>JARCFY010000001.1:105220878-115220878 GCA_029233225.1 Lepidodactylus listeri | reverse complement strand
CATCTTCAGATCACTTTATTGGTTCCCCTTTGCCCTTAAAAGACAAAAGGAAGATACTGACACTGTAATGAGGGTTCAGTGGGTCAAATCTTTTAGTAGATAAGTATCACATCTCACCGAAAGGACAGAATGGGTTTGCTAGCAGAATTAAAAACAAATAATTGCATAAGGACATAGCATATGGTAAAGATGGGTGGCATTTCACTGCCTACATATCAGATAACTTTTGTTATCCAGAATAAGATTATAAATTGATCCAGAGAAGTCTGGATTGCACAGGTCATTGTATAATGTACTCGTGAACAGTTGGTCTTGATTTGTGGCTGGAAGCTTCAGACTTTTTAACCTTTTCTCATAGGAAAAGTGTTCCAACCCTACAATAATTTTTATTGTCCCTCTGTACTTTGCCACATCTGCAATAATCTCTTTGAAGATGGTATTCCCAGAATTTCACACAGTGTTCCAAACACAGTCACACCACAGGTATAATGAACAGCACTACAATACAAGTGGTTCTATTTCTAGTCTCTTTCATAATTTGTTTTGTTGTTTCTTTCCATTTTCATGCATAGCTGCTGTACATCCATTTTTTATAAACATATTTCCAGTCCTATAGTATAGTATTTCCAGTCCTTTCCAGTCCTATAGTAAATAGGCCAATATTAGTGATAAATTACATGTTTTAGTTAGGAAATCAGTTTCACATTTGAGTTAAGAACACTTTCATGTATCCCATCAAGTCCTGGCGACTTGGTAGCTTTTAATTTGTCAAATAGTCCTAGACTTTCATGTTTTGTCACCTTTGTATAACTTAGTTCTTCAGACACCCACCCATCCCAAAATAGCAGTTCTTGCATGAGTAAATATCCAATAGCTGTTTCAGTGAATCCTAATATGAATAATTCATCCACCTTCTCAGGAATATTCCTATTCTGCTTTAGATCTCCTTTCACTGCTTTATCATCCATTAATTCAACCACTTCTCTGAATGGTTTCATGCTTTTGGTGCATTTAAATTCTTATTGTTTGTCTTAATAGGTTGACTCCAATGGATCTGTTTTACTTGTGGTAATGCTTTCTTCCACCACAAGAAGCTTTATGGTGATGCAACAGTCAAAGAGCTGGTGAAGAACTTCTTACATTAAGAACATAAAAGAAGCCAATGTTGGATCAGGCCAGTGGCCTCTGTTTCACACAGCAGCCAAAACCCAGGTGCCCTGAGGAGGTCCAGCAGTGGAGCCAGGACACTAGAAGCCCTCCCACTGTTGCCCCCCTGTCAAGCACCAAGAAGACAGAGCATCACTTGCCCCAGACTGAGGGTTCTTATCTATACCTTGTGGCTAATAGCCACTGATGGACCTCTGCTCCATATGTTTATCTAATTCCCTCTTGAAGCTGTCCATGCTTGTACATTGGGAAAAGACTCCATAAACTGGGGAAATGCATTACCATTAATGGAATGGATCCATGTAATCCAGCTTTTTGTTCTGGCAACACACCTCTCCAGTTCTTTTTTAGCTTGTTTTATTGTCGACAACATTAGGTTTCTTAGCAGATTTGGTTTTTTGTGTCCTCCTTATTTGGGCAAGGTTTTTCTTCAAGGAACTCATGAATTCTTCATTTTACAAATGAAGAAACTGCGTAAGAATTATTCAATACTACTCATGAGTTATTGATAAAAACAGGAGATTTATCATCAGGTATGTTCTTTCCAGAACTAACAACTGTCTTTCTAAAATGGTCCATGGAAAACAACTGGGCTTACCAGTTCTTGGCTGGCAGTATCTGAAAGCTTAAGGGGGGGCAGAGTAATCTGGGGTATGATTCCTGTTTTGGAACAGGAGGTGATGTCATGACTTTCCAGAATTTCAAAATTTTCTATGATAAAAATCATCAAGATTTGGAAATTCCTAGTGCATTATGACACCACTTACTTTTCCAAAAGAGGAAGTTAGCATTATGAAGGTAAAACTAGATGTTTTTTATGTTGCTAGAGCATCATGAAATCAGTGTAGAAGTTGATTGATGCTATTTATTTATTTTTGGATTTATACCCTGCCTAGCCAGCATACACTGATCCTATTGATCCTTTCATTCACTCCTGCTGCTCCATTAAGCAAGGTTAGGGGACAAGGGGCATCTCTGGGAAAGAGGCAACCCTAAAAGCAAAACAATTGATCCCTTAATTTTATCAGAATTGTGCTAAACATTGTCGTTCAGTTGCGTGCCCCATTATAACAATAATAACAGTTATTATTGTTATTACACTATTGCACCTTTATTAATTTTGCATGGCTTTTTGCAGAATAAAAAGAAAAAAAATCTTAACAAGGTTATAAAGTAAAGTGTGTAGAAAAGCAGTAAAGATAGGGGAGACATTTAGAGGAAAGCTAAGCTAAAGGAGAAAGTATGTGTATTGTTTATTTATTTATTTATTATTTATTTATTATTTTGATTTCTATTCCTCCCTCCCCACCTTCCGGCAGGCTCAAGGCGGCTAACAACATAGTTCCTATAAAATTCCATAAAACCAATATAAAGTGCAATACAAACTTTAAAAACACAGTATAAGATGGCGAGATTCAACATCCTTGGCCAAGCAGCAGCCCAAGTCTTCTTCTGGACATTCCAATTTGTGCTGATGGTCCATTGGCAGTTTCCAATGGTCGGGCCAGGGCTATAAAGCCGAGGTGGCCCCTACTTGAAAGCCTGGTGGAAGAGCTCCGTCTTGCAAGCCCTGCGGAACTGTAAAAGGTACTGCAGGGCCCTGATGTTATCTGGGAGTTCATTTCACCAGGACAGGGCCACCACCAAAAAAGCCCTGGCCCTTGTTGCTGCCAATTGGGCTTCCTTGGGCCCTGAAGAGCCAGGAGGTTCTGGGAGCCCAATCATAGTGCTCGCTGGGGTACATACAGGGAGATGCGGTCCCTTAGGTAGCTAGGTCCCTGGCCATATTATTTATTTATCTATGAGATTTCTATGCTGTCTTTCAATATATATTTCAACCATGATGTTTAATATAAAAGCTACAACAACCAAGCTATCACATAAACCTTGAAGAACCAATGTGGTGTAGTGGTCAGTGTGTCAGACTAGGATCTTGGAAACCCAGGTCTGAATCCCCACTTTGCCAATTATGCTTGCTTGGTAATCTTGGATGAGACACATACTCTCAGCGTAACCTACTTCACAGAGTTGTTTCTGAGGATAAAATGTAGAAAGGGAGGATGTTGTAAGCTCCCTATTGAGGGGGAAAGTGGGGCATAGATGAGGTAAAGGAAGCAGTTAGGAAGAAACCAGAAACTGGAAGTATATAGCAAAAACCACAGCATACATAGAAGCAAGACAACAAAAGAAGCAGAAGCCTTTAACTGAACTCAGCTTCCAAAGCCAGGACAGTAAATAAATGCTGGCCATAAACCATTCACCTTCCATGGAAGAACATTTTAGAACTACCGTAAAAAGGTACTCCGTTTCTGTATTTTTAGAAGGGTGCAACTTGTTGATTTCAAATTTGGGATGGAGAGGCAGTAGGGTTGCCAGACATGTCCTGGAAACTGGTGGGAGATGGGGGAGACAGAGACTTATGGTCAGTGTGGTGATCAACATCCCTGGTAAAGAACATAAGAACATAAGAAGACCCCTGCTGGATCAGACCAATGGTCCATCTAGTCCAGCATCCTTTTTCACACAGTGGTCAACCAGTTCCTCTGGAAGTACAACAACAGGTCATAGAGACCAAGACCTTCCCCTGATGTTGCCTCCTGGCTCTGGGATTCAGAGGCTTAGTGCTTCTGAATGTGAAGGTGCCCTTCAATCACCATGGCTAGTAGCCATTGATAAACTTATCCTCCACAAATCTATCTAGCCCCCTTTAAAAGCTGTTATTCCTGTGGCCATCACTACATCATCTGGCAGTGAATTCCACATTTTAACCACTTTCTGCATGAAGTAGTATTTCCTGGTGCAATTATGTCCTGTCCAGCAAGCACTAGCATCACTGTACCCTTTTTTTTTGTGAATGCTAGAGCATCATCCAATGTGATGATGTCGGTATCATTGTGCTTAGTGATGCAAATACCTCCACACATTTTGCCTGGCAATTCCCCCCTCTACACACACACACACACACACACACACACACACACACCACACACACACACAGCCAGCTGAGAGGTGGCAGGCAGCTGGAGATCTTCTGTTATAGTGGAGGGAATCATACAGGAGCAGTCAATATATGCATGAGTATTTATTTTTTCATTAAAATATTTATTCACCTGTCTCCCTACCAAAAAGGGTCTAACAATAACATATGATATTAAATACATAGGATATTAAAACAAAATGTCAATTTACAATTTTTCAGAATTTAACAATAAGAATACAATGCAAATAAGATGCACCAAAAAGCACACTCAGCTGTGTTTAGTGTGAATGTGGGTGATTGTGTTTGTGTACATATACACACACATTTTCAAGCCTGTAATGCCAGGGGATTTTAAGCTGACCATAAAAGAAACTTCTTTTCCTTATCATTTATCATTTGTATGCTACATGGAAAGGTGGAATATAGACATCTTGGATGGTGCTTTCTGAGGGAAGAATGACAGATCACATATGACTTTTATAATATAATTTGTAATGTTATATGGTAATAATTTTGCAACAATGTGGACCTATTCATAAGAACTGTAGTATAAAGACTAGATTTATTGAATTCTCACCAATTTTTTTTCTTTGTCAAGATTTCATGACAAACTCAAAGGTTGTGTTGGGTTTATATCATAGTTAATTTTTCCTTTTTTAAAAAAAATCTGAAGATAATTTCAGTCTTTATTGCAGTAACATTTTAAAAAGATGGAAAAGGAACCTAGAGAGCAATCCTGAGCAAGCATCCTTAGAATCCAATAGATCTATTCATTGGGGCTTGCACATAGGAAAATGTTCTTACGATTGTACTACTAATGCTTCATATAACTCATTGTCCTTCTCTTGACAAAAGCCCGTCCAAACTTTACATGAAAACCTCCAAGAGACAAGTTTAACCCAAAGGCTACTAACTTAATTGCTGAACTGTGATTATAGGATTTCACTCTTGTCCTGCAAAAAAGGGCACTAGAAGGCTGAAGCCCTTAGGACTGGCTTTCAGAGTGGCATAGATGTCTGCAGCCAGGAGAAGGAATGGACAACCCTTCTATGTATACACTGACACAATGAGTAATTTGGATTCCAGCTATGGATTTTTTCTTCTAGTATTTAATACGCTGTTCAGCAATATCATGTTTCATAGAATCATAGAGTTAGAAGGGACCTTCAGGGCCATCTAGTCCAACCTCCTGAACAATGCAGGAAATTTGACCAAAAAAAGATGACAAAAAACCTCCAGGATTTCCACCCAAACTGCTTTTTCTGACCCCTAAGTGAGGATCAGCATTTTCCTGGGCCACAAGAAAGGGCCACAAGAACTAAACACTGATGCAAACCTTCCTGCCCTACCTCTCGTGATCTGCCTAAGTTCACACAATCAACATTGCTGTCAGATGGCCATGTAGCCTCTGTCTGAAAACCTCCAGAGAGCCCACCACCTCCCGAAGAAGCCTGTTCCACTGAGGAACCACTCTAACTGTCAGGAAGTTCTTCCTATTGTTTAGCCAAGAATTCCTCTGATTTAATTTCAACCCCTTGGTTCTGGTCCGACCTTCTGGAGCAACAGAAAACAACTCCGTACCATCCTCTATATGACAGCCCTTCAAGTACTTGAAGATGGTTATCATATCAACTCTCAGTCATCTCCTCTCCAAGCTAAACATACCCAGCTCTTTCAACTTTTCCTCATAGGACTTGGTCTCCAGACCACTCAACATCTTCATTGCCCTCCTCTGGACACATTCCAGCTTGTCTATATCCTTCTTAAATTGTGGTACTCAAAACTGAACACAATACTCTAGGTGAGGTCTAACCAGAGCAAATTGATACCATCACTTTGCATGATCTGGACACTATACTTCTGTTGATACAGCCCATAATTGCATTTGCCCTTTTAGCTACTGCATTACACTGCTGACTCATATTCTAGATCAGGGGTGGCCAAACTTGCTTAACGTAAGAGCCACATAGAATAAACATCAGATGTTTGAGAGCTGCACAACATGAAAAAACATTACATGTTTTTATTGGGAAATATGCAGATTTGCCTCTTATCAACATTAAATGTGACTGCCAAAAATAATAACAAAAGGGGTAAAAGCAGATATTGATAATGGTATTTATTTGTCCAATGATATTTGTTTTCTAATTATATTTAGCTTCCCCAGCTGCCCTGCCAGGAGCCACATAATATGTGTGAAAGAGCCGCATGCGGCTCCCGAGCCACAGGTTGGCCACCCCTGTTCTAGATCCTTTTCACACATACTACTGCCAAGACAAGTCTCCCCCAACCTATAATTATGCATTTGATTTTTCCTTCCTAAATGCAGAACTTTACATTTATCCCCATTGAACTTCATTTTATATGTTTTAGCCCAGTTTTCCATCCTGTCAAGATTGTCCTGTATCCTGACTCTGTCTTCTACTATATTTGCTACCCCTCCCAATTTAGTATCAAAAAAAAGATATAAGGTTACTCTGACATGACTTGTTCTTGAGAAACCCATGCTGGCTCTTAGTAATCACAGCCATCCTTTCTAAGTGCTCAAAGACCAGGGGCGTAGAGTTTAAAAACTCCCGGGGGGGTGGGGGCTCTTCCGTGCGCACACGCAAAGCACGAGCGCCCACCAGGACCATGTCCCCACCACCGCCGCCTCCCCCCCGCCTGACCACTCCTGCTTCCATCCCTCCCTCCGTCCATCCAGGGGCCAGCTGGGCATTTGCTTAGCTGGCCCCTGGACGGATGGACGGAGGGTCGGAGTGGCCAGGCTGGGGGGGGAGAGAGAGGCAGCGGCGGCCCTAGGAAGGGCCGAGGGAGGCACGGTGGAGGGCGCACCGTTTTCCCGGGGGGGGGCTCAGTCCCCCCTGGGAAATTTCAGGGGTGGCTTGATGCCTATGTCAAGGACTGTCTGTTTGATGGTTTGTTCTAAAAATTACCCAGGCATAGATGTAAAGCTGATGTGTTGGTAGTTACCCAGATCTCTCTTTTTCCCCTTCTTGAAGATGGGGCAACATTTGCCCACATCCAGTCTTCTGGCACCTCACCTGTTCTCCAAGAATTCTCAAAAATAATGGGCAGAGGCTCAGAAATTGCACCCAGGAGTTCTTTTAGTAGTAGTAGTAGCAGTAGCAGTAGTAGTAGTAGTAGTAGTAGTAGTAGTAGTAGAAGAAGAAGAAGAAGAAGAAGAAGAAGAAGAAGAAGAAGAAGAGATTGGATTTATATCCCGCCCTTCACTCGGAGTCTCAGAGCGGCTTACAAACTCCTTTCCCTTCCCCGCCCCACAACAGACACCCTGTGAGGTAGGTGGGGCTGAGAGAGTTCTGAGACGACTGTCCTTGAGAGAACAGCTGGTACAGAGCTATGGCTTGCCCAGGGTCATCCAGCAGGTGCAAGTGGAGGAGTGGGGAATCAAACCCAGTTCTCCCAGATTAGAGCCCGCACACAAACCACTACACCATGGGTACTGGCTCACTAGTACCCTTAGATGCAGTTCATCTGCCCTGAGGACTTAGTTTCACTTAAAGAAAGTAGGTGTTTATGTACGACCCCATGCCAATCCTAGGCTTGTCTTTTACTGTTTGTTTCTCCCTCCACTGGGAACAATTGCTGAAGCCAACTCAACATGAAGAACACAGCTGAAAGCAGTAGAAAAGACCAGGAGTCCAATAGCACCTTAAAGACTAACAATATTTTTGGCAGGGTATGAGCTTTCGTGAGTCACTGCTCACTTCTTCATACCCTCATACCCTGCCACAAATTTTGTCAGTCTTTAAGGTGCTACTGGACTCTTGCTCTTTTCTACTGCTACAGACAGACTAACATGACAACCCATCTTGATACATCTGGAAGCCTATGTTATGCTACTGACAACAGATGAAATCTTTGTTCTTCTCTGACAGTACTGTTTAGAACTGTGCCTGTTTAGAACTGCCCAACAAGACTCTTGGAACTGATTGGTAGAGGGGTGTTGCAAGTTTGTCCTGATGGTGCTGAGTTTCAGATATTAGATGCCTGTTCTAACTTGTTTGCATTTTTATGAAAAAATTGCTTTCACTCAATACAATTTGGTTTTCACTTTCTAGTTGTTTGGGTACAATAAACTACTTGAGATTGCAGTCAAGGTGCTTGGTGCAATTCATCTCACTATATCCATAGTCCTGTTCCATCTTGGTTAATTTAGTCTAGGTAGGTGAAGCTGGTGAATACTTCTATGCAAGATATGCTCTTACCTATTGGTAAAGGTTTCTTTTTTCTTTGTAGTTTGCTATGTAATCCTTCTTGTTCCTAAATAATGTCAACTACTTTTAACCATTTTGGTTACATGGTAATCAAGCATGTGGAAAGTACAAAGTTCCAGGTATTGTTACAGGAAGCTGATTTTCTAGATAAGTTTTAGTCATTCTCTGGTTAGGATCTGAAGATGTTTCTTGAGTTGCTTTAGTATTTTAGTTTACAGTGCACTACTAGGTAGATTTGCACACTTCTGAGCCCACTGACTTCATAAGATTTAGACAGGAGTAACTCTGCTTAGGATTGTACTGTTGCATGGATAAGGGAAAATGTGCTTTGAAAGATGGATGGGATATATGTTGTAGCTGCCTAACAAAGGCCACTGAGGGCATTCATTTCTTAAACCTAAAGATACTGCTTTTTTTATACTGAGAGATTTTAAGCCCTTTTCTGGGTTTTCTTGTTTTGTTTTAAGATTTCAGATTCTTCTGCAAACATGCCGCTTTCCTCAGGTTATGGAAAGATCTTTCTGGTCTGTTCATTGCCCAAGCATCCATATTTAAGTATGCACAAAAGGGGCCACATTGAGAATTAGATTTGTTGATAATACTTGAAATATTTACATTAAACTATATAAAAAAATAAATTTCATCATAGCACAGTCCATGTTGATTGGCTGACAGGTTATTTTGCCATGAGGAGGGAATTTTAAACTCCAGATTTTAATTCCACAAACCATCTTTAGGAAGCAAGTACTAAAGTGTCTAGTTTTTAAAAAAGAAATATATAACATGGCTATCTTTTTTATAGTGCAAAAACTTTGAAACATTAATAGCATGATGATATTCTCCATTATAGATGCTTAGTGTCAACTGTTGTGGGAAAGTTATAGTTACCTCAGAAAACTCTCTCTCTCTCTCTCTCTCTCTCTGTGTGTATGTGTGTATGCTACTTGCCTCCCTAGGCATTTCTGAAGCAAATATTAAGATATGATTGTATACTATTTTCCTGCATAAACAAAATGAAAAATAATAATAAATATGAAAAAAAGTTTCAAAGATTTTCTGCAAAGCTTTGTAGAAGTGGGAGAAAATATATTTTTGATTATCGTTATTAATTTTAGCCTGCATTTCTTTGAATAAATGACTTACAGAGCAATCCTAGGCACATATGTTCAGAAGTTAGCCCCATTTTATTTAATTAGGCTTACTCCCAGGGAAGTTTTCTTAGCTTTGCAGCTTAAGGCTGAGGACAGACTGGCAGTCTGGCCCACTCTGCCTCCGCTTTAAAAGCAGAGGCAGAGCGGCCATCCAGACTGCCACATCTGCCCCCCGGTGGCGCGCTCCTCCCACAGCAGCCGGGCACCACTTCCTAGTGGTGTCCCGGCAGCTGCGTGCGCTTTCCACCCACTTCCGGCGGGTGTGAACGTGCGCGGGTGGGCGGAGATGTGTGGCGTTCTGCCGCTGCCAGAAGCCGCCCGCAGTGTGGACGCTGCGGGCGGCTTCCTTGCGGCGGCATCTGAACGCCGCGCTGCGGGGCAGTTCGCCCTGGCTTGTTCTGCCGCACTCCTGTAGCACGGCAGAACTTCAATCTGTCCTCATCCTTAGTCACACAGCTTTATATATATTGGATGCTTCAAATACAAGCTTTAGCTTTTAATTACAAATGCAAGCTAGATTATATTCCTTAAAATTGTAAAATGGAACTTCATTATTTAGAAAATAACTCGATATTATTGGTTGAGTGGATAGTCTGGCAACCAGTTAGGGAAACCCTATCAGAATATTGGGGAAGCATAAGCCAGGACAGTAAGGTAAAAGAGCTGAAGAAATAATAGCTGAAGAGAAGGCAAGTTAGGTAGGGCAAGTTATGAACAGAATTCTTAAAGGGAATTATACAGAAAATGGTTTCTACTATTAAAAGATATCACTAGATGGAAAGTCTTACAATTAACAGTTTAGGATATGTTTCAATACTGAGATAAAGTTGGTCAAAATAGCTGAGAGGTATGTATGAAGTCGTTTCTATAATACGTTCCAAAGTGATCCACTTGCTCAAGCTTAGGGCTGCCAAGTCCCCCGGTAGGGCGGGGGAAACACCGATTTTTAGTGCTTTCCCCCGCTTTTTCCAAGTTGGCCACTGGGGGGACAAAATGGTTACCTTAAAAGGGAAATGTCTGCAGACAGCCTGCCCTGCAGTAAAAAGCCTCACCAGACATTTCCCCTTTAAGAAGACAGCAAGAGAGCTTCCACAGCAAGAGAGGTCCGCCCAGAGATTAAGGAGGGACTGAAGGAGCTGCTTTTGCATGTGGCTGGCAAGGTAAGTTTCTCTTCCAGCTCCTTTCCTTCTCTCTCCCTCTTTCTTTTTTCTGTCTGTCTGTCTGTCTCTCTCTCTCTGTCCCCATCCAGCAGAGGTCTATCAGTGGCTATTATAGCCACAAGGTCTAAATGGAACACTTTGTCTGGGGCAGTGATGCTCTGAATTCTTGGTGCTTGGGGGGCAACAGTGGGAGGGCTTCTGGAGTTCTGGCCCCGCTGCTGGACCTCCTGAGGGCACCTGGTATTTTTGGCCACTGTTGTGACACAGAGTGTTGTACTGGATGGGCTGTACTGGATGGGCCGATCCACTGTGGCTTCTCTCCTGTTCTTATGATATGAAAATCATATTTAGCACTTGTGTAGCACTTAGTGCTTCATATTCTGCCGAGATGAGGAAGGATTCAGTAGGGCTGTTGCTCAGTGATAGAGCATCTGCTTGACATGCAGGAGGTATCAGCTTCTTCAGCTAAAAAAGGATCAGGTAATAGGTGACATTAAAGATCTCAGCCTGAGACCCTGGAGAGCCACTACCAGTCTGAGTAGTCAATACTGACCTTGATGGACCAATGGCCTGATTCAGTATTAGGAAACTTCATGAGTTCATGTGTCAGCATGTGGAAGCAACATCACAGGATGTGACATCACAAAATGATGTCACTTCCTTTCTCCTGGCTCCACCCCCAAAGTCTCCTGGCTCCACCCCCAAAGTCCCCAGATATTTCCCAAGTTGGACTTGGCAGCCCTACTCAAGCTGCTAAAACAGAGTTTAACACAGTATCTTATTAATGACACGTCTATTATCTACATATCAGGGATTGTAAAGAAAGTGGATTGTCCCTAAACTGGGACATCACAATCAGGTTTACTGATACTGCACACTCAGAGGTGCAGTTTATAGAAAAGAACTGAGTGATCACTGTAGAAAGTGTAGTAGGAGTAAGCAGAAGGGTAGTGGTTACCCTGCCTTCTTTTGCTTCCTAAGCAGAAATGGCAATTCAAGAGTAAGGTGCTGCTGGCTCAGTTCACCACACCTTCATCCAAGGCATTCAAGCCAGTTTACATGGGCTTTCCCCTGGTGTTCTGATAGCAGCCATGAGGTAGGTGAGGTTAAGAGACAATAACTGGTTCAAGGTAATCAGTGAGTGGGAGTGACTGTGGTTTAGTTGTAGAACATCTGCTTTACATGTAGAAGGTCCCAAGTTCAACCCCTGGCATCGCAAGTTAAAAAGGTCAAGTAGCAGGTGATATGAAAGACCTTGACCCAATACCCTGGAGAACCACTGTCAGAGTAGACAGAGAAGAGAATGTAGTGATTTTCCCTTTCCCAACTACAGCCTACTAATCCTGATTGCACGGTCATGACATTCCTTGTTCTGTGGACCTTACACAGTCCTTGCCCTTGATCCAACCTTGATCTTTCTACAATTTATTTTTCCTTCACCTCAGTGATACTTTATTGTTTTTCCACTGTTGAAATGTAGACCATAGAACAAGGATCTGTTTTAAGCCCCTAATTTATTCCATAAGGCTTCTTATACATTGAAGTTAACATGTAACTGTCCTCAACCAGGGTCAGAGCTTTCTTGGCCCTAGCCCCTGCCTGGTAGAACTCTCTGCTGGAGAGCATTCACACCCTGTAGGATTTGTTACCTTTCTGCAGGACATGTAAGGCAGAGATGTTCTGCCAGGCATCTGGTTGAGGACAGACGGGACAGCATGAAGTCTGGCACTCTCATACCCTCCATTCTCCATAACCTCCCAAGCTGAGACTTGTGGAAGCTGAATTGTTTTCTGCCATCTTAGAACTGAATTGTCTTATTTGTTTTTATGTATTTCATTGTTGGTTTTTACTTAATTTATTTATTGTATACACCTTTGTTTTCAGTTGCCCTGGGCCCTGCTTGTAGGGAAGGGTGGCCTAAAAAATCTAAATACATAAACTAAATGATGATATTACTGTGTTTAACCAACCCCCACTAGATGTATCTATGGCCGTGGTCACACGGCACCCCTAATCCCGGATAAAGTCCCAGATAAAGTCCAGGATTTTTTTCTTTTGGGTTGGGATGTTCATACATCCCAATCCCGGCAGCAGTGGCTGGGGGAGGCACGGCTGCCTCCCCCGAATGCCACAGGATCAGACCCCTGAACAGGTCAGATGGAGAGTGCTCTATACCCCCCGCCACTGCTGGGACTGTGAATCCAGACCCATCAGCTGCAAAAGGAGGCTGGCTGGCTGGCCCCGTGCTCCACTCCAGGCCCCGAGCCCCACTGGCCACTGCCTGGTAAGTTTGGGAGAAGCATGCGGGGGCGCCAGGCGGCAGCAGCTGGTGGGGCTTGGGGCCCGGAGCAGGGCTTGGGGCCCAGAGTGGAGCGCGGGGCAGTTCCCCCCCCCCCTTTTGCACTTGGGTGCTTGAGTGCCCAAGTGCCCAAGTACAAGAAAGGAAAAAAAACCTGGAAGGGACAATCAGACAGCCTTCTCTTGCAATCATTGCAAGAGAGGGCTGTCCAGATCGGCTCAATCGCGGGTTCCTCATGCAACCTCTGGAAAATACTTAATTTTCCCGGGGTTGGAAAATGTGCAAGGATCCTGCAATTGAGCCCGCTTCAGTGCGGGAGTAGCCGTGGCCGGTCTGAATGGTCCCTTTAAATGCGGGAGGAAACAGCAGTTTCTCCCACTTTAAAGGGCTGTGTGGCTGCTGCCTATATGTCTGGAGTACTAAATTGATGATTTTCACCATATAGCAAAGGTGTTTCATTGATTCTCACTGGCATAAACAGTACTACTATGTGTGGTTAAATATGTCATTTTCCTATGATTCCAGGCCATTTAGTCTTTGTCATTCTGCCTGCCTTTATGCACTTCATCTGTATTGTCAGTGTGCATTCCAAGTTGCTTTTAACAAAGATATAATATACAAGTGTGTCCCAGAGATGATCTTCCTTCAACTATAAAGTTTACATTGATGTTTATGACTCTGGTTGCAGAAACAGTAAAGACAGTAAAGACAATAAATAAAGTTTACCTATGACAGCCCCCTGACTGTTTATCTTTCAACATTTCATTACCCATCCTACTATATATGCATTTAAATACTGTATAATAGAGCTATGTGTTTAAACTTTGGTTAGTAGGCACAATTCCCATATCATTCATTTTCATTCAGATAGTAAATCTGTTTCATAATTAACAGATGTACCGTTAATACTTGTTCCTGTGATCCTGCAAATAGAACCTGAGTTGTGGTACTGTAAATACCATATTCACATGTATCAAACATTCATAGAACCTAAGTGACATATTCATTGTGTCTACTGCAGCAATAATACAGATTCAGTGGGAAAGTGGTGTCAGTGGGGAGCCATGTTGTCCTACAGTAAAAGAACAAGATTCAAGCCCCATAGCATCTTAACGACCAACAAGATTCCCTAGGTAAAAAATTTTGAGGGTTGAAGCTCCCTTTGCCAGATAATCTGAAGGGAGCTTTGACTCTAAAGCTTATATAGAGAGGAAGTGGTTTTACATTTTCTACTTTTGGAGAATACTTTCCACATCAACTCATGTGCTAAGACATTTCTCCACTTCTGTCACTGAATCCTGTTACAGAGCACTGTGGGGCATGTCCATAGTTTTTTGGGGGGGTTTTGCAGGGCATTAGCCAAATTTATTTAACCTCTGCATTGGGCAGTGTGAACTGGGAAAATGACCTAGCATATTTACAACATTGCCCAGCAGCAGTGTTTTTCAGGAGTCAGTAGTACTGGGCAGGTTTATTTCTGGAAGACTTACTATATCTGTCATTACTCATTTAGGAGATTCTCATAATCTTTCAGTTTATCCAAGTTTTTCCTGTCCTCACCTTTAAGACAATGACCATATAAGAGGACTAGAATCACTTTGAGATGAGTTAAATTGAATGTTACTTGCTTTCAGTCTTCTCACTTCTGACTGCTGCCCTGGTGTGCTCACCACTTTCACCCTTTTCAAAAAACCAGTGGTCAGTCAATAGATTGTGATGGAGGGTGTTAACTATAGATTCCCCTTGCAGAATGGAACTAGTTTCCTGTTGCAGTGATCCAAGTTAAGTGGGAAATATGCTTTGCTTTTAAGATGGACCTTGGGGTGGCCCATGGGCCACTTGATATTACAGTTCATTTATCTGGCACCAACGGTGGGTGATGCTTTTCTGCTTGTGTTATTTACCAATAATGATTTCTGTTATTCCGTAGTAACCTCTTCACTTAAAAGCTCAACAATCACATAGGCTCATATTCATTTCATTGCATCCAGACGTAGCAAGTGGTTTAACATACAGGCTGTTATATGACAAAACTAAACCAGGAACATACTTTTAACAGTGTGGCCTCAGCTCTGTCATGTGTGCCGTGTAGAGTCATCACGGCCATGGTGCGTAGCTTAGAGCCGGAAAGCAAACAGCTGCTGTAGCCTGATTTGAGTTAAAATAGTGTCAGTGTTTAGTCTGGCGCACTGCTTCAGGAGAGATTGGCAGCTGGGTCAAACAAAGTCATTCCATTGGCTCCTTTCCCAGTAAGCTTCTGCTAGCATTTAGGTAGTAGTGCTGCCTAGGCCTTTTTCTCAGGGATAGCCTAGCATCTAACCGCACCCTCTTTCCTTTTTCCCCCCATAGAGTACTTTCCCTCTTTGAGATAAATCCAGTATTATGCAATCTGCCAACATTTGTGTATTAAGAATGAGTTCTGTCTTGAAAACTGACGCATCCTGCTCCCAACGTGGTGCAGAAAGAAGTTTGTTACCGTGCTGGATTAATAAAAGGGGCCTTTATGGGTTGTGAAAGAATATCTGTGTGCTTAGGCAGGAAACTTTTTGATCCACAGAAAAGCCAGACGACATCTAGGTAAGACTGAATATCAGATCTGCTTTTATGAGAAACTGTGCAGTGAGCTTTCAGTTAATTGCAGTGGCTTAAAACTTCCCTGCTTGCATGACTGTTTTCTGAAAGCCAGACTGAGAAAAATTTCTTATGTTGTAGCTCTTTTGCTTTATTTGAAAGCTGGCAAAATATTCTGCTGCTTACTTAGTTGGAAAGTTTATATAAATAAAATCTGCCTGGACATGTTGTGCCTATTTAGAGGAAGATCTTGTAGGCACAGCTGTGGAAGGAGAAAGTGTAGCTATCCCATAAAAATACTTTTAAAAGTTCTCTGGGTTGGGAAGTTACCAAACAAACTTTCCCCACTTTTGCCGAATGCAATAATTTAAAAGCAGCTTGAGAATGGCTTTGGATTAATAAGGTTTGAATTACTGAAAAGTTTAATGTAGCGATGGAAGGAATATTAAGTAAGTTGTCTTTGTCTTCCAGTTTTTAATTTTTGTTGTTGCTTTAGCCTGTTGGGTCACATTTTTTTGTTAGCGCTGAAGGCTGCCATGAATTGGTAATGAGGGCCCCTTTTGCACATGATTTTGGCACTTGGCCAAAATCAACTTCCCAACGGCAGGCTTTTTCTAAAAGAACCTGGAGCATTTTTCTTTCTTTTTTGTGATGCGGAATCTCTCTGAAAGCTGCCATAACCAGTTGTGTAGGCATGTCAAAATGACTTTATACAGTGGACCTGAAACATTCCTTTTCATTCTGGTTCCTTTTTGCTAGTATGCAAAATTGTTGGTATTATCATTTTGTGTTACTTGCAGCTCACTCACCATTCATAGCAGGTTCCACTCAGGGAGTGCAGCCATAAAGAAGGTTTGTCCTTGAGTCGTATACGCTTTCCCAGAATATCAATATATGGGTAACTATCTCCTTATGGTCAGTTAACAGTGATTGGGGTTCCTTTAAAACACACCACGATAAGGAACAGATGAATTCTTAAAAGTCTTGGTGATTAAAGCGTGATGAAGAGTAAGTAAAGAGTTGGGGCAGGAGTTTCTCTACAACAATTTAAGAAAACTTTTAGAACAACCTTATTTTCTTAAATTCTAACTACTGTATTTTTGAAGAAAGAAAGTTTAGCTGTCCTTGAAGTTGTCTCTAATTTTCGAAGTGTGTCCAGAATTTAAGCATTGTTTATTAATAATAGAAAAGGGCAGATACTCTGAAACTGGCATCCACAAACCACTGGCTCTAGATTTATTCCTGTAGTCTGCAACTTGTTGGAACTCAGCAGCATTAACAAATAATTTGGAAATACTTACATTTTTAGAGACCTAAAAACTGGAAAAGTTTTTTTCCCCATGCCTACAATCAAAACTGGTATTATAAGTGGATGCATTGTACAACTGTATTTGTGTGAGTGCTTACACATATGTTTCTAATAATGCAATATAGTGGTTGAAAACTAAACACCTGGAACAGCTTGAGATGTTTTATAAAACCTCGAGGGTCTGCAAATTCCTGTCAGTTCACAATGAGTGGAGGTTGCTCAGTATTATATAGCTGTGGTCTGAACTATGATACTGTAAACTGTTTCCTAACTGCAATATTTAAAAGTGTAGTACATGGATTTTACAGTGATGAAAACATCCAGTATTAAAATATGTTTCAGTAATAGATTGGTGGTGTTAATAAAGCACATAAAATATATAAGGCTTCAGTAAATCTCATTGGGGATTTATTTAAAGGTTGTTAAGTGTGTGGGTATGTGTGTGTGTGGGTATGTGAAATATTGCCACTGTGACTTTTTGTTTTATAGAAAGTTGTACCTTGAAGGACAATGTAAGAAATACTCATGAAGGTTTGTCAATACGTACAAGTATGTAAAGTTCATCTTTTGAAAAAAATCCACACAGTGAACTGTGATGACAAATGAAGGTTCCAAAGCAGTTAATTATAGACTGCAGATTCTATGTAACTATGTAAACTATGAAACTATGTAAACAATCTAAAATCAAAGATTTAACTTAACAGTGATTGGAAGTTCCTGCTGTAGATGCAAGAGAATACTTTTTCAAGAACAGGGACTGCATTTTAAGCGGCTGTGGAGCTCACAAAAACACATCTTTGACACCCTATTGTGAGAATTTTGTTTCTCACTAATTGTTTCAACTACTGCAAGTCAAAACATTAATCATGAAGTTTTGTAGTAATTTCTAGTGTGATTTATATTACAGTTTTTTAACAAGTTTATTTTCAGTGTAATCAATTGGGGGGTAAATTTCCCAAATAACTTACTCTAGACTAGTGAAAAACTCCCTCAATGTATGATCTTGTACCACATTATAGATATGTGTGTACTGAAGATAATTCCAAAATTTTTAATG
This sequence comes from Lepidodactylus listeri, assembly GCA_029233225.1. NCBI lineage: Eukaryota > Metazoa > Chordata > Lepidosauria > Squamata > Gekkonidae > Lepidodactylus > Lepidodactylus listeri. Next base: position 115,202,946 of record JARCFY010000001.1, on the reverse strand, counting down.
AGCTTAAAAAAAACAGATCAAACTTTCCTTTTTAGATTTACATTTGAAAAAGCCCACTGAAAAGTTTTAAATGTGTTCTTATTAGCTTCAAAATGTACTGTTAGCATGTTGAAATATAACTGATTTATGTGCTATGCATTATCAGGTATGCAGATTCAATATGTGGAAGCCATATTGATGCCTATGGAATACACTTCTACATAATATGTTCAGGATCTTGGTGCTGGATTTTTTCACCACAAAACAGTTATCCCTTTTAGAAGGTGAAAAAAAAATAATTCTCCTAGATTATTTGCCTGCCATAGTTTTTGCAGGAATAACAGTGTTTGATAACCTGGGAGTGTCAAATCTACCAAATTGTTGGCTACATTTTTCAGAGATCTAGCAAAACTCTTTTGTAAATACTTAATAGTCCCACATATTAAATGTGATCAAAGCTCTATATAAATACATGCTACTCTGAATGGGATGCAGTTATTTAATTTGGGTAGAACTTCAGTGATCTCTGCAAGAGTCATCTCATCCACCTCAGATACTAAGGTAAATGAATTATGCAAAAGAAGCAGATGCATTTTTGGCTTTTATGGCTGGGGTGGATTGAGAAAACAGAGCAAATTATATGCTAAAATACAGTCTTGTTTTTATTGTCCATTGTATGTTGTAGCATTTTAGCAACAGAGATATTCTGAAATATAATACATAGTTCCATAATACTTTGGATTCAGCCCTAAATACACATACTTGAGACAAGGTCTCATTGAATTCACTGGAATTTACTTTTGAATAAACATGTTTAGGATCATGTTGCATGCATAATTTCTTTCTTTTTTTGTGTTACTTAAACATGATTGTTATTTTGTTTTGTCTTGTTTCAGAAATCTTAATGGAAAAGGAATAAAACCAATAAGGGTCTTGGACTTTATCAGTTCAAGATACTTTTTTCATACTGATTAAATGGTGATTGAGGAATGAATATGCTTTTCTTGTTGCACAAAAAGAACAAATAATTTAAATATTTAGTTCTATGCTTGCTTCACTGAAGTGTGTATGTGCATGTGTGATTTTATAGACACAACTGTGTCAATGTTAATTTAACTTTATTTATTTATTTATTTATTTATATCCCGCACTCCCTGCCCACAGGCTCAATGAGAACTCAAAATGAGAACTCAAAATTTAAAATAATATCCAAATCTTTCAAAAATTAGGAATTGGGGGGGGGGAGTCTGTGATTTAGTTGTAGAGCTCATGCTTTGCATGCAGAAGATACCATGGTCAGGTCTCAGCATCTAGAATCAGAGGGATCTCAGAAACCTTTCTCTGTTTGACTCTGAAAACTGACTAAGTAGACCATGATAGCTAGGTGAACCAATAGTCTGGTTAGGTAGCTTCATACATTCATAAATTGTATTGAGTCATACCATCAAACCTTCTAGCCTAGCACAGTCTACCTAAAGTGTCATTGTTTTCTTCTAACAATCTGTGTTAAGGCTTCTTTGATGTAATGGTTTATTATAATCACAGATGGAAGTTGTCAACAAATCTCTTTCAAATATGTGTTTTGATGGGAATCTAGTGGAACTAAAATGTCAGAAGTGATTCAGTGCATAATGGATTGCTCTGTTGGATTGATGGCTAAAATCCTATTCTGAAGATATGTATAGGGCATTTCTATCATTCTGTTTGAATCCTAGCACATAATGATTGTCAAAGCCAATGTGTATACCCAGTGTGTATACTCAAAAAGTGGTCATGTGATGCTAATGGTCCACCAGAAAAGCTATAGAAATATTTTCATATATATTATAAGAAAATCACATTGCTTATATCATAATGGAAACAACAAATGAAAACTTCTTTATCAGGAGGTAAATTGAAGTAAAGGTATGTTGCCTATATGTGATCTATTGATTCTTTAATGTTGTAATTAAGAATAGTTCTTTAATAATCAATCCAAATAGTTGTTTCCATTGATATAAATATGCTCCATTTGTCATTGATTCTTATGGGTTGTACAACTAATGAAGGGATTTTACAAGCCACTGCAAACTTACAGAAGTAAGTGTCCCCATTTTACAAACAATTAAAATAATCTCTTCTACAGAGGACAGATGTAGAAAATGCAATACTGAAGCCTCAGTTTCCCAGGATGTTCAGGACGCAGGTAGGGAAGGTTTTTTGGTGGGTTTTTTTTACAAAATGTGGTAGGGGGAACCTTGTGTTGTCTGTGCCTTTGGTGCTTTCAGTGTTTTTCTACATGGCAGACTCCATTATGGAATGTTATCTGGGCAGGGGTAGAATTGCTGAAAGCATTGGGTAAAATGTGTGGGATGAGACAGGGCTTAACTTCACTAAACTATGTACTCCAATTTTGTTGAATAGTTTTGTACATAAACAAGAGATTGCATGTTCCCCCATCAAGGTACCTAGCAACTGGGACAGCTGTATCAGTTGAGTGCATTAATGTTTTTACATGAAAGGATAGGGGTGTCAAGGTGAACATCTCAGAAACCAGATGCCCATCATTTACCTCTCAAGTAGTGATACCAAGAGGAAGATAGCTTAGATCCTTCTTCATCACAGGTGTCTAGAGTTATGTCATTTTTCCTTGTCTTTTGCACTGCATGTATGTGTTTTTGGTACTGGCTGGCATGCTGCTCTTCCTTGAAGAAACTATAGTCTGGCTTGCTTTTGTCTACCCCACCCCCCCAATGGCTACCTTCAGCACAAGTAACAGCTTTGATTCTCTTCCTTGCAGAGATAAAGCTTGCCTGTCTATGTCAGGATAGAAAAACAGTCTGGCTAGTTTCTAACTATCTCTCTCCTGTCTGCAAAGCAGGATAGCTGCCTAGGATGAAGGATTCCTACCAACCTGGAGAAAAGATGTCCTGTCCCTCTTAGCAGAGGATTAATGGAATGTTATTTACCAAGCAGTGTTACTTATCTTCAAGCCATGAAAACCTTTACCTGACATTTCTACACATTATGCCTTTGTTAAAGGGGCAGGACATTTTTTTTCTCCTGGTTGTTAGCAATTAGGAGGCTAAGTGAAGCTTCTGTCTCCCCTCCCCAGTCATGCAACTGCTTGCCAGTGGGTCAAGCAAAGCCTTTGACCCTGCCTAGTGTGCCGACACAGCTCCAGAGAACAATGTAGCTCATGTGACCATGTCTCATCCTGACATCAAATCAGAAAGCCTTTTCATAGCTAGCAACATGATGCAATGATTGAAAGTAGAGATGCTGTGCAAAGAAATACCTGTTGAGATCTTGTTTTGTAGGAAAACTGATAACTGTTTTAGTTGGGCAAAATTACTCTCTTCTCTTCCCAGTCCTCCTACTTCCTGGAAAAATGGAACCAGACAGCAAGAGCCAAAATAACTGTCAGACAGGATGGTTTCAAGCCATTCATGGATATTAAAGACAATTCTATTTGGACTGGAGCTTTTACAGTGTTAAAGACTAATCATGGTTGACATCAGATCTCAATCAGTAAAGTTCTCAATGCACATCACTATTTAGCTATTACATGACATAAGGATTCTTACCTTTTTCTACATATGATTGTTTGAACTGTGAGTCTCCTTCAGGTTTTGATCTAATTTTAAAATATAAACATTAAAACACACATATTATGTGACAAGGTACCATTTTTGTTGTTGTTTTTTGCTGTCAAGTCTTAGCTGACTTATGGCAACCCCATAGGTTTTCTAAGGCAAGAGACATTCAGAGGTGGTTTGCTATTGCCTGCCTCTGCATCATAACCCTGGTATTCCTTGGAGATCTCCTATCCAAATACTAGCTAGGGTCAACCCTACTTAGCTTCTGATATCTGACAAGATCAGGCTAACCTGGGCAATCCAGGTCAGGGCTGCAAAGCACTATACATACTACCAAATTAACTTTACAAGTTTAAACAGTTTGGGTAGTGGGCAAAAATAAATTAGCCTGTGTATTGGCATTCTACTATCTAAATCTAAAGTGCTAACTATATTTTTTGGAAGACAGAGGGGTTGCTACACTTATTTAATTTATAAAATTTTTACATCTTTCTACTGCTACTGAATACAAAGTATGTGTTTATAGAGAGTTACAGTATGCATAAATATGATAGTTCATGTTCTGATTAAGTATCCAGTTCTCCATTCCAAACAGCTGTCAGTGTCCCCATTCATATTTTGCTACAAATAGTCATGTAAATACATGTCTAGAACAGCATCAAGATGGAAGTGTTACTGCATAGCATACCAGGCAACACAAATGTTTCTACAGAGTGTCAGCAAATGAATCATCAGTTCAGTAGCCTTGGCAGCATAAATACACAAGACATGCCATGCTCAATCAGACTAGTGGTCCATCTGCTCAATATCCCATTTTCACTCATTGGCCAACGAGTTTCTCTGAAGGGCCTTTAAACAGGACATAGAAGCCAAGGCTTTCCTCCAGTGATATGTGGTATTAGTAGTATCATAGGCATTGATGATCCTATCTTCTATTAAATTGTCTAATCTCTTTTTAAAGCCATCTATGCTAGTGGCTATTACTTCATTCATTGTAGGAAGTTTCAAAGTTTAATTACTTGTTGAATGAAGAAATACTTCCTTTTTCTTTCCTGAATCTAATGTCCATTCAACTTAAATGTGAGCCTCTGAATTTTAGTATTATGGGGAAAGCCTTATACTCTTTACTGTTTTCTTATAAAGAAAATCTGATGAAAATTATCTATTGACTAGGAATAAAGCCGGTTGTGGAAATAAATACAATGGGCTCTAGAAAGAGGCTCTGGGAGAGTGCCAAGGCCTTGGGCACTCAGTGTCAATTTGCTGTGGAAACCTCAGCAGGGTATAATGAAACAGAGTCCACCATTTTCTCAAGGGGAACTGATCAATGTTATCTGGAGAGCAGTTGTAATTCTGAGTGATCTCCAGCCCCCACCTGGAAATTGGCAACAGTCATTCCCCAGGAGGAAATGGCTGGTTTGGAGGGTGAAGTCTATGGCATTGTACCTGTCTGAAACCCCCCCCCCTCAAACCTCACCCTCTCCAGGCTCCATCTCTCAAATCTCCAGGAATTTTCCACCTGGAGTTGGCAACCCTATCTCCTTCCCAGCCAAGCATCAACCTACCTTAGTTTTCCCCTTACTCTTTAGCTTTCCATCTTCCCCCACACCTGCAGCCTTTGAAGCCCTGACTGCCACGTGACATTGGCTGTCATGGGGGGGCCATCTCAGCAGTGTATAAGGATACAATGAGTTTTTTCCCAAAGGCCAAAATAGGTGTGGAAAGGGCCTTTTACTGACAGAACCAAGCTTGGTTGACCAGCAACAGGCACTGAGGGGAAAGTAGGGTTCCCAGTTCTGAGTAGGAAAATATCTGGAGATTTTGGGGGTAGATCCTGTGGAGGGTGGCGTTGGAGGGGAGGGCGGAAGGACTCAGCAGGAATTTCCTAACCTGGAGCTGGCAACCCTAGTCAGGACTGGCCCCCACTGAGTTCCTCACAAAGGCATGGAAAGGGTTTCATTCCTTTGTCTTTTTACTGACAGAACCAAGTTTGGTTGCCTACCAACAGCCACTGAGGGAAAAGTTAGTCCCACAGGAGCAAAGGAGGTGAAATGTCTTCATCAGGAGAGAGAGCCATCTGCCAGTAATTCTGACAGGGAACAGTGGCTGAAGTGGGTGGGGAAGAGGAGCAGACCCAGCACCTGGCCAATGGCACACAAGTACTCTTGAGTGGTGGTTGATGGGCCAATGGCTGACAGAGTGTACTGTGGGCAGGACTCAGGCAATGCAGCCAGTGGATAGGGACAGCTTCTGAGTGACACATCATGGAGCCAACTGATTTAGGGGCACGTGGAATGTTCAGAATATGCCACCCCACTACTGAATTATATATAAGGAAAATGGCATCTAACCCCTTTTAGGGTAGCAAACATCTGTGGAACTGGAGTAGTAAGCACTGGTTTTGTGAAGTAGAGAAGACAGACTTTTCCCACATGCATTCAATATGTCAACAGATTACTGGGTACAAGTGGTGGATATTATATCAGTCAGATATGAGAAACAGATTCCCTATAAGATATTACTATTAAATAATGTAGCTGATATGCCTAAAAACTTTAAGCAGTAGCTTTATATTATGATTGCCACAACCAAACTTATCTTTGCTAGGAATGGTAAACAAACAAACGAACAAAAACAGGCATAAAATTCATGACTGGATGATGAAAGTAAGAGATCTACACACTGGTGAAATGAATGGCCTATGAACAAAATAGAAATACTTCTAGATCTGCCTTATTATGGCTGAGATTTGTGCAGAGAATGGAATTTAGAACATAATGTAAGAAATAGAGATCCATGCTTCAGGTTGGCCTTGTATCTTATATTAAGTATATTCTCTTTATTATGTATATAATTTAATATCAAATAAATATTTTTTAAAGGAAAGTACTCTTTTAATCATATTGGCTGACAACTTCAGGACCTTTTCAGGCTCAGCAATATCTTTTTAGAAGTTTAATAGTAATCAAATTAAGCTGCAACATATAGTTATACAACAGCATAACACAATGGTTATTTTATTTTCAGTCCCTTTCTTAATGATCCCCAGCATGGAGTTTGCCTTTTTTGCTTCTGCCATATACCAAGTTAAGATTTTCACTACAGTCAGGAACTTTTTCATGCTCAGTCTTGGCTAGTTCAGACTGGATCAAAGTATTTTCTTCCATTTGCATCCCCTTACACTCAGTTGCACTGAAATTCATTTGCCAGGTTTCTGCCGACTAATCCAACTGGGAGATATCTTGGCGCTCTTCAGAGTTGCTCTTGGTTTTCTCCTGAATAATTTGATATCACCTGCAAACTTGGCCTCTGCACGGCTTATCTCAAATTCCAGATCATTTAAGAATAAATTAAATAACACCACTCCCAATACTGATCCCTGTGAGATCTGCTTGTTTCTCATCATTGCAAGAAATACATTCGTGGCCAGGGGCATTGTCTTGCCCCCTTCTTGATTCAAATGAAACATGTAATACTAGCAGGGCTGGTAATTATTGAGCTATGGCTTGTGTAGGTCTGCCTTTCTCAAGGTCTGCCTCTCTCAAGGATGGATTTGTCACATGCTCCTGACTGACCCACCTTCCTGTATTGCATCTAAGGATGCCAGCCTCCATGTGGGACCTGGGGATTCCCTGGCTGAGGACAGACTGGCAATCTGGCCCGGGAGAGGTCCGCATGGGAAGCGGGGGAAGGGAGCCGGTTCAGACATGCGCAGCTGTCCCTCAGCTCCCTTCCGTACTTACGCATCTTGAAGCTGTTTTCCTTTCGCTTTAGCGGGACACCGGGAGAAACCGGTGTTCAGGGGCCGTCTTCCACTTGCCTCCCGCTTCCAGGCAGTGTGAACCGGAAGAAGCGGGAGGCATCCGGAGGCAGCAGTGTGAACGCACCGTCACTGAGGTTTGCGCATGAGCGCATATATGTTGCTGCTCTTGCGCTCATGCGCTCATCCATAGCCAGTGACACCTGCTGCACGGTGTCTACAGGACGGTGCCCCTTTCCTAGGGAGCTGTGCCGGTGTGCTGCTCTGCCAGAGGGTGCTGAAGTACCCAGCTGACCCTGCCTACTTTCCTATGTCAACTGCACTTGCGCTCATGCACTCATGCGCACATGCGCACATAGACATCCAGCGCCATGCTGTCACGTGAGCTGCGGAGCAGCCTCCACGGCAGTCTGAATGCTCCATAATGGCAGACATGCGCAATACGCTGGTGAATGTGAACGGCCAGCCCCGGGGGATTTTTCCCCCACAGCTTTTGCCTCCGGATTCATCTCGCTCCAGATTGACAGTCTGTCTTCAGCCCTTGAATCACAGCTCATCTCCAGACTACAGAGATCTGTTCCCCTGGAGAAAATGGATACCTTGGAGAGTGGAATCTATGGCATTGCACCCCACTGAAGTCCTGTCCTCCCCAAGATCCATCCCCAGATTACTACTTGATTGGGTTACCAAGACTCTACATGAGTGGGGTATCTATTAAAATGATTCAGCCTCTGAAGCCATATGAATCCAAGTGGTTTTCTGGTGGCTCTAAGGGATTTTCTTGTTGATATGGCTGGAGTTCTTGTTGATGTTGTGGATGACTTCTGAAATGAGAAAATGACCCAGGCAGTTGACAAGATTGCTCCCAGGCACCTCTTTCAGGTACCCAGGTATCCCCTTGGTTACTTGCAGGTGATGAAAAGACAAGAGAGATGACTTGGCTGACAGTAAAGGAAGACTTGAGATGAATGTGGCAAAGAAACCAAACTTTTACACCACCATTGCATTTATGGTGGTTCCAGTTCTGCCTGGAACGTAGGTTTCACACAGTGGTGCTGAGTGACATAGGCCTTTGGCCTATGGCATCCTGGAAGTTTCCATCTATGCTCTCTAATATCAATATGAGACCACTAGGTGAGTTCATTCAGATATTTTGGGTGGGTTATCACCAATATAGGTGACACTCAGTTCTATCTTGTGCTTCCAGCTGATCCCAGGGAGGCTGCAGAAACCGTAAACTGGTGCCCAGAGGCAGTTTTGAATTGGATAAAGTGAAGTTGAAACCTAACAAGATGGGATTGCTTCTGGTGGGCAGAAGGTGTGAGGATTTAAGGTGTCACCTGTTCTTGGTGGGGTTGCATTCTCCTTGAAGGAATAAGTCCATAGTCTGGGAGTGTTCTTTGACCCAGGCCTTCTGCTGGATAAATAAGTGAAAACTGTGGTCAGGAGTGCCTTTTACCAGTTTTGACTGGTCAGACAGCTGTAGCTTTTCCTGGGCAGAAAAGATCTGACCACCATGGTGCATGCCCTGGGTTATACCTAGTTTAGATTACTGCACTGTGCTCAATGTTGGACTGCCCTTGAGAAGTGTACAGAAACTTCAGTTGGTACAGAATGCTGCAACTAGGGTTGCCAGGCCCCCTCGCTGTCATGGCAGGGGATTTGGGGGTGTTCCAGGGTGGGGGGAATCTATGGCATTGTATCCCACTGAGGTCCACTGAGGCATTGTATCCCACTGTTTTCCCCAGGCTCCATCCCCAGATCACTACTTGATTGGGTTTAGATTTACAGGGATACCAAGACTCTACATGGGTGGGGTATCTATTAAAATCTATTAAAATGATCCAGCCAGCCTCTGAAGCCATATGAATCCAAGTGTAGAATTGAGGGGTAGAGCCTGGGGAGGTAAGGGATGCGGAGGGACCTCAGCAGGGTATAATGCCATAGAGTCCATTGCCCAAAGCAGCCATTCTCTCCAGGAGAACTGATCCTGGAGGTCTCCAGGAGCTGCCCTGAGGCTGGCAATACTAAGGGGATGGCCAGACCTGTAGATTTAAGGGGTAGAGCCTGGGTAAGGCAGGGTTTGGGGTGCAGAAGGACATCAGCAGGGTATAATGTCATAGACTCCATTGCCCAAAACAGCATTCTCTCCAGGAGAATTAATCTTGGAGATTTCCAGGATCTGTCTGGAGGCTGGCAATACTAAGGGGAGGGCCAGACCTATAGATTTGAGGGGGAGGGCCTGGGGAGGGCAGGGTGTGGGGTGCAGAGGGAGCTCAGCAAGGTATAATGCCATAGAATCTATTGCCCAAGGCAGCCATTATCTCCAGGAGAACTGATCTTGGAGATCTCCAGGAGCTGCCTGGAGGCTGACAATACTAAGGGGAGGGCTAGACCTGTAGATTTGAGGGGTAGAGCCTGGGGAGGGCAGGGTTTGGGGTGCCCATAGCAGGCATTGTAATAGTTGGGAATTTTTTTTGTAGGATAAATTATGTGCCGTGGCTGGGGAACACTGTGATTTCTGGGAAATCCCCAGGCCCCACAGGGAGATTGGCAGCTCCAGTGACCGTTTAAGGGAAGACTGGGATATGTATTTTGGCAACTTCAGTGACCATTTAAGGGAAGACTGGGAGATCTATTTTACCTCAGGACACATTCAGTGACTCAACAGCAACAGCAAACTGTTCAGAATGTTAGAGGCAAAGGCCAATCAGGCCACATATGCAAATGACTTCTGTGTTCCATCTGGCTATTGGGGGGAAAGGAACAGCAAACTGTTTAGAATATTGGAGGCAAGACTCAGGCAACGCAGCCAGAGGATAAGGACAGCTTGAGTGACACATTAGGGAGCCAACTGATTTTCACAAGCATAGAATGTTGCCACTCAAAATTCCTTTTATATATAAGGACAGGATGTGTGCATTCTGAGAATAAAAGGCAGGAAGCAGGGGCATTTCCAGGGCTATTTTAGTCTTTGACAAAAGACTCATGGGTACTAGGCCTGGCAGCAACCACCAGGTGACTTGCTACCATGCAACTTGCATTGCTTATCCAGACCTGATTGCTTTCTACTGGTCAACAGCAGTCACATCACAGTGGTTAGAGTTTCAAACTAAGATCAGGGAGACAGGTTCAGATCCTCATTTGAGCTAATCACACATTCTCAGCCTAATCTACTTGAAGGGTTGTTGTGAGGATAAATTAGAGGAGAGGAGAATGATGTAAGCTGCTTTGGGTCCTCATTGCAGAGAAAGTATAATCGAAATAAATATATACCAATATAGCCATGGGTTGTTGTTATTTTTTCAGATAAATGGTTGGTTGATGGGAGAGTAGGAAGGAGAGAAGGAAACAGAGAAAGTTGAAGATATTGGGGCTGCCAGGAGGATAAAAATAGTATGGGGAATACCAGGAAAAGGCGCTCCCCACAAGTCCTTACATGTGCCCCCCATGCAGCCAGGCTGGGGTTGCACAATTGGGCTGGACTTTTTCTTGTTTGAGGCTGACAGATGGCGGGAAGGACAGAAAGCAGAAGATGGGGGGGCAAATAAAGAAAGGTTTGGTGGTGGTTGGGAAGGAGTGAAGTGCCTGCCGGGAAAAGGGAGAGTGGGAAAATGTGAGAGGGAGATAAGATAAATGTAGCTTGATTGGTGGGTGGGAAGGAGAGAAGGGGGCAGGAAAAGGCTATGGGGTCTTTCAGGAAAGGGAAAGAGGGCATAATGGGGGGAGAATAAAAAGAAATGCCCTCCACAATTCCTTGTGCATCCCCTGCTGGTGACTTAACAATTCAGAAGAATTTGACCAGCAGTATGTATAAGACAGGGGTGGCCAGACTTGCTTAACAATAAGAGCCACATAGAATAAATGTCAGATGTTCGAGAGCCGCAAGATGTGAACAACTATCACACAAACAATTTTACTGAAAATATGCAAATTTGCTTTTTATTAACATTAAACGAGACTGCCAAAAGTAAAAACAAAAGGGGTAAAAACAGATACTGATAATGATATTTATTTATCCTATTATATTTGTAGGCTGGGGGAGGCTTTGAGTTCATTTAAAGTTAAAGTTGCTTTCTTTCTCTGCTAGCCCCCGCCCCCAAGCCTACCCAGCGAGGAGAACACTGGCTGGGAGCCACACAGTATGTGTGAAAGAGCCACATGTGGCTTCCGAACCACAGTTTGGCCACCCCTGGTATACGGGTTCACTTTCCTTTGTATAAGAATATACTGGAAACTAACGGAGAGACTGGACTGCCAGTGTGATATAGTGGTTAGATTGTTAGACTAGGACCAAAGGACTCAATTCAAATTCATAGTCTGCCACATGGCTCACTGGGTGACCTCAGGGCAGCCACTATCTTTCACTCTAACCTATCTTATATCACTGTTGTAAATATACAAACTGAGAGTAAAGAAAACCATAGCCTACTCTTACATGTTTGGAGGAAGAGCAAGAATAAATAAAATGCAGGAATAAATAAAATGCAGAAATCTATGTAATATTAGTTTACAAATATGCAAGCAAAGCCTAATGAACACTACTAGTATTCAAGCAAATAGAATTCCTAAAGCAGGAGACCTTGTGGCTGATGAGGGATAACTTTATATCTGTCTTCCCTGCTTTTTCAACCTGAAAAATCCCTTTTCTATGTCCCTTCTCCCTTCTGCAAATCTAACCTATTATTCTTTCTTTTGATGTAAAATTTTCTTTTCTCATACTGAATTCTCATAAATAATCAGCATTATGTGTTTTATACATATTGTATGTAGTAATTATGTACTATATATATCCTCACAGAAACCCTTCAGGTAGGTTAGGCTGAGAATGTGTGATTAGCTCAAGTGGGGATTTGAACTTGTCTCCCAGATCTTAGTTTGAAACTCTAACCACTGTGAGGTGACTGCTGTTGACCAGTAGCAGGCAGCCAGGCCTTCTCCACACAGAAGTGGAGACAGTCAAACAGTAAAACAAAAGCAATTTCCTTGTTATCAAAAAGGGGATTATTTGGAAGCATTTTTCTTTAACTTTGAATGAACTTGTCGAGACTTTGGGGTCCCAGATGAGGACAGAATTATTTATTTGTGCCCACAGATTTGTGGAGGACTGAGTGAAGTTTACTCAAAGATGAGGAAACCTTTAATGATTTTCTCCTCAAAGAAAGAGGCGATACACAAAAGCGGTTACCTTTAAAGAATATTTATATAAAATGTTCCATAGGTGGTATGTAACCCCAGATAAAGTGGCAAAATTTTATCCCAACCTGTCAAATAGATGTTGGAAGTGCAGGGAAAAAGTAGGATCATTCTATCATATGTGGTGGTCATGTCAAAAGAGCAAGAAATACTGGTCAGACATACATAAGATCGCACAGGGGATTTTGGGGTCCAATATACTGGAAATATTTTTATTTATAATACCAGAACAATTTGATAAAGCAGACTCATACTTGTTGACACATGTAGTAACTGCTGCAAGTATTTTATATGCAAGAAACTGGAAACGGAAAGAAATACCATCAAGGGAGGACTTAATTTATAAACTGTTAGACACAGAAGAAATGGATCAGTAAACAAATAGTTTGCAAGGAAAAAAGGATAATATATTTGAAAAATCTTGGTCCAGGGTATATTTATGGATTGAAAGATATACTAAGGAAATATGTTAAATATTTAGTTCTAATTTTTTAAATGAGCTGTACACAATTATGTGCAATAAGGTTTTTTTTTTTTATAAATGGGATGGTGATCTCTTTAATATATATGTAACTAAGTTCTCATTTTCGTTAAGTGTATCATAATGAATGAAATTAATAAAAAAGATTGTTAAAAAAGAAAGAGTGAGAGTTAGATAGGGACTCACAGCAAAACAAACAGGAAAGCTTTTAGAGAAAGAAGTAAACTGGGTGAAATGTATGCACAGCTAGGTTGTCACTTAGACAGAGCCTTAAACAGATGGGTTGAGAGAAGTAAAGTAAAGACAGTTGAAGAACTGAAGCAATTAATTGGTTTAGAACAGTTTTATAGACAAGTTTCATAACACCTGAGATGGTACCTGAGAGATAAAAAATTAAACAACTAGATGAAGTTTGAGGCTGGAGAGACACAGGGGCTGAAGTTACCTTAATAAAGCCGAAATTTGTAAAGAAAGAATAATGCTTATCTGAAAGGACATACAGAGTCAAGGGAATCAGTGGCCCAGAATCTGAAGTAAACTTGGCAGAAATCTTCACTAAATACAAAGGATTCCAGGGCAAGTGAATAATGGGAGTGTGGGGAGAGCTGGATGTTCCAATAATACTGGGAAATGACCTGGCTTCACAAGTTAAATTGGTGAATGTAGTAACCAGGAAGAGGCCTCAGACTCAGGCTTCAGAGCTGCCTACTAGGCCAGAAGCTAGGCTTGACAGCCTCTAGGTTGGACCTGGAATTCTCTCGTTTTTACAGCTGATTTCCAGCTGACAGAGATCAGCTTCCCTGGAGAAAATGGCTGCTTTCAAGGATGGACTCTATGGCATTGTACAATGCTAAGCTCCCTCTCCCCAAACCCCCCCTCTCCTGGATCCACCCCCAAAGTCTCCAGGTATTTTCCAAACAGACCTGGCAACCCTACCAGAAGTTCAAGTGGTTGCTATGGAAACTGAATGTAGCAACTCTACCAAACAATCTCAGGCAGAGCACATTATGAGAGATTCAGAAAGTTTGTTGCAGAATATCCCTGCTGTACAATTTCTCACTGAACAAAGGCAAGAGAAATCTTTATAAGAACTATGGCAAAAAGCAGAGACAAAAAACTTCTGGTTTTGGTCCCTTTGAGCTAGTGTTCAGACAGCATGTGAGAGGACTGATGGACATCCTAAAAGAAGCATGAACACTGGGCAGGACAAGAGAACATCGAAAGCAAAGATTTGGTCACCTACTTACAGGAGCTGCAAGAAAGCCTTCAAGAATTGAAAGCTGCTACTGCAGACAACATACTGCAATCCCAGCAAGAACAAAAGAATAGGCAGTTTTCTCTAGGCCAGTTTGGCCAAGGATCCAGGAGGGTTTTTTTTGGGGGGGGGGGTTGTTTTGTTTGTCAACTTCTGTGCATGGAGCAGGGGTCATTGGGGGTGTGGGGGGAGGTATAAATTTCCTGGATTGTGCAGGTGGTTTGACTAGATGACCCTGGTGGTCCCTTCCAACTATGGTATGATGCCAGAGAGAGAGAGAGAGAGATATCAAGCCAAATGACCAAGTCCTTGTATTGAAACTTCGACAAAAGGTGAAAGTAGCTTTGAAGGACCTTTCAAAATTGTAAACCAAAGTTACCTCAGTTTTATTATCAGTTACCACCCGACCTTTTCTCTCTAAGTTAAATAAAACATTTTATTTTGAACTTTCTAAAGCCTCTCATGTGCCATCTCAGAAGCTGAATATAAGAAGGTGATTTTGTCTCTTCCCTCAGTTCCCTGGGCTGGGCCAACATTAATATAGATGGATGGATAGATAGATGATATAGATATATTAAAGCAACTGGGTGGGACAGCCATAGACAAACAAATAGAAAGAAAATAGATATAGGGGCTACTCAGCTGGAAAGAAGTAGAAAAAAGGGGAAATCCTGGGTGTGAGGGAGGGAAGAAGGCAAGATTATCATAGGTTATAACAGTAATAGTCTTTCTGTAACAAGACGAATTGGGTAGACCTGAGAAAACCAACAGCGAAATGTGTCTGTGAGATACTTGTGGAAAATAAGATTATCAGGTTACCTGGAAAAGGAAAAAATGTTTTATTTAGTTTTGTGTTTCAAATAATGCAAATATATTTTATATTTCTATTTCAACAGTGAGGAGTATAAGATAGAAATTTTTAAAATGTCAACAAAGACATTTAAAAAAAATCTATTAAAGGAAAACAAATGGTGAAATATGGAAGAAGACTAATGCTACAATAGTTCAAATAATCCCTCTGGGAGTTAAAATATCTCACAAACTAAATCTGAGAGAACATGTAAAATTATTACAAGAAGGGCAGGTTCTGATTTGCACTGAATTGACAGAAATGTCACCACAATGAATAATTGTTTGACACTAATCAACACTGTGTCAGGTCTCAGCTGGAATACTATATTTCATTTGGAAATCCACATTCTAATAAGGAAGTCTAAAAATTGATGAGATGCAAGATAACAAAAGGGTAGTTTATCTATTATTTTGTCTCTTATGTTACATCTAGAGGTTACCCATGTTTAGTTTCTGTCACTTTTCTTCCAGCATTAAATATCACAAGCCAGCACTGCTAACACTTTTAGTTAGTGACAGTCTCAAAATGGACACATCAGACTTATTAAAATCCCTTCAACTGAAGTTAATGGAATTAAAACACTCTTAAATTTAGTTGAGTGCCACCACATCAGTGTCTATTTCATTTAAAAGTGATTGAATGGTAACGTTTGTTCATCATGTTGAAATAAATTTCACAAGTGAAACGGTGCTTTTTTTCTGTACTCTCAAAATGTTATGTAAAAAGTTTTGGGAATATGTGGTGTTTATTTAAATTTAATCAATGTTTTGATTAAAATCTAGATGATTCATCAACCAAAATCCTTAAATTTGTTGACAGCACTAATTCATACATCTTTTTCGCTAGGGTTATACATAATTTTGAAAATCATGTTTGTTAAGTACAATATTGTAGTAATAGTTCAAACTTAAGCTACCATCAGGCTCTTTCTTTCTTTCTTTCTTTCTTTCTTTCTTTCTTTCTTTCTTTCTTTCTTTCTTTCTTTCTTTCTTTCTTTCTTTCTTGCTGTTAAATCACAGCTGAATTATGGTGACCTGTTTGGGTTTTCAAAGCAAGAGACATTCAGAGGTGGTTCTCCATTGTCTGTCTGCCTCTACGTAGCGACCTGGTATTCCTTTGTGGCTTCCTATCCAAATACTGACCAGGGATGACCCTGCTTAACTTCTGAGATCTGATAAGATGGGGCTAACCTGAACCATCCAGGTCAGGGAAATAAGTTTTCTAATACTATACAATTTCATGAGGTTATGGGAAGAAACCCGCTTTCCTCTTAGGGAAATCCTCTGGATTACAGCCACAGCTGGTTCTTTCTATATTAATATATGAAAGCACTTCAGTTATCATCATTTTCTTAGGTTTGTTGCTGCCAGAGGCTATAGCTGCAAGATGGCTTTATGGAATCCAAGTCAGCCACTGCAAGAGGATCTTAATGACTGGGAGGAAAAAAATCTGATTTATTTTGTGCTTCAGAACTTATTTATTTATTTATTTATTTGGATTTGTATCCCACCTAGCCAGCATTCGACGGCTCTGGGCGGCTTACAGGAGTCAAAACATCAACAATATAATTTATACTAAATTAACTTAAAATACACAAAACAGCAAAAAACCACAGGAGTTGGTGGCCCACATTGCTTCCAACACAGAGCACAGCAATATCAAGCCCAAACCCAAGGCCAGGCAGTTTCACCAGTTGATTGTTCGGCCAGAGCCTTAGCCTGGTTTATGCCATCGGCCCCTTCCCCCAGTGGCAGCCCCCTAATTGAAAGCCTGGCGGAAGAGCTCCGTTTTGCAAGCCCTGTGGAATTGCAAAACGTCCCACAGGGCCCTGATGTCATCCGGGAGCTCATTCCACCAGGAAGGAGCCACCACTGAGAAGGCCCCGGCCCTGGTGGTCGACAACCTGGCCTCTCTTGTGCCAGGGAGAGCCGAAGGTGTTGAGTGCCTGACCACAGTGTTCTCTGGGATATATACGGGGAAAGGCAGTCCCTTAGGTAGGCAGGCCCCTGACCATATAGGGCTTTAAAGGTTAATACCTGCACCTTGAACCGGATCCAGTACACTATAGGCAGCCAGTGCAGTGTCTTCAGCACAGGCTGGATGTGGTCCCGCACTGAGAGACCCATCAACAGCCTGGCTGCTACATTCTGCACTAGCTGCAGCCTCCAGAGCTGAGATAAGGGCAGCCCCATGTAGAGAGCGTTGCAGTAGTCTAATCTCGAGGTGACCATAGCATGGATCACTGTCGCCAGGTCATTGCGTTCGAGGAAGAGAACCAGCTGCCTAATCAGCTGCCTATAGAGTTCTTCATTGAAAATTAGCATGAGAGCCAAAAACATATCGGATAACTCTGCCCCAAAACCCAATTTTAGACCAAGGGAATTTGGAAAAATACATAACATTTATTTTGCTAAGTTTGAGTTTTGCACAATCCAGAATATTGAGATATGAAAAGGAAGGATATTGAAGTGTTCTGAAGAAGAAATTGGATTAATACTCCATCTTTCAATACCCAAAGGATTCTTAGAGTGGTTTACAATCTCCTTTCCCTTCCCCTCCCTCTAACAGACACCATTTGAGGTAGGTGGGGCTGAGAGGGCTCTTTGGAGGACTGCTCTTGAGAGAACAGCTATGAGAGAGCTGTAACTGACCCAAAGTCACATCAGCAGCTGTATGTGGAGGAGTGAGGAATCAAACCCAGTTCTCCCAGATTAGAGTCCGCCCTTCTAACCACTACACAAAACTGGGTCTCTGGAAATGATTTCAGAAGAAAGGGATTCCTCTGCAACTGTGTCTATGCACAGTAACTGCAGTTGTGCACATACTGTGTTTTTCTGAGAAAGGTGGACATTGGTGAGATGTTTTGGCAAGAAGAAATTAAGTTTTTTTTCCTTTTCACAGTCACTACTAGATCAAGGCAAAATAAGTTGGATTTAGAAAGGAACATCAAGACAAGGAATTACAGCTCTCATCTGATGAGAACTGACACTCTTGTCAATGACCTTATTCACAGAGTAGTGATACTAGAAACTTTAAAGAAAAATCAAATAAAGATGATTAGAAAGCAGGGCTATTTTGGGGGCAGAATGCACCGGAATGGTGTTTCAGCTGGCATCCGAGTCTGCCCTGCCCATCACCGTCGGCAGGAAAGGGCCCTGCACACCAGATCTCTGCCCAGAAATTGGGAGCGAGGCCTGGCCTCCCGGCTCCCTACACTTAAAGGCTAGGAACGGTGGGGGGGGGGGCCTCTTCCGGGCTTCTCCTGCATGCCCACCTCCCCACTGAACAGAATGCGCATGCTCCCAGCTTCACTCCCTCTTCTCAAGCATTGCATGCAATAGCTGTGCAGGGCAAGAACCAGTGTTTCTCCTGCTCCCGGGGGCAGCTGCTGACTCAGGCAGGTAAAGGCACTCAGCCCCTCCCCCCAAATGCGGGAGTCTCTTAGCCGGAGCCCAGGCCCAATAGGCATGAGGTGAGGGGGAGAAAGAAGGCACCACTGGTGGGGTCTGCTGACTCCCCGGAGTATCAGGCACCCTTTGCCCACCAGCAGAGAAATGACGCTGGAGGAGCACGTGTGGTGTGGAGCAGATCTGGTTTTGTGCAGGGACTGATTTGGCCCTCCATCACCTTCCGCAGACCTAACAGGGCCATCACTCTTGCATGCTCACTCCTACAGGTTATCCCAGGAAAGTGGCTGAGATCATGGCAGTGGCATCGCCTGTTGACTGGGGGAGGGAGTGGAGAGGAGGTGTTGTAGCTCCTCTGCCTTTGTGTATGAAGCCAGCTTGTGTGCCCTCTGTGTACCTCGCCAGGCATGAGTGTCAGAGCGCCCTTCAGGTAGGCCGTTCTGATGCATGCAGCACTCCTCTTGCATTCTCCACATTTTGTGTGCATGATCCGGTAAAATGTGCCTCCCCAAGCATGTGTGTGTGAGACAGAGACCCGCCAGGCGGGTTTGTTTCTGAGGCGACTGGTCTCTGTTGACAACCCCCCTTCCCTCCCTCCACCCAGGCCCATCTTTCCCCCTTCCCAATGAATCACAGTGGCTGGTTGTGCTGCACAAACGATGATGACAAGAGCCTCTCTCCAGCTGGCATCAACTTTATACCCAGAATCAAACTTTGTTGGTCTTTAAAGGTGCCATTGGATGCAGAACTTTGTTCTGCTACTTCAGACCAACACGGCTACCTACCCTTTAAGTGCAGGACTTGGCAGAACATCCCCCCCCCCCAAGGTTCTGCTGCCTGCACGTTCTGTGCCGCAAAAGAAACCCTGCCAAAAAAACTGTCTGCCAGGAGAAACCATGAGAGGAGGGAGGGGTGCCTTTCCTGGGACTCCCCTCCCACGAAAATAGTCAAGGTTTTGAGAAACAGGGCTGATGTTACAAGAGCATGGATTTCCCCTAAAGCTGCTTTCCTGGGAGGAGTCCAATCAGATCTGCTTTGGATTGCTTGGCGTAAACTCGCTTTAGTTTGCTTTTCCTTTTTTTCCTTCCATCCCCCCCCCCCCCCCCATTTTCTGCAATGGCTGAAAAGCCTGGGATTCCTTTGGAGATGCAGCGCTGTGCGGAGTTACTCCAGAGGAATCCCACTGAGCTGCACAGGGTGCCTCTCATGACAGTCAGGCTGAAGTCTAGTGTAGTCCAGTCCAGCAGGGTCTGGTCGCTGCTCTCAGTCCTGGGTCTGCAGCTGTGAAAGGGTTAAAGCAGCTGAGCTGCTGGCTAGAGATGCTGATCGTGGGGGGTGGGGGGGTGAGCGGAAGGGTTTGCGGCTGAATGAGGAAGGAGGACAGGGAGGTGCAACAGCATAGAAAAGTTTTGCAGCCAGATCCTAGGAAAGTTTACTCTTGGGTAGGTCATTCCAGTTTTGGAAGACAGGCATTCTGCTATTATGTGGGGTATTTTGGTGTGTGTGTGTTAAATAGTTTTAGAATGTCACTTTCTCTTGGATGGTTTCATTTGTTAGCCCCCATGGTGCCCTGCAGGAGCTGAATGGCGGGAGCTGAATAAATTGAAATAAATTCTCATGCAGGGAGGTCAGAGAGAGGCCCATTTAGAAGTTCCAGGCGTGATCACAGGGGAGGAGTAGCTCACGCTGAGTGGCTGCCCAAACACCATGCCTCCATCCCCATCTCTTTTCTCTCTTTCCTTCTCTCTTTCTTTCCTTCTTTCCCTTTTTCTTTCCTTGTCTCCCTCTCTCCTTCCTTCCTTCCTTCCTAGATTTGTGCATTCTACCCCCTGAGCTAGCAAGCCAAGAGTCCAGTGGCACCTTTAAGACCAAGGTTTATGCAGGTACAAGCTCTCCCTCCTCTGTGAGGGCAGATCTGCACTGTCAGGGGTGCAGCCTAATATGCTAATGAGTTTCTGCTGTTGGGTGCAGCCTATTATGCTAATGAATTCCTGCTGGGCTTTTTCTACAAAAACAGCTCTGTTGTAAAGTATTATATGCTGAAAATGGTATGTCCACTGAAAATACAGTAGATTTATGTACCATAAATAAATAAGAAAGAGCTTTTCTTCAACAAAACATGAATTGGGGTGAATCAATCCAATGAGAAGGGATGTAATTTTCACCAGTTCCGATTGGAAGACATCCAGTTCTTTTTTCATGGTGTTCCTAGGTGTCACATGGTCTCCAGGGAAGGGAATAACAACAACAGTCAATATCAAATGAGGAATTTTCTTAGGAGACTCACTATCATTGCTGCTCTTTCTCATTGCCCCAATACCACTCACAATCATTCTCAGTGGCACAGGCCTAGGATACCAGCTTTCAAAGACAGGCCCAAAGATTTCACACTTAGTGTATATGTATGAGTTGAAAATGTATTGAAAGTCATAATCAGAGATTGATTCTTTACTAAACACAGTTTGAATATTCAGAAAAGATATAGCAATGGAATTTGGTTTTGACAAATGTGCAGCATTAGCGTTGAATAGAGAGAAGATCATTGAATGAAAAGAAATCAAGATGCCAAAGAACAACAACATTAAAACACTGGGCTTTAAAGAAAACTACAACTTGATTTTTGCAAGCTGACAACATCAAATATACCCTTAAAATAAGAACATAAACATAAGAACATAAGTGAAGCCAATGTTGGGTCAGGCCAGTGGCACATCCAGTCCAATACTCTGTCACACAGTGGCCAAAAACACCAGGTGCCCTCAGAAGGTCCAGCAGTGGGGGCAGGAAGCCCTCCCACTGTTGCCCCCCCCCCCAAGCACCAAGAATACAGAGCACCACTTGCCCCAGACTGAGAGTTCCTATCTATACTTTGCGGCTAATAGCCACTGATGGACCTCTGCTCCATATGTTAATCTAATTCCCTCTTGAAGCCATCCATGCTTGTAGCCACCACCATCTCCTGTGGCAGTGAATTCCACGTGTTAATCACTCTATGGGTGAAGAAGTACTTCCTTTTATCTGTTCTAACCCGACTGCTCAGCAATTTCACGAGTTCTTGTATTGTGAGAAAGGGAGAAAAGTACTTCTTTCTCTACCTGCTATATCCCATGCATAATCTTATAAACCTCGATCATGTCACCCCTCAGCCCCTCACCCTTGATAAGAAAAATATAGCCAAGGAGTATTACCAAAAACTTAAAAAGATATTGTGAACAAAATTAAACAGAGGCAATATGGTAAGGGCAATTAACCCATGGGCAGTGTTCCCTCTACGCTGAGTTAGTGTGAGCCAGCTCACAGTTTTTTAGCATCCAGCTCACACATTTTTGACTTAGCTCAGGAAGGATGGCTCCAGAGCAAACTAATTTATGCAGTAGCCAAATTGCTTGCTTGCAACTTTAATGCCAATAGCTCACAAAGTAGAATTTTTGCTCACAAGACTCCACACCTTAGAGGGAGCATTGCCCATGGGCAGTCCTGGTTCTAAGATACACAGCTGGCATTATCAGTTGGAAACAAACAGGATCACAAAACTCCCAAGATAGTGAAGATATATCACCCACTACATCCTAAAAGTGATGTTGATAATCTCTGCTTACCAAGAAAATTAGGTGGAAGGGGTCTCTTGAGAGGTAAGCAAGCAGTTGAAGAAAAAATATGAGCACTGAATGACTGCACCAAGAAAAGCAAAGAGCAGCTTCTAGTTGAAGTGTACAAGCCAGACTTATCAAAATTACAGACACCAAAGAAGTTTACAAAAAAGATTGAAATCAAAACTCACTTTGGCAACTGGAAACAAAAGCACTTGCATGGGCAATGTTTGAAAGCCATAGAGCTTTCATTGATGATTAAAACCCCTGGAAGTGGCTCCAAAATGGGCAGTTGAAGAAAGAAATGAAAGAACTCATTCTAAGTGCACAAGACCAGGCACTCAAAACCAAAAGTATGAAAGACAAGATTCAGAAAATCAGCAATGATGGCAAATGTTGATTTTGCAAGACAAAGGATGAAGCCAGCTTATTGTCAGTACTGCAGTAAAATTGATCAAACTGACTATAAAGAACATCATGATAGAGTTGTAGCTACATTGCACTGAAATCTCTGCAAAAAGTATGGCTTACCATCAGCAGAAATTCTTGGGAACACAAACCAGACAAGATCATGGAGAATGATGAAAAAAGATTCTTTGGAACTTCCAACTGCAAACAGATAAACCCCTTGAGAATAACACCCCTGGTATCACAACTGTAGAGAAATATGAGAAATAGGGTTTGGTCATTGACATTTCAATCCCAAGAGACAGCAGAATAGCAAAGAAAGAACAGGAGAAGATTGAGAAATACCAAGACCTCCAAACAGAATTAGAGTGCCTCTGGGACAATTGTGCCAGTTGTTCTTGGAGCCTTTGGAGCAGTACCTAGAAACCTCAAGAAACACCTCGACATTCTAGGCATTGAACAAATAACACTAGTTGAGCTCCACAAGACAGTGTTGCTTGGATCAGCAAGAATCTTAAGATACTTCTGCAATTCCCAAGAACTTGTCTAGATCTTGAATTGTAGAACACCATGTACCAGACAAATACCTGACTGTAACAATTCACCACCACCACCATCAATCTACCTTTCTCATTGGGACCCAAAGCAGATTATAACCATGACTGGAAAAAAGCATTTTAAGTCAGTAAATAGATTACAAGATATGATAACATATGAGTTTAACAGTAAGAAAAAATAATGCCCTCGGGCTGGGATTGTAGAACAGGGAAAAGACCAGAACAATGCATGCAAATATATCTGTTTAAAGCAACAAGATTATCACCTGCTGAGCTGAACCACCATAGCTTTGCTACTTCTACAAGAATGCAGTGCTGAATAATTCTGTTTTGCACCTTTTGCAAAACAATAGAAACATAGGGGCCTTCCTAGCAGCCTCAGGTAGGCAACTCCACAATGTAGGGGAGACCATAGAGAATGTGCATGGTGGCACCTTCAAAAAGCTTTGCTCAGAAGAGTGAAGCTGTCACAGGGAGACATAGCAGGTCCTGCAGGTATTGATGGAAGTTCTTTGTCAGCAGCTATTTTCAGTCACAGTCTGAGCATGAAAATAGACTAAAGGTCAGAATACTAAAACAAAAGAGCTTTAACTGAACCAACAAAATAGTAGAAAGGATTCCATGGGGAATCTAAAACCAGTCCAGCCAGTATTAGGTAATCCTTTAAATCCAATGGAAGATGCAGAGAGAAATGAGTAATCTTCCAGAACATTTATAATCTGATGGACACAGGTGAGTCCATCACCTGAACCTACTGCCATAAAAATGATGTAATATTGGTGTCTATCCACAGCCAGATTTACTAGAAATAGTTCATAAAGATGTGAACAATCAGAGCAGCAATGAAATCGTGTAGAGAACATCTTTTTTACATCAGTGGTGAAGGAACCTGACTTAGGCTGATTTTACACCTCCCCTCTAAAGTAGTTTGACTGCTGTCTTTTCCTGTGCTGATTTCACAGTGGTGTGAAATTTCACTCCAGGGGGTCTAAGTGCACTAAGAAACCACAATTGTTTAAAGCAGAATAAAGTGGTATAATACTAGCTTGACCACAGGAGGGCAATTAGTAGATATGGACATTTCAGTAGATTTCACACCGCACAGAGGTGTGGGCAGGTTTTTTTTGGAACTAGAATGATTCCAGTGGGAAAGGCAGATGTAAAATCAGCCTTAGTGGTATTGACAGTTATCAAATCAGATTGAAAAGCTTCAGCAAGTTTAATGGATACTAAAACATTCTATTCTAACTGTATGACTAGGAAGATACTATGATTTTAACTAAACAAACTGGAAAGGAAGGTGGTTTAACCTATTTCCTAATCAGGGTAGCTGTTGGTTAAGATGTTATGGAACATTTTAGGCATACGTCTTCATACCATTAATGCCTGTTATGTTTTTCTATCAGTTCCTGGAGACATTTCCCCCAAGTCATGAGCACCTTGAATATTATCTCACTGCCTAGATAACTGGGCTTCCATTACCATTTTCTGAATTGCTGGGAAGATGGAGCTCTGCTACATGAAATGGCTACTTTTGGCACACAGTTGCTGAGGCATGGCACAGTGACTACAAACAAGTTAACAGTGGGATAACAGAAATTTTACATTTACATTTACCTATTTTAGTACATTAATTTTATCCAGATCATAATGGTTGGCAATATTACAGAGCAACAGCCATTTTCCCCACGATGTCTTAATCTCAGAATGTTAAATCAGATTCTGTTCATGAGCTGCCAGCATTCAGCAGATTGGTGGTGGTAAGAGCTGTCAAGTTGCAGCTAACTTATGGTGACCTCTTAGGTTTTCAAGGCAAAAGAAAAACCAGTGTGGGTTGTGTTGCCTGCCTCTGTGTAGCAACCCTAGATTTCCTTGGTGGTCTTGCATCCAAGTCCTAACCACGGCTAACTCAGATCTGATTTGTGAAGGTTTGGAAACGGGATGTTGGAGGTAGAAGGGATTGTCTCATACGATCCCAAGTGCCTAGCATTGCAGACAGTAGGGGATTCTGTTGTATTGTTTTTGGTCTGTTTGATGATGACTGCCAAATTACTTCCTTAATGTCATAAGAGATTATGTAGCTTGCATATTGTTGGGCCACATCAGAGTTAGGATCAGCGAATAACAGTCAGACTACCTGCACTAGGTGGATGGCTTTGTAATAGTTAGCCAAATTTGGAAAATTTATTCCCCCTTTCTCAGAATGTCTACATAGAGTGGATTTTTTAATTCTATGGTTCTTGTAGGACCAAAAAAAATCTAGCAACATGGATTGCCATTTATGCAATTGTTTAGTAGTGAGTGAGATTGGAACAGTATGAAAAATGAAAATAAATTTAGGTAAGACAAAAGATTTTATAATATTAAACCTGTCAAACCATGAAAGTTTAGCTTGTGCCATTTTGTGAGTTCAGATTGAATATCGTGCTCTAAATGGGAGTAGTTGAATTTATAAAGCTCCTGAAAGTTTAAAGGCAGTTTAATACCCAAGTACGGCAAACAATCTGTAATCCATGAATATTCATAAGTTGATTTAATGAGCTGAGTTGATTGTCCATCCATATTAATGGGCAACAAGCACAATTTGGCACTATTCACTTTGAGCCCTGATACAGAACTAAATTCTGAAAGATGTTTTTGGATTGAATTTAGTGAGGATGAGGGTTGGGATAAATAGAGCAACATATCATCTGCAAAAAGCGAAACTTTAAATTCCTTTTGATGAAGTGTAATACCTTTTACCTCATCATCACTCCTGATCAAATTGGCTAATGGCTCAATACAAAGAGCAAAAAGGAGAGTGGGCAACCGTGGCGAGTACCATGTTTTAATTGGAAAGATTCAGAATTGAGATGATTGATTTTAAGGTATGTCATTGGATTTGCATAGATAGCATTAATAGCTGTCATAAAATTATCTCCAAATCCCATTTGCTGCATCACCATTTTGAGAAACGCAAGTTCTATCAAATCAAAGGCCTTCTCTAGATCTAGAGAGAGGAAGGTGGCACATGACTTTTGCAATTTACAATGATTCAGGATTGTAACGGTTTTGTATATGTTTTCCATTATATCTCTGTGGGGCATAAAGCCAACCTGGTCCTTTCCCACATATTGCACTACAAATGAATTGAGCCTGTTTGCCAGAATTGTAGTAAAAATTTTGAAATCAATTTTCATAAGGGATATAGATCTAAAGGAGGATGGTAGAGCAGGATCTTTATCTTGTTTGGGAATTACTATAATTGCTGCTCTAGTCCACGACGGCGGAAGACATCCAGTATCTAATATATAGTTGCAAGCTTCAGCTAGCGGAGAGGCCAGTTTTTCAGCAAAGAGCTTATAAAATTCGGATGTGAAGCCATCCAGACCAGGTGCTTTGGACAACTTAAGCTTTTTAATCACCTCTGACACCTCTTGGGGTGTGATGGGTGCCTCCATTTGACTTTTGTGTTCCTCTGAAAGAATTTTAACCAGAGGATGCTTATTAAAGAATTCACTCAGAGCAGAAGGAGCAACATTTGTTGAGCTATATAATTTTTTGTAGAAGTTCACAAAAATCTGTGAGATTGTGTCTGCATCAAATTGTAATTTGCCATGACTATCTTTTAAGGCTGAAATCAACCTGGTTTGTTGGTTAAGTTTTACCTTTTTGGATAAGAATTTTAAAGATTTGGGAGTGAAAGCCCAACCTCTCTGTTTAAAATAAAGGATTTTTTTTGTATTTGGATCATCTCTAATAATTCCATTCTTCTCCTTTCCACTAGTAGTTGCTTATATACTTTTGGGCTACCAGTTTGTTTGTGTTGGGTTTCCAAGGCATCTATCACTTCTTGGAGATCTAATATTTTCTTTTGTTTTTCCTTTTTCAAAAAGGAAGCCATGGAGATCAAGTGTCCCCTCAATACCGGTTTCAAAGCATCCCAACGTATAGTTGGAGATACTGAGCCTACAGGATTGTCTGAAAAGAAATCTTTAATGCTCTGATCTATTGAAGCCACTACTGTGTCTTTTAACAATAAAGAACTGTTTAGAGTCCATGACTGAGGTTTTCTCTTTTCTTTACTGAGATCTATATTACATTGCACCCAGCAGTGGTCTGACCATAACTGAGATCCTATATTAGATTCTTGTACTAGATTGATCAGAGAAGGAGACACAAGAATATAGTCTATGCATGTGTATGTACAGTGACGCATAGACTAAAATGTATAGTCACTATCTAAGGGATGTTGTTGCCTCCATATGTCAGTTAGATTAAAAGAGTCAAGAACTTTGGCTAGTTTAGTAATTTTTTGGTTGCGTGCTCTGCAGGAAGTATGAAATGCGGATCTGTCCTTTGAGTAATCAATAATAAAGTTAAGATCGCCCCCAATAATAATTTCCCCTGATTGAAGGTCAGCAAGTTTTTGCAAGGTCTGCTCAAGAAAAGTAATTTGCTCTGAATTAGGTGCATAAATCGATGCTAGAGTGATCTGTTTATTATTTAAGATACTTTCACAAAGATAAATCTGCCCTTTGGATCCTTCAGGGAAGCCTGATATTTAAAAACCACACGATTTGAGATTAAGATAGCCTTCCCCCTAGATTTGGAAGTGCCTTTAGCTAGAAATTGGTAAGAATTTTTTTTTTTTGAACAGTGGTACTGCATCATTTCTGACATGAGTCTCCTGTAAAAACATTATGTCCGGATTAAGCTTAACAATTTGACTCTGAATTCTCTTATGTTTAATGACGTTGTTCAGTCCTCTCACATTGTAAGAAAAGGTTCTGATTATGTTCTGCATGGCTACTCACAGTTCTGGTACTATGTAAATATAACAAGCAAATAAAAATGCAAAATTAGTAATACAGCTAATAAAGTCAGCTTGTCAAGAAACCAGTATAGAAAATGCTGTCAATTAACAATACACCAAGACTCCTTACCACACTTTAAAATATTAGGTAGCTTAGACTTAGCTTCCCTCTGTAGTCCACAAGTTAGGTAAAGAAAATGTAGTTGTATTAAGGGATAGCACTAACAGTATTAATCAGCAGTTATATATAGCTTATCCACCACTTTACTCTCACCAGATTCCCCCCCCAACACACACACACACACAAAAGCAACTACAAGAGAGACAAAACTAAACAAAAAACAAACAAAAAAACCCCAAGCAAACACAGCACTTGGAATATGTCAGATGACAATTAACTATAAAGAGCAATAACTAGTATGCTGAATTAATAAGACCTTGCACTTATATGTTTTTTGTGTTTGTAGATTCTTAAGGTGAGATTGTTAAATTCATTCACTAATCCAGTTGAATAAAGTCTGTTGAGAAAAGTTGTAAAAATTATAAAATGTAGAACTTTAAAGAATGATATTTATAAAGATATTTTCAAGTGACTCTCTGGGCTTCTGCAGAGTTTACCTTCTGCAGAAGGCTGGGGAGAAATGACAATCACTCTACCCCAGCACCTAACTATGAGAGCCAAGACAATCAAGGAAGACCAAAAAAACCCCTTGTTACCTGCCCCTCTCCCCCAACAATCAATTTAGGCATATAAAAAACTACCATGACTTCATATCAACAATTAATTAGATAAACATTAATTAATTAGATAAAAATGCAGAAATTCATCACAATAACAAGAAATCATTCAGTCAGTATGAGATCAACATCATAAGTTGCAACTGAGACCCGCTCTAAAAAAAGGCGGGAAAAGAGGAAGAATACTTGTAAGCTATGTAAAAAGGAGACAATAATAAGTTGAGCAACAGATTTACTAGAAAGTACTTAAGGTTCAGCATTTAGACAGTTATATATTCAGGAGGACTCTTCTTGTAGCTCCGGAGTTTCAGGAGGTGTGGGAGATAACGAATTGAATTTCCTCTTAAAAGATGGCTTTGGTAGTTCCATTGGGATCTCTATCTCTAGCTCACATAATAATTTGATGCCTTCCTTCTTCATCGCGATTCTATGAGTTTTCCCTTTAAAGGAAAATTGCAGCACAATAGGTGATGCCCAAATATAGCGAATGTTAGCCTCTGTAAGACGTGCGATAACTGGCTTTAGCTCTCTCCTTTTCATCAACGCTTCCTTCGGAAGATCAGGATAAATTTCAATAGCACGCCCTTTGTAAGTAAGGTGCCCCTTTTGCCTGGCAACGTAGAGGACTTTCTTCCTGTATCTCAAGTCCAAAAAAGTAACTATTATGTCTCTACAATATCTGGATTTAAGAAGGCTCAAAGGACCAGCATGAAATGCTTTTGTTATAATGGGGGATAGATCCCCCTCAGGCGGAACCTCCCCCCTTAGCCAGTTAGACAGCAAGTCATTTAATTTTCTCCTCCAACCCATGAATCTTCAGGTTATTTTGCCTCAGAGCCATGTATGTTTTTAAGGCTTTTTCTGCTAACACATCTTCAAAGATTTGGAGTTGCTGCACTTCATTATGGGCGGCAAGGCTCTTGCTCATTGCAGTTTCGGCTACAGTTCTAGTTTCAGTTAAGGATTTTTGTATTGCTTCCATCTGGTCGTACATGGGGCGAAACATCAAAGAAATTTTATCTAAAATAGAGTTCTCCATAGCAGTTAAGGCCACAGCTAGTTCAGTAGATGAAACTGCATTTGATTGCTTTACCATGTTCTTTCCTCTGGACGCCATTTTCTCCTCAATAGCCAGCTGAGGCCCCAAATTTTTCTCCAGTGATTTAGTGACGAGCGTTGTTTGTATCTTCTTAATTTTGTATTTAGAAGATAGCTTAGATGTTTTGTCGTTGTTCTCCATAGATTGATACCGGTAGTTGAATGTATGATCGCTGAGGTGAGTAAAAGTGCAGGAGAGTGAGGCAGAGAAACGGGATTAGGCAGCCATGTTCTTTCACACCACCAGGCCCCCCCCCCCGTACTGTGAGTTTCTAACTATCACCTTTTGCTTATGAAAATAGGAGCACAGACCTTTGTAGCAGTAGATCCATTATATTAATTAGTTTAGGAGTGTGCTGTAATAAAATAGCATGTTTGTGATAGACTTATAAAAGAGGAATTCTTTGATTTAAAAAATCTCCAAAATTAGAATTTCAGTAGTGTCATCCTTTTTAGTGAGGTGGTGCAGAGACATCTGCCTTTGTCTACCAGCTTCTCTGGTGGGTGAACATTCAGGTAATAGGGCCTTCAGAGCTGTGTGATGCTAAAAAGGAAGTCTCTTTCCCTTTGTGAAAATAATGGCGCATGGAAAAGCTAAAGTGATTATGCTCGTGTACGCTCAATGAAATGTCGAACAAAGACATGGTTTATCTGTTGAGGGTGTGATATTTAACTTAATATTAAACTTGTTGAAAGTATCCTTAACTATAACAGAGATTAGTTTTGTGAATTGAGAAAGAAAGGATTTAAAGAATGGGTTACCAGTGATTCAGTTGCTCCATATGTATAAATCCTTGATATATGGAAATGCAAGAAATGTTTCAGGAATAATGTGTGGTATGGGAGAACTGGGGGGAAACTGTTCTGTTGACTGACTTTGCTTTTTGCGATAGTTTTTGCTGGCTAAAATGTAGTGTGTTACACATGTTGTTATTCATGTTCTACTTTCTAAAGGGAATGAGAATCTATTTTCTATGTGAATAGTTAAAGATCAGTCTGAAGGCTGAAATGAACATTAATACATTTAATCTATTCAGAAATAACCAAGTACAGTACTGAAATCTCATATGCTTCAGCCCAAGGGTCTAGGTTTGACACTCCACATAGAAAACTTCATGTAGATTGGTTGGAGCAATGCCATCCTATGTTCAGGTCAAAGGAGCAGCAGAAATTTGTGTGGTTAGCACCTTAACCATGTAATGCATGGCATAGACCATTCCTAACATTAACCATAAAAGCAAATTTAATTTAAGCAAAGTTAATGTTTTCAATTATTTGCAGTTTGATCCCCATCATCTTTAATGTAGTTTTAAGGCTTTCAATACAGTTACATTCAGGGGTCATTTTGTAGAAAAAGAGGTCCAGGAGTTCATTAGTATACCTATTCACATAACTCATTAGCATATGCCATGCCCCCTGATATCACCAGAAGTGTGTCAGAAAGGGAAGCAAAAGGGGGGACATCTTCAAAAGCCTTCCCTTCCCTTCCCCAGCTGACCTGCCAAGGCAGGCGGGGGGAGGGGGGGCAAAGCAAGAAGGGCCCCATAGAATACAATGGAAAGATCGTGCCGCCGCTGCCATGCGACTCTAAACAGAAGGGGTTTAAACTTTAAACCCCTTCTCACTTTGCTTCCTCTACAGGCCCTCTGGGAGCTGGGGGAGGGGCTTGCCACCACTGCCATTTGTGCCCCCTAGAGGTGTGCAAATAATTTTTTTTAAAAAATGAAAAAAAAATCGGAAAAAAAATCAGGCTGCATCTATTCTGGCTGCCAAATGACCCTTGCATGTCAGTTTTGGCAATGCAAGCCGATTCAGGAGTCATTTTGTGGTCCGAATGTCAGTTTCAGCCCCATTATACCCTATGGGCCATTGAAGTCAATGGCAAAAACTCATAGGGTATATGAGGGGCTGGAGGAGATGGGGTTTGAGGGAGATGCTCCAAACTTGCAGGGTAGCTGCTAGGGCCTCTTCCCGAAATACCTACCAAGTTTCAAGAAGATTGGACCACAGGTCCAATTCTACAGACCCCCAAACAGGTTGCCCCATTCCCTCCATTGTTCTCTATGGCTGGAAAAATGTTACTTTTTGGCGGCAATTCAGTGGTGGCCTGAATCAGATCAGAGAATCTGATTCAGCCTGTGGCTGCCCTAGTGCCCACTCCTGGGCTGGTGGAGCATTGCTCTGCCTCACTCCAGCCCCAAATGACCCTTGGTTACAATACATTTTTAATGATCATTTTCAGATTAATGTAAGTAGATGCTAGAAGGGATTTCTTTTCTGTGACAGATTTTTATTTTTATTTTATTTTGCTTTTAATAGTACTAAGGCTGAATAACATCCAGAATGCATCTCACAGTTGGGGCTTGTTTCATGTTTTTTTCCAGTGTAAATGAAATCTTATTTCTGACCAGACCTACGGTATACTGCTAGCTGCAATTCATATAACAGTATCTTTCTCATGTAATTATATCTTTATCAATGGATGTAGTGATATCTTTCTAAATTCTGCTTCACAACTGGATAATAAAGTGCCCAGGTAAAGAATGTTTTTACATGTTTATTTAGATATTTATAGGTCACTTTACTATATTCTGCCATTGCCATCCCCCTGCCCCCAGGTGGTATTTCTTGCCACTGCTCTAAGCAATGACAGAAAAAAAAATAAAATGACATGAAATGAAATAAATGATCCTGTTTATTACAAGTGTTTTTTTTACATTTAACTTATTCTCAGGTTGTGTTGTATTTATAATGGTAAGGAACTGTGGTTTTAGTTTGACCTCAGTTTATTTTAAGTCATGGCTTGAACTTGTAAGCTGCCTTCAGCATATTGTACATTTGCCAGGCACAGCCTAGCAACCGGTGGGAGACTGGTGGGGGTGAGTACATAGAAGGTGGCCATCAGCCAACAGCATCACATCACTTCTGGGAAACCCCAAATGTGATATCACTCCTCTCTAGGAATTGGCTGAAACTCTATGGTAAACTTCCTTCAGCATATAATAGGGTTGGCAGGTCTGGGCTGGGTGAGGATATGGGGCATCAGCTGACAGCATGACATCAGTTCCAGGAAAATATAGAAGTGATGTTACATCTCTATAGGTATTAGCCAAAAGTCTATGGTAAAACCATAGAGTTTTCAGTGAGTCCTAGAGAGGACTGATGCCACTTCTGGGTTTTTCCCCACACCAGTGGACTGAGCATGAGCAAGGAAATGTATTGATTGAGCAGGCTGCTACAGAAGTTTTCCTACCCAGATGGAAGGAATGCAACTTTCCTTTTTTCCTGGGGGTTATTCTTCTCTGGGCAGCTTTTGAAAGTAGTGCTTGAGCCCAGATATAGCCAGAGAAAATTAGGCCAAATTTACACCTCCCCTCTGAAGTAGTTTGACTGCTGTCTTTTCCTACACTCTTTTCACACTAGTTTCAAATTTCACTCCCTGGGTCTGAAGAGCAGTAAGCAACAGGATCTGTTTAAAGCAGTGTAATGCTAAGTTGACCACAAGACGGCAATTAACTGACGTAGACAGTGATTTTTAAACTAGAACAAGTATGGTTTGAAACTAGAAATAGGTATAGACGGGTTTTTTAAAAAAAAAACTAGAATGATTCCAGTGGGAAAGTCAGATGTAGATTTGACTTTAAAGAACTCTGGTTCAGACTTCATGCTGAAAGACTGCTGTCATTGCCTTGCTGACATTGCCTTTGTCAGGAATTCTGTGAAGGTTATTTTAATATTCTAAAGATTTGTTCATAAAGCCTAGGTTTTCCCATTTCATCATCTGCTAGCCTCATGAACCACTCACAAATATATAGAGGACCATAAAATGGGCTGAAAATTTTGGATATAACATTCTAGAACAATGGCAAAATATGTGGTTGAAGGGTCTTAAATTTATATTAAGTATTAGTCTGAAAGAGAATTTCTACAAAATGATGTATCAATGGTATATGTATTAAAATATTTCAAACAAATGTTGGAAATGTGATCAGCAAGACATTTTATCATTTGTAGTTGACATGTACTAAAGCTAAAAAAATTGGATACAAATACGCACAGATATTCAGAAGATTTTAAAGATTAA
Organism: Lepidodactylus listeri; assembly: GCA_029233225.1. NCBI lineage: Eukaryota > Metazoa > Chordata > Lepidosauria > Squamata > Gekkonidae > Lepidodactylus > Lepidodactylus listeri. The sequence goes on along the minus strand of JARCFY010000001.1, from coordinate 115,169,167 downwards.
TATACAGCTGAAGCCAGGGGCTTTTCTGTTGGGATTAACTGACTTGCCAGAAAAAACACATATATTTGACAATGGTAGCAAGATTATTATATGCTCAGAAATGGAAATCTTCAATATTACATACAATAGAAGAGTGGCTGGTGAAGATGGTGGAGCTTTCTGAAATGGCCAAATGTACTTCTTTGATTGGGGAAAACTCATTGTCTATATTTATTGCTAATTTGAAATCCCTTATAGACTTTTTGCATGAAACTGAAAAAGATGAATTGATGACTTATGGTTTTGAAGAATAAGAGAGGGGAAAAGGTTATAGATAAAGGATAGATCTATTATGTAATTATAGAGAGGGTGATTAGAGTAAACTAAGTTGTCAGTCTTAGATGAAAATCAAAAGATATTCCCTTATTTTCTTTCTACTTTTCATGTTTTTCTCTTTTTAAAATTCCATCTTTTCTGGGTTTTTTATGTGTTTTAGAAATCTTTTGGGGGGTATTTTTTGTATTTGTGTGTGTGAGTGCCCATGCCTGGACTCCTACTGGAGCATGGAGGATGTTCAGAGAAGTGGCTTGATAGTCTGCCTCTGCCTCCTGGCCCTGGTATTCTTTGGAGGTCTCCCATCCAAATACTTGCCAGGGTTGGCCCTGCTTAACTTCCAAGGTCTGACAAGATTGGGCTTGCCTGAGCTATCCGGGTCAGAACTTCTTTTAAAAACCTTAATAAAAATTGACATTAAAAAAGGAATATATAGAGAACTCAAGGATATGAGCAAGGTCTTCCTTCTGTATATATGTGGGTGGAGGGGGTGCATATGTGTCTGGCACAGTTTGCACAGAGGCACTTGTGTGGAGCAGCTGGAGGTATGCACTTGCTTTGTCCAGCTATGTGTTCCCTTGACCTAGTCTATGAAAAGAGGCACTTCATAGGAACATACAACTGGAAGGGTTGTATATAAAGGGTTGGTTACCCCATCCTTAAAACAGCCTTCTAAAGAAGTCTGCCCTGTGCTCAGGGGATCACAATAACTATTGACCTGTCTCAAATGGTTCTTTCCTGAGCAAGGTGATTGAACAAGTGATAGCTGGACAACTTCAGGGTTTCCTGGATGAGGCAAATTCTTTAAATATTTTCCAGTATAAGTAGGTTTTATGCCTACTTATGTAACTGAAACAGCCTTGGTCACCCTGGTTGATGACCTGCTTCAGGAGATGGACAGAGGGAGGGAGTGTGGCTCTGTTGATGCTCCTGGACCTCTCCAGGGCTTTTGATACCATTAATCATGGTATCCTTCTAGACCACCTTTCCTGACTGGATTGGTAGGGATTGATCTGCTGTGGTTCTGGTTCTAAAGTAGGTTTCAGAAAGTGGGGCTGGGGGACTGCTGTTCAGCCCCTTGGCCTTTGCATTCTAGGGTCCTACAAGGTTCCATCATATTTCCTGTGCTCTTTAACATACATATGAAACCATTGGGTGAGGTTTTGGGCTGGGTTGCCATCATTATATGGATGACACTCAAGTCTATCTTGTGTTTAAAGCTAATCCCATGGAGGCTGTAGAAACCCTGAACCAGTGCCTGGAAGCTGTTTTTGAGTGGATGCAAGTTAATAAACGGAAGGTTAATCTTGAAAAAAATGGAAGTGATTGGTAAGCAAAAGGCTTGACCTGGGATTTAAAGGGTTAAATTCCCCTTGAAGGAAAAGATCTATAGCCTGGCAATGCTCTTGGACCCAGGCTTACTGATGGACCTCCTGATGGCACCTGGTATTTTTGGCCACTGTGTGACAGAGTGTTGAACTTGATGGGCCATTGGCCATCTTTGACTGGTTAGCCAGCTGAGGCCTTTCCTGGGCAGAAAAAATCTGGCCACTGTGGTGCATGCTTTGGTTACATCTATATTAGATTACTAAAGTGTTCCTTATTTGTGTTTAGAAACTTCAATTGGTATAGAATGCTTCTACCAGGATGCTGACTTGGAATGGGTCACAGAGACCATGTCACTCCAGTCTTGGCCTGTCTGCACTGGCTTCCAATTTGTTTCTGGGCACAATTCAAAGTTGTGTTTAAAGCCCTTTATTGATGCTTAAAGCCCTAAATGGTTTGAGACCAACATGTACGAAGGACTGTCTACTCCCTTAAGAACCTACTTGACTTCTGTGTTCATCTTTGGAAGCCCTGCTTCAGATGCTCCCAACTTCTGGTATTAGGTGGATGGCAATCCAGGAGAGGGTCTTCTTGGCTGTGGCCCCAGAGCTCTGGAACTCTGTCCCTGGGAGATTTGTCTGTCATCTTCTGTTGCCATCTTCTACCAGCAAGTGAAGACTTTTTGTTTCATTTGGCATTTCCTCTTTCCTGACTAACATTTTAATTGTTTTATGTCTTTGTATTTATTTTAGTGCAGCTTTTAATGCTGTATTGTTCTTTTTTGGTTGGTTTTAAAGATTTTAAAATGTGATTTTATGATGTATGTTTTAATTGGTTAGCCACCCCAGTGCCCCTTGTGAGGGTAAAAAGGCCAGATATAAATTTTGTAAAACCAACTAATAAAGTAATTTCTACTACAACATATTATCTATTCATCATTTTCCAATTCAGTCCCATAGGGTAGATGCACCACAGAATGGTGACTGTACAGCAACAAGCTCAAATGATTCGAACAAGTAACTCAAACCACATACTGTAGAAAAAGTAAAAAAGAAAACCCCTGAAAGTGACCTGGTTGGCTAGAGATAAATTCTTTACTGGCTACTGCAAGTATCACAATCAGATTATGTATGAAGTTTACTAACCCATTCTTTCCAAGGAAAATTTAATTTAATGACACATCCTTTCTCCAGTGATGACAATCCAGGATGTGGGGAAAATACCAAGATAATGAATTGAACTAAAAGAAATCATTCACTAACAGTCTCAAAAGAAGGAGCAAAACAAAAATCATGATTCGCCATAAATGTATGCAGCACTCACTTGAAACTGATTTGGTGCTTCCATATTGTTCCATAGAGGCCATTCCACATTTTTATTGAACATTAAATATAGTACGATTATTTCGACTCTGAATTCATTGGTGGCTAATTTGTAATATCAATATGTACTTAGATTTTGTTCTTCTCCAATTTTATTACATCCTCTTATATACTTGCAAACTTTACCCTGAAAGTTATTTATTAATTAGATTTTTGGTACCTGTTTACCCAACGAGCTTTGTGGTGACTTACAACATTAAAGCCATATAGATAAGTTAAAAACAACATAAAAGCAGATAATATAAAATTTTAACATTGCCTGTGACAGAAAATCATTGCTTGTGACAGAAAGGGTACAATTGCAATGAATTTTGGTATGATTATTACCTAGCCTTTTCACTTAATACTCAAAATGTGATTGAGCTTTGACATTCACTGCTGAACAATTCTCTCTACTACTAAACTCCTCCCTACTTTGTTTAAAAAATTGATCATATGTTACCAAAGTTGTACCCTTGATATTGACTCTTCACAAAATTTCAGTGTCAGTCCTTTTTTGTATCTATTTAAAAATTCAACCACTGTGAAACAGGAATTAACCCTAGTTATATTATATTAGTCCAGTGGTCATTTCCATTGATTTCAATATGAAACAATTTATTCCTTTTTCTTCTGACTGGCATGAAGTTCTTATCGGTTGTACCCTTAACTCATGGAATTATCCTTGCTAGAGAGATGAATAAGGGAAAAGTGTTGTCATTTCAGAGATTTCATTTTTAAAACATCTTGCAAAGCAGGTAGCAGGAGTTGTGCTGTGTTGGCAGATGAGCTCTTCCTCTCTTTTTTTGGATGGTCAAGCAGCAAAGCACTGGGGATTTTTTAAAAACAAACAAACAAAAGGAGTACTAAAAGTCATCTAGGCTAGATGAAAAAGAAAAATGTTTCAAGCAGCAGAGTAAGGCATGGGTAAGCCAAGGTTTGTTCCCCACACCTCCATACGCTGGTTTCTTTAAAAATCCCCCCCACACTTCCTATTTTCTTTCAAATAAACAAAAGGGGGTTGCCTATTTCTCCCACCACACACACCAAGGCTAATAGAAACTATGTATGTGTGTGAGGCATAATTTACATGGGAAAATATTTTATTTTGTTTTGGGGAATATCTTGCCTCAACTTCCTCATTTACAGTGTTACTGGCCTGCTTGCCAGAAAGAAAGAATGCAGGGCTCTCAGCCATGCAGCTGTACTGCCAGGGCTATCACAGAGAAGAGGGTGTAGTGTGGCCTTTTTTTCTTTTTGCCTCTTCCTTATTCCTAGCACTTGCCTCCCTGCATAAGCAGACAACATATTTGCTTCTTTCTCCTCAAGGCACACTGCCATGCCTATCACTCAAGTGTATATGTGCATACATGAGTAGATAGATCAGCCACTGTTTTTTTCTCCACCACAGTTTTCAAACCACATTACCTGGAGATTCCTTTTTGTATGAGAATGTTTTATGGAGGAATAAAGGCAACAGTTAAGTCATACATCTCTGCTGTCTGCTCATGAGTACAAGCAAAGCCTTGCGCTTGTACAATCTCCAACAGTGTTGTCATCCTTCAGGTGGAGCCCAGAGTTCTCCTAGAATTACAAGTGGTTTCCAGATGACAGAGATCAGTTCACCTCGAGAAAATGGCAATTTTGGAGGGTAGACTCTATGGATATAAATCTCTAGGAATTTCCCAAACCAGAGGTGGCAACCCTAATTTCTGGCAATGTAATAGCTCACACATAGTGAAACTATCATTTCATAGAATAAGACTGCCCTGTTAAATGAATGACTGGTGGAAAGTGGAAAATTTGTTCACAGAAATTCTTGCCCAAATGATCATTTTTACAGGGAACATCAGCAATTCTTTTTTCAGGTTGGATGATGTTGCTGTGATGCACAGATCTGATGAGTAACTCTCTCACCTCATTGCTCTTCCTACTTGGAAAACAGAAACCACACAGTAAAGCATCGGAGTAGCTGCCAGTAGGGTTGCCAGATACCCTGTCCAGGCAGGGTTTCCCCTGATTTTCAGGGCTTCAGCCTGCTGCCAGCCAGCTGGCCAGTAGGGGAAGCCTCACCCCCAAGAATGACCACCCATGGTCATCCCTCTCCCTCTCTCCTGAGAGACAAAGTGCCCTCCAGCTGATCAGGGGATCGATTTGCCACTTGGAATTCAGGCACCTATGGCCCTGCTGGCCAGAAGCATTTAAAGGATCCCTTTAAATGCTTCTGGCCAGCGGGGGCTGGGCCTCATGTGCCTGAATTCCAAGTGGCCTGCATTTCTAGCCACCCAATTGGTAGGTCCTTTAAATTTCACAGGAGGGGAGGCAGAGGGGTGGCCATGGGTGGTGGTTGTTGGAAGTGGGGACATCCCCAATGTGACATCTTCACATTGGGAACACCCTTCCTCCTCCAGGAACACTCCCCAAAGTCCCCCGCTGGGGATGAGGTTGGACCTGGCAACCTGAGCTGCTGTATTGGGTTGAGCCACTCATGAATTTTAGAAATGCTCAGATTCTAAGCATGTACAGTATTGATGAGTGGACATTACATGGTTCATATTTTGAGTGGTAAAGCTTCCACCACACATCCTGATACCATATTGACAAACATAATATTTATTTTGAGCATTAGCTGATACTAGCTTGTGATTCTTATTGATCACGTGATGGTTGTTGATGGTGGAATTGCTTCTGTTACTATTACGTAGTACCTTTTTATTAGTAGTATCATGTTGTTGTTTGTTCCTTTATGATATTGTTTATATGAAGACTGGACTACAGGACAGTTCAGTGGCTAGAGAACTGGTTAGAGGACCGCACTCAAAGAGTGGTGGTCAATGGCGTTTCATCAGATTGGAGGGAGGTATCTAGTGGGGGTGCCGCAGGACAAGGTTTTGGGCCAGGTACTTTTCAATACTTTTATCGGTGATCTGGATGAAGGGGTAGAAAGGCTACTCATTAAATTTGCTGATGATACCAAACTGGGAGGAGTAGCAAACACCCAAGAAGACAGAGTTAAAATTAAACAAGACCTGAATACTCTGGAGAAGTGGGCAGTTGCAAACAGGATCCAATTCAACAAAGATAAATGCACAGTACTATATCTGGGCCACAAAAATGTCAAGCACAAATACTGGATGGGGGCTACATTTCTGGGGAGTAGCATATGTGAAAGAGATCTTGGGGTAAGAGCAGGGGTCATTTGGGGCCAGAGCAAGGCGGAGTGATGCTCCGCCAGCTCAGGAGTGGGCACTAGGGCAGCCACAGGCTGCATCAGATTCTCTGATCTGATTTGGCCCACCGCTGAAATTTGGTGGCAGATTATAAAGTGGCTGGAGGGGAGGGGGTTTGAGGGAGATGCTCTAAACTGGCAGGGTAGCTGCTGGGGCCTCTCCCCAAAATACCCTCCAAGTTTCAAAAAGATTGGACCAGGGGGTCCAATTCTATGGGCCCCCAAACAGGTTGCCCCCTTTCCCTCCATTGTTATCAATGGTGGGAAAAAAGTAACGTGTTTTCCCATCATAGAGAACAATGGAGGGGATGGGGCAACCTGTTCGGCGGCCTGTAGAATTGGACCCTGTGGTCCAATCTTCTTGAAACTTGGTGGGTATTTTGGGGAGAGGCCCCAGCAGCTACCCTGCAAGTTTGGAGCCTCTCCCTCAAACCCTCTCTCTTCCAGCCCCTCATATACCCTATGAGTTTTTGCCATTGACTTCAATGGCCCATAGGGTATAATGGGGCTGAAACTGACATTTGGCCGGCCACGCTAATGAGTTATGCTAATAAGTATGCTAATGAGCTCCTGCACCTCTTTTTCTATAAAATGACCACTGGGTAAGAGTGGACTGTAAACTAAATATGAGTAGTCAGCGTGATGCAGTGGCAAAAAAGGCAAATTCAATCTTGGGTTGTATTAAAAGGGCCATAGCACTGAAATTGCAGGAGGTCATAGCCCCTCTGTATACTGCCTTGGTCAGGCCACATCTTGAGTAGTGTGTGCAGTTCTGGAGGCCTCATTTCAAAAAGGATGTGGACAAAATCAAGAGGGTGCAGAGGAGAGTGATGAGGATGATCAGGGGTTTGGAGACTGAGCCCTACGAGGAAAGGCTAAGGGCTTTGGGAATGTTTAGCTTTGAGAAGAGGAAATTGAGGGGGGGCATGATTGCTCTCTTTAAATATTTGAAAGGCTGTCATTTGGAGGAGGGCAAGGAGCTGTTCCAGTTGGCAGCAGAGGATAGGACCCGAAGCAATGGGTTTAAATTACATGCAGAAAGGTGTCAGCTAGATATTAGGAAAAACATTTTCACAGTCAGAGTGGTTCAAAGGTGGAATCAGCTGCCTAGGGAGGTGGTTAGTTCCCCTTCACTGGCAGCTTTCAAGAAGATGCTGGACGAATATTTGTCAGAGATGCTTTAGGCTGGTCCTGCATTGGGCAAGGGGTTGGACTAGATGGTCTGTATGGCCCCTTCCAACTCTATGATTCTATGATTTTATTCTATACTCTTACTTATGCTTATATATACATAGTCTAGTGACTGAGATGTAAGATGCATTTGTGATAGTTGAGTCTCCTGCACTGTGGAAAAATCAGAGACAAGAGAATGACATAGCTGTTAATATTGGTTAGGAAATTACTTTGGAGCGCCTAGTGGTTCAGATGAATTAAGACTTTTGTATAAATATGTAAATTATTAGGGATTCATTATGTCATCTCATCCCTTACTGATGGTTGACTGCACTATAGCTCCTGCTGATCAATAGACATTTTCCTCATCTATCAGATCTGCTTGCCTGAAAGCAGACAAATGGCTAAATGAAATAGGCTTTCTTAGCAAACCAGATACATTTGACAAGCATAAATATGCTTGGGATACAACAAGTATAGTATAGCTGCTGTCTGACTTTTCAATGATGTAATGATGATGAAAATGAGGATGAAAGCATCCCAGTTTAAAATTTAACATAATGCAGATTAAGATTTGGGGTGTTAAAGAAATTGTTGTTTTCATTGGTTCAATTCAAACTATGCTGTCAAATATGTTTGACTGAAATTTGAGCAAAATTGGTGGTCCTCCCCCATTTTGACATTCTAAGTAGATAATTTATTTTGTCAATCAATAAATTCTCAACGTGGCCAAATTTGTGGATACTTAACTCCAGAGACTGGAGCCATCAACAGACATGACAGCTTTCTACACACCTAAGAAAAGGCACAGGTTTACATAAAAATCTGAAATCTAAAGTACACACACACACACACACATAAATGGGAGGTTAAAAAACCCAAAATAATTGAAGCAGTGGTTGTAGCTTTAAGAAACAAAAGCCCTTAGTGGCCATTTCTAGGCTATCATAATAGCAGAAGCTTTGAATCTTACTTGGTGACTTTGGACAAGTCACAAACACTCAGCCTAACCAACTTCACAGGGTTGCTGTGAAGATAAAATGGAAGAGAATAATGTAAGCTGCTTTTGGTTTCCACCATGTCTGCAAAAAGCAGGGGGAGGGGACAGGACTCTTTCCAGGGCTGTGCTGGCCTTTGAAGGAGGACTTATTGGGGCCAGGCCTGGCAAAAACCACTGAGTAACATGATACCACATGACTCACCCAGGACTGACAGCTTGCTAATGTTCAACACTAGTCACTCCATGAAAACCAGTGTGGTGTACTGGTTAAAGTTGCAGATCTGAGAGACCCAGGTGGGAATCCCTACTTTGCTGTGAAAGTTCATATGGTGACCTTGGGCCAGTTATACATTTTTAGCCTAACATACAGCGCAGGCTTGCTGTGAGGATAAAATGGAGGAGAGGAGAATGATATAAGCTGTCCTGAGTCTCCATTGTGGAGAAAAACAGGGTGTAGATTAAGTAAATAAAGAATAAATATAGCTGAAGACGGGGAGGCAGATAAAAGGAAAGGACGAAGAAACAGGATATGGGGGTTGCCAGGAGGAAGTGAAGAGGAAATAGTGTGGAGCAGGGGATACAGGGTTAGTGATGTGCCCCCCCCCAAGTCTTTGTGGGTTCCTTACTGAGCAACTGGACCCAGGCTACTGGCCAGCACCACACAACTGGCCTGGCCTGGCATATGACCACATAACTGGCAGAAGGTCTGGTGTCTCAAACCAAGTTTCTCCTTGTGATCTGTAACAGTATTTTAAACTATTCCATACTGTATAATGAATTGTTTTGTAATGTGCTCAGTGGTTTTACAAATAATTTAATTTTTCAGAGTTCTAACTTTAGAAATAAAGTTATTGTGAAATAGATTTTTTTTTGCCAAGTATACATTTTCACCTAGGTCAGTTCTGTCTACCAGACTGTCAACATCGTCAGCATCTTTTGGGAAATTCAATTGCATTGTTTGTTACATATATTAGGTCGTGATCAGATGGGCGGTTGAATCCGCTATTGCCCCGCCTCTAATAGAGCCAGATTATTTTGTTACAGAGAATCCTGACCAGACTCACACCTTTTAGCACTCTTCAAAGCAATTTAACTGGCCGTGCTCAGACAGCACCAAGCACAGTCAGCCTGTCAGCCATTTTTTTTAGAAGTTTGTCATGCCCTCAAGCAGGAATTAGTCTGCTGGGATACGTAGTTCATGGGGCTATCAGCCATTACTTTAAAAAGTTTTCCCTCTGAGCATGTGCACAAGTGCTTGCTGAGAATGCTGGGATATGGAGTACACTGCCATCCTCCCTGTAATCTTTTCAATTTACCCCTTTCCCAAAGGACAGAAAAAAGCTGAAGAACAGAGGCTTTTTCCTTTGAGAGTTTTTAAAAAGAAAAAAGTTTTGAGCAGCCCCTGTAGGGGAGGGAAGGGAGAGAGAGAGGTGCGGATGTGCAGTTATGCAATCATTGCTAACTAGTTTTTAAAAAATGGTGGCCAGAAAGCAAGAGACAAATCAGACCTGCCTGATGTCTTGGGTGCGCAAGAGTGCAACCAGACAGCAAGAAATCTGTTTGGGAACAAGCTCAGACCAACAGGACCGGACTTTCTCAGGTATCAAAGAAACTCACAGCAAGGGAGGGAGGGGACTCAGATGACTGGGGCACAACAGACAGAATGTTGCTGTCTGATCGTGCACTTTAAATCCAGAAGGGACGAGCAAGGGCAACGGATCAAATTGCTCATGTGAACGTGACTTTATACTGTTTATAATCTGCCTTGAGTCTCACTGAGAAAGATGGACCATAAATTAAGTAAGTAAGTAAATAAATAAATAAATGTAAGGTGCTTATGTTAGCTACTTCTTAATTTTAAACTTAACAGTGTTCCTGGCTTGGTTTATATCAGTCTTCAAAAGACAAGTCTTTTCTTAAAGAGGAGATAATAATTTGGCAGACAGCTTTCCAGACTTTTATCAGCACAATTTCATTTAAGATAAATTTTGGATGCATTGGATAGTTTTGGAAGCTGCTTATCTCTTATTCTCAGGAAATATTCTATTGCCTCGGCCATTCCACTGTGACTTAGCATGGCATATCTATTTTAATTCACAGCAAAGCTTATTTTTCTACCTGATGTATTCCTTGTTCTGGTACTTGATGTACATGCTCATCCATAAAAGGTTTTAGTTGCAATACATACTATTGGCTTGTGTACAGTGGTTTGGACCTGGACATCTAGTATAGCAGCACATGCCTGTCTTATGTGTACATGTTAAACTTTTTGGTAAAAGTTTGCATGGCAAATTCCTATATTCAGCTACACATAATGCCATGTTTACCCAAAAGGAAGATTACCCTGAATGTAAATGGTTCTGGTTGTAAATTATTCTAAAATGATTATACACAAAATAGCATTTTATTACTGGACGTAACTCTAACTTGTATGTGAACTTAAGTCAGTCCCCTCTTTTTCTTAAGAGCACCTGAGGAAAGAAACCCAGTACGTCTTTCAGGTAAATATAGGGACATACTAGGGTTGCTAGGTCTGGGTTGTAAAAGCTGGAGATCTCCAGACCCCCACCTGGAGGCTGGTAACCCTAGGGCATACATAGTAATGGTAGTGACTCTCATGACATGCGCACGCTGAGGTAGAACATGTATTTTGCTGAGTAATGTATGATTTGGAGAGAGAAATGAGGAAGAAGGTGCTAGGTCGGAGAGTTTTATTAGATTTTCTAGATCTCTACATGTTATACTATATGCTTCATCAAGGAAACTTACATAGGAACGTCTCTGGCTCTCACTGTGAACAGAGCCAGAGAAGTTCCTATGTAAGACTGCCTGATGAATCATATAGTGAAAAGCATAGGGATCTAGAAAATCTAATAAAACTGCTCAACCTTGAACCTTGTTCCTAATTTCTCCTAGCTACTGGTGCAGCCTTATAATCTTCCTAATGTGTGATTTGGTCATTACTAATAATAATAGTAAAAGAAGTAATAAGAACAATTGAATTATTAAAATGAGAAAAATATTTTCCTAAGATTTTCCTAACTCAGTAGTCATGGGATAAATTCTCTTGCAGATTAAAAACTGGTTAATTAACAGGAAACAGAGAGTGAGTATAAATGGGCAGTTTTCACAGTGGAAGGTGGTAAGCAGTGGGGTACTAGGTCTGGTTCTTTTTAACTTGTTCATTAATAATTGGAGTTGGGAATAAGCAGTGAAGTGGCTAAGTCTGAGGATGACACTAAGTTGTTCAGGACAGTGAGAACCAGGGAAGACTGTGAGGAGCTCCAGAAGGATCTTTTCAGGCTGGACGAGTGGGCTTCAACATGGCAAACGAGATTCAACATAAGCAAGTGCAAAGTAATGCACACTGGAATCAAACATCCTAACTATAAATATATGTTGATGAGGTCCGAACCGGTGGTAACTGACAAGGTGAGAGATCTTGGAGTTGTGGTAGAGAACTGACTTAAGATGTCAACTCAGTGTGCAACTGCAATAAAAAAAGGCAAATGTTATGCTAGGGATTATTAGGAAGGGGACTGAAAACAAATCAGTGAGTATCATAATGCCTCTGTATAAACCCACAGTGAGGCCTCATTTGGAATATTGTGTACAGTTCTGTCTGCCCCTCAGGGGCTTGGGCAGCAGCTAGCCCACCTGTGCATGCCAACATGCCCCTTCAGGGCATAGGCTAGCCAATTCAATGGCAGCCTGGTCCCCTTCAGTGCTCCAGCAGAGGATGAACACTGCACACACCCATCTGCCCACTCCTTCAGGGGCCCAGACAACAGTCTAATGGCTTGGGAGCAACCTACTCCCTCAAAAGCCTAGGCATCAGCCAGCTGACTTAACGACTGTCCACTTCTTTCAGAGTTTCAACAGTGTCTGCCCTCCACCTATACATGCCCCCTCTGGCACCTGAGTAGTAGCTGGCTGGCTGGCTTGGTGGCTCATTGTGTGCCTGCCTACCCGCCCCCTTGTTCGAGTGGAGTGGCAGTGGTTCTTGGGACTCATCCTGGCCTTTTCCCTGGTGCTCCAAAAATGCTGAAGAATCCTGCCCCAAAGGTGCTATCCTGCTTACTCTGTTTCTCATACAGATAAACAATGTCTACCAGTGAAAAAGTGCAAAATGTGCTCACATATGGCTGGAAATCCATAGCCAGCATCCCTTCTTTAATGATGGTATCACAAAAAAATGATGTGCTGCTGCAGTAATGTTATACTCATTCTTAATTATGCTGGATTCTTCATGTAAAACTTGGATGATGTGAGAAGCCTAGTGGCAATGGGAGAAGTACACACTGGAGCTGTTTACCATAGCTTCATTCACCTTCCCAGAAACTGGGGCAATATATTGTGTGGGAAAGGGCTTTGGTGAGGGCTTCTCCATCATGGCTTGGGCATTTACTATCACCCAAACAGGCTGTAGTCAGGCTGGACAAATAGGTGCATAATCCCAACTGGAGTACTGATTCATTCCACCTAAGGTTTCTTTTTAATACCGGTTTAATTTATGTCTTCCATTTAACATATGAAAATTTATTTTTAGAACAGAAACAACTGGTGTTTTTTAAAGCATCAGTGATACTGTGCCCTTGCGACAGTTCTCCAAACATCACCCACCTCTTTACAGCCACAATTCTGGAAATGAATTTTTAAAGGGTAATTTCATCCATATGAGTCAAATTCCCCTTTAAGCATGATGCCTGTCAGCATGGCATGTGTCATGGACTGCACTTTTAAAAGCTTTGAAGTGCTGTGTAAACAGATAAAGGACTGTGAAGGGTTAATTCTTCACAGACTCAGAGAGCCTTGAGTGACAGGCTGCTCCAAGCAATCTGATTGGTTAGCATCAGCTGAGCAGAGAGAGACTTTAGAGCTGAATGCTGAGGAGGAGAATTTATTCAGAATTCAGCCCTGATGGAGCAGTTTAACACAGACAGGAGAAATGGGTAAAGTTGGCAAGGATGAGTGGGTAGTTAGATGGAGACTGCCATTTGGGCCAAAGAAGTGAGAGGATAATTTTCCGACCCAGTCAAACATGGAGTTAGCTCTGAAGAGTGCAGAGATCCCTGGTCTGCTGTGGTTAGAAACTGCCTTTAGAGACGTTAAGAGTCAGTTAAAAATTCAAGATGAGTACTGGTGTTTCAAGAGAAGGTTTTTGGGTACTGGAAAGAGTGTACCAGCCTCTTGGAAACTGAAAGAGTAAGAGAATATTCAAAGAACATGTACTAGAGTGTCAAAAGCCTCTCAACATAAAGATTTTAAGTAACTGTGAAAATCTTAAGAAACTAAAGTCTGTGCATGTACTGGCTTTACCTCAGAAATTTCAACCCCTGATTTTGTTATTTTTACATTTCAGAACGCCTCAAGTGTCATTTGTTTAAGTTAAAGCGGGCTTCTGACCTTCCCTCAGGTTCCTGGGCTGAGCCAAGAGCCAAAATATCTTACTCTGACAGGGTGGGACAGCCTGAGTTCTTCAGCAATGAAGAAAATGTGTTACTAGGGTGGCTCAGTCAGTAAAGGGAAAGAAAAAAAGAGGGCAAATCTTGCTTCTGTGTGAGGGAAGTTGACCAGGCCATCATAGCTTGTTACTTAAAAAGAAATTTAAGGAAATGATTGTTGTTATTGTAATAAGGAGTAGGTAGAAGCTTCTGAACGTATGGTTGCCAGGCACAGCAATCTGTAATACTGGCAAATGGCAGTAATCTGGGAGCATGGATGACACTTTCAGTGATGGCATGATTTTTCTAGCAGGTGATGTCATCCGTGCCTAGTGGTGATGGGTAGAACAGGTTGCCAGCAGAAGGGAAACCTCACAACCCTCTCTGAACTTTTTAAACAAACCTGTTCTTATTCAGGTTGAATGTTTCTAACACTAACCATTCATGGACAATAAATATATGCATTGCCACTTGTGCCTACTGAGAGAGTTTTAGAAGTTTCTGTGGATTATGAAGAAATCAATAATTCATTTCTTTCTTGGGAATATAGCAGTTGTCCCTGTGGAGGCTGGCTGCTAACACTCTGCTTGGGTAGAATGGAGGGCTATGGTGGAACAACTATCCTGGAGCCCACATAGCATACGGGGCCCAGTGTCCCAAGAAAATGTACTGAAATAAATGTTTAGATTGGTAGTGGGGAAATTCATAGATGTGAAATGTGTTTATTTGCAGTCCTATTTACATCATGTATAAATGGCACAAGCCAACACAATTTGAGTACTAATATTCCATAGTTTCAGCAAGGCCACCCACAGAATGAAACCTGGGCTTGATATTCAACCCAAGATCATGTGTAAAATTCTACTCTTACATGTTCGCTGGCCTAATAAATATAACCACCATACCAAGATATAAATTTAAATATAAATTTAAAAAACACTTAAGCATGTTAGATCCTCTCAACAATTGTTACCCATTTACTTTTGAAAACTCTGCCTTCTTCTGACTTGTTGTATAATAATTGTTTAAGCAGATCACTTGGCTGGGGGGATAAAAGCATGACTCTGTAAAGGGTAAAGTGTTAAAATATTTTCCATGTGTTTGTAAAACTGGTTATTTGAAATAACCCCTGGCTATAATACATTTAAGAAACTCAATTACAGAGCCTCTGTCTTAAAGCAGTAAAACATTACAAATGTATGTATCATGCCAAAAGGTTATATTCACAAAGATTGCTACTAACTTTCATCCTAAATTTATCCATTCAACTGTCAGATAGGACTGGGAATAGGAGAAGTAAGAAAAAGTTGCTTTTTGTTATTTTTTAGAATGAGTTGTGGACCTGGCAGTTTTTCAAAGCAGGGCTCGTAATCAGTGTCAATGACTTTGCACATTAATAGCCATGTACGCAGCCTCAGATACACTCATGTGATTCTCCCATGATCCCTTACTTGTATATGTGTAAAGACTGTCTGCGAAATGCACAAGACTTTCTGCACAAGAAGAGGGCCAGTGCTCGGTCTCAACACATGATGTTTGAGAAATAACGAAGGGTTGAACAAAGTCAGGCTTTTGCTCTGAATGGCTGTGATTTCCAGGATTTCAGATAGAGAAAGCTCTTTTATCATCACCTGCTACCTGAGATCCTGTAATGGGAAATGACACACAAATGTAGTACATCATTGTATTGAGATGCAAAATGGATTTATAGTTGTAAGGTCTGTATACAACACATAGACCTAAAATTAAATATGTAAAAACTGCTTAGTGCTTTGCAGCATTCAGCTCACTTCAAATGCATAGTCTCTGTAATCTTTATAGTTCTCCTGGAAAGTAAGTTAATGGTTTTATCACCATCCTATAGATAATGAACTGAGCATGATATATGTAGGTGACTATTTAAGTCAGTGGTGCACCAGAAAAAAATTCTGTTGTGTTGTGGTGACCCAGAAAACATGAGGAGGGTAGTAGAACAAGCAACATAGTAATGGCATGTGTGCAGAAGGATCTTCAGATGCTGTTCCTTAAAAGTTAGCTTCTGTTCTAGAAGCTATTGCTTCACCTCACAATGAGTGGTGCAGGCATGACTAGCAGACAATCCCACAGTGCATTGTGGGATGTGTGGTTCCTTAGGGCAAGGTGCCAGTGTTAATGCTTACTGATTTTGCTGCCACCAACAAATGGCAGTTCTGAGGTTTGTGGCTGAGTTGGATAAAGAGTGTGAGAACAAGCCCAGAGACAGAAATATTAGCCCAGATGTCAGCAACGTGGCATCTACAGGCACCATGACACCTGCCAGTATTTCTGCTGGTGTTTTCTGAGCCTTTCTAAAAGTACGTAGAGCCATTGTAAGGAAGAACTTGTTGTTAGATGCCCTCATTCAAGTTAACTGGCTTCTGACAGTTTTAATAGTAGATGCAGCACTGGAGAGGTGGGAGGATTCTAAGCACCTGGGCTTTTGTTAATCACTGTGTGGTTCCTTTCCCCTTTCTTTCAACCCTCCAGGATATCCTTCTTTTTATTCTCCATTCTCTTTGTCCTTCCCTCCCTCTACTGTCAAACTTTTCTTCACTTCTTTTTTATTCCCCCCTTTTTTTTCTCTCTCCCCCTTCTGACAGGTCCTCCACTGCTTTTAGCACCTGCAAAAAAAAATAGCAGAGGTGGATAGCTTGATATAGCATGTAGGACACTGCCATGCACTAATGCCAGATGAAGTTGAGGATCAGCTGTAATGGCTTGCCTTTGGTTATCTAATGAGTTCATGACAAAGGTGAGATTTGTTAGCTGACCCCACAGGTTCTTAGTATCTATGCTACATTGAACAGCAGAACGATATTACCTTATAAATATCCTGGGTTATGTCTGATCTGAAAGGGGAAAAATAACTTTAGATAGTAGAGAATACAGAAATAGACAGTTTTATATTTTAGGGATAATTCTCAAAGATAAAATAGCCCCAACTCCTTCCTCCCTTAAAAGATGCCTGTCATTTAAACCCCCTCAAAAGCCCTAGCAAATAAGCAGTTATTTCAGTGCCTCCTGCAGGTCTCCAGGGAGGGCCTCCCCTTCACCTCTTCAGGGAACCCATTCCACAGAGCTGGAGCCATGATGGAAAAGTCCCAGGCTCTGGTCGATGTCAGACGGGCCATCCAAAGTGGTGGGATAGCCAGCAGATGGCTGCCTGATGACCATAGTTGGCGCACAGAGACATATGGAAGGAGACAGTCCTTCAAATATGTTGGTCCCAGGTCACGAAGGGCTTTAAAGGTCATAACCAACACTTTGAATTGAACTGACAGCCAATGTAGGTGAGTCAAAATGGGCAACATATGTTCCTGGCAGTTAGCCCCTGCAGTAACCCTGGCAGTTGGGTTACTGTATTCTGGACCAGCTGCCTTGAGCCAACTTGTCCAGCAAGGCAGGGTAGAAATACAAGTAATAAATAAATAAAATGAGTTGTAGTTTTCAGATTGTTGCAGTGACCCAACCATGAGATTGCAGAAGTATGGATCAGGACAGCCAGACCAGCTGAGTCTAGGTGTCTGGTGCCAGGGCTCAGCACAGCCACAATCCCACCCCTGCTTGCCAAAAGGCAGCCTCAAGCACACTTACCATCAGGAGACAAGCAAGGAGGCAGCAGCAGCTGGCAAAAGCTCTCTGGAGGACATGCGGGCCGGGAAGAAACCTGGTAGGGAGGAGGATGACGGTAGCAGTGGCTTCAGAGCAGCAAGCAAGGAGACTGTGTGACTGGAAGCAGTGTTCCCTCTAAGCTGAGTTAGTGTGAGCTAGCTTTTTAAGCCTCCAGCTCAGAGATTTTTGTCTTAGCTCAGGAAGGATGGCTCCAGAGCAAACTAATTTACGCAGCACCCAGATCACTCACTCACAACTTTAATGCCAGTAGCTCACAAAGTAGCATTTTTGCTCAAAAGACTTCACAGTTAAGGGGGAGCATTGACTGGAAGTGACTGGAGGGGAGGAACAGGCCAAGGCCAGGCATGGGCAGGGCAGAGGGAGAAATGGGGGGTGGTGGAGAGAGCAGGAGAGGGCAGAAGGCAGAATAGCACAAAGGAAGGCAGAGACTGACTTCTTTCTTTTTATCACTGCTGAATGGACAGGGCCAGGCTGAGCCCAGGCCCAAGAAGGGGTGCAACCAAGAGGTCATGCTAAAGGGGAAGTTTGACCCAGTTCAGGGAGGAAGGAAGGACTGTGTACATAGCATAGGGCAAGGAAGAGCAGAGAGAGAGAGAGAGTAGGGTAACCTGTCCTGGGAAGATGAAGAAGAAGAAGAGGAGGAGGAGGAGGAGATAGGATTTATACCCCACCCTTTGCTACCCAAAGGAGTCTCAGAGCGACTTAAAAACTTCTTCCCCTTCCCCTTCCCCTCCCCACAACAGACACCCTGTGAGGTAGGTGGGGCTGAGAGAGCTCTGATAGAAGCTGCTGTTTTTCAAGAACAGCTGTGCCAGAACTATGGCTTGCCCAAGGTTATCCAGCAGGTGCAAGTGGAGGAGTGGGGAATCAAACCCAGTTCTTCCAGATTAGAGTCCGTGCACTTAACCACTACACCAAACCACTACTTCCCACTCTGAGGCCTATGGTGGAGCCTACTCAACCTCAGCCAGGATGGTGAAAGGCAGTTGGACTGGCCAAGGCCACAAGGAACCCCTCACTAAGTAATGAGAAAGTCGGTGAATCAAATGCAGTTGATAGAAGGTGCTCCTGGCCACAGTGCCAACCTGCTTTTCAAGCGGCAAGGAAGGGTCCATGAGCATCCCCAAGTTCTTAACCTGCTCTGAATAAGCCAAAGTCACTCTAAACAGGGCAAGTGGATCCATTCCTTCTAGGATATCAGCCTTCCCAGCCAGCATTTCATGAGTCTTGTCTGGATTCAGGTTCAGTTTATTTTGCCATAGCCACTGTAATGTACCCTGCTACATGTCTGGACATGTTCACCAGGCCCTCCTGTAATGGTAATTGATACTAGCCAGGAGCGCATGGCTGAGACACGAACCTGAGCTTCAGTCCCAGAAGAACAATAGACCCTAGGATCCTGATTGTCCCCCTATCAGAAGCTTAGGATATTCAAATGGTCCTATGATAGCCTCTGGTGGGAACTTAATCCCTGTTTACCCAATCCCCCGTAGGGGCGAGGTCAGGGATGCGGCATACCTGTAAATATAAGCAGGCCCCCTAACCACCATCCCTCATACTTCCACTGACCACCTAATAAAAAGAGCTTTGTTTGAAATCACACCATGGCCTCCCGACTCCAGTATTTTTCAGCCACCTAACCACAGCCTCAAAGTACCTGTTTAGAACTAAGATGGACACATCTGGAGGCTTGGATGATGATGATGATTAAAATTTCTGAATCGCCCCATTTCTGAGTACACAGGGCTCTGGGTGATTCACAACAGATTAAATTATACTAAAATCAACAATCAATAATGAAATATAGAACTCAGTATCATGTTAAGGGTGGACAATCTTCTAGAAAAGTAACTGCTAAAGAAATCCATCAATGTAAGTTGCTTCTCTTGAACCAAAATTTGTCATGAGCAAAAATTTCATTCTCCCTTTTAATCTTCAGTATTTGCTCTCCACTGAACAAATACAGAAAATTAATTAAATACAATCCTGATCTTTTTTTAAAAAAAGAGTTGATAACGGCATTTTTCAAGGTAGTACCATCTCCATTGAAAGATCAGCCTAGCCCCAGCAATCAGACAGAAACAGAGCCCAAGTAAGCTGAATTCTCCACTCCCTTTCAGCAAGACCACTTTGGTTACTACTCATTGTCTAGAGGCAGCAGACATGAGAGCAAGGAAAGTCACCTTTTCCCTACTAGACTGTGCTGGATTGAATATGGGCTGTAATGCATGTAATCATGAATGCTGTTAAGGAATCACATCCCCTTCTACTTCAGTGGGTGTAGAACAGCCTAAGTGTGTGTACAATTATAGTCCCAAGTAGACTTAGTATGAGATAAAAATCCTAAGGGTGGTTTAATTTTTTTTAAAAAAAAACATAAAAATAAAAACTAAGCATTTCTATATGATTTTTTGGCGGGAGAGGTGTTTTTTAAAAGGTTTAACCAATTTTTGAAGGTCTGTATTTAATCCACAAAAAGATCAAGACCAAAATGTTCTTTTCTATGGCAAGAGTTTTGACTTGTTTTTATTGGATGTCTATGCAACTCCTTTACTGTATTTCACTGTACCTGTTAAAAGGAGAGCATTTGTTAAACATTCCATTAGTTTAGCACATATACAGAAACACCTTCTGTGTTTAAGTCTGTATTTAAGACAGCTGTGACTCCTTCACCGTGGCAAATAGCAACTTTTTGTAGCCTTCAATAATATGGTAATCATCCCACATTTCTTAATATTTAAGGCTAATTACATTTTGAACAATGATAATGATTTTTTAAATCCCATTGTTGGAATCAAACCAAAATGTTATGCCGTGATTTTCAAAGGAATAATAGTGATTCACCTCTGAAAACAACAGCTCTGTGATTCCCAGAGGAGTAACACTTTGTAATCACAAAAAATGTTATTAAAGCATATAAGAATGTTAAAACACTTTCCAGGTTGAACAGGTCTCCTTTAAAGGGATACCCATACATTTCACTAGGACAAACCTCACAGAAGTTCCCTTGTGTTTAAGATAGACTAGTGTAAGGCTTTAAAATTTGGTGCTTACACAGAGTAACTAATTCCACATACAGGGAGCTACAGATTGTCATGTAAGTAGGTATATATTTAGCTTACTGCAGGATTTTTTTAAAAAATTCTCAACCCTGTTGTTTTAAACTGAACATCCCAATTTGGATTTTTCCTCTTTCTTATGATAATTGAATCTATGGTCCTTTATTCTCACACACATTGTTTTTACTTCAGCTAATCAAATTTTCCCGTTAAATATGCACATACTCAACACTGTTTGTGAAACGATCAGTAACCATTATACATAGTACACAGTATACACAAAAAGGTATACTATAAAATTGAATATTAAAAGTACAATGTAAATATACAGAATAAATTAATCTGTGGAACCTTCAGTAAGAAGGGGAGAAGCAAATTCATTGCCAAAATATGAGCAAAAAATCCAACAAATAATAGAGCGGGAGCAGAGTTGTAAGAAATAAAAGGGACAAGGTACTTGGACAAGGAATACCATGTTTCAGGGTTGGGAAATGAGTAAACTTTTTAAAAGAGCAACTGAGCATAGGGATTTTGTTTTAGTAATTAACATTCAGTTTTGAATTTAGGATGGATTAAAACAGTGGCAGCACAATACCTGCTCATGAATAAAGCAAGCATACTAAAGAAATGTCAGTAGAAAACCCTCTTCTCTGAAAAGGGGTAAATGTGAAGAAGTTGAGACATTTATCTAGAATGCCACTCTTTCAGGCCAAACTGGCAATTATGTTCAATTCATTGGAGCCAGCATGTATCAGTGTACTGAGAGAACAGAAACAGAGAATAACAGAGCTGGAGTTGAATTGAGGGATGAAAAAAGCCAGTCAACTTGAAAATGAAACGCTACAGATGCAGCTTCAGCTGACAAAGGAAGTGACCCAAGTTAACTGAGGTCAAGTTTGAAGACAAGGTTTGAAGCCGGAATTACCTTGTTCACCATTCATGAGTAACACTTCAGTTTCCCAAGGTCCAAGGAGGAGAACAAGCTACATGAAATTTGTTGGAGCCAACAGACTCTGAAATCATTGGACTGTAGACTCTTCTTTCACTGATTGGTAATCAATCAGTGGGCTGTTTGGAGGTGGGATAAACAAGAAAAGGAGGACTACATCAAGTTTGCTCGTACTCTGTGAAATCATGGGGTTAGATGCCCAAATATGTACCGTGACTAGAAGTCAAGATACTTTCCCCAAATTAGAGGCAGAGCTAACTAGGAGTTCAGGAGGTACTAATGAAGTTAACGCAAAGAATAGGTGTCAAAAAGATAAAGAAAATAGAGATATCAGTGCAAAGGTCACAGAGTTTGATGCTGCAAAGGTTCAGCAATAAGAATAAGAGCCCAGATGATGCTAGATTTAGCTCTAGCTATAGAAAAGAATGTGGATGGACAGATGTCACAGGTTTGGTAAAAAAAAAACATCAGTCATGTCCAGAGTGCTGCAATAGTTCTTCGTGTTCCAGTAGTGTTCATGTTGGCAGCTTTACAGACAGCAACTTGTACTAAAGTAGAGGTGGGAATCTGTATGGTTGGGGGGAAATGCTTAAGTACTAACGGGAGATACGTGAATAGAGTGTGTCCCACCGCGGGCCCTCTGGCCCAGCGTCGGGCTCTGTGACGGTGCCGAGACTCCCCCCCTTCTCTGGCGGTGACCTGGGAGGGCAACAGGAGCAGCAATGGACCCCCAGCTTGGCAATGAAGGACCCGGTGACCCCCCATGATGTGCCACCACCCACCAAGCACCAGGAAGACAAGCAGGAGCCCGGGGAACAGTGCCACCGGCAACAACGTGGCCCGAGTTCACCCCACCATGCATGCCTGACTCGGGTTAGAGGAGAAGGCTGCCAGAATGCACCTGGCCCCAGCCCCAGGGTCTGCACGGACCTGGGTATGGGTGCCCGACCACAACACGGCACCACTCACCAGGGCCCGAGGAGGGTGATAAACTTCCCCCGCGATTTAGGACTCTGGCCACATCCCTACCTCAGCATGCAGAGTCGGGCAGGGCTGATGCCCAGAGGCTGAGAGGTGGGAGAAAGAAAGGTGGGTGACAGGGGGAAGCCAATGGGAGGGGAGACACGGATAATAGACAAGGGAACAGGGCCATTAGACATGGGGGTGGGGTAAGAAAGGAAAACACAAGGCAAAGGAGGATATAAACGAGGGGAAGTGAAAAAGGAGAGCCAGGGAGGATACAGTGAGGAGCAGAGAGGCAGCCAAGACGATGGAAGAGAGAGGGTTCCAGACCACAACAAGCCACTTCACTTGCAGGGGTGCCAGGTTTGGAGGTGATGTAACCCCAGCCCCCCACCATTCTGAGGCTCCCGTGTCCTATCCTGAGGGTTCCCTTTTTGCCTTATCGACCCAGGACAATGGCAAGTGCCCTGCCCCGTCTGACAGGACCACCAGGGGGCAACAGAGTGCTCCAGAGAATGTCAGAAATGCTGTATAACTGGAGCAAAGTTTCATAAAACTGGGAATTATTAGAGGATCAAACATGATGCACCTCCAGAAAGAAACTTATCTTCAGCACTGAAGAAATGTCTTTCTATGTGAAGGCTTTGGAGAAGTTCAGGCCATACATATGGGCCGTATATATGGGACCATGCTGCTTACAGGTTTACAATTTTTACAATGGAAAACACAAACTCCAGTGATAGTCTTGGAAACTGCAGGAATTCAGCACGAACTGCAGAATCATAGACACACATATTTGTGATCCCGCAGTTTAGGAATTATAGCAAAAGCATAGCTATTGTTAAGGTTCCCCAGTGTCTACCAAGAGCAAACTGTGGGGAAAAGTGAATATTTGAAAGAAGGTGCACTTCTCTAAAAACTCAACATCTCTGGAAAACCATAACCAAAGATTCAGTAAGAATTTCTAGTGGAAATTGCTAAAATTATGTATATTTTAGCATCACCATATCGTCATAGAAATGAAACTCTTTCACAAGATTAAACTATGATATTAGAATGTCTTACATCTGTGAATTTCTAATTTGATATTAAAATATATCACAAAACATAATAATATATCACAAAAACATAATTATCTGTTACACTTCAGAAATTCTTGCTAAATCATTCCAGAGGTGTCTGAGTCATAAGAAAATGCACCTAGGGACCTCAAGAAACAAAACTGTTCCCCAGCATCAGTGCTGAGCAATCTCTGTGGACACTGGAGAAAAAAAGGTGGTTTGGGTTTGTTTGTTTGTTTGTTTGTTTAAGAGTTATTCCCCCTGCAGCTGCTCAGTTGAATTTTTAAAGTCTGGGATTTGACTCCATGAGCAATCCAAGGGGGCAGGGTTATTCAGCAGCATAGTCCAATCTAATAGGATCTGCAAATATTCCTGATTTCCATTTCAAGATTTACATCTGGTCTCATGTGCTGAATTCAGTTAATTTATAAACTTTGCAATTAATTATTTAAGGAAATTAGATATATAAAATTATCTGGAGACATAGAAAGGGATGTCCATTTTTCAACCATTGTTTATTTAGCTGGTAAGACTTAGTAACTGCTGGCAAATAAAAAATACACTCTCTTATTGCTATAAAATATTGAACTGTATTTGAAATTCAGTCACTTGAAGTACAGATGGTGAAAAGCTTCATTCAGTACAAGCAGTAAGCAGATAGCTTTATTATGTAAACAATTTGAAGCCTGAAAGGCTACAAAAAATAATCAAACACAAACTGGATAGATAAGTATGTTTTTCTTCTTAAGAGCACACTGAAGAGGCTATTTCAACAAAAGATAAAAGGCTCTTCTGCTATTTTCAGGATTGATGGAGCTACTAATTCTGAACAAGAAATAGCAAGCTAATTCCATGGCAGCTCTAAAAGTTCGAGGGCAGTGAGAATATCTCTGAGTCCATTGAGAGCATTCATAGAATCCTAGGGAAAATGAAAACACCTCTTGTTTAAGTACCAGTGTACAGATGAATTAATTGTAATTAAGGCTGAGACATTAAAATAAACCATTAACATTAAAAAAGATCTTGAAATAGTCCATAAAGCTAAAATTCAAATAAACAACTCAACTGGCAGATGTTTACAAACTGTGGTGACAGCACAGAAACACATGAAGGCACTGGACAATGTGCATATATAAAGGAAATTATGTACACTGTGCTATCAATGCTCCTAATCTACAATTGACATTGGTGTATATGCACAATTTATCCATAGCATACATTGATCAGACAGTTTACAAGGCCTCAGTGAATGCAACTACCCATCTGACAGCTAGGCTGTCATGGAGGGGAGAGAGGGAGGGTAGAGAGGGAGATGAAAAGGAGGGGGAAGAGGGCTGAAATTGCTGTCATAAACTCTGGAATGTCGCCTTTGATGCTCTCCTAACATTTGCCCCTGTTTACATAAGATCTCGGGTTTCTCTGGTGAGTCTCCCACCTGAATGTTGAAGCTGTTATTCTCAGTGCGAGGGTACCGGGGCACTCATTGGCTTGTAGCCAGCTGACACCCCAGTTTGAACTGTGTACATAATCCCATCCCCGCCTCCCCACTTTAGTCTGAATACAGAAGTGCTTAGGGAATGTCTTAGAAATACTGACTCCAATAAACTGAACCTATTTAAGGACCGTTGTTGAGTGCTGATTTACTAGGGAACCTGACAGAGTGTTCAGACTCCTCATCACTGGACTGCGCACCCCATCCCGAATCTCAACATGCACACGGGGAACGGTGGAGACCAGCCAGTCTCAGAGGCGGAGGTGGCCGTCACCACGGTGAGCGATGTTCCCTCAACAGGGATGCAGACACCGGCTCTCAGGCAGGGGCCAAGAGGAGGTACTTGAACCCGGGAGAGAGATCTGTATTCATGGGTGCACCTTTCTACTGCGCTGAGGGAATTGTGGATGCTAACTCCCCAAGTGGCCACGCCAAGCTGCTACGACTGGGCGCAGCCCAACCATCCGGAGTTGCTGGGCTGGGGCGGAGGAAATGAGGTGGAGGCGCTGGTTGAGCGCACGGGAATGCACTTGTGGGAACGAGTACAGGAAGAGATTTTTGAACTCACAATTAAATTACCACAGATGATCGCAGACGCGATGAGGGGTGAACTGAGGCAACAGGCTCCCCTCCAACCAGAGGGGTTTGTAGTGCCTACAGAACGGCCAGACGGGCAGCCGAGAGCTCCCCCTACACATCCTGAGGCCCCAGCCGGGACCCCTGGTGTTCCTGTGAGGCCAGAGCAACTGGATCAGAACCCCAGTCCTGGGGTCCCCAGACTGCAACAACCCAAGGAGTTGCTGGAAGCTACGATTGACGGGCCCCCTGAAAAGTTAGTGTTCTTTTTAGTGCAAGTGCGCAGATTTCTAAGAGACTGGGGCTATCTATTTCCGGATGATGAACACTGGTTTGAGTTTGTTGGCGCAAAGCTGAGGGATCGAGCGGCAGACTGGTATGTGGGTTTGCATGAGATCCAAGGCCCCGAACTATGGAATGTGCAGGCTTTCATGTGGGCACTGAGGAGGCAGTATGAAGACCCGCTGGCTGGCGAGAAGGCAAGAGCGCGCCTTCGCTCCTTGAAGCAAGGCAATTGCATGGTGCACGAGTACTCAGAAGAGCTCAAGATGATCGCTGCAAAGATCCAAGGGTGGCCAGAGCCCATGCTAATGGAACATTTCCAAACAGGGCTCAGTCACGAGATTCTAGATACGGTTTTGCTCAGTGTGCAACCCCTCTCCTTAATGGCCTGGATGCGAGAAGCAGATGATGCAGAGAACCGCCTGTAGATGATCAAGATGCAAGCTCCACGGGCATACCCTAAAACCCCGGGGGCTTTCCAGAAGATGACCCAGCCCAGAGGAAAAGACCACACCAAAGAGCAGTGGAGGCGGCAAGGGCTTTGTCTTAAATGTGGGGAAGCAGGCCATTTCGCGGCTGCCTGCTCATCAGGTGCAACTTCAACCCCTCCGAGAACTGGAGAGAAGGCAGACACGGAAACCCCGAAACGACCAAGCGGTGAGAAAGGGAAGTTCCTGAAAGCACTATGGCTGGGAGCGCAACTGGAGGACACCTCATCAAGCAGCAAGGAAGCACAAGAACCATCGAGAAAAGGCTGGGACCTGCTGTAAGAGGCGCAAAACAACAGGTCCGAAAACCGCAGACGCCGCCTATGGTAAGCAGCTCTGACCCCATCCTGTTTGTTACTGTGACTATTTTAAACAGAGACCTGGGCACGCAGATTCGAGTCTGGGCGCTGATCAACTTGGGCTGTGTGAGAGACATAATCAGCCCATCCCTGGTTATGAGGCTGGGGACCCCAGTCCAAAAACTTCCAGAGCCATTAGTTTTTGTTCATATGGATGGCTCCCCTATGCAGGAGTTGTGCAAATACCAGACAGTCACTGTGTTGCTGAGGGCGGGAGAACATTGGGAGCACTGCTCTTTTGTGATTAACCCCAATGCCCGGTTCCCGCTGGTGTTAGGAAGCCTTTGGCTGTGTGTGAATGATCCTTACATCCAGTGGAGCAAGGGAGTGGTGCATTTTGTTGATCCAGGGTGCAAGTCCCATGTGTAGTCACCTGAGTGGGGTGAGTCTCCTCCTGCAGATCCAGTGGTTGCTTGCCTGATGGAGGAGGGTGTGTGGGGGATCCCCCATGAGTATGAGGACTTGGCAGAGGTTTTTGGGGAGGTGGAAGCAGACAAACTACTCCCCCACTGGAATTGTGACTGTGCTATTGAACTGTTGCCAGGGCACAAGTTACCTTAAGGGAAAGTTATATTCCATGAGCCGGCAGAGAAAGGAGAGCTACACAAGTTCATTGATAAAAACTTGGCACAAGGCTTTATCCATCCCATCTCTTCCCCTTACACAGCTCCTGTCCTCTTCCGGAAGAAGAAGGATGGCGGGCTTAGATTGTGTACAGATTACAGAGTCTATAATCTGGCAGTGTGTACTACCAATGCCTACCCCCTCCCCTTGATCAAAGACTTGTTGGCTGAGGCTTCCAAAGAGAAAATTTTCACTAAGCTTGATTTGCGGGATGCTTACTTTAGAGTGCGCATAAGGAAGGGGGATGAATCTAAGATGGTATTCAACACACCCCTGGGCAATTCGAATACCTTGTTATACCATTTGGCCTCCAGGGAGCACCTGGAGTTTTTATGAACCTGATCAATGGAGTGCTACACAAGCACTTATTCCAGGGGGCACTAGTGTACTTAGATTACATTCTTTTGTATTCCCCTGACAGGGAATCACATGTCAAATTGGTGAGGGAGGTTCTCCAGACCCTTCTGGAGCATAGGCTATTCATTAAGCTGTCCAAATGTGATTTCCACAAGGAGGAAGTGGATTTCCTGGGCTATCACATTTCCCAGAGAGGGTTGGAAATGGATCCAAAGAAAGTAGCAGATGTGGTGGGGTGGGAAGCACCTACCACCTGATGCCAGCTCTAATCATTTATCAGATTCTGAATTTTTTATAGGGATTTCCTCTCTAATTTTGCCCAGGTAACTCTCCCACTCATTGATTTGGTGAAAACAAAGGGGAAAGGTCTGGAGAGTGCAAAGCCCGGGGCTAAGTTAAACTGGACGGCTGAATGTCGGCAGGCATTTGAGACGCTTAAAAAGCTGTTCACTTCTGAGCCAGTGCTTGCCCACCCCAATGAGAATAAGAAATTCATTGTCCAAGTTGCTGCATCCGATGTTGCGATGGGAGGGGCTATCTTGCAAGAGGGGGTGGATGGGCAACTCCACCCCCTGGCTTACATTTCTAAGAAGTTCAACCCTACAGAGTGAAATTGGTCAGTGTGGGACAAGGAAGCCGTAGCTATTAAATTAGCTTTGTCAATGTGGTGTCATTGGTTGGAGGGGGCGCGGGTTGCATTTGAGGTTTGAACTGACCATAAGAATCTAGAGCCACTTCGCACCCCCCAAAGCCTCAATGCCAAACAGCTCAGGTGGGCAGAGTTTTTCTCCAAGTTCTATTT
Source organism: Lepidodactylus listeri (assembly GCA_029233225.1). Classification (NCBI taxonomy): domain Eukaryota; kingdom Metazoa; phylum Chordata; class Lepidosauria; order Squamata; family Gekkonidae; genus Lepidodactylus; species Lepidodactylus listeri. The sequence goes on along the minus strand of JARCFY010000001.1, from coordinate 115,140,659 downwards.
TACCCTCCACCATCTCCCTGGGAAATCAAACTTTTTGGCTGATGCCCTGTCCTGACTCCCCCAACACGCAAGCCAGAGGAAAGACTTGATTGACTCTATGTTCACAACCTCGCAATTGGGTGGGGTGGTACTGACCTGCAACCAGTTGAGAGGGGGGGGAGAAGGAGGTGCTTTCGTGGAACACCAGATTCAAGGATGCTGTGTCTGACAAAGACCGGGAAGAGCTCACCTCCTTGTAGGGGGTGGAAGAACACAAAGATGGCTGCTGGTATAAGGGGTCCAAAGTCTTCGTGCCCATTTCTATGCGGGGGGAGGTGATGCTCTGGGGCCATGAATCAAAACTAGCTGGACATTTTGGGTTTCTGAAGTCTTTGCATTTACTGCAATGCCAGTTCTGGTGGCCGCATATGAGGGCAGACATTTCCCAGTATGTTACCTTGTTCCCTACCTGTCTCATGCGCAAACGACAAGGGGGTAAACCCCCTGGCCTGTTGAAACCTTTGGAAACCCCATCTAAGCCATGGGAGGTGATTTTGATGGATTTCATCACTGACTTGCCCCCCAGCAAGGGCAATACTGTTATTTGGGTGGTGGTAGATTCTTTTTCGAAGCAGGCGCATTTTGTTCCATTCAAACAGCTGCCCATTGCTAAGGCTTTAGCAAAGATGTTTATGCACCACATTGTTAAACTGCACTGTTTTCCAAGGAAGGTAATTTCGGACAGAGGATCACAGTTTGTTGCCAAGTTCTGGAAAGAACTTTTGCTCCTGTTGGACATTGAACACGGACTCAGTATCGCTTATCACCTAGAAACAGATGGCCAATTAGAGAAAATTAACCAAATGCTGGAGCAATTTCTCAGGTGCTTCACCAATTATCAACAGGATGATTGGGTGGACTTGTTACCATATGCAGAATACAGCTACAACAACTCGGTGCATTCTTCCACTGGGGTCTCCCCTTTCATGGCTTTGTATGGTTATGAGGGGAGGAATGGGGGGGACTTGCGTGAGTTGTCTGCAGGACCAGTGGGGGGTGATTCGTGAGGCCCTGGATAAAGCCAAAGCTGATTGTAAAACTCAGGCTGATAAGCACCGGGCGGAGCGTTGGGACATAAATCCGGGACATAAATCCAGGTGATTGTGTGTATTTGTCCACCAAGAACTTTAAAGGGCTGCAACCCAGTAGAAAGCTGGGTTGGCGTTATGTGGGTCCTTTCCTGGTTGTGCATAAAATCAATGAATTGACTGTTTAATTGGCCTTGCCTAAATCCCTTTGGGGCATTCATCCAATCTTTCATTTCAGCCTCCTGAAGTGGGATCCTGGACCAAATGCCTGGCGCCCTTGTTCCCCAGCCCCCCCACCTCTGATTCTGAATGGCAAACAGCATCACGAGGTGGCGCAGATCTTGGACTCTAGGATACGGCATGGCCGTCTTTTCTATTTGATTAAGTGGAAGGATTTCGGTCCTGAGGAAAATGAATGGGTCCAGGATTGTCATGTCAATGCCCTTAATTATTACGTACTTTCCACTCCTTGTACCCTTCAAAGCCGGGATGGGGGGCCTCTTTAGGGGGGCAGTATGTCAGCTAGGCTGTCATAACTAAATGGAGGGGAGAGAGGGAGATGAAAAGGAGGGGGAAGAGGGCTGAAATTGCTGTCATAAACTCTGGAATGTCGCCTTTGATGCTCTCCTAACATTTGCCCCTGTTTACATAAGATCTCGGGTTTCTCTGGTGAGTCTCCCACCTGAATGTTGAAGCTGTTATTCTCAGTGCGAGGGTACCGGGGCACTCATTGGCTTGTAGCCAGCTGACACCCCAGTTTGAACTGTGTACATAATCCCGTCCCCGCCTCCCCACTTTAGTCTGAACACAGAAGTGCTTAGGGAATGTCTTAGAAATACTGACTCCAATAAACTGAACCTACTTAAGGACTGTTGTTGAGTGCTGATTTACTAGGGAACCGGACACCATCCTGCTTCACCAGTGTTTGAAATTTAAGTGTAGTATTCATTTTATGTTTCCAATGTATGAAACAAATCTCATATTTTTGAATTTTCTATATCATTCACTAATTATGTATGATGAATAGCTGATGAGTATAAATTCCATGTCATTCTGTGTGCATTTTCCAGGTATTACTCAAATTGGTCCCCATATCAGGGCAGGCATGTGAAGAGCATTCTCTAGACATGTAGAACTAAACATAGATTCTAGATCTGCAGTCTTTTTGAGTCTAGTGTATATCTAGCTCTCTGATTGAATAAGTCTCCCAAGGAAGAAAAGAGGAAGAAGGGGATAGCCTTAACCAGAAAGTAATTTTATTGAATTAGCAAGCTTTCATAATAGAAAGTTGGGGATACATATTTGCAGTATAATAGAGTTGTACTGAACTATTCAATAATAACAGTACAGTAGAAATGTATTTATTTGTGTAAAACATTTCTATGCCACCTTTCCCCCCAGTTTAGGGTCTCCAAGCTGCTGAACAATCAAAAACATTAAACAAGCTTTTGACATGCATAGTATAAAAACAAAAACAACAATTAGATCATATACATAGTTAAAACGCATGGACAGGGTCAATGAGGGAACACTAGTCAAAATACATAAGCCTTCACCTGCTGACAGAAGACAATTATACAGGGGAACTGGTGGCTCTCCCTGGGGAGGGAATTACCTAATCTTGGTGCCATGATTGAGAAGGCCCTTTCACAAGTTGCTACCCATCTATCCTCAGATGCTGAGAGTGAACAAGAAAGTATCTCTACCAGGTTGGGGCCAGGACCAAAAAGGCCCTGGCCCTGGTCAAGGACAGCCAGATATATTTGGGGTCAGGGATCACCAGGAGATTGCTATCCAAGGAGTGTAATGCTCTCTCCGGGGACATACGGGAGGAGACATTCCTGCACATATGTCAGTCCCTGAAGTTAATGGGAACCAGTGTAGGTGAAATAAGCCCACAGTTTACAAATTACTTTTGTCAACCTTATAGAAACTATTCATTTTTGCACAGTCCTAATATTCAGTTATATTGTTTAAGGCTAACACCCAATTGGGCTTTCCATGTGGCAAATTAGCCATGCCCAGTATCCCTGGCCAAACTGGCCTGGAGAAAATTGCTTCTGGACCCCAAAGTGGCAATCAGCATTTCCCTGGGCATGAAAAAAAGGGTCACAAGAACTAAGCACTGATGCAACCCTTCCTGCCCTCCCTTTCATGATTCATAGAATCAGCATTGAATTAGCTTCAGTGGCAGCCTCACTGGTAAGTTGGGAGCTGCTGCCACTACAATCATGCTGGCTCACGTTTCCAAGGCAAGGTTGCATGCCTCTCCACTCAGCCTGCAGCTCCGGGGTTGCTGTCCTGGATGGCTGTGGGGATCAGCGTTTGCATGTGGAGAAGGGCACAGATGACCCTCAGTTGAAGACTTCTGGTGGCCAGTGCCACCACCATATTCGCACACCCCATGCAGCAGCTGTGCTTTGGCCCATGGGGGGCATTCTTTGGCAGTTTCTTCCACACATCAGGGGCCTAGTCTTGCCACTGAGCACACAACTCAGAGACTGGGCTTTTCTCCCCCAGCAGCCTTCAGCCATAGGAGGCTGCACCTAATTGAGGGGGGGTAATCTCCAGCTATACTAATCACTTGGTGGCCTGAGGCCTCTGGCAGATGTGTGGCCTTGTGCATGTGGTGCCCACTCCCCCATCAGACATTCTGGTGATCTTCAGCCTGAGGCAGTCACCACTGCATGGAGGTGGCATATCTTGCTGATAATCTCTGGCTTGAATCACCCCGCCATGGATTGCCTGGCACTCTTGGCTGGAGGCAGCCACTACTACAGGTGAGGGATTAGTTCAACTTGTCTTTCCAGTCCCCTTCCATGGTGACTTGAGGGTCGGGGGGGGGGGGGCGGTGGAGCTTGCAACACCCAGCCACTTTCCAGTTTTAGCCTGAGGCCCAGGCTTCACAGCATTAGTATTGGGAGTGGTCTGGGGAAGGGGTTTGTTCCCTCCCACCCAGGCAGCATGGGGATGTCTGCCCAGCACTGCATGGCTGGCTCTCCAGTCTACCCATGTGGGATTTCCTCTGCACCCCCCCCCCAACCCATGGAGGACAGTGAGGACACATCAACTCAGAGCTTACCAGCTGCAGTCCTTTATAAATTTTGTACCTCTGGTACCTGGCATTACATTTTATGGCACACATGGCCCGGCCCAATAAAGTGACAGTTATATTAGATCTGGCCCTTATAACCAATGAGTTTGACACCTCTGGAGTAGGCGGTTATTCAGTGACATCATTATCTTTTATCAAGTTGTTTCACCATAGTCAAATGTCTTAGTGTATGGTACATGAATTTCATTGGTAAAATATGGGATATAATGGCATGCATCCCACCCTGAAACCACACGAACACTGTAATGTAGATTTTAGCTCTCGGCATAGAAATGTACAAATATGTTGTTATGGTTTCTTTTTCAGTTTCAGGAGATAAAAAATAAGGCCCAGACTAATGGTGCAAAATCAGGTAAAAATATTTTTTATTGTTCAGAATTTCCATTTCCCCACTCAGCCTGTTTGCATGCCTGCTTTACAACCATTTATCCAGGGCTTTTTTTCCCTGGGGAACGTGCCAGAACAGAGTTCCAGAACATCTTCGACAAAATTCTTTTGAAAATATTTAAAAGTGCATGAGTTTTCAGTATACATATTGAAAACTTCATTTCCCTTTGAGAGTTCCTGCACCTCTTTTTCAAAAAAAAAGCAGCTCTGCATTTATCACTTGTTTTTTAAATCGTCTTTTAGAACATGCATAGAGGAAAGTTCAGCTGGTTTTCATTTAAAACATAGCAAAGGCAAGGTTGATTTGACTCCCCTTTCAAAGACAAATGATGTTTCATTTGTCCCTTTATTTCCTGTTGTTCTTAGCCAATTAGTCTTACTGTCAAGTCTTACTGCCTTTGCTTTGTTCCAAGCATACCATTTCCTTCATGCCTCTTTCACATTATAATCCAAACCTATATGATTGACAAATTATTGTTTGCCATAAAATCCCGTTGTGCCTTTGGAGTTTTACATGCATGGTTTTATTTGGATATTTTCAGCATTAAACAGTGTTGGTTTCCTATGGAAGAAAATACCCTGGAGCTTTATGAAATTTGGGTAATATTTGCTTTATTTAAAAATACAAACAGTGGAGGCAAAAAAGGCATGCCTACAGGGTAGCTGATTCCCTACTCTACCTCAAATCCCCAGAGTTACATTCTACAAGTGATATCTTACTAAACTTACAGCAGTCTCTGTCTGCCTAGCTCTCTGAGTCTTCCCAGACTCAATGTCTTATGTTTCTTACTCTTAAAAACCGCAGTATAAAACACAAGCCACTGGGGAGGGGCGGGAGGTATTTGTGAATTTGCATTGTGCAGGGGTTTGGACTAGATGAACCTGGAGGTCCCTTCAAACTCTATAATTCTATGATTCTAAAAACACAAGCCATTAGACATAAAGAGCATAAAAACTATCCATAAACACACAGACTATTAAAATGTTGATAAGATAAACCCATAACTAAAATCCTGAGTAAACAAAAGAGATGCATTTTAGCCTGACACCTAAAAGAAAGTAAAGTAGGTGCCAGTCAAGCCCCAAGGGGGAAGACATTCCAAAGTTAAGGTCCCACTATAGAAAATGTCACCCACCTAATCTCTGAATGTGGGGAACAGAGAGCAGGGCTTGAGCATCTGTAGCATTAGATGAATACAAGTAGAAGACATAGTAGAACTGGAATGCAAGTTCATGACACAGTGCCAGTACCCTGAACAATAACTGATAGCAATTTCAATTATGAGATTGGGAAAGTGACATCTAGATATTTTTATTTGTGTGTAGAGAAACCACAAAAGAACTTTCAAATCAAACCAGAGTAGTCACATGCCTAATCTGTATATTCAGACTCACAGTGCATTGAAGAAAACTGAAGAATTGTTATGGAGGGGAAGACCATGGTTTGCATGCTATCCGCCCTCCAATTCCAAATTCTGTGTTTGGATCTTTTAGGATCTATTCATGATGTCTGACCGCAGTCACTTTAGACAAAATAATAACCATGAATTAATGATAAGATTGATTGATTGATTGATTGATTGATTTATAACAACAATCTTGGCAACCGTGAACTGAATATTTACCTTAATGGCACCCAACATATACACAACCATACACCTTAGTACTTTGGCATCACCCTGGACAGGATTTTGAGCTATAAACTCCATCTTATCAATGTAGGAGCAAAAATACACACACAAAATAACATCCTTCAAAAATTATGTAGTACAATTTGGGGTGTGTCTGCTACAACACTTAAATGCTCAGTTTTTGGACTGGTGTATAGTACTGTGGAATATGGTGCTTCAGTGGGGCTGTGGAATATGGTGCTTCAGTGGGGCCCCATGTCCACAAAATTGAAGTCCAACACAATATAGCAGTGAGAACTATCAGAAGATTATTAAACCCACTCCAACCTATTGGCTGCCTACATTGTGCCACATGGCTCTCCAAAGACAAGATGCTTTACTTTGTGAATATAGAAAGATCACTGAAAACAGAGAATTGCCCATCCATAAAGACATGGCTTGTGTGGGCCTATCCAGACTAAGATCCCAACACCCAACAATGAGGTCTGCACATATTCTGCAATCACAAAATTTAGATGTAGGGAATGAATGGTTGTAAACATGAATGCAATTAGTTCCACCCAATACCCATAACCTGATAAGCACCAATGAGAGGCCTGCAGGATTTGACTTGCCACATCAAGTATGGAAGACAGCTAATAGAATGCAAACAGGCTTTGGTCGTTGTGTAGACCTGTTGTTTAAATGGGGCAAAATACCAGGACCCAAATGGGATTGTGGTGTAGCTGGCCAAACTGTTTTCCTTCTGTCACAGGAATGCTTTCCAGAGTGATGTGATGGAGGTCTTTGAACTCTCCCCAGCAGTGATTGAGTGGATTGAAAATGTAGATATTAGTATTTAGGCGAATTGCCCAATTGGTCTGCATGCCCATTATATCAACTTGGTTATGTATTTTAGTTCAGCTCAGTTCAGTACCTTTAATGGGATAGAATTATTTTATATGATTATATGCTTCCTGTGTGTAACTGTCATTCAATAAAATAAATAAAAATAAATAAATCTTTCTGCCTGTCTTATCTACCTATCAGATAAATTGGATTGAATTTAAAATATACTGCTAAATAGGTGTTATGACTTTCAGTTGAGTTGGGATAATGTGGCCATTTTCATTTCTCTTTGATTCCATATATTGTCATAGTCACTAGTTCTTGTCCACGCATTACTTGCTGTCATTCATGAATCTTTTTGCTTTTTTATGGCCTTTAGGGATACATTGGCATAAAGAGCAGAAAATAGTGCAACCAAGAAGTTTAATAAATTTGGTTCTTATAAGCGAGAAGTGCAATCAAAATGTGACTGTTCACATAAAACCAAGTAGCTCATGACTTTCACTTTCATCCCAACTTTTTAGTGATAAACAAAATACAGATAGCCAATGATAATTGTTAACTTATCATATGACAAGGCAACACTGAAGACATGTTCCAGTATGAAAAAAAATGATTATCAAGAGCCTGCCCAGTGTGAGAATCAGAATGACTGATTTAATTCCCTTGCTTGTTTACTGGAAACTTATATCCATTCTATGTATGCTATTACGCTCTCCTGAAAGTTACTCTTTCCAGAATGTCCAGGGGTGCATTCAGATGGCTCTTTTGAGCAGTGCCAGGCATGAGTGCCTGATGGATTTAAAGTGCATGTCCAGACCTCAACATCTGGGAATTGTGCCGCTTTCATGAGTAGCCCATTGATCCCCATCTGGGATCCATACTTAAAAGATAGTGGTTAAAGTCTGGTCTAAAGCTGGCTGATGGGCCAGTGCTGGACTTTCCACCATCAGGTTGTTCCATAGTCAGCCCATAGGGATGGTCTCCAGACCATCCCAAACAGCCACCATTAAAAAAAAAAAAACTCTTAGCGATGCGCACATAACTGCTTAAACATGCCACGTTTGCAGACAGTGAGGCACATAAGCATGGGCTTATATGCACATATGCGGATAAGCACATACACAAACAGGATTTTTTTTTATAGGCAACTGCGTGGCTCCTTAAGGTGGATGCCATCTAGACAATCTACTGTGGAGTCACGCACAGTAAAGCGATTCACAGGGAGCTGTCTGGTCATGCAATGCTGGATTAAAAAGATCTAGATCAAATTACAGCCGGGCCAATGGTGAGATTAGCTGTCTTGTCTGAATGCACCCCAGGTGTTTCTTGAGACTTCTTGGGAATGTTCCAAGGGCTCCAATGACAACCGGCCTGATGACTACCTTCTTCTCCTAGAGGTGCCCTTGTTTGTATTTATAGGTCTTGGTATTTGTGGTCTTGGTATTTTGTGGTCTTCTCCTGTTCTCCCCCCCTTCTGCTGTCTCTTGGCATTGCAGTGTCAAAGATCCAAATCATATTTCTCTTTCCCCCCTACAATTGTGATATCTGGAGTCCAGTGGCACCTTTAAGACCAAGATTCACAGTGTAAGCTTTTATGTGTAAGGACACTTCCTCAGATACAGTGGAGAGAACCTCCTCAGCCATTACTTATAGGGAATGGGGTGGGGATTGTTGTCAGGAAGGGCCATTTAGAGTCAAGATGCATAAGTACTGGGTGATTATAGCTGAGAATGGATATAAAAAAGATCTGTGAATGGCAGTAAATTAGCATACAAATACAAGAGTGAAAAACAGATGTGGGAATGTGGTTTGAGTTCAGTGGCACCTACAAGACAAATAAAATTCAATTCTAGGTACAAGTGAGACCTGAGAGACTTAGTATGTACACTCCTTCAGATTTCCTCAAATATTACATATAGGTAATAATTGCCAGGAAATTATTATTATTATTATTATTTATTGCATTTCTATCCTGCCTTTCCAGCGAACTGGCTCAAGGCGGCTCACAACATAAACATAAACACCGGAGTGGTTTACACTTTAAAATCATAAATACACAACATTTAAAAAACGACTAACATAGCCGTACTGGCGGCATCTACATGCTCCTGGAGAGTAGCGGCAACAGAAGGTTTGGCCTGTGGAACCAGGGCGATGTTGTCCTGCCACCTCCCCGGTGGCGGCTCCTATTCGAAAGCCTGGTGGAAGAGCTCCGTCTTGCAGGCCCTGTGGAACTGTAACAAATCCCGCAGGGCCCTGATGTTGTCCGGGAGCTCATTCCACCAGTATGGGGCCGCCACCGAGAAAGCCCTAGCCCTGGTACAGGCCAGCCGTGCATCCCTCGGACCGGGAATAGTCAAGCGATGCTGGGTGCTTGACCTCAGTGCCCTCTGGGGCACATATGGGGAAAGGCGGTCCCTCAAGTAGGCAGGCCCCTGACCATATAGGGAAAGCTAATTAAAGTCAAGATGGCTAAGTAACTGACCAATAAATATAGCTAAGATTGGAATAACACATTAGGTAAGACATGTAAGTAGCAATAAGTTGGTATACAGATAAGTTGGTATACAGATAATAAAGGAATTAACAACAAATGTGGGAACTAAGTTTAAGTCCAGTGGTACCTTTAGGACCAACAAAGTCTGATTTCTGGGTAAAAGTGAGAACTGACTTCACATGTGTAGTGAGATAAGAAGCCGATATCTCTGTTAAGTCCTGGGGTTTCCATTGTTGTGAGTGTTGTAATAATTTGTAATTCATCAGTCTCCCATTCCCATCTGTTTCTGAAGTTCCTTTGCAATAAAACAGCTACTCTGATGTCCCCCACTGAGTGCACTGGGTGGCTGAAATGTTCTCCTACAGGTTTCTCAGTTTTATGATTCTTGATGTCAGATTTGTGTCCATTTATCCTTTGGTGTAGAGTTTGACCTTTGCCCTTAAAGAGGGCTGAGCTTGGTATCACTTCTATGAAAGCCAGGGCTAATTTTAGAGTCCTGTCTTATTGGAAGAAAAATTCAGAATGTTCTCAGGATTCACTGAGTTGTCAAAGTTTTTGCTCCCTTTTGAAACATATTAAGAGCTATAAAGAATATCTGGATTTTATTCAGTCAAAGTATGCAATCCCAAAGGAGCTGTTAAGTACTAAAATACCAGGACAGGAGCCGAAGGAGTTGTAGGAATGGGTCTTTAAAATGGATGGGGGGAAATATAGTCCAGTAATTGCTTGATCCATAGTGGCCCCGCTTTTCAAATTTCTAAAAAGGGATCGTATTAGGTCTCCTTATATGAGGACTTTAACAAAAATGAAATTAAGGATGGCCTTTACTAGTTTAAGATTTCAAGCTATGCCCTCAGTGGTTTGATTGGGCCATTTCTTAAGTGTTCCTGCCCCATTATAATTCTGCGTGTGTGGTATGGGAGAAACAGATGATTTGATTCATTATATTTTGAGATGTCCCCTTCACCATGACCCCCAAAACAAATTTATTACTAATATTCTATCCATTTGGGAAGGAGCTTCAGACTTGGGAAAAGTAATGCTTTTGCTTGCAGATGATGATTCTTACGTTTCTAATAGAGTCGCTTTGTTTTCATTATCGGCAAGAAGGATTAGATCGAACTGTATGGTATAACAGCTATAATAACAGTAAATTTGTTTTGAACTTTTTAAACTGGGCTGTTTTTATATGGTTTAGTCTTGTATTATATTTGTATTTTAATTAATTTTGTTAAGTTTGCTAACTTTGTAGTTTTAGTATGTGGAAGACTCTTATATGTTGTTATGACCCATGGTCAATACAATAAACTGAAACTGGACCTCTTTGCCCTGTGTAGAGAGCTGAAGGGCATTATGGGCATTTAATAGTATATACAATGTTAGAAGATGAGCAAGTGAATAAGCCTGAGATGGTGTAGCTGATGTTGATTAGGTCCAGTGATTTTCTGGGTGTATGTGGCAACAAAGTTGGCATCTGGGTTAATTGCAAGATCTGAGGTCAGTGTTCAAATTAGATGTTGTACAAGGGGCAACCCACAAGAAACTTGTGGGGAGGAGGTATTCCTCCACCTTTGCTTCTTTCCCCCTCCCCCTTTCTTTCTCTCCCCAAGTCAATCCCTCCTTTTTCTTTACAACCCTCCACCAAGTCAATCCCTCTTTCTTTATCTTTCTCTCTCTCTCCTGCTGCAAGCCAATCCCCCTTCTTTTTCTCCCCCCCAAGCAAATACCCCCATCTTTCCCTTTCTCTTTCTCCCCCAAGACAATTGCCCTCCCTCTTCTTTCTCCCCTCCTTTTCCCCTAACTTTGAGTACGGCAGCGGTGGCAGTGCCTGGGAGGCCAAGCAAGTGTAGGCCCAGCCATAAAGATACCTGCTACTTTCCCTGTCCCTCTTCGCTCCCAGCTTCCCAAAAGAGGAAAAGCCTGTGAAGGCCTCATCGCTAGGAAAGCCATTGCTAAGGGCAGTCATGTGATCTAAACAGTCGCTTTCCAAGGAGGGGGAGAGAAGGCTCCTCATCTTCAGTAAATCTATTCTCTGTGCATGAGCAGAAAAACCTGTTGCGCTTTTGGGGGGATTTAAGTATCCCCCATATCCTTTTTTAAAGTTTTTAGATTTTTCTGCACCCCTGGGGATTGCCCCAAGTATCCAGGATAAATCTCTTTTCTCTCCATGTGCCCCTGATCTGTGGAAATAAGTATCCACACACAGGGGGCCATGTTGGGAATTAGATATATAGATTATTGTGAGTGAGGAATTGTTTGAGACTGAGGGGCTGTCTGTGGGCAAGAAAAGGTTTGCCTTCCAGTACTTGTGAAAGAGGTCTGTCTTTATCCAGTAGAGGTTTTAAGTTGCTGATGTTGCATTGAGCTGTTTTGAGCTGAGTACTGTATGCGACCACTAGTGGTGTTCTGTTATTGCCTCTTTTGGTCCTGCCTTGCAACAGGTGTTCTCTAGGTACCATTCTGGCTTTGTTGACCTGTTTCTTGACTTCATCAGCTGGATACTTTAGTTCCAAAAAAGTTTGTTGTAGATCCCTCAAGTGAGAATCTCTGTCTGTACGATTGGAGCAGATGTAGTGTAGAGCCTGACTGTATACAACAGATCAGGAGTGTTATGCTCAAGGTGTTTATCTGTTTGCAATTGGAAGACCCAAAGAATCATTATTTCAGCATTCTTTGGGGCTAGTTTGGTGTAGTGGTTAAGTGTGCATACTCTAATCTGGGAGAACTGGGTTTGATTTCCCACTCTTCCACTTGCAGCTGCTGGATGACCTTGAATGTAGTCATTCAGTACTCATTTTTCTTCTTCGATTGCTTGCTTTTGACCTCTTCCACCTAATTTTCTTGGTAAGTGCAGATGATCAGCATCACTTCTAGGATGTAGTGGGTGATACATTGTCATTATCTTGGGAGTTTTGTGATCTATTGCTTCTGATTCTGCTTGTTTCCAAACAATAATGCCAGCTGTGAACTTAGAACTGGGACTACCCATGGGTTAATTGCCCTTACCATGTTGTCTCCATTTAATTTTGTTCACAATATCTTTTTAACTCTTTGGTAATACTCCTTGGCTATATTTTTTCTTATCACGAGTATATTTGATGTTGTCAGCTTCCAGAATTCCAAGAAACTTGTAGTTTTCTTCAAAGCCCAGTGTTTTAATGTTGTTGTTCTTTGGCATCTTGATTTCTTCTTGTTCAATTATCTTTCCTCTGTTCATTGCTAATGTTGCATACCTGTCAAGACCAAATTGCATTGCTATATCTTTGCTGAATATTCAGACTGTGTTTAATTAAGAATCAATACATTTCCAAGTCATCCATATACAATAAGTGTGAAATCTCTGGGCCTGTCTTTGAAAGCTGTTATCCTAGGCCTGTGCTGTTGAGAATGATGGTGAGTAGTATTAGAGAATAACAAAGAGCAGTTGTGGTAGTGAGTCTCCTTGGAATATTCCTCATTTGATATTAACCATTCCAATTTCTTCTCCATTCACTATCAACCTGGTGTTCCATTTACAAATGAACACATGAAACTGCCTTATACTGAATCAGACCCTTGGTCCATCGGTGTCAGTACTGTCTACTCAGACTGGCAGTGGCTCTCCAGGATTTCAGGCAAAGGTCTTTCACATCACCTACTGCCAGACCTTTTAACTGGAAATGCCGGGGATTAAACCTGGGACCTTTTGCATGCCAAGCAGATGCTGTACCACTGAGCTACAGTCCCTCCTAGTCATGGCAGTTTTGATAAACATGGGTACAATTCTGCTGATGTCTATTTTCTCTAGTGTTTTCAGGATCAATGTATGAGGGAATGCATCAAATGCCTTGTTGTCATCAATACAAGCAACATTCAGGTTGGTTTCCCACCTTTTATAATTTTGTATGAGCCGTGGTGGCTCAGAGGTTAAGACACTGAGCTGCAGACCAGAAGGTCAGTAGCTCAGCAGTTTGAGACCCTAGTGCCGCATGACAGAGTGAGCTCCCGTCTCTGGCCCCAGCTCCTGCCAACCTAGCAGTCTGAAAGCAAGAAATTGCAAGTAGATAAATAGGTACCGCTTCAGTGGGAAGGTAACAGCAGTCCAAGCACCTTGGCATTTAGCCATGCCAGCCACATGACCGTAGAAAAGTCTTCGGACAGCACTGGCTCTTCACCTTGGAAATGGAGATGAGCACCACCCCCTAGAGTCGGATTCAATAGGCTTTCAAGCAAAGGAAATATTTACCTTTTTATGACCATTTTATCAATTGGTAACTGTGTTTCGGGATTTTCAGAATGTTCCTTTTTGTTTATATGGTAATGTTGAATTGATCTGTAGGTATTCTTGAATGGAATTGGCTGTAATTTCTGTCAGTAGTTTAAACGTTCTTGGGAGGCAGGTCATTGGGCAGAAGTCACTCGGCACTGCTCCTTTCTCTTTGTTCTTCAGAATGAGAAATGTCCTACCATTTGTTATCCAGTCTTCTGCTGCTTTGGAATGGAACACATCATTAAGCCATTACACCAATCATGGATGAAGACTTGCATTTTTTTTAAGCCAACAGCCATAGACTTCATCTCTTCCAGGCCCTGTCCAGTTCTTTCCTTTCTCCAGTTGTTTTTGCAAGCTTCCCAGGGTTATTGTAAGATCTTCCATTTGCTTTCTTTTCAGTTTGTTTTCCACATCTGTGATCCAGTTGGATTTTTTATTGTATTGTCTTGAGTCCTTCCAGAGTTCTTTCCAGAAGGTTGTTGTCTTTTCTTTGTCCGGTTTTACTTTTACATCTCTAGTGATTTGTAGAACTGTCTTTGGTTAGTCTGGAACTAAAAGTTTGTCTGTATTGTTGGATCCTACCATTGTGTACCACTTGATCTTCTTGGATATTGCAACAATTCTTTGTTTTTCTTCTTCATAAATGAATGCACCTACTCATTCAACTACAGTTTTCTCCATTACTTTATTTTGGATATTCAGGGAGGTGATTGATTGAACAGGAAGGCAGCTTTATTACTATCTAAAATTCAGTAAGTTACATTATTGCAGCATGTCCAAAATGATCCAATTTGGATTGGACTGCTTTAAAAAGCTTAGACAAGATTTCTGCCATTGTAGAAGCTGCAAATGTCCTTCAGCATGCACTCACACACACGCATACACACACACTCGTGTGTGTGTGAGAGAGAGAGAGAGAGAGAATGAGAGAATGTAGTCACATCCTTCCTTTCTGGCAACAAGGTAAATTATCTCACCCACTAGTATTTTACAATGAAGTCATATTTGGGGACAGCATAGATTCCAAGGTAGTTTTTAAAAAAAAAATGATTTGAACATTTATTATGTTATGAATGGCCATTTAACGTAGTCATTGTTCCACCCCAAAAGATGTGAAGCAGTGAGCTATACTGAAATATTGTCCTACTGCTCTTGCATAGAATACATCTGTGAGTCATTTTTGTTGGCCCACCAGATTATTGATAATCATAATAACTTAGGTGGGAGGGTGGGCTAGTGAAGCACAAGAGGAGAAATGAAAGGGGTTGACTTCTTGTTTTAGAGATGGGGCTGAAACTGATTCCCAACATCTGCACAGAAACAAATTCCATAGCTGAGTTTATTTGGTGGGAATATGTTAAATTCTTTCAACAAGTCTGTCAAAAACCTGAAATTAGCATTGGTGTGCAAACCCAGATGCAAATGTCTTTTTGGCTTTCTTGAAAGATCCATCTACTCTCCAACTATTTGACAGGGAAACAGTGATCCTGCAGGAAGAATCTGTCTTTCCTTAGGATTTGCAGATGAAAGAAAAAGGTTATGGAGACCGCTTTTTACTACTAGCATCTATATGCTAGATTGCTACCAGTGTTTAATCATTGCTTAGGTAGGTGGAAAAATTTTTTTTGGCTTACATGTATTGCAGAAAGCATGTTGCATCTTAAGTTCTATGAAAAAGTATAGATCTTTCTGCCTATAAGCTACCGGCTTGTGGTGACAGAGAGGGAAAAAACACTGCTAAAAGAGAAAACAGTAGGTAAATACATATTTATGTTCTGACTTCATAAGCACTTCATTGTTAGCATGACTGGGCTGATATTTAAAACTGGGTATGATGAATGAATATATATGATGAGGTATGATTTTGAATGTATTGTAGAAACAGACCCAGGTCAGCAACACATTCACAATTCCATCTAAACAAATTTCACACTCAGTTTTAGACTTTCCATTTTCCAAAGTCTCAGATTGTATGTTCTGGAAATTCCCCATTCTAGGTACACATGTGGAACCAAAGAACAGTGGAGGAAAGTTAGGGCATTCCTTGTCTCCCCACCACCATGTTTATTATAACAACCTATAAAGGCTCTTAAATAAAGAACAGTTCAGGAAAGCGGACTGTCTTTTTAATGAGAGCTCTGAAATGTAAATGTTGAGAACAATTTGCTTTTATGTCTGTTCATAAGTTGTTTTGTAAACAACAACATTTATTATATTGTGTTCAGAATTATGAAAGGAGACATGGCTTCAATAAATTAGTAGATATGCAGCTTCTGTCTAGCAAGTACAAAACAGTGTTAAGATGAAGACTTTCATAATATAGAAACACAAGGGGTTTTCTCCTCAGACTGCTTTGAAGAAGATTGCAGAGATATTGCAATCTCAGTGTGGCTCAGCAGGGTTAGGGTGGGGAACAAATCTGACTTAAATATAAATATCTAATACCTAATGCGGTACTAGTAAGACAAAATGTAAAAACACTGCTTTAAAAGAGAAAATGTGTGTTATAAAAACTGTCAGATCTGGATCCATTTGGGTGAGCTCAATGTACACTTGCAAAGGAAGCATGCTTACTTGATCTTTAATTGCTACTTTTAGAAGAATGCCCTGTCCCCCAGTCCCCTTTTAATGACAAGAAGCCACAATTAGCTTTGAACAGTTTTCACAAGAATCAAATTCACTTTGGATGATTCTCCACATTCCCAGTCATCATTACATTTAGGCAGCACAATTCTGTCTCTAGTTGATGGGCAGAGAAAGTGGGCAGCTTGCCAGGTAGACGTTTCCATGACTCCCAACCCCCAAAGGTGATGCATTTTTCAGCTAATTCAATGAAGAGTGGGCTGAACTTTGGGCATAAACTAGACAAAAGCTGCCTTCGCAGTATCAGCAAAATGGCTTATGGGAATGCCTCCACGTTTGGCAGGAAAAAATCATGTGACCTTGCTGCTGTGATTTTGCAGTCCTGCCAACGGAGACTTGAAAAACAGCACCCCTTCTGACTTCTTTTCCCTCACTTCTTACATGGCTTTGAAAATAGTGGATCTTAATACTTGACTTTAGCCAGACTCAGCAAGCAATTCAGCCTTAAAGCACAACTTTGCCTTTCTTCTAGGTCTCTTTGGCAGGCCACCAGGAGGCTGTCCCTTTCACGCCTGATAAAGTCTGTTGCTTATCGCTTTAAATGGTTGAGAAGGAAAGAGAGAAAAATCTCAACAGAATATTGAGGGTTAAAATTTCATTACAGACAAAGACAAGATCTAGAGAGGGCAGCTTTTTCTGCTTGTGTGTGTAGTTTGCAAAAACCATTTGGAGCATCTGAAGAATAAAAGTTTCTAGTGTTTTAATGAACAGGCGTTTGAGCTGGACAAACCCGGTAACAGCACTGAACATGAGATCATTGCAAGCACAGTGCAACCAACTGGCACCCTGCCTTTTTGTGCCTTCGCTTCGGCAGATTTGTGCAATCTTCCTTTATAAGATCAGCAAAGGGCTAATCAACCTTTTTTCCCTGGTTTCTCCTGCTTCTGGTCCTACACGGGGAGGTGCCACAAGGATTGGTGCAGGTTTTGAGCACTGCTGTGTGCCTGGAATTCTGAGAAGAACGAAACAGAAGACAGACCTCCTCCTCCTTCACCTTACTCTTGGATGTAGCAGAAGTCTAGGAAGATGCAACATCCGAGTTTGTACTCTGCACCAGAATATGGAAAGAAAGTCAACTCTCATTGACAAAAATAATAAGCATCTGGAGTCTCAGGATGTGTTTGGACATTTTAGAATGCAGTAAAATAAGCTGAAACAGTGGCTTAAAGAAAAAAATGTGGTTTTATTGTTGCTTGTATAACAATATGCTGATAAAGCACCTTTCCAAACAGGTATAGCATTTTTTCCCTTTTGATACTCAATTTCTTTTTTGTTTGATGCCTATAGTTTTGAAGCTGAAATACTTGTGTATTCTTCCCCTTAACATATTTGACCAATCACACTGCTTATCTCTCTCCCCCCCCCCCCCCCCCCCAAATTTTCGTCATGTTTGAATACTGGAAAAATTACTAAAGTAAATAAAGTTTCAAGAACATTGCGATTAACTTCGGGCTGTGTTAATATTCACTAAATGCAAAAGTGCAAAAAACTTTCTGAATCATGTGATTTTAGTATAAATGTTAGATTTATAGGGCTGACTGCTAAGGAATGCTAGCTAATTTTCTTAAAATAGAGACTAGTTCATGTTTTATGAGATTGGTAAAATGGGTCTGTAGTCTCTAGAGCACTCACTAGAGTGCTTTAAAACAAAGTTAGAATTTTGCTGGTGTGTATGAAAATTTCTTACAATTTCTGCCTAACTTTATTACAAAGATGTCAGTCTAGCAATAACAGGAATTAAAAAGTGCATCATTACAACTTTAAAGCAGCAAGCCTTGTTTCCAGTTAGTAACAGTATCTATTTTTGGATGGCTGGTAAAGTCGCACTTGTCCCAAAAATAGTTTGGGAGAGGGGAATTTGAGGCCATGCATGTAGTCTTTGTTTAGAAACAAGTTGTGCAAAGTAACTCATGACATTAAGGAATAATGCCACCTCAGCAAATCAGTTTCCTTTAAATTGTTTTGTTATGTTGAATGGACACTGGAAAAGAATCATTTAGATCATAGCATAATGAATGGTAATCCTGTCTAAACTTCTTTTATGTCTGTCTTTATGGAAGCATCATCAGCTAAGCTTGAGATTTATGAGACATATTTTAATATTAAATTACTTGTGGCAAAGTAATGGTATCTGTTGTACTAGCCAAATATTCCAAGTAACTGGAAGTCTGTATATTTCCAGTGGTTTGTGTATACTATCAAAATGGATTCTAACACATTGAATTTAACTTTACTATTTCTTTGTCCCTTGCAAAGTACAGTTGGAAGCTGCCAAATGAGAACTATGCACATTTCTCAGATACGATTTCTTAACTTGGATTTGCCCCCTAGATATTAATTAATTAATTGACATTTCCCCAGTTGCATTTTGAATTAGAATAAATCTGTCAGAATGAATACTGCATTTACAAATGTAATGTATAACATATAAGCCATAAGCTGTGTTATTTTGCACTTATTTTTTAAAACAATGTGCAAAATAAAAAAATGCCTTTTTGTTTGCTTATAGAAGTAGGAATCTATATACTCAGGGTTTTTATTTTTAATTACCTAACAAAATAACTTTGTTATGTCCCCACCAAGAATTTCAAGATGTCTGCAGAAATAGACTGTCTGGACTTTTGTAGACATGCTCATGACTCAGTATTTTATTAGATGTTTTATCACATAGAACATTTTAATATGTTTCTTAATTTTGTTATAGCACCATGAACATTTAAAATGGAACAGAAAATCAAGAATTTGATCATGTAGGATCTGACTGAAGGTAATAAAACGCAGTGTGCATAAATGTATGATTCATACCAGCATTTTACTTTTAATTTGTCTTGCATTTTCATTCTTTTCAATTATTTGTTTAATATCATCATTGTAACAACTAACCATATTAGTTTTACCTGCAGATTTCCTACAGGTATCCTTATTTCATTTATATCTGTGAGAATCTTACCACTAAAGTGAGCCTAATTAGAGCTACTCCCGTACAGTAAAAGTAATGTAGTTCCTTAACAACATGTGAAATGCAGTGGGGCCTTGTGAAGCACATATTATATTCCAGTCTCATCTTGTGTTACTTAGTGCATAAAGCTCTGATAAAGATTTTTCCATAGCACTTTCCTGAACAAATCTATGAGAGCAGAATTTATTATCCAGTCATATACTTAAGAGTTTTAAAAATATAGAGTGATATTTCTGGGAAGAAATGTTAATTCTTTGGATTAAGTTGCACATATTTTTAAAAACAGTACTGTTGCTAAATGTACCACTAAAGTGCAAAATACTTAAAATGCAAATTTCTGGTAAATAATCACTGAAATACCAAAGAGCCTGATCACTGATCTGTCCTGCTTGAAAGCTACAAGTATAAACCACTCATCCAAAAACAGAAAGTACTTTGCCAGTTCCCATGGTTCATTCCATACATACAGAACAATTTGCTTAGGACCTTTTAAAACAATAGAAAGGTTTTGTGCCTGATATGTAAACATTGAATCTAACTGATTATAATAACAATGTTTTGCCTGATTAATGTCCAGAAAACTGTAATTAACATGTTTAAAGACATAGGAGCTATGTGTTTGGAGTAAATGATACTCTATTTATTTTTATTTATTTATTTTAAAGTAAGGATTTAACCTATCAAAGATACATGTGGGGGTAAAAGTTTAATAAAATAAATAAATAATAAATAAATAATGTGTGTTGTTTGAAAGGAGTGTTTTGCTTTCGAATTACCTTTCTAAGATACTGTAAGAGAATCATTCGTTCAGTGTACTCTATGCCTCACCTGTTGATATTTTAGAGAGACCATTTTCAGGCTGGAGGCCTCTTATTTTTGACTCTGTAAGAATTAGAGCAATACTCAGGAGCTATAAGAGAAGAATGTTTTATGACTCGCTAACGTTACAGGTTTTGGTTGCTATTGTTTGCCTATTAATGTACATATTTATGAATTTTGAATAACTATGTTCTATCCTAACCACAGGTCCTTCTGCAATGTTTAGTTGACAATATATTCACATGTTTTCCAGAAGCACAGATACTTAGTTTCATGGACACAACACTTTCTCCCACTTACAGTAGTTTGATTTTCATTGTTTGGTTGCTGTAACATACTGGTCATTCAGCTGCTGCCAGCTTATATTTGCATAGTTTTTGTTTTCCTGCTTTGAGTGATGAGATGAGATTTCTATAGTCAAAACTCCTGTTGAGGTTGCTACAAAAGATTGTGCAATACCTCTGGCGACTGGCAAACTTACATGGATTGCCTTTGTGCCCCATTTGAATGTTCCAAGTCTGCGTAGTCTAAATACATCCTCTGTCCTTCCTGTAATATGCATTTAAAAGCTGTTGTTTATCAACATAAATGCTTCATTATGATTTGTTTGAACTTGCTTTCACACCATTTAATATGAAAGCTGAAAGATGATGCTAGCTGCCAATTGGCATAAACCCGTAGATCCGATCTTGTGGTGAAGTATACTGCACAAGCTCGCTTCTATGGGTCTGTGTCAGTCTGGTGATCTAACAAGAGTGTGCATTACAAGCCACAGCATATGTATCTGGGAGAAAAGCCTCTTGTTTCTGAGCCACCATTCTCAAGCAGACTGGATATTCATTTCTCTCCCTCCCCCAAATGTGTGTGTGGCATCACTGGGCCTCTGTAGCAGGAAAGGGGAAAGGAATTTATTTTATTCTTTTTCTGGTTAAATTTTTGGAAGCAGTACATTGAAATTCCTTATTATGCTACTTCTATGGGTGGAGATTACTTCCTTTATTACTTAACTAATTAAAGGCTGTGAATCTAGGGGAAAAAAGAACTTCACCAACAATTTGGCTTTCCTGTTGTCACCTATGGAAGCTGAACATTGCCCGGGAATAGGGAAGAATGGTGCCAATCTGGAGCTGGCAACAGGCACCCAGGTGTTTTATATGTGACCCTTGGCTGCAAGCATGAAAATACTTGCAAGCTCATAAATCTCAGTGCAAATGTGAAGTGGAATTCACAGGTTGTAAGTTAAAAATTGTTTAATATGGCACGGAAAAGACATCTAGAGCATACCCATCTTGTTTCCCGCTGTGAACATTTCAAGAGGAGACAAATGTTTCCAAACACTGAGTAACTAAAGTGCCTAGGATTACTGCTTGGCTGAAGCTTTTGGGCATATTGTTACAGTAGGTATGCAGACATATGTATCTCTTTAAATGTTACAATTTTCACTATGGCAAACTCAGCTCACACTTTTTTTTTCTTTGTAATGTGACACTCCACTGATCATTTTGCTGCATACATAATTTAAATGGCTCTTTCTTTTGGATGCATCCACCTAAGAAACATATTTAGAAACAATTCAACTGAATTTTTATTATATCTTCCCAACTATAAAAACTATACTATGGTAGTGCACGAGACTGAAGCTGTGATTCTTCCATGTTCATGTTAAAAATAATGAAAACTGATAACTTGTAAGTATTTGTCATATTTGAAAGAGATGCAGAAGATCAGAAGAAGACATTGCAAGCTGTGTGCATCCGGGTTGAGGTAGTAGGTTGTATGGTTTAGAGTTACACCCTGGGAGTTAACTGTACAACCTTCTAGCTTTCCTTGGAGCACACTTGAACCATCGAGGAATTCTTCATCTTTTTAATTTGGTAAAACAAACTCTATGTAAATGTATATGCAGTAATAACTCTAAAGATTTATTGATCTTGAAATATCCCCTACTATGTGGATATTTCATTTACTTGTTAGGAGTGATGCTAACAGGTTCTTCTAATAGACGGTAACTTCATACTACATGTTAACTTCATGTTAAAGAATGTGGGTCTCAGAAATGTAGGAGAACATCTAAAGGCTCACTAATTCATTTGTGATCAGAGCGATCTTTGTGGACTGTACTGTGAATTCTGATTGCCAATCACAGCCAATCTATTTGCTCATTCAGAACTATAAATACAATATGTAGTTTAATGCTTAGGTATTTTTTAAAAAATAAAAGTACTGTATATGTAACATGCAGATAACCTTAAATATTACACTGAACTGACCATTTCTATATGTTGATATTAAGTCAATTTTTCAATTTTGCTTTTAATGTAATTAAAGTAACATCAGTCTCTCTCAACATCTTCCCAGTGGCTGGGATAAAATTTAAATAGCCCACCATTTGGACAGAGGCAGCTCCCATCTGCATTGCTGGTTCATTTTTCTTAGAGAATCATACAGCTGAAACAACACACTCTCCTATTAAAGCATATACATCAAAAATATACAAAAATTATTGCAAAATATAATTAATTTAATTTACTAAGTGATGGGGGTCCAAAGGCATCTACAATGAAACATCCAGTATATACATTCATTTCCAACTGTCTTCATCAGGTGTGGACCAACAATTAGAATATCTTCAAACGTAATTAAAGTAAAGCCTTTGAGCAACATGCATTAACTTAGGAGTGTTCCAGATATGCTGTGAGTTGAAAAACTGCCATTGTTGAATCAACCAGATTTAGCAGAAGTATGTTTGAAGATTACGTTTGAAGATATTCTACGTTTGAAGATATTCTACATTTGAAGATATTCTAACTGTTGGTCCACACCAGATGAAGACTGTTGGAAACGAATGTAACTACCGGATGTTTCACTGTTGATGACTTTGGACCTCCATCACTTATTATATTAAATTAATTATATTTTGCAATAATTTTTGTATATTTTTGATTCATTTTTCCCAGCCACCTGGGATTTATCCAGGAGATAAGCAGGCTTCACATGGATGGAAGACTGTCTAAAAGCTGTGTAGATTATCTTTCAGTTTATCAAAGCCAAATGGCATGATCAGCAGCTTTCATCTGATGTAACTGCTATGGAATATACAACTTCAAACTGCTGATTTTGGAATCAAGCGTATAAAATGCCTCTTTCTTGCAGTAGTGAGGCATATAGATAGAAATTTTATAGTGAGAGGGCATAAGTACCCTGAAGGGGTTGTCAGAACCCCATCATTCTGGACCCTGAGACTCATTGGATATGGCTGGATGATGTTATGGTGGAGTCTAGTGATGTCACGTGATAGTACCTGATGATATCACATTGAATAGCTATAATGATAGCAATACTTCCTTCCACTTCTAGATAATGTACCAACAAATATCTGTGAATGTGTTTGTCACAGTTATGAAGCTTGGATGAGAGGGACGGTTTATTGTACTTTTAAAAATTTGGTGATCTATTAGGTGCTACTTATAAAATGTAGTTGAGTTGGTACTGCCAGATTGTTGCCTCCCACTTTCATTTTACATGGGCAATAGGCTTTGTGGTGTAGAACATTATGCATTTTGGTGGACATGACAGCAGGAGTTTGAGGAATTAATATTTGGTCAGTGACAAACATTCTGCCGATATTCAGAAGCAAACATTATTTGATGCAAGCAAGGAGCTTGCAATTAATGTTTTAAAAAAAGATAGCAGGCTGAGTAAAATTGGACATTTCTGAACTCTCATAACTAACTACACCTGAGACAAATTTCCATGCAAAAAGAGGAGGCAACTCCAGAACAGTATTAATATCTTTTCAGGTTTCTGACCAATGTCCTCACTTATCACTGCAGAGGGCATTTTAATGCAAGGGTTACAACTGTAGTAGAGTAGAGAGTGACTTTATAATGGAATAAGATTATAAACTGCAATTTTTTCTAGGCATCAAACTGGGTTTTACTTATCATCTTATACCTTTGCAATTCTACTATACCTTGCCCTGTAGGAAGTGTTGTTAAGTGGCAGCCGACTTATGGCAACTAACATGATTTTCAAGGCAAGAGATGAACAGAGGTGGTTTGCCATTGCCTACCTCCATGCAGCAATCCAGGACTTCCCATCCAAGTATTAACAAGGGCTGACCCTGCTTAGCTTCTGAGATCTGATGAGATTGGGCTAGCCTGGGCCATCCAGATCAGAGCATACTTTACCTGGGCAGTATATTGTTCATATTGTCCTAATTTTGTAATTTATCCGATTGCATTGTTCACTGGATGTCTTCTATAAACTTGCATTGTTTTTTATTCTGTAATCTGCCTTGAGTCTCAGTGAGCAAGGCAGCCTATAAATAAAGCAAACAAAGGAATATGAGAACAGAAACAAACAAGAAGCAAAGTAGCAAAGAGCCTAGGAAAAAATGGCTTTGAGAGCAAGTACGGTAAAATACATTTGGACAGCAAGGGGTTAACTGACTCCATCCTAACTGGCTTGCAGCTTTCCTACCAATATTCCTTCCAGACACTTTGAACTGCTTGCACATTTTCTGTATGTTTTCAAAATGAAAAGGTCACTTGCACAGAAAACACTGTTTAATGGGGGGGGGGGGGATTTAAGCCCCCATGTATTTTTTAAAGATTTTTCTGCAAACCCCAAATTTGCAGAAAAATCTCTTTTTTTCTCTAGATAGGTTGGTCGATGGATTTACATATCTGCAGATGGGGCCCACTTGTTGCTAATAGTGTATAGATATATTATTCAGTATATAGATACATTATTCAGTGACATCACATACTTATAATGGCTAAAGGCTTTTACTTCTTTTTGGGGGGGGGGGTTGGGTTTTTTTAGAAAGAAATGGGCCTCTGCAGTTCATGGAACATTTCTAATTGAATGTCAATACGTCTGGATCCTTCTTTTTCATCAGTGAAAGAATATATAAATGGATAGTTGTGTGGAAATGGATCCATAGATTGATACAAGCTCTTCTTTTTAATTTAAATCATACGAAGTACAAATTTGTTTCCTATCAATTTTCCCTCTGGAGAGATTTATAAAATAGTGGTAGAAAACTTGCCTTTTGTGTTTTAGTGTAGGGATGGTCATGAACTGGATCACAAACTTTAGTAATTTTGACCGGTTTGTGGTTTGTGAAGCCACCAACTGAACAGCTGCCACAGACTTCCTCTGCTGGGTGATGTTTCTATTTAAGTCTGCACCTTGCCAGAGGCACCAGCCTCTGGCATGAGCCAAAGGGCTCTTGACCTGTGGCTCTTAGCCTAGGAACTCTTAGACTAGGGGCTCTGTAAGAAGCCCAAGAAGGGCCAGAAAGCCAGGGCCCTAGTCTCCTTGTGTTCCCGGTAAGGTAAGTAGACTTCTACAAGGAAAACCACATAAATACAAAGGGTTTTAATAGGAAGATTATATATAATTTATTTTTATTTTTTTTTAAAAAAAGATTTTTAAGCAGTTATTAAGGCAGAATGCCAGCAGGGGGTTGGGAGCTATCCAGTGTTTTGCACAGAGTGTCACATGCAGGGGTCATTTCGTAGAAAAAGAGATGCAGGAGCTCATTAGCATAACTCATTAGCATAACTTATTTGCATATGCTATACCACCTGACATCACCAGAATTATGTCAGAAAGAAAGAAAGAAAGAAAGAAAGAAAGAAAGAAAGAAAGAAAGAAAGAAAGAAGAGAGAGAGAGGAAGGGAGGGAGGGAGGGAGGGAGGGGACAGCTACTAATCCAAGCCTCAGAAATACCACTATTCTGGGAGGATAGCTTCAGTGATGGCTGAAGCCTTCAAAAGGCTGGTCAGAGGAACAAGGACCTTTCCAGGGGATGGAGTCATTTTGCTGCAGCCATGACACAAGCAGGCATTTCTTCACGGGGGGGGGGGGGGGGTGGCTGGCACCAACTCCTGGAGCTGCGCTCCCCCGAGCTCCTGCTCAAAATGACCCCTGGTCACATGTATGACTATCTGCCCACTGGACAGAAGTCTTGGGTGTGTGCCTGGTACAAGGAGCTCCTGGTTCTCAGGGAACAAGTGTACTCCCTTGAGGCTAAGGTGGCTGACCTGGAGAGGCAGAGACAGTCAATTAGGTGCATGGAGAAGACTCTCAGGGACTTGTTACATATGTCTCACTCTGAAAATGGCAACCCGCTGCTGTCAGAGAGCACGAGGGTCAAGAGGATACAGGACCATACTGAGGATAAGGGGAATGTTCCGTCAGAAGGGACCTCTTCTTCAGCTGGTGAATTAGTATCCTTTTGCCCCAAGGAACCATCCCTTGGCAGGGAGGGAGGGGGGCTCTTGGTAGTTGGTGATTTGATCCTTAGGCAGGAAGACAGTTGGGTGGCAAACCTGCATACTAACCGTATGGTGACTTGCCTGCCTGGTGCAAAGGTAGAGGACATTATGCATGTTCTAGATTGGTTGGTAGACAGTTCTGGGGAGGAGCCAGTGGTCATGGTACATGTTGGTACCAATGATGTGGGGAAATGCAGTCAAGTGGTCCTGGAAAGAAAATTTAGGCTGCTAGGCAGGAGACTCAAGGCCAAGACCTCCAAGGTAGCCACCTCAGAAGTGCTACCTGTTCCACACCCAGGGCCGGAGAGACAGGCAAAGATCAGGAGTCTCATGAGGCAATGGTGTAGGGAGGAAGGCTTTAAATTTGTTAGGCACTGGGATACTTTTTGGAACAAGAGGAAGCTGTACAAAAGAGACGGTCTCCACTTATCCCAAGAAGGAACTAGGCTGCAGGTGCTTAAAATCAAAAAGGTGGCAGAGAAGTTTTTAAACTGAATATTGGGGGGAAGCCAACAGGAGATGAAAAGTCTCTTGTTCAGGATGGTTCATCTTAAAGAGATGAAGGGGTAACTGTTACTTTTCTTCAAGGAAATGAATTAGAATTGTCCACTGAGATTGTGGCTAATGATATTGACTGCCTGGCAAGGTCTCGAGGCAGCAGGAGGAAGATTGCGGGCTTAACATGCATGGGAAATTATAGATGTTTATGTATAAGAAATTGCAGAAGTAAAATCGGGGAGTTGGAATGCTTGGTGTTGGGGGGGGGCAACAGACATTGTAGGTATTTCAGAAACTTGGTGGGATGAGGAAAATCAGTGGGATACGGTGATTCCTGGTTATAAATTATATCAGAAGGATGGGGGGGGAGGGTTGGAGGTGGGGTGGTTCTGTATGTCAGAGAGGGTATGCAGTCCAGTAAGATTGAGAGGGTAAGAGAATTGGATTTGCTTCTGGAAATGCTATGGGTTGAAATAGTGGGCCCAAAAGGAAGCTTAACACTGGGAGTTTGTCCTCACCCACCAAATCAAAAGATAGAGGAGGATTATAAAATGATGAATGAATTAAAGATAGCAGCTAGACGAAATAACTGTTGTAATTACTCACACATTGACTGGGTCAATATGTGTTCAAGTCAGGAAAAAGAGATTTCATTTCTAGACACTCTCAATGGTGGTGCTATGGGGCAGATGGTCACAAAACCTACTGGGGAGAGGCGATCCTGGATTTGGTCCTAAGTAATGCCCAAGAACTGGTGAGAGATATAAAAGTGATTTCACCGCTTGGGAACAGTGACCATAATGTTATTGAGTTGAACATTTGTGCAAATAGGGAGTTGCCCAGAAAGAAGAACACAACCACTTTTAACTTTAAAAGGGGTAACTTCTCTGAAATAAGGGGACATGTGAAGAGGAAACTGAAAAGAAAAGTAGAAAGGGTCAAAACCATTGGGGAAGCTTGGAGATAATTTAAAACTACAATCCTAGAAGCTCGGATAAACTATATACTGCAGGTTAGGAAAGGCACAAATACTTGTAGAAAAAGGCCTGCATGGTTAACAAACAAAGTAATGGAAGATGTAAAAGGTAAGAAGGATTCCTGTAAGTGGTGGAAAGCTAGTTTCAGTGAGGTTGATAAAAGGGAACACAGACTGTGGCAAATAAAATGCAAGTCTGTGATCAGACAGGCAAAAAGGGAATATGAGGAGCATATCACAAAAAACATAAAGACCAACACTAAATCTTTCTTCAAATACATTAGAAGCAGGAAACCAGTGAGGGAGGCAGTGGGGCCCTTGGATGACCAAGGGGTAAAAGGAGTACTGAAGGGTGATAGGGAAATGGCCAAGAAGCCGAATGCAATTTTTCCTCTGTCTTCACTGTGGAAGACGAGACGTGCTTGCCCACTCCAGAACCGCTGATTTCGGAAGGGGTGTTGAAAGACCTGAGTCAGATTGAGGTGATGAGAGAGAAGGTCATATGACTGATAGACAACTTAAAAACTGATAAATCACCAGGCCCAGATGGCATACATCCAAAAGTTCTGAAAGAATTCAAATGTGAACTTGTGGATCTCCTTTCAAAAATATGTAATCTTTCATTAAAATCTGCCTTTGTTTCTGAGGACTGGAAGGTAGTGAATGTCACTCCCATTTTTAAAAAGGGTTCCGGAGGAGATCCAGGAAATTACAGGCCAGTCAGTCTGACGTCAGTATTAGTTAAGTTGGTGGAAACTGTTATTAAGGAAAGAATTAGTAGGCACATAGATGAATAAAAACTATTGAGGCAGACTCAGCATGGGTTCTATAAGGGAAGATCTTTTCTCATTAACCTGTTAGTGTTCTTTGAGGGGGTGAACAAACATGTGGACAATGGGGACCCAATAGATGTTGTTTACCTAGACTTCCAGAAAGCTTTTTATAAAGTTCCTCATCAAAGGCTCCTAAGTAAGTTCAATAGTCATGGGATAAAAGGACAAGCCCTCTTGTGGATCAAAAACTTGCTAATTAATAGGAAACAGAGAATGAATAAAAATGGGCAATTTTCTCAGTGGAGGGGTGGTAAGCCTCAGTGGTAAGCCTCAGTGGAGGGTGGGGTACTGTAGGTATCAGTACTGGGTCCGATGGTTTTTAAGTTGTTCATTAACAATTTGGAGTTGGGAGTAAGCAGTGAAGTGGCTAAATTTGCAGATGACTCGAAGTTTTTCAGGGTGGTAAAAACCAGGGAAGATTGTGTGGCACTCCAAAGAGGATGAGCGAATGGGCGTCAATGTGGCAAATGGGGTTCAATGTGGCCAAATGCAAAGTGATGCACATTGGGGCAAAGAATTCTATCTATAAATACATGTTGATGGGGTCCAAACTGGTGGAGACTGACCAAGAGAGAGATCTTGGAGTCGTAGTAGATAACTCACTGAAAATGTCGAGACAGTGTGCGACTACAATAACAAAATGCCAACACTATGCTGGGGATTATTAGGAAGGGAACTGAAAACAAATCAGCCAATATCATAATGCCCCTGCATAAATCAATGGTGCAACCTCATTTGGAATACTGTGTGCAATTCTGGTCACCACACCTCAGAAAGGATATTATAGCACTGGAAAAAGTGCAGAAAGGGGCAATTATAATGATAAAAGGGTTGAACCCCTTCCCCTATGAAGAAAGGTTAAAGTGCTTGGGGTTCTTTAGCTTGGAGAAACAATGACTGAGGAGTGACATGATCGAGGTTTACAAGATTATGCATGGGATAGAGCAGGTAGAGAAAGTACTTTTCTCCCTTTCTCAAAATACAAGAACTCGTGGACACTCCATGAAATTGCTGAGCAGTTGGGTTAGAACATAAAAGGAAGTACTTCTTCACCCAAAGAGTGATTAACACATGGAATTCCCTGCCACAGGAGGTGGCGGCAGCTACAAGCATGGATAGCTTCAAGAGGGAATTGGATAAACATATGGAGGAGAAGTCCATCAGTGGCTATTAGCCTCAAGGTATAGATAGGATCTCTCAGTATGGGGCAGGTGATGCTCTGTATTCTTGGTGCTTGGGGGGGCAGTGGGAGGGCTTCTAGTGTCCTGGCCCCACTGGTGGACCTCCTAATGGCACCTGTTATTTTTGTCCACTGTGTGACAAAGTGTTGGCCTGGATGGGCCATTGGCCTGATGCAACATTGGCTTCTCTTATGTTCTTATGTTCCATGAATTTTGATGCAGTTTGTGGTGGTTCATGGTGGTTCTGCTTCCAACTGTTCAGCTGTTTGGTTTAAATGGCTCTGAGCCATTTAACCCCATGCTTTCTGCTTGCCACCACTTTGGGCAGGGATCAAAAAGCAGAGGTTTAAATGGCTTCATTTAACCCACTGCTTTCTGCTTGCTGCTGCTTTTGGCAGGGAGTGGCAAGCAGGGGTTTAAATGGCTCATGAACCAATATGAACTGGTTTGGTTCATAAACTGGCATGTTGATTTGTGGTTCAACCACGAACCAGATCACAAAAAATCAGTTCATGTCCATCCCAACTCAAATGCCCAGACTGAATGTATCATCTCTAGTTTATGATTCTCAGCAATAGTAAAAGGGATATAGTACAGGTATAAAGAATTTATAACTTAATTAGATGTATGTGTACTATGGTCAGGGAATATTGTAAATGGATTAAAAATTGCTGCCTGCTTTATCAGGTATATTGCAAGCAGGTTACTACACTGAGTTACAGACTTGTATGACTAAAATATGTTCTTTGTTCTGAGAATAAAAATAGTTATTTAATATTTATTATTTCTATACCACCATTGATCTGCATGGGACTTCACAAAAATGAACTCAAAATCAGGTCCCTGTACCCAGGGGATTATAAATTTGCAAGGGTATAACTGTAGTACAATCAGGATGTTACCAAAACCAAGGTCAGCTCCAGCATTTGAAGGCACCCTGGGTTAAGGCGTCCAAGGCACTCTGCTGCCAATGGTGTGAGGCAAAGCACCTCTGTCCCCCCTCAAGGGTTAATGTGAATGGTTATTGGCTGGTTCCATCCTGCAGGTGTTACTAATTGGCCTACATAGCCCTTATCATCTTCAAAGCCAGAGTTGGAAATATAGTAATTAGCTTTTCATGAGAACCTGTGGCCCACGGGTGGGAGGGGAGAATCAGGAGTGATATAATTTTCTAGAGCGTTCCAGTAAGAATGTATCCTGATTGGGTATTATCATCAACAACTGATGCTGCTTGACCAAAAACTATAATTGAGCTAAGGATCTAGAGAAAGAAGGCTAGCTGGGATTCTGATGGACTGAAGGCCTAGACTGTGATATGCTTATATTGCAATAGTCAGCAACATAGAAATGTCCAAGCTATGTCCTTTGACTCTTGAGCTTAAAAAGTTTGTGCCATCTAACTCAGGTCTGGAAAATGTCTTAGATAGTTAAGCTAGCTTTTCTGCTGTATGACTTTATAGTGTTGTGTTGCCAGTAATATTTATTTTGACAAACATTTAAAAAATCATAATATTTTAATAAAACAAAAAGAAGGTTTGGTTTCCTTTGTACAACAGCTCTTGGGACCCATAGGGTTCAGCTTTGGACTTCTTGACAGTGGGGAAGCAAGAAGATGGCACCTCCCCTTCTTACGCCCTTTGCTGCTGGGAGGCAGGAAGCTTATGCCCACTCTCCTTACTGTCATGCTCTAGTGGGGGGGGGGGGAGAAAGAAGTGCCCATTCTCCTCAGTCTCTCAATGCAGGGAGGTGGGAAGATGGTGCCCACTCTCCTCACTCCTCCTGTACTGTGGGGTGGCAGGTGGAGTGCGGAAGACTGGGCTGCAGGGAGGAGGGAAAACAGCTTCATCCCCACTGTGACAAGATGCTGGATAGAAAGAGTGGATCTTGTAGCATAA
Source organism: Lepidodactylus listeri (assembly GCA_029233225.1). Classification (NCBI taxonomy): domain Eukaryota; kingdom Metazoa; phylum Chordata; class Lepidosauria; order Squamata; family Gekkonidae; genus Lepidodactylus; species Lepidodactylus listeri. The sequence continues at coordinate 115,108,788 of JARCFY010000001.1, read as the reverse complement.
TATAAATACAAAACACAAATATACAGTGATGTGACCAGTCACTGAGTATCAGTGTAATCTTGATCAAGTTACACCCTTATCCATTGAAGTCATTGCCACCCCAGCATGAAATAACGAGACAGACAACAGTTTGGAATCAAACAAGGGCCACTTTATTAACTATTTAAACAGAACATGCAGCAACGGGCAACTAAGCAAGCTCAGGAACAGGCAAGGCAGGCGTCATTCCCAGACACAGCCTCCTTGCCCTTGTAATGGGCGGGTAACCTAGCCCCAGTCTTGACCCAGTCAGATTCTGGCTCGTAACCGGCAGCCTAGCATACTGGCATCCCCTCCCAGGGGCGCCTACCCCTGAGGCTGCACAGACCTTCAGGGAGGCGCCTAGTCTGAGAGGTTCCAAGAGGCGATCACCATTCACCCCCCCAGACTGCAAGGCCCTATGGTGGTTCCTGATGACCTCCTGTTCCCAACAGGGATATGCCGTGAGGCACCCACCAATTCCATTTTCTTGCTTGCATAAACCTGCCAAGTGACCAGACTAATTAATACCCGACCACCATCTATGCCCTTAACCACCAGCAACAGTGTAAGGTAGGCGAAAAAACACCCCCGCCATGAGCCAAACAGGAGGAGGTGTAAAAAATTCCTACCCGGCACCAATGGCGACCAGCATAAGCCTACACTGCAACCAGGGCGGGTGGGTGGGCGAGCACGCAATGGACTGCACTGACGGGAGCGGGGCAATGGCTCTAATCGAGCAAGCCCCGCCCCCCGTCAGGCACAATGAACGCCGACGTGCTCCGTTGCTGCCTCGCGTCATGTGAGGCGGCAAACCAGCTCCCCAACGCCATGGTGATGCCGGGCAACGGGGAGCTCAATGCATTTATAAAGGTGTGACTCTTTTTACGATGGCCATATATATTTAGCTCCATGAGCCCATATTACATCTGATATGTCTGTAGAAGGGAGCGGGGAATACTATATTTATTTATTTATTGAATACCTTTATACCCCATACTCATCAGCCTGGCCACTGAAGCATGTTCCAGACAACAGTTAAAACTATATAAAAAAAAAATCAGAAAAAAATGGACCAGACAATAAAACCATGCACCAATAATTATGGGTTTCAAAAAGAGACCACTATGTAAAGGTATAGAAGCCCAGATGAAAATATTTGCTGAAAGATTAGGAAGACACCAGTATTTTCCAGGGACCCAAATTTCAGTGGACTTGGGGCTAAGCAAATGACTGTGGTAAGGAATTTCCATAACAGAGCCCTGCAATAGATAAGGCCCTTGGTCACATCCCCACTTATCTTTCCTTTGAAGGTAAGACAAGGCCCTCTGGTGTACATCCTAGTTGAAAGATTAAAGGCCCTTTAATCATTTTTAAGGTAATATCCAGTATTCAGTTTCTCAAAAACTGAAAAATGACACCACTGATGGAATTTGAACTGTTCTTCTTTAATGGGTTTTCCAAAATGCATACTTTAGTCAGAAAGTCTATGACATTAGCATGGGCACTGTGACCAAGTGCTAATACTGGTGTTAATTTTATTGTATTTTATGTATTGAAAATACTGTTTCAACATTTTGTTTCTAAATATTTTGGCTCACACACTTCTTTCTTTCCTCATTTTATTCTCACAATATCCCTATGTAGATAAGTCAAAATACTGTGTAAAAGAAAACAGAATAAAAGGAAAGAGTAGGACAGCAAAAAAAACCCATCAAAACATATAAATGTGCCAATTTTGCATAATTTTCAACACCGTTGAAATAGGGTAACTGCAATTGTTGTGTGAAATAGATCTGATCCCTATATTTAAAGTTATGCTCTTCAGGGAGAATGAGTGGTGACTACTATGTCCAAAGTTAACTCTGATACCTATCAATTAAGTAAAAAAAAAAATTTGATTTGGGCCTTCAAGAACTTCTTCACTAGCACTAGCATTTTTTTTCTGGTACAAAAAAACCCTTCAGCTGGTCAAGAAGTTCTTCTACTGGTGAAGTTTTTTGCGCTAGAACTAAACACCACCATTAGTGGAAAAGTTCTGTAAGATCCAGCTGTTTATTATTTTGCTTCCTATTTTATACATTTATTAATGATGGAACTAATTGAAGTGAGAATATTTATACATTAGCTGGAATAAAGCTTTAATTTTGCCAGTCTGTATCTTATATTCTAACAGTGAAGTCAGCGAAGTCTTTGGATACTCATATCTGGTCACTGGAGCTGTGAACAGGCAAGACAGATCTTTCTACAAACTGGAAAAGGGCTCCAAGTTTGAAGGGGGAAAGTGAAATCTAAAAACAAACCCTAGTTTTTTATTTTAAAAAACACAAAAATGATAAGAGTGCTTGTAGCTTTAAAAAACATATTCCCTCAGTGGCTGTTGCTAAGCAACCATAGTATTCCAGGTTTCAGTTTTTGTGAGTAAAGGGAAGGGAGAGGGGGGAGGGCCTTTTCCAGGCTTATTTTGGCCTTTGAGGGAGGACTCATTGGGGCCAAGCCTGACTACGGTCGCAAACTCCAGGTTGGGAAATTCATGGAGATTTTGTGGTGAAGTCTGAGGAACGCAGGGTTTAGTGAGTGGAGAGGCCTTGGCATGATATAATGCTACAGAGTCTACCCTCCAAAGCAGCCATTTTCTGCAGGGGGGCAGATTTCTGTTGTCTGGACTTCAGTTGTAATTCTGGCAGATCTCCAGATCCCACCTGGAGGCTGTTAACCCTAGGCCTGGCAGCAGTCTCTGGGTGACATAATACCACCTGCCTTGCATGACTCAATAAGTCCTGGATGCTTGCTACTGTTCAACAGCAGCCACCCAATGAAAGTCAGTGTGGTGTAGCAGTGAGAGCTTCAGAGCAGGGTCTGCCAGACCCAGGTTCAGATCCCAACTTGATGTGGAAGCTCACTGAGTGATTTTGGACCAGTCACATACTTTCAGGCTAACCTGCCTCCCAGGGTGGTTGTGCAGATAAAACGGAGGAGAGGAGAGTAATGTAGGCTGCTTTGGTTCCCACTGTGAAGGAAGACCACCAAGATAGAGGTGGTGGTGGTGGTGGGAGGAGATGGAAAGCTAACGTTAGAGGGGCAGATAAAGTTAGATTGTCTGTTAATTGGGCAGGAAGTAGGGTTGCCAACTCCAGGCTGGTAAATTCCTGGCGATTTGGGGGTAGAGTCTGGGGCTGGTGGGGTTTGAGGAGGGGAGAGAACTCAGACAGGTATAATGCCATAGATTTTACCCTCTAAAGCAGCCATTTCCTCCAGGGAAACTAGCATTGCCAACCTCTAGGTGAAAGGACTGGAGATCACCCAGAATTACAATGTATCTCCAGATGGCAGAGATAAATTCTTCTGGAGAAAATGGCTGCTTTGGGGGTAGACTCTATGGCATTATATCCTGCTGAGGTTGCTTCCCTCCCCAAACCTCACCCTCCCAAGGCTCCACCTCAATCTCCAGGAATTTTCCAACCTGGAGCTTAAAAAGAACTGATGTCTGTAGTTGGGAGATCTGTTATGATTACTAGAGAGCTGCCTCTACCACTGCTGCTGTGTGGGGGGGAAGCAGGTGGGCAGCTGGGAGCATCACCACTGCTGCTGTATGGGGACAAGAAAAAAGGCAGGAGGCTGAAAGAGTGATGGGTGCCATAAAGAGATATGGGATGGGGGGCAGAATTAGAGAGGAACAGGATGAGAGGAAAAAATCTGAAAACAAAATTAAGGTATATAGGGAGGGGTTAAAACCCTTTTACCAGATGAGGAGCCACTCCAGCCTGGCCCAGCAGTGAATGCCAGCTGCTGCTTTGGGCCTGGCCTCAGAGTCAAAAGAGGAGGATGCCGGCAGCCAGGCCCAGTGGTGGAGGAGGATGTCAGTAGCTGCACCAGTACCTTCCATGGCAGCAGAAAAAGCCTGCAATCAAGGAAAACCACAACCCTGAGGAGCAGGAACAAAAAGGAGAAAACCAAAGGTTGTGAAAATGCTACAGTGTAATAATAATTATTTCAATAAATAAGTGATAAAAGTACAGTTCATAATTTCAAGTTCCCATCAAGGTTTTCAAGGTTTCCGACGAGGTTTTCCAGAATTATTTCACTCGTTTCATCCATAAAGGACTTCATCCAAGTAGGAAATTTGCAGGATGCATACAAAGGGCACAGTTACCAATACATCATGAGACAACAAATTCTACAGTCTATAGCAATCAAGATCTTTCCAGTGAAGGCTACATCCAGACATTCTTAATTAGCCTGGATTTTATCAGCAACAAACTTTGAAAAAGCATCACACCTGATTTCTTGTATCTGAGACAATAAAGGCTCAGATTTAGGAGTCAGAAGATGCTGAGATACCTTAATAGGGCTGCCAAGTCAGCCTGGGGGGCAGGGGATCCCCGCTACAGGAGTTCCTGATCCACCGGCCAGCATTCAGCCGGCGGGAGGAACCCCACCCCCGAAGTTGTCGACTTCCCCAGCGTTATGATGTCACCTGGAAGTGATGTCATCACATTGGGGACGTTGCTGGGACGACACTCTAGCAATCGCCCCAAAACTCTATGGTACCATAGAGTAAACTCTATGCCCTGGTAATGTCCCCAGTGTAATTCAGCATTCAGCCAGCGGGGGGAACTCCACCCCCGAAGTTGTCGACTTCCCCAGCATTATGATGTCACCTGGAAGTGATGTCATCACGTTGGGGACGTTGCCGGGACGACACTCTAGCAATCGCCCCAAAACTCTATGGTACCATAGATTTATTATTTATTTATTTCATTCGACTTTTTAGCCGCTCTCCCCACACAGTAGGCTCAGAGCGGCTTACATAGGTGAACACATTCACAATAAAACCATTAAAACAGTTAAAATTAGTCATTAATTAAACAGTACAATTACAGTTCTTAAAGTGCTCTGTGCTGTTAATCACATACTCTGACGGTATTGTGCATGCTGGTGTTATGCATGCTAATATTGGGAGCCCCCAGGATCGTCGGCAGCATTTGTAATCACTGGACGTTAACATGGGGGAGGCAGATCGACATAAAGGCGGCGGCCCCTATCCAAATGCCTGGCGGAAGAGCTCCATCTTGCAGGCCCTGCGGAACTGCATCAGTTCCCGCAGGGCCCTGATCTCCTCCGGGAGCTCGTTCCACCAGCCAGGGGCTGCCACCGAAAAAGCCCTCCCCCTGGTGGCAGTGAGCCTGGCTTCTCTTGGGCCAGGTATGGCCAGGCGATGTTGTGCCCCAGACCGGAGTGCTCTCTGGGGTACATATGGGGAAAGGCGGTCCCTTAGGTAGGTCGGACCCAGGCCATTTAGGGCTTTAAAGGCCAATACCAGCACCTTGAATTCGGTACGCCACTGGTAGCCAGTGCAGTGCCTCAAGTGCTGGTCGTATGTGCTCCCGCCTCGGGAGGCACATCAACAACCTTGCTGCGGCGTTCTGCACCAGCTGAAGCCTCCGGATTTGCACCAAGGGCAGCCCCATGTAGAGAGCGTTACAATAGTCTAGCCTCGAGGTGACCGTTGCGTGGATCACTGTGGCCAGGTCCGCGCGATCCAGGAAGGGAACCAACTGCCGCACCAGCCTCAGATGATAAAAGGCCGATTTGGCAGTGGCTGCTACCTGGGCCTCCATTGACAAGGAGGGATCCAGGAGCACTCCCAGACTCCTAACCACCGGCGAAGGCACCAGCGGCGCCCCGTCGAAGGTCGGGAGTGGGAGCCCCGACCAAGGACCACCCCAAGCGCGCACTCCGTGGAAGCTCTTGGCGTTAGGAGGACTCCCCCACCACCAGTAAGTAATAAGGACTTGGCAAACCTATACCTTAAACAGCTGCTTCAGTGGTAGCAGAGAAATTACATTTCTTTGCCACTGTCACATTTGCTTCACAGGTCTTTCAATGAGCTATGTAGCACACACTGTCAAATTCAGCATGAATCTTCCACCAGCGTGGCTCTGGATGTCTGCTGTCCCATCTTCCCATCACCCAGCTCTATGGGGCCAGGTTCCATTCCAAGAGTGGGAGAGGTTTTTGCATCTAAAAGGTAATTCTAAAAGTTTCTGAATCACAGCTTGATACGTGCATGAAGCCTATCAGTGTGAAAGCTATGCTGAGAGCATATGGCTAGCCTATGAACACCGGCAAACTTCATGACTTTGTGGAGATTAGAATCCATTTCTCCTTGGTCCTAGTCTAACAACCACACAATGCTGTCTTCAGAAGCAACTAACTGCTACACAAAACTGTTCTAAAGAAACAAAACCCAGAAAACCTTACCAATCCTAATAGGAGGTGTCATGGGAGGCAGCAACATCTAAACTATGAGACTACCATCTGAGTCCTGCCTTTTATTTTTCAAATGGGGTTTGAAAATAATAATATTCAGATTCGATTTAAGTAGCACTGTAATGCTGCTAATGCAGATCCCTGGAGCTCCTACCATCTGCAGGAAGCAAAGAGGGCTGCTGAGGCCTCAGAATGAGGGCCATGAGGTTACTTCTTCTCCACTGGCACCTGCTACCAGAGCTGATACTTCTCTCTCATGCTACCATATACAGTCTCTGGCCTCTCTTCCTCCCCAGTCTCAGAGTTTCTAGCTACTCTTATCCTCTGTTTCCTCCCCCTCCCCTCTCTTGTTCTGAGTGGTCCCCCCCGGTACATGTTTCCGGGATGTGAGGTCTGGAGCAGCCTGTCTCCCTTCCTGCCAGCCACAACCCCAGATCTCTCCTCAGGGCCTCTACCTGCCAGCCCCACCCTTGGTAAAGGGGCTGACATCATGGGTGCTCAAGAGGCAATTCGCCATCGTCACGTGAGTGGCGGGGCCACAGAGGCTCAGACTTGGGTGTGTTGGGCAGGGTCTTGTCAGAGGCTGAGCTGGGCTGTGCCCACCTGGCCTGCACTGGCTTTGTCACATCTGTGTCCACCTTCCAGCCAGTTCTGCTGGGGGGGACATAGGTACAAGCTCAGACAAGCACCTTGAAGCCCAACAAGATTTTTGGGATATGAGCTTTTGGGAGTCAAAGCTCCTTTCACCAGAGCTTGGACTCTCAGAAGCTTATACCCCAAAAATCTAGCTGTTCTACTGCAGACCAAGATGGCTATCCTCTAAAATTAATAATATTCAGTGCGTCTCAAGCAGTGCCCCCTCTAAGCTGAGTTAGTGTGAGCTAGCTCACAGTTTTTTAGCCTCCGGCTCACACATTTTTGTCTTAGCTCATGAAGGATGGCTCCAGAGCAAACTAATTCATGCAGCAGCCAAATCGATCGCTCACAGCTGTAATGCCAGTAGCTCACAATGTTGAATTTTTGCTCACAAGACTCCACAGTTTAGAGGGAACATTGGTCTCAAGGCATCAGAAAGAAATATGGGAATTGTATGTCAGAAAATTTTTTGTTCAGATACTGAGAATTTACAATATGTATTTTAAAATAGGCATGGTTTGGTAAACCTTGGTTAGCTTGAGTTCTGACTGCATATGCTTACCAAATTATATCTACTATCAATTCAGTTTGAAACTCATAGGTCTGTCTGTAAGGCAGAAAAGAGAAAAATATACTATAGGAATACGTGTAAAGAGACCAAAATACTCTTTCTTCCTTCACATTGGCCTTATTCATAAGTTACAGTGAATATATGTACAATTTATGTGCAGAGTACACTAGATTATTCTTTGTATGAGTGTTGAGTAATTCTCATGTTAATGTCAATGCATGTACAGCTGAAGTTGTGATACCAACTCCGCACATATCCATGTATTGGTCATTTGTGAAGTGAGTATGTGTTTGCTTTTTCTTACAAACAGATGTGTGCATGTACAGGCACTATGTACATACTACCTGTATGTGTATACACTGTAACATGTGAACAGGGCTATTGCCATATTTGAGTCAAGACCATTATGTCCTTAGGCTGGTACTGAACCTAGTTCTACAACAGTAGCCTTTGCTTAGCCTTTGGAACCGTATATAAATATGCAGTATCAACTCTTGTTATTAGCAGGATATTGGGAGCCCAGCCTTAGACCTGGTGCTTGCTGTCCTGTAGGTTCCAGCTTCTTCCTCTTCCAGTAGTTAGCTCAGGCAGCTGTCTTTGGCTTGCTTGAACCAAAGAGATTTACCATGGTCCTTGTACTGTCTAGTTTTAGAGTGATTCTTGATGCATAACATACCTTGTTCAGTCTTTTTATATTCTCTAGACCAGATAATTTTTGATCCCAGAGTCTTTTTGATCCCGAGGGGACATTTGGCATTCTGACACAATTTGGCTGCTGCAGGAGGCAGAGCCAGCCACAAAATGGCTGCTATGGCTTACTTTCAGTCACACAGTGAAGATACTTGCATTATGGTGGTAGGTGCTGCCAAAGCAAACTTTTTTAAAAAAACAAGCAAATCTCCAGTAGTCAATCAGAAGCCTTGCTGGGCAAAAGCTCCACCTGGCTCCCACCCACTTTCTGAAAACACTTAGGCCAGGTACCAGGAAAGGTGTTGGTGGGGGGGGGTGCACCATAGTGTCCATGGACACCGTTGGACTCCTGCCGTAGACATTTGGCTCTTGTATTAGCACTGAGTTCAGAGTTATATCCTTGGTGCTTCCTATTGTTTATTGATTTTAAATATGATGTAACTAGTCTTTAGCCTTCATGACATACTGCAATAAAAGGTGAATGATACCATTGCCCTAATTAAAATAGCTATATGAACTGGATATAAAGTATCCAAATTCTGTGAGACAGTCTTCTCAGATGATAAGATACACATTCTGAAAACATAGTGGGTTGGATCCAAGGGCTTTGTTGCACTAATGGTGGAGCACTCCTCAAGGAACCTTCCATCGGTACAGAGCCCATCATTATGGACACTTGCATGCATTAAAATTTTAATTAAATGTAAATGGTTTGTAGCTTGATTCAGTTTGTCTGGTTTGGCCAGTTTGAGCCTCTCTCTCTCTCTCTCTCATCTATCTATCTATCATCTACCATCTACCTATTTAACAACTAGCTAGAGCTGACAATTGAAACTATTTGGATTCAAAATCAGCTCCAAAGAATCAACAAATAATAAAATGCATGCAATGAGGCAAATATAAATCAATGAACCCAAATTAAGAAGGGGGACAAGAAAAGTAAACCCCCTTCTCCAACAGACCAGCAAGTTACTGGGATGCAATCAGCTGCTTGCATACCCCACATGCCCATAGGCAAAATTTAGCAGTTTTGCAGGTTATGTCCTGAGGGGAGTCTGCAAGAAGGAGAGAGACTTGGGGCGTTTTCGCACATGCCATTAGCCTCTCATTTCCTCCTCATTTCCCCCTGTGAGACTCCTCCTGAGCAACTGTCTCCAATTTTCCACTACAGCAATCAGCTCCTCTTTCTCCCCCACAGTTTTCTGTTCACAGTAGTGGTTGCTGCGAGGCTTTCTGCTGCTGCCCCGTCCATTTCCCCTCCCCTTCCCTCCCCCCTGCTCCTCCCTCGTTCCCTGCTTTTCCTTTTTTTTTTTTTAACGCATGCGTGGTAACGTTATAACGACATAGTGGAATGACGACAGTGTATCACCCACCTTCCTCTTCCCAGAATTCATCAAGTCCCTCCTCAGTATTCAAATTTTCCTGCCGTTCTGGGTTGGTGCACAGTGGAGCAAAACGGCTTGCCGATAGATGTGGGACGCTTCACAGATGTGCTCTTGTGATCACACCCTTAAAATCCAGCTGGGAGTCATGTCTATCACGCAGCTAATTCTGCGTGCGATCGGGGCCACATTCCAGACTCATCTCTGTGAATGCCTCTGGTGAATATAAATTAAGGTTCTCTATTCTGCACTTACTTAAGCTCAGAAAATGTTTGTGCTGTTGGTCTTGTGCTCTTAACTGGCAGGCTGGACAATATGGGAGGAGGTGGTCCTTTAAGTATCCTGGCCTCAAGCCAGCACTTTGAATTATGCCTGGAAACAAATGGGCACCCAGTGAAGATCTTTCAGCACTGTGCTGATATGATCTGTGTATACCACCCTTGACAATAACCTGGCTGCTGAATTTTGGAAAAGCTGAAGTTTCGAGACCATTTTCAAAATCAGCCCCATGTGAAACACATTACAGTATTCTAACCTGGATATAATCACAGCATGGCTCACTGTGGCCAGCTCATTGTTTTGTTTTGTTTTGTTTTGTTTTTCAGGAATGGCTATAGCTAGTGTATTAGCCAAAGATGATAAAAGGCACTACTTGCCACAGAGGAGATCTGAGCTTTGCAAGGAGGGTGGGGTACAAATTTAAGCAGGGGTCATTTCGTAGAAAAAGGGGTGCAGGAGCTTGAGAAAGATGGGGCTTGGGGAGGGTGGGACCTCAGCAGGATATAATGCCATGACATTTGCCCTCCAAAGAAGCCATTTTCTCCAGGGGAACTGATCTCTGCAGTCTGGAGATCAGTTGTAATTCCAGAAGATCTCCAGGCCCCACCTAGAGGTTGGCAACCATACTCCCAGTTGCATTACTTCATACAAATGGATTACCACATGGAGTATTTTCATGTAGATAAACTGCTATCATGCCATTGTGTGAAAGGGCAAATAAGATTTAAACAGGACTTTGGAGAATAAGATAGTAACCTAAAACACAAAGTAGGTTGCCTGAAATTACCCCTCTCCCTTTCTGAGCTAAAAGAGATAAGGAAAGTATACAACTCAGAGGGAGTTGAAAAAACTTTTGTAGTTGGAAGGTTTCTTAGGAAATGTAACTTTGAATGGCAATTACAGCTTTATTTTGTTTAAATAGAATGACCAAAAAATTTAGATTATTGCAAGAAATTCTGAATTTGATGAAACAAGACCTGATTCACTGCCTTGTATGAAGATTCTATAGACCCTATAGCTGATCTCCACTTTAGTGAAGTTTATTTAAAGAGCTTTTCTAGTCACCTTTGATCCTTAGTGATTTCTCCAGATGCACAGAAGTGAACAATGTAAAAATCTTGCTGCTTCAGCAGAACAAAATCCAGCTGGCAGGGAAGTGAATCTGCAAGTCATTGGTTACAGCTGTGTTTCGATTTATGTGATGGTTGAAAAAATAAATTACCAGATTAAATGGCTAAAAGAAGACTCTTTGTTTAGCCCTTGTGTGGGGAATGAAAGTGTTTATGGCGCTGTTTTATACACAGTCTTTGCAAAGAAAGCTGGACAAATAGGCTTATTCAGAACTCCTCCATAATGTTGTGCATTCAATTTGATTTCTTCCCAGAAGAAACGGTATGTTTTTGGATACTGTTGTCAGCCTGCAAATGTTTTAGTGTCTTCTCACTTGGAGAGTGACAGTCAACTTTCTGTCTTACTGAGCTTTGTAGTTTATCAGTAGGAGGCCCTTTGCTCAGGTTAATTCTTAAGCACTGTAAAATGCATCTTTTGACATGGCTAGATTACACATAGGGGCCATGTCGAACCGATAACCTTTTAATGGCTTCATACTCCAGAGCTGGGTTTCTTGTGCCATTCCATTTTTAATAAGAATTATGTGGCAGTGAGAGACCTGAGGCACTCGAGTATGAGATTGTGCACAAGCAAAATTAACATGGATGCAGCTTTAGTTAGCAGATAGGTTTATGTGGGTGTTTAAGTGTTTTGTTTAAAGATATAGTTTTATGGAAGCAGATTGTGCTCTATTTTTATAGTATGAATCATATGAATTTATGTTGATGTGCACTGGTAAAGTCATGAAAGAAAGGTTCATTGAGAGAATGAAACCACTAGAGACTTTGACTATGAAATCGGGGTTCTGATTAACTCATGGTTGTCATGTCAAATGGTATCACTGAGCCTGGATTCATCCATACTGTTAGGCCTACTGCCTATGCCTATTGCATATGAAACAAACATTATTCCAAGTTTCATTTCCACAGATGGCAATGTTCACATATTTGCTATTGTATTGCTTTGGAAATATAAATAAAATATTTTTGGTAATGTGAAAATTAAATATCCTATTTTTAAAAAGCTTTCATAATTTGCAGCATTTTTTCATTGTAACAGATAGGAAATAAAACAATATTCTTTATTTCACTAATGGTTTGTTTGATGCTATTTTATAGCAATTATGACATGAAGAGACTTTTCGTGGTTTATAACATTAAACTGTTATAAAATTGCCAGTGGCTGGAGGCTGATTAGAGCTACATTTTCAAGAATAAGGCATATTGCAAGAACGAGTGCCTAAGTAAATATTAAAAATGATGGCTGTAATTATATAGGGTAACTGTTATTCTATCAAACCTAATTATGTTTCAAAATACATTTGGGCTGCTGCTTTGCAAAGGATCTCCTTTATCCTTGATTAACTCCGGCAAAATCTGACGATAAGCAGGCTTAAAATACCAGCACTGGAGTTCTGTTCCAAGTTAAAAAAAATGAAATCCAGTGAGTTGGCCAAGCTCCATTGCAAACTACCCTTAGAAATATCAGAGAAGTGCTTAAAATATTGCTAATGGGATATTTCCCCCTTTGTTTCCCTCAGTAGCATTATTGTATTAAGAACAGTACAACAGAAAACCATGGAGATGCAGAATAAATAACCATAATGTATCGAAAACAGACAAAGGTGTGATTGATCTGTCTGGAATTGGCAGACTCTTTCGCTGTGTCAGGCTGTTTCTTTGATCAATGAAGGTATAGCCTCTGACCCTTAAAATCAATAGAATTGATTCAAAAGGAAAGAGAATGAACCATGAGAATGCAAGATGGGCTTTAACCTTTGCTGTGCATAAAGGTTTGAAATATTAATTTTAGACATGTACTTAATACCTACAGCTTTATATGTGATTGTTTAAAGCATTTCCGTGTCTGACAGTGGGCACTGACCTCCTAACAAAGAATAGCTCATTACAAATATTTTGGTGTAGTTTATGAAACATTTGACATAAAGTATTCACAATTAAAACCTGCAAATAATGTTGGAACTTGCTGCATTTAGATACAATTTCTGTATACATTTTTGAATAATTAAACACACACACACACCCCTATGATCACAGAAACTCTTTCTTTGGAAGCATCCAGTGAGTATACCTGTATATTATGCTACAGCTATACCAAGTTGTTCCCAAGTTGCTCGTTGGGATCAGCAGAATAAATATTTTAACAAAAATGTGAAATCAGACATTTCAGAATGGTTGGACTGACCTCCAACCTCCAGTTCAAACACAGAAGGAAGGAACCTGTGCAGGAAAATTTGGGTATATTGATGATTATGCTGAGGAAACTGAATGAATGTATAAAACAGCTTTAAAGAGACCAAATAAAGAATTCTATATAGCTATCTAAATATGACATGAACAGCAGTAATTTTATTTCCAATGCTAAGAAAACACTGGTGTTGAATTTTTTCCCTTCTAATAAAATTATTCTTTAATTATTTTCATTATTTTGAATATTTCTTATTATTTCTGTACCACATTGTTCCTTCAAATTAAATTGCCAATGTAATTCATTATTTAGCACTCTTAAATTATAAAATACATATAAACAAACACTGTTTCACAAGAGTAGAATGCTTTTTAACTTGAATATTTATAGACAGGAAAAAATAAAGTATCTCACAAATAACATTTTTTTAAATGCATGTATTGATTTCAAACAAGAACTAACATGGTGAACTAACATTTTAAGTAATGTAAGCCATGGCTATTTGAGTGGTCTTTATCTAAGGGAAACAAAAGGAGAAATAGAGCAAAACAGCAAACCACCTCTTGTGTGAAGATTTTTTTCCCCAGAGATACCCAGGAGATCTTGGAACATTGCTATACTTGCTTAAATAATCTTTCTGCATTATGTTTGATCTCCACAATTGCAGATGGTTGAAGAGAATGTGGAGTGCATGTTTTAAAATGTAGCCTGTGAAAGTGAAGATATAAAATCAGTTAAAACCAAGAGTACCAGTGGAGGGTAAAGGACAAAAATGGAGTTGGAAGGCTCAAAACTGACCAAATAGAACATATTTTGTTCCTAAATTTCTAGAAGCCATGATTTTCTAAAAATGTATTTCCTGCTTCTTAGAATAATGAAAGATTTTAGGAACAGCCAGGCAATGAACGAGCAATGAACACACACTCTCTCACACATACATTCTCTCTAAATTCACACTGTTTTACACATATACTTAAAGTATCACAAAAGAACACCTCAACGATCTTATGCTAGCCATTTATTTCCACTGGTTCTGAAAATCTTCAACTGTATACATATCTGAGCATACCTCATTTCAAAATCCAAAGACCACAAATTCTTCAGTTCCCAAATAATGTATCTCTTATGCATTTTTCACCTTGCCATCGTATTTATTTCTTCAAATTCTAAAAAAAAACAAAAAATCATTTGCATTGTAAGTAGCCTCCAAAATTGAAGTCTAACCTATTGTAATATATATTCTGGCACCTGACAACTATCTACTTCTCACTCATGCCAATCCCTTTTTCCTGGATCCCATACCTAAGAAACAGCTAAAACAGCTAAAATATCACCTCTGTTGTATTAGCTGCAGCAATGGCTGCTCTCGTTTTGCCTCTTCATGTGGAAATGTCATGTTACTAGTCTGGAAGCAAGTGCTGTCCCCTTGTGGATGATGAGAAACAGTTTTAAGGCTTGCTATCAAACTGCTCAAGATACTGAATAGTTGACTGTATCAGTTAAGGTTCTTCATTGTCTAGATGAAATTCAGATCTAGCTCGCTGATATACTATTCCCCCCACCCTTCTCTTTAAATCTCTAAAGGACAGGAGCAAAAGTTAATTTTATGCTACCTTAAATAGATCTCCTTCTTGAAAGGATGTGAAAATGAGCTCATTTGAGGCTTAGGTACACTGGTCATTATGTCAGTTTATAGAAACTGTGCTGTCTGTGCTACCTCTAACTGAACCAATGTTGTTACAAGGTAAAGGAATATTTTCAGACTGAAATTTCTTGTTAACTTTCATGATTATTATATTTTTTCTTTTTTAGAAAGAGAGGCCTAGTCCTATTTATAACCAAGAGAGCCAAAAAGTCTGCTTTTATCAATCTACCATGTGGTCCTACGTGTATTTACTCAAAAGTCCCCCAAGGTAGTGTGCATAAGATTGCATCCTATATCAGGCAATGCAGTCTGTTAAACAAGGCACAGGTTGTGGACTGCATTTATTTTTTAAAAAAATGTTTATTTCCCTATCCTTAGATTGCATTGTCACCGGCTGAGGACAGACTGGCAATCTAAAGCGGAGGCAAAGCGGAGGGAACTGGTGCGGGGGAAAAACCCCACGGAGCTGGCCGTTCACACTGGCCAGAGCAATGCGGATCAGTGGCGATACGGAGCGTTCAGACTGCCACGGAGCCAGCACGCGCGCCTTGCGCACGCCGCTGTGCTTTTTTTTGTTTTCCTTTGATGTGTTTCGCATGTGCGCACATGCGCATATGCACATAACGTTGTGCGGCGCGTTCACACTGCCGCCTCCGGATGCCTCCCGCTTCCTCCAGTTCACACTGTTTGGAAGCGGGAGGCATGCGGAGGACGGCCCCTGAACACCGGTTTTACTCGGTGTCCTGCTAAAGCGGAAGGAAAGCGACTGGGAGACGGGTAAGTACGAAACGGAGCCGACGGACAGATGCGCATGTCTGAACGTGCTCCTTTCTTCCGTCTCCGCAGCGTGCCTGCCCCGCTTTAGATTGCCAGTCTGTCCTCGGCCACTGTTTCTTAACCTCATATTACTATTGTAATTTTTTAACCTCAGTCCTAAATCCTAGTCTTTACATACATCTATTATTTTAGTATTACTCATTTCATTTAGTATACTTATGTCTTCAGACACAATGCACACAAAGTTCGGTTCAACATTAGAATTGGGCTACACCATGAAGTGCTTACGTCTTGTTTATTTCAGTGGTTTTCAGACAGATTTAATTTTGTCTGGAATATGCCTATTGTTAACTGCTGTCCTGATCTAGCATCCCTTCCTCCCAGCCCAACATAAAAATAAATGTGCAAGGGTATCAGCATCTTAGTGCACATAGTGTTTAACGAGACAGAATATTTAGAAATGGAAAAGCTGTGATTCTGTATTTAGAGAATGCTAACAGAAACATATTAGTTTGAACTAAGCTAGATTTACATATGTTACTTAGGCTGTGGTCACATACGCGAAATAATCCACTTTCAGTGCACTTTCCAACTGGATTTTTCCTGTGCGAACTGGCAAAGTCCAGTTGGAAAGTATATTGGAAGTGGATTTTTTAGTGTGTGTGACTGCAGCCTTAGTGTCATTTGTGGCTTGTTTAACTAACAACAGTACTTGTGTAACAGAAGTAGAGAAATATATGACAGCTTTCTATCATAGAATACCACCTGAAATCAATGGCCAAATTTTAAAACTTATATAGCAATATAGACATATATCCTGTAATGTATAATGTTTTTTCTTTCTTGCCTAGAGGTTAATAAAATATACTTTCTGAATTCTAAGGGGATTGTTAAATTTGTTTGTTTGTTAATTCCAGAAGTCAGAAAAGGTACTCCTGTAATGTGCTATGTTGTTCATAGTAATTAAACAGACAAGATGTAACTTATACACTGAGACCTTAAAAAGGTCAGCATTCACAAAGGAGAAAAAGATTTTTCAATAAATTGTTTGACCAAACTTTCTTTGGTAGCATATGTTTGCAAATTCCCAGACTAAGTAGATAATACCCTGGGACATAAAAGACCATCTCACTATTGGTCATCAACTGCAGTCTTCAGGCTGTCACCTACTGGCCATTTCCCCACATAAGGCAGCAAGCCTGGTTTCAACCACAGGCTGAGGACAGACTGGCAATCTGAAGTGGGATGAATCCGGAGGCAAAAACTGCAGGGGAAAAATCCCCCGGGGCTGGCTGTCCACATTGGCCAGGGTATTGTGCAAGGATGCTGTTACAGAGCGTTCAGATTGCTGCGGAGTGGCCCCAGGTGGGCCGGCCTCTGCAGCTCGTGATAGGGCTGTTTCGGCAATTTGTGCATGCGTGCATGAGCGCTCATGTGCAAACTGGCAAAACGCCGCGTTCGCACTATTGCCTCCGCTTGCCTCCCGCCTTCTTCCGGTTCACACTACCTGGAAGCAGGAGGCAAGTGCAAGACAGCCTCCGGACACCGGTTTCTCCCAGTGTCCTTCTAAAGTGCAAGAAAACCGGCTTCAAAGCGGGTAAGTGCGGAAGGGAGCTGAGGGACAGCTGAGCATGTCTGAACAGGCTCCCTTCCCCCGCTTCCCATGCGGACCTATCCCGGGGCAGATTGCCAGTCTGTCCTCAGCCACAGTCTCTGCCTTCCATTGTTGCTCTCATTCTGTTGAACAGGCTTCCTGAGGGCATGGAGTGGGAGCCTTGTGTGGAGAGATGTTTTGGAGGCACTACAAAGCCATTTTATTTTCCAGGGCTTTTAATGGCATACAGACTGCAGGTATCTCCTGCGGGGAGGGGAATTATTTTGGGGCTTTGTTTCATCATTTTTAAACAGCATTTTTTAAACACTTGTTTAATAGAAAGCAAGGAAAAGCTTCAGTCCATTTTCAGGAGTCCCTTTATAGGTGAATTGCCAAAGAAACAGCTGAGTTTTAATGTTGATTAAACAAAACTATTTGATCCATCCTGCCTTTGCCAGAGGCATAATAATAATGTATAGTGCACACACATATGCACTCAGAGAGAGAGAAAGAGGGAGAATATATATAATCACACATACCCTCCTTTCTAATCCTGTCTTATTTGATCTGCCACTCCTTGAAGGCAAAAATATTGAAAAACTGCAAAAAGTTCAAACCACATGGTACCTTTATAAGGTAAGATGGCTGAACACTTAGGGATGTCCAAGGGTTAATGATTAGAAGAGTAGAATCAGGCAGGACCTTAAACCTGGGTCTATGACAGTTGTAATTGAGCTGATTGATTACGACATCTTGACTATTGATTTAATCTAGACTGCATTTCCCAGTGGCTCCAAAGATGCTCACACATAAAGCCTTAGCACTTGAACCTGGCTATTTCTCCTTATTCATTACTTGAATATAAATTGACAAAATATGCAGCCATATAATTTTTTTTGCCCATTTCTCTGCCTCATGCTTTTTATTCCAGTGCACCTAATACTCAGAAGAAGGTTAACATGTTTAATTGTGAAGAAGACAGGATGTGCTGTCAGATATATCTAGTCTGAATATATATCTGGGGGGAAAGTTGTTGGTGTTTTCTGAATACATTCAGGTCTCCATGGTTTTTAGGGATCTTGGGAAATGGGTCCCCCAAAATTCCAGAAATATTTGAGAGTAACTGCAAATATCGGGAGCTGGTAATTTAAGGCTTCCAGGACTGTTTTTTTGTTTTAATTTTTAGTGTGTTTCTATGTCTTCCCGGGACTTGGTATTGGCTTGCCATGTTGTTTTGGCTTTGATTGTGGCCTTTGACAATAGTTTTGTTGGTCTTGCAACATAATTTTTTCACTCAAGCTGGTTTGTGTCAGGTTTGCTGTGGATTCTCGAGTTTGACATTGCCTTAGTTTTGCAGGTTGTACATTGACTGGATTCTCTGATTTTATATTTATTGTGCTTGCAACAGCGTTCCTATTCAGTTTGGCTTTGAAGATTATCTGGTATTGGTTTGGTTTCTCTGATTTGACATTTGCTGTTTTAGGCTTGCCACATCACCCTGTGCTTCTGTTGGGAGTCCCTGGTTCTGCATTGGTTCCTTGGGCTTTTTGGTTCTGTTTACATTGGGAGGCTTTTGGCCAGTGATTACTTTGCTTGCTTTTTAGTGTTTGGTTACTGTTTGCTCTGGAGTGAGCTTGGCATTTTCTCCCCATAAGAAACAATAGAGGATAGCTGGGGGCACCTTGTTCAGGGGCCTCTTGGTCCAATTCACTTCAAACTTGGGGATTATTCAGTTGACAAGCACCAGCAATTCCCCTGCTTTTTTTTAATTGCTCCAGCCCCCTGGAAATATTTCCCATAGGGAATAATGGAGCTGAATAATATCAGAACCCCCCCCCCCCCCCCCAAAAAAAACCCTGAATCCAAATACCAAACCATTATTTGGAACCTGGAAAACTGTGAATACGGATATTTGTCAGGCACCTAATATCTGGATCTAAAAAATAGAATCCAACCCCCCCCCCCCCCCCCAGGTGCACATCCCTAGAAGACAACCTGAGACAGAGAAAGGGAGAGAGTCATGGAGACTGAGCCAGAAGACTTGGGAAGAAAAAAAGGAACTTTGCTAGCATTTACATTAGATTATCAGCAAGAAAAAAAAAGACTGTTTTGGAAAGGAACGGAGCTAAATGCTGAGATGCTAGTTTGCAGTACACACAGACTCAGATTTTTTTTAAAAAGTAGCCATTTCCCTTTGGTAAGGTACTGTGGGTAACTTTACAGAAAAAAATGGCATCAAGTGCAGAGATGCTGGAACAGCACAAAACGGATGAGTCTAAACATAAAGGAGATTAAGAGGTGATGACTAATCTAATGCTATGTGCAGCAGTAAGAAGTCAATATTTGTCACAGGCTATTGATAGCAGGGAGACATTTCAAGCATGCTGTGTCTGTTTTTTTAAGTAAATCAGTGAATTGAATAACATGATCCTGTGATTTTTATTGGTTTCACAAGCTTGATTTCAATCTCATGTTTATTTGGTGAAGGTCCCTCCTTGTCATTTTCTTGTTGACAATGTCCATTTTGTTCTGTCTTTCTTTAGCTACTCCTTAATTATCTCTCTTGCACATGCTTTTAAATGTTATGATGGTATGAGTAAATAAAGTATGTGTGTGCGACTGCTTTTTTAGGAGAGTTATGCTGAGAGTTACTTCCATTCTCAGTTATTGCTTTGGTTTATAATGTTTATACTGTTTGAAATTTTTGAATGTGATTGGTCTTCATATATGGTGTTCCACTTAGGTTGTGAAAGTCCTACCTCAGCTGCTTGCTGGGATCTGTGTATGTGTTATAAAGGAGGAAGACAAATTGAGAATTTAATCTTGAGAGCAAAGTGTCAGTCTGTTTCATGCATAAATTTTGTATCTCAAGTTATTATAGAATGGCAAACTTCTGTAGTGAAAAGTACAGCAGGTCATGCTGTGGGTTGATTTGCCCTGGCCCCAGCTGGTTTCAAATGAAGCTTTGGAGGATAAATCTATCAATAGCTGCTAGCCCTGGTGACTGAGGGGGATCTCCACATTCAGAGCCACTAATCCTCTGAATCCCAGAGCTAGGAGGCAACATCAGGGGAAGGCCTCAGCCTCTATGCCCTGTTGTTGGCCCTCCAGGGGTACTGGTTGGCTAGATAAACCACTGGTTTGATATGACATTGGTTTGATACTGTCTTTTTATGTTCTTAAGCTTGAGACTCCGTTAGCTGCAGCAGAACATAGCAGCCAAAGCTAACCAGATGAGGGTAGCTGACTGTTTTGCCCTGCTGTTCCCTCTCACCTTCAGCCTTCTAATGGTGGCTAACCCTCCCTCCCTCCCTCCCTAGGTGCCACAAAAGATTAACTGGTTGCTATATAGGGCCAACCAGGGATGGGGGGGGGGGGGAGGAATCTTGGAAAGTGGCTGTGCCAGGAGTCTTTTTTTTTTTCACCTACTCCATGCTGTTTTTGTGGGTTGGGTTCCCTCCACTTAAATAGGCCTGGGTTCCCTTCACTTAAATAGGCCTGGTTGTTAGGCCACAACTAGCTGGCAGGAATATGGCAGGTTGCTCTGGATCATTAGAATTAATCAGCAAGCACCCTGAGACATCTGCATGATGGAGGGTGTGTCTGGAGAGGCCATCACATGCCTTGTGGCTGGGTGTGCTGTGACAGAGTACCCTTGGTGCTGCTAAGCAACATATTTTGAACCTTGTATTAGCCTTGCAGCACATCAAGGGAGAGGGATGAAGCTGGGCACCTCTCAGGACACAGGGTGATAATCAAACTGGTAGAAATGCCGGTCAATGCCAGGATCGATCTGTCCAAAAGGCAGACCATGTGGTGCCTAGCACAGTCCGCCCTCAAAATCGTCATCATACTCAGTTAAACAGTGAGGTGGATCAGCCATTTATGTAAGCTAAATACAGTTAAATAAACTAGTTGAACTCACATTTTATTGTCTCATGTCTTCATTTGGGGAACACCAGGGCAGAAGTGTGTCATGTTCATAAAAATAAGTTGTCAAGTTTGTCATCCAAGATGGTGTTACAGGGTGTATCCTTGAAGGACAAAGGAGTACATTGAAACACATTAACAATTGCATTTGTGGAATTTTCAAAGCACATATAAGTCTTTAAGTTTACCTAGCAATGCTTTTTCTCTGTTTTATGTAGTACATCAGTATCCACTGGCTTTATGTGGATGGATACTGTGATAAATAATATTCAAAACATGTACAGAATATGAAAAAACCTGTGCAGAAATGTACATGTACTGCTGTCATGCAATATAGCTGTTTCTGCCAGGATCCTTTTGTTCTCTGCCTCTCTTTCTTCTGCACACCCACCCAAACACACATACATACACTAACACACATACTTTTTAGGAAGTCTAGCACTGTCTTTTCTGTAATGGATTCTAACTGGAACACTTTATTATTTCCTCATCACACGAGTGCTTTAGTACTAAGCAATAATATGACAAAAAGTATCATTCCTTTGAGGTGGCAGCCCAACTCATTCCAAAGAAGAAATAACGGTACACAAAGATTCTCATTTGCATTAGAATTGTCAATTTATTTTTTCATAAGTTTTTTTTGTCTGTCTGTTAAAAAAAAATACCAAAATGCTGCAATCTTCTAGCTTGAGAGAGTTTGTGTGTACTGAGGAATCCTTTCTACTCATGAATTCAGCAAGGGGTGTGTGTGTGAAGAAGGCGTAGAATAAATTCAAAGTCTGTTAAAGAACTGCTGGCATTATTTCTCCTTACATCACGTGTGAGCCTGGCTTGTCTGCTCTTCCTTAAGCAGAAGATCGAGGATGAAAGTCTGTGCAGAGCCTGTTTTCACAACTGCATTTGAAGATCTGTCTTATTGATTAGGGGGAGAAAGGGGGTGGGAATAGAACTGTGAGGTGAGGGGAGGACCGTCAGACTACTGGCTTATTGCAGCTCAAGACATTTTCTTCCGGAAAGATGTCAAACAACCGAGATACTGCTACAGAGGAAGTAGAAAGGTGGAAAAATAAGAAGAGGGATTCTTTAGAAGAAATGAAGGCATTTCTTATGAGTATCTTGGGGCTGCTTTTTTCCTGTCTTCTTCCAATATCTGACCTGCAAGGGCTGGAGTAACAGCGTCACGCAAATGCTGCAGTCCAGCAAGTCTGACAGAGGGTGGATGCTTGAGAGAGAGTTAATGTTAGATGAGTGCAGTGAAAATTCCAGCCGATGCCACCCCTCCAAATACAACTGCTCTGAGTCAGCATCTGTTGTTGTGCCTTACCTTTTGTGTGTGTGTATGGTGTTTTCTCTGTGCATGTCTTCATGTCTGTCTGAGAGTGTGTAAGTGAGCATGTCTGTCTGAGTGTATGCGCGCGCATATGCATGGGAGGTAAAACCCAGTCAGTCAGTAAGAAGCAAAGGTACGTTGGAGAGCAACTAAAATCTGACTGATTTCCATCTACTGAGCATCAGATGTATTCCCTAAGGAGGATGGGTCTATGTGATGGGGGGGAGTGTAATTATGTTAATGTCATATTTACGGAGGGGCTCTGTTTTTCCTCCTAATTATTGGTGTGAAAGCTATGAACAAATTGCTTTGGAAAACCAGATTACAGTTATAATAAAAGCATTATATAATATGTGTGTGTGTGTGTGTGTGTGTGTGTGTGTGTGTGTGTGTGTGTATGGTTAAAAAATTATAATGCTGGGAAGGATTTGCTTTAACTGTTTCATGCCTGAGGTAAAATAGTTTGAACTATACTACAGAATAAATGACAAAAGGAAAGATTTTATTGTAACATTCCATTTTTACTCAAACTAGTTAAAATAATTGGAGATGTACTGAATTCAGAAGTAACATTGTGCTGAAGTGGGGAGGGGCAAGGAATTATGGAACCAAATTAAAGGGGGCAATTAGTAAATATTTCCTTTCAGTTTTTTTCTGTGTAGCATGTCAAACAAAGATTAACTTGTTCTACTACTTGAAATTCTAATTTTATTATTACTGTTGTTTTTCTCTTCTTTTTCTTTTAAAGCTGAACTGCATCATGAAGAAAGGAACAAATGAGTTACATACACCTATTCTACTTCAGTAGCCAGGACCTTTGTGGCTGCTGATTCTTTGGCTCTGGATTCCTTTATCGAACATCATGGATCTGTTCTTACAGTAGACATTGACATTCCATAAACAAGATTAAAATACCAGAGGGGGAAAACTGAATCTTTTCAGGATTATGATCATTCATTCAAAATCTTTGACTTTTGAAAACAAAACAATTTGGAGAAAAATCCATTTTTTTTACGAAGAATATGTTCAGGTGTGTGGTTCAAATGACCTGGCACACAGAATAACAAGTTGCTGAAAGTGATTGTGTTCTGCAGTTTAGGAAGTGAAAAGTAAATCTATATTAAGAAGGCAGAAGCTTTTTCATGTTAGTTGACAGAGATAAAACATTCCATATAGGAACAAGGGGGGAAAACTTAAATTATGCCCAAAAGACATTCTTGCTCTGGAATGGCTTTAAAGTACCAAGTATTTCAGGGCCCACTGTAACAATGGTACTGGATATGTATTGTCAAACTGTTTAACCTTTGTCTACATCACAAGATAAAAAATGGAAGGAACTGTATACAAGTCTGTGTGAAGCAAATTTTAACCTGTTTTTAGCCTCCTCTTCCTCTTCTTCTTTTGCATGCACAACTTTGACAGTGCTATAGACTAGAGGATCTTTAAAAAAAACTTAGTAATGTCTCACGTGTCTGAAAGTCTGCTTTGACAGTTTTACTCTGCCTATTCATGCTATATCATCCGAAGTTACGAAAAGAGATATATTTATAAACCAATCAACAAAAGTTTTGCCAAATGAATATTCTCATTACTAAGACATTCAGATTAATTGAAGAAGAATGCGACTGGATCTTATCGGACTTTTCCTAGTCCCTGAGACCCTAACTTGTGAGGTTTATTCGCAACAATCACAAGTCAGGCTCTTGGGACCTAGGCGGAGGGGAACCAGCAGCTTTGGACTTTATTGATTAATTTATCTGCAATATTATTAGCACAAAAAAGACATTTCCTTTTGGGGTAGGTGTGTAAAATGAAAATTGGATGTTGGGGCCTCTACATGCATTCAACATGCAGTGTACAGATGGTAGCATATTTTCCACAGTTTTAAATATTCACATACCTGCTTGTTCTGTTGTTCTGTACTGTTTATATTTTCTAAAGTGTAAAGTCAACTGCTGGAGAACAAAGGAAAACCATTGTTAGATGATGAAACGATAACATGTCGGAAGTGATAGTGAGGCCTAGCAAATACCTAATTCTCTTGTCCGTAGAGTTTTGATGTAAGCCCATAAGACATTTTCTCTTGTCATTTTGTCACAGTATTTCAAGTGTAAAGGTTATAACTTCTCTGATTATAACAATTATTACAACATATTATCACAGTACTACTGTTTCATAAAAGAATTCTAATTCAGGTATAACTTAAAGCTACAGTAAAATGTATTTTAGTCAAAGTATTTCACCCAACTCCCAGTGTAGCATGCTTTCTCTTCATTTACTGTTTTATATGTCAATTGTTATTCATAAAAAATAAACAAACTGTCCTTTATACCATGTTGAACCACCAGATAATTCATGATAAAAAGTTATATAAAGATGCAGATATTACACATTTGAATTAGACTTGTTCAAACCATACTGAGTTTATCTCTTAACATATGACTGTGTCTGCTGTGCCCTTCTCATGGATTTTTTCAGCTTCCTGTGTGCTGCATCACTTTCCCCTTCTTCTGTTGTGAAAAATTCAAACTTTGCAAACTGAAACAAAGGCTTTGCACATCTCAAATATTCCAAGTATTCCCTGTTTTAGATGATATTTTGACTTCAGATGATCTTTTCCACCCATGTGGGAGGAACTGCTGTACTGTCAGCATCAACTTTGTCATTACAATGCATTTTTATTATACTTCAGAATAATTCAGTGGCTTTTTTGTTGAGGAATGGCTGGTTGTGGAATAAAATTTAGGGTTTTTTAAGAGAACACATTTTTGGCAAGGGTATAGCACATTACAAGACAATAATAAGTCTTTGTAAATTAATTTTTATCATACACTCATGTCTTGTGATCCAACTGTAAATTTTAACCAATACTGGAGTAAAAATCATTTAATCATATAAAAGGTGCAGTATTCATCTACATATGCAAGTTGCTCTCAAACCAGATAATAAAAAGGTACTGGTTATATGAATAAATACTGTGCTCATACTTAATTAATAGTCTGACTTTCACATTGAGACTCAAGGTAGATTACATTTAAAAAAAATGCAGAGTAGTATACATACCATGCAATATAATGGGATTACAAAATTAGAGTAGTACACAAAACATTACACAATATATACAATAAAATACTATAATAGATATACTACTATTAATAGTATAATATATACAATCATGGAACATACTGTTTTGCCTACCTGGGGAGCCTCCAAATATATAGACCATCTTTCTTGTTGGTGGGTAGCCATGACTCATTGACTTCAGTGGACTTGAAAGGGTGTAACTTTGAGTAGAATGGCACTGTGAGTGGCTTTCACCATTCATGCAAAGGCCCACAAGTTTCGTATTACTTACAGTGGTTATGAGGGGGGTTAATATGATCCTGAAAAGATTTTTGGACCCTCAGTCTATACCTGAAAGAATAAAGGAAACAGAAATTTAGTAAAATTATCCCACAGCTTTATTGGAAATAATAGTAGTTATTCTTTATGCAACTAAATCCAAATGAAGATCTGCCTAAAGATTGTTTGGAAAGACTGAATACTTGTATTTATACTGTTTTATATTAATCTTACTTTTAAATGCCATATTAATTATTATTATTTTTTAATGTGGCCTACCTTCGGGAACAACTGTGTTGTGTCTGGAGATATTTTAAATAAATAAAATAGTTCTTTAGTCTAGGAGACTCTAGATAATCTATATTGCACCATATTTTGGCAGATTTTACAGGCGATATGTGATAAAGGAAGAATTTGGATACTTTGCATCTACAGGAGATATAATTGAGTACACCAGATTGAGAATAGCAATTTGTCAATCCAGTCCATTACTGTACGGGTACACAGGCATATTTTAAAAAATCCCCTCTGTACAAGGATTACCATGTCATTCCAATGGACAAAGCAAATTTATGCATTGTCCTGTGCATGGGTATGCTTCAGTTATAATACATGGATATGTTGCTTAAGAGCTGTGAGTACTCATCAGGGTACACATATACTGAACTGCCTGTGAGCCAGTAATAGTCTGTACTTGCTACAGCTACTATAAATGGTTCTGAACAACTCTTTTCCTTGGACACCTGTATGGGCCTGTGTTTCTAGCAAAACAGCTACCAGATATTCGTTATTGTATCTTTCCTTAATGCAGAAAAGGAAGAAATTGCCATTCCAGTTTTTTTTTTCCTTCCTTGAGTTTCCTCATGGTATCTGTTCATTTCTAGTGTTGCTACTGATTGAGGGAACCACTGCCAGACTACATAATCCACTTTCAGTGCACTTTCCAACTGGATTTTACTGTGTGAACTGGCAAAATCCAGTTGGAAAGAGCATTGAAAGTGGACTATTTAGTGTGTGTAACTGCAGCCAAAGAATGAAAGAACCTGGGCTGATTCTGCATTGGCTTTTCCCTCCATTGTTTTAGCAAACCTATGTTGGAACAGAAATTCCCAGGGCTCATTTCGTAGCAGGAGCTCCTTTGCATATTAGGCCACTCACCCCTAATGTAGCCAATCCTCCAAGAGCTTACAGAGCTCTTCTTACAGGGGCTACTGGAAGCTCTTAGAGGACTGGCTACATCAGGGGTGTGTGGCCTAATATGCAGAGGACCTCCTGCTACAAAATGAGCCCTGGAAATTCCCCTCTGCGTTGCATGCTGCTTTCACTTCCTTTGATCATCAGATTTTATGGTACTTCTGCATAGATTTAGGGCCATTTTATGGCTGTTCAGGGGTGACTTTGCAGTCAGTATGGCATTGGCCAGGGGTATTTGAATGTGGTTTTGAGCTGCAGTTTTTCCAAAATGTGAAGCAAATGCTAGATGCAGAATTGCCCCTGGTGCGGCAAACTCTTTGTTTCTTCGAGCAACTTGTTCTGAGGATATGTGACAGCTCTGGAAATGTGTCACACCACAGGCACTGATAACATGGACCCAGGCAAAGGCTGGAAAAGGTTCCTTATTTACACTGCTTGTAGTGCCTATTGGGGTAGAGGTTAAATGAAACCATGTAGTGACCCAGCTTTGAAGAACATTAGTTTGAATTAATTATAGATTTATATAGGAGATAGAGAAGATGATTTGGATTTCTCTGCAACTCTGAGTTGTGTGTCATAGAGGGCACATTAAAAAGCTGTATTATTTTTTTCCTTTCTCATCTCACACATATTTAACTCAAGACTGATAAGATATATGTTATAACAAACATTGCTAGGTGTTTACTTAGGCAGTGTTCCCTTATACCAACAAGAAGACCTGTTGCCATTAATGCAAGCCATGTCTTACATAAAGCAGTTTGCTGGTAAATGAGATGGACTTTTATTGGCTGATCAATACATCACAAGGAAACATGTGTGAGTGTTCATTGTACAATATTTTTTTTCTGTCATAGTATATTTTTTTGAAATGCTGTAAAATATGTGGTATAATCACCTCATGCTACAGCAAATGTTTTTTTTAAAAGCTGCAACCTCTAGCAACACCGAGACAAAGTGATGTGTGGTGCATACAAAAAAGGAATGATATTAACGATTCGATGAATTCTTAGCTGGTAGACCAGATTGAGCCAGACGCATACATTAGTGGCTGTCTGCTGCTGATGTGAGCCCTGCTTAGTGCGGTGGAAATGAAGGATCACCTAGTCTCTGACACCAGCTTATTTGTACATTTTAATTTTAAAAAGGAAAACCACTGTTTTACATAAATATATTAACCCCTGCATGATTCCCTTTTTCTCCAACACGTTCATAATGGTTGCTAATTTATTGTCAAGCTGGAATACTGGAACAGTTTTAAAATAAACATCAATCAAAAACCAAGAAAAAGATTAGCTGTTGTTTGTCTGTTACCACACAATAGGATCATTTGTTGTAATGTGTTTTAATTTTGAATTGTCATAAGAGGAATCCATCTATTTCCAAATGCATCTACTTCCAACTGTCATTCAAGAGAACACTTTTCATTCATCATTCCATAGTAAACAATGTATAGATTCTGCTAAAGAGAATGCTGTTAAAGGCTTTTCATTAGCCTCAGTGGCATTAAGGGATAATGATACTACAGGTAATTAGGGTGATTCCCTTTTGGGGAGATGGACATACAACAACAGGATCAGCTGTTTAATATGATGTACGTGTAAAATAAGATATCATTATACACCATCAAGTACTGATTTGTATCAGGCAAAATGCAGATGAAGTTAAGCAATTTGAAACCCAATTGAACAAGAAAGATTTAAGCACAAGTTAACTTGTCCATTTAAAACAATAGAACTTGGAGGTGCTTAAATTTGTCTGGATTGTGCCTAAGGTTACCAACCTCAAAGTGGGGCCAAAGTGTTCCTGGAATTACAGCTGACTACAGAGATCAGTTCCCCTGGGGAAAATAATAGCTTGGGAGGCCTGATTCTATGGTACACCATCATGATTGCATTCCCTCTGAGTTCACGCTCCTCCCCAGACTCAACCCACCCCAAACACCACCTCCAAATCACCAGGGGTTTCTGAAGCTGGAGTTGGCAACCCTGATTGTACCTGCCTTATTTAATAACAGCACTGTGTGGGACCCATTTTAACATGCCTGTTTCCCATGGTATTTGAGTGTAGCCAGTGATTATGTGGAAGAAGTAACTGATATAGCTAACTTGTCATGGGACAGGCAGAGCCATGCATGTTCTTGTGAGTAGCAAGAGTCTGAGTACAAGAAGCCAAGTCAAGTGTCCAATTTCAAAGTCAGGAGCCAAGCAAGACATTACCAAGGGGTTATCCAAAAGGTATAGTCAGGCAGTCCAAAGATTCTACATGAGCAGGGATCACAAAGACAAGGTCAGGAGTCAGTCCAGAGTCCCACAAGCAAGGCAGGATCCAATACCATAATCACAGAATCAGCAGCAGAATACCTCATTACTTCCACACCTAATAGCCTCCCTTGACTGGTTTTTATAGGCATATGCCTAAGGGTCAGAGTTGAGCCAGCTGCTCAGGAGTAATTCTGTAACTACTCAAGCAGCTGGTATTGGGCCAGGAGGTGAGCGCTTTGTCATCTCTCCTGTGGTTCTGATCATAGCCTCTGTCTGCGGCACTCAAAGTGTGTGAGTGATGCTGGAGGACTGGGAATGATTAACTTAGTTTCACTGGTTGACTCAAGGCTGGAGACTTGTCAGTGGTTCTGCACCAGTTGTTGGCTATGAATCCTGACAAGCCTGCAGTTCATCTTCCTGCCTGCTGGCTTCTGCTGACTCAGAGCTGACTACATGTGGCTCCTCTTCTCTTGAGGAGTCCTTTTCTCCTGAGGAGTCCTCACTGGGCCCAGACTGACTCATGGCATAACTCCACCATAAATGGCATAGATAACAGCCAAGCCAAAGTGTCTGTCTGACTTCTCAGTGCTTGTGCCTCATTTTCATTCATCTGATCCAATCTACTAGTAACATTTTAATGACAAAAATCTACCATGTTTTTAAATAATTCTACAACATTTTAGCACTTTGATATAACACACCAAAGATTTTATAATAAAAGCTACAAAAAGAAAGACACCTAACACTAAGTACAGGTTAAATTATTTTCATTAAACTGTTTAACCACTGAAATGCAACTAATCTTTTTAGCACAGATTCCCTTAAGAGGCTACCCAGCATTTGGACATCCCACTCTGGCTCTGTCTTTGGAGCTGTAATTTAGACACTTCACACTCATCATGGACTGAACAGCAAAATGTTCTAAGACATGATGATATACAGCATGCAGGATCAGGCACTGATGTCCATTTCTGCAACAGTTGCCTCAATGACCACAGGCCAGTTGGGTTATCCTGCCCCATCTAAAGATACCTCAAGGTTCTTGCCAATACTAATAGTCCAAGCCCCCCCCCCATCCGGTCTAGTTAAACTACTCTACACTACACATTTCCCCAGTTAAGAGAAAAGCCTAGAAAATTCATACTTGATTCCCTGTATAATACTAGGAAGGACTGTGCTGGTTTTAATGCATCTAAATAAACAACAAGCCTATGGAAGACCTTTTATCATATGTTTCATTGGTTTGGATCCAGCCCTCCATTATGTCAACAGAATGGTATGTCTGCTCTTGCAAGAAGCTAAGGGTGATTTCTACCACTTTCCACTTCAGCCTTTTTGTGGTATTCTGTGTTGTTTCTGAGGGTGCAAGTAGGGGTGAAGTGGATGCAGTATGGAAAGGGAAATGTAAAAGATCTATTCTAGGTCTTTGGATCTAACGTATCTTAACTTATGATGTGTTCTGTTTCATTGCATTCATTATTAACATGCTTTCTTCTTTAGCTTAACAGGTGAAATATGGCAAAGTGCATAATTCGGTGACATTAAGTTGATGCAGCTTTTTGACTTTTGCTTTTATTTATTTTAAACCTGATTCCAAATTTAAAACTTATTATGGACTCTGTCTTGCTGATTCTATCATAAGTCTATAAATTGGCTTTAATGATTTTATCACTGTTTATTTGGGAATTAAAACTGCCTAATCATGTGAGAAAATGCAGTAATGAAGTTTTTAAACAATATAATTATTTCCGAATGTAAGAGAGAAAATATTATTGTTCCTTCACCTTTGTCAAGTGTGAACTGTGATGTTCTATAATGGTTTCTTCCAAATAAGAAGACTGGTTTGCATCTCATTCTACAAGCCAGTCAAACTGGATTTAAGCAAAAGTAATCCCACTGATATAAATAAGATGAAATTACATTGACTTCATAGGGAAAAGAATCCAGTTCTTAATATATGTGTTACTGTATCTGCCTACTTTTTCAATATACTATTGCCATGATACAGCCACAACATCTTTTTGTGATGCTGTGCTGCCAACATTGTTGGGACTTCTCACTCTATGTTCAGGGATGCCGGACCACCAGTATTTTAAATCTGACTTCATGCTCAAGTATTTTAATACAATTAGTTTGTGGACTGGATTGTTAGTTTTGTTGGGTACTGCACTTTCACATTCTTTGTGCTTTATGAGGTGGGCCAAAGAGACAAAATTTCTGTTATTCAGACATTTCAATACCGTTAAAATAAGCTTGACCTAGGAAGAAGTACTGACAATGTGCAAATCCCATTTGATTAGTAACTTTCATAGATTCGCTATCATAATACAATGTTTCAATGAAGTATATAACAAAATACTTCCTTTAATCAAACCCTAAACACTGAAAGCATTGGACGGTGTTGGTTCAGACAGTGAACAGGATAGAGGTTCTGTTATTATGATTTAATTCCATATGTCTTATAGGGATCCCTAGCGCTAGTCAAAACACAGCATGTGTTTAAGTATATTGTCTCTAGTCCTCCTCACAGATGGACTAGTCTTAGCATTTGCAAATTTTCTTCAGGGAGGTTTCTTATCTAGACAGCATTTTGTTGGGGATTACACCACAATCTGCTCCCCATCCCCTCCTCCCTCACATGTAGGCTTTTCAACTTCTTCAAAGAACTGGAAGAAAGTAGATTCTTTTATTAATGGCAGAAAACAAACCGACTGCTGGACTTCCGTGCCAAGACTCACATAATGCAGCAGGGTGGGAATTGTAACAAAGCAGTCCTGAATGCACTAAAACATATCGTGAAACCCTGTTTGAATTCACTTGTGGAGCTTAAAGTATACAATGAGAAGAAAGTTGAAAGTAGGGTTTAAAAAGGGACATAAAAGGAAAATTCACTTCATTTAAGGGAGCATTTCCTTTAAAAGGTCAGCTGAGGGATTGTATTTCAATTATCTACAGTATATCCAACCAAAATGTGGTTTTTTAAAAAAAAAAAATAGCATAATCAGAGAACAATATTGAAAAATTTCAATTGATAGGAAATGAGACTGAGGGTCCTCCAAATATCCAGCACATATCTGAGAAATATAACAGGTGTTCACTTTCATATTACTGCTACAATGTGCAAATTACTGCTTGGGAGATATGCGCATTTTATGGTTTGGGAAATTCTTGCTTCTATCTAAGTACTTCGGAATGTGAAAGTATTTCCACTGAGTATACAGGTGTATTTGTTTGGCATTAATTCTTCACATGAATCTCAAGTTTGTTTTTTGTTGTTCTGAATCTTCTTGGTGGAATGTATTATTCAGGATTGTATAAATGATGGACTAGATCATTTTAACATGTTTAATATGGAATACAGCACTGTAATGTCTTTTCATGTTAACAAATTACATCTATAAACTTTGTATCTGGGTTCTCATATTTTCCTTTCCTCAGGTAAGTATACCTTTCCTATTATTCATGGAATTTCTGATATACCTCTGGTTTACACAACTCTCTTTAGATTTCTGCTTGAAAATTTTGGATAAAGTTGAATCCTCATGGTTCAAATTTTGCACATGGATTTTAGCGTTAGTTCATTAAATGAAAGGGAATATAAAGGAACATAGGCAAAGGGGGGAACCACTGTTGAAATTGACCAGACTTTTTCGGCATCTTTCAAGTCAAAAGTGTAAGTTGCAGGCATGCATGAAACCAGGCACTCTTTAAATCAAGAACTTTTTGGCTATAGGACTTACCTGCATATTAAATATATGTATTTTATATTTATATATACACACACAAACGCACATTACATATATGAATGGTAGTAGTAGTAGTAGTAGTAGTAGTAGTAGTAGTATAGTTTATTATGGCAACAAGCCGGTAAATCAACAGAATCACACTGACATTAAAAACATACTGACTACAGCAATAAAATAGCTAGAATAAATACAAAAATGTGTAAAATACATTAAAATAAAGTAAAAACAAATATATATTACATAAGATATAGGAAAGCAGATCGGCTTAGAACTGAGACGTGATTTAGTGGGCTTTTCGAATACAACAGCAAGTGGCACAGAATTTGGCAACAGCTTTAGAGGTAGACTGATTTTCATCTGTAATCAGATTCCGTCATATCAGGTCTTAGTTTTACAATAGGCTCAAGATATTTGGAGTGGACCTCCTTGTACCAGGGACACCTGAGGATCATATGCAAGATAGTTTCAACTTCCCCTAAACTGCATTTGCAAAGCCTTTGTGCAAAGGGACTTCCCTTGTACCTGTCCTCAAGCACTGCTGTGGGGAACGCTGAACACCTGGCCAATGTGAGGCTTTTCTGTACTTATGTACATCAGATGGACAAGGTAAGCAGAATAAGTGGCACAGTATTTGGTTTGCACAGGTGCTAGAAAAACTGGATATCTAGCTAGATCAGACTGCCTCTCAATGTCTGTTCTTCTTTCTCTAATGATTGCCTTAGCCTGATCCCAAAATGGCTTGAGGGGAAAGAACAACTTTCAGCCAATTTGACTGGAAGTTGTCTGTGAGTGCCATGTGAATTAGGTCCTAAGGGTGAAAATTGACTATAAGCCAATACCTAAGTGAAGCCAGAGTAAGTCTGGCTACCATTGTCATTATGCCAGTTTCTAAACAGATAAAGGCATTAGGCACCCCCCTTGGGACCTGAAGGACTGCCCTTAAAAATTTGGACTGGACCCTCTCAAGGGGGTCACAAGAGGAAGGTGGAGAGCCAAGAAAAGTGCAATAAGACATTTGTGGTATTACTTTTGCTTGGAACAATATTAGGGTTGCTGGAATGAAGTATGCCCCCCTTGTATACAAAAACTTGATTATCACATTAGCAGATCTTTCTCCTTGAGCTGCCATAGACTTAATGTGAGCACTCTTGGCCCCAGAGGATTGAATAATCATGCCCAAGTATTTACAATTTAATACCTGCTCAAAGCATTGACCACGTTCTTTTCTTTTGTCTGTTCCCAAAGGCCATAACCTTTGTTTTTTGGTAATTTATCTCAAGTTGATTCTCATTGCAAAATACCACAAATTTAGAGAGTGCTCTCCTAAGGCTTACCGGGGTCCTGGAAAGTAAGACAGCATCATCTGTGTAAAGAAAGTTGGAAATGTGACACTGTTGTAGTTTAGGTGGATGTAAATCAGCTGAATCAAGATAACCCACAATAGCATTAATATAATAGTTAAACAACATGATATTAGTAGGATAAATGAACATGCATTGGGGTATGTGTTTTGCCTGACGCTGACATATTGGAAACCAAACAAAGACCAGCTGGGCTTGCTATACCTGCAGGGAGCTGATGGCTTGCTAGTGCAGCTTCCTCTTGCCAGCCCCCCAGAGAGAAAATCCCTTAGCTGGCAGCAGCGGCTTCTTCCTCCCACCCATTGCTGTCAGCCTCGCCATCACAGCCTGAATTGCACAAGAAGAGAGGGGAAGCTTGCAGACAGTCCTACATCTCTTTCTCTCCTGCTTTTCCCTTCCCTTCCCTTTTCCTTTTATTCCCTTAGAAGCTCATTGATTCCTAATTCTTGAGCAGTGGAAAATACTTATTTCTTATTTTTGTCTTCTTTTATTTATTAGCTTCATTGACCAAAGGTCTTAAGCCAGGCATACAAACAGCTACTACAAAGCACATTACATATAATTTCAAAACTATTTAGACCAAACATTTTAAGAATAGAGAGCTAGAAATCATACTCATAAACAAAGGTAATAGGGATCACTTTATAAAATTCCGTGAATTCTATAAAATCCCATGAGAATACAAAATTTGGTTTTAAAATTTTAAAATTTGTATACATAAAACTACATATAGCATTTCAAAGCATTTTAAAAATCGAAGGAGTTGATTTCCAACGATTGGTGACCTTGTGATGGTAGTGATACTTTTATGTGGTAAAGACCACCTGTTCACAGGATAATTTTACCTGTGGGACAGACTCTGCATGGTAACCACTCCACTGGTACATAATTGCTTGTAAAAAATATTATAGTGTAATAATTCAGGTGGGTAGCCGTGTTGGTCTGAAGCATCAGAACAAAGTTGGAGTCCAAAGCTTCATCCAAGGTATAAGCTTTTGTGTGCATGCACACTTCTTCCATCTGAAGAAGTGTGGGTGGCACATGAAATTTTATACCTTGAATAAAATTTTGTACCTTGAATAAAATAGTCCACAAACTACTCCCATCCAGTGCATCCACAAACCTAGAAGAAGAAGAGATTGGATTTATACCCCGCCCCTCACTACCCAAGGGAGTCTCAGAGTGTCTTACAAACTCCTTTCCCTTCCCCTCCCCACAACAGACACCCTGTGAGGTAGGTGGGGCTGAGAGAGCCCTGAGACAACAGCTGGTACAGAGCTATGGCTTGCCCAAGGTCATCCAGCAGGTGCAAAGGGGGGAGTGAGGAATCAAACCCGGTTCTCCCAGATTAGAGTCCATGCACATAACCACTACACCAAACTGGCTCCTAGCATTGTTCTTCCAGTGAACTAGGGTTGCCAACTCCAGTTTGAGGAAATCCCTGGAGATTTGGGAGTGGAGGGTGGGGTTTAGGGGAAGGAGGGAACTAAGCAAGGCCATGGACTCCACTTTCCAAAGCAGCCATTGACCTGATCTCTGTAGTTTGGAGCTCAGTTGTAATTCCATGGGAACCTAACCTTTAAAAATTGATTCCAATCCAGTGTGGGGATAATTGTTGGACATAAGATATTGGTTCAGGCAAGATTTTATATAGATGGAACAGAAAATGTTTTTATTGGTTTTGTCAAAACTGTTTTGACAACAAGGTAAACAGAATAAGAAACAAAAGGTGGATGTGGCTGGATGACCACACTTCTGGTAACATCGGGTGTGGCCTAATATGTTAATGAGCTGTGCTGTCAGGGGTGTGGCCTAATATGCTAATGAGTTCCTGCTGGGCTTTTTCTACAAAAAGAGCCCAGGAGTGAAATATACACCTTTTGTTAGAGCTAGCATCAGAAGATTCTGGCCTGAAAGATAATCCTCCATTTCAGGTGATGGTCCTTCACATGTACCTCTGTAAAAAGGATGCCTTCCTGCTCTTCAATTATCTGTTCTTCTTAATTATCCATATTAGCATCACAGTTTGCCTAGTGCCAATCATACTAATATACATTTCTTGCTTTCTATTGTTTCAGAAGAAGGCAGCAAGAGTTCAGTAGTACCTTAAAGACTAACAAAATTTGTGGCAGAGTATGAGCTTTCCTGAGTCACTGCTCACTTCTTCAGATAAGTGAGCAGTGACTCACAAAATCTCATAATCTGCCACAAATTTTATTAGTTTTTAAGGTGTTACTGGACTCTTGCTCTTTTCTACTGCTACAGACAGAGTAACATAGTTATATTATTCCAGTGTCCTTCTTTCCTCTTACTTGTGGATTTTTAATAAGCTAACCTTTGACATCTGAAAAAAAATCTTGTAGTAGGATCCTATTATTATGGAGCAAGATGTGTGAGAAATACCATGCTTCAGTTAGGAGTCATTTTGTTAAATACAAATCAGGAAGAACAGGACCCATTCCACAGTTTAGCCTTTGCAGGGAAAAGAGGTAGATCCTGATTTCTTCCTATGGAAGAATTTGGGAACAGGAAGGGAGAATATAAAACATTACTGGGGAAAATATTGTATCAGTTGAAAGTGGTGCAGGCTTGGCAGAACCTATCTTAACTAAATGGATTTCTGAAAACCTGGCTACCTTTTGATTTGATTTGCAAATGGTAACAATCTGTTCTCGTAGCCACTGAACTATAATACAATATATTAAATTAACTTCAGAAGCTGAATACATTTACTAGTCGAATACAGAATTAGTAGTCAAAGGGGAAACACTATCACATTTCCTTTAATTTGATTGAGCACTTGTATTTCTTCAGGCAATTTTTAACAAAATGTATACACTTTTCTGTTGGACAAAATCCCAAGCTCTTCAGATGTGGCTGAACTATATGAAAAGGACAAAGGACAGCTATAGAGGAAGTATGCAAGCATTACTAGCATGTATCCTACTGCTCCTCTCAGCAAAGTATAAAGCCTTCTTCTAGCCTAAGGAATCTTCCTTCAATTCAAGTGGCTATTTTTCTGGAGGAAGAGACACTTGTTGAAGGAAAGTCTCAAAACTGAGCAGTGATAAATGTTACTGTCACTCTTTCTATATTACTCCTTCTAAGCAAGGAGTGGTAATGGAATGTGGTGCAAACAGATCTTGGTACAGCAGCTGGGAAAGTTCTATTACTTTCTCATAAATCTTAGCCTTGCTAAATATTCACCCATCCCTCTACCTGCCTAGACAAAGCAGTTCCTTCAAGTAATTAAACCTCTTATTACAAGCAGGGGCGTCAAGTTTTAAATTCCCCATGGGGGGCGGGAGCTTGTGCACGCATGCAAAGCACGCGTGCATGCTAGGACCATGTCCCCACCATTGCTGCCTCCCCCTGGCCTGGCCACTCTTGCTTCCATCCCTCCCTCCATCCATCCAGGGGCCAGCTGGGCATCTGCTTAGCTGGCCCCTGGAAAGACTGAGGGAGGGACAGAGGCAGCCAGGCCGGTGTGGGGGGGAAGAGAGAGAGAGAGAGGCAGCGGCGGCCCTAGGAAGGGTCCAGGGACTTGCGGTGGCGGGTACTCCATTTTCCGGGGGGGGGGGCTCAGTCCCCCCCGGGAAATTTCGGAGGTGGCTTGAGCCCTCGAGCCCCCCCATAGTTGACGCCTATGTATACAAGTCCATATGAAGACTTTCACAAGAGGCCTCTTTTGCCTGGGCTTTATTTAAAGCAGCATGGAGGTTCAAATGAGAAAGCACTTCAGATGATCCTTCCCTATTTAATTCCTCTTGTTTTTGCTTGAAAAGTAAGAGCCTAGAAAACTGGCAATGACCAACATGCATATGGCCAACCAGTCAGTTTTCTGGACAAGGGCTGTTGTCTAATTAAAGCATTCTAACAGATATTCAGGAAGGCCTTTCTCAACCTGAAATCTTAGCCATTGCAGATCAGAGTAGATAGTTATGAGCTAAATGGACCAAGTCTGACGTGACATAAGGAAGCATTGAATGTGCAGAAATAAATTCATTCTTTTGGACAGTTGCCTAGCTTTTTAAAAGACAAAAAAGCTTTGTCGCCACCGCACCACATGGCCAGAACACATGGTCAGGCAGAGAGGGAAGCTTGAATCTGGAGGAACACTAGACATCCGGATTCAAAGCCTCCACCAATGTGGGACCTAGGTTCTCCCTGGGGAGCCAATGTGGCCAAAGTCTCCTCCAGGGAACCTATGACAAACATGCGCATATGTAAAGCCCCTATCAGGTCTTTTGGGTGCGGCCGGAGGTGTGGCTCTGGCCAGCATATAATGAGGCCCCTGGAGCCCTGAAAGCATTATTTATTTATTTATTTATTTATTAAACTTATATCCTGCTCTCTCCACCCAAAGGTAGACTCAGAGCAGCTCACAACAGGGTTAAAATTACAATCAGTTTAAAATAAACAGTCAGACATTAAAACATCCAATACATTCTTCACATTCTCCATTGGCGGCATTTCGATTCTACCCACAGGTGGGTCCAAGCAGGTGGATCATATATATTTCCTATATAGCAGGTTGGTAGATGTAATTACAGACAAAACGGGACTGGCAGATGGAGCCGGGCCAGGGCTGAGATGTTTACCTTAGGCGGCCCCTACTTAAAAGCCTGGTGGAAGAGCTCCGTTTTACAGGCCCTGCGGAACTGCATCAAATCCCGCAGGGCCCTGATGTTCTCCGGGAGCTCGTTCCACCAGTGCGGGGCTGCCACTGAAAAAGCCCTGGCCCGTGTTGTTGCCAGCCGTGCCTCTTTCAGTCCAGGCAGGACCAGCCGATTTTGGGATCCCGACTGTAGTGCTCGCTGAGGAACATATGGAGAGAGACGGTCCTTCAGGTAAGCAGGTCCCAGGCCATATAGGGCCATATAGCATGCTTGATCTGACCATCTACTGGACATGCTGAATCACTCAATAAAGGCTTCATGATTTCACCGTTCTTGGTTTCCTGAGTCCAGTACTCTTCAGGCTGACAGCCATGTGCTTGATCTTCAGAGTTGCTATCACACCACAACACATTACCAAATCAAACCATTGTTCTTGTTACTACTTATCTTTACAACTTTTGTATTGATTGTGTTCCATTATTTTCCTGGGAACTCAGGGTAGTGTACATAGGTTATGTCTACAACAACCCTGGTAGATTAGGCCAAATTAGAATTATTTGTATAAAGCCTTTCCAGTGAATTCCATAGCTGTGCAGAAATGATTGACATTCTCTCTTAACAATTGCACCGTATTCTGATAATAAATGTGTTAGGCTTAATTCAAATGGGCTATAAATGCTAATATCCAGAGGTCATTTCGTAGAAAAAGAGGTGCAAGAGCTCATTAGCATAACTCATTTGCATAATTCATTTGCATATGCCACACCCCCTAACATACCGGAAGTGTGTCAGAAGGCAACACCCACCCCTCAGGCTCCACTCCACAGGTGAGTGAAACTGACCTGCTCTTCCTCCATTCCCTTCCCCATCCAATACTTTGTGCAATAAAAATAAGCGTAAAGAACACACCCTCATTCTCTTCCTGCTCCCTTGAAACCACCAGGTTTCAAGTAGACTTGAGATTCCCAGGACATGTGCACCACCCATCCCTTCCCCTTCCCCTCCCCACAACAAGACACCCTGTGAGGTAGGTGGGGCTGAGCAAGGTCTTTTGAGAACTGCTCATGAGAGAACAGCTCTGAGAGAACTTATGACTGGCCCAAGGTCACACCAGCAGCTGCATGTGGAGGAGTGGGGAATCAAACCCGGTTCTCCCAGATTAGAGTCCAACTCCTGACCACTACACCAGACTGATGGGGTGGAAGCTGCTGAAGGGTTGGTGAAATTTCTCCAGTACTTATGTGCCATGTGCCCAGATAAAAAATGGTATACTTAGAAAATTTATATGCCACCTTGAGCAAGTCTCTGGAAAAGCAGCACACAGTCATAAAAGAAACAATGAAAAAAATATCAATATTAAAACAAAACATTAAAAACAATAAAGACCCTAGCAGGGCTTTCCCCGGAGCGCTGCACCTCTGCACTGCTCGGGGAAGCCGAGGAGGGGGTGGGGCTTGGACATGCGCCCGTCCCCTGGGCTCCTCACTCCCGGAGCTGTGCTCCTTTGCGCTTCCGCTCCAACGGACCCCTGCTAATATTATTCATTCAGCTTGACCTGTAACCCTGTTGAGTTAAAGTATGTAGATTATACTCCAGTTCAATACCACTGAATTCAGTGCCTGTAAGGAGGCTGAAATCATTGTTTTTCTGCCTGAGCATTTGTGTATTAGTGTAGAATGAATAACCAATATTCTTGAACTGTGCTGCCTTTCGGCTGGCTACTTCTGCAATTCAAAGCCACTCAGTTTTGGCTTATAATGTATGTTTTCAAAGAACTGAGAATGAGATACAGTTTATCATAAAGGGTGTCTTTAATCTCTTTCTCTGTCTGAAGTGTTGGACCATTTCCTTTCCTAGGTCTTGGTTCTTTCCCCTATTGTTAAGTAAATACCAGTGCCTGAATTTCATCATCTTCTTATCAGGGATGAAAACAAAGAACCCTGATCTTAGATAAGCAATACCAGTTGGTTAAGAAAAGAGATGGCTGCCATCTGTAGACTTTCCAGACACTGCAGTGGAGTTCCAGACAGTCACCTGAGTATTATTGCTTTGTCTCAACTATAAATCACAAGCTTGTAATGGCCAAGGCCGACACCTTGACATTTTCAAGAAGAGTAAAAGACTTGATTGGAATGGAAATCAATTTCATTTCACAAATCTTCAGATGCTGCTCCAAACTCTTCCTTGTTCTTTTTGTGTTTCAGTCAAGAATCCTATAGTTTGATAAAGGGTTTGTTGCAATTTAAAGCATTTTACTTCTTAAGTGTGTATATCAGTGCTAAAGATGCATCTGAGGGTATAGTAATGTGAATCTTAACTGTGCATGGATGTATGAAACAGAAGGAAGAGGATACAAACCCCCTTTCCTTTGAAAACCTGGAATGTAACAATAATACTTCTGACAATTACTTCTTTCATTTATTTGCCTTTTTATGACCTTATAAGAATAGAATGGTCTTCAAACTTGTATAAAGAAGATAGATATAATGATAGAAAGCAGAATATGAAATGTAGGAGGACTGGAATGCTGTTATTTGTTTGTTTATTTACAAAATTAATTCTTCCTGTCCAACCAATCAGGGTTCACAAGGCAGTAAACATTTTTAAAAACTATTTTAAAACAATTTCAA
Source organism: Lepidodactylus listeri (assembly GCA_029233225.1). Taxonomy (NCBI): domain Eukaryota; kingdom Metazoa; phylum Chordata; class Lepidosauria; order Squamata; family Gekkonidae; genus Lepidodactylus; species Lepidodactylus listeri. The sequence continues at coordinate 115,067,192 of JARCFY010000001.1, read as the reverse complement.
ATACAGTTAAAATTATTAAAGAGTTTAAAAACACATACTAGAAGGAGGGCCAATAACTGATATTGGGGATATGGCAGATGAAACAAAAAAGTCCTCATCTGCTGGCAAAAGACACTGATGGAGACAGATGAATCTCCCTGGGGAGGGAGTTCTGAAGTTTTTGGTGCCAACATGTAGAAGGCCCTTTCTCAGGTTTCCACCCATCCAGGTTCAGATGGTGGAGACAATGGAAGCAGGGCCTCCAAGGATGATCAGAGTGAGCAGATAGGTTCATATAAGAGAAAGTGGTCCTTAAAGTATGATGGTCCCAGGCTGTACAGAGCCTTAAAAGTCAATACCGGCACCTTAAATTGAGCCCGGAAGCAAATTGGAAGCCAGTGTAGATTTTCTGGAAAAAATTCAAGATACTCTGGCAGCACAGTCACAAGCCATTATGGCTCAGATTAAACAGTCTGAAGATAGAACTCAGGAGTGCATCAAACAAGCAGAAGAAAGCATTTATGATAAAATTAAAAAAGGATATTTCACCTCTAAAACTAGATTTTTCAGTAGGATTAGCAGAGACTCAAAAGAAAGTTCAACAAAATTAACAGGAGATTGACAAAGTTAAAGCTCAACATAAATATTTGCTTAGAAAAGACTAGGAACTCAGCCAAATCAGTAGAAGGGAGTATAAATGCTATGTAACCCTAAACTGCTCTAAAATAGAAACTTAAAAGACCAACCAAAAATGATAACAATGAATACAATCAATATAAACATACAACAAAGAAGAATCATGGATGAAACCCGGCTCACCACTTTAACAGCCTGCAAGGAGAGCCATGTAATGTAAACAGTTGATAGGACAATGTAACCGTCTCACAAGTAACGTGGCTCCAGGCTCAATATGCAGCCATGGAATCAAGTATATACATCTGTTATCATATTATCAGACAAGGATTCCGGATATGACCTTGTTTCGAGATCTTTATCAATCGTATCTGTTGTATCAGTCAATATACCATTTCACAAAAAGGACAATTTCACATAATATCATGGACCCATGAAGGTTCACAGTCTGGTGTATGACAATTCGCCACCGACTCTCTAGCTGTCTCCCCTGTCTTTTCATCATCCTCAATCCCTTAATAAACCAAGGAGCTGCCGAACTTCTTGATCTGAGAGAGGGTGCCTAGGTGCAATCGTGTCAATTGCCTGGGTCATGTCCTTATTCCAGAAGTCAACCAGGGAATTGACAGGAGTGCTGAACATATCAGCAGAAAAGACAACCAGCCTAGGAGTCCTCAACACCATGTCTGAGACCACCTCCATCAGCTCTGGCAGAGAGACAGGTAGACAGTGGGGTGGGTGGTATACCCACAGAATCCCTGTCCTGTCTCTCACTCTCACTATTAGATACACACTCTCTAACCCAGCAAAGTCCCAGACAGGGCATCAAGCCAGGCGGATAGAATCTAGATATACTATAGTGACACCAGCTCCCCATGTAGCCTTCCCTTATTACTGATATAGGGTGCCCTTGAATCTTGTAGTGATAATCAAAAGTTCATTTCCCCAGTTTCCACAGGTTAGAACATGAACATGTTTCTGACTCAGATAAGGTGATTGTCCCTTCATCTCCTTAATTTCAAAGTTCAAATGCTCTGTATTCTTGGTACTCACGGCCACTCCATGAAATTGCTAAGCAATTGGGTTAGAACTGATAAAAGGAAGTACTTCTTCACCCAAAGAGTGATTAACATGTGGAATTCACTGCCAGAGGAGGTGGTGGTGGCTACAAGCATGAACGACTTCAAAAGGGAATTAGATAAACACAAGAATATTCATACATGAAGATTTAGACAAACAAGTGGAGACCTGCAAGAAACTTGCTGGATAGTTATCCCATTCCTCACACCTTTGCTTCCTCCCTTCTCCCCCACCTCTCTCACACTCTTTCTCCCTTCTGCCCCCCTTTCTTACTCTCTCACTCTCCTCCATGTATGTTACTTCCTCTCTCTTTCTGACCTGTCATCATTCCCTTTGTTTTTCTGCCTCCCCACCTCATCACTCTTTCTCTCTCTTTCTGCCTCCCACCTCAAATCCCACCCTCCCCAGGCTCCACCTCTCAAATGTCTGGGAATTTCCCAACCTGGAGTTGGCAACCCTATTTCCTTCCCACCCAACAGCCAACCTACCTTTATCTGTCTTCAGCTTTCCATCTCCACCCCCCTCCCCTGCAGCCTCTACCTAGGAAAATTACAGTCTTTCTCCACAATGGGGACTAAAGCAGCTTACATTATTATTTCCTCTTTGTTATCTGCACAACAACCCTGTGAGGTTGGTTAGGCTGAAAGTATGTGACTGGTCCAAAATCTCCCAGTCAGCTTCCACTGGAAGATGGGGATCTGAACCTGGGTCTCGCAGATCCCAGTCTGAAGCTCGAACTGTTGCACCACAATGGCTTTCATATGGTGGCTGCTGATGAACTGTAGCAAAACAGCTGGGCCTAATTAAGTCATGCAAATCAGGTGGTATCAAGTCACACAGAGGGTGCTGCCTAGGGATGCCAGCCTCCAGATGGGACCTGGGGATCCCCTGGAGTTACTGCTCATCTCCAGACTACAGAGATAACTTTCTGTGGAGAAAATGGATGCTTTGGAGGGGGGAGTTTATGGCATTGTACCCCACTGAGGTCCCTGTCCTCCCCAGGCTCCACCCCCAAATCTCCAGGAGTTTCCCAGCCTGGATCTGGATCCGCTGCTGGTGGCTGGGGGGATACTTGGCAACCCTAGACTGCTGCCAGTAAAATCCCTGCCTTTGACTGACAGAAACAGTTGGAACCTCCCCCCTCCCCCGAACATTCTAATCTCCTCACAGTTGACGCCTGGAGCTGAGGCCATTTCAAAAGGTATTTTGTGGGATTCTATGGTCCCTGAAGGGTTTTTTTTTACTTTTCGGATTTTTCTGCACATGGTGGGAGTGCCCCCTGTGTGTAGGAAAACCTCTCCCCCCAAGGGCCCCCTAGCTCGGATTTAGATATCTGCACAGGGGGGCCCCCCTTCGCTATTAGATATATAGATATGGAGCAGAAGTCCATCAGTGGCTATTAGCCACAAAGTATAGATAGGAACTCTCAGTCTGGGGCAGGTGATGCTCTGTATTCTTGGTGCTTGGGGGGCAACAGTGGGAGGGGTTCTAGTGTTCTGCCCCCACTGCTGGATCTTCTGAGGGCACCTGGGATTTTTGGCCACTGTGTGACAGAGTGTTGGACTGGATGGGCCACTGGCCTGATCCAACACTGGCTTCTCTTATGTTCTCTTATGTTCTTATGTACTTGGGGTGGACAGCAGTGAGAGGGCTTCTAGTGTCCTGGCTCCACTGGTGGACCTCCTGAGGGCACCTGGTATTTTTGGCCACTGTGTGACAAAGTGTTGGACTGGAGGGACCACTGGCCTGATCCAACATTGGCTTCTCTTAGGTTCCTTGTTGAGAACAGCTGCCCAACATTAAAATTTCTGAATAATTGGGTGACTTGTTAAGAAGTGGCTTAGATTTTTCATTATTATGATGATGATTATCTACATACTCAAGCTAACAGGTAGCTTTTAATAAGTTCTTTTTATCAGTAGGAGGAATGTTTTCCCATCCTTATTGTCTTTGGAATTCTGTTTGTTTCATGAGCCTATTGTCAGGTATGTTATCATATAAGTTTTATTGTTAAAATTGCAGTATTAATGGTTTGATGTTTATGTTATACTGTTAACTTTATTTAAGTCTACTGAGGAAGAGCCATCGAAATGGAGAATATAATCCAGAGTCTTCACATTGAAAATGACGAGATTTGGAGAAAAATCTATAATTCTTGGCATTGTATTGTACACAAAATGTTATTCCTTGAAAAGTCTTTCTAAGACTTTGCGAAATTATATTCAAGAAAGAGCTATTGAAATGGAGAATATAATCCGGAGTCTTCATATGGAAAATGACGGAAAATTGATGGAATCAGTTTTTGTATAATTCTTGGCATTGTAATTTATGCAAGATGTTATTCCTTGAACTGTCTTTCTAAGACTTCACGAAATTATATTCAAGGTTTTTCTTTCATACACTATTTCATACACTATTTTGTTGTGCTCATTGTGCAGTGCTTTTTTAATGTGATTGTGATTACTGCCTCTTATTGTCTTTGTTTGTAGGGCCAAACTACACAACATGCCCCGCATGTATTAGGTTACAAATATGCAACCAGAATTGCAGTCAGGCATATATAGGGAGAACTCACCTTAAAAAGTGCTTATTTGTTTGGTGTTGTGAGGGAACACTGTGTGGACAGGCACATGAAGCCAGGATTCATTTTGTAGCAGGAGCTCCTTTGCATATTAGGCCACACACCCCTAATATAGCCAATCCTCCAAGAGCTTACTGAGCTCTTCTTACAGGGGCTACTGTAAGCTCTTGGAGGATTGGCTACATCAGGGCCTAATATGCAGACGAGCTCCTGCTACGAAATGAGCCCTGCAAGAAGCCATGTCTATTGGGTGATAAATGATCCACAATAATTATTCACTGCTCTAGATCAATGTATGATAGAACTTTTATTAGATAAAGGAAAAGAAAGGAAAGCCCTCTCCCTTGGATTGGCAAAAGTGTGGTAAGAGGGAAACTATAAAGCTCCTTCACCCCCTCTCACAGCACTCCCTTGCAGCACTGAGTGAACAAGCACTTTTTAAGGTGAGTTCCCCTGATCTATGTCTGACTGTGAATCCTATCGCATGCCTGTTACCCAATACATATTGGGCATACTGTGTAGCTATGCCCTAACAGTGTAGTCTTATACAGAGTTTTCAGTCTGAGGCCATTGAAAGCAACAGGTTTGGAATGGAATAAATCTGCATAAAATTCCAGTGTTCATTAGACATGGGACTGATTAATAACATAGCTGGGAAAAGCAAAAAAAAAAGTGCATTTGGATCAGAATAACAGGAAGTGGAAATGGCCCTGGAATGAGCTGAGTGGCCCTTTATGACAGATGCCTGACATTTCTCCCAGGCAGATTTTTCCAACAAAAATATTTTCACTTCCCCTCAGTGATTTAGCCATCCTTCAATAGTGTGTATTTCTTCTCTGTTTTATAAGCTTTAACTGTCCCATCCTGATACAGATATTAGTTTAGGCTTATAACCCAGCACAGGAACTAGAGAGCTATTATAATGTGAACCTAATGGGTTACACTGTTCAGGATCTGATCTCTGGGTGTAGTATTGAATTAAAAATAGTGCGGAAAGGGGGACACCAAACAGAGTGACATTTCTCTAGTGTGAAACTTCATCTAAGACAGCCTTGGCTGGGAGGGTGGGGTAAAAATTCAACAACAACAACTATTATTATTATTGTTGTTGTTATTATTATTATTATTGTTATTATTGTTATTATTGTTATTATTGTTGTTGTTATTGTTGTTATTATTATTATTCCAAGTAGATTAAGCAATGAATCCAGAATTTAAGAGTATGAATGCAGAATATAAACATGTTTGTAATATTTATAACATAATGACTGTTATGTTTATTATAATAGATGTGTTAAGGATCTATTATAAAAGGGATCTTTAAAAAATCACTGAAAAAAAACATAACATTATAGTTTGTGCAATTTCTACAAATTACTGTTCAATACATTTCTACCAACCCAATCATCTAAACTGTTCTTTATGAGCTGACACCACAATTTAGGAAGTTACCATGAACGTTTCTGTGGAACATGTTGAGCCATAGTGACATGAATAATTGTGTTTTATATTCCTGGTAAACTGTTCCAATGAGCGCACAGTTTAAGCTGGGCTTTCAAGCCAGTGATGGTCTGTTCAGGACACCCCCTCTATCATGCCTGATGGCTCAGAGTGCTCACCACTTATCCCTCCCTAAATGAGCAACCCACCCTATCCCCACCAAACAAGGGGATAAACCTTGCTTAATGCCCCTTATACCACCTGTGGACCTGATGTAGATCAACTAAATACAAATCACATATCTCTGGAGAGAGACAGACTCCATCATCCTTGAGTAGATGAGACATATTCAATCTGATTGCCTGATGTGGAATGTAAGCTGCACCACTGGCCAAAACAGCTTTCTGCACAGCCAAATCCACCCTGTGCCATGCTTTTTCAGTCCTCAGGGGTTCAACTATTCCCCTCCAAACCTGCCATTGCAAAAGCTTAAACCAAACAATCATGACTTCTGGTATTAACTTACTTACCCTATTCCTTACCCTAAAATAATCTCTAATTATTTTATGCCTAAACATGAATCTCTGGGTTTGCACTAGGTCATTCCGACCCAAGCTCAACACCAGGATTTTAGGACTACTGCCCTCTCTCAAAAGCTGGTGAAAAGAAGGCAGGAACTGGTTCCACAACAATCCTCTTCTACTATGCCATAGCACATTGGTGGGGAATATAATCCCAGCTGCATCCCGATTCCACAGCTGGCAACCCATCTGCTGGCCCAGAATATGATGAAATGTCCCAGCACTCTGACAAGGCTCCTTGGTATTCCTGTACTTGAAAAAAAAATCAAGCTGCTTTTTGAGAGCCAGTTTGGTGTAGTGGTTAAGTGCGTGAACTCTAATCTGGGAGAACCAGGTTTGATTCCCCATTCCTCCACTTGCACTTGCTGGATGACTTTGGACAAGCCATAGCTCTGTACTAGCTGTTCTCTCAAGGACAGCTTGGGAAAGAGCTCTCTCAGCCCCACCTACCTCACAGGGTGTCTGTTGTGGGGAGGGGAAGGGAAAGGATTTTGTAAACTGCTCTGAGACTCCAAGTGAGTGAAGGGCGGGATATAAATCCAATCTCTTCTTCTTCTTCGCTCCACTACCCATCTTCTGATTGGCTATTTTTGCACCAGCCTGCACAAAATCTCACAAAGGGGGGGGGGAGTTACTTCCCCCCCAGATTTTAGTCCCACTTGACAAAACAATTTTCCTGCTCTTACCTGTGTGTTATATAAGCACATTCATGTAACACTGTTGGGTTGAGGGTAGAACATTAAAGAGGTTAGTCTCCATAGCACATGGGATTATATGCCAGTTGTAATCCTTAAATTGGTGGTACTCACTCTGCATCTTGCACACAGCCACATTAACAGTTATCGTCAACTGAAAGAGTTGCATTTAATTCTAACCTGGCAGAAACCTGTCACTCAGGGAGACTTTCAGCTTAACTGTTCTTCTGGTGATGACTGTTTCAAGGTGGGAATCACCTGTCAATCACAAGCCCCACTGGGCAAGGACCTTACTCACTTACCTGCCCCATGTTACAGGAGCCCTGTTGGGGAACAGTGCTCAGAAGAGCCACAGAAGATGCTTCAAAGAGCCACATATGGCTCCCGAGCCACTGAATGAGTTTCACTGCCTTAAATAGAAGTTTATTGACAAGCCTCCAAGGCAGATTGATTCCATTACTGGGCAGTTGAATTTCTCAGTACAGGCCAAAGAGAGAGACCTTTTTAGAAACTTCACCACCCACCCCTATAGGGGCATTCATTAACCTCCTTTCCAACTGCTTTCTTTTACAATTCCTCTCTTGGCACATTTGCTCCTTAAGTCTCTTGCCTGTTTTGGTATCTCTACACTCAGTGGGACTTCAACCTCCTCTTCAGTCCTTAATTCATGCTCTTTTCCACCACATCCTTTGTACCACATCCTTTCACGTACTGCCTCCTTTTCATATGGCTCCCATTGACTCTGTATCTGCTCCTTTAAAGGGATCACCTCCTGCTTTCTTATGCCTCACAGTAGGTTGGTATCATGTCTTGTTTCATTTTTCTAAAGGAACATCAGACTGACTTATTTTGGTGTTGACATCTGTCTCTTGTGCCTGGCAAAACTGGCTGATAAAGTAATATCTGGCCCCATTCAACATGCCCTGAAAATTTCCTGCTTAACATGCTTTTAATATTTTAAATGTATTTTTATGCTTTAATTTGAGGGTAGCAGGTGTACTTAACTGAAAGAATATAAAAGTGATGAAATAAGAGTAATAATGTATTTTTAATATCTACTTTCAAAGACATCGTTCAGAAACTAGAAAATACTGGGTTGTGGTATCCAGTAAGCAGATGTCAGACATTTTCCCTTTTGTTTGTTATTATTTATTTAAAACATCAGTATCACACTCTTCCGCCCAATTTGGATCCTGAGGGTGGCAAACAATTAAACAACATTAAATTCACCTTTAAATAGTGTATGTGCTTGTGCATATTTGTTAAGTGCTGTTAAGTTGCTTCTGACATATGGTGACCCTATGAACTGATCATCTCCAAAATGTGCTATCATTAATAGCTTTGCTCAGCTCTTAAAAACTGAGGGCTATGGCTTCTTTGATTGAGTCAATCGATCTCATGTTGGGCCTTCCTCTTTTCCTGCTGCCTTCAACTTTTACTTGCATTATTGCCACCTCCAGTGACTCTTGTCTTCTCATACTGTTACCAAAGTACAATAGCCTCAGTCTGATCATTTTCGCTTCCAGGGAGAGATCAGGCTTGATTTGATCTAGAGCACACTTATTTGCCTTTTTTGCAGTCCATGATATCCATAAAACTCTCCTCCAACACCACATTTCAGAAGATTCAGTTTTATTTCCGACAGCTGTCTTCACTGTTCAACTTTCACACTCATAAATAGTAATGGGGAATACTGTAGTACGAATTATCTTGATCATGCTTACCAGCAACACATCCTTACATAGAATCATAGAATTGTAGAGTTGGAAGGGACCTCCAGGATCATCTAGGCCAACCCCATGCACAATATAGGAAATTCACACATCTGCAGTGACCGCTGTTCCACTTGACATGACAAAAAAATCCAAAATGGCTTGGAGAAAAATTGCTTCCTGACCCCAAAGTGGTGATCAGCATTTCCCTGGGCATGTAAGAAAAGGCCGCAAGAACTAAGCACTGAGGCAACCCTTCCTGCCCTCCCTCTCATGATCTGCCTAAGTTCACACAATCAGCATTGCTGTCAGATGGCCCTCTAGCCTCTGTTTGAAAGCCTCCAAAGAAGGAGAGCCCACCATCTCCCAAGGAAGCCTGTTCCACTGAGAAACCACTCTAATTGTCAGGAAGTTCTTCCAAATGTTTAGCCAAAACCACTTTTGATTTAATTCCAACCCATTGGTTCTGGTCCAACCTTCTAGGGCAACAAAAAATAACTCCGTACCATTTTCTATATGACAGCCCTTCATGTACTTGAAGATGGTTATCATATCATCTCTCAGTTGTCTCCTCTCCAGGCTAAACATACCCAGCTCCTTCAGCCTTTCCTCCTAGGACTTGGTCTCCAGTCCCCTCAACATCTTCACTGCCTTCCTCTGGACACGTTCCAGCTTATCTATATCATTCTTAATTTGTGGTGCCCAAAACTTCAGGATCTTCAGGATCCTTTCTAGCTCCTTCATGGTTGCTCTTCCCAGTCTCAGTCTCTTCCTGATTTCTTGATTGCAGTTTCCCCATTGGTTGATGATTGAGCCAAGGAATAGAAAATCTTTAACAATTTCAGTTTCTTCATCATCAGCCTTGAAGTTGTGTAATTCCTTAGTAGTCAATATTTTTGTCTTCTTAATGTTCAGCTGTAATCCCGCTTTGGCACTTTCTACTTTAACCATCATCAGTAATTATTTTATCTCTTCACTACTTTCTGCCAGTAATGTGGTGACAAGAGTCTCTTGAAAGTACAGTAATGCTAGGGTGTCTGCTGTGGGGAGAGGAAAGGAAGGAGATTGTAAGCCACTCTCAGACTCCCAAGTGAAGGGTGGGGTATAAATCCAATCTCTTCTTCTTTTCTTCTAGGAAAATTTGAAGGCAGTAGGAAAGAAGAAGACCCAGCACAAGATGGACCGACTCTGTAAAGGAAGCCACAGCCCTCAGTTTGCAAGACCTAAGCAATGCTGTTAATGGTAGGACATTTTGGAGGACATTAATTCATAGGATCACTATAAGTCAAAAGCACTTAGCACACATACACACACAGGGGCACCAAGTTTTCAAAATCCCGGGGGGGGGGGGAGCTCATCTGTGCGTAATTCGCATGCGTGCCCGCTGGGACCATGTTCCTGCCACCTCCCCCCCGGCCTGACTTCTCCTGCTTCCATCCCTCCCTCCATCTGTCTAGGGGCCAGCTGGGCATTTGCTTAGCTGACCCCTGGACGGATGGAGGGAGGGATGGAGTGGTCAGGCAGGGGGCAGGGAGAGAGAGGCGGCAGCGGCCCCAGGAAGGGCCCGAGGAGGCGTGGCGGAGGGCGTACTGTTTTCCCGGTGGGGGGCTCAGTCCCCCCCAGGAAATTTCGGGAGTGGCTCAAGCCCTCGAGCCCCCCGTAGTTGATGCCTATGTACACACACACACACTGTTGTGTCATCTGTATATATCAAATTGTTAACGTGCCTTTCACCAGTTTTCACTCCACTTTCATCTAAATCTATTCCAGCTTTCCTTCTGCATATAGATCAAACAGATTGGGAGATAAAATACATCCCTGCCTGATGCCTTTGCCAATTATAAACCTTTCTGTTTCTCCATATTCTGTCCTAACAGTAGCATCTTGTATGGAGTATAGGTTGTCCATCAAAAACAGCACATATCTATAAAAGCAGCAGTTAAAACAAACAAAAAGGAGGGTCAGTAAAAATATATCAGACAAAACAGAAAAATCTTCACCCTGCTAGGGGTAGAAAATTACCATGAACAGATGAATACCCCTGGAGAAGGCATTCCATAGCTATGGTGCCACCCATCTAACCTCAGAAATCTTGCTTCTCCTGGTCTTTAATGCCTGACAAAATATTTCAAGAGTTTTTTGGGGAAAACAGAAGCAAATATTATAAATATAAAATTTATTTATATTCCTTCGTCTTTATACCTTTGCCCCCAGGGGGAACCCAAAGTGGTTTACATCATTCCTCTCTCCTCAATTTCACGTTCACAACCTTGTGAATTAGGTTAGACTGAGAGTATAGGACTGGTCCAAGCAAGCTTCTATGGCAAAGTGAAGATCTGAGCATGATCCTCATCTGACACTCCAACGATTACATCATGCTAGCATAACCATACAGTATGCAAATTTTTTTAAAAAAATACAATCCATGTCATAATTAAATAGAGATTCACATACCTGTATCCTCTGAAGGAAAAAAGGTAGTGTTTCCAAGTTCCAAAGTTGACCAAGTAGTAGCAGATGAAGCATTTTTACCTTTGATCCATCTCATAAATATCTTTCCTTTATACAAAACAAAATTCCCATATCAAAAATTAGACCTAATTTACATAGACCGGATGCCATCATGAATTTCTTTACTGGCACAAGCTTTCGGCATAATGCACTAAAGTGCATTTAAATGTGACTACCATATGCACTGGCTTATTTGTTAAATTAGCACATCAACAATGTACTCCTCTGGGATGTTAATTACTGGTGTGCTCATGTTAACAGATGAATTGCACAGCAAATATGGTAAGTATATTTCAACATGATGAGTTGCATTTAGAAAAATTATACAGTTAGATCTCCCATGGTAGGAGTTTTGACTTTAGAAAGTTTATAATCTGGAAATCTAGTTGGTCTTTAAGGTACTACTGGACAAATCTTGCTTTTCTCCCAAAATCTGTGCTCTGTAGAAGTCATATGTCAGGTAGAAAAGTTCTAGCTTCTCCCAGGTATGCTTCTTTTTATATGAAAGGTTTTTTTTCAGGTTATGAGTTTGATTGTGTGAGTTCCATCAGCAGTGTGAAGTGGTAGTATCCAGTTATAGCTGACAATCTCACCTATTACTGGTTTTTTTTTAAAGCTTCATTCATTAACATACACTAGATGCTGACCTTCTCATTCTTAACATTGCTGTAACAACATTATGACATAAATATTATTTATGTAGTACTTTTTATCCCACTTTCTTGAAGACACTAATGGCGGTATAGATGGTTTTCTCTAGGGATATATATCCAGTCCAAATAGATTCCTTAAAAATACCATATATTTGAGAATCTTGGCAATATCAGTATCCCAACTCCAAATATTCCCAGAAATATTCAGAAATATCCAGGAATATTCAGCCAGCATTTTAAAGCTCTAGACTGGGGGGCGGGGTTGCAGGTTTCCTGGGCAGCAGGAGGGAAGGGAGAAGGAGGCAGCTTTCACAGGCACATGGGAATCTGATGTTAGGGAGAGCTTGCCAGGTTGGGTCTGCTGAGATTCTTTGGTTTGACATTGCTTCTGTCATGTTAGTAACAGTGTCCCTTCCCTTGCTTGTTCAGTTGGTTTGGCTTGAATTCTCTAGTCTGACACTGGACGTGTTACACTTGCCACACTGTGATTCTGCAGTTTTTCAAGCAGCCATTCCAGACCCCTGGAATGATTCCCCATGAGGAATAATGGACCAAAATAATTTTGGAATTCCAGGAAAAAAAGAATCCAAATACTACACCACTACTGGAGACCTGATTTATCTGGAATACTAATACTTATTTATGTGTAAAATGCCATCAAGTCTCAGCCAACTAATGGCGACCTCAGCAAGGGGCTTTCAAGGCAAGTGAAAAGCAGAGCCTTCCTCTGCAGCGTTTTCCTTGGTAATCTCCCTCCCAAGTACCAACTCATGTCATTGTCCATGATCTGACGAAATTGGGCTATACCATGCCACCTTCCCTCCTCACCAATACTTATGTGCTCCCTGAAATCTGGATTTTAAAAATTGCCATTTTCCCCTAGTTCTCTTCCCTCCTCCCTTAATCTTCACCTCAGAGCATTTTCTGCAGGTTTTATGGCCATTTCTCATGTTTGCTTTCCCTAAAATTACCAAGGTCAGCTGCAGCCTCAAGCTTACTTGTCTGGGATCACTGAGGCCATGGTCACATGGCACCCTAATCCCGGATAAAGTCCCATTAGACTTTAATCTGGGATTCTTTATTTCGGGTTGGGATGTTCACACATCCCAACCCCAGTGGCGGTGGTGGCTGGGGGAGGCAAGGTGAGGGCCACCCACATGCCCACGCACGGCTGCCTCCCCCGAAAGCCACAGGAGTCTCAGTTCAGGAAAGAGGGCTCCAGCCGAATCGCTTGCTCACCACTTTAATGCCGGTAGGTCACAGTAGCAGGAGGAACTGAATGGTGGCTTGCCCCGTGCTCTGCTCTGGGCCCCGAGCCCCGCTGGCCACCACTGGATCAGAAGTTGGAAGCATGGGGGAGTGCCAGGCGGCGGCTGGCGGGGGAGTGCCAGGCGGCGGGGCCTGGAGTGGAGCATGGGGTGTTTTTTTTCCCTTTCTTGCACTTGGGCACTTGGGCACTTGCCCAAGCACCCAAGTGCAACAAAGGAAAAAAAACCCCGGAAGGATGATCAGACAGCCCTCTCTTGCAATCATTGTGAGAGAGGGCTGTCCAGATCGGCTAAATCCCGGGTTCCAAGCGCAACTTCCAGGAAAATACTTGATTTTCTCAGGGTTGGAAAATATGCAAGGAACCCGGGATTGAGCCCGCTTCTGCGTGGGAGTTGTCGCAGCTGGTCTGATCAGTCCCTTTAAATGTGGGAGGAAACAGCAGTGACTCCCACTTTAAAGGGCTGTGTGACCGCGGCCTGAGACTGATAACATTAAAACTGAGGGCTAAACTATCCAGTATGTTTTTTAACCAGTCCGGTCCCAGAATACTGCACGTGCAGCTGCAAAATGGGGCAAGTAATTTCCCCGGTGCAATTTTGACTCAGGAAAATGATGTAGTGGGGAGACCAGAGATTCTACCCTGCCCACACTGTTGTACTAAGTAGTATTGATCCCCTGGAGGTTTTTAAAATGATGTTTCATGCTCCTGCTGCAAGTCAAGTCTGGGGAATGTTAAAATGGGTGCAATATAGCTTGGCCCTGACTTCTGATAAACATAAATGGGATTGAATGGAAAGTAAAAGTGGCAGCGCACACATTACATCAAAAGGAGAAATGTAGAAATGATCTCCATTTAATGACTTTCCTTGCCATATAACATATTGGCCATTATACCATTCTGGTGATGGTGTGAAGATTTGCATGGGGAATGTTACCACTTTCCAGAGACTACTGATGCTGGCATAAACCCTGTCATGCAACTGCTGGCATCACAAAATCTGATAGTTTCTCTTTACAGCTATTGGGGCATGATCATACGCACCTATTTGCCACGCAAGAGGGACACTTCATCAACGGATCAAACTGGCACGATCACATCACCACATCTGGGAAGTGTCCCACAACCGTCGGCAACCCGGGGCAAACCGATTTGATCCAGTAGAGAAGCGGGGTAAAAAGCTACTGGTGAAAGTCCGGTAGTAAATGGTTTGCCGCAGCCCACAGCAGGACTTTCCCCATGTGATCGTGCCAGCGCAGAAGTGTGGCGTCACAGATAGCATGATCACACGCTATCCCAATGCCATGTGGGTTTTTTTTGTCCCCCTTCTCCGTGTGCACATCATCAAACGCCCGTAGGGGGAGAGGAGCAATCCATCGATGACCCCCCCCCCATCTAAGCAAATCATTGATTCCCCCTTCCCCCCTTGCAGCGATTCATCGATCCCCCATTTAAGCACCTTGGAACCCACCACACAAAAAAAAACCACTTGCCCGCGGTTGCGTCTGATCACACAGCGGTGGTTTGCCCCAGCAGGTCCACAGAGCTGTGTGATCGCGTAACTGTGCGTCAAATTGCTCCGGGGCAAAAAAGCCTCAGTTCCCCTCCAGATTATCTTGCTCGTGTGGACAAGAGTGGCTATAGTGGCCTAAGAGTGGCTATAGCTGCTATACTGGCCTAAGAGTGGCTATAGCTGCTAAAACTGTTTCCAGAAGTTTTTACATATTTGTAATGGATTATTCCCTTTCTCTGTGGATCATGTTTAAATATATAGGTTATATAGTAGAGACTAAATTATTTTGTATCACCTACTACTTTTAGACTCTTAATGAATAAATAATAAAATTGGTAACAACAATAAAAATGTCTTGGCTCCATGTTGTTTTGTTGTTGTCATTGTGCATTGTCTTTTATTTGCTTATCATCTGGCAATCTTTCGTTACTGATAGTTCCAGACAATTAGATTGTAAGATTATATTAGTACTGCAAGATACTTAAAGAAGCAATTTCATTGCTAAGAATGTGCATAACTAAACTCCTGAGCCAAAGCTATTCATGTAAAAACACTGTTTTAGGTCATTGAAGTGGCTTCCCATTGCAGTGGCTGCAAATCTGGGATTCTTAATACAACAGCAACAAAAACCCCACCTGTAATGTAGTATGCTCTGTGTAGCAACCAGCCTGCCATGTGCTCCCAGGTAATGGCACCTGCCGCATGGCCAGAGCACATGGTCAGGCAGAGAGGGGAGCTTGAATCTGGAGGAACAATAGACATCCAGATTGAAAGCCTCCACCAATGTGGGACCTAGGTTCTCCCTGGGGAGCCAATGCAATCAAAGGCTCCTCCAGGGAACCTATGACAAACATGCACATATGGTAAGCCCCTATCAGGTCTTTTGGGTGCGGCCGGAGGTGTGGCTCCGGCCAGCATATAATGAGGGCCCTGGAGCCCTGGAAGCATGCTTGTTCTGAATCACTCAATAAAGGCTTCATGATTTCACCATTCCTGGTCTCCTGAGTCCAGTACTCTTCACTGGCGACGAGGATGGGATCCTGATGAGTGACTCCTTGGCTGACACCAGCACCGCATCGAGCCCAGACCAGATCTGTCAGCCACCGGCCCTGCTTGGCTCCAGCGCCACCGCACCGCCATTGGCTCCCGAGGATCTCGCTCAACGCACAGCTGCACATCCCAGAATGGCCACTGCTCCGGGAACCACCCACCCATTCAATCCAGCCTGCCCCGAAGACTGGGAAGCCTGGACGGACCAGCTCACATCCTACTTTGATGCACAGGACATCACAGATGCCGGGAAGAAGAAGTCCTGGCTCATGGCCTCCTGCAGGGTAAAAACGCTGAAGTTACTCCACAGCCTGCTTTCCCCTCGTACCCCAGCAGAGGCCACGTACGACAACATCATGGTGCTCCTAAGGAACCACTTCTCGCTGAGACCCTCCAAGAACACGCAGCAGGTGAAGTTCTTCTGCCGGCTGCAGCAGAAGGGTGAGTCTGCCTCCAATTACCTGGCAGCCCTCCGCCATCTTCTGGTGGGGTGCGAGTTCGTGGCAGTAGAGGACACGCTAAACTCCACATTCCTGTGTGGGGTCCACGACCCCAAGCTTCAAAGGAAGCTGATGGCCAACTCCACAGCCACCCTGGACGAGATGCTAACCACACCTTGCGCCTTTGAGGTCTCTCAGCAGGAGAAGCTAGGCAAATCCGCAGCTGCCCAACAGACCGAGGCTGCTTCAGACTCCGATGTTTCCGAGGATGACGAGACACTCCAGGTACAACGCTGGCCTCTGGGACAGGGGTCCCGCAACTTGGGTGAGAAGGCTTCCCGCTCAGCGACGCCACACTCCAAACATTCCACGTGCGTTAGCTGTGGCGATCAGCATGACCGCCGGACCTGCCATTTCCAGGAAGCAGAGTGCCGGTCATGTGGCAAGAAGGGCCACATTGCCTGGGCCTGCCGCACCCGCTCCAACCGCCGCACCCAAGCCACGCACCAGGCGTCTGCCGAACTCCTCCAGACAGCAGCAACCTGCCGCCACCACCACCGCAAGACACAGCAGGTAATGAACTTGCCCCCCGACACCCCCAACAAAATTAACATCTCAGTTTTGATTGAGGGGACCCCCTGCCAAATGGAAGTAGAAACAGGGTCATCCTACTCCATAATCTCGGAGTCCCCCCTCCGCAGGCTCTGCCTCAAGGGGGGACCCCGACTTCGGAAAGTCCAGGGCCTAACCCTGCGGGACTTTCAGAAGAACCCGATACCAATAAGGGGGTTGGGCAAGTTCTGGGTCCAATTTAAGAACTTTACAGGATGCTTGGGCCTCCTGGTGGTGGCGGGCAACCTCACAAGCTTGCTGGGACTCTCCTGGTTCCAGCCCCTAGGGCTGGGTGTCACTGGGGTACACAGCCTGCGGCCCACAGATTTTGCCGACATCTGTGAGGAATTCCCAGCGGTTTTTGACGGGGCACTGGGATCCTATACGGGGCCACCCATCACCCTGGACCTTGACCCTGCGGTCCGGCCCATGCGCATACCGGTCCGCCATCCGCTGCTCGCAGTGCGGCCCAAGATCCAGCGGGTTGCCCAGGGTGTACTAGAACCAGTGTCCCACGCCCAATGGGAGACCCCGATTGTGACGCCAATGAAGGCAAATGGGGACATCCGCATCTGCGTGGACTATAAGTGCACCATCAATAAGGCACTTCAGGCCCATGCCTACCCAGTCACAGTCATCAGCTATGTGTTGGCCTCCCTGGCTGGGGCGCGAGTGTTTGGGAAACTAGACCTGGCCCAGGCCTACCAGCAGCTGCTGGTCAACGATGCCACAGCAGAAGCACAGACCATTCTGACACACAAGGGGGTGTTTAAGGTAAAGCGCCTCCAGGGGCGTAGCCTCCGGGATCTTTCAAGAGTTAATGGACTGTTTGTTAAAAGGCCTTCCAGGGGTGCAGCCCTTTTTCGACGACGTCCTGATCGCAGCTCTGGACGTCAAGACTTTCTCGGCCCACCTACGCTCTGTCCTCCAGCGATTCCAGGACGCCAGCCTGAAGATGAAATGTGAGAAGTGCCTCCTCAGGGTGCCTGTGGTGGATTTCCTCAGTTTCAAGGTGGACGCCCACTGAAATCTCCAATGCCCCAGCCCCCAAGTCCAAGGCTGAGCTGCAGTCTTTTCTGGGACTCATCAACTTCTACCACGCCTTCCTTCCCCACAAGGTGGCATTAGCTGAGCCCTTACACAGGCTCCTGGACAAAAGCACCACCTGGACTTGGGGTCTCCACCAGGCGGCAGCCTTCCAGGGCATCAAGGACCTCCTAATGTCCAATGCAGTCCTCGCCCACTTCGACGAAGCCCTGCCCATCGTATTGGCCTGTGACACATTATGGGGTGGGGGCAGTTTTGGGTCACAAACTGCCGGCCGGCCGGGAGGTCCCGGTCACATATTACTCCCAGACCCTAGCCCTGGCCGAAAGGAACTATGCTCAGATAGACAAGGAGGCACTTGCGATCATGGCCGGGGTCAAAAAGTTCCATACTTACTTGTACAGGCACAAGTTCATGGTTGCCACAGACCACAAACCTCTTCTGGGGCTCCTCACCCCGGATCACCGCACATCACAAATGTTGTCCCCGCGAATCCTCCGATGGTCGATCTTCATCGCGGGGTATGACTATGACTTGGTGCATCGCCCGGGGAAGGCCATGGGCCATGTGGATGCACTCAGCTGCCTTCCGCTGCCCTCCTGCGACCCCGACCCAGCTCCGGCTTACCACGTCGCTCTGCTCGAGGACCTGCCGGACCGGCCACTTCAGGTATGGGATGTGGCCCGGTGCACAGCCCGGGACTGTCAACTCTCCCGGGTCTCTGTCTGGGTGGGAAGAGGGTGGCCCAAGAATCCAGACCCTGAGTTCGCGGCCTTCTCAATCTGGCGTGCAGAACTCTCCACCCACAAGGGGTGCTTACTCTGGGGCCCGAAGGTAGTGATTCTGGAACCCCTCCGCCCGTGAGTGCTGACCACTCTGCATGAGCACCACCCTGAGGTAGTACGAATGAAGGCCCTGGCCCAGAGCTAAATCTGGTGGCCAGGCCTTGACAAGGAGATAGAGGACCGGGTCCGCCACTGCGAAAAGTGCCAAGAGACCCGTCCAGACCTTCCACATGCTCCCGTCTGCCCCTGGGAGTCCACCCAATGCCCCTGGTCCCGACTCCACGTGGACTTTGCGGGCCCAGTACAGGGGCAGCTTTTCTTTATTCTAGTCGACAGCTACAGCAAGTGGCTGGAAGTCATTCCTGTGCGTGCCACCTTCCCTGAAGCTGCCATTTGAGCATCTTTGCCACCCACAGCCTGCTGGACACCATCGTCTCGGACAACGGCACGGCTTTCACCTCCGCAGAATTCCAGTGCTTTGTGGAGCTCCATGGCATCCGGCATGTGAGATCCGCCCCTTTTCACCCGGCCACAAACAGCCAAGCAGAGCAAATGGTCCGCACCACTAAGGAGGCGCTAAGGTGCATGGACCAGGGGGATCTGGGGTTTAAGTTAACGGCTTTCCTATTCAGCCAGCGCACCACCCCTCACTCGGCTACCAGTCGCAGCCCTGCAGAGCTGCTCATAGGCCGCCGGCTGACAACCCAGCTCGACTGGCTCCACCCTGATTGGGCGCCGGCCACCTCCAAAGAACCCAACATCCCCAAAGCTCCCAGAGGGTTCGCGCCAGAGGACCAGGTCTACGTCTGCAACTACACCCGGGGCCCTCTGTGGTTGCCGGGGTGGGTTATCCGCATCACCGGTCCCCTCTCCTATGAAGTCGGGGCGAGGAAGGACAATGGTGGAGGCGCCATGTGGACCAGCTTCGCTGCCGCCTGCACGCCTTCTTCGCAGACGATCCAGGGCTGGACTTCCCAGATGCGGAACTCGAGGTACCCGAGACAGACGATCCGCCCACCCCACAACTGGCCGAGACTCTGCAGGAGGACCCCACAGAAGCTGGCCACCCAGACATCACTCCAGTTGCCATCCCTGCACCAGTACCAGACCCGGCTCAGCCCGAAGCAGATATCCCTGAAACTCCGCTCCCTACACCGGTGGCTCCAGTGACCCCACACCGCTCGACCAGAGAACAGAAACTTCCCGCACACCTCAGAGACTATGTTTGCCAAGGGACAGTCCGAACTATGGGGGAAGGGGTGTAATGTAGTATGCTCTGTGTAGCAACCAGCCTGCCATGTGCTCCCAGGTAATGGTGCCCGCCGCATGGCCAGAGCACATGGTCAGGCAGAGAGGGGAGCTTGAATCTGGAGGAACAATAGACATCCGGATTGAAAGCCTCCACCTATGTGGGACCTTGGTTCTCCCTGGGGAGCCAATGCAATCAAAGGCTCTTCCAGGGAACCTATGACTAACATGCACATATGGTAA
This sequence comes from Lepidodactylus listeri, assembly GCA_029233225.1. Classification (NCBI taxonomy): domain Eukaryota; kingdom Metazoa; phylum Chordata; class Lepidosauria; order Squamata; family Gekkonidae; genus Lepidodactylus; species Lepidodactylus listeri. The sequence goes on along the minus strand of JARCFY010000001.1, from coordinate 115,047,122 downwards.
GCCCCTATCAGGTCTTTTGGGTGCGGCTGGAGGTGTGGCTCCGGCCAGCATAGAATGGGGGCCCTGGAGCCCTGGAAGCATGCTTGTTCTGAATCACTCAATAAAGGCTTCATGATTTCACCGTTCCTGGTCTCCTGAGTCCAGTACTCTTCACCACCCCTCTCTGATCTGTGGTTTGTTTGCTTGTTGTTGTTGTTTTGAGTTTGGGTGCCTACTTGGCCAGCAGCAGTATGCCTTTATGTCTGTTGTTTTCCTTTGATTCTAATGATTCCATGCAATGGCATTTCTCCTTTCCAATCAGAAATCTGCAAGGGAGGAGCACAGAGTACTGACCTTTGAGATACCTTTGGCGCCACTCTGGCCTAATCTGCATCTAGCATTTGCTCCATTATTCTACCAAACCCACACTGGAACAGAAAAACCTTGCGCCTTTGAGGTCTCTCAGCAGGAGAAGCTAGGCAAATCCAAATTTGCCTCAATTGTGACTCAAAATCACATTCAAATACCCCTGGCCAAAGCTGTATTGACTGCAGAGTCACCCCTGGATGGCCATAAAACGGCCATAAATCTATGCAGACAGTTTCATAAAACCGAGAGATCAAACAAAGTGAAAGTGGCCTGCAGTCTGGACACTGCCATAAAATCCAACAATCAATCAAAGTGAAAGTAGCATGCAATGCAAAGGGGAATTTCTGTTCCAAAGTGGGTTTGGTAAAACAGTGGATCAAATGCTAGATGCAGATTGGGCCCCTGTTTACAAACAGCTGCCCTGGATGATGGAATTGTTTCCCCATTAAAACTAATGGTTCGGAGTAGAGAGAATTCTGTCTGCGCCAGAAGTTATCCGCTTCAGGATCTGTAAAACTGAACCCCTTTGTTTGGTGTGCTTGAAAGTTTGCTGGTCTTGAGATGAAAGGAAGGTTCATGTTCAGTCCAAAATGGGTGTCATTCTGTCTACAAAGAGCTGCCCCAGACCATGGAATGGTTCTCAGGAGGAGTAGAGAGAAGTGTGCTTGCAACAAAAATGACCAATTTCATGGCCTGTAAAACTAAATCTTTTTGTTCAATGTGCTTGAAACTTGAATGGTATTAAGATGAGCGGAAAGACTGCTCTGTACAAATTTGGTTCTATTCTGTTTACAAACAACTGCCCCAAACCCTCCAATAGAATTCTGAGATGGCAATATCCTACATGTAACAAATTTCCCCTAAACCACAGATACAAAAGTGTAATAAATTTTTTTCTTGGGGCAGCCCTCCCTCATTATTTACTACCTTTGGCTAGGCATGCTGTCCATTTTGCCACAAATGTGTTCAACAGCTGAACTTACCATATTTCAAATGGTCAATCAGAGTTGATCATCCAGCCTGCTCACTTTATAGCTAGCAGACTAAAATGCCTACTGAACAGGTTTGTGCTGAGTTTGGAGAACTGTGTATGTGCAAAGACACTGCCATCTCAAACAGACTGGCAGCCATTAGCCTCTCTAAGGACTACTCAGACAAACACAAAAAGATAGAAGTTTATTAAAACACTGCACTGATCTATCAGTCATATTACAATATTGTGAAGGGGAAGTAGCTGATAATCTTCTCTGTTAACTTAATTCCCATTTAGACAATTTGTTGCGAATTTAGCCCCATAACCATTTAAAGTGCATTGTATTTTATTTCATTCATCACATGAAAGTAGATGGACAATTTTGGCAGTCCTGTTCTTGAGACAGCCACCTGCCTGGCATCAAATGGCTACAGCACATTTAGGGTTACAGTCTCCTTTTCCGCCTTCTTCTCTGCAGCAGTAGGGTTTTTTTCAGTGTTGTCATGGCAACCCTGTATCTGGCTGCCAGCTCTGTCGTAAGTTATTGAACTGAGACTGGCTTTTGGTTTAGCAGATAATTAGGTTCTGTCTCACAGGTTCATTTTCCTGTGGCTGGGACATGAATATGACCTACAGCTGGCCTCAATTTCAGTGGCACAGACAAAACTTTAACCCTTCCAAGGCTCTGCTGTATGCCTATTGGCAGATGCTGGTGGTTATTACCAGCCCTTTCTCTACAGTTGTTGGTACACTACATTTTAGTTAATCATGCAGGAGCATTTCCCAGTTCATTTGTTAGACTAATCCTGATTTTGCAGGAGACAAACCATGTAGAGTACATAAGGAAAGGGGCTGGTTTGGCTCCAGACAGCAGTTCTATGATTGCAAACCTGTCAATAAGGTAAAAATGAGAAGAGCAAAATAGACATCTGTCCTTGAATCAAAATGATTATGGAACCCTGCCAATAGACAGCAGCTGAGTAACTGTCCATATCTGACAACATTAAATTCTTTTTCTTCCTTGTCAGTTTCCCCCAGGATCTGAGGGCAACACTCCTGATAAACCTCATTTTCTTTTGTTAAGTTTATAAATCAATGCTCCTTCTCTTGCTGTAATGAGAATAAATATCACAGAGTTTTTGTAACATCTGGCAAGAGGAATCTATATCTTCCTGCCATGAAAGGATATACTCAGGAAAAGGCACTGGTTGAAATAAATGTCTGTGAAAGGTGGGCAGAGTTCATGCTTCAGCCCATAACAAAGAAATGTCAATAAGGATGCATCCATTCTGATACTTGTATATGTTTGCTTGCATGTTACTTTAATGTTCCAACTATTTATGGAAAGCACATACCTTGCTATATAGAAGACAGTTGCTAAGTCATGCACCAATCATACACCAAGTCAAAGCAAAACTGCCCCTACATTTATATTTCATTGTTTTTCAATATAATTAAAGAATCACTGATGCCAAGATCTGAGAAACCCAGGTTCAAGTCCCAATAATGCCATGAAGCTTAGTAAGTGAGCTTGACCCAGTCACTCTCTCTGCCTAACCCACCTTCTAGGGCTGTTATGAGAATAAAATGGAGGGGAAGATGGTGAGTGCTGCCTTGAGCATCTTGGCTGAAGGGTGAAGTAAAACGGACTGAATAAATAAACTAATTGGTAGGAAGTTTACCTGGCCATGATGCCCATATTCTACCAGAAGCGGTTGGATTTTCACTCCCACTCCCATCTGGGTCATAGTTGAGGTTATAGATTGTTTATCAATACAGTGGCTCAGTGCCTTTACCAACTGCATTTAGTATATACCAGCTGAAGTTTTCCTGGTAAAAGATGATCTCATCACTGTTATGCTTATTTTAATGATGTCCAGGCTGGGCAACTGCAAAGCATTCTATGTGGAGCAGTTTTCAAAAAAACCTTCAAAAACTTCAACAAGAGGATGTCAACTATTTTTAACAGGGACCCACCACAATCAGCATAACTCACCAGTTCTCATAATTATTAATCAGTGGAGAGTGTCCACACATTCAGCTGACAGTCATCAGCGTAAGAACTTGTCTTATTCCAAGTCAGGCCATTGTTCTATCTAGTTCCTTGCTGTCTTCCCTGGCAGGCAGGGACTCTTGAGTCTCAAACAGAAAAAAAGATCACCTCCAACATCTATATTATATCCTTTAACTGGAGACCCTGGAACTGAACCTCAGATTGGGCAATACCCCAATCTAGTTTACAATAATTATGAGACACACAAATGAACAAAAACATGCACACCAGGCACAAAAGCCTATACAAATAAGCAGATGAACTTTCTTACCCCAGGGTAACTTGACTATGTGTATCAACTTGCCAAGTGGTAATGAGAATGGAATCCCATATCAGACATATGTGTACAATAGAAGGTGTAATGCAGTGACAATCAGAAACTACCCATTACTCGCATTTGTCCAGATCCTCAAATACGTCATAGAAAGACTGAGATGAGAGACTTGTTATACATTTGGGCCATGCTACAGGGAAAGGCAGATTTAACTTGGGTACCCTGTAGTACTTTTCCAATCAGAAATACCCCCTCCTTGGCTGCTTTAAGCTCCAGTAAGGAAACAAATTCTGGGCAAAAAGCAGCCCAGGAAAGTCATTGCCTATCAGGGAAACAGTGAGTAGACCAAAAGTAATTATTATCCCCAATCCATACCTCCCTCCCTTCCATCTTGCAACCACTTTTTGCAGTTAAATAATTTATTTGTCTGGCAACTGCTCATGGATCTCCAATGTTCTATGTGATCTGATCCTCAGAAACAGTTCTAAGGAGGCTACTACCAGGCTATCAATTAGTTAATCAAACCACCTGGAAAGTACTTGAGAGAATCCATCACTGAGCCATAATATGAGTTGACCTGTTCAGAAGATATAGTACTAAACCATATTAGCCCTTAGGGAAGCATTGTAGGTCTAAGTAGCCTATGACAAGGTCAGCACACTTAATTTAAAGTTAAAGGGGACATTTGCAGAATTCTTTTTTTTTTCAAGACATTGCTCATGCATTATCCAAACTATCAAAGGAAGTTGAGAAGAGTTATATAGTGGTTTTATGAGAGACTGAGCAACAGAGAGAGAGAGCCCTTGCTAGAAGTTGATGAGTATAAGGGAAAAAGAACATGTTGCAACCCCCCCCCCAAACACATTGCTTCATACCTGCTAAGTATTTTTGCAAGCATTGTACATGACCTGAAGAATGAAATAAATGTTACTGAATATATTTGCTTCCATAACATTTTCTGTTGAAAAGGTGTGGTAGGATACAAACAATAGAAGCATGAAATAATAGCCATGTACAGCTGTGCAAGGTAGGAATCATGTCTTCCCAACAGCCCTGGTACAATACCTGTGGATAATACAGAAATTAAAGTCACATCAATGAAACCAGTAGCAATGCGAACAAAATCTGTATTTTCTTGCTGAAATACCACAGTTATAAATCCCCCCCCCCCAAAAAAAAGAACGTAGGACTAGTAGAGAGCCAGCATGGTGTAGTGGTTAGAATGTCAACCTAGGATCTGGGAGAACCAGATTTAAATCCCCACTTGTGTCATTGAGGCTTGCTGGGTGACCTTGGGCCAGTCATGCACTCCCAGCATAACCCACCTCACAAGGTTGTTCTGAGGATAAATTGGAGAGGAGAATTATGTAAGCTACTTTGAGTCCCCACTGAGGAAAAATATGGGGTATAAATAAAGTAAAATAGTAAGATGAAGCAATTGCAAATAACTATATCAGACTTAATACAAATAAATGAATGATGATGAAATGACATAGCTGGTTATTCTGATCAGAAGGGTAACCTGCAACCATTGCTTTCGGATTCAAATCATGCTCTACAGAAGAGGATGGAAATTGTTCTCAGTTGCATCTACACTCTTGTTAATGTACAGCATTGTACCTAGTTTAGCATTAGCATCTCATTGTCCTGTACATCGTTGCTGGGAGCTACATTTCTGTTGCTATTTCTACAATTACTGTAGTTATAGTTGTATGGGGGGCATTAACCTTGGGTAATTTGTCAAGTATTTTGTTATTTTTTCTTTGAAATTCTTATTATGATTTCCTCTCTGTATTCATGCAAAATATCACTGCTGATTAATGAAAATCCTGCATGGGCTTTGTTGCCAGGATCTGTGTTAACTGGAATCTACATCCACGCCATACCTTGCAGTTACACTACAAAAGGCCAATAAATTCCCACTGAGTGTGTTACTTGTTAAATTTAGCGCATTACATTGAATAAAAGCAGTGGGCCGTTGCTGTCTGGTTGGCAGAGGAGGACTAAGAGCAGCCAGACTCCCCTGAGGCCCCAAGCAGGCTGAAACTGTGACAGACTGAATCAAGGGACTCCCTAAGCACCATAGTTCAGCTTGTCTCCCTTAATTTCCTCTTTTACTAAGACTTGAGAGGAAATGGATGGAGGTGAGGTAATGTTCTGCATTAAAAGCAGCAAACATGCATAGCAATATTCCCTGCTATATGATCTCTCAAAGGCAAGTTTGTTAAGAAGTAATGTATGTATATTAGGCATTATGCTCATGAAGCATTTGGGAGAAACGTGTATAGGGCTTTTTCAAATACAACTCTGTACAAATATACACAAATAAAGCTCATGTCTATCTGCGTGCATGTGTAAAAAATACCACCATGAATGGGTCACTCAGTCTACCAGTTTGGTGTGGAGAGAGCCAGTTTGGTGTGGAGAGAGCCAGTTTGGTGTGGTGGTTAAGTGCACGGACGCTAATCTGGGAGAACCGGGTTTGGTTCCCCACTCCTCCACTTGCACCTGGCTGGATGACCTTGGGCAAGCCATAGCTCTGTACCAGCTGTTCCCTCAAGGACAGCTTGGGAAAGAGCTCTCTCAGCCCCACCTACCTCACAGGGTGTCTGTTGTGGGGAGAAGAAGGGAAAGGAGTTTGTAAGCCGCTCTGAGACTCCCTTGGGGAGTGAAGGGCGGGATATAAATCCAATCTCTTCTTCTTCTTCTTCTTCTTCTTCTTCTTCTTCTACTATATACTTGTTTTGTTCATGCTTTATTTCAGTTTTTCAGCTTTTGCATAATGTACAGTGAACTTGTGGGATCACACTTTTATGCATTTGGTGTGTTAGTGATGCTCGAATACCTGCCAGTTTTGCTATGTTCTGCTCACCATTTGCAAGTAGTTTGTCTGTTTGTCAGCCTATTTGGTGGGTTGCTTGACATATCCGCAGACTGAGACGGCTGAAGCTGAACCGGGCTTGAGTCGGGGTGGTTCGGGGGTAGGGATCCCACTCCCGGCCTTCGGTGGGGCACCATTGGTGCCAGTGCCAGTGGCCAGGAGTTTGGGAGTGCTCCTAAATACCTCCTTAACAATCGAGGCCCAGGTGGCAGCCACTGCTAAGTCAGCCTTCTACCATGTTCGGCTGATTCAGCAGTTGGTTCCCTTCCTCAGCCGCAATGACCTGGCTATTGCGATCCATGTGATGGTCACCTTGAGACCAGACTACTGTAATGCTCTCTACATGGGACTGCCGTTGTCACAAATCCGGAAGTTGCAGCTAGTGCAGAATACTGTGGCCAGGCTTCTAGGGTCTTCCTAGATGGGAGCACATCCGGCCTGTGCTGAAAACACTGCACTGGCTGCCAATAGGATACCGAATTTGCTTCAAGGTGCCAGTACTCACTTTTAAAGCCCTATATGGCCAGGGTCTGACATACCTGAGGGACCCCTTTCCCATATATACCCCAGAGAGCACTACGGCCGGGGTCTCAAAATCGACTGACCCTACTGGGGCCAGGGCCTTCTCAGTAACAGCTCCATACTGGTAGAATAAGCTCCTGGAAGAGATCAGGGCCCTGCAGGATCTTTTACAGTTCCGCAGGGCCTTCAAGATGGAGCTCTTCCCCTAGGCTTTCAACTAAGGAGCTGCTCTCACCACTACCACCAATAACTATGGTTATGGGCCTGGCCCCAGCTCTGAGATCGAGCCATACCATCATGAAACCTAAGAAGATTACTGAATTGGAAACTGTCTGTTGTTTACATCCTATAGCACACCATCTTAATTAAAGAAGGAATTATTTATTACTAGCACTTTATGATTTTATGTTTCATTGTTACTGACTATTTTAAATGATTTGATGTGGATTTTATGGTATTTTGTACCACTTAATGTAAGCTGCCCTGAGCCTGCTCACGTGGAGGGTGGGGTACAAATTGAATAAATAAATGAATAAAATAAAAATATACAAACTGTACAGTACATTGCAATCAGCAGTGTTTTATAATAATGCCCCCGAGACCTTAGTCTCCTGGGACTCTGATTTTGTTATGGCTTCTTCCCCCTTTTGTGCATGTGTACATTTGAGTATGAGCCTAGGATTGACAGAAGGCACCTGAATACTGAAAAAAACTGTGAGTCCTGGCAAGGAGGAAAAGAATGCAGGGCAGCTCTCCCAGTTATGCAAAAACCCACCCTAAGAGGGATTCAATTAATGGCCATTTCCCCCCAGGACCTCAGAGCCTCCTCCCAAACATTCTGATCTCAGCTAACAACCCATATCTCCAAAACAATATGCAACAGGCTAACTCCAGCAACTTCCTCCATATCTTAGCTACTGAAGAGGAAGAATCCGGCCCTTTTCCAGTCTTGACAAGTACCCAGCTGTATCTATCGTCCAAATCTTCCCAAGGGAATACTGTAGACACTCTCCTCCCCTACATAGACAAGGAATTTCTTTTCAGGCTGGCCCACCTTCAAAAAATTGCATTTTCATTGCCCTCCACATTCCAAAGCCAACACCCCTTCCCATCATCATCCCCAGTAAAAAGCCCCATTTTTTGTAGCCAGTTTTGCATTTACCCTGTTACGCCAGCCTTATGGTTGGCCTTCAATATCTCCAATCTCAACTCTTTGCTCCCTGGTCAGTTTCAGCTCCCAAAGGAACTTGATCACTGCTGACGACAATCCTCCCTTCTCCTTGGGAATGGGCTTGTATTCCTCCTTCTTTTTCATAGGTTTATGTAGGCAGGTTCTCTAGACAAAGGTTTTTGTGCTTTATTTGCTGTTTCACATTTTTCCATTCTGTAATTTTCATTTTATTCTGCCATACTGCATAGATTAATTTGGTTTCATTTCTGTTTATAAAATACCCCCTTTGTTTAAGAGTCTCTCCCCCTCTTCATTTTTCTGAGTGTTGATCATAGGCTAAGATCCCAAGTACTGAAGTACTGAAAATACATGTATTCATTCTGTGCTAGCAAAGGGACACTTCTGCATGTTACGGCCCTCCCACGTGTATACCGATGGGTAACAATATATGCATGTTGTCATATAGCTCTGTTCCTCCCTCCAACAATCTTGTCATCTTTGAATGATCCTTAGCAGCCAATTTTTAAAATAATGAGTGAGCAAGCTAATTAGCAAATGATATTAAATAATCACTGTTTTAAAGAAAGTCTCACCTCCTGGTCTGTAATTCCGAATTATCAAAGTTATTTTGTACATGTAAACTATAGTCACTACCTGCATCAGTTAATTAATTCCTGACCCAACCATCTGTGACTCTGGGGCAGAAATATCAATATAATAACATATATAAGAATATAAGATGCTGGTGGGTCAGACCACTGGTCAGTCTAGTCTAACATCCTCTCACATAGTGGCCAACCAATTCCTCTGGAGGTCCAACAACAGCACATAGAGACAAGGGCTTCCCATGATGCTGCCTTCTGGCATTGGTATTCAGTTTATTTACAATTCATAAATAATTTATTTATAATGTTATAAACTTTTATCACATCTCTTTTCAGTCATTTTTTCCCTTAACTGGAAAGTCCCAAAATTTTCAGGCTTTCCTCATATGAAAGGTATTTCAACCCCCTAATAACCTTGGTTGCCCTCTTCTGTTCTTTTTCCAGCTCTGCAATGTCCTTTTTGAGATACAATAATCAGAACTGAACACAATGTTCCAAATGAGGCTGCATCATAGATCTATACAAGGGCATTATAACATAGGCCTTTTTATTTTCCATCCCTTTTTTAATGATCCCCAACATGAAGTTTGCCCTTTTTTTTTTTACTGCTGCAGCACACTGAGTTTACACTTTCATTGAGTTATCTATTACAATCCCAAGATCTTTTTCCCTCTCTGTCTCCACAAGTTGTTGACTCCATCAGTCTATACATGAAGTTGGGATATTTTTTGTTGTTCTAATGTGCATCAACTTACACTTACCAACACTGAAGTTTGTTTGCCACATTGGTCCTTTCCGCATTTGCCTGCCACTCCAGATTTTCTCTGTCATCGAGTCGAGGCAATTTACATCCATGGCAAAACAGCATACAAATAACCAGGGCAACAGCAGCTAAAACTGGGCTGACCACTGAAGGGAGGTAATGTAATGCAGAATGGGGGAGGGGGGATAAAAAGAAGGTTGAACTCAATTTTAGTGCAGAATGGGAAAAAATGGATTTAAAAGATGGTTGAATTTGATTTTAGTGCAGAATTGCTTGGAGGACACCACAGTGCGCATGGATAAAAGGAGAGTGCACAAAGGGCTACTGTCACACACTCACCCAATTTGCAGAGATCCTTCTGGAGCTCTACACAGTTATCCTTGGTTATCACTATCCTGAATAATTTTATGCCATTTGCAGATCTGGCCACCAGGGGTCCTTTGGGGCCGGAGCGAGGCGGAGCGAAGCTCTGCCAGCTCAGGAATGGCCACTAGGGCAGCTACGGGCTGAATCAGATTCTCTGATCTGATTCGGCCCGCTGTCGAATTGCTGCCAAAATTTGGCGGCAACTTTAAAAGCGACTGGAGGGAAGGGGGTTTGAGGGAGAGGCTCCAAACTTGCAGGGTAGCTGCTGGGGCCTCTCCTCGAAATACCCACCAAATTTCAAGAAGATTGGACCAGGGAGTAACACTTTTTCCCACCATAGAGAACAATGGAGGGGATGGGACAACCTGTTTGGGGGCCCATAGAATTGGACCCCATGGTCCAATCTTCTTGAAACTTGGTGGGTATTTCGAGGAGAGGCCCCAGCAGCTACCCTGCAAGTTTGGAGCCTCTCCCTCAAACCCCCTTTCCTCCAGCCCCTCATATGCCCTATGAGTTTTTGCCATTGATTTCAATGGCCCATAGGATATAATGGGGCTGAAACTGACATTCCCTTTCTGACACACTTCCGGTGATGTCAGGAGACGTGGCATATGCTAATGAGTTATGCTAATGAGTTATGCTAATGAGCTCCTGCACCTCTTTTTCTATGAAAGGACCCCTGCTGGCCACTATGCTATTCATTCATAGTTTCAGGTCATTTATGAACAAATTCAATGCTACCGGCCCCAATACTGATCCTTGTGGGACCCCACTGCTTACTTCCCTCAATTGTGGGAACTGTCCTTTTATTTTTACTCTTTGCTTCCCATCATTTAACCAATTTTTAATCCATAAGAGAACTTATCCTATAACTGCTAAATTTACTGAGGAGTCTTTGGTGAAGCACTTTGTCAAAAAACCTTTTGAAACTCCAAGTATATAATGTCACTGTTATCCACATGTTTGTTCACTTTCACAAAGAACTCCAAAAGGCTGGTGAGGCAGGACTTCCCTATGCAGAAGTCATGCTGATTTTCTCTCTGTCTGATAATTCCATCTTTAATTGCAGTGTTTACTAATTTGCCTGGGACAGATTTATACTAACTGGCCTGTAATTTTCTAGTTCCCCTCTGGACAGATCCTTGAGGTACTCCACTTGTCACTCCTCTTCAAGAGGATGAGGAACCATTAACAAGCACTCTCTGGGTGCAATCTGTCAACCAGTTACAAATCCATCTAATACTAATAGGACCCAAACCTCATTTTACCAATTTGTCAACAAGAATATTATGTGGAACTTTATCAAAAGCCTTACTGAAATCAAGATAAACTATGTCTACAGCATTCCCCAGATCCAGCAAGGTAGTAACTTTCTCAAAAAAAAAAAAAGATAAAGTTAGTCTGACCTGACTTGTTCTTGAGAAACCCATGCTGGCTCTTAGTAATCATAGCCATCCTTTCTAAGTGCTCAAAGATGTTGGAAAAATAAGTATGTGAGTATGTAAGACAAGACCTGACCATTTTAGTCATTATAGGGTTAACCTATGTAACTTGTTTTTTTTAAAACAAATTTTATTATTTTCTACTTATTCAAAGTTTTACATAGTTACTTTTAAAATATTATCATAATTAACCAATTTTCTAAATAACTATGTATTCCAGTTACAATTCAAAACTTTTAGGGCTTCCCACCTCACCTATACCATTATATATATAAAAGCAATTATAAAGATTTAAAAGTATTAACTCTTACAGGTAACATATTTGGTTATAATAATAAAGAAAGAAGAGAAGAAAGAGAAAAAGAAAAACATGTAAGAGTATTATCTGAATATCTGTAATATGTAATCTAATTTCCTTTCTTGTCATTTCAAACATTCTGTATATTCCCTTAAAAATAATTGTTTCTTCTTTTAAACATCTAAAATCAGTAATCAGACAATGTAAAAATATTATTTTTCATATCCCAATGTTGTTCTAAATATTTTTTCAAGTCTTTCCATTCTTCTAAAAACTTTTCTGAGTCTTGATTGTTCAGTTTTCTTGTCCATTTGTCCATTTCTGCCATAAATAACAATTTTCTCAACCATTCCCATATGTCTGGGGTCTTTTCACATTTCCAGTTCTGAGCATAGACCATTCTCGCTGTATAACTTGTTGTTTTCTTAGGCTAACCTGGAAGAGGTACCTGGCAGCTGGCCAATTAAGTCTAAGCCCGGGAAACCTAAAGGTGTTCTGTTCTGCTGATTGGTCAGTGACATCAGGTGTTTCCTTTCAGGGGTCAAGAAGAAGGAGAGCTCCTCCACTGTAATTTCTCACTCTGTTGTAGAATGTCTTAGACTGTAGACAGAGCACAATGTTGCTCCTTAGAAAGCATGTTTTGTTTATTTGTAGCTAATCCCATTTCCCTTTATCCTTTAGTAATAAAGATTTTAAACTAGAGAAAGCAGTCTCTTCTTTCCAGAAAGCAAGATCCATAACTGAATTTTCTCGAATATTGCACAAAAGTTCTACCAAAATGACTGATGATTTGTTCTAAAACTTTCCCAGGTATAGATGTCAAACTAACAGGTCAGTAGTTACCTAGATATTCTCCTTTCCCCTTCTTGAAGATGGGGACAACATTTGCCTGCCTCCAGTCTTCTAGCATCTCCTCTATTCTCCAAGAATTCTCAAAAATAATGGACAGAGGCTCAGAAATTATATCCACAAATTCGTTTAGTACCCTTGGATGCAGTTCATCTGGCCCTGAGGTGTTTGTGTACTACCCCTATGCCAATCCTAGGCTGAAACTCCCTTCCCTCATCATGTGTTCTGTTATTGCCATGTTGAGCACCATTTCCCTCACAAGAGAAGACTGAGGAATTGTAGAAATTGAGCAGTTCTGCTCTCTCTTTATCACCTATTAACAATTTCACTTTCCTGTCCCCAAAATGGTGTAGATGATGTTGTTAGGTCTAGTGATATTGTTGTCTGGGTCTATGTGGCAACAAAGTTTGCATCTGGTTTTACTGCAAGATCTAGTACCAGTGTCCATGTTCAAATTAGATGTTGCATTATTGGGAGTGAGAAGTTGTTTGAGATTGGGCGGCTGTCTGTGAGCAAGAAAAGGTTTGGCCCTAATACTTGTGAAAGAGAACTGTCATTGTCTAGTAGAGGTTGTAAGTCACTAATGATGTATTGAACTATTTTGAGCTGAGAGCTGTATGTGACTGCTAGTGGTGTTCTGTTGTTTTTTCTTTTGGGCCTGTCTTGCAACAGGTTTTCTCTGTATACCATTCTGGCTTTGTTAATCTGTTTCTTGACTTCATCAGGTAGATACTTTAGTTCCAAAAAAGTTTGCTGTAGTTCCTTCAGGTGAAAATCTCTGTCTGTAGGACTGGAGCAGATGCAGCTGTAGCATAGAGCCTGGCTGTATACAGTGGATTATTTGGTATGTTTAGGATGATAGCTGGAGACATATAGGTATGTTTGTCAGTCAGTAGGTTTCCGGTATAAGGTGGTATCTATGCTTCTATTGTGTATTTTTACAGTAGTGTCCAGAAAACGTATTTTTCCATAGATTCATTCATTATCAGGTTGATGGTGGTATGAAAATTGTTGAATCTCTGGTAGAATATGTCCAGGGCTTCTTTACCATGTGTCCAGACAATAAAGATGTCATTAATGATCACAAGTATAAGAGAGGTAGGAGTGGGTGGGAGTTTAGAAAGTAGTGCTCCAAGTTGGCCATAAAAATGTACCTTGTACTGATGTAAATGGAACTTCTCCCATCTTCCCTTTCCCACTGTGACCCCTAAAACACATTGCCAAAAGTCATGGAACCCTCAATAAAAGGCTGCAGCGACAAAAGAAAATTACACAAAATCACCTCTACTTGCTCTGTTAGTGGCAAGGATTTTGCTTCATCCCCATCCCTACTGCTGCCCACTCTGACTGGTGGTTGTTTGTTCATGAGAGTCCCCTGAACCTGACAATGCTGAAGGGAATGGGCTGTTAGAGGTTGCTGTGGGGAAGGAAAAACAAGGAAGATCCACTCTTATGACCTAAGGACAACATAATGGAAGGAAGAAGCCAAGGAATGGTCTAGCCTTGTGCTCACAGTTCATAGGAATCAACGTGATATTTTCCTCCACAATAAGCAAAATATACATACTGCACATAAATGTATGGATAGTGAATGTCTGATTTCACGGCAACCCCACTATTCTCACTGTAAAATAAGTGGTTTTAAAAGCCTTCACTAAAACACTAGCTGAAGGCACAAGGTCAGGATCATAAAATTTTCTGAAGCAAGAAAATGTACAACTGAGCAATTCTTATTCTTAAATGTCAGCTCAATAGCCTTTACTTTGAGCTCTGATATCATAAAAGGCATGTTAGTCCCACAAGCATTTTCTTAATTGGGCATTAATTTTCTTTTACAAATCCTCCCCACTCCTGCAAATATAAACTGCATGAAGTTTTAACTCCACTAAGTGCATCTTTTTATTCTTGGATATGTTATCTGAGGGGACTTTGAAAAGCAATAGTATTTAGAAAAGACAGGGTCTCTGACATGTTGGAAAAAGGAGTCCATTTGTATTTCAAAAACCTAATACAGGAACATGGAGCTTGAAAGATGGAAGGAATTAGGCTTGTACATCTGGAACCTATAGACAACATAATGGAAGGAGGAAACCAAAGACTGGTCTAGCTCCATAAAATCTCCAAACTGGCAGAACTGTTTTGTGGCTAAGCAATTACAGGTTTTCTTTCTGTCTCTGCCAGTTGATGTTGAGGCCCCACTATCACAAAGCCTGACACACCTCTTTATCAATGTAACAGGTGAATGTTGATATATTCCTTAGGTTTGGCAACTAATCAAACTTTTATCAGGATTAGTTTATGTTGGATCCACACAAGATGGACCCAAACTATTAGATTATTTGTAATACTGGAACACTTTACACTGTAACAAACAGCTTTCAGTGTCCATTTCCAAAAGATTTCTGCCATAAAACAGCAAGAAGCTTGGCACCTTCCACTGAATTCCCAGTGTGAATCCTGTCATCAAGATCCAAATTCATTTTATAGTTAAGGGAGGCATGTGACTAAAAAGTAATCATAATGGGATATGAGAAGCATATTCTGCTTCCAGTGGAGAGGACATGTCTTCATTTCAAGCTACTTTTCAGAAGACAGAGAAACTATCAGAAAATTACATGATACACTTTTTAGATCAGGTAATGCTCTGTGCTTTCATGTACTTATTTTCCCTTGAGTAATCAAGGCTTATACGGGGACAAACAGGTGATGTGCAGTAGCATTCAGAAGGATACAGTTTTCCCTTTCTGAACTGCAGAAGCAAAATGATACTGTCTATTACACAGTGAGAAACCTGAGCATGTGATTCTACCTTATCCAATAAATTCAGGAGAGAGTTTGCAATAATCATAATTTAGATGTCAGCATTCATTACTTGGAATGTACTTGGAAAGGGCACTGGAGACTGTGTACAGTGAACAATAATAAAGATTTTATTTAATAGGCAGGAATGGGATGGATAGTCAGGAACTGGAAAGTCTGAGGTAAACATTGTTAGTAAAACAGTATACTTTTCAGTTGACAGACAAGATAGTGTTGTAGCAGCTTATTTTTACAAATTTGTGGTTCTTATCCGTGAGAGATGGTTGAATAAGAGGAATTTCACACAGCCAGTATGTTCCGTTTCAGGAACTCTACAGTAATGGTTTCTGTCTGGCATTTCACACAGAACCGTACTAGTACCAGTTCCCTAATGGAACATATTGGCCCTTTCAGACAGAAATGTGCCTCTCCCGTTGGGGAAGCATTTCTGAGCCGGTTTACCTTGAAACCTCCTCCCAAGCGTTTTTCAATTCTTGTGCAAGTCCTGAAGTGCTACGGGGTTCTGTGTGAAATGCCCCCGAAGTGCTTTCTCTGATGACGAGTGTTTTCATGCCTCTTTTCGCCCGTGTGGGCGATCTTTGTGATTTTTTTTAAAGAACCGATTTAGAGCACTATAGCGCTATAGCAACCCCATTGGAATGCCTGGGCTCCATTCCATATAGCATTCCAATGGGATTGCTATAGCGCTATAGTGCTCTAAATCAGCTCTTTAAAAAAATTCACAGAGATCGCCCGCGCAGGTGAAAAGAGGCGCGAAAAGAATTTAGATTTAGAGCACTATAGCGCTATAGCAACCCCATTGGAATGCCTGGGCTCCATTCCATATAGCATTCCAATGGGATTGCTATAGCGCTATAGTGCTCTAAATCAGCTCTTTAAAAAAATTCACAGAGATCGCCCGCGCAGGTGAAAAGAGGCGCGAAAAGAAAGCGGCAGTCTGAAATGGCAAACCGCTTCGAAGACAGCTCCAAAACGGTAGGGGATGGGCTGTCTGAAATGGCTGTCACTGTACTGGTTTATTCCAAGCCGGTTCAGTTATGTTTTAAAGGTGCAGTGTGAAATTCCCCTAAGTGTTTTAGTTAAAGTGATTCTGCATATAGTTTCCTATTAACTGTTCAGGTTTTCTGGAAAGGTCACTCTTCTAGTGTATAAAATTCTTTCCCCTTTTCTGAAATCATAATGTGTCTTCTATCCCCTAAGTAGTGTCTAATTGTTTCCTTTCACAACAGACCAGTGACTGTCTCAGTGCCAATTCCCTGTATAACTGCACAGAACTTATATTTCTCCCCTGAAAATATAATTGTTTTCCTTTTAGCCTGATTGGGACCTTCAACCTGCTAACCAGTCACTCTTTGCCAAAATCTCAAACCCCAGTTCTTGGTGTCTGTGTGAAAATGTGCTTCAGCTTTAGCTGATATGAGACTCTGAATTCTTAGATGGAATTCTTTCTCAGGTTATGTTTAACACAGCTAAGACTGGTAGTCTTTATTCAAAAGGTGAACCTGTCTGACAGACTTTTTAAGCCAAACTTTTCAGATATCCGCTCCTTTAGCTGAATTTTTACTTTACTGAATAGCATGGCTCATTTCATAGAAAAAGAGCTGCAGGATCTCATTAGCATACCTAATAGGTTATTAGCATAATAACTCATTAGCATATGCCATGCTCCCTGACATCACTGGAAGTGATGTCAGAAGGAGAGCAAAAGGGGGGGGGGAGTCATCTTCAAAAGCCTCCCCTTCCCTTCCCCACGTGGGTGGAAGCGAAGAGAGAAGGGGTTTAAACTTTTAACTCCTTC
This sequence comes from Lepidodactylus listeri, assembly GCA_029233225.1. Classification (NCBI taxonomy): domain Eukaryota; kingdom Metazoa; phylum Chordata; class Lepidosauria; order Squamata; family Gekkonidae; genus Lepidodactylus; species Lepidodactylus listeri. The sequence continues at coordinate 115,029,959 of JARCFY010000001.1, read as the reverse complement.
TCTCTGGAGTCATCTTTCCATTATATTCTATGGGGCCATAGAATACAATGGGAAGATGACTCCAGAGAGATGGGGTTTAAAGACTCCTCTCTTCACTTCACCTCCCCCCCCCAGCACATCTTGGCAGGCCAGCTGAGGAAGGGAAGGGGAGGCTTTTGAAGATGCCCCCCCCATTTGCTTGGCAGGCCAGCTGGAAGGAAGCAGCGGCGCGATCTTCCCATTATATTCTATGGGGCCATAGAATACAATGGGAAAATCGCACCGCATTGGTGGCGCAACTCTAGAGAGAAGGTGCTTCGGGTGGGGGTGGGGAGCTGGGGGTGGGGCTTGCCACCACTGCCATTTGTGCTGGCTCCTGAGCTGCTGGAGCTGCACTCCACCATGCCCCAGCCCCAAATGACCCCTGCTGAATAGTAACTTCTGCTGGACTCAAAACGAACTATATATCTCCCCTCAGCACACAGCTGATTTTATATTTCCCTCAGCTGATGCTGGCCAATCAGAGAAAAGTTGCAGCCTGTCACTCAAGCTCAACATTCTAGAGCAGAGTTAACTATTCACCTTCCTCCTCTGATTCTGCTGCATTGGAAAAATAGCATTTTGAATGTAGTCCATCACACATACACAGTCAGAGAATTAGCAGGATGGTGACATGAGTTCATTCAATGGCTGGAAAGAATTCCTCCATAGCCATGAATCTTGGCTGGTACCTCATAAGAACTGTCTAGTTCTTGGTTTGCATTTCTTGTTTGTAGCTGTCTTGGTCTGCTGCCTGTAGTCCCAGCCTTGACACTGGGGGATCATAATTCAGGACTTTACTCATCTTATCATGTTACTCTGATTTCCTGTGATTTCTTGTAATATGCTTGTAGCTTGGTGTGTCCCATCTACAGAGGAACTCAGGTCTGGAAGTATTGAGGACCACTGACTCTATTAGAATTCTAGTACAAGCTCTCATACAAGCACTTGTGGAGAACTGTTATTGATTATTTTTCTATCCATGGTTCCTTGGATCTAACTCATTGCATGTCAGAATTATGTGCCACAGTTGGTGCCTGCTGCAATATCCTCTGTTCATAAGAAGGAAGTGGCCACCTGGGATCCATGTCACCTTCTTGGACAGAGGAAAATTTTAAAAAAGAAGTAGATTAGCTTTCCTGAAGAAAGAACAAGACAGCAGAGGTCAGAACAAATTTCTACATTTTACATTTATTTCACAGTTTGGGTTTCCATCCTGAGCACACTAGTATTACGGAGATTATTTGATAACTTCAATATGCTCTAGGAAATTAGCACATTTGATACAGATGAACTAATTATCAAGAATGTTTCATTAAATATTTGCACTTCATTCATGATGTCCTACTCTATTTATTAAATCCATGACCCAATCAACAAAATCATTTCGGCCAGTACAGCCAAACAGATAAAATGACACTGAGGGCAAATGAAGATGAGAATTATGATGACAAAGAAAAAGAAGAGTAAGAAGTAACAGCAGTTAAAGGAACAAATAGGCAGCATAGACCACTGAAGCAACACAAATATGTTGGAAAACTTCTGAAAGCTGAGTCGGTTTTCAACAGTCTTGAACAAAATACAAGACTTGGTAAAAACCTGCAGCTTAGTCCTAAATTTAACAAGCAACAGAACAAGCACTGCCCTTGTGCTCTGAGAAAAGCTATTCTCTTGCTATAGTCTCACAGGATTTCTTCAGATTTTCCTCACTGTCAGGTGCAGTGAGAGCTCCCTCTCCTGCTTTAATCCGTTCTGACACCTTGCAAGGGTTCCTTCTGAGGAAATTAGGATGAGGAAATTAGTATCTTATATTTTCCCAAGTTAAAAGATAGCAAGCCACAAATAATTGCAAAACTATGAATGAAAAGATTTCTAAATCCCTGTCCAGATAAATTCCAATTCCAGCAAGGTGATACTGAAAACAAAATTTGGAATGTTAAAAGGAAAAAAATATTTTTAAATAGTTTGTAGAAATTATGAAAATACGAAGTAAACCTGCTCCAGCCTATGAATGGATTTTAATATTTAATCCCATAGATTTTAGAGGCCATTCTACTTTATTTAATCTTGTAATCCCCAAAAGGAAAGATTACTACACACAAAGGAGTGACAATATTGAAGGAAAAGCCTTTGGAAGTTATTTCATTCTTCATGGAACCTTAGATAACAATAAATCCCAATAATCAGTAATTATGAACAACCTGATTGATTCATGTTATCATTAATTCATCTACAATGGGGCTGGCCACCCACTAGGCTCACCTACAGTTCCAGAAATGGAGGGGCAGCAATAAGCCCTGTCATCCCCATCTGCCCATTCCATGGCTATCTTGCAGCAAACTGCAGCCTTGGGAAGCAACCCAGTCCCAGTGGTCAACCAGCAGGGAGCCTGCTCCCTACCCCACTCCATTCCAGGTTCAGGGGTGGAGGCATGCCTGGCCTTCTTCCTCCTTTCCTAACTGCTCCACTTGCTCGCACCTCCACACCTCGTTTTACTGCTCACTGGGGGAGGAGATGGTGGGCACCACTTTGCCATGCCACCTTTATGCTTTACGTTGCTGCCACAGAGTAGGGAATGGAGTTGGAGCTGCATCAACCATCTGTGCCTTACCTCACTGCTGCACTGAGGGAAAGAGGGCAGGCATTGCCTTTCTTCACCTCACCTCCTCTGCACCTCACTTCACTGATGCATGGGCAGAGGAAGGTCAGGTATCACCTCACTTTTCCTTATCTCTGTGAGAAGGGCGAGTGCCACCTTGTTGTGTAGCCTCTTCACCTCACTGCAACATGGAAGGGAGGCAAAGTGCTATCTTCTTGCCTCCTCCATCCTAGGGTGCCCCAAAGTCTTAAAATACCCACCCTCCTTAAGATACCTGTCTTCAATTGCAGAAGAGCACAGAACTACTAAAGAACTCTGATTGCAGTAATCACTTTTAACTACCTGCTTAGGGCATTTTCAAGTATTATTTTGTAAAAATTGCTTGGTGGTGATATATCTCTATAAGAAATCATAGGAGTAATCACTGCTGTTCTTGGATGCTTGCAGCAACTGGAACGTTTCACTTTCTCTGTCCTGTTTGTTTTTACTGCGGCCATTTGCTTGCAATTTCAGATTTCCTTCAAGAGAAATTAAAACCAAACCAAGTGGGGTGTGTGTGTGTGTGTGTGTGTGTGTATGTGTAGAACCTCACCAGTGGGACTCCTGCTTGAAGTCTATACTTCTTTGCTGAAGCATGCCTTTGTCAGCAGTTTCTGTTCAGAAGAGAGGACTGCATCACCCTCTTTCCTTGAGCTTCTGGGATAAAGCCTGGATTCCTGTGGGAGTGCCAGTGGTGGGGATATGACTTTGGTGGAGACACTTTGGTGGGGACATGAGGACAAGGGCCTGTTTATACAGCCAGAGGTACTGGGAGAGCCAAAAGGCTCATGAGTTGGTTGTGGGGTGGGAATCCTAGTCCTAGGTAGAGGGAAATTTGGTGGTGGGATACAGACTGGCCATTCCAGAAGGAGAGGGCCTGGCCACTAGCTAGCCAGTCCTGCTTCAAGCCTTCCTCCCACAAAAGAGACCTGGTTGTGCCAAGGTTAGGCCCTTTGGCCTTAACATCCTGCTGCTGAATGCCATGTCAGTAAATGAAAAACCTCCTGCCATTCAGGATTTCACTCTGGATGACCAGGCTGACCTGGCATATATTATAGAGACCTGGCTGGATGACACCAGGGTATAAATATGAACCAGCTCTGTCCTCCATTGTTTCTCTTTACAGCAGCAGGGTAGGCCGGGGGACAGGAAGGGGGGATCATGGTGGTTTACTGTGATTCCAGTTGTCACGGTGCCTCATCTAGAAGTCTGCCAGTTTTGAGTGTGTGCTTCTGATAGTGGGTGACCAGACAGGGTAGGGATTCTGCTAGTGTACCATCCACCCCATTTCCCAGACATCTCCTTTCCTGAGCTAGCCAGTCTGGTTTCAGTTATGCTAATAGAGACCTCAAGACTGGTGGTCCTGGGTGACTTTAACATCCATGCTGAGGCCAAACTGTCAGGTGTGCCCCAGGATTGCATGGCCTCCATGATGACCATGGGCTTGTCCCTAGTGATTACTGGCCCCACAGATCATTACCTGATGGACAGATCATTACCTGATCATTGCCCAACAGAGTTCAGACTTACTGCTTCATCTTTCCTCTGCAGGGGTGCTCCTTCCTTGGAACCTGATGCACTCCTGTTTGTGTTTGGGGAGTTTCCCCCCTTGGTTGCTGATTATTCTGACAAGGCTTTGACCCCTCTCTGGAATAAGGAGATGGCCCATGTCATCAGCACAGTCACCCATTAGCACCCTCTCTCCTTGGACACAGGCCAACAATCTCCTTGGTTCACTGGGGAGCTGATGGCTATGAAATGGGAGGGACGGCAGCTAGAGCACCGCTGGAAGAAAACTTGAAGCGAGACAGATTGAACATGCTCTGTGGCAGTGATGATGGCAAAAAAGACAGTATTTCTCTGCCACTATTACATCTGGATGTAATTTTCCAGCTAAGCTGTTCCACATGGTTCAAGAATTTCTACATCATAGCCCCAAAGATTTGGATTTTGACCACATGATGGCCCACTGTGATCAATTTGCCACTTACTTTGCAGACAAAATTACTCTGGGTTAGCTGCTGATATGGATGCATGTCCAGATGATGTCCCTTTGGCATCTGCTTGTCCAATTTATAAGGACACTTTTCAGCTTGTGGATCCTCAGGTGGTATGGGCTACAGTATCACCAATATGCCAATGGCATCCAGCTCTGCCTTTCTTTTCCACCTGATTCCGATGATGCTGTTGATGTTTTGAACCAGTGCTTGGAATCAGTAATGGGCTTGGATGAGGGTGAACAAGTTGAAACTTAATGTTGACAAGACAGACCTTTTCTGGGTTAGTAGGAAGGCAGACCAGGGACTCTGAATCCCCCCTGTCTTAGGTGGGGTTATACTCCTCTTGAAAAGCAAGGTTCACAGCTTGGGCGTACTGCTTGACACTGTGTTTACTTTAGAAAACCAGGTGGCTGCTGTGGCTCAGAGTGCATTTACCCAGCCCCAGCTGCTATGTCAACTGCATCCATTCCTGGGTCAGTCAGATCTAGCCATAGTGATCCATGCCCTAGTTACAGCTAGACTGGACTCTCGCAATGTGCTCTACTTGAAGGGTGTTTGGAAGCTGCAGTTAGTGCAGCATGCTGTGGCAAGACTGCTGGTTGGGGCCAGCTATCAGGAGCACATGTACCCAATACTACAGCAATTATACTGGTTACTGATTCACTACTGAGCCTAATTTAAGGTTTTGGTTGTATCCTTTAAAGCCCTACATGGTTTGGGACTGCGGTATCTGAAGGATGTTTTGTCTCATAGGTTCCTGAGCAGAAAGATCACAGGGAGATACCCTCCTGACTGACTCACCAATTAAAGATGCTTGTTTAACATGAGAGAAGGTCTTTTCTGTGGCAGTCCCACAATTACACAATATGGAGCAACCTTCTGAAGGTGTGCTCCTGTCCCCTGCATTTTCGAGCTTCAGAAGGCAGGAGAAGACACTTTTTATTTAGGGCTGCATTTTTATTATTGGCTGTCCTATTTGGAGTTTTTTTTAACTGCAGACATGTATGTATTTTATAATTGTTGTTTCTATTGTGTTCTTATATTGTTTTGATTATATTGTAGGCCACCTTGAGTTCTGCTAAGGGGAAATGTGGCTAATAAATGTTTTAAAAAATTACATAAAAGATGTATAAGGCAGGGGTGGGCAAATGGCCTGCGGGCCACATGCGGCCCGCCACAGAGTTTTTTGCAGCCCGCCAAGACATGAAGATTAACAAGAGTAAATATAGATGCTCTTTGACAGACATTAACTTGCAGGCTGTGATGAGAATCTCAACAAGCAATCTCACTCCTGATTTCAAAAAAATTATAGAAAAGTGTGATAGGGTACATTTGTCTCATTAAACTGATTCTAAAATTAAATGTGCTTGCAGCTATAGATGATATGAAATTAGCACAATAAATAAATTGAATAAAACTACCACTATTTTATTTAATTTATATTTATTGATTTTTATGATACAATTTATACCTTTTCTGAAATGCAAGGTTAAGTAATGCATGCAATCATTTTAAAAGGTGCGGCCCTCCGCTCCCACAAAGTGGCCCCCGAGCCAAAACAATTGCCCACCCCTGGTATAAGGCATGTGAGTAATCATTCTTTCTGGCCACTCAGCCTTTACTCTCTACCTTTGTGCCTGGCACTCGTAATATGCCCTAACCCCCCTGTGGTGATCTCTGTCACCTTGTGGGGAAGACGAACCACTGTCCTGCCCTCCCTTTTACTGTTGCTGCCTCCATCTTGTGTAAAATCCAGCCCCCCTCTCTTTTGTGGACCGCCCAAGACTGATGCCATGGGGGAGAGTTACTTCAGCATGCCATGTAGCCAAGGCAGGTGGGTAATGAGGACATGTGCAGACTCTCTCTAATTAAACAAATTTATTTCTAGAAGGCACAAACTCAGGGTACTGCAAGAACATATCTAGATGCACTAAGCAAAATAAACAAAAGAGCCGTTACTGATTAGGTACTTACAATCCACAGTATATCTGCTTTTTGTTAGTTGCTCAATACCCCCTCTCTCTGGTACAGCTGCAACCATCTTTAGCATCGTTCCCTCTGCCATCCCTCATGGCAGAATACATGGGAGAGACAGCTCCCTTAATGCACTCCAACCCAACCAACACATACAAAGGGATGGCTCCTGTTTTCAGCCCTTCACCCCTCATGTGCCCCAGGGCCCTTAGCCAATCTGGGTGTCAGGTCCTGGACTCAAGCCCACAAGAACCTTGACCTTCCAATCAAAATGCGTTAACACATCATGGGCTAGCTTGTTTTTTCTGTTAGCTGGAAAGGACACTCTCTATCCGGAGAGGAGCACCTTTCCCAGTCACCGAGATGCCAGGGTCCCCTACCATCACCAGAGCTGTCCCAGCATCCTCTGCTGCGCTGCCTCTCATCCATCACAAACCCCTTTCCCCCAGTGGAAAGTAGGATTGTTTCCCCTTGCATAGGCAAGTCTTTGATTTGACATACTGATATATGCAGCCTGCCCTTTAGTATGTTTCTTTTTAATCCAAATTTAATATTTTATGTTTTTTGTTTTCACTTTCAATTTCTAGAAGAAAAAATGCAAATCTACCCAATACTTGAGAAGCAGCAACAAAGTGTTGCACCCACAGTACATTCTTGGAAATGTTGTATATTTCTACAGTGAAAGAGAGGGGGTTTTTTTTAGTGCTCCCCCAAATTTCCCATGTTTTCTCATTAAAAATTGTCCTAAGACTTTATCTTGGTATACATGCTGAGTGTGAAAAGCCTTGCCTTAAGAAGCATTTTACTCATTCTGAAACAGAAACCATTTCATTGTAGGTGTTTCCTCCCCCAGTGCTCCCTCACATTTTATAATTTTCCCATTGGAGAAATGGAAGTCCTTGAAGAGAAAACATTTAAAAAGCCCCCTCCCCCAAATGTTTCCATTTTCCCCTGGGCATTCTTATCTCCAACTATAACCGACTGGTATCACACTGCAGCTTTTCATCCTTTTTTGTGACCACACTGAAGAAGACTGTTTTCATGTTGTGAAGTTATGAACATTTCCTTGTGATGACTCAGTGAATGAGGTTAAGCTTGAACTCAGCATCTGATTCAGTGTCATATTGGGAGGGCAAATATTACCCTGTAGTGCATTGTGGTTTAGACTGTGCATGTTTCAGGCAAATAATGACTTGCAACAGAGGTTTGGATCAGATAGCCTTAAGGTCTGTTCTGACTTCATGGTTGTATTTTGTTAACAGCCAGACAGTTAGAAATAGCAGGTGATATGGTATTTCAGGTTAGCATTATGGAAATTCTATTCCATGGCATCTGAAGAAGAAGCAGTTTTGCTTTAATTTGAAAAGGCCTGTTCAATCCACAGGACAAACAGAGTGTGCTACCATTTCACCAGGACTGCCATTCCCCCACTGGTGGCACTTCCCTGCTGCAACTCATCTGGCCAGGAACATGGGGGAACATTGGCAGCATCCTGACACACTGACATCACCTCCGGTGGACTCCAGGATGCTCAAGGTGCACAGAGAGCTGGTGATGCCATAATGTCACCATCAGTGAGTCCCCCCGCCACCAGCTGCTAGGCTTCCCACTTTTCTGAGAGGAAGATGCTCAAAAAGCAAGCCTCAGCAGTTCTACTTACTCCTTAGTAGGCTTGTTCCCTGACTCCCCAGATTTCAAAGGCAAAGTATAGAAGTCCTCCTTCAGGGCTGTATATAAAGTTAAGAAACACAAAAATTAATAAACAGACAAGGCAATCTCCCTGCATGTATAAAGGAAGTTTTAATACATATCATGCAATATAACCTTTATAGTATTATAAAAGTCAAAAGTTAGACAAAACCACCCATACTGTTCAGATACTGACAACGTTCACTTCCCCATGTACACTAGAATGAAAACACAAGGCTAATGTTGGATTAAACTAGAGTCAACTTTTATTAATAGCTGATCTTCAGCAAGAAAATCTTTCCTTAATCCTCAATGTGTGTTGCCTTGAAACTGAGCTCAGAAGATTCTGTCTTGTTACTTTAAACAGCCCAGCTTGGTTTGAAGCTCAACTGCCTCACTTTTTTGCTGTATATGTATCAACAGGCGCCTAGGGGCAATGAACACTATGACATGCCCCAAGGGTGGTTGGCTTAGAATTTAATGTTACTGTCATGCCCTGCTCTTCCTTAATCTTGCCTACATTTCTCCCCTATAAATAGGAATGTCAGGGTCACAGTGTGGATCCTGTTTCCTGCTGCTGCTTTGGTGGCTAGTGGGAGGGGGGGAATTAAATTGGCATTGGCATTACATCCTGGGAAAACATGGAAGTCTGCTCTAGGAATCTCTAGAATCTATGGCTTTACCATAGACTTTCTGGAGATCCCTGCTGCAGACTGATGGGATTTATGTTGCCCCCCATTCCCTGCCTCCAGATTCCCAGTGGTTGCTACTTAGTGCAGTAAATAATTCTCCCAAGAAGTATATTGCAAAAAAGGTAAACTTGCATTTGTTCAGGTAGATTCAGTTTACATTCAGATTGCAAATAAAAGAAGAGAAAGAAGCTTAATCTAGAGTACTTTCCCTATCACAAATGGCCAGCTAATTTGGCATCACGTGTATGGGAGTATGAGGGCATTGTATCTACAGGAGAGACCTGCAGAGACATGTGTCTCCATGGAAGGCCATGTGTAGAGATAGAGAGGAAGGGTCAGAGAACAGCTCCCAGGATAAGACAAAGAGACGCATCCTATTCAAGAAGATAATACCTGTACACCCTTAGAGTGATGTAGCACCCCCCAGTGTCCAGGCTTGCTGAGTCACTCACTGCAACAGAGATTTCTCCCAGCATTATAGTTTAATCCTTACAGTGTCTATATTTAATTCTGTTTGTAGATAGTTGTAGTATACAATATCAACCACTGCTCTTGTGATCCAAATTTTTCTTTTTCTTTGGAGAGGACCAGGTTGCTAGTATATATTGCAGGATAGGTTTTGCATGTAATCAGTGCTTTAGAGCACTGATAATCTAACTCTCTCTTATATATACCTTCTAGGCCTACTAGAAAACAAATTTCAGATAACATAAAACCAGAGTGAAATAGAAACAGACTCTGCTCTAATTTCAAAAGAAGGCTAAATTTAAGTGATAAAATCAGCAAATTTGAAATCAGACTTATTGAACAGAAAAATCATGCTTCAAAATTTATTGGGCATATATTTTTAAAATTAGGGTTAACTAGCAAATGACCAGTACTGGATAAGCACTGAATTATCTCTAAGCCACCATACTGCATTCATAGATGCCTTCTGGAAGAAGATGGTGTACAACATTTGAGTAATTTTTACTAAAGGCAGGATTCACATAAACTCAAGTTCACACATCTCTGTAAAACCTCTTTGGCATCTGGACAATCCATTCAGCAATCAACTTTCAAAGCAATGACAGTTTACATTAATTTTCATGATCCCATACAGAAACAGCACCTAGATAAACATTTCTTAGATTTTTTTTTTAATTCAAGAGCATTTATTGGGGTCTGTTTTATACTGTACAAAAGTAAAGCTGACACTTCGTTTTCCAGAGCCTCTTTTTCCTACTTATCAGTAATAAAAAAAAAAACCTCCTCAGGATTATTTTAATCACCAAACTGCTGGTGTCTACTTTAAAGAGAACTTCCTTGGATTATTTTTCTTAAAGTGTTTTCTTTAAGTATCTTGTGATGTCTTTGCCCCTTACTCATCAATTTACATAAAGCATAAAATATGTCTGCTTGGGAGATCCTCTTGCTTAACTTCAGAATTACTGCTATTTCTGTGGCTGACAACTTTTATGATCTTCTTTCCCAAACAAATACTCCATCTAAGCAGTTTGTGCTGGCTACAGAAAACCTCGATGCAGGACCAAGTTTCAACCAGAAATTTCTTCAGCAGTTTAATCCATAGTGAATTTATCTGGCTGTTACATGTAAAAAAGAGATGTACATTGTTGATAGGCAACATAGACTAACATTTCACATAATGGCGGCACATTTTATCACTGACTTGAACACAACAGAAAGCCATGTTTATAATCACAGCTAGCATGATTTCTGGGATTCTGTAGAATAGCATTGTCTCAATTATGTTTCAAGATTAAGAGGAAGATTGTTGTTTAGTGACCACTGAAAAGTGTTATTTATCATTAATCATTTTAAAATAATTTAGTTTAATTGATTTTGAGTCAACAAGACAGCTATTCCAAATAATGTGTGCTACCGGCAACCACTCCCATTTCCCTCCCTTTCAAAGCCCAAGAAAGAAAGGGGATCGTGTCAATTTATACTTCCAACTGCCAGCTGTGCAAATGAGAATTTTAGTTGCACATAAAACAGAAACATGTTATCTTATCTGCCCACTGTCTAGCAGAGAGCACAGGGTAGGATAAGGATACCAGTACAGTCCCTGACAATGGAAATCCAATATGGTGGGGAAAAGAAATTACAGGTGGAAATGTGTTTCCTATTTAAATGAACAAAAGAATCCAAACAGGCATTAAAACAATATTTAAAAAAAAATTGAAAATAAAGAACAAAATGAAATGAATGTGGCCTGAATAAAAATTCTCTGTACATCTCTCTCTAATCAAATGACACTACAATCCTGGTTGAAGACGTAGAACCTGGAGGGCCACACCCTAGCTCAGTCCTATAATCACAAATAAATCCCACGGCATTCAGTGGGCTATTTTTGTTGTTGTTGTTGTTCAGAGTTCAGTCCAACTCTTTGTGACCCCATGAACCACATCATGCCAGGCCCTCCTGTCTTCTGCCGTTCTCCAGAGCTTATTTTGAGGTAATTACCCACCGAACTGAATCTTTATCTTTCATGATTTCCTGCAGATTTTTACTATATTTCTTTTTTTTTTTAAATAAATTTTTATTGATTTTTCCCTATAACTACAACTATAACGCTACAATCTAAGCTACATATACCTTATACAGAGAGTACTTTATCATTTGCTTAATACTACCTTATTACATAATATAATTATGAAGCATTTAAAACCTTGAATAAATTTCAATTACTTGTTACTGCTACTATAAAAAATATCAAAACTATTTGGCAGACACGCCCACCTAGAGAAATACGGTTAATTAAACAATTTATAATACATAAGTGCAATGCTTAATAAAACAGTTTAATCACTATTTCTTCTTTCGTCCTCTTCTTGTCTTAACAGTCTCAACTATTTTTGGAGCTGCAGCTCCTTTTTCCGAGTCAGACACTTCTTCTTCACTCTTTGAGCTATCAAATCCATACATGCTTTCTTGCGAGGCCAGTGAACCATCTGAGTCTCTCCCAGTTTTCTGCTCTTTGCTTTTTTCCAGAAATTTGTTCGCTTGTTGAACAGAGTCAATCTTATACTTCTTATCTTTGATGCTGAAGCATAGTCCTTCTGGAGTATTCCAACGATAGATGATAGACTCAGACTGGAGCCAAGATGTCAATTTTCCATAGGCTTTCCTTCTTTTCCTTATTTCAAATGGGATATCCTTCATCACTTTTACTTCTTCTCCCAAGATCTTCAGAGCTGCTTTGTTTGTGGTCCTAAGCACCACATCTTTTGTAGATTTTTTGGAGAACCTTATCATAATTTCACCAGGCAGGCTTTTCTTTTTAGTATAATCTGGATAGGTTCTGTAAACCATATCCATATCGCTTTTTATATCCGCTGCTTTCATGCCTGTCACTGGTTCAAGTGCTTCACTTAGCAAATTTTTAAGGTCTTCTCCTGTGTTTTCTGGCACATTCTGAAGTCTTAGGAAAAAATTCGATCTATCCATTTGTAATTTCAAAAGCTGATCATGGTGGAAGGCCTTTTCCTTCTCTGCCTTTTGTAGTCTTGCGTCTTGGTTTTTTACTGAAGTTTTTACTTCCAGAAGTTCTCGCTGCAGCTTCTCTGTGGATTTATTCGACTCTTTTAGTTCTAGCTGCATTTTGTCCATCTTAACGTTGAGAGCTGTCATTTGGTCCACTAGAGGTCGCAATAATGAGGAGAACACCGCACTCATCTCCATGGTATCAACCTTTGAACTCGGAGCTGTACTTCCTAGTTTGGGGAAAGGTTTCGGTTTCCCCGTCATTGTTGAGGCTACGCTCTTTGTTTATAGACAGATAAGATGAACGAAAGGAGCAAATTTTCAAACAGCACTTATGTCCTTCTAAAGTTTATATCTCCAAGTGAGCGATGCTGCCATCTAGCAAGGCGGATGGGCTTTTATTCCTGCAGTAACGCCACGTAAAGAGTCTCGTAAGTACGCTAGTCCTGGAGAGGGGGGGTGGGTTTCACTCCTCCCGCCGTCTTCCCACTGTGTTCTGCTTTTCTTACTTCAGACTCACGTTTTCTCCATGCGTAACTGTCAGTTCCAGCCTCATTGCTTCGCACTCTCTGCTGCTTCTCGGATTTGCGCTTTCAGCCATACGGCTCCCACGGCGGGGGAACCTATGGGGGTGATGAAAAGGGATCTCTATCCCTCGGTCGCCACCATAGGGAGAGATCCCCTTCGGGCCACCCCAGGCAGAGCCCCCTCACTGGGGTCTCTGGGGGCTCGGCACCAGTCCAGAGCCCCTTCTTCCCGCCGGGTACGGATCGTGCTCCCCGCAGATGCGGAGGAGCACGTCCGCCATGCTCGCAAGTCTTGCCGGAAGTCTACTATATTTCATTTTGATGTGTTAATCTTATTAATATCAAGGCTGCCATTCAGAATAGTCCAAAGTTTGTAAGGAAGTAGCATGCATATATTACAGTCCAGAGATAATACAGTAAAGACATGGTAATAGCACAATAAACACTGTGGTAGACTACAACCAGTGGTGTACAAGGGGCGGGGTGTGAGGTGTGGTCTGTCCTGAGCAGAGCTTGAAGAAGGCCCTTGAAAGGGGCTCTTGAAGTCAGCATCATGCTACATTCAGTTGAATGTCTTTGCCCCCATAGGCAGAAGAAACACTCGGACAACATAATTTGGGATTATATGGCCACTTTATTTATTTATTTACATGACAAAGGCAAATGGCTACCCTTAAACGGCACAGTCAAGGCCTGGGGTTGACAACCCCACCCTTACCATATTACGGGCAATGCACCTGATTCCCGGGGTGCAGCCCACTGTTGATGGCTGGCACCCGGGCGGCCCAGCCTTGGGGGCATGCCGTGATGATACCTCACCCACATCCACCACGTCTGCATTGAGTATCCATCACCAGCACTCCCAAAGAGCAGCCTGTTCATCTCATCCCTAGCCACAAGGCAGCAGTTATGATCAAAACAAACCCCCTCACCCCGCCGGGTTGCTGAAGATGCTTACCGAGCCATAACCATTATTAACCAAATTCCGCCCAATATAGTGACAAGCCTAACAGCCGGCCCAGAACCGAAGCTAAAGCCCTATCCAAAGTACGAAATGTGAGGTAGGCGACAAACTCCTCTTCTCCCAGCCAATCATATCAGAGGTAAAAAATTCCTACCCGGCCCCCGTCAATGGGTGACCAGTCAAAACCCACATTACCTACAGGGCGGGCAGGTGGGCTGACCACGAGGTGGAATGGACAAAGGGAGGCTGGGGGGACAGCCTTGGAGTCGCTGGCCCCCGCCCCTTTCCTGTCCAGGCTGCGTGCACAGCCTTGCCTCCTCTTCGTGCCCTGCTTACATGGAGGCAACAATGCCCCCCGGCGTGAGCCTTTGGCTGCTGCCGGGGAACTATCTTTGCCCCCCTAGACAGAAGAAACACTTGGACAACATAATTTGGGATTATATGGCCACTTTATTCATTTATTTACATGACAAAGGCAAATGGCTACCCTTAAATGGCATGGTCAAGGCCTGGGGTTGACAACCCCACCCTTACCATATTACAGGCAATGCACCTGACCCCTGGGGCACAGCCCCGCTGTTGGTGGCTGGCACCCAGGCGGCCCAGCCTTGGGGGCATGCCGTGATGATACCTCACCCACATCCACCACGTCTGCATTGAGTATCCATCACCAGCACTCCCAAAGGGCAGCCTGTTCATCTCATCCCTGGCTTCAGGGCAGCAGTTACGATCAAAACAGACCCCCTCACCACGTCGGGTTGCTGAAAATGCTTACCGAGCCGTAACCATTATTAACCAAATTCTGCCATTGCAAGGGCCAAGCCTCAGCTTAGGCCCATGTGCCCACCAACACCTAGAATAGCCATTAGCCCTTGCCTTAGGTCCCTGAGGAAGAGGTCATTTCCGCGCTCCGACAGGTGCACCCCATCGCACCTGTACAGATCCACGGAATCTGACCGAATCATTGGATGAGGTATAAAGTGGCCACCCTGACTCATTAAATTGTTCCTAATTTCCCTATTGGCTCAGCACCAGGCTCTCTCAACATGGCCTGGGTTAAGAGTACCCCGCCACTCTCTGTGAGGTATCATGGCTGACCAAGCAATGACTGTATCAGGCCAGCAGCACCGGATATAAGCAAAATCTTCCCCAGCCTGCAAAATCAGCGCCTTCCCTTTTAGAATGCCCAGGTCGTTCCCACCCAAGTGAATCAGAATTATGTCAGGTGGATCAGTGGCTGTGGGGTGGAACAGCAGGTGAAGAAGGCCCACCCAGCAGAGGCCACGGCGCCCCTTCCACTCCACTGTAGCCCATGCACTCAGGCCCAGCTGAGATCCAATAGCCGATCTGTTAGCCCGGTGAGCTGCCCAGAACACAAAACTGTGTCCGAAGATGAGAATACTTCTCCGCATGCCACTGAACACAGCACCTGAAAGGAGAGGACAGTGAGACACTTGGACCCAGTGGGAGGGGGGGTCACTGGGCCACGGAATGCACATAGCCCTTATAGGCTGCAGACTTCCATCAGCCAACCCACTGTACATCCTTGGCCGAGTACCCCATAGCTGCCACTGTGGAAGCCACCCCGATATGAAAGGAGTGAGTCCTGAACTTTACTCCCAAAAGCCCCAGTTTGTCCAGGGCCCACGAGGTCACCACCCAAAACTGATTAGTCAGAGGGCTACCATTTTCATGTCTGAAAAGGAAACCGGCCTCCTCGCCCTGCAACGCCAAATACCATGACAGGGCCGAGACTGGGCAGAGGTCCTTGTCCTGACTGATCCCGAGGTTAAGCACGGCACCCTTGCACATCTGGTCCATTTTAGAGCTCCTAATCCTGACTTGCATGCAGGCACTCTGCATTTGGACATCGCGAACCTGCAAAGCCCTGCCCGACCGGTCAGTCTTGGAGTGAGCTACCAATTCACTCACCCTGAGGGCACCAAAGAAAGCGAGCAGGGCAGATGCATGAAAAAGGCATGCCTCAAATTCAGATGCGCAGACCGATCCCCAGGTGGCCTGCAGGCCCTTCAGTAATGCTGGCTATATGGCTGCCTGGTGTCTTTCACTGCAGCACCTTCCCGAACCCAACCCTCAAGCATCTTTCTCAGCCTGAAATCACCCGTGACCTTGGCAAAGCCAAAGGCCTTGCTCACAAAGGCCAGTGCCAAAAGCTTGCCCCTTGTGGAACACACGGCTAAGCCAGCCTCCTTCTGCAAGACACAATAGTGCATGAGCTGTTCTACCGGAATAGGCCACACCTTGGGGTACTGCACCGCAGCCCGGAAAGCCTCAAACTGGCGAACTGCCTGCTCATACCCTTTCTTGGTGCTAGGCGTGATCGCGAGGCTTATGACCCTGCATGCCTCAGCCCTTCAACCTGCCATAGCTCCAGGGGCATTTGCACCGGGTGAAGGTCCGCTTCTGGTGTGAGCTGACGAAACTGTGCCATCTGTTGGCGAGAGAGCATCAGTGACTCCATTGTCCAGTCCGAGCACATGTCAGGCAAGAAACAGCAGATTAAGCCGGAGGCAGCGCAAGGTGAGGGCCCTCACCAGCCTCATGACCCTTGGGGACCGTGATGTGAGAGAGTTGAGCACGTGTACCACCACTAAGTTGTTGCACCAAAAATGGACAGTGCGATCCCTTAACTCTTCCCCCCACAGCCAAACCACGACCAAAATAGGAAAGAACTCCAAGAAGGTGAGATCCCTAGTTAGTCCTGCTGATACCCATTCCCCTGGCCAGCATGCAGCACACCAGTGGCCACAAAAATACATGCCAAAACCCTGTGATCCAGCCGCATCAGAGTGTACCTGCAGTTCAGCCTCCAACCTCATGTCTTCCCACCAAAAGGAGACCCCATTAAAAGAGCTCAGGAGCTCCTGCCAGATAACAAGGTCAGCGTGCATTTCCATGTCAATCCGCACCCTATGGTGTGGGCATTGCAGAGCCGCCATTGCATCACACAGCCGCCGCAGAAAAGCCCACCCGGGCGCGACAACCTTGCATGCAAAATTGAGGTGCCCAATCACTTGCTGCAGCTCCCGCAGGGTGACCTTCTGTTTCGCGAGAAATGCGGAAAGCAACGCCTGAAGGTCCTGCACCTTGCCTAGAGGCAAGCGCGATGTTTGGGCAACCGTGTCCAATTCAACTCCCAGAAATACCAGGCGCTGATCCGGTCCCTCCATCTTATCTTGCGCTAAAGGGACCCCCAGTTCCCAAGTCAGTTCCGTGAAACCCCACAACAGCTGGTTGCACTTACCCAACCCCTGAGCGCCGACAAAAAGAAAGTCATCCAGATAGTGGACTACCTCTCCTAGTCCCATTTTGAGCCATGTGGCCCACTCGAGAAACGTGCTGAAGCACTCAAAGGCAGTGCAAGACACAGAACACCCCATGGGCAATGCCCTATCCATAAAAACTGACCTTCGAAAGAGAATCCTAACAGCTCAAAATCATCTGGGTGCACGGGAAGGAGACGAAATGCTGACTTGATGTCGCACTTCGCCATTTCCGCTCCGCGACCGCAGTGATGCACAACCCGTACTGCTTGGTCAAATGAGGTGTACCTCACCGTGCACAGATGATCAGGGATGACATCATTTACGGATCTGCCCCAGGGATAGGAAAGATGGTGAATCAAACAGAATTCATCAGGTGCCTTCTTAGGCACAATGCCCAGGGGAGAGACCCACAAATTGGGTACCGGCGGAGCCACAAATGGCCCCAGCACCCTACCCTGAACTTCCTTGGCAATCTTGTTAGCTACCATGGCCTCCATGCCACGAACTGACTTCAAATTGTGAGCCATAAAGGGTGACCGAATGCCAGCAAAAGGGATTCTAAAACCATCTCGAAAAGCATCTAACAAATATGCAGCGTCACGCCTGTTGGTATAGCGCTGCAGCCAGGCCTGCAGGGGCCCCCAGTTTAATTGGACTGGGCCCCTTTTCCCTCAGCTGCCGCAGCTTCGCCCCTACCTCTAGGCCTCTGTCCATGCCTGGGCTTGCCCTTTGGGAATGCCGTGAAGCCATGGGGGCCCGTGCACAGTGGACACTTGTGCCTGTACGAACAGGCCTTACGACCACAGACCCCTTGGGAACCGAACTCCCAGCACAGCAAGCGGGGTTGAACCGCCTGCCCTGTGAACCCATGGGGAGCTGCAGCGAGGCCCATCAGGGAATTCTGCACCATGTACCCACTGTGGGACTGGTCCCCAACCATGGGCTGTGCCTGCGCCATCAACTGCAGCCACAGATAAGGATGGATATGGTCCCAGGACAGACTGTGGTCCATCGGGGCCCACATTTTGAACTCCTTGTCATATTGGAGCCAAGCAGAGCTCGCGAAGCAGGTATATGCCTTGTAAATAATGTGCCTTGTAAATAATGTCCAGGTACTGAAACAAGACCGAAGTTCTCGAGCCGTGCACCATTGATAACACCCCAGAGTACACTATATATCCCGCCAACCAATTGGCCCACGTCTGTTCAACCCTCTGCCTTTTTAGCACCTCCTTCTCCCTGTCATCCATCTCCTCCTTATCCTTCTTCTCCAGTTCCCTATAAAGAAGGCTAAAGAGGTTGACAAAGTTGCCCCTGCAAATCTTCTCCCTAGTAGTGGGGAGGAGGTGATCGCCCAGCGGCAGAGCAGCGTCACCATAGGGCAAGGCATTTGTGGACACCAACGCGTAAGGGCTGGTCCCCGGGCGGGGAACCACCCAAGCCCCCCAGGGAGTGGCCGGGCCACCAGCTGCCCCTTTCAGGCCAGACCCGCATGGAGCTGATGCAAACGGTGAATGTGCGCCCCAGGAACCCACCTGGCTGGAACCAGCCGAGTCCCATAGCCCAGAGGGACGGCCCCAGGACCAAGGGTGCCCCAAGCCTGGGGCATCCAGAGGCAGCCCAGATGGCAGACCCCAAGGATCCCCCGCCCCTCACGAGACCAGCTGGCTACCAATACCATTCTCACTGTTCAGTCTCAGCACTGCAGAGTCTGAAGCCGCCACCGCCGCTGACCCACTGGTGACTTGGGTTGCAGTAGCCGCTGATGAGGTGGAAGCCGCATCTGTTCCAGTACGATGAGGGGACTCTGCAAACATGGATGCAATGGAGCACAGTTGCGTGAGAACTTTCTCCCGAAATTGCTTCCTCTCAGCCCACCCCCTGGCGTTCTGAGATGACCCACTCGACCCCTGAGAAGAAGAAGAAGAAGAGATTGGATTTATACCCCACCCTCCACTCCCCAAGGGAGTCTCAGAGCGGCTTACAAACTCCTTTTCCCTTCCCCTCCCCACAACAGACACCCTGTGAAGTAGGTGGGGCTGAGAGAGCTCTTTCCCAAGCTGTCCTTGAGGGAACAGCTGGTACAGAGCTATGGCTTGCCCAAGGTCATCCAGCCAGGTGCAAGTGGAGGAGTGGGGAATCAAACCGGGTTCTCCCAGATTAGAGTCCACGCACTTAACCACTACACCAAACTGGCTCTCAGGAGGAGGCGTCTCGGCGCAAGCGACCTGCCGCAAGCGACCTGCCGCAAAGATGCCAGCTTGTCCACTAGGGCCTGATGACACCGGGCCTCCTCCTCCTCATCCGAGGACTCAAGTGTGAATAAAGGCACTTCTGGGTCCAGCCTCGCCGCCTTCGGTGCGGGCCCTTTCCCCTTAGACTGGCCCAGCCCCTTCCTGGGCTCTATGGCTCCAAACAACCGACCCCCATATAGGAGGAAGATGTGGGGGTGAGCAAGCACAGGCCAGGGTGAGAAGCAAAGAAGGAAAGAGGGGGGAGCTCCAAATCAAATGACCTAGAGCTTTCACACGTAGGAAAAACTGAGAGCTGGCATGCTCTGACTCAGCTTAGAGGGAACACTTGGTTCCACCCACAAAGCAGCCCCTCGCTCCAAGTGAACTGACCTAAATTGTCTGGAGATCAGCAGTAACATCAGGGAGATCTCCAAGCCCCACCTGGACGTTGGCAACCCTGGAGCAGGAACTCCAAATAAAGTAGTGACACCACCACATGTGGGCAGCCCGTTCCCCTCCGGAAGTGTGGGCTGGCTCACCGTCAACTCAGCTAGAGGGAATGCTGATAAAACCACCCCCCTCAAGGCGAACTGCTCAATACTGCCCAGAGCAGCCACTGGATAGTTTCCAGGCCCCGGTTGGAGGCTGGCAACCCTAGAGAGGGACTAACGTGAGCTAGAGTGAGAACCAAAAACCAGAGGTCCCTTCCCGATCACTTTAAAAGAATGTGCTGGGGCTATGAATGGGAACCTCTAATTGCCAGGGCACTGACGCCAGTCCCGCTCATGGAGCAAGCCCTGCCTGAGGGCAGAGCCCGGGAAGGAAGGAATCAGGTAAGAAGGAGGGGGGGTGACCAATGCACTGCCAGATGCCCATGCCATCTATCATTCACCTCAGCCTCCCTGGGGGCCTCCTGACTGGCAGCGGCACCCACACAACACCCAGGGAGCTGCCTGCTGCTCATGCTGCCTCCCCAACCAATTCCTGCACAGGCTGCCACGCTCACTGCGGCCGACCTGCGGACAAACCTGGCAACCAGGCACGGAGTGCCTCCGATTGCTGGGGCCGTTCAGAGCCATCCACGCTTCCGGATGTGCTGGTGTCCTCCTTTGTCCGCAGCACGGCACGATTCTGCTGAATGCCGCCGCCGCCCCCACCTCCGCAAGCGGCCAAGGGCCACTGCCGCCATCTCTACATGGGGGCTGGAAAGCTCCCTTCACCCCTCAGGCAGCAGCCGCCGATCCAATGCCACACATGACCAGGTCTTCCGCACTTGCTCGCGGCCCAGCCTGCACACTGGGAGCCGTAGCAGGGGACAGGGACCAGCCATGCCTGAGAATGTGCAGGTCCTCCAACCTCTCCCCAGCCTGACCATGAGGTGGAATGGACAAAGGGAGGCTGGGGGGACAGCCTTGGAGTCGCTGGCCCCACCCCTTTCCTGTCCAGGCTGCACACACACAGCCTCACCTCCTCTTCGTGCCCTCCTTACATGGAGGCAACAACACCCCCCCCGGCGCAAGCCTTCAGCCGCTGCCGGGAACGATCTTTTCTTTTCTTTTCTTTTCTTTTCTTTAAAATGCAGTTCTGGCTGCAGCCACTAGGGGCACTGGGAAGTTTGAGCTAGGAGTATGCCTTCAGTATTTACTGAGCCAAATAAATACTTGAAAAATAGCTTATCGGTATTTTTTTTTAAATTTCCTAACCTAAATCAGATTTTCTAATCTGTAATCGACTACTGATATAGAGAAACTCCCAACTCACACAGATCCTAGGGCCAGATTTGGGACTGTCCCTTTAAATACATTTTGCAAGCCGTGGCACAAGTGAACCTAGAAGGTTCATCCTTCCAGGTTCACTTGTGCTGTGGCTTGCAAAATACATTTGAAGGGCCTAACCCTCCAAGTTGTGTGCAGATTGCCTTGGGGGAGAGATCCTAGGTGCAAAAGGGGCAGGAGTGTGTTGAATGGCTTGCCTGCAAGCTAGAGCCATCAAAACAACAGTGGACCTTCCCGGGATGCCCCTCTATCCACCCACCACATTGTGTGCATATTGGCTTGGGGGGGGGGAGATCCCAGGGACCAATGGGCAAAAGGGGAAGTGTGTTGAAAGCCAGAGACAACTCACAGTTGACCTCCCTGGGATGGCCCTCTATCCACCCCCCCAAGTTATTTATTTATTTATCTATTTATCTATTTATCTATTTATCTATCTATCATGCTTATAGGCTGCTCTCCCCGCACGCAGGCTCAGAGACGCTTACATAGCTTGGCTAGCGGAGCCAAGGTGCATATATACAATAATATCAGTTAAAACACAATTAAAAGCAGAATAATCATAACAATAAAGTGCTCAATGATGTAACTGTATGGCATAGTATATATACCTGGCATTCTCCAACTCTAGGTGTCAGGCTTGGTGATAACCACACCCAGTCACAGCCCATGTGGGCTGTGGCCGTTGGTGGTCATAGGATGGGGGGAAGGGTGGCAGCTCCTATTTGTAAGCCTGGCAGAAGAGCTCTGTCTTGCAGGCCCTGCAAAACTGCATGAGATCCCACAGGGCCCTGATTTCCTCCGGGAGCTTGTTCCATTAGTAAGGACCCACCACCGAAAAATCCCTCACCCTGGTAGCAGTGAGCCTGGCTTCTCTGGGGCCTGGGACAACCAGATGATGTTGTGCCCCAGACCGTAGTGCCCTCTGGGGTATATATGGGGAAAGGCGGTCCCTCAGGTATGTTGGACCCTGGCCATTTAGGGCTTTAAAGGCAAGCACCAGCACCTTGAAATGAATCCGGTATGCTTTGGCAGCCAGTGCAGTTCTTTTAGCATAGGCCGGATGTGCTCCAGTCCAGGGAGACACATCAATAGCCTCGCCACAGCATTCTGCACCAGCTGCAGCCTCCAGACTTGCAACAAGGGCAGCCCCATGTAGAGAGCGTTACAATAGTCTAGCCTCGAGATGACCATTGCATGGATCACTGTAGCCAGATCATCGCAATCCAGGAAGGGAGCCAACTGCTGCACCAGCCGCAGGTGATAAAAGGCTGATTTGGCAGTGGCTGCTACCTGGGCCTCCATTGTTAAGGAGGGATCCAGGAGCACTCCCAGACTCCTAACCACCAGTGGAGCTCCAGCCTAATACCACCCTGACCCAGGCACAGGACCTCCGTCTTTGCCGGGTTCAGCTTCAGCCTACTCATCCTGAGCCATCCAGCCACAGCATGCAATGCCTGATCCAGGTCATCCACTCCAGAGCTCGAATGGCCGCCCAACATCAAATAGAGCTGGGTGGTCGTCAGTGTACTGGTGACACCCCAGCCCAGCCCTCCAGGCAATCTGGGCAAGGGGGTGCATGGAGATGTTAAAAAGCATCGGGGACAGAACCACCCCCTGAGGCACTTCACATTCAAGCAGGTGCCTCCGGGACTGCTGTTCCCCTACCACCATCCTTTGTCCCCGACCCTGGAGAAAGGAAGTGAGCCACTGTAAGGAAAGCCCCTTTATCCCCATGTCAGTGAGGCGGTGGGTCAGTAGCTGGTGGTTGACCGTGTCAAACATGGCTGACTGGTCTAACAACAACAGCACCGCCACACTGCCTTGATCCAGATGTCTTCGGAGGTCATCAGTAAGGGCAACTAGTGCTGTCTCTGTCCCGTACCCCAGGCGAAAGCCAGACTAGAAGGGATCTAATACGGAAGTGTCATCCAGAAAGCTCTGCAGCTGTATCATCACAACCCTCTCAATTAGTTATGTGCAGATTGGCTTTGGGGGTGAGATCCTTGGTTCCATAGTGCAAAAGGGGAAAGAGTGTGTCAACACCCCCCCCCCCGGCAAGCTAAAGGTATCAAATTGGCAGCGGATTTCCCCAGGCAGTCCCTGCTGCTGCTGAGCTCTAGCTGGCCCGTGACAGGGGCCCTGACATGGATAGCCCAAGCCTAGTCTAATCTCATCAGATCCCAGAAGCTAAGCAGGGCTGACAGGGAGGCAGGCAATGGCAAACCATCTCCAAACAACTCTTGCCTTGATAACCCTATGGGGTCACCATAAGTCAGCTGTCATTTGATGGCGAAAAAAAATAGAGGTGGGGAATGTTAAAAAATTATCTGCCCAGAGTGCCAAATGATCTAGGTATGCCATTGACTACAATTCTGTTCCTTATCATAGTGTCCTACCGAGCTGATCTCCTATCCTATGCATAATTGTTCCAGTCTACAGAAAACACCCAGGCATGCATGTGAACACATTACATCCATGGCCTTGTGGCTTGTGGCCTGGGTAAATAATTTTTCTCTACCGATGCATGTTTAAAAATAAGAGTTTAAATCTGGTTGAAGCACTCATACCATGTGATCATCTTGTAACAGTATAATTAGCTTTGTTGCAAATTAAGCAGATATTGAATTCTGTTGAGAAGCAGATCCCTATGTATCGACTCAAGTGGTAAATATTGATTTGTGCCAAAGTGGAGATTAATATTTATCTCAAGGGTCAATACATTTTGATGTCTGCTGCAATGCGAAGTCAATATGTGTTTTGTTACTACATTCTGAGCATGTTCAAAGAGAACTCTCTAGGATCACCATTTTGACAATGAAGAGCTAAAGACAGGTTTCTTCATCCCTTTAGCTATGAACTGAAGCTGGAAATACAGAAAAAGGGATATTATTTCTATGAAATGGACATCGTGAATTGGACATTTTAAGATCATTTTGTAGTCCTTAACTTCAGTTTTCTTTAAATTTGGATTCTAGCCACCTAAGTGTAGATATTTGACTACGTCTCACAGATTGCTATGTACAATAGGTGTTATATAGCCCAAATTAAGAATTTTTAAGTCTCATGGATTCCCAAGACAGTGATTTATCAAACACATGCCTAAATTTTTCATTAAAATAAATGGTATTTAAATTAGTTTAGCTTTGAATGATAATGACCAATATAAGGAAAATTAAAACATCATGTTACATGTTGATTTTGCTATCTTCTATGTCCAGTTTTAGTTAGCCAAGCAGAAACTGTTATTTTCTCTTAATCAAAGCTGAATGCAATATAGAAAGTGCATCATTGTTTTTAAAAATGCAAAGGAACCAGCATGCATCAAAGATGTGGCATAGTATAATGACTACTGTGTCAGATTAGGCTCTGAGGAACCAAGGTTCAAATCCCTATCTGCCATGTAATTTACTGAGTGACCTTAGGCCAAACACATAGTCAACTTTACTCCACAGGGTTATTGTTAGGATAAAACTGAGATGGGAGAGCTGTGCATGCTACCCTGAACGCTCTGAAGAAGTAGACTAAAAAATCTAAATAAATAAATATAAACAAAAATTTTTTGATTGTATTGATTCACTTAGTGTAATCTGCCTAGAGTCCCTGTAAGAAAAGTGAACTCCATATAATGTACATAAAATATCTTTATTTTTTTCCAGATTCTTTTTTTGATCAAATGTTTTTATTACTTTTTAACAAGTAAACAGATATTTTTAAACATCTTACAAAGTTGAATTTTGTACTTTGTTATAATACAACCATATTTTAAGATAAACAAAAGTGAAACACCACTAGTGCAGTACAACATAGACAGTAACTTGTAAATATATTATAATGAACATTTAAGCAATATTTATAAGATACTTATTGTTCACGGCCCTTTTGGGAGTGGAATGTATGTGTGTTGTGTGTGACATGGGCTTAATGATGAGGGTTAGCATTGTAATAGTACTTGATAAATGTCATTCTGTGGTTGAATGTCTGATGCTGATATAAATTCCATGAACGGTAGCCATTTTTCATTAAAGTTAGTAGTTTTAGGATAAAGATCTGATTGTTTGATTCGGTCTGCTATCTTTTCCATTATTAAGTGATCCCATACTTTGTTGATCCAACATGTGAGAGTAGGGGCTTTATTTGCTTTCCATCTAGATGCAATAGATGTTTTTGCTGCTACTAGTAAACTTGTGATGAGTTCTCGATGAGTTATGGGTATGTCTTTCGTCTCCCAGATGTCTAGAAATATTAGGACAGGGTTAAAGGGGATATTATATCCCGTTATGAGTTTTATTTGTGTGAGTACTTCTTGCCAGAATTCCTTTATATGTGTGCATTTCCACCAGCAGTGAGCAAATGTTCCAACTTCTCCGCACTTCTTCCAACATAGTGGTGAATGAGATGAGGTTGCCTTTGATAGACGCTCAGGTGTCAGATACCATCTTGAGATGATTCGATGTGTTTGTAATCTAGTTTTTTCCAGATTCTAACAGTGTATGTTGTAACCTCCCCTGATAGAAGGAAGACTAAACTTCCAGCTAGTTTTGCCTTTTCCTAATTGCTATGCAAAGATAAAATCAGCCAGGCGTTTATGAAGGAACGACTACATTTGGCAATAATATGAATATCTTTATAATTTCCAGAAATAAATATTAAAAGCAGATTTCTAGACTACACTCTAAGATTATATCGGTATTTCAGCATTTTTCAAGAAACTGCTCTAGCAATCTGTGGCTTAAAAAAACAAGGAAGCACAGTGTGAAGAGCCAGCTGCTGTAGAACTTGAAATATAACATATTCCACACTGTTTGCTTAAAGGGGCCTGGAGGCCACAGTGGAGCACAACCTCAAAATAGCTTACACAGGAATCTTTTCACAGAGCTTCAGGGGACTAAAAACCCCACACCCTTAATATTTTTGGGTGAAGGCATTAACTCATTTTATGATCAGTTTGTTTTCAATTGCCCATGAATATGCCATATCATGCATTTAGAGAGAAAAACAAGTACAGACAGTAAACACTAGAGAACATGAGCATTTTTATTCCTTAAAATACAGACAACATTTTACCATTGAAACTTTTGAATTCTCAGAGCTGTGAAATATTTAAAATGGTTGATATTTGTGCATGTGACTGGGCTGAAAAAAGTGCAGTAATGGGGTTTCTGCCTTATAATAGTGCTATGTTCATCCCTGAAAGGGGGGGGGGGAATCACATGAGACAGCAATTGACAACTAACATCATCACATTTATATTATACAGTGGTGTTTCCAGTTTCAGCTAAAAGATTTCTCTACTTCATACATTATTTGATCAGTGTGGAACAGAGTCTCAGGGAAGCAGACATCACATGGCATGACTAATATGAGCACTGACCCTCTGCTATTTAACTCCTTCTCTTTCCCCATGTATGAATGAACTGCCTGTGGAGATGAATCAGCCCCTAGTATTCTGCATAGAAGAAGGTGATTTAGGAAACTCTTATGTAAAAGGAGTTAAAGAACAAGTAAGAGCATTATCGAGGTCTTTCCTCTAGCACCCCATCTGTACCGAAGTCACTAGACAAGTGAAAAATGGGTTCAACTGGTTTTTGCTTATTTAAAGTTGTTTAAATCAATTAAATGGCTAATCCTTGTCACTGCTTGTTTCAGTTATTTTAATAAACTTATTTTTGAGGGTCGGCCTTTTGGAAATATCCACCCTGGCTCCAAACTCAGCTGGTGCTTCTGCTGGGCTTATTTAGCATCACCTGCACACCTAAATGTGCAAAAAGGTACCCAGCTTCATTTCTCTCCCCTGGTATGCTGTAAGGCCACGGTCACACAACCCTTTAATGCGGGAGGAAGGGCAATTTCCTCCCACATTTAAAGGAACCATCTAAAAAGGCTGGGGCTAGTCCCGCACTGAAGCGGGCTCAAATGCGGTTTCCTCTCGCATTTTTCGACCCCGGGAAAATCTACTGTTTTCTCGGGAGTCGCACGAGGAACCCACATTTAAGCCATCTGGGCAGCCCTCTCTCACAATCATTGCGAGAGCAGGGCTGTCCAGATGGTCCTGGCGGCCATTTTTTCCCCTTTTACACTTGGGCGCTTGGCCACTCAAGCACCCAAGTGTAAAAAGGCAAAAACCCCAAACTTACCAGGTGGCCAGCGGGGCTCAGGGAAGGGTGCCTCCCCCCTGCCGCTGCCGCCGAATGCCTTAACCCGGGCCGCCCACTGCTTCTTCCGCCTCTGCCACTTCTTCCGCCACTGCCACCGCCTCCTCCGTCTGCTGCCATCGCCCGCCGCCTCCATCTGCCGCCATCGCCTGCTGCCTCCTCCTGCTCCGCCCGCCGCCACAAGGGTTGGGATGTGTAAACATGTGTACACATGTGTAAACATCCCAACCCGAGGTAAAAAAAATGTGGCCCCTTTAATCTGGGAGGGCTCCCAGATTTAAAGAGGCAATGTGACCACAGCCTAAGGCTCCTATCAGGTTCAAAAGATGCTGCTCAGCACCAAGGGTGCTCCTTCATAGCACAACCAGCTACAAGGTACATGATGGCCTGTTCTGGTCACCCTCCCCATCACCAGATGTCTCAAGGTGATTCAGCCTGTCCTTGTGCCACCTAGTTGTGGCCTAACCAATTTACAACCAGGCCTATTTAATGAGGGGGAAACCCTGTCCACAGAGACAACTTGGAGCAAGCAAAAAAGGAGGAAGGGAAAAGGCTTTGCACTTAGCCAATCTGGTGAAACCACAAAAAAATCCTGTTTGGCCCTAAATATAGTGACCAGCTAGTCCTGTGCTGCCCATTAGGAGGGAGGGTGGGCTGCTACAAGCTTTCATGCATAAATAGTTCTGTATGCTAAAAATGATGCCTTGGTAATTAAGCTATATCTGTAACACAAGTCTTGCAGCTTGCAATAGTTTTTAAGCTATACAGTCAAAGGGTGACATTTTGAATATTGTAAGTGAAGGCATGGATACTTTTGGATCAATAAAGTTACCTAATTTTAGAGAATAGATCAGGTTGTCCTCTTAGCTTGCACCTGAATAGTCAGAAGGCATACTTAAATTACCTAAAATGGAGGAGGCCCCAACTCAGATGGTCCAGGCTAGCCTGATCTTATCAGATCCAGAAATTAAGAAGTGTCAGCCCTGGTTAGTACTTGGATGGGAGACTACCAAGGAAGTCCAGGACTGCTGTGCAGAGGAAGACACTGGCAAATCACTTCTCTTAGAGGAATTTCACACAGTCAATATGTTCTATTTCAGGAACTCTTCAGTAATGGTTTCTGTCTGGCATTTCAGACAGAACCGTTGTAGTACTGGTTCCCTAACGGAACATATTGGCCATTTCACACAGAAACGATTCTCTACCATTAGGGAAGCGTTCCTGAACTGGCTTACCTTGAAACCAGCTCCCAAGCATTCTCCTGTTCTTGTGCCGGTCCTGAAGCGCTACGGGCTGAAATGCCCCCCAAAGCACTTCCTCCTCCTCTGAGTGTTTTCACGCCTTTTTTCGCCCATGTGGGCAATCTTCATCATATTTTTTTTTTAAAGCTGCTTTAGATCACTATTTTGATGTACCAGGACAGCGAAACAGCACGATATCGCCTCCCCAGTGGACAGACAGCAAAATAGCGCTCTAAATCAGCTCTTTAAAAAAAATCACCTGGAGATCACCCACACGGGCGAAAAGAAAACGGCTGTCTGAAATGACGTACCGCTTCAAAGACAGCTTGAAAAAGGTAGGGGAAGGGTTGTGTGAAACGGCTGTCACTAATACTGGTTTATTCCAAGCCAGTTCAGTGACATTTTTAAAGGTGCTGTGTGAAATTCCCCTTAGTCTCTTCCCTTGAACCCCCTACAGATCCACTATGTGCTGTTACTCGATGACACTTACCACCACCACCACAGTGGATCAAGGGTGGGAGAGAACCTTGAATTTCCATGAGGCAGTGCAAGGAACATAAATGTGCATTGGGTCAGTTTGCTTGCCTTTGCCATTAAGAAACACCAAATCAGGAAGCTGTAAGGACAGGTGTACATGCTTCACATCTGCAACTCACTAACTGTAAATGTATATAAAACAGTGGGGATAGAAGGCAACAGACAGAAGGTGGTAAAACACACAGGAAAGCATTATTGTATTTTTGGTACAATCAGATGCATGTGAACTGCTTGAATACAGTGAATTGTTTTTCTAATGTTTGACTGTGCTGATTGGCAATTTGAAAATGAACTACAAACTGAACTAATTGGTGACTGACCAGCAAGTGAGCTGAGATTTCCTTCACTGATAGGGATAAGAGTATCATGATAAATCACAGACTTTCCTATGGCAGAGTACCTGTGTAATTTATCCCTTCTGTTGCATCAACTTAAACTTATCCATGAGCTTGGCATACTGAGCAATCCACTCCCTAACAGCGGCCCCTTAACTCTTCTGGGAGCAGATTCCAGTGAACCTTTGAACTTCCAGGTCTCTCTAGAGGTTCCTCCCCCTCCCAACTGACCAGCTGCTAATTGGGCCGCATTTTGGAGCCAGAGCTCTATTGCTACCATTACTAAACCACCACCAGGGAACTTAGTAAGAATTCCACCTCCCCCTCTCTTGCTCCCCAGCTCCCCAGCCACAAAAGCAGCAGTGGGCTATCTGAGGCTATCGTTTCCTATTATGCCAGTATTGCAGGAGTACTAACAGCTAAGGCGGATAAAGCAGCACAAATGTTGTATGATGGGCCCTGCTTGCGGGGAAAGGAGTGGGGTATAAGTTGAATAAAATAAATAAATAAACAGGGATGTGCACAAACCACATTTTTGTGGTTCAGTTTGTGGTTTCTGACTGAATCATGAACCAAACCATAAACAGATACGCCAGTTTACAAACAGAAATGGTTTGTATTGATTTGTGAGCCATTTAAAGTTTAAACTCCTGCTTTCTGCTCCCTGCAAAAAAGCTACAAGGAACAGAAAGTGGGGTTTTTCAAACAGTTGGTTTAAAAGGCTCTGAGTGATTTAAACCCCTGCTTTCTGCTCCCTGCAAAAAAGCCATGGCAAACAAAAAGCAAGGGTTTTCAAACAGCCGAGCAGCAGGGACTGCCACTCAGTTTGGATTATAAGGCTCTAAGCCATTTGAAGCCTGCTTTCTGCTCCCCGTGGTTTTTCACAGGGAGCAGAAAGCAGCATTTTGGTTTAAATGGCTTGGAGCCATTTAAACCAAACAGCTGAGTGCTAGTCCCCATCACTTAGCTGTTCAGAAACCCTGTTTTCTGCTCCCCATGGGTTTTTGAGGGCAGCAGAAAACAGGGGTTTAAATGGCTCTGAGCTATTTAAACCAAACATCTGTTTTTTTGTGAAAAACTTTCTGCTTTTCACATACTGCCATGAACTGCATCAAAATTCGTGGAAGTCTGTGGTGTTTCTTCATTTCGCAAACATTGCTATGTGAACCATGAACCCTCCAAAATTCATGATGAACTGTAGTTCATCAGCTGGTTCATGCCCATCCTTAATGATAAACACTAAAAATGCTAACACAGTTTGTACCTCTATTCAAATAAATGGAGCTGACTTATTTTGTCACAAACCCAACCTGGGTCTGTGTGTTTACGTGTTTGTGTGCATGTATAGCATGTTCCTCTTCATCATGTCACCACCTTAAGTTAAAAATCCAGCTTCCCATATTACCAGTGACTTGGGTTGCACTAGTAAAGGTTGACTCTGAGCATGTGCTAAGGGCAGATGTGCAAAGGGCAAAATTTCCCAAACTTCAGCCCTTCTCCTGTGTATTCATGTCTAAGTGTGAACAAGTGATTAAGGTGTGCAAGGAGGACTTTGAATCACGATCTGCTCTCTTAAGCAGGAAATCTTTATTGCTAAAATTAAGCTAAAGCTCAAAACAGGGAAAATACTGTCAAGCCTCGGGTTACAGACTTAAGGGAAAAATCGTGAACACATAACAGCAGGTTAATTTTAAAAATACAGAAAAGTTACCTCTGACATCCCTTCCTGGATGACCATGGAGGAAATGCACATCCTGACCCCCACCTGCTCCATTCAGGGGAATCTGCCTTTCAGTATTTGAACAGAAACTAATGCATGTTACCAACCTTTTAACCCTGCCTGCCATTGCTGGCATGAAGCCTCTTACCCAATGCGGATTCAGGGAACTCTCTCCTATGTGGGAAGGTGGAGCTCATTCTCTCAGTCAGCTCAGGGTCCATGTCCCACATATCTCAGTACTCAGATCATGTTGTACAACAGCTATCCATCTTGCCCCTTCATGGCAGGTAGAGCAAATGGTAATGTTTCTGTAAATATCCATCTCAGCTTTCTCTGAACCTTTGGTGCATTTATGGCTGTCTTTCCTGGCAAAACAAGCCACTGTCAGGAGGATCCCAGGAAGTCCCTGGTACACTTCAAAGCAACTTACATCTTCGGGGCATGACATACTTAACCGTGGACAGTACTTTAGGCATAGTAAATATTGTTGATAGTTTTAGTGAAACCAACAGTTTTCAGAGTTCAGTGCACTAACAGTCTTTTTAACTCCTTCATATTATCTGTCAAGTTCTTTATCTAAAGATCTTAGGAAGAATTTCTGGTTGCAGCTGTTAGTGTTGAACTAATTTCTCTATCTTTTGAATTTGAACTGTTAGGAAATGGTGAGGCTAAATTCATGTAAAAAAGAGAGAAAGAAAGAAAACTAGAGGAGATGGCATGCAGTTTCTAGTCAGACTTTGTGAATCATAGGTTAAAACACAGAAATAAACCTATTACATGCTAAGTGTCAAAAATGTATATGCATTTCTTTCTCAGTCCTACATTATATTATATTATAAACCTTAGAAATGTGGTATTATCTGGATTCTAATTTGATGACACAAAATCCAGACAGCCTGAAATAAGCAGAAGCATGTATAAACAGAGTGGAAATTTAGACACTGCAGATATAATCCATCTCCCTGACATATCCAACGCCTCACTGTGAGACAGCCAGCCACAGGCTGCTGAAATGAGAATGTCGCAGAATACCAAAATAGGCAGGGATGCAGTCATCGTCATCATCATCATCATCATCATATTCATCTGAGACCATCTAGCTAAAGATATTTTGGGAGAGCAGGAGAAACCATCACAACAACAAACATGGAGCAGCCAGAATAACATTTACAGACTGGTTCAATGTGAAATGTGTTCAAATTGCTTGCACTTCAAGGAATATTTTGTGTAGGCGCCAATTCACCAACAAGGTAGCTGCTTAGCAGAGATCTGTGACATGTCCATTTTTAATTATCTGACAAAAATCCATTCCTGAAAGGGGGAAAAGGAAGTGTATTGTCATGAACAAAAATAATGGACAAGAAAGACAGGAAGTCACTCTGACGTGAATGCAAAATGGTTGAGAGTGCTGCTTTTGCTTTATATTCCCTTTCACATGTGCACAAACTTTCATTACCTGAGGTCAGCATTTAATAATATAGTCTGTGGTTATGATTCTGCAAAAAGATAATCAGTGACTACAGTGTCTGAGTTCTGCACCAAGCAACGATTTATGGTGTTGTCAAGATTAATTACTGCAATTAATAACTCCTTAATTTTATATTTTGCTTCCCAGACTATGAGATTCCCAAGTGCATTGACAGATTAGAATCCATCATACATGGTTGTTGTAATGTGCACTCAAACAGGTTCCATTTGGCATCATGATCAATCTTTCCTTTCTTCTACAAGGTAACTACAATTGAAGTGAAAAGTGACAATTTATTATTAAAGCAAAGATCTTCAGTGTGTCATAATTGCAAAAATATGCTGGTTTACCTTTAGCAACAATGGAGATCCACAATGTTATCTTTTTAGATGCTATATATATTAATTTGTTCCATTTGTAATCCTGTGCCAGTTTAGATACAGGTAAATGTAATAATGTATATAGTTGTCAAGCTCCGCCTCCGTCCCCGGGGGCGCCCCCCCCCCCGTCGCCGTGGTCTCTCCCGGGCAAACGAGGCCCCGGACAGGGGAAGAGTTGAACTCTGGAGGAGCAGGGCCTCAGAAATGACAGGGGGCAGGGTTCAACAGCACCCACGTCGCTCTCCTGCCTCCGGGTGCCAATGTTTGTCCTTCTCTCTGTCAGCTCCTTCACAGTGGCACTCCCCGGCCAATCCTCCTCGGCCTCTGGCTTTTCCTCCTTTTATTCCCCTCTTCCCCTTTCCAGAGCTCTCCCTGGCCTCCCCCCCTCCTCCTGCCTTAGCCCCGCCCCCCTTTATAGTGAAGGACGCCCTCCTTCCTCCGGGCATGTGGGTCGTCGTGGCTTGCATAGCCGCGTCCCGGGAGCCGACGCGTCAGCTCCTGCGGCTGTTCCGGCGTCTCCAGGGCAGCTCCTTCCCTCCCGTCTCCCAGCTGTGGCTCGGGCTCGCCTCCTCCTGGCGTCGGCATTGGGGAGGTGGTCCGTTCACCCGGCTCTGTGTCAGCTGTGGGCCACCCCCCTGCAGCAGCTGTGTCGCCGGGCCGCCGCGGGGCTCGGCGCTTGACTCTGGCCCAGGTGGGGCGTGGGTGCAGGGCGGTGAGGACGCCGCTCTCCTCCTCTTCAGGCGGGGCGCCAGGCCCGGCTGCCTCTTCTCCGCCGCGGCCCGTCGCGTCTTCAGGGACCGGGCGTCCCTCGTTCTGCTGCGTCCTCTGCCCGGGTGAGTCGGGGACCTGGCTGGTGCTGGGGGGGAAGGAGGTCCTCTCTGCCCCCGCCGGGGGGGGACGAAGGTCGCGACCGCCCCAGTCGGGACAATAGTTTAGGGGTCACTCTGAACTGCTGAGATCTTTTGTAATGATCTAGCAAACTAACAAATAATACAGGCTTCTTACTGGGAACATAGGTGGGGTACAAATCCTTTTAATGTGATCTTTTATCATGCTAATAGGTTCAGATCAATGGAATCCCCAGAACTTAATAGGGATATTGGTTTCTTATTTCACTACATATGCTAACCTCATTCTGTCCTTTCATTTGTATTCTCACTGATCTCCCAGAAGGGCAATAAATCCTCTTTATTTTATTTCTCATTTGGAATAGTAGATTGGAATAGTAAATTGTAATGTAATGTAAAGAATTGTAGAATGTAATGTAATTTAGAATGGTGTATGAGAAGGTACATCTCTGGTCTGGGGACAGAGGAGATACTCTACACAGTCAATTGCCCCACTTCAAAGAAGAGGATGCTGTAAGGCCACCTCCATGCTTGAGATGAGACAAATGGAGTGTAACAACAGTTAATTACTCTCGGCATTCCACGGTCTCCAATTTTGATATATTTATTTCCTTCACTATGTTTTCTCATGGAATTTAACCCAAACAAATGGTAACTATATAAACTAACCTTCTTATTTTTTTATTATTTTGTTGTACTAAGTACATTAGAATAACATTACATTCATACAGTTATAGTAGATTAAGCTAACAGACTTAACATATTAACCTCTGAATTTACAAAGTGTTTATTATAACTAACAATTAAAACATTAAAAAAATGGTCTATTAAAATCCATTAAGATAATGTTCCTGAAGCTAGAAAGACTTTGGTCATTAGATGAAATTCTCAGCATGTGATCTATATTGAGAGTATTTTACAGATATACCCATTTGTGTCCTGTGTTGACATGAAATTTAAAACTGGAGCCCATATATGAACAAATTTAGAGTAAGTTGGTGTAGGGATTGTTTGTGCTCTTTGAATTGAATCTGATATATTGGCCATTACGAACTGGTCCCACCATTTATCATGCCAAGCTGATAATGTTGGTGATTTTCTGTTTGGTCCTTGAATCTGTTAAACATCTTCATTATGTTGTATGCTAATTTACTGCTCACCCTCTACCTATATAGATCTTATTGATTGATTGATTTGATTTGATTTATATACCGCCCTCTCTGTGAGTGAGCTCAGGGCAGTTTACAACAATTTTTAATATAATAACATTAAAACAACTATTAAAAACAATGTAAAACAATAAAACCAAGATATTGTTCAACAGTTAGTTCCAATGTCAATCAACTTATGTGAAATTCAGCAGTGCCCCAATATCAGGATCCAGGCCACTGGAGGGGAGATAGCCCAGAGAGAAGAGGGACACCTGACACCTCAACCAAAAGCCCGGTGGAAGAGCTCCATCTTACAGGCCCTGTGGAACTGTAGTAGATCCTGCAGGGCCCAGATCTCAACTGGGAGCTCATTCCACCAGATGAGGGCCAGGACTGAAAAATCCCCGGCCCTGGTTGGGGCTAGTCGGATGTCCATGGGGCCAGGGATTGCTAGGAGATGGTGATTTGCAGACCTCAGTGACTTCTGGGGCCCATATGGGGAGAGGCGGTCTCTAAAGTATGCTGGCCCCTGGCTGTATAGGGCTTTAAAGGTAAGCACCAGTACCTTGAAATGAATCTGGAATTCAATCCAGGTCCATAGCCTCTATCTCTACCTATATGTATACCTATACCTATATGTATGGACTGGTAACTTCCATTTCATTGTATCTGAAGAAGTGTGAAGGCACACGGAAGCTTATACCTTGAATAAAACTTTGTTGGTCTTAGAGGTGCCACTGGACTCAAACTTTATTCTGCATACTAATAGAGTTAGAGTACTGAAGGTGAAATTATAATTGATACAGTCCAGAAGTTGCATAGTGCAAATGAGCTATCAGTAAAGTATTTTTTCAAACATTTGCTGTGCCATATTTTACTGAACCAGGTTATGTGTTAAATATAGGGCTGCCAAGTCCAACTTGGGAAATATCTGGGGACTTTGGGGGTGGAGCCAGGAGACTTTGGGGGTGGAGCCAGGAGAAAGGAAGTGACATCATTTTGTGATGTCACATCATGTGATGTTGCTTCCACATGCTGACACATGAACTCATGAAGTTTCCTAATACTGAATCAGGCCATTGGTCCATCAAGGTCAGTATTGACTACTCAGACTGGTAGTGGCTCTCCAGGGTCTCAGGCTGAGATCTTTAATGTCACCTATTACCTGATCCTTTTTTAGCTGAAGAGGCTGATACCTCCTGCATGTCAAGCAGATGCTCTATCACTGAGCAATGGCCCTACTGAATCCTTCCTCATCTCGGCAGAATATGAAGCACTAAGTGCTACACAAGTGCTAAATATGATTTTCATATCATAAGAACAGGAAAGAAGCCACAGTGGATCAGCCCATCCAGTACAGCCCATCCAGTACAACACTCTGTGTCACAACAGTGGCCAAAAATACCAGGTGCCCTCAGGAGGTCCAGCAGCGGGGCCAGAACTCCAGAAGCCCTCCCACTGTTGCCCCCCAAGCAGCAAGAATTCAGAGCCTCACTGCCCCAGACAAAGGGTTCCATTTAGACCTTGTGGCTAATAATAGCCACTGATAGACTTCTGCTGGATGGGGACAGAGAGAGACAGACAGACAGACAGACAGAAAAAAGAAAGAAAGAGGGAGAGAGAGAGAAGGGGAAAAAACTGGCAGAGGCACTTACTTCCATTTAGACCTTGTGGCTATAATAGCCACTGATAGACCTCTGCTGGATGGGGACAGAGAGAGAGATAGACAGACAGAAAAAAGAAAGAAAGAGGGAGAGAGAATGAAAAGAGCTGGAACAGAAACTCACCTTGCCAGCCACATGCAAAAGCAGCTCCTTCAGTCCCTCCTTAATCTCTGGGCGGACCTGTCTTGCTGTGGAAGAAGCTCGCTTGCTGACTTCTTAAAGGGGAAATGTCTGGCGAGGCTTTTTACTGCAGGGCAGGCTCTCTGCAGACATTTCCCTTTTAAGGCAGCCATTTTGTCCCCCCGGTGGCCAACTTTGGAAAAGCGGGAGATAAGCACTAAAAATCAGTGTTTCCCCCGCCCCACGGGGGGACTTGGCAGCCCTAGTTAAATACTACTTTATTTTTCTGCTAGTAAAGCCAACTATTTAAGATAAAGAGTTCAGATTTCCAATCTATATGCGCAAACATTACAAAACCCATAACCATGTGATGCAGGAATATTATTTTCACCTCTGAAAAGTAGATCAAGTGTTCTTGAAAATGTTTATGTAAAGGAAGACTTTATAACACAAGGAGGCCAGATTTCTGACATTAATAGAAAAAAACACCCCAACCCTGGGAACTTTTTTAATGGTTAGTTTGTTTGCTTTGTATTACCTTGACTACTTAGTGTTTTAGGTCCATTGTGGGTTAGGTCTCTCTAACAGGTTAGTTTGGCTTAAAGCCACGCTTTTCTCAAATTCCACAAAGGACATCTGTAGCAGACAGTTAATGTGTTAGACCAGTCTGAGAACCTTGACTGACAAGCAGTTCAAATAGAATTCTACAGTTAAGAGTGGCATTTGTGAGTGGCAGTTAGTTCAATTAAGAAGTTGAGTTAATCAGGGTGAAGGACCAAGAGAGGATTCTGAATTAGGGAAGTGGGACTGGTAGTACTTCCCTGATGGAAATAGCTTTTAGTAAAGGGGGGTGATCCTCATAAAGTGTTCAAGAAGGAAAATGGGAACTTGTGTGTATATTTCTGCTTTCACAGGCTTAAGAAATTTTGAGACAAAGAAGCTTATGCCTGTTTATTTAGGCAGTGACTGCTAAGAGATCTCTCTCCACAGTTTTGAAAACCTATCTGTATAAGAAAACAGCTATTTGTTTGTGACAAACTATCTGGTGTTTATGGTTATACAAAGTTACCTCATTCCTATTGCCTATTCACCTTCAAAGTTTATACCTAATACCTACTTGGCAGTCAGATTTGACCTCCCCCCCAACAGTGAAATAAAGCAGTTTGCTTGTTTTGAATTATTATCTTCCTCTCTTGTGCTATAATCTCTTGTGCCAAAAGATCTGTCAGTTCCTCATTTCCCCAGGCTGGGTCAGCACATATCCATATACATTTAACCAACTGAGTGGGACAGACAAAGAAACAAAGAACAAGAAAAGGAACTGCTTGGCCAAGGGGGGGGGGGGAAGGGAAGTTGGGGGAACCATTATAATATTCATTAACCTTCAGTACGAGAGGTTAAACAACAGAAGGAACACTTGCAGTTTATATGCTTCTTTGAGCCTTCAAAAACATTAAGCAAAATGATTGATGGTGAATTGTTGAAAGTGGCAGGGAAGCTAATGGAAAATAAATGTGACAGATAAAAAGGTTATTTAGAATAACACGTTTTGCTGCCAATATTGTTGTCTTCATTCCATTTTATGGAATTTTGGGAAACAACATTTAAACTTTTGGAAAGATCATTTTGATGATGTGATCCTGTAAATATGATTTAAAACAGCATTCGTCCTATATTTTCATACAAGTATTTAAAACTGGCATTCAGAACCCTCTGAATAACTCATATGCAGTTTATTTGGTTTATAAATAATGTTGGATTGGATGTACAAGTGGTGTTCCTATCACAATGGCACTTATTGTAGTGCATGGATCTTCTGTTGGCAGAGGAGAGACCAATTTTTGCCAGTTCCTTCTTCTAATTCAGATACCAACTTTGTTCCCTTGTTGGTTTTAGTGTCTCTCTTTTTTCTTTGTTTGTTTTATTTTCTTTCTTTCAGTGGCTTTATTTTGGCCAGGGGCTAGGGCTGCCAAGTCCAACTTGGGAAATATCTGGGGACTTTGGGGGTGGAGCCAGGAGACTTTGGGGGTGGAGCCAGGAGAAAGGAAGTGACATCATTTTGTGATGTCACATCCTGTGATGTTGCTTCCACATGCTGACACATGAACTCATGAAGTTTCCTAATACTGAATCAGGCCATTGGTCCATCAAGGTCAGTATTGACTACTCAGACTGGTAGTGGCTCTCCAGGGTCTCAGGCTGAGATCTTTAATGTCACCTATTACCTGATCCTTTTTTAGCTGAAGAAGCTGATACCTCCTGCATGTCAAGCAGATGCTCTATCACTGAGCAACAGCCCTACTGAATCCTTCCTCATCTCGGCAGAATATGAACCACTAAGTGCTACACAAGTGCTAAATATGATTTTCATATCATAAGAACAGGAGAGAAGCCACAGAAGCCCATCCAGTACAGCCCATCCAGTACAACACTCTGTGTCACAACAGTGGCCAAAAATACCAGGTGCCCTCAGGAGGTCCAGCAGCGGGGCCAGAACTCCAGAAGCCCTCCCACTGTTGCCCCCCAAGCACCAAGAATACAGAGCATCACTGCCCCAGACAAAGTGTTCCATTTAGACCTTGTGGCTAATAATAGCCACTGATAGACCTCTGCTGGATGGGGACAGAGAGAGAGAGAGAGACAGACAGACAGACAGAAAAAAGAAAGAGGGAAAGAGAGAAGGAAAAAAAACTGGCAGAGGCACTTACTTCCATTTAGACCTTGTGGCTATAATAGCCACTGATAGACCTCTGCTGGACGGGGACAGAGAGAGAGAGAGAGAGACAGACAGACAGACAGAAAAAAGAAAGAGGGAGAGAGAGAAGGAAAAAAACTGGCAGAGGCACTTACTTCCATTTAGACCTTGTGGCTATAATAGCCACTGATAGACCTCTGCTGGATGGGGACAGAGAGAGAGAAAGAGAGAGACAGACAGACAGACAGACAGACAGACAGAAAAAAGAAAGAGGGAGAGAGAATGAAAAGAGCTGGAAGAGAAACTTACCTTGCCAGCCACATGCAAAAGCAGCTCCTTCAGTCCCTCCTTAATCTCTGGGTGGACCCCTCTTGCTGTGGAAGCTCTCTTGCTGACTTCTTAAAGGGGAAATGTCTGGTGAGGCTTTTTACTGCAGGGCAGGCTCTCTGCAGACATTTCCCTTTTAAGGCAGCCATTTTGTCCCCCCGGTGGCCAACTTTGAAAAAGCGGGGGGAAGGACTAAAAATCGGTGTTTCCCCCGCCCTACCAGGGGACTTGGCAGCCCTACCAGGGGCTCACAGAAGTCACTGGAAAGACAGTGAGTTTGTCGCTGGGCAGGCCCTGATGGACACAGCACTGCCCCAGTTAATGGCTGAATCTGCATCTAGCATTTGCTTCGTTGTCTTGCCAAACCCACACTGGAACAGAAATTCCCATCTGCATTGCATGCCACTTTCACTTTGATTGATTGTTGAATTTTATGGCAGTGTCCAGACTGCATGCCGCTTTGGATCTCTTGGTTTTATGGTGGCTGTCTGTATAGATTTATGGTCGTTTTATGGCCATTCAGGGGTGACTCTGCAGTGAGAACATCATTGACCTGGGATATCTGAATGTGGTTTTGAGCCGCATCTTTTTCTCTTCCAGTGTGGGTTTGGTAAAACAATGGAGCAAATGTTAAATGCAGATTGGGCCAACATCTTTTATTACTACTATTATTAGCACTGGTTAGTTTGGTTGGTGTTTTTTCATTTTTCCCTTAAAAACCAGACACACAAGTGAGTTGATTCCAAAAGGAGTATCCCAGGACTGACCCAGCCCTCCCCAAAGCCCCAGTGCCTGGAACAGAGGGGATGGGGCTGAGTACCCCTCCCTAGCCTTCTAGACCCCTTGACCCACCAGCAGAATTTCAAGAGCCTGAGGTGGCTACAGCTGGAGAGGAAAGGCTGAACAATCTCATTCCATGAGCTTCACTCCATTAGCAGTAATCTGTATCCATTGTCTTCAAGGCATTCATTTATGGGCAAATGGCATCTCAAATGATATACGAGTTCTCCACATTATTTACAAGAATGAATAATAGATCCTACATGGACTTAATTACTGTTGTAATTTGTAAAATTATGTTTATTAGGAAGAACTCATATCTACTTTGACCTAGTGAAAAATAAAGAACAACTTTGGATGCCCAGACCTGCAAATATATTTGTATAACATGATAGAAATGGTGCACAGAATAGTGTATAAAATGACAGTGCACTTGGAGTGTGATTGCCATGCTGATTCTACAAAATAAGACATGCTTTCTAATGATATTATTCACATTCCTCAAAAGCATAGAGTGAGGCCAGAAAGGGTAATGTCTTTTGGCAATTCTCCATGATACCTCACAGAAATTGACATGGGAAGCATGGTTTGTTTTAGTTTTAAAAATCAAATATATACATATGACACCAGTGCGTACAATGGTATGGAAAAAAGTTGAGCATAGATCTTATAAGTATTATTCTAGGCTAATGTACCCCTGCAGTGGGGTATCAAAAATGCTGCAGAAGTTGAACAGACATAATATTTACATTGGAGAAGCTGTCAACACTGTGGTAAAACAAGTCTGTCTAACAGTTTCCTAGGGCTTGGTTCATGAAAGCCTCTTTCTCACTCAGTACCAGTATGGAAAGAGCCAACAGTCCCCAGTGGAATGACAGCAACAGTAGTTTATATGTGAAAAAGCACTGTAAAGTGCTGGTAAAGTTCCTGACTGTGATCAAAGGATCCACAGAAGCTCATACCAGTATGGCTTCTTTTTTTATCTAAGAGAAGTGTGCCCAGGAACTCCATCACAGTAAGCACTAATCTGAGGAAGTGTGCGTGCACACGAAAGTGTATACCTTGAATAAAACTTTGTTGGTCTTAAGGGTGCCACTGGACTCAAACTTTGTTCTACTGCTTCAGAACAACACGGCTGCCCACCTGGATCTATCAGTAAGCACTAATATTTTGCTGCTCGTAAACAGAATTGCAAAACCCTGTTTGAAGACTGCAAATCCTGACCAGTATTTTATCTACTAATTTGGGATATTTGTGTTTTTTATTTAAAAGCTTTACTCAAGCTATGTTTTTATTACAAAAATATTTCCATTCTGTTCCAATTTCTATTTTTAATATAACTTGAGGATGCTTGGCAGCATAACTTCTTAGAATTTTAGTCTAATAAAGTGAGAAGAGACCAAAAAGCCTGTTTAAAGCAGAAACACCCAGGATTTATATCAAAGCCTATCATGATCAGTCTGGGTGACTCCAGTGTGATTAGAAGCCAAGTGGTAGAGTATTATTAGGAGATCAAGGATTTTGCTATATACCATATACACCCCCTCAAAGAATATATTTCTGAAATGTTTTTACTTGGCAGTTTATAAAATACATACACATATATATAAAGTCAATCACAGAAACAGAACTGGGATCTTTGTACTATTACGTTTCTGACTAATCTCACAAACTAGTTTCTTCTTTCTGTCCATGGCCATGTTGCAGGGTCAGGACCACCTCCAACCTGCAGGGGAAGAATACTTGGGGAAAAGTTTCAGGCTGTGCTATTCTGTAATAGTAGAACAAAATCCTTTTGGATCTGATGAAGTGAGTTTTGATTCACAAGAGCTTATATCCTGAAAAATTGTGTTGGTCTTTGAGGTGCTACTGGACTTGAATTTTGTTCTACTTGGAAAAAAAAGATCTCGCCAGTGCATCCCTTGCATCTGGATGATCTTGC
The DNA here is from genome assembly GCA_029233225.1 of Lepidodactylus listeri. Taxonomy (NCBI): domain Eukaryota; kingdom Metazoa; phylum Chordata; class Lepidosauria; order Squamata; family Gekkonidae; genus Lepidodactylus; species Lepidodactylus listeri. The sequence continues at coordinate 114,987,315 of JARCFY010000001.1, read as the reverse complement.
CCAGCTCTGGCTAGGCAGAAGCAGCATGGCTTGGCCTGGCTGGAGTTTTAGTGGCTTCTCCTTGCTGATGACATTTAGGAGGGGTACAGGAATTATGAATGAGGATTCTTTGCCTTATTCAAGCTCTCTAAAACTTTAATCTGTGGTATAGAACCTCAGTGTACTGTGACTGTGAGATGGGGGACCAAAAGAGGTACCAGGGCATATTTTGGTGAGTGCTCATTGTCTGTTATTGCTTCTGGGAATCATCCTTGTCACCCCAAAGCAAATGAACTGCAAAAAAAAAAAAAAAAGGCCAGCAAAGCAAATACTTTCAAATCATCAGACTGCCAAGCCACACATTACAACAGAAAGCATAAAATCTTCAACACTATTAGGCAAACTGCTCTATGGAAAAACTCCTTCCCGGCCAAATGTCATTCTAAACAAGAAACTTGAGCAAATCTCATCCACCAAATCTCTCCAAGAGAAATTATGTCTTGTTACATTCATATTTCCTAACAGTCTTTATCTATGGTGTTTTCTTTATTAATTTTATTTATTGAAAGCATTTTTATGCTGCCTTTCCACCCTATCAGGGTCCACAAGGTGGTGAACATAAAAAAAAATACAATATTTGAGCAGTTAAAGAGTAATTTAAAATCATAAAAGAATTCAATTAAAAACACATATACATACAGCACTAGAAGGAGGACCAGTAAATGAAGCTAATATCCCTGACAAGAAAGGAGAGAAAAATCAAGATTCTGGTTTAAAAGGTCCATCCTGATCCTAGTAAACTGATTTACTAGAGTAAAATCAGGAGAAAGCCTTCTTAAATATATGTTGCCATACATTGATCTTAAAAGCAGTGATGCCTGGAGTTCATATAATCAATTCAAGAAGACTGTTCTAGAATCCTACACCTCTCATATCTTCCAAAGCTGCTGTACATTCATGAAATAAAAGGAAAAGGGGGTGGGGGAACAATTATAGTTACCAAATGTCAAATAACTCCTTCAGTTGATGTCCATATGTTATAAAAGAAAGGAACTGTAAAAAATGCTCTGAAGGTCAAGTTAGTGTCATTGGAAGCAGGCAGTCCATGGTGCTCTAATATAATTACATGCAAAAAGGTATATATAATTACATGCAAAAAACCTGGATTAATTGCATTTTTCCTGCCTTTCTTCCAAGGTGTGTGGGACCATTTTATCTTCACAACAATTATATGAAGTATACAGGGCTTTTTTTAAAAGGAAAGGAAAGGAAAGGAAGAAAGGAAGAAAGGAAGAAAGGAAGAAAGGAAGAAAGGAAGAAAGGAAGAAAGAAAGAAAGAAAGAAAGAAAGAAAGAAAGAAAGAAGTGCAGTAACTCTCAAGAGGGAAATGAAGTTTTCAATCTGTATACTGAAAACTCATGAACTTTTAAACATTTTAAAAAAAATTGTTGAAGAGGTTCTGGAACTCCGTTCTGGCATGTTCCCCCAGAAAAAGCCCTGGAGGTAGGTTAGATTGAGAATAACTGGCACAAAGTCACTAGTTAGGTTGGTAAGTATGTGGGAATTTGTACCTCAGCCTTTTCAGTTCTTGTTAAACATATAACCACTGTACCACATCTACAACTACACTGTTATTGTTAAGTCATTCACTATTTTCAACTAGCACCAGCCCAACCAATGAAGTTGATGAGCAATACATTCAAGACAGGCAAAAGGAAATACTTCTTTACTAGCGGGGGATAGGTCCATCAATGACTACTAGCCATGATGACCCAAAGGAATCTCCATATTCAGAGGGAGAAAACCTCTGAATAACAGTGCTAGAACATAAGGTCAATATCAATGGAAGGCCTTGATCTCTATGCACTTTTTGTCAGCCCTCTGGGGCAACTGGAGAGATGATGGACTAGATATACCACTGGTCTGATCCAACAGAAGTCTTATGTTCTCATCTCTTTGGAACAACTATTATCATTTGTAAGCATAGCATTAGAACTGAGGTCCCACTTCCTATATTACTTTCCAGTCTTTCAAAGCACTAAGTGGTAGAAACTATGTGACAGGCAGGCATAAGTTGATTCTGTCCCCAAGATGATGTAAGAAAGAAAAATGATACACTGAAATGGAGTTGATTGTGACAACACGTTCCAGATGCCTTCAACTGATTGTGGTTGACTTTCCTGATAATTTGATGGGCTTCATTTATTCAATTATCATACATTTCATACTTCTGAGACTACAGCTTAGCTGAGTATCCTCACTAATATCCTGTCATATGATTTGATAAACTTAAATGCACTAAATATATTGTAAATAAATCAATTAATCAGTTACAGCAAGTGATTAACTAGCCTTATCAGGCATGTGTAATTGCTGTGTAATTGAATTATTTAATGGACATGTTTCAACCAAAGTCAAGTATTTTCAATTCTATTAATTGTTGTGTGTTGAACAAGGCTTTCTACTTCTATTTATTCTATTTAAATTAGTGCTACAAACGTGTTTGGTCTGGATCTTATATAACGAGTACTCAGTCTAAAGTGAGAAAGAGTTTAATAAATTAATATCTTATTTAATTAAAATATAGTCATTGAGTAATCAATCAGTGTCTTACTCTAGAATAGTATCCTACATTTGCAGTCATGTTCTATTGTTATCTCAAAGTGGTTCTGGAATGAGTTGAGGTGAGATATTATCCCAGTTAGCAGACACAGATTTTGTGTAAGCCACTGATGACATTCTAAGACAATAAGCATACAAGAATAATAAATGCACACAGAACTGGAATGCAGCTACAGTACAGTTTTTTGATAAATGATTTATCTTTGTTAATAGAATGAAGAATTTTAAAATCAATTTTAGATTGTCTGGTGATGTATCAGTGTCAAAAATGCACAGTTTTCTGTTTTGGACAATTTGTTAGTTACAGGAAATGTAGGCAAATTTAAGGTAAATGGACCAGAAATTAAATTTAGGGGGGAAAGCAGACCTCTGTGGCTCAATCCACATAAATTTGAAATGATTTGCCAAATATTGAAAGCTTGAAGTGTGATATGGTGGTAAAAGAAAATGTTTGAACAATGTGACAGTCAAGCTTTGAACTCAGAATCTGGTAGAATGTTGATTGGTTTGATTTTGCTTTGCAACATCAAACAAAAGTTAAAGGTCTAGGTCTAGGCATAAAAATTAGCAAGGTTGAATGTGGCTATATATTCATATCAAGGGATATGAAAGACTACTTGTACACATGGCTCTCTCAAGTAATCCATTTCATGAGTTGCTAAATCTGTCACATGAACAGTGCTATCCTAAGCAGACTTACAAACTTCTTAGCAGACTGACTTCTGTTATCAAAATTTCCCACCCAGTCTGCCCTTCAAAGGAACAAAGTGGGATTAGCTGATTGCTTTAGGACTAAGCATACGGGTTTCAAGTCCTGTTTCAAACTGGCTACAAGTACAGACTTTGACTCCTGCTTCATGATGATCTTGAGGGACTGAGCATTGAATTAGGGCTAACCTAAGTGGGATTGAACAAAGTTAGAGTCCAATGGCACCTTTAAGACCAACAAAGTTTTATTAAAGATGTGAGCTTTCATGTGCATGTACACTTCATCAGACGATGATTGATTAGATTCTAGCTGGAGTAATTTGCACACTATGAATGTGAAGTTTAAATGGATCAGCAAGCACCCTGAGCATCATGTAAGGATGGGGATAGGCAACCATGAGTGACCAGGCCATGGAAAAGGGAATTCTTTGGAATCTGGGTGGGATTTCCCAAATACTGACAGCTGTATTTGGAAGCGATATAGGGAGTCTGCACTAAAACACTGGGGAAATTTAAATAGTTCAATTGTTAATTAATAAACCCAATTTTGGGGGTCTTGCATCTTAATTTAAAGATCAGGGGGACTTCAAAATCGTTGTAATTTTTTGTCAAAATAAAGATGGGGAGCCAAGTACAATAATGTTGCTAGTGGGAAAAGAGTTGCCCCACATACTTGATCAACTCTTAGAAAGCAAAAAGGGGGGAAGGAGGTCACATAGATTCTTCAACAAAAGAATAAAAACAGTTACAGTATTATTGCTATACTGCCCCTGTGAGTTTTTCCTACTCTTCTTCAGGGGGAATATTCTATAAGAATATAAATAAAACAAGAAAAATATATTGCCATTAAAAACAGGGTTAAGAAACATGGTAAAAGTAAATACTGAGCACATGAAAAATGCATGTGAAAAATTCAGAACTACAAATCCATGAGAATGTTACAGATATTATACAAGTACAATACATAGTTGGAAATGTAGATCTTAAAACAAAATTTGTATGCAACATTCCAAAACTTCCACAAGCTACAAAAATATATAGAACTAATCTGTACAACTGTATCAACTGTATCAGTTCTCAGACTACGTCATTCTAACCACCACAGAAAAGGCTAACAACATTCTTGTTTTAATTGTTAGCATGTAACGTCCCATTCTATATGTTTAGATCATACTACTCTTTCTCCTTCATGCATTGAAATAATGTGTAAACCACTAATGGAAATTGGTATTATGCAGGGCCAGCCCAGAGTATCTGGCCAAGGAAACTATGACTGTGGTGCACTTCCCCATGAAGTAGACAGCATGGCTTTGCCCTGTGAAGAGGAGCACAGGCATGGAGGTGCATAGCTTTGTGCTGCTGGTCTGAGCATGGATTGCCTATTGGAGTGGATAACTGTGGCACATGGCATTACCATATGTAGAGGAGCATGAACATGGTAATACCTGGCTGTGCCCTGCAAGTAGGATCATGGATATGGTGGCAGCCAACCTTGTGCTGCTGCTCTAAGCACAGAGTAGCCAGCAGGGTGGAGAATCTTACCACCACCTCTTTCAACAATTCCTTGGCATCCCTCCCCTTTGCCTGCACTACCTAACCTAGTCAGTATCCAAGGAGTGCCCAACATGCCCAGGCCAGCCGTACCTTGTTCCAGGCCATTCAGGAAGCTCAGGTCAACCTCAGTGGCATGAGAACCACAGCAGGAGCAGCAAGAAAAGAGGATCATCAGAAACCACAGCTTTCCCATCAGAGCTACTCCAGGCCAGCAGAAATGGGTTGGACAGTCAGCACTTTCAAATTTCTGTAGCAGTTGCTTCTTTCATGAGCTGCTGCTGCCACCATGTCAAACTGGAAAGGGCACTACAGGAAGGAGGAAGCTTTGCCACATTGAGCCAGCCCCAGTGGAGAGGACCAGGAAAAATATGGAATGGAAGAATGTGTCAGGCCCAGGGCTCAACAGGTTGCCTGGGAAATTTCTGTTTTATTTGGTTACCCCTAGAGGGTGGTGGTCTAGGCAACAACGTAATTCATCTTTATTGTCAGGCCTGCCATGGTATTACATCTTCAGAGCTGATCAAGAAGCAAAATAAAAAGTATCAGGAAGAAATCTTTACCTCTTTGGGCAATTTCTTCGGTCTTCTAATCTATCACTTTGAAGACTGGTGATCTAATTTAAAATGGTTTCATTGATTTACGCTCAAGGATATAAAGCACTTCTGTATTTGTTGGGGAGAAATCACTCTTCCACTGGTCTGTATGCTGAAGGGTGTGGTCACATGGTCATTTTGATCAGGTTTCACCGCTGTTCCCTCTTGCATTTAAATTTGCTGATCAGATGAGCTGATCCACCTCCCGCGCCGAAGTGGGCTCACTCCCACAATGCTCCAGGTTCCCTAGTGCATTTTCTGACACCGGGAAAATCCAGTACTTTCCCAGTATTTGTGCTTTAAATCCACATTTTCGCTGATCTGGACAGACAACTCTGGCATGGATTGCGATTAGGGTCATCTGATCATTCTTTGTGCAATATTTTTTTTCTGAGCTTCCTCCTTTGAGCACATGAGCAATTGTGTGCTGAACAAATTCAACATTTAAATGTGCAAGTGCATATATAGCTTCGGTGTTAGGAGGGAGGGAGGGAGCCCTTGGCACCAGGGAGAGGTTGGTTTGGCAGAGGAACTGCTGCGCTCCAGGCTCCGCCACCACCACCTTCCTCCCTGGTTTCCAGAGGGCACTTGGTTAAGATGAGACTGGGGAGGGTCCCTTTGTCCAGAGACTGGCAGCAGGAAATGGTAAGGAAAGTTGCTGGGGGAGGAGGCGGGTAGGCAGGGAAGGAAGGGTTGGGCGAGTCTAGTGTGGGCGGTGATTCAGCCATGCACATGTGCACATGTGCAAAGCAATTTTTTAAAAAAATCTCATGCCACACCGCCCAAATGGCGGTGCAGCTATCTAGACACTGCTCAGAGCCTTGTTGTGCAATGCTTGCTGTTCAGGGAGAGATGTGTGATCATCCCAACCTGGAAAAAAAATCCCAATTGTATTTATAGCGGGACCAAAATCGCAGTTACCTTGCCATGTGACCACAGCTGAAGTCAGTCTTCTGTGTCTCCAAGACACCCTTATTTATCCTCAGTAGAGACTGCCCATTTAAAGCATCTAAAAAATTCACACTATGTTGGATCCAAAGCTCCCCTAATGGTGGAATCTTGCTCTGGTGGAAAACGCTCTTTGCACTGGCAGAAGGTTCAATTGTTAGTGTCATGCCTGCTCCTGACCCAGCCCCTGCTGAACCAGACCAGGCTCCTTTAACGGACTTAGACACACATCCAGAGGAGTTAAGCCAGCAACAGGAGCCACTGGGGACTGGTCAAGCACCTGAGACCCATCAGGCTGCTCCTGGAGAAAGCCATAGCCCCGAGTCATCACCTCCACCTGTCAGGCGTCTCCGTGAAAGGAGACGCCAGGAATTAAGAGACAGAAGGAGTGAGGCACGCATGAGGGCCAGGAGATCTATCAGCCCAGAGTACTAGCAGACGCTGGGCTGTGGCCGGCGGCTGCTAATTGGTTAATAAGCCGGCACGCTTTATCAACAGCCTGTCAACGCCCAACAAATCGTGCTGGCAAAGAATGCTCGTCATCGACGTGACCTCGCCCTGCACCCTTCTGAACTCTGTTCCTGAAACCCGGCTGCTGGACTCTCGGACTTCTGACCCTGGACTTGGCATTTTGGACTGCGGATTGGTATTTGGACTTTGGTTTGTCTTTCTGATCTGATTCCTGTTACCTCTGACTCCTGGCTTTCATGCTCTCCGGCTCTGATTTCTGGCATCCCTGTTGACGATTCTTCTGCTTCATCCTTCGGCTGACTGATTTATGGTTGTGACTCCTGGACTGTTGATAACGCTTGCCTTGTAACTCGAGAACTCTGGTCTGCACGCCTGCCGGCTGCAGCTCTGTCTCAATCCAGAGGCTCAGTCGTGACAGTTAGCAGAACAAACTGTAGGTTCAAGCCATTATCTTTATATTGGCAGTTTCTTATTTTTTATATTTATTGACTAAGCTTCACACTAATTAAAATGTTGTTTGTTTATTTATGTATTTATTATTTGCATTTATATCCCACCCATCCTGCAGGCGAGCTCAGGGCAGGTAACATCATTAAAATACATACAATTTCAGTTTTAAACATTAAACATTAAAACACGATAAATGAAATAACAGTAAAACACTTGATATGAAACACTTGAAATTAAAGAATATTGAAACATTCTTAAACACATAAAATGTCATAATATGAGCCACAGCTGAGAAAATAATATTAAAAAGCATTTAAAAAATAGCTTCAATATTCCATGCTTAAATAGCTTGGTAACAGCAGGAATCAATGGACTCACACACAACTATGATATGAACACCGGGGAGTATGTGGAAAAAGCAGAATAAAAATAGAGGAAGGTGGCACTGGTAGATACACTCAACACCAAAATGGAAAACACCCAAACTGATTCCAAATAGTATTTATTCAAAGTCTTCAAAATATTTCTCATCTTCAGCTGGGCATTATATCATTCAGTGTTTGGAGTGTACATAGCTAAAGAGCACAGGCTCATTATTGCTTCTCTGACAGATAGCTGAACTCAAAATACATTCCTAGCCTTGAATCAATCTTGTTTTGGACATTTTCCTTCTTTCCATTGTGAAAGAATAGAAAGAAAGGCCAACAGGGCAAAATTAAAGGGAAAGAACACAAACTGATAAAAAACTAGAACAGAAAGAAAAAATAGGCATTAAATCACAGTAAGGCATGCAAACTAGAGGGCTCTTGGTTGTTTTTAAAAAAAGAACTCAAGAGTTTTAACATAAGGCCTTCTAAAACAAGATTCAGTTTTACTGCTTCTAGCTGTGGTTGGGCCTGGAGCCAGAAATACATATCTCAATTGATCAGTGAAAGAAAAAGACTCTATTTGCAGTATTTTGAGCATATAAACTGAAAATCTCTGGAAATTCCATAAGACATCTAATACAGAAAATATTCAGTCTCATTGTCAAACCAAATACGTCAGGTTATGCTTCCAGTCTTTGAAATGAATGTCAAAAATACTACGCTTCTTGTCTTTCAGGATCACTTATTGTTTGCAGTTTTTTGCCTTCAGAGATATTCCTTCTGGCTTCACAGCTGTGGAGGCTATTATGTGCCACATGTGAAAAGTAAAAAGCCAGACTTTCTACAGGGAAAAAATTGTTTCATTATTAGAAAACCACCCCAGAAGAGAAGACCTGGGGCAATTTACTCCAGGGCTCATATTTGCACAGAACTCTCATGCAGGGATAGAGAAAAAATAGTTCCTCTATCCCAGTAGCGTCAAACCTACGGCCTCCAGGCCAGGACCAACCCACCCAGAGCTTTAATCCAGCCCGCCAGTGGGTCTCTCTTCTCTTCCCCTTCCACTCCCTCCCCTGCCCATACTCACCCTTCTGAGCTCAAGCTGCCTCTGAGTGCAGGGAGCAGAGGGGGGTCCTGCCAATCTTCCCAGCTCGCTTGGCCTCCCAGCCTCCATTGTCCTTTTCAAAAGGAGGGGCCCTGAGGCATCCTTCTGCTGTGTGATCCTTTTGCTTCTTCTTGATGTTTTATTTTAAAAATTGTATTATCAAATCCCACTATTCCCCCACCTTTCCATTTTAGGCAGGCATGTTCTAAGGGCAGCGGGGGGGGGGGGGAGGAACTCCAGTCTTGCAGAGAAACATTAGTTTTAACACACACCTTCCTAATGTCAGGCTCCAATGGAATATCTCCACTACCTGGCATTACATTTTATGACACACATGACCTGGCCCAACAAAGTCCCATTTATGTCAGATAGAGGACCTAAAGAGCCTCTTGTTCAGGGTGAAAGAGGAGAGCGCAAAAGTTGGCTTGAAACTCAACATCAAAAAAACTAAGATCATGGCATCTGGCCCCATCACTTCTTGGCAAATAGAAGGAAAGGTCGTAGAAGCAGTGACAGACTTCATCTTCCTGGGATCCAAGATCACTGCAGACAGTGACTGCTGCCCTGAAATTAAAAGATGCCTACTCCTTAGGAGGAAAGTGATGGCAAACCTAGACAGCATGATAAAAAGTAGAGACATCACCCTGCCAACTAAAATCCATATGGTCAAAGCAATGGTATTCCCAGTAGTAATGTATGGCTGCAAGAGCTGTACTATAAGGAAGACCAAGCACCGAAGAATAGATGCTTTTGAATTATGGTGCTGGAGAACACTCTTGAGAGTCCCTTGGACTGCAAGGAGATCAAATTAGTCAATCCTAAAAGAAATCAACCCTGACTGCTCCCTGGAAGGCCAGATACTGAAGCTGAAGCTCAAATGCTTTGGCCACCAAATGAGAAGGCAGCAATCACTGGAGAAGACCCTGATGCTGGGGAAAACTGAAGGTAAAAGAAGAAGGGGACGACAAAGGATGAGATGGCTAGACAGTGTTATTGATGGAGTTGAGCAGGCTCTGGAGCACAATGGAAGACAGGAGGGCCTGGCATGATGTGGTCCAAGGGGTTGTGAAGAGTTGGACTCAACAGTGCAACTGAACAAGAACAACAAAAAACCCTCATAACAAATGAATTTGACACCCCTGCTCTATTCTGATTCTGAACTCACCCTCTACATTCACAGCAGCAACACAAGCCACTTCACTCAAGGAAGTGTTTTGGTGGAACACAGCTGCCACCTTCCTCAGCAGTTTCTCAGTTGAAGCAACAGCGATCCCCAAATAACTGCCATCTCTCATGTCACTTTCTCCTTTCTCCTTTCTTACCCAGTGAGAGTGAAAGAGAGAAGCAGGTGTCAAGCTATCTCAACAACTAGCTTTCCCACAGCCTCTCACTATTGTTGTAGATTCAGTTTCAGAGGAAGGAGATATACAGTAACCCACCCTCCAGTTTTGTCAACTTAAGAAAGAAGAGCGGATTTATACTCTCACAAGCCATTCATATTTTTGCTTGTTACTTATACTAGGAACAATCATTTAGTTCACCCCAAATAGTGGTTACCAACAGGGCTCATTTTGTAGCAGGAGCTCCTCTGCATATTAGGCTACACCTCTCTGATGTAGCCAATCCTCCAAGAGCTTACAGTAGCCCCTGTAAGAAGAGCTCTGTAAGCTCTTGGAGGATTGGCTACATTAGGGGTGTGTGGCCTAATATGCAAAGGCGCTCCTGCTACGAAATGAGCCCTGGTTACCAAAATTAGTTCCACTGCTGCAATGAGTAAGACAAGTTGATTAGTTGATTCATGTAAATAAAAGATACCTTATCAATAACCTGAAAGATGGGGGGTATACCTGGTGAAATACTGGCTGAAAACGTGGAAGTCTTACAGAAGTGTACCACTCCTCTTCAAATTCTCAGTGGGAATGTATTCACAGAAGACAAGTGTATTTCATCTCAGCCATGCCAATCCTCCACTAGTTCATCCAATGAGCTGCCAGGGGACATTGGATCCCGCAAAGCCATCTGAAGCCGCATTGGGTCCATTTGGCTCCACAGGCAAGCTAAAATACGCTCGCTGCCCAAACAGGGTCGGGGTGAAACATTCATGTGGGCTTTCAAGGCATGGTGGTCTGACCATGGCACTGCCATAGCAGTGATCTGCTCCACTGTAACCCCCGCCGGGAAGAACAAATCAAGCGTGTGCCCAGCTCGGTGCATGGGGGCAGTTACATGCTGGGAGAGTCTTAGGGCCACCATGGACAACACCAGGTCCATTGCCTGTGTGGAGGCCGCATCGTTGGCATGGACATTGAAGTCACTCAGGACTATCAGTCTAGGGTGCTCCAGTGCCCAGCCCAATATGGTCTCCACCAGGGATGGCAGGCTACTGGTTGGTGCATTGGGCAGATGATGCACTAATCAAATAGCCAAACTCTCCCCAGCTTCCTACACAAAGCCAGTGCACTCTATGCCTGTGAGCTTTCGTAGCGGGAGTGCCTTGAAGGAGTAAGCCTCCCGAATGAACAGAGCCACTCATTCCCCCGCCCCTTAGTCCAGAATTGGTGGAGGATTGAGAACCCGGGAGAAGCCAGCTGGGAGACAGTTACAGTTACTGTCTCCCTGTCTTGAACCCAAGTCTCGGGTTTGAGAGGACATGTTCTTCACTTGCCCTGGGCCTTTTGTCTAAGGGTAAACTCCCTTCTTATTTGGATTTCTTCATTAGCCCAAAGTTATGTAGGACCTTTATACATTCACAATTCAATTGCCCCCTTTCAGTGGTATTGCACGGTCATCTGCTAAGGATCCTCTTCTTAGATCGGTCATCCCCCTGCCCCCTCCAATTAGACTCTCTTGTACATATTCACCTGCAGTGTCCTTATATGCTCCAGTTTAGGCTAAAATGGTATGTGCCATGCCTTGATAAATGGCCTTTACTTCCTCTACTTCAGAGCAAAAGGTTAAATTATTCTTAGAGGATTCTGATTCCCAATGTACTTATTTTGTTGCTTGATTTCCAAAGGCTTCAGAGAAGTGTCAAAGCGAGGCATTTTTAGGCATAGGTTTTTATTGTTCAAGACCTCGGTCTAAGAACAGGGGATGAAAGAAGTAGATTGAGCATGGTCATATGAGAGAAATATAAAAGTGAAAGCATTTTGAACTATCAATGTATCCTTAGTGAGAATCATCAGCCTCAGCTTGCTCCCTATAGAGATTACAATACAATAATGTGGCAAAGTATTATGAATACTCTGAAGTCGTATGCAAATGGTAGGTATTATGATTATCACTTATTAGTGTCACAATATAAAAAGAAGGGTATTAATATGCTTGTATGCATATGATTGGAGGAGTATTAACTTCTCCCCCCCCCACAACTCGTAACAGAAGAACAAAACTGTATTAAGGCATATGATACGTGGGTGTTTCCCCTCACTTTTGTCATGCATGTCTGTCAGGTTTTCTTTGTCATGCTGCATTGATTTTCCACCCTTCACTCAGTTCACTTTCTGGTTGCTGTTTCCCCGGGTTTTCTGAGAGTGCTTTTGTGCCAATTTTTGCTTTGTTTCACTTCCAAGTTGAACATCATTTAAAAGAGTACAGATTCTCTTGGATTTCTCCCTGCCCTTTTGCTATCACTTGGTCACTCCTCTGCTCACATGGAAGTCATTCCACCCACTCTGCACTTCCAGCATCCTGCCCCCTTCATCAGTGTACAAGCCCATGTCCCCCTCATTTTTAGATTTTTTTTTACAAGTGGCATGGGTCTAGCAATATGTGACTATCACTTTTTTACAGTGGCCAATAACCCAGCAGAGAATCCTCTGGTGCTTGGCAATATGGAAAACATATGGAAAACAGAGCTTTGCAGCTGCTTGTCAGCTTCAAAAAAAAAGGCCTGGCCAGTTTCAACATCTGATTTCCCCCCTTTGCCTGTGTTCCTTTCTGTTACCTTTTATTCAGTGAACTAGGTATGCCTCTTCTGGATATAAAGGCGGAGTGGGAGGAGGTATTTGTGAATATCCTGCATTGTGCAGGGAGTTGGACTAGATGACCCTGATGGTTCCTTCCAACTCTATTTCTATTATTCTAATGCTAAAATGCATGCATAAAACCTGAACCATGATCATTTAAATGGAAGGCGCTTGGTGGATGCTACTGTGCAGCTGCAATAGGGCAACTACATAATTCTTTTTTTAAAAAAGTTGGATGCCACCCCCCAGATGTCACAAGTGATGTTCCATCCTGATTTAGAAAAATGTGTTTTTTTAATTGTAGCTGCAGAATAAATACACTGGAGGAAAAAGTGTGGTGCGTAAGGTGAGCACAGAATACGAAGTAAAGATTAAAGGCTTACTGCTCTGAAAATCTGCATTAAGATTTGTAAAATGGGCTTCATCCTGCAGATTTTTTAGTATCATGATTGATGGTAGAATCCTAAACAAAGATTCAGGTGGGTAGCCATGTTGGTTTGAAGCAGCAGAACAAAGTTTGAGTCCAGTGGCACCTTTAAGACCAACAATTTTTATTCAGTTACACAATTCTATGTCCTTTGATAGGATCACACTGTAAAACCCATGAGTTGCCAGAACCCTTCAGAGAATCTTTAGTCCAGTCTGCAAGCATGTGGGCCCCAAGAAAAGGTATACTTCAGGGACCTTATATTTTCTTATCTCTTACTAATATGCTCTTCCTCTATGCAGGGGCACACAACCTGAATGCTATAGTAAAAGAAAAAAAAAGATGTGTGGATTCTTAGAAGTCTTCTGGTAGATGGGAATCCTGTTATTCTGAATAACTTTAGTGCAGAAAAGTAAATTGTTTCCCCAGTCTGTGCTGGGGTACCTTGATGTTTATGACCATTTAGGAAACCTTAACTAGGTAGGTCATAAAATTTCTCAGAAAATCTGCTCAGCGGATGAATTTACTTTGTTTGGCACTATCAGACTGTGAGCCAATCAAGGAAATCTTCAGATTGCAGCAAGCAGCTTGAATAGCTGCTAAACAAGTTTGCAGCTGCCTATTGGCCAGAAGCTGACTCACAGCTAATTGGGGGATCGGCCAGGAGTTGGATTTTTATCCACCTTGCTGCTCAACAAAATAGTTACACTGGATAGGGACAAAAGCAATGCTTTTGATCACCTCATTCCAAAAGAGAGAGGAGAAAAGCTGGTTTATCTCATTTTCTCTGAAGTACAAGCTGACAGCTTCAGCTGGAAAGAAAACAAAAGAAGTCAGGTGATCTTCTGATCATCCCTACCCCTAAATTTGCTGCAACTCAGCAAATCTGGGAAGCAGCAAGTTTTCCAAGATGGGTTGTGAGAATAACCTGGCTTCCTGATTACCCCCCCCCCCAACTTAAAATGTTGCTAGGTGTGTTTGTTTAGAATATGAAGCAGTAATAGCTTGAAAAGGGCTCTGGTATCCTAAAGCTCCAATTCCTATTGGCTGATTAATAAAGACTCCCATTGGTCCTGAAGCCAATCTAGATACCCAATCACTGAGCCCTGCTTGGGTCCAATAGTATTGCTTGTATATAGTTACATTATTGAAAGTTATGTGTTGGAACAGTATAAATGGAAGGGCTGCTCTCATAGAGCTGTCTTTTGAGCAGAACAATGTCACTGAATAAAAGCCTGTTTGTTTGAATTCATCGCCTCCTGCTCAATACTTAAAACTAGGTAAAGAGCAGAATTCCCCCAGCAACAGATCAAAAGCCAACACCCAGCTGATCCTTCATTAGATCAGCTTGGAGCCAGCTTCTGAAGGCTGCAAGTAGCCTGTTCCTGTGAATACACATGAATTGGTTACACAATGCCAAACAGTCTTCATAGGCTGCCTAATCACTACTGGCGAATGTGAAGTGAGGTGTACTGGCAGGTGTTTAAGCAAATCTAACCTTAACCATTCTTTTATATACGTGTCCACAACAGTGATAACTGCAATAATTACTCTAATCTACTTATAGTGTGACAATGATTCTGCATTAATGCCAAAACATTAAGTGATGTTACATTGTTTAAATTGTTAGCACAATATTTTTTGCCAAATTCCATTTTGACAGATAGATCTGCAATTTTGATTATTTTATATTTCTTCTACAACCTTAATGCAGGTGCAAAGGTAGATTCTTTGATGTGCATGCATTTCATAAATTTATCTATTTAATGAGAGAGTAAATTGTGGAATGATTAAAAAGGAGGACCAATTACAGAGTGATTAGTGAATGTTTCAATGGCAGGTTTTCTTTAGTTAGTACTTTCTCTGCCACAAAATATGTCCTAAATACAACAAAATCTAGCACTTTAACAGAAAGCTAGGTTAATCAATACAACTGTAGCAGTGGTAAAATTCCACACATCATTGTGATTAAGTCAAGATAAACTAATAACTCTCAGTACAAAAAAAATCATATAGACAGAATGAAATCAAAAGCCACCTTTAATCAATAAATTGGCTGAGTCTGACACTAGCTGTCCTTACTTCTGTTCAAATGCACCTGAAGTATCAATCAGCCGCCAGCACTTAGAGTATGCACTGTCCCCACTTATCAAATTAATTTTTAAGCTAAATCAATGAATGCAATGATAGTTTAATCATACTGAGACACAAAATGCACCATAAGAAAGTCTGTTCATGCAGATAATCACTTGGGTGCCAGGTATTCAACAAACAGCAATGAATATATTCATTTTTATACTTTTAATTAATTAATTAAAATATTTTTCTATTTCATAAAATTATACTATCACTCTTGGTAGATAAATGACTCAAAAGAGAACTAGGAAAATTATAAGCTAAAATAGCATCCCCTCTTCCTTGAGGGCACCAGGTGTTTGAAATGCCACCAGAAGGGTGCTCCAGGCAAAACCTCATTGTCCAAGATAGCTTGGCATAGATTAGCTGAAAGCTTTTGTGTCTCTGGCAAGTTTTGATTAAGGGCCAATGTTGTAAATCCAGTGGGCTTTCACGCGGTACACTGTAGCTCATATTTATTTTAATCACTACTGGCAGTTAGGATAATTACATTTTAATTTAAATTGGTAATGTTATGCTAATTTACTGTCAGTATGGATTCCACAAACGATCTGAAAAGGTTTCTGTTCTCCAAAATGTGGTCACTGTGCTATCTATAATAGTCCAGTTCTGTACAGTGTTGTGTATTCACCACAGTCCAGTAGAAACTTGTTTAAACTGGGGAAATGTTCATCTTTTTCACCATCATGTATGACCCACTAAATATTTGGACAAGGACAAGTGGCTTTTTCATTGATATAGTCCACATGCCCTGGTTTACTGAGGACCTACAGACAATCATACTCATGGCAGCTGTCTCAAAATGTCAGTGGAGAAAAAAAAATGATGCCAAGCACAGGCATGTATGCCTACTGGATGGCAGTGATGGTAGTGAAACATTTGTACCTCTCTGCAAAGCAATCTAGATTAATAGATCTAGCTCATGAAGAGACTTTTTCTTCTCACCCCTGATAATATAAACAATTCTTTCTCTCTCTCTTTTATAGGCATTTAAGTCATAAGTTTGCTTTTATTTTTTATTACATGGACTCCCCTAATGCAGTTCAGTTTCAGGATATTTTCAGAGCACTATCTAAGTGGAGCTGCTTAGTGAAAATATCCTAGCAGTGTGGCTAAATCCCTTGAAGGGGTATATAGCCCATCATATCACTGCTCAGTCCTTGCCCTTCATAGCTTGTAATATCTCACTGGAAGGGATTGCCTCGTTGGGTCCAAAAGGCAGTAAATGCTTTTTGGAAGAGGGAATAGTGCTGGCCATTTGAAAGGGAAGTGTTCTGAATTTTGCCAAGAGACAGCTGCTTGGATCTAGACTAGCTGTTTCTGTGAATACACAGACTTCCACAAATGTAGTGCAATTTTCCTGCATCCCCCCTTCCTGCAGCAGCCCAAAATGTCGTATTAAATTCTGTTCCTGGAAGTTGTCCCTCTACCCAAACACAGGATTTCAGGGGAAATTTTAGGCTGCTGTAGGTAGAGAGAGGGGAGCATGGAATATCATCCTCAATGAGTCCTTGCAGCCATGACAATGTTGGTCTGGATCCAACCCAAAGATTTCATTTCATCCAGGTTTTTAGTTCTGGGTCGACTTTAGCTAGATTTTTAAAAATATTCTAGAATTATTTATAGCTGATTTTAGGAGATATTTTTAGGCTACCATTCCTGAATTTTAAAGTGAATATTTTACAATTCTGTTAGCATTGTTTTACCCACATTTGTGAGTAAAACAATATGGCTGCTTCTGTGTTTTAATTATGTGAAGTATTGTAATTATTAAAATAAATATATAAATTGATGAGTCATATATTCAATGGCTGTTTTTTGTTTTATGCTTAAATAATAGGCATACAACCACACGGACAAGTGTTAACATGAATTGGTAAGGAAGTACCCAGAGACAAGCTGCAGCTATTTCTGTGCTCTTGGTAACAGCACAATTATCTCCGTCCTGTCTTCACATTAACATTTCTCTACCCAGAAGATGTGGCATGGACTTACTCCCCATGCCGCTTTTATGGGCTCTGGGGCACAACAAGAGTGTCCATGTGGCCGGTGTTCTGTGGACCATGTGGCTGGGCTGTGGGGTGGGCTCTAGCTGGACTCCTCCCCTTCTGGGTGCATGGGTCAGGTCAGGTAAGCCTGGGGGCCTTACCTGCCTGCCCTGTGGTTTGATGCTGTTTTGTTGGCCAGCAAGGCACTTTTAGTGCTCTTATGGATTTTGATATTCATAAGCTTGAACTTGGGTTGCTAGCATTGGAAGGGCCATGTGCATTCTCCATTGCAGGGGAAAGCTCCAGTCCACACCAGGAGGCTGGCACCCTCGATAGTTCACTAAGACAGAGACAAAGACTCCTTCTGCCATGAGGTTTCTTTCTGTCACACCACGCTGGTCAACCCCTGCCCCCTCCAACATACCTGAATGGATTATGCTAACACGGTTGCCTGGTAACTGATGGTCGGGCCATCAACCAGTCGGCCAGGGCCATTAACAGACAATGCAGTGGCCCCGGTGAGTCATCGGGCCTCGCCCAAGGTGTGTTCCTGGTGAGATCATAGTTTCTGCAATATTGTCCACTCCCCGGCCCTCCTCCTTTTTGTTTACCTTTAACCTATGGTAGGGTCAGAAAGGGACGGACCACCTAGTAGGTGTGTTAGTGGGATGTGGTTAGCGCTGACTGCCCCCAAGACCACCTAATAAAAGACCTTGCACAGAGGCAATCGGTCTCTTGAGCCATCGTCCCCTATCTGCTTTGCTACCCCTTATGCCCAGCTTGCTATACCAATACCCTTGCCTCCATCTTTAAATCTCTGTATCCTGGAACAGAGAGAACCACGTGGTCTCGCAGGTTCGAGCCTCGTGTCCCATATTTTTCTATATTTTCCTTCCCCATCCAATTCTTCCTTCGGTAGGACAACTCCTCTTCAGGAAGGTAACGTATCGCCTCCCATCGAAATCCTGCTCATGCAAACATGCTATTTTCTGTCTTTGTTTCTTAGGCCTGTGTGAGTGTGTGTGTGATTACGATTTCGTGTGCTTGAAATACATATTTTCAGTAAATCCCATTTAAACTAAACAACAGCCTCACTGCCTATTTACTGGGAACTCCTGGAAGGGGTGGGACCTTGGTATAGTTGGCAAGAACCTGTGTATTTTGCCAATTGCTAAACGTAAATTAAAGCAATTCGGCTAACAGTTTCACTGGCCTGGGTAGACTTGGCCAGGAGGAAAACATGTAAGACAGCAGCCCAGGTGGTGGTGTCAATGGGAGGGCACATCATTAACCACCCAGGCATCAGTTTTAAGAACATAAGAGAAACCATGCTGGATCAGGCCAATGATCCATCCAGTCCAAAACCCAAGTGTCATCAGGAGGCCCACCAGTAAAGCCAGAACTCCAGAAGCCCTCCCATTGTAGCACCCCAAGCACCAAGAATGCAGAGCATCACTGCCCCAGACAGTGTTTCATCTAACTCCCCTGTACAGGGCAGAAAGGGTGCACCTGTCTGAATGGGGCATGGGTATTTGGCTGCATGGCATCTGGGGCAGGTTGCTTGATTGGTGGAAGATGGGGTGGGATGGTTGTGTTCCCCCCAGTTTTTGTGGTTGTTTGAGCATGGGATGGATCCTTTTGGTTAGGGAGGTGGTACCTGTGTGCCCACATCGTGTGGTTTGGATAACTCCCTTAAGAAATCTTGAGAAGAGCCAATTCACTGGCATACCTTGCTTGGGGGCTGTCAGCAGGGTTCTCAACACCAGGTGGCAAGGGAACCACACAGCAGCTAGTGGTCACATGGCTCCCTGGAGTTTGACACATCCTGGTAGCACCCATTCAGGCAGGCTGGGGGTGTGGGGTTCATTGGACGGTAGGCGGATCACCTGATTCTGGATCCATCCTTATGCTGCATCAATGCTCCTGTGGTGAAATCAATAAAACTGTGGCCATTGTATTTCTCCAAATCTATGTGGTCTGTTTCATTTCCTCACCTGTGCTCCTGAATGCCCCTAGGCCCACAAAAAGATTATTTTTTCATGCAACTGAACTGACCTTTTAGACCATCCTGTCTTTTCAAGTGAATGTGTATCATCCCCAGAATGTAGTTAAGGATAAGTAAGGATCCAAGTTGGAGTTGGATCCAAGCTCCTGATAATGCACAGAGTTTGTGGAAGCAGATTCTTTCAGCCTTTTCCTTTGCCCAGCACTTTCCTGCACCTCCACCCATAATGTTTCTGGTGAGGATCACAGTTCAGTATCAAGGACAATATGTCATGTGGCATATTGAGAGCCAGTTTGGTGTAGTGGTTAAGTGCATGAACTCTAATTTAGGAGAACTGGGTTTGATTCCCCACTCCTCTACTTGCAGTTGCTGGATGACCGTGGGCAAGCCATAGTTCTGTTGCAGCTGTTCTCTCAAGGACTGTTCTCTCAGAACTCTCTCAGCCCCGCCTACCTCACAGGGGCCGAGGACAGACTGGCAATCTGAAGCGGGGCAGGCACGCTTCGCAAACGGAGGAAAGGAGCCCGTTCAGACATGCGCATCTGCCCGTCGGCTCCGTTGCGTACTTACCCGTCTCCCAGCCGCTTTCCTTCCGCTTTACCCGGACACCAGTTTTTCCCGGTGTTCAGGGGCCTTCCTCCGCATGCCTCCCGCTTCCAAACAGTGTGAACTGGAAGAAGCGGGAGGCATCCGGAGGAAGTGTGAACGCACCGGCAAAAAGTTTTGCGCATTTGTGCATATGCGCATTTGCGCATATGGGCATATGCAATATGTGCATATCTAATATGCGCATATGCGCATATGCGCATATGCGAAAAACATCAAAGGAAAACAAAAAAGTGCAGCGGCCCGCGCGAGCCGCGCGGGCTGGCTACGCGCCAGTGTGAACCCTCCGTGGGCAGTCTGAACGCTCCGTATCGCCGCTGATCCGCATTGCTCTGGCCAGTGTGAACGGCCAGCTCCGTGAGTTTTTCCCCCCGCTCCAGTTCCCTCCGCTTTGCCCCCGCTTCAGATTGCCAGTCTGTCTTCGGCCAGGGTGTCTGTTGTGGGGAGGGGAAGAGAAAGAAATTTGCAAGCCACTCTGAGACTCCAAGTGAAGGGCAGGGTATAAATCCAATCTCGTTCTCCTCCTCCTCCTCTTCTACTTCTTTGTAGTATCAAGGACACAATTGTCCCTTCACTCTTGTATCTCCATTCATCCAGCTTGCTCTCCTTGTACAAAGAAGATAATTTTATTCCTACATGTTGCCGTTGTCCCCTGTACACCATGGCCTCTTGATCTTAAAGGTCCTTCTCATCAGCAATACTTTACATGGAATGTATTTATTTATTTATTTATTTGTATTTATAGCCCATCCATCCTGTGAGCAGGTTCAGGGCGGGTAACATCATAAAACAGTACAATAAATACAGTTAAAATTTAAACAATTTAAAACAATAATAAACATTTAAACACAATCACAATTCAGACAAGTCAACTGGTTGTAGGAGATTCCCTGGAATATTATTTGGGTTGGTGGGTGGATGCCAGCAACTTCAGGGAGGCCATATAGGGATGTCCGCTGCCTCAACCAAAAGCCTGGCAGAACAGCTCTGACTTGCAGGCCCTGCAGAATTGAAAAAGATCCCACAGGGCCCTAATCTTGACTGGGAGCATGTCCCACCGGGCAGGAGCCAGGGCAGAAAAAGTCCTGGCCCTGGTTGAGGCAAGACAGACATCCTTCTGGCCAGGGACAACCAAGAGATGTTAGTCCATAGAGTGTAAGGCTCTTCAGGGCATATATGGGAAGAGGCAGTCCCCCAGATATGTGGGTCCCAGGCTGTGTAAGGCTTTAAAGGTCATTACCAAGACCTTGAAGTGAATCCAGAAGTCAACTGGCAGCCAATGCAGTTGGTGGAGCACCTGCTGAATGTGAGCAGGGACACTGTTGCATTTTGCACCAGCTGTCCCCAACCATGGAGAAAGGAGGAGAACCAAAGCAGTTCCCCCAAACTCCCATGTCAGCGAGGCTGCTAGAGAAAAGGGTAAAGTCATTTCCACAAAATCCCCCATTGTGGGAGCTTGGATCTAACCCAGAGGGCACAATCCTATCATGTGTACAGCATTGAGAGCATGGTAACCAGATATCAGTGATAGGCCCGAATCTAACCATATACCACTTTCTTTCTCATTCTGTTTATGTGAAATATGAACAGACACCAGAAACGACCCAATTTACAATATTTGCTTTATTTCGTTTTCACTAACAGAAGTGTGAAGAAGATGGGTGAACTGAAGCCAAGATTTTCTGTCTGCCACTTAAAAAAATGGCACACAAAGATGCCTGGCAGCACCAACAGGCTGCTGGAGAAGCAATTTCTCTTTGTTCAGCATGAAGCCAATGTGTACGAACATTTACATAATAAAATAGTTGCACAAGTAACAGATGGTGAAGAGACCCTTATTTTGCCACATGTTGGAAGCATGATACAGTTCCTTGATGAACTCATTTTTCTTACTTTTGCCTGCGGATGTCTACCAGTTATTAACCCACAGGGGTTGTGTGACTGGTGAAAGCTTTGAGGGTTGAAGCTCAGCAAGGGAAAAAACAAAACGAAGTAAAGAATCTGTGTACAGAATTTTTCCATCTTAAATCAAGAGCAAATGTTTGAATCTCATGCAGACTTTGCCATTTATCCATAGCGAGCTTTTACATTTTTTTAACTGTCAGAAAAAGAAAATATTAATCCCGTTTGCTGGTGACACTTCCTGGGCTGAAATTATGATAAAGGAAGATAAATCCCACCATAGCCCCAAGTCTTAAATCTCTTTTCCTCTGGGATTTTTTCTAAAGAGGAGAAATGAGAACCAGAAAGACCTAACCATATTAATGCTGCTTAATTTTTTTTTAAAAAAAATCAGTGCTCTGATGAATACCATTAATTTTCTTTATGAATTAAATGCCAGTAAATAAATCTTTATTAGAAGGAATGGCAGCTACACAATCTGTGTAAAACCACAGTTCAGTCGTTAAAGAAGAAAACAAAACAACCATGCTTGATTCCAGACTGTGCTATTCAAACTGGATCATGCATATTCTCTACGTCAGTGGGATTACCATACATAAACTCAGTATCTAGCATGGAATCTCTGTTTTTATTTTAAAATTTTTTAAAGGTTCTAGTCCATAGGGGTATAAAAATGAAACTTTGTGGTCAGTTTTGGTGGAGGTCTCAATAACCACAAGTGAACTTACAAAGGCCCCCTACTGCACTGTGGTCAGTGGTCTTTCAGCAGCTCCTATGGTATGGTATGGTACGGTACAGTACGGTACGGTACGGTATTATTTACAACTCCTACTACAGGCTCTCCTTCCTTCTATTACCATATTTCTTATTAAAGGAGTCATATATTTTAAAATATAGAACTCAGAAAAAGAGTTCAGATTGTAGAGTTCATATTTTGAGGGGCACATAAGATTATTTTGGTGTAGAATGGGAACTGTCAAAAAGCAAAATTCCACTGAAATAGTTTCAGTTTTTATAACTAAAAATATTTGTTAAACTGATGTGTATCTTTTTAACATACTCAGGACTGTGTCATTTTTTAAAATGATCTCTCTGTTCCAGCTATGATTGTGCTCACCTGATCACACTCTGGACGAGATAAGGATGCACCCTTCAATCGCCATTTAAAGATACAGGCAGCCATTAAACAGGTCTAGGAACATTGTGGTCCAGATCCATTTTGATGCACATTTGACCCAGCATTTCTTATACACATTGGAAATCAGTTCAGTGCATAGAGGTTCCTCCAATCGGATGAATTCCCCCCAGTCATCATGGATTAAATGTTGTAAAGAAGAGTATAACTGTGCTTAGGTTTGACCGCAAATTCTTTTTGCCAAAGATATTACAAAGTCCCTGTGTGGTAATGTTGTGGATTACCTGAAAATATATCTCATTAAACCTGAAAATATATCTCAGTCCATCAATTTGAAATGCCTAACAGTAAATTAAAATCTAATTTCTCGCCCTGTTCAATGAAAAATTCAAACTTGTTTTTAATAAGGTTGACTTGTATCCTTCGTGCAGGTACAGAGACTGAGGTTCATATCTAAGAGAGTGGGGAGGGGAGAGTGTGTGAGAGAGAAGGCAGGAAGAGAGAAAGAAGCATCTTATTTCTGAAATAGAGAACAAAGATATAGGGAGTATGTTTTTAAATCTCCAGATGCTAATACAGAGTTCTAGGAATGATAAACACGTGTAACTGTAAATAACAGATGAAACAGTATTGGACGAGGTGATGACAATCACCAAATGGACCAATAAAATTATCATAAGGAAGCCTTTAGATGTTTGATATTTATATAATGATACAAGCATAACAGAGGAAAGAAATCCCACAGATCATGCCTAACTCTTCGGCACGCCAAAATAAACTCTTGGGATTCCAGCCATGTAAAATAACAAGAAAAAGATGAACATGACATTTCCCTTTGGAGGAAAGGAAAATGGAGGAGAGAAGAATGATATAAACCACTGTGGGTCTCCATTCAAGAGAAAAGTGGGGTATAAATTCAGTAAATATACAAACAAACATAAACCTGTTGTGTACTAAATGATTATTTATAGAAAAGGTTAAATGTCTAGCAACAAATAATTATAAAAAAACAATGTTGTGAGCAAAGGGAAAATAAAATTCTAAGCCAGAGATCAATCCATGTTGAATATTTACTTAGGAATTTTGGAAATAGTTTATGCACAGTTTTCATTTTGTATGCTTATCCAATACTCTGTACCTCACTTTTTTGTTGTTGTTATGTACAGAAAGTGGGCCTGTTTTAAAAGACCTGGAGGAAATCCCAGGTTTTCCTCCTACCGCAACACAAGAAATTTGTAATGTATAGGTAAAAATTGGGGGGAGGGGGAGATTAAAAAAAGCGTGGGAAAAAAGAGAGGAAACCTGGGGAGGGAAACCTGAAAAGAGAATGAAGGTAGAGGCTGGTATGGAAGTATAATTCCCCCCCCCCCTGTACTTGTACATTATCACTATCCACTACATGCCAGTAGTCCAAGATGCCCCTTGAGGTTGTTTTTGTTGCCCCAGATTATCATGGTCAGTCTTTTGAAATATGTGTATACATCAGTATTATTGACATTATATAGACTGTAAATGCTATAAAATAACAAAATATAAACAGAGCATGCATTGTTTGTTTGTGTTGTGTTTTCTTTGGGGTTCTTTTTATTAACTTTGGGTTCTTTCGTTATTTTTTTAATTGGTTATGAATTCTGATTTTTTGACAGCTGTTGTAAATGATTGCAGTTGTACTGAATTTTTATTTATATTTTTTGTTCTCAATGGTTGGCACTTCTTTACTACAAAAGAGTTGGCTTACTGTTTTGTGGGTCACTTTGTTGTCTGCCAGTGTAATAAGTTTAGGGTTACCTTATCTCTGCGTTGCTCATTAATAAGAACTGTCTACTCATATGAATAATAGAATATAAGGGCATTTGCAGTTCTTACAGCATATTGTGTGATTGTAGGAGTACATTTTGGAGTGTCAGAATTCATGGAAGTTTATGTAGCTATGATCTCTCATGTAATACTGCATGATCTATATTACTTTGTTTATATGGTAATAATAATAATAATGATAATAATAATATATGGTAAATTCTACGGTAAATTACACTTATGAAGGGTGAAAGGCACCAAAGATAACACTTGTCCTTAATAGAGTTTAAACACATGCACATACATACATACATACACACACACACACAAGACAGCAATTTTTAGGACCATAACTGTATGAAAGAAAGGGAAGCATTTTATTTCCTCACAGTTTTAGCTGTAGAATGTAGAGCTGTAGAGGAGCTCAGGGTGGCATACCTGGCTATCTTCTCCTGTAAGGTAGGTTAAACTGAGAAAAAGTGACAAAACCAATACCAGCCAGTAAGATCCATAGCTAAATAGCAATTTGAACATGCATTTTCCCAGTTATTTATTTATTTATTCAAATTTATATCCCGCCCTCCCCGCGAACGGGCTCAGGGCGGCTAACATGGGCATAAAGCCGATTCAATACAGTGAACAGTTAAAATCAATTTAAAACAATACCAATTTAAAACAGTAACAATTTAAACAATACCACTACATAATTTATCATAAAGTGCTTCCTGATTATCAAAATTCCAAGTCAGATGGCGACCCCATAGTTGGGTCAGAGCCTTTTGCCATCGGTCCTGGGCTACATTGGGCTAACTATATCGCAGATGATATTCGTGATGGATGGTCTTGTTGGTGGTCTCATTGGTGGCGGCTCCTAGTCAAAGGCCTGGCGGAACAGCTCCATCTTACAAGCCCTGTGGAACTGCATTAAGTCCCGCAGGGTCCTGATCTCCTCCGGGAGCTCATTCCACCAGACAGGAGCCACCACCGAAAACGCCCTAGCCCTAGTTCTGGCAAGCCTGGCGTCCTTGGGGCCCAGAATACAAAGCCGATTGCTTTACCCTGACCGGAGTGCTCGCTGGGGTTCATATGGAGAAAGGCAGTCCCTTAGGTATGTTGGACCCTGGCCATATAGGGCTCTGTAGGTAAGAACCAGCACCTTGAAGCGAACTTGGAACAGTTATAGCCTGGCAGTCTGTAATATGTTATGCAACACTGTCCCTCAGGATCCTTAATATCAGATTTCCAGGTAATATATTTTGCACCTCACTGGGCTGAGACCTGAGGATCCTAGAACCTCCTCAAGTGTACCTCAGATAAGGAAAGGAAAGCAGCACTTCAGTTCTAATTCCTTTTTTCCTGAGATGAGCTCTCCAACCTGCTCATAACTCTGAGTCAGGGTTCCCTCTAAGCTGAGTTAGCGTGAGCTAGCTCACAGTTTTTTAGCCTCCATCTCAAACATGTTTGTCTTAGCTCATTAAGGATGGCTCCATTTGTCTTAGCTCATTAAGGATACTGCTACTAATGTATGCAGTAGCCAAATCACTCGCTCAGAACTTTAATGCCAGTAGCTCACAAAGTAGAATTTTTGCTCATGGGACACCACAGCTTAGAAGGAGCCTTGCTCTGAGTAGTTCTTCTGCAAGACAAACTTAAACAGGCTCATGCAGGACTCATGCCAGCCTAGGCCTGTCCTCCTTGATCTGCCTCTTTTTAAGCTCCTTCCCCATGCTGTTGTGAGATGCATCACTGTGGTAATAACATTTCCATCTCCATGACTGTCATATCTGATGACTTGGTTTTGCTATGGCAACAATTCAATCCTTGGGTGCCATCTCCTTGCATCATTTTCCCCCTGACTCTCAGTTCTGAACATGTATCTTTTCTGCTGGTCTGTTGAGAAACAGGGGCAAAGATTCTCACATGAGACACTAAGCACAATACATTAAATAACTCCTGTTTAACTGATTTTTAGAGTACTATGGAAAGTAAGACGACCATGCAGAAAAGTCCATTCTTTCTCAGCTACCTAAACCTATTATACTCTAGGACTGCCTCTCCAAAGCATCTTAAAATAGACCCTTTTTTCCATTTTGCTCTTGTAACCATCCTGTGATGTATGCTAGGCTGAGATAGTAAGTGTTCCAAGATCATCCAATGAGCTTTATTGCTTAGTGCTAATTGAAATCCTAGTTATCTCAATTCTAACTTCAGCACTTCCCATTACATTTTCTGAAAGACACATGTATTTTCAAAGGGGTTAATTTACTAACAAGCAAATAATAGAAAACACGTTAACTTTTGGTACACTGTTGAAATTTCACTTCATGCTGCTTTACAAGAGCACTCATTTTTCACCTGCTGTGGATAATTATTGAAGAGTTGAACCTGCTAAAGGAGGACTAGCTTCAACAATGCCCATCATGCTGCTAAAATGACACTGTTCTCAACATTTATTATCTGAATCCACTGTCAAGCGTAGCAGTAAATGTTAGGCTTCTGTCTCTGAAACCATCCTTTGAAATGTCTTCAGTGTTTATGTATATTTGTAATATGACTACATAATATGACCAGGAATAGTCAGTTTTTATAATGGTATGGTTCATAAAGGCACTTTTTAAAAGGGTACTGTGTTTCAATGCATATTATATGCACTTTTGGCCATTTTTGTAATCCTAGCCCCACTGAAAGCTAATTTTGATTCCAACACTGAAAACAGAGGTTATTCAGCACAGCCTTAATATTTATTGGCTGAATTCACCAAATCAGTGAATTACATTAAACAGTCCCTTAAAAAAACAAATTTTAATAAAAGGATATATGGACATGCTAGAAGTTATTGTGTCCTTGATAACTGAGACAAAAAGCACACCAAATTTAAATATAATGTATTTGGGAAAAGTGGATTAGAGAGCTTGGCACTTTTCTGTCAATTTAGTTCCTAACTGGTAAATTCAGCAAAAGTTGACAATGAATTACTCAAGTTTTAGTTGTGGTCAGTGCCCTGATTGTTTAAAACATGTTCCATTTTCCTCTGTTAGAAAGAATAATACTGTAGCTTGAAAGAGACAAGTTAAATTGTGTAGATATATGTGAGGGCAAATTTCCATACCAAATTTGTAATTAATAAACAGTCATAACATTAAAAAGGTGATCAAAGTGTTTCATAACTTGATAAAACATGTATTTTAGCTTGTGATGCTTCCGCTGGTCAAGGCTGCATTCCACTTGCTCTGCCATGACCTTCCCTGCAGTAGAGGACCTGCCAGGCCTTAGACTGGAGAGGGAAGAGGGTTGCTCCTCTGCTTTTTGGTATCCTCTACTCTTCTGCACTGCCTAAGCAGGGATACTTCATCCTCCCTGGCCTGCAGCAGATTCTCCTTAAATAGGTTACCCTCCCAGTCTCCTCCCCTGGCTTGCTTCTCCCCTCTCCCCCTCCACCCAACAAGAAGAGTTCTGAAGACCTGTCACAGCTGCAGCT
This sequence comes from Lepidodactylus listeri, assembly GCA_029233225.1. NCBI lineage: Eukaryota > Metazoa > Chordata > Lepidosauria > Squamata > Gekkonidae > Lepidodactylus > Lepidodactylus listeri. Next base: position 114,959,075 of record JARCFY010000001.1, on the reverse strand, counting down.
CCCTCCCAGGTTGTATCCTTTCCCTGGTAGGTCTTGATGATGTGCCTGGCTCCATCTGGCTACCAAACTCTATTATTGAACCTAGAAACTGCAGCTCTACCCTGCCTCTTCTGGGCACACCCTAACCTGACTGCTGCAGCTGCCAGTTACGTGTGACTTGTTTCACCCAATGTAATGTGCCCATGCAAGTCCTGCGGAGGCCTCATCTCTGGACATAGCATCTACCCAGCAAAGCATTATAATTTTGTACCACTTCCTCCGTTCCTTTGCTGGATGGCAGCAGGAACTGTATTTAGAGTTTACACAGTATTTACTGGATTTCAGGACTTGGATTGAAAGTTCATTTTTTCAGTGCCCAATGCTGGGGGCAGGGTTGCAATTTTTAAAGGAAGATAATGTTAGAAGTGCTTGGAAGAGGGATGTAGTTAATAGGCTTGAGTTTCTTGGCCTTTCCCTCAGTATGCTCAAGAATATGGATTATCAGGAAGTTTCAAGGATGATTAGGATGAAGGTGATTGACTTTGATCATGCCAGTACACTAGCCCGGGTAAGGCATGTGTTATGTATTGCCTTTAATCTATATTGTTGAGATGTCTGAGCTTCAGTCCATAGCTCCATAGAAGCCTGGTATCCTAAACTGTGCCTTCTGATTGGCTACTTTGTACAGTAGGCCAATCAGAAGCTTAGGGAACAACAACTATTGGTTATTATTTACAGTTAATGATTGGTTCTTATCAACTCAGGAGGCATGGTTTACCAGCCCCAAAAGGGTATAAATTGAGCTGTTCACTGTATGGGTTTTTGCTGTTGATTGTTCTTGTTAATAAAACATTCAGAATTTTGTATATATATCTAAATGAGACCAGGTGTTGCTTTCTTAAATGCTATGTATTTGCTACAAATTAGTAAAATGAGCCTGTGGTAGCTGTGCAAATTCTCCAAATTAATCTAGTACCAAATATCCCATTCGTCAGGATGTGTGACTCCATCACTTGATGCATGTATTTTTGGATGTGTGTCATTGTATAATGAGGAATACTGACAACTGAGGAAGGCCCATAGGGGCCGAAATGCATATGATCCTTAGGTCAAAAGTTTTATCCATCAGTTTGATATGTACTATAATCAGTCCCTAATGAACCAAGTGTCTGATATTTAGACTCTCTTTTAATTTTTTAATGTTTTATTTATGTTTACACCCTAATAAATATTTATATTTTTTATAATTATTATTTTGTTAGCTTGACCCTTTCGGTTCACAGCAAAATATTTGACAACAGTGATTTCCTTAAAATGCTAAATTGAATATTATCATGCTGACCTTATGTGTAATTGTATATATCCACTGTTATATCTTATCCTCCTATGTATTTTATAAACTTTTATAAATTTTATAATTTATAATTTTTAAAATAAATTTTAGACTTTTTATGAGATATATGTATTTTTTGTGTGGGTATTTTTACCTTCTTGTCTATTCTGTTATGCTGGCTTTGCCTGTTTTGCTTTGCTGTGATCCATTGGTTTTATGGTTAAGAACTTTGGTCATATGAGCATAATAATAAAGGATACTTTTGTATCAATAGATTAAAGTGAATCTGGTGTGAATTTTTCCATTTTTTATCCTGGTGTGAATTTTCCCATTTTTCATCCATCACTACCCAGGGTCACATTAATTACTGACATCCATATGATTTTGTCATCCACAGTCTCTAGTACAGGGGTGGCCAACCCGTCAGAGACCAAGAGCCACTTTTTTTACTGTGTTACAGCAAAGAGCCACATCATACACATGGGCACACTTGGACACCACCCATCTTTTCCTCTCACACACAGAGAGAGACCTCTTCCAGCCGGCCCGGTCTCCCTCTGTTGGTGGGAAGTGTGCGGCAGGCACTATCCCGGCCAGCTTCGGGTCCTCGCTGCTCCCGGGGCCGGGGCCTGGCGCATCCTTGCAGCCTCGTCTTCTGGTCCTGGCCAGTCAATCAGGGCTGGGAGGGTCCTAGCGGCGCTCCTCCCAGCTGCATCTCCCTCATCTCGCCTGGCTTCTCTGTCTTCAGGAGTTCTTCTGAGCCCGGCGTCAGCCGCAGCTCCCCCGCTCGGTGAGTCCCTGGGAGGGGAAACGGTCACGGCACGGTTGTCTCGGCTGGCTCTATGCCCGCCGGGCGACCCGCGTCGGGACACGCCCTAAGAGCCACATAAAACCAGGCAAAGAGCCGCATGCGGCTCGAGAGCCACGGGTTGGCCACTCCTGCTCTAGTAATTCAGTTCTTGCACCTACTATACCATCTCAACATATTCTCCAGTTCCAGTTGCACACAGGAGAATTCACAGGCTCTAGGGCAGGGGTGTCAAACATGCGGCCCAGGGGCCAGATCAGGCCTTCGCAGGGCTGCAATCTGGCCCTCAAGGCCCTGGCTGTTTCCTGCTTCCTTTTCCAGTTCTGCTGCTACATCACAGTTTACTTTACCAGTCTCTCTTAATCACACAGAAGAGATAGGCAAGTCTATCCCATGCGACTAATTCTGGCAAAGCACTGATGAAGTCTCCACCTCTACCTCCTCCTCCCAGGGGGTGGAAGGGAATCAGACAGAGCTGGCCAGGCTCCCTCAATCATATACAGGAGACAAAGGGAAGCCTTTCTTTCCTTCCAGTGGCTGAGGCTCCTCCCTGAAGAGAGGCAGGGAGAGAGGGAACGAGGGAGAGCTTGCTTTGCTGGGCTGTGTCTCAATCACACAGTAAAAATACCAGGCACCTTTAAGACCAACAGTTTTGTTCAAGGTATGAGCTTTTGTGTGCCTTGCTACAGTGTGTGTGTATTCTGTTGGACTCCTTATGTTGTGTGTGTGTGTGTGTTGCTGGGCTCCTTATGCCAGGGCTCTCCTGGGTGCAACTGGGTTCCCTCCCCCTTTCCACTGTGTTCATGCCCTCATGATGCAGTCTTTCTCAGTAAGAAAGCAATGTGAACTATTTTAGAGAAGGAATAACAACAAGCCAGTAGGGTGGATTAGGTTGAGAGTGTGTGTCCAGACCAAGTTCACCCAGCACATTTCCTTTGTTAGAAGTTGTAGTTATTTCTCTGGGGAAGACTATAGTTTTGTAGACAAACAGCCCTCAGTCTGAGTCAGGATGCCTTCTCATGTGCTTGACCAGCACATGAAAGCAACTTATGTACAAAAGGTTGCAATTCCCAGCCATTTCATGTTTTTTCCCGAATCCAAGGCTCAGAACATTGAGCATGAGATTTCTGTAATGAATGTCTATAAATCAAAGGTAGGTCTGCAAAGCAAAGATTGCTACAGCTCAGACATTTTGATGCAATAATTCAGAGCAAGAGGTGTCAGTTATCAGAGACTGTTAAATAGACAGAATATTGCAACAGTGCTGGTGTTTTAAGTATGTTTTATTTAAAGTTTAAAAAATCTTTAATTGTGTTTGTCTGTGTCCTTTATGAAGTTTATATCTCCGCTACCTGGCATTACATTTTAATCAATCACTTAAATCTATGAGAATATATTTAGAATGCAAGCAGTCTAAAGAAAAATGAATTTGTAGCTTAGGTGCCCAAAGATCACAGCAAGAACCATATTAACAAAAAAGAATCCTCTTGAATGAAAGGAAACAAAGAATGCCTCGTCTAAGATGGCATCTGTCACCCATGACGATTGTAAGTGTATACCTCAAAAATAACTTACAATTTAAAGAAATCTGTTCCCCGTTTGATTAGGGGACACTCCTTAATTAATCAAAAGATTTTCATTGATTATTCTGATTTATAAAATGGTTCAGTCTTGATATATATTTTAATTTTTAAGAAGTTATTAGAACAGCTTCAATCTTGTTCTGCATTTAAAACCATTCTTTAAAAGTGGTGCTCAGCACTGTTGTAATATCCTGATTTACTCAAATGGAAGGTGACCCTGACTGTAAGAAAACATCCCTAAAAATGTCATATATCCCTCCCCCCTTTTGTACTGGACATAATCATAACATGTGTCTGGGGTGGGGTGGGGGTAAGTCCCAACCCTCTGAGTGTTGAGATGCCTCCCACTCCCCCATCGCTCCACCACCAACACTACAACTACTCCCAATGCCCAGGGCTCACCTGGGAGTAGCAGAGAGCTAGGAGATCATGGTGGCCACATCTGGGCTGCCTAGGAGCTGGGGAAGAGAAGCAGGAGTGCAAAGACCATTTCACTTTTTAATGGGTTCATGGCTGTGACAGATTGACATTTCAGTATTCTTTCCTCACAGTGTAGTGCAACACAACTGGCTTTTCCACCAGTCATGTCCATTACCCTTGCCACGTCACTAAAAGCTTTTGCAGGTGTTTTTTTTTAAATGGCAATTGATATTGAGATGTTGTGATCTAACATTTGAACAACGTATTGCCAAGATTGCTGAAAGCCTAGATTCCATATTTTAAAAGATTCCATTGTGCAGTTGAGTGCAGCTTTCACTTCACTTTCAGGTTCTTGTTCAAAATATTTTTCTTTGAAGAAATCTGTCATCTTGTCATCTCTTCTGCACAGTTCTTCAGTGTATTGTTCCCATTTTTTCTTTATTTTGTCCTGTTCAGTTAATTAATGTATTTCCATGTTGATCTTCAGCATGCCCAACTATGCTTTACATTTCCCCTTGATTTCTTGATCTCATGGAACAGATCTCTTGTTCTCTTCTGTCTCTTTACATAAATTATTCCTTTTTTCTTGTTCTCTTCTGTCTCTTTACATAAATTATTATAATAGTTATCTTTGCAAGTTTCTGGAACACTCCATTTAGACCTCTGATATCCTATGGCTGTCACCTTTTACTTTTTGTCTATCTTTATCAATGTTAAGTTTTAACAGTCATCCATCAAGGCTTTTCATTTCTGTTGGCTACAGGAATAGCCTTTGTGCATTCTTCCTTGATAAAGTCTCTGGTTCTTCTGTTAGCCGAATTGCTTTAATTTACGTTTAGCAATCAGCAAAATACATGGGTTCTTGCCAACTATACCAGGGTCCCACCCCTCCCGGGAGTTCTCAAGGAAAGAGGCACGTGAGGCAGATATCAAGCTCAATGTTGTTTACTGAATGATGTTGGTCAAGCATGCCAAAAACGTAATCACACACACAATCACACAGGCCTAATGAAATAAAGGGAGAAAATAGCACATTCGCATGAGCAGGTTATCGTTGGTGGGGAAAAGCACAGTACCTTAGATGCGTTGTCCGATGTCAGGAAGAACTGGATGGGGAGAAAAATATAAAGGCTATGGGGACACGAGGCTTGAACCTGCAAGGCCACGTGGTTCTCCTGGATCGCGAGCTCCAGAGAGAGAGGATTAAAGATGGAGGCAAGGGTTGGGTAAAGAAAGCTGGACTGAAGGGGTAGTAAAGCTGATAGAGGGTGACGGCTCAAGAGGCCGAGTGTCTCTGGGTTTGGACTTTTATTGGGGGTCTTGGGGTGGGCTATGCAGACCACATCCCACTAACACACCTCTGGGTGGTCCGTCCCTTCTGGACCCTCGGATAGGTGAAAGGTGGACAAAGGGAGGAGGTCCAGGGGTTGGGTAATGTTGCAAGAGTATGATCTCATCAGGAAACAGACACTGAGTCTGGGGTCTGATGACTCACCTGGCCACATCTATTGTTAGTCAATGACTTTGGCCTGTTGGTTAATGTCTGGCACATTAGTTGCTAGGCAGCTTAGTTAGCATAACTATCCAGATGTGTAGGAGAGGGGGCAGGGATTTGACCAGCGTGCTGAGACACAGAGAGAAAAACCTCTTTGTCTCTGTCCCAGGTGAACTGTCTAGGGTGTCAGCCTCCTGGCATGGGCTGGAGCTGGCTCCTATCATGAAGAAAGCACATGGCCCTTCCATTAAAGGCAGCCCAAAGTTCAGGCTTATGAATCTCATAATTCATAAGAGCACTGAAAGTGCCTTGCTGGCCAACACTTCCAGTTCTCATTCACTTGAACTTAGTAATGCAAACCTGTTCTTTACATGGTCTCTAAACTCATCAATAATTTTTAGATTGTATTTTAGCACAATGAATGTTTTGGTGTTTTTCTTCAGTTTTATTCTAATCATTTATATTAGCAATGCATGATCTGTACCACAATCAGTTCCTGTTTTTGTTTTTGTTTAGAAAATAGAACTTCTTCCTCTTTGGGGAAAGGCTTAAGCAGCACCTTAATTGTATTTTGTATTTGTAGAGACAGAAAATATTTTGGCACTATATATGTTTCAGTGATTTTCAGCTGTAATCTGGTCTGTACCACTATCAGATCTTGGTCTAGATTTAGGGGAAAGAATAGAGCTTCTCTATTTTCTGTAAAAGCTTTAAACACCCTATGGCGATCTTGCTCTCTTCCTTCCCTCACTTGCAGGATTTTCCCTCCGTTTTTCTTCCTTTCTGCCCTTTATCTATTTTTTTCTTATTTAAAGGTTTATGGCTGTCTCACCCTGTCATGTTATTACATTTTGATTCTGGCTTAGATCAGGGACTTGAGGTAAGAGATAAGATAACTTCCTTAACTTATATTTCTGAAAATGGCACATGAGAGGCTTTTGAAAGTTCAAGAATAAACAAAATATTTTATTCAATGAAGAGGGGGAAAGATCAGGTGGAAATAGGTGTAAAATGTTGGATGTGAATCGATATTAACTCTGAGGTAATTTAGTAATTTCACAATCTCTAGTTCATATGTTTCCAGCAAGAAAGTAAGAGTTTTAAACTTTTCACAAAGTCTTAGAATCTTTGAGATGAGAGGCTTTGGAGAGAGCCAGTCTGGTGTAGTGGTCAAGTGCGCAGACTCTAATCTGGGAGAACCGGGTTTGATTCCCCACTCCTCCACTTGCACCTGGCTGGATGACCTTGGGCAAGCCATAGCTCTGTACCAGCTGTTCCCTCAAGGACAGCTTGGGAAAGAGTTCTCTCAGCCCCACCTACCTCACAGGGTGTCTGTTGTGGGGAGGGGAGGGGAAAGGAGTTTGTAAGCCGCTCTGAGACTCTTAAGTGAGTGAAGGGCGGGATATAAATCCAATCTCTTCTTCTTCTTCTTCTTCTTCTTCTTCTTCAATGTCTGCTAGACACTCAGTATAAATTCTTGAGTTTAACTGATTTTCAAGTTTCAGAAGAAGAAGAAGAAGAAGAAGAAGAGATTGGATTTATACCCCCCCTCCACTCCCCAAGGGAGTCTCAGAGCAGCTTACAAACTCCTTTTCCCTTCCCCTCCCCACAACAGACACCCTGTGAGGTAGGTGGGGATGAGAGAGCGCTTTCCCAAGCTGTTCTTGAGGGAACAGCTGGTACAGAGCTATGGCTTGCCCAAGGTCATCCAGCCAGGTGCAAGTGGAGGAGTGGGGAATCAAACCCGGTTCTCTCAGATTAGAGTCTGTGCACTTAACCACTACACCAAACTGGCAAACTGGCAGGGATACACTACCAAGTACCCAAAAATCCTTCTCTAAACAAACCAGGGATCACTCTTCTCTTTGAGGTATATCCCTTTTCAACTGGGTGGCAAATTACTTCTCTAAACTAGAAGTGCTGTCCCTTTTCTGGCCTGAATGGGGGTCTTCAGCAATCATCCTACTTACCAACCTTCCCAGGCCTCAGTCAGTGCTAAAACTGAATTATCTTCAGCAGTCAGTTTCCAACTCTTTCTTCTCAACTGAAACTATCCAATGAAATCCATTTGAGCAGCCTGTCACTCAAAGATTCTCTGGCTCTGTGAGGCATTAACCCTTCACAGTCCATCACATGTTTATGCAGCACTTATGAGCTTTTAAAGCACAGTCTGTTCCATACCCCCTGCAACTACCTTAACCCTATAACGATGAAAGGAAGAGGCTAGAGGCTTACTTTTTAAAAATAAGCTGGGACTTCAGTAATCATGGTAATAAAGTGATCAAATGTTAGTTCATAATAGCGCAATAGGAATTTCCAATTTAAAAAAAAATACAAACTTTCTAGTGGCATGGCAGGTGAAAAATGTAGGGGAAATAGTGGCCTACTGTGTGGATTGGGTGATTGGCTCACATAGGATTATTTTATTCAAGCATGGTAAGTTTGACTGTTTTACACATTCACTAGGGGTTTTCCACTAGAAAATTGCCAATGGCCACAGAATGCTTAATACAAGAGTGGGAAAGTTTTCCTTGTTTTATGTCTTCAATAAATCTTCTGACATAAAACATATACTCCGTCACATCTTTCTGTATTGTTTATGTAAGTTGAATTCACATATCGTAAGAAGCTGTAATTAAAAAATTTATTGCAAGGTACAGGCACTCACCTTGCTCCTCCCACTTCCCTTTTCTTCTTGCGTGTAGGCCTTGAGTAAAAATTTGCAATTTGCTGTGATATCTTAATACAATGAAGCTGAAAGGCAAAGACAAATAAAAATATGAAGTCATCATGTCCTTGATAACTGAGACAAAAAACACTATCAGTTTAAATGTAATGTATCTGGGGAAAGTGAGTCAGAGAACCTGGCGTCCTTTGGAGACTAGGTCTGCCACCATCATTTCCTGGGGTAGACCTGGCTTTTTGAGCCTAGGAAACATGCATGGCTTCTGTGAAGGTGGGAAAATTCAATTTCCCCCAACATATGGCACACAATAGAATCACTGAAGGGATGTTCAGCAAAATGTTAATGAACTATGTGTATCTATCATAACCATTTTGAGTATTTTACTGTCTATCCAACCACGTCAAGTGCTAACATTTATTAAATTTCCTGCAAATTCAAAATGTGCACTATACTACATTTATATGGCATGTGCCTACATATATAATAGTGGGTTCTGTATGTCTCCTTATGATCTCTGAGATAACCAGAAGAACTTTCTTGAGTGTTCTTTTCAGCTAAAAGTTCAGACAGGAAGCACATAGTTCTTGGCGAATCTTCCACATCTCCGGAATTACCTTCCTCAGAGCATGAGACTCCTTTTGAATAAAATAATTTAAAAACCCTCTCTCTTTGGTCCTGGTTTTGGTTGCTACACTTAATCAGTGAGGTTTTCTGTTTGAGTTTGCCTGATTTTATTTGGATATTTTGTATGTGTGTTTATATCTTGTAATCCAATATAAACCTTCCGGACAAGACCAACTAATGAGCTAAATAAATATTATTATATTTGGAAAACTAGGAGAGAGAGATACTTTTTGTTCTTCTCTTTGCCTTTTTGGTGCAGGCCATTGTTGGCCTGATTCATCTCCTCTAAACCATTATTTCATTGCCAGCTACTGGCACACAGTGCAACTTGATCTAAAGTCAGGAATTAGTGCGTATTGTTTATGTAAGCTAAGTAGAAAAAGCTGCCTCAAGATGGGGAAAGATAATGAGCATGTCATAAAACAGCGAATGTTGTTCCATTGAGTGTGGAAATGTGAGCCAATAAATATCTGTCTAGATATGTCAATAAATCATTTTGTTTTGTTTGTTTTGTTTTACTTTGACTGATTTGTTTTGCAATGGGATAGTCAGAAGATAGAGATATGATAATGACACTCGCCCTCCATTTATTTTGAGTATGCTGAGAGATTACTGCAGCTTCAATAGCAGTGGTAACAGTGGTCTTGATTGACAATTTCTCTCCAAAATCAAGGAATATGATGTCTTCCCTAATGGTGAGACACCTGTGGTTCAGAATGCCAAGGAGATCATTCATCATCATATTTCACAAGTAAAAATATAAGATGCGGAAGCGGGGGACTCTTGAGCATCACCTGTCTGGAGTAATAGTTATGTGGTTTTTGAAATTTCAGATTTTGAACATCTATTTTAAAAATGCAAAACAATAAAAATTAAAAATGTAGAGGAATTATCAAGAATATTTTTTCTACCAAAAGTCTGTATGGATTGTAGGAAATATTGCCTAGTATGTACTTCTCTAATCAGAATCAGCACAAAAAATCTACTACTTCTGCCACTTATCCATTTTTTGCACTAGACTGGAGTATCTCTTCACATGTGTATGTGTACAGTTGCAACATACAGATATTGCACTTCTGCAGTTAAAAACTTTTGAATGAAATTGGTCCCTGGCAGACTCAGGAGAATTCTTACTTCTTAGCAGAATATATTCTGTTATTTACAAAAGTTAATTATATTATAAATGGGCACTTACTCCCCCCCCCCCACACACACACACGCACACCATGACCACATACAGGTGGTTCCACCATTGCTATTGATAGCTATTTAACTGGAGAAAATGCTTTAATATAGCAAATGTTAAAAGTTTCACATTCCAAAAGGAGAAAACTTGATTTTTCTTTGCAAGGTAATGTCTGTGGAATTCAACAGTGTCAGACATGTATAATTTCAGGTGAATAGCCATGTTGGTCTGAAGCAGCAGAACAAACTTTGAGTCCGATGGCATCTTTAAGTCCTACAAAGTTTTATTCAAGGTATAAGCTTTCGTGTGCACACACAAGAAGTGTGCATGCACACGAGAGCTTATACCTTGAATAAAACTTTGTTGGTCTTAAAGGTGCTACTGGACTCAAGCTTTGTTATGTATAATTTCAGTTTGTGAAACAGTGTCGATTGCTGTTTACCAAATCCATTAGTGTGCCTGGGACTTGTAACATAAAGCGTGAAGCATTAAAACTATTTACACTGACTTTTCACATCTCAGAACTGTATTATCATACCCAAATACAATTAAGGTCTTTGCCTCCCTTTTGAGCTGACTATTGCCTCTGATGTCATAGCTGTCAAATTAAAGTGGGATATCCTCTAAATATATGTAATGCCATTCTTTTAAGAAGTCATTTGTAAAAATCAAACTGCACCTGGCTGTCCAATATCCTCTACTCTAACTGTCCTAATCTGAAAACTATAAATTATAGAACCATATCCTTTTCAGAATATTTATTTACACTGATTGATAGACTAAGGGGGTCACAATCTTTTTTTTTTCTTTTTAAACAGAAATAGAAAACTTCACTGTTGGTTTTGGTGTCTGCCAGCAGGATGATATTCATATAAAGGAAAATATGCAACAGAGGAATTTCCTGTTCAAAGTTGGAGAATAGTGTTACATTGTCATCTCTGCATGGCCTCAGACCAGGGATCCTTGGCTTCCATCTACTAGGATTGCCCTCCAAGGTGCCTTTCAGGCCACCAGATTCTCTATTAGCAACCACAGCTACAGTTTCTTGTTTCTTGCTGTTCCAGCTGCCTGCTCCACCACCATAGAAGAATATGTGCATGTCCACTGGTTGACTTTCTAACTAATGTCTCCTGTTCAGTCTGCATCTATGTATCCCACATGTCTGGGATTGTCACTTGTTGGTAACTTTAGTTTCAGATGTGCAGTACCATGTAGGTACTTTGCAAGTCTTTTGACTGTATTCCAGCCAGTTTTGCTTGGTCTTCCTGCATAACTTGCCCACAGCTGCTGTGATGACAGGATGCATCAATATGCTTATATACATCAGTCTCCCAGTTGCTTCTCTGTATTGCTTGTTGTCAGGCAGAAGTTCACTGCTTCCTTGATGGTTCACATAGTTCATTTTCATAGGAATGCTTGCTGGTTTAGCACCTCTCACGTTCATGTAGTCCAGAAATTCTAAAAGTTTATGCTTCAGATTGAGACAATAGCTTCCCTCTTCCTCTCGTTCTATTTGTATTCCAAGATAGTAGTTGATGTTTCATCACAGTCCTCCTGGTCTTCATAACTTAAAATTAGGTCATCCACATGAGTTAGAATGTAAGTGCATTTGTTATCTCTATATCCTGAATATAGGCAATGTTCTGCCTTGCCTTGCTCAGATTCTTTCTTGGTTAGCATTAAATGAAGTTTCTCATTCCAACATCTCTCAGCCTGTTTCAGCTCATAGATGCTCTTTTGCAGTTTACCCATCAGTTGTTTGTCTCTGGATTGTTCAGCTCATTGTGGCTGCACCATGTAAACATCTTCATTTATTTCTTCATCTAGAAAGGCAGTCTTTATGTCCAGATGCTCCACATGCATTTTTCTTGCTGCTGCTGTGCTAAAGAGCATTCTTATTGAAGTATATCTCACCGCTGGTGTGAAGGTTTCATCACAGTCTTCTCCATACTTCTGAGAGTATCCTTTGGAAATCAATCCAGCTTTGCATCTTTGTATTTCCCCTTCTGCATCATGCTTGGTTTCAAAGATCTACTTGTATCCTACTGCATTCTTCCCTGGAGGTAGAAGAAGAAGAGAAGAAGAGATTCAATTTATATCCCGCCCATCACTCACTTGGAGTCTCAGAGCAGCTTACAAACTCCTTTCCCTTCCCCTCCCCACAACAGACACCCTATGAGGTAGGGGGGGCCGAGAGCTCTGAGACAACTGTCCTTGAGGGAACAGTTGGTACAGACCTATGGCTTGTCCAAGGTCATCCAGCAGGTGCAAGTGGAGGAGTGGGGAATCAAACCTGGTTCTCCCAGATTAGAGTCCTCGTACTTAACCACTACACCAAACTGGCTCTCAGTTCTGTAAGTGTCCATGCTTGGTTCATGATTAGAGATTCAATCTCTTCTGTTCGGATGCAGTGTTTCTGTTTGCTGTGCTTCATTTTTCTCTGTTGGTATAGATTTACCAATATCTGCCTTCTCCCCTGTCTCCCCCTTTTCCATCCCTAAATTGAGGATTCTGCATCCTTTGCATCCCAGTGCATAGCTGACAAAAAATCCCCTCTTCTGCGCTAAGATCCATCTTGTTCTGCTTTTCTTTAGGAATATAGGTGTAAACATTCTTAAATGATTTAGGCTTGGTTTGTGCCCTTACCACAGTTGAAATGGTGTACTATTTGCACCTTTAGCGGGTAATCTGTTTTGCAGGTAGGTAGCAGTGTTGATTGTTTCTCCCCAGGTACTCTCCCTCGAAGAGCATACATCAAGGCATTTCAGTGAGAGAGCAGTTTTTCCTTTCTGCTACACCATTTTGCTCTGGAGTGTATGGGACTGTAAGCTGATGCTCTTTTCCTTGTTGAGTCAAATAATTCTTCATCTCATAACCCACATATTCCCCTCCAATATCAGTGCATATTGCTAGTGGCTTTCTTTGTCTGTTACTGACCATTGCCACATATGCTTTAAAATTTTCTAGCACTTGACTTTTCTCTTTAATTAAGTAAATCACAATGTATCTTGAGTGGTAAAGGCACATATTTATTGCTACTTGGGGTCTGAGTTTTTATTGGTCCACAAATATCACTATATAACAGCTCTAGGGGGCATTGCATTTGGTTTGTGCCACACTGCTTGTTAAAGCTAGGCCTCAGCCCCTTAAATTTGACTCAGTGCACATACTTATCTTCAGCTCATTTGCATGTCTGTTCAATTCAGTTTATTTAATTTGGAACATAACTAACATTTCAGTTAAAACAATTTTAAGGGTGCAGTCCTTGGGATTTAAAACATATATGAAACATTTAAAACATAAATAAAAATATTGCACAAATAGGAATCCACCATAAACACTTGCATGTCTTTAGTTAAATTCTGTCTTTCAAGTTGACTACTTACTTAAATGTCCCTGTATCCCGACCACCAGTGCCACACCCCGAAGCATTTTTTGTAACTGCATTGTTTTGCAAAGTTGGCTTTCTGCATCTAAGCTTCAAGAGAGTACACATCCTGATCCACAATCCCAGTGGCGATTAATTCGCCTTTCTCTGATAAAACATCTCTTTTCAAAAGATGCTGTCATTCCTTTCTTTGCCAATGCTCTTACAAAGATAAGGTCTAGCTTTGGCACATACAATCAATTTCTAGCAAGGACATCTTGCATTTCATCACCAGGGAGCTTTCATTTTGTTGTCCCACAGCCCTCTGTCACTGGCTGGGGGGAGGTACTGGCAGAGCAAGATGGAGTGAAAGTCCATGTCAGTCTGAGGTTGAAGCCAATAGGTATCAAGCAGGAGCTGAGCAAACAGAGTCCAAGGTACAAACTGAGAGCATAGTCATTCAAAGCCAAGGTTGAGGAGCCGAGAGTTCAGAATACGGGTCAGGAGTCAGGAACACAGGTGAGGAGAGGTACAGAGTGTTGTCAAGCTGACTAGTTGCTGGCACGCAGAACTAGCATCAGGGGAACAGCTAAATACCCCACAGGTGCTGTTGTCAATTAGTGCTCCGCGTGTGCATCCTGGCTTCTGTTAGAACTCAGGGCTGAGGGACTGCCTGCTGTGCAGGTGCACCTCCTTTCACCAGGATGCTAAGTCTTGACGGAGCTGGTTTCGGAGGAATACCACCTGTATAGGTGAGTCAGGAGGGAGGATTGCCAGGCGTTATGCCTTTCCTGCCGTTGCTGGGACAGGTGGCAGGGGTATCTCAGCAGGCTCTGAGGTTTCAACAGAGTCAGGTGTGGGCTCTGCTGGAGCTGGGAGTGTATCCTCAGTAGCACTCATAACACCCACACCCTCAGCCCAGTTGGAGTTTCCATCTGTGACATTTAATTTTTTCCCTTTAACTCATCTAGTGTTTCAAATAAATCTTGATCACCACACATATGCAAACTAGCACCAGAGTCAATAAACCATATATCATTTTTGTGGCTTCTGGTGATAACATAAAACATTTCTTTATTGGTTGTTCCTTAGCTTTAATCAAAGCTTTTTAGTATCCCCCTCCTCCTGCTTTGGGAAAGGTTTTCCTCTGGTTAGCACCTAAAGGACAATTTCATCTAATGTGGCCTTGTTTCTCACAAGAGTGGCACACTATCTCACCTTTGTCATCTATAGTCAGAGCCATTTGGCTAGTATCTATTGAATTCCTCTTCTGATTGTTAATGCCTTGGGGAATATAACTATCATTAGCTTCAATTGCATGGATAATATTTTATATGATTCTAGCAGGCTGATTAAAATTAACACAAGCATAGCCTCACGTAGAATTTCCTTTCCTGCAGCTCTCAACTATTCAGCTAAATCTAGCATTCTGTCAAGATGTTATTGGAGATTTTCAGTTTATTGCATTCTTATGCTAAACATTTCTGAAGCTACAGCTAGCTACATCTAAAATCCTCATTAGAGGATTTTACATGCAACCTCTGCAATTCTGTCCATAGAGATTTGGCAGTTGACATCTTAATGACCCTCAATAGCCAGGGACCATCACACCTCTTGACTGATCATTTTTTCATGTCCCACACAGCCTGTTGCTCTGAACCTTTGGCTGGACAGTCAGCCTGAGTAACAGTCCACAAGCCTTTTTCAATTAGATGCATCTTCATTCTTTTTCTCCAAATTTGATAGTTGCTCTCTGTGAGCCTATCTATCCAGTGACTGTGCTGTGTACCACAGAAGATCATAATCTTTGTTGCTTTGTTCTCACCTTCTTGTGCATAAGAATTTTGGGCAATCTTTCTACCTTTAATCAGAGATGTTCTTAATCTGGCCAACCACAACCCCTGTTGGCAGTGTAATTAACACAACAAAGCAGATTAAAGTATAGATAAAGCTTTATTCAGGAACAAACACAATTGATAGTAAATAGGAGAGACAGAGATAGTATCTTAACTACATCATTAGCTGAGAGAGCAAGCAAGTGTGGAACTTCCAAGAAGAAGGATATTGCCCTAAGAATAGAAATCTAGAGACAGACAAGGAATTACTCTTAACAGGAGAGAAGGTGCTGACCTCACTATTCTATCAAATTATTTTGCAGGGCTGCCTTCTCTTCTTCTTTGTACACCAGACATTGCCTATTCCAACATCCACTGAGTGCAGTCTATGCCCCACTCATGGTCTTTAGACTCACATTGAGTGTGACACTCTGGAAAGTACTCCTGCAAAACTCCTTGTCATTCTGGCTGTTGCAGAGTCTGGAGATTTATTCCACCTGGTCTCTGCCTCCAGCACTTGCCATGCTCTGCCTCAGTCCCAGCTGTTCTGGTCTCTTCCTCTTCTCTCTATGGATGCTCCATTCACTCCCCTTGCCCAATGCCTATGGGCCCTCCTGTTCCCTCTGAGAGCCAGTTTGATGTAGTGGTTAAGAGTAGCACACTCTAATCTGGGAGAACCGGGTTTGATTACCCATGCCTCCACATGCAGCCAGCTGGGTGACCTTGGGCCAGCCACAGTTCTCTCTGAGCTGTTCTCTCAGAGCTGTCAGCCCCACATACTTCAAAGGGTGTCTGTTGTGGGGAGAGTAAGGGAAGGAGATTGTAAGCTGCTCTGAGACTCCAAGTGAAAGGTGTGGTATAAATCCAACTCTTCTTCTCTCCCCAGTTCCCTCCCCATTTTGAGGCGCCATCTCCCCCACAGATGGCTGAATCCATTTGAATGTGTCCTCTGCACCTTCTGTGTGTGGCTCTTACCTCATTCTCACTGCCTCCATGTCTTCTCAGTCAGCAGGCTTTAACTCTGCCAGTTGCCAGGACAAGTCCCACCCAGTGTTCCCTCTAAGCTGAGTTAATATGAGCTAGCTCACAGTTTTTTAGCCTCCAGCTTGCACATTTTTGTCTTAGCTCAGGAAGGATGGCTCCTGAGCAAACTAATTTATGCAGCAGCCAAATTGCTTGCTCAGAACTTTAATACCAGCAGCTCACAAAGTAGAATTTTTGCTCACAAGATTCCACAGCTTAGAGGGAGCATTGGTCCCACCCCCTGATAGTGATGCTACATCCCCTCCATTCTGACTGTTTTTATTTCCAGCCTGGCTGTCAGAGGTGTCCTACCACTCCTCATGCCCCAGAGGACCATTTCAGGGGCCACATACCTGTTTCTATTATATTTGGCAATGAAATTGCTGAAATTAGCCTAAATTCCATGCCATTCAGCCCTAATTCCCACTATTAAAGATCTCGGGCAATAGGAATGGCTTGGCAAGTTAGATCACTTTTACTAAAGGCAATGAAGAAGTAGAAAATGAAGAAGAGAATTGGAACAGAACTTTGTGATAGACCCAGAGGTGAGGGAATAAATGAGGAAAGAATGATTGACGATGGTGAAAGTAATGAGAACCTAGGAAAATGAGGGCATAAAAGAAGGCTTTACATTTGATAAAAGGGAAAGGGAAAGGTGAATGTAAAGGGGGTGGTGCTCATCTCTGTTTCCAAGCTGAAGAGCCAGCACTGTCCAAAGACTTTTCCATGGTCATGTGGCTGGCATGACTAAATGCTGAGGCGCACTGAATGCTGTTACCTTCCCACTGAAGCGGTACCTATTTATCTACTTGCAATTTCTTGCTTTCAAACTGCTAGGTTGGCAGAAGCCGGGGCCAGAGATGGGAGCTCACTCTGAGGAATTTCACACAGCCAAGATGTTCCATTTCAGGAACTCTTCAGTAACGGTTTCTGTCAGGCATTTCACACAGAACCGTATCAGTACCGGTTCCCTAACAGAACATATTGGCCATTTCACACAGAAACGTGCCTCTCCCATTGGGGAAGGATTCCTAAGCCGGTTTACCTTGAAACTTCCTCCCAAGCATTCTTCAGTTCTTGTACTGGTCCCGAAGCGCTATAGAGTGCTGTGTGAAATGCCCCCAAAGTACTTCCTCCAATGACGAGTGTTTTTGCGCCTCTTCTCACCTGCATGGGCGATCTCCGTGATATTTTTTTTAAAGAGCCAATCCAGGCTGAGTCTTAAAATGTGTGTGTGTGTGTGTGTGTGAGAGAGAGAGAGAGAGAGAGAGATCAAGATCTAGGCTGAGTCTTAAAATGCTGTGTGTGTGTGTGAGAGAGAGAGAGAGAGAGAGAGAGAGAGATCAAGGTCCAGGCTGAGTCTTAAAATGCCGTGTGTGTGTGTGGCAAAAAGAGGCTTGAAAAGAAAGTGGCAGTCTGAAATGGCAAACTGCTTCAAAGATGGTCCAAAATGGTAGGGGAAGGGCTGTCTGAAACAGCCATCACTGTACCGGTTTATTCCAAGCTGGTTCAGTAATGTTTTTAAAGGTGTAGTGTGAAATTCTCCATCTGTCATGCGGCACTAGGGTCTTGAACTGCCAAGCTACCAACCTTCCAGTCTGCAGCTCAGCATCTTAACCTTTGAGCCACCACGCCCCATTTACATTTGATAGGGGAAAATGAATAAAAACCAAGACAAAAACTAATATCTGGTGCTCTTCTAGGTACATGTTGTTATCTGCAGGACTTCCTCTCCCTGTATTCTGTGCTCTGACACCTATGCTCATCTGATGTGTTTTTGTGTTAGATAAAGTCCCTTACCTATGCATAGCCGTGAAAATTTGAGTTTCTGGTGGATTTTTCAACAGCTTCTTGTCCATGGCAAATGCCTGATGATGCCAAAAGCATTCCCAGTTGCCACATAAATTTTCCAACTGTCTCTCATTTATTTATTTATTATATTTGTATCCCACCCTCCCCGCGGATGGGCTCAGGAAACTCATATCTCAGGAAACTCATATCATGTTTTGACAGTTTCTCGGGTTGGCTCTGTTACAGATGGATGGATATGATTTTAGGGTAACACAACTTCTCCAGTAGTTCCCAAGCTACATTTCAGGAAGGAAGGTTAACACTTTTATTCACTAGTCTGCTGCATTATTCCACCTGTCAGTGGATTTCTAGAATATATGTTTGATCAAGAAAACTTTAAAAACCTGTTTTCTGGTTTAGACCTCTTGCATTAAAAATACACCCATGGACCCACTGCTTGAGTTTCATTCATTCCAGGGGCCACATACCTGAGGCACAGAGAATGAGAAGGTGGGGGGGGGGGAAGAAAGGGGGGACTTCCAGACGCTATCACACATTTTCAACAATGGGGAAATGGGCAGGCCAGAAGGGACCTGAAAGCAGTTCTTACAGGTACTGGTCTAACCCTGATACACTTTCTAGTTGTGGCAAACTGCCTGAATTTATTCTGAGGGGAAAGGGGAAATTTTGTGTCTGCCTGTCTGCCTGCCTGCCTGTCTGTCTATCTGTCTGTCTATCTATCTATCTATCCATGTCTTTCTCCAGTGTAGCATTGAGACCCCAAGATGGGTGTGGAGGGAAGAATGAGTGTCTGGGAAAGCCTGGAGTGAGAGTATGTAACAGGCTCCAGCCAGTCCCCACCCCACCCCTATCTCACATAATTCTCTTCCTTATTACTGTCTCCTGTTACAAATGGCTTTTAGTCCATACAGGTCCAATAATCCCCAACAGAGTCTTTTTTATGGTCTCTTTCTTTTTTTTCCAGTGGAAAGGCTCGTTGTATGGATCCAAGCCTTGGTCATTTGTGATAGAGTATGACATAATTCCTATAGCAAAATTGGAATGCCCTTCAAGGTCTATGTTTTCCCAACCAGTATCACCTCCATTTTGTCACAATTAAGTTTCAACTTGTCCATCCTTATCCATTTAACCACAGAAGTAAAGATATTTATTTAGAGCCTCTACAGCATCACCAGGCAATCTGAATAAAGAAATATAGGGTTGAATCTAGACTAAATTTTCCACTAAAAGAATGGATGAGGAAATTTCCTCCATTCTCCCTTCCTATTTACCCTTGATTTGTCTCTAATGCTCTTCTTCAGAGTCCCCTATGCCCCAGGAGTAGCATGTGTGGGAGTTGTCTTCAGTGCGAAGGGGAGGCGATAACGTTGTTTTCCACTGACAGAAGTGCATTGTATGGAAGTGCATTGTATGAGTAGAAAACTCACTATGGACCCAATCCATAAAGCTGGATGTCATTGATTACAGTCTACTCCAAAATTATGAATAATTTTTCCTAAAGACTTCACATACAGTTAAATAATGTGGACCTTGTGGCTTGACTGACTGACTGACTACCTGACTGACTGACTGATTGATTGATTGATTGCATCAAGTGTGACAACAGAGGGTCAGGAGTTAGGTAGATGGTCCTTCCCATGTATTTCATTTCCCATGCAGTCAGCATTGTAAGGGAGATACTATGAGGGTAGATTATTGTCTTTGTGTATTGACAGGATAGGAGGAGTCTTGAAAGATCATACAAAAGAACCTTGATTAATGTGCCCCAGAGTTTTCATTCAGGCTATATTTTCTTGCAAGAGCCTGAGGTGATACATGCCTTGATAGGGAATCTCTAGTTAGATATCAAACGATTTATTCTCTCAAGCCTCTGACTGTGGAAGGCCAGAGAATCTTGGGTGGAAAGACAGTGTTTGTGTGTTGGGTGATCTTGAGGCAAGACAGTTTGTAATTTGTGATGAGATTGTGATGGTAACAGAGGAGTGTTTTGTTTAGACATCACTGATTTTAACTCATCTAAATGTGCTCTTTATTCACGCAAATATAAAGAGTGAAATTGCAGATTTGCCCTGCCTTTAAGGAGGCGCTGGGATTAGCGTTCATGAATTATTAACAGAGTATGTCAGCCACAAAATCTTTTTACTAACAATCTTAATAAAACATACTGGACTTACTGTAGAGACATTCTGTTAGTTACAAGCTGCCTGTTACAGCTGTGGCTTGTAACTTCGGATCTAAAAGATGTAAGGTACAGCATATTCTCTGTGTAAATGTGCCAGTAATCTGTAAACACATCATATTTAATTTAAACATGTGTTTTTAAAGTATCGCAGCCTCAAATATGCAGTTTTACATGTACTTGCTTAGGAATTGAGTAAGTATGCTTTTGGCTGCTCCCTTGTGATTCTTAATATTCTGCAAGGTGACTTTTCTTACTTGAGTCCCCACTATTACTAGTGAGTGACATCTTCCCTAGTTTTGCAAGTGGGTGCAAACGAATAATTTAAAATTTTATGTCCTTTAAACCTGAGCAGTTATTCTGCTGAAAAAAAATCAGACAGGATTGCACAGTTCAATTAATTTCAGAGAATCCTAAACCAATCAAATTTACATTTCACTCCAGGCAACAAAAATAATTTCTGTCTAGTTGAATTTGACCTTCTTAGTGTACAAGGAGGTGACATATTTCTTGCATTTATACATATCAGGAAGAGAAGAAGAAGAAGAAGAAGAGATTGGATTTATACCCCGCCCTTCACTCACTTAAGAGTCTCAGAGCGGCTTACAAACTCCTTTCCCCTCCCCTCCCCACAACAGACACCCTGTGAGGTAGGTGGGGCTGAGAAAGCTCTTTCCCCAGCTGTCCTTGAGGGAACAGCTGGTACAGAGCTATGGCTTGCCCAAGGTCATCCAGCCAGGTGCAAGTGGAGGAGTGGGGAATCAAACCCGGTTCTCCCAGATTAGAGTCCGCGCACTTAACCACTACACCAGACTGGCTCTGGTGTACACCAGACTGGTGTACACCAAACTGGCACCAGACCAGAGCAGCAATAGCTTATAACAAGATGGGGGGGGACCACAATTCTGATCAATGATTCTAAATAGTTTATCCCTTGTTTTAATTACTTGTCTATGTATGAACTGTATACTGTTGTTTCTTTATAAATATTTCCTGGGCTGTGATCTAAGCGACAGTTGTAATCAAGTAATTTCAGAGCTGGAAAGGACCAACAGGGTCATCTAGTCTAACCCCCTGGCTACACTGGAACTACAACTATAATATCCTTGACATGTACGTATACAATCAATTCTTTAAACACTCTAATAATGAGGAATCCACCATCTCATGAGGAAGACTGTTCTAGTATCAAACTGCACTATCAGGAAATTCTGCATGGCAGCTCTTCAGGTATCAGAATCTGGCAATCGTATCACCTTGCAAGTATCTATTCTCCAACACAGAGATTCCTAGTTCCTTCAGCATTTCCTCACATGACATGGTTTTCGAAACCCTTATCAGCTCTGTTGTCCCGTGGTGGACTTGTTCCAGCTTATCAACATCCTTCCTAAACTATCCGAAATGGAACACAATACTTCAGGTGAGGCCTAACCAAGTAGTGTACAGTTGCATCCATATCTCACATGATGCCAACACTACATTTCTGCTAATGGAGCTATGATGGCCCAGCTGTTACTCTCCCTGTTCTGAGGAAGATTTTTCCTTCCAAAATTCTTAGTTCCCTTCAGGTACTGAGCTGGCCACCAGTAGTGTGATAATATTTGTGGCTTTATAAATCTGAATGTCCCACCTTGTGACTGAATCTAATTTGGCTTTTGCCCCGCCCAGGAACACGTCAGGAGAAAACAAGAACTCTCTTTTTAGATCCCTTGAAATGGCATTGGAGACTGTGTAACACTGAACAATAAAAAAAGATTTTATTTAATAGGCAGGGATGATATGGGGTATTAAGGTATTGGAAAGGCAGAGGGAAATGTTGTTGGTAAAACCATATATTTTTCAGTTGACAGACAAGATGGTGTTGTAGCAGCTTATTTTTACAAATTCTTGGTTCTTATCAGTGAGAGATGGTTGACCGAATACTTGTTTCAGTTAAAGTCTGCATATAGTTTCCTATTAACTGTTCAAGTTTCCTGGAAAGGTCACTCTTGTTGTATATCAAATTCTTCCCCCTTTTCTGAAATCACAATGTGTCTTCTTTCCCCTAAGTAGTCTATAACCATTTCCTTTCACACCAGACCAGGGACTGCCTCAGTGCCAATTCCTTGTATAACTGGACAGGATTTATATTTCTTCCCTGAAAATATAATCTTATTCCTTTTGGCCTGATTGGGAGCTTCACTCTTTTGGCAAAATCTCATACCCCAGTTCATGGTGTCTGTGTGAAAATGAACTTCAGCATAAGTTGACACTAGACTCTGAATTCTTAGATGGAATTCTTTCTCAGGTTATGCTGAACAGAGCTAGGACCATATTCAAAAGGTGAACCTGTCTGACAGACTTTTTAGTCTGATTCTTCAGATATCCAATCCTATGTAGGTACATACGGGGAGAGGCGGTCCCTTAGGTAGATAAGTCCCTGGCCATAGGGCTTTAAAGGTAAGAACCAGCACCTTGAACTATATCCAGTATACTATAGGCAGGCAGTGCAGAGTTTTTAGGGCGGGCTGGATGTGTTCCCGCATGGGAAGACACAACAGCAGCTTCAC
Source organism: Lepidodactylus listeri (assembly GCA_029233225.1). Classification (NCBI taxonomy): domain Eukaryota; kingdom Metazoa; phylum Chordata; class Lepidosauria; order Squamata; family Gekkonidae; genus Lepidodactylus; species Lepidodactylus listeri. The sequence goes on along the minus strand of JARCFY010000001.1, from coordinate 114,936,196 downwards.
CGCTGCATTCTGCACCAGTTGCAGCTTCAAGATTTGGGACAAGGGCAGCCCCATGTTGAGAGCATTACAGTAATCCAATCTTGAGGTGACCAATGCATGGATCACCGTAGCCAGGTCATTGTGTTCACGGAAGGGAACCAGCTGCCTAATCAGCCATAGATGATAAAAGGCCGACTTTACAGTGGCTGCTACCTGGGCCTCCATTGTTAGGGAGGTGTCCAGGAGCACTCCCAAGCTCCTAACCTCTGACACTAGCACCAACAGTACTCCATCGAATGTCAGGAGAGGGATCCCTAACCTTGGACCACTCCAACTCAAGCATAGGACCTCCGTCTTCATCAGATTCAAATTCAATCGGTTCTGTCTAAGCTAACCAGCCATGGCTTTCAGTGCCAGGTCCAGATCTCCCAGACTAGAGTCTGACTGGCCGCCCAACAGCAGATAGAGCAGGGTATCATCAGCATATTGATGACAACCCAGCCCATGTCTCCGGGCAATCTGGGCAAGGGGGCACATATAGGTGTTAAACAACATTGGGGAAAGCACTGCACCCTGCGGCACTCCACACAATAGTGGGTGTCTTCTGGACAGTTGTTCCCCAACTGCCACCCTCTGTCCCCAGTCTTGGAGAAATGAGCCACTGTAAGGCTAACCCTTGAATCCTGATATCGGCAAGGCAGTGGACTAGTAGTTGATGGTCGACCGTGTCGAACGCCACTGACAGGTCTAACAACATCAACACCACCATGCTGCCTCGATCCAGATGCCTCCGGAGATCATCTGTGAAGGCGAACAGGACAGTGTCTGTCCCGTGGCCTGTTTGAAAGCCAGACTGGAAGGGATCTAATATGGAGGCATCATCCAAAAAACCCTGCAACTAATCCACCACCACCTTCCCGATTAATTTACCCAAGTAGGGTAAGTTGGATACCGGCCGATAGTTGGCTAATTCAGCCGGGTCAAGTGATGCCTTTTTAAAAAGGGGACATACTACTGCCTCCTTTAGGGCACTGGGAAACAATCCCTCCATGAGGGATTTGTTAATGATCTCCCTTACTGCCCCTCATAACCCATCATGGCCAGCTTTAATTAGCCATGATGGGCATGGATCAAGACTACAGGTGGTTGGGCAGACTGATGAGAGCAGTTTGTCAACCTCCACTAGACTGAGCAGATCAAAATAATCCAGAACTTGACCAGAAGACACACATGGAGCATCAAGTTCTGTTACTGTCTCAACTGTAGCAGGGAGGTCTTGGCAGAGCAACAAGACTATCTGCGAAATAGCTCCCAAAGGCCTTGCAACCAATATCCAGTTCCCTATCATTTGGTCTGCACTGTTGCAGAGTAGTCAGAGACCAAATTGTCCTAAATAATTGGGCTGGGTAGGAGCTTGCAGATGCGATCGTGGCTGCATAAAAATCTTTCTTCGCAGACTTGATTGCCATCTCATAGGATTTCATGAACATCCTATAGGATGCTCTTGCTGCCTCCTCACGAGCACAACACCACTCTCTCTCTAGCCATCTAATCTCCTGCTTCATTGTCCTCAACTCCTGTGTATACCATGGAGTGAGTCATGAGCGGGGGTGCAGAGGGTGCTGGGGAGCAATCTCATCGATGGCCACCAAGAGTTGGTTTTGCCAGTCCTCAACAAGCTCATCCAGCAAGCCTCCAGGGGGCATCAGATCCTGCAAGGCTGTCTGAAATCTCATGGAATCCATCTGGTTTTGCAGGCAAGCTAAAATGTGCTCACCGCCCGAACAGGGTTGGAGTGGCATGTTCACATGGGCCTTCAGAGCATGGTGGTCTGACCATGGTACAGCCAGGTTCGTCAGGGCTATTTTTGGGCAGGAACACACAGGAACGGAGTTCTGGCTGGCTTCCAAGTTGGCCACACCTATAGCCTCCCCCCCTCAGGTTGCCCAGGCACCTTGCAAGCTGTGGGGCACCTGGGGAAACCAAACTGATCCAGGGAGGGAAGGCAGTTTAAACTGCCTTCCCTCCTCGGGTTCCCCAGGCACCCTGCAGCTGTGGGGCACCTGGGGAAGCTGTTCCAGAAACTGCCTTTATTCCTTCGGGTTCCCCATGCGTCCCGTAAGCCGCAGGGCAACTGGGGAAGCCGATCCTGGGAGGGATCTGCGCTGTCAGGGGTGTGGCCTAATATGCTAATGAGTCCCTGCTGGTCGTAATCCAGTCCACCATAACCCCCCCACCGCAAAAATCAGCTCTGTGTGTGGGGCTGTAACACATTGGGAGAGTCCTAGTGCCACCATGGATGACACTAGGTCCATTGCCTGCATGGAGGTTGCATCCTCAGCATTGACGCTGAAGTCACCCAAGACTAACGGCTGAGGGTACTCAAGTGCCCAGCCTGATACAGCCTCCAGCCTCCAGCAGGGATATAAATCCAATTTTTTCTTCTCTTCTTCTATCTCCCTCAGCTGGTGCTGGCCAATCAGAGAAAAGGAGCAGCTTGTCACTCAAGCTCAACATTATAGAGAAGAGTTAACTATTCACCTCCCTTCTCTAATTTTACTGATTTTGAAAACAGCATTTTAAACGTAGTCTGTCACAGCAGCCTAAAATTGCATTAGCCTTTTTTTAGCACCATATCACAGTGCTGGCTCATATTAAGCTTATGGTCCACTGAAACCCATAATTCTTTCCACAGGTGGGACTACCCAGCTAGGTTTCACCCATCCAGTATTTATATAACTGGTTTTTATTACCCATCTGCAGCATTTTAAAATTGTCCCATTATACTTCATTTTATTTGCCTGGACTCAATGCTCCATCTTGTTGAAATAGGGCTGATGTACAGTTAGTAGTGTGCTGTATTGCTGAATCTTAATGAATGGATTTCAGATATGTCAAGAAAAGAAATCAGTGCTTTTCTCCGTCAACATGAAAAAATACATGTAAAATGCCTTGATTCACACTTTTATGGGGTTCTGATTTGTACATGGATCTCTGTGCAATGAAGAAATTGTTCAGCCCAACATTTGTTTGAGTATGTATGCAGCTCTGAGAGACAATGCAATAATATGTGTGCAGTATTCCATGACACTTAAGAAGGACCACTCCCTGTTGATACAGAGCAATCCACATAGTCCAGAGCTGTCGAACTACAGCAAAAAAATTTTCCCGTTCCGCTCAAAGACCTTTGACAGTTCATAAAACCTGAAGAATTCAAGCAATGCCAAATTTTATGTAGGTAAAGTTTAGGGAAGCATCCACTGGGATGATAAAACATAGTACATAAAACCATGAGCTGTGGTCTCCAAGGTCCCTGGCTCAAATCTCAGCCCCAAACATGCTAGGTGGTCTTTGGGAAACCACTCTGTCTCAGAGTCTTCTACCTATAATGTGCAGCTTTTAGGACTCTAGTTGGGCAAAAAGGCAGGATATCAATGTTTCAAATAAATAAAAATAAAATAAATACATAATGTGGGCATACTAATTTTGACCTAGCTTATGAGGTTGTTGTAAGGATTACGATGACAATATTTGTAAAAAGTTTTGAATGTTGAAAGTTCTGTATAATAAAAGTCATAAATAATATTATAATTGTCCATTTTTTTAACACACCTTAACTTCAGAATAACAAGCTGTTATTATGCCTATCAGAAAATGTGAGACATGAAAAGCAAAGGAATCCTGCCAAAATACTCTATGTACGTATTTTCCACAGACCAACACTGGAAAGAATAGGGATAGTATTTTATTCTCAGTTGTAATGTTAATTTCATTTTGGATTAAGAGATGCATAACATTTATAATCAATAAATTTTAAAATCAGTAAACTTCCTTCCAGCAAGATTCCTTCCAGAAGTCTACAGTGCCACTTATAAGCATAACCTTTCCCCACATACACACCAGTAAAAAAAACCAGATAGAAGAATATGCTTTGAAGTTTGAAGTAATCCCTGGAAAGAAAAACATTTAAATCCATCTGGAATTGGTTTGATCAGAAATCAGCACTTTGCCATCACCCAGACAGGACTCAGTAATACAAACCCATGTAGTATCCTCTCCTCCAGTTTTAAATCATGGAGAACTCTTTTGTTGCTCACTGTCCTGGCAGTATGCACACCAGTTTCAAACAGTGGGCTCTACTAATAGTGAGTCCACATCAGTGGGTCTAAGGGAGGAGAAAGTGGGATATTATAGGGTTCACAGTTTAAGGGTGCTCTAAATAATTAACATAGTTCAAGTGGAATCAGCAGCACAGAGCATGTATTTCAAATTTCAATTTATGTGTCAGTTGCATCTCATCCTGAAAAATAGGGCTCATGCCACAGTTGCTTATTACATTATGTCCCAACTTTCATCCATCATGTACCTAAAGCTGGCATTCATAGGATTCATAGGAGAATGGAATTAAGATGGCAGCTGCTATGGAGCATTAGGCACAAGTTCCGGTGGCATTTCTGCAACTTGGTCCAGAAAGTAAAGTTTGGACTGAACATAGAGCCAAATGCACCCCCTGTTGACCAAGGCAACCCGGAGTAGCACTTGTGGAGCCCTGAAAACAGTTTTGAAGAAAGCTAGAAGATCAGTGCCGGGGTCAATGTGGGTGTAGATGTTGGAGTGCTCGTGAGGAGAGGTGGATTCCAACTCCTATCATCTACCACCACTCTGGCAGCTGAAACTTTATCCCCAGGGATTCTGGAACACCAGATGATGTTTGTTCTCTTTGTTTGGGTCCCTTAAATTCTGCATTTAAATTGTAAACTAAGTTCTAATTAGGTAATGGTAGGAAGTGTTTCCCACCCATTTTCTATTTTTTTATTTTCTGATTTGTTAATCTTACTGGGGGGGATAGTAAGAGGGAGGTTGGGTGGGAGGGAGTTTAGTATAGGAGTTGCAATTTTTGCCTGACTGGATGTAAAGTGTAGGTTTCTGGACCACTGATTGTTTGATTGACTATTGCTGTATAAAATTTGCTTGTTGTACTGTGGGCTGCTGGGATGGGAGGGAGGCAGAGTATGGGTGGAGGAGGGAGGCAGAGTATGGAATGAAGTAATATTGCTCAGGGTGTCAGCATTGGGCTAAGGATCCTGGTGATTGGGGCAGAGAGAGATATGGCGGTGGGAGAAGGTCTTGGAGAAGGAGTCTGAGATATGGATATGCTCAGTCTCCTTCCAACCTTTTTCCCATCCCAAGGCACATTAGTGAGAAGGCTAGGAATATAAACTCCCCTTAGGTAGCTATCCTGGTACATAGAAGGAATGATATTAAGTTAATAGAAGCGCTAAGAGACGGAGAGGGAAGGTACCTTTTGGTTAAAGCTACATTCCAAAATAGGAAAATAACACTGATAAATATTTATGCCCCAAATAAGGTACAGAATTTTTTTTTTGGATAAAAGTACTTAAAAAGATGTAGAAATTCATTGAAGGGGAAGTGATTATGGCAGGAGACTTTAATATTGATGTCTCTAAAGATAAAATAATTAGGTAGAAAAAATGGGATTTAATAGAAGCACATGAAGCCTTAAGATTAAGCCCCAAGCCAACGCATGTTTCAAGTAGGCACAAAACTGCTTCATGTTTGGACTTTATAATCATTAAAAGAGCAAATAGATGGGAACTGGGAAGTATAATAACCCATCCAATTTGGATTTCAGATCATACCCCAATAACAATAGAGATAGACACCAAGTGGGAATACACGAAAAGGATGTGGAGGTATAATAATATAGTTATGGCTAAGGAAAAGGATAAAAAGGCTATCGTGAAGTTATATTTCCAAGAAAATAGAGGAACAGTGGCCACAAATATCCTTTGGGATGCTGCTAAAGCAGTGATTAGGGGACAATGCATAATGAGGGGAAAAGAAATAAAAAGAGAATGGTACTCTAATAGGAAAGGGAAAATACAAGAGCTCGAATTATTACAAAGAAATCAGATAAAGAAATTCTGCCAAAATAGACAGAACACAATTAAAGAACTCAAGAGGGAATTAGACTTCCTGGATTTGAGGGCGCTTTGGAAGAAGCAAGCTATGGTAAGGAATGAATTCCAGAGGACCACAATAAATTCAAGTAGACGATTGGCAAATTATTTAAAAGGTAGGGAAGGAAAGCAAAGGGTGAAAAGTATTAGAATGAATACACAAATAACACAAAACCCGAAGGAGATTAGAGAAACGTTTAAAAATTTTTACAAAACTTTATATGGAAAAAAAGATGTAGGGAAGTTTGAGGAACAAATAGGCTCAAGGTTAAAGGATGAGGACAAGGAAAGTCTAGAGGCAGACATTACACCTCAAGAGATAGATGAGGTAATAAAGGGGCTAAAAACTGGAAAATCTCCAGGTCTGGATGGTTTCACAGCAGAATTTTATAAGGAGATGAAAGAAACGCTAATCCCAGAGCTCCAGATACTGTTTAATACTATAGTGAAGGGAGGAAGAGCTCCTGATACTTGGAGAACAGCAGAAATAGCCTTAATATTGAAACCTCAGAAAGACCCCCAAGAGGTGGGTTCATATAGGCCCATAAGCTTATTAAATCAGGATTATAAAATATTTGCCAAAATAATGGCAAACAGGTTTAAGAACGTAATTCCTCATACAATAAAAGAGGATCAATATGGATTCGTGAAGGGAAGAAGCATTGCACATCCCATAAGGACCCCATAGGCAGTCCAAGAAGATAGCATTACTTAAATTGGATGTATATAAAGCATTCAATACACTGTCTCATGAATTTTTGTGGTCCATAATGACAGAATATGGCTTTGGTCAAACATATATAAAAACAATCCACGAAATCTACAGAGAAGGAACAGCAGTAGTTAGAGTAAAAAATAAACATACTGAGGAATTTTCAATTTTGAGAGGAGTAAGACAAGGATGCCCATTGTCACCAACTTTATTTATAATGGCAATGGAGAAACTGGCCGAAAGAATTAGGAATCCAGGAAGAATAGAAGGAGGTAAGATGGGTAAAGAGGAGATGAAGCTAAACCTATTTGCGGATGGTATAATTATAATCATGACTTACCCCAAAGAAGGGATTAAAGAAATGAAAGTCATATTAGAAGACTTCGAAGCGCTATCAGGATTAAGAATCAACATAGGAAAATTGGAGATAATGTATTGTAATGTGGATCGAGAGGAAAGGGAGGAAATTAATAGATTAACTAAAATAGGACTGGGTGTCACAAAATTTAAGTATTTGGGAATAGAAATGTATAGGAATATAAATAAGATAGAGGAGAAAAATTATAAAAAAGTATGGCAGAAGGTAATGAGAGAAATGAAGGAGTGGAAGAGGAAAACTCTGAATATAACAGCTAGAATTAAAAGTGTCAAGATGTTTTGGATACCAAAACTGCTATATTTATTTCAAGCATTACCACTAACACTTAGTAAACAAAAAATTGACATTTGGAATACAAAAATAAGAGACTGGATCTTCGGAAGCAAAAAATATAGAATTGCAAAAAAGTTGGTATATAATCACAGCTCAGAATTAGGATGGGGAGTACCAGATATAGCAAGTTACTATGAAGCTTTTCAGTTAAAAGCATTATTAGATATAGGAGAAGGAGGAGATCAGAAATTGGTCAAATTTGAAAATGAGGCGAATGAAGGAGTAGGAAGATTTGGTATATTTACAAGCAAACAGATCAAAGATTATAAAAGGAAAATAGGACCTAGGGAGAGTACCTTAGCAGTTTGGAGGAAGTGGCAGACAAAGTGGTTAACAAGGACATCCAAATGTGCACCACTCAAAACATTAGAAGAGGAAGGGGAAGACCATGGATGGTGGGATTTACTTAAACAAAAAGGGTACAGAACACTTCAGGATATGTTGACAGCAAATACCTTAAAGCCACTTCGGATCATAGAAGCGAAAGTAGGAGCAAAGTATTGGTTAAAAGTAGCAGGCCTATACACCAAGATAAAAAAAAATAGAAAACAATAATATGGATATAGAAGAACCTATAGAAGAGATATATAAACTAATGAGAAAATCTAAAAAAGGAATAGTGGGAGCAATATATAAGAAAATGATCTCAGACAAAGAAGGGGGTATAGGACAGCTGCAATGGAAATGGAGTACAGAAACCAAAATAATGAGGCAGAAAGCAGAGAAGTTAATGGAAGTGATTAAGAGAATAAAAATGCATAAATTTAGAGAATTAGAATTAAAATTCTATACTAAATGGTACAGAACTCCGGCCATCCTAGCAAATATGTTTCCAGGCTTAAGTCCTAATTGCTGGCACAGTAAAAGTGCGAAAGGATGGTATTCCCATATGTGGTGAGAATGCCCAGAGGCTAAAAAACTATGGAATAATATACTATAAGTAATAGATAAGCTTTTTAAGGTAAAGCTTAATATAGACTTCGAATGAATGACTATAGGTACACTAGGTAGTGAGAAAATAGAGGAAAATAGTCAAGATCTATTGAAAGCAATAATACTAGCCGGGAAAGCAGTAATAGCATTAGGATGGAAAGATAAAAGTAAGTGGACAAGAGAAGCTTGGCATAATTATTTGTTTGATTTTGTCCAGTCGGATATAGCGGCCATGTTGATACAAGATTTGTCATGGGAAGATAGAACAGCAAGGATTAAGAAGAAATGGTCGCTCTACCTGAATTGGATTAAAGAAGAGAAGAAAGAAGACCTTCGGTGGAAGATGCATGCCTTATGCTCCTGGCTGGAAGAGGATAATTAAACTGAGGGGGGAGGGAAGGGGAGAAAAATGGAAAAATTATTTAAATGAATAATGGAATAATGTATTATTTAACAACTGATAATAAAAATATCATATATATATATAAAAAAGGAATATAAACTGCCCTTCAATGCTGATGTTCTGCAATGCCAGCTCCGTTAAGATGCTGCAAGATTATCTGGATGTTGATCTGGCTTGCGTGACCGAGACCTGGGTACGGGAGGATGAAACTGTCGCCTTGCAAGAAGTAACTCCCCCAGGTTACTTAGTCCTCCATCAGTCCCAAACTTGGGGGCAGGGGGGTTGGGTAGCCCTACTCATACAGGAGGCTTTCTCCCCACCCCACTCCCCACCCCAAAGATCGCCAACACTGATTGTGTAGGCCTTGTGTGGGATACTGAGGTGAGCTTGGCTGTCTGTCTGGTGTACCAGCTGCCTAGCACACTGGCAGACAACCTGCTGAGCATTTTGGAAACCATAGCCAACTGGGCCTTGGAGTTCCCAAGGCTATTAATTCTTGGGGGTTTCAACATCCATGCCAATGAGGCTGCAGCCTCCACTCAGGCTTTAAACCTGGTGTTTTCCATGGTGGCATTAGGGCTCACCCAATTTGTATCAGGTCCCACTCATCAAGCTGGCCACACATTAGATTTGATCTTTGGGATGGGGATAGATGTGGATCTGACTTAAATGGAAGAAGTGCCATGGTCACACCACTTGGTTTTGAAGGCCCAGCTGGGTGTTCCTGCCCACCCCTGTCTAGGTGGTGAGCTAATTTATGCTCACCCACAGAGTCTAATGGATCCGATTGGATTCCAGAATGCTCTGTGAGATCTGATGCGTTCCAATTCCTCATTAGATGAGCCGGTAGAGGACTGGAATTCCCATCTCTCTGAAGCCATCAATGAGGTAGCCCCCTGATGTCCTCTGCACTATTGTGGTAAATCATCACCCTGGTATACCATTGAGCTTAGGGAGATGAAATGAGAACTCAGACGACTTGAGTGAGTTTGGTGGCGGGTATGGGATGAGACTACAAGAACATCTTATAGGACATTTATGAAATCCTATGAGGTGGCAGTGAAGGTGGTGAAGAAGGCTTTCTTCTCTGCCTCCATTGCATCTGCAAGCTCACTCCCAGCACAATTGTTTAGGGTGATTCGGTCTTTGACTTCCCTCAAAAAGAGGAACCAAAAAAAAAATAATTTGGCTATTAACTGTGAGGCATTTGTGGGCTTCTTTGCAGATAAAGTCTTGTTGCTCTGCCGCAACCTACCAGCCAATGTTGATTGGCCGGATTCTACTTTTGACACCTTCAGCTTACTCTCTCCTGCTGATATTGAAAGGATCTTGAGTGCTGTTAGACCAACTACATGCCTCCTTGACCCATGATCCTCATGGCTGGTAAAGGTCATTGATGAGAGGATACAGGGACTGTTGATGGCTATTTTCAACTTATCCCTGGAAACAGAGGTTTATCTGGAGGGCCTCAAGGAGGCCATGGTTGTACTGCTCTTGAAAAAAACCAGCTCTGGATCCTTCTGATCCTTCCAATGACCCATTCCAGTCCAGTTTCCGCCCTGGCCATGGAATGGAAACAGTGTTGGTCGCCCTGACGGATGATCTCTGAAGACAGCTAGATTGGGGTGTGGTGCTGCTGCTATTACTATTAGATCTCGCAGCAGCATTCGACATGGTTGATTATGATCTTTTGACCTACCACCTCACTGACAGGAATTTGGGGGTTAGCCCTTAAATGGCTCATCTCATTTTCCCATGGTCGGGGACAAAGGGTGGTGCTGGGAGAAAATGTGTCACCCAGATACCCCTATTATGTGGGGTCCCTCAGGAGGTGCTTCTCTCCCCAATGCTGTTTAACATCTATATGCGCCCCCTTGCCCAGCTGGTCCAGAGCTTCAGGCTTGGGTGTCACCAGTATGCTGATGACACCCAGCTATATCTGTTATTGGATGGCCACCCGGATGCCACCCCAGATAATCTGGCTATTGGTTTGGAAGCTGTAGTTGGGTGGTTGAAACAGAGTAGGCTGAAACTGAATCCAACTAAGATGGAGGCTCTGTGGCTGGGGGGTGGGCCTTCAGGATTGGGGCATAGATTACCAGCACTTAATGGAGTGCCTTTGACACTGGCAGAATTCATCAAGAGCTTGGGAGTGATTTTGGACCTCTCCTTAAGTATGGAGGCCGAGGTTGCTCAGACTGCTAAACTAGCATTTTTTCATCTACGTCAAGCTCAGCAACTGGCCCCTTTCCTGTCATGCTCTGATCTGGCCACAGTAATCCATGTAATAGTCACCTCCAGATTAGACTACAGTAACTCACTCTATGCTGGCCTACCCTTGAGATTGACCCAGAAACTCCAACTGGTCCAGAATGTGACGGCATGAGTCTTGATGGGAACATCACAAATGACATATATACATCCAGTACTGCGCCAGCTACACTGGCTCTCAGTGGAATACTGAGTCAAGTTCAAGGTTTTGGTACTGACCTATAAGGTCTTCAGCAGTCAGGGACCAATGTATCTATGGGACCATCTCCTCCATTATGTCCCCAGGAGAGCTTTGTGTTCCTTAGACAGCAATCTACTGGTGATCTCTAGCTCTAAAGACATTTGGCTGTCCTTGACCAAGGCCTTTTCAGTTCTGGCCCCAACCTGGTGGAACTCTCTGCCAAATTCCATCAGGGCCCTGCAGGATATGATGCAATTTCACAGGGTCTGCAAGTCAGAGATGTTCTGCCAAGCTTTTGATTGAGGACAGTGATGGTTCCATCCTGGTTGGCACCCTTCCCATTTCCTGTTTACATCTATTTTGCCCTCCTCCCCCCTGTCCATGAAGTAGCTGGCAGTGGGAGATGGAAGAAAGATTGGTTATTCACCATCTGTTTATTTTTAATATTATACTAAGGTTTTAATTACTTTTATCTTGTTTTATCTCTGGTTGTACATTGCCCAGAGCCCTGCAGTAGCAGGGATGTGCCAATTCATAAATATAATAAATATAAATAAAATAGGAGGTACTCTCACTATGTACTGTCTATATCACTGATGGCCACCCATCTCAGAAGATGATCTCAGCAAGCTCATATTGGCCTCAGAGATACCTTCATTTCAGATTATTTAGTGTTTCTGGCACACTCAGAATTACACCTGGAAACAAACAACTATCCAGCAAAGCTCCTATAACACCGAAAGATGTGATCAGTTCTGCACTACTGTTTTTAACCTCACTGAAGTTTCCAAAGCTTTCATTACCAGTCCACGAACAATGCCCTGAAACAATCTAAGGTGGAAATTATCATGATATAGATAAAGATATGGCTTTTTGAGGAAAGCCAAAGATTGGAAACCAACTCAAGTTAGTTGGAAGGCATTTGTGGCTTTAGAAGTCACTTGGTCATCCAAAGACAATGCTAGCACTAAAAGCAGCCTTAATCCGATCCTTTAGAATTCAAGGAGGCATATTTCTTTATGGGTTAGGGAGAATTAATTATCATCCAGAGCAGATTAAATCTCAAATTCACTATTGCCCTTCATTCCTCCCAACAAAACCTTGGTTTTATCAATATTAATTTTAAAGTCTGACACTGATTCAGCCTATAGTGGTTTTAGAACTTTAGTGATTACATCGGACTGAAAAGAAAAGAAATTAGTTAAATGTCAGTTGTGTACTGATGAGGCCTTTCCCCATAGCTCTAGAACAGGGGTGGGCAATTGTTTTGGCTCGGGGGCCACTTTGTGGGAGCAGAGGTTAGCGGAGGGCAACACCTTTTAAAATGATTGCATTCATTGGTTCCAGTGCTATTGTCTTACAAAATATTTTTGATTTGTGAAAGCTGCTTCGAGTACAGTTGTAACTTCTAACTTAGAAGCAGGGCTTCCCCCCCCCCCTTTAAATGCATGTAAAATGAAGGGAAAATACACATTGACACTGGGACACCAATTATTCCTTGCACTGAGGGGAACTATAAAGGTGGAAGAAAGCACTATTTTTTTCCGTGACGAGCCCCACTGAACTTTGAATGACTTACTTCCAAATACAACATGCACTCACCCTGGCTCTCACAGCATCCAAATGACAAAATGGGCTATTTTAAGCCCGGTGTGGGAGGCGGTCTTTGGATGAGAACAGGAGCCTGACTGGTCGCCTGATGCTGGGACAAGAGCGCATGGGTTGATGTAGCTCAAGCAATCTTCAACAAACCAGGACGCACCAGGCCAAGCAAGGGCAGGACACATCAGTCTGCCCCCTGCGATCTGACGTGCGCATGCCATTAGGTCATACTGGGGTGCAGCACACGTGCACTTGCGAAAAATGAGCCGACTCGGTGGAGTGGCGCATGTGCAGGAAACCCGTCTGAAAGGAGGTTGGCCCAGATCAATAACATGGTGACTCGGGGGCGCGATAGGTGTAAAAGGGTGTGAGAGGCCCTGCCTCTCCCCGCTACCTCCTGTCTACAGTGCTGCATTCACCATGGCCTGGCACAGGAATGTGTGCAGCTATAACTACGATGATGGTAGAGAGCTACCGCTGAGGCCTAGTTTGTCTTGGCGGGCTACAAAAAACCCTGTGGCGGGCCGTATGTGGCCTACGGGCTGCAATTTGCCCACCCCTGCTCTAGATGATTACCCAAAACAATTTTATGTAGATGTTAAACGACATGGAATCAGGATGAATCCTTGTGGCTCCCTCTTACATAAATGACTGGGGAAATCCATGTCAAAATTTCCACCTGTGCTAGAGCTCTTGTGCAAGTGGAAACACAAGAAAAACTGTGGTTAGCCACTGGTACTCTCAAATTTATTATATCCTCAACTGCATTTTCACTTGCTACCAGTTTCTGGTCACTATAATATATAGGGAGGAAAGTGTGAGGTGTTGCATATGTAGGGTTGCCAGTGTAGATTCCCCTGGTGGAGGTGAGAGTTCCCTGCCAACAGGCCCTGCCCTGCAGCCACCGATCAGCTGGCTAGCAGGGGGATTTACCTAGAGAAAGGCCCAGGCCTTGTCACCAGCATCACACAGGAAGTGACATCATCACACCAGCAATGGCTAGGCAATGTTCTGGTATTTGGACAAAAACTCTATGATAGAGGCCAGTTTCACCATGAGTTTTTGCCCAATTACCAAAGCATCACTAGGATATTGTTGTTGTGATAATATCACTTCCTGTGTGATGCCAGTGATGAGGCCTGGACTTTTCTCTTTCTCCAGGAAAGTCCACCCATCCCTTGCTGGTTGCCAGGACAGCCCTGACAGCCCTGTGCATAAGATGTTGCACAAGCAGAACTGCACTGGATCTGTCTGTGTCTCTAATAAGGTTGCCAGGTCTGGGCTGGAAAATACCTGGAGACTTTGGGGGTAGAGCCAGGAGAGGGTGGGATTTGAGGAGGAGAGGGGCCTCAGCATAGTACAATGCTATAGAGTCCACCCTTCAAAGCAGCCATTTTCTCCAGGGGAGCTGATCTCTGTCAACTGGAAATCAATTGTAAAAGTGGGAGATCCCCAGGCTCCCGCCTGGAGGCTGGCAACCCTAGTCTCTACTTGGGCATTGCTGGATCCAAACATCTAAGCAGAGTGGAAGCCACTCAGAACCACTCTCTGGAAATTATCTTCAAGATAGGAATGGAACCCATTAGGCATACAACCCCAAATCTGATGATATGGAGCACTACTGAGAAATTATGGCAAACCAAGACTAGAAGGTTTAATAGGGTGACTAAATTAGTTTTATTTCTAAAACCAGGCCTAATCTCAAATTCAAAGGGGTCCACATAATCTGAATCAATAAGCAATGTCTGATTTTGAACTATCGCCATGTCCCTGAGTACTCTGCCATAAAAGGAGATATTAGTCATCTGCAAATAGCTGGTGGGGGGAGTTCCAAGTCTGATCCTTATGGTATGATCTGACAGCTGCATCTTTTAAGGCAACTGGGGTCATTTTCTCATTATTATAGATAGTAAGCTACTTTTACTCGATACTAAGTTGCTTTCTTTTTATTCCTACCTGTTGTTTATTCTATTTGGGTTTTTTTTAAAAAAAACAAAACAAGGCATATTTATTCCATATTGATAATTCAATAGACAAATTTTAAAGCAATAATACCTACCCTGAGCTTTTAGGAAGGGAGAATTTAGGGCCAGTGCTACATAATTTGTTCATAAATGACCTGGAACCTCCAAATTCAGAGGCAGTAAACTTCTGAATATAAGTACTAGGAGGCAAAATCTCAGGAAGGCCTTGGCGTCTGTGCCCAGTTGTTGGCCCACCAGGATGTTGGACTAGATGGACCACTGGTCTGATTCAGCAGGACTATTCTTACATTCTTATGAGTTCTATGTATGTATCTGTGTATTATTGTATTTTAACATGTCGTGTGCCGCCTTGAGCCTGCCCGTGCGGGAAAGGTGGGCTACAAATCAAAAATATTAAATAAATAAATAAATAAAATGAATTAAGATGAATAAAGAACATTTGTTCTATGTCTTATTGAATCTGTTTCAGATATAAAAGTGTCCCATGCTAGAATGTGACATATAGGCCGAGGACAGACTGGCAATGTAAAGCGGGGGCAAAGTGGAGGGAACTGGTGCGGGGGAAAAACTCCACGGAGCTGGCCGTTCATACTGGCCAGAGCAATGCGCAGTGGTGCCGATACGGAGCGTTCAGACTGCCGCGGAGCCGGCTCGCATGGCTCGCGCGCGCTGTTGCGCTTTTTTTTTGTTTTCCCTTTGATGTGTTTCGCACATGCGCACATGTGCATATGTGCATAACTTTGTGCTGGCGCGTTCACACTGCCGCCTCCGGATGCCTCCCGCTTCTTCCGGTTCACACTATTTGGAAGCGGGAGGCATGCGGAGGACGGCCCCTGAACACCAGTTTTACCCGGTGTCCTGTTAAAGCGGATGGAAAGCGACTGGGAGACGGGTAAGTGCGAAATGGAGCCGAGGGACAGATGCGCATGTCTGAACGGGTTCTTTTCTTCCACGTCCGACGCAGGGCTGCCCTGCTTTACATTGCCAGTCTGTCCTCGGCCATAGTATCAAAATCTGAGGGATTGTTAAGGCCTCACGTGAAAATGTTCTCTCATTTTCCAGCATTATTTATCTATAACTATAAAATATATATAATCAAAATGGTTTGTGGTTTTTAAACGTCTCCTTTTGCTGTTTCCTGCCCTTTCCAGACCCTCCAAATTTTCAAAGCTAAAATAAGTAAGTGCCAAGGGAAATACTATACACAAAGGGATACCAAGTACAGCATTAATCAAAGTCAGTTTTCCCAACTGTGGGACATTTGAAAATCTCCCTCAATCTCCCTCAAGTACAAACAGTAATGATATCAATGAACCTCTGTGATGAAACTTATGGCAGGTCTAGCAGTATAGAATGGTAAATAATATTAGAAGCAACAGAAATGGGATTAGGAAAAAAATATGCTTGTGAACTTTGAACAGTTTTATTTTTATTTATTTATGTTTACATTTATATCCCACCCACCCGCCCTCGTATTTCCTTTTTGGGGGGATCTGAATATTTTTTTCCTCCTTACCCTCCTATCCATCCATCCATCCGTCCATCCATCCATCCACCATATAGTTTAGAATGAAAAATGTATTTATTTATTTACTTATACATTCGATTTATTGATCGCTGCTTCCCACACGCAGGGGGGCTCGCAGCGATTTACAATTTTTGTTGAAGACAAGGGACTAACAATTCAATTCAGTGGGGGAAGGGAAGACAACACATATAACTGAGTCTTTCTGTTGGCTTTCTGAAGAGTCATGTTCCGGGCTCAGTGTTCGTTCTGTTCCTTCTCAGCTCCACACCGCCACTGCCTGGCAGGCTGCTTCATTGCAGGAGATCGGGATGAATTCCTGTGCGAGATCTTCCAGCTTATTAGCCAGCGCTGACAGATGAAACTCAGATACTAACACCTAATTATCCGAGGATTAGGTGTGCCCACTTTCTTAACAGCTTTTGGTCCACAGCTTTTGGTCCACTTCAGGCAAAGGTAGACTAAATATGATACATCTACATTCTGGCACTGTTTAGTTTTTCCTAGATGACCATCAATAATAGTTGAATTATCTTAGAAACCTAGGCAATTAAGTAGTGCAATCCTAAACAGAGTTAACACCCTTCTAACTCCATTGAAGTCAATAGGATCAGATGGGAGTAATTATGTTTATGATTGATTTCTAAGTCCCTCTGACTGGTAAAGAGTTAAATATATGATTAAACTTTACAGTTGGAAATTGAATTTTAACTGGATTGTTCACCTAATTTTTTTTTGGCAGAAAATAATAATTCTGTTTTCACATCCCTTATGCTTCTTCATTAATAATGCAGGTTCCCAGTTGGACAGCTAAAAATAGTTTTCAAAAGAACCTTTCAACCATTTTCTGATGTTTCTTTACTAATACCTCTCTAAGTCTGCAGGCTTCCTGAATGCTGTGGGAGGCATGGACCCACCCACCCTCCCGAGAGAAGCCACATATCTACCTCAACTGCTGGCTCAGTTCCCCCTGGAGGAGGAATGGGATGAGGTGAGGCCCTGGAAGCTGTACTTCCCACCACAGGTGACTTGTGGCAATCTCCCACTCCTGTACCTGCTCACACTGTATGCCAGTTCAGGGCTCATTTCGTAGCAGGAGCTCCTTTCCATATTAGGCTACACACCCATGATGTAGCCAATCCTCCAAGAGATTACAGTACCCCCTGTAAGAAGAGATCTGTAAGCTCTTGGAGGATTGGCTACATTAGAGATGTGTGGTCTAATATGCAAAATCCTGCTACGAAATGAGCCCTGCCAGTGATGAACCAGCAGATGATGTCTCCTACAGTCAGGCCCACCATAAGACCAGCATGGTCACTGTGGTAGCTCTGTTCTTGCCTCTTGTCTCCCCTGCATGGGTGATACACACTGCATAGTGTGTGTGTATGCTGTGAACATTTGGAAAACAGTATCTCAATAGTGACATCTAGGGTTGCCAGCCTCCAGGTGGGGCCCGGAGATCTCCCACTTTTACAACTGATCTCCAGCTGACAGAGATCAGCTCCCCTGGAGGAAATGGCTGCTTTGAAGGGCGTTCTCTATGGCATTGTACCACGTTGTGCTCCCTTCCCTCCCCAAACCCTGCCCTCTCCCGGATCCACCCCCAAAGTCTCCAGGTATCTTCCAATCCACACTTGGCAATCCTAGCAACATCCAAGTATTGTTGCTCTATGCTTGATATTGTTATTGGTTGAGCATGCTAATTATTTCCCTAAATGAGCTAATTCTGATGTCACCATATTCAGAGTCTCAGTTCTTCATCAAAACTTTCACAAGAAGTCTCACCACTTTATCAAATTTCCCTTGGTTGGTTGTGTGTCAGTCTTTGTCGAGACTGGACATGTTCCGTTAAGCCAGGCGTAAAAGCCAAACCAGCAGCTCCTGGGAACAAGACATGGCAGAACAAAGGTTTTCTTACTTCATATCATGAAATGGGGCCTAAATTGGGAAGTGGTGCCAGTCACATGGATGTGTGTTTAAATTACATATGCCTTGATCACAGGAGTTTAACATCTGTCCTGGACAGTAAGAACAACAAAGGCAGGCCTGAAGCCTATTCTAGCATGCTAAAGGTTTTAACCGCTGTAAAGAACAGTCTGTAGCCAGGCTAGGGTTGCCAGCCTCCAGGTGGGGGCCTGGGGATCTCCCACTTTTACAATTGATCTCCAGCTGACAAAGATCAATTCCCCTGGAGAAAATGGTTGCTTTGAAGGGTGGGCTCTGTGGCATTGTACCGTGCTGAGGCTCCTTCCCTCCCAAACCCCACCCTCTTCTGGATCCACTCCCAAAGTCTCCAGGAATTTTCCAATCCAGACCTGGCAACCCTAAGCCAGGCTCAGTGGAAATGGAGGATATGGATTAAGAGGATGCAGGAACTATAATACAAATAGGGTTTCAACTTCATTGCAAAAGCAGTCAAGTTAGACCAAATTTTCAATTTTCAGCATATATACCTCTGATCCTTCTAGTGGTGCTTCTTGCACTTTGAAAATTTTAAAGTTTACATTTTATCTTTGTTAAACACAAATCAACAGAAGTGTTGGTATGTGTCGTATCCAGTGAGCTCTGGTGTCTGCTTCTGGGATTGTTTGTCTTCCCTCATTTTCCCTAAGGAGAAGCTTATAATTAGTCCTTGGAGATGGATCCACTTAACGGAGATTCATGACCAGAGCATTGCAGCAAAAATGCAACCCAGAAACAGGCAATTTGTTAGTGTCATTTTCCCCCTCCTAACTGCAGTTTTTTGGGGGGTTTCTTTTCCCTAAAATGTCTACCATGATGTTTAACACTGAACACAGTTTGAAAGAGAAAATGGTGAGTTCACTAAAAGCAAAGAGAACCACAAACTATGTAGTTTTAAAGGAGATGAGAGGTATTACTAAGACAAAATAAACTCAATAGAAAGAGAAATTTAACAAAGAAGGGATGCTTTATAGCTGTTAATAAAACGCTTTCCAAAGATCCTGATATCTGAAGCCGGCAAGCAGGAGAAGGTTGTTTTGATAATGCCATGTAAGTTGCTCACAAGCACTGGCATTTAAGAAGCAGCACATCTGGAAGAAGATAACAGTTCTTGTTCTATCCTTTATCACTGTAATATTAAAGGCTGTTCTAATTTTTAAAACACTTTGTAGATTATTATTGGCTTCTGAAAACAAAAGGTTAAAATCTGTGTTTCTTAAGGGTAAAAGGCTTTAAAAATCTTAAA
Organism: Lepidodactylus listeri; assembly: GCA_029233225.1. NCBI lineage: Eukaryota > Metazoa > Chordata > Lepidosauria > Squamata > Gekkonidae > Lepidodactylus > Lepidodactylus listeri. Next base: position 114,916,704 of record JARCFY010000001.1, on the reverse strand, counting down.
ACTATAAGAAATCTTTTGCTTGATTGTCATCAAAAGCTTTCAAAAAAGCTCACAGGAATTAATATCAATATATATATATCACTGTGTACAATAAATTTATGTGTACGGTAAAACAATTTTATTCTTTCTCTTTACAGTTCTCTAAATGTTAGTATTAAATATTATCAAAAATATTTTTCATCCAAACAATACATAGAAAAATATATATTTCACCCGAACACCCAAACAATACAACCAGTGCAGGTTTACATTCAGACAGCACCTTATCAGAAACACTTATCACTAGTCCCATGGGCCTCTAGTAATATACCCGTTTCGAATGAATCTTTTTCAAGGACCGTGATTCTTATATAAATGGCATAAGGTGCAATAATTTTTCTTTTTTTCTTTGTGAGCACAAAAGCTCTTAAGATACCAGCATTGTCTAGGGTCCCATCAGAACTGAAATAAACAAAAATATGAGTACATTAATACAATTTCATTTCACCTTATTTATAGTCATTAAAATTGTGAAAAGATCTCACTTACCCCTTGTGGCAAACATAATAGCCTATCTAAGACATCATGTCTTTCAAAATCTATCAGGTAGCCGCAAATTTGGGGCTTTGCTCTGTCTATTTCTTTCATTCCAAGCCTCCTAATCTGGGGCAGCTATGTCAAGAACACCTTTCCTTAAAGTGCCTATGTATTTTATCCTCCTTATTCCAAAACATCACTTCATAACCTAAACATCCTCTTGGGGCTCCATTCATATTAAAATCCTGCAGTTCAGAGCAGCCATTTTCCAAAATATTTTAAAGTGCCCATGCTTATTTGTCAACACTACAAACAGTCATAAGACTGGTGTGGTTTAGTTGGTATAGAGTTGCCAAACGAAACCTTCCTTTGGGGCTTCTGTCTCATTAAAATTCTACAATTAGGAACAATCGTAACTGTTCTAACCAAGTTTTAAAGTATCCATACTTATTTTGCAACAATATCCTAATATACAGTACCAATATGGTTAAATCAAAACATTTTTTTCTGTAGGGTCTTCTCCTCATTAGGATCCTATAGTTTGGAGCAGCCATAGCATTTGTTTTAAAGGCTTCTTGTGCATCTCACAATAATGTCCCAATGCAGACTATCATAGCACTGGTGTAGTACTATTCAATGAAGCATGAGAGGTCCATTTCTTGATTTAATCCATTTGGGACCATTGTATCCAGTCTATGTATCCAGTAGCATTCTCTTTGTGCCAATAGTCTATCCATATCCACACGTTGATATTTAACAGCTTGATGTTTATAAATAACAAAAAAGCATAAATCATCCAAAGAGTGCTGTTTCTGTAGCCAGTGTTCCACAAGTGGAGCTTCCCTAATTTGGGGTGAAGACAGACAGGCAATCTGCCACGCCTCCGCGGCGTGGCAGAACAAGGCAGGGGGAATTGCCCCCGCCATGCGGCGTTCACACGCCGCCGCAAGGAAGCCGCCCGCAGCGTCCAGACTGTGGGCAGCTTCAGGGGGTGGAAGCAGAACGCTGTGCGGCTCCACCCACCCATGCGCTTTCACACCCGCCAGAAGCGGGTAGAACGCGTGCGCAGCAGCTGGGACACCACTTTGAAGTGGTGCCCGGCTGCTGCGGGAGGAGCATGGCACTGGACATGTTGCGTCCGGGCCACCTCCTCTGGGCAGATGTGGCAGTCTGAACGGCCACTCTGCCTCTGCTTTTAAAGTGGAGGCAGAGCGGGCCAGACTGCCAGTCTGTCCTCGGCCTTGGTTTTTAATTCTAGAGCGGTGTTCCATAATTCCAATTTTGATTGGTCAACTAGTTTTGCCCACATAAAAAAAATTACATACACATGTTAAGACATAGATGTCTCAGTTGGTATGGTGATTTCAATAATGGATGGGCAAACTCACGAAGTTACAAACTCAAATGACAAATGGAGCAGTTATTAAATTTAAAATGACTCCTGGCTGAATGTAAGTCCCATTGATGTCTATCAATATCTGCTCTAATAATACGGTCATGTATACTCCGTCCCCTTCTAAATTCTATACAGGGGTTTTCTCCACAACCTGTAATATGCTGGACTATCTCCCTTTGGATATGATCTGCTCTTTCTCTTGCTTTTTTAATGATGTCAACAGGATAACCCCTGTCCCTTAGCTGGCTGCTTAGGCCTGGCATTCTGATGTATAATCCTGAGAAGTACTACAGTTGTGTTTCATTCTTATAATCTGTCCATAAGGCAAGTTATTTTTTAGATGTGGTGGGTGGTATGAGCCATAGTGTTTTTTTGTGCATTTTGAATTTCTGTCAGTAACCTTGTGAAAGGTTCTGACTGCCAAGCAGTTATTTGATGTTTTATACACAATTGTATCTAAATAGTTAATAGCATATGTACCTGCTTGATGTGTAAATTTGATGGTATCACGGATCCTATTGCACCATTCCACAAAAGGATTCCAGTTTGATTCCTCTAAATAGATCAGAAAAATATCATCTAGGAAACATTTGAAGAACAAAATATTCTGAAAATATGGATTGTATTGTACATTCAAAATAAAGTTCTCTTCCAAATTACTCATAAAAAGGTTTGCTACTGATGGAGTGAAGGATGAACCCATAACAACTCCTTGTTTCTGGAAATAGAATTGGTCACCAAAACGAAAATAATTTTTCTCTAAAATAATCTCAATGAGTTCTATAAGAAAATAGGTTGGTGGGCTTTTATAGGCTTGCTGTTTCAGAACCTCTTCTGCCACCATAATTGCCTCTGCATGTGGTATGTTTGTATATAATGTAGTTATATCCATACTCACTAAAACTGCATCTGATGGAACAGGGATGCCTTCTATTTTAGAAATAAAATCTTGTGTCTTTTAAATATGTAGATGTTTTTATCTATAAAAGGTTTAAGGTAATGGTCTACAAATTTGGATATGGGTTCCAAGATAGAGTCTGATCCAGAGATTATTGGTCTGCCTGGTGGTGAGGTGGTGGATTTATGGATTTTAGGAAGAATATAAAATATAGGAACCCTAGGGTATTCCTTAGTTAGATATTTATATGTGGCCGTATCAATTACATCCATGGCCAGTGCTTCATTAAGGACTGTCCTGATGGTAAGTGCAATTCTTTCTGTAGGGTCATATGGTATTGGTACATAATTGTTTCTATCTTGCAATTGCCTTGTGACTTCCCTACAATAATCCTCTTTGTCCATTAATACAATAGCCCCACCATTATTGGCCTCCTTTATAATAATGTTAGGATCCAAAGCTATATTATCCAATATCTCCATTTCCTTCTTTGTCAGATTATATTTTTTCCTCACCCCTAATTTCTACAAAATTGTCATATCTCTCAATACTAAGCGTTCAAAAACTGTGATCGAAGGGTCAAAATTATTTGGTATAAATTTAGATTTAGGTTTGAACATCTGTTCATAATTGCCTATATAATTTCCAAAAAAAATCCTTCAATTTAAGTTGTCTAAATAAGGTATAAAGATCCACTCTTGTTTGAAAGGAGTTATAAACTGGTGTTAAAACATAGCCCAAACCCAAATTTTATTTATTTATTTATTTATTTATTGGATGTTTATCCTGCCCTCCCCCCCTCACAGCAGGCTCAGGGCAGCTACCAACATGGTTCATAATACAATAATATTCTATAAAACAGCCACAGTATACACGTTAAAATTACAATTGAGGACACGTTCCTCAGTCTCTAAAAACAGGGCAAAGGAATCTTTTTTTCAGGCACGTCCATATAGGCGGGGCCGTCTATACAGATGGGGCCGGAAAAAAGTTTAATTGTGAATCTTTCTTCTTGGGCCCTAACAGAGTTTTTGATAAGGTGCTGTCTGAATGTAAACCTGCACTGGTTGTATTGTTTGGGTGAAATATATTTTAATAATATTTAATACTAACATTTAGAGAACTGTAAAGAAAAAGAATAAAGCATGAAATTGTTTTATCGTACACATATATTGTACACAGTGATAGATATATTTTGGTATTTCTTCCTAACACTGTGACCCTCTATTTTTGTATTTGCCACATAGGAATTAATGGCATTATAATTGCAGCTTACTGTATGTTTTGTTACCAGCTTGGATTTAAAAGACTGGTGTCCAGCAATGATAATAAAAATCTCTGCAGACAGAGAAAAATATTCCTGATGCAATACATATCAGAAGGGGGAAGCTCTGGGCATGGCTTCAGGAAATCTGAATCTTGCCTCCCTAGAATGAAAGATGCTTCTTGGGCAAATAGCCCTCATGAAGTTAAGGAACTTATCTTGTTGGAATTATCCTGCCTGGATCCTCCTGTGTGAAGTATAACACTGCCTCAAGGAAATTAAGTCTGCTTGACCTCACTGGGGGCATCACTCCTCACAGCTGGACAATCCATCTTGTGCTCTTTTGGAGGCTTCTTCTCTGGTACTCATCTATAAGTGGAATGCATTAGGGTATACATATGCTAGAGTGGATCCCACTCCTCTTGTAATTTCTGCAGCTAAAGACCTATGGCACATAATGTCATGACAATTTCAATTTGATCCATTTTCACATGCTATATTAACATTACTGGCCAATCCAGACCTAAAATTGGGGGGGGGGATCTTTTTTAATGAAAGGCTTGCACCTATAGGGGACCAACTGATAGACTGATAATGAGTTTTTGTCATTTTCTCAGCTGAGGTCTAGATACGACTTGTCAACTTCTGTTGAATAGCAGTATCTACAATTGCACCATCTGTTGGTATCTAAAGATGGCCCTGCAGCATTAAGTATCTCAGAGAATCCTTTGCTCCTTGAAACTTTCATTGAATCAGTGCATAAAATGAAACCTACAATATTGTTTATAAATATTTGATGTCAGTTAATAAATATTATATGCAGAGTCTCAAGAATGAATGACATAAGGAGCTAAATTGCTCTATTTTGCCAAAGCAATGGGATATGACCTTGAAGTTTATACCCACTCTCTCTCTGGATCTTAAGTTGTGACTTATTCAGCAAAAAGTTTAGGATATATTGGACACCACAGCAACTCTTTAGTAAAAGGCTAAGTAAATTGACTCATGGTTGGCACTGAAACTCACCAAATTTGTCCTTTAAACATATGCTTTTGGCATCTCTAATCATTTGGTTTTTTCTAGGAGGAACTTATTACTCTTATCAGTTCTGTATTAAAATGTTCATTGATTTTTGAGGATGCTTATGTACTTATAAATGATCTGTTCATCTCTTGGAAGCTTACTGACAGTCAATGACATCCACACCTTTACTGCAGCTAAAAGACTTGCATTAAAATATTAGAGAGATAAATGCCCACCTCTTGTAAATTAGTGGACTGAGGACCTTACAACTTTGTCAGTGCTTGAATAGATGGTATATAGACAATTGCATATGGACTTATTTTCAGATATTTAGAAATCTTTTATAGAAACTTATGTGTAGATCTGCCACCACTGTTGCTATATTTTTGTTTCTACTTTATATATACTTTTTTCCGTTTTCTTTTTTTATTAGTTGCTGGATTTGTGTTTTTCCCCCTTCTTGTTCTTTGTCAGTTTGACTTTTCAACTGGTCCATCAAGGGGAATTAGGTAGCTTGACTCTAATAAATGGGACTAACTACCTACCTTTGTGAGGCTTACCATACAAGGCAGGGGCGTCAAGTTTTAAATTCCCTGGGGGGGGCCTCTTGTGTGCGTGTGTGCTTTGTGTGCGCACATGCCAGGACCATGTCCCCACTGCCGCTGCCTCCCCCCCCCGGCCTGGCCACTCCTGCTCCATCCCTCCCTCCGTCCATCCAGGGGCCAGCTGGGCATGTTGCCGGAGCGATGCTCTGGCAATCGCCCTGAAACTCTATGGTGCCATAGATTTTCTGGGTGATTGCTAGAGCGTCGCCCCGGCAACATGCCCAGAGTGATGGCATCACTTCTGGGTGATGCCAGCATGCTGGGCATTTGCTTAGCTGGCCCCTGGACAGACGGAGGCAGGAGTGGCCAGGCCGGGGGGGGGGGAAGGGGAGAGAGAGAGAGAGAGGCAGCAGCCCTAGGAAGGGCCCGGGGAAGTGCGGTGGCAGGTGCTCCATTTTCCTGGGGGGGCTCAGTCCCCCCGGAAATTTTGGGGGTGGCTCGAGCCCTCAAGCCCCCCCGTAGTTGATGCATATGATACAAGGGCATAAACGCAATCAAACAGAGTCAATTTAAATTCAGACCTGTGATGAATGCTTACCAAATCTTGCCATAAGCTACTCAAAGGCTAAGAGATGCAATATATCTTTTGAGGCCCTTCCCTCTCTCTGCCACAGGAGGTGGACATCTCACAATGTAGTTACAGATATTACATTTCTACTATTTAATTTGTTAAAATATTGCCATATCCTTTTTTCCTTTCTTATGTTTATACTTAGAACTAACAATAAACCCTTATCATACTTGTGTTTATAAAACAAGGAAATAATTATTTGGCATCTCTGCAAATGTTACAATAGGTTGTAAATTACACAATCTGAAGCTTTCGATGATTTTTAAAAAATGAAATGGATTTCAGAAGTAGGTAAAGAAAAAGATGCTAACCATGTTTTAACATGAATCTTCTTTGTTTATAGAACACACCATCTAGTGTTCAATTTTGGTGCCCGAGATACAGCCTAAATAATTGTTCAATTATGTCTCAAAATTAGTCCATTCATTCAAGAGCAAGAAAAACAAGCTGACTGGCAGTATGGGGTTGCTTGATGGGGAAATAAGTGAACACACACGCAAAAAGCTTGAATCCTTCCAACCAGAGATTGATGTTGCATTTTAACTAATCAATTGGCCAAGTTTGGTAGACAAATGTTAATGAATACACAAAAAAGAATAATATTTAACATCAAGCATCAAAAATCCATTGGGCAATTAACCATACGGCACAAAGTCCTTTATATAGTTTTATGCAGTCATTGCTGCATGACATTTATTAGAAAGCTTTTCCATGCATTCAACACGCAGCATTTAAAAATATGTTTTTCTGCTAAAGCAGCCTTTCTCTGCCCCCTTGTGAAAGCAATAAGGATATACATATGTTTGGTGGTGAGGTGCATTTGAAAATTAACAGATAAAAATCTCAGCCCAGGACATTCTATTTGTTAATCTCAGAATAGTAACTAATATAAAACAAAATACCTCCAATTTTCAGATCTAAATTGGATCTGGACATTTTTTCCTGGCAGCACTATAGTTTCCATTTTTACACATTGTCTTCCCCTGGGATAGAAAGGAATATAGCAAGGCCAGTTAAGGGAAATGCTAACTCAGCAGATGTATATCTGTATAAGTACCCTCTTCTGAGTGTTCATCCTTCTTCCTCTCTGCCATCATGTTCTCTGTACTGAGTCCCCTCAGGCCTCAGAACTGGGCGTTAGTAGGATACCACCCATGTATAGCAGGTCCTTCCTTTGTCCCCATAGAGCTACACTACACCTCAATGCCCAGCATTGTACTGCCTCTGTCTCCCCTAGTCTGACTGTGGGCTCTCCTTTCTCTCTCCTGGCTTTGTCCTGCCTTCTCCACACTTGAGGAGCCATTCAGCCACCTTCACCATTAACCCAGTTGCCCCTGCACCGGGAACTAGCCCACTATGCATGTGGTCAATATTGAGTCTCCAGGAGCTAGACAGGAACTGACACCTGGGCAAGCTTGCAATGAGTCACCGAGCCATCCTATTGTCTCTTGATGGCCCTAGCTTGGCCAGTTGATGGGTTGAGGATTAGTTGCCAAGCAACCTCATTCACAGTCCAAAGTTCAGCATCTCTCTGGAATGTGTGGAATCCCACAGGTATGTTGGGGGGGGGGAGGATGGGGTTGCCTAGCGCGAGTTGACAGGAGAACCCTTGTGCAATGGGATCCTTGTCTCCGTCTTGGTGTGAACCATGGCGGGTGTGTGCTTCTTGGAATAGACTGGAACCTCTTACAGCAGTGAAGAGGACATGTAGTCCTTCAAAGCATAACAGCCCAAAGTTCAAACTTATGAACATTATGGGTCCACAAGAGCACTTCCAGTGCCTTGCTATGCAACAGGGGTGCATGGGGAACCCGAGGGAATGAAGGCAGTTTCTGGATCAGCTTCCCCAGGCACCCCACAGCTGTGGGGCACCTGGGGAACCCGAGGAGGGGAGGCAGTTTAAACTGTCTTCCCTCCCTGGATCAGCTTGGCTTCCTGAGGCACCCTGCAGATTGCGAGGTGCCTGGGGAACCCGAGGGGGAAGGAGGCTGTAGGCATGGCCAACTCAAAAGCCAGCCAGAACTCCGTTCCTGTGCATTCCTGCCCAAAAATAGCCCTGCAATTTTGGCTCCTTTCCACCAGGCTATTGTAGAGTTGAGCTCTGTGCCACTGACTAGAGTTCCTAGCAGTGGTGGTGCCAAGTCTGAAGTGACCAGCTACCACTTCAGCAAGACTGGTGTTGGACTTGGGGCCACTTCTTTGCCCCATGGCTCCCTTCTGCATTATGGTGATTGCAGACTTGGTAAATATCCTGGCTTCAGGGCCTTGGTGTGTGTGTGGGGGGGGGGGGTTGAGTCTGGGTGTGGACTTGTAGCCAGACACCCTGCTAGCTATCAAAGCCAACTAGAATACTTAGGCCATGTTCCTACCTGGTATCATCCCTATTTTACATTTCTTTATATAGCAGTTTCCCCAATCAAAATACATTGAAGGGTTGAAAACCTCTAAAGTAATAGAAGCAGCACCTGTAGTTTTACAAAATGAATGCCCTCAGTTACTGTTGATAGGCAAGCACATAGTACTGCCAACCTTTAAGCCTTGGTTTCTGTCACTAAAAGGCAAAGGGGACAGGTCGAACCCTTTCCAGCAGCAGCCAAGAGAACCTGCTACCACACAGCTTGCATGACTTACTCTGATCTGGTTGCTTACTATTGTTCAACACAGTCACTCCAGAAAGCCAGTATTGTGTACTAGTTAGAGTTCCAGACTAGATCTGGGAGATCCAGGTTCAAATGCCCACTCTGCTATGAAAACTCACTGGGTGACTTTGGGCCAGTCACACACTCTCAGCTCAACTTATCTCACAGGGTTGTTGTGAAGATAAAGTGGAGGAGAATGACAGAAGCATCTTTGGTTCCCCATTTGGGAGAATGGTGGAGTACGCATGAAGTAAATCAATAATAAATATAGCACAAGATTGGGGGGTAGATAAAAGGAAGTTGGTAGGAAAGTGGAAAGAAAAAGAAAAAAGGAAAGCTGAGGATATGGTAGCTACCAAGAGTGGAGTAAGAGAAAATTATTGTGAGAAAGGGCATGCAGAAGAAAGTGAGATGCTCTTGCAATCCTTATAGATTCCCCACTCTGCAGCTGGCCCTAGCCTGGCTGGCACCATATAACTGAGTCAAGTCCATTGGCTGGCACTGTGCAATTGGTCCAGACTTTTCCCAGAGAAAGGGAGGGAAGGAGGAAATATTAAGAAGGGGAGGCAAATACAGGTAAGTTGGCTGCTGGGTGGGATGGAAAGAAGGAAGCAGGAAGAGAGGCTATGGAGGCTTCAGGGAAAGAAAAGAGGAAATACTGAGGGAGAGCAAAATGAGATGCCCCCTGCAATTCCCTGGGGGTCCCCTGCTTGTGAATATATAATAATGTAATTAATTTTGCTGCAGTAATGATTATTTTTTGGGTCTTTTAATCTATTTATCTCTTATTTTTCCTTGCTGGGATCATGCCTCTGCTGCTTGATTGTAGCCATTATGTCCTCTAGCTATGCAGAGTTTCTGAGTTTTCCTGAGTTGCATTAATAATATTTCTTTTGGCACACCACAATCTTGAAAATGGTATGAGAAGAATACATAACACAGAACCCTCAACAAGATCTGGCTTATGCTGAAATACATTTTTATTGCAACTTTACATTCTCAGGAATGTTTTTTTTTTATTTGCTGCAATTCTAAAAACAATTTCTCAGAAGTAGATTGTATTTATTTTTAAAAGATTCACTGCATAAGCATGGATGTTATTCTAGCTCAAATTATAATAGACAGTATATGAAATAGCAGCTCTCTAGATTATTTTGATCCTTTTATGGACTTCTTAAAACATCTTTTGAATTATAAAAGAATTTCTACTGGTACAACATAGTATTTTGAGAAAGCTTCAGCTGGCTATGGTTTGTATTTAATGGGTTGGATCCAGACTAAATTGCCAATGTCCACTGATTTCCCCTTCCTGCTATAGACCCCCTGCATGTCATTATTCAGGGTCCCTTATCCCCCATGGGCAGCATTTAATGAACATCAGTAGGGTGGTGCATTCTGAAATCCCTAAGCCAAAACTACCTGTTAAAATCTCTGTTTGGGGTTATTAACATGATACTCTGAAACCACCAATCTGACATTTTTAGGATTACTGTAGCCCAGAGGCATTGACTTACTCTTGCTTAGCCCCAGCAGTGGGGCACCCCACTTCTGACCTGACCAGAGACCCACAAACTCAGGCCAAGGAAAACACTCTTGGCCTGAAACACAGAGCTAGTCACAGCTCTGAAAAGGGTTTCAATTTCAGGTTGCAGAAGGCAGCCCTCCAAGGCAATCTCCAATCTCCCCCTCCACCCAGCAGAGGTATACTTATGGAATAACAGTGGTTTCCTCCAGGTACAGTATCTGCATTTCTAAAGCTATTCAGTAGCCACCTAGCGAACAGCTTCTGTGTCTCCAAACCTTCAAATAACCCTTCTGTGTGATACCTATACCTACGTGAAAATTCCTTGTCTCCACAACTGTCCTTCCTGCTCCATCCCTCAGGATACCAAGATAAACCAATCAAACATTCAAATGTTTAACGATCCTTCCTGACACTATTCAAAGACCCATCTCCCAGCTTTTCTGTTAATCTGAGAACCTATCCAACCTGCCATGGCAGGACCATCAGTGTTCATCAGACCCATTCAGCCAACTCCAGTAGAGCCATCCAGCACCTGGCTAATTTCATAAATGCTACTGTGAATCCAGACTCTGATCCTCTGGGACCTCATTGGTCACATCTAGGTTTTGCTCCTCCTGGTGTAACACCCCCTGTGACCCCTTATTGTAACCTTTTGTCATCACCTGAGACAAGCCTCTCAAGGTCTCCCATTGCTCCACATTGTGTTCCAATGTCTATATCCATCCAAACATATGGCCATCAAGGTGTGCACTCTGACGATGCCTATACTTTGAGTACATCCTCAAAGTCTCTCCTGTGGGCTTCCACCTTAGTGCATAATGCTAGCCATTGGTGCTATTCTCTTCAAGGATTTCTGCACATCTAGACAGGTAATGTGCTATTCTCTTCAAGGATCTCTGCAAAGGAAGTCTTCCTTACTTTGTCAGAGGGAACAACAGACCAGTGGAATAGATTGACGGTTTTCCTGGAACAGCTGGCCCAGCTATACCCTCAAGAGAATATAATCTTGCCTCATTTCTACTTCATTGTGTTTCACATATTAACCAGGCCAAGGAATATGCACAGTAGTAAAAGATGGAGGCCAAGTTAGACAAGACCGAGGAGGTTTATCAACAGTCTCCTTTAAAAAATAAAATGAAGGTACAGATGGAAGCCACCATTTTTTATTCAAGAAGCCATAGTGTTTTATTATTTCCCTGCAAGCCATTTTTCTGATCATTCCCAGCAGCTGCTTCTCTTTCCACCCAGTATGGTTTGATCTCTTAAGATTTGCAGTAGAGGAAGAGCAACAGATGGAGGGGAGGGGGTTGACTAGAGAAAAAATGGCTTCAAAGGCATTTCATTTTTTGAAAAGTCCTAAAGACTGTTTATATATCTGTTGTGTCTTGTATAGTTTGGTCCTGAGACAGTTGATAAAGGAAAGAGTTAAACAGTTTTTAAACTCTCAGTGCTCTTTGAAAAGTTTTCTTCTTCATCAACCAAGACAAGCCTGCACCAGGCAATTAGAAACTACTGAAGTGAACATATGCTTTGTAAAAACATCACTGCATAATTTCTCATGATCATTCTAAGTGACCCCTATGCAGTGAGTAAAAAGGCTTCTCAGCTTGGAATCCAAGGCAACTCCAAAAGAATATCGATTTTCTCTTTACTGAGAAATGTGCCTCACATATTAGAAGTGAAAGATGCAGACACAACATAATGACCCTTCTTCTGTGGTCTCTCCCTCCGAACACAAACAGAGTCATTTTCATTGCTGGAGTGAATATTAAACAGCAAATCCTGTATCTTCCAAGGGGCTCTGTTTGCAAGATCCTGTTATATATTTTAAGGAAGAACAAAAATGAAATGATGCAGCTTTTAATTTATCATTGGATCAGTTCTGTTTGCTTTGTATTAGCAGTGTGGACAGCTAACAAGAGGGCCCTCTAATTTGTTTTCATGCTGAGTGGTATTGTGTTCTCCTTGCATCTTAACCATGATGTATTAGTTCAGATGCAACCATTAATTTCACGGAGGACTTAAGACCTTGACTGCCCTCTATTTTATATTTAGCCATTTCAAAAACACCATATAGCATATCCATATCAATTAGATTTCTTTCAGGATGCAGACATGCCTGGATTATATTTATTGTATTAAGTAAAATTCATGACATTATTACCTCCAAAGGGCATATCCTGACCACAACAGCAGATTGGAAACTATGTTAAATACAAACATAGTGACATATTACCTCAGAGGGACATATCCTGATAGTAAATGTAGAATGGAAAGCATGCTAAAACAAAAGCATCATTTTCCAGATGTCATTAGGTCAGCATTTGTTTTTACACCTGCCATGTTTCAGTCTAATCACCTTTGGAGATGCTTGTTTGGCATAACAGACCGAGACTGGTTATCTTTCCCAGCACTGGGTGTTCCTTTCATCTGGTTTTAAATAATAAATGATATGAATTTTCCCTTAGTTGTTACATCTTTCCTGCAAATCTTTCTCCTGAGTCAGAACTCCTTGTGTGAACATTGTTGTATGTGCATCCCAATTTATTTTAGTCCAGAAAAAAAACTTACTGGACAGCATTCAAGCATAGATAACCATTTAATCGGGATTGTGACAGTCACAGAAATAGCATCGTATACTTGGAAGAATGGATAGCAAATTACTTAATCTATTTTCATTGCTTATATTTTGTAACAAATTCTTTCAACCCATGCATCACAAAGTGCTGCATGTGGTTCATATATCATCTATAATATATAAAAGCCAAACCATGCTGGCAGCAACTCATCTACTCTCCCATTGGCCACTGGGGAAGCTGTCTTGGCACCCTACTGACCAGTTTCACCAGCTCCTCCATTCTTATACTCTCACTTTTGACACATTGCACCTTGGGAGTTGTAGTTCAAAGATGGCCTTACTGCAACCATAGCTAAGAGAATTAGAACTACAACTCCCAAGCTAGGAGTTCCAAGAGGCTGTGGGGCATTAGCAGGGAGTCAGTTGAAGTGTTAATCAGGTAAACTTTTAAACAGGGGTTGGGGACAAAGGGAAGGCCTGGACATCTCCCTGAATTACATCCCCCCCCCCCGAGAAAATAGTTGCTTTGGAGGGTGAGCTCTATGGCAGTATGCCTCACTGAAGTCTTTCAACAAACCTGGCCTTTCCCTAAGTATTGCCAACCTCTAGGTAGCACCTGGAGATCTCTAGCTATTACAACTGATCTCCAGATGACCAAGATCAGTTCTCCTGGAGAAAATGGCTGCTTTGGGCAGTGGATTCTATGGCATTATACCCTGCTGAGGTCCTTCCCCAGGGCCTACTCCTCAAATCTACAGGTATTTCCCAACCCAGAGTTGACAACCCTGTAACTGGCTATGGAACTGCTTTCCAGATCCTTGGAACCCAGAAAACATGGCAGAGAAGGAGGTGCTTTTCTACCTTAGCTGCCACTGCATAGCCCCAAATCAACATAAGTCAGGGGTGGAGGCAACCATACCTAATGCCACGCAGCTCTCCTCCCATACTACTCGCTTGGGGCAGCAAAGTGCCCTTCCTTATAGCTAAGCAGAGGGAAATAAACATGGCTGGCCTCCCTTTATTTCCCCCTTCCCTTCGCTGCCCCACCAGCAACAGCTGGGACACTCACCTGGAGCCTCTTTTTAGAGCCCATTGTATTTCTTCCCACAACAGGCCTTAATCCTAGTATACCAATATTTCTCTTCTAGTTAGTCTCCCATACTAAGCATTACATGGGGGTTCACCTGTATCTTGGTTTTGCTTCTCAATATTCAGGTGGCAGCTATGACCAGGAGTTAATCATTCCTGAAGAAACCAGAGTAGGCAACAATAAACCGTGTCCTGATTGACTCCTCTACCAAAACAAACTGTACATGAATCTGTCTTCAAACTGTCTTCAAAAAATGCTTGAGAGCTACATCTAGATGAGAATGTGGTTGCCGGGTTATTGAGAAAGGCAAGGTGCTTTTACCATACTGCAGTGTTAAACTTCACTGAGTTTCCACTGCATCCTAGACCACTTCCATGTTCTTCCCAGAAATGAGGTCACATCACGGATATAGCAATTTTTTTCTTATTTTTTCCACAGCTAACCTACCAAGTGGCAGCAGAGGTTGGGAGGCTGCTGACAGGAAGTCTCACATTACAGCCATAGCAGAGACCTGGCAAACCTAACACACCTGAATATTTATGTATTCTTCAAGGTTCTGGTATTACATCTTTAAGGCCCTAAACAGCCTGGGACCAATGTATCTACAGGACCGCCTCTCCTGGTATACCAGCAGAAGAGTACTACGTACTGGGGAAAAGAACCTTTTGGTGATCCCTGTACTCAACCAGAAACAGGGCCTTTTCGGCCCTGGCACCATCCTGATGGAACTCTCTGCTAAATGACATTCATGCTCTGCAGGACCTAGTGCAGTTGTAAATGTGTTTATTGAAATGTTGTTCATCGTCCTGAGCCCTGTGTATACAGGACGATGGTCTACAAATCAAATAAATAAATGAAATATTCTACTAATGAGGCCTTCTTCTATATTTCCCAGACATCTGGTGAATGTTGACATGAAACTGGGCATTTGGGGTGATGGAAGCTAGATGGAATTCTTTTCCTTGTGGGGTCTGTTTGCCTCATCTCTTTTGGTGCCCAGAAAATTGTCTAAAGATATTATAGTTTGAAGGACAGTTTAATTATTAATTGATGTTTATTTGTTGGTTGTGTTGAGCTTGATAACTTGGCATCTGTTGTTATTTTCCCCCTTGCTTGGATTTTACTGTGGTGATAACGGTATAACCTACTACAAATTGTAAGTTGCTCTGGGAGGATCCAACTGCAAAGAGGAAATTCCATGAAAATCAAGGAAACCCTGCCATAAGTCTATGAAATGCTCCTACTTCTTCAAAATTAGACTTGGATATATGTTTTGTATGTCTTTGTCTTGTGCTCTGCAGGCAGGTCGCCTCTAGAGCAACACACTCAGGTCTAAGAAGAGAGGAGTGGGAGATGCAACACAGATTTGTGCCTAGTGGACCAGTTGATCCAGCAAGGTAACCTTCCCAAGCCTCAGCCTATATAGGCTGGGAGGTAACTGTGCTCTGCTGCACTGCTGGCAGGTGTTAAAACTCTTACAGCTATGCTAACTTTGACCAGGACCCTCCCAATGTTCCCTCTAAACTCACAGTGTTGAGAGCAAAACGTCTGCTGCGTGGGTGAAAAAAAGCTAATAGCATTAAAGTTGTGAGTGAGTCTATATTTGACTATCACATAAATTAGTTTCTTAGGAGATTATTTCCATAACTTTGTAAAAATCTCAGAATTAATTCTTTTAAACTATATTTAAACTATGTAACAATAATTTAAACATGATAAGAGAAAACAGGATCAAGCCAAATTTCATTACAGAAAATATTGTCCTCTATGGGGATAGACCAGGCTTCCAGAGAACAGGTCTATCTGCCCCTTTCCACTATATTGGTAAACCTGGCCTCAGACTGTCACCCTGCAGAGAGCCTTAGATAACATACCAGCACTTGTGGCGGGGCGGGGGGGGGGGGCTCTTGCAGTCTACTTTGGGTTTTTTAAAGCGAAATAAGACAAATTTACAGGTCAAGTATAAAAGAGGTAGAGTAAGCACTGTCAGAATGCAGCCCAGAGGTGCTGCCTTACTCGTAGGTAGCCCTAAATAACAGGGCACCGCACTTCTAACCTGAACCAGAGACCCACAAACTCAGGTCAAGGAAGGCACTCTTGGTTCTGAAACACAGAGCTAGCCAAAAGCTCTGGAAAAGGGTTTCAATTTCAGGTTTCATAAGGCAGCCCTCAAAGCAAATGTCCAGTCTTTTCCCCCTCCACCCAGCAAAGGTATGCAGCAGCATATGAAACAATGCTGAGTTTCCACCAGGTACAGATCTGCATTTCCATTAAAGGCTATTCAGAGGCCACCTGGCAAATAGCCCTTCTGTCTCCAGAACATCATCCAGTCCTTTTGTGTGCACCTGTGTCTATGTGAAAATCCTTTGTCTCCACAACTGTCTTTACAGCTCCATCTCTCAGGATGCTGAGTTAAACCATACATTCAAATGTTTTAGCGATCCTTCCTGATGCTAATCAGGGACCCATCTCCCACCTTTTGTGTAAACCTGGGAAACTATTCAACCTGCCTTGGCAGAACCATTAGTGGTCATCAGACCCATTCAGCTAGCCACCCAACACCTGGCTAAGCCCATCAACACTATTGTAAATCCAGACTCTGCCCCTCTGGAACCTCATTGGTCACACCTAGGCCTTGCCCTTCTGAATGTTGTACCCCCTGGGACTCATCATTGGTCCAGGTAATCTTTTGTCTTCACCTGAGGCAAGCCCCTCAATGTCTCCCATTGGTCTGCATTGTTTTCCAACATCTATATCCATCAAGGTACATAGCCTCAGATTGTGTGTCTGCCCCTGATGCCAATTGGCAGCTCACCCCAAAACTATGTTTGGGCCACAATCCCTTCTCCATGGAGCCCTGCACACCTGGACAGGTAGTATAACCCATAACTGAACACTCTGTTTGCTATCAATCACCTCTGCTTTCTTAGTTCTGAATTGTTTATTCCTTTTTGAATGCTTAGTGTGCTTGTAATTAGGGATATTTTTCAATAAACCTGTTTTTATTTACCCCTCCATTCTGGAGTCTTCCTACTGTACCAGAGAATTGGTGTATGATCCCTGTACCCCTCTGGTCTCCCCTGCCACATAGCTAATTTCCCCATCAATGAGGCAGATCACTGGCGGTAACAATAACCCTGCCTAACCCAACAAACAAGAAGTTGCTTAAATGTTATCAACCTGCCCAAATTACTTATTTATTCAAATATTTATATCCCACTTTTACTGTGATAAAGCCATCTTACAAATCATAATGAAAAGCATAATAAGAGTGTGCAAAAAATATCTATTTTTTCAGTTCCATTATAGCCTATGGGGACTATTATAGTCAATGGACCCCATAGGCTATAATGGAGAATTGATCCAGGGGTATCTGGGGCTGGGGGGGCCCAGTTTTTTGAAGTAGTGGCACCAAATTTGCAGCAGAGCTGCTGGTGCCTCTCCTCAACCACCACCCAAGTTTCAAAAATATTGGGCCAGTGGTCCAATTCTGGGGGGCCCAGAATGAAGTGTTTCCATCCAATGAACGGGGAAATGCTCCTGAGCTGGAAGTCTGAGCAGCTAGCTAAAATGTTGTGTGCCAGTGCCCCCTAGCACAACTTAGAGGGAACACTGGGCCCTGCAAAGAACTATTGGTCTCACTGCCCAACTCTGGGATGGTGTTGTGTGCAGCCAGTCTGTTGCTTTGCCTTCTTTGGGCCACTTTGGCCTGGGCCTTATGTAGCAGCCATTCCTGCAGAAAGGGGATGGATCCCAGATGGTTATGGGACTTCAAAACTTGCACAGTGGAAGCATGATGGCCATCTCAGGGGCCGGTAACAAGGTCTCACTTGCAGATTCCAACAGGATGGCCTCTGGTGCTGTGTAGGCATTATCCACAGTGGCTCTGCAGTGCTGGTCGCTTCCTGGCCCCTCTGGTCCTCCTCAATCACCAACCTCAGGTCCTTCTGTACAGAGTCTGAGCCAGAGTCACTGGAGGGGGTCATGACAGCCTATATGTTAAAGTGGGACAATAGAACCATGCATCATTTCTTTCCCTAATGGCTTGGAACAATGATGCAAAGTTTCATTTCTCAGAGTTTCCATTCCATCAAGGCAAGTACAGATTCATGAACATCCAGTTCCAAAGTTTTTCAGCCACAAATCCCTAGCTTTTTCAAGACATTTATAGGTTAATTTGTGTCTCTAGTAGCAGTATACCTCTGCATTTCAGTGATAATATGCTGGTACTGATTAAACAGTCATGTATTTTAAGATGAAAGTGAATCAAGAGCCCTGACTTTGTCAGGGAATGCCAACTCCCAGTTCTCTTCAGACAGTGATTTGCCTCTTGAAAGTGTAGGCCAATCATCAGCTTGTTATCCAAGGATAACTATGATCATGCTGGGCTGCTTTCCATAGAGCTGCCATAGTTCTCCACAATGATTAATACTTAAAATAAAAAGTTATTTCAAATAAGCAGGAGAAAGTAATCTAAAGTTGTGAAGCTGCTGAATAATTTGATATTCAGATCTAGCAACATTTATTTCTATTTATAAGCTCAAAGTAATGACTAGCAACGTACATATAACAAAAGGAAAATATCTGAATAAAAACAAATTAAAAATACAACCTCCCCCCCCCCCCCAACTCAGTCCAACTTTCTGGACTAACACCTGTAGAAAAATACAGAATCATTATTAGCACCCCAAACACAGTGTCCTTACAAGATTCTGCATTTAATCAAGATGAAATGTAGAGAGATATTTTGCCTCAGATTTGCATCCCTAAAGAAAATGTGCAGTAGTATACTGAATGTATCTATTACTGATAAAAGCTTTCTTGCATATTTTTACTTACCTAAAGGTAATATTAATGCAACCCGAATTGTTTTCTTAAATTCTCACTTGTTTTGGGGTAACCAGGGGTCCTTTTGTAAAAATAGAGGTGCAGGAGCTCATTAGCATAACTTATTTGCATATGCCACATCCCCTGATGTCACCGGAAGTGTCAGAAGGCCACACACCCCTGACATCACTGGAAGTGTGTTAGAAGAAAGGAAGAAAGGAATGAAGGGAGGGAGGGGGGAAGGAACGAAAGGAACAGGAAGGAAGGTAGGTAGGTGGGGGAGAGAGAGAAGAAAGAAAGGAAGGAAGGAAGAGGAAGGTAGGTAGGTAGGTGGGGGAGAAAGAAAGAGAAAGAAAGAAAGAAAGAAAGAAAGAAAGAAAGAAAGAAAGAAAGAAAGAAAGAAAGAAAGAAAGAAAGAAAGAAAGAAAGAAAGAAAGAAAGAAAGGGAGGGAGGGAGGGAGGGAAGGAACAGGAAGATAGGTAGGTAGGTAGGTAGGTGGGGGAGAGAGAGAAGAAAGGAAGGGACAGGAAGGTAGGTAGGTAGGTGGGGGGAAAGAGAGACAAGAAAGAAAGGAAGGAAGGAAGACAAAGAGACAGACTAGGTGCTTCTTCCCCCTCCTTCAGGCCTAGTGGCTGTCAGCCACTCAGCCAGTGTCCCCCCCCCCTTGCTTGGGCCTGAGTGGCTTAACGCCACTCAGGCCCAGCTTTTCCCTCCCTTCCTCCTCGCAGCCCGGGAAGGGTGAGCTGGGGGGAGGGACTGGGGCTTGAGTGGGGGGGAGGGACGGGGGCTTCTTCCCGGGCGGAGGCGCTTGCCGCGGCCCGGAAAGGGAGAGCCGGGGGGAGGGAATGGAGAGCCGGGGGAAGGGACAGGGGCTTCATCAACCCTTTAGACCTGCTGGCCTGCAGCCATTCCCCCCAAAAAAAACTACTTTACCCTTCTGACGGTCATTCCTTCCTACCTCAGGGATGGAAAGAAAATTCAAGAGCCGGGACAGCACCATGCTGAGTTCCGAAGTGTCCGGACCCACGACGGCAATGACGCGGGGCTTGTAGTGGCGTAATTGCACTGTGCTTCCAGGCCGCCATTACCGGGGTATTTGGAAAGGAAGGCAACAGCGGGCTTGGTGGCAACAACCACGTTGTTGCAGGTGTTGTGGATCTCGTAGCTGAGCTTGACACCAGGCAGCAGGGAGGTGGAGTTGTTGATTTCGTCGATTGCAAAGCGCATGCCGAGGTACCTTTGGTAGCCAGGCGCAGAGAAGCTGGGGACAGGGACGGGGGCTTGAGCGGGGGGGGAGATGGGGGCTTCCTCCTGGGCGGGGGTGCTTGCCGCGGCCCGGGAAGGGAGAGCCGGGGGGAGGGAAGGGAGAGCCGGGGGAAGGGACAGGGGCGTCATCCCAGGTGGCGCTTGCCGTGGCTGGGAAAGGGAGAGCCAGGGGGGAGGCTTTTTTCCCCGGCCGGCGGCCTGCCGCCGGCTCGGGGACTTTGAGCGGGGGTTCGACCCAGTGGCGGCCCTGCTGGGGGCGGGGCTTAGTAATGTGCCCGCCCCCCAGCATCTTCACTGGCGGAGCAGCGCTCCGCTTCGCTCCGGCCCTAACGGAGCCCTGGGGGTAACTATGTCACCCTGTTGAGACATCTGCTGGTGGAAACGGATTAAAGGATATGGATCAGTTTTAATCATTCCTTATGGGCAAGATTTAGAAGGGTGGTGTTCGGGACAAGTTTTCTACAGTGTGAAAGCTGTCTTGTGGTGTTCCAAGGTTCAGTCTTGTACCCCATGCTTTTCAATCTCCAAGTGAAGCCCTTGGGAGAAATCATTCTTGGGTTTGGGATAGGGTGTCACCAAATTGATGACACCCAGCTTTACATTTCTTTATCCAAGTCACCTGATGATGATATAGAGTCTTTGAACCAATGCTTGTCTGCTGTAGTTGAATAGCTAAGAATAAACAAGCTGAAAATGAATCCTGACAAGTTGGAAGTGATGTTGATTGAGAAGTCTGAGGCCGTGAAGGTCATGAGACTCACCATTTTTGATGAGGTTTATTGTCTCTTGGTTAAGAGCCTAGTGGTAATTCTGGATTCAGCTTTATTGCTGGACAATCAATCTGATGCAGCTTCAAAACATGTGTTCTACTAACTACATTTCGTTTAGAAGGTGGCCCCTCCTTTGTTCCCTACTAGCCTTCAATGACTTGACCATATGCTATGGTTACTTTGAGGCTAGACTATTGCAATACACTCTAACTGGGTCTGCCCTTAAAAATGTTAGCAGAGTTTAAACATGCATAGGAATAGAGCACCAACTGTTTAAAGAAAATAACTCAGTTTATTGAAGAAGAAATAAACTCTGATAGAACAATGGAGAGGGAGAGAGACTTAACTGACTAACTGCTGTAAGAGACAGAAATGAAGGGGAAGGGCTCAGTTGGAGCAGGAAGTCTCCAAAGAGCCAATCAGGAGATAGGAAGGACATAATTTGAAATTGTGGGAAGTCCCTAATATAGCTATGCTAACTAGCAGTCCTTCAGCTGTCCTTTATAGGTTGTTCTTCTGATCTTCTTCAAGTAGATGCACTATAGACCTTGTATATTTCCACACTACTTTTCAAGATGTATTGTGCAAGTTCACAAGATTCATTGTTTCTTCACAGAACCTCAATGTTGCAAAACTGTGTACATTTTGAAAATCCATTTGTATTCTACCCTTCCTCCTGGAGGTGCTTCTATGAATGTCCATTTCTGATTCTTCACTGGAGATTTAATTCCTTCCTCTGTGACCTTTCTCCATTTTCTGTCTGATCAGCAGGCATTCTCTTTATGTCTTCCCATGTAGAAAGTTTCATTGCGGTCTCTATTTTGGTCAAGTATTCTTGGTGGTACTCCCTTGCTGGATCTAGCTGATCATCTGACCTCTTGGGGCTCTTCCAGTATGTCATCTACGGGTTCCAAGGTGGTTGATTGTATTGCTTCTGGTTGACACATTATATTTTCTTCCATCGGTTTGGATTCCATAGTGTTGATTTTTTTTCCTGTGGTTTTAGATTTGTCCTTTTCATCTATGTAGACTACATTGCAAATGCATATAGTTTGTGTATATCCAACAAAAATACCTTGTTCAGCCCTTAAATCCAGCTTGGACCGCTTTTCTTTGGGGATGTAGGCAAAGTCTTTTGACCCAAATACCATTAGATGTTTCGTGCTGGGTTTCTGCCCATACCACAATTTATACAGTGTGCTCTTGGCACCTTTTGTAGGCAGCCTCTTTTGTAGATAAGTGGCTGTGTTGATGTCTTCTCCTCAGTATTTATCTGGTAGATCTGCTTCTAGTAACATGCATCTGCACATTTCTGTCAGGGAATGGTTCTTCCTCTCAGCTATGCCATTTTGTTCTGGTGTGTATGGGACAGTGAGTTGATGTTCAATATCTTGTTCAGTTAAATACCTTTTCATGTCATGTCCCATGTATTCTCCTCTGTTGTCAGTTCAGATTGCCAACAGTTTCCTCTGGAACCTGTTGCTGACCACTGCAACATATGTCTTGAGTTTTTCAAATACTTCACTCTTCTCCTGTATCAAGTAGGTAACTGTATTTTTTAAAAATCGTCAATGAAAGTCAAAATATATCTGTTCCCACTAGGGGCCTCTGTTTTCATTGGACCACAAACATGAATGAGCTCTAGGGGGCACCTTGTTTGGTTTAGTTCATGATTGTTGCTGAAACGTGGTCTTGTCCCCTTTGCTTGGATGCAATGAATGCATTTCCTTTCAATTGTACATTTATTTGTATGCCTTTGGTCAAAATCTCTGTGAACAAATCATCAGTGCCATAACCTGGAACATCTCTTATGACTGCAACTTCTGGTCAAATCTGCACGTTGTGTGCATGTGTCCAGAGCATATAAATCTTCATGCACTTTCCCTGTTGCAATTAGTTCACCATCTAGTTTGATAAGACATCTTTTCCCAAATGAGGTCACCATTCCTCTTTTTGCAAGAACTCTTACTGAAAGCAAGTTATTTGCTAGTTGTGGCACATACAAACAGTTCTCAGTAAGGATTTCTCTGACCTGTCCATCTGGGGGTCTGCATTTCTTAGTTCCTGATCCAACCCTTCTGCCGCAACAGATCTCCCATCAGCTACACTTTAGTGTATTTTCTTCATTTAGAGTTTCAAAAAAAGTCCCTGTGTGCACTCATGTACATTGAGGATGCACTATCTAAGAACTATACATGACTTTTGGTTGCATCTTTAGTTAATATGAAACACTTCTTCAGGGATGGCTGTTTCAAATTCTCACCTTCTATTTGTCTTGGAGGGGCACTCTTTCTTTTAAAAGCATTGCAGTCCTTTTTAATATGCCCCTGTTTTCCACATGAATAACAAGTTACTTTGTTTTTATGATTTACATATGGAGCTACTTGGTCAGCATTCTGCTCAGCCTTTCTGCTGGGCTCCTCAAACTGTTTATGTTTGATTGTTTGCTCAAGTTCATTTATCACATTTAATAGACAAAGATTTCCTTTTGATTCTATTTTGTATACAACATTTTTGTAAGTCTTGGGTAGATTAACTAAAATCAAAACAACCAAATCCTGTTCTGCAGAATCTTTACTACTCAATAAATAAATCACTGCAAGAGAGTGTTGTTGCGAGTAACTTTGTTCATGAGTCTGACAAAGAGCCAGCTCTATATCCAAAAAAGCTATTCAGCATAAGAATGCCTGAAGGGGGTAATCTGCTAGAGCACTTAAATCAAATGCTTGCTCTGAGTCAAGAGCTAAGAAGTGCTGGCAAAGATTTTGCAGAGCAGGATTTGGTTGTTTTGATTTTAGTTAATCTACCCAGGACAAAGGCAAATCCTGGCAAAAACACAAACCTTGGGCAAGTGAGCTTCCTCATCTGCTTGTCGTCTTGGAGCAAGTGACAGAGAGGGGGGAAGAGTGAAGAATTGTGGATCATGATAGATGGTACCAAAGAATTTGGGTTAGATCCAGTGATCCAATTGCATAAGAAGCACCTCTTTTTTTTTTTTGCATTACCACCTCCTAGCAGTTCTTTTGATTCATATAGGCATGGGAACCATATGGACTAATTCTTCATACAGATCCCATGATCATGACCTTGGACCAGTTTAATTTACCACCCAAGTTTTTTGTGATGATAATATTGATGGGTAAGAATGGAAAACCAAATAGAAAGAGTGGGATATAAAAATGGGATAAAAATAGTATCAATGGTATTCATTATCCTTAAGCTTTGCATGATATTCTTTATGCTTAAGGTTTTACATAGCAGTTGAAATGCTTCTGCTTGGAAATAAGTCTTCATGATGTGAAAGTTTCAAGCAAGCATACCTAGCACTGCAACCTTCATGAGTTAACAGCTCAGAATTTGCTGTCTGGAGATATGCAGTACATGACTATAGAAAATTTTTACATGCTTGCTAAGAAAACTGACAGTTCAGCCATGCAATTGGTTCTCTGTCATAATGCCCTGATATGCTCACCAAATCAATTGTATGCATGCTATGAACCATAAAATGCTGAGATGTTATCTCTATAAAGCATAAGCTAGTTGTGTGATATTACTAGACTTATTTTTATGACGTGAAGGGAAACAACTCTTCGTTTTAGTCTAGCCATAGTGTCAGACAATTTCCAAGAAAGAGTTCAGTAATTTTCCTCACAAGAACAAGTGTAATTCATGATCTTGCCCCCGGGACATCTCTGAATTTGATTCTGATACAGAGTGACACAGATGCAGGGTGAGAAACAGAAATAACATAAACCTAGTTATGTTTTACTTTTTACATGGAACTTATTCTGAGGATATCTTAATAACAGTAATATTTATATAACCGTGTTCAGCCATGAAAGCTTGCTGGTGATCTTGGGTTAGTCATGTTCTCAGTCTAACCTGCCTCACAAGGTTGTTGTGAGGATAAAATAAAGGAGATGAGCATGATGTAAGCCACTTTGGTTCCCTATTGAAGAGAGTGGTGGGGCACAAATGAAGGTAATAATAAATAAATAAATAAATAATTGTTGCTTCAGGCAGCCTAAAATAGTCTCATGTGTCTTTTACATTTAGATCAGTTTACTTAGGTTTTTCAAACACACTGAGCATATCTGACTTCAAAAAGAGGTGCTCAGCATTTTTGAATAGCTGATACCCTGTGGCCTACAGTTGCACATAAATGATATCATTGCTATTTAGATCAAAACAAGTTTACATACTAATGTGAATTAACTAATGCCAGTAGAATGTACAGAGTCCCCGTGGACCAAAACAGTTTACATCCCTGTTCATGTCAGTTGGCAACATTTCCATATACAAAGACCAAAGAATGGAGGATAGAAAGATGCTGGAAAGATACTGAAGCAGCACTAGATCTCTGAAGCTTTCCTAATAAGAGAATCTCAATCAGAAGTTCACACATGGATGCAAATCTTACAGTCTAGCTTTTCCCTGTCCTGTTCACTATGCACACTGATGCCTTTCTGCTGAGTATCTTTTTCCTAGTTCAGGGGTGGGCAAACTGTGGCTCAGGAGCCGCATGTGGCTCTTTCACATATATTATGTGGCTCCCGGCAGGGCGGCTGGGGAAACTAAATATCATTAGCAAACAAATATCATTGGACAAATTAATATCATTATCAACACCTGCTTTTACCCCTTTTGTTATTATTTTTGGCAGTCTCATTCAATGTTAATAAAAAGCAAATTTGCTTATTTTCCAATAAAAGCAGGTAATATTTGTTCACGTCTTGTGGCTCTCAAATATCTGATGTTTATTCTATGCGGCTCTTATGTTAAGCAAGTTTGGCCACCCTTGTTCTAGGTGGCTCTTATGCTGAGCAAGTTTGCCCACCCCTGTCCCAGTTTATTCTCCCCTGCATCCTGACCAGTGATGCTGTCTTCTTTGCCTTTTGCTGCTTCAGTTGATGGAGAGGAACCATCTATATACTAATAGCCAAAGTCCCTTCTTCATGTAGATACTTATTTCTGCCAACAGAGGGCTCATTCTCCCCCAATAGCTTTTTCTACAGACCCAGGGGATTCTGTGGGTCTGCAGAAAAACCCATAAAGTAAAAAAAAAACCAAACAAAAAACCCTTGGGGAGGGTTGAATTCCCTCTAATACCTTTTGAAATGGCCCTCACAGGGATCTACTCCAGGCATCAACAATGAGAGATTAGAACATTTAAGGGAGAGGGCTTCTAACTGGTTCTATCAGTAAAAGACAGTGGGAGGGGGCAGAGCCCTTTCCAGGCCTATTTTGGCCTTTCAGGGAGGGATCCTTAGGGCCAGGCCTGACAAGGGTTGCCAGTGCCAGGCTGGGAAATTCCTAGAGATTTCATGGTGGAGTCTAAGGAGGTCTGGGTTTGGGGGAAGGGAGAGGCCTCAGCTGGGTATAATGCCACAGAATCCACCCTCCAAAGCAGCCATTTTCTCTAGGGAGACAGATCTCTGCTGTCTAGAGTTCAGTTGTAATTCTGAGAGGTCTCCAGGCCCCACTTGGAGGTTGGCAACCCTAGGCCTGGGAGCAGCTAGAGTTGCCAGATCCCCCCTGGCCACCAGCAGGGGATTGGGGGGGGGGGGGGGTTGCCAGATCCAGGCTGGGGAACTCCTGGAGATTTGGGGTGGACCCTGAGGAGGACAGGGACTTCAGTGACGTACAATGTCATAGAGTCCAACCTCCAGGCATCCATTTTCTCCATGGGATGTTACCTCTATAGTCTGGAGATGAGCAGTAATTCCAGAGGATCCCCAGGTCTCACCTGGAGACTAGCATCTCTAGGCAGCACCCTCTGGGTGACTTGATACCACCTGATTTGCATGGCTGCTTGCTACTGTTCAACAGCAGCCACCCTATGAAAGCCAGTGTGGTGCAGCAATTAGAGCTTCAAAGTAGGGTCTGCAAAACCCAGGTTCAGATCCCCATCTTGCGGTGGATGCTGACTGGGTGATTTTGAACCAGTCACATACTTTCAGCCTAACCAACCGCACAGGGTTGTTGTGCAGTGAAAAGGAGGAAAGAATAATGTAAGCTGCTTTTGGTCCCCACTGTGGAGAAAGATTGTAATTTCCCTAGGTAGAGGCTGTAGAAAAGGGGAGTGGAGACGGAGAGCAGATAGGGTTGCCAATTCCATGTTGGGAATTTCCTGGAAATTTGAGGGGTGGAGCCTGGAGAGGGTGGGATTTGAGGAGGGGAGGACATGTGTTTAATAAAAGTGAAACTACCAGCAGTTGTAGACTATGCCTTATTAAAGCAGGTGTGAAAAATAAGAGGAATACATTTTTCAGTTGTAATATTCAAGATTTTTTTGTTTCTTTTGCATTATAGATTCACCTTGGCTGAGACACAAATTATTTAGAGAAAAATGAATGGTCAGTCTTCCAAGAAAGGAGAGGTTACAGTGGAAAAAATCTATTATTCTATCCACACTACAAGGGAATAGGAAGGAGTCTTTGATTACACTACCTCTTTCATGACACAACTAGTTTTGGCATGTAAGGGTTTTGCTATTCAGTTTTTGAGATGAGAAAAAGGTTTCCTTTTCAAGCGCATACAGAGATTCATACTATTCTCCAAAGGAGGATGCATTTATTCTCCTTTGGCAGGACAGTAGGTCAAAGACTAATATGCTGCCTCTTGGCGTAGTTCTGAGATATAACACAATTAAAGTTAGGAAATCAAATTGTGGACGTATTTAAACAATCGCTAAAAAAATTTCAAACAAGGACTATTTGACTTGTGTGATCATTTGCCAGGTGTTTAGAAGTGATTTTAAATGCATTGTTCTATTTTTTAAAAATGATCTGTTGAAAAGTAAATTTGTGTATATGTGTGTGTGTGTGCACGCGCATGTGTGTATATTCATTGGAGGTTGCCATTTCCAGTACTTGCCAGAGTCAGCCCTGCTTCGCTTCTGAGATTTGACAAGATTGGGCTTGTCTGGGCTATCCAGGTCAGGATGAAAAGTAAATTTGTTAAATAAAGATTGTTGAGTTTTGATTGAATGCCAACATCTTTATTTTAACCTAACTCTAACCAAGAACCTGGGGGGAGGCAAAAACATGTAAAGTTAAAAATATACAGGGCGCGATAATACGCGATAATAAGAGGGTGGTGCTCCATTTCACTGGTGGTAGTTTGGACAAAGCCATTGTATTTTAGTTGTATTGCTACTGTTAATATTTTGGTTAATTCTTAATTTTATTGTTTCTGCTTTGAATCATATTGGTAGCTGGCTTGAGACGATTCCTGGAGATGTGGCTAACCAACTAACTAAATAATAAATAAAATATAAGTTACTAATAAAAACAACATAACATGACAGAGAAAATCAGTCATGACACCATTATTCTAAAACACTGAATTCTCAGACATTCACTAGCAAGGATCATACTTGAAAACAGAGTGAATCAGAATTTATTATTACAGTCACTAGACCAGCCATATACATATAGTTGTAACATTTTCAATACAAAATACAGAATATACGAAATAAAAGGATTAAAATTTAGAACCTAATTAAAATGCAGGTTCCGTAACTTCAAGAATCATACTTCAAAACAGGGTGAACTTGTGTAGAAAAATGCTTGCTATATTGTTGATAAATTTAATTACATTAGATATCCAAAATTTTGTCACATGTTAGCTGACAAAAATAATGAGCACAAGAGTCAAAATGTATGGTTAAATTGTTCTATAGTTAGATTGCATTGTTAATTTCTTTGAAATACATGAATATTAAAATAACCTGTTTAGTCACCCTTGTTACATATTAATTCATACTGGTTAAACCTTAAACATGCTATCTCATTAGGGTCATTTGAAACACTATTTTCATTAGTTAATATTCCCTCTCTGCATACTGAAGATGCAAATGGGGGCTTATATGAAATTGTCAAAATTGTCTTAACATTAATTTGTAAAGCATACAAGCTGTTATATTTGACTCATCATTTCCTGGAAAACTTTCTATATTTGTCTTTCACATTTCATTTTGCATAAATGCCTAGCCATTTTGATTCTATAACCCAAATTGCCCATTACAACTAGAAATCCCTTTTTGTACTTTTATAGTATTATGTAGTTGACTCACATAACTGTCATCAGGGGTCATTTTGAGCAGGAGCTCGGGGGAGCTCAGCTCCGGGAGTTGGTGCCCCCCCCCCCCGCAGGGGAATGCCTGCTTGTGTCATGGCTGCAGCAAAATGACCCCATCCTCTGGAAAGGTCCTTGTTCTTCCCACCAGCCTTCTGAAGGCTTCGGCCACCACTGAAGCTATCCTCCCAGAATAGTGGTATTTCTGAGGCTTGGATTAGTAACTGTCCCCTCGCTGCCAGCGCTCTCTCTCTCTCTTCTTTTTTTCTTGCCTTCTGACATACTTCCGATGATGTCAGGTGGTGTAGCATATGCAAATAAGTTATGCTAATGAGCTCCTGCACCTCTTTTTCTACAAAATGACCCCTGACTGTCATGATCAGCTTACCAAGATTACATTGTTTATAAAAGGTAGATATATACTGTGCCTTTAACAATTCAATAGCTGAAAAGTCCTTCATTTTGATTAAGAATGGAATTCTATGGTTAACTTGTACCGGATGCCAACTAAACTTCTTACACTCTCTCTGTGTGTATGTGCCTTGAAGGTATACTTGTATCAGACATAGTACACTGGTGTAATGCTGCTGTTGATTCATCAGAACAGTATGCTGATTTGGTGCTGGTACCACTTGCTGGCATAATGACCACAACTGGCTAACATCAGAGCTATGGTGGGGGGAAGGTGGAACTAAATTTTTCTCTTCATTTCCCACAGAACTCAGTCTCCTTCCAAGAGATGACATAACTTACTGCTGGCAAAGGTCAAAATTCTTCAATTGAATTAATTGAAAAGGACCTTCCCAGAATGTGCTGCTCTGGAAAAATAACTAACTCTGTTCTGCAGCCGATCACAGCCTAATAACACCAGTGCATCTAACTGTTCTTCTATGTGGTTACCAACCCTCATGTCCTGACAGAATTACTGTACCTTTGTAGGGTGATTAACAGAAAATTATGTGACCTGTAATAATAGGTCAGATGAACAGATCAGATGATACGGAAGGTATGGCTGGATGAGAGAAGGCTAGTTAAGATGATGGGCAGTTCTTGCACTAAGGCAATTCATTAACTCACTGTGACCTGGGAGGACTATAAAGTGTTGTAGGTCAGGCTTGGACTTTATCTGGATAACTGCAGTCTCGATTGTGCTTATGATATTTAGATCCTTAGATATTCTTTGTTCTGAGATTGATACATATATTTCTTTGAAAATAATCTTGACTAGTTTTTATGCCAACCTTGTCTACCCATGCAGAGCAACACAGAAAATAATTCCACATTTGTTTTAAATGGGCTACAGTTACTTTTGAACTAAAAAAAAGGTTTTCCAAATGTCATACAAAACTGTTGCAATTGTTAGCCTTCTCTCCCCCCCCCCCACCCCCGTTCCCGCTAGTGTCACCTCCTTCTTCACTTTCTGTCTGGTCTACTTGTGGCAGGGGAAGGAGGAGGGAAGAATAGCTTCCCTGTACAAAATTCTTTTCAAGTACTCCTTTATGAGTGCTTCAACCACCACAAGAGCACTAGTAGCTCAGTTTGTGAATCACTACACTAAAGAAGCACAAAGAAAGACTATTTTTCAACTGAAGTGCCAACAGACTAATTAGAGGGGAGCCATACAAAGAAATTGACATAAAATCTGGCACCAGCAAACTTTTATAGCACATAATAAGCACAATTCTATTTGTTTGATGAAAGCCAAAAAAAGGTCAGTGCACACCATCTACTGACAGCACATGAGGAACTTGTACATATGCATCCAAAGATATTTCCTCTAAGAATATCCAGTAAATAAGTCTTTAAAGCAGAAAACAGGGCAAGCACAGTAGAACTATAATGAGGGTGAGCAATGGTCTCTGGGCTGGTAATTATGTAATGTTCTCTAACTACAAACCTTCATGTTTTCTTTAACTTCAGTACCAACTGCCTTATTAACCCATGATTAAAAGCAACACTGGCAATTTGGAAAATAAGTTATTTTATTTTTCAGCTGCCTACCAAATGAATAAAAAACCCTATGTGACTAGAACAGCGTCTGTAAATATGCTCAACCTCTGAAGCCAGGAGCACTTTCTTTTCCAGGGTTATTAACAATTGCTTTTACTTTTCAGTTTATATGTTGGAGAAACCACACTTCAGACAATTGCATGTGGGAGTGCTACAGTATAGTTTCAAGGAAACATGATGGGACGAATGTTTGACTGTGGAATGTAAACTCAGCTAGGTGTGAAAGCTAACTGGGGCTTATACTTTTTATGGGGACATCCAGTGGGTTTTTTGTGAAAAGAAAAAAGTGCCAGTACTCACATATAAGTTTGTGCCAATTTCTATCAATCTCCTCTCCTTCCACAGATACCTACTGTGCAATTCCTGGGTCTCTCTCTCTCTCTCTGGCTGAGAACTGCAAGCCGGCGCATGAGGCTCAGGTCTAGGGAAAGTCCCTAAAAAGGTGCCAGTACTCAGTACCATTGAGTACCATCACACACACACACACACACACACACACACACACACACACACACACACACACACCAAACCCTAGGAACACCAGTGGGTTCTTCTCAATAAAATGTAATCTTTGTGTAGATGGATATTCATCCTTTTCTCACATTACCAACCCCTAGCTTCCATATGGAATTCACAGATGGGAATTTTTTTGAATGTCTTGCAGCCTCAGTGTTAGACTTTTAAAAAGGAGGCTACAGTTATTATAATGAATTCACGATGGCACATGCAAATGAAGATGGAATTTCAAATCCACCAGTAGTATCTGAAAAATCCTGCAACATTCCAAATCCAAATCAAATGCCTTCCTAAAAGCATGGTTTCACTCTCTTTTGGAAGGTTTGAAAGGGCAACCCAATCCTCACCTCCTAGGGAAGGAAATTCAACATCCAGAGACTGCAGTTTTAAAACAACCCTTCCCATAGGGTCATATCAATGTTCTCACATACCATTTGGGTCTTCCTGTGTTCCAGTGAGTTGCAACTCAAATCTAATTGTGATACAATATCAGAAACATCCCAACACCCAATTCTGTAATGTATGAATTGGCCACCAGAAGTTCCTTCTGCTGCTCAAGATTCATAAATCAATGGGCTTCTAGGGGTACAAAAGGAAAGGAATTGGCCACCCATTGGTTAGTTGTTGGGTTCATACTGGAGAGCGCTACATTTAATTCAGGTTATTTTTGCTAGGACATATTTTTCTGAATTCAGTTTTGCTATACTGTGGGAAAATGTCATCTGAAATAAAGAAAAAAAGATTTTTGCCATTGCACTAACTATTAAAAAATGCTTGCTCTCTCCCCTCCCGCTGTGTGGTCTATTCTACTATACCAGTATCTCTTTCTAATATGAATACCTATTTCAAAATAACCACAAATGTTATTTGATTAGCTGCATTATATAAATGATAAGCAACTTAGAATTAGGTAGCAAAGACTTCAGGTCTTTCAGGAACTCAATCAAATTTATGTTGCCGTGTATGGCATGCAATTTCATTTTAAATCTGCAGTGTATGTAATAAATGAAGTTAAGATTTCAAAGATGTCTTTGTTTACTGGCACTAGAAAATTTAAGATAATCTGACTCTACCTGCATGATTTTTTAAAAAAATCATGTCCTCACATTACTGGGACAGTCACCCTTGGATGAACTTCACCAAGCCATAAATGACCTGGTACTTTACAGAATAACAAGCCCATTGTGTACAAACTGTGGTGGAATGTCACTGAATAGATCTTTTGTAGCTGTAAATACAGGTAGCATTACAATATTACATTTAATTTAACTTCCACAGATGTTTCTGATGAAAATGTGATAATATAGCCATTCTGACAGAAAACTTTGCATTAAGTTGGAAAGGACCTCAAAAGTATCCAGCCTGCAGGATTTTTTTCTATATTCATCACCATACAGACAGTCAATTCAGAGATTTATTAATTGTGTTTGATTGCCATCTTGTTGCTGTAGGTTTTATTAATTGTTTTATAAGGTTTAAATTATTGTATAATAATTGTTTATAATGACTGTTGTAATCTGCCCTGAGCCCTGCTGTGCAGGGCAGGGCGAACTAGAAAGTCAATAAAAAAAATATCAGCCATAGCTGAAGCAGAGATGTTTATTTTTTGAAAAGAGAATCCCTCTGATGTGGGCACTTTACAATGCAATCCTATTTCTGTCTACACATAAATTGCACTATGTTCAATAGTGCTTATTCCAAATGAACTAGAGAATACATAGGATTGCAGCCTAAATCCTAGATTTATGATGGTGCATTGTGGTTACACAGGGTCAGTTGTAATATATGTACAAGGAATATGTTATCTGTGCAGCAAAAGTAACTTTAAAACTTTCCACAGAATGGAAAACCTACCAAAATTTAGGTTAATATCTGAGCCTTTGCTTTTACCAGGCCGATTCCGCACAAGTGCTTTGCTTCCCTTTCCTCCCAGGTTTAATTGGTCCGAATCAGTGTGCGCGTTTCCACATTACATGAATCTGCCCTGGGTTGATGCCGGATCTTCATTTCCGCATCTGTCCTTGCCCCGAATGTTGAGCCCCCCCCGTTCCCCCCCTTTTTAATGTAGGCAGAGTTGTGTTATGACATCGTGACACAACAAAGCCATGATTGGCCATCTGAGCTTCCAAGCCCGTGAAAATAATCCGTGTAAGAAAAAAAAGTTTGTGCCAGAGTTGGAGGGGAAATGGAGGGTGGGAAAGGGATGAGAAATGGAGGGGGAACATGCACATGTAACCCCTGCAAAAATTGTGTCCACACCACCACACCACCCGCAATACATTGGCTCCGCAAAAAATGTTAACCACACAACGATGGATCAATCTCCTGTCATGTTGTTGTAATGCAAATGGGGGGGGGGGGACAGCTGAGACTCAAAGCCATCAATACATATTTTTATAGTGGCATGACTCAGGCACGACTTTTGTGCAAAAGATGCAACACAGAAAAATGCAGACATCAACAACAAAAGTCCTTTTAAAAAAAGACATTTAAATGCCAGTCAACGGTGGATCAATGTCATGTTGTGTTGTTGTAACGCAACAAAGCAGGGAACAAAAAAAACCCCTGCTCATGCCAGGGTGGGAAAGGGGAGGGCAAGGGGAGAGAAAGAAGCAGAGGGGCGTTAAAGGGGTGGAGCAATAAACCCCGATTTCGGAGTTCCCCACTTGACTTCACTCCCGTGGCAAAAAAAAAACCCTGAAAATCCAGGAAACGGATTTTGCTCTGCCCCAGATTTTATTGGGGAGTGACGCCAGGGCAACAACTAGTGCAGAATTGGCCCCACAGAAGAAGCAGGCAAGTGGGGCCTAATATGATTGCCAAGCAGAAGGAAGTTCAACATACTCATCGTGGGTGTTTCCTGCAAGCTGATAGGAGCAGTAAGTATACATTTACACAGGGGTCATTTCATAGAAAAGAGGTGCAGGAGCTCATTAGCATAACTCATTAGCATAACTTATTTGCATATGCTACACCACCTGACATCACTGGAAGTATGTCAGAAGGCAAGAAAGAAAAGAGAGAGAGAGAGAGAAAGAAAGAGCTGGCAGAGAGGAGACAGATACTAATCCAAACCTCACAAATACCACTATTCTGGGAGGATAGCTTCAGTGGTGGCCGAAGCCTTCAGAAGGCTGGTTGGAGGAACAAGGACCATTCCAGAGGATGGGGTCATTTTGCTGCAGCCGTGACACAAGCAGGCATTCCCCCATGGGGAGGGGACTGGCACCAACTCCCGGAGCTGAGCTCCCCAGAGCTCCTGCTCGAAATGACCCCTGCATTTACATATATGCAAATGTATATCTAGAGCTGGTTGTAGCGTTTGCAGGTCCCAAACATCCTGAATATGACACTAGCATTCTCAACACGGCCTAGGCAAATGCTGAGATTAAGTGGGTTATCCCTGGGGAGGGTGGAGTTTGGGAAGGATGTAATGTCAATTCTGAGTGACATTCTAGGAATTTCCTGTAATCACTATAGCAAAGACCATAAAGAATAGGGCATCCCTATGGAGGCCATTTTTCTCAATTTCTTGTGGGCTGGCACTGGGGGATTCACCTCTGGTCCCAGATAAGTTATAACTTGGAAGCCTACCTAAAACTTAGGGTTGCCAGGTCCAACTTGAAAAATATCTGAAAACTTTGGGGGTGGAGCCAGGGGAAAAGGACATGACACCACTTTTGTGATGTCACTTCTGGATCAAAGGTCACATAATGTTACTTCTCCGCCCCCCCCCCCCCTTTCTGATGTCACTTCTAGCACACTGCCCCAAAACCTCACCTCTTTCTGTGATGTCACTTTCTGG
The DNA here is from genome assembly GCA_029233225.1 of Lepidodactylus listeri. Taxonomy (NCBI): domain Eukaryota; kingdom Metazoa; phylum Chordata; class Lepidosauria; order Squamata; family Gekkonidae; genus Lepidodactylus; species Lepidodactylus listeri. Next base: position 114,881,325 of record JARCFY010000001.1, on the reverse strand, counting down.
ACATTCCCCCAAAGCCATCTCTTCCTCTGAAGTCACTTCCTTCTTTCAAAATTAAAATTTAAATACACTGTCATATATCTCTTCCCATTCAAGTTGCCAGCTCTAGGTTGGGAAATTCCCCGGGACTTGGGGGTGGAGTCTGGGGAGGACAGAGACCTCAGTGGGACTTTCAGATTCAGCTCCCTTCTGTGTAGGTTTTATATATATTTAACAGTGTCACTGATGTCAAAGCTGTCGAAATAAATAAAAAGCTGTTCAGTATTTGCTGTCCCATTCTCACCATTACTGCCTGTTGTGTTTGTGTATGTTGGTGGTGTGTGTTTCAAGTGGGCTTCCTGTCAAATTTCTTTAAAAAAAAAAAGATGTTGTACAGAACAGGTCTATAAACTCAACTTCAAGCAATCTTCGGCTGGAAGAATGATGTTAGGATCAAAATTAGTATTTTATTTCTGCCCTAGGAATCCATGCTTTCTTCCCTGGCCCTTCCTGTAAAGTCACTTCCTCCTTCCAAATTTAAATTTCTCACCTTACATTGCCTTTTTCCTCTCAAATCTTAGAATCATAGAATTGGGAGGGACCTCCAAAGTCATCTAATCCAATCCCTTGCACAATGCAAGACATTCACAACTACCTTTCACACTAGAACTAAGCACTGATACAACCCTTCCTGCCCTCCCTCTCATGATCTGCCTAAGTATACCGAATCAGCTTTAATCTCAGATGGCCATCTAGCCTTCAGCATTTTACTTTCCTCCTGCATTTAATCCTCAAAAACCACCCTGCAAGGTAGGTTGCGCCCCCCAAGCACCAAGAATACAGAGCATCACTGCCCCAGACATAGTGTTCCATCTGTACTTTGTAGCTATTAGCCACTCATGGACCTCTGCTCCATATGTTTATCCAACCCCCTCTTGAAACTGTCTATGCTTGTAGCTATTACCACTTCCTATGGCAGTGAATTTCACATGTTAATTATTCTTGGGTGAAAAAGTAGTTTCTTTTACCTGCTCTAAGCCTAGGTAAAAAGTAAAGGTTTCCCTTGCTTGAAAGCCAGTCAAATCCAACTCTAGGGGGTGGTGCTCATAGATTCCAAGCTGAAGAGCCAGCGCTGTCCGAAGACGTTTCCGTGGTCATGTGGCCAGCATGACTAGACGCCGAGGCGCATGGAATGCTGTTACCTTCCCACTGAAGTGGCACCTATTTATCTACTTGCAATTTCTTGCTTTCGAACTGCTACGCTGGCAGAAGCTGGGGCTAGAGACAGGAGCTCACTCCATCATGCAGCACTTGGGTCTCAAACTGCCAAGCTATCAACTTTCTGGTCTGCAGCTCAGCATCTTAACCTCTGAGCCACCGTGCTCCATGCACTTCAGCATTTAGTCATGCTGCCACATGACCTTGGAAAAAGTCTTTGGACAGCGCTGGCTCTTCAGCTTGGAAATGGAGATGAGCACCCCCTCCCTTCCGAGTTGGATTCGACTGGCTTTTGAGCAAGGGAAACCTTTACCTTTACTAGCACCATTCTATCTGCCTGTGTGCTTATCTTTGTACCCGGGAATTTTTTTTCTCACAGGGAAAGTAAAATATGTGTCTAGTAAAGCATTAAAATTAAAGAGTTTTATTACTAGGATGAATTATTCAACTATGAAGAGCCACCTCTTCTTTGTGTCAGTCCACTGTAAAAAAATGTCCTTTTTAAAGCCAGAATCTCCTGATATGATTTCACATGGTAAAGTCACCAGATGATAGCCTGTTACGGTGAATAATCCTTTTATAGTTACCCTTGCTCATTACACTCTCATGTTTACCAAATGAGAATGAGTACAAATTTTGTGACTTCTGCTAGCTGGCACCTGGTCTCAGGTCTCCATAAGCATAAAGAGTTCAAGTTAGAGTCACATAATGCTCAAATCTAGGCATGAATTAATGTGTATTTATTTTAATACAACTCCTTTATATAATGCCATTTCTTTTTGCCCAGGTGCTCAGGGCATACACAAAAACTAGCTGGTTTGTGGGTGCATATTCTTAGATGGCTAGTGCATGCATAATTTTTAACCTCTTCTAGCTGCCAGAGCTTCACACATGTAAATCATCTGTGGTAATCTATTTTTTAGAGGGTGAGGCAGGGACTGGCTGCTGTTTAGTTCTTTCCACATTAGTTTATGCTCCTGAAGAGACATCTGTAATACATAATAAACTCTTGTGTGCCTTTTGCTGATCCTGGTGAAACTGATGTGATGAAATGGACATATCAAAATGATAAACAGGCTGTTGAGTGTCTCTTGTGAAAGCAAGCAACATCTAAGTTTAAATTTCTAACTTCCTATTGAATTTTATGTTGAAAACTCCCGTCTTTTGCAAGATTAAATTAGGCACACAATAAATTCTGATGAAAGAAAAATATTCCCTTGCACCAAACAAGCTAGAAATGGGCTGCTAAAATGCCTTGTTTCAAGAGCAGAACTCTTGATGGTTCAGCTCAGCTTGATGATTCTGCATTTGGCTCACCTACAAGACAAGCTGTTGAAGTTGTGCGGGTCTCTTGATCTTAATCTTCTGCAGCTACTTTGGCATTTACTGAAGCTTGGAATAGCTGGGAGGTGAAGACCTGCAATAAAAGGGGAAAGTGGTAACCCAGAATACACATTGCTGAAGAAGAAGAAGAAGAAGAAAAGATTGGATTTATACCCCGCCCTCCACTCCCCAAGGGAGTCTCAGAGCGGCTTACAAACTCCTTTTTCCCTTCCCCTCCCCACAACAGACACCCTGTGAGGTAGGTGGGGCTGAGAGAGCTCTTTCCCCAGCTGTCCTTGAGGGAACAGCTGGTACAGAGCTATGGCTTGCCCAAGGTCATCCAGCCAGGTGCAAGTGGAGGAGTGGGGAATCAAACCCAGTTCTCCCAGATTAGAGTCCGCGCACTTAACCACTAAACCAAACTGGCTGTGCAAGAGGAACAGAGTGCAAGAGGAACAGAAACATTGTGCTTTCCCAAATATCGCTAAATTAATGCTACCCTATGGATATAGAATGAGAATGTGTGCTTTTCTGGCCTGAAAGAACCTTTAGGAATGTGCTAGCCCACAAACCAAGTACATTGTAAAACCTGTTGTTCACACATTTTTCCAATAAAACTCCATGCCACTGCAAATCTGCTTTTGTTTTATTTTTAATGGCAGAAATCTGTTTGTCATAATAACATTTTTTTTCATTCAAAAATTGAAACCATAGGATTAGTTTGCAAAAACTATCCACCTGGTACATTGGGTTCATGGCCTCTGGTCTAAACAATAAATTATAATGTATTTTTAAATGTTTTATTCATAAAATGCTTCATAAAAAGCAATGTGTATGCCATTCTGCATCACAATTATTGGAACAAGGGTAATTCAAAACATACAATCAGCTAATCAGCAGAAATTATGGTGAAATTCAATTACATGGCATATTTATGAAGAGCTAGTGTGAAAATTCAGGGGCAAGAAATTGAGAGTCAACCAGCAGATCAACTTGAATTTCAGCAACTAATTATTTTAAACACCCATTAGTAATGTTTAGGATATACTAATGAAAGTATACTAATATACTAATGAAAGACCTTTTCCTGCTTACAGACACCCTGCTAACCTAAAACAACTTTTCACCTGCAATGACAAATTACTTAATAGTAACATGGACTCTGGTACCAAGACTTGCAACAAACCAAGATGCCAACTGTACTCTCAAATAGATCCTAGCAACACTATCGGTGGACCCAGGAACATCAGCCATACTATCTCAGGTTCATAATCCTGCTCATCCTCTAATGTAATTTATACCATCATGTGTCAACAATGCCCTTCTACCCTCTACATTGGACAAACAGGCCAGTCTGACATTAGGAACCACAACATTCAAAAACCAGTGAGGGAACATTTAAACCTTCCAGGACATTCAGTTGCTGACCTAAAAGTAATAGTTCTGTTACATAGGAATTTCAAAGGAAGATTAGAAAGACTGCTGAACTGCAACTGATAATGAAGTTCGAGATAATGCATCCACATGGACTGAATTGAAACCTAGGTTTTCTGTCTCATTACCAATGTGGATTTCTCCATGCCTATTACCCCTCTGCATATCTCACATAAATCCAGCCACACCTGCTATTGTCATTCGCCTGCTAGTCATAAGATAAGATAAGATAAGATATAAGTTTATTGCAGTCAAAGACCATAATACAACCAATACAGTTAATATAATAGCTATCAAAGCAATGATAAAATAATATGTCTTGAATTACACTATAAATTATAAACATCAAAATATTAAAAAAATTAAAAATTCCAATACAGATCAATATCATCAGGCATCTGAAATCACTCTACTTTCCAATAAATAGGACCTATAGCTGAAGAAGTGAGCAGTAACTCACAAAAGCTCATACATTGCCACATATTTTGTTAGTCTTTTAGGTGCTACTGAACCCTTACTCTTTTCTTCTGAAAGTGAAATATGCTTCACTCAACACACGAAAGAATCTGATTGGAACATCTGTGGTTTGTGCAGAGCTGGTGGTCCCTATATAGTTTTGATACAAAGTTACAATAAGGGTTCTCTTAAACTTGGAAAACAGGGAGGGAGAGTTTGGGACCATCTCTTCCAGGTGCAAACCATCAAAGCTGAGCTTCTGTTTCCCTTCTGATTTGCAGCTATTGAAGTGTGGGTGTGGCCAGAGATGGTAGGAGTCAAAGGGCTCTTGGTGTTTGCCTTTTAGCTGAGGGGTGTAAGCCAGTTGCCTAGTGAATAGGGATGGGTACACACTGGGAAAATGCAGTTCAGTTCAGTTCATGGCAGGAACCTTCCTGGAAGAACCGGTTTTGGCCACTAAAAGGTCCTACCTTCATCTAAAAGACAATGCTCCTAGCCGATGTTGTCAGCTTCTGGCCCTGGGTATCTCTCTGACCATCAGGTAGAATCAAATGCTGACCACTCCTCCTAGCCTCTCTTTCACTGGACAAGAGCTAGTGGGTGGACTCTCTAAGGGCTGGTCTCAAGACAGGCATCTGGCTAAGCCTTCCCCCCCCCCCAGAGACCACCTCCCACCCCCCAAATAAAGGAAAGTTCCCAGCACCATATCTTTCTTTTTACATCGCCTGCCCTTGCATTGCCCTCCCTCCCTCCCTCCCTCTCTCACCACGCTCTGACATGGCTCCTAATCCACAACCACCACCCCCAATTCCCTATAAACTCATCTTATTTCTCCAGCAGGAATACACCAACTCTCTCTACGCAGGTAAATATAAAACATCAATGATTTCCTAATAATGCAACCGTCCTTTTAATTCTATTTGACTTCCTGGAACTGTATGAATGTGTGAACGTTTCTATAACACTTGAATAAGCTACTTTTTATTCTTTAAATAAAAGAAAACCTTTTTATACTGGTAACAGTCTCCTTGTCAATTTCTTGGTTTGTCTGGAAGAGGCAGCAGTCTCTGTATAAACAGGTGCAGATTCCTTAATGCCTACTGCTGATTATTAAGAGCTAATATTCCCCAAATATTTATAACATAAAAGACCAGTCAGGCTAACACCTGCTTATGAAGGATAGATGTCATTTATTACTTTATTCATAAATGACCCTGACCTGGACAGCCCAGGTTAGCCCAAATTCGTGAGATCTTAGAAGCTAAGCAGGGTCGGCTCTAGCTAGTATTTGGATGGGAGTCCTCCAAGGAATACCACGGGTGAGATGTAGAGGCAGGCAATAGCAAACTACCTCTGAAAAATCTCTTGCCTTAAAAACAAGTCTAGCTTACCATGTAGTGGTGCATAATGCTAAAAGAGCTAGAACTTCTGGTCACCAGACAATCGTAGGATCTCCTGGCTACACTATACACATTGCCATACGATAATTATTAATTATTATTCATAACTACCTGTTTGTATTCCTCTGATTCAATTGACTGTCTAGGACATATGCTATTGGAATGTCCCTTTTGTGAGGTTCTTAGACTGAGTTACATTACTCCTCTTTTAACTGATTGGCCTAGATTGCCTGTGTCTGAAGGAATAGCCTTTTTATTGAATGATAGGAATCCTAAAGTTGCACTGGCAGTTGAAAAATTTATTTTGATCCTTATATCCTTTAAGCAACAAGTTTAAATAATTCTACTGCTCAAGTTCTATGTATTAAGGAGCTTTTCAGAGTTAAAGGAATGCATGTAAGTGCATTTATATGCTGCTTTGGATATCCAGTAGGGAGAGAAGCAGCATATAAATGCATAAATAATTTTTTTAAAACTGTAGTTCTAGAATCAGGTGTGAGGTGGAAGTTTTCCCTTCATGCACTGCTGAAATACATAGACAGACACACAGACATACTTGTCTCTGGCTGGCATCCATTTTGTGTCATATCAGGGTCAGGCAGTGTACATTTATGGGTTTTTTAGGTGATATTGTATGAAGGATGCTTATGCCTTTTTCTCTCTAACTGCTAAACTACCCCTCTGTGGGAGGAGGGGTCTGATTGCTAACACTGATAGGAACTTGCTACTAGCAGTGACTTGCTACCACTCAACTTGCATGACTCACCTAGGCCTGGCTGCTTGCTACTGTTCAACAGCAACTCCCACATGAATGCCATTGTGGCGCAGTGGTTAGAGTTTCAGACTAGGACCTTGCATTCCTATTCTGCTGTTGAAACTCGCTGGGTGACCTTGGGCCAGTTCAGCAGTCTCAGCCTAATTTACTTCACAGGCGGCGGGGGGGGGGGATGGCCATTGAGAGCACTTGGATGCCTCCTGGTAAATGCATGGCCTGTTCTCCCACCTGGCAAGTGACCCTTCTGACTGAAGGGCTGAGCCCAACCCACCAAAGACAGTGCTAGATGGGAGAAACAGCACCCAGCCAGCCTGAGGTAAGGCAGGGGAGATGGAGCCCAGCCCACCACGCCCTGCATGAGCAGTGAGATGGGAGGTTGTGGCAATGCCTGACTCAGCCCATGTGAGGTGAGCCAGACACTGGAATCTGGCCAACCACCACACAAGGTGAGCCAGATACTGGTGCCCAGCCCAGCCAAACCCTAAGAAAGGCAATATCAGCACCCAACTCAAGCCTCATACAAGGTAATGCAGGTGGTGATGCCTGGTCTGGCCAAACCCTGCACAGGGCATGACGAGGCTGATGGTGGCCAGCCAAGCAGTGTGAGAGGTAGCCCAGCTGAGCCTGATGCAGAGTGAGGCAGATGGTGACACCCAGCTGAGCTCCGCATAAGACAACGTGAGACTGATAGCATCTGGTTGAGCCCTGCATGAGGAAATGCATATGGCAGTGCCTGACCCAGCCAAGAACCAGGTGAGGCAGACAGTGGAGCCCGAGCCCAGTGTGAGGCAATGTAAATGGTGGTGCTTGCCCTAACCCCAAACAAGGCAAGGCAGACAGTGATGCCCAGTCCAACCAAACCCCATGTGAAGCGAGGCATATGCTGGCACTCAGCTGAGCCCTGGACAAGGTGAGTCAGACAGCAACTTGAAGGGCATATGGAGGAGCATCTGGGGGAGGTCACTGACACATGGTAATTTTACAGATGCAGGTTCAGGTTTCGTGCGGACTGGATTTACAGGGTCCAAGTTATAGTCCTCCAAAGAAGCTGCCTTCAGGAAAGTGCTTTCTGGGGGAAATGACAGATGGCCATTTCCCCAGAAAGTACTTTCCTGGGGGACATATTCTTGGGGGGGGGGAGTTAATTTGGACCCCATAAATCCAGTTCTCACTAAACTTGGTGGGTAGGTACAGGAAAGTCAGCCAGAGTTTCTCTGTGAGTTTGCTGCCGGGGGGGGGGGGGGGGGATTCTAGTTAACTATGGAACTTATAAACCAAACCAGTTAATTTGGCTGCTAGAAGTAAGATATTTCAGGACCCAAAAGTTTATCAGAAATCCCTGCACAAAGCTGGAAGATGTTGTCTATCATTGCTTTGCAAATAACTCAGTGTTTGAGATCTGCTTTACTTATCATAACCTCAGCAAATATACTTCCACCTATGAATCACAGCCAATCACAGCCTTTAAATAAAAATGTCCATTTGATTTGAATGTTAGGAGGCAGCATAGGTTTTTTAAATCATTTCTGAAAGCTTGATAACTAGGGGTGTGCATTCAGCTAAATGCAAGCTGAAAAAATATCCGGAAAATACCGATAATTCATTGAATATTGATTGGTCATTCTTCAGCTGAAAATATTTGGGATTTTCCAGGACCATCTAATAGTTGAATTTAAAGGGTGTTTAAAGGGATTGCAGTCCCATCTTACCACTTGGAGAAGATGTTTAAAGGAACTGCCGAGTTGCACCACAGCTTGGAGAAGTCATTTAAAGGGACTGTGATCCCTTTAAATTCCTTTCCCCCATCTATTGGATGGATGATGGAGCACCTTCTTTGGGGGCCCATAGAATTCGACCCCCTAGTCCATTCTTTTTGAAACTTGGGAGGTTTTTTGAGGAGTGGCACCAGCAGCTATGCTACCTCAAAAAACGAGCCCCAGGTAGCTCCAGATCAATTCTCCATTATACCCTGTGGGGACCAATGGTTGAATTTAAAAGGTGTTTAATGGTCCCCACAAGGTATAATGGAGCTGAAAAATTCAGGATTTCAAAAAAACCACCCCCCCCACCCCCCCCACCCCGATCCAAATATCATATTGGCATTGGGATTAGAAATATTGGAAAATACCAATTTTGGGGGGGTTCAGTATGCCTAAATCCAAAAGATATCTTTTTTTTTTGCACACCCCTTCTTGATACATAACTGTATCAAGCCTTCCACTTGAACACATGTGCCTGGTTGCTGAATAGTTAAGTCCTTATTCTATATGAATCGTTTCTAAGGACAAGTCATAGATAGTATTCGGTATTTGCTGCCTTATGTCTCGTGCCACTAAAGTCCTTTGAATAATTCTGATATGCAAGGACTTCATATGGAATTTCTATTCCTCTGACACAAATGACACAATATACAATGGCCATATAATTTTTAAATCCATACCTGACAGTAGGAAGACAATCAACTAATCAATATTGTCACTCCTTTTTTCATGATCCATGGGACTGTATGAAAAACATTGATTATATTTCACTCAAAGGGCTCTTTAAAATGAATTTTAAAAAAAACAAAACTATTCAGGATTGGAAACTTGAACACCAAAGATGAAAACTTTAATACTATCAATGCTGTTTGCCTCACATTGGAAAAGCCTGTTGCTCACTTGTTCCTCTCTCTCTTAAGGAGCTGAACCCATGGACATATGTATCAAATAATAATAGAACTATATTTTTAAAATGAACTGACTGTACAGCAAGTATTTCAGATGATGAAATTCCAATTTAACTCCTGGTTTTGTTCTTCATATGGATTAAGTTAGTACATGACTTTGTTCTTTCTTTCTCCTATCATCTTTGTTATTGTAATTTAAATCGGTCTTCTAGAAAGTTGTTTTAAGCAACAGTGATCTGCTAAAATTAGCAAAACTCATGAATATCCTACTAGATTTTATTTTGTTAAAAACTGTTTCCATCTGGAACTTAGATATAAAGTCCAAGCATTAAGCTTTCTGTCCTTCACCTGGTTTGACTTCCAAATACTGGGAAATGGCCTTCTTTTCAATTAACTGCTGACTGGATTTAATCAGATCTCCCATTCTTCAGAGCACACTCAGTAAAAGAGGCTTTTATGCAGATGATAAGGAAGGGAGAGCCATTCTTACCAATTAAAATCCAGGTTTTATATTCTAGTTGTTTGATCCAGACGATGGGCTACTTGATCTGCCTCAATTCTGCAAATGGTGTTGGATATCTGTCCCAATGTAGTCCAAAAAGCAAGCTGTGAATTGTGGATCTTTTGTCTAAATCTTTTTTTTTAAAGATAGGAAATATATTTGGTGCAAATAATGCCACCTTTTTCCATGACTGTCAACACAGAAGGCAATCTGTCATGTTCTGTGCAAGCAACTTCGCAACACCAAAATACGGAGAAGGTAATATTTTAGCTGATCACATTCTTCTCCTCAGATATGGATTCAAAAATTCTATGGCCATTGTATTTTCTGCCATTTAGCGAATCATTCACTCTCTGTGTGTGATTGTTTTTGTCAGATGATATCATTGTGGGAACTGGGCTAAATTACGTAACATCATGGACTTAAAACCACATTTTCAAATGATCAAATTTAGGACATTAATCTAACTTTATTTGAATAAGACATATCACAGCATCAATATTAATATATGGAGGCAAGATTACAGTGTTCCAGAGTTAAGTGTGTGGTCATCGTTTATGTTATAATGGGCTTGAAAATTTTAGCATGATGATATTTCTGTTCAACTGAAAAATATCAAAATTCCTTTCAGTACTGCTAGTACTTGAGGTGGACTCAAATTTAAAGAACCTTTTTGCTGTTGACATCAAAATATCTAAAGGAAGCATGATTATATATAAATTTTCTTTTACTTAGTATTCTATGTTCTTTATTGTTTTCAGGAATTGAAGTAGTTTTTATGTGTCTTACTTGTGTTGGGAAAGGGTTAAATTGTAATTTAATACGTTTACATCTTTATTGTCAACTGAAAGAATATTTACATTTACAGTATGCCCAAAGTATCACCAGTGTACATATGTTTTGATACATTTCAGGCTATCACAAGTCAAACTAAGCTCATAATTCATGTTGACAGAGCAGACAGCAAAGGTACATCACAAAGCCCAAAAATCTGATTCCAAAAATTTATAATAGCATTATTTTCATTAAGGGTTTATCCACACAAAAATTAGTTGGTATGTTATCATTTAATAGACCAAAATGAAATGGGAATTGCCTTGACTGACAGTATTGTTTGAGTTGATAGGAGAACTACCAAAGTCCTAGGTTTGTATGTTTTATCTGTTCCTCACATGAAAACCAATAACTATCCATGTGTAAACTCACACTAAGATCAAGAACTTAGCTCTGCATGGCCAAGGGAGCTTTGGAGTTGTTTTTTCCTTCTTCAGTGGCAGTCCCTTGTGCTGAAAGGGCATGGCTTTTCCAGTTAAGCCCACTTCCAGTGAAGATTGAGATATGACACAGGGGCTTATTGTTCAAAGGAAAACAAATGAGAGATCATACTGACTACATTTTCCAGTCCTTTGGCTTGCTTAAATAATTCTTTGGATCTCATGTTTAAGTCCTCAATCATCTTGCAATAAATTCCACTGAATTCCATGCTGTCCAATGTTACTGTAACACAATACCTCCAGTAACCTTCTGCAGAATTGGATTCTGGATTCTTGTAAGGTAATCACATAACCATTCTACCACATTGTAGCACATCTCTGGCTGGCAACAACAACAACAAAAACCACCGCAAAGTGACAACAAAATTATATGGATATAAAATAAGACAAAAAGTGGCTGTATAAAGATTATTTGAACAGGGACAAATCTCATGCTGAAAACAACAACAACAACAAAAAAGAGTTATTCTAATGCATTAAAGCTTGAGGGTACTTCACTATAACTCAAAGCCAAACTCACATTATAGGTTTTAAACAACAGGGTTCAGGTTCCCCCAGAACCAAACTGATAAGTATTGGAGTCAGGAGTCCATGGAGTAGTGAAACAGCTAGATCTTTATTGCTGGTCCGGATGAAGCATACAACCCAGGGCTCGAAGCCCTCCTTTTATGCTGGTCAGGGACAATCCCCTGACCTCACCCAACTGGCCTGATAGGCTATTATAAGTATATTTACATCTCATAGGTTCCCTGGGAGGAACCTAGGTGCATGATTGGTGGCCGGTTTGAATCCACCTGGCCTTTGTTCTATCTGGCTGAAGCTCAGGTAGTTTCTTGGCCATGTGCTCTGGCCACATGGCGGTCACCATTATGGGAGCACATGGCGACCGCATGGTCAATACATAACACAAACCAAACTCATGCTTTCCACAGCCACACAGCAGTTGTGGGGAACAATTTCTCCCCCACACAAAGAAGTGAGCCCAAATGGCCTCAGCATGGCACCATGGGGGAAGGAGGGGTTCTTGCCTCCCCCCCATGCCATTTTCTCATGGGAAACCCATGCTGCGGGGAAAACTATTTCCCTTATTTCACTGCTCCATCATTACAATTTCCCTGATGTTGCTAAATAAAGTCTGGAATGATTTGCAATATTCTGATTGCAAGTCCCTGCAGATCTGTTCCCAGGAAAATGGGAAAACAGGAATGATAAACAAGATGAATATTCCCTGTCTAACAATTAACAATCAAAAGACAACATATACACATAATGAAAATGAACGAGATCAGCAGGCCTTGTTGGACTACATGGTAGAGGGATGGGGACCATCATTGCCTCAAGAAATTTGCTTGCTCAGGAAAACTATGTTAAGTGTTATGTACAAAGGGTAGTAGTCGTAGCAGGTGGAAACCTTTCTACAATCTGTATTTTCTTCACGATTATTGGAGAAGAAGGAGGAGGAGATTGGATTTATACCCCACCTTTCATTACCCAAAGGAGTTTCAGAGCGGTTTACAATCCCCCTTCCCTTCCCCACAACAGACACCCTGTAAGGTAGGTGGGGCTGAGAGAGCTCTCTTGAGAACTGCCCTTGAGAGAACAGCTTTGAAAGAACTTATGACTGATCCAAGGTGAAGAATACTGGACTCGGGAGACCAGGAACAGTGAAATAATGAAGCCTTTATTAAGTGATTCAGCATGTCCAGTAGATGGTCAGATCAAGCATGCTTCCAGGGCTCCAGGGCCCTCATTATATGCTGGCCAGAGCCACACCTCCGGCCACACCCAAAAGACCTGATAGGGGCTTAACATATGCGCATGTTTGTCATAGGTTCCCTGGAGGAGCCTTTGGCCGCATTGGCTCCCCAGGGAGAACCTAGGTCCCACATTGGTGGAGACTTAGAATTCGGACATCTATTGTCCCTCTAGATTCAAGCTCCCCTCTCTGCCTGGCCATGTGCTCTGGCCATGCGGCGGGCGCCATTACCTGGGAACACATGGCAGGCCGATTGTTACACAGAACATACTACATTACACAAGGTCACACCAGCAGCAGCATATGGAGGAATGGGGAATCAAACCCAGTTCTCCCAGATCAGAGTCTGTGCTCCTAACTACTACACCAAACTGGCTCTCAAAAGAAGGAACTATTGGAGCAGAAAAGCCCCAGCATTTCACCTAGTCTTTTCCACAGACTTCAAAAGAGAGTTTTAAATTATGCTACATATTCAACTGAAATTAATACCTTCATTCATGGCAGGAAGATTCCTAAACATTCCAAGTAGTATTTCATTCTCCCTACATCGTGCTTTACCATATTTCTGAAACTGACACAGGCAGAGCTTGTACAACGCAGAGCTTTCTTTGCATGTGCAAGGTCCCAGGTTCAGTCCTTAGCATTTCCAGTTAAAAAGATCAGACAGGAAGTGATGCAAAAGACCTCTGCCTGAACCTGTGGAGAGCCACTAATAGGGTAGATGATATTGACTTTTATAAACAAATGGTCTGACCATATAAGGCAGTTTCACAGCTGTAGGCTTATTGCTTTAGGATCTGTTAAAATAAAGATTCTTGTGTTGGGCCTCTGTCAGTGCAACCTTTTATTTAATTTATTTATTTTTCATTAAATTTTTGAATTGCCCACCCTGCAAGCAGGCTCTGGGCAATTTACAGCCATTATAAAAACATTTAAAATATAATCAGTATATATAATAATTTAAAACCAATCTAAGAGAGCAATATAATAATCCCCCTTTACTGACCACACTGCTGTCCCACACAGCAGGGCAGGGCAGGGTACGTGGGGGGCATAGAAAGGAAAGGAAGGGTGCCAGTCTTAACCTCCCGTTGCTGTCTGCAACTAAAAGCCTGGTGGAACATCTCTGCCTTATAGGCCCTGCAAAATTGTATCAGATCCTGCAGGCCCCTGATGTTATTTGGCAGAGTGTTCCATCAGGTCAGGGTCAGGACCAAAAACAGCTAGAGCTCCTTAGTGCCATGGATCACTAGCAAGTTTTTACTAGCCAGTCTCAGCATTCTTTTGGGGACATATTGGAGGAGACGGTCCTGAAGGTATGTGGGTCCCTGATTACTCAAGGCCTTAAAAGTCAGCACTAACACCTTGAACCTGACTCGGTACTCCACTGGTAACCAGTGTAGTTGGTGCAGCACAGGTCGTATGTGTGCTGTCCGTGGCGTTCCCACCAGAAATATCTATTTTTGGCCAGCAGGAACAGATGTCAGAATCTATCAATAATTTTTCTTTTTAAAAACTATTTCTGTAGAAAAATTGAATATCTGGGATTTTTAAAAAGTGAATCTTAAAGTATTTAAAAAAGAAAATCATACAATACAAATGTCCTGGACAAACTATCCCAAAGTAGTGTGGCATTAGTGACAGCATAAAGCGTACACTTGAAAATAGTTTCTAGAAAATTACATTTATAACTTACCTTACAGGTCATTGGGGAATTTATAATTATATTTTTTCCCCAGCAGCTAGGCCAATTTAATCTTTTAAAAATAGTTAGATTTTGTACTCATATCAACAGCCATACACAGTAGGTCTATTTTTTTTTCTTTAAATAAGTTTGAAATTCATTTTTTTTCTGATTGTTGTAACATGCATTAGTGCTTATATATGTGAAATGTATCACAATGAGGTATTTGCACTGTCAGAATGAGTTAGGCGATCAACCCATTGGGCATCGATGCTCTATAATTACTAAATCTTGCCTGACATTGAAAAATAACACTGCTGTTCCTTAGTCTCTGGAGCACCCTTAGCTCCTAAACAAATCACCAAAGGAAACCTCTAAACACCCCTAACAAATGGCAAAGCTATTAATGGTCAACTTTCTTTCTTTAAAATAGAACATGGGCAATCTAAAATACTCAATTACAAAAAGCTCATGTAATTTTCTGATGCCATTTACCTGGGAAAATATATTTGAAATCATTGTGAAAATAATTAAAAGAAACCTCCTTTTAAAAATACATTTTAACCGATACAGATAATCACAATGCATTTTGCTGGAGTTCTTCTCTTGAAACCATTTATTTCAAAGTAGTCCCATTAATTTAAATCAGATTTTACTAGCTCTAAGGAAGAGTAAAAGTTCTGTCCTTGGCTCTCCAAACTGGAGGACTGTGGTTCCTTCCTGAAATTCAAAACCAGTGAAAGTTCTATGTGACTATCAAACTACCTGAAATAGAGACTACAGATCTCCAAGTCTTTTGAAAGTATATCGATCAGAAGCATGAAAAGTGGAGAGAGGGGGATTAATCGTTCAACCTCAAGAAGATTTCATCTGTCAAAACAGATGGGCACCTTATGAGCACTGGAAGGAAAATGGGCACCTGGTTTTGAACAGTGAATTAACAGTATGATTTGGGTCTTTTTCATGAGATGAATCGAAGGGAAGGGGAGAGTTGAACCCATATGACCCCAGTTTGAAATGAGCACCTACACAACTTCTGCTTCCATTTTTTAAAAACCTCGGATGATCGGCTATGGATTTCCCAAGATCTTGTGTGTTTTGAATGCAATACAATGATTTTGAAGACAATGAAGCGTTGTTAGCAGGCCTGTAGCTACAGTGGGGGCATCTCAGGTCCAGCCCCCCCCCGACTTACCGCCCAGGCCTCCTAACTTCCCATCCAGCTGGTTTATTTTATTTTTCACATGCACCATGGCCTCTGGCTGGCTGTGGGCAAGGCACACCACAGGGCACATCTGATCCCTACACCAGCCTTCTCTCTCACTCATCACTTTTTAAAAAAAAACTTTACTCTCTCAGCGCTTCTGACACAGTGCCCCCTGACTTAGTTAAATGCTCTCCGAAGTAAAAAATCCTGGCTATGGCCCTGATTGTTAGTAATGGCTGGTCACCAAGTTAATAGTCCGTGTACTCATCCAGCTACTGATAATTTTAAAGCTAAATACAGCAGTTTGTTATCCAAGGAACTAAATTAACATGTGTGAGTTTCTGAATCCAAAAGGCCTTTTCTTCTTTTTTTTCCCAGAGTAGCTGTACCTTTCCCTCATGGATCCACCACTAACGTGTGAAATTCTGCTAATTTAAAATCTGATAAGTAAAAATCCCCAGGGGAAAAATTGTAAAGAAAAATTAAGTTAAAAAACCCCCACCTAAGCTTTTTAAAAGGAATCAGACTGCCTCTGTTTCATGCCAGTTGCTGTTGCCTTCTCTTAGTTCCAGAGCTGAAGGTTTGGTTTTAAGATTCTGACCTGCTTTGCCCGGAGTCAAAAGCATATTTTTTATACATTGTTCCTTTTCTTAGCTGTTACAGCCTACTGTAATGAAAAAAAGATTGTGGACTTCCCTGAGATGAATAATTTGTGCATTCGTATTTTTCTAAGAAAAAATATGCCTCACAGAAGTTTTGCAGAAGGAGGAGGAGGAGAAGATTGAATTCCCTTTCAAGACTATTATAATTATTGCTAGGCAACCACACCAATATTGCCAGCCTTCAAGCTTTGGTTTTTGTCAGTAAAAGGCAGTGGGAGGGACAGGGCCCATGTCAAATGTTCTTTTGGCCTTTGAGGGTTAGTGCCAGGCTCTCAAACATCCATTGGGCAACTTGCTACCATGTCATTTACATGAGTCACCTAGGCCTGGCTGCTTGCTTGAATAGGAATTCAACAGCAGCCACCACATGAAAGCCAGCCTGGTTTAGTCACTGTGGTCTTGGATTAGGTTCTGGGAGATCCAGGATTCCATTATGGAAGCTTGCTGATTGATCTTGGGCTAGTCACATACTCTCAGCCTAACCTATCTTACAGGATTGTTGTGCAGAGAAAATGGAGATGTATGATGTAAGCTGCTTCGAGTCCCCATTGTGGAGAAATTTGGGGTATAAATGAAGTAAATAACAAATATGGCTGAAGCCGGTGGGCAGATAAATGGTTGATTGGGAGTCAGGAGGGAAGAAGAAAATGAAGCAAGGAAAGGCGGGGATGTATGGGCTTTCAGGAAGAAAAAAAGGGGAAAATGTGTAGGGAAGGGGATACAAGAGAAAATGATGTGCCCCCTGCAAATCCTTGCAAGTCCACAATAAGCAACTAGGCTCAACTTGGCTGCTAACATTGCTCAGCTGGGCTTAGCCCAGCCAACATTACACAACTGGCCCTGACCTGGCGGCAGCAGCCCCCACACCACTGGGCCTGGTCTGATGGTTGGCACTGTGTAACAGTATAGCCCAGTGGCCAGAACCACAATTTTTTCCAGGCACAGACTGCCAAGGGGAAGAAAGGCAGAAAAGCTGAAGGGGGGGGGGATAGATAAAAGTAGACTGGCTGGTGGATGGGAAGAAGAGAAGAAAACCAAAAAAGGGAAAGGCTATAAGAGCTTTCAGGGAAGGGGAAAAGGAAATTATGCATGTGGCCGAGAGAGCAGACAAACAGAGATAACTTTTTTTTTCTTCTCCCAGAACACTAGAATTCAGGAGCATCCAATGAATGATAGTAGATTTAGGACAGACAAAAAGAGATATTCCTTTACTCAATGGGTGATTAAAATATGGAACATGTATTGATGGCCACAGACATAGATGGCTTTAAAACTGGATTAATAGAGGATAGATCAATCAATGGCTACCAGCCATGGTGACTAAAGGGAACCTCCACATTCAGAGGCAGTAAATCTCTGAACGCCAATGCTTGCAGACAACTTCAGGGAAAGGTCTTGGCCTTTATGCCCCTGTTGTTGGCAGGGCATGTGCTCCCATTAGGAACACAGAGTGGCATGGCCGGCAACCCAAGGTGGTGGCCAGCAACTGGGCGCGCCATCCGAAGCTGCCTGCTGCCAGCAGCAGCAGCCTCCCATCGAAGTCCAACTGCCACCGCCACAACCATCAAGCCTAGGGGAGGCAGGTTGGGCCCCTTTGGGGGGGCTGCCAACCACTGGTGAGGAGTGCCATCGCAGTGGCATGCACAAGCAACTGGCAGCATCCCAGGAGCAAGGTTTTCTGGTGGGCAGGCTTGCAGGAGAGGAGAGGGCGGGAAGGCGAAGAGCCTCTCTCTGCCAGGCAGATGTTCTGTTAGGGTGGCCAAACTGCAGCTCGCAGATCCACACCCCCCCCCCCCGTGGCTCACGAGCCTTTCCAAACCCCCACATCCTCCTCCACTTTGAAAGCGGAGGCTTTTTAAATTAATTTAAAACTTTAAAAAAACCTAGTTGGGCAGGCAGCCGGGGCCTGCACACTGGCAGAAGCCCTGCCCCCAGCTTCCAGGAGCCCTCAGTCAGGCCAGGACAAGCTGGATGGGGGCTGCATGGGCAGTGTCTTCTTGCCGCCGTTGACCAAGCCACTCTGGGGTGAGTGGTGGGGTTTGCTTGGCTGGGGGGGGGGGGGGGGGTGTTCAGAGCATGCTCAGCTCGCCCACAGCTTCCCCAAGCTGGCTAGCCTGCAGCACCCAGAGGGGAGCGTCAAGCCAGGGCTGCAGGAGCCTGGCTGACATCTGGCCTTTGCAAATAAGGGCGGGGGGGGGGGGGGGGAGAAGCAGAAAGTTTTGCTGCAGCAGTCGCTGCCAAGCCTGGACTTAGAAGCAGCAGCAACACACAGCCCCTTTAAAGAGCGAGCTCCCTGAAGTGCAAGATGTGTCTTCTCTCCGCTCTCCCCTTTCCCCTGCTGGTTTGGAATGGTTGCTAAAAATTTCAACCTGCTGTAAAAGAGGAGAAGGAAGGAGCGATCTAGTGCCAGCTGCTCCAGCCCAGACAGTCTCCTGCACTTAGTAAGGAGCCACAAGGGCATGCTGGGCAATGTAGTCTACATGGCTTCCTTTGCAGTGGAAACAAAGCAGAGGGCAAGAAAATCCCAGCCAGTCCCAGGGAGAAAGTGAGCAGGGGGGGCCCTCTCTGCTACACCCCGCAGTTTTGCAGGCAGCCTGGAGAGACGGCTGGATGAAGGGATGGGAGAAGTGGAAGAGCTGCAATTCATGTATGAAAAACTTCTACAAACCATAGTTTTTTAAAAGCAACCAAAAAGTCCAGTTCTCATTTGAAGATGGGTCAAAGGGGGGAGGGGGGGAGCTTAAAATACAATTCATGTATAAGAGCTGCTGCAAACAATTCATGATCTTTAAAAAGCAATCAAAAAGTCCAGTTCTCATTTGAAGGTGGGTCAAAACTAGAGGGGGGGGGTGCCAGAAGGTAACCCCGCCTAGTGTGCAAAAAAACCTGGCACCGGCCTTGGTTGTTGGCCCTCCAGGGTAATTGGTTAGCCATTGTGTGAGTCAGAATTCTAAACTAGATAGACCACTAGTTTGATCAGCAGGGCTGTTAAGGAAATCAGAACATGTTGGCCCTGATTATCACCAGAACTCTCTTGTTCCCTTGCTAAATCCAATGGAAGGTAAGGTTTTCTGTCTGCAACAGGCATTAACTTATCAGAAAATTAAGCCATGAATCTCAAAACTGGCCATCAGCTTCAGGATGTTCATGGGGCTTGTAGTCCCCAAAAAAAGAGAATTGGACTTAGTTCACTGCCAGAACTGGCCCCTCCCCATGCTATTTACAATAGAAACTAAATTTGTCTGTTCATAGTAGGCAAAATTTATCATTTTGTCACTGCAAGTCTCATAAACATCTTGAAAATAAAGCTAGGAGAGTCAAACTTGACCACCAGTTTTAAGAACCCCCCTATCACAACCTGTGTTTTAGCATAGGACTGTCTCGTTACGATCTAAGAGACCCAGGTTTGAATTCTCGGTCTACCACAGAAGCTTGCTGCGTAACCTTGGGCTACCCACACATTCTCAATGTAACGTACCTCACAGGGTTGTTGTGATGTTAAAATGGAAGGGAGGGGAAAAATGTAATCTGCTTTTGGTCCCCATTGGAGAGAAAGGTGGGATATGATGTTTACTATAAATCTAATTTTGGCTACAGTTCACAAAAAAAAAAAAGAATGGTTGCTCTTGCTGTTGCTTCATCAGATATTGTTGCAGCTGTTTTGGCAGAAGGCAGAACTGCTCATTCAGTATCAAAATACTGAGAGTGCAGTGAGTTACTAGGTTGGCCAGAGGGGAAGCTAGTAAATAATAAAGCACTACTCTTTAGAATATACATTTTAGTTAATAAATATGCTCTTGTTCCTGAATAGACAGTGGTTTGCCACATAATCCAGAATGCTTCACACGAGAAACGAGAATGAGAGGCTGAAATCTGACCGGATATCTCCTCTTAATTTGCCTGTGTAGCAGCTGAGCTCATCTACTCATTTGGTAAGTGGTATCACCAAGAAGCAGAATGGCTTCTCACATGATATGGAGTTCTGTAAAAGAAATAACCTGGGAGTTTATAAACTTTATTAATTGACTCATTAACTGTCTAAAAGACCAGTGTCGAAACAGCAAGGGGCTAGAGTTGATTAAACTCTTACCTTTCCCCAGTCTTTTCCAATGATCTTTGAACAAAGAATGACTGGAAGATCCAAAGCAGCTGCGCTTCAACTTTTTCAACCCTTTGTTGCTCCCCTCGGTAGCATAATGTATATGGCTGAAGGATTGCAATCCTAGGAGGCACCGCAGAACAAACTGCCAGTGTGGCCACTTATTCTGCCATAATGCATTTAATAGGGTTAGGTTGCCCAACAGGTTACTGATAGGATGCAAAAGCAGTAAATTAAACCTTATACGTCTCTATAAAAGAAGTTAGTATAGCGGGAAATACAGCAACTGCAATATCCTGTGTTATAATACAGGCTACTAAGTAAGCCCACATGCAGTCATTCTACTAAAAATAAATTAATTCATGTTCAGAGCACTGGAAGACGAAGGTTTTTGAATTATGAAAAAAAAACAGAATTTCACTTACACAACACTGTTTCCCAAATGGAAAGTATTGATGCACATTTGTGCCTCACACATTTCGACTGATGTCAATCACTTTACAGCATTAGTTTTAAACATTGTAGATGGCCAAGTTCATAGATGAGAGCCCACAAATTAATTTAGCTGAGTCATTGCCCCCTTTTAGTTGTAAATTTTGGGGTGCGTCAACGTTTCTGCATAAAGTCCTTAATATGTGGGAACTGATGTCTATCTCTGTGTTCAGTGCTGTCAGGTTGCTTCCAACTTATGGCAACCCTATCGGTTAACGACTCCCCAGACATCCTATTGTTAACAGCCTTGCTCAGGTCCTGCAAACTGAGGGCCATGGCTTCCTTGCTTGAGTCAATCCATCTTTTGTTGAATCTTCCTCTTTTCTTGCTGCCTTCAACTTTTCCTAGCTTTATTGTCTTTTCTGGTGAGTCTTGTCTTCTCTAACTGATGTCTAACCTATGTTTATTTCCTATTATGATTGTTTTGCTATGCATGTTTGGGGTAACTGAATCAAGAAGCCATGACAAATTGCCTGCTTCCCTGCTTTATTTGAATGAGGATGTGAATATGATATATATATATATATATATATATATATATATATATATATATATATATATAGCACTTTCTAGGTGAAGAATTTACCTCAGCAGTAAGTACAGATAAATATCAATTATTTGTATAGAAAAAAGCCCTAATATTTTACGAGTTCAGCTTCAGATTTTACAGAGCCCAGGGAAAGATGTTCACTAATAGTCTTCTACTGAGTGCTATACCATCTTGTTTGCAAATATGACATACATTTTGAAAAGAGTGAGTGGAGCATGACTTTTGAAAGCCCTGATGGTGATGAGAGGGTTCATAAGGGTCCATTGGGACTTAAAGGAGCATGAAAAAAATCCTGCTGAATAAATGCCACTCCCAGCAAGAAACAGGAAATTGCCTCAGAGGCCCATGTGATTATTTCTGGTCATTCTCCTCTTTTTGGTGGTAGCAGATGGATCAAGTGTCTCTGGTCAGTAGTAGCCCTTTGTCAGATGGTAGATCTGTGGTCTTGCCCATGCCAATCCTTGATGCTAGCCCTGGTAGGCAGCTCAATGAAGGTCTGAAATGGTGAGTGGAAACCAGCCTGAGGGATCCAGACAAGGGAAAAGGTGACAAGATACAACAACAATTGTAAACTACTTTGGTGGTATGTTAAGTTGTGAGCCGCCTTGAGCCAGTTCGCTGGAAAGGTGGGATAGAAATGCGAAAAATAAATAAATAAATAAACAATGCTGAAGGAGGAGACACATTGACAAGCTTCTGTTAGTAACTTCCTTAGTCCCTACAATTAGACAGAATAGCATAAATGTATTAATTTAGAAAGAATGCATGCAGACATAGGCTGTGGTCACACAAGCAGTTTGTGCCAATATTGTTGTGGTACCTTTGCGGATTTAAAGAGCACAATTAGACAGCAACATCTGCCTTCTGTGCCCTGTCATTGCCTCTCCACTCTGCCCTGCTTTGGAAGCGGAGTAATCAGGCCCCGGGGGAAGTCCAGTGTTTACGGATATCGGTGCGTTCATCCTGCATTTCTGAATGTCTGAACTCCCCTGGTGCAAGCTCAACCCGGTTGGGAAGTCTGATTGCTCTGTTCCATTTTTTGCTCCTTTTTTAAAAAGTCAGTTAGCAATGTGCTCATAACCGCATCTGTGTGCACACCAGCAAGCTTACATCTGTCCCCTGAGGTGGGGGGGAGGGCAGGTTGAGAAGCCTCTTTTGTCTTTTTTCATGCTGCTTTGCAGCACATAGGGTGGAGAAGGGGTTAATTGAAAAGATAAGCCACCTCCAGCTGTGAAAATGGAGGGGTGCTTTGAATAAACCATTATGCTCAGCTACAAATACAAATTAAATAAAAGAGGCCACCTGACCACCCACTCCATGGGTGCTCCACTGCAATAATATGAACCACAGGGTGAGCACTCAGTGAGATAGCTGGAGGGTGTGCTGTCTGGTCACCCCTTCCACAATAATTTAAACCACCACAAACAGAGATGCCCTCAGATCACGCCAAGCCATCAGTGTGTCTGCAGCTATAGTTTGAGATCTTCCTGCTGTGAAGATAAAACATTTCAAGAGAAGTGGAATTTGGGGCATTAATGCCAGGTATTAATTTGGCTCAGCCCATTCAGAGACAAGGAAGGCACGAGGCAGATGCCTTAGCAATTTTTATGTTGAACATTGGTAACTATAGTCAGAAACTGAAGGAAATTATAGAGGAACATGCCTTGGTATCTGGTTGTATAATGTTTTGCATCCAGAAGTGATTAGATATCTGGGGATTCATATACATGCATTTGGATCAGTTTTGTAAACTCAATCTAACCCCAGTCCACCAAGAAAAAACTGTCAGACTTTTTCATTATGCTTCTTTGAAATTATCATTGTTTGACAGAATCAACATAATTAGGATGCTCATTCTCCTGAAGTTTGATTTTTTTTTGTTCCAGATCTGTCCATTCCATATACCTGATGCTGAATAAGAAAGTTGTCAAAAAGTAATAATGGATTTCATCTGGGAAAAGAAAAAGCCTAGGACTGGGAGAAACTACAGCAGAAATGAAAATCAGGAGGACTTACAGTTCTTAACCTGCTTCTTTATTATAATGCTGCTCAAATTCAATGGATGGCTGGTTTAGTGAGTCTCTTGCCCCTGTAATTTTGATTGAACAATCATTTATTTCTATCCCTTTAAAGACTGGATTTAAAAAAAAAATAGTAGGCAGAAGTTTTGTCTACAAAACTCTTTTGTCATTGATGCCATATTAACAACTCAGGAGAACTGTTGAAAGAAGCTTGTTCCTCAAATTTCCATGTTGGCTTCTGTTGTGATAGATCTTGGGTGCAAAATTGGTTGAACTAGGAAACAATGTAAATATCAGTCTGATGCAAATTAGGCCACTTCTACCAGGTGATTAAAGATAATACAATGATAATTTATGATGTGGTAAACTATCATTGTAACTATACTATCTCTATACTCCAGTACAAGCAATTATATAGCTTCATTAACCAAAAAAGTTGTAATGGAGAATTGAGGCTGGAATTGAATAAGTTTGAAATCCGTCTGCCATAAAACCAAGTATATAATCGTATTATTACTTTCTACTGGAAATTAACAGTAATTTAATCCCCAGCTACATTAACAAATGGAGGGAGTCATTAGGTCATAATATAGATCTAAATGTCTGGTCTCATTTGTTTATGCATGGTTCCTCCTTTTCAGTGTCTACTTTGTTCAAAGAAAAAATTTGCAAAATGATTCACCAGTGGCATCTATCTCCTGTTCGGATCTCCAGAATTTATGAAAATAGCAATGATAAATGTTCATTCTGTGGAGAGTGAACAGCTGCTATGACAACCTAGCCCACTTCCCTCCATCAGAGGCAAGATTTTATCTCAGTTTTTCTCTCCCTTTCTGACTGAGCAGCCCTAATTATTGGTTTTCTTTTTTTCTGAAAAACTGTGGCTGGTCCATCCTGTCACAATATGAAATTTTGCTGCTGGCTCAGCCCAGAAACTTGAGGGAAGGGACAAGTTCTCTTTCTTTAACTTAAACCACTGAAATGGCACTTGAGGCTTTTTAAAGTTCAAAAAATAATGAAATATTTTATTCAGCATAGAAGGAAACGGTCAGGTGAAATCAGGGTTAAAAATTCTGAGGTAATATAGACACAGTCTACAGTTCAATTGTTTCAAGCAACTGAGAGTTTCTTAAGCTTTTCACAGTGACTTAGATTTTTTTAAAATGAGAGGCTTTTGTTTTAGTGTTTCCCAAACACTCCAGTATACTTTCTTGAGCATATTTGGCTCTCTTGGTTTCCAGAAGGCAGGGATACTCTCTCCAGTACCCAAACACCTTCTCTAAACAAACCAGTACTCTTCTTGAGTTTTAACTGTCTCCTTGGAATTTAAAAGGCAATTTCTAAACACACCAGACCAGGGATCTCTCCACTCTTCAAAGCTATCTCCCTGTTTTAACTTGGTAGGGAAATTCTTCTCTCGCTAGAAGATCTATCCCCTTTTCTGGCCTGAATGGGAGTCTTCACCTAACTACCCACTCCTCCACCCAACCTTCCCAGTACTCTGTGTTAAACTGCTCTCAGTCAGGGCTAAGCACCAACCTTGTCAGTACTAAACCCTTCTCTGTCAGGGCTAGACTTAGACTTGTCAGTACTAGACTCGTCTCAACCAGGGCTGGATTCAAACTGTCCTCTCCTCATTGAGAGGACAGCTCTCAAGCATTCAGCTCTCAAGTCTTTCTCTGCTTAACTGATGCTAACCAGTCTTGGAGCAGCATGTCACCCAAAGGTCTCTGGCTCTGAGGAAATAACCCTTCACAGTCCATTACCTGTTTATGCAGTACTTCTGAGCTTTTAAAAGTTCGGTCCATCATAGCTGCATTTTTGCATGTGTAGTGGTCCTGTATTAAAGTGGACTCCTTTTGAGATATGATAGTTAATTTGATGTCCATAGCTTTTGAGGTGACCTTGAGCTGGTTCTTTTTAACTATGTGTCTATTCTAAAACAACCTACCAGACCATATTGTTGTACTTGTTAACAGTGGTGCATCTAGTATTTGATAAATCTTGGAACTCAAAAAATAGAACATCAATAGATAAAAGGTTAGTTGAAGTTAAAGAAATGTTTAAATTGCTGGGGTTAACTTTATTGCAAAGATTACAAGATACTGAAAACATTGTAAGAAACTAGAATAATATAATTTACAAACATGCTTTACAGTAAATAATTATGTACTATTATGTCTATGTATAGTTAAGTTTGTAATGTTCAAGTTTGTAATAAATAAAAAAATGAGTGAGTGGCTGGGCCTTGGGAAGGCTACAGGCCATGCCTGCTTTCGGGACAGTCCTAGTGGCTTCTGCAACAGCTGGCTTTTTGAAAAGGATCAGGTGGGATGTCAAGAGCAGGATGCTTCAGTACCTGGGGCCCAAATAATGCCCAGTTGGGCATTTCCAACCTTTTAGCAATCCTAATGGAAAATATAGGGCATCAATGAATGGCCTTGAAGCACTACTCATATGGTGAGCACTTCTTTGCCCTTGGGGATCATCTCTTGCCCGCAGCCAAAATGAAAATCTGGCAGGGGAAGTATGTAGATGTCTGCTCGTTGCTATTTAGAGAGCTGGAAGCTAAAGAAGAATGTGAGGATGTTAATAGAGAACATTAGGAAGAATCCTTCTATCTGTACCTAGGACAACTGGCTCTTTGGTTACACTATACTATCTGCTTATACACTAGTTACATTGGTTACACTGTTTTCATGGCAATTGACATTCAGGTGCAGCCAGAGAGAATTTAATAAAATCATTCACAGGGCATACGAGAGTATGCAGGGTTGACACAGTCTTGTTATGATTAAATATTTAGAATGTTTGTGGCATTGGATCCAGAGCTGGCATAGGATAAAGGAAACCAACAGCTCTGGTCACAGTGCTTGGGACATGCAAGGCCTTTGCTCAGAAGATATTCTGATAGTGGGAACCTTGTTGCTAAAGATGTGCCTGAGCCATATTTGACCACTGATGGCAGGCAGTTGGTTCAACCCCAGCTGGTCTGCTGGGAATTCAGTAGTGCTGGGGGTTGTAGTAAGAAGTTGTACAGGTTCAAGCATACCTGTAATTGGTGTGTGTGTGTGTGGGGGGTAACCACCCAGGATTGCCTGAGATTCAGGTGACCCTGAGGTGGTGGTGGGCCTGAGGTGGTGACCCTGAGGTGGTAGGAAAGGTGATTTGGGAGGTGGACCTTCAAAGGACACCCAGGCCAATTTGGCTGGAAGTGCATCTTGAATGGTTGGACAGCTGCCCAAATAGATTGATGTGCTGTATCTGGAGGTAGGTTTTCAGGAGGGTTTTGGGATACCTTACAATAGGCCCTAGGCAGTTTTATAAAGCTAGGAATTTAAAATTGGTTCTGGGTTTAGAACAGGTAGTCATAGATAAGTTAGCTAAAGAATGGAGGGAAGGCAAGATTTCTGGCCCCCTTTCATAGATTCCACTACCAGGCAACCCATAGGTTGTGAGGTTCATCAGGGCTCAATCCTATCCCCAATGTTATTTAATATCTATATGTACCCTCTTGTGGAGCTTGTCAGGAGGTTTGGAGTTGGGTGTCACCAATATGCTGATAACCCCCAACTGTTCCTCCTGCTGGATAAACAGCCTGAAGTGAATTGCTCAGCCCTATCCCAGTGCCTGGATGCTGTGGCTGGATGGTTGAGACAGAGCTCGCTGAAGTTAAATCCAGCAAAAACAGAAGTTATGTGGCTAGGGAGAGCTGGGTCATTGGAGGGACTGTGACTCCCAGCTCTTGATGGGATCCAGCTATTGTGACTTCAGTGGTGAGGTTGGTATTTTTATATCTTTGCCAGGCTTTTCAGCTGTCCCTCTATCTGTCTCAGTTGGACCTGGCTGGGGAGATACATGCCACCGTCACCTCCAGGTTGGTCTTCTGCAAATTACTCTATGCAGGGCTGCCCTTGAGGCTGCTTTGGAAACTTCATGTTATACAGAATACAGCTGCTAGGTTGTATATCATGGTCATTCAACCTGTACTTAAGCAGCTGCACTGGTTGCTTGTTGATTTCTGAATCAAGTTCAAAGTGCTAGTTATTACCTTTAAAGCTCTAAATGGTCTGGGACCTGTATACCTACAGGACTGCCTCTCCCTATATGTCCCCCAAGAATGCTTCATTCTTCCTCATGTGGTTTGATGGTGGTGCCCAGCCCACAGTAGCTTGACTGTCCTCAATGAGGGCAAAAGCTTTTTCTGTAGTGGTCCATGCCTGGTGGAACTCTTTGCCAGAAGACTGGTGAGATCTTTCTAGATTCTATAGGGCCTGTAAAATGGAGTTGTTCTGCGAGGCTTTCCATTGAAGGCAGTCAAAGCCAGTTTTTCTATCTATTAGTACTGCTGCCTGTTTTGTTTTGTTTTTTTACAACAGTCTGGGGTGTTGGTTATTGGATGCCAAATGATTGTATTTTATACTGATGCCTGAGCTAGAGCGTTATTTTATAGATTATAATGTTTTCATTGTATTCTTTAAACTTTATTTATGTATTATTTATTGGCTGTTGTGAGCTGCCCCAAGCCCTGTGACCCAGGAAAGGAGTGGTATATAAGTTTATAAATAAATAAAATAAATTAAAACAAACCCTTAAGATTTCTCCATTAGGTGTAGTTCTAAAGCAAGTCTGAACTGAGTACAGGATTATTCAGGATATTAATCAACTGTCTTGCCCAAGGGGAGAGCCAGTTAATGATAAGATACCAGATGAGATTTGCTCAGGTCCATAGCCACAATGGGGCCTCTCGAGGCCTGGCCCCCCAACTTCCCAGCCACTCCAGGCCCCCTGACAGTGAGAAGAAGAAAACAGAATCCTTGCATTTGTTTTACATTTGGTTCAGAGGTCTGTGGGCTTACAAACTGTTTGGGAACCGAGGATGCATTGTTTATTCTGGCTGAAGAGTGTGTGTGTGTGTGTCCCGCAAGAAAAAAAAAATTGCATAATGGGTGCCCCATAAGAAAAAAAATTGCCCCACAAACTGAAAAATCCTGGCTATGGCCCTCGATTTGCATCATTTGACATGGCAGTGGATATTGTCTTATGGTCTGGGGGCAATGATGAGGAAGTGTGATATAAAGTCAGCTTTTAGACATCTATCAGTTCACCTGGCATAGATGGCTGGCAGGGCATAACTTCCAGGTACAGTCACATGCTGCCAGGGCTCATGAGTTTGGAATCTATTTCCAGGGCCACTGGTGTGCCCAGTACTGGCCCATGGGGTAGGAACATGAAGGTGTACTTAGGGACCTTACCTTCTTGGAGCTTTCCCCCATACTAGTAGTGGTACCTATTGGGGGTAATGTTTTGAGGAATTCTGTAGTTTTGTTTTGGTGTGGTAATAGCATAGTAATTCAGGTTACCAACAAGCAGACGTCTCAGAGTGTTAGAATGATGCAGCTTTTACAGATTTTCATTTTGCACTGTTTAGAATGTAATACTCTGTTCAATACAAGGCACATTCCAGGTCTGGTAATGGTATTGCTGATGCTTTGTCTGAGTTTCAGACAGAATGGTTTCAGGAAATGGCACCAGGAGTGGATGCCAGCTCAACACCAATACCAAGTGAGCAATGGGTCCTTAGGAACTTGAGTCATGGTGGACCATGATGGTGGCTTTAGCTCCAGGTACAAGGGTAACTTATGATAAACAGTGTTGGGAGTTTTTCACATTTTGGGAGGATGCAGGCTTGACACAGATCTGACCTTTGCCAGTGCAGCACCTCTGGAACTTTCTAGTACTGTTAAAAGGTGGTTAGGACCATTAAGGGTTATATACCTGCACTGGCTTTCACAGCTAAACTTGATGGTTATAGGAATATCATGGGTGATTCTATGATTTGGAAGATGCTTGAAGGCTGGATGCATGAGGCACCAGTACAAAAGGATGCACATCGCCCATTTACAGCTGAGTTCATGAGGCTTTTAGTACAGGGGTACGGGGAGTGTTTTTGTTAGCCTTGAGGAGGTTGAACTTTTTTGCGCAGCAGCACTGCCTGCCTTTTATGCAGTGTTGCCTGTAGGGGAGCTCTTGGCCACCTCCCAGTGGGATGCATCCCAGGCAGTACTGCAAGTTTCAGAACTGTGGTTGTGGCTGAACAGGGCATGATTGGATACATAAGTCCAAGATGGACCAGTTTTGCAAGATATCATGTGGGTTTAGGAATGGTCAGGAATCCCCAGCTTCGCCCACTGCAAGTACTGAGGGCATTCATGAGAACACAGGGCTACAGCCTGGGTTGCTTATTCCAACATAGTGGTAGGTTGCCTTAACACAGTACCAGTTTGTAACTCATTCATTTAGAATTGGTACTGCATCCACTGCTGCTAGGCTTGGAATGCTGGGGCAGACGATTCAGGGAATTGGAAGATGGCAGTCACAGGCATTTAAGGCTTACATGCAGATAAGCTGACAGTTTTGTCTTTTGCAGGTTCGTGCACATCAAGAAGCCCAATCAGGGTGTTGGTGGTTTGCCATTCCATCATCTTCTGGGTAAGGGAGCAGCTGTCTGCAAGGTAGGATCACATGGCCAGCGACCAGTAGTGGGCCTTTGGGATACGTTATGGAGCCAGATCCTGCCCTCCCTCCACCAGGTTCTGTGAGAGGGCAGGTGTCCCAACATTCTTGTCCTGCACCTGGGTGAAAATGACTTGGTGCAGACAAAAGGAATGGTGCTAATGAGGAAAATACTTAGAGACCTAAAAAAGGTTAAAAGTTTGTTTCCTAGGGCCATTATTGTTTGGTCAGATTTCCTACAGAGGAGGATCTGGAAGGGAGCCCTGAAGCCTGCTTGAATTGAGTGAACAAGGGCCAAGATTAAGTTATGTGCATAGGGTTATTTTGGATAGTGGAGGTATGGCATTATGCACAGCTCCATTAGATATGATATGACATCTTTCTGAACTTAGTAGGGGCCACATGGTGCATCGGGGAGGGGATGGTGCTGGGCACCTCTCAGCACATTGTGTGTAGGCAATGATAAACAATACCAGCAGAAGATATGGGCCAAGGTTAGAATCAAGGTAGATCTGCTCAACAATGGCAGCCATAAATCTGACTCGTCCAGTCTCTGTGGTGGTGGTCTTGGGGTGCCTGGGGCAAATCCTTTACTTCTATTAACCTTAGCCTTCACTTTTGCCAAGAAAAAAAAAGCTGGCTTATATTTTCACCTTTTAGGAATTGAATAAATTTGGCTGCATTAGAATTCTGTTGATTCCAGAGAAGTTAACAAGAATGCAAAGCAGGTCCTTCTCAAATGTGGTTCTGATTCTGTGGAAATACCTCAACAAAGAGATTGACTGGATCTTATATTTTATTAAAACAAACAACATATATATATGAAGGAATTTGAAGACTCCTAATCAGGAGGACTTAATGACGACTTTTTATTTTGTTTTGTTTTTGGTCAACCATTTGTTAGAGTATTTTTTCTTATGTTTTCATAGGTCAGTTTGTGTAAAAAGCTAGGTTACAGTGCAGCATAATATTAAGCTGTGATCGGAGATGCCAGTGCAAATCTCTTCTAAGACCACAGTCTTACTGGATGGCCTTAGGCAAGCCATTCTCTTTTAGTGATGATTTAGTTTTGGCAAATCAGACGCTTGAAAACTTATCTAGCATGCAAGGCTTATTTTCTTTTGGCTTGAGAGCCCCCATAAGAGCACATATTTCACAGTGTAAAAGGAGCAGTATATCATATTGTTTTGCAACTACACAATTGGTGGCATTCAGCATTCTGGCTTACCAAGCAGCTGCTGATTGTGCATGCTTACAGTTTTCCTGCTTGCTTTGATTATGTATGCCCTGGGCTCCACATGGGCAGGTCATGCATCATTTAAAACCAGCTACATTTCGAGCATATGTGTTAACGTTGTTACCTGCCTGGTCACAGCATTATTTCAGCATTCAAAGGATTTACAATCCAGTGTGGAATTCTCAATTAATGCAAACATGCTCAGTTTGGGAGGCAGGTGGACAACCTAGGTGTGTTTGAAAAGCCTTGTGGCTACCATCACCCAATGAGGATCAAGACAACCAAGAAAAATGCTTCATTCTCCCCCCCACCCTGATAGGTAGGTTGAGGAAATAGTGTCTGGATCACTAAGACAGAGACATCTGTGAGCAAGCTGAATAAAAATATGAAAGTACACAAATTGCTGTATAATTTAGATAATTTCAAATGCTCAGATGGCATATTTTCAAATATTCAGTTGTATTGATTCCAAATTATAATCCATGCTATTCACAGGGGTCTGTTGGGGCTGGAGCGAGGCGGAGCAAAGCTCTGCCAGCTCAGGACTGGCCAGTAGGGCAGCCACGGGCTGAATCAGATTCTCTAATCTGATTCAGCTCGCTGCCGAATTGCTGCAGAAATTCGGTGGCAACTTTAAAAGCCACTGGAGGGGAGGCGGTTTGAGGGAGAGGCTCCAAACTTGCAGGGTACCTGCTGGGGCCTCTCCTCGAAATGCCCACCAAGTTTCAAGAAGACTGGACCAGGGGGTCCAATTCTACAGGCCCCCAAACAGGTTGTCCCCATTCCCTCCATTGTTCTCTATGATAGGAAAAAAGTTAACATTTTTTCCCTCCATAGAGAACAATGGAGGGGATGGGACAATCTGTTTGGGGGCCCATAGAATTGGACCCCGTGGTCCAATCTTCTTGAAACTTAGTGGGTATTTCGAGGAGAGGCCCCAGCAGCTATCCTGCAAGTTTGGAGCCTCTCCCTCAAACCCCCTTTCCTCCAGCCCCTCATATACCCTACGAGTTTTTGCCATTGATTTCAATGGCCCATAGGATATAATGGGGCTGAAACTGACATTCCCTTTCTGACACACTTCTGGTGATGTCAGGGGACGTGGCATATGCTAATGAGTTATGCTAATGAACTCCTGCACCTCTATTTCTACGAAAGGACCCCTGGCTATTCATACTGAGGAGTGTTGATACATCATGGTTCTCTCCCATCCTCACTGTTACCATGATGGTAAGGTAACAATAACAATAATAGATCCAGGTGGGCAGTCATATTGGTCTGTAGAACAAATTTTGTGTCCAGTACCACCTTTAAGACCAACAAAAGTTTATTCAAGGTATGAGCTTTCATGTGCATGCACACTTCTTCAGATACATTGAAATGGAAGCTAACAGTTAAAATATATAGGCAGATGCATCTACATAGGTGAACAGTAAATTAGCATACAACTTAATGAAGATGTTTTGACATATACAAAGATGAAACAGCAATAACAAGCTAAGTTCATATGATCACCATTTGTTTGGATTTAATTAAGGGGGATAACAGTGAGGCAATAAATATGTCAAAATAGGAGATAGACTTGTAAAAGTATCCTTCTTAATTGTCAAGGGTAATAAACTGGTTCTGTTGTTATGTACCATTTGTTTCCTCCTAAGCATGGAGTTAATTAACAGCATCCTTTTCCCAAAGGTGGGGTAGAGTGGCATGTCAGAGAAGAGTTGGCATTTGGGTTTATTGCAAGCTCTGGTATCAATGTCCATGTTTAAATTAGATGTTGCATAGGGCAAACAGGACAAATCCTTTGCCAGAGGATAAATGGACACAAATCTGACATTAGGAATCGCTAGACTGAGAAACCCGTGGAAGAACACTTCAGACTTCTAGAACATTCAATGGGTGACCTCAAAGTAGCTGTTTTATTGCAAAGGAACTTCAAGAACAGAATGGAAAGGAAAATTGCTGAATTCTGAGTTATTACAACACTTGAAACAAAGACCTCCCCAGGACTCAACAGGGATATTGGTTTCTTATCTCATTCAGTCCTTGTATGTGTGTTCTCACCAAAAAGGGCTATACATCCTCTGTATTTTAGTGCATTTCTTTTTTTGAATGGTATATGGGAATGGTGAATGTAATGCAATGAATACTGGAGTGCATTCTCTAACATGGCACTGCACCCCACCACTGGGAAAAGGATGTTGTTAATTAACTCCATGCTTGAGAGGAAACAAATTGTGCTTAACAACAGAATCAGTTTATTACCCTTGACAATTAAGAAGGATACTTTTACACATCTATCTCCTATTTTGACATATTTATTGCCTCACTGTTTCCCCACCAATGAAATCCAAAAAAATGGTGACAATATGAATTTAGCTTGTTATTACTGTTTCATTTTTGTATATGTCAAAACATCTTCATTAAGTTTTATGCTAATTTACTGTACACATATGTAGAGGCATCTGCCTATATATTTGAACTGTTAGCTTCCATTTCAATATATCTGAAGAAGTGTGTGTGCACACGAAAGCGTATACCTTGAATAAGCCTTTGTTGCTCTTAAAGGTGCTACTGAACTCAAAATCTGTTCAATAACAATAATAGTATACCTTACTGGACTAATGTAAAGATTACAATAATATGTGTGAAAAGATTTGAGCACTGGAAGTGGTATACAAACACAAATTACTAGTATTTACATGAATTAGTGATATGTTGTTCTTTAGGAATCCAAATAGATATAACTGTTCTAATAAATGTAAATATTCATCATTGTTCTTGGTTATTTAATTGAAGCCTTTTTTCCTCCTAAATCTGTACAGTCTGAAATAGAATCTTCCCAATTCTGGATGTCCTTCATGATCCTCACTATTGTATATTCCACTGTATTTTATTACTGACAAAGTACATGACACTTACAGTTGCAGAAAAAAATGACAGGGGAATTATACTGTATTGAAATGGAACCCACATTTGCACAGATATCTTTCTGTTTTGCCACACTGAATCTGTTTGGAAGCTGCTCAGACAATGAGGCAAAACTGGTATACATGCCTGCTTTGGACTGACAAATTGAAAATCATAGCACTCCACTTTAAACATAAATTAGCTTGTTTAAATTCAAAGGCAATCTGTGTTAAGGCTTTTAAGAAGGCATGCAACCTGATCAAATACATTCTTCCTCGTATTATCATTTGTTAGACTCAATAGCTTGGGTTAAATTCTAATAGCTTTTTAGCTCAATCTCACTTGATGCCCCTCTTCCCTGCAGACCTTTCCACTTATCACTTTGACCACACTGTCCCACACTCTGTGGCATAGCCTTTTTCATGGCCAAAAGGGACCTCTCCTGTCTCCTTTATCAGTGAAAATGTTGGTATGATACCTCACCTTTTTTTTAAAAAAAAAAATTATAAATCCTATTTTTGAAACACTTTGATTCAAAGCTGTTATGTTCAAGTTACCTTTAACCTGACTGGGGCTGCAATCACACACACTAAATAATCCGCTTTCAATCCACTTTCAGTGCACTTTCCAACTGAATTTTACTATGTGAACTGGCAAAATCCAGTTGGAAAGTGCATTGAAATTATTTAGTGTGTGTGATCGCACCCTGGGATAACTGAGGAAGCTGTATGGAACATAAAACAAAAAAGCACTTGTAGTAAGGACCACTATAAATGATGACATAATATCAGACATAATAGATTTAGAAGCAGTTAAATGTCAAACAGCAAAAGAAAATTAGCTGCACAATTGTCAGGCAACAATTCTAGCTCTGTTGTACAAGTCCCTCCTTTCACCTCCATGACCACAGCAGACTGCCAGGGTCCAATCTGCATTGTGCCTCTGACCCCACATTGTCTAACCAATTTCTGTCTGCATCTCATTCCACATCTGCTCTCGTATTGCTTCATCTCATCATCAGCTGTCCACATCATTTTATTGCCTTTCAGTGGCAACGCTGAGGTCACTATGGCGTCTTACCACGTTATGTGGATTTGGTTTTAAGGTGGTTTAATTGCTCCTCCCCACCCTCCTCCCCACAGTGAGCGATAAGCAGACAACTGGAGCCAAATTCTCCCCCCTCCGTCTTTTCTAAGGAGATGCACACATTGTCACAAAGGAAACAAGTTAGCTGAAAATCCAGTCTGCATTTAAAAGCAGCCAGGGCACATTTTTAAAAGCAGCCAGGGCAATAATTTTTGGGGGGTGGGGGTTGGAAGTTATTTCCTGGGGCAGTCCCCAGAACACCCTGCCTGGCAACCACAAGGTGTTTTGTGTTTTTTACCCAGCTCCTTTGGTCTTTCCTCCCCCCCCCCCCAGGTCACTCCCTTTACTTTCTGCGGGGGGGGGGGGGGCATGGGTGCCATTTCCTCCCTGCAGCTCTGCCGGCACCCCTGAGAGGCCGCTCTTCTCCCCCACCCCGCGCACTCTCCCTAAACATGATGCCGACAACAAGCTTTATACTGAGCCAAATGGGAGGCAATGGAAGCTGGCACCACAGCTGAAAGAAGCAGCATTACACAGCAGATGCAGATTGGGCCTAGGACAATCCTCTTGCATCACCAGCAAGGCTGTGCTCCATTGAGATGGCATCGCTGACTTGACACCACCCACCTAAGCCACAGTGGAACCAAGGCGAGCTCTCAGTGGGCAGGGCTACTGGCAGGCTGCAGGGATGACTTCTGAAGGAAGATGCAACCTAACAGGCCTTTGGTGGGGGCAGGGCTGGCCTCTGAAATAAGCAACAGCCCTACAGACAGGTGCTGGGGAAGGGGGACAGAAGAAATCTGCCCAAGCCAATGAAAGCTTTCCTCCAGTACTTCCTGATCACATGGGTGGGGTAGAATTGGCCAAGGAGGTGTAGCATTCCACTGGCCCGGAAAAAGTCAAAGGATGCTATAGCTGATACTTCTTAGAGTGCTGGGGAGCAGAGGTCAGTGGAGAGGAGAAGGAAGAAGAGGATTCTGTTGTTGCAAACCCCTCCTCTAGTCTCACTGAGGTCTACTGGACATTTTAGAAGTAAGAGCAATCACAATGGAGGTGCGAGTGGTGGGCCAGGAGCAGTCCCACAACAATAAAACATGAGCTTGCATACATGCAGACATCCATATGTGTGCATGTGCACAGAAGGAGTTTTGTGGAACCTTAAAGACTAATCAAATGTGGCATTAGCTATCATGGTTCAGAAACCACTCTGTCAGATACATGCAACAAAGGGGACTTTGTTGGATAGATGGATAGATGGTCCTTTATCTTTCTCCATTTAAAAACTCTTTTAAAATCTAAAATTAGGTGATGAATATTATCTTGTTGTCATGTTATGAGAGCTGAACAACAACACTGCACACTCAAGGTAACAGAAGCACTGGCAAAACTAGCAAGGGGAAGAATTACCAGCTTCTGTATATAACCTAAGGATGCAGCACAACAGAGCCAACTGATATATCTATATTATATATAGATATTTTACTGGTCAGATGTCACCTGCATCTTGCTTGAAGAAATGAAGCAAAACTCTTGGATTCCGACGTCAATCTCCTTGATGGTATTTTATTTAGTGTCCTATTTTTCTTGCATCTTACATATATTAAGATGTAAACAAAGTAGTTTTTACAAAAAAAAATACAGTGTGAAACGCATATGGTTTTCATTATGGCTTACCACAGCTTCAAATAAAACACAGCCCAGTGACCCAGTTGTTCTCCTGCCTGCTATATCTTGTTAGCATAGGACAAAGAATGGAACAATCAGACTTTGGCCCACTGCTATTTCCCATAATTCAGGAGCTGTGTTGTCTTTGAAATAGTCAAAGATATCCATAATATATGTGATTTCTAAGATGTTCTGTAGGAGTCATTTTTCAAAAGCTATATTGTTTCCATGGATGCTGCCGTATAATCTAATTATTCCTGATGGGTTGCCTATTGTAGCATAGGAGTCTTCAAAGGAAAGGAAAACAGCAAGGTAGATCATTTCAGAAAAATTCTTTTATTTGTTTGGAACAATGTGTCACAAAAGCTCTAGCTAGGAGAGGACAGAAATCTCTTCTGAGCCTCTTTTCTTTATGAACTTAAGTTTCTATAATCATGCAAAGCTGTTCTATGTATGATATATTTTATTCCTTTCTTCCAGATGATAGAAGATATTTCAACCCCATGTCTCTTTCCCCCCCTGCAAAAAAATTAAGCATTTATATGGTAAGATTTACTATAGCCAAGGAGGAGTAAAACAATCTCAGGCAAGCAGAGAATGTAGCCTAGGCTCTACACCTGCCACTCATGAAAGGGATAATTCCATTCATCCCAGCAGGGAATCTTTTCTTGATAAGATATGAAGTGGTTGCAAGGGAATGGCTATATACATCCACCTCATTAAAGTTAATCAGCTTTCTCTTATTAACACTGGGATCTCAATGGCCTGATGAAATTCAGTGAGGAAATCTTGCTAAGACTTATCCCATTGCACTGCCTTTGACCACCACCATTCTCCTAGCTAGTCTTAGTGCTGGCTGGATGCATTAGACAGACCTTGGATACAATGATGTGCTGGACATGGTCAGTAATGACATATCAACATGCTACTATTGTTTAAGATTGTAAAGAATTGTCAAATCCTCATTTCCACACATTTTATGATGGGTGTGCAGGATTATAATAAATACATTGCAAGATACAATCTCCTTTGTGATCTCGACCATCTGGATATATTAACTTTTAGCAATGAAACGGTTCAAACTGTTCCCAAATGCATGATAAATAGCATTTATGGAGATGTTTATATACACTTAGGGAGAAAAAACTTTTTAAAGTAGTAGTGAAAGCATGACCCAAAAAAAAGCCAGAAGAGTGACTTTTAAAAGGAGAATTTAGTGTCCTGCTAAATAGCAGCTCTTTCAAACTCCTAAAATTACCTGATCTCTCACAGTGCAAGCTTAAGTAGAGCTACACCCATCTAAGCTCATGGGTTTCAGTGGAATCAGAATAGTGTAACTCTGTTCAGCACTGTAAATTTCATAATAACCCAAGACCTGTTTATTGTCTAGGGGTAGTGTGGCACTATGTCAGACTAGGATATTGGGAGACCTGTGTTCAAATATAAGGATGGGCACAGAGAAATTGTGGTTCAGTTTGCAGCATGCCCAGTTTGCAAACCATGGACCATCATGAATTTTTAGGTGTCAAATAAACTGTTTCAGTTCATGAGGTTTGTGACCCAGTAGAACACCCCCCCCCCCCCAGCATGCATTCTCTTCTACCTCTTCTGGTAGAGGGTTCTCTTAATGTACTCCTCACTAGTATGTCCTTAAGATTTCTAGATATTTTAAAAGTATAAAGCGGGAGATAACTACATTTTGGGATCCCAGACAGGAGGTACCAGTATCTTTGTATTATTCTCTCACTTTGGTGTATACAAAGTTAAGGTGATAACCATCCTATCTGTAGTTTGTTTTCTGACTGTGGGTATTAACAGAGATTGTCTTGGAGTGTTTTGGGACTTATAAAAGGCTTGTTTTAAAGTTTTAGATGAATATCCCCTATTGGCCAATTGATCGATCAACTCCTGGGCTTGTCTGATGAAATCTGAATCCAAACTGCAATTCCTTCTTAATCACAAAAGTTGCAAATCGGGTAAATTCTTTTTTAGATGATAAGTATGGAAGCTATCTCCTGCTACATAGGAATTGGCATCTCTAGGTTTCCTGTAGATATCAGGAAATCAGATATCAGTAGATATCAGTGTTGTGGTAACAACCTTTTTGACCTCCATATCTAAAACAATTAATCTAGACCTGTTATAAGTAATACCAGATTTAATTGTCTTATGGGCAGTGTTAATGTATTGACCAAATCAGGTTAGTAGTTCCACAGTACCCTCCCAGATAATAAAAATACAATCCAGATAGATGCTATTTTCCTGGAAAATAAGGTGATTTTCCATTTTCTCCATAAAAAATTGGCCAACTCAGGAGCAAACTTGCATTCCATGGCAATGCCAAAAGCATGCCAATTCACATCAGCCTACATCTTCTCTGTGGTAGATAGCCAAATTATGCCTTAAGCAAAAAAAATTTCAATTTCAGAATAGCTTTTTGGGGGCAAGTTTCTTGAAGAAGTTGTGGCACACCCATTAAAAAAACACAACCATAGTTTTTCATGATTCACACAGTTAAAAGCTTTGCTGTAATCTATGAAACACAAGCTGATTTTCTTCTGAAATTCTCTCATGTGCTCCAATAACCACTGCAAATTAACAATATGTTTTCTAGTGCTTCTTCCTTTTCTGAATCCAGCTTGAACATCTGGCATCAGTTAATATAGTTCCATTTTGATCTTCAGCATGCCTAAATATGCTTTAACACCCCCTCCCCAAACTTGTGGAACAGATCTTGTTCTTCCTTTTCTATCATCCTCTTCTATTACTTGACACTGATGATTCGCTATGTCTCTTCGCGCCAGTCACTGGAATGCTTCATTTAGACTTCTGATTCTATTTCTCTCCTTTGCTTCTCATCTGACTTTAGCAATTTTATGAGTTTCATCAGTCATCCATTGAGCCTTTTCATTTTCTTTTGTCTACAGGATAGTCTGTATATGCTTGCCTGAAAATATCTCTGGTTTCAACCCACAGTCCTTCCATTTCCTACTCACTTGAACTTAATAATGCAAATCTGTTCTTTACATGGTGTTAAAATTCTTCAGGAATGTTGCTTAGATTATATTTTGGCCCCATGAATGTTTTGGTGTTTTCTTCAGCTTTATTTTAATTTTCGATATTAACTATTCATGGTCTGTATCAAAATCAGCTCCTGGTCTTGTTTTAGCAGAGAGAACAGAGTTTCTCCATCTTCTCCTTCCAATTATGTAATCTACTTGATTTCTGTAGTGGCTATCCAGTGATGTCTGTGTATACATTCATTTGTTCAGTTGCTTGAAATGTGTTCGCAAATAAACAAGTTGTTGTCTTCATAGAGTTCTATGAGTCATACTACTGCTTCATTTTGTGATCTTAGCCCAAATTTTCCAACAATATTTTATTCTATTTTGTTTCCCACTTTTGTTTTCCAGACACCCATCTTTTAGGTGATCAATTTCTTTCTGGAACCTTGCATAAAAGCTCTCAGTTTCGTCTTCTTCAGCACCTGTATTTGGGGCTTAAATGATGGTTATGTTGATAGGCTTTCCATGAAGTCTGATTGATAGAATTTGGTCAGACTTCACATTATAGCCCCTGATTGCTTGTGCCACATCTCACCTCACTATTTGAGTTCCTCTGTTTCTTCTGAAGTGAAGAAGTGAGCAGTATCTAAAAAAGTGGGCAGTGACTCATGAAAGCTCATACCCTGCCACAAATTTTGTTAGTCTTTAAGGTGTTACTGGACTTTTGTTCTTTTCTACTGTTTCTTCTGTATTTGTCATTTCCATATTAAAACACAATAGGGCTCGGGGTGGGTCACAACATTTAAAATCAACATCATAGTTAAATAAGACTTAAGTTAAAATCAACAATCCCAACAGTCACAACCATCATAACCTTCATTCCTCATAGATGGTACATTAAAGAACAGTTCAGGAGATAGTCCAAGGTAGGAAGCCTTCACTCATTCTTGACCATGTGCCTGGTAGAACAGCTCTGTCCTTCAGGCCTTGTGAAATTGTTTCAGGATTTCATTGGGCAGAGTGATCTACCAGGTTGGGCCCAGGGCTGAAAAGGCCCTGGCCCGGGTTGCAGATAGCCAGACAGCCTTCAGGCTGGGGATCACCAGCAAGTTGTTACCAGCTGAGTGAGTGAAGCACCCTTTGGGGAACATAGCAGTCCCTCACATACATTGGTTCCAGACTGTTTAGGGCTTTGAAGTTCCATATCATAGCCTTGAATTTGATCCAGTATTCAACTGGGAGCCAGTGCTACTACATTCTGGACCAGCTGGAGTTTTTAGGTCAGCCTCAATGGTAGCTCTACATAAAGTAAGTTACAGTGGTCTAGTCTGGAGATGACTGTTGTGTGGATCACTGAGGCTAGGTCTTGGTGGGACACATAGGTCTAGCCTGGCATAGGTGGAAAAACACCAGTCTACTTACACTGGTGATCTGTGCCTCCATTGATAGGGAGGCATCACCCCATAACTCTTGACAGTTGGTGCTGATGTCAGAGGTACTCTATCAAGAGGGGGAAACAGGCCCATAGCTACTGTGGGACCCATGGGGCCCGGTCCCCTAGTGGTTTTTATGGGCCTTCCTCCCTGAGCCTTGGCTCCCCCCCTTTCCTTTAGGCGGGTGGAGGAGAGCAACACAAGCAACAGCGGCAGTACAAGAAGCAGCAAGGGTGGTGAGGCTGGGCTGAGAGATGTCTGCCGCCTGGCCTGCCAGCAGCAGGTAAGCCCAGCCAGTCAAGGCAATGAGGCAAGCAGGCATGTCATCTGGCCCTGGCCAGGCGTGCTCCTGCATGTCAATGTGCCCATACACCACCCTGAGAGGCGGCCAAAGGTGGAGGTCAGGCTGCTCCTGGTACGGCAATGCAGGGAGGGGCACTGGGGCTTCTTGGGGAGGGAGAGCGCCAGATGCTCTAGAAGGAAGGGCTGCCCTTGCTGGGGGGGGAGGGAAGCTGCCCCCCAATTTAATTAGCTAGCGCCCCACCAAGGCCTCTTCACAAAAAAATCTCTAGCTACGGGGCTGGGGGGAAGTTGGCATCTCACCCAAGCATCACCTCAACCCAGCCACAGGACCTCTGTCTTCGATGGATTTAGTTTCAACTGACTCGCTTCAGCCATCCAACCACTGCCTCCAATCCCTCAGCCAGGGTAGCTAATCACTGGCCGGCCACTCATCAACAGATATAGCTGGGTGTCACCAGCATATTGGTGACAACTCAGCCTGAAACTCCATGCCAGCTGGGCAAGGGGGCACATGTAGATGTTAAATAACATTGGGGAAATGTCCCCAACCTTGGAGAAATGAGATCAGTCACTTCAAGTCTGTCCCATGACCCCCCAACTCCAACTGGCACCAACTCCAACTGGCACCAACTCCCGGATCTGCGCTCCCCCGAGCTCCTGTTCGAAATGACCCCTGGTTGTAAGGTGAGGTTTCTTTTCACCACAGTACATGCCTAAATACTTTGTGGGATTTCCCATGAATTATGTATAACTAGGAATAAAACCCATTGTGGAAATAAATACAACGGGCTCTAGAAAGATGTTCTGGACAGGTGCCCCAGCCTTGGGCACTCAGTGTCAATTTTCTGTGGTGACCTCAGCAGGATATAATGACACAAAGTCCACCATTTTCTCCAGGGGGACTGATCTCTGCCATCTGAGGAGCAGTTATAATTCTGAGTCATCTCCAACCCTCACCTGGAGATTGGCAACAATGATTCCCCAGGAAAAAGTGGCTGGTTTGGAGGGTGAAATATATGGCATTGCATTTGTCTGAGGTCCCACCCACCTTCAAACTCCACCCTTTTCAGGCTCCACCTGAATATCCAAGAATTTCCCAACCTGGAGTTGGCAAGCCTATCTCATTCCCTGCCAACCATTAACTTACTATTATCTGCACCTCTGACTTCAGCTTTCCATCTCCCCACATCCCGCAAGCTCTACTTAGGAAAAGTGCAATCTTTCTGTGCAGTGGGGAACCAAGCAGGAGGGAAGCAACCTCAATAGGGTATAAAGACAAAGATTCCACCCTGCAGAGCAGCATTTTTTTCCAGGGGAGCTGATCTCTGTCATCTGGAGAGCAGTTTTATTCTAAGTGATCTCCAGCACTTACCTGGAGATTGGCAACAATGGTTCCCCAAGAGGAAAAGTACAGTCTTTCTCTACAGTGGAGACCAAAGCAGCTTACGCCATTCTCCTCTTCCCCTTTTGATATACACAACAACCCTGTGAAATATGTTAGGCTGAAAGTCTGTGATTGGTCCAAATTCACCCATTCAACTTCCACAGCAAGAACCTGAGTCTGGCAGACCCTGCTCTGAAGTGCTAACAGTTACACCTAAGGTAGCTAACCTCCAGGTGTAGCCTGAAGATCACCGAGTATCACAACTGAACTTCAACAACAGATCTCTCTCCTCCTGAAGAAAATAACTGATTTGGAGGGTGGACTCTATGGCATTCTATTCAGCTGAGGCCTCTCACCTCCCCAAACTCTGGCTTCCATAGACTTTACCACAAAATCTCCAGGAGTTTCCCAACCTGAAGTTGTCAACCCTAGTCAGGACTGGCCCCAATGAGTTCCCCACAAAGGCCCACGAAGGGCTTCCTGCCTTTGCCTTTTTACTGACAGAACCAAGCTTGGTTGCTTAGCAATAGCAACTGAGGGAAAAGTTAGTCCCATA
This sequence comes from Lepidodactylus listeri, assembly GCA_029233225.1. Lineage (NCBI taxonomy): Eukaryota > Metazoa > Chordata > Lepidosauria > Squamata > Gekkonidae > Lepidodactylus > Lepidodactylus listeri. The sequence continues at coordinate 114,837,733 of JARCFY010000001.1, read as the reverse complement.
GGAGCCAAGCAAAAGAAGTGTATTCATCAGGAGAGACAGCTGTTTTGGCTGTTTATTCTGTGAGGGAAAAGTGTCCAGGCTGGCAGTGGGCAGGGGAGAGAAGCAGACACAGCACCCAGCCAATGTCACGCAAGTATTCTTGAGTAACAGTTGATGAGCCAATGGCTGATGGAGTGCACAGCACAGCCAATAGGAGAGCTGGAAAGTGCCAATATGTAGGGCAATTATATATTCAGGATATTGATACAGCCGAAATAATTAATATGATGAACACAGATTTAAGGAAGACAGACACCTACCATGGTGGATGGCATTTTACCATATGTCAGTATGCTGTTTACACTAAACAATATTAGGCTAATTTTACAGAATGCAGAGCAAACAGAAATTCAGGCCTGAAATCACCCATGATTCTAACAAAAGGACTAGATTGTCAAATAGCTAACTTTGTAAATGGATTCCACTCATTGGGCATGCACTGAATGACAAGTTCACAGAGCAAACTCCCTGAGGAAAACATTTTACTCTGTGTGTAACCATGTGGTCAACAGATTATACAGCTATTGCTAAATGAATTACTGGACATATATGAGAAGGTTTGTCTGCAGAACAGTATCTGGAAAAGTTCCAAATCATTTCCAGTAGTGACATGTTTTGTAACTATTGCTAAAAGCTATAGTTACTTTAATAATGTGCATCAAAGTATTATGTAAGCCTTTGGGCAATACTCACACACACACACACACACCATTAACTAATATACTTATTTCTGCCAAACCACTCATCATATGTTTGAAACTGCTTATTATACTTTATTTGCTCATTTTAGCACTTCCTGTGGCAGTGCCAAAATTTGAAACAAGCTTCTTCTGTGCAATTGGCACTAATTTCAAAACACACATGCATACGCCATCCAACGTATGATATTCAGTCAGCTGAATTTAAAAATGTACACTTTTTTGTTCTTTCATTTCTGGGTTCATTATGCTGCCTTATATACTAGTTTCTACACTGAAATGATGAATATCATCAACAAAAGGAGTATAGGTCACTAACATATCTAGTTCTAAGGTACAGAAAATGACCCCCTACCTTGTTTAAAAGAAGAGGTAGAAATGAAAAGTCCCCTATCTGTCAAAATCTACTCTATTTCTTTCCACAGAAGAACCTATGTAAGAGAAGTGTTAGGCATAAGAACATAAGAAGAGCCTGCTGTGCCAGACCAATGGTACCGTCTGTTCCCGCATCCTCAGTCACACAGAACCCAGCCAGTTGCTCCGGAGGTCAAACAGGTCCCAGAGGCTGAGGTCCTCCTCTGCTGCTGCCTACCTGCACTGTTATTCAGAGGTTTGTTTCCTCTGGATATGAGGCCCCCTTCAGTCACTATGGTGAGAAGCCACTGATGGACCTCTCTACTATATACCTGTCTAACCTCATTTTAAAGCTTTCTGTGCTTGTGTTCATCACTGCTTTCACTGGCAGAAAGTCCCACCATTTAAGTACTTGTTAAATAAAGAAGTATATCCTCTTGTGTGTTCTGTAACTATTTCCCAATAATTTCATTGGATGCCCCCGAATTCTAGTTTTACGAGAAAGGGAGCAAAAGCTCCCTCTGTCTCCTTTCTCCACCCCATGCATCTTTGGTCAGCCATCTCTTTTAAATACTGAAAGTGTCAGACTCTCCAGGCTTTCCTTATAGGAAATGTGCTCCAACCCCTATTCAACTTCGTTGCCCTTCTTTGTGCTTTTTCTAGTTCTGCAATGTAGTTTTAGAGAAACAGTGACCAGCAGTGCATATAGTATTGCAAATGCACCACTATGCAAATGATTTATACAAAGGCAAATGTTTTATATGCAAATGTTTTATACAAAGGCACTACAATATTGGCCATTTTATTTTCAATCCCTTTCCTAGTAATTCCTAACATGTTGATTGACCTTTTTTTTTTTGCCTTTGGGCTGACATGTTTATTGTACTTCCCACAACAACCCCAAAATCTCTGTCAATTTCAGTCTCAGCTGGTTTGGATCCAGTCAGCATATATTTTAAAGCAGGAGTTTTGGTTCCACTTACTCACATTGAACCCCTTTTGCCACATGGTTGCCCCCTCACCTAATTTCTTTGTTTCCCATGAGATTTAGTGTGTATCCAGCTCAAGGGACCTAAAGATTACCACAGAAATCTTTTAAAAAATCAGTTAGATATGTAACAGTCCTACCTAATTGCTATCAATATAATTGCTATATAATTGCTATCAATATTCCAGTCTATGGGCCTAACCAGGTGAGACACTGCAAATATATGTGTGATTAAAAAGGTATAATTTAGATGTTTTTGATTAAGGTACAAAAATATCTAAGCCTGGCATGTCTAAGTGGCACAATGCATGTTCTGCATTGTATTTGATGAAGAACGTGTACATATTCTACATGGATCTTTCCAACATGGTTATGCATGTTTCCGCAGCTTTCCCCATAGACTTTAAGTAGAACTACACATTTAGGGATATAACCATATTTTGTGGCTACTTTGGTTCACCTAAAAAAGCCAGGTTTCTTTTGCATTTTCTACACATTCCATGTAAATATCTAGACATCAGTTTCCTGACTGCATTACCAAAATATGATAGCAAAATTAGCATCAACATTGGTACCTGTTGTTCCGAGTTTTGACATTAACAGCACAAAAACAACAGCACAAACAGACATTAACACACTTACCTGGGAGTAACCCATAATACAGTTTCTGAGTAAACCTGCAATAGATTGTCTTGCATACATTGCTTCTTGTGCTAACATCATAGCTGTTGGCTATATACTGATCTTTCCTTATTATATAAAGCCATTTTCAAGTGGCAAGATTCCATGGGGTGCCAAAATCAGTTGGCTGGAAGGACTGCCACTCAAAAGAGGGTCCCTGGCCACTGGCTGCATTCTCTCCCTGCTTTGCCTCAGTCCCGCCCACAGAGCCACCAGCCAGCGTCCCGGCCTCAGTTTGGAAGGAGCCGGTGAAGGGGAAGGACCGACTGGGTGCTGTGTCCACTCTTCTCCTCTGCCCACTGCCAGGTGGGTCTAACTGTCCCCTCAGTGGCCTGCTTCTGTCAGTGAAAAGACAATGGACATTCAGCATAACCCCCCTCCCCCGCCCACTGACTTTCCTATCAGAATAAACTGTCAGAAAATGGCTCTCTCTCCTTCTAAGCTCCACCATGGCTGGCTGGCTAATGAAGTGGTCCAGCAACCATCAACCATTCCCTTCAACCCCCTGCTGTGTGGCTGACTTTCCCCCTAAGATTGCCAATCTCCAGGTGGGACCTAGAGATCTCCCGCTGTTACAATTGATCTCCAGATGAGAGATCAGTACCTCTGGAGAAAATGGCTGCTTTGGAGGGTAGACCCTATGGCATTATACCCTTCTCCTGCTTCCCTCCTGTGTGTGACTTACCACAGTGGCTGTTGGTAGGTGTACAGAAATGGCTGTTACCTGTGTTTATAAGATGGCTGCTGACTGTGGTTTGTTTTAAATGTTCCCCCATAAGGTTCAATTGAGCTGTAGTTCCAGAGAGGGGCCTGCAGGGGTATCACCAACTGGGTTGAATGAGAATTCCTCATCCATTGGACTACAGTTCCCAGTGGCCACAAGGCCAAAAAGGGTGGGAAAAGAGGGAATGTCCCAAGGGGTGGGGCACCATCAATATAGACTCCAGCTCACCCAGGGAGGATTGTGTTTAACCCATGTTGATTTATGCCCTGTTGGTTCATAGTATGTGCTTACTCCAACAGTTGTGCTTTATTCATTTAGTGTGTGTGTGCATGTGCTCCATAATTGTATAAATAGTAAAAAAAATTCTTTTATTTGGCCTAATAATCTGTGTTGTGCATAGTCTCCCCTGCTCTGCACAATACCAAAGGGAGGGGGTAGCCCAAGGAAGCTAGGAAAGGCCAGATCCTTTGGTTGCCAACTTTCCAGGAATCCCCCAAAGACTGAGGATTCCATCTCCAAATAGGGAGATTTGGCCATAGGGGCACTCTAAAAAGGCAGTGACAGTTCAGTGATTGATGGCAGGGAATTTAAGGGGTGAGATATGCCCACAGGACGAGGGTGGGAGGTGAACAGCTGAGTTGCAAACTGGAGCCCGTTTAGCCACAGTAGGCAACCAAGCTTGGTTCAGACAAAGGAAGGAAACCCTTTGCAGGCCTTTGTAAAGAACTCATTGAGACCAGTTCTGATTAGTGTTGCCAGCTCCAGGTAGGGAGATTCCTGGAGATTTTCTGGTAGAGTCTCTGGAAGCCAGGGTTTGGGGAGGGCAGAGGCCTCAGCTGAACAAAATGCCATCAAGTCCACCTTCCAAAGCAGTTATTTTCACTGGACAGGAGAGACCTGTTGTCTGGAGTTCAGTTGTGATCCCTGGCGATCTTCAGGCTCTACTTGGAGGTTGGGTACCCTAGGTGTGGCAATCAGTGCTTCAGAGCAGGATCTGCTAGATCCAGGTTCTTGCTGTAGAAGCTGAGTGGGTAATATTGAACCAGTCACAGACTTTCAGCCTAACCTACCTCACAGGATTGTTGTGCAAGTCAAAAGAGGGAGAGAAGAATGATGTAAGCTGCTTTGGTCCCCATTGCAGAGAAAGACCACTTTCCCTCCTGGGAAAATTATTTATTTAAATTTCTATCCTGCCCTCCCGGCCGAGGAAACCAATGTTGCCAATCTCCAGGTGAGGTCTGGAGATCACTCAAATTACAGCTGCTCTCCAGATGGCATTGATCAGTTCCCATGGAGAAAACAGTGGACTCTGTGTCCTTATACCCTGCTGAGATGCCCCCCATGACAGCCAATGTGACATGGCAGTCAGGGCTTCAGAGCACGGTAGAGGCTGCAGGTAGGGGGGGGAGATGGAAAGCTGAACAGTGAGGGGGAAATAAAGGTAGGTTGATGCTTGGCTGGGAAGGAGAAAGGGTTGCCAACTCCAGGTGGGGAATTCCTGGAGATTTAAGGGATGGAGCCTGGAGAGGGTGAGGTTTGAAGAGGGTTGGGGCCTCAGACAGGTAGAATGCCATGGACCCTGCCCTCCAAACCAGCTATTCCCTCTTGGGGAACCACTGTTGCCAATCTCCAGGTGAGGGCTGGAGATCACTCAGAATTACAACTGCTCTCCAAATGGCATTGATCAGTTCCCATAGAAAAAATGGTGGACTCTGTGTCCTTATACCCTGCTGAGGTTGCCACAGCAGATTGATGTTGAGTACCCAAGGCCTTGGCACTCTCCCAGAGCCTCTTTCTAGAGCCCGTTGTATTTATTTCCACAACGGGCCTTATTCCTAGTACTGTTATATTGATGAATATATTTGAAGAAGTGTGCTTGCACATGGAAGCTTATAAAGGTGCCACTGGGCTCCAAGTTTGTTCTGCTACTTCAGACCAACACAGCTACCCATCTGAATCAATGTGGTTTCTCAGTGGTTGTTATTTGTTAGGAGATAATGCCCTGATAGCTTTATGAAACATCCAAAAGAACTTGGAGAAGGTGACCTCTCCCAGCTGACAGTGTATGTGTGAAGAAAGAGCTGGCTTAGTTTGAAAGGGCAGACAGAGGCTACTAAAAGCTGTGCTCTATCTGTACATTTATAAAGAAAGCAAATAATATAAAAATGCCAGAGGATTTCAGTGTCAACAAAGGAGAAATACAAAACAATCATTTAAAGTAAGAACTGGTATTACTGGAGCAAGTTAATCACTGAGATGACTCAGTTGGTTGGACAATAAGAATAAACAGAATGAGAACAATAGCAGACAAATTGGCATATCACACAGCATTTGTCACTGAAATTTAAACAGCCATAAAACAGATGAAAACCCAGCTCATCTGGTCGCTGGCCCTAGCGGCCGTGCAGCTGGGGTGCTGCCTTTGCCTCCCAGTGAGGAGGATGGGCAGACTTATCTTGTGCAGCAACAGCTCATAAGAGGCCTGGAAGGGGGCGGGGCCAAAGGTTTCCTGGGCCACCCTGCAGCATCTAGCTAGTCTTTGCTCAGCTTCTTGGAGGGCAGAATGCACACTCCGGAGCTCTGGGCACTAGCCTAGGGAGGTGGCTCTGAGAAGCGTGGCGGCAGCCCCTTTGGCATGGCAGCAGGTGGCGGTCCCTGGCAGCAGTGGAAGACAGTGGTGGTGGCATTTGGCAGTGGCAGTTGAGTGGAGCTGAGTTCAGCGGCAGTGTGGCAAGCCAGCTGAGGTGGCAGCTGTCGGAAGGTGGTGCAGAAGTCCATGAGACAAGGCCTAGGGGCTGTGATCTCCCAGTGGCTTAGCATTGTGGGGCAGTTTGGCACCCTTGAGAGTAGGCTCGGCCTGCTTGGGTTAACTGGCCCAGGGGATGGTAGGGTGCTTGTGGGAGCTGCACTTTGGTGGGGCTTGCCTTCCATTCCATGGGGGGGTTGGTGTTTTTGTGCCCAGAAGGGTAGTGGGGACTCCTTTGGCCACTGAAAGTAGGGGCAGGAGCTCCTCAGATGGCAGTTTCGCTTTCGCTGGTGGCCATTTTGTAAGCCGGGTGCAGCCATTTTGTTCTCCACAGTTCACATGGCTCCTAAGAAAGGCACAGGGCACACCAAGGGAAAACAACCCACCCCTAAGGCTTCACCCAAGAGGCCTGCTCTTAGCCTCTCTTCCTCAGAGGAGGAGGGTGAGGACATAGTACAGTAAACCTTTTTAGATAGGCTGCAGGCCCTGGAGCAAGCTAGAGGAGTCTCCATACCTCGCCCACAGGAAGTGGAGGGCACCTCCGGGAGGAAAGAGATGTGGTCTTTTTCCAAGAAGCATTTCCAAGCTGAAGTACTGACCTGTTTGTCTTTTTTGGAGAATAGGCCTTCTTCTTCTTTAAGGCGCGAAGGCATGGATGTCTCGGTGAACGGTGGTGGGGCAAGGGATCCATCAGGATGGATGGATCTATCTTGTGCGGCAATGGCCACATACGGAGCCTAGAAGGATGCGGGGCCAGATGTTTTCTGGGCTGGCCCCACAGCTTCCAGCCAGTCTTTGCCCAGCTTCTCAGCCCTGTAACAGGCTGTTGCTGGTCATCCGATTTGGGGGCTGGGTAAGAATTTTTCATCCCTTCCTGAACTGGCTCATTGGCTCATTTCACCTACCTTGTACTGTGGCAGTGGATTGGGAAATTGGCTTGGGTGTGGCTGTGTTAAATAGATTGGTCGCTTTATGTGGGCAGGGTTTTTTTAGTTAAGATACTGACTATGGTCTGGTGAGCACTAGCTGGCACCCCTCTTTAGGGTAAGGGTCTTGTGAGTACAGATGCATTTCTTCCTTTAGGAGGTGCTATTGTCACAAGAAAAGAAAAAGGTTTCACTTTTGTTTTTGCATGTGGGTGAATATACTGGCACTCAGGCTTCACTAGGCCTCAAAGCATTGGAAGAAAATACAGAGCAACAAAAAGGTCCTGAAAGTATAGTTTTTAGAGGTCCATAATAACTGTGATAATGACAGACACAACAGAGTAGCTGCAGAAGCAGAGACTGAAATTGATAATTACAGCTCAGAAAATGATTCTGATTAAATTTCATGCCCATTCATTGAAACTTAGTCTCACACTCCCTTCTATAGACTCCTCCCCTCTTCAATTCTTTTTATGAGAACGGGTTTTTATTTTTATTTAATACTATGGAGAGGAAATATGAATAATTGTTACTTTTGGATTTTTAAAAATTGTTTTGTGGAGGTTTTTTTGTCTGTTTCACATAAACTAGTAAACAGTTCAGGAGATTGTTGCTCCATTTGTTACAATTACAAATAAATATTATTTAAAAAGTAAATTCTGTTTGTAATAATTGTTTGGATACACTATATTTTTAATATGCTAGTTGTGATAATTTCATGCCAAGTAAAATTGTCCAGAGTCATATTTTATGTTCCTAAAGTAACAGAATGACTTTCAATCTGAAAAAGAAAAAAAAGTACTAATGTAGCATTTTTTTTCAATTTTTTCAAAATTTTTCATTTTTTCCCGGAAAAAAACTGGGGTTTTTTCTGAGCATCAAAATTTTTGGAAATTTTACATTTCTACTACATAGGGTTGCTGGGTGGCAGCTCTGCCTTTGGAAGGTGGTACAAAGGATGGAAATGATGTTGAGCTATGTGCTGGCATCACATCTGGGCAAAAACATGGACAGAACTGAGCTCCCGGGTGCCCGGCAAAGCCGATGGTGCCTGGGGGCTGTTTTGCTGCCCTAAGGAAGATGGGGCAGCTACGGAAGAGGCTGAACCTTGCTCCTGCCCTTGTCAGTTGCTCCACATGCTCGACTAGACAGGAGCATGCAGAGGGAGCAGTTTAAGTGGTGGCAGTTGCCTGATCTCCGTGGCGGTGGCAGCCTGATTTCCTCGGTGGCAGTGGCCCATTTTCCTCAGCAGCAGCCCATTTTTCATGGTGGCAGCAGCAGGCCAATTTCCGTGGCAGCGGCCCAGTGTTTCCATGGCAGCGGCCCAATTTCCATGGCAGCAGCAGCAGCCCAATTTCCTTGGTGGCAGTGCCCGATTTCCATGGCAGCGGCCCGATTCCCATGGTGGTGGCGGCCCGATCTCTGCAGCGGCCTACACTGTGGAGTGCAGGAATGCCTGACCAAGGGCAGGGGACCTTGGAAGCGTGGTTGGCAGCGGCGTGGCTTCGCAGTAGGCCGCGGCAGTAGTGGTAGCTGTTTGTTGCGGTCCCACTTATCAGGCCAAAGCCCCTTCTGGCAAACAGGTGTTGGTGGGGTTTGGTGGCACTGGTGGTATTGGGGCTATTTAAGGCTCTGTTTGGTGGCAGCGGGGGTCACAGGCCTGGGCCAATTTTGGGTGTGTCCTGTGGGTGGCTGATTAGGGCTGTAACAGGGCACTGACTGAGGGCATTAGCACTATTGGCCTGGGGGGAGAATTGTTGCGGTAGGTGGTAGTTCTTTCCAGCCCAACCTGTCTTTGAAACTTAATTAAGCCCACGGCCAAAAGGGTGCACCCAATTTTGACAGTTATATAGTGGTGGCCATTTTGAGCAGGGCCTGTATAGGGTGGCCATTAGGAGGGTGGCACTCAGGGTGGCCATTTTGAGAAGGGTGTTGCTGGAGGGCTTCCTTTTTGGAGGTGGCCATTTTGACAGGGGCAGCTAAGAATGGCCATCTTGGTGAGGTCTGCTTTGGCTTATCTTTGGTGGACATTTTGTTTTTTCCTGTGGCAGCTATTTCAGGTGTGCTCTACTGAAGATGAACCTGAACACCTTACTTCTTGGTTGGGAAGCGGGGCTTAGCTAATATTGATACCGTGGATCATGCTATATCATTAAGTAAATATTGATTGCATAGATCATACAGTTATACTGCTTTGAATACACGGGACTGTTTAAATATTACAAATCAGTTTGTCTATACAGGTACCATGGCCTCGTGTAATGGACAAGGCAAGCCTAAAGGGAAACAGCCAGCCCCTCAAAGGCCTCCAATGCAGCCTGTTCCAGGTATCCCATCTGATGAGGAGGAAGACAACCCAATCAATGCAGCCATATTGCAGAGGCTGGAAGCATTGGAAAGGGAGAGTGGTTTGCCATCCAAGGGTGCCAGGGGTTCTAAATCCAGGGGGGATTCTAATGTTTCTTTTCAAGCTCAGGTGCTGGCTTGTTCAGCCTTCCTGGAGGACTAAAGGGGTTCTGAAGCAGTTGAGGATGGAGATGGATTGGCATCTGGTCATCAAGGACAGGGCACTGGGGAGCTGCAGGTGGATGTGTATAAGGGACCCCCGTGGCAGGAAGGTAAGGAGGAGAGCGTTGGCAGAGAAGGGCCATGGTGGCCATGGGGCCCTTACCCTCAGGGTGCCTCGGGATCCACCACAAACATGACACCGGTCACTTGGCCACAGTATGCTCACTTAGGGGCTCTGCCTCCTCCTCCAGGGGTTTGGCCTGGATGGGGTTACCCACATCCTGGCTTTGGTTTCCCTAATCCAGGGGCTGCTTCATATGAGGCTGTTCCTGCTGGGGCAATACCTTGTGGAGATGTGGAGAGGGGATCATGGGAGAAGATCCTTAAGGGGAATATGTAGACATATTTGGCTTATTATACCATGAGTTGGAGAAAAAGGACAAGGATAACCTTGATGAGCTAGAGAAGAAGCACTTAAAGAGGCAGGTAGTTGATAGACTATGGGCAAATTGGTTTCCAGGATTTCTGATATACGCTACAGTGATAGTGAGGCACCATCCTTGGAGGGCTTTGGCAATGCTCCAGTATTTGGACATCATTTATAAGGCTTTCACGGATTTCCTGAGCCTGGCATGGTTGCAATACGACAAAGAATTTTGTATGTGGGCGGCCATGAATCCAGCCATGAGATGGGATCAGGTCCACCCTCACTTATGGCTGCAGATTATGTCTCCGGCCAGGACATTTGGGGGTGAGAGGTCACAAGTGGCCACTCAGTGCGGAGAGAGCAAGGGCAGGCAGGTACCCGCGCCCTGGCAGGGCAGGCAGTTCAGTGATGCCCGCTTTGCTGGGAGTTCACCTCTGTTGGGACATATGGTCACAAGGCATGTTCCTTCCAGCATGAGTTCCCATTGTGTGCCAGCCCCCATGCCTTCTCTAATTGCCCCAAACTGAAGGGTTGCGGGGGCAGTAGAGGGGGTAAGCATTCTGGGGGAGGTGGGGGCTATAACACCCCTCCTGATAAAGGGTCCCAGCCCAATTAATTTGACAGTTTTGGAGCGTTGGTTGCGAACTTACCCGAGGTTACGCGACTGCGCCTACCTTTTGGAAGGATTCATGTTAGGGTTTAGGATACCTTACCAAGGGAGTAGGGCACCATACATGGCTCCTAATTTAAAATCGGTCCATGGGATGGAACATGTAGGTCAGGGGAAAATTGCAAAGGAATGCAGGGAAGGCAGAGTCCTTGGTCCTTTTTCATCTCCCCCAGTTTGTAATTTAAGGGTTTCCCCATTGAGAGCTGTGCCAAAGAAGGCACCTGGCAAATATCGCCTCATTTACCACTTATCCTACCCACGAGGGGAGTCAGTGAACAACGCGATACCAGAGGAGTTATATTCTGTTAAGTACACATCCTTTGATCAGGCCATGTGGGTAGTACGCCTCTGTTGTGGAGGGGTGGAATTGGCGAAGTGTGACATCAAGTCAGCCTTCTGCCTCTTCCCTGGCCACCCAGAGGACTTTGAGCTCTTAGGATTTGCGTTTAAGGGTAAGTTCTACATGGATAGGGTCCTTCCTATGGGGTGCTTGGTGTCCTGTGCTGCTTTTGAAAGGTTCAGTTCATTTTTGGAATGGGCCTTGCATTACAGGACAGGACTCTGCAGTACTGCCCACTACCTTGATGATTTCTTATTGGCAGGAAGGAGGGGTGCTGGACAATTCAAGTTTTTGCTGCCCAGCTTCATCAACCTGGCACAGGAACTGGGTGTTCCTCTTGCTCAGAAAAAAATGGAGGGCCCCACCTCCAAGTTAACTTACCTGGGGATAGAAATTGACAGGATTGGGCAGTTCTGCAGGTTGCCAAGGGACAAATTAGCTGCATTGCAAACGCTGGTGGACACAGCTAGGTTACAGTCTAAGATTATGTTGCTCAAGTTGCAACAGCTAATTGGTCACCTTAATTTTGCATGCAAGGTCATGGCACCTGGTAGGGCTTTTGTTAGGAGACTTTGTGAGTCAATGAAGGGCCTCCATCTTCCACACCCTAGGACCAGGGTCACCAGGGGGATTCGGGAGGACCTCCTTGTATGGAAACATACAACAGGGTTTCCTTTTGGCATGAGAAACTCCTAACTGAGGCAAAGCTTCAGGTTTCATCAGATATGGCAGGTTCCTCCGGCTTTGGAGTATATTTAGGGGGCATTGGTGTGTGGGGGACTGGCCAGCGGATTGGTTTCAGGCAGGGTGGGTAAAGACCTTACCTTCCTGGAATTTTTTCCGATTGTCACGGCAGTGTGGATTTGGTCTAGGAGCTTGCCAACCAGACTGCCCATTTCTGGTGCGACAACATGTCCATTGTGCACGTAATTAACTCCCTGACATCAAAGTCTCCCCAGGTTATGGCCCTGGTCAGGGCCTTTACATTGCAGTGTTTGTGAAATAATATCATGTTCAAGGCCAGGCACATTCCGGGGGTCAATAACGGGGTCGCTGATGCTCTCTCTCACAAACAGATGGAGAGAGTCCGTCAACTGGCTCCAGAAGCCAACCAGTTCCTGGTACGGCTGCCAGAAGAGGTGTGGCAGATTGGAGGGCTGAGGCTGACAGGGCAATGAGTTTGGCTCTTGCCCCTTCCACCCAAAGAGCTTACATGCAATTCCTGTCCTTCAGGGAGGAAGCTGGCCTGAGGCAATACCAGTGTCACATTTAATGCAATTCTGTGTGATGCTGAGAAATGAGGGCCTGTCAACACATACCATCAGGGGTAAGCTGTCTTCATTAGTCTATGCCAGTAAAGCATTTGGGCATGATGACATAACAAGTGACTTCCGTATTCGGAAGATGCTCAAGAGCTGGTCCTGGGAGAGCGGCAAGGTGGCTGAAACCAGGGAACCCCTGACCCCAGCTGTGTTGCGGGGGCTCAAGACTCAGTGGCTCTCATATTGCAGCGACAACTATGAGGCTGGGCTGTTTCATGAAGCATCACTGGTTGTCTTTTGGGGGGCACTTCAGATTAGTGAGCTGGTGGCCAGCTCTCGCCGTGATGCCTGAATGGAGCAGCAGGACATTTCCATTCAGAATTCTAGAGTTCGGATTATGCTGCGCCGGTCAAAAACTGATCAGCGTGGTAAGGGTTTGGTGATTGAATTGGGCCACTGTTCTGAGGCCGAGTTGTGCCCAGTGTTAGCCCTAAGCCAGTATTTGGTATTGTGGGGAGATGGCCCTGGTTATATTTTCAGGCATAGGGATGGTATCCCCCTCACCAAGTTTCAGTTCTGGACCTTGACGCAGAAGGCGCTGGCCCGGTTGGGATTAGGTGGGGTCTGCTTTGGAACCCACTCTTTTTAAATTGGGGCTGCTTCAACAGTGGTGGCTATGGGGTACCCTAACAGCGAGATTCAGAGGATTGGGCAATGGAAATCCTGCTGCTATAAGGGTTATATTTGGACCTGTAATGTTTAAGTTTAAGTTTGGCTATTAGTAGAGTTCCTCAAGTTCAATTTTGGTTATTAATGGAATTCCTTTTACAGGTGTTGCAGGCCACAAGATGAGATGAAGGGTCACAGTCTGCCGCTCCAGCATGATATTTTGGGCAGTTCATCGGGCCAGGAAGACACCCATCAGCTCTCAGCTGGGCCTTAGCGAACAAGCAGCTGTCAAATGGTTGGGAAGGAGGGGCATGAGGTGGCCTGAGCTTCTTCCCCTGCTATTCAAAGAGAGATCGGGGTCAGGTAGAGGGGTGGGAGCTACAACCTGGTGATTCAGTGTATTTGTCTACCAAGAACATTCGTGGCCTCCAACCCAGTAGAAAATTGGGGTGGAAGTATGTTGGTCCTTACAAAGTGATCTGGAAAATCTCTGATGTGTCTTTTGAACTTGAGTTGCCCAAATTATTGAGTTCTGTGCATCCTGTTTTCCATTTCAGCTTGCTGAAGAAAAATCCTGGGCCGAACACATGGCGACCGGATCTTCCGAGTCCTCCTCCTCTGATGAAGGAGGGGGAGCAGCATTTCGAGAATTCTGATGTTTTGGACTCTAAAATTAAACGGGGTCGCTTGTACTACCTGGTTCGGTGGGTGGAGTTTGGGCCCAAACAAAATGAGTGGGTTGCTGCCGAACATGTTCATGCTCCTAAATTAATCCGTGCTTTTCATCGCAAATTTCCTGATAAGCTGGGGGGGGGGCTAGTCTTGGGAGGGGCAGGATGTCAGGGTCTGTTTCTGTTTCATTCAGCCTCTGCCATTTGTTATTGCTATGTCGTGTCTCCATCTGTAATTAACGGTTTGCCTTGAGGTTTATAGCCTGTCTCGCTTAATGTTTCTTTCTCTCCCCGGGAGGGTGGCTTGCTACATTCCACCATGTCATAAACCAGCCCAGCTATCTTGTTTTGTCACCTCCCTCTTCCCTCTCTGGATACTTGAATGTTTTATCTGCTTTTGTAACCTTGGAGAACTGTGGTACTGTTATTCTTACCAGGTGTCTGGCCTGCAATCTACACTCAGAGGTCACTAGGGAACATGGGGGGAATTTTAGTGCTTAGCGCCCTTTTGGTGGGAACCAAACGGCTCAGAGAATTTCGCACTTTTTTGTAACCATTTCTATTGGCCCTCTGCCTGCTTGTACCTAAAGGTGGGGGTATATTAATCCTTGCTGTTTGTAACCAAGTATCTCTAACAAACATGAAGTACCTGAACCATCATTAAGAATAAAGGAACTTTGTTTCATCAAAGGTCTGGCTTATTGGTTAGATTCAGAAGTCTCACACCTCCTCCTCACATTTTGGTAATACATTTGGGGGGCAATGATCTGGGGCTGATGAAGGGCAAGGCCCTTGTGTTGCAAGCCGAGGCCGACCTGGGAGGATATGAGCAAGGTGGCCTGGCGTGCAGATAGTATGGTCAGCCATTCTGCCTTGACAGGTGTGGAGGAATTTGGGTGACCCCGGGTGTACTGACCATGCCAGGTGCAAAGCCAATAGACAGATGAGAAAGGCCATGGATGCTGGGTTGGGGTTGTTTTTGCCGCACCCCGATATAGAGGTCAAGTTTCAAGACCTGTATAGGACTGATGGGGTGCATCTGTCTGACAAGAGCAATGGGATATTTTAAGGGACTTGCAGCACGGGATTATGTTGGCATTAGGATGCTGAATGGGGAGCAAAGGCCAAAGCAGAGGCTTGGCCTTGGCTGTGGCAGGTTTGTGCAAGCAAGAAAAATAGAACTGGTGAGCACCTCACAGCATATCCCATTAGGGAACAGGAGGTCCTCAGGAACTGCCTTCGGATTTTACGGTCCAGGGTGGGGACTGATGATCACCTCTGGGAACCTCTTAGGCCAGGCTCCTCCCTGCAAGTTGTAAGGTTTCAGGGGTAGGCACTCCTAGGTGGCCACCAGCTTGTTGGGCTGCCAGTCATGAGCTAGATTGTTGGCTCAAGACTGGAGCTGGGTGACCAGCCCTTCCAAGGGCAAGGAGGTGGGTCAGGGAGTGATGCCTGCCTTGCCTGTTTCAGGCTTGCTTAGTTTCCCGTTGCTGCAATGTTTCTGTTAAATAGTTAATAAAATGGCCCTTGTTTATTTCCAGACTGTTGTCTTTCTTGTTATTCCGGCTGGGGGGATAAATGTATAGCAAGCTCAATACTGTTGATCCAGTTACGATGACCAAGACCTATGATATCATATATTGTTGACTGTGATCCTTTTTGTACTTCATATGGACTGATATGACCCTTCAGTTTTCAGTTTTCATCTGGCAAATCATGTTTGTGTGATGTTATCTGAAAAGGTCATCTATTATGGGAGCATAATTCCACAAGCAGCAACAACAATGTGAGTAGGGTCAGTGTATGATTGAGCAATTTGATCTGATTTGGTAAAACATAGCAAATCCCAATGTGTTTTAAGTTGTAGGCAGGTTTTATAATCTTAATTTTTCAGTTAGCTTGTTTCTGTGTTTTGCAAGGGACCAATTTACTGGGTACAAGTGTGGTGCACCAAGGGGATAAAAAAGAGAACAGGGACATTCTGTTGGGCTTGCTAAATGGATCTGGCTATCAGCATGACAGACTTTATTTATATCAGTGGAGGACAGACTGGCACAATGAAGTGCAAGGGAAGCAGGGCAAAAAGGCCCAGGGCAAGTTGTCACGGGGCTTTCCATTCGCACTGCGTGGACTGATGTCGGACCATACCAGAGAGGAGGCGGAATGGAGCATTTGCACTGCAGGGCGGCCCCTGGTGGTGGCGACCCAGTTGCATGTGGCACATAGGTACATAGGTGCATGGATGCAGCAGCAATTGGGGCAGGATCCCATGGCTGGGAGCTTTAAATCCATGAGCCGGAAGCATCACAGTGTGCATGGGTGGTTATGCGCATCCCTGTTGGATCAGTGCATTCGCATTACCAACGCCGCTTGATTGCGGCTTATTTGCATCCACACTTCCAGGAAGAAGGATCAATTCATACCCAGACGGCTTGACACCGGTTTCACCAGGTAGCTTTTTACAGCAGGATGAAAACGCTTCAGGATGGGGTGAGTACGGCACGGCAACGCCAGACAGCTGTGGCTGTGTGAACTGGCCCTCTTAATCCGTTTGCGAAATGGGCCTATATTGGGCCAAACTGCCAGTCTGAACTCAGCCATCATTTCAGTCATGAAATCTTTCTCTCTTTTATGACTCATAAAACCATATCAATGGACAGGATTACAAGTTAGTACTGCCCCCCCCCCCCCAAAATGTGCTTTTGTCCTGCATCTGTATGAACACTTGTATGACTTTTGAAGGATGTTAACTTCTGACAGCCATCGGTCTTTTGAAACTGTTGAAATTCTTGCTCTGAACACTAGTGACAAACTAGAAAAACTAGTTTAGGTGCAAATTCCAATGAAATGCTTTAAAAATTCAGAGTGTGGTTATCATAGCTTACAGCATTTCCATATTCTGTGGAAGCCAGTACTTTGCTTAGTTTGATTAATGGGAAACTTTGAAATAGTTGTGTGGAACTAGAAAGTTGGATATTATGTGGTTCAGTGTAACTGGAGAATTCTTTAAAGTGGAGGGTCCGTGGTCAGGATGTGTGGTCCTAAACAAAGAAGGATTTATACATTCATTACAGTTGAATATCATTATTAAAGAAAAATGACAGTTCTGTTAAAGCATCATTTTGAGGAACAACACCCAAATATAAATTCAATCATGCGTTCAGATACTTCACAGGAAGAAAACAAAGAATACTTCATGAACTGTAACTGAATGAATTAAATGCTGAATAATAAGACTCCTTTAAAGGTGCTTATTACAATTGCATTGTTTTACGCTGTGTAATCCATCCTGAGTATCAGTGAGAAAGATGGCCTATAAACAAACTTGCATAGAATGCATGCATGCATGTGCAGGGGAACTGGAAACATGTCAAACTCCATCCCTAATGTGTGTGTGTTTATTTGAAGTATGAATAGAACCAATATACCAGCAGCTGCTATACATTATTAGGAATTCTGCTATGAGTATGAACCTAAGGTCTAAGATTTGCCTTTATAAGATTTGGATTCAATCTGGCTTAGAACCTTTTACCCCAAATTTACCCCAAATATCCAACAGGATATGATATCATAAAATTCTTGTGGCCCTTTCTTACATGCCCAGGGAAATGCTGATCGCCACTTTGGGGTCAGGAAACAATTTTTCTTCAGGTCAGTTTGGTCAGGGATCCTGGTGAGTTTTTTTGCCATCATCTGGGCATGGAGCAAGGTTCACTGCAAGTGGGGGGAGGTATTTGTGAATTTCCTGCATTGTGGAGGGGGTTGGACTTCAGATGACCCTGGAGCTATCTTCCAACTCCATGATTCTATGATTCTAAGTAGTATGGACATACTTACGTGTTATGTAATCACTATACATCTACACTTAACAAAGGGAAATTGCTGTCAGGATGACTGTTGCAACCAGGTGAATTGCTGCCTTTCCTAGTTCCCTTTCCTAGTTCCTGTGTAAAGTGCTCTTGAAAAGTCTGCTATATTGCACAGACAATTGTCCCCCCTATACCAGACCCAGCCATTTTCCAAACTGAGTCAGATCTATGGTATGCCATGTTGTTTTCTGCTGTTAGCTCAGCAAAAGCAATTGAGTGGTATCAAGTTCTAATACTAGATTCATATTTATTGCATGTAGCTAAAGGCCATTGCAAACTCAGTATACAACCAAGAAATAAAAAGAGGTCAAGCAACAAACACCAGCAAAATATAAAAACATTAAATCAGGTTGTTTCCAGACAATGTTAAAAGAGGCAATTACAGAATAGTTAAAATTATTTTACTAAAATTAATCCTGTAAAACCTGTGAATATTCAGACAACAATAAAAGGAAATATGGCAAACCATTAGCCTAGGCTGTAGGCCAGGGGTGGCCAACCTTGCTTAACGTAAGAGCCACATAGAATAAACGTCAGATGTCTGAGAGTCGCAAGACAGGAACAAATATCACACACACGTTTTTATTTTTAAAAATATGCAAATTTGCTTTTTATTAATGTTAAATGGGACTGCCAAAAATAAAAACAAACGAGGAAAACCGGTTATTGATAATGATATTACTTGTTTGCTAATGATATTGAGAGAGAGAGAAAAAGAGAGAGATGGAAAGAAAGAATTAAAGAAGTGGAAAGAAAGAGAGAGAGAGAAACTAGGAAAGCAAATAGATGGGAGGGAGGAGGGAAGGAAGGAAGGAAGGGAGAAAGAGAGAAAAAGCATGCCTCCCCTTTGCTTCCCCAGCCGCCCTGCCAGGAGCCGCACAATGTGTGTGAAAGAGCCGCATGTGGCTCCCGAGCCACAGGTTGGCCACCCCTGCTGTAGGCTCTAACCTAGACCACATTTTCTTAGCAGCTATGGCAAATCCTTTTAAATTAACTTATGCCAAGGAAATAATTTGGAATTTAAAATAACTTGCCTGTCAAAAATGGCATTATGTGCTAATACCCAGGCCCAACAGTTGAAGTCAGTCGAAGTGACCCCCCCCCCAATAAGATCAGGAAATTTATAAAGATGAAGAATTTTATTATAATTAGTAATCCAAACAGGATCTTGATGGAACAAAGTAAAACAGAGACTTCAAAGATGACTAGTTGGCCCTCTCCTTTGTTTATGCCAATAACTAATTAGAGCAATGTGCACATGGGCCCAAATGGATGGAATACCTAACTGATTTCTTGCCAAAGCAGCAGGAGTGCTTGTGGGAAGTGCTATGAGCTTTTTCATAAGGAAGTTCTGAATTTCCTCCATGTTAGCAACCAGGGCACCATTCCATCCCCAAACTTCTACAACTTTAAAGAAATCAAGTGATTATCTTGCTCTGAAAAAGTGTCAGAAGCCCCCTTTAGTGCAATAAAATTTTAGGATGGCCTCCATTGTCCGGAGAGCTGATGATTTCATAGAAACCAAATGGGTCTGCTGAGATAGTCTGCCTGTGTGTTTAAAGATCCGGCTATATGGATGGTTTTGGGAATGACCCCTATACTTATGGCTACTTCCCATGCAGCAATTGCTTCTAAGCAACACTTTTGGGAACCTGTGCCTCCCTGTTTGGTGAAGTAATACATCGTAGCGGTGTTGTCTGTTTGGATCAGATCCCTTTTGTACCTGAGAATATCTGAAAAGGAGGTAAGGGCAAATTTCTCCACATGAAGACCCAAAACATTAATGTAGGGAGTAGTCATCACCACTGTATCGACAAACCTTGACAATGGGCACCCCAACCCAGCAAGGATGCATTTGTGGTCAAGGTGACTTGAGGGACCCAACAACTAAACTGGGTTCCTGAAAACAAATTAATGTTGTCAAGCCACCAGTGGTATCCAGACAGTGGCCTCCTCTGTCCACTGGGGATGAGTGTTGGCCGGGCCTCTGGCAGGCCTGCATATTTTCTGTAATTAACAAAGATGGCAGAGGTTTATAAGATTATGAATGAGATAGAGCAGGTAGAGAAAGAATTACTTTTCTCCCTTTCTCACAATACAAGAACTCATGGGCACTCCATGAAATTGCTGAGCAGTCGGGTTAGAACAGATAAAAGGAAGTACTTCTTCACTCAAAGAGTGATTAGCATGTGGAATTCACTGCCACAGGAGGTGGCGGCGGCTACAAGCATGGATGGCTTCAAGAGGGAATTAGATAAACATATGGAGCAGAGGTCCATCAGTAGCTATTAGCCACAAAGTATAGATAGGAACTCTCAGTCTGGGACAAGTGATGCTGTATTCTTGGTGCTTGATGGGGGGAGGCAACAGTGGGAGGGCTTCTGACCCCACTACCTCCTGACCTCCTGAAGACACCTGGTGTTTTTGACCATGGTGTGACAGAGTGTTGGACTGGATGGGCCACTGGCCTGATCCAACATTGGCCTCTCTTATGTTTTCTTATGCTCTTAGGTTGCATGGATAGAAATTCATAGGAATTCTGCTCTGTAAAGGTTCTCCATCTTCCAAGGTGTGGCTTGCATTAAAGAAGGCTTTTGCCAGATGGGGACTGTGAGGTCAGACAGCCCTTCCAGGATAAGGAAAGCCACTATACCTGGTGTATCTGAATAGACTCAACTCAGGATTCTGTCCTTCAGACGGTTGTCTGAAGTGGCTACATCAATATCCAGGGCTTTTGTCATTCTAAGCATTTGCTCTCTGTAGAGACGGAAATCCTCGTTGTGAGAGACCAGGGTTGGATCACATATGGTATTGTCAGATGACAGGTCTGAAGCACTCTCAGAACTGGTATGAGAAGCTGCAGAACCCTCTTCTTCTGGGTTGTGGAATGGAGACTGAAAAGGAACCATCATGGAAGGAATGTCTGCGTATCCTCTTACACTAGGGCCCTAGTCCTCTAATATTTGAGGATGGGGACATATAATAAGAATGGTGAAGTGATTCTGCTGGTTGCCATGACAAAGGAGGTCTTGATTCTGATGGAAGTAGTTGTTCAGCTGGGATACTAGACTGATCTTCATCTCCATTAGAGAAAGAACCCACCAGGGAGGCTAGGGGAGGCTAAGGGGTACAAGGAGGGGCCTGGATGACTTCTTGGTCAGGTTGTGGAATCTTAAGTTGGGCAGTGTGTTCTGACCCAGTGTTCCCTCTAAGCTGAGTTAGTGTGTTTTAGCCTCCAGCTCACACATTTTTGTCTTAGCTCAAGAAGGATAGCTCCAGAACAAACTAATTTATACAATAGCCAAATCGCTCGCTCACAACTTTAATGCCAGCAGTTCACAAAGTAGAATTTCTGCTCACAAGACTCCACGACTTAGAGAAAGCATTGGTTCTGACCTATATGATGTCTCTGTCTTCTCCATGTGCTTTGACTCCCTATGTTTTTTGGCAGGAAGCTCAGACTAAGATTGGGTTTTAGTTGGAGGTTCTGACAGTGAGCGAGGATGTTTTGATTCTGAATCCAGGGCAACTGAGGTGGCCCTCTTTGGAGGAAGCAGAACTGTCTTGACAGTCAGACCTGCTGGCACTGAACGGACTAAAGGAGGTCTGGATCATAGTTTGGTAGTAGGAGTCGGGGAAAGCAGACCTGAAACCACCAATCCCAAGGTTGGAATCGTCTTAGCTGGAACCAAAGAGGACAATGCCTTCTCCCACAGCGCAGCCTTAAGTCTGGAGGTTCTGGCCAACTGGATCTTTGGAGTAAAGTGCTGGCAAATCTGACAATCTCCAACATGATGAGTTTCACCCAAGCACAAGAGACAGTGTTCATATTGGTCACTCCACGTCATTTTGTCCTGCATTTGGAATATTTTTTGAATAGTGACTTGGATGCCATTGTGAGGGAAGAAGAAGAAGAGGAGGAGGAGGTGGTGGTGGAGGAGGAGGTTTGTGACAGTTTGTGGTTCGCGAACCAGGCATGCCATGAACCACAAACCAAATTGCATTTTCCTGGTTTCTGCCCATCTCAAATGATGACTGCTAAATTCTTTCAGCCACAGGAGGATAGTAGGTTGCATTTCTCAATACATTTTCATACTTATTCAATAAGATTATTGCAAACAATAGGATGTACATCGCCCAGAGCCCTGCACTGCAGAAATTGGGTGATTAACAAATTTAATAAATAAATAAATGCATACATAAGCAAGCTAAGAAATGAATTATTACTGGGAATAATTGAACAAAATTATCTTCCACTGCCACAAAATCAAGGAAATGTATTTTATAGTTCATTAGTAGATACTAACAAGAAATAAACCTACATTCTAAATTTAGAACACCCTCTACCAGATTTCTCTTTTACTACAGATATAGACAGATGATTTGGTTTTTTCAAGAACTTACATCTAACATTTCAGTTCAGGGGAAATCCTGCAGATGGGTTTTGCCAAACATATTGGGGGAGCAGGATTCACTAACACTGCATCTGAATGTGAAAGATTGTCAGTTTTTCCAAAGTAAGGCATACTTTCCCTCTGCCTACCTACATAGATTTTTGTGTGTATACTATGGTATGTTTTCAGTTAGTGGTGTTTCTTGCCTGCCCCTTGTGTTGTTATTGTAGGAGGGACTATGAAATAACTGTGATCCTTTTTTTAAATCTATAAAATCTTAATCTGTATAGGTATGACAAGCTGACAGTTCTTGTAAGGCAAAGAGTTCATTCCACATTGTTTAAAATATATTTTGGGTAGACAGTTGATGTCAGAAGAGTGATAGAGATGTCAGGAGTTGTATGAATGCAGGATACTCAAATGTAGTATTCAAAAAGCAGTTTATTAGGAACGCTTCAGGCTTTGTGGCTAAGGCTGTATTCTCTTCCTTTGTTCTGCTTGCTGAATAAAAGGGTCTGTTTAAATGTAACTGTTGAAGAAATGCCTCTGAATGGCCTGTAGTGGCTCCCGGGTAGGAATCACTATGGAGATCAGCTCCCACTTCTCTGCTCTGCCTTACAGACACTTTGTATGAGTAGCATTTTTCCCTTGACCTCCTACTTCACCTTGTCATTTTAAGTTTCAGTCAGCTTGGTGTCAGGTGATCTGCCAGCCTGAGAAACTGGGACTGAGGCAGGTGGCAGCAAAAAATGAACTGTGTGAGCAAAGCACCAGCATGAAGATCCTTGAAAGCTGCTGTGTGCCCAGTGTCCTTGCAAGGAAAAAGGGGATGATAGTCTGATTTCTAAAAATGGAAATACAGTAGTCCCCGTGTTTTTAGCTTCCTTATCTCTAGACTGGCAGCAGAAGTTATCTACTTCATCTCTCTGCCAATTGCATCATCTACAATACCAAGGAAGATAAAATATTTCACTTTATGAAAATAAAAAAGAGAAAGGTTCAGCTTGGGGGGTGGGAGGGAAACCAACCTAATACCCCTAGACCAGGTAAGAATATACCCATTGAATTTCTGCTTATCATATACCTAAGAAAAGCAGAAAAATCCCTGTCAGAAAAAGGTAGCTTTACCCTACCCTAGTAGCATTAGTTGCATATGGTATGTGGCCTTTAAAAAAAAAAACTTTGAAAAATCAATAGTAGACACTTCCCAGGGTATCACAGATTCTTGTCTGTCAGACTACTGGTTGAACAAACAGCACGTCTGACAAGTTGTTTTAGTTTTCAGATTTGCAGAACATATGCAGGTTCTACTTTCTCAGTTATGTTCTCGTCTCCATCCTTGGAAAGAGGTAACTTTAAATAGATGGCTTAATGCCCAGAAAAATCTCTGAACAAGTTGATCTAATAGTTCAGACTTTTGATACATATATTTCTAAGGGAAATTTCTACTAACTCAGAGAAGTGCTCACTTCATACCATCAGAAGTGACACATTGGTAAGTTTTGGTATGATTATGTGTGTGTTCACGTAACTGGGCCTATATCGCCACACCCCAAACACCCCCTGAATCTTTCTGAGAGTGCTTTGGTGAGAATCTCAGAAACTGTATTTTATCTTTTAATCTTTAGATATATGGGATAATAATATGTATATATTTCTGTTTCTGATTCAGTTTACTATGCACTAGGTTGTATCATAGTGATTCTTGCATATTTACTCATTTCAAAAATAATTAAATTGATTTTAAATAAAAATCTTAGAAGATAAAGTGAAATTTTTCATTTGGTACCTAGAAATAAGTAAACTTCTGACTTCTCTTCAATCAGAGGGCTGAAACATATAGAAACTGGGTATCAAAGAGAGCAGCCACCTCTATATACCCCTTGATATCATGGTTAATCCATTGCTTTTTGAACGAGCAAGGAGATCCTTTGTGTCCATGTGTGTGTTTTAAAAGAAATGTTTCCCTTGAGGGTGTGTGTGTGTGTTAAAGGTTAACCTGTTACAGGAGTAAGCCCCACTGAATAAAAAGGGATTTAGTTATGAGTAAACCTGCTTAGGATTGCCCTCCTTAGCAACCATTCTAGCAGCAGAGGTTTGCAATCTCTTGTAAACCTGTGAAACAAGTAAAATGACTCTCACTTTCCCCCATACAAATACCAGAAAAACAAGCTGTCATGCAGTTTTTTATGATGAAGTTTTATAAAGTACATTTTCTCTCCGACCTTTAGATAATTTGCTTCTTAGGTTTCTGATCACACTTGTTGTTTCCCTTCTTTTTATTGCAGTTGGCCAATATCAAGCAGACTGCATAAGGAAATGAGGTTTAGAATAGCATTTGAGGATGCTGCTTAGGTGTGGAAAAGAAGGTAAGCAGGAGACAAAATGGGATTTGTATGTGATCTTTTAAGTATGTCTGATAGAATAACCATGGTTTGTGGGAGAAACTGTGGTTTAAATAAATCAGTTTATTGTGTCTGAATACAGCCTATATCCTATATTTTACTGTATGGTTCTATATCTTTGCTTTTTTTTCCTGAGGCCTACCTGTTGACCCCCAGGCTCAATTTAGAAACTATTCTCCACTTTCACTTCTTTTAACTTTATAGGCCCCAGAGAAGTTGACAGACAGTGGATTCAGTACAGACACAGTGGATTCGGTAGAGACAAGAAGTAGTATTTCTTCATACAGCACATAATTAACTTATGGAATTCAGTACCACAGGGTGTAGTGATGGCTGCAGGCTTAGATGGCTAGACAAAATTATGAAATTTGGACCATCAATGGCTATTAGCCATGGAGGGTGAACATATTATACGTGTTCAAAGGAGTATGCCTCTTAATGCCAGTTGTTGGGGCAATAGCAGGTGAGCCTTTCTACTCTGTTCCTTGTCCATGAGCCTTCTAAAAGCATTTAGTAGGTTGAAGAAGAGGATGCTAAAACTGGTGAACAATTAGTCTGATCATGCATAAATTCTTATATTTCCTAGCCAATACTGACCATAATACTGCTGTAACCACCCTCAACATCCTGGTGAATTTCCTTTACTATTTTAAGTATGCACTGAGCCCCTTGTTAAAATTTTAGCCATGAAGGCTAAGGCATGAAATTATGGCCAACATTTTAATAATACTACACACAGCCAGTAGATGGCAATACTATCCTTAACCTTATTTTGGAATATGTTGGCAAAGAGGTGGGGACCTGGTCAAGGAAATACTTCAGAAATCATTCTTGTTGCACATTAATAGCATTATCAGTTTGCCACCCCAGCCAGAATAATAAGACAGACAACAATTTGGAATTAAACAAGGGCCACCTTATTAACTATTTAAACAGAACATTGCTGCAACAGGCAAAACTAAGCAAGCGCTGAAACAGGCAAGGCAGGTGTCACTCCCTGACACAACCTCCTTGCCCTTGATATGGGCGGGACACCTAGCTCCGGTCTGGAGCCAGCCAACTTCTGGCTCGTAACCAGCAGCCCAGCATACTGGTAGCACCCCAGGAGCGCCTACCTCTGAGACTGCACAGACCTTCAGGGAGGAGCCTAGCCTGAGAGGTTCCCAGAGGCAATCACCATTCACCACCCTGGACCGCAGGGCCCTAGGACAATTCCTGATGACCTCCTGTTCCCAAATGGGATATGCCGTGAGGCGCTCACCAGTTCCATTTTCTTGCTTGCACAAACCTGCCACAGCCAAGGCCAAGCCTCTGCTTTGACCTTTGCTACCCCATTCAGCAACCAAGTGCTATCCGAATCCCGTGCTGCAAGTCCTCTAAAAATATCCCATTGCCCTTGTCTGAAAGGTGCACCCCATCAGGCCTATACAGGTCAGGAAACTCAACCCGTATGTTGGGGTGCGGCAAAAACAAACCCAACCCAGACTCCATGGCCTTACGAATTTGACTATTAGCATTACGCCTAGCATGGTCTATACACCTGGGGTCCTCCGCATGCTGCCATACCTGGCGGGGAAGCATGGCTGACCACACTATCTGCATACCAGGCCACCTTGCTCTTATCATCGCAAGGTCGGCCTTAGCCTGCAACACCAGGGCCATGCCCTTTATCAGCCCCAAATCATTGCCCCCGAGGTATATGACCAGGACATGAGGGGGAGGCCCCTGCCGCTCCTCAAACAACAAGGGCAGGAGCGCAGGCCACCTCATGCCCCTCCTCCCCAACCAGTCAACTGTTGTCACCACGTTGAGGCCGAGACGTCCTCCGTGCCCGATGAGCTGCCCAAAAGACCATGCTGTGGCTGCAGACCGTGACCCTTCGTCTCGTCCTGCGGCCTGCAGCACCTGTAAAAAGAACTCAATTAACAATGGCATTAACATAAAGCCTAAACAGGCTTAAACATTGCAGGGCCTAATACAACCTTTATAACAATGGGATTTCCAACGCCCAATCCGTCAGATTTCGCTGGTGTGGTACCCCATAACCAAAGCCATTGACGCGGCCCCAGTCCTAGAAGAATGTGAACAGAAACAAACACCACCCAGTCCCAGGCGGACCAATGCCCTCTGCATCATAGTCCAAAACTGAAACTTCGTAAGGGGGGTGCCATCTCTATGCTGAAACAGGTATCCAGGACCATCACCCCAAAGTGCTAGGTACCAACTAAGGGCGGCCACTGAGCACAACCCTGGCTCAGAACTAGGCCATAATTCAATAACTAACCCTTTACCACACTGGTCCGTTTTGGACCTCCACAGCTTAATCTGAAGCTTAAAATTAAATATAGACACATCCCTGTGCTCAAGCGCCACGCCAGAGGCATCAGTGCAGGAGCCCGCCACCAACTCGCTAATCCTGAGTGCCCCCGCAAAAGGCCACCAGCAAAGCCGCGTGAAAAAGCCCAGCCTCATAGCTGTCGCTGCAACATGAGGGCCACAGGCCCTCTAGCTGCGCAGCACCGCGGGGGTCAAGGGTTCCCTGGTGTCAGCTATCCTACCACGCTCCCGTGACCACCCCTCGAGCATCTTCCGAAGATGGAAATCGCCCGTGGTATCCTCATGACCAGAGGCCTTACTGGCAAAAGCCAGTGCGGACAGCTTGCCCCTAATAGTGTGTGCTGAAAGGCCCTCATTCCGCAATGTCACACAAAAGTGCATTAAGTGTGACATGGGAATAGGCCAAACTTGTTTCAAGCCCGCTTCAGCCCTGAAGGACAGGAACTGCTTACCCGCCTTCAGGTAAGCTCTTCGGGTGGAAGGGGCGAGGGCCAAACTCATTGCCCTGTCGGCCTCAGCCCTCCAATCTCCCACACCTCTTCGGGCATCCGTGCCGGGAGCAGGTCAGCTTCTGGAGCCAGCTGACAAAATCTTGCCATCTTTTTGCGAGAGAGAGCGTCAGCAACCCTGTTATTGATCCCCGGGACATGCCTGGCCCTAAACGTAACATTATGCTTTAGACACTGCAACGTGAAGGCCCGGACCAAGGCCATAACCCAGGGGAACTTTGACATAAGGAAGTTGATTACATGTACAGTAGACTGGTTGTCACACCAGAAATGGACCGTCTGATTGGCTAAATCAGTGGACCAAATCCACACTGCTGTGACAATGGGAAAAAATTCTAGGAAGGTGAGGTCCTTGACCCAACCAGCCCGAAACCAATCCGTGGGCCAGTCCCCAGCACATCAATGACCCCTAAAATACACTCCATAGCCAGAGGAGCCTGCAGCATCTGAAGTAATCTGCAGCTCGGCCTCGAGCAGGAGTTCCTCACGCCAAAGAGAAATCCCGTTGTATGAATCCAAAAACTGTTCCCATACAAGGAGGTCTTCCTTCATCCCCCTGTTGACTCTGGTCCTATGGTGTGGAAGATGGAGGCCCTTCATGGACTCACAGAGCCTCCTCACAAATGCCCTGCCAGGCGCCACAACTTTGCATGCAAAGTGGAGGTGGCCAACCAACTGCTGCAACTCTAGCAGAGTAACCTTAGAGAGTGACCTAACTGAGGCAACACGTATCCTCAAAGCCTCCAATTTGTCCCGAGGTAACCTGCAGCACAACCTAACAGTATCGATCTCTATCCCCAGAAAAGTTAATGTGGATGCCGGGCCCTCGGTCTTTTCCTGAGCAAGAGGAACACCAAGTTCCTCAGCCAGGTAGACAAAACTGGAGAGTAAAAATTGATGCTGCCCAGAATCCTTCCTGCCTACAAGAAGAAAATCATCAAGATAATGGGCAGTACTATGGAGACCCATCCTGAATCTCAAGGCCCATTCCAAAAAGGAACTGAACCTCTCGAAAGCAGCACAGGACACCGAGCATCCCATAGGAAGGGCCTGATCCATATAAAACTTACCCTCAAAAGCAAATCTGAGCAGCTCAAAATCCTCTGGGTGTACCGGGAGGAGCTGAAAGGTGGACTTAATATCGCACTTTGCCAATTTCGCCCCACCACCACAGAGGCGAACTACCCGCATGGTCTGATCAAACGAAGTATATCTTACCGAACATAACTCCCCGGTATGGCATCATTCACCGACTCCCCACGAAGGTAGGAGAGGTGGTGAATGAGGTGGAACTCGCCCAGTGCCTTCTTGGGCACCACTCCCAACAGGGAAACTCTCAAATTAACAGCTGGCAGGGAATTAAATGGATCCAGAACCCTGCCCTCCTTACACTCCTTAGCAATCTTTTCGCGAACTACTGTCTCCATTCCCAAAACTGATTTTAAATTAGGCGCTAAGTAAGGTGCTCTTATCCCCTGAAAAGGTATTCGAAAACCAACTGTGAACCCTTCTAAAAGGTAATCCCGATCACACACCCTAGGGTAACTACGCAACCAGCTCCTCAAAACTCCCAATCTTATTGGGCTAGGTCCCTTTATCAGCAGGGGGGTTATAAATTCTCCCACCCCCAGGGCGCTTGCCTCCTTTACCCCCCCCCCCCGGCCTTTAGGCTGTGGGCAACTGGAGAAGGCATGAGGTCTGGCACACGGGGGCACTCGTGCTGGAAAGAGCAGCATTTGCGGCCACAGGTTCCCTGGGAAGAAAACTCCCAACAAAGCGGGCATCGTTGAACCGCCTGCCCCACCTGCGGGCAGGAACCCGACTGCACATGGGCCCTCTTCACAGAATGGCCACTGTGCGACCGCTCACCCCAAGCTGAACTATTAAGTGACATAATTTGCAGCCACAGGTTAGGACTAATTTTGTCCCACCGCATGGCCGGGTTGATAGCTGCCCTCATCCTAAACTCCTCATCATGTTGCAACCAGGCCGAGCTTGGAAAATCAGTAAAAGCCTTATAAATGATGTCCATGGACTGGATCATCACAGAAGCCCTCCAAGGCTGGTGTCTCACAATGACGGCAGTGTAAATCAGGAACCCAGGGTACCAGTTTGCCCATGTCCTGTCTACCACACGACGCTTCAAACGTTCTTTCTCATGCTCATCCAAATTATCTTTGTCCTTCTTCTCCATCTCACGATAGAGCAAGCTAAAGACATCTACGTATTCCCCCCTGAGGATCTTTTCCTTAGTGGCGATGGAAAGGTGATTGCCCAAAGGTAAATTGGCATCACCGCTCAGCACAGCCCCAGCAGCGACAGCTTCATACGTAAGTCCCCCGGAATATGGGTAACCCACGCCATGCTGGGGGTAACTCCAAGCAGGCCAAGATCTGTGACGAAATGGATGGAGGACCCGAGGATAAATAATGAGGCCAACTAGTGTGAGGGGAGGCGACCGAACCCTGAAAACCAGGACCCCATAGCCACTGTGGCCCTTCCCCTCCTATTCCTAACTCCTTACCTCCTTGGATGGGGGGAGCCGTATAAAGAGCCATCTGCTGCTCCCTATCTCCAGGGCCCTGTTGTCCCGACGCTGATCCTTCCCCGTGTCCTGAAGCAGCTGCTTCCTTACTGTCCTCTAAGAATGCCAACCTCGCCAGCACCTGAGCCTGAAAAAATATGTTAGAACCTTTGCTTGCAGCAAAACCCCCAGCGGGCAAACCCCGATACTTTTCAAGCGCTTCCAGCCATTGTAAAATGGCCACATTCACCACATCCTCTTCATCTTCATCATCAGAGGGAACCACTGGCGCCGGCCGAGCCGGAGGTCTTTTAGGAGCAGGTTGTTTGCATTTACCTTTACCCTTTCCTTTCCTGGAAGCCATGGCCAAAACCTTCAAAAGAAATCAAAACTGCACAATTAAATCGCTACAATAAGTAAGAAAATAGAGGTATGTCCAAACAAACCAGCAGCCCAAAAAGAGAACCCTCACTTAACAGTGGAGGGCCAAAACCAAGCGCAGTGCTGCTTATGTGGACCTGAAGCAATGCCTCAGAGGAGTGTGCTACTTAAAATGGCTGCCTCAAGATCTATGACAAAATGGCCACTAAACATGAGGCCAGACAGACCTCATCATAATGGCCGCCCTCCTGGAAATGTGAATAGGCCAGACAGACCTCCTCAAAATCATTTTGTGATGTCACATCCTGTGATGTTGCTTCCACATACTGACACATGAACTCATGAAGTTTCCTAATACTGAATCAGGCCATTGGTCCATCAAGGTCAGTATTGACTACTCAGACTGGTAGTGGCTCTCCAGGGTCTCAGGCTGAGATCTTTAATGTCACCTATTATCTGATCCTTTTTTAGCTGAAGAGGCTGATACCTCCTGCATGTCAAGCAGATGCTCTATCACAGAGCAACGGCCCTACTGAATCCTTCCTCATCTCGGCAGAATATGAAGCACTAAGTGCTACACGAGTGCTAAATATGATTTTCATATCATAAGAACAGGAGAGAAGCCACAGTGGATCGGCCAACAGCCCATCCAGTACAACACTCTGTGTCACACAGTGGCCAAAAATACCAGGTGCCCTCAGGAGGTCCAGCAGCGGGGCCAGAACTCCAGAAGCCCTCCCACTGTTGCCCCCCAAGCACCAAGAATGCAGAGCATCACTGCCCCAGACAAAGTGTTCCATTTAGACCTTGTGGCTAATAATAGCCACTGATAGATCTCTGCTGGATGCGGACAGAGACAGACAGACAGACAGACAGACAGAAAAAAGAAAGAAAGAAAGGGGGAGGGGGAGAGAGAGAGAGAGAAGGAAAAGAGCTGGCAGAGGCACTTACCCCAGCAACCTTGAAAGCCACATGCAAAAGCACGCCCTTCAGTACAAAGAGCCTAGTCCCTCCTTAATCTCTGGGCGGGACTTTCTCTTGCTGCCTCTGCTCTTAAAGGGAAAATGTCTGGTGAGGCTTTTTACTGCAGGGCAGGCTCTCTGCAGACATTTCCCTTTTAAGAGTTCAGGCCTGGCAGGGAGAGGGCAGGGCAGGCTCCGAGGTTCCCCTGCGTTCCTGCTGGCAGCCATTGCCTCCCCCGGTGGCCAATTTTGAAAAAGCAGGGGTAAGCATTAAAAATCGGTGTTTCCTCCACCCTCCCGGGGGACTTGGCAGCCCTAAACTGAACTAATTGAGAATGAGCATTTTCAAGATGCTTGCCACTACAGCTCTGTAAAGACTGCTCAGCTTGACCATTTCAAAACAAACACTTTACAGATACCCTACATCTCTACTTTAGAAGTCTCACTGCTGAGAGAACAAGTATCAAGGAACAATATTTTGCTGAAACAGTTACAAAATACATGTTTTGTCTTTCAAGAACTATTAAATATACAAAATACAGAAGATCTGTCCATTACCAAAAGGGGCTGTCTCCTTTTTGAGTGGGGGAATTAACAAAGGAAACAGAGCTTTGTGAGAGGAGGGTAACTAGCGAGATCTCCACCAGTGTTTACAGGGATCTTTCTCTTAGAGAACCCCTCAGAAATAAACCAGTCTGGGTTGAAAGGAATGGGTTTTTATTGCACAAGGAGTACACACACACACAAGCAAATGTACACTGAGAGATAACATACACAATAGCTAATGGAAACAAAGGAAGGAGCAGAAATAGAAGGAGGCCTTTCAAGGAAATTCTAATTAACAGTCCAAAAGAGTAGAGTCCATGGAGAAGGCTGTGAAATGAACCAGTATTTCATGGAGATGAAAAGGAATCCAAATGAAGTTGGGGGTATGATGCAAGTGGGCACCTAGAACCCACAGACACAGATTGGAAGCTGCCTGCTACAGTTATAGGGCAAAACGCTGCCTGGAGGCATGGATGATGTGTGTTTCCCAAAAACAATACCTTGAACAGTTTTCCCAAGGTAGACAAAGACCTGAGTAAACTTGTGACAGCATAAGTGTTGTCACTGGTGCTGAATGAGTTTATCCAGGGTAAACTGGAAGTGTTAAAGTCTTCCTGATGAGATTGCAAAATGTAAACTAAAGGTGTAAGTGTTCCTCTATTGACCCTTGAGTACAGGATGGGAGAGGCTATTGAGCCAGATTAATAGGCTATTGAGCCTATTAATTAGGGTAAGTAGGCAGGGGAAGTGTGACTCTAGGGAAGGGGAGAGGAGGAGTTATTAATGGGAAGAATTAAACATCTACACCTATGCTGTTGCTCTTAAAAAAACTGATCCCCCCCCAATAACTGCATTTTAGGCTCCCCAAAAGTCAGGATATCCAATCAGGGATCTCCCACATAATGCTCTGAGTTATTCTTGACCAAGAGACATTTGGGTCTGATAACAGATGCAATTATTGTATTTAGTAACAAAATGAACATCTCCCATGGCAGTTACAAAATCAGGTCACTCACAGGCAAGGGTGTTTTTTTTAAAAAAGTAACAAAAATAAAACCAGCCACATGAGGACTGAATATGTTGCAGAAATATAGAATAAGTTAAAGCATATGAGAGTCAATTAAAGGAAGGAAAGGAGGGTCTACTGAAACTCCCAAGACCCTAGAAGAAGAAACTCGAGGGGGGGGGGAGTCCACATTGTTCCCTGCTCTCAAAATTCAACACCCTGAGACTTTTAGACTTAGGGAGGTGGAATTTTGATTGTGTGTGTGTGTGCGTTTTGGGTGGGATTTCCATCTCCCCGCCCCCCCCCAAAAAAAAAATCTGTGGAGATATTAGGGTTCTTTTTTCTTTAAAAAAAACTCATTTTCCAGTAACAATATAGCAAAAACTATTGACAGCAAATAACATCATAGAGGCAGGGATCAAATTATGGCAATACTAGCTTCTGAAATCTGTAGGCTTTGCTCAGTATACATTAGGATTTCACACAAGAGGTTACTTTCTAGTCTGTCTAGAATATTTCATGTGCATCCAAAGGGAAAGATGAGTCATAAAGTTTGCTGGCAGGAGAATTAAGCATCAGACAACTCCTTTCCGGGCCATCTGTCAATCTAAATTGTTTATCACCATCAGTGCCCGCTGGCATCATTGAACAAACATCCAGGCAGAAAGAGACAGTTCACTACGCTGTGAACATGCCAGTGGATAACACGGCAGCTTCATTGGCTCGCTAAAGCTAACAGCATTAGACATATTATTGCCACACCATTTGGCATGTTACAATTTTCTATTGAGCATAAATGCTTTGACTGGTATAGAGACTGCAAGCAGTTAGCTCTTACCACAGTTTCTAAATACCGAAACCATGAGCATAAGGAGAATAAACAAGAATAGTTCTTGTGATGTTTATCTCACAATTCTATCTGTGCATCACAGTGGCTAAAAAGTCACACATAAGTATGCCTTAAGCCAATGACTTAATTTGCACATTGACTGAAATCATACATTGCTATCACCAAACATAACTCAAGGAAGACCCATATACATAAACACATCATTGGCATTTAATAAAGGTGAAATACTAGCAGTAGTACTTAATCTGGTTCTTATATCTAAATGAAAATCATATATTGCCACTTGGTATTTCAGCCACTAAAACAGTGCTTTAGCAACAGAAAGGGTGCTGAATTGCTGAGGTAATATATGCAAACAGGACTGTACATTTATTTTGTACATCAGCTCTTAATAGAAGTGAAGCACAAGGACTATCTGTAGATATTTGACTTGAATAATACCTATGATTGCTGTAGTACATTGCCACTGAAATATGGAAGACCATCAAAATGTAAGGATTTTCAGTGGAGTGGTATCCAGCAATTGTATTAATGTGTGTTGGGCTGACTGGTGGGCTAAGATCCTCAAAAGCAGCTCCAGAAAGCTTGGTGGTCCTTATGAGGGCAGAAAGGCAGGGTATAATTTTTGTAAAATAAATAAGAACAGAATAAATACCAGAATCTGAATCATAAGTATTTGGTTTAAGTTACCAGTGCACTGATAACACCCTGAGTACTTACTTTGAGTTTACTTGGGGTTGCTTTTGAAGGTAGTTTGGAAATCATGACTGCTACAAAATGCAGCATTCAAACTGCTGACTGGTGTCTTTTACAGAGAACATGTTTAATCTCCCCTAATACAATTGCTTTGCTGATGCTCTTGTTTGGGGGTTGGTTATTTAAAAGCTAATTTTGACATCTGAAGCCCTGAATGGCTTGGGACCAGATTACTTGAAGGGCTGCTTACTCTAATTGCAGCCCCAACTTCATCTGCCACCAGTACCAGAGGGCAGGTGGACCACAAGAAGAAGCAGGGTCTTTTTCAGTTGAGGAACCTAAGACATGGAATGTCCACACCTACACAGCATGCCTGGAACCAGAGTTACAGAGTCTCCACCAAAACATAACTATTTGCATAGGATTTCTGTGGATTAGGGGGGATTTTTTTTGTTTCTGTTCTTGTTCTGTTTAAGAATACATTTTTGTTTGCTTTTCTTGTGTGTGTTTAATGACAGCCTTGTGCTTTTTTAAATAATTTGATTCTCTTATTTAATACAGTGCTGTTCTTGGGTTTACTGAGGTTTGTTCTCATTGTTTTACTGCTTTTACTGTTTTTTTCCTGTGATACATATGTAGACCTTGTAAAAGGTTTATTTATTATCTTTAAAAAGTTTGTGACATGTTTTCACCTGCATAGTGGGCCCTGCTCTGGAAACAGTCCCCTCTAGAGGAATGGGATTTCTACAGATAGGCTAAGTGAGTGGTTGCCGGGTCTGGTTTGGAGAATACCTGGAGACTTTGGGGGTGGATCCAGAAGAGGGTGGGTTTGGGGAGGGGAGGGGAGGGGCCTCAGCATGGTACAATGCCACAAAGTCTACCCTTCAAAGCAGCCATTTTCTCCAGGGGAGCTGATCTCTGTCAGCTGGGGATCAGTTGCAAAAGCAGGAGATCTCCAGGCCCCTCCTGGAGGCTGTAGGAATCCAAGCTGCAGTGTTGAGAGAGTCAAATAATGAAAAATATACACTGCAAGAAGCTTTTGTAAATTAATGTGTTCTATTTGTAACTCATTCTATAAAGTGCATTATGTGCTGTTTATAACATCCTGTCCGGTACGTATATTCAGTACATTTAGTATAACAATAACATTCAGTTCATTCAATTTAACAACTACAAGTCAATTTTGCATCAGTATTTTAAAAGTCAAGCCCCAACGGGAGTTGCCAGAATTACAAACCCACTTCTACTTGCACAAAGTCTTCCAAAAGGGGGGGGGGGGGAACTTTCATTTATAGTTGTATTGATGCTTATTGCTGGTCCTATAAAAAATTATTTAAAAGACATAATTCATAAGTATAAAAATTATACAATTTTTCTAGTATAGTTTGGGTTCATAAGTTTTCTTACCACATAGTGCAGCTAAGATTCATGGACGAAGCACTCCTGTCATTCTCAAGGCCTGCATAGTATTGACCTTATTCTCTGGTCATTAAATCTTTCAACACCTGTTAACAGTTAGTGCGGGTGTTCTCTAATTAAAGAGTCAGTATCAGAAATCCACATTCCACTTCTTAAAGTATACATGATTTATTTCAGTCCAAAGCAAGTCTAATCTACTTAGATATTTAAAAGAGACATTATCCCATTTTTAAGAGTCCAAATAAAATGGTATCAAGTTCACAAGTGGCATGAGAGATCCATTGCTTGGTTCATTTCCTCCGGGGTCAGTGTATGAAGCTTGTCAATCCAAAAGTTTTCTATGCAGAGAAGAATCTTCTTAGTATCTACACAGTTGAGGCTTTTGTTCTCATATTTGTAGATCATGAAGAATTTTAAGTCCTCAAAGTGATGTTGTGCTGACATGCAATGCTCTACCATAGGTGAGTCAAAAATTTCGTTTTTCAATCTTGATTTATGTTCCAAGACATGTGTTTTTAATGAATGTGTGGAACTGCCCACATAAAATTTTGGACACCCACAAGAGTCTACATATACAATATTTTTACTAGCACAGGTGAAAAAGTGTGGCAGTCAGTAATTTTTCAAATAAAGTTCCAAGGAAAATTCTTTTATTTCAAAACAATTTTTACATATTGAACAGTTTTGACATTTAAAATGCCCATATGTTTATATAAAATTTTGCTTTAGTATATATTGAGTTTGGTTATATATATCTGATTTTATTAGAATATCCCTAATGGTTCTAGTCCATCTGTATCCCACTAGAGGGAACTGTTGGCATCCTGGTATATGGGATACTACATGCCAATACTTATTGAGCCTGTTCGCGGGGAGGGTGGGAAATAAATTTGAAAAATAATGAATGAATGAATGAATGAATTATTCCGGAATTTTCTAATCTGTGTGGAGAGGTTATTAAACTGGAATGCACATGAAATTCTAGAGTTTATCTGTGAGGTTCTTTCTGTACATAGTTCTCTTCTGTCTCTTTCTCTAGAGTGTCTCCAAGCTCAATTTATAACAGTTATAACAGGGTAACCCCGATTTCCCAATTGCTTTGTTAACATTTGACTTAAACCAATAAAATCTTTCTCTTCATTACAATTTGTTTTCATTCTGAGAAATTGGCCATATGGTAGATTGGTCTTAAGATGCCATGGATGATTGGAATCAAAGTGCAATAGAGCATTTTTGTCTGTTAATTTCCTGAAGA
The DNA here is from genome assembly GCA_029233225.1 of Lepidodactylus listeri. NCBI lineage: Eukaryota > Metazoa > Chordata > Lepidosauria > Squamata > Gekkonidae > Lepidodactylus > Lepidodactylus listeri. The sequence goes on along the minus strand of JARCFY010000001.1, from coordinate 114,800,877 downwards.
CTCTAACTCCCAATTTTTGTTTTTCTCTCCTGTATATCACTGTATCTAGAAAGCTAATTGCTTGTTCATTGGCTTCATGTGTAAGTTTTATAGTTGGATAGATGTTATTTATCCATATCATGAATTTGTCTAATTTTATTTGTAAAAATCATAAAAATATCATCCAAAAATCTTTTGTACCACATTATTTATTTATATATATATACACACACACAGAGGATTATGATTCAAAATAGTATCTTGTTCCAAAATGGACATAAAAAGGTTTGCTATGGATGGTGCAAAGATGCTGCCCAGAGCAACCCCTTGAATTTGTATAAAATAATCTATTCCAATCTAAAATAATTTTTTCCCAGAATAATTTCTACTTATTCAAGGAGAAAAATGTGGGTGGACTTTTATTGGTACATTTTTCAAAGAACATTTCCACAGTATTTCTGGCTTCCTCCAATGGAATATTGGTGTATAAGGCACCAATATCCATGGTGACCATGATAAATTATTGTGGGGTAGTTAGATCCTCTATCAAACTTATAAAATATCTGGTGTCTTTAATGTACGATGGCATTTGAGTCACGAAAGGTTTTAAATAATGATCCACATATTGGGAAAGAGGTTCAGTCAGGGATTCATTTGCAGAAATGATAGGTCTACCAAGGTCTGCTTGTGTATCTTTGGTAAGATACAGAACACGGGTGTTCTTGGGTATTCTTTAAAAAGAAACTGAAAAGTTGGACAGTCTGTTATATCTAAGGCTAGAGCCCCCTGTAATACAATTCTAATGAGTCCCTCTATTTCATCAGTTGGGTCTGCTTTAAGAGGCCGATAATATTCCTTATCATGTAATTGACACCTACACCCTTATCCGCCTCTTTTATAATAATATCAGGATCTTTATTCAAATTTTGTAGAGCTATCCAACTTGGCAATGGGACAGGAGAACGGGGTGGGTGGGCAGACTCCAAGAGAGAAAGGGAAGAAGGAGAGATATTTATCTCCTGAGGGAATAGAGAATTTCTGAAGTCATTCCAGAGTTTTAAAAAAGCCCATGGAGATGCAGAGAGGCAGCTGGCAGAAGAATGGCCATCCTCTAGTGTGAATGTTTGATCCTCAGTAGTAATGGGACTGTGACTATTAGGAAACTATGGCTTCTCAGAGTTTGTAAAGAAGAGAAACTAAATGTACAATGAGATCTGTCTGTAGTTTGTGAGTCAGAGACTACAGAGACTCCCTTCCCTCTGCTCTCTGACTTTGGGACAACTCAGTATATTTTATTATTCACACTGTTGTGTTTAAAACTCCCAGTTCTATACCCATTGGTCCCCCTACATTTAAATAAACACTGTTTAAGTGCTGTTCATACGTTAAATAGGGCCCTTTTAAGACTAAAAGGGTTAAAGGGAGGAAAACAACTGGAATGCAATTTCACAGGATTGTACCCCCATTCAATGTCTGAACAATGCTTATGCTGCATTATGTGAGCTGAAAATGCCCGTAAAATCTTTACTGATACCAAGCAAGGCTATAACAGATAACAGGATCTGGAAGTTCATACCTAGCTTAAGTAATTTGTCTAGTACTTTAGATGTGGAGTTCTCAAAAAATAACAACTCTGTTCTTGGAAAGAGGAAGAACCCTGAAGAACATGACAGGTTTACAAGGCATTGCTATGCCTACTTCAAATATTAATGCCTGTCCTAAGACATGGGCTCAGGTTTTGGGGAAAGCACTGGTAAATGTTATTCATGCCCACCATTTCTTATTGGAAGCTAAGACTTTTCTTAGGGGGAACACTGTAAACTCAGAGGAAGAAGTTTTTGAGCAGTGACTTGAGAATACCTCAGAGATGCTACAAAAATGGCAAGTATCAGATACAAGTTAAAAAGTGCCTCAGAGGGTCTGCCCAAATGTGACTTGCACTCTGAAGATCTGTTGTCTGGAAGTACCTCTGATCATTTGAGGACCTGGATCATATTTTTGGTAGCATGAAGGGTGCTGAGAAGTTGAATTTTAAATTATATAATATCTATCAGTACAAGAATGAGAAGTTCTCTGTCTTTATGCAGCACTTGGAAAAGCTGTGGAGAACCAATGGGCAATGCTAGGCTGGCACACATTGTGACGGAGATACTTTATAATTAAATAACTTTTCTCAAACTGAGGCTTAGTGAATGGCAAGAAAATCCCCCTAATTATTCCATACTGATGAAACAGGCCCAAGAAGAGGAATCAAAGCAGGCTAAAAAGGAGCTTTGTCATTGTAGTTTCATCAGCAGAATGTCAGAGCAACAGCCTAAAGTTTTGATGATGCATATGCATGATGCCACACAGCAAGTCCAGGCTCTTACTAAGCCAGTGGTCAAATTGCCCAGCAATGTGAGCTTGTTTGTATCTAAGCAGCTCCAAACCACAGCACCTAGAAGCTCTCTATATAATTATTCCAGTGGATAAAAGCAATAGCTAATGTTTTTGCTGTAAGTGTGGAAAAGATGGGTACCTTGCAATAAGATGTCTGAGGGAAAAAACATTTTAGTATATCAGAAATTACAAATGAGGGAAAAGAATTTGAAAAGTTTGCAAGAGATTTGGGAAATGAGCCATTCAAGTCTCCGAAGAAAAAGGGTGTTCACATCCGGGACCAAAGACAGAGGTCCCTATGATGATGAAAAACTTGAAGATTATTGCTGTGTTGGATACAGGGTCTCAAATGATCATAGTTTTTAAAATCTTTTATAAGAAGCTCCTGAAGCACTTACCTGTACAGCCTTTAACCGGACTGGGTTTATACAGTTGAGTTTAACCAACAAAGAATATCCTTATGAAGGTTACATTATATGAAATTTAGGATATCCTGAAGAGGATGTTGGATTAAAGAAAGAAGTAGACACCGCTGCTTTGATTATCATTACCAGCAAGGAGTGTGAAGATATTGCCTGTGAAAAGCATGTCAGCAAGGAAAAATACTGTTGTAGCGGAACAGTCCTGCTCTGCCCTGCAAGCTCTGCTCCACCCTGCCCTCATGGGTTTTCTCAACACCTGGACGGGTTTTTCACTCTCTCTGTTCAATTACCACCACAACATGCTGATTGACCCTGACTGCTTTGATTTGAGAGACTCCCCGATGCATGAAGAATGAAAGATTTCGCCAAGAGGAAAGGTCTCTGAAGAGTACTGGACTCAGGAGACCAGGAACGGTGAAATCATGAAGTCTTTATTGAGTGATTCAGCATGTCCAGTAGATGGCCAGATCAAGCATGCTTACAGGGCTCCAGGGCCCTCATTATATGCTGGCCAGAGCCACACCTCCGGCCGCACCCAAAAGACCTGATAGGGGCTTAACATATGCACATGTTTGTCATAGGTTCCCTGGAGGAGCCTTTGACCACATTGGCTCCCCAGGGAGAACCTAGGTCCCACATTGGTGGAGGCTTAGAATCCAGATGTCTATTGTTCCTCCAGATTCAAGCTCCCCTCTCCGCCTGACCATGTGCTCTGGCCATGCGACGGACGCCATTACCTGGGAGCACATGGCAGGCTGGTTGCTACACAGAACATAGTACATTACACCCCTCCCCCCATAGTCTGGACTGTCCCTTGGCAAACATAGAGGTGCACGGGACGTTTCCGTTCTCTGATCGAGTGGCACGGGGTCACCGGAGCCGCTGGTGTAGGGAGCGGAGATTCGGAGATATCTGCCGCGGGCTGAGCCGGGTCTGGTGCTGGCACAGGGACAGCGACTGGAGTGATGTCCGGGTGGCTGACTTCTGTGGAGTCCTCCTGCAGAGTCTTGGCCAGTCGTGGGGTGAGCGGATTGTCTTTCTCTGGTACCTTGGGTTCCGCATCTGGGAAGTCCTGCCCTGGATCGTCCGCGGAGAAGGCATGCAGGTGGCAGAGAAGCTGGTCCACATGGTGCCTCCACCATTGTCCTTCCTCACCCGTGACTTCATAGGAGAGGGGACCGGTGACACGGATAATCCACCCCGGAAACCACAGGAGGCCCTGGGCGTAGTTGCAGACATAGACCAGGTCCTCCGGCACAAACCCTCTGGGAGCTTTGGGGATGTTGGGTTCTTTGGAGGCGGCCGGCGCCTGATCGGGATGGAGCCAGTCGAGCTGGGTTGTCAGCCAGCAGCCCATGAGCAGCTCTGTGGGGCTGCGACTGGTAGCCTAGTGAGGGGTGGTGCGCTGGCCGAATAGGAAAGCCGTTAACTTAAACCCCAGATCCCCCTGGTCCATGTGCCTCAGTGCCTCCTTAGTGGTGCGGACAATTTGCTCTGCTTGACCGTTCGTGGCTGGGTGAAAAGGGGCGGATCTCACGTGCCGGATGCCATGGAGCTCCACGAAGCGCTGGAATTCTGCGGAGGTGAAAGCCATGCCATTGCCCAAAACGATGGTGTCCGGCAGGCCGGGGTGGCAAAGATGTGCCACATTGCTCGAATGGCGGCTTCAGAGGAGGTGGCGCACACAGGAACGACTTCTAGCCACTTCCTGTAGCTGACAACTAGAATAAAGAAAAGCAACCCCCGTACCGGGCCTGCAAAGTCCACGTGGAGCCGGGACCAGGAGCATTGGGTGGACTCCCAGGGGCAGATGGGAGCGTGTGGAGGGTCTGGACGGGTCTCTTGGCACTTTTTGCAGCGGCGGGCCTGGTCCTCTATCTCCTTGTCAAGGCCTGGCCACCAGATGTAGCTCCGGGCCTGGGCCTTCATTTGTATTACCCCAGGGTGGTGCTCATGCAGAGCGATCAGCACGTGCAGGTGGAGGGGTTCCGGAATCACTACCCTCGAGCCCCAGAGTAGGCACCCCTTGTGGGTGGAGAGTTCTGCGGGCCGGATTGAGAAGGCTGCGAACTCAGGGTCTGGATTCTTGGGCCACCCCCTTCCCACCCAGTCGGAGACCCGGGAGAGTTGACAGTCCTGGGCCGTGCACCGGGCCATGTCCCATACAGGAAGTGGCAGGTCTGGCAGGTCCTCGAGCAGAGCGACGTGGTTAAGCTGGAGCTGGGTTGGGGTCTCAGGAGGGCAGCGGAAGGTGACTGAGTGCGTCCGCATGGCCCATGGCCTTCCCCGGGCAATGCACCAAGTCGTAGTCGTACCCCATGAGGAAGATCGACCATCGGAAAACTTGCGGGGACAACATCTGTGGTGTGCGGCGATCTGGGGCGAGGAGGCCCAGAAGAGGTTTGTGGTCTGTGGCAACCGTGAACTTGCGCCCATACAAGTAACTATGGAACTTTTTGACCCCGGCCATGATCGTAAGTGCCTCCTTGTCTATCTGAGCATAGTTCCTTTCAGCCGGGGCTAGGGTCTGGGAGTAATATGTGACTGGGACCTCCCGGCCATCTGGCAGTTTGTGACCCAAAACTGCCCCCACCCCATAAGGAGATGCGTCACAGGCCAATATGACTATCAGGGCTTCATCGAAGTGGGTGAGGACTGCATTGGACATTAGGAGGTCCTTGATGCCCTGGAAGGCTGCCGCCTGGTGGGGACCCCAAGTCCAGGGGGCACTTTTGTACAGGAGCCTGAGTAAGGGCTCAGCTACTGCCACCTTGTGGGGAAGGAAGGCGTGGTAGAAGTTGATGAATCCCAGAAAAGACTGCAGCTCAGCCTTGGACTTGGGGGCTGGGGCATTGGAGATGGCCTTTACCTTGTCCTTAGTGGGATGAATTCCATGGGCGTCCACCTTGAAGCCGAGGAAATCCACCGCAGGCACCCCGAGGAGGCACTTCTTGCGTTTCACCTTCAGGCTGGCATCCTGGAATTGCTGGAGGACGGAGAGTAGGCAGGCTGAGAAGGTCTTGACGTCCGGAGCCGTGATTAGGACATCGTTGAAAAAGGGCTGCACCCCCGGAAGACCTCTTAATAAATGGTCCATTGACTCTTGGAAGATACCGGGGGCTACGCTGACCCCGAACTGGAGGCGCTTTACCTTAAACACCCCCTTGTGCGTCACAATGGTCTGTGCTTCTGCTGTCGCATTGTCAACCAGAAGCTGCTGGTAGGCCTGGGCCAGGTCTAGTTTCCCAAACACTCGTGCCTCGGCCAGCCAACACATGGCTGATGACCAGGACTGGGTAGGCGTGGGCCTGAGTGCTGTATTGATGGTGCACTTATAGTCTGCGCAGATGTGGATGTTCCCATTTGCCTTCATTGGCGTCACAATCGGGGTCTCCCATTGGGTGTGGGACACTGGTTCTAGTACTCCCTGGGTGACCAGCTTATTGAGCTCCCGCTCAATCTTGGGCTGCACTGCGAGCGGTGGATGGCGGACCGGTATGCGCATGGGCCAGACTGGGGGGTCGAGGTCCAGGGTGACATCCAGCCCTGTATATGAGCCCAGTGCCCCGTCGAAAACCGCTGGGAATTCCTCACAGATGTCAGTAAAATCTGTGGGCCGCATGCTGTGTACCCCAGTGATGCCCAGCTCTAGGGGCTGGAACCAGGAGAGTCCCAGCAGGCTTGTGAGGTTGCCCATTACCACCAGGAGGCCCAAGCATCCCATAAAGTTCTTAAATTGGACCCAGAACTTGCCCAGCCCCCTTATTGGTATCAGGTTCTTCTGAAAGTCCCGCAAGATTAGGCCCTGGACTTTCCGCAGTTGGGCCCCCCCGGGGCAGAGCCTGCGGAAGGTGAACTCTGAGATTATGGAGTAGGATGACCCGGTGTCTACTTCCATCTGGCAGGGAGTCCCCTTGATCAAAACTGAGACCTTAATTTTGTTGGGGGTGTCGGGGGGCAAGTTCATCACCTGCTGTGTCTTGCAGCGGAGGTGGTGGGTTGCTGCTGTCTGGAGGAGTTCGGCAGACTCCTGGTGTGCGGCTTTGGTGCAGCGGTTGAAGCAGGTGCAGCAGTTCCAGGCGTGTGGCCCTTCTTGCCACATGACTGGCACTCTTCTTCCCAGAAACGGCAGGTCCGGCGGTCATGCTGGTCACCACAGCTAACGCACGTAGAATGTTTGGAGTGTGGTGTCGCTGAGCGAGAATACTTTTCACCTGAGTTGCGGGACCCCTGTCCTGGAGGCCGGCGCTATACCGGGAGCGTCTCATTGTCCTCAGATACGTCAGAGTCTGCAGTGGCCCCGGTCTGGTGGGCGGCCACAGATGTGCCTAGCTTCTCCTGCTGAGAGACCTCAAAGGCACAAGCCGTGGTTAGCATCTCGTCCAGGGTGGCGGAGGAGTTGGCCATCAGCTTCCTTTGAAGCTTGGGGTCGCGGACCTCACACAGGAACATGGAGTATAGTGTGTCCTCTACGGCCATGAACTCACACCCCACCAAGAGATGGCAGATGTCCGCCAGGTAATTGGAGGCAGACTCACCCTTCTGCTGCAGTTGGCGGAAGAACTTCACCCACTGCAGTTGGCGGAAGAACTTCACCCACCCTTGGAGGGTCTCGGCGAGAAGTGGTTCCTTAGGAACGCCATGATGTCATCATACGTGGCCTCCGCTGGGGGTACAAGGGGAAAGCAGGCTGCGGAGTAACTTCAGCGTCTTTACCCCACAGAAGGCCATGAACCAGGACTTCTTCTTCCCGGCATCCGTGATGTCCTGTGTGTCAAAGTAGGATGTGAGCTGGTTTGTCCAGGCTTCCCAGTGTTCAGGGCAGGCTGGATCGAATGGGTGGGTGGTTCCCAGAGCGGCGGCCATTGTGGAATGTGCAGCAGTGCGTTGAGCTAGATTCTTGGGATCCGATGGTGGTGCGGTGGCGCTGGAGCTGAGCAGGGCCGGTGGTCTGGGCTTGATGCGGTGCTGGTGTCGGCCGAGGAGTCGCTCAACGGGATCCCACCTTCATCACCAGTGAAGAATACTGGACTCGGGAGACCAGGAACGGTGAAATCATTAAGCCTTTATTGAGTGATTCAGCATGTCCAGTAGATGGTCAGATCAAGCATGCTTACAGTGCTCCAGGGCCCTCATTATATGCTGGCTACACCTCGGCCACACCCAAAAGACCAGATAGGGGCTTAACATATGCGCATGTTTGTCATGGGTTCCCTGGAGGAGCCTTTGACCGCATTGGCTCCCCAGGGAGAACCTAGGTCCCACATTGGTGGAGGCTTAGAATCCGGACATCTATTGTTCCTCCAAATTCAAGCTCCCCTCTCTGGCCATGCAGCGGGCGCCATTACCTGGGAGCACATGGCAGGCTGGTTGCTACACAGAATATACTACATTACAAATGCTCCTGAGTGTTCTCACTGAATGAAAGGGATGTGAGATGTGCAAAGAGGGTACCACATATTAGACTCCAGAATCCTTAAGCATTCAAACAATATTCACAAAACAAAAGTTCCTCAGAAATGGAGGGTGTGTGAGACACTCTCTAGCAGTTACTAGCAAATGACATAATTTCTGAATTCCACAGTCCACAGAGGTGGTCTGGAAGAAGAATGCCAAGATGTTAGCCAAATTGCTTTAATTTAACTTCAGCAATTGGCGAAACAACGGGTTCTTGCCAGCTATACCTAGGTCCCGCCCCTTCCAGGAGTTCTCAGAAAATAGGCAAGGAGGCGGAGTGGTTTCTTTGAATGATGTTTACTGAAAGTTGTTATTCAAGCATACAAGGAATAATAATAAAACCACATACACACAAGATCTAAGGAAATCAGACAGAAAATAGCACTGTTGCATGAGCAGGAGTATCGTTGAGGGGGAATACGTTACCTGTCTTGATGATGGGTGATTCACTTCCACGAGAAGATTGAGGGAGGGATGAATGAGAAAAATAGGGGGAACGAGATCTGAACCTGCAGATACACGCTCCAATCCTGGCTGCGCAAACCAGGGATTAAAGATGGAGGCAAGGTGTTGGGTACAGGAACCTGGACATAAGAGGTTGGTGAGAAGATAGAGGTCGAAGGTGGCTAAGCAATGTGTTTCTGTTGTGCAAGATCTTTTATCAGGTGGCATTGGGATGGGCTGCGCTGACCACATCCCATTGTCACACCTACTAGGTTGTCCGTCCTTACTAGCCTTACTATTGGTCAGTGTCATAGTGAGGAGGGGGCAGGAAGGAGTGGACAATATTGCAAATCTAGGTGCTAATCAGGATCTAACACCTGGGCCATCTGGTTGGTCTTCTTGGCGCCAATCTCTGGTCTCGTGATGACTTCGGCCAGGTCACTTGATGGTCGGCGATTAGTTGCTGGGCAACCTAATCTCTTACTGGAACTTTGAGGGCAGGTGTGAAGAGGCCATCGTAAAGGAGAAAAGGACCCTTTGAAATGGAGTCTTGGTCTCCCTGTTGGTGTGAGCATGTGAAGTAGATGTAAGAGCTCTTTGAAATGGAATTCTGGTCTCCATGCAAGTGTGAACTCTAAAGGAAGTCTCCCGCTGTGGGCTGGAGCCTCTCATAGCAATAGAGAGTGCCTTTGCCTTAGGCAGAAAACCAACCCAAAGGTCAAACTTATGATTTTAAAGTTCATAAGAGCATATAATATGCCTTGCTGGCTTACAAAGATATCCATGGCCATCAGAGTGAGCTTGTGGAGCCCAAGTGGTGCTGAGGTTCTCCAACCAGCTCTTCCTGAGAGGAGGGTGAGTTAATTTATTTGCCCTTTAGGATTCTACCAGTTTGAGCACATATCTAGGGCACCAGACACTTTTCAGAGCCTCATAGAAAAAGCAGTATGAGGTATTATTTTGTTCCAAGTTTACAGTTTATCTGGATGACCTGATTATATCTGGAAAATGTTTAGAAGAACATGAAGAGAGACTTTTGAAAGTGTTGGATAGATTGGAAGCTTATAGTCTAAAGTTGTTTATTGACATCAGCCAGTTTTGCAGAATATCAAATATGTGGCTCATATAGTATCTCAAGAGAGCATCAGTATAGATCCAGATAAGACAGAGCTTTTGACATCTTGGCCAAGTCCATGCAACTACTGTGAGTTAAAAACTTTTTTAGGGTGCAGTGGATATTATCGCTGATTTGTAAAAAAAACCCTATACCATATACCATAACAACAACCCCCCTAAATAATCACCAGCCCAGCAACATCAAACTCAAATGTGAAACCAGAAATAGGAAGATGTCCACTAGGCTTTCCGAGGCAAAATTTTGGAACCCTTTGGAGACTTTTGGGGATAGACAGAATACAAAGTGTACTGAGGCTTTTCGACAACTGATCTATTGCCTGACTAATGCGACAGTTCTAGTTTTTGCTGATCCTACCAAGTTATTGTTTGACACACAAGGTGCTAGTTTGGAGGGACTGGATGCAGTATTGTACCAAGAACAGGAAGTTAAGATAAGACCAGTAGTTTTTTTTGCCAGTCAAGGCCTCTGAAAGCGAATCTGATTATCCTGCTCACAAATTAGAGTTTCTAGTCTCAAAATGGGCTGTTACTGAAAAACCTTGGTCCTATCCAGGAAATTGGAAGATTTGTATTCACTTACTGTAAAGCTTCCTTTCTCGGTGGTCCAGGAGTGGAGCAGTCATTACTCTTGGGAATAGGCTCCTCCTCTGGAACAGGGTCAGTTTCCTCAGCTCACTCCAGGAAGGGGAGGGGCCTGTCCCCTGGGAACATCCCAGTCATCTCAAAACCGTGCATCCCCTAACATCACAGAAAGGAAAAGAAAAACACTTCTCCCCACCACAGTGAAACTTGATTTTCAGGACAACCTGACTTATAACTTTATGCCCCACCTGCAGGTGTAGACCAAAGTTGAAACCCTCTGTCACTCTCCCACTCTATTGACTCACATTTTTTTGCTTTAGCATCTCAGAGAAACTTTATAAATGTTCATCCAATTTCTACATCCCCCAAAAAAATTACCTCCGGAAGCTGCCCCCCAGAACTGGGTGGGTAGGACTGCCTCACTCCTGGGCCACTGAGAAAGGAAGCTTCATGGTAAGTGAATACAAATTTTCCATTCTCCAGTGATCTTGGGAGTGGGGCAGTCCTTACCACTTGGGATATAAAATAGCAGTGTGCCCCAAGGTGGGAAATCCAGCTTCTGATTTATAGGGTGTGCTGCAGCACACTCTAATGAAAAGCCGCCGCAGCCAAGGTCAGCTTCTCTACTCTATAGCACTATATAGAGTGCACAGACTTTCAGTGGCCACCATACCTACCATCTCCAAGGATGGAAGTGATCTGTAAGCTGCTGATGTAGCAGCCCCCCACAGAGAATATGCTGAAACACTTTTGGGTGGCCACTTGGATCCACACCACAGTAACATTGATACTAGACTACTGTAAGGCATTATACACTGGTCTCTCCTCAAAATCAATTTAGAAACTCCAGTTGGTGCAGAATGCTGCAGCTCAGCTATAATTGGGAGGTAGATGGAGCACACATATTACTCCCATCCAGCAGGCACTTCACTGGCATTCCATCCATTACCAGGCTCAATTTAAGGTATTAGCTATCACATATAAAAGCCCTTTCATGGCCTTGGACCCTCACATCTGTGAGACTTGCCTCTCTCCCTATGCTCTGCCATAACAGCTCTGCTCTTTGGAGCAAGATCTTCTGCAGTTGACAACCTGCAAATGGGAAAAAATAACAAATACTCGTGCCTTCTCCATTGTGGCCCCCACTTTGTGGAACGGCCTGCCTGAGAAGGTCTGGAAGGCTCCCACTCTCATGGCTTTCTGCAAACTATGCAGAACTGAATTATTCGGGAGGGCTTTTCTATGCAGGTAATAGAGGTGCACTGTCCTAAATTATTCATAAAGTTACTTGGAAAAATCATTAGGGACTGTGATCTATATACTATATATAGGTTGCTGAAACTAGGATCCTGCTTTGGATTTTTGCATCATTTAATGTGTCATGCCAATACTTATGCTTTGCTTCAGTTCTGCTTTTAGACTTCTGGTTGGTTCTATAACCCTAATCCTGTTGCACTGTCTATTGAGTGGCCCACTTGTCGATTGTATTGATTCACTGTGTGTAATCTGCCTTGAGTCCAAGTGAGAAAGAAAGACTATAGATAATATAAATGCACACATACACCCATACATATATACATACATAGAAGTACACTGGTCAAAACTCATATCACACCTTGCTTTAGAAAGGTTAGGCATACAGCAAAGGCTCCAGACTCCTGAATGACTAAGATGTTAACCATCAACCTTTTCCATTATTTATCGTTCACATTTTTGCTGGGTCTCAAGAAGAATTACTCAGAATAAGCCAATACAATCAACAGGGTGGACATCCAACAGCCAGTGCAATAGGGCTTGACGTGTAGAAATGTGAAACCAACCAGAAATCTGAACGAGAGGTAAAACGAAGCACAAGTATTAACATGGCACATTAAATAATGCACAAATTACACAGTTTGAACCTACTTACAGCAACAGATAGTACAAACTATACACAGTGGTACAGTCTATAGTCCCTAACTCTTTAGCCCAAGATTTTCTGAACAATTTTATTATGGTACAAACTCGTTTCCTGTGCAAAAAGCTCTCTTCAGTAATTCAGTTTTGCAGTTTGCCAGAAGCCAAGAGGGTGGGAACCTTCCTGACTTCATCAGGCAGTCCATTCCATAAGCCTTAGCTGTTACAAATGCATTGCTGATGAAAATAAAAATCTTTGCCCTCTCTGTGGATCTTGTATGGCTTTCAGGAAGCCTAGAGCCTCAGCACAAACCTGCATTAGCCATATCATATGGTAAAGGGGGGAGGCGGAAATGACTAGATGGCTGTGCAGCTTGCCAGATGTAGAATCCTATTCTAACCACAGCGGGAAGCCACAGTTTGCACTAGTGGGGGCTAAGGAAGATTTACGGGATTAGACTGCACAAAGCAGTATCTTTATTACCTGTCTACTAAACTTCCCCTGTGTTGCTTGCTAGGCAAGGCTTCATTGTACTGGCATGCTGGTTACTGAAATAATAGCAATTCTATTGACAGGCCTATCTCTAATGACAAATCATTCAGTGTACAGGTGACATGCAGGGCATGCTGTTCATTTCTGATTATTTCTCTGGAATTATTTCATGTATTAGCATTCATTCATTCGTTCAGGATTATTAGGATTATGCATCCAAGCCATATGTTTTGCAATCTCAGCAGCTGTGCACTTTTAATACCCTGAAGTGATGTGAGGGGAAGATAAAATCTCCCTCCTTTCTATTTCCTTGGAACAAGAAAATAAAACGCAAGATCTCCATGTTGGTCACAATAGAATAATGGACTACACCTCCACACCTGCAACTATGTATTAAGAAGCAGGGACCCATGAGAAACTCACAGGGAAATTTCCCTTTCATGTCCTTCTGTACCTTCCTCCTCCTTCCTTCTTCCCTGAATGCTCTTCCTCCATACTACCTACACTTTTGCCATGCCAAGAAGAAAGAAGAATCCTGCTAGGATAAAACAGGTGCTGAGTACTGGTGGTGTTTGAGCTGGGACTCACCACTCAGCCACTTGGCTGCCAATGCAGCCCAAACACTGCCAATACTCAGCACTCAGTATCTGCATTCCTTAGCAGGCTTCCTTCTGTCCTGGAGGCTGCAGTTACTTTGGGCACATTCCTTCTCCTTGCCATTCTGCCTGCTCATTCACTGCTGCTGCTATATCTGTCCATCTTGGTGGGGGTGACAGCAACCCTAGCATCTTTTTCCTCCTCCTCCACCACCTACCTCAGATGCCACCACCTAAACAGTGGGAGGGAGGCAGCAGTAGTGACGGTTCCCAAGCTTCTTGCTCCTCCTCACCCACCTGCAGCATTGCTGCCTTGGTGATGGGGGAGCAATGGTTCCTGCTCCTCCTCCCTTGCCCACTAGGGCTGCCAAGTCCAACTTGGGAAATATCTGGGGTCTTTGGGGGTGGAGCCAGGAGACTTTGGGGGTGGAGCCAGGAGAAAGGAAGTGACATCATTTTGTGATGTCACATCCTGTGATGTTGCTTCCACATGCTGACACATGAACTCATGAAGTTTCCTAATACTGAATCAGGCCATTGGTCCATCAAGGTCAGTATTGACTACTCAGACTGGTAGTGGCTCTCCAGGGTCTCAGGCTGAGATCTTTAATGTCACCTATTACCTGATCCTTTTTTAGCTGAAGAGGCTGATACCTCCTGCATGTCAAGCAGATGCTCTTATCACTGAGCAACGGCCCTACTGAATCCTTCCTCATCTCAGCAGAATATGAAGCACTAAGTGCTACACAAGTGCTGAATATGATTTTCATATCATAAGAACAGGAGAGAAGCCACAGTGGATCGGCCCATCCAGTACAGCCCATCCAGTACAACACTCTGTGTCACAACAGTGGCCAAAAATACCAGGTGCCCTCAGGAGGTCCAGCAGCGGGGCCAGAACTCCAGAAGCCCTCCCACTGTTGCCCCCCAAGCACCAAGAATGCAGAGCCTCACTGCCCCAGACAAAGGGTTCCATTTAGACCTTGTGGCTAATAATAGCCACTGACAGACCTCTGCTGCATGGGGACAGAGAGAGACAGACAGACAGACAGACAGAAAAAAGAAAGAAAGAAAGAGGGAGAGAGAGAGAAGGGGAAAAAACTGGCAGAGGCACTTACTTCCATTTAGACCTTGTGGCTACAATAGCCACTGATAGACCTCTGCTGCATGGGGACAGAGAGAGAGAGAGACAGACAGACAGACAGAAAAAAGAAAGGGAGAGAGAATGAAAAGAGCTGGAAGAGAAACTCACCTTGCCAGCCACATGCAAAAGCAGCTCCTTCAGTCCCTCCTTAATCTCTGGGCAGGGCTCTCTTGCTGTGGAAGAAGCTCTCTTGCTGATTTCTTAAAGGGGAAATGTCTGGCGAGGCTTTTTACTGCAGGGCAGGCTCTCTGCAGACATTTCCCTTTTAAGGCAGCCATTTTGTCCCCCCGGTGGCCATCTTTGGAAAAGCGGGAGGTAAGCTCTAAAAATCGGTGTTTCCCCCGCCCAAGCGGGGGACTTGGCAGCCCTATTGCCCACCCACACCAGCCTGTTTGACCAGGTACATCTCCCTGGAGAGTTGGTTCCATAATCATGGAGCTGGCACAGAACAAGCACTCTCTTGTGTGTCCACTAGATAGGCTTCTTTGATTGTTCGTATTAGAGGGGACCGAGGTCAATAACCTCCCTGTAGTTTGAAAAGATAATTTTAGCCACACCTAGCTCTGATTCAGAGGAATGTAAAATGGGGAGGGGAAAGGAGGCTCAACCATTTTACAGTCAGATGGGTTCACTGACTTAAGCTCTCTCTGATCCCACTTCTAGGGAATCTAGTTTCAATTAGCAAATTCATACAGATATTGGAAGGGACAGATGCCTTCTCTTACTCCCATACATTCTGAGTTTGGATCAGGGCCTCACAAAGGTTTGATTATTATTACTGTTTAAAAGCCATTGGGAAGATCCAGTCACATATCTCCAGTGTATCATCTGTTTGAGTGCTGAAATCAGGCAGGTATTTATGTGATGGCAGGCTGGTATTGAGGTAGCTTTCTATACAATGTCTGATGAGGGAAAACCAACAACAACAACAAAACAAGACTGGACTAACTCACCATTTAAAGATTGCTGATATTTTGGCTAATGTATCCTTACTCAGTTACACTGCAATGGAAAATAACTGGATAATTTCCATGTACAAAAGAAATTAAGCACATTATTTTGCTTTTTAAAAAAGTTCTACTTTTTCAGAATAAAAACATAAGAACATAAGAGAAGCCAGTGTTGGATCAGGCCAATGGCCCATCCAGTTTAGTCAAACAGTGGCCAAAAATACCAGGTGCCATCAAGAGGTCCAGCAGTGGGACCAGGACACTAGAAGCCCTCCCACTGCCCCCCCCCCCGGTCAAACACCAAGAATACAGAGCATCACTTGCCTCAGACTGAGAGTTCCTATCTATACATTGTGGCTAATAGCCATTGATGGACCTCTGCTCCATATGTTTATCCAATTCCATTTTGAAGCCATCCTTCAATAAACAACAACAAAAGAGGATCCTGCTCTTAAAGTGAATGAAGGCATGCATAATTAACCCTGTTGTGAGCCATGGTACTTGAAGTCCATCAATTACAACCTTCTCCCAACTCTTGCTCTCTGAGCCCCCACATAAGGCAGGTGGCAAGTAGAAACAAGGACTTTTTTTTCAGTAGTGTATCCCTGCCTTTGAAATGCTTCTCCTACTTGAAGCTAGTGTGGCACCTATTTCTTTTTCTTTTTGTGCCAAGGCAAAACATTTCATCTTACCTACGCTTTTAACTAACAGGCTTCATATTTTTAGGCTTCTAGCCTAAGCATTGGTTTATCCATACCATTTAAAAACCATTGTTTTTGCTACTTTTATGTCCTGACTTCTAACTGGCTTGGTTTTTATAGCTGTTGCTGCTCCTGTTGTTATTATTATTATTGTTGTTGTTGTTGTTATTATTATTATTATTCAGCTCCAAAAGCTCAACTTAGCCCAGGCTTCTCTAGCTTGGGAGCTAAGCAGGATTGGAACACTCAATACTTGGATGCGAGATGGCCAAGGAAGACTGGGATTGCTACTTGGAGGAAGGCAATGACAAACCACCTCTGCTCATCTCTTGCTGGAATGTCCCATGGATGGGGTCACTATGAGTTGGTTGTGACTTGATGGCACATTCTTCTTCTGCTATTGAAGACTCCTATCCTTTTGTGTTTATGAATTTATGGGGGGGGGTGGTTCGTGAGCTATCTTAATCACATTTCTAGATAAATGTTATAAATAAATGTTATAAATAAGTAAGCACATACATACACACATACTACGGCTGAGGTACTGAGACAGGATGATTGTGCCCAAATACTGGCTCAGCTGTAAATAATTAATAAAATTTTATTTAGTCTATATATTTTGTTAACCATTTTCATTTATAGTATGCTATAGACTGGCTTTCAAGCAAGGGAAACCTTTACCTTTATAGCATACATGGCTACTTTGTTTTTCTTCCAAGACACATCTATATACTAACTCCCAGAGTTTTTTTTTATGTGTGGATACTTATATCTGCCAAAAGAGAGCTCACTCTCCCACAAAAGCTTTTCCTACATAGTCAGAGGTCTTCCTCGGTCTGAAGAAAAATCCAAAAAGTTAAAAAAAAAACTTCAGGGACCGTTGAATTCCCCCCAATACCTTTTGAAATGGCATCAGCTCCAGGCATCAACTGTGAGAGATTAGAATGTTTGGGGGAGGGGAAGGCTTCTAACTGTTTCTGTCAGTAAAAGGCAGGGTTTTTACCAGCTGCAGTCTAGGGTTGCCAAATACCCCCCCCCCCAGCCACCAGCAGCGGATCCAGGCTGGGAAACTCCTGGAGATTTGGGGGTGGAGCCTGGGGAGGACAGGGACCTCAGTGAGGTACAATGCCATAAACTCCACCCTCCAAAGCATCCATTTTCTCTATGGAAAGTTATTTCTGTAGTCTGGAGCTGAGGAGTAATTCCAGGGGATCCCCAGGTCTGACCTGGAGGCTGGCATCCCTAGGCAGCACCCTCTATGTGTCTTGATACCACCTGATTTGCATGACTTAATTAGGCCAGCTGCTTTGCTACTGTTCATTAGCAGCCACCCTATGAAAGCCATTGTGATGTAACAGTTAAAGCTTCAGACTGGGATCTGCGAGACCCAGGTTCAGATCCCCATCGTGTGGTGGAAGCTGACTGGGAGATTTTGGACCAGTCATATACTTTCAGCCTAACCAACCTCAAAGGGTTGTTGTGCAGGCAACAAGGAGGAAATAATAATGTAAGCTGCTTTAGTCCCCACTGTGGAGAAATACTGTAATTTTCCTAAGTAGAGGCTGTGGGGGATGGGGGTGGAGATGGAAAGCTCAAGACACAGAAAGGTAGGTTGGCTGTTGGGTGGGAAGGAAATAGGGTTGCCAACTCCAGGTTGGGAAATTCCTGGTCATTTGAGAGTTGGAGCCTGGGGAGGGTGGGATTTGAGGAGGAACTGCAGACCAGTATAATGCCATAGACTCCACCCTCCAAACCAGCCACTTCCTTCACTTAAACTACCATTGCCAGCCTCCAGACAAGGGCTGGAGAGCACCCAGAATTACAACTGTTGTCCAGGTGACAGAGATCAGTTCCCCAGGATAAAATGTCTGCTTTGGAGGGTTACTGAAGCTGCTTGCCTCCCCAAGTCTCACTGTCCCAAGGCTTCACCCCCAAATCTCCAGGAATTTCCCAACCTGGAGCTGGCAGCCCTAAGTTGAATTGATCTCTGCAGCTGGGGGATCCATTGTGATTCCCAGAGCACTGCCACAGCTGCTGAGGAGGGAAAGTAAGCAGGCAGGAGGCTGGGAGAGTGATGGGGGCAGAAAGAGAGAGTGATGGAGTGGGGGGCAGAAAGAGTGATGGAGTGGGGGGGCAGAAAGAGTGATGCAGTGGGGGGGGGCAGAAAGAGAAAGAGTGATGAGGTGGGGAGGCAGAAAAACAAAGAGAATGATGATGGGTCAGAAAGAGAGAGGAAGTAACATACATGGAGGAGAGAGAGAGAGAGTAAGAAAGGGGGAGCAGAAGGGAGAAAGAGTGTGAGAGAGGTAGGGGGAGAAGGGAGGAAGCAAAGGTGTGAGGAATGGGATAACCATCCCGCAAGTTTCTTGCGGGTCTCCACTTGTAGAAATCTAACTCACTTACATCTATCTACACGCAACATTGACATAAGTTTCATATGTTCTCTTGATCCTTTGCAGGTAGAAATAATTGTGTTAATGATTTGCCACATTCTATTTTATAGCATGACATAACATCTTTGTGGGATGTATCCAAAGCCTTTGAGATGCTGCTTGAAAGCCTGCTTGCTGATGTAGCTACAAGTCTTCATCAATGCTAATACCAGAATGATTTTTCATGGGCAAGTTCTTAAATGCAACAGCATATATATATGAGAAGTTTTATGGAGCATAATTTTTAAGCTACTAAAACAGCAAAGCTGATACAGAGGGGAGAAAAGAACACCCCAGGGCAAAATCAGCAAGAAAAAACTATTGGAGCTTCTGTTCAGCAATTAATACTTTAATACTTTGTTGGGAAAATCCCATGATCCTACTAACAGCCCTACATAGAACATATGTGCACAGAGGGGACTGGGATCACACAATTCATGTATTCAGAAAATATCTCAGAAAACATATCTATCCAGTCTTAATGGTGTAGGGTCTTTCACATAATTAGGAGCAATCTATTAAACATAGTTTAATACAGTCGATTCATGTAGAACTTGCACAAGATGTTTGACTGAGCCATGGATACTGGGGAGGCTGGGCCAGCAGGCATGAATCCTCTCCTGTCTACAAATCTGCACAGGGCTAAGTTGTGGCATAGATTGGGCTGTAAACCTATGAAAGTTAATTTGCAATGTTGGGCCTGGGATTCTGATCACACTGGCTTACATAAGTGTTTCGCAGCCTGTCAGGCTCAAACCAAATGTGGGTTGTGTGATTGAAGCCTGTGAAAGTGGGTTGCAGGCTTGTTCAGGTTTCTTGATTTGTACATTATCTGTGATTCCCCCCCCCCCCTTTTATAGTAGGTCACCATAGCAAGTAAACTGGGATTTATGGATCACCAAAGACAAAAGGTTGGGAACCACCAGTCTACTATCTAAAGGAAAGCCCATATTTCTTAAAGACCATAGAGCAGGGGTGTAGAGTTTGTGATTTTCCGGGGAGGGGGGCGGGGGCTCTTTCGTGCACGTGCAAAGTGTGTGCATGCTGGGACTATGTCCCCGCCGCTGCCGCCAGAGCCTCCCCCCCGCCACCCGCCCGCCTGGCTCCCAGCTCTCGAGAAACCACTCACTCGCTTGCTCCCTCCCTGGGCCATTTGGGGCGAATACCCAGTGTAATGACATCACCAGGAAGTGACGTCATCATGCTGGGCATGTTGCCAGGGCAAGGGCAACGCTCTGGCAATCACCCCGAAACTCTATGGTGCCATAGAGTTTTGGGGCAACTGCTAGAGCATCGCCCCGGCAGTCGCCCAGATGGCCCCGGGAAGGAAGGACGGAGTGAGCGAGCGGATGGGTTCAGGGGAGCCGAGGGGGCGGGGGCCTAGGCAGGGAAGTGTGGCGGTGGCGGGTGGCATGTATAGAGGAAGGAACAGGGGGACTGTGTTTTACCCTTTTATTTTGACTCCCTTGCTCAATCTGGTACTGTGCTAAAAGTATGCCTGTGAACATTTTCTTTTTAATAAATGCTTTTAAACTTTTGATCCTGGTAGTAGTTCTCTATGCCACATAGACCTCCACCATCTTGGACATGCTATTTTAAAAGGAGCACTAGGAGGAAGGGGAGGGCATTCAGTTGTCAAGTGGCTATTCACCCAGGGGTGCAAAGCACCATAGTGACCAGGTGCTAGGTAGCAGGAGACACAGAGGCAAGGCCTCAGAACTTGGAAGGGAAGCTGGGAGTCCTGACCCTCCCAGCAGGCAATTTCTACAAAGGTCAGGTGGCAGCGGTGGTTGAACAGAGAGAGAAACGCCCACCCCAATGCTGGGAAAACCTTAAAGGGTAGGGTAGAACAGGGCCTGCAGGTCAGAGCAGAACCGTTATATCACAGCTTACCTTATTTAATTTTTGCTAAGAATATTTAAACTTTTTAATCGTTTATTTTGATTTTAATCACAAACATTTCCTATTCAAATTTTCCCCCAAAATTTATATCACTGGTGAATTATTTGGGGGACTTGCCTATTCAGATAAGAAATGAGTACATAAATGCTTACACGTTAAACTGGATCAACTATATATCTAATAGCCAAGGGTCACTCTGTGCACAGATACTCATTTCTGGAGATCTGGGGCACATGGAGGGTAAACAGAGCTTTCAGCAAACTTGGGGTACTCACCAGGTTCACAGAAAAATCTAAACTGTTTTTAAAAGTATACGGGGGATACTTAAATCCCCCCCCCCAGTCAAACAGCGTTCTCTACTTACACATCCTCAATAGAACATTAGGGAAGTCATGTGGCTGCCCACGCCACTGTTAAGAATGCTAGGAGCAGCCCTTGGAGCCATGAGGACAAGTGCTTGCAGCTATAGCCATCCGCCTAGCCGCACAAACCACCACCTCAGATTTGTGACTGTGTGTATGGTGAGGTTCTGCAGGTGGACTCGACTCAGACAGAAGCTTCCGAGGCTGCAAGTAGCTTAGTTGTGTTTTTATAGAGGACAAGGAGCCTCCTCTCCCCCTCCCTCACAGTACTCTCTACAGTACTCATTGACTCAGGAGTCAATGTGGGGAGGAGAAGCAAGTGAGTGCACACAGGGAAAGAAATGTGGAACAGAGGCCTGAGAAGTGGAAAGGGGGAGGAGGGGGAGAGAATCTGGGTTGGAGGGATAGGGGGGGCTGGCTTCTGCGATTTCAGAGCACCCACATGCTCATGTGCCCTCCTTGGATTGGCATGCACAGATTGGGGGGGGGGGGTGTCTGTCTCAACTCCAGTTCACACGCCAGGACTGCAGAGCAAGAGCAGAGACGTTGGGAAGCTGAGACTTGAAGCTGCCTTCCTTAGTCCTGCACCGGCTGCCTGGCTGCTCCTTCTGATGAGAACTTGCCTAATAGTTGCTGTTGCCAGTTACTCGCTCTCTCCCTCTCCAGTGCCCGGAATGAGCTCACTTACTCACCCAGCTTGCCTGCTCAGCCTCCTTTGCTTTGAACTATCACAAGAAGCTGAGGCTCAGCTGATCCAAACTACCAGCACATGACTTGCAGGAGAAGCAGGGAGGTGGAGAACTTCATCTCCGGCTGCAGCAACACTGCTGCTCTCTGGAAAGGCTCGCATCTTGGCTCCTGTGCCATGTTGCTCTGTATCTCTGCCGCTGCAGCAGGAGCAATTGTGGGGGTGGGCAGACAGATGGGAATGCCTGCACACCCCTGATGGCTTTTCTTGCCTCCTGACTGCAGGCAATCCAATTGCCTCTGACACAGATAACAAATCCCACAGCAAGGTTAAAATTTCCCCTCACTGTCTTTCCTAAGTAGGGTGTAGATCTCATACTTTGTCCGCACTCTGCACTCACATTGAGAACATCTTTTCCTCAAGCCAGCATCTGTAAGCCGAGAAGAGAAAATGTGTGTTAATATTTAGGCTTGGGGTAAGGTGGCCAACCTCCAAGTGGCACTTGGAGATCTCCAGACAACTAAGATCAGTTCCCCAGGAGAAAATGGCTGCTTTGGAGGATGGACTCTGTGGCATTATTCCATGCTGAGGTCCCTCCCCTCCACAAATCCCACCCTCACCAGGCTCCACCCCCAAAATCTCCAAGTATTTCCCAAACCAAAGATGGCAACCCTAGCTTGGGGAGAGAGAGAAAGAGAAAGAAGGGGAGGGGGGAAGAAGCAAAGGTGGGGGACTACCCCCCCTGCAAGTTTCTTGGGTGTCCCCACTTCTGCAATCCCCTTTCCTTCCCCTCCCATTATATCACACTTAATCTTTTAAATGCCATGATGGTGATACCAGCTACAGTGGTCTCTGATGCACAGGGTAACTTTGAACATTTTACCGCTGTGCCCAGTAATTCCCATCACCTGCAGTCTGTGGGAGATGCTCTGTGATGCCCTCTTAATGTCTTCCATATCCCTTGGCCTTATAAGCCCTCGCTTATGGATGCCACATTATAGTACACTGATTGCTATCTGAACATGCATATCTGGCAGCTGTCTGGTAACTAAATTTCTTTAATACCATCTTTCAGTGGTTAGGGATACCCTATCCTTGATGGGCCAGGCTGACCCACTCTAGGAAGCTAAGCAGGGTCAGCCCTATTTAGCATTTGGATTAGAGACCACCAAGTAACTCTGCTGTCTCCAGGGGGATGCAGGCAATGGCAAAATACCTCTGATCACAACACATTACGTAACATTTTGTTGAGGGTCATCTCTTGTGTAATTATAACACTAACCCTGTACTTTTTATAACTTGATAAGCCAACTGGATCTTAAGAACATAAGAACATAAGAGAAGCCAAAGTTGGATCAGGCCAGTGGCCCATCCAGTCCAACACTCTGTCAGATAGTGGCCAAAAACACCAGGTGCCCTCAGAAGGTCCAGCAGTGGGGGCAGGAAGCCCTCCCACTGTTGCCCCCCCCCCAACACCAAGACATCCCAAACATCTTGGGCAAAGCAATCCTGTGCTGCGCCTGTGCTGCAGCAGTTGGCCATGGCACATCTGCAGCACTGCTAATTTCCCCCCTTAAGGGGAAATTAATGTGGCAGGTGACCAGGGAAAAAAAGCCTCCCCCCCAGTGCTGCCACAGTAGCATCCATGGTGTTCAAAATTCAGTGTTCCATGCTGGTGTTGTTGCTAGGTGTGGGCAGCATGATGGACAGGGAAGGCAGGGCCAATCAGGATTCATATACCAAGGGGGCTGATCCAAGTATCCATCACTGGAAGGGGGCAGAGAGGGGCAGGCCAAAGGATTCCAAAGGATGGGAAATGGGTGTGGAACTGATTGCCATCATGGTACAGGTAGCCAAACAACAGGGGCTTCCTTGGCCTAAGGCCGGTGTTCACCTTCTCTTCTTTAACCATTTTGGCATCCCCTGAAAAGGGAAAGGGATGACAGTAACTAGGACCCTCCATGCACATTGTGAATGTTTGTCCATGTTGCACTTGTACATGGACTTGTTTCTAATAGCTAAGGACATCTTGAAAACCTGCCTATTTTCAGAGTAATCAGCCACTCTAAGTAAGGAACAGGAGTTATGGAAGGAGCTGCACATCTGAGCAGACTGGTCTAAGGACCTTCCTATGACTGCTCTAAAAACCATAACAACAAACTGAACTGAACTGATCCCTCCAAGATGGAAGTCCCATACACCCATCTTGTGTAGACTGGGAGCTCCAAGCTGTGCGAGCCCTGGGCCCTGGGATGACTGCAAGTGGCGACAACCTCTCTCTGCACATGTACCAACGGCCTTTTCCATCATGGTAGTCCTGTCCCCAGAGAGTCAGCAGGAAGGCTATAGCTCAGAATGGCCACAGTGCCGATTGGTTTTGTGGCCGATGGTGCATATTAAACACTGTTTTATCTTGTTCTAGCCCCTCATTTGCATACCCAAATCTCCCCAGGGTTGCTTCTGAAGGCCTCTATAGGTGACAACCCTCTGTAATTGACCAGCTCAGCTTTCAGTTATGAAATGCTAGAGGTCAAGCCACTCTGAAGCAGCAGCCAGTGACCCCACACACACCAACTTTGGTGAGATGGCCCCTGCCACACTTCCTGGCCAAGCAGGTTGCCATACTTCCTGGCCAAGCAGGTTGCCACACTTCCTGGCCAAGCAGGCCACACTTCCTGGCCAAGCACCAAGTTGCCTTCCCAAGGGCACTACACACGACATTCTCAGGAAAGATCCCTACAGCACCAAGATGCCTCCCTTTGTCCCCCCCCCCCAAATTTCAAGATGGGACTTTGGAGCTCCCTGCAATGTCTGCTTCAGTGGCTTGTTCTGTTGACTGGGGGGAGAGGGGCAGGCTGTAGCCTTTCCCTCCCCTCATCCGTGTACGGTCCTCTGGCGGCATTATTTTGAGGATTGTGGGCATTCCCCTGTTATGTCTCGAAGGGGCATCTGCCTTGCACAACAGCCTCCATACCCTCCCTCCTACCAGGGCGTGCAACAAACACAGACAGCTGAGTCATGCACTCTGATTGATCTTTATTGAAGGGACTCAGAAACAAATGAGTGACTAGCGTAAGAATCCAGCACTTCCAGACACAGTGTCAAGTACTCCATTTCCTCCAGGGACACCTTCCCAATGGGCCTGTGGAGTGAAACAGTTGGGAGGCAGAATTCCATCTGGGCTTTTGTGGGCCACCTTCTTCTGTGGACAGGACACATGGGCAACTGGTGGCTCAGTGGTTGGGGTGACAGCTCTCCCTGTTGAATCAGTACCTGCATTAGGAGGAAAACATGGAGAAGCAGGTGCCAAAATTCTTTGTTGACAGCTTGCCAGGCACAGGGTAGTCCCAGAGGGGCCACCATGCAGCACAGTGTGCACCCCCTCAGGTACTTAAGAATATAGAACATATATGTTGGATCAGGCCAATGGCCCATCCAGTCCAACACTCTTTCACACAGTGGCCAAAGATACCAGATGCCATCAGGAGGTCCATCAGTGGGGCCCGGACACTAGAAGCCCTCCCTGATGGATGGTTCCCTCTGGGGCCCTGTATCCAGACCTTCCTTTCCTCTTTCTCCCTCATGTCCTCTCCAGCAGTAATTGGGGAGGACACTTCTCAGCTGCATAGGGACAACTGTCCCTGCAGGGAAAAAGGTTCCACCATCATGTGTCATCACTCATCACCCAGGTAGGTGGTCCTCCCACCTGCCATAGGGGAAGCCCTGCCAACTTCTGAGGCAGGTTAGCCAGTGGAGAGGCATCCCTTTGGCCTCCTGTCTCAGCAGCTGCCTCAGCCAGGCCCCAACACACCCACCTGTTTGGTGTGCTGAGACTATGGGTGGTTGGGGGAAGGCCTTCCAGCTGCTGGGGTTGGGAGCGGGAGACACCATGGCCAGTGTAGTTCTGTGTCAATGTTGTTAGCCAAGGAGGGGAAGGGAGTTGGTAAAAAAAATGCCTTGTTTACCTGTTTATGTGGAGTTGCCCCTTTGGATCCCATGGGAGGGGAGTGGGTGCCTATTGGGGCCGAAAGCTGGGAGAAGTCAGCCACAAAGTGTGGACTTTGCTCTCCCTGTGGTATGTTTCCACCAAGTGCTTCCCCGGTAGTTTTATGTGGACAATTGAAAAAATATTCTATATACTAATTTCATATCCAATTGTTAAATAACTCATAAGATTTATATGAAACCTTCTAAATACTAGGAGTTACTCTATAGCTTTTTCTGTGCGCAGTAGTACAGAAAGCTCACCAGGAAACTGTATTTTAAAAAACCAGTAAAATCTTTACACAATTTTCATAAATCATCACACTGGTCTCAGACAAGCTGACCATATATAGCCCACATTTCTACATCTCAAACCACATAGTCCTAAAAATGTTGACTCATGTGGGAAGGGGGGGAATAGGGTTACCAGGTCTGGGTTGGAAAATACCTGGAGACTTTGAGGGTGGGTCCAGGAGTGGACACAGTTTGGGGAGGGGAGGGGCCTCCACATGGTACAATGCCATAGAGTCCACCCTTCAAAGCAGCCATTTTCTCTAGGGGTGCTCATCTCTGTCAGCTGGAGATCAGTTGTAAAAGCAGGAGATCTCCAGGCCCCACCTGGAGGCTGGCAAGCCTAGGAAAAAAGGATGTGGGAGTAAAGGAGATTTCATGAAGATAGACAGTGATCCTGAAACAAACCATAACCATTAATCATTGCCAGTTGATCTGGTTTTCAGAGCTGGATTAATAAACAGCTCTCACAAACAACGGACTTCATGTTGCATTTAGACTTATGAAGCAAAGAAGTCCAGAGGCAAATTAGAATGAAAATATAGGCTTCATTAAAAGAGATTAATTCAGAATGGGCAAGCAGCAATGCTGGAAATGTTTCTATGCAGAGAATGAATTACTGTGCTCTCAGCAGTATGTTCAAACTCCATCTTCTAGAAGGTCAGAAAACAAATGAAAGCAAGCATTATTGTTTTCATCAATGAGCTGATACTCAGGATTGAGGTGTGTCTGAACACACCTTAAATGTAAAACCCAAATAGTCTGGTTAACAACATATGCATTCCTATGATGCAACCTCTTATGAAACCTGTAGAAATCATCTTTATTTTTTATTTATGTAGCACTGTCTATATACATACAGGAAGCAACATAAGCAAAATAAAAACATGTCACTGCCACGAATACTTTAATAATCTAAGTGTCTACAGTGCTGAAAACAAAAGACAATGTGAAGGAATGGAAGATACAATGAGGAAAAAGGTAAAGTAAAGGTAAAGGTTTCCCTTGCTTGAAAGCCAGTCGAATTCGACTCTAGGGGGCGGAGCTGATCTCCATTTCCAAGCTGAAGAGCCAGCACTGTCTGAAGCCATTTCTATGGTCATATGGCCGACATGACTAGACGCTGTGGCACACGGAACGCTGTTACCTTCCTACCGAAGCGGTATCTATTTATCTACTTGTAATTTCTTGCTTTCGAACTGCTAGGTTGGCAGGAGCTGGGACCAGAGATGGGAACTCACTCTATCATGCGGCACTCGGGTCTCTAACTGCTGCACTACCAATTTTCCGGTCTGCAGTTCAGTGTGTTAACCACTGAGCCACTGCGGCCCCTGAGGGAAAAGGTAGATATGTGCAAACGCAATTAAACATGCTTAGGGGTAGTATATATCCTTTTTTCTAAGGTCAGAAATGTTGATATCGAGGAGAACATATTAGGGAAATATGCCTGTATCTTCCATAGCTGTATTGGTTCTTGCAGCCAAAATTAAGAGAATGTTTGTATGTCAAACTCTGAACACTATGATCACCAAATAAAAATCTGCACACTGAGAAACACATTATGGAATTACATTGTGTCCTGCAATGGAGCATGAATGTCCTCAGATCCCTGACCATTATTTTCTGGGTGACAGCCTAAAATAATTTCAGATGGTAGCTGTGTAGGTCTTCAGTAGAGCAAGTAGATTCAAGTCCAGTAGCATCTTAGAGACCAACCAACATGATTTTCAGGGGATAAACCTTTGAGAGTCAAAGTGCCCTTTATCAGATATGAGTAGGAATGGTGTAATATATGCAATGTACATAATAGTGGCGGCCGCATGGCCACCGCCAAGCACATGGCCAGGTTGGACCTGAGCTTGGGGATGGGAAACAATAGGCAACTAGGATCCTGATTGTCACCCTATCAGAGGCTTAGGATATTCAAATGGTCCTATGATAGCCTCTGGCGGGAACCTGAAACTATTACCTTGTTTGGGCGAGGTCAGGGGTGTGGCTTGCCTGTGCATTTAAGCAGGATCCCTGACCACCAGCCCTCATGCCTCATCTGGTCCTGATCAATAAAATGTAAGCTGATTTCACTGCAACCGGGCTCTGCTTCCAGTACTTTTCAAATGGAGATCTGAGTCATTTTATCCCAGTCAGAAGGTGGGAAGGGTGATGTAAAAGAACTTATATAAAAGATGCAAAGTTACAATGCATATTGTATCAGCTTGATTATCAAAAAGGGGAAATGCTTAGTCCTCCTGACAGTTGTGAGAGTATATTTGATATTGCCACAAGCAAACATCTTTTCCTACCCTTCCACCTCTTACATGTTTATATACCTGTTAGCACTTATGCAAATGGATTCTGATAACACCCTTCAAAGCTATTATTAACTTTCATTAACATTTCAGGAAATGGCTTGAGTCCTGTAAATTTGCTTAGGTTCGCACAACCAGTTCATGACACGTCAAGTAACAAACTCCTGTAATTCAAAACTGCAGACCTAAACACACTTACTTGGGAGTAGATCCCATAGATATTACTGGCCCTACATCCAAGTAAACCAAGGATTGAACTAAAAAAATGCTATAAAATAATCATTAAACAATTTTTTTCAGAGGTTGTCCTGCTTTCAGCTGCTCTTATAGAATCATGGAGTTGGAAGGGACCTCCAGGGTCATCTAGTCCAATTCCCTGCACAATGCAGGAAATTCACAAATACCTCCCCCCGCACACACACACAGCCAGTGACCCCTGTTGCATGCCCAGAAGACGACAAAAACCTCCAGGATCCCTGGCCAAACTTGCCTGGAGAAATATTGCTTCCTGACCCCAAAGTGGTGATCAGCATTTCCCTGGGCGTGTAAGAAAGGGTCATAAGAACTAAGCACTGAGGCAACCCTTCCTGCCCTCCCTCTCATGATCTGCCTAAGTTCACATAATCAGCATTGCTGTCAGATGGCCATCTGGCCTCTGTTTGAAAACCTCCCAAGAGGGAGCACCCACCACTTCCTGAGGAAGCCTATTCCACTGAGAAACCGTTCTAACGGTCAGGAAGTTCTTCCTGATGTTCTTCCTCTTCTGATTTAATTTCAACCCATTGGTTCTCGTCTGGGGCAACAGAAAACAACTCTGTACCATCTTCTATATGACAGCCCTTCAAGTACTTGAAAATGGTTATCATATCACCTCTGAGTTGTCTCCTCTCCAGGCTAAACATACCCAGCTTCTTCAACCTTTCCTCATAGGACTTGGTCTCCACACCCCTCACCATCTTCATTGCTCTCCTCTGGACATGTTCCAGCTTGTCTATATCCTTCTTAAACTGTGGCAGCCAAAACTGAACACAGTACTCTAGGTGAGGTCTAATCAGAGCAGAGTAAAGCAATATCATCACTTCACGTGATCTGGACACTATACTTCTATTGATATAGCCCAAAATCACATCTGCCTTTTTAGCTAACACATCACACTGCTGATTCATGTTCAGTATATGGTCTACTAAGACCACTAGATCCTTTTCACACACAGTACTCTTTTCCTTTTTAAAAATTAAATCCTGTTTCAAGAGGAAGATCCTATTCACAATACAAGAAGTGATGTGGAATGTAGAGAATAAACTGGTTTATGGTGACTTCAGCCTCATTAAGGAATACTTACAATATAAGATGCACAAGGCTGCAAACATTTTATTTATTTAATATATATATACCCCACTTTACCTTTGCAAACTCATGATAGCTAACAAAAATAGGAGAAGCTTCAGGACGCGGACAACATAAGCATTCAGCAAGTTAAAACCGATGAACAGTTAAACACAATTAAAAGCCCGTACCCAGAGTTGAATGAAGCCAAAACAGTTTATCCCTTTACAAATGCCCTTTGGAACAGAATGGTCTTGCACACCTTCCTGAATGCAGCATGTGTGCCTGCACTCCGTCTGGTAGGCCATACTGGAGAACGTCCATAGCCTAACTGTTACCGAACAAATCGTCCTGGGTGAGGGTACCACCAGGAGAAGGCTGTCTGAAGAACACAACTACTAGACTTGTAGAGAAAAGGTTGAGTAGGAGAAAGACAGCAGTAGTCAGTGGTGGCTTCCTGTCACTGTATAGATAAGATACAGCAGGAAACAGTCAACCAAATCCAACATACAGGATTTGTATACAGCAGTACTGATATAACCACTTTTTATCCAGAAAAACATAGTGCTTATTTTTTGATCTTTGGTAAAACAGTTTATACTTAAAAACACACATACCACTTATGTAGTCTGCAGGCATCCTTGCTATACATTAACTATATTTAAATTAATTTACAGTTCCGCAGGGCCTGCAAGACGGAGCCTTCAATTAAGGAACTGCATCAAATAACTTGAAAGTGACAGAGCCCTGTTCCTTGGTTTTACCATCAACCAGGTGGTAAAACCAGGCTGCACATAAATAAATAGACCAAGATGAGCTGACCATCAATATAGACCACCTGAACATGCCATCATGATTGTTGCCACCATCTTTAAGCAATGCTATTAGTATTAGACCTACCATTACTAGCACTTTACGATAGTTGGATTGTTTTATGATTGTTTTATAATTGTTTTATAACTGTTATTTATGTGTCTTAATATTGTATGTAAGCCACCCTGAGCTTGCTTTGGCTGGGTGGGAGGGGTATAAATTGAACAAATAAATAATTTTCTTTTATTACACAACACATTTTGGAATGGTATCCATGCATGCACACCTTTTTCCTTTCCCCAGATTTTATTGTGCAGAACACAGTGTAGGAACCCTTGTTTGAAACCAACTCCGGATGCTCATAATGTATAAATGCAAGCATAAAATTAGCCAGAGTTTTCCCCATCTCACCCAAAGAGACTGTGATTCAAATCTGGATTAAACAATGGGTTAAAACCCATCAGAAATCCACCCTGTGGGGGAAAACTAACTCTAGGTACACTGTGTTATCTCTAAAAGCTTCTGCTGCCCCGGAACAATGCTTTCAGGCCCCCATATATCCTCCAAATTTGTGCAGCCAGATGTACAGAAAAAAGTCATCTGTAATATCAAACCAGAGGATCATGTTCAGGTTACATGCAATGAAGAGGCCAATGAATGAGGAAATAGCCAGGCACACCTTAATCAAGGCTGTTTCCTGTAACACTCTGATGCTTCACAAACCCTGGCTATGTCTAATAATAACCAATGTTTTCAGGACAATAACTTGATACCACAGACCATTTTGGAAAATCCCTGATAATACCACCTAATCATATGGCTACTCAGGCAGGATGGCATAATCTCCTGTCCCATCCGCAATTGCTGCCCCATGACCAGCTGGACATAGACATTAGTCACCAGAGTCCAAGAACACTCCATCACCAGTCATCCAGCCCACTCCATGAGGGGTTTTAGCTGATGGTATTAATTTGAACATACCCCATGAGGATCCTGACGCATCCTTCGCCTGTCCATTTCCATTATCTAGAAAAAAAGAGTATTAAAAGGGCATCCTGAGTCCTCTCTCTCAATTCTGAATAGGTTTCCATTCCCAAACCTTTTTGCAACGCTGACACCTAACCAGTATCCCCTCTGAAAAACAGGCAGAATATGACCTGATCTCTCCCTTTTTACTTACCTCCTTTGACTCTGAGTCCTCCCCCCGCCCCCCCCCCCCAATTTCTTAGCTATGCAATTCCCTTCCAGATTCTGAGCTGGTTGGCTATTGCTCACTGGGCCCCATGGCCTTCCCCAATCTCTTAGGGACTCTCTCCTGCCTAGATCTCCTGTCCGATCTACCCTCCACAATTTTGCACCCCCTTTGTCACAGCCCCACACTTTTCTCTGCTTCTAGTCCCCTCCCCCCAGACCAGCCAAATGGGAGGGACACTTCAGTTGTAGTGTAAATTAATCTAAATTGGAAACTAAGACTCCAAAATTAATGCAATTATTGGACAGCCACAAGTAAATTATTAAAGTGTTGTTAATTGCCTACAACTATTCTTGTCTTGAAAGCTTCTTTTCTCTCTCCTTGCTGATCTGTATCTTGTTTAGAATAAAATTAAGATACCATTTGAGTAAGCTGAGTAATGCTTGAAGTGTTACTGTCAGTTCATAGGTCAACACACATGAGCACAAAGTGGGGCCAGGGAAAAAACAAATAAAAAACAAAGTGGGGTCAGAAGGATGTCACGCTCCTTGCTGCCCCCCCCCCCGGGGTCGTGGCCCGTCGCCGTGGTCTGGGCGTTGAATGGGGGGCGCCGCCGTGCAGGGCCGGGAAAAATGGGGTTGTCTTACAGACCTCAGAATGGTGGGGGTGCAGGTTAACAGCACCTGGGCTCACCCTCCCGCCACCAGGAGTCAACGTGCCCGTGGGCCACACCCGTCTCTCTCTCTGTTCCTCTGCTTCCAAGCTTGCTCTCCCTGTTCCTTTCACTGTTGACTCCTGGCTCCCTCCTCCCCGGTCCGTCTGCGTCACCTCCTTTTTATTCCCTTTCCCACGTATGGCACCTCTCGTTCCCCAAGCCCCGCCCCCCTTCAAAAGCCTGAATGCTCAGCCAGTCCCCTCCCCCCTGGCTCTGTCCGTTGCTGGTTGCTCAGGGTCGTGCCTTCCTCCACGTCGTCCAGCCCCTCTTCCGTGCCGTCGTGCTTCCTTGCTCCGGAAGGTCCTGCCACGTCCGCTGCTGAGTTGGCTCCGGGAGGAAGAGGTGGGTGTGTGGCCCCCTCGGCGCGGGGCCACCGAGCCCGGGGCCGGGCGTGGCCCATTTCTGCTGGGAAGGGGGATGCCGGGGACTGTGGGGCTCCGCCGTGCCGCAGGGTGGTTGCAGTGGCTTCTTCCGCCCTCCCTGTGGGGTATGGCAGGATAGCTGCGTCGGCGACTTGCGGGTCGCAGGGATCGGCACCTCGAGGCCCCTGATGGGGGCTAGCGCCCCGGGGGGTTGAGGATGCCCGGGAGTGGACGGCCCGGAACGGGACAAAGGATCAGCAATCCAAATATGTTGCAAATCAGAAATCCTCACTCCTGATATCACCTCTATTCATTTTCTATTTGCACACATACATTCAACTGAATGTAATATTTTCTGTTCCGATTAAAGTCATTCTATATATATAATCACCCTAACATGTTGGCCATTTCCAGCTCTCCCACTGCCTGTGCTGTGCACTCCATCAGCCATTGGCCCATCAACCGTCACTCAAGAGTAATCACATGCCATTGACTGGGAGCTGGGTCCGCTCCTCTCCCCTGCCCACTGCCAGCCTGGACACTCTTCCTTCACAGAATAAACTGTCAAAATGGCTGTCTCTCCTGACGAAGACACTTCTGCTTGGCTCCTGTGGGACTAACTTTTCCCTCAGTGGATGTTGCTAGGCAACCACGCTCGGTTCTGTCAGTAAAAAGACAAAGGCAGGAGTCTATTTTGTGGTGGAGTCTACGGAATCCAGAGTTTGGGGAGGGGAGAGGCCTCAGCTGAATAGAATGCCATAGAGCCCACCCTCCAAAGCAGTTGTTTTCTCGAGGGGGGGGTAAGATATGTTATCTGGAGTTCAGTTGTGAGACCTGGCAATCTTCAGGTTCCACCTGGAGGTTGGCTACCCTAGGCATAGCAGTTAACGCTTCAGAGCACAGTCTTCCAGATCCGGGTTCTTGCTGTGGAGTGGATTATTTCAGACCAGTCACAGACTTTCAGCCTAACATACTTTACACGGTTGTTGTGCAGATCAAAAGGGGGATACAAGAATGATGTAAGCTACTTTGGCCTCACTGCAGAGAAGGACTGTACTTTTCCTTCTGAGGAACCACTGCCGCCAATCTCCAGGTGAGGGCTGGCGATCACTCAGAATTAAAACTGCAGATGGCAGAGATCAACTCCCCTGGGAAAAAACGGATGCTCTGCAGGGTGGACTCTGTGTCATTATACCATGCTGAGGTCACTTCCCTCCTGCTTGGGTCCCCACTGCAGAGAAAGACTATAGTTTTCCTAGGTAGAGGCTGCAGGTGGGGTGTGTGTGGAAAGCTGAAGTCAGAGGGGCAGATAATGGTAGGTTGATGGTTGGCTGGAAAGGAGATAGGGTTGCCAACTTCAGGTTGGGAAATTCCTGGAGATTTGAGGGGTGGAGCCTGAAGAGGGTGGGATTTGAGGAGGGGTGGGACCTCAAACAGGTGCAATGCCATAGATTCCACCCTCCAAACCAGCCATTTCCTCCAGGGGGACCATTATTGCCAATCTCCAGGTGAGGGCTGGAGATCATTCAGAATTAAGTCTGCTCTCCAGACGGCAGAGATCAACTCCCCTGGAAAAAAAATGGCTGTTCTGCAGGGTGGACTCAGTGTCATTATATCCTGCTAAGGTCGCTTTCCTCCTGCTTGGGTCCCCACTGTGGAGAAAGACTGTAGTTTTCCTAGGCAGAGGCTGCAGGTGGGGAGGGGGGGAGATGGAAAGCTGAAGCCAGAGGGACAGATAAAGGTAGGTTGATGGTTGGCTGGAAAGGAGATAGGGTGGTCACCTCCAGGTTGGGAAATTCTTGGAGATTTGAGAGATGGGAGTCTGGAAAGGGTGGGGTTTGTAGAGGGGTGGGATCTCAGACAGGTATAATGCCATAGACTCCACCGACCAAACCAGCCATTTTGTCCTAGGAAACCATTGTTGTCAATCTCCAGGTGAGGGCTGGAGATGACTCAGAATTACAACTGTTCTCCAGATGGCAGAGATCAGTTCCCTTGGAGGAAATGGTGGGCTCAGTGTCATTATACCCTGCTGAGCCCCCCCCCCCCCAGATAGCCAGTGTGATGTAGCAGTTAGAGCTTCAGAGCAAGGTCTTCCAGATCCAGGTTCTTCCTGTGGAAGCACTGGGTGATTTCAGACCACTCACAGACTTTCATCCTAACTTACCTCACAGGGTTGTTGTGCAAATCAAAAAGGGGAGAGGAGAATGATGTGAGCTACTTTGGTCCCCACTGTGGAGAAAGAGTGTACTTTTCCTAGGTATTGACTACAGGGAGGGGGGAAGAGATGGAAACCTGAGGTCAGAGGGGCAGATAAAGTGGAGCCTGGAGAGGGTGGGTTTGAGGAGTGGTGGACCCTCAGACAGGTACAATGCCATAGACCCTCCAAACCAGTCAATTCCTCCCAGGGAACCATTGTTGCCAATCTCCAGGGGAGGGCTGGAGATCACTCAGAATTACAACTGCTCTTCAGATGGCAGTGATCAGTTCCTCTGGAGAAAACTGTAAGCTCTGTGTCATTATACCTTGCTGATGTCGCCACAGCAAATTGATGCTGAATGCCCAAGGCCAGGGCACCTGCCCAGAGCCTCTTTCTAGAGCCTATTGTATTTATTTCCACAGTGGACTTTATTCCTAGTACCACAATAATTACTCTTTATGGTGTCAGCAAGCTCTTTTAAAATAAAATAAAAGAAAATATTGACCATTGTGGCTTGAAAAACATTTTGTAAATGAAAGCTGAGAAGGTAGTCTGTCTGCGACTCTGCTTGCTGTTTTTACCGTCCCCTCCTCCACCTACTCTGCTTGCTAGCATACCTTCTTCCTCTCACATGCTGAAAGTGACACGCATATACCAGACAGGTAGGGGCGTGAACAAGACAGAAGGAACAGGGAAACATGTGGACAGCAAAACAACTGCAAGCAATGAAAGGCAATAAAGATCCAATACTGATCTTTTTCAAAGCCACTTCCATCTCCCCAGCTACTCTACATAGCTTGCTGGATGTTGCTTCGCAGGGCCACCTGCCTTAGTGTTGTCCTTTATGAAAGAAGCATTTTCCTGGTGAAAAGGGAGATCACAGAAACAGAGGTAGGAATGCTTGCTGTAGGGCTGCTTTGGGTTCCCAGGCAGTAACGCCTCACTTGCGGATTAGCTGCAAGGTTAAGGAGTACTGTAACAGGACCATGCAGTCTCCACAGATCTCAATAGGTTGCTTTAGGATCTCAACCATCAGCTGTCAATACCCAACTGATATTCCAATAGGACATGTATAGATCAACTTTTACTTCCCCCAGATATGAAATTCAGTATGAGTTCTTGGTTGCACTTCTTTCCTTCAGTATGCTTGCAGTTTTAAGCATGTTCATCTGGAATGGGGCAGGCTACCTCTTTATACTCTCAAAAAATAAATTTAAGGGGATGAAGACCGCAACATGCTGAGACAACTGAAAAGCAGACCACATTTTCTCATGACTCAACATCACAACTTGGTTACTCAGAGTATAATCCACTAACTATGTGAAGCACTGGAATTATTTGGTCTGTCAATAGCTTTCTATAAGGCACCCTTGTCTTCTTGTTGACAACCAGAATGTGTGTGTATGTGGGGGGGGGGGGAGTAAATGGTTTCCTTTGGACAAGATGCTAGACTACAGTGCCCTTTGACTATGATTCCAGATTAATCATTGATAAGTTCCACTGAAAGGTTGTTCCATAAGCAGAATGAAACAATTTCAACTATTATTTCAGAATGGATTAGTTATAACAGAAATGGAGAGTATACAGGGCATCAAAAGCACTTCATGCCTTTTGAAATGTGCGGTGGTTTTGATCATGCTAAGTCAGTTGTTTTTCTAGATGATAGAACTTTGGCAAGCAATTGGGTATGTGTGGGCAGGGGCCTGGACAGGATTATCTTAACATATGCCATATTTGGAGCTATCACCATTTGCCTCTGAAGAGTTCTTTCCAACACAGAGTGATAAGTTCTGAAAGCAGTTTGGGAAATGCTTCAAGAACAACACACAAATGATGCCCTGTCCAATTAATACCTTTTGAAATCATTATCTCTTGAGAATCTCTTTTCTAATATGCTGCCTTTATTGTTTACTTCCAGTACTTCATTCCAGTGATTTAGTATCTGAGAAGCTTGTGACATGAGTATGTCAAGGTTCATTTTGCTAAGTGTTTGTCCTTTGACCAAACCACACACATGAAAGTGAAACTGCAAATCCTTCGGTGGTGTCAGGTTTCAGTCCAAAACTGCTACTGCTGGGTTATATTTTCCTTGGATTTCACTTTACTGTGAAATTAGAAGTACAGCTGCAAAAAGTCTCCCTCCCCTGTATTAATCCCTCTTCCACTTTTGCATGAAGTATCAGACGGGTTTTTTTTATCTACTGTTGCTGAAGAAGATAGCATTGCAAACTATAGGGGAAGATGAATTATAGGATAACAGCAAGGTCACAGAGCCACTTTTTGAAAAGCTGAAAATGGAGAGAATTGAGTGATACAGCACGTTTGGTGGGCAGAAGGTCCGAGGTTCAAATCAGCAGCATACCAAATTAAAGGATCAGGAAGTAGGCTGTGAGAAAAACCTCTGCCTGAGATCCTGGAAGGCAGCTACTAGTCAGAGTACGCAACACTTGGTAAAGTGAATCTCTGGTTTGACTAAGTATACGACAGTGACTTTGATCTTGCACAAAATTTCTTTAGATGGAAGAAGGGTGATTTTTGCTATTTCCCCCCTCCCACGGCAGGCCTTCCGTTTTTCCTTCATGCGGTTCCTGGGGGCTCTTTGTGCTCCAGGAGCAGAATTTCAGGAGGCATTCTGGATATTTTTGGCAGGATCCAAGCTACTCTGATACAGCCCAATGTGATGTACACACAAGTGATTTTGGACAATAACTGGGAACACTCAGGTTCAGATCCCCATTCTGCTGTGAAGCTTACTGGGGGACCTGGGCAGGTCATTCACTTTCTCTGCCTAGCCTAACTCCTGGGTTGTAGAATAAGGACAGAACCTGCAAGTTGCCCTGAGAGTCTTGGAGAATGATGAAGTCAAATATCTAATAAATATTTTTTTAAACGTTGAGAAGCTCCTGGTGCCAGAGCTTACCTATGCTGATTCCCTTTGAAGGACAGCACACTGGAGTCATTGTTTTTGTACTATTTGCCTATTTACAAATATACAAGTAGAGCTCTGAGGGTACTCAAACAGACACATTTCCTAACAATTAAGGCCTACTGTCACTGAAAAGCATTACTATTCCTATTGTCACTCGCTCTAATCCCCGACCCCCCCTTCAGGCTAAGTCTGTAGTGCAGACTTGCAGTATAGGATGAGCTGACTAGAAATATGGGTGCTCACATGTGTTTTGAGACAAAGAGGACATCCTGACTCCAAACAATATCAAATTATTTTAGGTGCTTTCTTTCGGTGATTATTTATTTATATTTATTTCATTTTTTGAGATTTATATCCTGCCCTCCCTGCCGTACGGCGGCTCAGGGCAGCTCACAACAAATACATAGAACAGATAATATCTTAAAAAACATTAAAACATATAAAACAGCTAATACTGTACAGATGGCGTATCTTCAGCTCAATATGTCATAGCAATATCCAGATGTAATTCTTATGGGCGGTCACAGTAGGCTGGCAGGAGAAGGTCAAATGATCAAATCAAATGGTCGGCTGGCGGGTAAGATCGAATGATTGAATCGAATAGTCAGGCCAGGGCCAAGTTGGGAGTGTTGGGCGACCCCTACTTAAATGCCTGGTGGAAGAGCTCCGTTTTGCAGGCCCTGTGGAATTGTAAAAGATCCCGCAGGGCCCTGATATTATCCGGGAGCTCATTCCACCAGTGCGGGGCCACCACAGAAAAGGCCCTGGCCCTTGTCACCGCCAACTGAGCCTCTTTTGGCCCTGGAAGGACCAGAACGGTTTTGGGATCCAGACCGAAGTGCTCGCTGAGGAACATATAGGGAGAGGCGGTACTTCAAGTAGCTAGGTCCCAGGCCATAAAGGGCTTTATAGGTAAGTACCAGCACCTTGAACTTTATCCGGTATGCTATAGGTGTTCTTTAAGATACTTCAGCAGGTCTGGAGAGACAGCACATCTATGTTCTCAATAAATGAATGTTACACCATCTCCTCTCCCTGGAAGACTTTAGTTAAGAAAATGGGTAAGATAGTGACACCTTACTACTTTTACTATCTTACAGTTCCCAAGAGTCTCTGAAGAACCACATCAGTTAAACTAGTATAAAAATGATATTTATTTATTTGATTAGATTTTTAAACCACCCTCCCCTATAAAATAGGGCTCAGGGTAGTATACATCAAAGAAAACCATTTACAAAAATTCACAATTAATAAAATTCATAAATTACATTTATAGTTTCAAACAATATTAGCTTGTAAACCAGTAGATTGCGATAAAAATGCCAGAAGTATATGGGGGGAGGCAGGGAAAAAGCAGGAGTGCCAGCCAGATGGAAAGAACTATTGCTGTTCTCAGCCAAATGCCTGGTGGAAGATTTCTGCCTTACATGCCCTGTGGAACTGCATTAAGTCCCGCAGGGCACAGACGTTATTATTTGGCAGAGAGTTCCACCAGGTTGGGGCCAGGAAGGAAAATGCCCTGGCCCTGGTCAAGAACAGCCAGATGCCTCTTGGGCTGGGGACCACTAGAAGGTTCTTATCAAGTAAGTGGAGTGTACCAGGAGAGGTGGTCCCAAAGATACGTGGGTCCCTAACTGTTAAGGGCCTTAAAGGTCAGTATCATTACCTTGAACCTGATCTAGTACTCCATCGGAAGCCAATGCAGCTCTCTCAGCACAGGTTGGATGTGTGTCATGCGCGGAGTCCTCATGAGGACCAACACCATCACATTCTGGATCAGTTGGAGTTTCCAGGTCAGTCTCAAGGGCAGCCCTACATAGTTTAGTTTATAATCTAGAACTATCTAAACGGCTAATATTTTCCTTAAAAGAATTTTACAGGGGAGGCATTTGTTCCTGATTCATATCCAGCTTGTCAAAGTCTTGCTTTCTCTTTTCCTTCCAGAATTCCAAAGACTGGTACAACTTGTATAACATCATGTGCTCTTAAAAAATTCTACTTTAGAACCAATGCAACACCAATGAAAGGAAACAGAGGACCTTCACAAAAGGACATTCTCCAAATAAACAAATATGAATATTTAAGAAAAAGAATAGTTATTGCTTAACATCTCTCTGACAATTTAGAACAATTGAGCTGGCATCCATGTTGATTTGAATACAAATAGTCCCTGCAGGCTATATAAGCTAAACAGTTGTTTTCTTCAGCTGAATTTTTGGATTTTTTATTTAGTTACTCCTCAGGGAACACTTCAAAAAGGCTGAAGTATGCTTGCCTTCTCAACTCATTATATTCAGCTATTCTATTTTTATTCATCCTTATGGTTTAATTAGTAACTGTTGAACCCAATCTAATTCGTTTTTATTGCACTATTCAAATCATTGGAACTCTTTCTCTGTTTCATTTTTTTATTTAAGGTTTTGAAATGAAGGGAAAGGATTTGTTGGCACAGAGCCACACACAGAGCAGCTAAATCTAAGTTAGGATAGAGAAAATGCTGAGAGAAAACCAATGTGGCTACTATCTGTGTATAGACAAGTGGCAATAGTTCCTCTTCTTCTCCTTCACGAAGAATTCCACGGGCAACAAGCATCATAGGATTTGACAGGGCTCTTTTGGTAGAAAAAGCCCAGCAGGAACTCATTAATAGGCCACACCCAACAGCAGAAATCCATTAACATATTAGGCCACACCCCTGACAGCAAAGCTCATTAGCATATCAGGCCACATCCCCATGTTACCCCATGTTACCAGACATGTGGTCATCCAGCCACACCCACCTTTTGCTTCTTATTCTGTTTACCTTGTTTGAGGCATCTCTCCTCTCTCTACAGGAGGAATTGCTACTTGGAAGATGGTGCCCACCTCCACTCTCACATGGTGTATGGTTAAGAGTGGCAGACTCTAATTTGGAGAACCGGGTTTGATTCCCCACTCCTCCTTCAATTTATTCTAGATTAAACTTCCATGGATCAGAGCTCACTTAATCACCTCAGCAGGGTACAATGCCATAAAGTTTAACTTCCAAAGCAGCCATTTTCTCTAGGGAAACTGCTCTCTGTAGTCTCTGTAGTCTGGAGATCAGTGGTAATTTTAATTAGCCCACCTGAGCCGTTTTTGCAAGCCTCTGCATCACAACCCTTGACGTCCATGGTGGTCTCCCATCCAAATACTAACCAGGGCCGACCCTACTAAGGCCCAATTTACACTTCCCCTCTGAAATAGTTTGACTGCTGTCTTTTCCTACACTCATTTCACGCTGGTTTCAAATTTCACTTCCTGGCTCTGAAGAGTTCTAAGCAACAGGATCTGTTTAAAGAAGTATAATGCTAGCTTGATCAGAGGAGGGCAATTAACAAATGTAAACAGTAATTTTTAAACTATAACAAGTATGATTTGAAACTAGAAACAGGTATAGACATTTTTTTTTTTGCAACTAGAATGATACTAGCGGGAAAGTCAGATGTAGATTTGACCTAAGCTTCTGAGATCTGCTGAAATCAAGCTAGCCTGGGCAATCCAGGTCACACGTTTACTATCCCTGTATTTCAGTGCTCTGGACAGGTCTTCCTTTTGCCTCCTCGAGTTGATATGTCCCTGGCTTTGGACCTCTCTCTCTCTTGTTGTTACACATCTATTCCTGCCCTCTTGGGTGCTTTCTGCAGTTCCCCTCCTTTCCCACCCCCCACCCCCAGCATAACTGTGATGCACCTGGGGAACTTCTGCTTTTTTCTGAGAGCAGATGTGCTGCCTGCCAGAGAGGAGGGGAGCCCGTCAAGAAGACATCTTGGCTCAGAAACATTCATCAGGCACACTTTCCTAGGCATGCTGCTCTTGAATACATGAAGCTGCCTTCTACAAAATCAGGTGATTGGTCCATCAAACTCACTATTTTCCATTCAGACTGGCAGCAGATCTCAGGCAGAGGTCTTTCTGTTAGCCTGGGTTATATGCGTGGACCATGGCTATTTCTTGTGGCAGGGGTTGCGAAGGTGGAGGAGAAGGTGGAACAGTCTCCTCAGGGATATCTATCATTGTGGCGGGATGAACGGTAGAAATCACTGCCCGCTGTAAACCTAGTTGGTCTTGCAACTGTTTGATTTTCTTGCGACAACTGTCATGGCTTATGGATTCTCTCTTCATTTGGTTCTGTTCTGCTAAGTACTGGGCGGCCTGTGTGGCTTGGGACAATTGGTCCAGGGTGTCCGCGAGTTGCACGTCTGCCCTCTCCACCTTACCAGTGACTGAGTCCAATTTCATTGTTACTTCTTGAAGAGAGAGAGTGAGCTTCTGCTTATCCATTAACAGGCTCACATTCTCTGCTTTCAAGCGTTCCAGTTCTGCCTGCCATTTCTCAGCAAATTCAACTGATTGGTCCTCATATTTGAGTTCTAATTCAGCCAGAATCTCGTGTTTAGAGTTCAGCAGGTCCAGTTTTTCTTGTTCCAGAGCTACAATTTTTTCATTACTTTGATCTAATTCTGACCAGATCTCTGCTGCATCCTGTAAAGCTGTGTACAGTGCCCAGGATCTGTACCTATCTTTCTGTGCTGCGCTAGGCTTCTTTCGATTACAGTACTCCTGGAAAGCATCCTGCACCGCTTTTAAGGGATCGGGTCCTTTAAAGGCACTATCAGCCCATGGCATGGCTTCCTTTTTCACTAACCACTTTTCAGTTTCGGGGTAGTGGTTTTCTTATTGCGATACATTTTTCCTTTTGCTCACTTAAATTCAGTCCTTAACTCAGAGGGGGGGGGGAGCGCTCCTTCACTCTCCACAAATATTTCGTTGCAGTGGGGGACCTGATGAACATTTCCTCGGTTTTGAATCCAACGGAGGAGATGGTCTTATTACCAGTTCCACGTCACCGAGCGAAAAGGGTCCCATGAACTATTCTGCTTTTCAACAAACAGAAGAGAGCGCGGGGCCACAAGTACTTCTCCACTTTGCAACAAGCAAGGGAAGGTCGCTCGCACTTCTCCCGATCCACTGATTGAGAGGGGGAAAGACAAAGAAAACAGGGAGGGGGAGTGCTGTTCTCATGTCCTCAGACCACGGCGCACTCAGAGCCTGTTGCATCACTGGAGACGCTCGGGTTTGTGATCAGGCTCGTGCTCAGGGTTACCCACTAAACCCTGAGGCTCCTTCCATCCTCAACTGGGACTCCTCAATAGACCCAGGAGAGTTTTTGACCACAAAGGGCTTGGTTGACCCCCAACCAGAAGATTTTAAGAACCGCCGGTTCCCACAATGGATAATCTTCAAATGAAAGGTTTTGGAGTCT
Source organism: Lepidodactylus listeri (assembly GCA_029233225.1). Lineage (NCBI taxonomy): Eukaryota > Metazoa > Chordata > Lepidosauria > Squamata > Gekkonidae > Lepidodactylus > Lepidodactylus listeri. Next base: position 114,757,911 of record JARCFY010000001.1, on the reverse strand, counting down.
CATGCTCTATCTGGATCATCTCCAACCAACAATAGAAAGAAGGGAAAATGGGAGTGCGGGCTGGCTTCACCAAGCCCTTTGATCACTGTTCAAAGACTAGAATGCTTTGATCCACTTCGAAGTGCTTGTGCCTTTCCCAGGCATGGTGCGCGATTTACTGCAACACTCTGAAATGGCCAAGCCACTCAAAAGGACGAGACCCTAGATCTAGGCATCTCCCTCAAACATCAGATTCTCATATCTGAGGAATGAACTCTTGAAAAAGCGGGGGGGGGGCATGTCGTGGCAGTGTGTGTGTGCAGTGTGGTGCAGAGAGTCTAACCCTGTCATCCTACGCTGCAAGATCTCAATTGCCCAACCCACAATAGACAGCTGTGGACGGTATGGCCGAGGGAGGCTCAGAAAAGGGGGGGGGAGAAACCAACCAAAGCAGATTTGCTCTCTAGAGCCTAGCACACAGGTCACCAATCACACTCTCAAAGCAATTTAAGTCTACCCCAGGAAGCTCAGAGAAGTGTCGTCCTCCACATCTGAGCTTCCAAATTCACTTGTGTCGACTCGCACATATTCGGACGTTCAGGGTGTTGCCCACATTCTCCACCAATCTGTTAGCCTGTCTGCTCTTTTATATTATTAATATTTGGGGGAATATTAGCTCTTAACAATTTGCAGCACGCGTTGCGGATCTCCACCTGTGCCTACAGAGGCTGCGCTTCACCGAGGCTTCCCAGGAACTGACACAAGATTCGAGTTAAGAGTTATAAAGATAAATTGTTTACTATAAAAAGGATAAAAGATTCATAGGCAATATTACACAATCATACACACAGTTACACAGATCTAAGAAATTAGGTAGAATTACAGAGACGTTTGCACGAGCAGGAGAATTGATGGTGTCCATCAAGGGTGATATTTACCTCTAAAGGAATCTAGCGAAGTCCATCTGGAAAGGGGGGGGGGGGCGAAGAAGTACCTCTGGACAAAGGAGAAAGGATCGTGGTTCTGAACCAGCAGAGGCCACATGGCAGATTCAAGCGGTGCACCCAAGGATCCGTGAGGGAGGGAGGAAGAACAAGCAGGAGCGGGGAGGAAAATCTGACTTGTGACTCTTGGGAAGCAGTATTTATTGGGGGGTGTTCCTGGGAGGTTGGCAAGATATGAGACCTTCTCAGGAACGCCTATAGATGGTCCATTCTCTGTCCCTAGCCACTAAGAGGGTCCAATGGGAGTGGTCAATATTTAGATCTGCCTGATGGTCAGGACAGGATGTTGACGTCAGCTGCATCTGGCATGGTCTTCTAGATGAAAGGGATCCCGGGCGGCAGAACTGGTCCATCAGGAAGCATCCCACTGTTCTTGCACTCTTGTGTGAAGTCCTTTGATGTGCCAAATTGGGGGGGGGGAGTTGCAGGAGGGGGTTCAAGCCTGTGTACGTGTATGGAGTTTGTATTTTCATGGAGTTTGTACGTGTATGGAGTTTGTATTTTCATGGTATGTGTCTCTAGCTAAAAAGCTTCACATGGCTTTGTGTGTGTGTGTGTTTGTGCTTTGTGACAACCTCCAAGCTGAAGGTGGTAACCTCAGAAAATGGCGCTTTAAACCTTCATTGGAAGCATCTGCTATCATTTTCCCACTGGTCACCGTGTGCACTATTTTAACTCACATAACTGGCAGCACAGTCCATTTACTGCTTGCATAGATCACCAGAAAAGTCCAGAAGAATGTTGCTCTGGCTTACAATTCCCATTACTCCAAAGGGATCTGTCGAGGATGGGCGAGTGGGCATCAATGTGGCAAATGGGGTTCAATGTGGCCAAGTGCAAAGTGATGCACATTGGGACCAAAAATCCTAACTATAAGTATATGTTGATGGGGTACGAACTGGTGGAGAGTGACCAAGAGTAGATAACTCACTGAAAATGTCAAGACAGTGTGCGACTGCAATAAAAAAGGCCAGCACTATGCTGGAGGTTATTAGGAAGGGAACTGAAAACAAATCAGCCAGTATCATAATGCCCCTGTATAAATCGATGGTGCAAACTCATCTGGAGTACTGTGTACCGTTCTAGTCACCACACCCAAAAAGGATATTATAGCATTGGAAAAATGCAGAAAAGGGCAACTAGAATGCTATAAGGGTTGGAACATTTTCCCTATGAAGAAAGGTTAAAGTGCTTGGGGCTCTTTAGCTTGGAGTAAGGATGACTGAGGGGTGACATGATCGAGGTTTACAAGATTACGTATGGGATAAAGCAGGTAGAGAAAGAAATCTTTTTCTCCCTTTCTCACAATACAAGAACTCATGGGCACTCAATGAAATTGCTGAGCAGTCAGGTTAGAACGGATAAAAGGAAGTACTTATTCACCCAAAGAGTGATTAACACGTGGAATTCACTGCCACAGGAGGTGGTAGTGGCTACAAGCATGGATGGCTTCAAGAGGGAACTGGATAAACATATGGAGCAGAGGTCCATCAGAGGCTATTAGCCACAAGGTATAGATAGGAACTCTCAGTCTGGGGCAAGTAATGATCTGTATTCTTGGTGCTTGGGGGGGGGGGCAACAGTGTCCTCTTATGTTCTTATGTAGCTCAGCCAGTCTCTGGGGTGGATCTACCTCTTATCCTAGCAGTCCACTGAGCAAAAGTTGCAACTTTCCTCCAGCAGAAAGAGCCATTTAAGTTTGAGGAAGGCCAAATTCAGGCACCAGGGTCAGTGGCTTTCTGTGCATTTTTTTAGTTGCGTAGATGAGTGGATGTCAGTGTGGCTTTCTTTCAATCCTATGTGACAAAGTAGTGACAGAGAAAGACGGGGAGGGGGAGACCGAGAGAGGCAGAGAAGGGGGAGAGATGCAGAGAGAGGGGGGGGGGAGACGGGAAGAGAGAGAGAGACCAAGGTTGTGTGTGGAAGAGACAGAGAGGAAGAGAGGGGAGAAGAGAAACAGAAGGGGGGAAGACAAGATGCTGTTCCACCCCGGCTCTTCCCCCCCCTCCATTGCACACATCATTTTCCTACTATGTGCTGGGTGGCTGCATTTTGACCTGCAGCTTCGTCTGATTTCAAAAATCAGGATCGCGAAGCTGTGGGCCGAAATGTGGCCACGCAGCACATAGTAGGAAACTGACGTGTGAAATGGGGGAGGGAAGAGCGGGGCGAAGCAACAGCTTGTGCGAAATCAGTGGGGAGGAGGAGAGGGGCACGCATACACACAAACACACATTCTCTCTCCTGCCTCTCCCGACGGCGCTGGCCACAGCAGACACACAAGGGCTGCTGGGCTGCATTGCCAAGGGGAGGAAGGAGGGTGCGAATGGCCTACCCACCCCAGCTTGCACACACACAAACACGCACACACACATTCTCTCTCTCTCCTGCCTCCCCCCGACGGCGCTGGCCACCGCAGACCCACAAGGGCTGCTGGGCCATGTCACTGAGGGGGGAAGGAGGGGACGAATGGCCTCCCCCACCCCAGCTTGCACACACACACACACACATGCTCTCTCCTGCCTCTCTTGACGGTGCTGGCCACAGCAGACCCACAAGGGCTGCTGGGCCATGTCACCAAGGGGGGAAGGAGGGCACGAATGGCCCTCACTGGGCTCACTCTTCATCACTGCCAGATGTCACTAGTCAGATGTCAATAGTGGCAGTGGCAGTAGTGGTAGTGGTGGTGGCTTCAAAAATCTGGCGGAAGAGCTCCGTTTTTCACGCCCTGCCATCTCTGGGTTAGAAAATTCCTTGAGATTTGAAGGTGGGTCCTGGGAAGGGATCTCAGCAGGTTACAATGCCATAGAATCCACCTTCCAAAGCAGCCATTTTCTCTAGGGGAACTTATCTCTGTAGCCTGGTGATCTCCAGGTCTCACTTGCGGGTTGGCAACCCTAGCCTGACATTGTGTGTAATTTACTTGGTTATGTTGTTTTGTCCAGATGTCCTTTTTAGCTTGCTGTGTAGGACTTTTTGTTACTTGTTTGATTGTTGCTGCTTATTGTTTTTGAACTATTTTTAGGGAGGCTTTTAAGCTCTATTTTAATGCTGCTCTTGGTATGATTGATCTTTTACTGTTCTTTATTATAGAGAATCCTGCTAGAATGAAGTAGAGCTATATATGAAATAAATAAATATCAAATTACTTAGCCACTATAAAGAGACCTCTTCAGTGAGGCACACAGATGCCTCACAGCTAGACAGCTAATGGTCCATTGTCGGGAGCTATTTTTTATTTTATTTCATCTTTTGCAAACCATTGTCACCCTAGTTGGCCTCAGGAATGGGGCAGTCACTTAAGCAACTGACAAGGGCAACTCCTAGATGCTCTTTCCCTCATTGGCAAGTTTGTTCAGCAATTTGGTATAATGAGGAGTTGTAAGCAGTGAAGAGACTGACAAAATAGCTGGAGTCTATGTAGAGGAAAACACAACAGATCACAAGTCAGAGCCCATTTTAAGCCCTCTTATATGAGCAGTAGTGGCATCTGCTCAGTGTCATCCAGCAGACCTTTCTGGATAGTTTTATCAAGTACTACAAGGCTCTCCTTTGACTTTGTGGATAAAATCTCTCACAAGAACTCCCTCTTAGACTCATGTTACAACTGTCTGAACCTCCTATGTCCTCTATTTCTGCCTACTGCTGATGCTTATAGTAGTTTCAGCTACTGTAGTCTGATGATCTGGCCTTGGTTCTTTTAGCTGCCCAGCCAACAGCATGTGCTTTGGATCCTAACCCTTATTCTAATTATCTGAGAGAGACTGGCTGGGTCTACTGGGCTGATAATAAACAACACTTTTGGGGACAAGGAATAATTCCTAGTCCTCTTGAAGAGGTCTTTGTATGGCGATTTTATTCTTGGACAAGCTGATGGTAGTGCACAGATAGTGGCTAGCCAGCTCCAGGTTCACTCAATGGAACTGATTTCATTGATCTATTTCAATCTGCTTTCAGAGACTACTTTGATTATAATGGTGAATGGCCAGTGGGAGAGAAATGAGGGAGCTTGTCCTTGTTGGTGCTCTGTGGCAGTCTGCAACAGTGATTGTGAGGTCCTTCTGAACCATCAGGTAGGGCTGGAAGTAAAAGGTGTTATTTTTCTCTGTTTCTGCTTCCGCGTGTCTCGTAGGTAGCAGGTGGTAGTGATAAGGTTAACATGAGAGTCCTATTCTGTCCTTAATGCTTGGTAATATCTATATAATTTCACTGGGAGAGATCATACATGGATTTGGAGTTTGGCATTATAAATATGACAATCACAGGCAACTATATCATTTTTCTTTAATATCATAGGACCTAACCTATACAGACTTCAAAGGTGTTTTTTTTTAAATAATACTTTCAATTATGCATAAGAATATGCATAAGAATATGCTGTGTTGTACAAGCAGAGTAAAATCCCCAAAGTGTTGTTTGGAATTGGGTTATATAACATCAGCCCAGATAAACTGACAATGGTTGGTGGTCTCTAGTGTAGTATGTGTAGTAAGCAGGCAGGCAGGCGGTCTCCTCTGGATGACTGTACCACTCTGAAGAAATAGATATATAGACAGGGAGTGTTCCTGGATCCAATCTTGTTGAAATTTTCAGGTGATGTCTGTGGTCAGGAGCGCCCTTTCCAAGCTTCACTTGATGTTGCAGCTGTGCCCTCCCACTGATGAGCAAGTCCTTTTATTTTTTAAAAATTCTCTGGTAAACTCTATACTGCACTATGTTCTACACAGGACTCCCCTTTAAATGCTTACAAATGACACCTGGTTCAAAATGCAGTGGACAAATAATACAAGCGTCCAAAAAGATCTACATGGTGTCAGTTAATTCAAGGTGCATTTTTCCCTTTGAAGTCTCCATAGTTTAGGCCCTGTGATTCTGAATACCACCTTCTCTTCCTTCCACAGCCCCACACCGAAATCTTTTAAACAGGCTTTTTTGCAAGGGTTTGCTCTGGTTGGGTCACTATCATGTTCAGAACTGTCTCAGTGAAGAAACTGTCCAATCAGGAAAGGTTACCCACCTAAGGTAACTTAGTTGAATTTTATGATCACTTGTCTTCAAATACATTTTAATCTCATTTATGGGTGTTTTTTATCATTTCTTAAGCGTTTATAGACAGTTTTAGAGAAGTGCTCAGGGACGTTTTAATTACACTTATTTTAAATAATGACTGAACATCTAAATATTGTGTGTGATTAGATTTTGTCAGTAGTTCAAAACATTAACCTGAATTTATAACAATCTTTCCAGATTAGATTTCAGATGGATATACTAAGATATAGAGATAAACATTTGTCCAAGGTTACACCCATGTACACCAAATGTACACCCATGTGCACCTAACACTGGCCCTACCTTAAGTCAATTTGGAGCTAGGTTTGTGAGGTAAAAGATTAATTCAGGTTCCTATTGTACACAGTTTTCTGAGCATTGTATCTGAACTATTTTTTCAGGAACCCAAAAAGCAATGGAAGGGATAAAATTCAAAAAGGCACCAGGGAAAAAAATGAACCTGGGAAGCATGCAGACACAAAAGAAAATATTTGTGCCCCACAGACATGATGACACATCTATGTAGCTCAGAGAGTGGTTTCACTTCCTTTTCTGAGATCTCGTATATTGAGAAAGAAAAAGGCTTATAGCCAAATCTGAGAAAACCAGCAATGAGCTATTCCAACATGGCTTCCGTCCAGCTTTCTGGTACGTATAGAAAGGATCTGAGCAGTTTTTCATTGCCTGCCATGATAAATGCCTGAAAAAAAAGTTTAACAAAATTTCATTCTAAATGATCGCAGGTCTTTAAAAACAATCTTATCTGTAAAATAAGGTATTGTTTAACCCAGCAGAAGGCTTTCCAGAGTTAACGTAATTACAGCACAATACTGAAACCTGCCCAACCTGTTCATAATGTTTTGGAAGCAGATTGCATAGTCCATCTTTAAATGCACACAGCTGTAGGAAGTGTTTAAAGGCTTTACTTGGGCTGTGCTATTTTAGAAGGCAGGAACAGCAAGGTTTTCTTTTTAAAAATAAATTATGGTTCGTTTCAAGAAAAGGCAAACCAGTGAAATCAACTCCTTTTGGGAGGGGGGAAGACTCTTTACAACCCTCTCTCTCTCTTCTCTCTCACAGACGCACAAGCATTCTCACTAGCCTTTTTGTTTTATTCTTACCTTTACTGTATGTTCTCTCGGTTGTAAGCTTCTGTGTCAGAGGGGACTTTGGCCAGGGATACTTTAACTACAGAAACACTGCGGTGATAAATTAATCAATGCTTGCCTCATACTAATTACCAGGGTGTTTAGTCAGATATTATTACAGCAGTGTAATATTAATACATCATTTCCTGAGATAACCAAGGTTCAATTCTCTCTCTCAGTGGGATAGTAGAAAGTAGGATTTTTCTAGTCAAAAACCTAAAAAAACACTGTTCCTTTTTGTCTTCCAAGCAGATTTCCATAATCCAGCTGCCTACCATATAGTTTCAATGTTGCAAGCTGCTACTTCATTAAAAAAAGGCAAATACTCCCCCCCCACACCAGAATTCCTACCCTGAAAAATGGCCAATGCACATGCAAGCCATACAATTCCTGTAGTCACGGAACTTGAATAAGCCACACAATATATATGGCAGCAGAAGAGTGCATCCGATCCCTAAAATATGCAGTGTAGATGTGCCTTTATTCAAATCACACTGAGGTCCCTGTCACTCACTTTCACTTTCTATTCCAGCTGGAAAATAAGGGGGAAATGGCAAATGGATTCCATTCAGGACCAGAGACAATTGTCCATAATGATGTCAGGCCAGTGTAATGTGGCATGTGTAAATTATCTTGTAAACTAGACAAGACGGCACCATATACAACAGGCTTCTCTGCTATTTCTCATCCAAGCACTTTTGAGTCAAAAGATTTAGACTTACAAATCAAATGGTACTCTGCCATTCATTCCTGGGACCCATGCAGTCTAAGAAATATGGATTTTAGCTTCCTCAAATGCTACACATTATTCCGTAGAATTGCTATGCAGCGGTATATTGCATAAGCATGAAGGCTACCAATCTTGACAAGGATACATTTTCTCTTTCTGCATGGGTATAAATTACCTCATTAACCATTTCATCATATATAATTATGTCAATAGAAGGACACGCAACCAAAAAGGACACTCATCCAAATTATGAGAAGTAAAATATGCTTAACATAGGCTACTGGCCTTCAGAATATTAGAAAGAAACAGAATCATAAGGAAAATTGCAATCTACTGCATAAAATCATGTTTAAATATCCGTATACTATATATGAAACACCATGTAAAAAGAAAATAATAATTGATATAAATTAAGAATTAGGATGTCAAAACATAATTTATTCAGAAAATGCTTTACTTCTTAGTGGTATGATTGTTCAAGCTGATCCTGAACCCATAAGAGCCCATCAAACAAACAAGATACAAAGGAGGAAGGTTTTATAACTGGAACTGATCACTAATCTAATTTAGCAAACTACAAGTGTTTAATCTACCAGTTTCTTGTTGAAAAAACAGGTCTTTTCAAACACAGTGTTAAAAATATAAGTAAAAAAAACCTTATACAAATATTTGTTTTGTCTGACTAAGGAAAATAATCTAAAAAGAAGCTATGAGTGAGTGCCTTTGTAAAGGGTAAACAGTACTTTCAATTGTACTCCCAGAGAAAATGACAGACATCTACTGCTCCCACTGTAATTTTAGTAGGAAAACAGAGCCTCAGATTTGGCAGGTAAAAGCAGCAGCTTTATTTACAGAAACCAATGATTTCCCAAAGATGCTAGGGCACATTCACTTACTCATTATTTCAGCAGAAATGAGGGCATTCTGGTTGTCATCAGGTAAATGTATCTACGACAGCAAGTGACTAATGTCATCCTTTTGTTAGTAAATGGGAACTACTGCTGGGGAATTATAGAACTCTAAGGTTGTGATGATGAAGTTGAAATTGTTCAGGATTTTCTATACCAGGGTGTCAAGCATGCGGCCCATGGGCCGCATCCAGCCCCTTCCCCGGGGTTGTATCAGGCCTGCAAGCAACTGGCTGCTGTCAGTGCCTGACATGAATTTCCCTGTTATGACATGTGCTTGATATGTAATTGCCTGTTATCTATTTTAATTAATGCTAAAAGTACCTGATGGGTTAGCACGTTTTCTAGTAAGTGTTTTCCTGTCCCCCAACAGCCACAGCGGCAGCCCTCACTCCTTTTATTTCAGGTCCCACCTGGGAGTTTGCAACAGCCGGGTGACACATCCCGAAGGAATGTGGAGTCTTCTCTCCCCCTCTGAGTGCTTAACTCCCCTTTGCTTTCACCAGCTGGCTTTTCTTGCACTGCTTTTGCCTAGTCTTTTACGCACATGCGCACTGAGTGCTTTACCTTATGGTGTGTTATCTCCTCTCCTGTGTCCTTGGCCAGGGGGAGGAAGAAATACTCTGTGAACTGAGAACTTGTTATGTTTGCAGGCTTTGGGAAACTGATTTTTAGACTCAGCAACAACTCAGCAACAACTTTAAGCCACGAGAACGACTATTTCCCTGGGAACTAACTTTCCCACGTCTTTCGTGGGAACTGGTATTACTGTTAGAAGCACACCAAAATATAGTGCACTGATTAGTGGCATATTCATAATCATGTAACAGTTTAGTATATCAATGGATGTAACCCATAGCATTTCATTACTAACAGAACAAGTATATGACTCCAGTGATCTTTCTACAAGTAAAGGACTTTTTACTCAAAGACCTGTTGTGGACTATATTCATTGGGACATTCTCACAGCTGCCATCTGCTTTCTTCTTCCTCTCTCTTGCTTTCTTCTGCGACACAGCTTGCTCAGCCTGGCTCTCTCAATTGCACAGCAGAGCCAGAGAGCAAAGCCTCTCTTCCCTCCATTGGCTGAGGCTCTTCCCTTGGGAAGAAAGAGAGGGAGAGGGAAAAATAGAGCTTGCTTTGCCAGGGTCTCTCAATCGCACAGCAGAACTACAGAGCAAAGCCTCTTTTCCCTCCATTGGCTGAGGCCCTTCGTCTCCTCATCTCCTGGGCTTGTTTTGCCCAGTTCCCTCAATCGCAGGGGAGAGATACAAAGAAAGTGCCTTAAGACCAATTAAGTTTTTTTCAAAGTATGAACTTTTTGCATCTTCTCTTTTCTACTTGCAACTCCTCTCAGTCTTCCTGCTTTTTATCTCCAGATCAGTGTACACTCTCTTCTCTGTCTGGACCCAATAACATAGGCTTTCTTCTGTTTCTTTCTCTCTGCACTCAGAAGCTCTCTGTTCTCTTTTCAGTTTAAAACCCTCTTTTTCTCTCCACATGCCATTCTGCTTTTCCCCTCTGTGCAATGACATTCCTTCTTTGTATCTAGGGTTGCCAGGTCCCCGGTGGGGGGGGGGAGTTTGCCCACTGCAGAGGCCTCCAACCCGCTGGCCCAGATCTGGCCACCGGGGGAACCCTGCCCCCAAAGTACTGGAATCGGGCCAACATGCCCGGTATGATGACATCACCTCGCGTTGGGCACGTCGTCGGGCAACACTCTAGCATTTAGCATTAAAACTCTATGGTACCATAGAGTTTTAAAGCCGAATGCTAGAGCATCCCTTAACAGTGTGCCCAGTGTTAGTTTAGATTTTAGTTATGTAGTGTGATAGTGTAGTTTTGAAAATCAATAAAATCTTTTTTTTAAAAAAACAGTGTGCCCAGTGTGATGACATCACTGCTGGGTGATGTCATCGCAGCATGCACTATGCGTGCGCATGAAGCTCCTGGACATGGAGCTTTGGACCCCCACTGTGTAGGGAAGATCTGAGACTGGGATGCTAGCCAGGTCAAAGTCCATACTTCTCCCCCCTCCCTGCTACACAATGAGCATTGTATAGACCCTTCTGCAAATAGTATACTCTCGAGACAGATGTCTCCCATTCATGTGGATTCCACCCTCCCTGCTACACAATGAGCGTTGCCCCATTAAAGCTGACAATCACTTCTGCAAACAGCAGGCTCCTGAGACAGTTGTCTCATCCCCTCCTTATCCCCTCATGTTGATTCCATGTTGACCCTGTCTACTGAACGCTGACGCAGCAACCTAAGGGCGTGGTGTGTAAGTCTGTGTATGTTTAAAAATAAACTGCTCACTGTCAGGGGCAGACTTGAGTTTTCCCCTTCAAATTCACTTGTCTCGTGTGCAAGTCCTTCCCCACTGGATGCCAGGTAGGGACCAGTTTGGTGTAGTGGTTAAGTGCACAGACTCTAATCTGGGAGAACCGGGTTTGATTCCCCACTCCTCCACTTGCACCTGGCTGGATGACCTTGGGCAAGCCATAGCTCTGTACCAGCTGTTCTCTCAAGGACAGCTTGGGAAAGAGCTCTCTCAGCCCCACCTACCTCACAGGGTGTCTGTTGTGGGGAGGGGAAGGGAAAGGAGTTTGTAAGCCGCTCTGAGACTCCAAGTGAGTGAAGGGCGGGGTATAAATCCAATCTCTTCTTCTTCTTTGTACCCAACACTTGGGGGGGGGGGTGAGAGAGAGTGTGTTTTGTTGGGCTTATTATGCTAGGTCTCTTCTGGATGCAACCGGGGTTGCCTCCCCTTTTTAACTGTATTTATGCCCTCATGAACCAGCCTTTCTCAGTAGGAAAGCCATGTGAACTATTTAGATGAGGAATAACAATCAGTCAGTGAGGTGGATTAGGCTGAGTATGTGTGTCCAGACCAAGTTCACCCAGTGCATTTCCTTTCTAGACTGGGGATTTGGAACCTAGACTTCCCAGATAGTAAGCTGATATACATTGCTGTCTCTCTATTCTTGCACTGCCACATAAGAGTTGTAGCTATTCTCTGGTGAGGACTATAGTTTTGTAGACAAATAGATAGCCCTCAGTCTGTGTCATGGTGCCTTCACATGTTCTGGACCAGCACACAAAACAGCTTATGTACAAAAACTCACAATGCCCAGCCATTTCATGTTTCCCTCCAGGTCTTAGGCTCAAAGCACTCACCATGAGATTTTTGTACTGAATGTCAATAAATCAAAAGTAGGTTTGCAACTTACACATACTCAAGATTGCTACAGCACAGACATTGTCTCCAGATTTTGATGCAGTAATTCAAAGCAAGAGGTGTCAGTTATCAGAGACTTAAATAAACAAAATATTGCAACAGTGCTAACGTTTTAAGCATGTTTTATTTTGAGGGATCGCCTTTCCCCATATGTGCCCTAGAGGGCACTGAGGTCAAGCTCACAACATCACTTGACTCTCCCTGGTCCGAGGGACGTTTGGCTGGCCGGCACCAGGGCCAGGCTTTCTCGGTGGCAGCCCCATACTGGTGGAATGAGCTCCTGGATGACATCAGGGCCCTGCGGGACTTATTACAGTTCCTCAGGGCCTGCAAAATGGAGCTCTTCCGCTAGGCTTTCGATTAGGAGCCGCCACCGGGGGAATTGCAAGACAACATCGCCCTGGAATCATGGGCTGAACCTTCTGCCACTTTGCACCAGGAGAACACAGATGGCTGCCAGTATTCATTGTGTTTATGTTGTTTTTAATTCTGATGTTGTTTTTATGTTTTAATTTATAAACCATCTTGATGGGATTGTATGCTGGAAGCCGCCTTGAGCCAGTTCGCTGGAAAGGTGGGATAGAAATGAGAATAAATATAATAAATAAATAATAAAATGTTTTAAGTTTTTTTAAAAAAATCTTTAATTGTGTTTGTGTCCTTTATAAAGTTTATATCTCAGCTACCTGGCATTACATTTTGTGACACACATGGCCCGGCCCAACATGGTCTCATTTATGTCAGATCTGGCCTTCATAACAAATGAGTTTGACACCCCTGTTCTATACCTTGGCTCCATCATCAACCAAAAGAGAGACCACACCCAAGAAATCATAAGGATATTGAAACTGGGGAGGGCAGCCATAAAGGAACTAGAAAAGATCCTTAAGTGTAAGGATGTGTGGCTGGCAACCAAGGTCAAGTTAATTCATATCTTAGTATTTCCCATTTCAATGTACGGATGTGAAAGTTGGACAATGAAGAAAGTTGACAGAAAGAAAGTAGATTCAAAATGTGGTGTTGAAGGAGAGTTTTACAGATACCAGGGACTGCCAAAAAGACAAATACATGGGTTCTAGACAAATCAAGCCTCAGTTCTCCCTACAAGCTGAAATGAGTAAACTGAGGCTGAGGACAGACTGGCAATCTGGAGTGGGAGGAATCCGGAGGCAAAAGCTGCGGGGGAAAAGTGTTGCGGAGCTGGCCATTCACACTGGCCAGACTCCTGCGTTAGCATACCGGACTGGAGCGTTCAGACTGCTGCGAAGCGGCCCCAGGTGGGCTGGCCTCCGCAGCTCGTGACAGGGCTGTTTTGGCAATTTGTGCATGTGCGCATGAGCGCTCATGCGCACATTGGCAAAACGCCATGTTCACACTGCCACCTCCACGTGAATCCTGCCTTCTTCTGGTTCACACTGCACTGAAGAGGGATGCAAGTGGCAGACGGCCTCCGGATACCAGTTTCTCCCGGTGTCCTTCTAAAGTGAGAGGAAACCAGCTTCAAAGCACATAAGTGCGGAAGGGAGCCGAGGGACAGCTGTGGATGTCTGAGCAGGCTCCCTTCCCCCGCTTCAAAAGCGGAGCTCTCGCGGGGCAGATTGCCAGTCTGTCCTCAGCCTGAGGCTATTGTAGTTTGGTCATATTATGAGAAAACAAGAGTCACTAGAAAAGACAATAACGCTAGGAAAAGTTAAAGGCAGCAGGGAAAGAGGAATACCAACATGAGATGGATTGACTCAATCCAGGAAGCCATGGCCCTCAGTCTGCAAAACTGAGAATGGCTCAGAATGGCTGAGAATGGACATTTTGGAGGACATTAATTCATAGGGTCAACATAATTCAGAAGCGACTTGACAGCACTTAACACACACAAGGACTACACCCTCTAAGATTATAATTCATTGACTGAATGAGTAGCCACAGAAAGTGAACAGAAACGTGGCATTCCTAGAAAGAGATAGATAAACCACAGTTTGCCCAATAATTAAAATATTAATTTTAGCCCTTTAATGTTAATAATAATTTCAGGCCATCTTCTTCCCAGTACTGCTTTTTTGCAATGTATTTTAACAATAACAACAACAAATCAAGTCCTACTTGAGGGCAACCCCTGACCCTTTCACTTCAAACAAAACTAAAATGGTGGTTGCAAAAGACCACTTGAATATACAGAATTTTGTGAAGGGTTTTTTTTTCATTTCTCAGATATCTTATATTATCTGCTGTTATGTACCGTATTTTTCACTCCATAAGACGCACCTAGTTTTAGAGGAGGAAAACAGGGGAAAAAAATTCTGAACCAAATAGTAGGTAGGTGGGGGGGGGGGGGGGGGAGAGAGAAGAAAGAAAGGAAGGAAGAAAGGAAGAAAGACAGACAGACAGAAAGAAAGGGTCCCCCCTTTCCCTCCCCCCTTGCTTGGGCTTGAGTGGCTTAACGCCACTCAGGCCCAGCTCTTCCCTCCCTCCCTCCCCCCCGCAGCCCAGGAATGGTGAATGGGGGAGGGATGGGGCTTCTCCCCGAGCCGGCGGCCATGCCGCGGCCGGGAAAGGTGAGCAGGGGAGGGAGGGGGGTAGGTAGAGGGGGAGAGAGAGAAGGAAGGTAGGTAGGTAGGGGGGAGAGAGAGAGAAGGAAGAAAGGAAGACAGAAAGAAAGGAAGGAAGGAAGGTAGGGAGGAGAGAGAGAGAAGGAAGGAAGACAGAAAGAAAGACAGACAGACAGAAAGAAAGGAACAGGAAGGTAGGTAGGTGGGGGAGAGAGAGAGAAGGAAGGAAGAAAGGAAGGAAGGAAGGAACAGGAAGGGAGGGAGGGAGGGAGGGAGGGGGAGAGAGAGAGAGAAGGAAGGAAGACAGAAAGAAAGACAGACAGACAGAAAGAAAGGAAGGAACAGGAAGGTAGAGAGGGAGGGAGGAGAGAGAGAAGGAAGGAAGGAAGAAAGACAGACAGAAAGAAAGACAGACAGAAAGAAAGGAACAGGAAGGTAGGGAAAGAGGGAGGAGAGAGAGAAGGAAGGAAGAAAGAAAGACAGAAAGACAAAGAAAGAAAGAAAGAAAGAAAGAAAGAAAGAAAGAAAGAAAGAAAGAAAGAAAGAAAGAAAGACAAGGTGTTTCCCTCCCCCCCTTGCTTGTGCCGAGTGGCTTAAGGCCACTCAGGCCCAGCTCTTCCCTCCCTACCTCCCCCCCCCACAGCCCAGGAATGGTGAGGGGGGGAGAGATGGGGCGGGAAAGGTGAGTGGGGGAGGGAGGGGGGTTTTCTCTCTGGGCCGGCGGCGTGCCAGCCCGGGAAGGGTGAGTGGGGGAGGGAGGGAGGTTTTCTCTCCGGGCCGGCGGTGTGCCAGCCTGGGAAGGGTGAGCGGGGAAGGGAGGGAGGTTTTCTCTCCAGGCTGCCGGCGGCGTGCCAGCCCAGGAAGGGTGAGCGGGGGAGGGAGAGGGGTTTTTTCTCCGGGATTTGCTCCATAAGACGCACACACTTCCCCCCCCCCACTTTTTTGGGGAGAAAAAGTGCATCTTATGAAATGAAAAATATGGTATATTTTTAAGCACAAATTTTAGAGTAGAAAGAGCAGCTGAAAGTTGCACAGGTGAAAGCCAATACTATCATCTTGCTATTTGTTTGCTTTTACGTATTCTCAGATGGTGGTATGCTGTTTAATACCCTTGCAGACATTTACTTACTCTTTCTGGAGAATGTTCTTACATTTCCATTTTATCTTAAAACTAAACACATGACCTTTGTCTAAGGCTGCCAAGTCGAACTCACCTACTGGTGGGGGGGAGTCCTTCTTCGCCCGGGAGCCGCCCGGGAGCCTCCCTGGTGCACGCGCGAAGCCTCCCTGGTGCACTTCCAGGTGACGTCACTACGCTGGGGAAGGGGGCGGGGTTCCCCCTGCCGGCCGAATGCCGGCCGGCGGATCAGGAACCCCTATAGCGGGGGATCCCCTGCCCCCCGGGCTGACTTGGCAGCCCTACCTTCGTCATGGTTTTGTGCCTGTGTGTTACGTGTTTTTAATGCAGATCTTTCATCAGTCTCTCCGTCCTTACCCCCAAATTTTCTCATAATAGTTTTTCCTTATTAAATTCTGGTTAGTGTCTTAATGCAATCACACCTGGAAGAGACCAAAAGTTCTCTCCTCCGAAGTAAGACAATTTGACCTCCAAAGATCAACCCATGCAATCTAGAACACAATATGAACACATACCCATACACCAGCACTTTCTAAGACTTCTTATAGAGCAATAGATGCAGATGATCATGAAAATCAAACATTGAAGAGAGGTGCTATTGATTTCAGATTTGGTTTTTTGCCCTACTCTCTGTAGGTTTGCCTATAACACTCCTTGTGAATGCTTGAATGTATGCTACCTTTATATGGATATATGCCATGTTCCTCCTCCCAAAGTTGCAGCATCTTTAATGAACTATTAAATACTGCACTCATAATAAATTACTACTGGTTAACATTAAAGTAATTCTGTGGGCAGACAAAGGCAGAGTTAGTAAATTGCTTAAGCCACAATGTTAATATGCTATGAGAGTGACAGGGGAATTAGTTAAGATGGGGTAGTTGCTGAGTAATGGTACAAGTTCCACCTCTGCCAAGAGAATAGAAACCAAAGCAAAAGTGATTTGTTTGCAGCAGGTTTTACACAGTATTATATAGCAATACTGTCTTCACATTTTGCTTGCTGAAGGCCCACAATCTGTTGTAACACTGAGTAAATACTTATCATAAAATTTTAACTGTGATATTCCCACAGAGACTATTTGGCTCTTCAAAGCACAGCATGGTTATAACAGTATTAGGTATCCTGTTATAGAATGGAAAAACAATGTGGCTTCCACAAATTAACACAAATACCACTAAACTCTTTGCCTGCAAATTCAAATTGAATCTTCTCACATTTTTTAAACAATGACCCATTCCAACAACGCAGATTCAGTAAACAAGAATGCTCTATCGATTATTTCTATTTGTCAGCAAAATTACCAGTCACTCCCTCCCTGAAAGGCATGCACAGGGGTGGCCAACCTGTGGCTCAGGAGCCACATGCGGCTCTTTCACACACATTGTGCGGCTCCTGGCAGGGTGGCTGGGGAAGCAAAGGGGAGGCATGCTTTTTCTCTCTTTCTCCCTTCCTTCCTTCCCTCCTCCCTCCCATCTATTTGTTTTCCTAGTTTCTCTCTCTCTCTTTCTTATAACTGGTTTTCCTCGTTTGTTTTTATTTTTGGCAGTCCCATTTAACGTTAATAAAAAGCAAATTTGCATATTTTTAAAAATAAAAACGTGTGTGTGATATTTGTTCCTGTCTTGCGGCTCTCAGACATCTCTATGTGGCTCTTACGTTTATTCTATGTGGCTCTTACGTTAAGCAAGGTTGGCCACCCCTGCACTATGATCATATGCAAAAGCAGGCCTGCTGCCATAGGAGGAATTTGGGGGCAATGGCCCCACAGATTAGTACCACTCCCTCAGACAAAAAAAAATCATTTTTTTTTAAAGTCCATTTAAAAAAAAATGTAAAAGGGTAAGATGCACGTGGGGTTTCCATAATGGCCCTGGCACAGTCAGGGAAGCTTCAGTCTCATTTTCTTTTTTTCGGACCAAAAAAATAAGTAGGTTTTTAAAAATGCAATTTTTTTTGCAAATTTGCTAAAGAGAGAGTGAGTCGGAGATCCCCTAGGGTTGCCAGGTCTGGGTTGGAAAATACTTGGGAGACTTTGGGGGGTGGATTCAGGAGAGGGCGGGGTTTGGGGAGGGGAGGGGCCTCAGCACGGTACAATGCCATAGAGTCTACCTTTCAAAGCAGGCATTTTCTCTAGGGGACCTGATCTCTGTCAGCTGGAGATCAGTTGTAAAAGCAGATCTCCAACCCTAAAGCCCGGGAACCCTAGAGATCGACCCGGGGTTACATAGAAAAGCAGCCCAGAACCGAGTCTCTGTAATCAAAAGGACTAGAGGAGCACTAGAGGTCACAGTGGAGTTGGAGCTGCTGCTTTTGCTGCTGCAAGAGGAGCAGGAGGTTTGGTCTGGGCAACCCTGCCCTCCCCCAGGATTTCCCCATGCCCCACTAACCAAAATTTTCTGGCTACACCCCTGTACAAAAGCACTCCATTAGACACTATTTTGTTAAAATGCTGGGTGTAATGACTAGATTTATTTGTATAAGAAAATGTATATGTCACCTTTCAATACCTCTTCAAGGTGGCTCCCAAAATCAAAATAATACAATCATAAAAATGCAATACTTATTAATAACAAGCAGGGTGCATGTCAAACAGCATAAAACAATATCATTAGTTTTATGCATGTAAAGCAGTGGCCTGCAAATACATGGTGTGGCTTGTGTGTATGGGGGTGCTGTGGAGGGGCACTAGTTATGAGCCATCTTTACCCAAGGAACCTGTATTTCGAAGACAAACTCACCTAGGAAACTCAAGTAATTGAAATCCGAGATCCTGTCTGAAGTACCTTTTCTCTTCTGCAAGTAAAGCCAGCGGGAAACATGCAGGCCTGGATGGGATTCTAGATCTTAAGACAGGGTTTCCAGTCACTCTTCAGAGGCTGCCCCTCTCTGTTCTGACACTAAATGTTGTGAATGAAATATTTTGGATGGAAGTTAAGCTACCGGCGGTGTAAGAGCAGACTTACTGTAACTCTAAGCGTACTGTAACTCTTTTTAGGGATTGCTCTGTGAGTAACACAGATCTACATTAAGGAATCTTTCTGCAAGGGCACGTTTTTCCCCAGTCTCTGCGATGTTGTTTCCTCCAGGGGAGCTGGGATTATGCACATGCAAATTTTCCACTTGGCAGAGAAAGGCGTGGCCCTGGAGGGGTGTAGTTACGAGCGTCCTCGAGATCGCCTATGGCTGCATTGTCTTCGTTTGGCTGCTACCGGGGAAGAAGGTAGACAAATCGAGGAACGTGTTTAAGGACTGCGTGACAGGAGTACGTGTGTTTGTTACAGCCTCGTGTCTTCGTGCGACAGCTTGGGGGTGTAGACGTGGGCACACCTAGTTGTTTCATAGTGTGCGCCGCCCGCACCCAAACACATCCTGGTATTTTCATCTACGCAGATTGAGTAGGGAACTAATTAAGAGGCGCTGGCATAACCACATTCAATCCGGAGTAAGCACTGGGCAGTTGCACGCCTAAACCATTGTTCAGAAGGTTTTTATGAAGCAGGAGAAGATGCTCCGTGGGTGGCAGGGTGCGTTTGCCTAAGTGGTGTTTCGTACGACTCAGTCGGCTGGGAGTTTCTTTGCCGGTGTTGCGTGTGCGCAGAGTTTGTTCTTGGGCTACAGTTCTTCCCTTTTCTCTGTGTATAACTTACAGCTGAGAGGGCGGCGGGCTGTGGCCAGGCGGAAGTGACGGGCGTTTCACCTGCTGGGCTGTGCAGGGAAGGAGGCGGAGAGTGTCCATTGGGAATTAGTCACAGGAGCTGCTGCTGGTGTCTCGGTGGCTGCCGCCGGTCGTTCTCCTCGCCATGGAGTCGTCGCCACTGCTGCCCTTGCTCTGGACTCTCCTGCTCTTCCGTGCAGGTAAGTGGAGTGGTTGGGGGGGGGGGGAAGGGGTCATTCCTAACTCCAAGACCCATTCTCCCCCCCCCCCCCGGGCCCTTTCTAAGCTGTGCCTCCCCCACTTACTTGTGAGAGGTTGTATTTCTGTTCCTCCTACCGTGCGCCCCGTCAGTTTCTGAGTACCTTTTTCTCGTAAAGACCATGGGAGACTTCTGAACAAAGGCGTGTGTGGGTCTCTGTGTGAACGTGCCTTCCTTGGAACCACTTGGCGGTTGGTGCAAAGCCTTCCGTATTCTGGAAAGTAGTGCAAATAGGGCGCTTCCCCCCTCCCTTGGGGGTGGTGATGGAGGGAAAAAATGTTCCTCGTGGCTTTCGCTTCCTCGCCTCACAGTTTGGTTTCAAATCCGAGGTGCGACTTCTTTTCGGGTCCCCCCCCCCCGGGTCTCCCCCCCCCCGGGTCTCCCCCCCCCCCAATTGAATCCCAGAATACGGCCGCTCCTCTCCAGCCCCGCCGGGGAGAGAAGTCGGGAAAGAGGAATCGCGACCCTTTCTGGGCGCCCTCATTGGTGGGGGGAGGGGAGGCGGAGGCATCCTGGTCCCTCTCCTGTGATTCACCCGGGTTGAGGTCGACGGCTTTGTTTTGTGCGCTGGGGGTAGCTGAGCCGCCCTTCCCCGCTGCCCCTTATCTCTCTGGACTCGTCAGCCAGGCTGGCTTTGTTGCTTGCTCTTTGTGAAGGATGGCTTTGTTCACACAGAAGGAAAGAAGTGCTAGTCCCCTCCCCAATTCGTTCTTTTCATTTAAAATCCGTGTAAAGCGGTGGATTGGCTAAAGCACAATAAGGAAGCGTCAGGGTTAGAAAGGTGTTCGGTTCTCCTCCAATACCAAATGCTCTCAAAAGAGGTTTTAACAATGTTTTTGGTTGTGTAGAGAACAGTAAAGTTAATAGTGCTTGCAGGGCTCAAAAAGTACTGGGGAAAAGGGAAAGCCGCTTTGCAATCTCTGTTTTACCCTGTCCTCTCTAAAGGCCAGTGCGGAATGATGGTTAGAGTGTTGGACTAAGGATCTGGAAATCCATGTTCAAATCCCCACTGTGCCCCACAGAGGTTTGTTGTGTGACCTTGGCCAGTCATGTTCAGTCTCACTAAATGGATGAAATGGAGCAGGCAAGAACAATAGTGTAAGCCACTTTGGTCCCTACTGGGGAGAAATGTAGTAGATAAATATCTAATTAAATAAATGTTTTGAAGATAATCAAGGTTGATCTTGTGACACCTTTAAATTCTAGTAGATTTACAGCGTAGTCTTAAACATGTTATTCCTAAGTCTTGTTCTGCTCAGTGGGGTTTATTCCCCAGTAAATGTCTTATTGTGCCAAAAGCTTTTATGGCTTAGAGTCCACTTCATTATGTATCTACAGTGTGCCCTTATTGGACGGACTGTACACATATTCAGAGAGAAAAAGAAAAGTAGTAAGCAGTGGGATCAAAAGCCAGTGAAGCTCAAGAAGCTTAGTTTAGTATTAGAACAGATAAAAGGAAGTACTTCTTCACCCAAAGAGTGATTAACACGTGGAATTCACTGCCACAGGAGGTGGTGGCGGCTACAAGCATGGACGGTTTCAAGAGGGAATTAGATAAACATATGAAGCAGAGATCCATCAGTGGATATTAGCCATAAGGTATAGATAAGATCTCTCAGTCTGGGGCAAGTGATGCTCTGTATTCTTGGTGTTTGGGGGGGCAACAGTGGGAGGGCTTCTAGTGTCCTGGACCTACTGATGGCACCCGGTGTTCTTGGCCACTGTGTGACAGAGTGTTGGACTGGATGGGTCATTTGCCCGATCCAACATTGGCTTCTCTTATGTTCTTATGTCCTTTGGAGGGCAGACTGGCAATCTGGAGTGGGAGGAATCCGGAGGCAAAAGCTGCAGGGGGAAATTCCCTGGGGCTGGCCGGTTACACTGGCCAGTGTATTGCGCAATGTTCCTGTTAGTGTTCAAACAGCTGTGGAGCGGCCCCGGGTGGGCCGGCCTCCGCAGCTTGTGGCAGGGCTGTTTTGGCAATGTGCATATGTGCGCATGAGCGCTCATGCGCAAATTGCCGAAACAGCACGTTCACACAGCCGCCTCCGCTTGAATCCCGCCTTCTTCCGCTTCACACTGCCTGAAAGTGAGAGGCATACGGAAGATGGCCCCTGAACACTGGTTTCTCCTAGTGTCCTCCTACAGTGAGAGGAAACTGGCTTCAAAGCGCGTAAGTGCGGAAGGGAGCCGAGGGATAGCTGCGGATGTCTGAACAGGCTCCCTTCCCCCGCTTCCCAAGCAGAGCTCTCCCGGGGCAGATTGCCAGTCTGTCCTCGGCCTAAGATTGCCATTTCAACTTGTGTCTGACAAAGGGATTCTTGAAAGCTCATACCCCCAAAATCTTTTTGGTCTCTAAGTTGCTCCCAGACTTGAATCCAGCTGTTCTGCTGCAGACCAGCACAGCCACCCTCTGAAACTTATTCAGCGAGTTTGCTTGGAATTAGGCAGTTATGGTGATGCAGTGGGTTTTTTTTGGAAATGATGTTATGCCTTATCCTGAGGGCTGTTAATTAAATTAGGAAAAGTATACTGATAAAATGTGTTCTTCAGGTGTTCACCATTATATTATGTTTGTGTCTCTTTGGACTTGTAACTCTTTAATGACATACGCAACTGAACTATAAGTGTAAGTTTGCTGTTGTTGCAACTATACAAATGGGAAATTTGTGATTAAAATTTGTTGAGTGAGACTATAAGCGTAATATACGCTGTTTTAGAAAACAGAATCTCTTTGGTTTGTACTGTTATTGTACAACTATGCTGTCAAATTATATCAATAGACAGGATACAGTGCCCAAAACACCTGTGTGGTTAAGTTATACAAAATAAATGCTTTTCAGCACTATTAGGATAGCTTTTTGTTTCCTGTTGAAGTGTTTCATTCTATTGTTGATGGAAGAGTCTGGATGGAACATTACTCACGGGATAAAAATTTTATGTTGGGTCATAAAACAGTATTTTGCTTCAAAGGGCACAGGACAGAAGTAGAAAATGAACTTCCTAATTAAAAAAAATAGAGCCCATGACTTTCTAGTAATAAAAATTATTATTGAACTACAGAGGGATTGTTTTTGTTTTGTTAAAAAAACTATATTAACCCCGCTGTGATATTGCCATGTTATCACTTCCTCTAGAGACCAATATATGCTTTTAGAGGACAAAATACATAGTTCAAATACGATTAGGGTAGGTAGCTGTGTTGGTCTGAAGCAACAGAACAAAGTTGGAGTCTAGTGGCACTTTTAAGACCAACAAAATTTAATTCTGGGTATAAGCTTTTGTGTGCATGCACACTGTGTATCTGAAGAAGTTTATACCTAGATCAAAAGCTTATGCCCAGAATTAAACCTTGTTGGTCTTAAAGGTGTCACTGGTGTCAAACATAGTTTAAATAAGATATCCTTTGAAAATCTAACCGCTTAATATTTCATCTATCACTTACTATTAATTGACAAGGAACAAGCTGAAACTTAAGTTTAACTCCAGACAATGAAGCTAAATTCTTAGTGTCACTGGTGTACTGAATGGTGTCACTAGTGTGCTGAAAATAGTAGGCACATTGATGAACAAAAGCTATTGAGGGAGACTCAGTATGGGTTCTGAAAGGGAAGATCCTGTCTCACTAACCTGTTAGTGTTCTTTGAGGGAGTAAGCAAACATGTGGACCAGGGGGACCCAATAGATGTTGTTTACCTTGGCTTCCAGAAAGCTTTTGATAAAGTTCCTCATCGAAGGCTCCTAAGTAACCTCAATAGTCATGGGATAAAGGGACAAGTCTTTTTGTGGATCAAAAACTGGCTAATTAAAAGAAAACAGAGTGAGTATAAATGGGCAATGAGGGAGGTAAGCAGTGGGGTACCGCAGGGATCAGTACTCAGTCCGATGATTTTTAACTTGTTTGTTAATGATTTGGAGTTGGGAGTAAGCAGTGAAGTTACTAAATTTGCAGATGACACGAAGTTGTTCAGGGTGGTGAGAACCAGGGAAGATTGTGAGGCACTCCAAAGGGTGAGGATGGTGAGTGGGCATCAGCGTGGCAAATGGGGTTCAATGTGGCCAAGTGCAAAGTGATCCTAACTATAAATACAAGTTGATGGGTCCAAACTGGCAGACACTGAGCAAGAGAGAGTCGTAGTAGATAACTCAATGAAAATGAAAATATTGAGACAGTGTGTGACTGCAGTGAAAAAGGCCAATGCTATGCTGGGGGTTATTAGGAAGGGAATTGAAAACAAATCAGCCAGTATCATAATGCCCCTGTATAAATCGATGGTGTGACCTCATTTGAGTACTGTGTACAGTTCTGGTCGCCACACCTCAGAAAAGATATTATAGCATTGGAAAAAGTGCAGGAAAGGGCAACTAGAATGATAAAAGGTTTGGAACATTTTCCTAATGAAGAAAGGTTGAAACGCTTGGGGCTTTTTAGCTTGGAGAAACGACGGCTGAGGGGTGACATGATCGAGCTTTAAAAGAATATGCATGGGGTAGAGCAGGTAGAGAAGGAAGTCCTTTTTTCACTTTCTCACAATACAAGAACTCATGAAATTGCTGAGCAGTCGGGTTAGAACAGATAAAAGGAAGTAGTTCTTCACCCAAAGAGTGATTAACATGTGGAATTCACTGCCACAGGAGGTGGAGGTGGCTACAAGCATGGACAGCTTCAAGAGGGAATTAGATAAACACAAGAAGGGGGGACCCACAATACTTGCGGGGGGGGAGAGAAGCTGACAGCCACTCGGCCCAGCATTTTGCCCCCCGGCACTTCCCTTCCTCCTGGCCCATTCTTGTTCCCTCCCACCCCCCTGACCCCCTCCCCTGTTCACTCCATGGTGGCTTGGCAGGCCTCGGCACTCACCACGCTGCCTCCCACCCCCGATCCCCTCCCCCACTCACTCCCACCCTTTCCCCAACAGCGGGCCCACTCACTGGGCGCACCAGTTCTCCCCCTCCCCCCACAGTCCGTCCCTCTTTCCCCCCCCTTCCCCCAGCGAGCGCCACCGAGGCTCGCGGCACAGGCTGCTCCGCTGCCGCCAGTGCCTGCACCCACTGGCTCGACAACAGCCTGCCGCCCAGCTGCCAGCTCAGCCCCAGCCTGCCGCCACCGCTGCCCGGCCGCTCGGCCACCGCCGCCAGCACTAAGGTAAGTCCGTTCCCTGCGCATGCGCAGGGAACGGGTTTTCTCTTTTCGGGGGATTTAAATATCCCCCTAATATTTTTTCAAACTTTTTGGATTTTTCTGCACATGGGGGGAGTGCCCCCGTGCGTAGGAAAACCTCCCTGCCTCCCAGGTGCCCCCCGGCGCGGATTTAGGTATCCGCACCGGGGGGGGGGGGCACTTGGAAATTAGATATATAGATATGGAGCAGAGGTCCATCAGTGGCTCTTAGCCACAAAGTATAGATAGGAACTCTCAGTCTGGGGCAAGTGATGCTCTGTATTCTTGGTGCTTGGGGGGGGGGCAACAATGGGAGGGCTTCTAGTGTCCTGGCCCCACTGGTGGACCTCCTGAGGGCACCTGGTGTTTTTGGCCACTGTGTGTGACAAAGTGCTGGGCTGGATGGGCCACTGGCCTGATCCAACAATGGCTTCTCTTATGTTATGTCTGCCAGTTATATCAGTACCAAGCCTAAGAGAGCCAGTTTGGTGTAGTGGTTAAGTGCGTGGACTCTAATCTGGGAGAACCGGGTTTGATTCCCCACTCCTCCACTTGCACCTGGCTGGATGACCTTGGGCAAACCATAGCTCTGTACCAGCTGTTCCCTCAAGGACAGCTTGGGAAAGAGCTCTCTCAGCCCCACCCACCTCACAGGGTGTCTGTTGTGGGGAGGGGAAGGGAAAGGAGTTTGTAAGCCGCTCTGAGACTCCCTTGGGGAGTGGAGGGCGGGGTATAAATCCAATCTCCTCTTCTTCTTCTTCTTCTTCTTCTTCTTCTTCGAGATAAAGAAAATAATGCTGGAGTCTGCTCCTAGGTGAGCAGATTAGAAGGAAAATATGTATCATGGTAATTGTATGAATGCACTTATGTGTTCTTCAGTGGTCTCAGTATATCTTAATTCTCAACATGGGCCCCATCTGTGGATACTTGTCTGGAGACTGGTGTAAAAATTTTCTACGAATCTGAGATCAACAAAAATCTAAAATCTTGAAAACAAACAAAAAACATGAGGGTTAACGACTAACAAAAGCAGTGCCTGAAGCTTTAAGAAACAAATGTGGCTACAACAGTATTGTCTGTATTCAAGCCTTGGCTTCTGTCAGTAAAAGGCAGGGAGAGGCAGGGCCCTTTCCAGGGCTGTTTTGGCCTTTGAGGGAGGACTGACTTGGGACTAGGTACAGCTGCAGCCAATGGGCAACTTCCTACCATGCGACTTCTGTGACTCATGTAGGCCTGGCTGTGTGCTGCTGTTCAACACTAGCCACTTCATGAAAAGCCAGTGTTGTGAACTGGTTAGAGTTTCACACTAGGATTTGGGAGACCCAGGTTGAAATCTACACTGGATGATATTGGACCAATCACAAACCTTAACCTAACCTAGCTCACAGAATTGTTGTGAAAATAAAATGGGGGAGGATGCTGTAAGTTGCTTTGGATCCACATTGGGGAAAAAGATGTGGTATAAATAAGGTAAATAATAAACATTTAAAGATGAAGGTTAGATATAATGTAGATGGGTGGGTGGGTGGAGAGGAGAGAAGAAATCAGGGAAAGGGAAGAGGGTATTGGTGCTGTCAGGAGGAGGAAAAGGGGAAATAGTGTGGGAAGGGGGATAGTTAGATGTCCTCCCCACAAGTCCTTACAGTGTGCCAGGGCCTGGTGGCCAGCACCACACAATTGGCCCAGAGTTTTCCTAGATCCATGCGAGGGAAGAAAAGCTGAATATGAGGGAAGATTAAAGTAGCTTGGCTGGTAGGTGGAAAGGAGAGAAGGACACAGTAAAGGGGGTGAGGCTATGGAGGCTTTCAGGAAATGGAAAGAGGAGATAGTAGAGCAGGGGAAAATGAGATCCCCTCCCAGGTCCTTATGAGTTCCCTGAATATTCTTTTATATTGGTATGCTTGCTAGCACTGGGTTCAGGAACCTATCTTCAGGCTTTGAGTATTGGAAATATTTATATTGTGTTTAAAAAGGGAAGCTGTTTTGTCAATATGATTAAGGATCCCTAAGATCTAATAATTGATGTAGGTACCATAAACTGAATAGAATGAGATGCAAAAGTGTGGGTCAGGAAAGGAGGTAACAGGAGTGCAAAAGAAGAAGAGTGGAGGAAGACTGAAAGAATAAAAGGAGTGTGTAGATGTAACCCGGTCAGGTAAGAAGAGTGAAGAAAAATGATGAATGAGATGAGATTGGGTCTGTGGTAGTAGATCACCCATGTAGAATGAAGATTCCTGTTTATTTTATGAATTGATTTGGTAGCAGAGCATGACTTTGTAAATTCCTTTCCTATGAACAGTGTAGAAGAATGAGCTTCTTGTAGAAAGGAGAAGCAGCCCAGGAAGAAAACTGGAAGCTCTAGCTGAAGATTTACTTGTTTTAGGGACCTGATGGTATTGGTGGGTGTGTATGACTTCAGTCTTAACTCAGCATTACTGACTTGGTTCTACAACTCTCCCCTTTCTTAGTACAAGAGAGTGGGTGTGTGGGAGAGAAGGGATGTGGGAAGGAGAGAGGCTGAAGGCAACCATAGAATCATAGAATGTGAGAGTTGGAAGAGATCTTGCAGGTCATCTAGTCCAACCCCCTGCACGCTGCAGGAGCGTAGCCCTACAACATACCCAAAAGATGGTCATCCAGCCTCTGCTTGAAAACATCCAGCGGAGGAGCATCTTCCACCTCCTGAGGCAGTCTGTTCCACTGCTCAACCACTCCTACAGTTAGGAAGTTTCTCCTGATACCTAGCCAGTATCAACTCCCTTGTAATTTCCACCCATTAGATCTAGTGCAATCCAGAGCAAGAGAGAATAGATCTGCTCTATCTTCTACATGACATTCCTTCAAATATTTGAAGACTGCAATCATGTTCCCTCTAAGCCTTCTCTTTCCCAGGCGAAATATACCCAACTCTTTCAGCCTTTCCTCATAAGACTTGGATTCCAGCCCTCTCACCATCCTGGTTGCCCTCTTCTGGACACGCTCGAGCTTGTCAGCATCCTTCCTAAATGTGGTGCCCAAAACTGGACACAGTACTCCAGGTGAGGCCTGACCATAGCAGAATAGAGCGGTCAGGCCTCACTTGGAGTACTGTGTCCCGTGACCATGATCAGGGAAAGAAGAAAATAGGCTTGGGGGAGGAGATTAGAGGGGAAATGCACCCCCTCTTTCCCATGATCCTTGCATGTCTTGTGTATCTTATGTGTTTTAAAATTACGTTAAATAAGTTTCACCTATACATTTTTTATAACTTGTTTCCTTTTTGCTGACAAAAAATAAAAATCTGAAAGGACAAATAACATAATTTTTACAAACTGAACTACCGTACAACATTAGCTTTTTCTGAAGAAGGAAAGTTCTTCCACACTGCCACAAAATGTGAAGAGATTTTGAGCAATTTCTGATTTTTTTACCACAAAGTGCACATGTTGTACAGCAGGGACCCTCAACCTTTTTTGAGCCTCTGGGCACTGTTGGAATTTTGTGGCAGGCTAGCAGTCACCAGTACAATATGGCTGCCATGGCAGACAGAGGCAAAAACACCCCCACACACAAGATGACAACCAATGGAAGCAAGGGAGTCTGTGGAGTCTTGTGAACAAAAATTCTATTTTGTGAGCTACTGGAATTAAAGTTGTGGGCGAGCAATTTGACTCCTGCATAAATTAATTTGCCCTGGAGCCACCCTTCCTGAGCCAAGACAAAAATGTGTGAGCCGGAGGCTAAAAAAATGTGAGCTGGCTCACACTAACTCAGCTTAGAGGGAACACTGGACACACTCACAGAAGAACAAGGAGGGAAAGTACTGCTCTGCTTTTGTGGCGCTTCTTAGCTTTCACCACGTCACAGCTGCTCCAGGGGTCCTGTTTGCAGTACCCTGGATCCTTCTCCAGTTAGCGCTGAGGAGGCTTCAAGTGAAAAGCGGCTTTACTGGTACGAAGGTACAGTTACTGGTTCTGCGTTCACAATACTCCCACCTACTTTTCTGAAGCACATGTTGGGCATCTGGGGAAGTGCTTGTGAGTACCATGCACCCAAGAGTGCCACACTGGGTAACTGCTGTATAGTAGTGGAGCTTGTTACGAATTGTGCACTTGTTTTTAACTGGGTTAATGTAGCAGTTTAAAATCTTGTACTAAAGAATTTAGTATGAACGGTAGAAACTAGTGCTGATAAGTTTTCCAAGAAATTGCATTCTGTGGCACTTTGAACACTTAACACCTTCTGGTAGCAAGAGTAAATCAAATAGAGTCCATAACTTAGGTAGAACATACGTTTCGCATGCAGGTCCCCAAGTTCAGCTCTGACATTTACTGTTAAATAGATCTCTGTTAGAAGTGTGTGTACTGCTGTCAAATCACAGCCGATTTACAGTGACCCCAGCACGGGGCTTTCAAGGCAAGTGAGAAGCAGAGGCAGTTAGCCATTGCCTTCCTCTGCAGAGTCTTCCTTGATGGCCTCCCGTCCAAGTACCAACCCTATTTAGCTTCTGAGATCTGATGTGCCCGGACTGTACCATTCTGCCTTCCCTCCCAAGGCTATGAATGACCTGTAGTTGAGAGCCTGACATCCACTGCCAGTCAGAGTAGGCAGTGCTAGGCTGGATGGACTTGGTCTGATAAGAAATACAGGTGGGAATCTGGAAGGACTTTCAGGAGACATCTAATTTCCCTTTCCCCCACTATTTCCTCTTTCCCTTTCCTAAAAGCCCCAATAGCCTCTCCCCTTTTCCTGCTTTCTTCTCAGCTTCTAGAGTTGCCAACCTCCAGGTGGGGAGATCTCCAGGAATTGCAGTAGATCTCCCAACTACAGAGATCAATTCCCCCTTCAGGTTGCCCATTCCAGTTAAGGAAATTACTGGAGATTTTGGGGGAGGAGCTTTGGGAAAGCAAGAATGGGGCTTTGGGTGGCTAACAACGTAACAATACAATAATAATAATAATAATAAGAGATTGGATTTATATCCCGCCCTTCACTCACTTGGAGTCTCAGAGCGGCTTACAAACTCCTTTCCCTTCCCCTCCCCCCAACAGACCCCTTGTGAGGTAGGTGGGGCTGAGAGAACTCTGAGACAGCTGTCCTTGAGAGAATTTTAATAAAAACCAACACAGTGAATTAATGCTTTGGGCATAAAAATCAGCAGCTTTGAGGGTAGGGTCCACCAAAATTACTGCTGGGAGGGGATTATATGGCATTATATTCATCTGAGGCCTCGCCCCTCCCCAAATCCTACCCTTCTCAGAAATCTCCAGGAATTTCCCAGCCTGGAGCTGGCAACCCTGGTTAGGCCTAGCCCCAATGAGTCCTCCCTGTAAGGTCAAAATAGGGCTGGAAGGGAAGAAGAAGAGATTGGATTTATGCCCCGCCCTTCTCATCCAGTTCTCGAAAGAGCTCTCTTCAGCACCACCTACCTCACAGGATGTCTGTTGTGGGAAGGGGAAGGAGTTTGTAAGCCGCTCTTGAGACTCCAATCCAATCTTTTCTTCTCCTCATTAAATAAAGATTTGTTTAACATTTGTATATAGCTGTTAATTTTAAAATGTTTTCCAGGGTTTGAAAAACTAGCATAGGATTACTTGGATTGGCTGCACCTATGGAATGTGTGTTTTCCAGTGGTGACGTTATCTTTAATCTTCCGTGTAGAAGACTGGCACCAGAGCACAATAGCTTGTCACTTTTTAAAAATAAAAATCAGTAATATAAATGATATACATATTCTTACACTGTAAGTTTGTTAATGCTTAAACAATATTTTTAATAGTTTAAGGAGTTCCTTTATATCCTAATGTTTATATGCACAGAGAGCTAGAGTGTTTTGAACAGTTCTACAGTGTTGCCACCAGTAGAGTTTGGTCATGTCCAAATAAAACAGAAAAGGTCTGCCTTCAGGGTTCCACAGAGATGGGCAGATATTTTGCTGTGTTCTTGGCAAGTTACTTTATTATCTCCTTATTAACACTCATCAAGTTGTACCAGTTTGGGTGGTGTGTTAAATTCATGTGCATAATGAAGAGTGCTGCTGCTATTCCCAAAGATAGCTCTAGACTAAGTTTAGAGACTAAATTAAAGAATGGTGGTGAGCGTGTGCTAATTCAGATGCATAATTTGGCTCAGTAATGTTCATACTGATTTATTTGTAAAAGGATGCCTAACAAACAGCATAGTGTGTTAATTTTTAGGAAGTATCTTTGCAATTAGGGGTGGATGATCACTAAATTGTTGTCTGAGCTGCATGTTTCTGCCTTCCTAGACATCCCTGCCCTCAAGGTCAGAGGTGTCAAACTTAAGGCCTGCCAGCCTAAAGTGACCCGCCCATGGCTTTAATCATCCCAGGGCTCTTTTCTTCCCCCCTTCTCCCCCTCCTGTCCTCACCCTTTGAAGTTTGAGGCTGCTGAAGTTCCCTCTGTCTTGTCAGGAAGTTGTTCTGGGTTTGCAAAGTTATAAAGAAAATACAGAATGGATTTTTCCATTAAGGTCTCTACACCCAGATAGACTACTCTGGGATTGTTTCCAGCAATAGAAACAGTGCTCTGGGACTGGAATGACAACCCCCAAAGTAGAGCGATGGTCCCTAGCAACAGACTCTGTGTTCTCATCCTGGAATGACAGGGTGCAGAGTGGAATGACAGCCCCCGGGAGTAGCAGCAGCATTTTGGGAATGGAATTCCATTTTGGGGGCCTTCATTCCAATCTCAGAACTGTCATTTCACTCTGGTGGCTATCATTCCCGTTCCAGAGTAGTCCCAGTTTAGTGTAGTGGTTAAGAGCACGAACTCTAATCTGGGAGAATCAGGTTTGATTCCCCACTCCTTCACATGCAGCTGCTGGTGTGACCTTGGGTCACACCATAAATTCTTTCATAAATTCTTTCAGAGCTGTTCTCTCAAGTATAGTTCTTGAGAGAGCTCTCTCAGCCCCACCTACCTCACAGAGTGTCTGTTGTGGGGAGGGGAAGGGAAAGGAGATTGTAAGCCACTCTGAGACTCCTTCAGGTACTGAAGGGTCGGGTATAAATCCAGTCTGTTCTTCCTCTTATCTGGGCCCAGATACCTTACTGGGAAATCCATTCTGTATTTTCTTTGCAACTTTGTCTGTGCTGTGCTGCCATGTATTTCAATGGAGTGGAGTTCAAGTAGTTTCAGTTTCCAGTGTTTGTGTAGCTGAAGCTGCTTGCTGGAGTTGTCTCCTTGCAAATACAGGGTTGATATTTTGAGCCAGCTTGTCACTGCTGAATGGACTTGAGAACGGGTGCCTGAGTGAGTACTCTAATCTGGGAACCCACAGTCAAAGGGGGACATTACACTGCAGAGCCACTGCCACTCTGAGTAGACCTGTGGGGGAGGAGAGACGCTTGCAATGACCAGCCATTTTATGTTCCTATGCTCAGAGCATTTTATATTTTTAGTTTATATTTTAGTTTCTGCAGTGATCCTTGTGCTTTTTCTTGATGTTTTATTTTAAAAATTGCATTGCCAAACCCCACTATTCCCCAACCTTTCCATTTTAGGCAGGCATCTTTGGGGGGGGGGGGGGGAGGTTTGGGAAGTGTCAGTTGTCAAAGACTGTTAAATAAACAAAACATTGCAAGAGTTTTAAGCATATTTGTATTTTAAGTAAAAAAAAAATATCTTTAGTTGTGTTTGTATCTTTTATAAAGTTTATTTCTCTGCTTCCTGGCATTACATTTTATGACATGCATGGCCTGGCCCCACAAAGTCCCATTTATGTCAGATCCGGCCCCTGTAACAAATACGTTTGACACCCAAGCTCCAGGTACTTTGAGCATTGAGTCTTGTTGAGAGGAGTGTAAGCTTATCCTAGTAAAGGACTGTTGTTGAACAGTCCCTTGGATATTCTTCTGTGGATAGTAAATTTTCTATTAAATTGTCATGGATATTCACTGTTTTTTTTGTCCCGTGAAACCTGTTTATAAAAAACCAGCTTCATTATTGAGCAGTTTGAAAGCAAGTTACATATTTTACAGAAAGACCGAATTGACTTGTAATCACTGGATCCTTTTATCTTTTCCACAAGCCTTTCTTTTTCAAAAGCAGTTAGAATGAGTTTAAGCAATGAAATTCCCTCTTTAAAGGAAGCTCTAGACCAGAGGTGTCAAACTCATTTGTTGCAAGGGCCACATCTGACATAAATGTTACTTTGTCAGGCCAAGCCATGTGTGCCATAAAATGTAATGCCAGGTACTGGAGATACAAACTTCATAAATGACTCAGGCAAATCCAATTAACAATTTTATTTTTTACTCAAAATACAAATAAAAGCAATTGATTCCTCAGACTGAAAGCAATTGATTTATTGGGGAATCCACAAAAGCCCCAATACATATATTTAATTATATGCAACACTAGTTTTTTTCCAAGGGATACTATAAAGAGGATATCATATATTTCCATACAGATTGGTTACTTTTTGTATATATAGGAAATGAGACACCTTCCTTGCTAGTAAATGTGGTAATTTTTCAGTACCTCCCCCCATATGCCCAGCTTGAGCAGCCAAGCATGGCTACAATCTCTATCTCTCTTTGTTTCCTCTCTTCCCCTGTCTACCTTTGAGGATCTAGAGGAGGTGCACCAGACTTCCCCCTACACCACCCCATCCCCACCATCAACCCTGTGAGGTGGTCCAGGCTGGGTGGCCCAGATGACAGGGTCCTGGCTCAGGAAGAGGAGTGGGTCTGAACCTGTCACTCCCAGATCCCCCCCACACCAGTTCTCATCCCTCCTGCATTTCCCACAGAAGTGGCAGAGCTGAGGGAAAGGCCTGGTGGAGAAGCTGTTTCCGAAACTTCCAACGGGTGCTTTTTGTCTTCCCATGACCCCTTTTTGTTCATGGACTGAGAACTGGGGGAGTAGGGAGGTCATCATGGCCCATCCTCCCTGAGACTCACTCTGCCTCTCAGTTCCGCGGCTGTTCAGACATGCAGCAGCAACAGCAGCATCCCCTCTTCCCATTGCTCCTCCCTTTTCCCCTTTGCTTCCAAGGCAGGGACATCTTTCCCCTCAGAGCAGCATGCACAAGACAGCCCAGTTTGGTGTAGTGGTTAAGAGTGGTGGACTCTAATCTGGAGAACCAGGTTTGATTCCCCACTTCTCCATATGCAGCCAGCTGGGTGACCTTGGGTCAGTCACAGTTTTCTCAGAGCTGTTCTCTCAAGAGCGGTTCTCTCAGAGCTCTCTCAGCCCTACCTACTTAGCAGAGTGTCTGTTGTTGGGAAAGGAAGGAAAGGAGATTGTAAGCCACTCTGAGACTTCAAGTGAAGGGTGAGGTATAAATACAATTCTTCTTCCACTCCTTCCTCCTTCTCCTCTCCCCAATCCATGTGCCAGCCCTCCTCCTTGTTTCCCTGCCAGCCCTGTCCCGTCATTGGCAAACCGCCGCTCCACATGCTCACTCTTAGTAACCCCTGTCACACTCGCCATTTGATGTGGCAGTGGCAGCACCGGCTGCTCAGCTCTGTCCCTCCATGTAGTGGCGTTTCCAGTCCTTGTTGAGCTGTGGTCAGAGGAAGTGGGAGGGAGAAAACACCATGCCCCCTCTTTCTCCACATTCACTGACATTCCTCCCCACACTATTTTACCTCAGTACCATAGTCGTGCCTTTAGCAGTTTCTTTTCTATTTCTTGATAGCTTCAACTACACACATTTCACTGTGTGTACCTGCTTGCCCACCCTCACCCCCCAAGCATCTGGTTGCTCACAGGCCGGATAAGAACCCTGGACAGGCCAGTTCTGGCCCTCAGGCTGTATGTTTGACACCCCTGTTCTAGATGTTGTAATTGTGTCATACATAGTCCATGGGTTGGATCTAGTGATTCAGCAGCAGATGGTGCTAATGGTTGTGAATTTTTTCCATGTCCCCCACCCCCCATACAGTTTGTTCTGACCCTTGGAAAGTTGACCCATAACTGAATGATTAGGCTGTGCTGAGGAGGAAGAAGGTGGTGATGTCACTCTTCTTCACAAATACTGGTTGTATCAGTAGACCTGGCACTTATTGGTAGGAAGGGATAGCTTTCCCCCTACTTTCCCCCTTGTCAGTGCAGCTCCCTCAACTGCCTATCCACAAACCCAGAAATCAAGTTTCCTGCAGTCAGATGGGCTTGCTAGGGGAGGGAAACTGGAAAGATCTGGGATCTTTATACCAGTGGATTGTTGCATCCAACTACCTTATCTAGAGGATGCCACGTAATGTGGAGATAGTGTAGTGGTCCCATGCTAGGAATTGCAGTGCTGTCATGGAGCAAATTCCAGAAGCAGTGACCCAGTTGCATGGAGAGTGTCAGTTCTTGGCTTTGTTGATAATCAGCCTGCATATGTAGTTAGCCTGTGCGTGTTCAAAAATGTCGAAAGCTTATGGCTGTCATGTGGGATTGGTTTTCAGTTTTCACATGAGGGCTGTTATGTTAATTGAAAATTTTTAATATCTTCATTAGGAATAAAAACCATAACTCTTTGCATGTTAGTATATAGAGATAAATCAATGCTTATATTTCATTGCTTTGAAACATTTAGTAAGGCGGTTCACAAATACTGGTTTTGATTACTAGACAGCTTCTACTTGTGCTTGCCACTAAACTGTCCTTAACCCCCAAATCCTCTTTTATCACTTACACTGGGGTATGAAGATAGTAAGAAGCATTGAGAGAGATGCTGTTTCTTACCCTGCAGTGAAATGAGAATTTGGATAAAAATCTGGATGCTGCTAGGTATTTTTCTTGCCAAGGCTGGTTGACCTTAAAGAGAAGATTTGTGAGGCTTTTTGGATATAATGTCAGTTAACTTTCAGGGACCTTTGGATGGGAAAGTGGGGTGAAAATGAAATGGATTTCATAATTTAAAACGTGCAGATGTAAATTACTGAGAGGGCTTTTTCAAATCATATTTTTATTAAATAAAATCTCTTGGAAACAGAATAGAACTGTGATACACTTCACTTAAATGACGTTCTCCCTCTGAGTGGAGGACATCTTGATGGGTGTTTCCCACCCCATTTGCAGGGAGGCAGGAACTGATTCTTCACTTCCTGTCTTCTGGTGGGATACGCCCCTTGAGATCAGTTCTGTTCCTGCCTCAGTAGGGAGAGCAGCACCTAGTGGAACTTGTGCCTCTTTTTTAGACTTTCGGTTTCTATTTTTCTATTTTTCTAGCTTTTAGCTCTACTTCTACAGCCTTTTCTTCTAAGAACTATCCTTTCCTGTGAATTCAATCCTCTCCTCCTGCCTCCTTCTTAAAAGCCTTTCTCCCTCCTCCCCCCCCCCTCGCTGCCTCGTCTTCGACCGCAAATGGAGGGCACCGATGGCTTCCTTCGGAGGCAGAAAAGGATAGAGACGCCCCCCCCCGGTTCCCCGCGGGGAGAGCTCTAAAGCTGTTAAAAAGGTTACAGCGCCAAAAGAAAAGCGCGCGAAGAAACGGCCCCACCAAGACGCGGGAGACCGCGCGCGTGCCATTTTACTCCCGGCTGGGAAAGTGAAATCAAAGGCGCATGGCTGCGGAGCGGCTCTCGCCGCCTCCATAAGCTCAGGAACGGCATGCGACGATGGGCAGGATATCCCTAACGCCCAGCTCGCACCACAGTCCCTGCCTGACGACTCGCCAGATGCGGAAGCTCAGCAATTCGTGAGTACCCCTCCAGCAGAGGAGGAGGCTATTTCCCCCGCTCTTCTTCGGGCTATTAAAGCGGCGGTGCGGGAGGAACTCTCTGAAAATCGTGCCCAGAGGACCCTCTCCCATAGGGGCCATACCTGCAGGGACTGTCCACCCAAACCTCCTGCCATTACCCAGGCAGACGAAGGGGAAGAGGAAGATCCTGAGGGGGAGGAGGATAGACCTCGCTGGCCCACTAAGTCGGCGAGGAAAGAACACAGTTATCCTGGCTGGGTCCCAGATCATTGGATTCCCAATGCTCCAGATAGCGAAGCCGGGGAATCTGGAGAGAGGGAAGAGGGAGAGTTCCTTTCTGATGAGGATCAGGAGGAAGAGTTTGAGGTCCCTGAAACCTCCCCACGTTTTTTCAAAATAGAGGATTATCAGTATTTACTTTCTAAAGCCCTCTCTGCCTTAGAACTGCAACCCAAGTTGCAGGGAGAGGATTTGCCCACCTCTGCTAAAGCAGATGGATCCAGACCCAAGGGCAACAAGGATTATTTTCCCAGATCATCAGGCAATGAAAAAGTTTTCCCCTTCCCAGAATTCCTTGAAAACCAACTAATGAGCGAATGGGCTAAACCCATGGCTAATAAACGTTGCCCACTCAATGTTAGAAAATTGTACTCTTTACCTTCTTTTACTAATAAGTTTTTACAGGTCCCCCTTGTGGATGCCCCTGTCATTGCACTCCAATCTTCTGGAATTCTGACTGAAGATGGAGATGGCTTACTCAAAGAAACCCTGGACCGCAAAGCTGAGGTTGCCCTACGCAAGGCGCATGAAGCTTCGGTAATGGCCATCAAGGCCTCTTCCACTGCCACTATTGTCTGCAGGGCAGCCATCGCCTGGTCCAGAAAACTGATCCAGCTGGTCCCACCTTCTAGTCCAAGACTGGCAGAGGGAGCAAACCGCCTACTAAAGGCCTCCTCCTTCGCAGCCGATGCTACCCTAGATTCATTAGTTTTTTCTTCTAGATCCCTAGCCTCAGCAGTGGCGGCCAGACGCACTCTCTGGCTCAGAGCCTGGCAAGCAGATCTACGTGCCAAGACCACCGTTGCTGCTTACCCCTTCCAGGGGGATCGGCTCTTTGGAGACTCCCTTGATAAGGTTCTTGTTGAAACCCGGGACAAAAAGAAGGCCATGCCGCGCAGCCTGGCTAGACCTGACCGAAGAGGCTCTGGAAATTATTCCTTTCACACCCAAAGAGCCTTGCCACGCTTTGGCAGAGATGCATACAGACCAACCTGGACTCCAGCCAGACAGGGTTTCAAAAGAAACCCCTTCCATGGTTGCTCCAGCAGACCCTTTGTCCCCAGAGACAACAAAACCGGACGGGACAACTTCAACAAATCTACCTCTGCATGACTACCAGCATGCACCGGTCGGGGGCCACCTGCTTCTTTTCCACCGCCAATGGATCCTTTCCAGAGCAGACATTTGGTCCCAGGAAGTCACCTCCACAGGCTATTCCATAGAGTTTCGAACAAGACCGGCAGATCGCTTCGTTCCCTCTCCGCTTTGCAAAGATCCAGCCAAGCTCTCCAGGACAAGAGAGGCTGTCCAGCACCTCCTATCCATCTCAGCCATAGAGACTGTCCCCCCAGAAGAATGGGGACAGGGCGTCTATTCCACACCCAAGAGACCATCCAATGCCTTCGCGTGCATGGATTTCTGGTCAACCTGCAAAAAACCTCCCTGACTCCCACTCAATCCCTAGAGCACTTGGGAGTCATCATCAACACTACTCAAAATCGTGTCCTTCTACCATCCCACAAGGCGGACAATATACGTCGCCTTGCAAAACAAGTCATACTGGCCAGAAGTTCGTCTCTCATGACCTTAGCCAAGCTCCTAGGTCTCTTCATCTCGTGCATGGACTCCGTACCCTGGGCACGTCTCCACGCAAGACCTCTACAACAACTACTCAGACCTTACCAACACAGCATAATGCAGAAGTTGGACCTCCCAGTACACGTCCCTCACCAAGCCAAAGTCAGCCTGGCGTGGTGGACCAAGTCCCAAAACCTCTCCCGAGGAAACATTTACTACATCAGAGACTGGATACAAATCGTTACGGACGCCAGCCTCATAGGCTGGGGCGCGATCCTCCATCGTATACCGGCGCAGGGAACTTGGTCCAAAGAGGAACAACTCCTACCAATCAACCTCTTAGAGCTCCGTGCAGCACGACTAGCCATCCTCCGCTTCAGGGAACAAATCTCCGGTCACCATGTCCTCATCAGGACGGACAACGTGGCGACCAAGGCGTACATCAACGACCAAGGGGGGTCCCGATCCTCTAATCTTCATCGCGAGGCTCTAAGACTCCTATCCTGGGCGGAATGCCATCTCCTCTCCATCCGAGCGGAGTACATCAAGGGCTCCCTGAATACTCGTGCAGACTGGCTCAGCAGACAGACGCTACAAGAAGGGGAATGGTCCCTGAAGCCAGACCTATTCCTTCTCATAACCTCCCACTTCGGCCAACCGAAAGTAGACCTGTTCGCCTCACACCTCAACCACAAGACGCCCAGATTCTTCTCAAGATTCTACCATCAAAAGGCAGAGGCCACAGACGCTCTGACATCCCGCTGGCCCAAGGGTCTTCTATATGCCTTCCCTCCGACCCCAGTACTCCCAAGGTTGCTGCGTCGGATAAAACAGTTCAGAGCGGAAGTCATAGTGGTGGCCCCCTACTGGCCAAGAAGACCCTGGTTTTCAGAGCTTCAGACTCTGGCGAGCGCTCCGCCCCTGACGCTTCCGTTCTCTCCGGACATGCTGTCCCAGGGTCCCATCTGGCACCCGGACCCGGCTTGGTTGCATTTGACCATTTGGAAATTGAACGCAAAAATCTCCTAGACTTTGGATACTCCAGCTCGGTAGCGGACACCATGATGGCCTCCAGACGTCCGTCGACCAAGCGGATCTACAACATAACCTGGAAGGCCTTCGTCCGTTGGTCCAGAAGGAAAAAGATCGATACACTTCATCCACCCATGGCCAGCATCCTGTCATTTCTTCAGGACAGTCATGAATCAGGCCTGAAAGCGTCCACTCTACGCCTACAAGTGGCCGCCCTTGCAACCGTACTACCTAGGATTGAGGGATGGACACTCTCTACCCATCCTCACGTTCGCCGATTCCTAAAAGGAGCCTCCCTTAAGGATCCCCCGATTTCCCACAGATTCCCCACGTGGAAACTGAACCTGGTCCTAGCGGCATTAACCAAACCACCTTTTGAACCTATCCAAGAAATCCCCCTTTCTTGGCTTTTAATGAAAGCCCTATTCCTAGTAGCCCTCACCTCGGCCAGAAGAGTTTCCGAGCTAGGGGCGCTATCTGCTGACCCAAAATTTTGTACCTTCCATAAGGATCGAGTAGTTCTCACTACCATCCCTTCTTTTCGTCCAAAGGTAAACTCCAGATTTCACCGTTCCCAAGAAGTCTACCTACCTACTTTTTTCCCAAATCCATCCAATCCAAAGGAGAAGACATGGCATTCCTTAGACGTGCGACAGGCACTCAAAGCCTTCCTCTACCGCACCTCTTCCTTTTGTAATGCTGACTCCTTATTTATCTCGGTCTCACCACCCAACAAGGGTAAGAAGATGTCTACAGCATCAATTAGCGCCACTCTAAAGTGATGCATACTAGAAGCATACAAGGCCCTGAAGTTGCCCCCTCCTCCTGGCATCACGGCCCATTCCATCAGGAGCGCTGCTACGTCAACGGCCTTTAGCAACAGAGCCTCTGTAGAGCAGATCTGTCGAGCTGCCACGTGGTCTTCCGTCTCCACTTTTGTCAGACACTACAAGATCAACTCCTTCAATTCTGCAGATTTAGCCTTCGGCTGAAGAGTCCTGCAGCAGGCGCTCATGCCGGAAGACGACGTCCCACCCAGTTAAAGGGTCACTGCTATGGGAGGTCCCATCAAGATGTCCTCCACTCAGAGGGAGAACGGACCAGTGGATACTCACCGTGAGGGGTCCTTCTCCTCTGAGATAAGGAGGACATCTTCGCCCTCCCAAGTCTCATCGTCTTCCTTCCTTCTTTCGCTGTATTCTATGTTTACTGCAGTCTATCTTCCTTCCTGTCCTGTTACAGTATAGACAAGTTTTTTCACAGTTCAGACCAGTTATATATATATTTGATTTGTTGACCTGGTTATGGTTAGTTTTTCCAGTTATAGCTCACTACTGCTTCTGGGAGTCCCCGAACTGATCTCAAGGGGCGTATCCCACCAGAAGACAGGAAGTGAAGAATCAGTTCCTGCCTCCCTGCAAATGGGGTGGGAAACACCCATCAAGATGTCCTCCTTATCTCAGAGGAGAAGGACCCCTCACGGTGAGTATCCACTGGTCCGTTTTGTTGAACTTCTTTAAGTAGAGTAGCATCTTTTATCTAGCCTTCAGTTTTCTTTTAAGTAGGTGAGTTGACTAAAAAAAAGCAAGCATGGCATAGACAGTAAACTGCCAGTCTGAAGTCTATGAAGAAATATGTCCCCATGATCTTGTCTTAAATCTAAGAGTATTTCCTGTGCTGTAGCTTTATGTATGGCTATGTATGTACACCATGATAGTAACAGAGCACCACAGCCAATAAATCTTTTTATTATTTTAATTAGAAAATAATCCTGTTACTTAAGAGCCTTATACAAAATACACCAAGACATTGATCATTAAACATTTATCATTAAACATTTATCATTAAACTGTATCACACTTAAGATGTCTTTCTATCCATTTTCATTCTGTATTTTATATGACCAAGCCTGTGTTTTAGACAAAGATTATTGCTTCCAGTTTTGAGCTGAGAGGATTCTGGTAACTATAATTAGCTGTTGTAAAAGATACTGTTATGCTTCAGGCAGCAAATTTTTCAATTCAGTAGTTTAAACAAATCTTGGAAATAGAGTGGAAATATTATTGTTTAACTTTGATTCCCTGACCTAATCATTTGCTTTTACAAATCAAGAAATAGGGGCTAATTCAGGCATACAGACATATCATACAGTGTAGCCCATCCTGAACCACTTCAGACTGCAGTTCAGTGGTGACCTAGTGGGTTGTTCTCCTCCAACATATTTTTTAAATCTCTGCATTTCAAAAACTAGAATATCAAGAAAACTAGGCTAAAGCCCTTATACCAGTTACGTGGCCTCTCCCAATACATGATGGGTGGCTTTCAAACATGAATTCCCAACCAGCAGTTTTCAGTGTTAGAGACCAGGAAGGATGATGTTGGCTTGGATCCAGCAATGCCAGATGGGAACATAAACATGCTTAATGCAGTTCCATTTGTTCAAGATCTCGTGCAACATCTAGCACTTCTCCCTCTGAGAGGAGGACATCTTGATGGGTGTTTCCCACCCTATCTGTAGGGAGGCAGGAACTAATTCTTCACTTCCTGTCCTCTGGTGGGATACGCCCCTTCAAGTCAGTTCTGTTCCTGCCTCAGTAGGGAGAGCAGCACTCAGTGGCCACTCGTGCCTTTTTTGTACTTTCACTTTCCATTCTTCTTCATACCTTTTCAAACTTTTTTCAAACCTTTTTTCTTAAATGTTTTTTCAAAAAACGGACGTGGATGATTGCGCAGGCACCATTCTGAATTGCCCTGATCCCGGGAGACCACAGAAAATGGCGGCCCAAGGCTACGGATTGGCTGTCGCCGCATCCATAAGCCCAGACATGACTAGCGACGAGAAGGAAAAGCGCGCCAAAAAACAGCCCCAGAAAGATGTGGATGATTGCGCAGGCGCCATTCTGAATTGCCCCAATCCCGGGAGACCACAGAAAATGGCGGCCCAAGGCTACGGATTGGCTGTCGCCGCATCCATAAGCCCAGACATGACTAGCGACGAGAAGGAAAAGCGCGCCAAAAAACAGCCCCAGAAAGACGTGGATGATTGCGCAGGCGCCATTCTGAATTGCCCCGATCCCGGGAGACCACAGAAAATGGTGGCCCAAGGCTACGGATCGGCTGTCGCCGCATCCATAAGCCCAGACATGACTAGCGACGACGGGCAGGAGCTTCCCAATGCCCAGGTCGCACACCAGCCCCATTTGGGAGACACACCAGCCGAAGGTCTACTCGTGAGTAACTCCGGAGATGGAGAACAGACTATTTCCCCTGCCCTACTCCTGGCCCTTAAACAAGCAGGGAGGAGGTATTGATCATCCACTCATGGGGGGCCCCTTGTCACCAGGACCAACCCCATAGAGATGTGCCAGACAGGCACTACCAAGAGGGCGAGGAGGAAGACAGACCTCGCTGGCCCACTAAAGCAGCTAGGAAGGAACTTTCCTACCCCGGCTGGGTCCCTCATCACTGGATCTCACCTAATTATGAGGACAGTGATACTGGGGATACCGGGGAAAGAGAAGAGGCTGAATTCCTCTCTGATGAGGAGGAGGAAGAAGACTTGGAGGTTCCAGAACCCTCCATGTGCTTCTTTAAACCTGAAGAATATCCTTACCTCCTCTCCAAATCCCTGTCAGCATTAGAGTTACAACCAAAGCTGCAGGGAGAGGACCCAGCCGGATCCTCAAAAGCAGATGGCTCCAGACGCAGAGGGAGCAAAGACTACTTCCCCAGGACCCCAGGGGCAGAAAAGGTCTTCCCCTTCCCAGAATTTCTAGTAAATCAGCTAGTCAAGGAATGGTCCAAACCCATGGCAAACAAACGCTGCCCACCTAATGTGAGAAAGCTCTTTACCTTACCATATTTTATTAATAAGCTTGTACAGGTCCCTCTAGTGGATGCTCCTGTTATTGCGCTCCAGACTTCGGGTCTTCTTCCGAGGATGGCGATGGCCTGGTCAGAGACAGTCTAGACCGCAAGGCCAAGTTTGCACTCAGGTAAGTGCATGAAGTCTCCGTTATGGCCATCAAAGCATCCGCTACAGCCACAGTCGTGGGCCACACAGCCATTGCCTGGTCCAGGAAACTAATACAGCTTATCCCACTGTCTAGTAAGCGTCTCACTGAAGGAGCTAACCACCCTCTCGAGGCCTCCTTCTTCTCCACTGATGCTACGCTCGATGCCATGATTTTTCCTTCCAGGGCTCTGGCTTCAGTGGTGGCTGCCAGGCGTACCCTCTGGCTCAGGGCCTGGCCAGCGGACCTGCGCAGCAAATCTACCGTCACTTCTTACCCATTCCAAGGAGATTGCCTATTCGGAGATTCCCTAGACAAAATCCTAATAGAAACTAGGGACAAGAAAAGGCGATGCCACATACCCTGGGCAGGCCTGATAGGAGGGGATTCGGAAATTACCCTTTTAGTT
The DNA here is from genome assembly GCA_029233225.1 of Lepidodactylus listeri. NCBI lineage: Eukaryota > Metazoa > Chordata > Lepidosauria > Squamata > Gekkonidae > Lepidodactylus > Lepidodactylus listeri. Next base: position 114,714,145 of record JARCFY010000001.1, on the reverse strand, counting down.
CCCAGACGACACCATTAGACCGCTTTGTTCCCTCTCCCCTGATCAAAGACGCCTCCAAGCTACAAAAAACGATAGAAGCTGTCCAACACCTGTATACCATCTCAGCCATAGAACCTGTCCCTATCCAGGAATGGGGACAGGGAATTTGTTCCATTTTCCTTACTTTTCCCAAAAGGAACGGCGGCTGTAGAGCGATACTGGACTTAAAATACGTCAACAGATTCGTAAAACTAAGACGCTTCCGAATGGAGACCCTGCAATCCATCTCAGGGGCTCTACAACCGGGAGAGTTCCTTCCTCCATCGATCTCATAGAGGCGTGTCTGCACGTCCCCATGTTCCTGGGTCACAAGAGGTTCCTCCGATTCTTCATCCTAGGCCAACATTGGCAGTTCAGGGCGCTCCCATTCAGACTCTCCACTGCTTCAAGAGTCTTTTCCAAGATCCTCATCCATCCCATTGCCCTCCTTGGGGAACAAGGCACCCATGTCCACTGTTCCCTCTAAGCTGAGTTGGTGTGAGCTGGCTCACAGTTTTTTGGCCTCTAGCTCGCACATTTTTTGTTTTGGCTCAGGAGGGGTGGCTCCAGAGCAAACTAATTTATACAATAGCCCAATCGCTAGCTCACAACTTTAATGCCAGTAGCTCTCAAGTAGAATTTTTGCTCACAAGACTCCACTTCTTAGAGGGAGCATCATGTCTATCCTATCTAGACAACCTGCTGATTCGCTCCAGCTCTAGAAACAAAGTGCACAAAGACACTCAGGAAACCATCTGCTGCCTGGAAGCACACGGCTTCCTTGTAAACCTCCAGAAGAGCTCCCTGAACCCCTCGCAGTCCCTAGAGCACCTCAGGGTCATCTTAGACATGGTTCGGAACCGCATGTTCCTACCTCAACACAGGCAGACAAGATCCGCTTCTTCACACGACAAATCATCATGGCCAGACAATCCACCCTGATGTCCCTGGCTAAACTACTGGGCCTCTTCATTTCCTGCATGGACTCCGTGCCCTGGGCGCGCCTCCATGCCAGACCACTACAATAACTCATATGGCCCTTCCAATCCAGGATAATGCAAAAAACAGGACCTCCCCGTGTCAGTCCCTCACCTAGTCAAGACCAGCCTATCTTGGTGGATCACGCCATGAAAGAGGGGCTGCAGTGGCTCAAGTGGTTATGACGCTGAATTGCAGACCAGAAGGTTGGTAGCTCAGCAGTTCGAGACCTGAGTGCTGCATGACAGGCTAAAAACTTGAGCTCAGGCATTCTTAGCATTGAGTTCCACAGGCCTGTGGCCAGCTTCCTCTCATGCCTGCCCTCTAGAATAAAACCAACTTATATCTATCCCAGAGGAACAGCTTCTATGTCAAGACTGGAAGCAGATTGTCAAGGATGCCAGCCTCCTGGGATGGGGCGCAGTCTTCCTCCACCTCCCTGCACAGGGATTATGGTCCAAGGAAGAACAACTTCTGCCCATCATCCTGTTAGAGCTTCGGGCCATCCGCCTAGCTCTCCTCCACTCCAGGGAACAAATCGCCGGTCATCACGTCCTCATCAGGACAGACAACATAGTGGCGAAGGCATACATCAATACCCAAGGAGGATCCAGATCCTCAGAACTCCATCGAGAAGCTCTGAAGCTCCTGTCCTAGGCAGAATGCAACATACTATCTATCAGAGCGGAACACATCAAGGGCTCGCTGAATACCAGAGCGGACTGGCTCAGCTGTCAGACACTACAGGAAGGGGAATAGTCCCTCAAAGAGGACCTATTCAACCTCATAACATCTCACTTCAGACGTCCGATGGTGGACGTATTCACATCTCCACTCAACCACAGGGTTGCCTGATTCTTGATACTACCATCAAGCAGCAGAAGAGACGAACGCCCTGGTCTCCCAATGGCCCAAGGGTCTCATGTACGCTTACCCTCTGACTCCGGTTTTACCAAAGCTCCTCAGAAAAATCAGAGAACAACAAATGGAGATCATAGTGGTAGCCCCGTATTGGCCAAGAAGACCTTGGTTCTTGGAACTCCAGAGCATGGCAACTGCCCCATTACACTCCCAGTATCCCCAGACATGCTGACCCAGGGCCCCATCTGGCACCCAGATCCTGCATGGAAGTTGAACGGCAAAACTTGCTCAGCTTAGGTTACTCCAGACCAGTAACAGACACCATGCTAGCCTCTCGGCACCCTTCCACCAAGAGGATCTACAATGCCACCTGGCAGGCCTTCGTTCACTGGTCCAGGAGAAAGAAGGTCAACCCGTTACACCCACACTTGTCCAGTGTTCTGTCCTTCCTTCAGGGCGGTCACGACTCGGGTCTGAAGGCGTCCACTCTCCGCTGTCAGGTAGCTGTCTTGGTAACCGTAGTTCCCAGAGTAGAAGGCTGGACCCTGTCCAGACACCCTCACATCCACCGTTTTTCTGAAGGGTGCATCACTTAAGGACCCACCGGTTCCCCACAGGTTCCCCACATGGAAACTTAACCTGGTTCTCTCTGCAGTAGCCCAACCAGCCTTCGAGCCAGACCAAGAGATTCCTCTGATGTGGCTGCGAATGAAAACCATGGGCCTGGTAGCTGTCACCTCCACCAGAAGAGTCTCCGAGCTTGGGGCCCTCTCCGCCAAACCGACTCTTTGCACCTTCCATAAGGACAGAGTAGTCCTCACTATCGGCCCTTCCTTCTGCCCGAAGGTCAACTCAAGATTTCACCGCTCACAGGAGATCTGCCTACCGTCCTTCTTCCCGAACCCTACCCACCCAAAGGAAAAGTTGTGCCACTGTCTGGACGTCAGACGTTCACTTAAAGCCTTCTACATCGCACCAGTTCCTTCTGGAAGACGGAATCATTATTCATCTCAGTCTCACCCCGCAACAAGGGCAACAAAATGTCCACAGCATCCATCAGTGCCACTCTCAAAAGATGTATAGCAGAAGCCTATAGGGCCCTCAAGATACCCCTCCTCCGGGTATCACGGCCCACTCCATCAGAAGTGCAGCGACTTCCACAGCCTTCACCAACCAAGCCTCGGTGGAAGTAACCTGTTGGACAGCCACATGTCTTCCATTTCTACCTTTGTCAGGCATTATAAGACCGACTTCTACAACTCGACCAATGCAGCCTTTGGCCAGAGGGTCCTGCAGCAAGCTCTCATATCTGAAGACGATGTCCCACCCAGTTAAAGGGACACTGCTATGGGAGGTCCCATCAAGATGTCCTCCTCTCAGAGGGAGAACGGACCAGTGGATACTCACCGTGAGGGGTCCTTCTCCTCTGAGATAAGGAGGACATCTTCGCCCTCCCAAGATTCATCGTCTTCGTTTTCTATATTCTGAGTTTATCTTCCTTCCTGTCTTGTTCAAGCCACATTATCTGTTTACTGTTCAGACTAATTATGTTCATATTTTTCTAGTTATGGTTAGCCTTTGGTTTACAGCTGACTACTGCTTCTGGGAGTCCCCGAACTGACTTGAAGGGGCGTATCCCACCAGAGGACAGGAAGTGAAGAATTAGTTCCTGCCTCCCTACAGATAGGGTGGGAAACACCCATCAAGATGTCCTCCTTATCTCAGAGGAGAAGGACCCCTCACGGTGGGTATCCACTGGTCCGTTTCCTCTATTATATTATAGTGCCCAGAAATTTGTTGAACAAGGGTCTTGCACAACTGGAAGCATGAGTAGGCATTCAGTAAGTCTGGTTTAGCTCCAGCAGCTACCATGGAATTTGTCTTGTGTTTCCATGAGTGCTCTAGTGCAAGAGGAAAGTTTGTGCTAGATCCAAGCTATGATGTCCTGTGAATATGGTATTTAGTTATTTAATTCATTTATACCCCACCTTTCTTACTGAGACTCAAGTCGAATCATTTCTATAACAATTCAATCAGAATACATAAAGAATCCAATTAACAATATGATAGCACTAGGATTATAGAATTAGAAAACAATGCAAACAAAAACCTGTTTAAAAGGGGTAATGCAGAAAGTAGATTATGGTTACGGGATATGAAGGTTGTAGTAGGCACAGTAGGCTAGGGGTTTCACTGCAGTTTTCTGTTATCTGAAACACTATAAAATTCTGTATATGATCTGTTTAAATTTTACAGCAGCAGTAGTAAGCAAAATTGTTATTAACCATCATATAATCACTCAAACTTGTAATCTGGCATCAGGAACTACTGCTGTCTTGGTAGTCCTGAAAAATTTACTTATTACGGTTGTACATAAAAAAAATATATCTCAGCTGTATTCGGGTTACTCTTTAATATATTTAGTATTAACTACATCTGTTTAGATTGTTTTATGCTCATTTCCATTTAATTGAGTGACATATGCACTTTTGTGTATAACTTTTTGCTTCCCCCCACTGAATTTGGATGCATTAAACCATAGATAGCGAAATTCAGGTAAGAACGTGAAAGTATCTCTATTCTTTAAGCAGTTAACATTCTTCCTTGTATAAAGCATTGTCATTTCTGAATTTGCATATCAAGAGAAATTGAATTTTTGTAACAAAAATGCAGCATACAGCTGAGAGAAATTAAATCCTTCTGTTCCAATTTCTGTACTTGATTGATGTCAGTATCCCCCCCCCCCCCCCCCCCGCAGTTGATATTTAGTATGGAAGCCTGGCTTAGAGAGGAATATAAAAACAAAGGTACAGAAGTCTTTGTTTAAAAAACAGACCTCCCTATTCCCAAGCAGTTTCTTCATACATGAAGGGAGTGGCCTGTCTTATTTCACCTACTGGAGATACCATCAATGGTGGGGGCAGGGTGGAGTGGGATTTGTATTGAAATAAAGTTGCAGCAGCTTAGTGCTTTTACCTGAAATTAAAACAGTGAGAGATCCTGAATCAGGATATCTCTTTCCTACAGAGACTATCATCACTGACCTTTTCATGTTGATTGTGTTTTTTACTATTGGCAAGGCTTATCCTTTGCCTGTATCCAGTCTTCCTGTATAGCTCTGTCTGCATGCTGCTCCAAGCAAAACTTTTATCTTTTGTCAAGTGCTTGGGGGGGGGGGGGAGCCCAGGTAGCAGCTTCTCTCCCACCCTCTGCTCTGTGATGTCTCTTCAATTTGTAATGTATAATAGGAAAATTACCCATTGTTTGGAAGCCTTGGCCTCTGTCTAGGTTCTCCCTCTTCACAGGCCTTACTCATAAGAAGATACAAACAAAGCATTGCTCCAGGTCACGCAGCCAGCATAGTCCCATGCAATGAAATAACTCATGTAAATGGGACTTGTAATTTATACAGAATCAGAAGACCTTCCTAAAAGACTGGTAGAAGTCTAAACTCTTTGTGTGATCATGAACACAGGGCTCTTTTTGTAGAAAAAGCCCAACACAAACTCATTAGCATATTAGGCCACACCCCTGACAGCACAGCTCATTAGCATATTAGGCCACACCCCCATGCTACCAGAAGTGTAGTCATCCAGCCACATCCACCTTTTGCTTTTTATTCTGTTTACCTTGTTTGTTGTCAAAACGGTTTTGACAAAACCAATTAAAACATTATTTCCTGTCCCATCTATACAAAATCTTACCTGAACCAATATCTTATGTCCAGCAATTATTCCCACACTGGAATCAATTCCTAAAGGTTAGGTTCCTATGGAAATCAGCTTGCCTTCCTGCAGAACTAGTATGCTGAATATTATTTTTTTGGGTTGCTAACCTACAGGTGGGGTCTGGAGATCTCCTGGAATTACAACTGAGCTCCAAACTACAGAGATCAGGTCAATGGCTGCTTTGGAAAGTGGAGTCCATGGCATTATGCCTTGCTTAGGTCCCTTCCTCCCCCAAATCCCATCTTCCTTAGGCTCCACTCCCAAATCTCCAGGGATTTCCTCAACCTGGAGTTGGCAACCCTAGTTCACTGGCAGAACAACCCTAAGAGCCAGTTTGGTGTAGTGGTTAAGTGTGTGGACTCTAATCTGGGAAAACTGGGTTTGATTCCCCACTCCTGCACTTACACCTGCTGCATGACCTTGGGCAAGCCATAGCTCTGTACCAGCTGTTCTCTCAAGGACAGTTGTCTCAGAGCTCTCTCAGCCCCACCTACTGCACAGGGTGTCTGTTGTGGGGAGGGGAAGGGAAAGGAGTTTGTAAGCTGCTCTGAGACTCCCTTGGATAGTGAAGGGCGAGGTATAAATCCAATCTCCTCTTCTAGGTTTGTGGACTGGAGGAGTTTGTGTACTATTTTATTCAAGGTACAAAATTTTATTCAAGGTATAAGATTTCATGTGCCATCCACACTTCTTCAGATGGAAGAAGTGGGCATGCACACAGAAGCTTATATCTTGGATGGAACTTTGGACTCCAACTTCGTTCTGCTGCTTCAGACCAACATGGTTACCCACCTGAATTATTACACTATAATATTTTTTACAAGCAATTGGGTACCAGTGGAGTGGTTACCATGCAGAGTCTGTCCCACAGGTAAAATGATCCTGTGAACAGGTGGTCTTTACCACATCAAAATATCACTACCATCACAAGATCACCAATTGTTGGAAGTCAGCTCCTCAGAAGCAGAAGTCTCTCTTATTAGGAGGTTTAAGAACATCAACTTTGCTGGCCCATTAAAGGCAGATGTCAGTCCAGTGGCAGGAGAAGAGGGACAATCATCTTCTTCAGGAACTCTGCCCACTTTTTAAATTTCACAAAGCAGGCAATCTCCAAAGTGCTGCGGACCATGCTCATTTTTAGTTACAACTCTGTTTCTCTGCAGGTGTCCCCCAAAATCCCCCATGCAACAGTCAAGTGTTCTGCCAACACACACAACAATGAAGGTACTTTTTCAGGTGTTTTCTCTTGCATGGCAGTAAGCACCAAACAACTTTAATACAGACTTTAGACACACGTATATTTGCAAGCCATTCCCAACAAGACACGACAATGAACTAGTTACACTCAGGCTTCAGACTTACTTTTCTTAAACAGAAGATGCCATGAGAAAACTAAAGAGATTCTCAAAAATTAAAGATACCTTTAAAACCAGCATTTCCAGGTATCTCTCTGCTTTTTTACATCCCTTCCCTTTTCCAATATTTTTTTTACAGAAACACAAAGAACAAAATGAAACAAGAAGGAAAGAGAGAAAGAAAAGAAAGAAAAAAAGAAAGGGAGAGAGAGAGAGAGAGAAAGAAAGAGATAGAAGAGAAAAAGAGGAAGATAGGGGGAAAAGAGAGGGGAAGGAACGGAGGGAAGGGAAAAGAAAGGGAGGTTGAGAAAGGAAGAAAGAGGGAGAGAGGAAGAAAGGAAGGAAAAAGAGAGGGAGGGAGGGAAAAGAGAAAGGAATGAAGGGAGGGTGAGAAAGGAATAAAAGAGAGAGAAAGGAGGGGAGGAAGGAAGGAAAGAAAGGGGGAAGAATGAGAGAAAGAAAGAAACAGGGGGGGAACAGAGAAGGGGGGAGGCACTTATTGGGAGCAGGAAGAGTGTAGGCATGGCTACACGATGGCAACAAGCCAGATACAGAGAGCTGCAGCCTCGTGCTTGATCTCCACGTGGAGATCTGGAGCATGGGGCTTTTTCCTGCTGGCTCTTTGCACTTAAAAGGAAAGCTCCCTTTGAGTGCAAGGAGCCAGGAGGCCAGGCCCTGTGCTCGATCTCCGCATGGAGATCTAGAACATGGGGCCTTTTCCCGCCAGCCCTTTGCTCTTAAAGGGCCCGTGCTCGATCTCCATGTGGAGATCCGGAGCGTGGGCCTTTTTCCCGCCGGCTCTTTGCACTTAAAGGAAAAGCTCCCTTTGAGTACAAGGAACCGGGAGGCCAGGCCCCGTGCTCCATCTCTGCATGGAGATCCAGAGCACGGGGCCCTTCCTGCCAGCCCTTTGCTCTTAAAGGGCTCGTGCTTGATCTCCGCATGGAGATCCGAAGTGCAGGGCCCTTTCCTGCTGGCGGGGCGGGTTCAGATGCCAGCTGGCACACCATTCTGGTGCGTTCCGGCCCCAAAAGAGCCCTGAACACAGCAAATATTCTGGTTGAGTGATGTGCTTGTTATGCACATATCTGTGAAGTCGCACTCTTTCATTCACTACTTCAGAGAACAGAAATAATGTTAGTGAATTATACATCATTAATGATGTTCTATCCTTTCTGAAAGTTGTTTATTTTCCTGTATAGATTAGTTACAACAATAGTATTAAGAAACAGGCTCTAGTCTTTTTGTATTTTTATTAGTTCCCGTATGGGTCTGTGATCTTATTTGGTCTATTGGATCTGCTAGTATTAGGAATTTAAATCCATATAAGCATGAATTTTTGAGGCAAAATGTTTACACAGCCACAAAACTAAAACATGTAAACAGTTCAACACCGTGATTCTTGTGTATATGTATTTTGTAAACTTGTATAATACTTATTTTTAGCGGTAAGAGCTTTCACTTGTTTTGGACATATGCTGATAAGTGTCTGCCTTGATTATTGTCTGCATTAGAAAAAACGTGTTTATACATGTAGGATAAAATGTAAATGAAGATATGAGACAGCCAATAGACACACATACTTGGCATTCATTATTGTGAAATATGCTCCATTATCATCAAGTATCTGCACAATATGGAAATGAACCTGTGGTCATGTTTTAATAGAATAGCAAAGTAATCTTCATCTGTATATATCAGGGGTGGCCAACCTGTGGCTCGGGAGCCACATGCGGCTCTTTCACATATATTGTGCGGCTCCTGGCAGGGCGGCTGGGGAAGCAAAGGGGAGGCATGCTTTTTCTCTCTTTCTCCCTTCCTTCCTTCCCTCCTCCCTCCCATCTATTTGCTTTCCTAGTTTCTCTCTCTTTCTTTCCACTTCTTTAATTCTTTCTTTCCATCTCTCTCAATATCATTAGCAAACAAGTAATATCATTATCAATAACTGGTTTTCCTCGTTTGTTTTTATTTTTGGCAGTCCCATTTAACGTTAATAAAAAGCAAATTTGCATATTTTTAAAAATAAAAACGTGTGTGTGATATTTGTTCCTGTCTTGCGGCTCTCAGACATCTGACGTTTATTCTATGTGGCTCTTACGTTAAGCAAGGTTGGCCACCCCTGGTATATATGTTAGTCACAGCACAGACTATAAATGCTGACAGCACATTCTCTGGGCTCTATACATTTCATAATTTCAGAACCAACTGCATATCACCTTTCTTGAGAGCAGTTGCTTTTCAGAATTTATGAGAAGTCCCGGGGATCCTATTAAATTCATTAGGAAAATTACATCTTCTGGAATAAAATTCCAATCTCTTTCCTTGGGGTTATGTAAAGGGAATCTTTTAATCCTTGGTGTTTGTTGTCTGCTAAACTTTAACATAATTGGGAGATACAATCCTCAGAGAGTGTGCATTGTGTCAGACTGAATATATGTTCTTAGAAACTGGTGCACTTTTGTGATTATTATATCTTGTCTCATGCACACACAAAAATATGGATTCATTTTTTTCTAAAAACCATGTTTAAAGTTTCGATAAAATTAGAAAAAAAAACCCAGTATTGAATATGTATACTAGCAGCATTATGTATTGTGAGGAAACCTGTAGGATATTTTAGTTTTGGATAATTTTCCTCTTAATTAAATTTACATTTCACATTGTATCAAAACACTTTTCGCAAGCATAGATTTAGTCTGGAATGTGAAATGTTGACGGATCCAGTTCAGAGGATCACCCTGTAACCAAATGATATATTTGGTGCCTTTTCAGAGATCCTTGAAAGCTTTTGGAAGGGAAATCTAAACACTGTTGTGTTACCTTTAAAATGTGCAAGAACAACATTGCTGCTAAGCAACTCTAGGTACCTGCCTAGGGTGCCATTAATTGCACTAGCTGATGAAAGGAATCAGAAAAGCCCTGAATCAATATTAAGGACTTATGGGAACAGAAGGCTTTCAAGTTACAGGGAGGGAGGAAAGTACCTGGCAGGAGTTGGGAAACTTGGCAGTAGTGGTGGCAAGCAGCAATAACGAGCCTAGCCATGAATGCTGGTTTAGAGTAATAGGTGAATGGGATGAACAAAGCTGCCTGTTGAGTCTAGTCCTAGTTTTATAGATTACTTTCATTTGGTAAGGCCTTTGGAAATAGACTGAATGTGTGGCGTCCTCACTTATTGGGGAGACTGTTTCTTCTTTAAAACACACTGTGTGTAAATGAACTTAGTAGATTTCTGCTGCCACCAGGAATTAATAAATTCCAACTGTCTCTATTTTGGAAGAATGGCCCAGTGTCTGGGTGCTTCAGAGGACTATGTGGCCCTGAGGAAGGACTGATCTGATTGCTGGGATAAGTTTAAACAAATAAAGATTTATTTATAAAAGAACAAAATAGGTTTCTGGGTATTTTTGAACTGTTGTTGAAGAAAGAACATATAACTGACAAAGCTTGGCATCACACACAGTCACTCAAACACCAAAACTCAACTCTGACAGGCTTATCTCTCTCATATACAGCCACATAGGCTAAACTGTTTGTCTTAGTCACACAGAATAGACTCAAACTGCTTCTTCTGCCATACAGACTTTCTCAAAAACTCTCCATACTTGTCTCTTCCTAAACACTGAATCACCTCAGAGACATCTCTCCTCCCACACTCTCAGTCATCAGTCAATCACTTCACACTTATCTTCCTCTATCACTCTTCTCATATTACTGTAGTCAAATGAAACATTTAAAGAAACACAGACACCAAAACAAGAAATCATTACAGAGTGCTTAAGGGTAGTATTGTGTTGGGCTGGGTTGGTTGACTTGAGTCCAGGAGGATAATAAATGCCTCCTGTTAATGGGTCTTGTAGTTAAAAATGCTTTCATTTTTTACATGCATGTCTTTTGAGAAAGTGTTTTTTAGTCTGTCTTTTTAGTCCTCTGCTACTCTTCCTGCCTTGCAACTCCATCCCTCTTTGTTCACTTCTGTGTCCCCGTTTGCCCTCACTTCTTCCTCTGTTTTCAGAGGTTATACTTTGAAATATCATGAATAAATTTTTACATACAACTAGGTATATCAGAGTGCTTGAAATTTTACTGTGCTATGAAACTCCAATTAAATTTAATTTTACAAGACACTTATTAAGAAAGATTCATTGCTCTCCTCTCCAGTAACTTTGCTTAATTCAGAAATAGGAGTTGCTGTGTGCTATTTAAAGAACAGGAGGTTGTGTTTCTCACAATGTTTGCCCAGATTATGGGAAAGATACAGTGTTATAAACTCTGCCATTAAAAAAAGCCTCTCCCAGCACAGCATAAAACATCTAGTAGCCTGGAACGTAGGGTTGCCAGTTCTGCATTGGGAAATACCTGGAGATTTGGGGGGTGGAACCTGAGAAGGGTGGAGTTTGGAGGGGTGAGGGACTTCAGTGGAATATAATGCCACAGAGTCCGTCTTCCAAAGTGGCCATTTTCTCCAGATTAACTGTCTTTGTCTGGTGGAGATCAATTGTAATCCCAGGAGATTTCCATCTCCCACCTGGAGGTTGGCAACTGCAGTGGAATGGTTCTTGCCAAATAATTCTCAGGCTAGAAACAGACCTTAAAAGTAAAGCCCTTTGCAAGTTAAGAGAAAATATTTTGGCTTGGTACCTACATATAGTAGGCTAAGTGCCAAGCAAGCCTCAAGGGAAGTAACCAATTCTTCCTGAACAAGAAAGCTGTGCAGAGTACTGATTGGCCCTTCCTTGTAGCAGTCAACCCCACCCTCAGTCTGAACAGCCTTTCAATTTTTCTTAAAAGGAAGCAGTTTGAACAAATAGGCTTGTGTGCAGTTTGTATAAGTCATTGTGAATAACCAGAACTTATCATGATGTTACAGTTTCAGACTACCTAGGTACACAGCTGAAACAGAATAATGAAAACTGAAGATGATTATTATTGGAACTGGATGCTAATAAGCAGCTTTTCCAAACAGCTGCTTTCCCCCCTGCTCTAGCATGGCTGTCAGTCACGTTGCTACGACTGGAGTGCACTCATCTTTAAAATTTGTTCTATTTAGACCCAATTACTCCTACTACATGGCTGCTGCTTTTTCCATGTGGTCATCATTCATATTATGGCAGTTGCGTTCTCTTCTTTTCTTCTTTTTAACTTTTTCTGTATGCTACTGCTACTGTCTGTTATTTTTTTCCTGCAGCTGTAGGAATACAAATACTCCGTGAACTTAATAACTTTGTCTTTGTAAAGCAAGGTCATCAACTGCTGTTGCTAGGAAACCTGTTCAGTTAACCTTTAGTTCAAGAACCAGAGTTTCAAGAATGTTCAGAAAATGCTGTGAAAACATTAGTTCTAAAGAAAAAGCTGTTAAAGATGATATACCTGTATTAATTATTTAGTTTTAAAATTGTATTTTTCATTTTTAGAAAACATTGCTACTTTGGGGGCTGTTTAAAATAGTCCTGGTATTTATTTAATTTATTAAAATGTTTTAATGCCTGCTTTCCCACCCGATCAGGATTCATAAGGTGGCAAACATAAAAACATTTAAACATTTAAGTAAGTAAAAATACATTTAAGCAAATAAAATAATTCAGTTAACAACACAATAAACAACACTAGAAGGAGGGCTAGTAACGGTTACTGGGAGTATGCTAGGTCTGGCAGAAGACACCAATAGAGGTAGACAGACAGTGGTAGAGCATCTGCTCGGCATGCAGAAGGTCCCAGGTTCAATACCTTACATCTCCAGTTAAAAGGATCAGGTGGTAGGTGATGTAAAAAACCTCAGCCTAAGACTCTGGAGAGCCGTTGCCAGTCTAGGTAGACAATACTGATCTTGATGGACCTATAGTCTGATTCAGTATAATGCAGCTTCATGTGTTCATGAATCTCCATGGTCAGGGAATTCCAAAGTTTTGATGTTATGACTGAGAAGGCCCTTTCTTGGCTTGCCATCCATCTAGCTTCAGATGGTAGGAGCAACCAAATTAAGGCCTCCAAAGATGACTGGAGTGTATGTCAACTAATACTTTAGATACATACATATACTTTAAAAAAAAATGAAAACCTAATCTATATCTGTTCAGCTATATAATTGTTAATGCAGTGCTATGAAGTAATGCATTTTTTAAAAATCCAAAAGCATATACATCCTACCTTAGAATACAAGAAACAATGAAAGCTAGGTAGAGCATGTATATTAATAAGCATGAACGTAAAAAGGGTGGTTCAGTTTGGGGTCTGGGATGTGTCACAGGCTGGGTGCCAGTAGGTCAGGAGCCAAGTCGAAGTCCGAGACAGTCCAAGGTCAAGCCAAAGCAGGAACGAATTACCAAGTCCAAAACACAAGCCGAAAGCAGAGTCAGTCCAAGCTGAGGTCAGAGAGGGAAACTCAACGAGCAAACCAGTCCAAGAAGTCAACCGAAAGCCGAAGACAAACAGAGCTGAAGTCACAAGCCAGAGGGTCCAGAATCAACCGAAGTCAGAGAGAGCTGGAGTCACGAGCCAGAAGGTCCAGAATCAGGTTTAGCTGATGTAGCCGGAAGATGTTCTGTATGTACAGGTGGGCGGTCTCTTGGGCGAACGGGAGGTTGGGACAGGGAACGAAATGTGCCATTTTGGTAAACAGGTCTACCACCACCAGGATGCAGGTATGGCCATGAGACCGGGAAAGTTTGGAGATAAAGTCCATCGAGATGGTATCCCATGGCCCTGCAGGCGTAAGTAGTGGATGTAGCGGCCCAGACGGCTTGGCGGGAACGTCCTTAGTGCGTCTGCACACTTCACACGAGGCGACATACCGGCTTACATCCAAGCGGATCCGTGGCCAACAAAATTCCTTCGTGAGTAAGTGCAGGGTCTTGTGGAGTCCAAAGTGCCCGGCGGGCGGGACGTCATGGGACAGATGGAGAACCTGTGACCGCAGAGGCCCCGGTGGCACATACACGCGGCCGCGGTGCAACAGCAGTCCGTTGCATGCAGTGAAGTCTGAGGTTAGTCCCTGTAGCAGTTCCTGCAGACGCTGCTGTGCCCAAAGGTCCAATTCCTGACTGTCCCAGAGGTCCCTGGTGAGCAGGGCGGAAACGGTGGTGGTGGCAGCAAACACCGAAGGCGGCAAGATGGACATAACAGGGGTTTTCTCAGTTGCACCTGGTGCATATTCCAGCTTGCGTGAGAGAGCATCTGCTTTTTGGTTCTGGGCATGGGGGACATAAGTTATTTTGAAGTTGAACCGGGAGAAGAACAAGGACCTGCGAATTTGTCTCTGGTTCAGATTTTGGGTTGTCTGAAGGTGCTCCAAGTTTCGGTGATCAGTGTGGACTTGTACTGGGTGGTGCGCTCCCTCTAGGTGATGTCTCCATACCTCAAGGGCCGTTTTGATGGCAAGTAACTCCCTCTCCCAGATGGTGTAGTTTCTCTCGGCTGCGGTTAGTTGGCGGGAGTAATAGCCACAGGGCTGGAGAGGCTGGGATGGGTCATCGCGCTGGGACAAGACAGCTCCGAGGGCCACACCGGAGGCGTCAGCTTCCACTGTGAAGGGCAGCTCGGGGTCCGGGTACCGAAGAAGTGGTCCGGTGGCAAAACAGGTCTTTAGTGTGGCAAAAGCTTGAGCGGCCTCCGGGGTCCAGCGAAACGGTTCCTTGGGTCAGAGGAGCTTAGTGAGCGGCACGGTCAACTCAGCGTTCCCAGAGATGAATTCGCGGTAGTAGTTCGCGAAGCCAAGGAGGCGTTGAATGTCTTTGTGGTTGTGCGGGGTCTGCCACGTCAGAATGGCCTCTACCTTCTTGGGGTCCATGAGGACCCCCTTTGGGGACACGATATGCCTGAGGAACTCCACAGAGGATAGGTGGAAGGCACATTTTTCAAGCTTGACATAGAGGCCATGGGAGCAAAGGCGTTGTAGGACTTGGCACTCATGCTCAATATGTTGCACCTCATTGTCCGAGTAGATCAAGAGATCATCTAAATAAATGATCACAATGCAGTCTAGTAGGTCCCAGAACACGTCATTCATGAAGCGTTGGAAGACGGCGGGGGCGTTGGTAAGGCCAAAGGGCATCACTAGGTACTCGTATTGTCCATAGCGGGTCCCAAACGCCATTTTCCACTCATCGCCTGCCCGAAGCCATACCAGGTTTTAGGCTCCTCTGAGGTCGAGTTTGGTATATATCCGAGCCCCCTTGAGCCAGTCCAACAGTTCTGGGATCAGTGGCAAGGGATACCGGTCACGGATGGTGATCTTGTTCAGTACTCGGAAGTCGTTGCACAGCCTCAACTCTCCACTCTTCTTCTTGACAAAGAGCACAGGAGCAGAGAGTGGAGAGGTAGAGGGACGAATGAACCCCCGGGCGAGGTTCTTGACCAAGAAATCCTGGAGAGCCGCCAGTTCTGGTTCTGACATGCGGTACAGACGTCTGGCAGGCAGCGTGGCTCCAAGTTAATGGTGCAATCATAGGGCCAATGCGGAGGGAGGTTGTCAGCCCCTTTTTCCTCAAACACATCCGAAAACTCAGTGTATGGTTGTGGGAGGCACAGGGTGGTTGGTGGCTGACGTGGCGGCGGCCATCATGGTGACTGGGCACAGATGTGGGCAGGGAGCGGGAAATTTGAGTTCTTGCCTTACCCAATCTACCGTGGGGTTGTGAGTCTAACCAGGAGAGACCCAGGATAACCGGGGCATCCGGACGACATCGAAGTTCACCTGCTCCTGGTGTTGGTGAATGCGGAAGAGCAGGTCGCAGGTTTCCTCGGTTACCGGACCAGAGCATAGGAGGCGTCCGTCAATGGCTTCCACGAGCGTCGGCATTTCTTAGGCCGCACCAGGATCTGGTGCTGCTTCACAAATGCAGCGTCGATAAAGCAGGTGGCCGTCCCAGAGTCCAGCATGACAAAGACGAAAAGCCACCATTCATCCAGGAGGCTGAGTTTGATGGGCAGCAGGAACGGGCCGGGGTCCAGAGGAGCTACTTCCGAGGACCCAGCTAAGTGCCCCAGGCTGATCTTTTACTTGTGGTGGTAACTGTGCCAGTGGTGCGGGCGGAGTTTGCTTGGCAGGACAACTGGAGGAAAAGTGCCCCGCCCCACCACAGTGGGGACAGAGGTTGAGGGTGCGTCGACGAGCTTTTTCCTCAGGAGTCAGATGGGATTGGGCTCCTCCGAGCTGCATCGGCTCACCTTCAGCTGGACTTGTCTGAGGGTTGCTGAGCATCTGCGGGGACGTAGAATGACCAACCGGTGGTCCGGAGTGGGAGGTGGCACGAGCCTGCTGTCGCCCTGCCAAGTGCCCATCAATCCGAAGACAAAGGGTCATGAGTGCTTGCAAGGAGCTGGGCCACTTGACCTGGGCTAATTCGTCTAACACTTCATCCGCAAACCCTTCCACGTACTGGTCCATGCGGGCAGCCTCATTCCACTTTAAGTCCTGGGCTATGAGCTGGAACTCAGTGGTGTAGTTAGCAACCGTGCCTCTCCCCTGTTTCAGCGCTCTGATCTTATGATTAGCTGTCTCTGCTTGCAGGGGTGTAGCAAAAGTAGTGGACAAATGGGTGCAAAACCCCCGAAAGTCTGACAGGAGCAGCAACGCTTCCACTAACAGAGGGGTGGCCCACTTGGCTGCCTGGCCCTTTAAGAGGCTGATAACGAAACAAACTTTGGTTTTATTGTTCGGAAAGTCCCGAGCACACAGTTCCATATACAACTTGCATTGTGCCAAGAAGGCCGGGAACTCCTCCACATTTCCACCAAATTTTTCTGGAGGGCTTACCGGGCATTTCGGCGGAATACGACAGGTGCGGTGGTTGCTGCTGCTGCTGGAGCTGCACGACCAACTGCGTCAGCTGTTGGACTTGGAGAGCAATGTCCATAAGCTGCAGCGGAGCTCCCACTCTGTCCGCATCCATCGAGGTGGAGTGAGTTTGGGGGTGCTAGCAATCTGTCACAGGCTGGGTGCCAGTAGGTCAGGAACCAAGTTGAAGTCTGAGACAGTCCAAAGTCAAGCCAAATCAGGAACGAATTACCAAGTCCAAAGCACAAGCCGAAAGCAGAGTCAGTCCAAGCCGAGGTCAGAGAGGGAAACTCACGAGCAAACCAGTCCAAGGAGTCAACCCAAAGCCGAAGTCAAACAGAGCCAAAGTCACGAGCCAGAGGGTCCATAATCAAGCCAAAGTCAGACAGAGCCGGAGTCACGAGCCAGAAGGTCCAGAATCAGGTTTAGCTGATGTGCTAGCAACAAGTCATTCTGGCTAAGCTCTGCACCCGCTCGGCTCACAAGTTGTTGGTCTTTGTGCTGTGCCTAATATACCCAGCCACTTCCTATGCTTGTTAGCAGCTGGCAGTGAGGTCCCGGCTCCCTCTAAAACTCAGGGCTGAGTAATCTGTGAGTACACATGTGTGCCTCTTTTCTCCTAGCAGCGAAGTCTTGCCTGGATCGTGACCTTAGCCATTCCACCCGAGGAGGTGAATCAGGTGGGCTTGAGCTTGGCTGTGGCTCAGCTGCTGCTGGTGCTGGGGTAATGCCCTGGGAGGTGCTTGTTTGAGCCTCCTATGGTTCAGGTGGAGACTCCTCTGGAGCTGGGGACTGATTCTCCACCGCACTTAGGTCCCCAGGAGGCAGGTCTTCAGAGGCACTCCTGACAGGATGGCCCATGGACAAAACCCTGAATCAAGCCAATCCGGCAAATTTGGTTTCCCTTTCTCCTGGCTGCAGCAAGCTGCAGCTGGGAGAAGGAGGGAAGGAACCACCCTGGAAGGGATTTCCCTTCCCATCTTACTCCTGCCCATATTTTGCTAGGGCCAGGAGAAGTGGGAGGAATCACCCAGGAAAGGACTTCCTTTCCCACTTTCTCCCAGCCAATGCTCCCTCTAAGCTGTGGAGTCCTGTGAGCAAAAATTCTACTTTGTAAGCTACTGGCATTAAAGTTGTGAGCAGGTGATTTGGCTACTGCATAAATTAGTTTGTTCTGGAGCCATCCTTCCTGAGCTAAGACAAAAATGTGTGAGCCGGAGGCTAAAAAATTGTGAGCTAGCTCA
The DNA here is from genome assembly GCA_029233225.1 of Lepidodactylus listeri. Taxonomy (NCBI): domain Eukaryota; kingdom Metazoa; phylum Chordata; class Lepidosauria; order Squamata; family Gekkonidae; genus Lepidodactylus; species Lepidodactylus listeri. The sequence continues at coordinate 114,696,186 of JARCFY010000001.1, read as the reverse complement.
CACTCACTCAGCTTAGAGGGAATACTGGCCACGGCTAGCCTTGGCCAGGAGAAAGGGGGTGGCGATCGCCTTGGAAGGGTTAAATGGCTGCAAGCCATTTAACCATTCAGTTTTGCTCCCCACCACTTCAAGGGTTCACGTGGCTCATAGCCATTTAAATCTAACCGCTGAACAGGTCCACTGGTCAGCTGTTAGGTTTAAATAGCTATCAGCTATTTATTCCTTCAGTTTTGCTTCCCTCCCCCTTGGAAGGGGTGCGTGTGAAACTGAAGGGTTTAAATGGCTGGCAGCCATTTAACCGTTTGATTTGTTCCCCCCCCTTTGAAAGGGGGAGTGAAACCAATGGGTTTAATGGCTCACAGGCAGATTTAAAACTAACCGCTGACTGGCGGACCCCACACTGCTCAGCCATTAGGTTTAAATGGCTGGCCCTGAACAGCTGAACCTACCAAAAGTCTTGCAAATGTTCAAGGAAGGCCTTCCTGAACATAGGTTCCCAGGCTCCAATCTGGCCCAAATTCAATCCAAATTCTGGTTCATGAGCTGGTTCTTGCCCATCCCTTATTATGTAAGTAAAGGTAAAGGTTTTCATTGCTCGAAAGCCACTTGACTCCAACTCGGTGTGTGTGTGTGTGTGTGCTCATCTCCATTTCCAAGCCAAAGAGCCAGCACTGCCCAAAGATGTTTCTGTAGTCATGTGGCTGGCATGACTTTTACCTACCCTCCAAAGCGGTACTTATTTATTTATTTGCAATTTCTTTCTATTATGTAGTCACTACAAAATCTTGAACTGAGTCTGTTAACTGATAAGTTATTGGGTAGAGTTCAAGGTACTGGCTATCACATACAGAGTTTTTCATGGCATTGGGGCCTCATATCTGCAGGACTCTCTCTCTCTCCTCATCCTTTACCACAACAGCTTTGCTCATGTGAGCAGGGCCTTTTGCAGGTGTCATTCTGCAATTGGGAAAGATCAAGACCTGCCCATACATGTACACTTTTTGTAGTGCCCCCCCCTTGTAGAATGGCCTACCTAAGGCAATCAAGAAAGCACCACATTTATGTCAGTAGAATAGTTCCAGAGGACATTTTTATAAAATAGGCTATATTATAACAAAATGGTTCTATAAGGGGTGGTCTTTCCCGAGAGAAGAACACCCCAAAACAATCTCTGAACCTCCACAAGCAGTGCCCTCATAAAACCAGGCTTGGCTTAAACAGTGGCTTTTACTGGGAGGCCAGAAGAACTATATCTTGGCTGGGAAAACTCAGATCAAGTGAAGATTCTCCAGGCTGGCTGCACTGCCAAACATCCTCCGTGCATGCTACTCTCCCCCCACCCTTCCTGTCAGCTGAGTCTAAAAAGACTAAAATGGGCAAGTCCCTGCTTTCGTCTCAGGCATCTTCTGCTGACCAAATAGCTAGTCTTTTGTCTGTCACATGTACAGGCAGGCAGGGACAAAAAGCCTCTGGTCTGTGTTATTGTCATGAATTGAAGAATTTTGCATGTTTTCCATTCCCAACTTTTGTTTTCACTTGTATATTGGGAAATACCTTTGGAATAATCCTCTCATTTCTGTCTCCATATATTTGTCTAAAATACCTGCATTCTTACACTTATGGCAGACCTATCAAGGTCTTATGCCAGACCTATCTCCATGTCTAGTAAATGGTCTCCCATTCAGGTGCATGCTTCCACATTTTAAGAAACATCACCTCTTTTGTCTGGCACCAGGGAAATGCTGGACCACCCTATTGTTCCACAATGGACACTCCCAGCCCAACCATCCAACACCTGGCTAATCCCATTATAGCTACTGTTAATCCAGACTCTTCCCCTCTGAAACCTCATTGGTCACACCTAGGTCTTGCCCATCCTGACAACTGCATCCCCTGGACTGGCCCAGGGGACCCTGGATTGGCCCAGGTAATCTTTTTTTCTTCACCTGGCCCAAGCAACTCAGACCTCCCATTGGTTAGCATTGTTCTCTATGCTTCCTCCATGGTTCCTCCTCAGCATTTTATAAAAGCATTCTAGTTCTTTGGAATTGCAGTGTTCCATATCTGGTGAGACAAACTCTATCCCTGGGACTCGATGGATGCCAGATATCATGAGAGAGAGAAGACACATTTCAGTACCATCAAGATGTTAGAGAGGGACTGGGGATAGGCATAGTTTTCTGTTTGACAGTTGATTTTCAGTTTTGAATTCTCATGGGAATGTGCTGAATGATATGCAAAGTAGATGAACGTGCTTTTTTGTCAAGATGACATCAAAATCTGATTGATCAGTGTAGGACTGCAGATAATTTGCTTTGCAGAATATCTTCTTAGTTTAAATTGGGGTGATTTTTACATTTTTAAAATCTGGAGTCTCTTTAGAATGCTTAAGACTTGTAAATGTAGGTACATTTAGAATTTCAAAATTTGTGCATATATTTTCATAACCCTCCTGAATATCTCTGAAGTACTTCGGTCATTGTACAGATGTATTCTAATAATTGGCTTGACTATAAGTGTCTCTTGGAAATATCCTTTTGAACACAGCATGCAAATGAGGATTATAGTGATGTTCTAGAAGGAGATGAAGCAGAAAAAGCTGTCAAAAGAATTAGAGCTCAGAACTCAGTAGGATTTTAGGAAAACATTAACCCACACATTGCTGTAATATTGAAATGCCTTTGTTTGAAAATGGAATTCCATGACCCAGCAAACTGTCATATGCTCTCTGGCTAATGTGAAGAGTACCATGTACAGATGTTTTTAGCCCGACTTTTGAAGTCTAACCTTTTATTGGAAGACTAAGGAAGGATGTGACTGCTTCCTGATGCTAGCATCTATTCAACACCCCCCCCCCCTGTCAGTTTTAGTCTACATTAACAGTCTAGATTTGATTCCATGGTGTGGGATGTCTCAAGTATATGAGCAATTCTGATTATATTGTCTACTTAAAACTGTTTTCTCTGTAATGGTACAGTCTAGTTTTTATGAGCATGTTGTGAGAGTAGGTAATTCAACCATAGCATAAATAGTTCTGTCTTGGATGTTTAGAATGACCCTTAAAAGTACTTAATGCTTAAAATGTTTATTGTACTAGAACATAAAGTGATTTTAAGCTGCTGTTGAAAAACAGTCTGAAGATGTGCTACTTGTGTGAAAAAGGCAATGCATTTATATGGCCCACAATTGCAAAGAGCTATGCTATTTTACTCAGGTACCAACGTTATACTGGGATTTGAAATAAAAGAGAGAAATAGTCAGAGTATAATATTTATTTGTGTATCCATTCATTTAAAATATTTATACACCTATCTTTCTTCCAGGCATTCAAGTATGTGATATAGGTAACAACAGTGTAAAAACAGTATGAAACAATCATGAAAACAGTACATTAAAATCAAAATTAAAAACTTACATCCCAACCAGCAGGGTATTCCCCACCCCTTTTTTCTAGGTTAGGAGTCTCCCTGACCTCTTTTGGGAGGCTGCTTCAGAGGCATGGGGCCAGGGCGGGGCTTGAGATTCAGTGTAAGAGACTCTGCTTTGTATGCAGAAGGTCCCAGGTTCCACTCCTTTTTTAAGGAGAAGGCCTTTTCAGCTCCAGAATGGATGATACCCTTAGGAGAGTTCAAGAACTGGCCACCAATTGTGCTCACTGTTCTGCACTTGCTCTGGGTTTTTTCCCCTTCAACACATTATTAAACAGTTTTTTTTAAAAAAAGTTTGCTTATCTGTTAGTTTCTAAGGTTCTTCCCCTATGAAGTCTGTCAGCACTCCTCAAAAATATTCCCAAAGAGATAGGGCCCTGCATACACCCTATGCTGACAGAAGATTTTTTGTATGCCATCTCTTTGTATGCCACGGTGGCCAGAGAAAGGTGTTCAATATCTCTACTCAATGCAAGTGGATATTTTCATGTATCTCATTTGTTACAAGCTGACAAAGTAGACATTACCAGATCATCCTGATGGTGAATCTACTAGGGATATGGTGAGCTGTACAGTCTTTGCACAAAACGTATCTGTTCCAGATGTCTGCAAAGTAGCAACCTGGTCACAGCTTTTGACCTTTGTATATCACTATACGTTGACATTTGAGCCTGACAGGTTGTGGCTTTCTCGTGAGCTCTATTCCAGTAAGACTTGTCTGTCCCTACCTCCAGGTGCAGCTGCTCTAATCTTATCAGTGTGATTCACAGAGACCACAAAGAAGAACCAGATAGTTACCTGTAACTAATGTTCATTAAATTGTCATCTGCATAGTCACATGGTCTGATCACCTTACCCAAAACAGATGCATTTATTTTCTTCTGATATGTTTTGGAAAGAAGAATTTAGTAGGATACATAGTTCCAGTTCTCTTTGAGAATATGTTTTGCTACCCTTTGTCCCTAGAGGTTGGAACCAGTACCAAAAAATATTTTTAAGCTTCGCTCTAGAAATTTTCCTGATTTGAATCGGCACATACTTGATTCTGAGATGATCACTGAAAGAACATCAGTTACAGGTAAACAACCTTTTCTCCCTCTGAGGTGGAGGCCATCTTGTGTGGGTTAGTCCCACCAATCATCAGGGAGACAGGACTAAGTTAAACTTCTTCCTGTTCCCCTTGTGGGTGTCACCCTAGGCTCAGTTCTTTTCCTGCCTCAGTAGGGAGAGCAGCTAGGTGTTAGCTCTGCTTAACACCACTGCTACTATTACTGTTCAACTTAAATTCTTTTCATTCCTTATTCTATTTCTTCTGTCTTTACTTCTGTCACACACATAAAAAGAAAAAGAAACCGCTCTCTCTACGTTCATTTCCCCTTCTTCCTAACATTGAGGGACAGTCTCTCAGCAGGTCTCCTGCTTACAGCTAATGGTCTATAGAACTGAGAGCGATGGATTCCTCTCCACTCTGGAGATGGAGACAAGAGGACGCCCGAGCGACAGCCAAGACCGAGCAGCGCAAAAGCGAACCACAGCAGGGTCGGCTATACTTCAAGGAGACCGGAGTAGAGACAGCTCTTCCAAACGTGCCAAAACTGCACCCCACGCACAAACGGAGCCTGTGTAAATGGCAGCGGCCATCTTGGATAGACATAGCTGTATTTGTAAAGATGGAGACGGTCTCCAGTGCCAAAACCCGCACAATGATCCCCCCCCAAGACCTCTGGTCGAAATAAGGCAGAGGAGCAGACGAGATATCCCGAGGGGTCGGACCAAGAGACAGACCACCAAATCGACAGGAGTAGTAATGTAAAGAGCATCCCACCCCCCACCCATCTCCTCTGACGTGATAGCCTTTTTCAGATGGGTGATGAGGGAGGAAATAGCTTCTTTCCACAAGTCGGGTGGTCATGCTCCCTATTGGTCCAGATCCTCCTGTTCCCCCTCTCCTTCCCCCCCAAGAGATGGAGACATGGGGGCTCCTGGCCAACTAAGGCTGCCCAAAAAAGATTTCAACCAGATCCCTTCATACCTGATATTCTCATTGATAAAGGCGATGATATTTCTGATACCCAGTGAAAAAGAGGAAGGGGAATTCCCTTCAAGTCAAGAGGATGAAGGGGAGGGCATTCCAAAAGGAATAGTTAAGAAGGAAAAAACCTTTCGGTTTTTCAAGCCTGAGGACCTCCCTTACTTGTTAGACAAAACCTTGTCGGCTCTCAAAATCCAAGCCTTGCAGCAAGCTGAGAACAAAGTCTTGCAACATCAGTATGAGGGTTCAGAAATAACAGATGAGTTTTTTCCTCCTGAGAATTTTACTGAATCAGCCTCCCCTTTCCCTGACTTCTGCATGAGGAATATTAAAGCAGATTGGGAAAACCCCTATCTAGCAAACCCATCCCAGGATCTACTAGGAAATTATACCCTTTAATTTCCTCTGCATCAAGGATCTTACGGGTCTCAGCAATTGATGCTCCTGTAGCTGCCCTGCAATCTTCAGGCCTCCTGTCAGAGGATGGGTATGGCTTTCTAAAGAATAATTTAGATAAGAGAGCATATTTCGCCTTAAGGAAGGCCCATGAAGCCAATGCCATTGCTATTAGGGCTTCATCTGCCGCTTCCATTGTCACACAAGGTTAAAAATAGAATTTCTTTCCACCCCACCTCAACGTTTTGTTGTTTCTCCAGTTCACAGAAATCCAGTGAAGATGGCAAGAACCAGGTCTGCAATAGATCACCTATTGAGCATTCAGGACATAGAACCCATTCCCACAAAGGACTGTCGGAACGGGGTTTATTCCATCTTCTTCACAGAGAAGAAAAACGGAGATTGGAGTGCAATTCTAGATCTGAAATACTTAAACCGGTATGTAGATCTCAAACATTTCCAAATGGAATCCTTAAGATCCATAGCAGAGTCCCTCTTACCTGGGGAGTTCCTATTTTCTGTAGATCTGACGGAAGTCTGTCTACACATCCTGATATTCCATCAACATCGGAGATTTCTACGCTTCTGTGTGGGAGAGGAACACCTACAGTTTCAGGCCCTGCCCTTTGGTTTTTCATCTGCTCTATGCGTATTCACGAAGATACTGATTCACCCTATAGTTTCTCTCTGGGAAAAGGGCATGCACATCCATCCATACTTGGACAACATTTTGATACAATCACGGGACCAGGCACAAAGGGACACACACACAGCCATACAATGCTTACAGGCCTTCGGGTTCCTCGTCAACCTGCAAAAGAGCTCCCTGAAACCATTCCTTCCTGTTGCAAAGGCAAAGAAGTTCAAGGACCTGGCAACACAGATCATCCAAGCAAGGACATTATCCTTATCGATTCTCACCAGGATGATGGGACTCATGGTTGCAACCTTCGATACTCTCCAATGGGGAAGATTTCATTCCAGACAATTACAAAAGTTTCTTTGCCCATACCAGAATTCCTTCGCCCTGAAGCTGGAATTCTCATTAAAAGTACTATTGCTAGTGAAGTCGAGCCTCCACTGGTGGACCAGACTGAACAATCTATCTCAAGGCAAGATCTTCTGGATTCAAAACCACCTGCAGATATTCACAGGTGCCAGCTTATCTGGGTGGGGAGCCACGCTAGACCATCGACCAGTCCAAGGCAAATGGTCAACAGCAGAGACGATGCTTCCAATCAACCTGCTAGAGCTTCGGGCCATTCGGCTAGTGCATCAGCAACTTATGAGTTAAGTTCAGGAACATCATGTCCTTATACGCACTGACAACATCTTGGCTAAGGCCTATCTAAACAAACAAGGGGGATTTTGGTCCCTTGCACTTCATCGGGAAGCGATTCTCTTATTGTCTTGGGCAGAAAACCACATAGCCTCATTCAGAGCGGAACATGTGAAGGGGACTGTCGACACACAGGCTGATTGGTTGAGTTGCCAGATGATTCAAGAAGGCGATTGGTCGCTGCACAGGGACCTCTTCTGACTAATCCAATTCGAGTTGGGAGTTCCACTGGTAGACCTCTTTGCCTCTCCAAACAACAACCAACTGGATAGATATTTTACAAGGTTCTATCATCCTTCAGCGATGGGAACAGATGCTCTTCTGTCTCCCTGGCCTGCGCGTCTTTTTTATGTGTTTTCTCCATTGCTGGTACTTCCCAGACTACTTCAAAGGATAAGAGAGTTAGAGGCCGATGTCATCGTAGTAGCACCATATTGGCCTCATCGACCTTGGTTAACATCTCATCAAGAAATGAAGGTGACTGCCCCATTAGTTCTTCCGGTGTCACACAATATACTGCTTCAAGGTCCATTCCACCACCCCGATTCAGGGTGGTTCTGGTTGATCACTTGGATTTTGAAAGGAATAAACTCCTGAGTCTTGGCTATAGCTCCTCAGTCATTGAAACAGTGGTGGCCTCTCGAAAACCTTCCACCTCACACATATACAGTGTTACATGGAAAGCCTTTGTACAATGGTCACGGAGGAAGAAGGTCGACCCACTGCATCCCAAGATTCATCATCTTGGAATTCCTACAGGATGGCCATTCCAGCGGACTTCAGGCTGCCACCATTAAGAGACAGAGGGCGGCGCTGCCACGGCCCTCCCACATTATGGTGGTTTCTCCATATCTCAGCATCCCTATGTTCGTTGTTTCTTAAAAGGAGCCACATCCATAGATCCTTCGCAACAGCACAGGTTTCCCACGTAGAGACTCAATACCGTCCTCTCAGCCTTAACAAAACATCCGTTTGAACCTTTGAAAACCATTTCTCTAAAACTTCTGAGATTGAAGACTCTATTTCTGGTGGCAATCACTTTGGCTCGAAGGATTTCAGAGCTGGGAGCTCTGTCTATACAGAAGGAACTTTGCGTTTTTCATAAAGACAAAGTGGTGCTACGAACGGACCCTTCCTTCTGTCCGAAGGTGAACACTAGGTTCCATAGATCTTAGGAGATATATTTGCCTTCCTTTTCTCCTAATCCCAGTCATCCCACAGAGAAGACGTGGCATACCCTGGATATGAGGCAAGCACTAAAATGCTACATTTTGAGAATGGTGGCCATCAGACATACAGAGGCTCTGTTCATTAACATCTCTCCTCCACATACTGGTAAAAAGATGTCCACATCAGCCATAAGTTCAACCCTAAGAACCTGCATTGCCAAGGCATATAGGAGTTCGAAGATGAACGTTCCCAAGGGCATCACAGCCCACTCTCTCCTCAGTGCAGCTATTAGTGCAGCCTTCAAGAACAGAGCTTCAGTGGAAGACGTCTGTAAATCTGCTACATGGCATTGTCCACATTTATCAGGCACTATAAAATTAATGTGTTTGATTCAGCGGATGCGGCCTTTGGTCATCGAGTGCTGCAGTCTGTCCTGTCTGTGGTTGATGACCCCCCACCCAGTACTTAGGGACATTTCTCTAGGAGGTCCCACACAAGATGGCCTCCACCTCAAAGGGAGAACGACCAGTGGACTTACTGTGAGGGGTCCTTCTTCTCTGAGGTCTGGAGGACATCTTGGCCCTCCCAGGTTGTCATCCCTGACACAGACCTACTGCTAGCACGTACACAACTGGAAGGAGACAAGAGAGAGAGAGAGTAACAGAATGAGAGGAGAGAGAGAGACCTTCAGAGATTTGGTTTCATTATAGAGAGTTTGTTATTTGTATTTCTATTGTTCTTCCTGTTCTGGTTCGCGTTAACTTACTAGTTCAGATTTCCTCAGTATTAACATGTTATCTCATATTTGCTTTCGGAGCACCTGAACTGAGCCTAGGGTGACTCCCACAAAGGAAACAGGAAGAAGTTTAAGTTAGTCCTGTCTCCTTGATGCTTGGTGGGAATCACCCGCACAAGATGTCCTCCAGACCTCAGAGGAGAAGAACCCGTAACGGTAAGTCCACTGGTTGTTCTGTCTAATCACTTCAATACATCAACCAGTGGATCCCAAACACTTTCAGGCCACCACCCCTTTGCTTCCAGAAACCCATCCTGAGTGCCCCCTATCCTATAATGGGCATTATTCAGAATCGTGGGTTGTACAACCCACCAAGGAAGATAAAATAATAACATTTGAAATCATAACAAATAACAATTATTCAAAATCCAGTTAAAACTTTTTAGTTCAATTCATTCAACAAAACTGATTAACTAGATTCAAGTGAAACCAGCGTTTCAAAGTCTGATAAGTCATTTAGCAAGAATCTTTGAGACCACATTTAGTAACCACTTCACTGTCCAGTATATTCTTAACACGATGAAGTGATACCAGTTTCTCAGTGTCTGATTTAAAGTCATTTAGCAGGAGTCTTTAATCACCATATTTAGAATCTATGGTTGATTTCTTCAATTGGAGAGAAATATGCTGTCAGAAATGCAACAAGGAGCTTCTTAACCACTGTCCATACTGCTGGATAGCAATCAGAAATTTCCTTCTGTAACACAGACTCTTGGTACGATTTCTCAAACTTTGGCTTTAGCTCAGTGTCCTTTTGTAGTTCCACCTCCACTACCCCAACTCCCTGAGCACCTGAAAATGGATTTATCACCCAATCTGGAATTTCCATTGAAATAAGATCCTCAGATTGCTCAGATTTATGTTCATGCAGCGTTTCCAAATGGTCACAAAAAAACTGGCAGATAAGCATCTTGTATCCCACCTCTCTTTTCTACCCTCAGAGGTTTAGAATGGCTTATATTGTGTTTGAATAGAGTTTACTTTGAAATAAATGTGGAGACTACACATTTGGCCTTAATAAAATTGACCTCATCATTTCCTTGCAACTGCAAATTCATTTCATAGAACTTTGCAAATTGTTCTGATGTAAGCAATGTCATGTTTGATATCCTTCAGTTCATCATTGAGCAAAGCATTTGTGTCTTCAAAAAACTCCACAACAATGTCAAAAAGGTGTAAAAGCATCCCACCCAGTTGCCTTTTGATAGCCAATGAACTTCAGTATAAAAGTTTTTTAGATGTATTGCCTTCTTTTAATATGTTTTTTCTTTCATTTTGTTACTGCAGTTCTAAATAATCTCCTGAAATCTCTCCCAATATTTATATTTATTTACTATAATTTTTCTCCTTATTGCTGGAATTTTTATTATGTACAGCCTACATTTTCCCTCAGTTACCTAGTTTTTTTTCATTCTATCCCCCCTAATCCCCCCTATACCCCTCCCCAAGGGACAGAAACAAAAACACACATGGTGATGACAATTTCTCAAAATGAAATACACAGGTCTGACTAGAGTTCTGATGACAAGTTTACTAAAAATGCCAATATTTTCCATCAGATTTTAGCACTGTGCAGAGGCAGAGTCACTGTAGCGTGGTCATTTGTAAATAAGTGAACAACACAGTTGAAGGGATCCACCTCCAGTGTCTCCCCCTCCCCCCGTCTTATCTCTAAGCACTCCCTAAGTAATCCTACTGCTCCCCAGGGGACCGTACCACCCATTTTGAGAACCACTGCCCTAAACTGTACTCTGGAACAAAATAGAAGATCTTTTACATTACTGCTTAGTTGGCCATCACTGTGAAGGAGAGAGAAGGTGTGGTACCTAGGAAGAACAGCTGAATGTCAATGGGTGAGCTTGATTTCCTGTTGCTCTGCTTCAGTCATTGAATGTAATGAGGCTGAAGGGGTAATGCTATTGAACAACATTTCAGCTGCCATGGCCAATTACATTTGGAACAACCACAGTTAATCAGCCAAAATAAGCATGGTTTAGCATCACAGTACTGTACCCTTCAACAACCCACCCTTTATTAGACAGCCTACATACAGATATTATACTAAACAGACTTTGATCAAATGTGGATTGTAAAGCGTGATTTCTTATTACCTCTAATAGTGGCCTTTGCTTTTCAGTTCAATATAGTGATGCTTGGCAAGCCTTGTGCACATCTTGCCATACATAGATCAAAAGATAAATAAAACAAGGAGGCAGATTCCTCCTTAGGACCCAGATAGTAGCTGAATAAATATAAAAGGTGTCTTGCCTGCCTACAGAATCTTTGTTATATTTTTAACAGCTCTTTTCAACTTCTGTCTTCCTTAAATAGGTTGAGTGCCATTTGAGCTTTATTCTGTGTTTACTTTTTTAAATAGATAAAAAGTCGAGTGATAGTTTATGGCCTAATCTTTCACTGTTACAACTCAGTGCACATTATTACACCAGCACAATGGCCCTTGATTTTAGTCCTCTCGGCTGACAATAATGTGCCAGTATATAGTATTAGTCTTTAGGGCATTTTACTGGCTTTTATGGGATTTTATTCTACCACTCCCTTCAGCTAATGGTAGTGTCTTCCAGTAGTCCAAGGTACCTTTCACTGGGGGGAGCATGCTGCTATTGCGTGAACAAAGTGGTAGGATAAAACTTGCAGTATTTTGTTGTTGATGACTTTCATTAATTCATAATCTAGGCCTTTACCATGTTGAAGGATACATGCAACTTTGGATTTATGATAAGGATTTCTAATTAGAAAACTACTTAATCTTGTAGGGGAGAAGGAAGAGGTAAACTCTTCTTCCTGTTCTCCAGCAAATACCTATAAAAGCAAGAAGTTTTCAATATAAATCTTCAGAAGAATAGTGTTTTGTTTAGACATCTTCTGAAACACAATGAACTGACTAATGTAATGTAATATTATTAACTTCATAAATTATTTTTGTTTTCACAACCCTTCTTAGATCTGAGTGATGGTGTGACAATAACTTCAACGGACCACACCATGATAACGAAGGCTGAAGGAGAGAAAGTCACATTGCCGTGTACATTTACTTTTAGTCCACACGATACAGGCTCATTAGACATAGAATGGGTATTACTGCAACCAGATGATGAGCAAACAGTAAGTAAAATGCTTTACATTTTTAGTTGTCATGTAGGTCTCATTTTCCATTTTAAATTTATGATTTCATCTAGGCCCTTTGACATGCTTGATTCAAGTCCAATAGCACCTTAAAGACCAAAACGGTTTTCCAGGGTATAAACTTTCAAGAGTCAAAACTCTCTTCATAGGTACAAATATTTGTTAATCTGCCTTAAAAGATATGCTTGATCTTCTTCGTGGTCTCTGTGCATCACACCTCTGGGATAATATGCGCCTGCGCCGATCCCGATCGGTAACTTCAAAGCCAACGGATTTTCGCGCCAACTCCCCGATCGCGCGCCGGCTCCACTGCGCATGACCGGGGAGGGGCACAAGGATCCCGCCAGTTCTCTTCTGACCGCCGCATCGTGAGGATCCTTTCTCTCTCGCTCCGGTCGGTAATTTACTTCTCCAAACTTGGAAAAAGCCTTCGGACTGATTTCTCTCCTCCTTTTGACTCGGACTGTCTACTGGACTTGATTTCAGAATTTCCCTTCATCCATCGTTCGGCCTATGGCCCAGCGGTGGGGGTTCTTTAAAAGGTGCCTGCAGTGCGGCAGCAAGATAGCCCTACCGGACAAACACTCCCTGTGTCTTCTTTGTCTGGGTGAGTCCCACCGGGTCGACTCCTGCGCTAGCTGCGCAGCTTTCTCTAAACAGACTCGTAAGAACCGAGCGGCGAGGCTCCGGGTCGCCCTCCTCGAGTCTGCCTTGTCTCCGAAGATGTCTTCTTCCGAAATTCCGGCCTCTTCACCGACGGGACCGACGCCGTCTCCATCCCGAAGCATCGGTACCGACAGACCGGCACCGAAGAGATCACTCCCCTTGCCCGATACTCCCGCTAAAAAGCGCAGGGAGGGCAAGGAGGAGAAGGGCAAGCTGAAGCACAAGAAGTCTTCGAGTGCTTTGTCGACGCGCGGGGCGCTCGACTCAGCCCAGTCTGGGCTTGGCCAGCTTGACCCAATAGATCGCGAGCGACCCAGGGGTAGATCGATCTCCCCGATGCCGCGACCGATCACCTTGACGGACTCCAACCTCGACATAGACCTTACACAGGTCCCTCGGGATACCCCCGACGCCGAGGCGAAGCCACCATCGGCACCGAGAGGGGATAAGGACTACCGCTCTCCGGCTCCACCGGTGCCGTGGGACATCCAGCAGTGGAGATACCTCTACGGCTCCTACCCACCTCCACCCCAGTGGTACCCCACCGAATGGGATCGACAATCCACCTCTTCCAGAGTGTCTCGGTACCGAGAACCTGCATCAGTACCGACACCGACACCTACATCAGTACCTCCGAAACGGATGCCCGACATCGATCCTCGTCCGTTGCCGACAACACAAGACCTGTCAAGTCCGACCCTTCTTTCACCATCAGAGCACTCGGCACCGGGGTCCCTGGCATCTTCTGTGTCAGGAGACGAATCACTTCCGCACCCGTCTCCGGACACGCAGGTCACCGAAAACCTCCCAATCTCCCCCTCCGAGGATGTGAAACCCTACGGAGAATTGATCAAGAGGATGGCACATTCACTGGCTTTGGCCACGGCCCAACCAACTCCGACGGCAACAGACTCCATCTTCGACATAGTACAGATGGATACGTCCACACCGGTGGCACTCCCTCTCATATCGGTCCTGATGACTACGGCCAAAGAATCTTGGCCCCATCCCTCATCTACCCCCATCTCCAGCAAACGCCTAGACCACATGTATAGGATCCAGGAGCCTGGGGCAGAATTTTTGTTTGTCCATCCCAAACCCAATTCGGTGGTCGTGACACCCTCCACCAAGGGTCGTAGTGGCCACTCCTCCCCATTGGACAAAGAAGGACGCAGAATAGATTCGTTTGGAAGACGTATTTATTCAGCGGGCGCATTGGGCCTAAAGATTGCAAATTACACCGCCTGCATGAGCAGGTACCAGTACTCGCTCTGGGAGCAGATGACTGCCCTCATCGCCCATCTCCCAGAGGACAAGCTACGCAACGCCAGAAAGATCCAAAAGGAAGGCATGTCCTTGGCCAAGCTTCAACTCTCGGCCTCTAAGCATTCGGCAGAAGTAACCTCCAAGACGCTCACTTCAGCGGTGTCCATCAGACGACATGCCTGGTTGAGATCCACTTCCCTTCCTCAGGACACCAAGACCTTGGTGGAAGATCTTCCGTTTGAAGGAGACGGGCTCTTCAGCTCAACAACGGACACAGTCCTTCACGAGCTTGATAAGAGTATGAAGAATTCCCGCAATCTGGGAGTATCTCAGCCTAAGCAGCAGAAACAGAGAACATGGCAGAGATCATGGTCCAAGAAACAGCTGCAAAGGCCTCCCTCTGAACCCCAATGGCAGAGGTCGCCGCCATCCACCTATCAACATAAACCTTACAATAACAAGCCTCGCTTCCCAACTGCTCCGGCGTCTAAGGCAAAACCTCCCAAACCGAGCAAACAGAGTTTTTGACTCCCACCCCCCGCTCCGACATCTCCACCCGTCTATCACCCTACCTGACAGGGATTCTATTCCTGTTACTTTACAGTGCCAAAGAGAGACGGGGGCCTTTGACCCATCCTGGATCTACGGAACCTCAACGCGTTTATAACGTACAAAAAGTTCCGAATGACCACCCTCCAGATCATTCTACCTTTGCTGGAAGCGGGTTCTTGGATGGTGACTCTGGACCTGAAGGATGCATACTTCCATGTGACCATTCATCCTTCCCACAGACCCTTTCTACGCTTTGCGATCGGTCCACGTCACTTCCAGTACAAGGCACTCCCATTCGGTCTCTCGACGGCACCCCGTGTCTTTACAAAACCAATGGCAACAGTAGCGGCCCACCTCCGCCTACAGGGCATCCATCTATACCCCTACCTGGACGACTGGCTTCTGATCGCACCCTCAGCATCAGACTTGCAGGACCACGTCTCTCTAACACTCCACACCCTGGAGACTCTGGGGTTGACAATAAATACAAAAAAGTCCATGCTCACCCCCTCCAGACGGGTGCAATTCATCGGAGCTCTTCTCGACTCCCTACAGTGCAGGGCGTTCCTACCTCCCAGCAGGGTCTCGGACATCGTTTCCCTCCTCGGAAATATGAGAAGGAACCAGGAGGCGACAGCTCGTCAGATACTGCGACTCTTGGGGCTCATGGCAGCAACCACCATGGTCATTCCCTTCGCACGGTTACACATGAGACCCTTGCAGCTGTGGTTCCTCCGTCGGTTCCGGCCAAGCCTACACCTTCTGTCCAAGAGATTCCGCCTATCGGACTCGGTGGTTCAAGCCCTAGAGTGGTGGCAGGTGCCACAGAATCTCCAGACAGGCGCCCCCTTTCGCCACCCTCCCCCGTCAGTCACTATTACCACGGACGCATCTCTATGGGGCTGGGGAGCCCATCTAGGTGATCTGTGCGTAGGCGACAAGTGGGATCCATCAGTAGCCTCCAATCACATCAACTTTCTGGAGCTACTAGCGGTCCGCTACGCAATCCGGTCCTTCCAACACCTTTTGTCGGGAAAGACGATGGCTGTCCTCACGGACAACACGACCACGATGTACTTCATCAACAGACAGGGTGGTACGGTTTCCCGCAGTCTTTGCCGATTAGCAATAGAATTCTGGACGGAATGCCAATTGCTGGATATCTATCTGGTAGCGAATCATCTTCCCGGTCAGCTCAATACGCAAGCGGACTTCTTGAGCAGAGGGGGCGCATTCCTACACGATTGGGAGCTCAATCCGCGGTACTTGACCCCAATCTTCAGCCTCTGGGGTCAGCCTTCTGTGGATATCTTTGCTTCCAGAGACAACGAGAAGTGTTCCCTCTTCTGCTCCAGGGCAGGTACAGACCCGACGTCCCTGGGGGACGGTCTTCTCCTCTCCTGGTCGGGATTACACCTTTACCTGTTCCCTCCAATTCCACTGATACTGAGGGTAGTACAGAAGCTACTTGCAGAACAACCACTAGCAATCCTGATCACACCATGGTGGCCGAGGCAACCTTGGTTCCCCACCCTCCTTCGTCTCTCCGACGGGTTGTACACTCACCTTCCGATGAACCCAGACCTCCTATGGATGTACAAGGGTCTGGTGCTGCATCACGACATACCCAGACTGAAGCTGACAGCTTGGCTAATTCGTCCTCCGAAATGGACCCTCGCATAGCAAATGTCCTCCTCAATGCCCGTAAACCATCTACCCGTCGTTCCTACGAGGCAAAATGGAATAAGTTCCTGTCTTTCCTTGCTTCAATAGGACGACCGTCCATTCCATCTACACTAAATGACATCTTTGGGTTCCTCTTGTCTTGTAAGAACAGAGGATTGTGCCACGCATCCCTTCGTGTCTACCTGTCAGCAGTTTCAATTAACCATCCAACGATAGATGGCTATTCCGTTTTCTCTCATCCCACTACGAAGCAATTCCTAAAGGAAATGTGCCGTCTCTTCCCAACAGTTAAAACCCCTGTTCCAGCATGGGACCTGCCCTTAGTGCTGCATAAGCTAATGGGCAAACCATTTGAGCCTTTGGCTCTTGTAGCCTGCAGCTTCTTTCGTGGAAAGTAGCGTTTCTTGTGGCGCTCACTTCGGTTCGACGGGTGAGTGAGCTGTCGGCTCTTCGATGTGACCCGCCATACCTTACCTTTCATCAGGACGCAGTGACCCTGACTCCTGATATTACTTTCTTGCCGAAGATAGTTTCGGACTTCCACATTAAAGTGGACATCACCCTACCGGTGTTTTATCCTGAACCCAAGGACCAGGCACAACGTTGCCTGCATTCCCTCGACGTTAAGAGGGCCCTGTCTTTTTACTTGGATCGGACTAAATCCTTTCGCAAGTCTCCAGCTCTCTTTGTCGCTCATGCCCTTCCCAGACAGGGACAGAAGCTGTCGTCTCAGAGACTGTCTAAATGGATTGTTGAGACGATAAAACTCGCCTACCTTCTGGCCAAGCGGCCATTACCGGCGTCCCTGCGGGCTCACTCTACTCGAGCAGTGGCTGCCTCGACAGCTTTTCTCAAGGGCATCCCCCTGGGAGATATCTGCAATGCTGCTACATGGACGTCTCCTCACACGTTTGTGAGGCACTACGCTTTGGACGTCCGTACCCATCAGCGATCGGCGGTGGGCCGTGCAGTTCTGCAGACAGCTCAGATGTGAGACCTTCAGCACCCACCTCCAGGTATGTGGTGTAATTATTGCTCGCTATTCTCCCAGAGGTGTGATGCACAGAGACCACGAAGAAGATATACAGGTTGCTTACCTGTAATTGGAGATCTTCGAGTGGTCATCTGTGCATTCACACCACCCGCCCTCCTTCCCCTCTGCTTTCGGTCTCCCTTGTACTTTCTTGGAGGCTGCTTGCAGCGGTCAGAAGGAACTGGCGGGATCCTCGTGCCCCTCCCCGGTCATGCGCAGTGGAGCCGGCGCGCGATCGGGGAGTTGGCGCAAAAATCCGTTGGCTTTGAAGTTACTGATCGGGATCGGCGCAGGCGCATATTATCCCAGAGGTGTGAATGCACAGATGACCACTCGAAGATCTCCAATTACAGGTAAGCAACCTGTATTTACCAACTGCGAATTAAAATGCTTTAATTTTTTTCACAAAGAGAGCTCCAGGATAAATGTGTATTTATATTTGTAACAGTAATATAAATCATTGACCAAAGTTATGCTTTTCAGTCATGTCTGGGTATAGCTACTGCTGTATAGAGCAGAGGTCCCTAACATGGTGCCCATAGGCACCCTGGTTCCCATCGGCACCTTTTGTGGCACTTATTAAGTGCTTTTAAAAGTGGGTGGAGCTAGGTGGTGCTTCTGCCCAGGAACGCTTCTGAGTGCATGGGTAGATAAAAAGACATCCTGTTCAACAGAGCTTCTACCTGAATTGTTGAGGAGTTACTATTAGAGTTATATATAACCTCGATGCCTGATGTTTTGTGGTTGACTCTGCCTTCTATAGTAGCCATTTTGTGGTTGTGCCCACCACCCTGTGTCAAAATTTCAAAGGTGCCCACAGACTTAAAAACGTTGGGGACCCCTGGTATAGAGGAAACTATTTAGAGTATATTAGTTTAGGTAAAACTTGTATCTGAACTGATGAATATATTTGACTGGCTTGAAGAAAACAATTATTTTTCCCCCAGGTCATTATGTACAGTGGAGACAGAATTTATGATCAGTATAAAATGGATGGACGAGTAGAGTTTGTTAATCCAAATCCAGCTTCTGGAGATGGTACTATTGATATCCTGAATTTAAAGGCATCTGACACTGGTACATATCAGTGTAAAGTGAAGAAACCTCCTGGTGTTGAGACCCAGAGAATTCAGCTGACAGTACTTGGTAAGATGATTTTGTTGAGTCTTTTGAAAGTGGTAGACTTGTGTCCCAGCTGACTTAAGGCAACCCGAAGGTTTTTCAAGGCAAGAGATGAACAATGGTGGTTTGCTATTGCGTGCTGCTGTGTAGCAGTCCTATACTTCCTTGGTGGTCTCCCATCCAGGTACTAATCAGGGTCAACCCTTCTTAGCTACTGTGATCTGATTGAATAGCCTAGGTGGTGGTGGAATCTTTTGTATACCACCATGCATATATGCATACACTGTTTTTTGGTTTGATTTGATTTTTTTGTTGCAAAAACATAATGAAAGTGTTGGGTAGATTCCTATTCTTCAGGGCCCTGGAGCCATGAATACATACATAAATAACAGGATTGTCTGTATGTATTATGCCTTGTGAAGTAAGCTGGTTTGAATGAATAGCTATGTAAATAAATATCTGGATAGGTTGTTAGCCAAATTGCCTCATTCCTTAATAAATATGGGGAATTATGGGTATAAAATGGCAATAGGCATTAAATATAGGATCAGAACCTACGTATACGGGAGTTGATTTCCCAGTCCCAGAAATAGACGCAGAGGCTAGATTACTAAAGCAGTGAATTCTTTAATGAAGGATACTTAAAAATACAAACATAAAATCAAGCATTCACACACACAATACAGAACTGAGAAAGCAGAGGTGATTGATTGCTAATAGAAGGGTTAGTTATGGAGTGATACTACCTGTCCAGACATGCAGAGGTCCATGAAGAAGGGATTATGGCCTAAACCCAGAGGTTTAGGGGTGGACTGCCAGTTGGCATCAGGGCAGAGGCACACCATCTGAGGCCATGTGCCTGGAAGAATATAGACATTGGAAAACAATGCAGACCAATGGAAGGCCTTGGTGGCTGGTCTCAGGTGAAAACAATAGATTACCTGGGCCAGTGATGAGTCCCAGGGGTGTGTGACATCAGGTTGGGCAAGGCCTAGATGTGGCCAATGAGCTTCCAGAGGGGGCAGAGTCAGGCTTAACAATGGCCTTGATTAAAGCAGCCAGGTGCTGAGTGGCTGTACTGAGGTTAGTTGAATTGATTTTTTGACCATTGATGGTTCTACTAGGGCAGCTGAATAGGTTCCCAGATACAGACAAAAGATGGGAGATGGGTCCCTGATTAGTGTCAGGAAGGATTGTTTGATTGGTTTATCTCGGTATCCTGGGGGATGGAGCGAAGAGGGACAGGTGTCACACATAGACATGAGATCACAAAAAAGGGCTGGGTGAGGTTCTGGAGATAGGAGGACTATTTGCCAGGCGGCCTCTGAATAGCCTTTAGAAATGTAGATGTTTTACCTGGTGGAACTGCCAGTTTCACATGCGTATCTTTCTGGGTGGGGGAGAAGAGTGGAGGTTTGCTCTGAGGGTTGCCTGGTTTGTCACCTGAAAATGGAGACCGTGTTTCTAGAGCTATGACTTGTTCTGTGTTTTCAGAACCCGGAGTGTCTTCCTTGGGCTGAGTTTTGTGGATCTCTGATTCAGGTTAGAAAGTGGGGTGCCCCTGCTATTGAGGCTACTCAATAGTAAAGGCAGCACCTATGGCAACAAGGTTGGGGATCATGGTGAAAGTACATCTCAAATTTTACTACAGAGGCATTAGCTGTAGGATTGAAAATAATTTTGCATGATTCATTTTCATCATAAGAACATAAGACAAGCCTGCTGGATTAGATCACTGACCCATCTAGTCCAGCGTACTGTTTCATACCCCAGCCAACCAGTTGCCCTAGACAGCCAGACAAACGGGGCATAAAGGCTGAGGTCTTCTGCTCCTCCTGCTTCCCAGCACTGGAATCCAGAGGTCTGCCACCTCTGTAGATGGATGCTATCTTCAGCTACCATGGTTAGCAGCTATTGATGGACCCCTCTTCCATGGGTCGCTTTAACCCCCTTTTCTCATAGGAAAAATGTTCCAACCCCCTAATCATCTTTATTGCCTTGTTTTGTATTTTTTCCAGTTCTGCAATATCCTTTTAGAGCTATGATATCCAGAAATGGAGGCAGGCACTGTCAAATGAGGCCAAACCATAGCTTTCTATGGCATTACAATATTGCTGTTATAGTTTCAATCACTATTCCTAATAATTCCTAACATGGAGTTTACCTCTTTCACCACTGCTACACACTAGGTCAACATTTTCATTGAACTTTCCAAGAACTGTCATCTCAGCCAGTTCAGACCACATCACTGTATATTAGGATTTTTTTGTTCCAACATGCATGACCATATACTTACCCATGTTGAACCTATTTGCCACATGTTTACCTGCACACCCGGTTTAGAGACATTCTCCTGTAGCTCTTCACTCTCCACCTTGGCTTTCACCATCCTGCATCTACACAAATAATATCATGTGATTCATTTGCATCGTTCATTCCCAGTGCAGTTGTATTCTGAACAGTTGATTCTGATAGTCTTGATGAAGTTTTGCCTGACTGGGACAAAGCTACACTACTGGGATTATGCCTGCTTCCTTCTGTCAAAAAAAATCTATCTATGCTATTTGATAATATTGCTTCAGATACCTCTTGCAATAGTGGAGTATCTAGTGCTACTAGGATAAAGGCTTGGTTTATAACTTGGTTGGTGTAGATGAGCTTTATGAGTAATGAGTAGGTCTAGATAAGGTCTAGATACTTCTAATGCCAAGAAATGATGGTGGAGTTGCACTCATATTGTTAATGGAGGAGGAAGCTTAATCTCTTTAAAAGACATTAACAAAATAACATAAGCCACTACTGAAACTCTGCAGGACAAGAAAATTCTTTTATATAAAACTGTCTGTGGTGTACATACAGTTTCTGAGATTAATATAAATCCTAGTTAATTAATTCCTAGCTTTGAGCTTATTAATAGAAGAATGCACTTTCTTTCTTAGTAAAACCAACAAAGACGAAATGTTACGTTGAAGGATCTCAGGAGATTGGAACTGATCTTACTCTGAAATGTAAATCTCTAGAAGGGTCTCCCATCATTTCCTACTATTGGAAGAAAGGCACTGGTACAGAGGAACTTCCGGCCACCTCGATATCAAGTATGCTTACTTTTGTAGCTGATAAGACAGATGTCTACACCATATGTCTACACCATATTTATTCAGATATACAGTATACAGATATACAGTATACAGATGTTTACACCATATTTATTCAGTATTTGACGTCAAACACTGGGCATTTGTAATGAAGGAAAAGAAGAATCAAAATGTTTCTTCTTCTCTCTGAATGAAGAATATGTAGTAAGACTAGAACATTTCTTGCTTTGCATGTGTTTGTTACCAGCTGTCTGAGAAAAGGGATAGCTTCTTCATCTCAGTACATTTCAGTGACATAGAAATCAGTCCCTGTATTCTGCCTTGATTTGGTGCATTGCTTTTTAGAGCAATAGTCTGCTTTGGATACCATCCGAGAAATTGTTCTCCCAGAACCTAAGACTGGTAACAACAGTGTAAAAACAATATAAATAATTTGATAAAACTCATATAAATAAAGCATTAAAAACTAAAACAGTTTATGCCCCAACCAGCAGATTCCAGACTCTGGTTACCCCAAAGGTTTCTGTAACAGCTCTGTTTTGTACCCTTGCCTGACATGTTCTGGAATGCTGTTCCTGAGGCAAAGTCTGATTGTGGACTGTAGCAGAATGTCTTAAACAATTGTGTGGGGGGGGGAACTGATAATAGACCTTGCTGAGAATCAAAGCCCAGAATGGATCAATCAAGGCCCGGGATAAATAGAATGTGTTGGTGGCAGTAACAGCCCTTTTGGCTGAAATCTGATTAGATTCAGCCAAGAAATCTGCTGTATCTCCATCAGCAAAATCCCTGACATTTTCCTGATACCGCTTACTCTTTCTTGACCAGGAGGAAATAGAGATAACCCTAACGAAGAATGATTTGGCAGAGATCTGTACTTGATACTTTGTTAGCCACTTCCACGTGCATTTTCGAAGTTTTCTGCTTTCCCATTTTCTAATGTTACATCTCTGGTTTATCAGGTTTGTTTTGTGCAGTGGCCAGAATGTACAGTGGCCGTGCATTTTTAAAAATTTGTTGATTTCTGTGCGCCCTCCATACCCTTACCTTACAGCTAAAAGCCTCGTATTACAACATTGGAGAGTTAAATGTCCACCTCTGGTAAATCAGTGGGTTGACGACCTTAGAATTTTATCAGTATTTGATTGCATGGCATATAGATGACAATTGAGTATGAACTTACTTTTAGATATTTGGGAACCTTTATTGTAAATAAACTTATTGTATAGATCTGCCACCACAGTTACATTTTTTCTCTACTTTATGACTGTCTTCTCTCACCCCTTCCCCTTTTTTAGTTCTATCTTAGATGCTGGATTTTGAATTTTTCCCCCTTCATGCCCCCCCCCCTTTTAAAGAAGGGTTTAAAAAAATTGATTCTACAAAGCAGTGTTTTCCATACATTTCTGACCACTATTTTATATATGTACTTATAGATCCAGATACAGGTGATCTTTTGTTGAAGAATGCCTCTCAGATTTACTCTGGCATGTACATATGTTCCGCTTCAAACAGAGTTGGTGCAGATGAATGTTATCTTGAGCTGAACGTGACCCCTCGTAAGTATTAGAAGAAAATAATGAAGAAACAATAACAGTGCTCAAACAGTAACAAAGAATTTACCATTAAACTTTAAAATTCCTTCTGCCACCTTGTATACCTTGATACAAATGTAGAATGCTATTTGTTTTCCATTAAACTAATAGACTATTAAGTTACATGAGAAATTTTCATGATATATGAAAAAATTATGAAACTTTTGACGTTTAAACCAAGTGCGTAAAAAGTTTATGAATCTTTTGACGGTTAAACTAAATGCATGTATTTGTTTTAAGTGTATGAAGAAAAATAAAACATGTCCAAGTAGTGTCTGCCTTATCTGTTTCTAGCTATAAATAGAGCTGGTAGAATTGCTGGAGCAATCATAGGCACTTTGCTGGGTCTCTTATTACTGGCTTTTTTCATCTTCTGTTGCCTCAAGAAACAAAGAGAAAAGAAATATGAAAAAGAAGTACATCACGATATCAGGTATGTCATTTTGAGTATCTAAAAACGTGACCTCATAATTTCAAATGACACTTCAAAAAAAAGTCTAGACACGTATGAGTTGACTATTTTGAGATCTGTTCACAATTTTATTTTTCTCTGTATTCACTGCTGGGAAAGGGGGGGGTTGATGAAAGTTCAGAGTTGCTTATAAAAATAAAATTCCTTCAGTAGAGCTTTAAAGATTTATGGGCGCTTTATAAGGTTAAGGAAACTGCTTAATTTAAAGTTACTGCTATGTAGAAATAAAGTAGTTCTGATATGTTTGTAGTGCTTGACTGGGGGGGTAGAATCTTGATTAGTAAAACCCTTTTTAAGCAAAAGCTAGTATTTAGGAATGTTCTAAAATTGGAATCTAGCAAGCTGTCCTTGAGAGAGTTCTATAAATATGGAATGATTTTGTTGCTGTGTGTTCAAGCATCTAGTACGTAGAGATGAACTGCCTCTAAGCATACAGGTGTTGTCAAGCATTTTTAACTCCTTGTCCTGCACATTTAGTAATGTCTAGTGCAGTGGTGTCAAACATGTGGCCCAGGGGCCGGATAAGGCCCGCACTGGAACTGGCCATCTCCTGCTTCCAGTTCTGTTGCTGCTGCTGCATCATAGCTTGCTTCACCCGACTCTTTCAATTGCTCAGCCATTTCATATTTTTCCCCGGGTCCTAGACTCAGAACTCTGAGCATGAGGTTTCTGTGGTGAATGTCAATAAATCAAAAGTAGGTTTGCAGCTTACAGATACACACCTGAACAGCATACTCAAGATTACAACAGCACAGACATTTTGATGCAGTAATTCAGAGCAAGAGGTGTCACTTATCAGGTACTGTTAAATTAACAAAAAATTGTGAGTGCTAATGTTTTAAGCATAGTTTTATTTTAAGTAAAAAAAAATCATTGTGTTTGTGCCTTTTATAAAGTTTATATCTCCAGTATCTGGCATTACATTTTACACATGGTCCAGCCCAACAAGGTCTCATTTATGTCAGATCCGGTCCTCAAAACAAATGAGTTCAACACCCCTGGTCTAGTGCCTTTGTATCGGTCAGACACTTTTGAATAGTGCTTTGTATTTTTTATCATGTTGGGAGATGGAATTGGCACATTTGTGAGAATATTTTCTAGCAATCAAACAGCAATATTTTGTTGCTGGGAGACAAGAGTTCTTCTCTGGCTATTTTGGATAATGGAGTGTGGAATGTAGCTACATACCACAAACACCTATTGAATAGTACCTGAAAACATTACTAGTAATATTTGGGAGCTTGCCTTTCTTCCTCTGTACCCACAGCAGTTGTTTGTGACACTAAAAACATTATGCATTTAAAATCAGACAGAAACAATGCCATCATGCTACCTCTCAGCAGAAATTCCCTGACATTTTGAGGGCCTTTTGGTTGTGTCCTTTTTAAAAAAAAAACTTTTTAAATCCTCTCCAGAGTGACAGTGCACATCTCTCCTTGAAAAAAAGGGAGCGGTACAAATTGCTTTCCCCTCCTCAACAAAATGTACATCTCCACTTTTGTGAGACAGTATAATGTGGCTTTGATGGACTGAAGCTTTGTATCAACCTGGCCCTAAGAATAACATCTAGGGTTTTTTATATGTGAAAAGGCTCTAAGCTGGGGTTTTATTTAACTAGTAAACTTACAAATGTGCTTTTTTTCCCCCCCAGAGAGGATGTTCCTCCTCCAAAAAGTCGTGCTTCAACAGCTCGTAGTTACATAGGAAGCAATCGTTCTTCTCTGGGTTCAATGTCTCCTTCCAATATGGATGGGTATGCCAAGACGCAGTACAACAAAGTTCCAAGTGAAGAGTTTGAACGTGCTCCTGTTCAAACACCAAACTTTCAACCACCAAAGGTAGCCGCACCTAATCTAAGTAGAATGGGAGCTATTCCTGTGATGATTCCAGCGCAAAGCAAAGATGGCTCAATTGTATAGTATGGCATTAATTTAGACCCTCAGCAGTTCAGTTCAAGCAGTGATTAACTTGTTCCAGTTCTACACTTTTAAACATAGAATTGACCTTTGAGCATCAACAAGTGTGCTTGGTTCACCAGCTTTGTATTGTATTCTGACCATGTGCACTAAAACCTGAAACTTTTTGAGAAGGATTTGACATCTGTGACTAAGCATGAAACAGTGACAATAAATTCCAAGTGGGTTGCTTACTAAATGCTTAGAGCTGTGAGTTTTGGTTGCTTAGGAGACATCTGTCAACATGAAGTAAGTGGTCTAGTGATTGTAAGTTTTTGAAGTGAATAATTGATCCCTGTTGTAGTGACTGTTATAATTTGTGTAAAAGTCTGGAAAATTGAGGTTTGAATTCTTGTAATATAGATTGTGAACTATTTTTCCTCAAACTTTAATATTTTTTATGGTTGTCAGTTGCAGTTAATTAGATGCAATTAACTCTTGATTAATTTTAAAGTGGTTTTAATTGCTTAACCATGTACCAGTAGTAATGTTTCTCCCTTACTGAAGATGCTAATTTCTTATGCTCATGCAAATGATCTGCTAGGTTGATATTGTGCTGCTGGTCCTACAAGCGTCAACCTATTCCTTTCTTTCCTCACCAGATAAATAGCAGATGTACATATCTGCACAAAACAGATATATTTAATTGTTCCTCTGCTAAGAAGAAAGGCAGGTCTAAACTGAATTAATGTTTGGCATCATATAAGCAATTTTGTCTTTTTGAAATTGCATTAGGTGCCCTGGTATCTTTATAAGTTTGCCCACTCATATGACTCAAGTGTGTACATGGGGTCTGAACTTACATTTTGATTTATATTTAAAAAGATGCTTGTCTGTATGTGTGGTGTTTAATGCTAATTTTATGTATAACTGTTTTGTGCAAGTGGAAGAAGAATATTTTGTCCCTTGGCTTTCTTGATAAAATGTTAGAACGCTGGTATCTTCAATGCCTCTTTTTGAGAAAACATTTAAAATTATTTCTGTAAGTGGTGTTACATTATTTTTATTGCCATACGTGGGAGTGGGGGAGAGTCTGGAAGGTTATTAAGTGAATTCTCAATTTAATCTTGGGTTGTATCTGCCCTCTAACCTGATGAATTATTAGGAACTTGTTTGTAACTTAAAGCCATATTGACATTCCCTGGCACAAGCATTACAACATTTGTGTGTATAATGTACTCTACTTTTTGTGAAGGACAAAGTCTGGTAATGCTTACTTGTTCTTTTAGTTTAAATATGGTTTATCTGTATAGCTTTGAAAAGGTTAGTTAAGAATCTTGCTGCAAATATCTTTTAAGTTAGTTCTGATGTTTTCACATATTAGTATAGCTAGTATTCAGGACCAGGTTTATTATGCAGACTTAAGCTCTTTTTCCTAAGTTTATATACTGAACTGGGTCTTAAGGGTGTAAATAGCTTTTGTATACTGAAGAGTTTTCTTTTTTACATTATCTGATGCTGTCAAAGATACCTTTTTCATCTGTGCCTTTACAATAAACTTTTATGCCTGATTGTAAATTAAGTTCCTCTTATAAAATTTGCTGGTGCCTGACTGCTTTTCTTAAAGGGTGCTACAAGAAGAAGATATCATTCTGGAAGCATAGCACTATGTGACTAATTCCATCTTACTTGATTCTGATCCTTCCTGCCAGTATTTAGGATGTAGCTTAAACTTCTGCATAGTGTCCTGTATTTCAAAATAGAAAGTTTTTTGCTTACCTATAATACTTAACAGCATTTGATACTCCTTTTAATGAAATCCTTGTTTCCCCAACAGTATCAAGCAGACAAATGAACAGGATTTATCTAGTGGTTTTTGAAAGGAGAATAATAATGAAAGGGAGAAATGGCTATTTAATATAATAAGAGTACTGTTTAAATGTGTGTGCCCATTCAGAATTTTACAAAATGTATAATGTAAACAGACAAAGCATATAATATACATGTGTAATGCTGCAGCAGTCAGAATAATTTCAGCATAGTTAATAATTTGTCAACTTGCATGAAAAATATAAGTGGGTAGAATGAAGGGTAGCATGATATGCCTTCAAAACAGGGCTCTTGGGTTTAGCAGGCTTGATGATGTCTGCTTGTTTATAAAAACACATGGAAGTAACAATAATAAGAACTGACACAGCAGATCTTTTTTTTTTTTTTAGATAAAGACTGATTTGGGACAGACTTTGCTCCAAGCACTTAACTTCTAGACCCTACTGAATGACTTAAATTCTAGTCTGAAGGACACTGCAGTTATAAAGTTTATAAGATCTCAAAATGACACTTTTGTTAAATGGATTTTCTTTAGGGTGTCTATGCCCACATGCTGTTAGAGGCTTAATACACCAGAGAACAGGGTAAGGGCACTTTGAATTCCCAGAAAATGATACTGTCTTCTGAAAGAACACTGCTACCTCCCAGCTGTAGTGTCAGCTGTACCAAAATGGTCAATTATGCCATTCCATTTTCTGGACCTGATCACAGTTCCTATTCAGAGTTCTGATCCCTGAAATAGTGGCACAGGAGCTTTTTAAGCAGTTTGAGAGGAGAATAAAAATCTGGTGAAAAGATATATCCTTTGTGTTGAGAAGTACGGGCCATTTTACTAAAATTGACAGACATTTTAAATACAGCCATTTGATGTAGTCTTCAGAGTGATTGCAGAATTAATAGTGTGGTTGCAACATGGACAGATACACCTGAAAATTTAGGTGTCTGTTGTTGAAGACTGAGGTACTATGCAACATACACAAAAATAAGGCCTCTTTTTTTGTGCCAGGAAACATATTCCTTGAGCATGCAGTTATGCAGAGAAAGGTAATATAACATAATATAATAAATTATATGAAACTTTATTTAATATGGTTGACTCACAAAGGACTAATTTTGAAGGGGGAATTTCCCCAGGAACCCCAATTTTTGAATTACAGAAGAGTTCACACATATAACTTACTTCCCCCCCCCCCACACACACATACATCATGGTCCATGTTCTCCACAGACACTAAGGACATGTGGTGAGCATTCCTTCTAAGTCTTAGATTTTGCATCTGAGTTCCACAAAATCTTGCAGAAGATTATTGCAACAAAACCCCTGAATTATAGATGAAATGAACCCTGATGGGGATAGTGCTGAAGGAATTGACTCATTCCTATTCTTAGTTAAAGTTAAGTTTAAAAAAAAGACCTTAGTGGCCCTATGCAGTGTGTGGACATCAGTTTTAAGGGCAGTTTCATCTGGTGAGACCATTAGCTTTTTTAAAAAAGGCAATTGGATCCCCCAGTGCAAGAAGCAGTAGAATAGATCCACATGACCTAATCTGCGTTTTTTTCTGAAATATTTTGTAGCTTTCATTAGTGCCACATAGAAAATCTAGTATGAGAATTTTGGTGCATTGCTATTTTGTAATCTGTCAATATGGCAAGATAACAATTTAGATGCGGGCCTTTATAATTACATTGGGATAAAAGAACCGTTCTCAAAAGTGAAAATTTAATACAAAAATAAATTCTAGTAACAGAGCAGATAAGTTTTAAAAGCATCTTTTTTTGCACTTGGACCACTTCACTATTGTGAATGTGTTTGTATGTACTGAACCATCCAGTTCTTTCACTGGAATGGCATTTCTGTTTGCAGAAGTGAGGGCAGTGATTTTCACTAATTCCATCTGCTCACTGTAGACTCCTGGTCTGCCTCCTGTTCTGTTCTGAGAGTGCGCTGATCATATGGACTATAGCAACAGGAGGAAGTGGGAATGTCTTCCTGCTCTGCGAAGTCCATGGGTAGTTGGATAGATGCCATTACTTATGTTGTCATTTTATTCTTTTTGTTGGCACATATTTTTCCTTCCTGAATGGTGCATCTCTTCATAGACAACAGAATAAATGTCCTGAAAGACCATAAGGAACTTCATATTCCAATATGTTCACTATTGGGGGCTGTTAGGCCTCAGGTGTTCGCATGCAACTCAATTACTGAAGCAATAATACAGGACCTTAATGATGCATTGATGCAGGACTGATCTTGTCAGCTAGTGCTATTGTATACAAATGGTCTTTTTTTTTTAAGACAAGTACTAAATTTGTAGGACAATTCCACATTGCTGTAGTTGCATGATTTGTATACTACTTGAAATAAAATGACTAGTGAAAACCATTGCTCCGTTGTTTCAGTGGATAGTTTTGTGTGTGTGTGAGTGCTGATTTGTCTGTCTTATTGGGGGGTGACTTTTACTTGTTGTGGTCTTCCTCTATTTGTGCCAACAGGTTGCTTAGCACATTTGTGACTGTGATATGGTAGAGCTTGAGGATCTTCCTCACTACATGTTGTGTTGTCCTCTATATTGGAAACCCAGATATAAATTTCTGGTGGCCACCATAGTCAGTCTAACTGCATGCATAGTAGAGGAGAAAATAATAATAATCCTCCTTGGAGATGTAGGCTCATACATTACATACCTGGCTGCCAAGACAATACATGCAAAAGCAGTGCCTGAAACTTAAAATCTGTAGTTTTGTAATCTGTTTTAATTGTATAGCATCTTATCTTTATGATTGTTTTTATTATTGTTCCTTTGTTTTATTTATATCAACTTTGTAATGGGCTCTGGCCACAAGCAATAAACATACCTGATCACTTAATTCCCCGCCAGAGGTACATCTCAACAACGTTGTGGTTCATTATGGGTTTTAAGTACACAGGTAATACTACTGAAGAATCTGCTTTTGTATACACCTTTAACTATCTGCTACATAGATAATGAAAGGAGAGCAATTATCTGAGTCCATAAAACTATCTGATCCAAAGATAAGCAGGTCACAAGCAAAGAGCCCCTTCAAAAAGCAGCTCCTAATCAATTCAGACTCTTATAGTTTTTAAAATAATCTTTCAGCAATAGTTAGCTGTCCCAGTTTGATAAGGATGCCCATTCTTGGCTAAATAATTGTAACATCAAGCACCATACAAGTTACCTATAGTTAAGTATCTTCTTAAAATATATAACAAGAGTCAATTATTGTTACCGTTATAATATAGTCTATTAAAATAGTGATTACAGATTTCTCATACCCACAGATATTTGTTGGCCCTCAACCAGTACATCCTCACCAATACACCCTATCTTTGAACTACGTTTCTGTGAAGTTTGGATGTTCTTGCCATTCTCATATGATTTGCACTTGCGCTTCAACGCATCCCTTGATAGGAGTTAGATAGTTTTTATTCTTCAGAAGGCCATGTTGTTGATTTACTCTTTTGCATCTTACCCCTATCCAAGGCTATTCTGATCTGGGCCTCTAGACTCACTATTTGGCATGCTTATCTGAGAGACTGGACCAGCTCTGTGTCTGGCCTCCAGAAACATCCTCCATGATCGTTTTTGTCAAGACTAGCAACTATCTATATATCTAATAGCCAAGTGGCCCCCTCCGTGTGGATATCTAAATCCGTGCGGGGGGGCACTTGGGGAGAAGGGAGATTTTTCTGCACATGTGGGGGACTCCCCATGTGTGCAGAAAAATCCTAAAAGTAAAAAAAAAAAAAAAACGTTGTGGGGGGGATATTTAAATCCCCCCAAAAAAGTAAAAGCGTTCGCTGTGCATGCACAGGAAACGCTTTGGCCATTGGAGGGGATGCTTCGCAGGCTGTGGGCATCGCCACTGCTGCTGTTGGGGGAGGGGGGAAGGGGCAGCGGTCCTCACTGCTGCTGCTGTCGGGGAGGGGAGGGGGAAGAGGCTTGACGGGCAGCAGGCCTTGCTGCTGCTACTGCTGTTGAGGAGGGGGGAGAAGTCTCGGTGGGCCTTACCGCTGCTGCTGTTAGAGGGAAAGAGGCTTGGCGGGAGGCGGGCCTCGCCGCCGCTGTCGGAGAGCGGGGGGGGAGAGAGAGGCTCACCTGCGGGTGCTTCCTCCTTGACGTGGAGCTCCCCCCCCCCCCCCCCCGTGAGTATCACGGGTCCTCCTGCTTGTTCCTCTATATTCCTGGCCATATCCATGATATTCTTCTGCTAGTCTTCCAGTTCCCGCTAAGTTTAAAAGATTTTCCTTTTGTCTTAGAGAAATTCCAACAAAGAGTTAGAATCAATTCTATTTTGTGAGCTACTGCCATTAAAGCTGTGAGCGGGTGATTTGGCTACTGCATAAATTAGTTTGCTCTGGAGCCATCCTTCCTAAACAAAGACAAAAATGTGTAAGCTGAGGCTAAAAGAACTGTGAGCTAGCTCACACTAACTCAGCTTAGAGGGATCACTGGTTAGAATATATCTTCCTCTAGCCCTGAAAAAAAGTATTTCTCTTCTATTTGCTAAGTCCATCACAGACACCTCAGTACTCACTCGGCTTTAGCTAATAAGGAAGCAGAACTGCATGTTAATCTGAGCTGGCTTTTTGAGTTTATATCTGTCCAGGGGGTTCCTGAATGTAATGAGGCCTTATGGATGCAAGTTGAATTATATGCAATGTGTTTCATGTTTCTGATTTCAGAATTTAAGTACAAGTTATATAAACCCAGGCTCTACATTGTGTTTGTTCAGCTGTAGGTATCCATGAAATGAATCGTAAAATAATATTTATTGATTTATGTCCAGTTTTAATGTGCTCTTTACAGACTGTTGGACACTTTAACCATTGTTTCTCCATTAAAGTTAATCACCCAAAGAGTGATTAACACATGGAATTCACTGCCACTGGAGGTGGTGGCGACTACAAGCATGGACGGCTTCAAGAGGGAATTAGATAAACATATGGAGCAGAGGTCCATCAGTGGCTATTAGCCACAAGGTATAGGCCACTATGTGACAGAGTATTGGACTGGATGGGCCATTGGCCTGATCCAACATTGGCTTCTCTTACATTCTTACGTTCTTAAGAGTGAATTTCATCCATCTTCCTAACTTCTGCAGTTTTGGACAACTTTTTTGTCAGTTGGCTGTACAGCTGCAATCATAGAATTTGCAGTAGGAGAGGCAAAATTAAAAGCTCAATATCACTGATACATACAAATACTAGTAGGAAAAACAGCAAAAATATTTTTTAGTAAACCTATTTTGTCTTGCTTACCCAACCATATACATCATGTCCATCATGTGAGTTGTGGTATCAGAACTGCTCAACTTAAATATTGTTAAGTTGCCTGCAACAGCGGGGAGAGTGGCCTAGAAATCGAATAAATAAATAAATAAAAATTAAGACTACGTAATGCTAGTGGCAATACTAAATTTGTTGTATTTCCCAATGTGTATTCTTGGGCTTGGGTATAAGACTCAAATACTGGCATTTTTTAAGCTCGTCTAAATGATAGTGACTTGAGTAAAGATGAAAAGCAAGCAATTCCCTTGGATCTTTAGTGTTGCCAAGAAACCTAAGTAGACTATAGAGGCAACTTCATGGCTCAAATAATACCCATTGTACACAGAGTACTTTGTATTTGTCCACCGAGCCCCAATAAGAAAGCATAAAAACAGAACATGGAGGAGCCCAGTGCTCCTCTGTAATCTGCTGTGAGAAAATACTACCCAAATGTCTACCAAAACAATTCAGCACGGCAATATGAAGCATATTTTGTATACACTCATGGGTACTTAGAATCTGAATGAATGGGAAAATGTCTAGCCTTGTTAATGTTGTAGAGATATAACTGGTGGCCTGGGATGGAAGTTTGAAAATTGAGGTAAGATGGACAAGAATTCCTTTCTCCTTTTGGGGAATTTGGGAATGCTGACAGTTCTTTGGCAACTCTGGTTTGGAAGCAACTAATATTCAAATACTGATGATCAGTGTTCCCTCTAAGCTGAGTTAGTGTGAACTAGCTCACAGTTTTTTAGCCTCCGGCTCACACAGTTTTTTCTTAGCTCAGGAAGGATGGCTCCAGAACAAACTATGCAGTAGTCAAATCGCTGGCTCTCAACTTTAATGCCAGTAGCTCACATAGTAGAATTTTTGCTTACAAGACTCCACAGCTTAGCAGGAACATTGCTGATGATAAACAGCTAAACCTTGCTGTCCATTACCATGAGAGGGCAGATAGCTTAGTACACCAACAGATACGCTAAGGAGTGGTGGTATGAACTCTCTCAGTTTCAGTGGAGGGAAATTATTCCATACATATACCAAACATTTGGAAAGTCGTGGTCAGTGAGAGGCACAAGCGACCTACAGAAGTATACAATTCTCACAGAAAACAAATATTCTGTTGCATCTTAAACAGGTTCTAAGAAAAATTTACAAAATGTAGATGGTCCTGCCCCTGTAGCACACACACAGTAACACTGGGTGTTCGAATTCTGTTTATAAACTAATGACTTTTAATCATCTGGATAAGTGTAGCACAGAAGATACATAAGATTTAAATATATTCATGTTCACAACTTATATTTTGTGACATACTGTTGAACACCTGTGTTGTAGCTGCCAACCCTCTTATCTCTTCTGAAATTAAATGTGATGTTTTTCCCAGCACCTCCAATTCCATATGAAGAGGAGAGAGATTTTAAGAATAAAATAATCTAGTAAACAGTCCATGATAAATGGAGATGTAATTTGAAATGTTTTATTACAGTACACATCAAGGTTTAATCTAGTGAGGCTTCTAAGGTATTTTCTTAATGGTGGAAAGCAGGACAGGCATATTTTGAGACTTTGGACTTAACACATGAAAGATTCTCACATCCACTCTGGCCACTCATTTACCAACAGAGAGCAAGGTTATGACTATATAGACCAAAACATACTGGTTCTGGATGCAGAAAGAAATTTTTGCTGCTGCAGGATTATGATAGTACCCCTGTGGTTCTTGTGCACAATGCACGATGGTACATAATGTACAGAACATCCCTTCAAAAACACCCAGTTATTTCTAAGGCCAAGCATACAGTTGTCTTTGTCAACCTACTGCTACAAACTTGGTAAATCCAAAAATACCCTTTTGCTCAAAACAGATTCCTGTGGGGTGCCAGAAATCTTGGATTTAAATGTGTGGTTAGCTCTTTTTTATATATATATATATATTTATTAAGGTTTTTTACAACAACATGTAGTAATATCTTACATTATTATCACCAATACACAATTAGAGCCATTCATTCAGTCCAACCAATTGTATAATTTGGACCAAATTTCCGTTGTGTCTTTTTTGGCATATGCATTCAAAAGAAAACCTAATTTGTCCATTTCCGCCCAGCTTGTTAATAAGCTAATTAGTTCTTCTTGTTTCGGGAGCGTCGCTAATTTCCATACTTTAGCCCGTAATATGTGGGCTGCAGTCATTATATAAGTCATTAATCTCTGATTCTCTTTAGGCAGTCCATCTGGTATCATATTCAGCAAAAAGATTGTAGGGTCTAAAGGCAGTTCTATTTCCAGAATTTCTCGAATCATATTTTTGACCATTCCCAATATTCTCTAACCCTTTTACATGACCACCACAAATGGAAAAATGTACCAACAGTGCTTCCACAACTCCAACATTTGTCCGATACATTCTTATAACACTTATTCAACTTATCTGGCGACCAGTGCCAGCGAAAAAACATCTTATATATGTTCTCTTTATAATTAGTAACTTTTAGAAATTTAACAGACTTCCAAATCTTGGACCATCTTTCTCTATCTATGGTGCTACCTAAGTCTCTCATCCATTGGATCATTGTTGGTTTAATGACTTCCTCCTGCATTTCTAAATTTAATAAGTAATTATAGATTTTATTAATTAATTTATCATTATTTTTTAGCCATATCTTATCTAACTCATTAGGTTTCAAACCGAAGCCAATTTTAGTATCCTGTTGATATCTGGAATGTAATTGCATATTTTCCCACCAGGACAGATGTAATCCTAGCTCTTCTTTTAATTGTAAATCTTTTTTCATGGTTCCTGTATTTTCTAGTAATTTATCGTAGCTAATTATATTTTGAATGTTCATTAACGTAGGCTTAGTGAAGGCTTCTAATGGTGAGACCCAACCGGGTATTTTAGAATAGCAATTATCTTTCACCTCCATCCAGGTATTCATCAAAGCTGCTCTCAGTTTGTGTGTATTAAAGTTAGAATGTATTTTGTGCTTTCTGTACCAGACATAGGCGTGCCAGCCCATGTACAGGTCGTGTCCTTCCAATGCAAGGATTCTAGAATTATTTAATACTACCCAATCCTTTATCCACACCATAGCAGCTGCTTTCCCATAGAATTCCCAGTTAGGTAATCCAATTCCGCCTCTTTCTTTTGAATCTTGAAGAAGTTTTAACTTAATTCGCGGTTTCTTTGGAAACCATATGAATTTCCTTATTGTGTCATTAAATTCTTTATAAAACTGATCTTTCTTTTTTAATAGCGGTATGGCTTGAGCCAAAAACAGGAATTTAGGCAAAATGTTCATTTTAATTGCTGCCACTTTACCCAACCATGACAAAGATAGGTTTTTCCATTTATTTAGATCTTCTTTGACTTTCTTTAGTAGTTTAATATAGTTATCCTCCACTAATGAACTTATTTTATTAGTACAAATTATCCCTAAATATTTTATTTTTTTAACTATCTCAATCCCTGTATTATTTCCCTGTATTATTATTAGTTCTTGATTAGCTATCTGATATTCTTAATTGTGTATTTCATGTAAATTACAGTGAGTTCCTAAGCAGAGTTACATCCTTCTAAGTCTGTGGAAGTTAATGGGCTTAGAAATGTGCAACTCTTGTTTACCATCACACCGTTAAAATACAGGTTTAGATATAGAGACTTGTGTGCTGATTTCCACTTACGAAATAGATGTTAGATGCAGTGTTCCCTCTAATCTGAGTTAGTGTGAGCTAGCTCACAGGTTTTTAGCCTCCAGCTCACATTTTTGTCTTGGCTCAGGGAGAATGGCTCCAGAGCGAACTAATTTATGCAGTAGCCAAATCACTTGCTCACAACTTTAATGTCAGTAGCTCACATAGTAGAATTTTTGCTCACAAGACCACAGCTTAGAGGGAGCATTTGATGTCTCCCTCTTCTTTCTGCACACCTTAAAAAGCTTCTCAGGGTTAATGAATCCTCAGAGCAGTACAGACTGCCGTGGGAAGGGGAAATCAGTTACAATATGCCCCTGGGTGTGCAGAAGTGCTGCTGCTGCACACACAAGGGATAGGGAGAGACTTGGGCGTGACTGGACTACAGCATACTAAATATGGATATCTAATGTAAAATTACAGTAGGATAGATTTAAAGGAAAAAAATATTCATATTATTGCTTCTCATAAGTGTAGTTCAGATTTAGCAAGCAAGTTCTTTCAGTTCCTCACCATTTTTTTAATTCAAGAGTTCATTATGTATTGGATTTTGCTCTGGCTCTTCCTATAAGAAAGGAGACTCAGTAAACTTTCATATAAGAAAAAAAGTTACTCATCATTCAGTTCAGTCTATGTTATGTCCCACAGGCTATTCAAAAGCAGAGCCAAACAAAAACAGATAAAAGCAGTATTATAAAATTATCTACACAAAACCTCTCCATACACCATTTGTCCTAGTATATCTAACAGTTAAAAGGTTAGAATCGGAGAATTCTGCACTGGATGTTAGCCCATATTTTAACTGCAGAACACAGAATGTCACAGAAACAGTTTCCAGCATAATTTCTTATCAAAAATAACACCCAGGTAGAGAGGTGTGCATTTGGCATAAACTGAGCTGAGAAAAATATGCGAAAATACCTTATGGGTATTTTTTAGGTATTATTTAAGCCAAATACAGATCAGAGAATCTGATTGGCTACCGTCATAGCTCAGCCCAAATAAAAGCTGAATTTTTTGGCTTTTATTCAGGTATATTCAGCTATACCAAATGGGCAGTGGGAGCTGAGGGCTCTGTGCTGTTTGTCTAGAGCTGGCTTGGTTTAAACTGAGCTGCAAGAGAAGCCAGCCCAAGATTGGCCAGTGTGGCAGGAGCTAAGAGCTCCTGCTGCACGCAGATCCGGGGGCCAGCTACTCCTGCAGCGTGGTTTAAATGGCACAGCAGGAGAAGCCAAGCCAGCCCCAGAGTTGGGCTAGCTTTAAAAAAAAAATGGTATTTTTTTCTTTTGGTATATTGGACCTGAAAAAAAATCGGAATTTCTGAAAAATTCCAGATTAGTCGGAAATACCGAAATTTGTTCAAACCCAATAGTTCCAAATAGAAAAATATAGATTTTTTTACACATTATATATAACCAAACTTGTTTGATTTCATATTTTCCTGCTACCGGCTACTCATTATCAGCATCCCAAACATTTTTGTTGCATTTCCAAAGTAGCCATAATACTTTTGTAAATTCATGGAGCTGTGTCATATTTTTGTAGGTTATTTTTGCTGTGTTTTATTATTACAGTAAGTAATGAGCCCTTTAAAAGTAACTACAATTAAAGAAAAGCTTGTGCTCAGTTTTGTGGAGAGGCATCTACACTGGAGCTCAAATTTATATATATATATACACTCATAACCACTCTGTTAATGCATGTTTCATTCTTCTGGTCAACCACCATAGTAACTGATTGATTGACTGAGGTTCATATTTTTTTCTATAAAGGGTAGAATAAAAACAACTGGTTTAAAAGGTGTTTTAAGATGAAGGAATTCTTCCATTTCTTTCATGCTAAACATAGAAGAAGAAGAAGAGATTGGATTTATATCCCACCCTTCACTTGGGAGTCTCAGAGTGGCTTACAAACTCCTTTCCCTTCCCCTCCCTACAACAGACACCCTGTGAGGTAGGTGAGGCTGAGAGAGCTCTTTCCAGCGCTGTCCTTGAGAGAACAGCTGTGGCAGAACTATGGCTTGCCCATGGTCATCCAGCAAGTGCAAGTGAAGGAGTGGGGAATCAAACCCGGTTCTCCCAGATTAGAGTCCATACACTTAACCACTACGCCAAACTGGTGTTCACCAGTGTCATAAATAATTATTCAGGCTGGGAACTGGGCCTAGGATTCATAGCCTAGCGCCACTAGCTCTAGTCTTGCACTGAAACAAAACAAAAAAAGCAATGCTGCTTTGCTTTATAGGAATGCAGTCTGACAGGTACCTGCTTTTAGAGTAGTATGGCCTAAATAAAACATTAAGCATATGCTTGACCAATATGGTATGGGGTCCCCCCTATTGTCAGCCCTACATGTTGGTTTGCAGCAACTGTATTTTGCAAAATTTGAATGATGTTATGTTTGCTAAGTGTGCACACGTTTTCAAAATCTGAAAAGAACAGGTGTATACTTCTGAATTATTTAATTGGTTTGGTTATTTGATTCTTTTTTTTTAAGATTAAACATAGTTTTTGATACTGCTAAGGAGGAAGAATGCCATTTCAGGTTTGGGTGAAAAGGGGGGGGAGATCTTGAGGGGAAAATTCACAATACAGCTCAAAATATTTAAAGTGATTTAGAATCTATCAGAAGCACTTTTGGTTACTTTATTTAATGCCTCATAATAATAGGAACTGTATTTCCTGGGGAATAATGATACGTAGTCTGAAGTTCTAGGGAGGGAGCAATTGCCCCAAATGAGGCTGTTATTTAGATAGAGGCACACTTGTACAATTCAGAATGTTCTTTTGATTGTATGTATTTTGGATTTTTAAAAAAATGAATCCATAGCATCCATTTTACTCCTTCATGATTTGATCACAGATGTATACTGGAATTAGAACTGGTTCCATGCTTTTATGAGTGAATTATCACAGTTGGCAACAGAGACTCTTTGAGAGCATTTCCCATTCGTTTGAGTGCTGTGTTTATGGAGTCTGCTTTAAGACCTGCTGAGCCAGGCAATAAACTCTCAGGACTGCAAATGACTGACTGCTGTATCAGTTCAACACAAACCACAGTATTATGTCAGCACTGAACAAAAACTGCACCAATGCAGAAGCCGAGGACCTGGAAATAAGTGAGCACCAAAAATTAGTTGCCGAAATACCAAGTGACCCTTGAAATAGAGCTTTTTATCATAGCCCTTCTACTTCATGCCATAAGGGTATGATTGTTCAGCCTCCTAGTCAAATGTCTTTTGACTTCAGTGACCTATTGAAAATTTTCCTTTGAGGGCCGTGAAATAAAGCCCTTTAAAGCAAAATCTCATTATTTTATTTTAATATTGGGGTGAATCCTGCAGATCTGCTGTACTAGCTTCAGAGCTTTTCTTTTGCAAAGAGATTCCCACAGCCAAAAGAGCTCCTTGTACCAGAGGAAGGTATTACCATTAGAAGACTGGACCAGTGGGATCCTGGCCACCAATTGCATCAATAAGTGGGCCACCAGTAAAATCATCCTCATTTCCAGTGTTTCCCTGTTTTCCAGTTGAGTGTCTGATGTTTCGTAGTGTTTGCTTATATATAAAAGGAACACCTGTAGCAGTCCCCTAAAACAACACTCTAATTATTCAAATAGGATAGCACTACTATGCAAAAAACCTATTGTCCTTAAGGCAGAGAAGGAGGAAGAATCTAGATGCCCCTTGTGGACAATATGACTTCCTCATAGATCATCCCTCATTTTCCAGGGGCTTGGACTTGGCAAACATTTGACGGTGACTGACTGTGATTACCTAAGCGTGTTTCATTCCACTTCATACTAACAGAATTTCAGTTTCTGGATTATTACCCAAATGGAACTCTTAAAACTAAGTTGATTGCATTCTATCTACTAGCCAAATTTTCTTTTGCATCCCTTGCAAAGTTCATATAAATTCCAAATAACTAATTTAGAAATCATGTACTACTTAAATATAGTTTACTAACAGTGCAGTTTTAAGAAAGTTAACCCTTCTATGTCCATTGAAATCAATGGATTTAAAAGGGGTTGACTCTGGTTGTACGGTAAGTTAGTCAAATGACATAATTATTTCCAAATATTGATTTTCTGTAAGTTCATGCACCTTACCCCATAAAATACCAGATGTGCAATTAAAGATATTGGTAGAAAGTGTAACATTTACAATGTGGTGTAAGCCTAAATAGTGTTTGATTTTTCACACAGTCGTGTGGTTGAAAACTCAAAGCAGCGCACCAAAAATTTAGAGCCATATCTAATAAGGTGCATTCATGCTTTGTTCAGGAATCAATTATTATGCTCCTTACTGTTAACATAAATTTAACTGAAGCAATACTAGCTATAAAAGACCAAAGCTCTATTCACTGATCAAAGATCAGTCAGAGTTTACTGTCATGTCAGTTCACCTAAAGAAAAGAAAAGGCTGAACTCTTCAGACAGTGCAATCCTAAACAGGTGTATGCAGAATTCTACTGTTGTATACTGTTTACTATTAGGAAAGTGTTTCTAGGATGGCACTGTAAGGCCCTTGGAAACAAAGTTTCTTGGTTCACTGCCTTTCTAGTGAAGGAGAAATCTCTGAGATAGGTCTTAAAGGCATCATATGAAAAGATTCCTTGGCAGCAAAAAGAAAAGTATATTTCCTCTGTGTTGAGATTGTACATTCCAATCATGCCAAGCCCTGCAAAAATTGAGGTACTAACCCTGCCCTAGTTTCTGTGATAATCTAAATGAAAGAGATTGCTTAGTTGGCTAGAAAAAAAATACTGTTAAAATCCTTATGGCCACTTGTTAGCAAATCTAGCCAACCCAAGCATTTCAGGGAATGCTATCAACTTTTATATTCTTGAAAGGATTGGTTGTCTTTGCACATTTCTCTTGCACTCTAGAATTCATGTACAAAATAAACAGGATTTTTTGGGGGAGAGGTACTTATCTGGCATCTGTTTATTGCAATAACCTGATTGTTATCAGTATAGCCTGGTTTTTCTTCCTCAGAAGAAAAGGTGGGAGATGTTTCACTCCGTTAATAGTAGATTTAATATTATTTTCCTGATTCTGATTTTGACATTGCTCAAATATTTGGTTGGCACTCAGCATCCTCAAAGGCTGATAGCAAGACCTTTTAGTATAGACATTAGTTTGTCTTCATATTGTGTGTTAGTAGTGTCTTGTTAACTATCTACCTGATTTCCAGATCCTAAATCCTAAATGTATAATCGTTTTGGAACTTGGATCCATAATCTTTTAAATGACACTATCAGGTCCTAACTAGATGTGGTTTAGGTGTTCTGTGGTTGCAGCTCCCATTCCCCCCCCCCCCCAAAATTGTCTTGTGAGGATATTATTAAGTTAACCTGAAAAAAAGCAACAATAAAGATTAGTATACTGGAGGAAGGAGAGGAAAAAATAAATCACAATCCTGTAGTGAATAATGTGAATCATTTTTAATGGAAACATTTAGCTGCAATGAGTTCATGTCTTTGTCATTATGTAGAATCTTGACATAGTAGTAGATCATAAAAAGTTGTGATGAGTTCTGAGAAAAAGAGGCAATTTCAGAGGATGAATTCAAAGTCAATTACAGGTTGCAGTATGGTTAGGACTTCCAAGGTACCATGAATATTTGATCTGAACATCTATCTCTCTCCCCCATCTCTGACCTGTAGTATTATATTAGAAACAGGATTCAGAAATAATTTTACTAAGTGTTGAGTAAAATACAGATCCTGCTTATTTTCAGATAAGTTGAATACATTAAGAGTACCATATAGGCAACCCTGAATGTAAGATGACCCCCCCCCAAAAAAAAAAATTTGGACTCTTTTAAAGTGGACATAACTGTAACTCGTAGGCAAATGTCTCTCTCACTCTCTTTTGATGGCATAGCTGGGAGAAGAAAGTAGTCTTGCACTGGAGTAAATAATAGCTTTTTCTGAGTTGTATTTTTAATATGTTCTCCAATTTCCTTGGTCTTACATTCTGATTTAAACATGGGATTAATGTGGCATTACAACTGATAATTCAGAAGTATTTAGAGTAATAATTATTTATTTTCCAGTAAACGTAATATGTTTACTCTTTATTCTCTTGTAGTATGACATCGGAAACAGGATGGGTGACATAACAGTGGTATAAGCTTGAAGAAACAGGATATAGATCATGAATTTCAAGTTACGGAACAAATGAAGTACTGTGTGGTTTTGTCCTTATTGTCTCTTAGAGTCTGCAGGATAGATGGTAAAGTAGACCACATTTATTACAGGGATTGCCTCCCAAGTGTTTAAAGATTTTTTTTAAAGTACTAGACTTCAAGCTGTGACGAAAAGATGAAGGAGCAACAGTACTAGATAGGCACACAAACTCAAAAGATCAACCCAAATGGTACATAATGTAGCTTTTATTTTTGGTGTTGAAGTAATTACAATCAAACTGCTTAAAAGGTATGCTTTTCAAATTATACGTAACTAATTCATTGCTGTGTTTAAAACAATGTGTGCCTTTCATAATGTATATTTTGGTGCTGCTTTTTTAATTTTCTGGAAAAAATTTTTTTAAAAAAACAACTTTTTCAACACTATGCTTGTAAATCTTGCAGATTCCTTTAATAAAAGTTTACCTACTGATGGAGTGTTTATGTGCACATCATATATTGATCCTTGCCAAATCTGTGATTTTAATGTTGACAAATCAATTACTACAGAAAGTAGATTAAGGAGCTGGACTGGATGAAAAGACCACATAATCCAACCAGCCTCTCACGGATCAGTTTATGTAAAAAAAATTGCCCATAGCTTTACTTTTAAACATTTTAAAAAATGTTATGAGAAACCAATCTGAGATTTAGAGCAATCCTGACAGAATAAACAGTTACAACAATGCGATACATCTGGGGTTGCACTTTAGCCCACTCTTCTTGTAAGAAAAGAGTGGAATGCATGGTTCTTCTCCATTTGCTGCTATGGCAAAATCATGTGAGAACATGACTGGCTCAACGTTATCCAATGAGCTTCATTCTTGGTAGGGATTTGAACCTATGTCTTTCAGGTAATAGTCCAACTCTCAAACTACTACACAGTCTTGCTCACCTAACTCTTAAGTTTCAGTACTGTATACCAGTGCAATTCTGAGAACTGTGGCTAGATGAGTAGGAATAGGAAATATGGGAGGCTACCAGAATGTGGGTGGCTGACACCAAATACTTGCCAAGGACAAAACAGTCACAACTGAGAATAAGGCATCACTGGCTACATCTGCCACTTGATAATCTGGCTGTAATGCAGACTCCAAGAGAACCTCTACTGTACTCTACTCTACTATAAACCCAGATGCTTAGTTGATCTGTACAATCTGTAGCTTTAGGTAGCCTACCATCATAATGTTTGGATTAAATTTAGTTTCTTATTCCACAACAGCACATGCACTGAACAACAGGACATTGATTTGTATTGACCTATAGATGCTAAAATCAGAGTAGGCTACATAGGATCTTGCACCTTTATAAATGTCCTTTGCTGCCACACTATTTTTAAAAAGTCATTCCTCCTCCAACCTAGTACACAGTTGTAGCCCTTGTAGTGCTTCTGCATACATTTTATAT
Source organism: Lepidodactylus listeri (assembly GCA_029233225.1). NCBI lineage: Eukaryota > Metazoa > Chordata > Lepidosauria > Squamata > Gekkonidae > Lepidodactylus > Lepidodactylus listeri. The sequence goes on along the minus strand of JARCFY010000001.1, from coordinate 114,652,083 downwards.
CACATGTCAAAAGATATCCCATCTAAAATTTGCTTGTGGAAATTTTCTGAAAGAAATCATATTAGCATTTGTATAGCTTTCTAGTGTTAAAAGTACTCCATGCACATAGGCTTGGTAACTGAGGTTGAGACTTGCAGTCCATATCAATGCCTCTTTTAAACGCAGATCTTCTACCATACTCAGATTTTCCTTTTTTTGTTTTCAGAAGCCGTTTTGGCTCTTGTGTTTTGTTTTAGTAGAAAATGATCTATGTTCCAAATCAAAAACTGAAAGAAACAAATTTAACAAGTTGATGTCAATGCTATTTTTTATATTGATGTCAATATCAGATGAGGTATCTCATCCTTGAGAGAAATTATGAATTTCCTTCCATTCTTACAACAAGATATTGAAAATATACAGATTTATTTATGTGTAAATAATTTAAGATCTAAGTAATTTGTGACTTTAAAGAAAATTAACCTGATATGTATGTGTTTCACATATTGCTATTTCTCACATCCTGCAATGTGGTTAGATTAGAAATATAAATAAATTGAAAGTTAAAAAGAGGCAGAGGAAGCCTGTCACTATGCACCCAGCTGTATAGAACAGAAATTGTGTTTAGATGAATATCTAAACATGCCCCATTGTAGTGGCACTTCTTAAAGAAAGTTGGTTTGAAAAACATGTATATGGCCTAGAGTAGAATATGTTGATGTACGATAATGCAAGATGGCAAATTATGGCAATCTGTGGATATTGTTTAAAAAAATCAGGATGAGGGTGTTCATGTATGACAAAAATAACTCCAGATTAGTCTAACTGGATACAATTTGGACTGACTGTGTGATGTACCAAAGCAGTTCACAAAAAAAATTTTTTTTAATTGTTCCAGAACATTCAAGAGTTAACACAACCTCTTTGCTGCCACTTGAAAACGGAGTCCTTGTATGTGACTGAAACATGGGCTGTGAGAATCTAAAGTACTTCCTGAGCAGAGGGTTTTAAAAAAACTGCTTCATTTGCTTAGTTAAGGTCCATCAGATTAAAAAAAAACACTGTTGTATTTTGTATACAAACTATAACTGATAATTAAAGCCCTATGTAAAGTACTGGAGGTGGCTGCCAGAACTGCTGATACCACCAAATCTCAGTTTTCCCAAGATGGTTAGAATGGGCAAGTGAATATGAACTGGTACAATTGGCTTGGCTCCTATGAATGAGTTTCATGACCACTAGATAGTTCTCTAGACAGCATACTTCCTCTTCTGCTAACATTTTTGTTTGCACAAGATCAAATTCCCTTGCACAAACAGAGGTGCTAGCAGAAGAGAAAACATGCAGCAATCCTCCTCCCCTTAAACTGCTCATCAGAACAAATCCTGATCCATGGGAGTTTCAGTGAGCAGTCCAGAAAAACTTTGCATTATATTTTCCCCACCGCATCCAATATGTATCATGTCATCTGTTAAAAAAATAATAATAATACTGTTCTCCAAGGACAGTGATCCAATGTTTTCCTAATATATGGATGTGCATTTGAGTATTAATTATATTTATTTAGTTTCATGAGTGCAACAAATCCTCAGCTAAACAAGCTTAGCTTCCAATTCAAACTCTCAGTTGTGGAATTGAATGCCCAGGACAACAAATGCCCTAAGAATTGTTGTCCAATGTATTGAAAATGAGACTGACCCAGTCTCCAAGTGCCAAGAAAGCCTTGGTCAATTTCATTTTCAATACACTGAGTGAACATTGCTACTGTATTAGATTGCAAGTTAGTTTAGGTGAGGACAGTTCCAAAGAGTGATGAGTAAAAAGGGCTACTGAGATCACTAGGTGGAATATACAAATGCTAGTTTCTGCTGGAATATTCTACTCAACAAAAAGAGTCAGTTTTGGGTTGTGTTTTGTGATGATAGTCACAACTCATTTGTTCCCCTTTTTGGGGTTTCAGGGTTATGGAATTAGTACACATTTTGAATGGGACAAAAACAAAAGAAGATAGTTCTCACTACAGAGGGAAAGAGGTGGGGGGAAGAGAGAGGGTACTCCCCTCCCCTACTCTTGGGGTTCCACTCTATTCAAAAACTTCAACAGAGTGTCTTAAAAATTAATTTTTTGGAGTGAAGAAGGATGGACTATTTAATGACCTAAATCTTTAGCATGGAATCATCCTTGTTTTTCACATTATAGTTTCCAGTGCATTGAATTTCATGATTGAGGTTAAATATTAATAATATGTAACATTATTCCCAGTGAAGCATTTTTTTTAATTACTGGAAAAATTTATGGAAGAAAATCTGTGGATTGCTAGAAGTCATGAGAACCAGTGTGGTAAAGCAGTTAGGTATGTTAGCAAGGACCTGATAGACCCAGGTTGAAATCCGCATTCTCCATAAACTTAGTGGGTGACAGGCCAGTCATTTTCTTTAAGACTAACCTCTGTCTCACAAATTGTTATGAGGATAACATGGAGGAGAGGGGAGAGCCATGGATCCTGCTGTGAGCTCCTTAGAGAAGGTGCTGAGTAAAAGAAAAAAACTCTGAATTACCAAAACTAGGCTCCATGCTAAGACACAATATGATAGAAACATAGAGCCGGGAGGGATCTCAAGGGCTATCTGTCCAACCCCCTGCACAATGCAGGAAATTACTTTCTGACCCCAAAGAGGTAATTGGCCTTACCCTGGGCATATAAGAATGCCATGAGGGGCGAACGCTGAACTCCCTCTCATGATTACAATGATGTGCATGCAGCAGAATGTTTCAATTTTTTTCTCAATTGCTTCCCAGCTGTCCAAACTGTTTTAATTTTGCCAAGTTTACATAAAAAGCAGTTAGAAGGTGTGTCATAGGAGCTAAATAAAGAATATGCCCTAAAGAAATCTGGTGATTCTGCACAGAGGATATTTCCCATTATTTGTTTTTATTTGATTAATTCTTCCAGTGGCACCTCTCATTCAGTAAACTCTCACTGAAGAAACTCAAAATAGATTTCTGTTGGGAAAAGGTGATAAGAGGAAAGCTCTGTAATAAATGCAGGTAGATGCACACACCACTTTGGATTATGGCTTACCATTTTGACTGCCAGAAACTGGGGGATGCAAAAGAAGAAATCAGTTGACCATACAGCCCTGTTTGTCATCTTCCCCGTGGCATTTATTTGACTAAAGTCAGGCAGAATATGGAACTGGATGAGTCATTGCCATTGCATTTTATATTCTTACATTCCTGAACTAACAACTGTGATAATGAATGGATGAAAATGCTTTTTTCTACCAACATCCATAAAGAAATGTTTTGAAATCTGATATCTAGAGGCACATGAGCATCAATCTTATTCACTGAGCAAGTGGAAATATTCTGAAGATTGTTTAGCTGCCTGAACATTTGTAACAGCATTTTACTTGGGACTGAAAGTAAATATTTAAAGAAATTGTCTCATGGCTTGTAACCAGGCATAAGTAAAAACTGAAGAAAAACTTACCAAACAAGACATGTATTGAATGCTTGGGATAACTGGTTAGGGAGTCCCTGAGTCATTTTCACTCAGTTGCAAGTTAGATATAATGTAACTTTATATGGTGAACTTGTGGCTCAAGTAGCTGGTCTGTGTCTTCTCAGGGTTGCTGAAAGATAATAGGACTGAGAAGGAAAGCTGGAATTTAAAGGACAAATGACTATAAAAGATACAAAGTTACTGAAAGGGACTGGGGGCAAGTTAGGGATTTCCCAAGCAGTGTATTTTCATCCTGAAAACGAACATTCCATGACATCACAACCAGTGTCTGGGGCAACACAATCTATCAACCAATTACAAGTTTCTATAAGCTGTTATTCAACTAACAGCATAAGTAATTCACCTTACTAAATACCCTATCCAGAAAGGTCAAGATACTGTGTTTAAGCTCCATCTTTACAAGTGTGATTGTTCTGAAATTAAGGTCATATGGCTAATGCCCTGGAATCTGTGCTAAAGTACAGGATAATCACCTGATTAGTAGTATTTAGCCAATAATGTAATGAGATAAGGTGATTGCTTAGAGTAGCCAGACACCAATCAAATGGAGAAGATCCTTTATTTTGTTCATTCCCTTCATTTATTTTCTAGCTGTCACAATAGGCATTTAGAAGAAAGCCTTTTATTTAAATTAGTCCACATGCTATGTAATAGAGGATTTTGGATGACAATTAATTGCTTACTAATGAACAATCTCAGAAGTCTGCAGATGGTGACAGTAAGAGAAAATAATAGATGGGTGCCTGTGTTTCTAGTGAAGAGAATGAGATATTTTCTTTGTTCTTTTGACCTAATAAAACAGAGCAGCAGCAAAGATAACCATGTATAAAGGTACCCAGGTGTTTAATTGTCATGTTGCAATGTAGAATGGAAATTTGTCTTAAAAAAAAAAAAAAAAAAAAGCCTCAGTCCTCCTGTGGGAAACTTTTGGAGAAGGGAGTTCTGTTTTGGAAACTGGCTTGTGAAGCATCCTCAGCATCAGAATGGGAAATGACTTTTCGACTCCTTCTGTCAAGACACATTTCAGTAAAACTAGAAGGTAATTATGAAGGTTAAAAGGAGCTCTATCTACAACATAGTTAAGAAGAAAACACAATCACTACGTTGCTTTCCACACCAACCAAAAAGATGTTTCCAGGAAACCAATTAGCAAGGCTTTAAGGCAATAATAACCCTCTCACTCAGTTACCCCCAACAAGCAGCAGTCAGTGGTACAATCATCTGCCATAATAGTAGGATGACTGAGTGAATGTTTCCAATACACCCCTTTAGAACTATGTTACGTGTATTTTCTTCATTTCATTGATCTGAGTTCCACCAGTTCAGACACCAGAGTGCAATTAACAGTTTTCAAGATGCTTTAGAACTGTGTAAGTAACAAACAGAGAAATGGTTTGAAATACAAATAACGGATTTACAGAGTTCTAATGATACACTGTACAAAGTATATATTTGTCTTATTGGGAATTTTACTTTGCTTCTAATAAGTCATTTGGTTTCCAAAAGACTGACATAAGTTTTATGGGGGATCTAGCCTAGGATATGGGGGGAGGGTATTGTGAGAAGGAGTTGAAGAAACATGGAGAGTAGCAGAACAACAAATGTTAGCATTACTTTTGAACCAGCTCTGCATTTATATTCATTATATACACTACATTGATCTGAAAGGGGGGGGGGGGGAGAGATTATTTTGGATTAGATGCCACAATGGCATTTTTGTATAACCTGGCAGCTGGTTCACAATGAAGTTAACATTGAGAGCATTATTTTCTGTTGAAAAATGCAACTGGAAGTAACACAGTCACATTGTAATGGGCCCCGTTGTGACAAGTTTCATAGTATATACAGATTTTGAGATAACACCATATGTCAGTTCGGAAATATTTCTCCATGTTTCCAAAATAGGTACCAGTATACAAGGCTTTAAAGTGGAGGGTAAATTTTATCAGCCATTAGCCATGAAGGGTAAAGGGATTCTCCATTTTCAGAGGCAGTGAACTTCTGAATACAAGTAGCAAGGGGACTATGCCCTTCATGTTGTGTTTGTGGGCTTTCCAAGAAGCATTTGACTGGGGAAACTAGATGCTGAATTAGGCTGAGCTTTGGCATGATCTAGCACAGGGGTGGGCAATTGTTTTGGCTCGGGGGCCACTTTGTGGGAGTGGAGGTTAGCGGAGGGCCGCACCTTTTAAAATAATTGCATTCATTGGTTAACTTTGCATTTCAGAAAAGATATAAATTGTATCATAAAAATCAATAAATATAAATTATATAAATATAAATTAAATAAAATAGTGGTAGTTTATTCAATTTATTTATTGTGCTAATTTCATATCATCTATAACTGCAAGCACATTTAATTTTAGAATCAGTTTAATGAGACAAATGTACCCTATCACACTTTTCCACATTTTTTTTTGAAATCAGGAGTAAGATTGCTTGTTGAGGAGGCCTGACTGAAACCACGTGGCCGACTGTCTTGGTGGGCCGCAAAAAACTCTGTGGTGGGCCGCATGTGGCCCGCGGGCTGCTATTTGCCCACCCCTGATCTAGCAGAGTTCTTTTGGCCGGGGGGGGGGGGGGGGCTTGTTTCTTGCTTATCTCCATTTGAATGAACTGAAGAAAAATCATGATCACTGATAGTTAAAAGCTGATGGAGAGAGTCAAGTGTGTTTGTTTGTCAAGTTAATATTTTTAAAAAAAATTGACATAATCATTGGGTTGGATCCAGCCAGCTTTTTCATTCAGTCTCACCCAGTTTCCCGACATCCAGTTATGATCCTCAGCATATCCTTTTCTTTCTTTTTTTTGGTGGTCAGCAGGGATCTGTCCTTTGTTTTTCATCCACAGAAAAGATGTTTGGAGTCAACCCATTATTCCACCAAGGTGCTGGAACTTTTTGCTAATATTGGCTACAGAAATAAAATGAGAATTTAGGGATTACAAGCTGTTAGGATACAATGTGATCAGGTTTTGTAAGAAACATTGCCATCAGCTAGCTAGGTCATGAAAAATGATGAATTAATATTCACGTAAAGGATATTGTTATGTGTTACCTGTCTCCTGTACCTTCCATATTTTACTTTTCAACGTATTCACGTGGTGGGTTCCCTCTTTATTCACATGGGAGCAACAGCTAAATGGAGCCACCGTGTTCAGGACAAATAACAGGGAAGTCTGTTGCCCTCCTGTCTTTCTTGCAAGCTTCCTAGCTGCAGGGTACTGGACTAGGTGGACCCTGGGTCTGATGTATAAGGGATGTTCTTGTGTTTGTACACAGCTTATGCTGCAGGCTGGCTGTCCATGGCCTGGAAGGTGTTTCCAGATCCTTCCAATTAATAATGGTGGAAATACAGATAAAATATAATTACACCTTTCCTCATGGATCCAAAAGTGCTCTTCTTCCCAAGTAGCTGGCACTTATTATAGTATGGTGGATGGATTGATTTTGCCTGTTATCCCTCAGTTGCAGACCCCCATTTTACCACCATACACAGTGTATGTGAGGGTCCCCTCACCCACAAAAGCACAGTTTGAAGAGCTCGGGAGGGGAGGACATGAAATCCCATTCAACTAGTTCTGCTCCACTCATAGTACTTAAATTCCAGCCCCATTTTATATATACTTTGGTGGGAGATACAGTGTAGGTAAAGAAGGCTAATGGGTTAGCACAACAAATACATTCCAGTAGTGGGAAACTAAACGTGAAGGTTTTTTACCAATTACCACTATATGTATTGATGTGCTATATCATTAACAAATCTGGAAAACCACAAATTCATTAATTTCAATTTGAAAGCTGTGACTCCAGTTGTCTTGAAATGTGGCAGACCATTGTATAGACAGCAATGATCTTTCCTATTCTCATAACAAAATAAATTTATTAAACGTCTCATAGTGTTAGCTGACACACAATGGATTGGATCCTACTAAAAAAAAATCAGTCGCTAGAACAGATCTTCTTCACCTCACCCTTCTTCAAAAATCCTCTGCTGAGGGTCAGGAAACCTGCATAAACAAAATGGCTGTCAGTGGACCGGAATCAAGATGGAATTGCTGCTAATTCCTTCTTTAGCCAACAAAAGTGCTAATGGAAGAGGTTACAGTGGTGAAAGAGGGAGTTGGGAGGGACTTCATCTTGTTATCCCTTTTTCCTACAGCTGCTGTGTCCCCATGGCATTTGGTACATGAGGCTCCCCTGACCATTTAAAAGACATAAACAGAAAACTACCAAAGAATTTGAAGCATACATACATAGAACCATAACAGCCTGTAAATTACCTAACTGTATTACTGATGGGAGAGTTTGAAGACATTGCTCACCCAGAGCAATACACCCGTGGCAATCTGTACCTGCACAAGCTCTTTTCTGAAACAAATTTTAGTTTCACAGTGCCATTCCAACTAATAGAAGAATTCTAAGCCGATTTATACCCTTCTAAAGCCATTGAAGTAAATGGGTTTAGAAGCGTAACTCTGTTTGGTACTGTGCGGTATTGTGCTTTTTCAGAACTGGGAAGCAAGAAATAACAGTTACTCATGTCCACCACCAGAGGGGAGAATTGCACTGCTAAATATTAATGACACGCTTCAGAGAGATTTCACCAATATGTTTTCAGGGATTGTTTGATTTTGTAAAATATCAAAATTGCCAGCATGTGCAGTATAAGTAAATGTATTCTTTTCTCAGTTTCCCCTTTTCCTCAGTGTCCAGTTGTTAATCTGCGGGAAAAATAAGCCCCTTTGATTCCAAATGTTCAGAGTAATTCTTATGTTGTCCATAATTTCCAAAATAATTAGCAAATAAGTAAAGTGGAAATAGCTGAATCTGTGGTAGAAAGGTATGGAAGACCAGAGAAATGGACTTGTGATGAGTAGTATTTTATTTCCCTAATGATAACAGTATTCAGATTTTTAAAAAGAAAACAGCAATGCTTTATTTAACAGGCCTGACTGGCACTTTAGGACCAAAGTAGATGTCACTTTTGCCCAGATTGGGTCTGGATTCCCTTCAACTTGATTCTGATTCCCATCAGTTAGATGTCAGCTTCTAGGAACTAATCTCCCAGCTTCCACAAGGGTCTCATTCAATGGTCTGATGGCAGCACGGTGTGAGAGGAAACGGACACTCAGCCTCTCACTGCACAATTTTCCTGACCTGAAACATCCCCATGGAGCTCTGATGGGCTGCATGTACAGGCTACCAGCAGAGCAAATAAAGCCTCCAAATAAAGTCAATTTAGGTTTGGGAAATGACATTGGATGAGGCTAAACTACACTTGGGAAATTATTTCCCAGCAATGGATGATCTGACTGACAGGAATGAGAGCTGGGCTATGAATCTAGACCAAGCCTTGGGGGGGTGGGGATGTCACATCCAGTTTAGACTTGACAGGCTATTATCAGCAAAACTGGGGCAAATTATCAGGGTTAAACTAAAGGGACTGGATCCTGCCGTCTTCTACCTCCATGAACCAAAGGCTATACCAGGAGTAGTAGGACCTAGTTGGAGAAAAAGCCATGCAATATAGGATTGCACTGGGAAGGTGAATGGGATAAGATCGCTGCTCCCCTCTCATTCACCAGTGGAAAAGCTGGTAGGATTTAACCCAGAGTCAACCTAATTCACAACCTAACTCTTGTGAAATGTCTGAAAAGCTCAACTAAAAGTTTCTTGTGGTGATTGGAAGATATGCATTGTAACAGGCATAAAAAGACTCAAACTGGAAGCCAAAGTTTTGTGAATAATATATTCAAGCAGAGATCTGAGAAATTTGCAGGGAGAGAATCCCATCCCCCTGGATGCCCAGGCCAGCCACTTGCCTGGCACTGGGGCAGTCTGTTCACCAGTAGCCCTACAATTCCCCCCTTCCATCCCCATCCTTCCTCCCTCATAAGTGGATGATAGGCCAGCCACTTACCAGCCAGGCAGCTCACCTGGTTGAAGCACCACCACTGTTTGCCCGGCTTTACAGCTCCCCCTCCCCCACCCACCTCAAGTGGCTCGGGGATGGCAGCAGCAGCTCGTATCCTGCCTACCCAGCTCACACCTTTGGGGGGGCAGCTGTGGCTCTTCCCACTGGCCTGGCATTCTGATGGGGGCAGTGATTGCTCCTTTCCCACCCATTCAGCCCACACATTAAGGGGGGGGGGAATGGCTCCTGCCACCCACCCAGCCCAGTGGAAGCTCCTCCCCACCCTACCCATCTCATGCTGGTCCCAACCACCTGCTTGCATGCCTCCCTCTCTCCTTGCCATTGTGCCCACCATTCTTCCTTCCTTTCCCCACCTGTAGATAGGCTTACCAAGCCCCCCGGGAGGGCGGGGGAAACCCCGATTTTAACTCCTCACCCCCGCCTTTTCAAAATTGTCCGGCGGGGGACAAAATGGCTGCTCAGTCCTCCAGTCTCTTTCTAGTGTGCGCTGGTAAGCAGGGGAATGCCGTTCCAGCTGGCCTCCGAGCCTGCCCTGCCCCTTCCCAGCCAGGCCTGAACCATTTAAAGGGGAAGTTCCTGCAGAGAGCCTGCAGGAAAAAGCCTTATAGGACGCTTCCCCTTTAACAGCAGAGCCAGCAAGAAAAAGCCCCGCCCAGGCTAGGCCCTTTGTACTGAGAGGCCTGGCTTTGGCTTGCGAGGCTGCGTTGCCCTCCCTGATCTGGTAAATTGCCTGCCCCAACTCTTTTCCTTCTCTCTCTCCCCCTCCCTCTTTCTTTCTTTCTTTCTTTCTTTCTTTCTTTCTTTCTTTCTTTCTTTCTTTCTTTCTTCTGTCTCTCTCTCTCTCTCTCTCTCTGTCCCCATCCAGCAGAGGTCTATCAGTGGCTATTATAGCCACAAGGTCTAAATGGAAGTAAATGCCTCTGCCAGTTTTTTCCACTTCTCTCTCTCTCCCTCTTTCTTTCTTTTTTCTGTCTGTCTGTCTGTGTGACTGTCTGTCTCTCTCTCTCTGTCCCCATCCAGCAGAGGTCTATCAGTGGCTATTATTAGCCACAAGGTCTAGATGGAACCCTTTGTCTGGGGCAGTGATGCTCTGTATTCTTGGTGCTTGGGGGGCAACAGTGGGAGGGCTTCTAGGGTCCTGGACCTTCTGAGGGCACCTGGTATTTTTGGCCACTGTTGTGACACAAAGTGTTGGACTGGATGGGCCACTGGCCTGATCCAGCATTGGCTTCTCTTATGTTCTTATGAGTTTTGATTTTCCTCCCTCCAGCTCCAGTGCCAATGTTCCCTCTATGCTGTGGAGTCTTGTGAGCAAAAATTCTACTTTGTGAGCTGCTGGCATTAAAGTTATGAGCAAGCAATTTGGCTGCTGCATCAATTAGGTTTTTTTGGAGCCATCCTTTTTGAGCTAAGAAAAATGTGTGAGCTGGAGGCTAAAAATCTGTGAGCTAGCTCACACTAACTCAGCTTAGAGGGAACACTGTCCAGCTAAGCCAATACAGCTATTTGGAATTTTCAGGGTTTGGTGGGGGGGGAGGTGCCACAACTCTCAAGATGGAAATGGAAGTTTTCAATATGTATACTGAAAAATCATGAACTTTATAACATTTTTAAAAGAAATTTGTCGAAGAAAAAAAGCCCTGGTAATTGTCCTTTCCTCATCTAGAAGCAGCCCCTGGGCAGATGTGATTATGCACAATACATGTATTCAAATATAACTTAGCTCTCTGGATTCTAGTCATGATTTTTTAAAAAGACAGTTGTGACTCTGCTGCATGAAGGTGTAGTTCTGGTTTTTGGCAGTGTTCAGCCTTAAGATCTTAGACCTTTCTGTTGTGTATTTTGAAGAGTGTACTGGAAGTGACATAATCTAAAGGGGAAGTGACATCACTTGCCACTTGACCTGGGAGTGACACCACAGAAAGTGACATCACAGGAAGTGACATCACAAAAGTCTCCTGGCTCCACCCCCAAAGTCTCCTGGCTCCACCCCTAAAGTCCTCAGATATTTCCGGAGTTGGACTTGGCAACCCTAACTGTAGAGCTTCCTTCCCCTCTGCAATGGAGCTGTGTTGTCTGCATGTGCACAGACAATGCTTCTTTATTTTATGGAATTTGAAGTCTTCCCCCCTCAATTTCCCCCAGGTTTCACATTTTTCTGCAAAATGGGGGGTGAAGAGTTTACATTAAAATGTGGGTAGTTTGTACATGGCTCCCCTCCTCCTCCTCCTCCTCCTCTTCACTTCTGTTAAGAGTAGGGCTGCCAAGTCCCCCAAGAGGGCGGGGAAAACACCGATTTTTAATGCTTACCCCCACTTTTTCAAAATTGGCCACCGGGGGAGGCAATGGCTGCCAGCAGGAACGCAGGGAAACGTCGGAGCCCAGAGATTAAGGAGGGACTGGGCTCTTTGTACTGAAGGGCGTGCTTTTGCATGTGGCTTTCAAGGTTGCTGGAGTAAGTGCCTCTGCCAGCTCTTTTCCTTCTCTCTCTCTCTTCCCCTCCCCCTTTCTTTCTTTCTTTTTTCTGTCTGTCTGTCTGTCTCTCTCTCTCTGTCCCCATCTAGCAGAGGTCTATCAGTGGCTATTATTAGCCACAAGGTCTAAATGGAACACTTTGTCTGGGGCAGTGATGCTCTGCATTCTTGGTGCTTGGGGGGCAACAGTGGGAGGGCTTCTGGAGTTCTGGCCCCGCTGCTGGACCTCCTGAGGGCACCTGGTATTTTTGGCCACTGTGTGACACAGAGTGTTGTACTGGATGGGCTGTTGGCCCGATCCACTGTGGCTTCTCTCCTGTTCTTATGATATGAAAATCATATTTAGCACTTGTGTAGCACTTAGTGCTTCATATTCTGCCGAGATGAGGAAGGATTCAGTAGGGCCGTTGCTCAGTGATAGAGCATCTGCTTGACATGCAGGAGGTATCAGCCTCTTCAGGTAAAAAAGGATCAGGTAATAGGTGACATTAAAGATCTCAGCCTGAGACCCTGGAGAGCCACTACCAGTCTGAGTAGTCAATACTGACCTTGATGGACCAATGGCCTGATTCAGTATTAGGAAACTTCATGAGTTCATGTGTCAGCATGTGGAAGCAACATCACAGGATGTGACATCACAAAATGATGTCACTTCCTTTCTCCTGGCTCCACCCCCAAAGTCTCCTGGCTCCACCCCCAAAGTCCTCAGATATTTCCCAAGTTGGACTTGGCAGCCCTAGTTAAGAGGCATTCTGTCTCATCCTCCTTGACTTTGTTTCCTTTGTCCTCCCGCTAGGCCTCACAGGCCTCCTTGGCTTAACTTCATGCCCCCTTTTATTCCTCCACTAGGCCCCACAGGCCTAGTCAATAGGCATGGCCTTCTTAGAGAATCTTTACCCTCACAAGAGGTCTAACAGAGGGGTGCTAAAGTGTGTGTGTGGGGGGGGGGTTGGTTCGTGTATACCAGTATTCCCACTATTTCTGAATTCCAGATACTGATATGGTATTTGGATTTCTTTCTCTTTTTTTTCTGATTTGCAATTTTTCACATCCATTTTTTCCCTATGAGGAATGGCTGGGGGAGTTGCTTTTAAATGTACAGTTGTTTTTAAACTCTTCTGGGTGGCTGGAGGTACAGGTACCAAAACTGCAACAGAGCTGCTGGATTATCTCCTTTAAATAACTCCCAAGTTTCAAGACAATTGGACCAAAGGGTCCAATTTCATGGGTCCCTAAACAGGGTGTCCCCAGCCATTCTCCAATATTTTCTATGGAGGGGGGAGGGGGAAGCCCTGCAAGCTGCTTCCAGGGCAAAAAGGGTCACAACTAATCCAAGCAAGGGCTGGGGTGGTGGTGGTGGTTGCAAGCTCTGCAAGAAAATGGGAAGGAAACACAAAAGAACACTGGTAAAGGGGGGGGGACCCCTTGAAACTGACTAGTTTGAAGCTAACAAAAGCAGCAGGGAAGCCCATAGAAACCCAGAGACACAGAAACAACTTTTTAAAATGGGAAAAGATAAGCAAAAACAGGTCCCAGGAGCTTGTAGATGCTGGTTCCCAGTCTTCCTGGAAAATCCCAAATATATTTGGGGTTTTTTTCAGGATCTCCCCCCCCCCCCCCCCCCCCAGTTTTAAAAAAATCCCAGATATCTTTTGAGATGATGACTATACCTCAAAAATAACAATAATGTATTGAATACGTATGTTTTTGGCTCACCCTTAAGATCTAAACCAGCTACAACTGCCAGAAGTGTGGCCAGATCCTTTACCCCCTTGGTCCTTCCCTCTCCTTATCCCTCCCCTTATTCTTGGTGTTTGGGGGGGGGCAACAGTGGGAGGTCTTCCTGCCCCCACTGCTGGACCTTCTGAGGGCACCTGGTGTTTCTGGCCACTGTGTGACAGGGTGTTGGACTGGATGGGCCACTGGCCTGATCCAACATTGGCTTCTCTTATGTTCTTATGTTCTCCCTCTGTTCACAATGCTGTGGCATTAAAAGGCCTGACCACTCCCCCCACTGGCCCAGCTGATCAGTATAGATGTGGTGCCCCTCCCCCTTGCTTACATTAACCCCTAGCGTACCTTAGCAGTAAATCAAAATGAAACTGTCAACAGACATAACAGGGACAATAACCCTTTTGTCACAGAGGACAAAATCTAGTCACTAGAATTATAGGGGGGTGGGTAAACTTAGTTATCCTTTTTTGTAGAGGAAGGGAGTAATTTGGGGATATTTCCTTACTCCCCCTTGCTTTAAAGCCTCCTCAATTTTTCTTGTTTCTTCAGTTTCTCATTTTCAAAAAAATCTTTGTGACCCTTCCTTCTAGTCTGCCTCTTTCTCTAGTTATTCTCATTTTCCCACCCCTCTTTCTTGTTCTCTTTCAGTTTCAAAAAGTTCAGGGGTGGGGTGTAGGTAATGTGCCAGCTGCTTGTGCTGTAGGGGGAAAGGCTTCAAATAAATTCTGCCATCACTATAATGGCAATGGACCTGTGTGACAGGCTAACTCAAGTGAGTGGTCATTTTGTGGGTTCAAGAAGCAATTGTTCTCCAGGCCAGTTTGGCCAGGGATCCTGGAGGGTGATGTCTGGGTTTTTTTGCCCTCTTCTGGGCATAGAGCAGGGATCACATGGGGGTGTGGGGAAAGTATTTGTGAATTTTCTGCATTGTGCAGGGGGTTGGACTAGATGACCCTGCAGGTCCCTTCCAGCTCTGTGATTCTATGGCTCTATGATTCTTGGCCTCCAATATGCATCTAATATGAAATCATGCAATAACAAACTAAGTCATGAAGTTACCCCAAAAGAGGGAGAATCTAATCTGATTCAGGACAGCATGATTGGGAAGAATGGAAATCAAGTGGTTGAATAAATGTTATTCCAAAAATGCAGATAATCAATTTCAAAATAACTTTCCTATACACGCATGTGCCCGGAGCCCCTGCAGAATGTAAATGTTCTGTTAGAATTGCCCTCAGTGACTGATACATATCTTTCCTTATATATAATTCAGGAGTGGGGTGGCACATTCTGAACATTCCGCACGCTCCTAAATCAGTTGGCTCCATGATGTGTCACTCAGAAGCTGTCCCTATCTACTGACTGCGTTGCCTGAGACCCGTCCACAGTACGCTCCATCAGCCATTGGCCCGTCAGCTGCCACTGAAGAGTACACTTGTGCCATTGGCCGGGTGCTGGGTCTGCTCCTCTTCCCCACCCAGCCACTGTTCCCTATCAGAATTACTGGCAGATGGCTCTCCTGATGAAGACAGTTCACCTCCTTGGCTCCTATGTGAGACTAACTTTTCCCTCAGTGGCTGTTGGTAGGCAACAAAGCTTGGTTCTGTCAGTAAAAAGACAAAGGAACAAAACCCTTTTCACGCCTTTGTGAGGAACTTATTGGGGCCAGTCTTGACTAGGGTTGCCAGCTCCAGGTTGGGAAATTCCTGCTGAGTCCTTTTGCCCCCCCCCCCCAATGCTGCCCTCTACAGGATCCACTCCCCAAATCTCCAGGTATTTCCCTACTCAGAGCTGGGAACCCTACTTTTCCCTCAGTGCCTGTTGCTGGTCAACCAAGCTTGGTTCTGTCAATAAAAGGCCCTTTGCACACCTATTTTGGCCTTTGGGAGAAAACTCATGGAGGCCAGTCCTGAATAGGGTTGCCAGCTCCAGGTAGGGAGATTCCTGAAGTCTATGGAAGCCAGGGTTTGGGGAGGAGAGAGGCCTCAGCTGAACAGAATGCCATGGAGCCCAAGGGAGGGATTGTCATGCGCATGTGACCGGGGAGAGGGCGCGAAAATCCCTTTCACTTTAGACGATACCGATTGGGGTCAGTGCAGGCGCACTATATCCCAGAGGCGTGAATGCACAGATGACCACTTGAAGATCTCCAGTTACAGGTAAGCAACCTGTATTTCCTCTGGAGAAAATGGTGGACTCTGTGTCATTCTACCCTGCTGAGGCTCCCACAGCAAATTGAAGCTGAGTGCCTAAGGCCTTGGCACTCTCCCAGAGCCTCTTTCTAGATCCTGTTGTATTTATTTCCACAATGGGCATTATTCCTTTTATCTGCAACATAGAGCAAGGCTGCCTAACCAAAAATGTTCTGCATTCCTAGCTGCTATACATAACATATAATTTATTCCTGGAGAGCATTCCTATTATGCCAGCCCCGAGGGTTCAGAGTTTGGGAGTGCTGGATGCCTCCTTAACCATGGAGGCCCAGGTAGCAGCCACTGCAAAGGCAGCCTTTTATCATCTGAGGCTGATTAGGCAGTTGGTTCCCTTCTTGAACGCAATGACCTGGCTACAGTGATCCATGCAATGGTCACCTCAAGACTTGACTACTGTAACGCTTTCTACATGGAGCTGCCCTTGTCCCAGCTCCAACGGCTGCAGCTGGTGTAGAATGCCACGGCCAGGCTGTTGATGGGCCTCTCTGTGAGGTACCATGTTCAGCCTGTGCTGAGGGCACTGCACTGGCTGCCTATAGCATACCGGATCCGGTTCAAGGTGCTGGTTTTAACCTTTAAAGCCCTATATGGCCAGGGGCCTGCCTACCTAAGGGACCGTCTTTCCCCATACATACCCCAGAGAGCACTGCGGTCAGGCACACAACATTGCTTGGCCCTTCCTGGCCCGAGAGAGGCCAGGTTGGCGACCACCAGGAACAGAGCCTTTTCAGTGGCGGCCCCCTACTGGTGGAATGAGCTCCCGGAAGACATCAGGGCCCTGCGGGACCTCTTGCAGTTCCGCAGGGCCTGTAAGATGGAGCTCTTCTGCCAGGCTTTTGGGGCCACCACTGGGGGAAATGGCCATGGGTAAGTGGCCAGAGAAGCACTGGCCCGTTATATCTGTTGGTGGTAGCCTCCTGGCTGTGGGGATGTAGTCGCTGCCCTGATGTTGGTATTTATAATTGCCACCATTTTAAGTGGTTCTGTGGTTTTATCGTAATTAATTATATTTTGTATGTATTGATTTTAGTTGTTGTGAGCCGCCTAGAGCCGCTTGTGCTGGTTAGGTGGGATATAAATCCAAATAAATAAATTATCGAGCTACTTAAAATTGCAAAAGAGCACAGATGTTCTGTGGCCCAGCTTACCCTGAGAGGCTATTCAGGCACAGCCTTATTGTGGGCTCCTGACAGAAAGGAACCAAAGGAGCCCCTGTGGTTTGTTTCAACTGCAAATCAGCACCATGCTGAGCATACTGCACACAGTGCTTTTGTTTTCTTTAAGAGGTGAAGTCTTTCTTAAACTAGCTATCACACATGAGTATAGACTAAACTGTATTTCAAGTTTAAGGTTAATAGGATATTCTTTTTTAGAATTCTAAGGAGGGGGGCTCAGTGGTGGAGCATATAGTCTCCAAACAGAACATGTTTAACCAAAGGATCAGTACCTGATCTAGAAGACCCCTCACCTCACACAAAATCTTAAATCAGCAGTAGGTATAACAAAGGAAACAATGACAGAGATCAAGGCACCTTCATATATAAGAACAACAATGGATGGCTACAGCTAATATAGATGATTTTTTTTAAAAAAAACCCACAGTTCTATTATATGAACTCCCCTGACCAAGAAGATAGGGGTTGTGGGGGGGGAATTATGTTAGGCCCTATTTGCCCTTAGCAGAAGATGATGCAAACTATTTGGAGTCGGTGGCCTCATCCTTCAGCTCAGGCTCTCTAACATATATTGGTTGCTAGGCAACCAGAGATAGCTGGTTTATATTATTCACTTGGAATGCAAAGTATTCTGCAAGAGATCAAGATGCCAGACTTTATGAGAAAACTTTGCCTTTGAGGTCATGTCTGGGACTCACCAACAGTTAGGGGGCATCTCATAAACTGGTTTAGAAACAGCCTTATCTGCCAGATTGTTGCAACTGTTGCAGCTGCAGCAGCACCAAGGCAGGGGAAAAAAGCCAAAGCAAAGTCATAACTGGAAATCCCTATCCATATATTTCTTTGTAATAGGGTTGTCATCCTTCAGGTGGGCCTGGAATTCTGCCAGAATTACAGCTGTTCTTTTGTTATATAAATGAATTTCCCTAGAGAAAATGGTAACTTTGGAGAGAAGAATCTATGAAATCACATAGCCACTGAACTCCTTCCCCTCCTGAACCTCTGCCTTCCCAAGGCTCTGCCCCCAAATCTCCAGAAGTTTACCAAGTTAGAGGTGGTAAGGCAGCCCCTATTTGCATACAGAAGTGATTTGCTAATGGAGAGGTGAATTGGCATACAGGCCAGAATGATTGGGCATTTGGACTGTCAACTCTGGCTTGGGAAATTCCTGGAGATTTGGAGGCAGTGCCTGGGAAGGGTGGAGGGAAGGTAGCTCAGTGATGTCATAGAGTTTTGTGTAGTGGTTAAGGGCTCAGACTCTAAGCTAGGATAGTTGGGTTTGATTCCCCACTCCTCCATTTGCAGCTGCTGGATGACCTTGGGCAAGCCATAGTTCTGTCACAGCTGTTCTCTCAAGGACAGTTCTGAAAAGAGCTCTCTCAGCCCCACCTACTTCACACGGTGTCTGTTGTGGGGAGGGGAAGGGAAAGGAGATTGTAAGACGCTCTGAGACTCCTTCGGGTAGTGAAGGGTGGGGTATAAATCCAATCTCTTCTTCTTCTTCTTCCAAAGCTGCCATTTTCTCCAGAGGGACTGAAATCTGTAGTTTGGAGATCAGTTGCAATTCCAGGAGAACCCCAGGCCCCACCTTGAGATTAGTATAGGGATACCAGCCTCCAGATGGGACTTGGGGATCCCATGGAATTACAGCTCATCTTCAGACTACAGAGATCATTTCCCTTGGAGAAAATGGCTGCTTTAGAGGGTGGAGTCTATGGCATATCCATTGAGGTCTCTGTCCTCCTCAGGCTCCCATCCCTAAATCTCTAGGAGTTCTCCAACTTGGATCTGGCAATCCTACCCCCCATCTCCTGCCAGTGGCCAGGGGGACCTAGCAACCCTAGGCTGGTAACCCTACAGGGCATACTCTGAGGCCCACAGCTTGGCAGAGGGCTCACTGAAACTATGTTGTTACACTCTCACCAGGAAATAGGAACCCTGCCCAAAGGCCCTTGCACTGAAGGAGCCTCTGAGATAATTTCCCATCTCCCTACCAAACCCTGACTGACTAGTCTTTATCAGACGATCTTTATCTAATAGTCTAAAACTGAAATAGAAGGAAAATACCCCCCCACCCCCCACCCCCCAGTTTTCAAAGTGAACTATCTAACCCTGTTATAAATTGGTGGATGTGACAGAACTTAATAACTTTTAAAAAATTAACTGGGTTGACGCACTACTGTATAGACTGAATTTTTAAAAGAATGTGAATTATGAGTGCCATTTTTTTTATTAATAACTCAAATAAATGTTACTTATAGGGGGATTAGATGGAGTAAAAACTAATTCCAAACAGGTTTTTTTTAAAAAAGATATGTAATATGTAAATTCTTTTGCCTTTTGTAATCTAAAGGTGGGGGGGTAGTTTTAATTTTTTATTGTAATTTATTGCATACATTATAATACACAAGAAAAAAGAAAGAAAGAAAGAAAGAAAGAAAGAAAGAAAGAAAGAAAGAAAGAAAGAAAGAAAGAAAGATGCAACAATTCATAAAAAGCAGAAGGATATATGTCTTATTTGTAAGTTTGTGATTTTACTCCAATACTACAAGTATGACATCTTGAAGGTAGCTATAAATTGAGAATATTTACTTCATGTTGCATGACATCTGATAATTAGATGCTAGTGGGTGGCTGGGTGGGTGTATCTTCTAAATAACTATGGGTTCGATCTAGAGGGCATTGTCCACTGACTAGGACTGCCAACCAAGGGAAACTCTGGGAAAGATAGTACTCAGGGAGCCTAATTAAAGATATCAGGCCCCTCCTGGTATTCTGTTTCATTACAGGTGCCAGAAGGAAGAAATGAGGTGCGGAAAGGAACAGGTTCTGGTGCTGTAAAACCTGGAAGTGACTCAGCAGACTCCCTAGCATTTTGCAAAATTCTAGAGTGTCTACTAGCACACCAGCTCCAGCCCGTTTCCTCCTGGGGGTTGCCAGCTGTGGGCTGGAAACCCAAAACCTAACGATAAGATTATATTTACCAGGATTTTCCTAGGCAGATTGGATGCTGCCAAAACAACACCTAAGGTTTTGTTCCCCTTCTACCTTGGCTATATAACCAGTGATGTAGGCCATGTAGGCTGTCATGAAACACAGTTTCAGGCATTTGCAGGATAGTGGGCACCCACAGGTGGGGCCTACAGGAATGTGGCAGAAGCTGAGACACCAAGCCACATTGTTTCAAAATGTTCTTAAGACAATGACAAACTCAGAGAGATACAGACTCACTTGATCACTTAGTGTCTCTGTCTGTCTTTGGTGTATACGCATAAGCCCAGGGGTCATTTCGTAGAAAAAGAGGTGCAGATAGGGCTGCCAAGTCCAACTTGGGAAATATCTGGGGACTTTGGGGGTGGAGCCAGGAGACTTTGGGGGTGGAGCCAGGAGAAAGGAAGTGACATCATTTTGTGATGTCACATCCTGTGATGTTGCTTCCACATGCTTCCACATGAACTCATGAAGTTTCCTAATACTGAATCAGGCCATTGGTCCATCAAGGTCAGTATTGACTACTCAGACTGGTAGTGGCTCTCCAGGGTCTCAGGCTGAGATCTTTAATGTCACCTATTACCTGATCCTTTTTTAGCTGAAGAGGCTGATACCTCCTGCATGTCAAGCAGATGCTCTATCACTGAGCAATGGCCCTACTGAATCCTTCCTCATCTCGGCAGAATATGAAGCCCTAAGTGCTACACAAGTGCTAAATATGATTTTCATATCATAAGAACAGGAGAGAAGCCACAGTGGATCAGGCCAACAGCCCATCCAGTACAACACTCTGTGTCACACAGTGGCCAAAAATACCAGGTGCCCTCAGGAGGTCCAGCAGCGGGGCCAGAACTCCAGAAGCCCTCCCACTGTTGCTCCCCAAGCACCAAGAATTCAGAGCATCACTGCCCCAGACAAAGGGCTCCATTTAGACCTTGTGGCTAATAATAGCCACTGACAGACCTCTGCTGGATGGGGACAGAGAGAGAGAGACAGACAGACAGACAGCTTTTTCACTTACTCTTGCCCAATTCCCAGGCTTTATTTCTGGCCCTTGTTTCACCCAGCTGTTGTCCATGTAAGTCCCATAACTTCTCCCCCCCCCCCCCCCCCAGCATAGGCTTTTTGGTGGCTAAAGAGGACCTTTGTCCTCCCCTTTTAGCCAGCAGAAAAGCTAGTTGGATCCATCCCTAACTTAAAATACCGGTTACTTGATGTACAAATGCTTTTAAAAATGCAGATTTTTACTGGGGGGGGGGGGGGGGACACGGTTGAAAGAAACAGAAAATTGGCATAAAAATGAGGAATCCCAACTTTTATTTGCAGAAGGGAAATGAGGATTGGGGGGACCCAAGCAGCCACGACAAGACATTTTAAACAATCCCACTCCCAGACCTTCTACAGGCAACCTCTCCTTGTGATGTTTACCTCTTTGGAAGTGACAGTTTATTCCTTTGACAAAACCACAGTGGACAGACAGACAGAAAAAAGAAAGAGGGGGAGAGACAGAGAAGGAAAAGAGCTCGCAGACCCCAGCAGCTTACGCAGCTTACTCCAGCAGCAACCTTGCACCGAAGCCCTTCAGAAGAAAGAGTTTAGTCCCTCCTTAATCTCTGGGCGGGGCTGTCTTGCTCGATCAGCTCTTAAAGGGGAAATTTCCCTTTTAAGAAGTTCAAGAGGCCAGCAGGGCAGGCTCCGAGGTTCCCCTGCTGGCAGCCATTTTGTCCCCCCGGTGGCCAATTTTGGAAAAGCGGGGGAAAGCTTTAAAAATCGGTGTTTCCCCCGCTCTACCGGGGGACTTGGCAGCCCTAGGTGCAGAAGCTCATTAGCATAACTTATTTGCACATGCTGCACCACCTGACATCACTGGAAGTATGTCAGAAGGCAAGAAAGAAGAGAGAGAGAGAGAGAGAGAGAGAGCTGGCAGAAAGGGGACAGCTATTAATTCAAGCCTCAGAAATACCACTATTCTGGGAGGATAGCTTCAGTGGTGGCTGAAGCCTTCAGAAGGCTGGTAGGAGGAACAAGGACCTTTCCAAGGGATAGGGTCATTTTGCTGCAGCCATGACCCAAGCAGGCTTGGGGGTGGGCTGGCACCAACTCCTGGAGCTGCACTCCGCCAAGCTCTTGCTCGAAATGACCCCTGCATAAGCCTAACTCATTTTGCAATCAGTTATCCTAATTACTTCATGTTGCTGACTACACAGGCTCAAAAAGCAGATAATGCAGACAAAACTGTCCAGTGCTAGTCACTGAAAGGGTACATACAAGTTTGCTGGCAGAAAGAGGAGAGCAACTGCAAATGCTTCTACATAAGTCAGGCCAGGGCTATTTTTGGGCAGGAATGCACAGGAATGGAGTTCCCAATGGCTTCTGAGTTGGCCACGCCTACTGCCTCCTCCCCCCTCGGGTTCCCTAGGCGCCTCACAAGCCACAGAACACCTGGGGAAGCCAATCCAATCCAGGGAGGGAAGGCAGTTTAAACTGCTTCCCCTCCTCGGGTACCCCAGGTGCCCCACAGCCGCAATGCACCTGGGAAAGCCAATCCAGAAACTGCCTTCCTTCCCTCAGGTTCCCTATGCGCCCCGCAAGCTGTGGGGCACCTGGGGAAGCCAATCCTGGGAAGGAGTTGTGCTGCTAATGAGTTTCTGCTGTTGGGTGTGTGCTAATTAGTTCCTGCTGGGCTTTTTTTGTAGAAAAATTAATGATGCAAGTGACCATGATCCAAGGGGATACAGCTCTTTTGAGGTAAATGAGATGATTTTGTTCTTGGACTGGCAAATCAACTGCAAGCTGCAATAACCAAGAGGTACAAAATGGCTTGGCAGGATGTTCTGCCTGGGATAAGCAGGAAACACCAATAAATTCAATCACGAATTCACCTCACATATAATCAAGAGAGGTCAAACCAGGTAAGTTAGTCAGTCTTCATGTTGAAATTCTCAGCATACCCAGCTGTAATGCTTCACATGGAAGGCATATATTGTAGAATCATAGAATCACAAAGTTGGAAGGGTCCATCTAGTACAACCCCCAAAGCTCATTTTTCTACCCAAGTAATAAGGGAGGTGGCTCTGTCAAAAGGAATAAGATGTTCTCTGCATACAGTTTGTTTTTCATGCCCTAAATATTTAAAAATTCATTTGGCAAGTATTTCAATTATGTCCTGTGGTTGTCTAGGATGACATGAAATCAGAACAATGCATTTCCTTTCATGTGCTCACTATGTTGTCCTGCCAACAATAAATTGTATGTATGGACTTAAAAAGCTTCATGTCACGTAAATCTGGCAGATGGAACAGATGCCTTTTGCATTATTTATCACTTTAGAAACAGGAGCAGACCCTGGATTGCAGTTTTTATCCAGTTTTGAAAAACATGATCGTTTGGAACTCATAGAAGTTCCCCTCCCTGGAATGCAAATGTAACATTGTTGCCACTGTAACACTGCAATCCTAAAAATACTTTCCTGGGAGTAAACCCCATGTGGTAGACGTTGCTATGATTCTGAGCAGACGTGCTTAGGATGGCACTGTAAGAATAATTCTTTGCACCCAGGCCTCTGTACACATGCTCTGGATTTGGGGCTTGCAGAGGAGATATGGGATATTACTATAGTCACTATTTACGTCCCATCACATATTAGAAAAAAACCTCTGTTTTCAGATTAACTCAACCAAAAATGACAACAGAGTGGTTTGTCATTCCCAAAGGAGCAGGATGGAGTCAGCAGTGGATTAACAACACAGTCTGGAGAGTGAAGACTCTACCTCCTCCAGAATGATTCAGTTTATTTGAATTTAAAAAATGTGAAATACCTAAATTTTAAGTGATTTTAATTATCCCATTTATTTTAGGTTTTCTGTTCCTATACTAGACGGCATATCCACATAATTGTTTTATGAAGATTAATTTTTGCTCCCCTACACACTTCCAGATCCACAGTATTTTGATTTGTTTAGGGAATGTATATGCCATTCCTCTAGCGACCTATTTGAAGGAAGGGGAGCCCAGACCTGTCAATATATAGATACCACAGGCATATGGAGAGGAAAGCAATGAAGATGGCTATTTTCCTACTTCCATAGTCAACTCCCTCAGCAACTAGAGAACTTGTGTTCCTAGAAGCCCATCATAGTATGGTGGTGGTACAGAGATTTACTTGGTGTAAAACACAGGATTGGATCCTACCAATCCTACTAGTGTAAGTAGGAGGAGGAGCAATCTTGTTCATGCAGGTCTCCATCTTCAGGATGTGTTTGAGAGCTCTTCCTTCTTGCTTCATTGGAAAAGACTGTAAGGGGAGAAGTTAATAGGGAACTTTTGGGAACTCATCACCAGTATTCTGTAACAAGATTATTAGAGCTTGTTTTTAGAAGAAGACATACAAAAGGGTGGACTCTGCCATAAAAACTGACAGGCTAAAAGCAAAAAGTAGAATGCTAAAGATCAGAAGATACATTCTATAAGGACAGACTCTGATAAAAGTGGAAAGCCAGATGCTATAAATTAGAAAATAGACATCTGCTATGTCACAAGAAGAGAAAGGAGATAACATCTGGGTCACGCTTGGTAACAGAAAGCATTTAGCTCTTACTGTAGAATACAATCATATTTGGCAAAGAACATATGTGCATATATGGAATTAACACAACAGGAAAGGAGAAATAGAAGGGTGCAATTTAATTAAAACAAACAAAGGTGGGACAACTTGAGAAAGGCAGTGTGCGTTAGATTGTAAGTCTGGGAGCCACTTAGGTGATAGACACGGACTCTTCGCAATCAGGATAGGATGTTAGGGTGTACATATGTTAATGATGATATTGCATAAAAGCCATATGTAACCACAGAATCTTTGAACTCCTTGCCTGAGTCTTTTAACTCAGGTTGAGCTTCCCTGTTGTGCAACAGACAATAAAAGATTATTTTTAGAAGCAGCTCCACTCTTGACTTTGCCTGATTTCTTGGTAGGGCACCTCTTTTGTCCCTAACAAGATTCTAAAATCCAACCCATGCTAGGGTGTTTTTTAAAAAAATTCACGTGGTTTAGAAGAAAAGGTAGACTAGACATAGAATCGCAGGTTGATATTATTTCATTATAGGAACTGTATATGTAAATTTGTAACCTCACCCCACAGGGAGTACTTTCTAATAATACAGAGCATATGACTAAATGCTGGAAATATTTACAATCAAGCACATGCTAGATGGCACGTGATGTCTAATGACTAGTGGTTCAGATTCTTTAAAAATCAGATGGCGTATGTCGTGCTATGTGGGCAGAAACACTGGTTTTCTATAGTGAACTAAATGAAAAATAAAGACTGCATTAAATAATGTTTTTAAAAGACACATCACTGGCTGTATAAACTGAATTCTAACCTTTGGAAAATGCCAGACAACATTAAGCTCATCAACGCTGGCCTAGTTTCTACTGACATTCATTAAAAAGTTCTAATCATCCAAGTCAAGAAACAGTGATCGACAAACCCCACATTAATTCAGAAAGTGCCAACATAATTTGTTAATCCACTCCATGTACTATTAAGTAACTCAGCAGGTTTGGGAGATTAATCCTACTTCAGTTCAAATGCTTGCTGCTTTTGTTTAACAAAACATCATGTCTGACCTTTAAAAAACTCTGAAATATCATCAAATGGCATTCAGAATGGCTCCTCTGTTTTGGAGAGTAAATATTTAGCATATTCTAAATCTCCTGTTCATTTGTCAAGAGAATGAGTCCTTTGAAACCTCTGAATGGTAATTGTAGGGTACAAACTTCTGCTGAAAATAAACGGTACAGTTGAGTATTAAAGTGTTCTGATTCCTACAGAGAGACAAAGTCAAAACCAGGGTATCCTAGTCATAGGAAGGTACCCTCAGTGGTTTTACAATTTTGAGAGCTGACAATTTAATGTGTATAATAGTTACTTGGATATGCTTAATGGTGATGCTCAATCATCCACTGATTTAGCTCATATCCTGATTTTTTGTTACAGTGTGTGTGTGTGGGGGGGGGGGGGATTTCCTGAGCTGTTTAGATGGATCCAAACAAATTTGCACATGTCATTTTTGATTAAACTGTTTTCTAACATCTGACATTATCCCACATTTGCTGTGGCTGTCTAAATTGCAAGGGGGGGGGGGGGTTTGATATATTTCTTTAACTTGCTTCTTTGAATTCCTTGTTTGCTTTTGGTGACTTCACATGATCTTAGGTAGTATTATAGTCAGTTGGTGTGAACACACAATGAATAGATACCGCTGAGAATGTAGGCACAAAAGCTGGCAATGTATCCAGTGTTGGTCATTTAAAGGATAGCCTGACAATTTAGTCATACAGAGATTACAAACTGCAGGTGATTTTGTGCTTATCAACATGGGGGGGTACATGCTTCTTCTCCAGTAATTGTGTAGTCAAGTTTGTTATTTGGAATAGTATTTGAGATTAAATTTAACAAAACCTACTGACCTGGAATCTGCCTGCACATTGTGCTGGTTGAGGAAAAGCTGAGTCCATACTTCCCCATGTCATGATGGGAGGGGTGAGGCTGGGTCAGATGCATCCTTCCCCATGCTGCACAGGGTGAAGGGTGCCCTTTGTCAAGTGGGGCAAGGCCAGTCCAGGCATATCCTTTGCCACCCGGGACCAAATCAGGTGCATCATTTGCCATGTGGGGTGAGGTTGCCAGCAGTGACGGATCATGCCTATTCTTGCTGGGCATGATCTTTTACCTGAATGGGCCAGTCTTTCAAGGTCATTTGCAGATATAGGCTGATTGGGCCTCACTCCATTCTGCACACCATCCTCTCCCCCCCCCCCCATAGCCAGTCAGAACACAGAGGTCATTAACATATGTGACCTGATTGGCCCTCACCTCCAGCATTCTAAACAGTTTGCTCTTGCTCTTGGGAGTCATTGAATGTGTCCTGAGATAAAATACACCTCCCAATCTTCCCCTAACATTCACTGGGATTGCCAATCTCCCTGCAGGGCCCAGAGATCTCCCAGAAATCACCATGTTCCCCAGCCACAGCACAGCATTTCTCCCTCAGAAAATGGGTGCATTGATGCATGTACTCTACAGTAGCCCATAACACAAGCATGCCACACCAAAAAAAAAAAAAAAGACAGCCCACCCCTCAAATCTACAGGTATTTCCAAACCCAGAATTGCCAACCCTGTAACTGGCTACAGAACCGCTTTCCAGACCCTTGGAACCCAGAACACATGGCATAGGAGGAGGTGCTCTTCTACCTTAGCTGCCACTATGTAAAGTACTGACTTCGGAGATGCGTTGAGTGATTAAAGCTCATAGTTTATTGAGAGGTCGAGATAAGGATAACAACCCGGACTCACAGGTCTGCTTATATTCTCCTTCATGACCGCACCCAAGCACACACCCAACACTTGTGATTGGTTATTTACATGCCCCTGCCATCTATAGGTCTCCCTACAGATTGTGGGCTTCCCCATTGGTCCTGACTAGGATCCTCCGGGTCTATTGTCCTGGGAGTGAAGCTCAACGGCTTCTCCTGGCCACATGTGTGGTCGACCGCATGCACGGTTTAACGGCTGGGACATAAAACCCTCCACCCATCGTTCAGATTCCTCCTGGCATATGTAGTCCCAGAGGTAAGCAGGTTGCTTCTGCTCTCGGGCAGACCGACATACTGCTGGAGTAGGGGTTTCCCGATCTGATGTTGGTTGTGGTCTCTCTGGTCCTGGTTGAGCTGGGGTTGTGTCAGGGTATCCTGTGACTTGGTTCCTGGGGGGTTCCTGTATGAAGGAGAGCTGTCTTCCTCGGCTGTGACAGGGTCATCTTGTGTTGGGATGTCTGCACTTGGGGTGTTGTATGTGTCCAGCGGAGACTCCGGCGGTGACTCCCTATTGTCCTCTTCCATGGGGTCCTCAGGCAGTACCTGGTGCCTGAGGTTGTCGATGTGCCTCCACCACACCTGTCCATCCTCTGTGGAGACCTCATAGGACAAGGGGCCTGTTACTCGCACCACCCTGGCCGGGACCCATTGGGGCCCCTTCACGAAATTCCGAGCAAAGACTGGGTATCCCAGCAAGAACCCGCTTGGAGCAGGTCGGGTTTCCAGAGTGGTGCTGTGGTCTGGAGCCCGGTCAGGGTGTAGGCGGTCCAAACAGGTGAGGCACCAGCCCTCAGGAGCTCCGCGGGGTTGCACCCGTTTGTAGTGTGGGGAGTTGTCTATTGGCTGAAAAGGAAAGCAGCCAGCTTGTGGTGCCAATCCCCTTTGTCTAAACGGTGCAGGGCTTCTTTTGCTGTGCAGACCATGCGCTTGGCCTGCTGTGTGGACCATGCACTCGGCACTAGAGGAAGAAGGTTAATAGAATTGTTTTGCCCTCTCCCATAATACTAGAATTCGGGGGTGGGGGCACATGAAGTCGATGAGCAGCAGATTCAGGCCAGACCAAAGGGAGTTTACCTTCAAAAACTCCTCAGCTGCCTCAGGGTGGCTCCTAGTTTGGTTGGCTTCAAATGGGGATTAGACAGATTCATAGAGCAGAGGTCCACCAATGGCTACTAGCCATGGAGACTGAAGGAAAACCTCCTTATCCAGGGGAGTAATCCTCTGAACACAAGTGCTTGGAGGCAATATGAGGGGATTAGGGGAGGCTTTGGGTTAGTTCATCATTTTCACTTCAAACATTCACTTTTAAAAAATTCTTACAAGGTAATTATTAAATCCATTGTTCATCCTTAGGCACTCTTCAGTGATTAGACTGTTTTGCACAAACCCAGTGAGGTACAGCCAAAAGGGCTTCTGGGATTTCTTGGTAGCTCCATACAGCCTTCTTATCTGAGCAGCAAGGCGGCTTATTTCCTTCCAACAAAAACAAAAGAAAACAAATTGGAATGATCTCAAATGCTGGCCTTCTTATTTATTTAATATTATTTATTTCTACTTTTCCCCTGCCCCGGTACCCTTCAAATTTAAAGTTTTTTTTTACATTCCTGGCTGGCACAGCCTCTGCATGGTCCCTGCAGTGTGAGGGATGCTGAGGATTTGGACAAAGCACTCCCTATACCATTCCTCTTTAATAAAACAGACAATGGGGTCTAGCTTTTTCTACATTTCAGTAATCTACTTAGAACTAATAAGCAATGAAGCCGTATGAGGTAGGTAAGCAATAATACAGACACAGCTATACAAATTGGTCTCCCCACTGCAACTTTTGTTCATCCTCAAGTTTCCCTCAACCACAGATATCTAATATACAGCAAGGAAAACTCTGCTGCTTCCCCACATAGTCCAGTAGAATAGATGCAGTCAAATCTTCAATTGTGCATAAGAACTGGATCTTTCCAGAGCAACACTGATTTTTTCAGTCCTTCACATTTTCTGAAAAGTGATGTGTGTATATCTTTCCTATTATATAAAGCCGTTTTAAGATTCCAAGGGGCAAGATTCTATGGGGTGCCAAAATCAGTAGGCTGGACGGACTGCCACTCAAAAGGGGGACCCTGGCCATTGGCTGCATTCTCTCCCTGCTTTGCCTCAGTCCTGCCCAAAGAGCCACCAGCCAGCATCCCGGCCTCAGTCTGGAGGGAGCCAGCGAAAGGGAAGGACTGACTGGGTGCTGGGTCCACTCTTTTCCTCCGCCCACTGCCAGGTGGGTCTAACTGTCCCCTCAGTGGCCTGCTTCTGTCAGTGAAAAGACAATGGACTATCAGCATAACCCCTTTCCCCGCACACTGTCAGCATGCCCAGAATAAACTGTCAGAATAAACTGTCAGAAACAGGGGGCCATTTCACACAGCACCCCGTAGCGCTTCAAAACTGGTACAAGCACTGAAGAACACTTGGGAGGAGGTTTCAAGATAAACCGGGACCTGGAGATCTCCTGCTGTTACAATTTATCTCCAGATGACAGAGATCAGTTCCCCTAGAGAAACTGGCTGCTTTGGAGGGTAGACCTTATGGCATTATAGCTTGCTGAGTCCTTCTATCCCCACCCCCCAAAAATGCTGCCCTCCACAGGATCCACCCCCCAAATCTTCAGGTATTTCCATCACAGGGTTGCCAAGTCTGGGTTGGAAAATCCCTGGAGACTTTGGGGATGGATCCAGGAGAGGGTGGGGTTTGGGGAGGGGAGGGGCCTCAGCATGGTACAATGCCATAGAGCCAACCCTCCAAAGCAGCCATTTTCTCCAGGGGAGCTGATCTCTGTCCGCTGGAGAGCCATTGTAAAAGCGGGAGCTCCCCAGGCCCCACCTGGAAGTTGGGAACCCTATTCCATCATCACAGCCGACAACTTTCTCCTCAGTGCCCATTGCTAGGCAACCAAGCTTGCTTCTCTGAAAGCCCCTTTCCACACCTATGATGGCCTTTGGGAGGAAACTAATTGGGGTCAGCTGAACAGAATGCCATAGAGGCCACCCTCTAAAGCAGACATTTTCTCCAAGGGAGGGGGGAAGAACTGTTGTCTGGAGTTCAATTGTAATACCTGGTAATCTTCAGGCTCCACCTGAAGGTAGGCTACCCTAGGCGTAGCAGTCAGCATTTCAGAGCAGGATTTGCTAGACCCAGGTTCTTGCTGCGTGGGTGATTTTGGGCCAGTCACAGACTTTAAGCCTAACCTACCTCACAGGGTTGTTGTGCAAGTCAAAAAGGGGGAGAGAAGAATGATGTCAGCTACTTCGGTTCCCATTGCAGAGAAAGACTACTTTTCCACCAGGGGAAGTATGGCTGCCAATCTCCAGGTGAGGGCTGGAAACCACTCAGAATTATAAGTGCTCTCCAGATGGCAGAGATCAGTTCCCCTGGAGAAAATGGTGGACTCTACTTCATCATACCCTGCTGAGATTGACCCTTTATGACAGCCAATGTGACATAGCAGTCAGGGCTTCAGAACACGGTGGAGGCTGCAGGGGGGGGGGAATGGAAACTTGAAGAGTGAGGTTGGTGATTGGCTGGGAAGGAGATACAGTTGCCAACTCCAGGTGGAAAATTCCTGGAGACTTGAGGGGTGGAGCCTGGAGACAGTGAGGTTTGAGGAGGAGTGGGACCTCAGACAGGTACAATGCCATAGACTCCACCCTCCAAGCCAGCGAGTCCCTCATGGGGAACCATTGTTGCCAATCTCCAGGTGGGGGCTGGAGATCACTCAGAATTACAACTGCTCTCTAGGGGGGAGGAGATAGAAAGCTGAAGCCAGGGAGCAGATAATAATACATTGACAGTTGGCTGGGAGGTAGAGTTGCCAACTCCAGGTGGGGACATTCCTGGAGATTTGAGGGGTGGACCCTGGAGACGGTGAGGTTTCAGCAGGGGTGAGACCTCAGACAGGTTCAGTGCCATCAACTCCACCCTCCAAACCATCCGTTCCCTCATGGGGAACCATTGTTGCCAATCTCCAGGGGAGGAATGGAGATCACGCTGAATTACAACTGCTCTTCAGATGGCAGAGATCTTCCCCTGGAGAAAATGGTGGACTCTGTGTCATTAAACCCTGCTGAGGTCACTACAGCAAATTGACACTGAGTGCCCATTGCTGGGGCACTCTCCCAGAGCCTCTTTCTAGAGCCCGTTGTATTTATTTCCACAACGGGCCTTATTCCTAGTAGTAAATAAATGGGGAAGTGCTATGCAATGTTGATAGGCTGGACTTAGCTAGGTGAAGGATGCAAAGCTGGAAAGAGACCGCATGGAGACGCCCAAGTCAGAGACGAAGGTTCTAAAATAAGCCTTTGTTTTATCTAACAGAATGATCAGTAGACCCTTTGATCCCACACTTGGGGTGGGGAGCAGAAAAATGTCTGAATGTGCCCACCTCCCAAATCTTTTCACCACCCAAATCTTTCCAAGTCTTCTAAACGTAGCAATGTCAAGAAGATTTCAGCCTGTCACACTAATTCTGAAAGAGCAGGCAGTTTGTGTTTTTATTTTTCTGTAATATGGACAATGTTTAATTTCCTCCTCCCAGAATTCCTAAGCAGTACAGTTCAACAACAGATACATCACAAAGAATGGCTGAGGGAACCTTGTGGTTCTTCTAAGACTCTAATTATGTAGTTAGCAGGTGATGTCTGGCAGCAGAACCATAAGACCCAAATGAGAAACTGAAAACACATCAAGAAGGTGGAAGATGTCTCTTTTAAAGTAAGCTTTGTGTTTGAAGAAAACTCTTCAGAAGCAGTAATCAACATGCATGGGATGCTATCACTCAGTGAAATAATTTAACATGGTGCAGTTGGCCTTGAAGGTCAAACAGCACATGAATGTTTTCCAATGGAAATCACCACTCCTAATTTTACTAAATAAGTCTCCACTCTCACAAGGTTGTCATGAAACAGGCTTCCTTATTTTAAAAGAGACATCTTCCACCTTCTTGATGTGTTCTCAGTTTTTTTAAAAAACAAACTTTTTGTTGTTGTTGTTAACAGTGAATGGGGCAATGGGGGAAGGCCAGAGCCTGAGTGTTCAGAAGAGGAAACAGCGGGCAGAGGAATGGGTGGCCAAGGGGAAGGATAAGTGAGTAATTCTGGGGAAAGTCTATGAAAACTTATTGCCTACTGAAGCAAGGACAGTTAGTCAGCAAATCAGCATCCACTGTTTACTTCCTTTTGGGGTTTAAAGGGGAAGAGAATGGGAAGGGTTTATCAGAATACTGCTGATATTACAATACTTTAATATTCTACTTTAGTCCACACTGCTCATAGGAAAAGAAAATAGGCAGTGTTTCTGTAAATGAATGGTTCCTGCCATTATGCCTCAACTTCATCTCAGTAGATGGAAATAAAGAGGGAAAGAGAGGTTAAATGTCGGCCTCTTAAGAAGGGATTCTTAGTCTCCATTATAAGTAGATCAGTCTCTAAAGTCCAGCCTGACCTCCACAGTAGCCACAGTCACTCCTAAATTACTTTATACCCCCAAAGTCTGCTAGTATAAATGGCTTCTCTATGGGACTCCCCCTGAAACAACACACAACAATGAAGCTACTTTTTCAGATGTTTTCTCTTGCATGGCAGTTAGCACCAAATGACTTTAATACAGACTTTAGACACACATATATTTGCAAGCCATTCCCAACAAGACACGCTGCCTAGGCTCGGCTCGTAAGTTCCAGTCACATGTTTCCCTTCCCTTCGCCAGTCTCCCCCAAAGCCATCAACGGTGCAATCTTAAACAGAGTTACACCCTTCTGCATCAGCGAGGATGTTACTGTGTTTAGGACTACAGTGTAAAATTGCAAGAATAAAACTTTTCTCGTTCAGTGCAATTTTGATTCTCAAGACCAAAGTCCTCCTATAAATTATTTCAGAAACCTTTAAATATTTTGTAAAAGCAGGTCAATAGATGCTACCGTGTTACAGATGTGGAACAGAGACTCAAGCCCTGTTCATGAGCTATGGTCATAAGGTCAATCAGTGGTGTCAAGTTTTAAAATCCCCGGGGGGGGGGGGGCAGGGGCTCTTGCGCGTGCAAAGCGCACACGCACACCGGGACCATGTCCCCATCACCACCGCTGCCACCTCTCCCCCCGCCACCTGGCCACTCCTGCCTCTGTCCCTCCCTCCGTCCACCTGGGCAAATGCCCAGTGTGATGGAATCACCTGGAAGTGACACCATCATGCTGGGCATGTTGCCAGGGTGACACTCTGGCAATTGCCCTGAAACTCTATGGTGCCATAGAGTTTCGGGGCGATTGCTAGAGCATTGCCCCAGCAAGATGCCCATCATGATGGCATCACTTCCAGGTGATGCCACCATGCTGGGCATTTGCCCAGCTGTCTCCCGGATGGAGGGAGGGAGGGAAGGAGGCAGAAGTGGCCAGGCAGGGGGAGAGGCAATGGTGGCAGGTGGGCGGGCAGGCCTAGGAAGGGCTTGGCGGCGAGGCATGGTGGTGAGGCGCTCTGTTTTGCCAGGGGGGCTCAGTACCCCCTGGGAAATTTTGGGGGTGGCTCGAGCCCTTGAGCCCCTCCGTAGTTGATGCCTATGAGGTCAGTGATCAGGCAGAATGGGGATGACATGACTAGGCCACCTTGGATTATTCAGGGCAATGCCCACATGATGAAATTTGCATTTATTCTTTGCAGACAGTGAAGCAGCCCTATGCATTTCCACCCACATGGCTGTCAGCTGAGATAACAGCTCAGCAGGAACTAGAACAGAACATTTCAGTTCCTCATCCAGGCCGCTCATATGCCTCTGTGTCCCCATGGGGTTGTGGATGGAGTGCTGGGCTAGGATCTGGGAGACCCAGGTTCAAATTGCTTCTTTCATGAAGCTTACTGGGTGGCTGACTTTGGGCCAGTCACTCTCTCACAGTCTAATCTACTCACCGGGCTTTCACAGGGGTAAAATGGAAAAGGAGAAGAATAAGAGATTGGATTTATATCCCGCCCTTCACTTTGGAGTCTCAGAGCGGCTTACAAGCTTCTTTCCCTTCCCCTCCCCACAACAGACACCCTGTGAGGTAGGTGGGGCTGAGAGAGCTCTTTCCCAAGCTGTCCTTGACAGAACAGCTATGCCAGAACTATGGCTTGCCCAAGGTCATCCAGCAGCTGCAAGTGGAGAAGTGGGAAATCAAAGCCGGTTCTCCCAGAATACAGTCTGTGCACTTAACCACTACACCAAACTGGCTCTCTTAGGAAGAAATGATGCCTGCTGCCTCCTTGGAGGAAGGGCTGGATAAAAATGTACCTATTGTAAGCCCTGCAAGGTGCTTTTGCACTCTTATGAATGATAAATTCATAAGTGATAAATAAACTGTGTTGCTAGTTGTGTGAGAGAAACTAGGAGGACTAACCAAGGAGAAAACAGCTGCAAACAGCTCCAGCAGAGGCTTAAGACAGCGTTTTCCGAGGTTGCCAACTCCAGGAATTGTTTCCTTCTACAAAGAGACTTACACAGAAAATAGCCATCTTGTCTCTGGCTAAAGACATGTGCTCACGAACTCCATTACATGTTCTCTACACATCGCAGGCTACAACCCCCCCTCCAACATTCCTTGACCAGTGAAACAATGGACTTGACCAGCTAAAAACCGGTTTGGCTGCCCAGAAAGGTTAATCCTATCTACAAGACAATGCTCCTAGCCAATGATGTCAGCTTCCAGCCCCAGGTATTCCTCTGACCATGCTAGGTAGGATCTAACATTGCCCAACCCCCCTTCTCCTACTGGACAAGAGCTAGTGGGTGGACCAGCAAGGGGTGGTCTCAGGACAGGCATCTGGCCAAGCCTGCCCCCAGAGACCACCCCCCAATAAAAGAAAGCTCCCAGCAGCCAGCTCTCTCTCTTGCTTCGATGATCTCCTGCCCTCCCTTACCTTCAAGACTCTTGGTCTGCGCAGCCAAGGGCCTACACATGCTGCAGCTGGTTCAGCACATGTGCTCCCCCCCCCCCCCATCTTTCTCCCAGCCTAATTCATTAATTTTTCCAGGACTACACCAGCTACTGGAGAGGTAAATATGTCTTCTACAGGAAACCAACAATCTCCTGCTCATGCAACAGTCTCTTTAATTCTATCTTACTTCTTAGACCTGTATGATTGAATGTATGATTTTTGCAACAACTGAATGATTGATTCACTTTTGTTATTATTAAGTAAACTAAAGACACTTTTTAACTTCATTTGAGTCTCTGTGTCTCTTTTTGGGAGGTCTGAGGGAGGCTCAGCCTCTGTATACAAATGGTGCAGATTCCTTAATCCCTACTGCTGATTATTAAGAGCTAATATTCCCCAAATATTAATAACATAAAAGAACAGTCAGGGTAACACTGCATGTATTTCACCCTGGAGGGACCAAGCTGACCTGATCTTGTTGGATCTCAGAAGGTAAGCAGGGTCAGGCCACATATGTACTTGGCTAGGAGACCACCAAGTAAGTCCAGGGTTGCTCTGTAGAGGCAGGCAATGTAAATAGCCTTGTTCTCTTGCCTTGAAAACCTAACAAGGTTGTCATAAGTTGGCTGGGACCCAACAGCACTTCCCACTACCACCACATGAATTGATTGAGGCTGAATTCACACATGCCCCTTGGACCACTTTTTTCTCTCTCCTCTGCTGCTTCCACATTAAAACAGAAAAGTAATTTGAAATTAATTTGCAAGTCTCAAGCATGGTGAGGGGACCAAGGGATCCCAGCTGGGGTTGCAATTCCGCTGCTATTATTATTTCAGAAACAGAACAAAGTTTGAGGCCAGTAGCATCTTTAAGACCAACAAAGTTTAATTCTGGGCATAAGCTTTCATGTGCATGCACACTAACCACCTGAATCTATTTCAGAAACAGAAGAGGGTTTTCTGTTCCATGACTTAAAAGAACATGGGTAAGCATGGGTGGGGTGTGACTGTGAGGGGCTGGGGGCTTGCAATTCTGTGCTGAGCCCAGACAAGTAAAACTGGTACCTGGTTTCTAATTTACACTGGTGTTTCATCCTTCAGCCTTGAGCCATGTTTGGAGGACTTTGGTCTAGACAATGAGCCATCTTCCACGGGTGGGACACCAACCTCTTCTCCAACCATACAAATGTCCCCCTTCCCACCAGACCTACATGGCAAACAACTCCCCCCTCCCCTCCACACTGCCTTCTTGCCAAATGCTTCTGTAGCTCATTGGGAGCAAAGGGGGAGGGCAAGCTGGCTCCTCTGCTTCTTCATCTGGAAAGCATGCCGGATGTTTTAAGGATGCTGGAAAGGCAGGGCGCCCCCCAAGCTGCTTCTGCCCAGGGCACAGGCTGGCTGAGGGTGGAGACGAAAACTGGGTGCTTGGCATGGCTCCTGCTGCTGCTTCAACCCTACGCCGCTCCTCCCCTTTGCACTACCGGTGCCCGTGCTGGTGCACAGATGGCACTGGCGGAGGCTTGGAAACTTCCCACCCCAACACAGAAAGGAAGAAACCCCTCCTTGCCTCCCCCAGGCCCCCTGCCCCAGGTATTCCATACGCCATGTGCCCCACACCAGGCATCTTGCCCTCCGCCAGGGACTGGCTCCCAAGGAAGCTGGCTCCTGCTCACCTTGGCGAAGAAGGGTAGCACAGGTTGTGCTCTGGCAGCAGCACGCCCACTGTCACCAACACTGTCGGGGCAGTGCTGGCATTGGCAGCTATGGGCTGGACAGTAGAGGGCACCAGCAGGGGCATCAAGGCCCCAAAAAACAGCAGTGGTGGCAGCATAGCCAGGCCTATGGACAGGGCAGGAGAGGAGCTCTTGGCTGCAGAAACCTTGGAGAAGGTGCCCCTTCCACGGTCCTTCCTTCGGGCACCTGGGCAGGGGCAAGGGAGGGGGGTGGCAGGCTGGCAGGGAGTCCTCCAAAGCTGGCACCCTAGGCAATAGCCTAACCTTGCCTCTATGGAAGAACCGGCCCTGAGTGAAAACACAATGGAAAGCCCGTGAGAGTTCTCCAGGTACCAACTTTTGTAATTATTTCTTCTCTCTTTCTGAACAGAAGTAAATTAATTGGTCTTTCTGTTCAAAGTCACTAAGACAACAAGAGAGAGAGAACCAGTATTAAACTATACCTTGTCCAGATTGCTATTCTGTGCTTTGAATTTCCTTTCTAATCCAGAATGTAAAGTGCTTGAAGAATTATGTTACCATTGAGAGTAACAGTACAAGAATAGCACAACATTTTTTTTCCTGTGGGTGGCTTGAATGCAGTTTATTGTTCCTGAATGAGACTAACATAGCACTCAGAGTGAGGAATGACCCTCCCCAATGGCTTGAATCACCTAATTGATTCATTATTCCATTCACAGGCACTTACAAGTACTTTTAATGCAGCTATTTCCCATTTGGGTTGGACCCTCTAAATGGCTCATAGAAAGCATTTGTGAACATCAGTCTTTTCCACTCTCCATTCCTTCCCGTAGCAACTGGCAACTCTCCATAAAGCAGGTGATTGAGGGAGTATTATATACTAAATTGAAAGGGCCATGGGGTACAAGGCACTGAAAACTACAAAACTCAACATAGTTGAGCACTCCTTGTCCCCCACCCTTGCTGGGATTTCTTGAAGTATTTCCCACTCTTGCAAGCCTATAGAGCAGAAATTTTAAAAAATGAGTTTCTAACTTGTACCCGATCCCTTTTCTTTTTGTACTTGTGTGGTACAGGTGCACAACTGAAGAAAATATACTACTATAAACACTAAGTCCTCCATATTCAGATCTTTGTTTATAGAAATGTTTATTAATATCAGGGGTCATTTGGGGCCGGAGCCAGGTGTAGCGCTGCTCCACCAGCTCAGGAATGGGCACTAGGGCAGCCACGGGCTGAATCAGATTCTCTGATCTGATTCAGCCTGCCGCCGAGTTTCTGCCAAAATTCGGTGGTGGCTTTAAAAGTGGCTGGAGGGGAAGGGGTTTGAGGGAGAGGCTCCAAACTTGCAGGGTAACTTTTTTCCCACCATAGAGAACAATGGAGGGGATGGGCAACCTGTTTGGGGCCCTGTAGAACTGGACCCTGTGGTCCAATCTTCTTGAAACTTGGTGGGTATTTTGGGGAGAGGCCCTAGAAGGTACCCTGCAAGTTTGGAGCCTCTCCCTCAAAACCCCTCTTCTCCAGCCCCTCATATACCCTATGAGTTTTTGCCATTGACTTCAATGGCCCATTGGGGCTGAAACTGACATTCGGCCAGTCATGCTAATGAGTTATGCTAATAGGTATGCTAATGAGTTCCTGCACCTCTTTTTCTACAAAATGACCCCTGATTAATATTATCTTACAGTGACCTGGAGTAAATTAATTATAATTAGGACCAGCCTAAATTGTATACTGCTTTGATGGGGAAATTATTTTGCAGGAGACTAGCTGAAATAGTCCCTGTTTTATCTTTTTCATGCCTGTTTGTTACTATCAATCCCCCCTCTGTTCTTCTGCTTTTCCTTGCTCTTCTTTTCATAAGAGCTTTTCTTCTACAAGGATCTCCAACCAATCAAGGCTCATGCAGTAAGCACATGTTGATGTGACAGTGCTATATAACCCTAATCATGTAATTGATATTGACAGTGCTATACAGCCCTCATCTTATTTGTGTACATGATGTAACTGATAGTAAACAAAACCAATTAAGAATGAGATAACTGAAGGAGGTACACACTGCCATTGCTGGGATTCCCAGCTCTGGGTTGGGAAATTCCTGGAGATTTTGGGGGTGGAACCTAGGGAGGGAGGGGTTTGGGGAGGGGAGGGACCTCAGCAGGATACAATGCCGTAAAGTCCACCCTCCAAAGGAGCCATTTACTCCAGAGGAACTGATCATTATTGTCTAGTGGGGGATCTCCAGGCCTGTTCATATTTTCCTTTTTTGTACTGATCTCTGGTGGAAACTATAAGTAATAAACCAAATTGAAACAAAGTCAGAAGATTTTCTCTACTGACCAGCCATATTGCTCTTAGGGCCATCAGGCCTCCTGCCAGGATGCATGGTGTCCCATTGGCAGCACTCAATTATTTTTTTTTAAAAAAGCCAGCATTGTCTGAACTGCTACATGGCTTCTAAGAAAAGTTTGAAAGTGACACAGGTAGCTCTAGGAATCACTGGAAACTATGGTTTTACCATAGATTTTACCATAGAGTTTCAGGTAATTCCTAAAGCTACCCTATGTTAGTTCTCAGTTTTTCCCAAAGGTCATGTAGTGGTGCACAGGACATCGCCATCCCCATGTTCCTGCCCCTGAATTTCAGTACTTTGTTGCCATTTTATAAAAGCCAAACAGCAATCAGGGTGTGTTTTATATTATCAGGGTATCACAGTGCCTTAATTTCAAATTGCTGGTTCTGTTTAAAAGGAATTAATCTTTGGGCTTCTGTGCAGTACCACAATGGGACTGCGCAGGTATAGGCCAGCCAATAAAATAATTATCTAGCAATTTCTAAGCCTTTAGACACTGAAAAGGAAGCCCCTCCTGTCCAGAGATTGACAGCGACTATCTTCCTGCTCAAACAGTCATGTGCTCTTCAGTTCGTTCTTTGCCAACAAAGATTGTTCTTCTAACATCTGTGAGGTTTCTTTCTTTCTTTCTTTCTTTCTTTCTTTCTTTCTTTCTTTCTTTCTTTCTTTCTTTCTTTCTTTCTTTCTTTCTTTCTTTCGGCTCTTCAGCATTTTGGGCTGGTTTTTTGTCAGCCTATTCTTTGATAACCTTCCTTTCTGAGATTTAATTAACATGTCTCAGAAATCTGTTTTAAAAAGTTCCTCTTGCTGGACTAAAATGGCTATGACAGATGAACACGTGTCTTATTTGCCTCAATGAAGGGCATAATGTTGTGGACTGTAAACTTTGTCAGCAGTTTACATCCAAGGCCTGCAGTGACTATGCATCATGTCTGAAATCTGAGCTTTGGGAGAGGGCTCTTGCCAGTTCTGAATGCCCAGCAGTAAAAAAAATCTGCCATGGAGGACCAAGGTCTGACCTCGATTCCAAAGTCAGTACCTCAGACAGATTACTCATCATGGCTACCATCTACCATCTTGGTCCCATTGGTTCCAGCATCTAATCTGGTGCACCTATGTCATCTGAACCATTACCATAGAGGTTTACTTTGGAGTCACCACCTAAGAAGGCCAAACAGAAGACATGTTACAAAGAGAAACAACGGTTGGTTCAGGAAAAGACTCTCAAAACTAGTTCTCTATTTGGATCCGAAGGAACTCCTTCCATCTCAGACTCCATCACTGCATTCCCATTCACCAGCTCCATAACTTTTTGAATATGACATTGGAACCAAGTCTGTGGATCCAGCTGACAACCCTCTCTCCAAACTGTTGTATCGGTGCAACAGTCAACATGGTCTCCAGCCTTCCTGCTAGTTCCATGGCATCAGTACCCTTTCTTCTACCCCTCACCCGCAAGAATGGGGTGATTATGTCAGGCCTCCATCTTGCTCAGAACCAAGGCAAACTTCATCTAAATCTAGAGAACATCTACTGGTTCTGACCTGGTGGGCCCTACCACAGTCAGCCCAGCTGCCTCCAGTCATTCTCTCCAGTCCCAAGAAAAAGGAAGGTTCCTGTTCTGGCACCAGCTCTGGCCTCTTGTCCAGTCCATCACCAGACAATACTGTGGGGGGCCCAGACCCTATTTATCTGAGTAGGGATTTATGTTTATACTCAGAACAGATGGTGAGGATGGCTCAGTCTGTAGACATTAAAAGCACATCTATGGATCTGAGGCCTAGAGACAAAATCCTGGGCAGGTTATTTTCTGACTTACTAAAGACCATTGCCTCTCCTCTGCTAGAGGATGTCTTAGACATTTCAAAAGCAGTAGGGGGAAAACCCTCTTCTATCCCAACTACTTCTTGCAAGGTCAAAAATATGTACCAGGTACAACAGGATGGATGCCCATTTCTTTTTACCCACCTGCTCCTTCATCTCTAATAGCTGAAGAAATACAAGCAAAACATAGACAAGGCACTCATTTGACCCTGGCTAATAAAGAAGGGAGGAAGATGGATGTCAAAAGCCATAAAGCCTACCCTTCTTCAGCCTTAAACCTTAGAATGGCAAACTACCAAGTTATAGTGGGAGGCTATCAGCTTTTTTTGTCAGAAAAGCTTTCCACATATCAGGATTTATTACCTGATGACAAGAAGTGTCTGGCAAAGTTAATACAGACTGAGGCCATCAGACTATCAAAACATCAGATCAATGCAGGGCAACACTCCACAGATACATCTGCTAGAGCTATGGCCTCTTCTATAGTTCTTAGGAGATATGCTTCACTCTGTTCTACGGCACTCCCAGTAGAGACAAGAAATAGGGTATATCTCCCTTTTGAAGGGACTTCAGTCCCTCCAGGACTGATGACGTTTTATTGCAAATAAAAAAGAATCCCCAGAAAGGTTGGAGGTTTTTTTTGGCATTACCTCTGTGGAAGCCCTACAGTATAAACAGTGCTTCTAATATAGATATCCATATCAACATCCCTACCAAAGATAGCAGAGGTCCTACTAACCACAACAGTATTCTATTTAAAGATCCTTTTCCAAGAACCCTCAGCAACTGAGGTGCAGAGGGGGAAATTGACCCAGATCTGGTGCCCAGCAGTCACTGTCCAAGGATCCCTCACAGGGGAAAAAAAAATCCTGCTTCTGATTTCCAATCTGAGTGGCATTCCATCACCTCAGACTCATGTGTTCTATTATTAGTGAAGATTATCATTTGGAGTTTCAAGAGCTGCCTCCCCTACAGATGGCTTCCTCTGCTATCGACAATATTTTCCCAGAACTATACTTGGAAATACATTCATTACTGGACAAAGGTGCAATTCAAAGGGTACCAGAGTCTGACTGCCTTTATGGGTTCCACTCCAGATTCTTTCTGGTGCTTAAAAAGGATGGTGGACTATGTCCCAATTTTGACTTAAGGGGGTTGATTTTTTTGTCCTTTACAGTTGAAAAATTTTGAATGGTTACATTATCAACAGTTTTACAGTTCCTTACAAATTGCTTGGAATTCTAAGACATATGTATGCAAATGTCTCTCATGCTGCAGCCATGTGTCTCAAACCAAAAGAGCCCCACAATGAGTGCCCCAACATTTGTAGTGCATCTGTAGCAACCCTGATTTGTGAGCAAACAGTGCCAAAAGGGATATCTCAAAAATTACTGTCATAGGTCCACCAGGCAGGAAGCCTAATCACTCCATGTGGTATAGGAAATATTTGGTACTGTGCCTAGATGAAAGAGCTGAAAGCCCTGACAAACCAATTATGAAAAGATTAGCGGGCCTGGGGCTTGCTGTTGTTGCCCGGGGGAGGGGAGGAAGGCTTACCTGTTGTCAGGAGTACCTCTGAGGATCTGCCTCCTGCGGACCTAAGTGAGGTGGAGGATCAGCTCCCAGCTCCAGAGGACCCTCCACCTGAGCCAGATGAGGCTCAAGCAAGCACTTCCCAGGGTTTCGTCCCAGCACCAGCAGCAGCTGAGCCACAGCTAAGCTCAAGCCCACCTGATTCACCTCCTTGTGTGGAATGTCTAAGGTCCCAGTGCAGGCAAGACTTAGCTGCAAGAAGGAAAGAGGCATGCATGCATGGTCACAGATCACTAAGCCTTGAGTTCTAGAAGGAGCCAGGACCTCTCTGCTAGCTGCTAACAAGCACAGGAAGTGGCTGGGGATTTAGGCACAGCACAGAGATTACCAACTTGTGCTAGCAACAAGTCTTCTTGGCTAAGCTCTGCACCCGTTTGGCTTGTGATAGCTAATTTGATTCTGGACCCTCTGGCTTGTGATTCTGGCTTTGTTTGACTTCGGCTCTGTTGACTCCCTGGACTGGTTTACTCATGAGTTTCCCTCTTTGACCCTGGTTTGGACTGACTCTGCTTTTGGCTTAATGGTTTGGACTTAGCAACTCATTCCTGATTCGGATTTACCTTGGATTGTCCCGGACTTCTGCTTGACTCCTGTCCTATTGGCACTCAGCTCGTGACACCTGTGGCTGCTTCTCCATGTGGAGCTCCTTCTCTCCCCCTCCCCCCCACGAGTACCACGGGTCCCACCTCTTGTACATTCTTAATTGCTATCAACCAAAATAGCCACATTTACTTTCACACCTGGCATGAGGCATGCACCTCAGGTGACACAAGCCATGTCAGAGGGTCTCACATTACAGTCACACTTTACTCTAGGAACTCACCTTTAAAAACCTTCTGAAAGTGCCCTGACCTGGATAGCCTAGGCAAGCCCGATCTCATCAGATCGCAGAAACTAAGCAGGGTAGACCCTGGCAAATACTTGAAAGGGCAACCTCCAAGGAATACCAGGGGTGGGATGCAGAGGTAGGTAGTATAAGCCAACTCTCTGAAACATCCCAGTTCCACTAGGGGTCTCCAGAAGTCACCATGACTTCAAGGCTCGTAAGTGCACACGCACCCCCACCCCCGAATACTCACAAAAAATATTTCGAAAGTGATGGTTTGCTTGACACAGCTCTGAGTGCTGCAAGGAGGGTGGAAGGTAAGGTTGCAAGTCCACTGCCTGCAACTCCAGAAGGATTTGGGAGGCAGGGACTGGTTACACAGGTGTCCTGATATCACCATTTGCAAATAATCCTTTCTGTAGAAGGATTGTCTGCTGATGGCTGGCCACAGGTGGGTGGGTGGCTGGAGGCACATAAATGGGTGAAATGGCTCTGCACCAGTGCTACGATGTGACTTCTTGTGAATACCAGAAGTGATACTCTAGGATTTGGGCAAAATTCTTTGGTAAAACCATAGAATTTTGTCCAAATCCTAGAGTAGTGACTTATTGTCATGTCAGCAATGTGATGTCACTTCTGGGTATTTACAACATTGCATCAGGGTTTTTTTTTAATTTTAAATTCTTCCTGACAACCCTCAGCGGGCTGGCAAGCAACAGAAAACATGAGTGGAAGGTCTTCCTAAATGTAGGTGGTTGAATAAACATATAAAACTGCCATGTACTGAATCAGCAATGGCAT
Organism: Lepidodactylus listeri; assembly: GCA_029233225.1. Classification (NCBI taxonomy): domain Eukaryota; kingdom Metazoa; phylum Chordata; class Lepidosauria; order Squamata; family Gekkonidae; genus Lepidodactylus; species Lepidodactylus listeri. The sequence goes on along the minus strand of JARCFY010000001.1, from coordinate 114,607,642 downwards.
ATGGTGGACTAATTCAATATATGGCAGCTTCATATGTTCATGTGGCCACCTACATCAAAAGAGATTTCACAAAGTAAGCTTTTTGTTCTTAACAAGATCAGGATACTTTCACATTATGATCAGGAAAAGTAGCAATATGTTTGCCTTAATTGCATAGTACTGTGTAGGAAACTCATGAATCTTACAGAATTTATTGTTTGAACTAGTCCTACACTAGTAAATTTGCTCTGTCTTCATTTAAATTTTATGTAGGAAAGAATATTTGGTTTCCCAAGGATATCATAAGTGACAGTACATTAAAATGCATTAGTAACAAGATGAGCCACTTGCTATGAATGTTTCAGCAGACATAGATTATTATTTCATAGAAAGCAGAAATACTTGACTAGTTACTGTTTGTCCACAAGAGGGTAGCAAGATTACATATTTATCTACTTGTACAGCGTTTAAGACTATGCATGTTTGTTAGAGATACTTTCTCAGTTCTTAGTATCCATGAAATGTGAACTCTGTGTTTTAATGATAGGTGAAAAATGGAGGAAGGAAACATTTTGCTCATTAAGCTTAATTCAGAGTGCAGTCCACATGATATAATTTGGTGATAACTTGTGTGCTGTGAGATTATTCAAATACAGAAAAGTAATTTTCACTGGAAGATACGCTATAGATAAGTAGGGATAGTCTTGAACCTAACCACAAAGCAAAATCCATCATGAATTTTGCTGTTTGTGGTTTGGGAACAGAAGTTCTTGAAGGTTCTATTATCATGAACTTCCATGACCTTTTAAAGCAATTTGTGGCAGTTTGTGGCTGTTCAGGGATAGAGCAAAAAGCAGGGGTTTAAAGGGACTCTAAAATGTCTTCTAAAGTCTCTTTAAACTTAAAAGGGAGTACACAAGAAATCCCAAAAAACAGCTGTGGCAGGAGAACCTGCTCCTCACTGCGCAGCTGTTTCAGGCTGTCTTGTGCAATCCCAGTGCACAAGAAAGCCCCAAAGACAGCTGATTTCTATATCTTCTTTGTTCATACTAGTTTTAGAATAAAAGTTTTCTAGATTTTCAGAATTCAATTTTGACTTGTCCCTGACCAGCTGTATTGGAGCTGGCCTCTCCAATAAGCTTAAGTTGTCCATATCCATACTAACAGCTCTATTGTGTACTATTCCTAGACTAGGAATAAGGCCCATTGTGGAAATAAATACAATGGGCTCTAGAAAGGCTCTGGGAGAGTGCCAAGGCCTTGGGCACTCAATGTCAATTTGCTGTGGCAACCTCAGCAGGGTATAAGGACACAGAGTCCACCATTTTCTCCATGGGAACTGATCAATGCCGTCTGGAGAGCAGTTGTAATTCTGAGTGATCTCCAGCCCTCACCTGGAGATTGGTAACTGTGGTTCCCCAACAGGGAATAGCTGGTTTGGAGGGCAGAGTCCATGGCATTCTAACTGTCTGAGGCCCCACCCCTCCTCAAACCTCACCTTCTTCAGACTCCATCCCCCAAATCTCCAGGAATTCCCCACTTGGAGTTGGCAGCCCTATCTCCTTCCCAGCCAAGCATCAACGTACCTTCATTTCCCCCTCATTGTTCAGCTTTCCATCTCCCCCCCCTTCCTGCAGCCTCTACTGTGCTCTGAAGCCCTGTCTGCCACGTCACATTGGCTGTCATGGGGGGCATCTCAGCAGGGTATAAGGACACAGAGTCCACCGTTTTCTCCATGGGAACTGATCAATGCCATCTGGAGAGCAGTTGTAATTCTGAGTGATCTCCAGCCCTCACCTGGAGATTGGCAACAATGGTTTCCTTGGCCAGGAGGGCGGGATAGAAATGTAAATAAATTTCCCAGGAGGAAAAGTGGTCTTTCTCTGCAATGGGGACCAAAGCAGCTTACATCATTCTCCTCGCCCCCTTTTGACTTGCACAACAATCCTGTGAGGTAGGTTAGGCTGAAAGTCTGTCTGGTTCAAAATCACCCACTCAGCTTCTACAGCAAGAACCTGGATCTAGCAGATCCTGCTCTGAAGCACTGATTGCCACGCCTAGGGTACCCAACCTCCAGGTAGAGCCTGAAGATCGCCAGGTATCACAACTGAACTCCAGACAACAGGTCTCTCCTGTCCAGTGAAAATAACTGCTTTGGAGAGTGGACTTGATGGCATTCTGTTCAGCTGAGGCCTCTGCCCTCCCCAAAGCCTGGCTTCCATAGACTCTACCAGAAAATCTCCAGGAATCTCCCTACCTGGAGCTGGCACCCCTAGTCAGAACTGGTCCCAATGAGTTCTTTACAAAGGCCTGCAAAGGGTTTCCTTCCTTTGTCTGAACCAAGCTGGGTTGCCTACTGTTGCAAAAGGGGCTCCAGTTTGCAACTCAGCTGTTCGCCTCCCTCCCTCGTCCTGTGGGCATATCTCACTCCTTAAGTTCCCTGCCATCAATCACTGAACTGTCACTGCCTTTTTAGAGGGCTCCTGTGGCCAAATCTCCCTATTTGGAAATGGAATCCTCAATCTTTGGGGGATCCCTGGAAAGTTGGCAACTGAAGGGTCTGGCCTTTCCTTGCTTCCCTGGGCTACCCCCTCCCTTTGGTATTGTGCAGAGCAGGGGAGACTATGCACAACACAGATTATTAGCCCAAGTAAAAGAATTTTTTTACTATTTACACAATTATGGAGCGCATACACACACACACTAAATGAATAAGGCACAACTGTAGGAGTAAGCACATACTATGAACTAACAGGGCATAAATCAACAGGGGTTAAACACAATCCTCCCTGGGTGGGCTGGAGTCTATATTGATGGTGCCCCACCCCTTGGGACAGTCTCTCTTTTCCCACACTTTTTGGCTCTGGGGCCGCTGGGAACTGTAGTCCAACAGAAGATGAAGCCTCATTCAACCCAGTTAGTGATATCCCTGCAGGCCCCTCTCTGAAACTACAGCTCATTTGAACCTTATGGGGGAAGATTTAAACAAACCACAGACAGCAGCCATCTTATAAACACAGGTAACTGCCATTTCTTTACACCTACCACCTGAAGTTTGGCAATCCTAGGGGGAAAGTCAGCCGCACAGCAGGGGGTTGAAGGGAATGGTTTGATGGTTGCTGGCCCACCTCATTAGCCAGCCAGCCATGCTGGAGCTTAGAAGGAGAGAGAGCCATTTTCTGACAGTTTATTCTGACAGAAAAGTCAGTGGGCGGGGGTGAGGGGGTTATGCTGTTAGTCCATTGTTTTTTCACTGACAGAAGTAGGCCACTGAGGGGACAGTTAGACCCACCTGGCAGTGGGCAGAGGAGGAGCGTGGACCCAGCTCCCAGTTGGTCCTTCCCCTTCGCTGGCTCCCTCCAGACTGAGGCCGAGACGCTGGCTGGTGGTTCTGTGGGCGGGACTGAGGCAAAGCAGGGAAAGAATGCAGCCAATGGCCAGGGTCCCCCTTTTGAGAGGCAGTCCGTCCAGCCTACTGATTTTGGCGCCCCATGGAATCTTGCCCTTTGGAATGTTAAAACGGCTTTATATAATAGGAAAGATTCATATGCTGAGGATCTAAAGCTTCCGTAAGATTTTCATCAGGTTTACTCTGAAGGCCTTTTTATACCTATTTGTACCTTTCCTAACCTGAGGTATACATTTTATCTGAGCTTCCAGGATTGTAGTTCTAAATAGTCTCCGAGCTTTCCAAAGCTTATCTTTCCTGTCAGATTTTTTCTTCACAAGCCTCCTCATTTGAGAGGAGTTACTGCTTCTAAAGTTAAATGTGGCTGTGTTGGTCTTTTGGGGCAACTCCCTATTTACATAAAGGCTAAACTTAATAGCACAGTGGTCACCGTTCCCAATTGGTGCTATCATGTTTACATCTCTCACCAGGTCTTGAGCATTACATAGGACCAAGTCTAGGATTGCCTCCTTCTGTGACCATCTGCTCCATGGCACAGTCATTGAGAGTATCTAGAAACCCAATCTCTTTCTCCTGACTTGAACACATATTGATCCAATCAATGTGTGGGTAGTTAAAATCACCTATTATGACATATATATTTAATCTAGCTGCTTAATTCTTTTGCTGTTTTTAAATCACCTTCTAACCTTTGCTCTGGTGGGCAGTAATGAACTCCCAGAATTAAGCTTTTTTTGGGGGGGGGGCATTATTTTCACTCATACTGTTTCTGTAAGTGAATCTATTCCTCTTAGATTCTCAATTTTACTGGACTGTATACCCTCTCTGGGAGGCCATGGTGGCTCAGTGGTTAAGATGCTGAACTGCAGATTGGAAGATCAGTAGTTTGGCAGTTCAAGACCCGAGTGCTGCATGAAGGAGTGAGATCCCATCTCTGGCCCCAGCTCCTGCTAACCTAGCAGTTAGAAAGCAAGAAATTACAAGTAGATAAATAGGTACTGCTTTGGTGGGAAGGTAACAGCGTTCCATGCACCTTGGCATTTAGTCATGCTGGCCACATGGCCACAGAGTTTTCAGGGCGATTGCTAGAGCATCACCCCGGCAATGTGTCCAGCGTGATGATGTCACTTCCGGGTGATGTCAACATGCTGGGCAGTTGGCCTCAGAGAGAGAGAGGGAGGGAGAGAGGAGTGGGGGAGCCAGGGGGGGGAGGAGAGGCTCTTGCGGCGGCTTCTTGGGAGCCCTAGCACAGGTGGTGGGGAGGCAGGGTGGCAGGTGGGTGCTCTGTTTTGCCCGGGGGGGTGGCCTGAGCCGCCAAGCCCCTGCGTAGTTGATGAAAGGACAGCCCCTGGGAGTAGCAGAAGTGTTCTGGGACTTTGAAAGTCTATGCCACCACAAGGAGTACTTCTCTTCATACTGTAACAAAAACTCCTAAATAGTGTGCCCAGTGTTTTTGTTTAGGGTTGCCACCCGCCTGATGGGGGCGGGGGTTATCCTGATTTGGGGGGGCCCAATCTGTCACTGGTCAGCTGGCCAGTGCGGGAGCCCCACCCCCCAAAAGCCCCATCCTACCTGACATGTCCAGTACAATGTCGCCCTCCAGGTGACATCATCGCACCAGGCACATTGCATGGACACTCCAGCATTTGGGCAAAAACTCTATGGTGACCGTAGTGTTTTGCCCAAATGCTAGAGCATCCCACCTGACCTGCCATGCACGATAACATCAACTTTGGGTGATGTCATCATGATGCATATGCACTTCACACATGCACAAGAAGACTTTAGAGAGAAGACTGGATCCGCCCACCCTGCCAGCAGCCAGGTAAGACCTGGAACCCCAATTTCTGTTGCTCTAAGGATCTTTCTCACACTTCCAGTGTCAGTGGCAGTTGTGGTGAACACAGTTTCTCAGAGCTCAAACTTATAAAAATGTACATACGCTCAACAATGTGGCAAAGGAGACTACTTGGTTTGGCAGCTATATCAATTGAACATGCTGAAGCATCAGACTTGACCTGACCAGGCTAGTTACAGGGTTTTATGGTACCTTCTGCATAGATTTATGCAGAGGTGACTTTGCAGTCAGTACGGCATTGCCCCAAGGTATTTAAATGTTGTTTTGAGCTGCACTTTTCCCTCCCAGTTGAGAAAATGTGAAGTGAATGCTAGATGCAGAATCACCCCCAGTATCCCCTTGTAACTGGCCTCGCTTTAGAGCCAGAAATCTGAGTATGATTCTGGCTACAATTTGGACTGCAATACAGGCTCCCAGTATACCAGATCCCTCTTTCTTCCTTCCTGATTTCTATGCAAACTAGGAAAGGTATCTTTTTGGTCACTATCTTAATCTATCTCCCCCTATTTTCCAACCCATACTGCATTACACAGAGACCTGGTATTTTGCTCCTCTCTGTTAGTTAGGGCCTTATACCTGATGACTGCACACCTCTGTACCAACAGATTCCATTTCTCCTCTGTCCTAGTTCCAATTTTCTCTACATTTATACCTCTAGTTTAAAAGTAACTCTTGCTCCAAAGTGAGGTTAGTGCTACTTGATTTCTGGTTGTTAGTGTGACATTGCTAGTTTAGATAAGGAATGTGCTCTGTTTATGTGCTTTGATTTAATATTATTAGTATTTGCTTAGGATAAGTTTTCCCCTCCCTAATATTTCAAAAATCCCTCAATAAAACTCCATATTTCTTTTCAAACCTTTAATCTGATCTCTCCTGTCCATCTCTACTGAACATGCTACTCACAACCACTTCTTTGGGCAAAAGATCTGTTTTCCTTTCCCTGCACAAACATACAAGCTAAGTATTCTTTACTTAGGGCAGGCAAGCAACAATAAGAAATCTTGTTGCTGGAAAGCAACATTGGCTTGAATGCTGCATCAGCCTTGCCCATTGACTCACATACATGGACATCAATGGTCCAATATCACCCAATCAGTGTCTCAGGCTTCATTCAAAACAATGGGATTGTCCCATAACTGTATTGCAGCCTCACAGGTTGTGAACTGGCTTGTTTTGAATATTCTGAAATGTGCAGACTCAAGCCTATTATCATACATAAACCTGCTTGACTAACTTTGAGCAAATAATCAGAATTCTTACATGCTCTGGATATCTGTATGCATGAGCACAAATGAGCAATGCTGCACATCATTACATTTTAAAATCTGTTCCTCTACTGAGAGATAAAATACAGCAGTATAGGTCTAGTATAATGACTGATCTTTAGACATATCTACTTTTGCATAACAAAAGGCCCTGGGGGATACAAAAATATACAAGTTGCACATATTTTTTTCCCCTTATTGCATTCTTATTTTCTAGTGATTGATACTGCTTTGAAGAATCTAATAAAATAATCACATGAAAAGGAAGCTGGAAGCTTATTAATTTCTTGGTAGGAAGCTATCAGTGGATGGCTCTCAAAGGGAAATATTATTAGAGACATTCTGAAGTCAAAGAAAGTCCTAAGCCCCCTTCAAAGGAGAAGCTTAAAGTTTTGACTCCGACAATAGAAAGAAATCAAGTTATTTCTTTTATCCAGACATTCTTCTTCTTCTGAGACCTTATATATTGATGCATTCTAGAAGTAGATTCTGCGTTCCTATAGTCTAAGGTTTGATTTAAACAAAAATACTGAAAATTCATAAATCCTCAGTTTTTCAAAACAGAACCGACAATTTGTTTAAAAAGTAGACAATTCACAATTTATATTGCATGAAAATATTATATCCATTTCACCACTGGGTGGAGACGTTTTCCTAACTTTTATTTCTGATTGCTACTTAAGGTGTAGCACTGTCCTCAGAAAATGCTGCTACTGTCCTCAGAATGCTGCTACTGTCATTCAATGCTGCTACTGTCCTCAGAAAATGGCTGCCTCTCTTCTTCTTCCAGGCTGCAAAGTAGACTATGCCAGTTTAAATGGTTCTTTTGAGAATGGAAAAAAGAATAATCTGTCTTCAATTACCATTCTAAAGTTAAAATGTTATTAAGGTAGGTATGTGGATTTCCAACATACAGAAGAAGCTGGCTAACTTTAAATAAGACAGAAGGTAAAATCTTAATTGAATGAAACTGCCCATCCATTACCCAGTTTCAGGGGGCTCTGAAAAACTTCATTGTGTGGATTGTCAACAAGGAGGTAACATCATAGGCACACTAGGTGATAACTATCTAGGGTTGCCAGGTCTTACCAGGCTGTGAGTAGGGGAGTCCCAGTCCTGGTTTTTACTTAAATGGTTTTTCCTTAAATGTTCAAGCGTCCCCCCTGCAACATGACTGGTGCAATGATGTCACTGCTGGGTGGTGTCATTGCGCCAAGCATGTTGGTGCATATGAGGCTTTCTGGGGGCGGAGTTCCCCCCGCTGGCCAGATCAGGGCCGATGGATCAGGGGCCGCAAAATCGGGTAACCCTCCGCCCCTGTCGGGGCAATGGGAACCCTATAACTATCAGGTATTTTCAAGATGCATTTCTATTTAAATATCTGAAGAAGTGAGCAGTGACTCATGAAAGCTCATAACCCACCACAAATTTTGTTAGTCTTTAAGGTGCTACTGGACATGGCTACCTATCGTGATATATTTAAAAAACAAAGTATTATTTGTTTACATTTGTAGGAAATCACAAAAGGATGTGATTTCTATGCAAATAATATCATGCTAAGATGCAACAATACACTAAGTATAGCGTAACAGGGGTTTGTACTTGGTCACATCATGAGAAGACACAACTCAATGGAAAAGACAATAATGCTGTTAAAAGCTGAAATCAGTAGAAAAAGAGGAAGACCCAACATGAGATGGATTGACTCAATATAGTGTTCAATCTATAAGATTTGACAGTGCATAACACACACATACTGATACTGACAGCTTCATGGGACTGTGGAACTTCTGGGCAGTGTTAGATCTGGACCTAAGTCCTCCTAGCAAAATGTGAAAAAATAGCAAATATGTAAATAATCAGTTGTACATATGAGGCAGTATTGTACTGAACTAAATGATGAACTTATTTGGTCCATTATTTTATATTTGGGCTGGCAGCAAGTATTCAGGGACTCCAGGAAAGACTTTTTCAATCCCTGCTACTTTACATTTTTTTCACTGAAAATCCATGAGGAGCACATCTCCTAACACTAAACCATAGACACATACTTTTAAAAAGGAACATTGCCAGATAAGAGGAAGGATGGGAAGAAGGACATCAGGTAACATTTGTCCACAGTCACCGCAGTATGACTTTAACGCGGTGACAACTTTTGTACAATAAAACCAAGAAGTGACACACCTATCAGCTACAGAAAATGAGAAGAGATGCAGAATAAAACAAAGTCCTAGGCAATTTTGAATGAAAATGTGTTCAAATTGATGCAGCCCACCTTCAAAATATAGAAAACAAATGAAATCCCCCCCCCCCAGGCCTTCTTTTGGAATTCCTGAGGGTGCAGTCCCTTCTTCGTCATTTATAGTGACCATGAAGATTTTATAAGTCTTCATCTTTCTGCTCACCCTGCTAATATTTCTGAGTTGTCTGTTCTCCTATGTGTCACTTAGTGGCTGCCTGTTCCTGATTGGCATCTGGCCATGTAACTATACTTTGGATCAGGGCTCATTTTGTAGCAGGAGCTCCTTTGCATATTAGGCCACCCCCCCCCCATGTAGCCAATCCTCCAAGAGCTTACAGTAGCCCCTGTAAGAAGAGCTCTGTAAACTCTCAGAGGATTGGCTACATTAGGGGTGTGTGACCTAATATGCAAAGGAGCTCCTGCTACGAAATGAGCCCTGCTTTGGATTCAGCTTTATCTGCAACAAACTCCTTGTGCACCATACATTTTAGAAGAACATAGCAAGAGAGAATGAATGTAATTAAGCATAAATATAAGCAGCAGAAGATTTAACAAATAAGTTAACATTGTCTATTGCACTTTCTCTTCTTTTTATCCTACCCTTCCTCCATAGATCTCAAGGCAGTATGCATGATTTTCTGTCCTTCACAGTATCCTCACAAACCCATGATGTAGATCAGACTGTGACCGGCTTAAAGTTACTCAGTGAACTTCATGTCTGAGAGAAAATTTTGTTGGAACTGAAGGATGATGCAACATCCTTTTTCAGTAACCACGCTGGTACAGTGGGGAAAGGGCAGTAAAGCTAGCAAGATGGACTAGCCAAATTCTATTGCTTTCTTCTTGTCTCTTCTGCTGCTATTCCTTTGTTACTTATTAGACTGCTAATTTTAGGAATGCCCTTCCGGCTGCATCAATAACAACAGCAACAACAATTGTTGTTGTTGTTGTTGTTATTTCTTCTCTCCCCAGCCACTAAGAGGACAACATGTGCCCTTTGTCTTTTCTAGCTAGATAGCTAGTTAAAATGTCCATCTCATCTTTCTGATCATAGTATGGATTTTCTTATCAACACACACATCCTGAGATCAGGGATTGACAGTGATGCCTGGATGTCAGAACTGGAAGTAATCTAAACTGTCAGAAGTGAAAGTTCACATAAAGCTCTTCTGTGTTGAGGTTTTTGTTCGTTTGTTTTCTTTTGCTGGTTCTTCTAACATCCCATTAAGTTCAGAGCTGGCAGAGGAAGAATACACATTAGCTGTATGGACCGTTGCTGCCTTTTTAAATGGGGAATGCAGAAATAAGTATACTCCAATAGGAACACATGTAGGCCAACTGTGGCTGCATATGGAAGTTGCCATTTTATTTATTTATTCATTAATTATTGTAAAGCAGAATTACACACAGGAAACATATAATGATATAAAATATACAGACAGATCGAACAATCCCCCTAAATACTAATATTTAAATTTTCAATCCACTCAGTCACAGCTTGGAAAAGTTCAAAGAACTCTGTCACATCTCCCTGGAGAGCATGATGCTCACATTCCTGTGATGGATGAAAAATAGTTCAGCAGGCTGCACCACAATCACATTCAAGTCCTGGTATTTTGCCCTGTTTAAACAACAGGTTTGCACATCTGCCAAAGCCTGTTCATATTCTATTAACCATCTTCCATACTTTACATGGCAAGTCATATCCTGTAGGCCTCTTGATGGTGTTTATCAGGTTATGGATATCGGGTGGAACTGATTACATCCATATTCGCAACCATTCATACCCTAGATCAAAATTTTGTGATTGCAGGATTTGTCCCAATCTTATTGCTGGGTCTTGGGACCTTAGTCTGGATATTTCTTGTCTTCAGATGCAGGGGAGCAATGTAGCACAATGTAAGTTGTTCAATATATCCACTGATGGTTCTCATTATTGTATTGAGTTGGACATCAAGTTTGAGGACATGGGGACTGTTGAGCCACACTGAAGCACTGTATTCTCAGTACCATACACCAACCCCAAAGCTGAGTGTCAAAGTGTTGTAGCAGATGCACCCCAAGTTGTACCACATCATTTTTGAAGGATGTTGTTTTTGTGTGCATATTTTCACTGCTACATTGGTTAGATGGTGCTTTTAGTTCAAGATCCTGTCCAGGGTAATGCCAAGGTACTTGGGTGTATATAAAATAAATAAATAATAAGGGCTTGGCCTTTTTGACTGGGTGGACCAGGACAGCTGGACACCTGTTGATTTTGGACTTTGAAACTATCTTGGACTCTGCCTTGTTAACAAATAAGGAATCATTATTTGGAATAAGGAATCATCCTTTGGAATAAGGAATCATTATTTTGTGGGTATCTAGAACTAGCTATTTAGCTTATTCTCATGGTTCTTTGCTCTTGTTTGTATATGCCAGCTACTGAAATGACCTGTGCATATGTGTATATGTATGCATTTTATTTGAGTAGGTCAGTATTGTGTGTTGCCCAGCCTCAGGTCTTCTTGACACTACTGAATTATATTTACAATGAATATGTGTTGTAAAATACTTAGCAGAGTGCATAAAGCACAGTGGAAATAGTGGATCACAAGACACATTTGTGTTTAGCTTCTAATAAAAAGTTTACTAAAAGAATTAGGGAAGGGTTACATGGAAAGAAAAACAATAACAGTCTAATTTATCTTTCTAGTTCTAACTTCATCTTGTTTCTTTGTCTGTGTTCTGTCTGTGCAAGAACAAAGGGGATGGAAGTTTTTCCCAAAAGCTCTACCCCTGGTGTACACGCAGAACATCATGTACCATCTAACAATATATTGATTAGCCAATAGTCAATCTTAAGGTCACCTTATTAAGAATATTACCTCCCCCTTCTTGGTGGGAAGATTCAGCTCGACATCTAATTGGTTGTAAGCTAACTAGCTTACATTAACATACAGACTTCAGCTTAACCCTTTCATGACAGAAGAGATGGCACTTGCAAAACCCAAACTTACTATATGGATGAATGCGAATGGGGATTCTTAAGATATTAAAGGTGTTTTTAAGGAATGTTTAAATTTATGAAAGATACAATGTACTTGTATAGGAATAATAAGCAACTGCACTAAATTTGCTAAATTCAGTTTCCCAAAATTTTGATACTCAGCTGAACAGGTTTTCCTGGATTAATGTTGAAGTATATGCCACTCAGCAGCAGCAACAACAAAAGTTCTGTCTTTTCAGTGCCCAACCAGTCATAGATCAAAACTGGGACTATGCTTTCTGGACAACGATGATGCTTCAGGGACATTGCCATGGTTTCTGATGTAGCACAGGATAACTGACAGAATTTCAAAACCATCATTGGACCCTGTGGTCCTTGCCAACTACCGCCCAGTACTGAACCTTCTGTTCTGGGTAAGGTGGTTGAGAGACTGGTGGCTGAACAGCTCTAGGCTTTCTTGGATGACACCTCAATCCTGGATCATCTCACCAGTGTTGTTTAACATATATATGTGCCCCCTCGCCCAGCTGGTCTGGGGATTTGGGCTGGGCTGTCATCAGTATGCTGATGACACCCAGCTCTATCTGCTGATGGATGGCCACCTGGACATTTTGGGCAGGGCTCTGGAGGTTGTGGCTGGTTGGCTGTTGACTGCAATATCTATGTAGGCATGCATTTATCAGGTGCTGTACCAGTTTCACTGGCTGCTCGTTGACTTCCAGATTTGGTTCAAGGTTATGGTAATAACCTTCAAAGCCCTACATGGCCAGGGACCAACATAATATGGGACCGACTCTTCCCATATGTGCCCTGAAGAGCTTTACGCTCAGTTGAATAATACTTTCTGATAGTCCCTGGCCTGAAAGATGTCAATTTAGCCTCAACAAGGGCCAGGGCTTTTTCTGCCCTGGCCCCAGCTTGGTGGATCATGCTCTCACCATGACAGATGTCCAGTTCATCTTGGCCTCCCCTATGTTCACTGCTCACATGGTCTGTACTGCTGCAATGCTATAGTGCCCATTCTGACCAATCCTGCTTATGAGATCAACAAAGCATTACCAGGTAACAGGTTGCAGTGTACGACCATTTAACTAGCTTCCTCAGGAGTCACCTGAAGTCCCGGATTAGCTGTCATTTTAGATCTGATTAGTAAATTTATTGTTATTTGTTAATCTGGAGTATTATTGTTTTTAGAGTTTTAATTCACATGTTGTGACCTGCCCTGAGCTGGCTTGCAGAGGAGGGCAGAATGTAAATAAAATAAAATAAATTTAGGCTGTGTGAACCTCACTAGATATTATAAAACTGTTGCCTTAGAGTAGTAATTCACATCTGGTTTGGCTTGTCTACACAGGAAAATCAAGTTGCAAATTGTTGCTGTAATGAAACAATGTCACAATATTCAACAATGTGTGATCCTTCAGTATTGGCAGGGGGTATCAGTGCTGGACAAGAACCCCTCTCAGGGAGAGGTGTACAATAGTTTATGCATCCAACATGGTGGCTTGTTCAACAAACACTTTTCCAAGGAACATATAAATGTATATGTAAACCTGACTGACCCTCTGGTGCACATAGATAACTGATTGGATTATTTTGTTTCTCAGTTATGCTTTTACCGGGTTTCTCTTTGTATTTGAATGCAAATAATTTTATTAAAGAGGTAGGCTCATAATTTACAAATTCCTTATGCAAATTTCATTGTAGCTCATATTCTCAATTTATATTTCACCCTTGGTATGTGTTCTTTATCAGTAACATGTGGAGTTTAAAAGAGTTGGCAAAAATACAAAATGTATATACTGAAAGGAAACTCAACAGTGAGACAGAAAAGACATATGGGCATGTTTGAGGAAAACATATCTTTATAATGAGCTGTGATGAGGAACTTCATGGTGTGAAGCACCATTTGGAGAGATCACAATGGAAAGATCATTTCAGTACTAGCCAAGTGCTTCACTTTCCTTGCTACCCCTTCCTGTTCTCCCCCCACCCCAATTTTCATGGGAGATTAATTTTGCACATGTTTCTAGCTTTTTATTCCCATAAGAGATCAGAAAACCAAACTGAAAACTATCTTTATGGTGTGGAGGAACATAAATGAATACAACAGGTACAGCTGTATGAAGACTAATGAGGATAAGGATATTTTCTCGCATCACTCTTTTCCTGATTAGATGCAGATGGAAATATGAGTTTATACTTTGGTCTGTTACACTGTAAACCCACTCTCTGCTATCCATGTTTAGAAAATTCTACACAGTGGTGCTGCTGAGGTCACGTAATTTTTCTCATCTAAAGGTAGCAGTCTCGAGCCATAAATATCTTACTCAGGCTCCCTGCTTACAGTTTCCTGCATCTTTATTTGTTCATCTAACAATTCTGCAGAGAACTTCCAGATCCCAAAGTTATTTATGATTTTTGGATGCAACTATCATTTTTGACATCATTCTTTTAGGAGCTGTTCATGCTAACTGATGTTCATCTTAGTCCTGTTTCATATAATGGGTGTTTCTGTCCTGAGCTACCTAGACATTTTAAAATGGGCAGGTTAGAAATGTCATAACTTCAAAAAGTAATTGCATGAGTGCCAAGCATTACTTTGGGAACTAGTTCACAGAACTTCCTGTTCCTAGACAGGGTATTGCATACTAAACTCTCCAAACACACCTCTGATTTCCATGTGCTGGGTTAGGTCTCAGGGGATGGTTATTCAGCTCCTTCCCAGCTGCAGAGCCCTGGCAGTGATCATGGGCAGGGGCCACTTTGTTTTCCCCAGAAGGAGGAAGAGACAGGGGGTGGGTGACACCTAGCATCATGGCAGAGGGGTAGAGCCAGCAAGGATTTATGCAAGGCTCTGCCTCAGCTTTGGACTCCTTCCCATTTTCGTTCCATCCCAAGAGATGTTGGTTGTGGGGCTAGGAATACTTATCCTTCTCCAACACTGGTGATATTTAATGCCAGGTCTATCAATAATAAGACCGATGTGCTCTGTGACTACCTCACAGAGTCATGGGTGGACCTGGCTTGTGTGACCGAGACCTGGGTGAGAGATGGTGAAACTGTCACCTTGAACCAGCTTACCCCACCCGGGTTGTCATTCTTTCACCATACTCAGAAATTGAAGCCACAATCGGAGTGGCTTCGCCTACTCTCTCCCCCCCCCCCCAGCAGTCTCCCATTCCTTCCCTTCACTTGTTGCTCATGGGCCACATAAGAGCCCTGGAGGGACCAGTTCTGTCCCCCAGGCCTTATGTTTGACACCCCTGGTCTAGGGCATACCCACACCAACTCCTATGCCACCCCTGCTAGAGGTGGAGTGGGAGGGTGGGCTGGTGGGGTGGGGACTTTGAGTACCTCCAAAAGGTCACACAGTTTCACAATATGCTCCTGCCCCTCCCCCATGTCCCTTGTGATGGCAAGCAGTCCCTCCAGGTGCCCAGCAGGCACCATGACAGATTCTACTGGCCTCTCCATCCATTTCTGGCCCCTGAAAAAGGCTTCCCACCACTCTCAGCAGCTCTCCAGCCATTACCACTAAATGACTGCCCACATGGACAACAGGGGAGGTGGGCTGGGCTGGGCTGAGCTGTGTGCAGACCCCACATCTGGGTTCCAGCAAGGGGCCTGATCCCCACTATCATTCCCACCATCATCAAGGCCACCTGTGGCCCCAGGGGATATAGCTCATCCCCGCCAAACCATTCTCCCCAGTGTCTGGCTGCCCATCACTGCTACCATCCAAAAATGTCAAGTCTGCCTACTGCATCACCTCACCCTCAGCCACTGCCCCTGGGGTCTCTGAGATGCCCAATGTTCGCAGGATCATGGAGGTCACCCCTGCTGTTTGCCTTGTTGGGATCAGGGTGCAGAGGTGGTCCATGACATCAGCTGCAAACATCAGGGGAAAGGGAACTGTGGGGGGAAGGGAATGGTGAATAAGCCTGAGTGCCTGCCCATGTACTTGAACTTTGGTGCCACCAGCCCCCCCCCCCCTCAAAGGCACCTCAAATCTCTCAGTCCCTGTCTCAGGAGCCTGTACACCATGGTCCTCCTCCTTGCTGCTCAGCTCCATCTCCTCCTGGCTGGACACATGGGCATGGGAACAGGGTGCAAGGCCCCAGATGTGTCAAAGGAACACCCTGGCTGCAAAGTTGATAACATGATTGTAGGGACAATTCAAAGGTTCAAGTGATTTTCTATTGATTATTGTTGATTTCCAGGAACTCTTGGGAGAGATTCTTTGGGGCTCTCCTGGAGAATTAACAAACAGTTTAAATCACTAAACAGCATTATAACTGGTGTTTTAAATCACTTTAATTGACAACAGAAGAGTTTTTCCAACTAGGAGTGTTTTAGTTTTAATTGGGCCAGGTGTTCTTATGTTACCTTTTAATTGGACTAAAATGAGCTATCCCAGCTAATACCTGCTATAAGTGAAGATTTATGAGAATCTCTCTGCTTCAAAGAGTAAGTTCAGAAGTTTATTTCAGCTTCTGATTTTTAGTAATTTTAAATAAGCTTAAAATGTTTTAATATACCAATATTGAACTATTGGAGTCTATAAGCAATATCTATACATATGTTTGCCTTGTCCAGCCTATTTTGACATAGAAAAGACTGCTTGTTTGAGAAAGCTTTACTTAATGAACTTATGCCAGTGAAAGGGAGTTTTAATGGCAGGAAGCCCACTGCTAATGTTGGGACTTTTTACTTCAGAGGAATGAAAAAATAATTTATCAAGATGTTGTTAGCAAAGCCTAAAATTGGGGTAAAAGAGAGGACAGCTATATATTGTAATAGAGAAATCCCCTCTCCTGATCTGTTATGTGTGCGTTTTTAAAACTCTATATATTTAAAGCTGAATATAAGACATTTTTAACAAAAGTAACTATCCTTTATTAACTTTAAGCTTTGCTAAAGAAATATCAAGCTTATGCTTGCTAAAAGATGCATTTAATGTTAAAAATAATGACCAAGAGCTGACCAGGTGTGTGTAGAGATTCAGCCAAAGCAAAAGTCATTAATCATGAATCTATCGGTTAAAGAAATTAATTAAAAGGGTCAATTAAAATTGCAGAACTTGTATTATAAAAGGGTGACTCCTGCTGGCTAAAGTAAGATGGTATATTTTAGAAATTAGAAGGTTCAATTTAGACAAAAAAGGCTTTATAAAATTAACAAAAATGTTCCAGGGGGGCCAAAATAAAAACTGATAGATTCAGAGTATTTACAAAAGGTTTACGTCCTAGATCACTTTGCAATATTAAAAGGTGCTTACAGAAAGTTAAATATATTAAGAGTGCTATTTTTATAATCCAATATATTCTATATTTTCAATAGAAATAACCTATATTAAGAGTGCTGTTATACTTTTGTAACAGAACTAATAGATTTTATACTGAAAATGAACTTTGCCCCTTCGTTTGTGTAAAGTTCATTCAAAGGTGAAGCCTGAGGAAATAGCTTAAAAGGATACATGCATCATTTTTAATGAGCAGAGCACCTGCATTGTAAAGTTGAGACACAGCCAAGTAACATCCTTTTTGTCAAATATGTGATTGATGACTGACCAGACAAAAAAAAAAAATCTAAACTGAGCATATCTAAATGATGTCAGTGATGATGTAAAGTAAGGAGGAGCAAGAAGAGCATATAAGCAAGTTCCTGGCTATAACACACTGAACATTTATGAGCTGTGAGTTGTTCCTTTATTAAAAAAATACTTTTGTTACCCTTTACTGCCTGGATAATTGATTTCTCTGTATGGTTTACCAGCTAGCCACACTAGTCAAAGAACCTTAGCGCCCTCAGGACATTAGCATCATGATGAGTCCCCCTCCTCCTTGGGGGCTGGGGTTGGGGCTCAGCTGCTCTGGATGGTGCTGGATTTGGTGCCCCCCTCGGTCACCTTGGAAGAGGGTTCTACAGCAGCATCCTCACTCTGAGAGTCATCTGTGCACCATAGGGAAGGAGCCAGAATATCCAGGGGGTGTAGTGAGGCTGTGGCTGGCGGGTGCTGGGCCCCCTAGCAGTGGCCAAGTGGTAGCCCTAAAAGACATGTTAGTGTAAAGTGGCAGAGCACCTCCTAGTTGTGGCAAGGGCAATGCTCACATGCTCTACCACCAACTTGTATAGCAGCACCTTATTTGTTATTTATTTATTACATTGGACTTCTAGCCTACCTTACCCCGCAAGCAGGCTCTGGGTGGGTTACAACAAGGAATAAAAGACAGTCTAATATTTAAAACTTGGAAGTCTATCATTAATAATAATATATTAATATCAATAAAACAGCAATAAACAATAATAACAATTGATGGTGTCATCAGATCACTGCAGAAGAATAGAGTCTGCTACCTTTGCACCAGCAGGCAAGTCACCATGCAGTCAGTATGTGGGTTTTCAGCCCATCTATCTACATGCCTAAGGATCGAATTACCAACTCTCAAGGGCCCCCTCCCTTTCTGCCCAGGGATAGTTCTTTGGTGCGAAATGGTACTTATTCACCACCTGTACAAGGGGTCCCTTCTGAGGAAACATTCCCCCTTTCTTTTGATGCTCAAGCTCCCCAACAGCAGTGGGGCTACCATTCTTGGACTGGGACTCATCTAACAAGCCCCCAAGAGTCTTATCTGTGTGTCTAACTGACTGTTTCTGCTTCTCCAGGTTAGTCAACTTGTTTTCAAGTGTGCGGACTTGTTCCCTGAGTACCAGAAGCCCATTGCACTGAGCACACACCCATGACTTCTGTCCAGCTGGCAGATAGTCATACATATTGCACTCAGTGTAATACACTGGATAGCCCCAGCCCCCTGCTGGCTTTCTATCTTCATTATTGTTTTTTTTAATCCCCCCTTTTATAAATCACCTATTTATGTAGACCTGTTTGAGGAAAGTATGCTTACCCTTTTTAGGGATGGGAAGAGACTAGTGCCCTGGCTTCCTCACCCTGCTGCTGAACTCGCATATCTGTTAACTCACCTGTTTATTCCCTTGTTCCAGACACTTTGTCACTGGAGCTGGGACACTTTGGCACTGGAGTGGGGCCTGTTATCTTGCAGAGTTGGGGCCTACTTATAGGAGCCCAAAATAAATATCTTAGGCCAAAGTTCCACATCCCACTGGAGCCAATCACAGTGATCTAGAGCTAACCAATAAAAGAGGATAAGTGAGTCAGCTTCTGGCTAATAACAATAGGTATTACTGAAAAAGAGCTGTTCAGACAAGAGCTCCTCTCCTTCCCAGGCTGCCTTTTACTTTAAATGCAAATGTAATGCTAATTTAAGTTCAACCCTTCTAGGCTTAGACTAAAGAGGACTCTAGCTGAATAGCCTCAGCCATTACAGAAGGTATCTACCTGCTTGTTTTCTTGTTGGGGGGGAGGAACCTTCTTTTTAAAAAATGTGAGAATTAGCTTAAGAGTTTAGATTTAGTTTAAAATTGGACCCCCTGATTTTTAAGCCCTAGCCATATTTAAACCCTAGCTGCAGTTTGTTTTGCTAGTTGTTGCTGTTGTTGTTGTTATTATTATTTATTAAATTTATGAATCACCCCATCCTTACTATCATAGGGTTCTGGGTGATGTACATAGTATTAAAAACAGTAATCAAATAAAACAATTGAACATATTAAATTTTTTAAGTTTTCAATATAATAATTTTGTAATTTTAATATAAATATAAAATGAATATTTGGATATGTGGGTCACTGGTTAAGATCAAATTATCTGGGAAGAGGCTCTGAGGTCCATCAGGGAAATGGCCCTCAACTGAATCCCTCTTAATTATTTGCCTGATTGATAGAGCAGCTGCCCTGCATTCCTTTCCACTTTAGTATGACTCACTGCCTTCTCAGTCTAATTTAGGCTCCTTCTATCAATCCTAGCTGAGGTGTACATGTATACAGAACAAGCCATGGGGGTCCCCAGAGGGTAAGGGCCTTGGGGGCATAACTTCTGGGAGGATAGTCTCAGCATGTCTATTCCAATCAAGCATCTTGTGTGTGTCTTTTTAAAACAAGCTAGGTGGATCTTGCTGGTTGACAGGGAGCTCTGCAGACAATTTGCCCTGCAGAGTAACAACTCAAGAAGTCCATCAGGGATCCCCAGTCTTCAGGGAGGGATATAGTAAGCCCAGTTTTGCTTAATTTTGCATTGTTGTGTAACCACCACTCTGCTTATAACATGTTGTTAAACCCAGGGATCATTTCGAGCAGGAGCTTGGGGGAGTGCAGCTCCAGGAGTTGTGCCAGCCCCCCCCCCCCCCCCGCAGGGGGGAATGCCTGCTTGTGTCATGGCTGCAGCAAAATGACCCCATCCCCTGGAAAGGTCCTTGTTCCTCTGACCAGCCTTCTGAAGGCTTCAGCCACCACTGAAGCTATCCTCCCAGAATAGTGGTATTTCTGAGGCTTGGATTAGTAGCTGTCCCCTCTCTGCCAGCTCTCTCTTTCTCTCTCTCTCTCTCTTCTTTCTTTCTTGCCTTCTGACATACTTCTAGTGATGTCAGGTGGTGTAGCATATGCAAATAAGTTATGCTAATGAGTTATGCTAATGAGCTCCTGCACCTCTTTTTCTACGAAATGACCCCTGGTTAAACCTAATAAATACCTTAGTAATCACAAGTGATTTGTTCTCTTTTTGGGTAGCTTATGAACCTAAAAGCAATGTCTGGCAGGCCCTGACTGTAAAATACAACAAAGTCTCTAGGAAGTTCCATGGCATGTTAATGAGTAAACATACTTTTCATGCAAGTCTGTGCTTGGCATATTTGATTAACCAGTTCCATGTGTAAATATCTTATCAAACAATTGAGCAACAGAATTTTATTTGGGGGGGGGGGTCAACTGTCTTACCTTGATGTTTGGCCATACTGATGGCAGTGGAGATGCTTCTGAGTGAGAGGCTCCGTTTGATAACAGTCCAAATTAAAGTTACTAAAAAGTTTGTGATAAATGTAACAAACATTTTTAGCTGTGTACTTCCGTACTCTATTTACATGTCATTTCAGTGCATCAATTAAGTAAAAATACACAGCTGTAGATGGATTCTTGCAATAGAACTATGTTAAAATAATATCATGAATTGGCTTCATTCCAGAAGGAGGAAATTAGAAATTACTGCTGAAACCCTATCCCATCTAATTCTCTTGTACCATTTATACATTTTGTCTGGTGATTCAGTCTAATGAGAGATTTCCCTAATGTCCCTATCAGTTGTTAAACAGAGTTAATATGAGAAGCAAATATTAAACTCTAAAGACTGTGGCTTTGCTATGGCTAAGAAATTTACTTTTGCAGCCTTTTGCCAAGAACATATGCTTGATAGAAGATTTTGGTGCACTTAAAAACATGAAAAGATAATAAAATGAACCTTTTTCTTATCATGACCTAGTAAAACAGTACTGTTCTCTACATTTCAGTATATGAATGTGGAAAAGAAAAGACTAATGATAAATGGATGCCCAGATTACCAGACTCAAGTCTACTTTTGAACATCTCAGTGTTATGGATCATTTTAAGCTGCTTCAGCATCCTTTTGGCCATAAAGCCAGGAAGGTTATTGTACCACCCTTTTTAGAAATCAAATAAGAAGAAGAAGAGAAGAAGAGATTGGATTTATATCCCGCCCTTCACTCACTTAAGAGTCTCAGAGCGGCTTACAAACTCCTTTCCCCTCCCCTCCCCACAACAGACACCCTGTGAGGTAGGTGGGGCTGAGAGAACTCTTTCCCAAGCTGTCCTTGAGGGAACAGCTGGTACAGAGCTATGGCTTGCCCAAGGTCATCCAGCCAGGTGCAAGTGGAGGAGTGGGGAATCAAACCCGGTTCTCCCAGATTAGAGTCCGCACACTTAACCACTACACCAGACTGGCAGAATTTGTCATTGTTCAGAATTGATTGGCAGAATTTGTTGGCAGAATTGGTTCAGAATTGATTGGCAGAATTTGTCATTGTTCAGCCAATGGGAAGGTAGTTTGGAGGCCTTCTTATAGGCACTCCACCCCTTCAACACCAGGTTCTCATATTTGCTGCTGATCCACCCACCCATGAGGCAACATGGGATTAGGCAGTCCCTTGGGGATCAAGTGGGATTTTTCAGGGGGGTCCCTATGGTTGGCCTTTTAGGGGCTCATTTTTCATCTCCGTCATGTTGCTTCAAACAAGTGAGATAAATTGGCCTTATACTAAGACTGATTTGGCCATGCTTAGTGATGGCGAGAACATGTTTGGATGTGCATTGGCAAGCACCTGCAGTATCAAATTGGCAAGCACCTGCAGTATCACATGATGAAAGGCCATTCCTGTATTTGCCTATCATTCAATGAACAGTGGGTTGGGTTACTTATGAGGGAATGTCCTTGGTGCTGATCAGTATCAAACAAATCATTAGCTGGCAGTGCTGCATGTTGGGTATGAGGGAAGATTCTTGGCACCTCTTGTTACAGTTCATATACACATAACAAAAAACAAGGCCAGCAATTGGAGCCAGCATGGAGTTTCCCAAATGATGGTAGCTGCTGGACTGCCAAGTGCATACTGTCCTTAAATATATTAATGAGTGTATGATATTGATTACACATTAGAATAAACAAGGGTGTTATGTCTTAACCACAAATCATGGATTACCATGCCTATGATTCTTTTGTATATAATTGTCTATGATTCTCGAGTGTGCACTTACCTGAGATGGAAGTCAGGGATCGCGTAATGGCGATCGCCATGCGGTCTAGCCGCATGGCCTGGAAGGACCCGAGCTTGAGGCAGAAGAACAATAGCACCCTAGGTTCCTAAAGATACACCAATCAGGAATAGAGAATGGACTAATGGGATTCTCTGGTGGGAAGGTTACCCTGTCCCGAGGTACGGATGTGGCTGGGGGCAAGGCTTATCTGCGCATATAAGCAGACCCCCGGGCCACCTCAGGTACGCTTGTTCCTGACTCAAATAAAGATCACTATGCTGAAATTCACTCAACCGACCTCCCGTGTCCAGTACTCTTCAAAGGGGCAACCCGAAAGGAGTTGAGATTTCCCCCTCCACTACTATTTCCCCTTTCCCCTTCCCTAAAAACTCCAATAGCCTCTTCCCTTTTCCTGCTTCCTTCTCTCCTCCCCTACCTTTATCTGCCCCTCTGTCTTTAGCTTTCTTTCTCCCCCCATCTGGCAACTTCTGCCTAGAAAATGATGGCATAGTTCTATGGTGCCAGCTGCCGGGCCAGGCCCACTTGCATGTAAGAAACCCTCAAGGACATCTGGTGGGGCATAACACTACCTTGTATCCCCTCCTCACTATAGTTCTTCTTTCCTTCCTCCTGGCAACCCCCATATCCTCTCCCCTTTCCCTGACTCATTCTCTCCTCAGCTGTTCAACAACCTACCTTTCACCTGCCTTCTATCTTCAGCTATATTTATCATTTATTTACTTACTTTATATCCCACATTTCAACACAGTGGGGACCAGAGCAACTTACATCATTCTCTTCTCCTTTTTATCCTCGGAACAACACTGCAGGATAGATTGAAAGTATGTGACTGACACAATATTAGTGAGCTTCCATGGCAGACTGGTGATTTGAACATGTGTCTCCCAGACCCTACTCTTAAGCTCTAACCACTACACCATACTGGCTTTCATAGGGTGAGTGCTGTTGAACAGTAGCAAGTAGCCAGGCCTGGGTGACAGGCAAGACAAGTGGTGTCAGTTCATCCAGAGGTTGTTTCTTTGCCTGGTGCTGATAAATCCTCCCTCAAAGGCCAAAACAGACCTGGAAAGGGCCCTGCCCCCTGCCTTTTACTGACAGAAACCAAGCCTAGAACGCTGTGGCTGCCTAGCAATGGCCACTGAGGGTTTTGGTTTCTTAAAGTTGCAGGTGCTGCTTTTATCATTTTGAATTTTTTAAACCTCCAAATGTTTTTTTTTTAAGATTTCAGATTTTTCAGCTTTGTTGAAAGATGCCTTGGCCATTCATGGGTCCAATCTCCAGATAAGTATCTTCTGATTTGGCTGACTTTACTATTAGAAAAAGCAATTGGGGACCCACAAGATACTTGCAGGGAGGGTGCATCCCTTCCCCCCATGTTTTCTTTCCTCTCCCCCTTCTCTAACAATCTTCCCCCTCTTTCTCACCCCTCCCCTTCTGTCAATCTTCACCACCAAAATTTTCCCCTCTCCCCTTCTGCTAAACTGCCCCCTTCCTATTTCTTCCCTCCTCTTCTCTAACAATCTTATCTGTCAACCCACCCCCTTCTCTTTTGCTCCCACAACTTGTCCATCAAGCTCTCCCTGCCCTTCTCCAGTCAGGCTACTCCCTCTCTATTTTCCCCTCCACTTCTCTGACATCTCTCTCTTTCTTTCCCCTCCCCTTCTCATGATTACTCCTTCAATTTATCTTTCTCATCCCTCCTTACCTTAACTTACCAGCATCAGCAGCTGCAGTTTCTTGAAGCTGCTATGGGCCCCAATTGGCTCCCCTGTCACCATGCCAAGCATAGTTCCAGGCTTCCATGCCAAAATACAGTGGTATCTGGGAGCCACTCTGGGCCTGGCTGTTAAATAGTGGGTTCCATGGATGAACAGACTCCAAGTCCTAGTGATCAGCTCTACTTTATGCTATGAGTTAATCACAGTATCTATAAGCATTAGATATACCTCTTTGATAAAAGAGGAAACTTAGCCTTTCTCAGATGTTTATATTAGTGATAAAGTTCCATATGAGTATTGATTAGCATGTTGGAAAAATTATTATTATTTTAATCTTTTACAAGACTATATACTGTGCATGTTATAGCCCACTGCACAAATCCATTCATTATGACAGACCTTGAATGTATGACAAACTGCTATGGTGCTTGAGTAATATACAATACTTCTTGCAATAACTATAAAATAAGGAGTCAAGCAAGCATATCAGGAGCACCTATCTATCATCACCAAAATGCTGCCTAGGCTGACATTTCAATAGAATAAAGGATTTCACTAGGGGTTGTATCATCATCATCTGAATCATCCTAGGTAAGTTTGTAGAGTATATTTAATTAATTATGGAGTCAATGGGTGTAAGTCTTTCAGCACAAATGTACATTTACGTGATTTGAAATACGTAGTGTCATTACCTAAAATGGTCTCGGATGCTTTTTTAATGGACTGACTATGTCAGTAACTTGCTTTTGATAAAACATAATCTAATTATTGAAGATACATTTTAGATTACTGCAAAAAAATTGAGGTCAGTGTTTATAAACAGGGGAAAGAAAAAGAGAAATACGTGTGTATGGAGTTAATGCTTACCATTAATGTTGTGTTGAACCATTATACTCCATAAGGGGTATAAAAAGGATCTGAAGGATCAGGACTTGGCCATTTAAGGGGTGCCGTCTATTACATTCATTTATCAACCAGAAGTGAAATGGGGGTAGTGTATAGTGTATGTTTACCTCCCTTACGGTTCTTCTCAAAGGTATTTACTGACCTTCTCAAAGGTATTTCTCAAAGCCGTTTGATGACAAAAGCTGTATGTCCTTAGCATTTGCGACAGAATGGTTTTGGCTAGGAATTCTGTTCTACCAGGAGATGTGAAATTTAAACAGCTGGCTCATGTCTGAACTCACTAGACCTCAGTAAGAAATTCACTTTTCCAACCTTGGTCAAGCAACCCCAACAGAAACAAAAATCATTTATCATGTGCCAAGAAGCTTATCAAGATTTGCCAGTTTCATCCCTCTGGAAATGAAAACATTTTTTTGCCTCTTTAAAGTTCCCCCCCCCCCCCAAATTGGGGAACCACACAACTTTCCTACCTGCCTTCCATGAACCTAGGTAAGCATGGACACAGTTAGACTTCTGTGTGGGTCACAACATCTAATCACAGTAAATACCAAATTAAAAAGCTTTACTTGAAATTAAAGCCATTCATTACAGAAAGTTATATTGAACAAAATTGTCAAAACAATGCTTACCAAAGGAAAACATAAAATAAGGAAAGTTACAATTTCCCCCCCTATGTCAAAAGCTTACTCTTGTATGAAAGTGGATTAGGTGGCAGGTAGTATAAACATAAAGTAACTAGATTCCTTTCCCTCATCTTTTTGTTACATTCTTGAATCTATGGTTCTTCCCCCACCCGGAGATGATATCTAAAGTGCAATCCTAAACAGTTACTTCCTTCTAAGTGTCTTGAAGTCATTAGGCTTAGAAGGGTATAATTCTGCTCAAGATGGCGGTGTTGAGGTCTCTCTCTTTTTTTTTCAGGATAGAGCCAAATAACTCCCCTCCCTCAATCCATGAGAATCCGCTCTTGGAATTCCTAGCAAGCCCCAAACAGTGAACTAATTTAAATACCATTAGATCACCCCCTCTCACCTATTGGAAGTTACTGGTTTCCTTTGTCCAGAAGGATACCAAAGATTTTCCTGTGTATATGCACGACAGAATACAGTGTATGTGTGTGTACATAGGTGTACACTTGTTTATTACATTTCTTTAAACCCATTTAGGAAAAATGTCCTGTATTAAACTGATTCTCTTGTACATGCTTGTGAGAGCATCCACTGAGAATTTTGCCTATCAAGTACCATTGAAAACAAATCAGAGTTACACAAAGATAGAAGCTGTCAAAATTGAATTCATTTCTATGCACATCAGAAGATTCTGGTGCATTGTGTCTCTCTCCCCTTTGCACCCAGATCAGTATTTCCCACAATGGGATCTAACTTTGATAACAGAAATGAACAGAAGGTGGCAATAGAAAATTCTCTTTCAAAAGTCCTATAGCAGTACTGCATTCAGCAAATTCATTTTTTATGGTTCATGAAGTGCTGACTTGAAACTCACATATTGTTTTGTTGCACTCAAAATGCCTATATGCAGGTGGCTCTACATTTTTTAAAAAATCATTGCTCCCTTCTCATCAAATTTTTAACTGTTACTTGAGTGGTATAGATGTATTATTGGCAAACATGGTAGATATTTAATGACTGCGTTAAGAATAAGAGTACTGCCATGCTGGGAAGACCAATTATTGATTCATCTGATATTCTGTCAATCAACAGTTAAGCCTGACTATTCTTCAGTGAATATATTTGCTGTAAAGAAGAAATTTTCAGGAGGGCTAAAAGCCCTTCCACCAAAGATTGTGCCTATTTACTGGTGCAGCGGTGAACGGTCACCTGTGACGTAGTCACCTTGCCAGCAAGGTGACAATACGGGACCACCTCCTCAGGTGAGAGGTGGTGAAACAGACACACGGAGACAGAGGTGATGCGAGGCATAAAGTTAGGGCTGTGAGGCCCCTGCTTTTATTGGCTATATTTGCTACATCAGTAGTTAGTTATTTGTTCAGTCAGCAGGAGAACATGCATGCAGTACATGATACATAAACAATGTTGCTACAAGATACAGCTCCCGGGGAAAAGTGTTTCTACTGTGAGAAAGCTGAGCTGGCTTAATCTAATGGTTACATTTCTATTATGCTCAGAGAGAGATGAGAGAGGAATTCTTTATGACCTTCAGATGTTGGTGTGCCAAACATTCTATAGGTGTCTTAGTTATCTATAGACATGGTTTGCCAGTGCCTTAAGATAACTACAGACTTCCTACATACTGGCATTTGACATTGTCTACTGGCTGCCATTTTTACTTTAAAACAACACCTAATATAGTGATGTCTCAAAGCCAATCAGATTAAGCTACGTAATGATGTTGTCAAGGAAAATGCCTATTTATTTGTCTTCACTGATAACATCACAAAGCCAAATATGATTGGCTATGTGACAATGTGGCTGCTACTAAGAAAGGAAAGAAGTGTGGCTTAAATTGGCACTGAAGCTGCAGCCAGTCAGGGATATAAAGAGGCCCACAGTCAGTGAGTCATTGCACTGGCTTTTTGAATCGGTGGATGGGAAAAGGTGGGGCTGGGACAGCCAAAGTCACATAGATTGTCAGAGGTGCAGAATACAGTGGCCCAATCTGCATCTAGCATTCGCTCCATTGTTTTACCAGACCCACACTGGAACAGGAAAAGATGCGGCTCAAAACCACATTGAAATACCCCAGCGTACTGACTGCAAAGTCACCCCTGAATGTCCATAAAACTACCATAAATCTATGCAGATGGTACCATAAAACCGAGATCAAATGAAGTGAAAGTGGCATGCAATCTGAACACTGCCATAAAATTCGACACTCAATCAAAGTGAAAGTGGCATGCAATGTACAGGGAAATTTCTGTTTCAACGAGGGTTCTGTAAAACAGCGGAGCAAATGCTCGATGCAGATTGGGCGAGTGACTGGGATCCAAAGATCTGTTTTAAGCACAATGAGAGATCAGGCATCCTCAGTGGGATTTTTATTTAAAACAACTAATTGTGCTCCGATTCCATATCACATGCTTTTGAAAATCTCCACAGGTTGTTTTGTTTTTAGTGGCTTTCAGTACCGCACAAGAAGATCATGTTTGAGAATAAGGAGCCAAACACATCCTGGGCACAAGGAAGTAGTGCTGTGGTTCTTTGAATCCCAGGCAATGTGTGTAAAATTATCAATCTCAACAATAATAAAAAGAAATAAAACAGGAACTGCTGATCCATCTATGCTAATTAATTGAATATGCAAAACCAAAGTTACAGATTTGCTACTGCTGAAAGTCAGTTTGTACAGTTCTTGGCCCTACAAACAAAAGAGCAAGAACACATTTTACCACGCCCACTTTCCAAGCCTGTCCTACCTCCAAGGAATGGAGGAATTGGAAGCATCTGAGCTAGCAGAACTAGACCTGTGGCTGAGCATCAACCTTCCCCCTTTTGCAGGTAATTTAATACTGGGCTTATCCAATGGCAAGAGCCTTTGACCTGAGCAACAGTGGCAAGAACCAAAGGTCTTCTAGTGTGTGGCTTCCAGCCTGCAGCACTGTATAAGCTATGCTGCCAGAACTAACATCAACTCAGGATGATTTTATAGCCCATTAACTCCCGGGAAAGTGTCATTTTGTTATATTTGAACTGTGTGTTTTGTATATTGGTATATGTCAACAGCTTTGAGTCCCGAGTGTTGGAGAAATCCAGAATACAAATGTTCAAATAAATGAATAAATGGCACTGGCCACCTGTGAGGTAACATCATGTCCCAATGTGCTTCGATCCACATGTCACACACTGAACTTGAATCATTCAGGGGTAGGCATATCCATGGGGCGTTTGCCCTGTGCCTCACACTGGGAGGCCAAACTGACCTGCAGCTAATGGTCCTCACAGCTGTCCTAAAATCCCTGCTACCACAGAGATGTCACGTGTGTCTGTCCCCCACCCCGGCTGCCTGAGATTCAGGCAGAGGGGAGGGTGATCTGTTGTAGGTAAATGTCCCCCAACCACCCTACAGCTGATTCTCCATGCTATCTGAGGCTCAGTCAGTGTGGGAGGAGCATGTTCAACCACCTCACAGCTGATCACCCAACAGCTCACCCCTTGCTGGCTGAATGATTCTGGGGCCCCATCCTCAAGTTTTGTCTGGAGCCAGAGAATCCCTAAACCTCCCCTAGAATAATAGATACTGGATATTGACCGTGCACTACTTCAGAGATAGTTGGTAGCATCAGAGATATGGCAGGTGGCAGGGCAGCAGGGCGACGTATGCCAAGTACACGCTCCGTCCATCTCAGATGAAGATAATCAAAACCAGTGCTGAGTGCCAGTTTGAAGGTGTGTCTGGCATGTTTGTACTGACTAGGTGATTTTTAGATAAGCGGCTAAAGGATTGACTTTGGATTCATGGTTCAAATTACTGCTCAAAGTCACTGAGGATTTTTGGGCAACTAGCTGTTTCTCAGCCATACTTACTCCACAGTGTTGTGTGATTAAAATGGTGCTTGGAGATCTTTATAAGAAGATAGTTGGCAACAAATTAATTTATGAAAAAAAATTAAATTCAAAATATATTTTGTGACTTTGCTTGTATTCTTGTAGACACTGCCACAGGAGGTGGTGGCGGCTACAAGCATGGACAGCTTCAAGAGGGAATTAGATAAACATATGGAGCAGAAGTCCATCAGTGGCTATTAGCCACAAAGTATAGATAGGAACTCTCAGTCTGGGGCAAGTGATGCTCTGTGTTCTTGGTGCTTGATGGGGGGGGGGGGCGATAAGCTGTAGTTGGGAGATACGCTGTGATTCTGGGGGATCCCCAGATCCCACCTACAGGCTCGCAGCCTTAGTTCCCAGCAACTAAGGCCATATTTATTATGGCATTTATCTGCTTGGATCCTTAGAGACTAGGCATCTTGCTGACCCCTCTGTCACACTTTGCTGTGGCCTCAGACCAGGGACCATATGCACAAGGGCTGCCCTCCCAGGTTCTTACTTGGCTACCTGGTTTAATAATTGAGAATATACCTGGACTATAAGAACCTAGCCAACTTCCTCTGAACCTCTGTGCCTTCCCAAGACAAGCAGTCCATTCCCTTGCTCCAGCTCCTTGTCTATTTTTTAAATACCTAGTAATCCAGGAGTTTCTTGGCCAGTCCCTGAACATTCACACCACCCCAGGGCCTCTGGTACCTGGGCCTCTCTTTTCTTCCCTCGCACTCAAACCTGATTCTCACTCCCAGGCCCCTCTTTCCCTTTAGTCCTGCCTTGTTCTGAGGTCCTTCCTAGCCCTGGGGCCAACTCTGCTGGTGCCCCTCAGTTCTGCTGGTCTTCCACCCCAGCCGCTGGCCTCACCAGGGATTCTTGCTCACTCTCCCAGCACCACACCTGTTCTTTTGGGCTTTGGACCCCTTCTTTCCCTTGCTGCCAGCTTTTTGTTGGATATTATAACTCTGCATGCAAGAGGATCTGGGAGGGAAAGGGTTAAGAGAGTTCTCTTACTCAGGTACACTTGGCCCCAACCCTCTCATTGGTCAGTTGCTGAGCCTCTTTGGCCACTGCTTGCCTTCTATTTCATTTTACATAGGGCATCTCTTCTCTCTTTTGGAGTTGTAGCAAGTTATTTTTTTTGAAGTTAAACTGTTTACAATAAGTTAAATGTACCTACAGGAATATGACATGTAAGATGTGCTTCTATTTTTGTAAGTAAAATTTCTTTCTCTTGTTGCTGTTGAAGTCAGATCCAGGGGTCCTTTCGAGCAGGAGCTCGAGGGAGCACAGCTCCGGGAGTTGGTGCCAGCTCCACCCCCCAGCAGGGGAATTCTTGCTTGTGTCATGGCTGCAGCAAAATGACCCCGTCCCCTTGTTCCTCCGACCAGCCTTCTGAAAGCTTCAGCCACCACTGAAGCTATCCTCCCAGAATAGTGGTATTTCTGAGGCTTGGATTAGTAGCTATCCCCTCTCTGCCAGTTCTTTCTTTCTTTCTTTCTTTCTTTCTTTCTTTCTTTCTTTCTTCCTTCCTTCCTCTCTCTCTCCTTTCTTTCTTGCCTTCTGACATACTTCTGGTGATGTCAGGTGGTGCAGCATATGCAAATAAGTAATGCTAATGATGAGTTATGCTAATGAGCTCCTGCACCTCTTTTTCTACGAAAGGACCCCTGGTCAGATCTAATTTGTTTGAACAGCATTTTCCCATTAACTGGGAAATGTGGAGAATTGGGGATACTGTGCAAACTTTCTATTCTTCCAAATGTTTTTGGGGTTTTTTTTACATTTAACCCAACACTTTTTGGAGGGTATTTTTTTGTATTTGTGTGTGTGCCTGTGTCTGCAACTGGAAGTCACATTGACCTTCGGTAACTGACTCCCACTGGGGGCCTGGAGGATATTCAGAGAGATGCCTGAATAAAGCCTGCCTTTGTTCTCAGGATTTCAAGGAGGTCTCCCATCCAAGTACTAACCACAGTCAACCCTGCTTAGCTTCTGAGATTTGATGTGATCAGGGTTGCCTGGGCTCTGCGGGCCAGGACTAACCCAACACTTTAAAGGCCCCTGACTGGCAGGCTGTGCCTCAGCTTCCTGTCAGTAGCAGCCTGTCACTTCCGGCCTGGCAGTTTCTTCTGGCCAGGCTGCTGGAGGTGTCCTGTTACCGCTTGGGGCCTGTAGGGCCAATCTGATGGCCACAGCCTCTAGCTAGGGTTGCTGTTGCCAGCTGAGGGTTGGGAAATTCCTGAATATTTGGGAATGGAGCCTGGGTAGGGTGCAGTTTGGAGAGACACTTGTGTGGGATATAATGCCATAGTGTTCACCCTCCAAAGCATTCATTTTCTACAGGGGAATTGATATGAGCAGTCAGCAGATCAGTTGTGATTCTGGCAAATGTTCAGGCTCCACCTGAAGGTTGGCAACAGTACATCTAACAGTACAACTTATTTTGCTGGAAAAGGTTTTAATGACTTGATTTGCACACCAACTTCCTTAGCATTCAGGAGTATATTTTTATCAGCTTCAAAAGCTGGTGTCATCTTGATCCACATTAGTATAGAACTATAAAATAAAATGTATTTAATACAGCTTAAATATATTGTTTCCCCATAAGTTTTATATACCATGTAATTGTGAATGTTTGTTTACTTGGCTTTCCTGTGCATCTTTCCTTTATAAAGATTGATTCTTTTGCAATCTTATTTCAGCTTGAAGGAAATCTTCCACGTATGAGTTAGAAACCACTGCAGTGCAAAGGAAAAAAGAAAAGCTGGCTTAACTTGTGAAGCTATTAAGTTAATTGACACACTGGGCCAAACAGAGATGAATTTAGCCCAGTCCTTTGGGAGGTGTCACTTTTTGCAAAATAATGGGTGCCTTCAAACCTGATAGGGAGTTAATAGCAGGTACTTAAGGTTTTGGCAGAGCTTGTTTTGCTTAGCAAGAGATTTTTCTGACACTGTGGCACCAGCCCAGAGAGCATGTTTCCCAGATATAAGTGGCATTGGTTGCCTGCAAACTGAAAGGCAAAAAAGGAAAAGGTTACTATAAATGTGGCCAGGGTAGGTTTAACTACAGAACTGCTTAGGTTTCTGTTCAAACTAAGCAGTTCAATGGTTGAGAATGTACAGAACCACTTTAATATTTATAAGCTGGTGCGATAGTTACAGCTTCTTAAATATGGCTGTTTAAATAAGTGCTGTTTTAAAATGTTATAGGAGTAAAATGAATGGTGACACATGTTTTATAAGGCCAGATTGTAGGTTCTTGATTAAGATACACAAAAGAACCCACTGAGTCTGTGACTGATCCACAATTGCTGGTAGAAGTCACATTCACATCAGTCGAATACGCAGTGGCAAAAGCTTTGAGGATAAAATGCTTTTGTCAGCTCCTAACTCAGCCAGCAGAGCTCCTCTTCCCATCATAAGATCTACTGCCTGTGACTTGGAAGGCAAGAGGCTGCTACCATCTTGACCAGCACACTGCCAGCTTTTCTGATTTTTGACTGGTAGAGTACTTCCCCCCCCCCAACTCAGTTGCTTCTCTATCTAGAGGGTTTTTTTGCTATTGTTGGAATAGGTTTTTGAGGTCAAGAAGAGACCTCAAGTTTTGTAAAAATGGAGGGGAGAGTAATGGATGTCTTTGGATTTGGACTGAGTGGTTATACTGTTGTGTTAGATTGTTTATGACTTTAAATCTGTAAGCTGCTTTGAGTCCTGTGTTCCAGGAGAAAAATGGCATATAAATATTCTAAGGAACAAAAGCCCTCAACCTGCCCTTGGTGGGTTATTTGTTCAGTTTTCTGGAGAACGAGGATTTCTAATAACACAATTTTAAAAACTGGTCTATGTACAGTTGTTACATGTTCTAAAATTTTTACATGTTCTAAAATTTTAAAATGTAATTTTTTTACATGTTCTAAAATTATTTTTATTATAGAAAACACTGTATTTTCTAGTGTTATTTGTGCTCAACTGTTGTTGTAAACAGTGTTGTGTTTGCTTGTGCTGTTTTTCAAATCCCAGATACACTGCATTTTTTATTTCTTAAGAATCTTTCCTGATAGACTGAACTGTATGATAATATTTTGTATTCCACTTTGCTGACTGCACGAACAGTTCTTAGCATATTTGTAATCTGCCATGAGTCTCAGCAAGAAATTGAATTAATTAATTAAATTTAGATAGAGAGATTTGATCCTTCCTGTGCCGCTTGCCTCTCTCTCTGTGTAAAGGGTACTACCATGTAAATCAGATACATTATTGGTACAGGGAAAATGCAGCACAGCTAGCCTGACCTTTGGCTCTCAGAATGTTCCCCCACAGCCCTTCCTGACTTATAGAGAACGCAAACAAGCTCTATTCTTCTTTCCCTAAAGGCATGGGGTAAGTGATGGTTTTCCACCTTGTGGCTGAAAGCTGCAGCATGGTCTCACCCATAGTCACCTTTGTGGCCCAGGACTGGGGGGGAAGATCAAGCAGAAGAAGGCTTCCAGCCGGCTCAATACCGGCCACATGGTCTTCGGGCTGAGAGAGGGCAAATCTCCGGGGAAGCCATGGGATGGCTAACAATACCTCCCTGGGGTCGGCTGAGGAAGTGGTAGAGCTGGGACCCAGAAACTAAGTCATTACTTCTGCCCAACCCTCTTCTGGTAGCCAGCTTGGTGTAGTGGTTAAGAGTGCCAGATTCTAATCTGGAGAACTGGGCCTGATTCTTCACTTCTCCACATGAAACTAGCCGGGTGATCTTGGGTCAGTTACGGTTCTCTCAGAACATTCTCATCCCCAACTACCTCACAGGGTGTCTCTTCTCCTCCTCCTCCTCCATTGCAGGGACTGCTGCGCAGTTGGTCATGGCTTTCCTTCTCATCCTCCCTGTGTTCTCAGTTGTTACAGGTTGTATTTTGGTTTATGATGTTTTTTACTTTTTTCTTCACCGCTTTATGGCTGGTTTGGGTCCTTTCTGGGGGAAGGCTATACCTGACTGCCCACCTCCCCCATTCTGGGGACTCCATTAAAGGGTCTTGGTGGAGCTTTCAGTGCATGCCCAGCTCAGCAGCTGGCACCCACATGGATACTGGGAGTTGCCACTCCATGGCTTCACCCCCCCCAGTAGGTAGGCTGCATGTGGCAGATGCTGGAGCCAGATGCTCCTGTGGTGTATTCAGTAAAGCTGTGGCCTGTTCTTTCCAAACTTGCTGGTGTCTTGGTGGTTCCTTCTGTGCCTTGCCACCCCACACCAATGCTCCCTCTAAGCTGTGAAGTCTTGTGAGCAAAAATTCCACTTTGTGAGCTACTGGCATTAAAGTTGTGAGTGAGCGATTTGGCTACTGCATAAATTAGTCTCCTCTGGAGCCATCCTTCCTGACCTAAGACAAAAATGTGCGAGCTGGAGGCTAAAAAACTGTGAACTAGCTCACACTAACTCGGCTTAGAGGGAACATTGCCTCGCACTCTACCTAGCCCTTGGGCCCACAATTAGTCCTAGCGGTAAAATCTCTTTCTCTATCTCCTCCCAGCCAAATGTCTGCCATCCTGATATCAGTGGCAAACAAGGCATTTCTTTACTTCTGTCTTCAGACTTATGCCCACTATTGGCTCTGGTTATACACAGTGAAATGCCTTCTGTAGCCAGTGGGACAGACATACCAGTCAAAAATGACTGGTAAGACTGGTGGCACAAACATGGGCTAACAGTTCTGGTTGGACAAGGTTCCAGTCAGACTCAAAGTTCCAGTCAGTCACGCCGCCTCTTCACTTTCCTACCCTTCTCCTCACCATCCTGGGGAAATAAAGACAGCCCAGGGAAGTGGAAATTGAATGCAGACTGCAGCTGCGGACATCATGGCACCACCTGAAAAATGGCCCAAACTGGCCTAATTGGTTTGTGTCTGGAAATTGGAGGAAATTTCAGTCAGATTAGTAACTGGTCTGAGGTTAACGTGTGTTCTGTTCAGATTGTGATTATTTATTACCTAAATAACTAATAGGCAACATCTAATTTCACACTATCATTCTGAATTAAATTCTTGATTATCTGGAAGCTGGAATATTTACCCTTTGCTGTAAAAACACAGCTTCACTGGTAGCATGTGGCAGGTATGTCTGGAATTTTAGTACAGTTAGTTGTTTTCCCCTTATGATGAAAGAAGCTGTCAGTGGACAGTGAGCCCCCCCCCCGCCTTTTATTGTGACATTCAGACACCCAACAAACAGCTGTTCCAGCAAAAGCCTAAAAGCAGCTGTTTCTAGTTCCTACTAGCAGAACAGGATGCACACTTGTTTCTGCCACAGGATACACACATTAATTCTGGGAAGGGGGCAGTGAATAATCAGAATTATACCAAGCCTCTTTAAAAGTTGCCTAACCAAATCTGAATTGCTTGTGGATTTAGATTTATAGGCAGCCTGTGCCTCAGAATGGGTCACAGCTCCTTAATTCAGACATCCTTACAGTCTTATAGGCAGGTAGGCTAGTTCAAAGTCATCAGTTTCTACTGTCTAAATGAATGCTTGTTCCGTACTTTGTATTGGAGAGACATCTGGCCCTTCCCATATTAGAATACAAAGAATACATATTATTGTAGAATAGTGTTGTTCAGTTAAATTACCATAAGGTAGGGTGGGGGAGGCAACCCAATCCATGGTTACTGCTCTCCATATTTCATGCTGACAAGAGCATCCTAACCTGCATCTGTAGTGATGCTGCCATTGATTTTACATTTAGCAGGCACAGTTTTAGATTTTTGGGATTGTTACTGTAGGGCTAAGCCTGTATGTACAACATATGCATAGAGACAGAACAGAATCAAGCAAGCTGGCCCAACTCCTTTTATGACCAAGCATGCCAGACCTGATTCTGTGTGTTCACTGTGTCATGTGTTCACTGTGTGTAAAAGGTGCAGGCATAAAGCCTTCATCCATGATTGGTAACTTTGATTTCTAAGGTTTCTAATCATGGAACAGAACCTACATGGGTACAATTTCTACGTATGTAGGCATTATGCCCACATTGTGGCAAGTGTGTATAGGCTGTGCTAGGAATGTGCATCACAAAGGGGGGGGGGAGTATTTTTTAAAAAATCCAGATACCAGGGAGTCAAAAAATATCAGTATTCCTGGTTATTTGGGTTCCAAATACCAGTTTGATATCTGGATTTTTAACCCCCCCCCCCAGGATTCAGATATTATTTGCATCCATTATTTTTCATGAGCCATATTTATGGGAGGCTGAAGGGGCTGCTTGTTAAGGTAAGAGTACCAAAACTGCCAGAAAGTAAGAATGGCTTGTCTTCAAGACTATCCAAGTTTCAAGTAGAGTGGATCAAGGCATCCAGTTCTATGGGACCCGGAACAAGGTGTTCCCAGCCACCACTGGTTCTAATGGGGGGAGGGGAATTCCGTGTTTTCCTCAGGGTAAAGAATACTCTAAGACACAAGAGCAAGCAAAGCAACCACTGATCAAAAGCCTCCCAATTCAAACAGGATCAAGAAGGCCAACAGAACCAACGCAGAACCAGGGAATCCCACCAGAACCACAAAACCAAACCTAATAGAATCAATGTCAAACTAGAGAATCTATGCTAATGTGAGACCAGAGAATTCATGCCAAATGGCAAGGAACCCTGCTGCAAGCCTACCAAAAGTCAAATAAGAGAATCCAGACCCATGTCAACTAGAGAATCCAATGCAAGCCAATTTAAACAAAGGACACAATGTCGAAAGACCAAACCAATTTCAAATCAAGGAATCCAAGCCAAACCAACCTGGCAAGAAGACACTGACACAGATACTCTGTAAAATGGAAGAAAACAGTCATGGGAGCCTTAAAACATTGACCACTGATATACCTGGCAACTCCTGGATATTTTTGGAATTTTGGGGGACCCTGAAAAATTCCAGATACCATCTGGATACCCCAGTGTGTGTGTGTGTGTGGGCATTTTTCAGGTAGGCTTTTGGGCCAAAAATATCCGAATGCACATCCCTAGGCTGCACAGTTGGCTCCATCATGAGAGGGACAGGGACAGCATACTCCATATTGGTCCCCCTTATGTATGCTGCACCATAGTGTTGTGCAGACAGAGCTTCAGTGTAGACAATATAGTGGTACATGGACTGAGTCTGACTCAGTATAAAGCAGCTTCATTCATTTAATATTATAAAACAGGGAGGCTTCCCAAGCCTTCCCATAATTTTAAGTAGCCTTTAAGATACCATTTCTGGGCAGCAAATCATAGTAGCATAGGATATCACAGCAGGAGAATCACAACAAGGACAGCTGCTATTCTTGGTTTTACCTTCCTGACCCTAAAAGCCTGAAAATGCCTCTGATTGTTAAGTGTCAGGGAGCAGTCAAATGTGAAAGCTGCTGGCCAAGCTTGACTGCAGGCCCAGCTTCGGGGCTTCTGTACGGCAGCCAATTGGCCACTATTGGAAAGAGAATGCTGAACTTGATGGATCATTGGTCATATCCAGCATGGCTACTGCACTCCTTTTCAAGAGAGTGGGGTAGATCCATTTTCTGATAAGGGGGTCTTAAGTTGACAGTAAGGGATGCAAAGAAAGGTCCCATCATTCTCAATACACAGTAGTAGCATTTCCACACATGGTAGCATTTCCACACATTGTTACATGTTTAAGCACATACTACTTATAAAAGTGTGTTATTATAATTGTGAGGCTTTGAATAAATAGGCCAGAATATAAAAAAAAAAGATCCCAAAAAATGGATAGTAACAATGTGCTAATAATTGCTTCCCAACTCCAGTTTACATCTGCAGTAGTTGAAAAATACAGGCATTCATATGGCAAACCATCATCTGTGCAGGGAAAAGTGATTTGCTCATGATCATGTTAGAAGACTGTGATGTCCCTTCTCCACTCATTCAGAGTGCCTACCACCCTCACCCTCAGCAACCTCTCTCTCTCAGTTTCTGAGTTATAAGTAGGTCAGGCCATCACCCTCACTACCCTTTTCATCTCCTTTAAAATCTCCAGAGAGCCATGGCCATTTCACCTCTCCAATCCTCTCATTCTCATTCACAAAGATATCTGAAGACAGGGTAGTTCAGCCCCCCCCCCCCCCCCCCAACAAGCCCTCATTCAAACACTTCACAGAATTATTAGGGTTGGGAGGCTCAAACATTGTTCCATTCACATGCTGCCACCATTCACACACGCACACACACATCAAGGTATTAACTTGTGTGTATGTTTCTTTCCCTAAAATACAAAGCCCACAGGGTTAAACAAACAAGGAATTAACTTTTATTTATGATTTGAATATAACACTGAAGAAAGTAAGGCAAAGGAAACATTTCTTTTCCCTTGAACTTCTGAATTGTTTCCTTATTCCAGTATCTTGGGTTACAAATTGACTCTTTTTAGTCAGCTAGGTTTAAATTGATCTTTGCCTCAACTTCTCTGAATCAGATGTCTTCTTTTCCCTCTCAACACCCTAGCTGCCAACTCCCAATTGCTCTTTCAACTGCTGTTTTCCAACTCTCTCTCTAATATTCCATAAGCTCCCACTGGTCACTCTTAGGGAGAGGTGGAACCTAACCCACCCACCACAGAGATCTCTGATAATGTTATGTAGCTTACCTGCTCTCTTCTCTCAAGAGGTGTTACCTCGGTGCTATAGAAACACATGAAAATCATTATTTGTTATGTATTAGGGCTGTAACATTCCAGGACTGTCTACTAGAGACTGGCTGAGCTTGGAGCTCTAGAACAATAGCTCACCAGGACTCTGGAGGTGACTAATGTAAATAGCCTATTGTTGGGAGTTGGGTATGGTTGGGTGTGGTTTTGCATGCTATTTAAGCAGGGCTCTTGCCCTGGGGTTTTGTCCTTGTTGTTGCTGAATCACAAATAAAGCTGAGCTGATCCCTAGACTTGGGGTCTGCTCATCCATGGAACCCAGTATTTAACATTATCCAAACCTGATCAGAATGTGTTGATTCTGTTGGGGGACGGGGGACGGGACACAACAACACCAAGATACTACCACTGCTTTAACCCAAACCATGTACAAGCAAATTTTCCTCAGTGGGTTCAGCTATATTGGACAGACAGTGCAGTGAAGATTTGTTTCAAAAAGGAAGAAAGCTGAGATTTGCCAGATCTATCAGGTTTATTTTTATCTGGAATCTGTAAATGGCATGAATTGTTTCATTAATAAAATCCTTTGTAGCTTGTCTTTTGTGTCATATTCATTGTCAGCTGCCTATAAAAAGTCACTGCAAAGCATTCCAGATGCAGCACATAAATTTCTGTGACTTTAATAAGGATATTTTTCTTATCCAATTCCCTACCCGCACTCCCACCTTTGAACAGAGCTTGTCACTCTCATCTTTCCAAAGCCCTTTTCCTTTCATGCATTGTTATCTCAATAGAGAGGATGAAACACTATGCAAAATCCACTTAGGTAAAGGCTTTTCATATTCCAGTTTACCTCTGAAGGGACCTGAAAACTGGCAGCAATTTACCAAAGCACAGAAGGGGGTGGGGAATCAATTTTAATTAGTATTTTTGGCTTTAATGAAAACTGATTACAGAATTGGCATTTTAGTTAATACTGGGGAGATTTATGGTAGGGTGATGCTAATTAATTTTCTGTTGAATTGCTGTGGGCAATGAATTAACTGAAACAAAATGGCAGATTTGCTGATATCAGGACTATATCAGCACTTCAGAGCTTCTGAACAAAAGAGAGCTTAATAGGCCCCAGGTATATCTTACATTACATTTCTCATAAATGTCACATTATTACTTCTTTATGAAAAGGTTCCTGGGAGCCAAACCTTTTGCATTTTTATAATTAGGGCAATGCCTTCCCATATAATTCACTAGCCAGAGTATGTACATTACTTTCTTTGGGACATATAGCATTCTATTTAGAACATTGAGGCAGATGAAAACTTATGGAGAGGAAAAAAGTTCATGCCACATTTATAAATCATATGTTATTATTTGCTTATCCCCCCCCCCCCAAGTTGGAATAACGAGACAGACTCTGAACTGGAATCAAACAAGGGCCACTTTATTTAACTATTTAGCAACTGAAACGGCAAAGGGGAAATATTCATGGGTGTGGAACAGGCAAGGCAGATGTCGCTCTCTGACCAACCTCCTTGCCCTCAATTTGGCAAGTCACCTGCCACAACCTTGAGCCATCACTCAGACTCACGACCAACAGTATGGCAAACTGGTCGCCACCCTGTAGTGCCACCCCAGAAGCAGCACAACTTGCGGGGAGGAGCCTAACCCGGGGGTTCCCAGTGGTTGACCCCATTCCCAGCCCTGGGCTGCAAAACCCAAAGGCCATTCCTGATGGACCCCTTGTTCCCCCATGGGAATATGCCTTAAAGTGCTCACCAGTTTTACTTTCTTACTCACACTACACTGCAAAGTGACCAAACTATTTAACAGCAACCACCACAGCCAATTTTCCAGTTCTACTGCTCACAATGCAAGGTAGGCGAAAACACCTCCTCCCACAAGCCAATCTTGGATGGAGGCGAAAAATTCCTACCTGGCCCCAAAAGGCAACCAGTCGTAGCCTGAACTTCAAACAGGGTGGAAGGGTGGGCTGAGCATGAGGCTAAGACTGGCTGGTGAGGGTGGAGCCTGGCCTTTATGTTGGGCTGGCTCCACTCCCACTCCCTCATTGCTGTCATCTTCATCCTCCTCCGCAGGGGCAAAGTGGCCCCTGCCCTCCAGCTGTTCCACCATGGAAGGCAAAAGAGCTGGATCCCACCCCCCCTTGGAATAATGAGACAGGCACTGAATTAGAATCAAACAAGGGCCACTTTATTTAACTATTTAGAAGAAGAAGAAGAAGAGATTGGATTTATATCCTGCCCTTCACTC
The DNA here is from genome assembly GCA_029233225.1 of Lepidodactylus listeri. Classification (NCBI taxonomy): domain Eukaryota; kingdom Metazoa; phylum Chordata; class Lepidosauria; order Squamata; family Gekkonidae; genus Lepidodactylus; species Lepidodactylus listeri. Next base: position 114,566,185 of record JARCFY010000001.1, on the reverse strand, counting down.
ACTTAAGAGTCTCAGAGTGGCTTACAAACTCCTTTCCCTTCCCCTCTCCACAACAGACACCCTGTGAGGTAGGTGGGGCTGAGAGAGCTCTTTCCCAAGCTGTCCTTGAGGGAACTGCTGGTACAGAGCTATGGCTTGCCCAAGGTCATCCAGCCAGGTGCCAGTGGAGGAGTGGGGAATCAAACCCGGTTCTTCCAGATTAGAGTCTGCACACTTAACCACTACACCAAACTGGCTCTTTAGCAACTGAAAAAGCAAAGGGAGAAATATCCATGGGTGTGGAACAAGCAAGGCAGGTATTGCTCTCTGACCAACCTCCTTGCCTTCAACTGGGTGAGACACTTGCCCCAACTTTGAGCCATCACTCTGGCTTGCGACTGGCAGCATGGCAAACTGGTCACCACTCTGTAGCACCACCTCTTAAGCAGCACAGCTTGTGGAGAGGAGCTTAATCAGGAGGTTCTCAGTGATGGTCCTCATTACCAGCCCTGGGCTACAAAACCTGAAGGCCATTCCTGATGGACCCCTTGTTCCTCCATGGGAATATGTCATGAGAATATGCCTTAAGGTGCTCTGCCTTTCTTACCCACACTACACTTTCACTGCTTAGACCTTCACACCCACTGAGCAGCCTAAAGCTGCCCAAACCCTTTGCCACAAATCCTATAAGAACAGGTGCCTGAACCTCTTGCCACAAGCCCTTTAAGAACAGCTCATTGCCCTTGTTTGATAAATGTATCCCGTTAGCCCTATACAGGTGCTGAAACTCCACACAAATGCTGGGGTGCAGCAAATACTGCCCCATACCATCTTCCATTGCAGTCCTCATCTCTCAGTTGACTTTATGCCATGCACAATCAAGGGACCGTGGATCTCCCATGCTACACCACACCCAGTGAGGCAACATTGCAAACCAAACTATCTGCACATCAGGCCACCTTGCTCTTATCTGTTAGGGAAAAATAGTCAAAATACTTAAATATTCAGAGGTATGATGGATCTTTGCTTCACTGGAGAGATGTTTGTTTACAGTTTAAAAATACTTTATTACTAAAGGTTAGGGTTCATGGGAAGAGCGACAAAACAACATAACTAGAAAGCCACATCTTGCTACTTGCTACTTCTCTTTACAAGACATGGTGAGATCAGAATGGAGAATCTTCTCCTTCTTCTTGACCCCTAGAAGGAAGTCACCTGAACACAGTAACCAAGCTGAGTTAGTGTGAGCTGGCTCACCATTTTTTGGCCTCTGGCTCACACATTTTTGTCTTAGCTCAGGAACGATGTCTCCAGAGTAAATTAACTTATGCAGTAGCCCAATTGCTCGCTCACAACTTTTATGCCAGTAGCTCACAGAGTAGAATTTTTGCTCACAAGACTTCACAGCTTAGAGGGAGCATTGGTGTGGGGTGGCACAGCTTTAGATTCGCGGGCTTTTCTTACATTGGCTGTCTGCCAGGTTTCCCTTCCAGGTCAGTCTAAACAATAGCACTGGAGGTAAACAAGTTAACCCTATAATGACTGGAATGTTCAGATCTTGCTAGCACATACATTTCCAACATTATCATCGCCAGGTCGGCCTTCGCTTGGATGACTAGGGTCTTGCCCTTCATCAAACCCAGGTCATTACCACCCAGGTGAAGCACAAGAACATGAGGCAGAGGACCTTGCCTCTCCTCAAATAACAATGGAAAACACATCTCATGCCTCTTCTCCTCAACCATTCAACAGAGGCCCACACACTAAGGCCCATTTGGGAACTGATGGTTGTCCTCCTGGCCTGGTGAGCAGCCCCCCAAACCATCCTATGGCTGCAGATGGTGACTCTTCATTTCACCCGGCAGCTGTCAGCACCTGAAGCAAGAACTCCATTAATCACAACATATGAAAATCTGGAAGATCCTTTGTAGGATATGACAGATTCTAGAGACGCTGGAAACAAACTGTCTAAATAGATGTTTCCTTATCTTGTCATGAGGATCTGCCCTAAATCTAATATAACTGAAGGAATATGTGTGAGGTTTGGAGGCTATGTACTATAGCACTCTCAGTTAACCTAATATTACCATTTATTGTAGCTTATGACAATCTTTCCTATTATATAAAGCCATTTTAACATTCCAAAGGGCAAGATTCCATGGGGCGCCAAAATCAGCAGGCTGGACGGACTGCCTCTCAAAAGGGGGACCCTGGCCATTGGCTGCATTCTCTCCCTGCTTTGCCTCAGTCCCACCCACAGAACCACCGGCCAGTGTCTCGGCCTCAGTCTGGAGGGAGCCAGCGAAGGGGAAGGACTGACTGGGAGCTGGGTCCACGCTTCTCCGCCCACTGCCAAGTGGGTCTAACTGTCCAAACGAAACAAAGAGAATGGGGGAGGGAGAGAAAGGGAATCCAGGCACTTCTGCCTGACTGAGAGACCAGAGTGCCTTCCTTCTGACAGGCAGAACTGCCCAGGATCCATTCTCTCCCTTCCCTAACTGTCCCCTCAGGGGCCTGCTTCTGTCAGTGAAAACACAATGGACTATCAGCATAACCCCTCCCCTGCACACTGCCAAATTGCCAAATTTCCTCTCAGAAAACACTGTGAAACAGTCAAAGAGAAGGGGGGAAGGGAAAGGGTGCCGCAGGCTGGGTTCCCTGCTGCCCGCCCACCAAAGCTCTGCCCACCAAAATTCACCTCACAATGTGGCTTTACCTCAGGAGAGAGGATGTCATTTGCTTTCCCTTCCCATCACCTCCAAACAGAGCAAAGGGGGGGGGGGGAGGGAATCCAGTCGCTTCTGCCTGACAGAGAGAACAGAGCACCTTTCCTCTGACAGACAGAACTGCCAGGGATCTATTTTCTTCCCTCTCTCCCTTCCCATCACCTCAAAATGGGGCAAAGAGAAGGGGAGGGGATGAACGGCTGGGCCTGGCTGGGGGACGGGGGAGCAGCAAGAGAGGAAAAGGTGAGAGCCTGCCTCCCCACAATGTGAGCCTACTGCCAAGGAAGACCAACTGCAAAGAAACATAAAGTCCTCAAGCCTCCTGCATGATGCAGCATGCTCAAGCCATTAATGTTAGTGTATAAGTGGATCAGGGCAAAAGGCAGAATGGGAAAGGGGGCACTCTATTATACATACAGGTAGTAACGGGGGGGTGGGGAGGACGGCTTTCTCATAGCCCTATCCTCACACTCCTAACTTTGCCTACTCATATTACACTCTCAACCAATGCTCCCTCTAAGCTGTGGAGTCATGTGAGCAAAAATTCTGCTTTGTGAGCCACTGGCATTTCAGTTGTGAGCAACTGCCTGGCTCTTGAGTTCCGGAGGGGTGGAGGTCATGCGGGTGGCCCAGAACCTACTAGCCCCGCAAGACCCCACCGAGGTGTCTTACGACGTGCTCACCAAGACCCTCGGCAATTACTTCGCCCCGAAGCCATCAAAACTGGCCAGGCGCTGGGAGTTCATACAGCGCCAGCAGCAGCCGGGGGAGTCGGCCGCCACTTTCCTGGCTGAACTCTGTCGACTAGCCGTGGGCTGCGAATTCCACCACATGGATGACCACGTGGAGACCGCCTTCATGGGAGGGGTCCGGGAAGCCAAGCTCCGCCGGCGCTTCATTGCAATGCCGGAGCCAACCTTGGAGAAGATGCTCGAAACTGCGGCAGCCTTCGAGACAATGCAAAAGGACAAGGCAGCCACCAAAGTCCACCAGGCGGCTCCTCCCGAACCCGACTCAAGCGAAGAAGAGGACGTCCACCGGATGCAACCACGCTCGAAGAAGAGTGAGCCCGGCGTCCCCAGGCCCAAGGGCCGGCGCCCAGCATCTGTCTCTGTTCCCTCTTCTGCTTCCCTCAACTGGCAGGCCCCAACGTGCGCCAGCTGCGGGGACCCCCATGACAGACGGACATGCCGCTTCCGTGATGCCATCTGCCGCGCTTGCGGGAAAGCAGGACATCTCACCCGGGCCTGCCGCTTGAGGAACAGCCACCGTGCCCCAGCAGCGAACTTCGAAGAAGTGGGTAGTGTCGTTCCCACGGCCATGGTAATGAACTTGCCTCAGCCCATCCCGGGCGCAATTTCCGTGTCTCTCCGAATAGAGGGAGTTCCTTGCTCCATGGAACTGGACTCAGGGTCAGCATATTCAATTGTGTCCGCAGCTACGTTCCGCCACCTCTGCCCGAAGGGGGCACGCTGGCTGCGGCTGCCGGCTGGGTTGGTCCTCCGGGACTTCCAGAAAAACCCAGTGGCTATTAAGGTGCTAGCCAGGGTCCGGGTCCAGTACCACGCCTTTAATGGCCTGCTGGACCTTCTCGTGGTGGAGCGCAATCTAACCAGTCTCCTAGGTCGTGCCTGGTTCAAGCCGCTTGGAGTGCAGTGGACCGGAATACACCGCATGGGCTCTACTGACTTCTCATCCATCTGCGAGGAATTTCCCGCCGTTTTCGATGGCTCATTGGGCTGCTACAAAGGACCCCCGGTTTCCTTCGACCTGGACCCGGCAGTCCGGCCCATCCGCGTGGCCGTCCGCCGGCCACCACTCGCCTTCCAGCCCAAAGTGGAGGCGGAGTTGGAAAAGCTCGTGGCACAAGGGGTGCTCGAGCCAGTCTCCCACGCCAAGTGGGAGACTCCCATTGTGACCCCCCTCAAAGCTAACAGGGAAGTCCGCATCTGCGTGGATTACAAATGTACAATTAATAAGGCATTACAGGACCACGCGTACCCGGTACCGGTGGTCAGCCATGTTCTGGCCTCCCTCGCGGGCGCCAAAATATTTGGAAAATTAGATTTGGCCCAAGCCTATCAGCAGCTTCCCATAGACGAAGCAACGGCCGAGGCACAAACGATTGTGACTCACAAGGGAGCGTTCAAGGTAAAACGCCTTCAATTTGGGGTCAGCGTAGCACCCGGAATCTTTCAAAATCTAATGGATTCTCTCCTAAAAGATGTTCCAGGAGTGAAGCCGTTCTTCAACGACGTCCTCATCGCCGCCCCGGACGCCGACACATTCGCAGCTCGCCTCCGGATGGTGCTGCAAAGGTTCCAGGACGCGGGTCTCAAGGTTCGAAAAGACAAGTGCACCCTGGGAGTCTCCTCGGTGACCTTCTTGGGGTTCCAAGTCACCGCAGACGGCATTCACCCTACAAAGGAGAAGGTAGCGGCAATTACAGGTGCACCCCGCCCGTCCTCAAAGGCGGAACTCCAGGCGTTCTTGGGACTTGTGAACTTCTACCACGCCTTCCTTCCGCACAAGGCAGCGGTCGCTGAACCCCTGCATCGTCTCCTGGACAAGGGAGCAGCTTGGGCCTGGGGTCCCAAGCATGATGCAGCCTTCCGGGCCGTCAAAGACTTATTAATTTCAAATGCGGTCTTAGCGCATTTCGATGAGAGGCTCCCTGTCATCCTGGCCTGCGACGCATCCCCCTACGGCGTTGGGGCGGTCTTGGGACACCGGCTACCCAACAGAAAGGAGGTACTGGTTGCCTACTACTCCAGGACCCTGTCGTCGGCAGAACGGAACTACGCCCAGATCGACAAGGAGGCCCTAGCAATCGTAGCTGGTGTCAGGATTTTCCATGACTATCTCTACGGACGGTCGTTCACCGTGGCCACAGATCACAAGGCGCTGCTGGGTCTCCTTGCGCCCCACAGGTAGACCCCTCACATGCTGTCCCCGCGGGTCCTGCGGTGGTCAATTTTTTTGTCAGGCTACTCCTACGAATTGGTACATCGCCCGGGGAAGGCGATGGGTCATGCAGACGCCCTCAGCCATCTTCCCCTCCCGTCCTGCGACCCTGATCCGGCTCCTGCTTTCCACGTCGCGCTCCTAGAGGATCTACCGGAGCGCCCCGTACAGGTATCGGATGTGGCCCGTCGCACGCGGTGGGACCGCATCCTTTCCCGTGTCTCGGACTGGGTGGGAAGGGGGTGGCCGGAAAAACCGGGACCAGATTTCGCTGCTTTCACGGCACGCAGGCACGAACTATCGGCCCACAAGGGATGCCTGCTATGGGGATCTCGAGTGGTGATCCCCAGGCCCCTGCGGCCCCGAGTGCTAGAGGCCCTCCACGAGGCTCACCCGGGAATTGTGCGCATGAAAGCTCTGGCCCGGAGTTACGTATGGTGGCCAGGCCTGGACAAAGACATTGAGGGGCGGGTCCAGAAGTGTACCAAATGCCAGGAGTCACGGCCAGATCCGCCACACGCTCCTGTCCGATCCTGGGAATCTACTAACAAGCCCTGGTCCCGCCTGCACCTAGACTTCGCAGGACCGGTCCAGGGCCGGTTGTTTCTTATCGTTGTTGACAGCTACAGCAAGTGGCTTGAGGTAGTGCCAGTAGCTTTGACCTCCACCAACGCTGCCTTAAGAAGTCTCTGGCCGATCTTTGCGACACACGGAATGCCAGAAACTCTCGTGACCGACAACGGGACCGCCTTCACCTCCGGCGAGTTTCAACGGTTTGTGGAAGCCTGCGGTCTGCACCACATCCGCTCTGCTCCATTCCACCTCGCAACCAACGGCCGGGCCGAGCGCATGGTGAGGACAACGAAGGACGTGTTAAAGAAGATGGAGCATGGCGACTGGGAAGAGCAGCTGTACAAGTTCCTGTTCTGCCAACGGAACACACCCCACTCAGGGACTGGGCGCCGGCCAGCCGAACTTCTGATGGGAAGACGACTGGGAACCGTCTTGGACCGCCTACATCCCGACCGAGCAATCGAGGGGAACCCGACAACGGAGGACCGGCCAGCTGCCCGAGGATTCGCTCCTGAAGATCCCGTATATGCAAAGAACTTTGCATGGGGTCCGACATGGCTCCCCACGAGGATCGTCCGAGTCACAGGGCCTTATTCCTACGAGGTCCTTACAGAAGATGGCGTAGTCTGGAAACGACACATTGACCAGATTCGACGCCGTACCCAGAACCACGATGATACCCAGGCCCCCGAACTCCCTGCACCAACAGACCGTGACACTGACACGACTCCAGAAGCAGCGCCAGACCCTGATCCGGAGACTGCGGAGATGCTGCTCCTGCCCGCGGACGAAGCAGTCGCACCATCCACATCTGAACAACCCCCGAGCAGACAGGCCCCGCCAGCAGAACAACTACCCACACCGCAACCTGCCGACACAAGCAACACGCCCCGCCTTACAACCCCCCGGCGCTCTGGACGTGAGTGCAGACGCCCGGACTATCTCAAAGACTATGTGTGCAGAGGGGTTCTGGACTATGGGGGGAGGGGTGTTATGTATTGACCATGCGGTCGCCATGTGCTCTCTTAATTGCGACCGCATGGCCAGAGCACATGGCCAGAGCATGGCCAGAGCACATGGCCAAGAAACTACCTGAGCTTCAGCCAGGTAGAACAAAGGCCAGGTGGATTCAAACCGGCCACCAATCCTGTACCTAGGTTTCTCCCAGGGAACCTATGAAATGTAAATAGACTTCTAATAGCCTATCAGGCCAGTTGGGTGAGGTCAGGGGATTGTCCCTGACCAGCATAAAAGGAGGGCTTCGAGCCCTGGGTTGTATGCTTCATCCGGACCAGCAATAAAGATCTAGCTGTTTCACTATTCCATGGACTCCCGACTCCAATACTTATCACTACTGCATCAAGTAGTTTGCTCCGGAGCCATCCTTTCCAAGCTAAGACAAAACTTTGTGAGCCAGAGCCTAAAAACTATGAGCTACATCACAGTGGGGAATTTCAGACAGCCATTATGTTCTGTTTCAGGAACTCTTCAGTAACAGTCTCTGTCAGGCATCTTACACAGAACCGTATTAGTACTGTTTCCCTAACGGAGCATTCTGGCCCTTTCACACAGAAACGTGCCTCTCCCGTTGGGGAAGCGTTCCTGAGCCGCTTTACCTTGAAACCTCCTCCCAAGCGTTCTTCTGTTCTTTGTACCGGACCTGAAGCGCTATAGGGTGCTGTGTGAAGTGCCTGAAGCACTTCCTCCGATGACAAGTGTGTGTGTGTGTTTGTGTGTTTGTATGTGTGTGTATTTGTGTCTCTGTGTGTGTGTTTCTGTGTGTGTGTGTTTGTGTGTGTGTGTGTGTTCTTTGTGCGTTTCTGTGTGTGTGTGTTTGTGTGTGCATGGGGCGCCAAAATCAGTAGGCTGGATGGACTGCCTCTCAAAAGGGGGACCCTGGCCATTGGCTGCATTCTCTCCCTGCTTTGCCTCAGTCCTGCCCACAGAGCCACCGGCCAGCATCCTGGCCTCAGTCTGGAGGGAGCCAGCGAAGGGAAAGGATCCACTCTTTTCCTCCGCTCACTGCCAGGTGGGTCTAACTGTCCCCTCAGTGGCCTGCTTCTCTCAGTGAAAAAACAATGGACTTTCTCCATAACCCCCTCCCCCCCACACTGCCAGAGTGTTCAGAATAAACTGTCAGAATAAACTGTCAGAAACAGGGGGCCATTTCACACAGCATCCCGTAACACTTCAGGACCAGTACAAGCACTGAAGAATGCTTGGGAGGAGGTTTCAAGGTAAACTGGCTCAGGAACACTTCCCCAACGGGAGAGGCACGTTTCTGTGTGAAAGGGCCAATATGTTCCATTAGGGACATCCCTGGAGACTTTGGGGATGGATCCAGGAGAGGGTGGGGTTTGGGGAGGGGAGGGGCCTCAGCATGGTACAATGCTATAGAGTCCACCTGCCCTCTCTGAAAGCCCCTATCCACACCTATGCTGAAAAAAACCCCCAGCAGTCTGAAATGGCAAACCGCTCCGAAGATGGCTCCAAAATGGTAGGGGAAGGGCTGCCTGAAACAGCTGTCACTGTACCAGTTTATTACAAGCCGGTAAACAGGATCTGCTAGACCCATTGTTGCCACTCTCCAGGGGAGGGATGGAGATCACACTAAATTACAACTGCTCTTCAGATAGCAGTGATCTTCCCCTGGAGAAAATGGTGGACTCTGTGTCATTATACCCGGCTGAGGTCGCCACAGCAAATTGACGCTGAGTGCCCAAGGCTGGGGCACTCTCCCAGAGCCTCTTTCTAGAGCCCGTTGTATTTATTTCCAGAAAGGGCCTTATTCCTAGTAGTCTATATTCTTGTAACTGCTTGAATATTTGAATCATGTGAAGGAGGATTCTATGCAGTATTGCGGGTTTTACAAAGGTCAATATGTGCTTCTCTGTGATCCAGAAGGAACATACCAACTTTTGAGCTTTTCTGTTGCTTGGATTTCAAATAAACTACATTGGTTAAACTCCCAGCTGTATATTTCTACAAATAATGCAGGAATTTCTGTTGAATTGTTTAGCCTGGCGTTATCTGCTGGAATGATGCACAACAGTGGGATAACATATGAAGTCTTTCTCTCATCTTGCCTGCAGCATAGAAATTGGATACCGAACAGCCGCTGCTCTCTGTCTCATGTGAGCAACTAACACACTCCGTGGGAAAGTGAGGAGGAGCTGATTAGACCATGAACTTTGGCTGACACTGTCCTATTGCCAGAAGTTGGCACAACTGGCCTACACAACCAGCCTTTGCCTAAATTTTAGCCTTTGTGATTAATATGAGTGAGATATTTTCCTTCAACTTCATGGTTTTTAAAAATATTTCCCAGCTGTCCATTCCCATTCCAGCTTACTTGCATCAGTGTTTCTGTTTCTCATTCACTAAGTGAGTAATAATTTTTTGTTTCCAGTTTTTGTCACCAGTGTGGTAAATAAAAAAACAAACAAACAAACTTACACAAAATGGCTTCATTCTTTACACAAAATGGGATAGAAATACAGTCAGGAATTTAACTGCTCCTTGGCAGAGAAGGTAGTAGAGGGGAAAGTAAAGTCACCATCTTTAATTATGATGTAAATAGAGCCATCAATGCTTTGTAGAGTAACAGCAGACTGTTCAGAAAAAGCTTTCTTGGGTCTTGAGAGTGGAAGTAAAAGTGGGAAGTGCCTTGAGTTTAAAAGACGAAGCACTTCTTATCTTCCCTCAAGACCTACCTCTATTGGGAAGTTGGAAAGATGAGGCATAGTGCAATAGCAAAAGACACTTCCAAAAATGGAAGAATGTGGCTATAACTCAAGCAACATAGAAGGACTGAAAAGAAATAGAGGGAATGATACGACACGACAAACTTTTATTGACATTGAGAGCACAAAACATGGGGAACAACAAAATACCAAGTTACATAAATCACTTGCACTTTGACTTTTCAAACCATGTCTTCTGTATGTAATGGAAAAAATTTGCAACAGCCTCCATTATTTCACAATTAGAATTAAACAGAAGAAAGTGAGTAACTGAGTCATCAGAATGCCAGCGCTTACCATCTAAGAATGGAGTAATAAAACGAGATCGAATATCCCTATAAAAGAGACAATAAAGTATATTTTATTATTTATTTATTTATTAATCACATTTTTATCCCACCTTTCCAGACAACTGGCTCAAGGCTTAATGTGAATAGTGGCTTAATGTGAATAGTGGATTCGATATCTTTTAGAGAACAAAGGCAAAGTCTGTCTACATATGGTATCTGGTGGTACCTCCCTAAAAGCACCTCCAATGGCAGAACATTAAAGTGTGCTTGCATATATGTTCTGTGATGATGTGGGGCTGTGAGAGGGAATGATATCTCATTCAATATTTTTTTTGTTAGAAAAAGGGCTCACCTGGCATGTCCCTGTATATGATGGGCCAGCCATTATGTAGGAGGACGAAGGAGAGAAGAGCCACTGTTCTATCAGCCTCCCTGGTCATCTCTCCCCTGGTCATCCTGAAATCAGCATAAACTGTGGGAACAGCATTACCGCATCCAACTAAGTAGTAACTCTAAAAAAAGGAGATAAGGTTAGTCTGACATGACTTGTTATTGAGGAACCTGTGCTGGCTCTTAGTTATCCCAGCTGTCCTTTCTGAATTCTCAAGAACTGGCTGTTTGATGATTTCTTCTAAAACCTTTCCAGGTATAGACATCAAGCTGACAGGTCTGTAGTTATCTGGATCCTCCTTTTTGCATTTCCAAAGATGGGGACATTTGCCTGCCTCCAGTCTTCAGGCACTTCACCTGTTGTCCAAGAATTCTCAAAAATGGTAGACTGAAGCCCCAAAATTACATCAGAAAGTTTCTTTAGTACTCTTGGATGCAATTCATCTGGCCCTGAGGACTTGGTTTAATTCAAAGAAACTAGGTGTTGTGATAAGATGCCCTATTATTTATCAGATCTAATGATTCTGAATCATTGTAGGGTGTTTATGCTGGCCAAATTAAATGCATTCCCCTCTAAAGTCTAACGGGAGATATCATTGAGTACCCCTGAGTGAAAGACTGTGTTCCTGCATATATTGCTCCACTGTTCTTGGTATGTCAGTTCCCATAAGAAACTATTTCAAAAGCTCTTCTTACCCCTCGACTATTTGACTAATTTTTTTTTTGTCAAAATGTATTAAGTGACATTACGCGGGAGACTACTGAGGCTGTAGCCAGTTTTTTGGTGGATATTTTAAAATCCAAACTGATAAAGTATGTCTGTAGGTGTAACTATTTACATATGTTAAATCCCTTTTCCATTCTGAATTTACTGATTATGTATGTTATGCCATTAAAGGTTGGAATTGAATTGAAGATTGAAACTAGGTGTTTATGTACCATCCTCATGTCTATCCTAGGCTGCAACTCCCTTTCTTCATCATGTGTTCTCTTTTTGCCAGGTTGAACACCATTTCCCTTGCAAGAGAAGACTGAGATAAAGTAGGAATTTGATCAGTTGTGTGTCTCTTCCAACAACTTGACTACTATCTTTGATGGAAGAGACACACATCCAGTCACACTGGATATTTGTTACCAGAACAGTTTGGAGAGCATGTGCAGTTACCATGAGAAATTATCCATGGCCCACAATGTAAACTTTTAGCAACTGCACATTACATGAGAAAGCAACACCTGGCTCTAAATAAAATCCTTTTTCATACATTTATTTCTGGATTTGTGTTGTTTTACAATAGTAATATTGACCATTGAGGAAGGCCCTAAGGGCCAAAACGCATATGGTCTATTGGTCATAAGATATACCCATCAGTTGTATATAAAACTATCAGCTCTGTGTGTCAAAAGTTTTAGGAGTCTGATATTTGGACCATTTTTAACCTATTCTATCTTTTATTAATGTGTATACCATAATAAATATTTGTATTTTTATAATAACTTATTTTGTTAGCTTGACCCTTTTAGATCTCAGCCATATTTTGGGTTGAGCTCCCCCCCCACTTTCCCCCTAAGTTTCACACTTAGTGTTGGCCTCCCTCTTGGCTAGTAATGTAGTAAGGACACTCTCTGTGTCTCTCTTCTTTACTATCAAGTATGTTAGTTCCTAAATAAATATTTATCTACACTTTAATCAGGTTGTGCACTGTTTCTTTGTTAATTAGTCTGCCAACAGTCAAGTGTTTTTAGGCCCAGTATAGGTAAGGTTTAATCTCTGTTATCTCAGATGCTGTACCTGTTCTTGTCTGTTGTGGATTTCTATTCATCTGTGTTGGTGCGCTATAGAATGGAGCTTAATGAATAAGTTTTTACTTGCTATCAGAGTGAGAGTACATGCCTTCTTGCTCACTGACTAGAGCCTAAACTATTCATTTATTGTTGTTATTGTTGTTGTTGTTCAGTCGCACAGCTGAGTCCAACTCTTCGTGACTCATTTATACTACTGTGCAAAATTCACTTTCTGGTGCCCCCCTACACACACCAAAAGAATGTGATAAAGGATTATCTTGGGGGTTGTGGTGGCTGATCAGAAAGCTCCAGGGGCTAAGCCTGTGTCCTGGAGGAGTACAGAAGAATTCCACCATGGCAGAGTGTGATCTTTAGGGGAAAAAACACCATAACTTTCTCGAGGCACCCTTTTCTCTCTCTTTTGGCAACTAACTGTCACTGAGGAGTGACAGGCTAGGGGAAGGGGAGATAAGCTTAGGGGATTGTGACACCTATCACTTTCACATTTTACAATTCATAGAATATTTTGCTAGCTTTCCTCACGGAATATATTTAAAGCTGTGGGGTAATTGATTTGTATGAATTAAATAAGAAGAAAAACCCTTTTGATTAATTATGGCTGCATCCAGATATCATTGGCTATTGTGCTACTGTTCCACTTTAGCGATCATTTGCAAATGAATTTTCTTGCGTGGACAAGCCAATCCACTTCTGAATAAGCACTACAGCAGAATGGTATAATATCCTCTGAAGCATGACTGCAGTCTGTGTATTTTAGTTTAATACAAGACAGCTCTGGAATACAGTATTTTAAATCAGAAGTTAAGTGAAATTCAAAATCTGCTCTGTAATAACTCTTGTTTTTTCATTGCGAACTTACTCCGGCATCTGTTTTGTTCCTGTACTATCCATCATGGTGCCAGAGGGCTGAGGCTCTGGTCCCAAACTCAGAATGATGGATCTCAGTCACACAGGGCCAACTAAATCTTGCACAACTTCCTGGAGAAATTAGTAACAGTCTCCTGGAGAAATGTGTTTCACAAACTAGATGTATAATATTCCAACTATCAGGCTGGTTTCTCTAGTGCTGTGCCAGGAGCTGAAAAGGGAGGTAGAGACTTTGAGCTGACCTCTGCTCCAATATAGAATATGCCTTGGCTAGCCAGGAAACTGAGTAAAGGTTTTCTCATTTCCCTGGAGAAGAGGAAGGGGCAGCAAAAGGTTCATAGCATTTATATGAGGTGGGTGAGATTTCAAGAAGGCCAAATACATCTGCCAAATTCTGAACATGCAGATATTGGAGATTAAGGCACAAATGCTAGCCCAAACTTTTCCTCCTTTATTTTCATAATATTTTCATAGAATATATCTCTTTTCAGAAAAAAAAATCCTGAAAAGGGAAAGCTTATTCTTAAAGGCTGTATAATACAAAGATCAAGAACTTTGGCAGAAGGCAAAACAGAATATGATGTTGGAATTCTCTGACTGGAATTCCAGATGCATTATTTGCCTCAAAAAATTGTCATCAGGCATGGAGGTTATGAGGCATAAAGGATACAGCATTAAGGATCAGGGGATATCAACTCTGTTCCCTGTGCAATTTCCATGATAAAAAATGTCCTTCTTCTAGTTCCTTTAAACCTTTGTTGGGAAAAAAATCCTGTCCCGCTCACTGGGGACTGGTGATTTTCTACACCTTCCCAAAGTGTGTTCATTAATGTATACTTGTAGCCCCCACAAAAAAGGTGCACATAAACTAATCTGTGTGCTGTTTTTTTAATTTCCTCCATGAAAGGACTATACAAGCAGCTCTAGATACAAAACATCAGTATGATCTGAATGTTCCCCTGTTCAGGTCCAGCATTCTGTAAAACCACAATCTGCCTTACCACAATCTCTCAGTGGAATTCTATCAAAAAGACAAAAAGTCAGAGAAACAGCTATATTAGCCACTGGAACATTTGTGATTGGATGCACTCCTTGAAGTATGTTCCCTCTTCTTTCCACACACAGGCAGAATTTCTGCAGAGTGATACAACATCTATCAGTTAGACACATGCTTCTTCTAAGAGGTGATTACACTTCCTATTTGATGGCAATTTTGATAGAATACAGGAAATACTGGCAATAATGTTCTCACATTTGCTGGTTCAGAAAACCCATGTTGGATACTGGTTCATTGCTTGCAATGGGAAAGCTATTTTTAGAAGAATGCAGTGATAGCAGTTTAAAGAAATTTAAATCCTCAACTGATAAGATACAATGCTATTTAATATTAGCCGTATAATTATATTTACTGAGACTGAGAAGCTGCACTATCCAGTATGTATTTCCTAAATAAAATAGTTCTTATTTACTTTTAAACTGATAAGTGGCTCTGTGTATCTTTGTAGTCTTACAAGCATATGCTGCATTCTGAGCCTTTACTGCAGTCTGCAAATTTAGAAGGGATCTGAACTAACATAGCAGTACTCCCAATGGTGTGTGGGTTCCTAAATTATCCCAGAGTATTCTGGAATCCAGTAGGATTCATGAGCGTCTGTGGGTGGCCCATTTTAACTAGACCTCCTCTCACACAGGGTGCTAGAGCTACATTTACCTTGGCTTTAAGTAGGCAGTGATCAGACCATGCTTCAGGTCAAATTTCTAACCCTAAAACCAGGCCTTCCATCAATTGCTCAGTATAAAGAAATAAATCCAGTGTGTGACCTCTTTCATGTGTTGGGCCCATCACAATTTGTTACCACTATGTATGTATTAGCAGCTTAAATGAAGTGCAGCTTTTTATAATTTGCTTATGAAACTGCTTCTTCCTGTTAAACAAATCCAATATGTTTGATCATTTACAGACCAAGAATGAGGGAGGAATTGATGCATAACAAATAACATTTTCATGTTACTTTGTCCAGTGGATCCATCTATATGTCTGAATATTTGTCCTTGCTTTTCTGTATATCCAATTAAAGCAAGTGTGATCTAGTCAAATGGACAGACTATTAGACCTAAGTGGATCCCATCTCAAGGCCTGTTCTCATGACAGTCTGATGGGTGTGGATAGCACCTGTTGTACAGCCTCAGTCAGTCTGAGGACTATGACAAGCAAGGAAAGGTGCAGTATTCTCTATTCTGCTCTAACAGCTTGACAGAAAATGAGGCTTCTGGGCTATCTCTGCTGTGCTTAGGTGCTATCAAGACAGCTGGCCAGTTCCTGGTTTAGCAGTTATGAAGTAAATAGAGGGAAGCAATAATATAATCCATCTGGCCTTATAGGGACTCATATCTTGGCTTTAAATACTTTGTACTCTCAAAGCCATCTTTTCTGGAGTGCCTCAGCATGTACTGAATGCTGGAGGCTTAACAGTCAATCACAGGACTTGACTGGGATGCGTCCTGGGCCTGTTTCTTGAACTCTTTTCCAGCATCCTTCATGCACCCATTTTTTATTTGATACAAAGTCCTTGTCCATTCCTGGCAAGGCAAATACCACAGAAACATTTGGTAGAACAGACCAAAGTGAAGATCACGGTATATAGAGAGATGAATTGCTATGCAGAGAGAGCTACAATCAACCATCAGGACCAAGCCAGATAGCACATTTGACACAAGCTGGGTCTGGTTCTCCCAGCTCAAATTGCAGTCATATGTGCCATCAGGAACTAATGTTCCCAGGTGTTATAAGGCACACATTGATTTGGAAGAGCAATATGGGGAGAGGACAGGCTTCAGCCTTTCCTCCCATGTCATCTCCCCAAGACAAAATGGCCACAAGGTGGGTGATTTGCCATGAGGGCTACAGCATGTGGAGCATCAGAAAGAAGGATTGGGGAAATGACTGGATCAGGAAAATGGCACAGGACAAAAGGCTGAAACCTATGTTATCCTTCTGCAGAGTTCCTGAGTAGAATTGGGCCCCAGTGCTCTTCGGAATATTAGTACCCTGATGGCATGTGTCATGATCTGAGGCCTATAGTAGTGTGGCCTACAGGCTCTAAGGGTTCCTAGTGGCTTTGGGGAAGCCTGTATTGGAGTAACTACCAGGTCTATATTTCCCAGGCACCCTCTGGACCCTGTAATTGGTTAACAGAGGATTTGGAGGGAAAACATATACGAATAGAGAGAGGGTGGTGCCTGGGAAGAAGGGATAAAAAGCCTGCCCAAAGTGGGAGGTGGCTCACTCCTAGGGAGCACAGCTAAGGAGAGGCTGCTGAAGATGGAGAGATCCCTCATCCAGGAAGGGGTGAGTCAGCTTGAAGCCAATCACCAAGAAGCATCTAGAGACAATCTAGATAGACATGTTAGAGTTCTTGTTATGTATTGTGCTATATGGATAGCCTAAATTATAGAATGAGCCTGAGCTTCAGTCACAAGCTCCCTCAACTCTCAGTATTCTAGAATCAATGGCCTGATTGGCTGCTGTTGTGCAATGGGCCAATCAGGGAAGACTGACATTTGGAGGGAACAAACCCTATTGGTCCTAACCACTCAATTATGATTGAACCTTACTGTTCCAGGGGTGTGGTTTAGCCAGTTCCAAACTGTATATAAGTTGTGGTTCTCTGTGTTGTTCTGTTCTGTTGTAATAAACTGAAATCACTGGTTGAAGAAAGAGCTGCCTGATCTCAAGTGACAACAGTTCTTTTATTTGTTTGCTGGCCTACCTTTACTGTTCTCATTATTCTACAAATTTATTTGAAAAACATTTGTTACTAGACTTCTTAAATAAAATTGTTTATTATTCTGCCTGGGTCCTCACGCCTCATTCAGTCACATATAAAGTACACCCTACTGGGAAAGAGTGACCATAAGGGGTCAGATGGATGCTTTGGGCCCTCCAGAGGAGACCTGTACCAGAGTGTGGAAGCCTATGGAGAGCTTCCCTAGCCGCTGCCCATGACAGCATGTATGACTACAAATCCATATCATCCAGCTTGGCTCTCCATCAAAAACCAAGGCCCCAATCAGAATGCATAAATAATAGCCAAACTAGACACAATATTCTCCTTGGGTTCTACTTCAGTGACCCCATCTGTCTTACATGTATGACTATTCAAACACTTGTCCATATCTCTTTCATATTTCCCTCATTTTCAATCCTTGTGTAGATTCTAAGGCAGCAAAGACCATAGTGTAGAGAGTCCATGGATGTTCTGTGGGATTGTTTGCTTTCTATTGTCTTCTTGCTGTTCTAAATGCAAATCACAGGGTGATGCAATTGTGGAGTTTGCTTTTGGTTTAATTGTTGTCTAAGGGCATCTTTCCTTTTTAAAAAATAAATAAATAATAAATCATAGTTTTAAACATTGTTTGGTTGGTGGCCCCAATATGTGCCCCCTTCCTCCCCCCCCCCCCGCAAATGGCACGTTAGATCCAGGTTTCATGGAGTGGAGGGAAAGCAGTTGTGTGGTGGACATTTTCTTGGTAATACAGTAAGACCGATTTCCCATGAGGCGCTGCTCTGGTGTTGTTCTTCCCTTTGCCCCGATTGCGTGCTTGAATTTCCCACTATTTGCCCTGCACCACATTTTGACCCGCAGCTTCACCCAAATTCCCTCGCGGCTTCCGTGATCCTGTTTTTTGAGGATCACTGAAGCCACGGGGGAATTCAGACGAAGCTGTGAGTCAAAATGTGGCACGGGGCAAATAGTGGGAAATTCAAGCACACAATCAGGGCAAAGGGAAGAACGACGCTGGAGTAGCACCTCATGGGAAATCGGTCTAAGACTTCTTCCCACCCTACACTAAAATTCATCTCCCCACCCCTGAAATTTATTTATCTTATTAGCTGCCTTTCTCCCTTGGGGAACTCAAGGTGGTTTACAATATACATAATATAAGATTGCTCCACACATACCAGCCATCACAGAAATTATATGAAAACTATGGGAGGCAGACTTTCTTATATAAAAGGATATCAGATCATCGAGAAATAGTTTCTTTTTTCAATAGAACAAAGTTTGCTTCAAACCAACACAGCTGCCCACCTGGATCTTTCTGTATGAGACTAATGGTGTGATTAGAGAAGCATGTACCTGGCTTTCTCTGACAATGTTCCTGTGAAGTTAACCCAGGGAAAATGTTATGTTTCACTACTAATAAAGAGAAAAACTTTTATTATTAATATTTTGTCATCTCAGATTGCTGATATGTAAGTAAATATCAACTTCTTTAGGGTGTTTATTACAATGGGACACTCACTAACCTCACTGAAATGCATTTGGCAGCCATTTTCTTATATGACCTTTCCTCCCCCCCCCCCCCCCAGCAGCTATTTCATGCCTGTCCTGCTCCTGTTCCCCTAATAAACATTACAAACCACATGCTGCTTGAAACCTTTCTGCTAGTACACAGCATGGGAGCTACAGTCTAACACACAAGTAAGCACAGGGTACATTGAAACAGGGATGCTTGGACATTTACTAGTTCAGGTCACATCCTGTTCACTGGCTATGAAACTATGATTGCCAGCCTCCAGATGGTGGCTGGAGATCTCCTGGGATTACAACTGATCTCCAGGCAACAGAGTTCAACCCCCCCTCCCGAAGAAAATGGCTTCTTTAGAAGGTAGACTCTGTGGCATTATACCTCACTGAAGTCCCTCCCCTCTCCAGACCCTCCTCAGGCTCCACCCCCAAAATCTCCAGGTATTTCCCAACTCAAAACTGACAACCCTACAATGTGTGAACAGAGATCTGATTATTCAGTGATTGGTCCAATAGGATTGTCTTTCTGTTTGTGAGTGTTTGGCAGGCTGTTTTACTATATTCCCTTCCTTACTAACCAGGCAATACAATGCAGCCGGGTTTTTTTGCACACAGCCCAGTTTAATTTCTATTTTGCCCCTGTCCTTTCTGTGCAACTGATCTGCTCAGCAAGGAATTCTTTAGACAATTATATCACTCACAAATCATACAAATCAGTTATCAATATATGCTGTATTTCAATAAACTCCTACCCTTCAGCATTTGTTTAAAATTACTTAAATGTTATCATCTATGTTTTAAATTGTTAGCTGTATTGGTGGTGTAACATCTCCCTTTGGCTGTTGGTTTCCAGGCACCTGTTTTCAGGTCCATTCAGCAGAGACAAGCTGGCTCAAAACATCTACTGTTTATTTGCAAGAGGACAATTACCACAACCAACAACTTACATACAAACTGGAAACTAAAACAATAGCTCCACCCAATAGGACCAAACAAAATCACACAGATATTGGAGGGGTGGGGAAGCAGACTGTTCCATTACATACATACATACATACATACATACATACAAACAATATACCAGAGGTGACCCCTGCGAAGGCAGAAAGATGGGACATAAATTTTGTAAAATAAATAAATAAATTCTGGTTCCTGCCCTCCCGGCAAAGCCGATGGAGGGTGGGAGCCTCTTTGCCGCCCTGTTGGAGGGTGAGGTAGATGACAGATTGCAGGGGGGGGGGGGCGATGCTAATAGTGCGGCTCCACTCCCACCTGAGTCAGTTTCGCCTTGTGCTCGGCCCAGCCCCCCACCCTGTTCTTAGGGTAGGTGGCAGCCGGTCGCCATTGGGGCCAGGTAGGAATTTTTCACCTCTTTTCCAGTTTGGCTTACAGGAGGAGGTGTTTTTGCCTACCTTACTCTGAGGACAGTGGAACTAGGAAATTGGACTTGTGGTGGTTGCCGTTAACTAGGTCGGTCACTTGGCAGAGTAGTGCAGGTAAGGGAGTGGAACGGTGAGCACAATAAGCCAATTTCCCTTTTGGGAATAAGAGGATCATCGGGAGCAGACTTCGGGTTTTATGGCCCAGGCCTGTGAGGGATGATCACCTCTGGGAGTCTCATAGGGTTAGCTCCTCCCTGCAAGCTGTATGGCTTCAGGGGTAGGGCACCTTGTGGGGTTAACAGTAGGCTGGGCTGCTGGTTGCAAGCCAGATCATGGTTTAAGACCAGGGCTGGTGGCTCGCCCTGATAGTGGCAAGGAGGTTACTCAGTGGACACCGGAATTGCCTGATCCACACCCATTTATTCCTTGCTGCTCAGCTTGATTTGTTAATAAAATAAAGTGGCCCTTGTTTGAATCCAATCTGTGGTTGGTCTCGTCATTCCGCCTAGGGGGGCAAAGTCCTTATTGATGCTAATGGCTGCTGATCAGTTTGAATTGGTAGCATCTTTGTGTATGCACAGTTTTGGGAAAACTCAATGCAAATCTGTTCAGTAGGCATTTGTGGCTGCTTGGCATGAACTGAATAGACCAAGTGATTGGCTCACATCTAAAAACCACCTTTGAATACACGAAGGATGCCATTTGAACCTGTTTATGGCAAATTTTACAGCATCCCTATACTAGTCTTACTCAGTTCCTGCCACACGTCACACTGACCTCATTTACAGTCTCTGGGAGATCTTCTTTTACCATTAAGAATAATTACAGTTCTTCCTCATGCATATGGAATATGGGAGGGAATTTTTGCATCAAGAATTTAATCCTTTTTGCACACCTCATTAAAAATTCAAATTAAGGAACATGCATAATCTGTATAATTTGGCAGTGAAATCCTAAACAGAATTACAGTCTTCTAAAGTCACTGCACTGTTAATATGTTTTCAAACTAATCATTTAAAAACCAGCTATCCATGAATTGAGGATATGCCATGTGACATGATTTTTATGAACATGCTGGATTTGTAAATTTCCACACACAGCAAACTGGAAGTCTAATTTTTTTTTTCTGTATTCAGCAATTTAGTGGTGCCTACACTTTGCCTTACAGGTGTGATTTCAAGAAATGACACACAAAGCCTTGCAGGTGTAGGCTATGTTGATAACATAAAATATATTCAGCAAAACTGGTATAACACCAACGACCTCTCCCCAGCCATTGGCTGTGACTGAGCTGTAATGTCCTTGCCTATTTGTATATTTCTTTATACTGGATTCAGTTATTGTGTTGTGAGGTAACTGATCAGTCCCACTTTCAGTAGTCTTCGGGGCTTGCTTTGTAAGTCGTCTCTTCGGGGGGTTTCTATATATGTTCTAGACAGGGCTCTTTTTGTAGAAAAAGCCCAGCAGGAACTCAATAGCATAACAGGCCACACCCCCAGCAGGAACTCATTAGCATATTAGGCCACACCCTGACAGCACAGAAAGAGAGAGAAGGAAAGAAGGAGGAAAAGAGGAAAAGAAAGAGAAAAGGAAAGGAGGGAAGGAAAGAAAGAGAGGGAAAGAAAGAGAGAAGGAAAGGAGGGAAAGAGGGAAAGAAAGGGAGAAGGAGGGAAAGAGGGAACGAGGGAGAGAGAGAAGGACAGAAAGAGGGCAAGAAAGAAAGAGAGAGGGAAAGAAGAAGAGAAAGAAAGGAGGAAAGAGGGAAAGAAAGAAAAGGCAAGAAAAAGAGAGAGAGAGAGAAGGAAAGAAGGAGGGAGAGAAGGAAAGGAGGAGGAAAGAGGGAAAGAAAGAGAAGGAAAGAAGAAGGGAAAGCAAGGGAGAAAGATAAGGAAAGAGGGAAAGAAAGAAAGAGAGAGAGAGAAAGAGAGAAGGAAAGAAGGAGGGAAAGAAAGAAAGAGAGCGAAGAAAACAAGGGGAAGGAAGGAAGGAGACAAAGAGATGGGGAGGGGGGCTCTCCCCCCATCAAGGCTCCACCTCCCCACCCCCCATCAAGCCCCCACTGAAGGAGGAAAAGAGGGAAAGACAGAAAGAGAAAGAAAGAAATAAAGAATGAAAGAAAAAGGGCAAAGAGATGGGGAGAGGGAGGCTCTCCCCCCATCAAGGCTCCGCTGCCACCCCCCAAGCCCCCCATCAAGCCCCCACAAAAGGAGGGAAAGAGGGAAAGACAGAAAGAGAAGGAAAGAAGGAAGGAAAGAAAGATGGCAAAGAGATGGGGGGAGAGCCTCTCTCTCTCTCCACTGCCACCCCCAAGCCCCCACCACTGCCTTCCCACACCAGCACTTATCAGGAGCAGAGAGAGTGGAGTGGAGGAGGAGGCACCACAAACCCCAAGGAGGCCCTTTCCTGCCAGCTCCTGCGTGGAGACCAGGTGTCCGGTATCTTCCAGCACCGTGCACTTAAAAGGAGAGCGTCCCTTTTAAGTGCATGGAGCTGGAAGGCACCCAACGCCTGGTCTCCATGTGGAGACCAGGTGTGGGGCACTTTCTAGCTGGCGGGGATGGGCAGAGCGGGCCCAGACACCAGCCAGAATGCTGTTCTGTACGTTCCAGCCCCAAAAGAGTCCTGGTTCTCGATATATTGAGGGCCACTATCCAGTATACTGTCTTTACCAGACACTTCTGGCACCAGTGCTTGTAAACGTCAAACAGCACAGACCTTTATTATACAGAAAACTCAACAGGGGGATGGGATTTATATACAGAGGATAATTTGTTTCGTTGGTCACTAAACAAGTTACTGTGCTTTAACTTTCACAGAGGCTGTATGCGTGTCACTTTCAGTTAATTCAGATGTTACTTGGTTCACAAAACCCTTCTACTGACTCCACTCTCCAGCCACTTTTTAGTGGCTAACCTTTTGGGCTTTCTCTGGTCTCCTGAGTCTACTGGTTTGGCATCCCAGCTTTCCCAGATTCCTTTAGACCCTCTTGCCTTTCTTTAGCCACCCTTTTAAGTTCCCTTGGAGTAGTGTGTTTAGTGTTTGTGACCCTTGAGGTCTTAAACTTGCCCACTCTCTGGTAACTCTCCTCTCACTGTTTGTGAATACCAGTTAAGAGTGTTATTCAGCCACAGTTCTTTCACATGAACTGTTTCCTGGCTGTTTTCATTGAGCTAAGAGGTTTCACTTTCTCCTCAGAGCTCTCTCATCAGTTAACTCTCTGTGCTTCAGTTAATGTTCTTCCAACTGCTTCTTTCAACTCTCTCACTCAGCCGCCTTGAGCCAGTTCGCTGGAAAGGCAGGATAGAAATGCAATAAATAATAAATAAATAAATAAATATTCTTCCAACCACTTCTTTCAACTCTCTCACTTAACTGTCTGTTCTCAACTGTCTTCTCTGTCAGTTATCTGTACCTCAACCTAAGAATTTTGAGCTCTCTGGCCCCCTCCTTTCTCAGTCACGTGACTCTGCAGCTTCTCTGTTTACCTGCTGCATTCCACAACTCTTCAATTCTGTCGCAACTGGATTTACCAATATTGGTATTAGGAGGACCTTAAAATAAATCCTATTAAGAAGGCACCAATTATATACAAAGATAAGGGAAATATAGGTCTGTATTTATTGACTCAGTATTGAAATGAAAAGGGTGGCAATTTTCCTCCTCCAGGAATCAGATTAGGAAGCCTATAGGAAGGAAAATTAGGAAGCAAGCAGATAACATTTGAAGGGGTTATTAAAAGATTATAGAGAGCCTAGTGACTGATGAGAATAAAGTCAGGGCTATTCAGGGTAGATTGTGGAGTTCAAAGGAGAGTATTAAAAGGTAGTGAATTGACTTTCAAGACAGATTTCCCAGGAGTGCAGAACTTAGCCTTAAAGATTTCCCCCCAGAAGTTACAATAAGCGGTTATACAGCAGGGGCACTGTATATCAAAGTCTGAAGATTTCCAAATATCCTACTGCACTTTAAAATAAAATTTCCATCTTCATCTATTCTCAACAGCAAAAGTAGCTGGCCTTCACATGTAAAATTGAACAAACACTTCTTACTATGCTGAAATAAAAACCACAAAGTTACCAACAAGTTAAAAGAAATGTAACTGCCAAACCTGTAAAAAATAAAACCCCTTTAAAGAACTGAGTAGAAATCCAAACAAAAAATAAAATCAACAAGGGACATTGCAAACAGTCATGATGACCCCCACTCAGCTGGGTCTGGACTCCAACTCAGAAGCCTGAGGAGCCACACATATGCCTGCAGGAGAGCAGGAAACTCTGTGAGACTCCTGAAGGGTAGATGCCCTGGGTCCATCTACTCCAGAACTTGACCCTGAGAAACCTGCAGTGGGAGATCCTCTGCCAGAACTTCCCTCTGTTCTTCCAGGTCCTGGGACAACTAAGCACTGGCCCAGGACTCAGCCCACCAGTGCAACAGAATCTGCCTCCACCTGGCAGGAGTCGCAGAGGCAGCAGGCTCATGCAGGGATAGTCCAGTGAAGGCACATGGGATTGCAGCCCATGCTCCATCTCCAGGGCTAGTGATCATGATGATGTATTCCTGACCCCAGTTAAGTCTGGACAAGATGAGTTCCAGAGTGCTGCCTCAAGAGCAGCTGGAGCTGCTGTCTTCTCAGCCTATTTAAGCCTTGGGCTGGGACTTCCAGTTTTGGTGACTCGAAACGCAGGCATGCTCCATCAGAGCTCTGATAGGAGTGGCCCATAAAGTGGCAGATAGGAGGGGTACTGGATGACTCTGGACACACACACCCCGGAGCCCTTGTAGGGGGCTCTCAGCCTGGGGTGCCTCTCCCAAGGCTGCGGCCAAGGGATCGAGGCTCCTCTTTGCCCCAATAGGTCCCACTGCTGCAGCACCATCATGGCATTGAGAGGTGCACACCGGTCAAGAGAGCAAGGGATCTAGCGAGCATGCAAAATATTCCATACCTTTGCAGCTGGCATGGAGTGAAATGTGAGTGAAAATCCTCTTTAACTGGATACGCAGTTAAGCAGCCATCCAAAGCCCTGGTTTTCAACGATGGAGGGGGAGGGAGTGTGCTACCCCCCCAACTTTAAGCGAATTGAATAATCAATATACAGGGCTAGGAGCAA
This sequence comes from Lepidodactylus listeri, assembly GCA_029233225.1. NCBI lineage: Eukaryota > Metazoa > Chordata > Lepidosauria > Squamata > Gekkonidae > Lepidodactylus > Lepidodactylus listeri. The sequence continues at coordinate 114,541,048 of JARCFY010000001.1, read as the reverse complement.
CAACACTTTTGGATTAAAACAAGTAAACTACAGATCTATGTAAAACGACTGCTTAAACAAACTTTCTCTGACTTTAAAAAACTTTCCCTGAACTGTAAACAATGACTAGTCTGACAGAAAAGATGGTGATGAGAACAAAGCAGTCTCCAGGAACTGGCAGATCAGCACTTCCGGCTCCCAAATCGGAAGTAAACACTGACTTTCCTAACATGTTGGCTATAGCATTGCACCCTCTGCTGGATCAGATGACTAACCTCAACAGCAACTTTGAAGCACTTCAAAAACAATTGAAAGAGACTAATATGAAAAGAGAGGAAACAGCAAAATCTGTGAAAAAGGTTGAAGCCAAAAAAAAAGCAATTGATCAAAGCCTGGAGGTGGTGGCGAAAGAAAGAATCTCAGATAAAGATCAGCTCAAGACTGCAAATGGAAAAATCAGCATATGTTCTGAGATTTCAAGATGTCCCTGAACAGGAAGGTGAGAATCTGAAGGAAATTCTAAGTGAGGTGTTGGCCCCAATGACAGGTTTAAAAGCTGACTTTCTGCAAAGTGATATGGATATGACCTACCGTACATATCCAGGATTCATTAAAAAATAAAACCTGCCTGGGGAGATACTGGTGAGATTCTCCAAGAGATCTACAAGCAATGTGGTGTTCAAGGCCACAAATGGGACAACCCTAAAAATCAAAGATGAGAAAATCAGGGTCTTAAAAGACATACCATTTGAGATAAGAAAGAAGAAGAAACAATATAAAAGCCTAACCACTTTTTTGTAGAAAAATTCCACCCACTATAGATGGATAACACCTGAGGGGCTTGTCTTCAACTATAAAGATAAAAAAGAAAAGATTGACTCTGTTATGAAAGCAAAGTGGTTTTTGGAACAGCAGCAAAGTTGAGCGAGAGACAGAAGAACAGCAGAGGAGGAAGAAGAAGGCAGCACACATGGGTCGGGAAGCTCAGAAAATACAATCAGAAGCACATCAGAAGAAGACTCCGAGTCAGAAAAAGGGGCTGTTGCCCCAAAGTTTTGAAAGTCAGATGGGACTTTGATAAACAGAAAGAAAGAGGAAATATAAAGAAATAATGCAACTTCGTAATTTTGAAAGTTTGAGAATTTCAAGCTGTATTTCCTTGATTTAATTACTTAAATACCAGTTTGCAACAGAAGCTTTAAGAATTAAGCCTTACTTCATTAATCTCTCTATATTTGGTGAGCCAGTTTGGTGCAGTGGTTAAGTGCGTGGACTCTAATCTGGGAGAACTGGGTTTGATTCCCCACTCCTCCACTTGCAGCTGCTGGATGACCTTGGGCAAGCCATAGCACTGTACCAGCTGTTCTCTCAAGGACACTTGTCTCAGAGCTCTCTCAGCCCCACCTACCTTACAGGGTGTCTGTTGTGGGGAGGGGAAGGGAAAGGAGTTTGTAAGATGCTCTGAGACTCCAAGTGAGTGAAGGCGGGATATAAATCCAATCTCTTCTCTTCTCTTCTTCTTCCATATAATATTTGAGTTTTCATGTCCTTCTTGCCTCAACATTCCACATGCACACACAGCCTTTGGTCCCCTGACCTGTCAATCAGAAGCTGTCCCTATCCACTGGCTGTGAGTACTCGCATGCCATTGGCTGGGTGCTGGATCTGCTCCTCTTCCCTGCCCACTCCTTCAGCCACTGTGCCCTGTCAGAATTTCTGGCAGACAGCTTTCTCTCTTGATGAAGATGCTTCTCCTGCTTCTCTCTTGTGTGGAACTAACTGTTACCTTAGTGGCTGTTGGTAGGTGTAACAAAATGGCAGTTACCTGTGTTTATAAGATGGCTGCTATCTGAGGCTTGTTTAAAATGTTCCTCCATAAGGTTCAATTGAGCTGTAGTTCCAGAGAACGGCCTACGGGGGTATCACTCACTGGGTTGAATGGGGCTTCCTCATCTGCTAGCCCAGGGGTATAGACTTTTAAAATCCCCGGGGGGGGGGGCTCTCTTGTGCACGCGCGCAAAGCGCGTGTGTGCGCTCGGGACCATGTCCCCGCCACTCTCCCCCCCGCCCCAGGGAGCCGCCGCTGCCACTTCCCTCCCCCGGGCCGTGCGCCCGGCGGGGGACGAGGGCTGGGAGGCCCGTCTGGCCGAGCGCCCATCGACGGGGAGCCCGCGAGGCTGTGGCCTCCGCCTCATGAAGAGGGAGGGAGGGAGGGAGGGAGGCCGAGCCTGGGCCAGCCCGTCCCCAGCTGAGAGAAGCCCTCGCGGGGGCCCAAGGGGGAGGAGGAGGCGGCCAAGCTGCTGCTGCTGGTCGCGCCTGTCCTCCGGCCAGGGCCTCCCAAGCCGGTCAGTCCGCTCGCCCTCCTCCTCCTGGTGCCATCTGCAGGCCAAGCGGTGGCAGGTCTGGGGAGCGAGCGGGCCGGGGAGGAAGGGAGGAATTGGCCGGCCTGGCTGGGGGGCGGGCAAAGGGAACCCTCCCCCCGGGCACGTCTCCTTCCTGGTGAGCCCCTCGGCAGTGTTCTCTCCCCCTGGGGAGCCAGCGCGGCAGACGATGGGCCCGCTCGGGGCCTCCCCGGCTAGCTTGTGGCGGGTGGCAGCCCGAGTCGGCTCCTCGTAGGAAGGAACCGGAGGCGGGCCGGGAGGGGGTGTATGGCTCGCACGCCGAAATTTCCCGGGGGGGCTCAGCCACCCCTGGCAAAATGGAGTGCCCGCTGGTGGCCACTCAGCTGGCCATCACCGCCTCTCTCCCCCCCGCCCCAGGGAGGCAGGAGGGCAGGCCGGGGTGGGGGGGAAGGAGAGGCGGCGATGGCTGGCTGACTGGCCACCGGGCGCTCCATTTTGCCGGGGGTGGCTGAGCCCCCCCGGGAAATTTCTGGGGGGGGGGCTCGAGCCCTCGAGCCCCCCCGTAGTTGACGCCCATGTGCTAGCCTACAGTTCCCAGCTGCCCCAAGGCCAAAAAGTGCAGGAAAAGAGGGACCGTCCCAAGGGGAGGGGTACCATCAATATAGACTCCAGCCCATCCAGGGAGGATTGTGTTTAACTGCTGTTTTATTTATTTATTTATTTATTTATTTATTTATTTATTTATTTATTATGCATATTTATATCCCGCCTTGCCGGGCAAGCTGTTGATTTATGCTCTGTTGGTTCATAGTATGTGCTTACTCCTACAGTTGTGCCTTATTCATTTAGTGTGTGTGTGTGTGCTTCATAATTGCGTAAATACTAAAATAAATTATTCTGTTTGGGCCAATAATCTGTGTTGTGCTCTGACGCCATAGTCTCCCCCACTCTGCCAATACCAAAGGGAGGGGGTAGCCAGGGAAGCAAGGAAAGGCCAGACCCTTGGGTTGCCAACTTTTCAGGGATCCCCCAAAGATTGGGGATTCCATCTCCAAATAGGGAAATTTGGCCACAGGGGTCTCACTGTCCATCTAAAAAGGCAGTGATATTCAGTGACTGGTGGCAGGGAACTTAAGGAGTGAGATACACCATGGAACGAGGGTGGGAGGCAAACAGCTGAGTTGTAAACTGGAGCCCATTTTGCCACAGTAGGCAACCAAGCTTGGTTCAGACAAAGGAAGGAAACCCTTTGCAGGCCTTTGTGAGGAACTCATTGGGACCGGTCCTGACTAGGGTTGCCAGCTCCAGATAGGGAGATTCATGGAGATTTTCTGGTAAAGTCTATGGAAGCCAGGGTTTGGGGAGGGGAGAGGCCTCAGCTGAACAGAATGCTATAAAGTCCACCTTCCAAAGAAGTGATTTTCTCTGGGTGGGAGAGATCTGTTGTCTGGAGTTCAGTTGTGATACCTGGTGATCTTCAGGCTTCATCTGGAGTTTGGTTACCCTAGGTGTGGTGATCAGTGCTTCAAACCAGGGTCTGCTAGATCCAGGTTCTTGCTGTAGAAGCTGAGAGGGTGATTTTGAACCAGTCACAGACTTTCAGCCTAACCTACCTCACAGGATTGTTGTTCAAGTCAAAAGGGGGAGAGGAGAATGATGTAAGCTGCTTTGATCTCCATTGCAGAGAAAGACTATTTTTCCTCCTGGGAAATTTATTTATTTACATTTCTATCCCACCCTCCTGGCCAAGGAAACCATTGTTGCCAATCTCCTGGTGACGGCTGGAGATCACTCAGAATTACAACTGCTCTCCAGATGGAAGAGATCAGTTCCTCTGGAGAAAATGGTGGATGCTGTGTCCTTATACCCTGCTGAGATTCCCCCCCCATGACAGCCAATGTGACGTGGCAGTCAGGGCTTCAGAGCATGGTAGAGGCTGCAGGGGGCGGGGATGGAAAGCTGAACAGTGAAGGGGAAATAAAGGTAGGTTGCTGATTGGCTGGGAAGGAGATAGGGTTGCCAACTCCAGGTGGAAAATTCCTGGAGATTTGAGGGATGGAACCTGGAGAGGGTGCCGTTTGAGGAGCGGTGGGACCTCAGACAAGTACAATGCCATAGACTCCACCCTCCCAAACCGCCATTCTCTCCTGGGGAACCACTGTTACCAATCTCCAGGTGAGGAGGGGAGATCACTCAGAATTACAACTGATCTCCAGGAGGGAGGGGGGAGGAGATGGAAAGCTGAAATCAGAGGGGCAGATAATGGCAGGTTGATACTTGGCTGGGAAGGAGATAGAGTTGTCAACTCCAGGTTTGAGGAGGGGTAGGACCTCAGACAGGTACAGTGCCATAGATGCCACCCTCTAAACCAGACATTTTATCCTGGGGAACCATTGTTGCCAATCTTCAGGTGAAGGGTGGAGATCACTCAGAATTACAACTGATCTCCAGGAGGGAGGGCAAAAGTCAGCTGCAGTCAGAGGAGCAGATAACAGTAGGCTGATGGTTAGCTGGGAACAGCATGGGGTTGCCAACTCCAGGCTGGGATATTTCTGGGGATTTGAGGGGTGGAGCCTGGAGATGGTGGGGTTTGAGGAGGGGTTGGACCTCAGACAGGTACAAATCTATAGACTACACCCTCCCAACCAGCCATTTCCTCCTGGGGAACAATTGTTGCCAATCTCCAGGTGAGGGCTGGAGATCACTCAAAATTACAACTGCTCTTCAGGTAGTAGAGATCAGTTCCTCTGGAGAAAATGGTGGACTCTGTGTCATTATACCCTGCTGAGGTCGCCACAGCAAATTTTTGCTGAGTGCCCAAGGCCAGGGCACTCTCCCAGGGCCTTTTTCTAGAGCCTGTTGTATTTATTTCCTTATTCCTTATTCCTAGTCTTATTATAAAGGGAAACTTAAGCAAATCACTAATCATATTGTATGACCCTTCTTTAGCTTATGTTTTAGTTTAGTGTTTTAGTGTTTGTAGAAAGAAAATAATAAACATTTTACCAAAAAAAAAGCCTTGGGCTGAGAGGGGAAGCTTGCTGGATCAACCTGTCCACTAGGCACAATTAGTGTTCCCTCTAAGCTTAGTTAGTGTGAGCTAGCTCACAGTTTTTTAGCCTCCGGCTCACACATTTTTGTCTTAGCTCAGGAAGGACAGCTCCAGAGCAAACTAATTTATGCAGCAGCCAAATCACTTGCTCAGAACTTTAATGCCAGCAACTCACAAAGTAATTTTTTTTGCTCACAAGACTCCATAGTTTTGAAGGGGCATTGGGCACAAGCCTGTGTGCCAGCTCTAGCTCCCTGTTCCTGCTCCTGTCTGCCAGCACCTGTCAGTTCTTCCAAACTTCAATATCTAAACCTGAGGGTGCAGGGCAGAAACTGAGGAATTTCTTAGAAATACATCAGAAGAGAAATGAAGTCTGAAGGCTTGTCACAGCTAGCCATTGCCAGCTTTTTGAGGTCCTTCTGTATATGATAAGGGATTTTTAGAGAAACCAAGAAGAGAACAGACTTGACTTTTATTGGTTAGCAATCTTCTTAAGTGCAGATCTAATAATTACTTTCCTAGTGCAGTATGAGAAAAGAACAGTGCCCTTTTCAGGCTTCCCTGGTAGTAATTTGCAAAAGAAAAGTCCCCTTCCTTTTTCAAAACCTGATTAATCATTAGTTTGTTCTGCTTTTTGAAAAGCATAAACTTTGTCAGAAATACAGGTATCCATTAGTCATTGTATTGGTCACCGATATGCAATCCGATTTCTACCTTTGTAGCTCAAAATGTTCCAATGATTGCATGAATATTCCCTTTAACATATTTTACAGATATACTTAACATAGGTTAAGTATAAATTCAAGCATCACAACCAAACTGAACTTTGTTGCTGATGGTCATGAACCTGTTTAATTGTTGGGTTTGTCCACTTAGCCATAGTTTAATCTTGGCTAAAAATCCTGGTTAGTGGGACAAAAACTAACCTAAATTTGGGGTTGACACATTCAAATGTAATGACTGACTAGAGCTAGTTGAAGACTTCCATCTTCAGTCTTAAAAAGAGAGAGGGGAGAAAATGAGTGTATGAGAATGGTAATTAAACAAGTTTGTGCTTACCAAGAACAAAATCTGGTTTGTTACATCCAAATTGAACCTAAGTGCATTGGCTATTAATTCATTTCATGTAATGCAGAAGGAGCTACTTCTGCTGATCATGTAATTTATTGAGGAGATTCCCATAGTGGGTGTGCATGTAAGTGAACGATCCATATTTTCAGGGCAAAGTACACTAATTAATTTCACCAAAGCAAAGTATTTTTAATGACAAATTATCTGAGTTTGCATTCTTTCATGTTAAATGAACCACTCTATCACTTAACTGGAAATGAGCCATATGATATTAAAAAATGTAATGTAGGAATAAGAAGAGAGCCAAGAGTAATTATAGAACAAGGAATTGGAGGAGGGGAGCCATCAATATCTACTAAAATAAGGAAAATACAAATTTAAATTAGTAGCAGTGGAACAAAGGAGTGGAGGGGTCATTAAATTTCATATCCCATTAGGATACAATTCAAATCAGATACTGTAGTTAAGTGGGAAGGGAGATCTATAGTTAAGTCTGAGGCTACCACCTTTGACTACACTGAAAATGGATTTTATCTATAGGTTTCTGTACATTTTACAAATTTCATTTTCTTACCACACAGCAGTAATTATGGGAACTGTTATGTACTGATGGAGCTTGGGTCTGAGTGAAGGCTCCAAAGGGCTTCAGGACTATTGGTTGTGTTGCCGGTAATGGCCAATCATATTTGTCGTTTATAATCCAATAGCTGCTCTGTCAATAGTTACACTGTATATGGTTCATGCAAATGAGGGACCCTAGCTGCCTACTTGGTATTGGTTGTTGTTTAAGGTGGGTGTGGTTTTTACAAGTATAAATTGGTTCCTGTTGAGCCTGTGTCTTTGGTTCAGAAGTTCAATAAAGAAGCATGTTATTATGAAAAGAGCTGCCTCGTCTCAGTACTTAATAGGAACTATGGCATATCTAGCAGATGATTAAACATTGCACACTGACAACAGTCCTTTCTTAACATTAGTTGTTATAGGCCCTCTTGTAGCTTTACTTTCTTAACTTTAGTTGTTGTAAGCCATCTTGTAGTTTTACTAGATTTCCCCCTAAAGTGTTTAGCTTCTGAAAAGGTAAAATAGTAGAACCTTAGCAGTTTCAGTTATTTATAAGTATGAAATATTTATGTTTCTCAGATTCCCTTGGTTCATCCAATGAGTGTCATGTTCCACCAGATTCCAGGATGTCTCAATAGTCAACCAAACCCTATGTATATATTCATAACGTTCCTGCTCAAAAGGTCTGTGTAGTGGTTGAAAAATTTACTGCTCATACTTAGGACTTCTCTTAGCAGGAGCAAAAACAGCATGAATAGGTAAGGTGAGCTAATATAACGTAGTATGGGTATGATCTGAGTTGTTTTCTAGGACATATATGTTAAACACAGCTTCCACCATGTTAATAGGTTAGCACTATTAAAAAAATCAGAGGTGTAAAACTTTTGGCAAGCAATAATGGTACATTGCTGAGGAGCTGCATTAGAAAAATCTTCTCTAATATATGCAGTTGGGTGATGATGAAGCAAAAAATTTCCATTTGCAATGGCATAAATTTGTGCAGTTAGTGAAGACTTCTTTTGCAAACATTTATTCACTATTATTCTGTAGAGATATGCATTTAAGACAAATTAAAAGACATGTATGGATATTCTGAAACATCACAGCATATAGTCCTGCTGCAGTGGCTGTAGTGTGTAGGGACACATGAAATATTGCACTGCAGCAAATTTGAGAATGTTTAAGTCCTTTCCATTCCATTTCCTTTCATTTTTTTTTTGCCTTTCTCTTTTTCCCTCCATTTTGACAATGTGGTACCAGCTTCTGTTTGCTAGTCATATGAAGTCAAGTAACATAATTTCCAGTAATTAGTACCACAGAAGAATGAAAGCTAGCAGAAGAAAGAGGGCCACTAATATAATACTTGATGGGGAAGGCTAGACTCAAGATGAAATCCAGGATTTTGCAGACTATTCATTAGACTATTCATCAGGGCCCATCAAATGATCCATCAGAGTCCTGAATCACTGCTTATCTGCTAAGACTGAAAAAAACTGAAACTGATTCTGACAAGACCGAGGTAATGCTGGCTAGGAAAGCAGAAATCTTGACAGACATTCTGCTTCTCACCTTTGATGGGGTACAACTGAGCCTTGTTGCCTCAGTTAAGAGCCTATAGGTTATACTGGATCTATCATTACTGCTGGAGAAGTAAGTTAATGCATCTGCAACAACACTTTCCTCCAACTTAGTTTAGCCTGGAAGATAGACCCCTACCCTGACTGAGCCCATCTTGCCACCTAGATCCACACCATGGTAACATCAAGACTAGAGTACTGTAAAGTATTCACTCCGTTGGCTGCCGATCAGTTACCAGGTTCAATTAAAGGTATCAGCAATTGCATACAAAGCCTTCATGGCCTTGGACCCCTATGCTTGCAGGATAGCCTCTCCTCTATGCTCTGCCATAATGGCTTTGTTCACCTGAGCAGGGCCTTCTGCAGGTACCACCCTATAAATGGTGAAGATCAACAACTACATGTACAGCAGTTGATCTGTACTATCCTACTATTTGGGATAATACATATCCTACCATGTAAGATAATACAGTTTTCTTTTACTTTTCTGTAATACTAATTGTAAAGTACTCAGTCCAGAGATGCCTTCAAGTGAAATCAGCTCATGGTTTATTAGGAGGTTCAGGAACACATGTCTGAGCTGGGCTTGGAGGTCTGCTTATATGCGCACCTAAACTGCCCCCCCGGCCTCGCACACACACACACTCTGATAGGATGACAATTAATACAATTAAGTCTCCCGCAGGTCATTAGCCCCCATTTGCATCCTGGCTGACCAATAGGTCTAAATTGCAATCCAGCCAGTCTATTGTGTTCTGGAGCGAAGCTCTGACTGTGCATGGCATGTGCTTGCCATGGACCACATGGCCTGACCACGTGGCCTGACCACATGGCGGTCGCCATTAGAACACCCTTTAATATGATACTCGGATAATTTCAAAACTAAACAAAGTTAATTATTCCCATAATAAGTGTCCAAGGTCATACAATGTGGGCCAGAAAATGCAACACACAGGGCTCTGTGGAGTAATTTCCACAATTAGGCAGTCTGCAAACATAGATCTGCGTGTGAGTATGTCTGGATTTGTGCTTTTCAGTTAAGGTAATTTCCCCCCTTTTTGCCATTCTCAGTCATGTTTAAAAACCCATTATAAGAAGGCACAGTTGTCATTTGTAATAAATTGTTTATATTTAGAGGCCTCTCATACTCTGAGTCCTTAAACTATAGTTGGCTTAGTTTGGACAGACATCCAGGTCTGGTCCCTCCAGACCAGACAGCTTCACCTGCCAATCCAAACCATCCCTCCCCATAGAGTAGGCAAAGGCAAAGTAAGGCACAATGGGGGGGGGGGAGGGCTCATATACAGTTGCAATGCACTCTTTAATTTATTTAATGGGGCTTACACTCAGGTAAGTGAACACAAATGTTCCAGCCTGAATCATAGGTCATCAGTGTGTTGTCAATGCAAATGACAAAATAAAAACTAATCCCAGGATTGAGGGGCGGAAACCCTTGAGCCTAGTTCTCCCCAAACAGCACCTGAGGTTGAAAACCTGCCTGTGACCAATTCTCCTGTGTAGGGAGGGCTCCCAAGAGTGAAGTTTTTTGTTTTATATTCAAATCCCAATACAAAGAAAACTGGCTCAGGACAGGAGACATATCTAACTGTACTGCATTGTTTATTGGCATCCTTGATGTCAAACTCTTTCACAATTGTAATTGTGAGAACCCTGCTAGATCCAATAAGCCAGGCCTTGATCTGAAATGAAGTCCTTTATTTCTTAATGGTCTATTCAAGAACACATTCAGTGTTAGAGATGACAGTTAGGGGGTGGATGGTCAGATATACAGAATTCAAACAGCAAGATAGAAGCATAACACCAATCAGGGCAATTTGCAAAAAGGCACAAAACATAACAGTTACTTTCTTACCCCAAAAAGGCGCCAACACAATTAGATCAGACTTGGCAAGCCTTCCCCCTCTCCCCCAAACCTTCCCATACAAGCAGCCATCTGGTACAGAGCGTTAGGAAAACAATTCAAGGTTACAGACTCTTCTCAGAGAAACAAGAACAAAGGCATGGGAGAAGATGAACAGAGGGGGTGAGAAAGAGCCCACTGACATGGAGGTTTTACCCTCCCCACCTCCCGGCCGGGAGAAATGACAGGGAACCTGACAGTAATCGGCCTTGAGTCCCAGCAAAAAAGGAGGGGCATAAGTATAAATAAAATAACCAACCCTCGTCCATAGGTAAGAGGCCGGCCCCCCTCTGATACAGCCTGCACAGGTTTCCTGAGGTTCTGGCTGTGACATGGGTGGGACTGTTACTTCTTCACAACTGTGACAATGAAAGAAGTTGATTGGTTTAGCGGGGGGGGGGTTCGGCATGCCGTAGTAATGTGAAAGTGCAAAAGAATCAAACCTCATGTGTCTATATAAAGTGGTTTTTCATTTGTTTGTTTTAAAGGGAGGAGTCCATAGAACAGCAACCACTCCCCCCCAATGGTCCCATAATGATGTGGCACGAAAACCCGTATCTTTCCTGCTCAACTGTTGTTCCCCTCCCCCAAAGAACCAAACAGCAACAGTGAGCCTGGGGAGAGGCAGGCTGGGGCAGGCAGGTAGAAAGTGCTGCAGGGAAGGAGGGGGGCAGCCTTGGCCCCGATGCTGGCAGGCAAGCACCATGGTGGCAGGCTCGGCTGCATTGGGGATGGCAGAGAGAGGAAGCGGGATCTCAAGGGTGCTCAGTAGTTACTGGTGGGGGCAGGTGGCTTTCCTGGGAGGAGTAGCTTGCTTGCTTAGCGGCTGGAGCACTGAGCCAGGAGCAGCACGAGGAGGACTGATTTAAAGGGCTGGATGGGGGTGCGGGCTTCTCACCTGATTACTTTTCAAGAGCTGCCTTTTGAAGCTGTTGGCAAGCTCCATCCTCTGACTGTGGCGGAGCTGGGGAGGAGAGGTGAGCGACTGGGGTGGCGGCCGTGTGAGGGGGGAAGGAGGCCCCAGCCATCCCCCACCCTGCGGAGAGTCATGTCCATCCCTTCCATCAGCTCCGAGGACACTGAACTCGGGATGCTGGCTGCAGCTTCTGTGGGTGGGAGTTTGCAACGTAGGCTGCTAATGGAGCCAGTGTCTTCTGAGTGGCAGTGCTAATGGAACCAATGTCTTCTGAGTGGCAGTTCAGGCAGCCAACTGATTTTGGCACGCATAGAACATTGCCATGCAAAAATGCTTTAATATAATAAGGAAAGATAAGCTTGCGATTTCTACTGGAATTCTTTTGCTGGAATTCTATTGTAGGACAGTCTTCTGTCTTCCATTTCATTGCAAATATTACTCTGGCAGCTGTCAACATATATCTCAGTAGGTCTTGTGAGGTTCTTTCTATATTATCTGGTAGGATTCCCAGTAACGTAATCTCTGGTTACACTGGAAATTTGGTTTTTAAAATATTTTGAATTTTTTCATGTATATTTTTTCAGTATTTTTTTTATCTTGATGCAAGTCCAACACATATGGTAAAAGGTGTCATCTTTTTTTTACATTTACAGCAAGAATTTACATTCTTGTCCATCTTTGCAATATCTTTTGGGGTGATATTTTGGGATGATAATAATAATAATAATAATAATAATAATAATAATAATAATAATAATAATAATAATAATAATAATAATAATAGGTAAAACTTCTTGTACCTATTTTCTCTTAATGCTTGGCTAGCAGTGAATCTAATACCTTTAGTCCATAGGTTTTCCCAACATTGAAACTCTATTTCCTCACCAAAATTTTGCATCCATTGATTTATACCCCACCCTTTCTGCCAAAGCAGGGTTTGACCTGTTATCCTTCAGAATCATATTCAAACAATAACTTGTAAATTCATCACAATAAATAGTCTTTAGATTGTGAGACAATCTTTTCAAAATCAGTCAGTTCATTAATAACTCCTCTCTTGGTGCAGATATCATTTTTTAATCTGGAAACAATTTGAAAGTATATCCACCATCATATCTCCTTTCCTTCTTCTTTAATCTCTTGCCAGGTCTTAATGCCACCTTGCGAGTTTATTATATTGCCATAAGTTATAAAATCATTGTTTCTCCTTGTGTAATTGCTGTAATAAGCATCTATTGGTGACATTAATTTATTTGGAAATACTTCTAGGAACTTGAACCTCCTATCTTCATACTTTAGCTAGTCTGGCAGCTCAACTTGGTAGCTCACCTTTCTCCTCTCTTTTCCAAGCCTTGAAGAAACGCATCTCTTGCCTTTAGTTTTATACCTGATGCCAGAATCTTTCTCGAAATCATGCTTTACTTGTATCTATGCTTTGTTCTCCTGCATTTTGACATGTTTTTTTCTTTATTCTTTTTTTAAAAATTATTTAAAAAATTAAACATATCACATGCATAATACATTCTTATACATTTTTGTGAGCCTATTTTCATTTTTTCCGATCTATCCATCCATACATTCTCTTCCATCTTTTATCATATACTTCTTGATCTTTTCCATGTAATATGGTTCTCAATCTGTCCATTTCTGCCACACCTAGTAATTTCTATATTAGATCCTCCTCTGAGGGTAAGTTGTCCATCTTCCAACCCTTTGCAATTAGCATTCTAGCTGATGTTAAAATATAAGTTATAAGATATTTATTGTCTTTAGTATAATCATCTGGAAGTATATTCAATAAGAATACTTCTGGTGATATTGGAACATCTTCACTTGTAATTTCTAGCATTATTTTATGTATTTTCGACCAAATTTTTTGAATTTTACTGCATCACCATATATGAAAAAAAGTTCCAACATTAGTTTTACATTTCCAACAAGAGGTTAATGCATTACTATAGCATTTAGCAATTCTATCCGGTGTCCAATACCACCTGTGAAACATCTGAGTTGGATAAGATATGGCTTTCGTCAAGTGACAAATTAATACAAAAAATGTATAATACAAAAAATGTATAATTTTCTGTTAAGTAAATACACAGTGGATGAATCGATAAAATCTGTAATGGTGAAGTGGATGCAAGATATGAGATATACAGTAGACATAGAGGAATGGCCCAAAATACGGAAAGTTGTAAAATATATGAGAGCAATTCCATTCAAAGAAAGTATTTTGACATGTTGAAGGCTACCTTGATGTTACTAGATATCTGGGTCTGGACATCTCGTCATATGTGGCCAACCTCCCTACCAGTGGGATCCCATTTTGTATTATTTTGTACCCTGGACTCACAGATCACTGCTTTGGGAATCAACTCCTTCCTTGAACATGCTCAGGGAGGCAATTATTGACCTTATTTTGTTCTCTTACTGTTTCTTTGGACTCATGCCTCCCCTTATTGAGTAGAGCACAGTGTGTGTGTGCACAATATACAATACTTTACATTGACATGCCAGTGCTGGATACTCTTGCTGCATGATGGATATTATTTTGACAGCTTGAGTATGCTAGTTCTTCAGGATAGCTGCTTGCATCATAATTTCCCTCAGTGAACTTTGTTTCTGATTTCTCTCTGTAAAACCGGTATTTTTCATGTTCAAGTATATTGAACCTGAAAAATATCAGTATTTCCCAATATTTCCAAATCCCAGTATTGTTATGGGATTTAAATTTGGTAAATATTCGTGATTGCCGAATTTTTTCAACTCTGTCAATGGTCCCCATAGGGTATAATGGTGAATTGATCCAGGGGTATCTGGAGCTCTGTGAGAGCCATTATTTGAGTAGAGACACCAAATTTTCAGCATAGCTGCTGGAGCTCTCCACAAACCCCTCTCAAATTTCAAAAAGTTTGGACCAGGTGGTCCAATTTTATAGGCCCCAGAAGAAGGTGCCCCCATTCTCCATTGTTTCCAGTGGAAGGGAAAAGGCATTTGAAGGGACTGCAGTCCTTTTAAATGCCTTTTGCAAGCCATGGCTGAACTCTGAAGGCTTTTAAAAGGCTTGTGGTCCCTTTAAATGCCTTCTACAAGCTGCAGCTTCACCTGGAAGGTGTTTAAAGGGACTGCAATTCCTTTATACACTCTTTAACACCAGCCATCCGGTGTCCCTGAAAAATCCTGAATATTATTGGGATTTTTCAGGCTTGGCTATATTGGATAGCCAGATAAATACCCCGGCTGATATCCAGCTGAAAAGATACCCTTGAAATACTGGTATAGTATTTTGGGGGTTTTTTTTCCAGCTCATACAAACGGAATGCACACCCCTATCTAAGAGAGCAGCAGTATCACTTTGTCAGCAGATACTTTAGAGCTGTTTGTGTAAACCCACTCAGGGACATTCTGTTAAGCCTGGTGTAAAAGCTAAGCCTGCAGTTCCTTTAATACAGGAATGAAAGATAGTGGAAGGAAGTTTGCTTTCTTATGGCAGGCTATCCTTGTATAAATTTGGCTCAAATTAGAAAGTGGGCCACATTCACACTGACATGTGTCCCCCAAATTACACATAATAACACTTAGATAACCTGTTTTTTGCAAGAATGTCCATCAACGAACATTACAGCACTATAAAAAAAGATGCAAAATATCTCAAGGCAAGGCAGTATCTGACTATAAAGAATTATTCAGTCAAGGTCTTTTGCAAACAGTTATTTACTACCACTAGACTAGACTAGAAGGAATGATTGAATCCACATTAATTTAAATTACCCTCAGCCATAATTGTATTTCTTGATTGTATTTCTGGAGAAGGATATTGAACTGAATACAATCCCTGTGATGCATTCCAAATCACATCAATGTATTTGGTACTGACAATTCATTAAAATTTCATCCTATTGTCTATACTACAAGGTAAGAAAGAAGGTGCTGCATAAATTGCTCTGGAGCCATCATTCCTGGGCTATGACAAAAATGTGTGAGTTGGAGGCTAAAAAACTAAGTTAGCTCACACTAACTCAGCTTAGAGAGAACACTGATCCTGAGAGAAGGAAAGTTGTGGAGGCCAAGGATTTCTAGATAGAGGTAGGTATCACACAAAAGAGCTACGTGAAGTTCTGGAAACAAAAGAGCTATTTGCCAGGTGGCCACTGAATAGTTTTTAGAAATGTAGATACTGTACCTGGTAGAACTTGGAATTGTTTCATATGCATACCTTGCAGGGTGGAGCGGGAGATTGGAGATTGTCTAGGAGGGCTGCCTTGTGCAACCTGAAATTGAAACCCTTTTGCAGAGTTGTGTCTAGCTCTGTTTCAGAGCCAAGAGTGTCTTCCTTGGCCTGAGTTTGTGGTAGGGCTGCCAAGTCCGGGTTGGAAAATACCTGGGGACTTTGGGGGTGGAGCCAGGAGAAGGTGGGGTTTGGGGAGGGGAGGGGCCTCAGCATGGTACAATGCCATAGAGTCCACCTTTCAAAGCAGCCATTTTCTCCAGGGGAGCTGATCTCTCTCAGCTGGAGATCAGTTGTAAAAGCGGGAGATCCCCAGGCCCCACCTGGAGGCTGGCAGCCCTAGTTTGTGGGTCTCTGGTTCAGGTCAGGAGTGGGGTGCCCTTGCTGTTAAGGCTACCCACAAGTAAGGCAGTGCCTCTGGGTAACAATTTATGCATTTAAATTCAGAGAAGGACAGCCAAAGAGTGGGAATATTTTAGCTGGAGTTAGCTATAACTGGGATGCAAGCCAGTACTGTATAGTTCTGCCATTGTTCTACCAAGTTTACAGCAAGCTCCCCTAAGCACAGCTGGTCCCATCCAAACCACTGTGCCCCCTTTTTGGTGCTTTAAAGCAGGGCTGGTGCATCAGGCTGAGACTGAGGGATTTCCCAAGTAAAACAGAAAATAAAGTGTTCGTTACACTAGTGCAGAGTTCAAAAATGTGGTACTTGTGGTGCTTGCAAGTACTTAACATACTTATATTCTTCTCTCATAAGGCATGTATGTAGGGGGGATTCAAAACTATGTTAGGGAAGCTGGGGGAGGGGAGATGAAATTAATTACTGTTTTAATTACTAAGATTGAAGATTGTTAAATTTAATGTGCTTGCAAACCTCCCCCCCCCCAGCCTAGAAATTATCTGCTAAAACATGATAGACAGAGGTGTATAGTTAATATGTAGTTAGGGAAAACACTTTGCATATGTGCAGAATATTTGTATTCTTTAAATGCACTGAAGGCTCAGATTTTGGCTCAGATTTATTTAGAGGCTCCAAAAGGCCTTATTTTTCTACTGTAAGAAATTGTGCTACTTAAGAGTTCCTGAATATACTTCAGTTTTCTCCCAATGTTCTCATTTGTCCCTGGAGACACTGAAGTGTAGAGAAACAAATAGAAAATACAAAGCACCAAGGGAGGGAAGGTTATGGAACAGAGCAGATGGGAATGAATTTGGTTAGGAAGGCAATTAACTCAGGTAGTTTAAGGCATCTTGCAGCTTCTCCATTTCTTCCAAGGAAGTCTATACAGAAAGAACTTGCATACTTCTCCACAACAAAAAGGGCTGGATACTTTTTTGAAATGAAGTTCAGAAAGGGAGTTCAGAGAGGGGGCATGACATATTTTTGAGAGGGCATTGTATCCATGTACCACTTGTTGCTATGGTCCTGACTCCTTCAGACCAAGTCCAAAGATCTCAAAATTTTCCCTACATAGTACCCAATTAAACTTAAATATACTATCTATGTTTTATTCTTGGTCAGCTCTCTTCAGGATGGTGGTGAGTTTAGTAGGCTGCTGCTAGTTTTTCTCCTGCCCTTGCCCCACCAATTTATAGAATTATTCACAGAAAGATTGGTGCTAATGCCATGGCAAGTGAACATGCTCACTCATGAGCTGATGCTTGGATCTCCTCACATTACCACCATGTGAGTCAATCAAATGCCTATCAACTCCATGGCTGTAATTTCCTTCTGCCTTGCAGCCATTTTGCATATGCACAGAAGATGAAACTAATTAATCCCAAGGCCATGGGTTGTTGAGTCAGGTAATTTTTAATATTGTGTGTGTGTGAGGGGGGAGTAAGAGTCCCATCAGGTTGTGTGACAAAAGACCTGTGGGGAAATTCTGCTGATTGCACTGTACTGTACAGTTTGAATACACAAAAAGCAACCGAATGAACAGGCTCAAGCTGCTCATGAGCAGCCAAACAACTAGACAAAAAACCCTCCAAAAAACAGCTCACTGCTCAGAAGCAGTTGAGCAGAATGTGAGCCAAAGTGGTGGGAATTAGAGCATCCTAAATCAATACAGTCCTGCCAGATTGCACATGGTGAATTCTTGAGATAAAGGCCTTCTCCCTTAAACAGGATGACATTTCCGTCTCTTCATAACAATGCACTTTCCCCCTCATATGACAACCCATTTATAGGCATGAGTTTTCAGTCCCTAATGGAGAAGCTGTAATGATCCTAGGTAGTATTTAGTTAGAGCCGTGGTGGCTCAGAGGTTAAGACGCTGATCTGCAGACTGGAAGGTCAGTAGCTTGGCAGTTCAAGACCTGAGTGTCACGTGATGGAGTTAGTTCCTGTCTGTGGGCCCAGCTCCTGCCAACCTAGCAGTTCAAAAGCAAGAAATTACAAGTAGATAAATAGGTACTGCTTCAGTGGGAAGGTAACAGCATTCTATGCACCTCAGCATCAAGTCATGCCGGCCACATGCCCACAGAGAAGTCTTCGGACACCGCTGGCTCTTTGGCTTGGAAACAGAGATGAGCACCACCCCCTAGAGTCGGATTCAACTGGCTTTCGAGCAAGGGAAACCTTTACCTTTACCTTTAATATTCAGTTATGCAATCACATATTATGCATTACTATTCTGTGTATTTGGAGCAGATGTAGCAGCTGTCTAGCTTGGAACGTGAAAACCATGTGTGGCTAAAAGTGCACTCATGTTATCAGTTTGTTAGGGTAGCATTAGATGCATTGCCAAGTTACTATAACTAAGTGGCAAAGGAGGATATCTGAGCATCCAACAGCCAGGAGCCTCCATAGTATGGAGTCAAAATACAATGTCATCAGGCCATGACAGTTATTGAAATATTCTGCACAAGCATAGTATGCACCCTGGTATTTCCCCTGCCCTTGTCACCTCAGCTATAGCCACCTGGTGATGCAGTCTGCCTGACCATTAAGCTTTCCACAGATCTTTACTGGGAATCTAGAAATCTAGGCATCTGTTCTGCAGACCAAAATCCTGTGCCTTGCATGAGAGGGACTGACTGAAGCCCCTTTGTCCTCATTTTTACTGCTTCTTTTCCCCACACTGAAACTTGATTCTAGGCCTCCAAGGTTCCTTTTTGGATTTCAGTGCCATTTACAATGCTGTTATTACTTTTGGTCCGTTGCCTTATTCTTGCTGCAGTAACTCTGTGTTTCCAAAGATAGATCTTATTAATTTACAGAATTTACAGCTTCTTGGCTTGGCCACTGAACAACAGGAGGCAGAAAGAGAAAGAACAGCAATCCCCCCCCCTCTTATTCATTAATGAGGCTGTAAATGTATGGCTAATCTGGATTAATGAATACAGAGGTGTGTCTATTGAACCCTTTCCAAATCTCAATTTCAGATTTGTCTATAAAAACTCAATAAACTGTGTGATTGCATAGGAGGGGGGAGACTGGTCTGTGATGCTAGTTCTATGCCAGTGTCAGCTGTCCCCACACACAGTCCAGTAGTCTAACCACTGCATCTCACTGGCTTTTCACTAAGAAGATTGCATTGTAGAAGAACTAGAATGCTAAGTATCAGACAAGGAATTTTTATTAGATGATGACTATATAGTTTGTTGGAGTGAAAAGGGGCTTGACAACCACATTTATTAAAAGATAGTGGTCAGATCTGAGGAGAGGTTTGACAGCTCTCTCAACAGCAGGACTCTCCTGCTTTATTAAGAAGGTAAATAACAACATTACTATTATTTCCATTAGGTAAAGTGCATGTTTAATGTATGTGCAGAGATGAAAAACGCAAGGGTAGACCATCAAAACATTCACAAATTTCATGTTACCATTAGACAATAGTCTATTGCAACATAATCACAGTAAAACAATTAATACAGTAGAATTAGTGGTAACAGTTCCAAAACACTTGTAACAATTTGAAGAATAGAAGACATAATTTAACAAGAGAAGGTAAACAATTCAATAGAAAGAATCCAACAGGTGACTCCTATGTATTTTTTCAGTACAATAGTGTCCTAAAGACCTCAAAGTCCACAAAAAAGGCAGAGGATGTCCCAAAAATAATTCCGCAGCCAAAAACATCCTTCCTAGGTATGCCAGATGTTTCAAAGCATTCTTCCGCAGCTGTACGGCTGAAAAGTGGAACATGATTTCCACAATAATCTAGGCACAGTTCATGATGGTCGACCCTTGCATTTTTCATCTCTGCAAATTACATACACTTGGGGTCCCTATTGTTTGACTTGTTTAATGTACGTGACAATATCCTTGCTCCTCTAATAATGATTTTTGCCGTCCCTTTGCTCCCTCAAACTTTAGATTTTCTGGAGTTGGCCTTGGTTTCCAGTTTGCTTTTGGACTCAGTTTAAGATGCTAGTTTAAGACTTTAAGGCTCTTCGTGGCCTGGGACACAAATATATGAAGCACATTTGTATGGACATACACTTCTGTTATAACATAGGGAGCCAGGCCCTGATTGCTGTGTTATCAGTGTGCCAGGCAATGACACTTGTGGCCAGAGAATACAGTGGCTGCCAGAATGTGGAACCTCCTTTCACAGACCAAAAGGAACTTTTTAGTTTCTGTGGTTTAGGTTAGGTGTTTATGTGGTTAGGTTTCATCCTGGGTTCCTGAGACAGTATCCATGAAATGGCAGCTAATCCATGCAGGTGACAAAGTATGCTTGAATGGTTTGCCATGTGGACTGCTTCCGCCTCACTGAAAGTCTTCATTAAGGGGCTGAATGATTGTTACACGCTGCATGTAAGATGGCTCTTGAACACCACAATGAAGCTTCAGTTGGTTCAAAATGTAGATGTCTGATGATCAACAAGGATAAGCCTTGCAGGAATACTACCGCAGTTACTAAGTCTCTGAGAATTGAGCTAATACAGGGTACAGAAGATCCTGATGGGGCACCAAATAAAAGGGACACTAAAGAAGAATGTGGGGGACAGTTTCAACATAGTCCTTCATAGAAGGACACCACCAGCTAGAATAGGAGATTCCCCCACATTCTTCTTCAATGTCCCTTTTATTTGGCACCCCATCAGGATCTTCTGTACCCTATATTAGGTCAATTCTCAGAGATTTCTGACAATTTTAAGGTTCTGTTTTTGCTTGATAATCCAGATACAGAAATAACTGAAATAGTAGCAAGGTTTCTTCTCAGTGCTACATCTATACATCTGAATAGTAAAATTAACCACTAGGTTTTTATGCTTTTATGCTGTTTTTCTGTATTGTAGCCCCAATTTTACCCTGTATGGATTTGTATTTTCCGCTTTGTATTTAATTTGATCTCCTATTGTATGTATATACATATGCCAATAAAGGCTTGCTGACCTGAACTAAGTCTTTTTTTTTTTTACTGGTTGACTGCTTCTGTATTCAAGGTGTTGGTTTTAACATTTAAAACCCTTCGCAACCTGAAAATGTCACACCTGAAGAATTGTATCTCTCTATATGAACCCATGGGACACCTCTGCTCATTCTTTTAGGTCCTGTTGTAAGTGCCACTTCTTATAAAGTAGTAAGAACTGCCATGACCCGAACATATGCATTTTACTGATTTTGTGGGATAGTTTACCTGAGATGATGAGAAGGGCATAAAACCTCCAGTGCAGCTATATAAAAGAGCATTTGGGGGTATATGAATATTCTGCACCATGGGATAAATGTCTCGTTGGTTGACTTTCCCTGCTGGCTATTTGTCACCTTCATGCTTGTACCACATTATTAGGATTTAAAATTTTGTAAGCTGCTTTTACGTCTTTTGTGCCAGGAGAAAAGCAGAGTAAAGACATTTAAAATGAATTAATACATGCTACATACATTTATACAGGCAGTCTTGCAGACTTCATTACCTTTTCAATCAGAATTGTTTTTACTGAATTGTATACCAGATGATTTTGATAAAAATCAAAGATATTTTATAATTCATGTAGTAACAGCAGCTAGAATATTATCTGCAACTTTTTGGAAACTCCAAACAATACCTTCTGAACAAGACCTAATAATGAAGACTATGGAAAGTGCAGAAATGGATAAATTGACTCTGATCTTAAAAGGGCAAATGGAAGCTTTTGTTGGACTATGGACACCTTTTTATGATTGGATAAGAAAGAAACATAAAGATAAGAACTTTTTGATAATATAATATGAAGAAGCCATTATGAAATTCTAAAATTTCACAGTCTATTTTTCTAGTGTGAAATGATATGTGGAGAAGAGTTATATGCAGAAGACTTTTTACTTTTGTTGGAAAGGTCAAGCTAGCTGACACATCAGCTAAGGCCTGAGCATATCCTGATCTTGTCCCTTTGCTACACAATGTACACTGTTCTCTGGGGTTTCACTACTGATAAGGCTGTTTGTCAGGAGAGAGCTCTAGGAGACATTTATCCCCCCTGTGCTGATGTGGTTATGTGTATTGAACCCTGACTTGGCTGACTGCAAGTGTGTTGCGTAAGACTGTCAGCCTGGGCTTAAAATAAATGACTGGTGCTTTTGCTTCCTTCAACTCCATGTCTCATGTGCAGTCCTTCATGTGGCGCCCGAACAGGGACACGTGAGAGGGTCACACCGCAACTCACCATAGGCTCCTTGAGTGCACTCTTCTCATCGCTGGGACTCCGCGACCCCCTACAACTGGTGAGTATGGGGAGAACTCTAACACTCCCCCAAAAACAGCATGCAAAGGAACTTAAGTACTTGATACAGGCGTCTGGTGGGTCCACAACTGTCTCAAGTACAGACTCTTTTGAAACTCATCGAAAAATAGTGTCCCTGGTACCCTCTTGAGGGATCCCTACAACTCTTCCAATGGGAAAAAATTGGAAAGGCTCTCCATTCTCCCCCGTGGGCACCGGTGGATATGCTGTGTGTCTGGCATCAGGCTCGACATGCTGTCGAAATGCATGGCCCTGTTCAGGCAAAAATGAAATTAACTGACAACCCTCCCCCTTATTCGGTCTGTCAGGTGGCTGCCCCATCGCCCACTGTTTCCAGTCCTCCAGCTGGACAACCTTCAGCTCCAATGGTCCCCACTTCAACCAGGGGACCAACCAATCACCTGGGGAACATGGTCCGCCAGGTCCTTGAGGCAGAACTGGAGCATGGGAATGCTGATTTAGAGGATCTTACTGAGATGTTAAGTCTCTGTCCTGTCCATTACACTGGTCAACTGGATGCCAATGGCAAGCATCCCAGTGATCACATTGCAGTGCCACAACAGGCTCATGCAGTTCTAGCTGCAGTCAATGCTGCTGTGTCAAAGTGGTGGGTTGATCACCTCCTGCCTAGCCATACGGGTTTCCGGCTATAGCTCTTGCCTACGCCTCACATACCCACCAGGATGCTGGGCGTAGAGCACGGAGGCTCAGTCTTCCTGATTGAGAGGCTTTATCTCAGCCACGACCCACCACGAAACATGTTGACCTTACAGGAGGCTGTTGCTCTGCTATGTTCACAGGGCAGGCAGTGCGCTCTAGAGTGTGCTGGACAAGATTTAGTGAAAATCATTTTCCCTTTTTCTAAGCAAGATTTTCAAACTGCTTTGTTACTGCCTTTTTCTCTGCAACTTGCTCTAACTGACTTTGTGGGGGAAACTGCTTATCATTCTCCCACCCGATCCTCGCTTTACTCTGATGCAATCTACTCCCTGTCGCCTTGTTTCTGTCATATCTCCTTTTCCGCTCAAGGGAGCCCCCACTGTCTTTACTGATGGGGGGGAACTCCAGGGAGCCATTGCTTATCAGCTCCACAGCCATTGGAAAACCTGGTACATGGCAATGCAGGCCTCTCCACAACGGGCCGAGCTGGCTGCGGTAATCCTTGCCTTTCAGCTGTTTCCTCAAGCTGTTAATCTCATTTCTGACTCACTGTATGTAGTGAAGCTGTTAATCTCATTTCTGACTCACTGTATGTAGTGAAGCTGCTTACTTCCCTTCCAGGAGCTTACCTGGCTCCACGCATAGACTCTAATTTTCTTAACTTGTTTCTCACTTTGCAGAATTTGTTAGCTAGCCGCACTCAGAAGTTTTTTGTTGCCCACATTAGAAGTCACAGTACCCTTCCTGGGTCTCTCACAGAGGGCAACACCCGTGCTGATGCTGCAGTGCACTCACTTTTTTCTGACCGTTTAGAGAGCCATCAGTTTTTTCACCAAAACACTCGAGCTCTTTCTACTGCCTTTAATATTCCTCTTTCTGAGGCTCAGAGTATCGTGGCTGCCTGCCCTAGCTGTGCAGGTTTCCACCATGTCTCTGAAGCCAGGGTCAACCCCCGTGGACATGGCCCTTGTGACCTGTGGCAAATGGATGTCACTCAGGTCCCTGAATTCTCTCCCTGGAAACATCTCCATGTTTCTATTGACACATATTCTGGAGCCATCCATGTAACCCCTCAGAGGGGTGAAATGGCAAATCATGTCATCAATCATATTTACAGTGCTATTACAGCCCTGGGTTGGCCCCATTGCATAAAAATGGACAATGGGCTCACCTATGTTTCTTCTGCCTTTGCTGCCTTTTGCAAGCAATGGGACATTGTCCTCACACATGGTATATCATATAACTCCACTGGTCAAGCGATTGTGGAGTGCGCCAACCACACCTTTAAAACCTTTCTTGCTAAACAAATAAAAACAGGGGAACTTTCCCCTCCTAACCTGGCTAACATCCAACGGGCCGTGGCCCAAGTTTTATTCACTGTTAATCAGCTTAATGTTATCTCTGGAGCTGATCATGCCTCACAAACAACTTTTGACTGACATTTTCGGTCTGGTCCACCCTTACTTCATCCTCTGGTGATGTATCAGGCCCTGCCAAATCGGACCTGGCTGGGTCTGGTCCCTTTGATAACCGGGGGGAGAGGGTATGCTTCTGTTTTGTCTTCAACAGGTCCACTGTGGGTTTCTGTGAAGTGTGTCTGGCCCAGTCATGGCATGGCACAACGTCACAAACTTCAACCCAGTGCCCGAGATGACCACAGTCAGCCTTTCAGAAGCTCAGCGCCCATTCCAGCCCCAGCAGCCCCGGCAGAGGGTACCTCTGATAACCTGGGGAGCCATCTAGCAGACCACCAACCAAGCACAGTGCCTTCTGATGAAGCAGGGAAAGGAACAGACCCCAGAGAATCTTTTTGCTGCAATTTGTGCAGTTATAACTGCAAATTCTACTCTCACCATTCTGTTTTGCCTTTGCTTGCTCTCCCTCCCCCTGGGGGGAGCTGCGAGCCCGCTGCCAGCAAACCCCTTCTCTAGACCACATTGCAGAACCACGCAGCAAATGACTATTTACTCTTACTCCACCATCATGTTTGTGAGGAACTGGACGGTATGTATTGCTTCAATCTCACTGGCAACTCCAAGTCCATCGTCAGATCCAGAATCTGCATGCCCTGGCAGAGTCCATCAAACAAGATATCCTGCCTGCCTGGTGGGCAGCTCTCTGGAGCTGGATCCCCACTGGATGGTTAGGCCAGATTATTCAATATTGTGTGCTGTTTGCTGTGTTGGGAATTATGGTTTGCTGTATTTTACAATGTCTTCCTAGCATGTGTTAGCTTTGTCAGTCAACTAGCCCAAAGCTTTCAGTTTACCCCATGATGATGACCCCTCGGGGGCCCCATACCTGGTTCTGGGCAGATCCCTCTGATGACACATCGGATGAGGGGTCTGATACAGCGACCTTGCTTTAGAAAACAAAGAAGAGTGGGATGTTGGAAAGGTCAAGCTAGCTGACACATCAGCTAAGGCCTGAGCATATCCTGATCTTCTCCCTTTGCTACACAATGTACATTGTTCTCTTGGGGTTTTACTACTGATAAGGCTGTTTGCCAGGAGAGAGCTCTAGGAGACATCTATCCCCCTGTGCTGATGTGATTATGTGTATTGAATGCTGATGTGGCTGACTGCAAGTGTGTTGCATAAGACTATCAGCCTGGGCTTAAAAAAAACGACCACTGCTGAGTTTGGGCAGACCGGTGCTTTTGTTTCTTTCAACTCCATGTCTTGTGTGCAGTCCTTCATACTTTTGTTTCCCCTTCTTTCCTTACTCCTCTATACCCTAAAATCTAATAAAGTGTATTATTTAAAAAAATGAATACATATACTAATTACTTTATGTTGATGATGTGCTGGTGGAATTGACACTGTGAGCTTCTCATGACCCACTGAGTGGTGGGGTGGAAGAGGAGTTGCAAGTTGAATCTGTAAGCAACAATTTCTCCAGATAAATATCTGAATCCAACAGCGGTAGCAAGGCATCCATGTAGAAAACATTTAGAATATATGATTGCACAATGAATCAGCTTGTGATCAGAATATAAAGGCTGGAATCATTTGCTATTGCTACTGCAATCTTATGCAGAGTTATTTCAGTCTAAGCCCCATTGAAATCAATGGCCTTTAAACTGGAGTAACTCTGCATAGAACTGCTGTGCTAGTTGACCATAATGTATGCTTATGTTTACAAACAAGTAGGATAGTAAATGTATGTCAGAATTGTACAAATTCAGATGATAGATGATAGGCTAATTAAAAGGAAACAGAGAGTAAGTATAAATTGGCAATTTTCTCAGAGGAGGGAGGTAAGCAATGGGGTACCACAGGGATCAGTACTCAGTCCGATGCTTTTTAACTTGTTTATTAATGATTTGGAGTTGGGAGTAAGCAGTGAAATGGCTATAAATACATGTTGATGGGGTCCAAATGGGCGGAGACTGACCAAGAGAGAGATCTTGGAGTCATAGTAGATAATTCAATGAAAATGTTGAGACAGTGTGCAATTGCAATGAAAAAGGCCAACGCTATGCTAGGGGTTGGTTATTAGGGAGGGAATTGAAAACAAATCAGCCAGTATCATAATGCCCCTATACAGGGCTCTTTTTGTAGAAGCCCAGCAGGAACTCATTAGCATATTAGGCCACACCCCTGACAGCACAGCTCATTAACATATTAGGCCACACCCGATGTTACCAGAAGTGTGGTCATCTAGCCACATCCACCTTTTGCTTCTTATTCTGTTTACCTTGTCAAAATAGTTTTGACAAAACCAATAAAAACATTATTTTCTGTCCCATCTATACAAAATCTTGCCTGAACCAATATCTTATGTCCAACAACTATTCCCACACTGGTTGGGAATCAGTTCCTAAAGGTTAGGTTCCTAAAGGTTCAGCTTGCCTTCCTGCAAAACTAGTACACTGAATATGATTTTTTAGGGTTGCCAACCTACGGCTGGGGTCTGGAGATCTCCTGGAGTTACAACTGAGCTCCAAACTACAGAGATCAGGTCAATGGCTGCTTTGAAAAGTGGAGTCCATGGCATTATGCCTTGCTTAGGTCCCTCCTTCCCCTAAACCCCACCCTCCACTCCCAAATCTCCAGGGATTTCCTCAACCTGGAGTTGGCAACCCTAGTTCACTGGCAGAACAACGCTAGGAGCCAGTTTGGTGTAGTGGTTAAGTGTGTGGACTCTAATCTGGGAGAACCGGGTTTGATTGAGTCCACTGTCCAAAGCAGCCATTTTCTCCAGAACTGATCTTGGAAATCTCCAGGTTGGAAATACTTAGGGGAGGGCCAGGTTTGTTGAAGGACTTCAGTGAGTTATAGTGCCATAGAGCTCACCTTCCAAAGCAACCATTTTCTCCATGGGAACTGATCTCTGTAGTCTGGAGATCAATTGTAATTAAGGGAGATGTCCAGGCTTCCCCTTTACCCCAACCCCATTTTACAGTTTAACCTATTAATACTTCAACCGACTCCCTGCTAATGCCCCATGGCCTCTTGGAACTCCCAACTTGGGAGTTGTAGTTCTAATTCCTTTTGCTATGGTTGAAGCCGGGCCACCTGAGAGCCAGTTTGGTGTAGTGGTTAAGTGCGTGGACTCTAATCTGGGAGAACCGGGTTTGATTCCCCACTCCTCCACTTGCACCTGCTGGATGACCTTGGGCAAGCCATAGCTCTGTACCAGCTGTTGTCTCAGAGCTCTCTCAGCCCCACCTACCTCACAGGGTGTTTGTTGTGGGGAGGGGAAGGGAAAGGAGTTTATAAGACGCTCTGAGACTCCCTTGGGTAGTGAAGGGTGGGGTATAAATCCAATCTCCTCTTCTTCTAGGTTTGTGGATGCACTGGACGGGAGTAGTTTGTGGACTATTTTATTCAAGGTACAAAATTTTATTCAAGGTATAAGATTTCATGTGCCACCCACACTTCTTCAGATGGAAGAAGTGTGCATGCACATAAAAGCTTATACCTTGGATGAAACTTTGGACTCCAACTTTGTTGGGCTGCTTCAGACCAACACGGCTACCCACCTGAATTATTACACTATAATACTTTTTACAAGCCATTATGTACCAGTGGAGTGGTTACAATGCAGAGTCTGTCCCACAAGTAAAATGATCCTGTGAACAGGTGGTCTTTACCACATAAAATATTACTACCATCACAAGATCACCAATTGTTGGAAGTCAACTCCTCAGAAGCATAAATCTCTCTTATTAAGAGGTTTAAGAACATTAACTTTGCTGACCCATTAAAGGCAGATGTCAGCCCAGTGGCAGGAGAAACTCTGCCCACTTTTCATCAGAAACTCTGCCCACTTTTTAAATTTCACAAAACAGGCAATCTCCAAAGTGCTGCTGACCATGCTCATTTTTAGTTACATCTCTGTTTCTCTGCAGATGTCTCCCAAAGTCCCCCATGCAACAGTCAAGTGTTCTGCCCACACACACAACAATGAAGCTACCTTTTCAGATGTTTTCTCTTGCATGGCAGTAAGCACCAAACCACTTTAATACAGACTTTAGACACACATATATTTGCAAGCCATTCCCAACAAGACACAACAATGAACTCAGGCTTCAAACGTATTTTTCTTAAGCAGAAGTTGCCATGAGAAAATGAAAGAGATGCTCAGAAATTAGATATTGTCAAAAGCAGCATTTCCCAGGCTCTCTGCTTTTTTACATCCCCTCCTTTTCAATATTTTTTTTTATAAAAGCACAAAGAACAAAATGAAACAGAAAGAAAGAGAGAGAGAGAGAGAGAGAGAGAGAGAAAGAAAAAAAGAAAGAAAGAAAGAAAGAAAGAAATGTAGGGGAGAGAGGAAAAGAAGGAAGGAAGGAAGGAAGGAAGGAGATAGATGATAGATAGATAGATAGATAGATAGATAGATAGATAGATAAGAGATAGAGAGAGAGATAGGGGAGAGAGAGAAAGGAAGGAAGGAAGGTGGAGAAGAGAGAAAAAGAGAAAGGAAGGAAGGAAGGAAGGAAGGAAGGAAGGAAGGAAGGAAGGAAGGAAGGTAGGTGGGGACAGAGAGAGAGAAAGACAGAAAGAAAGGTGGGGGGAGAGAGGGAGAGAGAGAAGGAAAAGAAATGGGGGAGGCACTTTCCGGAGCAGGGAGAGTGACGTGACATCGGCAAGCCAAATACAGAGCCAGGCCTTTCAGTGCAAAGAGCCTAGCCCCGCGCTTAATCTCTGGGCAGGGCTTTCTCCTGCTGGCTCTCTGTACTTAAAGGGAAAGCGCCGGGTGAAGCTTTTTCCTGTCAGTTCTCTGCAGGAACTTTTCCTTTAAGTGTAAACAGCTCAGGCCCGGCAGGGAGGGGGCGGGGCAGGCTCGGACGCCAGCCGGAACAGCGTTCTGGTGTGTTCTTGCTGAAAAAGAGCCCTGCCCCTATATAAATTGGTGGTGCAGCCTCATTTGGAGTACTGTGCACAGTACTGGTTGCCATACCTCAAAAAGGATATTATAGCATTGGAAAAAGTGCAGAAAAGAGCAACTAGAATGATAGAAGGGTTGGAATACTTTCCCTATGAAGAAAGGTTGAAGCGCTTGGGGCTCTTTAGTTTGGAGAAATTATGGCTGAGGGGTGACATGATCAAGGTTTATAAGATTATGCATGTGATAAAGCAGATAGAGAAAGAAGTGCTTTTCTCCCTTTCTCACAATACAAGAACTCGTGGGCACTCGATGAAATTGCTGAGCAGTCAGGTTAGAACAGATAAAAGGAAGTACTTCTTCACCCAAAGAGTGATTAACACATGGAATTCACTGCCACAGGAGGTGGTGGTAGCTACAAGCATGGACAGCTTCAAGAGGGAATTAGATAAACACAAGAAGGGGGACCCACGATACCCACAGGGGGGAGAAGCTGACAGCCACTCAGGCCCGGCGCTTCCCCTGCCCCTCTTTCGCACCTGCTTCACCACATGTCAGCCAAGCTGCCGCACTCACCTCTCCGGGTGCTCTCGCCGCTGCCTGCAGCCCAGCCGGCCAGGGTGTTTTATCCGTGGGACCAGAACCGCTTCCGCAGCAGCCCAGGAAGCCCCTGGTGGGGTGAGGGTGAGGTGGGGGGGGTGCGGGGAGAATGGCAGGGGTAGGGGCAGCCCCACAGCCCCACAGCTCCTTCCTCCACACCCCCACCTCTGCCAGAAAAGCACCTGGGCCACCAGGCAGGGAGAACAGCCCAGTTCCTGCAAGGCAGGGGGTCAGGGGAGAATGGCAGGGGCGGGGGCAGCCCTGCAGCTCCTTCCTGCCACCAGAAAAGCCCCTGGGTCACCAGGCAGGGAGAACAGCCCAGTTCCAGCCAGATTTCCCAGGCAGGCGCCTTCCAGCGGCTGAGCATGCCCTTGTTTCGATAGGAGCCAGCAAGGTGAGCCCTGAGCCCTTCCCTGCCAGCCAGGAGCTGGCAGGGCAACTGCAAAGGAGGGCATCAGGGGGGCACAGAGGCACCACGCAGGATGCCGCTGGCTCGGTTGCAGCCTGGGTAGAAAGCGGCCCTGGGCTGGAAAGCCAGTTGCACCCGGAGAGGGAGAGATCCTTTCAGAGGGTGAGCCCCTGCTGGTCTGCGGCAGGAGAGCCAGACCAGAGTCCACTAAGTGCACTGCC
Source organism: Lepidodactylus listeri (assembly GCA_029233225.1). Taxonomy (NCBI): domain Eukaryota; kingdom Metazoa; phylum Chordata; class Lepidosauria; order Squamata; family Gekkonidae; genus Lepidodactylus; species Lepidodactylus listeri. The sequence goes on along the minus strand of JARCFY010000001.1, from coordinate 114,510,500 downwards.
CAGTCAGGTTTTCAGCCTTGGAGTTTTGGAGAGGCAAACCTCTCCTGGCTGGAATGGTAAGTGCATTCCCTGCGCATATGCAGGAATGCTTGTTAATTTTCAGGGGATTTAAATATCCCCCAAATATTTTTTTTAACTTTTCAGATTTTTCTGCACACGGGGGGAGTGCCCCCCATGTGTAGGAAAACCTCTCTCCCCCAAGTGCCCCTCATGTGGATTTAGCTATCTGCACGCGAGGGGGCACTTGGGAATTAATATATAGATATGGAGCAGAGTTCCATCAGTGGCTATTAGGCACAAGGTATAGATAGGTACTCTGAATCTGGGGCAAGTGATGCACTGCATTCTTGGTGCTGGGGGGGCAACAGTGGGAGGGCTTCTATTGTCCTGGCCCCACTGCTGGACTTCCTGATGGCACCTGGTGTTTTTAGCCACTGTGTGACAGAGTGTTGGACTTGATGGGACATTGGCCTGATCCAACATTAGCTTCTATTGTGTATGTTCTTATGATGCCTTACATAATTCCCCCCAATGGGATAAAATCTTTACATACAAAAACCTATATATCCAGGAAAGGATGAAATAGAACCCTTTCCTAGATATGATACTTTGTATGTGCAGGTTTGTTTGTTTGTTTGCTTAACCCTGCAAGGAATTCTTGAAAAGATTTCACCTTATATGCAAGTTAATCACCTTATCTGTTCTTTGTAAGCTTAGCACACTGAATTAAATTGATGAGATTCACAAACTGAAAATACAGATAGAATGAAAAAATACATTATATTAGCAAGACAATAAATATGTTTATGACTTTATAATCTTTCCAGTGTAATACTTTAAACTACCTTCTTTTTTTACTATACAAAATAATTCCCAATACATGTATTCAGATGAAGAATTATTAGTTTAAATCCGCCAGTTTTCTATGAAATTTATAGCCACATTGTTATAGCTCCACTTTATTTACAGAATCCTATTGATTTTTGCCAGTTTCTAAAAGGCCCCTGGAAGGCTCAGTAATGGAAAGGGTAGTTACTTTTTTTTTTTTTGGTAGATCAATCAGTGTGAATTTCATGGGTGGTATAAAGTGGACAAAATTTACAGAGCTCAGCAGATTGTTCTGGCTGCATTTTCAGCAGCAGACAGACACTTAGTACTAGTTACCTACTTTCTGGGAAAAGCTAGTAAGAAGTGAATAATCAAGCACAATTTTTGGCAGCCAGATATACAGTTTTTCAGCAGCTTTAATTTCTGCTGATTATGCAGTATGGTGCACTTTTCCAATGAAATATTCTTGGCTAGAACTGTAGAATGAAACATTCCTTTCACCTTTAAACAGATGCACAGTCATCCTGGTAACTATGGCTTTGGCTTTGCTGACATAGAAAATTGACTCATTTTCTTGTGCAACTTTGGTACATTATTCCCTTATTGTTTAGAAATACCACTACCTTTTGTATATCTATTATCTAGGTTTCTTTGAATAAATGTTCATAGCATGAGTACTTGAGCATACTGAGGAGAGTAAGTACAGCCCAGACAAGGAGGTTTCAGAGATCAGATTTTCCCTTATTGAATTCTGGCTGCGATCACATGCTCCTTTAGATCTGACATAAGTGTGAATGCCTGATGAATCTAAAGGGAGCGATCAAACAGCAACATTTGGGAAATGTCCCACAGTCATCGGCAACCTGTGCTGCTCTGCCACAGAAGTGGAGTTAAAAGATACTGGGGAAAGTCCGGTGTTATCCAGATAAGGCAGGCCATTGGTGGACTTTCCCCTGTCTGATTGCTCAAGCATGCTCTCATACTGTTGGGGTGGTCTGATCAGGCCATCCTGACTCCGTGCTGTGTTCCCCCCCCCCCTTTGCAGTATGTGCATTATCGCATACTCCATAGGGGGGCCCTCAGTGCGGAGGTGCAGTCCCTCGCTTATGCACAAGGGAAACAAATGGCAAAAAACCCCTGACTCACCCGTAGTTGTGTCTGATCACACAATGACAGACTATGGCCGCAGCTTCAAAGGGCTGTGTAATCTTGCAACTGCATGTCAACTTCCTCCGGAGGACATAGCCTCTCTTCTCTTCTGCTTCAACTGGCATGCGTGACTGCTCTGTCATAGAAAGAGCTATATCCTCCATTACACTGGGGAAGGCAAAGACCTAATTCTACTTCCATCCACCTATCTCCAAGGAATTCAGGGCAGTGTTCATGGTTCTCCTGTCCTCCAATTTATTCTCTCAACAACATTATGAATTAGGCTAGATTGAAATATAGTCCTTGGGTCCAAATAAATCTTATAACTTAATTGAATAGGGATTCAAACCCAGGTTTCTATACTCAAAAGCCTTGGCACTTTACCACATTTGCTTTCTAATTCACAAGCATGAAGTATCTGCACTTCACTAGTTATCCCCATAACAGCCAGAATCTTATAAGCATGTACAAAAGCATCAACATTTTACTTGTATAATTAATAAGATTAAACTAGTTGTTTACATGGAGCTCCTTACTTTTTAAGAATATTTTAACAAATCGAGCATTTACAGTTGTATATCATTCTCTTTCAATGTTAAGAGTGCTTTACATGCATTATTTCATGGTGCCTAGGCCTATTGATCAAATTATTAGCAACCCCTCCATCATTTAATTACCTAACCCAGCCATCTATGACTCTGGTGTAGAACTGATTTCACCTGCTGTGCAGATGCAAATGCCCCTGAAAGGAGAGGAAATGAAATTCCACCACCACAGTTGCTACACAGCATGTTCAAGAGCTGTTCAAGGTGGTCCACAAGAGGGCAAAACAGATCTGAAACTGAGCTTATGAGTGATCATGGCTGTCGAACACAGCATGTTCACCTACCAAACATGTTCACCACAATGTTTGCTGCATCCCTAGCTTGAAATGTGCTTGTAGTAGGTTACTGAACTGATCAGTGGCCCTGCCAGAAGGTTTCATCTCAACTTGTCTAAGGCCCAATTTACACATCCCCTTTGAAGTAGTTTGACTGCTGTCTTTTCCCAAGCTCATTTCACACTGGTTTCAAATTTCACTCCAGGGTGTCTGAAGAGTACTAAGCAACAGGATTTGTTTAAAGCAGAATAATGCTAGCTTGACCACAGGAGGGCAATTAACAAATGTAAACATTAATTTATAAACTAGAACAAGTATGGTTTGAAACTAGAAGCAGGAATAGACAGGTTTGGGTTTTTTTGAAACTAGAATGATTCTAGAGGGAAAGTCAGATGTAAATTTGACCCAAGCTTTATATTATACTTGTGATTTTGTTCTCATAGTAGATTTTGTTGGAAGTTTTGTTTTCTTCAAAGAAGAATATCTACATTACATAAATTCCTACCCTTCTTTCATAGGAAAAGTTACTGGAATAGTTCTGCAGTGTTGTTCTGATTCAGATACAGGGCCCCCAGTTAGTAATGTGTTTGGAGGGAAAAAAACAACACAAATATGATAGATGAAAGGGTGGACCGAAAAAATCTACTTCTTAACATGAAGAGAATCAAAACATCAGCATCTTCCGTTAGGCTTTTAAGAACCTTCTTTCTTTTTTAAAAAATGAACAAGATTGTAAATTATGGAATGATTAGCTGTGAGCATGACCTATTAGCATTAGAAAAAGCTATTTGTGGGAAGACAGCATCTTAAAGTTTATTGGAAGTGGAGACATCTGAAACAATCTAATTGGTAAAGGAATGTAGGAATATGTGAATTTTCTCCTTAATGGTGAGATCACCACTCACCAGTCATCACCTTAAGGAACAAACTTGAAAGAAATTGCAGAATGGATGCATACTACTCATTCACGGGTTCCAGAAGTGGCACTTTATGCAATGCAATTATGCAATGAATGCTCGAATATGTATGCATTTAAGTGGATTAATGAATATGCAAATATCCCTATCTTTGCACCTGGAGGTTCTTTATTTATTTTCTCTCATTTCATGTCTGTGGGTGAAAGCGTTCTTGTTAAAAAAGGAATAGGTCTTTCAAGAAATGGAAGGCAATAATTATTTTCCCTCTGAAATCAGACTGTAACCAATGATGTTGTTTAATATGGCAGCATCTGCTTTTTACAAAAAGGCCCTATTTTTCCCTTTAATTTTGTAGGTAACTGTTGTATGTAGTGCTGAAAATGTCAGTTAGCAAAATACCTTACTTCTGAAAGAGTTTTGAGGAGCCATTAATCACTATAGTTACTATTTCATGGAAATACTTTCTGTAAATGTTACCACGATCCTGGATATGATCCTGTTCCTTCCTGTATTAAGACTTCAGATAGGTGGGGTATCAAATAAGATGATCTACCCCTGAAACTTGATAGATTGAATAGATTTTCAGGTGGAATTAGGGGATTTTCCTGCTTATGTGGTCTGCATTCCTGCGTTCCTGACCTTGGAAGAGGAAATGGCCTATGCAATTGATATAACTGACGAACAGCCCAGGAAGCCCCTTGTTTTGCTGAGGGACTGTGGATGATGAAATGACAAAGGAGACATAGAGTCATAAGCATCAACTTCAGGGGGGCTGGGGAGCTGGAGCCCCCCACCCCGAACTTTTCCAGGACATGCTGAGCCTCCCCCAGGGACAATGGCCTGTAATGTCTCTGGCCCAGCCCCAGCCCCCCACCCCGGGAAATTGGAAAGTCTACGCCCTTGTATAGAGTGACAGTGGAGAAAGACAAGGCATGGGCTACAGCTCATTTTAAAGTCTACTCCTTATTGGTGATGGAGGCAAAGAAACAATATTTCTTCACCACTATTGCATCTGCACAATGTGGACCTCCAGAATTCTTCCAGGTGGTCAGGGGCCTATTAGGATTTGGCTGGTATGAGGAGATGGACTGCTCTGCAGCCCACTGCAATCATTTTGCTAAGTGCTTTGCAAATAAAATCTCTTACTTCTGTTCTGTCTTGGACTCTACATTGTCAGCAACAGGATCAGATGTTTCTAAGGTTATCAATGTGTTCAGTAGTGTAGGAAACCTTTCAGCTTGTGAAGTCTGAGGAAGTGGACAGGATTCTTGGACGTCTGAGACCTAGAACTGCTTGTACAACCCTTGCCCCTCTTGGCTGCTTAAATCAGGGTGGGGGCTGGTGGACTGGGTCTGGGAGCGAGTGAAGCCTCTCTGACAGATGGGGTCACTGCTTCTGCCTTGAAGTGGTCAGTGATGCATGCACTCCTAAAGCAATCTTTTCTGGACCCAGGGAATTTGAATAACTACCATCCAGTGTCAAAAGTCAGATATCCTGTTCTGGATAGGGTCTCACTCCCTTTCAGAAACATGTTCATTGCTTGGGGTGCTCCTAGATTCAGGCCTCCTGGTGAATAAACCGGTGGCAGCAGTGGCCAGAACTGTCTTTCAGGAACTTTGGCTGGTATGCCAGCTGTGGCCCTTCCTGAGCAGAAAAGATCTTGCCATTGTGGTGCCCTGACAACATCTAGATTAGATTACCACAATGTACTGTATATGGGGCTGCCCTTGAAGACTGTCACGAAGCTGTAGTTGGTATACAATGCTGCAGCCAAAGTGTTGATTGGAATGGGTTGCAGAAACCATATTATTCCTATCTTGCTCCATTTACACTGGCTTCCAGTTTGCTTCCAGGCTCAATTCAAGGTGCTGGTATTGATCTTCAAAGACCTGTACAGCCTGGGACCAATGTACCTTAATGATCACCTTCTCCCACATGAACCTACCCATTCACTCTGGTCATCTTTAGGTCAAATCTACATCTGACTTTCCCGCTGGAATCATTCTAGTTTAAAAAAAAAAGTCTATACCTGTTTCTAGTTTCAAACTATACTCGTTCTAGTTTAAAAATTACTGTTTACATTCATTAATTGCTCCTGTGGTCAAGCTAGCATTATACTGTTTTAAACAAATCCTGTTGCTTAGTTCTCTTCAGACCAGGGGAGTGAAATTTGAAACCAGCATGAAATGAGCGTAGGAAAAGACAGCAGTCAAACTACTTCAGAGGGGAGGTGTAAATTGGGCTTTAGAGGCCCTCCTTCTGTTGCCCCCACCATCTGAGGTTATATAGGTGGTGACCTGAGAAAGGGCTTTCTCAGTCATGGCACCAAAACTTTGGAACTCCCTACCCAGGCAGATTCATTTGTCTCCTCCCAGCAGGTGAAGATTTTTTTTTTTGTTTCATTTGACATACCCCCAATAACAGTTATTGGCCTCCCTGGTTCTGGTGCTGTTTTATGAATTAGGTGAGTCGTCACGCGCATGGCTTGTCTTTTATATATTATAGCTGTTTTTAAGCTGTGTTTCCACCTGATCAGGGTCCACAAGGTGGCCCACATAAAACATTAGAACAATTAAAAACATTATAATGGTAAAATAATTAATAAAACAGCACCAGAATTAGGGAAGAGGGCCAATAACTGTTATTGGGGGGTATGCCAAATGAAACAAAAAAAAGTCTTCACCTCCCACTGGCCACTGGGGAAGCTGCCTTGGCATCCTATTGGCTTGTCCCACTGGCTCCTCCATTCTTACACCCCCATTTTCGACACATTGCACCTTGGGGGTTGTAGAAGAAGAAGAAGAAGAGATTGGATTTATACCCCGCCCTTCACTTGTAGTCTCAGAGCGGCTTACAAACTCCTTTCCCTTCCCCTCCCCACAATAGACACCCTGTGAGGTAGGTGGGGCCGAGAGAGCTCTTTCCAGAGCTGTCCTTGAGAGAACAGCTGGTACAGAGCTATGGCTTGCCCAAGGTCATCCAGCAGGTGCAAGTGGAGGAGTGGGGAATCAAACCCAGTTCTTCCAGATTAGAGTCCATGCACTTAACCAGTACACCAAACTGGCTCTCAGGTGGCCCGGCTTCAACCATAGCAAAAGGAATTAGAACTACAACTCCCAAGTTGGGAGTTCCAAGAGCCATGGGACATTAGCAGGGAGTCGGTTGAAGTGTTAATAGGTTAAACTGTAAAATGGGGTTGGGGGTAAAGGGGAGGCCTGGACATCTCCCTGAATTACAATTGATCTCCAGACTACAGAGATCAGTCCCCATGGAGAAAATGGTTGCTTTGGAGGGTGAGCTCTATGGCACTATAACTCACTGAAGTCCTTCAACAAACCTGGCCCTCCCCTAAGTATTGCCAACCTGGAGATTTCCAAGATCAGTTCTGGAGAAAATGGCTGCTTTGGACCGTGGACTCTATGGCATTATAAACTGCTGAGGTCCCTCCCCAGGCCCTACCGCTCAAATCTACAGGTATTTACCAACCCAGAGGTGCCAACCTTGTAACTAGCTATGAAACTGCTTTCCAGACTCTTGGAACCCTGAAAACATCGCATAGGAGGAGGAGGTTTTCTACATTCGCTGCCACTGCATAGCCCCAAATCAATGTAAGCCAACCTCAAGGTGGCACATGGAGATCTCCAGCTATTACAACTGATCTCCAGATGACCAAGATCATCACTGGAGAAAATGGCTGCTTTGGGCAGTGGACTCTATGGCATTATACCCTGCTGAGGTCCCAGCCTTCCAGTGGGTCCTGGAAGTCTCCAGGGAACCACTGTGTCTGGCTGCCAACCAATATCACTTGCCCTGCATGCACACGTGACCTCAAGATACAGCCTCAATGGTTTACCATCACAAACACTTCTCAGGGCAAAAAAGATAGCTCGCACCACCCACAGCCAGGACACTCACCTGAAGCCCCTTTCTAAAGCCCGTAGTATTTCTTCCCACAACGGGCTTTACTCCTAGTTATAAATAAATCAGTATTCAGTATTCAGTGAGCAAGATATAGAGGAATTTCTCATAATCATGATGAATATGCTGTCTTTTTTTTAAATAATTTTTTTATTTTAAACATAACAATATAAACTACAAACCATGGAACCATTAACTGGAATAACATTGACACATAACTGGCATAATAATTTCAAAATACAAATTTCAAATAGTTGTTAGGCACCTTATACAATAAATTTGAACTTGTTGTAACATAGGAAAAAAATCTATACCATCTTTCCATAAAAACAGTGTCTTTGCCATGAGAAAATTGAGACCTTATTTGTGAGGCAATCTTATCTGCCACAGCGACATCCCAACATTTAACTATCCATTGTCTGGTAGATGGAATGGTAGGTGTATTCCAATATTTAGCCAAAATCGATTTTGCCGCTGAAAGCAGTAATGAAACTAGCTCAGATTGTTGGCTAGTAAGGTTTAATTTAGGCCAAAACGTTAAAAGAATAGATTCCGGAGTGTTGGGTATTAAAGTATCACACATTGTATTGATTTCTTGTAAAAAAATTTCCCAGTATTGGAATACTAAAGGACAGCTCCACCAGCAATGGAAAAACGTACCAACCGAATTACAGCCCTTCCAGCAAGTTGGGCTAGATTTGTATTTACAATAAAAAAGGCGTTGTGGCGTGAGATACCACCGTGCTTGAATCTTAAAAGATTGTAGTTTCACAATTAAGTTGCTTGTGGTTAAAGAAAACGCCTTCCATATGTCATTCCAATGATTGCCTTCACATATTGAACTACATTCTTTTCCCCAAGTTTTCCTTGTCTTCGAAGGAAGCCTCCATTTGGAGTGATTAATCAAAACATATATTTTTCCTATCAAGCCTTTAGTGCTGACATTTTCCAGAATCGTTTTTTCAACTACTGTAAGTGACTTATTTAAATCCAGAGAGCTTTTAATTGAGGAAAACATATGAGTTATTTGGTTATATTGAAACCAGCTCAAGGGGGTTTCCAATTTGCTTTCCAAAGCCTCTCTGGTACATAGTTTTTTTTGTCTTAGAAGGTCATTAATTCGAAATAATTTTTTTCTTCTAAATGTTTGAAACCCTGCAGTGGATCTTCCAGGTTCGAACCAAGATTGGCCCAAAAAGGACGAGGCTAATGAAAAGCCAGGTGCCAACTTAATTCTATGTTTGTCCCAAATTTTAATAGTGAAATCCAAGTAATTGTTAGAAAATTTACAAACCTGGCGTTTCTCTGGAAGGTCCCAAATGTATTCATAGATCTTTTCTGGTGCAACACTAAGTGCTTCTAATTGGACCCAAGTTTTTTCATTGTTAGGATCGGCGTAGTAGCAGACCATCTTAAGCTGGGTAGCCACAAATTATGACTCTAAAGATGGGAGGCCTAGTCCTCCCAAGGAGGTAGGTCTTTGTAAAATAGTCATTTGTATTCTAGGTTTTTTATTGTTCCATAGAAATTTTGAAATCATTGAGTTCCAAGACTTACAGTCAGATTGCAAGAGTGAAATAGGGATGTTCTGGAAGCAAAATAGAAATTTAGGCAGTAAGATTGATTTAAAAAGTTCTATTTTTTCTAGCAGAGAAAAGTTCAGTTTTTGCCAACTTTGTATAGTTGTTTTAAAATGGTTTGTAAGAGGCATATAGTTAGCCTGATATAAATTATTAATGTTTAATGGGATGACTATTCCCAAATGTCTCCAAGAATTTTCAACCCAACGGAAGGGAAATGCTTTAGAGATTTTATTTTTATCTAGTGTTGACAGACCTATAGGATAGAGTTCAGATTTCTCAAAGTTTATTAAAAGTACAGAGATCTTACCAAAGTCAGAAATGTGTTGCATTAAAAGGTCTAATGAGTGACGAGTGTTGGATAAATAAAAAATAGCATCGTCCGCAAAAAGACTTAGTTTGCAATTCATCTGTTCAATGGTCACTCCTTCTATGGCCATATCTCTTCTGACTGCCCAAGCCAGAGGTTCTAAAAACAAAGCAAAAAGAAAGGGAGACAGAGGACAACCCTGTCTCGTACCTTGTGTCAGTTTTATTTCCTCTGACCTGTATGAGTTAATTGAAATTTGGGCCGAGGGGTTGGTGTAGATAGCTTTGATAGCTGTTAAAAATTGAGGACCAAAATTCATATGTTGCAATAGTTCTAACAAAAATTGGGGTTCTACCCGGTCGAAGGCTTTTTCAGCATCTAATGATAAAATAGACGCTGAAATCTTATTGTTAATACAGTGATTTATAATATTCAGTGTCTTTCTTATGTTATCAGTTAGTGTCCTCCCAGGCATGAAACCCACTTGGTCCTTATGGATATATTGAGTGATTATCTTGTTTAATCTGGTTGCTAGGATAGAGGAAAACAATTTAAAGTCATGATTAAGAATCGAAATAGGGCGAAAAGAAGATGGTGATAATTTATCTTTGCCTAATTTAGGTATTACTATAATTCTAGCTCTAGTCCAAGAAATTGGCATAATTCCAGTCGTGAATACTGTATTCATAGTTTTTTGTATATGTAGAAGCAAATCTGTTTTAAAGGCTTTATAAAATTCGACCGGCAGGCCATCCCTACCTGGGGTTTTGTTGTTTTTAGCATTGGATAGTGCATCAGAAACCTCCTGAATTGAAATGGGGGAGTCCAATAATTTGATGTGTTCAGAGGAAAGTTTGTTTGAAAAATTAATTTTATTTAAGTAGGATTTAATATCTGGGATACTTGGGTTTTGTGATGTATATAAATCCTTGTAATAGTCATAAAATACAGAGGTAATAGATTTAGATGTGTTATGTAAAGCTCCTTGTCTATCTCTTATCACATGTATGAGTTTTTCTGAGGCTTTACAATCTGCCCTAACTTTCAGTCTCTTAATAGATAATGGGGTTTTAGTAACGCATGATTGTTTAAGATATCTAAGAGATTTTTGAATTTTAGATGTTTCTATAAGTTCTAATTTTTGTCTTTCTCTAAGTAATTTTTGTATGTTTTTTGACCTCCAAATTTCATATGTTTACGTTCTAGTTTACCAATGTTTGCTTGTATATCATTAACCAATTGTTGTTTTTCTTTTTGATAGTTTGAAGAGATAGAGCTGATGTGTCCTCGTATGACAGCTTTAAAGGCATCCCATATATTTTCTTGAGAGGCTTCACATTCTGCATTAAATTTAAAATATTCTAATATGTTAGATTTTAGTTCCTGTTTAATGTTATCTATATTCAATAAAGTTTTGTCGAAAGACCAATAGATTCCTTTGTTGTCATTACATTGCTTATCTATATATCTAATTCCGAAGGCGCCCCCTGTGTGAGGATACCTAAATCCGCGCAGGGGGGGCACCTGGGAGGCAGGGAGGTTTTCCTACACATGGGGGGCACTCCCCCCGTGTGCAGAAAAATCCGAAAAGTTAAAAAAAACCCTTCAGTGACCGTAGAACCCCCCAAAATACCTTTTGAAATGGCACCAACTCCAGACATCAACTGTGAGGAGATTAGAATGTTCGGGGGAGGGGGGAGGCTCTAACTGTTTTTGTCAGTAAAAAGCAGGGTTTTTACTGGCAGCAGTCTAGGGTTGCCAAGTACCCCCCCTGGCCACCAGCAGCAGATCCAGGCTGGGAAACTCCTGGAGATTTGGGGGTGGAGCCTGGGGAGGACAGGGACCTCAGTGAGGTACAATGCCATAAACTCCCCCCTCCAAAGCATCCATTTTCTCCATGGAAAGTTATCTCTGTAGTCTGGAGATGAGCAGTAACTCCAGGGGATCCCCAGGTCCCATCTGGAGGCTGGCATCCCTAGGCAGCACCCTCTGTCTGACTTGATACCACCTGATTTGCATGACTTAATTAGGCCCAGCTGTTTTGCTACAGTTCATCAGCAGCCACCATATGAAAGCCATTGTGGTGCAACAGGTCGAGCTTCAGACTGGGATCTGCGAGACCCAGGTTCAGATCCCCATCTTGCAGTGGAAGCTGACTGGGAGATTTTGGACCAGTCACATACTTTCAGCCTAACCAACCTCACAGGGTTGTTGTGCAGATAACAAAGAGGAAATAATAATGTAAGCTGCTTTAGTCCCCATTGTGGAGAAAGACTGTAATTTTCCTAGGTAGAGGCTGCAGGGGAGGGGGGTGGAGATAGAAAGCTGAAGACAGATAAAGGTAGGTTGGCTGTTGGGTGGGAAGGAAATAGGGTTGCCAACTCCAGGTTGGGAAATTCCCAGACATTTGAGAGGTGGAGCCTGGGGAGGGTGGGATTTGAGGTGGGAGGCAGAAAGAGAGAGAAAGAGTGATGAGGTGGGGAGGCAGAAAAACAAAGGGAATGATGACAGGTCAGAAAGAGAGAGGAAGTAACACACATGGAGGAGAGCAAGAGAGTAAGGAAGGGGGGGGCAGAAGGGAGAAAGAGTGTGAGGGAGGTAGGGGGAGAAGGGAGGAAGCAAAGGTGTGAGGAATGGGATAACTATCCTGCAAGTTTCTTGCAGGTCTCCACTTGTTTAATCTACAAGTCACCCAGGCGTGGTCTGAGAGGGTTATGGATCCAATTTCCACTGCACTCAAATTTTGAATGCAATTGTTAGTAGCTAAAATGTAGTCGATTCTGGTATACACCTGATGCCGAGGGGAATAATAAGTATATTGTCTCTCCGTTGGGTTAAAAACTCTCCAGACATCCCCCAAGTTAAATGAATCAAAAATTGCTTTTAGTTCTGATTGCTTTGATGCCCCTCTATGAGATGATCTCTTCTTATGAGATCTATCCATATTTAAGTCAACAATAAAATTTAAATCAGCTCCCAAAATGATTTTACCCTTACTAAAATTTGTTAAAAGATGAAGGGTTGATTTAATAAAATTTATCTGATCTAGATTAGGGGCATATATAGATGCCAAGGTAAGTGGTTCACCGTTCAGTTCTCCATTTAAAAAGACAAATCTGCCGGCAGGATCAGTTTTGGTTTCCAGAACATTAAAAGGAACATTTTTCGAGATCAGGATTGCAGTACCCCGTGCTTTAGATGACCCAGGGGCTTGAAATTGCTGGGTAAACCATTTGGATGGAAAAACTTTTGAAGGGCCCTTTTTTTCATGAGTTTCTTGCAGACAAAGAATATTTATACCCTGTTTAGCCCAAAAGTTGGAGGCTCTTCTTCTTTTAATATTATTATTTAAGCCTCTTGCATTCCAAGATGCCACTTTGAGAGCTTGTGCCATGTTCCAATCAAGTTAAACTTAAATCTAAAATAACTTTCTACTACTAGTTATATTTTCCCCTAAAATTAACCAAGAAAAAATTCTTACTTACTATACCTATCTAATAAACCTTATAACAAACCCTACTTTATATGATTTAAAAAACTATATTATTATTAAGGTTCTAAAACAACTTATAAATTAACCAATAAACCTTTAATAACAACCTATAGAAGCAAATCACTCAACCCCTATCTGAGGCTAGAGTCTAGAAGGCCCAATTCACAAAATGAAGCCTAAGAGTAACTTAATAAATCACCCTGTCCAAAGACTCAAACAGTAATCTGGAGGGGATTGTGCATAATGTATAAAAATGTTAACCCAAACCCGAACAACCAACCCCCCTTACATTTGACATATATTTAAATAATATAACACATTTAGAAGATTTACAAATTATTAATTACTATCAAAAAGGAAAGGAAAAAACCCTCCTGTTTTAAATAAGCATTTTCTCTGCTTATACTTTCCAGACAGTTAATTAATTAAGACATATCAACTAAAGGCATATCCAAGAATGCATCGTTATACATCTCCCATTTTGCATTAAGGTCGGTTCTCTATAACTAATAATACAATACCATATATTATGGTGAAAGAAAAAATTAATTATAAAGGCTTCAAAAAGCCTCTGCATAACAACTTGGCTATACCCATATAATCCAATACTTCAAATTAAGAAAGAAAGATGTTTAACTATTTTAGTTAAACTATTATAAGGACATAAATTCAAAAGTCTCTACAATATAACATAGGTTGCACCCTCTAGTGCAAGGTTAAACTTCACCTTTATAACTTTGTTTTATTACACAAAGATCAAACCAAAGCTTTAAAAGTTATAGTAAAGGATCCCCACTAAGATGTAAAGGCGTATTACACCTATAGAACAATATTAACTTAAAGTATTCTTTATAATATAAGGTTGCAATACACCTATATAGCCTTGAAATATTGCAAAAGGAGTGTTAAAGTGAAATAAACGTTTTAACTAAAAGCACACATTACCGTGCAAGGTTATACTTCACCATTATAACCTTAGGACTTCAACTCCTTTAAACTATTATTAATATAAATATTCAAAAATCCCAACAGTTCAATTTAATATGCACCCTCTAGTGCTAGGTTAAACTTCACCTTTATAGTAATATTTTGTTACCAAGAGACCAAACCAGAACTTTAAAAGTTATAACATAAGGTCCACACTAAAGGTGTACTTCACCTATAAAATCACGTCAACTTAGGATAATCTCCAAGATATAAGGTTACAATTCACTTATATAACTTTAAATTATTTCAAAAAAAAAGTGGTTAAGTGGAATAAACATTTTAACTGAAGGCACAAATGCAGTGCAAGGTTATACTTCACCAGTGTAACACGAAAGTCTTAGCTTCTTAGCAGAAAAAGCAACAAAACAAAACAGCAATGTTCAAGTCTCTGCCAAAGCGTCTTCTTCTTGTTTAGAAAGTTTGATTCCCAATGATGATAAAAGGGCTTTGCCGGTCATTCTGTCCGAGGCTTGAAATGGTAGACCATTTTTGTAGACAATGATATCTGAAACAGGGGACCATCAGAATCTGACCTTCGCCTCAAATAACTTCGCCGTGATAGTTTTTAGAGAGCGACGTTTCTCTAGGGCTTCAGGAGGTAGATCTAACAAAATTAATATCTTCTTGTCATGGAAATAAAGGGATTTATTTGTTCTAGCTTCCTTCAGGATTCTATCCCTAGTTCTTTGATATAGGAACTGAGTTAAAATGTCCCGTGGTCTGCCTTGTCTTGCCGAAGAGAATGGGCCCAGACGCTGGGCCCTCAATATTACCGGAGCCACCCCGTCTTTCAAGTTTAACGTAGAGGCTAACCACTTAGACATAAAGATGGCAAGGTCTCCATTTTCCTCAGCCCCCTCCTCAAACCCCCGAAATTTGAGGTTGCTTTGGCGCCATTTGTTCCCCATAACTGCAAGACGGGTTTGGGTTTCATTAGAGGAAGTTTGCAGAACTCTTACCTCGTCTTGCAACATTAGGGCCAGTTCAGATGAATTTTCTGCAATTTCAGAGACCTCTTTAAGATCTTGCTTTAGTTCCTGTAGTGTGACTTGCATCGGGCTAAGCAGATCAGAGACTAGAGTGTTCATTGCTCTTAAGATGTCCTCGCGGAAATCCCGGAGATCGCGTCTGGTAAGTGGCACGTTAGCGTCTGCTTCTACAGCTAAGAGGTCGTCCACCGCCATTTTACCCGATTCCAAGGCCTCCAGGGATGAAGGCGGCTGAGCGACAGATTGGGAAAAATAAGCCTTAACTGAAGTTCTTTCAGGGCAATTTAAGGCTGAGGCTGAGCTTGTCGATTTTCTGGAGGGTTTTTTTGGCATGGACGCAGATAACTCGTTTTCTAGTTAGGTTTTCGGGGGGTTAGAGCGGGAGCTCCTTCTCTACACGTCCGCCATGCACCGCTGGCTCCGCCCCCTCCAATATGCTGTCTTTCATATGCATTCATAGTCATGCTGAGTATATAGCAACATGGAGCATCCATGGAGCATCCAGCAGTAAACATGTGCATGTGCTTATCAAGTGAAAAAAATGAAATGCATGCACCTTATTCATTATTGTCATTACTACAGCCAAACATTAGCAAAGACATTAGTATCTGTTCTTTTTAAAATTCTGACAACTTTAATCAGTTCAAGTGGAGTTCATATTCAAAGGGTATAAAGACCAGGGGTCCATTGGAGTGGGAGCACACAGGAGTGCAGCTCCGGGAGTGAGGAGCCCAGGAGGCGGGCACATGACCAAGCCCCGCCCCCTCCTTGGCTTCCCCGAGCAGTGCAGAGGCGCAGCGCCCCGGGGAAAGCCCTGCTAGGGTCTTTATTGATTTTAATGTTTTGTTTTAATATTGATAATTTTATCATTGTTCCTTTTATGACTGTGTGCTGATTTTCCAGAGACTTGCTCAAGGTGGCATATACATTTTCTAAGTATACCATTTTTTATCTGGGCACATGGCACATAAGTACTGGAGAAATGTCACCAACCCTTCAGCAGCTTCCACCCCATCAGTTTGGTGTAGTGGTCAGGAGTTGGACTCTAATCTGGGAGAACCGGGTTTGATTCCCCACTCCTCCACATGCAGCTGCTGGTGTGACCTTGGGCCAGTCACAAGTTCTCTCAGAGCTGTTCTCTCATGAGCAGTTCTCAAAAGACCTCTCTCAGCCCCACCTACCTCACAGGGAGTCTTGTTGTGGGGAGGGGAAGGGAAGGGAAAGGGATGGGTGGTGCACATGTCCTGGGTATCTCAAGTCTACTTGAAACCTGGTGGTTTCAAGGGAGCAGGAAGAGAATGAGGGTGTGTTCTTTACACTTATTTTTATTGCACAAAGTATTGGATGGGGAAGGGAATGGAGGAAGAGCAGGTTGGTTTCACTCACCTGTGGAGTGGAGCCTGAGGGGTGGGTGTTGCCTTCTGACACACTTTTGGTATGTTAGGGGGTGTGGCATATGCAAATGAGTTATGGTAATGAGCTCCTGCACCTCTTTTTCTACGAAATGACCCCTGATAAAGACAATGAGACAACAAAACTAATAAGGAACCTTTCTAACCAACACAATAAAACTATAGCCAGTAGAATAAAACTGATCTTTCAATGGAAGTGATTTCTATTCTTTCACTGTGTTTCTCTGTGCATGAGCTAAACATGTTGTACACCAGGATCCTCATGTGCCCATGGCACCTGCCAACACTCTTTCTGGTGCTCAAAAGTATTTTTAGAAAGTATAAATGGCCAGGTAGGACTTTTGCCCAGCAAGGCTTTTGATGGACTCTGCGGATTTTTAAAAACATTGCTTTGGTAAGATCTGCCACCACAGTACAAGGATCTGTAGCAGCTATTTTGTAACAACTATTTGGTGGCTAAACCCACCATGATGTGTCAGAATTCCAAAGGTGCCTGCAGGCTCAAAAAGGTTGGGGACCCCTTTTGTGCACAATCCTTTCTATACCTGTTATTACCATTTCTCCTGAAAGGGGCAAAGCATATATATTCCAGCCTCAGAAGACATGTCAGATTTATCTGTGGTCTGGTACATACACACCAAAGTGGAAAATCCACATATTGACCCTTTCAGAGGAAATGGCAAATGTGCATATTGGAATGGTCATGTGTAGTGCATTTATTCTGTATTATGTGGCCACACTGCCAAAAGAGTAATGTCTGAAAAACACTTTCATTTTTCTGGGTAGTCTTTCTACGAATGGTTGGCATCTTGGGTAAGGCTTTCTTGATACTAGCATATTTACTGAAAAGGAAGATTTTCTTTTTTCCTTCTTGGGCCTTCTAAGAAAGAGGGGGGTTGTCTTCCACCAGTTGCTTGAGTATGAGAAGTGGTTCATTGCACATGCAGGGAGAGCTTTCCAAATGAATTACCAGCCCAAAGGAGTGTCAGGGAAAGTGATACCAGGTGAGGCAAATGCTGCATTTCAAGATGCTTTGCCTTTCCAGGGGAGAGAGGCAGGGGTCTGTTGGAGCTGGTGCGCCGCGGAGCGGCACTCTGGGAGTGAAGATGCCAGGGGGGCGGGCACATGATGAAGCCCCGCCCCCTGCTCGCCCTTCCCGGGCTGCAGCAAGCACTGCCCGGGAAGAAGCCCCCATCCCTCCCCCCACTCTCTCCCTTCCCGGGCTGCTGGGAGGGAGGGAGGGAAAAGCTGGGCCTGAGTGGCATTAAGCCACTCAGGCCCAAGCAAGAGTGTGGTGGGGAGGGAAATGTTAACTCTTTTCGTCCCATAGAGAACAATGGAGGGAATGGGGGCAACCTGTTTGGGGGCCCGTAGAATTGGACCCCCTGGTCCAATCTTCTTGAAACTTGGTGGGTATTTCGAGAAGAGGCCCCAGCAGCTACCCTGCAAGTTTGGAGCCTCTCTCTCAAACCCCCTCCCCTCCAGTTGCTTTTAAATTTGCCACTGAATTTCAGCGGCAATTTGGCAGCAGGCTGAATCAGATTAGAGAATCTGATTCGGCCCATGGTTGCCCTAGTGGCCAGTCCTGAGCTCTCGCTCTGGCCCCAATGGACCCCTGGTTTACTGTATATTGATTACTACGGGATAAAGAAATTTTGTTATACAGCTCCTTTTTTAGGAGAGGTCATATTAAATTCAGGGTCATGTATGAATAACCTCTTTTTTAAAGGAGAGGTTGTCCTACATTTATCTTCTTTTTGAGTCAATACAATATATAGGCAGCATCCCCCTCAACAGTATTTCTGCAGGAGCTAGTTATTTTCATTTTGAGAATGAGCGTTTTCACGTTCCTCTTGGTGATGGAAAAACCAGAGAAAGGAAATTTTGCGCAATCAGCCAAGGACAAAACAAATTTTGTTCCAGCATTTTGCTAGAAGTCCTCCAGGCCAGGGGCAGGAGAGAGAAATAACCCTGGAAAAGTGTCCCACCACATGACCTCACCTCTAGCCAGCCCCAGTTCTGCCCACCCCCTAGAGGAGGGAGAAAAGGCTTGCACAGCCAGCCATGAACAGGTGTTGCCTAGCCAAGCTGGGCAGCTGGGCAAGATAAAGCCAGACAGACCTGTCTCTCATTGGGCTAAGTGAGGCTGGCCTGTCCTGCCCCATCCTGTCCCTCACCACAGCAAGGGGCCGAGAGTGTGTCCCTCACCATAAAGAGCCACCCCCCTGCTTCTGGCTCATGCTTGCTCCTCTCTTTTTATTGTGATGGCCCTGATGAAGGGGGTGGCTCCATGGTTCAGGGGTTTTCAGGATGGGGTTCCATGTCATTGGCCCACTGGGACTCTTACTGGTAGCCTTAATGGCCAATCTGCCCCTGTTCCAGACAATCCATGTCAAGACACAAAAAATCAAATGGGAGCCTTTACTCCTTTAAATGGTGATTCAACTTTAAGGCTCCTCATAAAATCATGCAAATCTCTCACCATCCCTAACATGTACCTACTGTACATTGGTTCAATAACTCTTCCTGTCTGAACAATTGTTAGCATTGTGTCCTACACAGTGGGCACAGGGTAAGTATGTGCAATGCAGAAGGGGAAAGGGATTGGAGATATGCTATGAGAACATCATGCCATTGTCATCATGATGTATGCTGGTGTAATCTCACAAGCAAGTGTGGGAAAGAGGGAGCACAGCTGCATTTCAGGGTAAGTACTGTACATTCCAACCATCACTACTGCTGGCCAGTTATTCATGACTCCTTTTATCTTGCAGGATCAGAGCTTCACAATTTACAAACAGAAACTGCAGTAACAACACAACTCCCCACAAGGGATACTATAAGATTAAGGGTAGGGTTAGTTATCACAGGGGAGTGAAAATTATCTGTAGAGCCTGCAACATGGCCTAGAGCTGTAATGATCATTGTACACCTAGCTGCTTTGCTGTGGCATTGCTACCTTGGCTGCTGCAGCATTGCAAGCAGAAGAGATTGGATTTATACCCCGCTCTTCACCACCTGAAGGCATCTCAGAGTGGTTTACAATCTCCTTTCCTTTCCCCTCCCACAATAGACACCCTGCAAGGTAGGTGGGGCTGAGAGAACTCTCAAGGACTGCTCTTGAGAGAACAGCTCTGAAAGAACTTGTGACTGATCCAAAGTCACACCAGCAGCTGCATGTGGAGGAGTGAGGAATCAAACCCAGTTCTCCCATAGAGTCCACACTTCTAATCACTACACCAAACTGCTTAAAAGGTAGTTTTGTGACCAGCACAGTTGTATCTATCATGGGCATGCAACAATGGGCCTAGCTCTCTACTTGCAATTCTGCTTTGTTCAGTGCAGCTTTCAAAAGCACAGGAGCTTTGCTAAACCAAGAGTGTTGGCAGCCCTATTCATCTGACTTGTGTAAAAAAAAATGAATAGTTGCTGGGATGATGAGCAGCAGGGAGCAATAATAAACATAATAAATTCATCAGAAGGACAACTAGATGGGAAAGTGTTAAGCAAAATGATTGGGACAGCTAATAAGAATGAGTGGCTCATCGAATATGATTGCACCTGATATTGCAAATGCTTATCTGTGCCTGGGATTCTTTATGCCAACTGATAGCAGGCCTCATGCAGGACTTGAACTGGGTACTTCATCCATACTAGGCATGCAGTGTTCAACAGTGCGAAGCCTTACTCTGCAATTTCTTTTGCCATAGTCTATATTGTTTGTTTTGATACCAGTGCCGATGGAGAATTCCCAATGCACAATAATGTGTCCTTTTTCTTTGTGCCCAGCTGGATTAGAGTAGTGCTTTATGGTGTGTGGTGTTTTGCTGCTGATCAGCTTGCAAGTTTGCCAAGAAGTAAAGCTTGTCTTCTTGCCAGCTGCACCCTTGATGGAATTTAAACCCCTCACTCCTGTTTCCCATGTGAGTGCTGTTCTACGGTGAGCTCTTGGGAAGTTCACAGGAATGTCATCTTTGAATGTGCAATTGTGCGTTCTGTTGCTCCTGTCTGTGATGGGTGTGGCAGTGTTGCTGTGGGCTCCAGTGCAGTTGCTAATAAGTCATCAGCTCCTTTAGAATTCCTTTGTCTGCTGAGATAATATAGAATACCAACTAGCTATGCTGGGAATGCCCCAGCACCTGGGGTTCAGGACTGATATGTCCATGTCACTTTCTTGCATATTTATGTGATTATTTTCAGGGGAGTATGAATACTCTGTTCTTGTGCATTTCTTTTCAGAGTCCTGAAATTAATGGAGTAACTAAAATAATTAATCAGTCTTCAGTGTTGGACCCACTGAAGACAATCCTATTGATCTGAGGATGGCCAAGTCAGCATTTTTCTTCTCAGGCTAAGATGAAATAGACATGCCCTCATATCAAAGCACTTCCAGTGATTCATCTCCTTGGTCCCTGGCTTAAGAAAATAAAAATCATGTGATGGTATGCAAGTGTATTAACCTTTGAAACCTCTTTGTTCTCCCCCTCCCCACCCCATCACACACAGAGTAGTTGCCTGTAACAAAGCAATGGTTAAAAGGCTGCCAGAGAAATGGTTGTTTTCAATGCATACCTGTAAGGGGGAAAGGAATTAAAGTTTAATTACTAAATGCATTAAAACTGGGATATTAATTAAGTGGTTGCTACTCGTAGCAAATGAGACATCAGCACTTTTCCTGCTCTTGCATTTTGCTGACTACAGACAGTAATATGCTTTCAGGCTCAGCACAAGCACTGTGAACATTCAAAGCAGTCAGAAAGCCAGGAAAAGCAGCCAACAAATTTTGTCAATGTTAAAGACTAGGGCTCCTAACCAATTATGTTAAAAGTCAAGCCTGCAATTGCTTCTTGACTGTCCAAAAAGCTAAGTAAAGTGGTTTCTGTGGTAGAGTTTTAATTTAGCCTTTGGAGCATCTTACAAGAGACCCCAAAGGTCTGCAGTTGGTTTAGAGAATTCTTTTTCCCAGAGACAGTGTGGGCAAAATGCCCAGTGCCATCCAAAAGAGCATTTGGGCAAAAGTCAATTGGTTGGTTGTCAGGTACTCTCAGGTGGCTTTGAGGCTGGGCTGGGAACAAGTAGCAAAGGTAAAGTTTTGCTGCCTGGCTGGTCTGGCTTTCCCCCCGTTCTTTCCTAGGATTTTTTCCTCTCTTGAGAGTCAATGGCTGAGGACAGACTGGCAATCTGGAGCGAGATGAATGCGGAGGAAACTGCTGCGGGCAAAAAACTCCCCAGGGCTGGCCGTTCACACCGGCCGGTGTATTGCGCAACGGTGCCGATACGGAGCGTTCAGACTGCTGCGGAGTGGCCCCACGTGGGCCAGCCTCCACAGCTCGTGATAGGGCTGTTTTGGCAATTTGCACATGTGCACATGTGCGCTCATGCGCAAACTGGCAAAACGCTGCGTTCACACTGCTGCCTCCGCTTGCCTCCCGCCTTCTTCCGGTTCACACTGCCTGGAAGCGGGAGGCAAGCGCAAGACGGCCCCTGAACACCGGTTTCTCCCGGTGTCCTGTTAAAGCGGATGGAAAGCGAGTGGGAGACAGGTAAGTGCGAAACGGAGCCGACGGACAGATGCGCATGTCTGAACGCGCTCCCTTCTTCCACTTCCAACGCGGGGCTGTCCCGCTTTACATTGCCAGTCTGTCCTCAGCCTCTGTTAGGCAATGGCCACATTAAGATGTGAAACCCATTAATAGCTAAAGTAAGTTCTGTATCCCTCAAAAGCTGTTCTGTATCCCTCAAAAGGGAATAGAGGCCCTTTCACCAGTAGCCAGAACATGGAAAGTCTGATGAGAAGCTCTCTGAGTCAACTATTCTTGTTTTTACTACATTCTGTATGGGAAGAAAAGTTGGCGCATAGCCAACCTGTCCTAGAAGCAGCAGTGCCTTGTTGTTTCAAAACAGCAGGAGGTCCCTTGCACTGTCTTAATGGCATATGTTCAGATTAGTCCATCAGTTTAGTAGTTGTATCCAGTGATCAGGCATTGCTGTTGTTCAGTCGCACAGTTGAGTCCGATCAAGCATACTTATGCCTATATCTTGCTATATCCCCCCCTTGAAACCAGGCTGTTCCATGGGATTGTATTCCTCATTGAATGAATTCCATGGGCTTGTATTCCTCATCAAAGAAATCCTTCCTTATTTCCAGATTTAAGGCAGACAGGAGAAATGATCCCCAATCTAGAGACAGTTGAGTGGATCCAACTACCAAGTTGCCTTCCTTCAATTTATGTGGCTCTTTCTCCAACAAAAGAGCAATTTATATTGCAGAAAGACTCCTTTGACTGGAGCAGTAGAAAAGAGCAAGAGCCCAGTAGCACCTTAAAGACTAAGAAAATTTGTGGCAGGATATGGGCTTTCATGAGTCACTAGTCACTTCTTCACTCTCTTGGGGAGGAGTGACAAGTGGAGTGCCTCAGGCATCTGTCCCATGCCATTTTGTTCAACATCTTTATAAAGGACTTGGATGAGGGAATAGATGGTATGCTTATTACATTTGCAGATGATAGTAAATTGGGAGGGTTAGCAAATACTGTAGAAGACAGAATCTAGATACAGGATGATCTTGGTAGGCTGGAAAACTGGGCTAAAACTCACAAAATCAATTTCAGTGGAGATAAATGTAAAGTTCTGTATTTAAGTCAGAAATATCAAATGCATAATTATAGGATGGGGAAAACTTGTCTCGGCAGTAGTACCTGCCAAAGGGATCTGGGGGTATTAGTAGACCATACACTGGACATGAGTAGCAGTGTGATGTAGCTACAAAGGTAAATCAGGCGGCAACAGGTAAAGCTGCATCAATTGAGCTGGGTATGTTTAGCCTGGAGACAAGACAACATGGTTAATATGCTGTATTGGATTTGTAGATCTTGTACAGGTCTGCTATAAAGATTCCATCTAGATTTAATTTGACAGTGTGTAATTAATGAGAATGGATTTTTAAAGGTTAATTTACTCTTAGCTCAGATACTAACCCAGCCTATGAGTATAAGGTTGTGTTTTCATAACTTTATGAATTCAGAACTGTTATAAATTCACAAAATCCAAACTGAATTATTTACAACATTGGTGAACAATTGAGCAAATCTAATTAATTTGGCAGGAGTGGTAGCGAAGGGAGAGAGCGATTCAGAACATATATGTATGATAAAGCCATCGCCAACCAAAACAGTTTGTCAATGACTGCAGTCAGATGGGGTTTGGCCTGATATAGTTGCTTTATCCTAACAGATTAAACTAGTTGGTTCACACAGCCACATCTGGCAGCCATTCCTCAGTCATACTCACCCTGCCATAAGAAGAGTTGGAGACAGAGTAAATAGACACTAGATTATTCATTATTGGATAAGATTCTCAGTTTTACTGAAAAAGCTAAAGATTACATACCAAGTAGCCAAATTATGTGTACTGATATTTAGGCTACAGAATTTGTATCATAACCAGGTTTAAGTTTTATTAAATCATGTTTTATTCTTATAAACATTGTGTAAACTGTAAAACTGGTTATATGTTTGGTAAAATAACTGTAACAATAAAGAACTGAACTGACAGCAGTTGAATTCTGGTGGTAGCGGATCCTTCCACATTCATCCCACATTTCTGGATGTATGAACTCCCCTGGTGTGCATTCAAACTGGTTTGAAAGTGTGAACCTTTAGTTCCAGTTTCACCATTCTGTTTTTTAAAATGGTAGAGCATATATGCATGGGTGTACACGTGCACCCAAGAAATGTTTCCAAAAAAAGGTCAAAGTTGTGGCTGTTTTGTTTTTTTTTAAAGACAAGACCTTGCACTCCATGTGCACACGTGCAGCACTAATCTGAATGGTCAACCATAGAAGAAGTGTGACTGGCTCGGGGTGGGAGTCTGACTGAAAATCTCCATTAAAAATGCAACAAAGTAATTAGGGGCTCACCCAAACCACCCCAACCTACCAGTCTGTCCACAGCCACTGTTCCTATCAAACAGCACCAACCTTATGGGAATTGCTTTGCATAGTAGGCATAGTAAAGGGCCTCCCTGCTCTTTCTAGGCCTTCTTCCAGCTCACCCGTCTTGATGGGTGGGCCAGGGAAGGCATGGGGAGGCCAGGGAAGGTGGGGGGCTCTTTCCAAGCTTTCCCCAGCTTGCCCACTTGGGTGGGTGGGCCAGGGAAGGCAGGGAGGCTAGCTCTGGGGGGGCAGCAGGCTCCCATCACTGGAGGGAAAGCAAAGGGTGTGTGGGGGGGGGGGGGTTCCTATCACTTAAGGGAAAGCAAATTGCCCTCCCTTCAATGAAGGGAGTGTGCCACCTCCGCAGCGTGACTCCAGGGGGATTTAAACTTTAAACCTCTCTTTAGTTGTGCTGCAGAAGTGGCATGCTCCCTTCATTGAAGGGAAAGCAATTTGCCTTCCCTTCAGTGATAGGAAACCCCCCTTTTAAGGGGGGGATTATTGTACCCTATGGGGACAGTTCCCATAGACCATAATTGAGCCGAATAAATTTGGTTAGGCCATAATTCCCAAACCCCAGTATCATACTGATCCTGGGATTTGGGAATATAGGCATGTGCTGAAATTTTTTGGGTTCTGTAGATTCGAACCAGAAAAATTCTGAATTTTTTTTGGTGCACACCCCTACTCCCAACTTCAAATCATTAATGAACAAGTTAAAAAGCATCGAACCCAGTACTGAGCCCTGTGGTACCCCACCTCTTACCACCCTCCACTGTGAAAATTGCCCATTTATACTCACGTTCTGTTTCCTATTAATTAGCCAGTTTTTGATCCACAAGCTTGAATGTAATGTTCCACCACAGGAGCTTGAATAATTTTATTTCTGATTCTTGAGTGATACTCAAAGACACATGTTCTGATAGCACGTGTGGACATGCCAACATAATGTAAGCCACGAGGGCAAAAGGACAGTATTCTTGGAGGAACATGTTGCAAAAAAAGGAGAAAACTTTAATATTTTTTAGAAGGTTCTTCATAGGTTTTGTCCTCAGTCATGAATTTGCTTGCAGCACACCTTTTGCATCTATGCTTTCCTGCAATGCCAATATCATCATCCCCTTTCCTATGATGGGAGATGTCTGATTTCACCAAGATGTTCCTAAGGTTCTTGTCCCTTCTAGAACCAATATCTGGTGGAATCTGACAACCTGGTAGGTGTGCAGCAATGTGGCAATTTGATAATATTTGATAATAAATATGGCCCATTTGATAATATTAGCCAAATACAAAAGTAATTGCTTTGGGAGAAACTGGTTTTCCAAGCCTACTTTGCAGGGCTGACTTTCTTGTTTAGCCCCAGGAAGGTTGGAAGCTCACCATTTGGCTTCTAATCATTGGGATAGTCTAAAAGGCTGGTTGGTGGTGGCATACAAGACTGGTGTGTGAGGAGTCATACCCCAGGGTTTTGTAATTTTGTGTCTTGCAGCCCTTAAACAACAGTTTGTGACCCAGTACTAGACCGGGAACTTTTGACAGTGCTTTCTTCTATCTGCTGGTACTATGTCAGAAAGGATTCTTTGGATTGCAGATACAAACCCTGAAAATTTCATCACAGTTTGAAGGGAGGGCTTGAATTGAAATAACAGATGGCTAACAATGAACATCTAATTTTGTTATTCAAACTGCCAAATTACAAATGTGCTGATTTGGAATCAGATTTTTTTTCCTACCCTGCATATGAAATAGAGATATAAAACTGCAAAAATGGGAGCAGTCAACAGACTTTTGCTCTTGGACTTGTCTCTGCTGGAGGCAGATCTCCATGCTAAGAATTTTTCTTTTTTGTTTCATGTAGCAAAGTTGTTTTCCCTGACCCCTTACATTTGCTGCAAGACAATTAAGTATAAGTGTTGACTGACTGGTCAAACTGACAGAAACAGATTATTTGTGCTGGAAGATGCATTTGCAAAAATCAATATGAATCTATCAAGAAAAGGGAACAATTTAGAGAAGCGTCTACTCCCTCATTTTGGCTCCATCCATTTATTGAGATGATCGTGCAACACAATAATGGAAAGCACAATGTTCATCTAAACTTCTGCTTTGAATAGCTTGTCAGACAGAAAAATGAGTGTGTATTTATAATAAAACATTTTTGTCTTTATGTTCAATAATTTTGTCTGTTTACATCAAACTGATTTATGAAGCTCTTTAAATAAAATCATCTTAAATAAAATCCTGTTTTGATGATAGGATAATGTTTACTCTTTGGCTTCAGTTAAATGCCTTCCACTTTTTGTGTTCTGCTAGAAACAGTCTGGCTTCTGGGATTTAACAGAAGAGTAATTTAGGCAGATTGGTTGCATCCTTTATACACAACAATGAAGCTTACAAATTAATAAATAAATGTACACTTGAGGCTTTTATAACTGCAAGTTTAATATAAGTTTTTCAAATCAAATCTTTATAGTAGATTCCCACTTGAAAACTGAGCATTCCAGGTACAGCACATGCAGATGCTGGCCTTTAAACAGATTTCTGGTATTCAGATTTATCAATAACTTAAAAGTTATAATGACTCCCATGTCAATTGTCTCCCTGACCTTGCAGATTCACTTCAGTTTTCCAAGACCTTCTGGCCAAACCAGGCTTACTCTCACATTGAATAAAACTAATTAGATGTCCACTTGCCAGTATGATCCAACTGTTGTTTTAAAAATTCATAGCTTAATCTGCAGTGTGGCCACAGAGAGTCTTCAGTGTCTGTCACAACATCAGCGAATTTTGTATTATTTAAGAAATCGTTACCTCACAGACCATGTGCATGCTATTGTTGCCAGCAGGAATCTACTTTAAAATAGCTATGGCACTATAGTATATCATACAGATCAGGTGACTTAATTTTTAAAAAATGTGTACATTGTTGAATGAGTATCTTAAAGGTGCTACAGTATGGTGGACAAACCAAAATAGCAAAAAGAAGTGACATACACAACTTGTCCATCACCCATAGCCCAATGGTGACCCCTCTAAGGCAGTTTCCCTTCAGTTACAATGGGAAAACAGACATTACTATTGTTTTGTCCTGGTTTGTAACATAAATCTTGCAAATAAAGAGCTGAGAAGGAAAATGGCCTTCACACTCCCTGAATTATTTTGTGATCAATGAAATGGGATCATGTTCCCTGCCTACCTGAGAATTTCAAATACACAGAATTATGCAAGTATACAAATAAGTAAGCAAAAAGTTACAATAAATATATTAAATTGCATAGTATACTCCAGTTTCATTTACAACATCATACTTATTAAAATGTTTCAAAGGAATGGATCATACTCAGCCAGAATTTTTATGTTCCTTCCTTATTCAGATAATCCTCTCCAATACTCTTTACAGCATGTCGATCTCTGCTTAAAGGATGCAGGGATCTTCCTCTAGACTGTCTGTAAATCAAGTCCAATAAAAATCTGAAAGATATACCATGTGAATGTGTGGAAATTGGTCATTTTCTTTAGAAGAAAATGTTGGGATTTTATTAAATCTGTCATCAAAAAGCTACATATTTATAAACTGTATAATTCCCCCTGTATTTCATTGGCATGCTAAAAGTAGATATAGGATGTTGGGTCGGTTATGTAATTTTTACTTCATTCCAATCAAAAATTGAGCCTGATTATGACTTCTTCTAACTGGCAAAATATAGCTGATTAGTGATTGTCATAGGACCAAAGACATTTTTTCTCCAGGACAGATTGGCTACTTTTACCATACGATTACTAGCAATTGGTTCTCCTTTCCAAGTGACTATAGTCACTTTGCTTTATGTTTTAAGAACTATGTATGCAAAAATGGCTCTCCATTTTCACTTTTTGGTCAGAAAAAGTGGAAAAGAGAAAAAGGTACAAAAATTATCCTGAATCCAATATAACTTGATTGCAGGAATGATAGTTGCAATACCTAGGGACATTTTACATATAAACTTCTTGTAATGGCTGTGTTGATGAGTAGGAGTAGAAGGAAACATGGAGGAGGCCAAAATGGGATGATCTTATTAGTTGCAGTGTGATACAATTCAACTGGAATCCAGATGTTTGTCAGAGAAAAGGATGAAGTTAAAATTATAGTAGACTAAGCTCCAGCTACCCTCTCACTGACCCTTAAAAAATGGTCACTTGGGATCTCCCCAGCAAGTGGCAGCTGAAAGCACTCCTCCCCCAATTGCTAAAGAGGCTGTATAGAAAAGCCCCTACTATGAGGTTCTTAGGTGGGACAGTTGAATGAGAAGTCTGCTTCCTTTTCCCCTACTTATTAAAGGAGAACAGTGGTATCAGTTAATACTCAACTTGTATGGTTTGTGCAGATTAAGCTCTGAAATGTTCAAATGAACAAAATGGACAAGTAAGCATAAGTTCTGTTTAGACAGATCTGCTTATGATAGCATGAATCTTGATACTGGGGTACAGAACTGCTTGGTGGTTCTAGTCCACAATACTAAAAATCAGGGAATAAAGAGTCAGCCTGTTCTGATAGGAGTGCACTTTGTCTAAAGGAGCAAGCTTGTGTACTGGAGACACAATTAGATAAAAGATTACAGACAGAAACACAGGTTGCTTCTGTAGCACCTTGTGCATTTACCCAATGTTGGTTGTTGCCCCAACTGAAGCCTTTCATTAACATGATCTGTCCACAGTTATCCATACTGAGATCTGTGGCAGGTTGAACTATGAAGAAGCTTCTGTGACTGGTGCTAATTGCCAAGAACATATCATGCTATTACTAAGAGAGCTCCACAGGGTTTTGGCACTGAAAGTAAGAAGTAAATTGTCTTATGGGGGGAGGGTTCAGGATATTCCCTTAGCTGTTTGTTTATTTAAGGAGAAGAAAAGAAGAAGAGACTAGATTTATACTCCGCCCTTCACTTGGATTCTCAGAGTGGCTTACAATCTCCTTCCCTTCTTCACCCCACAACAGACGCCCTGTGAGGCAGATGGGGCTGAGAGAGCTCTGAAAGAACAGTTCTCAGAGAACTTTGACTGACCCAATGTCACCCAGCAATTGCATGTGGAAGACTGGGGAATCAAACCCAGTTCTCCAGATTAGAGTCTGTCTCTCTTAACCACTACACCAAACATAAGAAAAGCCATGTTGGATAAGAACTGCCACCAATCCTCCCTTTTTGCCTTCTCCCCAGCAGGAGGAGGAGGAGGTGGCAGTCATGGGTTGTACCTGGCTGTCCCTTCTTCATCTTCATTCCCAGCCTGCAGGCTCTATGGAGAAGGTAGTGGCCGTAGTGTAGAGAGCTGGCCATTCGCTCTCCCACTGGCGTAACTTCAAAATATCTGAATATATTTTTAAAAAAGTTTCCGGCATGGTTATTTGTAGGATGTGGCTTATAATTAAGGGAGCAAGGCCCCGAAATGCCCCACCATAGCTATGGGCCTTGTGTTCCATGTATACATTGTGGCTGATACTGATGATCCTCTGCTCCATATGTTCATCCCATCTCCTCTTGAAGCTGTCTATGCTTGTCGCTGCCACCACTTTCTGCAGCAGTGAATTCCACATGTTAATCATTCTTTGGGTGAAGAAGTAATCCCTTTGATCTGTTCTAAACCTATGGCTCATTAATTTTATTGAGTTCCCATGAGTTCTTCTATTGTGAAAAAGGAAGAAAAGTACTTCTTTCTCTACATTCTCTATCCCATGCATGGTTTCATAAACCTCTATCATCTTACCTCTCTATAGTCATTTCTCCAAGTTAAAAAGACATAACCTTTTAAATCTTTCTTCATAGGGAAGGTGTTCCATCCCTTAATCGTTTTAGTTGCCCTTTTCTGCACCTTTTCCAATACTTTAATATCGTTTTGAGGTACAGTGCCCAGAACTGTTCATAGTATTCCAAGCGAGGCCGCACCTTAGATTTATACAGGTGCATTATGATACTGGCTGATTTGTTTTCAGTCCCCTTCCTAATAATCCCCAGCATAGCATTTGCCTTTTTTATTGCAGTCATACACTGAGTTGACATCTTCAGTGAGTTATCTACCACAATTCCAAGATCTCTCTCCTGGTCAGTTAACACCAGTTAGGAACCCATCAATGTATATTTATAGTTAGGATTTTTGGCTCCAAAATGCATTGCTTTTCACTTCCCCACATTGAAACAATGGTGACATGATTGAGGTTTATAAGATTATGCATGGGATAGAGCAGGTAGAGAAAGAAGTGCTTTTCTCCCTTTCTCACAATACAAGAACTCATGGGCACTCCATGAAATTGCTGAGCAGTCAGGTTAGAACAGATAAAAGGAAGTACTTCTTCACCCAAAGACTGATTAACATGTGGAACTCCTCCACAGGAGGAGGTGATGGCGGCTACAAGCATGGACGGCTTCAAAATAGAATTAGATAAACATATGGAGCAGAGGTCCACCAGTGGCTATTAGCCACAAAGTATGGATAGGAACTCTCAGTATGGGGCAAGTGATGTTCTGTATTCTTGGTGCTTGGGGGGGCAACAGTGGGAGGGCTTCTAGTGTCCTGGCCCCACTGCTGGACCTCCTGAGGGCACCTGGAGTTTTTGGCTACTGTGTAACAGAGTGTTGGGCTGGATGGGTGAAGAGTACTGGACTCAGGAGACCAGGAACGGTGAAATCATGAAGCCTTTACTGAGTGATTCAGCATGCCCAGTAGATGGTCAGAACAAGCATGCTTCCAGGGCTCCAGGGCCCTCATTATATGCTGGCCAGAGCCACACCTCTGGCCGCACCCAAAAGACCTGATAGGGGCTTAACATATGCACATGTTTGTCATAGGTACCCTGGAGGAGCCTTTGATTGCATTGGCTCCCCAGGGAGAACCTAGGTCCCACATTGGTGGAGGCTTTCAATCCGGATGTCTATTGTTCCTCCAGATTCAAGCTCCCCTCTCTGCCTGACTATGTGCTCTGGCCATGTGGCGGGCGCCATTACCTGGGAGCACATGGCAGGCTGGTTGCTACACAGAGCATACTACATTAGACCCCTCCCCCCATAGTCCGGACTGTCCCTTGGCAAACATAGTCTCTGAGGTGTGCGGGACGTTTCCGTTCTCTGGTCAAGCGGCGCGGGGTTGCTGGAGCCATCGGTGTAGGGAGCGGAGATTCGGGGATATCTGCCTCAGGCTGAGCTGGGTCTGGTACCGATGCAGGGATGGCAACTGGAGTGATGTCTGGGTGGCCAGCTTCTGTGGGATCCTCCTGCAGAGTCTCGGCCAGTCGTGGGGCAGGTGGATCGTCTGTCTCGGGTACCTCGGGTTCCGCATCTGGGAAGTCCAGCCCTGGATTGTCCGTGGAGAAGGTGTGCAGGCGGCGAAGTTGGTCCACGTAGCGCCTCCACTGTTGTCCTTCCTTGCCCGTGACTTCATACGAGAGGGGACCGGTGACACAGATAATCTGCCCTGGCAACCACAGGGGGCCCCGGGCGTAGTTGTGGACATAGACCGGGTCCTCTGGCACAAACCCTCTGGGAGCTTTGGGGACGTTGGGTTCTTTGGAGGTGGCTGGCGCCTGATCAGGGTGGAGCCGGTCGAGCTGGGTTGACAGCTGGCGGCCCATGAGCAGCTCTGCGGGGCTGCAACCAGTAGCCGAGTGAGGGGTGGTATGCTGGCCGAATAGGAAAGCCGTTAACTTAAACCCCAGATCCCCCTGGTACATGTGCCCCAGCACCTCCTTAGTGGTGTGGACCATTTGCTCTGCTTGGCCGTTTGTGGCCGGGTGAAAAGGGGCGGATCTCACGTGCCAGATGCCATGGAGCTCCACAAAGTGCTGGAATTCCGCGGAGGTGAAAGCTGTGCCGTTGTCCGAGATAATGGTGTTCGGCAGGCCATGGGTGGCAAAGATGTGCCACATTGCTCGAATGGCGGCTTCAGAAGAGGTGGCACGCACAGGAACGACTTCCAGCCACTTGCTGTAGCTGTCGACTAGAATAAAGAAAAGCTGCCCCTGTACCGGGCCTGCAAAGTCCATGTGGAGCCGGGACCAGGGGCATTGGGTGGACTCTCGGGGCGGACGGAAGCGTGTGGAGGGTCCGGACGGGTCTCTTGTCACTTTTAGCAGCGGCGGACCCGGTCCTCTATTTCCTTGTCAAGGCCTGGCCACCAGACATAGCTCCGGGCCAGGGCCTTCATTCGTACTACCCCAGGGTGGTGCTCATGCAGAGCGGTCAGCACTCATGGGTGGAAGGGTTCCGGAATCACTACCCTCAAGCCCCAGAGTAAGCACCCCTTGTGGGTGGAGAGCTCTGCGTGCCGGATTGAGAAGGCCGTGAACTCAGGGTCCGGATTCTTGGGCCACCTCCTTCCCACCCAGTCGGAGACCCGGGAGAGTTGACGGTCCCAGGCTATGCACCAAGCCACGTCCCATACCTGAAGTGGCTGGTCCGGCAGGTCCTCAAGCAGAGCGATGTGGTAAGCCAGAGTAGGGTTGGGGTCGCAGGAGGGCAGCGGAAGGCGGCTGAGTGCATTCACATGGCCCATGGCCTTCCTCGGGCGATGCACCAAGTCATAGTTGTACCCCGCGAGGAAGATTCACCATCGGAGGCCTCATGGGGACAACATTTGTGGCGTGCAGCGATCCAGGGCGAGGAGGCCCAGAAGAGGTTTGTGGTCGGTGGTGACTGTGAACTTGCGCCCGTACAAGTATGGAACTTTTTGACCCTGGCCATGATTGCAAGTGCCTCCTTGTCTATCTGAGCATAGTTCCTTTCGGCCGGGGCTAGGGTCCAGGAGTAATATGTGACCGGGACCTCCCGGCTGGCCGGCAGTTTGTGACCCAAAACTGCCCCCACCCCATAAGGAGATGCGTCACAGGCCAATACAACAGGCAGGGCTTCATCGAAGTGGGCAAGGACTGCATTGGACATTAGGAGGTCCTTGATGCCCTGGAAGTCCAGGTGGCGCGTTTGTCCAGGAGCCTGTGTAAGGACTCAGCTACTGCTGCCTTGTGGGGAAGGAAGGCGTGGTAGAAGTTGATGAGTCCCAGAAAAGACTGCAGCTCAGCCTTGGACTTGGGGGCCGGGGCATCAAAGATGGCCTTCACCTTGTCCTTAGTGGGGTGAATTCCGTGGGCGTCCACCTTGAAGCCAAGGAAATCCACTGCAGGCACCCTGAGGAGGCACTTCTCGCATTTCACCTTCAGGCCAGTGTCCTGGAATCGCTGGAGGACAGAGCGTACGCGGGCTGAGAAAATCTTGACATCTGGAGCCGCAATCAGGATGTCGTCGAAAAAGGGCTGCACCCCTGGAAGACCTTTTAACAAACGGTCCATTAACTCTTGAAAGATCCCGGGGGCTACGCTGACCCCGAACTGGAGGCACTTTACCTTAAACGCCCCCTTGTGTGTCACAATGGTCTGTGCTTCTGCTGTGGCATCGTCGACCGGCAGCTGCTGGTAGGCCTGGGCCAGGTCTAGTTTCCCAAACACTCACGCCCCAGCCAGGGAGGCCAACACATGGCTGATGACCAGAACTGGGTAGGCATGGGCCTGAAGTGCCTTATTGATGGTGCACTTATAGTCCGCACAGATGAGGATGTCCCCGTTTGCCTTCATTGGCGTTACAATTGGGGTCTCCCATCGGGTATGGGACACTGGTTCTAGTACACCCTGGGCGACCAACTTATCAAGCTCCTGCTTGATCTTCGGCCGCACTGCGAGCGGCGGATGGCGGACTGGTATGCGCACGGGCCGGATCGCAGGGTCAAGGTCCAGGGTGATGGGTGGCCCCGTATAGGAGCCCAGTGCCCCATCAAAAACCACTGGGAATTCCTCACAGATGTCAGCAAAATCTGTGGGCTGCAGGCTGTGTACCCCAGTGACGCCCAGCCCTAGGGGCTGGAACCATGAGAGTCCCAGAAGGCTTGTGAGGTTGCCCGCCACCACCAGGAGGCCCAAGCGTCCCATAAAGTTCTTAAATTGGACCCGGAACTTGCCCAACCCCCTTATCGGTATTGGGTTCTTCTGAAAGTCCCGCAGTGTTAGGCCCTGGACTTTCCGACGTTGGGGGGCCCCCATGGGGCAAAGCCTGCGGAGGGTGGACTCTGAGATTATGGAGTAGGACAACCCGGTGTCTACTTCCATTTGGCAGGGGGTCCCCTCAATTAAAACTGAGACCTTAATTTGGCGGGGGTGTCGGGGGGCAAGTTCATTACCTGCTGTGTCTTGCGGTGGTGGTGGCAGGTTGCTGCTGTCTGGAGGAGTTCGGTGGACTCCTGGTGCGCGGCTTGGGTGTGGCGGTTGGAGTGGGTGCGGCAGGCCCGAGCGATGTGGCCCTTCTTGCCACATGACCGGCACTCTGCTTCCTGGAAATGGCAGGTCCGGCGGTCATGCTGATCGCCACAGCTAGCGCACGTGGAATGTTTGGAGTGTGGTATTGCTGAGCGGGAAGCCTTCTCACCCGAGTTGCGGGACCCCTGTCCCAGAGGCCGGCGTTGTACCTGGAGTGTCTCATCATCCTCGGAAACATCAGAGTCTGCAGCAGCCTCGGTCTGGTGGGCGGCTGCGGATGTGCCTAGCTTCTCCTGCTGAGATACCTCAAAGGCACAAGCCGTGGTTAGCATCTTGTCCAGGGTGGCTGTGGAGTTGGCCATCAGCTTCCTTTGAAGCTTGGGGTCACGGACTCCACACAGGAACATGGAGTATAGCGTGTCCTCTATGGCCACGAACTCGCACCCCACCAGGAGATGGCGGAGGGCTGCCAGGTAATTGGAGGCAGACTCACCATTCTGCTGCAGCCGGCGGAAGAACTTCACCCGCTGCGTATTCTTGGAGGGTCTCGGCAAGAAGTGGTTCCTTAGGAGCGCCATGATGTCATGTGGCCTCCGCTGGGGTACAAGGGGAAAGCAGGCTGCGGAGTAACTTTAGCATCTTTACCCCGCAGGAGGCCATGAGCCAGGACTTCTTCTTCCCGGCATCCGTGATGTCCTGTGCATCGAAGTAGGATGTGAGCTGGTCCGTCCAGGTTTTCCGGTCTTCGGGGCAGGCTGGATTGAATGAGTGGGTGGTTCCCGGAGCGGTGGCCATTCTGGGATGTGCAGCAGTGCATTGAGCGAGATCCTCGGGAGCCGATGGTGGTGCGGTGGCACTGGAGCCAAGCAGGGCCGGTGGCTGATGGATCTGGTCTGGGCTCGATGCGGTGCTGGTGTTGGCCAAGGAGTCGCTCATCGGGATCCCATCCTCATCACCAGTGAAGAGTACTGGACTCAGGAGACCAGGAACAGTGAAATCATGAAGCCTCTATTGAGTGATTCAGCATGCCCAATAGATAGTCAGAACAAGCATGCTTCCAGGGCTCCAGGGCCCTCATTATATGCTGGCCGGAGCCACACCTCCGGCCGCACCCAAAAGACTTGATAGGGGCTTAACATATGCGCATAGGTTCCCTGGAGGAGCTTTTGATTGCATTGGCTCCCCAGGGAGAACCTAGGTCCCACATTGGTGGAGGCTTTCAAGCCGGATGTCTATTGTTTCTCCAGATTCAAGCTCCCCTCTCTGCCTGACTATGTGCTCTGGCCATGCGGCTGGTGCCATTACCTGGGAGCACATGGCAGGCTGGTTGCTACACAGAGCATACTACATTACAATGGGCCACTGGCCTGATCCAACTTTGGCTTCTCTGATGTTCTTAATCTCATTTGCCCACTTGATGCCCACTCGCCCAGCCTCAACAGATCTCTCTGGAGCATCTGACAATCCTTCCTGGTTCTTACCACTATAAACAACTTAGTGTTGTCTGCAAACTTAGCCACTTCACTGCTTATTCCCATCTCCAAATCATTAATGAACAAGTTAAAAAGTACTCAGACCTAGTACTGAGCCCTGTGGTACCCCACCGCTTACCACTTTCCACTGTGAAAATTTCCCATTTATACTCACTCTCTGTTTTCTGTTTTTTTTCTAATATAAATTTTTATTTCTGACAAACAGACAAACAAAACATACATGCACAAAAGTTACATAAAATATGTGGAGGACATAATATTTTTTTTTTAAAGTGTTTCTCCTAGTATCTAAATTTCTAGTCTGAATTAGCAAAAGTATGATAAATTGACATAACAAATATATATATCAGGTAGTCTACAGTCTTTGTTTGAATAACAGCTTGACTCACTCTCTGTTTCCTGTTAATTAACCACTTTTTAATCCACAAGAGGACTTGTCCTCTTATCCCATGACTGCTAAATTGACTTTGGAGTCTTTGACAAGGAACTTTATCAAAAGCTTTCTGGAAGTCTAGGTAAAGAACGTCTACTGGGTTACCCTTGTCCACATGTTTGTTCACCCCCCTTAAAGAACTCTAGGTTAGTGAGACAAGATTGTCTCTTACAGAATCCATACTGATCCATGCTAACTTCCAGTTCTTGGGAAGGGAGGCAGGTTTTAGTGATCGATTGCATATTTTTGTCAGGAGATCCCTTTTACTTACCTCACTTGGACTAGCCTTCCACAGCATAAAGGAATCCTTATCTTTTCCTGCTTCCATTACTCTGTTTCTGATTCCCATGAGGGCATTCGGACATAACAGATACAAACATCTGACAACACCTATATATAACATTTTCAGAATGTAAGTAGGGAAGAGTAATAATAGAACTGGTGCCCCCTGATGGTGCTCTCAAGCCTCCTCCTCACTGAGACCCATGTTCTTTTGTATTCTGATATCCCCATGTCTTCTTAAATCAGATATGTGGATTAATACATACATTTTGATATTAAGGAAGGGTGCTTTCAAGAGGAAATAGCTTTTACTCTAGGGGAAGATTAATCAAGGAACTTTTGTGTGGCCCTCCAAAGCACCTTATAACCATGGCTAAGGTTTATCACACAGGTATGCAGAATAATAACCAAGGCTCTGGTAATTCAGTCATAAACTGAGGAAGGGCCATCATTTCCTTCTTGGCTATTGTCAGCAGGTCTGAGTCATGGGCTAGAGTCACACACACTAAATAACCCACTTTCAATACACTTTCCAACTGGATTTTTATTGTGTGAACTGGCAAAATCCAATTCGAAAGTGCATTGAAAGTGGATTGAAAGTGGATTATTTAATGTGTGTGACTGCAGCTAAACTTGCCATCCCTGCTAATTCAATGATTTTCAGCCAGTCTCATCTCCTGGTCTTCATCACATCAACCTGGTACTTTTTTCTGGTACCCTTTTGCAATAAAAAGTTTGAACTGTTCTATGACAGCTTGGATCCTTACCCACAACACCAATGGAGTCTTGGATCCTAAAGTAACACCAATCAAAGTCCAATCCAGTTTCTACCAGTGGGCAGCCAGATCTTGCACACTGGGTCCAATGCCATTGTGGATCCCAATTCTGTGTGAAATTTGGCTACTTTATGTGTGCTCAGGTAAATCCAGGTCCACAAAGGTACCCGAAGTGTTCCATTTTTGTAGTTAGTTCTGCTCAAGACCTTTTGTTTACTGCTGAAAACACTGGATCCTCTTTTCCATCTGGTAGCTTGTTCTGCTGAAATTATAAGATGTAGAAATTACTGGATCTTGCACATCAAGGTAGGAGGAATATGCTGGTCCTCTCTCCTATTCTGCTTTTCTTCCAAAACTGACCTGCTGCATCTCTCCATCTGCTCCCTTTCTCTTAGCTTCTTACTCCCCTGGTCTTGCTGATTAGCCTTACATCCAACATAGAATCCTCACCTAGTTAGGGACACCTTCCTTTTTAATCCAAAAAATCATCTCCCCAAAAATAAGATCGAGTAGACGCAGAGGAAATTGGGCGAAGCTGTGGGGCAAAATGCGGCTGCATAGCAAAAAGTGGGAAATTGACACAATTGGGGCAAAGGGAAGAGCAGGGGCAGAGCAGCAGCTCTGGGAAATTGGTCTAGCTGACCTCAGGTTTTGATTGTTCCCAACTAATTCTTCTAAGGGTTCTGTAGTCCGAATTGCTCTCCCAAAATGAGTATAATGTTGTTTCATGGGAAGCCCAGTTAATTCTTGTGGTTGGACAATGTTCTTGGCAGGTTCATATCGGCAGAATACTCTCTACTCCTGCTGCCACACCTACTCCCTAAGAAAATGAAACCAATTATCAAGGTGCCAGAAGAGTAGTCAGAAAATAAAGAATTCTCAACACTCCTAAATGTCCAAAATGTTTGAATCTTGCACATTTACTATACTCACCAAGAGAAGTTTTTTGTGTCCAGTTCTGATTAATCCATTTCCAACTACATATCCATATAAGTTCTGCAGGGCTTTCTTAGCAGCCATCTTTTTACTATACATGGAAGAGGGTTGGTATGGTTTCATGACACTGTTCAGTCATTGCTATTTGAATTCCACATGAATTTATTTCAGTTTTGTCCATATTGAGACTAAATCATCCATCAGGTATACCAATTTGACACCTCTTATACCACCAAAAATGTTGCAAAACAATAGTAATTAGGTTTGTGAAGAGTCTGGTGGCTGCTAAATAATGTTTTACACAAATAAAACTTACTGAAATGGGAATGTGACTTGACTTCAGGGTAAAAATTCATAGTTAGAAAGCTCTCTCTCTCTCTCTCTGTGTGTGTGTGTGAGAGAGAGAGAGAGAGAGAGAGGTAGCAGAGCCTAATAAACCATTCACATTGCTAACCCATGACTTAGGGTTGCCAACTTGTTACCAGTGTTTGGTCTGCTGACTTGATTAGCAGTTTCATCTCCAGTCATTACCCAATGATGATGCTGATCTTCCATTGTGTACTAATGGCAACTGTGCACGCAGTCGGAGATCGCACATGTGGTCGGGCAAACTACCAGAGCCTTGCATCGGTAAACAATAGCCCATATGGATTGTAAATTGGGCTAATCAGCTCCTCAGGATCCTAAAGGGGACCTATGGTCAGAGGTGCCTTGTAAATAACCCCATCACGGGGATCGGGTGTGACCGGGGGTGTGGTTTGTACCTGCATATAAGCAGACCCCCGAGTCCTGCTCGGCAGTCCATGTTTCCTGTTAATAAGCTCTATGAGCTGATTTCACTCAATGTGTCTGGACCAAATATAGAAAAAAAATCATAGTTAGAAAACCGTGTGTGTGTGTGTGTGTGAGAGAGAGAGAGAGAGAGAGAGAGAGAAAGAGAGGTAGCAGAGTCTAATAAACCATTCACATTGCTAACCCATGACCTAGGGTTGCCAACTTGGTTACCAGTGTTGGTCTGGTGACTTGTTTAGCAGTTTCATCTCCAGTCATTACCCAGTCATGATGCTGATCTTCACCAGGTAATAAGGGTCAAGCTGCTATTGGAGACACAGGAGAGGGCTAGGCCTCCTCCTTCTTATTTTTGAATCAGATGAAAATCATATAGAGAGTACCTATCAGGGTCATTTACACACAGTCTACACACATTTACACACATACTAGTTTGCCCTGGCTTGTATGCTATTGGATGCTGTTCCCTCCTCTCTTCCCAATGGTATTGTTTTGCTTCCTTGCATCTCCTAGGTCCCCCCCCCCCAATTTCTGTTATAGTTTCAAATCCTTTTTTGCTATGATATTTTTGGAGAGTTTGAAGCAAAGCTGGGGTTGCACCCATTTGAATGAGGAACTCCAGACCCCAGACTTCAGATCCCAAAATTCCAAAGGGCTTTTCATTTGTTTTTTAAACAGCAAACAAATAGCTATATTCATTGTGGAGACATGCCTTTCTCCTTACATCTCTGCAAAAATAAGGGCATAGACTTACTTAGGTTTAAAAAAAAATACCCAAGAATTTTAAGGACCTGATAGACAAATTGTCATAACACTGTAAAAAATGCCATGGGAGGAAATGGTCACTGCTGGGTGATGGGGACAGGAAAAAAAATCAAGGAAACCTACAACAAGAACATTAGAGAAGCCAGTGCTGGATCAGGCCCATCCAGTCCAACACTCTGTCACAAAGTGTCCAAAAATACCAGGTGCCATCAGGAGGTCCAGCACTGTTGCCAGGACACTAGCCCTGTTGCTATTGTCCTTACATTGGCAGCTGTAGCAGCAATGGGGAAAACACAGAAGCCTGTTTCCAGTTGGAGGAGAGGAGACTCTGTGTAAAGCAAGGTAACTATTCATTTAAACTTCTTAATAAAAATAATGATTTGGCTTCTGAGACTTATGCACAGTTATTCCAGTCCAAGCTCACTGACTGGACTAACTTTGCATAGGATGGCACTGTGACCATACTAATGTCAGCAGAAATCCTCATTGAGGAAACCTTTTTTGTTCCCTTAGTTGTTCCCTTAAGGAAAGGCAGATTGTTGGAATAGTTAAGTATCATGTGTGTGCAAGAGAATGGAGACTGCTGATATAAGATTTTACTTCAGAGAAATGGCCTTCCTTTATCAATTATTAGAATAGGAAATGTACAACAAATGTGGGAAACACCTTCTCATTGTTATAAATGTCCCTTAATGATCTTCTGTTTGTGGGTAAAACTATTTGGTATTCAGAAGCACAAATGTTTTGTTATGATGAGCCTGTTTCTGGGAAATACTTTATTTTTAATTGTATTTATTCTAGAGGTTGCATTTTTCTTTTTCTTTTTTTTAAAAAAAATGATATATGACATATACAGCCTTTTTGCACATCTACCAGTATAAGAATATCTTTGCTCAGCAAGTTTAATGTTATTATAATTATCTCTTTTAACTTGAAAACATTACTGCTGCTGCTCCTATTGCTAGTAATAATGACTATTTCATTTTTTTAAAAATAATTATATTGGTATACTAGTAGTGGAACAGTAGTAATATTATATTAACTATACAAGTATATACTAGTAGCAGCACATTAAGCCCCAATATAAAAGTACATAGGAAGTAAGTGTTATGCTGGCATATCACAGAGTTATGCTGGTCTATCCTGAAGAACACATGTATCCACAGCTATGCCTATAAGAACCTGAACAAGTTTGAAACTGGAAATATGTTGGCATAGATAATAGATTCTCCATTGATGTAAAAGTGAGTGCGCCCAGGGTAGAGTGACATGCAGTCAGCCACATAGGCGTCAACTACGAGGGGGCTCAGTCCACCCCAAAGTTTCCCAGGGGGGTCTGAGCACCCCCGGGGAAACAGGGCACCCGCCCACCCTGCTGCCATGCCTCCCCGCCTCCCATCTTAGGCAGGCAGGCCCGCCCAACCACCGGCCCACCTGCCACCCCCGCCACCACAAGAGCTGCTGGCCCACCAGCCCTACCGCAAGAGCTGCCTGGCTGGCTGGCTGGCTCCCTTCCCCTAAACCCACTGGCTTCCTCCCTCCCGGCATGATGATGTCACCTGGAAGTGACATCATCATGCTGGGCACGTTGCCAGGGCGACGCTCTAGCAATCGCCCGGAAACTCTATGGCACCATAGAGTTTCAGGGCGATTGCCAGAGCATCACCCCGGCAACATGCTCGGTGTGATGATGTCACTTCCGGGTGACATCATCATGCTGGGGCCCTGGGAGGGAGGGAGGGAGCCAGTGGGTTCAGGGGAGCCAGCCGGCTGCCAAGCCAGCCGGGCTGGGGGGGAGGCTCTTGCGACAGTGGCGGCGGCGGCGGCAGCGGGGACACCGTCGCAATGTGTACGCACACTTTGCATGCATGCATGCACAAGAGCCCCCGCCCCCGGTAAGTACAAAACTCTACGCCCCTGGTCAGCCACCTAAGCCTCTCCAGTGGTGGATTATCACCCAATGACACCAATATACTCCAAAGAAAACCATAACAGCCCACAGTGGTCCATGTAAGAAGAAAACTTCCTCCAACCCCTAAGCTGAATTAGTGACCAGCCAACCACTATGGCTGGTGGATCAAGGTATTGTTACCACCAGTGGCCTGCCTCATTGTTGGGGGAAATTAGCTATGAGACAGTGGAGGCTAGAGGGGTACCAGGGACTGCACACCTATATATACCAAGGTTGAGTCCAGTAGGAAGCATCCAGATTTGAAGAGTAAATCAAATTGTTTTTATTGAAGAATTTCCCTGATTACAATCACAGCTAAAGCAATCAAAAATAAGCATGCAATCTAGAACTAAGAAGCAAACAAGTGATGATAGTGATTTTTAGGAGCAATTATGGGGATTATATTACCTGTCCTGATGGGTAGAAGTCCATGAAGATGAGAGCACAAATGGCCAGTATTTCATGCTATGGAGGAGGCCCAAAGGGGAGACTTTGGGGGTGTACTCAAGTATAGGCGCCCTCAGAGTGCACACTAAGGAAGGGCATTCTATTTGTATAGGAATTATGGGGGCAGTCTCTGGGGCCAGAACTTGATGAGTCTAATGATAGTTGATGGTCCTGCTGGAGCAGGCTGAATGGGTTCCCAGGCTTAGACAAAAGGGGAAAATGGGTCCCTGATTGGCATCAGGAAGGACAGTTAATAATTTTAATATTTGATTGGTTTAACTCAGTATCCTGCAGAAGTAGACAAAGGATTTCCACATGGACATGGGATTCACACAAAGAAGATCAGGTAGGTGCATGGAAACAGAGGAAGATTTGCCAGGTGGCTACTGAATAACTATGGAAATGTAGATACTTTACCTGAAGGAACTCATTGTTATTCTGTATTTATACCTCTGCTGGGTGGAGGGGGGTTAGAAATTGCCTCGGAGGGCTGCCTTGTGCAACCTGAAATTGAAACCCTTTTGCAGAGCTATGGCTAGCTCTATGGCTCAGGCCAAGAGTACCTTCTTTGGCCTGAATTTGTGGGTCTCTGGTTCAGGTCAGAAGTGGGATGCCCTGATATCTACCCACCAGTAAGGTAGTGCCTCTGGGCTACAGTATTTACCCCCTAGCACCCAATCACAGCCTGCAAACTTCCAACGTAAACACATTGGTGCTATTTACACATCTCAGTGTGTAGTGCTATTTACACATCTCAGAGAGCCAGTGTGGTGCACTGGTTAAAAGTGGCAGACTCTAATCAGGAGAACCAGGTTTGATTCCCCACTCCTCCATATGCAGCCAGCTGATGTCCACTGCCCCCCTCTTTGAAAACTACTAGCAAACCCTGAGCCCTTACCTTGCCTTTATTAAAGAGGGGGTGAAACAGAATTTCATTGAAAATGTAAGCTATACTGGTATAATGTGTCCATCATTGAAGAACACTTGTAATAACTTCATTCATACAGTGATGTGATTTTACAAAATAAAACATAAGCAGACAGAAAGAAATAGAACAGATTTCATATAATTTTCCCTGTATTTAATTTCATATCAGCAAGTTTGTCAAATTCTGATGGTAAATCATTTTTAAGTAACATAAAATCAGTCCAAATAATTAACTTCCTTCAAATCCCTTTTTGGAGAAATCTTCATATCAGGCATTCTTTCTCATAATATATCCCATAAATTAAAAGTAAGTGTCCTGTATGTGAAGAAGAATGGAAAACATGTGACCATCACAGTCAAACCTTAATTGAATGCTCTCTGCTTCCTAGTAATTTGATAATAAATCTCTTGGCTTTTAGAGGTACAAGCTAATATCAACGGAAAAATCATTAAGTTTTCAATCAAGAGAGGTTAGCGGTTAGCTCTACTTATTCTCTAGGTAATATCCTGACCAATGCAAAACAGATAGTAAATATTCTTCCTTTGTCTACATAGTCGTAGATGACCATGATTTATTGTCAATGTACAAACTTTGAAAAAATAAACTAATCTTGAGAGACCTTTAGACATTAGTCTTTCATTACAAGCTACCTGTTAACATTAGAGAGGGACTGGCTAAACAATTACTCAAATGTTAAAATGTGGATGTCTGTTTTTTACCACATTGCATTTCATATTGTAAATACAGAACCACATTTAATCAAATGTTCCAAATCACAAAAACTTTAATACACCTGAGGTCTTTCTCTGATGTCAAGTCCTTGATTTTAGTGGACTGAATAAAACAATTTTTGTCAATATCTTAGATTGCAAAAATTTTGATTTAGGACACATGGTATAGAAGTAGTACATCCTAGTTTGGTGATAAAGTATTGTTTATAATATTCACCAATGTCTATTACTTTTTGCATCAGCATTTACTAAGGGGGTGGGCATGTTGGCTGAGCTTCTGGCTGGCC
The DNA here is from genome assembly GCA_029233225.1 of Lepidodactylus listeri. Taxonomy (NCBI): domain Eukaryota; kingdom Metazoa; phylum Chordata; class Lepidosauria; order Squamata; family Gekkonidae; genus Lepidodactylus; species Lepidodactylus listeri. Next base: position 114,466,022 of record JARCFY010000001.1, on the reverse strand, counting down.
ATATCCCTCTCACACTCCTACCATTCCCACTGAGGATTAGCGTTTACTAGGGATTTGTTAGTTCACTAATTAATATTCTGTCTCCTATTACGACTGTATGTGTCTTCAGTTGTCCTAAATAGCTGACTAACAAACAGAAAGCTCACAAATTTTCTAGATGGTTATGGGGAATCCTCAGCAATAGGTTGAGGCACCCAGATATTCATGGTAAAGGAACAACACATGACATGGGAGGATGCATTTGAAATTAACAGGGTAAGGAGTGTTTAATATTTTTCCTGCCTACAGCTCCTCCAACCACTTGTTACCTAGCTCCCTGGCCCTTATTAAGATCAGTTATGTGTATGCCCCAGGAATTCCAGTGACTTACACAGGCTAGACATCCCCAGAATCTCTTGGCTGTGAGATGCCAGGAGCAAATGAGCAAAACACCCCCCAAAATGACTGGCATCAAGATGTCAGATGTAAGGGGAAACACATCTATTTTCACCTAAAATGAAGGTTCTTGATCACAGCGAAGGAATGCTAAAAGACACTCTCTGCATGGGGACAGCGTAGTATCCAGGATACAACAGGAGTGCATTGCTCAACCCCCCTCTTGAACCTTCAGAACTCCTCACACCCTCATGGCCATAAAACCATAACCCCAGATTGCCAGATAAATAATCAAACTGATGAAATTTCCTCTACAAAAGCAATTCCTGAATAATATGATGATCAATGCAGGAAGAACCATTTATCCAACTCTCAGGTACCACAGGCATTTCCATGACAACCTAACACCCATTCTGGGTTCATTTTCCAAGTATACTCTACTGCTCCTTTCCCCATAAATTGGCTACATTATTTGAGAAAAGCCTGGATCCCAAGGTTGCACCAAATTAGAACACATCCCAAAACCACCAATGAAATTTAGGTTCCAAAGTACTGGTCCAATGTTAGATAGGATCCCAATTATACACCAGATTGGGCCAACAGCAACTTTTCCCCATAGGCATCAAGGTAAATCCAGGACAATAAGAAGAGCTCACTGAACCCTCCATTCTTTGTAGATAGCCTCCATCCAGAAACATCTTCCAATCACCATGAATATGACAACACTTCAAGACAACTTCTTCAAGACAGATGGAGTATAATTTTTTTTCTCCCATGCTGTTTTTCCCCCAAAACTTAACCTTTCATATCCTTTTACTTGGTCCTAGATCTTCTACCTCCCATTAAAGACCAGCTTGTCCTACTACCTCTGGCCCTTTCCCATATTGTCCTGGTTAACTATTCCCTTCCTCCTATCCCAAGCTCCATTCTCATGTATCTACCACACTGTTTGGTCCAAATTGGGGCAAGCCCTCACCTACCTGTTCTTTCAGGGTCAGTTTGTCCTGGACTTCTGGACTAACACATAAGAAGAACATGATTTAGATTAAAAGTAACTTTAAGGTTAAAGTAATGTAACTACACATTATATTGGGGCAAAATGACTAGATTTATTTGGTTTCTTGTGATGCTTCCTATCACATTTTTCCATCATGATTTTTCATTTCTGGTCTGTATCTTATTAAGGTAACTAAGTTACTTGCTGGTTAAGTGCTTTGCCTCCCTTCCTTATTTTCTTTGTGCCCATACTGGGAGTTGCATATATATCACGCTGGATGATTCCAGTTTTATCCACATGCAGGACATGCTCTGACATGGCAAGCCCATGGCAAGAGACTCATTTCGAAGTTTCAAAAATCTTCTAGATGAGGGATCCCCAGCAACAGGTCCATGGCTGAGATATTTGGTACCTATATTTTCATGAGATTTACTGGGAACAACACATGGCATATAATATGTTGTTGTTTTTTTTTAAAGGTAAGTTTGAAGGAGATATTTGAAAGTGACAGGGGTAGGTTGTTTAATCCTTTTTCCCTACCCATAGCTTCTACAACCCTTGCCTGCCATGTTCCCTACACAGGTTCCAAACATATGTTGTGATTTAGATGAACCTGCTTCAACCTGACACAGGCTATGGGTGAGGATATGGAAATTCAGGTTGTTCTGACATAACACAGGTTTATGGTGCACTGGTCCTCTAATCTTTTTATACGGATCTCATCTTATTTCAAAGGCCTGGAGCAGCTTCTGCCTAGTACTTCTAGTGCTGCAGTTAAACGAATGCTTGAAGTCTTTAGATGATTACAGTAATGCAGGAATGACCAAGTCATGATTCATAAGAACTATTTCTCTCAAAATGGAAGGAGCACACTATTAATCAAGAATGTGTTTGCAAAACCATCAGTTGGAAAATTACTGTAAATATGTAAAACATTAGGATTAATTAATTAGTATATTTTTTTCAAATACACTGACAATATTTCTTGCTAGTGTTTCAAGGAAACAATGGAAAAAACCATTAGTCTCCCATATGCTGAATTATATGTCTGGATTACTTATTACAATGGTTCCCAAACATTTCAAGTCTGTAACATACTTTTAGCTCTTGAATTATTGCATGGAATGTTCATGAGCCACTTGGCTCCTAAGCAATTATTCTTGATGTCTGCTCAGAGCTTTGGAGCTATGGCTAGAATAGGGAATACACTTTTTGAGGCAAAGTATGCAGATCTCTTTCCTCTCATCTCTCTTTTGTATACCTCAGAGACTCCACACACTGCTGATTGATTGAGGGGGAGGAAACAGGGAGGAAGTATTTGTTTTGAAGAAAAAGATAATCACTTACAGAAACATCCAGCTTCTGTTTTTGATTTAACACTAGAGGATCAGTGGCAGAGGCATGTTTTGTATGCACAAAGTCCCTGGTTCAGTCACTGGCATCTCCTGTTGAAAGATCTTAGGTAACAGATGTTGGGAAAATCTTTATCTTCCTGACATCCTGGGCAACTGCCGCTAGTCAGGATAAGCAATACTGAGCGAAGGCTACCTTGGAGGTCCTGGCCTTGAGTCTTCTGCCTAGCAGCCTAAATTTTTCCTCCAGGACCTCATGACTGCATTTCCCCACATCGTTGGTGCCAACATGTACCACCACCACTGGCTCCTCCCCAGCACTATCTACCAGCCTATCTAAAACATGTGTAATGTCTGCTACCTTCGCACCAGGTAGGCAAGTCATTATACGGTCAATACGCGGTTTCGCCACCCAGCTGTCTACCTGCCTAAGGATTGAATCACCAACTACCAAGAGCCTCCCTCCCTCCCTGCCCAGGGATGGTTCCTTGGTACGAAAGGACACCCGTTCACCAGCTGAAGAAGAGATCCCTTCTGAAGGCACATTCCCCTTATCCACAGCATGGTGGACTTACAGCTATCCCTTAGGGTTTTCAAGGGAAGAGATAAACACAGGTTGTTTGCCATTTGCCTGCTTTTGTGTAGCAACTCTGGACATTCTTGGTGGTCTACCATCCAAGTATCAACCAGGTCTGACCCTGCTAAGCTTCCAAGATGTGGCAAGATTGGGCTAGCCTTGGCATACAGGTCATAGCAATCCACACAGCAGATGAAATAGATTTTACCCCTGGTTTATGGATGGTCAAGTTATGTAATTAAATGATGCAGGAACTATGCTTCACACAAGGCTGAAAAAATGTGTATGCATGAAATAATCTTGATAACACAGATTTAAATACCAAATGATAAGACTTCCTTAAAAACACAGTGTTTATAATCACTGACTGATTGTTAAATGGCATGCAGGAACAACAGGTCTGTGGTGGAGGAGGGAAAGAAGGACTCCTAGTGGGTTGTGTGCATATTTGCTTGAAACACTGCTGGTTACCTTGAAGTGTATGGTGCTGTTTGAACAGTGAAAAGTGACCCAATGAATAGGCTTGAAGTGTTCACAGTGAACTGATCAACTGGAGAACAGTATATACAGCTGAACCAGACAATGTTTAAGTATCCCTAACACAGACAAGAAAAGCACAGAGTAAATTCTCTCTTACCTTGCAGGACATGAACCAGGGCTATTTTTGGGCAGGAACGCACAGGAACGGAGTTCCGGCTGGCTTTTGAGTTGGCCATGCCTACAGCCTCCCCCCGCCTTGGGTTCCCCAGGCATCTCGCAAGCCACAGGGTGCCTGGGGAAGCCGATCTAGAAACTGCCTTCCTTCCCTCGGGTTCCCCATGTGCCCCACAAGCTGCAGGGCACCTGAGGAAGCTGATCCTGGGAGGGAGCTGCACTGTCAGGGGTGTGGCCTAATATGCTAATATGTTTCTGCTGTTGGGTGTGGCCTAATATGCTAATGAGTTCCTGTTGGGCTTTTTCTACAAAAAAAGCTCTGACATGAAGAATAGGTTGCATCCATATATTATTGGATATTGCACTACAACAACCAATCACAACTGAATTGTCGTATCCACTCAGGAAAATCCCAAGTGATTGAATAATAGGGCAACATGGCTCTATCAATCAATTTTGTATATTCTTTGTTATCCACTAATAGCAGCCATTGCTGTTAATTTCATTAATTCACTTTTCCAGAAAAAGATATGTTAACAATTTCCTTTCAAACAGGCAGAAGATTAAAAACATCACACATTATAGTCCTTTGTAAACAGTATACATACATAGAATGGGTATATATATGGATGGAATGGGGGATAGGATCATTCCCACTGCCCATAGCTCTGTCTCTTTACACATTCAGCATAATGTCTGCACAGAACTTTACAAATGTAAATTTTGCCTATATAATTGGAAACTTGACAAACCCTTGAAAAACATGGTTCTCAGTTGAACCACAGAGCGTACATCCATACTATTTCCATGCTCACAGTGTCATGACAAGGAAAATAAGTGGAAAAGTGGCTGGTCTTGACTAAAAGGATTATAGAAGATGCTGGTGCAAGCTAGAAGCAGGGCTGGCCAGATCTCTCAGCCTTTGAGAGGGGAACAGAACAAAATAGTAACAGATAAATTTGGCCATTACAAACTGAAGAGGCTGATGTGACCAGCGCTATGAAGACCCACAACACCTCCTAGAGCTAACACCAAAAAAGATGTCCTTATCATCATAGGAGACTGGAATGCTAAAGTAGGAAGTCAAAAGGTAACTGGAATAATGGACAAGTTTGGCCTTGGAGAACAAAATGAAGCCAGCCAAAGGCGTAGACTTTCCAATTTCCCGGGGGGGGGGGGGGGCTGGGGCTGGGCCAGAGCCATTACAGGCTATTGTCTCCGGGGGAGGCTCAGCATGTCCTGGAAAAGTTTGGGGGGGCTCCAGCTCCCCAGCCCCCCTGAAGTTGATGCCTATGAAGCCAGGCAAAGGCTAACAGAGTTTTGTCAAGAGAACACGCTGGTCAAAGCTAACACCGTCTTCCAACAACCTAAGGAGCGACTCTACACATGGACATTACCAGATGTGCAACATTGAAATCAGATTGATTATACATTTTGTGGTAAAAAATGGAGAAGCTCTATACAGTAAGTAAAAACAAGACCTGGAGCTAACTGTGGCTCAAATCATGAGCTCCTCATTGCAAAAATCAGGCTTAAACTGAAGGAAGTTGGGGAAACCACTAGGCTATTCAGGTTTGACTTAGGCCACATCCCTTATGAATATACAATAGAGGTAAAGAATAGGTTTAAGGGACTAGATTTGATAGACAAAGTGCCTAAAGAACTATGGATGGAGGTTTGTGACACTGTACATTGCACAGCTGAGCTATTCAAAGTCCTAAAAGATGATGCTCTTAAGGTGCTGTACTCCATATGCCAGCAAATTTGGCAAATGCAACAGTAGCCACAGGATTGGAAAAGGTCAGTTCACATTCTAATCCCAATGAAGGGCAATACCAAGGAATGTTCAAGTTATCACACAATTGCACTCACTTCACATGCTGGTAAAGCCATGCTCAAGATCCTACAAGCTAGGTTTCAGCAGTATGTGGATAGAGAACTACCAGAAGAACAAGCTGGGTTTCAAAGAGGTAGAGGAACTAGAGATCAAATTGCCAACATTTGCTGGATTAGGGAGAAAGCAAGGGAGTACCAGGAAAACATCTACTTCTGCTTCATTGACTATACTAAAGCCTTTGATTGTGCGGATCACAACAAACTGTGGCAAGTCCTTAAAGAGATGGAAGTACTAGAGCACCTAACATGTCTCCTGAAAAACCTGTATAAGGGTCAAGAAGTGACAGTTAGAACTGAACATGGAACAACTGATTAGTTTAGCATAGGAAAAGGAGTACAACAAGGATGTATATTGTCATCCTGTTTATTTAATTTGTATGCAGAGTACATCATGCAAAATACTGGCCTGGATGAATCACAAGCCAGAATTAAAGTTGCTGGGAAAAACATCAACAACCTCAGATATGTAGATGATACCACCCTAATGGCAGAAAGAGAAATGGACCCAAAAAGCCTCTTGTTAAAGGTGAAAGAGGAAAGTGCAAAAGTTGGCTTGAAATTCAACATAAAAAAAAACTAAGATCATGGCATTCAGCCCCATCACTCCTTGGCAAATAGACAGGGAAGTCATGGAAGCAGTGACAGACTTCATATTCCTGGGATCCAAGATCACTGCAGATGGTGACTGCAGCCATGAAATTAAAAGATGCCTGCTCCTTGGGAGGAAAGTGATGGCAAACCTAGACAGCATAATAAAAAGTAGAGACATCCCTCTGCCAACAAAAGTCCGTATAGTCAAAGTGATGGTATTCCCAGTAATAATGTATGGCTGCAAGGGTTGAACCATAAGGAAGGCCAAGTGCCTAAGAATAGATGTGTTTGAGTTATGGTGCTGGAGGAGAAGATTCTTGAGAGTCCCTTGGACTGCAAGGAGATTAATCCTCAAGGAAATCAAACCAGACGGTTCCCTGAAAGGAGAGATACTGAAGCTGAAGCTCAAATACTTTGGCCACCAAGTGAGAAGGGAGCACTCACTGGAGAAGACCTTGATGCTGGGAAAGAGTGAAGACAACAGAAGAAGGGGACGGCAGAGGATGAGATGGTTAGACAGTGTTACTGATGCAATGGGCATGGAGTTGAGCGGGCTCTGGAGGGCGGTGGAGGATAGGATGATGTGATGTGGTCCATGGGGTCACGAAGAGTTGGACTCGACTATGTAACTGAACAACAACGAAAGATTAGAAACAGTCTAATCCATGTCAATGGATAACATGTGCTTCGGTTCAGGTGTGAGAAGTGTCTGATAATGGCAATGATGTCCAACTAAATAAAGAAATGTAAATATATTACACAGTTGGGATGTTTTGATTAGGGTTCAACACATAGTCATATATGAGAAACTTTAAATCATTTTTTAAAATATCCTTTGTTATGATAAAAAGTAGAGAGAATGAATTAATAGAGCTTTAATACATTTGAAGAAGGCATTTGTGTATAGGTAACTTTGTTTGGTGTCTGAAGTTGAAATGTAATAAGCAGGTGATCAGCAATGACTTGTAGAAGGACATCTCATTTCCCCCTCCCCACTATGCTTTCTTTCCCTTCCATGAAAGCCCCCATTGTAACCAGTGAGTAAGCCCTTGTACATAACTGGGAAGCCTCCACAGATCCTCTAGAAGGGCTATGCATTCCTTTTATTTATCTCTTAATTTGGACTCATCCAAGTGTTGTTAGCCGTCCTGAGCTCGCCATTAGTGGGATATAAGTCGTATGAAATAAATAAATAAATAAATAAGATTTGGAATAGTAGGAAGATAGTTATTTCCATAATCTAGGAGGCAGAAGGGAATCTGAGTGCATTAAAGCATATCCTCTACTTCAAATAGAGGAATAATGGTAATCAACAATCTCCTTGGGAATGAACAAATTCACTGCCGCTCAGTTACCCTTTTCCTCATTCTAAAGGTAATAGCAGTGTCTCAATTGATTTTTACAGTATACAAACAGACAACAGGATCTGCTTGAGATTTTGGAGCAACATGCCAGCACTTCCATCTCCTAGTATATTTTTATTTCCTTTTGCCAGTTTCCCCACAGAATTCAATCTAACCAATTGGTGACTATATGAGCTATAAACATCAAAGAAACATTGGCACCCCCAACTTGTCAGAATCTCTGGATTCTAACAAGTGTTTTCTGGGATATATGCTATATTGTGTAACCTATCCCTGTATCTGCTATGTAACCATTTGTGACGCTTGCCTGCTATGTAACCATTTGCTTGTTTGTTTGAACCTTGCAATCCACCATACAATGTCCCTTGCCTCTGCTCTTTTATGACCCGAGATTTATGGCCCTGACCTGGCCTGGCTAATGTAACATCTGTCCGGGAGGGTGGCGACTCCAAACCCTGAGAACAATCAGTCTCTCATCCTCCTGCCTCCGCATTCCTTTCCTCCCTGCCGGGGAAGACGAGGACTACTTTCTTATCAACGTGTGAAGGCCTTGGAGAGCCATTTGTTATGTGAAAGATGGTTACATCTAAGGGGTCTGGTTTAAGAAGGGAAATTTACTGCTTCACACCTCACCTTTTTCCTGTGGGAAGCAAACGGTCAAAGGACCTTTTAGCCCGCGGTTTTCCCCCCATGTTGATTGGTTACCTATGGGCAATTCAAATTGTGCTGGAGGGTATATTAATCCTGCTTCTATTGTGTGCTTGATCTCTGACAATAATCCGAGGACCTGTAGTAATGTAACGATTGGAAATAAAGAACTGTGTTTCATCAACAAAGATCTGATCCTTGACTACATTGAGCAGAAGCCTCACAGATTGTCAGAGATCTGTGACTGGGACTTGGCCGTTCCTGACCATGTCGGACGACGGTACTATTCCCATCCCTACAACCGAAGGACAGCCGGTTACCCCAGAGGACCAGGGAGCCGGTGGTGGCGGAGGCGGCGGGGAGCCCGAAGTGCCAGCGACTACGGCTCAGGGGGCGTATTACATCCCGCGACCACCTCCTCATCAGAGCGTGACCCCGAGATACTCGTGGAGCAACTTCAGTCGTGGGACCGTCGACTCATGGGTCCACGATCGGAAGGGAGCATGGGTCTCGATCCAGGGAGACCGAACCGAGCCCGGGAGGCCGAGCTTCCTGGGGGACGAGTGCGAAACGATCTATGGAGGAGACTGGCGTCCCCCGGCTTTGGAGGAAGAGAGGGGCGCAACCTATGGTCCCGATCTTTACGGGGAAGATCAGACCCAAGCCCTAGATCGCATGATGGGAGATTTGAGAATGCAACTCACCACCAAACTGCGAGAGATTGCGCTCGATCTGCAATACCAGTTCCGCGACACCTTGACAGTGGTTCAGGCAGCCCGGCCGGCCCCAGGAGGGGCCGGAGTCCCAGGAGGGGGAGTCCCACTGCAGCAGGCTCCCCCCGGGGGAGTTCCCACGGGAGTCGTCCCGCAGCAGGTGCCGCAGCCGGTTCCGCAGCCCGTCCCCCGCCCAGTTCCCGCACCCGTGCCGGCACCAGCCACAGGGCCCACGGGACCGATGATCCGCCAGGCGCCGGCCGATCCATTGACGGCTACTTTCAATGGGGACCCCGAAAAGCTACGGTTCTTCCTCATAGAAATCGAGAAGTTCCTAGACACCTGGGGACACCTCTACCCCACCGAGAGGGACCGGATTGGCTACATCGGGTCCAAGCTGAGGGACACCGCCAGTGACTGGTACGTGAGCCTCCATAATGCCCCCGGGCCTGAGTTGCGCTCCGTACACAACTTCATGTGGGCCCTCAGGCAACACTACGAGAACCCCCTGGGGGAGGAGAAGGCTCGGAACCAGCTGCGGAAGTTGACCCAGGGGCGGGCCTCCGTGAGGTAATACACCGACAAGTTCTGGCGCATCGCGGCCAAGATCCGTGGCTGGACCCAAGACCTCTTCATCGAGAAGTACCGAGAAGGCCTTAACCCCGAGGTGTACGAGACGGTGCTGCGAGGAGGGAGACCGGGCTCGTTAGCCACTTGGATGAGAGTGGCTGAGGATGTGGAAGAGCGGTTCACCCTCATCAAGATGGGAACTTCATCGGCTGCCCAAACCAAGGCCCCCCAGAAGGTGAAGCCCAAGCTCAGCGTCCAGGAAATCCAAGACAACCGGTTCAAGCAAGGGCTCTGCATGCGGTGCGGGGAGAGCGGTCACTTTGCCTCGGCGTGCCCTCGCGGGAGTGGAAAAGTCCCAAAGACCTCCACCCCGGTGGCGGGGAGCACCCCCAGCAAGGGAAGGACCTCGTTCAAACCCCGGGCATTACAGCTGGAAGGGGCAGCGAGCGAGCAAGGGGAGCTGGAGCTGACGGAGGCTCAGATGTCGGGAAACTCCAACGGCCTGCAGTGAGCGGCGCAGAACTGCAGGTCCCCATCTCCGACACGCCATCTCCAGTGAGCATCCCCGGCCCTTTATTATATATGGTAGTGACTGTAATAGCCCCCGGGTCTGGAACCCATGTTAGGGTGCGCGCCCTAATTGACTTGGGGTGCGCCAGGGATCTGATCAGCCCTTTAGTAGTGGATGGGCTAGCCCCAAAGGTCACCCCGTTGGGGGAGCCACTCACATTTACCCAAATGGATGGGTCGGAAATGAAAGAGGCGTGTGTGGCAGAGACTGAAAGACTAATAGTAGGAACTGGGGAACATTGGGAAAAGAGAGCTTTCGTCATTACCCCCAATACCCAGTTCCCCATGGTGCTAGGAAGCCCCTGGCTGGGTTCCCATGACCCCTACATCAAGTGGAGCGAGGGGAAGATCTCGTGGGTGGATGAAAAGTGCCACCACCATAAGTGGGACCCGGGGTGGGGATCGGGTCCCCCGGCACCTTTACTAGCGGCGGCGCTCACGTTGGTGCCTTCTGCTGTCCCCAGGGAATACCGGGACTTGATGGGAGTGTTCAGCGAGACCGAGGTGGATGAGCTACCCCCCCACCGACTATCGGACTGTGCCATAGAATTGCTCCTGGGAGAAAAACTACCAAAGGGGAAGCTCTACTCCATGAGTCCCTCGGAGAAGGAAGAACTAAGGAAATTCTTAGACAAAAATTTGGAGCAAGGTTTCATCCGCCCTGCGAAATCCCCCTTTGCAGCCCCTGTTTTGTTCAGGAAAAAGAAAGACGGGGGGCTGCGATTATGCATGGACTATAGGGGTCTAAACGCAGTGTCGGCTTCCAACGCTTACCCCCTCCCCCTGATAAAAGACTTGCTAACGTAGGCCGCCAAGGGGAAGGTGTTCACCAAACTGGATCTCCGAGACGCTTATTTCCGCGTGTGCATTCGGGAGGGGGACGAATTTAAGACTGCCTTTAACACACCCCTGGGACAGTTCGAATACCTGGTGATGCCATTCGGCTTAAGTGGCGCGCCAGGAGTTTTTATGAGTTTGATAAATGAGGTGTTACACAAGTATTTATTCAAGGGGGTGTTATGTTACTTAGATGATATCTTGATCTATTCAACTGATAAGAGAGAGCATGTAAAATTGGTCTGAGAAGTGCTTGCTACGTTGTTACAGAATCAGTTGTATGCTAAGTTATCTAAATGTGAGTTCAATCGGGACTCAGTGGACTTTCTGGGGTACCGCATTTCCCAGAAGGGGTTGGAGATGGACCCTGTCAAAGTAGAGGCAGTGGTACAATGGGAGGCGCCCCGAACTAGGAAGCAGCTGCAGAGTCTATTGGGATTTTGTAACTTCTACCGCACCTTCCTAAAAGATTTCGCCACGGTCACCCTCCCGCTAACCGAACTTTTGAAAACCAAGGGGAGGGGACCAGAAGCGGGAAAACCCGGGGAGAAGATAGCTTGGTCTGAGAGTTGTCAAAAAGCGTTTGAAATGTTAAAAAACCTGTTTACCTCAGAGCCCATTCTTGCCCACCCCGACGAGACTAAAGAGTTCGTGATTCATGTAGATGCTTCCAACGTAGCCATGGGGGGAGCCATCCTCCAGAAAGGGCCAGATGACAAATTACACCCCTTGGCATATATTTCAAAAAAGTTCAATGAGACAGAGAGGAACTGGTCGGTATGGGACAAGGAAGCTGCAGCTATACGGTTGGCCCTAACCACATGGCGACATTGGCTGGAGGGAGCGCAGACCCCTTTTGAAATTTGGACAGATCACAAAAACCTAGAAGCGCTGCGCACCCAGAGGTCCCTGAATGCCAAGCAGCTCCAGTGGGCTGATTTTTTCTCAAAGTTTAATTTCGTGCTCAAACATTTTCCTGGAAAGGCCAATTCGTTAGCAGACGCACTGTCCAGATTATCCCAACATGAGAGTCAAAAGGAAGAGGTGTTTGATTCCATGTTCTCCCTGCAGCAGTTGGGAGGGGCCGTCACTACCCGAAGCCAAACCAAGCAAGCCGCGGCAGAATCTTGGGAGGAAAAGTGGGGGGGGGAATACTCCCCCGAAAAAGCAGAGGAGTTAGAGAGCCTAGAGGAATGCTCCCTCCGGGCTAATAAGTGCTGGTACCATGGGGACAAACTCGTGGTGCCTCGAGCTCGGAGAAAAGACATATTGCTGATTTGTCACTCATCAAAGCTAGCAGGACATTTTGGCTTCCTAAAGACTCTTAACTTAGTCCAATGGCAGTTCTGGTGGCCGCACATGCGAAAGGATGTTTCGGACTTTGTTATGGCGTGCCAAACCTGTTTAATGTGCAAAAGGGGGGGGGGGGAAGTCCCAGGGCTGTTGCATCCACTACCCACCCCCTCCCGTCCATGGGAAACGATAGCGATGGACTTCATCACCAACCTGCCACCTTCGAAAGGAAAGACTGTTATTTGGGTGGTGGTGGACATGTTCTCGAAGCAAGCCCATTTCACCCCTTTTAAGCAATTACCTACCGCTAAGGGACTGGCAAAGGCATTCTTTAACCACGTGATTAAATTACACGCTTTCCCCAAGCGAGTGGTATCCGATAGGGGCAGCCAATTCGTTGCCAACTTCTGGCGGGAGCTCTTGAAAATGATGGACATTGAGCCGGCCATGAGTTCGGGTTACCACCCAGAAACCGATGGCCAGTCCGAACGAACTAACCAGATCTTGGAGCAGTTCCTAAGATGTTACACTAAATACCATCAGGACAACTGGGTAGAATTGCTGCCGTTTGCTGAGTATAGCTATAACAATGCTATTCATTCATCCACGTGTCTCCTTTCATGGCAGTGGGAGGCTTCGAAGGGAAACCCCTACCCACCATAGAGAAGGACCCGGACACCCCTCCTTCAGACTTTAAGCGATGGTGGGCCAATTTGCAAGATTCATGGCCACTAATTGCTAAGACTATAGACAAGGCTAAAGAAGACTACAAAAAGTATGCGGATCGTGGAAGGGCGGAAGGTTGGGACCTGCAACCAGGAGACTCTGTCTATCTATCTACAAAAAATATACACGGTCTGCAACCCAGCAGAAAGCTAGGATGGAAATACGTTGGGCCTTACAAAGTGTTGCAAAAATCTCTGATGTGTCTTTTGAGCTTGAATTGCCTAAATCACTGAATTCTGTGCACCCTGTTTTTCATTTCAGCTTGTTGAAGAAGAATCCTGGGCCGAATGCATGGCATCCAACTCCTCCGACTCCTCCTCCACTGATGAAGGGGGAGGCTCCCCATTTTGAAATTTCTGAAATTCTGGATTCTAGAATACGTAGGGGCCGCTTACTATATTTAGTTAAGTGGGTAGATTTCGGTCCTGAAATGAATGAATGGGTTCTTTCTGACAATGTTCATGCTCCTAAATTAGTTAAAGCGTTTCATAACCGATTTCCAGATAAGCCGAGGTAGATAAGATTTTTCGGGTGGCAGAGTGTCAGAATCTATGGATTCTAACAAGTGTTTTCTGGGATATATGCTATATTGTGTAACCTATCCCTGTATCTGCTATGTAACCATTTGTGACGCTTGCCTGCTATGTAACCATTTGCTTGTTTGTTTGAACCTTGCAATCCACCATACAATGTCCCTTGCCTCTGCTCTTTTATGACCCGAGATTTATGGCCCTGACCTGGCCTGGCTAATGTAACATCTGTCCGGGAGGGTGGCGACTCCAAACCCTGAGAACAATCGGTCTCTCATCCTCCTGCCTCCGCATTCCTTTCCTCCCTGCCGGGGAAGACGAGGACTACTTTCTTATCAACGTGTGAAGGCCTTGGAGAGCCATTTGTTATGTGAAAGATGGTTACATCTAAGGGGTCTGGTTTAAGAAGGGAAATTTACTGCTTCACACCTCACCTTTTTCCTGTGGGAAGCAAACGGTCAAAAGACCTTTTAGCCCACGGTTTTCCCCCCATGTTGATTGGTTACCTATGGGCAATTCAAATTGTGCTGGAGGGTATATTAATCCTGCTTCTATTGTGTGCTTGATCTCTGACAATAATCCGAGGACCTGTAGTAATGTAACGATTGGAAATAAAGAACTGTGTTTCATCAACAAAGATCTGATCCTTGACTACATTGAGCAGAAGCCTCACACAACTTCCCCCTCCTTAGGAGATATCTTCTCACTCCACCATTGTCACTGATCCACCAATAAGGTTTGAAACTTTTAGCTCCAACCCAATTGGTTTTGAGGAGCATCTTATTCCCCCCACTTATCTTAATACTTTATAAAGATAGCCCTGAGGACCCTGGCACTTTGTTCCTGGTGGCAGGTCCCATCTCAATACTGGGCTCCAAATTGAGATGCAATTGACCAGATCGCAATGCCAGCTGTACACACATGCCAGCCGATGCCTGAGACAATGTGCCAGTGGTTCTCGAAGTCAGCAGCTCCCAGAGACTTCCCTTAACACTACTACTTACACAGAAATAGCCACTCGCCATTGTGGTTTGAACATGTGCTTGCAGATGCCCTTAGCGCTGTTCTTCCTCGTGCAGGCAACCCCCCCTCCAAACTTCCTTGTGCTGGCGAAATAAAAGGACTATTTCTGCTTTTTCTTAGACAATGGAGTTGGCTAGCCAGAAACCAGTTCTGCTGCTCAGAGACATTAATCCCATCAGCGAAACAAAGTCTAGCTGATGAGCCATTTCCTCCCTCCAGGTATCTCTGTTACAATCAGGTAGAGTGTAACATTGCCCAACCCCTTAAGCTCCTTTCCTCTAGTGGACAGGACTTTTGGGACAGACCAACAAGGGGTGGTCTCAAGGCACAGGACCTCTGTCTTCATCGGATTCAATTTCAGTCAACTCAGCCTAAGCCAACCAGCCATGTCCTGCAGCCCTCGGTCCAGATTTTCTGGGGTACAGTTGGACTGGCTGCCCAACAGCAGCTGGGTGTCATACGCATACTGGTAACACCCTAGACTGTGTCTCCGGACAATCTGGGCAAGGAGGCACATATAGATGTTGAATAACATTGGGGGGAGCACTGCCCCATGTGGCACTCCACAAATCAGTGGGTGCCTTTGGGACAGCTGATCCCCGAGTGCCACCCTTTGTCCCTGACCTTGGAGAAAGGAGGCAAACCATTGCAAGGCGAGCCTTTGAATCTCAGTGTTGGCGAGGTCAGTAGGTGATGGTTGACCATGTTGAACGCCACCAACAGGTCCAGGAAAGGTGCTCTTTTTATCATTTGGTGGTGTTAACCTCCCAATTTTTTTGAAAAATTAGTCAATATTAAAAGTGTAAATTAAAATGTTTTAATAAAAACATATAATGGAGGCAAGGTTATCTAGCAAACAAAACAAAAATGTTGTTCAAGTGTAACTCTTGCCAGGAGATTAACAATCTGATATAGGAAAGCTAATTAGATGCCTAGGACTTCTTTAGGACACACCTACATATTAATCAGGCCTGACCAGAGTCCTCTGGAACAGCAGGTACTTTGCAGGCACATATAAGAGTAGGCCTCTGAGTGTTATCTTTGTAACCCCATACCTATGTTCAATATATACACAAGTAATGTTTACACATCATAAGTGTTGTGGCTGTTTTCAGAGGAATTGGCAGTAAAATGTTTTTTTCTTTTTCTTGGTTGTGATATATTTCTCTGGTATTGAGTAATATGACTCATTTTAGTGTAAGATCATGGCTTCTCTCTTGTCGCTAATTATTAATATAACATTGGTTTTTTTCCTCCTGGAGACTAAAGTTATAGAAATTGCAATCCAAATAACAGTCTACAGAAATAATAGATAGAAGCCATGACTATAAATTCTAATAACAATGGTTATGTAGATCTGTTCCCAGGATGACTTGTGATGTGCAGTTCTCAAAATAAAATGCTGAACAAACACCTGTGTCTAGCATAGTTATATTTATTGTTGAAAATAGATGGTCGATATTAGCCTGCACATTAACTAATAGCACTGACTATGTCACTGTCCATACAATATTATACTTAATAGCAATCATCGTGCCTTGCTACCACAATAATTGGCTTCCACAAAAATCAATAGACTCCATTTCAGACATAGAACAGTTGAAAATACATCATGCATTTAGAAAGGGCTGTTTATTCATACAACATGGAATTTGTTTGGGGGGGGGAAAGAAAACAGATTTATTGTAAGGCTAGATTTTAATGCTTGTGTAGATAAATCACCACACTAATGATACATGACAACCCTGTGCAATTTGCTGTAGAAACTGCTCGAATTGGAATATTTCTGTAGTCATGAGTGACTCTCTCCCAGGATTATTCAGCTGTCCACCTATAAAATGAATTTATTAATTTGTCTGAACCTAGGAAATCCCAGTATGACAGCGGGTCTGGGGACAAGTAAAAGAAAGGGAGAGAAAGTGGGAGAGGGAGAGAAAGTGGAAAGGAAAGGGGAGGGGAGGGGAGAGAAAGTGGTAAATGGGGGTACTGAAGATAAATTGCCAAAAAAGGCTGGAAAGAGAAAGAGAGTAGAAAATGTAACAGGGGAGAGAAAGAGTAAAATATGGGGGGAGAGAGAGAATGGAGAAAAAGCTTGGAAGCTTGGAGACAGAAAGCTTTTCCACATGTTTTTTCCTCCCATCTGTTTTGGCCCCATACTGTTTTGGTTTATCTCTTGATTTCTGCACACATTTTTGTGCCTTTACTTTTCACTTCAGTTCCCCTCTCCCAGTATTTATCGGGTTCTTGTGAGGCTACTTTCTCCCCAATTTTTTTCTGGAAGCAGATATTTAGTTTCCTTTTTCTGATTGCATAATGTCTCTTCGCATTTGCTTTGTCCTGCTGATTCCCACCCATTTCCAGCCCACTTTTCAATTATTGGACTGTTGTTACTGTCAAGCCACTCTCTCTCCTCCCCCCTACTCTGAAGATAGACCTGAATGACATATGATTACAACACTGTATTAATATATCAATATTTTAGTGCCTTTTTAAAGGGGGGAGTGCTCAGATGCAGCTGGTGATAACCCTCTGGTTTCATGCAATATACACCTCCTTGTCCTTTGTTGATGACATGTAGAGGATGTTAGGAGAATCTAGGCAGTAGTACAGCAAAGGGTGTTGGGAGAATTTAGAAATCTAGGCAGAATTACATTTTCTAAACACACTGACCTCAATGTAATTAGAACAGTATACCACTGTTTAGAATCACAATGTCAGTCTGTTAGAAGTAGCAACAGCATGTATGAATAAATGATCAGATTATATTTCTGAAAGTACTTAGAAGATTCACTCTCATTGTACATGACTGCAAGAGGCAGGACAAAAACACGAAGTAACATCCCTAAATGGTTTGTATCCCCAAATTAAACTAAAATACCAGTAAGTATTTTAGGGATTTTAGGTTTGTGATACTGGAGCATCATTTTTTACAAACTATAATGGGCAGTGTTCAACCCTTTAGCTCAGAAAGAGAAGAAACATTTTTGCTACCATATCTCAGCATCTTTTAGCAAACATTTGCTAGAATAAATAATTTAATTATGCACATCTTAAAGTTCCCATCCTTTTCGTATTGGTCTTTCTGCAGTATTTATTGAGATGTTAATTAATTAAATGCTTTAAGTGCTCAAGAAAATTGACATTGATTTTTAGGCTTAAATAGTGATTCTAAAAATAGAGAAAAATCTTATTTATGAAAAGCCACAGATGGAGCCACTTTTAGGCACTTTCTGGCATCAACACATTTTAAAGTTGCTAACAGATACTAGCTTAATAGTATTGAGAAAATATGTCTTCCAGCTCAACTCACACTATGTAAATGAGACTCTTCTGGCAGAAAGGATGGCCTATAAAAAGTAATAGTTCTTGCCCACATAGCATTTTAAGCAAAGTTATTACTCAGCAGCTTATCATTGACTTGTAGTCCTCCAAACATGTATCATTGAAAGCAGTCCCCTCTCAGGAGGATGTGCGCAAGAGGATATCCCACTATGATCCAGTTTTGACAGAATATTAGCTTATCCCAACCATGCCTTCCCATGAGTACTTATTGCAGCACCAATGTAGGCTCAAAGGTTGGGGATTACAGTAGTCTGCAGGAGTTCCATTTATTTATCCAGATACACTGAAAGATTGAGTTTACATGTGATGCTGAGTAAGGAGCACAGCTATGGGGCACCATTAGGGTTTCAGTGCTGAACAGAATCCCTATCTGAGCTAACTATGGTGTTTTGTACCTGGTGTGGAGGATACCCAGGCTATTATCCCTGGGATACCCTAGCATCCGTGCTGGAGCTGCCTTTTCTGGGTTTTTGCAGAACAGTGGCATACCTAGCCTATTTAGCATCCAGAACAGATAATTTTTTAACATCTCTCCTCAATTTCCCCCCCATCAAGTCACAGATTACTTATGGCAACCCCATAGGGTTTTCAAGGAAAGAGACGTTTGGAGGTGGTTTACCATCGCCTGTCTCCATGTCAGCCCTGCTTAGCTTCTGAGATCTGACGAGATCAGGCTAGGCTGAGGCTATCCATGTCAGGGCCCATCCTCTATATGACAAAATTATTTTCAGTAATACTCATGAAGTATAATGAATAATAATAATGGCCAGAAAATAGATTCAAGTGGGTAGCTATGTTGGTCCGAAGCACAGGACACAATTTGATCTTAAAGGTGCCACTGGATCCAAACTTTGTATTCAATGGCCAGAAAAGTCAGGCAGACAGTGAAAAATTTCTTGTATTTAACTTCGTATATATAATCATGCCAGTGAAAAAAGTACCGTATTTTTCACTCCATACGACGCACTTTTTCTCCCCCAAAAAGTGGGGAGGGGAGTGTGTGCATCCTATGGAGCGAATACTGCCGGGGGAGAACCCCCCCTCCCTCCCCCGCTCACCTTTCCCGAGCCGGACCCATGGCCAAAAGCCACTTTAATGCTCCGCATGCTGAAAGGCTCCAGCTAGTGGGGGGTGTTTTTTGGGCGGGGGGGGGACAAGTTAGTGGGACGAGACTCATTCCCAGGGCCAGTGAGCGGCCTCTCCCCCCAGGGTTTTTTTTTTTGCCGCAGCAAAGGGACGCACCCCCGACAAGTCCTGCTCTCAGCCGCCTCTCCGTGCGAGGGCGGCCAAAAGGGAAGACCGGCACTTTCACGCCCCCCGAGGCTGGCGCGTACCGCAGACCACGGCCTGCAACTGCTCCCCTGAGCAGTTCCCTCCTTCCTGGCGGCCGCAATCCCCGCCTCCTCTTGCCCGGTGGCCGCGGCGCCACCTCCGCCTCCCTTCCTGATCCCGGGCGGCTGCGTCTCTCCCGAGTCTCTCCCGTGGCTCGCCTTGGGCGCCTCTCGAGCCAGCCGGCCGAGCGCGCCTCTGCTCCCAGCCCCCGCGGGCGGACAGGGTGGGTGGCCGCGGCCCCTCCCTTCCCCGCCCCTCGGCGGGAGGGCGCCGGCGAGCCGGCCTGGCGGGGACAGGCCACTGACCACAGGTCGGCGAGGCGAGTCCCTAGCTGAAGCCAGCAGCGCCTCTGCGGCTCCTCCTCCTTCTCCGCTCTTGCTCTTTCTCCCCTGGGCCGGGTTTCCCTGTCCTCCCACAGTGGTGCCAAAAGGGCTCTCGGGTGCCAAACGTGGCAGGGCGAACCCAGCCTAGTCCCCAGGGCGACCCTGGAGCATCACTGCCAGCTCTTTCAGGTCCCCGAGCCGGAAGCCAGCAGCGGAGGCTGCGACGGGGAGCCAGGGGAGCCTCGGGTGGGGTGGGGGTCGCCAGCCAGTGCCCCTTTCTGCATCCCCGGCAGACAGCGCCTGGCGCCCGCAGCCGCCTTTGCCGCCTGCCGGAGGATCCCGGCTGAGTGAAGATGGGTTGTTGTGCCGCTGGTCTACTTCACCCTCCAGCAGCTCTCTCTCTCTCTCTTTCTCTCTCTCGGAGCCTCAAACTCCTCTTCTCTGCAAACTTTGACAGGGTCGTCGAAGGTATGGTGGGAATATCAGAGGGAGGGGGCACAGGTAGCCCCCCCCCCCCGCCTTAGCACTTGTGCACCCATTTGGATAGATAATCTTGGGGGGGGGGGGGGTGTTGAGAGGACAGTTTAGGGAGAGCAGAAGCGTCAGAGCTGTTGGAAGGTCTGTGTTGCGCCCCCCCCCTTCTTTTGAGCGTTCCCTTCCCTCCCTGCCCAGATCCAGCCCCCCCCTCCTCTAAGACTTCTTAACTAGTCGAATCCAGGAGACTGGCATCTTGTGGGGTTCTGGATTGGCACCGTATTCCTTTTTCCCTCCTTGGCATTGCAGGACTTCTGTTATGTAAGGGGAAACTGCCTTGTGGTGATATACAGATAAGGCAGTGCTCCCTCTAAGCTGTGGAGGCTTGTGAGCAGAAATTCTACTTTGTGAGCTGCTGGCATTAAAGTTGTGAGCGAGTGATTTGGCTACTGCATCGATTAGTTTGCTCGGGAGCCATCCTTCCTGAGCAAAGACAAAAATGTGTGAGCCGGAGGCTAAAAAAACTGTGACCTAGCTCACACTAACTCAGCTTAGAGGGAACACTGATGTCATGTCATCCATCTCGCCCTACCACTACTGCTTCTGTTGTTAAGTGGTATACATGCTGGTGTTGATTTATCAAACCCTAAAACCGCTGGGACCAGGGGAAGGGACTGAAAATAAAACAGCCACTATTGTGACACCCCTGTAAGAAGCTACAGTGCGGCCTTATCTGGAATACTGCAGGCAGCACCGGTTGCTGTGCCTCCTAAAGGACACTGAAGAGCTGGAAAAAGTATAGACGAGGGCAACTAAGATGATTAGGGGGTTGGAGCCCCTTCCCTAGGAGGAAAGGCTGAAGAGTCTGGGACTTTTCTGTTCGGAAAAGAGACAACTAAGGGGACATGATTGAATATCAAATTATGCAGGGGGTCGGTGGGCCAACAACAGGGCAGGGAGGCGGAGGCCTTCCCCTGATAAAGCCACAGCTGCAGGGGTCGGTGGAGGAAAAGATGGCCACTCTGCTCACTCTCCCACAAGTGCCGCCGCCGCCGCTTCTCTGTAGGCAGCAAAGCTCAGTGTACAAGAGCGGCTTTGGCTAGACGGGCGTGCTCGCTGCCTACCACAGGAAATCGTTAGCTGGGTGAGGTCAGGGGACCAGAGAAACCCCCTCCCTCTCCTGCTTACCTTTCCCAGGCCGGCTGGCCGCAGGCTCGGGGAGAAGCCCCATCCCTCCCCCCCTCACCATTCCTGGGCTGCGGGGGGGGGGGGAGGTAGGGAGGGAAGAGCTGGGCCTGAGTGGCGTTAAGCCACTCAGGCCCAAGCAAGGGGGGGGGGGGAGGAAAACACCCTTTTTTTCTTTCTGTCTTTCTGTCTGTCTTCCTTCCTTCCTTTTCTCTCTCTCTCCCCTCCCTAACTTCCTGTTCCTTCCTTCCTTTCTCTTCCTTCTCTCTCTCTCCCCTACCTACCTACCTACCTACCTACCTTCCTTCCTACCTTCCTTCCTTTCTCTTCCTTCTCTCTCTCGCTCCCTCCTACCTACCTACCTACCTTCCTTTCTCTTCCTTCCTTCCTTCTCTCTCTCTCCCCTCCCTCCCTCCCTCCCTCCCTCCCTTCCTTTCTTCCTTTCTCTTCCTACTCTCTTGCTCCCCTCTACCTACCTTCCTTCCTTCCTTTTCTCTTCCTTCCTTCCTTCTCTCTCCCCCCTACCTTCCTACCTTCCTTCCTTTTCTCTTCCTTCCTTCTCTCTCTCTCTCCCCTCCCTCCCTCCCTCCCTTTCTCTTCCTTCCTTCTCTCTCTCTCTCCCCCTACCTACCTACCTTCCTTTCTCTTCCTTCCTTCCTTCTCTCTCTCTCCCCCTACCTACCTACCTTCCTTCCTTTCTCCTCCTTCCTTCCTTCTCTCTCTTTCTCCCCCCTATCTACCTACCTACCTTCCTTCCTTCCTTTCTCTTCCTTCCTTCTCTCTCTCCTCCCTACCTACCTACCTTCCTTCCTTCCTTCTCTCCCCCCCCACCTACCTATTTGGTTCAGAATATTTTCCCCCCATTTTCCTCCTCTAAAACTAGGTGCATCTTATGATCAGGTGTGTCTTATGGAGCGAAAAATACGGTAATCAAGTTCCAACATGCTATCCCATCACAAGAGCCAGTGCAGTTTAGTGCTTAATGTGTTGGACTAGGGAAATCCAGGTTTGAATCCCCACTCATGCCATGGAAGCTTGCTGGGTGACCTTGGGCCAGTCACATTACTCTCAGCCGAGTCCTGACCTGGATAGTCCCAGCCTAGCCAGGTCTCATCAGATCTCAGAAGCTAAGCAGGGCCAACATGAAAGCAGGCAACGGCAAATCACCTCCAAACGTCTCTTTTCTTGAAAACACTACAGGGTCGCCACAAGTCAGCTGTGGCTAGATGGCAAAAAAAAAAAATCCATTACACCACTTGTGTTTTGAGCAGGCACTTGGAAGGGCTTCTGTTCTTCATTCTAAAGCCCATTAGATGACCATCTCAAACATCTAAAAGACATTTTTGAGAGCCAGGAGTCTGCCTTTATATTAACTTTTACTAATTAACACTAGGCAAAGCATCACAAAATAGTGACTGTAGGCTTCACCAGACTGGGTGTTAAGAAATACACTACCCCCCAAAGAAGGTGCTCCCATACTCCATTGTTTCCAAAAGACTAAAGTCAAACCAGAGAATCTCTGCAGTAGAAACTGAAGGGGGGGCATTCTTGTACCTCAGCAAAACCAGTGAAATGTACAGAGTACTCAACATAATATTAACAAAGGTTGGCTACTATACTACTCTTAAATACATTCTATCACCAAGTAGGATAGGGATGAGAAGGTCCTGGGACCAAGAAGTGGAAATAAAGGAGGGGACACAGAAAATTAGATGGAGACTGAAATGAATGAGAAAAATGTGGAAAAGAGGGAGAGAAATTAAGAGAGGGAAAGGCTGTTTAATCTTCCTTTAACCTTCCCTAACTACTGTTTTGCAAAATCTGGCTGAGCAGGGTGCAAGGAAGGGGAAAGAGAAGGGCTAAACTATTGGAGAACTGACTGGCATGATCTGTTAAGGAAGTTTGCTTGAGTCTTGGAGAAAAGGGAAGTCTAGCTGTTCTTAGAGTGCTTTTTGCTATGCTCAGACTTCCCTGCTCCCCTAGTGGCCTCAGCCAGAACTGCATTTTAAAAATAAAAGGGAAGATGTTCAGCTGGAGAAAGCAGAATGATGCTGGCTTCAAGGGCCCCCTTTAAAGGCCTTCTTTAAGCTATGCCTGGGGCAGACCACCCCCACCCCATTAGCGGAAGGGGGGATGAAGTAGGAGCAGATGTTGAAGCCTGAGGCTTCCCAGGTGCCCACCTGCTGTGAAATAAATTGTTTCTTTTATAAAACACAACAGTGGCACTCTAAAGACAAACAACTGCTTTTTGACATTGCAATCTGCAGTAAAGGGCAAAGATTCAAGTTTAGATTGCTGCAGACCAGAGGCCCTAAAAGAAAGTGGTAATAAAGCAACCTCCATTGCAACAATTCATACCAAACCTTGACTCCCCTCTCCCTTCCTCATAGGATTCCTCAGAATGATTTTACTTCATGTACTAAACTAATATACTACAGGGTTGCAAGACTGCTACTGTTCCATAGCTCAGGGTATAAAAGGTTCAGGGTGCTGAAGGTTCATAGAAGATTCAGTAGAATGACAGACATATTTATAATGAAACTAGGAGTAAGGCCCATTGTGGGAAGAAATACAACGGGCTCTAGAAGGAAGCTCCAGGTGAGTGTCCCAGCTGTGGCTGATGGGGTGGCAGAGGGAAGGGCAAAATAGAGGGAGGTGAGCCAGGTTTATTTCCTTCTGCTTAGCTATAAGGCAGGACTGTCTCAAGTCCTTTTGCTGCCGCAAGTGGGTAGTATGGGAGGACAGCCTTGTGGTAACAGGTATTGTTCCCTCCACCCCTGACTTATATTGATTTGGGGCTATGCAGTGGCAGCTAATGTAGAAAAGCACCTCCTCCTATGCTATGTCTTCTGGGTTCCAAGGGTCTGAAAAGTGGTTCCATAGCCAGGTACAGGGTTGCCAACTCTGGGTTGGGAAATACCTGTAGATTTGAGGGGTAGAGCCTGAGGAGGGTCGGGTTTGGGGTGCAGAGGGACTTCAGCAGGGTATAGTACCATAAAGTCCACTGCCCAAAGCAGCCATTGTCTCCAGGAGAACTGATCTTGGTCATCTGGAGATCAGTTGTAACAGCTGGGGAATTTTCTGCAGGGGAAATGATATGCTGTGGCTGCAGAACATAGTGATTCACAATTCCAGTGACTGCTGAAGGGAAGATTGGGAGATGTATTTTACCTCAGAACACATTCAATGACTCCCAACAACAACAGCAAACTGTTTAGAATGTTAGAGGCAAAGGTCAACCAGGCTGCATTTGCAAACAACCTCAGTGTTCTGACTGGCTATGGGGGAGGAGGGGGAGAGGAACAGCAAACTGTTTAGAATGTTGGAGGCGGGACTCACACAATGCAGCAAGTGGATAGGGACAGCTTGAGTGACACATCATGGAGCCAACTGATTTAGGAGCATGTGGAATGTTCAGGAGAGTCCATGACCAAAACACAATTATTATAGAGAAAGATGTAATAGTCAACTTTATCAAAAAGACTAGTGGAAATTATTTCTCAGTTTTAAAAGTCTTATGAATCTATGTTATGAGTCACAATGGGAGTGATGAGGGAACAAAAGGCTCTTTTTTCCTACGTGTATTGGATTGTTTCTGTGAAATTTTAAACATACTGCACTTGACAAACTGCAGGACCTAGCTGACCTAGGAAACAACATGAGCTCCTTTTCCACATTAACTACACAATACAGTAATACTCAGAAGCACCTTTCAACTGGAAGCCAAGAACTTACACTATGGCTGCATCCAAATGGTGTTTATTTTCAGTGTTGCTTTCATGGAATAAAGAAAGCAAAATTTTGTATGATTTCTCTTTACCAGAGTAAGATAAATAAAATGGAAAAGAGTTTGGATAAAGAACAAAGGGTACAGCCTATTGGAAGGGGATATAATTAGGGGAGAAAGGGGCTGTAGCAAAGGGAAAAGCAGCCCAGTTACATCCTGTCACCCCAGGCCCCCCAAAACCTGGAACCAGCCCTGCTGCAGTGGTTCCACTCTCATCTGACTGGTAGGATTAATATTTGGCACCAAGACAATTGTGCAACTTTATTTCATATGAGATACTGTTTTATTCTTTTTTCCAACACCTACATAAATCTGTTGGGTGAAATAGTAGGGGGATTTGAAGGCTGTAGTCAATATGCTAATAATACTGGCTCTAGTTTTCCTTTACATCCAATAATGAATGGCAGTGGAAGTGCTGAACAGGTTCTGGGATCACTAGTAGGCTTGATGGGGACTAACAAACTCAAGTTCAATGGTATAGATTTGATCGGATTTCACTCCCCTCAATAGGTCAGGCTCACAGTTTCAGAGCACCTTTACGTCTAGCCCTACATTTTGATACTCAAGGACCAGCCATGTAATTGAGTCCCTCCTGGAGAGAGATAGCCATGCAACAGTTGTCCATCCTCTTGTATAGTTCAGTCATAATCTATATTACCGGGCTACTATATATGTGACTGCCTTTAAAAATTGTTCAGGAACATCAGCTGGTTCAGAATATGATAGATAGAACAGCAATTCTCAAACTTTAAGCAACCCAAGGACCTCCATTTTGATTTTAATATTTTCTTAGACCCTCCACCCCAGGCTTATTGGTGATGTTTACCTTTGGAGAATTAAAAAGAAGGGTAAGATTCTGCCCCTCTCTCCCTTCACTGTAACTCCCCATAATGTGCAGCCATCCATCTACATGAGTCCTATGCCTCTGGAATAATCTTTGCAGAGGTCTAATGGAACGGTCAAAAAGGAAATTTCCTTCACTGAACATGCAGAAAATTAGCACCCTGTTGTGGGTTGGTTGGTTACAAGCTGTAGTAATTAACATTTTCTTTTCTGTAGCATCTTTGAGCTCAATAATTTCTTACCCTTCAAAAATAGATCAATTTTCCCCAGCAAAATGTCATGCTGGTCTCTGATGGCCTTAATTTTACCATTCTGGGTCTCTAGTTACAGGCTGCTTTTTTGATCCCAACCAGCAAAGCCCTGGAATGGCATTATTTATTTATTTATTCATTTGATAATAAAATGTTGAGCTAAGGACTATAGCTTTATATGTTAGTTCTGATCACACTCAGAACCAATTAGTTTTGCTTCGTGTCATTGCTTTCAAGGTTTAGCATGGGGCGGAGCTGGACTGTAAAACATAACAGATCTATTGACAAAGGAGGACAAGGATGCACTGACATTCCTTCAGGGGAAAATGGTATAGATCTTGTTGGCCATTCTTTGATCCTCCTGGAGTACTCTTGCAGATCCCTAGGAGTCTGTGGACCCCATGTGAGAAATGCTGAACGATAGTACCAATATAAATGTAGAGTCCAGTGGCATCTTTAATATTAATAGTACCAATATGTTGACTCAACCATTGTTTATCTAATTCTGAACCAGCCATAAAGTTTGGGTTTATATATCAGCAGAATGAAGCTGGGGACAGATAGGGAGGATTTCTCTATAGATCTGAAGGAAATCCCAAGTATAAACCTCCCCTAATATAATAGAAACAACAATACCTGTAGCTTTAAGAAAAAGAATGATCACTGGTTACTCTGTTGCTATTTTGCATGTTGCTAGGCAACCACAACAATATTTCTGAGCCTTCCAAACATTGTTTACTGTAATGCAAAGCCAAAGTTGGGGGACTAGAGTAGGGGTGATAAAAGAGTCCTGGAAAGGTTCCATTCCTCTTCCTTGTCATGTTCCAGGATAGAAGAGAACTTGTTAAGGGGAGGAGGACAGGCCTGGTGGTGACCACCAGAAACTCACTAACCATACCATTCAGCCTGGCTCAGCAGCAGTGGCCACCACACAACTGGGCCTAGCCTGCTGGCTGCCATGTAGAGTTTCCAACTCTGGGCTGGGAAATTCTTGGAGATTTGTGATAGAGCCTGGGGGTGGCAGTTTTTGGAGGAGGGAGGGACCTCAGAAAGGTATCACAGCATAGATTCCATCGCCCCAAGCAGCCATTTTCTCCAGGCGAACTGATCTCTGTAATCCGGACCAGTTAGGGTTGCCAGGTCCCCTCACTGCTCTGGTGGGGAGATTTGGGAGGCATTCTGGGGGTCAGCAGGGACATCACGCAATGTCCCTGACAGGATGATGTCACCCAGAAGTGTTTACCTCAGAACCAGAGCGTCCCTCACACAATATCCCTGATGTAACAATGTCACTTCCGGGTGATGTAATTGTGTTGGGAATGTTGTGCAATGACATCCCTGTTTAGGGGTGGGGTTCCCCTACTGGCCAGCTGGACCATGTTAGGGAGAAGCCCCCGAAACCAGAGGATCTCTTGCTGGGACCTGGAGGCTGGCAACCCAAAGATCAGTTGTAGTTCAGGGAAATTTCTAGGCCCTACCTGGAGGTTGTCAACCATACCAACATGCAGCTGGGCCTAGTCTGGCAGCTGCAGCACAACTGGGCTTTGCCTACTGTCATGGAATTAAGACCTGGATTGAGCCTCAGTCCTCTGTTGAACATATGTTACTTTAATTTCTATAGTAAAGTATAGCTGAATCTTTGGTTCTGTTTCCCAGGAGGCTTCAAGACTCTGCTAGTGCTGTGGCCTTTTGGTACAGATAACCCTGTACATGACTTTTGCCTTACATGATTTTACCTTTTGGAATATTTATACACTATCAAATTCTAAATAGATAACGTATCTGTAACTAGCTTCCTTGACTCTCTGAGTCACCCTAGCTTTCCTTGACTTTCCTTGGCTTTCATTGACTTTCCTGACCCCAGAGATAGAAAGAGAGCGTTGAGCTTTGTTGTGTATGTCAGGTATATGTCAGATGCTGAGCAACAGACCTGACTGACAGTTTATATTAGCTCCTATGGATGGGAAAAGGTACTTAATGTCTGGATTTAGTCTTGTTCATGGTTGTATGCCAACCACCCTGCATTATGGGTCTTGGCAGGCAACCAGGATATATCCTTTATAAAATTACAGTGCACTCTAATTAGGCATTTTATTAATTTGATTAATTTTGTATGCAGACTTTAATGCCCTGCAGACTCTAATCTAGAGAACCAGGTTTGATTCCCCACCCTTCCACATGCAGCCAGCTGGGTGATGTTGGGTCAATCACAGTTGTCTCAGAGCTGTTCTCTCAGAACTCTCTCAGCCCTACCTAGCTCACAGGGTGTCCTTGGGGAGAGGAAGGGAAGGAGACTGTAAACCACTCTGAGCCTCCGAGTGAAGTCTCAGATCCAACTCTTCTTCATACCAGATTCTTATAGAAGAAGAAGAAGAAGAAGAAGAAGAAAGAGGAGGAGGAGATTGGAGTTATATCCCGCCCTTCACTTGGAGTCTCTGAGCGGCTTACAAACTCCTTTCCCTTCCTCTCCCCACAACAGACTCCCTGTGAGGTAGGTGAGGCTGAGAGAGCTCTTTCCTGAGCTGTCCTTGAGAGAACTATGGCTTGCCCAAGGTCATCCAGCAGGTGCAAGTGGAGGAGTGAGGAATCAAACCCGGTTCTCCCAGATTAGAGTCCACACACTTAACCACTATACCAAAACAAAAGGTTTTACATTTGGGTTTGAAGTTAAATAAATAAATAAATAAAACAACTGTCTCCCTCTCTTGATGAAATTGGTAAGCCAGTTTCTTTCCCTCCCCAATGAACACAGTGGGGATGGGAGTCCATGTAAAGATTCCTACACTCCTCGTTTCTCCAACACCTAGTGGCCACTGTGCAATTGGTCCTGGAACAGAGGCCATCATGCATCTGGATCCAGCCAACTCTACATCAACAACTATGCAACTTGGCCTGGTCTGGTGCCAGTAGCCACTACACAACTAAGCTAGACTTTTCCTGGGGAGAGTCTTCTGGGGGAGACAAAGTTGAAGACAAGGGATAAAGATAAAGGTAGGTAGGCTGGTGGATGGGAAGAAGAGAAGGAAGCAAGAAAAGGAGAGAGGCTATAGGGGTTGCCATGGAAAGGAAAGTGGAAATCATGGGTGGGGCCATACACGGGACAATAAGATGCAGTCTTTGTAGGTCTGTTGCTTGTATTTCCCTAATGCTAGAAGATCATAATGGGCTGCTGTGATTTTGTGTGCACAGTTCAAGGTGCTGGTTTTGACATATTAAATAGCTTAGAACCAGGATATTGGAAGAATTGTCTCCTTCCATGTGATCTACCTGGTTCTTGACACCTGTACCAGAAATATTTCTCTGGATGCACTTACATTATTTCAAGAGGGAGTGATTTCAGCTATCCTGAAGGAGATGGCTACTCTTTAGAAAGCCTTCCTTGGAACCAGAGATATCAGAGATCAGACAGCCAGTAGAAGGAGAAAGGCTTTTCAATGTCCAGTTTGCATATATTTGATTATGCAAAAAAAGATAACTGTAAGATCAAATACACTAGGTAACCATGTGAGTTTTGTCCTACATCATGGTGAAGAGCTGTTCTGATTGGTTGACTTCATGTGCTCATGATCCTGTGGCATATAAAGCAAATTATGCAAGAAAGGAATGGATATTGTGTAGGTATGAATCTACTCAAAGTGACATTTGATTTAGATTACCAACAAAAGCATTAAGGGAATCCAAAGAGTGGTTGGATGTGTGAAACTGAATAGTGATTATGGTAAATACAAATGTCAATCATCTTCATCTTGATGGTCACAGCATTCCTGGTGTGTGCTTATTTGGGAATAAGCTCCACACTAAATTTGTTTCTGATTAAATATGCATAGGATCAGAATAAATTTTTAGGCATCTGGCAAACTAGGCATCTTTCAAATGCTCAGTCTAGCAAGTCTATTCTGATTACTACACCAAGGGAGTCATGTTGAGTGAGACAGAAGGAAAGAAATCATTCAAGCAGCAAATGTGCATTATGTCTGCTGTCATAGAAAACATATTTTGGTTGCAAGAAGATTGCCTCCAGCTAAAGAAATTTGCTCTCTTCTGTTACAGCAGAAGGAGAATATGGAAAAAAAATCACTGCAAGGAAGAGAAGACGTGATTTATCCTGAAAGATCCCTGTAATTATGAACATCAGAAGTGCTTATCAAGCCTTCTTCTCTTTATGGTAATTATTTTCTCAACAGATTACTTGAAAAGGGGTGAAGTGTAAAAAAGCAATAAAAGGAAAGAAAGATGTGTCTTTCATGTTGGGGTAATAAGGTATTCATATTTAAATGCCCTTCATTCATTAATCCACAGGTGCCTCAACCTTTGTTATGGTTGACATATCAGGAAGTGATCTTTGAGATCCTCCTCAGTAAAGATATATTAACCAGATTTGATGGCTTAATCATAAACTGTCTCTTTGGACAGAAAGGGGAGAGAGTGACTGGATATATTTGAGCTTTTGTGAAAAGTGTGCAGGGAAGTAGATCTGACATTCTAAACTATGATATACTGTAATTGTAGGCAAGTTTGCTTCTGCAGCAGTGTTCACTTAAGACTGTATTCAGCAAAAATTCAGTGTCTATGGCAGTTGGCCAGTTTCTGTGAGCTTCTAGAGTCTGGCATTTGTGCAGCTTAATCCTGATTCCATAAACATAATTTTCTGTCTTCTCCATTAGTGATTTATTCCTGACTATGGAAAAGGAAAAGTACGCTCCCCTCCAGATGCCTGAGATAGGGAACTGGGCTGCATGGAAACTGGGCCTGTAAACACCTGTATTGGGGCAGAGAATAGGAACGCAGCTCTCACCACATGAGGGGTGTATATGCATATTATGCATGAAGAACATGCAAAGAGTGAGATGGATCATCTAAGAGCAGAAGGAAGACTCTGCTGGTATTTCAGAGCCCACTGTCAAGACTGCTGTCCACC
Source organism: Lepidodactylus listeri (assembly GCA_029233225.1). Lineage (NCBI taxonomy): Eukaryota > Metazoa > Chordata > Lepidosauria > Squamata > Gekkonidae > Lepidodactylus > Lepidodactylus listeri. The sequence goes on along the minus strand of JARCFY010000001.1, from coordinate 114,434,851 downwards.
AGCACCATTATTTGTTTATAAAATAAAACCAACAAAAGACAATATTTTCTGGCTTTTTCAAGTGTTAAAGCACATGATGCACATGATGTTGGATATGTGTTTAGCTCCTCAGCCATGTAAGTGATCTGTAAAAATTAGCTTGAGGGATGATTGGGTCAAGACCACAGTGCTGGTGAATGGGGTTAACTCTACCTCCCGCTGTGACTTCTACAACTGAAAATGTCTCCTCCAGGCTGCTTAAACCCTAGGACAGAAAATGAGAGAGGTATCTTCATAATGCTTGACTTTATTTCCTATAGGGACATGTCTCATCAAGGAAATGGTTGGCATCTTCCTCAGTATCACAGCTCTAGTCCATACCACCTTGCCTTGGCTGTCTTTGAAGACTGTTTCACAACTGGAGATCCACACATAGATGTCCAGTGTTTTATGTTGTTTTCTGAGAATTAATTTCAATGAGACACTGAGACTAATTTCAAAATAACAAGTTGGGGCGGGGGAGTGGAGTTCATGAGTTTCCAGCAGTTTACAGCCATGCTGTTACATGGGGTATAAAAGTAAACTGTGCTTATGAGCAAGTTTTCCTGTCACAGGTCAGCCACTGTGCATAGCAGTTTTGCTGTTTGCAATATGCATGTTTCTTTAGTTGCCTCAAATGAAGAGTGAAACCCCCAATAAAACCTCCATTGGACTCCAGCAACTCATTTTTATTAAAGTGTTCTATTTATTAGAGTCTGTTAAGTCATCTCCTCTTATTTTATTCATACATACAGGCAAGGGAATGATTACTTCTTCTATTAAAATATACCAGTCATCCCACAGATGTGACAGGCTGTATAAATTCAGTTAGTAAGTTCAGGTATGTTTACAATATATTTTTTTTTCTTTTCTCTTTTAGGTACATTTTAAAAATTTATTCATTTTTCTTATTATCCCATTTTGACTATTTATTCATTTTGTGTTGTATGGTGTTCTCTTTATTGTACTTGCTACATTGGATGGGTTGGAGTTGGGCTGGGACTTTACTGGAGAACTTACTGGGATTATACTGGAGAAGGCATTCTATTATTTATTACTATTATTTTAGATTTTTCTGCAAACCTGGGGCTTTTCTCTGGTTTGTAGAAAGATCTGCCTCATCTGTTCATAGTGCCAGTCTCTGGATTATGTGACCACAGATGAGGTTTTGTTCAGAATTAGATATATTGGTAACACAGCAACAGGCAAATTACATCAGGCTCAGCAAAAATAAAAATCACATTTGAAAAGACCTGTGAAATAAAAATATTTTGTCATGCTTTCTGACAGGAGGGCAGAGAATGAAAACACTGCACCTTTTCTGAAAGATTATTCCATAAGAGAGGCTTAGCAACTGAAAAAAGCCTATGCCCTTGATGTCAAAGTGTGGAGTAAGTCTGTGTGAAGGAATTTACAACTTTTTTTTGGAATAATCAAAAATGGCCTACAAGTTCAGAGTTTGTTGCTGAGTTTTGCTGGGTCCCCCCTCCTGACCTCCGTGAACTCCATCATAGAGAGCCAGTTAGTAGGACATATACTTGAAAAGGTGTTGAATTTGTGCAGACAGCAAGGCCAGCCTTACCGCTAGACAATCCATAATGATTTCTCCTTGTTGTAATTTGAGTGGAAACATCATGATATGTGTATATCTGCTATTGCAGCAGCCCATAGAGCCGCCTAATCAATACAATAGATTCAGCTCAAGCAATTTGTTATATATGAAATTTCCTTTGGGGATTGGATTTTACTTCACCACAAAATTTGGGACTTGGTAAGTACTCTTTCTTTTGTCAAACAAAGCTCAAGTGATCTGGACAGGAATTAATTGATGCCTGTCAGCACAATACTACGGAACCATTTAAGCCATATCTCTGCAAGTAATATGCTCCTGAACATGAAACTGGACTACTTTGCCTAGGAAGCAGGATAGAAATTGCTGGCTCTGTCCAATGCTCACAGGATCTCCAGATGCATGATTACTGCCATCTAAAGGAGCTGCAGATCTTTGCTAGCCTCAGTGACTTCTAGAGGACAAAACAGGCCAAAAGACCCCAGTCCCTACCCAATCATTCCAGTGATATTTCCTTGCAGACAGCTGCTACTCCAGAGCCAGAGTCAGGTATGATTCATATAGTAGATAATACTGACCTTGAGAGACCAATGGTCTAACTTGGTAGCCTTGTATACATGTACCAATGACACGTTTGATCAACACATATGAAAGGGTGGAATGGGTGCGAATGTGTTGGTCCTGCCTCTTACCTCCACATGGCCGTGAGTGCAGTGTTTACACATGGAGTAAGCCTCTCTCTCTATGATCAGTGTTCCTAATCACGTGGCACGTATACACAAATGCTTACTCTGCACGTAGACACCATACTAACAACGTGTGAAGTGGGAAGCAGGGCCAGCACATTTGTACCCACTTCCCTGCTATGAGCAATCCAGATACGTGTTCAGGGCTAACCAGGGCTCTTTTTGTAGAAAAAGCCCAGCAGGAACTCATTAGCATATTAGGCCACACCCCTGACAGCACAGCTCATTAACATATTAGGCCACACCCGATGTTACCAGAAGTGTGGTCATCCAGCCACATCCATCTTTTGCTTCTTATTCTGTTTACCTTGCTGTCAAAACAGTTTTGACAAAACCAATAAAAACATTATTTTCTGTCCCATCTATAAAAAATCTTGCCTGAACCAATATCTTATGTCCAACAATTATTCCCACACTGGATGGGAATCAATTCCTAAAGGTTAGGTTCCCATGGAAATCAGGTTGCCTTCCTGCAGAACTAGTACGCTGAATGTGATTTTTTAGGGTTGCCAACCTACGGCTGGGGTCTGGAGATCTCCTGGAGTTACAACTGAGCTCCAAACTACAGAGATCAGGTCAATGGCTGCTTTGGAAAGTGGAGTCCATGGCATTATGCCTTGCTTAGATCCCTCCTTCCCTAAACCCCACCCTCCACTCCCAAATCTCCAGGGATTTCCTGAACCTGGAGTTGGCAACCCTAGTTCACTGGCAGAACAACGCTAGGAGCCAGTTTGGTGTAGTGGTTAAGTGTGCGGGCTCTAATCTGGGAGAACCGGGTTTGATTCCCCACTCCCCCCCTTGCATCTGCTGGATGACCTTGGGCAAGCCATAGCTCTGTACCAGCTGTTGTCTCACAGCTCTCTCAGTCCCACCTACCTCACAGGGTATCTATTGTGGAGAGGGGAAGGGAAAGGAGTTTGTAAGACACCCTGAGACTCCCTTGGGTAGTGAAGGGCGGGGTATAAATCCAATCTCTTCTTCTTCTAGGTTTGTGGATGCACTGGATGGGAGTAGTTTGTGGACTATTTTATTCAAGGTACAAAATTTTATTCAAGGTATAAGATTTCATGTGCCACCCACACCTACCTTCCTTCCTTCCTTCCTTCCTTCCTTCCTTCCTTCCTTCCTTCCTTCCTTCCTTCCTTCCTTCCTTTCTTTCTCTCTCTCTCTCTCTCTCTCTCTCTCTCTCTCTCTTTCTCTCTCTCTCTCTCCCCCTCCCCCTTCCTTCCTTTCTCTCTCCTCCACCTACCTACCTACCTACCTTCCTTCCTTCCTTCCCATACCAAAAGTCTTCATGGTGGTTAAGTGGGATAAAAAGGGAATGGGGGTAATATATTAATTAAAGTTTCTGTGTTCTATTCAGTTTTGTGTTCTATAAAGTTTTGCAAGTCCTGCAGAATCTAAGAGAACAAGCAACATGGAATGCCCAAATCAGCTCATCTTGTACTGGAATTCTCAGAGTACTATCCTGCCTTTAATCTGTTTAGGATGGTGACTAAGACCTCTGCTGGTGAACCTTCAAGATATTCTGGCACATCTAGAAATACACTGGTACCAAGCTGCAAAAGTGTCAGGTCAATGTAACCCCAGTACCAACATACAAATGACTGGTGCCAGTGACCTGCTGTGGGTGGCCATGTGAATAGTCAGATAAGCCTCCCTAGCCCCAGTCACACTGCTGGTGCAGACACAGTGTTATTCCAATGGCAAACCTAGCCCCTCTTTTTTTAATCCCATGGAATGCATAGATAATGAAAATAAAAGTTCCCCCATACCCCTCTGTCCACCAACTGTTCCAGACAAAGCTTTGAATTTATCATGCCCCAAGGCCGCCCCTGGGGGGATGCTGACTTTTGCTTTCTTGCACACCAGTGTCAGGATGCTCCACAGGCCTCATAATGGGAAGGGAGAAGGTTCTGTATTACCCAAAACCTCTGCTTCCCGTCTGAAAGACTTCATTTTCAGCCCCAAACCTCCAGCCCTGCTCCTTCTCAGCCTGTTCCAAGGAGCCTCCTTTTATGTCTCCCTCCTCCCTGTTGACTCTACCCCTTCTGCCTCCCCTTGGGCTTTGATTCCACCTCTTAACCCCAGGCCAGCATCTCCAGCCAGCCTCCACCTGAGCTTGGACTCCGCCTTCTTGCCCTCCCCTCATTGTGCGGTGTGGGTGTGGGCCTGCCTAGCCTGCCCTTCCTGCCTCTCTCCTGCTACTCACCCCTGGGCTGGTGCCAGGGCTAGTGCCCTGGGTCCAACTCAGATCAGAAAAAGGCGAACATACTACTCCCCTTCATTCTAAGTTCTTGTTATACTTCGTTATACTGGTATAAAGTTGAGCATACCATGATCAACTTGTAATGACCCAATTCTAGGTTCCTAATTCTGATTAGTTTGAGCAAGAGACAAGCTTTAGTTCCTGTTCCAGCTTACTTGACAGCTTAGAATTTTTTCTGTAACTCTCACCTCCACAACAGCCATCTCAGACAAACTGGATAAATTCCCCAGGAAATAGCAAGAGTGATGGGAAATGGGAGACATGACTTTGCAAGTGATTTATTATACCCAAATGCAGGGGAAGCCAGTTACCTAAAGCTTTAAGCAACTTCCATTCATTTTGCTGGCACTTGTGAAAAGATATCCCTAGTGCACTGTAGCAAACTGGACCGTCAATTTCAGACACTCAAATGTTAACATATTTCTTGATTATGAAAACAGTTGTAGTTACTTCAGAGCTAGAACTGTGCAAACTAACCTTTTTTTTTTTGCTTGTATGTGCTTGATGCTTTGTCAAGTGCCTTATAAGCTTTAACTACCTCATTGACAGTTTAACATTGCAGAATTGGCTGCTGCTAAAATGTTGACACATGTCGATGAAATGGGAACACATATACCGTATTGATTCTGCTGAACTGGGTGTGGTGCAACCTTAATAACCCACCATTAGATGTTGTTTAGATAATGGCTGTTGTTATCAGGGTTCTGTCATCTCAAATGCAATAAAAATGTTTCACTGATGGCTCGTATTCATCACCTCAAGACTTTAAACATTCCAAGTGCAAAAACTGACATGGTAACTATTATAATTTTCATAGAAAAGATAAAGTCTTTTGTCAGCAGTTCCCTTTCTGGCATGCAGAACTGAATGCATGCATGGTGATAGTGGTGAGGTAGACAACTGACTTCCAGCATAGGGCTGAAGAGACTTGGGCCTTAATTACGGATGATCTTGTCTTTATATTAGAAAAACCTACAATATCTTACAGCAAGTTACTGAAGGGCTTATCCCATTTTCGTGTATAATGTCTGTTGTATTTTGTTTTATTTGTTTTATTTTATTTTGTTTTCTTATGGCCAAAGGCCAAGACAATAAACTTGACTTGACTTGACCTACAATATCTATTATACATTTGATTATGGTAATTCAAGATTATGGACAAGTGTGTCTTTTATGGGGAGAGGAAGGGAAAACAATTGTGAGCCACTCTGAGACTCCTTTGTGTAGTGAAGAATGGGCTATAAAAACCAATTCCTCCTCCTCCTCTTCTCCTCCTCCTCCACAATTAGGTCTCTTCTTACCGAGAGCAAATATGGTGAGGTCTAGGGTTGCCAGCGCCATGTTGGGAAATATCTGGAGATTTTGGGGGCAGAGCCTGAAGAGGGTGAGGTTTGGGGAGGGGAGGGACTTCAGTGGGGTATAAAGCCAATAGAGTCCACCTTCCAAAGTGGCCATTTTCTCCAGATGAGTTGATCTCTGTCACCTGGAGATCCCCTGTGATCCCAGGAGATTCCCCAGCCACCACCTGGAGGTTGGCAACCCTAGTGAGGTCAGACATTGCTGGCAGCCTGCCAGTCTTCCAGGTTTTGCTGCAATTATAATCCCACTGCATTCTTGTTATTAAAATGATATTAGAGTATGTGGTTATGTGATCCCAGGAGATTCCCCCTGTGATCCCAGGAGATTCCCCAGCCACCACCTGGAGGTTGGCAACCCTAGTGAGGTCAGACATTGCTGGCAGCCTGCCAGTCTTCCAGGTTTTGCTGCAATTATAATCCCACTGCATTCTTGTTATTAAAATGATATTAGAGTATGTGGTTATGTTTAAATTTGAGATTTAGTATTAAGTGATTGCATTCGGTTTTGTCATGGAGAAAAATTTGTAAATTCTTTAAGGATATGTTAGTCCGATCCTTTTTCTTTTGCTTCTTTCCCCCTTATTTTTTTTTTGTATTTTTCCTCAGTTTTATTTTCACATATGAAAACTGTAATAAAAGTTTATTTTAAAAATGCAGCCAAGGTGAGAGTCTTTAAAAACAAGCCAAGAACTAAAGGAAATAAAAGATTATTGTAAAAAAGAAAAAACAAAAACTGGGAAGGGCTGACCTTAAAGGTGGAAAGCTTACTTTTTCTCCATTGTCCTTAATGGTATCAGAACCCACCGGGGCTTCATAAATCAGGCCCCCCCTTGGATTCACCTGTGAGTTGGGCTCCACCATGGAGGGGAGGGGAGGACAGAAAGATAAGTTCTCTCCTCTCCTGGTGTTTCAGTATGTCCTACAATGAGATAGGTCTGGAGCTTTTAAGAATGCTCTTATCCAAGTCACCATTTTCCCTGGAAGTCACTATTAAAACATTTTGATTACCAATCTGTTTTACTTGAGTGTTTTGATACATCTTTGACAGATTACATTTTTTAATGTTCAGTACTTTTCAAAGTCTCAAACCATACTAAAAGCTGAGAGATTTTAAAGAAAAGCTGTAGTGTGTGCAATGTTCGCTTGCTTTTTTTTATTTAGATGGTAACTATGGAAACAGGTATACTTATGACTGATTTCAAAGGCACTAAACCAGGTGATACTTTTTCTGTTTCAAATCTATACAAGTCAGCTCCTTCTTAACCACTTAGTGCAATAACACACACACGCACAAAATACATTTTGAAATACAAAATGGTGAAAAGACTAGAACAAGCCACTCCTTATTCCATTCAAAATAAAAGCTACAATCCAACCCATGTAAACACAGGGAATCTTGAACTAAGGAGTCTGGAGGTAGAATCCAAGCAACCTACTTTTTGTGCCATCAATTACACTCAGTTAGAAAAGGAAGAACAACTGGCCAGTTTCTGCTGGGCTTCAGTGCTGAAGATAGCAACATGATGGCATTGTGGCTATCAGGTCAGCAAGTAGTTCAATCCAAAACTGGAAGAGGGCTTTTCTGTGCAGGCAATAGTATAGCACTGTACAAAATGATTCACAAAGTTACTTGGAGAAATTATTAGGGACTGGGGTGTACAATGCTGAGTATCGTTTGATGCAAATTGGATCTTACAATGTAACTTTGCATCATTTAATCTGTCATGTTAACACTTATGCTTTGTTTCAGTTCTGTTTTTTAGACTTCTGGTTGGTTCTACAACCCAGATCTTATTTCATGGTTTATTGACTGTCCCATCCTGTTGACTGTATTGACTTACTCTGTGTAATCCATCTTGAGTCCAAGTGAGAAATGCAGACAATAAATGATGTAAATAAATAAATTAAATTAAAATTCTACTTGTTTATTGCCTGTTTGCCTGCCTGGTCAGTACATGCTGATGTAATAATTAGGTGACCAAGTCCATTATAATTGATTGTCCTAAGTGCACTTATGGTGGACACAATAGTCAACATATATGTTTTCTTCAGGATTATGTTAGTACTTCCAGGGCTTTTTTTTGTAGAAAAAGCTCAGCAGGAACTCATTAGCATAATAGGCCACACCCAACAGCAGAAACCCAATAGCATATTAGGCCAGTCCCCCTGACAGCACAGTTCCATCCCAGGATCAGCTTCCCCAGATCCCCCGTGGCTTGCAGGGTGCATGGGAAACCCGAGGGAAGGAAGGCAGTTTCTGGATTGGCTTCTCCAGGTGCCCCACAGCTTGCGAAGCACCTGGGAAGCCCAAGAGGGGGGCAGCTGTAGGTCTGGCCAATGTGGAAGCCAGCCAGAACTCCGTTCCTGTGTGTTCCTGCCCAAAAATAGCCCTGAGTACCTCTACAACTCATGAGTTAAAGACAGAGCAGCAGCAAATGACCACTGCAATATCAGCATTAACTAAGATTGTGGCTATTACCAATCATTATGATTATCACTAGAGTTGTGCCCAGTTACTCCACTTGCTATATTTAATGGTAAGTTGGATACTGAACCAGCAGTTCCACTTTCTGACAAAAGAACTGCACCAATACTGGATGAAGCAACAGCAACAGATTTCATTTTTTTAATGAACTGCAGCTAAAATTAGATTTACAATAAGTGTTATACCCTCACAACAACACTGTGAAATAAGTAAGGCTAAGATTGTCTGACTAGACCAAGGTCAGCCTACATCCTTCTGTGGCAGAGTAATGATGTGAACCCAGATATCCTTAATTCCATTCTGAGATTCTAACCTATACTACACTGGTTCTGATAGCTCAGGGAAATTCTTAAACTCCCTTTCCTTTGTAAAAGGGGGGATGTTTTCCATCCTCCCTGTCTGTACTTCTTGAACTTTCCTGGCTTCTTAAGAGTAAACCTTTACTTCCTTAGCAAATAGCAGAGAGATGTTCTGGAGTTAATCTGTGTCAGTATGTTCCCGTTCTCTTCATTTTTGATATTGCATGTCCTATCATCATCCTGAAGTCATGGCCAAGTTTGGGACTCTGAGCTTTATATTCTGACCAGGAATAAGGCCCATTGTGGAAATAAATACAATGGGCTCTAGAAAGAGGCTCTGGGAATGTGCCCTGGTCTTGGGCACTCAGTGTCAATTTGCTGTCAGTATAATGACACAAAGTCCACCATTTTCTCCAGGGGAACTGATCTCTGCCACCTGAAGAGTAGCTGTAATTCTGAGTGATCTCCAGCCCTCACATGGAAATAGCAACAATGGTTCCCAGGAGGAAATGGCTGCTTTGGAGGGTGGATTCTATAGCACTGTACGTGTCTGAGGTCCCACCCCTCCTCAAACTTTGACTTCCCCAGACTCCACCCCTCAAATCTCCAATAATTTTCCAACCTGGAGTTGGCAACCCTATCTCCCTCCCAGCCAACCATTAACCTACCTATATATGCCCCTCTGACTTCAGCTTTCCATCTCATCTGTAAGCCAGCAAGATGCTTTTGCACTCTTATGAGAAATTCATAAGTGATAAATGGACTGTTGCTAATTGTGTGAGAGGAACTAGGAGGAATAACCAAGGAGAAAACAGCTGCAAACAGCTCCAGCAGAGGCTTGACAGCATTTTCCGAGGTTGCCAACTCCAGGAATTGTTTCCTTCTACAAAGAGACTCACACAGAAAATAGCCATCTTGTCTCTGGCTAAAGATATGTGCTCACGAACTCCATTACATGTTCTCTACACATCACAGGCTGCAAAAAAACACCCCCCCCCAACATTTCTTGCCCAGTGAAACAATGGACTTGACCAGCTAAAAACTGGTTTGGCTGCCCAGAGAGGTTAATCCCATCTACAAGACAATGCTCCTAGCCAATGATGTCAGCTTCTGGCCCCAGGTATTCCTTTAACCATGCTAGGTAGAATCTAACATTGCCCAACCCCCCTTCTCCTACTGGACAAGAGCTAGTGGGTGGACCGGCAAGGGGTGGTCTCAGGACAGGCATCTGGCCAAGCCTGCCCCCAGAGTCCACCCCCCCAATAAAAGAAAGCACCCAGCAGCCAACTCTCTCTCTTGCTTCGATGATCTCCTGCCCTCCCTTACCTTCAAGACTCCTGGTCTGCACAGCCAAGGGCCTACACATGCTGCTGCTGGTTCAGCACATGTGCTTCCCACCCCCATCTTTCTCCCAGCCTATCATTAATTTTTCCAGGACTGCACCAGCTACTGGAGAGGTAAATATGCCTTCTACAGGAAAACAACATTCTCCTGCTCATGCAAATGTCTCTTACTCTCTCTCTGATTTCCTAGTTATTGTATAAAAGTGTGTGTGATTCTGTATTGTTTGAATGAGATATAATTTTCTTAGTGAAGAAACACTGCTTTATCATTACATCAGTCTCCTTGTCTATTCTCTGGTTTGTCCGGGAGGGGCCCAAACTCTGTATACACAGGTGTGATCCATTTATGCCTATTTCCAGTTATTAATATTCATAATTCCCCAATATTGATTAAGAAATCAAGGCCATTTGGCTAACACATCCCCCCTCCGTCGTGGAAAACAGTTGTAATTCTGAGTGATCTCCAGCACTCACCTGGAGATTGGCAACAATGGTTCCCCAGGAGGAAATGGCTCTTTTGGAAGGTAGAATCTATGGCATTGTATCTTTCTGAGGTCCCACCCACCTCAAGCCTCACTCTCTCCAGGCCCCCCCCCGATGGAAAGCTGAAGTCAGAGTGGCAAATAAAAGTAGGTTGATGATTGTCTGGGAAGGAGATAGGGTTGCCAGCTCCAGGATGGGAAATCTATAGGACATTTTTGAGAGCTAGGAGTCTGCTTTTGTACTAACTTTTACTAATAGTAGCCAAGGCATCACAAAATAGTGATCACAAGCTTCACCAGACAGGATGTTAAGACACACACTAACCCCCAAAGAAGGTGCTTCAATCCTCAATTGTTTCGAAATGACTAAAGTCAAACTAGAGAATCTGAAGTAGAAACTGAAGGGGGGGATTTTGCAAGCCCAGCAGAAGCAGTGCAATGTACAAAGTACCCAGCAGCACCAGTGCAATCAGGGTGCCCAGCAGAACCCATTGCCATTGTGGCAATGACAGTTGAACAGGTCTGATATCAAGCACAGAATCACATTCCAAGCGGGAGGGGGGTTGGAAGCCCAGCAAACCCAGTGCCATTGTGGCAATTCCAGCTGATGTCAAGCACAGAATCACAGTCTAAGCCAAGGGGGGAGGGTGTTGGAAGACCAGCAGAACCAGTACAATGTACAGTGCCCAGCAAACCCAGTGCCTTCTGCTTATAATATTAACAAAGGTTTGCTACTATGCTACTCTTTAATACATTCTGTCACCAAGCAGGATAGGAATGAGAAGGCCTTGGTCTCAAGGTGAAAATAAGGGAAGGACAGAAAAAAATAGGTGAAGGGAGACAGAAATGAATGAGAAAAGTGTGGAAAAGAGGGAGAGAAATTAAGAGAGAGAAAGGTTGTTTTATCTTACTGTAGCACCCTAACTACTGCTTTGCAAGATCTGACTAAATTAGGTGCAAGGAAAGGAAGAGAGAAAGGGAGAAAATGACTAGCAGTCTGGCAATTACTGTAGCAGCTATCATCATGCTGGCTTGGGTATTCTAAGCCAGCCAGCATGGTATAGTGGTTAAGTGCACAGACTCTAATATGGGAGAACTGGGTTTGATTCCCTACTCCTCCACTTGCACCTGCTGGATGACCTTGGGCAAGCCATAGTTCTGGCACAGCTGTTCTTGAAAAAGAGCAGTTTCTGTCAGAGCTCTTTCAGCCCCACCTACCTCACAGGGTGTCTGTTGTGGGGAGGGGAAGGGAAAGGAGTTTGTAAGCCGCTCTGAAACTCCTTTGGGTAGTGAAGGGCAGGGTATAAATCCAATCTCCTCCTCCTCCTCCTCCTCATCCTCCTCTTCTTCTTCTAAACAAGTTTGCTTCAGTCTTGGAGAAAGGGAAATTTAGCTGATCCTTTAATGCAATATGCTCAGACTTCCCTGTGCCCATAGTAGCTGCAGCTAAAACTGCATTTAAAAAAATAAATAAAAGGAAAGACATTCAGCTGGACTCAACATGACACTGGCTTTGAGGGCCCTCCAGCTGACTTCCTCAAGCTGCACCCAGGGTGGACCACACTCTACCCACCCACCCCGGTATGCTAGTGACTGCAACTCTCATAGTCATCCTGGTGGAAAATTTTGAGGCAAACAATGAAAAAGAGGGAAACAAACTCCAACCTGAAATACACTGAAAATGCTACAAGGGTCAAGCTACAGCAGATAAAATAATATCAAAATAAATATTTATTATACGGTGTACACAATAGTAAAATTTAAAGACAAAGGGCCTAATTTCAGGCTGCATTTAGAGTCAGGACAAGCTTTACATAAACTGTAATAATTCCCCATACAAAGTTGATGAACATATTAAATGACCAACACAGACCGTATGTGTTTTGGCTTCAAGGGCCTTCTTCAGTGGTCAATAACAGATACTTTAAAAAAGAACGAAACACACACACAAGAAAATACTACACATCTGTCCTGACCATGTGTTGTTATCTCATATATTGTATGGTAAGATGTAAACTTATAAAGCAGGCCATGGATCTCTTCACACGGTAGCTGTGCTCACACATAATTGATGTAACAATCTGGTACAGAATTTCCAGTATTTCAGGATGTGCCATCAACCAGCAACTGAAGTCAAATGGCCTTCCCACAGCCCTGTGCCTTCCCACCTGTACCTGGGGGCCAGGAGATGCTTGAAATATGATGTGTAAATCTACAGAATGCGGGAATTAAGAAATTAGCCCTTCTTGTGTAAGAAGAAGTGTTGTTCTGTCTACAGAAAAGAGCTTGGATCCCATCCCAAAGTCACAATTTTTAGTTTTAAGTCCTCCCGGTGTTTCTGTCTTTCCCTTGTGTCTGTTATTGTCACTCTACCACACAGAATTTTGTGAGGATAAAATGGGTAAAGGAGAACCGTGTAAGCCAACCTATACTCCTTGGAGGAAGGGCAGGATAAATGATACATGTAGAAGAATTATCTGATAGTTAAACTATTTTTATTTTGAGATAAAAAGATAAATTGTTTTTTTTAAAAGCTTAAAGTACTGGACAATGCTGGACTAAACTGAAAACTAAATTAAATACCCTGATATAGATAATAATTTCAACTTCAGAAAGTGGACATTTTGCTGCTTAGCATCATCCACTAAGTATCAAAGAGGAAATATTACAGGGTAACATTTATTTCCAGCTAGTATTCATAACTTCATTGACGCATGAGGGAAACTTTGATGTCTGAGGCTTAATACATAGGAGAAAGTTCTAAGATCAGGCCCTGGAATCAGTCTTCATTTTAGCTTTATCTTGTATTTTTTACTTGGAATTAGATATATTTTATTTAGTCATCTCACATTGCTATTACTTTTTAAAAGGCAGATTTTTCTCTATTTTCTTTCACTGAGATAAATCCATTACTGAAGAAAATAAACAAATGGGACAGATGTTCATTTGTATACATTTTATTTCAAGCCAGTTCATATACAATCTTTGATCATCACCGCAAGAGGACAGGAATACTGCTGGAAAACCAGGTATCATAACTGAGATGAATTTATACTGATGGAGGGATAAATGCACCCCATAATGAAAATATGCAGTAAAATGGCTTCCAGTACTGCTGAAGGCCAGTGTAGTCCACTGAAAGGACTGTCTTAAAGGAAGGATACACAGATTTTAGCTGCATTGTAATAGCACAAATTCATTCAATGAGTAATTAAATTGTAAAACTCCGCACCAGTGGTCATAACAATGGTTGGCTTTAAAATGGGATTAGACATATTCATGGATAGGTATGGGCACAAAGTGAGAAAATGTGGTTCAGTTCATGGAATGGCCAGTTCACAAAGCATGAACTGTCACAAACTTTCAGCCGCCAAATGAACCAGTTTAGTTCATGAGGTCCATGATGTGATAGAATGCTCTCCGGCATGCTAGAGACACCAAACTTGCAGGGGATTTCTGAGTGACTCCCCTTGCAGGGGATTTCTGCCTACCCTCCAAGCTTGGTGAGGATTGGATTTATAGGGTCTGAGATATGGCCCACCAAAGAAAGTGCCCCCAGGAAAGTGCTTAATGGGGAAATGACAGGCACAAGTTTAGGAGATTCAGGGGTGTATAGAACAAACCCTGAGCAAGTTAGAGGCATCAAACTTGCAGGGAATTTCCCCCTGATGCTCCTATACATGTCCTTCAAGTTTGGTGAGAATAGGATTTATAGGATCCAAGTTATGCTCCCCCCAAAGAAGATGCCTCCTGAAAAATGCTTTTGGCGGAAATGCCAGGCATACATTCAAAAGTGCAAGCTACACACATCAAATGCACAGGGAACCTATTGGCGTTTTCAAGAATGGAAAATTCCATCACCCATGTTGCTTTGTTGCTTTGAAGTTTGGTATACATTTTGTTTGAGCTGATACAGTCTGTCTGAAAATGCATCCATTCATGAACTGGCACGAACCTCCACAAACTGCTTGAAAGTTTATGGAAAGTTCATGTCAAACTTCAGTTCACAAACCACAAAGTATCCAAAATTTGTCACAACATTTAGTTCATGAGCTGATTCATGCCCTCCCTTATTCATGGAGGATAGATCTGTCATGATCCTGGGCCTATAGTAGTGCAGTTTACAGGCTAAAGGGAGGCCTAATGGCTCCAGGGAAGTCTGTATTAGAGTGACTACAGGGCCTACATTTCCCAGGTCACCCCTTGGGTCCTGTTATTGGCTAATAGGGGATTTGGAGGGAAAACTTACACCGCCAGAGGAGTAGAGGGTGGTGCCTGGGAAGAAGGAATAGGCCAAAATGAAAAGTTCTTGCCCAAAGTGGGAGGGTGTTCACTCCCAGGAAGCAGAGCTAGTGAGGCTGCTGCAGGAGGGATCCCTCATCCAAAAGAGGTAAGTCAGTCTGAGGCAAATACGTAGAGAAGGCTAGGACCATATAGTCAGACATGTTAGGATTTATTATTTTACTGATTTACCTACTTACACTGTGCTCATTTTTCCTATCAGGATTGTAGTTATTGTTAAATCTCTTTAATAAAATAGTTTGTTACTCTGCTTGGGTCCTCGCACCTCATTCAGGCATGTATAAGGGGAAACCTACCGGAAAAGGAGTGTATAAAGGGGTAGGGTGGGTGCTCTGGGCCCTCCCAAGGAGACCCATAAGTGGTGGCAGCCATTAGAGAATTTTTATAGCCACTGCCCATGACAAGGTCCATCAAAGTCTACTAGCTATGATGATTAAAAGGAGCCATAGACTGTAAACCTCTCATATCTGGGGTAGGAGACAACATCTAGGGAAGGCCTTGGCCTCTATGTTTTATTTGTTGTCCCAATAGGGCAACTGGTTGGCACCTATATAAAACAGGGTGCTGGATGAGATGGACCATTGGTCTGATTCAGTGGGACATTTTTTAATGTTTTTGTGCATAGTTGTCATGAGTGGCATATCACCGGCTATGGGATATGTGAATTGTATTTTAAATGGTTTGCTGATTTTAAATTGTTAAATTATTATATTGTTTTATTGTCTAATTGTTTATAGTGCCTAAGGCCTTGTTAGCCACCCTGAACCTGCCCTGGGGGGGAGGGTGGGATATAACTCTAATAAACAAACAAACAAACAAACAAACAAACAAACAAGTTGCTCAGAGAGGTCAGTGAATCATTGCAATAGAAAATATATGATTTAATCTTTTGCTGTGGTACTGAAATGGATTCCCTGGCATTTTTCCAAATAGGTCAAAACTAAGGGAATACCGGTTAATCAGAGCTGGAGGATGCTGTATGTACACACAATAAATATACTTCCAAGGCAGCATGCAACAATCATTTGAACAATAGAGCCGCAATGTTGGTCAGGCGGGATATAAATCTAAATAAATAAATAAATAATAAATAAAAAACTAATAAATTAAAGATGAAAATCTGCAGCAAAACACCCAATAAATAACAATAAACTATAAATAAAATAACATATTTGAAAGCCAAGAATAATCTATGTCACTAAAGATGTACAAGAATGCCCTTTTTGTTTCTTTTTTGAATCCAGACAAAATGGAGGCAATGCTCCAAGACTGATGTTTTAGAAGAGATTGTAGTACCTATTCTGGAGAATGTTATATTTCTGACAAATCATGTAAAGAGATCTGGGCCGATCTTGGACCCATCCTGGTTGATGGAAAAAACAGGCTGGCATAAGATACCTTCTTTCAGTTATCTCTTTTAAATTATCTTCCATTTCAGACACAGTTGATTTGGCTATGCTAATATAACCTCAAAGATGGATTACAGTAACATGCCTTATGCAAGGCTGCTCTTAAAGAAAACTTATAAACTTTGATCAGTATAAAATACAATAGCTAATCTATTTATTGGAGTATGTCAGCTTGAACATATTAACATGTTCAGAGAGATGTCATTAGTCCTCTATCTATTTCCAGACTCGTTGTAGTTCTTACCTTTCACAGTCTAGGACTATGCATTTGATGAACCATCTTTCCATATACAAACCAGGTCCTTCTGTGGGTCCTTCTTGTTGGCTTTCCTGTGGCAACTAAGTGGCCACTGTTGAAAACAGAATGCTGGACAAGATGGATTACTGGTTTGATCTAGCATGGCTGTGTGTATGCTAAGTATTGTTAAGTTGCTTGTGACACATGGCAACTGTATGACTTAATAACCTTAAAAATGCCCTATTATTAACAGACTTGCTCAGGTCTTGCAAAATGAGGCCATGGTTTCCTTTATAGAGTCAATCCATCTCATGTTGGGTCTTCTTTTCCTGCTACCTTAAAACTTTTCCTAGCATTATTGTCTGTTCCAATGAATCTTGTCTTCTCATAATGGAGCCAAAGTATGATAGCCTCAGTTTACCCATTTTAGCTTCTAGGAAAAATTCTGACATGATCTGATCTAAAATCCACACATTTGTTTTTTTGGCAGTCGATCTGTAAAATTCTACTCCAACACCACATTTCAAATGAATCAACTCTCTTCCTGTCAGCTTTCTTCATTGTCCAACTTTCACACACATACATAGTAATGGGGAAAACCATGGTATGAATTATCTTAAACTTGATTGCCAGTGATGTATCCTCACATTTAAGAATCTTTTCTAGCTCCTTCATGGCTGCCCTTTCCAGTCTCAATCTCATTCTGATTTCTTGGTTGCAGTCTCCTTTTTGGTTGATGATGGAGCCAAGGAATAGTAAATCTTGAACAATTTCAGTTTCTTCATCATCAGCTTTAAAATTGTGTAATTCCCCCGGTTGTCATTATATTTGTCTTCATGATGTCCAGCTGTCCAGCACTGCTACTCTTATGTAAGTTCTGTTTAGCTGTTTTAATTGATTAATAGTTTCACTCCCTTATATTGTATGTTTTGGTGACATATTTATATGTAAACTACCTTGAGTCTTTTCAGTAGGGTTAAAATAATTAAAATGCCTGGACCTTCTTGTTGCAGTAAGGAAACTAATACATTCAGAAACCACCTGAATGTCAGAAGGCCTACCACTTTTCTTTTCGGAGGAGACTGGCATGCTCCTGGGTATTGTCACACCAGCACCTCTAAGGCATAGGCACCACTCATGCAGAGAGAACTTGTGCACTTTGGTCTGTATGTTCTGCTGCTTCTAGAGGCTTAGTTAATGAAATATAGAGTCAGCTGTCCTTGGCGTATTGATGACACCCTATACCAGAACCTAGATATGATCTTATTCAGTGATCTAGGAGTATGGTGACTCTGCCAGCCAGTGTCACTGTGACATCATTTCTGGCTGCAGTAAACCACTAGAAATGGAAATTCTAATACATAATTCATCCATAGCTTTTGGGGTAGAGTGGTATTAATATGCCGAGGACATCTGGCTCTGTATTTTATTCAATATCCATTTAACTTGTGAATTATTACTATTTTTGACACTTAGATACAACATACAACAAAACAAAGACCTCCCCCCATCCAGCCAGGCTTTCTCAATGGGAACAGTTAATGACCTAGGAAGCAACCATGTTTTTACATCCAATAAAGAGGACTTTGAGAATTTTTTTCACAGTGGTCTTGGCAAAACTTCTTTTTGCCATGAAGTTTAGCATTTGACTTTGCCTAGATTCAAGCATTCTTTTGGAGTCTTATGAAACACAGAATATTAGACAAACTTGTATCTGAAAGTTCTGTGATGAAATCTTTTTAATGAGCAGACATCCAAAATTCAATAGTTTAATCTCTTAAGGATATGTTAGATCCAATTTTATTGGTCATCTTTGTTCCTTGGATTCATAATATGACACGCCATCTGGGACACACTCAAGATCTTTATTGCCCTGAATACTTCAAAAGCCTTTCTGTGATGGAAGAGATCACAGCAAACTGTTCTTTTCCATTAAATCATTTGCATCTACTATCAAGGGAGGGAACAGCTTGGCCATATTAGCCTTTTCTGTACCTTTTTCCAGTTCTACAATACCCTCTTTGATATGGAGTATGCTTTATTGCATTTCCCACAGTACATTGAGCACACAAACAATACTCCAGTTGACTATATTGTAGATGTGTATCATGGCATTAGGGTGGCTTGTTGCTTTAATTTGTCTCATTGAAACCATGAAATTGAGATCTCTTTCCTGAGAAAGAGCAGCTTACTCAGGTTTCTTCAGCAGCTATGTAGAGCCAGACTGTTTATATTTTCCATGTTGCAAAGTTTCATTCTTAATTTATATGTGGTCTCATCATTCATTTATTTGCTTATTCACCCAGTTTGCATGAGTCCCATTGAAGTCAAAGGGAGATTATACTGCACAATTCCATATTGAAACTAAACTTGCATACCCGTATCTGAAATTAAGACGTTCTTCATCTCCACTCCTAATTCTTCTTCCTTTTATCATTTCCCTTATGCCAAGCTTTATATTGTAACCTCTTCAGCAGGGCCGCCTTGATCACTAGGCCAACTAGATGGCCGCCTAGGGCCGCAGCTGGCAAACGGGGTGGTGGAGAGACTAAGAGAGATTCAAACCAGGAGATAGTGTGCTTTATGCAAACCATGATTTACCATTATGTCTGAATGCAGCTTTCCATTCAGGCTAAGAACCAAACTTAGCCTTGGGCCAATGCAGATAGATGTGTAGGCACTGTGGCCAGCCGGTGCAGGTGGCTGCTGGCGGGGCTGGAGAGCTCATGAGCCCGGGCAGGTGGGCAGGCGCTGGGGCTGGGGGGGCTCTGGCAGTGGAGAGGATGGCTCTTGCGGTGGAGGGGCACTACAAGGCAGCCTTGCCTGGGAGGGTGCTACAAGGTGGCCTTGCCTAGTGCTCAAAAAACCCTGGGGCCAGCCCTGCTCTTCAGGGCATGGACCAGTAATCTTGTAGTATGTAAATTGCTAAGAACACCAATGGCAAAATAAATAATACCGTTTACTGGCAGACTATCTTCTGGAATACCTCTCTGCCTAAGCATACAAGAAGTTCTAATGAACTACCTAGAATTGCATCTGCAGGATTAGTCTGATACTTAAAATTAAATTCAGAGCTGCCTGCAAGAATAGTTAGTAAGGGAGGCTTTGAAAAAGATATCAATTAATATTATGAGACAGAAAGAGTTGTGCTATGCATGCTATTACCAGAATGAAATGGTTAGCACAGACTGTAAAACACTAATAATTCTCAAACTATCTGCAAAGTAAGGAGAAGTGCTTTCCATTTTCTGTGGCTTTGAAAGCTTTCCTTCTATAAAAGATGCTTTTATAGAACTTTGGATTAAAAGATCTTTATTTTCTTGACATTTTTCTAGGAATTTATTCATACATTTTGCCAGAATTAAAAGGTTTAAGACTGACAAGTGTTCTGTGGTAAAGCTCTATCTGTGTTCTCTTTCTAGCACATTTTTATCCTACCATTCCTTCAAAGAACACATGGTTCTTCTTTCCTCATTGTATCCTCACAACAAACCTGTGAGGTAGGTTATGATGAGAGAGGGAATAGCCCAAGTTTATCCAGTGAATTTCATGGCAGAATGTGGCTTTGAACCTGGGACTTCCAGATCCTCTTTCAAACCTTGTACTTCACTGATTCTCTCAAGCAGTATCAGGGTTGTTCAGTCAACAATATGATTCTGTAGGAATGTATCAATGTACTATTCCTTAAGAAGAAGGATATAAAAAAATTCAGTGTACTGGGTGTTATTGTTGGCACCTTTCATTTTAAGAAAATTGTTTCTCTGCAATTTCGAATATTCTTATGCAGTTGGGGCATTTTAATGGAACAGTTTTATTTACCTCATAAAGCTTTTTTCATGAGCCTAAAGAAACTGCAGAAATTGTGAGACCCAGCTTGATAATCGTTTTTCCAATTTATTAATAGCATTATTGACCAATTTTAGCATTACACTATTTTGCTGTTCAGAAGATTTAAATATGTATAATTGGCATATTTATGAAGATACTGCCTCATTTTTATATAGTTTTACTTAATATCCCAGTTATCCAGTTCTCTAGAAGGAACAGTGGGAAATACATACGAAGGAGAATAAAGAAGCTATAAGGCACAGAAACCCAGATTCCTCAAGTAATACAAAAGGATCTTTTTTTTGGTTCTAAACCTGCAACATCCTTCATTTCTAGGATGCCAGGAACATCCTTGTTGTAACTGCAAGGAGAACTGGGGCAGATGGATACTGGAACACATGATGGTGCTGGTGGGATAGGAGCTAGAGGGACAGACACACCTGTTAGTAATAGGTTAGGTCCCTCCTTAACTTCAGTCTCTACGACATGAGTGGTGTCCTGATCAGCTAGTGAGTTACTGTCAAGGCTTTGCAATTCTTCTAGCTTTTTCTCTTTCAAAAGCTGGCCACCAAAATCATATTCTAGTGTATCGTCCAGATTATCTTCCCCAAAAAGAGAATGCCTCTCTTTGTTTGTAGAAATCTAGAAACAAAGAAGAAACTGAGAAGTTATATTTCCTCAGGATTCAAGACCCTAGTTCACACACACACTTCCATTGGTGGAGGAACAGTATGGGCATTCATCTCCTGCAACTGACGTAACTTCTAAAAAAACTCTTCAAAAACTTCTGATTGCCCAGAAATCTAATCTGTGTGGTCCTTTCTACGTATGAACTTGTTCACTAAGGATATTAGCTGCTTGATGGAATGCCAGTGCTTCTATCACATGAAGGCAAATGCTGAATCAGGTATACTCAGTTTAGGCTAACTCACCCTGTAGTCTAATAAAAGATCTTTGAGATTATAGTAGGGGGAAAACAAGTTAAAGGATGGTAACAGCAGTTCTTGGGGATAAACATGTGCTAGTCAGATGACGACTCTCTCCATGTACATTTGACTTACCAATGTTAGCTGGCTTTGATCTGAGGAAGATAAAGTCAAGATAAAGAAAATACATCTTTTTAAAAGTTTAATTTTGAAACACAGAGCCAGTTGGTGTAGTGGTTAAATGCATGGACACTAATCTGGGAGAATCAGGTTTGATTCTCCACTCCTCCACTTGCACCTGCTGGATGACCTTAGGCAAGCCATAGTTCTGTCAGAGCTGTTCTTGAAGGAGCAGTCCTTGAAAGAACTCTCTCAGCCCCACCTACCTCACAGGGTGTCTGTTGTGGGGAGGGGAAGTGAAAGGAGTTTGTAAACTGCTCTGAGACTCCGAGCGAAGGGCAGGGTATAAATCCAATATTTTCTCTTCTTCTTGGTTTCAGGTGGGTTTGTGCTTATGGTGTTTATACAAAGCAGTTCTCAGAACTGTCTGTACCATCCAAGTTTCATGTGATGGGTTGTTCCCACCCACCAAAAACTTTTACTATTTTAACAGGAAGTATGGAAGTGAGCTCCTCTCAATCATGACACCTTCTACAGTTCTCATATGAAATATTTCAAGACACAAGTGGAATAGTCACTTCATACAGTGGTATCAGGTCAGAAACAATTCTAAAATTATCTTTCAACCTAGAAGCTTGCACATATGCTTTTCATGAATAGAATTGCCCAATCTGATGTCTCCTGTACCTTTAAGAATTGCACAAATGGAATATTTTGCCAGGTGCAGTTTTTCAAGCCACAGTCCACCAGGCATGGGCAAAACTGCATCTGGCAAGTTTTCCCCTTGTGTACAATACTTGAAGGTAGAGGAGCACAAGAAGTCAGATGAGGACTGAACTCAGCCTTTGTTCACACACAATCACTTCCTCAGATGCAGTTCAATGCATTTTAAAGTTGTTACCTTCCTCTAGGGGAAGTTCTCCTACTCTGTTTTTGCTTTCCATCTCCCCAAGTAGCTCCAACAGTTTTCTTTGAAAATATCATATGTAATTATATTCTCCTGCTTCTTGCAAAGATTAAGGGTATAAAACTAACCAAGAAGGGAACTTTGGGTAATCTCCCTTTAACCAGAAGTAAAGTGTATTTGTTACAACTGTTCCTTTCCCAAAGTAAGGTACTACTTGTAGGACTGCCAGCCTCCAGGTGGGACCTGGGGATCCCCTGGAATTACAGCTCAACTCCAGACTACAGAGACCAGTTCCCCTGGAGAAAATTGATGGTTTGGAGGGTAGATTCTGTGGGATTGTACCCCACTGAGGTCCCTGTCCTCCTCAGGCCATCCCCAAATATACAGGTGTTTACCAATTTGAATCAGGCAACCCACCCATCCCCTGCAGGTGGCCAGGCAGGGCCTGGCAACCCTACTTTCTGGCCCTGTTCCTTTGTCTTTGGAAAGATGTGAAGTGGGTGAGGTTGTTCTGACCACAATCTCCAGACAGGGAAAATCTTCACCTACGTCATGTCTTCTAATTAGGGTTGCCAACCTCCAGGTGGCTTCTGGAGATCTCCCACTATTACAGTTGATCTCCAGACAACCAAGATCAGTTCCCCTGCTTTGGAGGATGGACTCTATGACATTATACCCTGCTAAGGTCCTTCTCCTTCCCAGGCTCCATCTCCAGGCATTTTCCAACTCATAGCTGGCAGTCATACTTTTAATTGTAATATTACTGAGGATATAAAGCAAAGCACTTCCTATTATTTAAGAAGGCCAAACTATCAGCTTTAGGACGCAGAGTTAATCCAGACTTTGGGGGTGGATGGAGAGAGCAGGATGCTGTCATGTACACTCCCCAGTCATCCCCCTCCCAACAAAGGGAAGGCACAAGCTTCCAGTGCCCTGAGTAAGCTGGCACATGAATGAAATACAGCAATACAGAAAACAGCCCCTAGTGATCATTGCCTTCCCATTGCTCACTCCCTGAGTGAGTATCAAGCAGGCAAAAGAGGAAAGGGAACGGCCAAGAGTGACCACCATCAGCTGTGCTGTGTGCACTTGCATGAGCAGGGGGACACCGTAACCCACCACTTAAAAAGCCATTGGACATTCCTGTTCCTGCTGCTAAGGCTGATTTTTGTGCAGTTTTTTAAAAAAATCCTGTACATTTAAACAGTGATATGACAAGACTGTACCTCAAGCTTCCCCCTCCCATATCTACACATTTTACCCACTGAGTTTCTGCTTTTTGCCTGCCATTGAGCTCGATATCTGCTACAACCTTGAGAGACTTCCCACCCCCACCAGCTAAACAGACTTTTCTTCCATCCCCAGAGACCTCAAGAGACCCTTCAGTCAACACTGGAAAATCATTCTTACCTCTTCATCTGAAATATACTCAGAATCCATTATTTCAGTCCTGAAGAAAAGCAAATTCTGGTTGAGAGAAGAATGGAAAGTAGTTAGCAGAACTGAAACGGAAAACATTTCTGCCTCAGATACAGAACTTGGATTTTTGATGGTGCTGCTTTGAACCCTTTTAAAAATGTATAGGTAGAATCAGCAAAAATAAAAGTATAAAAAACAAATTTAGCCTAAATACCTGTATTCCTGTGTCAACTTGTAAATATTATGTATAGCTGCTCAGCAATAGTAAGTGATAATATAATGATAGAAAGCACTCAGGCTTAGACCTACAGGCAGCATGACAGTATTGCAGAGAAATAAATAAACCTAACTTTAAACAAAACGCCATCTGGTAACATTGAAGAGTGCTATTTAAGCCTACCACCTCTACAAAAAAACATTTTTTAATCAGTCCATTAATACAAAGGTCAAAAAACTTTCCAAATATACATACAGCTAAGCTCAAACTATCATGAGGTGCTGTAGTTTTTAGGTTTTCAAACTAAACCATGAAAACTTCACCAGTACAAGCAGAGTTTGAGAAAAAGTGGGAGAAATAAACCATGGAGGTTTTTGTTCATTGTGAGCAAGAGTTTCCATTTCCTGTTTATTTATAGCTAGCTATTCTACAAGGTTAATCACTTTAACTAGGTTTATGGAATAGTTAATGGTTTCTTATTGCAAGAAAAAAATGATGGGCATGAATTGTACAAACACTTACACATGATAGCACCAGTGTTTCCTCTAAGCTGAGTTAGCATGAGCTAGCTCACAGTTTTTTAGCCTCTGGCTCACACATTTTTGTCTTAGCTCAGGAAGGATGGCTCCAGAGCAAACTAATTTATGTAGTAGCCAAATTGCTCACTCATAACTTTAGTGCGGGTAGCTCACAAAGTAGAATTTTCACTCAGAAGACTCCACAGCTTAGAGGGAGTGTTGGATAACACCATTTAAATTTAAGACCATAGCTGGTCTCCCTTGCTAGATAAGGCAGCCACTAGGGTTGCCAGGTCCAACTCAGGAAATATCTGGGGATTTTTGGGGTGGAGCCAGGATATGACATAACTTTTGTGATGTCATTAGGGTTACCAGGTGAGGCTGACAAGCTGGAAAGTTGTCCTGGCTGTCACATTTAAGCATTCCTTTTAAAGCATCCCTTTAAAATTGGAAATAATGGAGGAAGGGCACACCTTCTTTTGGGGCTCATAGAACTGGACCCCCTAGTCCAATATTTTTGAAACTTGGATTTTTTCCCCCAGGAGATGCACCGTCAGCTATGCTGAAAATTTGGTACTTCTACCTCAACGAACAGCCCCCTCAGAGCCCCAGATACCCACAGATTGATTATACCCTATGGGGACCAGTCTCCAAAGAGTACATAGAGTGCCCAGCAGCCATTCCCCCCCCCCACACTTTCTGACAGCCCTGAAGTGGGGGAAGGGGCTCCAAACCAGGAGATCCCTTGCCCCTAACCCTAGCAGCCACACTCTCAAGTGGGTCTTAAACATAATTTGTTCCAGACTTAACTGACTCCATGTGATTTTTATGAGTTGTTAGCAACAGCAACAGGTAAAGTTTGTTTTTTTAAAATGTTTATCCATTTATTTGAGAATTTGTAGCCTTCCTTTTTCTGAAACCATACTCAAGGTATGGTTATAGTATATAATAATATAATAATATATAATAATATATATTATAATAATAAAAAACAATATACAATTAAAAAGCCATAAAACCCAACAAATATATGTAATTAAAAGTTATCTGGGAATGTTAT
The DNA here is from genome assembly GCA_029233225.1 of Lepidodactylus listeri. Lineage (NCBI taxonomy): Eukaryota > Metazoa > Chordata > Lepidosauria > Squamata > Gekkonidae > Lepidodactylus > Lepidodactylus listeri. Next base: position 114,409,337 of record JARCFY010000001.1, on the reverse strand, counting down.
AAGCCCTTCTGGATATTCTACCTTGTACAATGTGATGAATCTCAACAAAGTGGAAGCCTTCAAACAACTTCAGAAATGTTATTCTATAAAACTGGAGTAGCCTCTTTAATCAAGCAGTTGTCTATCCAGCAGGGTTGTCAAGTCTGACTTGGGAAGTTCCTGGAGATATGGGGATAGTACCTGGGGTGGGTAGAAACTGGGAATGGGAGAAGTCTCAGTGGAGATGTGATGCACAGAGTAATCCTTCCAAAGCTGCCATTTCCTTCAGGGAGTTCAGGGTTGTCTATTGTTCTGCCTTTATCCTTTTTACCCTTACAAGAACCCTGTAAGGTAGGTTAGGCTGAGAGAGTAACTGGCCAAGGGAACCCAGCAACCTGCATGGCAGAGTGGAGATTAGAAACTCGTTTCCCAGATCTTAGTCCAATACTCTACTACACCATACTGACTCTCCATGAATATGTTGATTTTAGACCAAAGAAGATAAAATATGAACTTGTTGGTAGTTTTCAAGTACTCAAACAAATGCAAAAATACATATGAGTACAATTTTTCATGTCCTTCAATGAAAGGGGGGGGGGGCAGTGTACTTAAATTGCAGAAAGGCGGATTTCAATTTAACCTGCTGCACCTTTGCATCCATAGTGGCTGCAGATGCACTTTGGAGGTTTTCAAGAAAGGGGTTTATTTATTTATTAAAATATCTCCTTTTTTGCCAAAATACTCAAAGTGATTCACAGTTTACAAGCATGAGTATTCCTTGGAACCAGCTTTGGCTGCACAATTCCAAATGTGAATATTCAGAAATTGCTGATCCAAGTCCAGTTTGGCAACTAGTGGCCCTCTATGTAAATTCCCATCAACAGGGGTCCGTTGGAGCAGGAGTGCACAGCTCCGGGAGTGACCAAGCCCCGCCCCCTCCTTGGCTTCCCCGAGCAGTGCAGAGGCGCAGCACCCCGGGGAAAGCCCTGCTAGGGTCTTTATTGTTTTTAATGTGTTGTTTTAATATTGATAATTTTATCATCGTTCCTTTTATGACTGTGTGCTGCTTTTCCACAGACTTGCTCAAGGTGGCATATAAATTTTCTAAGTATACCATTTTTTATCTGGGCACATGGCACATAAGTACTGGAGAAATTTCACCAACCCTTCAGCAGCTTCCACCCCATCAGTTTGGTGTAGTGGTCAGGAGTTGTACTCTAATCTGGGAGAACTGGGTTGATTCCCCACTCCTCCACATGCAGCTGCTGGTGTGACCTTGGGCCAGTCATAAGTTCTCTCAGAGCTGTTCTCTCATGACCTCTCTCAGCCTCATCTACCTCACAGGGTGTCTTGTGGGGAGGGGAAGGGAAAGGGATGGGTGGTGCACATGTCCTGGGTATCTCAAGTCTACTTGAAACCTGGTGGTTTCAAGGGAGCAGGAAGAGAATGAGGGTGTGTTCTTTACGCTTATTTTTATTGCACAAAGTATTCGATGGGGAAGGGAATGGAGGAAGAACAGGTAAGTTTCACTTACCTGTGGAGTTGAGCCTGAGGGGTGGATATTGCCTTCTGACACACTTCCGGTATGTTAGGGGGTGTGGCATATGCAAATGAGTTATGCAAATGAGTTATGCAAATGAGCTCCTGCACCTCTTTTTCTACGAAATGACCCCTGCCCATCAACATCAAAAGATGCATCCGGAAAAGGTTGATGGATCCATTACTCATGTAGATACACATCTACTTGCACATCCATAGTGTGAATGGAAACTTCCTTCCACGCACAGATTACCTTTGAGGGAATGGAGTAACTGAGTTCAGTAGGATTATTTGGTGAAGATAAATAGGACTGCACCCAAAATACCTTTAGGGGAATTCAATAACAGATGCATCTCTGATTTTTTTGCCTTCATGATTCTCCAAATACATTTTAGTCTTTTAAAATTCAGAAAAAACCTAGTAACATGGGCTGAAATCTTAATAACATTTTCCTGGAAGTAAGTCCCACTGAATAAAATGAGACTTAGTTCTGAGTAGACCTGCTTAAGGCTCATTCCCATAACCTAGCATTCACATCAATGAGTAATACAGCTAAATCTGGACAGAGGGGCAGTGCATAGCAGAGTCAGTTCCCTCTGACCAAACTCCTTTCCAGAACAGGACCACACCCTTCCTTCCTGGGTCCTATTAAAACACGTCACTTCAACCCCTTCAAGGGCTAGACATGAAAGAGCATCTATGAAAGCAGGAACCAGCCCCAGGTGAAAGGAGGAAAGCACTTACAAGGTTGTGATCTTTCTGACACTTAGCTCAGACCAAGTTTTGAAGTTTAGCTTTGCCACTGTAAAATAAAATAAAATTCTATTATTCTATGACAGCATCAGGTGTTAATCATCTGAACTACAACAAGAACAAAGGAGATGTTTTGGGCTGGCCAGACTATATCAGTTCTGTTCCAAAGACCTGGCTGTAGTCTTGAATGTCAGGACTTTAAAAAATGATATTTGTTTGTTAGTCTCCCTCCCAAGCTTGCAAATAAGAGCTAACAATTCAAACTCTGAGAAATTAAAATCATGTTAAAGGCAAAACATTGCTGTGACATAATTCAGGTTTTAAACTTAATAGGTGATTGTTTTTCAGAATATTTATTTTATTAGTGCTTAAATGAATTACTAATATCACTGCTAAAGCTAGCATTTACTAAATGCTCTTGCATGTCACTTTTCAGATATTGTCAAATAGAGCCACTGTGGTGTAGTGGATAAGAGTGTTGGACTAGTATCTGGGCAACCCAGGTTCAAATCCCCACTACTGTAATGGAAGCTTGCTGGGTGACCATGGGCCCATCACAAGCTCTTAGCCTGGTCTACCTCACAGGGCTGTTATTGTAAGAAAGTAAGGAAGGGGGAATGATGTTCCAAAAGATGCTTTGACTCTGAACTGGGGAGCAAAGTGGGATACAAATAGCGTAGTTCAGTTTAGGTCTACAGTCCCTAGACCAGTCATATAAAAAGAAGTACACCTTTAAAATATTCCATGATGGGATACAAATAAATAAATGAATAGATATAATACAAATTTTAAAAAATTACGATGGGTACTGCTGACCTAAAAATATTGCTTACTTATAAAACACTGTGTTTGCATATCACAATCAAATGCTAAATATCATTTTAGGTCAGGTATAAGTAATGTTAGGTACTAACTGGCAATGAACATCAAATATTTAAACAGCAATTACAATTGTGTAGGAACCTGTGCTGATAAACAGATTTTGCAATTATTCAGATCCTCATTGACATCAGCAGGTTGATTCCTATGAAGCGTGAATGACAGCTGCTCATAGACATGGATCTTTCTCAACTTCTCTTTATGCCAATAGCAGTTGAAACCTCAAAAACAAATAAACAAACAAACAACCCACTGACACTGGAGGGATTCATGTGAACTAAAGTTTATGCAGCCCAAGGAGCAAAAACTGGGCAACATAGCCTCCAACTCACTGTGGCATCAATTGCCCCCCCAGCCGGAATAACAACACAGACAACAGTTTGGAATTAAACAAGGGCCACTTTATTAACTATTTTACAGAACACTGCAGCAACGGGCAAAACTAAGCAAGCACAGGAACAGGCAAGGCAGGCGTCACTCCCTGACACAACCTCCTTGCCCTTGATATGGGCGGGTCACCTAGCTCTGGTCTTGAGCCAGCCACTTCTGGCTCGTAACCGGCGGCCCGGCATACTGGCGCCCCCTCCCAGGGGCGCCTACCCCTGAGGCTGCACAGACCTTCAGGGAGGAGCCTAGCCTGAGAGGTTCCCAGAGGAGACCACCATTCATCACCCCAGACCGCACTGCCCTAGAGCAGTTCCTGATGACCTCCTGTTCCCAATCAGGATATGCCGTGAGGAGCTCACCAGCACCAAGGCAGGAGCGGGGTGCCTGCCCTTAAAAGGCAAGCTCCACCCCCACCTGCTCTGAGACGCGCAGGAGTGTGTCAGAAGTTGCTGCCTCCCATTCAGCATGGAGGCAAAACGGCCCCTGGGAGCCACGGCGTTGCCGGGCGCCTGGGAGCCCAGTTGCCCCCCCAGCCGGAATAATGTGACAGACAACAGTTTGGAATTAAATAAGGGCCACTTTATTAACTATTTAACAGAACATTGCAGCAACAGACAAACTAAGCACAACCTCCTTGCCCTTGATATGGGTGGGACACCTAGCTCTGGTCTAAAGCCAGCCACTTCTAGCTCATAACTGGCAGCCCAGCCCAGCATACTGGTAGCCCCCCAGCAGCGCCTACCCCTGAGACTGCATGGACCTTCAGGATATGCCGTGAGGAGCTCACCAGTTCCATTTTCTTGCTTGTGCAAACCTGCCATAGCCAAGGCCAAGCCTCTGCTTTGGCCTTTGCTACCCCATTCAGCAATTGAGTGCCAACCGGATCCCGTGCTTCAAGTCCTCTAAAAATATCCCATTGCCCTTGTCTGAAAGGTGTACCCCATCAGGCCTATACAGGTCAGGAAACTCGACCCGTATGTTGGGGTGCAGTAAAAACAGACCCAACCCAGACTCCATGGCCTTCCTTATCTGACTGTTGGCCTTACACCTAGCATGGTCAATACACCTGGGGTCCCAAACTTTCTGCCACACCTGGCAGGGAAGCATTGATATGCCGGGCCACCCTGCTCTTATCATCACAAGGTCGGCCATGGGCATCTACACCGTATGCTGGGCCGCCTTGCTCTTATCCTCACAAGGTTGGCCCTGGCCTGCTATGTAAGGGCCAGGCCCTCCATCAGCCCAGAATCATTGTCCCCCAGGTGTATTGCCAGAACGTGAGGAGTAGGTCCCCTCCTCAGGAGCAAGGGAAGGAATACAATCCAGCTCATGCCCCTCCTTCCCAACCCCTCAACTGATGCACGCTCACTAAGGCCCCACTGAGAACTGACGGGTGTCCACCATGCCTGATGAGCTGCCCAAAAAGGAATGCTGTGGCCGCAGACTGTGACCCTTCATCTGGTCTCACAGCCCGCAGCACCTGTAAGAGGAACGTCATTAATAACTGGTTCCATACCCTGAACTGATTTTAGAATAGGAGATAGAAAAGGTGCCCTGCTACCCTAGAAAAGGTATCCAAAACCTAATGTAAACCCCTCGGAGAGGTAAGCACGAAAATGGACCTTTGAGTAACAACTTAACATGAGCCCGAAAACATCCAATTTAATTGGGCTGGGCCCCTTTATCATGAGGGAGTTGTTGTCCCCCCCCCCCCGAGCACTTGCCCCCTTTTCCACCCCCCAGCCCTTTGGCCTAGGGCAGCCAGAGAAGGCATGAGGCCTGTCACACAGGGGGCACTCATGGCGGAATGAGCAGGACTCATGGCCACAGGCTCCCTGGGAGGTAAACTCCCAACAAAGTGGGTGTCGTTGAACCACCTGCCCCACCTGCATGCCGGAATCCGACTTCCCATGAGCTGTCTTCATGGAGTGACTGCTGTGTGACCTCTCACCCCAAGATGCCCTATTCGATGACATAATTTGCAGCCACAGGTTAGGGTTAATTTTGTCCCACTGCATGGATGGGTTCCTGGCTGTCCGCATCCTAAACTCCTCATCATACGGGGACCAAGCCAGGCTCGGGAAGTCTGTAAAAGCTTTGTAGATTATGTCCATGTACTGGATCATTGCCGAAGCCCTCCAAGGCTGGTGCCGCACTATGACAGCAGTGTAAATAAGGAATCCAGGGTACCAGTTCACCCATGTCCTATCAACTACGTGGCACTTCAAGCACTCTTTTTCTCATTCATCCAGGTTGTCTTTATCTTTTTTCTCCATCTCATGATAGAGCAAAGTAAAAATGTCCATGTATTCACCCTTGAGGATTTTTTCCTTGGTGGCAATGGACAGATGATTGCCCAAAGGCAAATCCGGGTCCCCACTGGGCAGCGCCCCTGCAGCAGCTGATTCATACGACGCCCCCCCCCCCCCTGATTAGGATAGCTGATGCCAGGCTGTGGGTAACCCCATGCCGGCCAGGAAAATTGAGTAAGAGGCAGAGCACACAACAGAATGTAGGGTGGCCAGCTACCCTGAACCATTTGAGAGGTGGCCGCACCCTGATAACCGGGGCCCCATGGCCACCTAGGCCCATCCCCTCCTGCTCCAACCTCCTTACCTCCCTTCTTGTGTAGATTGCCACCTACTGGTTTTCCGAGCTCTGCCACTGCTGCCCTGGTGCCGATCCTTTCCCTTGTTCATGAGGATCAGCATCTCTTTTGTCCTCCAGGAAGGCCAAACGTGCTAAAACCTGGGCTTGAAAAGAGATATTAGCATCCCCTTTAACCATAGCATCCCTGGGAGATAAACCCCTTTCTTTTTCTAGCGCCGCCAGCCACTGCAAAATAGCGGCATTCACTGGATCATTTATTTATTTATTTCGATTTATACCCCGCCTAGCCATCATCATCCTCATAATCCTCGGAAGGAATCACAGGTGCAGGCCGCCCCGGAAGCCTTTTGGGAGCTGGTTGATTATCTTTCCCTTTCCCTTTCTCTTTCCCTGAAGCCATAACAAGAAATAAGTTATTGTTAAGCGGAGATTACAACCAGTTAACAATAAACCTCAATAAATGTGGGGAAAATCTAACTATTCAAGAACAGACCAGGTACCTAGTAACAGAGTAACCTAAAATGGTCGCCAGCAGTCACCCACAAAATGGCTGCCACACCTGATAGATCAGACCTCACCAGTATGGCCGCCCCCCATGAAGTTGCACTTATAGTGGGCCCATGACCCCACCAATATAGCTGCCAGGCAAAAGGCCAATGCCTCACTGAAATGGCCACCTCAGATGCCCTTCCCTAAATGGCCGCCAACACAGGGGTCAACAATCCTCACCAACCCTCCCAAGATGGCCATTCAAAGGCCCAACTGAGGTGCCCAACTGAGGTTCCCACCCAAGATGGCCACTGTGGAACAAGGGGGGGAGGCAGCCGGTTTAAGTAACTGCCCCCTACTACTGAAAAGTAGAGCGAGTGGGGGGGATAAAAATGGCTGGCCTGGATCACCCACCTAAATGGCTGCCAGTGGGCAAAAAGGGGGGGATAAGAGCTCCCTGCAGAGTAGCCAGGTGGGAAGCCACTCACCAAATGCCGCCCCACCCACAGAGGCCTCAACACGAGACCCACGACCACCTGGGTTGCCCCTGTTGACCAGCTGCCACCACTTGTGCCACCCTGGAACACCAGCCTGACAAACCCAGGTTGACGCGATCGGGCCTCCGCCAATGCCACCGGGCAGCCTAATTCGCGTTGCTGTTGCCTCCGATTAGGCTCTCGCCGACACACAGCACAGGCCGCCACCAATGCAATTGCACCGCTGCTGCCGCAATCAGGCCCGAAATCGGGCCGCCTCTGCCAAATCATGCTGCCGCCGATGAAAGCGGGCCACCGCCGCAATCCCCGTGAAGAGGAAGCCAAGCGGCAATAGGTAGGCCTGCCTGAGCTGCTCCCAAAGCGTGCTACCGACCTAGTCCAAGCATGCGGAGTAACTGCCATGAGCAGGGGCGGGGCACCACACTTCCCCAAATACTGATCCTGAATGGCTAAAACATGAATGATTTTCACATTCAGATTATTCTAGACCAGAGGTCATTTTGAGCAGGAGCTTGGGGGAGCGCAGCTCTGGGAATTGGTGTCAGCCCCCCCCCGGCAGGGGAATGCCTGCTTGTGTCATGATTGCAGCAAAATGACCCCATCCCCTGGAAAGGTCCTTGTTCCTCTGACCAGCCTTCTGAAGGCTTCAGCCACCACTGAAGCTATCCTCCCAGAATAGTGGTATTTCTGAGGCTTGGATTAGTAGCTGTCCCCTCTCTGACAGCTCTTTCTTTCTCTCTCTCTCTTCTTTCTTTCTTGCCTTCTGACATACTTCTAGTGATGTCAGGTGATGTCGCATATGCAAATAAGTTATGCTAATGAGTTATGCTAATGAGCTCCTGCACCTCTTTTTCTACAAAATGATCCCTGTTCTAGACCTTTGCAGCTCTGAAGAATCTACATAAATGGGCTCCCCTTCGCCCGGCAGCGCCGTGGCGCAGGGAGCCGGTTTGCCGCCTCGCAGGACGCGAGGCAGCAACAGTGAACGCTGAGTGCGTTCCTCAGAGAGCAGGGGGCGGGGCTTGCTCTGTGAGAGCCGTTGCCCTGCTCCCGCTCTCTGCAGTCCATTGGTGTGCTCGCCCACCCGCCCGCCCTGGTTGCAGTGTAGGCTTTTGCTGGTTGCCAATTGGGGCCAGGTAGGAATTTTTGCACCTCCTTCTTGTTTGGCTTGGGACGGGGTGTTTTTTGCCTACCTTACACTGCAGTCAGTAGTCAAGGGCATAGGTGGTGGTCAGGATTAAGTAGATTGGTCACTTGGCAGGTTTGTGCAAGCAAGAAAATGGAACCAGTGAGTGCCTCACGGCATATCCCGATTGGGAACAGGAGGTCATCAGGAACCACCCTAGGGCCTTGCGGTCTGGGGAGGTGAATGGTGATCGCCTACGGGACCCTCTCAGACTAGGCTCCTCCCTGAAGGTCTGTGCAGCCTCAGGGGTAGGCGCCCCTGGGAGGGGGCGCCAGTATGCCGGGCCGCCGGTTACGAGCCAGAATCTGACTGGCTCAAGACAGGGGCTAGGTTACCCGCCCATTACAAGGGCAAGAAGGTTGTGTCTGGGATTGACGCCTGCCTTGCCTGTTCCAGAGCTTGCTTAGTTTGCCCGTTGCTGCATGTTCCGTTTAAATAGTTAATAAAGTGGTCTGTTCCAATCTGTTGTCTGTCTCATTATTCCTGCTGGGGTGGCAAAATTATGTCTAGAAATGACCACAGCCTCCCTATTGGTTGCACACCTTAATGTAATGGACAGGTTTGTGCATGTCAGAGAAGCTGAGAACAATACCATAAGGAATTCAGACTCTGTCAAGAGACTAAACTCCCATCAGTCGCATGAGGCAGAATGGGCTCAGTTGAGATGCCAGACTAAGATGCAGGAATCAATGGCCACAGAAACAGAAGAGAACGGAAAATTCCAATGGTTATGGGGGGGAACAATCCTTGAAGGGGAGCTACTGGGCAGCAGCAGTAATGGAAGGTGACACTGGTGGAGGATCTATCATAGACAACAGCCGTGGCACTTCAGCTAACCATGGTTAATGCTGCACAGAAGAAAGCAATAATAAACCATTTCTGATCATTACATACCTCAAAAGCCCTATGATGAGTCAATCCAGAATGAAAGAGGCTATCTGTCTATTTTCTATTTCCATTTTCGTTCTTGGAAGTAACACCCAAAATTAAGAGTAGGGGAGGAAGGGGCTTGGATAAAGCTGGCATCTTTTAAGATTTATGAACTCCTAAATTTAGAAAGGCCACTTCGTTGGTGCCAGCATGTACCCTATGCTTCTGTGCATGATTCACTAGGTGGCGGGGGGGGGGGGGGGAATGGCAGTCACCTCCTTTTGTGAGAGCTCATATGAGTAACATGAAATGGGTCCAATTAATCATTTTAACCACTGAATTTGCTCTGAATAAACAAAGTATGTATCAGATGATAATACCCCAGAAAGAAGTAGGCATCTTGGGGCGGGGGGGGGGGGGGGGAGAGAGTCTTCCCTCTGCAGCTCCATGCCTTTCATTATCCTATCCCAAAGAGTTTTCTGAAAGGAAAAACTGCTCGAGCAAAATATTAAACAGTATTCATTTGTCATTTCCCTGAAGAGACCAGGCAGCAACCTGCTGGGGTGGGAAATATAAGGCCATTACAGAGCTTGTATTGAATTGTTTATCTCCCTCCCTTTCTTCTCCTGTTTAGCAGCTCTTCCTTTGTGAAGGGTAATTTGAGCGCTTCTGCAGGAAGATGGCAGCATCACCACTGTTTAATTTAAAAAGGGGGCTGTGGGGAGGGGGGCGAATCACACGAAAACTGCCCAGCAGACACCCACAAGACACGACGGCCGCTTTTAAGCAGGCCGCTGTCCCCAGACTTGAGCCGCCGCACGCCACCCACGTCGCCACCTCCTGCAGGCCGCTGCTACCCTCTAGTCACTGTGATTCCACACATGGGTGAAGGAAGGGCCGCTAGAAGGCTGTCTTCCACTGCCCTGGCTGTGTGCTCCATGCTGCCGTTGCCCGGCTCAGGCCATTGCTGGCCCAGGACAGGACACCCAGCCTAGGGTTGCCAGCCTCCAGGTGAGGCCTGGGGATCTCCCGCTTTTACAACTGATCTCCAGCTGAGAGAGATCAGCTCCCCTGGAGAAAATGGCTGCTTTGAAGGGTGGACTCTATGGCATTGTACCAGGCTGAGGCCCCTCCCCTCCCCAAACCCCACCTTCTCCTGGCTCCACCCCCAAAGTCCCCAGATATTTTCCAACCCGGACTTGGCAAACCTAATCCAGCCGCCCCGCAGCTGCTGGGGTCAATCCGCCGCGGCGGCCCTGCAGTCGCCTCCGAGGATAAGGGGGGATGGTCTACCGCCACCGAGGAGCACCAGCTAACGGCAAATGTAGGCCCCCCCTGAGCTACTCCCTCTGCGTGCTCCCACACCCTCGAGCACGCGGAGCAACTGACAAAGGCGGGAGCAGGCGCCTGCCCTTGAAAGGCAAGCCCTGCCCCGCCTGCTCCGAGATGCGCAGGAGCGCAAGTTGCTGCCTCCCATTCACTGATTTTAGCCCAGTTCTCTTCACTGCAACTCCCCAGGCCACATGGCTTTTATCTGCATGGGTGATGTGACAGCTAGCATTGGATAAGAAGATTTGCATTCACAAGTGCAGTTTTGCTCCCGAGTCATGAGAGTTTATCCCACTCTACTTAGAAATGTGTTACGTTCAATGTTGTTACATACATGTGTTGAAGCCCCCCCCCCCCCCAGTGTTGGAAGCACTGACTATGCAGGGTCTTTAAGACCCACCTTCCTTATGTGGAAATATGCATTAAAACCAGTCCATACACCTCATGGTCTTGGACCCTGGATACAAAGCCCAAAATTTGTGGGGGTGTTCTGGGCCTAGCATTTTCTCATAGTGGTTGTAAAGGAATCAAATCTTCACTTTTCTTTGGAACAGGGTTTCTTCCCCAGAGCAAAGAGCCAATCCTGCCCTCTTCCACAGTAAGAACTTTGTGATTGGCCCCATACCTCACAAGGTACCCACTACCTTTCCCCAACATTCCCATAGTGGCCCAGGTTCAAGGAGGTCGGAGACTCCTGCCTTGCCTGTTGCTTTAGAACGAAGGATTGCCTGATGATAATCTTGTTGCATATAGTATTTTAGGATGTGGCCTATTGATTTTTAATTTATGTCTGTGTGAAGGTGCCTGGAGCTGCTCCTTACTAAAACGGTCAGGATTTAAAGTAAGCCAGGCACTTCCTGGTGCCCTGTGTCATGGGCAAACGGGAACATCAGGAGAGAAAGGCATGACAGACATGCTCAGTGAACACAGAGAAAACCCGGGGTGAGGTCCAAGTGTGAAAAGTGCCCTTATCAAATGTTTCAGGGTTTTCAGACAGGACCGTGGTGAATCGTGCTTCCAGCTAAAGGGAGGAGAGTTTGATAAGTGAGCAGAAGAAAGTCATAAACTTTCCCTCCCACCAGCCTGGGATAAAAAGGCGCAATATTAATCTGCATAGCGGGAGAAAGTGATGGAGGCAGTCTTCTGCCAGATGTGTTTTGGCAACTGCGCTCCCTTTTAATAACCTCTGCAGCTCTGGAAGCCCCCTCCCGGCCATCTCTTGATGAGGAGGGGGCTGCTGATTCTGCTGCTTTCACCCCCCCCCCCCCCCGTCTCATCCAGAGCCGCAGCGCTGCATTTCACACCAGAAATCAATAGCGTGGGGCTGGCTCTCCCCGAGCCTGGGAGACTCCGGACTGGCTGTGGGCTATATAACCCAGAGCAACCTGCCCGATCGCTCTCTCTTCAGCGGCAGCACCAGGCGCGGGCGAGGCGAGAAGGGACCTGGGGAGCGCCGCCGCCTCCTCACTTCCAGCGAGCCCCCAAGAGCAGGCAGTTAAAACCAAGCGTGCCTTTCCTCTGGCTCAGGGCGATGTGTGCAGCAGTCGAGGCAAAGGGCGGGCTCCGGGTACCCCAGCAGGGCTGCTGCGAGCGGGTTTGAGAGGGCGGCATCCTCTTCCGCCTCCGCAGGGACGGGTCGGGCACGAACGCCCGCCAGGAGCGCCTCGCGTCTTCTTGGGCAAACTCTTCTGGGGACTGGCTTGGGAGACGCGTGCCTGACAGTCGCTGCGATGCTGCCTTTGCCTTACAGGAGGTCCCCGCCGCTGCTGCTGGTGCTGCTGGGCGCCGGGGTGCTGTGGGCGCAAAGCGGCCTCTCTCTGCGCATCTTCAGTGGTGAGTAAAGGGAAGAGGAGGACGCTTCGTGGGGACAGAGGGAAGATTTTGATATTTCACCTAGATCGCGGAAGAGTTCTGGATTTTGCGGGACCCGCAGTTGGCATCCCCCTCCCCCCACGTAGCAGTGGCTTGCCGCTACTATCTTAATGTATCTATCTGCAACTATCTAACTGTGTGTGAAACGCCGTTGGATAATAATTTCTAACGAAACAAGTGTCGGGGCTCAAAGGTTTTGATTCAGACCTTCCTAATTCCAAGGGGTCGTCTCAGTGATTGGGCCACCTATATCGTGTGGTACAGGCAAAGACACACTCTCCTCCTTGTGACTGGTGGTGCTGGGGATCAGCTGTGGCATTTTCAGAGCTACCCCCAGAACCTTTGGTTTGAGTAGGTCTGGGTTCCCAGTAAGTAATATGTGAGAGTTTACCATCTTTGAAATTCTGAGCATGATGCTTTGCTCGCCCCTCCCTCATTAATTGCTGTGTTTCATGTGATTTTTTCTCCGCTGGAACTTTGATGCTCTGAGTTCCTCATGTAGGGGGCTATTTTAGATTAACATCAGTTTAGAAGCAAGCATCTTGCTTCTTTGGGGTTAATGCTTCAAAACAAATAAATGTAACAAGGTTGATTGACTCTCATTAATCACGTGCACAGTTTTCATAGTTTAAGGATATAGAATTGCACCCCCTCATAGAATTGGACTCCCTAGTCCAATATTTTTGAAACTTGGATTTTTTCCCCCGGAAATACACCATCAGTTATGCTGAAAATTTGGTGCTTCTACCTCAATGAACAGCCCCCTCAGAGCCCCAGATACCCACAGATTGATTATACTCTATGGGGACCAGTCTCCCTAGAGTACATAGAGTGCCCAGCAGCCATCCCCCCACCACACTTTCTGACAGCCCTGAAGTGGGGGAAGGGGCTCCAAACCAGGAGATCCCTTGCCCCTAACCCTAGCAGCCACACTCTCAAGTGGGTCTTAATCATAATTTGTTCCAGACTTAGCTGACTCCATGTGATTTTTATGAGTTGTTAGCAACAGCAACAGGTAAAGTTTGTTTTTTTAAAATGTTTATCCATTTATTTGAGAATTTGTAGCCTTCCTTTTTCTGAAACCATACTCAAGGTAAGTTATAATAATAAAAAACAATATACAATTAAAAAGCCATAAAACCCAACAAATATATGTAATTAAAAGTTATCTGGGAATGTTATAAGCCCTTCTGGATATTCTACCTTGTACAATGTGATGAATCTCAACAAAGTGGAAGCCTTCAAACAACTTCAGAAATGTTATTCTATAAAACTGGAGTAGCCTCTTTAATCAAGCAGTTGTCTATCCAGCAGGGTTGTCAAGTCTGACTTGGGAAGTTCCTGGAGATATGGGGATAGTACCTGGGGTGGGTAGAAACTGGGAATGGGAGAAGTCTCAGTGGAGATGTGATGCACAGAGTAATCCTTCCAAAGCTGCCATTTCCTTCAGGGAGTTCAGGGTTGTCTATTGTCCTGCCTTTATCCTTTTTACCCTTGCAAGAACCCTGTAAGGTAGGTTAGGCTGAGAGAGTAACTGGCCAAGGGAACCCAGCAACCTGCATGGCAGAGTGGAGATTAGAAACTCGTTTCCCAGATCTTAGTCCAGTACTCTAACTACTACACCATACTGACTCTCCATGAATATGTTGATTTTAGACCAAGGAGCAAAAACTGGGCAACATAGCCTCCAACTCACTGTGGCATCAAAAGAGCCTGCATTACTAGTGAAATCAGTGCTAGCAGAAGAGTGATTTTAGCCCACTTCTATTCACTGCAGCTCCCCAGGCCACATGGATTTTATCTGCATGGGTGATGTGACAGCCAGCATTGGATAGGAAGATTTGCATTCACAAGTGCAGTTTTGCTCCTGAGTCATGAGAGTTTATCCCACTCTACTTAGAAATGTGTTACGTTCAATGTTGTTAAATACATATGTGTTGAAGGCCCCCCCCCCCCCCCCCCCGTGTTGGAAGCACTGACTATGCAGGGGCTTTAAGACCCACCTTTCTTCTGTGGAAATATGTATTAAAACCAGTCCATATACCTCATGGTCTTGGACCTTGGATACAAAGCCCAAAATGTGTGTGTGTGTGTGTGGGGAAATCAAACATTTTACCAAATCTTTTGACTTTTAGAAACATGATTCCTAACTTGGCAATGATATTTAGTTCAGGAATGTACTTTTTTAGCATTCCGGATTGGCAAAGGTTAATTGGGCTAATGACCTTTAATTTCTAACACATCACTTATAAATGTGAAAGACAGACATTTCAAGACTGAAGGGGGGTATGGATCTTAAAGTTGTCAACGTGTCCCAAGTGCTGGTTTAGACATTATTTGCCCTCTGTGCAGACTGCATAAAAATCACTCAGACATGTTAATATTCACAAAGGATGAGTAACATTCAACAGTTTATTACTTGGAGCAGAGCCCTCCATATATCTACCCTACAGAGCTGTGCACTTCTGGTAACTCAGTGCTGGTGGGCTGCCACGATATATACTTGGTGCTTTGAGCAGTGTAAGCAATATGTTAGGGATGCAGTCCTGTACACACGCACCTAGTAGTAACTTAGCCACACTGAACAAAATTACTTTTTGAACTGTCGATGCTTCTTTCCCCATGTGTATCTTTGCCACAAGAAGGGACTATGCAGCAGCCTGCATATGGGCTAAGTAATGTCTATTACTAGTGCTTTGTTTCTGGGTCATTAATCATATAAACAGTGCTAGTCTGGGAACCCTAGCACTTTCTTTTTAATTACTTTGTTGTCTTCTTAATTTATCTTGAAAGTACCATACTGTTTATCAGTGAGGAATTCAGACTTGGTGATGAGGTTTACAAAGATTTCAGTCCCCAAACCTTTTGATTAGTTTTGTTGCTTCTCTGTAGCTTTTCATAAAAGGCAGCTGTTTTATTATCTCAGTCTACCCCTGAAAATATAAAGAGCAAGCCAGCATTTAAACACTTTTGTCAGAATCTCCTGGCAGGCAGGCAGGCATGCTATATACAATTGAGAAAGATTATGCATCTTCAATTAAAATGAGACAAAACTTCAGATTTCCTGGTTATTGGGAAATTCTGGTAATTCTTTTTTCAGTTTTAATGTAAATAAACCATTACATTACATTTTGTTAAATTCTAGATCAGCTACTCAATAGCCAAGCCTTATAAAACAATGAATTTAAAGACAGAACCAACTGAAGGATCCAAAGACACCACAATTAGGGATGGGCATGGGCCAAAAAAAGTTGTTTTGTTCAGTTTGGGGTCTGTAGTGACTGCCAGACTGCCCCATGCCAGCCTTACATAGAATGAACCAGTCTGGGACATTCAGGATATGGAAGAATGGCCCTCACAGTGCTAAAGACTACAAACTCACAGGGGATCTTCAGCTGACCCTCTTCTATGTGCCCACCAAGTTTGGTAAAGATTGGACTGGAGGGGTTCTGACAGCTCCCCAAAGAAGGTGGCCCCGGAAAGTGCTTTTAGGGGAGACATCAGGTGTGGGTTCTGGAGTGTATATAACAGACCATGTGTGAGCTAGAGACATCAAACTTGCCAGTGACCTCCCTGCAATGCCCCCTTGCATGTCCTCCAAGTCATGTACAGATTGGGCTTGGGAGGTCCGAAATACTGCCCCCCAAAGAAGGTGCCCCCAGGAAAGTGCTTTTGGATGAGACATCAAGCATGGGCTCTGCTTTAATATTCTAAAAAGTACCAATCTTGGAGGTTTGAGCTATCCAGATTTGAACATATACTATTAAGCGGTACAGCTATGTAATACAGTATTGATGTTATCCTCTACAGTCAATAAAGACGATATTGATAGAACAGAGCTATACTAATCTGCTCTCCAAAATGTTATTTGGAATAAAGCCTCATACAGACCTCCTAGCATAAAGAATAATGAATATTTACTTTAAAAATGTGGGATGTTTGTCAATCCAAATTGATCCCTAATCCTTCACTACTAACTTCTTTCTTTGGCCAATGGTGGTTTCTTCTACCAATTAATCCAGATTCCTTTAGACTATGAAGAAAAACCAAATTAACAAGATTATTCGATGTCACCAAAAAGGCTGTATTTTGGGAAAAGGCATATTAGATCATTTACCATGTACTGCATTACCATGATATCAGTACTTTCAACTGAAACATTTACTTGAATCTAGTACATTCAAAGATATCAGAAAAATATCACTCAGAGCCTTTGAAAACCTCCTCTCAAATGATATCTATATCCACAAAGGTCTAACATAAATTGTATACAATCTTTTAATGCAAAATGATGATTCCAGACCATTTCTATATAAAAAAGATGGAAGCAAGACTGCAAAGGTGAATTTACCAAAAAAAAAAAAAAAAAAAAGGCAGAACATTTGGAACTTCTCCCCTTAAAACAAGATCCATTAATATCAAAATGTAGTCATTTAAAATCCTTACAAGGTGCTATTGATTGCCCACAAAGTTACACTGTATTAATCCAGCTTTAAGACCTATGTGCTGGAAACAATGTGATGAATCTGCCTCATTTTTTCACTGTTGATGGGCCTACAAACACATTGAACAGTTTTGGAACTTAGCGTTAGAACATATTTTTTGTATCACTGGGGCCTCCCTTCTGATGCGACCAGAACTTTTAGTGTTATCATTATGGCCTGAAGGCAGTATACCTAGGTCAATTAAAACTTTAATATAATTTTTATTAGGAGCGGCTAGAGCGGCAATAGCTACAAGATGGAAAAACAGATTGCCCCCACCGATTTTGCTATGGTTTGACAAAATATGGAGATTCTATATAATGGAAAAGATATCAGAATCAAGAAAATGACAGAATGGAGTCTAGTTCAGGCTTTTTTGCAGTTTGGTATCTGATGTTAAGTTACATGCTACCAATAGGAAAAGTTCCAAGTTGTATCTACCCTTCTGACTTGTTGCAGTTGTAATTCACTTGCCAAGTATATAATCTATTTAGAATGATTTCAATGTCTTTGTATTGCCCAGCCAAGCCTGGCTTTCTCCCCCCTCCCCCTTCTTTTCTGGTACTGTTTTCTTATCATATATTGTTGGACAATGTTATTACTATCTTTTGGTGTTTACAATTAAAAAAAAAATTGAAAAAGCATGGGTTCTGGAGTGTATAGAATGGGATCCTGTGTGAGCTAGATGCATCAAACTTATAGTGGACCTCCCTGGGATGCCCCTTATATTCCCTCCAAGTTACGTGCAGATAGGGCTTGGGGGGGTCCAAGTTATGCTCCCCCCCGCCACCATCCTATTCCTGGGAAGGGTTGGCCCAGGTCTGCATTGTGGACAGAGTGCAAGTGGACAAAGTGAGAGGGTGGCCCAAAGCCAAACACCCAACATCCAACAGGAAAAAGTGGGCAAAACTTAAACTGGGGGGGGGGGTTGGCCATGCCCAGCCTGCAGTCACCTTGCCAGCTGGGCGAGTTGCAGAGTAGGTCTCTGGTCTGTAACCTTGAGCCCTGGCTGGAACAAAAAGAATACTCCCCCCCACAAGACTCCTGTATACAATCTGCCATGCCCCCACCCAGGCTCTGGCTTGCAGCTGGTGCAAGAAGGACATGGTCACTCAGATGTAAATAACTCTACTGCAACTGGGCACAGTAGTCCACTCATCTATCAGTGTGAATTCTTCCACTCTGAAGATGAGTGGAAACATATGTGAAGCCACGGCTGGCCACCCCTCAGGTCTAAAAAGATGGGTTATGAAGGACAGGAAGACCAGGCAGAGTTTTGACGAGGGCTCCCTGAAATTACCTCACAAAGCAGCTTGGCAGCCAGACACCACAAGGAAGTAAAGCATGCCCACAGTGCCCCAAGCCCCAGCCTCCCTCCCGTTGGGCCCAAACACAAAGATCCCCTGGTCAGTATGCCCAGGTAAAGGAAATCTCTGGACAGATCTTCGCCATTAGTGGCAGACATATAAAGATTATCTATTGTGATTCTGAATTGTCCAAATGCAATGGAAAGGGGTGGGAACTCGCTCATATAGCAAGATGTTTGAAGAGGTGGATATTTGCTGAGGTGGATGTCATTCCATGCTGTAGGTGTTGTGTTATGAGTCATGATGTACAGGATGGACATGGAGGAGGTGACATCCTGCACCATGATCTTCTGCTCCACCAAACATGCAATCATGGAGTACTTGGAGTTCCAGCAAGTGGCCATATCCTAGATGAGCCACTTTCAGGCTCCTCCCTCTCCCCCTGCCTCTCCCACAGCAGACGCACAGACTTGATGCTGCACAAGAAGTGGCCAGCAAGGCACCGGCAGGTCTCAAGTAGTGACTTCAGCTCTAGGGTGGCAGTGTCCCAGGTGGCCTTAACATTCCCAAGCCCCCAAGTATCCCTTACTACCAGGTGGAGCATGAGCGCCAGGCTCTTGAGGTGTGCTGCCCTCACAGCTGCCTGCATTTTGACACTGGCATCCATGACTATATAGCCATGGGTGACGTTTATGCCACCCAACAACACCCCCTGGCTACTTTGGATCATGGCAGAGATGTTTGCATGGTGGGCAAGACTCGCCAGTTCATGGTCCTCCTTGAGGGGATTGGTACCAGGAAGCCAGGTAGTGGAGCAGCCAGCAAAAGGCCACATTCTCTATGAAGGAGAAGGGTTGGCCATCCATGGCAATCATCTCACCAACAAACTGAGTGACTGGTTCCTCAGCCCCTTGCCTTGCTTTTTTTGCCCAGCAGTATTGGTGTCCCTGAGGGCATAACCTCTTGGAGGCTGGCCTGTTTTGGGTTCCCAACCACAGAGTCCTGACTTCAAGCCTTTCTTTGTGGAGCCTCCTCCTGTTTTGTCCTGCTCCCCTGCTGAGGAGAAGTGAGCCTCTTCCGCCTCCCACTGGCTTTCATGCCTTCCTCTGGTCCCAACACACTGGGATGAACCCTCTGGAGAATGCTGGAGAACAGGTTTTGGATGTTCCTTCCCCTCCAGATGTGAGCATGACATAGCTTGCAGTCCATCACACAGGGGTCACTGGGGACTGTGCAGAAGTGTTTCCACATGGTGGAGTGAAAATGTGACCCTCGCGGCCATGTTTGGAACTGGTGGGAGGCACATCTGCTTTCTGGCACTGGGCTGGGAAGCACCAGAGGGGGGCCTACCAGCAGGAGCAGCAGGGAGTTGGGATGTGCAAGGAACAGATGCTTCACTGCCACTGTCAGAGTTCTTCTCCTCCCTTCCAAACAGAGCAAAGATGAGTTCCTGTGGCTGCTGTGAATGTTTAGCAGCATCCTGTGAGAGCCCCATGGACAGGGCAGAGGAAGGTGCCTCCAAGACCCCTGCTGCTGATGTGCTGGGAATGGAGATGTTCTCCAGAGTGAGTGCTGTTTGTTGCCCAGAGACAGAGCTTTCTGAATTTAGAGCCAGTTTGGTGTAGTGGTTAAGAGCAGCAGACTCTAATCTGGATATTTGATTCCTCACTCCTCCACATAAAGCCAGTTGCGTGACCTTGGGTCAGTCACAGTTCTCTCAGAACTCTCTCAGCCCTACCTACCTCACAAGGTGACGGTTGTGGGGAGAGGACTGTAAGCTGTTCTGAGACTCCTTTGAGTAGTGAAGAATGGGTTATAAAACCAACTTCTTCTCTGATGCACAGAAGGATAAAAGCTTTTTCCTCCCACCATGACCACCCATTCCACCCACTATCCCCCTTGTGATGCTGAGCCCCCAAAGCCCCCAAAGCCCCTCGCAGAGAGAGAGAGCCAGAAGATAAAAAAAGGTGGTGTGTATAAATGAGCCCTTAGCCAAGGTGCCCACCAGCTATACCCCACTGCCCAGCATGAGCAGAGAGGTTATGGAATCAGAGCCCCCAAAGCCTTTAGCAGAGAACCAGAAGATCCAAAAAAGAGGGGTGGAGTCTGACAGGGGTGTAAATGTGTGAGCCCTCAGCTGAAGTGACCACCAGCTATGCCCTACCACCCAGTGTGAGCAGAGAGGTTGTGGAATCAGAGTTCTGACCCACAGACATCCAAAGTCCGCAGCAGAGAGCCAAATAACAGAAACTGGCTGCAACAGAAGCAAACCCCCATGCTGGGCATGGCATGTGTGTGATGGGTCCGTTGCTCGGTGGTAGTGCACATAGTTGGTTTTCACAAAGTTCTTGGTTCAATCTCTGGCAAGAGATAGTTAAGTATCCCAGATAACAAGACTTGGAATGACCTCATCTGAGAACTTGGGGGGACACCAAAGATGGCTAGCTAGAAGTTGGCCAAGGTAGGCACAGATCAAAATGACTAAGGGCTAGGTTACACTTGATTCAGTACTGCTCAAGCAGGTGGTGGCTACACAGCTTCAGGCAGCCTTGGAGGAGATTATTTAGATGGGATGGAAATGGCCTTGGTCACCCGGAATGATGACCTTTGCTGGGACAGTGTCAGGGGAGGACATCCCCATTGATATATTTTTCACCTCTAAGGCTGCAATCACACACACCAGTAGATCCAATATAGGCATGAATGCCTGACCAATCTAAAGGGCACAATCAGACAGCAACATCTGGGAAGTGTTCTGCAGTTGTTGGCAACCCGTGCTGCTCCTCCACAGAAGCAGAGTAAAAAGACACCTGATAAAATCCGGTAGTAAATGGGTTGCGACGGGCCATGGACGGGCTTTCCCCTGTCTGATTGTGCAAGCACACACTCATGCCATCAGGATGGTCTGATCAGTCCATCCTGGCTCCATGCCATCCCCTCCCTTCACAGTATGCACATCATCGCATTTTCCATAGGGGGCCCTCAGTGCAGAGGTGCAATTCCTCATTTATGTGAATGGGAAACAAATGGCCAAAAA
Organism: Lepidodactylus listeri; assembly: GCA_029233225.1. NCBI lineage: Eukaryota > Metazoa > Chordata > Lepidosauria > Squamata > Gekkonidae > Lepidodactylus > Lepidodactylus listeri. Next base: position 114,388,119 of record JARCFY010000001.1, on the reverse strand, counting down.
AATGCCGACTCACCCGCAGTTGTGTCTGATCACACAATGATGGGCTGCGCCTGATGCTACAAAGTACTATGTGATATTGCAACTGAGGATGAAATTCCTCCAGAGTAAATAGCCTCGCTTCTCCTCCACTTCAACTGGTGCATGTGACCACAGCCTAAGTGGCTTTTGATACTGTTGACCATGGTATCTTTCTGAAGAGGCTGGCTGGGTTAGGAATAGGGAGCACTGTTCTTCAGTGGTTCCACTCTTACTTGACCACCCATTTTCAGAAGGTGGTGGTGAGGCACGGCTGTGCTGCCAAGGGCCATTTATGCTATGCAGTCCTGCAGGGTTCCATCTTGTCCCCCCATGCTATTTAACATTTACATGAAACCACTGGGAGAAGGCATCTGGGGATTTGGAGTGTGGTGTCACCAATATGTGAATGACACCTGGATATAGTTATCATCAACAGCTAGCCAGGTGGGTCTGTGGGAGTCCTGAATAGGCATCTGGAGAAAGTAATGTAATGGATGAGGACCAATAAACTGAAGTTCAGCCTAGACAAGACTGAGGTGCTGTTGGTCAGTGGAGAAGCTACTTGGTGACTGTGGAGTCAGCTTATCCTGGATGAGGTTACACTCTCCCTGAAGGATCAGGTTCATAGCTTGGGAGTGCTATTGGATTGTGGTCTATGATTAGAGGCTCTGGTCTCCTCTGTGGCACATAGTGCCTATCAGCTTCAGCTGGTCCACCAGTTACAATGTTTCCTTGAAAAGCATGATCCTGCTACTGTGATCCATGCTCTAATCACATTCAAGTTAGAGTACTAAAATGAAGCCTTTGAGAAGTGTTTAAAAAATTCCATTGGTATAAAAGTGGTAGCTTGGCTGAAATATACTGGACTCAGAAGGCCATGAAGATTTCAAACAAAGCTCTTTTTATTAGGTGGTCAGAGGAAGCATGAGGGACGGTGGTTGGGAGGCTTATATTTACAGGTAAGCCACACCCCCGACCTCGCCTCCCATGGGGGATTGGGTAAACAGGGATTAGGTTCCCGTAAGAGGCTATCATAGGACCATTTGAATATCCTAAGCCTCTGATAGGGGGACAATCAGGATCCTAGGGTCTATTGTTCTTTGGGACTGAAGCTCAGGTTGGTGTTTCAGCCCTGTGCTCCTGGCTGGTATAAATTACCGTTACAGGAGCGCCTGGTGAATATATCCAGACATGTAGCAGGGTACATTATACTGGCTATTAGCAGCGGCTGGTTACAGGGGTCATATCACCCCTGCTCTGAAAGACCTGCACAAATGAAAAATGAAATGTTATGCCATTTCCGGGGGCACCATTTTCTTAATACATGTTATGGGGTGGCTTTGTGGAGCAAGTGTCTGTTTGATTTCCCCTGCAGGATGAAAGTTTAATGTTTATTTAGAAAATTTCTAGGACACCTTTCCATACAATTTTTGGCTCTAGGGAGAAATAGTTTGAATCAGTAAAACAGCTTAAACAGAATGCTCACCAGTTAATCTTGCTTTTATTATTTTTTTTTAAAGTAAACTAAGCTTTGGAGATCCTGATCTCAGTTCTTTCACAAGCTGATTGCTGTGCCAATGGAATCTGCACTGAGAAAAGCCTTTTTGTTTGTAGTTTAACCTGCAGACAATCTGGTGTATGTGTATTCAGTCAACAAATGCTAACATGTGAACAGAATGATAATCAGATGATCATGCTTGTCTGGCATCTGGAGTATTTCCACTGATGTTTTGTTTTCTGCTGCCAAATCCTCAGTCACTCTAGCTGTTGCCTATATCCCTATTACCATCCAAAGAACAGAAATATTGGTCTTGTTTTATATGAACATCATTGATTAAGCTCTCACCCTGTCCATTCTGTGAGATGGTGGTTCTTTCCTAAAGGGACAGGTAGAATATGAACTTTGTTCAGAAACCATCTTCTCTGGTCCTGCTCAGTTAGTTCTTCATTTCACACTATGGTCTCTGGAACTACTGAATGCATCATGGTCTCATCATAAAGCTTTCCAGGTCTCCAGTAAATTAAAGAGAAGTGCAACCACACATGTGAGAAACTGTTATTAAAGGCTCATAGGTCAGAGATGAATGGTATGTCTATACAGTTCATCTTGCCTATGAGCCTCAGATATTGTTTCTCCCATGTGTGAATATTATTGATACAAAGCAGAATATGAAAAAGAACTCAAGTGAGCATTGGTAGTTAGGGCTGGTTTTACATTTGGTTTGAAGGCAGAAGCAGGTATCGGGGGGGGGGAGTGCTTTGCACTGGTTTGAATCATTCCTCACAGACTGGACTCAAAGGCTTGCCATCAGAGACCAGTTGTTACCAGTGTGGAACCATCCTGTCCTGTGGGAGTCCACAGGGTGCAGCCCTATCCCTCCTTCTGTTTCATATCTATATAAAGCCTTTCAGAAAAATCTTTCATGATTTATGGTTGGCTGTCAGTAATGAACTGAAAACACCCAGGTTTATATTTCCTTATCTGGATCTCCGGATGATGTGGTAGAGGCCCGGAATCACTGCCTGTTCTCTGCAGTTAAGTGGATAAATGTAAACAGATTGAAACTAAATCCTGACAAGTGCACTGAAGTAGAGAGGAGGCTATGTTCTGACTTACTTTTAAATTGTACTATGAAAGTGCTTATTCACCCACTGAGATTTGCATTCTGGACCAGCTGAAGTTTCCTGGTCAGACTCAAGAGTAGGCCCACATAGAGTGAGTTACAGTAGTCCAATCTGGAGGTGACCATTGCATGGATTACTGTGGCTAGGTCAGGGTGGGACAGGTAGGGGGCCAGTTGCCTGACCTAGTATAGCTGGAAGAATGCCAGTCTGGTAACATTTGTGATCTGGGCCTCCAGTGATAAGGAGGCATCCAGAATCATGCCCAATCTCTTGGCAGTTAGTGCCAGTGTTAAGGGCACACCATCAAGAGCTCCCTGCCCAGCCAGAGAACCTCCATTTTAGCTGGATTCAATCTCAGCTGGCTCTGTTTTAACCATCCCACCTTGGCCTTCAGCCCCTTAGCCAAAATAGCCGGGATGGTATCCAGCCAGATATAGCTGGGTATCATCAGCATACTGATGGTACCCCAGCCCGAAACTCTGCACCAGTTGGACAAAGGGGCACATGCAGATATTAACATTAAGGAGACAATTGCCTCAAGAGGGACACCACATACTAAGGGAAGCCTAGGAGACACCCTCTCCCCCAGCGTCATCCTCTCTCCCCAACCTTGGAGAAATGAGGTAAGCTACTTAAAGACTACCCAACAAACTCCTATGTCAGTGAGGCAGTGGGTCAAAAAATCATAATCAATCTTGTCAAACACTGCTGTAAGTAACAGCAGCACTGACCCACCTCAGTCCAACTGCTTGTGGAGATCATCTGTGAGGGCAACAAGTGCTGTCTCCATCCCATGGCTGTGGTGGAATCCAGACTGGAATGGATTCAGTGCCAGTGTGTCATCCAGAAAATTCTGGAGCTGCTCTGCCACCGCTCTCTCAATTACCTTTCCCAAAAATGAGATATTAGAAACTGGGCAGTAAATTGGATGGATCCAAAGGCTCCAAAGTTGGCTTCTTTAAGAGCAGTACCCCCACAGCCTCTTTTAATCCTTTTACAAATCTGAAAATGATAAAAGGAGTGTCTGTAGCTTTAAGCAACAGATTCCCTCATTGGCTGTTGCTAGGCAACCACAGTATTCCAGGCTGTGGAACTCACAGTTTCTGTGAGTAAAAAAAGGGGGGGCAGCAAGGCCCTTTAGTCCTATTTTTGCCTTTGAGGGAGAACTTATTGGGGCTAGGCCTGGCTAGGATTGCCAGCTCCAGGTTGGAAAATTCCTGGAGATTTTGGAATAGAGTTTGAGGACGGCAGGGTTTGGTGACAAGCCTCAGTTGAATATAATACCATACAGTCCATGCTACAAAATAGACAGTTTCTCCAGGGGAACAGATCTTTGTTGTCTGGAGTTCAGTTTTTATTTGGGGATATTCCCAGACCTCACATGGAGGCTAGCAACCCTGGGCCTGGTAGCAACCTCTGAGTGTCTTGATATCACCCAACTTGCATGACTGAACTAGACCTGGCTACTTGCTATTGTTCAACAGCAGCTACCCTATGAAAGCCATTTCCTCCGGGGGAACTAGGGTTGCCAACCTCTGGTGGGAGCTGGAGATCACCTCAAATTTTAACTGTTCTCCAAATGACAGCTATTGGTTACCCTGGAGAAAATGCCTACTTTGGAAGGTGAACTCTAAGGCATTATATTTGGGTGAGGCCTCTCCCCTTCCTGAACCATACACTCCTCAGAATTTACCACAAAATCTCCAGGCATTTTCCAGTGTGGAGCTGGCAACCCTAGCCAGGCCTGGCCCCAGTGAGTTCTCCTTCAAAGGCCAAAATAGAGCTGGGAAGGGCCTTGCCCCCATCCCCTACCTTTTTACTCACAGAAACTGAAGTCTGGAATACTGTGCTTGCCTAGCAACAGCCACTGAGAGAATCTGTTGCTTAAAGCTGCAGGAACTCCTTTCATCATTTTCAGATTGTTTAAACTGCCCAGTGTATTTTTTTAATTTTCACATTTTTCTGCAAACCTGGAGCCCTTTTCAGGTTTGTAGAAAGATCTGTCTTGCCTGTTCACAGCTCCAGTCATTAGATTTAAGTATTCAAAGATATCATGACCTCACTGTTAGAAGATAAATCAAATTTTACAGTAGTGGTGCCCCTGGTGTATTTCCTGGTACTCACTTCCTTCTGATGTCTTGGAGATAAAATCCAAAGAGTCTTGAATGGAACAGGAGAGAAGGGGTTTTCAGATAGGAAAGACCATAGACATAGACTTTCCAATTTCCTGGGGGGGGGGGGGGGGCTGGGCCAGAGGCATTGCTAAGTCATTAAAAGAACTTATACCCAATGACATCATAGGGAGGAGCTAGTGACCTCACAGGCCATGGTCACTATCTATGGAGTTGGAGCCATGTGGGATTCAGAGACAGGCTTTCCAGAAATTTAGGGAGGCCTGGGAACCCCCCCCCCCCCAGCAATGCCCCTGGGCTGGGCTAACCCAAGGAACAGGTGCCTTCTTAGCACACTGCTTAGAAACTCCACCTTAAAATTCAGACATTCAAAATAAATTATTAATAAAATCACATAATTAAATGTATGGGAAATGACTGCATTCCAGTGCATGGTTAATTCCTGCTCTTCAGGTTCAACTTGCAAGACACATTTGGCTTCAACAAATGATCTTCAGACAGCTGAAATACAACTTTAACTTTTGATTAACAATGCAAACTGTTTCTTTACATTTTTAAAAAATTACAATAAAATAAAGCTTAGAACCTAATTGTCACTGAATGTGTTTCTTCTTATTGATGTTCTTTGAATGAATTCAGTGGCTATAACATTCAGATCAATCTCCTGAGAGATCTCTTTATGTCCATGAAGAAGAGCCACATGATTGAGCCTCGCCTGTCCCATGCTTGACCGTAGAAAGGTCTTTATTCTACGAAGGCATGCGAATGACCTCTCTGAGCTGCAGGAGGAAATAGGAATGGTAAGGCCTATTCTGAGAAGTTTGGCTAATTCTGGCAGTAGCTGTTGCAGACTTTTTCCTTGTTCTCCACTGAACAGATTAATTACATCATGAAGACCTAAAAGTTTAATGTTCTGCTGCCTTGCAATGTGCAAACACATATCCCGATGAAGCTGTAGTCGGTTAGCATCAAAGTCAGTTTTGTAAAAATTTTGAATGTATGTGTATCATCTTCTCCTATGGCAAACTTTTCGATTTTGCTCATGTGTTGGAACACATCTGAGGAAGAGCGATTGTGTAAACTGCTACTGATGTTATCAATGATTTCATAAAAGATTTTCCTGTAGAAATCCTCAGGAGACTGAAACTGGTGAGGATTACACCCAGCATCAACACGTCGTGCAGGCTTTCTGTACCTAGGAACAGTAGGACTTTCTAAATCTAAGTCTTTCACAGTCGTGACTGTCTGTGACCAGAACTGTTCAAAGTTGTTCCTCAGTTGCTTTGTACTCTCCTTTGCAGAAGCAAGAAGAATTTCTGCCTGATGGAACTGTAAATCACTGTTTTGAAGAGCTGTATTTAATGTGTCCAAACGACCAAACACAAGCAGCAGTAACTGTAGCATGAAGTAAGAAGCAAATCTCCACAAGCTTCGTGCATATCCATATGCTTTTGCCCCAGGATCTCCGTCCTCCGCAGAAGACACATTCTCAAAAAACTGAATCAACTCCCTATAATTTGAAGCCACTGACTGTAAGGAGGCTGCTCTAACAGTCCACCTAGTGGGGCAAAATTGTCTCAGATTTATGCTCTCTGCCTGCTGAAAGTGTTCAAACAAAGCAAGACATTTTGGTGAAAAAGTGATCATATCAGATAACTCACTCAGAAAATGTCTGCACATAATAACATCTTTTGACACATCTTGTACCACCAAGTTCACGACATGTGCAAAATAATGAACATATAGTGCTCTTGGTTCCTCAGCCTTTACCAGAGCTTGTACTCCACTAAGATGTCCAGCAACATTTGATGCTCCATCATAGCATTGGCCACAACATCTGTCAAGAGGCAGATCAAAGCGACAGAGTACATCTTTCAAAACAGAAAAGAGAGTTTTAGCAGTGGTGGATTTAGTTTTGTAAAACCCAAAAAATAATTCCTCCACAAATATATCTTCTCTAGCAATGTGGAAGCAAAATGAAACCTGTTCTTGAATGGTGATATCTGTACTCTTATCAACAATTACACTGTAATAAACAGCTGCTTTAATCTCTGTCACTAGTGTACGTAGAACATTGTGAGCCATGATCTCAATCATTTCACTCACAGTGTCAGGTGAAATCCATTTGTAGCTTGTGCGATTCAACCACAATTTCAGCTGTGGAACATCTTCAGCATGTAGCAGCAAGAGCTGTTTCAGGTTTGAGTCTTCCTCATCATGGCCACGTATTGCACTGCCCTGTACCTTAGTGATGACAAAATTGTCATCAGTGCTTTTCTAGCATCTTGCATTTGCTTCTGATGGCCTTCTGAAAGCTTGCTATGTACATTTATCCCTGCTTTAACAGAGGCTATTGCCTGGACGGCTGCACGGTGCAAGTTAGAATTCTGATGGGTCTGAAATCTGACCAGTGCCTTCTTCCAGTTTGAGAAGCCATTATGAATAAAAGCGTCACGTGCATCCTTGTATCTTGATGTTTTTGGAAGAGGAACATTCATGTCATTTGCTGCTGAGCGACAGATGTCACAATATGCTTTATCTGTAGCCACGTCATAAGAGAGCCATTCATAGGTTCTTTTCCAACTATCTTGGAATTGCCGTCCTGGCTTTTGCTTTACATTAGGAGCACTCGTCTCTGAAGAGTCTCCCTCCCCCTTGGCTGAATCGCTTGTCAAGGAAGTCATGGCGGAGATGCCTCCAGGCCTCTCATCCAGGTCTATACTGCAGGATATTGTAGGTGTAGAAGAGGAATCTTCAGCATCAGAAGGGACCTTCTGTTTTCTGATTAGAAATCTATCCATGGCAAATGGAATGGAATGGTGGACTGAAAATAATGCAAAGGAAAATATCAGGATTCTGAAGGAGGATAAATTACAAATAATAAAATAGGAGGGGGTATCATGTTAATCATGTAACCCCTGCAGCTTCTAAATTTGCAGAGTGGAATGACAGCCTCGGGCATAGGCTCAGTGCTCCGCAACTTGAATGACAGCCCCCAGAGTGGAGTGATGGCCCATGGGAGTAGCGGAGGTGTTCTGGAACTGGAATGACAACCCTCAGAGTGGAAGGATAGTTCCAGACTGCTTCTGAAACACCCAGGGGCTGTCATTCTATTCTGTGAACTGTCATTCCAATCCCAGAACACAGATTCTATTGCTAGGGACTGTTTTTCCACTCTGGGGGCTGTCATTACAGGCTCAAAAACCGTATTGGAAAAACCATTCTGCATTTTTTCAACTTTTTTTTTGGCTGCAATGTATATTAGCAGTGCCCATGCAAGTCAATTGGCATTTCTGGCTCCCATTATCTCCAATTGGCCTTCAAGCCTCTCTCATTATTTCCAATGGGAAATCCTGTCATCCCTTTTAGTATATCCCAGTTGGTTGTCCCTTTGAAACTACCACACTATTTCAAGTAACAGCAAAACAAAGAGCATGAACATAGAGTACACATCCCTTACCAATGCTTTTTCTGGGCTGCACACAGATCAAAAGGAAATTTTAAAAGGCCTCTGATCTGCATGTCCCCCCCCCCCCCATCTTGTTTATGTAGATGGGCTTCCCACTTAAATGAAGTGGAGATTGAAAGAAGAGTTACGGAGTGGCTGTATCGGCTCCCCCCCATTACAATGAGTAAAAACAACTGTTCTCAATCAAGGATATATAGCTCCAAATAAAATACACTCCTTCCATGCTTCACATGGCTGTTGTGCATCTTATGTGAAGCAGGGTGATTTGGCAAATGCAAGCCAATGCCATCGGTTTGCATGCACCAACTCACACAGCAGAACCAGAGCTTCCAATTTCAGCACTGGAGCTAGGGGTGTCAGCCTCCAAGTGGGATCTGGGGATCCCCTGGAATTACAGCTCAGATTACAAAAATTAGTTCCCCTGAACAAAACAGATGTTCTGGAGGGTGGACTCTATGGCATTGTAGCTCACTGAGGCCCCTGTCCTCCCCAGGCTCCATCCCCAAATCTCGAGGAGTTTCCCAACCAGCATTGAGCCACCCCTGCCCCCCATCCCACAGAATGGACAGGGGGAACCTGACATACCTAACTAGGGATGTTTTAACAAGGGAGGGAGGTGAGAAATGGAAAGAAAGCAAATAGATGGGAACAGAGAAGTGAAAGACAGAATGGAAGGCAAGAAAGAAAGGAGAGTCAGGATGCAAGGGAAGCAGCCTGGCATGCATGGGGGGGGGGGGGGGGGGAGAGAGCAGCTCCTCATCCTCGCTTTGCTTCCAGCTCTCACAAGCCTCAATGGGAAAAAAAGAGAAAGGATTGGAAGTGAGATGAGAAGAGAAAAAGACAGAGAGAGAGAGAGAGAGAGAGAGAGAGAGAGAGAAAGCACCCCTCCCTGCACTGACTGCAGGATGGAGTGAGTTCCATGATTTTCTGTGCCACTGGAACAACATGCTCCCTATGGCACAAAAGCTTCTGGGGATGGCTGTCTCCCGCAGCCCACTTTAACCCATAGGAGGGCACAGAATGGCAGCCAACCAAGTTACCCTCGGTATCCAAGCACAAAATTGGCTGTGAGAGCCCCGGGCTTTTTTGGCAGGGACCTGGCTGTTTGCCAAACTTACCTTTCCTCCAGTGGTCAGGTCACAAAATCGAACTTCAAGTATGGAGCAATCAATGAAGCTGTTTGCAGTCTGTGTTGCCCTGAGTTTCCTGGCACTAACCGAAATGCAAGAAATCAAATCTCCAGGAGTTTCCTCAGTGGCCAAGATGTGAGAGATCAGTTCCCCTGGAATAAACTGATACTCTGAAGGGTGGAACCTATGGCAATGTACCCCCTCATCTCCTTTCTCAACTCTTACTTTGAAGGATGGATCCTATGGCATTTTACTCCACCACCCCCCACCCTACCCCAGTCTCCTTCCTCAAATCTCCAGGAGTTTCCCCAGCCTGGATCTGGCATCCCCTGCCGGTGGCCAAGAGGGACCTGGCATCCCTAGTGTGAACTTTTTTGTGCACACACACTTCTTCAGATACAACCTACAGATGTGAGAGATCAGTTCCCCTGGAGGAAACTGATGCATTTTACTCCACCCCCATTTCCTTCCTCAAATCTCCAGGAGCTTCCTCACCTGGATTTGGCATCCCCTACCAATGGCCAGGAAGGAACCTGGCAACCCTAGTATGTAAGGGGGGGTGTGCCAGCCTGGCCTATTGTGCAAAAAATACTGGCACCAGCTGTGGCCGGCGCCCAGGTCCAGCACCCGGAGTATCATCCACCCCTAGAGTAAAAATTGGTGAATGCCGGCCTCCCCCCCACCTCCCCCAGAGAAAAAGGCCGCCGCGGGGCTGTAGAAGCACCCCACAATGGCCAGGAACCCCGAGGCCAGCTATCCACGTGGATGCTGGCCTCCTCCCCCCCACCTCCCCCAGAGAAAAAGGCCACCGCAGGGCTGCAGAAGTGCCCTGCCATGGCCAGGAACCCCGAGGCCGGCCATCCACAGTGGATGCCAGCCTCCTCCCACCACCTCTCCCAGAGGAAAAGGCTGCTGCGGGGCTGCAGAAGTGCCCCGTGATGGCCAGGAACCCCGAGGCCGGCCATCCACAGTGGATGCTGGCCTCCTCCTCCCCCCGCCTCCCTCAGAGGAAAAGGCCACTGCAGGGCTGCAGAAGCGCCCCACCATGGCCAGGAATCCCCAGGCCGGCCAGCCACAGTGGATGCCGGGCTCCTCCCCCCACCTCCCCCAGAGGAAAAGGCTGCTGCGGGGCTGCAGAAGCGCTCTGCAGTGGCCAGGAACCCCGAGGCCAGCCGGCATCCTCCTCCCCCCCACCTCCCCTAGAGGAAAAGGCTGCCGCAGGGCTGCAGAAGTGCCCTGCGATGGCCAGGAACCCCCAAGCCAGCCATCCACAGTGGATGCCGGCCTCCTCCTCCCCCCCCTCCCCCAGAGGAAAAGGCCATCACGGGGCTGCAGAAGTGCTCCGCAATGGCCAGGAACCCCGAGGCCGGCCATCCATGGTGGATGCTGGCCTCCTCCTCCCCCCACCTCCCCGCCCCGCGATGGCCAGGAACCCCCAGGCCGGCCATCCACAGTGGATGCTGGCCTCCTCCTCCCCCCACCTCCCCTAGAAAGAAAGGCCACTGTGGGAGTGGCCCCCGTGATGGCCAGGAACCCCGAGGCCAGCTATTCACAGTGGATGCTGGCCTTCTTCACCCCCACCCCCCACAGCAAAACAACAGAGCTCCTTACCTGTTTTGCTTGGGGAAATAGGAACCTCATGCTTCAGCCTTCAGCTTCCCACCCTAATAAGGGGTTCTGGGAGCTGGGGGTGGAGCTTGTTGATCCTTCTTCCAGAACTCTTAGAAAGCTAGGGAAAAATCCCTCCGCTTTCAAAATGGGGGTGGCAGCCAGTGGCTCAGTTTGCGAGGCTGGTTGCCGGGGGGGGGGGGGGGGGCTCAGCCTCCCCCAAGAAATTTTTGAGGGTAGCCTCAGCCCCTGAGACCCCCAAACTTGATACCTATGGCAAAGACTAGCAAAGTACTGAGCTCATCCCAGGTAAGTGTGTCATACCCATGTACCCTCAGGTTGGCTTATAGACACAACTGGTCTTATGTTCTGGGCCTAGCATTTTCTCATAGTGGTTGTAAAGGAATCAAATCTTCACTTTTCTTTGGAACAGGGTTTCTTCCCCAGAGCAAAGAGCCAATCCTGCCCTCTTCCACAGTAAGAACTTTGTGATTGTCCCCATACCTCACAAGGTACCCACTACCTTTCCCCAACATTCCCATAGTGGCCCAGGTTCAAGGAGGTCGGAGACTCCTGCCTTGCCTGTTGCTTTAGAATGAAGGATTGCCTGATGATAATCTTGTTGCATATAGTATTTTAGGATGTGGCCTATTGATTTTTAATTTATGTCCGTGTGAAGGTGCCTGGAGCTGCTCCTTACTAAAACGGTCAGGATTTAAAGTAAGCCAGGCACTTCCTGGTGCCCTGTATCATGGGCAAACGGGAACGTCAGGAGAGAAAGGCATGACAGACATGCTCAGGCTGCGGTCACAGGGCCCTTAAGTGCGGGAGGAAGGGCTATTTCCTCCCGCATTTAAAGGTGCCGACCACACGGCCCCCACCAAGTCCCGCGCTGAAGCGGGCTCAAATGCGGGTTCCTCCCACATTTTCCGACCCCGGGAAAAACAACAGTTTTCCCGGGTGTTGCAGGAGGAACCCGCATTTGAGGTATCTGGACAGCCCTCTCTCGCAAGCATTGCGAGAGCAGGGCTGTCCAGATAGTCCCGCCGGCCATTCCCCACCCCTTTACACTTGGGCGCTTGGCCACTCAAGCGCCCAAGTGTAAAAGGGGGGAAAAACACCCCAAACTCACCAGGCGGCTGGCGGGTCCTTGGCCGCCACCGCTGCTTCTGCTGCTGCTGCGGCTGCCGCCTCTTCAGCGGCTGCCGCCGCTGTTTCCTCCGCGGTCGCCTCTTCAGCGGCCGCCATCGCCTTTCCTGCCGCAGCCGCTTCTTCCGCAGCCGCCGCCGCCGTTCCTGCCGATGCTGCTGCAGGGGTTGGGATGTGTAGACATCCCAACCCGCAGTAGAAAAATGCGGCCTCTTTAAATCCGGGAGCCCTCCCGGATTTAAAGGGCCCCCGTGTGGCCGCAGCCTTAGGCCGCGGTCACACGGCCCCTTAATGCGGGAGGAAGGGCTGCTTCCTCCCGCATTTAAAGGGGCCGTCTACATAGCTCCGCAGCGAGTCCCACAGTGAAGCGGGCTCCAATGCGGGTTGCTCCCGCTTTTACCGACCCCGGGAAAAACTAGTGTTTTCCTGGGAGTTGCGGGAGGAACCCGCATTGGAGGTTATCTGGACAGCCCTCTCTTGCAAGCATTGCAAGAGCAGGGCTGTCCAGATGGCCTCCCCCCTCCATTTCCCCCCCCCTTTTTACACTTGGGCGCATGGCTATTCATGCGCCCAAGTGTAAAAGGGGAAACCCCCCCCCCAAAACTTACCCAGGCGGCTGGCGGTCCTTGGCCGCCACAGCCGCCTCTCCTGCTGCTGGGGCCGCCTCCGCCGCGGCCGCCATTCGCTCTGCGGCCGCCGCCGCTTCCACCGCCTTTTCAGCGGCCGCCGCCGCTTCTGCCGCGGCCACAGCCGCCGCGGCAGTCATTCCCGCCGCGGCCGCCTCTTCAGCGGCCGCGGATGCTGCTTTTGCCGCTGGTGCTGCCGCAGGGGTTGGGATGTATGGACATCCCAACCCGCGGTTGAATAATGCGGCCCCTTTAAATCCGGGAGCCCTCCCGGATTTAAAGGGGCCGTGTGACCGCGGCCTTAGTGAACACAGAGAAAACCGGGGTGAGGTCCAAGTGTGGAAAGTGCCCTTATCAAATGTTTCAGGGTTTTCAAACAGGACCGTGGTGAATCGTGCTTCCAGTTAAAGGGAGGAGAGTTTGATAAGTGAGCAGAAGAAAGTCATAAACTTTCCCTCCCACCAGCCTGGGATAAAAAGGCGCAATATTAATCTGCATAGCGGGAGAAAGTGATGGAGGCAGTCTTCTGCCAGATGTGTTTTGGCAACTGCGCTCCCTTTTAATAGCCTCTGCAGCTCTGGAAGCCCCCTCCCGGCCATCTCTTGATGAGGAGGGGGCTGCTGATTCTGCTGCTTTCACCCCCCCCCCCCCCCCCCCCCGGTCTCATCCAGAGCCGCAGCGCTGCATTTCACACCAGAAATCAATAGCGTGGGGCTGGCTCTCCCCGAGCCTACGAGACTCCGGACTGGCTGTGGGCTATATAACCCGGAGCAACCTGCCCGATCGCTCTCTTTTCAGCGGCAGCACCAGGCGCGGGTGAGGCGAGGCGGGACCCGGAGAGCGGCGCTGCCTCCTCGCTTCCAGCGAGCCCCCAAGAGCAGGCAGTAAAAACCGAGCGTGCCTTTCCTCTGGCTCAGGGCGATGTGTGCTGCAGTCGAGGCAGAGGGCAGGCTCCGGGTACCCCAGCAGGGCTGCTGCGAGCGGGTTTGAGAGGGCGGCATCCTCTTCCGCCTCCGCAGGGACGGGTCGGGCACGAACGCCCGCCAGGAGCGCCTCGCGTCTTCTTGGGCAAACTCTTCTGGGGACTGGCTTGGGAGACGCGTGCCTGACAGTCGCTGCGATGCTGCCTTTGCCTTACAGGAGGTCCCCGCCGCTGCTGCTGGTGCTGCTGGGCGCCGGGGTGCTGTGGGCGCAAAGCGGCCTCTCTCTGCGCATCTTCAGTGGTGAGTAAAGGGAAGAGGAGGACGCTTCGTGGGGACAGAGGGAAGATTTTGATATTTCACCTAGATCGCGGAAGAGTTCTGGATTTTGCGGGACCCGCAGTTGGCATCCCCCTCCCCCCACGTAGCAGTGGCTTGCCGCTACTATCTTAATGTATCTATCTGCAACTATCTAACTGTGTGTGAAACGCCGTTGGATAATAATTTCTAACGAAACAAGTGTCGGGGCTCAAAGGTTTTGATTCAGACCTTCCTAATTCCAAGGGGTCGTCTCAGTGATTGGGCCACCTATATCGTGTGGTACAGGCAAAGACACACTCTCCTCCTTGTGACTGGTGGTGCTGGGGATCAGCTGTGGCATTTTCAGAGCTACCCCCAGAACCTTTGGTTTGAGTAGGTCTGGGTTCCCAGTAAGTAATATGTGAGAGTTTACCATCTTTGAAATTCTGAGCATGATGCTTTGCTCGCCCCTCCCTCATTAATTGCTGTGTTTCATGTGATTTTTTCTCCGCTGGAACTTTGATGCTCTGAGTTCCTCATGTAGGGGGCTATTTTAGATTAACATCAGTTTAGAAGCAAGCATCTTGCTTCTTTGGGGTTAATGCTTCAAAACAAATAAATGTAACAAGGTTGATTGACTCTCATTAATCGCGTGCACAGTTTTCATAGTTAAAGGACAATGGGGAAAGATCACATTCTGCCTACTTCTTTGGTACATGCTTATAAGTAATAAGTGTGTCATAGGAGTAGTATTGCAACACAGAAACACCCTGTGTCACATCCCATAGGGAGGTAGTGGCCAATCACCTGATTAAAAAGAAAAAAGAAACCCAAAGAACAGGAGGGGGATTGAGAATGGTAATAATGGGAGATGCTATTTTCACCCATTGACAGGGACTTCTGCAAAGAAGGTCCATTCCCCCAAACCACCCCCATTACCTGATTACAGGGAACTTAGTGCAGGCTGGAAGAAGGAGGTGTGCTCCATTCAGTGAGGCAACAGGTGCCAGTGTGTAACCATAACACACACCCCTCTTTCAGACTGCAAGCAAAGCCATAGCAGAACAGAAGAGACTCCTACCACATCTGTTTTTTTTAGGGGGGTAGTTGTTACTGTGTTGTGTGTGTGTGTTTAGGGGCAGGTTGCAGCAAGTAAGGGGTAGGCAACTGGGCATACCCCATATTGATGTTTCAGTAGACAGGGTGGGACAGTGATGGTGGACATGGTACTGAATTTTCCTTTAAGTTTTTAGCTTGAAGTTCCACCAAACTTCAAGCTTAATTAGCACGTGAATAATTTTTAGTTTTCCATAGTCATGTTCCATAATCAAGTAGCTTTCTTTCTTTCTTTCTTTCTTTCTTTCTTTCTTTCTTTCTTTCTTTCTTTCTTTCTTTCTTTCTTTCTTTCTTTCTTTCTTTCTTTCTTTCTTTCTTTCTTTCCCTCCCTCCCTCCCTCCCTCCCTCCCTCCCTCCCTCCCTCCCTCCCTCCCTCCCCCACTCACTCAGACAGTCAGTAATGGAAACAATAAAGGTTTTAGCTTAGAGGCAAAATGAAGCCCTTGCATGTGTGACGGTCCAAATATAAGAAGCCAGAAGAAGCATAAAGGACCATATTAGGATCCTAACACATGCAGATGATTCATTTTGTCTCTAAGCTACAACTTTTATCATTTAAATTACTACTGAGGTGAGGGAAAGAACAGAAAAGTGCTATTTTTTCTTTGTTTCTTTGTTTGAAAGATTTTTACACAAACACCCCATTCGCCAAATCAGGTCTTCTAACGACAGTAGAATGAAGAAAGAGGTGTAATGTTGAAGACCAGGTTTTAGACTTGGTTCATTGGAATGGAATAAATGGAGTAGTTATCCAGCTTTGTAGACCAACACTTCTTGTACAACGACTGTGCAGCTATGGAATGTAAAAACAACATACAAAGAATTCTCTAGGGCCTCTCATTATATGCCAAGTGTGCATGATCTCTATGTTACATAATGTATTGACAGAAATTTATTAAATCCAACTTTTCCCCATCTTATCATATATCCCACTGATTTCAGTGGAATGTATCTTTCACTTCATGTCCATAGTTTTTGAACTGTACCATCATGGAATCATAGACTTGGAAAGAATCCAATGGCCCTCAGAATGCCCTGTAGCTAAAAGCTTCTTCCAGCTGATGCTGAATTTAGTCATGAACAAAGCATTTCCAAGGAAAGAGATGCCAGCACTTCTTACTGAAGCTTGTCACACAACTTATTTGCTTTTATAGACAGGGTATTTCTCTTCACCTTTAACCTCAATTGACCTAGTTGTAGGTTGAAGTTCAAAATATATTATTCAAAAATGTATATTCCCCTGCTCTATCAGTAGCTTCTGAGGCAGCAGACAGAATAAAAGCCACCCATGAAAAACAACCATGGAATAGACAATGATAAAATAGCAACAAAGACAAATCAATTAATAAAATCAACAACTAGCATTTATAACTGCATTATAAAACATTTTTTTTAAAAGAACCATCCAAACAATATTACAAAGACAATCCAAACCAATCAAAAGCCTGAGTGAACTGAAATGTTTTAGCCCAAAGACCAACTAGGTGCTCACCATGTAAGCAGCTGTAGGGAGGGTGTTCCACATTGAGGTACCACCATAAAAACTCCCCCATCTCTGTAGCCATGTACCTCACCTTTAAAGGTGGCTGCACAGAGAACAGGGGCTTGATAGAAAATGTCAGTTGTTAGTTTTGGGAGACAGCAAGTGTGGTAAGGTATAAATGAAGCAAATTTGGTGTAGTGGTTAAGTGCGCGGACTCTAATCTGGGAGAATCGGGTTTGATTCCCCACTCCTCCACTTGCACCTGGCTGGATGACCTTGGGCAAGCCATAGCTCTGTACCAGCTGTTCCCTCAAGGACAGCTTGGGAAAGAGCTCTCTCAGCCCCACCTACCTCACAGGGTGTCTGTTGTGGGGAGGGGAAGGGAAAAGGAGTTTGTAAGCCGCTCTGAGACTCCCTTGGGGAGTGGAGGGCGGGGTATAAATCCAATCTCTTCTTCTTCTTCTTCAAATAAATATGTCGTTATGGGCAACTGAGCCACTGATGCACATACCAATTGTTCATTTCATGTACAATAATAATAAAGAAGAAGAAGAAGAGATTGGATTTATACCCCGCTCTCCACTCACTTGGAATCTCAGAGCGGCTTACACCAAACTGACTCAAACTGAAGCCTAAGACGTTTTAAAGGTTCAAATATGTACTGTCCCATGAAGTTACATACACATCCTGTATGTAAACATGCTCTCCCAGGTAAATGTTCATAGGATTGTAGCTTTGTTAATTACATGAATAGTGTATATCTGTTTATCCAAACCAAAAATATTTTATTGCAGAAAAATTACCAATTCCCTCAGTCTGGGGAATATATGCTGAGCATGAAAAGGAAACTGCATGGCTTTCTGATAGCAAAGTTTGCTCTGATTCTATTGCATGTAATATCTTTTATGAGGACCAACCCCACACATTTATTAATATATTTATATCCCACCTTAACCCAACCTTGTTGAAGCTTGGGACACTAAGCAGGGTTGGCCATGTTTAGCTCTTGATTGGGAGACCAGCAAGGAAGACTGGATTTGCTATGCAGAAGAGGGCAATGGCAAACCACCTTTGCTCATCTCTTGCCTGCAATGCCACCAGGATTATGGCCTCCATGTGTCAATGAAACTCGGGACCTCTCTCTCTCTCTCTCTTCCTTCCTTCCTTCCTTCCTTCCTTCCTTCCTCCCTTCCTCCCTTCCTCCCTTCCTTCCTTCCTGGCTCCAGACAGCTTACAAGATACAATTAATTAAAACATGGCCATTAAAACCAATAGAATAAAAGCCCAGATATCCCCTCCCCCAAAAGATACCTGCAGTTTATACCCCATTAAAAGTTCTGTCAAGTAAAAATGGCCTAGCAGGTCTCCTGAAGATTTGTAATACCAATATTCCCCATGTCGCCTCACGGAGCCCTTTCCACAAAGTGGGAGCTGCAATGGAAAAGATATGTAAACTCTGGATGATGTGAAGTGGGCCATCTTAAGTGGGGGGAAACAGCCGGTAGATGGCAGTCTGAAGACTGCAGTTGAAACAGGGGCATGTATGGTCCCTGTAATAAAATATGATATGTTATTTTAGTTGGTCTTAATAAAAGATGCATCGCTTTTTTAATGATTTTCCGATAAACATAGATGCTATCTTTCTCTTTTATCCATATCAAACAGTTCTCTGACCTGAGAGATTAGAAAGATTAATGTGGATTTCTCAAACATGAACCTTCTGTACCTTGGATTCAGGACATAACCATTTTTATGGAAAATTTTTGAAGTTAATTTTTTAGAAATTATATAAGAACATAAGAAGTACCTGTGGGATCACACCAGTGATCCACCAAGTCCAGTCTCCTGTTTCACATAGTGAACAACCAGTGCCCTGGAGGGCCAAGAAACAAGACACAGAATCCAAGGCCTTCCCCAATGTTATTGAGGTTTACTGCCTATGAATGTGGCAGTAGCCATTGATGAATCTTTGTTCCACAAATTTGTCCAATGCTTTTTAAAGCCATCCATGATGATGACTATGTCGGCTTTAAAGCCATCTAAGTGACCCAGAGCAAATCCTGTCCCTTTACCCTAGCCAGTCACATGGGACCCAAAGCCTTATGTTGCTGTAAACAGCCTTTAAATAACACTGGAGTTGGAACACAGGAAAGGAGATGGCAAACCATATCTTCCACACTGGCTCATTTACTAGGAAACCCTGGTGTGAATAGAACATTAATCAGCATTCAAGTGACCTAATATTCCATTAGATTATGATCTATACACACTCCAATCCTATTTTTGCAGGTTGCCTGGCCTCCGCTCAGATATGGTTTAAATGTTTAATAAGGCTGAGATAGTGAATGTATGGAGACACCTTAAACTTAGACCTCTGGCCTATCTAAGTCAGCAGTTTTCTTCTCTGATTAGCAGCAGTTCTCCATGCAGAGAAAGATCTCCTTTCCAGCTCCCGTTACCTGAGATCCCACCTTTTAATCTGCAGATGCCAAGGATTAAAACTGCAGAGCATGCCTTCTGACATATAGCCATGCCCCCTCTACCTTACACTATTATTGTACCTCTTGCCCCACTTTTTTTTTGGTCTGTTTGTCCATTCTGCTTTGTTGCCTGCTATAGGCTAGAGTAGGGTTGCCATCCCCCCATTCCTGGCAGGGGTTCCCCCGGTTTTGGGGGCTCCAATCTGCCACCAGCTAACTGGCCGGTGGGGGAAGACCTGCCCTCAAGCCCCACCCCCAAGCCCAACTGCTGACAGCTACTCCTCTCCCTCCTGTTCTGCAAGATTCAAAGGGCCCTTCAGCTGGTTGGCGGGGAGCATGTGCCCACTGATCAGCTGGAGGGGCCTTTAAATCTTGCAGGAGGGAGGGAGAGGGGTCTCTGCCAACTAGGGCTGCCAAGTCAGCCCGGGGGGCGAGGGATCCCCTGCTAAAGGGGTTCCCGATCCGCCGGCCAGCATTTGGCCAGCGGGGGGAACCCCACCCCCGACATCGTCCAGCGAGGACGACGTAATGACGTCACCAAAAGTGACGCAGCACGTTGGGGGCATTGCCAGGGTGACGCTCTGGCAATCGCCCCAAAACTCTATGATACCATAGAGTTTTGGGGCAATTGCCAGAGCGTCGCCCTGGCAACACCCCCAACATGCTGCATCACTTCTGGTGACGTCGCTGGGCGCGCGCGCTTTGTGCGCACACCAGGAGAAACTCCCGGCGAGAGGAGGACTCCCCCCCGCCGGTGAGTTTTGAAGACTTGGCAACCCTAGTGCCAACCCCCACTTCACCACCAAAAGGAAATTTGCAGCTTGGAATGCAGGCACATGTGTAGCCAGCCTCCTCAGCCTTGAACCTGGGGTGGTCTTTCCCGAGAGAGAGAGACCTCAAAACAGTCTCTAAACCTCCAAAAGCAAGGCCTTCATGAAGCCAGGCTTGGCTTAAACAGTGGCTTTTGCTGGGAGGCTGGGAGAACCACATCTTTTCTGAGTAAACTCAGGCCAAGTGAAGACTCTCCAGGCTGGCTGCACTGCCAAGCATCCTCCATGCAAGCAAACCCCCCCCCCCATGTCTATCCTGTCAGCTCAGTCCAAAAAGGACTAGAATGGGCAAGTCTCTGCCCTTGCCTCAGGCATCTTCTACTGACCAAATGGCCAGTCCTTTGTTTGTCACATGTACAGGCAGGCAGGGATAAAGAGCCTCTGGTCTGTGCTATTGTCATAAATTGAAGTATGTTGCATGTTTCCCCATCTCCTTTCACCTATATGTCAGGAAATATCTTTGGAATAATCCTCTCATTACTGTCTCCATATATTTGTCTAAGATATCTGCATTCTTACACCTATGACAGACCTATCAAGGAAACATTAACTCTTCATATCTCTCACTAGATATAGATATCTCACTAGATAGAACCTCCCATTCAGGTTCATCTTGCTGCACATTAAGAAACATCACCTCTTTTGTCTGGCACCAGGGAAATGCCAGGCCACTCTACTGTCCCACAATGGACACTTCCACCCACCCACCCAGCACCTGGCTTAATCCCATTATAGTTAGACTCTGCCCCTCTGAAAGCTCATTGGTCCCACCTAGAGCTTGCCCCTCTGGATGCCACACCTCCTGGGGCTCATCACTGGTCCAGGTATTCTTTTGTCTTCACCTGGGGCAAGCACCGCAAGACCTCCCATTAGTCAGCATTGTTTTCCAAAGTCTATATCCATCAGAGCACATGGTCTCAGATTGTGTGTCTGCTTCAATGCCAATTGGCAGTTCACCCCTAAACCTTTGGTTTAGGTCATATTCTCATCTCCATGGACTTCTGCACATCTGGACAGGTTGTATCACCCTATAACTGACCCCTCTATTTGCTATCAATCACCTCTGCTTTCTGAGTTCTGTATTTGCTCTTTTTGAATGCTTGGTGTGTTTGTAATTAGGGAAATACTTTAATAAAAACTATTTAATTTACACTTCAAATCTGGAGTTTTTCTACTGTGCCAGACTTCAGTATACAAATGGTGTGCGATTCCTGTACCCCTTTCCTGCCGCATAGCTACCTTCCTTAAACAACGAGGCAGGCCATTGGGGGTAACATGTGCACCCCCTGCTTCTTCCCAAAAGGGAAGGGATCCTTTAAATGTGAAGAAGAAGAGGAGGAGGAGGAGGAAATTGGATTTATACCCTACCCTTCACTCAGAGTCTCAGAGTGGCTTACAAACTCCTTTCCCTTCCCCTCTCCACAACAGACACCCTGTGAGGTAGGTGGGGCTGAGAGAGATCTTTTGAGAATGGCTCTTTCAAGAACAGCTCTGACAGAACTATGGCTTGCCCAAGATCATCCAGCAGCTGCATGTGGAGAAGTGGGGAATCAAACTTATCCACTGCACCAAAGTGGCTCTCATGGGGGGCAGCTTGTGCCTGCAATCCAAGCTGTAAATTCTCCTGGAATCCCACCCCCCAAGACCCCTATTGGGGACTTGGAAGGACCTGGCAACCCTAGGTTGGAGAGGAAGATGGATTCTAGTGGAGAGGACATGCAGGACCTAGATAGCCCAGGCAAGTCCAGTCTCAGAAGCTAAGCAGGGTTGGCCCTGGCTACTGTTTGGATGGGAGATCACTGAGGGATACCAGGGTTACTGTGCAGAGCCAGGCAACAGCAAACCACCTCTGAATGTCTCTTGCCCAGAAAACCCCATGGGGTTGCCATAAATCATCTGTGACTTGACAGCCAAAAAAGTGGTGCAGTACACCTACTAGTTGTAGGTGGCTAGTTACTAATTGATATAATAACATAATGCCATAGTGAACTTCTTAATACTCATAATATTCACTATGGGCCTAAATGAAGATCCACCAACATCACTAAAAGGACTTCTATTGAACTCAGTAAATATTAACAGTAGTAATAAGAGTTACTATGGAATTGTGCTCAGATGGCATCTACACAAGATGGACCACAATCACACACACACACGCACACACACACATGACATACCTCTTAGTATATTTTAGAAATATAATAGTGTGCTATTCTCCTCTCAAGGTAAATTAGATTTCCTTTTTTTTTAATGCATTTATTTTCATTTTTTCAAACCTTACAGTTGTCAATTTTAAAAGACAATCTTATTTCATTTACAACAAAAGAAAAAAACAATAACATTATTTAATTAATTAATTAATTAATTAATTCAATCTCTAGGCCGCTCTCCCGGCACAGCAGGCTCATTGCATAACATTGCATATATTCTATATCTTGTCTTTAAATATATTATACTTTTCAATATTTAAGGCAGGACCCATACAAGCCACTGCCTCTGATACTCGTTACATATAAATATATTGTTTCGATTCACTTTCCCCTTATTTTGATCTAACCATGTAAGCAACCTATTTCATCTTTTAGTACATTTCCCTAGATCTTTTACCTGTAATGACCAATTTCTATATCTAGGGCAGGGCCCATACAAGCCACTGCCTTTAAAGTTACAAAATAATATTTCCAACCTTCATACAAGCATTTTCTCAAGTCTAAATTTCCATGTTATGATCTAACCATGTATACATTGTATTCCATCTCTTTGTAAACACTTCTAGATCTTTCCCCTGTAGTAACAGATTCAATCTATTCATTTCCACCTAAATTAGATTTCCTGTTCTTGTTTTTTAGATAGGATTGAACTGGATTTTGCTACTTGTTCAGCATTAAGGAATAGCATTAAAGCAGTGGGACTTTTTCTAATTATTCATTTTTTAAAAAATTATCTCCATTACAATAAGGTCTGTAAACTCTAGAAAAATAAAGATACGTTGAGTTTTGAGAATTCTGATAATAACCACAAAATTCTAGGACAGTAGAGTCAAAATGTAACAAACCTATGGATTGCATAAATAGCAAATTCCTTAGTCCATAATAAAGCATTCTATTCTATTCTAATTAGTCTAGGAAGGGCTTATTCTAGTATTCTTTCCTAGTTAGCTCCATTTATCCTGACTGCTTCCAGTGTCTTTTTATGTGTGGTGGTTAGAAGAACAATAAATTGGAAATAGATATTCTGGCGTGGGAGTAGTCTTAATTTTAGGTTGATTTTTTTTTTATCATGAATTATTTTCTGCAGTTGGTGTTTACACTGCAATTGATCAGAATGCCTGGAGCTGGCAGAAAACTGGGCTTTTCAACCATTGAGAAAGTTGGGCCAGGAAAAACTGCTGAGTGTTACATAACCCGCACTGCTGTCCCCATGACATCATAAAACACATAAAGTGATGATAATGCAGTTTGCAAAAATGCAATTACTTTAAGTATCTATTGGGCAGGAAAAAGCGAGCTAATCTTATTACTAGCCACTTAACAACCCATGTATTAATCAAAGCCATTATGCCTTAATGACTGCTGTTTGCTGTCAGTTTATTTTTGCCTTTTTTACTAGTGACATTTTTCTTGGCTATGCCAATGCACATCCCAATATTTACCCTGAGCTCAAATCAATATAACAGTCCAAGTAAGAGCTGTAAATGCAGAAAACAGTCTAATGCAAATACACACCATTTTCTGAAATGCAAACAGTTGAGTAACTCTGGAAGAGTGGGATACCAAATCAAGGACAGATGATACATATAACTAGTCATGCTTGGGTAATAACTGTACAAAAGCCCAAGCAGTGGATGGGTATGCATATGGGCCAGTCTGTAGAACAAGGGGGAGATGAAATGGCCTGTCCTCATCCTCATTGTGCAGTGCTGGTGGAGACTGCATACACACTGGAAAATGGGGCATTCCATTGTTACCCTAAATGTGAGGAAGCTGCTTTTCTGTAAATGGCTGCTAGGTGACTGAATATTTAAGTAAGCCAACCAGTACCAATGTTTATGTCAACCAATGCCATTTTTATGCACAGGCAGGGTTTTTAATAGTTTATTGATTTTAATTGTTTTATGATTTTATAATGCTTCGATTTGTAAGACTCTTCAAACAGGTTCAATGGAGAGGTGGCATATAATTCCCCCCCCCCAAGTAAATAAATAACTCATGTTATGGAGGTTTCCTGACAGAACTAGCATATTCCAATGGGGTTTTATTTTTTATTTTTTAAATTTATTCCCCGCACCCCGCTGAAGCAGACTCAGGGCAGCTTACAGGCATACTAGTATCATAAAAACAGTAAAACAAATTAGAATCATAAAACAATTCAGAAGGTGCTACATTTATATAATGGTGGAATAACTGTCCTTAATGATCGTCCACAATAGGGAATCTAGTCTCCCTTATATATAATTCTGTTTTCACCATGGACTCTCCTGAACATTCCACATGGCCTGAAATCAGTTGGCTCCCTGGTGTGTCACTCAGAAGAGGGTGCCCTTACCCACTGGATGCATTGCCTGAGTCCCACCCACAGAAACAGCAGGCGCCAAAAATCCCCTCAGAAGGCACATTCACCTCAGGAGGTAACCTCAGGAGGTGGGTACCTAGCCTTTCCCCATTGCCTGCCCCCCCCAACTCCTCTGGCCTGCCCGCCTAAGCAAGCCAGCCAGGGAAGGCCTGAAGAGGCCCCTCTGTGTCCCCTGGCATGCCCGCTTAAGTGGGCAAGTCGAGAAAGGCCTGAAGAGAGAAGGGTTTTAAACTTTAGAAAGATGGGAGGCAGAACAAATGTATTGGCTGTTTCTCAGGGTGCTTTCACATAGACCCCCGTCACCCATCCACTTTCTCCCCCCTCCCCTGACAGCCTGTGGAACACAACACAAGAGAGAAGGGGTTTAAAGCTTAAACCCCTTCTCTCTGGAGTCACATTGCAGCAGTGGCATGATCTCCTATTGTATTCTATGGCCCCACTGTGAACCCTGGATCCGATCAAGCAGTGGTTAAAGGCTTTTCAACATTGGCCCAAGAGAATATGGCTTGGATGCAGCACTGCATGAGTAGAAAGACAAATGTACTTAGAGCAGTTCTGCTTGCACAAGCGATAACATATGGGATGCAGCAGCACGTAGCACTTCAATACAATTTTTAATGAAATAACAGTGGGCAGTGAGATCAATGTAAAGTACAATGTAAAGTACCCTTCTCTCTCAAGTCATGCCATGGCAGCGGCACAATCCTTTCATTGTAGTCTATGGCTCCATAGGATTCAATAGGAGTTCATGCCACTGCTGCGGCATGACTCCAGAGAGAAGGGGTTTAGACTTTAAACCCCTTCTCTCTCGTGTTGTGTTCCACAGGCCGTCAGGGGAGGGGGGAGAAAGCGGATGGGTGACAGGGGCCTATGTGAAAGCACCCTGAGAAACAGCCAATACATTTGTTCCGCCTCCCATCTTTCTAAAGCCTGTTGTATTGATTGTATTGATTGTACAATGGGCCTTGCTACTAGTCAGTAATAAATATGAGACGGGAGTTCAGCTCCATAACATATAGTACTTTAACGTGGGTGGAGATGTTAAGAACAGGAAGCCAAGAATGGATTGTAGGACACAGGTTCCTTGTTCACTGTTAGACAATTAGATGTGGCATCTCAATCTTACCTCTCATAGTTGGGTCATTTAAATGTTGTGCTAATCACATAGGAACCTCCCAGGCAGACATGGTAGCATTTGAAGAGTCAGACTATCTGCACATGTTCGAACACCCCCTTGATTTGGAAATGCCATCCCACACTGAAGAGCAGACCCTGGCATTTACATTAGTTCTAGCACTGAACCCTGGATCCGATCAAGCAGTAGTTAAAGGCTTTTCAGCATTGGTCCAAGAGAATATGGCTTGGATGCAGCACTGCATGAGTAGAAAGAAAAATGTACTTAGAGCAGTTCTGCTTGCACAAGCGATAACATACGGGATGCAGCAGCACGTAGCACTTCAATACAATTTTTAATGAAATAACAGTGTGCAGTGAGATCAATGTAAAGTACAACAGATGGTTTGCATGATTTAATATAATTTGTTTTGAAGCTGTTTGAAGAGAAATACCTGCACTATGTCTTGTGCATGCAGAAAAGATAGTAAGGCTAAAATTGCTTTCACTTAGTTAAAGCAGAGAACAAGGAGTAATTTTTAGCACTTTGGCTTTGTGCATGTGAAAATCTTTTATGCACACCTACTTTCTGGATAGTGTGAACAATATTCATCAATTAAAAAAAACAAATGAAAGAAGTGTGAAGCTATTTGCAGTATTGGAATGAGCAACTGCAGAGTGCCTTGATCCTGACTAGGACAGCACTGGGGCCTGCTGTCGGGCTGTTTTCCTTTCTGGTTATTACAACTTACTTCCAGGAAGTTCAGGGATTACTATCTCACTTATCTTCATGAAACTCTTGTGAGATACATTAGGATGAGAGACATCCTTGGACAATTTGCCCATGACCACCCAGTAAATGGTACTGCTTATAACAACTGAAGCCTTAGATAGCCTGCATCATGAGTGCCTCCTATGGTTGCCAACTCTGGGTTGGGAAATACCTAGAGAATTGAGGGGTGGAGCCTGGGAAGGGCAGAGTTTGGGGGGGGGGGTGAGGGATCTCAACAGGGTATGTCATCATAGAGTTAGGGTTGCCAGATTTCCTGTGAAGGTGGGGGTCCCCCACTGCCAGGATTCATTCCCTGCTGCTGATCAGCTTGTTGGCAGTGGGGAAAGTTGCCCCCCAAAAGAAGGAGGACCATCCAATGTGCAGCAACGTGTGTATGTCACTGCCCATGTGACCTGAAAGTGATGTCATCACATCCAGGATGTCCTGGTATTTGGGCAAAACCTCTACAGTAGAAGACAAATTTACCATAGATTTTTTGCCCAAATACTAGAGTGTCACCCCGACATCATGGATGTGATGATGTCACTTCTGGTTCATGTGTCAGCTGGGCCTCCTTGCTGCTCCTTGTAAATCCCCCCACCCGTTGCCAGGCAGGATCTGGCATAGGGCTGCCAAATCCCCCCGGGGGGTGGGGAATCCCCCGCTAAAGGGGTCCCCAATCCGCCAGTTCGGATTTGGCCAGCGGGGGGATCCCACCCCCGAAGCAGCCCGATCCGGCATGGGAGGGTGCAGGGAGGCATTGAAATGCCTCCCTCTGGCTTCCTCTGCCCGCTTGCTGAAGCGGGCGAGCAGAAGAAGCCCAGCAGAGGCTCCCCCCCTGCCTTTCCTAGCTCGTTTGCCAGGCAAGCAAGCTAGGAAAGGCAGGGGTGGTGCAGGGAGGCATTGAAATGACGTCATCATGCTGCATGTACATGCGCGGCTCCCGGAACAGGAGCAGGACTCCCCTGCTCCTGGAGGTAAGTGACTTGGCAACCCTAATCTGGCAACCCTACATTGAGTCAGCCCTCCAAAGCAGCCATTTTCTCCATGGGAATTGATTTCTGTTGCCTGGAGATCAGTTATAATTCTGGGAAATCTCAAGGCCTACCTGGAGGCTGGCAATCCTAGTGCCTCAGCAAGTACTTCCTCCCAGATTATATCCATAAGGTCCTGCCTTGTGTTCATTTTATTCAGATAGATAGAGCTCCATAAGAGGCACCACCTTATCTGCAGGAGCCCTAGAGGTGTGGATTATTCAGATATTTGGTTAATATAGCAGAGTTTTGCCCAGTCACAGAAGCCTACTGAGTGCAGTAAATAAATCTCTCAAAAAGTATATTGTAAAAAAGGTAAATTTATTTTTATTCAAGTAGATCCAGTTCACATTCAGGTTGCAGTCAAAAGAAGAGAAAAAAGAAGCCTAATTTAAAAAGTACTTTCCCCATCACAAATGCCCAGCTTGTTTGGCATCATGTGTGTGGGAATATGAGGGCACTGTATCTACAGGAGAGACCTGCAGAGAGATGTTCTCCATGGAAGGCCATGTGAGAAAATGAGAGGAAAAAGTCAGAAAGAGAGGAGGGGTCAGAGGGCAGCTCCTGGGTTAAGACAAAGAGCGACATCCCATTCAAGGAGATAACACCTATACACTGCTAGAGTGATGTGGCATCTCCCGATGTCCAGGCATGCTGAGTCACTCACTCCAACACTCCCTCTTGACTATGTATGCCATCGAGTTTCACAATGTTCAGGTTGTTCCGTAAGCCTTGGTATTTGTCTCTTGGTAGTGATTTTGTAAATATGTCCATTTTCATTTTCTCAGTGGGACAGTAGTGTAGCTTGACAACTCCTTGTTCCTCCAGGACCCTTATATAGTGCTTCCTGATTCCAGCGTGCTTTGTCTGTGTGCTGTTCCTTTCAGAAAGAGAGAGGACTATACAACTCTGGTCATCCTCTAGCAGTTGAACTGGTAAAGGTCGCAATCAGATGGCTCTTTAAATTTGACCTAGGCACAAGTGCCTGCCGGATTTAAAGGGCACGTCCAGACAGCGACATCTGGGAAATGTGCTGTTGCCATGATCAGCCCGTCGATCCCCGGCAGGGAGCCCTACCTAAAAGATAGTCATGGTCTGGTCATTCCAGCACTCAATCAGCCCGTCAAGGTGGTCTGATTCCAGACCATCCCAAATGGCTGCCATTTTTAAAAAATTCTTAGTGGTATGCACATAAACATGTAAACGTGCGATGGCTGCATTGTTCTGCTCAAACATTATGGACAATTTCATGTTTCTGAGGGGCCCGTGAAACTTATGAACTTTGTTAATTGAAATGGTACCTAGAGGAGGGTACCACTGGCGGTGCTTTTAACATTCAAGTCTGTGCATGTGTGGAAAAACAAGTAGATGGTGAAGCACGTATGCACATGCGCAAACAGAATTTTTTTTTTAAAAAAAACAACCCTGACCGTACAGCTCCTTCAGGTGGATGCCATCTAGACAATCCACTGAGGAGTCTGTGTGCAGTAACAGATTCACGGGGGAGGTTTCTGCTCGTGCAACACTGGATAAAAAAGATTGGGATCAAATTAGAGCTGGGCCAATGGCGGGATTAGCTGCCCATCAGAATGCGCCTGAAGATTCCTTAATACCAAAATCCTCCAGTAACATTATAAGCCTCTTTAATTCTCTGCACACTTCGAAAGCAGATACAAATTCTGGTTCAGTAGATGAGTGGGCAACAATTACGACTGGCCCAACTTATAGCACCACCCCCACAGAAAAATAGATAACTGCTAGTGAATCTTAGGTAGGGTGGTCAGGTCCCTTTGTCATGCTGGTGGGGGGATTTGGGGGGTGTTCCAGGAGTGGACAGGAACATTGCATAATGCTCTGGTGTCACCCGGAAGTGATCTCAGTGCATGCTCCCTACAACTTTCAAGCCACCCCACTCAAGCCATCATGGAGCGAACTTTGCCCAGGTCCTGCATGCAGTCTCCTTTGCCATGCCCAGCCCTGCTCGCATCTCTCCCTCTCTGAGATCTGCAAGCTTAGCTTTGATCACTCACTGAGACCCGCTTGGATGTCCTGTCCTGCCTGGCACACTTTTAAAGGCTCCCTTCCTCTCTCATGTTATCCCCTTCAGCAAATCCCGCTTCTTCCTTCAAATAATCCTCCTCTTTTCACTGCAGCTCATCCTCCTCCCCACTTTCAGATTCCGGATCCTCCATCCCACCTGGGTGCACACAAGTTCATCCCTGTGCTCTTTCTCCCAGCCACTTTCCCACCCACCCCTGAGTTTGGTTTCACCACAAGTGCAGCTCCTTTAAACAAATACAAAGCCACTGCTTGTTTTGTTACACTGCACTGCCCTTGCTTCCCCCAAGCCCCAGGAAAGCAAGAGAGGGCTGCAATAGGACCTGCTGGTGCAGGTGCCCAGCAGACACACTGCCCCCTTTTCCTTTGTGTCATCTCTTCTTGGCATGTGGAGGCCTCTCTTCTTGGCATGTGCAAGGTCCCCAGGTCCATGTGCACACAGAAGCGTTGGCGGGGAATGAAGCCACTGCCCTTAAGGCAGAGTATCCATAAGCAGCCGCCAGACCAGAAACAGCCAGACAGATGTTCCTTATTTGTTAAGGAGGCATCCCCTTTGTTCCAGATGACATCAGTGCATCATGCCAGGCAGCACTGTTTGGGGGGTGAGGGGGATTGCCTCCCACCAACCAACTGGCCAGTGGTAGGCAGGAGCACACAAAAGTGGGAGAACCCCCACCCCCACCTTAGGTCTGATCTTTTTCCAGCCCAGACTGTATCAGCATATCCCAATAGTGTGGGATTATTAGTTGCTGGCAGTCTCAGTTTAAAGTATGCAGAATCCTTTAAGAGACTCATCACTCTTTTACCTGCAGTCCAATCCTTTGTGGTGGGTGTGCTAACCCTTCTGGATAATATCCTTACAGCTGTTACAAGGTCAGGTCTTGTTGTCATTGCTAAGTATAGAAGCTTGCCTATGGCAGCTCTGTAGTAATTGTTGTCTGGTAGAGTTCATTGGGGGCCTTTTCGCACATGTTAGTTTCTTCCAAATTGCGTCTGGTTTTCCCCTTTAAGTATTCTCTGGAACATTTCCCCCAATTTCACACACCCTCGTTTCCTCCCCGAATGTTTCCGTTCGCACAAGATTTCCTTCGAGTCTTGTCGGTCCTTTTCCCCTCCTCTTTCCCTCCCCTCCCCTCATTGTTTACTAATGATCTCACAGGCAGCTCCCCACATGCCTCTGAGAAACAGGCAGCTGCATTCCATACAGCATGCAAGTGCAATTAGTGTCTTCACCTGATGAAGAAGTCATTCTTCCCATCACACACACACACAACCACACATTTAATTGTGGGGAAAATGGAATGTCTCTGCACCGAAGTGCTGTTTTGAGAATAGACCTGCTCCAAGGGGGAGCGCAGCCAGGGAGCCGGGGTGGAGCGAGGGAGACAGGGGAAGCGAGAGGTGCTCGCCCGGGCAGGCAGGGCTGAGCGCACGGGGCAGGGAGGGCAGGAGGACGGAGGGGAGAGCCGGGAGACAGGGAGCATCCGCTGGAAGGCCAGAGAAGGTCACCTTCCACGGGGGAGGGGCGGCCGGGGCGGAGGGAATAAACGCACGGGAGAAGTCGGCGCCGGTCAGCGGCAGAGGCCACAGGCGCCCTCTGAGGGGGAGCGCAGCCAGGGAGCCGGGGTGGAGTGAGGGAGACAGGGGAAGCGAGAGGTGCTCGCCCCGGGCAGGCAGGGCTGAGCGCACGGGGCAGGGAGGGCGGGAGGACGGAGGGGAGAGCCGGGAGACGGGGAGCATCCGCTCGAAGGCCAGAGAAGGTCGCCTTCCATGGGGGGGGGGCGGCCGGGGCAGAGGGAGTAAACGCACGGGAGAAGTTGGCGCTGGTCAGCGGCAGAGACCACAGGCCAAACACAGGCCTTTCGCCAAACTTGGCTTTATTTTTCCTGCTGCCGAATTTTTAACGCTCCCCCTTCCCCCTTCCAAAAGATTTCCCCCGACAAACTAAATGGTCCTTAGGAATAGGTTAAAAACAGTGCCATCGCTAAAAAAAACTCTCACAAGTATAAAATACAGTGAAATAATTGCAACTTATATTTTATTGTGGTGTAATAACGAAATAGCGTTATTAAAGTGTAAATGATAAAAAAAAGAAAAGAAAAGTCACTCCCACCATGGGGCGGTCTTGTTAGAGGGCGAGCACATGGGCAGGCACATTTCAAGCTTTGCCTCCGGAGGGAATTTGGAAAACCTCAAAAAACAGGTTTTTCTTGCTCCGAGCAAACTCCGATGCAGCTCTGCAATACCCCTGAACAAAGTGAGAGCCGGGAACAACTGTTCTGAAATTGACGAGAAGCACCGGCTCAGGCAGGAACGTAAACTGGGGGCAAGGCTAGTGAGAAAAGGCCCTGGGATTCAATTGGTGTGGGCATTGGATTAACACCTTCCAGGCCCAAGCTTTGCAATACTTCCAGTATCTTCTACTTTTGACTAAGAAGATAATTTCCATCTTTGCCTAGCATTGTCTAGGTGTTTGACTTCTACTTCCTTGTTTAGTTGGGATATAATCTCAGCACAGTCATTTTTATTTTTATGGCAAACAATCAGATCATCCGCATAGGTCACAATAAATGTCCATCTTCCATCTTTGTGTCTACTGTAAAGACAGGGGTCAGCTTTGCATTGTCTGAAGCCCTGACTGAGTAGCATCTTGGTCAGTTTATCCAACCACGCTTTTGCAGTTTGTTTAAACCCATAAAGCCCCTTTTGAAGTTTACAGACTAGCTGTTTATTCTTTTAATCTGTAAACCCTGGTGGTTGTTTCATGTATTATTCTTCCTCTATTTCACCATGTAAAAAGGCAGTCTTAATGTCCAAGTGTTCTGTTTGCATGTTTCTGGAAGCTGGGATGTTTAGGAGCATTCTAATTGCGGAATATTTTACAACTGGTGCAAAAGGCTGGTCATAATCTGATCCATAAATCTGAGAGAATCCCTTTGCCTCTAGACTGGCTTCATATCTGTCAACATTACCGTTTGCATCCTGCTTATCCTTAAAGACTCACTAAACCCAGTGTCATTCTTACCCTTAGGTAGTTCAGTGAGAGTTCATGTCTTACTCTTATGCATTTCTTCTTGTCCTGCTTTCCTCCACTTGCTTGCTTCTGGTTTGGGCATATGCTGTAATTCAGCCCATTATGTTGGTTCATGTGGTAGCAATGTCCTTGTGGGGCAGGTTAGTTTCTCAGCTGGAACTCCCTTGTTGGCCTGCAATGAGCATCTGAGGACCGGGGTCTTGTCTGCCTCTGGAGTGGTCTCCAGCTTCCCTGGCTCACCTGCTGGTTCAGGAACTTCCACCTTCACCTTCTCTTCAGGTTGAGTATCTGGCTGTGTCTGTGTAGTGAGTGAATCCATTGGCTCTGGGTGGTACACCAGCAACTGGTTATTGTCACCATCTCCTTCTGGACAGTTATCTGTAGCAGAAGCCTGGTTGTTCCTTGGTCACCCATCAAACTGCACCATTCTGCTTGTAGTAATTTGGTTAGTGCTTGGGTCTAGAATTTTCTATTGCTTGCTCTCTAGAGAATAGCCTACAAATATGCCTTTTTCAGCTCTGGGTTCTAGTTTGGATCTGTTTTCTTTTGGTATATGAGCATAGGCCTTGAATCCAAATACTCTAATGTGTTCTACACTTGGCTTTCTATTATGCCCTAACTCAGTGTTTTTCAATTACTGTGCCGCGGCACACTGGTGTGCCACAAGATATTGTCAGGTGTGCCGCGGGATTTTTTCAATGAAAGAAATGTGCCTTCCGGGCTGACCTTCCGGGACGCGTTTGCACATGCAAGAAAGAACAGTGGCGCGGTCTCGCTGATTCCGCTCGCACGCTCTGTGGCCGGCCTGAGGTAGGGTGATTTGCACCAAGACATTCCAGTAAACATGAATATGTTTGATGGTAACAGCTAGCTGTTTCTGTGAGGGTGGGGTTCAAATCAGTAACTGTCCCTCAGCGAAGAATGGGTGTACTGTGCTTCTCTTCAAATCACTTATGGTCAGCGGAATGCCGTTCACATAAGAGTAAGAGTTTAAACTATCTGAAAAACTTTAGCAGAATCGCAGTATTAAAATACATCCACATTATATTTCTTCTGAAACTCAGGTCAATGTTATGGGAAGGAGCCATTACACTTTGGATCTGTAACTTACGATTTCAAATTGAGTGGCTATTACGTGTATTTGTAATACTGTCATAGTTAATACTTGAGCTGAGGCAACTAATGACCCATTTATCTTGTATTTCAGTGTTTTTCAACCACTGTGCCGTGAGATATTGTCAGGTGTGCCGCGGGATTTTTTCAATGAAAGAAATGTGCCTTAGCTCGAAAAAGGTTGAAAAACACTGCCCTAACTCATAAGGCGTTTTCTCCATGGCTTTGGCTGGTGATCTGTTCTGCAAGTAAATTGTAGTCATTGCAGCTTCTCCTCAGTGCCTGTAGGGAAGGCATGAGTAAATTAGCATACATCTGACCATGTCCATTATAGAGCAATCCTTGTGCTCAGCAACTCCATTCTGTTTTGGTGTGTGGGGTACAATAAGTCTGTGCTAGATTCCATGTTCCCTTAGGAAAGCCTGCATTGATCTAGACATGTAGTCACCACCATGGTCAGACTGGATGGCTTGGGGTTTCCTGTTGAACTTGTTAGAAACCATGGTAACATAGTTTCTCAGTTTTGTCTCAGTTTGTGATTTTTCCTTCAGCAAATAACACATGTTATATCTTAAAAAATTATCAATAAAAGATAATAGATAAGTGTTATTTCTGGTTAATGCTGGTTTGATAGGCCTACATAAGTCAGTGTGAATTAGCTCAAGTTGTTGCTTAGAACATTTCTGGCTTTGTTTGGGAATAGAAGGCCAAGTTGCCTTTCCCTTTATACAATTTACACAGAATTGTTTATCATTGGCATACTCACTTATATTGATAACTGTTACCAAATCCTTTGTTTACAGTTTCAAGATGGCTTCTGGGTCACAATGAGCAAATCTATACCAAAGCTCCAGGGACTTCTGGTCAGTGATTGTCATGGCTGTACAGGCCTTTGATACCTTGCAATCCAGTTCAAAGACTCCATTTCCAAGAGCACCTGTGGAATAGAGCTCACTTTGCATGAGACAGTGCATATGTTATTCTCAAAATGTATAGCAAATCCCTTTTGTGAGAGTGTGGGCACACTTAGCAAATTTGCCATTAAATCAGAAATGCATAAAACATCAGTTCCACCATTACCTATTTGGCTATTTAGTGTATCTTTCCCTTTTCCTTATGTCTACTTTGTCTCCATTGGCTTGGTGCACTTTTCCTGAAGCATTTGTATTCAGTTCATCAAACAAATTGATCTCTGATGTCATATGTATGGAAGCACCACTATCACTTAGACAAGGCTTGTGATTTTCATTCATTTGTGCTAAATGTGATACACAATAATTAAACTCTTTCTTTGGAAGAAATGTTTCTGTCTCTGTGTTTGAGTGTGAGCTTGCTTGCTGGTCCTGGCATTTGCTCAGTTCTAAAAAGCTCAGGTCCAAAAAAAGGCTGCAGTGGCTCAAGTGGTTAAGATGCTGAACTGCAGACCAGAAGGTTGGTAGTTCAGCAGTTCGAGACCTGAGTGCTGCATGATGGAGCGAGCTCCAGGCTCTGGTCCCAGCTCCTGCCAACCTTGCAGTTTGAAAACAAGAAATTGCAAGTAGATAAATAGGTACCACTTTGGTAGGAAAGTAACAGCATTCTGTGTGCCTTGGCATCTAGTCATGCCGGCCACATGACCACAGAAACATCTTTGGACAGCGCTGGCTCTTTGGCTTGGAAACGGAGATGAGCACGACATCCCTAGAGTCATATTCAACTGGCTTTTGAGGAAGGGAAACTTTTATCTTTACCTAAAAGGCTATGCATTGAAATTATCTCCTCTAAATTTTCCTAGAATTGCATATTGTTGCGTCATGTTAGCAATGCAAAAGGGAGGGAGAGAGAGAAGGTTTCTTTCTGCACTCAGAGCTTGGGACCAGCTGTTAAGCAAATTCCCAGCATCTTCTATTCTTGCCAGCAGGCAGTCAAGCCTTGTAATTGCTCAAACAAGAGTAAAACAATCAATTATTAAAATTCCTGTTTAAATTTAAAATTCACTCTGGGCACCCATAACCCTACTGGGATATTTGGTTAATTTAGCAGTGTTTTGCCCACTCATAGAAGCATAATACTGAGTGCAGTAAATAAATCTCCCAAGAAGTATAGTGCAAAAAAGGTAAACTTAACATTTATTCAAGTAGATCCAGTTTACATTCAAAACTAGAGAAAGAGAAGCCTAATCTAAAGAGTACTTTTCCTATCACAAATGGCCAACTTGTCCAGCATCACCTGTGTGAGAGTTTGAGAGAGAGAAGACCTGCAGTGACATGTGTCTCCATGGAAGGCTATGTGAGAGAGTGAGAGGATGGAAAGAGAGAGAGAGGTCAGATAGCAGCTCCCAGGTTAAGACAAAGTGAGGCATCCCAATCTACAATATAACACCCATACACTGTTAAAGTGATGCAGCACCCCCAATGTCCTGGCATGCTGAGTCACTCACTCCAACATGGATATTCCTCCTTGGAATACCTGTCTGGTTACCACCTTCTCATCTTATCACAGTCAGATGAAAACTATACATAGTTTTTTTCAGTCTGCTCTTAGTGAGTACATTGTCATCTCTTTTTTATTGTGCTCCTTCTGGTTAAATGATTGCTTTGTTGATATTTTCATTTGGTGGTTTTAATTTGGCCTTCCTGTTTCAAAACTGTTGTGCAAATTCTTTAAGTGAAAAGGTACAGTATCATTTAAATAAATAAGCTTTATGACTGAGCAGGGACTTGGACCAAAATTTACAAATATAGTTCACTAATTATTGTTCCATATTTAATCTCTGCTATATAGTCTACCTCCTCTGTGATGGCATCACTGTCTACTACTACTACTAAATAATCATTCTGTTTAGGGTTGTATTGTAAACTCTTGCAGCTTAAATGTGATCTATTCTAAGCTAGGTTCATGTGGATTTACAACAGGCAATTTCATGGTAGAAGAAAAAAAGTATGTCTGAATCTTTTCCCCGTCTTTGTTGTTTCAGTGAAAACACTTTTAAAAATCATTGGTTAAGCAATTCCAATTAGTAGTTCTTTCAAGACATATGCTGTATAGCACAGCGTATTGTACAGCTTATTCCAACCCAGAGGACAAATGGGGTATTTATTTGTGGAGATTGATCTGATGAGGATGCTGAACAGTCATAGGTATCCTGCCACCATATTAAGCAAAGCTGCACCAATGGAAGAGCCTCTTGTTGGAGAAAAACCTCTTAGACTTGAGAAAGTTCTTCCAGCCTAAGACAGGATATCACCCAGTATGTCTCAGCTACAGCTGTGTCGAGCTTCTTTTGACCACTATGTTCACCAGAACTGGTTTGATTATTGTGCATACTCCTTCGTACTTTCTTCATAGACCAGGTAACATGTCCCACTAGGTAACAGCAGGATTGTAGTTACCAATAATCTCCAGATAGTACTAGCAGGAAACCAGAGCAGAAACCAGAAAGGGGATGCCAACAATAATGGAAAGAACTGAACAAAGGACACTGGATGTAGAGTCAGTCTTGTTCACCTTCAGACATAAGAACATAAGAGAAGCCAATGTTGGGTCCGGCCAATGGCCCATCCAGTCCAACACCCTGTCACACAGTGGCCAAAAACACCAGGTGCCCTCAGGAGGTCCAGCAGTGGGGCCAGAACACTAGATGCCCTCCCAATGTTGCCTCCCCATCAAGCACCAAGAATACAGTGCATCACTTGCCCCAGACTGAGAGTTCCTATCTATACCTTGTGGCTAATAGCCACTGATGGACCTCTGCTCCAGAAGTTTATCTAATTCCTTCTTGAAGCCATCCATGCTTGTAGCCACCACCACCTCCTGTGGCAGTGAATTCCATGTGTTAATCACTCTTTGGGTGAAGAAGTACTTCTTTTTATCTGTTCTAACCCGACTGCTCATCAATTTCATTGAGTGCCCATGAGTTCTTGTATTGTGAGAAAGGGAGAAAAGAACTTCTTTTTCTACCTGCTCTATCCCATGCGTAATCTTATAAACCTCGATCATGTCATCCCTCAGCCATTGTTTCTCCAAGCTAAAGAGCCCCAAGCGCTTCAACCTTTCTTCATAGGGAAAGTGTTCCAACCCTTTTATCATTCTAGTTGCCCTTTTCTGCACTTCTTCCAATGCTATAATATCTTTTTTGAAGTGTGGCGACCAGAACTGTACACAGTACTCCAAATGAGGTTGCACCATCGATTTATTACAGGGGCATTATGATACTGGCTGATTTGTTTTCAGTTCCCTTCCTAATAAACCCCAACATAGTGTTGGCTTTTTTTTTTTTTTAGTAGCAGCGTCTCCATTTATCAGAACAATATCCAACTTGGCTATATGGTGTAAAAAATTAAGCCAGAATGATAGTTTCAGAAGGTATCCATCTTGGTCTGCAGTAGAATAGCTAGATTCAAGTCCAGTAGCACCTTGGAGGCCAACACGTTTTTTTGGGTATAAGCTTTTAAGAAGGGATCTTTGGCTCTCAAAATCTTATACACCCCAAAACTTGTTGGTTTCTATGGTGCTACTGGACTCAAAACCAGAAGGAGGTTTCTTCATGTGGATTTATTAATGTTATGATTTTCAATCTATACATATTATTATTAGTTAATGAACTACCACAAAACATTGTCAATCACAGCTGAATACGCTGTCAACCTCTGCTCATTCAGTCAATGTGTGGAGGGATTGTGTGTATGGGGCTATACATGTAGCTGTCTACTGACTTTCACTGCACTCTAATGAGAGAATTAGAGGTGAATTTTGCACTGATTTGCTACCAGCATAAGTACTGTTGAATAAGGAGGGAACTCAATGGGAGGGAGATTCATTGGGGTATATAGGACACTATATGTCATGCTGTGCACATGCACTATCAGCCCTGGTGCCTCATTGACACCTTCTTCTGTCCTCCAGCAATGGCATTGGATCCCTGTCCCCATTTAGGGTGATCAGAGGTGGTAGCTGGTAGTGCTGTAGTGAACTGCCTCTCCCTATGGGGGATTGTCAACAAGTCTCTCTCTGAAGGAATTTTCCCTGGAGCACTTAAGGAAACAATGGTTTGTCCACAGAAACCATCTTTGGACCCAGCCAAATTGGCAAAGTATCGGCCAGTCTCTAATTTGCCATATCTGGGCAAAATTATTGAGATAATGGTAACAATTCAGTTGCAGATTTTTCTGGATGATGCTGACATACTAGACCCATTCCAGTCTGGCTTTTGCCCAGGCCATGGGACTGAGATGGCACTGGTCGGTCACCCTCATGGATGACCTCTGAAGGCATCTAGATCAGGACGGATCGGTGGTACTGTTGCTGTTAGACCTGTTGGTGGCATTCAACACAGTCAACCACCAGCTATTGATCTACCATCTCACTGACACTGGGATTCAGGGGTCTGCCTTGCAGTGGCTCTCCTTTTTCCTACAAGGTCAGGGACAGAGGGTGGTGCTAGGGGAGGATCTGTCCTGAAGGCACCCGCTGGTTTGCGGAGTGCCACAATGGGCTGTTCTTTTCCCGGTGTTATTCAACATCTACATGCACCCCCTTGCCAAGATTGCCCAGAGGCATGGCCTGGGTTGTCACCAGTATGTGGATGACTCCCAGCTCTCTCTGATGTTGGGTGGCCAGTCTGATTCAAGACCAGAAGATTTGGACTTGGAATTCCAGGCCATAGCTGGGTGGCTTAGGCTGAGTTGACTGAAATTGAATATGATGAAGACGGAGGTCCTGTGTCTGAGTTGGAGCAGTCTGGGGTTAGGGATCTCACTCCTGACCTTCAGTGGGGTGCCATTGGTGCCAGTGTTGGAGGTTAA
This sequence comes from Lepidodactylus listeri, assembly GCA_029233225.1. NCBI lineage: Eukaryota > Metazoa > Chordata > Lepidosauria > Squamata > Gekkonidae > Lepidodactylus > Lepidodactylus listeri. The sequence continues at coordinate 114,348,754 of JARCFY010000001.1, read as the reverse complement.
GAGTTTGGGAGTGCTCTTGGATGCCTCCTTAATGATGGAGGCCCAGGTAGAAGCCACTGCCAAGTTGGCCTTTTACTATCTTCGGCTGCTTAGGCAGTTGGTTTCCTTCCTCAAACATGATGACCTGGCAACAGTGATCCACACCATGGTCACCTCAAGACTAGACTACTGCAATGCTCTCTACATGAGGCTGCCCTTGTCCCAAATCCGGAAGAAGAAGAAGAAGAAGAAGAAGAGATTGGATTTATATCCCGCCCTTCACTCACTTAAGAGTCTCAGAGCGGCTTACAAACTCCTTTCCCCTCCCCTCCCCTCCCCACAACAGACACCCTGTGAGGTAGGTGGGGCTGAGAGAACGCTTTCCGAAGCTGTCCTTGAGGGAACAGCTGGTACAGAGCTATGGCTTGCCCAAGGTCATCCAGCCAGGTGCAAGTGAAGGAGTGGGGAATCAAACCCGGTTCTCCCAGATTAGAGTCCGCGCACTTAACCACTACACCAGACTGGCTACAGCAGGTGCAGAATGCAGCGGCCAGGCTGCTATTGGGTCTACCTCTGAAAGAAAAAATTCAGCTTGCGCTGAAAGCACTGCACTGGCTAGCTATAGCATACTGGGTTCGCTTCATGGTGCTGGTTTTCACCTATAGAGCCCTATATGGTCAAGGGCCTGCATACCTGAGGGACCGCCTTTCCCCATATGTTCCCCAGAGAGTACTGCGGTCAGGATCTCAAAATCTTCTTTCTGGCTGCAACTTGGGCCAGAGCCTTTTTGGTGGCTACAGCTTGGGCCAGAGCCTTTTCAGTGGTGGTGCTTCTTTGGTGGAATGAGCTCCCTGAGGACATCAGGGCCCTGCAGGATTCCTCAGGGTCTGTAAGGCAGAGTTCTTCTGCCAAGCATTTGAGTGAGATGCCACACTAAAACACCCAATATCAACTGGGTAACCTGTGTCCTATAATCCACCCTTGGTTGCCTGCTCCAACATCTGCACCCACACTGAGGAATAATACACCAAGGAGCCAGACAACAGCTGTGTATGTATTGTGACCCCATTGTGACTGACTAGTATAGTTTTTGCGATATTATATATGCAACACCTTTGGAATTTGTTTTATGATTTCAATTTTTTTACTTGTCTTAATGTTTTTATGATACCAATGGCCTTGAAAGCCACCCTGAGCCTACTTCGGTGGGAAGGGTGGGGTATAAAACAAACAGACAAACAACCCTGGGACTTTCTGAGGTTGAAAGTTAATGTCTTTTGAAAGGCCGTCTTGTGTATTTTGTAAAGAAGTAAGGAATCTCCTTACTGCTATTCATGCTTCTAGAATGGTATCATTAGTGCCTGAGACAATGGGGCTCCTCAAGAAGACAAAACTATAATGCCCTAAGTTCATTGTTTGCTCCGGAGAGAGCAGTCACTCTACACAGATTTGAGAGATATCACCAGTTTAAAGCATAGTGTCTCAAAGCACTCACCTTCTTAGATGAAGCTGTGGCTGTCTGCCAACCAAAACTGATCCCTTAATTTATGGCTGCAAAGTCAGTGTGATTAAGAGAGGGGAAAAGAAGGCTTTTTTTTTTTTAACAGAAGTAAGAAAATGGGTCTCAACCTTTCATTTTATGGCATCTTAAATACATGGAGTAGAAATAATGCCAATTTTTTTTTACACATTTTCCGCTTAGAGGGAAAGTGGTGCTGTCAGGATTTTAATAGTTTGGCAAAAAAATTGCCGTCAGGAAATACTGCAATATATAGATTCCACCCCACCCCCAAAGACACATCACTTAATCCAACAAGTCAAACAGTGTTTCATTTGCTCTTTCAACATGATACCCACTTTCTGGTTGAAAGCCATTTACCTTGTATTGATTCAGGTAATTAGACTTGTGCATTTCTTCTGAAAGTGTAACCTAGGAATGCAAAAATGCTGTCGAGTTTCTTTTAATTGGGTAATGGCGGATACTTACACATCTTGCCCTATACCATTTAGTAAGTGGTGTGTTCACTCTACATTTGTGTATCGACATCTTCCTTCTGTGGACTAAAGGGGAGAATAGCACACCCTATGAAGTTGATGGGCAGTAGATTTAGAACAAACAAAATAAAAATATTTCTTTACGTAATACAGAAGGCATTTGGGGAACTCACTGCCACAAGTTGTGGTGACTGCCTGTTGTTTACATAGCTTTAGGATACTGCTCTCAGGGTCTGTCATTCTAAGTTGGATCATCATGAACACCCATGGCTCATTTCGTAGCAGGAGCTCCTTTGTATATTAGGCCACACACCCCTGATGTAGTCAATCCTCCAAGAGCTTACAGTAGCCCCTGTAAGAAGAGCTCTGTAAGCTCTTAGAGGATTGGCTACATTAGGGGTGTGTGGCCTAATATGCAAAGGAGCTCCTGCTTGGGCATCTGCCCATTGTGAGAAACAGGATAGTGGTCTAGACTGGTCACTGGTCTGATCTAGCACAACCATTCTTATGTCCATTCCCACATGCAGCTCATCACATGGGGCCTTTTCAGACTGGCCAGTTGCCTCTCACTTCCTCCTCATTTCCCCCTCTGCGACTCCTCCTGAGCAAACCTGCCGTTTTTGCACTATAGCAATCTGCTCCTCTCCCCCCCCCCCCGAAGTTTTCTGTTCCCATTTGGGTTGCTTCGATGCTCTCTGTGCCCGCCCCTTGCATTTCCCCTCCCCTTCCCCCCCCAGCTCCTCCCTCGTTCCCCGCTTTTCCTTTTTTTTTTTAAAACGCATGCGTGGTAACGTTATAACGCCATAGTGGAATGACGGCAGTGCATCACCCGCCTTCTGCTTCCCAGAATTCATCAAGTCCCTCCTCAGTATTCAAATTTTCCTGCTGTTCTGGGTTGGTGCAAAACGATTGGCGGGCTACAAGGAGGACCCCCCCCATGGGTGGATTCTCCGATGTGAACTGAAATGTCGTGTGCTTAACCCGATCAAGGCAACAAAATGGAGGATGGGCAACATGGCATAAGCTGGCCCTTGTTAAGAAAAAAAAATTACATAAATGGTGGTGGTGGTGGTGGCGGCAGCTGAGGAGGAGCAGCATGACATGCAGAGCAGTCTCCCCACTCCGCAGGAATAGTTATAGCCCCTTGAAAACAGTTCAATCCATTTCTGTGACTTTTCTGCAAAGAAGGGCGCCCAGCCTGCTCTGCAGGGGCTGCCAATAAACAGCAAATTAACCCCCCCCCCATAGTAGATGTGAACGTGTGTTTATTATATAAAGACAACAATTGTGCCGTCTTCCCTTGCTGCATCAAAATTTCATTATGATGTTATAACGTTATAAGGGCCTTTTTTTAAAAAAAAAAAAGGAGGGGGGAAGTGTTGCTTCAGGATCGTGGGACCGCACACAGGGAGCGGAAAGGAAGGCAAGTTTCCCCAGCCCACCCGCCCGCCCGCTTGCCGCGGCTTCTCCACGGATTGCTAGAGGAAAGCACCCACCACCAGCTCTGCACGGGCTGTTGCCGGGGAAGCCCAAACAAAGGGCAGCAGTTACCGGGGAGCAAGCACATGGAGCTCTTGGGCCAATGGTGCCCGGCTCCTGCTCCCAAGAAACGGCAAATCCACCTCGCCAACGCAGTCCCTGTGGTGCGATCTTGCCTCCCTGCCTCCTTATTTCGATATAACGTTAGGAGGGCTCGTTTCAAAAAAAAAAAATTCAAGAAACGCCCACCGCGGGGTGGGCCAGATGGAGGGCGGGCGAGTGGGTGTGTTCTCATCTAGGTTTCTCCAACGGAGTAAACAGGAAACACCACCAGGAACAGGATTTTCTTGCTCCAGGGATACTCCTGAGCAGTGCGGTGAAACTCCGGAGGAGTTTGTGAGCACGGAGCAACTGATGTGAAACTGACCAGAAACTCCGGTGCTCACTCCGGTGCTCGCCCCGGAAAAAAGCCAGTGCGAAAACGCCCATGGTGTTGCATTCATCAAGTGATGATTGCAGGGGGAAGACTAGAACTCAGACTTTTGGAAACTTAGGGATTTAGGTCCCTTTCATAAAGGCTCTTCAAACTTGCTTTGGCTTCTTAAAGCAAATTGATTTTTTAAAAAAGGTTTCATACACCTTAAGGATAAAAAGCTGTCTTGCCCCATGCTTTTTTTCTCCAATGTGGATCTACAGTAGCTTGCAATATTGTTCTGTCCTCCTCCACTTTACTCTCACAACAACAACAACTCTGTGGAAAAAAAGATCAGATCTATTTGTTTTGATTCTTCATTTCATCTGATGGTGATTTTACAGAAAAATAATAGGAAACACAGTAATTAAGTATTCTATTATTTTTTCACTATGGTAAATTGAAAGTCATTGTTCGGTCAATTATACTAACAAGCACATTTCATTTGAGATGACAGCATTGTCTTCTCTTGCTGTCAAGTATTTAGGGAAAATCTTTAGATGAGTGTTCTTTGGTGTGAATTAGAATTGTCTGTCTTTCTTGCTAGATTTGTCCAATGGTGCGCTGCCCTGTATCTGGTTCTCCTTAAATTTTAGAGAGGCAAATGAATTACTGTCCTCTGGATTTCTCATTATTGTATGAGGTATTGACACAAGTCTGTGCTGCAATAGTTCTATCCAGCATGTTAAATGAAGCTGCTTTATACAGAGCCAGACCATTGGTTTACCAAGGCAAGTATTAACTACATGGACTGGCAGCATCTCTCCAAGGTCTCAGGCCAAGTTGTATGATCTATGTAACTTAGTTTTAAAAAATCAATAAGAATATTTATGATTTCAAAGTAATAAGCTAATTATTTAAACGGTGGCTGCAGACAGACTGGCAGCTTGCCATGATATAGTGCCGCCTCTAATTGACCCAGTTTAAAATGTTGCGGGACATATCAGCCACACAGCACACCCTACTGCGGGTTACCCACAGAGACATTCCATGGGAAAGTATCCACATTATTGTAGCACATCAGCCACAGCCAAAATTCATGTGCGCACATAGGCACATGTGCACACATTGTCAATTTTTTTTAAAAAAAGCTACTTCCCTAGAGGCAGAATGGATCTGCAGGTTCAGACTGTCAAATCTGTTCTGCACATGCTTCCCCGTGTTCAGACAGCCGGCCAGCACGATGAATGCACAAGGAAACAGAAACGCCACTTCGGAGGTGGTGGCTTTTTAACCCGGCTCCAAGTCATCCTCTGATGGGGTGAGTATGCCCGGAGAACACCTGACAGCTGTGGCTGTGTGAATGGGCCCATTTAATCCATTTGTGAAAGGTGCCCATATCAGGCCAAACTGCCAGTCTGAACGCAACCTGTGATCTTCATTTCCTAAAAGTTTATTACATGGCTTTTTCTATTGGTGAATGTTTAAATACAATTTTATCAATGTTTGATAATGACTGATTAACTTTGTCTATTTATTAACTAATTATTATTAGCTGTTTATAACGGTCCCTTGTGGCATATTAGCACACAGATTTGAATTGATTTAACAGCCATTCTTTGTTCCCAGGGAATCATGAGAATTACACTGAGGTTCATTTAAAAAAAATTGGGAAAGAGTTAACTATGTGTTTAATTTTTCTTTTTATGTCAGTGTGGAAAAAGAACAAATACAGAGAAGGAGCTATTACAGGGCAAAGAGATAGATTTCATTGATAAGTTTTTCAGATGCTTTGAAAGAAAATTAAGAACTGTGTAATATCCCTCTCTATTCTACTGTTTCTATTGAGTTTCATTACTATTTGAACATTCAGAAGCCCTTTTCAGACATTGGCCCTTTCTGCACTGATAGCTTGCTCCAGAGAATACAGGGAGTTGAGCCTTAAAGGTTGACTTTGCAGTCATACATATTCCCTCTGAACTGCTCCCCCCCTGGGTTTATTTATTTGTGTGTTCTGTATGCATTCTGCATCTACAAGCAAAATGCACATTTTTTGCCTAAATAATATGGAAGCATCACATGATGTTGTGTGTGTGTGGTGTCCAAAGCTTTTAAAATTTATGTAGTCATCCTCCTGCAGCTGTGCAGTACCATCCAAGAATGAGAAGCAAGAGAAAACCACCCCCAACTTGATGCTTCAGTTACTGGGGCGTCATCAGGACACAGTCCCCAGTTGCACAGGAGATCTTGGCAGATCACCACTCCAACCCACCCATGGCTTCAGGAGGTGGGGGGGATGGAGACAGGTATGGGACCAGCCAGTTTGGAGGCAGCTAGTGCTGCCGTCCATGTAGAGCATTAAAAAAATCAATAATACTATTAATGAGGGAGGGGAGAGTTGAAGAGGATCCTAGTTGAATGTTGCTGGTGTTTTCCTCTGATAGGGTGTGAGAACAGAGAATAAGACACTGTACCTTTTGGAGAAAAGGAAAGCAGAAAGTTGCTCTGATGCCCTAAGAACACACTCACACAGACATTATAGTTCAGTAAAAAAAAAAATTCACAAGTGATCAGAGTTTAATGATGAACTCATCCCTGAGTTAAAACAAACTTATCCCTGAATTTTTTTAAAAAAACTAAAGGACTTTTTAAATTTGCAAACTGTACCTGCCCACCACAGGGCTTGAACTGACAAGCCTTGATGCTGAGCACAATGCTTAACTCACTGAGCTAACTGCCTCCTTTGTCTAAGATGAAGAGAAAGGCAAAAACTTTTAATTGCAGACCCAACCCCCCCTCCCTCTGTGATTCTGCAAAAAGAAGGGGAAGGGAGGGGGAAATCCAGGCCCACAATGCAAGACTGACACATTAGGGAGCAGGGAATCCCTTAGTCCTTGATATTTACTAATTTCTTCATATGCTCTCTCTGGCATTTTAAGTTTGCCTGAGTTGGAGGACATGTTGGAGAGAGGGGGGGAAATGGGAGGAGGACAGTGGGCAGTACTTAAATACCCACAGAAACAATTCTACTTTAGAAAGGATTAGCAATTCAAAAGCAAATAAGAACAAAAAATCACAGCAAAAGGAGTTTTGGTTACTGTGGGGAACAAAAAATCACAGCAAAAGGAGTTTTGGTAATTGTGGGGCAAGTGCTGTAAAACAAATGCAGAAATAAGAAAAAGCCCCAACACAAACTGGAAGTGAAAGCGAGAGGGAATGCTGAATGGAAGAATAGGATGGTGCTCAGAAACTGAGGCAAATACACATGCAGAAAGGGCCATTATGGTTCTGAATACCAGGAGTCCAGCAACCACTCATAAATTCTCCCAATACATGTAGTCACCATGTTGATTGATCAGGGGTTGTGCATGTGTTTTGCACACACAAATTGTTTTGGTATGTGCAAAACAACCAATAGATTTTCCAGGGAACAGGAACAGTACTTGCATACAAAATATGTGTCACCCCTGGCCAGATAATATGGATGCCGCATGTTTAGGAACTATTGAGAGTCTGAAAAGGGTTATGGTGCCCAAAGTTTCAATGGATTTCTGTATGAATTTAAGTGTTCTGAATCCACTGTTTAAGCATCATTTGTCCTATCTGTGTCCACTGGGTATTCAACAACCAGGACAGGTTGTCCATTTGGGCACACAACAGCTACTTAAAAACGCCCTGTCACTAATAGAATTTTCAAAATATTCAACGAACAACACTTGCCAGGATTCCTGAGGGGAGCATCCAAGACAATTTGAAGAAGAAGACAGACAAAGACTATCTGCAGACACAGAATAAGTACAACTCAAAGAAGACAGACAAAGGTTATTTGTGCTCAGAACAACATCAAAGAAAGAACTTGTAAGACTCATTGAACATATCAATACAATGATCAAAACAATTCCTACAGCAAACATAACTTAAACCAACCTGTTGATGTATAGTGCAGTAGTTGTAACAAGAGAACTGAGAATGGAAATAAAGAAAAAGGCAGTTAAGGATTCTAAGGCAAAATCAAACTGGCAAATGAGATTTTTTTTTTAATTTAAAATAATTTTTTAAAAAGAAAACTCAAGAACAAAAGAAATAAAATAAACCTTAGAAAGAAATATATTAGATATAAAAACAATAGCTCAAATTGTAGAAAAAAAAATCAGAGAAATAATTGTTGCAATATCCAAAAAGATCAAGCGGTATAACAGTAGGATCCAGCAATACAGACAAAACTTCCAGTTCCAGACCAACCAAAGACAGTTTTACAAATCACTAAAGGGAGATGAAAAAGTAGAAGTAAAACCAGACAAAGAAAAGACAATATCCTTCTAGAAAGAACTCTAGAAGACTCCAAAGAATATTATAAAAAGTGACCTGGATCACAGATGTGGAAAATAAACTGAGAGGAAAGCAAATGGAGTATCTTACAATAACCCTGGAAAACCTGCAAACACAATTGGAGAAAGTGAAGAATTGGACAGTGCCTGGAAGAAGTAAAGTCCATGGCTGTTGGCTTAAAAAAGTTGACAAGTCTTCATCCACGACTGGTGCAACAGCTTAATCATGTGATCCATTCCAAAGCTGTAGAATATTGGATACCAAGTGGAAGGACATTTCTCATTCTGAATAACTAAAGGAGCAGTGCCAAGCAATTTCCATCCTATTACCTGCCTCCCAACAGCTTTTAAACTACTTACAGGAATTGCAGCCAGTTCATTCAAGAATATCTACAACTCAGTTCAATCTTACCACATGAAGAAGAAAAAAGGAATTTTCTGAAAATCCTGAGGTACTAAAGATCAGTTACTGATTTCATAAAACAGTCTAACAACATTGTAAAAGGCAAAAAAAAACCCAGAACCCTTTGCCCCCCCCAGCCGGAATAACGAGACAGACAACAGTTTAGAATTAAACAAGGGCCACTTTATTAACTATTTAACAGAACATTGCAGCAATGGACAAAACTAAGCAAGCACAGGAACAGGCAAGGAAGGCGTCACTCCCTGACACAACCTCCTTGCCCTTGATATGGGTGGGACACCTAGCTCTGGTCTAGAGCCAGCCAACTTCTGGCTCATAGCTGGCAGCCCAGCATACTGGTAGCCCCCCCAGGAGCGCTTACCCCTGAGACTGCACAGACCTTCAGGGAGGAGCCTAGCCAGAGAGGTTCCCAGAGGCGATCACCATTCACCACCCCGGACCGCACGGCCCTAGGGCAGTTCCTGATGACCTCCTGTTCCCCAACGGGATATGTCATCACAAGGTCTACCCTGACCTGCAACACCAGTTCCATTTTGTTGCTTGCACAAACCTGCCACAGCCAAGGCCAAGCCTCTGCTTTGGCCTTTGCTACCCCAATCAGCAATCAAATCCCAACCAGATCCCATGCTGCAAGTCTTCTAAAAATAACCCATCGCCCTTGTCTGCTAGATGCACCCCGTGGGGCTTATGCAGGATTTGAAACTCAACCCACATGTCTGGGTGCAGCAAAAACAAACCCAACTCAAATTTCGTAGCCTTCCTCAGCTATCTGCTGGCCTTGTGCCTGGCACGGTCAATATACCTAGGGTCCCCACTTTCTGCCACACCTGGCGAGGAAGCATGGCTGTCCACCCTACCGACATGCCGGGCCACCATGCTCTTGTCATCACAAGGTCGACCCTGACCTGCAACACTATCGGTACACCAGGCCACCTTGCTCTTATCCTCACAAGGTACAACCCTGGCCTGCAACTATATCCACACACCAGGCCACCTTGCTTTTATCCTCACAAGGTCGCCATGGGCGTCTACACCGTATGCCAGGCCACCTTGCTCTTATCCTCACAAGGTAGGCCCTGGATTGTCAAAAAAGGGGGCAGGCCCTCCATCAGCCCAGAATCATTGCCCCCAGGTGTATTGCCAGAATGTGAGGAGTAGGTCCCCTCCTCAAGTAGCTAGGAAGAAGTACCAGGCAGCTCTTGCTCCTCCTTCAACCGAGACATGCTTGCTAAGGCCATGCTGAAAACTAATGGGTGTCCTCCGTGCCCATTGAGCCACCCAAAAAGAATGCTGTGGCTGCAGACTGTGACCCTTCATCTCATCTCATGGCCTGCAGCACCTGTAAGGAAAACACCATTAATAACTGGTTCCATACCCTGAACAAATTTTAAATTAGGAGGTGGAAAAGGTGCCCTGCTTCCCTTGGAAAGGTATCCAAAACTTAACATAAACCCCTCCAAGAGGTAAGGCAAACATGGATCTTTGGGTAACAACTTAACCCAAGCCTGAAAAACTTGCAATTTAGTTGGGCTGGGCCCCTTTATCATGAGGGGGGTTGCTGTTCCCCCCACCTCCCGAGCGCTTGCCCCCTTTTTCAACCCCCCAGCCCTTTGGCCTGGGGCAGCTGGAGAAGGCATGAGGCCCAGCACACAGAGGGCACTCGTGGCGAAACAAGCAGGACTCACAGCCACAGACTCCCTGGGATGTATACTCCCAACAAAGTGGGCGTCGTTGAGCTGCCTGCCCCTCCTGCATGCTGGATCCCAACTGCCCATGAGCTCTCTTCACTGAGTGGCCACTGTGCGACCTCTTGCCCCGAGATGCCCTATTAGGTGACATAATTTGCAGCCACAGGTTAGGGCTAATCTTGTCCCACCGCATAGATGGGTTCATGGGTGCCCGCATCCTAAACTCCTCAACATACTGTGACCAAGCCGGGCTTGGGTAGTCCACGAAAGCTTTATAAATGATGTCCATGTACTGGATCATCGCTAAAGCCCTCCAAGGCTGGTGCCGCACCATGACAGCAGTGTAGATAAGGAATCCCGGGTACCAATTCGCCCATGTCCTATCCATGAAGCGTCGCTTTAAACGCTCTTTTTCTCGTTCATCCAGATTGTCTTTATCTTTCTTCTCCATCTCATGATAGAGAAGACTAAAGACGTCCACATAGTCACCTTTAAGGATTTTCTCCTTGGTGGCAATGGACAAATGATCGCCCAAAGGCAAATTTGCATCCCCACTAGGCAGGGCCCCTGTGGGAACTGCTTCATAAGAAGTCCCCCTGGGACATGGATAAGAGATGCCAGGTGGGGGGTAACCCCGGGCTGGCCAAGGCACTTGGGGAGTGGATGGAGAGCATGGTGGTGTGGAGGCTGGCCAGTTACAGTGAACAATCCGCGAAGTGGCCCCACCCTGATAACCGGAGCCCCATGGCCACCAGGACACCTCCCCACCTGTGGTAATCTCCTTACCTCCCTGCATGTGAGGTGCTGCATGAAGCGCCATCTGCTGATCACCCATGGCTTGTCCCCACTGACTAAACGCCGATCCCTCGCCTTGCTCCAGAGCATCTGCGTCTCTTTTGTTTTCTAGGAAGGCCAGGCATGCAAGAACCTGGGCTTGAAATGACACATTAGACTCACCTTTTGCCTTAATACCCGTGAATGACAAGCCCTGCTCTTTCTCCAATGCCTCAAGCCATTGTAAAATGGCTGCATTGACGGGATCCTCATCTTCATCCTCATCAGATGGAATGACAGGTGCAGGCCAGGCTGGAGGCCTTTTAGGAGCTGGCTTATTACCCTTACCTTTCCTGGAAGCCATAGCGAGTAAATGTTATTCACCACAATTACAACCAGGGTTAGGATGTAGCCAGAGAGGCGGAAACTGGAACCAACAACAAACCTGTGGTTACAGCCAAAGCCTGAGCCAAAACCAATGTGCCAGACAGCCAAGGACTGTAGCCTAATCTAAAATGGCCACCACCCAGCTACTCAAAATGGCCCCCGAACATGAGGTACCTAGACCTCACTAAGATGGCCCCCGTTATACCTTCTCAAAATAGCCCCTAATGAAATACAGCCTACTCAAGAGGCAAACCTAATGGCAGACCGAAAAAATCCCTCCCCAAGATGGCTGACATGGCCTATGCCACCCACAAGCCAACAGGAATGCCTGATGAAGAGGGGGGTGAATGCTTACTCCACACCCAGTGATAAGCCGCAAGCCTTGGAAGGGAGGGGGGGGCTTCCCCAACCTATGCAGCCCACCAGTCAACAGGAAGGCCTGAAGAAGAGGGGGTGGGGTGGTGAATGCTTACTCTGCACCCCGTGATAAGCTGCAAGCCTTGGGGAGGGCTCCCCAACCCACCTCACCTCACTGTAGATGTGCCGGGGCACCGCTGGAGTCCCACCAAAGAGCCCTCCCCAGCAGCTGCAAAAACAAAAAAGGGGGGTGACAAACCACGACCCATACTCCGGCACCTCCAGGATCACTGCCGCCAGGACCACCTCCGCTGGAAGAAGCAGGCCAATCAGGCCGCCTCCACTGCCAAAATTGAGCCGCCGCTTCCGCAATCGGGCTGCTGCTGCCAACTCAGGCCTCTGCCACTACCGTGCTCGAGCCGCTGCAGCCGAAATCAGGTCTCTGCCACCGCTGCCACCGAAATTGAGCAGCTGCTGCCAAACTCGGGCAGCCAGGCTGAGACTGCTCCAAAAGTGTGCTCCAACCAAGACAAGCACGCGGAGCAACTGACAAAGGTGGGGAGTGGGGCACCTGTCCTCAAAAGGCAAGCCCCACCCCCATCTGCTCTGAGTCATGCAGGAGTGCATCAGATTGTTGCTGCCTCTAATCCGTCGAGGCGGCAAAGCAGCCCCCAGGAGCCACGGCATTGCCAGAGCTCAGGAATGCTGCTTGTATTGATTACAAGAAGGCATTTGATTCATTCCCTCATACATGGATCCTTTAAAAAAGCAAGAAGTGATAGGCACTAGCAAAACTGTAATAATGTTTATCAAAAATGTCATGAGCAAATGGAACATCAGGCTGATAGTGAATGAAGAAGAAACTGGAACAGTTAATGTCAAACAAGAAATTTTCCAAGAAGACTCACTATCACCACTGCTCTTTGTCATTGTCCTAATACCACTCACAATCATTCTCAATAGCACAGGCCTAGGATACCAGCTTTCAAAGACAGGCCCAAAGATTTAACATTTATTGCATATAGATGACTTGAAAATGTATGGAAAGTTATAATCAGCTATTGATTCTTTACGAAATACAGTTTGGATATTCAGCAAAGATATAGCAATGGAATTTGACCTTGACAAATGTGCAGCATTGGCTCTGAATAGGGGAAAGATATTCATGTTCATGAATAAATCAAAATGCCAGACAATAACAACAACTACAAAACACCTGGCTTTGAAGCAAATTTTGGGATTTTGGAAGTTGACAATATCAAACTTATCCTTGTTAAGAAAAATATAGCCAAGGAGTATTACCAAAGAGTTTAAAATATATTGAAAACAAAAATGAAATGGGTAGCAAAATAGTAAATGCAATTAACACGTTGGCTGTCCCAGTTCTAAGATACTCAGCTGGTATTATCGATTAGAAACAAGCAGAATTAGAAGTGATTGTAAAACTCACAAGATAATGACAGTGCATCCTAGAAAGGATGTTGATCATCTTTACTTACCAAGAAAATAAGGTGGAAGAGGTCTCCTGAAAGTTAAGCAACCAGTTGAAGAAGAAAAATGAGTACTGAGTGACTACACCAAGAAAAGCAAAGAGAAACTTCTAGCTGAAGTGTACAAGCCAGACTTATTTAAGGTTACAGAAACCAAAGAAGATTACAATCAAAACTCACTTTGACAACTGGAAGGAAAAGCACTTGGATGGACAATATTTGAAAGATAAGTTGATAGTGAAAATACCTGGAAGTGGCTCCAAAATGGGACTTGAAGAAAGAAACAGAAGGACACATTCTAGCTACACAAGAGCTAGCACTCAAAATGAATAGTGCCAAGATTCAGAAGACCAGTGATGATAGCAAATGTTGACTTTTCAAGACAAAGGATGAAACAGTCGACCACATGGTCAGTGCCTGCAGTAAAATTTCTCAGACTGACTGTAAACAACATCACAATAGAGTTCTAGCTAAATTGCACTGGAATTTTTGCAAGAATTACCATCTGCCAGAAATTCACGGAAGCACAAACCAGACAAGATTATGGAGAATGATGAAGCAAAGATTCTTTGGGACTTCTGATTACAAACAGATAAACACCTGGAGCATAACACCCCTAATATCACAATTGTAAAAAAAGAAGAAGAGAGAAATAGGGTTTGGATCACTGACTTTGCAATCCCAGGAGACAGCAGAGTAGAAAAGAAAACAGAAGAGCACAGATACCAAGACCTACAAACAGAGTTAAAGCACCTCTGGGAGAAGAAGGTACCATTGTGCCAGTTATGCCAACACAACACAGGTTTTGAACCTCATTCATTTGTATCCTTTAAATACTGGCAAATTCAAAATAACACCAAAATAAATCAGCAAGTCCCTCAGGGGATATCAATATACGTAAAGTGATGTAAACAAACACCAAGCCAAGAGCAGACCACCAGTCCACAGGGGCTTGAAAAACTTCCTGTTTTATTTGCCTGGAACTGCAAATATAGGGGTGTTGACGTTCGCTGGGGTCCACAGTGCCATGACTGGTTATTTGAGTTTAGCATCTTGAGTCACAAATTGTGCAAACTTGGTTTAAGGTAGCCAAACAATGATAGTGAAAGACCAGTCTCAATGCCAGAGGAAACTGTTTTTGAGCAGAAAAGAGGCTATTTATTTCTCTTACAAATGAAGATAGAGTACAGTTATGAAATCATGCTGCAGCAATTGTTTTTGAAGAGACATAATATAATGAGATTTATTCTAAAATAAAGACTAAATCATATTGATGTGACAGAAGAGGGCATGCAACAATAAGGCATCAATGGATCACAAAAGATCAGCTTTTGAAAGTTCAGGCAACCATTAATTCATCATTAGTGGATCAAAATATGACTACAGAGATATCTTGTTCTCTTCTGCATTTCTGTTGTACATTATTAGCATGTAAAATAGAAATTGTGATACTTCAAGTAGGCATTGTGATTTATAGGACAGATGAACAGTTCATATAATTTAGCACATCATCAAAGTGAACCTGTTATCATTTTCAGAATCCTTGCAGTAAATTCAGACTTCTTTCTGTCATTTACAATGCCATCCTAAGCAGAGTTATTGTCTTCTAAGTCCATTAAAGTCAATGAGCTTAGAAGAGTATAACTATATTTAGGATGATGCTGTCAATCCACTCTCTGAAAGTACAGTAACTGGCCCCATGCAAATCATGGAAGCACAAAAACCAGACACTCCCACAGAGAAGGTGGATTCTCTTGGTGGAACCCCTAAGTAAGCCTGTAGTGTTGTAGATTAACCAGCAGCAGAGGGAAGCAGGACTGATGAGAAAACCATGACTGGTAAGAACTGAATATACCCCAGGAACACAGAACATTAAGAGCAGTGTCAGTTACAAAGAAAAGAGAGAGAGAGGTTAAATTAGCCTGTTTAGATTAGTAGATTAAATTAAATTAAAATTAGCCACTCACAGGTCTTGGAATGCTTGGGGGAAATGGTGTGTGTGTGTGTTCAGATGGGATTTTGAATTGTTTTAGCCTTATCACCATTCTTTGTGGGGCTTTCAGCTTGTTCCCTCTAACAGTGAAGTAGATAATTCATGCTAATTATTAGATTAGCTAACTGGTGCAATCAAGAGAGTTGCTTCATATTGGAGGTTACCTACAAGTATAAAGAAAAATAATGACCACCCTCTTTCACCTTCCCCAGAAGAGACAGCCACCTCTAATAAAGAGAAAAGGGAATACATATTTGTGATTCTCTTGTATTGGCATGGAATGCCAGGAGCATGAAAACTCTGTCAAAAACTGTCACGCTGTGCTTTTGGCATTAAACTGAAGGGCAAATTGAGAGCAAAGGAAGAATCTGAAGTTCCTCTCTTTCTCCTGAACTATCTGCTAGACCTTTGCCCAAGGGAAATTTGAAGCAAAAAGTCAACTTCTTCCTTCACTGACTTGCCTCAGCACAAAATCTAGTTGATTTTCCTTTGTCTCTGCTGTCACAAGGGAGGTGCAAAAGAATTTCCTTCACCCATACTAAGGTGAGCTTGCAAAGCAGGGAGGTAAATTCTTGCTTAGCAGGGCTCCCTCAGGCCGAGAACAGACTGGCAATCTGCCCCGGGAGAGCTCCAATTGGGAAGCGGGGAAAGGGAGCCCATTCAGACATCCGCAGCTGTCCCTCGGCTCCCTTCCACACTTACGCGTTTTGCAGCCGGTTTCCTTTCGCTTTAGGAGGACACCGGGAGAAACCGGTATCCAGGGGCCGTCTTCCACATGCCTCCTGCTTTCAGGCAGTGTGAACTGGAAGAAGGCGGGATTCAAGTGGAGGCGGCTGTGTGAACGTGCCGTTTCGGCAATTTGCACATGAGCGCTCATGCGCACATGTGTGCATGCGCACATATGCACATTGCCGAAATAGCCCTGCCACAAGCTGTGGAGGCCAGCCCACCCAGGGCCACTCCGCAGCAGTCTGAATGCTCCGTAACAGCAGCCTTGCGCAATACACTGGCCAGTGTGAACGGCCAGCCCCAGGGAATTTTCCCCCCACAGCTTTTGCCTCCGGATTCCTCCCGCTCCAGATTGCCAGTCTGTTCTCGGCCTCAGATTCAGCATGGGATTTGGGAGAGTCTGCTACAGTTCTTATGCTTCTGCAAAGGTTTGGATGAATCTTCTGTACCTATGCTGAGACTGATGGAGCTTGATAAGCAGTGTGCCAGCTCCATGCTTGTCAAGCTTCCCTGAGCTCCAGATAAGGTCTGGGAAATGTTTGTGCCTTGCTCAAAATGGCCTGTTGAAGACTGAGAAACTTCAGTTTAGAGTGCATGGAATGCTCAAAACTTTAACTACTGTTAGTGTTAAAAGAGGGCACCTTTGGCATTCTGAGGAAAGATG
Organism: Lepidodactylus listeri; assembly: GCA_029233225.1. Classification (NCBI taxonomy): domain Eukaryota; kingdom Metazoa; phylum Chordata; class Lepidosauria; order Squamata; family Gekkonidae; genus Lepidodactylus; species Lepidodactylus listeri. The sequence continues at coordinate 114,332,055 of JARCFY010000001.1, read as the reverse complement.
ATGGGCACAACTGCCAAATGGCTGCTGCAGGAGGTGGAGCCAATCACAAAATTTCCACCACAGGAGGCAGGGCCAACCATTAAAAAGGCTGCTGCGGGAGGTGGAGCCAACTGCATAATGTCAGGGAGAGTGGTTATGCATAACTCTAATAGAAACTCTTCAGCATTTCCATCAGAAGTTCTGTTTTATAGGATGCCTTTTTAAATTAACACATTGCTGTAAAATGTATACACACAGTTTGCCTTTAGTCATCAAGGATGAACCTCAGCAATCATTACTGTAGAGCCCTTGTACTGTAGCACAAACCAAGATTCAGGATTAGGGGAGCAGAAACATATATATGTAGTCTCAGCAATTACCTGCCTCACACTAATGGACTACAGGAGAAGATAAACTCCCAGTTTCTGAAGAGTTCCCAATCAGTAGTAACTGATTTACTGAATTTTCAGTTTAATTTTTTTCTTGCTCTTGCTCATACTTCATTTGCTATTTCCACTGCTATTCACGGGCCTTTGAAATGTTCATCTTGTTCCCTATTACCACAATCCCATTTGGATGGAGGCCACAGGAATTTTTTTGTAGTTATCTCCCAGAATCATGTTCTGGCAATATGTGCTAGATCACACCTGCTTCTGTAATGCTGCCAGAACTAATCTAAAAGAAGAAGAAAAAAATGGGACATGGCAAAAAACTTGTGGTTTGCAACAGCCATTTGCAGAGTTCTACTACTTGTTCATTAAATTAATATAGTGGCAGGATAGTTTTTCTCATTTTAGACTTGGAACAAAGGTTTTTTTTTCCTTTTTAATATCCATGCCTATGCTCCAACTAATATTTCATGCTTCTGATATGGTGCCTTCTGACATTTCACACACAGTGTGGTGGATCTAAATCTCTCTGATCTAGCATGTATTTTCATGGGAAACAAGAAAAATAAATTGGAGACTAATCTTGTTATTAAGGGAGTGGACTGGAATTAACATCTGAATTAGCCACACATTTCTTGATTTCCTTGAACAATTTGGGTGTCCATGGATTTAGTCTTATATTATGTATTGTATTTACATAATATATACTCTTTAAGGAATAATTGTTACATAATTACGAGTTTGGTTACAGGAAAACAAAAGGTAATCAGTTATTGTATGGATTGATGCCATCCTTATCTGTTGGTTGAGGCATCTCTTTGTTGCTTGCCCTGTACAGTCACTGCTAAGAGTACTAGGGCTCCATCACAGTACCAGCAGAAATAAAGAGTTGGGGGAGATGAAGGTCAGCCTGATACTATGTGCATGTTGCTACCATGGAAACAGTTTCTGAAGCAAACTGTGCATCTTAATATATAACAGATGCATGTGTGAATATCTAACTATGAAATATGTTTGTTTGTTTTTAGGTCAGAAGGTATGCTATGGTGATTCAACACATCCCTGTTACAAGATAGCGTATTTCCATGATGTGTCCAGACGTGTGGGTTTCCAAGAGGCCCGCCATGCCTGTGAAATTGATGGTGGTGTACTCCTGAGCCTACAAAGTGAAACAGAACAGACACTAATAGAAAATATGTTGCAGAACTTAACAAAGTCAGGCCATGGGATTTCTGATGGTGATTTCTGGATTGGCCTGTGGAGAAGTGGAGAGGGCCAAGCTACATCAAATGCCTGCCCTGATCTTTACAAATGGGCAGATGGAAGCACTTCACTCTTCAGGTATAATGTTTGTGTGGCTTTATTCAAAGATGTTTGGCCTAAAATATAGGCAAAGAGTATTTAGGACTGGATTTACAATAGTCAGATAAGGTACCTATTTAAGATTTCAGAAATCCTTGAGTACAAAATGGACCCTTTGCATATTTTCACCATGTAATAAATATAGAAATGTAGAGAGAGGTATAGCTGAATATTATTCCCCCATACTTGGCTGTCTTGCTGGTTTTCTTCCATCTTTCTTTCCTGGGCATGATTCTTTCTTCTCACTGACCCCTGGAATTTTTTCATCTTTCCACAGCATCCTTGAATCCTTCAATAAGGCTCCTGCCTCTTTTCTCTTTTCCTTAGCTATAGTCCAACTATGGCCAAGGACAGACTGGCAGTTTGGCCCGATATAAGTCTGCTTTTCAAGTGGATTAAGAGAGCCCATTCAGACAGCCACATCTGCCTGGCGTTGCCATGCCGCACTCACCCAGTCCTGAAGCTCTTTCATTGCACTTCAAAAAGGTACCTGGTAAAACTAGTGTCAAGCTGTCTTGGTGCACATTCATCCTGCTTCCTGGCAGTGTGGAAGCAAATAAGCTGCACTTCAAGTGGCGCCGGTAATGTGAACCCACTGATCTGGCTGCTGTGCCCATGCATCTATGCAAAATGGACCAAAGCCCTGCAGTGCTGTGGTGCTGCTGCCAGGGGTCACCCTACAGTGTGAACGCTCCATTCTGCCTCCTCCCCGCTATGGTCCCGCATCCGTCTACGCAGTGTGAATGGAAAGCCCTGCTGTAATGTATGTAATGGCGACTGCCACATGGCCAAACACACATGGCCAGGCCAGCTACCTGAGCTTGGGCCAGGTAGCACAATAGCTGGCCGGATTGTAACTTGCCACCGATCTAGTGCCTAGGATCCCCAAGGGGACCTATGACATATAACCGCAATTATAAAGTCCTGTAGAGACATTTGGGCGAAGTCGGTGGTGTGGCTCCAACCAGAATAAAAGAGGGTCCCTGAGCCCGGGTTAGCATGCCTCATCTGACCACCAAATAAAGAGCTTGCTATGAAATCACTTCCACTGGTCTCCCAACTCCAATACTTTCCACCTGCAACAACTTGGTCCGGGTCTTTTTGCCCCACTTCCTCTGTGCTTCATTTTGCCAGTCTGTCCTCAGCCAAAATTGCAGTGATATTGAGATCAGGACTGCCAGGCCACATGTGGCAATTGGAAGGAGGATTGGGGGCCATGACATTGTCTGCATTACTGTGTCACTTCTGGGGAAGATATGGAAGTGATGTAGGGCAGCTCAAAGGCTGAGGACAGACTGGCAAAATGAAGCTCAAGGGAAGCGGGGCAAAAAGTCCCGGGCTGAGTTGATGTGGGGCTTTCCATTCGCATGACATAGACTGATGTGGTACCATACTGGGGGGGAGGTGGAACAGAGTGTTAGCACTGTGGGGCGGCCCCTAGCGGGGCCGCTGTGGTGGTGCATGGCTTTGGTTTGTTTTGCTGACCTGTGCATAAGTGCATGGGCGCAGCAGCCAGATCAGAAGGTTCACATTACCGGCACCGCATGATGTGCGGCTTATTTTCATCCACACTGCCAGGAAGCGGGATGAACACGCACCCAGATGGCTTGACACTGGTTTCACCTGGTACCTTTTTAAAATGGGATGAAAGCGCTTCAGGATGGGGTGAGTGCGGCACGGCAACACCAAGCAGCTGTGGCTGTGTGAATGGGCTCTCTTAATTCACTTGCAAAGCGGGCCTATATTGGGCCAAACTGCCAGTCTGAACTCGGCCTAAGAATCACCAGAAAATTACAGTGATTCCTAGAGCTACTCTACATTTCTTCTGGGTTTCCCTCAGAAGTGATATAGCAGCACAATGATGTCATTTTTTCCTCCTACTGCTCCAAATGGCAGCAGGCAATTAGGGCTGCTGGCAGGAAGCCTCCCACCATAGCAGGAGGCCTGGCAGCTGTAATTGAGATTTCCACAAAAAATCATGGGAATATTTGGAGAATACTTCAAGAAAAGTAAGTCCCTACATAAACAGTAGAGTTTACATTTGTTAGATCCAAACCTTGGAAGAGTGTTTCATCACTCTGTTGTTTTCTAGATAGTAACTCTGAAGGCTGGATAGTATCTCTGAAGGCTGTGACCCAGATTGCCCAAACTAGTCTGATCTTGTCAGATCTCAAAAACTAAGCAGGGTCAGATCTGATTAGTATTTGGATGGGAGACCTCCAAGGAATACCAGGGTTGTGATGCAGAGCCTTCATGTTTATATGTAATAAAAAATGTGAAGGCTGTTGCTGAACTCTGCATGTTTACATATATTCTTGAGCTTTTGCTTTCTGGACCCATTAAGCAAGGCAGTTTTGTGAGGTCCTTTAGGGACAATTCTTATATGACTTTCTGTGTCTGCATGTGAATACAGGAATTGTGTGATAAACAAGCACACAGTAAATAATAACAGGAAATGATCTACCTTGTAGTTCTCTTTCCAATAACAAATATGTTCAGAATAGCCAAAGGGCCAGATTGGCATATTTTGGGTTGAAAGCTAGAGTGGTTTCCATTTTTCTATAAGCGTTATTTTTCCTTCCGCTCTGATATGGCAAAAGGAGACTGTTCATCCTTATGAAGGTAACATTGTTCTTATTTGAGGAGAATTATATTGAGGTTCTGAGGGAAGTGGTTATCTCTAACCAATCTAACCCCAAACATTTGTAGTACTTTATATTTTATTACTGAGTATAAAACCAGGGCTTTTTCCCCCTTGGGGAAAGTGCCGGAACACAGTTCTGGAACCTCTTCAACAAAATTCTTTTAGAAATGTTTAAAAGTTCATGAGTTTTCAGTATACAGATTGAAAACTTCATTTTCCTCTTGAGAGTTCCGGCACCTCCCCCCCTCCCCCCAAAAGGCCCTGATAAAACTATTCTGGGTGGAGTAGTGCCTGAATTCAAAAGAAAATGAAAGATTGGTAGGAAGCAATCCAGCTTTCCAGTGTAATTTTTGCTGTATTTGTACATTATGTCAGAAATTGGTATACAGATGAACCTTCCTGTGGGAGTGAAGCATGTGTTGTGATGTATCATCAACCAACTGCTAATCCTGGCTTGGGAGGGCCCTATCTTTACCAATGGAATGATGACAGATGCAACATGAAGCACAATTTTATCTGCAAATATGCTCCAGGTAAGCAATGCCAAAGCCAGTCTTCACATATCATTTCTGTTTAACTTTCCAAAATAACATTTGGTAGTAAGTTGCAGCTTAATTTTTTTTTTAAAAAATTGCATAACAAGGAAGATTTAGGAAAATATGCATCAATAATGATGCTTTTTAAAAAGAACTGTCACAATAGGCTTCATTGGTTAGTAGAAACCATATTCTTTAGCAGTTCAGGTTAAATAAAAAACGACAGCCTGGATATCTGTATAGATAACTTCTTAATACCCAGAAACACTAATGTGCACTCTCATCAGTAGCTCAGTCACCTCATGAATGGGGGGGGGGGATTAACGAGTGGGGGACTCACAAGGACTTATGGGGAGCATCTCATTTCCCCCTCCACCTCTATTTCCTCTTTCTCTTCCCTGAAAAGCCCCCATAGCCTCTCCTTTTTCCTGATTTCTTCTCTCTTTCTCACCCACAGCCAACACACCTTTATCTAACCCCTTCAGCTTTTCCTCCTTCAGTTCCCTGGCTGTCTCAATCCAGGAAATCTATGGCCTAATTTTTTAGTGCTAGCCATGAGGTCGGGACACAGTTGTGTAGTGGGAAACCACAGTGATTTTTCCCCTGTGTTTCTTGCCACACTGTTTTCTCTTTCTCTCCTCCTGGCAATCCCCATATCTTCACCTTTCCTTGCTTTCTTCTTTCCTTCCCTCATACCCACCACCAACACATGCCTTTTATCTGCCCCCATCTTCAGCTATATTTATTTATTTATTTACTTTATATCCTGCCTTTCTTCACAATGGGAACCCAAAGAGACTCACATCATCTCCTGTCCTCCATTTTATCCTAACAGCAGCAACCCTGTGAGGTAGGTTAGTTGGAGAGGACCCAACTGGCCCAAGGTCACCCAGTGAGCTTTCACAGCTTGAGTGGGCATTCAAATGTGAGTTTTCTAATCCTAATCTGAAACTCTAACCACTACACTACACTGATTACACTTCATGGGTGGGTCCTGTTGAACCGTGACAATCAGCCAGTCCTGGGTGACTCACACAAGCCATATGGCATCAAGTCTCCTGGTGGTTGCTGCCCGGCCTGGACCCAATGAGTCTTCCCTCAGAACAGTCCTGAAAAGGCCCCTGCCCCCTTCTCCTGCTTTTTTATTACACAAACTAAAGTTCAACTGGCAATATTGTTTTGGTTGCCTGGCAACCCTCACAATAGCCACTGCAGAGGCCATTTATTTCTTTAAGCTACAGGTGCTGCTTCTATTATTTGGGGGTTATTTGTTTATTTATTTGATTTATATCCTACTCTGTTCCCTGACACAGAGGGCTCATGGTGATTTACAGCAATTCCCCAAATGGTGTTTTTTTTTAATAGATTTCAGATTTTTCTACAAACATGGGGCTTTTTCAGGTTTATAGAAAGATCTGTCTTGTCTGTTCATTAACTCCAATCTTTGGATTTAAGTTTACACAGATTTGGCCATGTTGAGAATTAGATATATTGATGAAGCACTCACTGATTCCCAACTACAATATTTTGGTATGCATGTAGATACTTCAGTTGAAAATAAAATGTGGTGGAAACAGTGGCTTGGATCCAGTAATGCACAAGTGGAAACATAAACGGACAATGCAATTCTGCTTAAGCAAGATCTAGTGTAATACCTAATGCTTTTCTTTTTATATATTATAGTTCCCAGAAACTGGTTGCACAAGATCTAATGCAAAAAGAAATATAAATGAGGATACAAGAAGTTTGACTTTGTGCAAGCAGCTACTGTAGTCTTTTTCTTATGTTTGCATTTGCACAAGAGCTCTGGCACAAGTGGAAATTTTATACTGGATCTAACTCACTGTATGCTGCCCTGGGGTCCTTGGGGAAGATGTAGTAGGTCAGGAGAAAGATATAGTAAGCAAATGGTCTATACTATGAACATTCAGTTGGTTGTATTTCTGCTCAAAACAGACACACAAATAATAGTGAATGGACGTGCCTGTGCATGCACCTGCATCTGACCCAAGGGCCTATACATTTAATGTTTCCTTTGCCTTGCCATAGCCATAGGGTAACATATACTATGGCATAGCTGTGAGATGACACATTTTATGTGTGAAGATTTTGCATGACTATGGCAGTCCTGTTACTCCTCCCAAGAAGTAATCAAATAAAAAGTGTACAAGTATTTAATTATTCTCCCCTGTATATAAGGGATGATCAAAGCTTTTCCAGAATTTGAGTCCACTGTTGAAGTTATGAGTAAATAAACTGGGCCAGCACCTACAAGCCCTGAATACCTGGTTAGAGATCCAGCAGGAGGGAGGGACCATTATTCAGTGGTAGATCATTTTTTTAAATTCAGTTCCCATGTTCAGACCCCACTACGGCCAATTACAGGATCCCAAGTAAAACATTAGGAAGATAGTTCTGACTGTGACACCCTTGAAAACCACTGACAGTTACAGTAGACAATTTATATCTAGATTGACCAATAGTATAAGGCAACTGGCTCCATATGTTCTTTGTATTTTTTCAAGCACAACACAGTATCCCCTGGAGCATGACAGCTCACTTCCTTTTAGTCTGTTGAAAGAGGAGGTTTAAATTAAAATACACAATACAGGTTTTTTTTTAATGAACATTGTGTATCGTTCATCGTAATGTGTGCAAGACAATGTAAACAATCTGTTTTTATTTTTCATTGTTGACCCATTGATTCAACAGATGACATCCTTGAAAAAGAATTAGGAGATAGAGCAGATCCAGATTATGGTAAGAAACATTTGGATTGAATTGCAATGGTGAAGTAATAAAATCTCATTCATCATTTACAAAATCCAAACAATCCTGTAAATTAGAAAAGCAGACTAGCAATAGAATAGTGGAACAATAAACCCTATAGAGAGTAATATTTGCAATGTATGTTTTTATAAGCAGATAGATATATTTTGAAATATAGTAGGTTGTAACTCCTATTCCAGATGTAACCCCAGTAGTATGATAAAGCCCTGTAGACAACTATATCACCCACGCTTGGTTTGCTTTTGAAGCTGATGAGCTGTGATGTCGGCATTGTCTTTTCAAAATGCAATAATGTGACCAGATGCTGCAACACAAATGCATTTTGTTGTTGTAATATTTAATTTCTTTTTCAGAAGTCCAGACAACAGTGCCAGCAGGGAAGTCTCATGATTCAAGCAATCCAGAAGATAATTTTCCTGTAGTTGTTACTGAAACTGGTAATTGATGCACATATGATTCTAATATTAGAGTAATGTTTTTTGCATAAGACATATACCATGCAGATGTGCAATTGCCATTTATTAATATTATGAGTAAACTGGCTATGTCCCAAAGCTAAAAATGAAACTAAGTTCTAGGATAAAATATCAAGATATTTCTGTGAACAGCCTTTGAAGGGAAGGAAAATAGATTTTTAAAGGGAAATGTTAGAAACTAGAGTTAGTCACTGTAAGGCACATATTCTTATGCATTCTGCCAAACCTCTTCTCCCGGGAAGTATTTTCTCTTCCTCTTCCTCTAGGACCACACTGAAGCAAAGATTTAGTTAGATTTACATGCCCAATCTTGATTCTCTGCACCATATTTTAAGTGAATAGGTCCTGACATAGTTAATGAACATGATGTTGCAAAATGTTTTATTCATAAAGAAGTTTTAGAACCAGTGTTTTCCATTCAAGGATTCTGACAATGAGTTCAGGAGCTGAGGAACAGTTTGCTGTAGTAGTTTGGAGAAGCATGAGATATTCCAAAGATTTGTCAGTCTTCTGTTTTGGGATCATTCCCAATCTAGGAGGAAAATTTTCTTCCACAAGAATGAAGATAGAGTTTGCCCAAGATTCCCAACTGAACATGCAGTTTTCATTATACTACATTTAAAAAAGCTCATATAATAATTAGTAGCATTTCTATTGTGCTTTTGGTGTTAAAAGTATATTGTGATAGTAATCCTCAGGGCTATTTTTGGGCAGGAACACACAGGAACAGAGTTCCAGCGGGCTTCTGAGTAGGCCACACCCACAGCCCCCCCCTTGGGTTCCCCAGGTGCCTCACAAGCCACAGGGCACCTGGGGAAGCCAAGCCGATCCAGGGAGGAAAGGCAGTTTAAACTGCCATTTTCCTTGGGTTCCCCAGGCACCCCATAGCTGCGGGGCATCTGGGGAAGCCGATCCAGAAACTGCCTTCCTTCCCTTGGGTTCCCCATGTGCCCCACAAGCCTGGGGATACCAATCCTGGAAGGGAGCTGCGCTGTCAGGGGTGTGGCCTAATATGCTAATGACAAAAGAGATAAGAGTTTAATTTCTCTTTAGTTCAGATTCATATTTGTCGCCTGCTGTATAAAAACCATGAACTACATATTCACACTTTGAACTCATTACAGTCAGTTATCATCTATTGCCTATACAGAACAATATACATGAAGTCAAAAACATTAATAAACATGACCTAATATCAGACATGACATACTTTCAAATAAGTTTCCAGTTAATTTTGTTGTGTAAAGGTATACAATCCCTCCAGAACCTATTTCCATTGCTCAGTTCTTCATATGACTGGGAAGGTCAGACACCTTGGGAATCACCTTTGTGGGGTCTCAGTTTCTGGAAGTAGAGAAAACTGCAATTCCTGTGTCTTCTGGGTCCAGCTCTGTAAACAGTTAGGGCCTAGCCAGAAAAGGACTTGGGCTTTCCCCACTGAGTCTTGAGCAGAGAGAGCTTCATTTCCTTCAACACCTTGAAGCCCTGAACTCAGCAGTACCTGTTTCCAGCTAGCCTTGCTAAGGCTGGCATGAACAAGAGACATTTTTTTTTTGCTGACTTTTGGCAACATGTGTGTGATCTTGCTCCAGTCCAGAATGGTTTTCCTCTGCTGATAAAGACCCGGGTTGTTTTTGTTTTGCCTAGAAAAAGTGGGGTGGTATCCCACCCACACCATTTTGAGCATTGTGAATGACATAATTACAGTGGCAATCCTAAGAACACTTTCCTGAATGTAAACTCAATTGAATAAAATTGGACTTACTTTTGAGTAGACCTGTTGAAGTACCACTGAAATAAAAACATAAGAACATACAAGAAGCTAATGTTGGATCAGGCCAATGGCCCGCCCAGTCCAACACTCTGTCATACAGTAGCCAAAATAGCAGGTGCCACCAGGAGGTCCACCAGTGGGACTAGGACACTAGAAGCCCTCCCACTGTTGCCCCCCGCCCCAAGCACCAAGAATACAGTGCATCATTTACCCCAGACTGAGAGATCCTAATAGCCACTGATGGACCTCTGCTCCATATGTTTATCTAATTCCCCCTTGAAGCCATCCATGCTTGTAGCCACCACCACCTTCCTTTGGCAGTAAATTCCGTGTGTTAATCACTCTTTGGGTGAAGAAGTACTTCCTTTTATCCGTTCTAACCTGACTGCTCAGCAATTTCATTGAGTGCCCATGAGTTCTTGTATTGAATTGGTCTTAACCATAGAAAAGTAATGGCAGAATAATTTAAAGAAATGCTTTTTCAGACTTTATACTTTCAAAAAAACCCTTTCCAAATTAATATATCTGCTGAGGAAGTCCTTGGTATCTGCCTTGATTATGGTTGGCAACTGGACAGGAGAAATATGTTTTATCCCTTTAATAGAGGTTTAATAGCTAGAAATGATTGGTCGAATCTTTTCATGGTATGGAGATAAATAACATCACCTAGTAAATAAATTCCCATTAAATCTCCATTAAAGGGACAGGGCATTCTTTTTTCCAGGACGTTTAGAAACCCTAGGCACCCTGTATAGAGCAAAATCTTCTTAGGTATGTTGTAGGATGGATACTCAGTTCAGACCTGTTGGGCTTCATCATTACCCCGCATGGACTGCAGGACTCTCCTGCAGTTGCACATGCGTTAGTTGAAGGCAAGTTTTAAGTTTATGGTTTTTGTCTACTGTTACCACTTGCTGCTCTAAGAATATTATTTGAAAACTATAAACACTATAGTATCCTGTGACACCCTAAAGCCTAGCAAGTGTGACATAAACATTCCTGGACTATGGTGTACATAATTCAGTGTGTGGACAACTGGCTTTAGAGCTCATTCTCTGACTGTGCTTGGTTGTATATATGTTGGCGGAGGACAGACTGGCAGAATGAAGCGCAAGGGAAGTGGGGCAAAAAGACCCAGGCCAAGTTGTCGTGGGGCTTTCCGGTCACACTGCATTGACTGATGTGGGACCATACTGGGGAAGAGGCAAAATGGAGCGTTTGCACTGCTGGGCGGCCCCTGGTGGTGGCACCCCGGTTGCATATGGCTTTGGTCTGTTTTGCCGACCTGCGCATAGACACATGGGCTCATGGGCGCATAGGTGCAGCAGCAATTGGGGCAGGATCCCATCGCTGGGAGCTTTAACTCCACAAGCTGGAAGAGTCCCTGAGGGTGGTTGTGCGCTCAAGCACACAGCACGCATGGGCGGTTATGCCGGATCAGCGGGTTCACAATATTGGCGCCACTTGATTGCGGCTTATTTACATCCACACTTCCAGGAAGTGGGATCAACATGCACCCAACAGCTTGCTACAGCTTTCATCTGGTACTTTTTAAAAGCAGGATCAGAACGCTTCAGAACAGGGTGAGTACAGCACGGGAACGCCAGACAGCTGTGGCTGTGTGAACCGGCCCACTTAATCTGCTTGAGAAACGTGCCTCTATCAGGCCAAACTGCCAGTCTGAACTCAGCCTGAGTGCAACAAAAGAGACAGCCCATATGGTTTAGTCAGATAGAAATGCAATGCTATAAACTCAAATAAAAGGCACTAATGAGACCCTTTTTCTTGTAGGTTTAATTCCCAATCTAATTTATGTTGTTATACCAACTATACCACTGCTCTTGTTGATATTAGTGGCTTTTGGGACTTGCTGTTTCCAGATGCTGCATAAAAGGTAAATATGATACATGGGCCAAGATTGGATCTTGGGCTCATGCACTGTGAAATTCATACTTTCATTTGCAAGCTATTCATGTTCAAAGACATTCTATATGCAATGCAAAGCCATTCACATTTTCATTGCAAAATTAACTTTGTCCCAGTGTTATATATTAGAATAATTGAAAAGCATATTCAATGATGCAACAAAGCAGTTAGAATGGATCCACATATTACAGTAATTAATGTTGTATGTATCCAACAAAATCTTTTTGCTCCTGGATAGTTAATGCAAAAACAGCATTCTGCTAGAATGGCTGGAAAAAGTCACCTTCCCATATATATGGAAAAGGCACTGTACTTAATGTATGCTGGTTTAGTGGCTCCCAAACTAAAAACTGAATTTATAATCTTTTCTATTCTACCTGCACACCTTTCCTTTTTTTAAAAAAGCACTAACTGTGGCGTTACAATCTAAGACTATTGTCCAAAGCTGGATCAGCACGTCCCCCTCATCCATATTATGCTCATTGTCAGAATATTATGGTTGTTGTTTTACACTGTATAAAGCCAGTGCATTTAGTCTCAGCCACATACAAGAAGGAGCAAGATCAAGATGAAGCTAGGTGTGTAGGGATGGGCACAAACTGGGAAAATGCAGTTTGTTTTGCTTCATGGTTTGTGGTATGCCTGGTTTGTGAGCCATGAACTGTCATGAACGTTTAGGTGCCAAACTGGTTCATTTTGTGAAGTTTGTGATGTAATAGAATGCCCCCCCCTCAGCATGCTAGAGACTCCAAGCTTGCAGGAGATCTCCAGCTAACTCTCCTCTACCTGCCTGCCAAGTTTGGTGAGGACTGGATTTACAGGCTCTGGGTGACAGACCCCAAAGAAGGTGCCCCCAGGAATATTTTCTGGGGAAATTATAGGTTAAGGTTCAGGAGGTTCAGGATTGTATAGAATGGACCCTGTGCAAGCTAGAGACATCCAAGTTATGTGCAATTTGTACTTCAGGGGTCTGAGTTATGGTCTCCCAAAAAAGATGCCCCCAGAAAAGTGCTTTTGGGGATATTTCAGACGCAGGTTGAAAAGTGTATAAAATGGACCCTCTGCAGCTACACACACCAAAAGCACAGGGAACTTCACCCTGCCACCTGCTCCTCTAGAAGAAGAAGAGGAGGTTGGATTTATACCCTGCCCTTCACTTGGAGTCTCAGAGTGGCTTACAATCTCCTTTCCCTTCCCCTCCCCACAACAGACACCCTATAAGGTAGGTGGCTGGGGCTGAGAGGGCTCTTTTGAGAACTGCTCTTGAGGGAACAGATCTGAGAGAACTGTGACTAACTCAAGGTCATTCCAGCAGCTGCATGTGGAGGAGTGGGGAATCAAACCTGGTTCTTCCAGATTAGAGTCTGCACTCCTAACCACTACACCAAATTGGCTCTCTCCCTGTTGCTTTGAAGATTGGTAAACATTTTGATTGAGTGAACACAGTTTGGAAATGCATCCATTCATGAACCACAACAAACCTCTTGACAGTTTATGGAAAGTTCGTGCCAGTTGACCTGCGACAAACTTCAGTTCACAAACAACAAACTGGCCAAAATTCATCTCGAAATTCAGTTCGTGAGCCAGTTTGTGCCCATCACCATAGGTGTGACTAGCAACACAGGGCTCCCACTAAAACCAGCAGCACTATACTTAATCAGACTTATGTCATTTCCTCCTGTATCCTTGTCTCTGTCAGTAGCACCCAATGATGTGGATGTTAGATGTGGAGACAACTAGCTGATGACACAGGAAAGTCTGAATAAATCTATTTGAGAAGGATAAAGTTGACAGTATCCTGGGTTGGTTCCAATGTATTTGTTCTGCTAATGGTAGTACATTGCTCTGGCATAAGGTGCCTTCCCTTGACACTCTTTAAACACTTGTGTCAGAAGAATGCACCTTAGCGGAACAAATCCATATGATACGATCCAATCCCCTGTGTCAAGCATTGCATCCACCTTCAGGGAGGGGTTCTCAGCCATGTTATTCTTGCTCCTATAGAGACAACAACTTATGATGATACCCCCTTGTAATATTAAAAGTCAAAGTAAGGGCATGGAAAACTCTATGTTGTCCTCCCATTAAAGTGGCAATAATGCCAAGCATTTTCCCTGTGCTTCATGGCAATCAACACCTCATTCATGCTTAGCTACTTTCCCTTTCCTTTCTTCCAGGGAAGCAAGGAGAAACTGCTTCAATGACACATCTCCATTATCATCTGAATGCCTTGCAGAAAGTTTAGATTCTAACTTGGTATATTTCTCAGTTTGTATGATGGTATTTCTAAGTACAATTCCTGACAATTTCCTCAAACAATTAAATGCTCTCCCCAGAGAAGTTGCACAAACTTCTAACCTGGAATTAGTGAGTCTCATTCAGCTTAAAAGTTATGATTATCTATATTACTTATGGATGTTCTTTATAGTATAGGTTCTTACAACACAAACATTGTTACAGACAAGGTATAGTAACCACTGTTCATCCCACAGTGCTAGGATAATATTTGAAGGGCTGACACCAATCATGTGGTATAAGTTGTGTGAGTCCTTACACCCAATTGTCTTGTCTGATCTAGGCTGGGTAACAATTCAATGAGAGGTCTTCCATGATTGGTGCAGCAGTGTCCTGGAGTGAAGTAATGGAAAAGCAGCTGCCATGGCAGTGCTGGAAAAGAATGAAGGAAACCTATGGTAACGGAAAAATGACTTTACATGCAAAGTTGGTTTCCAAGCACAGTATATTAAAAATGGACTGAGGGGTCAACACTACTTTATTATAATGTGCAGTGACTTTAGGTATGATCCAAATGCAGTAGTAATTAGTAGATGTTTGGGAGATTTTATATCACTTACAAGCAGCTTTGGATCAGGTTATTAATGGAAAATTCCTCATACAATTTTACAGGTAAGTCTAAAATAGTCTTGCTGTTAAACATGTGAAACAATGCCTACAGCATGTGAAACATGTTCTTTGGGTTAAATAACAAAAGTGAGTGGCACTTCACTTATAAGAATGAATTTTTTTCTCTTTCCCTTCATGCTCTGTCTCCTTTCAATCTGGAAATAAAAAGCTGCCTGTGAGGTTCAAGAGACTCTCAGAATTGGTGTGGGATATACCATGGCATTCCATAATGGGAAAGGGGGAGGGTGATTTGGCAGAAGTCATTTTCCCCTCTTGTACAAATAGAAATTCGTTCCCATTTATGGAAAGAGAATCCAAACTGTTTGTATGGTAAATTACTGGTTCTAGTGGAGTCCAAGAATGGGCATCTACCCCCAGAAATCTATAGATGGACTGTGTAGATCCATGAAGCAGTATATGCCCTGCAGAATACCTTGGTATGTTCTCTTAGCATGAAATGTTAAGATTAAATCAGTTTGCAGCTTTGTGCATAACGTGTTTTTTTACAGGTGGCCAAATAAAGCATCTTCAATAATAGAAGCAACTCTGCATCTGTTTACAATAATTCATTCTACCTTTCTTCTATTGTATCTTTAGCTAAATCTGAGAGAGGAATATACATCCTGTAGATCTATAAACATACACATGTGCTTTTAATTTTTCAGTAAAGGAAGAACAAAAACTAGTCCGGACCAGTCAACACTATGGATTTCAAAGAACCCCAGGAAAGATAGTAGCATGGAGGTATAGAGATATGACTCAAAAGCAAAGAGGAATAACATTTTTTTTACATGCAGGATATCTTATATTGTCATGTCAGATATTAGCTTGGAATGGCTTGGAATTGCAAAGGATCAGCAACATGAACTGGAAGCTCCCTCTTGAGGCAACTATTCAAATCTTTTTTGATATGCAATCCTTTATTTTTAATTCAGCAGCAAAATGTGCCACTTTAAAAGGAAAAGAATGCATTTATTTTGCTATGGAAAATGACTCCACTACAGATAGCAAGGAGATGGACTGAGTATTTGGAATATGTATGGGAAAATGTCTACTGTGTATGTCAGTTCTGAAACAATTGTTTCTAGTTTAAATTTAACATTTTTCCCTTGTTAGTTTCTCATACATTGTACCTTAATTGATGTACTGTAAATTCAGTTAGTATAAATTTACAGTGTAAGAAAATAATTTATCTTTGCATAAAAGTTTGATAAAATATTGACTGTATGATTATTTATATGGCACCAAAAGTGATTTTGTTGTTATTCTAACTTCCATCCACTTCAGTAAAGGTGCTTGAAAGTGCTGTGAGAGTCATCTGCAGTTAAGGATGCACAAACTTGTAAATGTTTCATTCTTTCGTGTTAGTTGAATTTTGAAAAGCCCTCATCCATTACTCCTTTCCCCAAAAAATATCTAAAATCAGGCAATTCTTTTAATGTTACTATTAGGGGTGTGCATTTGAGTTTGGTATACTGAACCTGAAAAATATCAATATTCCCCGATATTCCTGAATCCCAGTACCGGTATGGTATTCAGATTCAGGATTTTTTTCCTGCTCCATTATAGCCTATGGGGACCATTCCCCAGAGTGTATAATGGAGAATCAATCCAGAGGTATCCATGGTTCTGAAGGGTTGTTTTTTGAGGTAGAGGCACCAAATTTGCCGCATATCTACTGGTGCTTCTCCTCAACCCCCCCAATCTTAAAAAAAGATTGAACCAGGGGATCCAATTCTATGGGCCCCCAAAGAAGATGCCCCCATTCTCCATTAATTTCAATGGAGGGGGGAAAGCATTTAAAGTTCACCCAGAAGGCATTTAAAGGGACTGCAAGCCCTTTAAAGGCCTTCAGAGTTCTGCAAGGCGTGTAGTCATGCAGCTTGGAGAAGGCATTTAAAGGGACAGTGGTTCCTTTAAATATGGTTCTTTATGTGAAAAAAATCACTTCTGTTTCCCAGATTTGTAAATGGGCTGGCATTATGACCTGTTGTTTTGGTTTCCCTCCCTATGACAGTGTCGTATAACAAGGAACTTTAATCTCTCCTATGCGTATCAGTAGGGATTAAAAGGATCCTACTTCACCTCTATTCTAAGTGCAAGCAGATGCAATTGTAATCAGAATTGTGCCTTTACACCCCAAGTTAACATTTGGGTTTAATTAGTCACCTTTTGTTTTTCAAGAAATCAGCTGTTTCTTTTAGGCACCATGGGTTTTAATTGTTTCACATTTAAATTGATTTAATTTGTATTAATTAGCAGATGTTCTCTTTCTTTGCTCACATTGGCAAATACCTTAATGTTCTATTCAGCTGGATAGGGTCCTATAGATACTTAGCCCCCTGATCATTCTTCTATCTCTTATGGCTCTTAACCAACCATTCTGAGCCATTAATCTAACAAAGGCATGGCTAATACACATTCACTCTTACAGATCTCTGAGGACACTAGGTATGAGTCCCTGATGGAGCACACTTAGTAAGGGACCATGATAACATCCCAACTCAGGAAACAAAGAAACAAAGACAGTGAAGGAATGCAAAATAAATAAACAAGATAAACAACCTGGGAGGGGGAGAGAATAGAATAACAATAGAACTATGATGAAAAAATAATTCCACCCAGACTTTAACAAGCAACCAAACAAGCTTAGTTGTGCTTTCTCTGTACCATGCTGTAAAATAAACAATTGAAAACAACATGGGTTTTGTTGAGCAGGCAAACCTGTTTGTTTCTTGTGCATCCTCTCTGCAGTGATAAGCTTCCAAAACACAGGGGAAACTACTGATTCGCTATGATGAGTACATTTTACTAGCAAACAAGTTATCTTTGGGAAATTGCACAATACATCTTTAAATACGTTACTGAACCAGCTTGGAATAAACCGGTACAGTGATGACCGTTTCAGACAGCCCTTCCCCTACTGTTTTGGAGCTGTCTTTGAAGTGGTTTGTCATTTCAGACTGCCGCTTTCTTTTTGTGCCTCTTTTCGTCAGCGCGGGCGATCTCCGTCATTTTTTAAAGAGCCAATTTAGAGCACTATGATGCTATAACAGAACAGCAAAACAGTATCATAGCGACCCCATTGGAATGCCTGGATTCCTCTGAGATCCATGAGGTTAAAAACTTGTTAAAAATAGGAGGTGGAAGCTCAGGCAGGCACACGCACATATGTCTGTTTTTGATTTCTTGAACATTGGGTAGGAATGGATGCTTTCTGTGTTTGTAAACTGTCCTGTCCCCCCCCCCCCCCCTTTCCCTTTCCGTGCCTGCACTCTTTTCCAGGCTGCCTGTCATTTAAAAATCTTTTCTCTTAACCTTTCTCCTTCAGGCACTTTAAATCACCCACCCCATGCAGTGTTTAGGGACAGGAAAACAGGCTGCCTTTTCATTCCCCTCCTTCCCAGACTCCTTCCCAGCCTCCATTTTACAAGTCACTATTTTGCCCAAGGAGAATTCCAGGAACTCAAAACCTGTGGCAGGATTTTAACCCCCACCCTTTCCAATGACGGAGATTGCCCACACGTGCGAAAAGAGGCACAAAAACACTCATCATCAAAGGAACTTCAGGACATGGTACAAGAACTGAAGAACACTTGGGAGGAGGTTTCCAGGTAAACCGGCTCAGAAACACTTCCCCAATGGGAGAGGCACGTTTCTGTGTGAAAGGGCCAATATGTTCCATTAGGGAACCGGTACTAATACGGTTCTGTGTGAAATGTAAGACAGAAACTGTTACTGAAGAGTTCCTGAAATGGAACATATTGGCTGTGTGAAATTCCTCTTTATGATTGGCTTGTTGAGAGTCACCATGAATCATTCTGCCCATGGCAAATTAATTCAATGCAGACATCATTGGATTCACTTAAACTGATGTTTTGATAAAATAAAAAGGCAATTACTTGCTATATACATTTTAAGAACTAGGTTTATGTTATAAAAAGAAACTGTAGCACCCTGTATTCTCCTGTGACAGGCAAAAATGCACAGGGTTCTAGTTTTTTTCCTCCTGCATAACCTTTCACATTGCAGAGTTATTGTGCCAGTGATCTTTCTTCAAGTGCCTCCCACACCAACTGTCTCTATCTATCTTCACACAGTCCTGGATTTTTTTTAACCTCCCACAAATCAAGTGTGCAGTTTACCAGTCCCACATATAACTTGCAAACCAAACAATATATAGCTAGTCCTCTTCAAGTTCCAAACCTTCTTCATCCAATACAAAATTAATTTGCCTAAACCTATTGTCAATTTTCTTTTAAGCTCTCTTCCTGCCCTGTATTTGTTTTCTTTAAATTTTTAACCCTGGTATTTGAACCCAAACTGTCTTTTTGGTACAGCTGTTTTTATGGTGACTTGAAAAGCTGTTACTCTTTGATTAAACTGGAGAGACCACAACTTAGTGGAAGAGTACTTTTTTGCCTCCGAAAGACCAAGGTTCATTGTTTGTTACATTTTGTTTATCCCACTCTTTCACCAATGAGCTGAGGATGGGATAGATGGCTCTTCCCATTTTATCCTTAAAACAACCTTATGAAGTAAATTAGACTAAAACATCATGACTATCCAAGGTCATCTGATGAATTTAATGGCTGAATGGGGGGTTGAAACCAGGTTCACTCCAACCAGCACCCTTCCCATTATATCACAGTGGCTTTCAGTTGGGAGCACTCATTACAGATCTCAGGATCAAGACAGATGTAATGTAGGAGACAGACAATCAGACATTGTTATGTTTTCTTTATTTTGAATTATCCTCAGGGTATAATAGACATGAAGATCTCCTGGAATTTCAACTGATCTGCAGACTACAGAAATACATTCCCCTTGAGAAAATAGCTGCTTTGGAGGGTGGCCTCTATGGCATTATACCTACTGAAGTCCCTTCCCTCCCCACCCCCTGCATCTCCTGGATATATCCCCAAAATATCTATGCTTGAGAGGAGACAGATGGAGTGTAAGAGAAATTATTATTGTTTGTGAGAAATTATTACTGAATTTTCAAGAAGTTGGGTATTCCAATATGTAGTACAGAAAATAACTATTTTTATGATTGTTCAAGAGATAATCTATAAATATTCCATTTCATGTTCCAGTGCTTGAACATGGATTTACAGATATGCATTACCCATTAGCTAGCCATATAGCACCTTGGCTCTTGTCCCTTACTGGAAAATGGTGCAGGAATTCTCAATTATTGTTCTATGATCAGAGCACCAAAGCTAAACAAAATGAGCCTATGCTTGTGAGAGATTATTACTGAATTTTCAATAACTTATTGAAATATGAAATCACAATCAGATTTTGAATGCAACAGGAACATAAATATGGGTGTCTTTAAGCATGGCACAGTTTTTAATAACCCTATAAGAACAATCATTGGGATGAGATCAGTGCTTTCATCTATTCCAAAATTCTGTTTCACACCATGGCCAACTAGATATCCCAGGAAGGCCAGAAGTAGGTCACAGCAATGAAAGCCTTCCTCTATTGTTGCCTCTAGATCTGGTATTCAGAGTTTTCCTGTGTCCAAATAGGAAGGTTCCATTTAGTCACCATGGGTAATAGACACTGATGAAGCTATTTACTCTATGAACTCATCTATCCCTCTTCTAAAGCTATCTTTATTGGCCATCACTACATCTTGAAGAAGTTAATTACTCATTGAAAGGAGACCTTCATTTTCCCATGCCAAGTTTAATCTTAAAGACACTGTCTTAATTAGAACTGCAGGGTCATGTATTTTGCACTGCTTTTCATTTTTCTTTTCCCATTTGGGCTCTAAAATAGCACCTAAAAGTATATTTAACAATATGCAATGTAAGCCACAATTAAAACCAGTTTAAATATTTTCAAGATCATATAAAATACAGCCTCTTACAATAACTGACAGAAAATCTTTTTAAAAATCCTCCATGCATAAAAATCACCCCCCCACAAACCCTCAAACCTGCATGAACAAAACACTTTTCATCAGGCATCTGAAATGAAGAAGACGGCATGCCAGTCGAACAGCTGCTGAAGATCTTAACTGGAGAACGACCATGCATGGGAATAAATGGTCCTTCGGGCAGCACAGAGGTGGGACTCCAATCAATGGGATTATCAAAAAGGAAAACTGCTGACATATTGTTTGCCATGTCCTGTTTAAATGGTATGCCTTCTTGCCTTGAATTTATGTGATTTTACCATTAAAAAATGCTAATGAATGATCTTTTTCATCCAGTCAACAAATTTTGAAACCTTCACATACACACCAGGACGATGAGGCAGAGCACACTGGTAGCCAAAGGATGTCACACCAGCCAGCAACCACTTTTCATTCTCTGGACACATCAAGGGCCCACCAGAATCTCCCTGGAATGACAAATAGGAATGAAACCCTTAAACCTACTTGGGAATGAAATATGTCTGATGAGATAAAGTGAGATTTTTTCCAGTAGTCTTAAACATCCAGTGAGAGGCCTGTCAGTTATGCGCAGTATTAATGTAGCCCTCTGCATGAGTTCTTATTTTAGGCTAATTCTTTTGAGTTTGCATGAAGGTCATGTCACAAAGGCTTTGTAAGTGTCACTGAAAAAGATAATGCTTTTCTTAGGCTGCAGAACAGCTTTAAAGGCACATTAGTTATGACAGCAGCCCATGCCCTGTAACAGTATCTGTAGTATCTTCCTGTTCCCCCGGGGTGTAGGATCTAGATGTTGCCTAGAATTGTATTTTTCTAAAAATAAAAAAGCAAGGATGTTAAGCTAATGAAAGACAACTACAAATAGTAAAATGATGACACCACTGCTGGAGAGAAAGATTCTTTTTCTGCCAAGATAAGCAGTGCATAACCATGAATCAGTATCAAACTAGGGTAAAAAGTATTTATGCCACAATTAAGAATCACAAAATAACACAATGAGCCATACTTTCATTAACTATACTGTAGTGTCAGAAGAGAAGACATACAGTGAAATCCTTAACACTTTCCTGGGATTAAGACCTATTTTAATAGATCTGAGTAGCTTTCTGAAGTGGCCTGTTTAGGACTGCACTCCTGTTTCAGTTTACCTGACAGGAATCAATTCCTCCTTTATCATACCCAGCACACATCATATTTTCGGTAATATTGTATTCTGGCATCTGTTGCTGGCATTTTTTGCATGTTATAAGAGGGACTTCAGCTTCCTGTAGGATACTTGCAACTGAACCTGTTAAAATATGAAAACATAAAATTAACTAGCCTGCTTCCAAAGGATTACACAAATCTCTAAACAATAGCTTTATTCATCCCAGCACTTCTATTTTTATCAGTGAGCAAAAGCAGGTGATTCGAGCTGCCTGTGTTGCTTGTTCAGCTCCTAACATATTTGACAAAAACTACCCATATCCTGATTGTCAGAGTGCATGGATTTTCCACATTTTTGTGTATTAATTACATATGCATGATTTTACAAAACCCCAAAAGAATAAGTAGTGAGGATGAAAATGAGGTGGCTCAAAACCCATGACATGGTACTGAATCAGAAAGATATCAAGACGTAGTATGGTGTAGCGGTTAGAAAGAGCCTAGTCTCGTATCGCCATTCTGCCATGGAACAGCTCATTGACCTTGGGCCAGTCACACACTTCAGCATAAATTTCCTTGTGGGGTTTTTGAAATAATAAAATGGGTCCTCTTTGGCGAGAAAGGCAGAGTATAAAGTAAGTAAAACAAAATAAATAAAATTTCATCTTTATACTGAGATGCAAGATATGTGTTGCAATGGCAGCCAAACATATCAGCATGACAGTGGAGTTTCAGTGGCAGAGGTGTCAATTACAAACACATGGGTTAGATCCAGAAATCATCTCATACAGTAACAACAGATTCTCATCCAAGATCGTAGATCTTTCCTGCTCCCTTCCCCCACTGCTTACAGCAGTCATCTCCAGTCCTGGGAATGTTGATTCCCAAGCTCACAGGACTTGCATCTAATGAGGAGAGGCAAAGGGATAAAACCACTATCTCTTCCCTTTCATCAGTGGAGCTCTTCAGACAGAAGTGACAGCTCTGACAATGGAAGAAGAAGGAAGCGCAATTTCGCTCCATTCCCCTTCTCACTGCAGCCCAATAACACATGTGACTGTTACTCTATGCAGGTTCCACAAACCCAGGAATCAATGGCTATGGGGGGAGGGGACAACCACAGCTATCAGCACCTTTTGGTGGTGGATCATTAGGGCTTCAGTCACACACACTAAATCATCCACTTTCAATCCACTTTCACTGCACTTTCCAACTGGATTTTACTGTGTGAACTGGAAAAATCCAGTTGGAAAGTGCATTGAAAGTGGATGATTTAGTGTGTGTGACCACGGCCTAGATGAAGCCCAGTGTGTACTAATATTTTAAATATCTTTGTACCCATTTCTGGGACAGTTGACTGAGTTTTTTGCTGTGGGAAATAAAGCAACAATAGCACATTGTGCAGCCCTATGTGGAAAGAACAGGAAAAGAAAAGGTTGATAATTCTAATGCATGAAAAACTCAGTTATGGAAACTTTTATGTGAACAGATTCTTTTAGATTTTTCTGGCTGTATAAGTTTGCGGTTTGCATTTGAATCTAATGAGATATGTGATAGGGTCTTGATAGCCATGTCCCATTTGTTGATTTCATTTTGTTTGCTTAAAATCAGAGGTCATCAGAAACCATTTACATTTAACACAGAAGATCTAAACAGCCACTGAATCATAGTTCATGGGCACGAAACATTAAATGTGGTGCAAGCCTAAGTCCAATTCCGCACTAGTTGTTGCCCCGGCGTCACTCCCCGATAAAATCCGGGGTAGAGCAACAGTTCCCCACTTGTTGCTCTGGGTCTGCAGTTGGCCTGAATTTAATCCTCAGTTCCCCCGGATTTTCCGTTTCCGGGATTTTCAGGGGGGTTGCCGTGGGAGTGAAGTCGGGGCATTTAAGTGGGGAACTCTGAAATCGGGGTTTCTTGCTCCACCCCTTTAACGCCCCTCTGCTTCTTTCTCTCCCCTTTCCCTCCTATCCTCTCCCTTTCCCGCCCTGGTGTGAGCAGGGGTTTTTTTTTGTTCTCCCCTGTTGTATTGCAACAACACAACACAACATTGATTCACCACTGACTGGCATTTAAATGTCTTTTTTAAAATGTACTTTTGTTGTTGATGTCTCCACATTTCTGTGTTGCATTGTTTGCACAAAAGTCATGCCTGAGTCATGCCACTATAAAAAAAATGTATTGATGGCTTTGAGGCGCAGCACAAGCTGTTTTTTTTTGTTTCCCCAATGTTGCATTACAACAACACGACACGACATCGATCCATCGTTGTGTGGTTAACATTTTTTGTGGGGCCAATGTATTGCGGGTGGCATGGTGGTGTGGACACAATTTTTGCAGGGGTTACATGTGTTGTGTTGCATGTTCCCCCTCCATTTCCCATCCCTTTCCCACCCTCCATTTCCCCTCTAACCCTGGCGCAAGCTTTTTTTCTTTTCATGGGCATTTCCAAATGGCGAAAATGATAACATGATGCAGTAATGGCGGCATGGAGGTCCGCCTACGTCAAACTCTGCCTACATTAAAAAAAGGGGGGGGAGGAGCAGGTGCATGATGTACTTTCCCAGGAATTATGAAAAACCTTGGCCAATCATGACTTTGTTGTGTTACAATGTCATAACGAAACTCTACCTACATTTTTTTTAAAAGAGGGGGGAGATGGGCGGGGGCTCAAGATTCGGGGCAAGGACAGATGTGGAAATGAAAAACCGGCATCAGCCCGGGTCAGATTCCTGTAATGCAGAAACGTGCACACTGATTCGGACCAATTAAACCCGGGAGGAAAGGGAAGCAAAGCACTTGTGCGGAATCGGCCTAAGATAAGTGAGCAGATTTAGTATCTTGAGCTGGAAAAATGACATCTAAGTACTGCACATAAAGAGATCTTACAAATTACACATTTATCTTGGTTGCACAAGCAAAACCATAATTTGACAGAATCACTGCAGGCAATCCTACATAGAACTTCAGAAGAAAAATAAATGGTCCTTTGAGAGATACATTAGAAGAAAAACATCTTCAACCTCTTGCAGGTCACAAGCACAGGCAGCAAAAACAATGAAGAGTCTTATGATGTCTTAAAAACTAACAAAAACAGAGTAGGTTTGCCCCATTCTTTACATGTTTTTCTCTGACACTTATACATTTGTACAGATACCTGTCATTACACTGACAGCTTTGGATCCAAATTATTGAGAACAAGGAATGCAATGCAGAATCAAGAAGATAATAAATTCTATAGGATGAGCAAAATGACAGAACATCAAAATGGCTTTTCAATCCATTGGTTAATATGAGGGAAGTCCCTGCTGGTCGAGCTCCTTCATTGCTGTCACTGCCCCCATCCAGCCTGACAATGGTACGGTGCCTGGCTGTCCTGAATCTTCAGTGCCTTGGTGGCAATGTTGACTCTCCAAGCTGCCTAACCATCTGCATCACAACTTCACTTTCCTTTCAGCCCTAGAAGCTCACAGATATATAATCTTGAGCAGCAAAAATATTCTAGATATTCTATTTGGAACCAAAAGTTAAAAGGACTCATGTATATTTAGCCGCACCCAATATAATTTTCAAGAAGAGACACTGTTGGCAAATCTCCCAGTCACCCATCCTGCAGCTTTACCACCTCAGCAGTAACTGCCCCTCATCCAATCTCTCCTCCCTTCTCACACTCCTCCTCCTCTTCCTCATGTGTCTGATGAGAAGAGTTCTCTGTGCTTGCACAGTCAAGTATTCTCTGCTTTTGTTTTTTTTGTAACATCCTCAGTTTTAGTTTTCAGATTTAGTTTTGTGTCACTGTGATCTTGATCCATGGATTTATGTATCTGTGGATGGGTTTACACATGACCATTAGACACTACAAAAATATACAGACTTACAACTCAGCTAGTCTAAATAATAATGAGGAGGAGGAGGAGGCCCAATAAGAGTTTACTGGAAGTATGCCAAATGAAACAAAAGCCTTCACCTGCTGGTGGAAGACAATGACAGAAACAGACAAATCTCCATGGGAATGGAGTTCCACAGGGGTCATTTTGTAGAAAAAGAGGTGCAGGAGACCATTAGCATAACTCATTAGCATAACTCATTTGCATATGCCACACCCCCTCACATACCGGAAGTGTGTCAGAAGGCAACACCCACCCCCTCAGGCTCCACTCCACAGGTGAGTGAAACTGACCTGCTCTTCCTCCATTCCCTTCCCCATCCAATACTTTGTGCAATAAAAATAAGCGTAAAGAACACACCCTCATTCTCTTCCTGCTCCCTTGAAACCACCAGGTTTCAAGTAGACTTGAGATACCCTGGACATGTGCACCACCCATCCCTTCCCCTTCCCCTCCCCACAACAAGACACCCTGTGAGGTAGGTGGGGCTGAGAGAGGTCTTTTGAAAACTGCTCATGAGAGAACAGCTCTGAGAGAACTTGTGACTGGCCCAAGGTCACACCAGCAGCTGCATGTGGAGAAGTGGGGAATCAAACCCAGTTCTCCCAGATTAGAGTCCAACTCCTGACCACTACACCAAACTGATGGGGTGGAAGCTGCTGAAGGGTTGGTGAAATTTCTCCAGTACTTATGTGCCATGTGCCCAGATAAAAAATGGTATTCTTAGAAAATTTATATGCCACTTTGAGCAAGTCTCTGGAAAAGCAGCACACAGTCACAAAAGGAACAATGATAAAATTATCAATATTAAAACAAAACATTAAAAACAATAAAGACCCTAGCAGGGCTTTCCCTGGGGCGCTGCGGCTCTGTACTGCTCGGGGAAGCCAAGGAGGGGATGGGGCTTGGTCATGTGCCCACCCCCTGGGCTCCTCACTCCCGGAGCTGCGCTCCTGTGTGCTCCCGCTCCAACGGACCCCTGGAGTTCTATAACTTTGGCACCTCAACCAAGATGGCCCTTTCTTGGGTTGCCACTCATCTAACCTCAGATAACAAAGGCATCTGGAGCAGGCCCTCCAGGTAGGTTCTTATGGGTCCTTAAGGTATGCTGGACCAAAGTTGTATGTTGTTTGGTTCTCAAACATAATGGATTGTACCATGTGACAAGTGTATTTAAAAGAAGTATATTTTCAAAACATTATCTAAGTATTTAATTACACCAGAGAATAACATTTAAAGTATGGGGAGGCAGGAGGTTCTACTAATGATTTTGAAAGTTAGGGTTTTTTAAGGGATGACGTACCTTGATTGGTGGTTCTTCCCCAACCAGCAATAGAACAATTAGTTCCTGGCAAAAATTGTTTATTTTTTTCTGGAAGGCAAATGGGCTGAATGTAATCTGTGAAAAAAGATGACCAATCAATTAAAACTCCAGTGTCCAGTCTTTCATGATGCCATTACTCAGGCAGCTTTTCCAAAGACAGTTGGAAGGAGTGAGCCCAGAATGTGTCAATTTCTGAGGACTCCAATTACTCAGTAATTTATTATTCTTTTTATCAGAAGAAAAAAATATATCTTAATTTACTGAAGTTCTTTCAGTCCCAACTGTAGAAAAAAAAATATTCCTACCTGTGTAATTCACGTGGAACTTAAGATGCATCAAAGCAATGTCACTATCTTTTGTTCGCTTGTTGTAATGAGGATTTATGATTATTTGATCAATCTCTTGGATGACTGTTTGAGGATATGACAGATTCAGACTGGAATGCAAACCAAGTACTGCTTTCCATTGAGATAACTCTAAATTCCTCCTGGGGATTATAAGGCATATTTTGAACCACCTATGAATAATTCATGATATGTAACTTGTGACATTTCTTTTACATTTGACCATACTGGTACAATGTTCTCTTCCACAATTCTAATTCAGATTGGATTGTGTAGGAAAGTTTCGAGCACCTATGTTCTGTATTCTGCACATATTGCTTTCTTAAACTGGTAGGGACTGATAGCAATACCAATATTGTTTTCATCAGTCTCTTTCAGTTCCAAATAGCATTGAAAGTATGTGGATTTAAAAATTAAACCACCATGTTAGGGATATAGCCACCATACTCTGACAGGAAATCACCATGAAGCACCATTCCTTCTTTTCTAATATATGGGCAGCAACATAATTTCAAGTAAGGGAGTAAAGATGCACAATAATTCATTTACAGCTACAGCCCCCAAGCACATAAAAGTTCTAAATGTGAATCACTTTGCTTTTACTGCATGGTCTTATACTTTGTGATCTACTGTATTGCTCATAGTAGGCAATGGCCTTAGATAGTTTGTTATTTGGATTGTTCCATAATTCTTAATTCCTAGTCCTATTGAGTTTTCATTGGTTGTTTTATGCTATCTGATAGCATTGTTTTAGGTAAGTCTTAGTGAGAAAGGGGGACTAGCAGCAACAACAACAATAATTCATGCAAAATTGTTCAAACAGGGTTGCAGAGTAATAAGTAGGGATGGGCAGAAACCAGCAGATGAACTAAAGTTCACCACAAATTTTGGATGGATCATGGTTAGTGAAGCCATGTTTGCAAACTGAAGAATCACCACAGACTTTCACAAATTTTGATGCAGTTCATGGCTTTTCACAAAAAACAGCCAGCACAGCCCAAGAAAGCCCCTTTAAACTGCTGAGCTGTGCAGAGCAAACTGCTCCATGTGGCTCAGGTTTTTTAACGGGCTTCCTTTGACAGCCAGCCCCTGGGGCTAGGTGCCCAAGAAAGTCCCTTTAAAGAGCTGAGCCATGCAGAGCAAACTGCTTTGCATGGCTCAGCTGTTTAAAGGGGCTTTCTTGGGCAGCCAACTCCTGAGGCTAGCTTTCCAAGAAAGCCATTTTAAACATCTGAGCAGTGAGAGCAGTTTGCTCTGAGGGGCTTAGCTGTTTAAAAGGGCTTTCTTGGGCAGGGAGCACCTTGGGCTAGCTTCCCAAGAAAGCTCCTTTAAACAGCTGAGCCATGCTGATCAGGCTGCCCACATAGCTTAGCTATTCAGATGGGAAACAGCTGAGCCACTGGGGCAGCCTGCTCCCATAGCTCACTTGTATAAAAGGGCTTTCTTGGACAGCCAGTGCTGCCCAAGAAAGCCCCTTTAAGCAGCTTAGCTATGGGAGCAGTTTGCTCTGCAGGACTCAGCTGTTTAAAAGGGCTTTTGGGGGCAGTAAGCCCTTGTGGCTAGCTTCCCAAGACAGCCCCTTTAAACATCTAAGACATATTTAGCAGGCTGCCCCTGCAGCTCAGCTGTTTAGATGGGAAACAGCTGAGCTGCAGGAACAGGCTGCCTCCATGGCTCAACTATTCCCGGCACAAAACTCACCAACCTGGTTTGGTTGATATTTATTTATTTATTTGGATTTATATCCCACCTACCCAGCACAGGTGGCTCTAGGAGGCTCACAACAATTAAAATCAATACATACAAAATATAATAAATTACAGTAAAACCACAGAACCACTAAAAATGGCAGCAAATTACAAATCCAACACCAGGAAAGCAACTACATCCCCCACAGCCAGGAGGCTACCACCAACAGATATACCAGTGCTTCACTGGCCAGTTACCCGTGGCCATTTCCCCCAGTGGTTGGCCTCAAAAGCCTGGCGGAAGAGCTCCGTCTTGCAGGCCCTGTGGAACTGCAAAAGGTCCCGCAGGGCCCTGATGTCTTCTGGGAGCTCAATCCACCAGTAGGGGGCCACCACTGAGAAGGCTCTGTTCCTGGTAGTCGCCAACCTGGCTTCTCTCTGGCTGGGAAGGGCCAGGCAATGTTGTGTGCCTGACCGCAGCGCTCTCTGGGGTATATATGGGGAAAGGCAGTCCCTTAGGTAGGCAGGCCCCTGACCATATAGGGCTTTAAAGGTTAAAACCAGCACCTTGAACCGGATCCGGTACGCTATAGGCAGCCAGTGCAGTGCCCTCAGCACAGGCTGGACATGGTTCCCCGCAAAGAGGCCCATCAACAGTCTGGCTGCGGCATTCTGCACTAGCTGCAGCCGCCAGAGTTGGGACAAGGGCAGCCCCATGTAGAGAGCGTTACAGTAGTCAAGTCTCGAGGTGACCGTTGCGTGGATCACTATTGCCAAATCAAGGAAACCAGCTGCCTAATCAGGCCGCGGTCACACGGCCCCTTTAAATCCGGGAGGGCTCCCAGATTTAAAGGGGCCACTTTTTCCAACAGTGGGTTGGGATGTCTAAACATCCCAACCCCTGCTGCATCGAGCTCGGTGGCTGCGGCCGCTGAAGAGGCGGCCGTGGCGGGAACAGCGGCCATGGCCGCAGCGGAGGTGGCTGCGGCGGAAGCGGGGGCAGGGCAGCTGAAAAAGCGGTGGCTGCGGCTGCCGCGGCGGCGGAAAGGGCGGCGGCTGTGGCGGCCGAGGCAGAAGCGGCGGCAGCGGCAGACGCGGCGGCGGAAAGGGCGGCAGCGGTCGCGGCTGCCGCCACCGCCAAAAACACATGTCAGGTAGCCTGGGAAAATCGGGGGTGTTTCCCCCCCCCCTTTTACACTTGGGCGCATGGATAGCCATGCGCCCAAGTGTAAAAGGGGGGAAAAAATGGCCGGCGGGGCTATCTGGACAGCCCTGCTCTCGCAATGCTTGCGAGAGAGGGCTGTCCAGATAACCTCAAATGCGGGTTGCTCCCGCGACTCCCGGGAAAACACTACTTTTTCCCGGGGTCGGTAAATGCGGGAGCAACCCGCATTGGAGCCTGCTTCACTGCGGGACTCGCAGCGGGCCGTTGTGGATGGCCCCTTTAAATGCGGGAGGAAGCAGCCCTTCCTCCCGCATTAAGGGGCCATGTGACCGCGGCCTCAGCCTCAGATGATAAAAGGCTGCCTTGGCAGTGGCTGCTACCTGGGCCTCCATGGTTAAGGAGGCATCCAGGAGCACTCCCAAACTCTGAACGCTCAGCACTGGCACCAATGGGGCCCCCCCGAAGGCCGGCAATGGGGACCCTAACCCCCGACCCTCTCCGACTCAGGCACAGGACCTCCGTCTTCATTGGATTCAATTTCAATCGACTCAGCCTAAGCCAGCCCACCACGGCCTGAAGTGCCTGCTCCAGGTCAGCTGGGGTGGCTCCAGACCAACTGCCCAACAGCAGATACAGCTGAGTGTCATCCACATACTGGTGACAACCCAGTCTTTGCCTCTGGGCAATTTGGGCAAGAGGGTGCATATAGATGTTGAACAGCATCGGGGATAGCACTGCCCCTTGGGGCACCCCACATACCAGTGGGTGCCTTTGGGACATCTGCTCCCCCAGCACCACTCTCTGTCCCTTATCTTGGAGGAAAGAGACAAGCCACTGTAAGGCAAGCCCCTGAACCCCCGTATTGGCAAGGCGGTGGGTCAGTAAATGGTGGTCGACCATATTGAATGCAGCCGACAGATCTAACAGCACCAGTACTGCTGTACCGCCCCAATCCAGATGCCGCCAGAGGTAGTCTGTGAGGGCGACCAGCGCAGTGTCCGTCCCATGGCCTGGCCGGAAGCTGGACTGAAACAGGTCTAGCACAGAAGTGTCATCCAGAAAGCGCTGCAACTGAATCGCCGCCACCCTCTCCAAAATCTTGCCCAAAAAGGGCAAGTTGGAAACTGGCTGATAGTTGGCAAATTCAGCCAGATCCAGTGATGGCTTTTTCAGGAGAGGACGGACCATTGCTTCCTTGAGTGCCCCAGGGAACAGTCCCTCAGTGAAGGACTTGTTCACAATCTCCCTGAGGACACCTTGCAACCCCTCACAGCCAGCTCTTATGAGCCATGAAGGGCACGGATCAAGGCTGTATGTGGTTGGGTGTACAGTTGAGAGCAGACTGTCAACTTCTTCAAGACTGAGTGGACTGAAATAATCCAGAATGGAACTAGAAGACGTGCATGGAGCCTCGAGTTCACTCACTGTCTCAACTGTGGCTGGGAGATCACGGTGGAGCCGCAAGATTTTATCTGCAAAGTAGCTCACAAAAGTCTCACAGCCTATATCCAATTCCCTATCATTTTATCTGCCCTGTGGCAGCTATGTTAAAGACTGAATAGTTCTAAATAATTGTGCCAGGCGTGAGCTAGCAGATGCAATTGTGGCTGCGTAGAACTGTCTCTTCGCGGCTTTGACTGCCACCTCATAGGATCTCATAAACGTCCTATAAGATGTTCTTGATGCTTCGTTGCGAGCACGCCACCACTGTCTCTCTAGTTGTCTGAGGCCTCGCTTCATCTGCCACAGCTCCCCGGTATACCAGGGGGCCCACTTGGAGCAAGGGAGCAAAGGATGCCTGGGGGCGATCTCCTCGATGGCTGCTGAGAGCCGGCCATGCCAGTCCTCGACCAGCTCATTGAATGAGCCGCCAGGGGGCATGGGATCCTGCAGAGCTGTCAGAAACTGCTGCGGGTCCATTCAGCTCTGTGGGCAAACCAAAATCGGCTCGCTGCCCACACGAGTTCTGAGTGGTACGTTCAGACGGGCCTTCAGGGCATGGTGGTCTGACCATGGTACTGCCAAAGCAGTAATCGGACCCACCAAAATCCCCACCACGAAAATCAAGTCAAGCGTGTGCCCGGCCTGATGTGTGGGCACCGTTACACATTGGGTGAGTCCTAGTGCCGCCATGGCTGACACCAGGTCCATCGCCAGGCCAGAAGCCACCTCATCAGCATGGACGTTGAAATCACCCAAGACTATAAATCGAGGGTGCTCCAACGCCCAGCCAGAGATGGCCTCAACCAGAGATGGCAGGCTAGAGGGTGGTGCATTGGGCGGACGGTACACCACCCATATAGCCAAACTCTCCCCAGCTTCCCACACCAGGCCAGAGCACTCTATGCCCACAAATCTCAGCAGTGGGAGCGCCCTGTAGGAGAAAGCCTCCCAAATGAACAGTGCCACTCCACTCCACCACCCCACCCCTCAGTCCATGATTGGTGGAGGACCGAGAACCCGGACGGAGCCATTTGGGAGAGAGCCACTGTCTCCCCATCTTGCACCCAGGTCTCAGTCATGCATGCCAGGTCTGCTTCCTGCTCAGACAAAAAAAAGTCTCGCAGGGTAGAGGTCTTATTCTTTATGGACCTGGCATTGCACAACACCAATGTCAGAGGGTGGTTAATCCCAGCCCCTCTGCCTGCCACCCTCGAGATGAGACATAGGCTGGAAGGAGGCCGAGCTTCTCTATTTCTCCACCCCCTTCTGTTCTTTAAATGCCTAGTCCCACCGCTATTCCTTCCCCTCCCCAGAAGCACTGGTATCCCTAGCCCAGTCTCCCCCATCGTGGTGGCCTCTGCACTAACAACAGCACCCCAGACCAACCACAGTAGGTCAATCGTCACAGATGTTGCTGCACTAGGTGATGAGTCTGCAATGCCCTGCTCACTAACCTAACTTACTCATTAAAAATCCCTCAACCACCCTGACCTCCCGTCTTAATACCCGACCCCCTCCCACTTGTAAGAATAAACACTAATTCAATTTAGGGTGGAGAAGAGCTGACTGGGTTTGTGGGGGTCGTGGTATGATTGGTGGTTTACCCACGAACCATTTGCCCAACCGAACTGCATTTTTTGTGGTCTGTGCCAATCCCTAGTAACAACTTTACTTGTCTTAACCCAGCTTGGATCCCAGTTGGCGGGAGGAAGGAAGGTTTATAAATTGTTATATAATTAATAAATAAATAGTAGCAATAATTAGTAGATTGTTAGTACAGTTGTTAAAATTAGTATAGTTATTAAAAAACTGAATCAAAATATGCTTATGGGCACTTAAGGCCATTTTGGACAGTGAATACAACTATAAAAAGACAAATGTCTAAGTCCTAGAGACCTATTAACAATTCCTTTTAGTCAAAGTACTTGAGTTTATGATGATTTATACTACCATCATATGAAATGCTGCCTGAGCACTATGGATTGTTCTATTGGGGAGTAAGCTATCATTAATGGACTGAAGCCATTCATCACATTACCGGCTAATGGACCCTTCTGAGGACAGCCTTAGTCATTACACAGTTCTGAAGTGAAAGGGGCGAGGTTTCTTCCAAACAGTTAAGTGACCAGATCAACTCAGGATGAGATGTGTCAATCCAAGCATACATTTGGAGTTGTTGTTTTTTACAGGTAAAGGAGAAATAAAGTCTGCCCATGACAAATGGGGTGGAACTGAAAAAGCACAAGGGCACTCTAACTGCAGAATATGAAACTGCTGTTGACCTGGGTTTATTTACAATACCATCCCAAGAACGCTTTTCTGGGATGGTATATTTCACTGAATAGACCTGAGTAGGATTTTGAATAGAGAGAATCCTAAGTAGGTCGACTCAGAATTCTTCTCAAGTTTATTCAATGGGGCTTCATACTATGAAAGTGTTTTTAGGATTGCACTGTTAGGCTTAAGTGGGCTGAGGGCAAAGCTTTTATTCTAAATGTACCTTTGTAAGATATGAGGTCATTTTTTAATCTCACCATTGGCAACACGTTGGATGAGTAATGCAGATGCACTTAGCCTGGCATAACATATTTAAAGTATATGATCACTCTTGATTTGCTTACAGTTCTTATTGTAACTGATAAAATATGAGACTACAAATAAACTGAACACCTACCAAATTAAATTTCATTTTCAGAATGGAACAACTTAAACTATACCAGGTACCCTCTGAGAAATAATTCCAGATTTTCATAGATTTATGAAGGATGCAGCATAATATGATCAATAATGTCACAAACACAGTTTAATTACATTTCCAAAAACATTTGTTATTTCTCTTCACTGCTATTTTTTGCCAGTATGGTTGTAAACTATTTGAAAATGCATGATGTGTAAGAGTGTTTCTCCACACACTTTTGTGCATCTTGAACGTGCCCATCTGTAGTAAAACAAACTGCATTCATAAACAGTCTACATGGGTTCCTTTAATGTTCATCAGGTAATTGGAGAGAATTGTGGGCTATAAATGAGCTGAGCAGTTCACATGGCAGAAATAAAAAATTCCCCAGGTGAGCTTATATTCAAGAAAAGCAATCTGGTTCCACTGTACCATGTACATCACTGTATTTATTATCACTGGCTTGTCCTACATACTTCTTACTACATACTACCCTCAAAGGCCAAAACAGCCCTGGAAAGGGCCTTCACCCTCCCTCTGCCTTTTACTAAGAGAAACTAAGACTTGGAGGCTGGCAATACTGTTGTGGTTGCCTAGCAATGGTCACTGAGATATTCATTTCTTAAAGGAACAGGCACTGCTTCTATCATGGGGGGGGGGTTAACCACCCATTTTTTTAATGCCATCTTTTTCTGCAAACCTGGGGCTTTCCCCCAGATTTGTACAAAGATCTGTTTTATCTAGTCATGGTTCCAGTCTCTGGGTTTAAGTATTCATAGATTTGGGCATGATAAGAATTAGATATACTGATAATACAATAGACCAATAATTGGCAAACACCTCCAAAATATTAATGAATCTAGATATTAAATGAGTCTGAAGAGAGGGCTATGGATTATTCATGGCAACCCTACTGTTTTTTATTATAATTTTTATTGAGTGTGTGAATATTGAGTGTGTATACAAGAAATTCATATCCTTATATATTATACTCAAAGATCGGAAATAAACAGGACTTCTGACTGTGGCAACTCCCGGGTCAGACATGTCCCATTGAGCACTGATGGAGATGCGCCAAGTCACGGCAGACAGGAGGGGTCTTGGATGGATCCGGCCTCCCCTGGTGTCCTTGTAGGGAACTCTCAGCCTGGGGTGCATAGGGGAGCCTCTTCTGAGGTGACGGCTGAGGAATTGAGGCTTCCCTTATCCCAAGAGGTTCTGCCACCATGAAGCTGATATGGCAAATAGAGCTGGCCACTGGATGAAGCAGGCAAATGATCTAGCATGAACACACACCTACAATAACTTTAAAACAACAAACTGTGAGTTAACTTATCCCCATTTAAGTGGCTGAGCCTTTAAGGTGAAGGGCATCAACTTACAGATAAGTGGTGGGTTGAGGAGGAGGAGATGGGGATCCCCCCCCAAGAACTAAACAGTTCTTAAATATTAAACCAAGAAACAAAACGAAACTGACCATGAGAGCCTGTAAACAAGATTGAAAGGTGTAAAATAGTTCAAAGCATATTCAAATTGGAGAACTTTCATTTTAATCTCAAAAACTTTCTTCTTGTGTAAACAATGACTGATAGAGGGAGAAGAATGGCATTGGAGAAGAAACCTCTTGCAGGAAATGCCCAACCATCAACTGCTACTCAGGCATTGGAAGCAGATATGGACTTTCCTAGCATGTTGGCAATGGCACTGCACCCTCTGCTGGAGAAGATGGCTAACATCAATAGCAAATTGGATGAGGACCAAAAGCAATTGACACAGATGGATAAAAGAGCAGACAATACTGGAAAAACCATTAAGAAAGTTGAGATAAAAACAAAAGATATTAAACAAAAACTGGAAGAAGTGGAAAAAGAGAGAATCTCAGATAAGGCCAACTGCTCCAGCTCCAAATGGAAAGATCAATATATGTACTATGCTTTCAAGGTATTCCAGAACAAAAAGGAGAAAATTTAAAGGAACTATTAAGTGAAGCCTTGGCACCACTGACTGAACTTAAACAAGATGTATTGGAGAATGACATAGACCTTACCTATCAAACTTACTCAGATTTCATCAAGAAATATAAGTTACCGGAGTGAAATATTTGTCAAATTCTCCAAGAGATCTACCAGAGATGCAGTTTTGAAGGCTACATCTGGGGAAACTTTGAAAGTTAAAGATAAAGAAGTGAAAATTCTTAAGTGCATTCCATTTGAGGTGCCAAAGCATAGATAGCAATACAAAGACCTAACTTCCTTCCTCCATAACAATTCAATCCCCTACAGATGGACATTTCCAGGAGGACTCATATTCAATTATAAATACAAGAAGACCAAGATTGACTCTGCCTAGAAAGCTAAAGTCTTTCTGGAACAGCAACAAGACCCAAATAAAAATGAAAGAAGGAACCAGGATAACGTTCAAAAAGATGATGAAAAAGACTTTGGATCAGAAAATACTTCAAACAGCTCTGGCAATACTTCTGAGGTTTTGGACTCAGAAAAAGGAGCAGCTGCTCCAAAGCTGCCTAAAGTTAAAATGAAACATAAGAAGAATAAGCCTGATAAATAAATCAGAAGTTCAGCAGAACATAAGTGACTACTACCCATGTAAAGATTTGTATTAAAGTCTCATACAAGCTCTATCTAGAAAATAACATCTTAACACAGTACTTTTTGTTTGCACTGTAGGAACGGTATATAAGAATGTAACCTTTGGAATATGATACTTGTCTTATGTAGTTTTTGTTTTAGTCTTAGAGATCTCCTCTGTCCCCTTCCCTTAGGATGTAGTTATAAAATACAATAAAAACCCATTATAAATAAATAAGTCAATAAACTGAGGATACACTCCATCTACACAACCGACAAAGCATTCACAATCCCAATCCAGTTTGTATCCCTGTCTTTTTCTTATTCCCTTATCCCACCCACTTGTGAAACCACCATACAACTCCCTCTAAGTCACGTTCCAATCTTTAATACATCCTTCAGATCTTCAGTGAATTATTACTCCTTCTTCTAATTTCTATTCTATTCACTCAGTCTTATTGTTATCTATATATCTAATAACTAAGTGCGCCCATGCGTGTGGATATCTAAATCTGCACATCGGGGGTACTTGGGGGGCAGAGAGATTTTCCTGTACACTTGTGGGACTCCCCAGGTGTGCAGAAAAATCCTAAAAGTTTTAAAAACTTTACGGGGGATATTTAAATTCCCCTAAAAGTTAAAGAGTGTTCCTTGCATTCCATGTGCAGGGAACACAGTTAGAACGATGCCTCGCCTCTGCTGCAGGGAGAGGGAGAGGGCTTGGCAGGCCTGGCAGTTGGAGCCATGTGGGCCTTGCCATCACTGGTGGGGGGAAGAGCTTGGTGGGCCCAGTGACTGGGAGCCACATGGGCCTCACTGTCACTGGTGGGGGGGAAAGCTTGGAGGGCCTATTGGCTGGGAGCCACGTGGGCCTCGCCATCACTGGCAGGGGGTGGGGGAAGAGCTGGGCAGGGGAGATGGCTCTCCTGCGATGGCTTCCTCCTCTGCGTGGAGCTCCCCCCCGTGAGTATTGCGGGTCCCCCCTTCTTGTTATATCTACTTTTATACTTAACAAAGAAAGCTGGACAGGGTTGCCTCTGGTACTGGGGGCTGAAGAGAAACCCCTTCAGCAGGAGGATATCCCTCCTCCTTGCAATCAAAGTTCTTGGGGGGGGAGCACCCTTCCCCTCCTTGTCATGCCCACTGGCTATACCACTCCTACTTCTATATTATTTATCTCTTTATGAACTTTTGCTAAATAATTACAAAATAATCACCACTTAAAATATAATTCTAAAAGCCCTACATATACTTATTTAATTGCTTTCAACCTAAACTATTATACCATTTGACAAAACAAACTGTCTCCGTTCAGGCATCTCCATCTGTTTGTTTGATCACAGTCTCCAGAAGCTTCTTCCCAGTATTCTCATTATAAGTAGTGAAAGTTTTGCCATTTAAATTGACCACCAGGTGGCTTAATGCAAACCATCTGTATTGAATTCCATGTTCTCTGAGTGTCCTAGCTGTATCTCGTAGCTTCCCTCTCGAGATAAGTGTTTGAGATGGGACGTCAGCAAACAAGAAAACAATCGTGTCCTCAAGGCACAGACCTTTTCCCCTCACAATCTTAAAAAGTTTGTTTTTGGTCTGTGCTTCCATAAACTCTATTGAGATGTCTGGCATGGCATCTGGAGGAGCTCTTTTTGAGACATTTAAATGAAAGGCAGAGGTGATAATTCTTTCTGAAATCTCTGTTTCCCCTGCGGAATGGAATGTCTGCCATAACCATTTATTTAAAGAAGCCATAAGATCTTCTGTTTTGAAGAATTTCAATGAGACTCCACTGAGTTTAGTCTTCCTTTCTCTTGATTTCATTTCCTGAAGTATAATTTTGTTCTTATTCCATGCCTCAAATTCCTTCACCTCCTTCATAGTGTCTGCTGATTTTTTCGCACTCTGGTATGCTGCTTCAGCTTTTTCCTCTGTCAGTTTCAATGTTGGGGTGAGTTCATCAAGTTTCTTATTTATTGGCTCAATTGTTTAACTCTTTTTTTAATTGTCCAATGTTCCTACTCAGAGTCTTTATTTCCCTTTTAAGTTCATCTTTTATCTCTGTGAGAGCATGAAGAATCCTACTCTGGTTACTTGGGCTGGAGTTGCTTCCTCCCATCACCATGTTCTCCAGGAGAAGCATCTCTTGGTCTTCTGAGTCTTCAGAGTCTATATTTGCTTTCCTTGCGGGTTTGTAAGGGGAATTTTTTGCTTCCTTCTTCTCCCTAGTCCTTTCCATACCCGGCATTAAAGTTAGTTTCTAAATTGGTTTTGTTTTTTGAGAGCAATTTTGAAATTTCTCAGTGGGTATAGCAGGAGTGTGGAAGGGAGGCAGCCAGCCAGAACTTTGGAAAGGAGGCAGTCAGCCGGAATTTTGAAATTTCTCAGTGGGTATAGCAGGAGTGTGGAAGGGAGGCAGCCAACCAGGTGGTTGCCGCCACCCCCCCACATGGCAACCCTACTATAAATTACATTTGAAAAATCTATCAGAAGAAATTACACCCTGATATCTGAATCTTTTAGATTCCCTATACCTGACAGGCAGAAGAAATACCACCCAGTTATCTATGTGAAATAGTACTTTATTGTGAATCTTTTCAGTACAGCCAGTGTTATAACTTAAGGCATCTGACAGCACCAGAATCAAGGAAAGAGGCTGAATTATTATAGTGCATTTTCATTCGTGCTGATAAAAGCTTATTTCCCAGAAACTCATCATGCACTTAGTATGCAAATCATAATTAGCCTGCTGTTGTTCCATAGTTAAAATTTCCTCAAAATGCAATTATATAGCACCAAGTTACATTTAATTCCTGATGATGCATATTGTTGAGTTTGAGGTGTCAGAATCTTGTTTGTGGATAGCAATTGCATTCAACTATATACAGTCACATTTTATCTATTTAAAATATTATGTGCTGCCTTTCCACCCAACTCAGGGTCTCTAGGGTAGTGAATGATATGGACCAAACCAGGGGAAAAAACAGTCTGTGTTTTTTGGGATCCACTTAATTTTTTTCAAGAGCCTGGGAGCTACCAATCACAAAATAGTGGCTCTGTGGGTGGAGTGAATCACAAAATTGTGGGTAGAGCCGTCACAAAATAGTAACTTGTATACAAATTAAACCATTTCATAGTATGTCTGCAGTGCTTAGGTGGGGAAATCTTTCATCTCCTGTTTGCCAAAGTAAATCATCCCCACAACACCAAATTGTAGCTTGTCCTGCAGGGGTAAAAATATGGTTTCTCCTGTGAGAGGCAAATAACAACTTGCAAGAATAAAGAGTCTTCACTCCAAGTCTGAAAGCAGCTTACAAACTCCTTTCCCTTCCCCTCCCCACAACATACACCCTGTGAGGTTGGCGGGGCTGAGAAAGCTTTTTCCAGAACTATCCTTGAGAGAACAGCTTTGACAGAACTATGGCTTGCCCAAGGTCATCCAGCAGGTGCAAGTGGAGGAGTGGGGAATCAAACCTGGTTCTCCCAGATTAGAGTCCACGCACTTAACCACTACACCAAACTGGCTCTCCTACACTAAACTGAATGAAGAAGAGGCAAGACAGATGGGAAAGGGTGCTGATGCTGTCATTTCCCCATCCAGAGAAAAGATACGTCTCTGCATGAAAGAGGAACAGGAGACATGCTTTAAAGGGAAGATTTAAAAAGTGATTATGATAGCACTGGAGGAGCCGCAGAGAGCTACTTAATATTGCTTGGAGACTGACTGATCCCTCCTGAGTAACCTTATGGCCACTGATAAACTACATACCACGATGTTACTTAGTGAATGAAAGGGCAGATATGCTTAACAAGTTACCTAAAGCACAATTTGTGAAGAAAGAGAATGGAAGAAAGAGAAGAGTTTACAGACAAAATTAAGGAAACAATGGAAATTACCCATATACACAGTGTGCTGCTGAGACCAGCCATTCATTGCTGACAAGTGACGCTCCACATATTGGTCTGGAATTAAAGTGTAATGACACCATCCAAGGCCAAGCACCTTCATGAGCGCTGGTACCACCAACAATCTTTATTCCACTTTTCTGAATAACCAGTCTTTTCCCGCATGCTATGGGTGAAAAGGAAACAATATTGAACTCAAAAGCACATCATTTTGTAAGAAGGGTTCAGAATCTAGAATTATAATGACTTTTCAAAAACCAGAGCAGTTTAGGTATGGGAGTTTCATTTGGGTCTTCACTCTTTTATACTTTAAAATCTATAAATATGAAAATAAATATTCTTTCCCTTTTTGTTATGAAGAAAATGGCTATCATGTGACATTATCAACATCTTTCCATTCACACAAATATCTATAATAACCTGATACAGGTATTTAATATCCATTAATTTAATTTTTAAAATATTATCTTTATACTGGCTTGGGTTCACTATGGCTAAGACTGCCTCTGTAGTCAACTCTGATCTTGAGGATAATCAAAAGTATCCTTTTTCAGTTTATCAGACAGACGGACAGAAAAGAGAGACATCTTTTTCAAAAGAGTGTAGCTTCTTTTTATCAGAGTTTCCATAAATCATGAGACTAAGCATCTTTCAGAACTACTGAAAGAATATTTTGTATGGGTGCCTTTTGCCAGTCTGAACTAAGACCTAGGGATAAGATTTCTAGCATCTGTTATAACTATTTTATTTACATTTAATATGAAAAACATATTGCAATATGTTGTTTGATCAGAAAAATGCATGTGGGTTGACTTTGAGCATTTTTCCTTTTGTACAGACTTACGTTTGTCATTACATTGCAG
This sequence comes from Lepidodactylus listeri, assembly GCA_029233225.1. NCBI lineage: Eukaryota > Metazoa > Chordata > Lepidosauria > Squamata > Gekkonidae > Lepidodactylus > Lepidodactylus listeri. The sequence goes on along the minus strand of JARCFY010000001.1, from coordinate 114,290,342 downwards.
GTGAATCACCAAATTATTGAGACACAGTTTCCTAGAATGAGAGAATAGTCATTTCATTTGAGGTGTTTGCAAGCCATTTGAGATTTCAAAACAACTTATTCAAAACTGGGCTTTCCTAAATTATGTTTGAATACTTGTTGTGAAGAGTGAGCTGTGTAATACTTTGGCCATAGACTGGCAAGGATACTGAGATCTGTATGTGCTGGCCCCAGGAAAATAGCTAGATCACTGACCTATTTGTTTGTTTATCTCTCACTGGCAGATTTGCTGATACAACATTTGGGAAGTCTGTTAAACATGGTCTATAATAGTACTTTTGAGAAAGCAGACAGCAAGTGAGAGATCAACTGTCAGTGCCAAGGATAACACATCTGTACTGAAGAAGTTGGAATTTTTCACCCACACTGGAAACAGCCTAACTGAAAGTTCTGAGTTCCAGCACTCTGATTGATTTTCCAAGGGAGTTTTGCCTTAGACTGACTAGAAAATGTCAGTTTCATTTCCACTTGAATGATGAAGGACTGACCAGCTGAACATTCAATGACATCTAAGAATGTGCCCACAAACAGAAACCAATCTGTGTTGGTAACTATATTCTTGTGTAGCATTAATATCATACACATTTCTGTGACCTTTTGTGACCTGGATTTCTGATGCACGTAAGTTCCTTTCAGACCTAAAATGAAATGGAGATTTTCACCTTCTATAGCTGGAAGGGTAGTTATAACGTTTTCTTACTTGAGGGATTTTATATCCTCTTAAAACTATATAAGAATCCATAATAATGATCTAAAGTCTACTCCAAAAATGAGGGGCAGGGCAGAATATATACTTATCCAGTCAAATTTCATTTGGGGAAGATAACAATTTGTATTTCAGAATGCTCAAAAGACAAATTACATTACTTTCTTATGTGTTTACACATTCAGTTGCCACTAGAGATCAGTATGACCAAAGATTTTAAAGAAACGTTAGCATGATAGTTGAGAAAAAATAATTTCCAGTGAAATTACTTTGTTCTTTCAAGTTTATCTTAACCATATCCAGAAACTTTAGTAATATTTGACCAAGTAAAAAGAAGATAGATTCCAGAACAGCAGAAGACAAAGATCTGAATGATTCAAGCATTTCTATGATTCAGCAGCTTGAAGAATATTTCCTTAGCCTGTAATCCACCTGAACTTCAGAGGCTGTCCTTGTGCCAGCATTTAAAAACATTATGGACCAGCTGTATCACTACACATCATGAATAAAAGCTGACAGAATGCTACCATATAATCACACAAAAGAACATTTGAAATTATTTCTGTTATGTCCGGTGCTTGACTCTTTGTCTGCAGCCAGGGAACATGTCTGGGCATGTTTACCTGTAATTGGGATGTGATAACAACAGAGCTTTCTTCCCCAGAGAACAATCGACCTAGGGATCCAGCCGGTCCCCCTATCAGAGGCTGAGGATATTTGAGTGGGCCTATGACAGCCTCTGGTGGGAGACTAATCCCTGTTGGACCAATCCCTTTAAGGGGAGACACAGTCAAGGTGTGGTTTACCTGTAAATATAAGTGGCTTCCCCATCCCTTTTGTCCCCATGCTCCATCTTGACCCGCAATAAATCACAATGCTGATTTCACCTCCCGACTCCAATATTTTTCAATTTCTTTACAACTTATAATTCTTAATTAATTAATTATATTTCTATCCTGCCTAGCTGAACAAGCTGGCTCAAGGCGGCTAACAACATCTAAAATCATAAAACAATGAAATTCATTTAAAACAATGTACATTCCACATAAAATTACAGAATACAACAAGCAGAAGATGGCGGCAATTCCAGTCGCGCCCAACAATAAAGGCAGCATCCCATAAGTCCTGGCCAGGAGAAGTTCTAGGCCAGGAGAAGTATTGTATTTATACAATAAGCAATAAAATTTTAATAATTCATGATAAAAGACATTGTTCCTAACAAAGACAATGAAAATTACAGTGTAGAATTATCATTAAAATTTGTACTGCAGTATCACTGAAAAATTCTGCTGGGTATACCTAGTATCAGGGTTCCGTTGGGGCCGGGGTGCGCCGGAGCGCTGCTCCGGGAGAGATGAGGCGGGGGGGCGGGCACTTAAAGCCCCGCCCCCGTCCTCTCCCCCCCCGTCAATGCTTCCCAGGGCCGGTGGTGGTCTGCCGGCCCAGGAAGGAGAAGCCCTTCCCTCCTCCCTCCCACTGCTCCTGGGGCCGCGGCAGAGCGCTGCCGGCCCCTGGAAGCCCCTTTCCTCCCCCCCGTCAATAGTCCCGGGGCCGGCGGCACTCTGCCGGCCCCGGGAAGGAAAAGCATCCCCCCTCCCACTGCTCCCGGGGCTGCGGCAGAGCGCCGCAGGCCCTGGGAATCCTCTTCCCCCGTCCCCCCACCTTCCATCATCCCGGGGCCGTGGCAGAGCGCCGCAGGCCCCGGGAATCCTCTTCCCCCACCCCCCCACCTTCCATCGTCCCGGGGCCGTGGCAGAGCACCGCAGGCCCCGGGAAGCCTCTTCCCCCGTCCCCCCACCTTCCATCGTCCCGTGGCCACGGCAGAGTGCCGCAGGCCCTGGGAAGCCTCTTCCCCCACCCCCACCCCACCTTCAATCGTCCCGGGGCCACGGCAGAGTGCCGCAGGCCCCGGGAAGCCTCTTCCCCCACCCCCCACCTTCAATAGTCCTGGGGCCAGCGGTGCTCCGTCGGCCCCGGGAAGGAGAAGCCTCCCCCCTCCCACTGCTCCCTCCCCCCTCCCACTGCTTCTTCCTCTCTCTTCCTTCCCCTCTCCCTTCCTTCCTTCCTCCCTCTCTCCCCCTTTCTTCCTTCCTTCTCTCTCTCCCCCCCACCTACCTACCTTCCTGTTCCTTCCTTCCCCCTTCCTTCCCCTCTCCCTTCCTTCCTATCTTCTCTCCCCCCCCCACCTACCTACCTTCCTGTTCGTTCCTTTCCCCCTTCCTTCCTTCCTTCTCTCTCTCCCCCCACCTACCTACCTTCCTGTTCCTTCCTTTCCCCCTTCCTTCCCCTCTCCCTTCCTTCCTATCTTCTCTCTCTCCCCCCCACCTACCTACCTTCCTGTTCCTTCCTTTCCCCCTTCCTTCCTTCTCTCTCTCTCCCCCCACCTACCTACCTACCTTCCTGATCCTTCCTTCCTTCTCTCTCTCTCCCCCCACCTACCTACCTACCTTCCTTTCCCCCTTCCTTCCCCTCTCCCTTCCTTCCTTCCTTCTCTCTCTCTCCCCCCACTTACCTACCTACCTTACTGTTCCTTTCTTCCTTCCTTCCCCCTTCCCCTTTCCTTCCTTCCTTCCTTCCTTCTCTCTCTCTCTCCCACCTACCTACTTTCCTTCCTTCCTGTTCCTTTCCTTCCTTCCCCCTCCCTCCCTCCCTCCCTTCTTGCCTTCTGACACACTGCCGATGATGCCATCGCTTCCGGTGACGTCAGGGGGTGTGGCATATGCAAATAAGTTATGCTAATGAGCTCCTGCACCTCTTTTTTTACGAAAGGACCCCTGCCTAGTATACACATATATATATATACATAGCACACATATCTCACTACATAATTGGAGTGATGTACATATGCATGAAGGGCCACAGTGGCTCAGAGGTTAAGACACTGAGCTGCAGACCAGGAGGTCTGTAGCTTGGCAGTTCTCGACCCTAGTGCTGCATGACAGAGTGAGTTCCTGTCTCTGGCCCCAGCTTCTGCCAACCTAGCAGTTTGAAAGCAAGAAATTGCAAGTAGATAAATAGGTACTGTTTCAGAGGGAAGCATTCCATATGCCTCAGCATTTAGTCATGCTGGCCACATGACCACAGAAACATCTTCAGACAGCACTGGCTAATTGGCTTGGAAACGGAGATCAGCACTGCCCCCAGAGTTGGATTCGACTAGTGTTTGAGCAAGGAAAACCTTTTACATATGTATGAATGACCCAAGGCTTCTCAGAGACCAAAGAAAAGTCAAGTTCATCAATATATACACCAAGTCTCTGATGCATTTAGTTTTTCACTACTAAATGTTCAATATTTAATAAATGTAACTCTGGATTTGATACAGTTATGAAATTTATAGCTGCTCTTCCATTGGTATGCTCAAGGCAGCTAACAAAATCAAAGTTGTATAAAGGAATTACTAAATGGATAAAAATAGAAAATGGAGGTCTCTAAGTTTTTTTTTGTTCTTGGCAATTGGTTATGTGGAATGGAACAGCAGCAAAGGTAGTAAATGGATGGTAGTCCTTGACCCATTCCTCCCTACTGACAGCCAATTCACAGTGTTAGGGTGGGAAAGGAAAGTGTCTTTGCCCATAAATGATATCTGTTATTCTGGTTCTTGTTTGTATTATATTTAAGAAATTATTCTTAGGTAATATGTAAAAGAATAAGGTATCAAATCTACATAAAGAAGAAGAAGAGGAGATTGGATTTATACCACGCCCTTCACTTGGAGTCTCAAGAGTGGCTTACATATTCCTTTCCCTTCCTTTCCCCACAACAGACACCCTGTGAGGTGGGTGGGGCTGAGAGAGCTCTGACAGAACTATGGCTTGCCCAAGGTCATCCAGCTGTTGGAAGTGGAGGAGTGGGGAAATCAAACCCAGTTCTCCCAGATTAGAGTTTGCGAACTTAACCACTACACCAAAGAAAAACATGTTCAGCACAACTCATCATTATAATTTTTAAGTATGCTGTGATCACTTACGTTGGTGTTAATAGCAAGCTGTTGTTGATTGCCTTTGTAACATTTACAAAGGGCCCATTTCCATCAAACTGTAAAGGCGATGATGTATTCATAGTTCTACAAGAAAAAGTTTGTAATAATTCTTTTCAAATAAAACATATACTAGAAAAAACAATTAAATGACACAAATTATCATAGAGTTTTAGAAATTGTCTTTGTTTAGAACTACCAGTGGGTTTCACCTTGTTTGGTCAAAGAGAGGTTTTGAATCAAAACCTGTTTTGGGGAACCATTTGTGAAGAAATGTATGTGTGTCTTGGGTTATCTGTATATGCCTGGCAACATGGGTTACCGTTGTTGATTCATACTGCATTTCAGCAGTTGTTTTATAGTAGCTTTGTGTTGTTCAAAACACTGTCAGTCAGTAGGGACAATTTGTTCAATATTACACCAAGTTTACTGTACCCCTATGCCAAAATTCTGTCTGGGCTTAAGATATGTTTTCTCCCCTTATGCTTATGTGCAGGCACGCTGAGAACTTTGTAGTGCACACAATAATCAGAAGAATATACCACTTTAGACTGCCCTAGCCTACTTGTGAGTCAAGCTTTGGATTATCTCTCCCCGCCCCCCATTTTTTACTGTTTACCACCTGGAGCTGCAAGCCTACCACTATAGTAAGAGTCCTCCTTGCATCTAGGCTTGTTGCTTGATGGTTCCTGAAGTACCAGTGGAAGAGGGAGGAAAGTAGTATGTGCCAGTGTCATGCCAGTGTGCTTACTTCCCTCTAACAAAAAAAACCCCATAAGTGACATGGGGATGCTCTAGCTTTGTACAAAAACTGCATGGCAAGAGTATCAAGTTTTGTAAATTCTAGAGCATCTATAGATGTCACTTTCAGTTTTAGCTGGAAGTGACATAAGCATGCTGGTACACCACCGGCTCTCCTGTGGCCTGGCAACCCAAATGCCACCTGACTTGAAAACCAAATAGGATAACTTTGGCAGATAAATTTTCTTTACTGCCTATGTCAATGTAATTCTGTGATATATGGTTGGCCTGCATAATAAATAATATCTATAGATCACAAGATTTTTCACCTAAGGTAATGGGTGGGCCATGACCCTTGATATTTACCATGCATTTGAGCAACAAACTAATCAGTTTGAAAGAAAATGAACCAATGTTTGAAAATTCTTTACTATGGATGCTTTTTCTTCAGTGTGCAAAGCATCCCTTTATTATTTAAAAATGAATTTTTAAAAAATGGAAGCAGAGTGGGAAATAAATACCAATCACATGATACGGTGTGAGAATGCTTATACATGAACTTCTCTGAATCTAGACAATTTGATAGCTATTAACACAGATGATCCATATTGACACACATGGAGAAACAGTATGGTTTCTAATTGGCAAAAGTGTCAGACAAGGGTGCAATTTATCTCCCTATCTCTTAAATATATATGCCAAACATATCTTAAGGAAAATTGGATTCGATTTAGATGAAGGTGAAGTGAAAATTGGAGGAAGGAGCATTAACAGTTTGATATACATAGATTCAAAACCACATTACTGGCAGAAAACAGTGACAATTTGAAACAACTACTGATGAAAGTTAAAGCAGAAAGTGCCAAAGCAAGATTACAACTGAACATCAATAAGACTCAAGTCCTTGGTTCCATCATCAACCAAAAGAGAGATTACAAGCAAGAAATCCAAAGGCGATTAATACTGGGGAGGGCAGTTATGAAGGAGCTAGAAAAGATCTTTAAATGCAGGGATGTATTGCTGGCAACCAAAATCAAGTTAATTCATGCCATAGTATTCCTCATGACTACATATGGGTGTAAAAGTTGGATAATGAAGAAAGCTGTCAGGAGAAAAGTAAATTACTTTGAAATGTGGGGTTGGAGGAAAGTTTTATGGAAACCATGGACCACCAAAAAGACAAATAAGTGGGTTCTAGACCAAATCAAACCTGAACTGAACTAGAGGCTAAAAAAACTAAAGTGAAGTTATTGTGCTTTTGTTCCATTATGAGAAGACAAGAGTCACTAGAAAAGACAATAAAGAGTCACTAAAAAAGAAGAATACCCACATAAAATAGATTGACTCAATCAAGGAAGCCATGATCTCCAGTTTGCAAGACCTGAGAATAGTCGTTAACTATACAGTGTTTTGGAGGACATTAATTTAACTTAGTTCATAGGGCTGCCATAAATTGCAAGTGACTTGACAGCACTTAACACAAAAAACACATAAACTGTCAAAAGATCTGGATTATCCACCCCCCCCCCCCCCCCAAATAACAAACACTCTATAAGGTCAGCTTTCATTATCATTATGATGTATGATGACTATGGGAACTGAACTGGAGGACGCTTGAGAATATCCAGTTCTAAGTTAGTTTGGTTCTTCTGCATAATTACTACTCTAAGGACCTCTTTTGTAATTAACCACAAATTGCCCATAATTGTTCTGTTCTATAGCAATGATCATATTGGCGCTTTGTTTAGCTGTAAGATGGTGCTATCTGTATCTAGCAGTGTTCAGTCCTATTTTCTTGACTGCTGCTGCAGATACTCCAACAAAGAATTGGTCAATGTAGTCAGTATGAAAAAGGGAATAATTTCAGTCACCTTATTCCTATGCTTTCCTATGCTTTTCCCAAGTGCTGCTAATATAGTGCCAACTATCTGTTTGCCTGTCAGATCCTTGTTGGCAACAGCATATGCAAACCCATTGCTGCAACTGGGGGATTTCTAGACTGAGACCAGTGACATAATTTGAATGTGCTTTATTACCAAGTTTATTTAAAAAAAAAAAATAGACCCAAATCCATTTACCAGTGAAATCAACAATTTTGTTTAAAATAGCTGGGAGATTCAACAGAGCAATGAATAGCAATACACAATTTGTCAATAACGTTTTTGTCTACCAAGGTGAAATACTTTTCCTGAGGGGAATTGCTGTAATCACATACTTTGAATATGTAAAAACATCATATGATGAAACTATTCAGCTCTTGAAAGAGATCTCCTGGAATTGCAGCTGATCTGCAGACTACAGAGATCAGTTCCCCTGGAGAAAATGGCTGCTTTGGAAAGTGGAGTCTATGGCGTTATATTCCTCGGATTCTTTTTCCCTCCTCAGATTCTACCCTTCTCTGGCTGCACGCTTAAATATCCAGGAATTTCCCAACCTGGAGTTGGCAACCATAATATAACAATCCTATATATATATATATATATATATATATATATATATATATATATATAATTGCTGTAATGCACTGGCCATTTCCAGCTCTCCCAATGGCTGTGCTGAGTGCTCCATCAGCCACTGGCCCATCAACCACCACTGAAGAATAATCACATGCCATTGGCTGGGTGCTGGGTCCACTCCTCTCCCCCACCCACTGCCAGCCTGGACACTCTTCCCTCACAGAATAAACTGCCAAAATGGCTGTCTCTCCTGATGAAGACACTTCTTCTGCTTGGCTCCTGTGGGACTAACTTTTCCTTCAGTGGCTGTTGCTAGGCAACCAAGCTTGGCTCTGTCAGTAAAAAGGTAAAGGCAGGAGGCCCATTCTAGGCCTTTGTGGGGAACTAACTGGGGCCAGTTGCTAGGGTTGCCAGCTCCAGGTTGGGAATTTCCTGGATATTCTGTGGTGCAGTCTATGGAAGTCAGAGTTTGGGGAGGGGAGAGGCCTCAGCTGAATAGAATGCCATAGAGCCCACCCTCCAAACCAGTTATTTTCTCCAGAGGGAGAGAGATCTGTTGTCTGGAGTTCAATTGTGAGACCTGGCAATCTTCAGGTTCCACCTGGAGGTTTGCTACCCTAGGTGTAGTAGTTAGTGCTTTAGAGCAGGATCTGCCAGACCCAGGTTCTTGCTATGGAAGTAGAGTGGGTGCTGTGGAAGTAGAGTGGGTGATCACACACTTTCAGCCTAAACTACCTCACAGGGTTATTGTGCAGATCAAAAGGGGGAGAGGAGAATGATGTAAGCTGCTTTGGTCTACACTGTGGAGAAAGACTGTACTTTTCCTCCTGGGGAACCATTGCTGCCAATCTCCAGGTGAGGCCCAGAGATCTCTCAGAATTAAAACTGCTGTCCAAATGGCAGAGATCAGTTCCCCTGGAGAAAACAGCTGCTCTTCAGGGTGGACTCTGTGCCATTATACCCTGCTGAGGTCACTTCTCTCCTGCTTGGGTCCCCACTGCGGAGAAAAACTGTAATTTTCCTAGGTAGAGAAAGGCTGCAGGAAAGGAGGGGGGATGGAAAGTGTCAAATAATGGTAGACTGCTGGTTGGCTGGGAAGGAGATAGGGTTGCCAACTCCAGGTTGGGAAATTCCTGGAGATTTGAAGGGTGAAGCCTGAAGAGGGTGGGGTTTGAGGAGAAGTGGAACCTCAGAGAGGTACAATGCCATAGACTCCACACTCTAAACCAGCCATTGCCTCCTGAGGGACCATTGCTGCCAATCTCCAGGTGAGGGCTGGAGATGACTCAGAATTAAAACTGCTCTTCAGATGGTAGAGATCAGTTCCCCTGGAAAAAAGGGCTGTTTTGCAGGATGGACTCAGTGTCATTATACCCTGCTGAGGTCGCTTCCCTCCTGCTTGGGTCCCCACTGTGGAGAAAGACTGTAGTTTTACTAGGTAGAGGCTGTAGGTGGGGGGGAGGAGAATGGAAACCTGAAGTCAGAGGGGCAGATAAAGAAGATTGATGGCTGGCTGGGAAGGATATACGGTTGCCACCTCTGGGCTTGGAAATTCCTGGAGATTTTAGGGAGAAGTCTGGAGAAAGCAGGGTTTGAGGAGGGGTGGGACCTCAGACAGGTACAAAATCATAGACTCTACCTTCCAAACCAGCCATTTCCTCCTGGGGAACCATTGTTGCCAGTCTCCAGGGGAGGGCTGGAGACCACTCAGAATTATAACTGCACTTCAGATGGCAGAGATCAGTTCCCCTGGAGAAAATAGTGAACTCTGTGTCATTATACCCTGCTGAGGTCACCACAGCAAATTGATGCTGAGTGCCAAAGGCCAGGGCACCCACCCAGAGCCTCTTTCTAGAGCCCATTGTATTTATTTCAACAATGGGCCTTATTCATAGTACAAATATAATTTCCTTTTATATATTATGGCAGCAAAACTCAGTAGGTATCATCATATCCATTGGGACAAAGCACTCAGGAAATAACTATGCAGGCTAAATATCAGCACACTTTCCAGCTGAAGTAATTACAAAAGGTATGGCAGTCTCTGGACAATTGGCAGAATACCCTGAACTTTTAAGTAGGCTTAGCTGCAGGAAATGTAGAGAATAATCTAACACTTGGCAGGAAGATAGACCACATGACCTAACAGGTCTTTTCTATCTCCATCTTATTTGATGTTATGATTGACTTTACTCTTGCCACTTCACTGAAGTGCTTGAAAGCAGCATGCCCTGTAGAGATTTGAGGGAGAATTTAAGGAAGAGGCCAAACACATTTATATCAAAGGATATAAAATATAATATAATCCATCTTCCAAAAAACATTTCAAACAATTTGGACTCCAGAGATAGTTAACTGAATTTAACACACTGTTCTAAATGTGAGACTCCATTTCTTTTATTTTTAAAGTTTCTCCAGCTGTTCCTCAAATCAAGAAGGAGGGTACTGAGCACATGAACAGCCTTCTGATTTATTACTCCAAAACAATATGTGAAAATCAGATATTATTGATGCGGTTAACCTTTTATCTCATAAAATGAGTAAGAAACCAAATTGTCCTATAAACCGAGGATTGTCATATCAAAGTCCCCAGATCTGGGAAACCCAGTTTGCAGTCTCGCACACTTGCAATGCCATCCACAGCACAGAGGAAATTGATAAAGTCAGTGCTATCCACCAGTTGCTATGCATCTCCTCCTGCAAATTATTTCATTATTTATATTTATTTATGTTATTTATAGTCTACCTTTCTCACGGGGACTAAAGGGGGATTACAGATAGTGAGCCAGCAGAATCACATAAAAGTGGACCATTCAATAACAGATGCACTAGGGTTTTAGAACCTGAAAGAACTGAAGTATAGCATAAGTATTCACATGACGCATTAAGCAATACAGAAATTACATAAATACAATAAACTAAGCACAGCGGTATAGACAATCCGTAATCGTTTACCCAAGCAAGTTTGTAAAACCTTTTTTTGCAAGCCCTCTTGAATAGTTCAGTTTTGCATAGTTTGCAGACAGTCAGGAAAGTGGGGACTTTCCTGACCTCCTCAGGCAGGCCATTCCACAAGGTGGGAGCCACAACATCCACCAGAATCAGTTGGGGAAGAAGGATCATAGAAGACATACCTTTGACTGCAGGATTTGTCCAGGCTGCCTTCTGAGACAGTGGTGCATGTAAGGGGAAGAAAAGAAACATGGACCAAAGAACTGCATGGCTCTGCTTTTGTTCAATTAATGTGCAAGTAGATGTCCCCAAGTTAGAGGTCCTTGTTTCTTTTTCTTCCATGCCTTGAAAGTTAAATGCTAAGCAAATACACACATGCTTGTTACTTGAAGCATTCAGCAAAAATAGAAAGCCCTCACAGTCAACTATAGTAAGATGTGGACTGCTGTTCCTGCACAGCTGCCTACTGTTTATTTCAGCGGAGTTTAACTGATTTCCATGAAACTGTTAGTGAAATGTGGTCCTGTGCCACAGCCTTAAAATCTAGTTCTAGCATGTAAATCTACCCATTTAAATACGATTAACTTTCAGACACATGCACATAGAACTGTAGCATCTTGACTATCTCCAACAACAAACACTCTCTGTACACAAACAGTTTAAAAACTGACTTAAAAATTCAAAAGAAGTTCAATCAATTTCCTTGTCAACATCAGGATATTCTGGCGCTCCACTTCTTTGTAGAACCTGAATATCCCTTTATTGGCATATCCAATCAAAGTGTGTGCTGAAGATCAAGTCATAGTAATACTATTCATTTATAGCCCACTTTTTTTCACAGAGACTCAAGTCAGATTACAAAATTTTAGAAGCAGACAGCAAGGACCTCCAACAAACAGTACAGTAGTACTGAGATTACAAAATCAGGAAACTGTGCAAAGAATAATAAAAACAACAATGAAAAGAGAACAAAATTATCTAGGTATGATATTCCATCATGCAGAAAGTGGGTTATGGAAGTAGAATACAATGCAACAAAAAAAGAAGGTGACACGTACAAGGAACATTGCAATTCATAGAACAATGGGGCCTGGGGCCTGCCTACCTAAGGGACTGCCTTTCCCCATATATACCCCAAAGAGCACTGCGGTCAGGCAGCCAACATCGCCTGACCCTTCCGGGCCTGAAGGAGGCGAGGCTAGCAGCCACCAGAAACAGGGCCTTCTTGGCGGCGGCTCCCCACTGGTGGAACGAGCTCCCAGAGAACATCAGGGCCCTGCGGGACCTTTTGCAGTTCCGCAGGGCCTGCAAAGCGGAGCTCTTCCGCCAGGCTTTTGGGGCCGCCACCGGGGGGAATGGCCCTTAGTAGATGGCACAATGGGCCATCTCTAAAACATCTATGGTGGTAGCCTCCTGGTTGGTAAAAGCTAGTGGCAGGTATTTGGTGCTGGTATGACGCTGCCATTTTGTGCTGAATGTTGTTGTAATTTTAAAGTGATTCTATTTTATGATATGTTTTAACTTTGTAATTGAGTGATTTTATATTGTTAGCCGCCTAGAGCCGGTCCGCTGGCTAGGCAGGGTATAAATTGAAATAAATAAATAAATAAATAAATAAACAATTGGGTTGTTGATTCATTCATTCATTCATTTGATTTCTAGCCCACCCTCTTCTGCATAGCAAGGCTCAGGATGGGTTACAACAAATATAAGATCATTTATATTCAGTCCCAGATCTGTGTAGGGCTGCAAGGTCCTTCCTTGTTACCTGCGGGTGACTTTTGGGGCATACCTGGAGGGGGCAGGGATGTCCAAATGTGATGACATCACATAGAAGTGATATCATCACATTAGGAATTGGTGCCCCACACTCTTGCAAACAGCATTTAAAGGGACCCTTTGAATGGGCTCCCCGCCGCCCGGCTTTGCCGTGGCGGGGGGAAGCAATTTTGCCGCCTCGCATGACGCGAGGCAGCAACAGAGCGCATCGGCGCTCATTGGCTCGATGGGGGGGCGGGGCTTGCTCGATTTGAGCCGTTGCCCCGCTCCCATCTGCGCAGTCGCCTGGAGAGCTCGCTCGTCGAAGGAGCACGCGTTGGGTGCTCTCGGCGAGGCCTGGGTGGCTGTTGGTGTCGGCTGACGGCGGCGGTGGCGGCGGCTGCTTGCGGGGCTCCGTGGCGAGCAGGCGGCGCTTCAGGGGCTCGTTGTCGAAGCGGCAGCGGTGGCGGCGCCCTCCCGCGTCTTTTTGGTGGCTGAGGGCGGTTGGGTTTAGGCGGAGGCGGCAGTGATCGCCATACCCCCCCCGTTCCCCTCATCGGCCCCCTTGTGAGGTATACGGCCCGCCCCCCTGCTTGAGCCCAGGGGCCGTGGATAGCGGCGGCGGCCGTTGGCGCATTTTCTCTGGCTCCTGTGTCTGCCTCTTCTGGAGCTTGCCCCCCCCTTTCGTTTTTGGGCATGTCGTGGGTGCCCCGCTCCTCCTGGTGCTAAGGTGGCGACAGCTGCAACGTCTTGACCCCCCCCCCATCTCCAAAAAAAAAAAAAAACCGGGACGTTTGGCAGGCTAGGCCTGTGGGTTGCAGGGTGGGCTCCGTGATTGGGGGCCGTGAGTGGCCTAGTTCTGTGGGGCGCTGACCTGTGAGCCTTGGGGAGTGGCTGTCCGTTCTGCAGGCTCTTACAGGAGGGCCTTTAGACGGCCATTTTGACTGGGGTTGTTGCACCGGGTACGGCGGCCATTTTGGTGGGCTGCAAGCCTCATGTTCAGGGGCCATTTTGTGAAATTTCTGGCAGCCATTTTAGGTGGTGTTGATATTCTTCTATTCCAATATTGCTGTTTTCAAGTCTTGGCTTACGGTTTGGATTGTTTCATTGACATTTGCATTTGTTTATATTATTAGAAGTTCGTAGTCATGGCACCTGGAAAAGGTAAGGGCAAGGGCAAGGGCAAGAACCCAGCACCAAAGAGACCTCCTGCGCAGCCTGATCCGGTGGTTCCTTCCAGTGATGAAGAGGAGGATGTGATAAACATGGCTATCCTTCAGCGGTTGGAGGCGCTGGAGAAAGAGCGTGGTATGCCCGTAGGTGGTTTACCAGTCGACAATAATGCCAATATGTCTTTTAAAGCGCAGGTGCTGGCGCGGTTGGCCTTTCTTGAGGACAGGCAGGATGCGGCGGCTTCAGGTCCGGTGGGAGCTGTGTTTGGCCAGCAGGGTCCAGGTGCGGGGGAGCAGCAGGTGGCTCTTTATTCGCCTTCCCAAGTTGCAGGAGGTAAGGAGCTGGCACTGGGTAGGCTTGGATCAACGTGGCCTTGGGGTCCTGGCGGCCAGAGTGCTGCAGCGGCGCCTATGCTTCACGTTAGCCAGCCTATTGGTCAGCCCCCCGAGCAAGGTGCCTCCACTTTCCATTTACTGCAGTTTAATTGGCCAGCATTTCCTTATTCCAGCCCTCCTTCGGTTTGCCAAGGAGCTTTGCCGGCATGGGGTTTCTCGCAGCCTGGCGTTGGCTACCCTTATGTAGGCGGGGCATCGTATGATGCGGTTGCTGCGGGGGCCATTCCAAGTGGCGATGCAGACCTGCCTTTAGGTGACCACCTTTCAATGGCCACTAAAGAGAAGATTTTAAAAGGGGAGTATGTAGATGTGTTTGGTTTGCTCTATCGGGAGATAGAGAAAAAGGACAGGGATAATCTGGATGACCGGGAGAAGGAGCGCTTGAAGCGCCATGTGGTAGATAGGACGTGGGCCAATTGGTTTCCGGGTTTCCTAATCTACGCAGCCGTCATAGTGCGACACCAGCCTTGGAGGGCTTCGTCGATGCTCCAGTATCTGGACATCATTTACAAGGCATTTACAGACTTCCCAAGCCCGGCATGGTCGCAAGATGACGAGGAGTTTAGGATGAAGGCGGCCATTAACCCAGCCATGCGGTGGGACAGGATCTGTTCCAATTTGTGGCTGCAAATCATGTCTCCGGCCAGGTCTGGGTGGGGCGAGTGGTCTCATAGTGGCCACTCAGTTAAGAGGGCGTTGGTGCAATCAGGTTCCCGCCCAGTGGCGGGGCAGGCGGTTCAACGACGCCAGCTTTGCTGGGAGTTTTCTTCCCAGGGAACCTGCGGTCGTAAATCGTGCACCTTTAGGCATGAGTGCCCTTTGTGCGCGGGACCTCATCCCTTATCCAGTTGTCCACGGCCCAAGGGCCGTGGGGGAGGCAAAGGAGGCAAGTACCCAGGGGGGGGGAAGCCACACAACCCCCATTCTGACAAAGGGTCCTAGCCCGATTAAACTGGGAGTTTTGAGATGCTGGTTGCGTAGTTATCCAAGGAGTGGTGATAGGGCCTACCTCTTGGAAGGGTTCACTGTTGGTTTTCGCATACCGTTTCAGGGGGTGAGGGTGCCCTATTTGGCTAGGAATTTAAAGTCGGTTTTGGGCATGGAGGACATAGTTAGGGCCAAGATTGCCAAGGAATGCAAGGAAGGCAGGGTTTTGGGCCCGTTTGTTAGTCCACCAGTGGCCAGTTTAAGAGTTTCTCCTTTAGGTGTAGTTCCAAAAAAGGCACCTGGTGAGTTTCGCCTCATTCATCACTTGTCCTACCCTCGGGGAGGGTCGGTGAATGACGCCATACCTGGTGAATTATGCTCTGTCAAATATACTTCCTTTGATCAGGCCATGCGGGTGGTCCGCCTCTGCGGTGTGGGGGCCGAATTGGCTAAATGTGATATTAAATCAGCCTTTCGGCTCCTCCCGGTGCACCCTGAGGATTTTGAGCTACTCGGATTTGCCTTTGAAGGGAAATTTTACATGAATAGGGCCCTACCCATGGGCTGCTCGGTGTCCTGTTCTGCTTTTGAGAGGTTCAGTTCGTTTTTGGAATGGGCCTTGAGAACCAGGACTGGTCTCTGTAGTACCGCCCATTATTTGGATGATTTTCTTTTCGTGGGCAAGAGGGGCTCTGGCCAGTGTCGTTTCCTGCTTGACAGTTTTGTCTACATGGCTGATGAGCTGGGTGTCCCTCTTGCTCAGGAAAAGACTGAGGGCCCAACATCCACATTAACATTTTTAGGTATTGAGATTGATACGGTTAGTATGTGCTGCAGGTTGCCCCAAGAAAAATTGGACGCGTTAAGGACGCGGGTCATCTCTGTTAGGTCCCTTACTAGGGTCACTCTTTTGGAGCTGCAGCAGTTGGTAGGTCACCTCAACTTTGCATGCAAAGTTGTGGCGCCAGGTAGGGCATTTGTGAGGAGGTTATGTGACTTAATGAGAGGCCTCCGTCTCCCACACCATAGGACCAAAGTCTCCAGGGGAATGAGGGAGGACCTCTTTGTTTGGGAACAGTTTCTGGACTCGTTCAACGGGGTCTCTATGTGGCGGGATGAGCTCTTGTTAGAGGCTGAGCTTCAGATTTCATCTGATGCGGCCGACTCATCTGGTTACGGAGTTTATTTTAGGGGACATTGGTGTGCCGGGGACTGGCCTAAAGATTGGTTTCGGGCGGGTTGGGTCAAGGACCTCACCTTCCTGGAGTTTTTTCCAATTGTCGCAGCGGTGTGGATCTGGCCTGCCGATTTGGCTAATAGGACCGTCCACTTCTGGTGCGACAACCAGTCCACAGTTCATGTCATCAATTCCCTTACATCCAAATCCCCCAGGGTCATGGCTTTGGTTAGGGCCTTTACCTTACAGTGCCTCAAATTTAACATCTTGTTTAAGGCCAGACACGTCCCGGGGGTCGCTAATGGGATCGCTGACGCTCTCTCTCGTAAACAGATGGAGAGGTTTCGTCAGCTGGCTCCAGAGGCCGACCCGCTCCCGGCACGGATGCCCACAGAGGTGTGGGGGATTGGAGGGCTGAGGCCGACAGGGCAATGAGCCTGGCACTTCCCCTTCCACCAGGAGAGCTTACCTGAAGGCCGGTAAGCAGTTTCTGTCCTTCAGGGCGGGAGCGGGTTTGCAGCAGGTCTGGCCTATTCCTGTGTCACACCTGATGCAATTTTGTGTGTCACTACGGAATGGTGGCCTTTCAGCTCACACAATCAGAGGCAAGCTGTCTGCGCTGGCTTTTGCCAGTAAGGCCTCGGGTCACAAGGACACCACGGGCGACTTCCGTCTCCGGAAGATGCTCGAGGGGTGGTCTCGGGAATCAATTAGGGCAGTTGACACCAGGGAACCTTTGACACCCACAGTCCTGAGAGGGCTGGAGGGCCAGTGGCCCTCTTGTTGTAGTGACAGCTACGAGGTGGGCCTGTTCCATGCCGCTTCGCTGACCGCCTTTTTTGGGGCACTCAGGATTAGCGAACTGGTGGCAGGCTCTCGGACTGACGTTTCTGGTGCAGCTTTGGAGCTTAGGGATGTATCAATCAATAAGTTTCAGCTACGGATCAGGTTGCGTAGATCCAAAACTGATCAGAGGGGTAAGGGGAGTGTGCTGGAACTAGGGTCTAGTTCGGAGGCAGCACTGTGCCCAGTCGCCGCCATGAGGCGGTACTTGGCACTTCGGGGTGATGGCCCGGGCTATTTGTTTCGGCATAGCGACAGCACCCCTCTTACGAAGTTCCAGTTTTGGACCGTGACTTGGAAGGCATTGATCCGGTTGGGTCTGGGCGGTGTTCGTTTTTGCTCCCATTCGTTTCGAATTGGGGCGGCATCGACTGCTGCCGCAATGGGGTACCCTGATAGGACAATACAGAGGATCGGGCGTTGGAAATCCGGATGTTATAAGAGTTATGTTAGGCGTTGTAACTTGTAAGTTCGTGGTAGTTTCATTCAGACGTTTGTTAATAAAGTTCTTGTTACAGGTGCTGCAGGCCGTGAGACAAGACGAAGAGTCATAGTCTGCGGCCACAGCATGGTCTTTTGGGCGGCTCATCGAGCGAGGAGAACCTCTTTCGGCTCCCAGCTTGGCCTCAGCGAAGTGGCGACGGTTGAGTGGTTGGGGAGGAGGGGCATGAGATGCCGGCGCTCCTCCCGTTGTTGTTCGAGGAGAGGCAGGCCCCCCCCCTCATGTGCTAGTCATACACCTGGGGGGCAACGATTTGGGTTTGGTCAAGGGCGTGGCCCTTGTGATGCAGGCCAGGGATGATTTGGCACTGATCAGGTCACGGTGGCCTGGTGTGCAGATAGTATGGTCTGCCATGCTCCCCCGTCTGGTTTGGAGGCATGCCGGTGACCCCAGGTGTATGGACAGGGCTAGGCGTAACGCTAACAGCCAACTTCGCACGGCCATGGAGTCCGGGTTGGGTCTCTTTTTGCCGCACCCTAACATACAGGTCAAGTTCCCGGACCTGTATCGCCCTGACGGGGTGCACCTTTCAAACAAGGGCAATGGGTTATTTCTTGAGGACTTGCAGCACGGGATTCGGATGGCTCTCGGTTGCCGTGTGGGGTAGCAAAGGCCAAAGCAGAGGCTTGGCTTTGCATGTGGTAGGTTTATGCAAGCAAGAAAATGGAACTGGTGGGTACCTTACGGCATATCCCTGTTGGGAACAGGAGGTCACCAGGAACCACCCTAGGGCCTTGCGGTCTGGGGAGGTGAATGGTGATCGCCTCTGGGAACCTCTCAGACTAGGCTCCTCCCTGAAGGTCTGTGCAGCCTCAGGGGTAGGCGCCCCTGGGAGGGGATGCCAGTATGCTGGGCCGCCGGTTACGAGCCAGAATCTGACTGGGTCAAGACTGGGGCTAGGTTACCTGCCCATTACAAGGGCAAGGAGGCTGGGTCTGGGAATGACGCCTGCCTTGCCTGTTCCTGAGCTTGCTTAGTTGCCCGTTGCTGCATGTCCTGTTTAAATAGTTAATAAAGTGGCCCTTGTTTGATTCCAAACTGTTGTCTGTCTCGTTATTTCATGCTGGGGTGGCAATGCTGTTTGCAAGAAACAGGGGCCATGTGTGCCTAAACTCCAAGCAGCAAATTTACTGGTGAAGTTCAGGTACATCCCACCCCCACTTCTTTTCAACACAATTTCTGCTATTTTGTCAAAAGTGGTAATGCTTGTAGGCAATGCAAATTGAAGGCTATTATTCAGTGTATAGATTGTTTACCAATGTAAGAATGATTAACCAAGGAAAGAAGAGGGGGAACTGTGGCCTCATAGGCACCATTCCTTTGAAACTGACTGTATAGCCTTACCATTTATAATTCATTGAAAATATGCCAGTTAGAAGAAACTGCACAATTATTAATATAAACACGCTGCATTTTATAAAGATGGCCAAACACAGTGTTCTATGTAAATATGAAACATAATATACAAGTGAGCCCTGCAAACAAGGAAATGAAAACTCATTGAGCTACATCACTTACCCTAACCCCAACCAATGGCAGGTACTACTTGATAATCGTTCAGTCCAAGAGTCTGCACAAGCTATATACCAGTTATTCTCAATCTTGAATTGAACCACTCCATTGAGGCTCAGAGAATTATTAAGCAAGCGCACTGTTAACAAAATAAACAGAAATATTTATTTATTTAAAATATTTATATCCTGCTTTTCTTCTACTCAATAGGACCCAAGTAGCTTATGTTAATTAAGGAAAAAACCCTAACACTTCAACAAAAACAGGTTCACTCAAAGGTCCTGACCACTTTTAGTTTTTTAGTACCATAGCCATAATATTTTTTTAAAGGCACCATGTACAGAAAATCAAATTGTGAAACTTATCATATATACTCCCTAAGACTGCAAATAAATTATTTGTACTCCCCCCCTCACACATTTTAAAATGTCTGAAGCCATTCTGGAAACAGTTTCACTACCAATGCCACAATATAATTGGTTACCACTACTGCAATGGTTATTCCTGAAGTGCTTGGGATTTGTGTAAAATCCTTCCCTTTAACCATGTGTAGCCTACAGCATAACAGATATTTACCATTTATGTGGTACACATTGCCATCCTAAGCACCCTTTGATACTTATAAGCCCACTGACTTCTATGTGTTAGATGTTTGATTATTTTAATAGGAGGCTATTATCCTTCTCACTGTCTTCTTCCTGCAAGGGAAAGAATGACTGAAACCAACTCTCCCCCTGTGCTCAGTGCCTCCTAAGGGCCAAACTAGATGTAGTAGCATCCTTGTGTCTACTGAGGGAATGCTGCCACCTTTTCAGAGAGGCCACCATTTTGCCATCCATTTTAAAAGTGATCTGAGGGGCCATTTCTGATCAGGCCTGCAGGGGCCAAAGCAGTTTAAAATTACAGTATCCCCATGATGGACATGAGGATGCCATCACATCTAGTCATCACCATGAATGCCTTTCCACAAAGAAGCAGACAAATGGCCTCATGTCAAGATCCTGGGCTAAAAAAACCTTGTTTTTCTCTCATTCTTTAAAAGAATCCAGCCTGATGAGACAACTCTAATACTCACATACTATTTTGGGTCATTTTGGGTTATTTCTCTTAATAAAGGCTATTACAGGGGTACTGCTTTGGGGTGGGACCAATGCATCTACATGGAACTACATTGTTGGGACCAATGCATCTACATGGAACTTCTAATAAAATAAATATGGTCGCTGTTAAGAACCAGCTCAAAAGCTACAGTGCACATAGGCCATGACCAACGTGGAAGGCAGGGGCAACCATACCAGCTGGGACACTTAATAAGAATGTCTCATTCTGCAGGTTGGGCGTAACTGCAATATTTACTGGTACTGATCACATTTCTGGATTCAAAAAAGAACAGATAAATAATTTCCCTTAATTAGATTTTAAACACTTTAGGAAATTATTGCAAAACATTTCCATGTGTTTCTTTAAAAATAACAATGTTAATTCCTACTTTTTGATGGGATGGGATGGGAATAGCCTGTGATTTTGTTTGTCTTCTCTTACAAAAATTAGCAGAACAGAAGACATTTGCTTTTGAACACAAAAATGCAGCAGGATAAGATATATGGGGAACTATATTTTGCCTCTGGACATATATACTGCTAATCATGAAGTCCAAGATACCTGCCAACAGATGTTTAAGGGGTTCAGTACTAACAGTTTTGATTTATCTAGCATAAACTAAGGAAATATGTTTCCAAATCTAAGCATCCACCCACATAAAAAAATTGTGTCAGACAGTGCTTGGTCTGTAATAGCAATTTCATTTTTACCAGTCTCAACATCACTTTAACATCAGCTCTGCATATGAATTGTTGTGCAGAGACCATTATATCTGTTTTATGTGAAACAAAGTTATGTATAGAACATTTAATTTTAAAAATAACTATCTCCACAGATGGCACTATGACAACAGCTGTCACTGTTGTCAAAGTAACCCACATATGTGTTGTGAAACAGTTGAAACGCTGTTCCCCACAGCTGTTTTATGCTCTGTCAAACACTTTTATCAGGCTTATGCTTGATCCTAAACTCATTTTCTTGAAAATAAGCATAATAATGTAGTTCTAAGCATACTCTGCAAACATTCTAAAGAGAACCGTGTGCAGATCTATTTTTTTCTCTACTGAAATGAATAAAAGAAAGCTTGGCTCTTCAAAATGGATTTAGTCTGTTTAACTATTATTGCATATTTAGATATGTAATGCCACACTAGATTAGATACATAACACTAGATCCTTAGATATGTAACACTAGATTTTTTCACCCATGCAGTTGTTTCAGTGGTGTCAACCATGTCTATCAACATCAACTTGGGGCCCAGTTCTGAGAAGCCAGGAAAACTACCATAATAATTTATTAAAGTGGACAAACAAAGCCACTGTGAGCCAAAGTAACTTTGCAGTGGATTTTGCCAGTGCGTCATCTCTGCATCTATCCAATCCTTTGTACTGCTTTTTTTGTTATTGGGCCATAGACACCTGCCAACTAATTAGTGATCTATCTATGCTGGAATAGATTAGAGAAAAAATTGCTCTGTTAATTCTGTATTTCCTTTGTTTTTAAGGGATGCAAATGTTTAGTTGCACTCACAGATAAAAGAGGAATATATTTTAAATGTAGGTCGGGATTGCTGAAGCCATCATTGAGTGGGGAGCGTCAACCAAGTATGAATCTATGGTTAACTTTCTTTCATCTTTCCTTAATTAGGTGAGCGAGATCTATGGTCATGGTTCTAAGCTGAGA
This sequence comes from Lepidodactylus listeri, assembly GCA_029233225.1. Classification (NCBI taxonomy): domain Eukaryota; kingdom Metazoa; phylum Chordata; class Lepidosauria; order Squamata; family Gekkonidae; genus Lepidodactylus; species Lepidodactylus listeri. Next base: position 114,268,399 of record JARCFY010000001.1, on the reverse strand, counting down.
AAGAATGGTGAAACTATTATCCTCCTTGAAGATGTATTACATATGGGCTGCCTTTATTTTACCAAATATACACAGCAGAAAGAGATATCTTGTTCCTAGTTTAAGAAGGATTTACCACAGTCTGCTTCATCAGACTTATCTTTACAGTGCTGGGTTTGGTCGCAAAGGTAAACCAATGGTATGCACTCCCCACTTCTGCACTGATAATATTTGGATGCACATGAATCTGTAAAATAAAAATGATGGTTCATTTTAATTATTATTCTGGAAACTGGACCATAAAGATGAAACATTCTTAATGTAAGCTTTTTAAAAAAGGTATGCTCGACTCACCTGCTGCACCCAGATGGTAGCCAGTGGTGAAATTGGCTACAAATCCATTCTTAGTTCCAGCCTTGTCAGTAATGAAGAGCACAGTCATCTGGTGAGTTGTGGAGAATATATCTGGTACTGGAGATTTTCCTGTATATACAGCTACTCATAGGGAAATAGGGATATATTCCAGATATATGTATTTTTCCCTTGAAAATTTATGACATTTTGTTACAAATCAAAGTTTGCAAAATGTTTTTGATAGCATATTGTCAATTTTTTTCTACATCTTAATGAAATGGTTTTCCAAAATGAGTCTAGAAAATATCGGTTTGTTCTTTAAATATTTGTATGAGAGAACAAACATTCAATAAAATCTCTCTCTTTATATATAAAGTTGTTTTCAAGTGGCAAGATTCCATGGGGCACCAAAATCAGTTGGCTGCAAGAACTGCCACTGGGTCCCTGGCTACTGGCTGCATTCCCTCGCTGCTTTGCCTCAGTCCCGCCCACAGAGCCACCGGCTAGTGTCTTGGCCTCAGTCTGGAGGAAGCTGGCGAAGGGAAAGGAATGGGTGCTGGGTCCACTCTTCTCCTCCGCCCACTGCCAGGTGGGTCTAACTGTCCCCTCAGTGGCCTGCTTCTGTCAGTGAAAAGACAATGGACTTTCAGCATAACCCCCTCCCCCACCCATTGCCAGCTTGCCAACTTTCCTGTCAGAATAAACTATGAAACAGGCTCTCTCTCCTGCTTAGCTCCACCATGCCTGGCTGGCTAATGAGTTGGGCCAGTGACCATCAAACCAACCCCCTGCTGTGTGGCTGACTTTCCTCCTAGGGTTGCCAATCTCTGGGTGGGACCTGGAAATCTCCCACTGTTACAATTGATCTCCAGATGACAGAGATCAGTTCCCCTGGAGAAAATGGCTGCTTTGGAGGGTAGACACTATGGCATTATACCCTGCTGAATCCTTCCATCCCCCCAAAAAAATGCTGCCCTCCACAGGATCCACCCCCCAAATCTCAAGGTATTTTCCTAATGAGAGCCGGCAACTTTCTCCTCAGTGCCTATTGCTAGGCAACCAAGCCTGCTTCTCTGAAAGCCCCTTTCCACACCTATGTTGGCCTTTGGGAGAAAACTCATTGGGGCCTGCTTAACAGAATGCCATAGAGGCCACCCTCCAAAGCAGACATTTTCTCCGGAGGAGGAGATCTGTTGTCTGGAGTTCAATTGTAATACCTGGTGATCTTCAGGCTCCACCTGGAGGTTGGCTACCCTAGTCATAGCAGTCAGTGCTTCAGAGCAGGATCTGCTAGACCCAGGTTCTTGCTGAGTGGGTGATTTTAGGTCAGTCACAGACTTTAAGCCTAACCTACCTCAGAGGGTTGTTGTGCAAGTCAAAAAGGGGGAGAGAAGAATGATGTAAGCTGCTTTGGTCCCCATTTCAGAGAAAGACTACTTTTCCTGCAGGGGAACTATGGTTTCCAATCCCCAGGCAAGGGCTGGAGATCACTCAGAATTACAAGTGCTCTCCAGATGGCAGAGATCAGTTCCCCTGGAGAAAATGGTGGACTCTGTGTCCTTATACCGTGCTGAGATGGACCCCCTATGACAGCCAATGTGACATAGCAGTCAGGGCTTCAGAGCACAGTGGAGGCTGTGGGAGGGGGAAGGAAAGTTGAAGAGTGAGGTTGATGATTGGCTGGGAAGGAGATAGGGTTGCCAACTCCAGGTGGAAAATTCATGGAGATTTCAGGAATGGAACCTGGAGTCAGTGAGGTTTGAGAAGGGGTGGGACTTCAGACAGGTACAATGCCATAGACTCCCCCTTCCAAGCCAGCGAGTCCCTCATGGGGAACCATTGCTGCCAATCTCCAGGTGGGGGCTTGAGATCACTCAGAATTACAACTGCTCTCTAGGGGGGAGGGGGGAGGAGATGGAAAGCTGAAGCCAGGGGGCAGATAACGATACATTGATGGTTGGCTGGGAGGTAGGGTTGCCAACTCCAGGTTGGGAAATTTCTGGAATTTGAGGGGTGGATCCTGGAGAGGGTGAGGTTACAGCAGGGTAGGACCTCAGACAGGTTCAATGCCACAGACTCCAACCTTCAAACCACCCATTCCCTCATGGGGAAACATTGTTGCCAATCTCCAGGGAAGGGATGGAGATCACACTGACTTACAACTGCTCTTCAGATGGCAGAGATCTCCCCCTGGAGAAAATGGTGGACTCTGTGTCATTATACCCTGCTGAGGTCGCCATAGCAAATTGACGCTGAGTGCCCAAGGCCAGGACACTCATAGTAAAATCTAAGAATATGGTAATAATACTATGTCCTGATTCTCAGACAATGGAAATTATTATCAACTGTAACATGGGCATATTAAAGGCTTTTGTAACTCAGTTGGCTTGAGTTTTTCAGGCAAAATGAAATGCTGCACAATGCTGCACATTTTAATTTTATATGCTTTATCAAATGGTGTCATAAATCATACTTGCCCAAAAATAAAGAATCTGCTCCTCCACTATCTCTTATCTCTACAACATCATCAATATTTTCCAGATCAAAATATTGGAAATGAAGCTGTATATTTCTCCCCCTTTCAGCATTTAAATACCACACACCTAGAAAATAACATTTAAGAATTGAAAGAACAGAACACTCCCTTTGCTTTATAGACAAAACCAGATAGCTCATTTGTAAACATCTGCACATAATGAAATGAGAGCAGCAGATTATTCAAAGTGGCAGTCACATGCAGCAACAATCCTTTCCACCCTGAGTGAATAAACAAAACCAATGTTCCTTTCCTTGCCTTTGGAAACCATCTGCTGAATGCCACCTTAATTGACAGCCCAGGGGATAGAAGAAGGGAGAAAAAGTGCTATCTCTGCCCAGCTGACAGCCACCCCTCCAGCAGCCAACTGACCACCCATTCTACCCAAACTATTGTATTGTATTTGGACTGTTGTATTGTATGTGAATATCTCTGAAGGCTCTCAAAATGCAACAAATGGGAATACATGAAAAAAGATAAACATTTACAAAGTATGAGAAGGAAACTGTTAGATTTCAGAACATTGATTTCTGGTAAAAATATTCCATGAACAGTAGTATGCACTACTTAATGTAAGCTTAGTTCAAGCATCTGAGAAAAATAGCATACACCACTCATAATAAAGCAGTGGGGACTTTTTTGCCATCAAGTCTGTCTTCTGGCAACCCCTACTGGGGCTTGAAGGCAAGGGATGTTCAGAGGTGGCTCAGTATCACCTGCCTGTGTGTCACAACCCTGGTATTCCTTGGAAGTTGCCCATTCAAATATTAGCCAGGGCCAGCCCTGCTTAGCTTCTGAAATCTGACAAGATTGGGCTTGCCTGGGCTATCCAGGTCAGCACAAAATAAAACAAAATTTTAAAGAATTTAATCCCAGGATCAAAACAGATATGATTACCATATTTTTCACTCCATAAGACGCACTTTTCCTCCCCAAAAAAGTGGGGGGGAAGTGTGTGCGTCTTATGGAGCGAATATGGAGCTTTTCTTACCTGTAACAGGGCTCTTTCTTCAGCAGGAACGCAGAGGAACGCCATTCAGGCTGGCATCCCAGCCTTCCCCGCCCCTCCCTGCTGGGCCTGAGCTGTTAAGACTTAAAAGGGAAACAGCAGGAAAAACCCCACCAGGCTAAGTACTCTTTCCGTTTAAGTGCTTTCCCCCTTTAAGCCAGCCAGCAGCAGCAGAAAGCCCTGCCCACAGATTAAGCTCCGTGGCTACTTTGCACAGAAAGGCCTGGCTTTGCAGGCATGCCGACATCTCTCTTCTTTCCTTTCTCTTCCTTCCTTCCCTTTTTTCTGTCTGTCTGTCTGTCTCTCTCTCTGTCTCCACCTTTCTTTCTTCCTTTCTCTTTCTCTCTCTCTCCTCCTCCTTCCTTCCTTTATCTCTCTCTCTCTCTTTCTTTCTGTTTCATTTTTTCCTGTTTTCCTCCTCTAAAAACAAGGTGCATCTTATGATCAGGTGCGTCTTATGGAGTGAAAAATACGGTACATTTTTTTTTCAGTACTCAAATATATCAAGGCCACTTTTGACATTTCATGCCATGAAGACAAATTCCTGGGCTGTATTCTTCAGAGAAAAAGCATGTTCCAACAGAGGAGGAGGAACCCCTTGCCCCACTGGTGTATTCTACATGTAGCTAAGCTGCGTAGAAGAAGACACCCGTTTGGATTCTGTCACATTCATGAAATAGAGGCAAAGGCAGGCAGAAAGAGCTCAAAAAGAGCTGTTCCCATTTCTACTCCTGCTCCTGTACATACGTTTGGGGAAATACACATATATGGCAACATTTTTATTATTAACATTCTTTATAGGAATGCACACATTTTTTTATTTTAATTTTGTTTTCTTTTTCAGTTTCTCTGTCCAAGTTATTAATACTATTTATTTTATTTTTTCAGTTAATTTTCATCCCCCCCACCTGAACACATTTCTGACAGTAACATTTTCCCCAGTCTAATTGAAATGCCAGTTTCATGCACCGTTCCCTTCAGCCAAGGGATCTTGCCTGCCACATTTCAACAGACAGGAGAAAGCATTCTATTTCGGCAACTAAAAGTCATATTTACAGGGCAAATGCACAGAGAGGTGTTTAATAACCCAAGAAAGCAAGTGTTGTGTACAAATAGTATTATATTATCTAATAATAAATAGGAAATTGGATTAATTATACTGAAGTTCCTAAAGAGTAGAGGGGATTTTATTCAGATTTCAATTAGCTAATTTCCAAATGCACATTCTTGCTTTCTTGTAGCTCATATAGGCACATTATACCCCTAAGCAGCTGTTACTCTTACAACATAGATACAAATCCTATAAAGATCCATGGATGTGTACAATTTTCTTTTAAATAAACAAAATGTGTGGTACATGCTTCTATTCTTATCAATCCTGTTTCAGTTTTGAAGATATAATACTTACAAGTAGCTAGGTTGGGGTATTTGTTGGGGTAGTTCATTGAAGTAAATGTAGTGTTTGGCTCCCACAGATCAAAAGGCCCACCACAGTCAGCTGAAAGGGGAAGAAATGTTCAGAACTGACAGTGCACTTACTTTGGACTATTGTATTGTAGGTCAGAATACCTACAATGGTGTTAGAAATTTGGAAACATATTATTATTATTAAAACTTTAATGATCCAATTACTTACTCTTATTTCCCATTTGTCTAAATAAGGTGACAAATTCTACAATGGCTTCTTCTTATTTATTTAGCTTAAAGCTCATTATTAGAATTAACATAGTTATTCATAGTATACATAAAAGTAATTTAACAATACTCTAATATATGTTGACTTTAAAACACTCCAGAAGTAGAATATTTATCTTAAGATTTATAAAGCTGCCAGTTCTGTGTTAGCCAAACTTATCAGGAGCACTATGTCCCCTTTGGGTGATACACTTTAAGATGCAGGCAAACTGGAAGAGGTTCAGAGGACAGTAGCAAAGATGATCACTGGTCTGGAAAACACCCCTAGTCATATTACATTGTTTATTGAACACCCCATCCTTTTGATTGTATGACTCACTCTTTGTAATCTGCCTTGAGTCCAAGTGAGAAAGGTGGACACTAAATGACGTAAATAAATAAAAATAAAGTCTTATGAGAAAAAGTTGAAGGTGCCCAAAGAAAACTTAAAATGTTGATAATTCTCTTCAAATACTATCTGCTGTTGGGAGTGCTCTGGCTTGGATTTCCTGCACTGAGTACTGGTTGGACTAGACAGCCAATAAAGACATACTAGGATTCTGTATTTCTGGCCCTATTGTTCTTTTAAAAAGTTAAAATTATGTTATCAGCATTAACTAACCAGCCAAATTGCAAGCCTACCTAGTATTTATACAATAGAAAAGTTTCTTAAGTAAAAGGTATGGTATGTTTTATTCTTGGTCACAGATATATTAATAGCTGTGTAGGTACAAATGGCTTGTCAGAAGCACTTACAGGATCTGCCATTACCATAATGACACCATTAAGTCTAATGATAATTTGAGTACTTTTCTCTTATAATATGGCTTTATACATCTCTGTTATGCTCTTTTACTAGACATACTAGCCACAGCTTCAGAACAAGTATATAATGACAAAGGTCAATAGCTGTTTATGTCATTTAGGGAGAAAAGCCATGAAATCTGCCTAAGCGAAGAGTATGACTAATAGCCATCAATAAGAAAACCATGTGAGACTTGGGTCGTGTTCATATGGCTCTTTTGCGTGCCTGGTGGATTTAAAGTGCACATCCAGATAACAACATCTGGGAATTATGCCGCTTCCGTCGATTCCCGTCTGGGATCCATACTTAAAAGATAGTGGTGAAAGTCCAGTCCTAAGGTGGCTGACGAGCCAATGGCGGACTTCCCCCCATCTAGTTGTTCCACCAGCGTTCAATTTTTTTTTTAAATTTATCTTTATTTTTATACCCTGCCCTCCCCGCGAGCGGGCTCAGGGCGGCTTACAAGGGCACCAGACCATCCCAAATGGCTGCCATTTAAAAAAAGTCTTAGCAATGCACACATAACTGCTTAAACATGCGATGTTCCCAGAGCTCCACTCAAATGATCCAAACAATTTTATGTTTCTAATGGTCCCGTGAACTTTATCAATTTTATTAACTGAAATGGTACCTAGAGGAAGGTACTGCTGGAAGTGCTTTTACCATTTTGGTCCACACATGCATGGAAAAACAAGTATATGGTGAGGCACATATGTGCATGTGCAAACAGGATTTTTTTTTAAAAAAAAAAGCTGATTGCACGGCTCCTTATGGTGGATGCCATTTAAACAATCCACTGCAGAGTCATGCACGTTAAAGCAATTCATGGGGGAGCTGTCTGGTCATGCAATGCTGGATCTTAAAGATCTAGATCAAATTACAACTGGGCCAATGGTGGGCTTAGCTGCCTGTCTGAACACACATTTACACATTCATATCTGTAGAAATGAACCCATGTACATAAGCAATAGAAGTCATACCTGTTGGCCCCTCAGGCTTCTCTGCATTCAAGGGCTTATGTCTAACCTACAGGCATTCGTTTCTACTTCAAGGTGCTGGTTCTCACCTATAAAGCTCTTATTGCCAGGGGCCAGCATATCTGAGGAACCGCCTCTCCCCACGTGTTTCCATAAGAGTACTCTGTTCAGGGACATATAACCTTCTGACTCTCCCTGGCCCTAAAGAGCCCAGACTGGCCATCACCAGGGCTAGGCCTTTTCTGTGGCAGCTCCAAGCTAGTGGAATGAGGACATCTGGGTCCTGCAGAATTTATTACAATTCCACAGGGTCTGCAAGATGGAGCTCTTCCACCAGGCATTTGAGTGAGAGCCACATATAAACCAGAGCCTTACCCTGGAATTTCTACCATCGGCTATTACCATTACTGACACCTGACACCGGAAACTGTTGTTTCGCTGTCTGATATGCAATATCTATTTATAACGCTTTAGAATCATTGGTATGATTTTATTCTGTGTTTTTTAAAAAATCATGTAAGCCTTCCTGAGCCTGCCTTGGTGGGAAGAGTGGGGTATGTATGTATGTATGTATGTATGTATGTATGTATGTATGTATGTATGTATGTATAAATAAATAAATAAATAAATAAATAAATAAATAAATATGAACAGAGTGGTCATGGAGAAATCCTGTAATTTCAGTGCTGCAGGGGTAGCAGTTGAAAATGTGAGCACTAAAATAGATAGTTCGCACACATGTCCCTTTGTTTAAAATCTTCTCATTTACAATAACAGAATGTGGGAGACTGTTCTAGTTGATCTGTGTACCTTCATTTATACATCATGATAAACCACAGTATCTAACCAGGATTCTTTGTGCAAAAGGTAAGGGGGGAGGAGTGAGGTGTATCCTCAAGCACAGTTACAAGCCAGGTTGTAAGCAGGTTAGCTTAATTTTGGCCTAGTGCAGCTGAATGTAGCCAACATGGTAATAGCAGCCCTAGCTCTTCAGCTCTGGAGTACTCTATAAGGATTTCATGTCTATTTACAAGAGGGACAGCTTTACCAATCACAAATATGCACTTCAAACCCCAATTCCAACTTTCATTTTGTTAATGAGTGTTTTGGATACTAAAGCGACAACTAGCTCTGAAGACTGCCACTTATTGTTGTCATGCTGCTGTTAGAATTAACAACATGAAATAGTACCATCTGTTGTGTGAGGTTATAAAATATAAACATAAAATACAAAAAATGATGTACAGTTGCTATAATTTTCATGCAGACAGCTTTAGCCAGTTCCTCTTGCCTCTTGCGGGTGCTTTTCACATTACTTTATATTCAGATCAGTTTCAAATTATTTTTAAAAATGGTGCTGTATAGTTGTTGTTGCTATTAGTATGAATTGTACATGGAAGCCTTAAGCCACTTTCCACTAGAACTATTTCAGCCACCTCTCAAGCCATACCTGAAGAGGACGGGGTCTTGGGGAGGGTGTGTAAGTTCTCACTCCATTTTTAGACAAGCTTGGAAAACATGGGATGTTGTTTTGGTCAATTGCCACTGTAGCCACAACCCCATACACCACAAATAAAACTATTCCCGAAGTTCCTCCAATACTCAGGAGAAGCTTTAGAGTGGATTTAAAAAAAAAATCTGCCAGAAAAGGAATGCAGCATGGAAAAGGCATTCCAGTCAAAGTTCATTGCATACAAAATACCTTTATTAAGTATATCTGTAGGGTTTTTTGTAATGTGTAAAACACTTCATAGTTCTTATGTTATTAATACTCAAAACAGCCCTGGGTAAGATATTAACATTCTATTACCCAGGAAACTGAAACTTTGGGAAAGTGGCATGTCTAAGGCCAGTATCACAATATGACATCATCCAAAAAACCAAAACTACATGCGAGTAAAAAATTGTGATGGATATTAGTGATATTTGGAAATAAAGTTTTTTTTTTCCTAAATAGAACCACAGTGTAACTCCATTAAACGTCATGGAAATTTTACATTTACTTGTGCATGCTAGACTACTGCCAATTTCTATTGTAATTCGCTAGAGTGAATTTGGATGCTCTGTTGTTTTTGGCAGGGCATTGTTAATAATATCAGTAGAATGATAAAACTGTGACAAGTTGAGCGATTGAATTTGATGGTATTCAAGATTTTTGATAGCTCTATAGGGAAAATAGTTTTCAGCATGTTTTAGCTGTAAAACGAAGATAATAAAATGAGACATATTAGCTAGCTTTTCCCAGCCTGAGTTAATACAGACTGTGCCATTATTTCATTATATAGGGCAATCTAATCTTGCTTCTGAACCTCATTATCTGTTCCATGAACACATATATTGCTGTCCTTGTATCTTTGCTTCTCTCGCTGCTATTTGCCAATTTATTGGATGTTTATTGCACACAACATTTCCCCCTAAAATTGATAAAATTGCCCTTGTGCATCATCAGCTGGATGACTCTCAATATCTATCACAGGAATTGCAAGCAATGCTGGAAATGAATAAATTTGATTATAGGATTTTTAGCTTGTGCTACAAGTCATAGCATATCACTGCTCTTACATTTCAGTGAACAACATATTGTTAGGTCATATAATTAATGAAAGGGTGGCTTTTTTTGGAATTTTACATTAATGATACTTTATAAAGTTGTCACAGATAAAAAGCCTACACACAAGGTAAGAGGGAAAATGTAGTGCAGATAAAGTGACGAGACTCAACTCAAAAGAGCAACATCCTCTCACATCAGATGAAACATTTTGAGAAAAGGTAATATCTTCTGCCCTGGCACATTCTCCTGGCCCAAACTCCCCCCACTTGACATGGTCTGGGATGCAGGAAACAGAAAAACAGAGTGAAAGTATTTTAGGCAGGAGAACATCAGAATGCCAGGGCAGGAAGTGCCATTGTTTAATCAAACATTGCATTTTCTGCCATTGGTTATCCTTTTGCTACCAGTGATAACCTCCAAGAATCTTCAAATCTGCTCCAACAGATTGTACAAAAATCAAAAATTTTAAAACTTGCAAATAAATAACTATACTTACTGGGTAGAAGAGGGGTTGTAGGTACTGTGGGGATGTGAGTAGGTTCTGGATAAGGACTTTCTGTGCAGAGTCCATTTGTTAGTCCAATGTCATCAATGGCAATGTCATCCCACCCTGGTCTTTTAATGGCATCAAAAGCAACCTAGAAAAAGAATCACAAAAATTGCACCAGCCCTTTCAGTTATGATTTTGTAAGCAAGCCCTGTAGAGGAATGAAGTATGTATATAGTACATATTGGGGATGGAATCACAAAAAGAAGCAAAAGGTTTATTCTAACACACAGCTGGGAACATTTTGTGCAGTTGGAACTAAGTTTTTGTATGGTTGGTTACAGTTGGTTACATGGAATTTAATAAGGAACTAGGATGCATAAAATAGATGAGCAAAAGAATATTAAACTGTATAGCACACATAGATGAACAGTATAATTCAGTGATCTCCAAAATGGTGCCCATGGGCACAATGGCAGCCAACAGTACTGGCTTTCTTCCACCACTGGAGTAAGAAGCACTTCAGAGAACCTAGTAGGTATCATCTTTATATCTGCAGGGAAACACCTGCTTCCGTCATAACAGTATACTTAGCCTGGAACCTCCTAGCATTTTGTGGACTTTCTGGAGTTTTGTGATTGTACACAGCCCCCCCCCCCAGCAGCCATGTTGTGATTATTCTAACAACCTCACGGTAGCCTTTTTGTTATGGCTCCCATTCCCTGTTTCCGACAATCAAAAAATGTCCACAAGTACAAGAAGATTGCAGACTCCTACTATATTTCCTTGATGTTTTTCCTCCATTTTCCTATTCTCCTGTAAGAAAGGACAAGGAGATAGGTGCTGTACTGGCTACTTGTGGGGTGGGAGATTTAAAAAAAACTTGTAGTAATCCTTCACTAATTGGTTGTAAAGAACCTGTACGTGTACAGTTGAAAGTACACATTGTCTGTAGAGATCTTAGACTATGTGGAAGGCCAAGTTAGAACCTGTGATATTAATTTTCACAGGAATAGGACTACAGATATACTACTTCAGGAGAAATGGTTTTTTTTTTTTCCACCAGCACCATTCTTCATAAGCATCTCTCTGTTGTCAAGTCACTGATTCTATACTTGAATTATTGCTATAAACAATTACATCCTGCTACTATGTAATATGAGTACATGGTAATGGCACAAATACTGTTCGTTCAAAAAGTTAACAATTAAAAACACTGCTAAAGCACCTAAGAATTCTTAAAGCTTTTAAGAATACACAGCTTTAAAGAATTTTTAGTGGTTCAATGGGGCAAATTAATGCTTGCTTTGTTATCAGGTGATTACTTTCAGTCTTTGAAGACTGTTCTTACACACCTGCACACAACCAGAGTTTCTATTCGTTTGGTATTGATTCAGTTCACAGAAAGAGCAACACCCTGGTGAGACTTGATGTATTTACAGATATGCTGACTGCATGTGAAAGTACCAGTTGCAATACATGTAACATGCAATTAAATACTATATACAATACCAAAATGAGTGTGGGCAATAGCTTCATTAATCTTATCAATAGTTGTAAACATTCTCCAATACTGTGAGTCAAAACTACTTTTTATCAACCACTTCAAGCAAGATCCTTTCTAAATATCATTTAAAAATCATCTGTGGGTAAGCCGCAGACATTATCCACATAATAGATTTGCAAGGAATTCTAGAGTTTTTTAAAAAAATGAATGGAAACAAATTCATATTCCTACAGCATCTTTGGAGTTCTTCCCTGGCAACATTTTTTGGTGGAACGGTTTTTATCATAACAACCGGAAGATAAGTTTTTGTAAAACCTTTGGCCCATATCCATCCTTCATTACAATAAAGCTGAAAGAGCATTTCAGTTTCTCTTTCTATCAAATATCTTTGGCCAATAATTTATAAACTAGATCTAAGCACATTCCCATTGAGAAACAAGTTTCACAACATGTGTAGTCCTAGAAATATGTTTTGGATTCAAAAGGTCCCCAGTGTGAATCCCGATAGAAAAAAGCCTCATGTTTCATCCATATTGAAGACATTAAAGTTATTTTTAGGTAGGGATATATTCTGACATTTTCATAGATTTAGCATGGGGAGGGGGGTAACTAGTGATAAAACTGGTGAGTCTAGGACAGATAGAAGTCTCAGTGGTCCAACATAATCATAATAATTTTAACTGCCAGCTACATATAATTCCCTAGCTTCAAGTGTTTTGTTTTTGACAGACTGTATTGGGATAAGACTAAATTATATTATTATTTGCAGATGTGAATGTTGGAATCAAAGTCCATGAATGGCCGCAACAAAAGTAAAAGAGACCTGGTTGAGAATACTCTTGAATATTAATAGTTTGACATACTTTAAAATTATGTGTTTCATTTAGAAGTATTTGTCCATAGTTCCAGTTGTTTCCATAATTTCCTTCTTTTTGGAAAATTGTCTTTTCAGTGTCATGGTCGTATGTGATGTTAATGCTCAAATGATAAACATTAGCACCAAACATGTGATACCTGAATGGACAGGAATAGGTTACTCACTTTGATTAAACTGAAATTCACCCAACTGAACAAATATAAATCAAGTGAATATACAGAACATATGAAATAGTATTATCATGTCAAAAATGAATTAAAAACAAAATCAGCAGCTTGGCATCTGTTACTATTCTTCTTCCTCCTCATTCAGCTTTCTAATATGCTACAGATACTTTGTAAATTTTCCTTGATTTATCAGTTCTTGGCACAAGGTTCTTGCTAATAAACAATAAACAAACTTTAGCTATGATGTTTTGCCCTGTGATCTTCTCATACTATTTGCATTGTCTCTATCCAGAGATTAAAATGAATCAATGAATGCTTTTCTTCTTTCTTCTTCTTCTTCTTCTGAAATGTGGCAAAGACGGATATAATGCAAATGATGTCTGTAGCTCTTTTTATGTATTTCTTTCAGCTCATTCATTATTTCTCCCATTTTCTTTTCTGATTACAATTCCTTATGCTATAGCAAATGATCTTCCAGGAAGATGAGGCAGTCTGGATTGCCGCTCTGCCTCCGCTTTTAAAGCAGAGGCAGAGTGGGCCAGACTGCCAATCTGTCCTCAGCCTTACTGATCATTTAAGAAATGTACATATTTATTTCTCACTAGGGCTACAAAACAGAAGCAGCAAACTAGAGGGCAGTGTTTATGGCACTGCATCCCCAGTGTGCTGCCTCTCCTCCCCAAACTCTGTCCTTCCTCCTTGTCTACCCAACTACCAGCTGTCTGTAAGCATCAGTTGTTAGTTATTGTTGTTTGGTCTGGACTCCAGGTCTTCCCATAGATAATAATCCCCCCAAAAAACTCTGCAGTTTGAAAGTCAGCTGACATATATTTATTTCTAGCTAATGGACCACTCTATTTTATGCATTAATCTGCTGTTAAATTTAAATATCTAATTAAAGGTTGCCAATTTTCTTCATCATACCTTATATTCCCAAAACACTGCAGTGCAGTTCAGTTTACTATTCACAGAATATCATAAACTCTGAACAGCCTTGTTCTTTATTAAGAAGTATCTGGGTCTTCCAGGACCAAGCAATAATAATTCTTGCCACTGACAATGAAAAAAATAAAAAAAAATAATGTCCCTTCAAACTTTAAAGGGACCCGAAAATATTACTAACAGCTGATGGTCAGGGACATCTTTCTTTCTCTTTCTCTTTACTTCTGATGCCCGGGAGGAAATGGATACAAAAATTGTTATAATGAATGTCTTTTTTTTTTTAGGAACATGATTTTCAGGTGCCAAAATTCCCACATCTGAAAACTGTGCCCTCCCAAAATTCTAAAAATAGTATTCAACCTCATGAAATTTTGGTACACTGAAAATCATGCCCTTAAAAAAGAACCCTGAAATTAAAATGAAATGCTTTTGAAGTGCATACTTCTAGGCAAAACATCTGAGGGAAATGTTAAGAGGAAGAGTGAAGAGTTAAACTGTGGATAGTTAAGCCTCATTTAATCCCTCCCCCCAGTTTCTCTGATGCAAATTGTTTCTCCTACTGCATGCTTTGTCAAGATGCTGTTTGGACATTGTTATAGGCCACTGCAGAATTTTCCACTGTTAGCCTAAGGAATCCTGATGTCTTGATTACCCTTGAGCACCCTTGAGTTTTGGATTACGGTTACAGCATTGATCTAAATTACATGGAAATTAAATTAAAAATTGTTTGTGTAATAAAGATGGGATTCCATATAGCTTTTTACAGTGAAAATATGTTTATCACACCAGAAAATTAGGCAGAACATATCTGAAGCAGGGACTAAAGGTAAACTTAGAAGTCGAACTCGCACTGTTCTAGCTCCGAGCACCCTTGGTGTTGAAATATAATACCCTGTAAAACAAAAACAAAAAATGTAATGTTACATCAGTGAGGCATTAATTCTTATGACACCATGCTCCAGATATCACACTTTCATAAAAATTGAATTTAGAATATTTATTCAGTTAGATATTTATACCCAGCTTTTCCCCTGATAGGGACCTAAAGCTTTACACTTTCCTCCCCTACTCATTTTTTCTTTTTCTCAACAACCCTACGAAGTGGGAAGGGGGGTGGGGGGAGAGAGAAAGAGAGAGAGAGAGAACATATGTCTTAAAGATCCTTCTCTGGTACTTTAATCATTCCACTATGCTGGCTCTGCCTTGGCTTCAAGTAGACTCCAAATGTTCCATGTGAAAGGTATCCCAGACAAAAAGTAGCCAATGAGCACAGTGCTCTGAATCCATCAACAAGAACTGTACTGGAGGAGTTAGGAGCTGATAGGGAGAAGTCAGAATAACAGTTTCCTGGCTCCTGCTATTCAACACCAGGGCCCAATTTGGTTGAATACCTTTTCGTGGCCTCAGACAGGGATGGGCAGGGTTTGAGTACCATCCTGTCCCACTTCCATTGCTCTAGCTCTATTCCCTCCTGAGCTAGAAGTCAGAGCTGGTCTGTCCTCAGAGGCCTCCTTCCTCAAGGCTTTGAAGTCCCTAGCCAGGTGTGAGCATGCCCAGTGGCCTCCTTCTAACCAGAAGTCTTATGCAGGCATAAACAAGCTTATGAGCAACCAATAATGCCTTCTAGGTGATTTATGCAGTGTTACTCCCCTTCCTGACCCTGACATTACAGCTTCCCAACAGCTGATTGTCAGACAGCTAGCAGCCAAAAGGCCAGCTGTCAGTGGCTGCCTGACTCTTAAAGGACCAGTTGCCATTGAGCAGCTAGTTGGTGTGAGGATTTCTTCAAGGTGCATCTGTGACTCCACTTGGCCTGGTGGATGCTGGACTTGACCACATTTGGGGTGGGCTACGAAAGAGGGTCCACCATCCCCACCACACAGTTAGGAGTTTTGAATATTACTTTAACATAAATGTTAATATTTATCTTAAATTATGTGTTCCTGCTTACTTTTTAAAAGAAACCATCTTGTGCCTGTCAGTTTTAGCTCAGTGATTGTTCCAGGCTTGAGTGGATTTACACTGAGGCCCAGATTCCATTCCCTTGAGCCCAGTTTATATTCTTTTAAATGTCTCACTGTTAACCCGGATGCTGTGTGGTAGGAGGGAAGTTTAAATTCTGATTGAAGGCAAAAATCCTGTGTGGGGTGGTGGCTAGCCCTGTAGGATAGTCACTACATTTTAGTTAAAGGATGTTTATGTAGCTGTTAACCCTCCCTTCCCCCCCAACACAGATAGCAAAGCTGGCTGCATTGTACACAATACAAATTTACCCATGATAAAATGTTTTTTTGGATAAGCACATGATATAACTAATATGTTTTAGATATTAATGATATACTGTATTAAAACAAGACTGCCAGTGGTCCCTGAGGGAGATTAGAATGTACAAGACAAGAGGCGGGACCCATGGAGTGGGAGAGAAGGCACTCCATGTGGAGCAGCAGCCAAAGGGCCTGCTGATCTCTCCCCCCATCTCCAGGTGCCTGCCGATCTCTCTCTCCCCACACCCCCGGTTGCCCCAGTAAGGCCCGCATGGCGCCGATCTCTCCTCCACCCCAGTTGCCCCAGTGAGGCCCATGTGGCACAGAGCCACGGGGCCTGCTGATCTCTCTCCCCCCCATCCCTGGTTGCCCTGGTGAGGCCTGCACGGCACGGAGCCATGGGGCCTGCTGATCTCTCTCTCCCCACCACCCCAGGTTGCCCTGGTGAGGCCCATGTGGCACAGAGCTGTGGGGCCCGCTGATCTTTCTCTCCCACCCCCTGTTGCCCCAGCAAGGCCCACATGGCACAGAGTTGCAGGGCCCACTGCAGGTCCCAGAACGTTCCCTGTGCATGTGCAGGGAACACTCTTTAACTTTTGGGGGGATTTAAATATCCCCCCAAAGTTTTTTTTTCCTTTTCAGATTTTTCTGCATACATGGGGAGTCCCCCAAGTATGCAGAAAAATCTCCCTGCCCCCCAAGTGCACCCTCTGTGCAGATTTAGATATCTTGGCTATTAGTACATAGGTATGATATTCAGCCAACCCAGTGATAGCGCAGACTGAGGTTTAAGTGCGATATAACATTGGGATGTCTGTGATTGTTTTTTGTTTGTTTTAAAGTAAAGACCAGCCACAGTTAAGCCTTATTTGGATTCTGGCTATGGTGTGAGGAACAAGAGGTCACCTTTTCCCAAAAGACAATTTCCCTGATTTCACTCTTTCCTCCTTTCCCAGAGCTGCTATTTGCCATGTGGGTAAAGCATACACGTATGGTGCATGTACATTGTTCTCTCAGGACAGGTAACAGCTCTAGGAGACTTTATCTGGGTTCAGGAAAAGGCCATGGAGGGAAGCACCCAGTGATCTGAAGGAGGGTATCCTGCAGATATGTACTGTTTTAAAATGAGAAGATCCATTCACATATCTTTTGGTAGAAGTTCTGAACTCCCATCAAATTTGATTTTTTTTTTTTTTTTTAAAAACACCCCTATCTAAATTTATTTTAAACTAGCTAGATTTTAAACATAACTGAGCTCCCGGGCGCCTGGCAAAGCCATGGCTCCCGGAGGCTGCTTTGCCGCCTCACTGGATGTGAGGCAGCAACTGACGCGCCGCCGCGCATCGCGGAGAAGGCGGGGGCGGGGCTTGCTCTATAAGAGCCTGCGCCCCGCTCCCACCCTGGCCCTTTGCTCCGCGTGCTCGCCCACCCGCCCGCCCTGTTTGCAGTGTAGGCTTTGGCTGGTCGCCATTTGGGGCCGGGTAGGAATTTTTGCATCCCACCTATTTGACAAGTTGGTTGGGGTGTTTTTTGCCTACCTTACACTGTGTCCTGTGGTTTAGGGGCTTAGTCGGTGGTCGGGTCATTAATTAGTTTGGTCACTTGGCAGGTTGTGCAAGCAAGAAAATGGAACCGGTGAGCACCTCACAGCATATCCCTTTTGGGAACAGGTGATCTTCGGGATCTGCCCTAGGGCCTTGTGGTCTGGGGTGGTGAATGGGGATCGCCTCTGGGAACCTCTCAGGCTAGGCTCCTCCCTGTTGGTCTGTGCAGCCGCAGGGGTAGGCGCTCCTGAGGGGGGAGTGCCAGCATGCTGGGCTGCCGGTTACGAGCCAGAAGTATCGGGCTTCAGACTGGGGCTAGGTGTCCTGCCCTTATCAAGGGCAAGGAGGCCATGTCAGAGAGTGACACCTGCCTTGCCTGTTCCAGAGCTTGCTTAGTTTTGCCCGTTGCTGCAATGTTCTGTTTAAATAGTTAATAAAGTGGCCCTTGTTTAATTCCAAACTGTTGTCTGTCTCGTTATTCCGGCTGGGGTGGCAATGAATATATGCCATTCTGGTTGAATCAGTAACAGCATAATTTTATGCAACACAATCCTATGCAGCATAATCCTGTCCAAAATTACTCCAGTCTAAACATTTTAATCTATGGGGTCAGAATTAAATGATACTTCGTAAGATTGCACTGTAAGTATGTGTGCCTAGCTTTGCATTGCCAGATGTCAGAGAAAGTTGAGTAAAATAATAGCTCCATGAACACATCACAGCTGTGAATTTTCAGTTACATTTCATTATTGGATGGAATTGTAGCTTACCTTCCTGTCAAAAAATAAACAGAAAATAAATGACTAAGGATAGAATAAATATTGGCAACACATTTTGACACAGGTGACATAACTGGATGCTACAGAATTCAGTTGGCTCCATGTGGTAGGCCCAAGGGAAAGAACAGGTCCAGGGAGCTCTAATTGTATGTAACCAAACCAGCTAAAACTCTATGTCTCTAGCAGCAAAATTGTTTTCTGTTTCTGAACATTTCTATTTTATTTCCAAAACACTGTCTTGGTAATACTACTAAAATTAGCAGAAAATCCCCATTTGGCTTTTACCTGAGAGATTGCCAGTTGTATGATCAAAATCAGGGCCAGATGTAACAGGAAAGGTGGGGCCATTTATTCGCTCCCATTCATCATCATCATTTAAATCTTGAATCCAGTAACAAAAGCCATCTTCAAAACTGCAGTCAATTTTCTGCTCATCTTGAAATGAAATTTGCATAAAATAATTTTATAGACCATGTTCAATGAAATTCTACAATTTACTGATTAGACTTTTTATATCATAAGCCAAGTGAAAACACTGAGACTGTTTTTCCTTCTGTCCTCTGAAACTCAACCCACAGGACATACTCGTCAGTTTTGATATGGAATCTCTTTTTACCAAGGTTCCAGCAAAAGACACACTTGTTAATCAGATTTTTCTGGAGCCTTATTCCACCATTGTTTGACAACTAGTTACTTCCAATGGGATAAGAAATTTTATGAACACATGGATGGGGTTGCCATGGGAAGCATTCTCAGCCCATTTATAGCAAACTTCTACATGGAACATTTTGGGGAAAAACAGCTTTAGAATCTGCACCCTGCAAACCTACAGTCTGGTTCTGGTATGTAGATGATACCTTTATCATTTGGAGCCTCGGAGAGGAAGAATTGATGGAGTTTTTAGACCACCTCAACAACACCCACCCAAACATAGAACTCACCATGGAAAAAGAAATTGAGGGAAAACTTCCATTTCTAGATATCATGGTCATCCACAAAGCTAACCTTCAGTTAGGTAACAAAGTCTACAAAAAACCAACTCACACAGATTGTTAGTTTTACATAAACTCCAATCACCACCCTCAGCAAAAAAGAGGCATAATCAAAACATTAGTAGACCATGCAAGATGGATATGTGAACTGCACTTTCTCAGCAATGAACTAAATAATCTAAACCACACACTTCAAGCAAATGGCTACTCCAAGAATGAAATCAGAAGAGCAATTAAACCAAAGGTAAAACAAATAACTGAGGGGAAAAAGTCAATGGAATCACTGATCAGATGGGAAAACTTATGAAAAAACACAAGCTACAAACAGTATTCAGACCCACCAGAAAAATACGACAGAGGCTACAACTGGCAAAAGACAAAGAGATCCCCTCACTTCTGCAGGAGTATACCACATACCCTGCCGTTGTGGACAGGTTCACATCAGGACCACACAATGTAGCATCCAGAGAAGAATAAAAGAACATGAAAGACACTGCAGACTTGGCCAACCTGAAAAAACTGCAGTGGCTGAACATAGCCTAACTCAGACAGAACACAGTAACTTATTCCAAGACACTGAAATGCTGGATAACATATTGAATTACCATGTCAGATTACACAGGGAAGTCATTGAAATTCATAAACATAAACACAATTTCAACAGGAAAGAAGTGAGTTTAAAAATTAATAGGGCATGGTTTTCAGTCCGGAAAAACACAAAATGCTCTACATCATACAACAGCACTACAGATAAGATTAGAATTTCAACAGCCAGTCCATATGCAAAAGAACCTCCTCAGGAAAGCTCCTCTATTAGCATGCTACAGCCTGGAAAACCCCTACAAGATAATGATTTAGCCTTATCACACCTTCCTGAGTAGATACAAATTACTTGCCTACCATTTTTCTTCTCACATTGACACACAGAGTACTCCATCTTTCTGTGTTATACCTCTGAGGATGTCAGTCACAGCTACTGGTGAAACATCAAGTATTACAAAGCTAAGACCATGGCCATACAGCCCAGAAAATCTACAACAACTAATCACCTGTAGTTTCTCTCCTTCCAGACACCTTGTCGCTGGAGCTGAGATACTTTGTCACTGGATTGGGCCTGCTACCTCGTAGAGGTATTATACACATCATTGGGTGCTTGATCCTGACCTGGCTTATCTTTGATGGTCCAAATTAACCACAAAGGGAGATACTTAGCCCTTGTAAAAAAATTACATCTAAATCTGGAGCAAGGAAACAGGAGGAACAAACAGGGAGTTTTGTGTGGGTGTGAAGCAGGTGGTAATACTAAGGGTTTGGCTTGTGTTGTATGGAAGTAAGCAGGTGGTAATACTAAGGGTATGGCTTGTGCTTAGTTTATTTGATTTGGCTGTTAGTTTCTGATCAAACATTTGTGTTTGGCTGCTTGGTTCTGGTGTTAGGTTCTACCTTAGCTCCATTGAGGCTTGTTTTGTCTAGCATATGCCTTTCTTCCTTTTCCTGGGTCTGCTGATAAGGTGACTCACTTGACTTGAGTTGGTTGTAGGTGGGGTCTGCAGTTACACAGCTGTAAACATAGCACCACAAAGCTAGTGAGCTTGTGATCTGGAGTAAGAGAACAGGAGCAGCAAACAAGGAGTTTTGGCAGGGGAGTCTTAGGGAAGTGCAAGAAAGACTGGACTGATTCCTATATTGACTGAAGCAACATGGCTGATGAAGGAGCTGAGGTAGTAACCTGCAAAGTTTGTGCCATGTTTGTTTTCTTACCTGATGGTGATGGCAAGTACATGTGTTGCACATGTAATTTAGTAGCCCTACTGGAGAAGAAGATACAAGGATATGAGGCAACACATGAACATGTGAAGCTGCCTTGTATTGAATAGACCATTGGTCCATCAAGGTCAGTATTGTCTATTCTGACTAGCTGCGACTCTCCAGGATCTCAGGCTGAGGTCTTTCACATCACCCACTACCTGGGCCTTTCACCTGGACATGCTGGGGATTAAACCTGGGACCTTTTGCGTACTGAGCAAATGCTCTGCCAATGAGCCACAGAGAAATCAGATGCATATTTACTTTAATCACAAAAAGCAATCACAGTCAAGTGGCAGCAGTGGCTATAGCTTCTTTCACAATAGGCACTGGAACAAAGAATACTTACTGTTTAGCTCACTTGTATTAAATGCAGTATATGTTGCATTAAAACCAATGTAATTTTCAGAATAATCTGTAGCAAATTCTACAGTGCCTTTATTTGAAAAAATGTGAATTGTACCAGGATTAGAACCCCAAAGGAAAGCTAAGGATAAAAAGAAGAAAATAACTGGTCAAAAGTGATAATAATTCAGATAATCTGACCATCAGATTTTATGTTTACAGGGCATAGAAAATGAAGCAAACCCCTATGTTTATTCCAAAATCATCATCCCTGGTTCTTAGTTGCTCCTAGCTAATATAATGTACTTCCACCCTGCTAGCAGACTGCTTAAATCTAGCTGAAGTTAGTGGTTTTTAGGCAGCCGGTGAGCCAGATAGCAGCCACATTATTTTGCCACTGAGACTATTTCTGCTTCACATGGGCTCCAATTTGATTATTCTTCATAAATTCTGAATAAAAACAGAAAAGAACTTTATAATCAGATGGCTGCTTAAAAGCATTGCGAGTGATGCCTCTAGCTGCTTCAGAAACAAAACAATTGTTTAAAGGCTTTTGCCACATGAGAATACCCAGCATTACTATTCTCCGTGGTTGAGAGCATGCAGTAATATTTAACCCTTGTACGGATAAAATCTACAGATGGCTGGCTCTCCATGTGGTTAGGGCTGTCATATCGGATGCTTTTAAACAGAAGTTCTACAGTGCAAATAAAAACATAAATTGTGAAATCTTAATTTCACATGGTGGAATAAAATATAAAAAATGATAAAAAGTATGCATGCAAGCTGCTGTATACTTCTGTTGCCCCTGCACCCCAGGATGAAGATGTGAGATTCCAATATATGGGTTGAACCAAGATTTTAGGAATATCTAATCTGCAGAAGTTATTTAAATGCAAACCTCCTATTCTATCATGAGTTACCATCTAATAGGGAAGCCTGCAGCCACTCAACTCCTGGCACCTTATTCTTCATCCTTCATGGGGATGTTCTTCATGCCCAGTGGGGATTGGTTTTTTTTAATTAGCACATGAATGTGCAATAGAGAACTGCAAATTGCTCTGTGGAAGCCAGCTCTTACAAAAACTCCATGAAGATTAGAGGACAGGGAAAGTTTTGGATGAAGAGCATCATGGTGCAAGGTAACAATGCATTGCAAATGACAAATTACAGATGATTATTAAAAATCATCCTACCTCGTAAAATCTTTCCTGGACCTAGGCCTTCATATATGCTCAGTGTATCCACATATTGCTGTGTATCAAAAGCAGTGAAGTTTATTTTGATAGACAGACCTTGGTTTACACTATAGAAGAAGAATATATTCCATTATTTAACAGAAATGTGACAATTCTAAGCAAAGTGTAAGGAGAGATCTTCAGGCACTACTGCTTATACATGTAAAGGGATGAAGGAGCTCTCTGCATCTGTTCAATTACCTTTACATAAAGGCATTTGCTGGACTGTACCCAAATAAACAAATCCAGAGATAAAGTTTACATAAATCATATTGGAGTACATGAATAAGAGGTAAACAACCAGTCCTAAACTTGCTCACTTGGAAGGAAATCCTAATGAGTTCTGTGGGATTTATGAGTAAATAGTTTAGGCTTGCAATCTAAATTCTGTTTAGGTACACTTAATTTTCTCTGGAATGCAACCTCTTAATTAAAAAAAAAAGATTGCAATAAGCAATCAGTTCTACCCAATATTAAAATTTGATATAATGGTTAGAGAGTTGGACTGATGCTGGGAAGACCCAGGTTCAAATCCCAGCTCTGTCATGAAACCCATTGAGTGATCTTGAGCCAGATGTCAATCTAGCCAAGTTCACATTGTTGTGAGATAAAGGGAAAATTGTGTATGTTGTTATGGCAGCTATGGGGAGGGTTCCCAACTTCCAGATGGTGGCTGGATATCTCCCACTATTACCAAGATCAATTCACATGGAGAAAATGGTCACTTTGGAAGGTGGACTCCATGGCATTATATCCCACTGAAGTGACTCTCCTTGCCAAACTCCAGCCTCCTCAGGCTCCACCCCTAGAATCTCCAGATATTTCCCAACCCGGAACTGGCAACTCTAGCTATGAGGTATGACAGCAAGGGGGGAAGACTCTGAGGCAACTGCCTTCTGAATTAAAAAAAAATATATCCAATCCTCCCCTCTAGTCACCAGGGATGGGCATGAGCAGGGAAAAGGTGGTTCAGTTCATGATTCGTGGCTGAACCATGAACTGAACCTCAAACTGAACTGGGAGGCTTATTTACTGAACCAGTTTGTGTGGTTCATGGCTCTGCAAACCAAGCTGAAAGGGCCTGCAGTCCCTTTAAATAGGGTTTGCAGAAAGCAAAAAAACAACAACAGCTGAATGGAGGGGAGCAGTTTCCTTCCCACTGCTCAGCTGTTTTGGGCTGTCTTGTGCATAAGAACATAAGAGAAGTCAATGTTGGATCAGGCCAATGGCCCATCCAGTCCAACACTCTGTCACACAGTGCCCAAAAATACCAGGTGCCATCAGTGGGGTCAGGACACTAGAAGCTCTCCCACAGTTCCCCTCCCCCCAGCATCAAGAATACAGAGCATCATTTGCCCCATAGTCCCTATCTATATGTTGTAGCCAATAGCCACTGTAGTGTTTATTTAATTCCCTCTTGGTCACTTTGGAAGGTGGACTCCATGGCATTATATCCCACTGAAGTGACTCTCCTTGCCAAACTCCAGCCTCCTCAGGCTCCACCCCTAGAATCTCCAGAAATTTCCCAACCCGGAAATATCTGTCCATGCTTGTCCCCTTAAAGCTTAAAAATACTGCAAAACAGTGTGAAAAACAGCTGTGTGGCACAGAGGTGCTCCCCAACACACAGCTGTTTTGGGCTGTTTTTTGCAGATCCTTTAAACTTTAAAAAGACTGCATAAGATAGCCCCCCAAAAAAACATCCAGCAGAAAGGATGGGGAGATTCCCTGGGAAGGCACTTCCCTTTCACCTTTCTGCAACCAGCAGAAGGTGGGGGGGGGGGGTCTCCTGGGAAGGGACTTCCCTTCCATCTTTTTCCTGACCATTTCATACTGTGGTCAGAAAAAAGGAGGGGATCTCCGGGGAAGGGCCTTCCCTTCTGCCTTTCTCCTGTTAATTGTGATCCTTGGCTAGAAAGGGGGGGGATCTCCCAGGGAGGGTCTTCAATTCCACCTTTCCTCTGGTGGCAAGCTGTGTTCAGAGGAAAGGGGGAGGACTTCTGGGATGGGTCTTTCTTTCCACGTTTCTCCTAGCTGCAGAGAGCCACAGCCAGCAGAAAGGGAGGGGAGATCTCCTGTGAAGGAACTTCCCTTCAACCTTTATCCTGTGCAGTGCGAACTGCGACCAGCAGAAAGACGAGGGAACTCCCGGGACTGTTCTTCCCTTCCACCTTTCTCCTGGCTGCAGTGAGCCATGGGTAGCAGAAAGGGAAGAGCTGTGGTCAGCAGAAATGGGGAGAATCTCCCAGGAAGGGACTTCCCTTCCACCTTTCTGTAGGCTGCAGTGAGCAAAAAGGAAGGGATCCCTGGGAAGGGACTTCCCTTTCCCCTTTTTCCTGTCCAGGGCAAGATGTGGTTAGCAGCAAGAGGGGATCCTCCAGGAAGGATCTTCTCTTTCACCTTTCTCCTGGCTGATGTAAGCAGGAAGGGTTTTCTCTTCTACTTTTTGCCTGGCTAGGATGAACTGCAGCCAGAAGGAAGGAGGGGATCTCCTGGGAAGGGTCTTCTTTTCCATCTTTCTCCTGGCCGGGGCAAGCCACAGCCAGCAGAAAAAAGGGGGGGGGGGATCTTCTGGGAAGGTATTTCCTTTCTACCTTTCTCATGGCAGGGGCATGCTCCAGAAAGGCACTTTACCCCTTCTATTCAAACCCTGCTTTCTGCTCCTTGTAAAAAGCCACAGAGAGCTAAATGCAGGGTTTAAATGGCTGGGAGCCATTTAAACCCTCCTTTCTGCTCCTTCAACTTTTGCCAGGGAACAGAAAGCAGGGCTATTTGTATCCATTTTCTGCAGTGGATAGTGGAGTTTTTCTTAGATACTAGACTTGACAGCCAAAACACAGTTGGGGATGAATAACAAAGGGTTTTTTTTATCAGAAAATAAAGTATTTAATAGTAATGGTTTAATAGTAAGAGTAACAGTCATGTGTGGATGACTTCACTGTATAAAGTAAAACTAGCTCACAAGTAAAGTAAATAAACCCTGAAGGGCAATTTGATTCCCCTTTCTTTGGACAGCTTCCCTTAGCAGACTACTCATTTCCCACACAGAGCATCTTTCCATAGAATCTCTATCTACAAGTTAGGAATGACGGACCCTTAACAGGATGCTTATTTGTCACACTAAAATAAACTTTCTTCCCTAAACTGACCCCCTAACCCTAAGTAAAAGCCACAGAAAAGTCTTAAATTGAGGCTGGTTTACTCCTCCCATCTGGTGGAGTTCTATGGGCTCTGATTGGCTGAAAATCACTTGGATTTACATGAGGCCAGAATCACAAAGATTGGTTCAGAGCCCTGGAGAAGCACCAGGACTTTTAAGGATGACTGGTCTTGACCATTTTGGAGAAGGCTGGGATTTAAAATGGTAGATTACATGTGTCATGGTGCTGTAACTAGTTCACTGCTAATACGTTTTGATGAGTAAGTCTAGTACTTTTTTCATTATTTTATTCAATTTGAGCATAATAGCCATGTATTTAACAGTAATATATGTCAATATAATGGCTACTTAATATGTTACAAAGTTAATAAGTGTTACCTGAATCAGTAGTGTATCCTCTGACATGGGAGAGGGTTATAACCTTATTTGACTAATAGATCATAGAATCATAGAGTTGGAAGGGACCTCCAGGGTCATCTAGTCCAACCCCCTGCACAATGCAGGAAATTCACAAATACCCCCCCCCCCCCACACACACACACCCTCAGTGACCCCTGTTCCATGCCTAGAAGATGACAAAAAACCTCCAGAATCCCTGGCCAAAAATGGTCTGGAGAAAAATTGCTTCCTGGCCCCATTCTATATTCTAGGAGGTGTCGTTTAGACTAAACTGCCATAAAGCATGCATGCAATGTACACAAAGCTTTTAAAGGGCATGTTTTCCTTTCACAAGTTATAGTTGTGCCTAGGTAGCTATAGCATATCCACTAACTGTGTAATGTAAAGTGGGTTTCACTTTAGAACAACTTGCAGTTTGATAAGAGTACTTCTTCCTTCTATAAAATGAAAATCATGCATGCTCAAAATTATAAATGACTCCCCTGAAACAAACTATCTTGAATTTATTTTCTTCTTCTTCTTCTTTATTTCATTTCCCAAAAGGATTAAAATATACACTTGACCACAATCATTTCAACATGTTTTGTCAAAGCTAATTTGGACAAAGCAGGAGAGCACATTTTTAGGCAACCTATAATCCTACCTATATATTCTTTTCTTAGCACTTTCATACATAGAAGATGCATGGCAAATTATATCAGACAATAAAAGTACTCAAGAGGAATGCTGGAAAATAATGAGGAAGACATATTTGGCTAATTTAATGTGATAGGGTAATTTGACCACAACCAAGTTATTTGTTTAGATTAATTAAATGAATAATGATATTATTTATTTGTTCAGGAAAGAAATACAAAATTGAAAAAGGAAATTAAAAAATCTTCTGAAAAGTGGAGTTATAATGAGTTGATATAGAAAGGAAATATGCAAAGAAAATTACAGTTCAGATTTTCTCTTTAAAAAAAAAATCCTGCCTCTGGTGATTTTCCCCATAAACAGCAAAGAACAACAATATGTCCAAGTCTTTGTTGATGTCATCATGCAATGGCAGGAAGTATCAAGCAGAAGATAATTTGTCAGAGTTAAAAAATTTCCCCACACACACTTTCTCCTGGAAACAGCTGAACTGGAAGTAGACTTTCTTGACCTTTTCTACAAGTTCAAAAAATTAGAAATGAAATAGAGCATATTTCTAGAGCCTTTAGCAGATGTCCTTATGGCTCTTTCACATCTTTAAGTCCCAAGAGGTACTGACCTATTTGGAATGTAGGAAAGTTTTTATAAAGCATGTAAGATATAACTAACTGGAATGCTTAAGGAAGGTTGTTAGGACTTTAATACAGAAAATGAGTTGCATTTTATCTACAAATAGATACTGTTGACCATAAAATTCTGTGAAGCCACTTACTGTATAATCCATCGACAAACCAAATTTGAAATATAGGGCTTTGGATAATGAATAGAATGGAAAGACCCAGAGGAGCCCATCAAAATAAATTTTCCATCACATGATGTAGCTGTAAATAAATAACCATTATCTTTTCAATTAATACAGTCTTAAAAAGAGACCATTCCTATCTCTGATTAAAATAAAACAATACAAGTTTCCAAACTATTTTGTTTACCTGACATATTATGGAAAAATAACTGTCTCAGTTTAGAGACAAGCCTAGTTATATTTCCAGATAGAAGTACAGATTCATCGTTCTGTATCTCATTTTTTAAAAAGTTGAGAGTATCTGGAAAGAAGCTAGTTTCTTGTTTTAAAGAGTTGCTCCTTTGCTACTTAAATTGATTTTCTGTAACATGAACAATAAAAAATAGTTAGATGAATTACTTCACAAAGCAGCTAGCATGCCAAGACAGCTATGGTTGCTCCAGTTTTTCATGCTAGATAGCATTTTCTTTCTGGACATGCTTTTCCTATCATAATTACTAGGGAAAAAAACTCTTGAAATGCCTTTAAAAACTTCGATAGAAATGTCAGTAACAGATTTTGTACACAAAACATGATGCTCATGGGGTTTTTTTCTTCTCTCTTTTTCATAATGAGGTAAATTCTGAACATGGAGCAATACAATTTTCTACTCTTTTTTTCAGGCAAGGCCAAAGATTGCTATCTGAACAAGAGGAGCCACCACACAGGTCCAATCTGCATTGGTATTTCACACCATTGTGCCAACGATCTCACACTGTCTCACAAATTTCTGTCTACATTTCATGCTGCATCCACTCTTCTATTGTTTCATCTCAGCATCTCGGCTGTCTGCATCATTTTATTGCCATTTAGTGGTGACTCTGAGGTCGCTATGGTGTCTCATTGCCTTATCTGGATTTGGTTTTAAGGTGCTACAAATTTCTCCTCCCCACCTTCGATCCACTGTGAGCAAAAAGCAGACAACTGGAGCCAAATCCCCCCCCCCTGCATCTTTTCTAAGGAGATACACAAATTGTCACAAAGGAAACAAGTTAGCTGAAAATCCAGTTGTCTGTGTTTAAAAGCAGCCAGGGAACATTTTCCTGCCAGTTCCCTGATGTTTCAGCATGGTCCACAGACACTGAAATAAAATCCACTAATATATTTAATTTTCAACATGGTGAAATCTGTGGCTACTCAAAGCCACTAATGGGAGTTATGAATGGACATGACAGATCTTTCATAAAAGCTGGAAGAAGGCCCAGGTTTATAGTAAAATCTGAAATCTTAAAAAAAAATAGGGGATAGTTAAAATCTCCAAAATAATAAAAGCAGCACCTGTAGCTTTAAGAAATGAATGCCTTCATTAGCCACTGCTAGGCAACTTCAACACTATCACTAGCCTTCAAGCCTTGGTTTCTGTCAGCAAAAGGCAGGGCCCTTTCCAGGCCTGTTTTTGGCCTTTAAGGGAGGACTCACTGGGGCCAGGTCTGGCAGCAACCACCAAGCAACTTGCTACCACATGACTTGCATGGCTCACCCAGGCCTGGCTGCTGGCTATTATTAAATGACAGTCACCCAACTGAAGCCAGTGTGGTGTAGTGGTTAGAATTTGATACTAGGATCTGGGAAGCCCAGGCTCGAATCACCAATCTGCCATGGAAGCTCACTAAGTGACTTTGAGCTGCTTGCATATTCTCAAACTAGTCTGCCTCACAGGGTTGTTGTGAGGATAAAATGGAGAAAAGGAGAATGATGAAGGGTGCTTTGGATCTCCACAGTTGAAAGTGGCAGGGCATAGATAAAGTAACAAATAATAAATATAAGTAAAGATCGGGAGCAGATAGAAGGTATGTTGGTTGATAAGTGGGAAGGAGATAAAGAAACAGAGAAGGGTAAGAATATGGGGGTTGCCAAGAGGAGGGAAAGAAGAAATAGCATGGGTTCCCTACAACCCATAAATCTTTGTGGGTTCCCTACTGCACAACTGTACCTTGCCTAGTGGCTTGTACTGCACAACTGGGACATAGTTTTTCCCAGGCAGAGGCTGCCAGGAGGATGGAAGGAGGACAGTTGACGATGTGGGGGGGGCAGACAAAGGTAGGCTGAGTGGTGGGTGGGAAGGGGAGAAGGAAGCATGAAAAGGGGAGATGCAATGGAGGCTTTCAGAGAAAGGAAAGAGGAAATAGAGGGGAAGGGGAAATGAAATGCCCCACAAGTCCTTGAGGGTCCCCTGCTTGTAGATGATATTTTCATTCATTCAGAGCCACATTTCCCCCCAGATTATTGCCTGCCCCATGCTCTGTGATTAAAGATGGAAAAGGAGTGGACAGTCCTTCATGTCCTATATGTTGTTAATTCATGGCAGCTGCATAAGGTTAGTGAGCTACAACTTCAGACTCAATATTGCCATATAACTGTTAGAGCTCGTTAGGAGGAAGAATGCCTACCCTTTTATCAAGCTTACATTTCTCATTTACGCTGATATGCTTCATGGCTTCTTTTCAACAGAACAGCAGATTAATGAAACCTGTTCTGATTTCCACATGCCTCCGGAAATTTTTTAAAGCATTGCCACTAAATGTATTTCAGGCTGTGATTCTTACTTCCTGTAGCTGAAATCTGTGATAGTTGTGGAGTCACTTCATTTCAGGATAATTTTATCATTAAAACTGGGAAGTGATGTCACCTGTTGTCTGCATTTCAAGTGAGAAGTTAATTGATTTCACTGGACTCTAACTCAACCAGGAAGAAACTGTTAAAGTTACACCATTATTGTGCTGTGCTTTTATACCTTTAGCATATGCTCAGCTTAAATAGCACTATAGGGAATTGTAACACAGGCCGGATGGTGTCAGACATAGTTCTTTTGAAAGAACTATGTTATTTGGTGGGCACAAATAGCTGTAAAATCACTACTGATTCCATTACCCTTTATGCAAAAGATATAGTCTTGTTGGGGATGAAATATGAGTGGAAAGGAGGGGAAAATTACTTTAAGGAGATGTTAGGCCCTCCAGATTACATTACATGGGATTGCAGCCCTCATATGCTTCCCCATCTCAAAATATACTTTGATATTTTTTATATTTTAATTTCTGCTGATCTTATTTTCATTCTTTCTCCATTTCCCCTTGTCATCCATGCACCAGACTGCTAGTTCCATGTTTCCCATGGCTATTGCAGTCATTCTTAAACTGTGTACTAACATTAAAGTATTGGGAAGTCTGAAGGTCCCCCACTTACCATTCCGAAAGTATTTTTAGCAATATTCTGGGCTGGAATTACAATACAAGACAAATAGATTCTAGTGCTAAATTAATGCAGAAATATCTGCTAGGAATTTACTTTGAATCTTTTGGATATAATCAAAAAGGACACTAGTGATTATGTATGCAAAATACCTTTGCAGACAGAATAATATCAATTAACATAAAATAAGCTATTCTTCATTACCCTTGGGAAAAGAATATTACTTTCAGGAGAATTTTTAATAGATCACAATATAAAGTGATTTAAAGAAGTTCAAAGGCTAATTGCAGCTGCTTAAATACTTACCGCATGTTTTTTTGTATTCATCAGAGCCATCTGGGCAGTTTGGAATTCCATCACAAAATTCGTCTTTTTTAATGCAGCTTACACCATCAGCGCAAAGATCATCAGAAGGTAAACATTTCACTAAAATTAATTTTTAAATGAGAAATTGCATTATTATGGAATGCTTGCTTCACTTTAAAACTACTTGGGGTTACTTTAGAGAAGTGTCCCACCAGAGTGGAAAACAATACATCACAGTGCAGAACAATAGGCAGGAACAGGATTTCAGGGAGTGTTTTGGGCTGCTGCTGTCAGAGAGGGGGTGATAAAATCATGCTCTGAAGGTGCAAGGATCTGAGCTCATGGAAATGCTTATCTGGATCCTTTTTTCTTTTAAGAGCTGGTGTTATGTTCATAAAGACATTGGTGCAGAAACTCTTGATTCTAATGATATATAAAAGAACAATATAAGAAGCATTATCTAAATATCTGTTGAGAAAGAATGTCGGTGAAAACAATCCTAAACAGTCTACTTAGAAGTAAATACCATTTTATCCAGTGGGGCTTAGTTGGTAAAAGTGTTCTTGGGATTGCAACCCATGTATCACAGAAGACTCCAGAAGTGGCTCTAGAGTTTATATTCCCATGTTGTGTGAATCAACAGTATGGGATTTCTTACTCAGGATGCATGAGCATTAAAGTTTTTGATAGCACATGGCACTCAACAGTCTAACACCAGCAAAGTTGGGTTACAGCTCTCACACACATAGGCTGAGGACAGACTCAGGAAGTGGAGTGGGAGAGCTCCACTTGTGAAGTGGGGGAAGGGAGCCCGTTCAAACAGCCACAGCTGTTCCCCGGCTCCCTTCCATACTTACCTGCTTCCCTGCCACTTTCCTGCTGCTTCAGAAGGACACCTGCAGAAACCAGTGTCCAGGGGCCGTCTACCGTTTGTCTCCTGCTTCCTGGCAGTGTGGACCGGAAGAAGCGGGAGTCAAGTGGAGACAGCAGTGTGAGCGTGCCATTGCAGAGATATGCACATGAGCGCTCATGCACCCATGTGCAGCCATGCCCCAATACAGGAGGTGGGGAGATTTTAAATTTCTAGACTGCTGATGCGGCCGTGCACCTATGCGCATATTGCCGAAATGGCCCTGCCACGAGCTGTGGAGGCCAGCCCACTTGGGGCCACTCCATGACAGTCTGAACGCTCCCTAATGTCATGCTCCCGCAATACACTGGCCAGTGTGAATGGCCAGCCCCGGAGCACTTTCCCCCCGCAGTTTTTGGCCCCGGTTTCCTCCTGCTCCAGATTGCCAGTCTGTCCTCAGCCATAATTTAAACTGGGAGTTGGCCTGGGGAAATCACAAACTTCAACAGAATAGTCACATGTTTGAGCAGCTATTCTCAACTGTTCTTCAACGGCAAATCTCTTCCAATATTGTCTGATGAGGGATTCAAAAGGTATGCATGTAAACCATGCATTCCCTGAGTTTACCACCTGACTGTAGACCAGACACTATAGCAAGGGAACCTGGGGTTGTCCTATCCAAAGTATAGAATAGAGGCAATGTTGTCCATACTTCCAGACTGATGTGAAAATATCGAACTTGGTATAGGAGACCGCCAGGCACTTGTGTTCTAATGGTGCTAGTCAATTTGACAAATGTTACCTGAATAAAAGATAGTGGAAATTAAGCTTTCTCCAGCTGAATGCCCCTTCTGCCCCCTGCCTGTTGCGTCTTGCTTCAAGGAACTCAAGACATTCAGAAATTGTTGGTAGACCTACATATAAGTGGTTTAACTCACATTTAACATAACAGTGTAAAAGTACAGAACAATGTAATGCATTTTTAATACAGCTATGTACCAGATTTCCTTTTGGAAACTCAGAAAGAATTTACACAGGAGTCTTCCACAGTTTCTGCTTTCATCAGTAGTTATGTACTAAAAGCTCAAAAAGACTCTCAGTATTAAAAACATTGCTTATGACTGACTTAAATCTTGTAACTTCAGAAAAACTACACTACAGTGCCATCTACTGGAGACAGACAAAATAAAGCTATTTCAAAATATTTTGTGGGCCAAAACAAATCTGATGGAAACCACAGATCACGATTAGTCTGTAACAAGTAAACTGTGGACATGCAGAGCCATATTTTGATCAGGTCCATGCAGGAGGCGAAGAGAGAATTTAATCTCAAGCCATGCTCATGGTAGCTAATTGGTTTAAAATAGGACTCCCTGCACTATTAACAGTTTTAAAGGGGAAGACACAGCTTTCTAAAAACCTGTCTTTGTCCCCATTCAAATGCTCTTCTTTCCAAATCAGAATATAAAAATATAAAATTTTAGTTTTACATAGAAATGTCACTGTATTTCATGATATTCCAGTCACACTGTTTAAAAGTTTTTTTCCTTAAACATCTTTATCACTTCTAAATGCAACTTAAATGGTGCTTTAAAAAGTAGGCTGAAGATCCCGGAAATATATAGTCATATTTTTGGGGAATAAAGAATATTTGATTCAAAAACATATCAATATATTTAATTCTCTATTTGGCCAGATCTGTGAATACTTAAATTCATGGATTGGGACCATGTTAAAAGAAGGGAGATTTCCCCCCCAAAAAAATTTGGGGGACCCTACAGGTTTGCAGAAAAATCTGAAACTCCCCAAAGAGGGGATGGGTTAAAAATCCTAAAAAGAGAGCAGTTGTCTACTGGGAGTCTCCTTCTCCCTGCCTGCCACAGATACAGCCTCACTGGAAGTGTGTGAGCTGGCCTAACACTGCCACTGACAGTAACACTGGAGGCAGGCAGATGAGCAAGCAGAATGGGGAGCATATGCTGCTCCCATCCTTTCCCCCATCCTCCTTGCAGGTCCCCACTTGTCAATATACCTAATTCTCAACATGGGCAAATCTTAATACTTAAATCTGGAAGTTAGAGCCATGGATAGATAAGACTGATCTTTCTAAAAACCTGAAAAAATGCCCTAGGCTTGCAGATAAAGTTTTTTAAAAAATACATTGGGTCATAGTTTTTCCAGGCAGAGGCTGCCGGGGGAGGGAAGGAAAGTGAGGACAGGTGGGCATATAAATGTAGGTTGGCTAATGGATGGGAAGGTGAGAAGGAAGCAGAAAAAGGGGAGAGGCTAAGGGGACTTTCAGGGAAAGGAAAGGTGAAATAGCCGCAGAGGGAGAAATGAGATGTCCCACAAGTCTTTGCTGGTCCCCCATTTGTCATATTGTTTTCACTAACCTACAGTTGCCAGAGGAGTGCTGGTAGTGTATGTTCCCAAACCTGCAAAGCAAAAAAATAAAATAAAAAATGCATATCAGCAATTATTCTTGAAGCAATTGTTCCTGCTACTAACGATGCAACTTTATTGCAATAATGTGCAACATTATCAGTGGCATTTGTGCACAGGTTAAGAGCTTACAGGTACTCATGTACTCCAGCTTTCTTTTTGAAAAGAGAAATTTAACGGTGGCCAAGAGTGCCCTCTACCACCTGCTTGCCAGTGCTCTCCTTTATTAGATTCAGCTGATCTTGCCATGCCTCTGTAACTTCATAGATGGATTACTGTAATGTATGTACACTGGGCTGCCCTTGAAAACAACCCAGAAATGTCAAGTGGTTCAGAATATGGCATCCTGATTATTGTTAGGACTTGCTGATGGGAACAGACCTCAACTATTTTGAAACTGTCATTTTAGCTACCGGTTTATTTCCAATTCAAGACCTTTCAAGACCCACATATCTAAATGAATGTCTCTTTGCATGTGTCTCATGAGCCAACTGTTATCCTCAGGTCACCATCTATTAGCTGCTAATCCACTTAGGTAGGGAAGTCATTTTCATCCAGTCTGGATGGCACAGCTAATTAGGGATGGGCACAAACCAAACCACAAAGCAAAATGCATCACAAATTTTGCCCTGTTAGTAGTTTGTGAACCAAAGTTTGGCTGCAGTCACACGACCCTTTAAAATGGGAGGAACTGCTGTTTCCTCCCGCATTTAAAGGGACTGACCAGACCGGCTGTGGCTACTCCCGCACCAAAGGGGGCTCAATCGTGGGTTCCTCCTGCATTTTCTGACCCTGAGTAAATCAAGTATTTACCCAGAGGTCATGCAAGGAACCCACGATTGAACTGATCTGGACAGCCCTCTCTCGCAATGATTGCGAGAGAGGGCTGTCTGGTTGTCCCTCCTGTTCCCCACCCCATTTTTGCACTTGGGCATTCAAGTACCCAAGTGCAAAAAGGAAAAAAAACCACCCTGCACTCCGGGCCCTGAGCCCCACCAGCTGCTACCGCCTGGCACCTCCCCCCCACATGCTTCTTCCCAAACTTACCAGGTGGAGGCTGGCAGGGCTCGGGGCCCACAGCGGAGCATGGGGCGAGCCAGCCAGCCAGTCCAGATTTGCTGTCCCGGTGATGGTACCAGCGGTGGCGGAGGGGTGTGTGGAGTGCTCTCCTGTGAACTGAGCTGGAAGGGTGCCTCCCCCAGCCACTGCCGCCGGGGTTGGGATGTGTAAACATCCCAACCCGAAAGAAAAAATCCTGGATAAAGTCCCAGAAAGACTTTATCCAGGATTAGGGTGCCGTGTGACCACGGACTTTGTGATGGATTTACTGTCACAAACTTCCACAGGTGTTTAAAGCCATTTGTGGCAGTTTGTGGATCGAGCAGAAAGCAAGGGTTTAAAGGGACTTTAAACCCATGCTTTCTGTTCCCAGGGAAAGCTACAAAAACAGCTGAGTGGTGTGGAGCAGCTTGCTTCCCACTGTTCAGCTGTTTGGGGCTTTCTTGTGCAGTCCCTTTAAAGTTTAATTCAAGCTCAAAAACAGCTGTTTTCAGGCTTTCTGCAAACCCTGTTGAAAGCTGTGGTTCCTTTTAACAGGGTTTGTGGGTCCATGAACCACAAACTGGTTTGGTTCACAAATGAACCTCCCAGTTTGATTTGATTCATGGTTTGACCATGAACTACGAACTGACATGAACCACATATTTCCAGTTTGTGCCCATCCCTACAGCTCAAGGATTTCTGAGAATTATTCTTGGTTCATCTGAATTCAGCAAAAAATTTGGCAAGTCTACCCATGCAAAAACAGTTCCATGCCTTCACCTTGTGTTCTTTCACACAGATATTGATTGTCCAATATTACTCTGAAATGTAAGAAGTCAAAATTTGATATTCAACTGCTGCATTAAATAGCACTGTTATACTCCGTGCAAGGAACAAAAAAAAAATTCTATTATTCTTCTGTTTTTACAATTTTTATTATTTTCTACAATTATACATATGTACATATATGACATACCATCTTATTCTTCAATAGCTTAAACATCTCTCATTTGTTACAATATAATGATATATAGGCCAAGGACAGACTGCAGATCTGCCCCGGGACAGACGCGGGGCCAAAAGCCCCGCGGGAAAAGCAGCCCGGTGTGGCCCGTTCGCACTGGCTGCGATGTCCCGGGGAGGAGGCGGGGAGGAGGCGCATGGCCGCGGGTCCGTTCAGACTTCCGCCCCTGCTTCCGGCGCGCTGCCGACGCATCCACACTGCCAGGAAGCGGCAGGGATGCGCGGCCGGAGAGCCGGAGACCTGTTTAAAGTGGTCTCCGGCTGAAGCAGAAGGACGGCACCTCGCAGACGGGTGAGTCCGCACTGACGACGGGCGGCAGATGCGGCAATCTAAACGCCCCCTCTGCCTCCGCTTTAGAAGCGGAGGCAGAGCGGGGCAGATTGCCAGTCTGTCCTCGGCCATACATTATCAGATTTTAAGTTTCAAGATGTTGGTAATCGAGTTTACACTTAGTTTCACAAATACCAAATTAACAAGTAGTAAGTCCTGTTAAATTTATGACAAGTCTAACTCCAAGAAAAAAAAAAGCAGAAAGAAAAGAACAAAAAATTGAGTCCTTCAGTTGTTTTCTAACGATCTATAAATTTTTGACCAAGTATTTTTTCTTTTTTATGAATAATATTGCTTAACTTAACCAT
Organism: Lepidodactylus listeri; assembly: GCA_029233225.1. NCBI lineage: Eukaryota > Metazoa > Chordata > Lepidosauria > Squamata > Gekkonidae > Lepidodactylus > Lepidodactylus listeri. Next base: position 114,231,037 of record JARCFY010000001.1, on the reverse strand, counting down.
TTCAGCTAAATCTAATAATTTGATTATAACCTCTTCTCTGGAGGGGATCCTTCAGATTTCCAATGTGTGGCCCAACAAATTCTGGCAGCAGTAAACATATGTATCAAAAAAGCATATTCACTACCATAATCTCTCTTATCGAGTAAGTTCAACAAAAAGTTTTCTGGGACTAAAGAAAGACTAATATCAAGTATTTCCATTACTGGTTTTTGAATCATGGACCAAAACTTCTGAGCTTTCGAACATCGCCACCATATGTGAAAAAACGTTCCTACTTTTTTCCACATTTCCAACAACTATTTGACCTATTATCATAACATCTAGCAATTTTTTCCGGAGTCCAGTGCCATCTGAAAAACATCTCATATAAATTTTCCTTGTAAGGTATAGCTGACAGAAGTTTTAGTGATTTCCAAATTCTTGTCCAACTGTCTATTTCTATCGAATGGCCAAAGTCCTTCATCCAAGAAATCATACAGGGTTTTATGGTTTCGTCTAGCAGCTTATCTTCCATTAAAAATCTGTAACTTTTTTGTATCATCTTTTCCTGAGAGTATATCCAAACATTATCAAAATTATTACTACTAGGAAAAAAACCCTACTTTCTTATCTATCTCAAATCTTGCTTGTAATTGGAGTTTTTCCCTCCAGGTTAAATTTATATTACATATTTTTTCCAAGATATAATTCAATTTTAATTTATTTATATTTATCTAGCAAGATGTCATAGCTCACTGCTTTTGATAAATTAAGTAGAGATGGTTTAATGAATGCTTCAAGTGGGAAAACCCATCTAGGTGTTTTCTCATAGTACCTAGACTTCATTTTCAACCATGTTTTTAGTAAGGCACTTCTTAACACATGATGATGAAAGTTGGTATGAACCTTCTCCTTCCCATACCAAACGTAAGCATGCCAACCCATGTACAGATCATGACCTTCAAGTGCCAATCCTTTACTATCCTTTAATCTTATCCAATCTTTGATCCATACAAGGGAGGCTGCTTGATAATAAATCTCCCAATTTAGCATACCAAAACCTCCTTTCTCTTTCCTATCTTGCAGCAAGTTCCATTTTACCCTTGGTTTTTTTGCAGACCAAACAAATTTCCTAAAATATTTATCTAGCTCCTCAGAAATCTTATTATTTTTTTAATACAGGAATATTTTGGGCCAAAAACAAGAATCTAGGTAAAATATTCATCTTGACAGTCACCATTCTGCCCATCCAAGATATTTGGAGATCTTTACATTTCTCGAGATCGATTTTAATCTCATTTAGGAATTTATAATAATTATTCTCTATTAACATAGTATTTTTGTTGGAAACCCAAATGCCTAAATAACGTACTTTTTTAACCACCTCTATCTTTGTTAGGTCTTGTCATGCCTGCTCCTGAATTAGCCCCTGACAACCCTGATCAGGCTCCTTTAACAGACCCAGACGTAAGTCTTGGGGAATCAAGCCTGCAGCAGGACCCACCTGCAGCCATTCAGGCTCTGCCCAGCTCAAGTGATTCACCCCCAGCCTCACCTCCTCCTGTGAGCAGGCTCCGTGCACAGAGACGGCAAGAACTTAGAGTCAGGAGAAGTGAGGCACAAATGAGGGGGAGACGAACACTGAGTCCTGAGTATTAGCAGCGGCAGGCCGGTATCTGGAAGCTGCTAATAGTTTAATGAGCCAGCATGCTATATCAACAAACTACTGATGCTAACAATGCGTGCTGGCAATGTTACTTCCTGGATAGGATTTATCCGCACCTCTCTGAACTCCTGAGCATATTCTTGAACCTCTGACCTGGCTTTTGACTTTGGACTCTGCCTACGGATTTTCCTGCTTATTGATCTCAGCTCTCTGACCTCTGGCATTCCTGTGACCACGTCTTCACGCTTGACTCCTCTGAAAACAAGGTGATTTACGGCTCTGACCTCTGGCTTGCTTGACTCTGCATTTGGACTGTTAAACCTCTGTCTGAAGAACTGAACTCTTGCCTGGCTGTGACTTTCTTCTCTGACTTGTGTTGTGTTGTCTGAGCCTCATGGTCCTATCGTGATAGGTCTTGTAGTTCTTTAATTATTTCCTGTGAGCAATTCTTTGTTATAATTTTCATCTTTTTAAAATTAATTTTCAGGCCTGCAACATTTCCGTATACTTTAATAGATTCTAACAAGTGCGTATCCAAATTTATAGGGTCTTCCACAATAAACAATAAGTCATCTGCATAAGCCCTAACTTTAAATTCATATCCTTTTATCTTAAGACCATTTATCTGTGTGTTTTGTCTAACTTGCTCAATCAGAGACTTCAGAGCAAATATAAATAACAATGGAGATAGAGGGCAACCTTGCCTTGTTCCCTTATATATCTCTATATCTTTACTTAGATGGCCATTTAATAGAATTTTGGCTTGTTGCTTGCCATAAATAGCAGATATCCAAGTTTGAAAAAGCCTTCCACACTTCCATTTTTCTCATTTATGCAATAGAAATTTCCAGGATAAATTGTCAAACGCTTTTTCCGCGTTGAAAAATAAGAAGGCTGATTGCTTTTCCGGATGTGCCTCATAATACTCTGTTGCATCAATTAACACTCATATATTGTCCTTTAACTGCCTTTTAGGTAGAAATCCTATTTGGTCTTGATTAATAGTCTCCCCCAAAACTTTTTTTAATCTGTTCACTAAAATACTGACAAAGATCTTGTAGTCGGCGTTTAATAACGATATTGGTCTATAATTAGTGATCAATTTTTTTATCACCATCATCTTTGGGAATTAAAGTTATGATTGCTTGGTTCCAGGAGTCCAGGAGCTTACCTGATTTCCCAATAGTTTCTATTAATCTTTTAAATGGAAGACTTATCTGATCTTCAAAAATTCTATAAAGCTCTAATGGAAGCCCATCAGACCCTGGCATTTTTTTGCTTTTCTGTCTTTTAATTGCTTCAGTTAATTCATACATGGATATAGGCTCATTGAGAAGATGTTGCTGATTTTGAGAGAATTCACTATTATCTTTGCCCCTCAGATAGTTATGAATTAGGTCATCAGTTCCTGCATCTGATTTATATAATTCTGCATAATATTTTTCCACAATATTCTTCAGGTCCTGCGATAAGAATTTTTCTTCACCTTTATCGTCTTTTAATGATTTTATTGTCTTCTTTTCTCTTTCTTTTCTAAGTCTATATGAAAGCCACCTAGTTGGTTTATTGGCATTTTCAAACAGATATTGCTTAGAATATTCTATTTTTTTGCAATTTTATCTGCTAGAATTAAATTCATTTTATTTATTTATTTATTTATTTATTGAAATTTGTATCCCGCCCTCCTTGCCATACGGTGGGCTCAGGGCGGCTAACAACAGCCATTATGGCACAATACATTACTTGATTAAAAATTGAACAAACATAAAAACATCCTAACACATACCACATAGATGACATTACTTCAGTGCAATTATCAAACAGCAATCAAGCATATCCCCATATCTGCTCAGACATTGGCAGCTGAAGATCAGGCCAGGGCCAGATGTAACACTGTGGACAGTCCCTATTTAAAAGCCTGGCAGAAGAGCTCCATCTTACAGGCCCTGCAGAATTGTAATAGATCCCACAGGGCCTTGATGTTATCCGGGAGCTCATTCCACCAGTAAGAGGCCACCACAGAAATTGCCCTGGCCCTTGTAGCTGCCAAGCGGGCCTCCCTCGGCCCTGGGACAGTCAGGCGGTTTTGGGATCTGGATCGAAGTGCTCTCTGGGGAATATATGGTGAGAGGCGGTCCTTCAAGTAGGTAGGTCCTTGGCCATATAGGGCTTTATAGGTAAGTACCAGCACCTTGAACCTTATTCGGTATGCTATAGGCAGCCAGTGCAGTGCTTTTAGGGCAGGCCGGACATGCTCCCGAACCGGGAGACCTGTCACCAGCCACGCCGCTGCATTCTGCACCAGCTGCAGCCTCCGGATTTGGCACAAGGGCAGCCCCATGTAGAGGGCATTACAGTAGTCCAATCTTGAGGTGACCAAAGCATGGATCACTGTGGCCAGATCGTCACGCTCAAGGAAAGGGACCAACTGCTTGACCAGCCGTAGGTGGTAAAAAGCTGACCTCGCAGTAGCTGCCACCTGGGCCTCCATCGTTAATGAAGGATCCAGTAGCACTCCCAAATTCCTAACCTCTGATGCTGGCACCAACGGTACCCCATCGAAGGTCGGGAGTGGGATCCCCGCCCCTAGACCGCTCCGGCCTAGACACAGGACCTCCATCTTCGTCGGATTCAGTTTCAGCCAACTCTGTCTGAGCCAACCAGCCACAGCTTGCAATGCCAGGTCCAGATTACCCAGGCTGGAGTCTGACTGGCCACCCATCAACAGATAGAGCTGGGTATCATCTGCATATTGATGACCCCCAAGCCCATACCTCTGGGCTATCTGGGCGAGGGGGCGCATATAGATGTTAAACAGCATGGAGGAAAGCACTGCCCCCTGTTGGACCCCACAGGTCAGTGGGTATCTACAGGAGAGCTGCTCCCCCACTGCCACCCTCTGTCCCCGATCATGGAGAAACGAGGAAAGCCGTTGTAAGGCTGACCCCTGGATCCCAGTATCGGCAAGGCGGTGGGTCAGTAGCTGATGGTCAACCATGTTGAACGCCACTGACAGGTCCAATAACATCAGCACCGCCATACCACCTCAATCCAGATGCCTTCAGAGGTCATCCATGAGGGCGACCAGCACCATCTCCGTCCCATGGCCTGGCCGAAAGCCGGACTGGAAGGGATCCAACACAGAGGCATCATCCAAATAGCTCTGTAACTGATCCGCAACTGCTTTCTTGATCAACTTACCCAAATAGGGTAAGTTAGATACCGGCCGATAGTTGGTCAATTTGGCCGGATCCAGTGATGGTTTCTTTAGGAGGGGGCGTACCACAGCCTCCTTTAGGGCACTTGGGAACATCCCTTTTTCAAGAGACGTGTTGACAATCTCCCTCAGTGCCCCACATACTCCATCATGGCTTGCTTTAATTAGCCATGATGGGCACGGATCGAGTCGGCAGGTAGTTGGGCGGACCAGAGAGAGCAATTTGTCAGCCTCTTCCAGGCAGAGTGGACTGAAATGATCCAAAACATGACCAGAAGATGTGCTTGGAGCCTCTAGTTCTGCTACTGTATCAACTGTGGCAGGGAGATAAAGATTTGTAATTGTTTTGTAAAGATTTGTAAAGATTTTAATTTTATGCTACTTTCTCTATATTCATTATCCACCTTCATCTTATCTTCTTCTATTTTTATTTGTCTATATAATTGCTCATATTTTTTTTGTTTTGTTTTGATTTCCAAGCTTGCTGACTAATAAAATATCCTTGCATAAAGGCTTTAAAAGCATCCCAAATTACATTCATTTCCATACCGGGTTGAATGTTTCTCTTTAAAAAATCCTTAATTCCAGCTTTTGTTTTCTCAATAAACACCTGATCTTTCAATAATTTAATATCCATATTGCATCTAGTTCTTTTCCTCTCTTCCTGTAAAGTAATCAAGATTGGATTATGATCGGTAAATGAGCTCGGCAATATTTCAGCCTCTATTACTTCCTTTAACATTATTAAAGATAACCAGGCCATATCTATCCTGGACCATGACTGGTGTCTATGGGAAAAGAAAGTAAAATCCATTTGCTCTAAATTTCTAGTTCTCCACACATCCAACAAGTTATATTCTCCTGCAGTCTTCAAAAAGCTTTTAGGCAGAATTCCTCCTTGTTTTTTTTCATTTTCTTTCTATGCTTTCTGTCAAGTTTGGGGTCAAAAATGGCATTGTAGTCTCCTAAAATACACACATTATTACAATCCTTAAGGAATAGCACTATCCTGACCTCCTCAAAGAAGCCTTCCTGGTTCTGGTTTGGTGCGTAAATGTTGATTAGTAAAGTTTCTTTTCCTTGTCTCATTATTACGATCGCTACAATTCTCCCATCTTCAGAGGCATAGATCAAACGGGGGAATAAATGCTCTTTTTCGTATATCACTACTCCCTTTTTTTTCTTTGAGTCAGATGCTATAAAGGCTTTTCCCATTTTTTTTTTTTTTACAATTAAGTATTTCTTATCTTTTTCTTTAATATGTGTTTCCTGCAAACATGTTATATCTGAATTTAATTTAATGATCTGATGGAAAATTCTCTTTCTCTTCTGTGGACTATTTAACCTGTTCACATTAATTGATAGAATTTTATATTTTTTTCATGAAAAAATGAAAAAAAATCTATTATTCTTAATGAAGGTGCCAGTAAAGTCATTTCACCACCCCAATTTGTCACTTTTGATGTAGGAAATGTAATGAAAGTTGGGAAAGTGGATTAATCTGGGGGTTGGCTGGGTTGCAGTGACTGATACACAGCTAAAACAAATCTCTAAATCATACTGTTAGTGAATCCATGATGTGAAGAAGACTGGATCAAAAAGTATATTCACAATACAATGGAGATAGGATGTCAGGTAAGAAAGTTTTCACTGGAGAGGGATAGATAGCTAGTGAGTTGTAGTGGTTGTTTCGGACTTCTGTCTGGGAGATCTGGGTTTGAATTCCCACTCATGGCATGGAAGCTTGCTAGGTGATGCTGGGCCAGTCACATTCTCTGAGCCTAGCCTACCTCACAGGGCTGTTGTGAGGATAAAATGGAAAAGAAGAGAACAGTGTAAGCTGCTTTGGGTCCCCATTGGAGAGAAAGATGGGGCACAAATGAACTAAATAAATAAATACTAGGGCAGATTTTTTAGTCTTAGATCTGTTTATCACTCTGTGTTTAAAAAGTCACCTGGAAATCCATAGCCACAGAAAAAAGAATAAAACTTGAGTCCAGTGGTACCTTTAAGGCCAACAAGGTTTTATTGCACATATGAAAGTTTATACCTAGAATAAAACTTTGTTGGTCTAAAGGTGCCACTGGACTCAACCTTTGTTCTGCTGCTTCAGACCAACATGGCCATCCACCTGAATCTATTTCCACAGAAAAAAGGTTAGGTAACCACTTAATATACAGTATATGACTTTTGTTACTTGACATTCAATATCTGAAGTGTTTTGCTTTCTGCAACAGAGGGCACTTAATAGCCATTAGTAATTGATTGAACAATACATTGTTTTACTGTAATGTATTTAATATCTACTATTTTGTCATTTTATACTTCTGATCATAAATAATCTGCATTTGCTATTCAGTTTAAAAACAATAGTTTGGAAAAAAATCCTAGAAATTTTAAATATTATATTATATAAGGGTAGCTCATACATAGTAGGTTTCACACTATATTAAAACCAGACCTGGAATTTGTTGTCAGAGTAACCACTAATGGAAAATGCAAGTATTTTTAATGTAAGTTAACTAGTGGCAGCATCTCTGGGTAGACTTCAAGCTTAATTGATCTTAATTAGCATGTGATCTGGGTTCACCTCTTTCCATACTTCACATCCTTAGCAATATAAAGTTATAAGAAATCTTACTTGAAGATCCAGTCATTAACTATTGCTAATGCTTTGTAGAAGAGTACAACCCACCCAGATTTTATATGTTTTATGAAGCAAAGTGCTAGTGGCTTTGCCCATTATGAAAGTGTTAATGGATGGAGTAGATAAGTATATCTCTGGAGATACCATTGTAGACCAGGAAGGAACCAATAAGAGTAATTAAGTAAATGGGATGTTTTAAGGCTTTAAAAGGAAATAATGGTTACCTGTCACTTGTATGCTGCTCACATCAATGAAGAAAGTCTGCAAATGGACACTTTTATTTCCTTCAATACCCAAAGCCAGTTCATTTTTTATCTTTACATCAGATAACCATTGTACAAAGAAGAGGCTGAATACCGCAATAACACTGCCATTTCTGCCAAATAAGCAATACAAAAAAAAAATTAGCCATCAAAACTGGGCTGTTACAAATGTTGCTGCCCTACAAACAGGCCTAACCTAAGATAAATAATATATAGTTGGCTTAACAAAAGTGCATTGATATTCCTACAAGGCCTCCCCTGCCTTTAGCTTGCAGGATATATGTGAATCTGGACACAGAGAAAGTAAAACACGAAAGTTAACAGTTTCTTGATATGCAGTTAGTTTTCAGAAAGCAATGCGATAGAAGCAGTTTTACTTCCTGTTTTCAGTGTATGCTGTCTTCCAATATGCTCTATTGCAGAGGTGTTGAACTCATTTGTTATGTGGGCTGGATCTGACATAAATGTCACTTTGCTGGGCTGGTATGGGAGATATAAACATTATAAAGGACACTGGCAAACCCAATTAACAGTATTATCTTTTACTCAAAATATAAACATGTGTAAAACATTGACATCCTTACAGTATTTCCTTACAGTATTTCCCTGATGCCCACCCTCCCATTTCCACTGCTCATTACTCATTAGCATGGGGACAGTGTACAGGGACATAATACACAGCCTCTGTCATCTGCCAATAACGGTAACGACCAGTTGCTTGCAGGCTGGATAAGAGCTCTAGATGGGCCGGTTCTGGCCCATGGACCATATGTTTGACATCCCTGCTCTATTGCATACTTATAGATCAACTAATATCAAAAGAGTGGGTAAACTGCTGGGCAATTACCATTAGCTTTCCTCCCGTTTCTACTGTTAGTGGCACAGACATTCATTCCAAGAAATGCGAAGTCCAGGGACAGCATTACAGGGTTTAGTTCCTTTTAAATATGAGGGAATACTGAAGTGTATTTGTAATATCAGTTAAATTTTGGTGAGGTTTGACTGATGAGAGGTGAAGGATTGAGGATGTTGAATGGGTAAAAAGGCCCTGACAGTTCAGCTTCTATTTTCAAGTGTATTCTGAAAATCTGGTTGGAAAAGAGTGTGCTCAAAACTGAGTGATCTCCACCCCCCCCCCACCCCCCAGAGATTGGCAGCAATGGTTCTCCAGGAGAAAATAACTGCTTTGGAGGGTGGATTCTATGACATTCTATTCAGCTGAGGCCTCTCCCCTCCACAAACTCCGGCTTCTGTAGACTTCACCACAAAATTTCCCAACCTGGAGCGGGCAACCCTAGTCAGGATTGGCCTCAATGAGTTCCCCACCAAGGCCAAAGTAGGCATGGAATGGGCCTCCTGCCTTTGCCTTTTTACTGACAGAACCAAGCTTGGTTGCCTAGCAACAGGCACTGAGGGAAAAGTTAGCCTACAGGAGCCAAGCAGGAGAAATATCTTTGTCAGGAGAGACAGCCATTTTGGCAGTTTATTCTGTCTGGGAAGTGGCTCAGCTGGCAGTGGGTAAGGGAGAGGAGTGGACCCAGCACTCAACCAATGACATGCAAATACTCTTGAGTGGTGTTTGATGGGCCAATGGCTGATGGAGCACACAGCACAACCAATGGGAGAGCCAGGAAGTGCCAATACGTTGGGCTCATATATATGTAGGATATATTGACAATATTTTTTTTATATTTTCAGTGGGAATGATAAATTTTGTGAATTTGTGGAGTGGTTGGATAGCTTGCATCCTACTCAGATTTTTTTTTTTGATACATTGGTATATGTTTATGCAGGTCATTTGTGTTAAACCTTCTGTGAAACCTACAGATAGAAACTTTTTTTTTTTTGCATTGTTCCAGTTTTCATCTACCATGGCAAATCAGGAACCTTCCTTTCAGTATTTTTTTAATGTATTAAACATAGTACTTCTTCTGCTTCTGTCTACTCTGGTGAAGACAAGCCCATAGCCCAGAAATTTTATCAGCATGGATATCCCAACAGAGTAGTGATATCAGCCTTGAACCAAGCTAATTGTAAATCAAGGAAGAAATTGTTTGTTCATTCTAAGCCCAACAAGAAAGGTGAAATATTTTTCCAATGGACTTTTCCCCACTTGCTTTACATGTTAAGAATATAAATTTCAGGCACTGAAATCTTCTAAACAATATTCTATCCTGTGAAGCACAACCTAATTTTGGTTTTAAGAAATCATAATCCATTAAGGATTTACTGGTATGTGCTGATTTGAAGACAGTGGAGGCATTGCATTTTTTTAAAGGTCACAAGTGCAATGGATGTGTTAGCTGTGCCTATGCAGCTCAGATTAAATTTGTACATTCAGCATCATTTCCTACACTAGCAATGTGTGCACTTAGATGCTAACTATGCAAATCCAACTCAAATAATTTGTTTTATTTAATGGACTGGTTCTAAGTTTTTGCTGGTAAAAAAGTAGAAGTGTCCCCCTTTAACCATGAACCAAGATTATGTTGGATATCATGGGACCTGAATGTACAAATACCATGTGGGATGGAAACAATAGTAGGGAGGGAAATTTGGCAACATTCAGGCCACTTCCACACTGCCATTTTTGTCATTCATTTGTCCCTATTGCTTCAGAAGTCCCCCCCACAATGTGTTTGCTCTCTCTAGTAGTCCCAGAGGGAGCAAAACACATGTGGGGAAATGGTGTGTGTGTGTGGGGGGGTCAATAGGGACAAACAAGTGACAAAAGTGGCAGTGCAGACGTGGTCTCAGTGAAAAACTTGGCTGGATACTAGGGGTGTGCATTTGGGTCTATCCAAACCAAAAATATACCAAAAATACACCTAATCAGTATTTTTGGTCTATATTTTGGCATCCCGAATGTATCTGGGATTTTTGGGGAGAACCAGAAAAACTCCCTGAAAAAAATTCTGAATATATTTGGGGATTACCGGCAAACCTGGAACAACAGTTGAGGGGCTACAGCAGATTGCTTCCACTGCTCAGCTGTTTTGGACCTTTCTTCTGCAGCCCCTTTAAACAGGGGGCATTTAAAGAGACTGCAGAAGACAGCCCACAAAACAGCTGAGAGAGGCACTCTCCCCACCAGCTCAGCTGGGGCTCTTTTGGGCTGTTCAGCCGAATTGCTGAAGAGACCGCCAGCTGAGCCTGTGGGGAGAGTTATCCCAGCAGGATCAGCTGCTTTGTGAGCTCTTTGGGGCAGTCTGGTTTAAAGGGACTGCCCAAAAGAGCCCCAGTTGAGCCACCTCTCAGCTGTTTTTTGTAGCTTTACTGCTGTTTTTTTCTTCTGTATTGTTCAAGTCTATTGGACCCAGAAAAATTCACGATTTCCGAAAAATCCCAGAACAAATTACTTTACCAGTATTGAGATCCAGGGTTTTTTGGGGGGAATCCCAATTTTTTTCTGGGTCCAATAGACCTGAACCCAAAAAATACTGAGAAAAAAATTGCACACCCCTACTGAAAACAACTTAAGATCTTTAGTATACCTAATCCAGTTACTAAAATTATTGACAATCTTCAGAAGCCTTCTAAAATGACCTTCTGAAATACTGAGAGAGGCCATGTTTGGCCAGTTCAATCCCTGGCACCTCCCATTAAGAACCTAAGATAATAAGTGATGTGAAAGACTTTTGCTTGAGACTCTAGAGAGCTGCTGTCAGTGGACAATATTACCTTTGATGGAACAATGATCTGTTTCAGTATAAGGCAGCTTCACATGTAATCTTGTACCATGTTGTTTTCTTTGCATGGTTACTTAAGGTGAGGAAATTGAGGGGGGCATCAAGGGAAGAAAGCTGATACCCTGCTGAGTGTAGCATTCTCCAGCTAAAAAGTTAGCAGATTTCATCTGATAATTTGGAATGGGCCATGTAAGTCCTAGAACAAATTGGAAAGGAAACTGTGTGAGGCCCCATATTTTATGGGGTTACCTAGCAACTCAAAATGATGTCCAAAGTCTTGTGATATAATCTCATGACATCTCAGTTGCCATTCTGATTTTTGAAACAAACAAACAAACTTGTGATGTTTCCATTGCCTAGGAGGTTATCCCCCCCTTTTGAATTTTTGATTTATTTTTTTTGTAAACCTGTGGGTTTTCCTGTGTTTTCAAAATTCTACTTAAGGTTGTTTTTTTTTAATCTTCATGGTGGGGCAATACTTGGAAATATGGTATCACTACTCAAAATTTATACAGTGTATGGCATCCAAAGGTAACTTGTCTCTGCCAGTTTGGTGTAGAGCCAGTTTGGTGTAGAGAGCCAGTTTGGTGTAGTGGTTAAGTGCGCAGATTCTAATCTGGGAGAACTGGGTTTGATTCCCCACTCCTCCACTTGCACCTGGCTGGATGACCTTGGGCAAGCCATAGCTCTGTACCAGCTGTTCCCTCAAGGACAGCTTGGGAAAGCGCTCTCTCAGCCCCACCTACCTCACAGGGTGTCTGTTGTGGGGAGGGGAAGGGAAAAGGAGTTTGTAAGCTGCTCTGAGACTCCCTTGGGGAGTGGAGGGCGAGGTATAAATCCAATCTCTTCTTCTTCTTCTTCTTATGCTCTTTTTAGGCTGAGCATCACTTTGGAATATTTGATTACCTTTTGGGAACTGCTACTTGGTTTTAGTAACTCTCAGTATTGATTTATCTTGTAGCAAGATCTGGATCGAAGATGATATGTGACTCTATAATCATGCTTACTCAACTGAATAAAGTTTTCTCTTGGTGAAAAAAATCAGGTGACCTTTTTTATTTCAAAGAACATGTTCCAGAAGACTGTCATTGATACTTCTATACTCTTGGGGAAGCAGTGATTAAACCTATCGTAGCAGAAAGCAGAGGTGGCAGTATTCTTCCTTTTAATTTCTTAAATGATTCTGATAACCCAGAGGGCATGCTGAGTAAACAAAGGCTTCTTTTGCTATCTTGATGACTCATCTATGTTCCAAGGATGAAATAAGAAACTAGCTTGCTCCACAGATACAACATCACTTTTTCTTATAAAAAACAGTCCAAATGTATGTTCTTGAAGAGAAGTAAAAATTTAAGTATTTCTGCAATGAAGAAACGAATACGAAATCCATAAAGTATTATAGATCTGATAAATGTTCTGATGTAGACAAAAGAATCCTTATTTACACCAATTTTTTTATACTATTCAAGCTCTATAAAAGGCAAGAAAACAGGAAGTGCTTACACAAAAATGCTTCTTTATATATTACACTAGTAGAAGGAGGGACTACAACAGCAAAAGAAACCAGAACAGAATGAAAGAAAATCGTGGGGTTTTTTTTGTTACAGGCTGATTAGATGGGGGATTTGTTTTATTTTCATATTGATTATTATAATTATGAATCCCCTATTTTCATAATTATCATAATTATAAATGAAAGTAATATAAGTCTAACATCAGTTCAGTTGACCTTAACTATACTTGTGTAGCCCCCTGAAAAAGAATGTGTTCTTGTGTAGTTAAAAGAACTTAGGATCCACTTCCCAGAGATAACTTTTAATCCCGAAATGCAACTGTGATTTGTCTTTTCACTTGCAACAATTACATCAATGTAACATGTAAATGTGGCCACTAGGATATCATGAAATACTTTGCCAAATGCTTTGCTGAAAACAAGATACACTGTGACCACAACATTCTGATTGTCTATCAAACAAGTTATTTTATCAAAAAGTAAATAAGTTTAGTCTGTCATGACTTGTTCTTGATTTAAAAAAAACACTCTGGTTCACATGAACACATGAAGCTGCCTATACTGAATCATAGCATTGGTCCATCAAGGTCACTATTGTCTATTCAGTCTGGCAGTGCTCTCCAGGTTCTCAGGCAGGGGGGTCTTTCACACCACATACTGCCTGATCCTTTAAAACTGGAGAGGCCAGGGATTGAACCTGGGACTTTCTGTTTGCCAAACAGATGCTCTGTCATTGAGCCCGGAGCCCTCCCTAGTAAGAAATGCTTTCTCTTCCAGAACTTCATGGAATAACTCTTTAATAATCTATTGTGGAATTTTCTTAGGTATCAAACTCCAGATGACAAGTTTGTAGTTTTCAGGTTCATCTCTGTGACAACACCCAGTCTCCGAAACTGGGGGCTTAAACTCCATGCCCTATAAACTTCTTTTGCCCCCCCCAAAAAAACATTGTTATAATTGAGGCTTTCAGGACCTCTTAGTCTTCCAGTCCTCAGTGAGGACAATGCTTGGACTCAGGGTGCAACTCAGCATTTACTTGGCCTGTTTTACCCTCTCAGTATTACAATAACAAAGTAACTGGAGAGCTGGGGACTTAGAATGCATACCAGTTACAAAGCAGTTTCCTTTTTTTTTTTTTTTGACTAATTCAGACTTACAACATGCAACAGAAAGATTTTTACTTTTTAAACTGTTTTTGACAGGAACAGCACCCAAGCCCTATTTTCAAAAACCTCAAGTCTTCGATAGACTTCTTGCCTAACCAGCTGACCTCCTAGCCCTCTTTACACCAAAATCTGGCAATCCCAAATTTTGTCAATTGGCCAGCAGTTAAACTGTCAAACTACTCCTTTCCCCCCAATGTTCTGGTCCACTGTTACAATATAATTGGCAGACGCTCTTGGAGGACAGAACTTAAGACTGTATGTCATAACCTCCAACCCCCTTTTTTTCTGAAGACAAGACCAACATTTTCTCATTGCTAATCTTCTGGCTCATCATCTGTTCTCTAAGGGTTCTAAATGATTAAAATCGCAGGCTCCAAGATAAAATCTGTAAAGTCTCCAGTAACTTGCCATATAATTCATCTGCCTCTGGAGACTTGAACTCATTTAAAGTAGCAATTTTTTTTCTATTTCCTTATGTACTCTAGCCTGTAAGTCACTCCTCTTATTGTACGTTCTGCTTCTCCAAAGTTGGAGACAGTTCCTCTCATGGGAGCAGAACAAGGCAAAATAGTAATTACAGTAGTTCTTCTTTGTCTTTGTCATCCGTTAAAATTTCACAAGGCCAAGCCTACCCTTTCTTTTTTCTTCTAGCTTAAAACATAGCTGAAGAAGCCCTTATTCTTTTTACAACCCCTTACAAGGCCCAGCTTTAGCCTTCCTCACACTATCCTTATAGCTTAGGACTGCTCTTTTGTTTTCATCCTTAGATAAATCTTCCATCTTCTATACATTTTTCACTTTTAAATGATCAGAGAATGCCTTGTGCAGCCACACATTGACTTCCTTAGCAATTTCTCATTGCCCTTTTCCCTTAATATTTAACTTATCAGAATCTCCCACTCCTTGGAATTCATTTCTCCTACAGGGTTTCAATCAAGCCTTGGTATTTTATCCATTTTTTCCCTCAAGTCCTTCAAAATCAGTTTTCTAATATGAAGGGCATACATCTGACTATACTCAGTTCTCACATTACTTAATATCACAGATTCCAGGATGATAATAGAATGGTGATTCTAGGCTTTATTAAAAATGTTCAGATGTATCAGACAGCTGTTGTATTTAGCAATGTCTAAAAGCCCTTTATCTCTTGTCATAGCCATTTGAAAACTAATTACAATAGCAATATAGCTGTAAGGAGGGAGAATGTTAATTTGGCACAGTTTTGTACCAGATTGATTTGAGTTAGGGTCTTCTGAATAGATGATTGGGAACATAAAATCAGCTATTAGAAGAAATGGACCTAGAAACAATCCACATTATGTGACTGCAAGAGCTCCCAGTTTACATAGATCCTTCTGGAAGTTTTATCCAGCTATATGGAGCTTGCTGTTAGAGTCATGAAACAAGGGAAAGAAATGGATGAGAAAATAGCATTACAATATATATATTGTTAAAATCAGGGGTCATTTGGGGCCGGAGTGAGGCAGAGCAGCACTCCACCAGCCCAGGAGTGGGTACAAATGGCGGTGGTGGCAAGCCCCGCCCCCAGCGGGCCTGTGGAGGAAGCGAAGCAAGAAGGGATTTAAAGTTTAAACCCCTTCTCTCTAGAGTCACACAGCAGCAGTGGCACAATCTTCTATTGTATCCTATGGGCCCATAAAATACAATGGAAAGATCGCCGCTGCTGTGGTGTGACTCTAAAGAGCTTGCTTCACTTTCTCTGCAGGCTGGCTAGGGGCGGGGCTTGCCACTGCCATTTGTGCCCACTCCTGAGCTGCCAGAGCGCAAGCCTCCCCTTTCTTTCCTTAGCCGGCCTGCTAAGGCAGGCGGGGGGGGGGGCAAAGTGAGAAGGGGTTTAAACCCCTTCTGTCTAGAGTCACATGGCAGCGGTGGCACAATCTTTCCATTGTATTCTATGGGGCCATAAGATACAATAGGAGATTGTGCCACTGCTGCGGTGCGACTCTAGAGAGAAGGAGTTTAAACTTTAAACCCTTTCTTGCTTTGCTTGTCCCCCCAGCCTGCTTTGGCAGCCTGGCTGGGGAAGCAAAAAAGGGGGGGAGGCATCTTCAAAAGCCTCCCCTCCCCTTTCCCAGCCAGCCTGCCAAGGCGGGGGGGGGGGGAGAGAGCAAAATGAGAAGGGCTTTAAAGTTTAAACCCCTTCTGTCTAGAATCATGTGGCGGCAGTGGCACGATCTTTCCATTGTATTCTATGGGGCCATAGAATACAATGGAAAGATCGTGCCACCACTGCGGTGTGACTCTTGAGAGAAGAGGTTAAAACTTTAAACCTCTTCTCACTTTGCTTCCCCCCTTGGAAGCCCCCCCCCCCCCGCCTTGGCAGGCCAGCTGGGGAAGGGAAGGGAAGGCTTTTGAAGATGCCCCCCCTTTTGCTTCCCCTTCTGACACACTTCCAGTGATGTCAGGGGGCATGGCATATGCTAATGAGTTATGCTAATAGGTATGCTAATGAGCTCCTGCACCTCTTTTTCTACAAAATGACCCCTGGTTAAAATAATTTGATCAGTGATCCTATACACCATAGCATACCTATCAGTGAATTTGCTGGTACTTCAAGTGTAACAGTCAATATAGACTTTCACTCTATCAGTCCACTCACCTGAACTGCAAAATCTCACATCTCTTATACTCGATTTGAACCTCACTTGATTGAAAGATGTCATCTACCTATGCAAAAATATATATGAGAGAGAGAGTGTTTTTTATGGGATTAATAACTGTCAGTGCCTATCTGCAAATCTATGTACTTTAAATAAATGTTTTTTTCAGAGACCTTTCAGATGAACTAAAAGAAATCATAGAACTCTGGCTTTCCTCATCAAAACCAAAGCACTACTGTACATTGAAGTCTGATAAATTGATGCTGTATAAATTCAGTACTGCATACACTGCTTCAATTCCAGCTCTTGTCATAGTTAGGAAGTAACTCCCCACTATCACCCAAGCATGTCATTTATTCAGATACATGAATTATTCTTTAGATTGCTTCAGACATTATTTTTTAAACCCAGGGATAATATCAATATATAAAAAGTGTAAACACATGTACAACACTATGACTGAAAATAGCACAAATATTAAATGGTAGTTTGTGGGGTGAGTCACAAGAAAGATTCCCACAGGAAAGATTCCCACCCTTGAAACTGAGAACTAATGATGGGGCATAAGAGCTCAATCCCCCACCTAGGGTGTCAGGAAGTAGCATGGATCTCCTGGGACCACCTGAGCAGCATCATGCAGGCTCAAGACCACTGAATAGTTAATTAAACTTGTGACCAGTAACAAATGTTATTACCCTATTCTCTTGCTGAGTTCCACTACTACTGACTAGCTGCATGCCTTTGTGATGTGGCTGTGGACTCAGTGGCTGTGTTTTTGCTTCTTACAGCCTTCCGGTAAGGATACTGTGCTGTTCTCTGAAGTGCCCAGTGGTGGGGACTAAGATAATCCCTGTGACCTACTCCATTAGCCATCACTGATGCCTTCCAAAAATAATGCAGTTAGGAGGTCACCATGAAGTTCCTGGATGCACAGCTTTATTTCATTGATGGAAGTCATTTTATATAGGAAAAAGTGAAACTGTCTTTACATGATAGAAGAGACCTAATACCAGCTCCTGGCACTGCTGTATCTATTCAAATTGGCCTGATAATCTACAAAAGATGCAAACAAGGTCAGGTTCTGAAGCATCTTCACCCACCTCTATTTTTGTTTTTAACATCCAACTGGATCAAGCATTCTGGAGAACTCAAAAGGTTTTACTTTGGTTGGTTCTCATACAATTATGATATGTCTTTTATTTTCAGTCCTCACAATGAGGTTCCCGCGCCCCCGGCAAGGCCATGGGGCTTGGGTGCCATTTTGCCACCCAGGAGGAGGGAGGGGCAGACAACTGCTTGCGACACTTTGCATCACAATGGTGGGGGCGGGCCCCGCCTTTGTAGTTTGCTCCTTGAGCTCATAGGAGAAGGCCGTGTGTACCGTGCTGCGCCGTGGGGCCTATCTGCTTCAGGCTCGCAGCCCAGCGGAGGAACAAGAACCGAGGAGGCCCCCCCTTGTTCAGCGCCTCTTTGGGAAGGTGCTGCGGCTGTTGCCGCTCAGGGCCGGAACATTTTTTCTCAGTGCAGGCTATCACGCTGCGGCAAGGTGACCTCCTGCAGGCCTCAGGCCATTTCAGGGACACGGCTGTTGGAGCCGGTGGCTGGGTGCTTGCACCCTTTTGGCACATTGCAGGCGTTGCCTCCCCTCAGTAGCAGAGGCGGCAGCCTCCTCGTGTTAACAGCGGTGGCGGCCTCTGTCCCCCCCCCTTAAGGACCAGTTGGTGGCTTTTCTTTTGGGTGGCTGTCACCGTTATTTTCTGGCCCAAGGGCTGAGTTTTCTTTTCATCGGAAGGGGTGGTGGTGATTGGTTGCCCCCCCTTCATAATTTATTATTATTATTATTTGCTGGGTGTTCGCACACATTATTTGTCTTTTCCCCCCTTTTACTTTTCTTTGAGGGTGGGGTTGTGTGCTCGGGGAAAGGGGCTTTAGGGCGAGGGCTGGGCCATTAGGCTTTGCTCCTCCCCCCTTCCCCCCCAGCCTTGGAAGCTGCTTTTGCTTTCCTTTCCAGTGCTGTGTGCTCACTCGCCTTTTCTCCCACCCCCTCCTTGGTTATTGGGGAATTCAGGTGGCCTTTCTTACAGTGGGGTTAACACCCGGTAATTTTAAGTATGGCACCAAAGAAGGGTCAAGGATCTTCCAAGGGGAAAGGGCCTGCCCCTAAGCGGCCACTGCCACGGCCCCCCTGTTTTGCCATCCGAACCTGGATTATCTGACGATGAAGGAGACCCTGTTAATGCAGCTATTTTTGTGCAACTGTCGGCGCTTGAGCAGCAGTGACAAAAGCCTTCTGAGGCTATTGCCAGTTCCCCAGGGGCTAAGGAAGGCAAGCTTGACCAGGTCTCTTCTTTCCAGGCTAAAGTCTTGGCTTGCTTAGCGATGCTTGAAGATGGTCAAGGCAGGGGAGCATCCACGTCTCAGGATGTGGGCCATCACCAGGAGGAAAGCACCTTGGGTCAGCAGCTGGAGCAGTTCAAAGGACCAGCACCTGGGCTGGGTAAGTTGGCTCAGTGCCCAGATGAGGCGCTAAGGTGGCCATGGAGATCTGGTCACTCTGGAGCTTTGGGGAAGACATCCACCCTGGGTTCATCCCCACCTGGAGGTAGTGGGCTGTGTCAACACACTGCAGGGTGTGGGTGTGGTTTCACTCCTCTGCCTTGCCAGTGCTCACATTCTGGGTGGCCAGGGTGGTTAGCACCAGTACATGGTGGTCAGTCATGTGAGCAGGTTCTGGATAGGGCCTTGCCCAGGGGGATTTGGTTTTGCCCCTTGGTGACCACTTTTCATCTGCTACCAGGGATCGAATATTAAGGGGTGATTACATAGTTGTTTTCACCCTTTTGTTTAGGGAATTGGAAAAGAAAGAAAAGGAGTCTCTTGATGACCGGGATAAGGAATGCATTAAGAAGTGGAGGGCTGATAGGTGTTGGCCGAATTGGTACCGAAGCTTCTTGATTTATACCAGCATCATTGTCCACTCTTAGCCTTGGAGGGCCTCTGCCTTGTTGCAGTACATGAATATAATTTATAAAGCATACACAGGGTTTGCTGGCATTGGTTGGTTGAGTACAACGAGGGCTTTTGCATGCAGGCTGCCATGAACCCATCACTGCAGTGGGATCAGATCCATCTGCCCTTGTGGCTCCAGCATGTGGCTCCAGCGTAGCCGGCGCTGGGTGATCATTCGGACAGTGGCCATGTGGTCCACAGGTTGCACGGGTCGTCCAGTGCTAAGGGAGTGGCCGGCCAGGTTTTTCAAAAATGCCCACTTTGTTGGGAGTTTACCTCCCAAAATGTGTGTAGCAGAAAGGTTTGCTCCTTTCGGCATGAATGCCCCTTGTGTTCTAGCCCCCACCCCTCTCCAGCTGCCCCAGGCCCAAGGCCAGATTGGGCTCCTGGGGTGGTAAGCACCCACCAGGAGGGGGTGGGCAGCAAGGACAAAGGGGCCTAGTCCCATTAACATAGAGGTCCTTGAATGCATGCTGAGAGGTTTCCCCAATGAGAACGATGGGCGTTATTTATTGGAAGGGGACAGGAAGCCTTATTTGGCCCCTAATTTACGGTCTTTGGCGGGGATGGAGCCCATTGTGTAGCTGAAGATAAGGAAGGAATGTGAGGAAGGTAGGGGTTTGGGCCCCTTTGCAGCCCCACTGGTTCCTAATTTCTGTGTGTCCCCTTTAGGCATTGTTCCAAAGAAAGCTGAGGGCGAGTATCGCCTCATTCACCACTTGTCCTATCCACATGGGGCCTCGGTAAATGATGCAATACCTCATGAGCTCTTTTCCATCTGGTATACGTCATTCGACCAGGCCTTGAAGGTTGTGCGTAGCTGCGGACGGGGTGCTGAGCTGGCGAAGTGTGGCATTAAGTTCGCCTTCCGCCTCCTTCCTGTTCACCCAGGGGATTTTGAGTTGTTAGGTTTTGCCTTTGAAGGGGTGTTTTATATGGACCGGGCTCTCCCGATGGGGTGCTCGGTAACCTGCTCTGCCTTTGAGAAATTTAGTTCCTTTTTAGAGTGGTCCTTGCATTTTCATACTGGCCAGCAGAGCATGGTGCACTACCTTGATGATTTTTTATTTGTTGGGCGTGCAGACACCGGCACTTGCCAATTGAGTCTTTTATTCAGTTGACTGAGGATTTGGGAGTCCCGCTGGTGCATGAGAAAATGGAGGGCCCTAATTGTGTTCTTGTATTTTTAGGAATAGAGATAGATACGGAGCAGCAGTTGTGCAGGTTGCCATTACAAAAGCTGTGAGACCTGTGATGTCTT
Source organism: Lepidodactylus listeri (assembly GCA_029233225.1). Classification (NCBI taxonomy): domain Eukaryota; kingdom Metazoa; phylum Chordata; class Lepidosauria; order Squamata; family Gekkonidae; genus Lepidodactylus; species Lepidodactylus listeri. Next base: position 114,210,006 of record JARCFY010000001.1, on the reverse strand, counting down.
ATAGCTTCAGTGTTTCCCCTTAGGAAGATATCCTTGGTTGAATTGCAGCGTCTCGTGGGCCACCTCACCTTTGCTTGTAAAGTGGTGGCCATGGGCAGGGCATTTGTCCGTCACCTTTGTGATGCTATGGCAGGCCTGCGCCGGCCTCATCATAAAACCAGGGTTACTCATGGGATCCGGCAGGACCTCTTGGTGTGGCTGGAATTTTTGGAGTCCTATAATGGGGAGGATTTATTGGTTGAGGCTGAGCTGCAAGTCATTTCTGATGCAGCTGGGTCCTCCGGTTTTGGTGTTTATTTCAGGGGACATTGGTGTGCCGAAGTGGGTTGGTTCCAGGTGGGTTGGGTTAAGGACCTGACCTTTTTAGAATTTTTCCCAATTGTGGTGGCAGTTAGGTTGTGGACGTCAGACTTCGCAGGACACATGGTTCATTTTTGGTATGGTCCAGGTTATTAATTCGTTGACTTCCAGATCAGCGTGGATTATGGCGCTGGTTAGGGTTTTTACGTTAGTTTGTTTGGAACATAACATATTGTTCAAGGCACAACATGTTCTGGAAGTTAGTAATTGGGTTGCGGACACTCTTTCCTGTAAACAGATAGAGCAGTTCTGCCAGTTGGCTCCAGAAGCAGACCCCTTCCCAGTAAGGATGCCTGCGGTTTTTTGGGAGATTGGTGGACTGAAGCAGACAGGGTGCTTGGTTTAGCCCTGGCACCTTCAACCCGTAAAGCTTATAAGCGAGCAGGCCAGGATTTTGTTTCGTTCAGGTGTTCAGTTGGCTTGACGCAAGTTTGGCCTATTCCCGTTTCCCACATCATTCAGTTTTGTGTTTTTCTGAAGAGGAAAGGATTAGCTGTTAATTCTATACAGGGTAAATGGGCCTCCCTGGACTTTGCCAGCAAGGCGGAAGGTCATGTTGATAACATGGGTGATTTTAGGATTAGGAAGATCTTGGAGGGATGGTCACATGAGTGCCAACCTCTGAAGGATAATAGGGAGCCACTGACTCCTGCGGTCCTAAAAGGTTTGCGGACTTTATGGTCTCACCTTTGTCCAGACCCCTACGAAGCAACCCTTTTCCATGTGGCAGCATTGGTTGCCTTTTTTGGAGCACTTTGGGTTAGCGAGCTGGTGGCTGCCTCTAAACGGGACAGCTCTGGCGTGCCCTCCGATTGCGGGATCTTTCTTTTATGGGGCAGAGGTGTTGATTCGCCAGTCCAAGACGGACCAGAGGGGCAAAGGTTTGGAGGGGGTCCTGGGCCAGTGTGAGGATGAGGAGCTCTGCCCTGTTTTGGTGCTCCAACACTACTTGTCTTGGCGCAGGTTTTCCAATGGTGCCCTGTTTTGTCACCGTGATGGCACCTCACTCACAAAATATCAGTTTTGGTCAGTGACCCAGAAGGTGTTGAAAGAATTGGGCCTGGGGGCCTATCGTTTTGGGACCCTTTCCTTCCAGATTGGGGCTGCATCCACCGCAGCTGCTATGGGTTACTCTCCGGCCGCAATTCAAGATATTGGCCGTTGGCGCTCTCAATGTTATAGAACCTATGTTAGACGTTGCAAGTTTTGAATGTTTTTATTTACGTAATTCTCATTTCAGGTTCTGGTGGCTGGCAGGCAAGACGAGTCCTGATCTGTGGCCACAGTATGGTTTTTGGGGCAGCTCATCGGGCCAGGAGAATTCCTGTGGTTTCTCAGTTGGGGCTCAGTGAATGGGCTGAAGTTGAGTGGCTGGGTAGGAGAGGCATGAGATGGCCTGGTCTCTTCACACTACTTTTTGGGGTGAGGTGTTTTCCTCCCCCACATGTTTTGGTGCTCCACCTGGGAGGAAATGATCTTGGCCTGTTGAAGGTCATCACGTTGGTGCTTCAAGTAAAAGCTGATCTGGCCCATATCCAGGCACGATGGCTGGATACACTGCTAATATGGTCGGCAATGTTGCCACGCCATGTGTGGCGCGGCTTGGGGGACCCATGGAGCCTGGATAGGGCACGGCGAAAGGTTAACTGCCAGATAAAGAAGGCCATGGAAGTGGGTTTGGGGTGTTATTTGCCTCACCCCGAGATACGGGTCGAGTTAGCCAACCTGTACAGGGATGATGGGGTGCACCTGTGAAACAAGGGCAATGATTTGTTTTTATAAGACTTTCGGCAAGGGATTAGGGCAGCCTTGGGCTGTTAGATGGCCATGTCGGCCAAAGCAGAGGCTTGACCTTGCAAGTAGCAGAGTTATAGGGTAAGGAGAGCAGAACTGGTAAGCACTTCAGCCAGTCCCCATTTGGGATAGGGGGTTATCAGGAACGACCCTCGGGTTTTAGGGTTCGGGGCTGGGAATGTGATCTCCTCTGGGAACCTCCCAGGTAAGCGCCCCCTGGGGTTTTAGGGGTTTGGGGGTAGGCACCCTTGGGGGGGACCTGGGTGCTGGGCTGCCAGTCATGGGCCAGAGCAATGGCCATAGACTGGAGCTGGTGACTTGCCCATACCAAGGCCTAGGAGGTTTGCTGATTGACACCTGCCTGGCCTGTTCTGCTCCTGTTAGCTCCCTTGCCATTGTTGTTGGTAGTTAAATAGTTAACAAAGTGGCCCTTGTTTGATACCAAACACAGTTGTCCATCTTGTCATTCCGGATTGGGGAGCAACAAGGTCCTCAAGCCCCCAGCAAGGCTGTGGGGCTTGGGTGCCATTTTGCCACCCAGGAGGAGGGCTGGGCAGGCAACTGCTTGCAATGCTTTGCATTGCAACGGTGGGGGCAGGCGGCAACCTTATAGGCACAGCCCCACCCCTGCCTTCGCAGTTTGCTCCTCGAGCTCAGCCTGCCCGCCCATCTGCCCTGTTGTTTGGTGTAGGCTTTTGCTGGTCGCCTTTGGGGCCGGGTAGGAATTTTTCACCCTCTACCTGATTGGTCTGTGGTGGAGGGTGTTTTTGCCTACCTTGCACTGAACTCAGGGAACCAAGCTTGGGCAGTTTGTTGGGCTATAAGTAGGCAGAGTTTACTTTGGCAGAGTTATAGGGTAAGAAGAGCAGAACTGGTAAACACTTCAGCCAATCCCCATTTGGGATAGGGGGTCATCAGGAACGGCCCTCGGGTTTTAGGGTCCGGGGCTGGGAATGTGATCTCCTCTGGGAACCTCCCAGGTAAGCGCCCCCTGGGGTTTTACGGCTTCGGGGTAGGCGCCCCTGGGGGGGGGACCTGGGTGCTGGGTTGCCAGTCATGGGCCAGAGCAATGACCATAGACTGGAGCCAGTGACTTGCCCATACCAAGGCCTAGGAGGTTTGCTGATTGACACCTGCCTGGCCTGTTCTGCTCCCGTTAGCTCCCTTGCCGCTGTTGTTGATAGTTAAATAGTTAATAAAGTGGCCCTTGTTTGATACCAAACACAGTTGTCTGTCTTGTCATTCCGGACTGGGGGGCAAGGACATTGAAAACAAGCTTTTGTAATATACCTTTTTCAGGTATTCTAGAACTCCCCCTCTAAAACAAAAGTGGAGTCTTTTAGAGAGGATTTATAAAACAGAGCTGGTAATAGTATATGGAAAACTTGTACAGCTAAATAAAATAACTTTAGAACAATACCTGGAGCCTCACCAAGCTTCTTGGGGGATTTTTGTGAATATCTATACTTGTTTAAAAGAAACCTGGAGAGAAATTTTTTGATGTACTCATACATATGATCACCTTAGGATTGCCCTTTTCAAATGTTTTATCAGTGCATTCTTTGACATAATTAATACATGGGGGGATATAAAAATTAAAAACATAAAAACACAAGAAAACTTTGCTTGATCAGACTAATGATTTATTGAGTCCAGCTTTCTGATTTCTCTAGGAATCTATTAACCTGGGCATTAAGGTTTATGAACAGGTAAGAACTGAAAAAACATAATACTATCTATCTATGCATACACACTGGAAATAAAAACATAACAGTGAAGGGTTTGAAATGTACTGCTTCTGCTTCACGAACCCAATCAGATAATTTGGAACACCAATATCCAGGAATGAATTTGGAGGAAGAAAATTTTGGAAGCTTACATGTGTAGTCTAGATTTGTTCCACATTTTTCCCAGGTGAGTTAACATATAGTTGTTCTAGGATAAGAGGAAGTAGGTTAGCTGGGGGAAATCTTGTGGGAGTCAAAGATGAAATGGGTCGCAACATGTTTCTCCATTCTCAGTTGGGAACATACTTCTACAAAAATGTTGTACTGCTGTGGTAGTGGTATGATGTTGTGGAGAGAAGCCTGTTTTTTTTTTTTACTCTTCCTGGTAATGGCATCCTCTACCTATGAAGAGATGGAGTGCATTTAGGCACCTTGTGCAATCAGTATTGGCCAAGGAGTTCCTATGTAAAGCATCCCCGCCTTTTACAGTGTCAGATTGTTCTCCAGCCTTGCGCCAAGCAGAAATTTTTGGAAGTTCTGTCAAATTGGTATGGATTGTAGCTTTTATCATCTGCTTTGTACTGCCTTGACTAGAAGTGATTAATACTAAAAAGGCACAGCTTTAGGGATTGAAAATATTCTTACTAGTTTTGAGAGGAATAATGTGTGCTGCTGACACATACATGCACAAAAAGTTGCTGAGTGCCTGAGGCATCTAAGGATGAAAGGAAGTTGCTCAGCTCAGGGATCTATCAGCTGTATAGCCATGAGATTGAGGCTGGGAGACTCTCTTGGTGCTGGCAACATCAAATTAACACAAAATGTTATATGACATGGAGGAAGAGGAGTGTCACTTGTCACCTTTGAAACAAGTTAGTATTCAGGTTTAAAATAGTGAGGCCCAACAGCAATGCTGGACCAGGATTCAAATCAGATGGGGTTATCTAAAATGTAAGCAACCTATTGTCAGCCACACTAAAATGGCAGGCTGCATTTAATTGCAGCATACTTTTTGACAATGCATGTCGTATCTTCATTCCAGGGTGCAAGGGGGAAAAAAATAAGGTGTTTCCTAAAGGCAATTTTCCTCCCACAGTGTTTCAAAATTCCTGGTCTTGATGAGCTGTGTGTGTGTGTGTGTGTGTGTGTGTGTGTGTTTGAGAGAGAGAGAGAGATTTAAACCTCCTGCTTCTGCACACCCCAGGGCTTTTGTTTTAAAAAGAAAATGCCATTCAGTAATAGTCTCATATGTAATTGTCAGCTGATTCTTACCATTTGCTGGATGTCAAAGGCTAGACTTTTAAAGGCCACTGATGATTTGTCTTGCAAAGCCAAGCTGAAAGATGCTCCTGACAGTATTGTGAATGTACCTTGGGCTGCATAACTGCTTTCACCTGACACAGATCAAAGGGAAAACATATGCATTACAGCAAGGATTATTTTTCTCATTTTACATTTTGTTTAGAACTCTTCTTCATGTTTCATTTACTAGCTTAAAATAGATTCACAGAGGAGCAATGGAAGAAAGCATTGTTTATGACCATATTATTTATCACAATATAAGAATTTTGAAGTACAGTTTGCAGCAGTCCTGGTGTTAGTGTTCAGTTTTGACCTGAGCATAAATGGGCACAAATGCTTCCTATGGTGTGGCTGAACCACTGTTTCCCTAGGAGTCTGTAAGCTTAACACATAAGGGGCTGTTCATGCCCCTTGCATGAGATCCAAAGGTATTTTAGTTTTACAGGGACCATAGGACTGGATGCTGCTGATCAAAGGCATTTCTATCATTTGAATGGGGCATCCTTGCCTCTCCTTTTCCACTGCAGAACAAACTGATCCCTGAAATTCTGCTCCTGATGTATAAAGGATCATGAGAAATAATATCCAAAGGCATTTTGTGTCACAAGAACCACAGGATTGGATGATGCTGATGGAAGGCAGGATTAGACATCTGTAGCAGGAGAGGAGAACTGGCAAAATTGCCCCTTCCATTAGTAAAAATTTATTACAGGTCCAAGTCACTCTCTATCTGTCTCTCCCCCCTTTATTTATTTCACTCTCTGTCTGTCTCTCTCTCCCCCCCCCATTTATTTCTCACTGAGACTCAAGAGAGATTACAAAGTCAGTGCAATCAATAGGATGAAGCATTTAATAAGCAATGCAATAGGTACAAAAATCTGAAATAAGGTGTAAGTATTAAACATGACATGCTAAACAATGCAAGGAACAGCTGAAACATAATGCAGTGAAAGCAAGTTAATACATACAGCAATGGATAATGCATATTAATAGTATAACCCACAGTCCTGTTCCCTTTATTGAAGAGTCTTCATGACCTGACCTGGATAGCCCAGGCAAGCCTGATTTCAACAGGTCTCAGAAGTTAAAGAGGGTTGACTCTGGTTAGTACTTGGATAGGAGATGTTTTTGAAATACCAGGTTGGGAGAATGGGGCAGGCTTTATTCAGTCACCTCTCTGAATATGTTCCAGGCCCCCAGTAGGGGAGAGTTACCAGAGGTCAATATGACTTTCAGGTGCGTGCACACACGCACACGCGTGCACATACACACACAATACAAATAGCAAAAAAGGGGGTGGGAAGAAGAGTCTTCACGAATAATTCTGTTAGAACGCAGCCTTATTTCCTACATAAAATTCCCTCCTGAACAGTTCTGTTTTAGAAATTTTGCAGAAAGCCAGAACTGCAGGAACCTTCCTGATATTATCAGGTAGGCTATTCCACAGGGTGGGGGGCTGCTGCTGAGAATGCACATGTGTGGCTCTTGTAGAAGGCCCTGTTCAGATGAGCAAAATTGTCATGGACATAGGAGGAGAGGCAGTCATGCAGATATGAGGGTCCAAGTCCATGAAGGGCCAAGACCTTGAAGTGGAGTATCTGCATTATGGGAGTAATATGCATGGTCTGTCTAGTTCCTGATAATAACTGATCTGTGGCATTCTGCCCTAACATTTCCAAGTTGGTTTTGAGGGAAGATCTATATAGAGTGCATTACATGAGTAATGTTACTGTAGCATGGATCCAGGTGGGCAAAGTGGCTGAGTCAAGGTAGGGGCCATCTTTCATGGCCATTCCTATAATAAGTGGTTTCTCAGGAAACAACACAAAGCTAATATACCTGAGCAGCAAATAGTCACTAGGTATGATACTGCTGCCTAAATAATGGAATTTTAGTTGGCTATGTTGTTGAAGTGTTCTCCATTAAGCATATGTTCATTTACCTGCTTTTTGTTCTTGTACTTTTAAAATTTTATTGTTTTCATCTAGTTTTACTCTTTCATTTGTTTTTTGTACGTTTTTAAATGAGAAACACATTTTTGGCTGTAACCTTTTCATCATCTAATTGATTAAATTCATAGAGATTGTAGCCTTCAGTCAGAAGATTTCCCTGATAAATTTCAGGAATTGAGTTTCCTTTTCTTTGTTTTTTCCTCTTACAATAACCTCCTTACCTCTGATTTCTTTACATGTGACCAGGAGGTTGCCTGTGGGTAATAGCACTTTGGAAGGATTTTTTAAAAAATCATTATTTTAAGTTTTCATTAAACCACATGGAACAATAATAATACTCAACATTAAAAGTAAAGAAAAAATAACAGCAGTATAACAATGAAAGAAGTAGAATACATGGTGAAAAATTACAAAGCCCATGTCTATGTGCAGAACCTATTACAAATGATTTTTAATTGAGAAAATTGTCCAATGAATCCCTTTCCTTAGAAAAGTGAACTAGCATTATGATGTTTAGAAAGACAAACCTATGAACACAGTTCTTTTGGAAGGCAAGCTCTATGTTTGTCGATGGGTAAATATCCCTATATACCTCCTAGTGGTTGATTCTTACCTCCCCCTGTCGTCCATGAACACTAAGCCAGAAAACCAAAGTTATGAATACATCTAAGTGTTTTGGCATATAACCAGTAGTCATTAATTTTTTTCAATTCAGATTAGTTATAATAAGATTAAAGCAACGATAGTTTTTAATTAGTTGATATCTGAATGCACATCTCTACTGGCCAAGGGGCAATGACTAGGTAGCTGGTTTTGTCCACTACAAGAAATTCTGCTAGGAATCTAAATACTCCTACAGTATTGTAAGAACTAAGGATTAATTCTCTTTCCTTCAGGCATGACACAGACATGATTCTCTGATGTGCAACTTTAAAAGACTGCTTTGATTTTGTACATATAATCTTGACTCTTTCCATCATAATTTTTGTATTGCTTTAATAAATGTACAGAGAATCTTCTTACATTCAGTTTGATCTTTCCATTTAATAATCTATTTAGATAAATTTTGTTTCAATAGTTATGTCATTTAAAATATCAAGGAAAAGGCTGAAAAGAAACACATAAAATTAGATAATTCTAGAAAACAGAAGAATTGAAAAGCAATCTCTTTAGTAGGGTATAAGTGGAATTATGAGACCCATATTCCATCTGTTGGTCTTTTCAATGTAGACTTGCCATAAAGTAACATCCCTGCTCCATATTCATAGTGGCCACTATTTTTATAATGAAAGATTGCAGGATTACACAGAAAAAACACTGAGATCAGTTTAATTGCATGCCTGATGAGAATATTACTAGTACCCTCTTCACAAGGAGGAATGACTAATCACTGAGCATGGATATCTGAAGAAATTACTTGTACAAAATAAGTCAACAGCCTGGGTAATGTGTCAGTTATATTAGTTGTATTCATAGTTCAGTATATTTATTGTTCAATACGACATGCTAAGTTGTTCTGCATTATACTTATTTCACTATTGTGATTTTATTTATATCTATTGTTTAGCACATTTATATTTCTTGCACAGTATGATCAATACATCTCACCTTGGCCTCATCTGCAAATGCTTAAATTCAGAGACTAGGGCCATGGACAGATTTTTCTACAAACCTAAAAAAGGTCCCAAGTTTGCAGAAAAATATGAAATCTTTAAAAAAATTACACTGAGGGCTTAATCTTCCCCCAAACAATAAAAGCAGTATCTGTAGCCCAGTGTCTGAATGCCCTTGAGGCTGTTGCTGGCAACCACAACAGTATTCCTAGTTGAAGCCTTGATTTCTGTTAGTAAAGGGCAGGGGGATGGGGAGAGCCCTTTGCAGACCTGTTTTGACTTTTGAGGGAGGATTCACTAGGGCTAAGTTCACCAGCCAGCACAGGGTAATTGCTACCATCTGATGTGCAAGACTCACCCAAGTGCTTCGTACTATTCAGCAGCAGCCACCTCACAAAAGCCAGTGTGGGGTAGTGGTTAGAGTTTCAGACTAGGATCTGAGAGACCCAAGTTTGCACCCTCACTCTGTTATGGTGCTCATGGGTGAACTTGGGCCAATCACACACTCAGCCTAATCTACCTCACAGAGTTGTTGTGATGATAAAATAGAGGAGAGGACAATGATGTAAGTGGGGAAGGAGGAAATGGTCCCTTCTTTTACATTATATTTTTTCTATAGGTATCTCTACGATCATTTACATTGTTGTGTTGCTTATTCTTTAATATAGCCTTTATTTTTGCTTGCATCCTTTCTTTATGTAGATTCTGTGGTTATTTCAGCCACTGGAAGAGACACAGAGATGAACAACATGGCAGCAGAAAAAAAATTTCTTGCCATGGAAAGACCACATTTGGCAGCCAAAAGCTGTAGCAAATCTGTTATACATTCTGGATGTAAACATGCTTTGGTCCCAGTTCTGTTCTGATGTCCAAAATTTGAATTTCCCTTCTCTAGTTATTTTGCCAACGTGGGGATACAGGGGCTTGCCTTACAGTGGCTCGCTTCCTTTCTCCAGGGTCGGGGACAAAGGGTGGTGCTAGGGGAATGGCAGTCCCGGAGGCACCTGCTTGAATGTGGGGTGCCCCAGGGGGCGGTTCTGTCCCCAATGCTTTTCAACATCTATATGTGCCCTCTTGCCCAGATTGCCCAGAGGGCTGGGTTAGGGTGTCACCAGTACGCTGATGACACCCAGCTCTACTTGATGTTGGGTGGCCAGTCAGGCTCTGGACCAGATGATCTGGAGCGGGCATTGCACACTGTGGCTGGATGGTTCAGGCTGAGTAGGCTGAAGCTGAACCCGGTGAAGACAGAGGTCCTGTGCCTGGATCAGGTTGGTCTGAGGTCGGGTCTCCCACTCCCAACCTTCGACAGGGTGCCATTGGTGCCTAAGCCAGTGGTTAGGAGTTTGGGGGTGCTCCTGGATCCCTCCTTAAAAATGCAAGCCCAAGTAGCAGCCACTGCCAAGTCAGCCTTTTATCACCTGCGACTGGTGCAGCAGTTGGCTCCCTTCCTGGATGACCTGGCTACAGTGATCCACGCAATAGTCACCTCAAAGCTAGACTATTGTAACACTCTCTACATGGGGCTGCCCTTGCTGCAGCTGGTGCAGAATGCTGCGGCGAAGCTATTGATGTGCCTCCCTAGATGGGAGCACATCCGGCCTACAGCATACCAGATTTGTTTCAAGGTTCTGGTGCTTGCTTTTAAAGCCCTAAATGGCCAGGGTCTGACATACCTGAGGGACTGCCGTTCCCCACATATACCCCAGAGGGTACTACGGTCTGAGGCACAACATTGCCTGGTCATCTCAGGCCCCAGAGAGGCCAGGCTCACTGCCACCAGGGGGAGGGTTTTCTTGGTGGTGGCTCATTACTGGTGGAATGAGCTCCTGGAGGAGATCAGGGCCCTGCGGGACCTTATGCAGTTCCACAGGGCCAGCAAGATGGAGCTCTTCTGCCAGGCCTACAACTAGGGGCCACCCCCCCCACTACATGACCATCAATGACCCCAGCCCATATGGGCTGGGACCGGCCACGGGTGCCATCAAGCCTGTCATCTGGAGAACATTGTGCATACATACCATGCCATATTGACATCTTACTGAGCACTTTATTGTTATTGTTATGACTGCTGCTTTTACAGTGTTTTAACTGATTTTAATGTACATATGCACCTTGGCTTTTAGCCAAGCCATGTAAGCTGCTCTGAGCCTGTGTGTGGGGAGAGTGGCCTATAAATGTGATAGATAAATAAATAAATAATAGAATGCAAGGGAAAAAACGGCACTTGATTGGATCTCCTGATGTTTTTACTTAAATAAGCTACTAGGATTTCTAAAGTGATTTGGAACAGTCATGCATGAAACTGTGCTATCCCTTTCCTTATATGTCCTTTCCCCATACAGATATCTGTGTTTTCCCCGGATAAAATAATACAAGTTTTGCAGGAACTGAGTTTTAGATTGGAATGTTGCTGCTCTGATCCAGTTTGTAGTTCCCTTACAACATATTTTAAGTAAAACATAAAATCTCAGGAGATCCAGTCAAGAATTTCCCAGGTTGTATATTGTTTATGCTGATTGCCAAACTAGATAGCATGCTAAAAGATCCATGATTGGGTTTTCAGAGAATTTTTATTTCTAAATAATAGCTTCAGAGAAGAAGGATGAATTTGGCATCTCATCTAGATTGGTTTTAAGACTTCTCAGTTCATAGGGTACGAGACTATTGAAGCATGGCTCTTAACAGAACACAGTGATAAATCAAAAGATTCTTCCATCCACACATTTGTTTTATTGATTTAAGGCAGTATTCTATATTTCAATACTAAGGCAATCTTTCCCCCCACTTTTATTGATATTTTTCAATTAAAATCATGGCTCAGAAGCTAGCATTGTAGTTCCTGTTCCTAATTTTAATGGGTTTTTTTTTCAAAGTCGCAGTTCATACTCTTAGCATCAAATATGAAAAATAATTAAGACAACATAAGTGACTGAAGATTTACCACAGAACTCACAGAATTCCTTACCTTGCTGAGTTGTCTCATTTAAGAGCCACAGAAGTGTCAGTAATCCAGTGGAAACACATATCAAAATTATGAAGAGAACAGCAAACAGAATTTCATAATTATTAACAGGAGTACTGTTCTTCATTATTGACTTTTTCTGTTTCATTTCAGCCTAGAAACAGTGACTAAGAGTTGTCACCAGATGCATCAAAGAATGACGAGAACAATGATCAATGTGGACAGGTATTTATATACCGGAGATGCTTAGAAATTAAATAGAACTTTAATCTTCATTTACACAAAGTAATTTCAGTTCATTCAGCTGTGTCATCCAGTGCAGGGTTGTCTGAAAGAATATTTCCATAGGAAGCAAATACATCTCCTTTAAAAAGATACTATTTTCAAGATAAAATATGTACACAAGAAACACCCTAGGTTGTAAATGTTAATTATCAATTCTGCACTATTATTCTTCCATTTATCTGTCACCAGTGACATTAAATGACATTAAACGTTGCTTCTCACAATTGCTTGGCTTATAGCTTCCTGAAAATACTCAGGCACATATCAATTTACCTTTGCATCAACAAGAAGTAAAACCAAAGTTCTAGATTTATGGAAACTGTGGCAGTCTGTTTCCAAAGGCCATTTTTAACAGATGGTTCTGCAAATGAAAGATTTAGTGGTCAATTTATCCCTGACAAATGAGGTATTATGGTATTAAATAAAGGCTTGAGCTTTGTCCCTACTCCAACATATAATTTCTTTCAGACTTGGGTTGATTTATTTAAACTGTTCTGATTGATAAAACTGAGGGATTTTTTTTGGTCCTAAAACTGACATTAAACAGACATCTTTTAGATCCAAATCAACATTTACTCCAACCATTGATAACCACAGTATTCTAACATTTGAGAAATTGGTACTGAGAGATGTGGAATCTGTAGCACAATCTAGGAAGGTACAGTGGTGTAATACTACATGTAAGGATAGACAGGCTTGAAAACAATTTAAGAAGGATTATTAAACATGCAGATGAAGATGAAGCCATAGTGATTCAGGGCGAAAAATACTATGATTTGGAAATGCATAGCCAATTTATTTATTTTATTTATTTATTTCTTGAATTTATATTCTGCTCTCCCCACCAAAGGCAGGCTCAGAGCGGCTCTTGAATGATGCTTCTTTTTATAAGTTGATGAAGCAATTGAATGAGGCTTCTTTTTATAAACCAATAAGCAGAGACCCAAGCAAACATATTTTGTCCATTATTAGAACAGTTGTATATGAAGGTTTAACTTTGGGTTTAATCACTAAATCAGAGTCTTCTTTCTTGGTGAATGAGAATTACAGGGTGGTTTTTTTTTTTACATACTGCCTAAAATTCATAAGTAGGGAAGACCTTCTCCTGGAAGATGAGTAGTATCCAGCTCTAATTCCAATTTTGAACCTTTGGCACAGTATGTGGATAGCTTTTTTAATAATTTTGTTACCCAAGCACACACTTTTCATAGAGACACCCTGTATTTCATTAATAAAATATAAGGATATGCTATGAAGGATGATGAGATATTGTGCACTATGAATGTACAGGCACTGTATTCAAATATACCTCATGATGATGTTATAGAAGTAGCACAATTGTTTTTGGAGAAAAGGGACATGGAATCACCATTATCATTTTTAATACAATTATTTGAGATTATTTTGGAGAAGAACTATTTTTGAGTACAACACCAATTTTATTTTCAAATACTGGGTGTGGCAATGGATAGTCCTATAGCACCTACAATTGCCAACCTGTTTATAGCTCATCTTGAGGATACTTGTTTTTCAGGATCCTAACCCATTTTTGAACAGGATTTCCATATACTATAGATGTATTGACAATACTTTTTTTTTAAGGAATCAGGAAGATACAATACAACTTACAGAATGGTACAATAACATACATTCCATTATTCATTTCTCCATGACCATCAATCATGGAAGAATTGCTTTCTTGGATACACAGGTATTTGTGCAGAATAAAAGATTATCCACTCAAATTTGTACAAAATCTACAGATAGGAATTCATTATTACATTTTGACAGCCATCATCCTAGACATTTGTGGCACAATATACCATATGGGCAATTTCTCTGCATTAAAAGGAATTCTTCTATACATAATGATTATTTTAAAGAGGGTGAGAAATTATGTCTCAAATTAGCAATGAGGAACTATCCATATAACATCATTAAGGAGGCAAAAAAGGGCAGACTTTAGAACGAGACATGAACTACTTACTACACATGAGAAAGTAGGTAGTAGTAAATTATTTTTTCTACAGAAATTTCAAATGTGTCTGATAAAATTCAAAGCATTATACATCACCATTGGCACGCTGTAAAACATATTTCTGGGTGTGAGTCTCCTCCTAAAATTGGCTATAGGAGGACAAGATCTCTTAAAGACATGTTAGTCCACACAGCTGTACAGAGAGAACCAAAAGAATAGGACACCAAAAAGAATAGGACACTTTAGATGTGGAGGATGTATAAGTTGTGGTCAGTCACTAGAGATACAGGTTGAGATACAGATACAGTCTGTATCTGTAGAGATACAGATACAGTCACTATATCTGGTTGGTGGTCGTACTTTTCAACTAATACATGTCTCAGACTGTGGCTCCAGAGCTGTGATTTACATTTTGCTATGTCCCTGCAAATTACTATATGTGGGTATGATGACTCACACAATACACACAGGTATAGCAAAACATCACCATACCATCAAAAAGTGAGAGTTGATGGCCCGATTGGTTATGCATCTTAGAACTATGAATCACAAACTGTATGACTTCAAATTTGTATTTATAAACAAAGATATAAAACATCCTCAAAATCAATTTAACACCACTAGACATCTACAAAAATGTGAGGCATATTGGATTTATACTTTACAATCTTCAGTTCTGAATGGTTTGAATGAAAAATATGATTTAAACACTTACATTTAATTCTGTTATAAAATGATCCACTGTGACTTTAAGGTCTTTTCGACATGATGGAATGTGTAAAAGGCATACCGCTGTCTTGTATCATTGTATCATACCGCTGTCTTGTATCATTAGCTTGTTTTTCAATTAAATGGGAATAGATATATTTTTCTAATATGAAGAATTTTTGACTGGTCAGTTGGAATCTTGGAAACTTGCTGACAAACTATTTGGATATGAAAAGTTAGTGTCATTTTTACTAATAGGATTGTTATATATTGTATTTGTTACATGATCAGTGACAGTATTCCTTATCTTTAGATTGAAATATTTCTGATGAAGAGTTATTTGAAGTGGAAGCAGAGCCGGCAACCCATCGATAAAAGATTTATTCTTCTGGAAGAATTATCTTCATCTGGAAAGAGTTCTCTCTCAGCTGGAACAAGATTTAGTCTTTGTGAAGAAAGAAGCTGTTTCACCTTATCTAAAATAGACTAACTTCATTCATAAAAGGACAAGTGAATGGATTTTGCTTTATTTACTTATTTATTTCCTCAGAAGAATCTGAACAGTAGTTATTATATTCATAAAACCATAAGAGAAGCCAATGTTGGGTCAGGCCAATGGCCCATCCAGTCCAACACTGGTGCTATCAGGAGATCCACCAGTGGAGTCAGGACACTAGAAGCCTTCCCACTGTTGCCTCCCCGAGCACCAAGAATACAGAGCATCACTTGCCCCAGACTGAAAGTTCCTATCTAGACTTTGTGGCTAATATCCACTGATGGACCTCTGCTCCATATGTTTATCCAATTCCCTCTTGAAGCCATCCATGCTTGTAGACACTGCCACCTCCTGGAGCAGTGAATTCCATGTGTTAATCACTCTTTGGGTGAAGAAGTACTTCCTTTTATCCATTTTAACCTGACTGCTCAGCAATTTCATTGAGTGCCCATGAGTTCTTGTATTGTGAGAAAAGTAGAAAAGTACTTCTTTCTCTACCTACTCTATCCTATGCATAATCTTGTAAACCTTCAACATGTCACCCCTCAGTTGTCATTTCTCTAAGCTAAAGAGCCCCAAGCACTTTAACCTTTCTTCATAGGGAAAGTGTCCCAACCCTTTTATCATTCTAGTTGCCCTTTTCTGCACTTTTTCGAATGCTATAATATCCTTTCTGAGGTGTGGTGACCAGAACTGCACACAGTATTCCAAATGTGATCATGCCATCGGTTTATATAGGGGCATTATGATACTGGCTAATTTGTTTCCAGTTCCCTTCCAAATAATCCCTAGCATAGCATTGGCCTTTTTTCATTGCAGTCGCACACTGTCTCAACATTTTCACTGCGTTATTTACTACAACTCCAAGATCTGTCTCTTGGTCAGTCTTAGCCAATTCAGACCCTATCAACGTGTATTTATAGTTAGGATTTTTGGTCTCAATATGCATCACTTTGCACTTGGCCACATTGAACCCCATTTGCCACATTGATATCCACTTGCCCATCCTTGACCAATCCTTTTGGAGAGCCTCACAATCCTCCCTGGTTTTCACCACCCTGGACAATTTAATGTCATCCACAAATTTAGCCACTTCACTGATTACTTCCAAATCACCTCCAAATCATTAATGAACAAGTTAAAAAGTATTGAACCCAGTACTGATCCCTGCGGTACCCCACTGCTTACCACCCTCCACTAAGAAAATTGCCCATTAATTGCCCATCACTCTCTGTTTCCTATTAATT
Source organism: Lepidodactylus listeri (assembly GCA_029233225.1). Taxonomy (NCBI): domain Eukaryota; kingdom Metazoa; phylum Chordata; class Lepidosauria; order Squamata; family Gekkonidae; genus Lepidodactylus; species Lepidodactylus listeri. The sequence goes on along the minus strand of JARCFY010000001.1, from coordinate 114,193,579 downwards.
AGCCAGGTTTTGATCCACAAGAGGTTATCCCATGACTCTTGAGCAGGGGTCATTTCGTAGAAAAAGAGGTGCAGGAGCTCATTACCATAACTCATTTGCATAACTCATTTGCATATGCCACACCCCCTAACATACCGGAAGTGTGTCAGAAGGCAACACCCACCCCTCAGGCTCCACTCCACAAGTGAGTGAAACTGACCTGCTCTTCCTCCATTCCCTTCCCCATCCAATACTTTGTGCAATAAAAATAAGCATAAAGAACACACCCTCATTCTCATCCTGCTCCCTTGAAACCACCAGGTTTCAAGTAGACTTGAGATACCCAGGACATGTGCACCACCCATCCCTTTCCCTTCCCCTCCCCACAACAAGACACCCTGTGAGATAGGTGGGGCTGAGAGAGGTCTTTTGAGAACTGCTCATGAGAGAACAGCTCTGAGAGAACCTGTGACTGGCCCAAGGTCACACCAGCAGCTGCATGTGGAGGAGTGGGGAATCAAACCCAGTTCTCCCAGATTAGAGTCCAACTCCTAACCACTACACCAAACTGATGGGGTGGAAGCTGCTGAAGGGTTGGTGAAATTTTTCCAGTACTTATGTGCTATGCGCCCAGATAAAAAATGGTACACTTAGAAAATTTATATGCCACCTTGAGCAAGTCTCTGGAAAAGCAGCACACAGTCATAAAAGGAACAATGATAAAATTATCAATATTAAAACAAAACGTTAAAATCAATAAAGACCCTAGCAGGGCTTTCCCCGGGCGCTGCGCCTCTGCACTGCTTGGGGAAGCTGAGGAGGAGGCGGGGCTTGGTCATGTGCCCACCCCTGGGCTTCTCACTCCCGGAGCTGCGCTCCTGTGCACTCCCACTCCAACGGACCCCTGCTCTTGAGCTTACTTAGGAACCTTTGATGAGGAACTACGGAAGTAAAGGAAACAACATCTATTGGGCCCCCCTTGTCTTATGGGTTCTCGCTGATTGACTGGTACACGTCATTGTACTTTATATATAACTTTATACAAGAGAACTGGATCTAAGCTCACAGCATTGTGCATTGGGTGGAAATCTATGTGGCTTCATCTGGATGGAGTGAGGACTTTTCCCTGGAAGGGGTGCAAGACGGAACTCTTCCACCAGGCCTTTGATTAGGAGCCACCACCGCTTACCACCTAATACCATCAATCATTGCTAGTAACATCAACTATGAGGGCTGGCCCTGAAAGAAGCCCGGGCCAGGCTGGGAGCTGGAAATATGACCCTGATGCTGGCACGAGGAGTACCATTAGGTAGCCATCTGAATGTCTAGGTTTAACATCTCTGCAAGCATTTTGCGCAATTTATATTGTAAATAGGTTTTGTATTGTTAGTACTTATTTTAAAATGTTTTAAATTGTTTTACTCTGATTTGGCACTGTGTGCCACACTGTAAGCCACCCTGAGCCCACTTGCGGGGAGGGAGGGGTAAAAATGTGAAATAATAAATAAATAAACTCACCTAGGTTGGCATAAGGGGGATGAGATGGAACACACTACTGCCTATGGTTCATTATTGCAGCAAGTGGCACAGGGCCCCAGATGTGTTGGTGATACAACTGGGTGAGAATGACCTGGGGGACTGCATGGGTATTGACTTGTCACACCAGACCAAGATGGATTTGCGGACACTATGGGTAGAGCTCCCAACAACGACCATTATCAAGGTGCATGCCCAGCTCAGGGCTGCCAACTGGTTACCCTCACACTCAAGTGGTAGGGGAGACCACTTACTGGTGATTGTCCTTGTGGAGCCCAATATCTTGCCATCCCATGGCTCTCCCCCACCCCAGCAGCTGGTCTGGAATGGGGTACATTGACTGTCAGACAGGTCAGTCAATGCCAGGATCCAGTGGTCCCATGCTGTGCCAAGTCTTCTTACTGCTGTAACCAATGAAGTTGTGACCATTTTTTATTCCAAAAGATTGAGAGTGATTGTGTTTAATAGGGGTTGAGACCCTTTGCCTTCACTACCCTCTCCCCTCCCCAAGGTGCTGGGACTGCAAATAATATATTCACATTTTAGTGATGGACAGAGATAGATCCAAAGATACAGAAGCAGACACATAAATGAACTCAATACAGTTCTACTTGCACAAAACCTAGTGTGCAACACATAGAGCTTTCTTTTTTCTTTTTGTAAAGAAATTTTTATTTTTTTAAAAAAAACCCATCAAAAATAATACATTTACCTTATACAAATCCCTTTTTCCATATTATATAACATTTTGTTCTATTTGTACATTCTATTTTTATCTTGTTTTGGTGGTTTCCCACCACCTCTGAAGCATAACACATTTTCCCTTTTATTCAAAATAGTAATACTTATATCTATGTTTCATTTCTGGTAACGGTTATATATCTTTAAAATACTTATACACCAGTTCTTATTTTCTATACTCTTATGTATTTCTAAATAAAAACAGCTTCATTGTCTAATTTTAACTAAAACATTCATATAATATATTTCTATTCCTTTATGCTATTATAACCATGTATAAATATAGTTTTTCATATCCCAGTATTTTTCAACATATTCTTTCAAATCTTTCCAGTCTTCTAGAAAGGTCTCTGAGTAGAGATTATTCAATTTTCTAGTCCATTTATCCATTTCAGCCATATATAACAGTTTTTTCAACCATTCCCACACCTCTGGTATTTTTTCATTTTTCCAATTTTGTGCATACACCATTCTTGCTGTTGTAATCATATACCATATTATTGTCCTTTTCTTTACATTTATCTCTTCTAGTTTAAGTCCTAGCAATAACATTTCAGGCAACTTCTTAAATGTACATTTCAAGATTTTTTCCATTTCTGCATGTATTTTTGACCAATAAATCTTTGCTTTATCACAAGTCCACCACATATGATAAAAAGAACCTTCTTTCTTTTTACACTTCCAACATTTGTTAGACATATTCTGACCAATATTTGCAATTTTTTTTGGTGTCATATACCATCTATACATCATTTTAAAACAATTTTCTTTTAAGTTATAACACGTAGATATACTCATAGCATTTTTCCATAAAAATTCCCAAGATTCCATTTCAATGTCTTTGTTAAAGTTTATCGCCCATTTTACCATTTGTTCTTTTACCATTTCATCTGCATTAAACCATTTTAGCAAGACTTTATACATTTTAGAAATCATTTTTTCCCCACCTTCCTCCCAAACTTGTTCTATTTCATTATTTTTCCCCCTGAAACCGTATTTTTTATCACTTCTATACAAATCATATATTTGTCTATTTCTTAACCAACCATAATCAAAGTCAATCTGATGCTGCTCCTTCAGTTTCAACACATAGAGCTTTCTGACCTGTATATCATTGTGGGGAAAGAAGGAAGGGAACAAAAACTTCACCCAAAAAATGAATTAAGAACCAGAAAGGTTAGATAGATACAAATCAGGGAACCCAATGTTAAAATCAATAAATATACAACATAAATATTACAAATTATACAAAAATGAATGCATTTATTACAAATTAGTTTAAAAACAGATATAGGCCCAAATATAGCCTCAATAAGAATTTAAATTGATACAAGATGCACAATTAGTACCTTTTGTGACCCTAGAACAGGTGCATCTTGACCTACTGACCTTCTTTAGTGGTCAATCATAAATGTTGCACATAGGCTCAATTATTACAATACTAATATTAATCAATACAGGATCAAGTGAAAATTATGCTGAAACTATCCTGATACCCATGCTTTGCTATGGTATTTAAATTCTGTAAATTCAGTTATAATACTGATGATGTGAAGCTTGAAATGTAACATTTGTTGTAGGTATTCTAATGGAGAAATTTGTAGTGTAAAAAATGAAGTGAGACGTACGTACTGGGTTTTTCCCCCTCTGCTGAAGGGACCTCTCTCTAGACCACATTAGTGGTTCTGCCCTCAGGTGCTTAGGATCACCAGGCTGCTTAGTGAGTTCACTCTGGAGCACGCCACATAGAACTGTCTATTTAAGAAGCAGCCATCTGTTAAGTCAACTCCTGCTACCTTCCACAAAAGAGGTGGCCTCTCTACTTGTGTTCCTGGATTGTTTTGCTGTAAGCATCTTACCACCCCTCCTACACCTGACAGGCAGCTGCTTGTCTGGTGTAGGAGGGGGAGGGGGGAAGAGTATTGAAAGCCACTGCGGAGGCAGGGCTGGGAGGATCACTAAGGCGTTACTGCTGGGGTGGGCTCCCTTGAGGCTTTAGGCACCCCACAACCACTGCTGCACCTGACAGACAACCACATGTTAGGTGTAGTAGGTGGGGCAGAGTGTGTTGGGAGCCATCAGAGAGGTGAGCCAGCAGCATTGCTAAGGTGATCCTGCTGGGGCAGAGTGCCTGATGGATTAAAGTACCCTGCTCCTACACCTGACAGACACTGGCCTGTCTGGTGTTTGGGGGTAATGTATTTAAAGGCATTGGGGAGGCTGGGCCAGCAGCAGGGCTAAGGCAATCTCTCTGAGCAAACCTCCCTGGCAGCTGTAAGCATCCCATCTCCTCTTCTACACCTGACAGGCAGCTGCTTGTCCAGTGTAGGAGGGGGAGGGGAGGAGTATTAGAAACCACTGTGGAGGCGGGGCTGGCAGGATCACTAAGGCATTACTGCTGGGGCAGGCTCCCTCATGGCTTTAGGCAATCTTTAACTGCTGCTGCACCTGACAGATGCTGCCTGTTAGGTGTAGGAGGTGGGGGGGAGTTTGTTGGAAGCCATCAGAGAGGCTGGTCCAGCAGCATTACTGCACTTCACAGGTGGTTGTTGGCCATTCCAGATCTCCTCAACTGCCGTTAGCTCTGTGCAGTCTCCTGTAACAGTTTTTTTTTTTACCTCAGGTCGCTGAGCTCTGCAGCTGACTAATGAGAGAGTGGGGGGTGCAAGTAGGCAGCAGCCTGGCAGCCTCATAGGATCATTGAGGGAGCACATTTTCCCCCTTTTGACCCCCTTAGGGGTTGAATTTCTAAAAATTCCTTTTTAGTGAGCACCTATGCCATGGTAAGAGCACTCTCCCTCAATTTGATGTTTCTAGGTCTAGCGGTTTGGCCTGGGTGTTGATTTTATGGTGAGAGAACTTTCTTTTATATATGTATAGAAGAAGGGGAAAGGGGGAAAAATCATTATCAATTTGCATACAATATCTAATGGTACAATTATGAACATGGGAATATGTTGGAAATTATATGATGTTGAATTACTTACTTCTGATAAATATCAGTAACTCAAGGTAAATATGTACTATATAGGCCTCATATGACATCTCCTTGTATCCAAATCAGGTATATATAACCAAAATAGTATTTCAATTGTGTGACTGAAATTTTTTTAAAAAACAACCTAATAGCAGATTTTTATAATATTGAACATTTTTAAAGACCCCTTGAACTAAATTACCAAATTAACAAAAGTGTAATAGTTACCCTCCTACTTTGTTCCAGGAGATTCATTTGGGGGGGGGGGGGGGGAGAGTGCCGGCATGAGCCAGGCAGGAGATTCAATTCCAAAAGCAATATGGAGCCAGTGTAGCAAAACACTGCGTAGTGCAAAGTGACAGGTGTCCTATTTCTTATATTTCAGGATGTAAGATGATGTAATCAGGATGGACGATGCAATCAGAGTAGGGGTAAAGGGGGGGATCTCTTGCCAGTATAAGATTCCTCAACACCCCATAGCCAGGATTTTTTCGAGAGGGTGCTGAGGTGCTGGGGGTACCAACTATATTAAAGTGAAGTAAAATTACATTACTTTCATGCCAGTCCAAGCACTCTCAGAAGGAGGGTTCCTGTGGACACCTTCTCCAAAGAATTGCAAAGCTCAAGCTGACCTTTCCTGTTTTGCTGCCCTGCTGGCACCACCTTCTTGTACAGCTGGAAGTGATAGTAAACTTTGACCCACCGTCTGTCCAATGGGCAACTTCCTGGTGGAAAGCAAAGCAGGGGAGCAAGGCAGGGGAGTAAGGCAAGCCCCTTGGCCAGAAAACAAGCAAGGCAGTGGCAGTGGCAAGGGGACTGAAGCACCAGCAGGGGGGAGGAAGGGCATGTTGCACAATGCACATGCCAATCCTCCTGCCAGCTTGCTCTATGAGTGCCCTCCTCGCCTGTCCTCTGCCTGCCTATCTGGAAGGGGTGCTGTAGAGCATGTGGAGAGAGGAGGAGGTTACAGCACCACACCGCTGACTACGGGCCAGCTGCCTCAGATGGGGAAGACTGTGGGAGTGGTGCTGCAAATTAGATAGGAGGTGCTGCCCTCAGTTCCCCACCTGATCCCCAGTTACAGGAGACATATGAGGTAGGGAGAAAATTTCAATAACAATAAAAATGTACAGAAAAAAATCAACATAATGTTATATATGATTGTGCCCAGAAATTGATAGCACTGATCTTGTGCAAGCAGAAATATAAATGGGGAAACAATAAGTTTAATGTAATACAAATGACCAAGGGTCCTTTCATAGAAAAAGAGGTGCAGGAGCTCATTAGCATAAGTTATTAGCATATTCCACACCCCCTGACATCACCGGAAGTGTGTCAGAAGGCCACACCTACCACTCAGGCTCCACCCCAAAATTCTCCAAGGTATTTCCCAACTCAGAGCTGGCAAGCCTATCTGATGGCACACGTGGGGGCGGGAAACAAACCACCTATGTCAGGTAAAGAGGGGGAATACCAGGATACCAGGTCAATACATTTTTATTCTCCTTGGCATTGATGGCTGAGGTGCTTTTAGTGTTCCTTCTCTGTTTGACTGGCAGCCTTCCTCTCTGTTACAGTTGACTGTGGGTTTATATCACTGCCATGTAGTGTTGTTTTTGTCAGCCACAACAAGGTCACTTTCAGAGAGGAAAAGCAAGTTATCCATTGTTAAATAAATAATGGTGACAAGTCTGGATCCAGAACAACAACGAAATCACATCCGCTAATTTTTGCCTAAACAAACCCCAATGATCTAGAGTTGTGGTCTTCGACCTAGGAGTTGGCAGACAGAGCCATTCTCCCCCCCCCCCCCAAAGCCATTTGGAAGTCCCCACACATGTAAAGATACAGTAAGGGTGCCACGGCTCTTCTCTTTGGATGCACATAAAGAAGAACAGGATGGCAGGGTGAGGTCACCTTTGGGGTGCCAACCATTGGTTCATTTATCACTAAAATAAACCTCTTGATGACTGGTTTTTGTTTCTTGTCCTTGGCCCCTTCGGTCTGTTGGTTATGGTCCAGCTCCCCGTCTTCCTGTCACATGACTCCGATATCACATCCTTGCAGCTCACAGGATCCTGGTTCAAGAAAGAGAAGAGGAGAGATTGGATTTATACCCCACCCTTCACTACCTAAAAGAAGTCTCAGAGCGGCTTACAATCTCCTTTACCTTCCCCTCCCCACAACAGACACCCTGTGAGGTAGGTGGGGCTGAGAGAGCTCTTGACAGAAACTGCTCTTTTTCAAGAACAGCTGTGCCAGAGCTATGACTTGCCCAATGTCATCCAGCAGCTGCAAGTGGAGGAGTGGAGAATCAAACCCGGTTCTCCCAGATTAGAGTCCGCGTTCCTAACTACTACTCAGGACTACTGATCCTGAGAGACTGATAAAGAACAGCCCCAGCAGAAACGTCTATCCCAACTCATTCAGCCCCAGGTTCTCTATACATCATTTCTTGCAGCATGAAAAACTTACATGTGTGAATTCCATACGCCAGCAGATTTTATATGGATCAAGCTGAATTACATGCCTCTTGGTTTGTGCTGCTTCCTCCCTTCCCTTTTAGTCCTCTGAAAGGCTGCAAACCACTTCCCCCTACCTGGAGAAAAACTGCTTCAAAAGCACAAAGAAAATAGTTAAGAATAAGATGTTAATTGGTTTCAATATAACAATAAATAACTCTACAATTAATGATGAGACAGGATCTTCAGTGCTCATCAGGATGGGCCCTCAGAACAAAGGCAATTTTAGCAATTGCATCCATTGGAAAGAAGATAAGAAAGTCTCAAATGTTAAATAAATATAAATATATAATAATAAAATAAATTCTAGTTAAAAGTTCACATAGTGAATTTTGACTTCAAACTTTTACTCATCTTTGAGGAAGCTGGAACTGCCAGACTTTGGAGACGTCCCCAACTTCCTCTATCATCCTTGGGCATCTTGGGCATCCAGTGATAAATGATCGACTTGAAGCAGCAACATCTCTGCACACGTTCCTCCTCTTTGTGGCTCTGTTAAAGAAGGAGATCCAACAATCAGTACCTGATAAGTATTGGAGTCGGGAGTCCAGGGAACAGTGAAACAGCTAGATCTTTATTGCTGGTCCGGATGAAGCATACAACCCAGGGCTTGAAGCCCTTCTTTTATGCTGGTCAGGGACAATCCCCTGACCTCACCCAACTGGCCTGATAGGCTCTTATCAGTCTATTTACATTTCATAGGTTCCCTTGGAGAAACCTAGGTACATGATTGATGGTCGGTTTGGATCCACCTGGCCTTTGTTCTACCTGACTGAAGCTCAGGTAGTTTCTTGGCCATGTGCTCTGGCGCACATGGCGACCGCATGGTCAATACATAACAGTACCAAAAGGGAAACACAGCATACTTTGCCCTAGAACACAGTGCACTTGGAGAAGAACTAACCTCAGCAGCACAGGGCTTTCCAAAGTTTAATCCTGGCATCAGACTCCTCCTCTTTCCTTTTTCGGGTCTTGCTTTGGGTGTCCGAAGCTGAACGATGACCTTGAAGCACCCATGTCTTTACAAACTTTGTTGGATCGAAGACTGCTAGAGGAGGTCCAACGATTCTTATAAACAATAAGGATTTTATAGTTTTGACTTTCAAGGAGGACCTTTCTGGAGTAACAATCAAGTTCATCTGGGAAAATCCCCTTTCACACTCATTGGATGAAATAGCAACTGTATTGAGAATGTGGCGGATCCGAGACAGTTCCTTGGGCATTTCTTCTCTCCATTTTAGATGCTCTCTGAAGGCCCAAATGGCTTCTCTCTCACTGAGCTTAAATCTTCTTGCCAATATACTTATTTCGGCTTCCCCATAGAGAATACAGTCACTAGATTTTGCTGGCCAATTCTTAGACTCCAGAACTCTTCCACATCTTGACAAATCTGTGTCCTCTTTTGAAAGCAGTCTTTTTTGAAGGGATTTTTTAAGTTGCTCATAGAATGCAACTGGGGAGATTGGTGGGTCTTCGATTCTATTTTTTTATGCAACTGAACACCCTTAAATTGCAGCTTTTCTGTTGCCTCCAGTGCTTCTGCATAGTAAGTACCTGGAACACTGCCTCTCTTCCTGCATATTTCAACAAGATTCTCAATCTTGCTATGGGCTCTGTACAGATCAATATTTCTCTCCTGCAGATCTATACTTAATTCTGAGAGCTCTTGCAAAGCATCACAAAGTAATCTGAGATCCAAAATGAATTCTGCTGATGTAATCTTTTTCTGAAGACCTTCATATGTGCACTTCTCCTTTCTATCTTGGCCACTCTCAGTTTTAGCGTTTTCAAAATGAAGCACTAGGGCTTCGTAATCCTTCCAGACAGCCATGACAGTTCTTAACTGGAGGCAACCCATCTTGTAGACAGGATCCTTCCAATTTTCAAAATCTCCATCTCTAACATGGCCACACATGCCTTGAGCTCCCTTGCATTTTTTGGAGATGCATGGTACATGACATATAACTTGTCCATAAAACTCCTAAATCTATTGATGCCACATACCTCTTTCACGACATCACAACTGATAATTCCAGCCTATGGCTAGCACAATGCCATACAATAATGGAAGGGAATCTGTCTTTGAAAAGTTTTGCGACTTCTCCACGGGATCCTATCATCACTGCAGCCCCATCACAAGTCAACGAAATCAAACTTTCCTTTAAGACTTCCTCAGTGATCCCTAATGACTCAAAAGTAGACATCAACTTTTTGAATATTCCATTTGCTGTCATGTCGTCCAGCTCTATCAAGTTAGTGAAGTAATTCATAGGGTCCTCCATGTCCATCTCTTCAATGTAAGTGCGAATATACACTATCAATACAGATTTCTGACTGACAGTAGTAGATTCATCAAGTATCAATGAAATTTTACTCTTGAAATCAATAATCTTCTTAATCAGTGTGATTCTCATCTTGCTGCCAATGTGGTCTACAATATGTGCACAAGAATCAGCTGAGTGCAAAATTCTCCCCACATCAATGCCATTTAATCCTTGCAAATCGATGCCAGCCTCAAAATCATTAAAAGTCTGGTTCTTTCTTGCCACCTTATACGCTGTACGGAATATTTTCTTGGTGATTTCCATCTCTCTTTCTTGGGACCTTGAACATACTGTTTTCAGTGTTTCTTTCCTTGCATCAGCTGTGATTTTAACTGCAGCTTTATGACCTGTACTTTCTCTATGTTCACAGTTTTTTTTCCTGAGCTGCCGTATCCTCGATTCTCCATTAAATGACACCTCACCATGTATCCACTTTTTAGAAAGATGCATGCCCACAGTTGTCTTCGCTGTCCCTAAGCCTCCAACATTTTTACACACTGAGCAACCTAACTTGTCACAATTGAAAAATAACCAGTCATTTTTTTGGAGATGATCATTCTTCTGCTCTACAGTCCAGCAAGTGGGCCAGAAGCTCTCATTAACTGCAGAGGCAGAAATGCAATGTCTTGACTCGCTGGTCGATGGATTTGACTCACTGGTTGACAAAACTGACTCACTGGTCGACGGATTGTCAGGAGTTGACATTCCATCTGGATTACTTGATGATTCCCTTGATGCTGAGGGACAGTCCTCAATCACTCCATGTTTCGCTGGGATCCCAACAAAGTAGTCTGAAATACTCTTCCTTTTCATGGTGCTACACTTTTACAGTGTTGCTAACCTGCAGAAGGATGATGATATTTAAGCACAACCATGGTATTACAGAACTGGAACTATTAGAATGTCTGCAACCCAGACACTATAATAATAGCAGTTATGTAGGATACTGAAAAAAGAAGGAGAAGAGATTGGATTTATAACCCACCCTTCTCTATACAAAGAAGTCTCAGAGCAGCTTACAATTTCCTTTCCCTTCCCCTCCCCACAACAGATACCCTGTGAGGTAGGTGGGGCTGAGAGAGCTCTTGACAGAAACTGCTCTTTTTCAAGAACAGCTGTGCCAGAACTATGGCTTGCCCAAGGTCATCACGCAGGTGCAAGTGGAAGAGTGGAGAATCAAACCCAGTTCTCCCAGATTAGAGTCCGTGCACTTAACCACTACACCAAACTGGCTTTCTGATACACTTGAGTTTGAGCAAAATTAGGATGCAGTGTGTTCCAAGAGGATTCCAGTAGGAATTGTTTCTCTTGCTCAGTTGATGGAAAATGCAGATTTCCTTATCTAACTTACTAACCATTTCTTTAACACAGCTGCTCGTAGGAAAGCAGGCTATGTGGGAATGTGGCATTGCACATTAAGGGGAGCAGAGTGTTGCATTATTTTAAAAACTGTGTGGAACCTGTTAGTGTTCCACTTCTGGCATTTTGCTGAAGAGTAGTCAGTCTGCAGTGCCAAGGGACCCCTTGCATGGAAGCAGCCAAGGTTAAAGGAACACCACCCATTCATATCTGACATGCAAACATTTGTCTCCACTACAACAATCGATCAACACATCCAAGGAGGTTGTCCAAGAACAAACAGTTTAATTGTGTCAAGACACATAAGGACTTGCAGTTGCATCCAAAAAGGTGTGTTTGTGTCTATGTAAAGTGCCGTCAAGTTGCAGCTGACTTACAAGTAGATAAATTGGGAACCACTGTTATCGGCAAGTAGATAAATTGGGAACCACTGTTAAGAAAGTGGGCACACCTAATCCTCGGATAATTAGGTGTTAGTATCTGAGTTTCATCTGTCAGTGCTGGCTAATTAAAGTTGGAAGATCTCACACAGGAATTCATCCTGATCTCCTGCAATGAAGCAGCCTGCCAGGCGGTGGCGGTGTGGAGCTGAGAAGGAACGGAACGAACACTGAGCCCGGAACATGACTCGTCAAAAAGCCAACAGAAAGACTCAGTTATATGTGTTGTCTTTCCCTTCCCCCACTGAATTGAATTGTTAGTCCCTTGTCTTCAAACAAATTGTAAATCGCTGCGAGCCTGCCTGCGTGGGGGAAGCAGCGATCAATAAATCGAATGTATAAATAAATAAATAAATAATAAAACCCTGGACTATGTTGGTGGTCTCCCATCCAAGGACTAACCAGGGCTGGTCTTGCCAAGCTTCTGAGATCTGACAAGATCGCACTCATCTGGGCCATCCAGGTTAGGACTAAGGGGGGGGGGGGGTTAACTAAACCAGAGGGGACACCCTCAGCATATATGACTCCCCCCTTTCTCCTTTACTTAAAATAAATAGTTATGATTTTACTTACACAATGATTGAGATAGGACACCTTTTGCTAGTTATATAGTAGTCTGCCAGTAACCTGAATGGGATTTTCTTTGACAAATAGCTGAAGCAGCAGGAAGTTGGGGGGGGTCACCTCCCTCTGGAAGAAATGGGGAAAACAAAATGAGTGGGAACAAAGAAATTCTTGCAAGGACAGTCCTGGTGTGACTATGTTGGTGGTCTCCCATCCAAGAACTAACAAGGGCTGGCCTTGCTAAGCTTCCAAGATCAGATAAGATTGCACTCAAATGGTTCAGACAGCCTCTTGTCCAGTTGCCCTTCCTGGGAGCTGTGAATTTTTTTTTGTGCAGCTCATGGCCAGAATAAATGGGTAAACACTTCACAACTCCCCTTTGGAGACAGTGCTTCACTCACATCAGTCTCCTGCCAGCCTCTCCACGTATGGCTGAAGGGGAGGGGAGAGAATATCATGGAAGTAACCTCATCTAGTCCAACCCCTTTCACAGGAAATTCACAAATACCTTCTTCCCCCCCCCCACACACACTCAATGACCCCTGTTCCATGCCCAGAAGATGACAAAAAACATCCAGGATCTCCAGCCAAACTGGCCTGGAGAAAAATTGCTTCTTGACTCCTAAGTGGAGATCAGCATTTCCTTGGGCATGTAAGAAAGGGCCATGAGAACCAAGCACTGAGGCAATCCAACCTGCCCTCCCTCTCATGATCTGCCTAAGTTCACAGGATCAGCATTGCTGTCAAATGACCATCCAGCCTCTGTTTGAAAACCTCCAAAGAAGGAGAGATATAAACAGAGAGAGAGAGAGAGGAGCCTTCTCCTCCCAGAATCACAGGGTCATTTTTGTAATTTTGCTTTTTTTTGGCAAAGAGGCGGCAGCAGCGGCAAGGGCAGGAGAGTGGGGTGGGGAGGAGAGTGGGCAGCCGGCTTTGGAACCGGAGCCCCAAGCCATCCTGCAGGAGAGACAGCAGCAGCAGTGAGTGGGGGGGAGAAGAGTGGGCAGCCAGCTTTGGAGCTGGAGCCCCAAGCCAGGCTGGAGAGATGGCGGCAGCGGCAGCAGCGAACGGGGGGGAGGGGAGTGGGCAGCCAGCTTTGGAGGCTCTGATATGAGCAAGCAGACCAGCGGTCCCCAACTGTCCAGAGAGTTAAAATCATCATCATCTAGCGCTTTGAATAGAACATGCACACCAACTGATAACCAGTTACATTAATTAGAACCAGTTAACATTTCCAAATGCTTTTTTATCTGCCTCTCTAATGCCCAGTGCAATGGAATAGTTTAACATGGAAATCATTTCAAATTAAATGTCCAATCCATCCCCAATTAAGAACATATTATGCCGCTTTTCCATTAAAATCAGTGAAAGCTGGCTTTGACCTGGATAGCCCAGCAAGCCCAATCTAGTCAGATCTGGGAAGCTAAGCAGAAATGTTGGGCCGGGAGAACAAAAACAAAAAGAGGCCCCCTCCCACCGCCGCCCCGGCCTGTGCAGAAATGGTGGCCGGGAGAAAACAAAAAGACCGCCCCCCCTGCCCCTGCCTGCCCAGAAACAGCAGCCGGGAGGGGAAATAAACAAAAAAGAGGGGCCCCCTTGCCCCGCCGCCACCCTAGCATGCCCAGAAACAGTGGCCAGGAGGGGAAATAAACAAAAAAGAGGGGCCCCTCACCCCGCCACTGCCTTGGCCTGCCCAGAAACGGCAGCCAGGAGGGGAAAAAAACAAAAAAGAGGCCCCCTCACCCCTGCCCCCACCTCGGCCTGCCCAGAAACGGCAACCAGGAGGGGGAAAAAACAAAAAAGAGAGGCCCCCTCACTGCCATCCCGGCCTACCCAGAAATGGCATCCGGGAGGGGAAATAAACAAAAAAGAGGGCCCCCCTCACCACCACCCCAGCTTGCCCAGAAACGGCGGCCAGGAGGGAAAAAAACAAAAAGAGGCCCCCTCGCCCTGCCGCCGCTCTGGCCTGCCCAGAAACGGCAGCCAGGAAGAGAAAAAAGAGGGCCCCCCCTCTCCCCCACCGCAGCCCCGGCCTGCCCAGAAATGGCAGCCGGGAGGGGAAATAAACAAAAGGCTTCTAGAGGCCAGTGCCCAGGAGAGGCAGCAGCCAGCAGGGGGGTGGGGAGATGGCCTGGCCTCTGGAGGCCTCGTCCTTGGCCCTCCCCGGAGTACAGGAGCCCTTACCTGCCTGCTCCTTGCTCTTCTCCTCACTGACTCAGGGCCACTGGGAGAAGAGGGTGGGGCTTATGTACCCACCCCCTGGACTCTTCACTGGCGGAGCGACGCTCCCCTGTGCCCCAGCCCGAACGGAGGCCTGCAAATGACTACTGTGATCTTCTTCACATGCTTCTGCTTGCACAACAGCTCCAGCGCAGTCTTTCGATACTGACTATAATAATAACTTCTGGCTGACAATTTGCAATAATCTAGAAGAAAGTCTGGGTGACACTAAAAGGCAACAAAGCAAACTATCAGGAGAGGAAAACACCTTCTTTGGTTTTCTCAACTGACAAAGTGTCTTTGCCTTTTGGGAAACCACACTCTTTGTCTCAGTCAGTCTCTCTCACACAAATGGATTCAAACATCAATTTTGCTAAATTGATGTTTCAATTACACCCAAGGGTGTCGAGTTTTTAGTTTCGGGGGGGGGGCTCATGTGCACGCGCCGAGACGATGTCCCTGCCGCTGCGAGCCTCCCCCCCGGCACCCCCTCCCTCCCTCCCGGGGCCATCCAGGCAATGTGCCCAGCATGATGGCATCACTTCCAGGTGACACCATCACACTGGGCACATTGCCCGGATGGCCCCGGGAGGGAAGGAGGGAGGAAGGGAGTGCAGGGGAGCTGGGCAGGGGGAGAGGCTCTCAGTGGTGGCGAAGAAGGTGGGGAGGCGTGGCGGTGGGGAGGCACGGTGGGGAGGAAGGCGGGGAGGCATGGTGGTGGGCAGGCACTCTGTTTCACAAGGGGGCTCAGTCCCCCCAGGAAATTTCAGGGGTGGCCCCTGCCCCCGAGCCCCCTGTAGATGACGCCTATGATTACACCCATTTTAGCTTTTTGTTTCCTTTTGTCTTTACCAGAAGTAGAAAACAAGATGGCTGGAGGTCTATAAAATTGAACCCCTTTGTGCAATCTCCTTGGGGATTCCCTAGGAGAGATAAAGTATGCTCCCTCTAAGCTGTGGAGTCCTGTGAGCCAAAATTCTACTTTGTGAGCTACTGGCATTAAAGTTGTACGCAAGCGATTTGGCTATTGCATAAATTAATTTGCTCTGGAGTCATCCATCCTGAGCTACGACAAAACTGTGTGAGCTGGAGGCTAAAAAATTGTGAGCTAGCACACACTAACTCAGTTTAGAGGGAACACTGCTTGGTATACTGCAAATCTGGTGCCATTTGCTGTAAAACACCTGCTCCAAAACTCTAGAAAACCCTCTATTCCCCATAGGAAACAATTTGCCACATATATCCAGATATTCCTCCTCTATCCCCCCCCAAAATGAAAATATACCTGAGCAGTAATTGGGATACCTGGGAATTTGGGATTACATTGTTGATGTTTTCCCTAGTTCCAAATATGAATTTTCCCCTTCAGAATGTACACTCCTGTCTTCATGATGAAAGAAATGTGTCTTACTGTTTGTAAATATTTCTTCCTTGGGCCTTAATGAGAGGAAATGACTCTGGCCAAGTGTCCATTATGCTTTGGAAGAGGTGATCTGCCTTCCTAGCAGTATGTGAGTGTGAAAACAGTATATAGTTAGGTACGGGGGGCGGGGGGAGAAACTGCTGAATCAGCTTGGGATGACAGAGCAGTGGTATTTGCGTAGTGATACTTTTGTTATATTGCTGGGGTAATATGGAATTTACTTTGCTGAACTGTTTACAATCTTACTACTAAGTGAGTAATAAAACTGGTCCTGGGTTGTAGATATTCTTGGTTTCAGTTGAGGGGGGCAGGGATAATCGAGTACTGAATATTCTGTGAGTTCTCTTATTCTGGTCAGGATTTCCTGAAGGAATTAATCATCTAAGAAAAGATATACTTCCCAGCATTGCCAGCTAATTGGATAGTAGTCATAATTAGCATGCAAATCCAAGGCCATGTCAGTAATGGAACTGTTGTGGGCTTTTTAAAATTACAAGACACATACATTAAAAAAAAATACAGTCCACTGGACTCAAGTATATGAAACAGTAGTAGAGTCAAACACATTTAAATTGACAAAATTGCTGAGAGGATTATATCCTTGATACTTGATCTTAAGAAGGTACATGATAAGGTCTCCCTGATTAATTAACTGGCCTGCCAAAACTATTTCCATGGTGCATGAATTCTTAAATAAGAAATGCAGAAAGCCCAGCATATGGAATTGTTAATGCATTGTGTGATAAATATCAGCCTAGTTTATGCTGGACCCATTGTTCATACATATAATGCTTTGAAATCTTAACTATACATATAATGCTTTGAAATCTTAACTATACATATTTCCAAAATATTAATTAGAATGTATCACTCCTTGTTTGCTTGCCCTGTATAAATTTTATCAAACCAATTTATTTTTGCGAACTATTCATTATTTACATATCTAACTATTTTTATTCCATATTCCATTGAATTGGATCACAAAATTATTCACACAGTAATTAGTAACTACCTTCATATCAATCCAATTTAATTAACAGGAAGTCTAAAAATAGACATGTGTTACCACCTGAACCAAAAGGAATGAAACAATACATGCTTTGGATGGCAAGAGTGATTTGAATGTACCCATCTACGATTGCCATTGTTTTTCTGGATCATGCAAACCTGGATAAGAATAAGGTGTCTTATGGACTTGCTGAGGACTTTCTTTTAAATTGAATTTTGAGCTATATTTGAACACTAGCTGTCAAGTTCATGAGTCTGAAGTTGTATAGAAAGTACTTCTGTACAAAAGGCTGTGAGACTGCCTGCTTACCTGCTTTTAAAGGAAGAGATTAGACAAAATCATGGTGGTTATGTCCAGGAGGCTCCTCCATGTTCATAGTAAGTATGCCTCTGAATGCTAGCTCTGTCAGGGAGAACAACAGGTCCCTTGCTGTGCTTTTCTCAGTTGGCCACTGTGGGAAAGAGGATACTTGACTAAATGGAATAATGGTCTGACCCAGCAGGGTTTTTTATTATTATTATTTTATTGTATCAGTTCAGCCCATCAGAGAGGAGTTGCAGAGGATCTGTGAAATGCCATTGTCATTTTGAAGAGTTAGGTGGTGTACAGAAATTCTCCTGTTGTGCCTGATTTGCCTTTACCAGTAATAAAATAGAGCTGTGGGATCAGCATTGTCCTTTAAAAGATGAAAAGTGAATGTGTATTTATGTGTGTGAAACAATGAGCATGTCAAACTAAAATCTGAAACTGTGGTTTGAAGTTGGTTTATTAACCTCAGTAAGTCTTAAGGCTTGTTTCCTATCACCACTACCCTCATGACAATGCAACCTAGGATATCAGCCAGACCATTCTGGGGATACAGGGCACTGAGTGAAGGTGATTTATCAAGGCAGACCTGGATTTAATGAATGTCTGTGAGCCAAATTATGGTTTTAGAAGCATGCTTAACATAAACCATGTTTTCACATCACGGGTGAACTGGTTAAATGTTTGAGGAATTTTCCAGCCTTGGATGGATGCCAGCATAGTCAAGGAAATGCCTTAAGTATTTAAAAAAGCTAATATTTTACCATCCAGAACACAAACTTGGTGCATGGTACTTTTCTTCCAAGTAGTTTTTCAGTGGCTATTGCATCAACTTTTTTTTTTCCTTGACAGAAGCTGTTGAGCTTTTGCAATCAAATAAAAAGCCAAGTTAGAAATCATGGGGAGCTTTTCCAATTGCATAAATTAATCTTTTGAAGGGAAGCCAGGAGAGCAAGACTTTCTTGCTTTTGAAAACTGCCAAATGGCAATATTTTATATGAAAGAGCTGCTTCCCTCTCAAAAATTTACTGTTTTTTTTTTTTAACCAGGGAAATGTAGCAAAAAAGTTGAGTTCAATCAAATCTCAAAAACAGTACACAATGGGAGTATGAACAATAAGTGGGAAAGGAAGTTTACAGTTACAGAGACAGGCAAGGAATTTCTTAAAAGCAAACTAGCAAAGCACATTCCCATGTGATTGGGAACTCCTCTCCCCTGCTGGGGCTTGGGGATCATAGGGCTCTGAGCCACCCATCTCTCTGCTCACTCCGAGCAGAGGGACTTAACTAGTGGGTTCCTCAGCTGAGAACCTGCAGTTTATACCCTCCCACCCCTCCTAAATTTGAACCAATCCCTCTGTGCTAGAGGGTAAAAGTGGATAAAAAGGGTGTTCATTGTGGGGGGAAGAAGTCCTCCACCCCCTGTACCACAGGCCCTCATCCCCGGGCACCATACCCATCCTGCCAGCGTACAGTGGCCTCCCCCTAGCAGGGAATCACCAGATGTCTCAGAACCTCCTTTCCCTCATCTGTTCCTGGGGCTCTCCACATAAGACAAAGAGTTGTTAAGCACTGCCCAGAGACCAGCAGTTGATAACACTTTTTCAAGAAGTCTCTGACAGTGATTGGTAGGAGCATCCTTCCCTTTCACACAACTCCCTGTTGCCTGCTCCTGCCTCCAGTACACCCCTCAGTGGACCTCCAAGCCTGGTGCCAGAAAGTAGCTGTCCCTCCTCCCACCTGCCCCAGTCCTGGGGCATCATTTCCAGCCCACAGTTTGGAAACATTTCTGTACCCTCCCTAGTGACCCCTGTGTGGCAGAGTGCCAGGTGTGCCATGCCCACATCAGGAGGGGCACAACCCTTCAACACATGTCCCCCTCCTTCCTCTTCAGACACCTGCAAAGGGTGCAGCCCAATATGTTGCCATGGGAGGAGAGAGTGGCAGCCAGTGGGAGAAAGAAGAGGCCCACTCCTTCCAGCAAGGAGAAATGGAGGGGGAGCAGGAGGCTCCTCCAAGACAAGCTCTTCCCACTCAGGGCGCCATCAGTGGTGGAACTTCAAGGCAGGCCACCCTCCAAGAGATCATTCCCATGGAGATGCCAATAGTGCCATGTGGGCTATGTGGAGGGCCCAGGAGATGGAGATGCCAATAGTGCCAATAGGGCTATGTGGAGGGCCCAGGAAGCAGTAATTTGCCTTGTTGGTGAGATGTCAGTGGAGGATGTAGTCTTTCACTGGCTACTACAATACTTAGCTTCCTGGTACTCTGTACCCTTGCAGAGGACCATGGTCTCTTCCATGACCATCCTGCACAGAGAATAGGAGCTCAGCATCAGCTGCAATGACTGGCTGACCCTCTCCCAAATGTTGCGTGTCCTGAAGCACTTCCAGGATACCACCAGCATGCTCTGTGCTTGTACGGCCAGCTTGGGACAAGTCATCCCCCCAATTCAAGGGCTGGACAGGGGGCTGGCCTTCTTACTGTAGCTGGGCCCTGAGGGGATGCCTGTTCTCCCATGGGTCAGGGCCTTGGCAGAGAGATCGCAGGATACTATCACCTCCAGGTTGCATCCTCAATGCAAGGAAGAAGAGTACAAACTGGCCTATATCTGTGACCCCTGAATAAAAGGCAGCATTGTTCTCTGGAATTCAGAGTTTGAGCAATAGAAGCATGAGCTCTGCAAAGAAGTGTGGAGGCTACAGGCCTACAGAAGTAGGGATGGCAGAGGATTTGGCAGAGGTGAAGGTGAGGGAGTACCTTGCCAAGTCTCCTGAGCCTGCCTCTGCCAATCTCCTGGAGTACTGGACATGAAAGGCTGCCATCTGGCCCAACCTCTCTTGTGTGGCCATTAGTCTCCTCTCTTGCCCTCCCACCAGTGTCCAGAGCCAGTGAGTGTTCTCCCATCTGGGATGCATTGGGCTACTCCTCTCTTGACCTCACAGGGTAACATCCAGGGCTCCTTTTGTCCCCCTGTATATCCCCTATTCCTCCTCTCTGGGTAATCTCTCTGTGTGTTGTGCCTTTAGCACTTGGGTAAGAGGATAGGCTGCCTCTGCTGGGTGGGGGTGGGCTCCCTCACCCAACACCTACCTCATGAAACAACAGCTACCTCATAATACAACAGCTACCTCGTGATGTGACCTTCCCTGAGCCCACTCCTGGGATGGGCAGGATATAAATACAAAAATAAATAAATAAATAATCACTTTAAACTGAAAAATCAGATTTCCGCTGGTCTGGTGGGGCTGGGGTGCCTGCCAAGCTGTCATCATATAACCTTGGAGAGCTACTGTTGAAACTCTGGAAATGTCTGCCTTTCTGTCCTTCATAACCTGCATTTGGAAATTTGGGGGAGGGCTGCGTGCATAAGGGGGATGCTTGCATTGCTTCCAGTGTCTGGCTAGAAGGGGGGTCTGCCCAGGTGAAGTTTCCCTGTAAGTCTGGTGTCATTGGCTTGTTTCTGAGCCATTCCATCGACTCCATTAACTTCAGCTGTTTTTTCTGGAGAGAGCACTGGGGATGGGGAGACTTGGGTGGGGGGTCCATAACCACAGAAAAGTAATTTACCCCCGACTTTGAGAGATTTTAGAGGAGAGGGCAGCAGGGTGAGGTTTTCTGTGCGTTTGGTGTGTGTAGCTTGCAGGGGGTCCATTCTATACACTTTTGAACCTGTGCTTGACATTTCCTCCAAAAGCACATTCCTGGAATGACCTCAGTCCTTTTGGGTTTGCAATGCCACATTGCACTGGGTTCTGCCCCCACCTTCACTTTATACCGACAGATTCTCTGGCTTGACTTTAGCCCATTGGAAACAATGGAGGATGGGCAGGGCTGGCCCCAGGTTTTTTTGCACACTAGGCACCACCCCCATTCTAGCGCCCTCCCATGCAACCACTAATTTTCTGGTGTCCCCCCTTCATGAGCACCAGTGGTCTGGTTTCAAGGGCATGACAAAGGTGGGGGTGGGGGGACACTCTGGATGGGAGGGGAGGAGGTGGAGATTGAGCCCAAGGAGATGGACTGCTGCTAGGAGGTGGGGAAGAAGGGAGGCTGCCCGGCCTGCTGCAGTCCTTTCTGGCTGGAATGGTGGGACAGGGTCACTTTCATGATGGCTCCAGAGCAGGAGTGCAACCCGAGCAAGCTCTGCCCACCCAGGGTGGCTGCCAGATCCCTTTCCTCCACCCTGTAGGGATGTCCCCACATGCATGCCTCTCCTCCCTGCATCCCTTGAGGCCCGAAATGGCATCCCCACTGGTGGTGAAGGCCTCCTCCCTTGCCAGAAGACCCGCTGCTGCTCCCTCATCAAGCCGGCACCCATAGGCAGCTGCCTAAATTTTGTCAATGATGAGCCAGCCCTGAGGATGGGGCACCTTGGAGGGCAGGTAGAGAAGAGTCAGATGGAGAAACCCTGTGAGTTTTGTGTTTCTAGCAGACCTGGAGGCACTCTATCCCATTACAGATTTTACAAACCAAACTAGTTCATCTATTGTCAAAAAGTTTCTGTCAGTTCATGATTCATGAACCATGCCTGCCATGAACCAAACTGATCAGCATTTTCCTGATTCATGCCCATCCCTACTGATATCAACATGCCTTTTATGCTCAAGCTATCTTGTACAAGTCAACTCACCCAAGCCAGGGTGGGGCCAATGAATGAATCACACAGGCTCGAGACAGAGGGCTGGGGGGGGCACAGTTGAAGGTAAAATGTGTGCCTGGTGGAAGAGAATAATATTGGTGCTATAGGGAAAAAGTCATGGAGCAAATTTAAATTGCATGGAAAGCAGAAAACGGAGAATGGAAATGGCTGGCTGGTATATGGGAATGATAACTGGGTGAAGCAAGGGACAAGTTAGTGGAAGGTAAATATAGTCAGCTCCCTGCCCCCAGTGTAAGAACATAAGAACATAAGAGAAGCCAATGTTGGATCAGGTCAATGGCCCATTCAATCCAACACCCTGTCACACAGTGGCCAAAAATACCAGGTGCCATCAGGAGGTCCAGCAGTGGGGCCAGGACACTAGAAGCTCTCCGACTTTTGTCCCCCCAAGCACCAAGAATACAGTGCATCACTTGCCCCAGACTGAGAGTTCCTATCTATATGGTAAATGTAAAGGTTTCCCTTACTCGAAAGCCAGTTGAATATGACTCTAGGGATGTGGTGCTCATCTCCGTTTCCAAGCCGAAGAGCCAGTGCTGTCCAAAGATGTTTCTGTGATCATGTGACTGGCATGACTAGACACTGAGGTGCACAAAAAGCTGTTACCTTCCCACCAAAGTGGTACCTATTTATCTACTTGCAATTTCTTGCTTTCAAGCTGCTAGGTTGGCAGGAGCTGGGACCAGAGGTGGGAGCTCACTCCGTCATGCAGCACTCGGGTCTCAAACTGCTGAACTACCGACCTTCTGGTCTGCAGTTCAGCATCTTAACCACTTGAGCCACTGCAGCCTTGTGGCTAATAGTTACTGATGGACCTCTGCTCCATATGTTCATCCAATTCCCTCTTGAAGCCGTCCATGCTTGTAGCCACCACCATCTCCTGTGGCAGTGAATTCCATGTGTTACTCACTCTTTGGGTGAAGAAGCACTTCCTTTTATCTGTTCTAACCCGACTGCTCAGCAATTTCATTGAGTGCCCATGAGAGATAGTTTGGGTTGTGGTTAAGTGCGTGGACTCTAATCTGGGAGAACCGGGTTTGATTCCCCACTCCTCCACTTGCACCTGCTGGATGACTTTGGGCAAGCCATAGCTTTGTACCAGCTGTTCTCTCAAGGACAGTTGTCTCAGAGCTCTCTCAGCCCCACCTACCTCACAGGGTGTCTGTTGTGGGGAGGGGAAGGGAAAGGAGTTTGTAAGCCGCTCTGAGACTACAAGTGAAAGGTGTGGTATAAATCCAATCTCTTCTCCTCCTCTTCCTCCTCTTCTTCTTCTTGTATTGTGAAAAAGGTACCTCTTTCTCTACCTGCTCTATCCCATGCATAATCTTATAAATGAGTCAAGGAGAGTCTCTTGTGGCAAAAGGTCCACATGAGACGACTAGTTGTGATGGAAGGTGCCATCAAGGCATAACTGATTTATGGCGACCCTGTAGGGTTTTCAAGACAAAAGACAATTATAGGTGGTTTGACATTGCCTGCTGCTGCATAGCCATACTAGACTTTCTTGGTGGTCTCACTTCCAAGTCCTAACCAGGGCTGACCTTGCTTAGCTTCCAAGATTTGATGAGGTTAAGCTAGCCTGGGCCATCCAGGTCAAGATGGTCCTAACTGGGGTAGAATTCACTGTGTCAGTCTTTGGATGAGATATTCACCCCACAACACTCCCAGATAGCACACCAATTAAGTTTGACCTCAGTCTTCCCCTGCATGCCAAGATTTTCTTGAATTATCTTGACCCAGGTCAATGCATATCAGGGTGGGGGAAGAGTAAGGCTTCTCATCAGAGTAGATGGTCTAGTGTCCAAAATGAAGCAGCGATGTACCACACTATGTACCATGATAATTTGTGCACGATTCCTGATATTTTCCCTGACAGTCCCCTAATTAAATGCTAAAGCAGCCCAGCATAAAAAATCATTGTTCTATTCAAAGATTTTCTGATCTCCAACATCTAGTGTAATTTGTTTAAAATAATTTAGTGTTTCATAGGAGTAAGCCAACTGCTGCACCAGCTCCAATAGGTGGCAAACAGAAAGGTTATGTAACCTTAAATACTGGTTAGTTAAGTGCTATTCATAAACTTCTAGATGTCAGACTAAGACCAGAATTCTTGTTAACTCCTTTTTGAAGAAACATAGTGTGTGTGTGTGTGTGTGTATATATATATGTATACATATATATAGGAAGTGACAAATTCTAGCAAATTCATGTTATGATGAAATTTATGTTGGGTCAGCAACATCAGCAACTTCTTTGAGATTTACAGTCTCGTTGTGGTGTCTTTATTCTGCCCTTTTAAGCATTACTGCACAGGGCAAAGAGGTTGCTGACACAGAATGAGAAGTGTTATGTTTTGTTGTTGTTTTTTTAAAAAAACTTGAATTCCTAATCTATGATGAAGGCAGCCAATGCCTGACATTTTGTTAATCTATCTGTGGAGAAATGATTTGGTTACATGCACAGAATTGCCCTCCATTAAGAAGATGAAGTCAGACTCAGCTTTCTTGTAGCAGGTGTGTTAAATGATTTGGTCCATTTTGCAGTGTTGGCTGCTGTGATAGAGGGTGGATAAACTGCGTCAATGGATCTGTGATGAAAACCTGGAAAAAAACCATTTGCTTATTTGTGCTAACACCTTACCTGCTGTGCTTCTTAAATGGATATTCTCACATACTGGGAAATGTAACAATTTTGAAGTGTAAGTGTTCCTGGCATTTGACACAAATCCAAATGATCACATGGCTTGTTATAATGTCATATGGAAGAGTATTAAAAATGGCTAATTTGTGCTGGACTTCTGTTAATCATCTTGACAGGTTTGGTTTCCATATGAGATGTCCAGAATAAATGTTATGAAAATTAAAAGTATTTTATGTACCATGCTACAAAAACTGGATGCCAGATGAATGTTTGTCTGCTTTACTATTACTTATGGCAATAAACAAGTGTACAAATAACATAAAATTGTTATGCTATGTTATTATAAAAAGCAGTTACCACCTATGTTTCCCCATGTTGACAAGAAAATGAATGTTTATGATAATGCATTATCCAACAATGCTTATAACCAGGGCTAGCTGGTTAGTGGTCTTAGTTGTATGCGGCCATCTTCATGTTACACTGCTATGATAAAATGTCCTGCACATTGGTCCCATCCTGGAAAGAACTGCAAGAGAAGAGAAAAGGCATATAATGTTCTCTCAGAAACATTGTCTGACCTCTGATTTAGGTACTGAAGCTTTTGTATCCCCCACCTCCAGTGCTAAGAAATTCTTACAAGCAGGGCTATTTTGGGGCAGGAACGCACAGGAATGGAGTTCCGGCTGGCTCCTGAGTTGGCCACACCCAGCAGGAACTCATTAATATAACAGGCTACACCCAACAGCAGAAATTCATTGGGATTGGCTACATTAGGGGTATGTGGCCTAACATGCAAATTAATTCCTGCTACAAAAAAAGCCCTGGGTTTTGACTAAAAACAAGGTAAACAGAATAAGAAGCAAAAGGTGGGTGTGGCTGGATGACGACTCTTCTGGTAGCATGGGGTGTATGGCCTAATATGCTAATAAGCTGTGATGTCAGTGGTGTGGCCTAATATGCTAATGAGTTCCTGCTGTTGGGTGTGGCCTATTATGCTAATGAGTTCCTGCTGGGCTTTTTCTACAAAAAAAGCCCTGCTTACAAGACATATTACATACAACTTATAAACAAATAAACAAAAATTTAGATTCCACCTGTTCCCAATGGAACTTCAAACTGAATACCTCAATTCACTTGCTCCAAATAGCAAAATGCACTTAAATCTGTTAAATTTGCTTCCCTGGACTTGTGGTTATGCCCTTGTTCAACATAAGATCTAACATTCAGGGTAACAGCTAACATCAATATTTTTTGGGGGGGGGGACCAAGTGAGGGACCAAAAAGGGATCCTTGACCATAAAAGAATCTCAAAAATTGGCTCATATATCCCTAAAAAAGAGGTCTACTAGAGCAACTGGAAAATGGCAGATATGATACATCTTTTTAAACTGCAGTACCAAGTTAAAATCAACTTCTCTTTTAAAGTAGGGATGCTCGAACTGTCAGTATGTAAGACATAAGCTAGATCAGTTCCATCTATTCTGACAGCTGACAGATCGTGGCTGGCAATCTCAGCAGGAGCAAACCAGATCTGTCCAGTACTGGAGTCTGATGTCAGAGTGACTCAGCACTGTAAGCTGATTGGACAGTATTAGGGCCGAGGACAGACTGGCAATCTGGCCCGCTCTGCCTCCGCTTCTAAAGCGGAGGCAGAGAGGGAGTCCAGATTGCAACAGCTGTCCCCCGTCGGCGGGTCGCACTTACCCGCATGCGGGGCGCTTTCCACACGCTGCAGCCGGAGACCTCTTGGAACTGGTCTCCGGCCGTCTGGGCGCGTGTCCCTGCTGCTTCCTGGCAGTGTGGACGCGTCACAGAGCGGGGCCGGAAGTGTGAACCGGCTGTCCCGGCCGTGCCTCGCCGGAACAGCTGTGCACTGCTCGCCACCCCAGTGGAGGCTCCAGGGGCTGGTGGAGGAAGAGTGGATGCACCAGTCCACTTCCATTCAGGTGAGGTCCCGCAGCACTGGAGCCAGTGCGAATGGGCAGCCACAGGACGGGTTGGCCCCGGGGCTTTTTCGCCTGCTCGCACTACGCTCCAGTTTGCCAGTCTGTCTTCAGCCTATGTATATATGTATTCAGTGTACAGTATGTCCTTCCCCCCTCTTGCTATTTGATTGCCTGGCGAAGCATTGTGTTGGAGTGTATACCGGCATCAGTAACTTCTTGTAAATAAAGCTTGTGTATAGTTCCTACAAAGGACTGTGTGGACAGTGGACTTCTTGGGTCTGAGCTCTCTGTTATAAGTTTACCAGTGCACACTACTCTGCTACTACTATCACTGACACGAGAAACCTACAGTTTGGCTCATGTTCTGTTAACTAGTCATGAACAGGGACCCGAGTTTTTGTTGTTGTTGTTGAACAGTTAGGCTATTCGTGCGAGCATACTTACACAGTACAGTGCTGTTACTGTTTGGCATTCATCTAAGTCTCAGCTATCAACATTATTTCATGCATACATGGCATGCATTTGTACAGTCTTATGCACAGTCCCCACCACATAATTACCTGACCCAATCATCCATGACCCTAGGGCAGCACAGATTCATGCTGAAGGAACTGGAATTCCATCAGCACAAACCTGTTCAAGTTAGACAACAGTGAGGCGAGGAGATCTGAAGGTCAATTCATGAATGATCATGGCTGTCAAAAATGGAATATTCATCTGATGAACATATTTTTGTGAAGTTCACAGCAGCTCTCATTTTTACAGCTCAGGAGCATTCAACTATTGCCCATATTTCACGAGGCGACACACAACACTGTTCTTGCCAGGCTTCCACCAACTGTGCTTACAAAGTCAATGACTAAAGAATAACATCTACATTTTCTGAAGCATATCTTTGTATGTCATAATAAAAACATGCAAATTAATTTCTCCTTTTCTTCACTGGGAAAAGGCATGCTGGGACAATTTATTGACCGCACTGAAATTACACTACCATGAACGATGGCCCATTCAGCCTTAGCAGGTATGTCCAAGTCTAAGCTAATTCTGAGTAGCAAGCACATGCAAAGGTAAAGGTAAAGGTTTCCCTTGCTTGAAAGCCAGTCGAAGCAGACTCTAGGGGGTGGTGCTCATCTCCATTCCCAAGCCAAACAGCCAGTGCTGTCAAAAGACTTATCTGTGGTCATGTGGCTGGCATGACTAAATACCGAGGTGCACAGAATACTGTTACCTTCCCACCAAAGCAGTACCTATATCTACTTGCAATTTCTTGCTTTCAAACTGCTAGGATGGCACGAGCTGGGGCCAGAGACAGGAGCTCACGTATTTACATGACACTAGTGTCTCAAACCGCTGAGCTACAGACCTTCTGGTCTGCAACTCAACATCTTAACCTCTGAGCCACCACAGCCCCTGCAAGCACATGAGATGTGACCAAATCAAAGCATAACAATAACGGAGGAGGCCAAACGACATGTCATATAATGCATAAGATTGTCAACTGGATCACCTGACTTTTTAAAAAAATGGAAGATGAGACATGTGAGACTGCCAATTTTCTTTAATAAAAAGCCATTTTAAACTTTCTCTACGTCATTTACCTGTATTTTCTCTTAATTACTCAAACAGCAGCTTGGGTATCAGGGGGGAAAAAAATACTGGTTACATGCCTTACCATCTGCAATGGCACTGGAGATATTAACAATCCCACTGCAGCCAGAAGATATAATGGTATCCCAACTAATATGAAGTTTGGAGCTCGTTAGACACAGTACTTAAGCACACACTCCCACAATCTGCATGAGTGTGGCCAATCACACTCTCACTGCCTGACCAACCTCACAGGTTGTTTGGTGGGGGTAAAACAGGATGTGTGGTCATGAACACTTTGGAAGAAGGGTAGGCTGAAATGTGTGATACATAATTTCGGATTTGTGCATGTGTGATATGCTGACATGATAAACAGTTGCAACTACTTTGTAACTAGGTCAAGAAGGTGCAAATAGTCAGAACATTTTAGTAGAAGGGGCTAGGGATGAACACTGGGTGACCTATTGATGCGGTAATATTGTATATATGGATTCTTCTTTTATGTACTGGAAAACTATCTAGGAAAAACTTAACAGGTGATTGTCATGTCACTATCATATGAACAGGGCTCATTTCATAGCAGAAGCTCCTTTGCATATTAGGCCACACACCCCTAATGTAGCCAATCCTCCAAGAGCTTACAGAGCTTTTCTTGCAGGGGCTATTGTAAACTCTTGGATGATTGGCTACATCAGGGGCATCGAGTTTTCAAATTCCAGGGGGGGGGGGCACCGGGACGATGTTGCCACTGCCTCCTCTCCCCCCGCCTGGCCACTCCTTCCTCCCTCCCTCTGGGGGCCATCCAGGTGACTGCCCAGTATGATGGCATCACCTGGAAGTGATGCCATCATGCTTGGCACATTGCCAGGGTGATGCTCTGGCAATCGCCCTGAAACTCTATGGTGCCATAGAGTTTTGGGGCGATTGCTAGACCGTCACCCCAGCAACGTGCCCAGTGTGATGGCATCACTTCCGGGTGATGCCATCATGCTGGGCATTCGCCCGGATGGCCCCGGCAGGGAGGAAGGGAGAGAGGGAGGAGTGGGTACAGGGGAGCCGGGTGGGGAAAGAGAGAGGTTCTTGCAGTGGCAGGCAGGCCTAGGAAGGGCCCTGGGAGGCAGGGAGGCACAGCAGGGAGGCGTGGTGGTGGGTGCTCCATTTCACCCTGGGAAATTTTGGGGGTGGCCCAAGCCCTCGAGCCCCCCCTTAGTTGACACCTATGGGCTTTATCAGGGGTGTGTGGCCTAATATGCAGAGGAGCTCCTGCTACGAAATGAGCCCTGAATATGAACAATATCTCTGTTGTAGCTATATAGCTATACCATAAAGTCAGGGAGGTAAATGTATGGATGTTATGTGTTTCTTTAATTACCATATTCCTACGCAGCACTTTCAGCTTATGTCTTCCAAGGAAGCTCATGCCTCCCCCCCCCCAATGCCCCAATCACAAAGCTAAAGCTAGTATCAAACCTTTAAAAACTCCAGCATTAAAATAAAAATAACAGCAACAATATAACATAAATGCCCTAATAACCTTTCAAGTAAAACTATGTTTTTTTCTTATTAAGGCTTATTTTAGAGTAATGACTGGTCAAATAGCCACCATATATTTTTGTCATTGTTTTATATTGAAATTTCATGTTGTAATCACAACAAATCAAAAACAACAGAATCCTGTAGGTTTTATTCTGGTCATGGACTGTAAATAAAGTAAAGTAAAGAAGGTCTGGAAAGAGGAAGGGGTACAGTTCACCAAACTGGTTAAAATGGATATATGGGAACCAATCCATCTCTGGGAATTTATCTATATCAGGGAAGTAATTAAAAGCTCCTTGCCATCAGACCATGAAGCTGTGCAGCTTAAGACTGGGGGGGAGGGGGCGGTGTGGATCTGGAAATTCATCATCTTATAAAACGTTTGGAGAAGGACAGTAAAAAAGGAAGCTAAGACAACAAGGACTTAACAAGAATATGGCTGGGGATCTGAGAGCCTTGCTGACACTGGATATGGATGTTCTGCTTCTTGGAGTTAATAGCAGAGGAGGGGACTGCAGTGTAGATGGTACTACTTTCTTATTAGAGTCAGTATTATACTCATCCATGCATCACAGAAATTAAAACTCTCATTAATAGTTTGAGCTGGATTTTACAGCACCAGTGAGACACCAGTATCATTATGATCACAAAACAGTTGTGTGTAAGGGAATCTATTCCAACTTCATTTTCTAATGAAGCTTGTGATCTCAGATAAGGCTATACCATGTGGAAGGGCTGGACTCTAGAACACACAAATATACATAAATGTACTCACTATTTTTTTCATGCAGAATGCAACTGGCATCAGGTTTAAACAGGGGTCATTTCGAGCAGGAGCTTGGGGGAGCGCAGCTCTGGGAGTTGGTGCCAGTGCTCCCCCCCAGCGGGGGAATGCCTGCTTTTGTCAGGGTTGCAGCAAAATGACCCCATCCCCTGGAAAGGTCCTTGTTCCTCCAACCAGCCTTCTGAAGGCTTCAGCCACCATTGAAGCTATCCTCCCAGAATAATGGTACTTCTGAGCTTGGATTAGTAGTTGTCGCCTCTCCGCCAGCTCTTTCCTTCTTCCCTTCTTTCCTCCCTTCTTCCCTTCTTCCCTTCTTTCCTTCTTTCCTTCCTTCCCCTCTCTCTCTTCCCCCCTTTCTTTCTTGCCTTCCAACATGCTTCCGGTGATGTCAGGTGGTGTAGCAAATAAGTTATATGCAAATTAGTTATGCTAATGAGTTATGCCATTGAGCTCCTGCACTTTTTTTTCTACGAAATGACCCCTGGGTTTAAGATTCAAACCCTATGTAGAAGTTAAAGAAAATGGGAGCAACAGCTCCTCAGTCTTTCACTGGCTAGTAATATCATAACAGAGCTTCATTAAGACAAAATAAAGAGAAAGTTGGTTCCAAACACACACGTGTGTGTATGTGTGCAGGTGTTTGCACATTCTTATGCATTATTTATTTGTCAAGAACATGAAAAAAGATTAACAGTTTGACATGTGGTCCCCATGGCTTAGATATGGAAGCTTTTTGATTTTTTAATGGCAGGACTCAACCAGGAAACATGTGAATCAATATGAAAGAACAGCTCTGAACATATGCCTAGTACCTTCCACAATCAGTTAGGAAATCCCAGAATGAATACCCTGCTCTGGATAGCCCAGCCTAGCCTGATATCTTCAGACTTTGGAAGCTAAGCAGGGTCAGCCCTGGTTAGTATTTGGATGGGAGAGCATCAAGGAACTCAGGGTTGCTATACAAGGCAGGCAATGGCAAACCACCTCTAAATGACTTTTGCCTTGAAAACCCTACAGGTTCACCATAAGTCAGCTGTGACTTAAGAGCAAAAAACAAAGAGCAGGTATGCATGAGTGCATGCACACAGAACAGAGACATGCCTAGTCCATCTTACTCAGTGGTCAAAAACTTCCAATTTAGAGGGTACAATTTTTAGCCAGTTGAATTCTTAGCACTTCACTTTTAAGAGGGAAAAGCAATACAAGTGAAAAAAAAATACATACTAGAAATGTGTTAAAGGGAAACAAAAATTCTTTACTTCATTAATTGCATAACTAGATGTCTAAAGTCCTTTGTGCCAAAGGAAAGGGCAGTAGTAGATGCAATATAAATAGGAGAGAATCAGTTTCTTATCTTTGCTGATAATGCTAATAGCAGAAGAGACAGGCACAGCAAGAAGGTCAAAAAAGAGTAACAGTAGCAGTGGTGCCAGAATGGTTTTATTATCAGGGGGAACAGTAAGTTAATAACTACTTGATGATGGGCAAAGTTCTATCTGTATTATCGGAAGGACATAATCTGAACCCAAGCATATTTTAACATATATTATCCTTTCTGCCAATAGCTGAGACAGCAACAAAGTCAGGTTCTTATCGGTATATATGCAAGTCATCTTTTCAAAGCCTAGGAATCTAAATACATATCATTTTTTCTCCACTTACAGCTAATTTATATGCTAACCTAGAACAGGAGATTAATTTCCAATGGAATTTGGAAAAGCTTCTAACAAAATACAATGCAAATATAGTATAGAACATACCAAATAAATGCATATCAGAAAGTAATATATTCTGCAAGTGTTCAGTATGGCATATGCCTCGTATTGATTACTGAATGCTGCACCCAGGACCCTATTCTCCTCCACGAACAAAACCTTCCATCCCACATTCTTGGACTACTAGGTCTGAATTTTCTGTAAATAAATTCCACTCTTAGTATTAGAAATTGTTATGCCAGAAATAATGGCACTAGTAAAACTGTACTATTGGTAACCATGTCCAAGAAAATTACTAATCAAGAGGATAAAGGGGTGGGATCACTTATCCTATGAGGAAAGGTCCAAGAGAATAAAATAAAGATGGCTAAGGGGGGAACATGATAAGAATATAGAATTATGCAAGAGGTGGAAAAAACAGAGATAACTTTTCTCCCTTTCCCATAATACTAAAACTCAGGGACAACCAATAAAGTTGATGGACAATAAATTTAGGATGGACAAAAGAAAATACATTGTTACTTAATAAGTTATTAATTAGTGAAATTTACTGCCAGAGGACGTAGTGATGACTATGAGCATAGACAGATGTAAAAGGAGATTTGACAGATTATGGAGGATAGGTCTGTTAGTAGCTACTATCTATAATCACTAAAGGGAACTTCCATATTCAGAAGCAGTAAAACTCTGAATTCCAGTACTAGGTGGCAATACCTATACAATGCCCTGTTTGTTACTTGTCCAGAACAACCAGTTAGCCACTGTGTAAAACAGGATACTGGACTACATGGAACTCTTGAGTAATCCAGACCGATCAGATAATGCATTTGCTTCACCACCAGTAGTTATAAAATTAACTAAAAACATTCTTATATCTTGTGAAATATATCATCATACTAAAATATGGGAACTAATCTCATAAAATGACCCATTGTTTCATGAAAAGAAATCTTTGGGTTGGATCTTATCAGTTTTTCCCCTAGCACAAGGAGGAGGAGGGACCCTTTTGAAACCGCAATTGCAGTGCTGAAGATTATGGGACCCAAACATAAACAGGGGTAATTTCATAGAAAAAGAGGTACAGGAACTCATTAGCATACCTAGTAGCATAACTCATTAGCATATGCCATGTCCTCTGACATCACCAGAAGTGTGTCAGAAAGGGAAGAAAAAGGGGGGCATCTTCAAAAGCCTCCCCTTCCCTTCCCCAGCTGGCCTGCCAAGGCAGGCTGGGTAGGAGCAAAGCAAGAAGGCCCTCATAGAATACAATGGAAAGACCATGTCGCTGCCACCGCATGACTCTAAACAGAAGGGGTTTACTTTAAACCCCTTCTCACTTTGCTTCCTCCACAGGCCCACTAGGAGCTGGGGGAGGGGCTTGCCACCACTGCCATTTGTGCCCACTAGGGGTGTGCAAATACATTTGGGGGGGGGGGATTGAGATCGGACCAAATCAGGCTGCATCTGTTCCAGCTGCTGAATGACCCCCGCATGTCAGTTTCAGCAATGCAAGCCAATTCAGGAGTCATTCAGCTGGCCAAATGTCAGTTTCAGCCCCAGTATACCCTATGCGCCACCGAATTTCAGCAGCAATTTGGTGGTGAGCCGAATCAGATCAGAGAATCTGATTCAGTCCGTGGCTGCCCTAGTGCCCACTCCTGGGCTGGCAGAGTGCTGCTCTGCCTCGCTCCAGCCCCAAATGACCCCTGAAGCTAAATACAAGGGAGGTGGCAAATCAGGTAATGCGCCCCTTGCTCCCTCTTAAGCCTGTGGAAAAACTTCATCTCTGAATTTGGACATAACAAACATGGGAGGGAAATAATACAACAATGCTTTTTTTGTTGTTGTTCTTTTGATCACTTGTCTATTATGAATAACTTTTATATATCTTTGTTTTATAAATAAAAAAAAAATCACAGTGGTCCCAGGCAAAAAAATAAGCCTCTCTTGCTGCATAACACTAAAAAAATAGAGCTAGAGCTTCAGGCTGCCAGATAATCCTAGGATCTCCTGGCTATACCACACACAATGACATATGATAATTTATTTTATTTTTATCCAACAAACGCACAAAATGCCCAAGGTTTCTGCAGGTTATGCCTTGACAACTGAGAGAACAGGATTGCAATGGCACATTTCTGGATCATCAAATTGCTCAATCACATTTACTTTATTTTCTTGCAAGATCCACAGTCAGCAGGGGAACTGAATGCTGAATGAGAGATAATTTATGCACTTTTAAGCACCTCATAAGAAAAGACATTCAGGTTAGACCTCTGCGGTAATCCAATTAACTTCTTGCTCCTAATTAGCACTTCACAGTGGACGCTTGACAAGATCATTGAGCAATAAAATGATGAAAGGATTGGTGTGGTGGGATTTTTAATTTTATTTTGTAAGACTGTACAGAAATTCACATGCTTTTTGAAAACACAGTTGGTTTATTATATATTTGACAACTGTTTTGCAGTGTCTGAATTAGGCAAAGATTTTTTAGGTGCTTTAAAACAGAATGCCCTAGGAATTGACCCAAGCACTGCAGACACACACATAAATGTTTACAGACATAGAATTAGCACTGAAAACAGAAGCCATGTACCCAGTTTTCTGCCCTCTTCTAAGAAGTTTCTGAGAGGGAGGATTTATTCAGCATAGAACTGAAATGAGAGCCAGTATAGATTTTGACCTAGGGTTTCAAAGCCTCATTCAGTTCTAAAACTTATTTAGGTTTTGGTCTACTAACAGTGTCGCCATCTAATCTACCTCACAGGATTGTGAGGATAAATGGATGGAAATCTACAGCCCTGAGTGCCATGGAGAAACTATGGAATAACAACACAATAAAATCAATAATGTTTTCAGTGGCAACTCTCTGTTTTACAAAGTTTCGGTCCAGTGGTACCTTTAAGACCAACAAAGTATTCTTCAAGGTATAAGCTTTTGTGTGTTTGCACACTTCTTCAGATATAATTAAATGGAAGTTATCAGTTCATACATATATGCTGAGGACAGACTGGCATTGTGGCCCGCATGATGTCCGCTTTGCAAGTAGATGAGGCGAGCCCATGCACACAGCAGCAGCTGACTTGCAGAGGCATGCCGTCCTTACCTGGTCCTGCGGCGCTTCCCTCCCGTGGCAGCTGTACACCAGGAGGAACTGGTGGCCAGCCGCCTGGGTGCGCATTCCTCCCGCTTCCAGTGGGTGTGAATGCACGCGGAAGCGCACAGCCATGTGCTG
This sequence comes from Lepidodactylus listeri, assembly GCA_029233225.1. NCBI lineage: Eukaryota > Metazoa > Chordata > Lepidosauria > Squamata > Gekkonidae > Lepidodactylus > Lepidodactylus listeri. The sequence continues at coordinate 114,158,068 of JARCFY010000001.1, read as the reverse complement.
CGCCACCAGGAGCTGCCCACAGTGTGCACGCTGCGGGCCTCCTCCTCCCCGGAATGTTTGCACTGCACTGTGTACAGTGCAAATGGCAAACTCTGGGACGCTTTGCCCCTGGGTTGCTCCGCCTTGCTTTCATGGCACAGCCCAGCACCAGTCTGTCCTCGGCCATAGGTAGAGGGTGAACAGTAAAACAGCATACAGCATAATGAATGGTTCCCATTAGTCTGGGTTTAATTCTGAGGGGAAAACATAGTAAAGGAAATAAATATGTCAGCATTGGAGATTGATGGGTAGACACATCCTTAACTGTATGTTCAAGAGCAAAAAAGATACACCGTGGATAGATAGATAGATAGATAGATAGATAGATAAAAAATATTCAGTTATATAGTTGTAGTTCCTCTGCAGTAGTTACCTTTATAGTATATACCTTTGCAAAGGTATAGTATATACCTTTATATATACCTTTATATATTCCTTTTATTCACATTACAAGTATTTTTAAATGATCAGTTTCAAATATTAATTGTAAATAAATTCAATAGTAACAAAGTAATAATGAAAATTAGAACAAATGTATGCATATTCAAATTTTCATATATAACAGTTCTACATGGAAACAATGTTCCCTATGCTGAGGAATGCAAAACAAGATTCAAGAGTGCAACTGAAAACATTAATACAAACGTTCCCTGAAGATTCGCAAGTGCAACCAAAGGGCATCTGGATTTACATGCGTTTCATCAAGTCATCTTCAGAGTATTAGCTGGAACCCATGCTTATTAAATTTTTATTTAACAGCCATCACTATCATTCAATTAATCAGCAGGAATATTGGCTTTCTTAAACTCCTCATCCAAGCATAGAAGTTATCACAATTACCAGTTCTATGCTACTCTTTTAAAAGAAACATCCTTAACTGTAGCATGATGAGAGCTACCCACCTCAAACTCTATGCTTAGAATGTTTAGTTCCACCCTGAGTCTATCTGGCCAAGATCACACACACAGAGTATTGCTCAGTTCAGACATCATGCAATCTACGATTAGCTTGATCACAAAAATCAAGACCACTCTGCTGACTTGTTCTTCAGTGCCATTGTCACTGCAAAACAAATTTAGAATCCAATGGCACCTTTAAGATCAACAAAGGTTTATTCAAGGTATGAACTTTCATGTGCATGCACACTTTTTCAAATACATTGGAACTGAAAGGAGGAGCTCAAACTTATAGACAGAGGCTGAACAGCAAATTAAGATGTAACATGATGAAGATGTTTTAAGATATGTGAAGACAAAACTAAATAACAATTTAAAATTATAAGGTCAACAGTTGTTTTGATTTAATTAAGGGGGGAAAGCAGTAAAGCAATAAACATGTAAGAATAGGAGATACATGTGTAAAGGTATCTATATATCTAATAGCCAAGATGGCCCTTCTGTGTGAATCTCTAAATCCACACACTGGGGGCACCTGGGGGCAAAAAGATTTTCCTGCACACTTGGAGCACTCCCCAGGTGTACAGAAAAATCTGAAATGTTGAAAAAAACTATATGGGGGATACTTAAATACCCCCCAAAGTAAATGAGCATTCCTGTGCATGTGCAGAGAATGCACTGGGAACTGTGCCTTGCTGCCATTGCTGGGGGGAGGGGGGAAGAAGGCCTGCTGGGCTCACCTGCAGCCGCTTACTCCTCCTCCTCCTCCACATGGAGCTCTTGGAATACTCTCCCCCCTCCCCCATGCATATTGCAGGTCCCCACTGCTTGTCTTTTTATAATTGTGGGAAGTAAACTTAGACTGCAGTGCAGTGCAAACAAGGACATCATCTGGGTCTGTATGGAAGAAATGGAGAAAAGAATGAAGGCAATCAAACCAGCATTTTGAACAAATTTAGAGTCCAGTGGCACCTTTAAGACCAACAAAGGTTTATTCAAGGTATGAGCTTTTATGTGGAAAGCACATGAAAAAGTGGAAAAGTGTGCTTTGCACATGGAAGCTCATACCTTGAATAAACCTTTGTTGGTCTTAAAGGTGTACTGGACTTAAAATTTGTTCCATTGCTTCAGACCAACACGGCTGACTACCTAAACCAGCATTTTATTAGACAAACCAGCATTATCTGTGAGTGAAATCCTAGTTTTGCAAACAACAACCGTTAAAATAAACTTGGTTTTACATGTTGTCTGAATCCAATCAATGTGTTATACTAAGGTCATATACCAAAGTAACACATTGCAAAAGAGAATAAAATATATCCTTTTGGACTCACACCTCTTTGCCATAAGAATAAGTTGCAAGAACCTAAAAGCTGGATAGTCTTGCTGACATGGGTAGGCATCTGTCATTAAAGCAATGTGAAGAAATGCTTCTACTGTATTGTAGGGGAAGGCAGGACCTTTGGTGTAGACTTTTTTTTTTTTTTAACCGTGCCTCTGTTTGATTTGTGAATATATGAGCAAAATATAGATTATTATGTGTCAATCTTTGATTGTGGAATGCCAACAGTGTAGGAAGTATGCTTGTGCAAGAGAAACATCAGCAAGGCCAACAATATTCACTATACGTGAATTCATATAGGAACTACTAGACCTACTGGAAAGTCCAGGTGCATCTGATAAGTACATGTTTTATTCTATGTTAAGGCCCTTAATGACGCACAATATTACTGTAGTATATTTGAAGGGGATTTGATATCTGCAGAGCCAGGGTATCTTGATAGGATCATCGTACTATGATACAATATGTAAACTGAAATCACTATACTGGTATGCTAGCACAAACATTTGCCCTGATCAACTATGGTTATGCAGCTGGGCCAGCACTCCAGACAAACACATGAAGATGAAAAGTTTTTATCTTTTACAGTTTGTTTCTTCTTGGTAAAATGATAAAATTTGAACAAAATGCACAAACTAATGCAACAAATCTGTTTGATGACTAAAAATGAACCAATATATTATTACTAGGAATAAGGCCCATTGTGGGAATAAATACAACGGGCTATAGAAAGAGGCTCTTGGAGAGTGCCAAGGCCTTGGGCACTCAGTGTTAATTTGCTGTGGCAACCTCAGCAGGGTAGAATGACACAGGGTCCACCATTTTCTCCAGGGGAACTGATCTCTGCTACCTGAAGAGCAGTTGTAAATCTGAGTGATTTCCTGCCCTCACCTGAAGATTGGCAGCAGTGGTTCCCCAAGAGGGAATAGCTGGTTTGGAGGGCAGAGTCTATGGGATTGTACCTGTCTGAGTCCCCACCTCTCCTCAAACCTCACCCTTTCCAGGTTCCACCCCTCAAATCTCCAGGAATTCCCCACCTGGAGTTGGCAACCCCCATCTCCTTCCCAGCCAAGCATCAACCTAGCATAATTTCCCCCTCACTTTTCTTATTTCCTCCCCCCCTGCAGCCTCTACCATGCTCTGAAGCCCCTCTTATAAACACAGGTAACTGCCATTTCGTTTCACCTACTAACAGCCACTGAGGTAACAGATGAACCTTATCAGGAACATTTTAAACAAACCACAGGCAGCAGCCATCTTATAAACACAGGTAACTGCCATTTCATTTCACCTACCAACAGCCACTGAGGTAACAGTTAATCCCCCCACAGGAAGGAAGCTGGAGAAGTGTCTTTGTCAAGAGCAAAAAAAGTCTGCCAGAAATTCTGACAGGGCACAGAGGCTGAAGGAGTGGGTGGGGAAGAGGAGCAGACCCAGCCAATGGCATGCGAGTATTCAGAGCCAGTGGATAGGGAAAGCTTCTGATTGACAGGCCAGGGGACCAAAGGCTGGGGTGGCATGTCGAATCTTCAGGAGTGTGCCACCACCATACAGAGAATTATTATAGAGAGAGATTGTCCATTACAAAGCTTTTCCCCCTGACCTGGGAAACTGAAGCTATCCCAATCTCATCTCATTAGTTTAAATAACTTCATCATATATCACATGATGGGTAGACTCTTAGTTTGAAAGGGCTACACAAAACCAGCATGATCCATGAGTTTAAATCCTTAAGGCAGTATGAGGGCACACTAGTAATAAATTGTGATTGTTGGACTTCCAGTTTTGGTGAATTGAATGGCGGGCGTGCTCCTTTGGTGCTCCAATTCGGGTGGCCCATATCCTGGTGAAAGGGAGGAGTGCCGGATGATTCTGCCCCCCCAGAGCCCCTGTAGGGGGGGCTTCTAGCCTGGGGTGTGAGGGGTGCCTCTCCCAAGGTGATGGCCAAGGGATTGAGGTTCCTCTTTGCCCCGAAAGGTCCCATTGCCACAGCACCACCATGGCACTAAGAGGTGCACACTGGACTGGTGAGCAAAGGATCAAGTGTATTAATGAAGCAGCCCTTACCAGTGGTCCAGTAATCAACAAAGTGTGAGTCTAATAGTCCACTCAACTGGACAAGTGATAAACCATACCGAAGTCCCAAAAAGAAAGTGGTGAGGGAGGAGGGAACGGTTTGTCCCCCCTCTCATTTTAAATGAACTGAGTTAAATGGAGGGACTCAGCTTGGTGGTGCAGCAGAGGAAAAACAAGCAAAGTGTGATTTCTTTTAAAACGGCTCTCTTAAACAAACTTTCTTAAGACTTTATGAATTTTCCTGAAAAGTAAACAATGACTGGCAGAGGGGGGAAAATAGCAACCAGCACAAAACCCTCTCCAAAATCTACATTCTCAACACTTCCGGTTCCTAAACCAGAAGCTACTATGGACTTTCCCAGCATATTATCCTCAGCACTGAGTGCCCTGCTGGATCAGATGACTAACTTGAATCAGAACTTTGATGCGCTCTAGAAACAGATTAAAGAAACCAACATTAAAGTGGAGGAGGCGGTTAAATCAGCTAAATTGGTTGAAACCAAGACAAAAATAATGGACCAAAGACTGAAAGTGGTGGAGAAAGAGAGAGCAACCGATAAGGACCAACTTTTAAGACTACAAATGAAAAGATCAGATATGTTCTATGATTTCAAGGTATCCCTGAACAAAAGACTGAGAAATATTAAGTGTAGCATTAGCTCCAATGATAGGTTTACAACCGGATTTTCTACAAAGCAAGATGGATATGGTCTATAGGACATATCCTGATTTTCTGAAGAAGAAAAAAACCTGCCTGGAGAGATCGTTGTGAGATTCTCTAAGAGGTCTACAAGAGATGTGGTGCTCAAGGCCACAGATGGGACAACCCTAAAAATCAAAGATGTTGAAATCAGAGTCTTGAAAGACATTCCATTCGAAATAATGGGGGGAAAGGAAGCAGAATAAACTCTACCCCTTATAGATGGATTTTTCCTGAAGGACTGGTATTCAACTACAAAGAGAACAAAGAAAAGATTACCTTTCCTAAAAGTGCAAAGACTTTTCTGGAATTGCAACAAACATCTACAGAAGAAAAGAAGACAGCAGAGGAGGAAGAAGAAGAAGGCATTATACATGATGGAGAAAGTTCCGAGAGCACAACGAGTAGTTCTTCAGAGGACTCTGAATCTGAAAAAGGGGCGGCTGCCCTGAAGCATCTGGCAGGCAAATGGGACCTTGATAAACTAAAACAAAGAGGGAAGAAGGAAAAATAATACTGAGTCTAATTTGAAAGATTGAGAAATTTAACCTAACGCTTGATTTTACTTATGCAATACCAGCTTACATAAGAAAGCTTAATATCACACTTCATTATACCGTTTTTGCTTAATAATAAGGGAACTTTGTTTAAATTATGTAAAAAAGCAAAGTTATGATCCTCGTTTAGCTTTTTAGGGGTAGTGTTGTAGTCTGCAAAGATTCTAGTTTTGTAGTATATAGAAAAGCAATTAAAATTTTAATAAATAAATAAATAAATTGTGATTGTGGTATAGCATTTCAATAACATTGCCCATTATCTGTTACATCACAGAAATATAATACTTAATAATTTCTGAAAATAGTACAACAGCGGCAATGCAAACCAAACAACCCCCCAATAGAATAGTGAATTTCCTGTTTCTATACAGAAACCTGCTTTATATGCACCTTATGTGATGTAATATCAATAGTACTTGTATATGCCATTGTGATGGGAGGAGGACATAAAATCCATACCTGAAAAAGGGATGGTTGTAAATCACCTATTAAAAAGAAAGTTTTAGAGCATTGTGAAAGTGGCTGAAAGGCAACAGATATATATTCCTTCAGGCAGCTGGCCATCTGTGAGCACAACACATCATTCTGAAAAACTAAAGACCAGGCTTTATATTTACATGTTAGTAGCATTTAAAATCACCATTCTCAAACTGGGAGTTATCTGTTGTATACATTGTTTTTTAAAGCGTGTTCAGGATCCATCTCACTGACCCATGACTTGCAAGGGAAGATTAGGGAAGGCTGTTGTTCATCTGCCTAGGCACTGCTGAGCTCAAGGCCTGGGGCTGCTTTGCCCATATTCCTTATGCAGGGCCCAGCCAGCTCCTCAGCATTTCTCGGCCAATCAAGTATACTAATGGTGGCCCTGGCCATTTCATTGTCCTGTGTCAGGCTCTACCATCACCTAAAACCAGGGATAGGGTTATCTTTGCTCACATGACACTTTATAGGGAGTGCTGACATGGCCAAGATGCCTGGGGATGGGGTTTCCCCCACAAATTGGCCTTGCTCACCCCATACTCTTGCAAAAAGACCTTTCTCTCTTGTGATGTGTCAGAAATGACCTCTGGGTCTGCACTGCTCCATAAAAGGCTCAGAGGGTTGGCTAACTGTACTCCTTGAAGGAACGGAGGCAATCAAAGGGGACAAGAGGGAATCTGGGTGCTCTCTAACCTATCCACCCCCACTGCCAGTAAGTTTCCCCCACCAATTGCTAGGAGGAACCTGGCAATCCTACCCATGACCCACCATACATTTTAAATGTTCCAAGAATATCAGAAAACTAATACATTAAAAAAGAAATCCAAAAGAAAAGAAAAGAAAGCTAATGGGTATTTTCAATCACGATAAATTTCTCCCAGATATCTCTATCTTATGCAGGTGCAAAGTCTCTAGCAGTAGCAGTTTGACAACAGATAACTGCAAGCCAGATCTATGCTGCTCTGCAGGACTACCATGGCAGATGACCAAACGTGATATGGCAGCTTTCAGTACAGCAAACATCAGCTTATACAAGGAGAAAACAGAGTTCCATCTGAACCCATTAAGATGATGGCTCTGGCTTCGTGCCTGAGCTGCTCATAGACTGACTCATCTGCTATACTGCTGCTCTTCTCCACAATCAGCTACCAGCCCTGACCAATTTATAATATTTGAATATTATTGACTGTCATTAAGTAGTGGGTAAGGGAATAATTGAATATGAAAACAAAAAGAAAAGGCCTTTGAAAAATCCACCTGAGATGACCTAGCACCACCAAATCTTATTGTTTACTCACTGCAATATAATAAACCCCACACATCATAAGAACATAATGAGAGTGCTGCTGGATCACACCAGTGATCCATCTAATTCACCCTCCTGTTTTACACAAAAGCCAATAACTTGCCCAGGAAAGCCAACAAAGAAGACACAAAGGCTAGGAACTTCCTCTTATGTTGGCACCTTGCCCTGGGTCTTAGAGATTTACTCCTGAATATGGAGGTTCCTTTTACTTAGAATAGTTAGTGGTCATCAATGTACCTCTATCATCCATTAATCTGTCTAGCCCCCTTTACTATACTTGTGGCCATCACTACCTCTACCTGCAGTGAATTCCACAATTTAAAAACTTGAGTAAAGAACTATTTCCTTGAGTCAGTTCTGTACCTATTGCCAGTCAACTTCATTGAACATGACCATGTTCTAATATTATGGGAGAAGGAGAAAAAGCTCCCTCTATCTTCCTTCTCCACCCTATGCATCTGATATATATAAAAGCCTAAGGTATTGGCACTTTCCAGTTCTCCCATTGGCTGTGCTGTGTGTTCCATCAGCCATTGGCCCATCAACTGCCATTCTAGAGTGCTCGGGTGCCATTGGCTGGGTGCTGAGTCTGCTCCGCTCACCCACCCACTGCCAGCCTGGCCACTATTTCCTGAAAGAATAAACTGCCAAAATGGCTGTCTCTCCTGAAGGAGCCGCTTTACCTCCTCCTCCTGCTAGGTTCACTTTTGCTTCAGTGGCTATTGCTAAGCATCCAAGTTTGGTTCTGTCAGTAAAAGATGGGGGGAGGCCCTTTCCAGGTCTATTTTGGCCTTTGAGAGAAAACTCATTGGGGCCCATCCTGACTAGGGTTGCCAGCTCCAGGTTGGGAAATTCCTGAAGATTTTGTGGTGGAGTCTACACAAGGCAGAGTTTGGAGCTGAATAGAATGCCATAGAATTGACCCTCCAAAGCAGTTATTTTCTCCAGGAGAAGAGAGATCGGTTGTCTGGAGTTCAATTGCGATACCAGGCAATCTTCAGGCTCCACCTAGAGGTTGGCTCCCCGAGGCCTAGCAATGCCCTCTGGGTTACTTGATGACACTTGACTGGCATGACAACTAGGCTTGGCTGTTTGCTTCTGTTTACCTCCAGAAGCCCCTATATTTTTTAATATTTAAATTAAATAAGAAAAAGAGGAGGAGGTGGAAGAGATTGGATTTATACCCTGCCTTTCACTACCTGAAGGAGTCTCAGAGTGGCTTATAATCCCTTTCCCTTTCCCTCCCCACAACAGACACCCTGTGAGATAGGTGGGGCTGAGAAAGCTCTTTTGAGAACTGCCCTTGAGAGAACAGCTCTGGAAGAACTTATGAGTGACCGAAGGTCACACCAGCAGCAGCATGTGGAGGAGTGGGGAATCAAACTCGATTCTCCTAGATTAGAGTCCACACTTTTTTTAAAAAAAAAATATATTATTATTGTTGTTTTCCAATCACAAGAAACAATTACAGGTTTCATAAATTAAAAGAAAATCTTTACATTAAACATTTTTTCTTTAATTATTACAGGCAGCCCAAACCCATTGTTTTGGCAAATCCCAATCTTCTAAACATTGATATTTTTTTTACTATGGGCTTGGGAAGATTGTTACTCTGTCTACTTTCTTCTTGAGGTTTTTTCCCCCCATGGCTTTCAACACAATCATCTCACTAATTTTTTAATATTTAAGCTATTATAAACCATTAAACTTTAACTAATATCTTGAAATATCTATTCAGCTTACATCTAGTTTGTATGTCTAGACTACAAGCAAAGTAAATTAGTATTCAGGTAGCACTTTATCTTGTTTCTTGGAAAAATCCTCAAGAGGAGCTTCCCTCCTCGGGGTTCGGGTTCACTGAACGAGTCTCTGCCATCTTCCACTTTAGCTCATCAGCCAGTTCATGCCCATCCCTGCATACCAGTGCTGGAAATACACACTTACCTACTCTTGTGCTGGTATAAATTGTTGGGATCATGCATATCATGGTCTCCTGATATATGAGAAAGGTGTGCCAAAATAATAATGACTGAAAGGGGCTATATGACACTGGATTGCTTTTCACAGTAGTTTGTACTTGTGTACAGATATTTACATATATTATATACAGATATTTACATATATTATAAAAATTGCATTTAGTTTACATAGGCTGTAGACTTAAGGGTATTTTCTAGGAAGTAAGCCCCACTGAATAACATGAGAATTACTTTCAAGTAGACCTGCTTAGCTGTGCTCTCATATTCACTTAGGCAAGCTTCCATTAATATAGTGAAAATCTTGGTATGCCATCATTTTGGATCAAGCATGAAATTATTAACATTTTTTCTGCAAAGGCTGTTGTTTAGATTGACTTTGCAAGAAATTTCTCTGAGTATTTGTTTAGTGGAAAATATAAGTCAATTGTTCCTCCTTCATTTTAGTAGCAGAAAATTGCTGGTGCTGCACTGGGAAATATATGAGAAAAGGAAAAAACCTACAGCTCACAAAATTCTATAAATATTTTACTGACCATTTCACTTCTACACCCTTGGGCATCTTCAGAGTTTCACTTCAAGAAATTCTTTTGCAATCAGTAATTACTGCCTTTTGGATAGCTGGGAAAGGTTTATTTTTTCAGGTAAGATATCTTGATCAAACCCAACATTTGTGCTAAAAACATTACAGCTAAAAGAGAATAGTTTTAGACACATAATATTATGAATAATTTTGTAGAATTTTAATATACTAGATGGCATGTTGCAAAAATGACAAAAAAGACCATCTTAAAACTTAATGTAGCTGAAAGATTTGAGGCACAAAATTGTATCTGATACCATCTTTAACAAGTTAGATCATTAGGCCATCTACTTCAGTATTGTCTGCACTGACTGGCAGCATCTTTCTAGGGTTTTAGGTAGTGACAGTCACTTCCTAGCACCCGCTGCTGCAAATTCTGGCCCTTTGACTTGGAACTATCTTTATCCAAACCACATGTTCTGACAAAGAGCTATGACTTTCTACTGAGAGGAAGCTGCTCAAAAGTTATCACCAGTTAGGGTTGCCAGCCTCCAGGTGGGGCCTGGGGATCTCCCGCTTTTATAACTGATCCCCAGCTGACAGGGATCAGCTCCCCTGGAGAAAATGGCTGCTTTGGAATGTGGACTCCATGGCATTGTACCATGCTGAGGCCCCTCCCCAAACCCCACTTTCTCCTGGCTCCACCCCCAAAGTCCCCAGGTATTTTCCAACCCAGACTTGGCAACCCTATCACCAGTACTTTGTGTAGAATAGTCATTCTCTTCTGTTTACTTCTTTCAGGGAACTGTTTCCACATTGACATCTACCAAGGACCCATTATACCTGCTACAGAACAACTACATGTTGCAGTTGGGGCATGATCCATTAAGGGAGGACTCCAAACAGACCTGTTAGCTCTCACCATAGTCCTGCATGATCTAAAAATGTACACAAGAACATACTGATTTCTTAATTGTACATTATAGAGGAAGGCCAATCACACTAGGGCAAGATGCAAGTCTGTACATTACTGAATCTCAGGGCTTTTTTTGTAGAAAAAAACCAGCAGGAACTCATTAGCATAATAGGTCACACCCAACAGCAGAAATTCATTAGCATATTAGGCCACACCCCTGGCAGCAGAGCTCCCTCCCAGTATAGGCTTCCTCAGGCACCCCGCAGCTGGGGAACCTGAGGAGGGAAGGCAGTTTAAACCACCTTCCCTCCCTAGATCGCCTTGGCTTCCCCAGGCACCCCGCAGCTTGTGAGGTACCTGGGGAACCTGGGGGGGGGAGGTTGTAGGTGTGGCCAACTTGGAAGCCAGCCGGAACTCTGTTCCTGTGCGTTCCTGCCTAAAAATAGCCCTGCTGAATCTATTGAGGATCCCTTCCAAGAAACCCAAGGCTTAATGCAACACAGTTCTGACATTAAAAATCTATCATTGTTGCTCCTGCTGGTAGTACTACTACTTATTAGCATCAATTTTTGCTTATGTAGTATGTTGTCTCATTTGTAGTTCTGTTTCCACTAGGGATGTGCTATGATGGGAAAAAAGTTGTTATTGTTATAATTTTGGACCCAGGATTTGGAGAGTATACATTCATTATTTATCATTAATTTTCAGGTAGGACAGTACTAGTCTGGGGTTATATTTTTTCCTGGATTCCAGAATTCAATGGGGGAACCAATCTTAGGTTCTGGGGCAGATGTTCTTAGGCAGTGTGACACCAAACTTGCACAGAACATAGTTCTCCTTCTAATCTAAAGCTGCTGTAAATTTCAAGCAGAATGGATGTAAATTCAGTTTCACAGACCCCTCCCCCCAATTATTTGCCCCTTGGCCCTCTTCTCTCCGGTTTTCATATGGGGAAAAAATTGTGGCAGCCTAGTAGGAGAGCACCAGCTGCTGATGTTAAAACAAAAATTGCCTGGCTGCAACCCATTTCTTTACGTAATCTTACAGTGGCAGATTGACATTTTTTAAAAATTTACATTTCCACTGAAAATGTTGCATTTCCTATCCTTCCTTGCTATGGTCTCATGTCACAAAGCATGGGATACTTCCTTTGCAGAGACATTCTCCCACCCGGTCACTGCAATTTTAGTTTGAATTAAAAGCAAAATAGAGCACATGTATGTGTGATGTGCATGTGAATCAAACATCTAATTGCCATGAGACACATGTCTTCAGACGCATGTTTTCAATTACTACTACTATTTAAGGAGTTGCCAGTGCATCCTCTGAAAATTTTATCCAGCTCAGAGCAGTAGCTGCAGGTCTTAAAAATTCCTTCTCTGGGGGTTGTTGCCAATGGTGATTGGCTGGGAATGCCGTCCTGATCCCTTGCAAGGATCCAATGCCTTTGTAAAAGTGAAGTGCATTGTCTCATTACTGCTACTACTTGCACTTTCTCTTTAGAAAGGAAGTTTTCCATTTTAAGTTTTTGATTTCCAGCATTGTTTCATTGTGGCTGCCCTCATTTTACAGCTCAGTTTCAAAAATAATAGGAAAAAAGCTGTAGCATTATAAACTCTCAATTTAGGGTTATTTTCTCCTTTGAATGCATAATTCCCATTAGTGCTAATGAGAATTATGTGCATGCACCCAGGGAAGAAATATGTCCCTCAGCTCATTTAATAAAAAGTAAAAGATAAAAGCAATCACAGCTGTGCTGTTTGAAAGTCTTTGCTCTTGTGGCTTGCTCTTTTACTAGAACTCCTGAGTGGAAAATCTTTATTGCATACAAATGAATATACTTTGTTCCACTGTAGTGTTCTTTGGGGGAAAGGGAGCAATGATTTCAATTTGTTTAATGGAAAAAGAAATATGTAGATCTTTTGCAATACAGAAACTCTTTGATTTTGTGTCAATTTCTCTTTATGTGGCTAGGTTAGGGTTAGTGCTCTGGTCAGCTTTTATTTGCTTCTGTAAATAGAGAGGCTGTGTTATTAAGGTAAGGGTTATATGTGAGTGTTGGTATGTTGTTGTTTTTTTTAAAAAAATCCTTTATCTGCTTGTAATAAATATACATCCTTTAATCACAACTATAGCTTTTTTCCAGGATGTCTTATTGTGACATCTATTCTAGTGCATAGGATTGTTTTGCTTTTCTACCCTGTATTTTGCAAAAAACCATTGTATGCACAGTGAACTGTAGTTTCACACCACTGTGTCTTCCAAGGGTTTCCTTCAGATATATTTCTTTAGTCATCTGGAGAGATACCACTAATGATCTAAGTCTCAGAAGTCACAGGGCCATTAGAGCACTTGTCAAAACCAGCATTTATTTAGTGTGTGCTGCTTTTACCTTTTGATGTCTGCAAGTTGAGCTAGTTCTGTGAAAACTACTTGCTGCCACCAGCTATACGATGAGCATGGGCTGGTTTGCAATTCTGACTGTTCTGAGGTGGTGATGGTATGAATGCATGCTTCCTCAGAACCGAACTTTAATTATATGGCTGTGCCTTCTATCAGGCAACATGGGAGTTAAACTGTTCAACTTTATTTTGGAATTGTGTGCCTAGGCACAAGATATTGGACTGTATTTATAGTGTCTTTAAACCTACATTGCCTTTGTGTTCCACTTTTTGAGACTGTGTCTCCTTGTAATGTTTTTTGTATGAAGAAAACTATGGAGACCCTGCTCTGAAGTGCTAACTGCTACACCGCACTGGCTGTCCTAGGGGGGGCTGCTGTTGCTGAACAGCATAAGAGACAGCACTGAACCCTGAAGAATTCCACAAGACAGATGATAAACAGCAACTCTAACCAGACATTTCTGTATATAATCAGATGGAAAGGACTTAAACCACTCAAGTGTCTTTAATTTCCACTTAATGCTCCAAACACTCCCAACAGTATTTTGAAAGCTACTGAGACCTCAAGAACTGTAGCAATGAAACACACCCCTATAAATATATAAATGGAGACCATCCATCAGAGTATTGTTTTGACATCACCCAATCTCCTTCCCCAGAAAAGGCAAGTTTCAACTAGACTATAATAGCAACAATTTCCTTATCCAAGGACAGTTTTTTTTAAAAAAAATAAAAAGAGAATGAGTATTTCTTTCAAAACTCAAGCTTCCTCATTTGAGAGATTAATGATCTTTAGTAATGACCCCTGTACACTAGCCATACCCCCAAGATAGACACATATAGTGAATATGTATTGAGACCACTTCCACCACAATTAAATGTTGCATCTGTCTTCATTATAAACATTATACACAACATTAATATTGGTGATATTTTCATATTTGTCACCACTTTATTTTCTCCTGCTCAGAACTTCCCTTTCAAGTAACATGCACAGGAACAACAGTAACCATGCACAGCTCTACATAAGAAAAAAATGAATCTAATATGATTCTTTTTAAAGATGAGAAAAGCTCTTTTTCCTGATTGTTTGCCAGTACCTAATGGCAGATCTTAATGAGGCTAATGTCTCAGGCCCAATCTGCACCTAGCATTTTCTCCGTTGTTTTACCAAACCTACACTGGAACAGAAAAAGATGGAGCTCAAAACCACATTCAACTACCCCAGGCCAACGCTGTACTGACTGCAGAATCACCCCTGAATGGCCATAAAATGGCCATAAATCTATGCAGACAGCCACCATAAAACTGAGAGATCAAATGAAGTGAAAGCAGCATGCAGTCTGGACACTGCCATAAAATTCGATAATCACTCAAAGTGAAAGTGGAATGCAATGCAGATGAGAATTTCTATTCCATTGGGGGTTCGGTAAGACAGCGGAGCAAATGCTAGATGCAGACTGGGCCCCAGACTTTGCATTCAGTGTTGTCATTTCCCCAAGTGTAAAAACTGTGGGATTTTAATTGTATTCACTTTCTCCCAGCTGGCTGCTCCTGCAATACCCTATAAATGCTAGTGAGTGGCAAAAGATTTTAAAAACTGCTGCTATTTCATAAGAACATAAGAGAAGCCAATGTTGGATCAGGCCAGTGGCCCATCCAGCCCAACACTCCGTCACACAGTGGCCAAAAACACCAGGTGCCCTCAAAGGTCCAGCAGTGGGGGCAGGACACTAGAAGCCCTCCCACTGTTGACCCCCATCAAGCACCAGGAATACAGAGCAGCACTTGCCCCAGACTGAGAGTTCCTATCTATACTTTGTGGCTAATAGCCACTGATGGACCTCTGCTCCATATGTTTATCTAATTCCCTCTCGAAGCCGTCCATGCTTGTAGCCGCCACCACCTCCTGTGGCAGTGAATTCCATGTGTTAATCACTCTTTGGGTGAAGAAGTACTTCCTTTTATCTGTTCTAACCCGACTGCTCAGCAATTTCATGGAGTGCCCACGAGTTCTTGTATTGTGAGAAAGGGAGAAAAGGACTTCTTTCTCTACCTGCTCTATCCCATGCATAATCTTATAAACCTCAATCACATCACCCCTAGAGACATTAAACCTTAAAAGCAGATAACTGTTGATCTGGCTCCTGAAGCAAAATATGCTTTGGAGAAACAAGATCAGATAAACATGGAAACTAAAAAGAAAAAAAATGTTTTGCCTTGAAACTGACCTGCAAAGGACTACCTGCAGAGTCTAATCCATTGTAAATCTGTCACAGACTATACAGAGCTTCCTGTAGTTTGGGAAAGTATTGATTTCAAATGATTTCCCATGAATTGCTTATTATTTCTTGATTCTGGACACTTGCAAAAGCACCCCAACTCTAAGCACATTATGTAATAGTCCTGTTGAAATAAAATGGGACTTATTTCTACCTGAAAAATAAAATGGAACTTATTTCTACCTGAAAATAAGTTTAGTACTGGAATGTTTAACAACAACAACAACAAAAGATATGCCACAAGTATGTCATCAACACTGTTTGAAGCACATTTTGATTCAAATATATCTATATATCTAATAGCCAAGGTGCCTTCTGCGTGCGGATATCTAAATCCACACATTGGGGACGCCTAGGGGGCAAAGATATTTTCCTGCTCATTTGGGGCAATCCCCAGATGTGCAGAAAAATCTGAAATCTATAAAAAATATGGGGGGGATACTTAAATCCCCCCCAAAGTAAAAGAGTGTTCCCTGCCTCATTGCCATTGCCACCACTGAGGGGCATGAGAAGGCTTGGCGGGCCAGCCAGACCTCACTGCTGCTGCTGCTAGGGGAGAGGGGAGGAAGAAGAAGAAGTCTTGGCGAATCGGTGGCTATGAGCTGTTCTGCCCTCGTCGCCGCCACTGGGAGGAGGGAGAAGTCTTGGTGGGCTGGCCAGGCCTTACCACTGCTAGGGGACAGGGGAGAGGGGAGGGAGAAATCTTGGCAGGCTGAGCTCAGGCCTCACCGCTGGTGCTTGGGGAGAGGCTTGGCCGTCCGGTGGGTTGGAGCTGCGCAGGCCTCGTCGTTGGTGCCAGGGGACAGGGGAGAAGGCTCACCTGTGGCTGCTTGCTTCTCCTCCATGTGGAGCTTCTCTCCCCCCCCCCCCATGAGAATCGTGGGTTCCCCTTCTTGTTATTATACTACTTACATTTTGGGCTGGAGGAAGGCTCTTTGCAGGATAGTTGGATAAACCCCAGTGTTACGGGAATCTTAAGAGTCTGCATATTCTCAGCAAGAGAAAATGATGGCATGGAACCTATCCAGAAACATTTGGGGGTCTTCAAGGAAAGCTATGATGCATGGATTTGCCTTCAGACTTTCTTTCCTCCTCTGCACATGCATATCAGATTTCTGGTTGAGGAGAGAGGTTTCACCAGAAACCTAATGTCCTTGGAACAGTCTTCTAGGGGATGGGTATAAATAGGCTTGGCCACTGCCTCGTTAAGCCATACCTAGTTTGGGACGAATGAGGTGGGTTGCTCATGAGATAGTGAGAGCTGGCAAGCACAGTGTAGCATCAGGTGTGATGGAGAGTTGTCTCCTGAATAGTCCATCATATGTCTTTTGACAGGGTGGTTTGGAATGAAGGGCCCTTGATGCTAAGCAGCAGCATCCCAAACATGATAGAGACTTACAGCACATCTTATGGCAATAAAGCTTGGTACTTCTTGGTACATTATACAAGCAGGTTAGAATAAACAAGCCTGACATTAACTCTAGCTGAATTTGGAGCAATGGTGGATTTACTCAAATAACGGCAGTCACAATCTTCATTCATGCAGAACAGCCTGAAAGACTGTTGGATCGTAACCCTAAATTGTCAACAGGCCAAGTTTCATTACAGTATTTAATAACTGATTCTTCTAGTTCAGTCCTGTTTGCTGTGACTGGCAAAATCTCTCTGGGGTCTCAAGAAGAGAAAGGTCTTTTTCAGTACCTTATTAATAGATAATCAGAAGGAATTGTAATGGTTCTTTTTTACTGGTACATAAATATCTACTTGTATATGTATAGAAGATTTGTAGAAGATTATTTGTAGAAGCAATTAGCTGATATACTTTTTAAAAGAATGGTTTAGTTTTTGGAGGTTTTTTGGAAGGTATTTTTTAAAATGAAAATCATAACCGCTATTGTGAATAATATTTCTTACCACTGGGTGTCACTGCTGCTCTTTGTCAGTATGGCTTCTGCAGCTGCCTTGCTAGCAATGAGAAACTTAAAAATGCTGTGACTGTGGATTTCAGGTTTCAATTTATTTATAAATAAAGACAATGTATAATGCTACTAATATTAATTCTCAGGCAATTCACATAAAAGCTTAGACCAGCACTTACATTTGACAAGTAACATATGTTGTGCGGAATTCACAGATATACTAGTTACATGTATATATATTGCACAGTTTTCAGATGAGTTCATTATATTTCAGAGCCCAGTATGACACAAATTGTGCCTGAGCTTCTGAATGGCTTAAGATTAAGAGTTTTGATTAAAATCAATGTATTCTAAAATAGTAGACATGTTTCAAAGTAAGCTATTCTTAAAAACTGTTCTTGCTTACAAAGCTAAAGCATCTTTTGAAATGGTGTACCAAAGAGTAGTCTGTACTTAACACAGTTCTGAACCACTGCCTTTCATTTAACCATTAAATGATTAATAAATAGCCATTGTATGCAATTTGCCATTCAATTCGCCATGCAATTCACATGGTTTGGTTTAGTGTCCTAATTTTAAAACCAGGAATACCTTAATTATATCAGGTGGTGGGCAATTAGTGGCAAACCAGTTAAAGTATTCCAGGTCTAAAAGGTAAATTGAGTCAGACCAATGTTAATGTGTGTATTTACACACACACACACACATACAGAGAGAGAAAGAGAGAGAGAAAGAGATACTGCCATGTCAGAATGATTTTCACATATTTGACAATTGAATTTACTTTCCCTTTGTGTCCATTTTCTCACCCAATATTTATAAGTTAATAACTGAAAACAAACAATATTGTGAATGGTTTTAATTTGCACAGTTTAGCATGGTGACTCACCTGGAGCCACTGCTGGTGTGAGTTCATTGCCTGGATTACATACGACCTGGCTTCATCATAGATAGGACATGTATCCTTTAAGATCAGCTAAATTTCAAGAATGTGTCCTGTTTTTGCATCTGCAAAGGCACCGACATTCATCACTCAGTGGTATTTATCATCTTGGTTCCTGGTCCAATAGAAAAGCAACAATAGTTCACTGTCTATTGAAATTCTGCTCCTGTTTACCTGCAAGAATATGTTTTTACTAGGTAGACCAATGACCTAATGAATGCTTAGCAATTTATTATTCACGAAGAAGGCAGGGTGATGCCCCAAATATTTTGTGAGGAAGCCTACAGAAGATTGTACTTTCAAGATTAATAGAGAACTCAGAGTATTCTATTTGCTGATGGCTAGTCATGCACCTCTAAACAGAGCATATTACAAATAGCGCTGAACATAGATGGGTTTTTTCCCCCTACTGATGTGCAGTCTGCTAATGGGATTTCACAAAAGACTGTGACCTCCTCTCATCATATTAATATTTAATCGGGCAATAAACATGAGTTGCTCAGATGCTCAAGGCTGACAGAATTCTCAGTGGTTATGCCCTGTCTGTTAAATTGACAGTAATTATTGTGCCACATTCCAGTGGTTCAGGATAAATGACATTCCCCCCACTTGTGGTATGTATGTTTCTAAAAAAACAAAAAAAAACCCCAAAATGTGCCCTGCATAATTGTAATTGTTTTAAATCCTCACAGCACCTGTTTATTATCCTTCCTTAAATTCTCAGCATTTCTAAACAGAACATCCCAAATGAACTATGAATTCTCTAGAGACCTGACTGACAAAAAAGAAAGATGTACTGAGGACAAAGGGTCTGTCTGTCTGTCTATCTATCTTAGGAGGTACAATTTAGGGTGAGTACATACCATATAACTGGGATAGAATCCAGGATTAGGGCACCCTCACACAGTCCACAACATGTGAATTTTCCCTTAAGTAACTGGAGCGATCTATGAGGAGGATGTTAAAAATACAACATTCTCTGGCCTCCCCATCTTTTAGTCACAAAGCTTATGAGAGCTTTGTTTGTATCACAGAGACATCCATCTGTTAACTTGCAAGTGAAATTAGTTCTTATAACCTTCAGCTATCTTCAGCCCCTCTCTTTCTTTTATGCATGGGTATAGTAAAAGTACTTTGCTAAAATATGATTTCCCCTGTGGAATAATCTTAAAACAACAACAACTATCAGTAGTATTGTATTTTAATGTGTGTGATACAGCAGTAGGTAAACGTATCCCACTAAAATGCATAGCAAAATGTAATTGATTGTAAAAACAACCAGGGCTCTTTTTGTGCAGGAACACACAGGAATGGAGTTCCAGCTGGCTTCTGAGTTGACCATGCCTACAGCCTTCCCCCCCTTGGGTTCCCCACATGTCTTGCAAGCCATGGGGTGCCTGGGGAATCCAAGTCAATCCAGGGAAGGGAGGCAATTTAAACTGCCTCCCCCCCTTGGGTTCCCCGGGCCCCCTGCAAGCTGTGGGGCACCTGGGGAAGCTGATCCTAAAAGGGAGCTGTGCTGTCAGGGGTGTGGCCCATTATGCTAATGAGTTCCTGCTGGGCTTTTCCTACAAAAATAGCCTTGAAAACAACATAAGTCTAGCTAGAACCCCAAAACTCTGAAAAATCAGGTTAATGTTATTCATTCATTCATTCAACTTTTATCCTGCCCTTCCAGCAAGGCCGGCTCAGGGCAGCTTACAGCAGTGTAAACAATGTGGAATTGTAGTTCCATATATAAAAAAATAATAATGAATAATGAATTAAAGTACTAACAGATAATGTGACTGTAAAATTGCCTGTAAAAGGGCTGTGGGAACCATGGCCTTGTGGGCCATGGAGATGCAGTGAAAAAGGTGAACTTTTCTGTCAGTTGGGAAAACCAGCATTCCAGTATTGGTTGGCTGGATGCAAACCATCACTCTTTGTCCCGTCTTTTCCTTGACATACTAGTTATTTAAGGATAGTGGGTAAGAGGGCTGTAAATGGATGTTCAAACACATTGGCCCACGCTACCACCTGCAATCTGAAATGTATAGTCCAAGAATAATTTCTCCATCACCTAATTTGCTGTTTCTTTGTATTTAGCCAGTTCTGTGTCTGGGGAATGAGATTAGCTGGATGGGCTACTAGATTTTACATGAAAGCTTTATGCCTTCCCATAATCTCAGGTGGGGTGTTCCAATTTTGTGACTTAGTTCTCATGGGACAATAAACCTGTAGAAAGCTCTACAAGGGGACAGAGGTACAACAGCCATTATGCAGCATGTTGGCCCTATTTTGTCAGTGCTAGGATCCTTCTAATCTCCTGGCTCCCATTAATATCCCTTATGGCTGCACCCTACAAAATGCCCTTTGAATTTAAACAGACCAAAGATGTGGGGCAGCATTTTTGCTTGACTTGTCACATCAATCACTCTTAATTTTATTTTCTCCATTTATGCCCCATCATTCTTCCCATTGGGGACTCAAAGAGGTTCACATTATTCTCCTCTCCTCCACTTTACTCTCACAACAATCCTATGAGGTAGGTCAGGCTGGATGTGTATGCCTGGCCCAACATCACCAGGTCAGCTTCCATGACACACTGGGGATTTGAACCTGGATCCCTCAGACCCTAGTTTGAAGTTCTGGCATCTACACTACACTGTCTAATCTGAAAGACTGAAAGGCATGTTTATTCAGGTGCTCCTACTCCTATGAGAGGACTGTGCTATCCTATCACAGCCTGGATTCTGGACTTTCACCAATGGGGTCCAGGATGTTAAGTTTAGATGTTAAGTTTCGAACAACCCAAATACTATCAATGAGCAACTAGAATCAAAAGATTTGAGCCAATATCAGAGTAGATCTTAATTATGTACTAAACTGGACCAGTAGCAAACTTTCTCCATGGGTCCTCCAGTCCCATGAAACCTGTTCTTCAAGAGAGACAATGTGTTCTATCTTCCCTTGTGCATATCTACTGTAGTTTCTTAGATTTGTCTCTCTTCTGTTTGTATCTGTTCTGTCACTGACAGCTGGCTTTCTCCACAGAATCCTTTCCCCACCCCCTTTAATTTCATTCTCTTCCCTCTCCTGTTTGGCTTTTCTCTGGACTAGCTATGTGAGAGAAATGTAATTTAAACTGAAAAGTAACTCAAAATGGGCATTTGGTTTAAAATAATTCAACTGAATATTTGGCTTGTACAAAGCGACTAATTTTATTGGTATACCTGCTCACTCTGTTGTGTCTTCACACTGATTCCAGCCTCCAGTCTGTATTGGGTTAGGTTAATAAAACTACTTTCTATATAAGTATCTGTCTCCCTTCCATATTTCCCTCACCAAAAGATTTATCATGACAAGAGTTGTGTATGAGCAGGCCAAAGGTCCCTAATTTCCCCCAGTACTCATGTTTTGGTATTCTTCTTACATAAGGGGATACATGACAGGGCTGGCGGATGGACTGTTTTAGGAAACAATAAAATCATAATGTTATCAGAAGATTAAATGTGTGTATGTATATATGTATGTATTTATTTATTATATTTATATCCTGCCTTCCCCGCAAGCAGGCCCAGGGTGGCCCACATTGCTTGGCAGCATGCACCAAGTACATATAAAACATTTAAAACCATTTAAATCACTCAGAACAATTTACAATTAAAATGCTCATGATATTAAAACAAGATGGCATACCGTATAATACAACAACTCAGCAGTCTCCCAGTATCTCAAAATAATATGGCTCCACCTCCACCTGTAAATATGGGCATGGGTCATATGTGTCACAAAGGACAATATGTTACTTTAATGTATTAAGTATCTATTGTGGCAGCACAGATGGAAACTGCCTCATAGATATACCAATATCAAACTCTTAAGCAGGAATACAATATCTTTCTCTGATCTCAGTAAAATCTTTTCCAGTCATCTCTTTTTGCAGGAAATTCAACTTCTATACAGGTTCTAGGCTGTTTAGAGCTTTTATAAAAATAACAAGGGATAGGCGATTAAGATAAAAGCATCTCTGAATTGACTGAGATGCTCTCTGTGATTAAAATAATGAAACAAAATAACATCACAACGATTAAAAGTCAAAGACTGCCAAAGGTGACTGTCTGTATGGTAGGGGGCAGGAGCTATTTTTGATAGTAATTTCTTCTTGGGTGAATGTAACTAGGGCATATCTATTATTTTCTATTTGTGCTCTTCTATCATGTACTGAGGGAAGAACATGAACAGAAATCAGAAGTAGGTAATTCTTGGGGTTTTACAGAAAACTAACATTTTCACAAAAGCTGGAAGCGTAACAAAGCCACTTAACTACTTAAATATATATTGTACTTGATGTTACCTTTGATTCTTGTGACTGACTATAAATAATCTTGTCAAGGATGTACTCTGAAACATTATATCAGAATTGTCCACAGGCCAGATAGGGTTGATCTACTGAATCCAGACTGGATTGTCTTTGTGTAACTATCCTCTATAGATAATTCCAGTAATATTAGATTTCCACTTTAAAAGCTATCCTTTGTGTGTCATTAATAGTATTGAAGATCTCTTCTAAACACTGAAGCATTAATTTATTTATTTCTGTGAATCTATGTGCTCATAGCAGCCTGCAAAAATATGTTCCCAGGGCTAAGGTTGGAGAACATATGTCACAGCAGTCTTGGTGAACTTAGACAGGTATTGTATCTGATAGTGCCTGGATAGGAGACATCGTAGGAATCCCACATACACCTCACTGAGTTCCATGGTCGGGAAAGGTAGAATGAATATTTAATAAAATATTTCATTATTATAACTTTTCACTTTATATCTATGGCCATTGCCTCATGAACACTGCCCCATCACAAAATTACAAGCTGATTCCTTCTGCTGAAACACCAATAACTATTCTGTAATTTATTAGTTAGGATACTGTTGCATTATGCCAAGTCCTTGTATTTACTGAGCAATATTACAAGGCTTTTGAAGGAGATGTTCAGCAGCAGTTTTGTGTTGTTCAGACTGATGTCAATGTTTTTTTTTCTTTGTAACTGGAGTGCACAGGCAGAGCTGTGACTCCCTAGGCTTCAGCACTGTTTTCTCCTCCTTAAAGGCCTCATAGAGCAGCTCAAATGCAAAAATTGCAGGCATGTAATATGATTTCCCAAATGGAGCTCACAGCTTCTCTGTGGGGTGCTTTACAGAGGAGAAAATAGGGAAAGAAAGATGCTGCTCGTGCCTGCACTCTCTAGTTCCAATAAGAAAAGGGCTAGAATGAGTTTGGAAGAAATAGTACACCTATTGAATGTCTGTTTCAAGGTCTTGTTTCAGGGTTCAGCAAAGATGAAGACACTGTAACATGTAAAGAGGCCCTTAGTGAAAGATGATCTCTCCTCCCAAACTTACATAGAAATAATTAATACAGCACACAAAGATACATTCAAAGTAAAGGTTAAAAATGCATGGCATCAGATCTACTTGCATAAGGAGATCTCTTCAGGAGTTACTAAAACAATCTAAACAAATAGAACTGTATCTACATGACAAGGGTTTAAGAATCTGTTCTATTTTAAGTACAGTGAGAGGGATAGTAGCTCAAAGAAAAATATTTGTGGTGCTTTATGAAAAGATTTATAGCATCTAGGTGTCTTTTTTCTGTGAGAAAAATTAATCTTTTAAACACTGGGGTCTACATCCATTCTAGAGAGTCTTCTTTCCTGTGTCATATCAAACAAAGTTTTCTTTCTTCTTTCATCATATTTTATTGGTTCTGGGGCACTTCAGATGGGGACATCCTAGCTTACAAGAAGACTTCCTGGATGGAAGAAGCAATTAAAGGATTTTTATAAATCCTGAATTTAGCTCTGACAGTCCAATTTAATTCTTTATGTCAAGCAGTCTGGAGATATATAAAGTCTAAGGACAAGTTCTAATTTAATGATATTCTGAATGTGCAGAATGATGCTAAAGATTAAAGGTTTAATAAAATGATTGATTTCAATGTGTCACATGATCATCTATGAATAAAATAGCTCTGATCCAAGAATGTGTACAAGGAACCGCTGGGGATGCATGTGCAGGTAGGTCCTTAAAAAAACTTGGCAAACAATGATGAGTTGACATTATAACTCTGGATCTCTGGTCCTAAACCGCCAATCAAGAATTTTAACCTTTTTTAAAAAAAAGCTAATTTGCATGCAGCCCTGGCTGTGAGCTGTAAATTGCACATATAGAAGAAGAAGAAGAGATTGGATTTATATCCCGCCCTTCACTCACTTAAGAGTCTCAGAGCAGCTTACAAACTCCTTTCCTCTCCCCTCCCCACAACAGACACCCTGTGAGGTAGGTGGGGCTGAGAGAACTCTTTCCCAAGCTGTCCTTGAGGGAACAGCTGGTACAGAGCTATGGCTTGCCCAAGGTCATCCAGCCAGGTGCAAGTGGAGGAGTGGGGAATCAAACCCGGTTCTCCCAGATTAGAGTCCACGCACTTAACCACTACACCAGACTGGCACATATAGCATATGTGTTCATATGAACAATATGTATTCAATATGAACAATATGTATTCAAGTTGGGAAAAAGAGACTAAGTTTCTAGACACTCTTAGTGACTGTGCCATGGAGCAGATGGTCACAGAACCTACTAGGGGAAAGGCGATCCTGGATTTGGTCCTAAGTAACATCCAAGACCTCGTGAGAGATGTAAAACTGATTGCACCGCTTGGGAACAGTGACCATGATGTTATTGAGTTCAACATTTGTATCAATAGGGAGTTGCCCGAAAAGACCAATACAACCACTTTTAACTTTAAAAGGGGTAACTTCTCTGAAATGAGGGGACATGTAAAGAAAAAACTGAAAAAAAGTAAAAAGGGTCAAAACCATTGGGGAAGCTTGGAGACTATTTAAAACTACAGTCCTAGAAGGTCAGATAAAATATATACCGCAGGTTAGGAAATGCACAAATAGGCATAGAAAAGGGCCAGCATGATTAACAAAGTAATAGAAGCTGTAAAAGGCAAGAAGGATTTGTTTAAGCAGTGGAAAGCTAGCTTATATGAGGTTGATAAAAGAGAACTTAGGCTGTGGCAAATAAAATGCAAGTCTGTGATCAGGCAGGCAAAAGGGAATATGGGAGCATATTGCAAAAAACATAAAGACCAATGACAAAATCTTCTTAAAATACAATAGAAGCAGGAAACCAGCCAGGGAGACAGTGGGGCTCTTGGATGACCAGGGGGGAAAAAGGATTAGTGAAGGATGATAGGAAAATGGCTGAGAAGCTGAATGCATTTTTTTCACGTCTTCACTGTGGAAGATGAGAAGTGCTTGCCCACTCTAAAACTGCTGATTTCAGGAGGGGTGTTGAAAGACCTGAGTCAGATTGAGGTGATAAGGTCCTATGATTGACAGGCAACTTAAAAACTGATAAATCACCAGGCTCAGATGGCATACATCCAAGAGTTCTGAAAGAACTCAAATGGGAATTTATGGATTTCCTGAGGAAAAATGTGTAATCTTTCCTTAAAATCTGCCTCCGTTCTGAGGACTGGACAGTAGCTAATGTCACCCCCATTTTTAAAACGGTTTCAGAGGAGATCCGGGAAATCACAGGCCAGTCAGTCTGACATCAATGCTGGGTAAGTTGGTGGAAACCTTTATTAAGGAGAGAATTAGTAGGTACATTGATTAACAAAAACTATTGAGGAAGACTTAATATGGGTTTTGCAAGGGAAGATCTTGTCTCACTAATTTGAGGGGGTGAACAAACATGTGGACAAGGGGGACTCAATAGATGCTGTTTACCTTGACTTCATAAGAACATAACATAAGAACATAAGAGAAGCCAATGCTGGATCAGCCCAGTGACCCATCCAAGTCCAACACTCTGTCACACAGTGGCCAAAAACACCAAGTGCCTTCAGAATGTCCAGCAGTGGGGGCAGGACTTCCAGAAAGCTTCTGATAAAGTTCCTAATCAAAGGCTCCTAAGCTCAATAGACATGGGATAAAAAGACAAGCCCTCTTGTGGATCAAAAACTGGCTAATTAAAAGGAAACACAGAGTGAGTATAAATGGGCAGTTTTCACAGTGGAGGGTGGTAAACAGTGGGGTACCGCAGGGCTCAGTACTGGGTATGATGCTTTTTAATTTGTTCATCAGTGATTTGGAGTTGGGACTAAGCAGTGAAGTGGCTAAATTTGCAGATGACACCAAATTGTTCAGAGTAGTGAGAACCAGGGAGGATTGTGGGGCAGTCCAAAGGGATCTGTCGAGGATGGGTGAGTGAGTGTCAATGTGGCAAATGGGGTTCAATGTGGCCAAGTGCAAAGTGGTGCACATTGGGGCCAAAAATCCTAGCTATAAATACATGCTGATAGGATCTGAACTGGCAGAGACTGACCAAGAGAGAGATCTTGGAGGCATAGTAGATAACTCACTGAAATAAGAAAGGCCAATGCTATGCTGCGGATTTTTAGGAAGGGAATTGAAAACAAATCAGCCAGGAACATAATGTCCCTGTATAAATTGATGGTGCAACTCATTTGGGATACTCTGTGCAATTCTGGTCACCACACCTCAGAAAGGATATTATAGCATTGGGAAAAGTGCAGAAAAGGGCAACTAAAATGATAAAAGGGTTGGAACACTTTCCCTATGAAGAAACGTTAAAGTGTTTGGGGCTCTTTAGCTTGGAAAAATGATGACTACTAAGGGGTGACATAATTGAGGTTTACAAAATTATGCATGGGACAGAGCAGGTAGAAAAAAGTACTTTCCTCTCTTTCTCACAATCCAAAAGCTCATGGGCACTTAATGAAATTGTTGAGTAGTCAGGTTAGAATGGATAAAAAGGAAGTACTTCTTCACCCAAACAGTGATTAACACAGGGAATTCATTGCCACAGGTGGTGGTGATGGCTACAAGCATGGATGGCTTCAATAGGGAATTGGATAAACATATAGAGCAGAGGTCCATCAGTGGCTATTAGCCACAAGGTATAGATAGGAACACTCAGTCTGGGGCAAGCGATGCTCTGTATTCTTGGTTTTTTTGGGGGGGGGGGCAACAGTGGGAGGCCCACTGGTGGACCTCCTGATGGCACCTGGTACTTTTGGCCACTGTATGACAAAGTGTTGGACTTGATGGGCCATTGGCCTGATCCAGCACTGGCTTCTGTTATGTTCTTTTCTGTTTACCCACATGATTCCCTAGCTAGCACATACATCCCTGACTGGATTGAGTACTATGCTTATGTGTGTGGGGGTCCATGACTGACATATATGAATCCACTGGAAATTATTTAGAAGCTTGAGAAAAATCTTGTGGATCACAATTAGATGAAACTAGTTAGTGGCAGCTTGAGAAAGGCCACCAGAATTATGGAACTCCCTCCCAGTGAGACTGCTCTGTGTTCCTCTATCATTGTCTTCCACCAACATGTGTGAGTGTTTAAAGCTTGTGTTAATGTTTTGACTGCTGCCATGGGGACCTTAAGTTGGGTGGAAAGGTAACATAAAGTCCCTAACCCAAAAAGTAATATGAGAAACCTTTGTGAAGCAATTCATGGTACTTTCCTCAATATTTCCTTGCATTAAACAAAAGAGATGTGCTGCCCTGTTCTTACTGTGCCAATTAATTTACGCATGTACTTCATTAATACTATGACTTCCTCCTCAATGGGGGTCCAAAGCAGCTTACATTGTTCTCTTCCTCCTCTCTTCCATTGTATCCATATAAAACCCTATGAGGTTTGGTAGGCTGAAATTATGTGTCAGGTACAAGCTCACCCCACAAGGTTCCATGGCACAGTGGGGATTTAAACCTGGGTCCCCTAGTCCCAAGCCTGACAATTTAACCACTGGAAATATTAACTCTGCATGAATTAATTATGAATACAGTGTGAACACATTTACACAGTTACTTTTAGTAGCCATTCTGTAGGACATCCCAACTTTGGTTGCGGTCACACACATGAGATAAAGTGGGGGGGGGGGAGAGGCTATTTCCTCTGATGGAAGTTGACCTGCAGTTGCACGATCACACAGTCTTCTGAAGCTGCAGGCACAGCCTGCCACTGCGTGATCAAACACAACCACGACTGAGTCGGGTATGCAAACTAAACAATAGCTGTTCCAAGGCAAGATTGAAGTTTCCCTAGCTAAGCCTTCTATTTTTTTTTAATAAAGAAACAGAGCAAAAATTATAAAATTAGTTACTTCTGATTCAGGAGCTGACTTGTAGACAAAACAGGATTACACCTGGCTTTCATTAACATATTCAATTCCATTAAAAATTACCACTGAATATGGATTATAATAGCTAACAGGTGCATTTTTATGGAGAAACATTTTCAAAGAAGGATGGTATGAATATTATAGAACTGTTGCTTAGAGGTCCAAATCATTTTCAGCCTTGCTTACTTATCAGCCAGAAGCAGTAGAAATTTAGATAACATGTTAGAAAGGATTCTAATTGTGTTTTTCACTTAATTAGTTCAGTTAATTCAAAATCATTATTTTCTGATTTCAGGCTTTACACTTACAAAATAGACCTTTTTTGGCTATGACCAGAAAATAGGTAAGCAATTCTTTAAAAACATTGTGTGCTGTGGGGGGCACTACTGGACTGTCACAAAAGCCCTGGCAAAATTTTTAAAGCTTTTCCATGAGTCTTTAAAGGTGAATTCCAATTTGGCCAAAATGTGTTCATGGGGGAAAATATAAAACAGTTGCAACTCTGTTTTTGTTATCAAGCTCAGGTATGCTCCCCCCTCCCAATATGTAATCCAAAATCTGGTCACGTAAAATGCAAGGAGGTATGGCAGAAACAATTGCTCATCTGACAGATGAAAGGCTAAATCTACAAGGGAAGCATCGGTAGGGAATATTAAATTAATAACTAGCTCACAATGTACAGGATTGAAACAAGAGACTACAACTTCACTATCTTAGTTCATCAGAGAACTGACAGAGCTAATCTCCTGGCAGAAAGTCAGATCCAGATTTTATTTTATTTTATTTTTTTAAAAAAACACCTCTCAGTAGGCACCCATCATTTTCCTATGACAGCCCTGATAGCATGGCGCAAGGGAGGACTGATGCAATCATTTCGGCCAACAGGGTGGGTTTAGGTTGCCTACATACAAAAGTATTTTGTCAAATCATCCAGACAAATAGATCACCTGCTCAATTTTAACAGGACTTGTACATGTAACATTCACAGAACTGTCTTCTCCATCACTCTTTCTATAAAATGATATCTGCTGTGATAGAGATTGCAAATAAGGAACGAATTCTGGAAAGTAGAATTCAAAAAAGCCATCTTTAACATTTGGAATATTGACTGTCACTATTAGATTTAGGTAACTTATATTGCCCTTCCTCCCAGCAGCTCCATATCAGCAGGGCTCCGTTGGGGCCGGGGCGCGCCGGGGCACTGCTCCGGGAGAGAAGGGGCCAGGGGGCGGGAACATAATAAAGCCCCGCCCCCCGGCAGAAAGCCTCCCCCCTCACCCTTCCTGGGCTGCGGCAGACCGCCGCTGGCCCGGGGAAAAGCCCTTCCCTCCCCCCCACTCAACAGTTCCCGGGGCCACGGCAGGCTGCCGCGGCCAGGGAAGGGTGAACGGGGGGAGGCTTTCCTCCATTTCTTTTAAAAAAACTTTTGTTGTGTAATTATTGCTAGAATACTTAAAATATAAACGATTGCCATTAATTCCGGGGGGGGGGGGGGTGCACAGGATCGCGAATCCGCTTATTCAAGCAGCCTAGAATTCAGTTTTGTTGTGGCAGCTCGATCCACATGAAGGGCAAATGCTTTGCCACAAACAGACTAGGGATTCTTCTCCCTGCCCCCACCTTATGCCCACAAATACCATAGTTGCAGAAAAAGGGGGACGGAGCAGTCAAGGAAAAGATTACACTGCAAACCTCTTTGGTCCAGCCAACTAAACTGCGCACGTCCCGTGCAAGAGCCAGGACTTCCCACAATGCGACCGCCGCTGCTTCGCCTGTGCACGCACGCTGCATGGAAGGCAGCAAGAGCAGCGAAACTACATTTCCCAAGTGGTATTGGGACAAAGTCTCATGTGTGTCCCCTCCCCCTTCCCATGATTTCTAAGCAGAGGTAAACAAACTGTGAAAAAGGCAGAGACCTACAGTATCTGCTGCAGGAGCCGGAGAAAACGGCTAGATCTCAGAGAGAGGGCTTGGTCCATGGATGCAGGGGCAATACCGAGGTTCAGAGGAAAAGTGTAGGATCGCGGAGGACAAGGAGTTAGAGGGCAGGATGCAGCACTAGGGGACTAAGATTACGGAGAAATGGGGGAGGGCTAACTGTTGATGCCTGGCTTGTAGGAGGAAGGGAGCGGGGGCAAGATCGGTGGTAATGCTCCATGCTTAAGGGGAAGAAGAGCTCAGCCAGTCAAGGACCAGACGGGGGCCAAAATCAGGGCTAAAGATCTGGGTTAAGGACAAGGCTATGAAGCAAAAAGGACAGGAAACAATTCCGAGGTGGACAGTTCGGGAAGCATGTGGCTAGGATTCAGGGAGCGGAGTTGTTAGATTTATCAGACCCCCTCCTCCCCTGCTCTGGTTAACTTATTGAAAGCAGCCGAACAGACCTCTGTAGACTTCCTGTTTGGTATCCTGTTTTGTTTAGCTTTGTTTCACTCCTGCCATGAAAGAAAGTGGGGGGCTTATCTTTGGGGTCACCCTCCTTCTAAAAAATCCACTTGCAAGGGTAAGAAGAAAGCCCCCCCCTCCGTAAACCAGTGGCTCTGCAGAAGGTCTAGGGTGCTAAGGAGGCCTCCTCCATCCTTGCACCTGTTCCCGGGGTGCAAGGGAGGAAGAAGCAAGGCGGGGGGAGGGAAACGCCAGCCCCAGTGGGGGGAGAAGTGCCCCTTCCTTCCTTCCTTCCTTCCTTCCTTCCTTCTCTCTCTCTCCCCCCACCTACCTACCTACCTTCCTGTTCCTTCCTCCCTCCCTCTCTCCCCTCTTCCTTCCTTCCTTCCTTCTCTCTCTCCCCCCCAACTACCTACCTACCTTACTGTTCCTTTCTTTCTTCCTTCCCCCCTTTCTTCCTCCCTCCTTCCTTCCTTCCTTTCTTCCTTCCCCCCTCCCTCCCTCTTTTTCTTTCTTTC
Organism: Lepidodactylus listeri; assembly: GCA_029233225.1. NCBI lineage: Eukaryota > Metazoa > Chordata > Lepidosauria > Squamata > Gekkonidae > Lepidodactylus > Lepidodactylus listeri. The sequence continues at coordinate 114,126,592 of JARCFY010000001.1, read as the reverse complement.
TTTCTTTCTTTCTTTCTTTCTTTCTTTCTTTCTTTCTTTCTTTCTTTCTTTCTTTCTTTCTTTCTTTCTTTCTTTCTTCTCTCTCTCTCCCCCACCTACCTACCTACCTTCCCTCCTGTTCCTTTCCTTCCTTCCTTCCCCCTCCCTCCCTCCCTCCCTTCTTGCCTTCTGACACACTGCCCATGACGTCAGGGATGTGTGGCCTTTTGACACTTCCGGTGACGTCAGGGGGTGTGGCATATGCAAATAAGTTATGCTAATGAGCTCCTGCACCTCTTTTTTTACGAAAGGACCCCTGCATATCAGCATGCATGTTTCCCCCCCCCCCCCGATGCATTTCAGCCTACCAACACTGAGGAAGTAAGCCTGAGAGACAATGACTGGCCCAAGGTAAATCCATTGTGAGGTAATGTGGATGCGAAACCAGTCTCCCAAATGTAACCATTGCACTTCTTCAGCTGTCAATGACACATTTTCATAAAAGTGAAGAAAACCAGAGATTAATGAAAAAGGGATATAAAAGTAAAGAAATAGGCACAACAAAAACCTGCATTTTAATAAATCTATCATAACCTAATCTCTGTTAAGAAGGCCATCCTTTAAAATCAGCTATATAAAATGAACAAAACAGAAATTTATGGAAACAAAATCTCTGTATTCATAAAAACTGGGCAGGAAGTATCTGAGGGATACTTACAATTTAATTTAGCTGATAAAATAACAATTGGAGGGGGGAAATTATTTCATCTTGGGAAAATATGTAAATACAGAAATCACTGGAGAAAATATGCAAATACAGAAATCATTGGAGAAAAGAAGGCCATCTCAGAACTACTGGTAGCCATATTTTCCTGAATTAGATTACAGTTTAGTTGTGGTGACAGGATTGTATGAGGAAATGGTACTTTACTTAATTTTACATTTTAATATTTAACAACATTTATTATGATCAATCTCAGGGTAGGGGAACATCGAGCTGAAGGTAGGGGGGAAATTGCCCCTTGGAAGGGTAGCATCCGCACTTGACAAATCAGTCTCCTCTCACAACACAGGTACCTCTCTGGGGCTGGGGTAGGGAACTCTTTTTTGGTGGAATATTCGGTACCTAGGAACACACAGAGATGGGTGTTTTGACTGCATGGTGATTTGCCTGCCTGATACAAAGGTTGTATACATAATGCTTTGTGCATATAGGCTGGTAGGTAGTACAGGGGAAGAGTCATGAGTGATCTTGAGATGAAGAAAGAAATGAGAAAAACAAACAGAGGAGAAAGTTGCATAATCATGTGTGAATTAAACTATCCTCATGGTGTGTGTTCAGGTCATACCACAGAGACAAAATTTCTAGATATCATAAATGCCTTAAAACATTTGGTCATGGTGCTGACAAGAGCAGAGGCAATTCTGAACTTAATCCTGAGTGTTGTTGTACACTTTTTGCAACATGTACATGTTGTGACCACAGTGCCATAACATTTAACATCTAAATAAATGCCAGTTACCCTGAAGTCCAACACTACCAGTTTGGTGTAGTGGTTAAGTGTGCAGACTCTAATCTGGGAGAACCGGGTTTGATTCCCCACTCCTCCACTTGCAGCTGCTGGATGACCTTGGGCAAGCCATAGTTCTGTCAGAGCAGTTCTTGAAAGAGCTTTCTCAACCCTACCTACCTTACAGGGTATCTGTTGTGGGGAGGTGAAGGCAAAGGAAATTGTAAGCCACTCTGAGACTCCTTTGGGTAGTGAAGGGCGGGGTATAAATCCAATCTCCTCCTCCTCCTCCTCCTCCTCCTCTCCTCCTCCTCCTCCTTCTTCTTCCCAGATCTGATTTCACAATATTGCACTGAAATACAAGGTGATTGGTCAAAAAGAAGATGAAAAGAAGAGTAAAGAGGACAAACCTGCTTTGGTAAACTTGCAGGTTCAAGAAAACTAAGACAGACAGAACATTTCCTTTAAAAAGTGAAAATCCTCCCTTCATAAAGTGAACAAGAAGAAGCTTATGTTCTGGGAAAACAACTGTGAGTTGATAATAATATGGGAAAGGATGAGAGCAGCATACTGCCAAATCCATCAATTCAAACTTCTTTAAATATATCACAAACAGAAAACAGCCCAGTAAAGTGATCTGGAAAACTGATCTGGTCTAGTGATCATAGGATCAAGGTGGATAGCTCAATGAAAATGCTGGTTGGCTTGGTGTGTGGCAGCAGATTCATAACCAAATAAAGTTCACTTCTTCATTCCTTGTATAATTATGGAATCTATGCCACAGGCTGTGATGAAGGCCATTAATAAATTTGAAAAAAATCTGACAGATTAACAAGGGATAGATCTATCAATGGGATTAAAAATGATGGGTAAATCGGACCTCCGTTCTTGGACATTTTAAAATGCCAGTTTCTGGGGAACAGCAGAAGGGGGAGGCTTTTGCTGATGTGCACTGCTTATAAGCCTTCTAGGGGGATCTAGTTGGCTACAGTATGAAACAGTATACAGGACCAATGAACCATAGTTCTGATCCAGCATGACTGCTCCTATCTGTCCACTCATTCTCGGGGTGCCATGCCTGGGGATTATCCTGTTGTACCTTCACAAAAGGCTAAACCATTTTCAGAGCTTCTAAGCCTGGCAAATGAGCAAGTGTAGGAAAAGAAGTGAGATTGTGGCATTGAGCTCTTCCCCCTTTTATGCACATTCCCCCATTTATGCACATTTATGAACATATGGATAGGCCTACTCATATACATGTGAACAAACATAAGATTCTTCCTTCACAACTGAAATCAGGGCTGGCCCAACCACTAGGCAAACCTAGTTGACCTTCTCAGGTTTCAGTTTTTGAGGGATGGCAAAAAGGTGAAAGGAGTATCCTTTACTGGCTTGAAGGGAAGCATCTAGAATCTCCACATCTGTTGAATCTAGTCTTCCATAGCTGCCGTGGTGGAACATAGGGGGCTTCTAAAGACCATAGTTATTTATTTAATTTTGCATTGTTCATTTTGAATGCCTGGGGGGGGGGGGAAGCTCATTCTAAACTCCCCATTTCTCTATTGAATGGTGACAACATGGACCAGCTCTGACTGGGATTGGGGTTGGGGGAGGTATCATGCAGAGAGAGTTGTACATGCATATACTTGCATGTATACAGTCTCTATACAGGGTGTTGTTTTTTTTAAAAAAAATGAATGTGCAGAGATTAAGTTGGAGCCTGCCCTTATAAATGCAAGTTCATTTTCTGTTCTCAGAATGCCTGAAAATGATTATAGTGAATGGAATAAGGTCATCCATTGAACTTAATTGCTGATTGTGAATCTGAACCCAAGTTAAAGTACTCCTATTAACTGCGATATCACAGTGACACTCTTGATTTTACAAATATCAGTCATATCCGGAGCCAAAGACTGGTACATCTTTTTCATGCTCAACTATGCACTGGGTTTATATTTCTCAAGAAGCAACACTCACCTCCCAGTTCACAAGTTACAGTGAACATATGTACAACCATATACAGGGTACACATGATTTTTGTTTCATGTTACATTTAATGTATACACAGCTGAACCTACATTTATCCAGGTAAAGGTCCCCAGTTTCATTTGTAAAGTGAACTTGTATTGGTTCTGTCTTATAGTTTACACACATACCTGCAGGTTTTACACACGTCCATTATAACATATATTCAGGGCTACAGAAAAAACATATATGAAATTGAAGGGACTTTAAGAAGAGCCCTTGTGTTATGCCACCAGGCAAGAGCATCTATAAGCCAGAGCTTGGCCCTAGAGAACAATAGGGGCCAAGGATCCTGAGCTACCCTCAGCCAGCCAATAAGACCTCTGGCAGGAAATTCAAACCCTCCAATGGGACTGTGGGTATGTCTTGGGAAGGTGTATATTTATTTGGCTGGTTATTTTTATCTTGTGTTGTGTACGAATAAAGTATGAGCTGATCATCACACTGTTGTCCTGCTTCTCCATGCATTGAACCCAGTACTTTGTATTCAAAGAAAAAAAAGTCAAACATCCATCTGGGCTAGCACAAGCCCTTATGTACCTAAAGTAGCTCTTTGTATATCATACAATAATATTTTTGTGCATTCATTGACTCTATCATTCTTACTTATGGTGTTATATTAAAGAAAGAAAGTATCTTCAGTGCTTGCAGATTCATATCTCAGTAGGAAATTAGCATCATCTATTTTCAGTTCTTCACAGAAAAAAATGTCATAGTTGGGTTTCAGTACCTCATTTTGCAGACAAGCATGCAGTGCTTAGGGATTTTCTCCTCCTAGTGAAGTCTAACTGAGGTGACAAATAGAACCACTTAGAGTAAAATAAATGACCACATGCTTATAGCCATTTGCTACATCTGAATGATGGATTTTAATACTCTGAACAAAGACACTGCATAATCTATATAAGCAGCCATGTACACCAGGGGAACTGTAGGCAAGCAAAATTGCTATTCATTTACTGAAAAATGCCTAGGGAAAAGGTGATCTAATGAGACTGATGAATCAGTGTCATCTGAGTGCCAAATAGTATAAAACTATTTAATAATTAGGACTTCAAGGTCAGGCCAGCAGTGATTGATCAAGATATTTGTGCTTATGCTGTCCCTTTATCTATTAAACACCTTTATCTCCATATGCCCACCACAGTCATTTGAGAAGTCTTGAGTTCAAAATGAAAGAGGTCCAAATTATGTGTCACCTACAGTCACAGGTAACTTTCCTCCAACACATCTTTTTCTACACAAAAAACTGTTTTTTAAGCTACAAGACACTAAACATTTGAACTGGAATCTTTGTAGTAATTTGTTTGTGTTATACTTTGAGGGAAGAGGGAGACTGACTGTGTTCTACATAGAATTGTCATCTCCAGGCTGGGAAATTTCTGAGGATTTGGAGGTGGAGCCTGGGAAGCAGGGTTTTTTTTTTTTGTAGAAAAAGCCCAGCAGGAACTCATTAGCATAATAGGCCACACCCAATAGCAGGAACTCATTAGCATATTATGCCACACTCCTGACAGCACAGCTCCCTCCCAGGATTGGCTTCCCCAGGTGTCCTGTGGTGCATGGGGAACCTGAGGGAAGGAAGGCAGTTTCTGGATCAGCTGGGGAACTCAAGGAGGGGAGGCAGTTTAAACTGCTTTCCCTCCCTGGATCAGCTTGGCTTCCCCAGGTGCCCCACAGCTTGCGAGGCACCTGGGAAACCTGAGGGGGGGAGGCTGTAGGCATGGCCAACTCAGAAGCCAACTGAAATTCCATTCCTGTGCATTCCTGCCCAAAAATAGCCCTGATTCAGTATGTCCAGAATTAAAATTGTATTTGTATTCACAATAAAGAAGGCAATCAAAGGACCCAAAATATTGTAAAGGGGAAAAAGGTATTTTAACTTGGCATATTCTCCTGAAAGGTCATTGTGACATCATTTGAATGTTATGACATCCACATAATCTCAGACAGTGTTGCAATTGTTAGCCGAATTGCTTTAATTTAGTTTTAGCAATTGGCAAATAACTGGGTTCTTAGCCAACTATACCAAGGTCCCGCCCCTTCCAGGAGTTCCCAGAAAATAGGCACTGAGGCAGAGGTCAGTTTAAATGATGTTTACTGCAAAATGTTCTCAAGCATACAAAAACAGAATCGCACACACTAACACACAAGTCCTAAGAAGTTTAAGATAGAGAAATAGCACTTTTGCATGAGCAAGAGATTTGGAGATTTGGAGATACGTTACTTGTCCTGGAGATGGGCTGTCCGTTCAAAAAGAAGAATTGAGGGGTTGAAAGGAAAAATGGGGAGCGTCTCCTGAACCGGCAGAAACACGCTTCTCTCTGTCTGTGCAGACCAGAGATCAAAGATGGAGGGCGGGTTTTGGGATAGCAAGCTGGACTCAAGAGGGATAAAAGCACATAGGGGTCGTAGAGGCTCAAGAGACTGATTGCATGGGTGCAACATCTTTTATTAGGTGACTTTTGGGGGCGGGCAGTGCTAACCACTAACACACCTACTATGTAGTCCGTCCCTACAAACCCTACTATTGGTCAAAGTAAAAAGAGGAGGGGATGCAGAGGGGTGGTCAATATTGCAACACTAGAGGCTAAACAGGAACTGACACCTGGACAAACATCTGATGAGTCACTGAGCCATTCCATTGTTCCCTAGCCTGGCCAGTTGATGGGTGAACAATTAGTTGCCAGGTAACTTTGTTTAGCATAATCCTTGTAGGTATGTTGAAGGGGGTTGGGGTTTGCCTAGCGAGAGGTGACAGGAGAGCCCTTTTGCAATGGGGTCTTTATGTTTTTGTGTGAACTATGTCGGGTGCCTGCTTCTTGGAATGGACTGGAACCTCTCACGGCAACGAAGAGTGCATGTAGTCCTTCAAGCATAACATCCCAAAGTTCAGACTTATGAACATTAAAGTCCATAAGATCACATGCTGTGCCTTGCTAGGCAACACAATGAGGTGGCATACCCAGTCAAGCCCTTATAAGGTGCTGCAAAATGTTGAATGAGAGTTCATTAATACTAGATGATAGCTGCTTTAAATTGGGTGACGTAGCAATGCTATTCATCCAAAATGGAGGGATATGCCTTGATGAGAACCCAGTGCTACCCTGAACCAGTGAATCCAGTGTTACCACAAACCCACTGAAATATACATCTGCAGTACTGTAGCCATGCCTGCGTAGAATTGTGTGGAATATGGTATTTTAGCAATGTAATTTGCTAACTGATAAGTGTTTTTATTTCCAAATCAATATGTTCAGTACTGTGGTGCTACTGTACAATTGGCATAGACTGTCTTCTAGGTAACTATTTATCATTGACCCCCAAAGTTTGACTCGGGCAAGGTTTTTGTACAAAAAGTTTGTAGCCATTGTCATTATTTGTATAGGTGGGACAGAGTGTTTGTTAGGGCAGGGGAAAAGATCTGATGATAAGATTTAATTTGGTTATGAAGTACTGATATTACAAGATTTAAAATGTTGTCAAGTGTTTGAGAAGGATATATCATAGAGGTATATACAGTAGCTTTGGCACCCCAAATCCCACATAGTGGCATGGCCCTTGTGTTTTCTTATGGGTTTGCATGCTTATGAGAGTGCTGCCACATTATCCCTTTGTGCAATCTCAGTAAAAATAAGATGTCCCAATTCCTGAAACTGTCTTGAGTCTTTGTAAATGTAACTGCAAATGCTACAGAGTCACTGCTGCCTCACATATCACCCCTACTAGAAGATCTGTGCAGGCAAATATGGAGGATAGGGCAAGACATTGGACAGTGTAATGAAAAAGAAAGGGGTTTCTGGGCAGTGAGATCCCCCACCCCAAACCTGTACTATAATGTCCAAGCAACAGTGCAAGAACACGTATGTCCTCCAAAAGTGAACCAGTTTAAAATTCTTCATAAAAATACCTCTTTTTAAAATCTTGTAATTAATAATTCAGTTATGAATTAAGCTTCAAGGTGTTCATAGGATGTGCCATAAATTTATTTATACTCTGCTTATATTGTTTATCATAGTACAGTTCAGTATTATTATTCTATTGAGTTAAATTTCAGTGGGACACACAATAGAACCTGAAATGTTTTTTTGTGATCCAACAAACTGGAATTAAATTCTCAGGTTGTATCTACTGCCCAGATGATCCCTCATGCCAGAAGTCAAGCAGATGGGACATCTGTTCCAAAGTCAATTGAAATTCTCACTTGCAGGGTAGCCCGAGGTATCAAGGGGGTGGGGTATACATCAAATCCCCTTCTTTCTTGGTATACCACTTATTCAAGTTCCACATCCACCAGCTTCAGTGGAACCATGGTTGCACCCTGTAAAACCCCATACATCAGACAGTTGACCAATGGCAGCTGGCCTTTTGACAGCCATCCTCTGACAATCAGATTTCTGGAAGCACCACCCTGGGGATGAGGAAAGGGAGCAGCTGGGAAGAGATTGTGCAGAAGATGCTATAGGCCCATCATGGTTTTAGCCATGAGAGGAGGAGGGGAGGTAGACTGGATGGTGCTCAACCCCTGACCCCCTCCATCAGAGGCCTGACACAAGGGGAGAAAGCTTGAACCATTCAAGAAGAGTACAAGATTTGCCTCTCATCACCTTTGCATCCCACTTTTTGCTTTACACATGGAGTTCAGGGTTTCTTTGGCTGCTGCTGCTGCTTTTGAAATGAGAAGGTCAGTCTCCACTCTGGTGAGCTGCCTATCAGCCACAAACATAAATGTAGGAATCACTGTGCACCACGGTAGCAATTAAAAGATGATGTTGTATGTTGGCTCTGCAAGGTGCTTTTGCACTCTTATGGATGTGAAATCCATAAGTGATAATAAATGGACTGTGTTGTTAAGTGAAAAAGGGACTGTGATGCCAAGTAGCCAGGGAGAAAAGCCAGCTGCAAACAACTCCAGAAGATGCTTGAGATGGTGTTCCAGTGTTTCCCAAGGTTGCAAGCTTCCAGAGCTTCCCTTAACACAAAGACACCTACACAGAAATAGTCATCTTGTCATTTTGGCTAAAACATGTGCTTTCAAACTCCATTAAGCACATATTCTCCTACACATCGCAGACAGCATTCCCCCTCCAACATTCCTTGCCCAGTGAAACAAAGGACTTGATCTCAAATACACATAGACCATAGACCTTTCTGGTCAAGAACCGGTTTTGGCTGCCCAGAGAGACAATCCTATCAGCAAGACAAAAGACTCTGGCCGATGAGTCATCTTCCTTCCCAGGTATCTCTGCACCAGCAAGGTAGAATTACATATTGACCACTTCCTCAAGCCTTCTCTTAGTGGACAGGACTTGTAGGGCAGACCCTCCAAGAGGTGGTCTCAAGGGAGGCATCTGGCCAAGCCTAACCCCAGAGATGCCTCCCCAATAAAAGAGAGCTCCCAGCAACCAGCTCTCTCTTTCTTGCTTCGACCACCTCCTGCCCAACCTCATCTCCAAAACTTGGTTGCACAGCCAGAGTCTAACATGCGTTGCTGCTGGTTCAGGACATGTGCCCCAACCTCCCTCCCAGCCTTACCTTATTTTTCCAGCAGGACCACACCAGCTCTCTGGAGACGTAATCATTGCCCTCTATGGATACCAACAATTTCCTGCTAATGCAACTGTCTCTTAATCTAATTTCTTAGGATCTGTATTAGTGTGTAAGTGAACCTGTGTTGTTTGCTCGATTGAAAAATAATTCCTTCAGTAAAAGAAACTACCTTTATTACTGACTCCAGTCTCCTTGTCTATTTCTTGGTTTCTCTGGAAGAGGCGCAACCTGTGTATACACAGGTGATAACCCATTTTGCCCACTGCCAATTATTTAAAGCTTATACTTCCCTAATATTAATAACCAATCAAGGCAATTGGGCTAACATGTGTGACATAGACATGAGCTCAGCTAAATGTTCTGGTTGGACAGCATGACTGTCAGACAAATGTTTAGCCAGTATGTTCCTTCATTGACTCTCCCCTATTGGTTATTGTCCTGGTACCACAAACTCAAAGCCAATATACAGGAATAAAACTGAAATCAGAGTGCAGCTGCATCCACAATTATTTCATCACAAACTGGTTGGATTTAGCCTTTTCAATTTGGATTTGAAACCTGGAAGAAATTTCATTGGATTTTCTTACCCTCTAAGTGTAACAAACAACATGTCTGCATCAGATTTTGATTATTTATACATGAATTATGTCTTAACTTTCACTATGCAAATCTGAAAACTACTTCTTAGGAGGACTGAAACCATTTGGAGATTAGGTGGCTTGCAGTGGCATGAGGGACTTCTGAAGAGCAGACTTGAAAAATGAAATGTGTTTGTGAATTGAAGATAAGTACCTATAGAATGTTTATCCTCTCTGAAAACCCAGATTGGGAGGAAAAAAGGAATTCTTCAGATAGGCATTCCAGAGGTACACATGAGCCTATGGAGCTGCTGCACACTGCTAGATCAGACCATTTGCCCAGCTTAGCTCTTATACCACAGCTGGCAACAGTTCCCCAAGATTTTAGGTAAAGGCTTCTCCCAGCCCTGCTGTTTGTGATCCATTCACTGATGCCAGACAGTGCTGTGATCTCAGTCTTTTCTGTGGAGCAAGAAAATATTCATTCAATAAAGGCACTGGACCATGATTATTATTTTGCATTTAATATTACTGCCTGAATGACCTCAGATTACTACCAGAAAGAAAAAGGGCTTCAGTGCAGACAGTTTTGTGTCTAATAAGATATCTCCCCTTAATGAAATTCTTGCACCCTCATGATTACTGGACTATCTTCTAACCTTCTAAATAAAATGGACTATATCACAAGGGAGGAGTTTATGATGTGCTACAACTATTTATGCTTAGAATAGGTCCAAGGAGACACATTCAGATACTGCAAAATAAAGCGAACAGAAGAGCGCCTGACCAGATTGTACGATGTGCATTTACGACCCAGCAATTGTGAATTTTCTCTCTCTCAAAGAATAGAATTATGATTTCAAATGAAATTCTGGGAATGTCTTTTTCTTTTTTTAAAGAAATTTTTATTGATATAAACACAAAGCATACTTATAACTTGTAACTTGTTTTCAAATATAAATACAATAAACTTACGCAGCACAGAGGAGGTACATCAAATTTAGAGCTTTTGACTAATATTCCACGTTTAACCATATTTGGAACCGACTTGGTGTGGTATTCTGTGAGTTGGGGCTGCTCAGTAGGGAGCTGTGTAGAGTATGGCAGAAGTACTTATTGAACCCTTCTCATGACTAAATGTTTAGATGTTAGAAGTGGAGCCAGGATGCATAACTAGGTTCCTGTGGCAGAAGGCCTTATTCTGTCATATATTGGAGGAATGGGTACCAAGTGCGTACAAAACGAGAAAATGTCACGGCAGATGATGCACTAGATAGCTTTAGGGTATCAGTGATTTTGTCCATAATAAACTGTTCCCATACTTTTTCTCTCCATTGTTCCAGAGTTGGAGGAGTGGGCAATTTCCATGAGGCTGCAATAGCGATTTTGGCTGCTGTGAGCAAGAATGTTGTCAGATGTTGTCAGATGTTGGAGAGGATCCTATGGAATGTTGGAGATGTTGGAGAGGATCCTATGGAAAGGTCTCTAAGGTGTAAAAGGAGAACTTCAGGTTCCATCAGGAGAGTTTGTGATGTTATGTTCATTATTTCCTTGACTACAGAGATCCAGAAGCATTGAATGTGGGGACACGCCCACCAGTAGTGTATTTAATCCCCCGTCTCTCTGCAGTTCTTCCAGCACAAAGGTGAGTGGGTTTTGTTGATGTGATGGAGGCGGTTCGGTGTATAATACCATGTAGAAATTAATTTGAAAAACTGAAATCTGACGTTAAAGACCCCTGATCTGTTGGTGAAGGTCAACCAGATTAGCAACCATTGATGTTCTGTTAAATCTTTTCCAAGATCCTTATGCCACGGTGTTTGATATTTTGGCTTCCAATTGCTGTCATGATCTGTGAGAATTTTGTATATGTTCAAGAGAAGATGTCTTGCATGTTGGTAATAACTTAGCCAGGATATTGGTTTATCTATCTGTTCCTCAATTTGTGCTTTCTGTAATATTTTACCTTGACTGGTTGAAGACAGGTGAATCCCACCATTGTCCAATCTTGGAATGCTCCCAATTTCTGGCCTGGAGGAAACCAGTCCTGGAAGGTGAAGGTTGAGAGTGGTGAAATGGGTAGTGCCAGATGCTGTCTTAGTTCATGTGTGTGTTAAAAATGGGTTGTCCAGTGCTTGCTTAGGCCTTTGTGTTTTGGAGCTCCAGAAGGTTTCTTATAGAGTCAGGGGAACTGTTGAGGCTTGTTCGGTGGTCATCCAATTAGTGTCTGTAGAGCCATGTATCATCCTCAGGATATTAGCAATGGCAGCTGCTTTGTAACATTGTTTTAGGTTAGGCAGATTGAGACCTCCTTTAAGGGGAGGTCTTGAGAGGATGCGTTTGTCAATTCTTGACTTTTTAAATGCCCAGATGAATGAAGTGAGCATGTCTTGCCAAGTTTTAAGGTCTTTGTCTGCAAGCATGATTGGTAAGGCTCTGAAAAGAAATAAAAAACTGGGGAAAATAAAACTTTGGATAAGGTGTAGGCGATCTGGTAATGTAAGAGTAAGCATGTTCCAATCTTGTATGCGACATTTGGGGTCCTCATAAAGTTTATGAAAGTTGTAGGCCGTCAAATTCTTAAGGTCTAAGGGTATCTGTATACCAAGATGTCTCCATGCAGAGCTTACCCACAGGAATGTGAATTGACTCTTATATAGAGAGAGATTACAGAGATTGGGTAGGTTTCCAACTTTTGGGTTATAGAGATTGGGTAGACTTCCAACTTTTGGTTGTTGACCTGGAGGCTCGATACTGATTCATATTCGGCTAAGATTTTGCAGATGGCTGGCAAGGATTTGTGTGGGTCTGAAATATATAATGTAAGGTCATCCACGTACAGTGTCAGTTTGTGTTCGGTACCACTGATGTGTAATCCTGTGAATTCTTTCACCTTATGGAAATTGTCCACCAGTGGCTCAATTGCCAGTGCAAAAATCAAGGGGGAGAGAGGGCAGCCTTGCCGCGTACCTCTTGACAGATGAAAGAACTGGGAATTATGAACTTTAACCCTGATTCTGGCCCTGGGATTTGAGAGGAGGAGATGTAAGGTCTTCATGAATCTTGGACCGAAGCCCAACTTGTGTAAGAGTGCAGATATAAACACCAGTTCTACAGAGTCAAACACCTTTGCAGATCTAAGGCAAGGATCAATGTGTTTGATGTCTTTTTCTTCTGAGAGGTTATTATGTTTAGTGTACGCCAGATATTGTCCATCAATTGTCTATTCGGGATAAATCCCATTTGGTCTGGGTGGGTATAATTAATTATCAACGTCTTTAGATGGTTTGCCAGAATCGTGGTGAAGATTTTTGTGTCATTATTAATCAAGGCAATTGGATGATAAGAAGCTGGGTTAGTCAGGTCTTTCTTGTCTTTCGAGGGCACTATTATTGATGATTCCAGCCAAGAGGCAGATATCTGGCCATTGTCAAGGGTGGAGGCCAGTAACTGTTATTGGGGGAGTGCCAAACAGAACAAAAAAGTGTTCACCACTGGTGGGAGATAATAGAGGGAGAGATGAATCTCCCTGGGAAGGAAGTTCCAAACTTTGGCACCCTTACTAGGAAGGCACTTTCTTGTGTTGCCACCCATCTAGCCTCAGATGGCAAGAGCATCTAAAGGAAGGCCTCTGAAGATGGCTGGAGTGGATGGGAAGGTTCTTATGGGAGAAGGCAGTCCTTAAACAATGCTGCTATATAGGGCTTTAAAGGTCAAACCATATAGGGCTTTAAAGGTCAATAGCACTGCCTTAAATTGAGACTAGAAACAAATTGAGATCCAATGTAGATGAAACAAGAATGGAGAGATATGGTCCCTACAACCCACTCCAGTCAACATTCTGGTCAATTCATTCTGTTCCAAATGTAGCTTCTGGACAGTCTTCAACAGCAGCTCCACATATAGCACATTGCAGTTATCTTACCTAGTTATTACCAGGACATACACCACTGGGGCAAGATTTCTACCTCAGGAAGGGCTGAAGCTGGTAAAAAGCCCCCCAGCCACTGTTGCCACCTGTTTATCCAACAGGACACCCAGAGCCAGATGCATCCCCAACCTACAAACCTGCTCCTTTATGGAGAGTGCAACTCTACCCGGAACAGGAGAAATCCCAGTTCCTGGGTTAGACCTTCCCCCTGCCAGCATCACCTCCATTTTATCAGCATTAAATTTCAGCTTGCTGTCTTTCATCTATTCCAAAACTGTTTCCAGGCACCAGTTCACAGTTTCAACAGCTTTCCTGGGGTCCACTGGCAGCACAAGGTAGGCTATGGTCACACATGCTAAATAATCCACTTTCAGTGCACTTTCCAACTGGATTTTTACTATGTGAACTGGCAAAATCCAGTTGAAAAGTGCATTGTAAGTGGATTATTTAGTGTGTGTGACCACAGCCATAGAGCTGTGTTATCTACATACTGATGGAAACTTAACCCAGATCTCCAAATGACCTATCCTAGTGGCTGTACGTTGAAGCTGAAAAGCATGGGGAACAAGATGGAGCCTTGTGGACAGGCATAGGCCAGAGGCCAAGGGGCAGAGCAGCAGTCCCTTAGCACTATACCCTGAAACCTACCTTCAAGGTAAGACTGGAACCACTGCAGAACAGCGCCTCCCAGTAGCATCCCCAAAAGGCAGTTCAGAAAGATAACATGATTGATGGTATTTGCCATGGATTTGCCATGGGCAGCAGCAAGAAAGGTCCTCTAATGGCTGCTACCACTCTGGTACAGTTCTCTTTGGGAGGGGCCAAAACACCCACCCTACCCCTTTATACACTCCTCTTCCAGCAGGTTTCTCTTATAAGTGACTGAATGAAATGTAGGGTTGCCAAGTCCTACATTTTCAACTGCAGGGGAGTCCTGTCCCCGGTCCGGGAGTTCTGTGTGCGCACAAAGTGCATGCACACCATGATGATGTCACCCAGAAGTGACATCATCATGCTGGGTACATTGCAAGGGTGACACTCTGGCAATCACCCAAAAACTCTATCGTACCATAGAGTTTTTGGGGCAATTGCTAGAGTGTCACCCGGTAACATGCCCAGCATGATGATATCACTTCTGGGTGATATCAACTCGCTGGGGCAGTCGGCCAGATCAGGCCACTTTGGGGGTGGGGTTCCCCCCCGCTGGCCGAATCTGGGCCAGTGGATTGGGGACCCCTTTAGCGGGGGATTCCCCCCCCCGGGGGGACTTGGCAGCCCTAATGAAACGTGAGGCCCCAGGCAGAGTAACAAACTATTTTTTTATTAAAGAGAATTAATAACAACGACTGTAGTTCAAGAATATGTAGTAAAAATGAGCACAGTAAAGGTAGGTAAATCAACAAAATAAGAAATCCCAACACTTCTGATTATACTGTCTTAGCCTTTTCTAGGTATTTGCCTCAAACTGACTCACCCCTTTTGGGTGAGGGATCCATCCTTCTGTGGCAGCCTCACCAGCTCTGCTCCCTGGGAGTGAACTTTAAGCAAGGCTTTTCTTCCTTCTTCCACGGCACCACCTTCTAGCCCTCTGCTGGTGTAAGTTTCCCTCCCAAATTCCCTATTAGTCAATCATAGGGTCCAGAGGAGACCTGGGAAATGTAGGCCCTGTGGTCACTCTAATATAAGCTTCCCTGGGGCCACTAGTCCTCCCTAGAGGAGGGACTGTTCCTGGGGGCACTCAAGGAAGCAATGGTCCACCCTCTCCTGAAAAAAAAAATCATTGGACCTGGCTGAATTGGCCAACTATTGGCCGGTGTCCAACTTGCCCTATTTGGGCAAGATTTTGGAGAGGGCAGCGGCGATTCAGTTGCAGAGCTTCCTGGATGACACTTCTGCACTAGACCCGTTTCAGTCCAGCTTCTGGCCAGGTCATGGGATGGAAACAGCACTGGACACCCTCAGAGATGACCTCCAGTGGCATCTGGATTGGGGTGGTACAGCAGTGCTGGTGCTGTTAGATCTGTCAGCTGTGTTCGACACGGTCAACCACCAGGTACTGATCCACCGCCTCACTGACACGGGGATTCAGGGGCTTGCCTTACAGTGGCTCACCTTGTTTCTTCAAGGTTGGGGACAGAGAGTGGCGCTGGGTGAGCAGATGTCCCGGAGGCACCTGCTAGTGTGCGGTGTGCCACAAGGGGCAGTGCTATCCTTAATGTTGTTTAACATCTACATGCGCCCTCTTGCCCAGATTGCCCAGAGGCACAGGCTGGGTTGTCACCAGTATGCTGATGATGCCCAGCTATATCTATTGTTGGGTGGCCAGTCCGGGGCTAACCCGGATGACCTGGAGCAGGTGCTTCAGGACACGGTGGGCTGGCTCAGGCTGAGCCAACTGAAATCGAATCTAATGAAGACGGAAGTCCTGTGCCTGAGTTGGAGTGGATCGGGGGTAGGGATCCCATTGCTGGCCTTCAGGGTGGGGGTCATTGGTGCCAGCACCAAAGATCCAGAGCTTGGGAGTGCTCCTGGACCCCTTGTTAACGATGGAGGCCCAGGTAGCAGACACTGCCAAGGCAGCCTTTTACCACCTGCGGCTGATTAGGCAGTTGGTTCCCTTCCTCAAATGCAATGACCTCGCAACACTGATCCACACAATGGTCACCTCAAGGTTGGACTACTGCAACACTCTCTGCTTGGAGCTGCCCTTGTCTCAGTTCCAGAAGCTGCGGCCAGGCTGTTGATGGGTCTCTTGGTCCGAGACCACATCCAGCCTGTGCTAAGGACACTGCACTGGCTGCCTATAGCATACCAGATCCAGTTCAAAGTGCTGGTTTTAACCTTTAAAGCCCTGTATGGTCAGGGGCCTGCCTACCTAAGGGACCGCCTTTCCTCGTACATACCCCAGAGAGCACTGTGTTCAGGCACTCAACATCGCCTGATCCTCCCTGGCCTTAGAGAGGCTAGGCTGATGACCACCAGGACCAGGGCCTTCTCAGTGGTAGCTCCCTACTGGTGGAATGAGCTCCCAGATGACATCAGGGCCCTGTGGGACCTTATGCAGTTCTGCAGGGCCTGCAAAGTGGAGCTCTTCTGCCAGGCTTTCAATTAGGAGCCACCACTGGGGGAAGGGGGCCCTTGGTTAGCGCCAAAACAATCTATGGGCGCAAGTCTATTGGTCGTGGGCCTGGAATTTGCTGTGCTTTGTTTTGGAAGTAATGTTGGCCGCTATATCTGGAGGAATCCTGTGAATCTTGTTTTATGTTTTAGCTGTGATTTTATATTTATAAGTATATTGACTAATGCTGTAAGCCACCTAGAGCTGGCGCATGCTGGCTAGGCAGGATATAAATCTCAATAAATAAATAAACAAATAGAGCCTGCAGGCCACACCACTATAGGCCCAGGATCATAACAGTATCGAAAGCTGCCGAGAAGCCAGGAAAATTAATAGGGTCACACTCCCCCTGTCCGTTTTCCAGTACATGTCATCCACCAGGGTGACCAAGGCCATTTCAGGTCTGAAACCAGATTGGAACAAATCCTGTCTGGAACATTATAAGAAAAACCCTGCTTGATCAGACCAGTGGTAAAGTATCCAATTTCCCACCTAAGGTTGCGTTCACACAGCCAATTTAATCCACTGCTGTTATGTTTCTTATGTTGTTTTACATTGCATCATTAGGGCTCTGGTATTCTAGCTCCCTCAATCTTATTGGCTGCTGAATAAAGACTTCCTATTGGTCCTTAAGCCAATCCTAGGAACCAATCAAAGAGCCCTGCTTAGGTCCAATCAGATTTAGTATCCTTAGTTTAGACATTTATCTGCTAGTTTGACATATTTATTGCTTTACAACTGTTGACCCTATAGCCTTAACTTGTTATTTAGTGTCACTTTGCATATCTTGATCATCATCATGTTGCATGTTAATTTGCTGTTCATTCTCTGGCTTTAAGTTTGAACCTAGCCTGCCATTCTAATGTATTTGATAAAGTGTGCATGCACACGAAAGCTCATACCTCAAATTCACCTTTGTTGGTTTTAAAGGTGCCATTGGACTCTAAATTTGTTGTACTGCTTCAGACCAACACAGCTGACCAACTGGATCTACCTCCCCACAACAAACACCCTGTGAGGTAGGTGGGGCTGAAAGAGCTCTTTCAAGAACTACTCCTGAGAGACTGCTTGTTCACATTTCTTTGTGCATTGTTTGTCTTTGTGCTTTCCTCTACATTTAAATAAGGGAATCAAATGTGCCTGTGCTTGGGAAGCAGGTGATGCAGGACTCATTGGAAAGCACTATGCTACCCCTACTAGAAACCACTGTCAGTGGACCCACACCTTTCCCTTCAGACTCATTCACATTGCATCCATTTGTTATCTTTTCCACCTTCCAGTCTTGGTCCTCTCAAACTGCCTACCAGGAAACATATTGCTGCATTTATACAAAGCTTTTCTCAAGACAGCTTTCACAGCTTGTGCCCATCTAAATGGAAAATGCAAATGCTGAAAAAATGCAATTGTGCACACATTTCAAAAACTATTTTTATAATGACAAGTACAGTTTCAACTTAAAATTGCCATTATCTGGCAAAACGAACCATTACATTGCTAGCTCTCTAGTAAAGCTGGTCCAAACTACACTTTTGTCTAAAAGACATTAAAAACTCAACATTTTCAAAATCGAGTGCCTGGCTTGAACTCTCAGTGGTTGGTTAAAACAGAATAGCATCATTTCAAAGGAAATGAGGTTTAACTGTACTTGCTGAATATAAAGATGTTCAAGTCACTAAAGACTGGGGAGGTTATCGTCCCACCTCTTCAGAAATCAAATGAAGCATAGGACATAACTGAAGCATCAAATGATGAATGGCCATTGTACAACAGGTTGGGAGGGAATGTTCTTGGTGCCCAGCAATATCAATCAAACACTTGCTTCTCTCTGTGTGTGTGTGGGGGGGGGGGAGGGGGCTTGACAGTTCATGTACAGAAAAGGATAAACAAATCTGTGTGATCATTTGCCAAGTAGGGAGCCTGGGTGAAGTCACCCATATGATGGTAGCCACTGGAAATCCTGTCCTTAAATATGTTAATAAGCTTATCATGTATACTTCCCTTTTAATATTACATAACATTTTCAGGAGCAATCCTTAATTTTCTGTCTACAAATGTCAGTTGGCAAATACCTTTTGTAATAGGCAAAGGCTGCAATCCTAAGAGAATTTTTGTGGAAGTAAGTCTCATTGAATACCTTGGGTCCCATTGAATACAGTGGGACTTATTGCTGAGTAGGCCTACTTAGGACTGATTACAAAAGGAAGTATTACTTCACTCTGTGATGCTTGGGTTCATCTGAGCCACTGTTCTTCTGGACAGTAGGCAATGCTCAGAACTATGGTCCTCAAGATTATGTGTACATGAGAAACCAGACCTTTGTAAAAATGTATAAGGATTAATTAAATGGTTTTTTTTTTAAAAAAACCCAAGCTCTCACTAGCCAACACAGTCTCTGCAATTCAATAACAAGAAAATAAGAAAAGCTAACTTTCTATCTAATACTACAATACTTGGTATCAGATGGCACACCTTCGTAGAATAGAAGTCCAAGTTAGAGGCTTAAGCATTTTCTATGTAGCAATCCATCACGATGAAGCTTGGCTTAGTCAGAGCCACTGTTCAGTTGAATCATAAAGTTAGCATAGCTTCCCTCCTGCCTATGGCTTAATTATAGTCTTTGGCTATCTGACACCAGGTGGTCTCCCAAATCCAATCAGGGAGCTCGCTTGATGGAACCCTCTATAAGATGATGACATCCACTCCAGCTTCCCCCCTTCCATCTAGTTACAGAATTGAACACAGGTTTTCCCAATTAGTGGATTACCATATTCTCGGGCCCAGGCTTGAGAGAGATAAGGATAGTGTTGGTAGGGAGGCCCAATTACAGGCATCTGCAAGCCAGAGCAGGCCTGCTAATATTCACATTAACCCTTAAGGTGAATCAGGGTGCTTTGCCTCACATGCCCCCCCCCCCTTTAAAGTTGAGATCCATGGTATGACCATGGTTGAAGCTCCACATATCTAGGCAAAGCCACTACGATCAACATTACTATAAATTGAGGTAGATTAATGTTATTTTAGCAACAAAATATAACAAGCAAAGCAGAACATACATACTGAAGTGGGAACTATCAAAGGGATCTTCCACCAAGATTTACTCACCCCCACTTCCACATATGTTAAATTCCAGAAGCAATGGCTTCTATTTAATGAATAAGGGCTAGATCTTATGGGAGTCTGCATGCTGATCTCAATGCAAGGAGCAATCAAATCTATTTTGCAAGCACATGAAAGAGAACTGAAAACATTTCAGTGCTTGCTTTGATTCACTCTGCTGTGGGGGATTCAGCATAGAAACCCTCTGCACACACTCTATGCCTTCAGTTTTGTCAACCCACCCATCTAATGGGACAAAGGCCTCTTTTCCTGTTTCCATAGCCTTTACAGAAAACATTTGTGCCACTCTTGGGCAGACTTCACAGGTCTTATATAGTTACATCAAGCCAAAAAAAAAAATCAAGTGATTTTGGCCAGTGTTTCCTCTATGTCCTGATGGTCTGCAAAGGAATTGTTGTGCGCCACCTTAAAAATTTTCTTTCTGTATCACTGGGGAATAACAAGCAGTTGAATTGTATTAGTCCCTTCGGAGTGTTTTTTGGCAGGTATTCCCAATACAATAGTCCCTTATGCCACATAAATTGGGCAGTTGCAACTCTATTCAGCTCTGGTGGCATGGTATCAGCTTGCAAATGACAGTCCTTCAGTCTTTCACAAGTAAGATGTTCCTCTTTAAAAGCCACTGATGACTGCAAACTCACTGTAAGGTCTGTCTGCATAACCTCACACTTAGGCTGCATCTCCTTAAAAGTTGGTGAAAGATTCAAGCTTATGGCTGCCTCAGCCTGCAAGGTCACAGAGTCCGGCTGCCTCTTTGTAGAGCCTGTTTCACTAGCAGATATTTCTTGTTCAGCCAGCTCCTCTCCCACAGCCCCATCAGCCCAAAAGATTCTGTTGAGCTAGAGTCCCAGTATTTTTACACGTGGTTTGCCTGAACAACAAACTGCCACCAACAGGGGACATTCTGTTTCCATTTGAATGAAACAGGATGGGTAACTCTTCCTCCCATTCGTGAAGCTTTACATGCATCAGAGCTCTACATATGGGTTGATTGGAGATCTCTGCATTTTAGGTTTGAATCAGCATCTCTCCAATCCACTTCACAGGTTCTGTCAAATCACTTCTTGGCACAGAGCTGAAATCTGACCCCATGTCTATAAACACAGGGAGAACAGTACCACCACCACCACCCCACAATCACAGTATCCTTTCTCAAATTTTCAAGCCATTTTTTTCTTGGCCAAGGGAACAAACAATTTGAAGAAGAGTACCTTGGTCATTCTGCCTCCCGGTGCTCCATCATCCAAGGGGGCTTTAGGGGCTGACTTTTCCCAAGCCATCAGCTCTGCCCTTTGCCATTGAATCTGCTCTGTTTGGGGCCACTGAGCATGAAGCTGTTTACTCTCCTTAACAACTGTGACCTGGGGAATTTTAACATCTGGAGATTCTTTTCCCTGCATCTCCCAAAACTTATCGGGCTCCTCAAAAACACACTGCACCTCAGGTACATTAGCTCCTTTTCTCTTCCACAGGGACTCTTTGCAATTTCTCCTGATTTGCTCCTTTTCATGGCAAGAATAACATTTCACCCCAAGATCAGAGGTTGTGTTAGGCTTGCCCGCCTTGCTGGAAATGGGGCTTTGCCTGCCAGAGCAGTTTGGAAAGCTTGCTCGGCCACTCAGCTCAGGCCCTCTTAAGTCACTGCTCCTCCCTTTTCTCAACTGTCAGCTCCCAGGAGCCAAGTCCTTTTGGTTCAGGGCAAAGCTGCGTCACTAGTTGGTCTGCAAAGAGTGACATGTCAGTTAAAGAGGCTGGATTATGGGCTTGCACTAGGATGGCAATGTCTGGTGATGAAGCTTGAAAGAACTGCTCTTTAACTAGGATGCCTCTCAGCTGGGTATGAGTAAGAGCTTGAGTGGCCTCAGTCCACAAGTTCAAGAGTCTAGTTAAAACGTGACATGAAGGCTGCATACGTTTCTTTTGGGGCTTGCTTTTCAGACCTGTAGCCTTAACTGATTTTTTTAACAGTCCAACCTTTGTCTCACCAGTCATTTAAATTGTTGATTTAATCCCAACCCCCTGCCAGGATCTCTTCCAGAAGGTCACTTAACTCACCACACACATGGGTGCACAGAATCCTCATGTACTGCCATTCTGACACTTGAAAATCTGCACATGAAGCCTCACAGAGACCGAGGTATAACATAGGATCTTGCCCATTTTGGAACATAGGGAACTTTAACCTCTACCGATCCTTCTCACAGTGGTGAAACAGTAACTGCACCTGTCGTGTCTGTAAATCCATAAAGACCATGAAAATGCCTTGCCAGTGTCAGCTATGCTGCCATGGAAGGGTGGGGGGGGGGGGGGGGTGAGCAGGCTGCTGAATCGTTACTGTTGTCATACCTTTGGAATGTTGCTCCTGATTCTCACACACTGTCTTATGTTAGAGTTACTGCAAGCGTCCTTGAAGCTTAGCCCAGCTGCCTCGGCTGAGAACCTACATCCATTATTCTGGGCGCACTTTATTGCTTTGCTTATTGGTTCATAGGTGTCAGGGGTTCCCCTTGGATTATGTATAACTTCCTTTTCCCACTCACACCCCTGTTCTGACAGTAGCTTGTAACCAGATGATTTGCTTTCAATAAACACAGACCTTTTTAAGGAACATTGCTGAAGCTGATTCCTTCAGGACTCTGACACTGTGGCCTCATCATTCCTAACTTTGGTGTGCTGCACAGGGGTTTCACTTCCCACAGGTTTCCATGCTGACCTGAACTGTCTTAGATTGGCATTCATTCTGTTCTTTCTCTCCTTCACTGGCTGTTTAGGTATATCATTTTCCACAGTTTTTTGTTGCTGTCTTCTCTTCTCCCTCCTGAACAAGATCCATCAGAGATGTGAGTCCTTCAGAAAGTACAGCCAGATGTTCATCCTTTGCCTTTCCAACTCCCTCTTCCATCTCTGCTTTTTGAATCAACAAGAACTTGTATCTTTGAATCTTGACCAAAGATAACATCCAGTTCATGAGCAACAGAGAAAGTTCCTGGTAATTTTGCCACTGCCATTTCTCATAATACCTATACTCTGTCCATAATAACAACCACACTATTCAACCCAGAGAGTATGATGCTAACACGTTTACTTGTGCACAAAGGCTTCAATTCCCTTAAGCTGTCACTATATCTAGAACTCAAACCTGGGTCCCTCTGAGCCACTACTGTTCTGGACAGTAGGCAATGCTCAGACCCATGGGCCATGCAGTTTATGTGTACATGAGAAACCAGACCTTTGTAAAAATGTATAAGGATTTATTAAATGTTTTTTTTTTAAAAAAAACAATATCTCACTAGCCAACACAGTCTCTGAATTCCAATAGTAAGAAAATAAGAAAAGCTAACTTTCTATCTAATACTACAATACCTGGCATTAGATGGCACACCTTCTTGGATTATAAGAGTACAAGCTAGAGATTTGAGCATTTTCTATATAGCAATTCATTGTGATGAAGCTTGGGGTAGTCAGAGCCACTGCCCAGTTGAATCATAAAGTTAGCATGGCTTTACTCCTGCCTATGGCTTAATTATAGTCTTTGGCCATCTGGCACTGGGTGGTCTCCCAAATACAATCAGGGAGCTTGCTTGATGGAACCCTCTATAAGATGATGACATCCACTCCAGCTTCCCCCCTTCCATCTAGTTATGGAACTGAACACATGTTTTCACAATTAGCGAATTACCATATTCTTGAGCCCAGGCTTGAGAGATAAGGATAGTGTTGGTAGGGAGGCCCAATTACAGGCACCTGCAAACCAGAGCAGGCCTGCTAATATTAATGCTAACCTTTAGGTGAATCAGGATGCTTTGCCTCCCATGTCCCCCATTTAAAACTGAGATCCATGGTATGACCATGGTTGAAGCTCTACATATCTTTGCCTCACACTGTTTTAGGTCATTATTGTGATTTTTCTGGAATGGGATTAAGAATCTGGGATTCTTACTGAAACAAAACTACCCTCCCTGAAGAAATCTATGTTATTTTTAAATTTGGGTGCTGGTAGTGGACTATAGCATGTGCTCCTGCTCTTCCTTGATTCTACTGATTTCTTGAGCAATGGCACTTCTCCCTTCCCATTAGAATCTTGTTTCCAGCCAATCACCATTGGAGACAAGCCACAGAGAATCGCAGTTCACTTTCCCTCCTTCCTTTCAGGGGGCAGAGCCCTTTTGCTCTTCTGTGGCTGAGTAAATAGAGATCTGGGGCAGGATGCACTAAAATGAATACCCACTGGGAGCAATGGAAGATGCCTGAAGGCCCAGTGGATGTAATGGCAGCCACACATGCCAATTGACTTCCATGGGCTCTATTGAAATATATTACAGCAAACAAAAGTTGCAACAAAAATGTGGAATGGATTTAGAGACGCCTGCCTTGAGCCTGGAATGACATCCCCCAGAGCACTGATTCCTTTCCCAGGGGCCATAATTTTCATTCTGGAGGCTGTCATTCTGATCCCAGGGAGATTTACCTGGGCCAAGGGACCATCATTCTACTCCCAGGGACTGCCATTCTACTCTGGAGGCTGTCATTCCAGGTTCAAGGCAGGTTTCCTGAATCTGTTCCACATTTTCATTGCAACTTTTGTGTATTTTATTTATTTATTTTTATTTATTTTTGTATTTCTACCCTGCCCTCCCCACGAACGGGCTCAGAGCGGCTAATAATGGCTAAGAAGCCATACATATCATAACACTTTAAAACAATTTAAAAACACTAACAGCAATAAAACTCCATTGCTCAACAGCATAAACTACATCAATAAACTACAATCCCGATTTAAAATGCTTCCAGTCTCGTTAAGATGACATCCTATCTGATAGAGGACCTTCCAACCAGCGCTATCGGCCTGGACTGCATTCGGGCCAGTTTTCATTGTGGATGTTCTTACAATGCTGGCGGCGGCTCCTAACCAAAGGCCTGGCGGAAGAGCTCTGTACTGTAACATATTCCAATGAAGACTATGCAAATCTGTTAGCATTCCTGGCTCCTATCATATCCAAAGGGCCTTCAAGCCTCTCCCATTGGTCCCAATAGGCATTCCTTCCATTTGTTTTAGTACATCTGTAGTAGACCACCAGAAAGGGATAGGGACTCTGCTAAGGAAGCCACTTCTACTTTGTGGAAGGAAACAAACAGGCCACAACATGGAAGGATGAAAAATGCAAAACTGTCAGTGCAAGCTGAGAATTTTTATTGTCATTTAGTCATTGTAAAAGTAGGATTTTTAAAAAATGCTGTGGCTGGCTGGAGCTCTCCTGCTCAGCTGCTGCTTGACTGCCATTTCAGGAATCAGTGGAGAGATCTGAGTTTTGATGGAGAGGCACCTACGTTGAGGGGGGGTCCTCTTGGTCTAATTCCCTTAAAACTTGGAAGATCTTTGGATTAGAATGAGGAGTATGTTCTGTGCAAATTTAGCACCATTATCTTTATAAATAGCTATCCCACACCTTCATATACATTCCCCATTGAAAATTGGTCCCAAACTCCAAAACCACACAGATTTGACTCCTAAAGTTGTACTGTCCTACCTGGAAATAAGCAATCATAGTAACCTCCACCCCAAAGCCTGGATCTGAAGTTATAATGATTTTTTTCTCTCTCTGTATGCACCCCTACCACTAGGTCTGATAGCATCTAAAAGTCTTATACAATTCATGAAAGAAAAAGAAATCAATCATTTTAGTTAAATGAAGCTACCATATTCAAATGCAGTACACCTTTGTAGGATGTTTGTGGAATCCCTGGAGGGATCCGGCTAGCACTGTGGCAAACAATATCCTGGACTACATTGTGTGATCTTCTTATATTCTTATGTTCTTTTTTTATGATAGAAAATCTATATACCTTTGCCATAAAGGATAATTCTAAGTAAGAAATGTTGGTATGACTGTCTGATACAAATTGATTTTCCCATTATGCGAGTTTACAGTACCTCAAAGTGAGTGGCCCTAGCAGTGCTAATCAATATACTTTTGTACTGTGCTGGCAGAATCTGGGAGAATACCCACAAGGAGATGAAAGGTATTTGGAAACAGTAATCTGCTAATCCCCTCTGTTGTGCTTTTTTTGGGGGGGAGATACATTAGTCATATAGGGACATTGTTCAGTTTCTTTGTTTTAAGTACTGTTTTTGCAGGTTTAGCACCATGAAGTTATCTGAGAACTGAAAAGCCTTGAGAGATGCCATTTGGGCCTATCCTAATTTCTATTTACTGTCCTGAGTAAATTCCTCCTTATCTTCTGATTTAGTCAATATGATTGAGTTTTGCTTCTTTATGTGGCAGCTGCCTTTCTAAAGAGGAGTGAATTGTCTAAGCAAACTTTGCTCAAGTCCATATTATTATTCTATAATTTGTTATCAGCAAGGCAATTAAACTAAATGTTCTTATGGCCTTCTTTTTGGTGGACTCAAATAACTATGAACCACTAAATGATCTCTTAAATATGCATCACACAGGATATTTAACTGCATGAGAAGGATGGAATTTCCGGTCACGTTATTAAGACCAGGTGACTGGAGTGGCTAGCAGCCACAGTTAAAATTGAGATTAACCATATGAGTAGAATCTATATTCAGTTGGTCTTTTGACACCCCCTCCATACCTTAAAGGATAGATGAGAGCATTGCATAGGCAACTGGAAGAGAAATGCTTCCTGAAGTAATGCTTAGAAAACTGAGTTGGGTCTTCTGCTGCTAGCTCTATCTCAGGTGGTACAACCTCTATGAGTTTATTACAGACATTAAGGAAAACAATTATGTTTGAGAGTTGGGTCTAAAGTATGCATTTCTACAGAACTGTCATGTAACTGTCACCCACAATGGAGACACCCTAATTATTTGGTCTTCTGATACCAGAGGTGTAAGAAGAATATACCCAAAAATATTTTATCATAAAGATGGCTTAAGTGAAGGGGAACTCATGCAGTATGATATTAAAGACAAGACATTCAATCAAAGAAAGAACTGCTTAAGACACTTCCAACAGTGAGCAGTCTAATTTCCTGAATACTCTGGGAATGTCAATAAGGCTTCTTTGAACCACACCCTTTCACCAGAAACAACCACCGAAGTTTGTTGGATAAGTAACAGAGGTCTTGAATTTTTTTCTTCAAAAATTTCTTCACAAATAAAACTGTTGAATGATTCATTCATAAACTCAGGTAGAAGCCAGTTTTCATGAACTATGGCCTTGTAACCAAGATCCTTTCTTCCTGTGATTCTCCAAAGCACCTAACATTTAGGATAAATTGATGCTGATACATTAATAACTTGATCTGACAAATGCATCTACCCTGTTAAAATCATCACACAGCTCCTGAACTAGTCACACTTACCAAGACTACAAAGTGTGGATGTTCTTAGCCAATAGCATTAGTCCACCAGCTCCCCACAAGGAAAGGGAGCTAGAAACTTGTTAAATCACCCTGTTTTCTCATGTCCTATAGGGGAGTGCCTGGGTAATAAAATTTGGCTGTCTCTCAGGTGTTGCTGCCTCCACCACTAGATGACAGGCATTAGTAGAAGAATTCAACTTGAGACAGTCTGTTCTAATAGATGCTTTCCTATAGAATTTGGAACTGGCTAAAAGAAATGCCCTTGTAATGAACTGAGTTAGGGAGTGCCCTCCTTTTTTTCATACACATTTTCTGCATCTACCCATTTCTTTCTACTCTGCCTTGCTCACCTTTCCCCAGGGTAGGTTTGCTGGGCAGCTGGCTTCCTGGCAATTTCCAAGTGAAAGCATCCTGTGTTTTCCCTTGTCTGAAAAGCAATACAAAACTACTGTGATGTGACCTCTTTAGATGCTGCCTTCATCTGTGTTGGAAAGTGGAATGTCTGAGGGAGTGTTATTACACTTTAGAGAAAACGATTGGACAATAAAAACAGACCTGAGTTGTATTAAATGCAGATTGCATACCAAGTCAAAGAATTCTTCCTGAAAACTCAGTAGAATTACTGAGTACTTTAAGCACCTTTATGGTTAGGTTTCTTTTACAAAAAAATCTTTTTAAAAGGCTCTCCATTCTGACCCATTGTGAAATCACTTTCTTCGGTTCTACAAAACTGCTGCAGATACTCATATTAGGCTACAGATAGTTCCATTATGCATTATTACTTTTTGTTGCACCATAGTAGACCACACACAAAACTTCATCGCAATAGGAAAGGAATAAAGTCAATTTCATGTCCCCATACTCAGGGGTAGATATACATATGTACCTAATGTACTCCATCCATTATATATAATTGCCAAAATTGCAATTTAACCTTTAACATGTTTAATTAGAAACAGTGGTAAATTTATAGATGCTGTTCATTGAATTTCTGGCCCCAGCAGCAGAGGACACTAGCCCTGTTCAGAGAACATACCCAAGGATAATACAATGTGCAATGTGAGAATCCAAAAAGAACTCCAGCAGTTGCAAAAATTTGTTTTACTCCTTTTGTCTATTGGGTAATAAGTGATTCACAACAACTATTCACTGCTCAGCATTGATCACAGAGCTTTTATTGGCTCATAGAGGGTTTACTGGATAGTAGCTGACTTATGGCAACCCCAGCAAGGGGGTTTCAAGGCAAGTGAGAAACAGAGGTGATTTACCACTGCCTTCCTCTGCAGAGTCTTCCTTGGTGGTCCCCCAAGTACCAACCCTGCTCAGATTCTGAAATCTGACAAGATTGGGCTATACTGTGCTGCCTTCCCTCCTTCACTTGAGTGATTTATACAAATAATCTGCCACTCTTTGTACAGGTGGCCACGGCCAGCCAATAACTTCTCAAAAGAGCACAATAACCAAATGGAATTCTTAGACTTGCCACAAGTAAATTAGTTCTAACAAGATTACAATGAAAGCTACATTAAATAGTTTGTTATAGGTTAATTGGATGCTTTTTTGGTGGAGAGACTTACTTGGAAAGCATCCTGATTATGAGATACTCAAGTCGCAATCCATTCTTGCAGTTCAAATATTTATATATGGGCTTGAACACATTTTCATTAGGTGGTGAAATGATGATTAGGGAGGTACTGCATGGACCACCTGAAAGCTGTTCTGGGAATTATGCTGATAAGGAAAAGAGGAACTCTTAGCAACCCCACCCCCAATCAATACAGTACTTTCTTTTTTACATGCAGGTTTATGATAAACTTCCAAACCCCTTTCAAATGATCATTCCAAACATTGCTCTCACCACTCCAGATATAATATTTAGTTATGTAGTGAGCAAACCCTCAGCCATAAGCTCCTGAAACAACTTTCCATCAGATCAAATGTCATAAATCTTTTTTCTAGAAATCACAACATTTAGAAATAAGGCTGTGATCATATGCACAATTAGACCTGACATAGGTGTGAATGCCAGGTGGATTTAAAGGGTGCAATCAGACAACAACATCTGGGAAGCACCCCGCAGCTGTCGGCAACCCATTCTGCTCCATCGCAGAAGTAGAGTGAAAAGACACCAGGAAAAATCTGGTAGTGAACGGGTTGCAACAGGCTATGAACGGACTTTCCCATGTCTGATCGCTCCAGTGTGCTCTCATGGCATTGGGATGGTCTGACCAGGCTGTTGTTTTTCATCCTTCACAGTATGCACATCATCACAAACTCCATAGGGAGCCCTCAGTGCAGAGGTGTGATTAATTGATCCCTCATTTAAGTGCATGGGAAAAAATGGGGCAACCCCCCCCCCCCGACTCACCCACAGTTGTGTCTGATCACACACTAACGGACTGCGCCCACAGCTTCAAAGGGAGGTGTGATCATTCAACTACGGTTCAAATTCCTCCGGAGGAAATAGCTTCGCTCCCCCTCCCGGTTTTTCTGGTGCGTGTGACCACAACCTAAAAGACCTAGCAGCATGTAAAAACTATTCAACAGCTAACATCAATAAAACCAAACCGCCCTGAACCTGGAGGGCGGGGTATAAATCAAACAAATAAATAAATAAGATGCACTTTGTTTGCAAGAAAGGGGAGTGAATCCTGAGGGGAGACTGACCAAGCGAGAGATCTTGGAGTCATAGTAGATAACTCAATGAAAATGTCAAGACTGTGTGCGACTCCTCAAAAAAGATATTATAGCATTGGGAAAAGTGCAGAAAAGGGCAACTAGAATGATAAAGGGGCTGGAATACTTTCCCTATGAAGACAGGTTGAAGCGCTTGGGGCTCTATAGCTTGGAGAAATGACAGCTGAGGGGTGACATAATCAAAGGTTTATAAGATTATGAATGGGATAGAGCAGGTAAAGAAAGAAGTACTTTTCTCCCTTTCTCACAATAAAGGAACTCATGGGCACTCGAAATTGCTGAGCAGTCGGGTTAGAACAGATAAAAGGAATTACTTCTTCACCCAAAGAGTGATTAACACGTGGAATTCACTGCCACAGGAGGTGGTGGCGGCTACAAGCATAGACGGCTTCAAGAGGAAATTAGATAAACATATGGAGCAGAGGTCCATCAGTGGCTATTAGCCACAAAGTATAGATGGGAACTCTCAGTCTGGGGCAAGTGCTGCTCTGTATTCTTGGTGTTTGGGGGGGGCAACAGTGGCAGGGCTTCTAGTGTCCTGGCCCCACCGCTGGACCTCTTGATGGCACCTGGTGTTTTTGGCCACTCTGTGTGACAGAGTGTTGGACTGGATGGGCCATTGGTCTGATCAGGGCTAGTTTTGGGCAGGAACGCACAGGAACAGAGTTCCGGCTGGCTCCTGAGTTGGCCACACCCAGCAAAAACTCATTAGCATAATAGGCCACACCCAACAGCAGACACTTACCAGGACTGGCTACATTAAGGGTATGTGGCCTAACATGCAAATGAATTCCTGCTACAAAAAAAGCCCTGGGTTTTGACAACAAACAAGGTAAACAGAATAAGAACCGAAAGGTGGGTGTGATGGGATGACCACTCTTCTGGTAACATGGGGGTGTGGCCTAATATGCTAATAAGCTGCGCTGTCAGTGGTGTGGCCTAATATGCTAATGACTTTCTGCTGTTGGGTGTGGCCTGTTATGCTAATGAGTTCCTGCTGGGCTTTTTCTACAAAAAAAGCCCTGGGTCTGATCCAACATTGGCTTTTCTTAAGTTCTTATGTTCTTATGTACCTCTACAATAACAACTATTTGTTGAAACAACATTAAAAAAATCAACATAAGAAAATGCAATAAAACATTGTGATTTGTCACCTGGAAATAAAAAGATCACATGCCAGGCAGATAACTGGCATGTGTGTGTGTATGGGGGGTGGGGGGTAGTACATATCTAAGAAACCACTGCAGAAAGGGTCCTTTCTCTGGTAACCATCCCACCTCACTTCAAAAGGTGATACACATAGGCAAACCTTAACAGATGATGAATACTCAGGCAGGTGTATGTGCATATATACATGTAGACATAGATGCATTCATGCAGACATACAGTTTTGGGGTATATGAAGCCAGTTATTTAAATATTCTTGTTCAGATCTTTAAAGGTAATTAATTGGTAATCAATATAGTTCTTTTTGCATTTAAGAGAGATTTCCCCACTAGTTTATACCTGTTTGCACCCAGCTACAGTCTGAACTAATAAAAGCTTCTTTGTAGTCTTCAAGGCATCCTCACATAGAGCAGTTTGCAAAACTCCAGTGTCAATGTGATCAGAAAATGTAAATTGTGGCCACATCTCATCTATCAAAGAACAGTTGCATCTGGCACACCAGCTAGAGGGGAGAGGGAACAAAAGCTACATATTCAAACCAATTACTGCCTCCAAACACCAGTCCAGAGCATTTGCAGCCTCACCTGATATTTTCCTCTGGCCTGTTGTAGTTCCAGACAAAGCAGTGGTACCCTGACATTAATTAATTTGTACTAAAATAATATTTTCATAGATCCCCATATTATGAGAAGATAACTCAGCTAACTAACTCATTTGAAATCTGTTCCTTAAGGAAAGTATTAAGATACCATTCAAAGAGAGATGTTATCTATTATCCTATAGCTGGTTTAACTTGGATGTGATTTAGTAAATGTTTAACTTTTTAAGTTTTACTTAGTGTATTATACTCATAACACTGCACACACAATTGATTCACACATCAGAACATGCTATGTTGACTGTTATTTTTACTTGCACACACACACAAGCAGAGAGAGAGAGAGACTCAAGAATAATATATGTATTTCCTTAGGACTGAGATTTCCTTTCTGATTTGCAATGCACTCCGTGGTACTGTAGGTGCTCTTTTTTGTTTTTGTTTTTTGCATCTGTGTGTATGTGTACCCGTGCCTGGAAGCCATGGTGACCTCTGGCAACTCCTACTGGGGCACGGAAGATGTTCAGAGAAGTGAGTTGATAGCCTGCCTCTGCCTCCCAGCCCTGGTATTCTCTGGAGTTCTCCCATACAAATACTTGCTAGGGTTGGCCCTGCTTAGATACTGAGATCTGACAAGACTGGGTTTGCCTGATCTTATTAAAGATCTCATTACAGATCTGACAACATAAAGATGCTGTATCATTTCTAGGATCAACTAAGAGTTGATTGGCTACTATTCCCTCCAGATGAAAACAGAATGTTGTATAATTGTGACACACCTATTCTCAAGGATGGCTGTAAGGATCTCTCTCTCTCAAATACATGCATATGATCAGCCGCAGCAGCACCGTCACCATCACATCACCATCTTCACTTAAGTGTTTGCCTGCACTTCATTTACTTTGCAACTGCCTATATTGCAGTAGCTTCTGAAGAAAGGTATGTAAATTAATAGGCTGAAAAATAATTAAGAAGAAAAGAGAAGAGATTGGATTTATACTCCGCCCTTCACTTGGAGTCACAGAGCGGCTTACAAACTCCTTTCCCTTCCCCTCCCCACAACAGACACCTGGTGAGATAGGTAGGGCTGAGAGAGCTCTTTCCAGAGCTATCCTTGAGAGAACAGCTCTGACAGAACTATGGCTTGCCCAAGGTCATCCAGCAGTTGCAAGTGGAGGAGTGGGGAATCAAACCCGGTTCTCCCAGATTAGATTCCATGCACTTAACCACTACACCAAAGTAGAATATTTAATGGTATATTTTAAACTAGATTTCATTGTAAATATTACAGAATCATTGAAGCACAAATATATTTTGTAATAATTATTACCTAGATTGGCCATTAGTGCTGCACAGAAGGTCATCAATACACAATCTTTTGAACATAAGTTGCAGTGCCCAAAATGAAGGGAACTGGAACATTACTGACACACACACACACACACACCCCAGTGCTATTTGCAATAAAAGCTGGCTTGTCTGTTTGTGGTGGGCATAACTCATCAGAAAATGAAGCTGTGCATTTGAAAATCAGCCACCACATTCAGGGTGATTATAGGAGTTGTAGTGCCAAAAATGAGGGGAACTGGAACATTATCTCTTGCTGGGTAGCCTTCAGCCAGTTACATACTCTCAGCCTATCCTACATGATCATAACCTACATGCTTGAGAGAAGAACGATGGAGTGTAACAAGAAGGTCTCAGTTAATTACTCTTTGTACTTCAAAATTAAGAGGGATACATTTACATATCTATCTTCAGTTTTGACATATTTATTTGCTTCACGGTTTTCCCCCGGGAATTAAATCTGAATAATGATCAGGGGTCATTTGGAGCAGGAGCTCGGGAGAGCTCAGCTCTGGGAGTTGGTGCCAGCCCCTCCCCTCATGGGGGAATGCCTGCTTGTGTCATGGCTGCAGCAAAATGGCCCCATTCCCTGGAAAGGTCCTTGTTCCTCTGACCAGCCTTCTGAAGGCTTCAGCCATCACTGAAGCTAACCTCCCGGAATAGTGATATTTCTGAGGCTTGGATTAGTAGCTGTTCCCTTCCTCCCTCCCTGACATACTTCTGGTGATGTCAGGTGGTGTAGCATATGCAAATAAGTTATGCTAATGAGTTATGCTAATGAGCTGCTGCACCTCTTTTTTCTATGAAATGACCCCTGACAATGATGACCTTATAAACTTTGTTATTCCTGTTTGCATCTGTTAAAATATCTTCATTATGTTGTATGCTGATTTGCTGTTCAAACTCTGCCTTATATGTATGGACTGGTAAATTCCATTTCATTGTATCAGAGGAAGTGTGCATGCACACGGAAGCCCATACCTTGAATAAAACTTTGTTGGTCTAAAACATCTTTGTTGGCCTCAAACTTTGTTCTACTGCTTCAGACCAACATGGCTACCCATATGGATCTATCTACATCTTAGGGTTTTTGGTGTGAGAATAAAATGCAGGAGAGGAGAATCATGTAAACTCCTTTGGGTCCACATTAGGTAGAAAGCTGGGGTATAAATTAATTAAATCTATTAGAATGAAAGGATGTCTTCCTGCCTGTCTTGATTTGCAAAATCTTTGCACACAGGCAATTTTCTATAGGATGCTTAAGAGCAGAAAATGGAAGAAAGCTATTTATTGTAGCTCCTTATGGTAGTGTAATCAATGCAACATATAAGGAAGCCTAACTACCTGTCACAACTTGCCACACTTACCCCAGGCCAGAAGGGTAAGAGCTGGTGTGGCACACCCCTAAGCACCCTGACCCCAGTGGCGAAGAGGCAGAAAGGGTCTGTCACATTCCAGAGCACACTAATCTGAGGAAGAAGAGTCCACCACACTGGACTTTTCCTGTGCAATCTATATGCATATTTGAGAAGTGCAGTTATATCACACAATGATTACTTCATTTTATTTTATTTTATTGAAGATAAGTAGTAAAATCTAATGGCCCAAGTCAAATGGCTACTTGAAAGAAATACAAAGTATATGGATGTCATGTTCTGCTTTCATTTCCAATGACTTGGAACTGCTGGGAGATCAGATAAGGCTGGGAGATCAGATAAGGCTGTAAGAAACTATTTGACACCAAATAGGCTACAGAAGGTCATGTGGTGAGTCCTACCTCTATAAGACCTTTGAGGCCAGGCTTGTTGCTTGTTCTGAGTAAAATAACTTTCTTTTGTTCCTAATATAATTTACATCTTCACCTAGCTTTTCTCTAGCATTGCAGACATGTGTTACTACAGTGTTGTCCTGTTTTTCATGTCACACCATCCAACTTATCCCTTGCTGACTTGCAAGAGCTGTCATACGCCTGCCATTTGAAAATCTGAAAGTCATGGAGAGTGTTATCCTCCCAGCTACAGTTCACAGTATTTTGAGTAGTCCTCTCATTAAGAGCAGTCTTGTGAGATGCGACCAATAAAACTGTGTAATCCATGTGGGAGTTGCAAAACTATTGGAAGAGTCCAAACCAAGCATGTTATTGTGATAGGGAAGATTTTTTTGAATGGTCCCCCTGAGGGGTCTTCTGAAGCACTTTCTGTTCCAATGAAGTGAAGGAGAGCCAAGAACTGCTTTGTTTTAGGAACAGGTATTCTGGGGAATACACAAGTAGGCTCCCAGAAATATATTGGTGGGCACCATGGCACACATGGACATCCTGCTAAGGATCTTATCACTACACTATAAGGCCTCACTCCCACCCTGGTGGCCTCCTGATTTTGGGAAATTCCCTATAGTGCTTGAAGGAACCTCATCAGTCCTGATGCTGAGTTGCCTCTGTGATGAGCTGGAGTGGCCAGTCTGTCTCCATCCAAGCAGCCATAGTGTTGACCCAAGCTTTGGTAGCTGCACACAGGCTGCAGCCATGCAAATATAGCTAACTCTAGATTGTCCATTTTATTCTGCCAATGAATGTGTTGGCAGAACCTGAACTAAGTTTGAATCTAATGGTACCTTTAAGACCAATGAAGTTTTATTCTGGGTATAAGCTTTCATGTGCATGCACATTTTTTCAGATACACTGGAACAGAATTCACTGGCTGTTACATATAGGTAGTTGGTGAGGAGAATGTTGCCAGGAAGGGCCAATTAGAGCTAATATTGGATTAAGCCAATTGGGGAGACCTTTGAGTAACAGCAGATCAGCATACAGCATAATAAAAGAGTTTACAAACAGATGTGCAACTGAATGACATTAGCATGCACAGTGAGACAAGAAACCAATATCCCCATTAAGCCTTGGGGATATTGTCCCCAGTTTTAATTGTCCCCAAGTAAGCCCTTGATTGATTCTGGAAAGTAAGTTGTTAGATGTGAATGTAAGAAAAAGCTGAAATGATTGGATGTAGTATAAATGAACTTAGATAAGGGCATGTGTGGAAAGCTATGAACATTTGTTGTTGTGGAGGTCTTGGAGAGAGAACCTCCAAGGAAGGATTCAAAGAAGCCTGTACTGTTCATGAATTAGAAGGCAGAGAATTTTCTTTGTAATTAAAAAAGTGAGCTGCTATGCAATTGAGTGTTTTTATAAAATATTACTAGAATTTTGTTTAAAAATGGATTGGCAGGAGCTGTTTGTTGGTTCAGTGGTTGAGATTTTAAGGTGCTGACTATAACGGCCATTTACTGGTCCTGAACTTTCTAGAGCTTTAAGTTCAAATTGCACCTATAAAAACAGGGTAATTAGGCCTTTCTGTTTTACTACTGTTAGGGGGAAAGGAGCAGTTTCAGTTAACTACCAACTCGGCACCACTCCAGATTAAATAGCCTAGACTCAAAAGCCTTACTGAGGTCTTCAGTGACCAAAGAGTATTCAAGAAAAAAGTCAGAAATGTCACCTTCCCAAATATTGTAGAATGTTAATTATGTATTTTCAGTTTAATTCCTCAAGGTAATTACTTGAAAGATATTAATATAATTCTTAAGAGATTATGCAGCAGGAACAAGGTTAACTCCACTATCATCTGTATTAATAAAAGAAATAGATATATTTAGGGCATGGAACAATTATTGCAAAGCAAAATTAATGTTCAATGAAATTGATAAAAACACATCTTTTTATAATTATAAATATGTGGGGTTATTTCAACAGTTTTAACTATTATAGTTCGCAAATGGAGTCTATAAGATTTTAAGGTTTCAAATGTAATGATAGTTTTCAGACATTGACTGGGTGCACCCTGTAGAGCTCATCCAGATGACTCTATTATATAACACAGGCCAAGTTTATATGCTGGATGTAAAAATTATTTTGGTATAGACAACATTCGGAAATGGTATAGTGTAGCCTGATCTTGTCGGATCTTGGAAGCTAAGCAGCATTGGTACTTGGTCAGGAGACTGCCAAAGAAGATTGCAAAGATTGTAGAGGAAGGCACTGGCAAACCACCTCGCCTCAATCACTTGCCTTGAAAACCCTGAGAAGTTGCCATAAATTGGCTGCAACTTGACATCACTTTAAACACACACACAAATAGATGGCATTTATATTGCATAGGAAATATATGTATGAACTAAGTCCATGGAAGTGTGATCAGATGTGAGAAGCATAAGGTGATCTTGAGGATCCATGAGAAGGGCACTAGTATACGGTCAACCAAAGTTATTTTGGGTGGCAACCAATGCTCCCTCTAAGCTGGGGAGTCTTGTGAGCAAAAACTCTATTTTGTGAGCTATTGGCATTAAAGTTGTGAGCGAGCGATTTGGCTGCTGCATAAATTAGTTTTCTCTGGAGCTATCCTTCCTGAGTGAAGATGAAAATGTGTGCGCTAGAGGCTAAAAAACTGTGAGCTAGCTCACACTAACTCAGCTTAGAGGGAACACTGGTGGCAACCATAAGTAAGGTTACCTAAATTAATACCACTTGTTGGGTCTGTAATGTACAAAGTGTCCTCTATGCTCATTGGGTAGAACTGTGTCACTGGGTAATTGTTTCAGTATCAAACAGTATGATATATATATGCCTGAGTCCTGCTTTAGCACCACACCCTGATTAGGAGGGGAAAATGAGGCAGAGAGAAGAAATAATCTTTATTCCTTAATAAATTATAAAGCCAGAAAAATGCAAGGAAGAGAAAAAGCAGAAAATGACTTTGCAATACAGTACTGCAGTCCTATCAGTGCTACAACTGGTTGTTGCCTGATTGAAATATATAAGAACGGAGAATATAAGGGGAAATAAAGGAATATATGTATATATGTGCAAATATAAATATCATGAAGGGAAGAGTTCTTTAGGCTGTAATCCAGGGCAGAAGAGAAAGGAAGCTGGTCTGGGCTGAAGAAAAAATCCAAACTGAAACCAATTAAGAAGCTGGTGATCCAGTTTAGGAATTCAGTGGTTTAGGAATTCGGTGGTTCAGCAAAAGGCTAAAGGTCCTGGATGCAAGCCACCTGCAAAGTTGGGGACTCAGACTCTGGTACAAAACTGGCAATTGAATTGGGAGGGGGCTGGAATCCAGTGGTTTCAGTGGAAGAATATCTGTGAAGCAGAACTGTCTATAAAGTCGAGATACTTAAGGTGTTCTTCCTATTGGTTTTGGAGCAGCAAAAATTAAGGTGTATAATGGGATTAGATCAAGTGTACAGAGTACTTAACACAAGAAGAAACATGTGAAATGGAGTGACTGAGTTAATAGGTGTAGGATCTCAGGCACTGGCCATCATGTATTGGGACTCAGTTTGGCTGGAGTGCCTTCCCTTGGCCTCATAAAGAAAGGGCAGGGTATGCGCACTACCCTTTCCCACCTCCTATCCTCTAGCTCGGCTCCCTTCTGAACTGGAAACCAGGGTTGGTCTATCCTCAATGGCCTCCTCACTAATGCCTTTTGAAGGCCCTAATCTGGCCTGGAACATGCCAGGACCTTCCTGTACCCAGGAGTCCTATGGAGGTGTGACTAAGCCTGTGAGGAACCAATAATGCCTTATGAATAATTGCTGCCCTGTTACTCCCCTCCCCACCCTGAGACTGGACCTTTCCAACAGCTGGTTGTCAGACAGCTGGTTATCTAAGGGACAACTGTCAGTGGCTGCCTGACTCTTAAAGGGCCAGCTGTCATCAATCAGCTAGCTGGTGTGAGGATTTCTACAAGATGCATCCAATAGGCCAAGTGGATGCTGGGCTTTACCATGTGGGGGGCTGAGAAGGAGGAGTGGTGGAGTTCTCCACCATACCTGACACTAGGAAAGGGGCCCATCTTGGGCTAGTCTGAAGAAAGCTAAGTAGTAACTTGGCGGCACTTCCCTAGGTTCAGGATTAAATTACTGAGGTAAATTAAACGAAGAAGAAAGTTTATAGCTTTAGGTTGTTAACCAGCAAACTTAAGTCAACCAGTCAGGGGTGTAAGGGAGCTTCTTGAGGCTGAGGACAAAATGCCTTTAATCAATGTGCTCTTTGGAGCATACCAGTAGGTAAGCTACTCCCATGAGAGGGCATCCAGCTAGTTCAAAGGCTCCCGTCTGAATATCAAGCAGGATTATTATATCCATTCATCCGGCAGCTAAGTCAGAGGATCTTTGGGGGTGCACATCTATAGGAATCCCTGTAAGAAAGGGTAGCCTTACTTGCAACAGTAAATATTAATCTCTCACTCTGTCTCTGTGTGTGTGCTGCAAAAAAGATTACCAACCTAATTGAAACAAATTAGTTTGATACAACATCATTTATATCACCAATAACTAGGGACAGATAGAGCTTCTTTTACTGGAACTGAATAAATGTAAAAAGTATTGTGTTTATTGGGCTAAACAGCATTTCTTGTTTTGCTGCAATTTGGTTTAGAAAGGATATACTGGTGGAATTATTATTCCTTCTAGAAGTTCAAGGTACATGGTTTCCTCCCTCCATTTTATTTTCATGTGTTATCCTTAACAGAATCAGCCATGAGGTAAATTAGGTGAAGATACAGACTGCCCAAGGTCACCCTATTAGTCCAATCTAACAGTGCCATTCTAAACTTATTCTAAGCAGAACTGCACTTTAAGCCCATTGAACTCGATGAGATTGGACTGTAGTAACTCTGTATAGGATTACATTGTTATGCATATAATATATGTATATGGATGATTCCTGCAACTTGCTGTACGCAGGCTTGCCCTTGAGGTTGTCCCGGAAGCTACAGCTGGTACAAAATGTGGTGGCGTGCCTGCTGATGGTGACGTCTGTGCGGGCTCACATTTGGCAGTTGCTCCACCAACTGCATTGGCTGCCGATTGAGTTCTGGATTCACTTCAAGGTGTTGGTAATAACCTTCAAAGCCTTACATGACCCAGGACCAACATATCTGAGGGACCGTCTCTTCCCATATACACCCTGGAGAACACTATGCTCTATGGATCAACATCGCCTGGTGGTCCCTGGCCCGAAAGAAATCTGTCTTGCCTCAGCCATGGCCAGGGCTTTTTCGGTCCTGGCCCCTGCCTGGTGGAACATGCTCCCCATTGAGATCAGGGCCCTGCAGGATCTTTTTCAATTCCGCAGGGCCTGTATGACTGAGCTGTTCCACTAGGACTTGGTCTGAGGTGGCGGGCATCCACGTTTGGCCTCTCTGAGGGTTCTTTCTCCCATCCAACAATAGCTGGCTATATCCATCTGCACCAAAAGGTCAGAGACCCTCTTGAAACCAGCCAATTTCTGTCCTTGGGCTGTAACCACCAATTTTAATGCTTACTATTGCATTTCAATATTTTAATTGTATTTATTGTATTGCTGTTACGTTATTATCCACCATCTGCTGCTTGCAAGAAGGGCAGACTATAAATACAATCAATTAACCAATCAATAAAAGATATACAAATAACAAATGCATTCTTTTTCTGGAGAAATGTAATATGAGGCATAAGAGATTTTTAAAAAGTAAAGTATTTCTAGGGAGACGAAAAATCAAAGTGGGGATTTT
Organism: Lepidodactylus listeri; assembly: GCA_029233225.1. Classification (NCBI taxonomy): domain Eukaryota; kingdom Metazoa; phylum Chordata; class Lepidosauria; order Squamata; family Gekkonidae; genus Lepidodactylus; species Lepidodactylus listeri. The sequence goes on along the minus strand of JARCFY010000001.1, from coordinate 114,086,083 downwards.
CAGCTTAAAACAGTGAAATTCCTGTCAGGAGCATGATACCTACCATTAAGATAATCTCTGGTTATTTCTGACTTGGTGAAAATTATTGGGGCGGGGCGTCGACTCAGAGGAAGCCTGGCGTGCAGAGACTGAGCTCCTCAACTGTTCTCCCTCCTCCTGCTAAAATCGGCACAGAACAAAACTGTAAGTAGCCTCAAATATGAAGAAAATTAATGGAAACAAAGGCAAGCAAGCCTCTAAGCCTACTAAACTAGTTCAGAGCCTCTTATCCTCACCTGGCCTGGCTGCTGATTTAAGCACTGCATTGCCACAGAGAGACAAAATGGCCGCCGCTGCATCTTCTGAGGCTCTGCCCTCCCAGACACTTACTGCGTCTGACTTCCATACCACTATAATCTCTTTGAAACAAGATATACTAAATGATATTCAAGGTATAATACAGCCTTTGGCTGAACAATTGGAGTCTTTACAATTGACTATTCAGGAGGTAGCCCAAACAGCCAATACTGCAATGGAAACGGGCATAGCTAATCAAGATGGAATTAGGAGCCTAGAAACTCGGGAAAAGTGGACTACAGAAAAAGTTCTTACCTTGGAGAATAAGCTGAGGGAGCGGAATTTGAAATTTCGTGGGATTGCGGAGAAAGAAGAAGCTACTACAGATTTGCAGATTTTTATGGCAACGTGGCTCTCATCAGCTCTCCACTTAGAAGAAGGCATTGCTCCAAATATACTTAAGGCATATCGAGTGGGCTCCCCCTTCACAAACAGAGATCGGTTTTCCAGAGATATTATCATAGAACTTGTAGACCATCGTACAAAGAAAAAAATCTTAGAAGCATCACGAGAACAAAGAGGTCTAATGTATAAGGACAAAACCATCTTGGTATTTCCTGATTTACCGGCTGAGACTCTTCAGACTCGCAGACAACTTAAACCTATTGCACAGCAACTTGCTGAGGCTAACATCAGATATCGCTGGCTCCCTACTGGTAAAATGCAAATCCGGCATCAAGGTAAAACTTGGACAGTGGAAGATCTGGAAGGTGGAGCAGTAACTTTGCGAGCTTTAAATCTCACCGTGCCAATGGACTGTGATAGATCTCTCAAGAGAAAACTGGATTTTACTTCACCATTTAAGTCCAACAAAATACCTGTAAGAGAAGCAAACTGAACTTTTTTTTTTTTAATTGACTGATGGCTACCTACTTTATGTGAGATTTTAATTCTGTGTGAATCAGGAGGCTTTATAACCTTTTATTATTTTGATTTTCTTTTGCGGGAGGGGGAGGCGTTTTGGAGTCTTAGTATTTGTGTGCTCCCTAAGGAAGAGGGACAAGTTTGCGGAGTGTGTTACACTCTACCCTGACAAAGGTTTTATTTGTGCAGGGTACAATGGTTCCCTATATGGCAAATAGCAACTTCTGGGCTTTATGGGTTTTTTTTACTTTTTCAATGGTTATGAAGTTGCAGTTTAATAAAGTTATGTGGGTGGGGATGGGTAAGTGGGAGGGTGTGGGAGGGTTTGGGGAAAGCAAGATGCAACCTTTGAGTTTTGACTGTTTAATACCAGAAGGTGCTTTGCATAATTTACTGGTACTTTTTATTTTATTTATGACTATGGGACTGCAGTTTAACAAAATCCTAAGGGTGGGGGCGGGAAGGTGGGGAGTGGGGAGGGAGGGCTGGAGGAGCTGGTTGCCACTTCAGAGTTTAATGTTTCTTGTTTACAGCTTTTTGGGGGGACTATTTTGTTCCGTTTTATGTTTTAGGGTTAGTGGAATAAGGAGGGAGGGATTGGGAAGAAGAGATATAGCAATGAATGCTATATGTGTATTAGTTTTTTATTTAAATACTGGAATCAACATTTTGTATTATTATTTGAATTTAGAGGAGACCTTTAAAAATAAGAGGTTATTGGGCTTTTTTAATGCTGCAACAGTTGTTTATTGGTATTTTAATCCACAAAAGATGTGCTGCTCTTTTTTGTTTATAGTATTATTTATGGATAGACTGATGAAAGATCCTTTTGGTAATCTCTTTTATAGATTTTTAAATGGCTACTAATGTTAAGATCCTTTCTTTAAATTGTAGGGAATTAATAATATTATTAAGGCCAAACATATTCATCAGTATTTAAAACAGCAAAAGGCAGATATTGTAATGCTTCAGGAGACTCACTTAAAAAATCATGTCAATTTTATATTTAAATCCAAATGGTTTATTTATTCTTATTCAGCACCTGGATCCTCTAAAGCTCGTGGGGTTGCAATTTTAGTGGCACGTACACATAGATTTAAATGTTTAGATGTAATTATAGATAAGCAAGGTAGATATTTATTCGTTAAAGGCACTTTAGATGAGCAACTTTTGACATTAGCATCTGTGTATGCACCAAATTCTGGCCAGTTGGGCTTTACTTCAGAAACTTTGCATAGACTTCAGACTTTTCAAGAAGGAACTGTTTTTTTAGGAGCTGATTTTAATTATATTATGGATTTGAATTTAGATAAAAAAACAATAAGGAAAAAAACCACAGCTAAAAAAATTAATCCTGATACTGGCCTTAAAAAAATCATTCATCAATTCGGCTTGATTGATTCTTGGAGGATATTGCATGAAAATGAACGTGATTTTATTTATTATTCTAGTAGATTTTTAACTCATACAAGAATAGATTATATTTTTATATCTAATTCTATGATTGATAAATTAGTGGATGCTGATATACATCTAAAATGTTGGTCTGATCATGCTCCGGTAACGTGTGATGTAAAAATGACAACTCTTCAAACTCGAAGTTTTAGATGGCGCTTTGATAATTTTTTATTAAAAAATCCAGTGGTAATTCAACAAATAGAATCAGAGATACAGGATTTTTTAAAATATAATTTAAATGGAGAAGTTCCATTGCATACAGTCTGGGATGCATGTAAAGCTGTGCTCAGGGATAAAATCCTTTCTATTTCTTCAGCAATAGCTAAAAAGAAAAAAGAAATGAAAACACATTTATTACAGACCATCAAAACGTTGGAGAATCAGCATAAATTAACTTGCAATACTAAGATATATACACGATTGCTAGAAGAACGCAAAAAGTTAGAAGCCTTAGATAGTCATCACATAGAAAGAAATTTGCTTTATTTGAAGCAATCATGTTGTTATAAAAATCCTAGATCAGCACGTCTTTTAGCTTGGAAGGTTAAAGCCCGGAAATTGGAATCTGGTATTCAATTGAAACATGATTCAAAAGGTAGTACCCAAACTTCTACCCAACACATTCTTGAAGTTTTTAAAGAGTTTTATACAAATCTATATTCTTCAACTAAGCCCTCATCAACATTAATTTCTCAGTTTTTAGAAAATATTCCAGGATTACCTGTATTAACAGAAGCTCATAGGCTATCTCTGAATCAACCCATAGATTTTATAGAACTTCAATTAGCAATTTGTTCTTTGAAAAACAATAAATCTCCTGGAATAGATGGCTACACTTCAGAGTATTATAAACAATTCCAAACTATTTTGTCCCCTTATTTATTGGATCTTTTAAATTCAATTTTAGATACAGGTACGATTCCTGAATCCTGGCATATAGCTAATTTAATAGTAGTACCAAAACCAGATAGAGATGCTAGAGATCCTAAATCTTATCGGCCTATTTCATTGTTAAATAATGATTACAAACTTTTTACCCATATTTTGACTTCTAGACTTAACAAAATTATAGGACAATATATTTCATTAGATCAAACGGGCTTTATTCCTTCACGCGATATGACAGACAATGTGAGAAAGGCTTTAAATGTCATTCATCTTTATAGAGCTAAAAATCTTCATGACACCTGTATTTTATCCTTAGACATCGAAAAGGCGTTCGATACTTTAGAACCAACGTATCTTTCTGGCCTTTTGAATCAAATGCGGTTTGGTGCGAAATTTATTCAAACTATTGAAGCACTTTATTCATCCCCACGAGCTATGTTATATATTAATGGCCTTTATTCCTCAATGTTCCACTTAACCAGGGGCACTCGTCAAGGGTGTCCCCTTTCACCACTTTTGTTTGCAGTCGCAGTGGAACCTTTAGCTATTCTTCTCCGTACAGATCCAGGTAATCCAGGTATAACGTTAGGCCCTCATTCTGTTAAATTAAGCCTTTTCGCAGATGATATGATTTTATATATTTCAGATCCCCAAACCTCTTTTCCTATTATTGAGTCTCATTTAAAATTATTTGGTGCCATTTCGGGATTAAAAGTAAATGAAGATAAAACTCTTCTATATCCTATTTTAATATATCCCCAAGTAGAAACCTTTATAAGGCAATCTTATAGATACCAATGGGTGTCAGATAAATTTAAATATCTAGGGATTCAAATTCCTTTGAATTTAAAAGATATTGTGAAGGCTAATCACCATCAAATCACCATATCAATACAAATGCTCTTAAAGCAAATTTCTTGTAAATCATTGACTTTGATAGAGCGTATAGGTGTGGTTAAATCAATTATTTTTCAAAAAATGTTATTTTATTTCAGAGCACTCCCAGTCATTCTTCCTAATTCATTGCTCCAAAAATGGCAAACTGATCTTAATATTTTTATTTGGCAGTCTAAAAAGCCTAGGATTAATTTCAATACTATCAGACGTCCTTTGAAATTTGGAGGACTGGCGGTACCTGATGTCAAATTTTATTACTTTGCTATTATTTTATCTAATTTGGTTAAACATTATCGGACTTCTTATTTGGCTGATTGGAAGTGGTTGGAAGATTTAGATTTTGAAATAGGAAATCTATCTGATCAAATGTGGCATTTTTTTGCTTCTAAGAATTTAAAGAGATATACTAATCCTTTCTTATTATCTACTTTACAAACTTGGTTCAGGTTTAGATCTGTTTTAGCACCGAAGTGGTCTTTGCTCACAACTTTTATTGGACAACCATGGTTTATACCGGGGATGGGCCATGGAACATTTTTGCAATGGAAAAAGAAAAATCTAACTAGATTCATAGATATTACTACAAAAGGTTTCTTGAAACCAAAAGCTACTCTTGAATATGATAATAATGTTAAACTACCTTGGTTTGAATACCACCAGCTAGCAGATTTACTCCGTAATAAAACTTTTGATAGTTTGCGATTGATTTTATCGCCCTTTGAAAAAATTCTTTATTCAGACTTAATTCCTATCAAAGGTTTAATTTCTCAAATTTATGTTTTGTTAAATGAAGCTTCTTTTAAGGAGCCAATGTATTATCAGAAGGCTTGGATGTTAGATATAGGTCAGGAAGTTACGCCAGACCAATGGACACAAATTTGGACTTCACCTACTTTAGTGACTCCTGCATTGAACATACAAATTCAAACCTATAAAGTACTAGCGCGCTGGTATCTTACACCCATCCGGATAGCGCATATTTATAAATCTGCCTCTCCTCTATGTTGGAAAAATTGTGGCCTACCTGGAACGTTTTATCACCTTTGGTGGACATGTCCAGTCGCACAATTATTTTGGAAATTAGTTTTAAAAGAGATTTTTAAGTTTACTGGGATTCAACTTCAGGCTGATCCGAGGATAATCCTTTTGCATTTGTGGATAGGCAAAGAGCCACCTGTTTTAGTTAAAAATTTGATATTGGTTATGTTAGTTGCAGCAAAAAGTGTTTGGGCCTCCCGTTGGAAAGAAACTTCTCCTCCATCTATAAATGTTTGGTTGAGTAAGGTTTGGGAATATTTTATATTGGAAAAATTGACTTGTGACCTAAATATTTATAGTTCACCACATGTTAAGTTAGATTTTGTTAAAAAATGGATGCCCTTTGTTAAAAAAGATTTTAATAGCACGCATTCCTTTTATTGGTCTAAGCGATTTAAATTAGATCATTTTTTATTAATGCAGTGAGCTTAAAATGTTTATTTTATTGCTCTTGAGTGGCAGTATGATTTCAGTGTAATTTCTTTTAATGTTAAAATTGAATTCAAATAATTGTATTGATTGTATAATATTGTTGTTGTATGTTGGTTTGACAAAGTTTCAATAAAAAATTAAAAAAATATATTATTATTAGGCTTTAGCATATTTGGTTCAACAAACAAACATAATGGGGGAAAAGTATAATGTAAGGAGTCATCTGTGAATCTTGTGTGTAAAGAGCCAGTTTGGTGTAATGGTTAAGAGAGGAAGACATTAATCTGGAGACCTGGGTTTTATTCCCTACTTCTCCACATGCAGTAAGCCACTCTGAGACTCCAAGTGAAGGGCGGGGTATAAATACAACTCTCCTCCTTCTCCTCCTCCCCCTCCTCCTCTGCTGTCAAGTTATAGCAACCCCAGCAAGGGGCTTTCAAGGCAAGGGGAAAACAGAGGTTGTTTTCCAATGCTTTCCTCTGCAGAGTCTTCCTTGATGGTCTCCCTTCCAAATACTGACCCTGCTTATCTTCCAAGATTTGACAGAATTAGCTTATATCACGTCGCCTTCTCTCCATCATCTGTGAATTAGGACTACTTAAATTAGTACATTAGTACAATTTTGAAATACTGGGGTAGTGATTATGGAAATACAACCAGGCTCCCTGCCCTGAACAGGGCACCGTTGATGCCAGCTCAGAAGATGAGGAGCCTAGGGGTGACCTTGGATGCCTTTCTATGGAGGCCCAGATTGCCACAGTTGCCAAATCTGCCTTTAATCATCTTTGGCAGATGAGGCAGCTGGTTTCCCACCTCTCCCCACAGGACCTGGCTACAGTGACCTATGCAATGGTCTCCCCAGGCTTGATTACTGTAACTCACTGTATATGGGCTTACCCTTGAGGCTGATCCAGAAACTCCAGCTGGTGCAAAATATGGCAGCACACCAGCTGACTGTGACATCTGTGTGGGTGTGCATCCAGCTGGTGCTCCACCAATTGCACTGGCTACCAGTTGAGTACCGTATCCAGTTCAAGGTATTGGTGCTAACCTTTAAAGCCTTATGAGGCCTGGGACTGACATATCTAAGGGACCACCTCTCTCCATATGTGCCCCAGAGAGCCTTGCACTCTGTGGAGAACTATCTGCTGGTTATTCCCAGCCTGAAAGACATTTGCCTAGCCTCAACCAGGGCCAGGGCTTTTTTGGCCCTGGTCCTGGCCTGGTGGAACATGCTCCCAACTAGGATCAGGACCCTGTGGGACCTATCACAGTTCCACAGGGCCTGCAATATGGAGCTGTTCTGCCAGGCCTTTGGTTGAAGCAGTGGGTGTCAACCGTCTGGCTTCCCTGTTGCTATGGCACTGTAGGCTACTTCTAATGAGACTTTTATGGCTCAGCTTCAGCCCATTCATTCCTGGCTGTAGGAACTGAAATTGAAATTAATTGCAGTGCCCACTTTAATGGTTTTTAGCTGGTTTTATTGTATTAATTTAATATTTGATATTTATTTATTGAATCATTTTAGATTGTAATGGAATTTATTGTTGTGATGTGCCCTGAGCCCGCTTGCGGGGAGGGCAGGATAGAAATCAAAATAATAATAATTAAAATACAATGGTGAACAGTATTGCACATCGGACTTAAACCTGCAAGAAAAAGAACAATTCACACTGGTGATACTTTTAAATTATCATGCAAACTGGACCCAAGACACAAATACATACATGCAACTGGCTTTTGCAAAAGAGATTATCTTTGTCCCTGCACCCTAGAATGAAGAGGCAAGACCCAGAATTGTAAGTTAAACTAGATTTATTCATGGGTGATCTGTGGTATAAATACATAAGTTGTACAATGATAAATCACAAAAGTGATCCATCTAGTCCAGCATATACTGTTTTGAAGAGTGGCCAACAATTGCTCTGCAGAGCCAATAGGGCATAGTGGCCAGAGTCCACTATGTTGCATCCAAACACCGGTATTTTGCTCTTGAGTAAGGAGGTTCCCTTTTGCCAAAATGTCTAGTAGCTTTTGAGGGAGCATGAATCTGTCTGTTTCTGATTGAAAGTAATGAAATGTAAGCTAATGGTCATCACTAGATCCACTGACAGGGAATGCCATAATCTCCATAACTTGTGGGCATAGCTACCTCTCCCCAGCACATCCAGAAAACAACCCAGGGTTGAACCCATTGCTTACCCATCATTAGGATGATGCAGTTCTTTGAAAGATTTGAACACCAGATGATCAGACTCGGAATATCTCCAATTACTGGTTTAACTGAACCAATGTACTGTGTCCACAACTATTCCTTATCCCAGAGCAAGGCAGGTCCCTAAATGTTCTGTAATGCCACAGTCTGACAAGACCTACCTAGATATGCCTTAGGAATTATGTCGTATTTTATTACATCTGGATGACGCTTAGGATGAGCAATCCCCTCCTCTCTCTTGTTCAGTGAAGCTGAATCGGATCAATTTCCACATGCTACTAATCGCAAATTTGCAAATACAGTATTGATCCTCTCCTACTCACTGCAAAACCCCAACAAAGAAATGTGGGGTGGTGCCCATGCCTTATATAGTTTTCAGATCTCATAGAGTGGAATGGGAGCTCACTAATTGGCAGCCAGCAGTGCCTGTCAAACTTTGGAGGGCCCCAGTTGGTGTTTCCAAGGCTGGAGAGAATTCCACCTCCGCTGTTGCCTGGGAGTTGCTGGCACTGACAATAGGCTTTCCGGGAGACGTTTCCATTTCCTGGACTTTCCTTGAATTTTGGGGAATGTCCATTGAGCACATGCTTCGCCAAAATCACTTACCAGACCTGCACAAATTCAGCATGCACCAGTTTGTACCCGTTCCTACTCACATCACCTGAGCAAGTGTGAGCTGCAGCCATGGTGAAAGATACTAAATTCTGTAGTCCCTGGGCCAACCAAGGTATCCCTGTGGTGCATGACTTGGCATCTGGCTGCTGGGTGCTACCATTGACTGTGATGGGGAGCAGGGGTTTGACTGGGGCCAATGGATGCAGGACATGACATTTTTCAGCTTCCTGTGGTGCTCAGGACACCATGAGCATGGCAGCTATTGAGGGCGTTGCATTTTTTTTGGTCTCTAGGGGCACCTGTGAGTTAGACCATGGGTTTTGCTGGTGTACAGTCTGTAAATTCTGGGGGAATTGCCTGGGCTAGAGTAGCTTAGGGAGCCGACTAACTCGGCCTGCCTCCTCCTCCACTGGTACAGAAGTTTTCCAGCAGTGCTCCAGAATACCAGCTAGTTAGTTTCATGTACACCCCCCTCCCAGATTGTTATGTTACCTAGGAAAAAGAATAGAGATTCCCATGGCACTTTATAAACTAACTATTTTGTGGTGGAAATGTACTGTGGTTTCCCCTCCACTTTTTTGAACCTGTATTCACTTAGTGTCAAGCTCTGCCTCCTCCCCCTGGGGGGTGCCCCCAGTGGCCGTGGTCTTGCAGGGCCTCCAGTGGCTCTAGAATGGAGGGAGGCTTTTAAAGGGTGCAGCAAGGCCTCAGAATTGGCGAGGGGTGGGGGGTTGTCATCACCCTAGGTCCCACACCCTGCCTCTGTCGGGGAGTCACACACCTTTTCCATTTCTCTCTCTCTGTCTCTCTGGCGTTTCTGTTTAACCCCCTCTCTCTGGCTCTCAACTCTCCCTTCAGCTCTTCCTCCCCGGCCTTGCTCATCACACTTCCTTTTATTACCCCCCTCCTTCCCAGAACCCTCCTCCCTCCCTCTTGGCTGGCCCCTCCCCCCTCTTCTAGCCAGGTGGGTGGCGGCCGTCTTCCCGGGTCTCGCACTGCTCCTCGGCCTTCCAGGCCTGCTGCTCCCTCCTCGGCTGCCGGCGAGCCCTCTCCAGCTGCCATCTAGCTCCCTGCAGCGGGTCGCGGTGCCTGGAGGCTTCCCTGCACCCAATGCTGCCAGCCCGCAACCTGGCCAGGGGTGGGACAGCCGGCGTCTTCTCGGCCCTGTGCTTCATGCATTGGGCCAGCTGGAATCATGGCTGCATTGGCTGGCAGTGGGGGGTCATGTCCCTCTTCTTCCCGCCGTCTTCGTTGCCCGCGGCTGTGGTGAGTAAGCTCTGGAGCTCTTCTGGTGTGGGGCTCCCCAGGTGTGGGGGGGTCAAGTCCCAGATGCCCCGGGATGGGACACTTAGTACATCTTTAAGGTGTCGCAGTGTCAAGACTTGTGGTCCTTTTTTTGCTGTAACAGTGCTACTCCTTTAAACCAGGTCTCAAATAAATTTCAGTCATTTTAATTGTGCATCCAGTCTCTTTCTTTTTAAAAAATTATGTATCCAAACTCAAGAAGCACATTATCTAGTTAGGGAAAGTGGAACAAATTAAAATATCTTTATATTCCTGTCTGGCAGAGATTTCTTGCTTATTTTCTTGAAAATAACGGAGAAGCTGGAATTCAGTACAGTGCATCAGTTTAAATCACTCCAAAGATACCACAGAGTTACTATTTCAGAGGGAACCTGAAGGCAAAAGAAGTAATTTCAAAAAGTCAAATATATTTGGGGTGACAGAGACAATCATTCTTCAGGATGCAAGATGGTTTCCTAGACTCTGGCATAACTCTTCTTTAATCAATGAATTACTGATATGAACTCCTTGAATTTTGTTCTGTTTTCCAGAAATCATTTTAGGTGATGTGTAAAAAAATTACCTTGGGAAACTACTTGGAGTTTCTTTCCCACTAAATCAGTATCATATACATTGAAACATGTGTTCTTGGACATAAATCCTATTAATTTTAACTTACAAGTTTAGGATCCAAACTGCTGAGAATATCACTGGATATGTGCAGTTGCCTACAGTTTATGTAGAAGAAAGACTTTGACAAGAAGACCAAGAGAAAATTCACTTGTGGCCAATTCCTTCTCTTCTTTCTGTATTTGAGAACTTTTGTCTGATCCTCTTTAGCTACTGAACCTAAAGCAGCATTCCATTCTGTATTAGTGGATAACAAAGCTATTTATCACTGAAAACCATGCTGATGCATTTCCAACATGCCCTGAGCAATTTATGTGTAATAAAATGCCACACTGGACTTTTCATTAAAATGGAAAAAGAGAAGATTTAAATATTTCTAAGATATAAATCTTGGAAATCCTTACAATGGCCCTGCAAGGAAGACCATCAACTTTATGTCAGACATGGGAGGCTGAGGCTAATAGTGGCTCTTGTGATACTCCACTGGGTTTCTAAACTAGCACAGTAACTGATTGATCTGGGACTGGAGAGTTCTATACCTCAGATCTAATTTCAGTCACAAATGTAGTACGTGGCCTCATGCATACCACCCTGCTTCAACCTTAGCAACTGAGGCATAAGAATACCAGCCTCTCATATAGGTGTGTTTTGTTTTTTGTTTTTTTTGAAAACTGAAAGTGGGATATAAGTACTAAGGATTATGGAGCTCAGGTGCACCCTTGTAGAAATGTGTGATGGACTGTCAAGTAATGCCTAGCAGAGTCAGAGAACCTTTGAGTGACAAGCTATTCAATTGGAGTTCTGTGGAGGGTTGTCAGTTAAGAAATAACACTTGGGAACTGACAGTTGAAGAAGAGACATTTAGTTACTGAAGAAGAGCCATTGACTAAGTACTTGGAAGGAGGCTAAAAAAGGAGTGGGAGAATTATGGAAGATCGCCATTTGAGCCAAAAAAAGGGGACAGAGCTTCTAGTCTAGAGAAGTAATTGCTGCCCAGTGAAAAGAGAGATAGGAGTAATTCCTTGGTCATTGTATAGAAAAGGATTTCGGGAACTTAGTTGTGTGTCCCAGCCTATTAAACTTTTAAAGTCAGAGAAACTCAGGCATTTAAACAGACACTGAAAAGAAAGCTTCTCTCCTCAAAGTTTAAAAAACCTTGTTGGAAAGCAAAAAACTCCAGAACAAAAAACCAAAAAAAACAACATCTACTTGTTGGGAACAAATTAACTTGCGATTGTGTGATTACAAAGTTATTTCAGTTTTTATCACCTATTCACCTCATACATCCTACCTCTGATTCTACCTGACCTTTTCCCCTCCATGTTAAATAAAATATTTTGTTTATTTTGAACTTTCAAAATTCTCTTGTATGCCATTTTAGAAGGAGAATATAAGAAAGTGATTTTGTCTCTTCCCTCAGTTCCCTGGGCTGGGCCAGCATCTGAATATATAATAACATGATAGGGTGGGACAGCCATAGATCAACAAAAAAGAAGAAAATAGATATAAGGGCTGCTCAGCAAGAAAGAACATAAGAACATAAGAGAAGCCAATGCTGGATCAGGCCAATGGCCCATCCAGTCCAACACGCTGTCACACAGTGGCCAAAAACACCAGGTGTCCTCAGAAGGTCCAGCAGTGGGGGCAGAAAGCCCTCCCACTGTTGCCCCCCCCCCAAAAAAAACCAAGAATACAGAGTATCACCTGCCCCAGACTCAGAGTTCCTATCTACACTTTGTGGCTAATAGCCACTGATGGACTTCTGCTCCATAAGTTTATCTAATTCCCTCTTGAAACCACCCATGCTTGTAGCCACCACCACCTCCTGTGGCAGTGAATTCCACATGTTAATAACTCTTCGGGTGAAAAAGTACTTCCTTTTATCTGTTCTAACCCGACCACTCAGCAATTTCATGGAGTGCCCACGAGTTCTTGTATTGTGAGAAAGGGCGAAAAGGACTTCTTTCTCTACCTGCTCTATCCGATGCATAATCTTATAAACTTCGATCATGTCACCCCTCAGCTGTCATTTCTCCAAGCTAAGAAACAAAAAGGGAAATTCCTGTGTGTGAGTGAGGGAAGAGGGCAATATTGCCATAATATACAAACAATAGAGCCATCCCAGTATTCCTGGGCACCCCACAAAAGGGGCTGATAGTGTTTGTTTTTGCCCCTGCCATACCCACTCAGTGCAGCATGCCAAGCTCATTCAAACACTAGGAATGCTTATATAGCTACTTTTATGAAATGAAGACATTTTTTTTTAAAAAAGAACGAGACCAACATGTTGGAGAACGTTGCACTGTTTTAATAATCTGCTTTAAACATGTATATATTAATTAAAGTGCATCATTATTTCATTTACTTTGGTTGCCATCCTAAAAGTTCTCTCAAGCAGAAAAATCAATAGCCATCAGAGGTTTTTAACTTAACTGAAATAACTAAGATGCTGAGCTTGTATTAGTGTTGTGTTTGTTTAGAATATGAAGCAGTAATAGCTTGAAAAGGGCTCTGGTATCCTAAATCTCCAATTCCTATTGTCTGATTAATAAAGACTCCTACTGGTCCTGAAGCCAATCTAGATACCCAATCACTGAGCCCTGCTTGGGTCCAATAGTATTGCTTGTATATAGTTACATTGTTGAAAGTTATGTGCCGGAACAGTATAAATGAAAGTGCTGCTCTCATAGAGCTGTCTTTTGAGCTGAACAATGTCATTGAATAAAAGCCTGTTTGTTTGAATTCATTGCCTCCTGCTCAATATTTAAAAATCAGTTTCTTAAAAATTGTAGCTTTGTGATCAGCATGCCATTCTCCTAGAAAGTTCAGAATCCATTTGGGAAAAAAAAAGATTGTACTTCTGTTCTTGTATTTTTAAAGAAGTAAGAACAGATGCAGTATTACAATCTTTACAAAGCTATCATGGACACTGTTCGGAAGTTTCGCCATCTGCTTTCTGAAAATGTGTTAGAAAAGCAGCAGAAACAGAGAAAAAACTGTTGACTCATTGATAAAGGTAATTAAGCATGTTCCCCTTCTTTCTTGAAAATAAGTAAAACTCATTAATATCTGCTGTAAAGTCCCACTCATCAACTATACTGAACTGCACCATCAAACAATATAATACATGGACATAAATGTTTTAGCTTCACTTTGGGCTGCCCTCTTAAAGTGGAGAGCCTGAACTGCTTCTCCTTGGAACATGTATTTGAGCATTCAGAGATGTGTAAGTCATCCTGTTCCTGCCTGGTTTCCTGCAGGAAATTTTTGTGACAGAGACTCAACCACTATGTGTTACAAAGGCCGTTTCCTACACTCTGAAATCAGTCTCAGATAACTTCTCTGTAGCTTGATGTAATTTCAGTCTAAGGTAGCCATTCCATTAAGAGCTGATCCAGGGTGTGGCTGTACAATGAACACACAGAGCTCTCCTGCTATCACAGGTTATCATACTCATTTCAATTATGTGAATGAATTAGCTCTCACACCCCATCACTGCAATGTTTGTGTTAGAACACATGGAAAACTCTAAATTTGAGAGAAAGGGTACTCAGTCATTTTAGGATGAAGATTGGCATTCATAAAAATGGTAGCCTGGCTTGAATACAGATTCTTTGTCCTGAAAAAAAAAACTTCTAGAAGACCATTTCCATCATACTAGGAAAGCTGACCCACTAGGACCGTCAGGCCCAAAAAGAGGGGGGGCGCTGGGACGACGCCAACAACGCCAGGACGCCAACGACGCAAAAGCCTCCGCAGGAATCAACCACCCTGGCTCGCCGTCGTCGCCGCCTCACTCCAAGAGGCCGAAGACCAGAGCTCCCAACTGCTCCCACAGCTGTCGCCTCCACACCGTAGCACCGCCGGCCGAAGAGGAGGTCCAAACTGCCGCGCTGCCAGCACCCGAAGCCTGGAGCTCACACGGAGCCCACCGCAGCCATCGCCAAGGCCAAATTGGAGCTCCCACAGGCGTGCTCTGCCTACAACGAGAACGCCAGCGATCTGAAAAGGCAGGAGCAGGGAATGGCTCTTCACCCTCAAGCCCTGCCCCTGCCCAGTGCGCAACGCGCGCTGAAGCTTCTACTGCTGCCTTGCTTCGTGCGAGGCAGCAAACCGGCTCCCTTGACGCCACGGCAGAGCCGGGCGATCGGGAGCCCAGAATACCTGTCTAGTGGTATCTTCTGGTTCACCTATCTTATTTGGATAATTTCTGACTACATTATCTGTTGTTGTCAACCAAATTTAATTTAGTCTGCTGAGATTAGACATTATTAATATTTAACAACAGAAATGACTTGACTTCAGTATTTTGTGTATAAGCCAACTACACTTGTGACTGACAATACTTCATAACAAACTTAGCTCTATCTAGCAGTAAGAGCTTCATAGTTACAAATCATATGCACCTGTACATTGAATATACAAAACACAAAAGAAAGGTGTTAAAAAAATTAAATGCAGATTTTTCTTAGATATCAATTTAAAAAGAAATCCCTTATGAGTAACAGTGTGCAAGCTTTTTCACCAACCTCAGTTAAAATTTGGAAAAGCTATCAGGGGTCAGAAAAACTGATTGGAGTACCAATCCATCGTATGGACCACCAGTTAGCCATTTCTGGCTCACATTCCTTTGATAAGTGAGCTGATTTTAAAGATGCATTAAAGATAGCAATTGCGCATTTAATGCCTATGAATATTTAGGTAAGCATCATCCAGCTCTAGCGATTTCCTAAGTAGTAATTATACAGTTAGCTCTTAAGCATATTTCTTTATCATCTCTATTTGACATTGCTCCTTTGGAAACAATGATGCAGACATGGTTCTTCCTGTAGCATCCCCCACAGTGAAGACTCCAAATAATCTATTTAGCTGTCTTGCCATCCTTCTTATACAGACTGCAACTGGATATGAGAATCAGAACAGATGGGCTTCCTCCCATATACACTATAAAAAAGAGACAAATATGTAAAAAACCCAGAAAATAATATTTAAAAAATTAAGAGGCAAACTCTTTATGTCATTTTGCCAAGTACTTGGCTGGTCACTTGTGGCTGGCTCTCTCTTTTTAGTTTTCACATATTACATCTCATCAAAGGATAACTAAAATACTTTCATTAAAACTAAAGTGAACGTATGGACCACATTCAAATCTCAGCTGGTGTCTTTACACCGTTAGCTTTATAGATATGTTTGTATTGTGTACACAATTTATATGGCATTTATAGGTACAATTTATATCAGTTATGCATATATCATAATACTGATTTATTGATCCACTAATAACATTGAAACATGAATACATTTTATGGAGAAAATCAGTACCATTATACAGAAATTATAAAAAAAAACAATAATTGTTAGGATTTGCACTAAGATTCTTAGCCTGAGGCCTGAGGATGGCAACTGGCAGAAGACTCTTCTGTGGGGAAGATATGAAGTGAGACTCAGAAGTAATGTTACTGCATCCCTGGCAATGCTCTAGCATTCAGCCAAAACTCTATGGTTTAACTATAGAGTTTGGGGCAAATGCTAGGGCATTGCCCCATCTGATGAGATTCACTTTCATGTTTCACTAGAAGTAATGCCAGCTTATTCCCCACAATTCTGCATGTCTCCCTGCAGTTTTCCTCGGCTGCCCAGTGGCATGTACAGTCAGCAAGATGTTGGAGGTTTCCCACCAAAGTGATTTCCCACTGATTTGTACAAGGGATTTTTGTATTGAAGCAGCAAGGATAAATACTTCAAAATGCTTCCTACTTTTAGTTTGAAGTTGTCTGCTGAACTAAAAGCTCCCCTTATTTAGATTTTCCTCAACTATAAAACACTCTTTCTTACTACTTTGTTCTTTAGTTGCTCTTCTTGGCTATCACAAAAATTCCTATTGTCCCTTGTTCCCAGGGGTCATTTCATAGAAAAAGAGGTGCAGGTGCTCATTAGCATACCTATTAGCATAACTCATTAGCATAACCAGCCGAATGTCAGTTTCAGCCCTATTATACCCTACGGGCCATTGAAGTCAATGGCAAAAACTCATAGGGTATATGAGGGGATGGAGGAGAAGGGGTTTGAAGGAGAGGCTCCAAACCTGCAGGATACCTTCTGGGACCTCTCCCCGAAATACCCCCCAAGTTTCAAGAAGATTGGACCACGGGGTCCAATTCTACAGGGCCTCAAACAGGTTGCCCCATCCCCATAGCGAACAATGGAGGGAATGGGGGCAACCTGTTTGGAGGCCTGTAGAATTAAACCCCGTAGTCCAATCTTCTTGAAATTTGGTGGGTATTGCGGGGAGAGGTCCTAGGAGGTACCCTGTAAGTTTGGAGCCTCTCCCTCAAACCCCCTCCCCTCCAGTCGCTTTTAAAGCTGCCACCAAATTTTGGTGGCAATTCGGCAGCAGGCTGAATCAGATCAGAGAATCTGATTCAGCCTGTGGCTGCCCTAGTGCCCACTCCTGAGTTGGCAGAGCGGCGCTCCGCCTCACTCCAGCCTCAAAGGACCCCTGCTTGTTCCATATACATTTTCCATACCACACAGGCCTGTGATGTGTGACAAGCAGAAGGAGGTTCGTTTCAGAATCTCATATCTGAAATGATTAAAAAGTGTCTAAACAATATCAATTCATGCCCTCTATCAAAAATACTTGGGAAGCATCAAAGATAACCTAAGGCCAGCTTTACATTAAAGCTAACTGAGGCAGGAGCCTTACGTGGCAGATTTGGGGGGTGAGGGGCTGGGAGGACAATGTCCTGCTTCCTATCACAAGCCTCCTGTTCTGCCCTTCTGAAACAGCCTCCTACACTACTTTGCCTTCCTAAATATGGTGCAGCTCATGATTGAGTGAGGAGGCAAACAGGATTAATTGTTCTGGCTCCTGGGCAGGGTAGTGATGGTGGCAGCAGTTTCCCTCAGCACCATCGGCTGAGCCAGCACTTGATAGCCCAGCCACGTCATGGAAAATACAGAAGAATAAGTTCAGTTAAAAATAAGAAAAGGGTGTTTTGTTTTGTTTTTGAGGGGGAGAAGTCTTTCCACTCTAAATCAATGCAGGGGAAGGGTGGGCTAAAATCCAATTAAGTAAATAAATAAACAAAACTATTTTATATAAGCCAAAAGTTCTTTATGAAAACTTTTTTTAAAAGGCCAAAGCTTAAAGGTTTACCATGCATTTTACAAAGGAAATAAATATCTGCCATTCCAGACAAAATACTGCATTTTGGATGATCAAAAGGGTAATTAGGCTTGTATGTGAAATTCACATCCAGCAGACCAGGCTGAAATGTTAAGACAGACTGATGTATAAGCAGTGACTTTGGCTAGACCCAGCTGGAACTTCTCATTGAAAGCCTGCTGTTCAGGCATCTGGTGCTTATTATTCTATAGCTAAATAGTCACTGGGGAGGCAATGACTTAGTCAGAAGAACTAAATTACTCATTCAATTATAGATAGACCATAATGTTCTACAGTAGCTTTGTACTATTTCACACTAAAGATCCCAGGAATTTTATTTACATTATTTCTGAATAGCCACAGATTGTTGGAACCTCAATCTTATGTGGCATGTAATCATTTACATTATTAGCAGCTGAAGGAGCATGTGGTGCTTACACCAAGTTTGCACAAATGCTAACTATATACTTTAATGGAAGTGCTCCTGAATGATGGTGGTTGTTGCAATTAATGGGACATATTAAAGAAAGATAAATGTGTCTATGCCACTTCTAAAGAATTCAGCATGCAAATATTTAGTTCTCAAGAGCCATCTACACATTTAAATTCTATTTATACTTATATAATATGCAATATAGACTCAGTCAATAGATTATAACTGGAGACCATGCCTTTTTCAGAGCCCAGTGAAAGTATGTCACATATGTATACGTATATCCATATGACTGAGTAAATACAAGGAGGCTGAGCTTCAGGCAAATGGACAAAATCCTACCCTTCCCTTGTACGTTTTCATTCCTAAATGGATAAATTAATGAATAATCCTATACTCTGATTTGAATTCCAGATGAAATGGAAGGCAAGTTTGTTAAAGCAATATGTATGTTAAGCAGAGGGAATCAGTTGCCAAAGCCCTAGCAGGGGACAGGGATTCCCTCCTTTGAATACCATTGTCTTTGTCTCCCAGTTGGGGAAAGTGGGGTTTCTACTTTGGTTTCTGTGTCCTGACATGGAACAGAGCACATGGGAAACAATGTTTGTTCTTTTCTTTGGCTTTTAGTCCTCAGTGCTCCCTTCTTGTGCTAAATGACCTTTCAGACCTTGGTGGCCCTACAAAGGAGATGTAAAATTATTCTTAATAAATAAATAAAAGACATGTCCTGGCTAAGGGGGTTAATAGTGCTTAGTAGGATTATAATGGGTGGCCTTAGAGAGCTGTGATTAGGTGCTTGGGATTCAGGGATGGGGTGGGGAGATATGTGGAACTTCTATGGGATTCCCCCCTCCCCAAATTCCAAGGTTTCTGGTGTCATAATATTGCTCCAGCATGTGGGGCTTGCCCAAGCCCCACGACATACCTCTGACACTGCTCCATTCAGCGTAGAGGTTACCTTGGCACAGAACCAATGTGGTACATGTAGGGCTTGCCACTGCTATATATTCAGATATATTAGTATAACATCAGGGCACACTAGTATATCTCAGGGATATATCCATAGAATTCTTACTCATCATCCTAAGCACCTTCTAGATGGGACATAAGATGCTGCTGCAATATAGCTTGTTTTTATTTGTATAACTTGGTGGTAGAAAGTCATGGTAGACTTGTATAACTTGGTAGTAGAGAGTCATGGCTGACTTATGGCAGCCTCATAGGGTTTTCAAGGCAAGAGACTTCAAAGGTGGTTTGCCATTGCCTTTTTCTGCTTAGCAACTCTGGATTTCTTTGATTATCTCATATCCAAATACTAAGCAGGGCTGACCCTGCTTAGCTTCTGAGATTTGAGGAGATGGGGCTAGCCTGGGCTATCCAGGTCAGGGCATTTGTATAACATAGTTTTTTATTATTTATTCTGAGTGCTACTTTGAACTGATTTCTGGAGTGGTGCATACATTTTTTGAAACAAATAAATAAATTTTAAAAACCTAATGAAAGGTGAATAGATATTTACAAACCTAGTATAGAACACCAAGGAGTTTTAAGCTTACTCAAAGAAAACACATCCATTACAATCAAAATAAAAATGATGTTCATTAAAGAGTTTGGCTGGAACTACTGACAGATCATCCAACATGTCTTCTGACAAAGAACTTGCTTCTAATGAACCACCACATTTTAAAGAAGTGATTGCTGAACTAGTGATAACACTAGTCTCCAAAGAGTATTTTGGCATTCTCTTAATGCCATCTGGGCAATGCTAAATATCACAAATAAGCAAATAAGCCTATCTAGTGGGAAGACATCAGAGAAGACATCAAAATGTTATGAATCATCTTGGCACTTTACTAAGAAGAAATGAAGCTTACAGGAACATAAGCAACACCTAAGAACCAACTTCCTCATTAAAAGAGCTGAAAAAGGACTGGGAGCTGAAGACAACTGTGATTCAGCTCTAGATATTTTGGACTGAAAAGTCATAAGTTTCAATTAAAACTTCATATCTTGTGAATACTATTTCAAATATAGTGGGTGTAAAAAAGCCAAAATAGCAATTTTTCATCTGAAAGGCTTACTTTAGGGAACAGAAATGGACAACGATTTTCTGGAAGATTTCTGTGGACCGAAGAGGGAGATGATTCTCCCCTTCCATTCCCCTCTCCCATGGTAGATTTATGATTCATCCTCCATGCTATTCCTGGGAGTACCATCTCCTCAAGAGTAGCGTTTCAAAGGTCATTTTGGGCTGTAGTTGGAGAAGGGAGATGAGAGAGAAAGATGTGGGCTCCAAGCTACCACTTATAAAATGAATTCTTTTGAGGTGGCATGAAACACTTTAAAATAAACTGGAATATATGAGAAGGCCATTTTTTACAATCCTATTTGAAGCAGGACCCCCTCCTTCCAGCCAGCCTGTGCTGTCCAGGCTGCAGTGTTGCACAAACTGAGAGACAGCACTCTGTGGAGACATGCTCACTAAGCAAATAGCTTCAGGAAAATCACATGAGTTAGTCAAGCCACATGCTGTTATGTAATGAAAAGGAAAATCATAGTTATTATAAAATTCTTGCTTGTACTTTATGGATAATGAAACATTTCAGAAATAAATTGAGAAAGACCAAAAAGAAAGTGACAACATCAGGTGCAATCAATAATAATAAAAGGATCCATATATTTAGCCTTTCATTCATCCATCTATTTGTGGCAGGCATAACTCATCAGAAAATAAAGCTAGGAGTCTCAAAACTGGCCACCAGATTCAGGATGACTGCGGGACTCTCATTCAAATCCCCACTCTTCCATGGAAGCTGCTTGGTGACCTTTGGACAGTCAGTTTTCCCCAGCCTAGTCTTACAGTGTGTTATGAGGATAAAATGGAGATGGGAAGAATGTTGTAAACTACTTTGTGTACCCATGGAGGAAATTGGTATAAATGAAATAAATATATAATAATAAAAGTTTCTGTGTTTCTGTCTTCCTATCTGTCTACCTGTTTGTGTAGGCATAACTCATCAGAAAATAAAGCTAAGCATTTGAAAATTAGCCACCAACTTTAGGACCGTGGCTAATTCCCAACCGTGGGAATTCTCCTACCAAAAATGAAGGCAACTGAAAAAATCCTGGCCCAGATTATCTTTTGCTGGATGACCCTGTTTCACTTGCACACTTTCAGTCCAACCTACCTCATAGGGTTGTTGTAAGGAAAAAATGGAGGAGAGATGAAAAGTGTAAGCAGTTTTGGATGCTCATTGGGGAGAAAGGTGGGGTATGAAGCAATTAAATCTGTAACAATAAAAGGGTATGATTGTCAGTCTTGTTTTGCAAAACCCTTACTTTGCACATGGACAACTTTAGGATGTTAAAGAGTAGGAGATGGAACAACATTATTTAAACTTCTCATGGTAGTACAGTCAATATAGTACATAATGATGATTTATACCCTGACACATCCCAGTACACTCTGACCCTGGGGCAGAAGGGGAGGAACTGTTGTGGCATACCTTGGAGAGCCCTGATCCTAGATAAGAAGAGGCAGAGTGGCTCTCGCATATTCAAGAGCACTCTAACCTTACGGAAGAAGAAGCAGAACAGAGCAGTCCAACAGTAGGGCAGAGGGAAGAGCAAGGCAAATGTGCAGGATAGCTAAAGAACAGATGGAGGAATGACAGCCAGAAAAGGCCTTCTCCACTTTAAGACCTCCTTGGGACAAAGCATTTTTTCAAGAGTCAGTTAAAAAACAAAGGAACTGGGAGTGGCCAGGAGAAGAGAGATAAAAGGTCCCAGCAGAAGGAAGATGAGGCTGGCTGGCATGAGGGTGAATAAGGGACTGGGACTGGGAGTCCTTGTATTTTGGCAGAATTCTAATCTCAGTGAGAGCTGGGAGGCAGTATTTCTCCCCAGGAATACAGCCGGTACCATCTCCTGGAAAGATGATATTCCAGCCATCTCAACAGCAGCTCTAAGCAATGGAAGTTTTGCAAGGGCTAGATATCTCACCCAGGCTTTCATTTTTTTGGGGGGGAGGATCTTTTTACCAGTTACTGTGCCAGAATGGACAGGTGGCTCTTACCAAGAGATGGGTGTAGTAGTAGTAGGAGCTTTTAGCTGTAATTTATGCAAAGATCTTGGGGAATTACATATTTCCCTGAGTCTCCTTCCAAATGCCTTGAAGATACTGTTCTGAAATGATGGTAACATTATACTTCTGTTTCCTTACATCAGATGAGCATACAGAATTTAAACATTGTGATTCCAAGTAAGCATTGAAAAGTTCCACTGCTCTTGACTGTTGATAAGTACAATAATAACAATAAAGAAAAAAAAATAAAGTCTAAAAAAGTCCAAAATTGTGTGCATCTCTAATGTGAGATGGGCATTCATATTCCTTTATTCCATGAAATCCATTAATATGTTCAGTATTACTGCTTGCAGTATAAAAATATTAATTTTCCGCATTTAATTAAAATTAATTTGTTTGGCAAAGCTTACTCTGTTACTCTAAGATTCACTGTAGAGTCAATATATGCTACATAAATGTAAGGTGGAAGAAATTTGTCTTAAGGCTATGGTGCTCGAATTATTGCACTTTGGAGAAATCCCACAGACATTAATGAAATGATTGCTGAGAAATTTTGTTTTAAGGTCATAGGAGAATATTTTTAATATTACCAGATATCTTTGGCATCTTGTCTTTTCTTGGGAACAAATGAGCATCATTTTAAATCTGATTCTGAAATGGAGCCACACTAAGAAGAACTACAGTTAGGATACAGAGGCCGAAGACAGACTGGCAATCTGAAGCGGAGGCAAAGCGGAGGGAACTGGAGCGGGGGAAAAAACTCACGGAGCTGGCCGTTCACACTGGCCAGAGCAATGCGGATCAGCGGCGATACGGAGCATTCAGACTGCCACGGAGAGTTCAGACTGCCGCATAGCTAGCGCGCGCGTCTCGCGCGTGCTGCTGCACTTTTTTTTGTTTTCCTTTGATGTTTTTCACATATGCGCACATGCGCATATGTGCATATTTGCATATGCGCACATGCGCAAAACTTTTTGCCGGTGCGTTCACACTTCCTCCGGATGCCTCCCGCTTCTTCCAGTTCACACTGTTTGGAAGCGGGAGGCATGCGGAGGAAGGCCCCTGAACACCGGGAAAAACCGGTGTCCGGGTAAAGCGGAAGGAAAGCGGCTGGGAGATGGGTAAGTATGCAACGGAGCCGACGGGCAGATGCGCATGTCTGAACGGGCTCCTTTCCTCCGTTTGCGAAGCATGCCTGCCCCGCTTCAGATTGCCAGTCTGTCCTCGGCCAGAGTATAGACATCTTTCTATCCAAACAAGAACATCCCTGAGGAAGGAGAGCGGTTCCTTCACTAACAGGAGGTGGAGGAGTGAAGGGAAGAAATGGCAGAGAAGATTAGAAATTATTCTCCAGGTCAGATTTCTAGAAAAACTTAGAATCATAACAGTTGCCTTTGCCATATTTTGATCAAGGCTAGACAATGCAAACTGTGATTTGCATAATTACAAGAATAAGTGTTTATAAGCTAATGCTAGAAAAAACCATGATGGGTGAGTGCTGGTATTAGTAGGGAACATAAACACAGTGGTGATTCCAGAGACCTGGCAGAACTGTCATTATCAACAGATACATGCATCACTTGCCCAAAAGGTACAGCAAGGACAAAACAGATTGCAGAGGCAGTGATTTTGCTCTATATGTCAAGGTGGCATTAAGTGTAATGCATTAGAAACTTAAGGAAGAACAATTTCAGCCAGAAAATCACTGTGCATATGAATACAAGACCTAAAAAGCAATATGTACCAAGGTCATACTTTTCACCCAGCCACTGATTAAAGCTGTAACGGTGTCCTGGAAATTGAGAAAGAGAGGCAGTGAAAGGAGGAAATGTGATAATTGGTAACTTCAATTATCCTCACATTGATTGGGTAACTGCCCATTTAGATCATGACAAAGAGACAAAATATCTAGCTATGATAAATGATGGTGCCTTCAAAGAGCTATGCACAATGGAGCTGACAAGACAGGAGGCAACCGTTGATTTAGTACTGAGCAGTGCCCAGAAAGGGATTTAATTGTTGGTGAAACATATTAGGAACAGCGACCACAACACTATCAGGAGTGGGAAATTGTCCAGAAAGTCTAATGCAGGCACATTTCACTTAAAGAGGGAATTTTCCTAAAACGAAGTATTAATTAAAAGGAAGTTTGAAGAAGATAGTCAGCAAGATCAAATCCCTCCAGTACGCTTGGAGGTTACATAAAGTGACTATAATACAGGCTCAGATAAAAGCATGTCACTCATTAGAAAGGGAAATAAACAGAAAATGCCAACACAGTTAAATGCTAGTGCCAAGGAGGTTATAAAAGGCAAGTTGCCTAGGTTTAAGTGAACATCTTTCCCAAAGGACAAAGATAGCCAGTCCCCAAACTCTGCCAAATAAATGCTATCTGTTCAGAAAGAACTGAGGAACCAATCTGCAAAAGAATACAAAAATCTTAAATGATTGAACGAACATGAAAGTGGATGGAAGGCGAGCATAGATCTTGTAGATGATAAAAATGCATTATTAGAATTGTGGAAAATGCTGTTGGAGAAACCCACAGAACTACTGCTTTGTTTTACCCCCTTTTTAAGTCTTACTTTTGCAAGGTTCTTTGAGCACAGATTTAGTAGAAAACAAACTAGATATCTAAATAAATGCAAAAATTGTGTATAAGTAAGAAAATGATAACTAGGCAATATCATTTTTTTAAAAAAATCCTTAATGTATTTTAGCATTTTTTTTACCATGAAAAATGAAGAATGCAAAATTGCTGAGTTTTCAAGCTCTAACAAACATTTAATTGGAAGACTGAGCTGCAAGGAAGGGGAAAAGCATTACCAGTGAAATTATCTCATGCATCCAGATGCCAATGTGACAGTGGTTCTCTCTCCAATCTAATGAGCTTTAATGATTATTACAAAGTTGTGCAAGATAAATCACATACATTACTGTGAAGTGACTGCAGGGTAAAAGTTTGGAATGGCATTTCAGTGCAGCCCCTCAGGGAGATACATATCGATGCTGTTACACAGGAGTACACTTTACAAATCAAACCTTAAACTACATTGACACTGAGTGGGCTGCCAGCATAGTGAAGGAAACTTTGCAAAAAGTAAGGTATCCAAAGGCATGAATTTGGGTGAGCACTTGGCTGGATAATATTTGTTCAGAGAGGGAGTAAGAGACATTTCTCTCTCCAGCATGAACATGAGTTTTTTCGCATGAGGCTCACTGTAAAAGATTATTTTACTGATGATGTGTCTTATTAAGGGAAAAAATGGGCATCATCCATTTTTGCCCAATAAAATATGGATCAAAATAGCATGGGTTCATTTGTGTTATGGGAAAGATTTTATTTGGGGGGTGGCAGATATGCAACAATGTTCAAAGGTTTACTATTAGATTCTGATTACAAAAGAAAGTACATATAAGGGGCTTGTCTGTGGTTATTTTTATTAGCTACAAGGAGTTCACATTTGGATTATTACCCACCCACCCTTTTAACTTCATAACTATCACATGACGTAGTTTAGACAGATCATGATTGGCCCCAGTGACCTTTGTGCCAGAGCAAAGACTTTAGCAATGGACTTCCTTGGTCCTTGTCCAGAAAACTAACCACTACTGCATCCCACTTATCCTTTCATTTTTGTCACAATTAACTGCTTATGTTCTCAGAATGATTGCATTTCTGTGAGCTGAGATCACTGCATAATCACAAGGTGCAAATGTGTTGTTTATCTACTATCAGGCCCACTGAAACATTCTTTTCTACACAGCTGCAGATTGCAATTCTATGCATCCTCACTTGAGAACAATTTGCAAGAAAAACATTAGACTCATTTGTCTAATATGGTATGTGCAAGCAGACTATGGATGCAGCATAGGCGTAGAGTACGGGGGGGCTCGAGGGCTCGAGCCACTCCTGAAATTTCCTGGGGGGGGCTCAGCCACCTCTGGCAAAACGGAGTGCCTGCCGCCACACCTCCCCGGGTCCTTCTGAGGCCCGGCTGCTGCTGCTGGAAAGGGAGAGGGAAGGGGTGGCCGGGGGGGGGGGGGAGAGGCACCAGCAGCAGCAGCTGGCAGGCCTCAGAAGGGCCCGGGGAGGCACAGCGGTTTCCCGGGGGGGGAGAACATCACCCCAGTGAGCACATGCACTTTGCGTGCGTGCTAAGGAGCCCCCACCCTCTTTGGAATTTTCAAAAGTCTATGCCCCTGGGATGCAGTCTTTCCTTGAAATAAGTTCACTGAATAAGAAAGAACTTGCAACTGAGTAAAACTGCTTAGGTGTGGTCTGAAAGGCCAAACTAGCCCAAAAAGTTGTTAGCCGAATTGCTTTAATTTACACTTAGCAATTGGCGAAATACACGGGTTCTTGCCAATTATACCAGGGTCCCACCCCTCCCGGGAATTCTCAAGGAAAGAGGCACGTGAGTCAGATAGCAAGTTCAATGCTGTTTACTGGGTAATGTTGTTCAAGCACACCAAAAACGTAATCACACACGCAATCACACAGGCCTAAGGAATAAAGCTAGAAAGTAGCACGTTTGCATGAGCAGGATTTCGATGAGGGGGAAGCAATACGTTACCTTCCTAGAGATGAGTTGTCTGACCGAAGGACGAAGTGGATAGGGAAGGAAAATATAGAAAAATATGGGACACGAGGCTCGAACCTGCGAGACCACGTGGTTCTCTCTGATCGCGAATCCAGAGATTTAAAGATGGAGGCAAGGGTATGGGTATAGCAAGCTGGGCATAAGGGGTAGTAAAGCAGATAGGGGACGATGGCTCAAGAGACCGAATGCCTCTGTGCAAGGTCTTTTATTAGGTGGTCTTGGGGGCTGGCTGCACAGACCACATCCCACTAACACACCTACTAGGTGGTCCGTCCGTTTCTGACCCTACCATAGGTTAAAGGTGGACAAAAGGAGGAGGGCCATGGGGTGGACAATATTGCAGAAACTGAAACTAAACATGAACTATACACCTGGGCCAGGTCCGATGACTCACCTGGCCACGTCCATTGTTAGTTAATGGCTCTGGCCGACTGGGTGATGGCCCGACCATCAGTTGCTAGGTAACCACATTAGCATAATTCATTTAGGTACATTGGAGGGGGCAGGGGTTGACCAGCATAGTGAGACAGAAAGAAACCTCATGGCAGAAGGAGTCTTTTGTCTCTGTCTTAGGTGAACTGTCTAGGGTGTCAGCCTCCTGGCATGGGCTGGAGCTTTCCCCTATAACGGAGAATGCACATGGCCCTTCCAATATTAGCAACCCATGTTCAAGCTTATGAATATCAAAATCCATAAGAGCACTGAAAGTGCCTTGCTGGCCAACAAAGTGCTCAGCCCAAGGACTGTCATTTTAGTCTAGGTGTTGGTCATTCCAGACTTTAGGGACTGAGAGCACAGTCCTAAACTGGTTCACTCAGAAATAAGTCCCATTTTATTCAATGAGGAAATTCTTAAGAAAGAGGATTTCAGCTCATTTTACACTGATCCATTCCCTTGATTTTTGTAAAGGAGGCAGGTCAAGTGTCTTCAGCTGCAAGTTCTGCTTGCCAGTAGCAAGTATGCAAAGAGACTGGGCCATATGGCACAATAATGAACTAATCTGGAGATCAGCTCACCTAGTTCCCTTATCTTCAGTTATGGTAATGTCACCTGGCAAACTTGTTCCTATTAAGTTCAGGCCTGTACCTACCTGGGGCAAATGGAGAGAATGCCTGCTTAGAAATATGCCCTGCTTGTGTCCCTGGTAGTGGTCAGGTGTGCCACTTACCGTGTTGGTGATATACTCCTGATTTCATCTGGTGCTTTTTAGATGGCACCAAGTCAGGATGGAATGAGCAGACCATCCTGATGGTTTGAGTATGCTTGCACGATCTGACAATGAAAGATGCAGGTAGCTGACATTTCAAAGATTGGGACCAGACCTTCCATGGTGTCAGAATACTCCAACACAGAGGTGAGGCAGGACAGGTTGCCTATGACTGGAGAACTGTTCACAGATGTTGCTGTGTGAACATGCACTTTAGATCCATCGGGCATCCACTAACATGTTGGTTCTAATAGTGTGTGTAAACGCAACCCCTGAATTCTCATTTGCATTAAAAAAAAACAGAAAGCTTGTGCCTCTTTTTATTGCTAAGATATAATGAAAAATGAGGAAGCAGCTTTTGTCCAGATTCCAGGAAAGCAATGGAGGATGGGCTGCTGCAAGAAAATTGGAGGTGAGACAGTTAACAGTTTACTGCCCAAATTCATTATGCTCTACTCTGCTCCAAAGATTTTCCTTCCTAGGGCCTTTACTTATTTCATCTATGTTTCTTTGTTATGTAATGTCTGTAGTGACAAGTGGGAGGAGCTGAGGGAACACAACATCCAGTCAGTATTAAGCCCCACCACCTTTCACTATATACAAATAAGGGTGAGCCAGACCTAATCTCTGCTTTGAATGCTATGATTAGAGTTACTTTGCATGCAAGGGTGGCACAAATCCTGGATTGCTCTTCCTTCCTTCCTTCCTTCCTTCCTTCCTTCCTTCCTTCCTTCCTTCCTTCCTATTTCATAATACTTTTAATACCACCCAAAATAGAAAGAATAGATATAAGAAAGACATGGGGGTGTTTGTTTTTTTTAAAGTAAGAATCAGAACATGCTTCTTTTATGGAAAGGTTAAAGAAAGAACTGATGCAAGTTTTGATGAATCACATAATTAAAGGGGGACATAATCATGCATTGAACCATATGAACACCAATTGGGCAGTAAATACAACAAAGGGAGGATATACTATATGAAATTTGTCCAAAAATAGGTTAAATGAGGATAACTGTCTGAGGATAAACTGAGCCTTTCCTCTGTATTCTTGTGAAGCAGGGGGAGGGGGTCAGGCTGAGAAATTAATGCAAAGAAATTTCTCCTGAAGAAAGACTGACATCTTGTAATTCATTGGTTTGTTTACAAAGTAACAAATACAGGTGGGGTAGGGTTGCCAGCCTCCAGGTGGGGCCTGGGGATCTCCTATTTTTACAATGGATCTCCAGCTGAAAGAGATCAGCTCCCCTGGAGAAAATGGCTGCTTTGAAGGGTGGACTCTATGGCATTGTACCATGCTGAGGCTCCTCCCGTCCACAAACCCCACCCTCTCCTGGATGCACCCCCAAAGTCTCCAGGTATTTTCCAACCCAGACTTGGCAACCCTAAGGTGGGACCTGCAAAAAGTTGTGTGGAGAGGGGGAAGAAAGAAGTAAAACTCCTTTCATATCCTTCCCTTTACCCTTTTCCTTCCTCCCTAGAGGAATCTTGCTTGAACTGAGGAGAATGGATGTGTCCTCCTTCAGTTACCCTACTTCATCTAGCCTTCAGGGATTTCTACACAGGAGGCTGGAGTCAGGCTGTGGTCACATGGTTGTTTAAATCCGGGAGCCCTCCTGGATTTAAAGCAACCGGTTGTTTTTTTTTTCCCAGGTTGGGATGATTACACATCCCAACCCCGGCGGAGAATTGGGTGGTGTGCAGTGGCAGATGGGGAAGGCACCCTTCCCCGAGCCCCAGTGGCAGTGGGAGGTGGTGGCGTGTGGAGGAGGCATGCAGCAGAGGTGGCAGTGTGTGGTGGCAGCATGCAGCAGAGGCATGCGGCAGAGGTGGGAGGTGGAGGCAAAAGGCGGAGGCAGCTGGCAGCGGTAGCCGGGGGAGGCACCCTTCCCCAAGCCCCACTGGCTGCCTGGTAAGTTTGGGAAAAATGGGGGGAAGGCAGTGGCAGCCGGCGGGGTGCGGAGCGGACCGGGTCCCCCCCCCTCTTCTTGCACTTGGGCACTTGAGTGCCCAAGCGCCCAAGTGCAAAAAGGGGGGGGGGGAACCCTGGAGGGACGATCTGGACAGCCCTCTCTTGCAATCATTGCAAGAGAGGGCTGTCCAGATCGGCCCACTGCGGGTTCAAAGTGTGACTCCCGGGAAAATAGTTGATTTTCCCAGGGTCAGAAAAAGCGCTATGAACCTGCACTGGAGCCCACTTCGCCGTGGGAGTAGCCGTGGCTGGTCTGATCGGCCCCTTTAAATGCGGGAGGAAACAGCAGTTCCTCCCGCTTTAAAGGGTCGTGTGACCACGGCCTCAGACTATGGGAGCAAGCCTAAGCAGCTATACTCAAAAGTAAATTCCATTTTGGTCTACTGGACTTATCCCAGGAAATTGTTCTTAGGATCACAGACTAAAGTTTCTGTAATTTCATGCCTTGTACCACCGCTGCAGCCCATGAAATGAGGAAAGACATGAAGGCTGTCTGCAGTGGGAAGGGGAATGGTTGGAAATTGCTAATTTAATCTGGATCCAACTAACTGACTCCTCACAGCATTTCTCTTGACATTTCATCTGACGAAATAAACTCTGTGAACAAGTAGTGAAGTTTCAACCATTTTTTTGTAGCTATGTCTAAGTAAAACTCATGAAAGTTAAGCCAAAAGCTATCTTTAATTTTAGAAATCAGCCCTGGAGCATGTACATAATAAAAATGCTTGTCTGAGTATATGTAGAACTATTTCCTCCAGTAGGCAGTGTTGCTTATAATGCTGCAAAGATACCTCTGCAATTCCCAAGAACGGGATCTGGAATTGCAGAACATCATCTACCAGTCAAATATCTGACTGTGACAATTAATTAACAACAACAACACTACTTGCCCAGAGAAAAGCCTCTAAGCAGCGTACAAAGTAAAAGATGACAAAAGAAAAAGAAGAAATTGGATTTATACCCCTGCCCTTCACTACCCAAAGGAGTTTCAGAGCGGCTTACAAACTCTTTTCCGTTCCCCTCCCCACAACAGACACCCTGTGAAGTAGGTGGGGCTGTGCCAGAACTATGGCTTGCCCAAGGTCACACCAGCAGGTGCACGTGGAGGAGTGGGGAATCAAACCTGGTTCTCCCAGATTAGAGTCCACGCACTTAACCACTTCACCAAACTGACTCTCAAAAACACAAAACACAATCAAAATTATTAATTATTAATAAAATATTGAAAACCCAGCATTAAAACCCATACTACAGAGTTGGTCCAGGCCAGCCATTTACTCTGCATAGATACAGCTGGATTCAAACTGAATCTTTTCAGATAAGCAGTTTCCAGATTGCATCATTATGGTGTTCTCCACAAACCACTTAAATCCATGTGCTAGTGCCTGTAAGAACTTCTCAAACTGGGCTGGGGGAGCAGCTTCAGGAAAGAGAAGGATTAATCATTTCTCCTTTTGTTTGTTCCTGCCCTCTTGCAAATTGCTGGTCCTGATGCTATTTTGCAGAAAAAATACAGGGCACATTTATAATAATTGTAAGTATATTTCCACCCTTAAGAGCAAGAATTAGTTCACAAATGATATGTGGCAAAACACATGTATTAGCATACAGCTTCCCCCTTAAAATAATTAATAAAATAAAATAATTAAAAGAAGGACCCCTCAGCACCATATTAGACTGGGGAGACAGATACATTTACTTTGGAATTGCTTTATTTCCTTCTAGAGGACTGCTACAGAAGGAATATACTGTGCATTGTTGCATAAGTTTTTCAATGTAACCAACAAATAATGAAATCTATTTCTATAATGCTATGAGATGGGCTAGAAGATCAAGGATACATTGTGATTTCACCTGACATTATTAATTAATTCTGTGGTTATTGAGTTTCTCTCCCCAGAATGCATGCACACACTTTACTTTGTATCAACAGGTGAAACTTGGCTAGTTTGTTCCCTGATTGTGCTCTCTCTCGATTCTCAACACTGAATTTGGCATGAACAGCCCATAAATATTCTGCTAAATGTATCCCAGAGCAATTCTGCATGCAATGTTGTGATCTTAGTTTATTGTTATCTAAAAACAATCTTTCTACAGTAAATGTGCAAAGCTCCATTTCCCCATAATTTCAAATGATAAAACTTTCAAAGTGCCTTGTATCATATTTCAGCAATGAACATTTTCTACTTCATTGAGTAATCTTAGATTTTTAACAAGACAGAAATACCACCCCCAGCAAAACAAGACATCAAGATACTTCTGTGACGATAATTTAATTTTAAACTTGTTCATCACTCATTCTTGATTGCAATTAGACTTTAACTGATTAGATACCATCTGTTGTCTAAACATCCAGAGGTAGTCTGAAGAAATATATTTGCGGGGGAGGGGGGATGTGTTGTGTGTGTCTCTTTAAGAGGACTGTATATAAGTTGGGAGTAGGAAGTGGGAGTGATTGTAAGTTGCAGGTGTATTTTATACTGTGAGATTGAGGATAATAAAACTAATTTGGAGACTGACGTGGAGGCGTTTTACTACAATATAACATTTTGGCAAAGAATTGGGATGGCTTTTTTGCCTTTGAACCCACCAGCCTGTTTTTTTTACAAAGTTCGGGTGAGCCTCCGATTGCTTTTACCTCATGAATTCATATGCTTGATAATTATCTGCTTGCAATTAGTGACACGGAGGTGTCTGAAGAGCGGAAGCTTGCACTGCTTATTCACTCCTTGGGAGTAGAAGGACAATGTATTTTTTATACATTTCCTCTTACTGATGATAAGTATGAGACTGCTTTTGCTGCACTGAAGGAATTTTTTGTGCCCAAGGTTAATGTGGTTGCTAATCGCTATAAGTTCCATCAGCGGGAACAGAAACCGGGGGAGTCAACGTTACAATATATTGCAGCTTTGAGAGCCTTAGTTGGCTCCTGTGAGTTTGGAGTGCTGGCTGATGAGACGATTAGAGACCAGCTGGTTGAAAAGACAACTATGCCCCACATAAGGGAGCGGCTACTTTTGGAACCAGAACTTTCACTAGACAATGCTATAACATTAGCAACTCAAATTGAGGCAGCTGTAAATGAAACCAAGATGATAAGTTTGGGCACTGGAGATGGAGTACAGAGGGTGGAACTGTTGCAGAGGGTGCCAATACAAAGCCATGATTCTGCAAAGGAGCTGAAAGAATATGCTGAAAAGCCAGGGAGCCAGTAGAATAGAATGTCAACAAAAATGTGTTTTCAGTGTGGCTCCATACAACATCTGACAAACAACCCTAAGTGCCCTGCAAAGGGAGTACAGTGCAATTATTGTAAAAAATTCGGACATGTTTTTAAGATGTGTTCTAGTCGTCAGATCAATTACCATGTGCATGCAGTTAAAGTGCCTGATGTAAAAGTTTTGAATGTGGATGGGTGTAGAATTGTGTCTGAAGCAAAAAGAATTATGTGCGCTGTTAAGATATTTGTTAACCCCTTGGGGGAGGGTCGGGAAATTGAGCTGATGTTAGATACTGGTTCAGCTGTGTCTATATTACCTGAGGCACTTTATTTGGAATATTTTGGGAGTGTGCCATTAGTAGAGCCAAAATTGCAGTTGGTGTGTTATTTACAGAACCAAATACCTTTGTGTGGTTGTTTACCTGCTAAAGTGGGTTTTGGTACATGTTGTGCACCTATAGAATTTTATATTGTGCCTAATGTTACTCCTATCCTTGGTAGGGATTTGTTTGCTGCATTAAAACTGATGGTAGTGGATGGACATATTATGGCTTCACAACTGGATGTTGAACCCTCACAGAGAGTTTTGTTTCCTTCTGTGAGTGGGGATACTTCTGTGCAGGGTTTTGGTTGTGCAAAGGGATTTGTCCACAAAGTAAAAGTGAGACCTAATGTGGTTCCTGTGCAACAAAAGTTATGGCAATTGCCATTTGCTGTGAGAGATGCTGTGTCAGAATTGCTTAAGAAATTGGTGGAGAAGGATATTATTGAAGAGATGGACTCATCAGAATGGGTTTTCCCCACAGTGGTAGTAAGAAAGAAAGATGGAAGTATACGCCTTTGTGTAGATCTAAGAGCACCAAATAAGGCTGTTGTGATTGATAGCCACCCATTGCCACATACAGAAGAGGTGTTTTCAGAATTGGCAGGGTCAAGGATGTTTTCTACTTTGGATCTGCAGAGTGCATATCATCAAGTTATGCTGCATAAAGAAAGCAGAGATCTTACAGCATTCATTACACATGATGGATTATTTAGATTTAAACGTGTCCCATATGGGTTGGCTTCTGCTCCTGCTGCTTTTCAAAAGATGATGTCCTCAGTACTTAAGGGGCAGAGGGGAGTTCAGTGCTATTTAGATGACATCATTGTACTTGGAAAGACATCTGAAGAACATGAGAATAATTTAAAATCAGTATTGAAGTGTATTAGTGCAGTTGGACTGGAGCTTAATATGGAAACATGTAAACTTAGACAGGTAGAACTGTCTTTTTTGGGACATAGTGTTTCAGCAGCTGGGCTGAAACCTGATTTGGATCATTTTGAAGCAATTATGCAGGCACCACCTCCTGCTGATTTACAAGGCCTCTGTTCTTTTTTGGGGCTGATGTCATGGTATGCAAAGTTTATTCCTAATTATGCCTCAGTCATTGAGCCACTTAGAGAGTTGTTGCATGGGAGTACAAGCCTAGTATGGTCATCAGCGACTCAGGCAAGTTTTAACACTGTAAAAGACCTGATTGTCCATAGTCCTGCTTTGGCATTGTTTGAAAAATCATTGCCCATAATTGTAACAAATGATGCTTCGGAGTATGGATTGGGTGCTGTGTTGACACAGCTCCATGAGGGTAAGGTGGAGAAAACAGTGGCGTTTGCATCAAGGACATTGACTCAGGCTGAAAGAAAGTATTCTGTGGTTGAAAAGGAGGCACTTGCATGTGTTTGGGCCACAGAAAAGTGGAGAACTTATTTGTGGGGCCACTTATTTAAACTACGTACTGATCATAGTCCCCTAACAATATTATTGACATCAAAAGGATTGGGAAGGGCAGGGAATCGAATAGCTAGATGGTCAGCACGATTGCTCTCTTTTACTTATGAGATTGAATACAAGCCAGGGGCAGAAAATGTGACAGCTGATCGTTTGTCCCAACTGCCTTTGCCACCCTCAAGCATATTGCCAGAAGAGGATGTAGAAGTGGTTGCACTGCTTTCAAGTATTCCAGTTGCAGTGACACAGGAGAAATTTCAAACTGCATGTTTAGCATGCCCAATCCAGCAGAGATTAAAGGGATTTTTGTTGAATAAATGTCCTAATAAATTAAAAGGAATTGAGCCAGAATTGTCTCCTTATTTTAGAGTATGTGATGAGCTCTCATTGCAAAATGGTTGTATTTTACGAGGGACACATCGATTGCTGGCCCCAGAGGAATTGCAGTCTACATTTATAGCTTTGGCTCATGATACACATCAAGGGATTGTACGTACTGAACAACGATTGCAGGACTTGTATTGGTGGCCTGGAATGGATTCCCAAGTGGAAGCAGCCATTAAGGCTTGTGTCACTTGCCAGTAACATGATAAAACTGCAGTAACACATCCAGCACCACTACAGCCAGTCACATTCCCACATTCTGCTTGGGAAAAGGTTGCCATTGATATTGTGGGACCTTTTGAGACCGCCCCTATTGAATGCTGTTATGCTATCACTTTAAGAGATTATTTTAGTAAATGGCCAGAGGTAGGATTTACATCCCAAGCTATGTCTGCTACTGTGATCAAGTTTTTGGCTGTGGTTTTCAGTAGGGAAGGGAACCCTAAAGAATTGGTTTCTGATAATGGTGCCCAATTTACTTCTTTGGAATTTGAAACTTTTCTTGTGGAACGGAATATTATACATAGGAGGTCATCAGTGTATTATCCTCAAGCTAATGGAGAAATTGAGCGGTTTAACAGAAGTCTGAAAGATAGCTTGCGAACAGCTAAATTGGAAGGAAGGGCATGGATTGCTTTTACAACTGATTTTCTGCAAGCATATAAGGCAATGAGGCATGCTACAACGCAAAGATCACCGGCAGAATTATTACATGGGAGAGAGATGCGTACTAAGTTAAATGGGACTGGAATGTCAGAGGCAAGGACTGATGTGTCATTAGATTCAGAATTACAAAAAAGGGTGGTTCAAAAGCAAGAGAAGTATAAGACTTATACAGATAAACAAAGGGGTGCTAAGGATGTTAAATTTGAATGTGGCTCATTTGTTAGAGTAAGAAGACCTGGGATTTTGAGAAAGGGAGAATGTATGTTTACTTCACCCCGTAAGATTATAGAGAGGAAAGGGCCATATACCTATAGATTATCAGATGGCCATGTATGGAATGCTTCTTATTTAGTACCTGTGTATTGTAGTGGGAATGAAGTGAGTTTTGATCCAGAGAGTTCTCCTTTGTTACCAGTGATTAAAAATGATGAGCCTGTGCAGAAGGAGACCAATCCAAGTCATCAGCTGGGATGTCCAGATGCATCTCAAGAGACACCATTACTGTCACCATCATTATCTCAAGAAGCACCATCAGTTGTTGAAATGGAGAAAAAAGGAAGAATGAAGCGACCGACTGTTTGGACGAAGGATTATGTTATGGATTGAGAAAAGGGGGAGATGTTGTGTGTGTTTCTTTAAGAGGACTGTATATAAGTTGGGAGTAGGGAGTGGGAGTGATTGTAAGTTGCAGGTGTATTTTATACTGTGAGACTGAGGATAATAAAACTAACTTGGAGACTGACGTGGAGGCATTTTACTACAATATAACAGGATGATCCCACAACAGCTTGTTTATCACTGCTTTGGATCCTGGTCTTTTAACCTTGTAACAACAACAAAAAGAATTATTGTTGATGGTGGAAAATAGTTAATGAAATCTTCAGTGTGAGTAGAGCTCCATGAATAATAAAGAATCTCTTCCAGATTGGTTATAGCCATACGCTTTTAATGATGCTGAGAAACAGCTAGACAAACATATAGATTTAGCGATATTGTTGAATGTTTCAATCATTTCTGAGATGTTTATATTGAATGTTCAAAAAAGTAAAGGGTAACGTTGTTGTTGTTTTTCTTTCTTTTTTTTTTAAATCTATTTTTATTAAGTTTTTACGTTTATACAATTTTCCAGAGTTACACACAAACATAATCTTGGAGCCTCATCCATTTGCTAACCATACATAGAATTTGGACCAAGTCTTTTTCGGATCTAAGCGTGCCTTTACATTCATAAGGTAGCCCAACTTACTCAATTCCACCCATTCTAGTATTCTAGCAATTATCCTTTCTTTTCCCAGTAATGTTGCTGATTTCCATTCTTTAGCCTGGGCAATTCTGGCTGCTGTCAATATATATGCCAACAATTTCTGATCTTGTCTACTCAAATCATCCGGGAATATATTTAATAAAAAGATTTCAGGAGCTAACGGTAGATCTAATCCCACAATTTCCTTAACCATCGCTTGTAACATAGACCAGTATCTCTGAACTTTCCTGCATTTCCACCACATATGGAAATACGTACTGATCTCTGTCTTGCACATCCAACATTTATTTGAGGTGCTTTTATAACATTTATGTAGTCTGTCTGGAGACCAATGCCACCGGTAGAAGAGCTTGTAGATATTCTCTTTGTAATTTATGACCCCTAAAAAATTTTCTGTTTTCCAAATTTTGGACCACTGTTTGATTTGGATATTATAACCGAAATCTTCCATCCATTTTATCATTGTAGATTTTATCTTTTCTTCCTGCATTTCGTAAATTAGTAGTATTTTATAAATATTTTTAAGCTTATTATTATTCATCCAATTTAAATCTAATTGATTAGGATTCTCCTCAAACCCTCCTTTTTTATCTATACAATATCTAGATTTTAATTGATTAGTCTCCCACCAGGACCGTTGCAAACCTAATTCATCCTTTAACTGATTGTTATTTTTTAACTCTCCTTTAGAATCTAATAGGTTGTCGTAACTCACTCTGGTTTTTGAATTTACTAATGTTGGCTTGGTAAATGCCTCCAATGGCGACACCCACCTAGGGGTTTTCTTGTAGAATTTTCCTTTTAAGGATAACCAATTTTTCAAAAGGGCAGCTCTTAAAGTATGTGTATTAAAATTTGCATGGATCTTATCCTTATTATACCACACATACGCGTGCCAACCCATATAGAGATCTTGCCCTTCTAATGCCAATGTCCTGGTATTATCCAACAACACCCATTCTTTCAACCAGAGTGAGGCTGCTGCTCTTCCGTACATTTCCCAATTGGGGAAAGCAATCCCACCTTCCTTTTTCTGATCCTGAAGCAGTTTCCACTTCACTCTAGGTTTTTTGGGAAACCAGATGAATTTCCTTGTTAAATCATTAATATTTTTATAAAATTTTGCATTTGTCGCTAACAATGGTATTGTCTGTGCCAAAAATAGAAACCTCGGAAGGATATTCATTTTGATCACAGCAACTTTATCTAACCATGAGAGCTTTAAATTTTTCCAATTGTCCAAGTCTTTTTAAATCTTTTTTAATAGTATATCATAGTTATCCTCTATCAGGGAGCTGGTTTTATTTGAGGTTAAGATTCCTAAATATTTTACTTTTTTTACCACTTCAATTCCATATTTATCCTGAATTGTCCTCTGTACTTGCTTGGAGCAGTTTTTTGCCAAAATTTTTGTTTTTTTCAAATTGATCTTTAAACCTGAAACTTTACCATACTCTTCAATTACTTCTAATAATCTTCCTAAAGATGATTCAGGTTCTTCTAAAAAGAACATCATATCATCGGCATAAGCACATACCTTATACTCTTGCCCTTTGCATCTAAGGCCTTTAATAAGTTTATCTTCCCTAATTTGGACGCATAAAGTTTCCAACGCGAATATGAAAAGTAGTGGGGAAAGTGGGCAGCCTTGCCTAGAGCCCTTTTGAATCTTAATTTCTTGCATAATATCTGCATTAATTCTTAGTCTAGCAGTTTGTTTACTATAAATTGCCTTAATCATGGTTTCGAACTTTTCTCCAACATGACACTCTTCTAGTTTACCCACTAGAAACTCCCATGATAAGCTATCAAAAGCTTTTTCTGCATCCATGAACATAAATAAGACACTTTTCTCAGGATGCACCTCATAATATTCCATGGCGTTAATTAAGGTTCTCCAGTTTTCCCTTAGATATCTGCTTGGCAAGAAACCTACTTGGTCTCTATTGATTATCTGAGATAGCACTCTTTTAAATCTTTCCGCTAGTATATTTGCATAGATTTTATAATCTGCATTTAGCAGAGATATGGGCCTATAATTACCAATATTATCCACATTTTCTTCACCTTTAGGTATTAGTGCTATCATTGCCTCATTCCAAGAGTCTGGCGCTATCCCTGTGTTCCCAATTTCCTTTACCAAATCCTTAAATATTGAAGATATTTGTCCCTCAAAGATCTTGTAAAATTCTCCTGGAATGCCATCCGGGCCTGGCGCTTTGTTGGCCTTTTGTCTCTTAATAGCCTCCACTACTTCACATATTGAGATTGGTTGATTTAATTTCGCCCTTTGCTCTTTCGTAAATTCATTTGTTTTTACTCTATCAAAAAAATAGTTTTTAATCAATTTTTCATTTTTATTTTTTTGTTCGTACAGGTTTGAAAAATAATCCTTCGTGATTTTTTTAAAGTCGTTTAACAAATATTTATTTTCCCCCTTGGAATCTTTTAATGTAATTATGAATTTCCTGCTTTCCTCTTTTTTTAATCTGTATGCCAACCACCTTGAGGGTTTGTTGGCATTTTCAAAAAAGAAAAGTTTATTATACTCTATTTTTTCCCTATCTCTTTACTTAATAATAAATTTAACTTATGTTGTTTATATAGTAGACGTTGTCTACTATCTTGCCCCCCATCTTCCAATAATCTATTCCTTTCTTCCAGTTTAATTTGCTCCACTAAATACTTATATTCTTTATTTTCTTGTTTTTTTCCCCATATAGTAAAACTAATCAATTTACCTCTGACATAGGCTTTGAATGCATCCCATACCATTTTAAGTGAAATTTGTGATTGGATATTGATTTTAAAAAAATCACTTATATCCTTTTTCAGATTTTCCACAAAGGCTTGATCTTTTAAGATATATCTATTCATGGTCCATCTAGGAGCCTTCCTTACCTCCTTAAGGGTTATCAAGATTGGGTTATGATCTGCAAAGGTTAAGGGATATATCTCAACATCTAGCATCTCCATTACTAACGATCTAGATAGCCACGCCATGTCTATCCTCGACCATGATTTATGCCTAGCAGAGTAATAAGTATATGCCTTCTTTTCTATATTTTTAATTCTCCAAGCATCCAAGACGTCTTGTTCTTCTATCAGTTGAAAAAATGATTCTGATAGTCTTTGGCCTTTATTTTTTTTCGAGTTAGTTTGTGTTTTTCTATCTACATTCCTATCTACTACCGCGTTGAAGTCTCCTATCAGACAGATATTATCACACTTTTTAGACCTCAAAATTTCAGCTATTTCCTTTTGAAATGATTCTTGATTAGTATTAGGTGCATAAATGTTTATTATGGTATATTCCTTCCCATTTCTTATTACAGTGATCATTAATATTCTGCCATCTTTAGACGCATATTTAAGCTGAGGGTGTAGGTAATCTTTAGCAAATATTGCCACTCCCCTCTTTTTTTCCTTTTCATCTGCTGCCACAAAAGAAGTGCCCAACTTTTTACAACTAAGATGTTTTATGTGCTCTTTTTTGATATGGGTTTCCTGAACACATGTTATATCTGCTCTTATTTTAACTAATTGATGGAATATTCTTTTTCTTTTTGGGGGAGCATTAAGCCCATTTACATTTACAGAAAAGATTTTAAAATCTTTACTGCTCGGTTCCATTTTGATTTTTTGATTCCTTCAGACGAGTCTTGAGCTGATGTCTTGTTTGGATCTGTGGTGTTAAAGTCTCTCCTGTGGCTGTTTTTCTCCCTTTCTTTGGCCTTCCTTTCTTTCCGTCTTCTTTTTCTCCCTTATCTTCCTCTTCTTTTTCTGACTGGGACGTCTCATCTTCTTCTTCTTCCTCTTCTTTCTCTTCATACACTCCCAATTCAACTCCAAAAGATTCCAGGAAATTCTCCAATTTGAAGGTTGAATTTAGTTTGTGTTTTCGTCCCCGATATTCAAAGAAAAGACCTTCCGGAATAAGCCATCTGTAGTCTATTTTCTGTTCTCTGAGGGCTCTCGCTAACCATTGGTAAGCTCTTCTTTTTTCCCTCACACGCCACGGTATCTCCTTCAAGAACTTGATATCTTCTCCTTGTACTTTGACTTTAGTTTCGTAGGCCGCACTCATAATCTTATCTCTTGTTTCTTTCTTGTTGAACCTTATATGTACTTCCCTGGGCGCATTAAATTTTCTTGCATAGGCTGTTCCCCTTCTGAACACTCCCTCCATCTCTGTCATTAAGTCCTCCTTGGTACTAACCTTCAGCTGATCTGCTATTATTCCTGCGAGTTTTCTTTGAGATTAGTACCTATATTTTCTGGGACATTTTGACACCTCATAATCTGCATTGCTTTATCCATTTCCAGAGTAATAATAGATTCCTCCAGCCTTTCATTTTTCACTCTCAACTCTTGTACATCTAGATCCAAGTCTCTTACTCTTACGTGTGTTTGTCTCCCTTTTGTTGTCAACAGTTCGATCTCTGTCTTGTTTGCGTCTACTCGTGTCTTGATTTCCTGTATCTCGGATTTTATTTCCTGCACCTCAGATTTTATTTCGATGGTCAGTTCGTCCA
Organism: Lepidodactylus listeri; assembly: GCA_029233225.1. Lineage (NCBI taxonomy): Eukaryota > Metazoa > Chordata > Lepidosauria > Squamata > Gekkonidae > Lepidodactylus > Lepidodactylus listeri. The sequence continues at coordinate 114,044,121 of JARCFY010000001.1, read as the reverse complement.
TTTTATTATACATTGGTTCGAATTCTCTCTTAATCATAACTGGAATTCTTTCTTCAACTTTTTCCATTAGAGCTGGGAGAGTGGATTCCATAACTGCCTTGATTGCAGTGGAGACTGAGTCTTCAATCATCCCTTTGATCTCCTTGGCAGACATTCCTGGATTACTTGGCGGTGGTTTCATCTGTCCGATCAGCGTAGTCTGAGATGGTGATGGAACCGAGCCCTTCCTAGTTGCCCCTGGGCCTCCGCTCGCCATTAGGTATTTTTATTAACTTTAATTTACTCTACTTTATCATAAACAGTGAGCCAAAATTCTCCCAACCAATTAGTTCTTAAGTCAATCTGATAATTTATAGTTACTTTACCCACCCTGGTGTAACTAAATACCAATTTTATATTTCTCCCACAGTTGGATTGGTCCCCTAGCACTCAACAATCAATAGTCAGCAAGCAAAAGTTAAACTTAATTAATGTATAGCAATATTCAATAAACAAATCTTTCTAAATTACAGTACTCCCCTCACTATTGTTTAGTCCCAGCAACAGTCCCCAACACTCCTTAATCAAAAACAATTTACATTAATTATTCTTAAATTAATTGCAGTAGTATTTTACTCAACTTGGATTAATTATAGTTAATTATATTTATATATGTGCCTTATTTGGCAACAATTATACCCAATATATATATAATTAATTTATGCTAAGTTGATTTTTTAAATTAGGATGAATTGAGACAAGTTAAATGGCAGTTTACAATCACTGATTTCCTTTTTTAACTATCCAAAAGTGAAAACTAATAACCAAAAATAGAGTTATAATTCATTCAGAAAGAAAATTCAATGGAAACAAAAACAATTCGCTATTGTCCCCCTAAGCAGAGAAAGTTAATAGGAACTGTCCCTTTAAATTTTATTATTAAAGCCTAGTTCCTTTGACACTCAGGTCCTTACTTCCATTTTTCTATTGCCTCTATGGAGTTTGCGCACTCTCCGTTGTTCTCGCAGCCGTCCTCCTCCGTCCTACTTCTTCCTCCCACGATTCTTAAGCTTTTTCCGTATCTTCTACGCTAGTTCAATATCTTCTGCGCTAGTTCCGTATCTCCGTAGCTCCTCTGCGCCTGCGTCGACTCTTCCTCTTTCCTGACTCCGCGCCTGCGCTGAACTCTTCCTCTTTCCTGTCTCTGCGCCTGTGCTGTTGCAGCTCTGCAACGCCGACCAACGCCCAAGATCTCCTCTCCGGTAGCGCCTCAAGATGGCTCCCTCCAAACACCGGACCCCCAGGCAAAAGCCGATTCAGCGACGGAAAAAATGAAAGACAAAACCGCGAAGAGGTTAGTGTAGCGCTGCTTCCCCTTCACTTCTACTTCTTTAAACCCCCTCCTCCCACCTTTCCTGGCCGCTTTACTGGGCTTTTCCTTTTACCACCCGCCTCTCCCGGTTATCCTATAGGGAAAAAAAAAAATCTCCCGGGCTTATAACGAGGTCTCTATGTAGTTTTAGATTTATACTCAACTTCTATATTCGCTATTCGAAGTCCTTTGTATCCCCGTGACTCCTCAGTTCTCCGTCTCCTCTCTCTCCCGCCCGACTCCAGCTGAACTGGTGCAGTGGTGATCCTCCTTAGCTTTTGCTTCAGAACATAGACGGCATTCACTGGGGCTTTGCCTTAGCCCCTGTGTCACAGTCCAAAGTTCTCTGCTCCCCCCATCCCTCCAAGAAGGGGGGAAGGCAGAATTTAAAGCCTAGAAAACTAAGAGGTTTTTTAGGCGAACGACGGAGCTTACACTCCACACGTCCGCTCCGGAGGAAGGCGGAACCGGAACTCCGTTGTTGTTGTTTTTCAAATCCACCATCTTTCCTATTATATAAAGCCATTTTAAGATTCCAAGGGGCAAGATTCCATGGGGCGCCAAAATCAGTAGGCTGGACAGACTGCCACTCAAAAGGGGGACCCTGGCCATTGGCTGCATTCTCTCCCTGCTTTGCCTCAGTCCCGCCCACAGAGTCACTGGCCAGTGTCCTGGCCTCAGTCTGGAGGGAGCCAGTGAAGGGGAAGGACTGACTGGGTGCTGGGTCCACTCTTCTCTTCCGCCCACTGCCAGGTGGGTCTAACTGTCCCCTCAGTGGCCTGCTTCTGTCAGTGAAAAGACAATGGACTTTCACCATAACCCCCCTCCCTCACACACTGCCAGCGTGCCCAGAATAAACTGTCAGAATAAACTGTCAGAAACAGGGGGCCATTTCACACAGCACCCCATAGCGCTTTAGGACCGGTACAAGCACTGAAGAACGCTTGGGAGGAGGTTTCAAGGTAAACCGGCTCAGGAACACTTCCCCAACGTTTCTGTGTGAAACGGCCAATATGTCCCAACATATTGGCTGTGTGAAATTCCTCAGGCCCTCTCTCCTGCTTAGCTCCACCATGGCTGGCTGGCTAATAAGCAGTCAGTGCTTCAGAACAGGATCTGCTAGACCCAGGTTCTTGCTCAGTGGGTGATTTCGGGCCAGTCACAGACTTTAAGCCTAACCTACCTCACAGGGTTGTTGTGCAAGTCAAAAGGGAGAGAGGAGAATGATGTCAGCTGCTTCGGTCCCCATTTCAGAGAAAGACTACTTTTCCACCAGGGGAAGTATGGTTGCCAATCTCCAGGTGAGGGCTGGAGACCACTCAAAATTACAAGTGCTCTCCAGATGGCAGAGATCAGTTCCCCTGGAGAAAATGGTGGATTCTATGTCCTTATACCATGCTGAGATGGATCCTTTATGACAGCCAATGTGACATAGCAGTCATGGCTTCAGAGCACGGTGGAGGCTGCAGGGGGGGGCAGGAAACGGAAACTTGAAGAGTGAGGTTGATAATTGGCTGGGAAGGAGATAGGGTTGCCAACTCCAGGTGGAAAATTCCTGGAGACTTGAGGGGTGGAGCCTGGAGACAGTGAGGTTTGAGGAGGAGTGGGACCTCAAACAGGTACCATGCCATAGCCCCCCACCCTCCAAGCCAGTGAGTCCCTCATGGGGAACCACTGTTGCCAATCTCCAGGTGGGGGCTGGAGATCACTCAGAATTACAACTGTTCTCTAGGGGGGAGGAGATAGAAAGCTGAAGTAGACAGAGGTTCTGTGGCTGGGTCGGGGAGAGCCTTGATTGGGTTGCCAGCTGACTCTTGACGGTGTGCTTCTATCACTGGCACAGACAGTCAGGAGCCTGGGCATGATGCTGGATTCTTCCTTATCCATGGAAGCCCAGGTTACGAAGGTTGCCAACCTGGCGTTTCTCCAACTTCATCAGGTTAGACAGCTGGCTCTTTACCTGTCTTGCCCTGACCTAGCCACAGTAATCCAATTAATGGTCACCTCCAGGTTGGACTACTATAATTCGCTCTACACGGGCCTGCCCTTGAACCTGACCTGGAAGCTTCAGCTTATCCAAAATGCAGCTGAACAGGTCCTCACAGGGACACCCCCCCCGAACAGAACATATCCAACCAGTGCTGCATGAACTGCATTGACTTCCAGTGGCACACCAGATCAGGTTTAAGTTTTTGTTTTTGTCTTTTAGCCCGTAGCAGTCAGGGACCTACATACCTTTGGGACCGCCTCTCCCAGTATGCCCCTGGAAAAGCACTATGCTCAGGCAATAAGAACTTGCTGGTGGTCCCCAGCCCAAGAGAAGTCTTACTTTTTTTGACCAGGTCCAAGGTTTTCTCAGCCCTGGCCCCTGCCTGTTAGAATGCTCCACCAGAAGACATCCATGCCCTGTGGTAGCTGTTACCTTTCTGCAGGGCATGCAAGGCAGAGATGTTCTGACAGGCCTTCAGTTGAGGACAGTGACGGGACTTCTTTTGGCACTCTCATATAATTCTCCATCCCTCATAACTCTGCCCCCCAGGAGTAAGGGTTTGTTCGCCATCTTATATATTGTATATACACTGTTTTAACCTACTAGTATATACTGGATTGTTTTAATTTAGTTTTGTATTGAGAACTTATATTACCCTGTTGTAAGCCTCCCTGAGCCCTCTTTTTAGGGAGGGGCAGCCTAGTAAATCTAAATAAATAAATAAATAAATAAAAAGTTTGCTGTCCTTTTTGGTTTGTTGTACTTGAGTTAGGAGGCTTTTGTTTTTCTGTCTTATTTCCTCATTAATATCCTATGTCTTTTTAATCTGTTTGTTGCAATTGGATTAGAATGTTCTTATTTTCTTGTTTTAACTCTCTTGACAGGGGTTTGATTTGTCATGAAACAGATGATGTTATCTTCTCAATTATTATTTCTATATTATATTCAGAACTGTATTTTTTCTTTGTTGCTCTATTTCCTGTTACCATCTTCATGAACTTTCTTAATTTTCTTCTCTGCTGAAATGCTCTATACATTTTTTTATATAACATGTGACCGTATAGCCATATAACCATACTAGTTAATATTTTATATAAAAATTTACTACCTTTGTTACAGCCTTTATAATTAATATATATAATCAATTGAGAGACAATCTAAAGATAATATAATCTCCAAAGAAAAGACAGAAGGTGGCAGCTGAGATTTTCTTGTTCCAGTCTTAGAATCTTGAAAGCAATTTAGGGAAAATTAAAGATGATGTCTCTCTTTTTTAAAGTATTCCATAGACAGTAGAAAACCTTACAGTTAAGAAACTACAAATGAAAAGACAAATATGTTTCAAGTTATTTCTTCCATGTTCTTTTTTAGCTCTAACGACAATATTTATAAACGTTCCAGAGATAAGCACAATAACAAAAAAATTCCAAGTCTTATCAGTTTATTCCACTTTAAACAATTTCAGTTTCTTGGTGATGAAATATAGTCTTTTATAATCCAAGTTAATAGGATACAGTCTTTTGTAATCCAAATTATTGGGATATAATATTTTGTAATCCAAATCAGGATATAACAATATGAAAAGAAAAAAAAAACCAAACCAGAATTAATAGAGGAAAATAAGCTCTGTCTTCTCTGTCTTAAAAAACACACACAATGACTTCCAAGTTGAAAAATATAGAACAAAACAGATGTTCGATATTGGCAGTCTGTCTGGATATACTTTTCCAGAACATTTTAGATTCCTCCTCTTCAAACTTAATTGATTCACGGTTAGCCACTGATCTTACTAAAATAAAATGGTGGCTTATCTCTAGTGTTAAAAAATTGAGTCCAGTTAATCAGTTTATAGTATCAAAAATTTGAAGGTCAAAACACAGTTTTCTGTTGCAAAAGTTGTTAATTATGGTTTTCAGATAACTGATGGTAAGAGTAAATATATCACAATGGCAAGTAAATAGTGCATTTAATAAAAGCCAGTAAATCCTGCTGGCATGTTTCCACCCTTCCATTCTTTATTCTAATACCAGAAAGATAAAAGTCACCATTTGTTTTTAATCAAAGCTGTTAATTGAAGCTGAATTGAAGTTAATTGAATAGTGATGTAAGCAAGTTCTGTTAAATATCCAAAACAATTATTTACAGCCAGCAGACTTACACTGGATCTTACTACATCACTGGCATTCTGCCACATCATCTTCGATGGTCTGCACGTTTCAGGAGACATAAAACTTAAATCTAAGAAGACTCAGATTCCCACAGACAAGTTACTGGAGCTCTTCTTAATAATGAAGCGGGCTGGGGTTATTTTCAACCCTGCCTGGCAGTTTTGCCCTTGATGTAAAAGAAGCATGAAAGCACATTACTTTCAGTCAGCCACCATCCTGGATCCCCCAACCTTTCCCTTGATTTACATTAGTTCAAGTACCTCGAGTTCCACCCTGGCAAGCAACCTTTTAAAACACTACAACAGCACATCCTTTCTAGCCTCCACACATTGATAAAGCCATTAAAAAGCCCTCCCTATTGCTAATAAGTGCTTGAGTCTGGATTCTTCACTAAAGAAATAAACGTGTTTTGAAAAGATTACCTAAATGGTGTTGCATAAACTAGTGTGTGGCATGTTTTAATTATTCTTATTTACATTATTTATAGTCTGCCTTTCTCACTGAGGCTCAAGACAGATTACAGAGTAAATCAATACAATCAACAAGATGGGATAATCAATATATAACGAGATAGTATTTGGGTTGTAGAACCAACCATAAGTCTAAAAAACAGAACTGAAGCAAAGTGCAAGTGTTAACATGAAACATAAATGATGTAAAATTACATAATAGGATCTAATTTATGGCAAGCTATACACACTAGTACCCACAACAGTCTCTAATAATTTATCCAAGTAACTTTGTGAAGCCTTTTGTACAGTGTTATGCTATTGCCTGCACAGTTACATACTCTTGAATAATTCAGTTTTGCATAGTTTGCAGAAAGCCAGGAGAGTGGGAACCTTCCTGACCTCAGGCAGGTCATTCTACAATATGGGAGCCACAATGAAGAAGGAATGTATATGGGCAGTTGTTGATTTTGCCCATTTGCAGGGGGACACCTGTAGAAGACCCTACTCAGATGAGTTAAGCTGTTGTGGCTGAGCATAGGGGAGGAGATGGTCTCACAGATACGAGGGTTCAAGTCCATGAAGCACTTTGCATGTGATTGCCAATACTTTAAACTAAGCCCAGTAACTGTTGGGCAGCTAGTACAATGACTGTAGAATGGGAGTAATATGCATGCTCCATCTAGTTCCTAAATAGTAGCTGAGCTGTGGCATTCTGCACAACTGTAGTTTCCAAACTGATTTTGAAGTAGTCTACATTACAGTAGTCTAGTTTCAGTGTCATCACAGCATGGATCCAGGTGACTAAATCCATCTTCTCAAGGTAAAAGGCCATTCTTCTAGTTAGGATGAGTTGGAAGAAAGCCTTTTTTGCAACTGCATTAACCTGTGTCTCCAGCAATAATGTTGGGTCTAATATAACTCTGAGGCTCTTCACAGAGTTAGCAAGGCTCAGCTGAATTCCACTGAAAAATGGGAGTATAATATCCTTCAAGCCCCCCCACCTTCCCAACCACCATCACTTCTGTCTTTACAAAGTTTAGTTTCAGCTTGTTCATAGCCATTTAACTAAAGTGGCCATGCAGAGATTTAGGACTTCTACTTCATCACCAGGAGATTTGGATAAGGATAAATATATCTGTGTATCATCTACATATTGATGACAGCCAACCCCAAAACTGTGAATGATTTAGCCTAAGGGCTTTACCATAAAGTTTGAATAGCGTAGGGGACAGGATTGTGCCTAGTGGGACCCCACAGGATAGGTCCCATACTGATGATATCTGGTCCCATTGGCAATCTTTGGGTCTGGTCTGTGAGGAATAATTTGAAGCAGTTCAGTTTACAACTCCTGATGCCTATTTCTCCCTTCAGGCACCTTAACAATATGTTATGGTCCACTGTGCCAAAGGCAGCAGATAGATCTTTGTCTACATTTGAGGTTGACACCATCAGAATTCTCGCAGCCTTTTTCAGATTATCCAGCTCCATGGTAAACCAGGGGACTGCATTTATACTACAATATATGCTGATTTTTTTAAAAAAATATCCATAATTCTGTTACAAAAATAGTTAATTTTAATAGATTTCAGAGATGTGGTTTCTATAAGGTAGAAGAAAGAAATTGCTTTGTAACTAAACTTTGATGTGCTGAAATAGAGAAAGCCACCAAAACATACTTTTAAGCATGCAAACTGATACTTCTGAAGGATTTTCCTTTGATTTCAGGTTTCAGCACATGGGTGTGCTTTTCCAGGATCCCCAAATGCTTGGATTAAAGGTGTGCATATCTTTGGGACTTTACAAAAATTCCCCAGTGTTCCCAAATATTTTTTCTGATGGGAGGGGAGGATACCAAGATTCAACCATGGCATCAATTCTAATGGTCATCCTTTTTTTTTGTGGTCATCCCTAGCAGATATGGGGGAAGAAAATTGCAGAGATGTTCTTTGGGGAGCAACTCACTATGTTAATGATTTCCCCACTCTATATTGAAATATAATAATTGTTGAGGGGGGTGAATAAAATAAATATTATTTCCTGTGTTCTGTGATTTTCTGCTAAAGAATTTACATTAATCTGGAGGGCCTAAAATAATCTATTTAGCTAGTAAGCAAGAGGACTCTGAATGTAAGACAAGACAATCCCACTTCAAAATATTATATACAAAGGTGTGTGGGGTTTTTAGTCAGTGTAGATAACTGTAATGTGTGTGAATCTATGAGAGCTTTTCTTTTTCTTGAGGGCATGGGGGGAATAGTCTGTCAGGTAAATAGGGCTTTTTCTTTAATGTGTATGAAGTCATTTCCCCATTACATTTCATTTATGCAGGCAATCTGAATGTCTTCAATTGAAGCTGTAAAATGTAGGTATCTCAACTCAAAGGAATTTGCCAGAAAGCATAATCAAGGACAGCTCCCCCATTTCCTATTGAAAGAAACCCTTAATGAGGAATCTGACAAAAGATGGTGACAGGAAGAATCAGTGACCCATTTTAAAGCTATTCCAGGCATTTACTTTCAAAGAAAATGCTAAACCATGGAAATCTGAGCACCAGTTTGAGAGACTATGAGAGAATACCTGGTGACAAATCTCTATAAATAGCCCAAAGTGATATATTCATATCTTGTTACAAATCATCTAATCATACGCAGGATGTTTAATAATATCACCCATTGTTGGTTCTTCTCTGTCCCTCTGAGATGGAGCATTTTGACTTTCTCTGTGATTAAAGTACTTGTGTGTACAGCAGGACCACATTAAGGAATATTTAAGAATAAGATTAATTTAAAAGACTGGGCATGATTATATTTAAACTTTTAAGGATGATTTTAATGGTGATCAATCATGAGTTGGAACACACTGTGGCTGTACATGGGGGTCTCATTACAGGAGATTCCTGGGTTCCCCAACCCAATTCACACTCAGATGTTCAAGACGGTACTCTCCTTAAAAGTGGTTTTGGGCGATTTTGCTCTGAGCAGCTGCATGGCATAAGAAGGGGCTTCAACTTTCCCTCCCATGGTGTTTTTGGCAGTAAAAATCGCCCACAGGAGGAGGGACTGTTTGCCTTAGTTCCAGGGGGGAAATCAGAACAAATAGATTTCCTCATCACAACTTTGTTTTGCTGCTGAAAGTAATGAGGGTTGAAGCCCCTTCTGACTCTGCACTGCTGCTCAGAGCGAAATTGTCCCCTACTTGCTTTTGAGGAGAGATTCCTCATGAATGTCTGATTGTGAGGATGGGGAACCTCAATCTGACTAGCATCAGGAGTCTATGTATTGAAAGTCTAAGGTAAGCATGGAGATCCAAACCAAAAATTGGTGTTCTTTAAAGGAGACTTTTGCTCACACAGTCCCTTCTCCCTTCACACATTCTCATAAGATGTTGGAGGGTCTGTTTGCTTTCTGGACCTTCAAACCAGAATTGCAAACCAGTGTCAAACTGATTTGGGGGAGAAGAGAGCACATAAGCATTAGAGATGTAGATAATTCTTTTTCTAGTTTTCTTTTTAGTTTTTCTTTTTTTGTTTTCAGGTGGGTAGCTGTGTTGATCTGAAGCAATAGAACAAAGTTTGAGTCCAGTGACACTTTTAAGTTAATTCTGCGTATAAGCTTTCATGTGTATGCTCACTTCATCAGATTTCAGACATGAAAGCTTACACCCAGAATTAAACTTTGTTGGTCTTAAAGGTGCCACTTGACTCAAATTTTGTTCTTTTGATTTGTTTTCATTAGTTATGAAAGCTATTCCTTTTAGTTATTCAATTCAGAGTTTTTTTCTTGTTTCTGTTGATTTCATTGGTGATATGTCTGGTGCTTGACTCTTTATCTGCAGCCAGGGAACATGTCTGGGCATGTTTACCTGTAATGGGATGTGATAACAACAGAGCTTCCTTCCCCAGAGAACAATGGACCTAGGAATCCTGCTGGTCCCCCTATCAGAGGCTGAGGATATTTGAATGGACCTATGACAGCCTCTGGCAGGAGACTAATCCCTGTTGGACCAATCCCCTTAAGGGGGGACACGGTCAAGGTGTGGTTTACCTGTAAATATAAGTGGCTTCCCCATCCCTTTGCCCCCATGCTCCATCTTGACCCGCAATAAACCACAATGCTGATTTCACCATTACCGGCCTCCCAACTCCAATACTTTTCAATTGGGCTTGGCCTAGCAGAAAGAAGCCTTCTCATAGCTACGTGAAGGAAAATTAAAGAAACTGAGATAAATCTTATCCTCATTACTGATCTCTTCTGTCCCACCTAATTTCACCTGTCAGTCCTGTACTGTTGTATTACAGTCACTGGTTGCAATGGACACACATTATTGAAAGAAGTAGGCACAACAGACATAGTGGCCGGGGGGGGGGGGAGTGTAGTAGCCCCCAGGAATCTGCAGCTTCTGGCGGTCACAGAGGTGCAGGCAAAATGTGTAGTTCTACAAGCTTGCAAATATGCTGTATGATCAATTTTTTAAAAACAATTGTAATCTGCCTTAAATCAATAAATGAATTAAATAACTAAAATAAAGTATTGCCTTTATTTTAAGCAAGCAAAGAAATACTCTGGCCATTAATACACATTTTAAAATCCCATTGGTTTTATTCAACTAATTTTTTTCTGCAGCAGAAAAAGGGAGGAGGTTCCATTTGATGACTGAAAAGCCATCCTGGGTATCATGGGACTTGCATGAACAAAAGCCATATGGTATGGGGAACAGGAGGGAAATTAGGTGAGGCTGAGTGAAAAACCTGGCTGGATCCAGCACTGTGAATTTCACTGTAAGATAGTCCAGTGTATGCCTAGCTGTCCCATGGAAAGGCATGGCATTAAATGAAATGTAAGTTGAACTGTTCATCCTAGGGTCCATTTTTGTGCTTACCCTACTAGTTTAATTCTTGAGCTTCTTTTCATAGCTTGGATTATAGTGACAACCTCAGTGAGAACATTCTTACTAATAAATATCATGTTCAGACTGTCACAAGGAAGCAAACATATCAAAACTTTGTCAGCATGCTCAGTAGATACATATAGAGGGGGGAAAGGATTGTGAAAACTAACAAATGGCTTTCATTTACTATAAAAGAATCCCTTTACTAAAGCTATATTTAGTATTATGTTTAATCTTAAAAGGCCACTTTAAAGTTTGCTTCATGCAGGAAGGTTGCAGTGCTTTTCATTCATGTTGTCCTTACCCAGGATCTGTGTGTCAAAGTAAATTTTTTTCTGCTTCTGAAACACATTGCTCAGACAGACTACAGAGGTTGCTGCAGTGAAGCTGATTTAGACTCCAGGGGGTCATCAGTGGAGTCCTTCTTTGTACTTACATACTCTCTGATCAAGCGTTTCCTATGTTTCAGACTACTCATGGCAAAAATATAGTTTTCTTATGAGAAAGAAGAGTGTAAAGTTCAAGTTGAGATAAAAGTAAATAAATTCTTATGCAAGTTTAAAAGACAAAGACAGCAGTGCAATCATAAATCATGTAGTTGGTGCTCTACTGATGTGCGCCATGCTTACAGTAATTTCAGGTGTAGTCTCGTTTGTCCATAGTAGTGGAACAAAATTCAAGTTCAAGAGCATCTCAGAAATTAACAACATTTTCTAAAGCTTATTTTGTCATATACAAATAAAAATGAAGATCTTAAACTGGGTCAGAAGGTGGAAGGGTGTTACCAAAAGTCAGGATCCAGGGATGCAACAAAAAGCATAATCAGCTTGATTAAAACAAGTCGATATGCATAGAGGTGGGAAATCTGTAGAGTATGTCAAAGATCTTTGTACAGAAGAATAAGACAGTCTTCCTTCACCCCTTTCACCACTAAAATAAAATGAGTCACATAAATGGAAGTGGTGTTAAGCCTTTTTTACACCGTTAGTTATTCAGATCCCTCCTCTTGTACCTTGCTGTCAAGACTAAACCTGCCTTAGTGCTATAATGTTACCCAAACTTAGGCCCAGGTTGGTTCAAGTCTGCAAGGAGTTTAAATCAGTCAATCCTAAAAGAAATCAACCCTGACTGTTCCCTGGAAGGTCAGATACTGAAGCTGAAGCTCAAATACTTTGGCCACCAAATGAGAAGGGAGCACTCACTGGAGAAGACCCTGATGCTGGGAAAGATTGAAGGTCAAAGAAGAAGTGGACAGCAAAGGATGAGATGGTTAGACAGTGGCTGAGGACAGACTGGTAATCTGCCATGGAACAGCAGCGGGGCCAAAAGCCGCAGGGGGAAATTGGCCCAGGGCTGGCCATTCACACTGGCCAGTTTCCCATGGGAACGTGCCAGGGAGGATCTGGAATGGAGCATTCAGACTGCTGTGGAGCAGCCCCAAGCGGGCCGGCCTCCGCAGCTTGTGGTGGGGCCATTTCGGCAATAGGCACATGAGCGCCTATGCACATAGGAGCATCGCCACAGCAGCAGTCTAAAAATTTAAAATTTCCCCACCTCCTCTATTGGGGCCACTTGCACATGCACTCATGCATATCTCGCTGTGGCGGCGCGTTCACACAGCCACCTCCGTTTGAATCCCACCTCTTCCCGTCCATATAGTCGGGAAGTGGGATCCAAGTGGAGGAAGGCCCCTGGACACCGCTTTCTGCCAGTGTCTGTCTGAGGTGGCAGGGAAGCGCTTCAGAGATGGGTGAGTATGGAGGGCATGAGCTAAGCCCCTGGGCCATGGCAGAGAGGGCCAGCCAGACCAACTCCTTCACAGCCCAGTAGCTCAGTAGGCCGGTGGACTGTGACTTGCAAGGCTCTGAAAGGTAGTCCCTCACCGTCAGAGTGGCCATGTCCTGTCTCATGGGCCTACTGCTCCCAGAGGGGCCAAAGAGCCACCCAATGAATGCCATCTCAGCATTTGTTGGGGTGGGGGCCTTGTGGGAATGTGGCCTAGCTGGGGAGGTTGGGGAAGAGCAACAGCTGAGCTGCTTTCTACCCCCACTTCCTCAGTTTCCAGCAACATGCACCCGCTGGTCTGCCTGCATACAATCTGCCGGGAGAGCATGTCTCTCCAGTGATCAAACTCATTGAGCTGCTCAGCAAACTTGCCCTTAATGTGTGGGTCACACATGGTCGCCAACATCTATGCCTTCTGCTTGGTGAAGACAGGCAGGAAGCACGCCTTGAGCCCTTTTTTCAGCCTCCTCACCAGCACACACACTGCTGGAACAAGGTCTGCACGTTCTGCAGCTGGCTCCGCTGAGGCCAGTCCCTCAAGAGCCATGTGAATGCATGTGGATCATGGGGACGACCAGAGCCAGACTTGCCATGTCAGATGAAAACATGTCTGTGTGAGTCTTGAAGGGCCCATAGTCTGAGAGACAATCACCTATTCCTCCTGGGTGAGCTGGCTCTCTTCCCGAATGACCCCGCTCTCTGAGATCAGGGTAGTCAGGGCTCTCTCCTGCTCCACCAAACACTCAAACATGGCACAGGTTGAGTTCCAGTGAGTGCTGATGTGACTGGTTAGGCAATGCTCTGGCATGCCCTACAGTGTCTGTTTCTCACACAGCCAATAAGTGTCCTTATTGCTGCATGAGAAGTGGCCAGTGATGTGCTGGCATTTCTAAAAAGACTATTAGGCTGCATTTCAGGTACGCACTTCTAGGACTCCATAAGGACCTACAGGTGGATTAAAACAGTGACAAATCAGATTTTAAAAATGTATTTCTAGAGTTTTGTAACTTTCAGATGAAGGCTAAAGCTCTTAAATTATACATGAATATTTATGTCTCAATAGCACTGAATCAAAAAGAGATTTTTGATACTGTAAACACCTTAATACAATCTTCCGAAACATTATGTTCTGGTCCCTTCTGAAGCAGTTCTCATCCTTCAATACACAGCTGTTTGTATTTTGTGTGGGTGTTTGCTGAGCAAAGGGAAAAGGTGTAGAACCTGCCTTTTTGTAAATTAAGGAAGGAACCTTGTTTCTAAGTGACTATGACAACACCATATATCTGATCAAAAGCAATACTGTATTATCAAAGCAGCAACTCCACTACAGCCTTCATCATGGACAGTGGAGAGCTTTGTTGGTGGGATGAAGATACCATATTTTTCGCTCCATAAGACGCACCTGACCATAAGATGCACCTAGTTTTAGAGGAGGAAAACAGGAAAAAAAAATATTCTGAACCAAATAGTAGGTAGGTGGGGGGGGGGGGAGAGAAGGAAGGAAGGAAGGAGAGAGAGAAAAGGAAGGAAGAAAGAAAAAAAGAAAGAAAGAAAGGGTTTTTCCCTCCCCCCCCTTGCTTGGGCCTGAGTGGCTTAACACCACTCAGGCCCAGCTCTTCCCTCCCTACCTCCCCCCCTGCAGCCCAGGAATGGTGAGGGGGAGGGATGGGGCTTCTCCCCAAGCCAGTGGCCTGCCGGCCCAGAAAATGTAAGCAGGAGAGGGAGGGGGGTTCTTCCTGGTGAGGGGGGAGCGAGGGAGGGGTGTGTGTGGCCTATTACTCTAACGAGTTCCTGCTGGGAAAGGTGAGCAGGGAGGGGGAGTTTTCCCCCATGCCGGCGGCCATGCCGCGGCCCAGGAAATGTGAGCGGGGGAGGGAGGGGGGGTTCTTTCCTGGCCAGCAGCCATGCCGCGGCTTGGGAAAGGTGAGCGGGGGAGGGAGGGGGGTTCTCCCCGGGCAGTATTCGCTCCATAAGATGCACACACTCCCCCCCCCACTTTTTCGGGGAGAAAAAGTGCGTCTTATGGAGCGAAAAATACGGTAATATTTTGTGTAAAGGTAAAGGTTTCCCTTGCTCAAAAGCTACTCCAATCTAACTCTAGGGGGCGATGCTAATCTCTGTTTCCAAGCTGAAAAGCCAGCACTATTTAAAGATGTTTCCATGGTCATGTGGCTGGCATGACTAAATGCTGAGGTGCATGAAATGCTGTTACCTTCCCACCGAAGCAGTACCTATTTATCTACTTGCAATTTCTTGCTTTCGAACTGCTAGGTTGGCAGGAGCTGGAACTGGAGATGGGATCTCACTCTGTCATGTAGCACTAGGAAAGGGGTGGGCAAACTGTGGCTCGGGAGCTGCATGCGGCTCTTTCACATATATTATGTGGCTCCCGGCAGGGTGGCTGGGGAAGTTAAATATCATTAGCAAACAAATATCATTGGACAAATTAATATCATTATCAATATCTGCTTTTATCCCTTTTGTTATTATTTTTGGCAGTCTCATTTAATGTTAATAAAAAGCAAATTTGCTTATTTTCCAATAAAAGCAGGTAATATTTGTTCATGTCTTGTGGCTCTCAAACATCTGATGTTTATTCTATGTGGCTCTTACATTAAGCAAGTTTGGCCACCCCTGTTCTAGGTGGCTCTTTCGCTGAGCAAGTTTGCCCACCCCTGCACTAGGATCTCGAACTGCCGAGCTACAGACCTTCCAGTCTGCAGCTCAGTGTCTTAACCTCTGAGCCACCATGGTCCCTGATATTTTGTGTACTATGAGGTAATTATTGAGGCATATGTATACATAACATGTAGTAGTGTCATAATAAAGAGAATATGAGCAAACAATAATTCTCTGGTGTCTCATTTATTTAGCTGGACATATTTAGTTTGGATTTTTTCACCAATAAGGACCCAAATTGGCTTACAATGTCATTTTCTGCCCCCCCCCCATTTTATTCTCAAAGCAATAACTCTGTGAGGTATGTTAAGCTGGGAGGGTATGACTTGCCCAACATAGCCCAGTGTACTTCTACAGCGGACTGACAGTTTTTATCCTGGGTCTCTGGATCCTAGTCCAACACAGTAATCACTTCACAACACTGGCTGTTTAATGGACTTAGAAGAACTTGTTATTAAAATACAACAATGATTGTTGGCTGGCTTAGACAGAGAGGAGCTGTGGCACAGTGAATAAGCCACTGCTTTGCATGCAGAAAGTCCCAGGTTTAGTCCCTAGCACCTCCAGTTAAAAAGGACCAGGCAGTAGGTGATGTCAAAGACATCTACTGGAAATCCTAGATAGCCACTACCTGTTTCAGTAGACAGTACTGAGCTGGATGGTCTGATGATGTGATTCAATATGGCAGCTTCATGTGTGTTTGATATACCTTAAGTGTGTGTGTTTGTGTGTGTGTATAAAACTGTTTTCAAGTGGCAAGATTCCATGGGGCGCCAAAATCAGTTGGCTGCAAGAACTGCCACTCAAAAGGGGTCCCTGGCCACTGGCTGCATTCCCTCACTGCATTGCCTCAGTCCCGTCCACAGAGCCACCGGCCAGTGTCTGGGCCTCAGTCTGGAGGGAGCTAGTGAAGGGGACAGACTGGGTGCTGGTTCCACTCTTCTCTTCCACCCACTTCCAGGTGGGTCTAACTGTCCCCTCAGTGGCCTGCTTCTGTCAGTAAAAAGACAATGGACTTTCAGCATAACCCCCTCCCCCACCCACTGCCTATTTTCCTGTCAGAATAAACTGTGAAAAAGGCTTTCTCTCCTGCTTAGTTCCAGTGACCATTACACCATTCTCTTCAACCCCCTGCTGTGTGGCTGACTTTCCCCTTAGGCTTGCCAATCTCTAGGTGGGACCTGGAGATCTCCCGCTGTTACAATTGATCTCCAGATGACAGAGATCAGTTTCCGTGGAGAAAATGGCTGCTTTTGAAGGAAGAAACTAAGGCATTATACCCTGCTGAGTCCTTCCATTCCCGCCCCCCCCCCAAAAAAAAATGCTGCCCTCCACAGGATCCACCCCCCAAATCTCCAGGTATTTCCCTAATGAGACCTGGCAACTTTCTCCTCAGTGCCTGTTGCTAGGCAACCAAGCTTGCTTCTCTGAAAGCCTCTTTCCACACCTATGTTGGCCTCTGGGAGAAAACTCATTGGGGCACCTGAACAGGAAGCCATAGAGGCCACCCTCCAATGCAGTCATTTTTTCCTGGGTGGGGGAGATCTGTTGTCTGGAGTTCAATTGCGATACCTGGCGATCTTCAGGCTCCACTTGGAGGTTGGGTACCCTAGATGTAGCAGTCAGCGCTTCAGAGCAGGATCTGCTAGACCCAGGTTCCTGCTGAGTGGGTGATTTTGGGCCAGTTACAGACTTTAAGCCTAACCTACCTCACAGGGTTGTTGTGCAAGTCAAAAGGGGGAGAGGAGAATGATGTCAGCTGCTTTGGTCCCCATTGCAGAGAAAGACTATTATTCCTGCAGAGGAAGTATGATTGCCAATCTCCAGGTGAGGGCTGGAGATCACTCAGAATTACAAATGCTCTCCAGATGGCAGAGATCAGTTCCCCTGGAGAAAATGGTGGACTCTGTGTCCTTATACCATGCTGAGATGGACCCCCTATGGCAGCCGATGTGACATAGCAGTCAGGGCTTCAGAGCATGATGGAGGCTGTGGGGGGAGTTGGAAAGTTGAAGAGTGAGGTTGATGATTGGCTAGGAAGGAGATAGGGTTGCCAACTCTAGGTGGGAAATTCCTGGAGATTTGAGGGATGGAGCCTGGAGATGGTGAGGTTAGAGGAGGGGGTGGGACCTCAGACAGGTACAGTGCCATAGCCTTCACCCTCCAAGCCAGCCATTCCCTCATGGGGAACCACTGTTGCCGATCTCCAGGTGGGGGCTGGAGATCCCTCAGAATTATAACTGCTCTCTAGGAGGGCGGGGGAGAAGATGGGAAGCTGAAGCCAGGGAGCAGATAATGATAAGTTGATGGTTGGCTGGGAGGGAGATAGGGTTGCCAACTCTAGGTTGGGGAATTCCTGGAAATTTGAGGGTGGACCCAGGAGAGGGTGAGGTTTCAGCAGGGATGGGACCCCAGACAGGTACAATGCCATAGAGCCCACCCTCCAAACCACCTGTTTCCTCATGGGGAAGCATTGTTTCCAATCTCCAGGGGATGGATGGAGATCACACCAAATTACAACTGTTCTTCAGATGGCAGAGATCTTCCCCTGGAGAAAATGATGGACTCTGTGTCATTATACCCTGCTGAGGTCACCACAGCAAAATGATGCTGAGTGCCCAAGGCTCCCAGAGCCTCTTTCTAGAGTCGATTGTATTTATTTCCACAATGGGCCTTATTCCTTATTATATATAGAATAGTGAAATATGAAGAAGAGGAGGAGGGGGGGAGTTGGCTTTTATACTCCTTTACTGCCTGAGTCTCAGAGTGGCTTACAATTGCCTTCCCTTTCTCTCCCAGAACAGATACCCTGTGAGGTAGGTGGGGTTGAGAGAGCTCTGAGAGAACTGTGTCTAACTGAAGGCCACCCAGCTGGCTTCATGTGGAGGAGTGGGGACTAAAACCTGCTTCTCCAGATTAGAGTCCACCGCTCTTAACCACTACACCAAACTGGCTTTATATGCAGAAAGGAATGCCTTTAATGCATCTGCACTTGCAGCAGCAAATCATTAACAATTACATTGCACTGGATCCATCCACATCACACAGTGAGCTACCAAAACTGTGACAAAGCAGTGTCGTGGTATTGTATTTACTGGGCAAAGTATTGTTGAAAAAGAAAATTAATTTTAGAAGTTTCCCTTTTGTCCATTCAAGATGGACAAAAGGAAATATTTTTGTGTGTGTTAAGTGCTGTCAAGTTGCTTCTAATCTGTGGCAACCCTATGAATTAATTACTCCCCAAACATCCTGCCATTAACAGCCTTACGCAGGTCTTTGCAAACTGACAGCTGTGGCTTTCTTGACTGAGTCAATCTATGTCATGTTGGGCCTTCCCGTTTTCCTGCTACCTTCAAATTTCCCAGCATTATTGTCTTTTCCAGTGACTCTTATCTTCTCATAATGTGACCAAATTATGATAGCTTCGGTGTAGTTATTTTAGCTTCTAGGGAGTGTGAATTCAGGCTTGATTTGATCTAAAACCCATTTATTAGTCCACAATATCCATAAAACTGTCATCCAACTCTACATTTCAAATGAATCAACTTCCTTCCTGTCAGCTTTCTTCATTGTCCAACTTTTACTCCCATACATAGTAATGGAGAATACTATAGCATGAATTATTTAGATCTTGGCTGCCAGCAACACATCTTTATACTTAAGGATCTTTCCTAGCTCCTTCATGGCTGCCCTTCTCAGTCCCAGTGTCCTTCTGATTTCTTGGTTGCAATCTCCCTTTTGGTTGATAATATACCCCAGGAATAAAAATCTTTAACTACCCCAATTTCTTAATCAGCTTTAAAACTGTGTAATTTCTCGATGGTCATTACTTCTTTCTTCTTGATGTTTAGCTGTAATCCTGCTTTGTCACTTTTTGCGTTAACCTTCATCAGTAGTCATTTCAAGTATTCACTATTTTCTGCAAGTAATATGGTGTCACCTGCATATCTCATACTGTTAATGCTACTTTCACCAATTCTCACTCCACCTTCATCTAAACTGAATCCAGTTTTCCTTAGGATATGTTTTGGATATTGATTAAAAGGAGAGGGAGAAAAATACAACCTTGTCTGACACCTTTACCAATTTGAAAACCATGCTGTTTCTTCATATGCTGTCCTAACAGTAGCCTCTTGCCTCTTGTCCTATGTAGGTTGTGCATCAAAACAATTAGATGTTGTGGCACATCCATTTCTTTTAAAAGCAACCTTAGTTGGTGATGGCCAGTAATACACATAGTTTTAAAAGGAGATTAGAGAGATTAATGGAGGATAGGTCAATCAATGGCTACAAGTACTGGTGACTAAAGAGAACGTCCATGTACATAGACAGGATATCAGTGCTAGGAGACTCACAGTGGCATTCTAAGCACCTTATAAGTCCAGTGAATATAAAGCATGGCACAACCATGCATTGGATGGTGATGTAAATTAGGAGAAGGTTTTCTCCTTTAAGCACTGTTTGTGGCTCTCCAGGGAAACTAGTTGGCCACAGTATGAAACAGATTGCTGGACTAGCTAGACCTCTGATCTGCTCAGCAAGTTTTTACATTTCCTTATTGGACTTCTTCCAGGCTGGAGTCTCACATCTTTTATTTTGAAAATAATAGATAAAGGTGAAATGATGGGTGCATAATTGCTCTTGCAAAACATATTCAGTTTTGTATTACTGTTACCAGTGGTAAATTACCCTTTTTGGGGTTTTCAAAAGGTGTTTCCAAATATTACTTGCTTTCTAAGCAGAATTATGTAATATATCACATATTTTGATATATTCGATGATGTCTTCAAGTTGTTTCTCATGTATTTCTGGGGTAAGTGGCATCATGGGCTGCAAAGCAGGAATGTTTACAAAACTGCATACCCTCAGATTTCCACAACAGATTTGTTCTGTGTATTCACTGACACAACTCATTGATACAGAGTAAACATCACCTTTTTGTTCATTCATTTCACCAGTGCTGCTGAAGAGATTTTTCCCCCTTCTTCCCTTTTGGTATGTTTTTTTGATGCAGAAAGGCTTAGGGCTAATTATTTCCTGCTTAGCAGCTGTGTCTCATATGCTGTATCCCTTTTTTATCTAATGTGATCCAAGGATTTTGTGTGTGTGTCTGTGTTATGATTGATGGCTTGACAGTAATAAAGTAAAACTTCTATGAGTTACATATTTTATCTGGTTAGTGCCAAGTTGATACTTCTCAGCTACAGCCTAGCATATTTGTAAAAATCTGTGTTTTTGTCCAGAAGGTGGTAATAAAACCATGATTGTTAACTGAAAATACATTTTTATTACACCGTTTCTTGAATACTATACTAACAGACTGTGGAAATTTATTGTGGCTCAACATAGCAATGTAAGGAAGGGGGAGCATGGTTTGCTGCTCCTCATCTACATATTCTAATTTTGCAAATAATAATCTCTCTTATACATAATTCTCTGTTGGTGGTGGCACTCTCCTGAACATTCCACATGCCACCCCAGCCTTTGGTCCCCTGGCCTGTCAATCAGAAGCTGTCCCTACCCACTGGCTGTGAATACTCACAGGCCGTTGGCTGGGTGCTGGGTCTGCTCCTCTTCCCCGCCCACTCCTTCAGCCTCTGTGCCTTGTCAGAATTTCTGGCAGACAGTTTTCTCTCTTAACGAAGATGCTTCTCCTGCTTCCCTCCTGTGGGGGGATTAACTGTTACTTCAGTGGCTGTTGTAGGGTTGCCAAGTCTGGGTTGGAAAATACCTGGAGACTTTGGGGGTGGAGCCAGGAGAGGGTGGGGTTTGGGATGGGGAGTGACCTCAGCAGGGTACAATGCCATAGAGTCTACCCTTCAAAGCAGTCATTTTCTCCAGGGGAACTGATCTCTGTCAGCTGGAGATCAGTTGTAAAAGCAGGAGATCCCCAGGCCCCACCTGGAGGCTGGCAGCCCTAGGCTGTTGGTAGGTGAAACGAAATGGCAGTTACCTGTGTTTATAAGATGGCTACTGTCTGTGGTTTCAAGGTTCAATTGAGCTGTAGTTCCAGAGAGGGGCCTGCAGGAGTATCACTCACTGGGTTGAATGGGGCGTCTACATCTGCTGGCCTACAGTTCCCAGCTGCCCCAAGGCCAAAAAGTGTGGGAAAAGAGGGACTGTCCCAAGGGGTGGGGCACCATCAATATAGACTCCAGCCCATCCAGGGAGGATTGTGTTTAACCCATTTTATTTATTTATTTATTATTCATATTTATATCCCGCCTTGCTGGGCAAGCTGTTGATTTATGTCCTGTTAGTTCATAGTGTTGTGCCTTATTCATTTAGTGTGTGTGTGTGTGCTCCATAATTGCATAAATACTAAAATAAATTATTCTGTTTAGACCAATAATCTGTGTTGTGCTCTGACCCCATGGTCTCCCCGTTCTGCACAATACCAAAGGGAGCCAGGGAAGCAAGGAAATGCCAGACTCTTGGGTTGCCAACTTCCCAGGTATCCCCCAAAAATTGGGGATTCCATCTCCAAATAGGGAGATTTGGCCACAGGGGTCTCACTGTCCCTCTAAAAAGGCAGTGACAATTCAGTGACTGGTAGCAGGGAGCTTAAGGAGTGAAATATGCACACGGGATGAGCGTGAGAGGTGAACAGCTGAGTTGTAAATTGGAGCCCGTTTTGCCACAGTAGGCAACCAAGCTTGGTTCAGACAAAGGAAGGAAACCCTTCACAGTCCTTCGTGAAGAACTTATTGGGACCAGTCCTGAATAGGGTTGCCAGCTCCAGGTAGGGAGATTCCTGGAGATTTTCTGGTAGAGTCTATGGAAGGGGAGAGGCCTCAGATGAGTTTGGGGAGGGGAGAGGCCTCAGATGAACAGAATGCCATAAAGTCTACTTTCCAAAGCAGTTATTTTCTCTGGGCAGGAGAGATCTGTTGTCTGGAGTTCAATTGTGATCCCTGGTGATCTTCAGGCTCTACCTGGAGGTTGGGTACCCTAGGCGTGGCAATCAGTGCTTCAGAGCAGGGTCTGCTAGATCCAGGTTCTTGCTGTTGAAGCTGAGTGGGTGATTTTGAACCAGTCACAGACTTTCAGCCTAACCTACCTCACAGGATTGTTGTGCAAGTCAAAAGGGGGAGAGGAGAATGATGTAAGCTGCTTTGGGCCCCATTGTAGAGAAAGACCACTTTTCCTCCTGGGAAATTTATTTATTTAAATTTCTATCCCACACTCCTGGCCAAGGAAACCATTGTTGCCAATCTCCAGGTAAGGGCTGGAGATCACTCAGAATTACAACTACTCTCCAGATGGCATTGATCAGTTCCCCTGGAGAAAATGGTGGACTCTGTGTCCTGCTGAGATGCCCCCCTTTCCATGACAGCCAATGTGACATGGCAGTCAGGGCTTCAGATCATGGTAGTGGCTGCAGGTGTGGGGGGGATGGAAAGCTGAACAGTGGGGGGGAAATAAAGGTAGGTTGATGCTTGGCTGGGAAGCAGATAGGGTTGCCAACTCCAAGTGAAGAATTCCTGGAAATTTGAGGGATGGAGCCTGGAGAGGGTGAGGTTTGAGGAGGGGTGGGGCCTCAGAGAGGTAGAATGCAATGGACTCTGCTCTCCAAACCAGCTATTCCCATTTTGGGAACCACTGTTGCCAATCTCCAGGTGAAAGCTGGAGATCACTCAGAATTAGAACTGCTCTCCAGATGGCATTGATCAGTTCCCCTGGAGAAAATGATGGACTCTATGCCCTTATACCCTGCTGAGATGCCATCCCCTCCATGACAGCCAATGTGACATGGCAGTCAGGGCTTCAGAGCACGATAGAGGCTGTAGGTGTGGGAGGGAGAGATGGAAAGCTGAAGAATGAGGGGGGAATTAAGGCAGGTTGATGCTTGGCTGGGAAGGAGATGGGGTTGCCAACTCCAGGTGGGGAATTCCTGGAGATTTGAGATGTGGAGCCTGGAGAAGGTGAGGTTTGAGGAGGGGTGGGGCCGGAGACAGGTACAGTGCCATAGACTCTGCCCTTCAAACCAGCTATTCCCTCTTGGGAACCACTGTTGCCAATCTCCAGGTGAGGGCAGGAGATCACTCAGAATTACAACTGCTCTTCAGGTAGCAGAGATCAGTTCCTTTGGAAAAAATGGTGGCCTCTGCATCATTATACCCTGCTGAGGTTGCCACAGCAAATTGACGCTGAGTGCCCAAGGCCTAGGCACTCTCCAAGAGCCTCTTTCTAGAGCCCGTTATATTTATTCTTACAATGGGCCTTATTCCTAGTAATGATAATAATAGTGATCAGCATTAGAGTGTCTCTGGGAGAAGGTTACCATCATGCCAGTTGTCACTGGAGTTCTTAGAGCAGAGCCTAGAAGTCTCAAGAAACACCTGGATATTTTGTGCATTGAGCAAATAAGATCAGCTCAGCTCCAGAAGACAGTGTTGCTTGGAACAGCGAGAATCACATGATGATACATCTGCAATTCCCAAGAACGTGGCTAGATCTTGAATTGCAGAACACCATCTACCAGTCAAAAGTGAATGTGCAAATTTATAATAATAAAAAAATAATATAAAAGCCACTTCCCTTACATCCTTTGAGTCATTGCAATGACTAGGAAAATAGTTGTCCCTCCCCTACCCATCACTGGGATAATGGAAAGCTAAGCATAGCATGAGGGAATAGAAATGGAATGTAGAATGAATCAGCAAACAGTAAAATGGCACATTTTTTCATATCTGAAAATCAAAGGGGATTGATTGAACTAACTTCTAATACAAAGTAACAGTATATGTTCAGATATTGATTTTTATTTTATTTACAGTTTGAATGCACAGTCCTAGTTTGGATAACTAGTGAAAATTTACAAAATTCCTCTGTTACCATAACTCTTTAGCTTCCATTTTTGTTGGCATCAGTCTCTAACTCTTGACATCTGACCAACCCACATTTTCTACTAAACCCATAAAAAGTTCTGACAAACTGTTGTCCAAGATAGCAGTGTGATTCTCAGAGGGCATTTAGAAGCAAAAGATAGCAGAATGGGCAGGAACATGTCACTTGGCATAACTAAATGAAAATACAATTCCTATCTTGTAAGGTCATCCTGGGAGCTGGGAGAGGCCATCTGGAGATTTGGGTTGAATTGCCACCAATATGTAGATGACTTTCAGCTCTATTTCATGCTACCAACTGATCTAGGGAGGCTGTGGAAACCACGAACAAGTGCCTGGAGGCAGTTTTGGAATGGATGAAGGCTAACAAGCTGAAACTTAATCCCCACAAAATGGAGGTGCTTAAGGAGGGGGAGGGTCTGACCCAGGAAATGGGTTATCCTCTGTTGTGGATGGGGTTGCACTTCCCTAAAGAAGCAGATTGGTAGCTTGGGGATGCTCCCAGACCCAAACCTTCTACTGTATAAAAAGGTGGCAGAGGTGGCTAGGGGTGCCTTTCACCAGCTTCAGTTGGTGAGGCAGCTATAGCCCTTCCTGGGCATAAAGAAATGTGCCACTGTGGTACAATCCCTGGTAACATCTAGATTAGATTAATACAATGCACTCTACATGAGACTGCCCTTGAAGACTGTCTAGAAGCTACAGTCGCTACAGAAAGCTCTGGCCAGAATGTGGACTGGAGTGGGTTGTAGAGACCATATCACTCCAGTCTTTTCATCTGAACTGACTTTCAACTTGCTTCTGTGCTCAATTCAAGGTGCTGTTTTTGAACTTTAAAGCCCTGTATGAACCAGGAACAACATTCCCAAATGACTACATTTTCCCATATGAACCTACCAGTACATTCCAGTCATCTTTGAAGGCCCTGCTTCAATTGTCTCAACCATCTGAGGCTAGACAAGTGGAGATCTCAGAAAGAGCCTTCCCTGTTCTGGCACCACAGCTCTGGAACTCCTTCCCCAGGGAGATTTGCCCATCTCCATCTATCAGCGTCTTTCACCAGGAGATGAAGACTTCTTTGATCTATCTGGGATGCCCCAAACAATGATTACTGGCCTTCCTTCTACTGTTGTTTGTGTATGTGTTTTTAATTGTATTATTTTATCATTTTTAACTGCTTGAATGTTTTAATGTTTTTATGTTCACTGCCTTTTGGGTCCTGATTATGTGAAAAGGAAAGATTAAAACATTTCTGTATAAGCCTAGGAATATCCAAATAATTTTCACCCTACTGTTTCACCAGTCCTATATCAAAGTGTCCCTATTTCCCACTTTACTGTGATCAGTAATCTGATCTTGATGCCCTACTCTCAACTTCCTTAACCTTCACTCCCCTTTGTATGGTCTTCTTGACACTCCCTTGATTTTTAACCTAGAATTCTAAATTGGGACCCCACATGGTCCTGTCAAACTTTCATCAAGGAAATCCGAAACTTTCACTTTGTGCTGGCCTGAAGGCTACTGCCTGCCTTGATTCTTGGCATGTCCATATACCAACCCTGTTCAGAACAGATAATTAGGGATGGGCACCAACTGAGAAGGTGGCTCAGAGGTTAAGATGCTGAGTTGTAGGCTGGAAGGTCGGTAGCTTGGCAGTTCAAGACCCTAGTGCCGCATGACAGAGTGAGCTCCTGTCTCTGGCCCCAGCTCCTGCCAACTTAGCAGTTCAAAAGCAAGAAACTGCAAGTAGATAAATATGTACCACTTCAGTGGGAAGGTAACATCATTCCATGTGCCTCAGCATTTAGTCATGCCAGCCACATGACCACGGAGAAGTCTTCAGACAATGCTGAATCTTTGGCTTGGAAACGGAGGTGAGCACCGCCCCTTAGAGTCAGATTCGACTGGCTTTTGAGCAAGGGAAATGTTTACCTTTACCTTAGAAATTGAGAAAATGTGATTCAGTTCAGTTTGTCATTTGTGGCATGCCCAATTTGCAAACCACAAACCTTCACAAACTTTTAGCCACCAAACAGGTTCCATTTGTGAGGTTCATGACGTGGTAGAATGGCTCCCTAGCATGCTAGAGACACCAAACCTGCCGGGGATCTCTGGCTGACTCTCCTCTACCTGCCCTTCAGGCTTGGTGAGGATTGGATTTATGGGGTCTGAATTACAGCCCCCCCCAAATAAGGTGCTTCCAGGAGAGTGCTTTCTGGGGAAATGACAGGCAATCATTTTGACAGGTGCAGGTTCAGGAGATTCAGGAGTGTATATAATGGATCCTTTACACACTACAGACATCAAAGTCACAGGGGACCTCTCCCTGATGCTCCTCTACATGCCCTTCAAGTTTTGCCCCACCTGTTGCTTTGAAATTTGGTAAATGTTTAGATTAAGTGGAGACAGTCTGTCTGAAAATGTATCTATTCATGAACCACCATGAACCACCACAAACATTGGAAAGTTTGCAGAAAGTTTGTGCTGGTAGACCTGCCATGAACTTCACTTTGCGAACCACAAACAGGCCAAAATTTGTCATGAACGTTAATTTGTAAGCTGGTTCATGTTCATCCTTGCAGATAATATAACCCTCCCCCCCACACATCTCTCTCTCTACCTCTCTCCTTCCTTCCCTCCCTCCCTCCCTCTTTCTCTCTCTGTTTACATGCTGTGTTGAGTATTTTCATGGATCTTAAATTACTTTGTATTTATGGTGGGCATTTCAGTACTGGTTGCTTTATGCATTTTTGATATTATTCTGACTCACTATTTTGACTGGCATACTAAACAGTGTTAAACAGTTAACCTATTTTCTCTGTTCTTAGCGGCCCTGATCAAAACCAAGATCTATTAGCATTTTTAATACCAGGGAGCATTCAGTCACTAATCTCTCAGCATCTTATCTGTTTTCACCATTTACTTTGCTAAAAAATCTGTGCAGTTCACAACTGAATTGAATGAAATGCTAGTGTTAAATCATTTTTACAAGAACAACAATATAGAAGATCTGCTGAAAGGCCAAAATTAAAAAACAGCAAGATGGTTTACAGACAAACTTGTCTTTAAGAGGAATGGTCTTTAAAATTCTCTAGAAGTTTTTAATGTTTTATCCAGAAGTCTTTAGCACAGATACAGAGCCTATATTTATAACTACCGGAGGTCATTTTTTTCACTTTAAATTTTAGTGCTATTGAGGAGCCTTTGTGCCTGAACAGCATAATCTCCTGGAAGGGGAGCAGAGCTCAGAGGTGTATGTCTCTGTGTGTCTTAGCAAACATTTTGCATCTTTGATGAGTACTGAGCATGTCTAGAGACCAGTGGAAGTAGCTTATTGTCTCCTTGATGATAATGTTTTTAGCATGGCTGCAGAGACTGTCAATAAAAGAACCAGTTAGTGCAGTATTATCATTACATGGACATCTGTATAGGAACTGGCTTTGAGCCAAATGGTCATTAGATTATGACTTTCAGGTGTTATCCAGACCAAATACTGGGTTAAACCTCACTTCCATGGGCCAAGTAACATCTACACACACAGCATTATTAGCTGGCAAACAAAAGTATGTAACTCTGTTCTATTGTCAGTGTAATTGAGTTAAAACATGCTCAAGAGATTTTCTATAATATTTCAAAGAATATTAATTCACGTAATTTTATACAATTTGGCAGGTTATGGCTGTACAAAGAGCCCTTTCTATAGTGTGCAAAATGAGGGCTCAATTTAAAACCCCCAGCTAACAGTTTGCAAATGTGCAATTAAAATCCTGGCTCTTTTCTAATTATAGAACACTTAAGTTAAATGATCTTAATAGACACATAATGATAGCTTTATAAACCTACTGTTACTTATAATCCAAAGTAATTTGTAGTTCACTTTAAAAAGCATCCATTAAATGTCTATTATGATCTTTATGTAATTTAAGAAGACATTTAATGAATGCTTTATAAACCTAAATAGCAATTATTCCCAAAGACAACTGGTTACCATCTAAAGAAACACAGCAATCAATGTAAATTGGCCATTCAGATGAAACTGGGGAACTAATACTTAAAGCCCATTGAACTGTATGTAAAACCAAATTGCATGTATTTTTCTTAATAGAAAACCATTGTTGCTCTGGTTTTCTTAATAAGCAAAAATGTTGAGTTCCAATTCTGAGCATATTGTTAATTACATATCTAGTCAATCCACAGTCTTAATCAATAAAAAAGCTAATTCCACACTACAGATCTGCAGATTGCCTGAAAATGTTATTGCCCACCTAGAGCAGGAATTTGTCTTTTAGCCCGGTTGTTGGCCTTATTGCCAAGCAACTGTTGTGTCCCCAAGTGCAGAGAGCTTCTTGGATTAAAGCCTTGATATTGAAGTAAGTAATTATCAGGATTATTAAACACGACCAATTTGTACGGGCCAACACCCAGTTCTTCTTGCAGCTATTGCTGTGTAAATCAGGAAGGGCTCCATTTAGCTGTCCGGGTTATTGCTTGTTCCAAAATCCCTGCAGCAATTTGGAAATAATCCTCCCTGGGCATGACACCAAACCAAAGAGTCCTAATGAAAATATAAGGCTCCCATTACACCTTAATAGTGTTTTGAAATAGTCATTATGTTAAAAGGTTACAGCCAGCAACTGCATGTTTTTATTAGCATTCATGTTTGATTAGATCATCCATTCAGGGGGAAAGCTTGCTAAGTAGTAATTCAAAAATACCGGTACAAAGGTATCTAACACACAGTACTGTTTAGTGGGTTTCTTGTAAGGGTCCTCAATTGATTTTTGTATACAAGCAAACATATGTTCATATATCAAAACAATAAAAACCACAATGTATTAATTACTATGAGAGGCAACAGCACCTAATCAGTCAGGAATTTCAAATAGAAATTATGTGTGCTGAAACCAAAATCTTGAAACAGACACAGGTTAATGTAACCTGTTTACGGTATGCGCAGCTGTTGTCCTCTGGAAATATCTCACCCTTATCACCAGAGGAGGCTAAATATAGAGAAAGGATGGAAGAAATTACTTACAGTCCAAGGAGTCTTCCTCTAACTAATTTTCAGAAGGTTAGCTGTGTTGGTTTGCAGTACAAGAGAAGTTGGTTTTATACCCCACTCTTCAATACCCGACAGAGTCTCGGAGTGGCTTATAATCACCTTCCCTTCCTCTCCCCACAACAGACACCCTGTGAGGTAAGCAAGGCTGAGAGAGTTCTGAGAGAACTCTGACTGACACAAGGTCACCCAGCTGGCTGGGTGGGGAATTTATTTCCATTTATTTTCCATTGATGGAAAAGCCACTTACATTAGATGAAATCTCCTTAGGTTATTAGAAAGGTTCAAACTTTGCATAGAGAAGTAGTAGAATACAAGACATCATGTTTCTTTTTTCCTCTTCTGTCACTAAATGTGCTTCCAACAAAGTAATCGAACAGCATAAAAAATATCTCAGGGGAAAAATGTTGCCTCAGCATATTCATGGTCCCCTAGTAAACACTTGCCACAGTTGGACCCCATCTCCTATCATGTTTCTGAAGTTATCTATTGTTTGACATTGGGTTTTACATCAATTGCTTATAAATGGCACAGGTACATAAAGGTGCAAAAATATGAGCAAACTGAAAAATCTCACAACTGCATATGAATATTGAAAAAGAACTTTTTGTACTACTTTTAATGAAACTGAGGGGAAAAAGAATCGTAAACTAGCTGGTAGGAAAAGGGGGAAGTTCAGTCCTCTTGCTTTAAACCTTTTGCACATGAACCACAGAAGTAGAATAGCAATACGGAGACGATTAGCTGGCTTAGTGTTTTTGATTATGTATGCAAGAAGTTATGTCATAATATTAAGATGCAAAATATATCAAAGAGGTTGCAATACGGATGTGAAATATGTCAAATGTATGTATGAGTGAATGGTCAATTTAGGGCAGAAAAAGACACAGTAAGATCAGTGGAGGAATAAGAACTCTTTAATTTGTTATTTATGCATTGCTTTATTATTTATACATAACTCTTTACAGAATTTCATAGACTGAAAACTATGGGGCCATGGCACAAACTGAAGCCTTGTTTTTGTACTTTAAAGGCCTGGAACAAGAATATCAGATTAATTTCTTGCACCTCATGTAAACTGAGGGAAGTGATGGATGTTTAGAATTTATTTTTAAAAGAACATTAATAATCATCAACATAATCATCTTTTTGGCCCTCGGTTTTTAGAGTAATTGGTATAGTACCTAAGAAGGTGACCTAAAGAGGAATCATTTGTCTGGGAAACCTTTGGCCAGCAGGCCTTGGAAACCTCTATCTTAATCTGATGAAAATGATAACCAACAACTGGAAATGGCTAAACTTAGCTATAATCTTGAATGCACTTGAAGGGGGGAGGGGAAGGGGTGGTAGTGAGTAAGGTGCAATATGAATGACTGTCACATACTCTAAGGCTGGGTGGAGTTATGTTCCCACAACCACCCCACAAACACATGAACCTGTGTTCAGACTGCAATTAGCTTGCATTTTTGTGTAGGGAGCAGAGAACTAGGATTTTTTACTTAAAGAGGTGGCTGAAAGTATCAGGTTTTGAGTATGAAAAGGATGGAAGAGACCTGATTTAAAGATTTAAAAAGGAATATAAGGAGCTTATTGAGGAACTGGTACAATAGTTAGGGGGATGATTTATCCTAAGTAAATTCTAGAAAGTTCACATTTGACACCAGAATGGATTACATTTTCATTATTTTGTATATTACTTTTAATTAAATGCAATATTTGCTATTTTAAACAGCAGAGTTTTGATACAAGCCCATTGTAGTAGGTTGCTGGGTCAAAAGTAACAAGATTAATTAGTAAAGTGTACCACCAGCTTTTTTTATGTCAAAAGAAATAATTAAACTGGCAGAGAATAATATAATTCATCAGTTTAGTCATGCTGGGTGATTATGATCTGCATAATCTGTACAAAATAGTGGGCGATGCTGTACGCTGCTGGAAATACAGCAAACCTAGCTAAAACAACCTATTCATATATTTTCATTAGCTTCTTATCCAAATTTATTGTGTGGATGGTTTTGCAAAATGTTTACAACATGAAAAGTATGTTACTATTCCAAGATTAGAGAACAAGAATACTGACAATGCTAAAGGGATTACTTAATTATTACTAATTTTTCATTAACATTCCTTAAATACTTGTAACATGTGACTCTGGGAAATTTCTATAAAACCTATAATTTATTAATTGCAACACTCTTTTAAATCAAAAACACTTAGGATATGTATAAAAGTATATGTTTCCTTTTTTGTGAATTGGATCCAAAGGTGTCCTTAATAGGGATGGACATGAACTGGCTCACAAACTAAAGTGTGTGATGAATTTTGGCCATTTTGAGGCTCACAAACTGAAGTTCACGGCAAGTCAACTGCCATAAACTTTTCATGAACTTCCAAGCAGTTTGTGGAGTTTCATGCTGGTTTGTGAAAGGATACATTTCCAGACAGACTATCTCCGCTCAAACAAAATGTTTATCAAACTTCAAAGCAACATGGGGATAGAATTTTACAGCCTTGGAAACAGTTGTCAGTTTCAAAGTTGTCATGTCAGTTTCAAGAGGGTCCCCCCTTTTGCCAGCATTCCTTTGGGTTCGCTTCCCACTTTCTTGCACAGAGATTGCAAAATCCCACCCCCTTGCTTGGATTTGTGACTCTGTACTTTGAGATCAGTCCTTTTTAAGCTTGCAGTACCAGCAACACTGGGATCCACTGGGCACTCTATAATCGCACTGGTACTGCTGGGCATTCTGTGTACTGTACTGGTTCTGCTGGGCTTGCAAAAAGGCTCCCCCTACAGTTTGCTTGAATTGTGATTGAGCTGATATTGCCACATTGCAGTGGTTCTGCTGGGTTTGCAAAAATGTCCCCCTACAGTCTCTACTGCAGAGATTCCCTGGTTTGACCTTGTGTTAGCAGGTAGACTCCTGCTCTTGCACAGGGGCAATTTATAGCTTATAGAGGCAGAAACACTTCTCCATACATCACCCCACTATCTTAGTGTAGGGCACTGCTTAGGTCAAAATGTACCAAGATGGATGCAAGCCAGGCATCAGCCTGAGAAAACAATTTTAAAATGCAAGTCAGAGTGGCTGACTGGCTACTATCCCCTCCTTGCCCTGGAGAGATGCACGACTTTATTGATTCACTCAGAATAATCTAACCAACATCCCAGCCTCACTTCCGCTCACCCATTACCCTGTGATTGAGCAGCGATTAATCAACACTTAAAACTTTTCACTTTCCCACTTGCCCTTCCTGTCCAGTACTTGTGGCGCCATCATGCCTCTCTTACCTTTTGGTCTACCTCTGATAAAGCCATTAAGTCATTGTTTTCTGGCAAACAAATCACCCCCACGTAAGAGTACGTTTTGCCCTATGACTATGGCCCTCTGCTACCCAGCAGCATGTGTGTGTGTTCCTGGATCCTCTGCACACACCCACTTCCCTGTGGGTCTATTGTTTCACTTCCCAAAATGCCAGACATCTTGCTCTTCAGCTTGCTGCTTCTATGGATCTCTTCAGGATTCGTAATTATCACCCTTCCCTAAGGAGTATTCTCCTTTCCTCCCTCTCTTAGTCAGCTCTTGAATGTTTCCCTGTGTGAGAGAGTTTTGTTTATTTTCCTTTAAAAAATAGAAACTTTTCTGGTTAAACATCTGTCTGGTTTGGGGGATTTTTTTTTAGAGTTCTCTTAAGGGAAAAATCCTGGTATACATAGGTGGAGAATCCCAGTTACCTGCCTCTTGCTCTTTCTCCTTTGTTAATTCCCAAACTAATTAGGAGACTGCATATTGGGGTAACACTTACTCCTGTTAGATTTGAACTGCTACAATTGTTCTGCTGGGCACATTGCATTGGTTCTTCTAGGCTTGCAAAAATGCCCCCACCTTTAGTTTCTACTGCAGAGATTATCTGGGTCTTTGATTCTGTTCTGCTGGGCTTCTATTGCCATAGCTTTCTTTTTTCTTTTTGCTTGTATTGGGGCACCTTCTTCGGGGGTGATAACTCAGACCCCGTAAATCCAAACCTCACCAAATTTGGAGGGCAGGTAGAGGAGAGTCAGCCAGAGATCCCCTGCAAGTTTGGTGTCTCTAGCATTCTACCACATCACAAACCTCACAAACCAAACTGGTTCATTTAGCTCTTAAAACTTCATGACAATTCATCGCTCATGAACCGGGCATACCACATGAATATATACACATTTTTTTTTAAAAAAAAGGTTTTTATATCAACAGAGTTCTTATTCTCCCCTTTCCTCTAGTATCTGTTTAGAATTTATTTCATTCTACTTTATTTGATCCCTGCTTTCTCCCTAATGTTCTCTTCTCCATTTTATCATAATATTTTGTAAGCCTTGTTTTCCATCTAGATTTATAGAAACATCTCTCCTTTCTATACCTGACCCAATATTTTGACCAGCATTCTGGGACTGTGTGTGTGTGTAATTTTGTCAACATGGGCTCTTGACCAGATTCTTCGACTACTATTGAAATGGACTATGTTCCCTTAGGGTCTTTTACCTGCTCCCTACCCATGACCTGTTCTGCTTATTTTGTTTTTTACCACTTGCAAGTTCACCACATGCTCCCTTAGAGTGGCATTCTCACCTCACAAGTGTTGTCTGTCAAAACCAGGTAAGTGCATGCCCCTTGGATTCTTTCTTCAACCTCTCTTTCTCACCCTCTGGCCCTTAGCTACTTCTCTCTTTTTCTAGGCTGCTTTTCCCAGCCACCACCTGCTTTCCAGCTTCACTCTTTCACAGCCTGCCACCTCTTATGCATGCAATTATGTATAATGTAGTTTAGCCATATATGATATTTTAGATTGTGTCATTGTGCGAGTATGTGTAATCTGTAGTAGAAAAATATAAAAGAGGAAACTGCTGAATTTCACTTAGTAGAGCATTGATAGGAATTATGACTATTGTGGTCTTAATGAACAAGACAGAGAAGATAATAATATCTGTGTTCATAATTTTTCACTAGCTCAAAATAGAAACCCAACTACCTCCTATTGTCATTGTTCTCCTTAATCTGTAATATTCATAGTATAAACCCATGCTGGTCTTATAGTACCTGAGGTACAGATGCTAAAAAGAATAGTGCAATGTACAGCTAGCAAAATAGATGCTGGGATATTTCTTCAATATATTAAGCACTCCCTGTGCATACTCCCAAGCTGTAGCTGTTAATGGACAGCTGGCTGGACTATGCCCCAGATATTCTGGCCAGAGCCTTAAGGCTGTGGCTGGCTGGTTACAACAGAGTTGGCTGAAACTCAGTCCAGCAAAGACAGAGGTCCTGTTCCTAAATCATGGGGGGATGGGTTTGGTAGGATGCCATTGATGCCAGTACCCATGGGGAAGACTCTGGGAGTGATCCTGGATGCCTCCCTCTCTACATGGAGGCCCAAGTTCACTAACGTTTCCAGATCAGCCTTCTGCCATCTTCAGGTGGTCAGGCAATTAGTTCCCTACCTTTCCATCCATGACTTGGTGACAGTGATCCATGCAATGGTCCCTTCCAGTCTTGATTACTGCAACTCGCTCCATGCAGGCCTATCCATGAACCTGATTCAGAAGCTTAAGCAGGTACAAAATGCAGTGGAGTACCTGCTGACTGTGACTTCTGTGCAGGCACACATTCAGCTGGTCTTGTGCCAACTGCACTGGTTACCAGTTGATTACCAAGTCAGATTCAAGGTTATGACATTAACCTTTAAGGTCTTATGTAGCCAGGGACCAGCATACCTGCAGGTCATGAGGAGCATCCAAGTGTTAATTAGCTCCACATTGCTTTTGTTTGATAATTTAGCAAAGTAAAAGTGAATCACCCAGCACACGTGTAAATTAGCTAAAAGAAAATTAGGAAGGGTTATGTGAAAGGATAAAAAACAATAAATAGACTATCAATCTAGCTACATCTTTCTAGTTGCTGGTTACTCCAAGACGGATACTCTGGTCTGATCTTACTTCTCACATCATCTTATGATGAGCAGGAAGAAACCATCAAAATTCCTTTGTGCAAAATATCAGGTAATGTCACCCAACTGTTGATCAGCCAGTGACCAGGCTAAAGGTCACTTCATTATGAATAAGACACCCCTTTCTAGCAAGGGAACTTCTACTCAACATCTCATAGGTTCTAACTACAAATTAGTATACACAAACTAACAGGTTAACTCTTTCATGACATCAGGAAGTGAACTTCATAAAATCATAAAAGAGTTGGAAGGGGTCATACAGGCCATCCAGTCCAACCCACTGCTCAACGCAGGATCAGCTTAGAGCATCCCTGACAAGTGTTTGTCCAGCTGTTGCTTAAAGACTGCCAGTAAGGGGGAGTTCACCACCTCCCCAGGCAGCTGGCAGCTTTGGGCATATGTGGGTGCTTCCTTGTGCATTTTTTTGTTCCTTCCCTTGACTCCTTTAGATTCTTTACAGATTCCAGTTCTTCTGGCTGATATCCACAGGATGTGATTTAGAATTTATTTTTAAAAGAACATTAATCATCATCAATAGGGGTCCTTTCGTAAAAAAAGAGGTGCAGGAGCTCATTAGCATAAATTATTTGCATATGCCACACCCCCTGACATCACTGGAAGTGTCATAAGGCCACACATCCCTGACGTCAGGTGTGTCAGAAGGCAAGAAGGGAGGGCGGGGGAAGGAAGGAAAGGAACAGGAAGGAAGGTAGGTAGGTGGGGGAGAGAGAGAGAAGAAAGAAAAAGAAAGGAAGGAAGGAGGGAGGAAGAAAGAAGGGAAGAAGGGGTGAAGGAAGAAAGAAAGAAAGGAACAGTAAGGTAGGTAGGAAGGTGGGGGGGAGAGAGAGAAGGAAGGAAGGGGGGAGAGAGGAAGGAAGGGAGAGGGGAAGGACGGGGAAAGGAAGGAACAGGAAGGTAGGTAGGTGGGGGAGAGAGAGAGAAGAAAGGAAGGAAGGGAGAGGGGAAGGAACAGGTAGGTAGGTGGGGAGAGAGAGAGAAGGAAGGAAGGAAGGAAGGGGGAAAGGAAGGAACAGTAAGGTAGGTAGGAAGGTGGGGGGGAGAGAGAGAAGGAAGGAAGGAAGGGGGGAGAGAGGGAGGAAGGAAGGAAGGAAGGGAGAGGGGAAGGACGGGGAAAGGAAGGAAAAGGAAGGTAGGTAGGTGGGGGAGAGAGAGAAGGAAGGAAGGAAGGAAGGAAGGAAGGAAGGAAGGAAGGAAGGAAGGAAGGAAGGGAGAGGAAGGAACAGGTAGGTAGGTAAGTAGGTGGGGAGAGAGAGAGAGAAGGAAGGAAGGAAGGGAAAGGGGAAGGAAGGGGGAAAGGAAGGAACAGGTAGGTAGGTAGGTAGGTGGGGCGAGAGAGATAGAAGAAAGGAAGGAAGGAAGGGGGAAAGGAAGGAAGAGGAAGGTAAGTAGGTAGGTGGGGAGAGAGAGATAGAAGAAAGGAAGGAAGGGGGAAAGGAAGGAAGAGGAAGGTAAGTAGGTAGGTGGGGGGAGAGAAAGAGAGAAGGAAGGAAGGAAGGGAGGGAGGGAGTATTGGGGGGGAGGAACAGGCTTCTCCTTCCCGGGGCCGGTGGAGCGCCGCCGGCCCTGGGACTATTGAGGGGGGGAGAAAGGAGCTTCCCGGGGGCCGCGGCGCTCTGCCGCAACCCCGGGAACAGTGGGAGGGGCGAGGGACGGGCCTTTTCGGGGCCGGCGGAGCGCCGCTGGCCCCGAGACTATTAAGGGGGGGGAGAAAGGAGCTTCCCGGGGGCCGCAGCGCCGGCCCGGGAGCATTGACGTGGGGGGGAGGCCGGGGGGGCGGGGCTTTGTTAAGTGCCCGCCCCCCGCCTCCTCTCTCCCGGAGTGGCACTCCAGCACGCCCCGGCCCGAACGGAGCCCTGATCATCAACATCATCATCTTTTTAGCCCTCAGTTTTTAGAGTAATTGGTATGGTACCCAAGAAGGTGAACTAAAGAGGAACCATTTGCCTGAGAAACATTTGACCAACAGGCCTTGGAATCCTCTATCTTAATCTGATAAAAATGATGATCAGCAACTGGAAATGGCTAAGCTTAGTTATAGTCTTGAATGCACTTGAAGGGGTGGGGGAAGGGGTGGTGGCGAGTAGGGTGCAATATGAATGACTGGCACACACTCTAAGCTGGGGTGGGATTATGTTCCCACCACCACCCCACAAACACATGAACCTGTGTTCAGACTGCAATGGGCAATCAGCTTGATTTTTTTGTGCAAGGAGCAGAAAACTGGGATCTTTTACCTAAAGAGGTGGCTGAAAGAAGCAGGTTTTCAGTCGGAAAAGGATGGAAAAGACCTGATTTAAAGATTTTAAAAAGGAATCTATGGAGCTTATTGAGGAATTGGTACTATAGTTAGGGAGATGATTTATCCTACACAAATACTAGAAAGTACCAAATCAAAGCACAGATAAATAGCACATCCCTTATCCAAATTGATAATAGCAACAATCAAAAATCAATCAGAGCTACTCCAATTTGTAGCAGAAGGTACTTTTGAAGATAAAGGTGTAAATGTGGGGAAATAAGGAATGGGACAGAGAAATGGGACAGAGTTGTCAATCTCCCTCCAAGCTGTGGAGCCTTGTGAGCAAAAATTCTTCTTTGTGAGCTACTGGCATTAAAGCTGTGAGCAAGTGGTTTGGCTGATGCATAAATTAGTTTGCTCTGGAGCCAGCCTTCTTGAGCTAAGACAAAATTGTGTGAGCTGGAGGCTAAAAAACTGTAAGCTAGCTCACACTAACTCAACTTAGAGGAAACACTGGACAGAAGTATCCAGTCTTCCTGACGTGAGGCCTAAATAGCAGAAAGGAGTAAAATGCCAACTCTCTGTGTAGTGCAGTGTAAGTTAGAAAATAATAGGAAATAGATCAAGATGGGGAGCAAAGATGTACCTCTCCTAGTCTGCATAGAAATCAGATAAAATAGAGGGATCCTGGGTGTTGTGAGCTGTTGTTGCAGTTCAATTTATAGGCCAGATCAGACTTAGTGATTTCAGCAAGGAAGGGGACTAACTATGAAGGTGGGGTGACAGTTAGGAGCCAGAAACCAGGTACAAAAATTTGGGGGCTGAAAAATGGCTTTTATGCACCTCTAGTCATATAGAAACAGGGAGAGTGTCTCTGCTGCAATGGGATTTGGTTACAGCTAAAGTTGCAAACCCAACTGTCAGGTTTGAATTCTAGAGGAGTGGAAGGTAGAAAGGGCATGATTAGCCATGCTCAAAAGTATAGGGACATATGGGAAATGTCAACCTGGGCCTGAGATATTATGAAGGTGATGTAGCTCCTACTCAGGGCTATTTTTCAGGGTTAGTTACCTCAATGCAAAAATTGACAGTTTGACAATGCAAAAATTGACAGTTTGACTATGCCATATCATCCATGCTAGCTTCCCAGTTAGTGAAATCATTTACAGGCAATGAATTTAGCAGGGAGTCACTCTGATTAGGACTGCACTGTTAGTGCAGTAGTTAAAGCAGTAGCTCTTTATCTATTTAAACTGTGCTTTGTGTCCAAGTGCCATCACTTTATCTCTTTGCTTCCTTCTCCAATTCATTGGGATCAGTTTGGCAACTTTATTCATTATGGCCATTGTTCTTGGTATTACGGATTAAAAAGAGGGGATTAAATATTTGAAGATAGCCTTATATCACTGAAGCCAGGTTTCTTTCTGTGTATAAAAAGCAGATTTTAAAAAAAAAATCATAACATTTATTCTGAATGCTGAAAATAATTTTGTACCAGAGAGAAAATAAACTCTGCTTTTCTCAAGGTATTTGCAGATGGTCAATAAATCATTTAATCTACTTGAGCTTATTTTGCACAATAATGCCTAACCGACATGGGGATATGCTTAAATCTTCTATTGACAAATAGTAAACTCTCTCATTAAACTTAATCCATTGTACTGCAAATGTCACTCCCTCTAGCATTTCTTCCAATCAATATCTTTTACTTTCTGTTACCCTGTCAGATAAGATACAGTTTACATACAGAGTATTGACTTCACTTCCATTGGAAGATAGCAGCACACACATTGAAACCCTCAGGGAGTTTACTATAGAATAAAATGCCCAATCTGACAGTCACTAAGGTTTTGTGCGTGCACTTGTGTATGTTGGGGGTATGTAACAATAAAGGGGTAAGGGGAACTATGAGGATTCTCTGTAAAGATATTTTCTTTTGCATTTCCAGTCCCAGATGTACAGCATGCTTTAGCATGTGAGATAAATAAAAATGAGTACTGTTGAAGGTGTTGCTTGACACTTAAGCAATACATATTATACATGAGGTTATAAAAATAATAAGGACAAAATGGTTGTCTTTGAGAAACTGTTTAATGTTAAGCAATGGCTAGATATTTCCTTTTATTTTCACTTTTCTAAGAACTCTGATTTTTTTAGAATGCTTTTTGACGTGTGTTGTATAGAAAAATGTTACACACAGAGAATAACATCATTTAGAATAAATAATACATTATTTTTTTCTGGAAGTGCAAGTGGTTTAGTATAGCAAGTAAAGGTGGACACAGTTTAAAAGCTGAAATCTGGCAGATATGAATAAAATTAAGTGGTGTGGAATTGGGGGTGAGTAATGTAGTGGCCAAGTTTGTGGGTGATACCAAATTATTCATTATGGTTAAAAAACAACAACAACAAAAAACAGGTAGATTGCAAAAAACTCCAGGAAGACATATCTAAATTCCCTGAGTGGGAAACAACGCACCAAATGATATTCAGTGTAGGCAAATGTAAGGCAATGCACACTGGAACAAAAGATCCTACTTCAAATATATGCTGATAGAATCTGAACTGCTGAGATTGCGAGGGAATGAGACCTTGGGGTTGTAAGGGATAACACAATGAAAACACGAACTCAGGCTGAGGACAGACTGGCAATCTATAGCGGGGCAGGCACGCTTTGCAAAAGGAAGAAAGGAGCATGTTCAGACATGCGCATCTGTCCCTCGGCTCCGTTGCATACTTACCCGTCTCCCAGTCGCTTTCCTTTCGCTTTAACAGGACACCGTTTTTTCCCGGTGTTCAGGGGCCTTCCTCCGCATGCCTCCCGCTTCCAAACAGTGTGAACTGGAAGAAGCGGGAGGCATCCGGAGGAAGTGTGAACGCACCGGCAAAAAGTTAAACACATCAACGGAAAACAAAAAAAGCAGCGGCAAGCGCAAGCCGCGCGCGCTGGCTACGCGGCAGTCTGAACGCTCCGTATTGCCGCTGATCCGCATTGCTCTGGCCAGTGTGAACGGCCAGCTCCGTGGGTTTTTTCCCCCGCTCCAGTTCCCTCCGCTTTGCCTCCGCTTTAGATTGGCAGTCTGTCCTCGGCCTCAGTGTGAGGCAGTGTGAAGAAGGCAAATTCCATGCTAGGGATCATTAAGAAAAGGAGTTGAAAATAAAACAACCAACAGTGTAATGCCCCTGTAGATCTTGGGTAAGGACACATTTGGAGTACTGTCTGCAGTTCTGATCACTGCGTCTAAAAATGTTATTGCACAGCTGGAAGGATTACAGAACAAGGCTGTTTCCTGCCTGGCTTCATCTCTTTACCTCCCCATTCCCGCAGCTGACTGAAACTTAAAAAAAAAAATGCTGGAAGATAAATTTTTGTTGCTCCTGGAATTTCAGTGGTGTTTTGCTAGATTCAAGTCCAGGAGCACCTTCGAGACCAACACGTTTTTCAGAATATGAGCTTTTAAGAGTCAAAGCTCCCTTTGTCAAATACCAAATCAGATGGTGTTTTGTATCTCCAAGCTGCCCTGGAAAAGCTAATGTTATACTGGAACCACAATAGAAAAGAGCAAGAGTCCGGTAGCTCTTTAAAGACTAACAAAGTATGTGGCAGGGTATGACCTTTCATGAGTCACTGCTCACTTCTTCAGATACTGGAGCCACAATGATACCACCTGGCACATATCAGAATACAAACTTCTAGTTTCAATTGCTTAGTATTTCTTTGTAGACATAAGGCAAATACCTGGGAAATTTTGAGTGACAGAAAAAATTAATGTTTGATATAATTAGTGAAATGTCTTCAAGGTTATCTTGAAGAGATGCAATTACCCCTAAACTGCTTGTCAGGATCCACTTGAGCCAGGTCAGAATCCAGAGCTGTCTCACTCTCCTGGACTGCTTTTCATTGGGCAAGTATCTCAGGATAGAGCCTCAGAATACAGCAAAAGAAGAGTGTTGCTTTTCACCCAGTTTCCCCACTTTGTTCTGCCAATTACCTATCCCCACAGGCTCGAGAATGGGTCTAACTCTTCCTCCCTGACCACTCCTGGGCATGCCTTTAAATGCTTCCCCAAGGGAGGGCTAACCCTGAGTTCAGCCAATCCTGGGCCAATGGATACTTGCCTTGGATTAGTGAGCTCATTGGCTGTTCCCCCTGAACTTCTTTAAAGAGCTGGCTGCCTCACCCAACTTCCTTTAAGAAGGTGAGTGCTGCCTGCTGTACTTGCCCACCTACCAGAGCTAGGGATGGGCACAAATTAAAGTACATGATTAGTTTTGATTTGTAGAAACTCAGCTGGGTTGGCTTCTGCTGCTGAGCATGCCACTGTGAGCCGGCTGGGCTCCTTCAAGCTGGATGACTCTCCAGTAGACTCCATCAAGGCCATGCCCTGCCACAACCTGACAGACAACTTCCTCAGCTTTGGGACTTGCTGGTGTGGCATGCCATTGGTGGAGCTTGCAGTGGAGATTCTTTTTCAAATGAAATAATTTTGACCATAGAATCATAGAATCACAGAGTTGGAAGGGGCCATGCAGGCCATCTAGTCCAACCCTCTGCTCAATGCAGGATCAGCCTAGAGCATTCCTGACAAGTGTTTGTCCAGATGCTGCTTAAAGTCTGCCAGTGAGGGGGAGATCACCACCTCCCTAGGCAGTTGATTCCACTGTTGCACAACTCTTACAGTAAAAAAGTTTTTCCTAATATCCATCTGGAACCTTCCCACCCTTAGTTTAAACCCATCATTGTGAGCCCTATCTTTTGCTGCCAACAGGAACAGCTCCCTGAACTCATCTAAGTGACAGCCCTTCAAATACTTAAAGAGAGCAATTATGTCCCCCCTCAACTGCCTCTTCTCTAGACTAAACATTCCCAAGTCCCTCAGCCTTTCCTCATAGGGCTTGGTCTTCAGGCCCCCAATCATCCTTGTCACTTTCCTTTGCATGCATTCCATTCTGTCCACAACCTTTTTGAAGTAAGGCCTCCAGCACTGTACACAATAATCCAGGTGTGGCCTGACCAATGCAGTGTACAGTGGGACTGTGACATCTTGTGATTTGAATGCCATGCATCTGTTAATACAAGAATGCATTAGCCTTTTTGGTTGCTGCATCACATTGGCTGCTCATATTTAACTTTTGGCCACCCTTACCCCCAAGATCTTGTTCTCACACACTGCTACTCAGAAGTGTATCCCTCATCTAGTATTAGTGTTCCTCATTTTTGTTACCCAGATGTAGAACTTGGCACTTATCCTTGTTAAATTGCAACTTGTTCTCATCTGCCCATTTTTCCAGTATATTCAGTTCTCATCAGGGCACTTTTTATAGAAAAAGCCCAGCAGGAACATATTACCATAATCAGCCACACCCACCAGCAGGAACTTATTAGTATATTAGGCCACACCACTGACAATGCAGAAAGAGACAGAGAAAGAAAGAAGGAGGGAAAGAAAGAGAAGGGAAGGAGGAGGGAAAGAGGGAAAGAAAGAAAGGGAGAGAGAGAAGGGAAAGAGGGAAAGGTGGAAAAGAGGGAAAGAAAGAGAGAGAGAGAGAGAGAGTCATGGGCTGGGTGCAGGCAGGGCAAGAGAGCGAAAATCCAAGTCCAGTTCGAGGTCAGAATCAAGAGGTACCAAGCCGGAGCCAAAAGAACAGAGTCTGAAGTACAAACCAAGAGCGTAGTTGTTGGAAGCCAGAGTCAAGGAGCCAAGAGTTCAAAGCACAAATCAGAAATCAGGAGCACGCATGAGGGAAGTGCAGAGTGTCATCAAACTGACTAGTTGCTGGCATGAGGAATCAGCATCAGGAGGGGAAGCTAAATACCCCTCAGGTGCTGGGGTTAATTAGTGCTCAGCGTGTGTGTCCCAGCTTCTGTTAGAACTCAGAGAGGGACCACCTGCTGTGCAAGCATGCCCTCCTCCACCAGGATGCTAAGTCTTGCCTGAGCTGGTTCCGCAAACGCACCATCGGAAGAGGCGAGTTAGGGGGGCTGCCTGTCATGCATTGTTCCTCTGCCATTGTTGCTGGGACAGGTGGTAGGGATATGCTGGCGAGCTCCGAGGTTTCATCAGGGTCAGGTGTGGGCTCTGCTGAAGCTGGAGCTGGGGCACATCCTCAGCAGGACTCATGACACTATTCCCTCCAGGGCCTCCCCCAGCAGATGGGCTGGGTTTGTCCAGGTAGGTAGTGTGGAATTGCCACACCAGGTCTGGGGAATGAAGGTTAGCAATCAGTCCCCAGAAGCATTCCTTGGGGCCATAGCCTTCCCAGTCCACGAGGTATTGGAGGGCCCCCTGATGGTACCGTGAATCCAAGATTTGGTGGACCTAATACTCGTCATCCATGAGTGATGGGGGAGTGGGTCGAGCAGGATCAGGCAGAGCTGCTGGGACTAGCAAGGAGCAATGGAATACAGGATGGATGTGCAGATGGGAGGGCAACTGGAGACAGAAAGCGACAGGGTTGATTTGCTCCAGGATCTCATAGGGTCCAATAAAACGGGCGTCTAATTTCTGGGACCAACCGGGCCTTCATAGGTACTGGGTGGAGAGCCAGACACAATCTCCGGGTTTGAGTGAGGGGCATTCTTGCCAGTTCCGATCAGCCACTGTCTTGTAGGCATCCTTGGCCTGCTGGAGCTGTTCCCGGAGCAAGGCGTGGAGTGCATGGAGTTCCTGGATGCAGGTATCTGCTGCCAGAATGCTGGTAGGTGGCTGGATGGCAGGGAAGAAATGGGGATGGTGTCTGTAGGTTGTGGTGAATGGGGTTGTTTGGGTTGATGAGTGTACTGCATTGTTATACACTAACTCAGCCAGGGGTAATAGGGTGAACCAGTTGTTCTGTTGATAGCAGGAATAACAGCAAAGGTACTGTTTGAGAGTGGCATTGGTTCATTCTGTTTGTCTGTCCATCTGCAGGAGGTAGGCGGATAGCAGGTGAATTCGGGTATCTAGTCTGGTGTGTAGTGCCATACAGGAGAATTGTGGGCCTCTATTGAAAACTATTGAACAGATGCTATCTGGGAAAGGGTAACACCATCATTATTCTGGATCTCTCAGCAGCATTTCATTCTGTAGTGTAGATCTTCAAATACTTTTGGGCTACCTGAGATGAACAGAACTGCTTGGTAGAGCTTCTGCTCCTAACTGATAGATCAGGGGTGGCCAACCTTGCTTAACGTAAGAGCCACATAGAATAAATGTAAGAGCCACATAGAGATGTCTGAGAGCTGCAAGACAGAAACAAATATCACACACACGTTTTTATTTTTTAAAATATGCAAATTTGCTTTTTATTAACGTTAAATGGGACTGCCAAAAATAAAAACAAACGAGGAAAAACGGTTATTGATAATGATATTACTTGTTTGCTAATGATATTGAGAG
Source organism: Lepidodactylus listeri (assembly GCA_029233225.1). Taxonomy (NCBI): domain Eukaryota; kingdom Metazoa; phylum Chordata; class Lepidosauria; order Squamata; family Gekkonidae; genus Lepidodactylus; species Lepidodactylus listeri. The sequence continues at coordinate 113,999,280 of JARCFY010000001.1, read as the reverse complement.
AGAGAGAGAAAAAGAGAGAGATGGAAAGAAAGAATTAAAGAAGGGGAAAGAAAGAGAGAGAGAGAGAGAAACTAGGAAAGCAAATAGATGGGAGGGGGGAGGGAGGAGGGAGGGAAGGAAGGAAGGAAGGAAGGAAGGAAGGAAGGAAGGAAGGAAGGAAAAGCATGCCTCCCCTTTGCTTCCCCAGCCGCCCTGTCAGGAGCCACACAATATGTGTGAAAGAGCCGCATGTGGCTCCCGAGCCACAGGTTGGCCACCCCTGTGATAGATGGATGCCAGAGGGTAGCTCTGAAACCAATATGCCTCATGTTTTAAGTGTGTCTTCACTTCTGTCCCTAATTGGACTTTATTGCCATTCTTAAATATTTCTCACATTTGAACTCCAAGACATGTTGTATCTATCTTTAATCTATTAGAGGCTCTATTAGTCTGTAGCCCAGTTCTTTGTCCTTTATCCAAGGCTGTGCTCTTCTGGGTTCCTTAATTCTCCATTTGGCATGATTCAGTGATCACCTGAGAGCACCGGGCAGCCTTGATTCTGGCCTTCAGAAGCATCTTCCATGTTCTTTTTAGCCAGGACCAGCAAACCTTTTATATTTCCAACTATATCTGTGACAACTTTGTTCCGCTGCCACCGCTATATGAGTAAGTCGCAGCCACTCACTTTGATAGCAGACTTGATGGGGCATATTTCTGTATAGTAAAACTAGCAAGAAATGTGCTTCTTACAGAATAAAATATAAGACCAGAGAGCTACTGGTCAACAAGGTGGGATTCACTGTCAGCACCCCAGTGGACCTACTAAGTGGATCCTTTACATAGGACAGCAACAGAAGAATCTGTCTTCCTTTGACACCTGACCTTTCATTTTATGTCCTTACTCTGGGTTCTTTCCATCCCTACATGATGCATGATGTTCATTGTCATTGCACAGCTTGTATTCATGCTCAAAAGCTTTTCTTTCCATTCCTTCTGAAATTGCTCAGAAGATATGTTTGCATCTTACAGATTGACATCTTTGTTTAGTTCTTGGCATGCTAGTAAAACCCCTATTGTAGTTAACTGTTTATACATAAATGTGTATGCTGAACAATGTTTAGCTTGCATGAATGTCAAAGTTATTTGTAGGCCTCCCTCAGCCACTGACTACAAATGTACAACTATCCAATTATTTTCTCCGCTGTTCAGTGCTATATTAGATACAATAGAAAAGACTCTAAGACAAATGACAGTGTGATATAAGATTTTAAATATCACTCACATCTTAGAATTAATTTGATGGGTTCTTAAATATTCAGCATTACAGAGAAAGTGACAATGTTACATTCATTTTGGGGATCAGCAGCACTGTAGCAACATTCCTATCATGTTGGCTGCATCCTTTAACAAAACTCACTGCATGACTTTGAGCCATCATGTGGTTTGTTTCCTACCCGAAATCCAAATTAATACTGCTTGAGGATGAAAGGAAAACCTTGAGTATGTCATAGCCTGAGACAAACAGTGCATCATGAGATAAGACCTTATCATGGGGATGCAATGGCAGAGCAGCTCAGGATAGCTATCCAGACGTCTTGGTTATATAAATTCCTTTTGTGCTTTCTTCTTTTCAGTCTTTACAGCTTTACAGTCATGCAGCTTAGACCTGATTCTTCCGCATTCTGATTTTCATCACTTGTGTGTTCCTATTGCTTCAGGGTCCTCCCCCTCAAGTGTGTTTTGCTCTCTCTAGTAGTCCCAGAGGGAGCAAAACACATGTGGAAAAGGGGGGGACCCAAAGCAATAGGGACAAGTGAGTGACAAAAATGAGAATGCAGAAGAGACTTTAAATGGAGCAAAGTATTTACCCATGTAAGCATAAGCCCCATCATACTTAAATTCAGTTACTATATGCACTATCCTACACATGTGCAACTACAGCACATCACTAGAGTATCTGGCCACTTCAAGTGTGCTATTTCTTCACATCCATTGATCAGTATATGTGATGAGCAGTAGACAGTAAACAAGACAGTAGTAGAAACCTACTACTGGTTTGTGTCATTTTAAAATTGTGCCCCACTTTGCATGTATTTTATAATTTTGATTGTCCTGATTGGGAAATTCAGCTTTAGTGGATGACCCTGGGTTTTGTATTTCTAAACTTCTATCATGTCTTCCCTTACATACCTTTTAATTGGCTAAACAGCCCTAAGCGTTTTAACCAACACTCATAGGGCAGCTGCTCTAGCCCTATCATTGTGGTTGTTCTTTTCTGCACCTTTTCAAGCTTTACAATATCCATTTTCAGGTGTGGTGGCCAGAACTGTACACAAAATTCCAAATGTGGTCTCACCATAGATTTGAATAAGGGCGGTACGATAGTAGCAGTTTTATTCTCCATTCCAATTCTAATGACCAGCTTGGGATTTGCCTTTTGCACAGTAGTTTCACACTGAATCAACATTCTCATTGAGCTATCTACTATCACATCATTTCTTTGTCTGTTGTTGCCAACTCAGATCCTATCAGTATATATGTGAAGCTGGAATTATTTGCTGCAACTTGCTCACATTGAATCTCATTTGCCATTTTCATGCCCATTCCCAGAGTTTGAAGAAATCCTTTTGGAGCTCTTAACAGTCCCATTTTTGTCTTAACCACGCTAAAAAATCTGGTGTCACCTACAAACTTCACCACCTCACTTCACCCCAAATTCTAGGTCATTTATTTAAGTTGAAAAGTACTGGTCCCAATACAGATCCATCAGGGACCCTGCTGCTCACACCCCTCTATTGTAAGAACAGATCATTTATTCCTACTCTCTTATTCCTATTTTTTAAACCAAGTTCCAATTTATAACAGAATTTGACCTCTTATCCCATGACTCTGGTCAGGAGTCTTTGTGAGGGACTTTGTCAAAAGCCTTCTGGAAATCCAAATAATCCATGTCTACCAACTAATTCCTGTCCACATGTTTACTGACACTTTCAAAGGACTCTACAATATTAGTGAGACCGGACTTAACTTTGCAAAAGCCATGTTAGTTTTTATTCAGCAGAGCTTGTATTTCTGTATCCTTGACAATTTTATCTTTAATAATGCTTTCCATCAATTTACCAGAAAAAGCCATTAAGCTAACCAGCCTGTAATTTCCTGTCCTGTTCCAGCCCAAGAGCCTAACAGCACAAGAGGCCCTGAGTTGATTATTGCCACCTTCTCCAGTTGCTGACTCATATGTCACTGATCTGTGAAAAACTGTGTTACTGTGAACCAACCGAACTAGTGTTATCAATACCTCTTGTGTAGTTGTTTCACTCTTTTCAGAAAAATAACCAAGAAACTATTTCTATACAGGTCTTCTCTATCACTTGATACTTATGACAGGAGATGTTGAGAACAGAACCTATGACCTTCTGCATGCAAAGCAGACATTCTACAACTGCCCATTGTCCTCCCTCTTTGAAAAGCACAATATAACCTAAATAAATAAAGTACTGGATGACTTTTAATTAATGATTTTGTCATAACAATGCTGAAATTATCCCTTTTGCTTTCTGCAACTTACCCTCTTACATTGCAATCCTATGCACACTTACCTGCAAGCAATTTCCATTTACTTCTGGGTAAGCATGCATAGACTTGCACTGTAAAGCTGGTTCCAGTTTATTCTGGAATCACCAAGACTGGCTGTAACTAACTGTGGGCCTAGAGGCCACATTCCTTACAATTTTGCCTGCATTGTTATATTTTTGCTCTAATCGTAGCCTTTAAAAAATTGATAAATGATGGATTTTTCCCTATACAAGAGAGTCCTCCTTTTCCTGTCTAAAACCAAAGGGAAGTTCAGGAGTCAGAGAATCATAGAATCACAGAGTTGGAAGGGGCCATATAGGCCATCTAGTCCAACTCTCTGCTCAATGTAGGATCAGCCTAGACTATCCCTGACAAGTGTTTGTCCAGATGCTGCTTAAAGACTGCCAGTGAGGGGGGGATCACCACCTCCCTAAGCAGCTGATTCCACTGTTGCACAACTCTTACTGTAAAAAGGTTTTTCCTAATATCCAGCCAGAACCTTCCCATCTTTAATTTAAACCCATTATTGCGAGTCCTATCCTCTGCTGCCAACAGGAACAGTTCCCTGCCCTCCTCTAAGTGACAGTCCTTCAAATACTTAAAGAGAGCAATCATGTTCCACCTCAGCTTCCTCTTCTCCAGACTAAACATTCCCGTCCCTCAGCCTTTCCTCATAGGGCTTGGTCTCCAGGCCCTCAATCATCCTCATCGCTCGTCTCTACACACACTCCATTCTGTCCACATCTTTTTTGAAGTAAGGCCTCCAGAACTGCACACAATAATCCAGGTGCAGCCTGACAAATACAGTGTACAGCAGGACTATGACATCTTGTGATTTGGATGTTATGCCTCTGTTGATACACCCCAAGACTGCATTAGCCTTTTTTGTTGCTGCATCACACTGACTGCTATATTTAACTTTCAGTCTACCCTTACCCCAAGATCTTGTTAACACACACTGCTACTCAGAAGTGTATACGCCATCCAGTATGCATGTGCCTCATTTTTGTTACCCAGAGGTAAAACTTGGCACTTATCCTTATTAAACTGCATCTTGTTTGCATCCGGCCACTTTTCCAGCATGTTCAGATCTCATTGAATTATATCTCTATCTTCTGGTATGTTCATTGCTGCTCTCAATTTAGTGTCATCTGCAAATTTAATTAGTAGCCCCTCTACACCCTCATCCAGATCATTTATAAAAATATTGAAAAATACTGGGCCCAGAACACCACTGGACACCTCACTCCATTCACATGAAATGCTATTGACAACCGTTCTCTGAGTGCAGTTTTCCAACCAGTTCCCTATCCACCTAACTATCCTAGAGTCCAGTACATAGTCCTTTAGCTTACCCATCAGAACATCATGGGGAACTGTTGGGAAAAATAGTCAACAATACTTAAATGCTCAGAGTTTGCAATGGATCTTTGCTTCACTGGAGAGAAGACATTTCTTTCTGTTTAAAATCTTTATTTCTAAGGGACAGGGTACACAGAAAACCTACAAAATAACAAGAGATATCTAGAGCTACATCTTTACATGCTACTGGTACAAACACATGGTCACTCAGCAATGGAGAATCCTCCTTCTTCTTGACCCCTAGAAAGAAATCACCTGAATACATTAACCAATCAATATCATTTACTTTTGCAGGCTATTCTTGCATTGGCTGTCTGACAGGTTTCCTTCCAGGTCAGTCTAAACAATGGTTCAGAAGATAAACAAGTTAACCCTATAATGACTGAAATCTTAGAGCTTGTGACTCATACATTTCCAACAGAAACCCTAAAAAAACCTTTACCAAAAGCCAGGTAAATAAAATCAACAGCATTCCCTGGATCCAGTAAGCTTGTCATTTGATCAAAGAAAGATATGAGGCTGGTCTGGCAGGATCTGCTGGAGACAAATCTGTGCTGACTTCCCCAGATCACCAAGTTGTACTTTAGATGCTTGCACATCGATCCCTTTAAAATCTGCTCCAGTATCTTCCCTGGGACAGAGGTCAAACTGACTGGCCTGTAGTTTTCTGGGCCATCCCTCCTCCCTTTAAAAAATTGGGATAACATCTGCCCTCCTCCAGTCCTGTGGCACATCTCCCATCCTCCAAGAGGTCTGGAAGATGATGGACAAAGGCTCTGCAAGCTCTCTAGAAAGTTCTTTGACCACTCTTGTGTACATACCATCTGGCCCTTGGGATTTGTACTTATTCAGTGCAGCCATATGCTTCTCAGCTACCTCTCTGTCCATGTCAACCAGCAGCCCAGATGCTGTGACTTGTCTACTACCATCTCTAGAAGAGCCTGTTCTCTTCTTTAGGGGAAAAAACTGAGGCAAAATACGCATTGAGCCTTTCTGCTTTCTCTCTGAGTTTCTCCATTTTCACCCAACAGTGGGCTCATCACCTTTTTTATCTTGCATTTGCTCCCCAAATATTTGATGAAGAGTTTCTTTTTGTAGCGAGCCTCCCTTGCCAGCTTTAGCTCACTGTGAGCTTTGGCTTCTCTGATGGTTAACCTACAGTGTCTAGCAATCCGCAGATACTTTTCTTTAGAGGTATGTCCTTGCCTCCATTTTTTTAACATTTCCTTTTTCTCCCTTAGCACACCACACAGTTCTCTGTTCATCCACACTGGTTTCTTGGATCCCCTACTATGTTTCCTACTTGTGGGAATAGTGACAGCTTGATCTTACAAGAGCTCTTGTTTTAGGAGAGCCCACCCATCACTTGCTCCTTTCCTTTCTAGCAGTCTTGCCCATGGAATAATTCTTGTCATACCTCTGCATTTATTCAAGTTTGCCTTACTGAAATCTAACTTACATGTGTGGTTACGAACTACCTTGGTCCCCCACAGCAAAAGGAATTCTAGCAGGACATGGTCACTTCCCCCTAAGGTCCCCACTACCTTCACCCCATCTACCATCTCTTGCTTGTTAGTCAATATTAAGCCGAGTATGGCTGAGCCCTTCATAGCTTCCTCCACGATTTGATGTCTAGACACATCAGGATGAGCTCTTGAGCACTTTGGAACAAAAATGCTGAATAAGGGGGTAGGGATTTGTAAAGAGCTTATAAAATCCTTTCTAAAGCCCTTGGTGCTTCAGCTGTGTTAGTATCAAACCACATAAGGATTTAAAAGTCAGCACCAGCACCTTGAATTGTGGCTGGAAACAGATTGGAACCCAGTGTAGATGGGCCAAGGCAGGAGTAATATGATTCCTATGATCCACTCCAGTCAGCATCATGGCTGCAGCATTCTGCAGCAATTGAAGTTTCTGAACACTTTTCAAGAGCAGCCCCATTACAGCAGTCTAATCTAGATGTAACAAGGGCATGCACTGCAGTGGCCAGATTTTTTCTGCTCAGGAAAGACCACAGCTGGCTAACCAGTCAAAACTGATAAAAGGCACTCCTGACTGTTGGAGAAATGAGCATGTAATGCAAGGCCTGAGAAATTCAGTCATTATAGGGTTAACTATGCAACTTGTTTGTTTACCTATGTTAGCCTGGAAGTGATACCTGGCAGCTGGCCAATTAACTTCGAGCCCGGGAAAACTGAAGGTGTACTGTCTTGCTAATTGGTTACTGATATCAGGTGTTTCCTTTCAGGGGTCAAGAAGAAGGAGAGATCCTCCATTGCAATCTCTCACTCTCTATCAATATGTCTTAGTGTGAAGACGGAGCACAATGCAGCTCCTTAGAAAGCATGTTTTGTTTATTTGTAGCTAATCCCGTTTACCTTTTCCCTTTAGTAATAAACTTCTTTTAAACTAAAAGAAGCAATCTCTTCTTTCCAGAAAAGCAAGATTCATTACTCTGAATTTTTCTTGATTATTGGACAAAAGTCCTAACACTGACCACAGCTTATCCAGCCTTAGGCTGGGCCCAAGAGCACTCCCAGAGTACAGACACATTCCTTCAAGGGGAGTGTAATCCCATCCAGAATGAGAGACACCTTAAATCTCAGGTCAGGCTCTCAATTCACCAGTAGCACTTTCTGGCTTGTTGGGATTAAGGTTCTCTTTATTAGCCCATATCCAAAACTGCATTGAGGCACAAGTTAAGAGTAACTACATCCCACCTAGAATCAATGGAAGTGTGAGAGTTGAGTTTCATATGCATATTGGTGACAACCCAGTCCAAATTGCTGGATGACCTCACCCAGAGGTTTCATGTAGATGTTAAAGAGCACAGAGGACAAGATGCAACCTTATGGGACCCCACAGGCCAAAGGCTGAGCATCAGTCCCCCAACACTACATTCAGAAACCTAGCTTCCATGTAGGACTAGAACCACCACAAAATGATGTATCCCAGTCCCAATCCAGAAGGGTGGTCCAGAAAGATACCATGACTGATGGTACAGAAAGCTGCTGAGAAGTTTAGAACTCACATACTACTGTCCATTTCCCAGCACAGGTCATCCACTAGGGCAACCAAAACTGTTTTTGTTCCAGATTGAGAAGGATCTGAACTATGAATAACAAACATATAATCCTAATCAACATTTCCTATTTTTAAATTTAACATCTAGTCACAGTAATAAAAGTGTTTACGACATTCTGTATTTGGCTGGTGTGGATTCATGTGTATCTAGTTATTCCTCTGTTATAATTATAAGTGTGTACATAAGCACAGTCCTGAGGCCTCTTTATTCTGATGGGAAGAGCCCACACATAATATAATGCCACTATCCTCTATTTGGCAGTATGTTACTTTGTGAATTTTGAGGAGTAACCCACATGCCAATCTGCCCCATCACCAGGCAAACTTAAGTAACTCAGAGAGGACAAAGATTTTATTATGAACTAGCCTGTTATTTTTGGTAAATTACTGGATACTAGTTCCTGTGGGGTTAATAATTGATCCTGGTTATGCCTGCCTCTAGTGTGCTATGGAGACATTCTTGCCCTCTTCTCATGATATTTAACCCATTATTACCTTTTTCATATATACCAAGAGTCCTGGGGTAAACAAAAACAGAATTTTCATGTTCCAATAGAGGGAAAGAAAGGTTTAGGCAGTAAATGCTATACAATTTTAGCTGTGGGGTATCTTAACTTGGAGAAACACTGTCACTAATGGATAAGTTGTTACAGAGGTACAAAAAGTATCAACTAAAAATCGCCACTCTAGACTATGAGGCTAAAATAGCCAAATTTCTCTCAGGTTTTCCAACCTAGTTCAAGATTTCTGGGGCTTTTACCACACTAACCTCAATCTGTCTTTTAGATTCTTTCTACCAAGAATACTAAGTTTGAGAGCTTACAAATCAGTGCATGGCCCCTCTGAACACCCACACTAAACCCAGTCTGCTTCTTCCTGAAGACTATGAGATAGGACTCACAGGACTCATGGAAGGGGGCATGGCTTAGTGGCATGCAGAAGAACCCATGCTCAATCCCTAACATCTCTAGTAAGTATCAGATGTATGTGATGTGGAAGATCTCCATCTGAAACCCTGGAGAGCCACTGCCAGTCTGAGTAGGCAATACTGACTTTGATAGGCTAATGATCTGATTCAGTATAAGGCAGTAGAAAAGAACAAGAATCCAGGAGCACCTCAAAGATGAACAAAATTTGTGGCAGGGTATGAGCTTTTGTGAGTCACTGCTCACTTCTTCAGACTCATGAAAGCTCATACCCTGCCACAAATTTTGTTAGTCTGTAAGGTGCTACTGGACTCTTGCTCTTTTCTACTGCTACAGACTAACCTGGCTACCTATCTTGATCTATCCTAGGGTAAGGCAATATATGTACTTCTAGCCTGCCTGTTGGAGTGTTTAGACCCTGTCTGAGGTGAATGACCAGTGTTCCATTTCTTCTACCAGCTTCCCCTCCATTCTCCCTCTGAGGCTCCAAGGGCTCCGATAGGCTCTAGCCTCTCCACTATACCAACAGGGCAAAAAAGGAATTATCTGTAAAGTAAGGATATAGGACAGACTTAGCATGTCTATCACATTGTTTATCTGCACATATGGCTAATAAAAAGAGTGGCAGATGAGAGAGTGGTTTAGTTAATCCCAAGAACTGTAAATACACAATACATTGTCCCACAATCTAGAACAAAATCCACTGAAATAAATGGGTTTAATCATTGCTAACTCTGTCCAGTATAGTATTCATTATTACAGGTAAAATCACCTACCTAGCACAGGTATCCATCCACTACAGCAAGTCCAAAGGTAATTTTTTTATCATTCTCCTTTTTGATTTGAGAAACTGCTAAAAGATCTAATAGCTCCTTGAGGCTTACAAGAAAAAGGATAAACCCCAGGAGGTACTCCTTTCAGGTCAGTTACATGTCTTACTCATGGAGAAAGACACATCTGCCCCATGGTGCAACTGCTGTGTGAGCAAAAACACTTCCTTGATTGATGGCAGGAAAGAAAATACATGAAAGCAGGAAGGAGAAAAGAAAACACCTACTTTTAACATTTTTGCTCTCCTTCCATTATGAGCACCTGATACCTCCAATCTTTCAAACCTCAGATGAAAAAATCAATAAATCTTGAGAATGTAAAAGTTCCCACCTTCAGTACCTTTGTATCACATAAGCTATATATGAAGAAAAACTGATACTTTTTATGGTCCCTTCCCTTTTTTCACTAACTTTTTTTTTAAAAAAAGCTTTCTTTGTGCAACTATTGCTCATTTGGAACAAAATATCATGTGACTACTTAAAAGAAGTGCCTTCAGAAGAAGACTACACATAATAAAGAAAGTTAACCCCCTGGAAATGATGGATTTTAAGGCTCTGGAAGATATCTCATCAGCATTCCACAAGATAGTTGTTAATCCTACTGGCAATTTTGCAGAAATAGTCTAATACTTCACATTACATTTTTTTTCCGGGGGGGGGGGGGGGACGTAAAAAGAAAGAAAATAAATGTTTGCTATCTTTTTTTTCCTCTTGAAAAAACTTGCTACCAAATGCCTTTTTATAAAAAATTGATCCCTTTCCTTTCAAAACAAAACAGAAATGTGTGTATTATAATTAATCTGATCAAGCTACACTTTTCCAAAGGACTGATATGGACTTATTGAACACTTAAGATTTCCCTTTATTTAAATACATGTTGAAACTCATAAAAAGAGGAAACAATCATGAAGAGGATGTGCAAAAATAAAAAAAAATAAAAAATCAGGAACTCCCCCCCCCCCATACCAGTATTCCTGATATTCCTGAATTCCAAATACTGGTATAATATTTGGATTCAGGCTATCCCCCCCCCCCAAGGTTTCCAATCTTTCAAAGAGTGCTTTTGGATGGTTCCTCATCCTCTTGGAGAGTGACAAGTGGAGTGCCTCAAGAATCTGTCCTGGGACCTGTTTTGTTCAACATCTTTATCAATGATTTGGATGAAGGGATAGAGGAAATGTTTATGAAATTTGCAGATGATACTAAATTGGGAGGGGTAGCAAATTGGGAGGGGTACCTTTAAAGCCCTATATGGCCAGGGACCTACCTACCTAAGGAACTGCCTTTCCCCACATGTACCCCAGAGAGGACTAAGATCGGGCTCCCAAAATTGCCTGGCTCTCCCAGGGCCTAAAGAGGCCAGGGTAGTTACAATGAGGGCCAGGACCTTCTCAGTGGCGGCCCCTCACTGGTGAAATGGCTCCCAGAGGACATCAAGGCCCTGTTGGATCTTTTACAGTTCCCCAGGGCCTGTAAAATGGAGCTCTTCCACCAGGCTTTCAAGTAGGGTGCTGCCTCAACTTTATGGTCCTGGCCTGACTACCAACTGTATCAACAGTACCAACGGTGCCACCAACTGAGGCTTTGTAGTTAAGGGAGAGCCTGACACCATTCAGCTTACAGTGAGGCTTGAAGATCGCCATCTTTTATTGTATATTATATTATTTATTTTTATTTTATTAAACTTTTACCCTGCCCTTTCAGCAAAGCCGGCTCAGGGTGGCTTACAACAGTATAAAACAATATAACAATGTAAAATCAATAAAACAATAAAATTCTGTTCATACAAATTTTAAAACCAATATTACAATAACGATTACTACTAGCAATTCCTCATCATACAGTCAATCACATGCCACCTGTCAGATGTTTACGGGCTCTGTAGTCAATACACAGTACTCCATGCTCAGGACAGGCTATAGTTGAAAAAAGTGGGGGGGACCCAGAAATTGGGCTCACCCACCATACTGGGACAGGCTATAGTTATAAATGGGGGGGGGGGACCCAGAGAGTCAGGCTCGCTTACCATACACTGTCAGATGGTAAAAAGGGCAGTGGCCATGGTGGTAACAGTGGTGGTAGCAGTGGTCGTAGTGGCAGTGGCTCCAAAAGCCTGGTGGAAGAGCTCCATTTTACAGGCCCTGTGGAACTGAAGCAAATCCTGCAGGGCCCTGATCTCTTCCAGGAAATCATTCTACCAGACTAGAGCTGCCACCGAGAAAGCCCTTGCCTTTGTTGTAACCAGCCTGGCCTCCTTAATAGACGGGAGGACCAGTTGATTCTGGGTCCCTGATCGCAGTGCTCTCTGAGGGATATATGGGGAGAGGTGGGCCCTCAGGTATGCAGGTCCCTGGCCATTAAGGGCTTTAAAGGTAAGGACCAGCACCTTGAACCGAATCTGGTATGCTATAGGCAGCCAGTGCAGTGTTTTCAGGGCAGGCTGGATGTGTTCCCACACCGGAAGACACAACAACAGCCTCGCCACTGCATTCTGCACTAGCTGCAGCTTCCAGATTTGGGACAAGGGCAGCCCCATGTAGAGGGCATTACAGTCATCCAGTCCTGAGGTGACCATCACATGGATCACTGTTGCCAAGTCATTGAGTTTGAGGAAGGGAACCAACTGCCTAATCAGCCTAAGATGATAAAAGGCCGGCCTGGTAGTGGCTGCTACCTGAGCCTCCATTGTTAAGGAGACATCCAGGAGCATTCACAACTCCTAACCCTCAGCACTGGCACAAACACCTGGTCCCTACACCTGGTCCCTACACCTGGTCCCTACACCTGGACCACTCCGACTCAGGCACAGGACCTCCGTCTTTGTTGGATTAATTGCAACTGGCTCAGCCTAAGCCAGCCAGCCACAGCTTGCAGAGCCCGATCCAGGTCCTCCGGTCTAGAGTCGGACTGGCCACCCAACAACAGATAGAGTTGGGTGTCATCAGCATACTGGTAACAACCCAGCCCATGCCCAACCCAGCCCATGTTTATATAGTATAATTTTATACTGATTGATAGTTTTATCTAGTTTTATCAGGAATTTTAATGCATATTTATTATGTTGTTAGCCACCCTGAGCCTACCGAATGGCAGGAAGAGCAGGATATAAATATAGATATAAATAAATAAATAAGGTAGAAGACAGAGACAGGATACAGGATGATCTTGACAGGCTGGAAAACTGGGCTAAAAGAAATTTAATGAATTTCAGTGGGGACAAATGTAAAGCTCTGCATTTAGGTAGGTAAAATCAAATGCATAATTATAAAATGGAGACTTGTCTTGGTAGTAGTATGTGTGAAAAGGATCTAGAGGTCTTAGTAGACCATACACTGAACATGAATCAGCAGTGTGATATGGTAGCTAAAAAGGCAAATGCAATTTTGGGCTATATCAACAGAAGTATAGTGTCCAGATCATGTGATGTGGTGGTACCACTTTACTCTGCTCTGGTTAGACTTCAGCTAGTGTATTGTGTTCCGTTTTGGCCACCACAATTTAAGAAGGATATAGACAAGCTGGAACATGTCCAGAGGAGAGCAACAAAGATGGTGAAGGATCTGGAGACCAAGTCCTATGAGGAAAGGTTGAAGGAGCTGAGTATGTTTAGCTTGGAGAGGAGATGACTGAGAGGTGATATGATCACCATCTTCAAGTACCTGAATGGCTGTCATACAGAGGATGGTACGGAGTTGTTTTCTGTTGCCCCAGAAGGTCAGACCAGAACCAGCGGGTTGAAATTAAATCAGAAGAGTTTTGGCTAAACATTAGGAAGAACTTCCTCAGTGGAACTGGCTTCCTCAGGAGGTAGTGGGCTCTCCTTCTTTGGAGGTATTCAAACAGAAGCTAGATGGCCATCTGCCAGCAATGTGGATTCTGTGAACCTAGGCAGATCATGAGAGGGGACAGGAAGGGTTGCTTCAGTGCTTAGTTCTTGTGGCCCTTTCTTACAAGCCCAGAGAAATGCTGATTGTGACTTTGGGATCAGGAATCAATTTTTCTTCAGGCCAGTTTGGCCAGGGATCCTGGAGGTTCTTTGTTATCTTCTGGGTGTGGAACAGTGGTCACTGCAAGGGTAGAGGGGGAGGTATTTGTGAATTTCCTGCATTGTGCAGGGTGTTGTTCTAGATGACCCTGGAGGTCCCTTCCAACTCATGATTCTATGATCTTTTGGCACCATTATTCCTTATGGAAAAATTTCTGTGTGGCTGGTGGGGTTGGTTTTAAAGGTACAGGCACCAACATTTCAGTGGAGCTGCTTGTTCCTGTCCTTTAAGGAACTCCCCAGTTTCAAGTAAATTGGACAAAGGTGTCCAATTCTATGGCCCCTGAACAGGGTGCCCAAGCCATCCTCCATTATTTCCAATGGAGGGGGGGAAAGGAAGAAGGGGGGGACACACATACACACAAACCCACAAGCTGCTTGCAGGGCAAAACAACATGCCTACAAGCAGCAATTACTGAGAACAAACAATGTCCTACAGAACCATTGTAAAACCTACTAGCCCAGTAGAGCCACAAGCCAATGTACCAAGAATGTCTGCAGTGGAAACTCAAAGGAGGGCACTTTTGCAAGCCCAGCAGAACCAATGGCAATGTGCAGAAGCCCAGGAGAACCCAGGGCTCCTGGGACAGTGCAAGCCCAACAGAACCAAAGTCAAACCAGAGAAACTCCACAGTAAAAACTGAAGGGGATGCACTTTTGCCATTCCAGCAGAACTAGTGGCAATATGCACAAGTCCAGCAGAACTGAGGGCCACTGTAGTACTGCAAGACCAAAAAAAGTAATATCAAACCAGAGAATCTCTGCAGTAGAAACTCAAGGAGGGGGGCATTTGCAAGCCCAATGATAATGTACACAAGTCCAGCAGAACTGAGGGCCACTGTAGTATTGCAATTCCAACAAAAGTAATGTCAAACCACAAAACTTCTACAGTGGAAACTGAAGAGGGGGGGGCACATTTGCAAGCCCAGCAGAACAAATGGCAATGTACAACTGCCTGGCTGAACCCAGCATCACTGTGCAAGCTCAACAGGACTAATGTGAATCCAGAGAATCACAGACAGCAGAACAAATCCAGGTGGGGGGTTGCAAGCCCAGGAGAACCAATAATAATGTACAAGTACCTGGCAGAACCCAGTGTCATTGTAGTAGTGCAAGCTCAACAGGACTAATGTCAAACTGGAGAATCACAGCAGAAGAAATCCAAGGCTTTGCAGAGAGAAAAAAAGACTCTTGAAACTGACAAGCACACTTGAAACCAACAATAAGCAGCCTGCAAGCCCATAGAAACCTGTGGGAGAGACAGAAACAAAGGGAAAACAGGAAACAAATAGAAAGCCCCAGACATCTGCAAATGCTGGCTCCCAGTCTTTCCAGTTAATCTCAAATATTTCCTGAATTTTTAAAGACAATTTTTCTGGTATTCTGAAAAATTATTGGATATATCTGGAAGCCAAATATACCCACAAATATACTAATAAGGTTTTTTCAGGTATATTTTTGGCTCACGTGTATCTAAGTGCACAACCCTAATCATGAAGCCTTATTCTATTGTCCTTGAAATGAACTGCACATTATTCCACACATAACATATCTCCTCATTATCTTGCCTTTAAGATGTTCAGGCCTTTCACAGATAACTCTGTGAACTGTGGCAGTTTCTGCTAGTACCTGAGCCTCTTCCCCAATTCTGCTTGCATGTTCATTTCCAGTTTCTTTCCACATCTGTTCTATGATACCTGTGATGTGCTTTGTACATAAGGTACATTTTCTTCAACCGTTGAACTGAGAGTATCCCTTCCCCCCAAACTACCCCATCATAAATTATCATGTTATTACTTTTCAGGTAATCTGCAGCTCTTGCTTTCCTTGATTTATGAGTGTACAAGTGGGAACTCACAAGTATTAGCAAAGTAAATCTTATTTCCCTCTGTCATGGCACCCATGTGTTGTTATCTTCCTCTGCCACCACTCTGGACTTAGGGTCCCTTGGGAAGGCCCAGAGTACCCTCCCAAGCCCAACCAAAATGCCCCTTTTAAGCCGAGAAATATAGGCATGATGACCAGGGAGAGAACGTTAAGGAAATGGTTTATTAATACATTAATGGGGCAAGGAAAACAAGACAGGGAGCTTAAAATATCTAAGTGTCTAAAGCTAATTAAAACAAATGTAATGTGGCTACCTATTTCTCTTCACCATAGGGCTGCCAAGTCAGCCCGGGGGGCGGGGAATCCCCTGCTAAAGGGGTTCCCGATTCGCCGGCCAGCATTTGGCCGGTGGGGGAAATCCCACCCCCGAAGTCGTCCAGCCTGTACGAAGTAATGACGTCACCGGAAGTGACGTTAGCACGTTGGGGGCGTTGCCAGGGCGACGCTCGGGCAATCGCCCACAACGTGCTGACGTCACTTCTGGTGAGGTCACTGGGCGTGCGTGCACAAAGCGCGCGTGCCAGAGAAACTCCGGATGGAGGAGGACTCCCCCCCGCCGGTGAGTTCTTTAGACTTGGCAACCCTACTTCACCAGTTATTATTCAAGGCCCACAGCCTCTTATACCAGGCAGGTGCCTGTACTAACTCTGTCCTGAGTGAGGGATCTTTCTTTCAGACCAGTTTGTTCTCTCAGCTTAACTCTGTGTGAGAGAAAAAGAAAAAGAACGCAGTTACACAGCCCACAAAGTTTAAGTAACAATCCACTTACTGGACACCAATTGGTTACAACTGTCACCAAGCATTGTGGGGATTGTAGGCTGTCTGCTTTCCACTCCAACACAGGTCTCCTGGGCCTAGGCCTCACTAGGCCTTGTCTCCCAGTCCTACACAGATTATGATACCCTCCCCCCTCACTATTTCCCCTTTCCCTTCCTTGAAAGCCCCCAAAGCATCTCCCCCTTTCCTGCCTTCTTCTCTCCTTCTCATGCATTGACTGAGTGACCTTTATCTCCTCCCCCATCTTCAGTTTTCTGTACTTCACTACATATAGCATTCTCTTTCCAGGAAAACTGTGGCTAGATACAGTGTTCCACAGTGTTCCCTCTAAGATGAGTTAGTGAGAGCTAGCTCTCAGTTTTTTAGCCTCCAGCTCACATATTTTTGTCTTTGCTCAGGAGGAATAGCTCCAGAGCAAACTAATTTACGCAGCAGCCAAATCGCTCACTATCAACTTTAATGCCAGTAGCTCACAAAGTAGATTTTTTTGCTCACAAGATTCCATAGTTTAGAGGGAGCATTGGATACAACTGTCTGCCTCACTTCACATGAGGCTCAGCCATGCAGGGTGCCACCGTCTCCTTTAACTAGTGTGGGGCTTGGCTGGACTCAGTGCCACTGACTGCCTTGCCTTTTGTGGGTGCTGGCCTTTGTCTGGACTTTCCTCACTTCATGCAGGATTCAGCAGGGCACCACCCTTTGCTTCACCTTGTGTGGGGCTCAGCCAGGTTCTGCACTCTGCCTTGCCTTTTGTCAGGTTCAGCCAGGCCAGGCAACACCATCTGCTTTGCTTCAAGTGATGCATGGCCGAGCTGGGTGCCACCTTCTGCCTTGCCTTGCATGGGGCTCTGCTGGGCTTGCTCCCATTTTCTTTGCCTTCTGTGGGGATCAGCCAAGCACCACCATCTGCTTCACCTCCCATGGGGCTCTGCTGGGCCGGGTGCCACCATCTGCCACACCTCGTGTGATGTTTGGACCAGATGCTGCCATCTGCTCTGTCACCTTGTTTTACTTCAGGTTGGCTAGGCACCATTCTCCAACTTTGACTGGGGCTTGGGTGGATCAAGCTCAACACTTCTGTCAGAAGGCTGGTTTTCCCAGGAGGGCAGGCCAGTGGTCTATTAGGAAGCATCCAGGTGCTCTCAATAACCATATCTCCCTGCCTGTGAGGTAAATTAGGCTGATAATGTGGAACTGGCCCAAGGTCACCAAGTGAGTTTTCATAGCAGAATTAAAATTTGAGGTCATAATCTAAAACTCTAACCACTACACCACATTTGCATTTGTGTGGGGGCGTTTGTTGAACAGTAACAAGCTGCCAGGCAGTAAGTCATGCAAGTCAGGTGGTAGAAAGTTGCTAAGTGGTTGTTACCAGGCCTGGCCCCAATGAATCTTACCTCAAAGGCCAAGATATCCCTGGACACAGCCCTCCCTCTGTCTTTTACTGACACTAATAAAACTTGTTGTGGTTGCCTAGCAATGGTCACTGAGGGAATTTGTTTCTTAAAGCTGCAGGAGCTCCTTTTATCATTTTGGTGTTTTTTTTATATCCAATGTCATTTTATTTATTTACTTATTTATGTTTCATATGTTTCAACAATCACAGGATATTTTTCACAGATAAGTCATTGGATTTAAGTATCCTCAGATTCGGCCAATTTTGCTATTTGAATATACAGGTGGGAACCCACAAGAACCTGTGGGGTAAATTTTATTTCCTTCTCCCACACTATTTCCTCTCCTCTTTACCTTCCTTAAAAGCCCCATAGCCTTCCCCCACTTTCTAGCCTCCTTCTCTCCAACAAACCTTCTCTTATCTCCTCCCAATCTTAAGTTGTCTGCCCTTTCCTACCCCTGGCACCCTCTACCCAGGAAAACTATGGTTCTTACATGAGGCTTTGCTGGGCTGGACACCACTGTCCGCCTCATCTCAAGCAGGGCACACCTGTCTCCATTGATTTTCTGTGAGGCTTAGCCAGGCCAGGCACTGCTGTCTACCTTGCTTTGTGCAGGGTTCAGCTGAGCAAGGTGCCACTGTCTGCCTTACCTCATGGGCACTGCTCTTTCCCTCACCTTGCTCTGGCCAGGTGCTCTCTGTTTTCCCTGCTTTGTGCAGGGCTCAGATGGGCCAGTTGCCACCCTCTGCCTTGCCTTGCCTCTTGTAGGGCTAGGCATGCTCTGCCATCTGCCTTGTCTTGCCCAGGGCAAGGCACCACCATCTGCCTCACCTTCCCTCCTCTTGAGTGAGGCTTGGCCAACCTGAGCAGCACCATCTTTCTAGCCTTGTGACGGGTTTGCCTGGGCCAGGTTCCCCTGTCTGCTTCACCTTGACTTGCTCAGGGTTTGGACAGTCCAGGCACAGGTATATGCCTTGCCTTGTGTGGGGCTTGGCTGTGCCAGCTGCTGCCACCTCTCTTATATGGGGTTCATCCAGCTGCCACTCTTCTCCTCACCATTTCTCTCACAAGGTTCATCCAGGCAGGCTGCTGCTGTCTGCCTCACCTTGAACAGAGCTCAGCCTGGGTACTGCCATCAGGAGCCTTGTTGCAGGACCTTATGAGGTAGTGCTCCATCTCTGCCGCCTTTATTTTTGTATCTCATATTATCTTAACTGTTATCTATTTTAATTCCTTTTATCTCAGCTCTAGTATTTTACATTTGCTCCACTTTATTGAGCTTTTCTAGGTTCAGTGTTGAAAGTCTCCCTTCCCTCACCTGTGGGAGATGGATGTGGTAGAGTGGCTGGAGAAACAGTTCAAAGGGTTTGTTACACTGACTACTCTCCTTTTATTACCTCATTATTCCTTATCTTTCTCATTCTTTGTTCTCCACCATTTCCCTCTTTTGAGGAGCTATTAGTGCTGTTTTTGTCTGTGAGAGAAGTGTTTTGAGCTCTGAGTGTATGGTGTATGCCTGCTGAGCTTATACATATATTTGCTCATTTGTGAGGGGTGGGGAGGAGAGTTGTTCATTCGTTTTGTTTTTTCCTGTATTTTATACATGCCATGTTCTTGGTGCTTTTCGTTTGAAGTTTTATGTTTTAGAACTATTATTCATCTAATTAGTTAAACCAGTTTTGTGCCAGTCGTACTAATTAACAACACTTGGCTATGCTATTATCTGACAATTATTAATTAACTACTTAGCTTCAAGTCAGTCTGCCTCTGCCTGCTAGTAATTAAGTAACTTGGCTCCTTTTGTGCTAATTGGAATGGGGGGGACAACTTTTAAATACCTGCTAGAGTTATAACAGAGTTTTAAAAACTTATAATTAACTTATTTTATTTTGACAAGCTGTTGGATCTGTTTTATTATGCCTAGGAAAAGAAATCATCCCTCTGACTTTTGTTGGCTTCGAGCCAACAAACAAAGCTGGATACCTTTGACTATAATATTACAACCAGCAATCATTTTTCACCTTTTTTTTCCTCAGAGACAAATGAATTACAAGTTAATTCTTCAGCTTACTCACAATTCCACACCACCTAAACATAATTCCATGCTGCCCTCTCCTGAAAAGAATTTATGCCCTGAGAAGGATACCCCTCAGATTCTAGCCTCTTAGACTTTTCTAATGGCTGAGACTCTAGGAAAGATTTATGATAAAATCAATACTTTGTACCAAGCCTTTTCTATCAAGTTGTGGGGTCCTACTTTATCTCAGGTTCTATCTGAAACTCATTCCTGTACCCAAAACAACTTATGCAGAGGCTATGTAATACCACCTTATCAGCAAACCAAAGCCTAATAAACTAAAGACTCAACATTGTCAGCAAGCCAGAAGACTAAAAGTAGAAACATTAACTTCATTACCACCATACACTTCTAACAAAAACAGTAGCTAAAATGAACATAAAAACAAAAGAGAAGCCAATGCTGGATCAGGCCAATGGCCCATCCAGTCCAACACTCTGTCAGACAATGGCCAAAAATACCAGGTACTATCAGGAGATCCATCAGTGGGGCCAGGACACTGTTGCCCCCCCAAGCACCAAGAATACAGTTCATCACTTGCCCCATAGTTCCTATCTATACTTGTGGCTAATAGCCACTGATGGATCTCTGCTCCATTTGTTTATCTAATTCCCTCTTGAAATAAATAAAATAAAAAGAATGTAAACAGAAAATTTTTAAAAAGTTTTAAAATACAGCGGGGTGCAACCTCAACACTTCCCTTTGCCTCTAGACTGAAAGTCTACCCTGGCATTATATCTGGCATTAAATCTGGCTGAGGCCTCTCCCCTCCCAAAACCCTGCCCTCTTCAGACTCAATTACAAAATATCCTAGAGTTCCCCAAGATGGAGCTGGCAATGCTGGTCAGGCCTGGCCTTAAGGAGTCATCTCTCAAAGACCAGAATTAGGCCTGAAAAGTACCTCACCCTCTCCCCTGCCTTTTTACACACAGAAACCCAGCCTGGAATATTGTGGTTGCCTAGCAATGGCCACTGAGGGAATCAATTACTTTAAACTACATGCTCTCCTTTTATCACTTTCAGGTTTTTAAATGCCCCAATATTTTTTTTTTAGAGTTCACTCCCCCCCCCCCCCCAAACCTGGGGCCCTTTTTAGTTTTTTAGAAAAATCTGTCTTACCTGTTCAGAGCTCCGGTCACCAGATTTAAGTAACCAAAGATTTGGCTGACCTCTATTAGTATATAGATGATGATATAATGAGGACAGATGAGGACTCATAAGAATTGGGGGGGGGGATTCTATCCTCCAGGTTTTCTGCCCTCTTGTAGTTGGCTGTGGTGGGGGTAATGGAGTCCCCATTCTCGTGGAGATGCTTCTTTGCTGTTGCAGCAGCTGGGACAGCTTCTCTGCCTCCAAGAACAAGAGGGGAAAAATCTAAACCAACCAAGCATAAACCTCCTAAGGAAGCTTAGAAAACTTATTGAGGGCCAAAAGTTAAAAACATAAGTAGGTATACAAAAGGGTGTTTATTTCAAAGACATATAAAAACCTTGTAGGGGCCCAAATAAAGACTCATAAAATGTTAAAAGTTACAAATACACAAAAAAGAACAGTGTATGACCTGACCTGTTTCGGCTCACAAGAGCCTTCTTCAAAGGTCAAATAGTACAAAATACACCAAGCAATAGAGTCCTTGTAACACATATAAGGCAATAAACAATAAATAATATAGGACCAAAAATGGAATGTTCCAGTATGGAACTGAATGACACACCAAAAGGTTTCTATTTTGGGCCACAAATATACCTGGCCTTGCGTCAGAAGTAGTTTTATATACTGGAAATAATCAGTACCAATGTGTACCTTCCAGTTTAGGTCCTAGGAGTGCAAGTACAATTGTCTTGTCAGGGATATTGATGGCACATTGTCTTTGATGATTATGTTATCATATAGGGAAGGAAGATTTAAGTCAATGCTAGCTGACTTCTGTGTTCTCTTCCTGTCTGGCTGCTGGTAGAAGGCATTTTAGTGCCTCAATGCAAAACAAAAAAAAACTGCTGGTTTAGTCCCACAAAATAAGGGAGTGGTGAACAGTAACCATGAAGATGCTTTTCACTGAAGTGATTTGCGCATAATGTAGAAAGTCCACTGAACAGTGTGAAAGTGAACTACACATACTGTTCATGCTTCTGGAATATTGTATGTGCAAAGACATTCTGTGCATCCCTTAAACATTTCCCATCATTTTTGTTGCCTCTCTTCTTACTAGTGGCTAGGGTGACTTTTAAGTATTGAGCAGGAGGCAATGAATCCAAACAAACAGGCTTTTATTCAGTAACATTGTTCAGCTCAAAAGACAGCTCTATGAGAGCAGCACTTTCATTTATACTGTTCCGACACATAACTTTCAACAATGTAACTATATACAAGCAATACTATTGGACCCAAGCAGGGCTCAGTGATTGGGTATCTAGATTGTCTTCAGGGCCAATGGGAGTCTTTATTAATCAGCCAATAGGAATTGGAGCTTTAGGATACCAGAGCCCTTTTCAAGCTATTACTGCTTCATATTCTAAACACAAACACCACAGTGACAAGCCAAAAATAATTTCCCTTACAATTAAGAACATGCAAGGCAAATTTCCCCACCCAAAATGGATCCGTGTTAGGATCAGCTTTAACTTGGACTGTTGGGAGTAGTGTGGCAGATTGTGGTTCTGAATATCTGACTCAGACACCGAGATCAGCTCAACAGTCAGTTACACTGCCCCAAAAGAAACTTTCCTTCTAACAAACAAGCAACCCAGTGGGTATAGCAAACAACTATGGTACCCAATACACCCAGGAAGTGAGAGAATGCCACGGAACAATTTGTGTACATTAAAAAATAACAACAGATCATTTCACAAGCTGCTGATACTGAAGAAAATTAGCAAACACTTCCCTTATTTTATTAACATTTTGGTTGAGATTTTAATATTTCAGTTGGGATATTAATACATTCATGACTTATGAACTAAAGTATAAGTTCAGAAGTCATGTATGTATTAATATCCCAATTGAAATATTAATATCCCAACCAAAATGTTAATAAAATAAGTTTTGTAAAATGTTTCCTTTTCCTTGGTTCTGTCTTATTGGAATTTCAGTATTTTAAATTTAGCAGTATGGATCAGGTGAAATTCTAAAACATTTTAAAATATTAATACATCTGAGAAGATCACAAACAAAACATGTTTTGAATCTTGTTTACGAGTGACAGAGATAAGATGACATTATTAAATAATGTATAGCATATTTGAAGACCTTAATGAAATGCGAGATGGTGTATGGTACAAAAATAGTACTTAATTAAGGAAGTAGGGTTTATCATAAAGAAATCTCTGTTTCCTCTGCTTATTAAAAAATAAAGACAACTGTGGTATGTACTGGGCATTTTCAGAGTGCTCAATTAAGTTAGCTGTAATTATGCAGCAAAACTAATGAGTACATTGGATAGAAATGGTAAGTTTTGGCAAACATCTATGCATGAGAGGACTAGATTCATAGGTTAGGCCTCTAAGATTCATAAAGGAAGAACAATTGCCTTCACACTGTACAACTTAAAGAACAATTTTCTTCACACTGTACAACTTAAAAGAAGTCTCTGAGTGGTTTCTTCAGAGCCACCAGCCTAGGGCTGCCAGGTCTGCCTGGGGGGCGGGGGATCCCCCGCTACAGGGGTCCCCAATCCGCCAGCCCGGATTCGGCCAGTGGGGGGAACCCTGCCCCTGAAGTCGTCCGGTCAGGACAACGTCCCCAGAGTGATGATGTCACCAGAAGTGACATCATCACGTTGTGCACATTGCCGGGGCGACGCTCTAGCAACTGCCCCAAAAATTCTGTGGTACCATAGAGTTTTGGGGCAGTTGCCAGAGCGTCACCCTGGCAATGTGCACAATGTGATGATGTCACTTCCGGTGACATCATCACAGCACGCTTTGCGCACACGCTGGGAAACTCCCGGCAAGAAGAGGACTCCCCCCCGCTGGCCTGTGGTGAGTACTTGGCAACCCTACACCAGCCCCTTCAACTAACCCAATAGTCAGAAGCCAAACTAATCCTCCTGGATCTAAATCAGAATGTCCACCCTGCAAGGTTGGCTCACAGAAAGAGTTTCTCAAAAAAGACAAGTTACTCTGATAAGTGGTCTGCCAGTCAAGGTGTTAAATTTAGGCTTGGCGATTGTAAAAGCAAATAACCACAAAAATAAAGAAAAATATATATTTTATTAGGGTGCAAGATTACTTCAAAGAAGAACAAAAGACTGTGAGGATAAAAATAATAAGTATAGAGATTTAAATGCTGACTAAAACTGTTTCATTGGTTCCAAGTTACAAGATATTACCTGTTCTCAGATGGAAGGGCTAGTGATCCGAAGTGGCTCTACTCCAAAGTGACCACAGGCCAGAGTTGTTTGGCCCATACAAACAGGTATCCAGGATGGCTGAAAGTGAGCAAGGAGATGTCTACATGGCAAGGTCTCAGGTATCCGTAATCAAGCTGAGAATAGATGAGAATGTCATGGTTTTATGGGTAAAGAGACCCTTGTGGCTCCAGGCCTAGGAACCAATAAAGTCTCTTTGTGATGACACATAGCCAGAGAGTTAGACCAGAGGCTGAACAGGTGACATAAATGGTGGTCTGACTTGGAAAGAAAGAAGAAAGCCAATCTACCACTAGACTCAGCCCCTTTCCCATGAGTGCAAATTATGGGCCTAATTGAAAGGAATGTGGCTAATTGGAAAGCCAATACCAGGCTTCACACTCCCTTTTGCAGGTGCTATTGTCTAGGCTGTACAAGGTCACTGTGTTCTTTCTCAGCAAGGCCATTTTGAATTCACATAAAGGCCACATTTGAAGCCTGAACCAAACTTTGAATCAGAACAGAATTCTAAGGGAATCAAAGTTCGTCACACAGCCTCATCAAAAATAGGAAGCACAATGTCCTTCAAAACACCTGCCTTCCCAACCAGCATCAATTTTATCTTGTCTGAGTTCAGTTTCAACTTATTTTGCTTTCAGCTATTTGACCACAGCAGTAATATTTTAAGTTAATGTTGTTCCTTCTTTTGTTTGATTTTATTTTAGGCTTGTTCGCAGAGTTGGGTACTGAGCTACATTGAAATTAAAGAGACACAAAGATCCCCAGTAGCTATTCACAAAATTGGGATAAACCAGGGGTTATCTTTCATTAGTGGTCTGCCAGTTTTTTTTATCCTCACTTTAAGATCTTCAGCAGCTATAATGGTTGGATTTCAGGAACACTATTTCTGATATATTATTGCATTTACACCAGCATTTTTATTACACTCAAGCTTCCAATGAGAGCTGTCATAATTTGAATTTATTCTTCCTTATCACAGGGTCATCTTTTTTAAAGGAAGCACTGAAGTGAGACTTTTTTATTTATTGAGTGCTATTCAGAGCAATGTGTTATGTTTTACATTGTATGGTGATTCAGGAATGGTTTATATTGTTCAGCAAAGTAGAAAAGCAATAAACTCTTAGATTATTTTTTGTTAACCTTGAAGTAGAATAGGTCTTTCAGAATAAAATCAAAGTATATGCTTGTGGTTCTGTTCTAAAATGGCAAGCTGTACAGAAAATCATTTGGTTTCTTGTGTTTTCTTGCTTGCTCCCCTCCCTCAGCCTTGTTAACTTCAAAGAAAATTCTGTTTATTTCAGCTGAATTTCCAGGAAAGCATATTTGGACTTGCAGATTCATTCCTTGCTTATTAACACAGTTTCAAGGTTGAACTTGATGAGTCCTCATTAAAGGACAAGGATGCCACGGCTGCTAATCCCCCAGTAATTGAAACCTTTGCAGAACCTCAGATTCCTGGACTCTCTGATTTCCCGAGGCCATCAGGGAGCATGCAGCCAGACATGGCTGTCTGGACAAAAGTCTATGAGTAGAAACTTGGACTGGAGACCCTGCTGAGGAACCCACTGAGGAGATCCACCTATGTCCAAAGACCTGATAGTCACCCCCAGAACCTCAGGACTGAAAAAGGCAGAAAGCCCAAGTGGAAGTTTAACTCAGATGGCAGAGTTCACAGTTGGTGGCCCACGTTCCCTCCTCTGCCCACCAGACATTAGAAGAACAAAATTCAAAGTGAGATTTTGCTGGATGCTGGACAAGGTCCTGCTGTAAGTACTTGCAGACTCCAGACCATTGCTACAGCTGCCAGAACTAGCTCCTATAGCTCCTATAAATAAACTCAGCTGCACTCAGGCTTTTGTAAGTTCAACATCATTGTAAAGTAGTGTTTACTATTGTGTTGTGTCCCTTCAAAGAACCTATATGCTAATACAATTAATGGAATACGTCATAGTGTTAGCTGAATTGCTTTAATTTACGCTTAGCAATCAGCAAAATACATGGGTTCTTGCCAACTATACCAGGGTCCCACCCCTCCCGGGAGTTCTCAAGGAAAGAGGCACGTGAGGCAGATATCAAGTTCAATGTTGTTTACTGAATGATGTTGGTCAGGCACACCAAAAATGTAATCACACACACAATCACACAGGCCTAATGAAATAAAGGCAGAAAATAGCACATTCGCATGAGCAGGTTATCGTTGGTGGGGAACAGCACAGTACCTTAGATGCGTTGTCTGATGTCAGGAAGAATTGGATGGGGAGAAAACTAGAAAGGCTATGGGGACACGAAGCTTGAACCTGCAAGACCACATGGTTCTCCTGGGTAGCTAATCCAGAGAGAGAGGATTAAAGATGGAGGCAAGGGTTGGGTACAGCAAGCTGGACTGAAGGGGTAGTAAAGCTGATAGAGGGCGACGGCTCAAGAGGACGATTGTCTCTGGGTTTGGACTTTTATTGGGGGTCTTGGGGTGGGCTATACAGACCACATCCCACTAACACACCTACTAGGCGGTCCGTCCCTTCTGGACCCTTGGATAGGTGAAAGATGGACAAAGGGAGGAGGTCCAGGGGATGGGCAATGTTGCAAGACTATGATCTCATCAGGAAACAGACACTGAGTCTGGGGTACGATGACTCACCTGGCCAAATCTATTGTTAATCAATGATTTTGGCCTGTTGGCTAATGTCTGGCACATTAGTTGCTAGGCAGCTTAGTTAGCATAACTATCCAGATGTGTTGGAGAGGGGGCAGGGACAGAGAGAGAAAAACCTCTTTTGTCTCTGTCCCAGGTGAACTGTCTAGGGTGTCAGCCTCCTGGCATGAGCTGGAGCTGGCTCCTATCATGAAGAAAGCGCATGACCCTTCCATTAAAGGCAGCCCAAAGTTCAGGCTTATGAATCTCATAATTCATAAGAGCACTAAAAGTGCCTTGCTGGCCAACAATAGTGCATTTGGTAATTTGCTAACAAATGCATATTGTCATAAATGAATGTTGGTTTGTTGTTGTGGATTAGTGACCAGTAACTCAGAACACAAGCTTTATATGCATAGTCTCATGCTCAATCCTAACTCCATTTAAAAGTTTAGGTGAAAGAGCTGTAGAGGTCTCTGAGGGAGAATGTAGAGAGCAATTGCCTATTAGAAAGCATATTTTATTCAGTCTTACCTCATTTATCTCTTCAATGAAGACCCAAAGAGGCTCACAATATTCTGTTTTCCCCACACTACTGCCAGTGGAGGAAGTGATGGTCATGAGGATAGATGGCATTGAGATTATTGAACTGAATTATGGAGGAGAGATCCATCAGTAGTGTTATGTATTGACCATGCGGTCGCCATGTGCTCCAGTAATGGCGACCGCCATGTGGCCAGAGCACATGGCCAAGAAACTACCTGAGCTTCAGCCAGGTAGAACAAAGGTCAAGGGATTCCAACCAGCCACCAATCATGTACCCAGGTTTCTCCCAGGGAACCTATGAGATGTAAATAGACTGATAATAGCCTATCAGGCCAGTTGGGCGAGGTCAGGGGATTATCCCTGACCAGCATAAAAGGAAGGCTCGGAGCCTGGGTTGTATGATCCATCCAGACCAGCAATAAAGATCTAGCTGTTTCACTGTTCCATGGACTCCCGACTCCAGTACTTCTCAAGTAGCTACTTGCCATGGGGACTAAACAGAAACTCCATCTAGAGAGGCAGGAAATACCTGAATACCAGTGGTGGGAGGCAGCATTAAAGAAGGCCCCAGGCCAGCTGCTTGGCCACTGTTTGAAGCAGGATGCTTGACTAGATGGACCATTTGTCTTATTCAGCAGGTTTTATTTATTTTATTATTCTATAGATTGTTGTAGAGTACTATAATGTATAGTATCGTATACTATAGATTCATCTATTTCAGGAGCATAATTTATAGGGATGTGTACACAAATTTTAATGGGTTGCGTCTGGTTCATTAAAAATGTGCTTGAATAGTTGAATATAATTATGTTATGCATTGATTAATCAACTTCTCAGCCATTGCAATTTGTAGCAATAGGAAATACATTTCCAGCTCCATATTTCCCCAGCTGAGCTGGGATTGAATTTTTAGGAGTACAAAAGATTCCTTCCAAAATTCCAACCAGACAGGAGGATCCCTATTCTGAAATGAGACCAAAGATGCTCATTACCTCTCAGTTCAAATTATAATTGGTATACAAATAGTGATTGAGTTCTTAATATTTTTTTCAAACTTTGGAAAATGATGGAATGGCACATGTTGTACCTCATTCTTGGATTCCATGTATACAGTGTATCATTTTTCATCAAAGCAAATTTGACCACTTAATCTGTTAACTAGATATTTTTTTTAAAAAAAGTAAAGTAGCTTCAGTACTGTCCATTTCTCCCCTTAAGATGACTTGCTAACTGCTGGACTATGGATATGCAGTCAACCATGGGTTTAATTTCTAGGGATGAGCTCGATGCAGCAGGAATTTTTTTAAATGTTATTTCCCCCCTTACAAGTGCTCATTAGGGATAATCACAAACCTAAACATTCTGGTTTGGGGTTACCCCCAAACCGAGCTAAAACTGCCCCCTTTCTCACTGCTGCAGCTTGGGGAGAAAGGGGGGGATCACCTAGGAAAAGTTAAATGTCTAGCAGCTATTTAAGCCATCCATTTCACTTCCCCCTACTTGGAAGAAGTGAGAAGCGAAACTGACAGGTTTAGATAGAGTTTTGGGCCGATTGCTAGAGCGTCACCCCATCAACATGCCCAGCATGATGACGTCACTTCTGGGTGAAGCCATTATGCTGCGCACATTGCCCCGATGGCCCCCGGGAGGGAGTGCAGGGGAGTCAGGCGGCGGGGAGAAGCTCTTGGCAGTGGTGAGGAAGGCGTGGTAGTGGGGAAGGCACAGCGGCAGGTGGGAAGATGTTCCCCCTCCAATCTCTGAACCACTGCTGTCAGAGAATTCCTCTCCAAAGAGTTATAGCAACTACTGGTGTCTGAATGTTGCTACTGCCTCTGTTTTGTCTTGGGAAAGCCCCAAGGACAGAACAGGGGAAGAAGGATCCATGACCTCAGGGAGGCTGGGCTTCATGCTCAGGGATGGAGGTCTCTGGTTCTCTGTGGGGGGAGGGCTTCTTCCCCTCATGACAAGACCTCTTACACTCAGGGCTCTTTTTGGGTCGGAATGAACCAGAACAGTGTTCTGGCTGGCATCTGGGCCTGCCCCTCCCCTCCCCACTGGCTAGAAAGCACCCCGCACCCAGTCTCTGCATGGAGACCGGGTGTCGGGTGCCTTCCAGCTCCGTGCACTTCCAGCTCCATGCACTTCCAGCTGCTCTCCCTTTAAGTGCATGGAGCCGGCTAGAAAGCACCCGGGGGGGGGGGGACAACAGCACAGAGTTGGGATAGCCTGACGCCATGGGAGCATGCTGGTGCAATCAGACGCAGGAAAGTCCAACTGTGGCCCGTAGCAACCCGTTTGCTATAGGACTTTCTGAGGTGTTTTTTTATTCCGTGTGTGCGGCAGAGCAAAACAGGTTGCTGACAGCTGTGGGGTGCTTCCCAGATGTTGTCATCTGATCACGCTCCTTTAATCCACCCAGCATTCACACTTATGTCGGGGTGAATTGTGCGTGTCATCGCAGCCTGAAGCTGTCATACTTCACCACATTATGAGGAGTCTCAGAGCAGCTTGCAATCTCCTTCCCTTCCTCTCCCCACAATAGACACCCTATGGAACTGAGAGGCCTCTGAAAGAACTGCTCTGAAACAGCTGTGACTGGCCCAAGGCCACTGAGCTGGATGCATATGGATGAGTGGGGAATCAAACCCGGTTCTCAGATTAGAGTCCACCACTCTTAACCACTGCATCAAACTGGCTTAGAAGGACAGGGTTTAGAAGCACACACCAGTGAGGAGGTGGCGTAGACTCCTATTGGATTTAAGGGGAATGGAGCACCATCAATTTTCATCTTTCCTGATCTTAAAGTAATTTTATAAATTACTTTATTACTTCATTTTTCTAGGGGGGGTGCCTGGGGGGCAGAAGATAGCCTCGCCTAGTCTGCAAAAAAACCTGGCACATTTAAGCTTATCTTTTTTTTTTTAATTCCAAAGAGCTAAAAACATGATGTTTAAAGTAGCTCATTTCTGTACCCCCTACTTTTTTTTTTGCAGATACTCTGTGTTTCTATAGTTTGATATAATAGGCATAGCTTCAGCAGTACCAAGATAAAATACAAAGAGAAATGTAGGGCTTATATTGTACTCTGTGTTATTGTAACAGTGTATCCTCTGACAACAGCAGGCTACTTGGCTTCATTTTAGACCTTAGAAGGGAAATTGATTTCTTTCTTATACTGTACTGATTTTATGGTTTTCAGGTCAAATGAAGTAATGCATTGCTTTGCCAAAGCCCTCCAAGGAAAGCTTTAGGAACTACTGGAGTGAATATGCACACCTAAAAGTACTTTTGTGTCGTTAAATATATTTCTTAGTATACATAAAGTTCTCTAGAACCCATTAAAATACACAGGAGAACTACAAAGGGAAAACTAAAGCATCATTTCACAGTTACAATTATGAATAGAGAACACAAATCCTTGAGAAGTAAGGGTTGTGTTACCACCAAAAAGGCAGTTAATTACTGACTAGATTTACAAGACTGCCCAAGCACGATATGCAGTCCATTTTCTAAGGATTATTAGGAATGTACGCTTAATATTGTTGTGTCAGTGCAATATCAATATTATACTATTGAGGGTACATGGTTTTTGGAACAGAAGGATTGATTCCACCACCCGCTACTGCCAAGCATTTAGAAAAAAAGAATGAGTCAATAAAAGCAAATTATTTTCAAAATTGGCTTAGTACTTTTATGTTCCCTTGAAGCTTGATGAACATATGTGCAGTCTTGTGTTCCAGAAACAAAATGGTATATTGGCAATTATAAGAGAAATTCCAGTGCCGTCACTGGACCATTGTCTTCCATGAAGAACAGAAATCTTTACGATCTGTTCCTAAACCTCCTCACTCAGAAATAAGCCCCATCAAGTTCAGTGAGATGTTATTTCACACAAAGACGGTCGGGAAGGATTGTAGCTCGAAATAACATTCAGATTTGTTAAAGTAAGATATTTGGCAATGAGCATCATATAGTTTTATTCCAGTAGCTTGGCAAAATAATTTGAATTGCAGTATCAGTTACCTGCCAACTACATAGCAAAGAAAAATAATGATATGAAAAATTATGACGATGTACTTGCACCTGTTACTCACCAATGCATGCCAACATGGGCTACAATTCTGAAACCAAACAAATGTTGTAGCTCTGCATCAGGATTCATAGCCAAACAACCTTGTCTTTATTCCTTAAAGCCAGATGATCACAAAGCTTTAGTTTTCCACTGGTTATTGAAGAGAAGTAGACTTATGATCGAATCTTGAAATCACCTTTTCCAAAAATTCATTACATTGGAGGAGTGTTCCCCCAATATGTTACCCAGAGGCACCATGGAACCCACCAGTACTTTCTGTGGTTCTCCACTGGGAAAGACCCTGAAGCAGATGAGTAAGGCCCCAATTACCTGTGTGGTGGGGGGAGGAGGAAGCCTGGAAGGCAGGGGCTGTGCCCCAGTTAGCTGTGAAATGGGAACAGTGTTTTAATTCTTGCCCAGCATCTCCTTCTCACATTCTTCAGCAGTTGCTAGAGTACAGCACAAGGAACCCAAGTATTATTTATTTATTTACCTATTTATTCAGAATATTTCAATGCCATTTTTTCAGTCCTCCTCAAGCCTTTGGAAATAGTCAGCATAAAAACTATCCATTAAACAGAAGCCCACCATTAAAAGGTTGATAAGATAAACCAACTAATTAAAAGCTTGGTTAAAAAAATGTGTTTTAGTGTGGTGGCTACAAGAGTAAAATAAGTGCCAGATAAGTTTTCCAAAGGAAAGGTGCCCCGACATACAATGCCCTGTCTTTAGTTGCCATTCACATCACCCCTGAAGGCAGGGGCACAGAGAACAGGGCTTGAGAGGCAGATCATAACTGGTAGCCAGGATAATATGGAGGAGATGGTTCTTTAAGTACCCTATCCCCAAACCATTTAAAGCCTTAAATTTAAGAACCAGCATTTTGAATTGTGCCTGGAAACAGATGGGTAATCAGTGCAGATCTTTAAAAACAGGCAATACAATTTCTGTAACCTATCTCTGACAATAACCTGGCCACCATATTTGGGACCAACTGAAGTTTCTGAACTGTTTTCAAACAGAGTTACCAGCCCCCAGGTACCAGTGGGGGGTCTTCCAGTTTTGGAGGGTTCTCCCCACCATGGACCAGCTGGCCAGTGGGGAAACCCCACCCCTAAAAAAGGGACACTGCTGTGTGATGTCCTCAATACAATAACATCACCCAGAAGTGATGTCATTGTGTTGAGGATGTCACATAGGTGATGCTTTGGTTTTTTGCCAAACTCTATGGTTTAAGCCCAATTTTACCATAGAGTTTGCCCAAAAACCAGAGCATCCCCCATGTGATGGTCCTGCCCACCCATGGAACACCCCCCCCAAATCCCCCCACCAGAGCTGTGAGGGGACCTGGCAACCTTATTTTCAAAGCACATTACAGTAATCTAACTTGGATGTGATCAGGACATGGATCACTATGGACAGATCATGAGTGCTGAGGAATGGCTGTAGCTGGTGAACCACCTGGAGCCAATAAAAGGCACTATGTGCCATGGAGGAGACCTGATCCTCCAACTGTAGACCAGAATCCAGTTGCACCCCCAAGCTATGATTGTTCAGGGGTAGTGCAACCCCCTTTAGGACAGGCTGGCTCAGCAGCTTCTCCATTGACCAACTACTAGTCCTTAAAGCCAGAGGTAAGGAGTAAAACAGAGAAGTATTGGACTTGTTTGTTCTGTGTCCAGGTTGGTTGCTGGAGAGAGAAAGAGACAGAGAAAGAAAGAGGTTGTTGGTCAGGGAATAAAATACTGTCAGCAAATATGAGATCCAAGAGAAGGTTGCTTTTTACTGTCTTGGGCTAAGTATCTAAATCAAGAACCAAACAGTGTGCTAGGAAATCATAATGGTAGTCATTCTCTGCATGGTATCTGTCTGATGCTAGTCCAGCCCATGCTTGAATGTGTGTTCAAATTACCCTGAAGGGGGTACCAATTGAAAATATTAATAACCCCTTTAGATGTGATTTCCAAGGATTTCTTCTGTCATGGACTACTAGGCCAGTTTCTTATCCTTTTTCTATCGGCTGGCTATGTAATGCTATTTAGAAGGCCCTTTTAGCACAAGATAAAATGAATGGTTTTTTTTACTGCTACCATATTAGCAGTTATATCAGGGTTTATGAGAGACTTTCATAATTCCATTTCAGTTAGAATTATGCTTATAAATTAGAATCGAAATATACTTAAATTCAACCACTGCAACCTAGCAATTCCCAGATTCATGCCTAATATGTTCCACTACATTTGTGGGGGGCCACAACTTGTTTTTCATAGACTATGACAGCTGTATGTTTTTAATCTTCATTTTTCACTCTTTGATGGTAACATGATTTTATTCTTAACAGGCTCAGGTATTTATAATTTAAGGGACAACTTTCATTAATTTGATCAGTTTTGATATATATCTTTTGTTATATTCCATAGAATATATGGACAGAAAGCATTTAAAATATGCTTAATGCTTTTTTAAAGCAAATTTAGAATACTGAGAGAAAGCTGAACAAAGTTCAACCCTTTACATACGCATGCACGTGCACACACACCTTCCCTATGAACACAAGAACATAAGAGAAGCCAATGTTGGATCAGGCCAATGGCCCATCCAGTCCAACACTCTGTCAGACAATGGCCAAAAATACCAGGTGCCCTCAGGAGGTCCACCAGTGGGCCCAGGACACTAGAAGCCCTCCCACTGTTACCTTCCCTCAAGCACCAAGAATACAGTGCATCCCTTGCCCCCGACTGAGATATCTTATCTATACCTTGTGGCTAATAGCCACTGATGGACCTCTGCTCCATATGTTTATCCAATTTCCTCTTGAAGCTGTCCATGCTTGTAGCCACCACCACCTCCTATGGCAGTGAATTCCATGTGTTAATCACTCTTTGGGTGAAGAAGTACTTCCTTTTATCTGTTCTAACCCAACTGCTCAGCAATTTCATGGAGTGCCCCCGAGTTCTTATACTGTGAGAAAGGGAGAAAAGTACTTCTTTCTCTACCTGCTCTATCTCATGCATAATCTTATAAACCTTGATCATATCACCCGTCAGCCATCGTTTCTCCAAGCTAAAGAGCCCCAAGCGCTTCAACCTTTCTTCATAGGAAAAGTGTTCCAACCCTTTTATTATTCTAGTTGCCCTTTTCTGCACTTTTTTCAATGCTATAATATCTTTTTTGAGGTGTGGCGACCAGAACTGTACACAGTACTCCACATGAGGTTGCACTGATTTATACAGGGCCATTATGATATTGGCTGATTTGCTTTCAATTCCCTTCCTAATAACCCCCAGCATAGCGTTGGCCTTTTTCAGTGCAGTCGCACACTGTCTCGACATTTTCATTGAGTTATTTACTATGACTCTAAGTCCTCTCTCTTGGTCAGTCTCTGCCAGTTCAGACCCTATCAATGTGTATTGTAGTTAGGAATTTTTGGCTCCAATGTGCATCACTTTGCACTTGGCCATATTGAACCCCATTTGTCACAATGATGCCCACTCACCCATCCTCAACAAATCCCTCTGCAGTGCCTCACAATCTCCCCTGGTTCTCATCACCCTGCACAACTTCGTGTTATCTGCAAATTTAGCCACTTCACTGCTTACTCCCAACTCCAAATCATTTATGAAGAAAGGCTGAAGAGTCTGGGATTTTACAGTTTAGAAAAGAGATGACTAAGGGGGGATATGGTAGTTTATAAAATTATGCATAAGATGGAGAGAGTTGACAAAGGCCACGTCTGCAGTGCCATTTTTGTCACTAATTTGTCCCTATTGCTTCAGGATTTCCCCCCCCCCCCAAAATGTGTCTTGCTTTCTCTAGTAGTCCAGAGGGAGAAAAACACATGTCAAAAAGGGGGGGGGGACACCCAAAGCAATAGAGGAGAATGAGTGACAAAAGTGACAGTGCAGTAGTGGCCAAAAAGAACTTTTTCTCCCTCTCCCAAAATATTAGCACTTGAGGGCATCCAATGAAGCTGATGGGCAGTAGGTTCAGGATGGAACTACTTTACACAGAGAGTGTAAAGGCTGCACCTCCAAATCTCCAAGAATTTTTGTAATCTGGAGTTTGCAACCCTAAATGGAAATAGACCTTCATCATGCTGTGTATCTTTATCCAGGTACTGAGCTAATTTTAACAGAAATGTGAAAGAATTAGATTTGGATATATACCATACCAGTTTGGATAAACAATGGGCAGAAACGACCCAGAATATTTCCAGAGATGATATGGTTTGCCTGTCCACAGGGTTTACATTTTTTTTTATCCATGACTTAAAAGTGAGATTTAAAGATACTAATAATTCAAGCATTTTTTATGGTTTGCCTGTCCACAGTGTTTATAATTTTTTTTATCCATGACTTAAAAGTGAGATTTCAAAAATACTAATAATTCAAGCATTTTTTATGTGCTGGAGAGCAGACAGCCAGGGTAAAACTAGTATACTAGGTGGACCATATCTAGAACCAGAGTAGTTTTCAAAAAGGAAAAATATAAATTTTGGAACACAGAGAATATATTTTTACCACAGAGAGAACCATTGGACATTTTGCTCCCACTTTCTAGGCCAGCAGTACTGAATGGGCCTATCTATAAGTCTGAAGAATTGGAATACTAAGTAGCAGCAACATTTTTTCCTTCAGGCAAATGCATGAGTTCTACCAAGGTTATTGTGACCACATTGCTGTTGGTCTATATTTCTTCATATACCTGATTATGTTAGGAAACAGTTTGTACAGAGTGTTTGAAATTCTGGAGAGGATTGTGGACTGTAGATTACCCTCGAAGTTCACCGAATTCCAGTTCGAGTGTACTTAGCATTCATCCAATGACCTTTAATATAAGCACATAGACCTGTTTAAAGTTCCATATCGTTTTGTGCAATTAGATGCTTTAGCAGTTGCACATTATGCATCTGAATCTCTCAATTAACAAAAATCAAGAGCATGAAATCCTTTCAGCAATGATTCAACATGGTTTGGAAGGAGCGATAGTAACAATTGCTTTAACATGTAAATAGCAGAAGCGTTTTGGGGATCATGCTGTATGCAGTGTTCCCTCTAAGCTGCGTTAGTGTGAGCTAGCTCACAGTTTTTTAGCCACCGCCTCACACATTTTTGTCTTAGCTCAGGAAGGAGGGCTCCAGAGAAAACTAATTTATGCAGTAGCCAAATCGCTCACTCACAACTTTAATGTCAGTAGCTCACAAAGTAAAATTTTTGCTCACAAGACTCCACAGCTTAGAGGAAGCATTGGCTGTATGACCAAGAGAAGATGGACATGCTATTAATCACCATATTTCCAAATCATCTCTCATATTGCCCTGCTAATCTAGTTGAGATTCATGATATTTACAGGAGATTCACATCAGATGAGCTGGGACTTGACTTTCATGACAAGGGAAGCCTTTTCTCCCATCCATTTTCAGCTGATATTAGCTGATGTTTTTTCCTCCTTTTGAATTATTTGTGTTTCCATAGTAACTAGTAAAACATTCCATGGCACCTGCGAGTCATTTGTACTGCAACTAAAGTATGAAGTTATATATTATCAAGGGCATATTCATGTCTTTCGTTGTTTAATTATCAAATTTAGCAACACATATTTGGACAATAAAGATAAGTGTTCAGGGTAGGCAAACAAGGTCTATACAAAAGAGACCAAACTAATATGATTATGTATAAAGACCTACTTTACATGGTCACTAACTTTTCTGAAACATTTCTTATAGAAAACATCCATTGTTTCCTAATCTGTGCCTTGACCATCATGATCAGTTTGATGTTACTTATGGTAGTAGGTGAAACACTGGATGATGGTAATAGCTAAAAAAAAGAATGGAAGGGAAGTAGAAATCAGGTGAATCACACATACATCTGAACCATTTTCAGCATTTTGCCACCCCAGCATGAAATAACGAGACAGACAACAGTTTTGGAATCAAACAAGGGCCACTTTATTAACTATTTAAACAGAACATGCAGCAACGGGTAAACTAAGCAAGCACAGGAACAGGCAAGGCAGGCGTCATTCCCAGACACAGCCTCCTTGCCCTTGTAATGGGCAGGTAACCTAGCCCCAGTCTTGACCCAGTGAGATTCCGGCTCGTAACCGGCGGCCCAGCATACTGGCATCCCCTCCCAGGGGCGCCTACCCCTGAGGCTGCACAGACCTTCAGGGAGGAGCCTAGTCTGAGAGGTTCCCAGAGGCGATCACCATTCACCTCCCCAGACCGCAAGGCCCTAAGGTGGTTCCTGATGACCTCCTGTTCCCAACAGGGATATGCCGTGAGGCACCCACCAGTTCCATTTTCTTGCTTGCATAAACCTACCAAGTGACCATTCTAATTAATACCCGACCACCATCTATACCCTTAACCACTAGCAACAGTGTAAGGTAGGCGAAAAAACACCACATCCAAGCGCCAAACAGGAAGGGGTGTAAAAAATTCCTACCTGGCCCCCAAAGGCGACCGGCCTCAGCCTACACTGCAACCAGGGTGGGTGGGTGGGCGAGCGCGCAAATGGACTGCGAGGCGGGAACGGGGCAACGGCTCTAACAGAGCTAGCCCCACCCCCCGCCCGGCCAATGAGCGCGCTGTTGCTGCCTCGCTCCCTGCGAGGCGGCAAATCTGCTCCCCCGCGCCACGGCGATGCCGGGTGGCGGGGAGCCTATTGCCACCCCAGCATGAAATAACGAGACAGACAACAGTTTTGGAATCAAACAAGGGCCACTTTATTAACTATTTAAACAGAACATGCAGCAACGGGTAAACTAAGCAAGTACAGGAACAGGCAAGGCAGGCGTCATTCCCAGACACAGCCTCCTTGCCCTTGTAATGGGCAGGTAACCTAGCCCCAGTCTTGACCCAGTGAGAATCTGGCTCGTAACCGGCGGCCCAGCATACTGGCATCCCCTCCCAGGGGTGCCTACCCCTGAGGCTGCACAGACCTTCAGGGAGGAGCCTAGTCTGAGAGGTTCCCAGAGGCGATCACCATTCACCTCCCCAGACCGCAAGGCCCTAAGGTGGTTCCTGATGACCTCCTGTTCCCAACAGGGATATGCCGTGAGGCACCCACCAGTTCCATTTTCTTGCTTGCATAAACCTACCAAGTGACCATACTAATTAATACCCGACCACCATCTATGCCCTTAACCACTAGCAACAGTGTAAGGTAGGCGAAAAAACACCACATCCAAGCGCCAAACAGGAAGGGGTGTAAAAAATTCCTACCCGGCCCCCAAAGGCGACCAGCCTCAGCCTACACTGCAACCAGGGCGGGTGGGTGGGTTTTCTTGCTTGCATAAACCTACCACATGCAAATCCAAGCCTCTGCTTTGGCCTTTGCTATTTCACACGGCAACCGAGAGCCATCCGAATCCCGTGCTGCAAGTCCTCTAAAAATAACCCATTGCCCCTGTTTGAAAGGTGCACCCCATCAGGGCGATACAGGTCCGGGAACCTGACCTGTATGCTTGGGTGCGGCAAAAAGAGACCCAACCCGGACTCCATGGCCGTGCGAAGTTGGCTGTTAGCATTACGCCTAGCCCTGTCCATACACCTGGGGTCACCGGCATGCCTCCAAACCAGATGGGGGAGCATGGCAGACCATATTATCTGCACACCAGGCCACCTTGACCTGATCAGTGCCAAATTAGCCCTGGCCTGCATCACAAGGGCCACACCCTTGACCAAACCCAAATCGTTGCCCCCCAGGTGTATGACTAGCACATGAGGGGGGGCCGCCTCTCCTCAAACAACAATGGGAGGAGCACCGGCCATCTCATGCCCCTCCTCCCCAACCACTCAACCGTCGCCACTTCGCTGAGGCCAAGCTGGGAGCCGACAGACGTTCTCCTCGCCCAATGAGCCGCCCAAAAGACCATGCTGTGGCCGCAGACTATGACTCTTCATCTTGTCTCACGGCCTGCAGCACCTGTAAAAAGAACTTTATTAACAAACGTCTGAATGAAACTACAACAAACTTACAAGGTACAACGCCTAACATAACTCTTATAGCATCCAGATTTCCAACGCCCGATCCTCTGTATTTTCCTAGCAGGGTACCCCATTGCAGCAGTAGTCGATGCTGCCCCAATTCGAAAAGAATGGGAGCAAAAACGAACACCGCCCAGACCCAACCGGATCAAGGCCTTCCGAGTCACGGTCCAAAACTGGAACTTCGTAAGAGGGGTGCTGTCGCTATGCCGAAACAAATAGCCCAGGCCATCACCCCAAAGTGTCAAGTACCGTCTCATGGCGGCGACTGGGCACAGTGCTGACTCCGAACTAGACCCTAGTTCCAGCACACTCCCCTTACCCCTCTGATCAGTTTTAGATCTACGCAACCTAATCCGTAGCTGAAAATTAATGATTGACACGTCCCTAAGCTCCAAAGCTGCACCGGAAACATCAGCCCGAGAGCCTGCCACCAGTTTGCTAATCCTGAGCGCCCCCAAAAAGGCGGTCAGCGAAGCGGCATGAAACAGGCCCACCTCGTAGCTGTCACTACAACAAGAAGGCCACTGGCCCTCCAGCCCTCTCAGGACCATGGGTGTCAAAGGTTCCCTAGTGTCAACTGCCCTAATGGATTCTCGAGACCACCCCTCGAGCATCTTCCAGAGACGGAAGTCGCCCGTGGTGTCCTTGTGACCCGAGGCCTTACTGGCAAAAGCCAGCGCAGACAGCTTGCCTCTGATTGTGTGAGCTGAAAGGCCACCATTCCGTAGTGTCACACAAAATTGCATCAGGTGTGACACAGGAATAGGCCAGACCTGCTGCAAACCCGCTCCCGCCCTGAAGGACAGAAACTGCTTACCGGCCTTCAGGTAAGCTCTCCTGGTAGAAGGGGTGAGTGCCAGACTCATTGCCCTGTCGGCCTCAGCCCTCCAATCCCCCACACCTCTGTGGGCATCCGTGCCGGGAGCGGGTCGGCCTCTGGAGCCAGCTGACGAAACCTCTCCATCTGTTTGCGAGAGAGAGCGTCAGCGATCCCATTAGTGACCCCCAGGACGTGTCTGGCCCTAAACAAGATGTTAAATTTAAGGCACTGCCACGTAAAAGCCTGAACCAGGGCCATGACCCTGGGGGATTTAGATGTAAGGGAATTGATGACATGAACCGTGGACTGGTTGTCGCACCAGAAATGGACAGTCCTATTAGCCAAATCGGCTGGCCAAATCCACACCGCTGCGACAATTGGAAAAAACTCCAGGAAGGTGAGGTCCTTGACCCAACCTGCCCGAAACCAATCTTTAGGCCAGTCCCCGGCACACCAATGCCCCCTAAAATAAACTCCGTAACTGGAAGAGCCGGCCGCATCAGATGAAATCTGAAGCTCAGCCTCCAACAAGAGCTCGTCCCGCCACAGAGAGACCCCATTGAACGAGTCCAGAAACTGTTCCCAAACAAAGAGGTCCTCCCTCATCCCTTTGGAGACTTTGGTCCTATGGTGTGGGAGCCGGAGGCCTCTCATTAAATCACATAACCTCCTCACAAATGCCCTACCCGGCGCCACAACTTTGCATGCAAAGTTGAGGTGACCTACCAACTGCTGCAACTCCAGGAGAGTGACCCTTTTAAGGGACCTAAAAGAGCTAACCCGCACCTTTAATGCTTCCAATTTTTCTCGTGGTAATCTGCAGCTCAAACTAACCGTATCAATCTCAATACCTAGAAACGTCAATGTGGAGGTCGGGCCCTCAGTCTT
The DNA here is from genome assembly GCA_029233225.1 of Lepidodactylus listeri. Classification (NCBI taxonomy): domain Eukaryota; kingdom Metazoa; phylum Chordata; class Lepidosauria; order Squamata; family Gekkonidae; genus Lepidodactylus; species Lepidodactylus listeri. The sequence goes on along the minus strand of JARCFY010000001.1, from coordinate 113,958,020 downwards.
CTCCTGAGCAAGAGGGACACCCAGCTCATCAGCCAGGTAGACAAAACTGTCAAGCAGAAAACGACACTGACCAGAACCCCTCTTGCCCGCAAAAAGAAAATCGTCCAAATAATGGGCAGTACTACAGAGACCCGACCTGGTTCTCAAGGCCCATTCCAAAAACGAACTGAACCTCTCGAAAGCAGAACAGGACACCGAGCAGCCCATGGGTAGAGCCCTATCCATGTAAAATTTTCCTTCAAAGGCAAATCCGAGCAGCTCAAAATCCTCAGGGTGCACCGGGAGGAGCCAGAAGGCTGATTTAATGTCACATTTAGCCAACTCGGCCCCCACACCAAAAAGGCGAACCACCCGCATGGCCTGATCAAAGGAAGTGTATTTGACAGAGCATAAATCACCTGGTATGGCGTCATTCACCGACCCCCCCCCCCCCCCGAGGGTAGGACAGGTGATGAATGAGGCGAAACTCACCAGGAGCCTTCTTTGGAACTACACCTAAAGGGGAAACTCTTAAATTGGCCACTGGTGGACTAACAAATGGGCCCAAAACCCTGCCCTCCTGACACTCCTTAGCAATCTTGGCCCTAACTATGTCCTCCATGCCCCAAACCGACTTTAAATTGCTAGCCAAATAGGGAACCCTCATCCCCTGAAACGGTATGTGAAAACCAACAGTGAACCCTTCCAAGAGGTAGGCCCTGTCGCCCATCCTTGGATAACTACGCAACCAGCGTCTCAGAACTCCCAATTTAATCGGGCTAGGCCCCTTTATCAGAAGGGGGGTTGCCCGGCTTCCCCCCCGAGTACTTGCCTCCTTTGCCCCCCCCCACAGCCCTTGGGCCGTGGACAACTGGATAAGGGATGAGATCCGGCACACAAGGGGCACTCGTGCCTAAAAGTGCACGACTTACGACCGCAGGTTCCCTGGGAAGAAAACTCCCAGCAAAGCTGGCGTCGTTGAACTGCCTGCCCCGCCACAGGGCGGGAACCTGCCTGCACTGGCGCCCTCTTAACAGAATGGCCGCTATGAGACTGCTCACCCCAAGCAGACCTGGCCAGAGACATGATTTGCAGCCACAAGTTAGAACATATCCGGTCCCATCGCATGGCTGGGTTAATGGCTGCCCTCATTCTAAATTGCTTGTCATATTGCGACCAAGCCGGGCTCGGGAAGTCTGTATAGGCCTTGTAGATGATGTCCAAATACTGGAGCATCGAAGAGGCCCTCCACGGCTGGTGTCACACTATGACTGCTGCGTAGATTAGGAAACCCGGAAACCAGTTGGCCCATGTCCTATCTACTACCCGGTGCTTCAAGCGCTCCTTTTCCCTGTCATCCAAATTATCCTTGTCCTTTTTTTCTAACTCCCGGTAAAGTAGACTAAACACATCTACAAACTCCCCTTTCAGTATTTTATCTTTAGTTGCCATTGAAAGATGGTCACCTAAAGGTAGGTCTGCGTCGCCACTCGGAACCACCCCCGCAGCCACTGAATCATATGCTGACCCGCTTCCATAAGGGTAACCTGCATTGGGCTGGGGAAAACCCCAGTATGGTCCAGCTCCCTGGCACCCAAAAGGAGAGCCATAAAATGAATGTGAAGGCCAAGGAGCCTGTGGCATATGGGAAGAGGTGGCCCCCTGCTCAAAAGCCGGGCCCAGAGGCTGGCCAGGGTGCGGCAGAGGCAAAGCGGCTGAACTCCCGCCGCCTGGGCCCCAAGGCCACGTTGATTCCTGCCTACCCAATGCCATCTCCTTACCTCCGGTAAATTGTGAAGGCGAGTAAAGCGCCATCTGCTGCTCCCTTACTCCTGGACCCTGTTGGCTAGACTCTGCACCCACCAGGCCTGAAGCCGCCTCCTCCTGCCTGTCCTCCAGAAAGGCCAAACGTGCCAGCACCTGTGCTTGAAAAGACACATTGTCAGATTTGTCAACTGGTAAACCACCTGCTGGCATACCCCGTTCCTTTTCAAGTGCCTCCAGCCGCTGAAGAATGGCCACGTTTATCACATTCTCCTCTTCCTCATCACTGGAAGGAACCACAGGATCAGGCCTTGCCGGAGGTTTTTTCGGCGCCGGGCGCTTGCCCATGCCCTTGCCCTTACCTTTTCCAGATGCCATAACTACGAACTATTGACAATACAAACAAAAGAAACGTAAGTGAATTGGTATATTCAAAAATCCACCACCTAATGCTCCCACAGGGATATAGAATAGTAAGCCACCTAAAATGGCCACCACAGCCTTCTCCCAAAATGGCCCCCGACCATGAGGCCCAAAAGACCTCACTAAAATGGCCGCCTATCACCCAAGTAAGGTAATCTTGTAAGGCCAAGCGACCTTACCAAAATGGCCGCCGATCCGGCTCAGCAGATAAGGCCTACAACCAGCTTATGGTGACCCAGCCCTATAGGGGTTCCAAGGCAAGAGACGTTCAGAGGTGGTTTGCCCTTGCCTGCCCCTTTGCAGCAACCCTGGATTCCTTCAGCGGACTCCCCTCCAAGTACCAACCTGGGCCGACCCTGCTTAGCCTCCAAGATCTGATGAGATCAGACTAGCCTGCTAAGATGGGGCCGGAATACAGCTATCCCCGTCAGGGGGGGCCCCTCCAACGCTCAGCTACTCAGCCTTAAGTCTGCCCCTTTAAGCCCCAGGGTTGCAGGAGGGAGCCAACGTAGAAATAACAATAGCAGCGACTGCTAAGCCGGCTCTGGGGGGGGGGGGAACAAGTAAACTAACACCAGCGCCGCCTCCCAGAGAGCCAGAGAGGCCCGTACGCTTGCTCGCACCCTCCCAATGCAAAGGGGGGGCCGCAAGCTGCCGCAGGATTAAAGACGGGGGGGCGCCGCAGCCAACACGAAGCCCGGCCGTCTGCTCTGTCTATCCCCTTCCACCTAAGCCCCAGCCGCAGAAAAGAAAACAGGGGGGGGAACAGTGCCACAGCAAAGCCGTAGCCTCGCCGTCAGCTCCCTCTCCTCCCCTGCAGCCGAGCCATTGAAGAGGACACGGGGGGGGGAAGAGCCCAAAAACTTCAGCGAAATTCCCTCGGGCTGCAAGAAGCCCGCCTCACCACCCCAACCCGGCAACCAGAGCTCCCCAGGTACACAGCCTGCCGTCGCCGCGAGCAGGCCCAAACGGAGCTCCAACCCAGCGTGCTCTCCCTAGCGAGCGCGCAAAATGGACTGCGTAGGCGGGAGCGGGGCAATGGCTCTAATCGAGCTAGCCCTGCCCCCCGCCAAGCCAATGAGCGCCGACGCGCTGTGTTGCTGCCTCGCTTCATGCGAGGTGGCAAACTTGCTCCCCCGCGCCACGGCAATGCCGGGCAGTGGGGAGCCCATTGTGACAGGCACAAGCAATCTTAAATCTTTAAAACTACCCTTGTTGAAATCACCAGGATCTTTATCATGTGAACCAGGCCTTGTCTAGTGTACCAATGCAAGGAGACAAAATTACATGGAAACAGGCTTGTGAAGTTTTCTTATTGTTGCTGTGGGTAATAATACCGCACAGTACCAATGAGGCTTCTATGTGTCAGTTTCCTTGTATTTTCCCAGCCCCAGTTGCCCAAGCAGCAGCCATTTCCTCCACAACTTATGGGGGGCTTTCCCATTTTTTTAAAAAAAAAATCAGCTACAGATTATCTTTATACCATTATAGCAATATATTTATCAGCAATATGTTTATCAAGTTCATTGAATCCTCAGCTTTCTTTTTCTTTTTCTTTTTTTAAAGTAAGTCTTCCGCAGGATTTTAGGCCTTCCTAACTCTGTTTCATATTTTTCCCTTTGTGCGGAACTGGGCCTCCATCTTATTGAATCCCGGGCGTGGATTACCACTATAAAATATTGGTTGCATTTACATTTTAGCTCTCCTCCCAACAGCCTTTCTGCCCAACTTCTTGCAGACCCATATATTTCTGCCTGGTCACAAACTATAGTGAATAAAATCAAAACTATGGGAATAGATTTAGACTCCTTGTACAACTGTGGCGAAACAGCTATTTTGCAGGCGGTGCGGAGGAGGATTTGGGATATGGAAGCCCAGATAATCAATGCTGGGAGTTCTGGAGTCTGCTCCCCACACTTCCTTGATCTTCCCCTCCCCCAAGCCCCCATGGCTCCCTATATTTCCAATCTAATAGCTCCGCTTCATCAGCAGGTTTTCATGTTAGCAAGATTCAATCTTTTCCCCTCAGCTGTTGTGTCAGGCAGATATAGGGGTATCCCTTATAGGGATAGAACCTGTAGTTGTCTTTCTAGTGAACCTGACTCAGTGGCCCACATCCTTCTACGCTGCCCCCATTACTCCACTATGCGTAGCTATTTGATTGGCCCCCACCTACCCCCCTCAAGGAACTTGTCCAACAGTGACCTAAAAATTTTACTGTCTGACAAGTTCTCGGCAATTACTCTGTCTGTAGCCGAATTTTTAGCTTATGTTTGGAAGTTAAGGATAAGGGAGTATAAGGCTTAATCCTTGCTGATTAGTTCCATCCAGTCATGTCGGCTACTGTTTGGTTTACTGCTAGCTGTTTGCTACTGTTTCTTTATTGATGTCCCTGCAGTGTATGCCATTAAAGGTTGTGTACTGTGTATTGTGTGTGTGAAAAAGTAAGTCTCTAACCCCTTTGTTGTGGAGATATGAAGGGACAGGCATATCTCTTCAGTGAAAGGGGCTAGGGAATTGGGTATTCAAAGGAAACCTATTAGGCTGATATAACATTAAAATGATATTAAATTGCTGATGGGTGTGTGTGGGGGTGGGGAATGAAAGTCTTTCAGTGGCAGGGCAAATGGTCACAGGGGACTGGGGTAGGAAACTGGGACCAATGTGAGTGGGATTGGAAAAAATTGGACTTTCCCATCCACATGGGTTCCAACCTGACTTTCCTGTAATCTTTCATAAAACATTTCCAGAAAGGAAATTTGGAAAGGCTCACTGGGAAAACAGGGAAAACCTGAATGTGCACGGTGTTGGCAGAGTGTAGATGTTCAGTGAGCCCAGCATGAGCACTTCAGCTGGGGGGGGGGGAATAGATTGGTAGGCAAAAGAAGAAAGAACAAAGATGGCAGTGTTCAGCATAGTTACCTACTAAATAGGCTTACAGAAGGCAACTATTTGATATGGAAGGATAGAATAAAGAGTCACCTGCTTGAGACAGGGCTGTGGCATGCCATTCAAAAGCCCTGACAGGGAGATGATGATGCAGCAAAGCAAAAAGCCTGGGAAGCTGACAACGAGAAGGCAAGAGGAGCCATGATAAAAAGGTTTGACTGATAAAGATGTCCTAAGAGTTATTCAAATGCAAACCGCTAAGGCTGTGTGGTCTGAATTGGAGAGGCTATATATAAATTCATCTTTCAAAAGCCAACTCTGCATACAAATTATACTGCTTAGCACTAAGATGTCAGAATGGGGTAATTTGTGTGACTACTTAGATGAAATGCTTAGTTTAGCTCGACAGTTAAGAAGCACTGGGAAAGAAATTGCAGACCAGGATTTGGTTGTTTTCCTTCTCCTTAGCCTGCTAAAGTCTCATGAAAATGCTGTGTCTCAAATTGAAGGAAAAGGAAAATTCTCTCACACAGAAGTAATAAACCAACTAGAGCAGACATACAAACAGACAATTTTAGAAATTCAACAAGAAAGTTGAACCAAATGTTGATTAAAAAGCTCTAAATGTAAATAGCAAGAGTAAAATAAATTTGTCATGTATGTGGAAAACCAGGATACATTAAGGCCCAATTTACACCTCCCCTCTGAAGTAGTTTGACTGCTGTCTTTTCCTACACTCATTTCATGCTGGTTTCAGATTTCACTCCCTGGGTCTGAAGAGTACTAAGCAACAGGATTTGCTTAAAGCAGTATAATGCTAGCTTGACCACAGGAGGGCAATTAATGAATGTAAACAGTAATTTTTAAACTAGAACAAGTATAGTTCGAAACTAGAAACAGGTATAGATGAGTTTTTTTGAAACTAGAATGATTCCAGCGGGAAAGTCAGATGTAGATTTGACCTAAAAGAAACTGCAGTACTTTTAAGCAAAATGGAGCCTTTCCAAAAGAAAGAAAAGGGGAGAATTCCAAGCACCCACCATTTGAACAAGTGTTTTATATTGACTCAAGGATCTAACAAAAGTCATACTTGATATTTAGGTAGGGCATGCATTGCTTTCAAGCTGAAGGAACCAGACCTCATTTCAGTATGAGCCATAAGACAAGCAAGACACAGTATCTTCTGGAGTTGATACATAGTGATGTTTGTGGGTCCAATGGAGACCCCTAGTGGGAACAGATATATACTAACTTTTATTGATGATTTTTCAAAGTATACTGTAACCTATTTGATCAGGGATAAAAGTCAAGTATTGGAGAAATTTAAGACATATGTTGCAATGGTCAGCAACAGATTCCAGAGAAAGCCACTGGCAATCCACATCAACAATGGAGGAGAATATGTGGGACATGACATGAAGAAATATCTAACTGATCAAGGAATAGAGCATCAGCTTACAGTCTCATATACTCCAAAACAAATTGGTGTAGCAGAAAGGAAGAATTGCTCCCTGGCTGAAGCAGAGCTATCTGAGAAATACTGGGGAGAAGCAAGCAACACTGCTACCTATCTACAGAACAGACTGCCTATAAAAGGTGCCAGAAGCACACCATAGGAACTGTGGTATGGGCACAAGCCCAGAATGAACTGCTTGAAAGTATTTGAGTCAAGAGCTTTCACCTACATGCCCTAAGAGAAATGGACCAAGATGGATATGAGAATTGAACAAAGTATTTTTGTAGGATATGCACTGGGATGTAAAGGGTACATAATCCTTAACCCAAGAACACAAACTCTAAAATCTGCAACATAGTCTACATTGATGAGAAAGAAAAATCTACAAATACAGGAAAAAGTGGACATCAGAGAATCTACACCAACAGAAGAAAATAGAGCACAGCAACCAGAAACAGTGCAACTGAGCACCATGGCCCATACAGATGACACACCTACACAGCCACAAGACCAGAAGGGGCTGCAGAGCCAGATGTCAGATGGTGAACTAAAACAAACAAGGCAGTATCACTGAGAAGATTCTCCTATCTGACAAAGACAGAGGCTGTAACTGAACCTTCTGCATGGGAAGACATAACAAGAATGCCTACCAGCCAAGCATAAAGATGGAGAAAGGCTGCAGAGGAGGTGATTGAATCCCTAATAAAAACAAACAAACATGGAGACATGCAGAAGGAAGGGCTTGTTGATTTGGAGTATTGCTCTACAGAATATATGATTGCAGACTTCTGGTTTTGGTGACTCGAATGGCAGGTGTGCTCCATCGGAGCTCTAACTGGGGCAGCCTGTAGCCTGGCAGATGGAAAGGGTGCCAGACAATTCTGCCCCCCCCAGAGCCCTTGTAGGGGGCTCCCAGGCTGGGGCATGAGGGGTGCCTCTTCCAAGGTGACGGCCAAGGGATCAAGGCTCCCCTTAGTTCTGAAAGGTCTCGCTGCCACTGCAGCACCATGGCTCCAAGAGTCGCACACCAGTCAGATGAGCAATAGATTGAGTGCATAAATGAAGCAGTCCTTACATCAGTGCAGCAATGAGCAAAGCATGAGTTAAAATCCAATCAATTGGATATGCATTGAAGTGGAGCTGAAGTCTCGATTTAAAAGCGGTAAGGGAGAGGGAACGTCCTACCCCCCCACTCCATTCTAAATGAACTGAGGACAGATTCATGGGGCTCGGTTTGCTGGCATTGCTGATGACAATAAAGTGGAGTGCAACTCTTCTCAAAGTGGATATATAGATAAACTTTCTTTGACTTTGTGAACGCTCCTGAAATGTAAACAATGACTGGCAGGGAAGAAAAAATGGTGATGCGATCAAAACCTTCTTGAAAAAGTACATTTTCAAAACTTCCGGTTTCTAAATTGGAAGCAAATACTGACTTTCCCAACATGTTAACTGCAGCATTGCACTCTCTGCTGGACCAGATGGCCAACTTGAATAAAAACTTTGATGCACTCCAGAAACAAATTTAAAAACCCAATATTAAAACAGTGGTGGCAGCTAAATCAGTTAAAATGGTTGAAGCCAAGGCAAAAGTAATGCAACAGAGATTAAAAGTGGTGGAGACAGAAAGAGCATCTGACAAAGATCAACTATTAAGACTACAAATGGAAAAATCAGCATATGTTCTGTGGTTTCAAGGTGTCCCTGAACAGAAAGGTGAGAACTTGAAGAAAATCTTAAATTAAGCGTTAGCCCCAATAACAGGTTTACAAGCGAATTGCCTACAAAGCAATATGGATATGATCTACAGGATATATCCTGAATTTGTAAAGGAGAAAAACCTGCCTGGGGAGATTGTGGTGAAATTCTCCATGAGATCTATAAGAGACGTGGAAAAAGAAAAAAAAAAGAATATATGATTGCAGATTCACTTACCAAGCCATTTCCATGTGAGTCTACACAAGATGAATCTTGTTGGCTTTGCACACTAGACCTTGAGGAGGGGTGTTGGGATATGCAAGGTCTATCATGCATAGATAAGGAAAAATGACAAGAACATCCTGCAGGGGGCCGCAGAGGGGGCAACTAGTTAGCATAGTGAGATTAGGGACTACTTGCTATTTTCAATAGTCTGCTTTTTGTCTCCTGATTGGCTCAATTAAGGTTTCTCTCGGTCCTGCTGTGTTCTGTTAGCTACCCACTCTCTCCTAGCTAGAGACTTCTCTCTCTTTTTCTTACAAAGTTTGTTCTTTTCTTAATAAACCAACTGTATTCTTTAAACAGCTTGTGCTCCGCTTTTCTGCATATCTACACTCTGCCAACATACAGAAGCACCACGATGCTATGTGGAAGTAGGAAAAAAAATAACCACTTCCCAATAGCATCCAAACTGGAACAAACAACCCAGGTTTAAGTGGCCCTTGTTCCCACACTCAGAAGAGAGACAGGAGATATGAACATTAGGATTAAAGTAGAGATTTATATCTGGCAGGATGTTATCACAACATTTTCTACACTCCTTAAATCTCTAGTTATCCCTAACTGGAAGCTAGTGCATTTATAGGCAAAACTGCCCTGGCTCCAAATGACAGGGGCACCCAAAGCACAGCTGTTGGTGCTACAAGGTCTAGAAGTCAAGAGATGAAACTTTGCCAAACTCCAAAGGTACATCAGTCCAACATAGAACTCTGTGGAAACATATACTTGGTATCTGGCTTTAATAAGTTATCAGGACTGAGATTTTTTTTTACCTCTAATCTTCTATTTCTTATTTTTAATCATCAGCTACCTACTGAACCTCAGCAGGAAAGGCAGACAATCTGTTTCTTTTAAAGCTCCCAGTATGTCACTTCTGTTGGATAATAGAGAATACTTTCATTGGTTTAGTCATTGCTATTTCCTGGGAGTTAGACAAACTGCTTTATGATTCATAGTTCCTGCTAACTGTGGGATATAAGACTGGTATTTTGACTAAGCTAAACAAATGATCAAAATAACTGAAAGGGGAACTTGAATCTTTGGAATGTTTATAGAACATTCAGTTATGAAGTAGAAATCAGTGGTATATTCTAAAACATTCATTTATTTTCAGATCTAATAATTAAATCAGCCAAATTTAAGAAGTTTTGCTGAGCTCTTGGAACAGTTTAATTAATTAATCAATAATTTTATTACATTCATTAGGATTTTCTTTTTATGATTAATTAATTGCAGAGGCACTGTCATCCTGTGGTATTGTGTTGTTGTTGTTGTTTTACAAAAATAAATGTATTGCCAGTTCTTTTGTTAGTTAAATATATACTAGTGAATAATTTATTGTTTTGAACATTTTACAGCAAAATGTCTTAAATATTCATTCACATAGGCCACAAAAATATGAGAGTTGTTCAGCAGACAGAAATATTTTGCAAATATGTAATGTAGGCAATTACTATTCATGTTAGATTTATAGCACCCAGGATGCAGTTACAAATTGTTATGCATTATATGGTCAGCTAGACTGAATTAAAGAGAAACTATCGTTCCAATTTTAGTATATGTGCTGCTGAAGTGAGCACAAAGAGAAGCTATCAATAAACACATTAAGATACTTACTGGATCACCTTTTAATTTTATTCCTGTAACAGACAAATATTTAAGATGATATATTCATTGATTAAATTATATGAAAGGTAATATAATTTTGAGAGAAACTACTTAATTAAATTTCTGACCTTCAGAAGACTTTATTTTTAAATCTGCTTGTGATTGTTAGTTTTGAGGGATGACAGAGAACTATACAGTAACATACTATTCATTCTGTTGTCCCAAAACCAACAGAAGCTGCCAAACACACACACCCAGCAACTGTGCAGCTGACATCTGATCTATCGACCATGTGCTTAGTTCAGGGTGAGAATGGGGTGTCTGCTCGAAAGTCTCCAGAACTTAGAGGTGCAACCAGATCACACTAAACCTGTTGACTGACCACAGCCTATAAATAGGCTAACTGGCTCTAGCAACAAAGCTGGCTGAGGGCAGGTTAGGAGGCTTTTCATCTCAACTATAACAATCAATTAAGAAGAGGAACACACAAGAAGAAGAAGAAGAAGAGATTGGATTTATACCCCGACCTTCACTCACTTGGAGTCTCAGAATGGCTTACAAACTCCTTTCCCTTCCCCTCCCCACAACAGACATCCTGTGAGGTAGGTGGGGCTGAGAGAACTCTTTCCCAAGCTGTCCTTGAGGGAACAGCTGGTACAGAGCTATGGCTTGCCCAAGGTCATTCAGCCAGGTGGAAGTGGAGGAGTGGGGAATCAAACCTGGTTCTCCCAGATTAGAGTCCGTGCACTTAACCACTATACCAAACTGGTGTTTTCTTCCCATAATTGTTTTCCCATGCAAAGCAAAGATAACTTAGATGTAATTACTTCAATTGAAGAAGTGGGGGTCATTAAAAAAATTAACTTTTCAGAAGTTTGAACAGATACAATAATACGATAAATGACTGGAAAGTAGCAGGCTTTCAAATTCCAGTACTTGACATCTGTCAGAATGCAGAGATACCTCAGAGGCCAAATGACTAGTCATCTTCCATTTTATATCTAAGAGGCTGTTTTGATCCAGACATGCTGCAAAAATGATGTATTAACTACTTTGAACAGTTGAGGGGAAAATACTTTTACTTTAAACAGTCTAACCTTGACTAGCTGAAATTTGTAAAGCATGCAATGCTTGCTCAGACCATTTTTCCCCAGATAGTGGCAAAGCAAGCCTTATAGTTTGTTTGTGAGATACAAACTTCAGAATTTGTCTTCCAGGCTGAATTGTCATATGTTGCTGCATTAATTAAAGAACAAACTTCAAATGCTTCCAGTTCTGAGTGACTTGGAAGCACCAAAGTCCCTGTAGGCAGCTTTCACAACTGTTATCTCACTTTCTCACAATGTTCCTATCTTCTCTATCACCCACATGCTTCTTTTTTGCCTCTCTGCAGTGGATTAAAAACTTATCTCTGTTCAACAATGCTACAAGATCGTTTAAGCAGCCTGGCATCCTTTTCTTCTTTTTTCCCCCCTTGTCACTAAAGGAGAGACAAATTTGTCAGCATTGTTTGGAGACTCAGTGATCTTTGTAATTTATTACTCAGAAGAAGGCAATTATTAAAGTAAATGTGGGATCTCATTTAATCCCCAAAGACAAACAAACAGGATTGAGATTTATTTGTTGGAAGTGGAAGGGCAAGAAGCCCTTGGGCAAGCACTGTAATCATTCAACTACCTGGTTCTTATCAGAGATTCAGAACCACAGCCTCCAAAATATTCAGGAAATGTTGCTTTACTTGCAAAATGCAAATATTGTGATTTTCCAATGGACTATTAAATGTGCTGCTTAGAACTCCAGCTATTGTGATTAGCCCTTTTGGGGGGATATAGGAGGGATAATATGTGGAAATACATATTAAAGGTAAACAACATGGACCTATCTCTGGACAATACCACAAATCACCTATTAATTAATTAATTTGTACCCCACTTTTCCCTCAAAGGGACCCAAAGCAGCTTAGATCCACCGCCACCCTAGCTATCCTCACAACAACTCTGTGAGGTAGATTAGCTGATACTTTGTGTACAGAATGTTCAACTGGCATCCACATTTAAAAGGGTCAGGCAACAGATGATGTCAAAGACCTTGACCTGTGACCCTAGAGAGTCAATACCAGTCAGAGCAGACAATACTGGTTTTGTTAGACCAATCATATGACTCAGTAAAAGGCAGCTTCATGTGTTAGGCTGAAATAAAGCAACTGGCTCAAGACCATCCAGTGAGCTTCGATGGCATAGCATGTATTTGAACCTGGGTCTCCCAGAAGCTACTCCTCAGACATTATACTATGGCAGCTCTTTTGCTATTCTCACTCTCTTCCTACACTTTGAACTTCAGCTGTTTTGCTTCCTTAAATCTTGTAAATTAGAGTCACTACTTGTGGATACCTACATATTATCCTGCACTGTTTTCTCGCTAAAACAATTTTGATAGCTGGAAATGTGTAGTACAGTCTCCAAGATTCAGCTTTAGTAAAGGTACAGCAAAAGGGTTCTTGTGCATCAGGTGTTACCCATCAACACAATTACTGCCCAGAAGCATCCTTACATGCCCATTACACATTGCCAAAGGCTCTACTCCATCTGCTACATTCATTTACTCCTCAAAACCTGTCCTCCCATGATTTAAAAGTCAAAACACTAATTATTATTTGGGTTAAGCATATATCTGGAAAATGTAATTGTCTACAATATGTTAACAGATCAAAATATACTTCAGCAGCTGCAGCAGTGGTAAAGGCTACACTGTGTGGTGCTTACAAATTCAAGTGCATGTATTGTTATATGCACTAGAGACCAGATGCATTCCCTCCCACTCAGCGATTTAACTTCTAGAAGACCTTGAAGAATGACAGCTTCAGCAAGTTACACTAACAGATTTAATAAGGCAAAAAGAGGGACAGTGATTTACCAGGAACAGGGACCAGAAGGGGCTGTTCCAGTAAATGGAACAGATGGAACATATGGTGTTAACGCAGAAGGCAGGGAGCACAGCACTTTTGAGATCATGTTCATGCTACATGAACATTCATTGAAGACTGTATATTATATAAATTCGCATACACACCTATAAACGGTCATGCATTAAAACCCTGGCTGTTATAAATAGGGAATATTGTGCTGTGAGAACAGAACAGCTTGACATTCCTGTGACAAATCAGGAACATTCTGTTAGTTACAAAACTCTTAGGAAGCAACCACGGCCAATGTGTATATTGTGCAACAAATACAAAGTAGGGAGAGATGGTGGCTCCATGACAGAGTTCCTGTTTTGCATGCAAAAGTTCTGGTTTCAGTAACTGTTTCTCCACAGGTATTAGGTCTGGGAAAGCTTTAAAGTATAAGGCAACTTCATATGTACCTTTTGATGGCTGTCTCTTTCAGCATAATTCTTGGCCCTAGTTCAGACTTCTGGTGGTACAACACTATATTTCCCCACCCCTGAGCTTTCCACCAATTCCCAAAACTTGGCTGGCAACCCTAACTTTCAGTATTTCTGTTTTTAGACACGGAACTACTTCTCAAGATCCAAATAAGATTATTTACTTGGTCATTGATCCTTTTAACATACAAGTAGTCTATTCCTTTGAGAATACACACAATACTTTTTCTCAGTCAGTAGTGACTTCTTTCCATACCTTGTGAACAAGTCCAGGGATAATTTTTGTTTTTGTCCCGCCTACCCTGTCTCTTAAGGTCCTCAGGACACTATATGCCACCTTTTAACTACTACACTACTTCTGTTTTCTGGTTTTAGGGTTCAGTTTTGAAATTGGTTTGCTCAGATTATACACATACTTGTGAAGGTGTATTTTGCAGTTGGTTTTTGCAGACATGTTTATTTTTCAGATTTGCTTTTAGTTCAGTAAATTATGTAAGGTTCTATCATGAGCATGCATTAGAACTTGAATTCAGAAGGATATTTATCAACAGGGGGTGGTGAAAAAATCTTACTGGGCTCTAAAGTTCCTGGTTGTAACTGATAAATGTAAGTAATCATGGAGTTTGAACTGGAAGGGATTAACAGAAGGCTGCATCTAAACTAGCCAATTTTATTTGGGCCTCAAATAGCTCTGTCACAATAGCAGTCAGGACCAGTTCTGCTGATTCCACTTAGCTAGTCTGTTATCTATAGGGCAGAGCTTCAGTTTACGAAATGGAGAGCAAACTTTGAATTTTTTGTAATCATATTTCTTCTCCAGATGCCTGCGGCTGAGCTTCTATGCAAGTTGTCATGAGGAAAAGGAACATTTAAACAGAATGGAAGTGAAAAGAGAGCATTTATCAGTGTTTTACAATGCTGAGAATTAATTGCAGAAAGAATTTGAAGTAATATTATTAAAGAGAGAACCATAATTTTGGGTCATGAAAAAGCAGTGGATTTGGTCCCAAGTAACACTCAATACTTGGTGAGAGATGTAAAAGTGAATGCACCACTTGGGAACAGTGACTGTAATGTTATTGAGTTCAATATTTGTATAAATAGGAAGTTGCCCCCAAAGACCAACACAACCACTTTTAACTTTAAAAAGGGTGACTTCTCTGAAATGAGGGGACATGTGAAGAGAAAACTGAAAGGAAAAGTAAAAAGGGTCAAACCCATTAGGGAAGCTTGGAGGCTATTCAAAACTACCATCTTAGAAGGTCAGATAAAATATATACCACAGGTTAGGAAAGAAAATACATATAGAAAAAAGCCTGCATGGTTAACAAACAAAGTAATGGAAGCTGTAAGAGGTAAGCAGGATTCCTTTAAGCGGTGGAAAGTTAGTCTCAGTGAGATTCATAAAAGGAAACACAGGCTGTGGCAAATAAAATGCAAGTCTGTGATCAGGCAGGCTAAAAGGGAATATGAGGAGCATATTGGAAAAAACATAAAGACCAATAACAAAACTTTCTTCATTAGAAGTAGGAATAGGAAACCAGCCAGGGAGGCAGTGGGGCCCTTGGATGACCAAGGGGTAAAAGGATTACTGAAGGATGATAGGGAAATGGCTGAGAAGCTGAATGCATTTTTTGCCTCCGTCTTCACTATGAAAGATGAGAAGTGCTTGCCTGCTCCAGAACCGCTGTTTTCAGGAAGGGTGTTGAAAGACCTGAGTCGGATCAAGGTGATGAGAGAGGAGGTCCTACCACTGATAGACAACTTAAAAACTGATAAATCACCAGGCCTGGATCTCCTGACAAAAATATGTAATCTTTCCTTAAAGTCTCCCTCCATTCCTGAGGACTGAAAGGTAGCTAATGTCATCTCCATCTTTTAAAAGGGTTCCAGAGGAGATCTGAAAAATTACAGGCCAGTCAGTCTGACGTCAGTACTGGTTAAGTTGGTGGAAACAGTTATTAAGGAGAGAATTAGTAGGCATATTGATGAACAAAACTACTGAGGCAGACTCAGCATGGGTTCTGTAAGGGAAGATCTTTTTTCACTAACCTGGTATTGTTCTTTGAGGGCGTGAACAAACATGTGGACAAGGGGAACCCAATAGATGTTCTTTACCTTGACTTCCAGAAAGCTTTTGATAAAGATCCTCATCAAAGGCTCCTAAGTAAGCACAATAGTCATGGGATAAAAGGACAAGTCCTCTTGTGGATCAAAAACTGGCTAATTAATAGGAAACAGAGAGTGAGTATAAATGGGCTCAGTACTGGGTCCGGTGCTTTTTAACTTGTTCATTAATGATGTGGAGTTGGGAGTAAGCAGTGAAGTGGCTAAATTTGTGGATGACAAAATTGTTCAGGGTGATGAGAGCTAGGGAGGATTGTGAGGCACTCCAAAGCGATCTGTCAAGGATGGGTGAGTGGGTGTCAACATGGCAAATGGAGTTCAGTGTGGCCAAGTGCAAAACGATGCACATTGGGAAAAAAATCTAACTATAAATACATATTGATGGGGTCCGAACTGGCAGAGACTGACCAAGAGAGTCGTAGTAGATAACTCACTGAAAATGTCAAGACAGTGTGTGACTGCAATAAAAAAGGCCAGTGCTATGATGAGAATTATTAGGAAGGGAACTGAAAACAAATCAGCTAGGATCATCATGCCCCTGTATAAATTGATGGTGCAATCTCATTTGGAATATTGTGTGCCTTTCTGGTCACCACACGTCAGAAAGGATATTATAGCATTGGGAAAAGTGCAGAAAAGGGCCACTAGAATGATAAAACGGTTGGAATTCTTTCCCTTTGAAGAAAGGTTAAAGTGCTTGGGGCGCTTTAGGTTTACAAGATTATAGATAGAGCAGGTAGAGAAAGAAGTACTTTTCTCCCTTTCTCACAATACAAGAACTTGTGGGCACTCTATGAAATTGCTGAGCAGTTGGGTTAGAAAGGATAAAAAAAAGTACTTCTTCACCCAAAGAGTGATTAACTCTTGGAATTCATTGCCACAGGAGATGCTGGCAGCTACAAGCATGGACGGCTTCAAGAGGGAATTGGATAAACATATGGAGCAGAGGTCCATCAGTGGCTATTAGCCACAAGGTATAGATAAGAGCACTCTATATGGGGCAAGTGATGCTCTGTATTCTTGGTGCTTGGGGGGGGGCAACAGTGGGAGACCTTCTAATGTCCTGGCCCCACTGCTGGACCTCCTGATGGCACCTGGTATTTTTGGCCACTGTGTGAGAGTGTTAGACTGGATGGGCCATTGGCCTGATCCAACATTGGCTTCTCTTATGTTCTTATGTTCTTCTTATGTTCAGTGGAAAACACAGAACTGTGAGAAAATTCTAAATGCTGTTTGCACATTCCTCTTGCTTTAGTATGGTTTTCCCCTAGTGATGTTTATCTCTGTTTCTTTATTGTGTTTGAAGGATTCCTCCCCGTCACTGAAATCAGAGCACCATTTTTCAAAATATCAAAAGCAAGTGACCTTTTAGACTGCAACAACTGCAATTACTTTCTTGCTTTGCAATACTTAATGATCTGTGCAGATCTATTCTCTGGGGTTGTGTTCATGTAGAAAGAGACCAAATGGCTTTATTGCTGTTTATTAGGTATCTGTGTCCAAGATATTGGACAAAACAAATGCTATAGCTTCCCTGTTGTTTCTAGAATGTGTTTATAGGGCATCCCATGGATCATTTCCCATTATATGCCAGGAATTAAGTTAAGAAACATTACTAAAGTGATGAAATAATTTCTAGCAAAGTGAAATAAAATATTGATTCATGGTAGAAGTAGGGTGTATTATTAATGACATCTGATTTTGTGGGTTTTTTTTAAAAAAATACACTCCAATTAAAGAATGTCAGTTATGAAAAACAAACATTTCTTTACAAAACTATATGAGGATCCCATGAAAAATGTAATATGTGCACATAAGTAACTTTTAAACAGGCTTTGAGAGAAAGAGTAAGTTACTTATGTTCACGTATTACATTTTCCATGGGATCCTCATGCTATGCATTTTACATCAATTCATTCATGAACGATGCTCTGAACCAATTGAGGCAAAAGACATGGATGAGCTAAGGCCAAAGAAAGAGCATAAAAGTGCTCTCTGCCATCTTCACACAAGTATTTGTTGTGTGCTATGGCCTCCCTCCCTCCCCATCTTAGAGGCAGCATGGGACTCACTGGCCCCATTGGGACAAGGAGGAGTTTTCACAAATTCTTATAATTGGCACTTTAGGGGACCTTTTTTGCCAGCTTCATTTTGTCCCAGGAGGATAGGTTAATTAGTCTGGGTCTTTAGGACCAGTTAGGCGAAAACTAGATTGTGTGGAATAGGACAGGTTGCTCATTATAGGTAGGGTAAATTAGTGAGCACAAGGGATCTGCAGTCAGATATTTCTGACACAATACAATGTCCAGTATATATATATATACTGTGGCGGGGAGGGCGGGATATAAATCTCATGAAATAAATAAATAAATAAATAATAGTTTATTTGTAGGTTTTTTGCAGTACAGCAAAAGCATCAAAAATTTCAATACGGTTGAGTCTCTTGTATACATTCTATCCATTTATAAAATGCTGACCATATTTCCCAAAATTAAGTTTTATCTTTTTCGTTAATTGTGTGACTTAATTTGTCCATTTCCACCAGAGCCAGTAGTTTGTATATTAAGTCATTTAGTTGGGGTATTTTATCTTTCTTCCATAACTTCGCCCAACAGATTCTGGCCACAGTCAAATATATGTAATTAACCTCATTTTGCTTCTATTTAACCCTTCTAGTAACAGATTTAATAAAAAGGATTCTGGAACTAGAGCTAAATTAACGTCTGTTATTTCCATAATTAAATTACAAACAAGACACCAAAATGAATTTGTTTTTCTACACCTCCACCACATATGGTAGTATGTTCCCACGTTTCTATTATACTTCCAACATAGATTTGAAGTGCCTACATAACGTCTTGCTAACCTCCCTGGATCCCAGTGCCATCGATAAAACATCTTATACACATTTTCCTTAAACAGAATGGCATGCATAAACTTCACCATTTTCCATAATTTATTCCATTCATCTGTATCCAAAGAATAACCAAAATCCTGCATCCATGTAAACATGGGTTTCTTAATCATCTCATCATACATCTCTTCTGCCAGTAGGTATTTATATAGCTTTTTTTATGATTTTCTCATTAGTCAGTAACCAGTTTATCAAACTCATTTTTATAGTCAGGAAATCCTATTTTTCTATCTATATCATATCTAGTTAGTAATATATTTTTTTCCACCATGATAATTTAATATTATATTTATGTCTTAGATTTTCTTCTGGTCTTAAATCATTATTATCCAGCAGGATTTCATAATTTGCTTTATTAAAGCT
Organism: Lepidodactylus listeri; assembly: GCA_029233225.1. NCBI lineage: Eukaryota > Metazoa > Chordata > Lepidosauria > Squamata > Gekkonidae > Lepidodactylus > Lepidodactylus listeri. The sequence continues at coordinate 113,939,136 of JARCFY010000001.1, read as the reverse complement.
ATTTATTAATGAAGGTTTAAAAAATGCCTCCAAAGGCGATACCCTTAATGGAGTTTTATGATAATGTGTGATTTTAATTTCCTGCCAAGTTTTAGCCAAAGCACTTCTTAACAAGTGATTATGAAAACTGGTATGAATTTTATCTTTTCCATACAATACGTGCCATCCCATAAAAAGGTCATGACCCTCCAAGGCCAAACATCTGGTATCCTCTAAGTTTATCCAATCTTTGATCCAAGTTAAAGCGGCTACCTGATAATAAATGCCCCAGTGAGGTATATCAAACCCCCCTCTGTCTTTGGTGTCTTGCATTAATTTCCATTTTATTCTTGGGGTTTTAGAGTGCCATACAAATTTCCTGATACATTTATCCAAATCTATAAAAATAGTTTTCTTTTTTAAAAATAGGGATATTTTGCACTAAAAACAAAAATCTCGGCAAAATATTCATCTTAATCGTAGCAATTCTCCCCAACAGCGATAACCTTAGATCTTTCCATCGCTCTAGATCTTTTCTGATTTCATCTAAAAGTTTAAGATAGTTATTTTCTATAAGTGCACTGTTTCGATTAGTAACATAAATACCTAGGTATCTAATCTTATGTACAATCTCCATTTTGGTTTTCCCTTGGATAGCCTTTCTTATTTTATCAGTAAAATTTTTGGATAGTAATTTGGTTTTCTTAAAGTTAATCTTGAGCCCGGCAACTTGCCCATATGATTGAATTGTTTCTAGTAATTTTATAATTGAAACCATGGGGTTTTCCATTATAAATAACAAATCATCGGCAAAGGCTCTTACTTTAAACTCCAGTCCAGTATATTTTGTATTCCTCCTGCTCCCTCACTCCTCTTGTTCCCAAAATGTATTGACTTTTTTTCTAATAAATATTGGAATCTGGTTAGAAAGACTAGAGTGCAATGGTCAGGAAGATTCACAGTGCTAGGGTTGCCAGGTCCATCAGATTAGCAGGCAGGCAATAGGGAGACTTTCCATATGCTAGAAATAATGCAACTGCCTACATCACCAAGAAGTGATGTGCACATGTCAGTGTTTTGGTTAAGGGCAAAACTCTATGGTAGAATAGCTTCTAACCATAGAGTTTTGACCCAAAACCAGAGCATCACCTCCCGCCATCATCGGCATGCCTACATCACTACTGGGTGATGTAGGCATGGCACATTTATTTCTTGCTTCTTCCAATTCTTCATCATTAAATCATGTCACCCGTTTTCATGAACATGAGTGGTTGGTGATTCAAAGATAAAGAAAGGATAGGGTAAGGAAGAGACTATTTTAGAAGGTTCCAAGCAACTACCTTGCTGAATTTTACATCTTCAATCAACCCATTAAGTGAAGACCAACAATTTGGACTACGGTTTATTGGTTCCAGTTCTGAAACCACTATACTAAACATTGTGTCATCTGTTTTAGTTTATGTTTTAATCTGTTATAACTGTTGTGTGAATGGTTTCTTGTGTTATGGTTTAACTTCTATTGTGGAATGTTTTAATTTTTACAGATGGTATCTACGTTAAGCCTGCTTGCAGGGAGAGCTGAATATAAGCCTAAATAAATAAATACCAAGCACCCTGGGAGAATTTAAAACAACATAATCATAAAGATAATAAACTCATGAGGCTAGAATTTTATCCTATTCATCTTTCTCCCATAGCTACCACATTAAAAAGAAGAGGAGGAAGAGGAGAAGGAGGAGGAGTTGGATTTATATTGCACCCTTCACTTGGATTCTCAGAGAAGATTACAATCTCCTTCCCTTCCTCTCCCTACAACAGACACTGTATGAGGTAGGTGGGGCTGAGAGAGCTCTGAGAGAACTGCTCTTGAGAGAGCAGCTCTAAGGGAACTGTGACTGACTTAAGTTCACCCAGCTGGCTGCATGTGGATGAGTGGGGAATCAAACCCAGTTCTCTAGATTAGAGTTCTCCACTCTTAACCACTACACCACACTGGCTCAAGAGCACTGAGGGAGGAAGAAGCGAGAGAGACATCTTTCACTCCCTCCTTCCTCACCACCCTGCAGCCTGCATGGGAAGGGGAGCCTTCAGCTGGGCTAGCTGCCACCACAGCCATCTTATATTCTAATAGCAAAGTTGACCAATATTGGACACTTAAATCCGGTGACTGGAGCTGTGAATGGGAAAGACAGATCTTTCTATAAATCTGAAAAGGGGCCCAGGTTTGCAAAAAAATCTGAAATCTAAAATCTCTCCAACATACACAAAACCCTGGTATGTTTAAAAAAGTTGAAAGTGATAAAAGGCACACCTGTAGCTTTAAGTAAATGATTCCCTCAGTGGCTGTTGCTAGGCAACCTCAGTATTCCAAGCTGGGTTTATGTGAGGGAAAAGACACAGGCAGGGCCCTTTCCAGGCCTATTTAGGCCATTGAGAGAAGACTCATCAGGGCCAGGCTGGCCTACGATTGGCCTACGATTGCCAGCTCAAAAAGTTAAACCCATCACACATGCACCACATACTATGAGGAAAGTGTGATAAGTCTGGGACTTTCAGTTTAGAAAAGAGATGACTAAGGGGGGACATGGTAAAGGTTTATAAAATTATGTATGGGGTGGAGAGAGTTGACAAAGAGAACTTTTTCTTCCTCTCCCAAAATATTAGAACTTGAGGGCATCTAATGAAACAGGTGGGTGGTAGGTTCAGAACAGACAAAAGGAAATACTACTTTACACAGAGAGTGATTAAAATGTGGAATTCACTGCCACTGTGATGGCCACTGGAATAAAGAGGTTTAAAGGGAGATTAGATAGATTCATGGAGGATAAATCTATCAATGGGTACAAGCCATATTGACTGAGGGGAACTTCCACATTCAGAGGCACTAATCTGCTAAATCCCAGAGCCAGGAAGCAACATCAGAGGAAGGCCTCAGTTTCTATGCCACATTGTTGGCCATCTTGAGGAACTGGTTGGTCACTGTGTGAGACAAGATGCTGGACTAGATGGACCATTAGTTTGATCCAGCTGGGCTCTTCTTATGTTCTTAGCGTATGTGTTCCTATGACAGAACACACACACACACACACAAAATCTGTTTTCTCTCCTATGCCTGCTGTCTAAACTATTTTCTAACCTTATTTTAAATCAGTTTTTTAAAAAAAGGTTTTAAAGGCAGGCGGGGGAACTAGGGAAGGAAGTTAAGTGATTTTTTTTAAAATGTAGAAACATATAATTGGTATTGACATTTTCACTGTTTCACAAATTTCATTTCCACTTCTCCTTTGTTCTAAGACCTCAATTTTACATAAACTTCTGAATCATAGATAGGTCTGAGATGCTTCCTCCAAACTTCCAGAAGCATTACTCTGAAAATCAAAACCACATGGTATAACAACATTTAGAACTTTTGAGCAATTCAGCAGACTTGCTATATTGGAAATAACATGTATTTCAGAACAGTATTGAAGGGAGATAACTTCCTGTTTGAGAAGGCAAGAGATAGAATCACACAGCAATACAAGTTTTTAATCAAAAGGGATTTATCATGTAGTATGGCTAGACCTGCTTGCGTTTCAAGATAGGGTGAGAAGTATTCTGGTGTATACTCTTCAATATACTTTTAATAAGGATTTCTTATAGACAGTCTAACTCTCTCATAAATATTTCTACTGAGGCCAGGGATTGATAACATAATGGGTTATTGACAGTGTACTTGATCTTGGTATTGTGACCTGCTCTAAGATGTGATGATTGATGCCCTACCCAGGGTTGGAAAAGTATAATTCAGTATCCATATTTTGGTACTGGAACCATGGAGAATGGAAGAAGAGCCTTAACTTTCATCCTGAAAGAGACCGTTACTCTTGAAGCCAGAATCAGCATTGCAGTTTCTACCTAATATTCTAGTTTTAATGTCAAATCCAAAATATGCACGAGGGGTTTATAGTCTCAGCTGTGTATTTAATGATTAACACTGAGGAGTTTTGGCTGATTTTGAAAATAAATACTTCATATTTTGGGTATTCTGGAAAAATATTACGGGATCTCAAGATGATATATAAAATGGTACTTATATGTAAACTTTTTCAGTGCTGCCCTTTTCTAGCAATGTTATAATTAAGGTGGTAAGTATTTATTTATTTATGCTTTTATCCCACCCTCCCTGCCACAGCAGGCTCAGGGCAGCTCACAAGTTACAACAAACAAAACAATTTCCTGAATAAAATTAAAATAAAGTACAGCTCTAGTTCAGCTCTAGTACAGCTGGAGCCATCCTACATAATGGAGGAGTTTCTCCCTTCCCTCCTGTAGCCTCATCAGTGGAAACTGGTAGTGTGCCTAAAAACTCCTTCATTCCCTCTGGTGGCCTGAACCATTCAATTGCACGTGTAAGTTTGTGGAAACACAATAGGCAATTCTTATTATCAGGGGTCCTTTCGTAGAAAAAGAGGTTGCAGGACCTCATTAGCATAACTCATTAGCATATGCCACGTCCCCTGACATCACTGAAAGTGTGTCAGAAAGGGAATGTCAGTTTCAGTTTACCCTATGGGCCATTGAAATCAATGGCAAAAACTCATAGGGTATATGAGGGGCTGGAGGAAAGGGGGTTTGAGGGAGAGGCTCCAAACTTGCAGGGTAGCTGCTGGGGCCTCTCCTCAAAATACCCACCAAGTTTCAAGAAGATTGGACCATGGGGTCCAATTCTATGGGCCTCAAACAGGTTGTCCCATCCCCTCCATTGTTCTCTATGGGGAAAAAAAGTGTTATTTTTTCCCTACCATAGAGAACAATGGAGGGAATGGGGGCAACCTGTTTGGGGGCCTGTAGAATTGGACCCCCTGGTCCAATCTTCTTGAAACTTGCTGGGGATTTCGAGAAGAGGCCCAAGCAGCTACCCTGCAAGTTTGGAGCTTCTCTCTCAAACCTTCTCCCCTCCAGTTGCTTTTAAAGTTGCCGCCGAATTTTGGCAGCAATTCGGCAGCGGCCCGAATCAGATCAGAGAATCTGATTCAGCCCGTGGCTGCCCTAGTGGCCACTCCTGAGCTGGCGGAGCTTTGCTCCACCTTGCTCCGGCCCCAAAGGACCCCTGCTTATTATACTAAATAGGATGCAAGTATAAGAATATCCTGATGTTTTTCAGAGGCACCAATAATTAAGGCACAAATCTGTATGTCCTTTGGAAGAGCTGAAGATTGGTGCCTTAATTATTAATTTTGTACAGTACTGCAAAGGGTTCAACACCAATGCTCCTTCAAAGCTGTGGAGTCTTGTGAGCAAAAATTCTACTTTGTGAGCTACTGGTATTAAAGCTGTGAGTGAGCAATTTGACTACTGCATAAATTAGTTTGCTCTGGAGCCAGCCTTCCTGAGCTAGGACATAAATGTGTGAGCCGGAGGCTAAAAAACTGAGCTAGCTCACACTATCTCAGCTTAGAGGGAACAGTGTTCGACGCCTTACAGTTTCTTTTTCAGTCTGAAGAAGATTTCAAAATGAGTGTTTGATCTAGAAGTTTTGTCTTATATGAAGTAATTTATGAACTATGTCTTTGAAACCATTTATATAGACTGTTTTGAACATAGTTATCTAGAGGGTGACTATGTGAAGCCTTTTTTTGTCTAGCGTTTGTCTAGCATACAGACTTTTTTTGTCTAGCATTTGTTTCCAAAGATTTGTTGTAATTGGTATAATATAAGATGTTGATGGTAACAATGATTATAAGATTAAGAGTACACAAATAGAACACATAATTATTTTTGTAAAAAAAACATTTATTGTAATTCCGTGTGTTATTTATTAGATCTTTTTGGTATTACATGTATTACGATGGTGATTCCTCTTGTTAGATTTTTCTTGTGCTGCCACAGGACATTTCTTTTCATTGTTTGCAGCTGTGGCAAAATTGGTAATACAGGCCATGGGGGTATAGAGCTTAACCAGCTGGCCAGATCCCAAGTTACTAGATCCCAAGTTACAGTGGGAATTTCACATTTCACAGAATTTCAGTCCTTGTTCCATTTATCTCCCACACAGAAATAAGATTTTTTTCACTGTGGGAGACTTTTAGTGGGCCAATTTAGCCCTCTAGAAACTAAACCTTCTATTGTTGTATCTTTAAAGCTTATTCCTTAAATTAAAATTTTTAATTAATTATATTAAACTTCTTAATTAATTAAACTAAGAATCGTGGACTATTTCAGGCACCTGCTTTCCAAATTACCTTGGATATCTTCCCTGTCATAGTAGCTCAGATACAAGACAGAGATTCCCTGTCTTCTCCTTGTAGTATGTAAGGTATGGGCCAAATTTGACATTTATATTAGTGTAGCAGGTGAAGGACATAATTCTAAATTCAGACAGACAAAATCTTACCTTTCCTTGTAATTAAAGCCATTGATTACAAAATGAAAAGCATGAAGTTTAGAGGAAAATAAAATATTTTCCAACAACTACCAAACAAATGTTTTAAAAAGTGATAAGTGCTCTCCTCTGTCTCTAGTTTTGAAGCTTAACATCTATGATAGCGAATTAAGTGGCAGGAAGAATAAACCTATTTACTCAAATCTGTTACCATCTTCTCCTGCTTGCCCTCTCTAGGCATTCTCATAAAGCCATTTCATTTCTAATAAGCCATATCTTGACTTCTGCCATTTCTCATATTTTCCAGTCTTCTTTCCTTCCTCTTCTCCCCTCCCATTCCTTCCCAGGAAACAATTTCCTCCTTTAAGCATAGCCAGAGCATTTCTCATTCAAACTGTGGGAAATTACTAGACTTAGCTATTATCTTTGGTGGTAATGAAAGATTCCTCCCCCCCCCCCCCAATAAAATGGTGTAGTGGATTCCCTACCTTGTTTCATGTTTCCTATACAGGACTGATATCACCTCTGGGTTTTGCCTGGAAGTGATGTCACACTGTCAACCCTATGGCTATTTTTGATCCCCCCCCCACCATCGCTCAGGTGGCCATAAAGTTTAGAGTGATGTCTAGAGAGGCATGATATCACTTCCAGGATTTTCCCTGTGGTGTCATTCCATTAGCCCAACAGCCATTGTTTCCCTCTTTTTCCTGCCACCACTAAGCAGTGATGAGAAAAATAAATGAATGACAATTGAGTCAATGATGTGACATCACTTCCAGAGACAAACCTGTAAGTGACATCGCTCCTTTCTAAGAATCCTTCCCCATTCCCCACCCCCAGTGTCACGATAGGACCATGAGGCTCAGACAACACAACACAAGTCAGAGAAGAAAGTCACAGCCAGGCAAGAGTTCAGTTCTTCAGACGGGGTTTAACAGTTCCAAATGCAGAGTCAAGCAAGCCAGAGGTCAGAGCCATAAATCACCTTGTTTTCAGAGGAGTCAAGTGTGAAGACGTGGTCACAGGAATGCCAGAGGTCAGAGAGCTGAGATCAATAAGCAGGAAAATCCGTAGTCAGAGTCCGAAGTCAAAAGCCAGGTCAGAGGTTCAAGAATATGCACAGGAGTTCAGAGAGGTGCGGATAAATCCTATCCAGGAAGTAACATTGCCAGCACGTATTGTCAGCGTCAGTAGCTTGTTGATATAGCATGCTGGCTCATTAAACTATTAGCAGCTTCCAGATACCGACCTGCCACTGCTAATACTCAGGACTCAGTGTTCGTCTCCCCCTCATTCGTGCCTCACTTCTCCTAACTCTAAGTTCTTGCCGTCTCTGTGCCCGGAGCCTGCTCACAGGAGGAGGTGAGGCTGGGGGTGAATCACTTGTGCTGGGCAGAGCCTGAATGGCTGCAGGTGGGTCCTGCTGCAGGCTTGATTCCCCAAGACTTACGTTTGGGTCTGTTAAAGGAGCCTGATCAGGGTTGTCAGGGGCTAATTCAGGAGCAGGCATGACACCCAGGTCTCCTGCTGGTTGACAGGCCATGCCAGGTAACCCTGCACTTTAGGTATATGTACATTTTTTTAGCTCTACCATATTAACATATAAATTGACATTCTTGTAAGCAAGTGAATAAAAATTATCTGAAAGGGAGAAAAAACTTGATCAACAGCTTTTTATCTGCCTAAAAAGGCAGTATTAAACCAGCTGTGATCAATACCAGAGTGCAAATTAAATATGTGTTCTAAAGTTAGAATTTATATAGGTATGTCATTTCATCACAGCAGCACTGGAAATACAGTAGTTTGGCCTGATGAGCAACTACAAATTGACCAGATTTCTGAATGATGTAGCCACTACAAGAATTGAATGTAAAGAGCTTTCCACATTGCTTGATATTTTCTAAACCAAACATAAGAGAAGAAATATAGTAAAACACAGAGATAAATGTTTTAGATTTTGGAAGAGTAAATTTCTTGGAGATAATACAGAGTGACAGCTCTGAAGATTTAAGAATATAATTTTCACGATTCACCTGTTGTAGTTTCATTTTATTTCTTCTATTATGTTGGAGGTATAAAGAACAGCACACTATTAATAAGATATTATAAGGAACTATTTAAAAATTACTTCAGAGTTGGTGCCTAAACAAGGTGCTTACTGTTAGAATATATAAAAAGATCTCCTGTATTCATGAAGCAAGAAAGATAAGAAGAATATTCTACAGGAGGCATTGGAGGGGTTAAGTAGCTAGCATAGTCAGATTAAGGACTTCCTGGAATTTTTCAAATGATCCCCTCTTGCCTCCTGATTGGCTCATTGGAGACTTCCTCCTGGAGGACTGGGGATGTACCACAAGATTGGCGAAGAGCAAATGTTATCCTAATCTTTAAGAAAGGGAAAAAGGATGACCCGGGAAACTACAGGCTGGTCAGTCTGACTTCTGTTGCTGGGAAGATTTTAAAGGGATCCATCTGCAAGCATATGAAGGACCACTTAGTGATTTGTGGAAGTCAGTCAGCATGCTTTTGTCCCCAACAGATCTTGTCAGACCAACCTGGTTTCCTTCTTTGGTTGTGTGACAAGCTTATTGGATTGTGGGAACTCTATTGATGTGATTTACCTGGATTTCAGTACAATGACATTTTGATGGACAAACTGGAGGACTGTGGACTGGACTATAGTACAGTTCAATGGATAGGAAACTGGTTAGAGGACCGCACCCAAAGAGTGGTGGTCACTGGCATTTCATCAGATTGCAGGGAGGTGTCCAGTGGGGTGCCGTAGGGCTCAGTTTTGGGCCCAGTACTTTTCAATATTTTTTATCAATGATCTGGGTGAAGGGGTAGATAGGCTACTCATTAAATTTGCTGATGATACCAAATTGGGAGAAGTAGCAAATACCCAAGAAGATAGAGTTAAAATTCAACAAGACTTGAATACTGTGGAATGAAACAAAATATTATCCTTATATTGATAGACTATCATTCCTTTTCTATTCATATAATCAATTCCCTCTCTTGTGTATAAGCAAGAAGCTCTCTCCCCCCGACATGTGCTTAAACTTTGCATAGGAATTCCAAATCATAAATTATTCTGGCCAAAGATCTGACAGGTTGTGCTGAGCTAAGGAAGATTTCCTGGTACAGAGAAACACAAACTCGGGGGGCCCAGAAGAGTTGAACTCTCTGTGACTTAGAAGTTGCTAGGACAACCAGATAAGGAAAACTCTCCCTAACATTCTTTGGCCATTACTAAAAAGGGGAGGTCACTTGAAATCCTAAACTTTATATCTTATGCTATATGTGATGTTGTCCAATAACCTTAAAGAGAGCTATTTCTGACGCTGTTCACGTAATGTAGAATTATGTTTTTCATACTGTATAAAAAGGGGAGAACAATAGAAATAGGGGCCAGCCAATTTTGATTTGAAAGTACAAAGGCTGGCCAGGCGCGCCTTAAATAAACACTTTGTCTTCTGAGCAAGAAGCTGGCATTTCTGAGTGTTATTGGTCTCAGCCTGCTACAATACTCTGGAGAAGTGGGCAGTTGCAAACAGGATGCAATTCAACAAAGATAAATGCATAGTACTACATCTGGGCCACAAAAATGTCAAGCACAGATACTGAATGGGGGATACGTTTCTGGGGAATAGTGTATGCGAAAGAGATCTTGGGGTAAGAGTGGACTGTAAACTAAATATGAGCAGTCAGTGTGATGCGGTGGCAAAAAAGGAAAATTCACTCTTGGGTTGTATTAAAACGGTGATAGCATCGAAATTGCAGGGGGTCATAGCCCCTCTGTATACTGCCTTGGTCAGGCCACACCTTGAGAACTGTGTGCAGTTCTGGAGGCCTCACTTCAAAAAGGATGTGGACAACATTGAGAGGGTGCAGAGGAGAGCGACAAGGATGATCAGGGATCTGGAGACTGAGACCTATAAGGAAAGGCTAAGTGCCTTGGGAATGTTCAGTTTGGATAAGAGGAGATTGAGGGGGGACATGATTGCTCTCTTTAAATATTTGAAAGGCTGTCATTTGAAGGAGGGCAAGGAGCTGTTCCAGTTGTCAGTAGAGGATAGGACCCGAAGCAAAGGGTTTAAATCACATGCAGAAAAGTATCGGCTGTATATTAGGGAAAACTTTTTCACAGTCAGAGTGGTTCAAAGGTAGAATCAGCTGCCTAGGAAGGTGGTTAGCTCTCTTTTACTGGCAGCTTTCAAGAGGAGGCTGGATGAATATTTGTCAGAGATGCTTTAGGCTGATCCTGTATTGGGTAGGGGGTTGGACTAGATGGTCTACATGGCCCCTTCCAACTCTATGATTCTATGATTCTCTTTTGAGTCCTCTTCCTCCTTGGTTATTCGTTACATAGTTATATGGTTAGACAGAACCTTCTCTCTCCTATCCTGTTTACACAGTTGTTTCTCTTCTAAATAAAACTGTTTATTCTTTCAGCAGCTTGAGCTTCACATCTTTTGCATATTTAAAACTCCACCAACACTTATGAACTTATGAAGCTGCCTTATGCTGAGTCTAACCATTGCTCTGTTTAGCTTAATAGTGACCCTTCTGAATGGCTGAGGTAGTGCAAAGTCTCAAAGGATAGGGTGATGCATATTGGAACAAAAAAATCCTGACTCTAAATGTGTGCTTATGGGGTCTGAACTGGCTGAGATCAAGATGGAAAGAGATCTTGGGGTTGTTGTTGATAGCTTAATGAAAATGTCAACCCAGTATGTGGCAATGATGAAAAAGGCAAAATCTAAGCAAGGACTTATGAGGAAAGGGATAAAAAATAAAATAGCCAATGTTGTAATTGCTCTTGTATAAAGTTTTGGTATAGTCTTATTTGGAATACTGTGTACAGTTCTGGCTATTGTATTTCAAAAAGAATATTGCAGAGCTGGAAACAAATACAAGAAATGCAACCAAGAACAGGGGTTGAAGCACAATTCCTTTGAGGAAAGACTGGAGAGTATGAGCCCTTTTCAATCTGGATAGAGGGTGGGGGAGATGGCTAAGGGGAGACATGATAAAAGTTTATAAAATTATGCATACAGTAGTGGATAGAGGGTGCTCCCCCAATAATACTAGAATTCAGGGGCACCCAGTGAAATGGTTAGGAAATAAATTCAGGAAAGCAACAAGAAAATACTTCTCTACTCAATTAGTAATTAAAATGTGGAATGTACTGCCAGTGGAATTAGTGATCATCACAAGCAATTTCTTCTTCTTTTTTGCCATCAAGTTGCAACCAAGTTATGGAGACCCCATAGGATTTTCAAGGCAAGAAATGTTCAGAGGTGGTTTGCCACTTTGTGTCACAAACCTGGTATTCCTTGGTTGTCTCCCATCCAAATACTAACCAGGGCTGACCCTGAAACCTTATGAGATCTGACAAGATTGAGCTAGCATGGGCTATCCAGGTCCAGGCGCCAAAAATATAGCTTTAAAAAGACAGAAGGATTAATGGAAGAGAGGTCCATCAATGGCTACTATGGTGAATAAATGGAGCCCCTATATACAGAACTCACAGACTTCTGAATACCAGTGTTAGTAGACAGAATTAGGGAAGTGCCTTAGACTTTAAGCCCTGTTTGTTTGGTTCTTCAAGCCAAATGATTGGCTACTCTCTGAAATAGTATGCAGTACTAGCTGGACCACTGGTCTCATCCTGGAGGCTCTATTTACGTTCTTATAATATGTGCACCATCCTATCTGGTTTAAGCTTATCATCTTAAAATGTCAAGCTTGAAGGAGAGAAAATTCCTTATAATATATGTCCAGATAGTGCAGGCAACTTCTCATCACAAACCTAAAAGTAATAAGGGATTTCACTTAATCAACCATAGATTTTGTTAGACATCACATTTTCAGGCATAGCCCAATTAAGATGTAGAATAGTGTAGAGAATATTGAAGAAAGAAAATGAGCATCTAATATACAGTTCCATCCTAAGCAGAGTTACAGCCTTCTAAGCTCCTTGACTGAGGCACTTAGAAGGGTTCAATTGTTTAGAATTGCCCTTTGTTCTTTTCTGGTCCATGCCTTCTGTGCCTTATGATCTTTAGCTAAAGTGGCCATTTCAGATGATGATGAGGAATATCAGACTCAAACTCAGCACTAAGACTCCCCATGTTGGATGAAGCCTAATTTTCCAGTGAACTCAGAAGAAGAGTTGATTTTGTACACCACTTTTCCCTACCCTAAGGAGTCTCAAAGCTGTTTACAATTGCCTTCCCTTCCTCTCCCACAACAGGTACTCTGTGAGGTAGGTGGGGCTGAGAGAGTTCTGAGAGAACTGTGACTGGTCCAAAGTCACCCAGCAGGCTTCACGTGAAGGAGTGGGGAAATTAAACCCAGTTCTCCACATTAGAGTCTGCCGCTCTTATCGACTATACCACGCTGGTGCTCATATTCATAGCAAAAATATTCATATCACTATTGTTGTTCAGAAAACAGCCACCTTCCCTTCCCATACAGGGTTTCCATACAGTCATGGATATAGGTACATTCCCAATACCATTATTTTTATACTAGGAATAAGGTCCGTTGTGGAAATAAATACAATGGGCTCTAGAAAGTGCCAAGGCCTTGGGCACTCAGTGTCAATCTACTGTAGTGACCTCAGCAGGGTATAATGACACAGAGTCCACCATTTTCTACAGAGGAACATCTCTGCTATCTGAAGAGCAGTTGTAATTTTGAGTGATCTCTAGCCCTCACCTGGAGATTGGCAACAATTGTTACCCAGGAGGAAACAGCTGGTTTAGAGAGTGGAGTCTATGGCATTGTACCTGTCTGAGGTCCCAACCCTTCCTCAAAACCCACCCTCTCCAGGCTCCACCCCTCAAATCTCCAGGAATTTCCCAACCTGGAGTTGGCAACCCTATCTCCTTCCCAGCCAAGCATCAACTTGCCGTTATTTGCCTCTCTGATTTCAGCTTTTCATCTCCTCTCCCCTCCCTCCTGGAGAGCAGTTGTAATTCTGAGTGATCTCCAGCCCTCACCTGAAGATTAGCAAAAATGGTTCCCTAGGAGAGAATGGCTGGTTTGGAGGGTGGAGTCTATAGCATTGTACCTGTCTGAGGTTCCACCCCTCCTCAACTCTCACCCTCTCCAGGGTCCATCCCTCAGATCTCAAGGAATTTTCCACCTGGAGTTGGCAAACCTATCTCCTTCCTAGCCATCATCAACCTACTGTTTTCCCCTCACTCTTCAGCCTTCCATCTCCTCCACACACACACCTGCAGCTTCTACTGTGCTCTGAAGCCCTGACTGCTACATCACATTGGCTGTCATAGGGGGTCATCTCAGCAGGGTATAAGGACAGAGAGTCCACCTTTTTTTCCAGAGGGACTGATTTCTGTCATCTGGAGAGCAGTTGTAATTCTGAGTGATCTCCAGTTCTCACCTGGAGATTGGCAACAATGGTTCTCCAGGAAGAAAAGTAGTCTTTCTCTGCAATGGGAAGCAAAGCAGCTTACATCATTCTCCTTGCTCTCTTTTGACTTGCACAACACCCAGTCAGCTTCCACAGCATGAATCCTGATCTGAACCGCTGACTGCTACGCCTAGGGTAGCCAATCTCCATGTGGAGCCTGAAGATCACCAGGTATCACAACTGAATTTCAGAGAACAGATCTCTCTCTCCCCCTGGAGAAAACAACTGCTTTGGATGGTGGCCTCTATGGCATTCTGTTCAGCTGAGGCCTCTCCCCTCCCCAAACTCTGGCTTCCTTAGACTGGCTTCCTTAGACACAGAATATCCAAGAATTTCCCAACCTGGAACTGGCAACCCTAGTCAGGACTGGCCCCAATAAGTTCCTCACAAAGGCCTGGAAAAGATTTCCTTCCTTTGTTTTTTTTACTGACATAACCATGCTTGGTTGTCTATCCACAGCCACTGAGAGAACAGTCCAACAGGAGCCAAGCAGAAGTGTCTTTGTCAGGAGAGACATCCATTTGGCAGTTATTCTGACAGGGAACAGTGGCTGAAGTGGGAGTGGGTGGGGAAGAGGAGTGGACCCAGCACCCAGCCAATGGCATGCGAGTACTCTTGAGTGGTGGTTGACGGCCCAATGGCTGATGGAGCACACTGCACAGCCAATGGGAGAGCTGGAAACAGTTAACACACTAAGCAAATCATAAATAGAGATAGATTCCTATTAGTGGTTTATATTCCTATTAGTGGTTTCAATTCTTCACTTTTTGCTGTTGGTGTTGTAGATTTATTTATATTTGCATGTATGTTGCATGGGTTTTTTATCTGCACTTTGTAATATTTATACACACAATGTATATCAGTTGATGCTGAATTATTGAAGCAAAAACAGTGTTGGAAATATGTGCATTTCTCTGGAAATCAGAAAAGGGCACGAAATAAAATAATCAAGTTTCACAAAGGAGTAGCAAAACTGAAATGGGTTTTTTTCCAGAACTACACTGTACAAATGAGAAATCCAAAATTCTCCCCACTGAGAGTGTGTTCCAGAACAATAAAGTAGTGTATCATGGGATATTGTACTGATTATACAAAGAAATATTCCAAATCCTGTGTAAAACAGGCACTGTAAATTGTGTGCCCTGCTAGAAAACAAGAAAGTAATTGTATAAGGAACTGCTTCAGTTTTCTACCCTTGACAACAATAACTTAGGAGAACAAACTCAGTGTGTGAGGATTTGTCTTTTTCTCCACCTCCCTCCCTCCCACAGGGAACTTTGTGCATGGCTTAATTATCGAAAATTCTTGCAAGTGTTTGGAATTTGCGTAGAATATCAAAGACAGTAAAATTATGCCAACAAAAGTAGTCTGGCGCTAAATCAATAGCAAATGAAAGGTGTACTAAACTAGAATTAAAAATAAGAATAGAGGTGACTTTGCATCCACATGGCTTTTTTTTTCACCCTCCAGGCTATGGGGGAGAACTATAATCTTTCTTTATGTACTCAAATGACAAAACATGATTTATAGCTCAAAAATGTTTTTAAATGGATTTATAGTCATTGTGTTCATGAAAGATGCCTGAATGACAGCACATCAGATGAAAGTATTCTCTCTCTCTCTCTCTCTCTCTCTCTCAATCAATCAATCAATCAATCAATTAAAAAAAGAACCAGAGCTCTGGAAGGGAAGGCAAACACTTCTCTCTCTTTTTCTGTTCATTAGGTAACAGCCATTATCTTCATTTTCTAACTACATAAAAAGAGATCACATTACCTTTGTGAACTAGTATGATGTTGTGAACCAGTATGATGTGGTGGTTAAAGTGACAGACTAGCATCCAGGAGACCTGGGTTCAAATGTCTGCTATGGTATGAAATGCACCAAGTGACCTTGATCAATCACTGCCTCTTTGCCAAATTTAATTCAAAGGATAATTCTGAGAATAAAACAAAGATGGTCAATCAGGTATGGTGCCATGAGTTTGCTTGAGGAAAAACCAAATAAAGATCAAATCACTATACCTTGTAGTAAACACTGAGCTCATCCTGGGTGGCCATGCTATAGTGTGCACTCCTGACTTGACACAAGGCTTTTCTGCATGGTCCTTTTTCATTGGTTCTGGCTCCATACTGCTTCAGAGGTTTATCCTCTGAATTCTGTACACATTTTTATGCCTTTAGTTTTCACTTCATTTTTGTTTTGTTTTGTCTGTCACCCTCCTCCCCACCCCAGCTTTTTTGAGACCACTTTTACCCCAATCTTTTTGGAAGTGAATTTTGACCCAGCTTTTTCCTAGTGTGTAATGTTTCTATTGGTTTACTTTGTCCTGCCCCAACCCACCCGCCTCAAGCCCACTTTTTAATAATTGGATTGTTATCACCGTTAAACCCCTCCTTCTCTTCTCACAAGACAGCACTTTCAATTTTTTAAAGGCTGTAAAATATAGATTTAACAAGAAGTGGGACCTGTGATACTTTGGGGGGGAGTACTCCTAAAGGCTGCAGCTCCGTGTTGAGGAGGAAGCAGCTGTGGGTAAGTCTTCTCCCCCCCACACACACTGGGCACCAGCAGCAAGGCCTGAGCAGCTCTCAGCCACCAGGCCCACTGATCTCCCCCCCTCCAGGCACTGGCAGTAAGGCCTGAGCGGCTCTCAGCTGCTGGCCTGCTGCAGAGTTGCCAGAGCATTATCTGCACATGTGCAGGGAATTCTTTTTTACTTTTTTTGGAGGGCGTTAAATATCCCCCGTATAGTTTTTTAAAAGTTTTCAGATTTTTCTGCACACTTAGGGAGTGCCTCAAGTGTGCAGGAAAATCTCTCTGCCACCCAAGTGCCCCTGATGTGTGGATTTAGATGTCCATACACACAGGGGACCCTTGGCTATTAGTATATAGATGATGTAGTATTGCAATGATAGTTTAAGTAAGTTCTCTGAATTACTAGCTTTCATTTGCCCTGGTACCCAAATGAAGACTTGAGACAACAGCATGTGTTTAACTAGTGTATTTATTATGCTGATATTTAATTAAGGGTGGACATGTTTCCTTACATGCAATATTTGTCAAAAAGTATGTCTCCTGTTTATTAGTGGAATTAGCAAGGAGACAGGAAAGGTTGCAGGAGGTAGGTAACTAGTGAGATTCTCCACCTATGTTTTACGGGGATCTTTCCCTTAGAGAAACTCTTAGAAATGAACCAGGCAGTGGCTTAACCAAAAGGGTTGTTTTTTAATTAAAAGATGAAATCCTAATAAAATGCAGACATACAGAAATAAAACACATGTTACAACATACACACAAGCAAGGGAAATCGAGAGGTGAGCGGGAATCATAGGAGGTGGTTGGGGTTATAATTACCATTCCAGATGTGCAGAAGTCCACAAGGAGACTGTGAAGATGGAAAGGAACCCAAGTGAATTTGGGGGTGACCTGTCTGTAGGCGCCCAGGACAGACACACTACAATGGAGCTGGGGCTGCCTAGTTATAGATAAAATGGGACATGAGGGCATGCTATTGTACCTGTCCCTTGAAACAATGTGCTGAAGGCATTAACTGGGACCAGAACAATGTGCAGGGGAGGCTCTGGGTTGTGTTCCCAGGAGAAGAAAAAGATGTCATAGTTTGCATCTGTGTGGATGAATTGATTTCCTGGTGCAAACAGGAAGTATTAATGTTTCTGTTGGACTTTGGCTAGGAATGTAAGAAGTTAACATTCCACTGATGATCCCTGATTGCTGGAGAGAATAGGCTACCCAGCTTTGTGAATAGCCTATTGATAAGAGTGATTAGACCAGGAAGGGATGGGCCAGATTATAGGATTTTTTTTAATCCGGGAGGAGATTGTCTTTCCTGTGGTTCCCAACACAGAGAGAAATACCTCTTTGTTTTGGATGGGGGGGAAATATTAGTTTGACAGATGCCCTAAAGCCACCTCTCCAACATAGCAAGTTCAGATTTGTTCTTTGCTGCTAGGAACCATTTTGTTTGGGTCTGTTCCATCTTGGTTTGTTGTACATTTCCAAACCACAAGCTGGCCAATTTCTACGCCAGACTTGGCTAGTTCTCATGCATGGAGGGCATTGAGGGGTGA
Organism: Lepidodactylus listeri; assembly: GCA_029233225.1. Lineage (NCBI taxonomy): Eukaryota > Metazoa > Chordata > Lepidosauria > Squamata > Gekkonidae > Lepidodactylus > Lepidodactylus listeri. The sequence continues at coordinate 113,921,258 of JARCFY010000001.1, read as the reverse complement.
AAGATTATGAAGGGCATTTTCTGCCAGTTGCTCCCCTGTGCAGAGGCACATAGGGGGGCTTACAGGCAACCTGTCCATGGCTGCCTTTGTTCTGGTATCCTGGCTCGGCCAGCAGCTATCGCAAGCCTTGCCAGCACTTGGAGTGCTGAGAGGTGCCCAGTCCCAGCCCCTTACACTGCTGCACCATTAGGCCACTACTAGGTCCGGGAAGATGTTGCTCAGCACCAAAAGTGATCCTTCCCAAGCCCCATCCTGCCATCCAGCAAGTGATGGTCTGTTCAGGACAAACAGCCAACTGCATCCCCACACTTTTAAAATAACAAATCATCTTTCTCCTACCCTTAAAGTTAATATTCTATGTTTAACTAAAAACCACTGCTTCTTTAGCCAGCCAATCTTACCTCAAGCTTCATTTGAAGCTGAACTGGGGCAAATCAATCCATGGCTCTAACAACTGTGAATGCCTCTTTTTAGTTTAAAGCAAGTGTCTCGCATCTTCCCTCATGGAGATATAAAGAAAAAGGCATATATCTTCAAGAAAACAAGTTATAAACTTACTTTTTTTTTAAAAAAAAAAGAAAGCTTGGAATTCAGAGAACCATCTTAAACTATAATAACAACACTACAGCACTACAGTGTTATACTGATATTTAAAGGCCATTTTAAAAAAAAGGTGCTGTGATGCTGCCATAATGCACCCATGATGACCACATCCTCCCTTGAAAGTCCTCATTGTTTAAGCCATGTGAGGAAGAAAATACACTGTCTCCACAGCTGCAAAAAGGCATAGGGAGGGCAGGCATGTGGAAGAACCCTACCCAAACTGATTCCAATTCTTGTGGATAGGCTCCTAAGAAAATCAGAAGTAACTTCAGCATGGGGGGAAAGTCACAGATGTTCTTATGTTAAGACCCAAACCCTCACCTTCCTTTGGAAACTGAAAACACACAACATTTCTTCTCCAAAGCAAAGATCAATTCTCACCAGACTTTGTTGTCTCAAAGCAGACAATTCTTTACAAGAATCCAGGAAGCATCACATTTGCCTGTTCAAAAATATCTGCCTCTGCTGTAGATAAATCCTTAATTTATAGTGGTTTAGAGCTTTTTAGTAGACCATCCTACCATTTTGTGATTCCTCTATGGTAGTCATTTTGCCATTGATTCTGCTTTGCTCCCTTTGTGATTGGTGCTGTCCCTATGGCAGTCATTTTTGGTGGGGACCACTATTCTTTCTCCAAAAAAAAAAATCCCAAAAGTTCCCATAGGCTCAGCAAGGCTGGAAACTTAACAAATATTAGAAGGGATGATCTGGGGGCTGGAATTTCCATTCTCCACACCCCATCCCACCCTGGAGTCCTCACCTGTACATTCTTTATTGCTTTATACTTCATAGTACAGGCTGGGGATTAGATAAAGCCATGAAGTGTTTTTTTGTTTTGTTTTTTTTAAGTGTCAACAGCAGTTGAAAAGCAGGGCATACAACAGCTCTTTGAAATTTCATATGCATATACAAATACAAAATTCTCACAGCAACATTAAGACTGTCATCACAGTTCTAAAGTTATGTATGAGTGTCCATCATGTGCAAAGTCAGTGGGGCAGTACTGCATGTCCATGATGTCTTATTATAACACACAACATTGCATAGTATTATACTAATGTAAATGTATTTTTGGTCATAGAAACACATATAGTGCAGAGGTTAGGTTACTGGGAGATCATTGTTCATGAGCTGATCACAAGCTAGTAATTATCTCTTAGCCTAATCCCCATCACATGGTTTTTTTGCAAGGCTAAAACATTTATACAGCTTTGGGCTCCCTCAAGAAATTGAGGCTAAAAATAAAGCAATATAATTCCATTACAGCAGGGCATGAATCAGTCATAACCTTACTTGTGACCTTATTTCTGAGTTGCATAGTTTTCTTGTGTAGTTTCCTAATACTAATCTTGTGATGAGAGCTGTTTCTAGCTCAAATGATATGTACATAGTGCTGGAGCCAGTTTGGTGTAGTGGTTAAGTGCATGGACTCTAATCTGGGAGAATCGGATTTGATTCCCCACTCCTCCACTTGCACCTCCTGGATGACCTTGGGCAAGCCATAGCTCTGGCACAGCTGTTCTTGAAAAAGAACTGTTTCTGTCAAGAGCTCTCTCAGCCCCACCTACCTCACAGGGTGTTTGTTGTGGGGAGGGGAGGGGAAAGGAGTTTGTAAACTGCTCTGAGACTCCAAGTGAAGGGTGGGGTATAAATCCAATCTCTTCTTCTTCTTCTTTTTATGCATAGCTTGCACACTGACTAAATCATACTTTATTTCTAACTACTTGTTTGCAAGATGAAATAAGATAAACTGTCGTTTCCCACAATAAGCAGGTAGCATTGTCAGAATGAACATCACTAATAGCAGCTGGGAACATTCTCACACTGTTCTGTTTGGGGATTTCTGAATTAGGGCCAGTACCTTTCTCCTGTGCTGATGTTATGAATTCCTTTTTCTGGCCCATACTGGCAGGTAATGTTGGATGATTAATAAAGCAATTGTATATAATTATAATGATAAATGAGTAAGATCATAAAGTTATTCAGTTTATTTACCTAGTGATATTTCAATATGAATGATGATTACTTCACTGTATTCACAGTCTTGAAGAAAATGATCAATTTTCTCAGGTCCAGAATGGACAGTATTATGGTAATAAGCATAAAGGTGACTAAATTATTTTGCACTTTGCTGTACCAGCTATTTGCAATGCAATCCCTAGATTTTCTTTTCAGCATTTCAAAGATGTAAATGAAAATAAATTATGAGAGCTTGTTGATGATTAAACATCTAATGTGTTGTAGAATTGATTGGATTTGATGGTCCTAAATGTAAAACAGATTTGCAAGGTGTACCTCAGACTGCTGAGACAAGGAAGGTTTTGTTTTGGTGATTTTTGGTTCATCCCCAAAATGCTTTTTGTTTTGGGAATTATTTTCATGCCAGCACAGCTATCTAATCCCACTCACTATTATGCAGAGTATTGAATCTAGCACACAAAGAGAGGATTGCATCAACTGAAAGAAGATACAATCTTAAACGTGACTGTGCTTAAAGGTTGCTTACCCTCCAAACATTAGGTAATTGGGTTTCCATTAACTCTTGCCCTACAGCAGCACCTTAAATCAATCTCCAACATTGCTAAGACTACTGCGTTTTCTTTTGTTCTTTGCATTACAAGGGGTCTGAAAATTTCATTTAATGCTATATATCTGTAATGGAAGAATGTCATTTTTTTTCTCTTTCCATGATTGCTCCAGCTATCTTTGCTACAACTTTCAAACCTGATTGAAATAGTTCTTTTACATATCCTATATTCCTTGTTTGGGTGTAATCGTCCCTGAAAACACCATTCCCCTTATTTATCAAAATATTTAAGCTGATTAAGGCTTCTTGAGAACTATGTGTTTATTCCCCACTTCTGCCTCCAATGGGGACCCATAGCTGCTTACAACCCTAATTTTCCCTCTTTCATTTTCTCACAACAAATGTGAGGTAGGTTAGTATGATGCACCCTTTCCACTTCCCTCCCTCAGAGGCAAGATTTCCCCTCCATTTTTCTGGCCTTTCACTCACTGACCAGCCCAGGTAACATGTTTTTTTTTTTCCCCTGAAGAAACTTTGGCTGTCCTACCCTGTCAGTAAGAAATATTTTGGCTATTTACTCAGCCCAGGAACCTGACAGAAGGGATAGGATCACCCTTTAACTTAAACCCTTAAAAATGGCACTTGAGATGCTTTAAAATTCAAAAATAACAAAAGATTTTATTTAACATTGAGGGGAAAGGACAGGTGAAATCAGGGGCTAAAATTACTGAGGTAAAACTAACACAAGCACAGACTTTTGATCTTATATATCAGGCTAATGAGAGAGTCTTAATTTGATTCTTTGATCTTTATACCGGGAGGCTTTTGTTCCAGTGTTTTCACAAACATTCCAGTATACTTTATTTGAATAATTGCTGAGACTTTTGATGCCCAGAAGGCTGGTACCATCTTCCCAGTATCCAAATCCCTTCTTTTGGAACACCAGTACTCTTCTTGAGTTGTTCACTGACTTTTAAGGTCTCTACAGGCAGTTTCTAGTCACACTAAACCAGGGAATTCTGTACTCCTCAGAGATATCTCTCCCTGTTTGACTGGGTAGGAAATCTTCTCTCTACATAAGAACTATCCCCTTTCCTTTGGCCTGATAGGGAGTCTTCTCTACTACCCAAACTTCCTTGCCAAACATTCCCCCAGTTCTCTTTCTGTGTTCAAAGTACTCTCAGCAATGGTGTATTCAGACTGCATTCAGTCAAGACTGAAATCTGATTCTATCAGCACTAAACCTTTTTTCGATTACGGCAGGAATCTGATTGAATCTCCTCAGCATACAGCTCTCTCAAGACTTTCTTTTGCTCAGCTGATGAAGCAATCAGATTGCTTGTCACTCAAGCCTCTTTAAAAGTGCAGTCTGTCACAGTTAGCTGTTTAGTTTGGTCATAATAAAAGGGACTACATGACTTTTTTTTGGAATTGTTACTGACATGTTTTGTTTCATTGTTATTCATTTTTAATACATAGACAGTGTTCTATAAAATATTTGGGGAGTTTCTTTTTTACCATAAGGAAGATGTATTTTTTTCCAAAAAAAGAAGAAGATATAATGAGGATATAGAAAAATACTTCTCATTGTGTTATGTCCTGCTGCAATCAACAGCAGCAGGAATTAAATTAAATATTTATTTTTTGAGTATAAGAATGCGTTTTCATTTTGAGATGTTTCCAGGGTGAAAATCCCTTATGATTAATTTAAATACCTAATAAATTAAACAAATAAAACAACAGTGGAATATCTGACAGCTTAGTTATCAGTACAACAGAGGACTGATGGCATGGCATGTTGTCAACAATTTATTTATAAAACAGAAAATACAAAAATATGCATAAATGTCATAACAAGTTTAATCCAGCCATTGTGGAATGCCTTAGTAAAGTGTACTGGAGAATGAGACACAACATTTTGCTTTAAGGGCCCCACAACACATGGTTAAATTTACAAGCTGGTATATCATTTAATAAAGGAAAATTTCCCAGACATGTTATTTGTTTTATTTACTTCATTTATATCTTCCCTTTCTCCCCAGTGGGTTACAACATTTTCCTTTTCTCCATTTTATCCTTACAAAAGGCACAAGATCATCCAGCAAGATTCCATGGCAGAGTGGGGATTCAGAACTGGGTCTCCAAGACCCTTGACCTGATACTCTAACCACCATGCCACACTGGTTCTCATTTTACTAAGAAGAACAACCAACTGGTTCTTATTCTGTTGTACAGTGGTTCTCATACATCTATTTGAGATCTGAAGGGGTTTTTGTTTGTTTGTTTGCCCTCAAGTCTTCTACTCCCACACCAGCTGCAGCCACATGCAAGATGGCTGCATTTTAAAGTGTGAAGCTAGCTGCATGAGGTCACTGAGTGTGCTCAACAATACAGTAAACATCAGATGAAAGTATAAGTTGTTTTGCCTGTACGTTTCATATAAGTTCAATTATCTGGGGAAAGATTATTCTATAGTGGCACAATTTAAAAGTTCTAATCAACCTTACTCCTTGAAACAAGCAATTAAAGCAGAACTTGGGTCGGGGGGGGAGGTGATGAGATAGAACAGAGCAGATAAGAATGGATTTTGATAGGAAGGGGTTGACTCTAATGAGCTTTCAGACTATTACATTCTCCCAGGCAATTGAGACAAAAACTGCTTGTACATTGTCCTTTATATCTCTGCAGTAATAATAGACTTACTTAAAAAAAATGAAAGCTGGGAATTCAGTGGTGGGGTATGACATACTGGCAGGGTGTCGCCCCCAGATGGACCTGAGACTATAACAGATTCTTCTGTAAAAATTCTGAATGAAGCCTAATGAGATGTGACATCATAGTGTTGAGGCCAAGAAAATGTAGTTAACCGAGAATTTAAAATTGCTGTTGTATATCCAAATGTATATCCAAATATAGAGATATAAATAAAAAGAACAGTTTGTGTGTGCTTTGCTGAAGTGATACAATGTTCACCTACATTTATAACTCCACACTTTTATTTGAAAACTACTTTCCTGAAATTAGTTCCACATAAAAATGGTCAAAATTATGAAACCAGACTGAGATGATATAAAAAATAACACAGGTAAAAATCCAAAAGGCACATTCCTTGGAGAAAGCCTACTGAATAACAAAGGAGCTGCTTCTGACTAGACTTATTTAGGCTTACTCCCACAGACTATTAATATGTACCACTGAATGTGCCAGTATATATGGCCACCCTCAAATTTATGCCTAAATGCAGGGCTATTTTTGGGCAGGAACACACAGGAACAGAGTTCTGGCTGGCTCCTGAGTTGGCCATGCCTACAGCCAAAACCTCTGCTCATGCATGGCTACAGAGCACGCTGCCCTCCCCACAGTTACACACAAGAGAGAAAGGCGGCATGTTAAAATGCCCTCTTTCCCTCTGGGGAGCCTATGGGGATTTCCTTGTCAATTTCACTCCCCTCCAGTTAGCTGAGAGTGAAATTGACAAGGAAAAGCCTCTCTCTGCCTTCCCTTCTCTAGCTGACATGTGGCAGCTTGAAAAGGGCAGGCAGGGAACCCACATTGAAAATGCCTTTCTTTCCCTTTCCCCAGCTGTCTGGTTGGGGGCGGGGGATAGGAGACTAGAAAGGTGATGTTGAAGTGGGGTGGAGAAGCTCGGGGGGGGGGAAGAGGCAAGCTTCCCTGCCTGCCCTGTGCTTTCCAACCTCCCCGCATAATATGCTATGAGCTGCGCTGCCAGGGGTGTGGCCTAATATGCTGATGAGTTTCTGCTGTTGGGTGTGGCCTATTATGCTAATGAGTTCCTGCTGGGCTTTTTCTACAAAAAAAGCCCTGCCTAAAGGTACACTAAAAATAGCTTGAACATAAGGAAGACAGCCTTCTTCCCAATGCATCTAATTCCTAAGAGCTTGTGGCTTACATTCTAGTGTCACAGCTATATCCAGGAATATAGACGAACAATTGCTTGACTTGACAGAAAAAAAGAAAAACAGGGCTAGCCTGTTCTCCCAGCTAAACATGCCAAAAATGAAGCAGGGAGCATCTGACAATGATAGGCATGTCCAGCTTCACAGAAGTCACGATAGGATTCAAACATTGCGTATATTGGTTGAGGGCCAAAAGGTACTTGTATGTATGAGAAGCCTGAAATGACTATTTTAAAATATACTTTGTTAAGATAAAAAAATAGCAAGAATGAACTAACAGTTATTTTAGGAAGACAATTCAAGTACAGATAACCTTATATGGTGTTTAAAGTTATAAAATAACCAGTTATCCAAGAATGTGTGCCCTTGTCAAGTGGGAAGTTAAAGTAGAGATTTTCTATTAGTATTACTTCTGTACTATATCCATAACAAACCAACTCTTTTATCAAGGTGTACCTTTAGCCAAGAAATAAATGATGTGATATAGGTATGCTAACTAGACACCTAGAGCTTCTTTTTGCATGCCAATATCTGAATCAGGCCTGACCAAAGTCATCTAGAATACTACACCCAGTTTAAAATATAATCTCAGATGTAGCCAATCATCCACACAACTAAGGTGTGGATAATTGACTAAGGTGCCACTGTGAATGTAGAAGGACACCAAGATCTGCATTATGTGGAAGCAAAGTTCAGGTGAATTATTGGGTTTAGCAATCTCAAGTACTCAATACCTAGCATTTAAATGGTGATACCAGCAATTCCATTAAAGAGCTATTCCAGGAATCCAAACAGTATGCAGTATATTCTACCCAAGAGGCCAAAGTGATTGAGTGAAAAAGAAGGCAAACATCTATTTATTAATTAATTAATTTCACAAAATTTATACTCTGGCTTTCTGCCCTCATAAGGACCCTCAAGGCTGCTAACAAATTAAACTATGCATAATAAAATCACATCTTAAAACCATTAAATTCAACATGAAAGATATCATTAACAGAGTTAAAAACAAAGCCAAAAGCATAATACAACATTCAAAACACTGGGCAGGCAGGCAGGAGGGATCACTGAGGGAATGCCAAGCAAAACAAAACAAAACAAAAATCTTCCATCTCTAGTGGAAGAATCAAACAAAAGGGGCAGATGAGTATTTATGGGGTGGGAAAATTCCAGTGTTTTGGTGCCACAACCAAGACAGCCATTTTCCAGGTTGCCATTTGCGTAAACTCAAAAGATGGTGGCATCTGAAGCAGGAGCTCACAAGATAATCAAAGGCAGTAGGTGGTCTTTCAAATATGTTGGTCCCAAATCATTTAGAATTTTACAGGTCAAAAAGAGCAACTTTAATTGTGCTCAGAAACAAAATTGAGACCCATTGTAGACAAGCCAAGATTGGAATGATGTGGTCCCTACAATCCAATCCAGTCAACATCCTGGCTGTGCCATTCTGCAACAACGGAAGTATCTGAATGTTCAAGGACAGTCCCATGTACAACATATTACAGTAATCAAATATAGATGTAACCAGTGCATGCACTACAGTGGCTAGATATTTTCTGCGCAAGAATGTCTGTGCCTGTCCAGAAAACTACCCAAAGCTGGTAAAAGGCACTTCTTTCCACAGCTGCCACCTGCTTATCCAGCACTAGTCCTGGGTCCAAAAGCTCCCGCAAACTATGGACTTGTTCCTTCAATGAAAGTGCAACCCCATCCCAAATGGGTAACACCTTCAATCTCAGATCAGACCTTTCACTCATTAGTAGCACTTCTGCCTTGTCAAGATTAAGCTTCAGTTTATTAGCCCTCATTCACCCCAAAACTGCCTCCAGGAACTAGTTTCGGGTTTCATAGCCTCCTTGGGATTAGCCAGAAATGTGAGATAGAGCTAAGTGTCATTCATATATTGGTGACCATTCAGCCTAAATCTCTGGATGACCTCAACCAAAAATTTTGAAGGCAACAACCTGAGGGTGCTAAGGTTCTTTGATTTGTGTGGCTAGCCAATTTCAATCACACAGTGAGAGAAAATATCCAGGCAGTAAAAGGTAGAAAGAGTTTTATTCGAAGAAGGGACGACATACAGCCAAAAGTTCTGCTCAGATGTCCAGTGATTAACAGCAGGGTTCTGACTTATATACTTTTGTTGCTCCTCCCAACTTTACATCACTGCTGACATCATTTACAGATGCTCAGTTTGGTTTTCTTTGTTTCCAACAATCATTAATTATACCTTTGACAAACAAGATGCTACTGGCCACATTTCAACTTTAAATGCAGGTGTTTCTCTTGCTAAAAATAATTTATGCATCTCCTTGGCTATTTCCCCAGACTGGTTCACCTTTGAATGAACTTTCAGGCTGAGTTCATTCTCACTATAAAATCTAATTGTTCTCATTACAAAAAATGGTTCTTTTATATTGATATATGGATATATGTATTTAAAAGCACTCTTAATAACATTCTGTGGGCTATTTCTACTAGAAGTATATAAAACATATATTAAATATTGAAAAATACAAAATTATAGTAATATTCTTTTTTTAAAAAATTAAACCCTTTACATATATTTCCTAATGTTCCAAAGTGGCTTATAACATAAAGCTTTCATAGATATCTTGAATTCACCTATTATTCTTTATCTTAATCCATCAGAAGTTTTCTATTGAATTTTTTAAAATATTAAATTCTTAGTCTTACAAAATATACCATCTTGCTTCAGCCTGTAGAGGTCCTTCTTGTATAATATAAGTTCTGTATTCTTAATTAGCCCTTTTAATTATCAGGAGGACCCGTAATTAATATCTTCAGTTTCTGCCTGAACTCTGAGATGACTACATACCTGACTGGCTATGTTCCATTTCTTTTGTTTGTTAAAATAATGCTTAGCAGTTTAGTTTAGTCTTTGGCTTATAGCTGTGCATCAGCAAAGCTTCTTATTTAAGAAATACTCTTAATAAATATTTTGGCTAGCTGTTCCTTTTTGCAAACATTCTATACCATAACCTCTCACTCAGCTATAAACAAAATATTAAAAGTTGTATTTTAACTTTTAAAATCACACAGCAAGTCAGAAAAGGGGTTTTTCTCTCTTGCAATACAGTTACCCTTTTGTTCACCCCAATTAATTCTTTTCTGGCCTCATACATTCAATGGGCATTTCTTGCCAGCTTAGCTTATTAAGTATGTGGCTCTTTATGCAAGCAAACAGTCTATTTGCCTTAAATCAATGAGCTGCTGAAAAGGGTGTGTGTGTGTGTGTGTGTGTGTGTGTGTACACATATATGTACTGCTTAAGGTTTCCAATAAGAGAAGAAGAAGAAGAAGAGGTTGTATTTATATCCCACCCTTCACTCACTTGGAGTCTCAGAGCAGCTTACAAACTCCTTTCCCTTCCCCTCCCCACAACAGGCACCCTGTGAGGTAGGTGGGGCTGAGAGAGCTCTTTCCAAAACTGTCCTTGAGAGAACAGCTGGTACAGAGCTATGGCTTGCCCAAGGTCATCCAAGCCAGGTGCAAGTGGAGGAGTTGGGAATCAAACCCACTTCTCCCAGATTAGAGTCAGTGCACTTAACCACTACACCAAACTGGCATAATTCAATATGTATATGTTAAAGCATTTTAAACTTTAAGAAAAAGAGTTTAGTTTGATATTTCCTTATTTAAAATTAAACCATTATGAACTTCAGAACTCTTTTTTTTAAAAAAAGTAGAGTTTAAACATTAATCTCAACTCTGACATCCTCATTAAAAAGTTTACTGATGTTTTCTTGAGGCTGGAACACCTGTTCATTAGGAACTTCCTTTCTCTGACCATTAAATGAGATATAAAACACCTGTTTCTACAATTCTGCTTAGTGCTTAACAATTTGCCAACTTGTTCCTGGAAAATCCCAGCAATGATCAATAGATTATTATTTGAACCTCTGAGTTTCCGCTACAAGTCCCCCCTTTGACCCCAAACTGATGCCTCAGTTTCCTAGGTCACTTCTGGATGTTTACCTTCACTTGCTGTACAACAGATTGTTGTTGAAGGGTCATGTAATATTGCTTAGTGGTTGATTGAGGGTGTTTGCAAAAGTTCACACACACATTTATGATATTGGAATACCCTGGATACAACAGCACAAACTTATGATTATGGCTAACATTTGCCCATTCTAACTTGAATCTTAGACATTATGCCAACTTCTGGGTATGAGATCTGTGTAGCTTGTAGCATATTGTATGGAACCAGGGTTCTGGCACAAGCAACAAGAATATCTGTAATTTTTCTACCACTTCCCGATATCAAATCTGTTTATGCTTAGGGTAGTCTCTAGCCATTGGATGTCTAAATTTGGGATGGAGCTATGTGTTAATAGTGCCTTGGGTTGCCTTGCTGAAAGAATTCGCCAAGTCCCATTCAGTACCCTTTTGCCTCCTTTACACCCTTGAATTCTCAAATACTGTGTATACGAAGACTCTACATAAGTTTCCCAGTTATCAAAAAGTGTCCAAGAAGTGAGTACACTGATTGTTTCAATTTCATGCAGATATTAAAGGGGGCAAGATGGAGCTTTATGGAACCCCACAGGCCAAAGACCAAGGGCCAGAGTGGCTGTCCTTCTGAAACCTACCCTACAGGTAGGACCAGTATCACTGAAGCCTCCTAATCCCAGTCCAGACAGCTGGAGGATACCTTGATCAATGGTTTTGAAAGCTGCTGAGTGGTCCTGGGGAATCACCAGAGTCATACACCCTCTTTCCATATCCTGATGCAGGACACCACCAGGACAATAAAGGCAGTTTCAGACCCATAAACAAGCATAAAAAATCAGATTGGAATAGATCTAAACAATGTGTTTTATTCTGGAAAACTTGAAGTTGTCCACTCACCTCCCATTCAGTTACCTTGCTCAAAAATGGAACATAAGATGCAGGTGAATAGTTATTGATACCTTTTGGGTCCAGGGTAGGCTTCCTTAGAAATGCACCACAGCCTGATTTAAGACTGGGGTGACTGCTCCCTCTCTCAAGGAGGCATTAACTACCTCTCAGACTCAGTTGGCAGGTTTAAATAAATTTAATCTCTGTCATAAAGCCATTCAGATCCATCTGGCTTTGGAGTTAAATCATTTTAGTAGACCTCCCCCATCTTGATATCCCTACAAAACTAAACCTGAGCAAATAGTGTTTGGTCCCCCACCCCAAAAAACCCCCCTTGTCATCAATTCTTCCACCATCAGATTTCATTCCCCTCACTCAGAACAAAATAGCATATTAAGAGTGTGACCTATACAATCTGTAGGTACAGTAATTAGCTGAGGGAGTCCAATGGTTGTCATGGAGATGGTATATTTGTACAGATACAGGTGGAGGTCCAAGCATTGTGGCAGAAAATAATAGAAAGGGGAGGGAATAGCAGGGTTCCTATTATGTCATGATCTGAATTCAGAAACTCTGTGGCTACATAGTTTATGTAGTACTGAGTTATCAGAAATACACAAGCAGGGCACATTACAAGGTCTCAGAACACAGTGGGGAAGACCCTCCCTGCCGAGCATATAGCAAGGCAGAGCAATTTTCAGGCTAGATCATAGCTTCTTTATATAGCAAGCTTCCTGTGTTTTTAAAGGTTATTTTCCTTTCAGGCTTGAGGAGGATGCAAGGTGTGTGACTTGACTGGATGAAAAAGAGGAGGGTATAGCCCAGGATTCCAAATCAGGTAAAAAGGGGGAGGTTTCTATGTGCTTATGTTTATGATCTTGGTCAGATCACTCAAGTGAACCTCTGGTGGGAACTCTAAAATGACCTGTTGGGACTGCAGATCTAAGGTGGGAAATGCTAATACAAGTTCTGTTTGTGGCTTAAGGCACACTAATTAATTGCCAAGATTTCTTGATCTGATAGCCAGTTACTGGGCAAAGTGACATTTTTCCTACTCCAGTTAGCTTGATGGGCTTCGGTGAAGTTCTAGTTTTTCTCCTGTAGACTGCATTTTTATCATGACACAATGTCACTCATACACACAATCAGTCATGATGTCACTCATACACACAATCACACTCACACAGCATTCTGGCATCATGGTTAGGGTGTAAGATATAAACAAAATGGCAACATATTGCAGTGCCTGATACAATACTGTAGCAAAATAGACTGTTATCTTACATAGAATTAATTAATGTAATGTGTTGTATTAAAAGACAGCAATGTTCTAGTGAGTTTTGAGCAGTATTGCTAGAGCAAGATGGGCAGCAGGTCTTGAAGCAAACTCTGCAGGGATTCATACAGAACTGTGACATGTACCTGCTTAGTCAGAGTTGATAGAATCACTTAGAACATATACTCAACCATCAAACTGAACATTAAAAATTTGAAAAGATCTCCTGAATTATTGAATTTGAATGTCTATAGTGACAGAATATAAGGAGGTTTGAAGGAATATTGTAATTACTCCAAAATATAATGAATCTTAGCGCAAACTAATTAGAAAGATACATAAAATCAGTGGTTTGAAAATGCACAATCGATACTGTAAATAATTTCACTACCCTTGCAAGATGTCTTTTTTGGTTATTCTATCCCATTTATGCTGTTTAGTTATACATAATGTCCTTTTATTGCTGCTCATTTTCTGTTTCCTTCCATCTGTTTCCTCTTTTCTATTTCAGTCCCTCATCACTTCTTCTCTTTCTCCTCTCATGTTCCTTTCATTTCTGCAACTTCCACTGAGGCCCATTCCTTTTCTTTCACCACATGGCCAGGTGGTGAACCAGCTGGCAGTAAGTAAAATGTGTATAGGAGGTCATCATCAGAAAGAGGGCATCAGGCGATAAAAGACAGAGATGGGAGGAAAATCAGTGGGATTGGACAAGGGATGAGATTTGCAATTAATGTATGTTGGGAGGCAGTGGCAGCTAAGGAACCAAGAAAATATTCCCGTCCCAAAATACATTACCACCATTTTTCCTGGATGGTTAGTCACATGCTAATTAGATGCATATGATATATTACCAAGAACTTTACATATTTGTTATATTTTCCATATGACTTATAGTATTTTCCTTTGTTAAACTGAAAAATGGGTCAGTGGATACAGGATTTCTTTGCTGAAAAAGAACTTGGAAGGACTTTATTACATTTCACACATTTTATGAAAGCCTTTTAAAATTGAAAAAAAAGGACATTGCAGTTCTATCAGGGCCAAAATAAAGACTGCTCTAAGTAGAAATGCATCGATGGCCACTGAGGCCAGGGATCTTGTTGTCCTAGCCCTGTCTTAATTCAAGTAAGGCATAGGGTGTTGTTGGAAGAACAGGTCATTACTAAGTCAATGAAAGATGGATTGTGACAGCTTTATAAGCACTTCCCATGCTGAATTCTGCTGAGCTACATCAAGGGATTAGTCAGTTGCTTTGATGCCAAATCAATTTTTGGGTTTCCATATGAATGGTTATTGCAGGGACCATTTCCTACCTGCTTTATGATGGTGGTATAATCAGGTCTGGCTTTCGATGGGGTCAGACCATACCCAGTTGTGCAGAAATACTGTGGGTTGCTCAGACTAGGGAGGGACAAATTGGCAAGCACAATGAGACATCCAGCATGATGGAGGGTCATTCCTGCAACAGTCTCTTATTCATCTTAAGGTGGAAAGGATACCTTTGGTGCTGAGCTGTATCATCAAAACTTTTAGCTGTATACATGGCACACTGGGGGAGGGGGGATGAAGCTTGGCTTCTCTCAGCCCATTCCATGTACAGATGAAGATAAACAGGACTAATATAACTACTGGCCAAGTTTGTAGCCAGGGTGGAGATGCTAAGACAATGGCAGCCATTATTTGCATAGCACAGCCTGCCCTTAAAGGTAAAGGTTTCCCTTGCTCAAAAGCCCATCGAATACAACACTAGGGATGCAGTGCTCATCTCTGTTTCCAAACCAAAGAGCCAAAGATGTTTCCATGGTCATGTGGCTGGCATGACTAGACACCAAGGCACACAGAACGCTGTTACCTTCCCACCAAAGTGGTACCTATTTATCTACTTGCAATTTCTTGCTTTCGAACTGCTAGGTTGGCAGGAGCTGGGACCGGAGACAGGAGCTCACTCCATCATGCAGCATTCAGGTCTTGAACTGCTGAACTACCAATCTTCCGTTCTTCAGTTCAGCGTCTTAACCACTAAGCCACTGCAGCCTGCCCTTACTATACTTCAAATATTTTAATAATTATGACCAAAACAGTCATTTAAATAATCTCATTAAACTCATATTATATTGTCTCGCATCTTAATTTGAGAGAGGGGTGCTGGAGACAAGGGAGTGCAATTTGACCCTAGATAAAATTGTTGTTTTGGTTGATCATAATAAGAGATAACCTTCTGCTTTATGCTGAGGAACTATAATTTACAGTGCAATTCCAAGCAAGTGTGCTCAGAATCTGACTCATGTCTATCTAATGATGGTTGGGGTAACAACCATTAAAGAAAGTGCTCTTAGTATTGTACAGTTAATAAGAAGCTTCATCTTTGTTCCTTTACATATGATATTCTATGGCATTAATATCTGATTCAGTTTGGGGTGACCCTGGAACCGAACTGAGTCAAATGGCCCCCACTGGTTGGCAGCCATTTAACTCATCTGTTTTATTTTCCCCACTTTGAAGCAGTTTAAACCACCCTGCAGAAGAAATTTTGCCAGTAGAGTCTGTGTAGCAGGGAGGGAGAGCCTTCCCCACCAGCACAGATCATGGGACTGGCTTGTTCAGGAGAAGGGGTGGGCTTTTTCACTCCCAATCCATTTTCTGTCACCCATTTTCTGGTGCCCTGGTGAAGGAAAGGGGAGGTCAACATGCCTCCCCTCTCTGCCTTGCCTTCCTGCAATGGAGCCCCTGGTGAAGGGAGGGGGGGCATATCATCCCCCTTCCACTAGTCAATATCACTACCAGTCAGCTGTTAGGTTTAAATGGCCTAAACCTAACAGCTGATGGGTGGGTGTGAAACTCTCCATTATACCCTATGGGAACAGCACTCATACAGTATAATGGATCCACATATATTTGGTTCCAAATACTGACCCCGAATGCCACTGCAATACCAATACTGGCATTTGGGGATAATCGGAAATATCAAATATTTTTGGGTCCGAAACATCCAAATCAAATTCTACTGATTTTTTTTTTTTTGCACACCCCTAGCAGTGAGTCACTCAGATGAGTTGTGTGGTGACTGCCATCAGACCTGGCAAAGTTGTATAAGTTATATGCTAGTGAGTGATGCAAGAACACCTACTAGTTAAGCCATGCTGTGTTTGCTGGCTCTGAATAGAGACCTGACTTTTCTATAATCTGTTTGATAGTGGCCAATCTGTTTATGAGTGTTTGGTAGGTTGTCCTTACTAAACATGAAGCACATTTGGCTTTTCATGCATATGTGTTCTCACACAACTCAACTGAGTTGTACTACACCCTCATCCTTAAAGCACAGCTGCTACACTCAGCAGGCAATTGTTTAAATAGACATTTAGATCACTCACAAATCACATACACCAATCAACAATAAATGCTGTGTTTCAATAAAATCTGATCCTTCAGTGTTTGGCTAAGTACTCCTTAATGATGCTAGTGGATGCCAACCAGTGGTGTTTTTTTTTTAATCATTTATTTATCAGTTTCTACAGATAACATACAGTTGATAATCTTCACTACATACATTTGAGTCTACTTTTCACTTTTTTGATCTAGCCATATATATACTCTTTCCCATCTTTTTGTGTGTATTTCTTGAACTTTCCCCTGCAAAATAATGTTTAGTCTGTCCATTTCTGCCACCTCCAATATTTTGTCAATTAGATCCTCTCTTGTAGGTAATTTATCTTGTTTTCCAGCCTTTTGCTACCAAAAATCTAGCTGCTGTTAATATGTATGTTATAAGATATATATTATTTCTGTTATATGCTTTCCATATTTTGGGCCATTGCTCAAAATGTATACTATGTCCCAGGTCCTTCATCCACACAACCAGGGTTATTTTTACACATTCATCTTGCATATAGTCCTCCAGCAATAGGTTATATAGTCTTTGGATTAATTTATCGCTTGACGAGAGCCATATTTTGTCTAACTCATTTCCCCCTTCATAGAAACCTTTTTTATTATCTTTAATATACCTTGTTTTTATTTGTATCATTTCCCACCAAGTCAGTTTCAATTTTTGCCAAACACTGTCTTCCTCAGATTTCAATTTACCATTTTTATCTGATAATATATCATGTCTCCCTCTACGCTTCAGTGATGAAAGTGGGTTTTTTATAAACACTTCTAATGGTGATACCCACTAAGGTATTTTATCATAGTATCTCTCTTTTATTTGCATCCAATTTTTCATCAATGTGCCCCTTATTGTATGTTGTTGAAAAATGGAGTGAACTTTTTCCTTCCCATACCAAGTATAGGCATGCCACCCCATTGGCAAATTATGTCCTTCTAGATTTAAAGTTCTTACATTTTCCAAAGTCACCCATTCCCTTATCTATGTTAATGCTGATGCTTTGTAATATAATTCCCAATTCAGAACATTAAATCCACCTCTTTCTTTTTTGTCTTGCAGAATTTTCCACCTTATCCTTGGTCTTTTATTACTCCAGATGAATTGACTACAAATTTTGTCCAGCTCTTTTATAAATGTCATACTTCGTAGTATTGGTAAAGTTTGAAACAAGAAGAGGACTCTAGGGAGAGCATTCATTTTTATAGTTGCGATTCTTCCCATGAATATTTTAAACTCTTTTCACTTTATTAAATCATTTTTATCTCCTTGTATAATTCATCGTAATTATCTTCTATAAGAGTAGTATTCCTATTAGAAATTGTTATTCCTAAATATTTCAGTTTCTTTACTATTCCTATATTTGATATGTCCTGTAGTTCCTGTATTTGTTGTGGAGTACAATTTTTTGTGATCATATTCCACATTCTTGTATTGTTCTTATTAGCTGTGGGGTTGTTATAATGGGATCTTTCAAAATAAACAGTAAGTCATTGGAAAAAGCTTGCAACTTATACTCTTCTCCTTTTATCCTTAATCCCTTTTTTTTGTTTTCCCTTATAAGATCATTTAATGTCTCTAATGAAAATATAAATAAAAGCGTCAATATTGGACAACTTTGTCTTGTTCCTTTTTGAATACTAATGTCCTATGTCATTTCTCCATTAACAATAATTTTAGCATATGAGAAGGGAGGGTACTGGTCCTGACAGGCAGCCTTGTAACTGGCCACCACTTTGCTCCACTCATCCTGCAGCTCAGAGGGCAACTTCTCCTTGATCTCCAAATGTGCCATGCATTGGTCGAGACTTGCAAGCCCTGGTAATGCTGGGTTATCTTTGGCTGCCTGTAGGTTTTCAAGGAGATCGGCCAAGTTTCACAGCTTCTCAGGGTTCTTGGCCATTATTATGGGAAATTCCTTCAATTTTCTCATGAGTGCAGTTTCCACTGCCGTCAGTGATCCATAGCAGACATCAAGTCTTGTCCAAACTTTTTTCAAATCTGTGTATGGATCTGCCACATTCACTGAGTGGAGGTTTTTTGCCTGCTCTGTGGACTCTGGGCCCAGCCACTCAGCCAAGAGCATGAGTTGTTCACTCACACGTAGGTTCATGTTCTCAATCGCTTCCAAGAAGGTTGTCTTCCAAAGGTAGTAGTCCTCTGGACAATCCGTAAACTTCTGGACACCTCTTTCTTTCAGGTTCCATCTGATGTTCTGAGGTGCTGTGTAGCTGCCGAAGTGCCAGGAGTTGGGATACCCTTGATCTTGGGGCATTGGTGCAGGACCCATGTACGCCTTTGCAGGAGCTGCAGTCATCACTGGAGGAAACACAGGAGCTGCTGTGGTCGTCACTGGAGGAAACACAAGAGCTGTCTGTGACCTCATGAACTCTGGTGCTGTGGGGTTGAGTACCTTCAACTCTATTCCATCAAGTGGGCGAATGTATGTGTTCTGCTCCTGAACATAGTTTAGGACTCATTGAGATGAGTCCAGTGCCCCAAGTTCTACTGGGTTGAAGTTCACCTCTGGATCCCAATAACCATCTTGTAGAATCTTGGCATGAGCAGCCATTTCCTCAGCCTTAAGTTCCTTGTGAAGCAATTTTATCCTCACCTCCCTGTCATCCTTTTCTGCCTGCAACTTGCCAGCTTCTCTCCTCAGGGTCTCTTCCATTTTGGCAAAAACTGCCCTCATGACAGCCATGACAGTATTGATCTTCACCTTAACTAACTTTGTGGCATCTGTCTTACGCCCACAAGATGAATTACTAGGGGAAACAGAGTGACAAGACTTGTGAGAGGCTTCAGTGTGCTGAGACTTGTGGGAGGGTGAGGAACAGCAGGAGGCCCTGGAGTGGCAAGACTTGTGAGAGCCCACAGTGCATTGAGACTTATGAGAGACCTCAGACCTGCAGGACCTGTGGGAGACCTCCGAGCAGTATGACCTGTGGGAGATCTCTGAATGGTGGGACTTGTTGGAGGCTTCATTGTGTGGAGACTTAGTATGCTTGGTTGAGGGAGAAGGCAGGCCTTGCTTGAGAGTGGCTTTGACATCATGGTCTTGGTTGGAAGCATCTTTGCCATCATGCCTGCTTTCAGCTAAGTGGATATACCTGTCTCCTTCTTCAATGCACCATGCCAAGTCCCACCCAGCGATGCCACAGGCATCTTCTTTTGCCTGGAGTTCTGCCTGGAGGCACTGCTTTTCTTCCAGGGCTTCAGCTGTGTGTGAACAATCCAAGTTGCGTACCATACATCTTATACGGTCTTTCCACTCTATGCAGTGGGCTGCAAGGGCTTTTCATATCTTGCACACATGTGTCAGACTGGTTGTATTGGCTGTTGCATCTATGTCTTTCTGAATCTTTACCCAAGTCTTATGCAACTTCTTGTACAAATTTGTCTTCCGGACAAGCAAATATTCATGCATGTTGGGGGTTGGATTAGTTTCTCGTCCTCGTGACATGTACATATTTTCAACCTCTGTACTTCCTTTTATGTCAGTGTTGGGGTCTGCAGAGAGCAAGTTTGATGTAGTGGTTAATGTTCACGGACTCTAATCTGGCAGAACCGGGTTTGATTCCCCACTCCTCCACTTGCACCTGCTGGATGACCTTGGGCAAGCCATAGCTCTGTCCCACCTGTTCTCTCAAGGACAGTTGTCTCAGAGCTCTCTCAGCCACACCTACCTCACAGGGTGTCTGTTGTGGGGAGGGGAAGGGAAAGGAGTTTGTAAGCCACTCTGAGACTCCCAAGTGAGTGAAGGGTGGGATATAAATCCAATCTCTTCTTCTCTTCTAATTGTGGCTTCTCCCATGCTTTTAAAGCAAAAAAAGATAAGTCCTTAAATTTGTGTAGATTAGCAATACTGGATCCCACCCACGGGAGGCACTGTTGTATCAACACTGTTGCATTGACATCATTTGATTTCTGTGAGGACATAGGTTTGCGTCAAATTGCCTTTCTTGCAATTTCTGATTTTGCTACAAGGGGGCTGCCACAATTCCACTTTGCTGGCTGCCAGTTGGTGCTGAAGCTTTGCTTTCAGCTCACTTTTGCTAGCCTTCTTTTTGATGCTTTGAACTCAACCACTCTCTTCCCTTTATTCCTGCCACTAACTGTAGCTCCTGTTATGGGCATAGCTAATTGCTAGTTTCCAGTTGCTTTTGGGACTTGCTGCATAAGCTCTGCTCCATTAGGAGGTTTGATTTCAGTGTTTCAGACAGATAAAGAAGCTGGGCTGAGATGAACAAGCACCTTTGCAACACAATAGGGCTGTTTGCATACTCTGGAATAAATACTCTGGAATGCAACAGTCTGAGGGGCCAGAAAAGCTGGCGTGCATTTCGCTTTTCTGGGAGGGCTATGCAGCGTTCGGGCTAAGCATTCCTGTTTACGTGGTGGGGACATAGAGAAAACTTTGCTGGCTTTTTAGGCATGCAAAAATCCCGTTCGTCGGTAGAAGCAGGCTTTGCTTGAAAAGCTCCAATTTCTAAGAGGTGCGCTGCTGGGAGGGAGGGACATGCATGCAGCCAGCAGCTGACCAGGAGGGAAACAGCATCTCCTCTTTTCTCACTGTTCTGTCCAGCACTCAGCTCTGTTTGAGTGCTGAATGCTTTCTAGAGAGTGATCAATGCACAGCATTTGTATAAATTTAAACCATCTTTATTCAACTTCACATGCATTCAGTTAGATCATGTACTCACAACCTTAGCTGAGCTGGTAGAAAAGTTACATCTTTATGATTCAAATCTTCTAATGCTATGGTGAGAAAAGAGATGGCTTTCCCCTTCTCCTTGTAGTAAGAACTAAACAAAGAAACAGGAAAAGAGCCATAAAATTCCTATCCTCACATCTCTGAGCTCAGAGGCTTTTGGGATGCCTAGCTCAGGACTACAATTCCCATGGGCAACTGCAGTTAAAGATACACAGCAGTTTTACTATACTATTACCTACAGTTAACACTGACTGGGGGCAGCACAGTTTCTATTATTGGGAGGAGGGAGTTTTAATCCACATTTTTTAAAAATTTCAAATGTTTCTTCCCTGAAGTTTGTAGAGAAATCTCTGCTGTCTTTCCCTGGCTCAATGGTGTGGATTTTTTCATCCATACACTGTGCCATGATTCAGAATTAGATATATATCAAATGGGGACCAACAAGGACTTTCTGGGGGAATCTCCTTTTCCCTTTCCCCACTGTTTCTTCTTTCCATACCATGAAAGTCCCCATGGCCTCTTGCCTTTTCTTGCTTCCTTCTCTCCTTCCCAGTCACCAATCAACCTAGCTTCATCTGCCCCCTTTGTTAGCCTGACTGCTCTTTTATTTATTAATATTTGGGGGAATATTAGCTCTTAGCAATATGCAGCAGGCATTGCGGGTCTCCACCTATGTCTACAGAAGCTACGTTTCATCGAGACTTCCCAGGAACTGACACAAGTTAACAGTTATAAAGATAGGGTGTTTACTATAAAATGATAAAAGATTCATAGGCAACATTACACAATCATACACACGTTTACACAGATCTAAGACATTAGGTAGAATTACAGAGACGTTTGCATGAGCAGGAGAATTGATGGTGTCCATCGGGGGTGATAGTTATCTATATAAGAATCTAGTGGAGTCTGTCTGGAAAAAGCGGGGAAAGTATCTTCAGACAAAGGACAAAGGATTGTGGTTCTGGACCAGCAGAGGCCACATGGTGGATTCAAGTGGTGCACCCAAGGATCTGTGAGGGAAGGAGGAAGAACAAGCAGGAACGGGGAGGAAGAACTATTCTGACTTGTGACTCTTGGGGAGCAGTATTTATTGGGGGGTGTTCCCGGGAGGTTGGCAAGGTATTAGACCTTCCCAGGAATGCCTATAGATGGTCTATTCTATGTACCTAGCCACTAAGAGGGTCCTATGGGAGTGGTCAATATTTAGATCTACCTGATGGTCAGGGCAGATGTTGACGTTAGCTGCATCTGGCATGGTCTTCTAGATGAAAGGGGTCCCCAGCGGCAGAACTGGTCCATCAGAAAGTGTCCCGCTGCTTTCGCACCCTTGTGTGAAGTCCTTTGATGTGCCAAATGGAGAGGGGGAGGTTGCAGGAGGGGGTTCAAGCCTGTGTATGTGTATGGAGTTCATACTTTCATGGAGTTAGTGGTATGTGTCTTTAGCCAAACAGGCTTTGTGTGTGTGCGAGTGTCTTTGTGCTTTGTGACAATCTCCAGGCTGGAGGTGGTAACCTCAGAAAATGGTGCTTCAAACCTTCATTGGAGGCATTTGCCACCATCTTCCCACTGGTCACCATGTGCACTATTTTAACCCACATAACTGGCAGAATAGTCCATATCAGTTTGTGGTTTGGTTCGTGGTTCAGCCATGAACCATGAACTGAACAGAACCACAAAAATGCAGTTCATGTCCATCCCTAGATTTAAGTGTCCACAGATTTGGTCATGTTGAGAATTAGATATATTGATAAGTAAGTTCCTGCAAGGACTTGTAGGGTGAATGCTCTTCTTGAGAGGGCTGTGGAAGGCACCACCACCTCCCCCATCTAGCCTCTCATGCAGTGTTCCTGAAGGCTGGGCTCTTTCTCCCCACCTTATCTCATGCACAGGTCAGGGGCCTTGCCTCACCTCACGCAGGGTTTGGCTGCTCTGTGCACTGTCCTCTGACTCACCTTGCATGGGGCTTGACCAAATGGGCACCAATATCTGCCCCCCCATCTCCCCCATCTCACTCATCATGTGAAGCTCCTTCAGGCTGGGCTCTTTTTCACCACCTTGCCTCAAGCTACTGGGTAGTGACTCTTGCAGCATGCATGGGACTTGGAGGGTTGGGCTCAGCCCATCTGTTAGAAGACAGGCCAGCCCAGATATGAGTAGGAAGCCATCAGCCCATCAGGAGGTGTCCAGGTGATTTGAGGTTCTAGTCTGAAACTCTAAACACTACAATATACTAGCTTACATGTGGCCGCTGTTGCTGAACTGTAGCAAGCAGACAAACCTGTATGACTTCTGCAAGTCATGTAGTATCAAATCGCTGGGTGGTTCCTGCAGGGCCTGGCCCCAGTGAGTCCTCCCTCAAAGGCCAACATAGCCTTGGAAAGGTCCCTGTCCCCTCTCAACCTTTACTGACAGAAAACAAGCCTGTTGTGGTTGTCTAGCAACAGCCATCTAGGGTATATATTTCTTAAAGCTATAGATGTTTCTTTTATCATTTTGGTTTTTTAACCCCCCAGTGTATTTTTGGTTTAGATTTCAGATTTTTCTGCATACCTGTAGTGTTGTTCAGATTTGTAGAAAGACCTGTCTTGTCCATTCACTATTAGGACATACAATGATGATACCATAATATTTTTGAAGATTATCTGGTAATTGTTGTTTGAATGGAAAAAACTGGAAGAAAACTCATCAATGAACTGGGAAAATACAGTAGCTAAGAAACAAACTGAAATTTGCTCATGGATCCTGCCATTTTTCTTTCTTTCTTTTTTTGTATCTTCATATCATCAATCAGGACTGCCACAGTCTGCCCTGCAGGGACGTCTGTGAGAGATATGTGTGTATTGAAGCAATGCTTGTAAGATTACAACTTATGATGAAATCGTGGAAGTTTGTAACAATTTTATACCTTTCATTCTTTTGATTTGCCATTTTCATCAAACTTTGATTTAACGCTTATTTTAATTTATGTCCTCAACCTATTATTAAAATGAGTATTGTATACTTCTAGCTTCACAGTTCTAATATATTCTGAATTGTCTTGTTGATAAAGACCTAGCTTTCTATCCAAATTCCTTGCAAGAAATCTGCTAGTATATTATTGATATCTAAGGAAAAATTCTAATGGGTAGTTGTGTTACTCTACTGCCACCCCCCCAAACAAAAGGACTAACTAAGAAATTAGAGCATAAGAGCCCACTTAGAAGTTGCAGTACTTCAAGCAGAAGAATTTCAAGGGGAGAATCCAGTTTGAAGTTACTGAGTTGAAATCTATAGGTAGATTTGATACTATGGGACTGAATAGGGATTTTGGAATAGTTAGCATATAAAAACCAGCTCTCATTTCTCCTTACAAGTTTATATACATTATTCAGAGTCAGCCTACTTTGTCAGTTCATCAGCAGTTGAGAGTGATCCAGACCTCATTCTGAGTAAATAATGTGTTCTTTTGACTAGATCTTTAATCATTTATTCAAAATACATGTTACCCTGATTTTCTCCTGGCCACTCTTATTTTCAGCTGTACTCTGTAATATAGGTCCTTTCCACACTTGGATCTCATCCCTGGTTTTATCAGAGTTCAACTCGTGACACAATACCTTGTATTTATCCCTGGTTATAACAGCATCCATTTATCCAGGGACAAGTATGGGGAGAAACCTGGGTGACCTCAATGTAATGTGGAAACAACAACAAAAATACCCTGAGATAATTACAGGGGTGAACTCAAGTGTAGTGTAGAGTGTAAAAATATCCAGAGATAATTACAGGGGTGAACTCGAGTGTAGTGTAAATTCAGGGACAGGGCTGAAACAGGATTTAAGGTCTAGTGCGGAATCATCCAGTATGTAACACTCCTTGCCCTGGGAAACTGAGCCTTCTAGCCTTGCATTGTAAAAAAAAACCTGCCCTGGATCCATGTGCTTTTATAGCCCTGTATATGTCTTTCATCTCTCTGCCAATTGAATGTAACAGTTCATGCATATGATGAAGTGCGCTGCAGCTCTTAAATGTTTATACAATAATGTTGATAACCTTTAAGATGCCATGAAACTTTAGGTTTTTCCACACATTTGATTTACTGCTGGTTTTCTTTGCAGTCAATTTACAAGCTCTGGAATTGGTTTAGGCATAGTTCTTCCATATGTTTCCCTTCCCTCTGGATTTTCACAGTTATGGGGGCAGTTTATTTTCTTCTGCATGTGTCTTAAATAATCAGGAGTTTTAAGGGAACTTGCTGTCAGTGGTGTCTTTGATGGCATCATACCTTTTAGCACATGCTTATATTGATATATTGATATCATGACTGCATTTTTAAAAAGTCACTAAAATATTGATATATCAATACACCATTGCTGTAATGCCATTAAAGGAATTGTTTGTGTGTGATATACCATTGTAATGATAGGTGTAGTAGGTTGCAATGGTATACTGATAAATTATAATAAAGTCTGCATTTTAAAACAAATTGAAAAAAAAACACTCCTGAAGGCGGGGAGGAAGGAGTAATTTGACAATGATGATAGTCCAGTCATTGAAATGTAGGCTGGAATTTGGTAGGCTGGAATTTGGTGTGTGTGTAACAATGAAAACTGACAGAAACAACACACACATATTAAAATGTAACTCAAAATTGCCTTTAAAAAAAAGATTTGGGTAAAAATGGTTCCAAAAAACCAGAACAAACTCAGAGAAACTCAGAGAAAACAAAGCAAAAATTAAAGGCAAAAAAAGGCATGTCAAGACCAGGGGATATACTGACGCAGTGCAGGGCTGGAACCAATGAAAAAAAAATCTGATGAAGTGAGCTTTGACTCACTAAAACTTATATCTTTGGAAATTTTGTTGATCTTCAAGGAGCTACTGGGCTTGAATTTTGTTCTGCTCCTACAGACTAATACAGCTACATATCTGAAACATTTTTTTTTGTTATTTTGACATTCAAGTTAAAACTACTAAATTGCAATGCGTAATGGGCTGCAACACTTCAGCTTGTTAAAACTGAAGCGTCTACTGTGTGTAAATTAGAGGAGTATAGTATACTCTCTGAGCTTAAATTTATTTATTTAAATAAAACCCAGTGCCTCTCTTTCTAAAATCACCTTTTTCATACCATGCTAGTTTTACTCGTGCCGTACAAATTCAGTTATAATCATCCTGTTCTCTCATAGAAAGACTGTTCAGCGTGGCCCATATACTCTCACTCAAAACTAGTGGGAGTGGTAAACTTTTTACTAGGGATCATTGAGAACCTGCTGATTCAGTCTGCTTTGTGTTCTCTGGTTGCAAACAAGAAGCTGATATTGTTTTTGTCAGTCCCAAACTGCTTCCTCCAGCAGAAAGTGAGTCAGTGGGTTGGCTTTTGGCTCTTTTGTTTGGCTCCATGTGCCACATGGAGCCAAAGTAAAGGGGTGAAAAGCCCCCCACTTCCCTTTCTACTGGCAAAAGAGCTGTGGAAGGGAAACTTTTTGCTCCATATCTTCTATTTGGAGCTCTGGGGCTAAAATTTCAACTATTTCCTTATAAAATTCACTCATGAAACCATCTAGGCCAGGGGATTTACCCTTTCTCAGTTCTTTAATCACCTCCTTTATCTCGGGTATTGTAATTACCTCTCCTAATTCAGCTTGCTCATCCTCTTGCAATGTTGTTTTAACAACTTCTAAGAAATATGCTGTGGCTTTCTTCTTATATAATTTTTTAATAAAAGGATACAAACTCCTTCATTATTTCTATAGGATGTTGTGGTTTTTGACCATTTACCTTTATACTTTTTACCCTTTGTCTTTCCCTCCTATTTTTCAAGTAATTTGCCAGCCTTTTTGCAGTGTTAATACTATTTCTTTGAAACTCATTTCTCACCATAGCTTCCCTTTTCCATAGTGTTGCTACATCCAGAGCATCCAATTGCTTTTTAATTGCCATTATTTGGTTCTGTAATGTAGAGTTGTACTTTTGCATTACTTTACTCTGTAACTGCTCCATTTCTTGGATCATGGCTTGTCTTCTTGAATACCACTCTCTTTTTATTCCCTTTTCTTTCTTTATACAGTGCCCCCTTATCACTGCCTTTGAGGTATCCCATAAGATATTAATAGGAACTGTTCCTCTAATTTCCTCAAAGTACAGCTTTATCTGTTCCAACATATATTGTCTATTACTTTCTGTGGCCATTATTAAATTATTATACCTCCAAGTTCTTTTTATTGGCTGTTGAATACATTCTATTGCAACACTTATTGGAGCATGGTCGGATATCCAGATTGGGTGAGTTATGATTTCCTTAATTATCGTGTTGCTATTTTCCCCTAAGATTATGTAGTCTATATGTGATGCTGTTTTATGTCTACTAGATATATGTGTAGGTTTGGGTTGGCATCCGGTGAGTTCATACCCTTCTGCCAGCCCCCAGTTTCCCAACTTGATTGATTTGTCTTTTGTTATGTCTATATTTAGGTCCCCTGCTATAATAATTTCTTCCTCCGAAAACTGTTTAGTTTTTTAAAAATATTTTGCCCAAAAATTCCTTTTGCCCTTTGTTTGGGGCATAAATATTTACTATTGTATACTTCTTACCGTTCATTTTAAATTTTACTAGCAAATATCTACCATTCTTATCCACCATTTTTACCACTTCCTCTGGTTTAAATTTCTTATGAATCAATACTGCTACTCCTTTACTCTTAGCATCGTATCTGGCTTCAGCTAGTGTCACCCAGGTCGGGTCATTTAGCAACGGCTTATTATCTTTTTTTCTCTTGTGTGTTTCTTGGAGGCATAAAACATCAATCTTTTGATTTTTTGCTAATTTAGCCATCTTATATATTTTAAGGTTGGAAGTTAGTCCATTGACATTCAGTGTGAGTAATCTTATTGTGCTACCCATATTCTTTTTGATTCAGAATTTTGAACTCCTGTGGCTGTGGACCTTTTAAGCAGTATCTTAATCTACACCTCCCCTTCCCCTCCCTCCCCTGTGGTTGAGAAAAAACATGGGGAGAGTGTAGCCTCCCCTCTCTCCACTTCATAGAGTGCACACATCCCCTCCTCCTCCTAAATATTTTTTGAATATTAACATTAGCTCAGTTATGTTTGCATACTTCCCTTTAGGTGTTTCCTTCTAGTGACTCTGTCCTGGGGCATTTCTCTCCCCTCTTTGAAGTTCCTTCTACAGGGTCAGTGTCAAGTTCTGCCTCTTCTTCCATTTCCTGCTCCCTCATCTCTTCTGAGCTGATTCCGAGTTGTTTCAACAATTGTTTGGCTTCAGCACCATTCCGTGCCATGAGTCTCTTCCCTTCTCGGAATATAATTATAGATGATGGGTAGCCCCAGGAAAATTTTACATTATTCATATGAAGTTTTTGGGCATAGGGACGCATCAAGGTCTTCTTAAGAGTCTCCTGGCAAAAATCCTGCCACACCCAAACTTTCCTTCCCCTAAAACTCAAGTCCTTCTTCTTTTTTAATTCCTTATATATTTGTTGTTGGGTTTTCTCTCTGGAGAACTTAATGATAACATCATGGGGCCCCCATCCTTAGCCCTTCCCTGCAGGCGGTGTGCTCTTTCTATTTCCTCTGATTGAATCTTGACACCATTAGTTCCCAGTCACTCCCTTAGCATTTCTTCTAAGTTTTTGGCACATACCTCTTCAGAAATTCCTGTCAATATTAGATTAGCTCTCCTGTTGTGGTCTGAGAGGGTGTTAAGTTGGTTGGATAAGGAGGCAATTTTCTGTTCATTTGCCAGTGCCAGTTCTTTAGCAGAGTCAGCTGTTTGCTTAATGCCAGCTGTTTCCTTCCCTATCTTAGCCACATCTTCTCAAACAGTCTTAATTTCGTCACTAATTTTATCCTAAAATACTAGAACTGTGTTTTGAAGAGTGGCAATTTGTTCTGACAGTTCCTTAATATTTCTTGCCATCCTTAGTGGTTTATTTAGAGCTTAATAAACTTAATTAGCTAGCCATTTGCTACGCTGAGCGTTATCTTGCAGAAAAATAATAAAGGTCTTATCACTTGCCTTCTAAAGCCCCAGCTGCTCTTTAACTTTTGGCTCTTCTTTACACCTAATTATATGCCAGAGTTTGGCTATTTACATTCCTTTGAGCTGTAAATTCTTTAGGTTAAGGGGGAGCTCGGAGTTTCAGCATTCGACCTGATTTAGTGCATGCGTGGACTCCACACATTCTCAGCCTAATCCACCTCACTGGCTTGTTGTTATTCCTCCTCTAAAATAGTTCATATTGCTTTCTCACTAAGAAAGACTGGATCACAAGGGCATGAATTCAGTGAAAAGGGGGAGGGAATCCAGTTGTACCCAAGAGAACCCTGGCATAAAAAGCCCAACAAAACACACACACACTGTAGCAGGCACACAAAAGCCTTGAACAAAACTTTGTTGATCTTAAAGGTGCTTGGTATTTCTCCCATGTGATTGAGGCAGCCCAGCAAAGCAAGCTCTCCCTTGTTCCCTCCCTCCCTTCAGAGAGGAGCCTCAGCCAGTGGAAGGAAAGAAAGGCTTCCTTTTGTTTCCTGCAGCCTGGCCAGGAAGCCAGCTCTGGCTGTTTCCTCCCTTTCCCTGGGAGGAGGAGGAGGAGGAGCCTCAGCCAGTTCTTTACCAGGCTCTCTCAACTGCACAGGAGAGGCTCGCCTATCTATCTCTCCTGTGTTATTGAGAGACTGCTAAAGCAAGCTGTGATGTGGCAGCAGAAAGAAAACTGGAAAAGGAAGCAGGAAACAGCCAGGGCCTTGCAGGTCGCAGGTTTGACACCCCTGCCCTAGATTATTTAGGATAAGATACAAGAACAAATAAAAATGCAGTATCAAAACCCATTATATAATCATGATGTTACAGTAGCACACAATCTGCTAACAGGACACCCATTAACACCATGGTACCTATAACTATTTGCCCTGGTACCTGCAAAACTTTTCAGAAAGTAGGTGGAACCATTGTGAGGCAAAGATTATTACTGGCTGTTCTCATTCAAATTATTGGATTTTCTATAGCTGCTAGCTGCACCCACTGGAGAATCAAGAGAACTGTTTAGGACTCAGGCTTTTGTTAGCCAGTGTGTGGTTCCATTCCCCCTTCAGGCTCCACTGACCCCCTTGTCTTCTTTTGCAAAACAGGGAAGGTGTTTTGTTCTAGTCTTAGTCCAGAAAGCTGGGCGGTTGCATGAAGGCTCGGCTGTTGCCCCCTCTTTCCCCAAGTTTGCTGTTCTCCCAGTGACTAGATCATGCTTTCAACTACAGTGCAGATTAATACTAACCTTGACAGACAAATAGCTGGATTCTGTGTTTAACATTGTTGCCATACAATTCTTTTGCAAAGCAAGGATGGAGGTAATACATTTGGCTCTGCCTCCTATGGCAGCCATTTTGAGGTGCCATTAACAACCTCCTCACAAAATTCCAAAGCTGCCCACAGGGTCAAATGTCTTGAGACCCCTGCAATAGCATAAGAGCATTGTTTTAGAAAGTCCTAAAGATGAAGATTCTGAAGATGAATGAATTATCTTCTTAGAAGAACCAAATGATCTTCTAATGGCTGCAACATTAATCACATTTTGACTTAACTCTGCTGAATAATTTTGAATAGTTCATTGTCTTTGAAATAATCCTTTTAGCGATGCAGTTACAGCCAAACTAATATGACATTTTTAAGTGGTAAGCATTAATCTTGAAACACATTTTCTATGTCATTGCCTTGGGTTAAAATCCCATTGTATTAAAAATTAGAAACCCTTCCTAAAATAACAAATAGATATTCTTATTATAGAAAAAATGCATTAAGTGACACAACTGAAAAGGAATGTTACAATCAATTAAAACTGCTATTTTGATAAATACAAAAAATACTTGGAGCTAATTTTTGGAGCCCAAACACCACATTTTGTAGACAAACAGAAATAATGGTAAGCAGTTAACAGACTCTGGCTAAATTCATCAGAAATATCACTGCATTTACTGCTGTAAACTTCTGTAAGATTAGTTTTGTTACAAACATTAACCATTATTGGAAATGTTCACTCAGGTTTTTATTGGGATTCCTTATGTGAAATATGGCAATTCTGTAGGGTGATATATTTTAATATCATATTAGTCAGGCCATCTGCAATAATTCTCTAATGTGATGGGGAAAGAGGAAAATGAACTGAAAGGAATGAAAGCTGTAAGAAACAGCAAATGCTCCAGTCCAGGGATTCATTTTAGAAAGCCGCGCTCCCAACTGCCGCCTCCGCCACTCATTCCCTGCTGCAATGACCTTCCGCGCCTCGACGCAACCGTCCAGAAGGAGCCGGGAGCCGTGCCGCAGTCTGAGCAGACTCGGCCACCAAGCCCCGTCGCCACTGCATTCGTCCGTGCCGCCGGGCCTCCAAGCAGGTAGGCCCGAAGAAGCAGTCCCTGCTCCTAATGCGTGCTCCTGCCTAAACGAGCATGTGGAGCAACGGCAAAGGCGGGAGCGGGGCGCAGGCTCTTATAGAGCAAGCTCCGCCCCCGCCTGCTCCGTGATGCGCAACAGTGCTTCAGTTGCTGCCTCGCATCTGGCGAGGCGGCAAAGCAGCCCCCGGGAGCCACGGCTTTGCTAGGCCAGTGTTTTTCAACCACTGTGCTGCGGCACACTGGTGTGCCGTGAGATATTGTCAGGTGTGCCGCGGGATTTTTTCAATGAAAGAAATGTGCCTTCTGGGCTGACCTTCCAGGACACGTTTGCGCATGCGAGAAAGAACTGTGGTGCGCTCTCGCTGATTCCGCTCGCACGCTCTGTGGCCGGCCTGAGGTAGGAGGGAGCCGCCGTTGAGGCACAGCTCCCCTTGGCCTTGCGAGGACTCGAGGGAGGGAGGGAGAGTGCCGAGGGGCTCTGTCTGTTCGCCCACCTGACCTGCCAGTGCCACGATGGAGGCAGCAGCCATGAGCGACCGGGAGCAGCTGCTGCAGCGAGCCCGCCTGGCCGAGCAGGCGGAGAGATATGACGACATGGCCACGGCCATGAAAGCGGTGAGTGGCTGGGGGGAGGAGGAGGAGGAGAAGGGGGGTCCTCCTCAGGAGACGCACAGCGCCCCCCACAGGCCCCGCTGTCGCAGCCTCTGCTTGGCCGCGATGGAGCCAACACCCTGGCTCGTCTGCGCTGCCCCCCCACGAGCCTCAGAGGGGGCAGCTGAGCCTTTCCAGGTGAGGGCTGTCTTCTTCTGCGTGGCCTCTCAGCCTGGAAGGTGGAGGTGGGCCTCCGCGGGTCCTGCTTCACGGCTGCTCTTTTTCCATCTCTGGCCCTGGCGCTGATGTTGGCCGCCTCCAAGCCATGTGTCGGCGGTGGCAGTCAGGTGATGCCCGCCTGCGTGTTGGAGAATGAGCAGGGCGAGGCGGCGGACTCGAGCGGCATCCAGTTCGTGGGGGCCAGAGGCAGGCTCGCACATGGCAGATGGTTTTAAATGAATGAGGAGGACTCGTGTTCTGAATCAGAGTCATGCTAGACCTGTGGATGTTAATACAGAGGACAGGAACATTCGGTACCAAGGGCATTCACTCCTCCAGCAGAGTAAGCTGGTTTCTTCCAGTGCCTGGCTCCTGGGTTGTGTGTGTGTGTGTGTGTGTGGGGGGGTGATTTGTACCAAGACATTCCAGTAAACATGAATATGTTTGATGGTAACAGCTAGCTGTTTCTGTCAGGGTGGGGTTCAACTCAGTAACTGTCCCTCAGCGAAGAATGGGTGTACTGTGTTTCTCTTCAAATCACTTATGGTCAGCGGAATGCCGTTTACATAAGAGTAAGAGTTTAAACTCTCTATTTGAAAAACTTTAGCAGAATCGCAGTATTAAAATACATCCACATTATATTTCTTCTGAAACTCAGGTCAATGTTATGGGAAGGAGCCATTACACTTTGGATCTGTAACTTACGATTTCAAGTTGAGTGGCTATTACGTGTATTTGTAATACTGTCATAGTTAATACTTGAGCTGAGGCAACTAATGACCCATTTATCTTGTATTTCAGTGTTTTTTAACCACTGTGCCGTGAGATATTGTCAGATGTGCCGTGGGATTTTTTCAATGAAAGAAATGTGCCTTAGCTCGAAAAAGGTTGAAAAACACTGTGCTAGGTGCCCGGGAGCTCAGTTCTCCTAGTTAACCTCAAACTAAGCAGGAGTGACCTACAACAAAAATGGCTAGTATAACAGTAAGGGGACAGAACTGGGAAAACCCACTCATCTCTCATTTTAAAGTGTTCATGTATGGTTTCTTTATAGCATTGCTTACTATGTTTTGAAGGCTGGGGGATCTTCCCAGACCAAGCAGTTTCATTTCTCTTCTCTAAACTGGCACCATAAAAAAGAGAGAGAGAGAGGATGTGTGTATTATCTGTCCTGGGAAATCAAAACAGCCTTTTCTTTCATGTACTACTTCATTTGTGTCCTTTCTACACTCTGATTTCCTCCCTCTTCCCCATTGATTCATGATATTGGTTGCACACTGAAGATACACCTTACCTAAGAGGACAGTTCTGATTAATGTTCTTCTTTTAAAAGGGGCAGATGGCATGACACTTGTTACTTGATCAAATCATTAAATCTGCCATACAGGAAAGGTGACTATCTTTCTTTTATCACTTGGGGGAATAAGAGGATGCCAACATTACTGTGGGCCAGCACAAGGTACCAAAAAACAGTCTGGAGATTAAAGAATCAGTGACTGGTTTGGGGAAAAGCAATGATTACTGACATCATTTCATACACATCTTCAAAAACCAGACAGAAACGCTATTTGGTATCTGAAAAAGCCCAAGAAAATTTTTGATAAGGTGCAGAAAACACTTCGTACTTCTTTTCAGGGAAATAATATTGGCACTGTGGAACACAGTAATACTTGGAACACAGGGACATGCCAACCAACCTTTATCTAACCCGTCTCCAGCTCTCCCTCCTTCCTTCCCACTAGGCTTTCCCTGGGAAAACTCTGGCTCAGTTATTCAATGTTTGCTACCAAGTCAGCACTCAGTTGTGCAGTGGAAGGACTTTCAGGGGGCACCTCACTCTCCCCATATCACCTTCCCTCACTCTTTCCTTTTTCCCTCCTCCCAGCAGCTTCCATATCCTCTGTCTTTTCCCTGATTCCTTCTCTCCTTCTCACCCATGCACCAACCTACCTTTTATATGACCCCATTTTCAGCTATATTTTTATTTACTTAATTTATACCCCCACCTTTCTGTAAAATGGGTCCCTGAAGCACAGAACATCATTCTTTCCAATTTTGCTCTCACAGCAACCTGGTATGTTAAGTTGAGAATGTTTAACTGGCCTAAGGTCAATCAGTGAGTCCCCACAGCAAAGTAGGGATTTGAACCCAGGTCTCCCAGATCCTACTCTAATAAGCACAAGAGGCTCAATTGTGTGGGGTAGCAGCTGTTGAACAGTAGCAAGCAGCCAGTCCTGGGTGAGTTACACAAGTAAGTCATTTGGTATCAAGGTGCCCAGTGGTTACTACCAGGCTGCCACCAAAGACCTTCAGGGAGCAATGAGTCCTCAATTAATCCTTGCTCCAAGGCCAAAACCACCCTGAATAGGACCCTGCTCCCTCCCCCTACCTTTGACTGACAGAAACCAAGTCATGGGGGCTGGAAATACCATTGTAGTTGCCTAGTGACCCCAACTATAGATACTGAAAGGCATTCATTTTTTTAGTGCTGCTTCTATCATTGGGAGGAGGTTAATACCCAACATTTGTTTGTTTTAGTTTTCAAAAATTTCTTGCAAACCTGGAGCTTTTTCCAGGTGTAGAAAGATCGGCTTTGTCTATGCATGGCCTCAATCTCTCAATATAAACATACAGAAATGGGGTCATGTCAAGAATTAGATTTATGTTTGCTGTATTCTGTGCTTGGTAATAATCAGTGCTGCCAGAACTTTAGAATAATTATCCTGGCCTTTAATTGTCCGATTCCAGCAATAAGAAACCACTAGCTGTGTGTGTAGGTTTCGATTCTATATATTGTGACCATTAGCTGCACCTGTTTTGCATTTCTTGTACAAGGCAAACTAACAAACGACCATGCCACATTCTGGAAACTTTCAGCACAGTTTAGACATAGTCCTATAAAAACATTTACACATTTATTTATACCTTTATACATACCTTGAATAAAACTTTGTTGGTCTTAAAGGTACCACTGGACTCAAACTTTGATTTATGTCTGCTGTTATGAGAGCAGATGATCAGAATAAAACTGAAACACATCATGATCAAAGCTGAAGCTGAATCACTTGAAGGCATTCCCAGAATAGCATTACTACCATCTCCATTAAGCAGGAACCATTTCTATTAAAAATCACTGAGCTTAAATAAGCTCCCTGAGGGTACTTCTTTCTTGTAAGTAGATTTTCTAATTAAACATGTCTTAATTGGCATGTTCTGTCTCATGAACAACTGCAGTATATGAATCTGCTCACTTAGTCCTATTTCTATTGCTAAACTTCATCAAATTTGAGCAATTTTGAGCTAAAGGCACTTAGACTGTCATCTGAAACACATTTTCTCTTATTAAATTACAGTATTAAAATGCCAACACTAATATCCAAGCCTTCTAGGAGCAGGATTGTTATTTTCTTTCCAAATCACTAAGTCTGTTTTATTAAGGCCTAGGGTAAAACCAATTGTTTTCATCCCAGGATTTTTCTTTTCTTTTTTCCCCCATGATGTGACGCAAGTTCTAACATCTCTGCATAGCAACTGAGCTGTATCTGTTGTTTGCTGCTATGTTCTTGTTGGCAGTTTCTTTGAGGAACAGCATTTGTTGTTTAACACGTTGTTTCATTCCCCCCCCCCCCTTGATGCACAACTTATCTTTATATCCTAAGGGGTTTTTTTCCATTTAAAGGAATTAAGATTCAGAATATTTTATTTACAAATGGAAGTTAAACACTTGTTGGTGGCATGCAAACCTTTTAGTTCAGTAATGTTACGTGCCTGCTGATCTGCATTTATCAAAATTCTTTCCAACTAATGAAAGTGTAAAGTGTAGCTGGTGAGGAAATGTTTTCAGCTGTTTCTACTAAGTTAAGAACAAATAGTCCTACTTCATGTCTTCATTGAGACAGTTGCCTAAATACATGATGTATAAAGTCTGCAGAATATTCATCTTGCTTGTAAAACTCTAAAATACCACAACTATCATTATCTCAAATATTTTTAAAAGAAGAATATATTCTTTCACTGCCTTATTTACCCAAAGCAGCCATTATCAAAATACTTCCAAGAACAATTCTAAGAACGACCATTAGGCACTCCTCCTCATACACACATACATGGTAAGAACCAGTGCCGTGTCTGACTAAAGTGTTAGACTAGATTATGGGAGACCGAGTATGAATTGCTACTCTGCCATGGAGATTTGCTGGGTTATTTTGGGCCAGTCTCACATTGCAGCTCCTATGCCTAAAAAAGGGGAGAGGGCAGCAGTGACAAAGATCCCTTTACAACTATCCACCAATAACACAAAACATATAGCATTTTGGAATAGAATGTGGAATGGACTCACCCGGCAAGGCGGGATAGAAATCAATAAATCAATTAAATAAAAAAAAAGAAAGAAAGAAATACTTTTATTGGTTACAGCTGTAAGAAGCTGTAAGCTGTAAGCTGTAAGCTGTAAACTGTAAGCTGTAAGAAGCTGTAAGAAGCTGTAAGAAGCTGTAAGAAGCCTTGGCACAACTAACTCACCTGCCAGTCAATGTACCTGGTCCCACCCAGCCCATCTGCTGTTGTGCAGAGGATCATGGGATGGCAGGTTGCTGGATTCCACAAGGTCGGTTGCCAATAAGTGGTCTCCCCTGCCCCCTAAGCGTAAGGGTAACCCATTGGCAGCCCCAGAGCTGGGCATACCCGATGAAAGCCCTCACCCTGATCCCTTAAGGGGATCCCGATATGACAGGAAAATGGGCACATAGGCTGGTTTTCCTAAAATGGAACCAGCCCCATGCTGATGCTGCCACAAGAGGCAGGCATCCTTACACCCAGCTCCTGCCAACATTCCTATAGCTGAAGCCAAGTCTGCAAGCCATGCTGAAGGCCAGGTAGCCATATGACCATTTCCCAATGAAGAAAAGTGAATGCCATCAGCCCAAAACAGGGCCCCTTACTGAGCCTTCCAGTCTAATGGCATTCTGAGGCAGGCGCTGGTCTCGAATGCTCCGAGCCAGCGACCCGGGCTACTGAGGGTAGGAGGGGATTCCGGGCTGGCTCGGATCCCCCAGGGACCCCCAGAAAGGGGGCCCTGCTTGGGGCGCATGAAGCTGCCTCTCCCGAGATGGTGATCTCAGGATTGAGGCTGCTTTATGCCCTGTACAGTCCTCCCTCAGTCAGAAACCCCTGGGGTTTTAAGAGCAGCAACCAGACAGCTTCAGGAGTCCAGAGTTTAAAAGAATCAGCAACTTACTGGAGACGCATGGCAATAACCATGAGTTTTTAAAGCAAGATTCTTAGATGTGACTGTGGGACTTTAGTCCCCCCCCTCCTTTCGACTCTCCGCTCCGGCAAAGAGAAAAATCATGCTGTGTTGAAATCTGAGAACCATAGCTTGAAACGGCTTTTGAGATCTCAGTGGGAGAAGCTGCAGCAATAATTTAAGGAACTTTAGAGTGATTTATTGACTTCTTTGAACTTTCTTATCTTCTGGTAAACAAGACGTGATGGCTGGGAGGGGAGAGAAAATGGTGCCGAAGATTACACCTTCTCCCAAAACAAGTTCTGTGTTACCCAAATCTCTTCCTAGTTCAAAAGGCGAAACAACAGAGCTTAATTTGGCACTAACAGCTGCTCTGCGCCCCCTGATGGATCAACTGTGTACAGTCAACCAGAAATTAGATACATTACAGAAAGAAGTTGCAGAGGCTAACAAGAGATCTGAAAGAGTGGAGAAGGACTTGTTGGATGTTAAGACCAAAACAGAGAAGCATGATTTAAGATTGTCCAAAATTGAGAAGGAATGATCATCTGACAGAAATGCCTTATTAACTATGCAATTGGAGTGTTCTAATTATTGTTTGAGATTTCAGGGTGTTCCTGAACAACAAGGAGAGAGCCTTAAAAAGTTACTCAGTGAAACACTAGACCCAGTGACAGGGATAAAAGCGGAAGATCTTCAAAGTGACATGGATATGATCTATAGAACATATCCAGAATTTGTGAAGAAAAAAAAAACCTGCCTGGGGAAGTAATGGTGAGATTCTCTAAGAGATCTACAAGAGATGTGGTTCTCAAAACCACCAACAAAGTCACCCTGAAAATCCAAGAGCAAGAAATTAAGGTGTTAAAGGACATTCCATATGAGATCAGGAAGAAGAGAAAGGCTTATAAAAAATTGACTGTTTGGTTACAAACTGTGACAGTTGTTAAGAGCTTAGATGGTGGAAGAGAATTTAATAGTTTGGTCACTTGGTAGGTTTGTGCAAGCTGGAAAGGAACTGGTGAGCGCCTTATGGCATATCCCATTTGGGAACAGGAGGTCATCAGGATACTGCCCCAGGGCTCTATGGTTCGGGGTGGAGAATGGTGGCCCCCTCTGGGAACCTCTCCGGCTAGGCTCCTCCCTGAAGGTCCGTACGGTCTCAGGGGTAGGCGCTCCTGCAGGGCGACCAGTATGCTGGGCTGCCAGTTAAGAGCCAGACTTGGGGCTGGCTCAATACCGGAGTCAGGTGTCCCGCCCATATCAGAAGGCAAGGAGGCTGTGTCCTGGAGTGACGCCTGCCTTGCCTGTTCCTGGGCTTGCTTATTTTTTGCCCATTGCTGCAATGTTCTGTTAAATAGTTAATAAAGTGGCCCTTTTTTAATTCCAATCGTTGTCTGTCTCGTTATTTGGGCTGGGGTGGCAAGTAAATTCATCTTCAGAAAGTTTGGGACTTGAAGAAGGTGATTCGGAGTCTGAACTAGGTGCTGCAGGTCCCAAGATCCCAGAAAAGGGAAAGAAGAAGACACAGAAGAAAGAAAAACCAAAGAAGAAATAGCTTTAAATAAGTTGTTATGTATCTCTCTAAAGTTTGATTGTTTTGTTTAAGTGAACACTGAATCTCAAAGCTTTTTTTTATATATATAATCTGAACAGAAATTAGAAAAGAATAAGATATAGCCTGAATTGTATAACTATTCTTTTTAGAAAGTTTTGTTAAGCATAGACTATTAATTATCTGGACTCCTGTCATTATATGAATAGGTTAGATTTTAGTCATTTTTTTTTGTTAGGTGATAGGGTAGTTTGAAAAATCAATAAAATCTTTAAAAAAAAAAAACAGGGCCCCTTACTTAGCACCTTGCCACGTCTACCACCTATGTAACGTGATAATATATGAGAAACCATTAGCTCCGCTCATATATCTGTGTGGTCACCCAACAATGCCATGCATATTTTTTTAATTACAAAATCCAAATTAAAATATGAGTGCTCATATTTCTTTTTTGTTTAAATGGGACAGGATAATTCCCCATTCTACCCAATCAGGAAAGTCCCAAGTCACCAGATCTCAGGCAACTTTTTTTTTTTACACTTTCAGTCTTTTTCTCCATTATACAACAACAGCTTTTCAACCAGCTTTTCTGCAGTGCCACCACTAAATGTAAAATGGAAAAGGCATCTCCTTTCATTATTAAATCAACCCTTTAAGACATTTTAAGATCTCCCATACAGTTCTTCAGGCAATCCACTTGTGTTTTACCCCAATTTATTCTGAACGAAGAACAAATTTCCTGGAGTCAAGAGGTGTGATGTGTTACTGGTATTTGATGACACAATTTTCACAGGTCTGTTACAAGTTATGGAGTGTATCAGCGGTGATAAAGCAGGTTCATGTGCATAAGCAATATCATTGGTGCACATTAAACCTTTTGTTTAAAGCCCTCAGGCCATTACCTATTGTTGAGTCTGGTGGCTCCAGAACAATTGTTTTAATTGTTCTATCCTTGAATTGTAAAGGTGAGCAAGATCACTCAAGTTGAAATTCTATTCCACTTTTCATGTCTCTTCTACGTATGTCACAAACTGAGCAAATACCATTCCTGCTAGGATGTATTCAGTTCTGTTTCTACTAGTGTCACATTTTCTGACTGTCATTCCATTATTGTACAGCAATACCAAACTTTAATAGGATATTTTGCCTTGCAGGCATCTTTGCCACTCTGGACCAAACTTTACAGGAAAGTGGCTGCTTTCTAGAAGTGTTTCAATGGAGTGAACATAGTGATTGATACCCAGAATGGAGACCAAATGTAATTTGTGTTCTCCAGCTTCTTTCCTCTAAGGTGTGTATATGTATAGATATATATCTATATATCTATATATATCTATAGATATATATACACACATACACACATACACTTTTATTGAAGGTTTAAAAGGGTACAAGAAGAATAAAACCTTGACTAATAATAACAGGCAGAAGAGAACATGTGTGTCTTAATACATAGATAGAAAAACGTGTCAATAAAATGTAATTAGCTACTTAGAAATAATGATGATAACATTTAACCTTAACTCCAGTTATAAATACAAATATAAAGAAGAGTATATATATCACATTAACTAATTGCGTGGATTAGCAAACACTTCTGTCACAAAGATGTGGATATTCCAAGGGTAACAATTTGTACTGTGTTCTACAAAAGTTTTATGTATTGTTTCCTATGTTGGCTGAAGCTTGCATGTGTTAAATAGGAGTTTATGTATGTTGGGATGTTTCAACAAGTATAAAATCAGTGCAGCTTGAATTACTTCACCTTTATCAACAAATGGCAAGATGGAATACTAGAAGTTCATTGAGGGCAGTAGTAGACTTTTCACATTAAAAAACAACTGTTCTTTTGCCTATTCCTGTACATAGTACTGAATTTACTGCCATTTCCTATCCCACACAGAAGAGGCAACAGAACTCTTTGTCATTCCAAGGAAGACAGGCAATTAGTTCTACTTACAGGAACTTCACTTACAAGATCTTTCAAAGCATCAGTCAATCTTATCCTCCTAACAGTGGTGTGTTGTTACTAGACTTGGAATAAAATATGTTATCAGTTGGTTGGGCTGGAACACAAGCATCTACTATTATCTTTCATTCCTTTCTTTATACTTTCTTAAAAATGTTAAATACTGCATCTTTATGTTTTAAATATAATTATAGGAAACCTCCAAGAATTCAGTTAAAATCTGAATTCTTTTTAGAGGTTTCTGTCCCAAGGAAAACTTACAGCTATAAACAGCTAATTGATAACTGCAGATTAATTAATATCTGGTTAATGTTCTTTATGCATGTGTAAAGAACATGTAAACTAGG
This sequence comes from Lepidodactylus listeri, assembly GCA_029233225.1. Lineage (NCBI taxonomy): Eukaryota > Metazoa > Chordata > Lepidosauria > Squamata > Gekkonidae > Lepidodactylus > Lepidodactylus listeri. The sequence goes on along the minus strand of JARCFY010000001.1, from coordinate 113,879,655 downwards.
CCCAAAGAACCTGAGGTCACACTATTTATAGCTATGTCCCAACTAGTTACAAAACTGACCACCATTTTTAATTTTGAGAATTCTGGGAATGACCATCTTATTTCAAATATCATAGGGTATACAATAATTACAAGTTTCTTGCTTTTATTACAATTCTTAATTTTTCTTTTGCTAATCCACTGTACCATAAGCTCCATCACTCAGAGTTGGCAGAATCAAAGTTACTGTAAATGGTATACAGTCCAAACTTCAATATGTCAACAGAGATGAAATTGGTATTTTTAAAATGTTTGTGATATTAACTGGAATAGGTTCATATGATCAACACAAAATCATAGCATGAAGATCTTTCAGATTCTAAAATCGGTATCAGCTTTTTAGAGTACTTAGCAGAGATATGCAAATTTGGAAATGCCTAGCACTTTCTTTTTCGATATTAGTCATTGCTTACATAGGAACCTCAATATTCATCAGATTTCATCATAGCAATGTAATACCATTATCCTACAACAGAATACCAAATGGTGTCCTTTAGTTACCCTTAGTTACAGTGTAAAGTCTATAGTTAAAACAAGCACAGTTCTCTAGAGTTGCTTCTGCCACAGAGAACTGGCATTAAAGAAAAGCCTTTGGGCAGAGACATTAATGTGCACAATCTCACCGAGGATTCACTTACCATAACTTTGTAAAAATAGGTCTGAAATGTTTAGCCAGACATCAGATTAGGCAAGCTGTTGCAGTTCAAAATAACAAAAACCTGTACTGGTTTCCAAATTAATGCAATTGTGTTAGATATGACAAGATAAATGGGAATAATAATGAACATATGACAACTCAATTTCTGACATTTGATAGCGGTTAGAAATTTCTTTTTTTTTTTTTTTGTAAAAAAAAAATTATTTTTCAAAACATTAAAATTAATACATTTTTCTTATACAAATCCTTTTTTTTCCATATTATATAACATTTTGTTCTATTTGTATAATCTTGTTTTTATCTTATATTGGCAGTTTCCCACCACATCTGAAGCATAACACATTTTCCACTGTCTCCAAAATAGTAATACTTATATCCATGTTTACATTTCTGGTAACGGTCATGTATCTTAAAAATACTTATACACTAATTCTAACTTTCTATATTCTTATATAATTCTAGAATAAAAAACAACTTCATTATCTAATTATCCTTAATACATTCATATATTCTAATTCTATTGCTTTATGTTATTATAACCATGTATAAATGTAATTTTTCATGTCCCAGTATTTTTCAACATATTCTTTCAAATCTTTCCAATCTTCTAAAAAGGTCTCTGAGTACAGATCATTCAACTTTCTAGTCCATTTATCCATTTCAGCCATATATAACAGTTTTTTTAACCATTCCCACACCTCTGGTATTTTTTCATTTTTCCAATTTTGTGCATACACCATTCTTGCTGTTGTTATCATATACCATATTATTGTCCTTTTCTTTACATTTATCTCTTCTAATTTAAGTCCAAGCAATAACATTTCAGGCAACCTCTTAAATGTACATTTCAAATTTTTTCCCATTTCTGCATGTATTTTTGACCAATAAATCTTTGCTTTGTCACAAGTCCACCACATATGATAAAAAGAACCTTCTTTCTTTTTACATTTCCAACATTTGTTAGACATATTCTGATTAATATTTGCAATTTTTTTTGGTGTCATATACCATCTGTACATCATTTTAAAACAATTTTCTTTTAAGTTATAACATGTAGATATACTCATAGCATTTTTCCATAAAAATTCCCAAGATTCCATTTCAATGTCTTTGTTAGAGTTTATCTCCCATTTTACCATTTGTTCTTTTACCATTTCATCAGCGTTAAACCATTTTAACAAAACTTTATACATTTTAGAGATCATTTTTTCCCATCTTCCTCCCAAACTTGTTCTATTTCATTATTTTTTTCCCTAAAGCCGTATTTTTTATCACTTCTATACATGTCATATATTTGTCTATATCTTAACCAACCATAATCAAAGTCCATCTGATGCTGCTCCTTCAGTTTAAAGTCTTTACCATGTCTTGTTAATAAGTCTCTATACTTCAGCCAATCTTGTCCTTTGTAACGTGATGCTGGATTTAAAACTTCTGCGGGTACAATCCACATAGGTATCTCTTTTGGAAAAAAGTTTTTATATCTTGTCCACGTATCCATTAGCGTTCTTCTCAAATAATGATGTTTAAACATATTGTCCATTTTTGTTTTACCATAATACAAATACGCATGCCACCCAAATCTACAGTCGTGTCCTTCCAGGGACAATAACTTTCTATCTTGTAACATAGTCCATGTCCCTACCCAGGTCAAACATATTGCATCATGGTATAACCTTAAGTTTGGTAATTGAAACCCTCCTCTATCTTTAGCATCACACATTATTTTCATCTTGATTCTTGGTTTTTTCCCTCCCCACACAAACTTAGACAATTCCTTCTGCCAGCATTTGAATGTTTTTACATCTTTCACAATTGGAATAGTTTGAAACAAAAACATTAATCGTGGTAACACGTTCATCTTAACCACTGCAATTCTACCCAACAATGACAAATTTAATACATTCCACTTTTTAACATCCTGCATAATTTGCAACCATAATTTTTCATAATTATTTTTATAAAGATCAATGTTTTTCATTGTTAGGTTTACACCTAGATATTTTGTCTTTTTCACCACCTCACATTCTATAAGGTTTTGTAACTCATTTTGTTTGTTATTTGACATATTTTTGCACATCACTTTCGATTTGTTCTTATTTACATAAAATCCTGCTAAGTCACCAAACTCTTTTACTCTCTGTAACAAATATGGTAGTGTAGACAAAGGGTCTTCCACTATGAACATCACATCATCTGCAAAGGCCCTATATTTAAAAGAAAAACCTTTAATTGTTAAGCCTTTAATATCTTTGTCTTCCTTCACATTTAACAGTAGAACTTCTAAAATCCAAATAAATAGCAGCAGCGAAAGTGGGCATCCTTGTCGTGTTCCTTTTTCAACTTTAAAGTCGTCCGTCTTTTCAGTATTAATTATTAAAGAGGATTTCTGTTCTTTATATATTGATTTGATGAGGTTAAGCATATATTCACCAATTTCAAGATGTTCTAAAACCTCAAACATAAAATCCCAATTTAAATTATTGAACGCTTTTCCCGCATCCAAAAAGAAAAAACCCACTTCCTTTTCAGGGTGTTTGTCATAGTATTCTATAGCATCCACTACTACTCTTAGATTGTCCCTTATTTGTCGATTAGGTAAGAACCCTGCTTGTTCTGTTTGTATAGTTTCTTTAAGGTGCTCTTTTAATCTGTCCGCTATAATCTTAGCAAAAATCTTATAATCATTATTTAGTAAAGAAATCGGTCTATAATTCTTAACATTAGTCAAATCTTGATTTTCTTTCGGAATCAGTGAGATGGTTGCATCTTTCCAGGTTTCTGGGACCTCACCAGTAACTCCTATATCGTTCATCAATAGCAGTAACACCGGTGAAATCGACTCCTGTAACGTTTTATAAAACTTCGCTGTAAATCCATCTGGTCCAGGTGCTTTTCCTAATTTTGAGTCATTTATTGCATTTTTAATCTCTTGTAATGATATTGGATTGTTGAATAGTTCTTTAATTTTCTCTGTTGGTTTTGGTAACTTTAACGTTTGCAGGTATTCTTTAATCTTTCTTCTGTCTTTGTTTTCCTTCTTAAAAAGTTTTGCATAGTATTTAAAAAATTCTCTTTTTATTCCTTTGTTGTCTATTATCTCAATATTATCTCTTATCACTTTAGTGATAAATTTATTTTCCCGTTTTTTTCTTTAATTGCCATGCTAAGTATTTTCCGGGTTTGTTTGCACCTTCAAATGCTTTTTGTTGGAGTTTTTTTAAGTTCCAATACGTCTCTTGGTTCAAAATAGCTTTTGCTTGGTCTTGTAGCATCCAGATTTCCTTTTGCAGTTTCTTTTTCCCTGGTTTACTCTTCAGTTCTTCTTCCTTTGTTTTAATGGCTTGTACAATATTTTCATATAGCTCTCTTTTCTTTTTATTGTCTTTAGCATTTAATGATATCAATAGTCCTCTCATCACTGCTTTATATGCATCCCATACGGTTTGAATTTTTACTTCTTTCTGTATGTTTGCTTGGAAGTATCGGTCTGTTTCTTCAAGTAATTTTTTAACTATTTCTTGGTTGTCTAGTAAGTCCTCATTTATTCTCCATCTCTTTTGTTTTTTTACCTGCCCAGCCGTCCATAAACACGGATTATGATCTGAAATTATTCTGGGTAGAATTTCCACTTTTCTTGTCTTGAAGGTTAAATTAGTAGTCATTCAAATCATGTCAATTCTTGAATGCGAGTCATGTCTATTAAAGTAAAAGATAAAATCTTTTCCTTGTGGGTTAGCTTTCCTCCAAATATCTTCCAGCTTCTCTTGTTTTATCAGTTCAAAAAAGTTTTTTGGAAGCTTCCCTAATGTCTCATCCTTTCTCTTAGAGCGCCTGTCTAATTTGTTATCCACAGTTCCATTAAAGTCCCCCAGCATCATGATTTGATCATGATTTACATTGTCCAATTCCACTTGTAGTTCTTTAAAAAAAATTTCTTTAGCTCCATTCGGAGCATAAATGTTCACAATTAAAGTTTTCAATCCTTGTAGTAAAATTTCAATAGCTAAATATCTTCCTTCTTTATCTTTAAATATTACTTTAGGTTCCAAATCTTTTTTGACATATGTTACAACACCATTCTTTTTATTGCTTGCTAAAGAATAAAATTCTTCTCCCAATTTTTTCCTTATTAAATATTTGTGGTCTTGTTTTTTAAGATGAGCTTCTTGTATACAAATTACACTACATTTTTGTTTCTCCAACCAATGACCTACCATTCTACGTTTTTGGGGTGAATTAAGTCCATTTACATTCCATGTAAGTATTTTGTAATCCATCTTGATATATTCTTAAATATCTCCAAGGTCATCTTTATTCTCTCCCAGGAATGCGTACATTTCTCCTGTACTTTTAATCACTACTCTGGTGTTGCCGTAGTAAAAGCTTAATCCTTGAGGTATTTCCCAACGGAATCTAATTTTTTTCTCCTTCAGCTTATCCGTCAGACGCTTGAATTTTTTCCTTTCTTGCAGTATTGCTCTAGGCAGTTCTTTCATTACTATAATTTTCTTTCCATCTATTTCAAAAGGATCAGTAAAGCACTTCTTGTAGATTTGTTCTTTTGTTCTTTTCATTGGAAATTGGACAACCACATCTCTTGGTATGTTTTTGTCTCTTGTGTATGTGGAATTGACTCTATAAACAAGATCCATGTGTTCTTTAATGACCTCTTCCTGTTCTTGTAAAAAATCTGCTAATGCTTCTTGCATTCTTGTAAAGATGTCTTCACTCAATTTTTCCTCAATCCCTCTAAATCTCAAATGGTTTTGCATGTCTTTATAATACATCATCTTTTCCATCCTGTCATTCTCTCTCATTGTCTTTTGGGTGCTTTCCTCCAGTTCTTTTACTTTAGTTTCTATGTCTTGTGTTCTTGTGGTTAATTTTTGAAATTCTGCTTTTAAGTCCATAAAATTTTTGTCTGCTTGAGCCGCTATGTTATTCATTTTAACATTTACCTCTCCTATAGCATCTAGCTTTTTTTCCCCCATTGCTTCCATAACAGCTAGTAATTCTTTTTCTTTTTTTGGTGCCATTGTAGGAGAGGACCATGTAGCTGCTCTCGATCTTAGTCCGCAGTCCGTCTTGTCTCTTTAAAAAAGATCGATTTTATTTTGTTTTCCAAATCAAACGCCAATTAGTGCATTCAAACAAGCTAACCTTGCCAAGTCAAATTATGTTGGTTTCAGCCTTCTAAGTTATATAGTTTTTGAGATATTGCAGTTTAAAAATTTTATAAATCCAAAATGGCGGGCACGACTTCTCTATGGTTTGTGTCAAAGGTTATAGTCTTTTTACCTTACTTCTGGCTTGCCGTAGTTTCCTTTTGTCCCTTCCTTTTGCTTCCTTGTCTGCTCTCTGCACGTCACTTCCTGTTGTGGTCTTTTTGGTCCGGCAATTTTTAAAGTCCCCTTTACTTTCTTCCGGTTCTTCTCCTTTTCCCTTCTTGTCTGCTCCTCAAGCCGTCACTTCCTGTCTCCGTCCTCACATCTTAGTCTCGCGATGCTTGGTTCCCTTCTCCCACTTTGTCTCGCGATGCTTGGCTCCCCCTCCCGACTCTTCTTAACCACAGGAATGTTAAACAACTTGTTTTTTTTGGCTTTTTAAGTTCAAATTCGGCTTTTTAACGTTTCAAAACTGCACTCATCCAATCTGCAACAGTCTATTGCTTCACCCGATCTGCTTTTCGTCTTTCAAAATGCGGTAATGGTAAGGCAAAAACTTTTTTTCCGTTACCTTTTGTTGTTACTTCGCTTCAGATGTGGTCCCAACGTTTAAACTTTGTCTTCTTTGTTAAGGAATCAGGGGAATTGGAGGTTTTATGCTGAATTAATCAGCTCAGCTCGGCTCCTTAGAGATACTTGCAAGAATCTTCTTTGGCTGCGGTGCTCAAGGTGTCGCAAAAGTCTCCTCCGAGACTTTTCCTTCACCGAGCTTGCTCAAACCTGGATTATATTGCTTGCCAGTCCTCACACTACCTGTGTGAGGTTGTGTCAGGTGGATTAATCCACCCAAGCTGTCAAGAAGAGCCGTTGTCCGCCTTGCGCTTTTGCAAAGCACGTCAGACCTCCATTCCTCCGACCGGAAACCCCCCGCGGTTAGAAATTTCTTGATCTAGAGTTAGGCTAGTACAAGAGGGGACTCACAAAGAACTTGTGGAAACTGGCATCCCATCCCCACACCTTTGTCCCTCCCCTCCTTGCTTTATGTATGTTTTTTGTCTTCTTATCCCTTCCCACACACCTACTGTCACTCCTGTTCTCTTTCATTTTCTCTCTCCCATGCTGACTGTGAATCCTCCTCTCTCTTGTGAACTGGTAGTGGGAGAAGGTCATCCAGTGTCAGCTACAGCTGGAGAAGGCTGCCTGGCTTTGGTGGCATGCCAGCTTCTAGTAACCTGACAATAATAAAACACCTCCTGGCATCAATAGCAGCCACCAGGGCTCTTTTTGTAGAAAAAGCCCAGCAGGAACTCATTAGCATGTTAGGCCACACCCCTGACAGCACCACTCATTAACATATTAGGCCACACCCGATGTTACCAGAAGTGTGGTCATCCAGCCACATCCACCTTTTGCTTCTTATTCTGTTTACCTTGTTGTCAAAACAGTTTTGACAAAACCATTAAAAACATTATTTTCTGTCCCATCTATACAAAATCTTGCCTGAACCAATATCTTATGTCCAACAATTATTCCCACGCTGGATTGGAATCAATTCCTAAAGGTTAGGTTCCCATGGAAATCAGGTTGCCTTCCTGCAGAACTAGTACGCTGAATATGATTTGTTAGGATTGCCAACCTACAAGTGGGGTCTGGAGATCTCCTGGAATTACAACTGAGCTCCAAACTACAGAGATCAGGTCAATGGCTGCTTTGGAAAGTGGAGTACATGGCATTATGCCTTGCTTAGGTCCCTCCTTCCCCTAAACCCCACCCTCCACTCCCAAATCTCCAGGGATTTCCTCAACCTGGAGTTGGCAACCCTAGTTCACTGGCAGAACAACACTAGGAACCAGTTTAGTGTAGTGGTTAAGTGCACAGACTCTAATCTGGGAGAACTGGGTTTGATTCCCCACTCCCCCCCTTGCACCTGCTGGATGACCTTGGGCAAGCCATAGTTCTGTACCAGCTGTTGTCTCAGAGCTCTCTCAACCCCACCTACCTCACAGGGTGTCTGTTGTGGGGAGGGGAAGGCGAAGGAGTTTGTAAGATGCTCTGAGACTCCCTTGGGTAGTGAAGAGCAAGGTATAAATTCAATCTCTTGGGTCAGGTGAGTCCAGTGTGGGTGGTGATCTGGTCATGCACATGTGTGCATGTGCAAAGCAATTTTAAAAAAATCTCATGCCACACAGCCCAAACGGCAGTGCAGCTATCTAGACGCTGCTCAGAGCCTCGTTGTGCAATGCTTGTGGTTCAGGGAAGGATGTGTGATCTTCCCAACCCAGAAAAAAAATCTGATTGTATTTATAGTGGGACCAAAATCACAGTTACCTTGCCATGTGACCGCAGCCTAAGTTTACTCAAGAATCTTTGGAGACATACCTTATCAAAAGCCTTTTGAAAGTCCAGGGATATAATGTCTATCGGGTCACCACTGTCTATATGCTTGTTCACTTTCTAAAAGAAATCTAAAAGGTTGTCGAGGCAGGTCTTGCCTTTGCAGAAGCCATGCTGATTTTGCAGAAGACATGCTGATGAACTGAGTATCAAGTGGAAAGAGTGACCCAGTATCAACATGTATGTATATAACAGATATCCAGAATAACATGTAAACCAGTGTAAATGGACTAAGACTGGAATGTTATGGTTCCTGTGAACCACTGTAGACAGCATTCTGGCTGCAGCATTCTGTACCCATTTTAATTGCAATCTCATGTACAGTGCAATGCAGTAATCTAATTTAAATGTTAATGGGACATAGTTTCTTCCTTGTACCTCTTTTCACATCTTAAAAAATGAAGTAAAATAAATAAATCAAATCATGCAACATAATAAAAAGCACCCGGGGGTGGGGGTGGGGGTGGGGAGGAAGCACAAACATTCTGACTGTTCTGGATGGGGAATCTGCCAAATCTGGCACACAATCCCTGTAATTGAGGACAGACTATTTTGAAAATGCTCTTCCATGCAGTTTCTAGTAGGCAACCAATTATATCATGAACAGGAACTGCTCTAATTGGCTGCCTTCATTTGCTTGAGTAACTAGAAGCTAGCAATAGAACAAAGTTTATTTATTTATTTTTTAATCTAATTTATACCCCACCCTCCTCACAAGCAGGCTCAGGGCGGCTTACATAATTGGTATATAAATGACCATTAAAATCGCATAAAATCATTAAAGTCCAGTGGTAATTTTAAGTCCAACAAAGTTTAATTTTGGGTATGAGCTTTTGTGCACATGCACACTTTATCAGATACATGCACACGAAAGCTTATTCCCAATATGCCCCTGCCCTCTCCAACTTTAAATTATCAGAAGGTTGGCTGCATGATGTAAATGCATGGAGGAAGTGTCTGAACATATGCTCCCTCTCTATGATCAACGATGCTGCTTTTTGAGCTCTATTACCAAGAAGAGAGAGTGTTTTCATCAGAGCTCCATTGGGGCCGGGGCACACCAGGGCACCGCTCCAGGAGAGAGGAGGCCGGGGGTGGGCACATAACCAAGCCCTGCCACCCACCTCACTTTCCCTGGCCTGTGCTTTGGTGAAGAGCTGGAGGAAAGCCTCCCCCTGCAGGTTGCTCTCTCCGGCCCATGCTTTGGCATGGAGCCAGAGGAAAGCCTCCCCCCGCAGCTCGCTCTCCCTGGCCTGTGCTTCAGCGTGGAGCCGGGGGAAAGCCTCCCCCCCAGCTCGCTCTCCCCAGCCTGTGCTTCGGTGCAGAGCCAGAGGAAAGCCTCCCCCCCGCTCACCCTTCCCGGGCCGTGGCAGGCTGCCAGCCCAGGGAAAAGCCCCCATCCCTTCCCCCTCTTGCTCTTCCCGGGCCACGGCAGGCCGCCGGCCTGGGGAGAAGCTCCCATCCCTCCCTGCTCACCATTCCCGGGTGGGAGGGGGTGGGAGGGAAGGAGGGAAAAGCTGGGCCCCAGTGCCCAAGCAAGAGGGGGGGAAGGGAGGGAAACACTGACAGCCACTCAGCCCGAGGGGGGGGAGAGAAGCGCCTTGTTTGTTTGTCTGTTTCTTTCTTTCTTTCTTTCTTTCTTTCTTTCTTTCTTTCTTCTCTCTCCCCCACCTACCTACCTTCCTTCCTGTTCCTTTTCTTCCTTCCCCCCTTCCCCCTCCCTCCCTTCCCCCCTCTCTCCCTTCTTCTTTCCTTTCTTTCTTCTGACACACTTCCGGTGACGTCAGGGGTATGTGGCCTTCTGACACTTCTGGTGATGTCAGGGGGTGTGGCATATGCAAATAAGTTATGCTAATGAGCTCCTGCACCTCTTTTTTTTTACAAAAGGACCCCTGGTTTTCATAGATATATCTTCTGAGTGCAAGAACTGTGCTCATGAGCTATTGATCATGGGAAGGTGGTGGTGGGGCCAACATAATCATGCCTGCTTTCCCTCTTCATGTGTTCAGTCAACACACAGAGGGTTCGTGTGTATAGGCGTATGGTGCTGCTTTTATGAACGACAAATATACTAATGGCCATTTTGCTGCATATGCATTCCAAAATAACCTACAAATTACTGGAGCTTCTTGTCATTTGTCAGAAAAGACTTATGTAGTCATCACCAATAAATACTAATAAAACTCTCATAGTGTAATCCTGTGGAAAGGACTGTGCAGATAGGTGATGAGGTGCTCCACCAGCATATCTCTGAGATGCACCAGCAGAAAATCCTAGTGGTGCTACACTCCAGCTGGGCACAGGCATGGCAACACAGCAGAGCAACGCTGGCTCAAGCTGCTGTGCCGGTGGGGAAAGAGGTGGACCGAGCAACGTGACAGGAGTTAGTCAGCTCCCTAAGCCGCCTCAGCCTGGGAATGTATGTAGTGGGCAGTCTGAGTTGAGGACAACACAGGAGTCATATATAATAAAACAAATAAGTTTATTTGGTCAGTAAGCATGACATGTAATTCCTTCCCACTCCAGCTTGTTAGCTGACACAGTACTGGAACAGGGAGGTCTAATGGTTAAGAGTTACAATGTTTATTCTTTCAGCAGCTTTTAACTTAAAGACAGTAACTAGACAGCTTGAACAGTTTTTACCTGGAAACAGCACCCAAACTTTTGTGTACTGGGTTCACGGCATAGATGAGACAGACAACAACATAGCTATCACTAGTTTATTGGTACACAAAGAGTAATGGCGTACTGGCTGTGAGGGGCCAACTATATACAGTACCCTCGACTTCTCCCGGCCCTATCCCCGGGCCAGAATTTCCCGCCAGAGATCTTATTGGCAGGCTACATGCCGCTGCCGCCTTGCGGCTGTCAGTGGACATAACACCCCTTCCCCCATAGTTTAGGTTTTCCCCCTAGGTCACATAGTCTTGCAAATACCCTGGGGGCCTGCACTCTCTCAGTGATTGCCGCAGTACGGGCACAGCTGTCCCCCCCATGTTCTTGCCTGGCGCCCCTTTCAGATTTCTCTCCAGCAGGGATGGGTGTTCCTCCGCGTGTGCGGGGCTGGTTGCCGGCATCCCTGCAGGCCGATCCCCGTCTGTGGGGCTGGTTGCTGGCATCCCCGCAGGCTGTTCTCCAGCTGGTAACTGAAGGGGCTCCGGCTCCTCGTCTGGTACTCCTGCCCCTGTGTTGCCGGCCCCGGGTTCTCGAGCTGGGCTGCCGTCGGTGAGGGGAAGTACTTGCCTCCTCAGTTGGTCAATGTGTCTGCGCAGGATCTGTCCATCTTCCGTCGTGACCTCGTAGGAGGGCCGAACAATTCTCCCGGCAAGCCAGGTGGTGCCCCTGCCAAAATTACAGGCATACACGGGATCTTCTGGAAAGAACCCCTGGGGAGCTGCCCTCCGCTCTACATTGGTGCATGCCTCAGGGGCACAGTCTGGGTGCAACCTGTCTAATGCAGTGGCTGGCCTCCTGCCCATCAGAAGCTCTGCTGGGCAGCAGCCACTGGTCTGGTTCGGTGTGGTGTGCTGAGCCAGAAGAAACTGAGCTATGCGGGCTTCCCAGTCGCCCTCCACGAGCCTCGTCAGGGCATCCTTCGTGGTCCTCACCATTTGCTTGGCCTGTCCATTTGTCGCCAGATGGAATGGGATGGACCGGATGTGCCTGATCAAGTTCCCTCGCAGAAACTCCTGGAATTCCTCTGATGTGAAGGCCGCCCCATTGTCTGAGACGATGGCGTCCGGCAAGCCGTGCATCGCAAAGATCCGGCGGAGTGCCCGGATTGCAGCCTTGGACGATGTTGTGGAGATGGGGCTGACCTCCAGCCATTTAGAGTAGGAGTCCACTGTGACAAGAAAAATCAGACCGTGAAAGGGGCCAGCAAAGTCAATGTGGAGTTTTGACCACGGCTTGCCGGTGGACTCCCACACTTGGGTGGGTGCTGCCGGGGGGAGGGGCCTGGACTCCTGGCACTGGCAGCAGCACTTGACCCATGCTTCAATCTCCCCATCCATGCCCGGCCACCACACGTAACTGCACGCAAAAGCCTTCATCCGCACGATCCCTGGATGTGCCTCGTGCAAGGCTTTTAGGATGTCCTACTGCAGAGGGCTGGGGACTACCACCCTGTCCCACCACAACAGGCACCCCTTGTGGGTGGAGAGTTCCTTTCGGCGAGCCGAGTAGGGGGTAAACTCTGGGCCTGCCACCTCCCCAGGCCACCCCCTCTGTACCCAGCCCAGAACTTGGGAAAGAACAGGATCCTGGGCCATGCAATGTGCGACATCAGCCACATGGAGGGGCCCGTCAGGGAGGTCCTCCACCCGGAGGACATGGTGCGCCGGGGCCGGGTCCTCGTCCACTACGGGCAGAGGAAGGCGGCTCAATGTGTCCGCATGGCCCATGGCCTTGCCCGGGCAGTGCTGCAGGGTGTAGTCATAGCCTGCCAGGAAGATGGACCAGCGGAGGACCCACGGGGAGAGCACAATGTCAGTTTCAGCCCTATTATACCCTATGGGCCATTGAAGTCAATGGCAAAAACTCATAATGTATATGAAGGGTTGGAGGAGAAGTAGTTTGAGGGAGAGGCTCCAAACTTGTAGGGTACCTTTTGGGACCTCTCTCCAAAATACCCACCAAGTTTCAAGAAGATTGGACCACGGGGTCCAATTCTACGGGTCCTCAAACAGGTTGCCCATCCCCTCCATTGTTCTCTATGGTGGGAAAAATGTTACTTTTTTTCGGTGCTTCACCTTGCTCTGGCCCCAAAGGACCCCTGTGCTTCAAGGAGGTTCCCTAGTAAATGGAGCCTTTCATGGGGGTAGAACCACAAACCCTGTTGGGACCCCACTGCCTTGGCTGTGGTCAGCACAGTGTCTCTGTTGTTTGCACAAGGATCACAGCAGAAACTAAAAATATAAAATGCTCCAAGCCTAGGAACATAAAATGGCTGGGCTTTGTAAGCTTCTCTCTCCCCACCCCAGGTCTATTCAGAGTGGCAGTGGCTCTCCAGTGTAATTTCCCTCTTTGGCTGTTGGTTCCCAGGATAGAGTAGTCACTCAGGCACTGTTCCCTCTAAGATGAGTTAGTGTGAGCTAGCTCTCAGTTTTTTAGCCTCCAGCTCCCATATTTTTGTCTTAGCTCAGGAAGGATGGCTCCAGAGCAAACTAATTTATGCAGTAGCCAAATCACTCACTCACAACTTTAATGCCAGTCACTCACGAAGTAGAATTTTTGCTCACAAGACTCCATAGCTTAGAGGGAGCATTGAACTCAGGTACCTGTTCTCAGGCACCCATTCAACAGAGACAATTTGACTCAAAACATCAACCCTGTATTTTTATGGGAACAACTCCATCAAGCAACAGCTTCAACTATACAAACACTGGAAAGTGAAACATCTTGAGCTCCACTCCATTAAAATACATTGCCGCACAGACAAAGTTGCAAAGAAAATGCGGAATGGATTTCCCATTAAGGTCTCTGGGCCCAGATAGACTACTCTAGGACTGGAATGACAGCCCCCAAAGTAAAATGACAGTCCCTGGGAGTAGCAGAAGCATTCTGGGATTGGAATGAGAGCCCCCATTCCCAGAATGCTGCTGCCACTCCCAGGGGCTGTCAATCCACTCTGCACCCTGTCATTCAAGTCCCAGAACACAGATTCTGCCCTCAGCCCACCTCAGCAGGGAGGGCAGGATGATGATGATGATGATGATGATTCTATTGCTAGGGACCGTCATTCTACTCTGAGAGCTGTTGTTCCAGTCCCATAGCACTGTTTCTATCTGGGTGCAGAGACCTTAATGGAAAAACCCATTCTGTATTTTCTTTGTAACTTTGCAAGCCCAGGAGAGCTTCCTGCCTAAGCAGGCAAAGAAAAGATGGAGGGAGCTGGGAACTTCAGCAGTCTCAAGCTTCAAAAGGTGAGGACAGGAGGAGTAGGAGGGGAGAAGAAAAGAGCCATGGGCTGGATTAAAGCCATGGGTGGGCTGCTTCCAGTTCGCGGGCCTTAAGTCTGACACCTCTGAATTAAACATTCTTAAATATTTTTATGTAGTGTATTTTTATACAACTTTAAAACTTAGATTTAAATTTAGTGTTGTGTAGTGCAGAAAGAAAAACACAAATTTACATATATAAGCCCCTTCCCTTTCTTACCAAGTTTATATTATCAGACATAATAATTCTTCCAGTGTTTTCAGTAGTGAATCTGAAGCCTCTCTGGAAATATCCCACAGATCTTTGATGTGTCCTTATTGTTGATTTGTTCAGAAGCACAATGTTGATAAAGAAGCCCTGCTGGAATATGTCATTCTCTGAAAGAAAAATGTCAAAATGCCTTTTTTTCCCCCCTTAGAAAACTCTGTGGGGTTGACTGTAAACTCAGTGGTAACTTCTGTACACAGACATCAATTGCTGTTTTGGAGAGCACAGACAGGAAATTGATATATGTCTAAAGTCATCAATATATTTTTAAATAATATGTTTGCAGTTTAGACATTTATGGCAGGTACTTCATCTTGAAGTCTCATCATAAATCCACAGAGGCCATCTGTGAACAGGAGCCTACTAACTAGTTTAATGTCTCCATCCCATTCTTAAATCAAAAAGGTGTTTCTATGAGCAGTGACAAAAAAGTGAGAAAACACACTTTAAAATCTTTAACAATCAAATACATTGTAGGTCTTGTTGATATCCCATATGTGACATCAGTAGTCTTCTCTGAAGTTTTGGATCATCTACAAAAAGCGTTATAATTATCTTAAGACATATTTATGTTCTTTAGTATAATTGTAACTTCAGTTAAGTGGCATGATAGGCAGATTCTGAAATGTTTACAAATGTCATCTTGCAATGAAACAGTTATAGGGACCCAGCTGGACACTTACATGTATCTTGTGCAGTTGCCTAGCAAGCACAGCTCTCCAGGAGAAAGAGATCACTGTGAACACTGGCATATTCAAGGATTTGTAAAAAAAAAAGAATGCAAAACATTATTACATTGTGCCACATATTTTCCACCCATTGTAGTCTTGCGTGTTGAAATTGAATTTCAACTGGATGTTGCCATGCAGTGATTTCAAAAGTCAGGACATGATTGAAAAAATGGCCATCTGGACTGGCTAGTAAAACTTAAAGTTGTAGCATTTTAAAGTCATCATTATTTTTGTTCTCAGAGTGGGGACTTCTCCCATTGTCCTTCAGCATGTGGACAAGATGGAGTACCTAGGCAAAGACTTGTGTCTCCCTGGCCGAAATCCAGGGGTCCGTTGGAGCGGGAGCGCACAGGAGCACAGCTCCGGGAGTGAGGAGCCCAGGAGGCGGGCACAAGACCAAGCCCCGCCCCCTCCTCGGCTTCCCCGAGCAGTGCAGAGGCGCATCACCCCGGGGAAAGCCCTGCTAGGGTCTTTATTGTTTTTAATGTTTTGTTTTAATATTGATAATTTCATCATTGTTCCTTTTATGACTGTGTGCTGCTTTTCCAGAGACTTGCTCAAGGTGGCATATAAATTTTCTAAGTATACCAGTTTTTATCTGGGCACATGGCACATAAGTACTGGAGAAATTTCACCAACCCTTCAGCAGCTTCCACCCCATCAGTTTGGTGTAGTGGTCAGGAGTTGGACTCTAATCTGGGAGAACCTGGTTTGATTCCCCACTTCTCCACATGCAGCTGCTGGTGTGATCTTGGGCGAGTCACAAGTTCTCTCAGAGCTGTTCTCTCATGAGCAGTTCTCAAAAGACCTCTCTGAGCCCCACCTACCTCACAGGGTGTCTTGTTGTGGGGAGGGGAAGGGAAAGGGATGGGTGGTGCACATGTCCTGGGTATCTCAAGTCTACTTGAAACCTGGTGGTTTCAAGGGAGCAAGAAGAGAATGAGTGTGTGCTCTTTATGCTTATTTTTATTGCACAAAGTATTGGATGGGGAAGGGAATGGAGGAAGAGCAGGTCAGTTTCACTCACCTGTGGAGTGGAGCCTGAGGGGTGGGTGTTGCCTTCTGACACACTTCCGGCATGTTATGTTATGTTATTTATTTATTTCATGTGACTTATATCCCGCCCTCCCCGCCAATGGCAAGCTCAGGGTGGCTAACAACACATAGATAATACATACAATGTTAGGGGGTGTGGCATATGCAAATGAGTTATGCAAATGAGTTGTGCTAATGAGCTCCTGCACCTCTTTTTCTACAAAATGACCCCTGCCAAAATCCAATATATAAGAGAGGTCCTCATGTCTAGAGAATCTGTAATCTCTCCTTTGAGATTCCACCCCCCTCTGGAGACATTCTGGTCTTCCTGCCTCAAGAGGAAGAAATTCCTATCTAGCTGCTCAGCTGTTCAAGTCTCTGTCGCTTTAATTGTGACATTCTAGTAGTGAGGTGTATTTCATAGATTACAGCAAATCTTTGGCTGTGTGGATCATGAAAAGAAGAAGAAGAAGAAAGAGGAAAGAAAGAAGAAGAAGAAGAAATTGGATTTATACCCCACCCTTCACTTGGAGTCTCAGAGCGGCTTACAAACTCCTTTCTCTTCCCCTCCCCACAACAGACACCCTGTGAGGTAGGTGGGGCTGAGAGAGCTCTGAGAACTGCCCTTTCAAAGACAGCTCTTGTCAGAATGATGGCTTGCCCAAGCTAATCCAGTAGCTGCCAGTGGAGGAGTGGGGAATCAAACCCAGTTCTCCCAGATTAGAATCCACACACTTAACCACCTACACTAAACTGGCTATGATTGACTTTAAAGGAAATAGGTGTGCCACAGCATCTGATTGTTTTGATGTGCAACCTGTACTCTGGACAAGAGGTCACTGTTAGCACAGAATATGGAGAAACAGAACAGTTTCTAATTGGCAAAGGATGCATTTTATCTCCCTATCTCTTCAATCTTTATGCAGAGCATATCATAAGGAAAGCTCAGTTAGATTTAGATGAAGGTGATGTGAAAATTGGTGAAACATTAACAATTTGAGATATGCAGATGACACCACATTACTGGCAGAAAACAATGAAGACATGAAATGACTACTCATGAAGGTTAAAGCAAAAAGTGCCAAAATATGTGCTCTGCAACTACGGAAATTACCATAATTCTAAAATAAAGTTTAGTATGGTGGCAGTGTGTATAGTATAACCAGGAGATCCAAAGATTGTCTGGCAGCCAAAAGTTCTAGCTCTTTTAGCATTATGCACCACTAGGTGGTGAGCTACTCTTGTTTTTAAGGCAAGAGATGTTTCAGAGGTGGTTTGCCATTGCCTGCCTTTGTGTCACACCCCTGGTATTCCTTGGTGGTCACCCATCCACAAAACTATCCAGGACCAATCCTGCTTAGCTTCTGAGATCTGACGACATCAAGTTAGCTTCATTATACTATTATTTTTCATTCTCCAGCACATGCTGAAAACCATCACTTTGAACAGTGTTTTCATGGATACATAATTACTTGATCTATTATCTCAGAAGCTTAAACAAACTGAAATTCTTGTATATGTAGAATTTATAAGAAAAGGGAAACATAATTACTGTTTTATGAAACTGTCATTAATAACTGCATATTCCTTCAGTGACTTCACATTTTGTATTTCACATAATACGACTGGATTCATATGTATGATGGAAACAATACTCTCTGTCTTATCCTTTGTATGCATATATCTCTTATACATAATTCTCTGTTGGTGGTGGCATGCTCCTGAACATTCCACATGCCACCCCAGCCTTTGGTCCCCCGGCCTGTCAATGAGAAGCTGTCCCTATCCACTAGCTGTGAATACTCACATGCCATTGGCTGGGTCTGCTCCTCTTCCCCACCCACTCCTTCAGCCTCTGTGCCCTGTCAGAATTTCTGGCAGATGGCTTTCTCTCTTGACAAAGACACTTCTCCAGATTCCTTCCTGTGGGGGGATTAACTGTTACCTCAGTGGCTGTTGGTAGGTGAAATGAAATGGCAGTTACCCGTGTTTATAAGATGGCTGCTGCCTGTGGTTTGTTTAAAATGTTCACCCATAAGGTACAACTGTTACCTCAGTGGCTGTTAGTAGGTGAAACGAAATGGCAGTTACCTGTGTTTATAAGAGGGGCTTCAGAGTACGGTAGAGGCAGCAGGTGGTGGGGGATGGAAACCTGAAGAGTGAGGGGAAAATTAAGGTAGGTTGATGCTTGGCAGGGAAGGAGATGGGGTTGCTAACTCCAGGTGGGGAATTCCTGGAGATTGAGGGGTGGACCCTGGAGAGGGTAAGGTTTGAGGAGAGGTGGGGCCTCAGACAGGTACAATGCCATAGACTCTGCCCTCCAAACCACCTATTCCCTCTTGGGGAACCACTGCTGCCAATCTCCAGGTGAGGGCAGGAGATCACTCAGAATTACAACTGCTCTTCAGGTAGCAGAAATAATTTCCCCTGGAAAAAATGGTGGACTCTGTGTCATTATATCCTGTTGGAAGTTGCCACAGCAAATTGACGCTGAGTGCCCAAGGCCTTGACACTCTCCAAGAGCCTCTTTCTATAGCATTTCAGCATCGCCTTTCTAGTCTCCTACCCCCCCCCCCCCCACCAGACAGATGGGGAAAGGCACTGCCGAAGTACCTGGGATCTAAAAGATCGGGGAGGGAAAGAAAGGCATTTCGCACCTGGTGAAGATCAGGAGGGGAACCCAGGCATGTCTGCATGCCTGCCCTCTTTCCTCAGCTTATTCGTCATGGCGGACAGGCTGAGGAAAGGCAGACAGACATGTACACATGCCCCTTTTCCCCCTGAGCTTCTCCACTATTGTGGAGAGATTCGAGGAAGTGCAGGGGGGATGGTTAAACACCTTTCTCTCCCTCCCCCAGATCGGGGAGGGAAATAAAGACATTTTCAATGTGCCTGGGTTCCCTGCTTGCCCCTTTCCAGCTGTGACATGTCAGCTAGAGAAAGGAAGGCAGAGAAAGACTTTTCCTTGTCAATTTCACTTTCAGCTGAGGCGGGGGAAAGTGAAATTGACAAGGAATCCCCAGGGGCTCCCCAAGGGGAAAGACAGTATTTTAACATGCCGCCTTTCCCTCTGGTGTGTAACATGGGGAGGGCAGTGTACTCTGTAGTCATGCATGCCAGAAGTTTTGGTTGTAGGTGTGGCCAACTCAGGAGCCAGCCGGAACTCTGTTCCTGTGTGTTCCTGCCCAAAAATAGCCCTGCAGGGAACACTCCACAATGATGTGCTAAAAGACAGTGGCCTCTAACAGTAGATCTAGGAGGCAGACAATCACTACCTTTACCTTCATCCATGACCCCCCTTAGCTATTGCTGCCTTTTCTTTTATTTCCCTGCCCCAGAGCTGGTCAGCTAATGAGCTGGATCCATACTAAATTTTTGAGTAGCAGAGTGGAGTTTTCTGCCTCCCCCTCCAACTGCACCAATTGATCTCCACAAAATGCTGCACATGGGCATAGGGCCCTGAGCAATGACATGAGGGGTTTGCAGAGGAAAAGGAAACATGTACTTAGAGTGTGGGTGTCCCAGGGTCACTAGTAAGGTCCATGGCAGTGTAAGGATTACAAACCTGGGTCTCCCAGATTCTAGTTCAACACTTTATTCCTCTACACTGGCTTAAAATCTTGAAGGGCATGAGCTGTTCCAGATGGAGGCAATGGGCAGAAATGGTGAGTGGTGACTGGAGCAGTGAGTGGGAATGGTGGCTTCAAGTGGATCTTTCTTGAGCCACTACTGAAGACATGCATTCTAAAGAGTGTTGGAAATGGTTTTAACACACTGCTTTCAGAGGAATTTGTTATTATGTCAAAGAATATGTGTTGAAACAGTTCTACCATCCATATATCTAATAGCCAAGGCATGTGGATATCTAAATCCACACATTGGGGGCACCTAGGGGACAGAGAGATTTTCCTGCACACTTGGGGGACTCTCCAGGTGTGCAGAAAAATCTTAAAACTTAAATCCCCCCAGAGTAAAAGAGCATTCCCTGTGCATGCACAGAGAATGCACTGGGAACTCTGCGGTGGCCTGGCAACTGAGAGCCGCTGAGGCCTCACCACCAGTGCCGGGGGGTGGGGGGAGATCGGCAGCCCAGCGGCTGAGAGCTGCTGAGGCCTCACCACCAGTGCCAGGGGATGGGGAGGAAAGGGGCAAGTGAAGAAAAGGGCAGTGGGGGTGATCCCCCTCCCTGCCCACCCACTTCACCAGAGACAGCAGCACACCACAATCGAAGAGCATCAAGTATCCACTTTCTCTGACAGAGCCAGATGGTCACCAAGGCTTCTGAACCCTTTCACACTGAGGGGTGTGTGTGTGAGAGAGAGAGAGAGAGAGAGAGACAGACAGAAGAAGTGCTGAGGCTGAGTGTTATAATACAGATGGTAAAAAGATCTCTCAAGCTGGACTGACTTGTGCGGTGGCAAATAGGTGAGGGTCGGGCAGAACCCCGCTCTTCTGGGGGAAATATGGAGCTGCAGGCTTTAGGAATACTCCCCCCCGTGAGTATCGCGGGTCCCGCTTCTTGTACTTTATAATTAGGGTTGCTAGCCTCCAGGTGGGGCCTAGAGATCTCCCACTTTTACAATTGATCTCCAGCTGACAGAGATCAGTTTCCCAGGAGAAAATGGCTGCTTTGAAGGGTGGTCCCAATGGCATTGTATCATGCTGACGCCCCTTCCCTTCCCCAACCCCACCTTCTCCCGAATCCACCCCAAAGTCTGCAGGTATTTTCCAACCCAGATCTGGCAACCAGTGTTCCCTCTAAGCTGAGTTAGTGAGAGCTAGCTCACATTTTTTTTAGCCTCCAGCTCACATATTTTTGTCTTTGCTCAGGAAGGATGGTTTCAGAGCAAACTAATTTATGCAGTAACCAAATCACTCACTCACAACTTTGATGCCAGTAGCTCACAAAGTAGAATTTTTACTCACAAGACTCCACAGTTTAGAGGGAGCATTGCTGGCAACCTTATTTATAATGTGTGCATGTCTTCACCCATATGGAAGCAAAATTTCTGATGGCTTTAGATTAAAAACTTTCAACTTTTATGTCTACCATAGTCTTTAATATCTATTTACATATGGGCTTTGCTACTGGATTTTCAAAGAAATTTCTGTACCTTTTGTGCTGTTCATTGTATTCAAATGTAATTACACAAGGTGAATAGATTATTCTGGATGAAACACGTTTGACCACTCATGATCTCATGATAAGCTATTGCCATGAAGTGAACTCAGAGAACTATGTTGTCCACATGAGAACTGAAAAACAGAACCTGCACTGGGCAAAAAAAAAAAAGTGGAAAAAATATAGGGAAAGTACTGTGTGAGGTTGAGATTGTTTGCAAAACAACAACAACAACAACAAAACAACATAGCAGCCCCATTACCATTTTGCCAATTCTTCAGGTTTCCAAAACACATTTTATATCCTGACATATATTTGACCAAAATGTACGCTATTTCGGGTGGAGGGGAGTAAAACGTTCCTCACAGGAAAATGTTCATGGATACAGATTTGAAACAAGCTTGTTGTCTTAAAATACTAAATTTACACTGTATACTACTGCTAATTATAACATCTCAACACTTCCTATCCAAGTGCTAATCTGCCAACCACACACAAACAATTGCCATAAGGTAACTAACTGCTGACATGCTATGTCACACAGGCAGTTTTAACACTTTCTGACAAACACTTGCCCTGTTACTGCCATCTAGATTACAATTACAGTTTGATAAAGGCAGCAGGTCAATTTTTAACCTAAAGATTCAACTATGATTTCATAAACATTTCATAAATGAAAATATGATTCTAGTATTTGGCTGGAGATTAAATTCCATCTCTAACCTTTGATTGGGGGGCGGCTTATATTATCTGTTCAGTAGATCAGGAAGCTTTTGTCTTGCATATTGTACCTATGCAATTCATGAAACAGAAATAATTACAATTGTTCTTCAACTAAACTGCAGTTTAGCACCAATAGAGTGCAATTTACTTCTATTCTCTGTCTTTGAAGAGGAAAATAATCTTCTTTGGTATTACCTTGTTCCAGGAGAACATCGTTGATTAATATACAGACCTTAAGTAGGTAACCTTAGAAACAGTGAATACAAATTCTTGAAAAGAAGTCCGCTACAGCTGAAAATGAAACAATTCCCTTTGCTCTTTTGTAATGAAAGGAAGATAAAGATCCACCCAAGAGCATATATAAGTAAATGGAGTTTAAATATCTTATATATCCTAATCTCTCTCTCTCTCTCTCTCTCCTATATAATAAAGCTGTTTTCAAGTGGCAAGACTCGGTGGGATGCCGAAATCAGTTGGCTGCAAGAACTGCCACTCAAAAGGGGTCCCTGGCCACTGGCTGCATTCTCTTGCTGCATTGCCTCAGTCCTGCCCACAGAGCCAAAGGCCAGTGTCTCGGCCTCAGTCTGGAGGAAGCCGGCGAAGGGGACAGACTGGGTACTGGGTCCACTCTTTTCCTCCACCCACTGCCAGGAGGGTCTAACTGTCTCCTCAGTGGCCTGCTTCTGTCAGTAAAAAGACAACAGACTTTTGGCATAACCCCCCGCCCCACCCACTGTCAGTTTGCCCACTTTCCTATCAGAATAAATTGTGAAAACAACTCTCTCTCCTGCTTAGCTCCACCATGGTTGGCTGGCTAATAAGGTGGGCCAGTGACCATCAAACCATTTTCTTCAACCCCCTGCTGTGTGGCTGACTTTCCCCCTAAAGTTGCCAATCTCCAGGTGGGACCTGGAGATCTCCAACTGTTACACTTGATCTCCAGATGACAGAGATCTGTTCCCCTGGAGAAAATGGCTGTTTTGGAGGGTAGACACTATGGCATTATACCCTGCTGAGTCCTTCCATCCCCCCCCCAGATGCTGCCCTCCACAGGATCCATCCCCCACATCTCCAGGTATTTCCCTAATCAGAGCTAGCAACTTTCTCTTCAGTGCCTGTTGCTAGGCAACCAAGCTTGCTTTTCTGAAAGGCCCTTTCCATACCTATGTTGGCCTTTGGGAGAAAATTCATTGGGGACAGGCCTTTGCTGAACAGAATGCCATAGAGGCCACCCTCCAAAGCAGTAATGGTCTCCAGGGGGGGAGATCTGTTGTCTGGAGTTCAATTGTGATACTAAGCGATCTTCAGGCTCCACCTGGAGGTTGGCTACCCTAGATGTAGCAGTCAGTGCTTCAGAGCAGGATCTGCTAGACCCAGGTTCTTGTTGAGTGGGTGATTTGGAGCCAGTCACAGACTTTAAGCCTAACCTATTTCACAGGGTTGTTGTGCAAGTCAAAAGAGGGAGAGGAGAATGTTGTAAGCTGCTTTGGTCCCCATTGCAGAGAAAGACTACATTTCCTCCAGGGGAACTATGGTTGCCAATCTCCAGGTGAGGGCTGGAGATCACTCAAAATTACAAGTGCTTTCCAGATGGCAGAGATCAGTTCCCCTGGAGAAAATGGTGGACTCTGTGTCCTTATACTGCGCTGAGATGGACCCCCTATGACTGCCAATGTGACATAGCAGTCAGGGCTTCAGAGCACAGTGGAGGCTGCAGGGGGGGAGATGGAAAGTTGAAGATTGAAGTTGATGACTGGCTGGGAAGGAGATAGGGTTGCCAACTCCAGGTGAGAAATTCCTGGAGATTTGAGGGATGGAGCCTGGAGATGGTGAGGTTGGCGGAGGGGTGGGACCTCAGACAGGTACAATGCCATAGACTTCACCCTTCAAGCCCGCCATTCCCTCATGGAGAACCATTGTTGCCAATCTCCAGGTGGGGGCTGGAGATCACAGAATTACAACTGCTCTCTAGGGAGGAGGGGGGAGGAGATGGGAAGCTGAAGCCAAGAGGCAGATAATGATATGTTGACAGCTGGCTGGGGGGAGATAGGGTTTCCAACTCCAGGTTGAGAAATTCCTGGAGATTTATGGCATTGACCCTGAAGAGGGTGAGGTTTCAGCAGGGGTGGGACCTCAGACAGGTTCGATGCCTTAGACTCCACCCTCCAAACCACCCATTCCCTGATGGGGAACCATTGTTGCCAATCTCCAGGGGAGGGGTGGAGATTATGCCAAATTACAACTGTTCTTCAGATGGCAGAGATCTTCAACTGGAGAAAATTGTGGACTTTTTTTCATTATACTCTGCTGAGGTCACCACAGCAAATTGACACTGAGTGCCCAAGGCTGGGGCACTCTTCCAGAGCCTCTTTCTAGAGCCTGTTGTATTTATTTCCACAACAGGCCTTATTCCTAGTATCTTTCCTATTATATGAAGCCGTTTGCAAGATTCCAAGGGGCAAGATTCCATGGTGTGCCAAAATCAGTTGGCTGAATGGACTATGACTCAAAAGGGGGTCCCTGGCCACTGGCTGCATTCTCTCCCTGCTTTGCCTCAGTCCTGCCCACAGAGCCACTGGCCAGCATCTCGGCCTCAGTCTGGAGGGAGCCAGCAAAGGGGAAGGACCGACTGGGTGTTGGGTCCACTCTTCTCCTCCGCCCACAGGTGGGTCTAACTGTCCCCCTTTTACTTCTCCTGATGTCACACCCCCTTGGACCCCTTATTGGTCCATGAAATCTTTTGTCTTCACCTAAGACAAGCCCCTCCAGGCCTTCCATTGGTTCACACTGTTTTCCCATGTCTATATCCACCAAAGCACATGGTCTCTTTCAATTGTGTGTCTGTCTGTATGCCAATTGGCAGTTCACCCCCAAACTTTGTTTGAGCCATAATCTCTTCTCTATGGACAAGTAGCATAACCCCTGTAACTGACATTACTATCCTCTATCAATCACCTCTATTTTCATAGCTTTGAATTGTGAGCTCTTTTTTTAAATGCTTAGTGTGCTTGTAATTAGGGAGATTCTTCAATAAAAACTATTTAATTTAATCTCCAGATCTAGAGTCTTCCTACTGTACTGGACCTTGGTATAAACAGGTGTGCGATCCCTGGTACCCCTCTGGCTTCCCCTGTCACCGAGCCAATTTCCCCCAACAACAAGGCAGGCCATTGGTGGTAACAGTATAGTGCATTGCAGTAATCTAATCAAGATGTGACCAGGGCATGCACCACAATGGCCAGATCTTTTCTGCCCAGAAAAATCTGCAATTGGCTAACCAAAGCACTCTTGGCCACAGCTGCCACCTGCTATTCAACAGTAGGCCTGGGTCCAAGTGTACCCCTAACTACAGACTTATTCCTTTAAGGGAAGTACAACCCAATACAGAATGGGTGGCATCTTAAATCTAGGATTGCTTCCATTCATCAGTAGCACGTTTATTAGTCCAGATCCACTTCAAAACTAAGTAGCAGTTCAAGGACTCTACAGCCTCCCTGAGATTGGCCAGGAGAGCAACACAGAGATCCATACATTGCTGAAAACTTAGCCCAAATATCCAGATGATCTCATCCAATGATTTCAAGTAGATGTTAAAAAGCATGGGGAACAAGATGGATACTTATGGGACTACACAGGTCAAAGGCCAAGGGACTGAGCAGTAATCCCCCAGCACTACCTTCTGAAATCTGCCCTCCAGATAAGAACAGAATGAGTGCAAAACAGTGCCTCTCAGTCCCAGGAAGTATACTATGAACAATGGTACTGACAGCCACTGAGTAGACCAGGAATATCACCAGAGTAATATACCTTTTTGTCCACCACCCAACTCACATCATCCACCAGGGCAACCAAGGCTATTTCTATTGCACAGCCAGGCCTGAGACCATATATGCTCAGATGCAACCAGGAATATTTTGTGTGTACAGAATATTTTGTGTGTACAATCTACATGTGTCTATTTTTCAATAAGAAATCTAATCCACAAGCAAAGGTGTGCATGCCTGATAGGCTTTCTCCAACGAAATGCAGAAGGGAGATCTTTGAGGTAACAGGGATGCTTAGCTGTAGTTTCTCTTACTTTTTGTTAAATATAGCAGAGTATACTTTCTTAGACCACTGTGGTAGTGGTAATTACAAGTAATATAAGTCTCATACATACATCCATGTATGGAGTTAATGAAGAAGCTGTATAATCTAACATCTGAACAAAAAGTTCAAGTCAATGTCTGTATTTGTATAGTGGAGCACCTTGTGAAAGTGCAGCTCTTGGCAAAGCTTTGACATTGAATTAAACATGATATAGTCAAGGTGTTTTTTCTCTGTCACAGGCAGTGAGTAGATCAATTTTGTTTGTAGTTTGGAATTTTCCCTCTCACTTCACTTTCATGTTAAAGGTGAGTTCAAGGGAAGGGAACTGAACTTATAATTTATTACCATTATTTATTCTGATGTATAATACACCTCAGGTGAAAATATAAATAGTGATTAAAGCCCAGTACACAGTAATTCATGTGCCCTTCTCACTGAAAATATGTACCTTTGAATGGGTACCTCTTTTTGGTTTGCAGATAATATTAATTTGTGTATTTTCCCCTAATTGAAACAATTGTCTTGATGTGGATCAGAGTGCTAATGTTCATCCAAAGGCAAATTTCATCATAAGTCTGAAGTGTCAGTGTATGTTTTTTCTATTATTCTTAATGATAAAGTTTACCACCCTGCTCTTTCATCTATAGTGTTGCAGAAACATCTCCGGGGTGAATTTGCATGTACAAGAATTTTATATCATGAGGACAGAACAACTCTAAATCGTCTCTGTAGTTCTCTACTTATCTTACAAGTATGCCGTTTTGTAGTGAAAAAGAAGTAGAAAAGGAAGAGGAAATGCTTTTTTAAAAAAAACATAAGGCACCTCATGGTTATATTTTCATTTTACCATATGGTAGTAAAAGCATATGAATAAGTAAGTTCTTATGACAAGATAACATGCTATTGTAAAAAGAATCACCAGAGTTTCTCTATAGATTTTGAGTTTTACTTGAGTTGTATACAACCAGTTTATCTGCTGATAGAAGAGGAAGAAGGGGTCCCTTTGATAATCAGAAAGCTTATGCTGGGGATCATGGGACCTGCATGACTAAAACCCATGTGGAATAGGAGTTGTAGAAAGAAGGGGAATTGAGCAAGACTGAGTTTAAAACCTGGTTGTATCTGGGAGGCTGGCGGGCATCTTCCCCACTGCAGGTTGCCCCTGCTGGAAGGGTGCTTCACAGGAGCCAGTCTGGGCCGGGCCAGGACTATTAATAACAATAGACCCTTCGCTATACAGCAGTGGATGAAAGCTAGACTTTCAAGATTAAGAAAGGTAAATCTGGGAGTTTTCTGAGAATAAACATAAAAGAATTGGGTACGACTTTAAAGATTATCATATGACACTTAAGGGGCCATTGTATTTCCTGTTAGTTAGCTTGTTTGTTTATTTTCTGCATCAGGCTAACTCAGCTATCCCTTTGGAATTCCCCTGAAACTGGTCTATGAAATCATGAAAATAAATAAGTATGTACAGACAGTGTCTGGAAGGAGAAAAAAGTATGAGAGTACTTTGGGTGTGGTAAATGCCAGATGGGGACTTAGTTGAAAAATCAGTTACCAGATGATACAGAAGAAGAACAACCGAGAGCACCATAGAAGCTCAAGGACAAAAAAGGGCAAAATGATGGGCACCATAGAATGAAATGGTCAAAAAGAAACCTGCAAGAGGATCAACCAGAAAGACAAAATAAAAGGGAATGAGCAAAGGAAAACAAATTTAAAGTGAGTGGTATCTTGTAGAGTTTTATTCCTGTTATAGTTGACGCTACATGCAAATGAAGTAGAAGAGTAATCTACAATGTTCAGTATTTTACTCCACCTCTTCATTCTGCATTCACTTCTGGCATTAATGTATACACAATTATGCTTTTTCCTAATGAGCATTCTACTTTTGGACATCATTCTCCTTTAAATACTGCTAAATAGCAATTCTCATTATCTGTAGCTGGTGAACGTACCAATTATGGGCTAATTTCTGTGCTTCTTGAAACTATACCTGATAGACTGATCATTCCAGCTTTTAATTTTGCATGTTTAGGTGCTCTTGTCAACTCCGTAAATCATAGCAGAATTTTTTTCTTTTCTTCTTCCTCTCCCCCTACCCAGTTAATGTAAGAATCTAATTGCCATTTTTATTCCCTGCTTTATAATAGCTGTCATTTGATAATGGAAGAATCAATCAAACATATTTTCTTCATGTCCCTGAAGTTTATTATTTTTACTCAACTGAAGTTTATTATTTTTACTCAACTGACACTGAGAAGGCTGAATCAATATTGACAAAACATCAACTCTTTTTTGAAAAGTTAGGTTGTGATGGATCTCAACACCCAACCCTTTCACTTCTAACCAAAATGTGTAAACTGACCTTCATTCCCATGCTGCCAAAAGGGTGCTCTTCATATGAATTGCTAGTGGTGAAGCCTTATTTCAGTGCAAGGAACCTTGGTCTTATGGAAGAAGAATGTTAGACCAATAGAAGGTGGTTTAGGGCAGAATAATGCTGTCCACCAATAGGACAATTCATGGCAGAGGCGTCAACTTTTAAAATCCGGGGGGGGGGCTTCACATGTGCGCATGCGCTGGGACCATGTCCCCGCCCCCCCGGGGCCACTCCTGCCTCCGTGGGGCTAGCTGGACAACTGCCCAGCATGCCAGGTCAGTCCCGGTGGCGGCAGCAGCTGGTGGGCGGGCAACCGAGGTGGCACCCCGCGCCTGCCCTGCCGCCTCCCCCTCACCTGCTCCTGCCTCCGTTCCTCCATCCAGCACACTGGGCATTTGCCCAGCTGGTTCCTGGACAGAGGGAGGGAGGAACGGAGCAGGGGGAGAGGCAGCGGTGGTGGCGGCAGCCGGCCAGCCAGCCGGCCTGGGCGCTCCATTTTCCCGGGGGTGGCTGAGCCCCCCCGGGAAATTTCAGGGGTGGCTTGAGCCCCCCGTAGTTTACGCCTATGATTCATGGGATCCAACCCAATATATCTTAATTTTATTTCTCCCCATCATTTATAATTACAGTTATTTCAGAATATATAGAGTCATACCATCAGCTTTTCAAAAGCCCAGAGCTACAGGTTATAAATAGAGCACTGACTTACCAGTCACTGTTCATTGTGGATCAGAAGTAAGCAAGCCAAAAGAAGTGTTTTTCTGGCAACCTTGTGCAGCCCACAGGCTCTGGAGGGCAAGACCAGCTGCATTGGACTGGCCAGCAGCATCAATGGAGGTGGCCCAGAGGAGCAGGGTTGGGATCCAACCTTTGACTACTTAAACCCTGTGCTGCAGCTGGCTCACCCACAGCTTTGCAGGATTGTATTAGGGCTTAGAGCACACTCAGAGTGATCCTGGAGGTTGACCATATGCTCCAACCCAGCAGGAAGCAAAGCAGATGAGCACCAGGCTGCACACGCTTTCACTTTGGTTCCCAGGTGGTATTTAAAGGGTTACTCCAGCTGATTGGCAGACCACATGCTCATGCCGATCAGCTACTTAGTGGCAAGCCGGCTAGTGTTTTAAATGTGGGAGAGCCATCAGCTCTTGCCTGCACCCTGGCTGCTGTTTATTTCTCTTGTTTGACCTTGGTATCTGGATTTCTCGTTAGCCATTGTCTCTTCTTTGGCATGACTACAGTGCCAGGCATCAGCAGGGCCCTATGGTACTGGGGTTTGAGCTGGGGGAGAGTCAGGCTCTAAGTCCATTGTGTTCTGGTGGCTGCTTATTTGCCAGCCAGTTTTTTTGGCTTGGCCGTGTACTAACCAGTTGGTGCTTTCTTTGAGCGGATGTCCTGTTTAGTCTTGTGCAGCCCCGCTTTGGTTGCTAGATTCTCTCAGTCTCAGATAGCAGGTCCCTAATGGGGCAGCTGTTTTGGGCTGTCAGACACCTCAGCCTGCATTCCATGTCATTTTACAGGATGCTGTGTGTGTTGGATAATTAAATATATTTTTAGATAGGTAGATAGAGTGCCGGTGTGCAATTTTAATTCATGACATTTTAAGAGTTACTATTTGTTTGAGTAGTAGTTGTTGATATTTGTTAATCACTCCATATTTAGATAATAATAAATGAATAAAGATATATTGGTAGTTAAGTGGTGTGTCATTAGCAGATCTGTTTTTGTTTGCTGTTAATTTCCTCAGGCAAGGCAGGCAAGTGTGGGTTGTGCATGCTCACAGAGGTCTTCTACAGTCTGCTGATGCATACCCATATGAAGTTTGCTGGCCATGCCTCCAAAGAGGGCCACTGCTACCAGGAAAGGCAAAGTTGGGTCCCAGCCCCAGTCAGCCAAATGCAGCATGGCTGCCATGGGTACCCCCAGTGCAAGCCATACCAGCCACTGTGCCTTCTGTTCCTGTTGATAATATGGCATCTTTGCAGGGCATCTCACAAACATTGCTACAGCTAAAGAGCAGATGGACCGGCTGAGGGCCCATACTACCTCTCAAGAACCTCCCACTGCCCCTGCCCCCTGAGGGAGAAGAAGACCTCATTCTCTAACAGAGTCCAGGTCATCCAGTGCTTCAATGGAAGCTGCTGCATCAAGCTCCCTCCCCACAAGGAAAGGAGCCAGGCCAAAGAGCGAAGTCTTGAAAATCAAAGTGGTCCCATGATTTGTTGAGCAGCCCCAGGTGAGTTATCCTCTGATGACGCTCCACACACTACCACCACCAACATAATCTAAATTTCTTAAAAAACACCCTCTCCTGGAGGGCGCAGGGCAGTGTACATCATATTTAGAAATACAGTAGAGTTTAGTGAGGGATTCCACATACTCTTTATGGGCCCCCATGTCCTGACAGACTATGGTAACCTCAAAACTGCCAGGGACCTGCTAGACATAGCCGCCAGCAAAATAGCCAAGTAGTTTGAAGCAGGTAGGGTGGTGGGCCTCTTTGCCACTCCCTCTGCTTCCCATCCTCAGGGTTTCCCCTCTCAGTATGGTGCATAAGAAGGCTTCAGGTGAATTCTGCCTAATTTATCACTTGTCTTATCCCAAAGGGGCTTCTCTAAATGTTGCCTGTGGCCCTGGCCTACTCTTAGCCAAGTGTGACATCCAGTCTGCCTTCCACCTGTTGCCTTTCTGCCTGCTGGGCTTCAAATCTGGTGGCTCTTGATACATTGATAAGGCCATGCTTATCAGTTCTTCCATTCCCTGTGTCTCATTTGAGAACTTCAGCACCTTCCTGGAGCAGGTAGTTAAGGATCAAATGGGTGCTGGTACTTACCTTTAAAGCCCTATGGCCAGGGTTCAACATACCTGAGGGACCGCCTTTCCCTATATATACCCCAGAGAGCACTATGATTGAGGTCACAACATTGACTGACCACCGCAGGCCCTAGGGATGCCAGGCTCACTGCCACCAGGGCTAGGGCTTTTTTGGTGGTGGCTCCATACTGGTGGAATGAGCTTTCAGAAGAGATCAGGGCCCTGCAGGATCTTTTACAGTTCCGCAGGGCCTGCAAGATGGAGCTCTTCCACCAGGCTTTCAATTAGGAGCCGCAACACCACCATACCACCACCACTACATCTGTGGTTATGGGCTGGCCCTAGCCTGGCCCTAGCTGGCCCTAGCCTGGCCCTAGCCATACCATTGCACAATGGTGAAGATCAATGAATTGGAAATAATTGTTGTACATCATATAGTATGCCCTCTTAATTACTGAAAGATGATTACTATCATTAGCACTTTGTTTCTTTGATTGTTTTAAATGTTAAACTTTTGTATCTGGTTTTATGGTACTGGGTACCAACCAATGAAAGCTGCCCCAAGCCTGCTTGTGGGGAGGGTGGGGTATAAATTGAATGAATGATTGAATAAATAAATAAATAAATAAATAAATAACCATTAGACTGTTGATGTTAAACCACTGATGTTAAATACCACTGATGTTAAAACCATTGCTGTCCTCAACCATATGCTTGGTGGAACATCTCTGCCTTACAGGCCCTGTGGAATTGTAACAAATCCTGCAGGGCCCTGATGTTGATAGGCAGAAAGTTCAACCAAGCTGGATCCAGGGCACAGCTGTTCTTGAAAAAGAGCAGTTTCTGTCAGAGCTGTCTTAGGTGGTGGACAGAATGGTATTCTGCCGCGCCTCTGCGGCGCGGCAGACCAAGGTGGGGAGAATTGCCCCCAACTACGCGGCGTTCACACGCCGTTGCAAGGAAGCTGCCAACAGCATCTAGACTGCGGGTGGCTTCTGGCATCGTCATCCGAACGCCGCGTGGCTCCCCCGCCCGGCGCACATTCACACCCGCCGGAAGCGGGTGGAACGTGCGCTGCAGCAGCTGGGACACCACTTTGAAGTGGTGCCTGGCTGCTGCGGGAGAAGCGTGGCGCCGGACGCGATGCGTCCAGGCTGCCTCCTCCGGGCAGATGCGGCAGTCTGAACGGCCGCTCTGCCTCTGCTTTTAAAGCGGAGGCAGAGCGGGCCAGACTGCCAGTCTGTCCTCGGCCTTAGTCCCACCTACCTCACAGGGTGCCTGTTGTGGGGAGGGGAAGGGAAAGGAGTTTGTAAGATGCTCTGAGACTCCCTTGGGTAGTGAAGGGTGGGGTATAAATCCAGTCTCTTCTTCTCCTTCTTCTTCATTGCCAGAGGTGCAGGGATGGTGGAGCTTGCAGCAACGGTTGTTCCTTGTCTCTGTGCTGCCACCAGTTGAGAAGACATGGGAATGGCGGCAGTTATGCACATATGTAGACAGTCTTGTTTTAGGGGATTAAACCCCCATCTAATTTGGGTAAATTTTAGATTTGTTTTGCAAACCGGGGGGGGGGGGGGGTTGCAGGATAATCTTCCTGCTTTCCATCTCCCCCCCCCCCCATCTGCTGAAGTATCTGCAGGCTAGGACACAGTTAACTGTTAGAATATACAATGGTAGCCAGGCTGATTAGCACAGATTGGGGCACTAGACCCTAGAGGTTCTGATACTATCTGGATGATTGGTACCAGGTGGTGATGCTGGGGGTAACTGCTTGACACTATGACACTTTTAAAAATTACTGCAACAACAAACAATAGCATATAGACAGAGAAAAATATAAATTTATAAAACTTTATTAAAAAATACAAATACATACAAATTCAATGCCTTCTACTCTTCTGCATCTTTTACATTTGGCTGTTTTGATTTATATGCTTCTGTACAGTTTTTGTGTGGTTGCGAAGGTATTTTTAGCTGGTTTTGCTCATCTCAGCATAGCTATATGATTTGTTAGATTTGTGCTCTGGACTTAGGTGGGGTTTTAATGTTTAATGCATTTTTTGGTATATTTTTATGCTGTGAGCTGTTCTGAGACTTTGGACTGTGGCAAAGGATATTCATTTTCAGTAAACAATGGTTCAGGAAGTACTTATCTGACATGTTGAATACTGCCTAGGTGAACTGTCTGCTTAATACCAGGAGGCTTTAATTAGAGAGTGCTCCACTACTTCAGAGTATGATTGTTTTAAAATTGTAGGTGTTTTGCCTTATATAAGCCAAAATTAGGATACACGTAGTTTAAAAATAATGATTATACTACTTACTGGAGCTGGTGCTGTACATTATTCCTTTTAAATGGTAATGTAGTTTCAAACATACTTAAAATGTACTTTCACATTATTGCTTATTCATTCAAAATTGATCTGTGCTTTGTCATTCAGATGCTTTTGGAAATTCACAAGCTAAATGCGAAGGTGATGAACATCCTTGATTTGGTCCCCAGCATTTTGTACTTACAGAGGTATTCCGCCTATGAGCATGGAGATTCCTTTTAATCATTCACAGATCTAATGTCTATGTCCAAGCTCTTTAGAAGTCATCTCCACATCTTATGGTAGTAGATTTGGGGTAGCCAGGTATTTGGTTTATATGTGCTATCCCATAAACTTCTCAGTATGCAATTCTGCGGGGCGGGATATAAATGCGAAAAAATAAATAAATAAATAAATAAATAAATAAATAAATAAATAAATAAATAAATAAAATTCTGGGAACAAGACTAGGACCAGAGAGACCTCAGTCCAAATCCCATTCATCCATGAAACTCACTTACCTCTGTAAGCCTGGCTTACCTCACAGTATTGTTGTGAGGATAAAATGGAGGAACCATATATGTCTTTGCACTCCTTGGAAAAGTCAAGATAAAAATAAATATAAATATATAAAACTGTACAGGTCAATTATGTATTGCATGAATGTGCATTTAGCTGTTTTTGTCAGCTACACATTATGGCCTGCTCTGAAGGTTGGAGTCTTAAATATGACATTAAAACGGAGGTAGTGTGGTGTAACATTCAACCAGCATGGTCTCCACTCCAGCCCTACACGTGACAGATTTAACCTAAATAGCTTCTGAATAAAACAAGTCCAACATTTGTGAGGGAAACACAAAAAAAGTAACTTTAATTCCAAGGAAAGGTTAATAAGATGGTTCAGAAACAAAGAAGAGTTGGTTTTATACCCTACTTTTCTGTACCCTAAGGAGTCTCAAAATGGCGCACCATGTCCTTCCCTTTCTCTCCCCACAACAGATTCAGATGGGTAGCCATGTTTGTCTGAAGCAATAGAACAAAGTTTGAGTCCAGTGGCACCTTTAAGATGAACAAAGTTTAATTCTTGGTATAAGGTTCTGTGTGCATGCACATAAAAGCTTATACCCAGAATTAAACTTTGTTTGTCTTAAAGGTGCCACCGGACTCAGACTATGTTTTCCCCAAAACAGGCACCTTGTGAAGTAGATTTTATTTATTTATTTATTTATCTTTATTTTTATACCCCACCCTCCCCGTAAGCGGGCTCAGGGCAGCTTACAAGGGCACAATGCCAATCAAAACATCATAAAACAGATTTAAAATCAACAGTAACAATAAAATTCCAAGGTTACAAATATATCACAATAAATTTCCAATAAAGTGCATTCCAATTTCCAATAAAGTGCTTCCAATCTTACTAATCAGATGGCTTCCTATCAGGTTAGGGACCTACCAACCATAACCATCAGGTCTGGACTGCATTCAGGGCCGGCTCACATTATAGATGTTACTACAGTGGATATTGCTGCTGTTATTATTGGTGGCGGCTCCTAGTTAAAGGCCTGGCGGAAGAGCTCTGTCTTGCAGGCCCTGCAGAACTGCACTAAATCCCGCAGGGCCCTGATCTCCTCTGGGAGCTCGTTCCACCAGGTTGGAGCTGCCACCGAAAAGGCCCTGGCCCTGGTCCCAGCAAGTCTGGCCTCCCTGGGGCCTGGGACACCAAGTCGATGACACGACCCCGACCGAAGTGCTCGCTGGGGTATATGCGGGGAGAGGCGGTCCCTCAGGTATGTTGGACCCTGGCCATATAGGGCTTTAAAGGTAAGAACCAGCACCTTGAAGTGAACTCGGTATGCTATAGGCAGCCAGTGCAGCGCCGCTAGCACAGGCCGGATGTGGTCCCACCTTGTGAGACCCATCATTAGCCTGGCCGCGGCATTCTGCACCAGCTGCAGCTTCCGGGTTTGCACCAAGGGCAACCTCATGTAGAGGCCGTTCCAGTAGTCAAGCCTCAAGGTGACTGTTGCGTGAATCAATGTAGCTAGGTCATCGCGGTCGAGATAGGGGACCAACTGCCGAGCCAGCCAAAGATGGTAAAAGGCAAACTTAGCAGTGGCTGCTACCTGGGCTTTCACTGACAGAGAGGGATCCAGGAGCACTCCCAAACTCCTTGCCTGTGACACAGACACCAACGGCGCTCCGTCGAAGCTCGGGAGTGGGAGCCCTCGCCCCAGACAGCCCCGACCCAAACACAGGACCTCCGTCTTCGCCGGGTTCAATTTCAGCCTGCTCAGTCTGAGCAAACCAGCTACGGCATGCAATGCCCGTTAAGATCTTCTGGGTCAGAGTCTGACTGGCCACCCAACATCAGACAGAGCTGGGTGTCATCAGCATACTGGTGACATCCCAGCCCATACCTCCTGGCAATCTGGGCAAGGGGGCGCATATAGATGTTGAACAACATTGGGGAGAGCACTGCCCCCTGAGGCACACCACGTTCAAGTGGGTGCCTCTTAGACTGCCACTTCCCTAGCACCACCCTTTGTCCCCAACCTTGGAGAAAGGAAATGAGCCACTGCAAGGCCCGCCCCTGTATCCCCACATCAGCGAGACAATGGGCCAGCAGCTGATGATTGACCATGTTGAACACTGCCAACAGGTCAAGCAACAGCAACACCGCCCCACTGCTTTGATCCAGATGCCGCTGAAGGTCGTCAGTAAGGGCAACCAAAGCCGTCTCCATCCCATATCCTGGGCGAAAGCCGGACTGGAAGGGGTCTAAGACTGAAGCATCATCCAGATAACCCTGTAACTGTAACGCCACCGCCTTCTCAATTAATTTGCCCAGATAGGGCAAATTGGATACTGGCCGATAGTTCGCCAATTTGGCCGGATCCAGATATGATTTTTTTCAAGAGAGGACAGACCATCGCCTCCTTGAGTGCCCCCGGGAACCTCCCTTCCAAGAGGGAGGTGTTGATAATTTCTCGAGCGGCACCTTGTAGCCCCTCGTGGCCGGCTTTAATCAGCCAGGACGCGTACGGGTCAAGAATGCACGTGGCTGGGCGCACAGTCATGAGTAATCTGTCCACTTCCTCAAGGCCAAGCGGGCAAAACCCATCTAAGCCCAGAGACAAAGACATGCAAGGGGCCTCGAGTTCACTTACTGTATCAAATGTGGCGGGGAGATCATGGTGGAGCGACAAGACTTTATCCGCAAAATAGCTCGCAAATGCCTCACAGCCAATTTCCAATTCCCTAGCATTTGGTCTGCCCTGTGGCAGAACTGTTAAGGACTGAATTGTTCTAAACAATTGGGCTGGGCGTGAGCTTGCGGACGCAATCTCAGCAGCATAGAATTCCTTCTTGGCTGCCTTGGTTGCCATCTCATAGGCTTTCATAAACGTCCTATAGGATGCTCTTGTAGCCTCATCGCGGGCGTGCCGCCACCGCCTTTCTAACCGTCGTAGCTCTCGCTTCATCAGCCGCAATCCCTGGGTATACCAAGGGGCCAACCTATTGCGAGGGCATAGAGGGTGCCTGGGAGCGATCTCGTTGATGGCTGTAGAGAGCCGGCTATGCCAGTCCTCGACCAGCTCATCCAACGAGCCGCCAGGGGGCATCGGATCCCGCAGTGCCATATGGAACCGCATAGGGTCCATCTGGCTCTGCAGGCAAGCTAAAATACGCTCACTGCCTAGAGGTCGGGGTGGGACATTCAAATGGGCCCCCAGGGCATAGTGGTCCGACCATGGCACTGCCGAAGCTATAATCTGGTCCACTGTCACTCCCGCAGCAAAGACCAGATCGAGCGTGTGTCCAGCCCGGTGTGTGGGGGCCGAGATGTACTGAGAGAGTCCTAGTGCTGCCATGGATGACACCAGGTCCACTGCCCGAATGGAAGCTGCATCATCAGCATGGACGTTGAAGTCACCCAAAACCACTAGGTTAGGGTGCTCCAGCGCCCAGCCTGCTACAGCCTCCATCAGGGATGGCAGGCTGCTGGCTGGTGCATTAGGCGGTCGGTACACCAGCCATACAGCCAAACTCTCTTTAGCCTCCCACACCAGGCTGACACACTCCACGCCCATGATCTCCGCTGGTGGGAGCACCCTGAAGGAGTAAACCTCCCGAACGAAAATTGCCACCCCTCCCCCCCACCCCTTAGTCTGTGATTGGTGCAGGACCGAGAATCCCAGGGGGGCCATTTGGGAGAGAGCAAATCCCATTAAGCAATAGTCTCCTTAATTTAGAATCAACATTCCCATTCTGTAACCTTCCCCACCCCCAACCTCTCTACTTGCGACCCCACCCCTCCCGCAAGACTAACACTACTCTACCTTAACTAATTATACAGGGTGGGGAACAACCCCAGAACAATATATAAGTAACTAACTAATACTAACTATTACCTAACTACTACCTAATCCATTACCCTGGTTAACCCCATGTCTGTCACTTAGCTCAGCTGGTGTTAATTATGGGGAGCTCTTAATTTCAGAGAACACTCCATGCACTCCGTGCGCGCGCCAAGGCTACCAGCCTAGATGGGGATGAGAGAGAGAACGTTGAGTGGTCACCCAAAGTCACCTAGCAGACTTCATGTAGAGAAGTGGAGAATGAAACCCAGTTCTCCAGATTAGAGTCCACCACTCTTAACTACTATACAATACTATTTACAGTTGCAACACAGTTGATAATTTAGGATATTAGAGAGCAGTTAGCAGCCATGTTTGTATTCTTGAGTTTAATATTAGATTTATACCAGCTTCAGGATTCTCACAGTGTAAATGCGAGCTCCTCTGAGAAACCGCAGATCTTTTCACTAGTTTCCCTCAGAAACTGGGGCTTCAACACAGCTTCAATCTCACCATTAAGCTAGCCTGCTTTATCACAAAAGACAGGTTCTGAGTCTTCCAAAGTCTCCTGAGACAGGTTCTCTCCCAACTAAAACTCCGGGGATGCAAACCATATTTCCACACATTTCCATGTTTAGTCTCCTCACACACAAGGCACTCTGAGACAGGATCCCTCTAGTCTCTCTTTCTCTGAAGGATCAGAGCCTATCCCCCTGAGCTGAAAAGGGAAGCATCTTTTTTTTTCTCTTACTGCCTCCTCTCATCTGACTCCTCCAAGCTTTTTCTGGGATCCCAGTTGGCTGCCAGCTGCTCTACTCATACACCAACCAGAACTATAAGGGATTTGTGTTTTTGAGAAAGGGGCAGGACCCTTGCCCATCTGCCACACCTGCATAATCAAGAACAAGACCAAAAATATTGCTTTTCTCTGTTCTCCACAACATTAAACTTCTAACATGCCTGATTTCAGTAGTGGATGGTCCTTCAGTGGGTGGTTAATCTCCTGTTTATATCAGCTCAGGCCTCAGCTTCTGGACTGTACAGTGTATCTGGGATGTCCACAAGTGATGAGAACTACAACTCCATGAGATACAGATGCCTCAAATATGCCACACATGCTGATGGTCTCTTAATTAAGAGATTTTTACAAACTAGCTATTTACAGGACTCAAGGGAGCCATCCCATTATTACTCCCTTTGTATAGTTCATGCTGATTCTTGTTCAGCATGACGTGTTCTTTTATCAGTACTATCAGTAGGAAAAGAAAATGAAGTCATGCTTTGAAGGAAGGTTTAAATGACACATTGTGAGAGCTGAGCTGAAATAGTGGATGTGCCTGTCTCAAACTTTGCCCCCACAAAATTTTCCACCCTGTTTTCTCACTCTGTTTTCCAATAGTTCAGAGAGCCCATGAAACCAGGCAGAAATGTCTGCCTACGCAGAATGAGCCCAAAAAGCATTAACTTCATTCTGATTTTGCTTTGTAGTTTCATTATGAAGCAAAATCTGATTGGCTGTTTGGCACCCTGATGCCATCACACTGGTTATCTGATCCCTGGCGAGTCATCATACATAGCCAGCAAAGAGGGAGAAAGAGAATATATTGTTCCCAAGCAAATGTTGAGAAGTGGAGCAAACTGGTGTGAAAAGTAAAGTTTTGTTTTCCGAAAGTGTACTGGGAGCCTCAACCTGTGTTTTTCACACCAAAAATATTCCCCCATGGAAATTCAGCACAGCCCTAGGCAATTTTTTCAAAAGGAATAGCTTAATAAAATACTGCTTTCAAAGCTGCCTAAAATGCTTTATAAACATGTGCTTCAACTTGCATAAATGTTTTTGCCTGAAAGGTCACTCATCCATTTGGAATTATGATGTATAAAAATGTACAACACATTGCATGATGTGAAAGTGATTAACCATAATGTTGATGCAGATAAGATTTCTGAAATAAATCCATAATGTAACAGACAGTAAAGCATGATCAAACTGAACAGCATTATAAACAAAGGCCATGTAAAAAAGAGAAATCACAATTAACAGATTTTGATATCATATTTGCATGGCTGTGGGACTAAACTGTTTCATAGGCAGAGGAAGTGCCATGATTTAAACACCTTTAAACTAGGAAACTCATTTAGTTAGTTTATGAGGTAGGACACTTAGCAGTAAATTATTGCTACAAGTGTGTGAGAGCCATATAAATTGCCTTCAAGATATGACTAGTTTAAAATATACTGTCCATTAATGGCACTGCTGAATTTAAAATATGTGATAACTATATCAGGAATGAACACAAGGAAGAAGCTTAGAATAATCCTGGAAATGGGGTTGAAAGAGAGAATGTACACAGTGGGGGAGGGAGACAAAATCTGTTGGAATTGGATGTTGGAAACTCAGGCTCAAATGTCTACTTAGCCATGCAGCTCCAAGGCTAGACTGATCATGAACATGTTATCTTTATGGACAGCCATGTTGTGTAGTGGTTAGTCTCAGAGTAGAATCTGGGACAACTGATTTTGAGTCCCCTCTCTGGAAAACAAAACCTCTGGAGGGAGGGAGGGAAGGAGAAAGGAAGAAAGGAAGAAAGGAAGAAAGAAAATGGGGGGATGAAAATTATGTTGTAAGCAGCTTTGATTTTCCACTGTAGAGAAAAGGTATTTTTTTTAAAAAAAACAAAACAAAACAGAATTGATTTGTCAAATAGGTTGGTTTATTACCTATAGCTAACAAGTCATATACAGCAACCTCCATAAGGTTGCAGTTGTCTATGTTGTTGCTACTTTGTTTATAAGCATGTGGAAAGCTACATTTGTGTGATTTAAATAGTTAAACAGAAATCTTAATCATGTGGACAGTAGTGATTATTACATGTGATCACTTTCTGCTAATAACTGAAACATTCAGAACAATTACTTTATTTAGGGTTGCCAACTCTAGATGGGGAAATTCCTGGAGATTTAGGGATGGGGTTTGGGGAGGGGAGCAACCTCAGCAGGGTATAATTCAATAGTAAATCTTCCAAAGCAGCCTTTTCCTCCAGGGAAACAGGTCTCTTTAGTCTGGAGAGCAACTGTAATTCCAGTAGGTCACCAGGCCCTACCTGAAGGTTGGCAACCATAATTATTATCCAGCCATTCTAATACTGGCCTGATCCTATAAACTGGAAAAGGAAGCACCAAACTGTTGAGACCAGTGCTGATGAGCTTCTCTTAAAGAGTTGGCTCCTCATAGGCAGTGGCTAGGGAAACCAAAATGAAGCCTAGAGAGAGGATTCAAGCAGGAGCTGGTGGCAAAGTGGGGGAAAGCCAAAGAAGCAAGGGGTGAGGCAATTAAAGGTGGTTTCCTCTCCCCTGTAACATCTTCATGGGTCACCCTCTCTTTCCTATTTTGTATTGATGCATATGTTTTCTCAAGCTGAAAAAAAAGTATACAGTCTTAATATTTCTGGTTTAAAAAGAAGGATATTTCACCATGGCAGCCAGGCTCTGTTTCCAGAACAGAGACCACTTGTACCTCATTCCAGCAAAAATAAGTTAAGAAAAACTTTTTAAATGCCTCTAGATTCTTTAAAGATAGATTCAGGTGGATAGCCATGTTGGTCTGAAGCAGCAGAACAAAGTTTGAGTCCAGTGGCACCTTTAGGACCAACAACGTTTTATTCATGGTATAAGCTTTTGTGTGCATGTTCTGATGAAGTATGCATGCACACAAAAGCTTATATCCTGAATAAATCTTTGTTAGTCTTAAAGGTTCCTCTGGACTCAATCTTTGTTCTTCTTGTTCCTTGAGTTCCCACAGGCAACATAGAGTGAAGAACTATTAACTGAGAAAGAACCCTTTCATTCCACCAGTTCTTTTGATGACCATTTGCAATTCTGGCTCCCTTGGCATCATGCCAGTGCCAGTCTGAGTGGAGGAAAAAACTTGGTAGATGACATGGCTGGTTGGCTACGTAGTAGGATATTCTCATGCCTGGGCATTTGTGAAACCTTTTTGAGATATATGTGAGAGAGAGAAAACACCATTTTTTCTGAGAGTGAACTGAAAAGGTTCAAAAAGACACAGGCCATTCAAAATTGAAGTAGGCAGAATTCACCAATCACTTTCTCATATTTTGGCCATAGCTGCGAGCAAGGGAAACTTTTACCTTTACTTTTTACTATGGACTTGGTCAATTTTATGTACTAGGACATAAGAAGAAAATTGGAGAAAGTTGAGACACGTCTCTTATTTCTTTATTTCTTTATTTTTCTCCCCTTGGAGCTTTTAAACATATATCAAACATTTCCTTTGTTATATGGTTGCTAGGCATTTCTGACCTATAAAATCTGCCTGTTGCATCACATGATTGACAGCATTCTTTTCCATTTCACTGGCAGTTGGTATCCTATATATATATAAAACAACCCTAGTGTATTGGCACTTTCCAGCTCTCCCATTGGCTGTGCTGTGCACTCCATCATCCATTGGCCCATCAACCACCACTCAAGAGTATTTGCGTTTCATTGGCTGGATGCTAGGTCCGTTCCTCTCCCCCACCCACTGCTGGCTTGGCCACCCTTGTCAGAATAAACTGCCAAAACAGCTCTCTCTCCTGATGAAGAGGCTTCTGCTTGGCTCCTCCACATCTGGCTGGCTATTGAGGTGAGCCACTGGCCATCAAACCATTCTCTTCTCCTGCTGTGGGGCTCACTTTCCCCTCACAGGCTGTTGCTAGGCAACCAAGTTT
Source organism: Lepidodactylus listeri (assembly GCA_029233225.1). NCBI lineage: Eukaryota > Metazoa > Chordata > Lepidosauria > Squamata > Gekkonidae > Lepidodactylus > Lepidodactylus listeri. Next base: position 113,836,893 of record JARCFY010000001.1, on the reverse strand, counting down.
GGTTCTGTCAGTAAAAAGGCAGGGGCAGAAGGCCCTTTCTGGGCCTACTTTGGCCTTTGTGGGGAACTCACTGGGGCCAATCCTGACTAGGGTTCCAAGCTCCCGGTTTGGAAATTCCTGGAGATTTTGTGGTGCAGTCTGCAGAAGCAAGAGTTGGGAGAGGGGAGAGGCCTCAGCTGAATAGAATGCCATAGAGTCCACCCTCTAAAGCAGTTACTTTATCCAGGGGGAGATAGATTTGTTGACTGGAGTTCAGTTGTTATACCAGGAAATCTTCAGGCTTCCCTGGAGGTTGGCAACCCTAGGCCTGGCAGCACCCTCTGGGTGACTTGATGACACCTGACTGGCATGACTTAACTTGGCATGGCTGCTTGCTCCTGTTCACCAGCAGCAGCCCCCCCAGGACAGCTAGTGTGGTGTAGCAGTTAGCGCTTCAGAGCAGGGTCTGCCAGAGGATTGCCCTTGAGAGAACAGTTCTAAGAGAGCTTGCAACTGACACAAGGTCACACCAGGAGCTGCATGTGGAGGAGTGGGGAATCAAACCCGGTTCTCCCAGATTAGAGTCCAGGCTCTTAACCACTACACCAAACTGGCTCCACAACGGGCCTTATTCCTAGTCATAAATAAGTGATGTTGCCAAGGCATTTAAAACTAGGAAGCTTGGGAAAAAGTATAGAATATATTGTAATTATCTAATATTCTTCTGAATCCTTAACATTCAACCAGCTGCTTACTTTTCCATGAAGTACTTTTCCTTGATGTTCAAATAAGATTCAGGACAGTTGAAATCTGAGGACTTGTTACATACACTTCTTGAAAGCCGGAAGAAGGATTTGGCATTTCAATTAAACATTGTCTTATATTTTAGGAGTACACCACCACCTGAAATGAAATTTGCAAAGTGTATTGTTGCAAATATCAAAACAGAAGATTAAAATATACCACATATTTTTTCCTAGTTAAGAAGTGGATTGTTCAGACTTTTATGCTTTCTTGCACATTTTCTTATTATTGGAGAACCTGTCATCCACATGTTTCCTTTTTGAATTATATTTTTGATCAAGAAGTGCACAAGAATTTAAATTACCTCTTTCTGAGTTACAGTTTTTCTGCTCCAATTATTATTCTTTCAATTCTAGATGTCAGTTTCCTAGCATTGATTTAAAATATTTATTTACACCTTGTGCATATAAATGTTATATAAACAGTCTAGTCTATTTTAATAGTTATGAACCCACATTTTTTTTAAAAAAGTGTGCTGCCTTTATCCAAAACATATTAATTGGCATTAGGTTCAATTGATCTTCCTTTATGGCATTGGCAAATACTGTACTTAGAATCACGAATGAATCACTAAAATTGTGATATGAAGTAGAAGAAAGAAAAGTAGATATGTGTATTTCCATATTTATGTTAATCAACTGAAGGATCCATGTCAAAGTATTTTAGTATATTTCAGAGATTAACTCATGTTTCTAGGACTGCCAGCTCCCTCCTGGCAACTGTTGGGTGATGCAGGTGACTTACCAGGAGAGGGTGGGAAGCCCAGGTGACATAGCCAGTGATATGGTGATGTCACTTTCAGAATGCACAGGAAGTGATGTCATCACACTGCGATGTCACAGTGATGCTCTGGAATTTGGGCCAAAATTCTATGGTAAAGACCCGTGCTCGCTCCTGAGCAAGCGCTGGCTTTTGCCCCCCCATCCTTGAAGGAAGACAAAGGGGGGAAGTGGCAAGCCCCGGAAGGTCCAGCGCAAGAGCACTGACCAATGGTGATGAGCCGCCGCATAAAAGATGGGGCCGCCATGAGGCAGCGGCCATTCGCAACAAAGAAGCTTATGGCTTCTACCATAGAGTCCCCCCCCCCGCCCACCAATACAAGATTATTGCCTGGACGTTGCTGGCATGATGATGTCACTTCCTATGTGCACTGGAAGTGATGTCACCACATCACTGGCAACACCATTTGGGCCTTCCTGTTTCTCCTTGTAAGTCCACCACCAGCCAGCTGATCTGCAGCAGGAGTGGGGCCTGGCAGTGGCAGACCTCTCCTCCACTGGGGGTGCTAACAACCCTACATGTTTCCCATTTGGTTTCCATTTTGATCTGTATTTTCATCACTGATTTTGATTCACCACTTTTCAAAATTGGTTTTGTACCTTTATTTTAAATTGGATGTTCATGTGTGCAGATTCTTTACACAAATTATTCAGTATTTAGTCCTCCCATGGATCTAATTACATTTATATAATCCTGATTTACTGAGTCACATATATGTTGAAAAATGTATATATTTTGCAGGTAAATTTCAGAGTGAAGAAACAGTAAATGGCACAAACATATATGACAGACATCCCCAATGAAGTTCCTGTGGGCATCATGGCATCTGATACTCATTTCCTGGTGTCTCCAAGTGTTTTTATAAAGTGGCCATTGCCAGCAGGGCTTCTGATTGGTCATTGAAGAACTGATCAACTGTGCAGATTAAAAGGCATACTGCTAAAAAGAGCTTCTGCCTGAAATGTTGAAGAGTTATTATTAGAGTTATGCAGAAACCTTAGTGTTTGACATTTTGTGGTTGGCTCTGCCTCCTGTAGCAGCCATTTTGTGGTTGCATCCATAATCCTATGTCAGAATTTCAAAAGTGCTGCCAGGCTCAAAAAGGTTGAGAACACCATATATATGGTTTTAACCACATAAAACAGAAGCAAGATACAAATAGGGAGTTCTTGGTCAAAACTACAGGGATGAAAAAATTGAAACCATCCCTTTCAAAGCCCCCTTGTCCAACAAGAAGACTTTGGGTGCAGGTCAAGAGTAAAACACACAATACAGAGGAGTGAATCCTCACTGCCCAGGGTAGCAAACCACCACCAGCCCCTTTAATCTAACCCCCAGCTGAGAGACCAAGGGACCAAGTCTCTAGTCCTACTGGATGCTTATCAAGAAGTCACCCCTGCAAGGTAGAACACTTGCACATTGAGTTCCACAAGCAATCACGTGGTATCTATAGCCAAAATACTGGGTTTAAACTGAAGCTCCAAAGCCCAGATAACACCACAGGAGTATAATTAATAAGGTTTATTTTAAAAGATGTGCACAACTTTACAAATATAATAGCAATGCAAAGCAGAAAAAAGTAAAGAAACTATATAACTATCCTAGAAAACTTATTCAGGCTTTGATTCTGTGACCCAGAAGTTAGTTGGCCAGATTTAAGGTACAGGATCCAGATAGAACTCTGAAGCCCAAAATCTTTTTTTTTATATATATATATTCTCAGTATAGACTCAGGCACACACACACACAAGCACACACAGTCTATGGTTTGTGGGAGTTAAAATGAAGAAAAGCTTACTGAATTTCAAAACTGTCCAGTTCCCACCCCTCCCATGCTTGAACTCTGTATCTGGTGAGATCCTTGTTTCCAGGTGACAGCAGAAGTGAATGTCAGTGTATCTAAATGGAGTCCAGGCATCTCAGTGGGATCACTATGGTGCTGATTTGTGGTCCTGCTTCAGTACCATAGTGCTCCCAACAGAACATTTAAAAAAAAAACCCTCTCAGACAAAAATGTGTGAGCCGGAGGCTAAAAAACTGAGCTAGCTCACACTAGCTCTGCTTAAAGGGAACAATGCTTACAACACCATTCCATCTGAAAAATATAATTTAGGCAAAGAAAAGTCAGCATATACAACACAGCTCCAACTCCTGGGGTGTGTTCAGGTGGCTCTTTTGAGCCGCACCAGGCATGAGTGCCTGGTGGATTTAAAGTGTATGTCCAGACCTCAACATCTGAGAATCGTGCCGCTTTTGTTAGTAGCCCATCGATCCCCGTTGGGGATCCGTACCTAAAAGATACTAGTTAAAGTCCGGTCTAAAGCTTGCCAACGGGCCAATGCTGGACTTTCTACCATCAGGTCATACCTACAGTGCGCAATCAGCCTGTAGGGATGGTCTTTGCACCATCCCAAACGGCCACCATTTAAAAAAAACTCTTAGCAATGTGCACATAACCTCTTAAACAACTGACATGCCCAGAGCTCTGCTCAAGCAATCCAAACAAAGTTATGTTTCTGATGGTCCCCTGAATGTTGTCAACTTTATTAAGTGAAACAGTACCTAGAGGAAGGTACCGCTAGCCATGTTTTTACTATTTTTAGTATACACATGCGTGGAGAAACAAGTATATAGTGAAGTGCCTGTGCACATGCGCAGACAGGATTTTTTTAAAAAAAGCCAACTGCACAGCTCCTTACAGTGGACGCCATCTAGTCAATTCACTGTGGGAGTCATGCTCGGTTAAGCGCTACACAAGTGGGCTTTCTGGTTGTGCAATGCTGGATCAAAAAGATCTAGCTCAAATTACAGCTGGGCCAATGGAGGGATTAGCTGCCCATCTGAACATACTCCTGGAGAACCTCTGGGTTGGCTCATTCAAGGCCACAGGCTACATCTAAGCTGGATCCCTACAACTGAGGAGAAACAGAGGTTGCTTCAGTCTTCAAACACATGGAACATATATGTTCTCAACCTAAGATTGTTGTCTTGACTCCAAAATATAATTCTACCACTTAGGAAGAATATGAGCTGTTGCATGGGAGTCTGGCAGCAACAAGGGAAGAATCAGCAGAAATAGTATTACCACTCACCACATGCTGTGCTCAGACAAGATTGGAGAATGAAATTTCTGCCAATATTTCTTTTGGTTTTTACTTCTGCACACTGTGAAAGATTTCTACATGCAGAGGTTGTTTTTATATGTAACATGAAAAAACGGCATTAGGTTTACACATCAAGGGTCACCTCTATATCTGTCACCACTAAATATCTACCCCAAACTAATTCTTTTTTTTGTTTATTCTGTTTTTTTCTTTGCATTTACAATCCTGTATAATGAATGTGCATTGAATTGTTGTTGCCCGAACACAATAGGTTCAATATGTCATTCTGTTCTAAGGACAGAAGTCCCCTCCCAGTTTAACCTGCTGAGCTTCCAAAATGCTACTCCTGAGGAACAAGAGACCTCAAGAAGAGTGTAAAGGCGGGGTTCTGCAGTAGCAGGAGAATCCCTCCTGTCTCTGGCAGAAAATGTTCTTTTGGATCCAACTCAAGGTTTCTATTGTTCATGAAGAAGATTCTCTGGATCACTCCAAACAGTAGCCAAATGATAGCTAAATGGAACTGCTATATTCAGAGGCAGATGCCAGGGACAAATAACAGAGGAACAAGAGTCCCCTTCACAGTCTTTTAGCATGCAGAGGCAGACAGCTGGCCACTGGTGGAAACAGGATTTTGGATCAGATCATTTGATCCAACAAGGCAATTTTGATGTTTATTGAGATGGAACTCTATTTGGGGCTTTCAGACGTGAAAATGCTGATATAGCCTTTGAAGTAAATGACAAAGTAAACATCATGCAAAACTTGTTACAAGTCAAATAGGCAAGCTTCAGATTTAAATGCTGTAAGTGACGGAGATGAATTTCAAATGCAACTTGGAAAAAATGCATTTTCTTTGCTTGGCCACAAATATTCTAGCTCCTATGTACACAGCATTTTTTGAGGAAATAAAAATATATAAAATGATAGAGTTGGAAGGGACCTCCAGGTTCATCTAGTCCAACCCCCTGCACAATGCAGGAAATTCACAAATACCTCCCCCTCCACCCCCAGTGACTCCTGTTCCATGCCCAGTATCATCTACGGTAGAGAAAAAAAAGTTGAGGCAGAAGACAGTCTTCCCTAATGTAATGTAACATAATTTGATTAAACAAGTAATCTGAAATGATTATGCAGATAAAATGTTGAACATTGTCACAGTGAGACACTTATCATCTTCACACAAATTCACAAATGATAAACCTATTAGGCAGCCTGGGATCATGGATAAACAATTGATTCAGCTTAAGTCCCAGATTTAAAAACAAAGCACAACCTGTGCAATAACATACATTCTGCTGAACATGCATTAAGCAGTGCAATCCTAAGTAGAGTTAGCCCCTTTTTTAAACCACTGAAATCAATAGATTTGGGAAGGTACAACTCTGTTCAGGAATGTAGTGCTGAGTGTGTCATTTAAATATTTTGATGACAAATATCAACATTTCAGTTTCATTATTTTTTCTCTGCTGTCCTATGAGGAAAAATTTAGCCAGTGTGCTTGGATTGTTCTGGAGGTAATTCAGGAAATATCTGACAATATAAAGATATATGACAAGTATGGGAGACTAGCACATCTTAAAATGGGGCAGTAGCTTGTATTCAAAGATCATTATTCAAAGTTTTATTCAAGGATCGTCTTAAAGTATATAACTTTATATATACAACAAACAAACTTTGTTGGTCTTAAAAATTCCACTGGACTCAAACTTTGTTCTGGTGCTTCAGATCAACACCCACCTGAATTATCCTAGCTCAGAGTTAAAGAAATCGATAATATTTAACCATGTGGTACACAACACATGGCATGAAACTTTCCGAGAGAGTGCCATATTGGTGTCTTTCCAAGAGCTATCAAGGCATCACTTTTAATACTTCCTCTTTTTTACTTGTGACTGTGGATACAGCCCAACTGTATATAACTTGCATGCCTAAAATGTATGGGGAATTATAGATGTTTATATACAAATGCTAGAAGTGTCCAAGGTAAAATGGGGGAGCTGGAATGCTTAGTGTCAGAGGAGAACATAGACATTGTGTGGATTTCAAAAAACTTGGTGGGATGAGGATGATCTGTGGGATACAATGATTCCAGGATATAAATTATACTGAAAGGATAGGGAGAGAAGGGTCGGAGGTGAAGTGGCTCTGTATGTTAGAGAGGGCATGCAATCCAGTAAAACTGAAAATGTAAGAGAAATAGATTCACTTACATAAATCTATAAGTGGAAATGGCCCAAAAGGAAACTTAACTCTGGCCGTTATCTCCCACCAAATCAAAGGTTACAGGATAATTTAAAAACAGCAAAAGAATTAAGGAAATCAGCTTGATGAGATAACGGTGTCATGGTAGGTTATTTTAACTACCCACATATTGATTGGGTCAGTATGGATTCAAGTCAAGAGAAAAAAAAATTGGGTTTCTAGATACTCTCAATGACTGTGCCATGGAGCAGATGGTCACAGAACCTACTGGGAGGAGGCAATTCTGGACTTGGTCCTAAGTAATTCTCAAGACCTGATGAGAGATGTACATATGATAGCACCAGTTGGGAATGGCGACCATAATGCTAATAAGTTTTGCTATAGGGAATTGCCCCAAAAGACCAACACAACCACATTCAACTTTAGAAGGGGTAACTTCTCTCAAATAAGGGGGCTTGTGAAGAAGAAACTGAAAGGAAAGGTAAGGAGGGTCAAATCCCTTCAGGAAGCTTGGGAACTATTTAAAACTACAATCCTGGAAGCTCAGATAAAATGTATACCACAGGATAGGAAAGAAACAAATAGGTATTTTAAAAAGGCCTGCATGGTTAACTAACAAAGTAATGGAAGTAAGAAAAGGTAAGAAGGATTGCTTTATGCTGTGGAAGGCTATGGAAGGCTAGTCCAAATGAGGTAAATAAAAGGAAGCACAGGCTTTGCCAAATAAAATGCAAGTCGGTGATCAGACAGGCAAAAAGGGACTATGAGAAACATAAAGATGAACAATAAAAATTTCTCTTAGTACATTAGAAGCAGAAAACTAGCTAGGGAGGCAGTGGGGCCATTGGATGACTAAGGAGTAGAAGGATTACTAAAGGATGATAGGGTAACAACAGAGATAAAACAGAAATATTTTAAATAAATAAATGATTAAATAAATAAACATTTAAAAATGCTATAAGTAGTATAAGAATGAAATAAAAAGACACCAACTGGGAACACCAGCATGAAAAATGTATGCAACAAAAAGATCCATAACTACCATCTATGAATTATTGTTAGCAGAAGAAGAAGAAGAAGAAGAAGAGATTGGATTTATATCCCGCACTTCACTCACTTGGAATCTCCGAGCGGCTTACAAACTCCGTTCCCTTCCCCTCCACACAACAGACACCCTGTGAGGTAGGTGGGGCTGAGAGAGCTCTTTCCCAGGCTAATGAACAGTTGCTTCTGCCTTGTGCCTCTGTCTGTTCCTGGTTTCACTGCTCTAATAACTTTGGACTACTCTGAGATTTTGACTTCCTGTATGATGCCAACTTTGATCATATATTTTCTAAAAATCCCTTTGTTGGACTCTCTGAGCTTCTAAAGAGTAGAGTAACAAGTGAATTTACTTGTACTAAATGGAGTAACATTGGCTTTTTCAAAGCAGGCTGAAAGCTTGGGATGATGGACCCTGTCTTGCTGTTTAAAAAGCAGGGTGGCAGGGTGGCCAGAAACACCTTTCTATCAGCTGCATGTGATTCAATGGCTACTTGTTACTTAGATCTAGCCATGCTGATCCAGGCTTCTGTAGCCTTGCAGTTGGATTGCTGTAACATGCTGTATATGGAACTTCCCTTGAAGACAACTCAAGAAATACAACTGGTCCAGAATGCAGCAGTCCAACTTCTGTCAGGGGAAGCCACCGGGAACATATGTTGCAGTTTTTGAGTCTGGCAGTCTGTCTCTGAGTTCAATTAAAGAAGAAGAAGAAATTGGATTCATATTCCACCCTTCACTTGGAGTCTCAGAATGGCTTACAATTTCCTTTCCCTTCCCCTCCCTACAACAGACACTCTGTGAGGTAGGTGGGGCTGAGAGATCTCTTTCCAGAACTGTCCTTGTGAGAACAGCTCTGACAGAACTATGTCTTGCCCAAGGTCATCCAGCAGCTGCAAGTGGAGGAGTGGGGAATCAAACCCAGTTCTCCCAGATTAGAGTCCATGCACTTGACTACTACACTAAACTGGTTATGATCTTTAAAACCTTTAATGACCTGGGACCCACATATTTGAAGGACCCCATCCTTCCATATATCCCTGTGCACCAACCACAGACATCAGACAACCACCTGTTGGATAAGAAACCACTTGAGGTGGCCAGTCTGGCATTGACTGGAGCCTGGACCTTTTCCATCATGGCTCTATCTCCACAAAGAGATTAGAGGGACCCCTTCTTTGCTGACCTGAAGGCGCTGCAAGACCTGTGTATTTTCCTGGACTTTTGAGGAGGTTTGAATGGCAGGCATCAAGGGGGGGGCTTGCTATTTAACTTTTAACTGGGGATGTTTTAGCTATTAGTGTAAGCCACCTTGAACTGAGAGGAATAGTGGAATATAAATGTTTCAACAAACAAACAAATATGATTTATTTGCCAAATGTCTCTTTTTAAAAGATATATAGGAAGCCTTTGAACTTGATCCTTGACCTGTTTCGCTTTGCTGACAAAATCATTAATCTTAAGCATTGGTCTCAGCTGTGTCTGCCTGTAGATCTCTTCAGACCTCAAGCCCTGGATTTAAGGTTGTATGACCGTTCCCTATAACTTCCCAATTTCCTCCCTTCCATCTTCTTTAAGTGCACCCTCTTAAGTGTGTGCATGTGTCAGTGCTGAGGGAATAAATTCTCAGATTCTTAGTGTAGGTTCTTTAAATTTATACTTTTTGAATTTATTTTGTATATTATAAAGCTCTTTGTGTTCACAGTCACTCTCTCACACTCTTCCTAGTTTTATTTTGGGGAACCTCTACCAAAATTCACCCTGGTATACACACATTCACATAGACTTCAAGGTCCCACATTATTCCTTTCTGGAACTCTTTTTAAAGCTAATTCCCGTTCTTTGGGTCCAGTTTGGGTAGCAAGTCATGTGACTGAAGGAGAGGCAAAAGATTAATGTCATTGCCACTCCTATACAATATGCTCATTTTCACTGAGATTGTCTCCTATTTTTCTAGCATGTAATTTATTATGTCTTCTTTAGTACAAAAGTATATATATCAATATATAACATTTATAAAGCTCACACAGTGAAAATATAATTGTTATAATTGTACCTAATATGGCCAAATTTGTGGATACAAATCCAGAGACTGGAGCCATAAGCAGACAAGCTAGATCTTTCTACAAACCTGAAAAAAATATCCCAGGTTTGCATGAACCCCTCCCCTGTCTTGAAAAAGATACATTGGGTGTTAACTCCCCCAAATAATAGAAGCAGCATCTATAGTTTTAAGAAGAAGAAGAGATTGGATTTATATCCCGCCCTTTACTCACTTAAGAGTCTCAGAGCGGCTTACAAACTCCTTTCCCTTCCCCTCCCCACAACAGACACCCTGTGAGGTAGGTGGGGCTGAGAGAACTCTTTCCCAAGCTGTCCTTGAGGGAACAGCTGGTACAGAGCTACGGCTTGCCCAAGGTCATCCAGCCAGGTGCAAGTGGAGGAGTGGGGAATCAAACCCGGTTCTCCCAGATTAGAGTCCGCGCACTTAACCACTACACCAGACTGGCTCTCAGAATTGAATACACTCAGAGACTGTTGCTAGGTAACCACACAGTCTTCAAGCCTTGGTTTCTGTCAATAAAAGACAAGGGAAAGAGTCAGGGCACTTTGCAGGTCTGTTTTAACCTTTGATGGAAGAATCATCAGGGCCAGCTCTGCCAGCAGCCACCAGGTGACTTGCTACCATGGAACTTGCATGACTCATCTTGGCCTGGCTGCTGGCTACTGTTCAACAACAGCCATCCCTTGAAAGCCCATGTGATGTAGTGATTAGAGTTTCAGAGCAGGATGTGGGACACCCAGGTTTGAATCAGCGCTCTACTATGGAAACTCATCGGGCCAGTTACACCTCCTCAATGTAACTTACCTCACAAAGTTTTTGTAAGGATAAAACAGAGAAGAATTATATAAAGCTACTTTGGGTCATTGTGGAGAAAGGTGGGGCATAATTGAAAAGTATAGGTATCACTAAGATGTGGTGTTAAGTGCCTTCAAGTTGTTTCCAACTTATAATGACCCCCCAAAAATCAACACAAACCTGGAAAAATAAAATTCCTCCTAACACGTAAAGCTCTGTTAGCTTGGCAGTGGGTGAACAGCTCTGGCAAGTGAATTCTAGAGCTGTGTGTGTTAAGTGCAGTCAAGTCGCTTCTGATTTATGACAACCCTATGAATTAATGTCCTCCAAAATGTCCTATTGTTAATAGCCTTGCTCAGGTCTTACAAATTGAGGGCCATGGCTTCTTTGATTGAGTCAATCCATCTCATTCTGGGTCTTCTTCTTTTCCTGCTGTGTTCAACTTTTCCTAGCATTATTGTTTTTTTCCAGTGACTCTTATCTTCTCATAATGTTACCAAAGTATGGGGGCAGCCCAAATGTAGGTTAGTTGATTGATGAGTGGGAAGGAGAGAAGGAAGCAGGGAAAGGTTAGGATATGGGTGTTGCCCAGAGAAAATAGATTAAGGAAGGGGATACAGGGTAATTGAGGCGCTCCCTGCAAGTCCTTGTGGGTTCCCCACCACACAACTGGGCTGTAGTTTTCCTGGTGGAGGTTGCCAGGCAGGGGGAGGAGGGAAAACTGAAAACAGGGGAGCAGATAATGGTAGCCTGGAGAGGAGATGACTGAGAGGTGACATGATAACCATATTCAAGTACTTGAAGGGCTGTCATATAGAGGATAGTACAGAGTTGTTTTCTGTTGCTCCAGAAGCTTGGACCAAAACCAATGGGTTAAAATTAAATCAGGAATGTTTTCGGCTAAACTTTAGGAAGAACTTCCTGACAGAGCAGTTCCTCAGTGGAACAGGCTTCCTTGGGAGGTGGTGGGCTCTCCTTTTTTGGAGGTTTTCAGACAGAGGCTAGATGGCCATCTGACAGCAATGGGGATTCTGTGAACTTAGGCAGATCATGAGAAGGGTTGATTCAGTGCTTGTGGCCCTTTCTTACATGCCTAGGGAAATGCTGATTGCCACTTTGAGGTCAGGAAGCAATTTTTCTCCAGGCCAGTTTGGCCCAGGGATCCTGGAGGTATTTTGTCATCTTCTGGGCATGGAACAATGGTCACTGCAGGTGTGGAAAGGGAAGTATTTGTGAATTTTCTGCATTGTGCAGAGGGTTGGACTAGATGACCCTGGAGGTTCTTTCCAACTCTATGGCCAAGTTCAGACTGGCAGTTTGGCCCGATATAGGCCTGCTTTGCAAGCGGATTAAGAGAGCCCGTTCACACAGTCATAGCTTTCTGGCATTGCTGTCCCACACTCACCCTGTCCTGAAGCGCTTTTATCCCACTTTTAAAAGGTACCTGGTGAAACTGGTGTCAAGCCGTCTGGGTGCACGTTCATCCTGCTTCCTGGCAGTGTGGACGCAAATAAGCTGCACAACAAGTGGCACTGGTAATGTGAACCCACTGATCTGGCTGCTGCACCCATGCGCCCATACACCTATGTGCCCATGCACCTACGCGCAGGTCGGCAAAACGGATCAAAGCCATGCGCCACTGCAGCACCGCCGCTAGGGGCTGCTCCACAGTGCAAATGCTCCATTCTTCCTCCTCCCCGGTATGGTCCCACATCAGTCTACACAGTGTGAACAGAAAGCCCCGCAACAACTCAGGTCTTTTTGCCCTGCTTCCCTTGTGCTTCATTTTGCCAGTCTGTCCTCAGCCTATGATACTATGACTCTATGACTGACGGTAAAAAACTAAGTATTAAGAAAGCTATCTAACTGGTTAATTACTGGTGTCAATATGTAAAATAATTTATTATTTATTTATTTATTTATTTATTTAGATTTATATCCCGCCTGACCAACATAGCGGCTCTAGGCGGCTGTTGCTCCAGAAGCAACAATAATTACTGCAACAGGAGCAAATCAGAATACAAGCCTGGAAGAAATATTGAAGATGACTGATCACAGGTTTAGGTAGCAAAGGAGCAGCTAGATACCTGATATTACTTGAGCTATAGTTACTACTGTAACACAAGTAAGAAGTTCAAGAAATATCAGAGTTGCTGGGATGTGTCAGAGTGTGGGGTAGAAAGTGTGCAGCTTACAGTGTTTCAGTAAGAGATGCTCAGCAGGAACAGCTTCTAAAGAGAAAGGGGCAGAATATTGCTTGTATTTTCCTTTCAGCAAATGCTTTTATGCCCTGCTGAGAAATCCATCCAAATGAAGCCTCAGAGGTGAGCAAAAAGTGGACATCCCAGCCTTTGAGCACATATCCCCATTCCCCCCCCTTTTTTGTAGCCAGAAGCAAGAATGAATGTAATACATGGTACCAAAAGAAAAAAGAGAGAGTGGATTAGTTCATGGGAAAGTCATTTTGGATTGTATATTTTACATCTGATGGAAGGAATAATCCTCACATTTGGTAGATCTTTGTTAACTAGAGTGCCAAATCTTTCATAAATTTAGCATTTTAGTAATGGCTCTACATCTGTCTTCAAATATATTGTAACACATTTGACTGAGTTTATTCCAAGTCCAGTAGGGTATAGAGAAAGTGAAACAGGATGATTTCAATGGGTTATCTTGGAACAAAAATTAATTATCAATTAAGCATTTCAAATACATTGATCAAAAGCAATCCATACATTTAACACACACAACACTTTTGGAGAAGCAAAATGTTAGCTGGAACTGACTGATGAATTAAACTCCTATTAAGCAACCAAGTAAACCCAGATTTGTAGCAGTTGTGTACAAGAGAACTTCTACACCTGTCACAGAGAAAAAGACAGTGTAGTGTGTGACCTCACTGGTATACCCTGCATCAGAGGAAAGCCTATTATACCCTCATTTACAGGCACCCTCACCTCTAAACTTCCCCGGGGTCCCTAAAGCATTCTTCCTGAGTCTGTGAGTATTCCTGAAGGGGACACACATATGATCATGGGAGCTTGCCAAAGATATGGACCCTAGAGGTTGTGGAAACAGACCATCTGTCTCTTCAACATACAATCTGTGCCCCCCCCCCCCAAGTATCAGAGTTCCCAGCATTTCAGCACATCCCAATATGGTGATCTTCTTTCTCTGAAAGCTCCTTTGTGTCTTTGATGTGTAAATCTCCTTTAACGACATTTCTCTGCAAAACACCTACTCTGTCCTTCATGGCCCCTTTCCTGGGCCAAGCTTCCTTTAAAGTGTAAACATTTCTCTGGAAAGCAGATTTATGGTCCTTTTCCTGGGCTATTCTCTGGGTTACCAAAAACATTAACTTTGAAGTATCAGATAATATCAGTCATCAACCCCACATGCACACTCCAGGATATACCCACTAGGGTGGCATCACACCTTTTTGATCAAAGTTTGGGAAACCTCTCAGTCCTTTGTTCACACCCTCTAGTCTATAAAACAGCTGTCCAGCCACAGCTTTGTGTGTCACTCTAGGGCACCTAACAGAGTAGCACCCCCAAACTCATGATTTGGGTTCCCTTTTGTTCATGATATGCTGGTCATTCATGATCTCCCTTCCATGGACATCTGGATGGTAAATATCACCCCATAACTCCCTCTGTGTCTCTGAGCGCCTCCATTTCTCTGTAGCCTTGTTTGCATGTGTTATTTGATTGCTTTGGTGTGTATGAATTACATTTAACCAGTATTTTTCAGTAAAACAATCTTCCTTCAAACTTAGTCCCAATCATTTTGAGAACCTTTCTCTTTGAAACTGACCCTGGTATACACAGGTGTAGATCCTAAATGTTATGCCCATCTTGTCAGTTTGGTCTTCCTACTAATTCCCCTATCTAAAATGGAGACAGACCAGTTTGGGTAACAGGTTTTATAAGTGTTTTTTTTTAAAATAATAATAATAATATTAGCTTATTTATATACAGAGTATGACTCAAAACAGTTTCTGTCTGCCCAGTTTGGTGTAGTGGTTAAGTGTGTGGACTCTAATCTGGGAAAACCAGGTTTGATTCCCCACTCCTCCATTTACAGCTACTGGATGAACTTGGGCAAGCCATAGTTCTGTCTGAAACTCCATGTGAAGGGCGAAGTATAAATCCAATTTCTTCTTCTTCTTCTTCTTCCTCTCTCTGTTCCATATTAACCTGCTCAGTTCCCCCAGCTGAAAAAGATCACCTGCTGGAAACCCTCATGCTTAACTGAGGAATTAGGGATTAATTTCTAACAACGAACACCTACTTGCTGCTTTTAACGCTCCCCCCCCCCCAAGGTACTAATGCTGATGACAATGTTACTATCAAACTTTGCATATTTAACAAACAAGATTTTTTTTTATTTTGCAATTTCTTCCTGTGGATTAAATGAACATAGACAGACCACAGTGTTCTAATAAATCTATTGTGCTCCAAAATTTAAGGCATATCTCTGACAGAAGCTGAAATACTGCCTACACAAAACATTTTTTGAAAACAAAACAATTACTAGAAATGATTTTCAAAGTCATGTAGTTTATGTTTCATTTTCAAGGTCTTTCTCCATTCTGTAAAAGACAAGCAGCATTCTATCAAAAGAGATGTACATTTAGCAACCTCTAGAGAATAGATTTCCTGCTGATTCTGGGATTAACACTGATTCCTAAAGCCCACAGTAAAGATTCAAAAGATTCAAAAGCTGCTCCTAGTACAAAATGTTATCTATATATAAAGATAAGAAACACCGTTCACCAAACCACATAAAACACAAAGAAGCCCTTCCAACAGTGTTTTTAAGAGGAACCTTTTTATAGATTCATCCATGTTTTTGACATCTTGAATGTCTTGCTTGAAATTTCTGTAGGACTGATTACTGAAGAGAGATGCATTGTGCCAGAGAAGTTATCTGTTCTGTAACATATTATCCATGGCTAAACTATGACCTTCTGACTTAATGACTAGACCATGCTTCACCTAGAAAATGATAAAATATCAGTGGTAAAGCTCCAATTATTTCAGAGTACAGCAATTTATTAGAGCACAATCCACTACAGAAAGGTCATGGAAGTGAGATAGTAGTGCTCAGAAATTTATGTTTTGGGGTATATATAGCTGTAAAAAAAGACACAAGCAATAACACTATAATAATTACAGGCTTTAAAATACAGAATTCAAACAATTTCATGTTCAAGGTATAGGGAAATGACAGATAAAAGTGTATATTACATGCAAATGTATGCAAAAATGCATTATAGTTGTGATGTCTTTGGGGGTTTTTTAAGGAAGACAGTCTTCAGTGGAGAATAGCAAAGGAGGAGAAGATGCTCTTTCACTGACAGCCATTTTCTGGCTCTAAATCACTCTCCCAGCTGTTCTTCCTTTTTCCTTTTTTTTTTTTTTGAGATCACCCTTGTCAATATGCATCTAGAACCCTGTGGGAGGGGTAGACAGATGCTGTATGATTCTGGCTGATGGACAAAGGATTTCTCCAGCAATTTGCACTGAAAATAAAAGCCTCTTAATGCTGATTTTTAAAATTTAAATATATATTTAAACCCAGTTGGTCTGTTAAACTATTAGTTGAAGGGCTGTCAACTGCCTGAATGAAAGAAGAAATTCCTGTCCCATTACCTGTAGTTTAATGGGATTTTATTTGCCAGGTGATGTCATTTATTTCCCTGCATGAAAAGCTTCAGTTGCTAATTTCCACATTGAAGCCTCCATTAAAGGGACAGAACACTTTCCCCCAAGCCTGTTGACAGTCCTGGTTATAGGCAATGTGTAGTTTGCCCTTAAAATAGAAAGCAAGTATTCTCATTGGCCTTTTGCTACTAACAGGATCCTGGGGGAGAAGGGCATAGGATACTTCAATTTCGAAAAAGCTTTGTTGTAGATCCCTCAGGTGGGAATCTCTGTCTGTGTGATTGGAGCAGATGAGGCTGTAGCATAGAGCCTGGCTGTATATACTGAATCATTTGATATGCTTAGGGATGGTAGCTGGTGTGAGAGCCCACGGAGTCAGTCAACAATAAGGGTCCTTAAACAGGAAAAAATTATTGAAGAAAGATCTTACTGGTCATCTGCACTTTTCTGTGTTAGTAATAGCCTGGGTCCATGAGGTCAGAGAAATTATACAGAATTCAAAGGGGCATTCATGATAATACATCCAATCAAGGGAGGGATGAAAAGGTGCTAAAAATACTGGCTTACAGTTCCCAAGGTAAATGTGGGAAAGATACATTGCCAGACCTAAAATGAAACAGCAGCTGGTATACAGACTTCCAAGGTCATGGTGCAGGCTAGGCGATAAGGGTGCGATAAGAACTGGGCAGGTAAGACATTCCACAGACATGAGGCCTACAGGAGTCAGGAACCACCTTCCACCCTCCCAAAGATCACCCCCAAGGCCACCAGGCTTCAATGGATACATTTTGTGAAAGGCACAAAGCAATGCAGGAGCATTAACATGTACTACATCCACCCACTCATTTTCTCCCAACCCAAAGTCCTTCTAGTGGACAAGATAGAGTAACCACCCCCATTTGGACTTAGAGTCCAGGATTTGCTCAACCTTGAAATGAGGTTCACCATTCATCATCATCAGAGGAGGAATCGAATGCTGGGGCCTCCATGAGTTCGGCCCAGTGTCCCGTTTCAAGATGCTGAAATGAAAAACAGGGTGGACAGATTTCAGCAGTTTAGGCAAGTCAAGTTCAAAAGTCACATCATTAATTTTCTTGGCAATCTTAAACGGACCAACATACTTCCAGCCCAATTTGTGACTAGGTTGTAATCCTCAAGTGTTTTTGATAGACACGTAAACAGGGGAAAGATCCCACCCTGGGGCCCTCCCCTTATCTGCATGTTTTTTTGTAATCCAGTTTGGCTTTGTCAAGTGTTTTAGCAATTAATGGCCAAGAGTCTTGTAGAGAGTACCACCAATCTGCAAAAGTGCCTGAGTCCTATCGTGTGGGTCCTAAGGACAGGAGGGGGACCCCTTCAAAAAACCCAGCTGCCATGAATGGGGAGACACCCATCGAGGAGTGGACAGCATTGTTATAACTATATTCTGCAAAAGGAAGTAATTCAGCCCAGTCATCTTGTTGATAGTTAGTGTAGCAGCGTAAAAACTGCTCCAGAATTTGGTTAACTCTTTTGGTTTGTCCATCAGTCTCAGGGTGATAAGTGCTACTGAGGGCAGGCTCAATCCCCATGATTTGCAAAAGCTCCCACCAGAAGTTGACAATTGCAATTCATGGTTGGAAATTATCTTGCGCGGAAGCGAGTGCAATCTGATTATGTTGCAAAGAAATGCCTTGGCTAGTGCTTTAGCTGTTGGGAGTTGCTTAAACAGGATGAAATGTGCCTGTTTAGAAAATAAGTCCACAACAACCCAAATTACAGTTTTCCCCTCACACGGGGGCAAGTCTGTTATAAAGTCCATAGAAATGGTTTCCCAAGGCCTACTTGGAGTCTCCAAGGATTGTAACAGTCCTGGAGTTTTGCCCCCTTGCCTTTTGCACATGAGGCATGTCTGGCAAGAGGAGACATAGGTAGACACATCCTTGCACATGCAGGGCCACCAAAATTGGTGTTGAGGCAAATGCAAAGTCTTAAGGTATCCAAAATGTCCTGATAGTTTTGATTCATGGGCAGCATGCATAACTTCCTTGTGTAATTGGAGCGGCACAGTGAGTTTATCTCCTTTAAACCAACAACCATCTGACCCTTGGGAGATAGTCGCATCTGAACGGTAATCCAGGATTTCTGCATCTGAGTAAGCTTGGGTGCATTTACTGTTCCACCCCTCAGGGTCAGGATTTGGAGGTTTTTTTGTTTTTTTGTTACTTAGGATTGCACCCCCTAGTTGGGCTGGAGTAAACATAGAGTATAACTTCATCTCTTTTGCTTTCATGTTGGGGAAGGCGAGACAATGCATCTGCTAGAGAATTAGCCTTCCCTGGGAAGTAACGAAGTGTGAAATTAAATTTGGAGAAGTCTGCCCAGTGCAATAATTTAGCATTCAATCTCCTTTGCATTTTAAGGGCTTCGAGGTTTTTGTGATCGGTCCAGACCTTGAAAGGGGTCCGAGCTCCCTCTAGCCAGTGGCAGCAAGTAGTAAGGGCTAGGCAGATGGTGGCAGCTTCCTTATCCCACACTGCCCAATTTCTCTTGGTCTCCCTGAACTTATGAGAGACATAAGCCAGAGGGTGCAGCTTCCCATCAGAGCCCATGGCTACATCAGAAGTGTCAACTTGTACAATGAATTTTTTATTCTCATCAGGGTGGGCTAAGACTGGCTCTGATGTAAAAAGTTTTTTGAGTGTCTCAAAAGCCCCCTGGCATTCTGGGTCCACACTAAGCAGGCATTGGGCTTTGCAGAGTCCAAGCCCTTCTCCTTCATCTTTAATAAGTCAGTTAGGGAAAGACTATACTGCACAAAATTGCAAATAAATGTGTGGTAGAAATTAGTGACTCCTAAGAAACTTTGGAGTTATCTGCATGTCTTAGGGGTTTCCCATTCAACTACTGCTGCAATTTTTGTGGGGTCCATTTTCAAACTTCTTGGGGAGATGTGGTACCCCAAAAAGTCAATCTCATTTTTATGAAACTTGTATTTAGACAGCAAAGAGTTTATGCGCCTTGAGGGTAGCGAGTATGTCTCGAACCAGTTTGACAAGCAACTCTTTCTCTGGGGAGAACAGAAGAATATCATCAAGATAACAAAGGATCCCCTTAAACAGGTACTTGTGTAACACTTCATTTATCAAATTCATAAAAACACCTGGAGCCCCTTGAAGTCTGAACAGCATAACCAGGTATTAGAATTATCCCAGGGGGGTATTGAAAGCAGTCCTATATTCATCCCCCCCCCCCATATGTGCACTCTGAAATAAGCATCATGGAGGTCTAGTTTGGAAAAGATCTTGTCTTGAGACACCTCCGCCAAGAGGTCTTTTATCAGGGGCAGGGGGTAGGCATTTGAAGTAGATATGGCATTGAGCCCCCGGTAATCTGTGCAAAGTCACAAGCCCCCATCTTTCTTTTTCCTGAATAACACAGTGGCAGCGAATGGGGAGGTGGCTGGTCTTATGAACCCTTGTGCTAAATTCTTGTCAATGAACTTACCCAAATCAGCTTGTTCAGCCAGGCTCATTGAGTATAATTTCCCTTTAGGGAGTTTGTGCCTAAGCAACAGTTCAATGGCACAGTCTGTATTCCGATGTGTGTGTGTGGGAAGGGTTCATCTGCCTCAGTTTTCCCGAATACATTAGCTAAATCTTAGTATTCGGCCAGAATGGCAAAGGAGTCTTCATGCGCAGAATGCGCCCATTCTGAAGAGCCCAGAGGGTTGGGGCCCCTTTGGGGTTTCCACCCATGGTCCATTGCGGGGATACCCACTTGATCCTCCCTTTGCTCCATTTAATATAGGGGTTGTGGGCTCCCAGCCAGGGACTGCTTAGGACCAGAGGGAACTGTGCATGGGGGGTGATGACAAAGGCTCTTTTTCCCCAATGCTCCCCTGTGCCAATTATCAACAGTTCAGTCTCATATCCACAGGGTTCTTTCATCTCTGAACCATCCATCTGTGTGAACTTCAAGGGTTCCTCTAAAGAATTCAATCCCACTCCCAAACCTGTCACCACTATGGGGCTAATCAAGTCTCTGGCACACACTGAGTCAATGAGGGCTCTCACTTGGACTTGTGTGCCGAGTTCGGGATTTACTATAGTGAGAATCATATAAAGAAGAGGGGCAGGGGAGCTCACTGCTGGTAGTGCTAGCTGTTGTGGGACCTGCTGCGTTGCACCGCTTAGAGCAGGTCCTGGTTGTTTCTTGCTGGCTGGGTTGGCTCCACGACTGCTACATTCTCAGGTTCAGGAAGTGCTTCCAGTTGCAGTGCTCGCAGCTTAAGGGAACGGAGTCCCTTGATGGCACGAGGTGCAGTGGCTTGTGTGGATGGAGCCCCTTTTGGGGTTGTGGCTGGGCACGAGGAAGCATAGTGCCCGGCTTCTCCACAGCACATGCAGGTCAAAATGATGGGACAATAAGAACCTGTGGAAGGTTCATTAATTCAGAAGATATAGATCTTCTAAGAAGACATTGATAAATTGGCTTCTGCCATATCTCCAGAAGATCCCAGGCTTCACTGACATCTTGTGCTGGTCCAGGATTCTGTAGCTGACTGATCTCAAGGCACCAGCAGCAAGCCAGGGGTTGATTGCTCCTTGGCACACACTGCTCATGGAGAGTAAAGAAAAGTTGAATCATGCAGACTTGAAAGGGGTGTGAGAAATTACCTGTGTAATTTGTTAATACCTTCACCAAGTCTCTTTTACTCCCTGTTCACCTCAAATAATATTCTAGATTATGTATTGTTATCTTTTAAACAAAACTGTTATCCTTTTAAACAAAAGCAACCTTTGAAAGCTCTATATTTCAGAAAAGGAATGGGTGGGGGGGAGATAGCCTAACCCTTTTCCTTTGAACCATTCTTCAACATAAATTACTCCCCCACACTGTTTTTATTTCATTGGGGAAATGATATGAAATATGAACCAAAAGGTACACATGGTTGTATGAAAGATGTGGTTTGGCCCTCAGCACTGGGAATAAGGCAGCATGACTGTCATCTATAAACATCTTTAATTCTATGCTTTCAGTGAGGAGGACAACAAAAGAGCAAATATTCATGTATTCTTGTTGGAATGCTTCCCTGTAGGTTTTTTTTTAATGCAGTAGTGTTTCTGACTAATGAGAATCTAAAAGATATTGTCCACAGTAACTCTGCAGGAAGCACAGAGATAATAGAAAAATTAGATACTTTAGAAAGGAATTATGCATACTGCTTCAAGGGGAATCTTTAGAAATTTCTTAATTGCAAGTATTTCTTGATGTATGGTCTTGTCACTGTGATATATTCATGGCATATTTTCAAATACACACATTCCCTACTCTTTTTAAAAATCCAGATGGGTCTGTGAGTATAAAAATTAACTACATATTCTCTTTCATCAGTTGAATGAAATAAAGATACTGCAGTTGCTTGTATTTGCATTACTGGTTACAGTGTTTAAATTTCAGCTGATTAAATCATACTCTTTTTTATTCTTTAAAAATGATAGCCAAATGCCTCCCTTTCAGTAACTTTCTTAGTAACTGTAATAACTTTTTACATCCATTTTGGTTATATTTTGAATTATAGTCTCTAGGCAACTTTTAAGTTGTGCTACACAGGCTTTCCCAAATCATGCAGGTCTCCATGTGTTTTTTATTAAGGAATTATTTTTTATTATTATTCCCAAATCATGCCCATGTGTGTTTTATTAAGGAAGCACTTTTTTTAACACAGCGCCCAATCTATAAGGACAATTCATGTTCCAGAAACTCTGTGCGCGATCATACACACCCATTAGCCATGCAAGAGGGACAACTCACTGGTGGATCAAAGCGGTGCGATCACACCAGTACATCTGGGAGGCATCCCACAACCGTCACAAGCCGTCGCAAGCCATTTTGATCCACCGGAGAAGCGGAATAAAAAACTATTAGGGAAAATGCAGTAGCAAATGGTTTGCTGTGGGCCACAACCAGACTTTCCCCGTGTGATCACTCCAGCACAAACTTGTGGTATCAGGGATAGTCTGATCAGGCTATCCTGACACCATGCTATTGTTTCTCCCCCCCTTCTCAGTATGCGCATCATTGCATACTGCCATTGGAAGCCCTGGGTGGAGAAGCAATTCAGTGACCCCCCGTTTAAGTGAATCGGAAACCAATGACAAAAAAACCCCCCACAACTCGGCCGCAGTTGCATCTGATTACGCAGTGGCTAGTCGTGCCGGCAGCTTCACTGACATGTGTGATCACGCAACTGTGGGTCAAATTGCTCTGGGAAATTTACTTCTAGTCTAACTATTAACTTCAAGTTTGTTGTATTGTTGTTGTTGCTATGTATATTAATATCTCTTCATGTGGTTAAATACTATGATACATTCTTGTATTTGCACTTTTTATACTTCAAAACACACTGTGCAATGATACTTGCTTTATGTAAATTTACAATTGTCTAAATTCTAGTTGTTTTTAACAATTGCATTTATATTGTAAAATCAATAAAATATATTGTACAAAAAAAGACTTAAAGCTACATCAGTATAGCCTCCTCTGACAAGCAGTAATTCCCCAGGGTTTCTAGTCTCTATCACCTATGCTTGATCCTTTTAACTGAAGATACAATCTACAGGGGCTGCAAACCTTTGAACACCAGTGCTAGGAGGCAGCAGCAAGGGAAGGCTTCACATCTATGTCTCGTTTGGCCATCTGGGGCAATTGCTTGACTGCTGTGTTAAACAGTATGCTGTACTAGTTGGACTACTGGTGTGATCCAGCAGGCTCTTTTTGTGTACTTACATTCTTACAAACCTGGAATATTCTGCATGCAAAGCAGATAAAGTACCACTGAGTCTCTGTCCTTCTCCAAGGAGACCAAAGCATCAGAGGGGAAAATGTGTCTAGATTGCTTAGATAAGGAAATAATCTAGAGGTGTTTATACACATATGCTAGAAGTTTTTGAGCCAAGATGGGAAAGATTTAATGCTTGGTGCTAGATGAAAATAGATATTGTGGGCATTTCAGAAACCTGGTAGAATGATGAAAATTACTGCTGCCCATACCTGGTTCATATAATGATGTTATCCCTCAAAATGAATTCCTATAGAAAGCAAACACTTTCCACATGGAAGAAACATATTGGATTTAAGAGTGACTGAAGAAGGTTAAGTGAAAAGTGTAACATTATTTTATTCCAAGTCAAACCCACTGATCCATCTAGTTCAATATTGTACATTTTGATTCTCAGAGGACTTCTAGGTCCTCAAGCAGAAAAAAAGTAGTACCTACGACATAAGATAATTTAACTAGAAATAGCAGGGACTGAATCTGGATTGTTTGCTCACAAAGTTCTATAACTGAGCCCAGGACCTTTCCTGTATTTGCAGCTACTTTCTATTGAAAATATTCACAAAATGACAGTTCTTATATTTGGAATTTGAATACCAGTTCTCTAGATTTTGAATATTAATTCTTATGGCATGGCACCTGATAATTATCAATAACTGTTCATGTTGATAAGACTACATGCTGTCCCGAGTGACAATGCTTCTGAACCTTATCCTATACTTGATTACCACAAAGCTATGCAAATGGGAAACTGAGCCCAATGGAAAGGCCACAGACTATTTTCTACATCTATACTAGTGATATTTTACAATATATATTACTTCATTGTGCACAATCCTATGACCTCTGCCTCTGTCCCACTGCATATAAAAAGTTATGATGATCAACGATGGCTTGACAGGTCCATAGGTGAATGTCATGGAAGGTAGTGTAATATTTGTTGGAAATATAATCTGGGTACAACAGTCATTTTAATGAAGGACATTCTTTCATTGGATTTCTTTATACTTCTGAATAAATACCAATAGCTACTGCTAAGCTTATCTTTCTTCTTCATTCTCATGATGTTAGCAATTTAACATGTCACTAAGGGTTTAGGACTGTGCTTTATGATCTAGTTATAACTGCAACTGTAAGGTGGAGGATACAACAATACTGTGCAGTATATTTTAGCCAGCTAATACAGAAAAATTGAAGAAGCCGAGTGAAACATGACTGTCATTCTCTTTTATGTACTGTTGCCTAAGCTCTTTTAAATCACAAGTTAAAGTACCAGAATGATAAGTAGGGTTAAGCAGCTACCCCCAGTCCAATAGGTTCCAAAAATGCCATCACTATATCATCACCCAATGGCATCACTTCTTCAACTGATGATGAATTGAATTGATGGACATGAGAATCCTGTCATTCCTAGGTGCTTCCTTCTTTCCTGCCCAAGGGAAGTGACTGCCTGTACACAATCCAAATATTCTTCTTGGCTCAGCCTCCCTACCTCTCAGATACTAACTTTCAGACTAGAGATGTTTTATTATGGGAGAGACGTCAATGTTTTTGGTTTTAATCCATTTGATCTATATATGATCATATGATCTCATCTGCCCTTCCCCTCCCTGCATTAAATCTTGAACTGCTTCCAAGATACTACTGGTAAAATGTCATTTGGATGAGTATCATGTGAGCTTGAAGGCCACAAATGAAGAAAGATGTGAACATATTTGAAATGTTTCACAATAGCTTTTTGTTTGTTGGTTGGATGATTTGTTTTTTTTCCCGCCTTACAGGAAAAAAGAATCTCTGATTAGTTTTATGTGAACAGAACTCTACATATAAATGAACAATCAGTTCACTAATGATGAGAAAATGCTTAGAATATATCAGAGTATTAAGCAAGGAACATGTTGATAGTTTTTTATATAGATACTTTGAAAAAATGCCAAAAGGGGGGGAACAGTTCAGCTACTCTATTGAGGATAAGATAAGGAGGAGTGAGTTTAAATTACAGGAGTATAAACCAGGGCTATTTTGGGGCAGGAATGCACAGGAACAGAGTTCCGGTTGGCTCATGAGTTGACCACGCCTACAACCAAAACCGCTGCCCTCCCCACGTTACACACAAGAGGGAAAGGCAGCATGTTAAAATGCCCTCTTTCCTTCTGGGGAGTCCCTCAGGATTTCCTTGTTAATTTCACTCCCGCCAGTCAGCTGAGAGTGAAATTGGCAAGGAAAAGCCTCTTTCTGCCTCCCCTTCTCTAGCTGACATGTGGGCGGCTAGAAAAGGGCAAGCACAGAACCCAGGCATGTTGAAAATGCCTTTCTTTTCCTCCACAATCTGATCCCAGGCACGTCAGCAGGGCCTTTCCCCAGGCTCTCTGGTTTGGAGGGGGGGGGGTAGACTAGAAAGGCAATGCTGAAGTGGGGCAGAGAAGCTGGAAGGGGAGAGAGGCAAGCTTCCATGCCTGCCCTGTGCTTTCCCAGCCCCCCACCTAATATGCTAATAAGTTTCTGCTGTTGGGTGTGACTTATTATGCTAATGAGTTCTTGCTGGCTTTTTCTACAAAAAAAGCCCTGGTATCAACAAACTTCCTAGGTACAAGGGTAGCTTAACAATGGAGAACCAATGGAGGATGATAGATTGGACATGACCATGGGAGAGTGAAGTTTAAATTTCTATGAAGCCATGTATTTTACTAGATATCTCGGGCTCCTTCACCCTCACTGTTCATTAATAATGGTACAAAACAATGCCTCACTAGTTGCATAGACATTCCTGTCTTGTTCTTAAAGCTGCAGAAAGGGAGAAATTCAAAACATTGCTATTTAACAGAAAGCTTCAATATTTTTAAAGAATATTTGAAATGGATTTTATATTTCCCTTTTATTTAAAACATTTGTCAGTTGGTTGTATTTTGGAATTATGACAACTATTTTATTAAGTTGAGTTTTACTGTTTGACTAGAGAACAAGAGATTGCATTTATACCCTGCCCTTCACTACCGGGAGGAGTCTCAGAGCAGCTTACAATACCTTTCCCTTTCCCTCCCCACAACAGACACCCTGTGAGGTAGGTGGGGCTGAGAGAACTCTTTCAAGAATTGCTCATGAGAGAACAGCTCTGAAACAACTTGTAACTGACCAAAGGTCACACCAGCAGCTGCATGTGGAGGAGTGGGGAATCAAACACGGGTCTCCCAAATTAGAGTCCGCACTCCTAACCACTACACCAAACTGGCTTTCTAGAACTTTTTTATGTTTAAGCATCATTTAATGATTAAGTAATATAGTAATTTATAACATAATTAGATAAACTGTATAATATGTATCATTTACATACAAATGGGGTAGTGATATTGGATAAGAACTATCTTTCCAAAGAAAATCCTTGAAAATTAGTAAAAGATGAATGAAAATTAAGAAGAAATGAATGGGTTTATGTTTAATTAAGGTATATTGTAAAAATCCCCTCTGGCATGAACAATTCATTTGCAGAGAAAAAGACATGCTTAAGATGCCCATTTGATAAAATAAATGATTTATCCATAAGGAGGAACCCTGCAGGAAGGCTACAAGCATCTCAGTATGCTGTCCATTACTTTGATGTGTGAATGATTCAGAAAGCTTCAATAAAGGACAAAATTACTTTTGACACAGCTCTATTACACACAGAAAAGGTAATTAATACAATTATACTAGGGAGTATTCATTAAGCATTTTTATACTATGATCAAGGGTATTCTTTCTTCTAGCGGATTTAGTTGGACAGCTAGGGATAAGATTCTAAGTTGTTTCCACTGTCACATATAGGAGTGTGTGCTTGGTATATACCGACCCAAATAAATTGCTATTTTTCAGGTATTTATTCAGCCAAATACATACCAAAATAGCTGCACCTGAAAAAAAGTTGATATTATTCAGTTTTTATTTGGATGCAGCTAGAAGATGAGTTGATTTGCGGCATAGCTCGATGAATCAGGGATTTAAAATGCTTGCTGAGTTGACTCGCAGAGTCCTGCTGCCACCATGGCACAACTCTGCAAGTCAACTCAGCAAGCATTTAAACTTTAAATCCCTGCTGAGTTGACTCCGGCATGACTCCCACAACCACTGTCAAATCCTCCATACCACTTTCTCCTTATGGATCACTTCCTTCCCCTTGGTCAAACCCTGCCTTCCCGAGATGCTGCAGTCCCAGCTGAGGATCCAAAATGTGCCCCTGGGGACCCTCTCTAACATCCAGGGGTCTGCTTCCTGACCCTTTCTTTGCTGTCACTGTGAGCAAGACCCCTTTTTTTGCCTTCTCCCCCTGTAAAAGCACCTTCCTGAGATCCTGGAGACCTCATTCTTTCACTGCTCACATCTGACCTTCATCTACCACCATCAAGGTTCAGCCAGCTGGCATGACCCCTGCAACCTCCACCAAATACCCCATACCCCCTTTTCCTTGTGGGTTACTTCCTTTCCCTTGGTCAAACCCTGCCTTCCCAGGGTGCTGCAGTTCCAACTGAGTATCCAAAACATGCCCCTGGGCACACTGTCCAACATCCAGGGGTCCACTTCACAACCCCTCTTTACTGCCATTGTGAGCAAGCCCCCCTTTTGCCTTCTCCCCCTACAAAAGAACCTTCTTGGTGTGCTGGAGACCCTGTTTTTTCACTGCTCACACCTCCTGGCCTTCCTTTACCACCACCAAAGGTCAGTCTGCTGGCACCCCCAAAACCTTCCTCAAATTCCCCTTTTCCCATTGCCAGTCTTCACCTCCTTTCCCTTGCAGCCCCACCTGTCAGCCCAAGGCCACAGCTACCAAGCTGTCCTTCCACTTCTGGCCACTCTCCAACAATCCTACATCTGAATCACCACTGTCTCCTGGGTCTCCCATGGCAGCATGACTCAGCAAGTCAACTCAGCAAGCATTTAAACTTTAAATCTCTTCTCCATTATACACTATGGGGTGGTTCTCATCTGCCCTTATTATATAATTTCATTTTCTTCTGGCAACATTCTATGCTTGCCAAAATCAGTTGGCTGCCTGATGTGTCACTCAAGATGTTCCTATCACTAGCTGCATTGCCTGAGTCTCACCACCAAAATTCTAAACAGTTTGCTGTTCCACTCCCCCCAACAGCCAGTCGGAACACAGAGGTTATTTGCATATGTGGCCTGATTGGCTTTTGCCTCTAACATTCTAATCAGTTTGCTGTTGCTGTTGGGTCATTGAATGTGGTCCTGAGGTAAAATACACCTCCCAGTCTTCGCTTAACCCATCACTGGAGTTGCTAAAATATATCTCCCAATCTTCCCTTAAACAATCACTGGAGTTGCCAGTCTTCCTGTGGGGCCTGGAGATCTCCCAGAAATCACCATGTTCTTCAGCCACAGCACATCCCTGCTGAGGTGTAGTGGTTAAGTGTGCGGACTCTAATCTGGGAGAACTGGGTTTGATTCCCCACTCCTCCACTTGCACCTGCTGGATGACTATGGGTAAGCCATAGCTCTGTACCAGCTGTTCTCTCAAGGACAGTTGTCTCAGAGCTCTCTCAGCCCCACCTACCTCACAGGGTATCTGTTGTGGGGAAGGGAAGGGAAAGGAGTTTGTAAGCCACTCTGAGACTCCCTTGGATAATGAAGGGCAGGGTATAAATCTAATCTCTTCTTCTCTTCTGCTTTGGGCAATGGATTCTATGGAATTATACCCTGCTGAGGTCCCTCCACACCTCACACCCTGCCCTCCCCAGGTTCTACTCCTCAAATCTACAGGTCTGGCCCTCCCCTTAGTATTGCCAGCCTCCAGGCAGCACCTGAAGATCTCCAAGATCAGTTCTCCTGGAGAAAATGGCTGCTTTGGGAAATGGACTCTATGGAATTATACCCTCCCCACCCCTTCCCTCCCCAGGCTCTACCCCTCAAATTTACAGGTATTTCCCAGCCCAGAGTTGGCAACCCTGTAACTGGCTATGGAACTGCTTTCCAGACCCTTGGAACCCAGAAGACATGGCGTAGGAGGAGGTGCTTTTCCGCCTTAGCTGCCACTGCATAACCCCAAATCAACATAAGTCAGAGGTGGAGGGAACCATACCTGTTACCACGAGGCTGTCCTCCCAGATTACCCACTTGGGGCAGCAAAATGACTTGAGAAAGCCCTGCCTTACAACTAACCAGAAGGAAATAAACATGGCTTGCCTCCCTCTATTTTCCCCTTCCCTCTGCTGCCCCACCAGCCACAGCCAGGACACTCACCTGGAGCTTCCTTCTAGAGCCTGCTATATTTCTTCCCACAACAGGCCTTACGCCTAGTAGGGTATAATGGAGCCAAATAAATTTGGGTTTTGTGAATATTTACCTGAATCCAAATACAAACATGATACTGGTATTTGGGAATATTCAGAAGTACCAATATTTTCCAGGTCCTGTGGACCTGAATAGGAAAAAAAAACCACTTTTTTTTTTGCATACCTCTAGTTACATACTTCTAGTAATTATTCATGTGTGGTCAAGGGAACACTTCCATAAGAAAATTACTATTTTCCATTTCAGCAAAATTCACATACAGTTTCCTGATTACAAAAAAGTTTTTTTTTCTCTCCAGTTCAGCATTTCAGGCCAGGGCAACACTATGAACACCAGGGATGTGAAGTGCCCTGAAGGAGAGTGTGAGACTTCTGCTCAAAGTAGTCAAGGATCAGATCTTTGTTGATGAAACAGTTCTTTATTTCCAATTTCTACATTGGTACAGCTTCTCGGATTATTGTCAGAGATAACGCATATGACAGAAGCAGGTCTATTATACCTTTCTAGACAGTTTGAATTACCCATAGGTAGCCAATCACTAAAGGGGAAAAACGGCGGGCAAAAAGGGTCTCTGGCCATTTGCTTCCCACAGGAAAGAAAGTGAGGTGTCAAGTTGTAAAATTCCATTCCTAAACCAGACCCCTTAGATGTTACCATTTCACATAACAATCGATGGCCTCGAGGCTTTCGCACATTGATAAGAGATGGGACTCGTCCTCCCTTAGAGTCCCAGCCGGGATGAATGGAATGCGGAGGCAGGAGTGTGAGAGGCCCATTGTTCCCATACTTTGAAGTTGTCATCCTCCCGCTCTGACAGTTACACAAACCAGGCCTGGTCAGGGTCATAAACCTGGGGTCACATAGTCTACATACATACTGGCCAAAGTGAGGGTTTGCCAAAAGGGGGGCGACTACATGGCAGGTGTTATGAAAGCAGCTATAACACATACATGGCAATAGGAGTATAGCATGGCATACATGTAAGACAATAGAAAGCATAGTAATAATACAGAAGGCATAGCTGTAAGCAATAGAAAGACTTTGTCTGAATCAGCAGATTCTGACACACTGGCACCCCGAAAATAAACCTACCCGGGCTTGTCCGGGAATCTTTTATGAAAAGCTTTAACTAACTTAGGAGCATGCACATGTTCAGAACGAACCCACTCGTTTTGCTCTGGGCCAAAGTCAAGCCATCTAACTAAATAATATAAGTGGCCCCTACGCAGTTTAGAATCAAGGATTTCTGATATTTCAAAATGGGGTGCCTCCCCCTTCATCAGTGGAGGAGGTGTCGGAGGAACTGGATGCCATGCATTCGGCCCAGGATTCTTCTTCAGCAAGCTGAAATGAAAAACAGGATGCACAGAACTCAGTGACTTGGGCAATTCTAGTTCAAAAGACACATCAGAGATCTTACGCAACACCTTGTAAGGGCCCACAAATTTCCACCCCAATTTCCTACTGGGTTGCAAGCCGTGTATGTTTTTTGTGGAAAGGTAAACAGAGTCCCCAGGCTGAAGGTCCCAGCCCTCAGCTCGGCCACGATCAGCATACTTCTTGTAGTCCTCTTTTGCTTGGTCCAGGGTTTTTGCTATCAGGGGCCATGACTCTTGCAGGGTTGCCCACCATCGTTTAAAGTCTGTGGGGGGAGCATCTGGGGCGTTTTCAATTGTGGGCAGGGGTTTTCCTTCAAAGCCTCCAACTGCCATAAAGGGGGAAACGCCAGTAGAGGAATGCACTGCATTGTTATAACTATATTCAGCGAATGGCAGCAACTCCACCCAGTTGTCCTGGTGATAGTAAGTATAACACCTTAGAAATTGCTCCAAAATTTGATTAGTTCGTTTGGACTGTCCATCGGTCTCTGGGTGGTAACCAGAGCTTAGAGCGGGCTCTATGTCCATAAATTTCAGGGGCTCCCGCCAGAAGTTGGCAACGAACTGACTGCCCCTATCAGATACCACACGTTTGGGAAAAGCATGTAGTTTAATCACGTGGTTGAAGAAAGCCTTGGCCATCCCCTTTGCCATAGGCAGCTGCTTGAAAGGAGTGAAGTGGGCTTGCTTAGAAAACATGTCTACCACCACCCAAATTACAGTCTTTCCCTTTGAGGGTGGTAGGTTTGTAATGAAGTCCATAGCTATCGCCTCCCAAGGGCGAGAGGGAGTGGGTAGGGGGTGCAGCAGTCCCGGGACTTCCCCCCCTTCTTTTGCACATCAAGCAGGTCTGGCAAGCAGAAACAAAGTCCGAGACATCCCTGCACATGTGCGGCCACCAGAACTGCCTCTGAATTAAGTTGAGCGTTTTTAGAAATCCAAAATGCCCTGCCAGTTTAGAGGAATGGCAGGTCAGCAATATGTCTTTCCTTTTGCTTCGGGGCACCACCAGTTTATCTCCATGGTACCAGCATTTATTCTCCCGGAGGGAGCAGTCTGCCAATGCTTCTAACTCCTCGACTTCTTCCGGTGAATAATCCCCCCCAGTCGCTCTCTTCCGACTCTACTGCCGTCCGCTTACTTTGACTCCTGGTGGTCACTGCACCTCCCAGTTGCTGGGGGGAGAACATGGAGTCGAACACCTCCTCCTTTAAACTCTCGTGTTGGGGCAATCAGGAGAGCGCGTCTGCTAACGAGTTGGCTTTCCCAGGGAGATGTTTAAGCACAAAATTGAATTTTGAGAAAAAATCTGCCCAGCGGAGCTGCTTCGCATTTAGGGACCTCTGGGTGCGCAGCGCTTCTAGATTTTTGTGGTCTATCCATATTTCAAAAGGGGTTTGCGCTCCCTCTAACCAATGCCGCCACGTAGTGAGGGCCAGTCGGATAGCTGCGGCTTCTTTATCCCAAACTGACCAATTCCTTTCTGTTTCATTAATTTTTTTTTGAAATGTAGGCGAGGGGGTGCAGCTTTCCATCTGACCCCTGTTGCAAGATGGCCCCCCCCATGGCCACATCTGACGCATCTACATGGATTACAAATTCCTTGGTTTCATCGGGGTGAGCCAAGATGGGCTCTGAGGTGAAAAGAGTCTTAAGAGTCTCGAACGCCTTCTGGCATTCTCCATTCCAGGCAATTTTCTCCCCGGGCTTCCCCACTTCCGGGCCCCTCCCTTTGGTTTTTAGCAACTCAGTTAATGGAAGGGTGACCGTGGCAAAGTCTTTTATGAAGGAGCGGTAAAAATTACAAAATCCTAAGAGACTTTGGAGTTGCTTTCTCGTTCGGGGGGCTTCCCACTGGACCACTGCCTCTACCTTGGCGGGGTCCATCTCCAGTCCCTTCTGTGAAATGCGGTACCCTAGGAAATCTACGGAATCTCGATGGAACTCACATTTAGACAGTTTTGCATACAACTGATTTTTCAACAGGGTGGAGAGGACTTCTCGGACCAATTTCACATGTTCTTTCTTATCAGCAGAGTAGATCAAGATATCATCTAAGTAACATAACACCCCCTTGAATAAATGCTTGTGCAACACTTCATTTATTAAGCTCATAAAGACCCCTGGCACACCACTCAAACCGAACGGCATCACCAGGTATTCGAACTGTCCCAACGGTGTATTAAAGGCAGTCTTGAACTCATCCCCCTCCCTGATGCGCACCCGGAAATAAGCGTCTCGGAGATCCAACTTAGTGAACACTTTTCCCTTGGCCGCCTCCGTTAGCAAGTCTTTAATAAGGGGGAGGGGGTAGGCGTTTGAAGCAGACACCGCATTTAGTCCTCTGTAGTCCGTGCACAACCGTAACCCCCCGTCTTTCTTTTTCCGAAACAGAACGGGGGCCGCGAAGGGGGATTTAGCAGGGCGGATGAAACCGTGCTCCAAGTTCTTGTCTAGGAACTTCCTCAGTTCCTCCCGCTCCGGGGGACTCATTGAGTAAAGCTTTCCCTTTGGGAGTTTCTCGCCCGGGATCAGTTCTATGGCACAATCCGATAGTCTGTGGGGGGGGGGGGGGGGTAGCTCGTCCGCCTCGGTCTCACTGAACACTCCCATTAAGTCTCGATACTCCCGGGGGACAGCTGTGGGCACCAGGGTGAGAGCCGCCACCCGGAGGGGCACTGGGGGTCCTGGTCCCCACCCCGTGTCCCATTTGTGGCCCTGGCACTTCTCGTCTACCCAGGAGATCTTCCCCTCGCTCCATTTGATATAAGGATCATGGGAGCTCAACCAGGGGCTCCCCAACACCATGGGGAATTGGGTGTTTGGGGTGATGACGAAGGCTCTCTTCTCCCAATGTTCCCCCGTTCCCACAATTAGTCCCTTGGTCTCTGCCACACACGCTTTCTTCATTTCCGAACTGTCCATCTGCGTGAATTTGAGTGGCTCCCCCAACGGGGTGACCTTGGGTCCCAGCCCTTCTACCACTAAAGGGCTAATTAAGTCCCGAGCACACCCGGAGTCAATTAGGGCTCGGACTTGGACATGGGTCCCAGTCCCCGGGGTCATTACAGTCACTACCATATACAACAAGGGGCCAGGGATGCTCACCGGAGATGGCGCGTCGTGGCTGGGGACCTGCAGTTCTGCGCCGCTCACTGCAGGCTGTTGGAGTTTCCCGACATCTGCGCCTCTGTCAGCTCCAGCTCTCCCTGCTCACTCGCTGCCCCTTCCAGCTGTAGAGCCCGGGGTTTGAATGAGGTCTTTCCTCTGCTGGGGGTGATCCCGGCCACTGGGGTGGAGGTCTTCGGAACCTTTCCCCCTCCTCTAGGGCACGCCGAGGCAAAGTGGCCACTCTCCCCGCATCTCATGCAGAGCCCCTGTTTGAAACGGGCGTCTCGAATCTCTTGCATGTTGGGCTTGGGTTTCGCCTTCTGCGTTGCTTTGCTGGGAACCATCGACGAAGCTCCCATCTTGATGAGGGTGAAGCGCTCTTCCACATCTGCAGCTGCCCTCATCCAAGCGGCCAACGATCCTGGTCTTCTTGCCCGCAATACTGCCTCATACACCTCGTAACTTAAGCTCTCTCGATACTTTTCCATGAGCAGGTCTTGCGTCCAGCCGCGAATCTTGGCTGAGATGCGCCGGAACTTATCAGTGTAGTCCCTCACCGAGGACCGCCCTTGGGTCAACCTCCGCAGTTGGTTCCGGGCTTTTTCTTCACCCAAGGGGTCCTCATAGTGGTGTCGGAGGGCCCACATGAAGTTGTTCAGCGAACGCAGCTCAGGCCCGGGGGCGTTGTGCAGGCTCACGTACCAATCGCTGGCGGTGTCCTTCAGTTTGGACCCGATGTAGCCAATCCGGTCCCTCTTGGTGGGGTAGAGATGTCCCCAAGTATCTAGGAACCGCTCAATCTCTAGCAGGAAGAACCGCAACTTCTCGGGGTCCCCATCGAAAGTAGCCATCAACGGATTGGCGGGGGCCGGGCGAACCACCGGCCCTACCGGCACGGGGGCCAGCGCAGGTATGGGTGCGGGCACCTGGCGGGGAACGGCAGGGGGGACCTGCTGCGGCACTTGCGGCGGCACTTGCAGCGGCACTTGCGGCGGCACCTGGGCGGGGGCTCCTCCGGGAGGCACCACTGGCTGCTGGACTCCGACCACGGGAGGTCCTCCCATGGCTGGTGCTGGCTGAGCCGCTTGCATAGCCATGAGGGCGTCCCGGAACTGATACTGGAGATCGAGGGCCAGCTCTCGTAGCTCGGTAGTAAGCTGGAATCGCAAATCTCCCATCATCCAGTCGAGGGCTTGAGTCTGGTCTTCTCGATAGGGATCGGTCCCGTACGGTCCCGTTCTCTCTCCTTCCAGGGACTGGAGACGCAAATCTCCTACGTAGGTCGTTTCGCGGTCGTCTCCCAGGAAACTCGGCTTCCCGCGGTCGAGGTGATCCCCCTGGAACGAAACTCGTGCCCCTTTCCGATCGTGCACCCAGGAGTCTATGGTCCCGTGACCGAAATTGCTCCATGAGTACCTCGGGGTCACGCTCTGAAGAGGAGGTGGGCGCGGGATGTAGGGAGCCCCTTGAATTGTAGTCACTGGTACTTCGGGCTCCCCTCCGCCGCCTCCACCACCGGCCCCCTGATCCCCAGGGGTGGCCGGTGTGTCTTCGGGAGTAGTAGGGATGGGAAGAGTACCGTCATCCAACATGGTCAGGAACGGCCAAGTCCCAGTCACAGATCTCTGACAATCTGTGAGACTTCTGCTCAAAGTAGTCAAGGATCAGATCTTTGTTGATGAAACACAGTTCTTTATTTCCAATTTCTACATTGGTACAGCTTCTCGGATTATTGTCAGAGATAACGCATATGACAGAAGCAGGTCTATTATACCTTTCTAGACAGTTTGAATTACCCATAGGTAGCCAATCACTAAAGGGGAAAAACGGCGGGCAAAAAGGGTCTCTGGCCGTTTGCTTCCCACAGGAAAGAAAGTGAGGTGTCAAGTTGTAAAATTCCATTCCTAAACCAGACCCCTTAGATGTTACCATTTCACATAACAATCGATGGCCTCGAGGCTTTCGCACGTTGATAAGAGATGGGACTCGTCCTCCCTTAGAGTCCCAGCCGGGACGAATGGAATGCGGAGGCAGGAGTGTGAGAGGCCCATTGTTCCCATACTTTGAAGTTGTCATCCTCCCGCTCTGACAGTTACACAAACCAGGCCTGGTCAGGGTCATAAACCTGGGGTCACATACTCTACATACATACTGGCCAAAGTGAGGGTTTGCCAAAAGGGGGGCGACTACATGGCAGGTGTTATGAAAGCAGCTATAACACATACATGGCAATAGGAGTATAGCATGGCATACATATAAGACAATAGAAAGCATAGTAATAATACAGAAGGCATAGCTGTAAGCAATAGAAAGACTTTGTCTGAATCAGCAGATTCTGACAGAGAGTGACTCTCAAATGAGTATTGCCACTGCCTGACCTTTTGTTCCTTTGTCTGGGACTGATGAAGGACCAAAAAAACCTGAGGGGACCAGCTCTTTCAAGGTGGCTGTCTCACCTTCCCTAACCCAGGTCTTGGTCATGCATGCCAGGTCCACTCCTTGCATTGCAATATAATTCTGCAATGTAGCGGTTTTACTATTTATGGACCTGGCATTACACAGCATCCGTGTCGGAGAATGATTTACTTTTGTAGCCCCACTACCATTGTGTCTCAGGATGGGATGAAGGTCAAAAGGAGACTGAGCATATCCATATCTTTGTTTCCTTCCCTTACAATAACTTCTCCTACCACCATATCTCCTTAGACTCCCAATCACTGAGATCAAACACCATTTCCACTCCTCCACAATTTCACTAACCCGCATTAACACAATATGCAATCTAACAGACATTAGAACTAACTAGCCACAACAACAACCTCCTAGAGTCTATTTCATTCCCTCCCTTCCCTCCTAGTCCTCCTCTAACAATAATTCCAGTTTATAATAAGACTCCCTTAAAACCCTCCAGGGTAGAGCTCAGAAATGGAGGAATATATTATTATTCCTAAAGCTGGCTAAGCCTAGCCAGTCTTCAGTCAACAAAAGGGTGGAAGTTAGGTCTGACAAACAGTACTCCGGGTAATAGAGGTATCATAAATGCCTCCCACACAAGAACAGATCATCACCTGCAGAACTGTTCCTCAAAGACATCCAAGATGTCTAAGGTCAAATCTACATCTGACTTTCCCACTGGAATCATTCTAGTTTTTAAAAAACCTGTCTATACTTGTTTTCTAGTTTCAAACCATACTTGTTCTAGTTTAAAAATTACTGTTTACATTTGTTAATTTCCTCCTGTGGTCAAGCTGGCATTATACTGCTTTAAACAAATCCTGTTGCTTAGTACTCTTCAGACCCAGGGAGTAAAATTTGAAACCAGCGTGAAATGAGTGTAGGAAAGGACAGCAGTCAAACTACTTCAGAGGGGAGGTGTAAATTGGGCCTAAAAAGAGCCATTCTCAGACACTTCCTCATGATAGGGCCCAGATTACCCAAGCCTCAGAACCAAATTCAGTCAGCCAAATCACTGCTCTCATATTCAGTTTTTCGGCAGCTCCCCAAAGTCTTCTGTGCTGCCTCTGATCAGTGTTAAGGCATCAGGCTTGAATCAACCAACATTTGTCACGGTACTACAACTGTACTACAAATCATTTAAAGTTCCTACTAGAAGATAGTATTCTTTTAATAATTTATAGGATACTGAAGTGAATATTTTGACAATATTAAATGTAATTGTCAGACTCTCCTGGCACTCGGTCAGAGTCTGGGGCCACAGCACCCTCCAGCATTCCTCCCTCCCCCCCGGCCTGAACTTAGTTAAATCAGTTAGATCTCTGTTATGGAGAGGAGAGGGTTTCTAGTTCACTCTTGACCCTCTCTCAAGACATCCACCTCTCCGTGAGCATTGTGTGAGTACTATGGCCTTTGGCCTTCACTGGGGCAGCCTAATAAAAAGATTGTCTGGGGGTGAGCAGATCCTGAACTCCCTGGATGACCTCGCTTCAAGTGCAGTTCCCTCATGAGTGAAGAGAATCTGAGCCAATGCCCTCCCTGGCTGGGCCTTCCCCTTTCATGCCCTTTGAGTTTTCCAAAGGATGTTCTACTTGCCTGCACAAGCCCCAGGAGGCCCCAGCTGTGTCCAGGTGCAGCCTGCCTCCCTTCTGAGGCATGTGGCAGGTCTACCAGGCTCTGAGGCTGTTACTGGCCAGGCATGGCCTTGCCCCTGGCCCTTTCCCCATAGCCTCGTTTGGCTGCCTGCCTCAGCGGTGCCTGGACAAGGCTGTACCCCACTGAAGATTCCTCTGGAGCAGGTAAGAGCGGGGTTGGGGCTACCACTCCCAGTCAGTAATGTCTTTTTGATGCATTCTGAGTTTATTTTTTGTAATATAACATATTAAACTTATAAGTGAATCTTAGTCTCATAATTTATTTAGAGCATCAGCTGTGTGCACTCATTACCTTAGATGATGCTTAAATATATTAAGATAATCTATTAAATCTGAATTCTGACATTGCATTGTATCCTACCAGTCATTTCAGCAAAGGGCAGTGTATTCCACCACCATAAGTTGCATCCCATCAGCCGAGAAGCTTCTTCATTGGAAGGATACTTAAGGGCCAATAGGACATGCTGTTTATACTTAAGGTCATACTACTCTATCAGCAGTACTCTGCAATAATATATAATCTATCAGTTTTTCTGATCTGACATATTTGTTGTGCAAAGTGCATTCAGATACTAACTAAAGTGCATTCATAACGTTTACTGTAGGACATCAGAAAGGGGCAGGAGAAGCAGTGGAGCTGCTACTGCAGCACTGTTGAATGACTAACACAGACTAGTACTATGATAACAACCTCCTTCACACAAGTAGTGTGGAGCAAGTGAACCAACAACACACTTTCCCTTCCAAAACGTTCTTGTTGCTCCAAAACAACCAACTAACCACACATTGCTTGAAAAAGGTAGGAGGCTAGAAATCCTCACCAGCAGAGGTCTGGTGCATAGAGGCAGGAAGGCTTTAAATAGCACCAGGTACTGCTAGCTACTCTTCAGTTGTGTACCTGCATACTGCTGATTGGAGCTACTTCCTAGCACCTTCCAGTTAGGGCGTCAGATTCCCCTCCCATTCCCTTCTGATACAGCAGCAGCAGCTAGTAGTTTTCTAGTGCACCACCAAAAAAAAAATTCCAGGGAAATCTGTATATAAATCAATTGCTGAGTGTATGCTCTTGGATGCCTTGCAATATAGGGAGAGTGTGTGGCACTGAGTCTGGTCAAATAGTGAAAATGTATCTTGGCCAAATGACTCCCTCCACCACAAGTAAGCCTGGACCAAACCACAACTGTCACTTGCCTTGTCATGGGCACTTCCTTTCACAACCCATGCTTTCTCCCATGTCTTCTCATACAGAAGGGTATGAATTACACAAGGTTGTCAAGGAAGAATTTAAAGATTTTCTGTTCCTTGGTACCATCATTACTCAAAAGAGAGACTTCAACCAAGAAATCAGAAGGAGATTGAGACTAGGAAGGGCAGCTATGAAGGAGCTAGAAAAGATTCTTAAGTATAAGGATATGTTGCTGGCGACCAAGTTCAGTATAATTTGTATCATAGCATTCCCCATTGCTAGGTATGGGTGTGAAAGTTGGACAATGAAGAAAATGGACAGGAAGAAAGATTCATTTGAAATGTGATGTTGGAGGAAAGTTTTACAGATACTGTGGACCACGAAAAAGACAAATTAATGGGTTCTAGATCAAATCAAGTTTGAGCTTTCCCTAGAAACTCAAATGACTTAACTGAGGCTTACATACTTTGGTCATGTTATGGGAAGGTAAGAGTCACTGAAAAAGACAATAATGCTAGGAAAAGTTGAATCCAGCAGGAAAAGAGAAAGACCCAACATGAGATGGATGGAAATCAGGGCCTTCAGTCTGCAAGACCTGGGCAAGGCTGTGAATGATAGCACATTTTGGAGGTCCTTAATTCATAGGGTTGCCATAAGTCAGAAGTGACTTGATGGCACTAAACACACACACATCTGATACATCACAAGACTTCTTACTAGGGTTGCCAGCTAGCCATATTTTAACCATTTAGTACCTTTTTAAAACAACATGGCTCATTTGGCCACCAGCCCTTGTGGCCATGCAGCCTGAGGGCTGCCTTTGCCTCCCTGAGAGGAGGAGAGGCAGTTGGGAGAAGCAGCAAGGTGCCAGCAGGTGGGGTGAGGCCAGAGGCTATTTAAGCTGACTCCCACCCTTCCAGCTTCAGTCTTCCCCCCCTGCTTTGCCCACCCTGCCTCCCTGTTTATAGTACAGGCTTTTGCCAGTTGTCCATTGGGGGCCAGGTAGGAATTTTTCACCCTTTCTGGAATTGGCTATGTGGAGAGGGTGTTTTTGCCTACCTTGTACTAGGGCAGCAGTTTGGGAAATTGGCTTGGGTGCGGCCATGTTAAATAGCTCGGTCACTTTAGCATTTCGGCAGGGGTTTTATTCAGATACTGATTGTGGTATGGTGAGCATTGGCTGACACCCCATTTGGGGTCTAGGGGTCTTGTGAGTGCAGTTTGGGGGCCTTGCAATCTGGGGCAGGGAAAGCAGACTGCCTATGGAACCTCACAGGATAGATCCTCCCTTTGAGCTTTGCGGCTCCAGGGTCAGTGTTCTTAGGAGGTTATCCGATCACCACACTGGCCAAGCAAAAGCCACAGCCTATTGGCTCTCACTCTGGACTGGAGGCTTGCCCTGTTTCAGATGGCAAGGGATGGGTCTTCAAACCTGGCCTTGACCATTCCACAAGCATTTAGCCCTTGCCATTTTTCAACTGTTAATAGTTAATAAAGTGGTCCATTTAGTTAACCCAGCATCAGTGTCTGTCTCTTCATTCTGGCTAGGGGGCAAATGAATTTACTGCATTGTGTCCTTAAAACCCTTACAACATTTTGGAAGAAACTGTACCTTTTATTTTTGGCCCATGTCTTTCAGTGTCTCAAAAGCTGTTTTGTAAATACTGCAGGTTTTTCCTGTTTGTCTTTCTTCCCTTGGGGGGAGGAGCACAGAAAGCTCAGTTGAATGCACCTCAGATGAATTGATAATTTCTGTTCTATATGCCCTTTGATCCTTTAGCTCTAGTCTTTGATCACCCCATGTTGTTCCTCAAGTTCTTCTTTTGACCCCACTGACTTCTAGTCTATTCACTTTGCTGTGTGGATAGGTCCTGGATCCTTCTGTGTCCCTGTCTCTGCCAAATTTGTACCTTCTAAGAGATGGCCACCTTACCTCTTAATAACATCCAAAGATACTGCCCTATGCCTTTGGAGGGCACTACAAGTGCCTTCTTAAGTAGTTGTACTGTTATAAGCCCACTGACTTCTGTGTATAATCCTGTTTAGGATAAATCTGGTAAATCGCTTACAGGTGGATGCTCATCTCATTATTACTTTTTTAGGAAACTAATTTATATGTAGAGTACATCATGTGAATGCAGCCAGGATGAATCACAAGCTGGAATTAAGATTGCCAGGAAAAACATCAACAACATCAGATATGCAGACGATACCACTCTAATGGCAGAAAGTGAAGAGGATCTAAACAGCCTCTTGCTGAGGGTGAAAGTGGAGAGTGCAAAAGTTGGCTTGAAACTCAACATCAAAAAACCTAAGATCATGGAATCTGGCCCCATCACTCCTTGGAAAATAGAAGGGGAAGCCATGGAAGCAGTGACATAATTCACATTCCTGGGATCCAAGATCACTGCAGACGGTGACTGCAGCCATGAAATTAAAAGATGCCTGCTCCTTGGGAGGAAAGCTATGGCTAACCTAGTCAGCATAATAAAAAATAGAGACATCACCCGGCCAACCAAAGGCCACATAGTCAAAGTGATGGTATACCCAGTAGTAATGTATGGCTGCGAGAGTTGGACCATATGGAAGGCAGAGCACCAAAGAATTGATGTTTTTGAATTATGGTGCTGGAGAAGACTCTTGAGAGTCCCTTGGACTGCAAGGAGATCAAATCAGTCAATGCTAAAAGAAATCAACTCTGACTATTCCCTGGAAGGACAGATATTGAAGCTGAACCTCAAATACTTTGGCCACCAAATGAGAAGGGAGCACTCACTGGAGAAGACTCTGATGCTGGGAATGATTGAAGGTAACAGATGAAGGGGACAGCAAAGGATGAGATGGTTAGACAGTGTTACCAATGCAATGAACATGAAATTGAGCAAACTCCAGGTGACAACGGAAGACAGGAAGGCCTGGTGTGATGTGGTCCATGGGGTCGTGAAGAGTCGAACTCAACTGTGCAACTGAACAACAACATTGTACCTTGTATGCCAATAAAGGTTGTGTATTGTGTATTGTATTGTGAAACATTGTACCTTCCAACTACTTATACTTATGATTTAGGGGATGTCTTCTGAGGCTGCGATCACACACACTCAATAATCCACTTCCAATCCACTTTCAAAGCCCTTTCCAACTGGTTTTTTACTGTGTGAACTGGTAAAATCCAGTTGGAAAGTGCATTGGAAGTGGATTGGAAGTGGATTATTGAGTGTGTATGATCACAGCCAAAGTCAAAGTCTTGAGAGAACAGCCGTGAACGAACTGTGACTGGCCCAAGGTCACCCAGTTGGTTTCATGTGGCGAAGTAGGGAATCAAACCCGGTTCTCCAGATTAAAGTCCACAGCTCTTAACCAATACACCAAACTGAAAGCCTGCTTCTGTTGGAGAGAAAGAGAGAGAGAAAATGGATGGATTTTACTTGGAATGGCTCACTAAAGCCAGGAACATCAGACTCTTAAAACAGATTAGCTAGTCCGTCAGGAGTTTTCCCTCAATCCCCTCACAAACTGTTAATGTGCTGTTTCTCTGAGGTAATTTAGAGCTGGATGCCCACAGCTTACAAGTTGTTAATGTGCTGTTTCTCTGAGGTAACTGGATGCCCTGCCTAATCATGCTTTTCTATAGGCACTTGAG
The DNA here is from genome assembly GCA_029233225.1 of Lepidodactylus listeri. Taxonomy (NCBI): domain Eukaryota; kingdom Metazoa; phylum Chordata; class Lepidosauria; order Squamata; family Gekkonidae; genus Lepidodactylus; species Lepidodactylus listeri. The sequence continues at coordinate 113,793,927 of JARCFY010000001.1, read as the reverse complement.
TCCTAACTACCTATCTCTATCAATGTCTGAGCCCTATCTACCTAGTTCTATCTTATCTGAAGAACTTCTGCTATCTGAGGAAATTTTTGTTATCCATTTTTCCATTCACTTTTCCTGTCCTTTGTCTCTTTCTGACAAATCCACAGACTCGTATTTGTTAGATACACTACAGATTTGTATATACCACAAGGAATCAAGAACTGACTGTCAACCCCACCTGTTGCATCTGGCTTGGTTGCCATGGGAGGTGAGGGGGGAAAAGGGATGTCTCCTTTCATTTTCACTCGCTTTGATGCCTGCACACTGTTGTTATCTCTCTCAGCTCAGACATGTAACCTTGAGCTCCTGTATCCCGTGGTGTCCACTTTTTCCTGGGAATAATGAACCACTATATTGGCAGGTTCCTAGCATAGGTATGATTGGCTCTAGGCCATTAGAATGTACATCACGCCTAGTGTCATTGCCAGCTTCATGCACTTTCCCCTCAGTTCTAAAACAGTATGTAAAGAGTCTGGATACCGTCAATGTCTCAATAAACTTTTATTCTTCTGAATGACTGTTATTGGGAACTGATTGCTCCAGAGTTCTGACACTGTTACATATGGAGGGTGGAACTAGAAGCCATTCATCACATCACCACTATTAAATAAAGGCAACATAATTAGGGATGGGAACAAACTGAAAAAAAAATGTGGTTCATATCAGTTCATGGTTCATGGCCAAACCACAAATTAAACTGAAGCAAAAGGTTCATTCATGAACCAAACCAGTTCTTGGTTCATGGCCCCACAACCCTGTCAAAAGTCCTTATCTTAACCCAGGCTAAGAACTTTTGTTAAGGGGAGCTGCTGCCAAAACAAAGTTACAAAAATACCAGAGAGAGACTATTCTCACCCTAGTTTTGGTAGGTGCCACCAGTCCTTTCAATCTATCCCAACAGCTCAGGAGTAAAAGGACAATTCTCCCAGCCTTTCAGGGAATTAACATGAAAAATCAGCCTTGTACAGTAGGACTGCAGTTTGAGTTTCCAAACAAAATCAATTACCAGGTAGGTGGTCAAAAGGCCAAGGCTTCTGGAAGAAGGCTTTGAGGTCAGTGAAGGCAAAAATCCACCACAAGGTAAAATATATTTTTTTATTTAAGGTGCAAAAAAAGAGAGGCAAGGCTGTAAAGGACATAAAACAATAAAGGCTACTCTTAACCAGCTTAGCTAATTCAGTAGTACAATGTTCCAATTTACCCAATGTTGGTTCATCTCAAGCAGGTAGTTTCAGCAATCCAAAGAAGCTTTCTCTTGCAGAGATATCTAGGGCATAACCCTCATGAGCAATTAGTTCAAGATGGCATGAGCACAAGCTGAGCTGGATAACCACTGTCATACTTCATTCCACATAGTTACTGAGCAGTGTTATGGCAAATGCTGTCTAACTTTATGGAGAGAGTCTCTGACTGACCTCAGGCCTGCTAAGCCAATCAGAAAGCTGAGAGGGGATGTAACTCTCTCTGTGTTGTTAACCACATGGTACATAGGGTAATAAACCAGAGGGGGGAGAAACAAAACTATACTGCAGCTAAGCCTCACCTCTTTTCCACAGGTGCAAGACCAATAGCTCAGTTGCTTGAAATGTGCTAACTGCTTAGACCAGGGCAGATGGTACTCCCATCCAGTCACAGCTGTAGCTGTAAACTATCTGACTTGCAAGGTCACACTGACTCTAGGAATGTTTGTGTGGACCTCTTTCAGCCTGAACCAAATATTTTGTTGCACAGAGCAAAAGCAAGGAACCATTTTTCCATCATAGGCAGATCAGGCTACTGAAGCTCTCTCTCCCCACCCCCCCAGGACTTAGCTACAGTGACCCATGCATTACTGTAACTCGTTCTATGTAGGCTGAACCTTGAAGCTGATCTGGAAATTACAGCTGGTACAAAATGTGGCAGTGCACCTGCTGACATTGACGCCTGTGTGGGCTCATGTTTGGCATGTGCTCTGTCAGCTGCATTGGCTGCCAGTTGAGTACTGGATCCACTTCAAGGTGTTGGTAGTTACTTTCAAAGCCTTATACAGCCTGGGACCAACATATCTAAGGGACCACCTCTTCCCATATACGTCTCAGAGAGTGTTACGCTCTGATAATCAACATCTCTTGGTGCTCCCTGGCCCAAAGGACGTCTGCCTAGCCTCAACCAGGGCCAGGGCTTTTTCTGCCCTGGCCCCCACCTGGTGGAACATGCTCCCTATTGAGATCAGGGCCCTGCAGGATCTTATTCAATTCCACAGGGCCTGCAAGATGGAGCTGTTCCACCAGGCCTTTGGCTGAGGCAGTCCACATATGCATTGAAAGGGACTGCGGTCTCTTTAAATGGGGTGTGCTGAAAGCCTTAAAAAAAGCTGAAAAACACTCCACTGTTTTAGGCTGTCTTGTGCAATCCCTTTAAAGTTTGAAGGGACTGTACAAGATAGCCCAAAACAGCTGATCAGTGGGGAGCAGGCTGCTCCCTGCTGCTCAACTGTTTTTGTGACTTTCACAGGGAACAGAAAGCAGGGCGTTAAAAGGAACTGCCATGAACTGATTTAAAAGTTCATGGAAGTTCATGACAGTAGACACATCATGAACTTTAGTTCACTTTAGTTCATGAACCTTGAGCAGGGCAAAAATTGTGATGAATTTTGATTCATGATTCAGTGTGTGACCATCCCTAAAAATAATTTTCTGACCCCTGGTTTCCGATAAGGTAGGTGATAATGACACCAGCCTGTTGTTTCTCCTTACAAAGCACCCAGCCAGGACAGGCAGTAACGCACCGATAAAGCCTCCTTTTTTGTTTCTTCTGTGACGCTCAGAACAAGGCACAGTGATATGGCTGTTAGTTTTTTGTTTCTGTTCCACTCTACAAAGTTCATTACAATAAATATTCTGAGCACCACCAGCAGCCCGCTCTGAACTTGGAACAGAAGCTTGCTAATACCAACTGTTTCTGTTAAGAAATGCTGGTGTAAAGAAAATTATCCTGTTAATTGACAAGCTACAGGCTGCTGGTCTTATGATACACTGAAAAAATGTCATGTTGCTGTACTTAGAGCAAACTAGAAAATAGCAGACGACAGGCCATTCTTACAGCTGAGCTGTACAGCTGAGATTTGGTATTATCAGATCAAATTGAGCCCATATTGGTTTCCTCAATTTACCACACAACAAAAGTTTTGAGGACAGAATTTTCTAATTAACCTCAGGATTCATGTATGAGTGGAACAAGCCATGTTCTTATGCCCTCTATTAGTTCTTATCTCTTTATGCCCTTTTTTACTTCCTCTCCCTAGTTGAAAGAGATATGCAAGGTTTTTCCAACCTTTCTAATCAGTAGAGATGGGAGGCTATTTTCATCTTGATTCAGAATTATTTCCCCCTGATCCAAGACTAGACTTTCTTTGAAAGAACATAATGCTGACATCCCCTGTTCAGACCCTTACCTACAGTGGGTTTCCCTTTTAGATTCTATTTTCCAAGAGATAAGAAGGAAACCACTTTTAGTAAAAGCCTCTTTCCCTTCCTCCATTTCACTATTGATGACAAGGCCTGAAGATTATCCACTGCCTTACTAAATATCTCAAAGTTCTGGTAAGCTACAGTTGGCAGGGATCTTTGCACTCGAAATTTCCTGGATTTGTGGCCCAACAGAGGTTCCTGGAGCTGCACTATTTTCTGTCTTCTCTGATGTTGCTTCTGGAAGATAAATTTTTGAGGATGGTCAGAGATTGGGATGGAGCAATGCAGAATGATCTCAACTTGCTTACCAGCTATTGTTGCTATTATTTCCAGACTGAGGTAGATCTCTGAATTTCCCAATTCTAGACTTGAAAATGTCACTACTAATTCATGTGCAACTGTGCAGTTGCTTAAATTTGCAATCACTAGCCCTAATCAAAGGTTGCATAATTCTGAAATGGAAGAAACAAAAACATATTTCACAGACCTGAAAACAAACAGAGGGAATGAACGTGGTCATAGAACAACCAGCAATGTACAAGGTGTCCTTTGGATTTTTTTTTGTTTCATTCATGTCTTTTATATCATTTTACAGCATGTATATTCTACATGAACCATCTATATGCAGGTATACACAGTGGTGTCACAACATCAGGGTGCCCCAACAATGTCAACTGGCTGAGATGTTATGAAATAAAAGGAATTTAAATATACCCAATTGGAAGAATATTCTTTTTAGTAGCATAAATTTTTAGCACTGGAATAAATGAACCTGGGTTCTGGACTAGTAACTCATTCCAATGTTTAAAAACATAATTTAGAAATTTATTGACAAAAGATAGACAAACATAAAAACATACAAGTAGGGGGAAATAATGTACAATGGGACAACGACAAAATAACAAACCTAACTGACTAGCCTCTAGACACTAACCCTAAACAGTTTACAGCTCCAAAGCAGATGTCTTGAGTAGCAGTCTTCCCAGAAACAATGATGCAAGAGTGTGGAAGTCCTTCATCAAGCTTCACATGCTCTTAATCAGTCAGCATGATGTTTTCCTGATATGTCACATCCTCCTGTGTGTTGTGGCTACCTTACCCTATATGCTAGCCCAGCTGTCACTTTGCTAATTGAGTAACCAATCAGGATTATCAGTTACTTAACCTAGCTGATCTGAGGTGAAATCTAGATCCTCAGCTGTCAAACTGACATTTGAGCTGTAGATGATCAACTGTCAACCAATGACAGTTCCAGGGGCTTGACAGTTCCAGGGGCTAGCTATTACATTGTAAGGCAACTACACACAGGTGCTTGATAGGTAAAGCACTTCAATGACTTGGATAACAATTCTGAAATTATTGACTGACTTTGAGCAGATCTCAGGACTACGGGTCAATAACCAAAAATCAGAAATTTACCCAATCTGTATCTCAATGCAAACCCAAACTTATTTGCAGTGTAATTACTCCTTTCCATGGATTCAAACAACATGGCGACACCTTGGCATACAAATACCACTTGATCTCAAAGATCTGGCGAAACACAACTTTCACAGGCTTTCGGAGGACATCCAATGGCACATTCAGGACTGGGATAAACTCAAGCTAACCTTGCCGGACAGGCTACATCTTGTCCAAAGCTTTGTACTCCCCTGCTTCTTATTTCTCTTCAGAGCCTTACCCATCACTCTCAGAGACAAAGATATACAAACTTGGCAGACTATGATCGTCTCCTTCCTCTGGGCCTTTTTAAAAAATCTAGAATGGACGCTTTTCAAGAGTGGTCCCCCACAGGCATCTCCAGCCTATATGATCTAATTAAACATAAAAAAAACTTTTACAAAAATTGCACTTTGAGGAACAACTCAACAAGCCCATTTCCTGGTTAAAATACTACCAGCTGGGGAGGCTGGTCACCTATATAGGGAGATCAGAGATGTTCAAATGCCCTAAAACAAACTTTGAAATTCTTCTACTTGCTTATAATGAGCATACCAAGCACTTTCTCCCGAATACATACAAAATTCTCTTGGATCTAGAAAGCCCTCAGCAACTCAATTATCAGAAGTCATGGAACAAAGATCTTGATCTCAACATAACAGACCAACAATGGAATTTGATCTGGTCCTCCTCTGCTAACAAATCCAGTATCTTCAATGTCAAATTTCAATTTTTTAAACTCTTCTCAAGATGGTACTATACTCCTGCTCATCTTCACAGAATCAATATCAACCACTCTCCATTCTGTTGGAAAAACTGCGGGGAACTGGGTGATTAGATCCACTGTTGGTGGACTTGTCCCCTAAATCAAAAATTCTGGTCATCAGTAGTCAGGGAAATTACAAATATCATGTCACAAGCACTCCCAATGGACTCTTTAATCCTTCTTCTACATTTAAGGGACCCCTCCATAGGTGAAGAACCACTTCTTCCCCTGACTACCTTCCTACTTTCAGTGGCTAAAACCACCATTGCAGCATCCTAGAAGTCAAGCTCACCCCCATCGCTAGACCAATGGAGAGAGAGGGTCTGGCAACAATTTATAATGGACAAAATCACATACTCTTTGGAACCTCACAACACTTCATCTGACGTGACATCCTCCCGTTTTATATGCACCTGGTATTCATTCTTGGAATACATGTCGAAACATAGCCTATTACCCCAGAATCCCAGTTACGCTTCTTGGCTCCACTTCTAATCACCACATTTTCCACTTCTCAGCGGCATCTCCGAAAATACACCATTAATATAACAGTTGACTTAGTTCATGGTACATGCTAAAGTACGAATATTACCTACAAATCATTCCTATTCTCATTTTCATGCATTCATGTTTGGTTGATGAAATTTGTTATTATGCTCAAAAAGTTATAATATGCATGTTTATCTTTTTCTATCAATAAAAAATATTTTTTTTTAAAAAAAAAACAATCCTGAAATTACTTATACATGGGTTCTGATTTTTGCAAAGTGACAATTCAAAGATGAATGCAATCACTTACATAAATTGGGGAATCACTTTTGTGACAAATAGAAATAAAAATAATATTTAAAATTGTGCAAATTTAACAGGTCAGACACTAAAATGGCACAAGGATAAGATTAACCAATTTAGTTTACACAAGGGAAATGTGAGATCAAAATGGAGATATGTGAGTTGAAATTGTGGTGATACAAAATATGGTAGCATAGTAAGCAACCACATAGAGAAACATCCTAAGCAAGTCTTCTCAGAAGTAAGATTCATTATATTCCATGGAACTTATTTCCAAGAAAGTATTCTTAAGGCTGCAGCAAGAGGGGTTCCCAACACTGATGGACAATTCTCTATATAATGACAAGTGGGAACCTGCAATGACTTGTGATAGGCATCTCATTTCCCTCTCCTGAAAGTCCCTGTAGCCTCTCCCCCTTTCCTGCTTCCTTCTCTCTTTCTAGGGTTGCCAACCTCCAAGTGAGTCCTGGAGATCTCCTGGAATCACAACAGATCTCTCAACTATATTGATCAGTTCCCGCATTAAGATTGCCAGCTCCAGGTTGGAAAATTCCTGAAGATTTGGGGGTGGAGTCTTGGAAAGGTGAGGTTTGGGGATGGAAGTAACTTCAGCAGGGTATAATGTCATACAGTCCACCCTCCAAAGCAGCCATTTTATTCAGAGGAACTAACTCTGTCATCTGGAGAGCACCTGTAATTCCCACTGGGCCAGGCTCACTTGCATGGTAGGGAACGCTCAAGAACTTGTGTGGGGGCATGCCTCACTTTCTTTTCTATTGCCTTCCCCACACTATTTCCTCTTTCCCTCCTTCTGACAACCTCCATATCTTCTTTCCCTTCTATGCCTAATTTTCTCCTTCTCAGCCATTCACCAACTTACCTTTTATCTGCCTCCCATCTTCAGCTATATTTATTGTTCATTTACTTCATTTGTATCCCACCTTTCTCCACAGTGGGGACCAAAGCAGCTTACATTATTCTCCTTTCCTCCTTTTTATCTGCACAACAACTCCATGAGGTAGGTTAGACTGAAAGTATGTGACTGGTCCAAAATAACCCATTGAGCTTCCATGGCTAGATGGGATTTTGAACATGGGTCTCCCAGATCCTGCTCTGAAGCTCTAGCTCAGGAGTGGCCAACCCGTGGCTCTCGAGCCGCATGCGGCTCTTTGCCTGGTTTTATGCAGCTCTTAGGGCGTGTCCTGACGCAGGTCGCCCGGCAGGCATAGAGCCAGCCGAGACAACCGCGCTGCGACCGTTTCCCCTCCTGGGGACTCACCGAGTGGGGGAGCTGTGGCTGACGCCAGGCTCAGAAGAACTCCTGAAGATGGAGAAGCCAGGCAAGACGAGGGAGACGCAGCCAGGAGGAGCACCGCTAGGACCCTCCCAGCCCCGATTGACTGGCCAGGACCGGAAGACGGAGCTGCAAGGACGCGCCAGGCCCCGGCCCTGGGAGCAGTGAGGACCCGAAGCTGGCCAGGATAGTGCCTGCCGCACACTTCCCACCAACAGAGGGAGACCGGGCTGGCTGGAAGATGATCAGCCCCAGCTGCGTGAGGGGGCAGGACACAGGGAGAGGGCTTCAGCACAGGCGGGGAAGCACAAGGGGAAAGACAGATCACAAGGAAAGAAGATTGACAACAGGGAGGAGCAATGGGAGAGGCACAGAAGGGTGGGGTGTGGTGATAAAGGGAAGAAGCTCACAGAGACGGGGGAGGAAGTGGTAGAAGGGAGAGTGTGGAGTGACTGGAGAGACGACAAGATACTGCCAAGCTTCCCAGTGAGGACAAGATCATTTCAGTAAACAATTTGTGTCAAGTTTGCTCTCAAAATGGCAAGGAAAAAATGCACAGCAAAACGAAAATATGAAGATGAACGCAGGACGTTTTTAACAGAGTGGGAGAGTTTATATTTTTTCGTTGAACGTAATGGCAAGCCATTCTGCCTTATATGTCGGGTGTCATTAGCACATTTCAAAGCTTCAAAGCTTCAGCGCCACTTCAACTCACTCCATGCTAACATAAACCAGGAATTTCCAAAAGGGACTGAACTTCGCAAGCACAAGTTGGTCACTTTGAAAAATCAGGCTGAAAAGCAGCTACAGTTTTTCCAAAAAATTACGAAGCACTCAGAGACCATAACGCTCGCATCATATCAACTGGCTTGGAACATTGCACGGGTTAAAAAGCCATATAATGAAGGGAAGTTCGTTAAAAATGCCTCAGTGACATTGTTGAAATCTTGTCTCCTGAAAACAACAAACTAAAACGAATGATATCAGACGTTCAACTTTCCCGCCACACTGTTGAACACAGAATATCGGACATTAGCATGGCTATTGAATCACAGTTGCACTCTGACCTTCAAGCATGTGAGTATTTTAGTGTCGCATTGGATGAGAGTTGTGACATACAAGACAAGCCTCAGTTGGCAATATTTTCATGGTCTGTGTCAAATGATTGTGTGATCAAAGAAGAACTCCTTGATATTGTGTCATTAAAAGACAGAACCCGTGGTATAGATGTGAAAGAAACAATGATGGCTGCATTTGCGAAAGCAAAGCTGCCCATACCGAAACTGACTGCAATAGCCACAGATGGAGCGCCAGCCATGATCAGATCTGTAAACGGGCTTGTGGGGCAGTGCAAAGCTGACCAAACATTTCCCGAGTTTTGGAATTTCCACTGCATCATCCACAGGGAGCAACTCGTGTCTAAATCATTGAATTTAGACAACATAATGAAGCCTGTGATGGAAATCGTCATCTACATCTGCACACACACGCTTAACCACAGGCAATTCAAGAATCTCATCACTGAGCTGGACCAAGGGCTTCCAGGTGACCTGCCGCTGCACTGCACTGTGAGGTGGCTGTCAAAAGGCAAGGTACTTTCTTGCTTCTTTGAGCTTTTGGATGCCGTGAAACTGTTAATGGAAGAGAAGGACAAGGACTATCCTGAGCTCTTGGACCCCGAGTGGATTATGGATCTGGCCTTTTTGGTTGACATGCTGGGTCACTTGGACAGACTGAACCTGACCCTGCAGGGTAAGTTAAAAATCCTGCCTGACCTGGTGCAAAGTGTGTTTGCGTTTGTCAATAAACTGAAGCTGTTCAAGGCGCATACTCAAAAAGGAGATTTAATGCATTTTCCCACTCTGCTAAAAGCCAGCAGGCAAGTCACCAGCGCTGCCCTGAATAAGCAAAGAGCCAGATATGCATCACTGATTGAAAACCTGCACGAAAGCTTTGTGACCCGGTTCCGTGATCTACAACTGAAAAGACCACAGATTACGTTCCTCGTCGACCCATTTAATGCGGAGACAGACTGTTTGAAAGCTCCACTAGTCACAGATGAGGCTGCGGCTGAGTTGGAGATGATCGATCTTTGTAAGGAAGACCAATTGAAACCTGCTTTAAGGAAAGGGACCATAGAGTTCTGGAAAAGTGTGCCAGTGGAAAAATACCCCAATGTCAAACGGGTTGCGCTTAAGATACTGTCAATGTTTGGGTCAACGTACGTCTGCGAGTCTGTGTTTTCTACCCTGAAACATGTGAAATCAAAGCATCGATCTGTTCTGACTGACACCCATGTGAGAGAATTGCTTTGAGTGGTAACAACGGAACACCAACCAGATTTGAAGAGGATTGTTCAAGGCAAGGAATGCTAGAAGTCCCACTGAGCAATATGCACAGTAAAAGAAAAACTATTAAATTATTATATTTTTATTTGTGGACTTAGTTGAACTGAGAGTTTGTGCATGTGTGTGACAGTGCACACAATGTTCATTGTTGAAAATTACTTTATTATGTTTGTGTGTGACATTTACAATAAATCTGGCTGAGCAGAGGTCTCTCTCTGTGTGTGAGAGGAAGGGATGGGTGGTGTTCAAGTGTGCCCATGTGTATGATGTGGCTCTTTGCTGTAACACAGTAAAAAAAAGTGGCTCTTGGTCTCTGACGAGTTGGCCATCCCTGCTCTAGCTGCTACATCACCCTGGCTTTCATAGGGTAGCTGCTGTTGAAGAGCTCCCCTTACTGGATTTAAGTATCCTCAGATTTGGCTGACTTCACTGTTAGTATGTGGTTTCACACAGGGACAGGATTTTGTGTTTTCTCCATTGCTGTTTCCGATAGGTCTTCCACATGGCAGGTTTCTCCAAAGTTTCCCTGCACCAATCCCCCATAAGTGGCCACCCCCCCAGACAATAAGGCTTTTGCATTTTTTTTTTAAAAAAGATCAGCATAAGAATATCCTTTTATCAATATGTTTTATACTAATAGGTGTAGCAGTTTCTATGAATTCCTAACTTCCATAGAAAAAAGTCTCTTCCCTTGTAGAGGCGGAGTTCCCCCCCTTATATCTCCACAAGGGAAGAAATTAGAGATTTCCCTTTTTAAAAAATGGAAGCTTAGAAACTGCCATACCTATCCATATAATGTTACATTGGTCCAATATTCTAGTGCTGCTTTTTTTTTTTAAAGCCCCTACAGCAGCAGGGGAGAGGAAAGGGCTGCTGTTGAGACAGAAGACCCACAATACTTCTTCTGAAGTACTCTGGGCTAGTCTCTTCATATCACTCCTGCCACTTCAGGAGAGTGAATAACTGGGTAGAGAGAGAGAGAATTTTCCATTCTCTCAGTGACATGGCAATGCATATTATTTCTCTTCGGCAAACATTCAGGTGAGTTTAGAAGTGGATAGGAAGGTAGGATCATATGGTTTGGGGTTTGTTTGGGGTTTTTTTTGCTATTTGCTTTGGCAAAAGAAACTGAGCAATTTTTCCAGTTCTCCCTGTGCACTGAAGAACTCCCCCCCACACACACACACTATTCTGTTCATAATTCCCAGGATCACAGTTTTGAGGGTCTCAGGGCATCATCCGCTGATCACACAGTGATGGTGAAGCATCACAAAGGCTGCAGACAGACTGCCAATCTGCCGCGCCTCCATGGTGCGGCAGACTGGGGCGGGGGGAATTTCCCTCATGGTGCGGTGTTCACATGCCGCCAGAAGGAAGCCGCCCGCAGCGTTCAGACTGTGGGCGGCTTCCTGCAGCGGCGGGCGGACGCCGCATGGCTGCCCCTGCCCGCGTGCATTCACACCCGCTCGCGCGGCACGCCACAGCAGCCGAGCACCACTTTGAAGTGGTGCTCGGCTGGTGTGGGAGGAACGCGGCGCCAGACACGATGCATCCAGGCCGCCTCCTGGGGGCAGATGTGGCCGTCTGAACGGCCGCTCTGCCTCCGCTTCTGAAGCAGAGGCAGAGCAGCCGAGACTGCCAATTTGTCCTCGGCCAAAGTTCAGCAGTATTGTGGTTGTGCACATGCACAGGTCCGCATTTGTGTGCATGCCCAGGTTAGCATTTGTGCGCCTACCACAGAGGTTCAAAAAACCCATCTGGTGTGAGATGGGATGAAGATGGCCGATGGATGCGATGGGATACCAGCACTTCCATGATCGATGACAGCCTGCACCCCGCATTTTCCAAAAAGTACGGTACTTTCGCAGGTATCTTTTAACTCCATATCTTCGGCGAGGTGATACAGGTTGCTGACGGGTGCGGAATGCTTGCCAGATGCTTCCGTGTGATCATGCCCTGAAAATCCAGCCAGGAGTTGTGCCTATTGTGCGGCTACTTGTGCGCTTGATCGGGGCCTTTAGAATGCTCTCTGCCTCTCTCTTTTCAGTGAAATGATGTCCTATGTACATTTGTTTATCTCACATAAATCTAATAGGAATACCTTCAAAGCAAGTTTGAGATTAAGTTGAGATTGAGATTATGTATAATTGAATTGGATGTTTTAGGATTGGGACATTCGTACCCAAGAACACAAATTGTAACAGGTCCACTGATCTCTACATCCTCTGTCAGAAATGAATAAACCACTAAGGAGGTACAAATCAGTGGAAAATAAAATACCTATTAAAGTGGATATCAGTGCAGACAGATCATATGGTAAATTGAAGTCTAACTATTAGCAAGAGGAAGATCAAGCCACCTAGTAGCATCTTAGCACTGGGAAGTTTCAAGCCTTTATATACCTTAAATAGAAAAGTAACCCCACAGCTTAAATTATCAGTTCCCTTCCCATTAGTAGATTTAATAAGGAAATATCTTCAAAATAACATTCAAGAGGCATGTTTGTTGCTTTTTGCACTCTGTGGAATATATGTTATCTCTGTCAGACCAGAACAGACATGCTGGTTCTTTGTATTTTTTTTGTTTTAAGGTTGTGCAAGAAGTGCCACTGGAATCATCTTTTATCAGAAGAGATAAAATAACTCTCCAAAGAGCTTGGGCTTTCAAAGTAGATAGGGGGAAAAAAAGAACTCCACTCTCACTGAGTATTCAAATAACGGATTCTGCATATATAAGTAAAATTCATGACTGACACCATATTTGTTAGATTTTAAATTAAATTTTAAGCCAGAAAGGAACCGTTTTATCAGAGCTGCTTACAGTGGACTGAAAAATAACCTTAGGATCTATAAATATTAACTTTTTCATTGATGTGGCAATGAGATTTATTTATTTATTTATTGAACAATAATGAGACAGATACTGCCAGCAAAGGAACAAATAAATATCCTGTACTGCAGCTACCATGGAAACTAGCAAGTCTTTCCCCTATGATAAGATATTAACTGATTTTAGAGCTGTACTTAGCCCAGAGGCCTAATATTATTCTGAATATTAGTTACAATAAAATATGCAGTGATGGCTGTATTGTATTGTCTAGTTTATAGCCAGATTTTTTGCTATCGGAAATTCAGCTCTTCAAAACCTTTGGTTTCTTAAATAAAACTCTATGATCAGATTGTCTCCAAGTGAAGTGTGTTGGGTTTTGGGTTTTTTTTTTAAAGATAAATGTGTTGGATATGTTGGAGCTAGCTGCTGGATTTAACTCAATAGAACACTGCATAATACAGTCAACGTTAAGTCTATTTAAATAACATTTGTTTCAATGGTAGATGCATTAAAACAGAGTTGGTTTCATACTAAAGACAATAATAATAGATTGAATAACTGACCACATGCTGCCCTTTAATGGTATCACAAAATCTGCCATCCTGTCTAATATAGCCTAAAGGTAGGTTTGACATGATTAAGTAAATATGTAGCTGTTTCTTAGCAAAATCAAAATGATTTAGACTTTTTAACTGTGGTTAGACTGGGTCCAACTATTTTAGTAATTTATTGGCATAAAGTACCATGCTTACCAAACAACCAAAGAACTTCAGTTTGTTTGTTTAAAACATTTATTAGCTGCCTTTCTCCCTTGAGTAACTCAAGAGGCCTTACAATATGAATAAAATTATTACAAAAACACAATAAAACAATGTGAATAAAACAACAATTATAAAAACACATTAAAATCTTAATTTAAAAACTCCAATTAGGACTGCCAATTAGGGATGTATGTTTGGATATAACTGAGCTAAAATATACATCCCCAAAAATACCTTATGGGTATTTTGGGGATATTTTTGGTTCCCCCAACTATATCCAGGATTTTTCAGGATACCAAAAAACGGGTCCCAAAAAATCCTGGAAATATTCGGGATTAACCAGGAATAACCAGGAATACCAGGAATATCAGGAATATTTGCTCCCAGGACAGTCACTCCCCCCATACACACACACACACCATTAACCAGTGTTTCTGTGTCTCCCAGGACTTGGTATCAGCTTGCCAGGCTGCTTTAGGTAAGGTTCTGTCACTTTCAAGTGTTTGTTATATTTAAACGTTTGTTCTTTGCTGGAGATGGTTTGTGTTGGGTTTATGGTTTCTTGGTGGATTCTCAAGTTTTTACTTTGTAATTCATGCATTTTACATAGTTTGATTCTCAGGTGTTACACTGGTTACATTGGTTGGGTAGCATAGTAATAGTTTCAGTTGTATTCCTATGGGGGGAGATGCTCCAACTTTACAATTTTTTTGGTATTTTTTCTTCCATAGGAAACAGCAGAGGATGGCTGGAGGCACCTTGTTCAGGGGCCCATAGAACTGGACATCTTGGTTGATTCGCTTGAAATTTGGGGATTATTTAAAGGACAGGCACCCGCAGCCCTCCTGCAATTTGTTGCTGGTATCTTCAACTGCCTCCAGAAGATCAACTGAGAGAGAGGGTCAGGCACACCTCCCTGGGGATGTTGTTCCATAATCATGGAGCTGCATTGAAAAGGCCCTTTGTTGTGCACCCCCCAGATGAGCTTCTTTAAATGGTGGTACAGTCAGAAGGTCTCTCCCTGGATCTTAATATGGGAGAAGAGAGTCCTTCAGATACCTCTGTTCCAAGCCTTTAAAGGACAAAACTAACATGTTGAGCTGGGCTTGGAAACTGATTGGTAGCCAGTGTAATCACTGTACTATTTCTTAATCAATATTGGGGAATTATGAATATTAATAACTGGCAATAAGCATAAACAGATCATACCTGTGAATACAGACGCTGTTCCTCTTCCAGACAAACCAGAGAATAGACAAGGAGACTGTTGTAAATGATAAAGCAGTGTTTTATACAGATTCTAGAAAATTAGATAGATTAAGAGATGGTTGCATTAGCAGGAAGTTGATGGTAACCTGTAGAAGGCAATAATTACCTGTAGCTGGTGTGGTCCTGCTGGAAAAATAAGGGGAGTTTACAGGGAATTGGGGGTCATGAACTGGACCAGCAGAACTCATGAAAAGGCTCTTGGTTAGCTACACCAAGAGCCATGGTACGGTCAGAGCGTGGTCTAAGCAAGAGAGAAGCGAAGCAAGAGAGCGGAAGCAAGACAGCAAGAGTTTTCTGGGAGCTCTCCTTTATTGGGGGGTGGTCTCTGAGGGCAGGCCTGGCCAGATGCCTGTCCTGAGACCACTCCTTAGAGGGTCCACCCTAAAAGTCTCTTTTCATTCAGAGAAAGGATGAAGGGGGTTGGGCAATCTTAGATTCTACCTGGTGGTCAGAGAAATACCTAGGGCCGGAAGTTGACATCATCGGCTGGAAGTGTTGTCTTTTAGATGAAGATAGACCCTGGGCAGCCAAAACCAGTTCTTCCAGGAAACTCCCAGCTGTCTTTGCATCCCTGGGATTAGATCCTTTGTTACAACAACAAGGAATGTTGGAGGGGGGTGCAGCCTGCAATGTGTAGAGAGCATGCAATGTAATGGTGTCTGAGAGCACATGACTCTGGCCAAAAGGACAATACGGCCCATTTCCTGTGTGAGTCTCTTTGTATTAGGAGAAGGCACCTGGCCTGGAGGTGGTAACCTCGGAAAACGCCCTTAAACCTCTGCTGGAGATGTTTGCAGCTATTTTCTCCCTGGTTACTCTGCCTCACAGTCTTTCCATACATTTAACAACACAGTTCATTTTATTATCACTTATGGATCTCCCATAAGAGTGCAAAAGCACCTTGCAGGCTTACACAGGGTCAAATGCTCCTGGTAGCTGGCCCCAACCCACCGTCTAGCCACAGCATTCAGAACTAGCAGCAGCTTCTGAACAATCTTCAAGATCAGCCCCAAGCACTGCAATAGTCCAGGCTAGATGTAACTAAGGCATGGATCACTGTGGCTAGATCTGACTGAATCAGGAACAGCCACAGCTAACACTCTACCCAAAGCTGGGCAAAAGCACTCTGAGCCACCACAGCCATCTGGTTGTCTAAAGTGACTACTGTAGCAAGCAGCACTCTCAAGCTGTGAATCTGGCTTTTCAAGGGGAGTATAGCCCCATGCAAAACAGGAGAGATCTTGAATCCCTGGTCTGCCTTTCCACTAACCCAGAGAACCTCTGTCTTGTCACAATTAAGTGCTGAAGACTCACTGTTGTGTAGTGGTTAGAGGGGTGAATTAGGATCCAGGGCAGGTATGCCAGGAGACAGCCCACAATCATTACCACCACTTAATAGGGTGGCAGGGAAAAATCAGCCAGAAATTGCCATCATATGGTCATCATTCACAGAGCAAACCTGGAAGTAACATCATGTTATTGAAGCAATGCTCTAGTATTTGTCAGAAACTCTATGGAGCATCATATTGACAGTGTGATGTCACTTCTGGGTTTGCCCTGAAAATAACACCACCCCATCAACATGCAGGAGCCCCCATTCTCCAGCCCTAGCCCCTGGTCTTCCACCAGGTGATGGCTGCCAACTCTAATCCAGAATGCCTGGATTCGAATTCCCATTCTATTATGAAACTTCCTGGATGATCTTGAACTAGTCACATTGTTTCATCCAAACCTACCTCACAAAGTTGTTGTGGCAATGAAACAGGGAAGGAAAAACTATGTAAGCCATTATGAGTTCTTGGGAGGAAGGGCAGGATAAAAGTGTACTAGATGGCTTGACGGAAGGTGGTATTCAAATGTGTATACTATGTTTTTGCTTGCAGTGCTTAAAAAAGCTTCACATTGCTGAATGATTTAGCAAGGTAGCAAAAAACCCTACAGCTACTTAGAATACAATTGATTTTCAATGTCAGCATGTTAACAAAACAAAGGGCAGTGAGTGCAAAGGATAATATAGTCATGGACTAAAATGAAATGGCTACTATGGCCTATGTTGATTCTATCTGGAGATAATACTTAATGTGTATGGTATTGAAGTCATAGATCACTGGGATCAGATCAAGGACAATGTTGGGTGACTGCCTTTTGTTCTGTGTCTGAGTACAGGAAGATATAGCCAAGTCAACAATGTCCACCCTTATTTTTACATACCTACTGCTGTATTGTCGTGGTACTTTTGTATTGATAGCCTTTTCAGTCCTTGAGAATTCTGAAGATAGGGAATTTTGGGGAAGACAAGAAGAAGAGAACAGACTATAGCATCTGGGGATACTGTCGTTCATGGCATGTGCCAATGTTCTTTGAGATTTCTTGTTTTAAATGATGAAACATGACAACCTGTCATCAATTATTTATCAAAGGAATAATCCTATTTCAATGTGATACAACTTCAGTGGTGGGTACATGGTAGTATACTCCAACAGTTACCATAATTTAGGAGTAACATTGGGGCAAATCCTATTCACAGTCAGGGAACATGCCCTTTGGGAAACAAAACAATAATTTTGGCAATATCTATCAAGGTTTATTTATTTATTTATATTTATAATTTGGATTTATGAATTGCCCAGTCCCTGAGTACTCAGGACTTTGCGTGATAAACAACAATAAAAATACATATCATAATAAAAACACATAATAAAACACTTGTTAAAACCATTATTCAAATAGCACTAATACATCAAATTCAGGCTGTG
The DNA here is from genome assembly GCA_029233225.1 of Lepidodactylus listeri. Classification (NCBI taxonomy): domain Eukaryota; kingdom Metazoa; phylum Chordata; class Lepidosauria; order Squamata; family Gekkonidae; genus Lepidodactylus; species Lepidodactylus listeri. The sequence continues at coordinate 113,776,184 of JARCFY010000001.1, read as the reverse complement.
TCATCAGGTTGTTTGGTTCATGGCTTAATAAGTGATGTCTTCCTTAGACTTCAGTATATTCCACTAGCTATTGATTTACATATCTGACTGTACTGAATGTGCTTAGAGGAAAAAATACCAAAACTTCAACTAGGCTGCAATCATACGCGTCTTTAGATCTGACATAGCTGTGAATGCCCGATGGATCTAATGGGCACAATCAGACAGCAACATCTGGGAAACATCCTGCATTCATCGCAACCTGTGCTGCTCCGCCACAAAAGCAGAGTTAAAGGACACTGGGGAAAGTTCAGTCCTAATGCTTGCTGATGGACCACGGATGGACGTTCCCCTGTCAGATCGCTCAAGCATGCTCTCATGCTGTCAGGATAGTCTAATCATTCCATTCCAACTTGGTGCCATCCCCCCCCCCCTTTGCAGTATCTGCATAACCACATACTCCATGGGGAGCTTTCTGTGCGGAGGTGCAATTCCTCATTCATGTATGTGAGAAACAAATGGCAAAAAAAAGACTCAACCACAGTGGCGCCTGATCACACAGTGACGGGCTGAGCCCACAGCACAAAGGGATGTGTGATCTCACAACTGCATGTCAAATTCCTCTGAAGGAAATAGCCTTACTTTCCCTTCACTCCAACTGGTGCATGTGACTGCAGCCCTAGAAAGGGAGTGAGAAATATGTGGTGAATGATTAGCAACAAAAGATGATAAGCTTCATCTTCTCCCTCAGTATGCTGCTCAAGCAATTAATGTCTTGGTTGATACTGCTCAGTTCCAAGAGACATCGTTCCCCAGTTCACCTGAGAGCCCATGCCAATGAAGTGCTGGCTTGGAAATGGCCACCTCTGAGGCATCAAGGGGCTCACCATTCAGCCCTACCTATACTCTAGCAACCTACACTATTCTTGCCACCCCATGATCTATCGACTAAGCAGGCCAGACCTAATGAAGTTTTTCCATATCCTGGGAACAATATGGAGCAGGCACTTATTGCCAATTCCTTCATGGTCCCATCAGTGACTGTCTGATATTATATTAATCCTTGGTGTACACTGGGGGGAGATGTCAGTAGCACTCAGAAAAGTTTGCAAAAGGGAATCAAATATAGCTGAGAAAGCCACTGTATGAACATACTCCCACTGGCTGGACTAGCAGCTCAGTCCTGCCAGCTGGGCCTCAATCTTTTTTTTTTTTTTTTTTAAAGACAGGCAGCATGACAATGACCCCAGGTTCTGCACACCAGGAATTTTTTTAGTGCTTGCTGGCAATCCACTGGTGGTCCTGGCCCCAAAGACTGTCCTCAACTAGGGCCCGGGCCTTTTTGGTCCTGGCCCCAACCTGATGGAACTCTCTGCCGAACACCATCAGGGCCCTGGAGGATCTGATGTAATTCCACAGTGCCTACAAGGCAGAGAAGTTCTGCCAGGCTTTTGGTTGAGGACAGCAACAGTTCCATCTTGGCTGGCACCCTCTTCTGTTATTTACATCTACCTCACCCTCTTCTCCCCTGCCCACTAAGTAGCCAGCAGTTGGAACTGGGAGTATTTATTGGGAATATTTATTGATGATGATGATATTGATATCATCACTTTTTAATATTGCCAAATTAAGCGCAATTATCTAGCAGCATTATCATAGGACTCAGAGAGACTTGCTTCTGAGTCAGCAAACAGGACACCCCACAATCCCATGCACATTTATTTGAGAAGTCCCAATGAAATTAGTGGGAATCCTTCCAAGTTAATGCCCATAGAATCATACAGTATGACTGGTAGACTGCTTTTTCACTAATTCTGCTTGACAAAACCAGCCTAAGATTAATTCATTGGCACAATACATATTATCTATGGAGCCCCCACTCGCAATGTGTCTGTATATAAGTCATCTGCTTTATAATAACATTCCTGTCAGTAGTAGAATTTTTTTCCAGAATTTCAGCAGCATTCAAAATAAGGACCGGCAAAGGGAATATGTTAATATCTTAGAGTGATTAAGGAAAGACAGATGACAAACAATTTCCTTACATCTATTGTTTGTTTCCTGTTGTATCAGATATCTTCAAATCTGAATATTTTAAAACAAATGCAGAGCTGTGGAGGGCTTTGCAGAAGCGTAGCTCTGCCCATATGTCGCTCAGGAGAACAACAGCCATGCATATTTCAAGGTCAATTTCTACAGCTATGTATAGCAAATTTATGTGGCTATGCTTAATGGATTCAAAATTTTCTCAGAGGATCCATTTTTATTTCCAAGGTGTTGTATTTACACTTGTTTTGCTATGAAGTTAATCTCATTGTTAATGTCTCATAATAAATAAATAAAATAAATAAATAATATTATATTCAGGATGGCTTCATTACTTTTTTGTGCTAGTGCTATAGTGTGTGGATCCTTAACTGACAATGGATTTCCATTAGAGCCACTGCTTTTTTTCTGTTAGAATGAGAAAGAGTGGTAATTTAAGTCAGTTTAAAAATGGGTTTAATTAAAGATAATAAATAAATAAATAACCCCCTAAGGACTTTGGAATAAAACGCACAGATACAACTGGACCTCATTAGAGGTGTTTAAAGTAGAGATTGAATTAATCAAATACACAGCATTTGAAGGATGGCAACAGCCTTTGAAATACATTGCTGATCTACTCATGCAAAGGGAAGCATGTAGGGGACACTCCTTGCTTTGAAATGAAGGAGGAATCCTTCATATGTATCAGAAAGATCTGCCCTGGTGGCCTATCTATGACTGGGCACAAGTTGGAGAACTGGCCTTTAATGAGGGCACCACAAGAAGCAGCATAGGGAGGGGATTCTCATGGTTCCCAGGTTCTGGTACTCAGCTGGTACATGGTTCCCAGGTTCTGCGTAAGAGCCAGCACCTTAAATTGAACTTGGGAACACACAGGTAACCAAGACAATTGCTTCAAGATTGAAGAAAATTTCAGGTGGGTAGCCATGTTGGTCTGAAGCAGTAGAACAAATTTTGAGTCCAGTGGCACGTTTGAGACCAACAAAGTTTTATTCAGAGTGTAAGCTTTCATGGTCTTAAAGGTGCCACTGAACTCAAAATTTGATCTTCAAAACTGATGTTTTACACACTTTGCATCTTAAACTTGTCAAAAGGTGGGTAGCCGAATTTGATGAAGGTTCTGGGATATCTTTAAGAGCAGTTCTTAATTAAAGATTTGAGGGAACAAACACAGTATTTAAAAAAGCTGTTAGAACAACACAACTTGCATGGTACCTGAAATTTAGGCTGTGGTCACACAGGCGTTTAAATCTGGGAGGGCTCCCGGATTTAAAGGGACCGGGGTTTTTTATTTTGGGTTGGGATGATTACACATCCCAACCCCGGCAGCGACAGCTGGTGGTGGAGGAGGTGGTGGTGGCTGGCGGAGGAGGAGGCGGGCAGCAGCGGAGGCGGCAGTGGCTGGCAGCAGCGGTGGTGGGTGGAGGCAGTGGAGGAGGCAAGTGGAGGTGGTAGAGGAGGCAAGTAGTGGATGAGGCAGCCGGGGGCACCCTTCCCTGAGCCCCACCAGCTGCCTGGTAAGTTCCCCCCCTTTTTGCACTTGGGCACTCAAGTGCAAAATGGGGGGGGAACTGAAGGGATGATCTGGACAGCCCTCTCTTGCAATCATTGCGAGAGAAGGCTGTCCAGATCGGCTCAATTGTGGGTTCCTCATGCGACCACCGGGAAAATACTTGATTTTCCCGGGGTCAGAAAATGCGGGAGGAACCTGCGATTGAGCCCACTTCAGCGCGGGAGTTGTTTCGGCTGCTGTGAATGGTCTCTTTAAATGTGGGAGGAAATAGCAGTTCTTCCCACTTTAAAGGGCCATGTGACTGTGGCCTTAGGCTGTTGGAACATGTACATAGGTCCTGGTTCTTAGGCTGTAAACAGTGAGTGCAAATCAGTTGCAAAGGTTTTTTCAAAATGAGTTCTGTATGTTATGCATTTCTTTGAAGCATCCAAAACTACTATATATTTTTTGCATATCCAGATGCTCTTATTAAGGGTCAAATTATGCTTTACAAAAGGTAATTAATGATATATCTCCTAAAGGGTTTTTTATTTTATTTTAAGGGTGAATTGGAATCTGATAGGGGAGATGAGCCAAATCAGAACTGTGGTACTATTGAGAATGGGATTAACTACTTTTCCCAGGAGTGGACTGGCATTAATCTCACTGGGACTATTACCAGTGGGCCTCTGCTCTGGGGGGCCACTGGCAAGGTTAATGAGGCCATCACTCATAGCAGTCAGCAGAACCATCTACACAGAAACAGAGTGGAAGAAGAGAGCCAGCCAAGGGGATGCACTGGGGGAGGTGGTCCTGGCCTGGGGCAGGACTGCCCAGGGCCACATTCCATGGCAGATTCCTCCACAGATTCCTCCACCCTGGATTCTTTGGCAGTTCCAATCTAAGACTCTTTAAAAAAAAATACCAAAGCTGCTACATTTCTATGCTTAGGTTTGCAACCAGCACTTAATACACGTTCACTTGGCAACAATTCCTATTGAATTAAAAGCACATAAACCAGAACAGCCTAATGGGGAGAAGAAAAGGAGTGTTCTTTATTCTTGGTGCTGGTGCTAAATTCAGAAGTGAAAACAAGGTGATACCTTCTGTAACACTTCTACCCCAATGCCTGACAGGCCACCCTCACTGGTGGCTTGGGCAATCAGCCCTTTTCAGAAGCTAGGAAGTCATTGTATTAAGGGAGACCCACACATCCCAGTAGGAATCTCTCACTGTTCCCCAGTACAGTCTTCTCAAGATCTCAAGACCCTTCACTAGCCACCAACAACCTCCTGATCTTCCCACATCAGCAGTTTGGATGTCAGGAGGAGCATCAAACTGGGCTGTTTCAGTAACATGAGCCACAGTGAGGCATGAATTTAGGAATTCTGGCAATCTCTTAACTCTTAAACAAAAGACAAGCTTCATTCTGTGATCAAACACTAAGGAGTGTGCAGGCTACAACAATATGGTGTAGGGTAATGAAAGAAATGAAGCAGAAAAATCACTAAACTAACTTATAACTTACAGTACTTGAGCATTTGATCTCCCCACCCCATTGGAAGATGCAAATGGGTGTATTCAGATACTGTCCTGTTCCTCCCCATGATGACATACTCATACACAGAAGGAACAGCTTCTTCTCAATTCTCTTTGCCACAAGTGTGAAAAAAAGTCTTAGTCTTTGGTTCTGGCAGCAACTGCTCACCAGAACCTATTCAGTCAAGAGTGAGGCACACTAGGCCATCAAAGTGATGTCCCATGTTTTCACTCCTGGCTGTGAAACTATGCCTATTCAATAGGATGAGTTTTTTTCTAGTCTTGGTGCAGCAAGAAATACTAGTCAGTCTCAGTAAATGTCAGCATGTCCTGCTACCATCCATGACACCTTCCTTCTTTCCTCTTTCTAACAACCCAACAGGACATAGCGTTTAGAAACTCTAATACATGGTTCTTAACATGTTGTATCATAACATAAGCCTTTACTGTCAGGACATTTCTTCCTTAATTTATTTGTTCTTTATCTTCTGGAGTTGAATGCCTTCTATTTCAAACAAAACTACATTTGTCAACAGTCCTGGTAACAGACCCACAGCTGGCTTTCCTACTAATGCCAGGTGGGTGATTTTGAGTTTAAGAAGCACTTGTGCAGTAGTGAGGAAATTATGTTGGATAAATTGCCTGAGCCTGCTGAAAGTAAGTAGACAAGAGTTGAGAATGACTGGAAGGAGGTGGTCCTCAGCCACATATAGACTGAGCTCTGCAGATAGTAATGTCTTGCAGGAAACTCATATAAGGACTCAAAACTACATTTACCAAATGTGAAGTCCTCAACATCTGTCAACTTCCTTGTTGTAAAGTATCCCCTAATTCCAGAGAAGTTGTTATGTTAGTTAGTTGCAGCAGAAATAAACAGAAGACTTGATGAACTAGATGGAACCCATTTTGCCCCATAAGACATGTCCCTAAACTTACGTTCTGATGCCTGATTAGGGCATAATTATAGGAATCTTAATTTGAAGTCATGACCTTCAGTCAGTCTCCCCCCCCCACACACACACACACACCTCACTCACAAGGTTGTTGTGAGAATAAAATGAGAGAGATGATAACTATGCATGCTGGCCTCAGCTCCTTGAAAACAGAGTTAAATAAAAACCCAACCTTGAATTCTGCACACAGGATGATGCAACTCTCTGTCACATTTCCTGTTGCCACTGGCCACTTTTTACTCCTGTACCCTTTAACTACCCTTAAACCTGACCTGAAGCATTCAAGGGAGACACGTCAAAGATTTTTTTTTCCCCAGAGCAATTTTCCCATTTATATAGTTACAGATACTGGAAGTTAATAAAATATAATGCATAATGTATGTCTTCCACCTTGGAGGTGACAAAGAAGAACAACAATATGAATACTAAACCTGTATTTTCAAATGTTCAGCTTATTGTGTGGATTTTCTCATTTTCTGCTGCTACTGGGCATTTTTTATTATTGTTTCCTTTGACCTACTAGGCTCCATCCTTAAACTTGACCAAAAGCACACATGGGGAATATTCTGAGCATCTTTCCCTGCCCCTTTCTGTAAGGAAAGAAATAGTATTTTGGGAGGTGGTTTATTTTATTAGGAAAATGATATGTGGAAAAGAGTTAAACTGCTGCTGTTAATATGGTGGTACAACTCTTTCAGTAAATCAGCCCCCCCCCCCCCCCGAAGCCATGGCAACTGTTAACTTTTTTAAAAAAGGTAGATCTCACTGTCTTGTCTCATTGTGTCCTAAGCATCCATATTCACATAGAGTTTTGTTTGTCATATTATTCAAGAAACATGAATACATTTTTGTGAGCCAGATTCCTTTTGATAAAGCAGCAACTGTTTTTATAGTCTATACATTTATTATTCTGCAAACACCATTCCTTTCCTGTTGAAAAATTCAGTTTGCAGAAGAAATATAAGCAGAAATGCAGGGCAAGTAAGCTTCATTTCCCCCCTTATGTATGTGTTTCTAAATTTGCTTGCAGAGCAATTTCTCTTTATGTTCTACAGTAATACAATTGAAGTAACATATTAAGAGGTTTGCAACTCACAGTTGCTGAGAAATTAATACTGTGCTTGATATTATGTATGTGGGGATCCAAATGATCACATTAATCAAATAACATCATTTCTTTTTCTGAACACTAAACTCTTCTCCAAGTAATATTTTGGCAGAAACTTATTCTTAATTACAAAAGCCATCATTAGAACAACAGAAACAATTACAAGAATGAATGTGGAATGCACAGTTTAGCCCCCAACAGCTCTTAAGTGAATGCAGAAGTAAAGATCATTAATATCAACACAAATACTACAAAGAAAACAACAATTTGAATACTAAAGCAGTATTTTCTACAGTTTACCTTATTGTGTGGAATTAGTAAAATAATTTGTTATTTAATTAAAGTTCCACATGATAGATTTTAAATAGTCAGCTTATAACTTTATAATTTTACAGAATTAATGTCCTACAAACTACTTTTTTACTTTTGATCAGAAGACCAGTGCCTGCCATGAAGCAGGTGCTGGCATTTTCCTCCCCCCTTTCTACTTGGATGAAGCATGAGGGGGGAGTGAACCAATCATGGCTCAGCGTGGGAGTGCTGGCCAATCAAGGGCAAGCTTGCAGGCCAGGTCTGGTGGCAGCCACCCACCAAGGGCAGATCAGCCCAGTGTGAGCTCCCCACCCGCCTGCCCTCTGTGGGACCACGTGGGATTACCTGGTCACTGTTTTTTTGGGGCTGAGAAGGAATTTTTGGGGCCTCACTCAGATTGGCCAAGAGGGTGGGGGCTTTTTTGCCTGCTTCACACGGTCAGAGGGCATGTGGTTTCTTTGGCCTGGTAAAGCTGGTTAGGCCCTAACTGGGAAGGTGGGAAAAGAACAGGTTGAAGGGATGTTGAATTGGCAAGCACCCTGAGATATCAGCGATGGGGGGGGGTCCTCATACTGGGTGCCTATAGGCTTTGCAGTCAGGGTGGCTCAGTTGGGGGCCTCTTTGGGGTGGAGGAGCTCATGACAAGCCATAAAACTTTGCAGCCGTGGGCTGGAATGTGCCCTTCCATCCCCTCTATGCACTGGCATGCACGCTGTGACAAGTAAGGTCCAGAAGGATCCTGGACCTGGCTCTGAGCCCAGGTGGGTTTGCCCTGTTAGGAGGTTTGCTTTACAAGCACATTGCAACTTGTGCTTTAATATAAATATATATAACTAACATTCCCAGTTTAACCCATAACTTGTGTTGTGTTTCATTCAAGGGGTGGGTGGGCAAGCTTTCAAAACTAATTTAGTACACACTGGCCCCAAATGAAGCACATTCAGTGGAAATCATGCTTGACTCACTATTTTACTTGGGATTAGGGGTCCTTTCGAGCAGGAGCTTGGGGAAGCACAGCTCTGAGACTTGGTGCCAGCCCCCCCTCCCTGCGGGGGAATGCCTGCTTGTGTCATGGCTGCAGCAAAATGACTCCGTCCCCTGGAAAGGTCCTTGTTCCTCCGACCAACCTTCTGAAGGCTTCAGCCGCCTCTGAAGCTATCCTCCCAGAACAGTCGTATTTCTGAGGCTTGGATTAGTAGCTGTCCCCTCTCTGCCAGCTTTCTCTTTCTCTCTTTCCTTCTTTCTTTCTTTCTTTCTTTCTTTCTTTCTTTCTTTCTTTCTTTCTTTCTTTCTTTCTTTCTTTCTTTCTTTCTCTCCCTCCCTCCCTCCCTCCCTCCCTCCCTCCCTCCCTTCTTGCCTTCTGACATACTTCCAGTGATTTCAGGTGGTGTAGCATATGCAAATAAGACAGTTATGCTAAGGAGTTATGCTAATGAGCTCCTGCACCTCTTTTTCTATGAAATGACCCCTGCTTGGGATGATTTCTGATAGTAGGGAAGGAATCAATTTATGTTTTAAGAGCTGGAATGATATACATGAAATAACATAAGGAAATGGAAAATTAATTTCTGATGCTATTTTGAAATTGCTCTCTCTCCCTTAGCAAAACCATTAAACTGCAGAAATAAAACATTACAGCACAAGTGGGGAAAGTAGCATCAGTCATAGGTTGGTTTTTTTTTTTATTCTGTTAATTTGGTCCCCTTAAGCAAGAAGCCTCAATTTTCCTATGGGTTCTCACCCCAGTGGGTATACAACGGTCAGTCAGATTTTTTTTTTACTGTACCATGTAACCATATGCATCTTATTGATGTTTGTGTATCTATGCCTTTTTCATGTATTCCTATATCATGCAACTGATTCAGTTTGCTTTTGTAGTGTATTATTCAGAAATGTCTTTGAATACACCATTTAATTTGTATTGGTAACACTTTGGAGTCTGGAGTTTTGGGTTTCTTCATAATGAATGGACTGGATTTAGATTAATGTGTAAAGTACAATCTATATTATCCAGTTATCTCATAAAATGAAGAAATGTGCCATTGAGTCACAACTGATTCATCACAACCCCATCCACATGGCATTCCAGGCTTCTGCAAAGGTGGTTTTCTTCTTCTTCTGCATAGCAGCCCCAGTCTTCCTTGGTGGTCTTCCATCCAAGTATGGACCATGGCCTGCCCTGTTTGGCTCCAAAATTCTGACAAACTTGGGCTAAACCATAGGTGTCAACTTCAGGGGGGCTGGGGGGCTTGGGCCCCCTCTGAAATTTTACAGAAGGGACTCAGCCTCCCCCGGGGCAACTAGTGCAGGTAGGCTTTAAAGCACATGCAGCCAGTTCAGGGCACCCTTTCGCTCCCACCCCCCTAAGAATGGGAGGGAGATTCAGTGGGGGGGAGCCCAACTTTCTGTGTCGATCCTTTGCCCTGCATCGTATATGCATCCTGCACTCTGCCATGAGAGAGAGGCAAACAGGGAAGTGGCTCCCACCACGCAACTCTGGGATGAAGAAGGCGCCTTCTCCCATCTCCGTGCAGGGGGAGTGGATTCAGGCAGAAGGGCCACGCTCCGCCTCAACGGGAGCCAGCCATGCAAATAAAAAAGGACCCACTCCTGTCTTTACATCTATTTCGTCCGGGTTCCAGGAATGTAAATTGTTACCGGGGGGGGGGGGGACAGGAGGAGAGACACTGAAGAGTATTTACAAAGGAGAGGGGTAGGGGAGAGATGGCTGGCCTTCCTGGGCGGAAGTGGGAACATTTCAACGCTGGCAAGCAAGTGATGTTCTGTATTCTTGGTGTTTGGGGGGGGGCAACAGTGGGAAGGCTTCCTGCCCCCACTGCTGGACCTTCTGAGGGCACCTGGTGTTTTTGGCCACTGTGTGACAGAGGGTTGGACGGGATGGGCCACTGGCCCAATACAACATTGGCTTTTCTTATGTTCTGACAATGAACCAATCTATGCAAAAAATACATTTTCTGGTCACTACTGTAAGAATACACAAAAGACACATAGACACCACCCTATACCAGAAACCTGCTGACTGACAAACACACCTACATGCCTCTAGCCACCATCCTAACCATACCAAATGATCCATTGCATACAGCTAGGCTCTATGCTGCAGCCACATCTGCTCCAATCCTACAGAAAGAGATTCTCACTTAAGGTGATTTCCTTTTCTGTTCCTGTGGGATAGTGTAGCAAAATAAAATAGAAGTCCACTGGCACCCTAAAGACTAATGGCATTAATTCAAGCATGAGCTCCTGTGATTCAGAGCTTACTTCTTCACTTGCTTATTGGAGGAAATCATCTCAGAACTCAAAACCATTCAACGCATCCTCAGTGATTTACAGCATCTACTGGATAAAGACAGTTCTCTTTCACAAGTATTGGGGGACAAACATTTTCTTGCACACAGACAGCTCCCCAGTCTCAAACAGCACCTCACCCACAATAATGGAATATCTAATTGGAACCTGGACACTTGTACCATAGATGCTAACTTTGCTGCCACATATGCCTATATGACACAATCACTGGACCTAACAACATCAACTACATTATCTCAGGTTTATTCACATGTTCATCTTCCAACACTGTGTATGCCATTAAATGTCAACAATGCCCTTCAGTTCTCTACATGGGACAAACAGGTCAAACCCTACACCAAAGGATAAAATGGGCACAGATCTGAGAACAAGAATTACAAGGCTGAGAAACCTGTAGAAGATCACTTCAGCCTTCCAGGAAGCTCAATGGGAGACCTCAAAGTAGCTGTTTTATTGCAAAGAAACTTCAGAAACAGACAGGAATGAGAGATGGCTGAATTACAATTTATTATAACATTCAGAACAATGGAACCCCCAGGACTTCAGAGATATCGGCTTCTTATCTCACTACACATACTAAGTCACTCACTTCTCACTTATACCCAGAATTCAAACGTTGTTGGTCTTGAAGGTGCCACTGGATTCAAACTTGATTTCTTACATCTGTTGTTAATGCCTTTATTATCTGTATATCAACTTACTGCTATTTCTTTGTTCTACCTCATGTGTTATTCCAATCTTAGCTGTATCTATTGCTCGGTTACTTAGGCCTTTTGACTATAATTATCTCCTCCTCACAACTAACCTGCCTTCCCTATATGTAATATCTGAGGAAATCTATTTCAGTGAATCTGAACGAGTGCATATAATAAGGCCCAATCTGCATTTGCTATGTAAAGCTGTTCCATGCTGCTGTGGTACCTGCTTCCCATTTGGCTCAGTATAAAGCTCTCCTCTGAAGTTGCTTAGGGAGAGTGCATGAGAGAACGGGGAGGAGCGGCCTCAGGAAATAACAAATGATTCAGGGGTGGGCATGCTTCCAACCCCCCTCCCAAATATGATCACAGAAAAATGTTCCCTGGCTGCTTTTAAACACAGACAACTGGATTTTCCGCTAACTTGTTTCCTTTGTGACAATTTGCGTATCTCCTTAGAAAAGGGGGGGGGGGATTCAGCTCCAGTTGTCTGCTTTTTGCTCACTGTGGCTTGAGGGTGGGGAGGAGCAATTGTAGCACCTTAAAACCAAATCCAGATAAGGCGATGAGACACCATAGTGACCTTGGAGTCACCACTAAATGGCAATAAAATGATGCAGACAGCCAATGCTGAGATTAAACAATAGGAGAGTGGATGTGGCATGTAATGTAGACAGAAATTTGTGAGACGTTGTGAGATCACTGGCACAACGGTGTGAAATACCAATGCAGATTGGACCTAAGTCTCTCAGTTCTTGCTTGTACTCAGAATTTAACTTTATTTGTCTTGTAGGTGCCACTGGACTCAAACCTCGTTTCCACATCTGTTTGTTAATTCTTATATTTGTGTGCTAATTTACTGCAATTCACAGATCTTTTTTACATCCAATCTCAGCTATTATCATCCAGTACTTATGCATCTTGACTCTAAATGGTCCTTCCTGATAACAACCCCCACCACACCCACTATAAGTACTGGTCAAGGAGGTTCTGTTCCACTGTATCTGAGGAAGTGTGCTTGCACACGAAAGCTTATACCATGAATTAAACTTTGTTGATCTTAAATGTATCAGTGTTTTGCTGCTTCAGACCAACAGGACTAACCCACCCAAATCTCTAATCCGAATAGTTATATTATGTCGTGCACAGAATGATAGATCATGCAAACTGTGAGAAAGTTAATTAAACCTTACAGCATCATCTAGGACAAAACACTATGTTGCTTAGCCATAGCAAAATGGAAAGAGTGATTTAATAAACATTAGTGTGGAATGTCATTGGATGATCCATTTCATCATCATTTAAAAGGAAACCACCCTACTAAGGATTGTTTCTCTCTGGAGATAAGAGAATAATTCCTGGCAGTTGGTTTCATTAGCTGTTATTGACATGAGTTTAAACAGTCTTGTGATATTTGACCTTTCAGTCTTACTATAAGAGTCATGTGTCAAAGACAGATAAAACACAAGTAACTCTATCCCTCTTGCCCACAGACTTTGCACAGGATAATCTTGCTGTCTTGAAATTATATCCTTCTTATCAGAAAGATGTAGCCTGAGTGGAGCTGCAGCATTTCAATTAAATAAAAGCCTTCAAGGTTTGGCTGGTGCCATGAATTTGATTTGTGAAAGCATTTTTAACTAACTGAAGAATGTGCTTTAAGGCAATAAAACTGAAAGTTTGATCCCGTTTGACTGGGAACCTACTTTACACTTTTCCTTGCCTATCAATCACAATCCAACCAAAAATATATGACAAAGAAATGGGGAGAGGGGTGGAAGCTTCACTTTGACTAGTCCTATAACTAGCCCAGAGGCCCAGCCACTTCTGCTGTTCCCTTTGACATTTATTAAATTAACCTTGATATTTCCTTGCAGGAGAGCCTAATTTCATTCATTTTACCTTATTTTATGCTGTTTTATAAATAATTTGAATTGCCAATATATGTCTAGTTCAAGAACGTATGCAGCTATGTGCACCATTATTATGTATGGATAATTAGAAGGTCATAAAACAATAATTCCCTGGGTACATTAGCATAGACAGGGTCAACGGCAGGTGTCTGTATGTTGCTGACCCATGAGACTAGCTACTAATTGTTAGAACTTTAATTCAGTAGACTCCTCTGCTTCTTTATATTCTGTGTTCTCACAAAGTCAGAGGTGGTACAAGTTATCATTCTTATGTTCAGTTTCCATATTTCTCACTCATTCTGGATTATAAACAGCTTCCAAAATTCTGCTAAAAGAAATTAACTGGGCATTGAACCATCAAAAGTTTGACCAGGTTTCCTTTTCTATTCCTGAGGGATAGTGTAGCAATCCAATCCAATTTCAATTTATTGCATATGGCCAATGGCCGTTACAAATACAGTACAATACACTAGAAGCTATAAAATACAGAATAAAATATGCATTAAAATACAGGGATTAAAAATATAAGATGCATGTCAAGCATAAAACTGGCTACATTCTTAAAATAGCATAAGATAAAAAACTAAAACTACAGAATGAATATAGGGTTTGGAGCAAGGGCCTTATATACCTTATATACCTTAACATAGCCCTGGCTATTTAGAAGGCAAAGATTCAGTCAGCTTGAAAAAAGGGGGAAAAAGTGCAACCTTGTACAAATACTCCGGCTCCACTTCTGCAAGTAAAGTTATAACTTTCCCAGATGTGGAGCAGGGGCTCAATTTATCTAAGATTGTGCCAAGAAACTTCTTTCTTGGGGATGAATAGAGTGGACAGTTGAGCAGGTAATGTCACAGATCTTCAGGGTCTGGACCACCACATATGCAAAGGCATTCAGTTACTGGTATTTTGGTATATCGGCCCTCGAGCACTGCTGATTGCATGATTTGGAAGTGGAGGGATATAAAAGCTAAACACAAGTTGAGGAAAGGAATTTTAGTCAAGTAATGTGCCCTGTGATGATCTGTTTTAATCAATTTATACCAAGGAGATGATGGATAGTGTAGTAAAATAAAACAGAAGTCCACTGGCACCCCAAAGACTGATAGCATTAATTCAAGCATGAGCTCCTGTGAGTCAGAGCTTACTTCTTCACTTGCTTATTGGAGGAAATCATTTCAGAGAAATGTATAAGAAAATCATTGACTGGGCAGGGGTTAGAGCTGAGAGGCTTGGTTTCTATCTTGTCATAAAGCTTTAGGGTGTGATTCCCTGTGTAAGGGACTGGAAGAGATTTGGTTGTTACACATAATGGATGATAGATTCAGGTGAGTAGCCATGTTGGTTTGAAGCAGTAGGACAAAGTTTGAGTCCAGTGGCACCATTACGAATAAAACTTTGTTGGTTCTAAAGGTGCCACTAGACTCACACTTTTTAACAGATACTGACAGACTTGACAGACTTTCATGAGGCCCAGATAAAACTGTTTTTATTTATTTATTTAGAATATTTCTATCTCTTCCAGGTCGTGCTTGAGGCAACTTGAAATTTATTTAGCTGTTAGAAGTATGGTGTGAGTACATCTGTAAACTGAGCAAAACCCTTGTAATTATGAACATATATCTAGATATAATATTTTATAGTGGAAGGCTACATGATGATCAAACCTTGCCTTTATTCCTAGAGGACAGTTTCAGATTGTGGCAATGGTTAACAACCTCAAGGTGAGCCTTCAGTTTGCCCAAAATTAAAACCAGTCTCCAGACTACACGTATCAGTTCCCCTGGAGAAATCGGCAGCTTTGGAGGGTGGACTGTGTGGCATCACAACCTTATTGAGCTCCCTCACTGTTCACCTTTCTCAGGAAGCTCCCTCAAAACTCCAGCAATGTCCTAAACTGGAGTTTGCTACCCTAAGTGTGGCAAACCTCTACAAATACCCACTGTCCCTGGAGATGGACCCACAATGTACTGGGCTAGCTACAGATAGCTATTGGTCACTATGACAGACCCCTGATGCTTCCCCACTCCCAGGCAGTTTTTCCCACCAAAAATGTTTTTAATTCCCCTCAGTAACTGAGCCACCCTTCAGTAGCAAGTATTTCTCCTTATTTATTTATTTATTATTTAATAATTTCAATTTATATACCGCCCTTCCCTGAATTCACAGGGCTCAGGATGATTGATAACAAAAAAATATACAATATACAATCCAAAATATTTAGTTAAAAGTTAACAGTTAAAATAACCTCAGATGTCATCAGAATATTTAGTTAAAAGTTAACAGTTAAAATAACCTCAGATGTCATCAGAACAAATACAAAGAACAAATACAAATAAATACACAGCAGTGAGAAAAAGCAGGACCGGGGAGGGGAGGAAGTTCCAGTTAAGGTGGAAACCATTGTTGTCCTCAACCAAAAGCCTGGCAGAACATCTCTGCCTTGAACACCTTGCAGAGCTGCATAGGGTCCTACAGGGCATGGATGTTATTTGGTACAGAGTTCCACCAGGTGGAAGAGCCCTGGCTCTGGTCAGGGATAGATGGACATCTTTAGGGCTAGGGATCACCAGTAGATTGTGCTTAGCAGAGTGTAAAGCTCTTCAGGGGACATACCAGAGGAGGCGGTCCCAAAGGTATGTGGGTCCCACACTATTAAAGGCCTCAAAGGTCTGTACCAAAACCTTGAACCTGACCAGGTACTTCACCAGTAGCTGATGCAACTGGCACAGCCCAGGTTGAATATGTGCAGTCCATGATGTTCCCATCAGGACCTGCACCACTGCATTCTGGAACAGCTGGAGTTTCCGGATCAGTCTCAATGGCAGGCCAACATAGAGCGAGTTACAGTAATCCAGTCTGAAGGTGACCGCTGCATGAATTACTGTGGCTAGGTTGGGGTGTTGGACTGAAGCAGCAGAACAAAGTTTGAGTCCAGTGGCACCTTTAAGACAAAAAAAATAAATAAATCAAGGTATAAGCTTTCATTTGCAAGCACACTTATTCAGAAAGCTTTTACCTTGAATAAAATTTTGTTGGTCTTAAAGGTGCCACTGGATTCAAACTTGGTTCTGTTCCTAAGTGAATTCGAAGTGAAAGTGCTTTTGTACCCTGCTGAAAATCTAAAGCATTTCAAGTTCCTTTGTTCTGATGCAAATAGGCTTCATTCTCTTCCCTCTTTAAATCCATCTGTGTCAAAGACTGATTTCAAAGAAAGGGCTGTAAATCTACCCAGCTCCCTACCTTACCTGACCTTTCCCTACATGGCCATCCTAAGTAAATACCTAGTAGAAACCATTTTAATCCCATAATCCTTTGTGTAATAGTTACCTTGTCCTAGCAATTAGAGTTCACCAAACACAATAGACATTTCACATTAATGTTATATTGCAATTCCTGGGAATGTTATGTGTTAGCCTCACTGCTCTTTTATGTTATTAATATTTGGGGAATATTAGCTCTTATCAATATGCAGCAGGCTTATGGGACCTTTAACCAGTGTATACAGAGGATGCGCTAACCGATACTTCTGAGAAACGGACATGGACTCAGTTTAAAAGATGAAAAATAGTTTGTTTACTAAAGTATAATAAAAAGTTATACAAGATAATGCTGTTCTGTCATTCATACATACATACAGTACTAGGAACTTAGATAGAAGTTACAGGGACTTGTGCATGAGCAGGTAGTTGATGGTTTCTGTCGAGGGTGATATTTACCTATATAGATGCAGTAGAATCCAGCTGGAAAAACGGGGATGAAGAGTCCTTAGGAAGATGATAAAGGATCGTGGCTCTGAACCGGAAGAAGACCACGTGGCGGATTACAGTGGTGCACCCAGGAATCCGTGAGAGGGGGGTTAGGGTAGGAGAGAGAACTAGAATCGGAGCTCGAACTCGAATCCGAACCCGAGCTGACTTGCAACCTTGGGGAGCATCTTTTATTGGGAGGTGGTACCTGGGAGGATCTGGGAGGGTTGCATGATATGATGTCATCCCTAAAAAACCTATAGAGGGTCCGAATGTTATCTCTAGCCACTAAGAAAGTGATAAGGGAGGGGTCAATATTCAGATCTATCTGATGGTCAGGGCAGGTTGTCACTGTCAGTGGGATCTGGTGCCGATATTCTGGATGACAGGAATGCCAACCATGGGAACTGGTCCTCAGGAAGCATCCCGGTATCTTCACGCCCACGTGTGATGCTCTTTGATGTATCATATGGAGATGAAGGCTGGCAGGAAGGGGGCACCAGGAGGTATACATGAAAGGGGTATGCATGTATAGAGTTGCAGATGTAAGTTTACAACTTCCTGTCTTTGTGTGAGAGAGTGTCTTTGATCTCTGATCAATCCTCCCGCCTGGAGGTGGTAACCTCAGAAAATGGTGCTTTGTTCCTATAGTGTAGGCATCTCTTCCCATCTTCCCACTGGTCACCTAGTGTACTTTCATGTCTCACATAACTAATGGCATCGTTCATGTGTAGCTCTCATATCTTAGCAAAAGTCCATAACATGTTGCACAGCCTTACAATGAAGCTTTGTTGTTCAGAAAACACTGTTTCACTATAATTAGCACAGCATTGTTCTAGGAGCAATCACGTCATGCTCCAGGGGTTATAACCAGACAAACTTTGTTCACTAATGTGTATGTGTGTATCTGGACATCCACTAACTTACACCTCCAATACAAAGGTTGGGCACACTGCCTGGAGTGAGACACTGGTTTGTTTCACTTGCCCTCTGTAATATATGTAATGGCAGAAGCCACATGGCCCCCGCAGAGCACATGGCCCAGTGAAGCCCTGAGCTTGGGGCCAGAGAACAATAGGACACTAGGATCCTAGTGTCCCCCTATCAGAGGCTTAGGATATTCGAATAGTCCTATGACAGCCTCTGGTGGGAAACTTATCCAATTACCTTGAGACTTATTCAATTAACTTGAAACTTATTCAATTACCTTGAAACTTATTCAATTACCTTATCCCATTGCCTTGTTTGGGCATGGTCAGGGGTGCAGTTTACCTGTGTATATAAGCAAGCCCCCTGACCTCCGTGTGTATGCCTCATCTGAACCAGCTAAATAAAAGGCTTGCTGAAATCACGTCAACCGGCTTCCGCTTCCAATACTTTTCACCTTCTTCTTGGATCTTTCTTCCTTGGACAGGGAAATATAGTCCCATTGAATAAGTCCCTTTCTTTGTGTCTATAAAGCTACCATCTTTATTTTCTGAACATGTATTTATGTTTATAGAGGGCTCTTCAGTTAATAAGTTTTGATTTCATTTTTTAATTCTCATTAATAAAAACCATTTCATTAATCATGGCCTAGTTCATTTTGAGAGTTTTCCTGAGGGAAAGATCCCCATAAATATAGGTGTAGATCCTGCTTGATTACCCCCTCTCACATTGTTTGGGTTTCCTGGCTTATTCCCAAACAAATTCAGGAGACCCTCACAACGACTTAGGGTAACAAGCCGCACAACCCAAGGCTGATCCTGACAGACCCCTTGTCCCCAAATAATGATGGTGCCAAAAGGTATTCATCAATCTGCTGTCCCTTTTTCTTACACTAACCTGCCATGTGACCATATCTATTTAAACAACAACACCAAATCCAATTATCCAACACCACAGACAACAGTGCAGGGTGGACAAAAATACTGCCTATCCAGGGCCAATCCACAAAAAATTTCTACCTGGCCCCTAAAATGGTTACCAGCAGAAGCCTGCACTCCATAGCGGGTGAGAGGGTGGGCTGAACATGCAGTGAGACCAGGGGTCATTTCAAGCCAGAATGAGCTGAAATGGGATTCTGGCAGTAATAAGCCCTCAAGCTCTGCCCCCAGCAGCCCTCAGTTGGGCCAGTAGGAGCAGGAAGCAGCACGTGCTGCCTCTGCTTGCTGCCACCAGCCAGAAGACAGGGTAAGTTGGTGGGTGTGTAAGGGACAGGGGGTTGTTTCAGGTGGGGTGGGTGGGAGTAGAGGGTGCCCAGGCCATGGGAGGCTTGGACACTCTGGTGTGGGGGTGGGGGCTGCTTTTCAGGTGGGGGGTGAGGCCAGTGGGATGGCAGGAAATGCTTTCGGGGTGGCAGGGTAGCACCAGCAAGCCTCCTCCTCCTCCCTTCCCTATCTGAGCTTCTCCACTACTGTGGGGAAACTTGGAGAGGGGAGGGGAGGTGGGTGGTGTTTCAATGCCTTTCTTTCTATCCCTGGATTTAAATACCTTCTCTCTGGAGTCACGCTGCAGCAGTGACACGATCACTCCATTTTACCCTTTGGGGTCATAGTATGCAATGGGAGATTGTGCAGCTGCAGCAGTGTGACTCTGGAGAGAAAGGGGTTTAAACTTTAAAACCCTTCTCTCTTTGCTTCCCCCACCAGCCCACTGGGAGCTGGGGGTGAGGCTTGCCGATGCCACCATATGTGCTTGCTTAGGGCTGCCAAGTCCAACTTGGGAAATATCTGGGGACTTTGGGGGTGGAGCCAGAAGACTTTGGGGGTGGAGCCAGGAGAAAGGAAGTGACATCATTTTGTGAAGTCACATCCTGTGATGTTGCTTCCACATGCTTCCACATGAACTCATGAAGTTTCCTAATACTGAATCAGGCCATTGGTCCATCAAGGTCAGTACTGACTACTCAGACTGGTAGTGGCTCTCCAGGGTCTCAGGCTGAGATCTTTAATATCACCTATTACCTGATCCTTTTTTAGCTGAAGAGGCTGATACCTCCTGCATGTCAAGCAGATGCTCTATCACTGAGCAACGGCCCTACTGAATCCTTCCTCATCTCGGCAGAATATGAAGCACTAAGTGCTACACAAGTGCTAAATATGATTTTCATATCATAAGAACAGGAGAGAAGCCACAGTGGATCGGGCCAACAGCCCATCCAGTACAACACTCTGTGTCACAACAGTGGCCAAAAATACCAGGTGCCCTCAGGAGGTCCGTCAGCGTGGCCAGAACTCCAGAAGCCTTCCCACTGTTGCCCCCCAAGCACCAAGAATACAGAGCATCACTGCCCCAGACAAAGGGTTCCATCTAAACCTTGTGGCTAATAATAGCCACTGATAGACCTCTGCTGGATGGGGACAGAGAGAGAGAGAGAGACAGACAGACAGACAGAAAAAAGAAAGAAAGGGGGAGAGAGAGAGAAGGAAAAGAGCTGGCAGATGCACTTACCAGCAGCAACCTTTCAATCTTACACCAGCCGCATGCAAAAGCAGGCCCTTCAGTAAGAGTTTAGTCCCTCGTTAATCTCTGGGCGGGGCTCTCTTGCTAACTCTTAAAGGGGAAATGTCTGGTGAGGCTTTTCACTGCAGGCTCTTCAGACATTTCCCTTTTAAGAGGCCTGGAAGGGAGAGGGCCCGGCAGGCTCCAACGTTTCCCTCCTGTTGGCAGCCATTGCCTCCCCCCGGTGGCCAGTTTTGAAAAAGCGGGGGTAAGCATGAAAAATCGGTGTTTCCCCCGCCCTACCGGGGGACTTGGCAGCCCTATGCTTGCTCCTGGGCTGCCAGAACACCATTCCTGCTCGTTCCAGTTCCAAATGACCCCTGGTGCTCACCCAGCAGTTCTAAATGCCCTCTTTGTGTTGTGTTCTCTACCGGGATCCATGTGTGCTCACTTTAAGTCTATATGGTAGGGATCTTGGATTGGAATCATTATATGAAAGGTTATGAAAAATAAGTCAATCCTCAAACAGGAATTGTCATTGATATCCCCAGCCCTGTTTACTGGTCAAACTTCTAAAATGCTAGTTAGGAACTTCAGCCACTTTGTCATATTTAAATGAGTTTGTCTGATTATGGGTCATGTGTTTGTGCCCTCAAATAATTGATGCTGAAGCCTGAAGCCTGCCTCCACCATATAGGTGTGTTCTTGAGCCAAGCAGTACCTAGACTGCTTCTTTATTCTAATTCAGTTCTTGATTTAGCAGGTATCAATGTGCTATGGATCAGAAATTGGGAATGGGTGCATTTAAAATAAGCAATATTAAGAAATTCCTTGATTGCTGTTAAGGAAACAACATCTGAGTCCCTTACTCTTGTTATAGAGACAGGAGAGAAGAATGAGGATGGAACTCTTTTGGTAGAATACAGCAT
The DNA here is from genome assembly GCA_029233225.1 of Lepidodactylus listeri. Lineage (NCBI taxonomy): Eukaryota > Metazoa > Chordata > Lepidosauria > Squamata > Gekkonidae > Lepidodactylus > Lepidodactylus listeri. Next base: position 113,754,713 of record JARCFY010000001.1, on the reverse strand, counting down.
ACCTGATTAGTGATCATTATTGGCAATCAATATATTGCTTTATGAGGAACATTCCTAGATATTCTCTGAACCTTACCAGGTATTGCCTGAATGCAAAATGTACCTATGGAAAGCATGGACTGAATTTGGACTGCACCACATGAGCAAAGTTGGCCTACATAGAATTTTCTGCAGGCTAACAGTGGAAAGGTTATTTGTTTCATTATTCTCTTGACTATGATCGATGTTTTGATACTAATTTTTTTAATCAAATGCTCAAATAACTGCATCAGTTCTTTTTCTTTTAGTGTTATAGCTATAGTCTTCTTGCCTGGAATTATAAATTCATTTTTAAACCTGTCTGAATTTCTTGACATCATAATGTATTTCCTCAATGCATAAATGAAGTTGTACCAAACATGCTGTGTATTTTTTCATACTATTGTTTTCCTTCAAGATCTCTTCCAGTGTTCTGAGTCTCAGTAACACTATCTCTAATGAGGCATAAGATACTGGTGATAGTTACTGTCACACAAAACTTTGACTGCTAACATTTGCACTAAGGTGTTCTTGGAGAGCATTTATATCTCAGGCACTGGAATACAGGTGGGAATTAGTAGACGTTTTTCAGTATCAGGTTGCAACTATAATGTGTTTGCAAAAAGATGTCGCTGCTGAAACACACACACACACAATGGTAGATGCCTGTACAAACTAGAGAGTTAAATCTTAGTTATTCTGGAAGCCAGCATGACATTTTTCTGCTTGATGTTTAATTAATTGTGTAATTATTGTGTAAAGCACCTGGCTATAAGACGAAAGGTTTACTTTCCAAAGTTTATAAGTGGTTATCTATGAATGAGTCTCAACAGGTAACTAAGTACCAAAAACAATGGTACACTGAATTTGGTATATCTTTAGATGAATAGCGTTGGTCTGCAATTTGGTCCTCCCCCAGCAATACTTCTAATATTTTTAACATCAAATTTCAATTTTTTTAAGCTACTTTCTTTCTGGTATTTCATCCCCAAACGTCTTTCTCATATTTATTCATCCTGCTCTCTGCTTTGCTGGAAACAATGTGGCATGGTGGCCACTTACTGGCACTGCTGGTGGGATTGTGTATATATTAAGAACTTTTGGATAGATGTTATTGCACAGATAAAGATAATTACACAGATGAAATTCCTCTAACCCCAGAAACTGTATTGCAACAACACTGACCTGGCTTAGATGCTCCTAAATGCATTAAAGAGTTAATTGCAATTTTGTTATCTGCAGCAGCATTGGTAATCTCTTCCAGATGGAAAAATCCAGCTCACCCACTGATTGGTCAGTGGCATGAGAAAGTTTGGGATCAGTTTGTTATGTCTAAATTGTTATATTCTTTGTGTCCCGCTGATAGTAAACGATATCAAGTTAAATTTGTTGCAGTTTGGTTTTCTGTGTTACAGGATATGTCAGTTAATAAGATTGTTTCCTCTAATAAACATCTGGACTTTTTCTGAATCTCTAATACAATAATGGTTTTTTTCCTTAAGTATTGAAGTATGGTTCATCACTATATATCTAGTTGCTTTTAAGTGCCACAGGATTGTTATCTGGAAAGTCAGTCATGTGTTCCACTGTACCTTTATTCCAGTTTTAGCTATTTGACTGTATAATTTGTAAACTGTTGTTAACAGTGTATGAAAATAAAATTTAAAAAACACATGCAACAGTCGCAGAGCTCTGCTCAAACGTTCCTGACAATTTCATGTTTAATTGAAATGCTACCTAAAGGACGGTACCATTGATGGTGCTTTTAACATTTAAGTCCACTCATGCACAGAAAAACAAGTAGACAGTGAGTCACATATGTGCATGCATAAATAGATTTTTAAAAAAAAACCCAACTGCGCGGCTCCTTCAGGTGGACGCCATGTACACAATTCATCGCAGAATACACGTGCAGTATGGGATTCATGGGGAAGCTCTCTGGTCATGCAACACTGGGAAAAAAAAGATCAGGATCAAATTAGAGCCAAGCCAATGGTGGGATTAGCTGCCCATCTGAATGGGACCTGAGGCTGTGATCACAGACACTCAACAATCCACTTTCAATCTAGTTTTCAACTGGATTTTTACTGTGTGAACTGGCAAAATCTAGTTCAAAAGTGCATTGAAAGTGGATTATTTAGTGTGTGTGATCGCAGCCTGAGTTGTACATAGGAGCCATCAAGCTCTCAGAACACAGCACTCAAGCTCATAGTTATGTTAATAGCTTACTATGCTAGGAAGTCTTACCTAGAGCCATAAAGCTGAATAATAAAGTGATAGAAGGAAAACACCTCCTTGGAACATGAAAGCCATCCCAAATGGAGAAGGGGGGGAAGAGAGGTTATAAAAACTCTGGACATGAAAAAGAGGGTATCTTCCATTTGGGGCAGGTCTTTGGATGGGCACAAGCCATGATGTTTTCAGGGGCATCCCTTTCTTAATGGAATGCCATTAACAGTTGGACCATTTGTCAAGCATTTGGGAGTGATCCTGGATATTTCCCTTTCAGTGAAGGCCCAGGCCACCAGTGTGGTTAATCTCTGCCAGGTTAAACGGTTGGCCCCCTATCTGTCACTTTCCAATTTAGCCACTGTGATCCGTACAATGTTCAACTTTAGACTGGATTACTATAACTTGCTCTACATAGGGCTGCCCTCAAGGTTGATCTGGAAAAGGCAACTGGTTCAAAATGTGGCTGCGAGTGTCCTCACAGGAACTCCATTTAGAGAGCGCATTTCAACTAGTGCTCTATCAGCTGCACTAGCTTCAGATTGCAGACCAGATCAAATTCAAGGTTCTGGTATTGACCTTTAAAGCCCTTAACAGTCAGGGACCATAAAGCCCTTAACAGTCAGCATACCTTTGGGACTGCTTATCCTGGTATGTCCCCCCACAGAATACTACGTCTGAGTGACTAAAACCTATTGGTGGTTCCCAGGCCAAAGAGCATCTATCTGTCCTCAACCAGGGCCAGGGCTTTTTGAGCCAGGTGGAACACTCTTCCAGGAGAGATCAGGGCCCTGGTACAATTCCATAGGGCCTGCAAAATTGAGTTGTTCTGCCAGGCTTATGATTGAGGGCAGTATGGGGTGGTGGTGTCTCAGTCAGTAAGACCTAATGGATTGGCCTCCCCCTTTCCCTTCCCTTCCCCTTGTTTTCCCCTGCCATTCCCCTTCTCCAGTGGTTGACTATTTCCCCTTCAAAATGGTTTTATGCCATCTTGATTTTATATAACTGGTTATATCATGCTGTATGTATTTTAATATTGATGATTGAATTATTTGATATTTGGACATTTTAACTGTATATTTATAAACTGATGTTACCTGCTCTGAGCTGGTCTTTGGAAGAGTGGGCTATAAATAAAATAAATAATAATAATTAAAAAAAAATAAAAATAAAAGTGGGTAGGGCCAGGCTATTGGCTATTGAAGACTGATTGGCTGTCGAAATTAAATCAATGTTGCTTTGGTGGCAGCTGCCATCGAAGTGTTAGTTCTATTTTGTCTCTCACCCCTCTCTCAGTGTATTGTTTAAATTACCTCTCTTCTTCTCTGCACTTGGATTGTATTTGTGTGTGTGGCTTCACTTTCTGTGGCAGCCATTTTGTGATTGCATCCAAAGGTTGGCTCAAAAAAAGCTGAGGATCCTAAAATAAGTTTTCACCTAAGGACTCCATCTTGTCCACTAGGCAGTGGACAAGGGAGAGAAGTCCAGACCTGAAGATCAGTGGTAATGATGAACTCTAATTTAGTGCAACTTCAAGTAAAACTCACCTGTCCCAATTCAAATATCATTTAGGAAGTACTTAGAGAAGGGCAAAAGGACTGAGGGAGAGAAGAATTTTCTTTCTTCCCTTGCTAAGCCTGAAAACTTGACCAGAACATTTGTATTATTTTATTCATTTATTAAATCTCCTTAGTTTGAACCCTCCAAGTTTGATATCTGGAATCTCACCATGATTATTTAGTCTTGCTATTTAACATATAGTAACAGGGAGAGGCAGCAGAGAAGTTCACCATCCCTAGAAGATGATGGCTCTAAAGTGTGAACTGGTGATAGATCAGCTCTGTGCTTACTTGCAGATGCATAGTGGGAGGTGTGGCAACTAGGCAGGGCATCTAAATGGCACTCAGGTACAAACTGTTAGACATATGACTCTTTCTTGCAGAAGATACTCCCTAGGATCATTGGTGGCAATTGGTGATTTCCCAGTTTGTGATTATCTCCCTTGAGGACCAAGGGGAATAGGTGCATTGCCAAGTAGATATTTGGGGTAGCCATGGAGTTCTTTTTAAAAGTTTATTGATATTTAATGAATTGAGTACAAAAAACTTAATATACTCATACATAGTTATTCAATTTATAAATCAGAGGGAAAGAAAAATGGATGAAAAACAAAAAATCCTTTAAGCCAGTTCATTCAAAAACACATCATAATCCTTCCTACTGGGAATAACATCTTTAAGATACTCTGTCACTGAATTCCACATTTCCTCATAATTAACTTTCCATATATTTTTAATATTTTCCTCAAAAAAGAGAGCTGTTGGTTATTTTAATCATTACCGCTGCCAATAGTGATGAAATCCAAATTTGGCAGTTGGACCTCCTTTTTTAACTCATTTACACATTGTTGAGAGATTTATGTGATTTAGAATTTGACCAAATAAACTAGTTCAACATTGGTTGCCATATACTGTTTCTTTCACAATATTTCTATAGGTAAAGTTCAAAACAGAAGAAGAAGAGAAGAAGAGGAGATTGGATTTATATCCCGCCCTTCACTCACTTAAGAGTCTCAGAGCGGCTTACAAACTCCTTTCCCCTCCCCTCCCCAAAACAGACACCCTGTGTGGTAGGTGGGGCTGAGAGAACTCTTTCCCAAGCTGTCCTTGAGGGAACAGCTGGTACAGAGCTATGGCTTGCCCAAGGTCATCCAGCCAGGTGAAAGTGGAGGAGTGGGGAATCAAACCCGGTTCTCCCAGATTAGAGTCCGCGCACTTAACCACTACACCAGACTGGCTCTCAATATATAAGATATAAGAATTTAGGTAGTATTATACTTTTAATGACTGAAATTCTATCATGCCAAAATAATACCACTTTACTCCAATTTTGTAATTGTTTTGCTGTCTTACTTTGCAAAACATCAAAATTATATTGCATAAGCAAACCTGTTTCCTTTGGAATATTTATGCCTAGATATCTCCATTTTTTTCTTTAACCCAGTCAAGCTCACAAAGTTTTTGTGAGATAGTTCTGTTTTGGGGAAAATATTAATATAATGTAAAGTTGTTTTGTGAGCATTTATTTTTAAACTTGAAATTTCACCAGAAGATTGTAATATTTGATTAAGAAACTTCATTAAATTTTGTGGAGAGGTAAGATATATAATCACATAAATGGCAAACAGATATTTTGTGTTCTTTTGATCCAATTTTAACTCCTTTGATGTTTTCATTTCTATGGATTGCACTAAAGATTTTATTGATAACCCAAATAGTAATGGTGAGAGAGGACACTCTTGATGGGTTCCTCACTTTATTGGTACTTGTCAGGGCTCTTTTTCTAGCAGGAACTCCTTTTCATATTAGGTGACGCACCCCTAATGCAGCCAATCCTCCAAGAGCTTACAGTAGCCCCTGTAAGAAGAGCTCTGTAAGCTTTTGGAGGATTGGCTACATTAGGGGCGTGTCCCCTAATATGCAAAGGAGTTCCTGCTAGAAAAGGAGCCCTGGTACTTGTTGAGAAAGTGAACTATTAAGCTTAATTATTGTTTTTGGATTTTCATATAGACCTGAAATTGCCTTTGGAAATTTTTCACCACATCCTATATACTCACAAAGTACCATGAGTTCTTCTGACCTTTCAGGGGTCCAGTCACAAGGAATATGGAAAGGCTTGCAAGTCCATTTCTTCACACTTGGTGGTTTCAGCCATGGGATAAGAACACCCAAAGGGCAATAAAGAAATAAATTGGCAATTTTTGGAAATCTGATGTGCAAACACTTGGGCAGAGCAATGGGTTTAGTTTTATTTTTGAGTCAACTGGGGGGTTATCTGATTATCCAAGTGTTCAAGCATGGAGAAATAAAAGTTGGGAACATTACATAATGGACAAAATAGCGGACAATATAGAAGGGAGGGCAACAAACTCCTTAAAATCACACATATCCTTCAGAAACAAATGGGCCACTTTCATAGAATATATGTCAGAACACAATAACCTACCTTCTAACACAAATTATTTAAAATGGCTTCAGTACTAAAAGAGTAAAAATCACTTTTGGTATTACACGTGCACACTTAGAATTACAATTAGAAACGGAAAATGATAAGTTCACATAGCAGCAAACTCACCACTTGATACAAAAATTCTAAAAGGTAACTTGATAAAATTGACTTGTATAACAAGTCCCCTTGTAACAAATGTACAAAGATCAGTTATGGAAAAAAATATGTAAGTAACATTTAAAAATAAAAAATTTTATTGGAAAAAAAAAATTTTTTTGAGTCAACTGGAGGAGGGTCAGAACAGCTTAGAGTAGATCAGAAACAGGAGCTGATAAAATTATTTTATATGAATAAAGGGAAATTAATAGAATAATGCCGGTGGGATAAGCTAGAATATGCACATTTATGTACAAAAGGATGACAATTTCTTCTGATCCAACACTTCAAACCCCCCCCCCCCCCCCCGCTCACCAACTTTTCTTTCTAGCTGGAACAAATGCTTTACCACAGGTCACTGTGAGGCCATTAGCTGCCCTCAGAGACTCTAGCCTTGTGGCCGACTAGTAACTGAAACTTAATCCCATTGCTATCTGTTACTATCTGTACTCTTTTGTATGAGCCAATTTCATACTGACTTTATTGAGCTGGTTTCCTGTTGGTCACATCATTTCTATTTGCCATATTTCTTGGCTGGCAATGATAGATGTGTAACTCTGGCCATGGCAATGTTTATATTCTGTGCCCTTAGAATCAGGCAGGCATATGTTAAAAATAATAACTCGAAGCTTAAGTTCTAGTGGGACCATAGATACTATTTGTTTCACCAAGGTGCCTCAGGGCATGTAGGTGTTCTGATTTTGGTACAGGAACAGGTACTTCAGCTCCTCAGTCCAACAGAGAAAGCTTGAGTTGAGGACAACAATAAAAAAAAAATTAAGAAGAAGCAGAGTGGGAAACTTGTCTAAAGCTTGGAGATGGGGTAAATTTGCCCAGATAAGGAGATCTTAAGGTTCAAGCTCAAGGGGTCTTTTAAGCAGGTAGGATTACTTATACTGAGGGCATGGAAAGTCTGTTAATTAGATGTTGAAGTTTACATTTATAATTAATAAATTGTGGCCTGTGGTCAATCCAATTTCATGGCTTTGGATTACACAGTGTTGAGGTAATTAAAACCAATTAAAATCAACAAGACTAGCAAATTGTTGCCATTTTAACTTTTTTTAAAACAGAAGATCATAGTCAGGAAGCAATTTTTCTCCAGACCAATTTGGCTCCAGATCCTGGAGGTTTTTTGTCATCTTCTTGGCATGAAACAGTGGTCACTGGAGGTGTGGGGGGAAGTATTTGTGAATTTCCTGCATTGTGCAGAGCATTGGACTAGATAACCCTGGAGGTCACTTCCAACTTTATGATTCTATGGGAATTCCATTGGACTAATCCTTTCCTAGAATCTATGTGACAATTGGTCCTCAAACTAATATCACTAAACAGCAAGCCTGGATATCATAATAGTTGGTAATATCCAAACAGCCATTTTCCACTTCTGACGGGTAAGCAAATAGAGTAATTCTTTCTACTGGTCTCCTGCTCTCTCTTCTGCTCTTGCAGACCCCTTTATCATTCCTGGGAATTCCCTGAAGCCCAGGAGTGATGTTTCAGGGAGCAGAGTTAGATACAATGTGAGAAGTAAAAGTTCTACTGTATTTGTGCAGTTGTACTCATAGGTGGTTAGATATAGGCCATTTAGGCTTGCCAGTCCCCAGGTCCAGGTGGGGGATCCTCGATTCCAGTGGATTTGATGTCATTGTGTCAGGTATGTTGTGCAGCGATGCGATGGTATTTGGGCAAACTCTATGGTTTGAGTGCAAAAAACCATAGAGTTTTGTTCAAATACCAGAGCATCCCCCGCATGGTGTTCCTGATGCGATGATGTCATTTCTGGGTTATGCCATTGTGTTGGGGATGTCACATGATGTCTCTGCCCACCCTTGGAAGACCCCCAAATTCCCCCACTGGAGCAAAGAGGGACCTGGCAACCCTAAAGCCATTATGGGTTAAATAATATAGCTTGTTATACAGTAACCCTTTACAGTAAACCAGAAATGATTTGGAATTAGGAACTTCATAGCATGGCTGAGTAGCAAAGGTTCATATAAAAATGACATACACAAAGTCAGACTATTGGTCCATCTAAATCATTACAATACACTCTGTCTGGCAACACCTGTCTAGGGTCTCAGGCACAGAATGGCACTTCTGCTGGCAGAGAAGAGATTTATTCCCTTGTCAACCTGTAGGCTTCTAGAGTTCTGTGACCTCTTAGGCCAACAATTCAAAGTACTATTTCAGAATATGCTGCGACTTTCAGCATGAGATAGGGAAAGCTTCATTGCCTCTTTGACTGGAGATACCAAGGATGGATACAAAACATGAGCTCTTCCACAAAGCTGAAGTCTCTGCCAAAGATGTTATTCAGCAATTGACATTCAAACACAGACAAAGCTTTAAGTCCATTTTCCCTTCTCCCTTGCACTTACACTTTAACATTCATTACTGGACTTCTATTCTAAAATGGCATATTGGAAAAATAACAATGCAAGAACCATTTATACAAAATTTTGGTTGTTGTAAACATTTTCATTTATTCTACAATCTGCCTCTCTATCCAGAGAAACAGCCCTCCATTACCCTGGCTATTACTTATAACCTTGACTTGTTTCCAAATGGATTTCTAACTAATTTCAGCTCACCAACATCCAGCTTTTCAAATAATAATTTCAAAAGATAACAGAAATGAATGGCAAAAGAAACAATTCCAAATACTCGTGAAAAATATATTTTTTAATGTATGCTCTTATTGCTTCTTTGTATTTCTGTAGGCCCATTCTTTTCCATGTTTTTTTTTCAAATTAAACCCCAAACTGGGGCAGACTATATGTATTTTTTCATATTTCAATATTTAAAAGACAACATTCATTTAGAATCCATGCAGGCAGCAGTGCAATATGACTTCCAGTCTATTTTTTTCAAATAGGTTTTAGATCTGCGGTGGTAGTCTCCTATTAAGCTTCATTGTTCCACTATATCATAGATAAAAACAATGAAGTCCTACTTGTTGCCAATCCTTAATAATGAAAAATTATTCATACTTATTAATTACCTTTCATTTCACCCTTCCTACAAAGAATTTTGTTTGGCATAAAAGGTTTTCCCTTCCAGTGAGGTAGATGAGGCTGCAAGTGAATGACTGGTCCCAGATTATTCAGTGAGGTTCATGATGAGCAGTAATTTGTGTTCTGTCCTAGGGATGAGTACAAACTGAGTCATGAAGTAAAGTTTATAATGAATTTTGGCTGATTTGTGGTTTGCAAAGCAATGTTTGTGGAAGAAGAAGAGATTGGATTTATATCCCGCCCTTCCCTCACTTGGAGTCTCAGAGTGGCTTACAAACTCCTTTTCCTTTCCCCTCCCCACAACAGACACCCTGTGAGGTAGGTGGGGCTGAGAGAGCTCTGAGACAACTGTCCTTGAGAGAACAGCTGGTACAGAGCTATGGCTTGCCCAAGGTCATCCAGCAGGTACAAGTGGAGGAGTAGGGAATCAAACCCCATTCTCCCAGATTAGAGTCCGTGCACTTAACCACTACACCAAACTGGCTCTCTGGGAAGGGCACCCAGTTTGAAATAACAGGTCCCAGAGTAGAAAGACAGCCCCCAGAAATAGAATTGGTGCTCTGGGACTGGAATGACAGCCCCCCAAGTGGAATGATGGCCCCTGGGAGTAACAAAAGTGGGCTGTAGTGAAAGCCACTGGGAGGAGCAAGACTGTTTTAGGACAGGAATGTGAGGCTCCAAAGTGGAATGATAGACCCCAGGAGTAGCAGAAGGGTTCTGGGACAGGAATGATAGTCCCTGAGAGTAGTAGTCTCCAGGTTCCTACCAGGAATTACACCATTAACTTATTTCCATGGTGACTGAAGTACACATACAGGAATAACCTCTGCTATGGTGTTCTTTGTCATTAGCTGCTAAAGATACCAGTAGATGGTCAGCCTGCCCAAAAGAGTCCTTCCAGGGCAACTTCATACCAGAAGACTACATGGTGTTCTGTTGCAGGTGCAAACGATGGTATAATGCCACTTACCTATCAGCTACCAGCAACCTCCCAACATATTTCATATGCAAACAATGTGCACACTAGAGATAATAATAAACCAGTTTTGTTCAACAGTTAATACTGTATGGGTAAGTTTTCATTCATGAATCCTTATTGCAGTTGTCATAGTGAATGGTGGGTGGGAGTGTGTGTCAAGAAATGGAGGTCAGGGGTGTCAAAGGGAAGACAAGAAGCAGAGAACAGTTTGCCTGTGCCTGAGATACTAGCAAGCCAGAAACATTCAAAGCATTTGTCATGATGGGCAAATAGCTTGGTGGCTATAGAGAAATTAGATATTGAAATATTCATATATGAAAGAACATATCACCTAGAATAGGTGTCCCCAGTGTGGTGTCTGTGGGTTCCATGGTGTACACCAGCACTTTTCCTGGTCCCCACCAGGCAGGGCTATTTTGGGGCTGGAACGCACCAGAACGGTGTTTCGGCTACCTTCTGAGCCTGCCCCTCCCCTCCCTTTTCCTTCTTCACCAAAAGCCCTGAAGAAGCAGAAGAGTGAGGCCAGGCTGCACTCTCTTCGGTGGTTCCTGCAGGTGCAGGGCAGCAGTGGTGAGCCACGTGACAGGCGCCAGCACGCTGCCTTGCCCACCAAGAAGAGAGTGAGGGTGTCCCAGTGGCAATGGTGATCAGTGGCCTGGTGGCTGGGAGCCCCCTGGCATGCCTCCTCCTCCCCCTTTGCTCCCCCTGCCACAGACACATTGTGGGGGGGGATGAAAATGGGGGCGGTGGCAAAGGACAGAGTCCAGGAGCAAAGCGGCAATAGTGAGCGTTGGCAGTGTAGCGGCAGCTTGTCTTGGCATGATCGAGGCTGTTTCTGTGTGTCTGCAGAGTGGGTGGTACCTGCTTCCTGCCTTGACTCGCCTCTTTCCTTCTCAAGGCGCTGCTCCATCACCACTCTTCCTTTCCCCCCGACTGCATGCTTCAATTTCCCAACTCTTTGCCGTGCATTTTGACCCGCAGCTTCGCCCGATTTTCCCTGCGGCTTCTAGATCTTCAAAAAAAAAGAGAGGAAAAAAAAGGATCCAGTGCTGCACTGTCAGGGGGTGGCCTAATATGCTAATGAGTTTCTGCTGGGCTTTTTCTATAAAAAGAGCCCTGCCACCAGGTGTTTTTAAAAAGTAAGTGGGGCCAGATGGGACTTTTGCCCAACAAGGCTTCTGATCAGCTATGCAGATTTTTTGAGTAATTTCTTTAACAGCAGCTGCCACCACATCTCAAGGATCTTCACTGTGAGACTGAAAGTATGCTGTAGTCATGCTTTTCTGGCTGGCTCTGCCTCCTGCAGTAGTCACTTTGTGGCAATGCCAACCATGTTGTGTCAAAATTCCAAAGGTGCCTGCAGGCGGAAAATGTTAGGGACCCCTGACCTGGAGTACGGGACAGGACTTTTCACAGAGAACCTATGGATGGGGTGCTGTGGGACACTGGCCAACAGAGTGGGCAAAAGTTCACAAAGAACTCAGACAGTGTGTGACACATAATGGGAACATGGAGGACAGGAAGTAAGCAGAACTGTACACTGGAACTGGAAGGGGAACAGGGGCAAGATGCATACTTGTCAACAGAGGAGGTGGCTGACACCAATATCATGACTTCTCAAGAGCAGCTGACAAGAAGGGCCAGTATTTAGGTGGAACTGATGGGGGAATTACTACACACCTTCAAGAAACACTAATTAAAATATAGTGGATTTCAATTTACACTACAGTTTGGGATTACAGGTACAGAATAATAATTGTAATTGCAGGAGTCATCATTCCAGTCTGGGTACTGTCATTCCAGCCTCAGAACATTTCTGCTACTTCCTGGGTCCATCATTCCAGTTGTGGGGGGGCTTCTCATTTCAGTCCCAGAACACTTCTGCTCCTCCCAGGGGCTGTCATTCCATGTTGGAACCTCTCATTCCTGTCTCCAAATAGTTCTTCTACTCCCAGTGGCTGTCATTCCAGTTGAAGGGGCTGTCATTTCAGCCACAGACTACTTCTGTTACTCTCAGGGGCCATCATACCACTTAGGGTACTGTCATTTCAGTCCCAGATCACTAATTCTATTTATGGGGACTGTCTTTCCACTCTGGGACCTGTTATTCTGGTTCCATTGCAGTTTATCTGAGCCCAGAAATATTAATTGAAAATCTACTCCATTTGTGCTGTAATGAATTTCAATGCAGTCCATGCAAGTTAATTAGTATTCCTGGTTCCCATTATCTCCAATGGGCTTTCAAGCCTCTTCCATTGTTTCCAATGGGTAATCCTGTCATTCCTTTTAGTCAGGGGTCTTTTCGAGCAAAAGCTCAAAGCTCGAGGGAGCTCAGCTACGGGAGTTGGTGCCAGCCCCCCCCCCCCCCCCGCGCGGGGGAATGCCTGCTTGTGTCATGGCTGCAGCAAAACAACCCCATCCCCTGGAAAGGTCCTTGTTTTTCCAACCAGCCTTCTGAAGGCTTCAGCCACCACTGAAGCTATCCTCCCAGAATAGTGGTATTTCTGAGGCTTGGATTAGTAACTGTCCCCTCTCTGCCAGCTTGCTTCCTTCATTCCTTCCTTCCTTCCCTTCCTTCCTTCCTTCCCTTCCTTCCTTCCTTCCTTCCTTCCTTCCTTCCGACATACTTCCAGTGATGTCAAGTGGTTTAGCATATGCAAATGAGTTAGGCTAATGAGTTATACTAATGAGCTCCTGCACCTCTTTTTCTACGAAATGACCCCTGCTTTTAGTACACCTCTCTGGTGGGCACTAGTATGATACATTGGTTCTGCTGGGCTTGCAACCCCCCTTGTTTGAAGTGTGATTCTGTGCTAGACATCAGTTCTGTTGAGCTGGCATTGCAACTCTTTGATTGAACTGATACTGCTGGGCAATCTATACATTGCACCTTCAGTTTCTACTGCAGAGATTCTCAGGGACTTTGATTCTGTTCTGCTGGGCTTCTGTTGCCCTTGCTTTTGGGGAGGGGGTTCACCATTGTTTCCAATGGAGGATGGGGCACCTTCTTTTAGGAGCCTTAGTTCAGACCCTGTCCCGATCACGGGACTCACCCCAGGCGGGGAGGCAACAACGGTCGCCTGCAAAGCCCCTCTGCACCCCTTGACGCAGCACCCAGACTTACCAGCCCAGGGGAGGCCGCTGTGGGGGAGCCGGGGCTTGGCAAGGGCGACGCCAGCAGCAGGGGTCCTGAGGCTGAGGGAGCCCGGATGCAGGCATCAGCAGGGGTGGAGAGGGGTGGCAGGGCTGCCGGGAGCAGTGCCGTGCCGATGATGCCCCAGCCCAGGGCCGCAGCGGGCCAAGACAAGTCAGCAGGAGGGGCACCCGGCAGGGCCCCAGCAAAGCTCTGGGCAGTGGCAAGAACCCAGGAGCAGCCTCCCACCGGGGAAGCAGATGGCTGCCACGGAGAGGGGGAGGGATAGGCACACAGCAGCGAGCTCCTCTCCTGGTGGTGGGGGTGGGAAAGCAGGGCAGACCTGGAAGCATCCTCCAGTCAGCCACATCTGACACTAAGAAGGGGGGCGGGGCTGGAGAGGGGTGGAACTGGGAAAGAGAGGTGTGGGGAGAGAGAGGAATAAAAGGATGGCAGCCAGCAGGGGCCGAGGAGGATAAGCCTGGTAGCGGATGAAGTCTGACGGTGAGAGAGAGGGAGGACGAGAAATCCCAACAGGAGGCCACGAGGAGTAGGAGTGGTGATGTAACCCTCCCCTCCTGGGCCACATCTGAGACCCTGGCTGCCAAGGGCCGATGAGGGCGAGGTGGCAGCATGTGGCATATCCAGTGAGTCCAGCGGGAATGAGGCGGAGTCCAGCGACTCGTGTGACAGACCCCATAAATGCAATCCTCACCAAACTTGAAAGGCAGGTACATGGGTTTGATATCTCTAGCTTGCACAGGATCCATTCTATACACTCCTGAATCCTGTGTCTCATTTCCTCAGAAAGCACTTTCCTGGGGGCACCTTCTTTGGGGACCCATAGCTTGGTCTCCATAAATCCAATCCTCAGCAATCTCGAAGGGCAGGTAGAGGAAAGTCAGCTGGAGATTCCCTGCAAAGTTAGTGTATCTTGCATGCTGGGGGGATATTCTACTGCATGCCAAACCTCATGAACTGAACCAGCTTATCTAGGTCCTTTCTGCATTTGCTTGCCACTCTGGATTTTCTCAGTGTTCAAGTTGAGGCAATTTAAGTCCATGACAAAACAGAATCTAAATAACATGGGCAACAGCAAGTTGAAACCAGGCTGACCACTGAAAGGAGGTAATATAATGCAGAATGGGGGGAAACCCTGGAATAAAAGAAGATTGCTCAGTTTTGGTGTAGAATTGGGGGTGGGGGGTGGGGAGAGCCTGGATTTAAAAGGTTGAATTTGATTTTAGTGGAGAATTTATTGGAGGCCACCACAGTGAATATGGATTAAAAGCGGAGTTCCGAAAGGGCCCTAGTGTCAAAAAGTTCATGACAGTCCATGGTTTACGAACCTGCATGGCATGAACCACAAACTGAATCACAATTTCCCAGTTTGTGCCCATCCCTACTCTGGTCTCTTTATGCTTACTCATTTCATTCCTTACATCACACTGCCTCTGTTCCTAAGAAATGAGTCATCATCCACTGAATGCTCTTGCACACATGTTAACTCCCCCACCCAATCCTGAAAACTATGACTGGGATTGAATAGATTAGCAGAACAGTGCCAACTGTCTGAGAAGCAATAGGTGCAATGGCCCACTGATCAGTATGCTTCCAAGTGTCCTGCTGTGGGGTTGCCAACAATCATGTTGCAGTCTAGCTCCTGCACCACTGCAAAATGCGTTAACAGTCAGTTTTAGGACCAGTATTGCTCTCTCTCTCACTGGCATTTAGTAACAGGAACAGCCCTAGGTTTGGTCTGGCAGTATGCCAGTACAGCTTCCAAAGGCACAGAAACTGGAATAAGATAGATGGTAATCCCATTCATCTGGCTTCATTTCAGTATTCCTTACATTGTTCAATAAATGTGTGGCTTGCTTTTCAGTTGTGTCACTGTGTGATAGGGGTTTGCTAGACAGGGATGTGACCAATGCTCCCTCTAAGCTGTGGAGTCTTGTGAGCAAAAATTCTACTTTGTGAGCTACTGGCATTAAAGTTGTGAGAGAGCAATTTGGCTATGGCAGAAATTAGTTTGCTTTGGAGCCACCCTTCCTGAACTAAGACAAAAATGTGTGAGCTGGAGGCTAAAAACCTGTGAGCTAACTCACATTAACTCAGCTTAGAGGGAACACTGGATGTGACAGAGATCCCACCCCCTGTTTATTACTAACCTCAGCTATCTCAACTATCATCTGGATTCTGAGGTAATGGTCCAATGTTTGCCCAGGTATGCTATTGCAAGGGAGAAGTGAAGAGTTCTCAGGCTGCACAGTCCCCCAGATGGCATCCAATTAGCTATGCAGCCTGCATGATGAAGAGGGATATGCAGATGAAAAGTGAAGGTTACTAGGATGAATGGGAGCAGATGGTTGAAATGAGCCCATTGAGTGCAGCAGGTAGATGGTGCATGAGGGAGAACGAGCAAAAATAATGGACATGTGGGGCATGTAATCAATATGATCAGCACATCCCAAGTGATTGCATTCAAGTGAGCAAAATTTAAGCTTTGACTAGGGCTCCTTTCTGGACCTTCAGGAATGGTGTGTGTTTTGTAACACAGCTGAAGAAACCATTTTTTTGTGCTGCAACAGGCCCATACGCACAGGTATAAGTGCCTGGCACCCTCCCCAAACAGCCACGCCTTCCCCTTCCCCCCTCTTTGAAGAGCTTGCCTGGCTTACCGGGGAAGGGGAAGCTTGTCTCAGTCCACTTTCAGTTTGCTGGTGTAATTTCAATGCCTGAACTGCTTCAGGAGGTGCAAGACGAAGTTCCTGTCTTTGCTCTCATCTCGAATTGCCTGCAAAGGCGGGCAATGTAGGAAGGGGACAAGGAGAATAGCCCATTGGCACCAGGGGTTAAGGGGCTGCTCAGGGGGTTATTGTCCTGCTGCTGCTGTTTGTAGCTAGCCAACAGAACCAGGTTGTGTCTGTAAAACCTCAAAGAACTCTCCCAGTTCCTTCAGCAATGCTTGCCAGACATTTTGAATATTCTGGGGGTAGGCTTTGATTTCAGAGCAGTGCACAACGCTTCAGAGAGAATACAACTCCCAGACACAAATTCTAATCTTTATTATTTTCAAACTGCACCAGGTGCAGCTCCTCCCCCCATTTTTACCTGTCATCTCTTACCTAGCCATCTCTCTCCTCCTCTATATTTCCCTAACAACAACAACCCTGTGATGTAGTCAGCTCCACTGCACTAAACTGCCCCCTTGGGCCCCCTTAAAAAACTTATTCTGGGTATGGAGCTGTCCAGTAATGTATTTCAATGGAGCCCATGCAAATCAATTGACATTCTTAGCTCCCATTATCTCCAATGGGCCTTCAAGCTTCTCTTATTGTTTCCAATGGGCAATCCTGTCATTCCTTTTAGTACAGCCCCCCATATTATTATCTCAAACCACCCCGTAAAACACCTGAGATACTGGAGAGCTACTGCCACTCTGAGTAGACCTGGTGTGTGTGGGGGGTAAGCTTTCAATGCCCAGCCATTTCATGTTTTCATAGGCTCAGAGCATTTTATGTTTTTAGTTTTATATTTTTAGTTTCTGCTGTGATCCTTGTGCTTTTTCTTGGTATTTTATTTAAAAAATTGCATTGCCAAACCCCACTATTCCCCCACCTTTCCACTTTAGGCAGGCATGTTTTAATGGGGGGGGGGAGGTTTGGGAGGTGTCAGTTATCAAAGACTGTTAAACAAAATATTGCAAGAGTGTTACTGTTTTAAGCATGTTTGTAATTTAAGTGAAAAAATAATATCTTTAATTGTGTTTGTGTCCTTTATAAAGTTTATATCTTAGCTACCTGGTATTACATTTTATGACACAAATGGCCCAGCCTGACAAGAGATGTGAAAGGCCTAAAAAAAACCCGGATTAAAAAAAAAAAAAAAACAGGATTTTTCCTGAAACCTTTTTTGTTTTTTTCCACAAAATTTTAAAAAAAGAAAAGGAAAGAAATGGATTATGGAACATTTTATTTTAATATGAATAAAATATTTTACGACAAGGTGTCTAGGAGAAGGTATTATAAGAGATTCTCAAAAAGACTGACTCAACCACTTTTAACTTTAAAAGGGGTAACTTCTCTGATATGAGGGGACATGTGAGGAAGAAACTGAAAGGAAAAGTAGAAAGGGTCAAAACCATTGGGGAAGCTTGGAGGCAATTTAAAATTACAGTCCTAGAAGCTCAGAAAAAATACGTACTGCAGGTTAGGAAAGGCACAAATAAGTATAGAAAAAAGCCACATGGTTAACAAACAAAGTAATGGAAGCTGTAAAAGGTAAGAAAGATTCCTCCATTTTCTGCAGCATGTGAAAAAAAATTGGTCTATGTTTGGAAACACACTAAATCAAGAAATAAAGTGACATGTTAAAGGGTAGAAAAGCTTGTTTCAATCCAGGCAAACCTTCAGTTTTTAGAGGTCCAATATAACTGTGATAATGACAGAAACAACAGAGTAGTGGCAGAAGCAGAGACTGAAACTGATAATTACAGCTCAAAAAATTATTCTGATTAAATTTCATGCCCATCCATTGAAACTCAGTCCTACACTCCTTCTATACACTCCCCCCCTCTTCAATTCTTTTTATGAGAATGGGTTTTTTAAATTTAATACTGTGGAGAGGAAATATGAATAATTGTTACTTCTGGATTTTTAAAAATTGTTTTGTGGAGGTTTTTTTGTCTGTTCCACATAAACTAGTAAACAGTTCAGGAGATTGTTGCTCAATTTGTTACAATTACAAATAAATATAAAAAAAGTAAATTCTGTTTGTAATAATTGTTTGGATACACTATATTTTTAATATGCTAGTTGTGATAACTTCATGCCAAGTAAATTGTCCATAGTCATATTTTATGTTCCTAAAGTAACAGAATGACTTTGCCACCCCATTTGGAAGAAAGAGACAGACACGGAAATGGATTTAAACAAGAGCCACTTTATTTAACTAATTAACCTGTACAGCAATGGAACTAACCAACCACGCATGTGGAATAAGCACGACTGGCCTCAACCAGAACCTTCTCCTTGATCTCCAATGGGTGAGCACTTCACCCCCTCTGGAGTCTCACTACATCTGTAGGCTACCCTGTGTCCCCTTCCTGGAAGCCCTAAAACTTGCTGGAGGAAACTTCCAGGGTCCTTCCAAAGTCCCTCAACCCCAACCCTGGGCCCTAAAACCCGAAGGTTGTTCATGAGGGACCCTCATTCCCAAAGGTATATCATACAGGTGCTCACCAGATCCACATCGTAACTAACCCCAAAACTGCCAAGTGACCAACCTATTTAACAAGCCCACTCTTACCAATCATCTCACTGCAATCAGTGCAGTGCAGGGTAGGCAAAAACACTTCCCCCAAATAAGCCAATCATAGGAGAAGTGAAACATTTCTACCCGGCCCCCAAATAGATGACCAGCATCACTTGCACTGTAAAAAGGGCAGGAGGGTGGGCCAATCTTTGCCTCGAAAGAGGCTGAAACGGGGGGGGGGGGGGGAAGCATTCTAATAGCCAAGGTTCCACCCCCATGCAGCTATGGAGTGACACTAGTGTCGCTCCAAGCCTTGTCTGCCTCCCTCCTTTCAGGGTGGCAAAATCGGCCCCTCCCTCTAAGCTCCAAGGCTTTAGAGGGAGAAAGGAGCCATATTCAATCTGGAAAAGAAAAAATTAGTGCTAATGTAGCATTTTTTCAATTTTTCCAAAATTTCCATGGGGGGGGGGGGAACACTTCAAAATTTCTGGAAATTTTACATCTCTAGGCCTGACAAAGTCCCATTTATATCAGATCTGGCCCTCATAAGAAATTAGTTTGACATCCCTGACCTGTAGTATGAAACAATCCACAAAATCTGCATTTTGCCATTGGGGTAGTTTGAATTATTAAGAAAACACTGATCCAGGACCCATTTTTAAGTCCTCTGTAGAGATAAGGCATTCTTGACAAGCTGATACCTTTCCTGATAACCTGAAGAATATTTATCTCACCCCAGGGAGAGATATTCGTGGGGTAGAAAATGCCCCAGATATAAATATGTTAGAAATTATGAGATCTAGATTTTTTAAAGATACTTCCCTTTAAAGTTCTGAAAGTATATGTTTATCATCTAATGGGTTCAAAGCACAGTTTTTTTTGCTGTTTCCAATTAAAAATACAGCTTCGTAAAGGAACCATAATGATGTGAGTTACCAATATGCTAAAGATGAGGGGTGGATCTACATAAAAGAAACAAGCTCAGACAATTTTAGCCCTGTGAAACACTATATCTGCCACCAAGAACATTTTTATGTGGAAGCATTTCTCTCCCTAGATATATCGGAATTTGGCTTGGGGTAGAAATGTGCCACATCTGCAATATGTGTAATGTTTTTGACAGGATTGTTAGAGGATTTAATGTTTGCGGCAAAGTGTTCAGAGAAAGGAATAGTGATGAATGAAGGAAAACCTTTGGAGCTGTTTGTCATGGATGTATTTTTAAAATATACCTGCATTATTTGTAACTAAAAGATGAAGCATTTAGCAGCAGTGGGATGTATCAAACAGTCCCACTCTTTTGTTTGCTATTTGTTGGAACATTAATTGTGGTAAAATACTGAGATAAAATAATCTGACATCAACTTTTTTTCAGCTGTGCAACCTATATTTACCGAAACACCTAGAAAATAAAATCAGAAGCAGAAGTAATTTTAAAATAATTTCTCACTCCCCCTGCCACTTACTACAATAAATTACATAATAGGAAGTTTACATAGAAAGGTAATTATTTGCTAAAATCCTTAAAAGCACGATAAGGTCTTATTACTTCAATAAAACAAATTTAGAATGTTGAGAATATTTATAGATTGCAATGAATACATGATATGTTTGCTCTTGTAGTACTAGAAAATTCCATTAAAAGTGATAACATTCACTCAACTCTAAGGCAAAGGCAAATGCTAACAATATTGCTAACATGGGCTGCTTTTATCAAGTGATACCCTGATGATAGCTGACAGATTGGTTTGGGATACGGATATATACCACTTTTAGTAAAGGAGTAGTCACTGAAATGCTTGACTAATGCTATCTCTAAAGATATGCTTATTTTTCATTTTAGTGCTCTTGTTCTGCTTCATCACATCCATCTGGCAATAATAAAAGTAGACAGGTGTTCTGAGAAGCAGCTAGCATGTACATCCCTAGAATGGCAGAATTTTAACTGAGGAAAGTTAGAAAGAATAAACTAGAGAATAAAAAAGAAACATCTCAGCCAATCATGAATACATGAAAAACACAGTTCTTAAAATACAAAAACAAGTAATATAGGTTGTAAACTCTTGCAATCAATAATGATAAAAGGATATGTGTATGGCAGGCATAACTCATCAGAAAATAAAATGCTAAGCTTTTTAAAATTGGCAACCAGCTTCAGGACAATCACGGGAGTGCCAAAAATGAAAGGGATGGGAACATCCTGGTCCAGATTATCATCAGAACATCCCACTACTATTTGCAACACAAATGATGGTTTACTCACTAGAAACAAGAAGGTGGAGGTAGCACAAACAGGTAGGATGGAGAATACCCCTCCTTTATAACATAAAGGCATTTTACTTAACAGTTCTCTGAACTACACTTCAAAAACCACTCCATACTCTCTTAATCAACAGTTGTCCTGTATAATGGACTCCTGCTCCTTCTCTTCTGTGAGGCAGATTTTCCTGCCAAAACACTGTTTTGCCACTCTGACTGGGCAGCCTCTTAGTAGTGTGTTTGAATTATAAACTTATAAATGTCTTTGTGCCCCACCCAATGTTAAAGAAGTTATTTGGCTTCTGCCCAGGCCAGAGTTTTACTGTAACTCAGCAGGAGCCCTCTTATATAACCCATTGGAAATGGCACTTGACATGAAGTAAAGTTGAAACAAATAGGTGGTTTATTGAACAGGCACAGTTGGATCAGGAATAGAGCAAGGGCCGATGAGTTGAGGAAACTAGTTCTTTTTACAAAATTAGAATATCTTGAACAAGCAACAGAGTATAATTGAAGCTTAAATTCTAAGAGTCTCAGTTCTTTACAGTGAGAGATTGGTTTATCTTGTAGATTTCTTTCAGCAACAATGTGTCTTAGTTTCCTGAAAGTTAGAACTTTCTTCCTGTATATCAATACTTTCCTTTGGGAGATTATAACTTTCCCTTACTGTTCTCATGAGGAGTCTAAGACTGTTTCCCTTTTCACTTCTCAAATCAGAAGTCCCTTCTGAGTTGAACCCTCTGAATAACTGGGTAAGGGATATCCTCCTTTTCCTAGGAGCAATAACTCTTTTTCTGTTTGGCTAGGCTGGCAGTTTTCCAACTGCCCAGCCTCTTCTGGCAAACCTAAACCCCAGTTCTGGAGACTGTGAACAAATGGAATTCAGTTAGTGCAGACAGTAAGTTCTGATTTCTGAATTTCCCCCCAAAATGTGTTGGTGTACAGTAAAGGCTAGGAGTTGTGTCCTTTCACTTCCCTACTGACTTGTCTGTTTCCCTCAGACAGACACACACAGACATGCCTCCTGACTGGCAACTGCCAACTCAAAATCCAAAGGAAGACTGACTGACTCTCTGACAAGACTCACCAGATTTTATAAAACTCTTCTCAACTAGCACTGACCAGTCAGAGAGAAGGGGGAGCAGGCAGGCAGCAGCCTGTCAATCAAAGTGCTTTACAGTGAGACATTAACCCCTAATCTTCCAGCTCTCTGAGTTTGATGTCCTAAGCATCCTGGTTTTGGATGTCAGTTCCTCACATCCTGAACTACTGATTGTCTGTTTTTACATATTTAGCTGAGATCAAAGTCTTCCTGCAAGATGCAGTAAGGTCTCAGCTACAGCTACACAGACAGAGAAGAGAGTGGGCTGTTTGAATAATTTGTAAAGGAAACAAAAAAAAGTGCCTGAGGCATACACATTTTCTTACAGCTGCCGCTACCAATAAATATGCCAACTTCTGACCAGTCAATTTACTATAGAAGTACAGCAAAAGACTAATCATATGGGATGAGTATAAGGGTGCCATGTTTCACAAGGCTGCATTAGAAGCTTTACTCTGTATGTTGCAGGGTTCACAAACTTAGCTGTGGGAGGAATCATCACTGTATTTTTTTATTAGCTAGAAACTTTCAATGAACATTTCTTGATACTCCACAATGAAGTAAAACTGAAGAGTTACAGGCCTACATTAAATCATCATACATTTAGAATAGTATCCAGTATTGCTGCTTGAGGGAAAATATGTGGGTATAACCTGCTTGTTTCCTAACAAAACTAATTAAAATAATTTTTACATTTAGGTGTTCTAAATAATTTATTTTGAATGTAAAACATAGGTTGTGGTCACAGGTGCGAGATAAAGCAAAGGGGAAGTTGATCCGCAGTTGCGTGATCACATAGTCTTTTGAAGCTGTGGGCGCAGACTGCCACTGCGTGATCAGACACAACTGTGGGTGAGGTGCTTAAATGGGGGATCAATGATTCACACCTCTGCCCTGAGGGCTCCCTATGTAGTGTGCAATGATGGGCATACTAAGAAGGGGGAAACAACAGCATTGTTATGTCCACTGACCACCACTGGGTGCCAGTGACATGTAGTCCGAGCTTTCCTTCAGGAAACAACAGGGGCCAAGGATCTTGAATCACCTAGAGTTCACCAATAGGAAATTTGGTGGGAGATTCAAACCCTCCAATAGTACTGTGGATTTGTCTTAGGTGGGTGTATATACTTGGCCGCATCAGCCGGTATGTGTTGTGTTGTTGTCTACCAACAAACTATGAGCTGATCATCATGCTGTTGTTCAGCCTCTCCATGTGTCGAACCCAGTATGCAACACTGGTGATGAGGATGGGATCCTGCTGAGCTAGCAGGGCTGCTGGGGCACCAAGGAAGAAGGACCGCCACCACTGTTCCAGCCAATGAGCACCGAAGGCATGCAGGCCACTTTCGCGCCACAGCTGGGCAGCACAATGGCAGTCACTCTAGGAGCAGGGACGGTTCCATCATTCAATCCAACCCGCCCCCATCAATGGGGAGCATGGGTCACAGGACTAAAGTCCATCGTGACCTTCTATCGGGTCACCGAGGAAGAGAGGAAGAAGGGCCTCCTCATCAGCTCATGTGGCCCCGCCATTGTGGATCTGGCTCAAAACCTCCTTTCATGAATGCAGCTGGAAGAGGCCATGTTCAATAAGATTGTCACGGCGCTACAGAACCATTTCATTCCCCAGTCATCCCATTTCATTCCCCGGTCATCAGAGATGTCATGCCACATGGCATTCCACTCCAGTAACCAGCACCCGCGGGAATCTGCCATGGAGTACTTGGCTGAGCTTTGCCAGCTTACCTCAGAGTGTAAGTTCAGGGCCCATTTGGAGATGGCCCTCCATGACTGGTTCATCTGTGGCCTGCGAGAAGAGAAGCTCCAACGTCAGATCACAGAACCAGAGTCATGCACCCTTGCTTCCGTCCTCTCCCCTGCCACTGCTTGGGAGAGGTTGCATCCATTCACGACCGGTTCCTTGGCCAGTCAGTGCATGGCCACCATGCACCAGGCAAGTACCGACATCATCAACTCTGACAGTGAAGAGGTCCACCGGACCCTCCAGCCAATGAGATGGAGAAGGCCAGGGGTTGTGCCATGTTTCACCCTAGTTCAGGAGTCTACCAGGCAGGAGTGCACCAGCTGCAGGGACCAGCATGACTGGAAGACCTGCCGTTCTGGGATACCACTTGCTGAAGCTGCGGACACTCTGGACACATTGCATGTGCTTGCCATTCCAGGGGTCCTGAGCCCCGATGACACAGCTGCCTCAACACTGCCAGGGTTAAAATAGAGGGGGCCCTTGTTCCATGGAGTTGGGCCATGCATGGTTCGCTCCCTTGGGCATCACCATCATGGGGGTTAAACAGTGTGCCCCACAGGACTTTAGCAAATTTTGTGGTGAGTTCCTGTCTGTATTTGACAGAACCTTGGGCCAATACATGGCCCAAAAGACTGATTAGGTTCCCTTCAACTATGATTAAGACCAAGTAGCTGTTAAGTCCAAGTAGTAGGTATTGGACTCGGAAACTCCCCACACCCCATATCGGAACGTGATTCCGTTGAAAGTCTACCAAGGTTCTGTTGAAAGTCTACCAAGGTGAGGGTTGTAGGTGGGGCCCCTCTTGAGGACATAGTCTCTTCAGTGTCTCCACCAAGATGATGGAGGCTGCGGACCTGGAGTCCAACTCCACAGAACAGGGCCCTCCTCTATTTTAACCCGAACCTGAATTTTGGGGGTTGAGGTCTGGCTTGGAAGCTGCAGTACCTGTTGCAGGGGTTTGCTTGTGAGGAGGTAGAGCTCTTCTGGGATTGCGGTGCCTTCATAGTGAGTGGAGCTCTGGCAGCATTTCTTTTTACCTAGGCTGTTAACTGAAGGGTCCTATCTTTTTAGTTGCTTTATTATCTGCCTGCAGATTGATGGCTTGAGAGATGGCATATAAATTTTCTAAATAAGCAACTAAATTTGCATTGACAAAAATAATTATCCTGGATGAGGAATCAGCCCCTATTTGCTGCATTCACTAATCCCATAGTTCATTGTGCCCGCAATATTCTTTCATAGGGGCTGTGCCCCTGTGTTCTTCATGGACTAATTTTTCTTGTATAATGCTAAGTATTTAAAATATATTTTGGCTGTGATCACACAAACAATTAGCCCCGACATAGGTGTGAATGCCGGGTGGATTAAAGTAGCACGATCAGACAACCGCATCTGGGAAGCGCCCCACAGCCATTGGCAACCCATTTTGCTCCACTGCAGAAGCGGCGTTAAAAGACACCTTGGGAAGTCCAGTAGCAAACAGGTTGCTACAGGCCACAGATGGACTTTCCCTCATCTGATCACTCCACTGCACTCTCATGGCATCAGGATGGTCTGATCAGGCTATCCCGATTCCATGCCTGTTGCGTACTGGGTTATCCTCATCCAGGATAATTATTTTTGTCAATGCAAATTTAGTTGCTTATTTAGAAAATGTATATGCCATCTCTCAAGAGATCTGCTTGAAGTGGCTCACATTAAAACAATACAACAAAACCAAAGTAGAATTAGAACCAAGCCAGGGCATAAGACTGAGTAGCTAAAATGATATTCATAAAGTAGCCATCCATCTGCAGGCAGATCATAAAGCAACTAAAAAGATAGGACCCTTCAGTTAAAAGCCTAGGTAAAAAGGAATGTTTTAGTCTGGCACTTAAAGGAAAGTAAGTGGGGGGGGGACAGCAGGGCTTGAGAAGAAGCTCTTGCCTGATAGGCTGGACAATACAGGAGTACAGATTGTGTTTATTAATCCATTAAATATTGCTTGAAATGAAACTCAGTTAGACATACACTGATTTCACAGTGAACAGGATGGAATTAGGCTCAGAAAATTATACCCTTGCTAATTCTTGAAGTTGAAAAGGGCAGTTCAAGTTAGAGGACTGGCTTGGGCTCAAATGGCTTGTCTGTGATGTGAATTTTCTCAGTAGATATCCAGCATTAAACACAGCAAATATATGATTGTGCATAGGCACTGTCATCATAGTGGAGATTTGCAGTAATTATTAATGAAAGAGGTGTTCTGATTTGTTATTAATTTCCATTATTAATTATGAATTGATTAAAAAAACTGCTATCAGACAGTGACTGCAGCCATGAAATTAAAAGATGCCTGCTCCTTGGGAGGAAAGCAATGGCAAACCTAGACAGCATAATAAAAAGTAGAGACATCATCCTGCCAACAAAAGTTTGTATGGTCAAAGCAATGGTATTCCCAGTAGTAATGTATGGTTGCGAGAATTGAACTATAAGGAAGGCCAAGTGCCAAAGAATAGATGCTTTTGAATTAAAGTGCTGGAGAAGACTCTTGAGAGTCCCTTGGACTGCAAGGAGAACAAATCAGTCAATTCCAAAAGAAATCAACCCTGACTGTTCTGTGGAAGGCCAGACACTGAAGCTGAAGCTCAAATACTTTGGCCACCAAATGAGAAGGGAGCACCCACTGGAGAAGACCCTAATGCTGGGAAAGATTGAAGGTAAAAGAAGAAGGGGACAGCAAAGGATGGGATGGTTAGACAGTGTGATCAGTGCAATGGACATGAAGTTGAGCAAACTCCGGAGCACAGCAGAAGACAGGAGGGCCTGACGTCTGGGCTATTTTTGGTCAGGAACGCACAGGAACAGAGTTCCGGCTGGCTTCCAAGTTGGCCATGCCTGCAGCCTCCCCCCCTCAGGTTCCCCAGGCACCTCACAAGCCATGGGGTGCCTGGGGAAGCCAAGCCGATCCAGGGAGGGAAGGCAGTTTAAACTGCCTCCCCTCCTGGGGAAGCCGATTCAGAAGCTGCCTTCCTTCCCTTGGGTTCCCCATGTGCCTCACAAGTTGCGGGGCCCCTGGGGATGTGGCCTAATATGCTAATGAGTTTCTGCTGTTGGGTGTGGCCTATTATGCTAATGAGTTCCTGCTGGGCTTTTTCTACAAAAAAAGCCCTGCCTGACTTGATGTGGTTCATGGGGTCTCAAAGAGTTGGATTCAACTGTGTGACTGAACAACAACAAATGTAATCAAATTCTTTCATAAATAGCCTTCTCTTTTCAATGTGTGTGTTTAAAAGTTATACCATGTAGTCCTTACTCTAGAAGTCTATATGAGTCTTATGCATACTTTAGAAATGTCTAGAGCACTACAGATAAGATTAGAATGTCAACAGCCAATCCATGTGCAAAAGAAACTCCTCAGGAAAGCTACTCCATTAGCATGTCACAGCCTGGGAAACTCCTACAAGATAATGACTCAACCATACCCCACCTTCCTGAGTAGATATAAATTACCTGCCTACCATTTTTCTTCTCACATTGACACAAAGATTACTCCATCTTTCTGTGTTATACCTCTGAGGATACCAATCACAGCTGCTGGTGAAACGTCAGGTACTACAATGCCAAGACCATGGTCATACAGCCCAGAAAATCTACAACAACTGATGTCTATAGAGAGTTGGCTATAGCAGAGTTACTAATTCCACCAGTCATTTGACAAAAGTACTTTTGCATATTTATAGTGGGGTGTCAGTACCAGCATTCTTGTCATATTATAATTTTATTTACACATGTTCCTGTTTTAGAACCAATCCTGGCGTATTTTCTGTACATGGAGAAAATTTCCAAGATGTGTTGACAATTTGTTGAATACAATCCAGCCTAGAATTCATACAGGAATAGCCTTCCCTCATGGCAGCCCCAAGCACCCCCAAAACGTTGTTCTGGAGGGGTGAAGGATCCCCAGCTTGGCTCTGCTTATCTTGCCTATCCTGTTTTGCTTATGTGCTTTGCATTGTTTTGCTTGCTTGCTTCATGTTGCATCATCTCTTGTCTGCACTTCTCCATTAGTATCAGTTGTCATCTACCTGCACACAGATGGGGAGCTTAATTCAGGAGCAAGTAATTGAAGTAATGACTGTTGATATGATGTTTTAGTTATTGAATAATTTGATTATGTTGTTTTATTGTTTGTTGTAACCTGCCCTAGGCCTGCACTGCAGGGTAGGGTGGGATAGAAATCAAATACATACATACATACATATCTTGGGGGGGGGGGAAATCAGAGCTTTCATGTGGGAGGGGAAATCAGAAAAATAATTGTTCCTGTCTAGTAGTATCCAAGCCTAAATGTATACACTACAAACCTATATTATTTTGTGTCACACATTACTGTTTCCCTGATGTTTATCTTATGTAGAAAATGAAATAGTATAACAAATAACAACACAGAACTATAATAATACATGTTACATCATCATCATCATAAATAATGAAAGGAAAAGAGAAAGACAACAACAGCAATTCACAAAGGTTGAAGGTATGCATACAGAATTATACCATCTCCTATTTATAGATTCTAGAAACCATTAAATCAGTTTTTCCACCTGTATCATGTAGTATCTGGTGTCAGCACTATTCCTCTTAGATGATCTCAACACTATTATCTCCCTTAGTTAAATAATCCAACATTAAAGTATTCAGTAATACAAATACATAAAAGAACTCTTTGCAGACAGATTCAGACACATTTATACTGCTTTATGACTTCCATATTTTTTATATATTTGGAAAAGACTGAAACTGTTAGATACTTTATTCTCAGACTTGAACTTCAGTGAGTGCTAATTGCAGTTTGGGGGAAAAAAGAACTTTTGATGTTCCTTTTCTCAAGTTAATTTTGATTCACAAGACACAGCAGTGGATCAAAATGCCTGTGAAACTCCTCACAAACAGCTTTGACTGCAGTTTCTTTAGTCATTCCAGATAAATATTCAAATATATGACCACATATTTCTATTTGCTTTCTGTTCATGTCCCTTATGAAGGCAATAAATAGGAATGCTGATATTAAATTATAATTAAAAGAGGTAATTGATGAAAGGAGTCACAGAACTGATGCATTTTCTTTGTCTACTTACAGAGGTAAAACCATTATGAAAAGATTTATCCTTTGATAAACAAAATATTTCATCCTCCAGCACCTGTAAAAAAAAGAACTGAGCATATGGATTCTTTATTAATTAATGAAGGAGGCTTACTATTCCTGGCTAAACAGTCTTCCTCCCAAATTCCAATTACTATTGAACTGTAATTCAATTAGTATTATTTGTTCTCTGGTGGCACCCTTGACATTAAAGTAAGCTTTCAGACTTTACAGTACATTCTAGTTAATCATTTTGTCACAATTGCTGCAAACTTGTAATCATTCTCTGCATCTGACCTTTGCAATATTGCATACTATAGCTGAACTATCAATAAAATTAAGGAGCAGAATGTATCCATTATATGCTGCTCTTTCAACCTTATGTATTCATTAGTGCCTGCAAAGTATGAAACAGAAGCCATATTAAATATGCATTTTTTTAGTATTGTAATGCTGTGTTGCACATTACTGACCGAAAAGACCATAGATTATCTGAAAGCTAGCTTTTATCTTTGAATGTGTCTTTTTATTATCCATAAAAGTTTTGATTATTTTTATTACTCCTACATAGATATGGTTTGAATTAATTTTGTGAAATAGAATCTGAAAGCAGTTTTGACAGAAGGATCAACTCCCCCCTTATAACTTGAATCAAAATGTAAAGATAATGAGTCATTCTTTTCAGGGCTTTGAGAAAGAAACAATAAGATTGAAAGGTGCAGAAAGCCACAGTGTTTCATTTTTGTGGTTATTTTGGTTTAAACTTGCTTCAATATATCAGTACGTCAGATGACCTAATTTAACTGAGAAAATGATTCTGTATAAATTCCATTTATTTATTCAGAGCATTAATTAATTTGATTAATTTTGCCACTCAGTTTGCAAGTAGTCGTGCATACTACTGGGACTATGACGTGAGACTTGGATCTACTGGCTGCCTGGATTTAAGGGAGGCTCAGAGGTAAAGCTTCTGCTTGGTATGCAGAAAGTCTCAGGTTCCATCCCTGTCATCTCCAGTTAAAAGCACCAGGTAGGCATTGCTTGTCTTGATCCCAGCATGTGTTTCTGCCTCCCACAATACCACTGATTACTACATCAGCATTACAGGAAACAGGGTGGTTAGAACTTCTCTCCATGGTAAGTTTTCTACTGGAAGGAGTTTTGTTTTATGGGTTAGCATTCAACAGTAATATGTCCCATTCCACCACCTTGTTCAGATGCATATGTTTTAGTCAAGTCTCATACACATAACCCATGCACAACCTTGATGTAATCATCATGGAGACATTGTGTAGTGTGTTAAGAATAGAAATATTAGTTTTGTCTTGGGACCATATTAATGATAAAATTATTCCAGTTTCTAAAGAGCTGTCCCTACCTTCCCCTTTCCTCTTTGTACTCAGGATAGGGCTAGAAGGATAGGGCTTCATCATTCAGGATAGGGTGAGAAGCCACCAAATTCAAAGCTTTTCAAGGCAGGAAGAGTGAAGACACCAGGAATATCATCATTTGCATGTTTACTCATTAAAAAAATCACATGTAGGTCAGTGGGATTTACTATCTGGTAGGGGTACATAAGCAATACACTTTGCAAATGTGTGGGGGTTTAGAAGATACTGGAAGTGTGGGGGTTTAGAAGAAGCTGAAAGATGCTGTGCAAAAGAAGGATCAGGAAAATACTTGCATTTCCTCTCCAGAACATGCTATCTTGCTTGTTCTGTCTTGTGCTCAGAAGAACCCAGGGGGCTCCTGAACCACTAAATGAGTATCATTGCTCTAGGGTCTTCAAGAATATGCATTCTTATAGAATGGACTATTTCTGTCACTTCAAAATAGAATAGATGTATGTTCATGACCTGTGTTGGGGCTCCTATGACACTGTGTATGTGATATTTAATAAAAGATGGTTGCTGCTTTAAATCTGGTAACTGTAGAAATTTTAGTTGAACTTTTCTGAGATTATGTAATTTAGCACTTTTTGCAACTTAGTTTATTAGGTCTTGTGTTCAAAATTATCATTTAATATTCAGCATTGACTATATTTTCCAAATTGTCTATTCAGATCTTATGCAGATTAATGTATGCCCATGTGACAAAAAGTTGTGTGGCAGTTCTTTGGGTAAAGAATTCCATCTTGTATTTTATGGAAAGTGTTACAATATACAATGAATTTCTAATGTGATGGGAGAATTTGTGAATCTGTGTCAAAGGTCCCCAGTTGGTTTCCATTATTGAAATAGAGTTTCAAATCATTAAATAGTAATGGAATGTAAATTCTCAAAACTGTGCTAGCATTTAGCATAATATGGACTGGAGATAAATAGCTGCCCAACATGAACTGCACTGCCAGGGTGTAGAAGACTGGAATGGCATTGCTAAGAAATATTTAGCATTCATGTGATTGTACTATTATCACTTATTTAGAACAATGAATTTCATTCTGTTCTGAATTTCATTCTGTTATCATCACACCAAGAAAAATGCTTGGTGTATAAATTATAAGCACTTATAGGGAAGCTTTTTCCCATTCAAAAAGCTAATCCTTTTTCAACAGTTTTGAACGTCTCCTTCTACTACTTGGAATACAGAGTTAATATAGATAATATTGTATTAAGACATGTGATAAAGCTTTTTGGAGCAATAAGGTCACTGTGAAAAAGAACAAGGGAAAAATTGTGCCCTCCTACCTCCAAAATCCAACTAACTCCATCAGCCTATTCAGCTTTTAGACTTGTTTTTGAGCAGCAGCAATACCTCCTCTGCATAATAAACAGCTTTTGAAACCTTAGGAAATTTAAAAAGCAGCTTGGGTGTGGCATGAAGGTCAACTATTCAAAATAGAAGAGCAATCTATTTTATGACAAAAAGTGACTCCTTAGAGCTGGTGGTTTTAAAATGGATTTTTTTTCTTTGTGTTTTTTACTTCTGCAAGGTAAAAAAAAGTTTTTGTTTCTGGATTATTGTTCATTTTGTTATATCCATCGTTACAGTTTGTCAGACATGCATATATTAGATTTGATAAGCATATTGGGTTGAATCCTACCAACATTTGCCTTGGTTCAAAAGAGGGAATTGGAAATCTTTCCCAATCCCTCTTCTCACTGCAACAGTCTTTTCTGTGTGACTTTTTACAATAACAATTTCATATGTCATTTCAGAAAGATTAAGCTTTTTTTCTTACAAATGATATTCAACTGGCAATGATAAATAGTATCTATATTCTAATTCCGAGAGTTTTTTTTTCTGTGTGGATACTTATTTCTGCCGAAAGAGAGCTCACTCTCCCCCAACAGCTTTTCCTACATACTCAGGCCCCTTCCTCGGTTTGCAGAAAAATCCGAAAAGTTAAAAAAAACCTTCAGGGACCATTGAATTTCCCCCAATACCTTTTGAAATGGCATCAGCTCCAGGCGTCAACTGTGAGGAGATTAGAATGTTCGGGGGAGGTTCTAACTGTTTCTGTCAGTAAAAAACAGGGTTTTTACTGGCAGCAGTCTAGGGTTGCTAAGTTACCCCGCCCCCCAGCCACCAGCAGTGGATCCAGATCCAGGCTGGGAAACTCCTGGAGATTTGGGGGTGGAATCTTGGGAGGACAGGGACCTCAGTGAGGTACAATGCCATAAACTCCACCCTCCAAAGCATCCATTTCCTCCATGGAAATTTATCTCTGTAGTCTGGAGATGAGCAGGAACTCCAGGGGATCCCCAGGTCCCACCTGTAGGCTGGTATCCCTAGCTGTGTGACCCACATGATTGTTTCAGTATTATGTAGGGTTGCCATACCCCTGATGGGGGCAGGTTTCCCCTGATTTTGGGCACCCAGGGGATTCCCCTGATTTTGGTCCCCCCCAAGCCCTGTTCCCAAAGAGCATGTGCCAGATATGTCTAATGCAATGACATCACCCAGAGGTGAATTCATCAAGCTGGGCACATTGTGTGGGGGAGAAGGGAGGAAGCAAAGGTGTGAGGAATGGGATAACCATCCCACAAGTTTCTTGCAGGTCTTCACTTGTTTATTTATAAACACCTCAGATTAGTTAGTTCTGAATTCACAACCTTCCAAAATACATACTTTGAAACACAAACTTTGTTGCTTTATTTGTTAAGCTATCATTTCTGCTATGCAGATTCCTCACTGAAGAAAGTACCAGTCAATGTCCAGTTGACTGAGGGTCTCAGAACAATACTTTTCTTGTGATCTGTAACAGTGTTTTAAGCTATTCTGTTTCATATTATCATTCCATAATGCAGACAACAAAGGGTTTTATTTTCTGCAAAGATTTTGCTGACAAGAAGTTAACCAAGCCGTTGTGACTTAAACTAGGTTGGTTTCTAAGAAGGTGAGTTTTAGAAAATGAAAAGGCATGATACATTTTGGTACATTGGCTCTGATTTGATTGTATCTTCTGGACCAAAATAGAAAGGCTTACAATAGTAATATTATTCAGGACATATATACCTGACCATTATATCTCTGAGGCTTCATCAATATTCATAGGCCTTGAGTCAATTAAAACCTCTTCTTTGGTGCTATGTTGTTTTATTTTTTGTCTCATTAATGTATCATTGAGCCTATATGTACACTTTGGCCAAAATACGTCTAGTCGCAATGGGCCTCACTTTTTATATATTGCACACTTTCATTCTGTATTGAGGCTACAATCAAGCCCATAATTGTTTTTAATTAATTGATAATAAATACAAACATTTTTGATAATAATTAAGTAACAATTATAGTTTTTAGTCATTGGTCCTCTACTTTGTACGTAACTAACCTTTCAGGTACTTGAGTCATCTCCTGAGTCCCTGCTTTGGATTCCTCTGCTATCTGAGGCTAGATGGGTGGCAATTGTTGAAAGGGCTTTCTTGGTCATGGTACCAAAGCTTTGGAACTCGCTCCCCAGAGAGATTTCTCCATCTCACTCTATCATTGTCTTCAGCCAGCAAATGAGGACTTTTTGTTTTGTTTTGTTTGGCATTCCCTCACTAACTTTTATTAACTCTCCTCCCTGTCTAATGAAGAAGTCAGTCTTGGCATGGAGAAAGGAACCTAAACAAGAGAGGCCCATTTACCTCTCCAGTAAGAGGACAAAGTAAATTTTCAGTTCAGGAAAAGAAAGATTCAATGATAAAACTTACCATTATGCAGAGAAGACAAATTCTGAATAATTTTAGATTGATTTGTTTTTCAGTTATTAATCATATTCAGTTGAAATTAGTAGAACTTCCATGAGTTTGCAAATAATGTAAACATTTTATGTAAAGCTTCAGTTTTCTTGATAAGACTTTTGACGTGTTTTGTCAAACAAGTTTGTTTAACAAAGAACTTTATAAAAAGGAAAATAGAAGATTTTCTTAATACTTCGCCTAAAGGAACATATTTTACCTGATTAAAGAACAAATGGCAAAAACTAAGAGTAAAACATCAGACTAGCATAATTGAATCATCCAGATTCAGCTTTTTCAGGGAGAGATGAAGCAAGGCTCCACAAACCTTAAAGAACTAAACATGTACAAATTCATGCATCTCTAGTGATAACAATCAGATCCTCTGTCTATTGTATGATAAAAACAGCAGTCAGGGGAACAAATATGTGCAAGTCCTCCCATTCAAATCTAAAACAAGAGTACATTTACCCCATAAAGATGTTATTGTTTTTCCACAAAAGATAGTAAATATAGCAGGTAACCTTACCACCCATTCTCCTCCCACCCTCTTTTCCAACATAGCTAATCGGAAAGAAAGTAAGAGCAGCACAAATACAGGCAGCTAAGAGTAGAGATTTAAAAACTGGGGGAAAGAGTGAAAATGGGAGTGGGGGAGGTGAGAAATAGTAAAATGGATCCAGCTAAGCAAGGTCTGGGGGAGGTTAAGCATTACTGCCCAAAGAGATGCAAGAAGTCTTTCCAGAAGGAAATGAAGATCTCAGGAGCTTCTCATCGGTTGAATGCAGTTGTTTCCCTTATACAGAGATCATTCCCCAAGACAGTCAGTTTTCAAACAAAACTAGAATGCATGGGCAAGGAAAGCATTATCTCATGGCACATTGTTTGAAGCATATTTTTCTCCTGGCCAAGATCCAACAAATAAAAATTTGGAAAAATGCTGGGGTAAAAATAGCTGTACAATATAGAGGTTCAGTGTTAGCCTTCACATAACCATTTTTGTAAAAGGAAAAAAAAACACCTTCCTTTGGCTTCCCAGGAAAATATAGAAAATGCCACTGATATTCCAACATAATCTTGCTCTGCAAGTGAGCGTGCAACTATTTTAACTAATTTTTTGTATAAACCTGAAATTTGGAAAAGAGTATCATAGCAGGTTAAAACCCCTGAGTAAATCATCCCAGCAGAAACAACTGATTAAATTAACAACTAGATTTAATTTTGATTTTAAAAATTCCATTCAATTATTTTTTAAAGAAAAGATAATCCAAATTTTAAAAAAGATAATCTTAACTCCCCCCCCCCCCAATTTATCCCTAAAGCAAAATGTACAGATGCTATTTTGGGGCAGCAACTGACTTATAGCAACCCCAGAGGTTTTTCAGGCTAAGAGACATTCAGAGGTAGTTTGCCATTGCCTGCCTCTGTGTTGCAACCTTTAACATTCTTGGTGGTCTCCCATCCAAATACTTCACCATCCATGCATCCTACCCTACTTGATAGTAGATAGATTTCAATGGGGATAGATTTTTAATCATTGTATATTTTAAAAGTTGATTTATTCTATCTTCTGTACTGTTTTAGTCTATTTTATATGCTGTTTGCTGCACCGAGTTCCATTCAAGGGAGGGGAAGTGGAATATTAATTTAATTAACAACAATAACAACTAACCAGGGCTGACCCTGCTTAGTTTACAAAATATGACAGGATTGGGCTAGACTGGACTATCCAGGACAGGGCAAAATAGAACCAGGGGAGTGGACGCAGGACTCAAACCTGCCTGGAAGCCATAGGACATCTACTTTAGGATTGCTAACAATTTTCTTGGCATAATTACTGGGCCTTTTACAACAGCCTGACACACAGAAATTATTTGATATCCATGCCAGGAAAAGTTGCCAGCGGAAAGTGCCATCAGGTTGCAGCTGACTTATGGTGAACTGTTTTCAAGGCAAAAAATGAACAAAGGTGGTTTACCATTCTTGCCTCTGTGTAGCAACCCTGGACTTCTTCTGTGGTCTCCTGTCCAAGCAATATCCAGGGCAGACCCTGCTTAGCTTCTGAGATCTGATGAGATCACTCTATGCTCTACCATCCAGGTCAGGGCTGAGGTTTATGGATATATTTATGTATATATTTGATACCACTCATTTGTATGGCATGAGTTATTTTTCACATTAGTAACAGTTTGATCAGATTGTTGAAACTGTGATTCATCAAGCCAGATCTTCTAGGTATACTTAGAATGTGGTGGAAAGTGTTGTCAAGTTGCGGCTAACTTATGGTGACCCCTCGTGCCCCCTTGTGGGGTTTCCAAGGCAAGAGATGAACTGAGGTGATCTGCCATTACCTTCTTCTGCATAGTGAAGTGGGAATTATTTAATGGTCACACATCCAATTATTAACAGAGGCCAAACCTGGTGAGTTCCAAGTTCTGATGAAATCGGGCTAACCTGGCACATCCAAGACAGAGCACACGTAAAAAATACTCTATGTTATACATGAATATTCAGTTTTAAGAATGCAGAAAGGCATTTCTGGTAGGATGTTTTTATACATTGGGACAATTATAGGTAGGGCATGCAAAGGTTTCTGAAAACTCAGCTATTGATAGACTCTAAATACACCTTGGAAGATCAACTGAGATTAAATATAAACATCAGCAAATGCTCTGACCCCGAAACCCAGGCTTAATAAACTGTGTGAAATCTGCAAATAAAATAAATGGCATGTCAGCAGGTTGCTTGCAACAACACAAACAAAGGTCATCTGTAAAGTGTATGCTAAATGGGTGATGTTATGAAGTGCCAGAACTTAAATGCACTTCTATTTACAACTGGCTAGCTCTGAATTCCTTTGCAACAAGGTTTCTAGTTTGCCTTATTATGCTCTTATTCAACGATCCCACTTGGGGGTGGTGAAAAAGAATTCTAGCACTTAATTCATAATGTATTGGGGAAAGTAGGCATGTTTGTGATTAATGTTGTATTTAACTTTTAAGTTATCATTTTTTCCCCTTTGACAGTTACCAAAATCCAAATGTAAGCATTTTTCTGAAACACTGTGTAAGGCGTACACTGCCATTACTTATGCACTCAATGCATCTAATGCATTGTGTGTTTAGACAGAATTCTGCCCATGGGTCTTCTGAAACAGCTGCATAATACAGCTGTACAATACATCTGTGTGTATATGGGATAACAGATTGCATTAGTAGTACAGTAATATATATAAAACCATATCCTATATGAGAACAAAATTCAAGTCCAGCAGTACCTTAAATTTATTTATTTTATTTATTTATTTTTCGTATTTATATCCCGCCCTCCCCGCAAGACCAACAACATTTCCAGGAGATTAGTTTTCATGAGCCAAAACTAAGTTAATCAGATACTAACACAGCTAACCAACTGAAAATATATTCCATATGGATTTCCAAGAAGCAGCACATGAAAAATCTTGTAGGCACATTGGTGTGTTTTACTCATTGCTCCTAGCAAGAAAGTAATTTGACGTAATTGTACTTAATTGTACAGTAGATCCGCCCACTGGCAGAAGCAACAAGACCTCTCATCTTTTTTTGTAAATTGTAGCAAAAAATTGCTTTATAACATCAAACCCCTGCTATTCATTCCAATGGGAATCCAAAACAGCTTATACTGTTCCAGGGGCGTAGAGTTTGTAAATCCCCGGGGGGGGGGGGCTCTCTCGTGCATGTGCGCGAAGTGTGCACGGGACCATGTCCCCGCTGCTCCTCCTCCCCCCCCCGGCCCCAGGGAGGCAGGCTCGGGGCGCAGGCTTGGCGGCAGCGGTGGCAGCCAGCTGGCCGGCTGATTGCCGGCCGCGCGTGCAAAGCGCGGGAGCATGTCCCTGCCGCCTTTCTCCCCCCCCCCGCCCCAGGGAGGCAGGAGGGCAGGCCGGGGGTGGGGGGAAGGAGAGACGGCAATGGCCAGCTGGCCGGCTGACTGGCCACCGGCGGCGGGCGCTCCCTTTTGCCGGGGGTGGCTGAGCCCCCCCTGGGAAATTTCGGGGGAGGCTCGAGCCCTCGAGCCCCCCCGTAGTTGACGCCCATGTACTGTTCCCCTTTCCTCCATTTTATTTTCACAGCTCACCCAGCAAGCTTCCATGGTAGAGGTAGGATTCAAACCTGGGTCTCCAAGTCAGACACCCTTATACCACATTAAAACTGATAGGTCAGGAAACTTAATCTTCTTTATTTGTTGAAAGGGATATTTTCCCTCATCCTTGCCTATGCTGCCTGCCCCTCTTGGCTTCTTCTGAGTAAACTTTTCCTTCATTGAAAATAGCAGAGGGATGTCAAGCAGCTAATCTGTTCAAGGATGTTCCATTCATTTTTGTCACCACAAGTCTCATCATTAGCTGATGTCTAAGCCTGAGACTTCTAGAGTTATTTTTTGATGAGATATGCCTGCCATGGACATAACTCAGATTCCATTACCTACAATATGCAGAATCCTTTTCTAGACCAAATATGGGCCAGGAGGTTCCAGTTCCTTTCATGTTTGGCACTATAACTCTCACAGTCATCCTGAATATTGTGGCCAGTTTTGAGCTTCATTTTCTGATTAGGTATTCCTTCCCCAAAAAAGAAGTTTAGGTTCCATTGTAGATAGTGCAGTAGAGTAGGCAGTTCTGGATATAACTAGGGTCAGAATGTTCAATTCCCTTCATTCTGACATTGCAAGTCGCATTATAGTCTGAAAGTAGGTGGCCAGTTTTAAGATCCTTAGTATACATTCTGAGGAGTTATGCCTGCCACAGACAGACAATTTTAGCTTCCATTTCAGACACTATTGGGGAGGGGAGTTCTGGACAGCTCTGGTGTCCAATTTTGAAATGCCTAGCTTTATTTCACATAAGAACATAAGAGAAGCCAATATTGGATCAGGCCAATGGCCCATCCAGTCCAACACTCTGTCACACAGTGGCCAAAAATACCAGGTGCCATCAGGAGGTCCACCAGTGGGGCCAGGACACTAGAAGCCCTCCCACTGTTCCCTGCCCCCAGCACCAAGAATACAGAGCATCATTTGCCCCAGGCCTTGTGGCTAATATCCACTGATGTACCTCTTCTTCATATGTTTATCCAATCCCCCCTTGAAGCCGTCCATGCTTGTAGCCACCACCACCTTCTGTGGCAGTGAATTCCATGTGTTAATCACTCTTTGGGTGAAGAAGTGCTTCCTTTTATCTGTTCTAACCCGACTGCTCAGCAATTTCATGGAGTGCCCATGAGTTCTTGTATTGTGAGAAAGGGGAAAACTTCTTTCTCTACCTGCTCTATCCCAAGCATTGTCTGGTAAACCTCAATCATGTCACCCCAATGTCGTCCTTTCTCCAATCTATAGAGCCCCAACCTTTCTTCATAGAGAAAGTGTTCCAACCCTTTTATCATTCTAGTTGCCCTTTTCTGCTATAATATCCTTCCTGAGGTATAGTGACCAGAACTGTACACAGTATTCCAAATGAGGTCGCACCATCAGTTTATACAGGGGCATTATGACACTGGCTGATTTGTTTCCAATTCCCTTCTTAATAATCCTCATCATAGTGTTGGCCTTTTTATTGCAGTCAGACACTGTCTTGACACTTTCATTGAGTTATCTACTACAATGTCAAGAT
Source organism: Lepidodactylus listeri (assembly GCA_029233225.1). Lineage (NCBI taxonomy): Eukaryota > Metazoa > Chordata > Lepidosauria > Squamata > Gekkonidae > Lepidodactylus > Lepidodactylus listeri. The sequence continues at coordinate 113,714,860 of JARCFY010000001.1, read as the reverse complement.
TTCTTTCTTGGTCAGTCTCCGCCAGTTTGGACCCCATCAATGTGTATTTATAGTTAAGATTTTTGGCTCCAATGTACATTACTTTTTATTTTCTTGCTCAAATCTTTGGATTTTTCCTACTAATTTCTTGCTTTGTTCTGTATTTATTTTAAAAAATTCTCACAGATTAGTTCTTGTAGATTTTTTGGGCTGCATGGCCATGGTCTTGGCATTCTAATACCTGACGTTTAACCAACAGCTGTGACTGGCATCCTCAGAGGTATAACGCATAAAGATGGAGTACTGTCTGTGTCAATTCTCACAGAACTTTTTTGATCTTGTTTATTACATCATCTTGTAATAAAAGAACATTGTTTACCCTCCGTCTTCCTCTTATTTTTTCTATTCCATTGCCAAACATATTCTATAGGGTTATGATCTGTGAACATTTTTGGTTGGATCTCTGCTTTAGCCCGATTTATTGCTAAATTCTTTGATATCCAACACATATCTATTCTTAAATATGTTTGATGTCTGTTAAGAAAAAAAAACCCAGTAGAGTCTCTGTCTTGTGGATATTTGATCCTCCAAGAGTTTTCTAGTTTCAACATTTCCAAATATTGGAATACATTTTTTGGTAGTTTCCCACTTTTTGAATTTCTTAATCTATTCTTCTGTGGATCTAAAACTCTATTCATGTCTCCAAAAATCATTATATATTCATCTTGAAGTCTAGCATAGTTTGAAAAAACAATCTTCAAAAATTTCCCTTTAGCATCATTTGTTGTGCATATTGTTGCTAACTTACAAAGCTTTATTCCAGGAGTCTCATTTTTATAATTAAGTATCTTCCCTTTAGATCTCCTAATTCGTCCATTACTTCTAGTTGTTGTTCTTGATCATTATTTGATTTATAGACTGCCCTCCCTGTGTGTGGCTCAGGGTGGTTAACAATTTATAAATACATTCCAATGAATACAAGACAGACAGACAGACAGACAGACAGACAGACAGATTCAGGTTAAAATATTAAAATAATAAAACAACAATAATTAAGTCTAATCACATGGTGTTTGTGTGTTATGAATTCTTCCTGGGGCGGGAGATACGGGGAGGCCAGCTTGATGGTGAACTGTTGCTGTCCTCAACCATAGGCCTGGTGGAACATTTCTGTCTTACAGGCCCTGCAGAAATGCATTAAGTCCTGCAAGGCACAGATGTCATTAGGCAGAAAGTTTCACCAAGCCAGCACCAGGGCTGAAAAAACCCTGGCTCTGGTTGAGGACAGCTGGATATCCTGTGGGCCAACTATCTCCAAGAAGGTTCTTATTGTGTTTTTTAAAAAAAAATGTAAATAGCTAGTTGTGGGTTGTTTATGTAAATAGCTAATCCATGCTTTTTGCTTGAAGCTGAAGCAAAATATACTTTACCAATTTTTTATTATTTAAGATATGTTTCTTCTTTATGTGATTTTCTTGTGCTTCCTCTAAGCAGTTGAGTCTTGTGAACAAAACTTCTGCTTTGTGAACTACTGGCACTAAAGCTGTGAGCAAGCGATTTGGCTACTGAATGAATTAGTTTGCTCTGGAGCCATCCTTCCTGAGCTAAGACAAAAATGTGTGAGACGGAGGCTAAAAAACTGTGAGCTAGCTCACACTAATTCAGCTTAGAGGGAACACTGCATAAAATAGCTTCATTTTGTTTGCTAAATTGGTTTAAAAAATTGTGCATTTCAAAGGAGAGTTCAACCCATTAATATTTACTGATGCTATTTTTAATTTATCCATTTTTCCCTGATGTTGATGCTGCAACTGTTTCATCTCCTGAACTCTTGGATGAACTTTGCTTTGGGTTACTTGGAGATTTGCCACCCCAGCCCACATAACGAGACAGACAACGATTGGAAGTAAACAAGGGCCACTTTATTAACTATTTAACAGAACATTGCAGCAACGGTCAAAACTAAGCAAGCACTGGAACAGGCAAGGCAGGTGACACAGCCTCCTTGCCACTCCACGACACAGCCTCCTTGCCTTCTGATATGGGCGGGACACCAAACTCCGGTATTGAGCCAGCCCCAAGTCTGGCTCTTAACCGGCAGCCCAGCATACTGGTTGCCCCACAGGAGCGCCTACCCCTGAGACCGTACGGACCTTCAGGGAGGAGCCTAGCCAGAGAGGTTCCCAGAGGGGGCCACCATTCTCCGCCCCGAACCATAGAGCCCTGAGGCAGTATCCTGATGACCTCCTGTTCCCAAACGGGATATGCCATAAGGCGCTCACCAGTTCCTTTCTAGCTTGCACAAACCTGCCACAGCCAAGGCCAAACCTCTGCTTTGACCTTTGCGACCCCACTCAACAACTGAGGGCCATCCGTATCCCGTGCTGCAAGTCCTCTAAAAATATCCCGTTGCCCTTGTCGGAAAGATGCACCCCATCAGACCTATAAAGGTCAGAAAACTGGTGCTTAATGTTGGGCTGCAGCAAAAAACCGGGCACCTCATGCCCCTCCTACCCAACCACTTGCCCACTGAGACCTTGCTAAGGCTGAGCTGCGAGCCGATGGGTGTCCGTCGTGCCTGATGAGCTGCCCCAGACAACGATGCTGTGGCCACAGACTGTGACCCTTTGTCTTGTCGCGCAGCCTTTAGCACCTGTAAAAGGAACCTGATTAACAACAGGAAGCAGGACAAGTGCTGAATGAGGTGGAACTCACCCACTGCCTGCTTAAACACAACTCCCAGAGGGGAAACTTTAAGGTTAGGAACCGGGGAGTGAGAAAAGGGGGGGGGGGCTAGGACCCTACACTCCCCACATTCCTTAGCTATTTTCCCTCTTACAATCCACTCATGCCTGTAACAGGCTTCAGATTGGAAGTGAAATAAGGAGCCCTAACACCTGAAAAGGAATTCTACAACCCAACTTAAAACCTTGCCACAAATAAATGCTATCCTGACGGCTCGGATAGCAACCCAGCCACCGCTGTAATATGTCCAGATTAACTGGGCTGGGGCCCTTTGTCAGCAGGGGGGCTTTGAGTCCCCCCGCCTCCAAAACGTTTACCTCCTCTCCCCTTGCCCCTGCCTTCTGGCCTGGGGCATGTGGATAAGGCATGAGGCCCAGAGCACAAGGGGCACTCATGCTGAAAGGAGCAATTCTTGCGCGCACACGTACCCTGGGAGGTAAACTCCCAACAAAGCGGACGTCTCAAAGGATCCTGCATGGTCTGAGCCCGGGAAATCTCCTGTGCGGAGGCACTCTTTACAGAGTTTCCACTGTGCGTCCTTTCACTTCCAGAAGCCCTACCGTGGGACATGATCTGCAGCCACAAGTCCAGATGGATTTTATCCCATCGCATAGCAGGATTCATGGCTGCCTGCATCCTAAATTCCTCATCGTACAAAGACCAGGCAGGGCTTGGAAAGTCAGAATAGGCCTTGTAGATGATGTCCAAGTATTGGAGCATCACAGAAGCCCTCCATGGCTGGTGCCACACAATTACTGTGGCATAGATAAGGAAACCAGGAAACCAATTAGCCCTGGTCCTGTCAACTACACAGCGCTTAAGGCGCTCTTTTTCTCTATCGTCGAGGTTATCCTTATCCTTCTTCTCCAACTCATGGTAAAGAAGGCTAAAAACATCAACATACTCCCCCCGAAGAATTTTTTCTTTGGTAGCGAGAGACAGATGATCGCCCAAAGGCAAATCTGTGGCGCCGCTAGGCAAAGCTCCCGGATTGACTACATTGTAAGATGCAGGTCCTGAACTAAGAAAGGAAACTCCATGCCCGATGTACCCCCAAGCTGGCCAACTTGCTGGAGGAAAAGAGGAAGTGCCAGAAAGAGGGTACTGCAGCCAGTTAGGCTGCTGTGAAAGTAAATCCGCAGCTCCCGCAGGAGCAGGATACTGTGGCCAACTAGGCTGCTGAGAAGATGAAGCAGCCGTACCTATGGGTGCAGGGCCACAGGGCCAATGAGATCCATCCCCACGTGTCATTGCCAACGTACCTCCAGGACCATGTGGCACAGAATAGAGTGCCAACTGTTGATCACCCCGACCAAGCCCAAGGTGTTCAGACGCCGGCCCTTCTCCATGCTCCATATCGGTCGCGTCCCGCTTGTCCTCCAAAAAAGCCAAATGCGCAAGGACTTGAGCCTGGAATGAGAATTGAGACTCAGGTTTTGGCAATGCCCTTGGTGAGGACAGACCCCTCTCACCTTCCAACGCAGCTAGCCTCTGTAAAATGGCAGTGTTGATGGGATCCTGGTCCTCATCATCGTCAGTAGGGACTGGCTCAGGACGAGGAGGAGGCCTCTTAGGGGCAGGCTGTTTGCCTTTCCCTTTGCCCTGACCCTTCTTAGGCGCCATACTGAACTCGTAAGGGAACGAACCCTGCAATTCAAAAAGAAATGTAAGCTAGGAAGAACAATATATCAGCCAAGCAAGCAGCTTGCCAAAGGTCATCCAGCAGCTGCAAGTGTAGGAAAGGGGCACCCAACTAGGCTCTCCCAGATTAGAATCCACACACTTAAACAGAAGTAAATGTCTGGACTAAAGGCAAGTGGTTGTAGTAAAAGGCTAGACTGACGCCAAGTGGTTGTAGGCAGCCACAACCAGTCAAATTCCAAATAATGCAGTCACTGCCAATAAAATGGCTGCCCCCACATGGAAGAGGCACAGCTCCTATGAGGCCTATAAAATGGCCGCCACCTAACTGAAGTAAAACAGGGAAAGGCAGAAATAGGCTGAACTGGCAATGGCCAAGTAGAATCCACCAAATGCTTGTTAATGGGGGGGGGGCACCAGGCAGATGGAAAAGGGGGGGGAATTGGTGTGCAGAAAACCCCTTCCGAAAACCTCCAACCAGCCTCGCCAGAAAAGAATGGGTGCCCAGTAGTGTGCCCCAACCCAAGTTATAATGAAGGGGAGGGAAGTAAGCCACAAAATGACTCGTCAGCAGCCGCGAGCAGCGCAGCCTGGCCGCCTGAGGGCCTCAGCATGCCACAACCACCTGAATAAAGATGGGGGGAAGGCCCGAAGAGAACCAAACAAAATATGTGGGTGTGCTAAGAAACACCGCGGCACAAAGCCGCGGACTGCTGCCGCCTGTGGGGGAGGCGGTGAGGCCACCTACGCTGCCTCCAGGAGTGCCAGGCTTATTATGAATAAAAAAGGGGGGAGGGCCGAGCCTCGACGCTGCAAAAGGGGTCCGATCAGCCGCCGCCGAGAGGAGGAAGCCAAGCCTTCAGGCTAATGCTGCCGCCGCTCGAGTCCCATCACTGCCGCGGTCTTCAGGGCTTCCAGGAGGTAGGCCCACAGACCGTTCCAGCTTCCACAGCATGCTCTACACATGTCGAGCATGTAGAGCCAAAGACCCATATGGGAGTGGGGCACTGCCTTATAAAGGCAGCCCCGCCCCCAGGCTCCAAGATCACGCAAGAGCGCGATAATCGCTGCTGCCTCGCACTCGGGCGAGGCGGCAAAACGGCCCCCACGGCACGACGGGCGCGACGGGAGCCGAGTTTTCTTCAGATCTATATGGGTCCTCTGCTTGCAGTTCTTCAGACAATAATTTAGCTTGTTCTTCTGTTTTAATTACTTTCCTTCCTTTTGGTAGATATGTTGTGAATTGATATCATCCAGTGGTATCTATTGTGAATGTTATTTCCCAGTGGTATCTTATTCCCTTCTCTTGTAGAATTTGTCTCAGAAAATCAAAGTATTTTCTTTCCCTTAGCATGCTTATTGGTAGATCCTGAAAATTCTTCACTTCTTTTTCTCTTACTTTAAATGGGGATTCTCTTTGCCTCTTTAATATTGCATCTCATGTTTTCTTATGAGTGAAGTGAACCAATATATTTTGAGGTAACTTATGTTAGATACAAATTTTGAATTCTCCTTGCATCTTCAAATAACCTTGAAGCAGTTCTCATAATCTCTTTTCCAAGTTTTGCCTCCCAAAATCTTCTGCCTTGCAATAGAGGTAATCTGCCTCTGAAGTACAGGTTATTAGATCTGCATTTGGTTTCCAAAATTTTGATTCTTTGTTCTGCTTTCTCAGTCTGGAAGTCTTGTCTTTCTAGATTTGTATCATTTTCTTTTTGTTTCTTTTTAATACTTACAGTTTCTTGTGTTTGATCTTGTAATTTTGTGTTAATCTCTGACAGTCCTGCTGATAGTTCTTGACATGTTTCTTGAATATTCTTCTGAATATTCTTTCCACATATATTTTTTATATTCTTCTGAGTTATTCCCTCAGCTTCTTGTATATTTTTCTGGATATTCTGGATATACTTCTAAATTCTTTTCTCAAAACGTTGCATTTGATTCTCCAAAATCCATGTTAGTTTTTCCATCAGTCCTCCTCCTCCTCCTCCCAGTTGCCATTATTCTTTTTGCTCTTCTGTTTCTAAAAATATTGTACAAATTATTTCATATACTGTCCCCATAAACTTTTCTATGCAAAGGTTACAACTATCACATTTTATATCATATTGGTACTGGGAAAATGATAAGGAAAAACTCCATAAAATACAGAGGAATGAGGAAAAACATATATGTATATGTTTCTATGATTTGCTGGCTCTTAGAAGTTTATATCAAACTGTTATACTTCACCCAAAGAAGTTCAAGATATGAAAAAAAGATGGGGGGTGCCCTGCAGCTGCACTTTATATTCTAATATGCTGATTCCTCTGTGATTCCTGTTGTCTGTACCAAAAATGCAATGGATGTCATATGAACCAAGACATTCAATCATTAAATTATTGTGCAATACAGAATTCCCTGTTGGCACTAAAGAGTAGGTTCTTGGGAAGAAAGAAAAGGAGACTTAAAAGATTCCCAGTTCTTTCTAGATCATCACTTCTATTTATAAATTGACTTGGCAGTGCAAACAGAAAGAGCTGTTTATGGAAAGAAATGTGAATGCAGAACCACTTTTAATTGGAATGAAAAAAGCAGCCCCTGCAGGCAAGCAGACCTGACAGACACAGGCTTCAGTGGGTCCACTCCTCCCCTATTTAAAGACCCATGTCCCAGGGTCCACCATGCAGTTTATTCAGACATCAGAGGGCTCCAAATGTTTCCCTGTGCTCCTCATTAGACCATGTGGTCAAGCTCTTGCTCAATGGCTCAACCTTTGGGTTCAGGTCAAGGCATTGTAAGCGAGGAGATCCTTAACTAAGTGGCATCAGTGTGAATGATCTTAGGGTTGGCAACACAGCAAGAAAATTCAGCATCGGCTGGGCTAAGTATTGCGTAGGGCTCCCTGCCTGCCTCCTTTTGTTTTGTCTCCGTCCCCTTTCAGGTATGGGCGGGGGTGGTGTAGTGCCCTCCAGTTTGGAGGTTTTTTTCCTTTGTAAGTTACCTTCCCCCTCCTTTTTTCTCTGGTGCTTGTTGTGTGCTTTCATTGCTAGTGTTCCTTTACCTTCTGAGTTCACACTAAGATTGGGTCATTCGCTTCGCAGACTGTTGCTTGCCTTTTCTGGGGGGCATTATTTGAGCAAGTTACAAGTTTACTATGTGGGCGTGCAGCATTAGCTGGTGCTTGGGTTTCCTGGCAGCCTTCCCTCTTTTCCATAGCTCTCTTGGCAGGTGCCCCCTCCCCTCAATCCCCTGGGTATTTGAAGCTGGTGGGTGCTCTGCATAATTAATTATGTCTGAAAAGGGAACAACAAACAGACAGAAAATAGAAGGGTGTTGTTTTCTAGATATACAGGTTTGCAGATAGTAAATAGTTAATTTAGATATTAATAAGAATAAGGTTGCATTTTAATGGGCAACTGTATACCAAAAGCAATAAAATAGGTTAAATAAAGTTTATTTGGGTTTTTATAGAAGCACCAGTGTAGCTGTGTGGCCGGGTTTTTTTACTCTGCCTACCTGGTTGAAGAGTTGAGCATGGGTGAGCATTACTGGTTGGATTATTCCTGCTGAGCTGGTATGTTTGCTTTATTAGACATTTTACCAAAGAAGAGTGTTTCTGCAGTCAAGGGGCTGACAGTAGCCCTGTATCCCACTCAACACCATGATGCCAAGACAGTAAAAGCTCCTGCATCCTCTGTGAGGAAGTGCACAGGGGCCTCTCTGGTTTTTCCCACTTCCAGGGGGTGTTGGGCTCCAGCTTCACCCCAGGTCCCCAGACCACACCTCCACCCCCTGCATCTTGCAGCAAAACTGTTCTGCAGGGTGTCTCACAGGTATTGATCTTTCTTAATGAACACGTCAGCCAACTCTGCTCTTGTCTGCCCCCATAAGCCCTCTGTCATCCGTTGCTGGGTTAGACAGCCCCTCCAAACCCCAGGCTGGCACATCTCAGACCATGCAGGCAACCAGGAGGAGCCATAGGGCATGGTCCCCTAGTAAGTATTCCAGCTCTTTGGTGGAAGAAGCTCCAAGGGAATGCCAGATGTGCAAGAAAAGTAATCATAAGTGTGGCAGAGCTCATCAGTCATCAAGACATGAGACATCAAGTGAAGGATTTTGGGGTAAATACTTATCTGATGATGGGTGGTCCAATCTGCTTACCCCAGAGTGTGGATAGCACCTTTCCAATCATTTGGGCTATGTGTTGTGGGTCCTAGCAGGAGAAGCAGCTGCAACTGATGAGGCCTTTAGAAAGCACATCTCTCATAGCCCACACATCTGATGGGATTTACTCAGTGATAAGTTGTAGCTGCTCATAGTTGGTCCCATATCAAAAACCGGTCCAATTCTGCTGGAAGTAATAAAGTGGGCCACAGGTATGAAGGGGGCTGCCATGTTTCCTGGGAGTATAACCAGGGAAAGTGCCAGAAGACACATTGTAAATTTGACCACAACTGCAATAGTTGTTTTGGTCCTCATCCTAGACCTTTTTGCCTTCATGGCAGCTTCAGTCAGCAGCCCTTTTGTGGTGGCTGACCCTCCAGCAGTGGCAGGAAGGAGGGCAGGTCTAGCTCTAACTTTGCCACAGCCTCCAACTCCTCAAAGTATCCCCTTCTCTTCTGACTTAGGGCACGGCTTAGACCACTCCCATATGAACAGGTCTCCACCACATTTTGTTCAACAGGTACTCTAATTGCATTGCCACCATTTTTCTCTAGGAAAGTTATGACAAGCCATTTCTATCAACTGAGGGGATCCACATAGCCTCCTATGATTTGGGGTAACCAGGTTTATTTTAAACTATAACCCTTCCCCTCAGTTACCAGGTGTTCTAAAGGTATATAGGCTTTTGGGTTCACTGAGGTAAGTTTTGAGGTGCACAAGTAGAATATGGGGGTCCCTGAGGTGGGAATTATATATTAACAACAAAGAATATTTATTTATTTACAATTTAGGTTTCAAGGAATAGATCAGCAGCACAGGTCTCAAGACAGATAAAAGAGAAACCTGGATGAGGCGATTTAATTTAGAGAGTAGTTTCAATTTTCTTTAATATTTCAAACATAAACAGGTGTTCACCAATTAGTCACTAGGTTGGATCCTAACACACAGAGGATTCCATTAACACCAGCCTGCCCTTTCCCAAGAGTCAGACTAAATGACACAAGGTCTGCTCATTGCCAGAAACAAACCTAACAATTGGGTACTCTATTCTCTGTTTGAAGTAGAGCCAAACCACCCTGCCACACTACCAAGCAGAGCTACCCTTCACCCTGACTACTGTTTTCCTGAGCTAGACTTGAGTGTTTACTGCTCTCTCCCTTTGGCAGAACTAAACTCCCTCTTGTAGGGAAGATCTAAGATTGGAATGCTGGCCAGGGGTCGAAGTCCATGCTTCTTCCCCCTCCCTGCTACAAAATGAGCATTGTTCTCTTGAAGCTGGCTGGCTGATAAGCCCTTCTGAAAACAGCAGGCTCCTGAGACAATTGTCTCATCCTCTCATGTTGATTCCACATGTTGACCCTCTTTTCTACTGAACGCTGATGCAGCAACCTAAGGGCATGGCGTGTAAGTCTGGGTATGTTTAAAAATAAACTGCTCGCTGCCAGGGGCAGACTTGAGTTTTCCCCTTCAAACTCACTTGTCTCGTGTGCAAGTCCTTCACCCTCTACACTCTCCCTGAGGCTGATATGAACTGAATTCCTGCTCTATTTCCCTCCAACATTTCATCCCCCTTGGATTGGATGCTGGAGCAGCACTCCCAAAACTGCAAGTCAGTACCTGTTTTCCCCTTCAGTCCATTACAAAGGGTTTACTCAAGGTTTTTTCATCTCCCTTACTGGTCCTGCATCCCTGTCAATTCAGGAAACCTGAAAGCAGCCATATTATGCTGTATATTGTTGCTGTCAAGGTGGCTACAGAGTGCACATCTGGCCATGTGGCAGGACCTTCTCTTCATCTTCCCTACCAGCCCTGAAAGTATCTGCACTGGGGGAGGTCCCTTCTCCAAAACCAGATGAGTTTAGGTGAATCCATCACCTCTCCTACCCTAAGGGATCATCTGTTAATAAGGCCATCCTTCAGGAATACTGCTCTGTTAAATATGCACCTTTCGGTCATGGCATAAACATGCCTGGGACCTTCATGGCCAAATGTGATATTCAGTCTGCCTTCTGTTTCTTACCATTTCAACCCAGTGATCATTGTTTATTGGGTTTCAAGTTGAATGGTATGTGTTATGTAAGTATGGTCATGCCCATGGGCTGTTCTGTTGCCTGTGTAGCTTTTGAAACCTTCAGTACATTCTTGGAATGGGCCATCAAGAACCACACAGGTTCCCCCCACATCAGCCATTACTTGGATGAGTTTCTGTTTGCAGGTCCAGCAGAAAGTCCTGCTTGTGCTGCTCACCTGGCCGCCTTTCAGGCCTTGGCCCAGGAGTTGGGAGTCCCTTTAGTTCAGGATAAGACTGAGGGTCCTTGCACACTTCCAGTTTTCTAGAAAATATTGCTGGACTCAGTTGAGGGCATTTCCAGTCTGCTGGAAGTACAAATTGGCAGCCTTGCAGGCCATTATAATTCTTGCACTGTCAGGTAACAAATGCACACTGAAGGAGATCCAAACCCTACTGGGACACCTCAATTTTGCTTGAAGGGTTGTTACCCCTGGGTGGGATTTTTGTGCTCACCTTGCCAGGTCCACAGCTGGGGTTTATTTTCCCCATCATCACATCAGAGTCACCAAGGTTATGAAGGCTGACTTGAATGTTTGGCTGGCATTTCAGTCCAACTTCAACAGTCTGGCAAACTCTCTTTGAGCTGGGCCCTTCCTTACAGGTTCACTCAGACACATCTGGGAGCACTGGTTTTGGCTTATACCTGTTGGGCCAGTGGTGTGCACAACACTGGCCAGCATGCTGGGTGGGATATGATAACCAGAGGAACCTCACATTTCTTGAGGTTTTTTTCCCTTCCAGTTCTGGTAGTGGTGACCATTGGGGGGGGGGAATCTTTCAAGTACAAGAAAGTGTGCTTCTGGTGAGACAATGAAGTGGTGGTGTTGGTCATCAATCACTAGACCTCATGATCTGAGTGGGCCATGCATTTGGTGTGCCTGTTTGTCCTCCAGTGTTTGTCTCTTAACATCTGCTTCTCAGCTAAACATATTGCAAGTGTGAATTATGAGATTGCAGATGCATGATCTCATTTTTGGGAGGAGAGGTTTTTGGCTTTGGCCCCCAAAGCAAACCACCACTCAGCCTCCTTCCCAAAGGGCTTGATGCCCACAGGATGAGTAATCTTTTCAGTTTTGGCAGCACTCCTGCAGCAGCCTCCTGCGGATTACTGGCCCAGGTTTGAGGCTGCCCTATTCCAGGCCACCTTCTAGCTAACCTTCTTGGGGACTTGCATTGCAGTGAACTTGTCCTACAAACATGAGGGATCGGGTCAAGCTCTCAGGGTTCATGACATTCACATTCAAGGGCAAGCCTTATGGTTGCTGATTAGAAGGCATGGAGCTCATTTGTGCCTTAGGACAGCCGCAGTGGATCAGCCTTGCCAGGTTCACACCAACAGGCAATGCTTGCACATGTGCCCCTCTGGTACCGCCCCCTCTTTATCCACATGGATGGTTCTTTACTTACCCGGTTTCAGTTTACTTACCAACTACAGATCTGGTGGATAGGCCAGAGAGAGATGCATTGGGGCTTCTTGCCAACTGGGTTGCCTGCTGTGGCCTCCTCAAGCCCTTTTGGTGTCCTTCTTTTATACAGTGGTCAAAAAGGAATTGACCTTGTCCTGGCAATTGTGACAGATTTACAAGATCTATAGGTTCAGCTGCCACAGACTCAGTTTTTCCAGTCAAAGCTTTTTGAGAGACAGATCTGAAATCTGATAAGGTTGATACTGCTAAGAGGAAAGTCTGGAAGGCTGTGGTTCGCTTTGGCGAGTCAGTTGGTGGCTTTGTTATTCACCACCCCAATGTCTACTTCAGACAGTCTGCCCTGTACAGAGCTGAAGTTGTTCACTTGTATTGCTGGGTACATGACTTGTGGCTTCATGGCATGTGCAACTTTCTGCTTACTTGTTTATGGCATTAGGAGCTTTGGTGCTAGCAGGCTTTTCTGCTGGGCTCTTGTGGTGGTTTCAGGCATTGGGCTGGATCCATTTGGAGAAGGCTGTGCCTACATGCCCATCTCCCTGGTTGGGAACCCTCTTAAGAGGTCTTGGGAGTCATGCCCTTGCAGCAGTGTGCCCAGCCCGGGGGTGGCCACAGAGCTCCACTCCCAGGTGGCAAGGATTCCACATAGTGGCTTGTGCCTCATATGGGACCACAGGTTTGCCACTTTGGGTTCCCCCAGCAAGTGGATTGGGGATGGGTTTCTGATGTCTTGATACATGCCCTATGCCATGCCAGTTCTCCTATGTGCTAAAATCGATAAAGCTGTGGCCTGTTTTACTCCACACATTTCTTCTGTGTATGATTATGTTTTGCATTCCATTTTCATTTCATTTCCACCTCCTGGCTCCTTTACCTGCCCTTTGGACTGCAAATATATAGCATATTCACCCAGACCTGGAGCTTCTCAATTCTTATTATGGTTCTGTTTACATTAAACATTTATATAATCTAAAATATTAATAGTAAATATTTTTGCAGTATCTGCATTTTCACATTATCTTAACCTTTTTTGTGCTAAGTAATCTGCATTCTTGTGATATTTGAATACATCAGTGTGTAATTGTATTTGGCATTATGACAAAATCAATTTGATAGTTTTGTTTTACAAGGGAATAGGACTGTAGTCTACTGCAATGTGTATTGTATTACTACCTTTTTTACTGTGTTATCTTCTACCTCTGTAATCAACTCTCTACATTGTTTATGGCATATGGACATGACATATGGTAGGACAGTTTTTTGTTTGTATTTTTTCTAATTCTGTAGTCCTAATTCCATTACACTGTTTATTAGATGTCTTGTGCTGTTTGATTGAATTCCTTGTTTTGTAATTCTCTTCGAGTTTCAGTGAAAAGATGTGCTATAAGTGAAGTAAACTTAACTAAAATACTGAGGCATCAGCTTAAATGATACAATATGTATGTATCTGGTTTATCATTCACTGTAGCCTGACTCAGAAGAGTGAAAATCTGTGCCCCAGAGTCTCTATTCCATCACACTACAAATACAGCACATTTTGTGATACAACTTACCACTCTTGAATTCCATTCCCAACTTCATTTCAAAAGGCAAGCTTGGATCCAAGCGTTCTAGGCTTTTGACTTGATTGGATAGTTTATTTTTTCCTATATAATACAGACTCATCTAAATGGGGCATAGATGGTTACACTTGCCAAAGTTAACTGCAGAGGAAGCTGCAGGATGGAGCTGGCCTTTAAATGCTTCCACTTGCAAAGAGTGCGGGATATAAATCCAAATAAATAAAAGAAATCTCTGCCCCGACGCAGTGACACTTGCATCACTCGTCTCTGCCCGCTTCTATTTGTTGGCAGCAAGGTGGCCCCTGCCTGCAGGTGCCTGTTGGCTCCACGGGAGGAGAAGCCATGTTTTCTGTCCTACAATACTGTATCTCACAACAGGCTGTGTAGTTTATAGCCACTACTATATCTAAGAACACCTTGGACTGGATAGCCTAGGATAGCCCAACCTTAGCAAATCTCAAAAGTTCAGCAGGGTTGGCTCCAGTTAGTATTTTGATGGGAGACCACCAAGAAATACCAGGTTGCTACACAAAGACAATCAATGGCAAACCACCTCTAAATATCTCTTGCCTTGAAAACCCTAAAGGATCACTATAAATTGGCTGTGATTTGATAGCAGTTTCCTCCACCAAATGTCTAAGAACACCAGTGCCTGATTTTAGTAATAATTTGCACATGCTATCATGTACAATCCAGTGTGTTTGATCATGTACTGTCTTAGGCAACTCAAAACTACTTCTTATTTAAAGTAGTCTGGAACTGTGCAACACATACTAATGGATTTTCTCCTCTGGGAACTTTAGCAAGATTAAATATTTACAGCAATAAACAGTGTACTGCTTAACCCACAAGACTTTTACTCAATTATCACTCATCAAACAATGACAGATTCATGGAGTAAGCTATAAAGATACTTAATTCTACCATGAGGACTCTGCCCTAGTGCTCTTTATGATAGCAGGGATAATTAAAAATATTTCAGCATGACTTTAGAAAACATTTGGTCACTGCAGCCATTCTATCAATGCTTGAAACATGCTGCCTGTGCACTTTGGATGAGGAGCCTGTCTGGCTGAGAAAGATAACTTCCCACAACAGTTCAGGCAAGAGGTTTCACACTTGAGCAAAATAGCTAAAACTTTTCCAAAATAGCAAATAGATGTGTGAATGTATCAACAATTGCAAAATAGGAAAGGCAGATAGCAGACTTGAGTTCACCTGCTAAATCCAATTTTGTTAGCCTTGTCTGCCTATAAGGCTATCAGTAATGGCTGTCAGAGGTACATAAATTGAAATGGGCAATGGAGCAGTGTCAACTAAAGTTACCCAGTGAGGCAGTCTTCAGATTTGAAGATTCTTATAAGTTTGGATTGTGATTCCTGTTCAAGAAGTTGGAATCAAGGGTGAGATTGACTTTTGGCAATGCCACCATTGTTTATGATCTTTTGTTTCAGAAAATAAAATTATTTGGTATTCCAAGGTAAATTACCATGCCACTAAAAATGTGGCTTTGGACCAAAATTTCAGTGGTTAAATGTTGATGTAAAGATTCAGGCCAGAATCTTTCCAACATGGGGAAACACACACACACACACACACACACACACACACACACACACACACACAGAGATTAATATTAAGCCTGTAGCATTTTGTTTTCTAATTATATAATTTTTCAAATGATTGTGGATATTGTACAGTTAAAAGTTTGCTAACAGTTTCAATGATATACCTAGCTTTCTACTGGCTTATCCTGGCCCCTAATTTGAGCTCACATGGAATTGCCCCCACACACCCCAAATGAAGACATGAGACAACCAAGTGTGGAGTCTACTAGGTTATTAATTTAACTGTATTCAACTTACATAAATGGCTGATGTATGTTACTGCTTATGTCAAAGCACTGATGATTGTGGGGGTGGGTTGTGCTAGGCATCCACATGGTCTGCCTTTTGGACAAATCCACCCTTGCTTATCACTGCTTGCACATCCCTATGTGCAGAGAAGTGCTCAGCTTTATCTCTTTCCCCTCAAGTGCCTCAGTGCTACTACTAGGTTCAAAAGACGCCACTCAGCACCAAGGGCACTTCTGCACACACCACACCCAACCATAAGACATGTGATTCCCTGTTCTGGACACATCATGCAGATGTCTCAAGGTGCTTGCCAATTCCCTGTCCAAAGCAACCCATCCTATTCCTGCCAACTAGTTGTGGCCTAAGCAGTTGTTATTATCAGGGAAAAACTCATACAACAGAAACATCACAGAGCAGTAAAAAAAAATAGGATCCTGGCACAGGCAGTTTCCAGGAACTCCTCCAAATTCCTGCTTGACCCTATACAGTGACCATCTAATCTCATGGTACTGCTAGGGAGGGAGGGTGGGTCAGCCTCAGTGAGAAAGCTGAAGATGAGAGGGAGCAGCAGGGCAAAACAGCCAGCTACCCTATTTTTGGCACATCCAATAGAGCCTCGTCATTTGAAGCAGGCTGGGGCTAGCACAAATCAACCTACAGCATGATTTGCTGTGAATCTCACAAACCACAGGATGATTTTTCTATGAAAATTAGGTTAGGGATTTGGAAAGCATCCACATGGACTGGGTTATTTAGCTAATTATATTTCTTTGCCACCTGTTCATGGTCCTGCTTGAGGCAGCTTATGATTTTAAAAGTACAGTATAAAACACATACCATTAGACATCATAAAAACTTTTCATAAAACAGACCATTAAAAACTAAGATAAACCCCTGATTAAAAGCCTGGTAAAAAGATGTGTTTTACTCAAAAATATATATTTTTTTAGCCAGTAGTGATTTCTTGGTATTACTTCCTAGAAAAGTGGGCTACTAATTATTTTGAAATGTCTTGATGATTCCAGAGTTAATAAAGGGTGAGAATCTGAGAGTACAAGCTAAGCTCTATCTCTTTCAAAAAGTTTTTGTTTTTGTTTTCATATAACAGAATCTAATAAAATAACTGGGGGTGGCATGGTATTTCGGCTCCCAGTGCGGTTGTTGCGCTGTGGGGCCGCTTTGCCGCCTCGCCCGAGTGCGAGGCAGCGATGATCACTCGCGCTCTCACGCGATTTGGGAGCCGGCGGGGCTGCCTATATAAGGCAGTGCCATGTTTCCACCTGTGTCTTCGGCGCCGCGTGCCCGCCTGCGGAGGTAAGCCCAGAGGACCGCAGCAGCGACGGGGATCGAGCGGCTGCGGTGGTGTCTCGTCAGAGGTGGCTTGGCTCCCTCTTTCCTGGTGGCGGCAGCAGTTTTTTCAGGCGGTGAGGCGGCGGCTCCCTGAGGCTCTCAGTTTTGACCTCCCCCGGCCCATTTTGTGGCAACTTGCTAGGCGGCTGCGGAGGCGGCACCTGAGGCAATGCGGCAGCGGCTGCCTGCGGCCTCCCGCCACTGGGTTTTGCCCCCACCCTCCCGGTTTTTATTTGGCTTCTGGGGCTTGGCTTGTCTGTTGCTGCCCCTCCCATTCCTTTTCTTAGTGGCTCCTGGGCCCCGCGGGCTTGGGTTGGCTGCTGGCTGACTCTTCAGGCGGCGTTGGCATGGTATAAGGGCGATGGGGCAAGGAGCGGGTGGTACAGCCTTACCACCTTTTGGGCACCCATTTTTTTCCTTGGGGGCTGGCTGTGGGTTTTTTCGTGCCCTTTTGTAATGGTTGTTGCTAGCTGGCATGATTTAGGACTATGGCTGCCCATGGGCCTTGTTGGGCTGAGGCTTGGACTCCCTTCCCTCGCTCGCTGATCAGCCCAGCCTTCTTGGCGGCAGCAGAGGTGGCCCCTTCGGCGGCCGGGTGGTGCCGTCCGTGGCCTCATGCTGCTGGGTCTTGCCCCCCCCTGTTTTCTTGGTGGCACGCTTTGGGGTGGCGCCCATTCCCTTCTCTGGGGCAGCTTGGTTTGTTTGGGGGCTTCGTGTGTGCACCTTCCAGGGGCAGCAGCGATTGCAGTGGTGAGGCGGCAGCTGCAGCACTGCTTGCGCTGCTCAGGCTTGACCTCCTGGTCTTCCAGCAGGGCTCTCCTGCCTCCCCCTCCACTTTTGGTTTCTGCTCTCGGGGTGGGCGGCTGGGCTGCGGTTTCTTAATAAGGGGCTTTCCATGCGGACCCCCCCTTCCCATCTGCCTGCTGCCCCCCCTTGTTATCAGTCTGTTTTCAGATCTAAGCCCAGCCCCATTTGCCAGCCCGGCCTATTTCTGCCTCCCCCCCTTTTTGTCAGTTAGGTGGCAGCCATTTTACAGGCCCCAAGGGAGCTGTACCCTCTTCTCGGTCTTTCTTCTTTTCCCCCAGCACTTTTGCCAGCTTGGGGGTACCCCCAGCAGGGTGTCATCTTCCCAAGTTTGGTATCTACATCTTATGATGTGGTCTCACCCGGGGCTTTGCCTAGCGGTGCCACAGATTTGCCTTTGGGTGATCATCTGTCTCTTGCTACCAAAGAAAAAATTCTTAAGGGGGAGTATGTTGATGTCTTTAGCCTTCTTTACCGTGAGTTGGAGAAGAAAGATAAAGACAACCTTGATGACAGGGAAAGAGAGCACCTTAAGCGCCGTGTTGTTGAAAGGACCTGGGCGAACTGGTTTCCCGGTTTCCTTATCTATGCTGCAGTAATTGTTCGGCACCAGCCATGGAGGGCTTCTGTGATGCTCCAATACATGGACATCATTTATAAAGCCTACACAGACTTTCCAAGCCCTGCTTGGTCTCTGTATGATGAAGAATTCAGGATGCGGGCAGCCATGAACCCTGCTATGCGGTGGGATAAAATCCATCTGGATTTGTGGCTGCAGATCATGTCCCATGATTGGGCTTCAGGAGGTGAGAGGACGCACATTGGCCACTCTGTAAAGAGGGCCTCTTCACAGGTGGTTTCTCATGCACAGTCTGTGCAGGCTCCTTTGAGACGTCCGCTTTGTTGGGAGTTTACCTCCCTCGGTACTTGTGGGCGAAAGTCCTGCTCCTTTCGGCATGAGTGCCCCTTGTGCACTGGGCCTCACACCTTATCCAACTGCCCCAGGCCAAAAGGCGGGGGCACGGGGTCAGGAGGTAAACTTTTTGGAGGCGCGAGGTCTCCAAACCCCCCTGCTGACAAAGGGCCCCAGCCCAGTTAGATTGGACGTACTACGGCGGTGGCTTGGTTTCTACCCAAACCGCCAGGATTGCATTTATTTGGGGCAAGGTTTCAAGTTTGGTTTTAGAACTCCTTTACTGGGTATTAGGGCTTTTTATTTTGCTTCCATTCTGAAGTCTGTCATAGGCATGGAGCGAATCGTAAAGGAAAAAATAGCTAAGGAAAGCGAGGAGGGTAGGTTCCTAGGCCCCTTTTCTCGCCCCTCGGTTCCTAACCTTAAAGTTTCCCCTCTGGGAGTTGTGCCTAAGAAGGCACTGGGTGAGTTCCGCCTCTTTCATCACCTGTCCTGCTTCCTGTTGTTAATTAGGTTCCTTTTACAGGTGCTGAAGGCCGCGAGACGAGACGAAGGGTCACAGTCTGCGGACACAGCATGGTTTTCTGGGCAGCTCATCTGGCTCGATGGACACCCATCGGCTCCCAGCTCGGCCTTAGCAAGGTCGCAACGGTTGAGTGGTTGGGTAGGAGGGGCATGAGGTGGCCTGCCCTCCTGCCCTTGTTGTTTGAGGAGAGGCGGGGGCCTCCTCCTCACATCCTAGTCATTCATCTTGGGGGCAATGACTTGGGCCTGATGAAAGGCATAGCCCTTGTCCTGCAAGCCAGGGCTGACCTCAAGAGGATAAAAGCAAGGTGGCCTGGGGTTCAGATCGTCTGGTCAGCCATGCTCCCCCGCCTAATTTGGCGGCACGTGGAAGATCCCAAATGCATGGATCAGGCTAGGTGCAAAGCCAACAATCACATGATGAAGGCCATGGAGTCAGGCTTGGGTTGGTTTTTGCCGCATTCCAACATTAAGTATCAGTTCTCTGACCTTTTTAGGTCTGATGGGGTGCAGCTTTCCGACAAGGGCAATGTGATCTTTTTAGAGGACTTGCAGCATGGGATACGGATGGCCCTCGGTTGTTGAATGGGGTCACAAAGTTCAAAGCTGAGGCTTGGCCTTGGCTGTGGCAGGTTTGTGCAAGCTAGAAAGGAACTGGTGAGCACCTTACAGCATATCCCATTTGGGAAAGGAGGTCATCAGGATACTGCCCCAGGGCTTTGTGGTTCAGGGTGGAGAATGGTGACCGCCTCTGGGAACCTCTCCGGCTAGGCTCCTCTCTGAAGGTCCGTACGGTCTCAGGGGTAGGCGCTCCTGCGGGGCAACCAGTATGCTGGGCTGCCGGTTAAGAGCCAGACATGGTGCTGGCTCAATACCGGAGTCAGGTGTCCCGCCCATATCACAGGGCAAGGAGGCTGTGTCGTGGATTGACGCCTGCCTTGCCTGTTCCTGTGCTTGCTTAGTTTTGCCCGTTGCTGCAATGTTCTGTTAAATAGGTAATAAAGTGGCCCTTGTTTAATTCCAATTGTTGTCTGTCTCGTTATTCGGGCTGGGGTGGCAAAGCCCAATCTCATCAGATCTCAGAAACTAAGCAGGGTCAGTCCTCAGAAGGGAGACCACTGAGGAAGACTCTGCAGAGGAAAGCAATGGCAAACTACCTCTGCTTATATCTTGCCTTGAAATACCCTTGCTGGGGTTGCCATATGTTGGCAGCAACTTGACAGCACTTTACACACACAATAAAAGAGCCATAGTAAACATTAGCAATAATTTTATTAATGTGGATCATGTGGAACTCTTTCTCCATTTTAACAGCTTCTGGTTTGACAGTGGCAGTTCCAGACTAGTGTCTGGCACCTGGAGTCCCTGATCACAGACTTAAAGCAATACCTTGGAACACTTGAAAAAAAATACTTTTTGAGATTAAAGAGTCAGGCTGTGATGGGGTTGCAGTCCATTAAAAGAGCAAGTTTAGAGTTCTGGTTGTTAGATTCATGCCTGTGAATGAAGGGATGGAGGCCCTCTTTGTCCGGCAATGCCAGTTTTTATTACCTTGAGAACTTCAGTTCTTCCTTGAAAGAAGGTATGGAGACCCCTCCCCCCAAGTTTTAAAAGTGTTGGTTCTTTTCTTCCTATACAAATGCTAATGGACCTGATAGGAAAACCAATGAAGGAATCTGGTGCTAGGAAGTCTCCAGGTGATACCTGGAGATTTCCCAGAATGCCTTCCAGGAAGGCTCCCAGGATGACCTGAAAACCGGGCGGAGCATGTGAAGAGGATGGAGGGAGTGATGTAAAGGGGGTGGAGACACAGGTTTGATGAAAGTCCTTGCTCTGAGAAGGAAGGGTCTCTTGGTGCTGATTCTTTGAAGGGAACAAACTTCTGTGTGATGGTAAGTCATGGTAGCCATCTTTTGCTGGTCATGCAGTCTCCCGGATAATGGAATGTAGATAGGAACCTTGTAACTTTTTAAGATCATTAGTGCCTGCCGTATTTTAACATCAGTTCGGGAATGTCTAGGAAAGAATCTACCACCCAGATTCCCCCACCATCTTGGACACACTAGGGCAAGAGGAGGCCCTGGGTTGGGAGGAAAGTGGTCAGTGTGCATGTGGCTTTTTCCCCAGGGGAACCCCAAAGCAGTATTTGGTCTCCATGGTAACCAGCCCTTGGGTTGCAGGAGTCACCAAGGCCAGGCCTCAGAACTACGAAGGGGAACTGGGAGTCCTGCTCCTTCCAGTGAGAAATCCCTAAAACAAAGAGGTTATGGCAGTGAGAGCCCTCGTGGAAGGAAGCTGTAAACCCCTTCAGGAGTTAGCAACGCTTAGGAGGAGATGGGCAGAGCAGGGCCTGCAAGTCAAAGCAGGCCTGTTCCATCACAGAAGAAGATGTAGAAAAGTCTATCTGTGCTCTGATCACATGCATGTCAGATTACCACAATGCATTTTATATAGTGCTGCCTTTGAAGGCTTTTCAGAATACAGTTTCCAGGAGCCCAGCAACGCCGTGGCTGCCGGGGGCCACTTTGCCGCTGCGCCAGTAGGCAGGCAGCAGCAGTTCATGCTATTGCGCATTTTGGAGCAGGCGGGGGTGGGGCACACCTTTAAGAGGCTGCGCCCCACTCCCACCTTTGTCAGTTCTCCGCGTGCTCGCCCACCACCCACCCTGTTTGCAGTGTAGGCTGTTGCTGGTCGCCAGTGGGGCCAGGTAGGAATTTTTCGCCTCTACCATGATTGGTCGTTTGGGTGGAGGTGTTTTTGCCTACCATACACTGTAGTCAGTGGATTAGGGGTATAGGTGGTGGACGAGTGTTAAATAGATTGGTCACTTGGCAGGTTTGTGCAAGCAAGAAAATGGAACTGGTGAGCACCTCATGGCATATCCCATTTGGGAACAGGAGGTCATCATGAACTGCCCTAGAGCCGTGCGGTCTGGGGTGGAGAATGGTGATAGCCTCTGGGAACCTCTCCGGCTAGGCTCCTCCCTGAAGGCATGTGCGGCCTCAGGGGTAGGTGCTCCTGGGGGGCAACCAGTAGGCTGGGCTGCCATGTTACGAGCCAGAATCGGAATGGCTCAAGAGCAGAGCTAGGTAGCCTGCCCATATCAAGGGCAAGGAGGTTGTGTCAGGGAGTGACGCCTGCCTTGCCTGTTCCTGTGCTTGCTTAGTTGCCCATTGCTGCAATGTTCTGTTTAAATAGTTAATAAAGTGGCCCTTGTTTAATTCCAAACTGTTGTCTGTCTCATCATTCTGGCTGGGGTGGCAAATTCCAGTAGGCAGCTGTGAAATTGTTGACTTGCACGAATTATAGGGCTCATAACTCAGCAATGCTGACTTCCACTGACTTCCTAGAAGTGAACTTTGGGAACAGTTCCAAATTCTGGTCAACACCATTAAAATGAGAGCCACTGTGTTATAGTGGTTAAAACTGTTAGGCTAGCATCTGAGAGACCTAGATTTGAATCTTCACTCGTGCCATGGAAATTCACTGGGTAACCTTGGGCCATTCACACTCTCTCAGCTTAACCTACCCCACGGGGTGGGGGTTGTTGTGAGGATACAATGGAAGAAAATAGAATGTTGTAAGCTGCTTTTGATCCCCATTGGGGAGAGAAGTAAGGTAAAAATGAATGAATGAATGGTATACAGCCATGGTCCAGGATACTGGAATTACTGCCTGCTTCCATATGTACCTCAATAGTTTGATGTTCATCAGAGACCCTACTCTGTTTGGCCCAATGTCTGAAATAAGATGAATGGCTACCAGAAATAGGAATGCAAAGCTATCTGGATGGCACCAAACCTTTTAATTTTCAGGGATTGTTCATGCCTTATTTACCCAAGGTTTGTGTTGAGTTTGTCAACCAGTCTTCTTAACATCCTGGTTGCCTTGACTTTTTAAGTATCTAACATTTATCTCTGGATATTTTACTTGCTGTTTAAAATGTGATTGGTTTTATAAGCTGCTACTTATATACTGGTTAATATATGCTGTTGTTCTTAAATTACACATTTCTCCTATTGCTTTTATTTTCATAATTTTACTTTACTTTTATTACAGGCATTAATTTTAACAACAAATTATTATTGTTATTATAGCACTAAAGCTAGTAATTTTTTTATTATTCTAAGATTGTTTTTAATTAGATTGTTTTAAATTATTTCAAGCCACCTTGTGATCCATCTGGCTGACAGCGCAGGCTAAAAATAATTTAAATAAATAAATAAATAAATGAAAGCTATTGAAGCACTCTCCCCCTGTTATAATGAGGTTACACTGGTGATTATCATTACCCTCCTGCATGGTTAGCTTAGAGTTTGTGCAGTTTATCATTGTCAGTAATAAGAAACATCTTTGCTAACTTGGCAGCCTAGAAACTTGGGATTCACTTAAAAGATGGCTTTCAAATGAGCTGGGGCAGCTTCTTTCCCTACAGGTTTTGCTAAGCCCATTAACTTCTCTATTACACAACCTATTGTATATAAAGGAATAGAATATAACCAATATTCAAATTTTATATTGTCTTAGCATGTGTCAAAAATTCATGCCGGGGTCCCACTGGGTCACCACTCTTTTTGCAAGCAACCAAAACCCAGCCTCGTGGGTCCTTGAAGTTCAATGCACACAAATAAAGCAGACCTTTGTAAAAGTGTATAAAGGTTTATTAAACAGATATTTTAAAAGACAGAATGTTACTATGCAGCATAGTCTCCACTGCTTAGTAGCAAAAAAGCCAACTTTCTAATATATTTAATACATGGTATTAGATGGCACACCTTCTTAGAATACAAGAGTCCAAGCTAGAGGCTTAAGCGTTCTCTACACAGTTGTCCATCACAATGTAGCATGATATAGCAAGAACAATCATATGGTGAAATACTAAAATTAGCATGGTTTCCCTCTGGCTTATGGCCTAATTATAGTCTTTTGCCATCTGGTACCAGGTGGTCTCTCAAAACCAATCTGGGAGCTCACTTGATGGAACTCTCCAGAAGATGTTAACATCAGCTCCTGGTTTTCCCCCTCTCATCCAGTTACACAGCTAAACACAGGTTCTCATGATTGACCAATTGCCACATTCTTGAATCCAGCCTTGAAAGAGACAAGGATAATGTCAGCAGGAAAGCCCAATTATGGACACCTGCAAGCTGGAGCAGGCCTGCTAATACTCACATTAACCCTTGAGGGGAATCAGGTTGCTTTGCCTCACAGTATGTCATGATTTCATTGTCTTTAATGTTACCAATGTTTTAAGAATAGGACTCCAAGCTTTACATAAAATATGTGTTAAACTACTTTCTATACTAAGGATGTGTACTTCAAAATAATTGTTGTAATTATGGTTCAGGATTCCCCCCCACAAAAAAGCATGATTTTCATCATACTGACATTTTGGAGGAATTGCTTTCATTTTTGTAATTATTTTCATGCAGTTTTTAGGTTTAAGAATTTTGGCACACCAAAATCATGTCCTTTACAAAAAAGACTCAATCCAAATTAAAACATTTTGGGGGTGCATTCCCTTGCTCAGGCAGCAGGAGTGTAGAGGAAAGGAGAACGGAGGACCAGAGAGGAAGCGATTTAATTCATTATTTTAATGGTCAGTTTAAGAGGTAATCAAAATTTTCACTTGCAGGGTGGGCACAGTGAAGCGTGACAACACAAATCTGGCATGTGAATTTCCCTTCTGGCATGTGAATTCATTCTTTCAATGAATGTATGAACATATGAAGCTGCTTTATTTTGAATCTAACTTTGGATCCATTTGGCTTTATGCTGCCAGTGTGGTGCTGTAGATGGAGTATTGAACAAGGAACTGGGAAATGGTGGTCTCCCATCCAAGTACTAAGCAAAGCCAACCCTTTTTAGCTCCCAAGATCTGACAAGATCAGGCTAGCCTGAGCTATCAAGGTCAGTGCAGGAGATCACATGACTAACAGTTATTCTTCTGTTCTTCTCTTCTCCTGGCAGATCTCCCCTTTGCCAGAATGCTTATAGGGTGACCTTGAACCAGTCTCTTAGCCTAATCCCTCTTACATGGGCACAGGTTATTTGCCTTGGGTTTGATGCTGTTGGTAAACATGATTTTTATCCTGCCCCCAACCCCAGCATTGTGGTACATTCATGCAATTCCCACAGTTTTTCTGTCTTTCCCTCTGCTTTGCGCCAAACATTTTGAGAAAGATCATAGAAACACCTAGATGGCTGCCATTTATGTGGGAAGGTTTAGATTTTCCCAGTCTTGCCCACATGACAGGCATTTTCCACACAGTGGCCATTTCCTTCCCCTGTTACCAGGATGCTTCTTGTTTTGTTTCATTTTCAATTGGTATTTGAATATTGTTATATCAGTATAGTGTTATAATTAGGGTTGCTAAGTCCGGGTTGGAAAATACCTGGGGACTTTGGGGCTGGAGCCAAGAGAGGGTGGGGTTTGGGGAGGGGAGGGGCCTCAGCAGCTTACAATGCCATACAATCCACCCTTCAAAGCAGCCATTTTGTCCAGGGGAGCTGATCTCTGTCAGCTGGAGATCAGTTGTAAAAGCGGGAGATTCCCAGGCCCCACCTGGAGGCTGGCAACCCTAGTTATAATATATGTATTATCATGTTCTCTAGCTTCCCAGATTTCATTATATTTCTGCAACAAAAGGAGCTAGAGGGTTTCTTTAAAAAAAATTAAAGCTAGAAATTCAGAGAACCTATAGCAAAGATTGTTAAATGTTCAAATGAATGAATGGGAAGGATGGTCTCCAATGCTCCATAAGTAAATAAATAGCACACTTACTTATTATCTGTTTCCTTTTAAACTGATCTAAGAGGTTTTGCCGACTTTTGAAGCACATAGAAAACCTAGAAAAAAAACTGTTTGATTTAAAACAATAGTGTGAGAAATGTGCACATCACAGGAAGCAGTTTCTCTATCATGTTGCATTTAATACTTCAATCATTTCAATTGTCTATGAAAAGACACTTGTAATTACTCTGTATCTCAATTAGATTAAGTGCCCTCTACTGGGGATTATTCTGTCTACAGCTCAGTAGATAACAACATGTTAGCCAGCAAAAGATATTTATTGATCTGTGCTCCAGGAGGTCCTTTTTAAGTACCTTTTCCTTCTAAAACCATATAACCCGATTTTGTTTCAGAAGTTTCATTTTATTTATAATTTTTTAATCAGAAACATGCTGAGGATAGCATCATACACTCTTATTGTTGTTAATTCTGGGTACAGTTTTATGTATCTGATTTTGACTAATTGAATTTCCATTACAACTTGTTATGCTTACTGGAATGGAGTTTAAAGTGTTTGTAAATGAAAATCCATAGTATTTTAATTTATACTGATCACAGCAGCATCTATTGTGTTTCAACTCATTCCAGCTCTTCTGTCATCAAGCATTCAGTAAATGCATTTTAGAAGCAGTATTACAATGGAAATAAAGGAAGCAAAAACTGAGACAGTTTGGCTGCCCTAAAAGATATATTCTTGTCCAGGAATCTTGCTATAACAAGCGAGGAAACTTCGAAGGCTTGTATGTGGGGGGTGTCACTTCATTTTCTACTCTTTCTCCTCCACACTATTTTCTTTCTCTTCTCCTGGCAGCCCCCATATTGTCTCCCCTTTCCCTGCTTCTTTTTCACACAGTTTTCCATCTAGCTAAGGACAAGATCATGGAAACCCACTTTAATGACTGCATAACTGCCAACAGGGTAGGAGTACTTCATTAGTATCACTTAAGATCTTCCCCAAGAGCTTTGCACCCCTGCTTGCTCTCTCCCTTGAAGATTGCCTGGCATCTACCCCATTCTGTTTCAGGTGACAGGCCAAAACATTTATTTTTAGCAAGGCTTTTAATGGAATGTTATAATGTTTGAAAATTGTTTTCACAACCAATTTGAACCCTGAGAACTGTTTTAGAAAGACCATTTCAAGCTGCTAAAATGCACCCCTAAAGTGCAATCCTTAGAAAACTTTCCTAGGAATAAGCAGTAGACCTGAATGAAGTTATGATTGTTTAGGACCTGAGTGAAGTTATGATTGTTTAGGATTGCTATCTAAATGTTGTGTGCTGTTTTATGTTGTAGATGGGTTTGTTATGGTTTATGTTGTTCTGTGATTTTATTGTGTTTTACATTATGAGCCACCTCAAGCTGATCTTTGGAGATATAGCACATAAAGTTTCTAAATAAGTAAATAAATATTTAGAATCAACATACAGATTTATAATGGGCCTGTAATTACTGCCTTTGTCCATTGAGAAGTTTGAATTCTTTTCCCCTTCCTATTTATTGTTACCTGTCAAAATCTAATCTAGAAACATCATTTCACATTGATTTTTAGGAAGCCACTAGAGTAAGTTCCAGTTTACATTTTATTGGTGATCTGGTTCCAAACAAAGTGTGACCTAGTCCATTTAAGCCATAGACTAAGTAGAGTGGTTAAAAGTTGATGTTGCTTGAAATCGAGTAAATGAGACATTATTAATTACTATATCTGTAATGGAAAACAACGGAGAAGAAAATAGGTTGAAGTCTTAAGTATACATACTTCTTACACATACATAATTTCTGAGTAAACTTTGTTACGATTAGGTTGATAGGGTACTTTCTAGACCTGTGCATAAGAATTTGTCTTATTTCTTTCATTTTTGTTGATTCCAAAAGGGATTACTTCATTATTGGATTGTTTTATATGATTTTGTTCCATTACTGTTTCTTTTTTTAATAGTTGTTTCATTTTCATTATCTGATTTCATTATTATTTTCCTTCTGTTTCCATGGAAGGCACTCCTCCTTTTCATAGGTCTGTACTGTGACAAACTGACCTCCAAAACCAAGATGCTTAGTGCATCAAATTCAGAGAGCTGAGATATTAGGGGTTAATGCCTCACTGTAAAGCACTGTTTGATTGACAGGCTGCTGCCTACATGCATCCCCCTTCTCTCTGATTGGTCAGCGCCAGCTGAAAAAACTTTCAAAAGTCTGTCAATCTGGTCACAGAGAGTCAGTTGTTGTTTGGACTTTGGCTTGGCAATAGCCAGTCAGGAGGAATGTGTGTGTCGGTCTGAGGAAAACAGACAAGGGTTTTTTTAAGGTATTGTAGTGTTTTTAGTTGGATGTAAGTATAGAAAATCAATAAAAATATTCAAAAAAAAGGAAAACAGACAAGTTCACTTGATAAGTGAAAGGACACAACTCCTTGTCCTTACTGTGTACCATCACATTTGAGGAAAAGTTCAGAAACAGAACTTAACATCTAAGTGTCAGTCCTAGCTGAATTCTCTTTATTAGTAGTCTCCAGAACTGGGGTTTAGGTTTGACAGAATTGACTGGACAGGAGGTTGAAAACTGCCAGTCTAACCAAACAGAAAAGGATTATTGCTCCTAAAAAGAGGAGGATGTTTCTTACCCAGTTATTCAGAGGGTTCAACTCAGAAGGGACCCCAAGTTTGTGTAAAAATTGAAATGGTCAGTCTCCTCAAGAGTCAAAAAGGAAAGTTATAATCCAACAAGGGAAGTATTTAAATACAGGAAGAAAGTACTAACTGAGGTGAGACAGTGTCTGAGGTGAGACACTGAGGTGAGACAGTGACAGTGCCCAGTTAGGAGCTCCAGTTGACTGACTACTGTGTTCTCCCCCCATGCCTAAGTCTCTATTCCTTGATGTTTGGTACTGATGTCATGGACCACCTATGCAACCTGACCCTGAGAAGGTGAAAAGCAATGGCAGATTCCATGGTTCTGTGGTAACCTGGGGCATCACAGAGACCCCAGACCCAGCAGCTAAGAGGTGATGCAGTGGGCAAACTCCATGTCTTTGGATGGCAATGGCCCTGGCTCAACTGACAAAGGGAATGATAGGGGTGGCAGGGGTGAGGCATGTCCCGTTTAGCCAAGTGTTGCAGCCACTGGTAGCCTGGATGAGAGGGAATTCTATACCCTTGCCAGGCCTCATGGCCAGCATAGCCCATACCACCCACCATCTCATCCATGTGGAGAAGATTGAGCAGGAGCGGCTGGAGAGCTGGTGGGAATGGGCCAGCAATGGATGGAGAATCTGCCAGTATCTGAGCACCTGGAGGGGCTTCTTGTTGTTACAAGGGATGTGAGGGACATGGGCACATCAAGAAGCTGCTGAGGGACATCTCAGAGGTTCTCCAAGCTGCACAGCCAGCCCCCTCCTGCTCAGCCTCCAATGGGGGTGGCACAGGGGCTGTCACGGGGACACCTATGACAGCATGGGCATGCTGCTGGATGGCATGGCCACCAGTTAGCAGAAGCACAAATCCATGTTGTGATGATGGACCATCCTGTTGTGGCCCTTGGGGGCCCTGTGCTCTTTGTGTGCAGTAAGACAGTTTGGGATGACCACTGAGTGGATGGATCCTACCCCCTCCCCACTGACAGGTACACAAGACTTCTGGAGGGAGCCAGTCTCTTTAAGGGGGGATTGCTGACCATGACCTTGGCTTCTGTATCCTGACCCTCTCTGCACTTTGTCATTGATGGATGCTTAGATTGGCCTCCTTGACACATGACCCCTGTTTGGCCTTGTCTCCCTGTCTATCATGCTGCCCATGCCTAGCCACAACTCCAGGATGGAATGCTGTGGTGTGAATACCATGTACACTCCCACAGCAGTGCCCAGGGGGGGAAAGAACTTTCCCCTTAGGGAGATTACTAGTGACACCACAGTTGTGTCAAAGCCAGCCACCACAGTGTGGGTGCAGCACTGGATTTACTCTGTGTTATGTTCATTTTGTCTGCAGTTGCCTGAATTCCAAGACAGTTTTGTGATATTTGTATTAAGTTATAGAAAAAATTGCTGTACAATCTCTTAGCAACAAGCTGGTGTTGTGTGTGTGTCTATGGGAGGGGATCCCTTTTAAATCCAAGCTGGTCTTCCCTGAAGTGCTTCACTTGCCGAAAGGATCACCCCAGGAGGAGGATACAAATTGATTTAATTAATTTTAACATTATATGGCAATTTTCTGTGATTCAATTATTCAAACAGTCCAGACAAAAGAAATGAACCACTAAACTATCAAGATCCTACTTTCTACCTCTATAATTACAAAATTCTGTTTCTATAATCTGACAACTCAAAAGTATGTCAATTTATAGGATATAAAGATAAGCATTCCTATTGATGGTTCCTATTTTGCATAACAAAAAGTTATACCTTGGCCATGGGATCATCACATGTAAATCGCCTCTGGGCATTCAAATCCCATGCCCAACCCTGGTTTTGGGAGCAATTTCAAGTCTCAAACCCTAGTTTCGAAAATTGCTTCTATTCCTTTTCAAACTGACATGTTGAACATTTTCCCCCTAATTTTCATTGGTTCACTTACACCTCATCCAAATTTGGAGTTTCACATGAACAACTCATGCTGTCCTTGTGTGCGTGAGTATGCATGTTTCAGAAAGACATGTGGCTTTGCCCTGACAATCTTTCTCAGTCAACAGCCCAATTCCCTATCTCTGTTTTCCTGTTTTCTCCACATATATGATGTATTAAACTGAAATTGCCTTTGGCATTTATAGGGCATCTCTTCTTTTCCACAAACATTCCTGGAGTAAATTCATATGAATCAGTTCTTAAAAATAAGGAACAGGGGCCAAATTTATTAGATTTGTTCCTGATTTACCAGGTTGTTTCTCTTGATCTTAACTTCATTTGTGAATATGCTTAGAACGTTTGAAATCAAACACATGATTAAAGTGGACCTCATAACTGTTAAAGAAGACAGGGTTTGTTGTCATTCTTTCTGGCTTTCCAGCTTTATCTGTAACTTAGAAAACTGATGGCAGTAGAAAACTCGGTGTTCCCAATTGTCTTCCTATTGCAGAAAGTCATTCCAAGTAACAGTTCACTGCATCCTGTTTTCAGAGGCTTCCCACTGACCAGAACAGAAACTGTCGGAATGAACAGTAATGGAAAGAGCCTCTTTCAGTCCTCCCTATAGCACTCATCCTCTTGACACATGTCCAAAAGCAGAAAGGAACAATAATGTTACTGTGGCCCCTTTTCACTGTAACCTTTGGGGGAAAAAAAAACCCATTGTTATGCGGATCTCTCATGGACAAGAAGCCACAAAGATCAGGAGGGAATGGGAAATAAGTGAATTTACTTACTCAATTGTTTTCATTTACAGTGATATTCACAGGATCTAACTATCATCTGTGCTGTCACTGAAATACCTTAGTGGGTACAATAGAAATAATATTTTTGCCTACTTCTTTCAAAAGCCTTTGTGAAAGCTTTCTTTGCTCATTTACTAACAACTGTAACATGTTTGAAGTATCCCCAGGGGTAGGCTTTAACAGATTGTTTGTTTGTTTGTTTATGTGTATGTCATAGGAACACAAAGTAGATCACAAACCAAACTATCAATTTCATCAACAACAATAAAATTAAATGGAGATTTTTTTTAAAAAACACAAATATATTTTGAGTAGTTAATGGGTGCTGATGCTGGATGGTTAGTGATGCTGCCTTTCGCAGACCCTGGGCTAAGAACCCTTCTGGATCAGGGGCGTAGACTTTTTAAATCCCCGGGGGGAAGCTCTCTCGTGCACTCAGGACCATGTCCCTGCCGCTCTCCCCCCCGCCCCAGGGAGCCGCCGCTTCCCTCCCCCGGGCCGTGCCCGCCCAGCCACCCGCCTGGCCGCCCGCCGCACTCCCTGCCCCCCTCCCTCCCTCCCTCCCTCTCCCCGCTCACCTCGGATTGCTGTGGCTGCTGCCTGCAGCCGGGGGCCGGCACGTCGCCCTTGCAGGCCCCCAGCTCCCACTCCGCCTCGCACGCCGAAATTTCCCGGGGGGGCCTCAGCCTCCCCCGGCAAAATGGAGCACCCGCCGGTGGCCAGTCAGCTGGCCGTCGCCGCCTCTCTCCCCCCCCCGCCCCAGGGAGGCAGGAGGGCAGGCCGGGGGTGGGGGGGAAGGAGAGGCAGCGACGGTCGGCTGACTGGTCACCGGCGGGCACTCCATTTTGCCAGGGGGGGCTGAGCCCCCCCCGGGAAATTTTGGGGGCGGCTCGAGCCCTCGAGCCCCCCCGTAGTTGACGTCCATGTTCTGGATCATCCCTTTGGCTTTGCCCCATCTATTAATACCTACAGAAAGAGGAGAACAAACTCAGCCCTATATATTTCACATGTTGCTAGCTTACTGCCAGCAAGGTCTCCCTTGCTTCTCCCCTCCCTATCCTTTGTTGTATTGAGAATTAATCTCCAAATTGAGTTCAGATTTCTTTTTTTGATTAACTGCTCAGAAAGAGACAACTATTTCACACAATCTAATATTAGTCACCTATAATTTAGCTATGAAGTCATTCTGGAATGCTGCTCTCTAATATATGATGCAGGTTTCCTGTTCACCTCACCTGGGAAAAAATTGTTGTAATGCCACCCACCAGAATGGGCCATGACAAGAAGAAAATCCAGGAGATGATCAGTAGGCTAGAACCCATAATGAGATGTACACCTGAAGAGAAAGGAAGTAGTCCTTCTAAGTAGTCCTCCCCACCATTCATGCAGCAGAGAACCTTTAGGGTTTTAAAGCTGATGCTCTCCCACAAAGAAAGTTTCTTTGTCTAGAAGTCTGAACAATTAAAGAGATCAGGGAAGAATGAACACATTGCAGAGTGTATAATCCCAGAAGCTCAAAGCAAAGGAGAGGCCAAATTGTAGCTGCAAAAGGACCACAAAGGTCATGGCACCTTAAAACTATGGCCAAGGACAGACTGGCATTTTGGCCTGATATAGGTCCACTTTTCAAGAGAATGAAGAGAGCCCGTTCAGACAGCCTCAGCTGCTCAGTGTTGCCGTGCCATACTCACCTGATCCTGAAGCGCTTTCATCCTGTGTTAAACAGGTACCTGGTGAAACTGGTGTCAAGTCGTCTGGGTGCGTGTTCATCCCACTTCCTGGCAGTGTGGATGCAAATAAGCCGCACATCAAGTGGCGCCAGTAATGTGAACCCACTGATCCAGCTGTTGTGCCCATGCGCATATGTGCCCAGGGGCTCCCCCGCAGTGTGAACACTCTGTTCTTCCTCTCCCTAGTATGGTCCCACATCAGTCTATGCAGTGGGAACAGTAAGCCCCACGATAACTCAGCCTGGGTCTTTTTGCCCCACTTCCCTTGCGCTTCATTTTGCCAGTCTGTCCTCAGCCTATGTATCAGCAAAGCCAGAAGTCTCTGCCTGTAAAGGACCCTCAGAAAATTCCATAAGAACCAGATACCTTTGAAAAATGAGGCTGGGGAGAATCAACTACAATTCCTTCAATATAAATTGAGTGAAATATGCTGATCACAATAGCTATGGTGTTCCACTGGACCTCTTTCAGTGGTCTCATACAGTCTATGCAGTCTTAGGCCCAATTTACACCTCCCCTCTGAAGTAGTTTGACTGCTGTCTTTTCCCAAGCTCATTTCACGCTGGTTTCAATTTCACTCCAGGGAGTCTGAAGAGCACTAAGCAACAGCATTTGTTTAAAGCAGTATAATGCTAGCTTGGCCACAGGAGGGCAATTGATAAATGTAAACAATAGTTTATAAACTAGAACAAGTATGGTTTGAAACTAGAAACAGGTATAGACAGGGTTTTTTTTTGAAACTAGAATTATTCTAGTGGGAAAGTCAGATGTAAATTTGACCTTATCTGTCTCCCCGCCCCCGAAGGAAACCATTCAGATGCTGAAAGAAAAACAGAATTAGTCTAACTGGATGCAAAGATCCATAGACAGCTTGTCAAGTCTATCTTTGATCACATTAAGTTCTGTCCTGATTAACATATAATTCAGACACAAAATATACGATGTATGGAGAACAGGCCAATTAAGATGCCTTCAAATCAGATGGTACTGTGTAACTAAAATAAGTGGGAAGCCAAGTCACTGACAAGGGAAAAGAGTATTTTC
The DNA here is from genome assembly GCA_029233225.1 of Lepidodactylus listeri. NCBI lineage: Eukaryota > Metazoa > Chordata > Lepidosauria > Squamata > Gekkonidae > Lepidodactylus > Lepidodactylus listeri. The sequence goes on along the minus strand of JARCFY010000001.1, from coordinate 113,680,922 downwards.
TCCTTTGTATTATTGGTTTTTGTTTTTAAAAATTAGGTTTCTCTGTAGTTGTTTTTCTATTCTTTTATAAGATATTAGTTCACAGCAGAAATAACAAAAGCAATAACAACAGGACAGGGATGCAGGATTGCCAGTATGTATTGCGGTGCTGAAAAATAAATACAAAATATTGGTATTTATAAACATTTCTGATTGGTGCCATTCAAATTTCAGTGCTGTTGGGTGGACCATTCCACCCGGGCTACAAAGTCCTGAACTGGTATAGAAATCTACTAGCTATTGTCAGTTACTGGAAAAAGGACCAGTTTATGTGTTACATGCACAGAAGTTGTTTGGCTAGGGCTGCAATCACACACACTAAATAATCCATTGTCAATCCACTTCCAATGCACTTTCCAACTGGATTCTGCCAGTTCACACAGTAAAATACAGTTGGAAAGTGCTCTGAAAGTGCATTATTTAGTGTGTGTGATCACAACTTCTTTCTCATCTGGTAATATCCACAGGAAAGGAATTGTGAAGGTGGAACAATCAGTATATTACCTCCCAAGCCAATGTTGCCCCACTTCCAGGCCACCAGTGCTACTGACATCAAACCTTACAATTCAGCTTTCATTTGGGGTACGGAAAGACAGTCTGTATAGCAAGATCAGTGAATAAGGTGCTGATTGCCTCTCCTCTTTAGAGCATTTTAGGTTATTTATGAGCAAAGAACATGGAGTTTTGTAAGTTACCCTAGTAAGCAGTTTCTATTTTATTGGATTCCTTATTCACTTTTAAACCTCTGCACAGCTTAATTCCCCATAGAGTATGAGTGCAGATAGATTTCCTGACACCTTGTGCTTATCAGCGACAGGGCTCGCTTGTAAGAGCTCCTACTATAAAGCTGTCCAAAGTGTTAAAAAAATAGAGCAGCAATTCTTGCAGCTTGGAAGGCACAGAGGTGGCAATGAATTTTCACAAAATAGGTCACATGCTCTAACATTAAGGGAAAGAGGGACTTTGGTCTAAGCAAATGAATTGTTCAGCATGTCGTTCCCACTGACACAGGGAACCAGAACAGAATCTGCATCTATTGCTTGCCATATGCTACTGCAATGTCATTTACTTTCACAGCAGTGAGTTACACCTAATGAGAGAAAAGTGCTAAGAAGTAAATGAGAAAATGGCAATGGCATGGCATAGCATAGCATTTTGATATAATGTGTCAATGGTATGCATAGAGATTTTTCCATCCTTTAAAGTGGTGGAAAAAGAGAAATAAAGAATGGCTTTCCTTACAGATACAGGTGAGACTGCATCTGAGGAAGACACAGCATGGGTTCTGAAAGGGAAGATCTTGTCTTACTAACCTGTTAGTGTTTTTTTAGGGAGTAAACAAACATGTAGACAAGGGGGTCCCAATAGATGTTGTTTACCTTAACTTGCAGAAAGTTTTTGATAAAGTTCCTCATCAAAGGCTCCTAAGTAAGTTCAATAGTCATGGGATAAAAGGCCAATTCTTTTTTGGATCAAAAACTGGCTAATTAAAAGGAAACAGAGAGTGAGTATTAATGGGCAATTTTCTCAGTGGAGGGAGGTAAGCAGTGGGGTACCACAGGGATCAGTGCTTGGTCCGATGCTTTTTAACTTGTTTATTAATGATTTGGAGTTGGGAGTAAGCAGTGAAGTGGCTAAATTTGCAAATGACATGAAGTTGTTCAGGGTGGTGAGAACCAGGGAGGCTTGTGAGGCACTGCAAAGGGATCTGTCGAGGATGCGCAAGTGAGCATCAATGTGGCAAATGGAGTTCAATGTGGCCAAGTGCAAAGTGATGCACATTGGAGCCAAAAATCCTAATTATAAATACATGTTGATGGGGTCTGAACTGGCAGAGACTAACCAAGAGAGAGATCTTGGAGTCGTAGTAGATAATTCAATGAAAATGTCGATACAGTGTGTGATTGCAATGAAAAAGGCCAATGCTATGTTGGGGGTTATTAGAAAGGGAATTGAAAACAAATCAGCCAGTATCATAATGCCCCTGTATAAATCGATGGTGCAACCTCATTTGGAGTACCGTGTACAGTTCTGGTCGCTACACCTCAGAAAAGATATTATAGCACTGGAAAAAGTGCAGAAAAGGGTAACTAGAATGATAAAAGGGTTGGAACACCTTCCCTATGAAGAAACGTTGAAGCGCTTGGGGCTCTTTAGCTTGGAGAAACAATGGCTGAGGGGTGACATTATTGAGGTTTATAAGATTATGCATAGGATAGAGCAGGTAGAGAAAGAAGTACTTTTCTCCCTTTCTCACAGTACAAGAACTTGTGGGCACTCCATGAAATTGCTGAGCAGTCGGGTTAGAACAGATAAAAGGAAGTACTTCTTCACCCAAAGAGTGATTAACACATGGAATTCACTGCCACAGGAGGTGGCAGTGGCTACTAGCATGGACGGCTTCAAGAGGGAATTAGATAAACATATGGTGCAGAGGTCCATCAGTGGCTATTAGCCACAAAGTATAGACAGAAACTTTCAGTCTGGGGCAAGTGATGTTCTGCATTCTTGGTGCTTGGAGGGGGCAACAGTGGGAGGGCTTCTAGTGTCCTGGCCCCACTGGTGGACCTCCTGAGGGCACCTGGTGTTTTTGGCCACTGTGTGACAGAGTGTTGGACTGGATGGGCCACTGGCCTGATCCAACATTGGCTTCTCTTATGTTCTTGTGTTCTTATGACTTCTTGAAACTGTAGCTGCTACAGGAGCAGATGCTACTTCACAAAACTGCTAAAATATGACTGAGGTCACACGTGCCAGTTGAAGCGGAGGGGAAGAGAGGCTGTTTCCTCCGGAGGAATTTGACATGCAGTTGCAAGATCACACATCCCTTTGAAGCTGCTGGCTTAGCCCATCATTGTATGATCAGATGCAACTATGGGTGAGTCAATTTTTTTGCTGTTTGTTTCCCTTGCACATAAACAAAGGAATAGCACCTCTGCACTGAGGACCCCCTATGAAGTATGTGATGATATGTATACTGCGAAGGGGGGGAACATCATGTGGTCGGGATGGCCTGATCAGACCATCCCAACAGTATGAGAGCATGCTTGAATAATCAGACAGGGGAATGCCTGCCTATGGCCTGCCTTATTTGGATAACACTGGACTTTCCCTGGTGTCTTTTAACTCCACTTCTGTGACGGAGCAGCATGGGTTGCCAATGACTGCAGGACACTTCCCCGATGTTGCTGTCTGATCGCTCCCTTCAGATCCGTCAGGCATTTACACCTATGTTGGATCTAAAGGAGCGTGTGATCACAGCCTAAATTGGTCAGAAATATAGCTGTGTCAGAAGTACAGATGCTTCTCAAACTTTCTCATCCAGATTTCTCAACCAGGATGCTCATTCATAAACCAAACCAGTTTGTGCCATTTGTGGCCCTGCAAATTGGGTTTGCAGAAGGCTCGAAAAACAGCTTGCTCCCTGCCACTCAGCTGCTTTGGGCTGTCTTGGACTGCAAAACAGCATGAAAAACAGCTGTATAGTGGGGAGGCACTCCCTGTTTGGGGCTGTCTTCTGCAGTCCCTTTAAAGTTTAAGTTAAGCAACTAGCAGAAAAGAGGGAGATCCCTTGGGAAGGGACTTCCCTCCCACATTTCTGCTGGCCACGGCTTGCTATTTAAGCTCTGCTCTTTGCTCCTGCAAAAAGCTGTGGGGAGCTGAGAGCAGGGTTTAAATTGCTCTGAGCCATTTAAACCAAAAAGCCGATCAGTTGCAAGCTCCCAGCCACTGTTTCTTATGAAAAGCCATCATGAATCATGCCAAAAATTGTGGTAGTTCATACCAGTTTTTCAGTTCACAAACTTCCATTCATAAACCCTGAACAGGCAAGAATTAGTCATCAAATTACGTTAATCAGCTGGTTTGTGCCCACCCCAATTAGTTAGGCTGAGAGTGTGTCACTGGCCCAAGGTCACCCAGCAAGTTTCCCTAGTAGACTGGGGATCTGAGCCTGAATCTCCAAGATCCTAGGCTCACACTCTAGCCACTACAAAATACTGGCTGTCATCATCTGCATCTTTTCCCCTTCTCTACATTAGACATGCACGCATGTGAGCCTATGTATAGTTCTATTAACTGTACAACAGCTATCAACAATTAACAGTTCTATCAGTTGTACACTGGGGACAGAGTGCTTTACAAATGACTATCACTGAAACACTGCACAAAATTATTCTGGATCAATCCAATATACAATTACATTGAGACTGCTTTTTTTTTTTTTTTTTTTGCAATGGTTTATTAATGGGGACGTGTATATTGGTAAAAGGCCTGGGGGAAATATAAGGGAACTGAAAGCTGTGCAAAGTTTGCATGCTCTGATTCTGGACAATGACAATGTTTATTATTTCTTTCTCAATTACATGCCCATTCATAGGAATTTTTTGACCGAATAAAGAAATAAAGGAACAATTCAGCCAAAGCTCAGATGTTTAAAATCTCACTGATTGCCCCATTGAATTATCGTTTCTCAAATAAAAATCAATGGCTATCAAAGTACATAGTTTGGGGTAAATCATGCCCAAAGAGAATAAATGAAAAAAATAAAAAAGAGAATAAAAGAGTAAAACAAAACATCTCCTTCATTTAACGTAGACACAAATGGGAAGGCAGTGTCTAATGAAACAGGACTGAGTTTCAGAGCAAGGAAAATAAATTCAGATCTAGTACTACATGCATACACAATTGGCTTCAGGTACCCCATATTTCTTTCCTGAGATTTTCTCTTCCAGTAATTCTTTCCACCAGAATCCCAAATGATTTTTTTTTTAATTACCCAGTGTAGTACACATAGAACTAGTTGCACCTCTGGATCACCTTCAGCTTCCCTTGAGCATATAAAAGAAGGAGAAAAAGAAAATATTTTCTATTATAACAATGGGTTCCACCTGTCCGTCTGTTCATCTGTGGCAGGCATAACTAATCAAAAAATAAAGCCATGCATTTCAAAATTAACTAGCAGCTTCAGGATAATCATGAGTTGTAGTGCCAAAAATTCATTTCTCAACATCCTGGCCTGGGTTATCTCCAGAAGCCCCCTCCTCGGGCTATTTACAAAGGAAGCTAAGCTTGTTTTGGAAGGCATAACTCATCAGAAAATGAAACTAGGCCTTTCAAAATTAGTCACCAGCTGAAGGATGATTGTGTATTATAGACACAAATCTAGAAAAGCAAACATTCTGGAAAGAATCATCACCCAAACACTCCTTCCATACTTTTTGCTAAGGTTTTACATGTGTAACAGATATAAAAACCAGAAAATAAATATAGAAGCCTCAGATTTGGTCATCAGCTTCAGAATGATGATGGGACCTGAAGTTCTAAAAATGAAAGGAAGTGGAACATTCTAGCCCACAATATCTTGAGAAAGAACACACACACCCCGTGCTATTTCCCATAGAATCTAAGATGCTTTGCTTATTTCAGGGAAAGTAAGATTATTTATGGCAGGCATAACACATTCTAAAATAAAACTAGGTATTTCAAACTGGACATCAGCATCAGGATGATGACAGAACTTGCAGTGTCAAAAATAAAGAGGAGTGGCTCATCCTGGCCTAGTTTAGCTCCCCAACTCCCTCTGGCATTTGCAATTGAAGCAAAGGTTTAGTCATGAGAAATCAACAACAGCAGGCAGCATAGGGGGTTTAGCAACTTCCCTAACCTCTCAAAGGCTGTGTTGTGTAGTGGTTGCAATGTCTGACTAGGATCTAAGAGATGCAGGTTTAAATCACCAATCTGCAGTGGAAGCCTGCTTGGTGATCTTGAGCCAGTCACACACCCTCAGTTTAACATACCTCAGAGTGCTGTAGTGAGGATAAAATGGAGTGATAGGAGAGTGATGTGATGGACTTTGGACCCATATTGTGGGAAAGGCAATGAAGACCTTTTCAAAACAAAGAGGATTTAAGAACCTCCCAGAGCTATAACAGCTAGCGTTGATTAGTGGTTAGAGTTCCTGACAAGGATCCAAGAGACCCAGGTTCAAATAGTACTTCTGCCACAGAAGCTTGCTGTGTGACCTTCTCAGCCCAACTTGCCTCACAGGGTTTTTGTGAGGATAAAATGGATAAGAAGAAAACAATGTACACCTCTTTGGGTCTCAATTGGGAAGAAAGGCAGGGCATGATGTTTTTTATAATTATGATTTAGGCTACAATTTGCAATAAAGGATGGTCACTCTTGTTATTGCTTCATTCAGTGGTACTAAAACTTTTTTGGCATGAGGAAAAGCCGCATATTCAGTATGCAAACTACTGTTAAATGTCACAAATGCAGTGAGTTACAGGGTTTGCAAGTGGATCAAATGGGTACTCCTCTAGTTAGAAATAAATGAATATGTTATTATATCCCCATATTAATGAAGCATTCCTACATGTTCCCATTTACCCTCTCAATTCCATTGCTCTATTACCCTCTTACATCACCATAATAATCCTTTGTCATCATGTTCTTTTTCAAAGAGTTGGTGAGTAACTCATCCAGTCGTTCTACACCCACCATAGTTAGTTAGTGAAACTCAGATTCCCTGTAACAAGTTGGAATGGATTTGATTTTGTTGGTTAGGCAGGCTGGCTGGCTGGCATACTGTGCTTTTTTTTCATTTGCAAAGTCACTGAAAGACTTAACCAACTCATTCAAAACATTGTTTTCAGAGAAATCTAAACCAAATCACTGTTAAAATTTCTTAATATGTGTAAGGAGGGAAAGGGCCCCCGTGGTGCTGCTGCTGCCACCCCCCACCCCCTCATTTTTGTTTGTTGGCTTTTTGTTCTCCAGCCCTCATGGGACTCTCTGGCCGCATTCGGATTTCAGGATTCTCCATGGATGGTACTCCCTCGTGAGTTGTTGCACATTTTGCAGGCACACTCCGGCACAGGTGGAAGGAGGAGAGGGAATTGTTGAATTCAGCACTTAAGATGTTCACAATCTTGGCACTCTGGTTTCATAAAAAAATTGAAATGGAATTTTAATTTGAAGCATTTACATGTTTAACTAAGGAGTGCCAAAGTTACCAGCATGCTTATAACTAATACTAACTATGATGTTAACTAGTTCATACAAGACTTCCTTGTTGTAGCAAATAGACTCTTCACCTTTTCAGAAGAGAAAAGCGAGCCCATTTCCTTGCAGGGTGCAGCATGGACATAGCGTTGCAGGTAGGGGGCTATGATATGTGCATGTGGGGTTGGGGGGGGGGGGAAAGAAGACCGAGCAACTGAGAGGCTCTTGTACAACTGATGACTTGACTGGGTGTCTCTTTGTATAATGAGGTGTACAAATATTCCTGTCTGGTTCATTGGCCAAGCATCCAATCTTTTAGTGACTTTGAAAATATTTAACATGATTTAAATATATTTAAGCCCCTCCTCTAATTGGACTAATTGTTGTGTTCCTGTAAAAATGTTGATACTAAGGAGGGACAAACTTATGGTACTTGAGTCATATCTATCAAAATGTTTCATATTGTTCTTTCATCCTTTTCTAATTAAACTGTCATGGTCAATATGTGTAACAGAGGAGGAGAAGGAGGAGAGGAAGAATAAGAATTTATACCCTGCCCTTCACTCGGAGTCTCAGAGCTGCTTACAATCTCCTTCCCTTCCTCTCCCCACAACAGACACCCTGCGAGGTAGGTGGGGCTGAAAGAGCTTTGATAGAACTGTTCTTGAGAGAACAGCTCTGAGAGAACAGTGAATGACCCAAGCTCACCCAGTTGGCTGGGTGTGGAGTAGTGGGGAATCAAACCCGCTTCTCCAGATTAGAGTCTGCTGCTTTTAACCACTACACTAAACTGACTCTCTAAACAGCATGAAGAACTATGAATTTCCTCAAAGGATTTTATCCCCTTTGGGATTTTAGGCATAAGAAATGGGTTTTTTTTTAATATTAACTGAAGTAAATTATTACTATTTGTTATATGTTAAATAAGAAATATTAAATAAAATATTTACTTGCACTTGAATGGTTTCTGCAATGATTGTAGAAGTATTAAAAAGGAGCTATGAAAGATATGAATGCATGCTAGTGGATGAAAAATCCAAATTACTGATTTAATGGATTTGAGTCAACACTACATCCATACCTAGCAAGTTTCTGTTCCCATTGAGGGCAAGGCGACTCATTACTGGAGCTCCTTTTACCAAGGGAAGCATAAAAGTTTCATAATAAAGTCCAAAATGATTAATTAAACTAATTAAAACTGTCAATATATAATGCAGCATACGGCATGGGACAGAGCAAAAAATGCTTGCAATGATTGTTCTAGCTTAGTAGTGAGTGGAGTAATAAATTATACTGTATTTCAGGAGTTACCATGAACATGCTGATGCTTCCCATATTTGATTTATAAAATTTTAATGTGGAAAATATGTAAAGTTTGGCATTTAAACCTTGTATGGAGATGCTCCAAGAGCAGTGGAGAAAAGTGCTAAATCACTCATAAATGTAACATCTTGTATGGAGGAAGGGAAGCCTGCAATCCCAGATGGCTGGAAATGTGAGTACATGATTGATCAGTTGCACTAATTCTCCTGCAAAAGTTTAGAATCAAGAGAAAGGTGAGCCACAAAACTTTGTGGGGGAGGTTGTAGTAATTCATAACATTCAGGTTTATCTTTATATTTAGGAGTACTATGAAAGGCACATTTTACTTCACAAGTGATTCTCCCCATCTCAAAACTTCTGTCATTAGTAACATGGAATACATTTTTATAATGACATCTTTCATTCTCTTTCTAAACTCAATATATTATTGAAAAATAAATAACAAAAAGATAGGGACATCAAAAAGTTGCAGATAAGTTCCTTTTATTAGAAATAAAATGCATTTCACTTACTCTGCTGCACAGTCAGCTGCTGTTCCCCCTTATGCAAGATTGCCTTGAATAAGGACACGGTCGTTTTCCATACCTTTTAATTCTCCAGTGGAACTGAAATATAAGTATGGGTTTTCTCTTTGCAAATGTTTGATTCATGTTTGTTGAAGTTTTGATAAAAAATGGATGTTTTGTAGATGTTTTGTGACACAGTGCTTTTCAGTTTATGAAGTCCACAAAACAGTTTACAATCAATCTGAAATAGAAAAGTGTATGAAACTGATTTGCTCATCAAACTAAAATCACCTACAAAAATGCCATCAATAAATAGATTCTAATGATATGAACCAACTATTCAATGAAACAGTTTCCATGTAACTATGGAACAATAGCAAAGCAGGATCTAAGTAAGCATCTTTGACTACTGAAATCAGAGAGGCAAGGTTTGATTTATTTGCAATCTTCTTTAAACAATGTTTGCAATTGTGCTGTGTAACAAGGTCTGCAATACCATTCTAAGCAGAGTTACACATCGAGGTCAGTGGATGTAGAAGGGTATAACTCTGCTTTGGGATGCACTGTATTTCATATCCACATTTTCTTCTAGGAAAGGACTTTTATTCTTATTTCTTCCCGTACTGTATATGTGTAAACTAAAGTAAGCTAAGAAGCAACTATAAAGTGATCATCAGCACCTAATTCTCAGATGTCAATGTTCAAAGGTCAAGCTACATAGAAGGTTTCAGATCAAGTTCTGCCAGACTGTCAGCCTTCATTTGGGGTATGAACTTTCATAGATTAAGAATGGTAGTCAGCAGAACAAACAAAAAACTCTTATGGCCTCAGGCCTAACCAACAGTTTATTTATTTATTTATTTATTTATTTGCAGAATTTATTCCCCAAGCTTTCTGTCGTGATTAGGGCAACCAAGGCTGCTAATGGATTAAAAACATACCTAATGAAAACATGTTTTAAAAATGATTAAAATCAAACAAAAACATGACAATTAAACAGTTAAAATCAAAGGTAAATTACCCACACAGAAAAGCAACAACTAGACATAAAACAGGAAGGAGGGAGGGATCATAGAGAGAATGCTAGACAAAACAAAAAAAGTCTTCATCTACTGGCAGAAAGCAACAGGAGGGGACAGAGGAGTCTCTCTAGGGAGACAGCTCCAGAGTTTTGGTGGCATAACCTAGAAGGCCCTCTACCAGACTGTCACCCAGTCTCAGAAGGTGGTGGAGGGTCACCCAAAGCAGGGCCTCAGAATACTACCATAGCTGTTGGGTAGGTTTGTAAGGGAGCAGGCTTTCAGATACACATCACCAATCATGCTCATTGATCATAGTACAAAAGTGTATACTGATACAAATTTAAATGTTCCAAAGCTGGGACACAAACATCAGATTGGTCTTTTTGCAAATATGTTATTCAATTTATAACTTTAACAGTCGTATTTCCTAACTGCAGAATCAATGCATTTTCCAAATGTTATTCAGGTCTCAAAAACTAAATACATTTTTATGTACTGGTAGTCTTACTTTTAGAAGAAGAAGAGATTGGATTTATACCCCACCCTTCACTCGGAGTCTCAGAGCGGCTTACAAACTCCTTTTCCTTCCCCTCGCCACAACAGACACCCTGTGAGGTAGGTGGGGCTGAGAGAGCTCTTTCCAGAGCTGTCCTTGAGAGAACAGCTGGGACAGAACTATGGCTTGCCCAAGGTCATCCAGCAGCTGCAAGTGGAGGAGTAGGGAATCAAACCCGGTTCTCCCAGATTAGAGTCTGTACACTTAACCACTGTACCAAACAAGATATATTTATTATTTACACAAATAGGCCTGAGACATTTGTGATGTGAATTTGGAAAGAAAACAGCTGTAGGTATATTATTCAAAGACCAAGGAACCTGGTCCAAGCATCACATATGGACAGTTGGCATTCTGAGTAAGTACATAATTCTGGTACTAGAAAAAGTCAGATTACAGCAGTAAACTAAAAGCTGGAAGGGTAGAACATACAATGAATATCACCAAGGTTAATGTTGCGTTTGTTTAGAATATGAAGCAGTAATAGCTTGAAAAGGGCTCTGGTATCCTAAAGCTCCAATTCCTATTGGCTGATTAATAAAGACTCCCATTGGTCCTGAAGCCAATCTAGATACCCAATCACTGAGCCCTGCTTGGGTCCAATAGTATTGCTTGTATATAGTTACATTGTTGAAAGTTATGTGTTGGAACAGTATAAATGACAGTGCTGCTCTCATAGAGCTGTCTTTTGAGCTGAATAATGTCACTGAATAAAAGCCTGTTTGTTTGAATTCATCGCCTCCTGCTCAATACTTAAAACTGGCAACGAGGATGGGATCTCAGTCCTAACTGAATGGCTGAAATCACTCTGCCTGCCCAGCTGAAATCACTAAGGGTGCCCAGAGCTAAATCACTATGGGCATGGCATCCAAGGGCCATATCGAACTGTTCAACCCAAAGGTTGGGAACTGGGATTCATACCTCGATCGGTTTGAATGCTACCGCAATGCAAATTGTATTGACGGAGACGATGTCTGCCGTGCCACTTTTCTGAGTACCTGTGGCCAGGCTGTATTCGACATTGCTTGAGATTTAGTTGTCCCCTCTAAGTTACTCGAGACCCCTCTTGGCATCATCCATCAGCGGAACCAGAAGGAGGGCGAGTCTGTCATGGAGTACCTCATCGCACTGAGGCGGGCTGCTCGAGACTGTCACTTCACCAATTTGAAGTCCGTCCTCCTAGATCGGCTGCTCTGTGGCCTCAGAGACGAGAGCATCAGGTGAGCCCTACTCTTACTAAAGACTCTCACATATGAATCAGCCCTCGAAGAGGCCCTGAGAGTAGAGGCTGCCAACCTATCCCTCCGCGAACTGCGATTGAGTCCTAAAAAGCCACACACCAGGCCGCTCTGACGCTGTACACCAGGGTAGTACTGCTGAGTCCAATGACGCCCGGGACAATCAATCTGATGTGTCCGATGATGGAATTTACAACGTGAGGGCCAATCAGAAGCTGCGCCGCCGTTGCAAAAGCCCGCACCGCTCTCAAAAAAGCCCATGAAAAAACTGCTGTGCCAGTTGCGGAGGTGCGCATGCGCATAGAGACTGTCAGTTCCGCGATGCCATCTGTCATGTGTGTGGGAAAGGGGGCCACCTTGCCAAAGTATGTTGCTCGTCTCAGGGTCGTGATGCTCCAGAAGAGTTCCAGCGTACCCAAGGGTATGTGAATGCCCCCAGCCGATCGTATCATTCCAAGTAATCTCGGCCGTCCGGGCAAAGACAAAGGTACAGCAATGAAGCAAGCGTGTCCAAGGACTACACCAACCACCTATATCTACACCAGGGGCTACATCTGTGTCCGAAAATCAAAGCCATCGTCTTCGTCGAAGGTCGAGCATGCTAGATGGAGGTAGACTCTGGGTCAGCATTGTCCATCGTCTCTTGGAGCATGTTCCAACAAGTCTGCCCACAATTCGTTGCTTACCGCCTTCAGAGATGCACCGTACAGCTGTTCGACTTCCAGAGGAACCGAGTTCCAGTCGTCAGCATCACCACAGTCCAGATCAAATATAAGAAATTCTCTGGCCGTCTGAACCTGCTCGTGGTAGAGGGTCGCCGCACAAGCCTGATAGGGCTGGACTGGCTCACCGCCTTGGGCATAGACGTCGTTGGCATGAACGAAGTTGAGCCGCAGCCTTTTATGGACCTTGAGACAGAGTTTCCAGAGGTTTTCAAGACAGAGCTAGGCTGCTACAAGGGTCCACCTGTGTTGTTTAACCTGGATCCTGCTGTACCACCAATCTGCCTGAAGCCCAGACGCTGCCCCGTCGCTTTCAAGCCCAAGATTAATGAGCAGATTGATAAGCTGTTGGCCCAAGGGATCCTCGAGCCAGTTCCCAATGCCAAGTGGGAGACACCTATCGTCACTCCCCTCAAGCCTGATGGCTCCGTCCATTTGTGCGCTGACTATAAGTGCATCATCAACTGGGCCCTACAGCTGCATGCATACTCGGACCCTGTGGTGAGCCACCTTCCAGCCTCGGTCTCTGGGGGGCAGGTGTTCACCAAGATCGACCTCGCCCAGGCATATCAGCAGTTGCCGGTAGATGCAGCCACAGCCAGGGCACAGACTATTGTGACACACCGAGGTTCTTTTAAAGTAAACCGGCTGCAGTTCAGGGTATGGGCTCCCCGTTGCCCAGCATTGCCGTGGCATGGAGGAGCCGGTTTGCCGCCTCGCATGATGCGAGGCAGCAACAGAGCGCGTCGGCGCTCATTGTGCTTGGTGGGGGGTGGGGCTTGCTCAATTAGAGCCGTTGCCCCGCTCCTGACAGTGCAGTCCGTTGGCGTGCTCGCCCACCCATCTGCTCTGGTTGCAGTGTAGGCTTATGCTGGTCGCCATTGGGGGCCGGGTAGGAATTTTTTACACCTCCTCCTGTTTGGCTTTTGGTGGAGGTGTTTTTTCGCCTACCTTACACTGTTGCTGGTGGTTAAGGGCATCGATGGTGGTCGGGTATTAATTAGTCTGGTCACTTGGCAGGTTTATGCAAGCAAGAAAATGGAACTGGTGGGTGCCTCATGGCATATCCCTGTTGGGAACAGGAGGTCATCAGGAACCACCCTAGGGCCTTGTGGTCTGGGGGGGTGAATGGTGATCACCTCTGGGACCCTCTCAGACTAGGCTCCTCCCTGAAGGTCTGTGCAGCCTCAGGGATAGGCGCCCCTGGGAGGGGGCACCAGTATGCTGGGCTGCCGGTTACGAGCCAGAATCTGACTGGGTCAAGACTGGGGCTAGGTTACCCGCCCATTACAAGGGCAAGGAGGCTGTGTCCGGGAATGACACCTGCCTTGCCTGTTCCTGAGCTTGCTTAGTTGCCCATTGCTGCATGTTCTGTTTAAATAGTTAATAAAGTGGCCCTTGTTTGATTCCAAACTGTTGTCTGTCTCGTTATTTTATGCTGGGGTGGCAAAGCGTCGCTGGCATTTTTCAAGAACTTATGGAGCACTTCTTTGGGGTCTGCCTGGCATCATACCCTATTTCGATGATGACTTAATTGCCGGGGCCTCTGATCTTGAACTGGCTACTCGAGTGCGAGAGGTCCTTCGTTGGCTACAGGACGTTGACTTTGGCTAAAGAAGGAGAAATGCGAGTTCTTCGTCCCTACCATTCAATTCCTGGGTTACCGCCTAGATGCCAATGGCATCCACCCTGCTCCGGACAAGGTTGCTGCAATCCGCAATGCACCCCCTCTGAAGTCTAAGAAAGAGCTGCAGTCCTTCTTAGGACTATTGAACTTTTATCAGGCCTTCTTGTCCAACAAAGCAGCTCTTGCAGAACCACTCCATCAGTTACTGGACAAGTCAGCTCCATGGGCATGGGGTCACTGGGAAAACGCCTCCTTCCAAGCCATCAAAGCCCTCCTTGCCTCCGATGCCATCCTTGTGCACTATGATGAGAAGAAGCCCCTTGTCCCAGCATATGATGCATCGCCTTACAGGATCGGGGCCATGCTCAGCTATTGCTTTCTGTTCCAGAACGTTTTCTCCTACTGAGAGAAACTACACCCAGATAGATCGAGAGGCACTAGCAATCATCGCTGCAGTGAAGAAATTTCACGATTTCATCTATGGGCAGGAATTTGAAATCATCACCAACCACAAGCCGCTGCTTGGCATTTTCACGGCCGACTGTCAAACCCCCCAGATTCTGTCCCCCCAGATGATGCACTGGGCAGTTCTTCTATCTGCCTACTCCTTCCGCCTCCTCCACAGGCCCGGCAAGACCATCGGGCATGCTGACGCCCTTAGCCATCTGCTGCTTCCGTCTTTAGGATCGCCTGAGGCCCCACTCCAGGAAGTTTTGCTGATCAAGGAGCTGCCACAGCCTCCGCTATCCATTGCCAACATAGTGTTCCACACCGGCCGGAATCGAATGCTCAGCTGAGTCTACAACCATGTGTGGAGGGGATGGCCATCGGGGACACTCGATGCTAAATTCCAGCCATTCCTGTCGAGATCGTCTGAGCTGTCGGTAAACAAGGGATGCCTGTTGTGGGGAAACAGAGTCGTCGTTCCTCCCCCACTTTGCCAATGGATGCTAGACACCTTGCATGAAGGGCACCCAGGCATCATTAAGATGAAGGCCATCACTAGGAGCTATGTTTGGTGGCCCAGCATGGATCAGCAGATTGAGCGGTGGGTCCGGACATGTCAGCCATGCCAGGAGTCGAGGCCAGCAGCTCCAGAGGTTCCTGTTTATCCATGGGAGAAGCCGAGGGGCCCGTGGTCCTGCATTCATGTGGACCCTTTGCTGGGCCCTTCCAGGGACGGACACTCTTGATTATCATGGATGCATATTCCAAGTGGTTGGAGGTCATCCCTGTCACTTCCATGACATCGGCCATCATTGCCCACTGCCTAGACCATCTCTTCGCCACCTTCGGCCTGCCGGACCTCCTCGTGTCCGACAATGGAACTCAATTCACCTCTGCAGAGTTCCAGACCTTCCTGGATGAGCGAGGTATCCGGCACATCCGGCGGGGTATCCGGCACATCTGGCTCCTTTCGATCCCGAGACGAATGGTCAGGCCGAGCGAATGGTGCGAACAGTCAAGGACTTGCTCTGCAGGAGGGTGACAGGAATTTCCCAGCCAAGCTCGCCGGGTTCTTGTTGCAGCAGCACTCCTCGCCACACGCTGCCACCAGGAAGTCACCAGTGAAGCTGCTTATGGGCTGCCAGCTGTCCACCCGCCTGAGCCGCCTTCATCCCGACCTGGCACCGGACATCCACCACTGGCACCTATCACCACAGGGTCCACTCGGTCCTTTGCACCAGGAAACACGGTGTACGCCTGGAATTATGGGGCAGGTCTGCACTGGATTCCAGCAGTCATTGTGTGCTCAACAGGCCCTATATCGTATGAGGTGAGGGATGACTTGGAGCAGGTCTGTCGCAGACATCTGGCCCAGCTGAGACGCCGGTGGCCAGCGCCGGAGGATCTAGATACCCAATCACTGAGCCCTGCTTGGGTCCAATAGTATTGCTTGTATATAGTTACATTGTTGAAAGTTATGTGTTGGAACAGTATAAATGAAAGTGCTGATCTCATAGAGCTGTCTTTTGAGCTGAACAATGTCACTGAATAAAAGCCTGTTTGTTTGAATTCACTGCCTCCTGCTCAATACTTAAAAAGTTAAAAATGGTGGTCTCATTGCCCCAGCCTTAAAGGTGTTCCTACGGTAAGTTCTTTACAAGGTAACTTCCTTAAAAGTTCTAAAATCTGGAGTTCGTTATATTCAAAACATATCTTGCCTAATGTAAATTTTTGGAAGCTTTGCCAAGCCTGCCAGTTTTTATACTAGCTGTTCATCTTAAAGTAGAGGTCATGACAAATAGTTATTACACGTTCAGGGCCATTCTTCTTTATTATTAAAAATTAATCGAAAGATTGGAAAGTAGCATAGCTAATATCTGCTGGCAGAACAAAAGGGCAGAGTGAGCCATGAACTTAATCATAACTGGCTATGGTTATATGAAATACCATTTATAGGTTTTCAATTGGATCATGTGGTGCTGTCAACTTGCGGAAATGGCCAAGTTACAAAGAATATCAAAGAGAGGTCTGTGCACATCATATCACTCAAGAAGGGGACTACACTGACTCTTCATTTTTATCAGTTCATTTCTCCATTATTAAAAAACTTCTCATGGGGCTGAAAAATTGAGAAAATGCTCTTTATCATGGGTAAATCACAGCTCTGCAGTTCCAAATCATGTCCATTCCATTTTTAGCTAGGAACAAGTAGGAAACCTACAAGGACTTTCCTATTTTCCCCTCCTCATACTATTTTCTCTTTTACTCTGCTTGACAGCCCTCAAAACCTCTCATCTTTCCCTGTTTCCTTCTCACCTTTCTACCCACCCACCCACCTGCTGTTATCTGCTCCCATCTTCAGCTACATTTATTGTTTATTTACTTCCTTTATACACCTTCATTTAAAGCATCTACATCATTTTTACTTCCATTTTATCCATAGAGCAACCCTGTGAGGTGGGTGAGGCTGAGAGTATATGAATGGTCCAAGGTCACCCAGCAAGCTTCCATTCCAGAGTACAGAGCTGAACTTGGCTCTCCCACATCCTAGTGTGACTCTCTAAACACTGCCCTATACTGGCTTTCAGTGGCTGCTATTGAACAGAAGTGAGCTGTGTGACAGCCCCTGTGGCCACAATTCCTCTTTGGGGGCTGCCATTCCAATCCCAAAACATTTTATCTGGGCCCAGAGACTGTCATTCTACTCCCAGGGATCATTGTTCCAGGCTGCCATTCCAGACTCAGGACCGGTTTCTCGTAATCTGTTTTACATTGTCATTGTAACTGTTGTGTGCTGTAATGTATTTCAGTTGAGTCTATGCAAAAAAGGCATTCCTTGCTTACATTATATCCAGTGTGATTTCAGGCCTCTCCCATTGTTTCTAAAAGGGATTCTTGTAATTCATTTCAGTATATCCCCATAATGAAAGACCAACAAAAAGGGATGGGGGTGTTTCCAAGGGAAGCCAGTCTTACTTCATGAAAGGGAAAAAACAGGCCACTTTTACTTCATGAAGCAAACAGAAGGCAAATGCAGAGTTTCAGTGGGATGGTAAGCATTTTTTATTCCCAACCAAACTGTAAAAGAAGAGGAAAAACTAGAAAGTTTTTTATTTTTTTTTGTTTCATTTTATTAATTACAGTGGCCAACCAGAGCTCTTCTGCTAGGACACTGCTTGGCTGCCATTGTAGGAAGTAGTGGAGATGTCCAAGAAGGGTCCACTTCAGGAGTTTGAAAAATTGAGCCTTCTGGTCTATTCAGTTGAAACTTGGGGTGGGGTCTTTAGATTAGAGGGAACTGTATGTTCTGTGTAAGTTTGGTGCCATTGTCTTCATAAACAGCCTCCGAATATCATATACTTTCCCCATTGAAAAAGATAGCCCCTAACTCTGAATCCTGAAATGGTAATTGATAAGTATTGGAGTCGGGAGTCCATGGAATAGTGAAACAGCTAGATCTTTATTGCTGGTCCGGATGAAGCATACAACCCAGGGCTCCAAGCCCTCCTTTTATGCTGGTCAGGGACAATCCCCTGACCTCACCCAACTGGCCTGATAGGCTATTAGAAGTCTATTTACATTTCATAGGTTCCCTGGGAGAAACCTAGGTACAGGATTGGTGGCCGGTTTGAATCCACCTGGCCTTTGTTCTACCTGGCTGAAGCTCAGGTAGTTTCCTGGCCATGTGCTCTGGCCATGCTCTGGCCATGTGCTCTGGCCATGCGGTCGCAATGAAGAGAGCACATGGCGACCGCATGGTCAATACATAACACCCCTCCCCCCATAGTCCAGAACCCCTCTGCACACATAGTCTTTGAGATAGTCCGGGCGTCTGCGCTCACGTCCAGAGCGCCGGGGGGTTGTAAGGCGGGGCGTGTTGCTAGTGTCGGCAGGTTGCGGTGTGGGTAGTTGTTCTGCTGGCGGGGCCTGTCTGCTCGGGGGTTGTTCAGGTGTGGATGGTGCGACTGCTTCGTCCGCGGGCAGGAGCGGCATCTCCGCAGTCTCCGGATCAGGGTCTGGCGCTGTTTCTGGAGTCGTGTCGATGTCACGGTCTGTTGGTGCAGGGAGTTCGGGGGCCTGGGTATCATCGTGGTTCTGGGTACGGCGTCGAATCTGGTCAATGTGCCGTTTCCAGACTACGCCATCTTCCGTAAGGACCTCATAGGAATAAGGCCCTGTGACTCGGACGATCCTCGCGGGGAGCCATGTTGGACCCCGCGCGAAGTTCTTTGCATATACGGGGTCTTCGGGAGCAAATCCTCTGGCAGCTGGCCGGTCCTCCGTTGTCGGGTTCCCCTCGATTGCTCGGTCGGGATGTAGGCGGTCCAAGACGGTTCCCAGTCGTCTTCCCATCAGAAGTTCGGCTGGCCGGCGCCCGGTCCCTGAGTGGGGTGTGTTCCGTTGGCAGAACAGGAACTTGTACAGCTGCTCTTCCCAGTCGCCATGCTCCATCTTCTTTAACGCGTCCTTCGTTGTCCTCACCATGCGCTCGGCCTGGCCATTGGTTGCGGGGTGGAACGGAGCGGAGCGGATGTGGCGCAGACCGCAGGCTTCCACAAACCGTTGAAACTCACCGGAGGTGAAGGCGGTCCCGTTGTCGGTCACGAGAGTTTCTGGCATTCCGTGTGTCGCGAAGATCGGCCAGAGACTTCTTAAGGCAGCGTTGGTGGAGGTCGAAGCTACCGGCACTACCTCAAGCCACTTGCTGTAGCTGTCAACCACGATAAGAAACAACCGGCCCTGGACCGGTCCCGCGAAGTCTAGGTGCAGGCGGGACCAGGGCTTGTTAGTAGATTCCCAGGATCGGACAGGAGCGTGTGGCGGATCTGGCCGTGACTCCTGGCATTTGGTACACTTCTGGACCCGCCCCTCAATGTCTTTGTCCAGGCCTGGCCACCATACGTAACTCCGGGCCAGAGCTTTCATGCGCACAATTCCCGGGTGAGCCTCGTGGAGGGCCTCTAGCACTCGGGGCCGCAGGGGCCCGGGGATCACCACTCGAGATCCCCATAGCAGGCATCCCTTGTGGGCCGATAGTTCGTGCCTGCGTGCCGTGAAAGCGGCAAAATCTGGTCCCGGTTTTTCCGGCCACCCCCTTCCCACCCAGTCCGAGACACGGGAAAGGATGCGGTCCCGCCGCGTGCGACGGGCCACATCTGATACCTGTACGGGGCGCTCCGGTAGATCCTCTAGGAGCGCGACGTGGAAAGCGGGAGCCGGATCAGGGTCGCAGGACGGGAGGGGAAGACGGCTGAGGGCGTCTGCATGACCCATCGCCTTCCCCGGGCGATGTACCAATTCGTAGGAGTAGCCTGACAAAAAAATTGACCACCGCAGGACCCGCGGGGACAGCATGTGAGGGGTCTGCCTGTGGGGGGCAAGGAGACCCAGCAGCGGCTTGTGATCTGTGGCCACGGTGAACGACCGTCCGTAGAGATAGTCGTGAAATTTCCTGACGCCAGCTACGATTGCTAGGGCCTCCTTGTCGATCTGGGCGTAGTTCCGTTCTGCCGACGACAGGGTCCTGGAGTAGTAGGCAACCGGTACCTCCTTTCCGTTGGGTAGCCGGTGTCCCAAGACCGCCCCAACGCCGTAGGGGGATGCGTCGCAGGCCAGGATGACAGGGAGCCTCTCATCGAAATGCGCTAAGACCGCATTTGAAATTAATAAGTCTTTGACGGCCCGGAAGGCTGCATCATGCTTGGGACCCCAGGCCCAAGCCGCTCCCTTGTCCAGGAGACGATGCAGGGGTTCAGCGACCGCCGCCTTGTGCGGAAGGAAGGCGTGGTAGAAGTTCACAAGTCCCAAGAATGCCTGGAGTTCCGCCTTTGAGGACGGGCGGGGTGCACCTGTAATTGCCACTACCTTCTCCTTTGTAGGGTGAATGCCGTCTGCGGTGACTTGGAACCCCAAGAAGGTCACCGAGGAGACTCCCAGGGTGCACTTGTCTTTTCGAACCTTGAGACCCGCGTCCTGGAACCTTTGCAGCACCATCCGGAGGCGAGCTGCGAACGTGTCGGCGTCCGGGGCGGCGATGAGGACGTCGTCGAAGAACGGCTTCACTCCTGGAACATCTTTTAGGAGAGAATCCATTAGATTTTGAAAGATTCCGGGTGCTACGCTGACCCCAAATTGGAGGCGTTTTACCTTGAACGCTCCCTTGTGAGTCACAATCGTTTGTGCCTCGGCCGTTGCTTCGTCTACGGGAAGCTGCTGATAGGCTTGGGCCAAGTCTAATTTTCCAAATATTTTGGCACCCGCGAGGGAGGCCAGAACATGGCTGACCACCGGTACCGGGTACGCGTGGTCCTGTAATGCCTTATTAATTGTACATTTGTAATCCGCGCAGATGCGGACTTCCCCGTTAGCTTTGAGGGGGGTCACAATGGGAGTCTCCCACTTGGCGTGGGAGACCGGCTCGAGCACCCCTTGTGCCACGAGCTTTTCCAACTCTGCCTCCACTTTGGGCTGGAAGGCGAGTGGTGGCCGGCGGACGGCCACGCGGATGGGCCGGACTGCCGGGTCCAGGTCGAAGGAAACCGGGGGTCCTTTGTAGCAGCCCAATGAGCCATCGAAAACGGCGGGAAATTCCTCGCAGATGGATGAGAAGTCAGTAGAGCCCATGCGGTGTATTCCGGTCCACTGCACTCCGAGCGGCTTGAACCAGGCGCGACCTAGGAGACTGGTTAGATTGCGCTCCACCACGAGAAGGTCCAGCAGGCCATTAAAGGCATGGTACTGGACCCGGACCCTGGCTAGCCCCTTAATAGCCACTGGGTTTTTCTGGAAGTCCCGGAGGACCAACCCAGCCGGCAGCCGCAGCCAGCGTGCCCCCTTCGAGCAGAGGCGGCGGAACGTAGCTGCGGACACAATTGAATATGCTGACCCTGAGTCCAGTTCCATGGAGCAAGGAACTCCCTCTATTCGGAGAGACACGGAAATTGCGCCCGGGATGGGCTGAGGCAAGTTCATTACCGTGGCCGTGGGAACGACACTACCCACTTCTTCGAAGTTCGCTGCTGGGGCACGATGGCTGTTCCTCAGGCGGCAGGCCCGGGCGAGATGTCCTGCTTTCCCGCAGGCGCGGCAGATGGCATCACGGAAGCGGCATGTCCATCTGTCGTGGGGGTCCCCACAGCTGGCGCACGTTGGGGCCTGCCTGTTGAGGGAAGCAGGAGAGGGAACAGAGACAGATGCTGGGCGCCGGCCCTTGGGCCTGGGGACGCCGGGCTCACCCTTCTTCGAGCGTGGTTGCATCCGGTGGACGTCCTCTTCTTCGCTTGAGTCAGGTTCGGGAGGAGCCGCCTGGTGGACTTTGGTGGCTGCCTTGTCCTTTTGCATTGTCTCGAAGGCTGCCGCAGTTTCGAGCATCTTCTCCAAGGTTGGCTCCGGCATTGCAATGAGGCGCCGGCGGAGCTTGGCTTCCCGGACCCCTCCCATGAAGGCGGTCTCCACATGGTCATCCATGTGGCGGAATTCGCAGCCCACGGCTAGTCGACGGAGTTCAGCCAGGAAAGTGGCGGCTGACTCCCCCGGCTGCTGCTGGCGCTGTATGAACTCCCAGCGCCTGGCCAGTTTTGATGGCTTCGGGGCGAAGTAATCGCCGAGGGTCTTGGTGAGCACGTCGTAAGACACCTCGGTGGGGTCTTGCGGGGCTAGTAGGTTCTGGGCCACCCGCATGACCTCCACCCCTCCGGAACTCAAGAGCCAGGCACTCTTCAGGTCCGCATCTGTGATTCCGCGGACCTTAAAGGCACAACCCAGCGTCTTGAGCCAGGACTCCCACGTCTCGGGGCGAGACGTATTGAAAGGGGTAATTGGTCCCGGAGCGTTTGCCATATTTACCAGAGCAGGAGCGGCGGCGGCTGTTTGAGCGATGTCCTCGTGTCTTGCGGCGGTGCCGGGGAGCGCTGAGGCTTGGCGCTGGCTAGTGCCGGAGGATTGGGCTCAGAGCGGCTTGCGGCGAGGCGTTGGAGCGCTGGAGCTCGGAGATGCCTGCGGCCGGCAGGACAGAGCTCGCTGTGCTGCTGTGGTCTGCTGGAGAGTCGCTCATCGGGATCCCATCCTCGTCGCCACTGATAAGTATTGGAGTCGGGAGTCCATGGAATAGTGAAACAGCTAGATCTTTATTGCTGGTCCGGATGAAGCATACAACCCAGGGCTCCAAGCCCTCCTTTTATGCTGGTCAGGGACAATCCCCTGACCTCACCCAACTGGCCTGATAGGCTATTAGAAGTCTATTTACATTTCATAGGTTCCCTGGGAGAAACCTAGGTACAGGATTGGTGGCCGGTTTGAATCCACCTGGCCTTTGTTCTACCTGGCTGAAGCTCAGGTAGTTTCCTGGCCATGTGCTCTGGCCATGCTCTGGCCATGTGCTCTGGCCATGCGGTCGCAATGAAGAGAGCACATGGCGACCGCATGGTCAATACATAACAGTAATGCTTTGCCCAGAAATAAGCAATCATAGTACCCCCACCTCCAAGCCTGGATCTGAAGTTATAATTGACACATACCTCTAGTGCTGACATACTGATGGCTTGTCAAGGAGGAGGAGGAGGAAGAAGAGGAGGAGGAGGAGGAGATTGGATTTATACCCCACTCAGTCGGAGTCCCAGAGTGGCTTACAATCTCCTTCTCTTCCTCTCCCCACAACAGACAACAGAAGAAACTCCTTGAAGGGTTACCAGCACAGGCAGAAGAGTGAGACTGATAATACTGATTTTAAAAATCACCATTCTTGATACAGGCATAAAAGCTCAAGTTAATGTAAGAGATGTCATTGTTTCATGCTGCACAGAGTATTATGTTTTTACAAGAGGGAATCTCCAAGAATGAAGGGGGGGGGGGATTTCACCCAAGCTCACTTTACCCCAGCTTCACTACAGTGGCATCCCACCTGACCCTGAATTCACCTTCTCAACAGCAATGATGGCAACGTCTACCCCCAATCCCACCCAACCCCAGCTTTGCTGTGGCTCCCTGTCTCTCTCCCCCCCCCCCCCCAGTTGCAACTGCTGGATCAAGTGCAGCTCCCAGCCTCTGCCACCAATCCAGCACATCTCTTTCCCCCCATCATTGACACCACAGCGCTCAGCTTCCACTGTCACAGATAAAAAAGGTAGGTAAGTTGCCTGTCCACAGGTGATCTGTTTTTTGGGGGGGAGGTTAAACTCCCCAGTGTATTTTATAACATTGTCAGATTTTCCTGCAAACCGGGGGGGGGGGGGGGGGTGTTTCCTTAAGATTGCAGAACTGTCTGTCTACTGTCAGTTTATAAACTGACAATGAGACTCAAAACAATTAACAAAGTACAGACCCTACAATATTTAAAATATATTAGTCAATACCATAAATATTTGCATCATGTCAGCTCAGAAATTGGATCAGAAAGCAACTTTGGATCTAGGCTAATAGTTTAAAAACCAGAGTACTTTGTCCAAAATAGTGATGATTCAATGTTCATGAACAAACTTTTCCAAAACTTGAAATTGTATTGTTTGCAATTACCATTTTCTCATATAATTGCATTAATAATCTGTATTTTGAAATCAGAATTTGGATATCTGTGCTGTTGAGAACAAGTAAAAAAAGGTTTTAAAAGGTTAAAAAAAAAAGAAATGTAATTGTAGCATCACTTGGGTGCCAGGATTGTCCAGCTGTCTCATCTATGTCTGCTGAATTGCTGCTTGTCTCAGGTTTTCAGCCCCTTAGGGCTTCTCACATTGGCAGTTACAGAGCCCACACTGCCTGATAAAAGGAGGAGATGGAACTTTAGCTTGCCCTTAATTCCCTCATCCTAGCAACTGCTGGGCTTTTCCCATCCTGGCCTGTCCAGTGGGCTGCAAAAGAACCCCAGCCATTCTTTCCACAAAGAACTGACTTATAAATAGTAAATGTGTATGTTTTGAATGTGTTATGACAAGAAGTGATTCATTTGGGGCTTGTTTCTAGTCTGTTCTTATAACAGAATAGTTGTTAATGACAAACCTGAAGAAGTGAAGTTGTAGATTAATTACTTGTGCATAAGCTGCAATACAAAACCTTGCAAAGACTAAATATATTACAGTAACTAATACAACAGAATTTATTCATTCTCTAGAATGGCTAGAGGGGAAAAAGACTTAAAACACTTTGAGACTACCTGTCATCTATTCCCCAGTTTGATAATAGTCAAAACCCCAGAAATATTGGGAATAGACATTTTTTTAAAAGATTTGAATGTTGATTGTGGTGAAACTGGAACATCAAGAAATAGTTGGAAAGTAAGTTTAGAGGGAAAGAATAGGGCACTACTACTGTTCAGTGCCATTTGTGTGTGTGCGTGTTAAAGTTATCAATCATCAGTTTTTTCATTCAACAATCAACCATAGCACTAACATCTGGATATAATATGATGGACATATTTCAATTTGAATTATATGACTACTCACCTTTTCTACTAAAATAATTTTAATTACTTTGAGAAGCTAATAAATCTTCTCTGACACATGACATTTAAAGAGAAGCAGATTGCATAAAAACAGGACAAATGGACCATGTCTGTGTTATTAATCATGGCTGGTTTTACTTAGCTGCCATGGAGCTGAAATGTCGCATTATGGATATGTTGCATCATATGCAACATGGGTTTAAACAAATATTTGTTAATTTTTGATGGCTATCATGGTCATGTGTGAGATTGTGCCAATAGATGTAGTCCACAACAGGTCTCCTTAAACAGAAAGTCCTTTATTTGCAGAAAATATCTTGTTGGTCAAATACACTTCTTCTGTTAGTAATGCCCAAGCATAGGAATACAACTACAATTATACTTGATATGAAATAAGCCCCCTTCAACATCCACCAATCAATTGGGAGGATTATTGGTGCCCAAATATACTGGCCCACTGTTCCCAAGGAAAGCATGGTAAATTAGGTTCCCAGGCAAAGACACTGTTAGGATTTGTGGGGCAGATGTTCCCAAGGAAAAATCAAGCAAAGGAGCACATAGCACCTGTGAATAATATAACACATAGCAGGAGGCTTTCAGCTCAAGGCCGTGAGCTAGGGAGAAGCGAAAGACAGATAAGAGTGAAGAAAAGCTAATGAGCAACAAGCATGCGCAAAGCGAGCAAGACACGCATTCCTGCGGTGGGAGTCACTCCGCCGATGCTATCTCCTGTCTAGGACCTAGAGGAGTTGATATGGAACTCAAAACAAAGGCAAGGTTAATTGACCATCAGAATAGACCAGGGGTGGGCAATTGTTTTGGCTCGGGGGCCACTTTGTGGGAGCGGAGGTTAGTGGAGGGCCGCACCTTTTAAAATGATTGCAATCATTAATTAACTTTGCATTTCAGAAAAGGTATAAATTGTATCATAAAAATCAATAAATATAAATTAAATAAAATAGTGGTAGTTTTATTCCATTTATTTATTGTGCTAATTTCATATCATCTATAGCTGCAAGCACATTTAATTTTAGAATCAGTTTAATGAGACAAATGTACCCTATCACACTTTTCTACAATTTTTTTGAAATCAGGAGTGAAATTGCTTGTTGAGATTCTCATCACAGCCTGCAAGGTTAATGTCTGTCAAAGAGCATCTATATTTACTCTTGTTGATCTTCATGCAAGAAAAACTTTGCTCATAAATATATGTAGACCCAAATATAGAGAACATTTTCCCAGCAAATTTTTTCATACATGGAAATCTTTCAGCAGACAAAGATTTGTAAAAGTCAACTAATGTCACAGCATTAAACATTTCTTTCACAGTGTGATCTGACTGCATATCAATAAGTTCAAGCTGCAGCTCCTCAGGGGCTGCATCAATACCAGCAGTGATGGGATAAAAGAGCAAATTGAATTTGTCTTGGCGGGCCACAAAAAACTCTGTGGCGGGCCGCATGTGGCCCGCGGGCCGCCATTTGCCCACCCCTGGAATAGACGACAGAAACCTTAGACATTGGTACATGATATGAATGCAACAGAATTATTGATACTAATAGCCAACAGGAACCTATGGCAGTGCTAACTGACATTATGGTATCTGAAAAAAGTGTGCGTGCACACAAAAGCTTATATCCAGAATTCAACTTTCTTGGTCTTAAAGGTGCCACTGGACTCAAACTTTGTTTTGTGGTCAACAAAAGACTTTGCAGATGCAAGTCAATTAAAAATAGCTTCTCTTCCAACACTAGCATAAACTAGTGACACGAAGTTAAAAAGAAAAAAAATCTTGTGTATTTACAATGTAAATAAGAAATAAATAACAAAACAGGATAATTTAAGAACAATTTTTACCCTAATATACTCAATATACATTTTTACCTATATACTCAAGAAGTCCTTCACTGTTGGTGAATAATCAACAGAGAGAGGACCTTTTTCAACAGTATCGATTTCATCATTTAAGAAAAGTAGCCATGTTAGTCTGTTACAGCAGTAGCAAAAAACCCCCACCAAAAAACATCTAACTGACCAAACAACAACAAAAACCAGGAGTCTAGTGGTACCCTAAAGACTAACAAAATGCTGTGCACAGAAAACTACCAGCAATCCCTTGCTAATATAGACATTGTTATAAATTCTGCTGGTTGGACATATTGCCATCACTTACCTTATCTGCTCACTCACCATCTGCTGTCTTCACTGACTGTGAAATTAGTACAAGTGCTAGTATTCTGAAGTTTTTTTTAAAGCTTTTAAAAGCTGGGTTAGTTCTAATGTATTTACTTTTATGCCATTTTCGGTTTCCTCTCCTGATTTATTCCCTGGTAGAATATATACATTTTCAATATTAGTTCTGTGCATCAAAAAATCAGTATTAGACTTCATGCATATATTACAGGTAGAAATGACACGCATTGTACATATTCTTGTATGAATTATATGGAAAAAATGCAGCATACATACACAAAATAAATGGATCTACAAAACCAATAGCAAAAGATGGAGAATTGAAAGTGTTGACAAAAAAATGTAAATGAACAGGAAAGAAATGAGAGGGAAGATTCACTCATCTCTAGTATGAATGCATGTTCCTAGGGGGGATCTAGAGAATATAACAAAAAAGCCTTTCTAAAGCTGCAGGCTGCCAGAGTTGTTAAGCTCCCTGGTGCTTCCTTGGTACTGTATAGCTTCCTTTTCCTAAGGATCTAGGGCTGCCCTGTGCTTCCTTGCCATAGTTTCCTGGAGGCTTTGGGAGTATTTAGTCAGTGAATAGAAGCTTGATCAATCTTGATTTTACTGACTTTACTCAAAGTTTCATATTACACTTTGACCTGTAGAAGACCCTCTCAAGGAAATGCAGTTTGATTCATAATATATTTTTGCTAAGTTAGCCACACAAATTTTACATTTTGAACCCAGTAATTATTAATTTGGGGGTGAGCTCAATACATGATAAAGACAGGATGCCCAATCCACTATATCTTTGGGTGTGGAAGCTTATAGGGAAAACCTGGTAGCCAGAAATAATATTTTCCAGAGAATCATCTAAAAGTTATTCACTGTAAATGCAAAATAATGTGATAAATACAATAATATTGCTGTAGACAACCAGGTCTTTGCTATAATATACTTTACTTTTGCTGTAATAACTCTTGCATTATTATCTGTGTTGCACCAAACATTTCTCTTAAAAGTAATCTCTTTGAATCTGCTCTTGGAAGAACTCCTCCCATGCATGGAAGGGCACCATTAGATCCAGCCTCATAATCTGCAAAAAACAACACATAGCTATTAATATGTTTCATATGATCACATGCAGGGCTTTTTTCCGGGGGGGGGGGGGGGGGGACATGCTGGAACAGAATTCTGGAACCTCTTTGATGAAATTCTTTTTAAAATGTTTAAAAGTTCATGAATTTTCAGTATACAGACTGGAAACTTCATTTCCCTCTTGAGAGTTCCGGCACCTCTTAAAAAAGAAAAAAAAAGATCTGATCACATGTGCATTAAAACATTCTCTAAAATGTGATTCTAAAATTGCAAAACAGTAATTTTTTTCTATCTCAACTTATTTTTAGCAAAAGTACATCTTAGTTTGGGTACAACAATACAAAAGCAAAAGGTTCTTGGGGAACCCCTCAACCAGTAGTCCTTTGAAATCCCTGGAAAGATAATTCTTGAGGTCATGGGACCTTTGTAGGAATAGCAATGAAGGCTGAGTGGCACATAGAGATGGGGGGTGGTATGAAATAAACCTCCTCTTCTTCAGTCAGTGGGGCTGTACTTGCAAAAGAGGGAGGAAAAAATCCACTTTTAAAAAATTAGAGTAACAATTACTACTCTCCAATCTTCTGGTACAGTGGCTGATTTTAGTGATAAGTTGCATATGTGGGTTAGTGCAAGATGGGTATCTCTGTTAATCTGTAGAAGTAGAAAAGAGCAAATGTTCAGTAGCACCTTAAAGACCAACATAATTTTGGCATGGTATGAGCTTTAGAGAGTGACTGCTTACTTCTTCAGATATGGGTTAGTAGATCAACAATCTCACATTTGAGTTCTCTAAGACCCCTCAGGACCTGGTTTTTAATTTTCCCAGTAGATGTAGAAGTTTATCTTTCATCGCTGCAATTTGACTCAGATTCCTTTTGTGAAAATAGTGGCTGGGGGTACATACTGAACATTTCCCACAGTCAACACAGATGCAAAGAATTCATTGAGCTTCTTTGCCATCTCCCCATCTTGTTTTAACAATCCTTTTATTCCTTGGTCATTCAAAGGCCCAACTTCTCTGCCTGTTCTGCTCTGGATATATTTAAAGAAATGCTTTTAGCTAACGGAATGGAGGGGAGAAGCAAAGCTACATCAAACTGAGCATGCTCCAGTTCTGAAATTAATTTTAGAAATTCTTCCAATTGGAATTCAGGAAGAATAGGACGCAGTGCAAAATGAATAGGTAGATCAATAAAGGAAGGCAAGAAGGGAAAATCTGCATCTATATGGAACTTAGGCATCATTGTACTTACTCAAATTTTACTTTTGCATGCCTAATTATTAACTTACAATTCTTTTGCCAGACCCTTTGCTCCCTTCTGTTCACTTTGTTAGGACAGATCTTCCACTTTTTAAAAAGAAGTCTTTTTGCCTTTATGACTTGTTTTACCCAGATCATTAATCATGCAAGTATCCTTCTAGACTTTGCAATACCTTTCCTAACCCGGGGGATGTATTCTGTCTGGGTTTCAATTAGTGTAGTTTTAAATAGGTTCTAACTAAGCATGCTCTAGGGATCTGACTCTCTTGTCTCCCTTTCATCTTCCTTCTAACTAGTTCCCTGATTTTTGTAATGTTCTCTCAGTTGGAATAAGACATTTTTGCTTTGGACTTTAGGGCAACTTTCCATTGACATGAATACTGAACAGCATTGTGGTTAATGCTCCCAAATGGTGCAATATCTACGTCTCACACCAGATCTCAAATTCCACTCCTAGTTCTAGTTCATTATTCCTCTAGTTGGTTCTGTGACAAACTGTTCTAGTGCACAGTCATTTATGATGTCCAGGAATCTTATTTCTACAGCATGACTCAAGCACATGTTCACCCAGTCAATTTGAGAGTAACTGGAATTGCCCAATATAACATTATCTGCTTTATCACCTCCCTTATTTCCTTCTCCATTTTGAGATCAGCCTCAAGGGTTTCATTAGGGGGACAATAGTACAACCCCACATTTAAGTAATCCTTAAGGCCCAGTATCTCTACTCATACAACTTCTGTCAGGGAGTTCATTCCCCCAATGTTTCTAATATACTTGAATCAATGGCCTCATGCAACACCTCCCTCAAAACATCCTAACATGCCCTGCCTATGCAGATTATACCAAGAGATTACCACATTTCATTGATTTTCACCATTCCACTAAACTTCTATATCTAAATTGTCATTAGCACAAAGCACCTCAAACATCCTCTACAGATGTGACTCTCTTGTGTTTCACTTTCAACTTCAAAAGAGTAGACAGGCTTTAACACACATAAGCATATGGTCTGAAGAAAGATGACTAGCCATTCCAGATGATTCCTTTAAGTGGTGGAAAGCTAGTCTCAGTGAGGCTGATAAAAGGGAACACAGGCTGTGGCAAATAAAATGCAAGTCTGTGATCAGGCAGGCAAAAAGGGAATATGAGGAGCATATCGCAAAAAACATAAAGACCAACAATAAAACTTCAGATACATTAGAAATAGGAAACCAGCCAGGGAAGCAGTGGGGCCCTTGGAGGACCATGGGGTAAAAGGGAAATGGCTGAGAAGCTAAATGCATTTTTTGCCTCTGTCTTCACTGTGGGAGATGAGAAGTGCCTGCCCACTCCAGAACCACTGATTTCGGGAGGAGGGTTGAAAGACCTGAGTCAGATTGAGGTGACAAGAGAGGAGATCCTATGTCTGATAGACAACTTAAAAACAAATAAATCACCAGGCCCAGATGGCATACATCCGAGAGTTCTGAAAGAACTCAAAAGTGAATTTGTGGATCTCCTGACAAAAATATGTAATCTTTCCTTAAAATCTGCCTCCATTCCTGAGGACTGGAAGATAGTGAATGTCACTCCTATCTTTAAAAAGGGTTCCAGAGAAGATCCGGGAAATTACAGGCCAGTCAGTCTGACGTCAATACCGGGTAAATTGGTGGAAGCTGTTATTAAAGGAAAAAATTAGTAGGCACATTGCTGAACAAAATCTATTGAGGAAGACTCAGCATGGGTTCCGTAAGGGAAGATCTTGTCTCACTATCCTGTTAGTGTTCTTTGAGGGAGTAAACAAACATGTAGACAAGGGGGACCCAATAGATGTTGTTTATCTTGACTTCCAGAAAGCTTTTGATAAAGTTCCTCATCAAAGGCTCCTAAGTAAGCTCAATAGTCATGGGATAAAAGGACAAGTCCTTTTGTGGATCAAAAACTGGCTAATTAAAAGGAAACAGAGAGTGAGTATTAATGGGCAATTTTCTCAGTGGAGGGCGGTAAGCAGTGGGGTACCGCAGGGATCAGTACTCGGTCCAATGCTTTCTAACTTGTTTATTAATGATTTGGAGTTGGGAGTAAGCAGTGAAGTGGCTAAATTTGCAGATAACACGAAGTTGTTCAGGGTGGTGAGAACCAGGGAGGATTGTGAGGCACTCCAAAGGGATCTGTCGAGGATGGGCGAGTGGGCATCAACACGGCAAATGGGGTTTAATGTGGCCAAGTGCCAAGTGATGCACATTGGAGCCAAAAATCCTAACTATTAATACACATTGATGGGGTCCGAACTGGCAGAGACTAACCAAGAGAGAGATCTTGGAGTCGTAGTAGATAACTCAAAATGAAAATGTCGAGACAGTGTGCGACTGCAATGAAAAAGGCCAGTGCTATGCTGGGGGTTATTAGGAAGGCAATAGAAAACAAATCAGCCAGTATCATAATGCCCCTGTATAAATCGATGGTGTGACCTCATTTGGAGTACTATGTACAGTTCTGGTCGCCACATCTCAGAAAAGATATTATAGCGTTGGAAAAAGTGCAGAAAAGGGCAACTAAAATGATAAAAGGGTTGGAACAGTTTCCCTATGAAGAAAGGTTGAAGCACTTGGGGCTCTTTAGCTTGGAGAAACGACGGCTGAGGGGTGACATGATCGAGGTTTATAAGATTATGCATGAGAGAGCAGGTAGAGAAAGAAGTCCTTTTCTCCCTTTCTCACAATACAAGAACTCATGGGCACTCCATGAAATTGCTGAGCAGTCAGGTTAGAACAGATAAAAGGAAGTCCTTCTTCACCCAAAGAGTGATTAACATGTGGAATTCACTGCCACAGGAGGTGGTGGCAGCTACAAGCATGGATGGCTTCAAGAGGGAATTAGATAAACATATGGAGCAGAAGTCCATCAGTGGCTATTAGCCACAAAGTATAAATAGGAACTCTCAGTCTGGGGCAAGTGATGCCCTGTATTCTTAGTTTGGGGGGGGGCAACAGTGGGAGGGCTTCCTGCCCCCACTGCTGGACCTTCTGAGGGCACCTGGTGTTTTTGGCCACTGTGTGTCAGGGTGTTGGACTGGATGGGCCATTGGCCTGATCCAACATTGGCTTCTCTTATGTTCTTATGATTAATTCTGAAATGAACACAAAATCTGTAACCAGTAAAATATTGCATCCTCTCTTTAACATCATGGATATAAGTTTTAGAACTAGAGAAAGAGAAATGCTTTCAGACTTATTTAATTTTCTCTGGGCATGGATATTGTAGTGGCTTTGTGTAGAGGCATGCATGAAGAAAAAAAGATATAATTTCAAATCCAGACTGAAGGGGATTTTACAGGGATTGCTTATTTTTAACCAGTAGGAATTAACAGTTTGGGATTCAAATATGTGTTGTTTTTCAAGTCTCACAATTTTGGGAGCATTATTCTCATTGGAGAATGTATATGTGGATCTGGGGCAGCTGTTTACTTCAGCATTCCCTCCCTCTAATCTAGCCTCCCTAATTTTCAGCAGTTTGAACAACTCTGCATTTTTCATCCTTCCTTGAGGTCTGTGTGCCTCCTTTTATAAGTGAACATGGCTGCCTTTGTAGAACCCCTATCCCTTCCCTTTGGTCACCACAGTTTTGGAAGTGCTGAACTGGCTCTTTTTCAATCAAATTATACCTACATTGCAGGAGTATGAATGCTGCCTGTTCACTAAAGAACCTCCAATGTTAAAGTGATTTGGACCAAGGGGTCAAATTCTACAGGCCCCTGAACAAAGTGTCGCAGCTCTCTATTTCCCCAGACAGGGTACTTGCAAAGAACAAAATAATTCTGCCCCGACAAAGGAAGAAGGGAAAGAGAACTGCAGCTCTCTGTGGCTTGTCTCCAAAGGTGACTGGCTGGAAGTGCTCTGTACTCACTTGCAACAGTCTGATTGGAAGGGAGAAATGTCATTGCCTGGGAAATCAGTAGAAGAAAATAAAAATGTAAGCACTTGGTATAGCTGGATAGCAACAACCCAAGACCAAGCAAACAAACAAGCAACACACTGATTGTTCAGGGACTGGTTTTTATAATGCCTATAATGTTACCAATCCAGAAAATCATGTTAACAACCCAAACCAGTGATTCCAATGTATATCTTCAGCCTCAGGAGTTCTGTAATGCATACTTCCAGTTTCATGTTCAACTGTACACTATTGTTTCTGTAGCTATGGTATTATATATTCTTATATATTCTTATAAACTCTTCTTTCCCCTGAACTGGTAGTTATTTGGTTTCTGAAGCCTATGCTTACCAAGGTAAAATAGAGCTTGCATAGTTGGAAGTATCTCTTGCCAGTGAGATTCCCAAGTTTTTTTCTCTCTTCCCATGTAGGCTGTGGTGGCAGTGGAGG
This sequence comes from Lepidodactylus listeri, assembly GCA_029233225.1. Taxonomy (NCBI): domain Eukaryota; kingdom Metazoa; phylum Chordata; class Lepidosauria; order Squamata; family Gekkonidae; genus Lepidodactylus; species Lepidodactylus listeri. The sequence goes on along the minus strand of JARCFY010000001.1, from coordinate 113,647,103 downwards.
GAAAACAGAAATGGACACCGTGAAATGGCTGGAAAACACCTGGAGAGAGATCAGCTCCTTTTTGAGGTCTAACAGCTTAAGACCAGTGCCAGCAGTGTAAATCCCTCATTTCCTACGGTAAAAATAAGGGGCTAAGGGGGTTGTTTTACCACACATAGTATACTGTAAAGTGTCTCCACCATGGACAATATACTGCAAGCTTTCATTTTTAACTGTATCCACAGTCATCCTGTTATTTTTCAAATATAGACTAAGCAACTTCTTTCTCAATGATGTTACATTGACTTAGATCCCACCTAGAATTTTATTGGACACAAAGTAGGACAAAGTTCACTAATTTACTTCTCCCATGAGATATCTCCCCAAATTCCCTAGCTGTTTCCTACCCCAGGAGCAGCATTCTAGTTGGTATTTGGGGCAGCTGAGTGAGGAGAAAATCAACAAAATTGTTCTCCTTGCACCTATATAATTTCTAAGAACATAAGAGAAGCCAGTGTTGAATTAGGCCAATGGCCCATCCAGTCCAACACTCTATCACACAATGGCCAAAAACACCAGGTGCCCTCAGGAGGTCCAGCAGTGGGGCCAGAACACTAGAAGCCCTCCCACTGTTGCCCCCCAAGCACCAAGAATACAGTACGTCACTTGCCCCAGACTGAGAGTTCCTGTCTATACTTTGTGGCTAATAGCCACTAATGGACCTCTGCTCCATATGTGTATCTAATTCCCCCTTGAAGCCGTCCATGCTTGTAGCCGCCACCACCTCCTGTGGCAGTGAATTTCATGTGTTAATCACACTTTGGGTGAAGAAGTACTTCCTTTTATCTGTTCTAACCTGATTGCTCAGCAATTTCATGGAGTGCCCATGAGTTCTTGTGGCTGACACACAGAAAGTAGGATGGTTCCCACATTGCAGTGCAAACTAATTTTGCAAATGATGCCAGTGTTGTATAAAATAACTAGTTACTAGCCCCTTGAAATTGAGAAATGGGGTATAAATTCTCTAAATAAATACATTCAAAAAGGATACTGTGATCATTTGAAGCATCTGCTGTGAGCTTGGGGTCTGAATCCCAGGCCCATTCTGCATCTAGCATTTGCTCCATTGTTTTACCAAACCCACACTGGAACAGAAAAGATGCGGCTCAAAACCACATTCAAATATCCCAGCCCTACTGACTGCAGAATCACCCCTGAACAGCCACAAAACAGCCACAAATCTATTCAGACAGTACCATCAAAGGAAGTGAAACTGACCTGCAGTGTGGAGGCTATCATAAAATCTGACAAAGTTTGCCCCCCCCCATCCGAAATAAAGAGGAAGACAACCGTTTGGAATTAAACAAGGGCCACTTTATTAACTATTTAAACAGAACATTGCAGCAACGGGCAAAACTAAGCAAGCACAGGAACAGGCAAGGCAGGCGTCTTTCCTAGACACGGCCTCCTTGCCCTTGATATGGGCAGGACACCTAGCTCCGGTCTGAAGCCAGCCGATTCTGGCTCGTAACCGGCAGCCCAGCATACTGGTAGCCCCCCAGGAGCACCTACCCCTGAGATCGCACAGACCTTCGGGGAGGAGCCTAGCCTGACAGGTTCCCGGAGGAGACCCCATTCACCGCCCTGGACCACAAAGCCCTAGGGCAGATCCTGATGATCTCCTGTTCCCAATCGGGATATGCCGTGAGGCGCTCACCAGTTCCATTTCTTGCTTGCACAAACCTGCCACATGCAAGGCCAAGCCTCTGCTTTGGCCCTTGCTACCCCACTCAGCAACCGAGTGCCATCCATATCCTGTGCTGCAAGTCCTCTAAGAATATCGCATTGCCCTTGTCTGAGAGGTGCACCCCATCAGGCCTACACAGGTCAGGAAACTTGACCCGTATATTGGGGTGTGGCAAAAACAAGCCCAACCCAGACTCCATGGTTTTCTTTAACTGACTATTGGCCTTACACCATGCACGGTCCATACACCTGGGATTGTCCACCTGCCTCCATACCTGGCAGGGAAGTATGGCTGACCACACGATCCGAACCCCCGGCCACCTTGATCTTATCCTAGCAAGGTCAGCCCTGACTTGAAGCACAAGGGCCACACCCTTGATCAGGCCCAAATCATTACCCCCCAGGTGTATGACCAGAACATGAGGGGGAGGCCCCCGCCTCTCCTCAAACAACAAAGGGAGGAGCGCAGGCCACCTCATGCCCCTTCTACTCAACCACTCAACCGTCACCACCTCACTGAGGCCAAGCTGGGAGCCAACGGACGTCTTTCAAGCCCGATGAGCCGCCCAAAAGACCATGCTGTGGCCGCAGACTGTGACCCTTCGTCTCGTCGTGCGGCCCACAGCACCTGTAAAAGGAACTCTATTAATAACCAGGAGAAACAGTAATGAAACAATACAGGCTTATACATTGCAGGGCCTAACATAACCCTTATAACAACGAGATCTCCAACGCCCAATCCTCTGGATTTCGCAGGCATGGTATCCCATAGCTGAAGCCATTGACGCAGCCCTGATCCTAAAAGAGTGTGAACAAAAACAGACCCCGCCCAGCCCCAAACGGATCAACGCCTTCTGCGTCACGGACCAGAACTGAAACTTCGTGAGGGGGGTGCGGTCCCTATGCTGAAACAGGTACCCGGGGTCATCACCGCGAAGTGCCAGATACCGCCTAAGGGCGGACACTGGGCACAACCCTGGTTCGGAACTCATCCCCAACTCAATAACCGATCCTTTCCCACACTGGTCAGTTTTAGACCTACGCAGCTTAATCCTGAGTGTGAAATTAACTATGGACACATCCCTTCTTTCAAGCGCCGTGCCAGAGGCATCGGTGCGAGAGCCCGCCACCAGCTCACTAATCCTAAGTGCCCCCAAAAAGGCAATCAGTGAAGCCGCATGAAAGAGCCCAGCCTCATAGCTGTTGCTGCAACATAAAGGCCACAATCCCTCAAGCCCACAAAGCATCGCAGAGGTCAATGGTTCCCTAGTATCAAGCTTCCTACCACTCTCCCGTGACCACCCCTCGAGCATCTTCCGAAGATGGAAATCGCCCGTGGTGTCCTCGTAGCCAGAGGCCTTACTAGCAAAGGCCAATGAGGATAGCCTGCTCCTAATGGTGTGCACTGACATACCCTGCTTCTGCAGTGTAACACAAAAGTGCATCAAGTGAGACACGGGAATAGGCCAAATTTGCTTCAAGCCCGCTTCAGCCCTGAAGGACAGAAATTGCTAACCCGCCTTCATGTAAGCTCTCCGGGTGGAAGGGGCGAGGGCCATACTCATTGCCCTGTCGGCCTCAGCCCTCCAATCTCCCACACCTCATCGGGCATCCATGCCGGGAGAAGGTCGGCTTCTGGGGCCAGCTGACGAAATCTCATCATATGTTTGCGAGAGAGAGCGTCAGCAACCCTGTTGTTCACACCCGGTACATGCCTGGCCTTAAAGATAACATTAAGCCATAAACACTGCAACGTGAAAGCCTGGACCAGAGCCATAACCCTAGGGGACCTTGATGTCGAGGAGTTAATTACGTGCACAGTGGACTGATTGTCACACCAGAAATGGCTGTCCAGTTGGCTAAATCAGAGGACCAAATCCACACCACTGTGACAATTGGAAAAAATTCCAGGAAGGTGAGGTCTTTGACCCAACCCACCTGAAACCAGTCTGCCGGCAAGTCTCCAGCACACCAATGTCCCCAAAAGTACACCCCGTAGCCAGAGGAGCCCGCAGCGTCTGAGGTAATCTGCAGCTCTGCCTCGAGCAGGAGTTCCTCCCACCAAAGAGAGACCCCGTTGTAACAATGCAAAAACCGATTCCACACAAGGAGGTCCTCCCGCATCCCCTTGGTAACTCTGGTCCTGTGATGTGGAAGATGGAGACCTTTCATGGACTCACAGAGCCTCCTCACGAAAGCCCTGCCAGGCACCACCACCTTGCATGCAAAGTTGAGGTGGCCAACCAGCTGCTGCAACTCCAACAGGGTAATCTTGGATAGGGACAGAGCTGAGGCAACCCGTGCTTGCAAACCATCCAATTTATTCCTAGGTAACCTACAGCATTGCTCAATCGTGTCAATCTCTATCCCCCAAAAAGTTAATGTGGATGTTGGGCCCTCAATTTTTTCCTGAGCAAGGGGAACACCAAGCTCCCCAGCTATGACAACAAAGCTGGAAAGCAGAAATTGGCACTGACCCGAACCCAACCGACCCACTAACAAGAAATCATCTAGATAATGAGCAGTGCTACAAAGACCTGTCCTGAATCTCAAAGCTCACTCCAAAAAGGAGCTGAACCTCTCGAAAGCAGCACAGGACACCAAGCATCCCATAGGGAGGGCACGGTCCATGTAAAACTTGCCCTCGAAGGCAAACCCTAGAAGCTCAAAGTCATCCGGGTGAACAGGGAGAAGCCGAAAAGCCGACTTAATGTCGCATTTTGCCAACTCCACCCCTGCGCCGCAACAGCGGACCACCCGCATAGCCTGGTCGAAAGAAATATATCTCACAGAACATAACTCCTGAGGTATCGCGTTGTTCACCAACTCCCCCCGATGGTAGGAGAGGTGGTGAATGAGGAGATTCACCAGGTGCCTTCTTGGGGACAACTCCCAACGGGGAAACTCTCAAATTACAAACTGGAGGAGAACTGGAGGGCCCCAGAACCTGCCCTTCCCTACACTCCTTATCAATTTTCTCCTGAACTACTTGCTCCATACCACTAATTGATTTCAAATTAGGAGCCCAGTAAGGCGTCCTTAACCCATGAAAAGGTACCCGAAAACCAAATGTAAACCCTTCCAAAAGGTAGCTACGGTCGAGAATATTAGGGTAGTGATGCAACCAGACCCTTCAAAACACCCAATTTAATTGGGCTAGGCCCCTTTGTCGGGGGGGGGGATTGGAATTCCCACCGGTTCCTGGTCCCCAACTCCCTTACCACCACCCCGGCCTTTGGGTCTAGGGCAGTTTGCAAGGGCATGAGGTCCGGCACACAGTGGGCACTCGTGATGAAAGGAGCAGTTCTTGCGGGCACAGGTACCCTGGGAGGAAAATTCCCAGCAAAGCAGGCGTCGCTGAACCGGCCGCTCTGCCTGTACACGGGGACCAGACTGCACATGCACCCTCTTCACTCAGTGACTGCTGTGTGACCTCTCGCCCCCGGGTACTCTACTAGGTGACATTATCTGAAGCCAGAGATTAGGATTGATTCTGTCCCAGCGCATGGATGGATTCATGGCCGCCCGCATCCTGAACTCCTCGTCATACAGCAACCACGTCGGACTAGGGAAGTCCGTAAAGGCTTTGTAAATGATATCCAGGTATTGTATCATCGCCAAAGCCCTCCAAGGCTGGTGCCGTATAATGACTGCAGCATATATAAGGTAACCCGGGAACCAATTGGCCCAGGTCCTGTCAACTACACAACGTTTTAGGCGCTCTTTCTCACACTCATCCAAATTATCTCTATCTTTCTTCTCCATCTCACGATAGAGAAGGCTGAAAACATCCACAAATTCACCCTTGAGAATGTTTTCCTTCGTGGCGATGGACAAGTGATCGCCCAAGGGCAAATCCGTGTCACCACTGGGCAGAGCCCCAGGAGGGACAGTATCATATGAGGTTCCTACTGGGCCCACATAGCCCATGCTAGGGTGGGCATAACCCCAAGATGGTCAAGAGAATAGGGAAGAGGGCAGAGCGCACTGTGGCCCATAGGAAGACAAACCAGATGAGAAATTGTGTGAAGCAGCCAAACCCTGGCAGGCAGGGCCCCAAAGCCATCTTGCCCCTTCACCCAACACACCTATGTCCGTACCTCCCTGCTCCTGAGGTGGGGAGTAGAGTGCCATCTGTTGACGCCCCATGCTCAGCCCAGGCAGACCTGAAGACGATCTGGCGGCTTGGTCCAAGGCATCGGCTTCCCTCTTGTCTTCCAAGAATGCCAGGCACGCCAAGACCTGAGCCTGAAAAGAGAAATTAGACTCACCACTCGCCTTGGTGCCCATCAGCTGCAAACCCCAGTCCTTCTCCAATGCTGCAAGCCGTGACAGAATAGCAGCGTTCACAGGATCATCTTCCTCTTCATCTTCCGACAGGGTCACAGGTGGAGGCCATACTGGGGGCCTCTTGGGAGCAGGCTGTTTGCCCTTGCCTTTCCCTTTCCCTTTGCCTGAAGCCATGATAATAGTCAGGTATAGCTGACAGAGAAACAACAAATTAATTTAACCTTGGCAAATAGGATAACACAGCACAAGAGGCCGGCACCAAACAAAAGACTGAAACAGCTGCCAGCATACAGCCACAAAATGGCCACCACCCTTACAGAAGACATCCTCACCGAGATGGCCACCCTAAGCCCAAAAAACTTCCCTAAGATGGCCGCCAAGCCCTGAACAACCTACACTAAAATGGCCGCCCCAGCACAAGCTGTAACCTCCCCCAATGGGCTGCACACTATCCACCGACAGCAAGACCTGAAGGCCTACCTCATTCCCAAATTAAATGTATGTGTGTGGGGGGAACAGCTCTAAAAAACAACACGCAGGCCTCCTGCCAAAACTGTGGGGGGGGGAAGGGGGGACGCCGAAATCAACTCCTTCCCCCCTGGACTAGATGAAGCAGGGTGGGTAAAATGGGAGGGGGGGCTGAAAGGCTCACAAAAGGAGGGGGCACCGCCGTACACCCGCCGCAATAGCCAGAGCCCCAGCAACCCCTATGGACGACGCCACACAGCGGAGTGGGCTACAAAGAATGACTTGGGGGTGCCTGACTCACGCCACTCGACACAGCCTCAGTTCACCGGAGCCACCTTTGCTTGCAATCCGCTGTAGCCATCGTCGTTTGCGGGGGGGGGGACAATGATCCCACTGCCACTGCTGAACTAATCGAGACCAACCAGGCCGCTGCTGCCACCACCGTCGGTGGGGGGGACAACGATCCCACTGCTGCCGCCGTTGAACAATTCAAGGCCAAACAGGTTGCTGCCACCACCACCGTCAGCGGGGGGGACAACGATCCCACTGCTGCCACCAAACAAGTCAAAGCCAAACAGGCCACTGCCACTGTCACCATCGGCAGGGGGGGGGGACAACGCTCTCGCTGCCACCACCGCCACACAAGCCTAGGCCCGATAGGCCCAACGTGAGCTCCAAAAAATGCGTGCTCACAGTAGGTGAGCACGTGGAGCAACTGCAAAGATGGGGGCGGGGCGCCTGCCCATAAAAGGCAAGCCCCGCCCCCGCAAGCTCCGAGACGCACGGGAGCGTGTCGAGTGTTTCTGCCTCCATTTTGGCGCAGAGGCAAAGTGGCAGCCCGAGCTCCACGGCACTGCCGGGAGCCTGGGAGCCCAGAAGTGAAAGTGGCATGCAATGTAGAGGGGAACTTCTGTTCTGGTGTGGGTTTGGTAAAACAGTGGAACAAATGCTAGATCCAGAATGGGCCCAAGTCACAAAGAACTGAGATTAGGTTGGAACTTATCCTGCAATTGATGACAGTGCAGAAGGAAGGCAATGCCGCTTTCCAAAACAAGACAAACAAGGAAATATAAGCAGTTGCTGGTCACAGCACATAGCAGAGCTTTACTGGTGTGCTAACATAATTTGCAGATGTTAGGTGAAGGCAGTTTTCATTCATCTTCTGTTACTTAATTTTGGACAAGAAGTTTTTCTTCTCTTTTAGCCTGAACATAGTGCATTTCTCTATGTATCCATATGATATAATAGGAAAGACTGTGAGTCCTATAGAGTACGAGTTTCTGATATATTTCTATAGTATTTTATAATACTCAGTAGATGCAACAAGAAATGAATGCAGGTGCAGCTTAGAGATAGTAGCCTAGTGAAGACATTCTGGGAGAATAAGAACGCTACCTTGGCTACTGAGGTCCAGGAGACCACTATTATGCATCTTTGGCAATTCAAACATAGAAAAATCACCTGTTTAATCCAGTCTTTGTTGGGGGAATTAAACAGGACATATTGCCTTGGATTTGTTTAAAAGAAGTTATATTCCCATTATTTTTTCTTGAATGCTCAAAGGCTTCTTGGCATGTCTTGTAATTTCTCTTTTATCTCCTTCCAATGGTAGGGAAAGTAGGGGGGAAATATACATATACCACATTTAGAATTCATCTCATATAGCCCTATCAGTCAGGTTTAGGGTTGTTAACACAGAGATCATGTTCATAAGTTTAAGGGTTCTGAGGAACTAAAAGATGATACAGTTTGCCCATCCTTCTCCATATAATAAGAAGGGAAAGGGACAGATGCAGGAATTAGAGAAGACATGCAGAAGCTGTAATTTCCTTTGTTTCCTCAGAACATTTAAAGGTATATAGATGGTGTCTCTTAGGGAGGGCCTGCCAGCTTTCATTTATGATTTTAAGATGCTGGTTTTAAAAAAATAATAATCATGTTTTAATTTGTAAGCTGCCTCCAGCAGGTTTTCTGGAGAGGCAGCATATAAATTTTATAAATAAATAAGGAATTGCTGCTCAGGGTTGATTCATATGACAGTTTCTTGAACGTAAGCAAAGTAACAGTTGGCAGTCATTTTGTAAAGAGAAAATGTCATTATTCTCTGCCCAGCTATTCTGATCTGAAAATCCCATATCAAGTTCGTTTTCATCTCAAGTCAAATCAAACCTGTGATCTGTTGTGGTTGTGCTAGATTTTGTTTCTTCATACTGAATTTTTATATTAAAAGGTACATGATTTTTCAACTTCATTTGAGTATTAAAATTAGTTTTATACTTTAAATGTATATAGTATGTAGAAATGACATACTTTTCACATATTGTATGATGCATAGCATATTAAAAAAATCATGGAATGTGCATTCATGTACAACATAAATACATCTACAAAGCCAACAGCAAAAATTGGAGAAACAGTACTACAGACATAAGCAAACAGAGAGGAAAATATTGCCTCATCTCCAACTAGGGATGGGCATAAACCAGGAAAATGGAGTTTCATCCAGGTTTGTGGTTCATGATTCATGAACCTTCACAAACTTTCACATTTATGAAACTGATTCATTTCATGAGGTTCATGATGTGGTAGAATGGTCCCCCTGTGGACTAGAAATGCCAAACTTGCTGTTATAAAAAGGTTGTAAAAATAGTGAGCCATCCTACCTGGCTGAGTGTCGAGACCCAACATTGCGGGAGAGCAGACACAAGGTTGTGCAGGACAAACCACATGAACCTCTGTAAAAAAAACCATGGAAGTTCATGGGAGGTTCATTGCAGGCAAGATTGCATGACTCTCCACTCACAAACCATGAACCGGGCAATAATCATGATGAAATTAGGTTCATGACAAGGTTCATGCACATTCCGATTTCCAACGTTGTGATAGCAATATTCCTAGAAAACAGCTTTGTGATTTTTTATGATTGGTGTCTCTATACCAAACATCCAGCAAGACCCTTTTTATTCTTGCTAAAATAATGATGTTTTGTCAGTTGAGGCTGTACAAAATCCATTCATAAAACAGTTTCATAGATCTCCATTTGAACATTGATTTGAAAAGTCACCATGAGTAAGGGGAACAGTATTATGAAGCAGCCCTAATTTAAGGAAGAAAGTGAGGTGCCAGAGGATAGGAGAAATAACAATCAGTGCATAGGTAGGTGGAGATTGGAATTCTGAGAATTATGAGAGAGAATATTCAAAGAATAATACCTTTTTTTTTTGCTATCTTTGGTCCTTATCACCTCTACTCAGCCTGCTGACAGAGGTGGCCAAAAGTAGAAATAAGGGTAATAAGGAGCAATTATCATTATATTGACTGAGTATATACATTCAGATCATGACAAAGAGACTTTTTGATATGTAGCAGTCAATTATACCATTAATAAGAATAAAACTTAACACTGAAAGAGAGAAATATGGCAGCTGGCGTAGAGCTCCACCAAGTTTATAGTAATTTCTTTTAATTCTCTGCTTGGATAGCAGTAAAATAGCCAAGGACATCACCAAAAGTAGGTACAGGAGGGGCAGAAGGAGTGGAAGAAGTGGAAGAAGGTGAAAGAGGGGAGTTACTGCTGGAGTTAATTTACTACTTTAGCCAGAACTGCTGCCCTGCCTTCAGCGGGTTGCTGCCGGGCAGTGGACTGTGGAAACACCTGTGGAGATGCCAGGTTCAGGCTTGGGCAACACCGAGGCTTCTGGGGCCCTGTTGAGCTTGAAGCCGGGAGCCACTGAAAATCGCAGCCTGATAAGCTCGAAGCACGAGAGCTCGAAGCCAGGAGCTGCTGGAAAAAGTGGCCTGGTAAGCATAGCTGAGAGAGAGAGCTGCCAGAGTGCGGCCAGGGCCATTGCTGAAGGAACAGAGGCTGCAGGGGCACCAGGAAGCAAACAAAGAGTTGCCAGAGTACCGGAGCGCTGTAAGGCGTTGAAGATCAGCAGCGGCCAGTGCAGGGATCACTGACAAGACTATGAAGGGCTGTGGGGCTGTTGTAGGGGTTGTAGAGCTATGGGGGGGGGCGGGTCTGTGTGGCTGTTTGCTGTCACCGTTTCCCCCCTCCCCTTTCCTCCCCCCCTTGATGAGAGCCTGGCTTCTCTGTAGAACTGGCTGAGGCTTGGACTGTTCCCACTGTGGCCGACAGAGGTCGTTCCTCTGACTGCCTAAAGTACACTCAATTACTGCTGCCTGTAAAGGGCAGTGCGGGAAGCTCACTCCTGGGAGTGTCTGCTTGTTTGGATCTGGTGAGAGCTGGATGCCTGGCCATGCAGTTTGCCTTGACATGTCTGGAACTCTGCTGCCTTGCCATTGTCACCTGGCAAGTTATAGGGCCCACAGGAGAAGGCAGGTGGCATGAGGACTGGTTGATGGAGGGTGGAAATGGTTGGCAAAGACACCGGATGCTTACCAATACAGCCAGGAGCCAGGAGGTAGAGCCATCAACATCCAGCGGACCCGGTGGTTTCCAGCATGGGGTGCTGGACCCTCTCTGGAGTCTTTTCCACCTTCCACATCCGGGAACAATGCTTTTCTCCTGGTGTTACTGTCCACCTTTAAATTAGTATTTTTATTCTTGTCATTGAGGGGGGCATCAAGAGGGGAGGTCAGGGTGGGCCGGGATTTTTGTGATATTCTGGGTTAGTTAGATTAGGATCTCAGTTGTAAGGCTCACTTTTGTGTAGTGGGAGTGTGAGTGTGGGCCTTATTTTACACCCAGACTAGTATTAGGGTAGTTAATTGGTGTAACCAGGCTAGGGAATAGAGCTTGCCAGATCATTCTAGTGTGCAGCACCTGTGTTGACCTTGGTTTTGTCGACCCAAGTGGCTGGCCAGGGGAACTGTTCTGCAGTGCGGAGGCCACCACAAATGGGGGAGAGAGGGCAAGGGATAGCAGTGCTCCTGGGGAGGGGAAAGTATGGCGGTAGGACCAGGCATGTAACAAATGGAAGAAGGCAGAGAAATGGTGAAGCTCGGCCCTCTTCCTCCCTGCGTCCGATCCCGAGGGTGACTGACAGTGGGGCTGGGAGTAATCCCCCTCCGACATTGATGTTTTGCAATGCCAGGTCTATAAATAATAAGACCGCTACCCTGCGAGACTTTCTATCTGAGCGGGGGCAGACCTGGCATGCATGACCAAGACCTGGGTGCGAGACAGTGGCTCTCTCCTGAATGGCTCCACCTGGGTTCTCGGTCCTCCACCAATCTCGGACTGTGGGACAGGGGGGTGGAGTGGCACTCTTCATCCGGGAGGCTTACTCCTACAGGGTGCTCCCGCCATTGAAACTTGGGGGCATAGAATGCTCTGGCCTGTTCTGGGTTGCCGGGGAGAGTTTGGCTATCTGTGTGGTGTACCGGCCACCCAATGCACCACTCACTAGCCTGCCATCTCTGGTCGAGGCCGTGCCAGGCTGGGCGTTGGAGCACCCTTGGCTTATTGTCGTGGGTGACTTCAACATCCATGCTGATGATGCGGCCTCTGGGCCGGCGATGGACCTGGTGTCAGCCATGGCGGCATTGGGACTCACCCAATATGTAATGGTGCCCACACCAGGCTGGGCATACGCTCAACTTGATTTTTGCGGCAGGGATAATGGTGGACCAGATTACTGCTTCGGCAGTACCATGGTCTGACCACCATGCCCTGAAGGCTCATTTGATCATGCCACTCAGACCCTGTGAAGGTGGTGAGCATATTTTATCTCGCCCATGGAGCCTAATGGACCCTCAGCAGTTTCTGACGGCTCTGCGGAATCCCATGCCTCCTGGCGGTTCTCTAGATGAGCTTGTCGAGGACTGGCATACCTGGCTCTTGGTGGCCATCAATGAGATCGCCCCCCTACACCCTCTGCACCCTCGTTTGAGGCGGGCCCCCTGGTATATGGGGAAGCTCCACCAGATGAAGCAAGGACTCAGACGACTAGAGAGATGGTGGCGGAGGACTCGTGATGAAGCATCAAGAGCATCTTATAGGACGTTTATGAGAGCCTATGAGAAGGCAGTCAAGGCCGCAAAGAGGTAATTCTATGCGGCTGAGATTGCGTCTGCTAGCTCCTGCTCGGCACAATTATTTAAAATGATTCAGTCTATAACTGAACTGCTGCAGGGCAGACCAAACAGTAGGGAATTGGATATCAGCTGTGAGGCTTTTGCGAGCTATTTTGCAGATAAAATCCTGCTACTCTGCTGTGATCTTCTGGCCACAATTGAGACAGTAAGTGAACTTGAGCCTCCATGCATGTCTTCTAGTTCCATTCTGGATTCTTTCGGTCCACTCAGCCTGGAGGAGGTTGGCAGACTGCTCTCTACTGTACATCCAACCATTTGTTGCCTTGATCCGTGCCCCTCATGACTTGTGAAGGCTGGCCGTGAGGGTCTGTGAGGTGCCCTCAGGGATATTGTCAACAAGTCCTTCAAGGAAGGACTGTTCCTGGGGGCACTCAAGGAAGCGATGGTCCACCCTCTCCTGAAAAATCCATCTCTGGATCCAGCTGAATTGGCCAACTATCGGCCAGTTTCCAACTTGCCCTTTTTGGGCAAGATTTTGGAGAGGGCAGTGATGCTTCAGTTGCAGAGCTTTCTGGATGAGACTTCTGCGCTGGACCCATTTCAGTCCGGCTTCTGACTGGGTCACAGGATGGAGACTACACTGGTCATTCTCACAGACAATCTCCAACGGCATCTGGATCGGGGCGGTACGGCAGAGCTGGTGTTGTTAGATCTGTCAGCTGTGTTCGACACGGTCGACCACCAGCTACTGATCCACCACCTTGCCGACACAGGGATTCAGGGGCTCGCCTTACAGAGGCTTGCCTCTTTTCTCCAAGGTTGGGGACAGAGGGTGGTGCTGGGGGAACAGACGTCCCAGAGGCATCCACTGGTGTGCGGAGTGCCACAAGGGGCAGTGTTTCCCCCGATGCTGTTTAACATCTATATGTGCCCCCTCGCCCAGATTGCCCAGAGATACAGGCTGGGTTGTCACCAGTACGCTGATGACACCCAGCTGTATCTGTTGTTGGGCGGCCAGTCTGGAGCCACCCCAGATGACTTAGGTCAGGCACTTCAGGATGTAGCGGGCTGGCTTGGGCTGAGTCGACTAAAACTGAATCCAACAAAGATGGAGGTCCTGTGCCTGAGTCGGAACAGACCAGGAGTAGGGAAGCCATTGCTGGCCTTCGGGGGGGAGGGCGTTGGTGCCAGTGCCAAGGGTCCGGAGTTTGGGAGTGCTCCTTGATGCCTCCTTAACCATGGAGGCCCAGGTAGCCGCCACTGCCAAGGCAGCCTTTTACCATCTATGGCTGATTAGGCAGTTGGTTCCCTTCCTCGACCGCAATGACCTGGTGACAGTGATCCATGCTATGGTCACCTCAAGGCTGGACTACTGTAACATTCTCTATATGGGGCTGCCCTTATTTCAGCTCCAGAGGCTGCAGCGAGTGCAGAATGCTGTGGCTTGGCTGTTGATGGGCCTCTCAGTCCGAGACCACATCCAGCCGGTGCTGAGGTTGCTGCACTGGCTGCCTATAGCGTACTGGATCTGGTTCAAGGTGCTGGTATTAACCTTTAAAGCCCTATATAGTCGGGGGCCAGCCTATCTAAGGGACCACCTTTCCCCATATATACCCCAGAGAGCACTGCAGTCAGGCACCCAACATTGCCTGACCCTCCCTGGCCCTAGGGAGGCCAGGTTGGCATCTACCAGGACCCGGGCCTTCTCAGTGGTGGCTCCGTCCTGGTGGAAAGAGCTCCCGGAGGACATCAGGGCCCTGCGGGACCTTTTACAGTTCCGCAGGGCCTGCAAAGCAGAGCTCTTCTGCCAGGCTTACACGTAGGAGCTGCCACTGGGGGAAAAGGGGCCACTGGTGCTGCCGGTTGGACGATCTTGGCCAGGAAATCAGTCATGGAAATGCCACCTGCCTAGGGACACAGGGACTGCTCCTGTTGTGCAGGCTCTGCATCGCCGCTATCTTTTGGATTCTTGTATCTGTATGTTTTTATGACTTGTGTTTTATGTTGACGAAGTTTAACAAATTTTAACTGTTTTGTGATTGTTGATTTTATTGATTGTTAGCCGCCTAGAGCTGGCCTTGCTGGCTAGGTGGGGTATAAATCTAAATAAATAAATAAACTGAATGAGATGCAGATTCCAGTTAAGAACATAAGAGAAGCCATGTTGGATCAGGCCAGTAGCCCATCTAGTCCAGCACTCTGTCACACAGTGTCCCAAACCCAGGTGCCATCAGGACCACCAGTGGAGCCAGAACTACAGAAGCCCTCCCACTGTTGCTTCCCATGCACCAAAAATACAGAGAATCATTCTCCTGGACAAAGTGTTCCATTAATACTGATAGACCTCGACTCCATATGTTTATCCAATCCCCTATTGAAGCTATGTTCGTAGCCGCCACCTCCTATAGTAGTGACTTCCACATGTTAATTACTCCTTAGGTGAAGAAGTACTTCCTTTTATCTGTTTTAAGACTACTGCTCATTAATTTCATTGAATTTCCATGAGTTTTTGTACTGTGAGAAAGGAAGAAAAGGACTTCATTCTCTACCTTCTCTGTCCTATGCTTAATTTTGTAAGCCTCTATCACGTCACCCCTCAGTCATCATTTCTCCAAGCTAAAGAGCCCTAACCTCTTTAACTTTCCTTCATAAGGAAGGTGTTCCATTCCCTGAACCATTTTAGTTGCCCTTTTCTGCACCTTTTCCAATGCTATATCTGAGGTGCAGTGACTGGAACTGTACACAGTATCTCATATGAGGCCACAACATGGATTTATACAGGGGCATTATGATACTGGCAGATTTGTTTTCAGTCCCCTTCCTAATACTTCCCAGCACAGCATTTGCCCTTTTTATTGTAGTCGCACACTGAGTTGACATCTTCAGTGAGTTCTCTACCATGACTCCAAGATCTCTTGCCTGGTCAGTTACCACCAGTTCAAACCCCATCAATGTATATTTATAGTTAGGATTTTTGGCTCCAATGTGCATTACTTTGCATTTGTCCAATGTGCATTACTTTGCATTTGAACCTCATTTGCCACATTGCCACCCACTTGCCCAGCCTCAACAGATCCCTCTAGAGTTCCTTACAGTCCTCTCTTGTTCTTACCATCCTGAAACACTTAATGCCATCCACAAACTTAGCCACTTCACTGCTTACTCCCAACTCTAAATCATTAATAAACACGTTAAAAAAGTATCGGACCTAGTACCGAGCCCTGTGGTATCCCATTTCTTACCACCTTCAGCTATGAAAACTAACAATTAATACTCACTCTCTGTTTCCTGTTAGTTAACTGGTTTTTAATCCACAAGAGGATTTGTCTTCTTATCCCATGACTGCTCTGTTTGCTTAGGAACTCTATCAAAAGCTTTCTGGAAGTGTAGTTAAATAACACCTACTGGGTCACTCTTGTCCACATGTTTGTTCACCTCCCCAACGAGCTCTAAAAGGTGAGACAAGATCTTCCATATCAGAATCCATGCTGATTATTCCTCAATAGCTTGTGTTCATCAATGAACCTACTAATTCTATCTTTAATAATAGATCCCACCAACATACCCAGTATCAATGTTAGACTGACCAGCCTGTAATTTCCCAGATCTCCTCTGGAACGTTGTTTAAAGGCATGGGTTACATTAGCTACCTTCAAGTTCTCAGAAATGAAGGCAGACTTTAATGACAGATTGCATAGTTATGTCAGGAGATCCACAAGTTCACATTTGAGTTCTTTCAGAAGTCTTGGATGTATACCATCTGAGCCTGGTGATTAGTCAGTTTTTATCCATCACTTGTAGGACCTCTTTTTTGTCTCTTCCATCTGACTCAGGTCTTTTGACACCCCACCTAAAATCGGTGGTTCTGGAAACGGCAAGCACCTCCCATCTTCCACAGTGAAGACAGAAGTGAAAAATGCATTCAACTTCTCTTCTATTTCCCTATCATACTTCAGTAATTCTTTTACTTTTTGCTCATCCAAGGGCCCCACTACCTCCCTAGATGGTTTTCTGCTATCATTGTGTTTGAAGAAAGGTTTATAGTTGGTATTTGTGTTTTTTGTAATATGTTCCTCATAGTCCCTTTCTGTCTGTCTAATCAACAACTTGCATTTTATTTGCCAAAGCCTGTGTTCCCTTTTATTTTCCTCATTTGGACTAGCCTTCTACTACTTAAACTCAGGCCCTGCAGGATCTGATGCAATTCTGCAGGCCTGTAAGACCGAGATGTTCTTCCAGGCCAATGGTTGAGGACAGCAATGATTTCCCTCTGGGTTGACTTCTTTCCCTCCCTCGGGTTCCCATTTCCTCTTCCCCTACCTTGTTGTGATTTTTTTATTTACCGAATTCTATGATATCCACTTCCCCTTTTAGATGAGGGGCACTATGCTGCATTTCTCTTTCATGTGTCATCTTATTGGTTGCCACTAGTATATTAAGAGTTGTTTTAATACTTGTTTTAATCTATGAATACTGTTGTTACCCACTCTGAACCCTGTTGCACAGGGGAGGGTGGACTATGAGACAGACAGACAGACAGACAGATAGACAGACAGACAGACAGACAGACAGACAGATAGATAGATAGATAGATAGATAGATAGATAGATAGATTCCTTACCTTTTACTGCTTCCATTATGTTGTTTATTAACCATGGAGGCCTTTTTTAAAACCTATTTGTAAATTTTCTAACCTCGTATATACATTTTATCTGAGCTTCTAGGATTGTTGTTTTAAATAGTCTCCAAGCTTCTCGAAAGCATTTGACCTTCCATTCCATTCCATTCAATTCCTTTCCTTTCCTTTCAGTTTCATGAAAGAGCAACCAAGCACAGTAATCTAGTTTCACTATAGCGGTTTATTTATGCTACATGGGACATGAGCAAGGGAGAGAAAATTACCACCACATAAACATTAGTGATGCTATCTTTTCTGAAGTAACTTCAGTGTTTTGTATTTATCAGCTACTGCTGAAGTTGAACCGTTATGAGATTGATCCCGCTTTATACTTGTAACTTTTGGGGTCCCACTGAAGAATAAGCTTCTAATACCGTAATGTGCATTTGTAGTGCTAGTTTCATGTGTACAAAATATTCTAAAATCTGTTCAAAGGAATTGAGCAGATACACTTCTAAAATTCATTAGATTCTCAAATATTTTATGACAAAAGTATAGTCATATACTCATGCTAAGTAAGTTAGTTTGCTATCTTATTCTGAATTTTTTTTTACATAAAGCAATTTAATCCTCTTGTTTCTCTTTTTTCTCTTTCAAAGAAGAATTTTTCTTTGATTTCTCACTCATTTGTAAGTTCAGACCTTGAAGGGCTTACTCCACAGGGTGCTCTAACAGGCATTAGGGAGGTTTGGAAAGACATTGTCTTTTTCTGATCATCTACTAAGTGAAATTCTGAAATTTGGTAGAACTTTCCTTCTTCCCCCTCCTTTCTTTGAATTTCTTTCTCTTTTTTGCTCAAAACCAAATTCATTTGAAACATACTCCAAATTCCTAAAAAGAGGAAAGATAACAGATGGTTGGATTTCAGAGATAAACTAGGTAATGACGACTTAAGAGAACTTCTCTTAACACTACCTGAAGAATTAATAGGAATTGTATTAACAACACTACTTGAGGCCAAAGATGGACAA
This sequence comes from Lepidodactylus listeri, assembly GCA_029233225.1. Lineage (NCBI taxonomy): Eukaryota > Metazoa > Chordata > Lepidosauria > Squamata > Gekkonidae > Lepidodactylus > Lepidodactylus listeri. The sequence continues at coordinate 113,628,971 of JARCFY010000001.1, read as the reverse complement.
AAGCAGCTGGTCAAATTTCATGGAAGAATATACTTTCAGAAGCTCCGGGTCTTAGGGACCACATCATTCCAGTCTTGGCCCATCTAAACTGTCCCCCATTTTGTTTCTGGACAGAATTCAAGGTGCTGGTGTTGATCTTCAAAGCTCTATATGGTTTGGGACCAACATACCTGATGGAGTACCTATTCCCTTATGAACCTGTCCAACCACTAGAGGTAATCTTCAGAGGCCTTGCTTCAGGTGCCCAACTTCTGAATTAGGCAGATGGCAACCAATGTTCCCTTTAACCTCCACAGTGTTATGAGCAAAAAAATTGGCCTTGCGAGTGAAAAAAGCTAGCAGCATTAAAGTTGTGAGTGAGTCTACATTACACTATTGCATAAATTAGTTTTTTAGATTATTTCCATAACCTTGTAAAAATCTCAGAATGAATTATTTTAAACTATATTTAAACTATATTTAAATAATAATTTAAACATTATAAGAGAAAACAGAATCAAGTTTTATTACACAAAATATTGTCCTCTGTGGGGGTAGACCAGGCTGCCAAATAACAGGTCTACCCTTCCCTTTCCACTATATTGGTAGACTTGCCCTCCTGAGAACAGGTCTACCCTCTTCTTTCCACTATATCAATAGACCTGGCCTCGGGAGGAGGTCTACCCACCCCTTTCCAATATATTGGAAAACATACCAGCACTTAAGGGGTGGGGGGGAGACTCTTGCAGTCTACTTTTATAAAAGGGGAAATATGACAAATTACAGATAACACAGGTGGAACAATCACTGTCAGCACCATGCCTAAGCTAACAAACAGGAAACTGCTCAAATGTTATCAATCTGCCCAAACTACTTATTTATTCAAATATTTATATCCCACTTGTCCTGTGACTCAAGGCAGCTTACAAATCATACTGAAAAGCAAAATGGGTGTGCAAAAACAATACCTATTTTCCCCCAGCTCCATTATAGCCTATTGGGAACATGATGGTCAATGAGCCCCATAGGCTATAATGGAGAATCTTGGGGGTATCTGGGGCTCTGGGGGGCTGTTTTTTTGGGACAGATGCACCAAATTTGTAGTATAACTTCTGGTGCCTCTCCTCAAAAAACCCCAAAGTTTCAAAAATGTTGGACCAGGGAGTCCAATTCTATGGGCCCCAGAAGGAGGTGCCCCCATCCACTATTGTTTCCAATGGAGGGGAGAATGCCTTAGTGTGAGAGAAGCTAAAATCCCTGAGCTGACAGCTAAAATTTTGTGTACTAGCATACCTTAGAGGGAACTAGGGGTCATTTCGAGCAGAAGCTCGGGGGAGCGCAGCTCTGGGAGTTGGTACCAGCCCCCCCCCCCTCCATGGGGGAATGCCTGCTTGTGTCATGGCTGCAGCAAAATGACCCCGTGCCCTGGAAAGGTCCTTGTTCCTCTGACCAGCCTTCTGAAGGCTTCAGCCACCACTGAAGCTATCCTCCCAGAATACTGGTATTTCTGAGGCTTGGATTAGTAGCTGTCCCCTCTCTGCCAGCTCGCTCGCTCGCTCTTCCTTCCTTCGTTCCTTCCTTCCTTCCTTCCTTCCTTCCTTCCTTCCTTCCTTCCTTCCTTCCTTCCTTCCTTCCGACATACTTCCGGTGATGTCAGGTGGTGTAGCATATGCAATGCTACGTTATGCTAATAAGTTATGCTAATGAACTCCTGCACCTCTTTTTCTACAAAATGACCCCTGGAAAGAACTATGGTGGCCACCTAGGAGAGGGCCTTCTGATTTATTACCAAAGCTCTGGAACTTTCTCCCCAGACAGATTCATCTGTCCTCTTCTGTTGCCATCCTCCACCATCAGGTGAAGATTTCCCCCTCCCCTTCATTTTGCATTCTTTCAGTGATCCCCTTCCTAACCAATATTTTAAGTGCCACATTTATGGTTTGCATTATTTTAACTCTCTTAAATTGTTTTAATGATTTGTGCTTGGAATGGGGAAATTGATTTTAATGGTTTTAAAATGTGGTTTTATTATGTATCTTTTCAATTATTACCTGCCTTGGTGGTCAATTTAAGGGCATACAAATTGTATAAAACAAACAATTAATGAGTAGTGCATTCTGACAGGTTTCCTTTGCAGAAACTTCTAAGCAGCAGTTTCCCCACGCAACTGAAATTTGTACCCAGGGTGCATATTTCTTAAGATTTTGAGTGTGAAATCTCATTAATATAAAGGATTTCCATCTATTTATTGTCCTGTCACTTTGTCATATTCTAATCTGGCAGTGTTTGTTTTGCTAGTCTGTTACAGAAAAGCAGAAGCCTGAGAAATTAATACTTCGATTTTCTTCTCTTTGCTGGAAGTCATCAGTAAATTCTGTATTGATTAACATGAGCTAGATCTGAAAGCTAAGCATCTGATTACATAAGAAATGAAATGGGGTTGAGTTGGGGGAGCACCTAGCTTACATTTCATGTGTAGCGCAGTACTCATAATACTCACTTTAAAAACAGGCAGTGGAGAGTTCAGCTCTGTAGCATGGCACTGCAACCAGAGAGGCTTCAGCATTTTCCCCCCTTCCACCCCATTCAATTTTGCCAGAAAAAAAATGGCCAAGGGGGGCCATTTGTCCTACTGCCAGTTCTGTCTGCCCAGAAGACACATGGAACTGATGGCTGGATGAACACCTCCCCCACTGGGCATTTTTCCCTCTGGTGAAAGCATGCGGGGTGGAAGGAATGCCAAGGCTCTTCCTGCCACCATTAGGGGCCAGTTTGTCCCCGCACTAGGATATACATGAAATGTGAGTTCATTTGGGGGCTTTCTCAAGTCAACTTGCATTTCACCTCTCATGTAATCAGACCCTAAGGCTTTTATCCAGATATCTGTTTAGGCTGTAAAAAAGATCTCACAGTAAGTGAAGGCTGATGAAGTCTAATAAGATCTTGAGCTCTCCGTATATTTCTCTCTCCTTAATCTCCATCCTCCCAAGCCCAGATTAAGCACCACATTTTAACGAAAACTAACACACCTTTGGAACTTTGATAATCTGATCAGAATGTCTATATCTCTCTTTGAGAGCATAACTAGATCATTTCTTTTAATTCTTTCAAATTTTCCTATCATACCAGTGTTGGTCAGACCACACAAGACATCCAATAAACAATGCAATGGAAAAGCTCAGGAGGTTACTTTATAAGGTAGAAGATCATAGTCTTTATTGTATATATAACCTTCCTTTTATTGCATTCTCTTTTACCTGAATTTCAAAACTGGTGAACAATACAAACAAACACATACAAAAACTTAGCTAAAGCATGGATACCATAATGCAGAAAAGCGGCAGAAAGGTAAAAGAGAATGAACTAAAAGGAAGGTGATTCATACAATAAAAAGCCCAGCAGGAACTCATTAGCATAATAGGCCACACCCCTGACCGCACAGCTCATTAGCCTATTCAGCGGGGGACGGGAAAGCACAGGGCAAGCATGGGAGCTTGCCTCTTCCCCCACCCAAGCTTATTCACCCCACTTCAACATTGCCTTTCTAGTCTACCCCCCCCCCCTCCAAACAAGATGGCTGGGGAAAGGGGCTGCTGAAGTGCCTGGGATCTGAAAGATCCCTTCAGCATTGCCTTTCTAGTCTCCTAACCCCCCCCCCCCCCCCAAACCAGACAATCGGGGAAATGGCCCAGCCGTAACTCCGTTCCTGTGTGTTCCTGCCCCAAAATAGCCCTGACCTCTCCTTTATAAAGCAATCTCCTGAGTTGTTCTGTTATACTTCAGTTCTAATACCTTTACTCTACAGTTCTGTCCCTCTTCAAAAATTCTGTTTTACACATTCTGTAAAATGACAGACGTGTGGGTAGTCTTCCTGATCTCCTCAAGCAATCTATTCCACAAAGTGGGACCCACAACAGAGTGCATGTGACTGGGCAGTTGACAATTTTACCCCTTTTCAGAGTAGTACCTTCATCTGAGCAAAACTGTCATGGTGGATCACAGCATAGAAGGCACTGATTCAGGTATGTGGACCCAAGGCCATTAAAGGCTTTGTAAGTGATAATCATGCCCTTTAATTAAATCTAGTAACTGAACAGTAACCAATGGAGCAATCATAGAATGGGTGTGAAAAGCATACTCCAGCTAGGTCCTGATAGCAACTGAGATGAGGTATTCTATACCAACTGGAGTTTCTGATTTGTCTTTAAGGGCAGACACAGATAGAGTGCATTACAATAGTCCAGCTGAGGTAGCCATATTGTGGATCCACATGGCCAGATCAGCTGAGTTCAATTAGATGGCCATCTTCTGGACTAAATGAAGGTGGAAGAACACTTTTTTGAAGCTGTATCAGCTTGCTTCATTAATTGCATTAACTTACTTGCATCATTAACTGCATTAACATAAATTGATGAGGGCAAGCCTAGCAGGAGTGAGTGTGGGAAGAGGAAAGAGTTATAAAGAAAGGAGTTATTGAAAAGATTAGTGGTGATGGATTTATACAAAGTGTTGCAAGAATAGTGCTAGGAGGATGGAATGCTAAGCAGAGAAAGAAAAGGTATACCAGTTTAAAGAGAACAAATACTAGCTTGATAACAGAACAGTAAGGACAGAGATAGGATTTTAAGAGACAAGGAGTGGAAGTGGAGTTACTTTGTCTAGTCTCAATGTATAAGCAGTGCTAAAAAGCCTGGGTACAACAGTGTGGTTTTGGGGGGATTCTTCTGGACCAACTAGCCCACTTTTAAAGATGTTTAACCATTTCACCTGATTTTCATGGGCTTTCTGGTCATGTGATAGAAGGAAGGAGGGGAATGAAGATAGCCTGAGAAAGTATTAGATGTCATTTCCCTTGTTAAGTAAGGAATAGAGGCTAGCTGCATATTCTGTCCTCCCCACCCCCCCCAGAATGTTTAGGAAATTAGTTTTAATTGTCACAGTCATCAGTCATTCTAGGTTATTGTTTCACAGAGGTGATTTCACAAGACTGTCTTGGCATGGCTTTTACAGCTGTTGTCTAGATGAGTTACAGCGTAATCCTAAACAGAATTATACCTTTCTAACTCAATTAAAGTCTATCTGTGTCTGGCTGTTATTGTTCTATGTGCAATTCAAATATCAGGACATAAGTCTTGACTTAGGTTTCTCTTTTCCTGCACAAAAATGGAGTTTCACCATGCTGATTTCATACCCATGTATAATATCACACAGAAGAGGCATTTCTGCTAGCATACGATTCCTTATTCCTGCCACACTTTGAGAAAAATACAAATACAGGAAGGAAAGGAAGATAGAAGGGTGTGCAAAATGAATGTATGTGGTTTATTTACCTTCATCATTCTATCTCAGCATGGCAAATTAGAGGGGCAAAAGCAAATACGTATGAACAGTCTCTGTAGTAAACAACACCACTGCAATGCCAGCTTTAGATGGTTGGATTTTATGAATATGTTGGTCTAAAAGTAAAAGCCAAAAAAGCCAAGAACGCAATCCATGGAATAGCTTTATTAGGACCAACCCAGTGATACATAGCAGTATACAAACTTTTGACTTCCCCCAACTCCTTATCAGGATAGATGTTTCAAAACTATAAAGAAGGGAAAAACAGATTTTAAACATATTTTTTTGTAACACCATGGAAAATCTGTGCTGTTGTGAGTCATTAGGTTGCACTTAATAATCCTATTATATGGACTGTATTCTTGTCTTTGTGGGTGTTATGAATGATGATGTGAATTGTTACAAAAGACATAACTTAAAATGCAAGGACTGAAAAATATTAGTGCACTGGGGACAAAAGGCAAACAAAACAAATGTAGTGTTTACTTTGCATCCTTAATCTGAACTTTCCCATTTTTTTCTTCTGGTTTAAGCTGCTCATTTGACAACTACAATGGTCCTTCTATAGAAAGGGATTAGACAATCAAACATGGTGTGTTTTACAAATACTTCCTTATTACCACTAAGTGATGGTCTGTTGTGAAAGCCCTCTGACAAATAACGAAAGAGTGTGCTGGAGAAACAAGTCATTGCTTTCATCTAAGTGTTCTGTTGTGTAGTTGTGGCACTGCTATTTTTGGGAAGCACAAGCTGTAATAAATCATGACGTCTACCAATGACAGTTTCAAATGAACACATTTATTGGGACAGACAAGTACATTGCAAAGAGTGTTATTTACTTCAGGTGCTGACATAGAGTGCCAGTGGCTGGATTTAAACACAGATTCACTGATTGTAATTGTAAATTGCACTGGCATATTTAGAGCATTTGTTCTACACAATGATCTGAGTGCAAACATGGCTAGCATAACAACATAAGAATCACATGTAGAGAATAGAAAGTTACTGCCTCTGTAAACTGGGATAAACTTGTGTAGAACTACAGCAGGTGGAAGAAGTTCTCTCAAGTCTTGGCTTTGGTGCTGGATCTTTTTTCAGTTCCCACCCATCCACCCACACTTTGCACTCCTTTATATATTGATCACATCTCCTGTGATTAGTGACTACACTTGACCCAAGTTCTTGTCATCATGACTTAAATTGTTTCAGTAGCCCCAATGTCAGCAATGCACAGTGCTACACTGGTAATCAGTAGGTCTCTCCATGTGTCACTCTGATCTGGGATCAGTTCCTCTATTTAGCATTATTGTTGGACCTTTCCATTCAATAAATCACACCATTAAATTATCACTTAAAGTAATATTTGGGGGGGGGGGGCTCTTAAATTGGAAAAAATAAGGAAAGAAAAGCATTTTTTCCCCCAAGACAGGAAAGTACATGCTTATTGTGCCAAACATTGGCTTATTCCACATGGGTGGCTTTTGTCAGTTTTGGCCCTGAACAACTTCAACTTTTCCTCCCTTTTCCACATGTGTTTGGCCCCCTAAAGTAGTAGCATCAAATTTTCCTTAGCCCCCTCCCCCCATTTTTTTACAAACACTTTTCCTGCAAAGTTTTTTCTCAAGTTGTTTAGAAGTATTCAGTCTTTGACAGTCCTGCCACAGAGCAGACCAAACACTAGGGATTTGGACATAGGCTGTGAGGCTTTTGCGAGCTATTTTGCAGATAAGGTCTTGTCGCTCCACCATGATCTCCCCACCACAGTTGAAACAGTGAGCGAACTCGAGGCTCCATGCACATCTTCTAGTTTGATTCTGGATTATTTCTGTCCCCTCAATCGAGAGGAAGCTGACAGATTGCTCTCGACAGTACGTCCAACCACATGCAGCCTTGGTCTATGCCCTTCATAGCTACTTAAAGCTGGTTATGAGGAGTTTTGAGGTGCCCTCAGGGAGATTGTTACCTCATAGGGTGTCTGTTGTGGGGAGGGGAGGAGAAAGGAGTTTGTAAGCCACTCTGAGACTCCAAGTGAAGGACGGGGTATAAATTTAATCTCCTCCTCCTCCATTATTAACAAGTCCCTCTCAGAAGGGCTGTTCCTGGGGACACTTAAGAATGTGATGGTCTGCCCTCTCTTAAAAAAACCATCCCTTGATCCCTTGATCCAGCCAAATTGGCAAACTATCGGACAGTATCCAATTTGCCCTATTTGGTGCTATTTGGTGCTATCCAATTTGCCCTATTTGGTGCTGGATCACATGTAGAATTCTCTACATGTGATTGCCCTATTGGGCAAATTAATTGAGAAGGCGGTGGCGATACAGTTGCAGGGCTTTATGGAGGACGCTTCCACAATAGACCCCTTCCAGTCTGGCTTCCGCCAGGCCATGGGACAGAGATGGCACTGGTCATCCTCACAGATGACCTACAGATGCATCTGGATCAGGGTGGGATGGCGGTGCTGTTGTTGTTGGACCTGTTGGCATTCAACACAGTTGACCATCAGTTACTGACCCACCACCCCACTGACATTGGGATTCAGGGGCTTGCCTTGCAATGGCTCATTTCCTTTCTCCAAGGTCAGGGACAAAGGGTAGTGCTTGGAGATAAGCTGTCCCGAAGGCACCCGCTGATCTGCAGGGTGCCCCAAGGAGTGGTGCTTTCCCCAATGTTATTCAATATCTGCATGCGCCCCCTTGCCCAGATTGTCTGGATGACACCCAGCTATTTATGTTGTTGGGTGGTCAGTCCAACTCTAACCCAGAAGATCTGGACCGGGCGCTTGAGGATGTGGCGGGCTGGCTTAGACTGAGCTGATTGAAATTGAATCCGATGAAGATGGTGCTCCTGTGCCTGAGTTGGAGCAGATCGGGAGTAGGGATTCCACTACTGACCTCTGATGGGGCACCGTTGGTGCCAGCTTTCAAGGTTAGGAGTCTGGGAGTGTTCCTGGATGTCTGCCTAATGATGGAGGCCCAGGTAGCAGCCACTGCCAAGGCGGCCTTTCACCATCTTCAGCTGATCAGGCAGTTGGTTCCATTCCTCAAACGCAATGATCTGGCAACAGTGATTCATGCAATGGTCACCTCAAGATCGGACTACTATAATGCTCTCTACATGGGGCTGCCCTTGTCACAATTCCGGAAGCTGCAGCTGGTGCAAAATGCAGTGGCCAGGCTGTTGATGGGCCTCCCTATGCAGGAGCACATCCAGCCTGTGCTAAAGGCACTGTACTGGCTGCCAATAGCATACCGGATTCTCTTCAGTATGCTGGTTTTGACCTTTAAAGCCCTAAAGAGCTAGTTTGGTGTAGTGGTTAAGTGCACAGACTCTAATCTAGGAGAACCAGGTTTGATTCCCCACTCTGCCACTTGCACCTGCTTGATGACCTTGGGCAAGCCATAGTTTTGGCACAGCTGTTCTTGAAAAAGAACAGTTTCTGTCAGAGCTCTCTTAGCCTTACCTACCTCACAGGGTGTCTGTTGTAGGGAGGGAAAGGGAAAGGAGTTTGTAAGCCGCTCTGAGACTCCCTTGGGTAGTGAAGGGTGGGGTATAAATCTCCTTCTCTATATGGTCTGAGGCCTGCCTACCTGAGGGACCACCTTTCCCACATGTTCCCCAGAGAGCTGAGGTCAGGGTCTCAAAATCGTCTGGCCCTCCCTGGACCGAAAGACGCCAGACTGGCCTCTACAAGGGCCAGGGCCTTTTCAATAGCAGCTCCACAGTGGTGGGATGCACTCCCGGCAGACATCAGAGCCCTTTGGGACCTTTTACAGTTCCGCAGAGCCTGTAAAATGGAGCTCTTCCACCAGGTCTTCAACTAGGAGCCACTATCAATAACAACTAAGGCCCTTTATATATTAATATCAACAGCTTCTGATACATTGGATACTGACTGTAGCCATACTTATACCACCTTATTATGCCCTACTGGGATGTCACTGTTACCACTGGCAGCACTTTACCAGCACTTTATTTGTATTGTGACCAGGGCTGGCCCATCATTGACAAAATTTAGGCAGCTGCCTATGGGTGCCGGCTTGACGAAGGAGCAGTGGAGGGTCTTCCAGCAAGGGAGGCAGCCTTTGCCACCTGTGATTACGCCATTTTGGGCCTCTGGGAACGTGGGGAGGGAGGTGTGCATGTGGGGAAATCCCCATGGGGTGGAGGAAAGGGACCTGGCAGCCACCCCGGGTGGGCAGAGCTTGCCCTGGCCATGCTCCTGCTCCAGAGCCATCGTGTAAGCCACCTCATCCTGCAGTTCCAGCCAAGAGGGACAGCAGCAGGCCAGGCAGCCTCCCTTCTTCCCCACCTCCCAGTGGCCGCCCGTCTCCTACGGTCTGATCTCTGCCTCCTCCCCTCCCTCCTGGAGTGTCCCCCACCCCCACTTTTGGCATGCCCCTGAAACCAGACTGCTGGTGCTTGTGAAGGGGGGGCACCAGAAAATTGGTGTGCGCACAGGGGGGCACGTAGTGCACAACCCCCCCCCCCCAGGCATGGCCCTGATGTAGGGAAGTCTAAGACTGGGATGCTAGCCAGGTCAAAGTCCATGCTTCTTCCCCCTCCCTGCTACACAATGAGCATTGTCCTCCTGAAGCTGGCTGGCTGATAAGCCCTTCTGCAAACAGCAGGCTCCTGAGACAGTTGTCTCATCCTCTCATGTTGATTCCATGTTGACCCTCTTGTCTACTGAATGCTGACGCAGCAACCTAAGGGTGTGACGTATAAGTCTGTGTATGTTTAAAAATAAACTGCTCGCTGCCAGGGGCAGACTTGAGTTTTCCCCTTCAAACTCACTTTCTTGTGTGCAAGTCCTTCACCCTGATTTATTTATTTATATATATTTGTATTTATATATATATTTGCAGGGCTCTTTTTCTAGCAGGAACTTCTTTGCATATTAGGTGACACACCCCTAATGTAGCCAATCCTCCAAGAGCTTACAGAGCTCTTCTTACACGGGCTACTGAAAGCTCTTGGAGGATTGGCTACATCACGGGTGTGTGGCCTAATATGCAAAGGAGCTCCTGCTACAAAATGAGCCCTGATGGTATACATAGAGTAACACTGCTGAAAAGCAGTACTGGTGATGCTAGCATATCATGCAGTTGGATGCTTCTGCACAACAGGTATTACAATTGAACTCCAGACAACAGATCCTCCCCCCTCCCTTGGAGAAAATGACTGCTTTGGAGGGTGGCCTCTATGGCATTCTGTTCAGCTGCCCCAATGAGTTTTCTCCCAGAGGCCAACATAGGTGTGGAAAGGGGCTTTCAGAGAAACAAGCTTGGTTGACTAGCAACAGGCACTGAGGGGAAAGTTGCCAGCCCCTAAATACCTGGTGATTTGGGGGGTGGATCCTGTGGAGGGCAGCATTTTTTGGGGGGAATGGAAGGACTCAGCAGGATATAATGCCATAGTGTCTACCCTCCAAAGCAGCCATTTTCTCCAGGGGAACTGATCTCTGCTATCTGGAGAGCACTTGTAATTCTGAGTGATCTCCAGCCCTTGCCTGGAGATTGGCAAATCTTCTCCTCCACCCACTGCCAGGTGGGTCTAACTGTCCCCTCAGTGTCCTGCTTCTGTCAGTAAAAAGATGGCAGACTTTCAGCATAACCCCCTCCCCCGCCCACTGCCAACTTGGCAACCTAGCTTGCTCTGATTAGGGAAATACCTAGACATTTTTTGGGGGGTGTATCCTGTGGAGGGCAGCATTTAGGGGGGATGGAAGGACTCAGCAGGGTATAATGCCATAGTGTCTACCCTCCAAAGCAGCCATTTTCTCCAGGGGAACTGATCTCTGTCATCTGGAGATAAATTGTAACAGCGAGAGATCTCCAGGTCCCACCTGGAGATTGGCAACCCTAGGGGGGAATCAGCTGCACAGCAGGGGGTTGAAGGGAATGGTTTGATGGTTGCTGGCTCACCTCATTAGCCAGCCAGCCATGGCAGAGCTAAGCAGGAGAGAGAGCCTTTATTCTGACAGGAATATTCAGTTTATTCTGACAGGAAAGTCAGAAAGTCAGGTGGGGGAGGGGGGTTATGCTGAAAGTTCATTGTGTTTTCACTGACAGAAGCAGGCCACTGAGGGGACAGTTAGACCCACCTGACAGTGGGCGGAGGAGAAGAGTGGACCCAGCACCCAGTCCTTCCCCTTCGCTGGCTCTCTCCAGACTGAGGCCAAAATGCTGGCCAGTAGTTCTGTGGGCGGGACTGAGGCAAAGCAGCGAGAGAATGCAGCCAGTGGCCAGGGGCCCCTTTTGAGTGGCAACTGATTTTGGCGCCCCATGGAATCTTGCCGCTCAGGGCAGCTAACAGCATAATAAATATACATTAAAATTCCAGTAAAACTATCAGTGAATATAAAACCTACTGATTGTGACTGTCTAGGTTCTTGAGTTTTATGATGTGTATTGTTCCTACACCTATGAGCCTGCCTCAACATGGTGGTCAGGATACAAATCAAAGCAAATAAAGTAAATAAAATAAAATAAAGCCAGTTCTGAGATGGCTTCACTCAATGTACAGAAATACTCCATTCATTTTTTTTCTTGCTGCACCCATGCCCACATCCATCCACCCCAACTGACTCCATGACCCCTCAACCTTCTCTTTCCTCTCCACCTGGGGCTTTTCTACCACTTTTTAAAAAAAAAAAATTAAATGTGCAAGACTAGTGATCAAATGCTGAAGAATCTGCCTACATGCTCAAAGGCTCTTCTGGTCAGCTTACTCCTACGGAACTGATCAGAAAGCCATGCAACCATGAAATTGACCAGAAGTAGATAGGACAGGTTTTTTAAAAAAAAATCTCCTCTCTGATCTGGTCAGTTTTATGATCACATGGCTTTTTGGTCAGTTTTTTTTTTAATGGCAATAAAATATCACTACATTGCTGGAACACTGAAACAATAGTCTTAGCAGATTCTGTGAATTCTCAAACTTTCATTTTTTAAGAAGTCTCTATTCCCTTTCCTCTCAGAGATGTAAATGAAAGCTGGGAACCTGTTAAAACTATTGCTTCAGTGATCTAGCAATATTTTATTGCCATTTTGAAAAGCAAAGAAAAGACATAACTCATCTTCAGGGTGGTGGTGGTGGGGGGAGGCAACACCAGTCCTTCACACTCTATTTACAATGGCACCAGTTAACACCAGGGGTCATTTCATAGAAAAAGATGTGCAGGAGCTCATTAGCATAACACATTTGCATAGCTCATTTGCATATGCCACACCCCCTAACATACCGGAAGTGTGTCAGAAGGCAACACCCACCCCTCAGGCTCCACTCCACAAGTGAGTGAAACTGACCTGCTCTTCCTCCATTCCCTTCCCCATCCAATACTTTGTGCAATAAAAATAAGTGTAAAGAACACATTCTCTTCCTGCTCCCTTGAAACCACAAGGTTTCAAGTAGACTTGAGATACCCAGGACATGTGCACCACCCATCCCTTTCCCTTCCCCTCCCCACAAGACACCCTGTGAGGTAGGTGGGGCTGAGAGAGGTCTTTTGAGAACTGCTCATGAGAGAACAGCTCTAAGAGAACTTGTGACTTGCCCAAGTTCACACCAGCAGCTGCATGTGGAGGAGTGGGGAATCAAACTAGGTTCTCCCAGATTAGAGTCCAACTCCTGACCACTACACCAAACTGATGGGGTGGAAGCTGCTGAAGGGTTGGTGAAATTTCTCCAGTACTTATGTGCTATGTGCCCAGATAAAAAATGGTATACTTAGAAAATTTATATGCCACCTTGAGCAAGTCTCTGGAAAAGCAGCACACAGTCATAAAAGGAACAATGATAAAATTATCAGTATTAAAACAAAACATTAAAAACAATAAAGACCCTAGCAGGGCTTTCCCCAGGGCGCTGCGCCTCTGCACTGCTTGGGGAAGCCGAGGAGGGAGCAGGGCTTGGTCATGTGCCCGCCCCCTGGGCTCCTCACTCCCGGAGCTGCGCTCCTGTGCGCTCCCGCTCCAATGGACCCCTGGTTAACACCTTCTCAGGAGCCATTTTCTTTTAGCATTCTGTTCCCTGACTCTTCCACATATGTGTTCACCTTCCTCTCAGCATTATATGGCTAAAATTGTCCTTTAAAAACAAAACATAAAACAAACTATGTATGGAGGAAGCTGCTTGCACCAGCTGCTCTGTAGGGAAATTGCTTTTGTTAATTTCTACTACTTGTTGAAAGAGGTTTGCTTCACATATTATCTAAAATGTCTCCAGATAATGTCAGAAGCCATTTTCTAACTAAAGAAGTAAAGGAAAAACAAAAGCCATGTTCTCATCTTTGACCCTTCTACATGTGTGCTGATCATCCAATCAGTAAACAAAAAATCTCTAGTGACAACTGTTTTTGTGAAGGAGGAAATATCTGTAGCATTTCTGTGCAATCGCAAAAAAACTCCATGTGCAAAAAAACTCCATGTGCAAAAAAACTCCATGTGCAAAAAATAAAAGGGAGTGTTGTGATGCCATTGGTGACACCCAGCACCCTTGCTGGATATTCCTATTTATCTGACCATGTATGGAAGAAATGTACCAACTCCACAACAGAAGGGATTCAGAGGAAAGGGCATGTATGTAGAAAATTTTTCCTGACCCTATTTAAATGCTTGCAGATCAACTGATGAGAAAATCAGAAGTAAGTTGTACATGCGGAATACTCCATTGAAACAGTGATAAAGTTGCATTAAGTGCACAACAAAAAAAGATCTAACTAAAGAAGTCAAGGAAAAACAAAAGAACATAAGAGAAGCCATGATGGATCAGGCCAAAGGCCTATCCAGTCCAATACTCAGTATCACACAGTGGCCAAAACCCAGGTGCCATCAGGAGGTCCAGCAGCAGGGCCAGAATTTCAGAATCCCTCCCACTGTTGTCCCCAAGGATCAAAAATTACAGAGCATCACTGCCCAAGACCTTGTGGCGAATAGTCACTGATGGACCTCAGTTCCATATATTCAGCCAATCCCCTTTTGAAGCTGTCTATGCTTGTAGCTGACACCACCTCTTGCAGCAGTGAATTCTCCATGTTAATTACTGTTTGAATGAAGAAGTACTTCCTTTTATCTGTTCTAAGCTTACTGCTCATTAATTTCATTGAGTGTCCACAAGTTCTTGTATTGTGAGAAAGGGAGAAAAGACTTCTTTCTCTACCTTCTATATCCTGCACATAATTTTGTAAACTTCTATCATGTCACCCCTCAGTCATCATTTCTCCAAGCTAAAGATCCCTAATGCCTTTAACCTCTCTTCATGGGAAAGATGTTCCATTCCCTTAATCATTTTAGTTGTCCTTTTCTGCACCTTTTCCAATGCTATATTTTTTGAGGTGCAGAGACCAGAACCATATACAATATTCCAAATGAAGCCACAACATACATTTAAACAGGGGTTTATGATACTGGCTAAATTGTTTTCAATTCTGAAATGAGTATACATAACACTCTTCAACTGTCTAAATCCATTTAGAAATTTGAAGAGTGCTATGCTGTAGGTCTGAGATTGTGAGCTATATCTGAAAGTTTGTATACTTATTTCAGAATTGTGGCTGATTCCTGTGGAGTGCTGCTGGACTGAGAGAAGCAGTTCTGCCTTTTGAAGAAGCTTTGTGGAAATGTGGCTAGTTTTAGCTAGCTTGCCTGTAAAGTCGGGACTGCATTTTGCAACTAAAAGCATCTTATTTAAGAACTAAAGAATCTTATTTGGAAGGTTGTCTGCTACTGAGAACAACATTGTTTTGGATTCAAGAATCATCTCTTTTCATCCTTTGCACTGCATTGGGATTTACTAATTAGTATGGAATTTAAAAAACACCTAGGAACATTTTCTATGGACTGTTTTCTAAAATATTGCTGACTAGGAATAAGGCCTGTTATGGAAATAAATACAATGGGCTCTAGAAAGAGGCTCTGGGAGAGTGCCTTGGCCTTGAGTACTCAGCGTCAATTTGCTGTGGCGACCTCAGCAGAAGAATTTATCTCTGTTACCTGAAAAGCAGTTGTAATTTTGAGTAATCTTCAGCCCTCACCTGGAGATTGGCAACAGTGGTTCCCCAGGAGGAAATGGCTAGTTGGAGGGTGGAATCTATTGCATTGTACCTGTCTGAGGTCCCACTCCTCCTCAAACCCCATTCTCTCCAGGCCCCACCCCTCAAATCCCCAGGAAATTCTCAACTTGGAGCTGGCAACCCCACCTCCTTCCCAGCTAACCATCAACCTACCGTTATCTGCCCCTCTGACTGCAGCTGACTTTTGCCCTCCCTCCTGGAGATCAGTTGTAATTCTGAGTGATCTCCACCCCTCACCTGCAGATTGGCAACAGTGGTTCCCCAGGAGGGAGTGGCTGGATGGGAGGGTGGAGTCTATGACATTGTACCTGTCTGAGGTCCTACCCCTCCTCAAACCTCACCCTCTCCAGGTTCCATCCCTCAAATTTCCAGGAATTTCCCACCAGGAGTTGGCAATCCTATGTCCTTCCCAGGCAATCATCAACCTCCCTTTATTTTTCCCTCACTGTCCAGCTTTCCATCCCCCCACCACCTGCAGCCTCTACCATTCTCTGAAGCCCTGACTGCCATGTCACATTGGCTGTCATGGGGTGGGGCATCTCAGCAGGGTATAAGGACACAGAGTCCACCATTTTCTCCAGGGGAACTGATCTTTGCCATCTGGACAGCAGTTGTAATTCTGAGTGATTTCCAGCCCTCACCTGGAGATTGGCATTTCTCTGCAATGGGGACCAAAGCAGCTTACATCATTCTTCTCTCCGTCCTTTTGACTTGCGCAACAAACCTGTGAGGTGGGTTAGGCTGAAAGTCTGTGACTGGTCCAAAATCACACACTCAGCTTCTACAGCAAGAACCTGGATCTATCAGACCCTGTTCTGAAGCACTGATTCCTATGCCTAGGGTAGCCAACCTCCAGGTGGAGCCTGAAGATTGCCAGGTAGCACAACTGAACTCCAGACAACAGATCTCTCCCCCCTGGAGAAAATAACTGCTTTGGAACATGGGTTTTATGGCATTCTTTTCAGCAGAGGCCTCTCCCCTCCCCAAACCCTGGCTTCCATAAAAGCCAGAAAATCTCCAGGAATCTCCCTACCAGGAGCTGGCAACCCTGGTCAGGACTGGCCCCAATGAGTTCCTCACAAAGGCTGCAAAGGGTTTCCTTCCTTTGTCTGAACCAAGCTGGCTCAAGGTGGCTTACAGACAAGCTGGCTCAGGGCAGCTTACAGAAGTTAAAATATCATAAAACAATAAGAGCCAGTTAAAACAAAATCAATTACAGGTTAAACAGACAAGTGATGGCGGCCTTCAGAATCAACTAGTAGTAAGGCAACATCCGACAGAGTCTCAGGCCAGGAGATGTTACAAGGGCTTGTTTGTTGATGGCGTGTTCATCAGTGGTGGCTCCTAATCAAAGGCCTGGTGGAAGAGCTCCATTTTACAGGCCCAGCAAAATTGTAGAAGGTCCCACAGGGCCTGATGTCCTCGGGAGCTTATTCCACCACCGTGGAGCCACCACTGAAAAAGCCCTGGCTCTGGTGGTCACCAATCTGGCCTCTCTTGGACCACGGAGAGTCAAGCAGTGTTGTGTCCCTGACCTCAGTGCTCTCTGAAGCACATATTGGAAAAGGTGGTCCTCAAGTAGGCAGGCCCCTGACCATATAGGGCTGGAGTCTATATTGATGATGCTCCACCCCTTGGGACAATCCCTCTTTCCACACACTTTTTGGCCTTGTGGCAGCTGGGAACTGTAGGCCAGCAGATGAGGAAGCTCCATTCAACCCAGTAAGTGATACCCCTGCAGGCCCCTCTCTGGAGCTACAGCTCAATTGAACCTTATGGGGCAACATTTTAAACAAACAACCACAGACAGCAGCCATCTTACAAACACATGTAACTGCCATTTCATTACACCTACCAACAGCCACTGAGGGAACAGTTAGTCCCACACAGAAGGCAAGCAGGAGAAGTGTCTTTGTCAAGAGAGAAAGCCATTTGCCAGATATTCTGACAGGGCACAGTGGCTGAAGGAGAGGGCAAAGAAGTGGAGCAGACCCAGCCCCCAGTCAATGGCATGCGAGTACTCAGAGCCAGTGGATAGGGACAGCTTCTGAGTGACACATCAGGGAGCCAACTGATTTGGGAGCATGTGAAATGTTCAGGAGAGTCCATGGTGAAAACAGAATTATATATAAGGAGGATAAGTGGAGCCATGAGAGTGATCTTATTCTACTTAATAAACATACATTGTATATTTGCTTATTAATTCATCTTTATTAGTTGTTGGCACATTTAATAAGATTATATACATGGTTTTCTATTTTGTCATATCTGCAGACCGTGTTCTTACTTTGTCTTGTTAGTTTATAAACTATTTGCACTTCAGTAATGATCTTCACACATATGTAAGTGGGTAACAGCTTCATATGGATAACCGAATTTCAATTATCAGTGTATTTATGGTTACTTAAGGTTATATTGCCCTGATCTTGGTAGCCTAAACTAGCTTAATCTCATCAGATCTCTGGCTCTGGTTAGTATTTGGATGGGAGACCACCAAGGAAGTCCAGGGTCACTACACAGAGGCAGGCAATGGCAAACCACCCCGAATGTCTCTTACATTTGAAACCCTATGGGGTCACTTGATGACTGTGACTTGATGGCAAAAAAAAATAATAATGTTATCACTTGAAGTCACACACTAATTGAAAATGAAAAGATCAAAAGACAAAAAGCAAACCTAACAATATGATGTTATTTCCAGGCTTGACAAGAATCATGAAACTCTCATTATTATTGCTCCAGCCTCCCCTCCCCTCAGTTATGGGGACTTTTAATGCTGTGCCTTCTGTTTTGTTTTATTTTTCTTTATCTCAGCAATCAAATTTCCTAAATTGCTTTTTGTTTCATTCAGAGACAGGGCTGTTTAAGGGTGAAGTGATACTAATGCTTTCCAGAAACAACTGTATCACTCTCACTGACCTTCAAATTATATTTAACATTTGACTTGGACAACACTATACAGTGGCTCCACACATTAAAGAGAAAGATTTATCTCATGTTGCCAATCAAACCAGTAATGAAATTTTTAAAAAGTCAATCAAGCTTATATGTTTATGACCCAGGAGAAAGTTTAAAGACTTGTTAGCAAGTTGAATACATTCACAGAACATAGAAAATTTGTGTTTCAGCATATGAATGACTTCATTGTAGCCAGTCAAAAAAAAAAACCCTCTTTTGATCTATGTAATTACAAGAACAACGCTTGTTGTTTGGGCTTTGTTTAAGGCCATTTTAAAATATACTATGGGAAGGACAGTATCATCTGCTTACCTCCAAGGAAGACAAAGGTAATGAAAAGCAGCACCAATATCTCTTCAGTAGTGATATCTTCCACAGAATCAGAGACACGCCATGACCTTTCTAATGCCTATACTGTAACAGAGATTGTAAAAAGGGAGAGCTCTCTGAACTAGTTTGCATTTTCCTCTCTTTGCTGATGGCTCTAGTTTCCCCCATTTCTGCCTCCAGTTTCTTGCCTCACAATACTGGCTCCAGCTTTCCTTCTTTCCCTACACACATTGAGCCCTTTCTGCATCTGTATTCTGTTGTGGTTTCAGAGTGCATCCTTTTCTTCCCTTCTGCATTCCATCCCTCTTTCACTTCAGGTTTGTTGTGCCCCCCCCCCCCCCCCGGCCACTTTTTTATAGGACTCAGTAGCCAGATCACTTTCAACACACTCTTGCCCCACAATTCTCAAAACTTGTTTTGCTGCACTTCTTAGTTCTGATCCAATTTCAAAACTCTAAAGTAGAAGTGTTTCCGCATGCCTTGAAACACCACCCACTTCCCTCTCCTATTTCTGCCCTCTGCCCATTTACAGGAGGAGTATAAGCACAGGAGGAGCACTATCCAGTACTTCATTTGATTACTATATATGTCATTTGATGACACAAACTCTTCCATCCAATTTTTTTCCTGTTTGTTATTTGAATCAAATAAAGTTCTAATCAGATTAATTATTATAATTTTATTAAGTAAAATTTTAATTCCATTTTTAGTTTACTTGAGGAATATTAATCTGATTTAAATCTTTCTTAAGGACTGCAATTGCCTAAGAAGGATTGCCTTCTCTTGGTTTTTTCTTTTTAAAATTATTATTTTTTAATTATTTTTCAAGAGTGCTCACAAAGTATCATATTAAGGAGAGTCTTCCATTCATTAACATTGACTATTACTGCACCTTTCTGGTAGTTATTGGATACATCCATTGGGAGATTTTTCGATCCATCTATACAATCTCAACCATAAATTCTCAAATACATTTTTACTTTTCCCTTGTATTACTAATGTTAATTTATCTATTTCAGCATTTCAAGCAATTCTTCCCTTGACAGTATTTTTTCAGTTTTCCAATATTTAGCACATAAAATTCTAGCTGTTGTTACAACATATATGATCATATGTAGATCTGGGTTTTTTAAAATAAATTTCTGGAATTATATTTCATAAAAATAACTCTAGCTTGAAAGGTAGTCTTGTATTGACTATTTCTTGTATTATCCTCTGAATCCAGGTCTAATATGTTTTACTTTTATTACATGACCACCGCATATGAAAATAAGTCCCAACATTTTGCTTACATTTCCAACAATTATCTTTCCTATTATATAACGCTGTTTTAAGCTTCCAAGGGGCAAGATTCCATGGGGAGCCAAAATCAGTAGGCTGGACGGACTGCCA
Organism: Lepidodactylus listeri; assembly: GCA_029233225.1. Taxonomy (NCBI): domain Eukaryota; kingdom Metazoa; phylum Chordata; class Lepidosauria; order Squamata; family Gekkonidae; genus Lepidodactylus; species Lepidodactylus listeri. Next base: position 113,608,897 of record JARCFY010000001.1, on the reverse strand, counting down.
CTCAAAAGGGGGACCCTGGCCATTGGCTGTATTTTCTCCCTGCTTTGCCTCAGTCCCGCCCACAGAGCCACCAGCCAGCGTCCTGGCCTCAGTCTGGAGGGAGCCAGGGAAGGAGAAGGACCGACTGGGTGCTGGGCCCACTCTTCTCCACCCCCTGCCAGGTGGGTCTAACTGTCCCTTCAGTGGTCTGCTTCTGTCAGTGAAAAGACAATGGACTAACAGCATAACACCCTCCCCCACACACTGCCAGCGTGCCCAGAATAAACTGTCAGAATAAACTGTCAGAAACAGGGGGCCATTTCACACAGCACCCCGTAGTGTTTCAGGACTGGTACAAGCACTGAAAAATACTTGGGAGGAGGTTTCAAGGTAAAGGAACGCTTCCCCAATGGGAGAGGCACGTTTCTGTGTGAAAGGGCCAATATGTTCCGTTAGGGAACTGGTACTAATAAGGTTCTGTGTAAAATGCCTGACAGAAACCATTACTGAAGAGTTCCTGAAACAGAACATATTGGCTGTGTGAAATTCCTCAGGCCCTCTCTCCTGCTTAGCTCTACCACAGCTGGCTGCTAATAAGCAGTCAGTGCTTCAGAGCAGGATCTGCTAGACCCAGGTTCTTGCTGAGTGGGTGATTTCGGGCCAGTCAGACTTTAAGCCTAACCTACCTCACAGGGTTGTTGTGCAAGTCAAAAAAGGGGAAAGAAGAATGATGTCAGTTGCTTTGGTCCCCAGTGCAGAGAAAGAATACTTTTCCACCAGGGGAAGTATGGTTATCAATCTCCAGGCGAGGGCTGGAGACCACTCAGAATTACAAGTGCTCTCCAGATTGCAGAGATCAGTTCCCCTGGAGAAAATGGTGGACTCTGTGTCATTATACCCAGCTGAGGTCGCCACAGAAAATTGACACTGAGTGCCAAGGCCGGGGCACTCTCCCAGAGCCTCTTTCTAGAGCCCATTGTATTTATTTCCACAACGGGCCTTATTCCTAGTTTGACATATTTGGATAACATTTAGCTAATCTGTCTGGAGACATATGCCATCTATAGAATATTTAATATATATTTTCCTTATATGGTTCTAGTAAATTTTATATTAATTTTACAAACCTTGGACCATTGGTCTAAATTAATATTATGTCCTATATTTTGCACCCAAGTCACCACTGACAATTTGGGTGCGATCACACGGACGTTTATTGCAGGCCTCGTGGCTGTTCCCCATCGCAACTAAAGGGGCTGACTAGACGGGCCGCATCTGTCTCCCGTCTCGAAGCCGCCGCCCCCCCGCACTCGAGCCCGCTTTTCCAACTACCAGGAAAAGCAGTTTCCAAACTACCGTTTGGAAAAGCAGGCTTGAGTGCGGGGGGGGGGGGGGGCGGCTTCGCAATAAACGTCCGTGTGATCGCACCCTTTAACTACCTCATCTTTCATTTCCATTTCTAACAAAAAAGTATATAGTTTCTTTATAAGTTTTTCCTTGGTATGTAACTATATTTTATTCAGGTCTATTGGTTTTTCAGAATCTTGGAGGATAGGCCCAACAGTGGTTACTAGCCATAGTGACTAGGGCTGCCAAGTCCCCCGGTAGGGCGGGGGAAACACCGATTTTTCATGCTTCCCCGCTTTTTCAAAACTGGCCATCGGGGGGAGGCAATGGCTGCCAACAGGAGGGGAACGTCGGAGCCTGCCGGGCCCTCTCCCTTCCAGGCCTCTTAAAGGGAAATGTCTGAAGAGCCTGCAGTGAAAAGCCTCACCAGACATTTCCCCTTTAAGAGTTAGCAAGAGAGCCCCGCCCAGAGATTAACGAGGGACTAAGCTCTTACTGAAGGGCCTGCTTTTACATGCGGCTGGTGTAAGATTGAAAGGTTGCTGCTGCTGGGCCTGGGGTAAGTCCATCTGCCAGCTCTTTTCCTTCTCTCTCTCTTCCCCTCCCCCTTTCTTTCTTTTTTCTGTCTCTCTCTCTCTCTCTGTCCCCATCCAGCAGAGGTCTATCAGTGGCTATTATTAGCCACAAGGTCTAAATGGAAGTAAGTGCCTGTGCCAGCTCTTTTCCTTCTCTCTCTCTCCTTCTTTCTTTTTTCTGTCTGTCTGTCTGTCTCTCTCTCTCTGTCCCCATCCAGCAGAGGTCTGTCAGTTGCTATTATTAGCCACAAGGTCTAAATGGAACCCTTTGTCTGGGGCAGTGATGCTCTGCATTCTTGGTGCTTGGGGGGGGGGCAACAGTGGGAGAGCTTCTGGAGTTCTGGCCCCGCTGCTGGACCTCCTGAGGGCACCTGGTATTTTTGGCCACTGTTGTGACACAGAGTGTTGTACTGGATGGGCTGTTGGCCCAATCCACTGTGGCTTCTCTCCTGTTCTTATGATATGAAAATCATATTTAGCACTTGTGTAGCACTTAGTGCTTCATATTCTGCCAAGATGAGGAAGGATTCAGTAGGGCCGTTGCTCAGTGATAGAGCATCTGCTTGACATGCAGGAGGTATCAGCCTCTTCAGCTAAAAAAGGATCAGGTAATAGGTGATATTAAAGATCTCAGCCTGAGACCCTGGAGAGCCACTACCAGTCTGAGTAGTCAGTACTGACCTTGATGGACCAATGGCCTGATTCAGTATTAGGAAACTTCATGAGTTCATGTGGAAGCATGTGGAAGCAACATCACAGGATGTGACTTCACAAAATGATGTCACTTCCTTTCTCCTGGCTCCACCCCCAAAGTCTCCTGGCTCCACCCCCAAAGTCCCCAGATATTTCCCAAGTTGGACTTGGCAGCCCTAATAGTGACTAAAGAGAACTTTCATGTGTAGAGGCAGCAAACCACTCTCTAGAAGAATGTCTTAGTGTGTAGACTGGAGAAATGTTGCTCCTTAGAAAGCATGTTTTGTTTATTTGTAGCTAATCTCGTTTCCCTTTATCCTTTAGTAATAAAGATTTTAAACTAGAGGAAGTAGTCTCTTCTTTCCAGAAAGCAAGATCCATCACTCTGAATTTTCTCGAATATTAGACAAAAGTCCTAACAAGTTTGACACTATACCCTGTTTGTTGGTACCCTCCTGGGATGCTCAGTTTGATGACCACTGATCTGATCCAGTAGGGTTTCTGCTATGTTCGTAAGTACTCTGCAAAAGCTACTGCAGGCAGAAAAAAAAGAAACCCATTCTGAGATATTCTATTTATAAGAACATCCCAAAACAATAAAACCCTCCTCTGGATTATAGTGGGTTCTATGTACATACAACAAGATACTTCACTGAAAACTGCCACTGCTACAGTTTCATGTGCCATTTGGCATGTTTCCCTTAGCTTGTATTAGTAATTGTAAGCTTCTAAGTACACAAGTCTTCATCACTTTTTCTTTGCTCCACAGGTGGATACTGAAAGGTGCTTAATAGCTGACAATAAAGTATGTGTGGATCTGACACTTTTACAGATGGAGCTTTATTTGCAAATTCCCACTCCCCCCCAACGTTAGCCTTGTGAGATTTTTCACTCACATAAGCACATTCTTCATGTTTCTGCTAAAAGAAATAATTAATAATAGCAACTGCTCCTTTGCATGTTGCTGTAGTGTACTCAATTTGCTATTTTGCTTTCTGCACTATATAGACTAGAAACTACTACCTCCTCCAAAGAAGCAGTAGTACCAGTATTTCTAACCAAACATATAAAAAGCAAACAAAAACAAGTATGTCAAAGTCTGACATTCTGTAAGAAGAGACACAGAGTATGTTCTCACAGTCAGCAGACTGTTTTTTGTTTATTTGTCGATTTTAAACAGCCTGTAGGGGAATAGTTTAGAATAAATCAGCATTATCATTTTCAGGATTTTATGTCCTTCCAATCACTCTATCAACGAACCTGGGTCCTACCATGAGAGAAATAAAGATGCCCAGCTTTTCCAAGATGGAAAATTATATGTTTACAAGCATACTGTTATTAAAAGTGGGAAACCACAAGGATCTTGTGAGAGTAGCCATCCCATTCCCCTGACTTTGCTTCCTTCCCTTTCTCCCAACCCCTTCTCTCAGTCTCCCCCTCCCCGAATTTCTCTTTCTTGCTCTACCCCTATGTCCAGGGGCAGAGTTTTGGGATGGCAAGGGAACTCAACAGGGATATGATGCCATAGTAGTCTGCCCTCTAAAACTGCCATTTTGTCCAGGGAAGTGATCTCTGGATTCTGGTGATCAGTACTGATTTTGGGAAGACTCAAGTCTCCACCAGGAAGCTGGCAACTCTAACTGAAATCCATGCATGTTACAAATATGTGAGCCACTTTGTACCTGTGTGGTCAGCATTTATCTGGCTAGGACCCAAAAGCCAGCAGCTACTGTTGGTCCACGCTTAAAAGTTGGGGCTTATTCAGAGCTCAACTAGATGAGCTGGCATCTGTGTGTCTGCCAGGGGGACAAGCCACCATTATATAGCTGGGATTTTCTTCTTTCAAGAACACAGAGAAGTCTTAATCCTGAAAGCCAATGAGAGGGCACCCAAGCTGGGTGGAAGGCCAGGAGGTCTTCCCCTGGCTGAGGACGTTTGAAAACTGCATGATCGGGGAGAGCCAAGAGCCCTGGCAGCAGTGCAGGTGAGGAGGCAGTGTTTGCCAGGAGATGGAAATACCACTGTGCCTGTTCTTGGCTGCTCTCTCACCACCTGCCAAGCAGTGCCCACAACTTGCTGCCACTGTCCCCCATGATGTTTTTCAAGCCTACTCACCCCAGGGGGAGACTACCTGGATCTCCACCCAGCCAGATACTGTCAGGTATGCTTTCAAAATCAGGCCCTGCTGTGTTTTTAAAAGAAAATCCCAGCCATAAAATGATGGTGCATACCTGTGGTACACATGGGGATGCCATCATGCCGTGTCTAGTTGAGCCCTCATGCTCAATTAAACCATTGGAACTTATAATGGAAAAAATATGTCATGAAACATATCCCCTCATTCAAGCAATCAATATGACTGGAATTTTCAAGCTAGAAAAATCACATGAGCCTCAGAGGCAGAGTTACCATTATATAAATATGACTTTTACAAAGAGCAAATCACGAGTACAGATGTTGTGTGTGGGTGGGGTATAAATATCAGCCGTTTGGAGAGAAAAAAGGCTATGAAGAGTGAAATATGACAAGGGAACATGGCTGTCTAGGCAAAGCACAGGCTCCCCCTGCTACAATTCCCAGGCAAGAATGGGAAAGTGAGCATGTCCTCCTCTCCTGAGAGCCAGCATGAGCAATAAGAGCGGTGGACTCTGAACTGCTCACAAGACTCCACAGCTTAGAGGGAACATTGATTTCCCCCACTCCTCCACATGAAGCCTGCTGGGTGACTTTGGGCCAGTCACAGTTCTCTCAGCTCTATCTCAGCACCACCTACCTCACATGGTGCCTGTTGTGGGGAGAGGAAGGGAAAGGCAACTGTAAGCCACTTTGAGACACCTTAAGACAGAGAAAAGCGGAGTATAGAAAAAACACTCTTCTTCTTCTCCTTCCTGTGATCCAGTATAGAAGAAGAAAAGCAACCCTTTGCATGTAATCCCTTACCCCTGCTTTAGAGATATACAGATTAGACTAAAAGAGCTATGGGGCTTCCCTGAAAAGATTACAATTTGTTCAGAATATGATGACAGGGTTCCTAAGAGGGACCTACCAAAGAGACCCTAGTCTCTAGTGAGTTTGTTTCTAATGAGTGAGTTTGTTTCTAACCACAATAGAAATTCCTAAACAGTTTAGGACTAGAATATCAGAAGCACCAATGCCATCCATACATTCCCACATGTGACCATAGATTTCCCTAGTGTAAATCTATTCTATGTTCTCTCACAAACAATTTTAGTTCCCAGTTCAAATAATATTTGATACGTGTATATGTATTTTCCCATGTGATCCTATCATTCAGATACATCATACATGCATATCAAATATATCAAACCTTCAGTAGTTATATGTCTCCGTTCTTTTCAGATGATAAAATTAGTATAATTAATATTATGCTTTGGAAGCTGAGATTTCATTAATGTCAATTTAGCATATTACAGCTTTATCAAAGACTGTCACATTCCTGCTGTGCTGAACACTCTGATATGAGCAGGAACTATATAATTATTAAGTCCGTACGTGTAAGTTTTTCTTCCTCTAATAGAATCTTTTCAAGCCTAGGTCTTATTTCCTCAGTGTATTCCTGAAATTTCAAGTGACCTCTCAAGAGATGCTCAGTAATAGGAGATAATTTCATGACCATAGAAAAGAGAGCTTCTTTCCCTGATATCTGACACATCAGTTCTTTTTTAAAAAATCAATTAACCATCATAGTTTATGCATATATTCACACTATGAATACAGTAATAGGCAAGGAAGGGCTGGAGATGAAGGCACCTCCAGAGGTTTGAATATATTTTCACCTCCTCAAAAGCAGTCATAATCATATAAGCAAAACTTCAAACTAATGGTGGAAGGGAGACAAAAGGCAGGATAGTCTGTGGTAAACTTCCATATGGTGGTATTTGGAGAAATGACTACATGAAAACAATGCATTGATCTTAGAGTTCTATGTGTTTGAATAGACAACCATTTCTCTTTACAACAGTTTGCCCTGACGCTCCCCTGACAAATGATGACATGATACAAAATAATGTGGCTTCAACTAGTTTTATTTATTTATTTATTTATTTTTAAATGGCTGGTCTTTGCTATTGTTTATTCCAATAAGCTCATGATTTTGAGGGTGGGCTGTGCTAGGCAACCACCTGGCCTGCCTTTTGGGCAGATCCACCCCATCTCCAAACTTGGCTAGTGCTTTCACCAGCCTTGCTTATCACCACCTGCACAGCTGTATGTGGAGAGGACCCAAGCTTCATCCCTCTCCCTTGATGCGCTGCAAGGCTCCAACCAGGTTCAAAAGATGCTGTTCAGCAACAAGAGCTCTTCTTCACAATGCACCCAGCTGCAAGGCATGTGATGGCTTGTTCCAAACACCTTCATCACATATATGTCTTGGAGTTAACCCTACCTATTCTGAACAACCTGTTCTATTCCTGCCACATAAGGGGGATAGCCTAGATTATCATCCCTTGTTCCACCTGCCTACTATAATGTCAAACAGGTCTTGATGAAGATCAGCCAAGTAAATGTCACCCTTCCTTAGAAAGATGGACCCCATCCTTCCTATACAGGTGCAGCATATTGTGGCAGATGGGATGGGAGATGCACCCCATCTCCAGAATCACTACAAATGGCCATGTTGGCTTTACACCTGCCCTTTTCAATGGTGGTGGGCTTGACAGCCCCTCTGGAGAATTCTGTCCAGACCCCCAGCACTCCTGGGCAATATTCCCTAATCTTCTTTAAATCCCTCAGAGCTCTTATTACCACTGCTACCCCTTTGGTCTGCACTAAATCATTCTCCAGTAAATGCCACAGAAGGACAGACACCTGTCTTCTCTCAGGACCTGGTAGAGAGGTCATAAGCTGGCCTCTCCACATTCTCCGCTTGCCACACTACTGGATGCTTACAAGATGAAAAAAATCACAACTGAGTCCCACCAATACTGACCTTGGCCCCGTCTCTTCACCCAAAAGATAATACAGTAGCCTGGGGTAAGAATCCTGGCAAGGTTGTGTGATATGCCTGCACCTGCAAGAAATAGAAATCATACTGCATTCTCCCAGGGCTTTTTTTCTGGGGGAACACGTCAGAATGGAGTTCCAGAACCTCATCAATGAAATTCTTTTAAAATGTTTAAAAATTCATGAGTTTTCAGTATACAGTTTGAAAATTTTATTTCCCTCTTGAAAGTTTCGGCACCTTTAAAAAAAAAAAAAAGCCCTGCATTCTTCAATCCTGAACATTTTGGATCTTAGCTTACTGATCCACTGTACTGTTTGGTTAGGCAGGCTTCAACCATGCTGCCACTGAGGCAGCTCCATAAAATGAATCAGTGGCTAGATAGGCCCTGTCTTGCTGCCATTGAGGTGGTGTCAGTATGAAATGAATGTGTGGCCAGTAGGTAGGGTTGCCAAGTGTTGAAAACTCACCGGTGGGGGGGAGTCCTCCTGTCGCCGGGAGTTTCTTCTGGCGCGTGCGCTTTGCGCGCACACCCATTGACGTCACCGGAAGTGACGCAGCACGTTGGGGGCATTGCCAGAGCGTCACCCTGGCAATGCCCCCAACGTGCTGCGTCACTTCCGGTGACGTCATTACGTCATCCTCGCTGGACGACGTCGGGGGTGGGGTTCCCCCCGCCGGCCAAATGCTGGCCGGTGGATCGGGAACCCCTTTAGCGGGGGATCCCCCGCCCCTCCCAGGCTGACTTGGCAGCCCTACCAGTAGGGGTATGCATTTTTTTTGGGGTTAAGTCTATTGGACACGAAAAAGTTTTGGGATTTCTGAAAAAACCTGAATCCCAACGCTGGTAAAGGATCCGGATCTGGGATTTTTTGGAAATCCCAATTTTTTTTGGGGGGGGGGGTCCAATAGACCTGAACCAAAAAATACACACAGAGAAGAAAACAGCTGCAAAACTGCAAAAAAAACAGCTGAGAAGTAGCTCTGCTGGGGCTCTTTTGGTGACCCCTTTAAACCAGACTGCTCAAAAGAGTCCACAAAACAGCTGATCCTGTGGGGAGAATTCTCCTCACAGGCTCAGCTGGGCAGCCTGGTTTAAACCAGTCCATCCAACAGAGCCCACAAAGCAGCTGATCTTGTGGGGAGAACACTTCCTGCAGGCTCAGCTGGAGCTCTCTTCAGCAGTTTGTTCAAACAGCCCAAAAGAGCCCCAGCTGAGCTGGCAGGGAGAGTGTGGGCCCCAAAACAGCTGAGTAGTGGGAGCAATCTGCTCCAGCCCCTCAGCTGTTGTTCCAGGTTTGCTGGTAATTCCGAAACCTATCCTGGATTTTTTCAGTGATTTTTTTTGAGGGGGGGGGGTTCTTCTGAAAAATCCTAGATACATTTGGATGCTGAAATATACCCAAAAAATACTGATAAGGTGTTTTTTGCATATTTTTTTGGGTTGGGTAGACCTGAATGCACACTCCTAGTGGCCAGATAGGCCCTATCTTTCTGCTGTCGAGGTAGCTCCAACCAAATTTATGAACGGCCTGACCAGCTCTGTTCCACTGAGGCAGCACCCATCCAAAATGAATGCTCAGCCCAACAGGCCTACTCTTGCTTCAACTGAGGCAGCATCAATTCCAAATTGACTGCATGGTCATACAGGCCCAATCTTGCAGCCATCACGCTGGCACTGATCTAAAATGAATGTGTGGCCTGTCTGGCCTAAACTTGCCATCATCAAAATGGCTCAACATGAGAAAAGACCACTGGGTCTCTCAAAACCCTTCACAAGATATGTACAACTACCAGTATTGGGAAGAGCTCCCAAATGTTAGGTCTCTTAACAAACTTGCAGCTCCCACTGAGAGAACACTATTGTGCACACCACTGGCCCTAAAATTATGCAGCAAAGCAGAGACCACCAGCTATATCAGACTGGACCAAAATTCTAACCTTCCTAGGAGATCTGTCTGAAAAATTAATCCTTCTTATCGAAACCACCCTATATGAAAAATTCACATGCCCCAGTAGAGACTGCCTTTCCTTAAGGTAGACTTTTGCTCACACCCAGACCTCTCAACAAGGTTGAGCCTTTCTCGGATTCATCCTGTGAAAGCCTACAAGCCTCAACTGCTGTGTCACTTTCATGACAAAGATATGATGGATCTTGGATAGGCCTCTGGCATCCTCAACTGTCAAAATGGGAGGAGGGGAAGTTCCAGTGCCAGCTCCTCAAAATTGCCTTAAGCTGAGCACATTCCCCAGAGTTACTGGGAGTGGCTAAAAGAAGAAACTTGAGTTCATCTAACTGTATGTTTCCCTAACAGACCCCACCTTTTTCTTAAAGACCCCTTTGATATGGTCTAAAACACTCAAAACTGAGCATAAAATAGAACATGATGAGCTCCTAATGAGACCCCCCCCCCCCATTCTTAAGTGCTGGGGTCCCTAAAAGGGCATTTAAAAAAAAACTTGCCCCCAACTACCTGCTGCAAATACATGATGGACCTCAAGTTATTAGCCATGTAGGCCCATCAGGAGCCTAAAAAGAGAATACAAAAACCAACCATAAATCCTTTCTATGAACACTCTGAATCTCACATATTGTGAAACTAGCCTAACACAGACTCAAGGGCATCAAACTAAATTGGGACTGGATCCTTTATTTTATTTTAATTTCTATCCCACCCTCCCCTGCAAGTGGGATCAGGGCAGGTCACAACAGAGATATAAACAACAATCCAAATTCTTAAAGCCATAACAATAAGAATCCTGAATAAAAGATAGATGGTCGGCCAGCAACAGATGGATTGTACAGCTTGTGTTGAAGATTAGGTGGGCAGAAATATGATAAAACAATCCCACCATTGATGGTGACGACTGCCATCTGCATCATGAGGCGATTTGAAGGCAGTTTAGGCAGGATGGGCCTAAATGAATGGACACCCACCAGTTAGCCAAAAGGCCCCATCCACAAGACAGGAGGCACTGTTTACAGACAGTCCATCTTTCTCAGCCACAGCAAGAATACTGAAGGTGAAAGGGTATAGCTGGGTAAAGCAACCTGCTGCCTTCTCCTAATTGGCTGACCAGATTTCTGTTGACCAATTACATCCCATGCCTCATTTGAAGCTAATGGGACCAGAGCTAATTGATCCACAGCATGGTCTGCTATGAATGTCTTTTCTAATCGATATCACTGCCGGCACCCAAACTACTTGTAGGCCCCACTGGAGGAAATGTATGAATGCCTGTAATCCTCAAGCACAGGTAAAAGCATTTTGTGATTATTATTTTTTGTGGATATTTTTTGTGTGTGTGTACTTGCAAGCCTGGAAGTCATGGAGACTTCTGCTGACCCGTAGTGGGGCTAGGACATTTCAGAGAGGTGGCTTTAATGTTACCTGCCTCTGTGTCCTGGGCCTATTCCTTGCCTCTGTGTCCTTGGGCCTATTCCTGTGTCCTGGGCCTATTCCTATTCCTGTGTCCTGGGCCTATTCCCTGCCTCTGTGTCCTTGGGCCTATTCCTGTGTCCTGCCCTATTCCTTGGAGATTGCCCTTCCAAGCAGCGCTGGCCCTGCTTAGCTTCCAAGGCCTGATGAGATCAGGCTTGCTTGGGCTATCCAGATCAGGGCTTCAGTACGTGATAATTTTTTATAGGAAAACAAACTGAAAAGGAAGAGCTGACAGCCTCTCCCCACAACCTGCTCTAATCTTCCCCAATAAATTGCAGCCCCTGTGATTGCATTTTTAAAAATGGAAAAACAACTTCAAAACTGTTTGAAACATAAAATACATCTTTCTTAAGCTGGGATTTCATATGTTCCATCTGTGTTTTCTTCCTAATATTTTGAACCACTGATTCTCAGTTATGCTCTGTTTGTGCTCATGAGTTAACTAATATTCAAAACTCCTTCAAAATTAAGCACTGTCTCAAAATGTCATCAATCTTCTGCTGATTCCCTCTTTAAGATCACTCAACAAGACTTTTCAAAGGTGTTGACTTACTACCATCCATGTTGTCTTTCAGTGCACCATCATTTATCATTCTCTTTCGTGGGCAGATTGGCCTGCTCCTGCACAGCAGGAAAGACATTCTGCAAGTCTGTTTCCCTGTCTTCCTGTGCTGTTATTTCTCCCTTCTCTTCGTGAATGGATAAGCTCCAATTCCTCTTCCAAGGAGTTTGTCTCCTTCAGCATTCATTATACTGAATGAATCAACCATTCTTTCTCTCAACCAAAAGCTAGTTTTATCATGTTAAAAACTACCCAAAATTTGTTTTCTGTTGCCTATTAACACTTCCTTGCTATGTTTGAAGTCCTCATCACGTAAAGTCTTGAATAATAAAAGAGCAAAGAAAAGTGTTGTAGTTCCTTTATTATCACAGAACATGCTATTTGATGGAATCTTGGAGACTGGATATCAGAGGTATGCCAGCAAGCTTCTTAAGGAGCAGAGAAATTAGTTTCATTTGTACTAGTTTTTCTTGTTCCTCTTCTCCCTTCGAGTAAATACATAACTGATTCCTGTTGAACTGACCCAGGTCATAACAGAGATCAGCAGTAACAGAAATCTGAGAACATCCTGGAGGAGGAGGAAGAAATAGTTTACGTGCTATCAGGGGTCATTTTGTAGAAAACGAGGTGCAGGAGCTCATTAGCATACTTATTAGCATAACTCATTAGCATAACCAGCCGAATGTCAGTTTCAGCCCTATTATACCCTATGGGCCATTGAAGTCAATGGCAAAAACTCATAGGGTATATGAGGGGCTGGAGGAGAGGAGGTTTGAGAGAGAGGCTCCAAACTTGCAGGATACCTTCTGTGATCTCTCCCCGGAATACCCACCAAGCTTCAAGAAGATTGGACCATGGGGTCCAATTCTACGGGGCCTTTAAACAGGTTGCCCCATCCCCTCCATTGTTCCCTATGGTGGGGAAAAAGTTACTTTTTTCCCACCATAGAGAACAATGGAGGGAATGGGAGCAACCTGTTTGGAGGCCCATCTTCTTGAAATTTGGTGAGTATTTGGGGGAGAGGTCCCAGAAGCTATCCTGCAAGTTTGGAGCCTCTTCCTCAAACCCCCTCCCCTACAGTCACTTTTAAAGCCACCACTGAATTTCAGCGGCAATTCGGCGGCGGGCCGAATCAGATCAGAGAATCTGATTTGGCCCATGGCTGCCCTACTGCCCACTCCTGAGCTGGTGGAGCGGCGTTCCACCTCGCTCCAGCCCCAAAGGACCCCTGGTGCTATAGCAGAAGCATGGTTACCATTAGAAACTGGGGAATTTCATATCTTGCCATAACATATGCTACAAGCTTCCAATGAGGATCAGTACAATCCCATACAATGTCTCCATACTAACAGCAGAGGAATAGAGGAAGGGCCAGCACTATCAACGAAAGAGATTTTCTATAAATTAGGACTGATTCATTGGAAAAAAAACTCATAACCTACTTTGTGGCAGTTGCATGAAGCCCCCACCATGGGACTGCAGCATAGAAAATGACAGAAGGTATGGTAACTTGAGTATAAACGTTTAAATTCCTGGTCTACTGAGCTAGGATGAGGGCAAATAAGAACTATAGTACCTTTTTTAAAAGTGCTGGATTGAAATAGAAAATTGTTTTAAAATAAGATACCTGGTAAGGCATGTCCCCACCATAATACAGGTAATAAACTCTGTCAAAGACTGATTAGGTACATTAGGCTGGAATGTGACCTGACAAGACCTAACATTTGTGCAGAAGAGGACTTGTTAATAATATCGTGTTTTGGGGGTTTCAATGCACTTTTCATGTATTATGGAAGTAGCTCTTCCAAAAACCTTTTAGTATCTCTAGAATGTATACAGTATTATTTCAAATGCAGGGACATGATGCTTGGGCTGTTCTACTGAGCTGATGGCAGAAGCAAGATTTCACAGTACAGTTTCTTAGCCCCTACACTATGGCATAAAGGGGGCTGTGTGTTAAAGTGTATTTATCACACAAGATGATATTGAATTCTCATGTTAAAATCTTTACTCATGTTCAGTTCTGCCCAACTGGAATTTCCCCCTGTCATATCATAATCACATATTTACTTTTCTGAACCCCTGAGTCCTTAGCCTTCAAGAAATGATGGTTCACTGCTTGTTTGTGCTTTAAAATATCAGTTTCAGGGTTGCCATTGCTGGGTTAGGAAATTCCTGGAGATTGTTACTGCCAATGGCCTGCCTCATTGTTCGGGGAAATTAGCTATGCAGCAGTGGGGTACCAGGAATCACACACCTGTTTATATCAAGGTCTGATACACAGTAGGATGACTCCTGATCTGAAGAGCAATTAAATCATTTTATTGAATAATTTCCTTAACTACAAGCAAACTAAGCATTCAAGAGAAGAGCATGCAATGCAGAGTTAAGAAAACACAGGTGTTGATAGAGAATAGCAGTGTCAGTTACGGGGGTTATACTATCTGCTCAGATATGCAGAGGTCCATGGAGAAGAGATTATGGTCCAAACAAAGTCTGGGGGTGAGCTACCAGTTGGCATCCAGGCAGACACACAGTCAAGGCCATGGGCTTTGGTTGATATAGACATGGGAAAACAATGCAAACCAATGGGAGGCCTTGAGAGCTTGTCTCGGGTAAAGACAAAAAATCACCTGGACCAATAAGGGGTCCCAGGGGGTGTGACACCAGGAGGAGCAAAACCTAGGTGTGACCAATGAGGTTCCAGAGGGGCAGAGTCTGGATGCACAATAGCGTTGATGAGATTAGCCAGGTTCTGGATGGCTCTACTGGAGCTGGCTGAATGGGCTTGATGACCATTGATGGTCCTGCCAACGCAGGTTGAATAGGTTCTGAGGTTTATTCAAAAGGTGGGGAATGGGTCCCTGAGTAGCATCATTAAGGATCATTAATAATTTGAATGTTTGGTTTATCTTGGTATCCTGAGGGATGGGGCAGGAAGGACAGGAGTGGAGACAAAGGATTTCTTCATGGACATGGGAGTCATGCAAAGAGGATCAAGTAGGTGAGATGGAGACAGAGGAAGATGTGCTAGGTGGCTGCTGAATAGCTTTGAAAATGCAGATATGTCGCCTGGAGGAACTCATTGTTATTCCATATGCATACCTCTGCTGGGTGGAGGGGGAGATTGGAGATTGTCTTGGAGGGCTGCCTTGTGCAACCTGAAATGGAAACCCTTTTGCAAAACTATGGCTAGCTCTGTGGCTCAGGCTAAGAGTGCCTTCCTCGTCCTGAGTTTGTGGGTCTCTGGTTCGGGTCAGAAGTGGGGTGCCCTCCTATTGGGGCTACCCACGAATAAGGAAATGCCTCTGGGCTACAAGATTTAGGGATGGAGTCTGAGGAACCTTAGCAGGGTATAATGTCATACAGGGCATCCCCCAAAACAGCCATTTTCTCTGGGGGAACTGGTCTCTGTCGTCTGGAGATGAGTTGTAATTCTGGGAGATTTCCAGCCCCCATCTGGAGGTTGGCAACCCTATTTGATACTGTTCACAGAACATCAAGTGATCTCCTAAAAATAAGAAACATGGATTAATAGGAATATTGGTGCTGTTAGGTAATAGCGGTTTCTGGACTAAATGATTTATGCCCCTTTATGGTAATGTATATAGTTCAAATGTAAAACTACAGCCTGCTTTTGGGGGTCCCTGGCTGAGCCTGTGAACTGGTCGCTGGGATTTCCACACCACAAAGTCTGGCCCTGGTAGCACAACTGAAAATTAATGGTGCTTGAGCAGTCATTGTTTTGGCTCATGATCTTTTTACTGGTGGTGAACAGGGAGCCAAGTTTTCATTGAATTAACTGTGCAATTAGCTGTGCTTCACAAGCATAATTTTAAGCCAGATGGGACTCCCCACACACACAATAAACCTGTTGTTGTTGCATACTACTCAGCACACAACTGAACAGTGAGTAAATCGGTCAGCCAGAGATTATAAACAAACAGTGGTGTTGTTTTTTAAAGTCTTATCATTTGATGTTCATTTAAGTCAACATTATTAACAATTTACCACCATGGTTATTGCACTGCTGTAAAGACGTTTGACAGCAATTAGAGATGAACAGGTAAGTAGATCGGAGGTATGGCTCATGGGTGATCACAGCTGTCAGACATGGTATGTTCACCTATCAAACATGTTTGCAGAGATGTCCACAGCATACCTAATGGAAACAGAACTTTGCTTCTAGTTACAAAAGGAAATTCAAGGGGTTGTTCTAGGTCTAGCAAGTAACCAACAACAAATAACCCAATTTCCCCCCAAAGAAACCAATCCTCAATCCCACCTTGGCTCCTCCTTTTTCTTTCTTTTGTGTTGCAACTCTCATCTGTTTATCAGAAGCAGAGGTTACCTTCATTCATCTTTAAAAGAAATTATATTGATCCCAGGTGAATCTTCCCAACACTGAGTTTAAATCAAAGACAAGTACTGCAGTACAAGCACATGTAAATACAGAGTCTACAAGCAATTTTCATAATTCTCCTCAGTCTCAGGGGTGGTCTTAGTGATTCTGAGGTGCTGGGCAAAATACATGGGTGGTACCCACACATCCCCCTTTATTCCCACCATCTCATGCCCTAGCTGCTGGTGGTTGTTTGTTTGTTTATTGCTGCTGCTACTACTGTGTTGCACTCTGACATGCCAGCAGGCCAGACAGCAAGAGTGGCTGGCTGTGTAGGCACAGGCTGTCTCTGCTTAGGTAGGATTGTGCCATAAAGGAGTGATGGTGCAGCCTGATGCCTGGCCATTCACCTGCTCACCAGCCAGCCAGCTGCCTGTATAGCAGTATGTTCCCTCACCCTCTGCCCTGGTTTCTTGAATTGCTACTGAGGTGGAACAGAAGGCAGGCTGCTGTACCAGGATAGCTACATTGCACTGGGGAACAACATTGGTCCTTCACTTTGAGTTGCTACCAGTTTGGTGTAGTGGTTAAGTGCACTGACTCTAATCTGGGAGAACTGGGTTTGTTTCCCCACTCCTCTGCTTGCAGCTGCTGGATGACCCTGGGCAAGCCATAGTTCTGTCAGAGCTATTCTCTCAAGGACAGTTTTGGAAAGAGCTCTCTCAGCCCCATCTACCTCACAGGATGTCTGTTGGGGGGAGGGGAAGGGAAAGGCGTTTGTAAGCTGCTCTGAGACTCCGAGTGAAGAGCGGGGTATAAATCCAATCTCCTCCTCCTCCTTCTTCTGAAGTGGCAGCAGTGATTCAAAAGGAACTGGTGAGGGACCAAGGATGGGGCCTTCTTATCACCATGCAGGTGCCCTGACTGCTGCTACCACACACACAATACTGAATTCGGAAAATACATGGAGTAAATTGGCCTCAACTTTATTGACTACAGCTGTAAGAAGCATTGGCACAGCATGGGTCCACTGAATCCAGTATATCAATTGGCCCTTTGCCAGCCGATGTACCCCCCCCCCCGCCAAACACACAGCCAACTGGCATGGGGTAGTGAATCAGGATGGCAGGTTGCTGGAGTTCACACAGGTGACTGCCTCTTAGTGTTCTCCCCTGTCTTCTGGTTGCAAGGGTAATCTCCAGCAGTTCTTGAGCATGCTTGCTCCCATCATCCCTCTCACCAAGATCCCATGAGAGGTCCCCATATCCTGGAAATGGCATGCCGGCCGATTTCCTCAAATGGATATTCATCTGCCTGGATGCAGTCACCTTTTGCTGCCCTACTGGGATGATTCTCTCCCTTAATCCAGTCACAGCCAGAAAATCTACAGATGCTCATCCTGAACTCTCACCAAATTCCTGTATTTTACAACCATTTCTTTGTGCTAGGTTCTACAATTATTGCTGCTCCACCAGCCAAAGTGGTAATCTCATCCCCTTCATTTGTGCAGAGGCTGCCAGCTCCATTTTTCTTTTTCTCTGGAACTTCACAGCATTTTCTTGTCAAAAAGGAGCAAGAATTAAAGCTCAAGCTTCTCAAACTAAAAAAAAGTAAGACCATAAGAACACAGGAACAGCACTACTGGATCAGATCAACGGTGCAACTTGTTCAGAAGCTGTTTTCCAACAGTGGCCAACCCATGAGGACCACAAGAGTGGCAAGGAAGCCCAAGCCTCCTCCTGTTATTGCTCTCTAGCAGAAGACATTCATGTATCTATATACTAATAGCCAAGTGGCCCCCTCCATGTGGATATCTAAATCTTCATGGGGGGGCACTTGGGGGGCATGGATATTTTCCTACACATGTGGAGGAGTCTCCACATGTGCAGAAAAATGCTAAAAGTTAAAAAAAAAACTTTCAGGGGGATATTTAAATCCCCCCAAAAGTTAAAGAGCATCCCCTGTACATGCACAGGGAACACTCTTGGAACGGTGGTGGCCTGGTGGTTGGGAGGCATCTAAGCCTCGCCGCTGCTGGAGCTGGGGGGTGGGAGAATGGTGGGGGAGGGGAGGAGAAGCAGTGGGCCTGGGGGCCCTCCTTCTCCTGGAGACACACTGGCAAAATCCCTCCTATGGACCCCCATCCCCTCCCATTGCCTTTTGGGGTCCCCCTCCTTCTCCTCCTGGCCCTTGGGGGTGGGGGGCGAAGAGGGGATGAGGCGCCAGCTGCAGCCTCCTCCTCTTTCGGAGATGTGTGGGATCTTCC
Organism: Lepidodactylus listeri; assembly: GCA_029233225.1. Taxonomy (NCBI): domain Eukaryota; kingdom Metazoa; phylum Chordata; class Lepidosauria; order Squamata; family Gekkonidae; genus Lepidodactylus; species Lepidodactylus listeri. Next base: position 113,590,730 of record JARCFY010000001.1, on the reverse strand, counting down.
TCGGGGAGCGCAGCAGACTTTCTCCCTTCCACCGGCCAGCCAGCTGCTTTCCTCCCGAGCAACCCCATTGAGTGGCAGAGGGCAGCCCAGGCGAGGCTCCTCCTGGCAAGGAAGATGGGATGGACACCTCTTTCCCCTTCACCCACTGCGGCCCTGGAGGGGTTAAGTCTGCCAAGCCTCCTGCCAGAGCGGCCCAGCAAGGAGCCCCACAGGGAAGGGGAGGGGCTGCGAAGAAGAAGGGAACGCGTGGAGCAGCTGGAGGTTAGCAGCGGGGAAGGGTCCCTGGAGGTGAGTTGCTCGTTGAGGGGTCCCGAGCTTGGAGCTCATGGGTGGGTGAGAGGGAAGAAAGCGGGGATCATGCTTGCCAAACTCTTAGTGGCGAATCCCTGGACATTTCGGGGGGGGGGGGTTATATCCCAGGAAAGGCCCAGACAGGGGGCAGGGAGAAGAACCCAGAGAGAGCCAGAGAGCCCTCCCTCCAATGCCACAGTGTTCGGGGGGGGGGGGAGACTGATCTCTGCCAGCTGGAGGGGGGTTGTAGTTCTGGGAGGAGTTGGCAACCCTGTGCATTCGGGGGGCTCTGCGGGAGTCCAGCACCAGGGGGATAGTGGGGGGAGAGAAGACTCACCTGTGGGTGGTTCCTCCACTCAGTGGAGCTCCTTCTCTCCCCCTTGTATCACGGGTCCCCCCCTTCTAGTACTACCTCTAAACATGGTAGTTCCATTTAGCTATAATGGCAAATAGCTATTGGTTAACCTACTGTCCATTGATAAATCTAATCTAAAGATGAGTAAAGTATATAGAACCATAGCACAACAACAACAACAACCATTCACATGAGAACCATGTGTTTGCTTTGATGGGCTGAACAGAGGAAAAATGAAATTAACTCTATATCAAGCAATGCATTTTTAATTTCATTTCTACCCTTACAAATCTCAAAGTATAAAACTGAACAGACTGAAAACCCAGTCAGCAGCTTTACTTGGAATGAGTCCAGGCCTGAAATTAAACAGAGAGTATTGTACTGTTTGAAGGAGACAATGGGTTTTTTTGTTAAATTTATGAATATGTCGGTATGGTACAAAATGAAACTTTGGCTTTAAATGATGAAATGTATAGATGGAATCAAATGGCTTCAGACAAAAAAAGGTCTCACAGATTTTTTTTTTAAGTGCAAATTGTTGTCTTTATACTTGTTTATCCTACTCATTTTAATGAAACCATATATCACATAAAGCAAGAATCAGGTCCTGTAAAGTCCAAACTTGAGAGGATATGGAGTCCCTGTTCATAGAATTATTTGTTTTTTCATGATCAGGCTTACAACCCATTCAAAGTGTACAAAAACATATTTTACCCCTAAGTTGCTTTGTTCATTACTCAGCTCCGTACATCTCAAACAGATACAGCAAATTTCTTTAGGTGATGTTTTTAATATTGCAATTTCACTAATCCAAGGGGAAAAAAATGCTTCAACCATGTTAACTGAATTTAAAGAAATTTAGCCCCTGGCCCTCCTGAGGCCTGCCTGAAGTGAGGAAAGCAGCACCTGGCTAATTAGTTAAGCAGGCTGCCTCTTCTTTCTGTCCTCCTTTGGGAGGAAGAACAGAGTCCCCCCTCCCTCCTTTGGAGGACAGATTGGGGGAGGAGCCCTTTCCCAGGATTTTTCACTGCCAGTCTGCCCCTGCTCACAGGAGCATTTTGACAATGAATTTGAGGGGAGGAGATTGAAGTAAGGTGCTTTGAATCTCCTTGTGAAGACATGTGAACTATGAATGAAGTAAATAAGTAATAAATACAGCTGAAGATGGAGGGGCAGATAAAAGTTTGGTGGGTGAGTAGGAAGAACAGAAGGAAATAGAACAGGTTGAGAATATGGAGGTTGTCAGGTGTAGGGAAAGAGGAAACAGTGTGGGGAAGTTGAGACGGGAAATGAATGCCCTTTGCAAGTCCTTGCAGGTTTCCCACTAGGCAACTGGGCTTGCCTTGGTAACCGATACCATGCAACTCAGCCATAGTTTTTCTTGGAAGAGGGTTTTTGGGGTAGGGGAAGGTGGAAGGCTGAAGATGGGAAGAAGAAAAAGGTAGATTTCCTGGTGAATGGGAAGGAGAGGATGCAGGAAAGAGGGAGAGGCTATGGGGGCTTTCAAGGAAGGGAAAGAGGAAAATTCACCCCACAAGTCCTTATGGGTTCTCACTTGTATCATATAATTACTAATTGTAAGCTACTTCTTAAAGTAAACAATCATTAATAGAAAACACTGTAAGTCCCTCATTAGAAGCATTTGTATGATGTAATATTGAGGCATATCCAAATAATTAGATGTTAGTTATAAGACTAAGAGTAATGGACTGAGTACAGAAAAAGAGCATGACCTGGTGCTCCTATCCCAGGAGGGAAATAGATATCCTAGAATCAATCTGGTAAGAAGGAGAGGGGGAGAGGAAAAGGAAGGAGAAAGGAAAGGGAGAAGGGAGGAGGGAGGCCAATTCAGAATGGACACTTTTGCTGTCTCAACCACAGGCCTGGCTGAACAGCTCGGTCTTGCAGGTCCTGCATCAGATCCCATGTGACCCAGATCTCAACTGGCAGAGTGTTCCACCAGGTTCGAGCCAGGGCCAAAAAAGCCCTGGCTCTGGTTGAGGTCAGCCAGACACTTTTTGGGTCAGGGATCACCAGTAAGTTATTGTCACTGAAGCGTAGTACTGTTTGGGGCATGTACCAGGAGAGGCAGTCCTAAAGAAATGCTGATCCCAGACCATTTAAGGCTCTAAAAGTTAATACCAATTCTTGAACTTGATCCGATATTCAACCTGGAGCCAACACAGCTGGTGGAGCACCAGTTGGATATGAGCTCTAAAGAGAGTTCCCGTAAGAATTCACGCAGGTGCATTCTGGACCAGCTGCAGTTTCTAGGTCAGTCTCAAGGGCAGCCCTGCATAGAGTGAGTTACAGTAATCTAATTTGGAGGTGACAATTGCATGGATTACTGTGGCTAGGTTAGGGAAAGACAGGAAGTGGACCAATTGCTTAACTTGGTGAAGATGGAAGAACACCAGTCAAACTACATCTGTGACCTGGGCCAGCATTGAGAGTGAGGCATCTAGAATCACACCCGAGCTCTTGACGGTCAACACTGGTGTTAAAGGCACACCATCAAGAGCCGGGAGTTTGCACCCCAGACCTGAATCTCCCCAACCCAGCCACAGAATTTCCATCTTAGATGGATTTAGTTTCAGTTGACTCTATTTTAACCAATCAACCCTCAGCCAAAATATCTGGGCCAGTATTCAGCCAGCTACCCATCAACAGATACAGTTGGATGTCATCTGCATACTGATGACACCCTAGCCCAAAATTCATCACCATCTGGGCAAGATGGTGCATATAAATGATAAATGACATTGGTGAGAGGATTGCCTCTTGGGAAACACCACATACCAGAAGATATTGTGGTGAACCTCTTTCCCCTAGTGCCACCCTCTATCCCCAGCCTTGGAGAAATGAAACAAACCACATCAGATCCCCACATTGGTGAGGCAGTGAGTCAACAAGTCGTAATCGACTGTATCAAACACTTGTTGTTGAATAATAGCAGCAGCACTGACCTGCCTCAATCCAGCTTTCTATGGAGATCATCTGTGAGGATGATTAGTACATTTTCTGTCCTGTGGCAAGGGTGGAAGCTGGATTGGCAGGGGTCTAGAACCATAGTGTCTTCAAGGAAAACCTGGAACTGTTCCGCTGCTACTCTCTCAACTACCTTACCCAGGAATGATAAATTTGGTACTAGGTGGTAGTTGGATGGATCAGCAGGATCCAAGGAACACAGGTTTCCCTGATGGACATTGTAAATCTGTCCCTGAGCTTGGGGGGGGGGTCTTTCCAGGGAGATTAAAAGAGACAGTGGCCTCACCAGGGAAACCTGTATTCTGTCACTGCTGGTTTTCACCAACCATGTTGAACACGGATCCAAGAAACATATTGTAGGCTTCACAGCATCCAGGATCCTGTTGACATCAGCCTGTAGGAGCTGGCTGAATTGGTACGAGAGCAGAAGGTAAAAAATATCATGGATATCTCCTGAGCAGGAACAAATCACAGCCTGCTGAAATGACCCTCGAGATATCCAAAATAACCAGAGGGGACCACTCTCAGATCCCTCCCCAGATCCCTCCTTGTGGCAGGCCCACCAGTCATCTCTCCCCCCCCCCAGCCTGGCCACTCCTCCATCCTTCCCTCTCACTCCCGCTTTTCCGGGCGAAATGCCCAGCATGGTGACATCACCCAGAAGTGATGCCATCACGCTGGGCACGTTGCCAGAGCATCGTCCTGGCAACGTGCCCAGCGTGATGGCGTCACTTCCGGGTGATGTCACCACGCTGGGCATTTCGCCCAGAAAAGCGGGAGGGAGAGGGAGGCACCGGCAGCAGCAGCTGGTGGGCCTCGGAAGGGCCCGGGGAGGCACAGCGGTTTTCCGGGGTGGGGACATCACCCCAGCGAGCACGCACACTAAGGAGCCCCCGCCCCCCCCAGCATTTACAAAACTCTACGCCCCTGTGTGACACCATAAGGTCACTCCCAGGTATGTGCCTAGAAAGGATGTTGTTGCATTAATGCTGCCCCCCCCCATTTTGTTTGTTCTGCTCTATCAAGCGACCAAACAATTGGGAAACCTGGTCCTTCTTCCAGTCAAGGAGGCAGGGATTACTTAGAACTCAGGTCTTCCATGCTTTATCCTTACAAAATTAGCTATTCTCTGTAGTTCATGTCCAGACAACAAAAACATTTTCCTTATGTTGGCTTTCATAGTATAGTTGATAAGGGTGTCACTGTTTTGTTTGGACTACGTGAGAGGACAGAAACTTTGACTAGGCATGCAAGTGTACAGGGCTTCACTTATATACTTTGCAAAATTACTCTCTCATATGTGGGGAAAGGGTTCAGTAAAAAATCAAAATGGGGGTTCTTGGGTTGCTAAAGCCTGAGAATCACAGCTCTTCAGGATATAGATCCCATCCAGACCATCTGTATTAACCCATCATCTAGGGCTTCATAATAATCACAGGGCTCAGAATCTAAGGAGGCCAGTGCTTACAGTTGTTGCTATATACTCTCTGCATCCTGTTTCTATAGTTGCTATATTTTTACCTCCTATAATTTCCAAAGTGCTTTAAGGCCAGTCTTTCACAGACTGCAATGTAGTCATCAGTTTGAGAGGTAACACAGGAACAGATGGTAGTTGTTTGATTCACTGTTTTCCAGGAAAGAGACACAGCTGAAGTATCATATATAATTAATAAAAAGCAATCCTGGTTGCAGTTGCCACCTGAGTATTTAGGAGCAGAGCTGGATACAACAGTGCCCCCCCTCCTTTATGGCAAAAAGAAAGCCCTTGCAAAAACAAATTCATCTTCCCTTACCAGCATTCCTTGTTGACAATTGAATGCAGTTTCATGTTTTGTTTGTATTCCTCCACTGCAATATGTCCACAGATTGCTGCTTGTATATTAGATGAACAAGAAAAAATCTGATGTTATGCTTTGATTATAGTGAGAAGCTTTGCTCAAACAATGCATGTGGCAGAGAAGAGGGGAAAAAAGAGGGTGAGACTAGAGTGATAATGTGTTTGAGTGTTGCTATTACAAAGGGTTTTCTACTTTCTAATATAATATGTAGAGGAACTGTGTCTGCAGTCATTACTGTGGTGATTATATTCTCTGTGAGTCATCACCATATGTTAGTTGAAGAGATGCCATTTGAATCTGGATAGCTTGAATAATTTTCTTTCTTAGGGTTTACTTTAAATATTTCCTCCATTTCAGAGATCCCCTGGTGAAGACAAAAATTATCTGCTACAAAATGATTGCTTCCTATATTTGGACACAACTTCTGCATCTTGTCTGCTAGTGGAATGCCCTCCCCTCTCTTGTTTGTAAATTAATTCATACAAGATGGAGGTAATGCAGGGAAGTGATCCCACTATTCTGAAGAGATAGTCTTTGTTGTAAATAATGGGTTAATAACTTTCAGCACAGAACCCTTGGAAGATCCTGGGCTTCCAGTTATCTCCCAGATTCAATTCATGGTGATGATTCTTACTCTGAAAGCTCTTTATGGCCTTTGATAATCTATAGGGTTCCCAAGTTACCCTGGGGGGTGGGGAAACCCCCGCTCCAGTGGTGTGCTCCCTGACGACCCACATTGGGCTGCCAGGGGGGAACCCCACCCCCAAATTGCCGGGCTGTGGCGACGTGCCCAGCGTGATGACATCACCCGGAGGTGATGTCATCGTGTCGGGAACGTTTTGAGGGGACACTGTAATTTGAGGGAAAACTCTATGGTTTTCCCTCAAATTTCAGAGGTCCTGCTCTAATGTGCCTGACATGATGATGTCACTTCCAGGTGACATCATTGCACACACAGAAGAAGACTCCCGGGTGGGCAAGGAGCCCCCCTGGCATCACGTAAGGTAGAACTTCGCAAACCTAATAATCTAACCTTTGTGCTACCTTTCCCTGTGCTAATCCAGACAGCCATTTTATGAGAGGAGCAGAGCCTTTAATGTAATTACTCTGAGATTTTGGAATAACTCCTTTATGAGGTCAAGTGTGATAAGGTTTCACAGACAAGATGCAGCAGTTGCTATTTGTGAGGCTGAAGGTGCTGAAAAACTGCCTGCTTCTGCTTCACTCCCCCCTTTCGGTCACAGTGACGTGTTAAGGAACTGCTGACCGACCAAGGTATTCAGCATTACTGTCTCAGGCTAAAGCAAGGCCAATGGTATTTCTGGTGCTTTAGATCTGTTGTTATTGAGTGTACTGCTCTTAGTGAGCTTTTAAACTGTTTCTTATTGTTGTTGGCATTCCTTTAATATTTACTTAGCTGGAAGCCACCTCAGGCTTTGGACAGTCAGGTACATATGTTTTAAATAAATAAAATGAAAATATTGGGAAAGATAATCTGCCATATTGGAGAAAATAACAAAACCAATTTTTTTTTAACTGAAAGCTGGCTCTACTAATTCATTGCTAGCCATGAGAAGGAACTAAGAAAACCAAAGAATCAGAGACCTTGAAGATTTTAGAATACTCTACTTGTGACAGGCATTCACCAGTGTCTAATATCTAGGCATGGAATCAGAAATCACTTTCCCCAGATTGTTTCAGGGGCTGGCTACTATACTACATGTTTACTGAGAAGCAAAATGCAGTTAGAAAACTAACAGAACAGATTCTACTCTCTTTCTTTGCTTGCTGTATTGGCTCTCTATTTCTGAAGCAGTAAAGGGCAACTTCTATGATCCACCTTCTCATTTTGAGCCTTTCTCCCTTTTATTTTCAGTCTCTGTTGTCTGTGCATGTAATCATTCATCTTAGATGAATGTATGTAATAATTCATCTCCTCTGCTGCCAACTGGAACAGCTCCTTGCCCTCCTCCAAATGACAGCCTTTCTATATACAAGATGGTGGCTGGCATAGAAGCTCGTAACTCGAGCTCCGCCGTTTACTTTTAATTCCTGCTATTAGTTTTAGTTTTAATTTCACTACTCCATCACTACTCCATCAACTTCACTGGCTGCCTACGGAGGGGGCAAGGAGGAATGCCAGCTTGTGGCTAACTTACTGTGGCAGTGTTGGTTTATTGCTGTCATGGCTGCTGCTGTGAATTGCAGCTGAGAGACGCTGGGTGAGAGACGTCAGACACTGGGCATTGGAGCCGAAATGGCTTGGGTGGTGCCAGGGCCTTTGGGCTTCATTGCAGCGGGAAGCGCCGGGACCGGGGGACTGGTGGCAGCCAGGAGAGCCCAGGGGACCCAGAGGAGACTGGGCACAAGCCTGCAGCCAGAGTCGCCGCCGACAGAGCCGCTGAGAGAGTTGGAGTCACTGCCGAGGGAGCCGAGCCAGAGCAAGCTGCAGCCGAGCCAGAGGATGTCAGTGTTGGGCACGCTGAGCTGGAGGACAACTGAGGGATTGCCGGGACCATCGGGGGAGTGTGGAGGCCATTTGAGCAGCCGAGGACTGCCGGGAGTTGAGGCCGGGGAGCAGGCGGAGGAGACAGGTGAGGTGCAGAGCGCCGAGTGAAAAGCAGCCACTCCCGCAGCCATTGGGACCCCACACCACTGGGAACTGTGGTGGGTGGCTTTTGGGGCTCGGACAAGGATGCTGCCGATGTTGCAGACCCTGGGGTCAGGGGGCAATGCTTGTGCCAGGTCCGCCTGTTGTTGCTGGGTTCGTTTGCTGCCTGTTGGGCTTCCCCTGTTGGCCTGCAGCACGGGTAGCATGGCACAGATTGTATCAACCAGCAGAGGCTGCCTGTGTAACCACCGTGGTTGCCCCTGGCTAGTGCTGTTCACCTGGACCAGTCCTAAGGCTGGAAGTATATCTCTACTGACTTGGCTCCTACATACACATCTGCCCCGCCACCAGTCTCCTGGTGGGCTGTGCAGCTCCCAGGAGAGGACTGTTGGTGTGGAGGTGAGACTAGGGAGCCAAGAGCACCTTGAAGATCATCCCCCAGAACGTCAACACCTTCCAGCGGATTTTCCACTGCTGGAGGTGATGTTCACTCCTTTCTGAATTTTCTGCTCTGGTTGGCAGGTGGGGAGGGGTAGGTCAGGAAGGGAGGTTGGGGGGAGTAAGTTAAAGCTGTTAGTCTAGGTTGGGTTGTTTTGGTATCTTTCTCCCTTTTTTCTTTTATAGTTAGTTTACCAGTTTTATTGTACCTAGATAGGGATTGTATAGGGATGGTTGTGTAGAGTCTCTGAGCAGGACATTGTGGATCTTTTGCATAGCACAGCACTTGTTATCATCTGATGATCACCCACCCATGTGGTTGCCTGGGGGGCTGAAACACAACGTGGAAGCCATCACGTATGGGTGATGTAGGTTGGGGGATACCAGTACTCCTGGGGAGGGGAAAGTATAGCAGTGGGACCAGGTGGACAATAAATGGAAGAGGGCGGAGAAACAGTGAAGCTCGGCCCCCTTCCAGCCTGCATCCCATCCCAAGGGTGGCAGGCAGTGGGGCTGGGAATGACCCCCCTCCGACACTGATGTTGTGCAATGCCAGGTCTGTTGGCCAGCAAGGCACTGCAAAGTGCTCTTATGGGTTTTAATATTCATAAGTTTGAACTTGGGTTGCTATGCTGCAAGGACTACAGGCATTCTCCATTGCTAGGAGAAGTTCCAGTCCACTCCAGGAGGCTGGCAACCCCTATGGTTCGCTAAGACAGAAGCAAGGACCCCCTTGCAATAAGGGTTCTTTCTGTTACATCGCGCTGGTCAACTCCTGCCCCCTCCAACATACCTGCACGGATTATGCTAAGTGAGGTTACCTGGCAACTAATCTTCCACCCATCAAGTGGCCGTTTAGGGCCATTAAGAGACAATAGAATGGCCCCGGTGAGTCATCGGACTTTGCCCAGGTGTCAGTTCCTGTTTAGCTCATAGTTTTGCAATATTGGCCACCCCTCCACATCCCCTCCTCTTTTTACCTTGACCAATAATAGGGATTGAAGGGACGGACCACCCGAAAGGTGTGTCAAGGGGATGTGGTTAGCGCTGCCCGCCCCCAAGACCACCTAATAAAAGATCTTGCACAGCAGGCATTCGGCCTCTTGAGCTTCCACAACCCCTATCTACTTTTATATACCTCTCAGGTCCCGCTTGCTATCTCATTACCCTCCCTCCATCTTTAATCTCTGAGTCTGCAGCCAGAGAGAGAAGCATGTTTCTGCAGGTTCAGATCATGCTCCCCATTTTTCCTTTCCAAAACCCCAGTCTTCTGTTGGAATGAGGATCCATCTCCAGGATAGGTAACGTATCACCCCTCAATGAAACTCCTGCTCATGCAACCATGCTATATTCTATCTATATTTTCTTAGACCTGTGTGTTTGTGTGTGAGATTCTGTTTTGTGTATGCTTGAACAACATCATTCAGTAAACAGCATTTAATTTGCCATCTGCCTCATGTGCCTTTTTCCTGGAGAACTCCCGGGAGGGATGGGACCCTGGTATAGTTGGCTGTGAACTGGTAATTTGCAAATTGCTCATCTTAAATTAAAGCAATTCGGCTAACAGGTCCATAAATAATAAGACCTCCACCCTGCAAGACTTTCTAGTCGAGCAGGGTGTGGACCTGGCATGCGTAACTGAGACCTGGGTGCGAGATGGGGAGACAGTGGCACTCTCCCAGATGGCTACACCCGGTTTCTCAGTCCTTCACCAATCACGGACTGACAGGCGGGGTGGGGGTGGGGGAGTGTGTTTTCATTTGGGAGGCTTACTCCTACAGGGTGCTCTCGCCACTGAAACTTGCAGGCATAGAATGCACTGGCCTGATGTGGGAAACTGGGGAGAGTTTGGCTATCTGGGTGGTGTACTGACCGCCCAATGCACCACCTGCTAGCCTGCCATCTCTGGCCGATGTGGGCCAGGCTGCTGAAGGGTCTCTCGGTGCGGGACCATATCCAGCCTGTGTTAAGGCACTGCACTGGCTGCCTATAGCGTACCGGATCTGGTCCAAGGTGCTGGTTTTAACCTTTAAGCCCCTATATGATAAGGGGCCTGCCTGCCTACCTAAGGGACCACCTTTCCCCGTATATACCCCAGAGAGCACTGCGATCAGGCACTCAACATCGCCTGACTCTCCCCGGCCTTAGAAAGGCTAGGCTGACAACCACTAGGACCAGGGCCTTCTCAGTGGTGGATCCTCACTGGTTGAATGAGCTCCCAGATGACATCAGGGCCCTGTGGGACCTTATGCAGTTCTACAGGGCCTGTAAAGCCCTCTTCCACTAGGCTTTTAATTAGGAGCTACCACTGGGGGGGAGGGGGGGTCCCTGGATAGCACCGGAATAAATCTATTGGCACAAGTTTCTGTGGTCATGGGCCATGCTTTTCATTTACTATGTATATGGAGGTATGCATAATATTTCTCATCAGAAATAGTTAGACAGCAAAAACTCCTTTAACTGAAGCTTCAGAAGCTGAAGGTCTGCTGATCTTTCTTAAACAAGATGCTTACCATCCTTGATAGATGAAGACAGTAGATGCTAGATTAATGCAGCTAGGGTTTATAACTGAAGGTATCTTCTTGCTATGTAAGGCAAAGGCCCTTTCTCTTGTCCAGCATAACCTTACAGAGCTGGATTACAACAGCACAGTGATTCACTATCACAGAGTCTGCTTGAATCAATTTTGAAGTATTTTTTCTCTTTGGACTCTGCCATTATACATGAGACATCTAATGCCCCCCCCTCCTTGTTAGGGCATTCACTTCAACTCACCTTAATGCCATCCCCTCTGAAGTATTACAGGGCAGATTTCATTGTATTCCATATTCAAATCATCTCTGTGCTTGTGGTCAGGGTAAAGCTGACACTCTGTCTCACAAATATTGGAATGATGGGTTTTTTTAACCATTTTTAGGAACCATTGAATCTCACCACTTTTAACACACTCTTTATTTAATAAATAGTATTCCCTATCTGATCCTAGACAGTGACCTGAACACAATGTACTTGGTCACCAAATTTCTGTCTAACATATTGTCCTACCTGGAGGCTGGCAACCCTAAGTAGCAAGTAAGTTAGAAAAGCATATCCTCTTATGCCATGTTTTCTGGGTTCCAAGGATCTGGAAAGTGGTTCCATCGCCAGTTCTGGGTTGGGAAATACCTGTAGATTTGAGGGGTAGAGCTTGGAGGGGCAGGGTTAGCGGTGGAGAGGGACCTCAGCAGGGTATAATGCCATAGAATCCAATGGCTAAATCAGCTGTTTTCTCCAGGAGAACTGATCTTGGTCATCTGGAGATCAGTTGTAATAGCTGGAAATCTCCAGGTGCCGCCTGGCTTATGTGGGAAGGGACCTTAGCAGGGTATAATGCCACAAAGTCTACTGCCCAAAACAGCCATTTTCTTCAGGAGAACTGATCTTGGTCATCTGAAGATCAGTTATAATAGCTGGAGATCTCCAGGTGCTGCCTGGAGTTTGGCAATACTCAGGGGAGGGCCAGGTTTGTTAAAGGATTTCAGTGAGATATACTGCCATAGAGCTCACCCTTCAGAGCAACCATTTTATCCAGGAGGAGATGTAATTCAGGGAGATGTCCAGGCCTTCCTTTTCTCCCCAACCCCTGTTTAACTGAGTAACACTTCAACTAACTCTATGCTAATGCCCCATGGCCTCTTGGGACTCTTGGGAGTTGTATTTCTAATTCCCTTTGCTATAATTGCAGTAAGGCCAGCTGAGAACTATAACTCCCAAGGTGCAATGCATCAAAAGTGGGAGTGTAAGAATGGAGGAGCCAGTGGGATGCCAAGGCAGCTTCCCCAGTGGCCAATGAGTCACTAGCATGACTTGCCTTTATATATGTGTGTATATAATTAACAGGTAAATAATTAATGAAGGTTAGTCACATTAAACTAACCTTTTTGATAGACACAAACTGTGTCTCTGGTTGTGTTTGCCCAGGCCAATCTGAGAAAACACACGACGCAGACCTGTAGAGAAGAAAACTCTAAGGAATGTATTAATTAATAAAGGGGAAGCACAGGTACAGCAAGGTTTTGGACCCTGAAATACCCACCAGCTCTCCCAAAGTTAAAATGGACGACATAGAATTTTATACTCAGTATGATATCACACAAACAATGCACAGCTATTGGTTTCATTAAACTTCGTCACAACTTTGTCACTGGCCTAATACCTGTGGGTTGGGCTTTCCGAAGCAAAATTTTAGTCAAACAATTAATTCTTCTTCTGCGTCTTTGGAGCTCTAAAAGTATCTACTTTTACTGATATAGTCACAGAGTGTTATTGTCCTGCATTTAGCTAAACTAACCGACACATGCATAGTCGTAATTGGCTGGCTAAGGCCGCAAAACCTTAGCAGAATAGTAAGTTAGCATTTCTTATTCTCCCAGCATGCTTTTAAGCAATGAACCAAAGTTAACTTCTGAATACATATTCATGATTGATTTCTGTTTCTGTGATTAGAATAATCAATGGCACCATGGGCGTCAACTACGGGGGGGCTCGAGGGCTCGAGCCTCCCCCGAAATTTCCCGGGGGGGGGGCTCAGCCACCCCCGGCAAAATGGAGCGCCCGCCGGTGGCCAGACAGCCGGCCAGCTGGCCGTCGCCGCCTCTCCTTCCCCCCCACCCCCGGCCTGCCCTCCTGCCTCCCTGGGGCGGGGGGGGGAGAGAGAGGCGGCGGGGACATGGTCCCGTGCTTTGCGTGCATGGCAGTCAGCCGGCCAGCTGGCTGCCACCACCACCGCATGCCCCAAGCGTGAGGCGGAGTGGGAGCCGGGGGCCCACAAGGGTGACGCGCCGGCCCCCGGCCGCAGGCAGCAGCAGCAATCCTACGATGACGACGATGCCCAAGGTGAGTGGGGAGAGGGAGGGAGGGGGGTGGGGAGTGCGGCAGCCGGGCACGGCCCGGGGGAGGGAAGCGGTGGCTCCCAAGCGTTGCCCAGCAAACTTTTAATGGCTTTGCATCTCTCGCCTGTCTTGTAGCGGCCCCGAGCGGTGGTGGCGGCGCGGGGGGGGTGTGTTGATTTGACCCGTCCTCCTGGCCCTCTGGCTCCTCCCCCGGTGGCTCAGTGCGGGTCTGGCAGGGCTCTTGCACCCCGTTTTGCCTTGCTGGCATTGTTGCGGCGCCCGCTAAGGCTGGCCGGGTCTCAGGGGCAGGTTGCGGGAAGCTCGGAGACTGGCTGCGGGGACCCGGGCATCTGGGGCAGGGGGTGCGGGGGTTTGTCAATCTCCAGGCGGGGCCTGGAGATCTCCCAGAATGTCAGCTCAGTGCCAGACTGCAGGGCTCCGTTGCCTTGGAGGGGGCATGACACCCCCTGCTGAGGCCCCCCCCCCGGGTCTACCCCCCAGCTCTCCAGGGATTGCCCACCACCCTGAAGTTGGCCGCCCTGGCCGTCTCGAGGAGGGGGTGGCTTGGCCCCCTTGGGCCCACCCGTTGCCTTCTCCTCCTCCTCCGTCCAGAGCGGGCTGGGCTCTCGGCACCTTCCGCCCGCCTGCCCACTCAGGCTGCCAGAAAGATGGCTGGCTGTGCAGCAGGCAGGCTTGCTTTGGTCCCACCTCCCGGAGCCGGCCGGCTTCCCACTTGCAGGCAGCCCCGGGGAAGGCACCGGCCAGGCACGGGCGCCCCTGCAAAGCCGCTGGGCCAGCTGGCTTGCTCAGGGTGCACCCGCTTATGTAAGCCTGGGAACGGCGCGAGGGTGGTGGTGCGGGGCAGTCCAGGCAAGGGAGACGCACCAGCCCGGCGCTTATGTAAGGGGCACCCAAACGCCGCCGAGGGTCAGGGTGAGGGGAGGACGAGTCGGGTGAGCTGGAGCCTGCTAACCCGCTGACCCAAATGTGCGCGGCGCCTCGCCTCCCTCCCTCCCTCAGCAGCAGGGAGGAACCAGCGGCGAAGCCAAAGCGCACGCAGGCAGGCAAGCTGGCTCCCCCGGCGCCCTGCACGCAAACGCTGCCTTATGTAACAGTCTGAATGGAGGCAGGAATGGGGGGGGCAGCGCCAGGTGAAGGACAGGGATGGGAGCAGGCACTGGGAGAAGCGTGCCCGGGATGGTGCACGGCAGGGGCAGGCGCTGGCGGTGCGTCTGGGGGCTTGCACATGGGGGGGAATAGGAGGGAGTGGGCAGGGAGCAAAAGCCTGCACCGAGCCGGAGGAGCACGGGTCTGCCTCCCTGGGGCGGGGGGGGAGAGCGACAGGGACATGGTCCCGTGCGCGCGTGCACGAGAGAGCCCCCCCCCCGGATTTACAAAGTCTACGCCCCTGAATGGCACTTAGCATATATGTATGTCTATTTATGTCAGAGAGGTGCTAAGTGTGTCCACTAAAGTTAATCTGCAAGTCAGTGGCAGAGTTCAAGATTATAAAACTCTTTCATAAACTGTGCATACAACATTACCAAATAAAACCTATGAAGTCCTATTCTGAAGTAATCCTGTTAATAATAGTGGCACCTTTAAGACCAACAAAATTTTATTCAAGGTACAAGTTTTCATGAGCAAACACAATTTGAATAAAATGTTTGTTAGTCTTAAAGGTGCCACTGTACTCAAACTTTGTTCTGCTGCTTCAGACCAATACAACTACCCACCTGAACCTGCTTGTAACAGTGGGGGTTATTTATCCATGGTATTGAAGCACTATAAACCAAGAATAGAGATTTCCCAATGATCCTAAGGTCCGAACATGAGGTAGAGAAGAAAGCCTTTATTTTTATGACGTCAGTCTCGGCAATGGTAATCCATTAAAGCTACCGAGCCCAGATTTTACTGAGGCTTGGCGTTTTATACCGGGGGTGGGGACGCACAGAAAGGAAGGGGACAGTGTCATACAGCATCATATTTGTTAACAAATCATATGATATAACTCCACCTAACTAGCTGCTCAAGTGTTAGGAATGTTTCTATCTAAATGTTGCTAATTGCTTGCCATTCCCATGGTTCTTTAGCCCAGCCTAAGAGCAATAATGTTGCACACTAAACAATGTAAGACTGTTAGCTAGATGTTGTTAGTGTTCCACGTAACAGCAAAGAATCTTGTTTCATTGACCTTGCGTTTCAAAACTTCTAACTTATTAAGCAACATGCAGAGTTTTATTCAGCATAATTATTGATTAATTTTTCTTATTGCTTCAGTATCAGAGTTAGCTATTTGAGAGTTGTCATTTGAGTGCCCATATTAAATCATTTGGAAGACATTTTAATTGATTATTCAGAAGAGTATTATGAAGTAAGTTCAAACACAGCTTTTCATCCTTCCCCTAAATCCCTTATTAAGCCCCACAACAGGCATTTATTTCCAGTTATAGTTAATTGGATCTCTATGATAGTATGATTATGTTATAGTAATTACAGCAATCCTGATATAAAGTTTGACTGGCTGTGCCTCATCTAGATGAACCACAGAAGAACGTATTACCTTACTATGCCTACAAGGCTTTCCAAAATATAACCTACTACCTTTAGAGCAACATTGCTCTCTAAGGTAAGCCAATCTATTTGCATATAGTGCTGTTGCACTTTGAAGGCCACCTCTGGGCTTAGAAGAGAAGTGGATTAGTTTCCTCCTTGACCCATCATGTCAAAAGTGCTTTTGTTTTCTTATTATCACAGTGCTTCAGTAGTGGTTTATAAAATGTAGAGGGTATAAAAATAGCGCAAGCAAAGGTATTAGAAACTGTGCTACAGCAAAAGTATGTGCCCATAATAAATGAGAAACAAACAAACATTTGGTCTTTTAAGTCACTGGGCATAAAATTATTACATTTAATGAACCTGCATGTGGAAAATGGGGAGGGGGCTTTGTTGTTAATTATCCCTATTGTGTACTTTGGCAGAAAATTTTAGAACACTTCAGCTCCTTTCTGGTGGAATGAGCACACGGAGATCAGGGCCCTGCGGGATCTCATGCAGTTCTGCAGGGCCTGCAAGACGGAGCTCTTCTGACAGGCCTTCATTTAGGAGCCACCACCGCCCACTATCAACACTTACCTTCATTACGATTGCCTGTAACATCTGCCATGTGAGTGGCCCTGAATACAGCCCAGGCTGGGAGGTCATAGAAGGCTGGACTTTGATCCTGATACTGGTTCAAAGGGAAATCACCAGACGCCATTGGAATGCTGATTATCATCAACATTACGAGCATTCATTTGTAGATGTTTTATTGCTGCTGTAATTTGAAATGTATTTTAAATTGTTTTAAATTTTAAACTGTTTTAAATTGTTATTTTGTCTAGGCACTATGTGTGCCATTTGTAAGCCGCCCTGAGCCTGTTAGCGGGAAGGGTGGGGTAAAAATGTGAATTAATAAATAATAAATTTTAAAAAAATCATCTCCCCATCTTGGGCAAGCAACCCTGCTCCAAACCCACATGCAGTAGTTATTACTGCTCCTATCTCAAGACACATGTGTTTGGTGGTGAGCCAAGGGGTGCCTATTTTAGCTCTTACCACACCCCAGCAATTCCCAATGTGATGTATGTGAGCACTGTGTGACACCACCATGTTTCCTGGTAACCTTTGGACCCTAGAATCTGAAAGATAAAATGCTGTAAGCCTAAGGTTCTATAAACCTAGAAAATATTGGTTCAAATTCCTTGTCCAACATGTGGAAGGAGATTCTTAAGCAAAATTTAATTGTAGTGTGTTGGTTTAAAATCCAGATTCACAGTGTAGTCCTCGAGTTACTTTTAAGAACCTTGAATAATAGTTTAGGGTCACATCGCTAATCTCTGGCATCTCCTGTTAAGGAATTTATTAAGGTAGGAATTCTGGGGAAACAAACATATGCCATATGTTTTTACAGCCCCTGCCAGTCAGCGCAGACAGTACTAGTCCCTGCATGGACACATCTTCTGGATCTATTTCAACACAAAGCAGGCTCATACATTCAAATGTTTATTTATTTGTAGGGTTTTATAGTGCTTTTCTATGGCCCCAAAGTTGTATAAACATATATAGTACAATAAAATTGAAGAAAGAAATTGCAAAACTAATTTTATTTGCCTTAGTAAGCTACTTCTTTGAAACCGCAAAGCCAGCACAGATATAAACATGCACAAAAATTCTTTGGTGTTATATTGTATGTTTGCGCTTCAGCAGAAACGCTTATACAGGAGCTTATTGTTCTAAGTTACAACTTCTTGTTTCAAGTTGCAACTGCTTACAATGGTTTATTATTACTTGCACATTCTAGCTTAGAGAAGATGCATGAGAAAGTGTACTGATTTGCAACGATGTTTAACCTTAACATTCTTGATTCCTTTCCTGTAATTGGTGTGTGCAAGAATGAAATAGAATACCTTTGCTTACGAGAATGATGTCAAATGTGTAGAAATGACACTGGTTCCATCCTACTGTAATTCTCCACCTTCTTAGTATAAAAGATTAAGCCCAACTGTAACCGGGGCTCACTAGTATCTGAAACTTTTATTCAGACTGAGACTTACGGTACCATAAATTTCTGGCTTTTTCTATTCCTGGTGTCCATGTGCCTTCTTCCTGATCAGATCTGGTTTTTGGGAATCGTGCTTCAAAAATAAATGAAACTGCCAAATTAAACGAAAGTACAAATCGAAACAACCAACAAATCATAATAAAATCAATTCAACAATCCACATATATTAATTATATCCCAACAATATTATTTTGACTTTTTACAGAATAAAATCAGTGAGTGAGTCAAATAAGCAGATCACAGAAAGGCACTCCAGAACTCTGGAACTACCACTACAGGGCTGTGCGCCTTGTGTATAGTAACCTGGCATCATCCGCAAATCTTAAACCTCTAGGAAAAGGAGATGCTCTCTAACAGACTTCAGTGGACTTGAAAGGATGTAATTCTGCTTAGGATGGCACTAAGTTCCCCAGGTAATGTATTAATTAATTATTGTATGGCATTGTGTGTAGTATAGCCACGAGATCCTAAGATTGTCTTGCACCCAGAAGTTCTAGCTGTTTAGCATTATGCACCACTAGGAGGCAAGCTAGACTTGTTTATGAGGCAAGAGACGTTTCAGAGGTGGGTTGCCATTGCCTGGCTCTGTGTTACCACCCTGGTATTCCTTGGAGGTCACCCATCCCAATATTAGCCAAGGCTAACTTTGCTTAGTTTCCAAGATCTGACGAGATTGGGCTAGCCTGGGCCATCCAGGTCAAGGCACGTTAAAACAGGCTGATTACTGTTCTTGAATAGAAAATAAGGGCAAAAGCTAATTTCAGAATAATCAGTAGACCAGGCTATTTAGCATAAAAGGTATGAAATTTCTGGGCATCGTTCAGTGAAAGAGCATGTGTTTTGCATACAGAATGCCTGATATTCAGTCCTTAGTAACTTCTGTTTAAAAGGACTTACCGGTCTCTTTATAAGCAAGCAGTATGCACTATATGGGCCAATGGACTAAGTAAGGCAGCAGCACATATTTATCATTAGGGAAAAGATAGAGTAGGGCTGCTATGGACACATGTGAAAAGATCTGGATTTTTTTATTCTAGTTCCTTTTTTGAAGGCAACCCCCCCACACACACACACACTTGTGAATATTTTTCTCTGTCACTCAGGTTTTTAACCTCATGCTATCAAATGACTATAAATCTAGTGACCTAAGGTCTGAATGTAAGTGTAGAAACAGTACTAAAGATGTAAAATGATGTCTTAAAAACAGTGTTATAAAGCTAATAGGAAGAAATGAGCTAAACCTAATAGTATCACAAGTATTTTAGCTTTCACATATTTAAGCAATGGTTCACATAATATTTTGCTAAGTTTTTAACGATAGCACTGTGCTTAAAAATATTATACCCTTGTTGGTTTTAAAGTGTTTAACCCACCCACAGGCCAGTTTTCATAGCAACACTTCCATGGTTCTCTCCCCAAACGATTATTTAATGAGTAATTTCTTCATATATACTTGTTAATAACTTCCCATAAGTCAAGTAATTTGAAATTTTCATCCTATAATCAGTTTTGGTGATACTCCCATCTGCCTTTCAACAGATATGAATCCTCTTTCAGTTATTCAAAGTAATTAAACTGAATTAAGTTCAGGGGTCCTTTCATACAGGAGTCATACAATAGGCTGTCTTGTAGGTAAAGATTTGCTAATAGTATCTGTCCTTTTGCTCCTGTTCTTTTTATCGTGGTTTCAAAGACATACTTCTATTATGTCTGGAAAGTAAACTTTCATTTTGCCAGTTATATAAGCTCACTGCATCACACTGACTGCTTATATTTAACTTTCAGTCCACCCGTACCCCAAGATCTTGTTCACACACACTGCAATTTAGAAGTGTATCCTCCATCCAGTATGTGTGTTCCTCTTGTTACCCAGATGTAGAACTTGGCACTTATTCTTGTTTAATTACATCTTGTTCACATCCACCCACTTTTCCAGTGTGTCCAGACCTTGTTGAATTCTATCTCTATCTTTTGGTGTGTTTGCTGCTCCTCCCAATTTGGTGTCATCTGCACATTTAATGAGTAGCCCTTCCACACCCTCATCCAGACCATTTATAAAAATATTGAAAAGTACCAGCCTCAAAACTGAGCCCCATGGACACCTCCCTCCATTCAGGTCAAATGCCATTGACAACTACTCTCTGAGTGTGGTCCTCCAACCAGTTCCCTATCCATCTAGCTATCCTAGAGTCCAATCCACAGTCCTCTAGTTCATCCATCAGAACATCATGGGGAACTCTCTCAAAAGCTTTACTGAAATCCATCAACAGCAACAACATCAACAGCATTCCCTTGATCCAGTAAGCTCATCTCTCAATCAAAAAAGGAAATGAGGTTGGTCTGTAGGACCTCTTGGGGACAAATCAGTGCTGACTTCACTGGGTCACCAAGGGTTCTTTAGATGCTCACAGATTGATCCCTTTGAAATCTGCTTCAGTATCTTCCCTGGGACAAAGATCAGACTGACTGGGCTGTAGTTTCCTGGGTCATCCTTCTTCCCTTTTCTGAAAATTGGGATAACATCTGCCCTTCTCCAGGCTTGTGGAACATCTCCTGTCCTCCAATAGGTCTGGAAGATGATGGACAAAGACTTTGCAAGCTCTCTAGAAAATCCTTTGAGCACTCTTGGGTGCATACCAGCTGGCCCAGGGGGATTTATACTCATTCAGTGCAGCCAGGTGCTTCTCAACTACCTCTCTGTCCATGTCAACCAGCAGCCTGGATGCCGTGACTTGCCTACTACCATCTCAAGATGAGCCTGTTCTCTTCTTCAGGTGAAAAAACTGAGGCAAAATAGGGATTTCACTCTGTCCTCTGTCAGAGTTTCTCCATTTTCACCCAATAGTGGGCCCATTGCCGCTTTTATCTTGTTTTTGTTCCTCACATACCTGAAGAAGATGTTCTTGTTGTAGCGAGCCTCCATGGCCAGCTTTAACTCACTGTGAGCTTTGGCCTCTCTCATGGCTGACCTGCAGTGCCTTGAAACCCTCAGATACTCTTCTTTAGAGGTATGTCCTTGCCTCCATTTCTTGAACATTTCCTTTTTCCCCCTTAAAACATTACTCAGTTCTCTATTCATCCACATTGGCTTCTTGGATTCCCTACCATGTTTCCTTCTTGTTGGACTAATGACAGCTTGAGTTTGCAAGACCTGTTGTTTTAGGAGACCCCACCCTTCACTTGCTCTTTTCCCTTCCAGCTGTCTTGCCCATGGAATGATTCTTATCTTGCCTCTGAGTTTATTAAAGTCTGCCTTACTGAAATCTAACATACATGTGTGGCTACGAGCCTCCTTGGTACCACACAGCAAAAGAAATCTTCTTCACTTTCACCTTTCTACACCAGTCCTTTCTGAGTGTGGAAAAGCTGATTCTCATTGTTGTGAGACCTACATAGTTTACCTGACCATGTAGTAGTAGTAATGATAATGATAATAATAACAAAACACTTGGAAGTGTCTCCAATCAGGAAGGGATGAAAAATTCCTACCTGAGTGACCAGCCAAAGCCTGTACTGAGGTGAAGACTGAGAAGGCTGGGGGTGGAGCTGACCTAATAAAGCCTCCGGCTCCGCCCCCAGCCCAAGTACCCAGATGCAGCTTTTGCTGCTCACACTGCTTTTTCTCCCTCTGGAGGCAGCCCCCAGCAGCAACGGCCACAAGGGCCAGCAGCTGAGTGGGGCCAGGTTACATGAACCCCCAGTTCCTGTCATCTCTGCAGTGGGCAAATTCATGACTTCTGTGGCCATGTGACTGAGGAAGAATAAGCTGAAATTTAATCCAGATAAGACAAAGGTAATATTGGTTGGTCAGGTATCACCTTAGAGGAGATTTTGCCTCCCATTGTTGCTGGAGCACAGTTGTCTTTGAAAACTTCAGTTAAGAACTTTGGAATCCTTTCTAGATCCTTGGTTTCTACTGCAGAAGTAGGTTATGGCAGCAAAAAAAAAATCACTTTTCCCCCAGCTGCATACAATTTGGAAGTTTTCTGCTTCTCTGTAGGCACCAGATCTAGGTATGCAGAGCCATACTAATGGAGTTCCAATATTGTAGCATACCCTATGTGGATCTGCCACTGAAGCCAACTCAAAAAGTTCAGCTAGTGAAAAATATGACAGCCTATTTGATGTCAGGTCTAGATGGTGGGGCTATATTACACTTAGCATAAGGTCCCTGTACTGGCTAACTATTTGTTTTCCCTTTAAAGCTCTTTATGAAACAGGTCCCACATAATTGAAGTATCATCTATCATTGCATGTTCCCATGTGGCAGCTTAGGTGCGAATGCTGGGTGGGTTAAAGGAGCGCAATCAGACAGCAACATCTGGGAAGCGCCCTGCAGACATTGGCAACCCGTTTTGCTCTGCCGCACAAGTGGATTTAAAAGACACCTTGGAAAGTCCGGTAGCAAATGGGTTGCTACGGGCCACAGACGGACTTTCCTGTGTCTGATTGCTCCAGCATGCTCTCATGGCGTCGGAATGGTCTGATCAGGCCATCCCGACTCTGTGCCGTTGTTCTGTTCCCTTCTCAGTATGCACATCATCACATGCTCCATAGGGAGCCCTCAGGGCTGAGGTGTGAATCATTGATCCCTCGCTTAAGCGCATTGGAGACAAATGGCAAAAAAACCCACACCCAACTCACCCACGGTTGTGTCTGAGTGGTGGGCTGCGCCTGCAGCTTCAAAAGACGGTGAGGTCACACAACTGCGGGTCAACTTCCGCTGGAGGAAATAGCCTCTCTTCCCCTCCCCGCTTAATCTTTAGAAGCACAGTGGATCATAATATCAATGTTTATTTTATTCCTTTTAGATGGAATTAGATTAAGGCCATAGAACTGAATGTAAGAATGGGGCTTTAATGAATGATGTGTGATTTTCTTCAAGCATTACAGCACAGAGGTGATTCACATGTTGCTTTCCAACTGCAAGCCATTACTTGCCATTACTGATTGCATCAGTATAAAGTATTAAAAAGTATTTTTTTAATAAAATTCAGACTCTGTCATTCTACTTATAAAGAACCCTCAAATCAGCTCACAAAAGGAATAAAAGGGCATAAAGTATTTATTTATTTATTTATTAGATTTATAGGCCACTCTCCCCGTAATAACAATTAAAACTAACAAACCTCAATATATTTCACTTAAGGGTATTTCTGCATGGTGTTAATTCATCAGTTCTTGCCTCAAACTGCTTTGGTTTATCCCCTTGTTTTTGTGTGTTTTATTCAGCCATTTGTTTTTGCCTTGCATTGTTCTGTGTCCCCCCTCCCTTCTTTTGGGTCTACTTTTACCCCAGTCTGTTTCTGAGACCAATGATGAGTCACTTTTGTTCCTGTGTGCAATGTTTCATGTGCTTTTGTTTGTTCCACCCATTTACATTTTACTTTTCGCTGACTGGCTCATTGTGATTTTGGGACAACCCTGCCCTATGTTTCCTCCTGCTTCCAAAATTTGGGAGTTTATTTCTTTCCATTTTTTTAAAAAAAATTCTTCTAGGTTTAACTTTACTTACAGTGATATACTATTATGCTGAGGTACTGCTATAAGATCTACAGGAGTATCTTCATAAGCCCTGAACCCGTTTTCCCCACCCTGCCACAAACAGAAGTTTCTTTGCATATTCATGAACATATGCCTGACATCGGTATATTGATATGAGCTGTAGGGCTGCCAGCCTCCAGGTGGGGCCTGGGAATCTCCCAACTGATCCCCAGCGGACAGAGATCAGCTCCCCTGGAGAAAATGGCTGCTTTGGAGGGTGGACTCTATGGCATTGTACCAGGCTGAGGCCCCTCCCCTCCCTAAACCCCACCATCTCCTGGATCCACCTCCAAAGTCACCAGGTATTTTCCAACCCAGACCTGGCAATCCTAATGAGCTGTGCCTCTGTGCCTCTTCATAAGACTCCCCCTATTCTAAAAATTTGATTCTTATTATTATGCTTTTCTCAGGATATGGTACCAACTTTCAATTTGGGTAGGGTCAAAGTAGCTTCTTCTTCCATATCTCTGAATGGCCCTGGACTGCCCATCTCCTTTAAAGGAGGGGAAGTCTCCTTTATTCTTTTCTGTCCTCTCCTCCTCTTCCTCCTCTTTTCCCTCCTCTTGCTGCTGCATTTCTGTTCCTGCTTCTATTGTTCCCCATGTAGATACTGTTTTGAGAAAGATCCTATTTGGTCTTGCACAGCAGCTCAAGCTCCATGGTGAAGCACACCTTAAAGAACTATTTCCCAACCACATACAGTCCAGCTTCAAACTGCTCCCAGACTTCCCTGTAGCAGTTAATGTTTACCAGGTACCATATGGCAACTGCTTCTTCACAGAAATATACTCATACATGGTGGTAGTCTTCCACAAATTAAACCCTTTAAGAACTGAGACAATGGCTAAGGACAGATTGGCAAAGTCAAGCGCAAGGGAAGCGGGACAAAAATATCCGGGCTGAGTTGTCGTGGGGCTTTCCATTCACACTGAGTAGACTGATGTGGGACCATACTGGGGAGGAGGTGGAATGGAGCATTCACACTGCAGGGTGGCCTCTGGTGGCAGTGCCATGGCAGTGCATGGCTTTCTTCTGTTTTGGTGAGGTGCGCATGAGCACATAGGCGCATGGGCACAGCAGCCAGATCAGTGGGTTCACATTACTGGCACCACTTGAGACACGGCTTATTTGCATCCACACTGCCAGAAAACAGGATGAATGTGCACCCAGATGGCTTGACACCAGTTTCACCAGGTACCTGTTTAACGCAGGATGAAAGCACTTCAGGTCCGGGTGAGTGTGTCACGGCAACACCTGGCATCTGTGGCTGTCTGAACGGGCTCTCTTAATCCGCTTGAAAAGCGGACCTATATCGGGCCAAAATGCCAGTCTGTCCTCAGCCAATTTCTCCCCCCCCCCCCAAAAAAAAACACCACAACACTTTGATGGGTCACACAAAGGTTTTCCAGCCACTGTTCATCAACCCATATTTGCAACACAAAATTATCCCACCAGTCCTTGCTCTGAGAGTAGACCCACCAGCATCAGGTACATGTACTTCTGCTGAGGCATTCCAAGGGAGGCAGAGCCTTGACTTCTGAGAATACTTTATGAAGGTGTCATGAACAGCTCTCTGTTTTGCCTAAGCAGTCAACATGCAAGCCTCTTTTCTGGCATGAAGCTGCTGAACAAAAAGAGAGCGGGAATTCATGGAGTTTTTCAAGCAGAGGAGAATAACATGATCTTACATCAATAGCACTATGTTCACAGTTTCCATGGCATTATGTACAGCATTCCAAATCAAAAACTCTCTTCTACTTGTCTCACAAATGGCTACTCAGTGGAATTCCCAATGAAAAGACTCAACTTGCAGTTTAAAAAATTTAAAAAAGCCACCCTAGTCTGTGTCCAGGCCAGTAAGTTCAAACTGACATAGCAGGAAGGCGACTGTCTAATCAACAAAATACAATGAGGGAAGAAGGTAGGGCCTAGGGCAAAGAATAGCTATAGCCATTCAGAAGCCGTTATGGCCCATCTGTAAGAAAATAAATTGGCATGGAACTACAAAAATTCAAAGGGAGGGAAGATGTGTGGAAGCTCCAAGCCCAAGATGATTCTGGGGTCAGTGGATTGACTGCAAAGGAAAAATAGAACAAGCTGCTTGTGTAGAAAAGTCCTGTGTGCTAAAACTGGCCAGAAGTTTCAGATCTGAGTCAGTCATTAAAAGCCTGGGCAACTAAAAGCTTTTAAATGGAACTCCTTAAAGAACATCAAGGTAAATATGTCCTGCAGCACCATCTCAGTGAACAGTGAACATCTCAAAATCTGATCTAGTGTTTTCAAACCTGCCATCTTGCAGAGTTGCATACTTTCCTGTAACTTTGTGTTATGAATGTCAAGCAGAGAAGTGCAAGAATATTTTGGACTAATCAGTTTGAGGTTTGAAAACACTTTTGACATTGTGTATAACATTTAAATGTTTCCTTTGCAAATATCCTACTGGGACATTTGACATGTTGATAATGCTTTGTTGTTGGGGATGCATTCTTCTAACCAAAATATTTGCTTGAATTCATCTACTGTTTTTAATCCTATGACATTAAAACTGATTTTGAAATTCCCTTCATTTTCATGTATGATAGGATGTATGATAGGATGTGGTGATGGTGTGTGCGTGTGTGTGCAGACTATTCAAAACACATCCACAGTGCCCTCAAACATATATTTCAATTACTTATTTCATGATAGCCTTCCATTTTAATATTATTATTATTTTTTGCTTCACATGAACAGTGATTTATATCTTTATATGATATTTTATCATTATGGAGTCATATGATTTCTTTATATCCCCTCCCCTAATGCTGATTAAATAACCCTGATTTAACTTGTCCATATACAAGAGCAGTTATGTGCATTCATGTATTTTCAAAGGCATTTGTAAATTTCACATCAAATATATATTTTACCATAGAAAACTATAAACAATTAAAGGGAATATAATAATGTTCATGTCAGGTGTTGTTTTGCTTACATTAAATATGAAATGCAATACAGCAGATTGAAAGCATACTTGTCCTTGATGCTTCTTGTATGGCGATGTCTATGAAAATTTTATCCAACTACTTGATTAAAGCCCAGCAACTTCATTACAGTAAAGCCTTACACTAGATGAAATAGCTGATAGCTAACTGCTTATTATGGAAGGATTTAGAAGTAATTTCCTAGATGAGTAAAGCTGATCTCATTGATCAGTTTATAAAACAAGGCTGTATCCAATGCGTAATTAATCCCTGTGTCTGTGAGGATTTGGCCCCAGACACAATTTATCCCTGGATAAACATGAAGTGAGATGTTAATGTATTATGCATGGTTATCTCCTGCTAAGGAAAGTGATTTCTCCTTCTAACATCTTTTCCAGACAGCACTTTTTTATTATTTTACAGAGATATCTAAATACGAAATAAAACCTTTCTGCAGATCAAGATATTATAACATCAACATGACAGTCCTGTGCTGTATTTATCTTGACAACTTGTTGTCATAGCTCACACTACAGGCAGTTTCACCACTACATTCAGAATGGGACTTATTTTTGTGAGAACTTGAAATCTATTACTGGGCTCACACATTTGTAAATTACTTGACGACATGCAACTGAACACATGGCATCTCTTCTTTTAAAATAATTGTGACTATGTATTGCTGAGTGATACAAAAGCAGTTCTGTCAGTTGTGCTTGATCTACATGTATCATCAGGCCTCTGAAGATGACATTACCCAAACTGAAATCAATGTGCATAGAGCTTATGTGCATGCTAAACCTTCCCCCTGCAGACTTTGTAGCCTACACAACATTAACAAGTTTTTGAACATTGAGTCTATATACATACAAAGTGTGCATGATCATCAGTCCTGGTGATCAGGAAATGTTATTTAAAAACTGCATTTTCAGCCATGGGGACAGAGCCTACTCCTGCAAACTTTATTTGCACTTAGACTCTATACCCACAAACCGGCAATCACACATAGGTGGGGGGGGGGGAGGAAAACAGGGTCAGCATGTTCATGCTTCCTTTCCTTCTATGAGTGCTAATTTAAGCACACATAATGTCAGCTGTAATGGACTATCATTTGATCGGAAGATCTATTTATCAATGTAGAGGCATGGTATCTGAAAAGGAACAGAACATATTTATACTCTGATAACTTTGTGGTTGGAGTTCACCACAGAAAATATTTCTTTAAGTACTCACCATGAAATAAGTAGTTGTCCTCTGCATTATTAATGGATGAATATGTGAAAGCTCAGCTTTCAATTAGAGAAAGTCCAAGAGGTATAAATATTCCATATATGGTATTATTTCATATGATATATGATATGACTAGCCCCAACCATGGATAGATTCAGGTGGAGTAGTCATGTTGATCTGAAACAGCAGAACAAAGTTTGAGTCCAGTGGCACCTTTAAGACCAACAATATTTTATTCACGGGATAAGCTTTCATTTTAGAGGTGCCACTGGATTCAAACTTTGTTCACCAACCTTGGATATCTTCATGGTTCATTACCAAGGAGTTTGTATGCTTTTTATACCTGCATATTTTCCCTCAAGCAGGAATCCAAATGTATGATGATTTGATACAGGCCAGCAACTTATGAGCCTTACTTCCTCTCAGAATTACTATTTATGGAAGTCCCCAGTTACTACAATAGTAATTCCCCCATTGGTAAATTATTTCTTCACAAGTCCTGCAATATGTAGTCTACAGTTGTAACACAGCCTTGTGAAACATGGTACATTCATCACATACTATGAGACTACATTCTTGATATTCTTGAAAAATTATGCTTTTTTCCCCTGTTCCTTTATCAGTATTGCAAATTGGCTGGTCAGAATTTAACATATGTAATGGTAGTTTGAATACTGAATGAGCAGTTCTGCCTCCTTTCAAAAGAGTTGCAGCAATACCTGATGATGCAACAGGAAGAGCAATCATGTTTCTTCACTGAACTTTAGCCAAAAAGTAGATTTATAATAGATGCCTTCCCTGTTCTACTTGGTGTGTCTGTGAAAAATATGCCTCCTTTCTTATTGAAGGCTGCATTAATAATTTCTTCACATATATTTCTTTGGTCCAATATTATGTTTAGCTCATTGTCTCATAAGAATTCTCCAAGCTGTTCAGGATCATACGCCATCCACATTACATATTCCTTTGCCAGTGCTTAACTATCATCTCTTTGTGGATCAAGAAGACTAAATGTTTTCAAATGAGAGCCTCCCATGGTTAGAATGCAATCTTCAGTCATCCAGTGCTCTATTAAAAACTGCATTGTTATATGTCATTTCTAGAACCAGATTTTGTATTCAGGTTTGATTCAAAATATCTTTTGGGAGATATTCATTTTATACATTCCATAGATAAGGATTCGAAGTGGCATAAAATTGTAACCTAGTAGGAAACAGATTTTGGAGCATGTTAAGTAAAAACACAACTTCAGCTTCCTCTAGAATAGTATTACAATGAATACCATTGAATGACTAAAGCAGCTGCCAGGCCAGCCAGAAGTCACCTGGTCTGGATAGGGTTGCTAGCCAGCTGCTAGTAATTGGAGGGAGCCTAGGGAGCATAAATGGCATTGCACAGTTCTGTGACATCATTTTTGGTCATAAACCCAGAAGTGACATCACCACATCATAATATATTAAAGGAATTCCCCAGATACCTATGGTAAAAAAACATAAGAGACTTGGGAGGTTCCTAGAGATAGTGTGACAAGCCACTATACAATGCCATTCCTTCCTCCTTTGTTTTGCTCCCAAATACCACAAGGCACCTGCCAAAGTGGGCAACCTGCCCTCCCCCCACCAAGTCCTGGACTAGAAGGAACAATATCACATGTTTTATGAGTAGATGCAGGGATGTCAGCAAAGAGACCTATATAAAGAACAGGCCCAGCAACAATGGGGTTATTCAAGAGCTAGCTAGCAGGCCAAACAGAGCTTCTGCCTGCTGGGGAGTTGTACTCATTTCTTCACTACAGAGAGCAGAGGCAGATCAAGAGAACTGGATGGAGAAATACCAGGTATGCTGGACAAAAAACAAAACAAAACCCTGAAAGAGGTAAGTGGAGGAAATGATGGCACAGAGGTGTGAAATAACATTCTCTTCTCACAGAGTCTTCAAGGAAACATATCCCCCAGCACAGAAAACCCACAGCATGTGATGGTGGTTCAGTCAAGGGGCAGAGCTTGGCCAGTTGGCGTACTATATCCAGAACTGTGGCTCTAGAAGAGAAGGAGCCACACCACTTTTCCTACAATAATACTAGAGTTTTCCCAACAATTTCAATCAGTTTGTTTCATAACACATGCATGAGAGTCATCACTGGATATTGTAGTCTGCCAGAAAAAACCATGATTATGCAACTGTGCCTACAGTCACCCATGGTAAATGCACTCATTTCCACTGGTTACTTAAAAGCTTTGCTATCATTAAATCTATTTAGATGGATACAGAAATGTAATTTCTACCTAGATAATACTGGGTTGAAGAAATTACATGCTATCTCTTTCAGCCTTATTGATCAAATAGCCATGGGCATCCAGTTCATTTATCTGTATCAGTGACCCCCAGATAAAAGGCAGCATTGGTTTCCAGAATGCAGAGCTCATGCAATGGAAGCATGAACTCTGCTCTGCCTCATAGAGCCCAGCCAGAGAGTAGCCTCGCTACTGGTTGTCTGTGGTGAATTGGGAGGTAAACAGTGGCTGGGCTGCTAGGCATGTGATGGCAGAGGATTCTGCCAAGGTGAGGGAGTACCTTGCTAAGTCCCCTGAGCCCACCTCCACCAAGCCCCTGAAGAACTGGTCACACAAGGTTGCCATCTGTCCTGACTTCTCTTGCATGACCATGAGTCTCTTCTCCTGCCCTCCTACCAGTGTCCAGAGTGAGCAGGTGTTCTCCCACCTGGGAGACATTCTCAGCCTCCACTGCTCCCGCCTGGACCTGGCCAGGGTGGATGAGTTGGCATTCCTCAAGGCTAGCCTCCCCCTGCTGGGCTACCCTTCTCTGAACCTCATACAGTAAGAGCCAAGCCTCCTGTCATCCCCCTTTGTCTCCCCCCATTCATCTTCCTCTCTGGGTAATCCAGCCTGCAAATTGCGCCCTTAGCACTTGGGTGGGAGGACGGCTGCCTCTACTGGGTGTGGTTGCACTCTCTCACCCAACAACTACCTCATGCTTCAAGGTCTGCAGAAGTCCACAGATGCTAATTTTTAATGTTCCAGCGAAATAAGCATTTTACCAGCTAGTTCATGGGACACAACTGAGGACAGCTACCAGTGCTGAGGCAAAGAAAATCTCAGGGAAACTGCCAGACTGACTGAGTAAAGTCTCGCAATGATGTAGACTTCACAGTTTCTGGAGAATAAAAACTAGCTTTGTACACATTTGTACACATTTTTTGAATGTCCAGCTGAATACACAGACAAAAAGGCCTTTTCATCAATAACACATGCCATGTGAGAGAGCATCATTCAGCAGCTGCCATTTTTGTGAATGAAATTTAATTTTCTAATTGCTGCAGTCCAACTATATCCCCTCAAAACAAAGAAAGTTTCAATCCTAGAATTCTATGCGGTGGGTTTGATATAGCCACCTGGTGGCACTGTTGATTAAATTTGAGGGTAGAAATGCTAAATGCTCACAAAAAAGGTATATGTGCATAGCTCTTCTGAATTAAATTGGTCCCATGACTGCCTGTGAATCCTGTTGCTGCTCTTTCTTTGGGGATAATGAGGAGGTCTGAGTGTAAAGAAAGATGCTGAAGGTTACTTCAGAAATATGTATTTAGAGTAGAAGGCAGTCATCGCAAACGAAAGCACACCATGCCAATTTAAAGATATACACTGGACTACAAATGACACAGAAATATTGGTGGAATTAAGGGTTTTTTCCCCCCAAGACAAAAGAGAAAAAGATCAACTACTAAAATAGAGGATTTTTTTTCCTCTCCATAGATCAACACAACACAGTTACTGAATGAGTTTTACCATTTTAGTGCATTTGACAGGTCATATAGCCCCAAGGGAGAAATACCTGAATATCTCTATTGGCTGTATATAATGAGGCACCAGGAGCTTTTCCATTACTATATCCAGGTTGAGTTTCTGCTCAGATATGGCACATACTCACCATGAATTTATATTGGACTGCACAAAGAAATATCAGGCGTGCTGAGAACAGTATACCCTCACTCCAAACTGAGGGAAAATAAACCTGTAAGCTTCTAAGAGTAGAGATTTTAAAATATAGACGAGGGACTTCTAGCACTGGAAACATCTAGGTGATGGTATCTGGCTTCAAGGGATCACTTTGTACTCATTGTGAATGCTCTTTGCAGCCCTAACAGGTGGTTTCAGAAGAATCACTTTGCATGATCTCCACTCTGTCTCTCAGAATGGTGTGGAGTGAGACAGAATATTATGAATGTAAACTTATAAACAGTCAAAGCAAAGCTGGGAACACATAGATTTAAATTCCCAAAAGACTTGTTTTTCCTCAGTCCAGAAATCTTTGTTGCCGTTTCAGATGACAAAGAATCAATATTTTTATGGCCAAATATTAGTTATCATAAACTTCATAATGAAAAAAACT
The DNA here is from genome assembly GCA_029233225.1 of Lepidodactylus listeri. Classification (NCBI taxonomy): domain Eukaryota; kingdom Metazoa; phylum Chordata; class Lepidosauria; order Squamata; family Gekkonidae; genus Lepidodactylus; species Lepidodactylus listeri. The sequence continues at coordinate 113,558,588 of JARCFY010000001.1, read as the reverse complement.
ATCTCATGATATGATTGCAGTTCTTCTGCATGAGACTAGCAAAGATCTTTGTAAGAAATCTCCTGGTGTGGTGAAAAGGTATAAATACAGTCCATACTTAAGTGACACAACTATTAACATTCTCTGTAAGTGTGTCCTATTGCTTTCCATGACTTCCTGTGTCTTCACTTGAGTAAATCTCAGAAACAAGAAAGATTGTTCCTAACTAGAGTTCATTGGGTCTGAGGCACAGTTTAGACCTCCTTATGGGCTCTGTCCTGGTAGTCACTTGATAAGCAAGCCTCCTGTTCCCACATGCTCTGTTTGCTTTGCAGTACATTGAGAACCCAGTAAATGTGCAATCACACTGCCCCTTTTCTGGTACCCTTATGACAGAACTGCTAAGGGTCCAAACCCCCAAATTTGGTGTTCCCTTTCCTGGGCTCATTCTGTCTGTGTTTTATGTGGCTCTGATTTTTTTTTCTCCTTTCAACCCTCATATCCCAAAGTAACTGCTATTTTTCATAGGCACAAAATCAATCCAGAACATTTCAAAGTTTAACATGTCTCTAAATCATCCAATTTCCATCTGAAAATATACCTCTGTTTCCCAAATGGACTTTGTGGGAACTTTAGAAGGGGTGTTTCATCTTCTTTTAGAACACTGAAGTTAAAGCATAACCAGATAGCAGCCTCCCATGCTCTTGCTGGGTTGCTTGAGTGCATTGTTCCCTTTTTTAAGCCAGTGCCTATTCTCTGACCAGCAATTTTTGCAGCTCTTCTATTCTATCTATCTCTATCCTTACTGCCAGTTGGATTTAGTCCTGCTGGTCTGTTCTCATTAGCCTACCTTTCTACAATGTGCTCACTTCTCTGCTCTTCCCCCCCCCCCCTCCTTTTCCATATGGAAGCTCCCAGTTTCAATCCCTAGGATTGTTAGTTCAATCTCAAACTTGGTACAGGTAAATGCCTCTGCAAGAAACCTTGGAAAGCTACTGCCAGTCAAAGCAAAGAAGGCTGACTTAGATGACCCAATGGCCTGACTTGGGATAAGGCAGCTTCATACAGTTATATTTTCTGTCTCTTACAGTTCCTACAGTGGATTAGGTATTCCCAAATCCCTCTGTTCTGCAGGATTGCTGGCAAACTCTGACTATACTCCATGCTAGTTTCCCCATGTTTGTAGCATTGTGATTTCTATGTTTGTGGGGACATTTAGACCTGCCTCTGGAGTCTTGGGGTACTTGTGACTCAGCCTACTCACTGGAGCTGCAGCACAAAGGACTGAGCCCTCCAAGTATTACTGCAATCAGACGGGAGGTTAAAAATGGCTTTGTTGCTGTTGCCCTATGGATTTAAACTGCAGGTTCAGACAACAACATCTGCCTCCCATCCCCCAGCCATTGGCACCTGGTACTCACCTGTCTTGGAGCAGGAGTTTCCGGGCACTGGGAAAATTCCAATCTTTATGGGTGTCAGCAATTTCACCCCCTACTTCCCGATGTCTAATCGTGCCATTGCATGCTCAAGCTGTTTGGGAAGTGAAGCCATATTGGCCATATTCTCCCCTGGCAAATAAGTGGTTCTGCACATGTATGCAAAGACCTTCAAACCAACAGAAGCTTCCTGACCACCCCACCCCCGGGCAACTGAGCAGATATTGTTTGATTGGTCGACCATGCAGTGAGTTCGAGGTGAAAGTGGGGTGTCTGATCAAAAGTCTCCAGAACAAATAGTTCCAGAGAACATAGAGCTGCAGCCAGACTGCGCCAAGCCTGTAGTCTGACTGCAGCCTACATCTTAGCCACTTTTGGGATTTTAACCTCCACGCACCTCACAGGAGTGTCCACATTCTCACCAAGAGCCGTAAAGTGTGTCTGCTAGCACAAAATGGGCTTATTTCCTAACACTGACTACTCTGTGTGGGTCTAAGACCATTTCCTGTTGGTCAGGGGTGACTGGGCATGTTGATCACATAGCCATACTTGACAATATTCAGTGGTGGTTGCCCCATTTCTGGGATAAACATTTGGAGCAGCGGTCCATCAGTGGCTATTAGCTACAAGGTATAGATAGGAACTCTTGGTGTGGAACAAGTGATGCTCTGTATTCTTGGTGCTTGGGGGGGGGGGGGGCAACAGTGGGAGGGCTTCTAGTATCCTGGCCTGATCCAACATTGGCTTCTTTTATGTTCTTATGGGATGCAGCAGGTGAAAGTTAAATGACTTGCAGTGGGTAGCATTGGAGAAAGGATCTCCAGTGTTCCCAGAAGGCACAGCATCTGGTGATGTCAACATCCAGTGACAACACAATGGGATGTGGTTAGCCATGTCACTTGTATTGATGGAGCAGGGGTGTGTAGCCTAAATATGCAAATTGCCTAATTAATATAAAAGATACTCCTTTACTACTGTCACAGATTCAGAATTATGGACATGTAGCAGAATTTTTAATAAACTCTAAACCTTGAAGTTATAGCCAGCAACTAGGAAACCAGGAGTGGATCACAGTAGCAGAATCTCTAAAAGAATCAATGCAATATTTTTGCCCCTGTGTGATCTGTCTAAAATCTAACCTTCCTTTATGTTAAAATAGATTTTCTAATAGAATACTAGAGAAAGGACTACTATTTATACCAGCTTCTTCACTGGGCTCTCAACAGCACCTTAATGCACAGACATTAGCTTGTTCTAATGCTTATCTCAATACCATGAAAAGGCTTTGACTGTTGATTCCTGTACATCAAGCTGTGAGGCAGAGTGCAGCATGTCAGACTTCCTTTTTGATATAGCTGAAAACACTCTTTAGAAATTCATAATACAGTCCCAGTAGCTATAAAAACACAGCACAGTTAATCTGAGTGAAGGAATAATTGTTGCAGAATATGGGGGGGGGGGGGGGGGTGGATAAAATTAGAGAGCACTCTAAAGCAGGTCTACTCAAAATTAAGCATCATTTTATACAATGGGGCTTATTCCCACAAAAATGTTTTTAGGATTGTAGCCTCAGCTGCAGAAATAGTGGGATAACATGTAAGAGGAAATAAGAAGGAAAAGATCCCATTAAGAAGGAATGGGAAGTTTCATCTACCATAAAAAAGGGGGTACTGGGGAACTGGGCAGTTGAAAACCAGCCTTCCAAAAAAGTCTTTAGTATGCCTATATGGTGGTAGATGTGCAGGGATTTTCAATACGTAGCTGTACAGAATTAAGCAAAATTAAACTAGTTTGTTTCTTTGGTTTGGGGCTTCCTTGCTTTTTTATCTTAAAAAGCCCATACCATTATTAAGCATTACAAAAGATAATTTGAAATTATAAAAATAGTATTTGTGGAGGGTGGGGCAGATGAGCCACACATGAAATTTGACAGATATTGTATCCCTAACCTAGAATCCAAAGCTGCTCTCACCTTGCACCGGTAGGAAAGATCACTTTAATTCCAGTTACAGGAAGACTTGGCTTGTGTTTTGTCTTTCATTGTTTGTTTGTTTTTTCCCTGACAGTTTTGACAGCAACTGGCTTTCCACTGCATACTGCAAAATGACATAACAGGTCTGGAAATCTTGTATTTGGCTGATCTCACTTCTATGGAGTGAAAATCCAAAATGAAAGCTTCTTTTGACAATATGGGTGCTGTAAATAATTCCAGATCTTCATACAGTGTTCTAGCACATGTACAAAGTTCCAAATGAAATAAACTTGAAATTAATACTTGCTCCAAAGGGCAAAATTTGCACATATTTTTTGAAGTAGCCTAAATATCTGGCAAAGTGAAACCAAGAATAATTTTTTTCATGAAATGGCTGGGTCATTACATATGATGCCTTCTACTTATAACTTCTATTTTAGTGCTCAGTAAGTGCAGAAGACCTCATGCAAGACACTCCTGAGCCTTGTCAGTTCTCAATTATTTCAGAGGGCATTGAAGGTATTCAGTGCACTGGGAGATCAAGGCCTTTGTCGCTCCTTAAATGCTTCCATTAGGGTTGTGAGACATAAAATTGCCGCCAAGTCCCCGGCAGAATAGAATTACTCTGGTGCAGCTAAAGACATTCCAGAAAAGATCACTGTGACTTGAGCTGATTTTATGCAGGAATTTCTTTTCTTTCATTTTTATTTGCATGATGAGCTCTCACAAATTTTTAAACCAGGCTAATAAACAAAATGTGTTTCATTTTAAGCTATAAAGTTGTTCATGATTGGGACTGTTGGAGGCCAGTATACTTCCTCAGTAACAATTTACTTAAAAAGAAAACACAACACCTTCCTGTTGTCTGTGCTAATTTGTGATTAAATCCAAACAAATTTAACTTGTTGTAACTGTTTAGTTTTTGCGTCTGTTAAAACATTGTCATTATGCTGTATGCTAATTTACTGCTCACCCTCTCTATATAACTCTGCCTGCCTGCCTGCCTGCCTGTCTGTCTGCCTCTCTCTATCTATCATCAACTGTTACCACCCATTTCAGTGTATCTGAGGAAGTGTGCATGCGCGTGAAATTTCATACCTTGAATAAAACTTGGTCTTAAAGGTTGGTCTTTAAGGTGCCACTGAACTCAAACTTTGTGAGAATAAAATTATTCGTAACACATGCCCTAACACTGCACAAAATGTTCTAGAAAAGAAAAAAATGTGAGGAGATGGTAAGGTTGCCAAACTCCAGGTGAGGCCTGGAGATCTCCTGGAATTACAACTGATCTCTAAAATACAGGGATCAGTTCCCTTGGAGAAAATGGCTGTTTTGGAGAGTGGCGTCTATAGCAATATACCCAGTTGAGGTCCCCCCTTTCCGCAAACTCTGTCCTTCACAGGCTCCATCCCCCAAATAGGGTGGGTTTGTTTGGTTTTTCATCTGTTTGTATTGAGCATCTGAGGAACCTCAGTCCTTCACTATTTGTGAAAATTTGCTTGGTCCTAAGAAACAGTATTAATTCTGTCTGCAGGTCTCCTACATAAGAGTTGGTATGCAACTTTCTTAAGGATCTGTATCAGTAGTGGTGGTGATGGTGGTAATAACGAGTGATGGAAGCTAGGCCATGTTTTCTATTATTGTGTTTGGCATTAAAGGTAAAGGTCACTTAGCTGTTTCTATTTTACTTTTCTTAGTATAGCTGATAGACATAGACCAGGCAAATTTACTATTCTCTGGGGATTTCAGAAAGAATGTCCTAACGCTGTCAAATGTTCTGACCTTTTCTTCTTCTCTTGAGCTGACTCTTTCATGACTAAAGTTGCTGATCAATCTTCATTCCATAAGGCCTCTAAAGGAATATTAGTCCTATTGCAAGGATGCATGGGTCTTTGTTTGGTCTTTACAAGTTTTCACAAAATGTCTTGTTACTGCATTTGAATTCTTGGTGTCAAATATTTTGACTATGGTATTCCCTGGCAGGAAGGGCACTGAATAACAGAAATAAGAATAGATCAGAGCAACAACATGGTTCTTCAGTATGGTGCCCATGGGTGCCATGGCACTTGCCAGGACTTTCCATGGCACCCACCAAAATTTTCAGAAGGTGGGTAGGGCCATTGTTAGGCAGAGTTGGAGAAGGAACTTTAAGTTTTAGTTTGCTCAAGTTTGCTCAAGTTTGCTCAAGTTTTAGTTTGCTCAAATATGAAATAAAATTATTTGTAAGGAGCAATGTGCATCTCCCTCCATAAAATAACTACAGAAATGATAGCATAAAGATGCATTCTGTTTTATTTTTATCTCAGAAAAAATTCCACTTATACAGATATTAAGGCTCATTACATATGCACATCTTACTGTAGATTTTCAGAGCAGTAAACTTTTAATCTTGACTTTGGATTCTGTGCCTGCCTTACATACCATTCTTTTTCCTCTGGTGTATTTATTCTGCAGCTACAATTTTAAAAACACACTTCTAAATTGAGGTGGGACATTACATGTGATGTGTGGGGGGGGGGTGGTATCCAAAGGTGTTTTTTTTTTAAAAAAAATTATGCAATTGCCCTATTGCAGCTGTGCAGTGTCCTCCAGCAAGCACCTTCTGTTTAAATGCTCGTGGGTTAGGTTTGTGCATGCATTTTACCATTAGTGTGTCGAATGAAAGGGAACAGAAAGGAATGCAGGCAAAGGGGGAAACCCCACTGTTGAAACAGACCAGACTTTTTCCAAAACTGACAAACAGCGGCAAAGCCTTATTTTCCATACTGCCAAGCACTTGGGGATTCTCTGCTGTGTTATCGGCCACTGAAAAATGGGAAAGTCACATGATCTCATAATATGGAGAAACATGTTGAGTGTACAGAATGCATAGTAGAACCCACTGACACCAGCATTGCAAGTTGTGATCATGGGCAACTTGTTTGTTTGTGTGCATGTGCCTGTGCAAACCCCACTTTGCACAAGGCTGCAGTTTGAAGGGGAGGAGTCCTCTGGCAGAAGCTCTGGAGAATTTTTTTACTCTTGTTCCACTAAATTGAAAACATGGGTATTTTCACCATTGCCCTAGTGCAGCTGCATAATAATGCTAATTTCCTGGCCTTCCTTGCAAATTTGTATGGTTTTCTCTTTGTGATTCTCTAATTTGATCCCGCATACTGGTCATGATCTGGGCAGTTTTTTAAAGCTTGACCTGTGCAGATTGCACTTTTTCTCCAAATGGATTGATCCCAAGTAATTCTTAAGCTCAACAGTTTGCAGAAGGTCCATGTTGCTCAGCCGCCATTTTAATGTTAGGCTTCTAGACACTGCCAAAATGGTTCCCCCAAAACTTTATTCACTAAAGCATTAAAGAGAAAATGTTTTCAAAGCTTTAGGCTTCCCATCCCAGTCTCTCTTTCTCTTTACATCTCATGTCAATTTCATTCTGTGCTGATGACCCCCCCCTTTATTTTGTTTGCATGCAGCACTGAAATCTTTTTTGCACCAGGGATGCTGCTGTTTGCATCCGCTCTGATCCCTCTTTCAAGTCAATACCAGCAGGGAACTAAGCATTGCACAGCTCCTTTTAAACTTCCCCCTTGAGAGAAAAATGGAGCTTGTACACTGATGAGACGAGAGGGTAGCAGAAGGTGCAGAGTGGGTGGAATGATCTGGATGTGGGCAGGGAGTGACCTTTGAGGGGCAGCAAAAGGGTGGGGGGGGGATCCAAGGGAATCCGTACACTTTTGAATTATCTTTGGCTTGGAAGCCAAACAAGAGAAAAATCAGCACAAAAGCACTCCCAAAAAACCCAGGGAAACATTGACCAGAAAGCAAACTGAGTGCTGAAGGGAGGGAAATCAATGCAGAACAACAAAGAAAGCCTGACAGATATGCATGGTGAAAGCGAGGGAAAATACCTATGGATAATAGGCCTAAAAACGGAGTGGAGTCCAAGCACACACCTATGCAAACAAATGTGTCTTTTGCCAGCTTGAGTATTTTAAAAATAAAAATGAGTAACATTCATAAAATGTTATGCTGTCAAAATTCCTAAGAAAACATCTGGTTTACATAACACTTTGTTATGACAATGACCTTCTAAGGGAATTCTAGATCTTTTATATTAAAAAAATTGAATCTGTCACAAAACATTTTAATGCAAAGAATATCAAATTCTAGTCAGTGTCAACTGCAAGTTTATCTTCCTTTTATTATAGAGGATCTTGTTGCATAACAAATTGTTATCACATGCTGGGCAAGTGGACTTCTAACCCATTGTTTCACATCACTCCCAGCTCTCTCTCTCTAGTTTTTAAGGCAAGAGATGAACAGAAGTGATTTGCCTACCTCTGCCGGCAAGAGCAACACTGGACTTCCTTGATGGTCTCCCATCCAAGTACAAACCAGGGCCAGTCCCGCTTAGCTTCTGAGATCAGGATAGCTTGGGCCTTCCAGGTCAGCATACATATAAGCAGGGGTCCATTGGGGCCAGAGCGAGGTGGAGAGAAGCTCCGCCAGCTCAGGAGTGGCCACTAGGGCAGCCACGGGCCGAATCAGATTCTCTGATCTGATTCGGCTCGCTGCCGAATTGCTGCTGAAATTTGGCAGCAACTTTAAAAGTGAATGGAGGGGTAATTTAAAATTAATTCAAAAGTTAACATTTTTTCCCACCATAGAGAACAATGGAGGGGATGGGACAACCTGTTTGGGGGCCCATAGAATTGGACCCCCTGGTCCAATCTTCTTGAAACTTGGTGGGTATTTCGAGGAGAGGCTCCAGCAGCTACCCTGCAAGTTTGGAGCCTCTCCCTCAAACCCCCTTTCCTCCAGCCCCTCATATACCCTATGAGTTTTTGCCATTGATTTCAATGGCCCATAGGGTATAATGGGGCTGAAACTGACATTCCCTTTCTGACACACTTCTGGTGATGTCAGGGGACGTGGCATATGCTAATGAGTTATGCTAATGAGCTCCTGCACCTCTTTTTCTATGAAAGGACCCCCGCATATAAGCATATACATAACCACTAGCTAGCTTGTTTTATTTATTTATTCTATTCACGAACACCCCACCTTTCTTCTCTATGGGGACTTAAAGTGGCTTTCATTGTTCTCTTCTGTTTTACCTTCACAACAACCCTGTATGGTAGGTTAGGCTGAGAGAATGTGATTAGCCTAGAATCAACTGGAAGCTTCCATTAAAAAGTAGGAAATTCAACCTGGTTTCAAAATTCTATTTCAGCACGCCAGCCACCACACAACACTAACTTTACAGGTATTAGCATTTCTTGGCAAATCAGATGGTTTTGTCAGTGTTCCAATTATCATTTATTTATAATTTTTATTTGCAGCAATAGAATTAGGCATGACCAAATAATAGGTTAGATTTGCCACTGGCAAGAATTCTGACTTGGTTGCAATAATGGAATGTCTGTCTTATCTTCTATAGTCCATTCATTCTTTGGTTGCAGTCACATGCGTGAGATAAAGCCGGGGGGGGGGGGGGGGGAGAGAGAGGCTGTTTCCTCTGGCAGAAGTTGACCTGCAGTTGCGCGACAGCACAGTCTTTTGAAGCTGCAGGCACAGCCCACCACTGTGTGATCAGATACAACCACAGGTGAGTCATTTTTTTTGCTATTTGTTCCCAATGTGCTTAAATGAGGAATCACTGATTCGCACCTCAGCCCTGAGGGCTCCCTATGGAGAGTGCAGTGATGCACAAACTGAGAAGGGGGGGGAAATGGCACAGAGTCAGGATGGCCTGATCAGAGCATCCCGACACCATGAGAGCACGCTAGAGCCATCAGACAGGGGAAAGTCTGCCTGTGGCCCATAGCAACCCATTTGCTACTGGCCTTTCCCCAGTGCCTATTTACTCTGCTTCTGCAGTGGAGCAACACTGGTTGCTGCCGGTTGCAGGACACTTTCCAGATGTTCGGGTCTGATCACACATGTTAAATCTGCCTGGCATTTGTGCTTATGTGTGTGTGATCACAGCCTTTGAGTCTCTGTGATCTATTTTTATCAAGCAAGCAGAGCTCATATGCCTTATTGTATACATCTGGAAGCAAACTGCCCCATTCATTCCTGTCAGATTGGGTGGGACTGGGTGGAAGATGGAGATGCGTAATTTTTTCCCCTATCTATATCATTGTGAATGTCCCCCAGTCACATCTTAGTTTTCATGTTACCATCCAAACCTATAATGATATAAGGAACATAAGAAAATAAAAGTTGGACTTCAGAAGCTTGTGTACTTTGTCACAATAAACACAGTCTAAATGAGGATTAATAATACTCAGTATTAATTAAGCATAAATATCTGAAGAACCATGTGAACCTGTACACAATGGCATTCCTCTAACCATCTCACCAGAAGGATGTGGTCCTTCTCAACCTGAGCCAATGGGTGCACCTCTATTACGGAATGGTCTACCAGAGGAACTAAGGCCTTCTTCAGTGCTGATCATTTGAAAGACGTATAAGCAGCATTTCTGTGATGATGTCGTATGTGGTAGGGTCATTCCATTTTTTTATGTCAGATTAAGTGGAAAGTTACTGCTGGATTTTTACAAAAATTGTATTTGATTCATTACACTCACACACTTATCAGTCCAGTCCACATCCTGCTTGATAGGTGCTCAAGGAACTTGATTATTCATCAAGCAGTTCAGATGCATCCAATCAATTCAGGTATATCCATCTACATGACTCCACTATTGTCTTGCTTGATTAGACTTCCTTGCTATCCCCTGCCATTTGTTTGCCATTGCTACCACCTACGAATTGTAGGTGACATGGCAAATGAGGAGGGGGAAATCAGAATGAGATTTTTCAGTTAATACTTAGCTGTCTCTGTGTTTCTTTCATGTCTACCCATGAAGTAGGGTTGCCAGCCTCCAGGTGGGGTCTGGAGATCTCCCATGTTTACAACTAATCTCCAGCTGACAAAGATTAGCTCCTCTGGAGAAAATGGCTGCTTTGAAGGGTGGACTGTATGGCATTGTACCATGCTGAGGCCCCCTGCCCACCCCAAACCCCATCCTCTCCTTGATCCACCCCCAAAGTCTCCAGGTATTTTCCAACCCAGACGTGGTAACCCTACCATGAAGCCAGATAATATTGTGATTAGTTCAACAATCACTTCTCAAAATGATTGCCTCCATCTTTGCAGAACTGTGAGTGATAGTCCCCTTCATTTTACCCCTCAAAACAACCCTTTGAGGTGGGTTGAACTATGTAAGTAGCCTAAGGTTACCCCACAAGCTTCCATGGCAGAATGGAGATTTCTCCTGAGTCTCCCCACTCCTAGAATGATGGAGTTCAATGGCATGGTATAGTTTGTAGAGTGTCAAGCTAGGCTATGGGAGATGAACGTTCAAATCTTCAGTGTAACTTATAGAGTTTTTGTGAAAATAAAATGGAGAAGGGGAAAATGATATACACTGACACAAGCTTCTTGAAGGAAAGTTACAACAAAATTAAATATCCAAAAATAACTTGTTATCTAAAAGTTCAGAATTAATGTCTTGATGTGACTCACGTGCTTTGAAAGAGAAACCCTAGTACAAGCAGTGTGCATCATCTTACCTTTAAAGGGCATCAGCTTGCAGAGCTGCAGAGCGGAAGTCTGATCCTTTACTAGTGGCCATTTCTGTAATGTTTAAAGTCAACCAGAAACAATGATTTTACACACCCTTACTATTGTACCACATCAAGCATATCTAGTTATAAGTCATTCTGTTTCCCTGAAATCTTCCACTGCTCCAGCAGGTGTATCAAGACTGAAGATATTTAAATAGCCAGTTTTTGAATTGAAGTACTAACACTGTAATTTTGAACAGAGTCACATCCTTAATGGTCCATTAGAAGAGTGTAATTCTCCTTAGGATGGCACTATAAGTCACTATTTTCCCTACCAAATTGTTAACATGCTTATTGAGATCTGGTCTGGTTAGTTTCAATAGAATACTGCTGCAAGCAAGGGTGTTATAAGTGCAATGTAGCAAACAAAGTCCTAATTAGAAAGCCCTTCCAGATTCAAAAGCTATCTAGCTGAAAATAAAGCTTTAAATCATAAGAACTGCTGAACACATAAGTGACTTTTACCCTGAGTTTCTTAATTATCTCAGCACGATGTGGTGCCCTTCCCAAGTTATTATATGTTCATTAAATTGTCAGGTTCCTATGGGGTAATGCAGTTGACCTCCCATCATTGCATATAACAGAACTGCTCTTGGGGAATAAAGGACTTTTTATTGGGCTACAAACATGTCACAAAGCCCATAAAATAAGGATAAGATAGGAAGCTAACACAAAGTATATCATATTCCAGATTTCTTTTTGTAGCTTTAGTAAGTATGTTACAGGTATTAGACAGGCAGATTTGTGTCCAAGCCTTCCAGAGTTCAATTTGCAGATTAGTAGTTTACCTTCAATGCCCCCCCCACCCCCGCCAACAAAAAATCAAGGAGGTATGATGGGGAAAAAGCAATATTTTTTGTTATGCAATTTCTTCAAAAATCTTCCTAGTACAGTGTTGTTCTTTGATGCTGTTAAAAAGAGTCAGGTTTCCCCCCCTAGTTTTCCCCCCTCAAAAATTCTTCTTGGTGTGCTGTGTGTCACGACACAAAGGCAGGAATGTGCTATCTGGATGAACCATAACAATGTGTCTGCCACTCATAGTGAACTTTATTTTGGTGGAAGGTGTGAGAAAATCATCTCATCTACTGCTGCACATACTCATCTACTAGCCACCAAGATACTGATTTTCTTAACAAATATATACCCAACCTTTTCATAAATATATTGAATATGACTAACAAAAGCCAAAGCTAAATTAATACAAAATAGAAACTTGAGCACTGGTACTTCCTTCAATTTGCATCTAGTGGATACTTTTAAGTTTTTGCAGAAAGGGTGTTCTTGAACTTCTCCTCTTCTGTAGCAATTGATAGTCTTTGTGCCAGCAGCAGGGATGGCAGGTTGAGGGCTGCCTTATACTGAATAAGGCATTTACACAGGGAGCCAGTGTGGTGTAGTAAAATGAAAATATTAACTGGGTTCCAGTGGTTGAATCTCTAACTAGTTGCAGCAGTGCATGGGTTTCAGGCTGTTCTCATCTGGCAATGTTAATCAAAGTCTCTGTTTTTAACTTAGCTTCAGGTAGGGAGCCAGTTTGGTGTAGTGGTTAAATGCACGGACTCTAATCTGGGAGAACCGGGTTTGATTCCCCACTCCTCCACTTGCACCTGGCTGGATGACCTTGGGCAAGCCATAGCTCTGTACCTGCTGTTCTCTCAAGGACAGTTGTCTCAGAGCTCTCTCAGCCCCACCTACCTCACAGGGTGTCTGTTGTGGGGAGGGGAAGGGAAAGGAGTTTGTAAGCTGCTCTGAGACTCCAAGTGAGTGAAGGGCGGGGTATAAATCTAATCTCTTCTTCTTCTTCTTCTTCTTCTTCTTCTTCATGTTAATCAGCTTTAGTAGAACAAAATTCTAGTCTAGTAGTACCTTAAAGATCAAGAATATTTTTGAGGGTATAAGCTTTTGTGAAACAAATCTCACTTTGTCAGATAACAAACAGGAATTTGTATTTAGCTTCTACCTATTAACATCCATCGCGCACTTGAGACCAATGCTCCCTCTAAGCTGTGGAGCCTTGTGAGCAAAAATTCTATTCTGTGAGCTACTGGCATTGAAGTTGTGAGTGAGTTTGGCTACTGCATAAATTAGCTTGCTCTGGAGCCATCCTTCCTGAGCGAAGACAAAAATGTGTGAGCTGGAAGCTAAAAAAACTGTGAGCTGGCTCACACTAATTTAGGTTAGAGAGAACACTGCTTGAGACTGATGATATTTATTATCTCAACACAAAGAAGTCCTTGAGAAATTTCATCAGACCCTCAGCAACTTTCACCCTACCATCAACCTGACTATGAATCGATCTACACACAAAGAACTTTTAGTAGATACTTCTGCAAAAGTACATAATGGATGCATAAATTTTATTTATTTTATTTACATTATTTATAGTCTGCCTTTCTCACATGGACTTAAGGCAGATTACACATAGTGAGTCAGTATAATCAGAAGAGATCAGTACAATCAGTACAATCAGAAGAGATCAGGGCCCTGCGGAACCTTTGCAGTTCCACAGGGCTTGTAAAACAGAACTTTTGCACCAGGCTTTTAGAGCTACTACCACCGTTAAAAACTATTAACAACTAATAGCTGAAGGATAGAGAGCCCTGTTGTCCCTGGAATTTCTAATAACAGCCTAAACCAGTGGCCCAAAGGCTGCCTAAATAACACCCTGAGCTAGTTGCCTAAAGACCTTGGAACCGACTGTGAGAAGAGGAAATTGAGTATGGTGGCCATTGTTAAACTAATGATAGTGATACTAACACTTTATTATATTAGATGGCTAAATGGCTTTAGAGTTGTTTTAATTGTTTTATTGTAACTTATGTGCTGATTCTTATGTAAGCTGCCCTGAGCTGGCCTTGGCGGGGAGGGTGGAATAGAAATTTGATTAAATAAATGAATGAATGAATGAATGAATGAATGATAAATAAATAAAATGGGATAGTCAATAACGAATGTGTTAGGAAATGAAAAGACTGGAACCACCAGAAAGAAGAGCAGTATAGCATAAATATTGACACATTAAGTGGTATAGACATTAAATAGTAGGATCCTATTTACAATACACTGTATACAGACTGGTTCATGGGGCTGTACAACATGGGTCCATTCACACTAAAACCAATCAAGAGTGTTTTTCTCTGTTTCTCTTTTAAATGCCAGAACCCCAGAGTCCACAAGCTCCTCAAGTGAATAGTTTTTCAGCTGGCGATGATGATGATGATTCACTATACCATGTTAATAATTATGTGTGTCACCAACAACTTCTATGTATTATATATTTAAGCAATTATGCTAGTTAATTATATATTTAGGCAATTATACTAGTTAATCATCGTTCTAAGTTTTGAAACCACTTATAAAACCCCGAGAATCAATCAAAAATCCCTAATTACCCAACCAACAATTAACACCGTTAAATTAGTAGCATGTGCACTTTAATGCCCCAGCAGACTACACTGTGGAATGGGGCAGAAACCTGAATCATGCAGGAAGAGCAGCAGTTCCACAAGTATGTTCCATTTTACACTGGGGGGGAATCTGATAAATGTTGCCATGCATCATAGTTCACAAATGACTTGCCCTATGAGATAATAAAAGTGAAATGGAGTATGAATTACATACCAAACATCAAAGGTTTTGTGGGTGGGCACCTCCCCCCGGTGTCTCCTTTGCCAAAGCCCTGACCTGGATGGCCGAGGCTAGCCCAGTCGCATCAGATCTTGGAAGCTAAGCAGGGCCTAGTATTTGGATGGGAGACCACCAAGGAAGCCCAGGGTTGCTACAAAGAAGCAGGTAATGGCAAACCACTTTTGAATATCTCTTGCCTTGAAACCCCTTTGGGGTCTCTGCAAGTTTGCTACAGCTTGACAGCACCTTCCATCACTGCCTCCTTCCTCACACTATTTACTCCTTCCCTCCTACTGGCAACCTGCATATACTCTCTTTTCCTGGCCTCCTTCTCTTCTTTCGACCCACCCACCAACCTATATTTTACCTGCCCCAAATCCTTCAGCTACATTTATTTGTTTCCTTCATTTATACTCTGTCTTTCTCCATAATGGGGACCCAAAGCAGGTTACATCATTGTCCCCTCCTCCATTTTATCCTCACAATCACCCTATGATTTAGGTTAGGCTGAGTGTGTGACTGACCGAAGGTCACCCAGTGAGCTCCATGGAAGAGCAGGGAGTTGAACCTGGTTCTCCCATATCTTAGTCTGTAACCACTACATCACACTGGCTTTCATAGGCTGGCTGCTGTTCAACAGCAGCAAGCAACTGTACCATGCAGGTCAGGTGGCAGCAAGCTTCCCAGTGGTTGCTGTCAGGCCTGGCTCTGATGAATCCTCCCACAAAGGGCAAAGCAAAGGGAAAGGACCCTGCATCTTCCCCCACTTTTTCCTGATAGACACCAACACTTCTACTGACAGTACAGTTGTTGTTGCCTAGCAACAACCACAGTGGGTCTTTGTATCACTTCTTTCTTACGCACTCCTAATTATTGTTTTTTTTGTGTGCATGTTCTGTTACCTTACATGTGGAATATATACATACATATATAAAAATAAAAAATATATGTTATATATAGAAATATAAAATAAATGAAATATGGAATATTGACGCTGTTGTTCTGAAGTCATGGACCTTTAGAAGCTTATTTGTGAAAAATATCAATGGCAAAAATACTATACAGATTTGAAAAATGTAATTCATATAAAATGCAATCCTATCATCTATGTCTATATCTATATTTCTTTTTACTCTAAATCAACGTTCTTATGGAGTCAGTGAACCAAGAATATTCAGTAGTCTTTTGCTCACAGCCATAATCCTCTCTGCTCTGGTTCACTTGGATAACTTTAGAATCCTACATAATTAAGGCTAGTGTCAGTGGAAAAAGAATCTTTACTCTATCAATTTTAGATTGAACAATTTTACAATGTACTTGAAATTAATTTCCTAAAAGTAGTCAGCTTTCAAATTTAATAGAAATACCAAGCCTGTCAATTATTTCCTTAAACTGGAGTGTAAATCAGATAAATTCCCTGTATAAAAAGCTCAGCACAAGTGTAGACTGAAACAATTTATGAAAAGGATAGGAAAGGAAACCCATTCTCAAATACCATATGGACCAAAACACATTAATCATCATTTAAAACTGTGCATAAAATGCAGGATACAGGCACATTTACATATAGTGAGGTATATCCCTGGCAGTAGGCAGAACTTTCTGCTTTATCAGCGTTGAGCTGTCATGGCTTATTGTTTGTACATCAGAGGATGACGGACATACACATGGCTTATGCATGCAAATAATAGTGATGATTTCAGTGAAATTTCAACATGACTAAAATAAGCAGAATTTCCCCTAAACTAAAGGATAGATTGAGCCCTCCAGCTGTGACTTATGCACACCTAGAGAAAGTATACTGGTAGCTGTGAGCAACACTTTAAAATGAATCCAGTGAGCTAAAGCATATTTACTTCTGTTTAAGACTGTGACTTTGTTTTTTGAGACATGAATGAAAGACTACTTGGGTGAGTGAGAGTTGCATTTGTTTTCATTTTAAAATAACATTACTAACTTTCAATTACGGTTCTAGTGTACAAATCCTAACTGAAATTGACTGAATAATTCATTTCATTTTTTTTTTCTGATTTCACATTTGCATTGCATTAAACTGGTTGGACAACCATTTCTAAATGGGGAAATTTACACAGTACCAGATATATCAGACTAGAAAACTTCTCTACATGAATTAATAATATTGCTCATTGGACTTACAGACTGCAATACTGATTTGATTTTTTCTATTTAGACACAGCACATAGTCCTGAAGATGACTGGGATCTTCAGGTGACATTAATGAAAGTGACATTTAAGGGCATTCGCTTGAGCCTGGCAATATTTATTTATCTATTTGTTCATTCATTCATTTAAATGTATATGCTGCCTCTCACTGCCAGGCTGTCTCGAGGTAGCTGACAACAATTAAAACATTAAAATTTCAGTTTAAAACTTAATACAAATAAAACTAAAAAGCAGTTCACATAACAAACCCAGCGAACTAAAAGCCAAGCAGAACAGATAAATTCTACAGGGCTCACATATTATCTGAGTTAGATAAGTTCTGAAGTTCTGGAGTTTCCAGTCGGAGGAATGGAGGTCTGACACACTTTGCAAATGCGCAAGGCGGACAGCGGCTCTTCCTGACAGCTTGGGTGGATTAATCCACCTGACGCAACCTCACACAGGTAGTGTGAGGACCAGCAAGCAATATAATCCAGGTTTGAGCAACCTCGGTGAAGGGAAAGTCTCGGAGAAGACTTTTCCGACACCTTGAGCACTGCAGCCGAAGAGGATTCTTGCGAGTATCTCTAAGGAGCCGAGCTGAGCTGAAAAATTCAGCATAAAACCTCCAATTCTCCGGATTCCTTAACAAAGAAGACAAAGTTTAAATGTTGGGACCACATCTGAAGCGAAGTGACAACAAAAGGTAACGGAAAAAAGTTTTTTGCCTTACCACCGCCGCGTTTTGAAAGACGAAAAACAGATCGGGTGAAGCAATAGACTGTTGTTGATTGGATGAGAGCAGTTTTGAAGCGCTAAAAAACCGAATTTGAACTTAAAAAGCCAAAAAAACAAGTTGTTTAACATTCCTGCGGTTAAGAAGAGTCGGGAGGGGAAGCCAAGCATCGCGAGACAAAGAGGGGGAAGGGAACCAAGCATCGTGAGATTAAGACGTGAGGACTGAATCAGGAAGTGACAGCTAGAAGAGCAGACAAGAAGGGAAAAGGAGAAGAACCGGAAGAAGGTAAAGGGGACTCTAAATACTGCCGGACCAGAAAGGGGACTCTAAATACTGCCGGACCAGAAAGACCATAACAGGAAGTGACGTGCAGAGAGCAGACAAGAAAAGAAAAGGAAGGGACAAAAGGAAACTACGGCAAGCCAGAAGCAAGGTAAAAAGACTATAACCTTTGACATTAACCATAGAGAAGTCGCGCCCGCCATTTTGGATTTATAAAATTTTAAAACTGCAATATCTCAAAGAGTATACAACTTAGAAGGCTGAAACCAACATAATTTGACTTGGCAAGATTAGCTTGTTTGAATGCATTAATTGGTGTTTGATTTGGAAAACAAGATAAAATCGATCTTTTTAAAGAGGCAAAACGGACCGCGGACTAAGATCGAGAGCAGCTACATGGTCCTCTCCTACAATGGCAGAAAAAAAAAGAAAAAGAGCTACTAGCCATTATGGAAGCAATGGAAAAGAAAATGTTAGATGCTATAGGAGAGGTAAATGTTAAAATGAATAATATAGCGGCTCAAGCAGATAAAAATTTCATGGAATTAAAAGCAGAATTTCAAAAATTATCCACAAGAACACAAGATATAGAAACTAAAGTAAAAGAACTGGAAGAAAACACCCATAAGACAATGAGAGAGAACGAGAGGATGGAAAAGATGATGCATTATAAAGATATGCAAAATCATTTGAGATTTCGAGGGATCGAGGAAAAATTGAATGAGGACATTTTTACAAGAATGCAAGAAGCAATAGCAGATTTTTTTACAAGAACAGGAAGAAGTTGTTAAAGAACACATGGATCTTGTTTATAGAGTTAACTCTACATATGCAAGAGACAAAAACATACCAAGAGATGTGGTTGTCCAATTTACAATGAAAAGAACAAAAGAACAAATCTACAGGAAGTGCTTTACTGACCCTTTTGTAATAGATGGAAAGAAAATCATAGTAATGAAAGAATTGCCTAGAGCAATACTGCAAGAAAGGAAAAAATTCAAGCGTCTGACGGATAAACTGAAGGAGAAAAAAATCAGATTTCGTTGGGAAATACCTCAAGGACTAAGCTTTTATTATGGCAACTCCAGAGTAATGATTAAA
Source organism: Lepidodactylus listeri (assembly GCA_029233225.1). Lineage (NCBI taxonomy): Eukaryota > Metazoa > Chordata > Lepidosauria > Squamata > Gekkonidae > Lepidodactylus > Lepidodactylus listeri. The sequence goes on along the minus strand of JARCFY010000001.1, from coordinate 113,539,663 downwards.
AGCACAGAAGAAATGTATGCATTCCTGGGAGAAAATAAAGATGATTTTGGAGATATTTAAGAACATATCAAAATGGATTACAAAATACTTACATGGAATGTAAATGGACTAAATTCACCCCAAAAACGTAGAATGGTAGGTCATTGGTTGGAAAAACAGAAATGTAATATAATTTGCTTGCAAGAAGCTCATCTTAAAAAACAAGACCATAAATATTTAATAAGGAAAAAATTGGGAGAAGAATTTTATTCTTAGCAAGCAACAAAAAAAATGGTGTTGTAACATATGTCAAAAAAGATTTGGAACCTAAAGTAATATTCAAAGACAAGGATGGAAGATATTTAGCTATTGAAATTTTACTGCAAGGATTGAAAACTTTGATTGTGAACATTTATGCTCCGAATGGAGCTAAAGAATTTTTTTTTAAAGAACTTCAAATGGAATTGGACAATGTAAACTATGATCAAATTATGATGTTAGGAGACTTCAATGGAACTGTAGATAATAAACTAGACAGGCGCTCTAAAAGAAAGGATGAAACGTTAGGGAAGCTTCCAAAAAAAATTTTTGAACTGATAAAACAAGAAAAGTTGGAAGATATTTGGAGGAAAGCTAACCCACAAGGAAAAGATTTTACCTTTTACTCTAACAGACATGACTCACATTCAAGAATTGACATGATTTGGATGACTACTAACCTAACCTTTAAGACAAGAAAAGTGGACATTTTACCCAGAATAATCTCAGATCACAATCCGTGTTTATGGACAGCTGGGCAGATTAAAAAACAAAAGAGATGGAGAATAAACGAGGACTTATTAGATAATCAAGAAATAATTAAAAAATTACTTGAAGAAACAGACCTATACTTCCAAGTAAACATGCAGAAAGAAGTTAAAATTCAAACCGTATGGGATGCATACAAAGCAGTGATGAGAGGACTATTGATATCGTTAAATGCTAAAGATAATAAAAAGAAAAAAGAGCAATATGAAAATATTCTACAAGCCATTAAAACAAAGGAAGAAGAACTGAAGAAGAAACCAGGGAAAAAGAAACTGCAAAAGGAAATTTGGATGCTACAAGACCAAGCAAAAGCCATTTTGAACCAAGAGATGTACTGGAACTTAAAAAAACTTCAACAAAAAGCATTTGAAGGTGCAAATAAACCCGGAAAATACTTAGCATGGCAATTAAAGAAAAAATGTGAAAATAAATTTATCACTAAAGTGATAAGAGATAATATTGAGATAACAGATAACAAAGGAATAAAAAGAGAATTTTTTAAATACTACGCAAAACTTTTTAAGAAGGAAAACAAAGACAGAAGAAAGATTAAAGAATACCTGCAAACATTAAAGTTACCAAAACCAACAGAGAAAATTAAAGAACTATTTAATAATCCAGTATCATTACAAGAGATCAAAAATGCAATAAATGACTCAAAATTAGGTAAAGCACCTGGACCGGATGGATTTACAGCGAAGTTCTACAAAACGTTGCAGGAGTCAGTTTCACCGGTGTTACTGCTATTGATGAACGATATAAGTGTTACTGGAGAGGTACCAGAAACCTGGAAAGATGCATCCATCTCATTGATCCCAAAAGAAAATCAAGATTTGACCAATGTTAAGAATTATAGACCGATTTCTTTACTGAATAATGATTATAAGATTTTTGCTAAGATTATAGCGGATAGACTAAAAGAGCACCTTAAAGAGCAGGGTTCTTACCTAATCGACAAATAAGGGACAATCTAAGAGTAGTAGTGGATGCTATAGAATACTACGACAAACATCCTGAAAAGGAAGTGGGCTTTTTCTTTTTAGATGTGGAGAAAGCGTTTGATAATTTAAACTGGGATTTTATGTTTGAAGTTTTAGAACATCTTGAGATTGGTGAAAATATGCTTAACTTCATTAAAACAATATATAAAGAACAGAAATCCTCATTAATAATTAATACCGAAAAAACAGACGATTTTAAAGTTGAAAAAGGAACAAGACAAGGATGCCCACTTTCACCGCTGCTATTTATTTGGATTTTAGAAGTTCTACTGTTAAATGTGAAGGAAGACAAAGATATTAAAGGCTTAACAACTAAAGGTTTTTCTTTCAAATATAGGGCCTTTGCAGATGATGTGATGTTTATAGTGGAAGACCCCTTATCCACATTACCACATTTGTTACAGAGAGTAAAAGAGTTTGGTGACTTAGCAGGATTTTATGTAAATAAAAACAAATCGAAAGTAATGTGCAAAAATATGTCAAATAAGAAACAAAACGAGTTACAAAAACTTACAGACTGTGAGGTGGTGAAAAAGACAAAATATCTGGGTGTAAACCTAACTATGAAAAATATTGATCTTTATAAAAATAATTATGAAAAATTATGGTTGCAAATTATGCAGGATATTAAAAAGTGGAATGTATTGAATTTGTCATTGCTGGGTAGAATTGCGGTGGTCAAGATGAATGTGTTACCACGATTAATGTTTTTGTTTCAAACTATTCCAATTGTGAAAGATGTAAAAACATTCAAATGTTGGCAGAAGGAGCTGTCTAAATTTGTGTGGGGAGGGAAAAAACCAAGAATTAAGATGAAAATAATGTGTGATGCCAAAGAAAGAGGAGGGTTTCAACTACCAAATCTAAGGTTATACCATATGCAATATGTTTGACCTGGGTAGGGACATGGACTATGCTACAAGATAGAATGTTATTGTCCCTGGAAGGTCATGATTGTAGATTTGGGTGGCATGCATATTTGTATTATGGCAAAACAAAAATGGACAATATGTTTAAGCATCATTATTTGAGAAGAACACTAATGGATACGTGGACAAGATATAAAAACTTCTTTTCAGAAGAGATACCCATGTGGATTGTACCTGCAGAAGTCTTACATCCAACATCAAGATATAAAGGACAAGATTGGCTGAAGTATAGAGACTTATTAATAAGACATGGCAAGGATTTCAAACTGAAGGAGCAGCATCAGATTGACTTTGATTATGGTTGGTTAAGATATAGACAAATATATGATTTGTATAGAAGTGATAAAAAAACACGGTTTTAGGGGAAAAATAATGAAATAGAACAAGTTTGGGAGGAAGGTGGGAAAAAAATGATTTCTAAAATGTATAAAGTCTTGCTAAAATGGTTTAATGCAGATGAAATGGTAAAAGAACAAATGGTAAAATGGGCGATAAACTTTAACAAAGACATTGAAATGGAATCTTGGGAATTTTTATGGAAAAATGCTATGAGTATATCTACGTGTTATAACTTAAAAGAAAATTGTTTTAAAATGATGTATAGATGGTATATAACACCAAAAAAAATTGCAAATATTGGTCAAAATATGTCTAACAAATGTTAGAAGTGCAAAAAGAAAGAAGGTTCTTTTTATCATATGTGGTGGACTTGTGATAAAGCAAAGATTTATTGGTCAAAAATACATGCAGAAATGGAAAAAATCTTGAAATGTACATTTAAGAAGTTGCCTGAAATGTTATTGCTAGGACTTAAACTAGAAGAGATAAATGTAAAGAAAAGGACAATAATATGGTATATGATTACAACAGCAAGAATGGTGTATGCACAAAACTGGAAAAATGAAAAAATACCAGAGGTGTGGGAATGGTTGAAAAAACTGTTATATATGGCTGAAATGGATAAATGGACTAGAAAATTGAATAATCTCTACTCAGAGACCTTTTTAGAAGACTGGAAAGATTTGAAAGAATATGTTGAAAAATACTGGGATATGAAAAACTACATTTATACATGGTTATAATAACATAAAGGAATAGAAATATATTATATGAATGTTTTAGTTAAAATTAGACAATGAAGCTGTTTTTATTTAGAAATACATAAGAGTATAGAAAATAAGAATTGGTGTATAAGTATTTTAAAGATATATAACCGTTACCAGAAATGAAACATAGATATGAAACATAGATATAAGTATTACTATTTTGAATAAAATGGAAAATGTGTTATGCTTCAGAGGTGGTGGGAAACCACCAAAACAAGATAAAAATAGAATGTACAAATAGAACAAAATGTATAATATGGAAAAAGGGATTTGTATAAGGTAAATGTATTATTTTTGATGTTTTTTTTTTTTTGAAAAATAAAAATTTCTTTACAAAAAAAAAGATAAGCTCTGAAGTTCTCATGTATTATCTGACAGCTGGTTCCGCCAGGATTGTACCACCACAAAGAATGTCCTTATCCTGGCAAATGCCCCGAGGTCCAAGCACCACAAGCAAGTTGCAGGTTGAAGAACTCAGTTGGGGGGGGGGGGTGCATGTTGGAAGAGGCAGTCCTCCAGGCATGAAGGTCCCTGACCATTTAGGGCTTTAAAGGTAATCACCAGCACCTTGAATTTGATTCAGAACTCAATTAGCAGCCAGCACAACTATTTCGAGACAGGACAGATATGATCTGTCAAAGGAGAACTCCTCAGCAATCTTGCCACTGCATTCTGGACTGCCGGTAATTTTCCAAGTGCCTTTTAAGGGCAGCCCTACATAGAGTGTACTATGAGCTGAACTGCATGCTACTGGCAGGCATGGACAACCAGCAAACACTGACACCGTTTTAGATAAAACTTTCACAGTGGTGTGGTGGCTCCATTCAATCTTGTTCCCTTCTCCATGCCTTTTCAAGTGCCAAACAACCCCAATTTGCTATTTTGGCACTTGAAAAGGTATTGGGGGGGGGGACAAGATTATACAGCACTGCTACACCATTGGGTTCCTCATGACAATTTTTAAATTGCTAAATTCTCATCTAAAATGGGATTGGCAGCCACAGATTTTTCTCTGCCCACCCATAATGTGTAGTTCATCTTTATGAAAACCCACAAAGCTGCCTTGGTTTTTATGCTTTTCTCTTTTGTGAGCTGCCTTTGTAGGGGGACTTTTTTTTTTTAATGAATTAACATCTAGGAATTGTTTCAAGCTTTTAGTTAACTAGACCGTTTGCTTGGATTCTAGGTAATTTGTACTATTACTGCTGGTTTAAGCCATCATCTTTCCTATTATATAAAACCGTTTAAAGATTCCAAGGGGCGAGATTCCATGGGGCGCCAAAATCAGTTCGCTGGATGGACTGCCACTCAAAAGGGGGTCCCTGGCCATTGGCTGCATTCTCTCCCTGCTTTGCATCAGTCCCACCCACAGAGCCACTGGCCAGCATCCCGGCCTCAGTCTGGAGGGAGCCAGAGAAGGGGAAGGACCAACTGGGTGCTGGGTCCACTCTTCTCCTCCGCCCACTGCCAGGTGGGTCTAACTGTCCCATCAGTGGCCTGCTTCTGTCAGTGAAAAGACAATGGACTAACAGCATAACCCCCTCCCCCACACACTGCCAGCGTGCCCAAAATAAACTGTCAGAATAAACTGGCAGAAACAGGGGGCATTTCACACAGCACCCCATAGTGCTTCAGGACTGGTACAAAGAACTGAAGAACACTTGGGAGGAGGTTTCAAGGTAAACCGGCTCAGGAACGCTTCCCCAACGGGAGAGGCACGTTTCTGTGTAAAAGGGCCAATATGTTCCATTAGGGAACTGGTACTAATAAGGTTCTATGTAAAATGCCTGACAGAAACCGTTACTGAAGAGTTCCTGAAACGGAACATATTGGCTGTGTGAAATTCCTCAGGCCCTCTCTCCTGCTTAGCTCTACCATGGCTGGCTGGCTAATGAGGTGGGCCAGCAACCATCAAACCGTTCCTTTCAACCCCCTGCAGTGCGGCTGACTTTCCCTTTAGGGTTGCCAATCTCCAGGTGGGCCCTGGAGATCTCCCGCTGTTACAGTTGATCTCCAGATGACAGTGATCAGTTCCCCAGGAGAAACTGACTGATTTGGAGGGTAGACCTTATAGAATTACAGCTTTCCGAGTCTTTCTATCCTCCCCAAAAAGCTGCCTTCTACAGGATCCACCCCCCAAATCTTCAGGTATTTCCTTCACAGGGTTGCCAGGTCTGGGTTTGAAAATCCCTGGAGACTTTGGGGATGGATCCAGGAGAGGGTGGGGTTTGGGGAGGGGAGGGGAGGGACCTCAGCATGGTACAATGCCATAGAGTCCACCTTCCAAAGCAGCCATTTTCTCCAGTGGAGCTGATCTCTGTCAGCTGGAGATCCATTGTAAAAGTGGGAGATCCCCAGGCCCCACCTGGAGGTTGGGAACCCTATTCCATCATCAGAACCAACAACTTTCTCCTCAGTGCCCGTTGCTAGGCAACCAAGCTTGCTTCTCTGAAAGCCCCTTTCCACACCTATGTTGGGCTCTGGGAGAAAACTCATTGGGGCCAGCTGAACAGAATGCCATAGAGGCCACCCTCCAAAGCAGTCATTTTCTCCAAGGGAGGGGGGAGGATCTGTTGTCTGGAGTTCAATTGTAATACCTGGCGATCTTCAGGCTTCACCTGGAGGTAGGCTACCCTAGGCGTAGCAATCAGTGCTTCAGAGCAGGATCTGCTAGACCCAGGTTCTTGCTGAGTGGGTGATTCCGGGCCAGTCACAGACTTTAAGCCTAACCTACCTCACAGGGTTGTTGTGCAAGTCAAAAAGGGGGAGAGAAGAATGATGTCAGCTGCTTCAGTCCCCATTGCAGAGAAAGACTACTTTTCCACCAGGGGGAGTATGGTTGCCAATCTCCAGGCGAGGGCTGGAAACCACTCAGAATTACAAGTGCTCTCCAGATGGCAGAGATAAGTTCCCCTGGAGAAAATGGTGGACCCTACTTCCTTATATGAGATGGACCCTTTATGACAGCCAATGTGACATAGCAGTCAGGGCTTCAGAGCACGGTGGAGGCTGCGGGGGGGGGGGAGAAATAGAAACTTGAAGAGTGAGGTTGATTATTGGCTGGGAAGGAGATAGGGCTGCCAACTCCAAGTGGAAAATTTCTGGAGACTTGAGGGGTAGAGCCTAGAGACAGTGAGGTCTGAGGAGGAGTGGGATGTCAGACAGGTACAGTGCCATAGACTCCACCCTCCAAGCCAGCGAGTCCCTCATGGGGAACCATTGTTGCCAATCTCCAGGTGGGGACTGGAGATCACTCAGAATTACTTCTGGTCTCGAGGGGGGAGGTGATGGAAAACTGAAGCCAGGGGGCTGATAACAATACAGTGACAGTTAGCTGGGAGGTAAGGTTGCCACCTACAGGTTGGGAAATTCCTGGAGATTTGAGGGGTGGACCCTGGAGAAGGTGTGGTTCCAGCAGGGGTGGGACCTCAGACAGGTTCAATGACATAGACTCCACCCTTCAAACCACCCATTCCCTCAAGGGGAACAATTGCTGCCAATCTCCAGGGGAGGGATGGGGATCATGCTGAATTACAACTGCTCTTCAGATGGTAGAGACCTTCCCCTGGAGAAAATGGTGGACTCTGTGTCATTATACCCAGCTGAGGTCACCACAGCAAATTGACACTGAGTGCCCAAGGCCGGGGCACTCTCCCAGAGCTTCTTTCTAGAGCCTGTCGTATTTATTTCTATAGCGAGCCTTATTCCTAGTAATTCATAAAGACAGAAGTGGGCCCCGTCCTGAACAGAAGTCTGCATTGCTAGGGTTGCCAAGTCTGGGTTGGAAAATACCTGGGGACTTCGGGGGTGGAGCCAGGAGAAGATGGGGTTTGGGGAGGGGAGGGGCCTCAGCAGGGTACAATGCCATACAATCCACCCTTCAAAGCAGCCATTTTCTCCAGGGGAGCTGATCTCTGTCAGCTGGGGATCAGTTGTAAAAGCAGGAGATACCCAGGCCCCACCTGGAGGCTGGCAACCCTATGCATTGCTGAGATATGCTTACTACTTTATGATGCCGCTAGATTCTTTGCTCTTAAAGTAAATTATTGGTGATTTGGAAAATATCAATCAAAACTCAGGAGTAAACTTGAAAATAATAGCAAAAATACCTTTGTTTACAAAGAAAATTTCATTTTCCCAGTTCTTGATGCAGTCGAGTATTAACTATGAAAATCACAGACCCACTAGACACTTTCAGAAAGCATCTGGGATTTTGTAAGTGCACATTATGAATAGCTTCATTTTTGAACACAATGGGGGAGATGTCACAAAATGCCACACTCAGATCAATTATTGTATTCTATATTTAGAACAAACCAGAATGAACAGAGCAGGGAAATATTTGAGTTAGGCAATGGTATTGTTTGGTGCTTATTGTTTAGAAAACACTCCCCTTTTGTTCCCCTTTTCTTTCCTTTTTGCAGAAGAAAAAAGCAATCAGTGCAAAAGCAGAGAACTTAGATAATTTAAGTATGCAGGCCCTGGTAAGAGCCCTAACAAAGACTCCATTTGATTATTGTTCAGTGGAAACAAGGAAGTAAAATTGGAGAAGAAGAATGCAAATGTAAACATTTCTGTGCACTGGGCTTGAGTCATTTTTGATTTCTTCCACATTACTCGTAAATATTAAAGCCTCTTAGTTGGAGAAGCCACTGCTGTGATAAGTTATCCTGTACAGTTCAGGAGAAGCAGTCTGGCAATGGCAAGTTTAAAGGGGATGTCAAAACCAGAGGCTTTGCACTGATTCCTAGTTATATTCACCTCCTTAATGTTCAGAGAAAAGAATTTCCTTTGGTAGTCAGTAGAGCCAGCATGAGGTAGTGGTTAAGTGCTAGAATAGGATCTGGGAAACCCAAGTTCAAATCTCCACTCAGCCATAGCAGCTTGCTGAGTGACCTGGGGCTAGTCACATACCATCAGCCTAACCTACCTCACAGGGTTGTTGTGAGAATAAAATGGAGGAGAGGAGAGGAGAATGGGGAAGAAAGGTGGTATATAAATAAAATAAAATAAATAAAAATATTGTGAGAAAACAGTAATGTTTCCTGTGCACTGAACTGAATAATGTAACTGCACCTATTTTCTGTAGGGATGAGTGAATTTTCACCATTTTACTGCTTTGTCATTCCACAGTTTTGCTTAATTCTGCATCTGAGTCTATACTTTTTAACTAGGACAATTTCTACAGTCTTAATGCAATTGTACATATGATTACATCAAAATTCTTTTGTGTGTAGCTTTTTATTGCTGTGATCAATGTATACATGAACCTTTAGTGTGTGTGTGTGAAAGCACAAATGAACCTAAGGAACTGAAACCTATGGCAAACTATACATACCTAATGTAGAAAATTCGGGAGGGGGGGGGAGGATGACACTATGGAAGATTCTACTTGCCCTGGTACTCTGTAATGAAGATATGAGATAATAGCATCTGATTAAACTTGTTTTCATTAATGGCTGCTATGTATACTTGTAGCACATTTCCCACCCTTTTTAGTATGGACTGCCTCTTACAAGATACTGTTATAGCTGCCAGCTTTTGAGCAATCCAAACCCAGCCAGCATCACTGCCATCTTTTGCTTATGCTTCCCATAAACAAACCTGCCCAAAGAAGTGCCAAACCTCCTCTCTGCCTCTCATGCCACACTCAGGCCCAAGGGAGCTCCCTCCCCAATGCCTTTCTGCTCAGTCAGTGAGAAACTTGATTGAGTAAACCTCTCTTCATCGTAGCATGCCTTCGGATTTTACCTATATCAGAGTGGGGCACTTGATTCTGGTCATTCCTAATTTGGGTTTAATCAATTCAGGCCTCATTAACCAAAATTGAACACCTTTAAAAATCTACTACTTTCTCCCTTTACTGGTGGTCAAAATGGCTTACAAAATGAAATACTGGTACCCCCCCACCCCCCGCACCGTAAAAATATATAACCTGACCATTTCCCAGTACAATCTCAAAGAAAGGGGTGAGTTGCATGGACATCCTTAACTAGTGCTGGTTTGCCAGCACAGCCCACACAGGACCTTTGCTGTTGTTTCTCAACTCACCCAAAGGTTCACAGTCCTGACCAAATGCTTCAAATACTTGCCAAAATGGAAGATCTTATTCACTTGGTGCAGATGTCCTGAATTCCCTCCTCCTCCCCTTGCCCCCATAGTCAGAATAAAGGGACTCACACAGGTGTGTTGGTAAAATAAAGGGCAGATTTATTAAATTTAACTTTAATTGAATGTACTATAATTTGGCATGGGCCAACTAAAAACATAAGCCAGGGCAAAAAAAAACCCCCACCCCAGTTCCTTTCCTGGCCAGAAATGGGCAAGGCAGCAAGCCCCTGGTGCAAGTCAGTGATAGTATGGCCAGTGCCAGGTGGCAAGACATGTGAATAATCCCCTGAAAGGAAGCCAGCTGCCTCAAACTGCAGAAATTGAGGGGAGGCTGAATCCAAGGGGCATCGCAGGCTGTTTGCATTCCCCACTGAGCTTCCTGCCCATAAATGGTTCCTAAAAGTGCCCCACCAATAAGGGGGGGGGGGGGTCTGCCTGCTGGGGCTCACTGCCCTAACCAAGTCGACCAGATTCCTGCCACAACAAGGATTAAGAATCTTTTTCGGCCCTTGTCCCCACAGTCTGCCTGACTATATTCCCGAGCCCTTGCTGCAGTTCATCCAGAAAAATCCTGTTTCTGAACTCAGACAGGTAAACTCCATCAACCCTGTACAGATGAGGAAATTCCACAGCTATTCCTGGATGTGAGGTATAAAACCCCATCCCACCCTGCATAGCCTTCTTGAGCTCATGGTTAGCCTTCCATCGAACCCTTTCAGTGCCATGATATCACACATATCTGCTTGTGCTTGCAAGATCAGGGCTTTGCCCTTGATCATACCAAGGTCATTACCACCCAGGTGAATAACCAAAATATCCGGTGAGGACCACTCCTCCCCAAAAACAACAAAGGCATCAGCCCTGATCACCAGAAGCAACACTTGCATTGCCATTCTACTGTGGCCTGATCACTGAGGCCCAACTGTGAATCCATCCCTGTGTGCTCCGCCTCGTGGGCTGCCCAGAAGATCATACTGTGGCCAGCAATCAGAATCTGCAGCCTCCAACATGGAACCGAGGGATCTAAAAAAACCAAATAAAAACCAAATAACAGCATGATCCCCCACAGTCCAACCTATGTGCTAAGAGATGTCTGAGAAGTAGCAATAGTGGAAGAAGGAGTTTAAGGCTCCAGAGTAGCTGCCAGACCCCAAAGCCCCCATGGCCAAACTGACCCAAGTTTGTATCAGGCTTGCCTACTTATTCAGTGGCCTTAAAAGCCACTGTCACTGGCTCAGCTTCTGCTGCAGAACATATACCGCTTGCCCCAGCCTGGCTTGCCTGGCTTTGATCCAGTACCACCTTTTGACCCCACTCCCCCATGGGATGGGAGCTGGAAGTGCCCTCTAAGGCAGAAAGACATGCTAAAACCATCTGATTAAATTGTGAAGAGAGACCTTCTGGCCGACCTTGGGATCTCTACCCTACCAAAGGCTACCGTTATTTCTCGGGCATTCTCAAGGGCCATGATCCTCTTCAGAATCAAATGCCTCTCCTGCCCCTCACCATTCTCATCTGAGGAGAAGTGTACCACTGAAACCCTCTTAGGGGACGGCTTGGAGGCTGATCGCTTCCCTTTAGCTGGGCCCTTGCCCTTCCCCAATGCCATGACCAGGATCAATCTAAAATGGACACCCACCAAGATGGCTGCCTGTGCCCAAATGCCTGTAACACTCAGCACATCTCAAACTCTTGCAAACAGAAACAAAAAAGGGGTTGTAAATGAAGATGCACTACCAGTCACCAGGTGCTTGTCCAAAGGCGGCACCCCCACCCCTCCTAAATGACCATTCTAAGCCCTCTCCCTCAAGATGATGATAAGTATAAAATACAATATATCAAATCACTTCTTTGGATCATGCAGGGAAAGAGAATCCTGTTCACAGGGTTTGGTCCTGCAGGCCACAACCAGACATGGGAGAGCTGAAAAGCCTCCTTGCTTTCCAGTTGAACTGCGAAGACTTCCCGGTAAAGGGGCCAGCAGAGAAAACTAAACCAAAGGCTCTGCCCACCCCCCACCCCACCCCCCAATATTTGTATGGGCAGGAAATTGCTCAACCAATCTCTTTCTCCTTCTATGGAGGCAAAGGAGGCCTTCCATTCTAAAGCAACTACAAGGATTGCAACCTGGTAGGGCTGTATTATTTACTTTTTTCCAGCTGCACTGTTGCACTTACCTCAACTCTATTGAGGCATCCACAGGTTCTTTTCCTAATTCTGGTGAGAGCAAGACCAACCATACACTAGCTTAGACTTATAAATCAAACAGGCTTACATGCTATACCAGCAACAGCAAATTAAACAGAAGCACACAAAACACATCATATTATGTCTTCCATAGAAATTAATAATACAAAGGTGGTCATCTAGTTAATTCAGAGACAGAAAGCATTTGTGGGAGGTGATCAATCTCCTTTTTGCCAGCTGCCATGCTGTCTGTGCAGCAGGGTGGGGAAGGGAACATGGAGCCAAAAGTAAAAAAAAAAGAAGTGTGCCAGTTTTAACCATTGCTGTCCTTAACCAAAAGCTTGGTGGAACATCTCTGCCTTGCAGACCCTGCAGAATTGTATCAGATCCCACAGGGCCCTGATGTTATTTGGCAGATAGTTCCACCAGGTCAGGGCCAGGACCGAAAAGGCTCTGGCCCTGGTTGAGGACAACCAAACCTCCCTAGGGCTGGGGATCACCCATAAGTTCTTATCAGCTGATCTCAATGCTCTTCTGGGGACATATTGGAGGAGGCGGTCCTGAAGATTTCTTAATATCTCTTCTATTTTGCCTCCATACACTCACCAGAGGATATTCCAGTAACCACCTGTGTCCAGTTCCTAGCCACAACTATATCAAATCAGCTTCTCAAAGGAAAACCTCCCTTAACACATGAAAATCTTCCTTTTTGTCAGTTGTAGCCTATAAACTTTTAATTTCTTGAGTTTTGATTTTGCTTTGGGAAGGGATTTCTTGGGGCCTAAATTCAGTGGGTCTCATGTTACAGTGCTGTTGACAGGAATATACATTGTGGAGAAGCATCCCTTACTACTTTGGAATTCCAGAGGGAATTTAAGGGCTTGTCTTTTATCTGTAATAGTACTAGAAGTGAATGGGTAAAGGTATCTTGTGTTGAGACAGTATTTAGGGCTGGCCCCAACTTTCAAAATCTTATCCATATTTTGTTCCTTCACCATTTCTAAAGATATCTTTAGGTGAAGAGGGTGATATCCATGAATATAGCTAGATCAAATTCATTTGAATGCCTGAAATGGCCATTAATGAGTAAATGCCATTCTTCTTCCTTGTTCACCCTAATTTGGGGCCAGTGTTCAAAGGTAACAACCAATGAAGAAAGAAGTATTCATTCTCACTATAATCTTTACTCATACCTGTGGAAGGGGGGAATCAAAATTGTTGGACCCATGTGCAAGATATAGCAAGACTTCCCTGATTATGTTCATCCCATTTCCATTGGATGATCCAGCAAAGAGCTCTAGTTCATACCCTCTCTAGCAAATGTTTTGTTGTGTTCAGTCTTAGAAGTGTATGTGTTGGGGTCTAAGTGGTAAAGGCATTTTGTGTTATGATTCTAGTTGCGACAGTAATTGAGCAGCTCTCTCTTTCTCTTGTGATTTCAATGTGTATACTTGTAAAACTACCAGTTTCTATGAATGACACAGCTTTTTCTCCTAATTTCTCCAAGTATGTATGCTTGGCTGAGGACAGACTGGCAGTCCAGACTGCCACATCTGCCTGGAGGAGGTGGGCCGGACGGAACGCGTCTGGTGCCGCGCTCCTCCCGCAGCAGCCGGGCACCTCTTAAAAGTGGTGTCCCGGCTGCTGTGCGCACGTTCCACCGGCTTCCAGCGGGTGTGAACGTGCACCAGCGGGGGGAGCCGTACAGCGTTCGCACGCTGCCGCCGGAAGCCACCCACAGTCTGGACACTGCAGGTGGCTTCCTTGCAGCGGCGTGCGAATGCAGCGCAGCGGGGGCAATTCCCCCCGCCTTGTTCTGCCACGCCATGGAGGCGCAGCAGAACAACAGTCTGTCCTTAGCCTTTGTCTGTCTAGAATAGTTTTACTCATAAAGGTTACTTTACATATGTATCTGAGTCTTGAAGGGAAAATATTAATATGATATGTGGATCTACGTAAAAAGTGGTATGATCGTGGAGTGGAATAAAAAAATCCACAGCTTACCTTGCCCTGGCCTCTCATTATGAAACCCTCAAAAGAAATTAATAGTGATCACTCTGGATAAAATATACCTTACATTAAAGCAACAGAATGAATTAATAAATTATGGGTAGGTGAAATGGCCCTTGTTAATTATCTCCATAAGTAAATTAATTAGTTGCCCTTGGGGAATCATCCTTAACCAAACTAGTAGATCACAGCTGAGTAAGTATACTTGCCAAGAAGGGAATAGCTCACCAATCGAGTCCCAAAACAAACCCACAGTTTATAACTAATTTATGAAAGGCAATTATTAACAGCTATAGGGGAATTGTCCTATATCATCACAACTACATGTTGGAATTAAAGGTCATTTCTGTGGGCTCATACCCAGGTGTAATCTTCTACATGCTTTATAGCTGTGCAAATTAATTGCAATACACTTAAGGCCCCATAATTCAGATTTTGAAATGTACAAGGCAATTAATTAATTAATTGACTTGTTGGAATATAGCCTGATCTCATTAAAATAAACCAAAAATTGTTCCATAACTCCCCCCTCCCCCAAATTTCCCATTTATTTTATAGGTCTATTTGAGGCAAAGATGAACATGTCTAAATCCCATCAGGTTTAAAATGTATTGATGGCTTTTCTTTTTCATGGCATTGAGGTTTACTAGTTTTTATTGTGCCTAATAAGTTTAAGTTGCAGGAAAATACAGTCACCTGAATACTGGATAAAATTATATCCTAACTATAAAAGAGACAATGGAGTTTATTGGTCCGGATGTGAAGGTATAAATATTTTGATCCAGTGCTCAGGGTACATTTTTAAGATGGTATGAGTGATTTTTAAAAAATCCTTCTAAAAATGGTATTGCTCTGAAACTTTCCAAATAAAGACGCAAGACCACAGCATGGGTTTAATTCATTTTATTAAAATAGCTCATCTACACCATAATCTACAAAAAAAAATTCTAACGTATTTAAAGGTTGGGCAGCCCTAGGTAGTATACCAAAGGCTGCCTTTGTTGGACAGGTCCACCTGCCTTCCAACTTGGCCAGCAGATTCCACTGGCCTTGTTTATCCTCATTTGCCCATTAAAAGTGCAGGGGGATCCAAACCTCATCCCCCTCCCCTGATGCACTGGAGGGCCTCTACCAGGTATGAAAACATGTTGCTCAGCACCAAGAGTGATCCACTCTCTGTCCTTAGAGGTGACACTGGTGCTGCCCTTATTGACCACTGTGTCATTCTGTGTGGCTCCAAGACTGGCCTTTATCAATAGCTGTGGCAAAGCTCATGAGGTACAGAAAATAGTGGGTCAATACAAAAGATGAAGGCTAGCAGGCTGTGTATGCTGGAAAGAAACAGAAATATTTGTCCTTTGATTTCATCAAATGTAGAGTTCATTGTGTGTCACTGACTACTGACACTAACTAAAGTAGAACTCCATACAAATGTTATGTTTCATTAAACTGGAATATCATTTCCCCAACAGACCTGGCATCCTTTCCAAAATCTGCACATTTTCAGAATCAACAGCACATTGACATACAAGAGGTGTTCTTGTGTGATTTTTTTCAAGACTGTAGAAATAAATATTCTATTTTAGGTAAATAATCTCACAGTATTAAATCGACTCCTCATATTCCAGAAGACCCAAGTATGAATGTGCTGCTGTGCTAGAAACTACAAGACCAAGGTTGTCTTCACACGAGCAATTTGATCCATTGCCCATGCTGTTCCCTTATAGATTTAAAGTGCACAATCAGACAGCAGCATCTGTCTGTCGTGCCCCAGTTGTCTGAGTTCTATTCCCCCGTCTCCTTGCCCTGTGTCTCTTTGATACCTGAGAAAGTCTGGTCCTATTAGTCTGAGCCGCTTCCAAAATGGATTTCCTGTCGTCTGGTCACTCTGTTGTGCACCCAAGGCATCAGGCAGGTCTCACTGATCTCTTGTTTTCCAGCTGCCATTCCGCCCCCCAGTTAGCAAGGATCACATGACTCTATATGCACACCTCTCCCCCCCCCCCGGGTCTAAACTGAAATAATTTATGATTCAGAAGGCCATGAAATGAATTGAATGATTGTGGGTCAGCACTTGCTGGGTATACTGGATGTTTTGTATATAAATCATTTTAAATTATTATGTTAATTGTAATTTTGTTACCGTATAGTTTTGGTTTTAGTTGTCATGGAGGTTTTTGGGAATGAAAGGTAGACTGTAAAATGCTAAAAAAGGTAAACTAGCAATAAGGATCACAATGGGATACAGAAAATAAAGCCGTTTTGTGCATATATAACATTCAATGCAATAAAAGTTTTGTAAATTAACACCAGTTTCATTTGTGCCCAGGGACTTATGGGAAAATATTTCAGACCTATATCTATTGCCATTAGCAGACAAGCTTCCTAGTTCTGCAGATCCTCAGCTTCCAAACAATCCTTAGATGTAGAAATGCACAAAGCACATTACAGTAGATAAGTTTTTGAGCTACAAAGGCATGAATGAATGATTGCCAGATCTTAATACATGCAGCAATGAAAATTAAAATGTCCCTACTAATAGAATATTTATTGGAACTGCCCTTTTATATTGGGAAACATGAATATGAGAGGAAGCATGTTATAAAATATGCAGGTAGGCATGTAGGTCCATTAGAAGTTTATGCATAGCACAGTAGCATAATATTGACCAGAGACAGTATACTGGAGTGTTAGACTAAAGAGTACTGTGTTAACCTCATTTAGCCTTGAATCTCTTCAGTTTTTCTTCTTTCTAACTCAGTGTCAGATTTGCAACCTCAATCTGACATTCTATTTGCAAATTTTCCTCCCTTCAGTCTTGTGTATAGTTTACCATGGGGAGAATCTATAAGGCAGGTTTCTTCACAATTGAATACTATGTAACTGAATTGCTCCTTTGCTCTGTATTATTTTCGAAGATAGATGGAGCAGGTGTAGAGGAATTAATGAAGCAACCACCAAATTGCAAGGGTCATTGGTGTGTTGAAAGCTATAAATTAGCCAGATCTTTGGGGAAATTATGCTCTGCCTCTGAGATCCTGTCATTTAGAAATCCAAGTTAAACCCTTGGGAAACAGTTTAAAAGTCTGAAATAGGGGGGAAATCTGTTGACACTCATTTTTGTTTTCTTTTTTAACTTCTGAATTGAAGTCACCTGAGTTGGATGAGAATTACCTATACAGTGAATTCTAACTAAATCTCTGAAGGTGAGGTTACATTTATAACCCAAATCTTCATCTGTTTTCAGGACACTCAACTGGAAAATAAAGGTTTATACCTTTCAGAGCCCCCCTACCCCTGACTTTTGGAAAAGCATTCAAAGGTTACTAGAGTTAATACTGATTTATAAATGTATACTTTGAAGTCATTTTGAGAGATGATGATGATGATGATGATGATGATGATTCCCTGCCCTATGGAGAACCTGCTTCCACATTTCAAGAAATATTGCAGAGATTTCATATAAGACAGTATAGGCAATGGTATATTTGGTTAACACACATATACATTGCACTCCTAAGTATGTAGACTCAGAAGTAAGTTTCATTTAGTTCACTGGGACACACTCTAGACTATAAGATGCCTTTACAATGCCTTTACAATGGTCACAACTGCATTCTAACATGACAGTATGACAATGGTCATGACAGCATTCTAATACCCTTGAGAACCTCAAAGGTACACTTCCTTTTCTGTATAGTGTGAATCCCATTTTTGTACATGTGTACATAACCTCAGCTTGTGGGTTCTGTGGGGCATAAATTGGAATAAATTTTGCAGTAATTCAGAGAGAATAAATATTTTCTTAACTTTTCAATTAACATCATGTAACAAAGACATAGAACTTAGTAACACAACAGAACAGGGATCTTTTAGAGTCCAAACCATTAACTTCTCCCTCCTTCACAGCTTGTCACTTCCAAAATTCATCTTTTCCTCTTGTTGTTGGGTTAAAAAGTCTCCAGCTGAACACTATGCAGCAGCTTCCAAAATGAGGGCCCCAGTTGAACTTCCCACTAGATGACACAGCCCTGAAACAATAATTCTAAAATTTACAATCTAGAACAAAAATCTCTCTCCCTTACCAGTGTTCATCCATAAATCATAGGCTGATTCTGCATTGTCTTTTCCCTCCATTATTTTATGAAACCCACATTGGAACAGAAATTCCCCTCTGCAGTGCATGTCACTTTCACTTTCTTTGATCATTGGATTTTATAGTAGCCTCCACACTCCAAGCCACTTACGCTTTCTTTGATCATTGGATTTTATGGTACCTTCTGCATAGATTTATGTTTGTTCAGGGGTGACTTTGCAATCAGTATGGCATTGCTCTGAGGTATTTGAATGTGGTTTTGAGCTGCACTTTTCACTCCCAGTTGAGAAAATGTGGAGCAAATGCTAGATGCAGAATCACCCATATAGTTACCTTAAGCAAGGTATTAAGAGCCTATGGTTAAGGTTTAAGCTCCCCAGCAAGCCAGTCTAGCTTCCCTCTTCAGCTTTCCACAAGGTCTGCACCCTTCTGCATCTAGAGGCTCTACCCCTTCCTGGATCATTCCATTCCCAGGTAGGGGGTTACATGTACACCTAAGTGTGGCCCTAGAAATTGTATGCAGGGCCACTCCTCTATCAATCATATACAAACCCACCCCAAGACGGATTCAGTCAAGGGCCATTTCTTTCAAGGATCTCAGAAGCTCGTCCCAGATAATTTGATTATAACTAACAGCCTAGATTTCCAAGAGAATTAGCAACGAGCCAATTCCAACAACTTCCCACCTATCTAAATGACTGGACAGGAAGGTTCCAGCCCTTCCTCAATCATGAGAAATACCCAGCCATAGATCTAACTTCACAATCTCCCCCAGGGAACATTTTTTATACTTTCCATGCAAAAACTCTCCTCTACCTTATAAACTAAGGATTTCTTTTCACACTTGCTCATGTTTATAAGATTGTGTTTTTATTATCTCTGCATTCCAGTGCCAATACACCTTCACCTTTTCATGTCAGGTGAAAAGGTATAAAATGGCCCCCTACAACCCAAACATTTTTAGCCAGTTTGGACTCATCTTGTTACTTCAGACATTACATGTCCCCCCGTTCCAGTCTCAGCTCTCCACGGACCTGCCACAGTGCCTCCCTCACCCACCGAGTCAGTTTCATTTCCAAAAACAACATCTCCACAAATGAGGACAACCCCCCATTCCCCCACTTCTCTTCAGGGCAGGCTTGTATGTCTCCTTTCCTTTTATAAGTTTACTTCCCCTTTAGGAAGGCAGGTTTTTATTGAAAAAAAGGTTCTTGTTGTTATTTACCTCATTTCCATTCTTTATATTGCCACCTTTTATTTATCACACAGATTAATTTGGTGTCTTTTGCTGTTTATAAATAAAGAAACCCATTTATTTAAGAATCATTCCCTTTCTCTTTTTTCTGAGAGTTGATCTGAATCTGGACCTTGGTATATATAGGCTTATGATCAAAAGTATATAGGTACCCAAAATACACGTGTACAAGCAGGAGGACGCCTTTGTACATTATGGGTGACAATTCTGAACCTTGAATTTTTATTGGATATTCATCTGAAAGTAAGCCTCATTGCTACCTGCAGAAACCTTTTCTTCAAAATAGGTCTTTGTTTCCCAAATATCTTGGTTCCATCATGAAATAGAGGTCATTGCTGCACACATCTGTTCTGGAACATTGCTTTTTATAGGATGCTTCAAGAATTAGTTTCACTCTGGCACATCTTTGGACTTCTACAGGGAGATTCACATAACTTTAAGATCTTTAAGACAGATTTTTGAAAGTGAGTGACTGGCCCAAGGTCACTCAGTGGCTTTGGCACAATAGGATTTGAACTTGAGTCTACCAGATCCTAGTCTGGCTCTTTAACCACATCATACTGAAAAGTGGCCTTAAGTGGCCACAGCTTTGAGTTAACAGTGAAGGAAACAGTCAGTTCTTATCCCTGGCCATGTTAAAAATAAATGTTCTTAAGGTGCTTTCTGACACAACGTAAAAAGAAATTCAGTGGTTGACTTTTTAAACAGAAATATGGTTGGTGCTGTTCCTTATTCAGGATCTCAGACTCCTAAGCCTGCTTTTCATTAAACAAAAGGTAGAAGAAAGTTTCACACATCTCTGTATAATTTTACTTATTTCTTAATTGGAATTGTCATGGGCCCCTACCCAATTCCCATACCAAGTGCTCTAATCTCTTTACCATGTGATGCCTTACTTAATAACATCAGTTCATCTGCCTGGGTTAGATGTGACATGTCCATCTCTTGAATTTTGCAGTGCGATATTTGGTGTCCCCAGCTCTATCATATAATGATGTGCATATATGTACAAATCAGTTAGAATATTCCTAACTAGGCAAGCTCTTCTTGCTTCTCTCTTATACCTTGATAAGTGCAAGCCAAAACATGAGGCTTTGTCCATGGTTGGAATCAAGACTGTGATGAGTGGTTAGAATGTTGGGCTGGGATCTGGGAGACCCAGGTTTTAATCTCCACTCTGTGAGTGCTGGGTGACCTTGGGCCAGTCACATACTCTCAGCCAAACCTGAGAATGTGAGGATAAAAAGGAGGAGAGGAGAACAATATAAGGCACTTTTAGTCCCCACTGAAGAGAAAGGCAGAGTATAAATGAAATAAATATCATAAGTTCTGCCAAATCAGACCAAAGGTCCATGGTTTCCAGCATCATGTATCCCACAACAACCACTAAATCTACCTGAGAAGCCCTTAATCAGTGCATGAAGATAACATCCCTGTCCAGTTGTTGCCTACTGAAACTATTTACTGACTGAACATGGGTAATGACTAATAGCTATTTATAGACTCATCCTCAATGAAGACATATAATAGTTGAAATGCTTCTTTCTTGAATATCTACTCCTCATTATTAGTCTATAGGAAGACAGGATTGCCTTGGCCTGGGTGTCCCTGACTAACCCAATCTTGTCATACCTCAGAAGCTAATTAGGGTTTGCCCTGGTTAGTACTTGGATGAGAGAATGCCAAGGAAGTTCAAGGTTGCTAAACAGAGGCAGTCAATGGCAAAACATCTCTGTTCATCTCTTGCCTTGAAAATTCTATGGGGTCACCATAAATCAGCTATCACTTGATGGCATGGTACCACTGCCACAAAATAGGATCATGTTATAAAATGCCAAGAATATCAAAGTTTGTATTGGAATTTATATTCCTACTGAGAAGTCAAAACACACAAAGATGCACCACTGATTGATCCACCCCAAGAGGAAATATTTAGATTATACTTTCCCTGTGTCAGTATATGTTTTCACTTCATTGCATCACATATTACCAGTGTTTCATTTATCTTCCTTTCTTCCCTTTCTCCATGAACCAGCCAGTTCAATGTTCAGATAAACATAAGAATTAAATGACAGATTTCTTTTCTTCCCACTCCTTGTTTCCCTGCTTAACTATGGAACTAATTCAAGAATCTCCTATAAAACAGAAGGGGGGAAACTGGCCTTGCTAGCTTTATTGTATTCAGCTGCTACTTTACTGATAATGAGCTTCAAGATGTTTCAATAGTATTGGGCCCTTATTTGTTTTTAACTGCCTTTCTAATAAATACATGTATTTTTGTATCATATAAGTTTAAATTAGGTTTTTAATATTGGCCCTTTATTAGACTTCTTCAATAGTATGGAGACCCTGCTGGTAAAAGTTTGAAATGTAAAATCAGATCACATGAAGGGAGACTACCAAATAATATATTGTTAAAAGGGATTGTTAACAATGGGGAAGATTTTCAAGATGGTGTAATTATAAGTAAGGACAGAGACTCTATAATATATTGAATGAATACCAATATTTCACTATGAATACAATCATGCCATCAGCATAGATGGCTTAAGCTGCATCCACATATTGTTGCATATTTGCCACTTTGTTGCCCACTCACCCAATTTATGGAGATCCTCTTGGACCTCTTTACAGTCAGCCTTCATTTTCACCATCTTGAATAATTTTGTGTCATCTACAAACCTTGCCACTATACTACTCACCCTGGTTTCAGACCATTTACCAGCCCCAATAATGATTCTTGTGGGGCCTACTTACTTCCCTCTTGTGAGAACTGACCATTTATTCCTACTCTTTGCTTCCTGTCATTTAACCAATTTTTAATTCATAAGGGAAACTGTCCTATAATCCCACAACTGCTACATTTATTCAGATGTCTTTATTGAGGTGCCTTGTCAAAAGCCTTTTGAAAGTCCAAGTATGTAATCTATAGCATCACTGGTGTCTACATGCTACATGTTAACCTCAGCAATGAGGCTGTTACCATATGGAGGTAC
The DNA here is from genome assembly GCA_029233225.1 of Lepidodactylus listeri. Taxonomy (NCBI): domain Eukaryota; kingdom Metazoa; phylum Chordata; class Lepidosauria; order Squamata; family Gekkonidae; genus Lepidodactylus; species Lepidodactylus listeri. The sequence goes on along the minus strand of JARCFY010000001.1, from coordinate 113,517,186 downwards.
TCCATGTAACATGCTTCACTTCTTTGTAACATGCTATGTAACATTCACATGCAAGAGTGTTGTGCCACATTTGCTATGCCGATCACATTAAAAAAACTTTTTTTTTTACCACCATTACCACAACCCTGGTGCTGGCATGGATATTTTAAACATTATCCATATGGCTGTGCTGCACATTATGTCTGGGGCATACCATGTTAGACATATGACGTGTAAGCTACTTGCAATAACCTTTATAAACCAAGGAAGAGGAGACACAAAATATGCATGCATTTTGAGATGTGTGTCATGGATGAGATTCTGGAAAGTCTAGCAGGTGCATTATTAGATACATGTGTGCTGCTTTTATTTTGCTCCTTTTTGTGTAAAATTATTTTTGTTTAACAATTTGCAACACAAAAAGCAAATTGCAAGGGATTGAAAATGTTCTGTATGATCTTGACAGGATTTGAATGATTTCATAGATCTCTTTACTGAAGAACTCTTTACAATGTTGATTTTTTTACCCAGATGTTACTTATACTGTGCATATATCTAGCAAGAGCTGCCTCAAATGTCATTTACAATGACCAGAGAACTGCTTTGTTAGTTTGAGAATTTCCAGTGAGCAAAAACAATGTAAGCCAATCCTCTTCAGTTCAGTAGGAAAACTTCTGGATAGAAAATAAACTATGCATCTGTAGTTGGCCAGTTCTAAATCTCCCAGTGTGGTTGACGTGTTTTCTGTGTGCTTTGTTTCTTTGTGAGATGGTGCTGTGGAATTTAAGGTCTACATTTCTCAGCATTCCTGACCTTGACTGGGCTGAACTGTTGGCCCTGTTCAGAGAGATAGAGAAGACAGATATATTTTAAAAAGGGAATGTAGGAAGATGACTTAAGCTTGGGAAAAGGTCTCAGAAGGCTTCTAAAGCACCACTGAGAACTTGGAGAGCTAGAATGGAAATGTTAACTGGTGATATTTCCCCAAGGCTTCAGAACACTTTTTTCAGAAGTGTTGTTTCTACAGATTGCTCTTTATTTAAGATCTTTCAGCAGCCGGCAAGGGCTGCAGACAATGTGAAATTTGAACTAGCTGGCATATCTCTTGATGCAGAAGCAGAGGAGCATCCAGTACAGAGCCCCAAGTTGATGTTAGTTCAGTTTAACTTAGAACTGAACTGGGGCTGTATATCCTCAGAAAGAAACAACAAAGAAACCAACTGTTATATTCAGAAAGCAAGCATAGCTCTGAATCAATATTTGACATTTATTTTGGGAAATATGTATACTAATGCTAATATAATATAACAATAATGTATATAACATAATGCTAATGTATACTATTAGGCATTCCTGATAGGGGCTTTAACAGTTCACTTTGCTGTCTTCATTCAAATTATGAATTGTTCAGAGGCATTCCTTCTGACTGTAATAATAATAAACAACTTGATTTTATTCTTTACATTTACTGGACATACTAGGCAATAGTTCAAAGTTGCACATTGTTTCTAAGCAGGTCCAGTGTGCCTTCTGTGAAGCCAAAGAACATAAATATGAAGTACTAGGAAAATGTAGTGGGGCATTTTGTGTGGCTCCAAGACTGGCCTTTATCAATAGCTGTGGCAAAGCTCATGAGGTACAGAAAATAGTGGGTCAATACAAAAGATGAAGGCTAGCAGGCTGTGTATGCTGGAAAGAAACAGAAATATTTGTCTTTTGATTTCATCAAATGTAGAGTTCATTGTGTGTCACTGACTACTGACACTAACTAAAGTAGAATTCCATACAAATGTTATGTTTCATTAAACTGGAATATCATTTTCCCAACAAACCTGGCATCCTTTCCAAAATCTGCACATTTTCAGAATCAACAGCACATTGACTTATACAAGAGGTGTTCTTGTGTGATTTTTTTCAAGACTGTAGAAATAAATATTCTATCTTAGGTAAATAACCTCACAGTATTAAATCGACTCCTCATATTCCAGAAGACCCAAGTATGAATGTGCTGCTGTGCTAGAAACTATAAGACCAAGGTTGTCTTCACACAAGCAATTTGATCCATTGCCCTTGCTGTTCCCTTATAGATTTAAAGTGCACAATCAGACAGCAGCATCTGTCTGTCGTGCCCCAGTTGTCTGAGTTCTATTCCCCCCTCTCCTTGCCCTGTGTCTCTTTGATACCTGAGAAAGTCTGGTCCTATTAGTCTGAGCCGCTTCCAAAATGGATTTCCTGTTGTCTGGTCACTCTGTTGTGCACCCAAGGCATCAGGCAGGTCTCACTGATCTCTTGTTTTCCAGCTGCCATTCCGCCCCCCAGTTAGCAAGGATCACATGACTCTATATGCACACCTCTCCCCCCCAGGGGGGGGGGCTGCTCAAAAACTTGTTTTCTTTTGAAAAACTCTCAAAGAAAGACACCCCTGTTATGCAGCTTTTTAATATCATTTGGGGAAGGGGTAAATTGAAAAGATTACAGGGAGGATGGCAGTGAACTCCATATCCCAGTATTCTCAGCAAGCATTTGTGTGCATGCTCAGAGGGAAAACTTTTTAAAGAAGAAAAGAGAAGAGATTGATTTTATACCCTGCCCTTCAGTACCCAGAGAGTCTCAGAGTGGCTTACAAACTCCTTTCCCTTTTCCTCCCCACAACAGAAACCCTGTGAGGCAGATGTGGCTGAGAGAACTCTGACAGAAACTGCTCTTTTTCAAGGACAGCTCTTATCAGAAGGTCATCCAGCAGGTGCAAGTGGAGGAGTGGGGAATCAAACCTGGTTCTCCCAGACTAGAGTCCGCACACTTAACCACTACACCAAACTGGCTCCACTGTAAAGGCTGACAGCCCCATGAACTACATACCCCAGCAGGCTAATTCCTGCTTGTGGGCATGCTCCTAGGACAAAGTTCTAAAAAAAATGGCCGATGGGCTGACCCCGTGCTTGGTGCTGTCTGGTCACTCCACAGCCAGTTAAATCGCTTTGAAGAGTGCTAAAAGGGATGAGTCTGGTCAGGATTCTCTGTAACAAAATAATCTGGCTCCATTAGAGGGGGGGGCAACAGGGGATTGAACTGTCCGTCAGATTGCAACCCAGAATGAACAAAACACACATGTGCAAAATCACATTTACAATCAAAATTGCAATGATCAGCTGATTATTGTAAGCTAATACAGTGTAAAGAGAACCAGCTGGAATTCAAATGAGTGCATGGATTTTCCACGGACATTTGCTGTTCAGGGCTGGGGAAGGGACACAGATCTGATGATGAAACTTACCTCCTAGACACTAAAAATCTCTCAGAAGCAATCATGTTTATTTTAGTTGAACACTTCCTTTCTATAGCACTTTATTTGCCTCAACTGGAAGCTAATGATCAGGCTAAAGAAAATTGCTGAACTAGTGAGCCATATTAAAAGTATCCAGTTAGACATCCTACCACACAGATTCTTTCCATAGGAAGAAAAAGTGAATTAGTCTAGTCATCCTGAGCCAGGAGGGAGATATGAGCCTAAAAAGTCATGGCACTATAAAGTGAGAAAATGCAGGGAGGGAGGGAGGGGGGAAATGTGGAACAGACAAATCATTGGGGTCTAATATCACTAGGGAGAGAAAGAAGAAACAGAAACCACAAAAAAACTCTTTCCATTATGGATTACACAAAGTTAGTCTGGAACTGTAGAAACTACTAGGGTATGAAATATAGTTGTAATAGTTGGGAGCTGAATATTTGGCAAAATATCAGGGACTGTACTGAGTACCACCATTTGTTTTCCAAAAGAGACCAAGCTATGAATTCTTCAAATATGTTTCCCCCCCCTATAGAGTGTAATTCAGTTACAGACAGAGAGGGACAGATGGAAGTGAAAGAACAGCCCACATACTTTCATCTCTTTCTCTCTCATACTACATACTACACAAACAGGTCTTACGTCTTGCAAAAGGGGCCATGTACAAGAGAGTGCGTTTTGGTGGTGCCAGCTGTTACCAAGAAGAGATTACAAAAAGGGGGAGGTGAGTTCCTGATTCCCAGTGGAAAGGGAAAATAAAGTCTTAAACACCAAACTCCCATTGGTTCTCAGCTAATTCAAAACAGAAGCCTGAATTGATGGCAGAAGGATGCTAAGAATCAAGATAGGCTTGTAATAGGTACTATGATGAAAGTACAGGCTGAGTCAAAAGTACATTCTACATGGCTGAAAACTGAAAAAAGTATACTTGTATCAGCATCTGCCAAGATTATGAGATTACAAGGAAGTGTGCACCTAAATTTTTGATGTGACTCAGTTCTGTCCGATGTGAGCACTCTACTTTTCTTGTTTAAAAAGGATAGATTTTCTCCAAATAACCATTGTGTCAGTTGCTGTACAGAGTTCGCATCAGAATCTGCACATACCCCCTCCACCGAAAGTTTACTATTGTACATTACAGAAAATGGTAAGTAGAAGAGGTAGTGCAAATTTTTATGAGGTCACTATACTATGTGAAAGGCAATACATGGTCCAGTGGCAGCAACATATATTCATATGAATTTATGACAATTCCTCAGATGCCCGTTGTCTCCAGATCACTGTCAAATTATGTCATGGATTTCATCTAAAGATTTGGTGATCACTACAGGAATAAACAGCTTTAAAAGGGAATTAGAGATTCATGAAGGATAAGTAATGGCTGTGACCTTGGTGACTGGGGGGAACCTCCATATGCAGTCACTAAGCCTCTGAATCCCAGAGCCAGAGTGAAGAGGCAACATCAGGGGAAGGCCTCTGCCTCTATGTCCTCTTGTCCATTCAGAGGAGATGGTTGGCCACTGTGTGAGACAGGATGCTGGACTAGATGGACCACTAGTCTCATCCACCAGGGCTCCTCTTGTTTTCTTATGTTCTTCAGAGCTTGATGGATGTTATGCATGTCCCATGTTTATTTGTCCATTTCATTTAAAAAAACACCATACTGAATACACGGCAGTAGAAATAAAACAAGAATGAATAGTGACCATGCATAATACTAAATGACTGCTCTGTTTATCTCTTCAAATACTTCAACCACTTCAGTGTGACCACTGGGCTGTCTTTTGTCAGATCAATGGAGTTAGATAATGAGCCTTCTGGCAGCTATTGTGTCATTTCTGTTTTCTTCAGAGAATGGTGTACAACAATTGGTTCTAAATAAATCATAGATAGAAAAAGTAGAGTAATTACTTGTTCAAGGAAACAATATTGAGACTTATCAAAAGGGAGACATTCATTGTCACTCACTGTTCAGAGATGCAACTATTTATCACATTTCAATTATTTAGGTGTCTTGAGGCTTTGATTTGCAACCCAGTTGTACAAAAGGACTTCCTTCTTACATTTCATTTTCTATAAAATACATTTGTTTATATTGTCTGGCAGGTTTTAAATGGGTTGTATTGTGCTGGGTCAGTCAAAGCAATGTGGCTGAGCCAAAGTGATGTGACTCATTAACTTCCAGATATTTTAGCGTCAACATCCAATCCAACTCTCTCTGGTCTTTTAAATGGTAATTGTTTGCATTCCTGGAGATTATGGATTCCACCCTCTGTTTCCATGAAGGCAGATTGTTTTCAATTATCTTGCTACAAAACAGAGAAAAAGACAAGCTATTTTTTGGTCTCAGATGCTCACCGTATCCCTAATTGCCAAAAGAACATTATTTTAATGGTTGAATCTGCAGTTTTATTCTAGACTGAAACAAAAAAGAACAATCAATGCTGTGGTACCAGAAAATGGATTAAGTGAATTTCCTGGGCAGGAGAGGGAAAAAAAATCCTAAAATGGTTATAGCAGAGAAGCTTTGAAAATTCAAGTGTTCCTTTCAGGAAGAACATGTGCAGTTTATTTGCAAATAAGTAAATTGTTATGTTCTGGCCGAGGAACTGCACACGCAGTCGGCCAAACACGTGGTCAGGCGAAGCCGTCGAGCTTCACTTTCAGAGACAATAGATCCCCCGGATCCTAAAAGGAACCAATGAGCAAATCTGCAGCCTGGGATAGACAAATAGGGTGCAGGGACACTGTAAATAGCGAATCACAGGTGTTGGGTGTATGCATAGGTGCGGTCGAGAACGGGGATAAAAAGCGGACCTGCAAGTCCAGCTAACCAGTCCTGTTCCGACCTCTTAATAAAGTAGGAGCTGTTTTCACTAGATTCGTCTCTGACCTCAGTACTTTTCACTGGTGATGAAGGTGGGATCCCGATGAGTGACTCTTCACCCAACTCTGAGCATGCACTGCACCGCGCACCAGCATTGCCTCCAGGATCTCCGCTCCATGCTCCAGCACCACCTCCAAGGCATCACTCTCTGCACCGCATTGCTCAACCACTGCAAACCATGGCTGCCACTTTGGCATGCCACTCACAGCATACAACCCAGCCCACCCCGAGCTCTAGGAAGCATGGTTGCAACAACTCGGAAACTTCTTCAAAGTACAAGAGGTCATCGACTTGGGTAAGAAGAAGGCTTGGCTTGCGTGGGGTTGACATGCTTCACTTAGTGCAGAGCCTCATCTCACCAAAAATGCTTGACGAGTCTTCCTACATGGAACTCATCTGAGCATTAAATGGCTACTTCGCACCAAAACCAAGATGGCGAGGTGCATGGACTTTTGTGCATGCTCGCAGAAGTCCAGTGAAGCAGCCGCAGACTTCTTGGTGGATCTACGCTGCATAGTGGTAGGGTGTGAGTTCCCCTTGGTCGAGGACACCCTCTTGACCCAATTCGTCTGGGGCATCCAGGAGTCGAAGCTCCACTGCAAATTGGTGGCCATTGAGGACCTCAAACTCGAGTCTGCATTCATGATAACCGCCACCTTTGAGAAGGCCCAGAGGGATCACCAAGGATCCACCCTACACCGCGTGGCAGCCACCGCCCGCTCCTCAACCTCAGACAAGGAAGATGTACTCCAGGTACAATGCCCTGATCACCATTGTTCACCTCAGCCTGTTGCTGCACCTGGGCAGATTGCCCCATGCCCCACTGCCCTGATATTGTGCGCTAGCTGCAGAGACAACCACAAGCAGAGGAGCTGTCGATTCCAAGAGGCGACCTGCCAGTCCTGCAGCAAGACGGGACACATCGCCTGGGTATGTCACTCCAAGAACTCCCGCTGCACTCAAGCAGTGCACCTGGAAGCAGCCGACCTGCATTCCACATCATTTTCCCACCACCAGGTAATGAACTTGCCCCAGGATACCCCTAACAAAATCCATTTAACTGTATGGGTAGAAGGGTCCCCCTGTGATATGAAACTGGACACTGGGTCCTCATCCTCGATAATTTTGGCAGACACCTTGCAGAAGCTTTGCCCGCAAGGGGACCCATGTTACAGAAACCCATGGGACTCATGCTATGGGATTTCCAAAAGAATCCAATAGTGATCAAGGGTTGGGGCAAGTTCTGGGTCCAATACAAAGACTTTGATGGACACTTGGACCCACTGGAGGGCAAGCTGGCCAGGCTACTTGCTCTTCTGGTTTGGGCCTTTGGGACTGAGGGTGATCAAGGTTAACAAAGTGCAGGAGGGGGATTTTGACACCATTTGTAATGAATTCCCCACCGTATTTGATGGTGCATTTGGGTGTTACACAGGACTGAAAGTCACCCTGGACCTTGGCCCCCAGGTCTGGCCCATTCACATGACTGCACAGCAGCTCCCATTAGTGCTCCGCCCCAGAATCGATGCAGAGCTGGACCACTTGGTGGCCCAGGGGGTATTGAAGCCCATGCCTCATGCCAAGTGGGAGACCCCAATTGTCACTCCGGTGAAACCCAATGGGGAAGTCTGCATCTGCGTGGACTATAAGTGTACCTTTAACAAGAACCTCCAGGACCATGCATACCCGGTACCCGTGGTGAGCCATGTCTTAGCAGCACTGGTGGGGGCAAAGGTTTTCTGCAAGCTGGATCTGGCACAGGCTTACCAGCAACTGCCAGTAGATGAGGCCACTGCAGAGGCCCAAATGATAGTCACCCATAGAGGAGCGTTCCGGGTGAAGTGTCTGCAATTTGGGGTTAGTGTCACCCCAGGAATATTCCAAAACCTGATGGACTGCTTATTTAAAGGAATTCCAGAGGTCCAGCCTTTCTTTGATAATGTTTTAATCACAGCCCCAGACCCAACAACTTTTGCCTCCCGGCTGAGAGTGATCCTGCAATGCTTTGATAAGGCCAGCCTGAAGGAGAAGTAGGAGAAAGGCTCACTGGGCATCTCATCAGTGGAGTTCCTCAGTTTCTGAGTCAACACACAGGGCATCCACCCTACTCCAGGCAAGATCCATGCCATCACCGAGCCCCCCCCCCCCACCGTCGTCTAAGATGGAACTCCAAGCTTTCCTCAGCCTGCTCAATTTCTATCACGCATTCCTTCAACACAAGGCTGTGGTAGCTGAACCCCTACACTGCCTCCTGGACAAACACATGCCCTGGGTCTGTGAACCCCATCACACAGCAGCTTTCCAGGTGGGTAAAGACTTGCTGATCTCCAATGTGGTGTTGGCACATTTCAACGAGACCTTCCCTGTGGTCTTAGCATGCAATGCCTCTCCATATGGGGTGGGGGTGGTCCTGGGCCACCCGTTGGCAGACAGCAGGGAAGTCCCTGTCACATATTATTCACACACTTTGTCCGCAGCAGAGCACAACTACGTGCAAATAGATAAAGAGGCCCTGGCTATCGTGGCAGAAACAAAAAAGTACCATGATTATCTATACAGGCAACCATTCACCATCCTGATGGACCACATGCTGATCCTTGGTCTCCTGGTTCTGGACAGGCAGATGCTGTCACCCAGAGTACTCCGTTGGTCCATCTTCCTGGTGGGCTACAATTACTCACTGCTCCACCATCCCAGCAAGGTCATGGACCACACTGACACCCTCAGCCATCTCCCATTGCTGGACTGCGACCCCACCCACCACATTGCGCTGTTGGAAGACCTCCCCAACCGGCCAGTGCAGGTAGCAGAGGTGGCCCACCATACAGCCTGTGATCGCATCCTCACCCAGGTCCTGGACTGGGTGGGGAGGGGGTGGCCCGCCATAGCGGGGCTGGACTTTGCCACATTCTCATCCAGGAAAGATGACTGTCAGTGCACAAAGGGTGCCTTCTGTGGGGGAGTAGAGTTATCATTCCCCCCCCCCTGTGCAAAAGGGCCCTATCAGCGCTACACGCGACATACCCGGGAATCGTCAGAATGAAAGTGTTGGCCCAGACCTACATCTGGTGGCTGGGGTTGGACCAGGAAATCGAAAGGTGCTGCAAATACCAGGAATCCTTACTGGCACTGCCAAGCGCCCCCACACGACCCTGGGAGTCTGCCCACAAACCATGAGCACAGCTCCATATAGATTTTGCTAGGCCATTCCAGGGACAGGTCTTTTTTATCTTGGTGGATGCCTACATCAAATGGCTGGAGGTGGTTCCCGTGGGCTCCACCTCATCACAAGCAGCTATTCGGGCCATGTGGAAGATCTTTAGTACATACAGTATCCCATACACCCTAGTCTCAGACAATGGCACCACCTTCACATCCACAGAATTCAGAGTTTGTCCAGTACTATGGGATCTGGCATGTCTGCTTAGTACCATTTCATCCCGCCACCAATGGCCAGGTGGAACAGATGGTCTGCACAACCAAGGAAATGCCTGGACAAAGGTGATTGGCATCACAAGCTGGCCGCCTTCCTCCTTGGCCAGCACACGACTCCCCTCACCACAACAGGCCACAGCCCAGCGGAACTCCTGATGGGCCAATGACTCACCACCCATTTGGACCGCCTACGTCCAGACTGGGTCCCAGAACACAGCGCCAATCCCAAGATGTGACCAGCTCCAAGAGGGTTCTTTCTAGGAGATCCTGTCTTCACCCAAAACTTTGCAAAAGGGCTTCAGTGAGTCCCGGGCCAGGCAGTGTAGGTAACCGGCCCCTTGTCCTATGAGGTCTCCGGGGAGGATGGCCAAGTGTGGTGGCGGCACATCAACCACCTCCGGAGGCGGGTAATTCCAGATAACGCAGAGGAGTCAACTGATGAGTACAGGGATGACAGGGAGGCCCTCCAGATGCAAGCAGAGAACCCAACATGGACACGCCAACCCAGGATGGCACACCTCCAGAGGAAACAGCCGTGCTCCCCCAAGACATCCCTCCCACAGCCCCAGAACCATGAATGGGCATCGAAGACACTCCCCAGACACAACCAGAGAGACCAGTTCCAGCCCCTGAGCCAGACACCCCAGCTCCTGGGTTACGCAGGTCAACCTGAGAGCGAAATCAACCTGCCTCCCTCAGGGACTATGTGTGCCAGGGATCTTCAGAACTATGAGGGGAGGGATGTTATGTTCTGGCCAAGTAACTACACACGTGGTTGGCCAAACACATGGTCAGGCAAAGCCGTCAAGCTTCGCTTCCAGAGACAACAGATCCCCCAGATCCTAAAAGGAACCAATGAGCAAGTCTGCAGCCTGGGATAGACAAACAGGGTGCAGGGACACTTTAAATAGTGAATCACAGGTGTTGGGTGTGTGCATGGGTGTGGTCGAGAACGGGGATAAAAAGCGGACCTGCAAGTCCAGCTAACCAGTCCTGTTCCGACCCCTTAATAAAGTATGAGCTGTTTTCACTCAACGTGTCTCCGACCTCAGTACTTTTCATAAATAAATCCTCATCATATCCAATGAATTTTTAAAATGTGCATTTGAAACATTTTTTAAAGCATGAAGTGATTCAGCCCAAATTAAAGGTTTTTAAATGCATTCATTTCAATTAATTATACATTTATCTTTTCCATTTAAATCACTGGGATTAAAAATAACTGGGTGAATTGTATTTCATATTTAATAAAGGATGCAAAGAGAAGGATAGGTCATCATGCATATATTCTATCAGTTTGTATATGAGAAATTGAACTGCTTAGCCCAGTTCCAAGAGGATTGCTGCTTGGTGGTGCGGAGGTCTTAGGTTCAGTTCATGGCATTTCCAGTTGAAGATATTAGATGTTTCTAGAGAGCTGCTGGCAATGAGAAGAGATAATGCTGAATTAGATGGAATTATACCCTATCTTGGTAAAAAGGCAACGTCATGTGTTTTCATATGGAATAAGACAGAGTCGGTTTAGTGTAAAGTAGTAGTTTCACTGCTGGACTGAAATCAGGAAGATCCAGTTCATGTCCCCACTTGGGCCAAGAATCTTACTATATAACAAGGGCCAATCATTCTCTGAAAATATAAACCTGCCTTGTACTGTGTCAGAGCATTGGCTCTGCCAAAGTCAGTGCTGTGTACTCGGACTGGCAGCAGTTCTCCAGGGTGTCATGTAGAGGTATTTTACATCACAGACCACCAGATCATGTTAACTAGAGAAGCCAGGGCGAAATGTAGGACCTTCAACATTCAAAGCTAGTGATCTACCACTGAACAATCGCCCCCTCTCAGCCTTTCCACCTCTTGGTCATTGGTTGTAAGGATAAATTGGAGAAGAACAAGATGACGTATGCCATCCTGAGATCCACAGAGAGAAAAGATGAGTTTAAATGTACATAAGCAGGAATACTGGATTTGTACTTATTTTGGTCCTTTAACTCTTGTGCATTAGGCTGTACGAACCCATTTTTTAGTTTAAAAATATTCTGAATGTCAATTTTCCTGTGCATTAACTTATGTTTTGTATGTGTTATTACTTTGTACTATAAGGATTTCAGCTTGAAGTCTTAAACAGCTTTTCTTACTTTAGAAAATTTAACTGTCAGCATTCTGATTTCAGTAATGCTCCATAAGTGAGGCATAACTGCTAAAGAGGAACTGATTATCAGACCAGATTCCATGACAGGTTTCTAGCTCAGATTAAGCCCTGGATCTTAGTACTGTTTTATGTTCTTTTAAAGCTTCTGCTGAACAAAGTTCTGCAGATTTTAATATGCTTTTTCTTATATTGGAAGTATATTGATTGTTAGAAGTTAGTAATAACAATAACGAAATTAGAATTTGGAGACAAATCTTGTTTAACTTCAAGATTTGTAACAAATAAAAGATTTCTAAGTGCAGTGAAGCAATGCTTACCACCATGTACTACCGTATACCGCCACATTCAGAGGCACTAAACCTCTGAATCCCACAGAAAGGAGGCAACATCAGGGGAAGGCCTCAGCCTCTATGCCCTCTTATTGGCCCTCCAGAGGAACTGGTTGGCCGCTGTATTTGACAGGATTCTGGACTAGATGGACCACTGGTCTGATCCTGCAGGGCTCTTCTTATTTTCATATTATAAAAATAGGGTGAAACTACAAAGTTTCTTTTAATAAAAATAAAAATAAAAGACATTTATTTACAGAACTGGCAGAATCTCCTTCAATAGGGGTCTTTAAAAAAAGAGTTGGCCAGTTTTATCAGTTGTGGTCAGTGTTAACCAACTGAAGTTGTGCTGGGACTTCCTAATTCTTTACCCTAAGCCATCATTTGTCGTGTTCATTTGTTACCCATGGTGGTTATCAGTACTGGATAACATGTTTCCTTAATCATAATGAAATATAATAGGCAGCATTAGTAGTTTTGGTAGCAAGAGGGAAAGGTATGAGAATGCAACTACACTTTAAGGAAAAGAAACAAAGATTAGATAAGCAAGTTGGGATGCAGTGTCTCATTGATTACCTGTTTAAGGGAGACAGATTTACATCAAATAAATCCCAGAGGGACAGGTTGGAGAGGGAACTTACTTACCTGAGGCCAGAAGGTGCACCACATGAGGAAAGCCCTGAGGCATGCTTGGAAGCTAAAGAGTGCACAAACAGCTCTGAGAAGCTAGTTAGTTATTCAGGGGCAGGGAGGCTAATAGAGTAGCAAGGGGAACTTGTGAGCCATGAGGCAGGAATGGTTCTGTTAACCACTTCCTTGCAGTATATGTATAAAGGTCTGAATAAGCAGGTGACAGAACTGACTGGACAGTCTGGCATGTGTTTGGGGAGCAGGAACAATGGACTGTAGATCCTTGGCCAGCTGGCTATGGGCTGCAGTGCTGCAAGTTGCCAGAGAGATGCCCAGTCCTGCCACACACACTAAAGGGAAATGAATTTGAATAATATGGCCCTAACAGATAGCAGCCCAAGGGGCTGCATAAGGATGGAGGACTTCTTCTGCATGCATGGAAGGAGATCGGCCTGTGCAGGGTGATTCCCCCTATATGGATATCTGGAGAGGAGTGGAGCTTAGTGCTTATTAGAACAACGCTCCCCCTCATCAGGGCAGTCTTTTTACAATCGGCTGACAAGGATAGTTGCTCCTGCTCATCCAATTGGGGCCTAAGCAGCTTTTTCCAGTGTCGGATTGGTTTGCTTGCAGGGTTTTTTGGGGTTCTGGGGGAGCTGGTTTGGGATCGGAGCTAGGGTCTAGTTCAGTTTGTTTTTCTGCTGACTTAACTCACTTGGTTTCCTGGGGTACTGTTTTGATCCACATGAGGCGGTCCAAGACTGATCAAAAGGGGAAGGGGAACAAGATTTCCCTAGGAGTTTGCGTGGACCTTTGTCCTGTCCAGGCTTTATGCCAATATGTTTGTGTGTTTTTTTAAATTTTGTTTTTATTTTCATATGTTACAATTATCAAGTTAAAAGACATCCATATTTCATACAATAAAGAACATCCATAATTTTTCATATATTCTGTACCATGTCTTTAGTATGCATTGTACTTTTCATTATCTAAGGCAGGGCCCTACAAGTCGCTGCCTCTAACACACAAGTTATATATGCATATATTGTTTCAAGTCTATTTTCCTTATTTCTGTCTAGCCAAATATAGGACATATTCCATCTCTTTATGAACGCTTCTAGATCTTTCTCTTGTAGTAGTAGCTTCAGCCTATCCATTTCAGCCACTTCTAGTAGTTTTTGTATTAAAGCCAATCTAGGGGGTAACCTCTCTTCTTTCCAATTCTCAGCCACTAAAATTCTTGCTGAAGTTAGAATATAGACTATTAGGTAGTTCACATCTTTGTTGTAATCTTCTGATAACATATTTAACATAAAGACTTCAGGTGTCATAGGTATAATTACTCCTGTTATTTCATATATCATATAATGTATTTCATGCCAATATTGTTGGATTTTCCCACACTCCCACCAAATGTGATAATAAGTTCCAACATCTCTATTACATTTCTAGCATATGTTAGAAGCATTCTTATAACATTTAGCTATTTTATCTGGCGTCCAGTGCCATCTATGGAACATTTTTAAGATATTCTCTTTATACAGGATAGCTTTCATAAACTTTACGGATTTCCAGGTTCTAACCCAATGATCTATCTCAATATTATACCTGAAGTTTCTCATCCAAAGTACCATAGTTGTTTTAACCTGTTCATTTAACATGTAATCCTCTAATAATGTTATATAATTTCTGTATCAGCTTGTCACTTGAAAATAACCAAATTTTATCCAGTACATTGTTTTCTTCCTGAAACCCTTTCTTTCAATCTTCATTAAATCTAGATTTAATTTGAACTTTATCCCACCACATCAGATTTAAATTTTCCCACATACTATTTTCTTCCGACTTCAATTCATTATTTTTATCTAGCAACGTACCATACATTACTTTTTGTGCAGTGACATCAAGGGCCTCGACTAAGGTGGGCCTGTTGGGTGTGTGATTTGGCACTCACTCATTTAGAATTGGAGCTGCGTCCACCACCACGGCCATGAGCTATACCGGCACAGCCATTCAGAAGGTGGGTTGATGGTGTTCCACCGCTTATAAGACCTATGTTCGGACTTTGATGGTACTGTAATTGTGTTTGCTTATTTAAAGTTTGTTCTGTTGTTTAGGTTTTAGGTTCCTTGGTTCCTGTGAGGAGGCTCCGGATTCTTATAGCAGGTCACAGTGTGGTTTTTTGGGTGGCCCATCAAGCAGAGAGATCAGGGATGGGCTCCCAGCTGGGCCTGAGCAGCTGTACCATTATTGAATGGCTTGGCAGATGGGGCCTTTCTTGGACTGGGCTTATGCCTTTGTTGTTTGTAGGATGGAGCAGCCCTCCTCCTGACATCCTGGTCATCCATCTGGGTGGCAATGACCTGGGGATGATTAAGGGGAAGGCACTGATCCTGCAGGCACAGGCAGATATGCGGAACATTGTAGTATGGTACCCCAATGTCAGGATGGTATGGTCAGCCATTTTGCCACAGTGGGTCTGGAAATGGGTCTGCGATCCACATGCCATTGAAAAAAAAAGCCAATTGCAAACTGGGGGATGCCATGAAGGGTGGTCTTGGTTTTGTAATACTACACCCCAGTGTTGTGAAGCAGTGCATCCATCTTTACAGGGAGGATGATGTTGGGAATCACTTTTTCCTAGAGGATTTGAGGCAAGGGCTGTGGCAGATTGTCAGCTAGTGTATGGGGCCAAGGGCCAAAACAGAGGCTTGACCCTTGTTGGTGGCGGAAATCTGGCCTGTTTTGGTTATGAGGGGAAACACCAATTGACAGACACCCCCCCCCCCCCGTTTGGGGGGTTGGCATACCTAGCACAAATCATACCTCGGCATGGGCCTCAAATGGGGACTGCAGGTGCCCTGTTATATACCTTGTGGTGGGTCTTCCCTCATGCTCCGTGCTAGAGCCGGTGGACCACAGCAGAGTGTTAGCATGTCTTCCGCCTGGCAAAAGCCATGTTGTGGTCGGCTTGCACCAGGAGCTCGGTGGTTCACCCTGTTTAAGGTTGGGAAAGGGATCAGGGGATCCCTTTGCCTGACACAAGTTGTGGCCTTTGCCAGTTACAGTTTACTCTTGTTGAATTAATAGTAAATAAAGCTGCCCTTAGTTTACACCAAATACTTGTATGGGTCTCTTTCTTCCGACTATGCATCCAAATGGTCCATTGGATGCCTTTTATTCCTAGGATTCCATATATGGGTTAAGCATCAGTTTCTGGAACAATATGTCCCCTTGATTTTGTATAGTCAGTTTTCTTGCAAATGTTATTTTCTGACTTGATTGTGTTCATTTCTTATAAACTTGCATTCAACTATAGCAAATAGTGGAATAAATAATTAATTAAGCAGAGTCTTGAAGAAGAGTCATTCTATCACTTCTACTTTCATATTGTATATCCCATTAGTCTCAGATAGTTATAAGAAAATAGTTCTTACAAAAGTTGTGGTTCCCACATAAATCATACCATGAAGAAAGAAAGAAAGAAAGAAAGAAAGAAAGAAAGAAAGAAAGAAAGAAAGAAAGAAAGAAAGAAAGAAAGATTTTTTTAATCTCCCCCCCCCCCACTTAGAATGTATAGCAATCTTCTGTGTTGTTGTCTGAAGGCCAGGCATAGCTTGTCATCCTTCAATTAGCACAATGTACCTGTAAGTCTAGGTTGCTACTCTCTTGGAACCATTTACAAAAGTACACAAAAGTGGAATGACCTATATTCAGACCTGTAAAAGAGGTCATAACAGAATAGAAAATTGGACCTGGTTTAATGACTACAGAAAAAATATTGCAGGCTTCCTCTAATGCTAAGATTTATACATTGTTTAGAATACTGTACAAATCAAGGTATTATTATCCACAAGTCTCAGGTTTGACTATTATCTGTTAAAATGCAATTTTTTGTATAAATGCCAGCAACAGTTCTGCTATTTTCCCTAATGGCTCTAAAATATAGATTAGGTAATTATTGAACTGTGTAACAAGCATAGAGGGCTCTATATGTTTCCTTGGGGAATTTCTTAAAGAGATGCTTTCCCTTCTCTCTCCTGTTATGTCTGTCATTGTTGAAGAAGCACATGGTTTTCTCTCCAACTACAAGTAAAGTTAATATATGGCTTGGATCTTATGAACAGAACCCAGGTACTGTAGTCTTCACTGAAGAGTGTACTTCCTATTCTACTTACTCTTCCAATTGGACAAAATCAGAAGTTTCTAGAGAAACAGAAATTCTGTGACAGAGGCTATCTAGCACACACAGAAATAATTAATACAATACAAGTTGTTGCGGCCAAGAGACAATGAATGCCGTGATGTTTGTAGCACATTTTAGAAAGTATAAGAACCTGAATGGAGGTTTCTTTGATAGACAAACTGATGTTTCTACCTGAGTTAGTTCATTGCTTGAAATGCTTTGATACATCACAACCCAGTGAATGTAACTGTGTGAAGGAAGTTCATCTTGACAAGTTCATGATTGCAAGCAGCCTTTCTTCTGATATGCACAAACATAGTGACAGTTTTCATTTAATGCATTCACATATATACCCTGCCCCTTCAGTACTGCCTATGACTGTAGGTGTGTCAGTCAGACATTATTTCCTTCATAAGACTACAGTCTGTAGCAAAATATAAGATGACTGAAACCCAAGATCATGTTCTGTGAGCTGTAATTGGCACTCATCACACTGGTGTGAGCACTTTCAGTATAAAACATAAGACATGGTTTTGTAGGCAGAGTTAAATTTTAGTCCTGCAACACTACCTCTGCAATCTGGTTAATAACCCAATTTTGTGCTCAGTTGACCCCAATGCCTTATTTAACTGACAAACTTGAGTTAGAAACTGAAACAGCCGGTTTGGCTTGAGAATTCTGGAGTGTTCATGCAATTGTTCCCTTTCAAAATGTTTAAGATGATAATGACATGTCAGAATGGTTAAGAGCTATTTTCCTTTAATTTTATTGTCCGGTACAGAGGACAGTAGAGTGCAGTTTTTCATTACAAGCAACTAGACTAAATAAACTAAGAGTTCATCCTACTTTTGAGTGAGCAGAGAAGTCTGGCCTTTTTGCTAAATGCCAAGTATACCGATCCCCTGTTCTTATCTTTAAACTCCTCATGCAATCAGCCAACACATCAGTTGGTTACCCAAATCAGTTTACACATCAGGGCAATAACATGCAGAAGTGTCTCTCTGCCCACACAGAAAAGGCGTTTATTTTGAGCACTAACACTTAGAACTGTATTGCGTATAAATATGGAGGTTAAGACTTAGAACTGTATTGCCTGTATATCTATGGAGGTGCAGATTCAGAGCAGCATTTGGAGAAATGAAGGGGAGAAAGGATCTTCAACAAAAAGGGTTTTTAGTTTACTGTTAGAAGAACACAGAATTATTGATACAATGTGGTAAAAAAAGTAAAAGACAAAATAAAATTGATTATTTATTATTTCAATTTATATCCCATGTTGCCAGACAAGCTTGCTCAAGGCAGCGTACAAGCATAAAAGTGATAAAATAATAAGTACAATAAAATTCACATGTACATCATACAGTACTAATAAAAACAATACAACTGATGGTGGCATTCAGTATGCAATGTGATAATGGAAGGCACTGTCCAATGGTGTCTCATAAGCTGTAAATTGTTCTGGTGGTTTCTACCTTGTTGGCACAATTCATCAGTGGTGGCTCCAAATCAAAAACCTGGTGGAAGAGCTCTGTTTTACAGGCCCTGTGGCACTGTAAGAGATCCCGCAGGGGCCTGATGTCCTCCAGGAGCTCATTCCACCAGTATGGAGCCGCCACTGAAAATGCCCTGGCTCTGGTGATAGCCAACCTGGCATCCTTCGGGCCAGGGAGAGTCAGGCGATTTTGCATCCCTGACCTCAGTGCTCTCTGGGGCACATATGGGGAAAGGTGGTCCCTCAGGTAGGCAGGCCCTTGACCATATAGGGCTTTAAAGGTCAAAAACAGTGCCTTGAAACAAATCCAATACGCTATTGGCAGCCAGTGCAATGCCTTCAGCATAGGCTGGATGTGGTCCCGTATAGAGAGACCCACCAACAGGCCAGCTGCTGCATTTTGCACTAACTAGATTTGAGACATGGGCAGCCCCATGTACAGAGCATTGCAGTAGTCTAATCTCGAGGTGACCATGCATAGATCACTGTTGCCAGGTCATTGTGTTTGAGAAAGGGAACCAACTCCCTAATCAGCCATAGATGATAAAAGGCTGCCTTGGCAGTGGCTGCTACCTGGGCCTCCATCATTAAGGCGACATCCAGGAGCACTCCCAAACTCCTAATCCTTGGTGCTGGCACCAATGGTGCCCCATCGAGGGCTGGTAGTGGGAGCCCTACCCCTGACCCACTCCAACTCAGGCACAGGACCTCCGTCTTCATTGGAGCATAAAAGCATAACATGTGAAACAGCAGCAGCAAGAACAACAGAAGTTCCTTACTGCTACCTAAGGAAATAGTCCTGTAAGAGATGAAAGTAAAACATAGGAGCCTGAGGGGAAAGGGGAGACGGGACGTCAACTACAGTGAAGAATCTATATCAGGGAGTGAAACTGACCAGGCGAAGGCAGAGGATGGTTCAGTGCCAGGTCAGTTGATCAGAATGTCAAGTTCCTAAAGAGGCAAGAGAACAAGCATCAGGCCGAAGTGTTTCCAAGAGTTAGAACCAAGAGGCAACTCACTTTTTGTATCCTTTTGCCTGGGATATGGAGAGGAAGTGGTGTCTTAGCAATGGAATGCAATAGTAATAATAAAAATGTAATATTTGGGAACGTGCAAGCATACAAAACATCCATACTCCACAGACCAGGGGTAACATTTACCTCTGGTGGCATGCACCTCATCACCCAAGGTCCCTCTCAGGGACAGCAGTCATTAAATAGCAAGGAGAGAGCTGAGGTCATTCTGGCCTTAGAGGGGTTCACAGGCAGCTACAGTTCATTCTTGGTTGGGTCCAGCAGGTCTAAGGCCTCCATGGAGAGGTCATGGTCCCATACCTAGAGGTGACGCCTCCCCAGCCTTCACCACTTCACACTGCTGATGGTGAGTGCCCATTTTGCTAGCACCTGAGAGCCAGTTTGGTGCAATGGTTAAGTGTGTGGACTCTAATCTGGGAGAACTGGGTTTGATTCCCCACTCCTCCACTTGCACCTGCTGGATGACCTTGGGCAAGCCATAGCTCTGCACCAGCTGTTCTATCAGGGACAGCTTGGGAAAGAGCTCTCTCAGCCCCACCTACCTCACAGGGTGTCTGTTGTGGGGAGGGGAAGGGAAAGGAGTTTGTAAGCCACTCTGAGACTCCAAGTGAGTGATGGGTGAGATATAAATCCAATCTCTTCTTCTCTCTTCTTCACCTGATTGGGAGGGGACATGCCCCAGTCCATCCCTTGGCCCACAGACAAGCTGCACAGCACTCCTAGTCAATGGCCAGGAGGATGTATCCCACAGCTTGGACCAGTGCTTGAGCTTGAACAGCTGTTTCCATTGCTGACCATGCTCCGACCATGCTCCAATCATGCACTTTTTTGCTCATGGGTATCATGGGCCAGCACCACATGGTAGTGACCCAGGTAGTGACCATCCTGCAACACCTGGAGCATGTGGCACAGGGAACTGCAACCAGCTCCTTCGGGGTCTGCTGGCCCTCCATGACTTCCTCCCCACCTATCTGTCTTTTTGGTGAGTTGCATTCCACTATGGCATTCCCCAACACCTATGTACAGTGTGTGGCATTTTCAGAGATACATGGAGTGCCACCTGTGTGGCCAATTTGTGGCTGTCAGAGGCCTGATGAATGATGGCTGATCCATGTACCTGTAGAACAACACTGGGCACCTCAGCAGCTTGCCAGACTATTATATCTCCTAGGTACCACTGGTTGGGGCGCCACAGGAAGTAGTAGTAGGTTTGCCCCTGTGAAGGATTACCCTGCTATTTGCATTTTTAACCTGCTATGTAAAGGTTTTGACTTGAATTTCTTCCTACTATTGTGATTTTGTTTTTATTATGTTGTTAGCTACTCCAGGAATAAATATTTCACTGAAAAGAAAGGTATACATGTTTTATTGTACTCTCTGACAGGTGGCTTCTGCCCTGGATCTCCGGTCATCCCTTCCTAATATCTCGAAAAGCTTGCCATGTGAGCCCTCATCTAAATGTAAACTCAGCAATCTTCAGTGATGACAGCAATGAATCATACAGTCTAATAATTAATGGCAGCAAATATTGTTTGTAGGCAATTGAGAGGCTTAAAAAAAGGCTTAGCTGAATAATTTCAAGCCATCATGTCTAAGGGAATCCTCCACAGTCATAAAGAAACAGATGAACTTTTTCATTGAATAAACTGTCATTTGCAAATAGGTCAGCTATTTCAGAGGAACTTTGAAAGTATATGACATGCAAAACAGTGATCAACATGGTGTTTCTAGTCAGTCACTGATTTGCAACAATATGTAATTAGCACATTGATCTATGCACTTCATTAAGCTCTACTGAGGTGCCAGGTGGTTAATGAGCTTGTTGTTACCTGCCATTATTTGAAAATTAGGTGGAAATTTTTTATAGCAAATCCTTGCTATTCTTTTCACACATTTACAGTGCCATTCTAAGCAAAGTTACACCCTTCTAAGTCAATTGACTTCAATGGACTCAGAATTGTCTAAGTTTCCTTGGGATATAACAGTGCTGTTAACATGGCAAGAAGAAAATCCTCTAATATCTGGATTTTCAGAGAGACAGTAATCATGCCTTGCAGTGTGGGTGACACCAATCCAATCTCACAGAAACAGCTATACTGATGTCAAGATGAAAAGTAAATGCCATTGTTTTAGAGACTGCTTGGGTCAAGTTGATGGTCAAAGAGAAAGCCTGAGCCAAGCAACATGTTCCCATTATTTTATCTTATTTTCGGTTGTGAGAAGTCAGAGATCAATGCAAAATGCTTGAACTCTGAGTTTCATGCAACTTCAAGGGAGCAGGATGTGTGTGAACTTCCTGGTATCCTACTGGAAAGCCTAGCTTTCAAAGTAAATAGAAATCTAGGTCTATTGAATTGTTGCTATTCAAAAAAATGACACAAAAGTAATGTCACCTATTCAGTCTTCTTAGTGTAGCTATGTCTTCCAAACAGCTCAATTTGACACTGACAGAATGGAATAAATTTAATAGTTTGAGGCAGATTAAAGGACGGCTAACAGCTTTCTGGGAAATTTTATAGCTTTCAAGTTTCTTCACATTTTTTTTTTGTAATTGAAAACATAAAATTGCTTTATATTACCCAGCCATTGAAGCTGAGTATCTCACTAAAGTCTTAAGAGCTTTGGAACCACTGTAAATTTATATTGGTATAATAAGCAAAGTAGAAGTGAATTCTGTAATTGTATAATTGCTTTGGGACTGCAGGCTGGCCTTTATCATTGCTTTATATTAAAAGGTGTACAAGATATATAGATAATGAAAAGTCTAGCAAAAATTGACCTCAAGTGCAAGCTCATTTGAAAGAAAGAAAAAAGGCCTCAGATAGCTGTGGTTTATTTATCCGATAAATTTAACCTTTCACTATCCTTGTAAATTCTTGTAAATTCCTTGTAAATCCTTGTAAATTCTTGTAAAATCCTTATAAATTCTATTGGCTGATAATTGATATACTAATTGTGTTTGAATCACAAAGGGTGCGTTCACACAGAGAATTAGCCACATGATAGCCATGAATGCTGGGCAGATTTTAACAGCACGATCACACGAGAACATCTGGCAAGCATCCTGCATCCATTGGCAACCTGTTGCACTCCACTGAAGGAGCAGAGCTAAAAAATACTTGGGAAACTGCAGTATCAAATGGGTTTGCGATGGGTTGCAGATGGAATTTCCTGTGTGATTGCTCCAGCACACTCTCATTGCATCAGTGATCCCTCACTGAAGTGCACCGGAAGCATGCAGCGAAGAAAACCCCCCGATTCCCCCACCATTGTGTCTGATCACGCAGTGGCGGCTCAAATTACTGTGGAGCAAATAGCCTCACTCCCCCCCCCCCCCCCCATTATTTGGCATGTGTGGCCATATCCAAAGTGTGTCCAAAAAAAATCACAGCTTTTTTTTAAAAAAAAATCAGCATTCTTTCTTATTTCTTCTTTCATTTTCACCATCTCAAACCTTTTTCCCACGTGTACTTTTTTCCATGTGTACTTTTAACAAAGAGTCATGGCAAGGTTATTCATTATATTTATACTTGAGCCCAAAAGTCATGATTTTTTTCTACTTTGCTTTTCTAAAATACCTTATGATGTCTAGAGTATCTAAGGCCAGTGGTTTCCCTTGAATCCAGATTTGTACCACTGCACAGAGTTAGCAGAAATTCTCGGGGGGAGGGGGATCTCCCTGGACTCACATTATTCATCATCAGAAATCAATTACACTTACAGCACAATCTGGGAGAGGTGGATGAATGATCACTATGCTGGCATATTTCTGAGATTCACCAGCATAACCTGGAGATATGTAGCACCCCAGTAACTCTGTATCACTGGAACAATTTGACCAAGTCACACTATGCCAAACTTATGTCACAGGGTTATTGTGGGAATAAAATGAAAGAGGAGAAAATTATGTATGCCACCCACAGCAAATTGGAGTAAGGGCAGTGTTAAAATACACTAAATAAATCACATATCAATAAAAAGACGTGTTCTGATGTCCATTTCCATAGGGTCTAATAGGTGTGATCCTTTCCCATTCAGAGTACACTGAAACTTCAATCCTGGATTTGCAACATTATTGACTAGCAACTTCTTACCTTGATCAATATTTAATTTATTGCTCCTCATCCATTCCATTATTGCCTACAGCTACTGGTTCAGAACAACTACTATCCCAACTGATCCAAATGAAAAAGAGAAACAGAACTATCATCAGAATACTGTTGATGTCTTAGTCAAAATTTCTGGATCACTTTCCCTAGCATGGGCGTCAACTATGGGGGGGCTCAAGGGCTCGAACCTCCCCCGAAATTTCCCGGGGGGGGGGCTCAGCCTCCCCCAGCAAAATGGAGCGCCCGCCGGGAGCGCCCGCCGGTGGCCAGTCAGCCAGCCAGCTGGCCGTCGCCGCCTCTCCTTCCCCCCCACCGCCGGCCTGCCCTCATGCCTCCCTGGGGTGGGGGGGGAGAGAGGCGGCGGGGACATGGTCCCACTCGCGCGTGTGGCAGTCAGCCAGCCAGCTGGCTGCCGCCACCACTGAGACTGCATCTGCCTCCCTGGGGGGGGAGGAGCGGCGGGGACATGGTCCCATGCGCGCACAAGACAGCCCCAGCCCCCCCCCAAGGGATTTAAAAACTCTACGCCCCTGTTCCCTAGACGTTCTGTGTAGATGCTAAAAAGCAGGAGACAATATTTATGTTTGTGGTCATGGGCTTGAAAAAAAGCCCCTAGCATTATTTTTTGGGAATCCAACAGGAGAAGTGAAACCTTCAACCCCACATCCACCAACTGGTTCAGAAGGATAGAACCAGGTACACTGCCCTGAGTTCCTTGGAGGAATAGCAGGGTAAAAAAAAGTCCTAGAAAGAAATAGCTCAGTTTGCCTGACTGATTAGAGTTGGGAGGAGGAACCCTGCTTAATTTCTTTTCTTTCTTTCTTTTTTTAAAAAGATACATAGTTGTTAAAAACAGAAACACTCAGAAACCAGGGGAAGAACATGTCAGCCTTTGTAGACATACACTAATTGACTTAATTACTGTGGTGCTTCAGCTAACAAGTTTCAAAAGGGGTCCTATCAATAACATACTAAGTTCATACACATATTTAACATTTGGATTCAGTAGGGACAGGAGGTGGTTAGACCATTACAGAATTTCTCTTTCCTCACAGATGCATTATTTATATTCTAATTTACTAATTCACCAGCAGTTGGAAATTATCCACACCCACTCTGCATGGATCTTTTACACTTCTCCTCTGTGCTCCAATCAGCTCATGGTATGGGTGCAGGGAATATCTCAGACTTGGTGGCCACTTACTAGTGTAATGCAGAACACAGCTGCATAGCTAGTAGAACTTTGCATTAGTGAGCAATGTCATTACTCCTGTTGGTTGCACTAGCCACTCGAAAGCTAGGTGCCTGCACAGTATTGCAGCCATGCTCCTAGCTGCCATGTTTCCACCTCCTGTCTCCTGCCTGTGCAGATATCTTTTCCCCTTCTCCCTTCAGTGCTGCACAGTCTAGTTGGAGGCACCACCCCTGTCCTCCACCCCATGAACTGCTGCTCTGTGAATATCCTGGGACTTTGGTCCTGTTTGTAAATTTTATATATACAAGAAGGGGGACCTGCAATACTCATGGGGGGGGGGAGTATTCCCCACAGCTCCCAGCCTGCAGAAGCAGGAGGGGCTCCATAGGAGGAGGAAGGGGCACCAGGTAAGCATTCTTCCTCCTCCCGCCCTGGCACTGGGAAGGCTGTGTGGCTCACAGCCACCAGCCTGGCGAGCCTTCTCCCCTCTTTCTCCCTTCCCTCCCTGAGGGAAGCGGTGGCGGTGGCAAGGCCTGCCATGCACCAAGCCTTCTCCCCTGCCTCCCCCTTCCCTCCCCAACAACAGCAGTGGCAGTAAGGGCCGCTGCGCACTGAGCCTTCTCCCCTCCCTCCCTTCCCTGATAGCAGCGGCAAGGCCCACCACCAGCCAAGCCCCCTCAATGGCCAAAACATTCTCTGTGCATGCACAGGGAACACTTTTACTTTTCGGGGATTTAAATATCCCCAAAAAAGTTTTTTAACTTTTAGGATTTTCTGCACACATGGGGGACTCCCTGCTCTCTAAGTGCCCCCCATGCGGATTTAGATATTCGCACGGAGGGGGCCACTTGGCTATTAGATATATAGATAAATATTTATGCAACTGATGTACTGGGTCCTGGTTCATGAAGGCATGTACCATGATAATTGTTTACATATTTAATGTTCTTTTGATATTTTGACATCCATGTACCCATATATACGTCAAATGATGAGATACTGATCTCACACCTTCTAAAACTGGTAATGTAACAGTTTGTTAACATGGCCTAACAGAAATTACTCTAAAAATATTATTCAAAATGAATCACCAGCTTAAACTGGAACAGTGCATATTTCATTTTGCCTCACCCAATTCTGGACACTTTAGACTTCAGTCTTTTGGGTTTTAATGAGGACATAAAGCTTCATGTAGTCTAAAAGGTAGGGTTCTGAAATGTATTCTGAACCAAATCAATTTAGTTGCAGAAAGATTTCTTTGTCGGCAACCCAGAAATGAACAGTAATCTTTTCACCTGTGGAGAACAAAGACCCCAACCACCCCTACTGGAAAGGTGGCATTTTAGTGGTAAGAATAATAGATCTCTTTATGTACAGCAGATGCAGAAGCTTTTTACTTACATTTATCTAAAATGGGGGGGGGGAAGGGGTTGGTAGAAAATAAAAACCTAAAAATCTTTTGCTGCACAGAACTGTAGAATATTGCTGTGCTTGCTCATCTGTTTTTAAATTAGAGTTTGAGCTGCCTCTGACAGCTTTTTACAGGCCAAAGAACAAAACCCAAGTTCCCTTAGTTTTGCTTGAACAAACTTGCTTGCTGACAATGATTTAATTTGGAAGAAGTTCTCTCTTCCTTTTTTCTTCCTGTCATTCTTTCATTTTATGTATCCAGTTGGAAAATGAATGCCAGTTGTACCTCTGAAGTTCAAGGATGTTGAGTGAAATGTGTTGGCTTTCTTTTCTCATACCTTTGAACATGCTGATTGCTACTCATACATTTTCCTCATCATAAGTGCCACTAAATGAGGCTCTACATTTTATGGTTTCTTTTCCCTTTCCCATACTTATCTCTCTGAAAAAGTACCTTCTGAAATTATTCTTGAAACAGGCATGAAGTAATCTTTATGTACTGTGCCACTTATGGGAGTTGTATAAAGGTTCTGAGCTACAGGAGCTTGGAACAAGCTTCCTATACTGCCCTAATCTCCCTCTTTAGAATAAAATTTCTCTTAGAATAACACAGGTGGTTGCAGTTCATGTAGAAATGCAATGTATTTTCCCCCAAACAACTGACCAATCTTATGGTAGTGCTGCTTACAACTATTCATTTCCTTGGTGCTTTTAAAATTGGCATGTGGAAGTCATAAATGCTTTAGAAATTACCTGGGTCCTAACCAATATTATACAATGTGCATTGCAGGGATTTTTTTGGGGGGGGGGGGGTTGAGAGGATGATAGAGATAAAGAGGCAAAAGATCTTGCTTCAGCTACAAAGAAGTGCCTCGTACCCCAGAATCTGGTATTACTTTACCTTTCAATCCCTTGAAAACATCAACCATTTTGACTATATATTTAAGAGATCAAGATGTTGCAGGCTTCTGAGATT
Organism: Lepidodactylus listeri; assembly: GCA_029233225.1. NCBI lineage: Eukaryota > Metazoa > Chordata > Lepidosauria > Squamata > Gekkonidae > Lepidodactylus > Lepidodactylus listeri. Next base: position 113,490,089 of record JARCFY010000001.1, on the reverse strand, counting down.
TGAGTGGTCATGGCTGGTTTCCATCCAGAAAGTCCCAGGTTCAATCCTCGGCATTTCCAGTTAAAAAGATCAGATGGCAGGTGTGGTAAAAGACCTCTGCCTAAGACCCTGGAAAACTGTGGCCCATGACAATAGACAATATTGAGCTTAATAGACTCAGTGTGTTCAGATGTCCATTAACTTTTGCCTATGAAAGAATATTTATTTATTTAAAACATTTATATGCTGACTTTTGATCCAACTCAGGGTCCTCAAGGCAGAGAACATTAAAACATTTCATACAGTGAAATCAGCATTAAAATATAGGTATATATAAAACATTTAACACAATTTAAATACACAAACACATATAAATACACAGGGAGGAACCAATAAGAGTTAGTGAGGGAACACCAAACCACTGGCGAAAGACAACAACAGAGGGAAAGATGAGGAAAGCATTGCAGAGTTTCTCCACATGAAAGCCCTTTCTTAGGTTTCCACTCATCTAGCCTCACATGGCAGGGACACTCGAATCCGGGCCTCTGAAAATTACAGGAAAGTAGATGGCCCTTAAAATATGCTGGCCCCAGGCCATGTAGGCAGTAAAGGACAACATCAGTCCCTTGAATTGAGCCAGGAAGCAAACTGTGACCCAGTGTAGATGGGACAAGACTGGAGTAATTACATAAATAGGGAGATTTATATGCTTCTGATTTTAAAAATAACCAAAATGAATGTGTTCATAAATTATGGCCTGAAATGCTTGTTATGTTCATAGATGCTTACATGAAGATGATTCTATTATACATTGTTTGTAACAACAGACATTTTTGAATACATGCATGTCAGCTATGTGGGGCAACCTGCAAAACATAGGGTTTATTGACAGAAATATAACAGGAGTCAGATTTGTATTTTAACCATAGTCTGAGTGTTAAATTCCCAATCACCAGCTGAGAGCCAGTGGAGTACAGTAGTGGTTGGTGCAGATGGCGGTGGGGAACCCAGGTTCAAAACCATGACAATAGGCAAATGTACAAATAGAACAGCAAATCAGCAGTTCTTTATCATTTACACTTTCTTTCTTTCTTTCTTTCTTTCTTTCTTTCTTTCTTTCTTTCTTTCTTTCTTTCTTTCTTTCTCTCTCTCTCTCTCTCTCTCTCTCTCTCTCTCTCTGTCTTTCTCTCTCTCTCTCCCCCCTCCCTCCTTCCCCCTCCCCATCTACTTGCTTTCTTTCCACCTTTTTCTTTTTTCCTCCCTCCCTCCCCCCTCTCCCCATTGATTTGCTTTCTTTGTTTCTTTTTTCTCTTTCTTTCTACCTTTCTAGAGCCAGTTTGGTGTAGTGGTTAAGTGCACGGACTCTAATCTGGGAGAACCGGGTTTGATTTCCCACTCCTCCATTAGTACCTGGCTGAATGACCTTGGGCAAGCCATAGCTCTGTACCAGCTGTTCCCTCAAGGACAGCTTGGGAAAGAGCTCTCTCAGCCCCACCTACCTCACAGGGTGTCTGTTGTGGGGAGAGGAAGGGAAAGGAGTTTGTAAGCTGCTCTGAGACTCCCTTGGGGAGTGAAAGGTGGGGTATAAATCCAATCTCTTCTTCTTCTTCTTCTCTTTCATTCTTTCTTTCCACTCTCTCTCTCTCTCTCTTAGACAAATAAATATCATTAGCAAACAAATATCATTGGAGAAATAAATATCATCAATATCTGTTTTTATACCTGTTTTTTTATTTTTGGCAGTCTCATTTAATGTTAATAAAAAGCAAATTTGCATATTTTCCAGTAAAAACATGCATGAAATATTTGTTCATGTCTTATGGCTCTCAAATATCTGAAGTTTATTCTATGTGGCTCTTACATTAAACACATTTGGCCACCCCTGAACTAAAGGAAAGTAATCTTTCAGCCACTTGTTTCCATTCACCCTAAGGAATCTGGCTTGCCTCTACTTACTGCTGTCATGCATTCAGGATACTATAGAACTGTGCAGGCACTGCTTATTCCCTTGCTTTTTAGTTCTGTGGGTTTTCAAATTCCATATTTTTCTATGCAAGGCTTGAATTGTATATGGATGGGGATGCACAAATTCTTGTCTAAGGATTGCACATAACTGCTGTAGACACCAAGAGATAGACTATATCATAATGAGCCTGTGCTTTCAGTATTATGTAGTTATATAAACTTTCACACAAACCAATTATTTCTACATTAGGTTAAAATAACCTGAGAAGAGCATGTGCCAGAACTTCATTCCATTATTGTTACTCATGTGGTAGCTTTCAAAAATGACTCCTATATTGTGATCATGGCTCTATGACCTGTCTGAAAGAAGTCCGAGCTGGCATGAAAATACAAAGCTCAATATATCAATGTAATTTGAAAAATGATGTACTATTTTTGTATGCTTGTCTGCTTCTATTTACTCATCACTCAAACAATTTAATCTACTTTCTATTATATTGCTCTGTCACAACCATAAATTCCAACCTGAAGATAATGGATACATATCTCATATGACAATCTTCAAAGCAGGCTCTGCTGATCTATTTTGTTGTTGAGGCCTTACAGCCTTCAGGATGTGAAGAGTCCATTTAAATGCTTCTTTAGAAAGTGTATTTGTTACACACTCACACATGGGGACCCACAACAAAATGTTGTGGATTCTGTTGCCTTTCCCAAATTTTCCCCTCAGCTGCAGACTGCCAAGAGTGAGGTGATGGCACTGGAGGAAGGTGAATGTGTGAGAAGGAGCCTCCTCATCCACCCGCCTTCTACCAGTGCTGTTGCCTCATTCTCAGTGGTCAGGAGCCAAGGCGAAGGTTTGGGAAGGGCAGCTGAGGTGACAGTGCTTGAGATGGGTGGGTAGCTGAGAAGGAGCCTCATTTACCCATTCATCAGCTCCTGGCTGTGTGAGGACAGCATTAGCAGCTCCTTCCTCCCTATCTGCAGCTTAAACAGTGACTGTTTGGGCAGCTGTGGTGGATTCCTCTTCTCCTGCCCCTGTTCATCCTTCGCCTGCCCTTCTGTCATTTTCCCCACCACTTGGCAGTGGGGATGTGTGGAAACTCCTGGTTTTCTTCCCTCACCCATGAACCTGGCTGGCTGAAGGGAAGAGTGGTAGAGACTCCCTGTTCCTCCAGACCCACCTGCAGCACCACCATCTTGTCAGTGGGTGTGGCTCTTGCTGTTCCTCCTGGTCCACTGCTCTCTAGAGGAGAGGTGGGGTGAACTGCATTAGAGCTCAGGGCTTGCTGGGATCCTCTTTCCCTTAGCTGGTAAATTTACATTGTCTGCATTTGCACAAACAATTTGTTTCTCTTCTTGCAGGGTTTTATAAACCCCCTTTATGTTTTTAAACTTGTCAGGTTTTTCTGCAATCCTGAGAAATTCCCCAAGTCAGGAGAAGAATCTCTTTCCTGTTACTGTGTCCCCAGTCTGCAGATAACACCCAAGATAGGGACCCACAAGTACTTGTGGGGGTCATCTCATTTCCTCCCCACACACTATTTCTTCTTTCCCTCCATGAAAACACCATTTCCTGCTTCCTTATTGCCTCCCCAGCCATCAGCCAACCTACCTTTATCAGCCCGTGTCTTCAGGTTTCCCTGCCTCCCCTCCTCTTGGCAACTTCTCTCCAGGAAATGTCTAGCCTAGCAGAACCTGTAAGTACTTTTGGAAAGCACCTCACTTTCCCATGTATCCCCTTTTCCACACTATTTCTTCTTTCCCCTCTCCTGGCAGTCCTCATATCTTCACCTTTCCATGATTCCTTTTCTCCTTTCCACCCACCCACATTTTACACCCCCCCATCTTGAGCTGTATTTATTATATATTTGAGTCATATTCCAATTTTCTTCTCAAGTGGCACCCAAAGCAGCTTACATCATTCTCCTGTGTTCCATTTTATCCTCTCAAGAACACTGAGTTATTTTAGGCTGAGAATGAGTGACACGTATTTGAATTTGGGTTTCCATCCCAGTTGGAAATAAGGATCCCAGTCGGAAATAAGGATCACAGCAGAAACTAAAAATATAAAATGTTATGAGCCTAGGAAAACTTAAAATGGTTGAGCATTGCAAGCTTCTCCCCCCTCCCCAGTCTAGTCAGAGTGGCAGTGGCTCTCCAGGTTTGTTTGCTTGTTTACAGGGTGGTTTGAGATAATAATTTTGGTTGTCCTCTTCAGCAATTGTTCTACATTGGAGCCCCACAATAGAAAGGGGGGAGTGTTAAAACTAATATTTCTCTGCAAAACTGGAGTTCCTTGAGTTTGTAGAACTCTGTATTTTAACTGTGGTTGGTCCCAAACTCCCCCCCCCCCCCCAAAAAAAGATGTCTGCCTAAAATGGAGAGGTGGGGGAATACTGGGATTTGGCAATGCAATTTTTTTAAATGATATATTTAAAAAGCACAAAGATCACAGCAGAAACTAAAAATATAAACTAAAAAAATAAAATGCTCTGAGCCTGGGAAAACATGAAATGGCTGGGCATTACAAGCTCCACCTACCCCCCCCCCCCCGGGCTACTCAGAGTAGCAGTGCCTTTCCAGGGTCTCAGAGTTTTTTTGCAGGGTGGTTTGGAATAATAATTTTGGCCGATGTATTAAAAAGAATGACAGGATTGCCCATTGGAAACAATGGGAGAGGCTTGAAGGCCCATTGGATATAACGGGAGCCAAGAATGCCAGTTGACTTCCATGGGCTCCATTGAAAACACTGCAGCACAAAAAAGTTGCAAAGAAAATGCAGAATGGATTTTCCATTAAGGTCTCTGGGCACATATAGTGTAATGTACATTTCTGGACATGTTCGCCAGGCGCTCCTGTAATGGTATTGAGACCAGCCCAGAGCACCTGGCCGAGACACTGACCTGAGTTTCAGTCTCAAAGAACAATAGACCCTAGGATCCTGATTGTCCCCCTACCAGAGGCTTAGGATATTCAAATGGACCTATGATAGCCTCTGGCGAGAACCTATTCCCTGTTTACCCAATCCCCCGTGGGGGGCGAGGTTGGGGGTGCAGCTTACCTGTAAATATAGGCAGGCCTCCTGACCACAGTCCCCCATGCTTGTTCCTGACCACCTAATAAAAGAGCTATTCTTGAAATCACTCTAATGGCCTCCCGAGTCCTGTACTTTTCAGATAGACTACTCTGAAACTGTAATGACAGCCCACGGAGTGGAATGACGGTCTCTGAGAGCAGCAGAAGCACTCTGGGACTGGAATGAGGACCCCCCAGAGTGGAATTCCATTCCCAAAATGCTGCTGCTACTCCCAGGGGCTGTCATTCCACTTTGCATCCTGTCATTCCAGTCCCAGAACACAGGTTCAATTGCTAGGGACCATAATTCCTCTCTGGGGGCTTTCATTCCAATACCAGAGCACTTTTTCTATTCCCAGAGTAGTCCATCTGGGCCCAGAGACCTCAATGGAAAATCTATTTAGCATTTTCTTTGCAAATTTATTTGTGCAGCAATGTATTTCAGTGAGGCTCAGAGGAGCTTCCGGCTGGAGAAGCAGGTGAAGATGAAGCCAAGTAAGCTGGCAAGTTCAGTAGTCCCGAAGCTCGGAAGGGTGAGGGCAGACAGGGGAGTGGGGAGAGGGGGAGGAGAAGAGAGCCACAGATTGGACTGAAGCCCTGGGCAGGCCAGTTCTGGCCCATAGGCCACAGGTTTGACACCTGCTCTAATCACTGCACCACCCTGTAGTGGTGGGTGACTTTCGTTGAACAGTAGCCAGCAGCCAGCCCTAGGTGAGTCATGCAAGTCATGTGGTAGCAAGTCGCCCAGTAGCCGTTGCCAAACCTGGCCATGATGTGTCCTTTCTCAAAGGCTAAAACAGCCCTGGAAAGAGCCCTACACCCTCCTCCTCTCCCTGTTTACTGAAAAAAACACAAGACTGGAAAACTGGTAATACTACTGTGATTTTCTAGCAATGGCCACTGAAGTCATCTCCTTCTTAAAGCTACAGGCACCCCCTTCATTATTATGGAAGGGCAAGGGTTTAACCCCCTATTATTAATAACTGTCACAGTCAGATATTTGTCTGGTAAATGATGAGAGCCATCTTGGTGTGGTGGCTAAGAGTGGTGAACTCCAATCTGGAGAACTGTGTTTGATTCTCCACTCCTCCACATGAAGCCAACTAGGTGACCTTGGGTCAGTGACAGTTTTCTCAGAACTCTCTCAGCCTCACCTACCTCACAGAATGTCTGTTTGGGGAGAAGAAGGGAAGGCAATTGCAAGCCGCTCTGAGACTCCTTTGGGTAGTGAAGAGCAGGGTATAAAACCAACTCCTCTTCTTCTGCAATTCAAGATCTAGCCAAGTTCTTGGGAATTGCAGATGTATCTTTGCAAAATTCTTGCTGTTCAAAGCAACATTGTCTTCTGAAGCTGAGCTGGTGTTATTTGATCAATGCTCATAATGTGCAGGTGTTTCTTTAGACTTCTAAGCACTGCTCCAAGGGCTCTAGTGACAACTGGCATGATGACCACTTTTTTTTTTCTCCCAGAGGCTCTAACTCTATTTGTAGGTCTTGGTATTTCATGATCTTCTCCTGTTCTTTCTTTTCTATTATGCTGTCTCCTGAGATTGCAGTGTCAAGGATCCAAATCCTATTTCTCATTTTTTTTCTACAGTTGTGATATTGGAGTGTTTTGACCCAGGGGTTTGTTTGTTTGGAGTCAGAAGTGCCAACAAATCTTTGTTTCATCATTCTCCATAATCTTGTCTGGCTTGTGCTCCCATGAGTTTCTGGCTGATGGTAATTTATTTATGTTATAGGCTCAGGGCGGCTAAGAGCCAGTTTGGTGCAGCGGTTAAGAGTGGCAGGCTCCAATCTGGAGAACCAGGTTTGATTCCCAGTCCTCCACATGCAGCTAGCTGGGTGACCTTAGGTCAGTCACAGTTCTCTCAGAGCTGTTCTCTTAAGAGCAGTTCTCTCAGAGATATCTTAGCCCCAGCTACCTCACAAAGTGTCTGTTGCAGGGAGAGGAAGAGAAGGAAATTTTAAGCTGCTTTGAGACTCCAAGTGAAGGGTGGGGTATAAATTCAGCTCCTCCTCGTCCTTTTCTTCTTCCTCCTCCTCTCCTGCTCCTCCAAGGGGTGGCCAAACGGTGGCTCAGGAGCCACATGGGACTCTTTCACACACATTATGTGGCTTCTGGCAGGGCAGCTGGGGAAACAAAGATGCAGCATGCTTCCGCAATCGGTCTTCCTTTTCCCCAGCCACAATCCCCCCCCCCCCCAGATAAGCTTGAGGTGGGAAAGGAGCAGAAAAAGAAAACAACTTTTAAATGCATTCTCAAACACCTTCCCCTCGCCAGCTGGCTTAGAGAATGTTGGCTTTCATACTATTTGTTTTGAGTGCCTGCTGTTGTGCAGCTAGAAATATTATTATTATTATTATTATTATTATTATTATTGCTTTTTCTTCAAATCTGGTACTTTTCTGAGGTTTACAGAAAGATCTGTCTTGTCTATCCATGGCTTCCATCTCTAGATTTATGTATCCACAATGGGGCAATGTTGAGAATTAAGACAGACAGACAGACAGACAGACAGCCTCATCCAGGGAAGAAGAAGCACATGAAAAAGCTGAGTCTAAACTGGCACCTTTTTAAGTGGTTTGGGAATTGAAAGTGCATTACAAGTCCATTAAAACTCAAGTTTTATTTATTTTATATAGATATTTGTATCCAACTTTTGTCCTGACATGATTTATAAAGTTAAACATTTTAATGATTTAAAATCAAAATGTGACAGAGAACAAGAAGCAAAATCATTGGTAGGGCTGAGCAGCTGAAAAAAATGCTGAGCCCTTGTTATAATGTTCTTCCCTTATAGTAAAAGCACTGCATTTCGTTCAATAAAATGTACATTTTAATGATCTTTTTAATGCACATATTGTACATGTTGTAGGAATGATAACAAGAAGGAAACAAAATTGCCACTGGACAGTTTTTTTTAATTTCTTTTTCTTTTCTTTTTTTTATTTAGTTCAGTCATTTTATCGTTCATAGACGAATAGGTCATAAGCAAATATACAAAGTATAGTACGTACAATGGAGAACAGCACACATTATAATTTACAGTTTACAGTTTCACAGAGTTATACAGTCTAATTATACAGTTTACCTAATACACATTAACTACCTAAAAAGGGCAGAGTCAATTCATTTAATATCACCCAAGGTTACAGATAAAAACTTTGCCACTACCAGCATCACATTTGGATCACTATCGGCTAAGAGATTAACTACAAATTCCTGATCAGTAGCAGGGCTCCCTTTTTGAATGTACACTGAGATCCATCAGTCACGGGCCATATTGTATTTCTTACTATCAATGGAAAAGTACCAAATTGTGTGAATTACAATTGCCAAATCGTTCTATCCATTAGTTCCCCAAGGGGCAGAACATTTAATTTTGCCTTAGAGAACAATATTCTATATTTGGGGAACATCAAAGATTTTCAATAAGATGGCAAAGATTCTGGAATTGGAAGACCTAAATAGTACAAAAAAAACTGACCCCTCAAGGTCGGCAACTTATACTCCATTTATCCAAGTGTAGCACACCAGATTTAATTTGCTTCTGCGCAGAAGGATAGTCTATTTGATTGAAAAATTCTGCGGAAAATCCCAAGCTTTGTAATTTGCCATCAACCAAGTGCAGCCATGAACTTCGAAAATTGTCCTTAGCTAAGCGGTGCAAATAACATCCCTCAGGGGAGTAGATTACTTTTAGCCTAAAGAAAAAGGTTGCCATCCAAGCCTTGGACCACTGGACCTGTGCCTGAATGTGGTTTTCCCCATTAATGAATAACAATAATAACAAAACAAAAAAATTAAAGTAATGACAAAGCATTCCACACATATCTTCTCAGTCATCTTTACAATAGCTGTATAAAGTAATTACCATCTTATCCCCATGTTGCAGAAGAAGATTTAAGGCTGAGGAAGTAATGACCTATTTCAACCACCTAGTAAGTTTATTAGAAGACTAAAATTTCAAACAAGATTTCCTACTTCTTCATTCAGTCTCAGTCAATATGGTGTAATAAATATTAACACAGTGAAGAAGGCTTATAAGCCTTGCTTTTGGTGTAAAGACAAATCTCCCCTCCCAAATGAAGTGAAGCATGTACTTTAGAATGTAATCTCACAGAACTAGCTACAGTAACAATCCTCTGACCTTTTTTTCCATTTTAACTAATGGGAAGTGAAAACTCAACAAGCTGAAGTGGACACACTCTACTGAAACTTGTCCTTGACAAGCTTCATTGAAATTAATGGGTATTGCTCAATTAGCCATGGTTTTGCACAATTGCCATTCCTGTCAATGAAGTTAGCAGAGACAAACTTCCTTTTGGGTAGTGGCTAAGGTACATGCACAGGTGTTACTTATCAAAATATAATCTGAGCATTCACCCAATTGTATTTTAAAATGTTGGTTTGTTCCCATTGATCTGAAATTCTGTGGAAGACAACATTTATGTTAAAGACTAGAGTAAAAAAAGAGATTTTTTAAAAATGGAATATTTAGATTTTTTTTTTTACTGGTAAGCCATAGACTGCTAACTTAAATCGTAGAAGAAGGCTCCATTAAGCTGTGATCCAGTGTGGTGCAGTGGTTGTAGTGTAGGAGTAGGACTTTGGACAGCCAGGTTCAAATCCTCACTCAGACAAGTTACTCATTTGGGGGCTTCAGTTTACTCTATCTCAGTCTAACCTAGCTCACACAGGGATTGATGTGATAATAAAATGGAAGAGAGGAGAACTATATGCACCATACTGAGTTACTCAAGGGAATGGTGGGATAAAAAAAATAAAGTGAGTAATAATAAGGTATAATTGAGGAATAAACCCTGTATCAGGTCCACCACTGTTCATCTTTGTCGCCACGTATGTTTGTTCTTCCTCCAAATTTCACTAGTTCTGATCACATTACAGTAAACACATAAAGGTGGGATGAATCTGAAGAAAAAATATAAAGAAAAAAATCAAGTGTACATTTTTACAGATAGTGTTTGTAGAGAAGAGTCCAGTAGCATCTTAAAGACTAACAAAAACTGTGGTAGGGTATGACCTTTTGTGAGTCACTGCTCACTTCTTCAATTTGTATACTTGTTCACTAACTTGTGAACAGGGCTACTAAGAGAATTATTTGTGAATGGTGATTCTTTTTAACCTTTATTAAAGTTGGATTTTTAAAAAAACTAAACCTACTTTCACAAAATAACACTACACATAGTAAGCTAACTGTGTAGTGAACTCACTATGTAAAAGAGTAGGGATTTAAACTGGATGCAATGTGGCAGCCATTTTCTGTTTAGCAATCCTATTATAGAAAATCGGTGGGTTGCCTTGGCTGAGACCACTGTTGTGTTCAGACAAAATAAAGTATGTGCTCTTAAAAGAATTATGCCATATGGCTCTGGCATTACATGCTTGAATATTCTTCCATGTCAGACTGAAGATACTTGTATGTAATGAGTTAGTCATCTATACAAGGATAGTTTGATATCACATACACTTTATGAAATGGTACACCACTGAGTGTACCATTCAGTGTGTCATGTCAGGGCTTATACTCGCATTAATTTTATAGTGTAGTTGCTGCTGGAGCATAGCTCATTCCACAACTTCAGAAAATCAGAAAGCCTGGGAAAATCCATAATGTAACTTCTTCCTATGCCAGAGTTTCCACAGTTTCTAGGTGGGACTAAGCTTGAAGGAACTACATCACTGACTCCTCCCATATGATTTGGGGGTTCACCCTGTGCTCAAACAACTTAGAAAGGATCTGCTCTCTAGTGGCTACCAAATCATGATATTAACTTCACAACAGGTCCTGAGAGAGCAGAGAAACTTGTTGAACTGATGAGCCAAAACTATGGTGAAAGCTCATTGTTCAAAAAAAGATCATCTTATGATCCCTGATCTGTATATTATATTATTGCACAATGTACACATTGCCACCTTTATCTTCTCTGTAATCAGACCTAATATATGTAGTGAATTGGTAGTCTTTTTTTTTTTTAGGTTAAAAAAGGTGACATTGCATAGTTAGCACACTGTGCATTGAGATGCAGGAATGTTCATTTAGTGCTTAGGGTGTTGTTAATGTGAAAATTAAGTATCTGCTTGAATCCAAATTGATTTCTCCAAAGGCCCTATTCCAAAATATTTTCTTAATCAGCACTGTGGGATTCTTTAGTTTTCCTTGCAATATAGTATTTGAGACCTTCATTAGTCCTTTTAAATCCCCTAACACCATTTCCCCCCTCACATTTCAACTTCATTTGTTTTGTATCCTCTCCAATACTCAACCATAATTTCACTGTTTTTGCATCTCTTCACACAGGTTTGTTCCCAGAACAGAGTTATTCTACCTTCTATAAGTGTTATAAAATGAAGTTTTATAAATTGTAAAATTACCATAGTTATATTTTGGGACTCAGTCTGGACTTCCCCTCACAAATTTCTATGCTATCTGTATTCCACTGGTCTACTGCAGAACTTACACTTATTTCAGCTAAAGACCTAGTTCCAAAGGAACACCTAGCTTTGACCTAAGGATCAAGAAAGAAGAAGAGAAGAAGAGAAGAAGAAGAGATTGGATTTATATCCCCGCCCTTCACTCACTTAAGAGTCTCAGAGCGGCTTACAAACTCCTTTCCCCTCCCCTCCCTACAACAGACACCCTGTGAGATGGGTGGGGCTGAGAGAACTCTTTCCCAAGCTGTCCTTGAGGGAATAGCTGGTACAGAGCTATGGCTTGCCCAAGGTCATCCAGCCAGGTGCAAGTGGAGGAGTGGGGAATCAAACCCGGTTCTCCCTGATTAGAGTCCGCGCACTTAACCACTACACCAGACTGGCTCTCTATACCAGACAGGCACCAGAATAACAGATACATTCAAAAACTTCAGAATATTACTCTTTTCCCCCAATTCAGATTTAGAATTATATTGAAAAGATTTTGTTCAGAGTTTCATTAATGTCTGGATAGACATGGTTGTTAAATTAGTTTCCACTCGGACAGCTGGAAAGTCATAGCTGACTTTCTTGAAAAGGGTCTTCATATGAGAAGTAAAATTAGAAAACGATTTAAAGCAGGGGTGTTGATCTCATTTGTTATGTGAGACTTTGTTGGGCTGGACCATGTATGTCATAAAATGTAATACCAGGTAGCAGAGATATAAACTTTTTAAAGGAGACAAACACGATCAAAGATTTTTTTAACTTAAAAAAATGCTTAAAACAGCACTTTTCCAATATTTTGTTTATTTAACAGTGTCTGCTAACTGATACCTTATGCTCTGAATTATTGTTTCAAAATGTCTGTGCTCTTGCAATCTTGAGTAGCTGTTCAAGTGTGTATCTGTAACCTGCAAACCTACTTTTGATTTATTGACATTCACTACAGAAATTTCATGCTCAGTGTTCTGAGCCTTGGAACCAGGGGAAAACATGAAATGGCTGGTCATTGTGAGCTTTTGTACTTAAACTGCTTGTCAAGAACATGAGAAGGCACCATGACACAGACAAGGCTATGTGTTTGTCTACAAAACTAGTCTTCCTCAGTGATCAGTATCAGCCTACTATCTATCTGAGAAGTCTAAGTTCAAAATTCCCAAACAAAATGTGCTGGGTGAACTTGGTCTGGACACACACTGTCAGCCTAATTCATCTCACTGGCTTTTTGTAACTCCTCATCTAAATAGTTCACATGGCTTTCCTACTGAGAAAGATTGGATCATGATGGCATGAATACAGTGAAAAGGGGGAGGCAACCCAGTTGCACCTAGGAGAGCCACAACATAACAAGCCCAACTAAACACTGTAGCAAGGCACATAAAAGTTCATACCTTTGATAAAACTTTGGTTTTATTAACAATTGTTTGTTAATTAAAAATTAATTAACAATTAAAGATTGTTTGTATTTCTCCTGTGTGATTGAGGCAGCCTGGCCAGGAAGCAAGCTTTGGCTCATTCCCTCCCTCCACCTAGGAGGAGGAGGGAGAGGAGCCTCAGCCAGAGCAGGGAACAGAAGCTTGTCTATCTATCTCTCCTGAGCAACTGAGAGAGTCTGGCAAAACAAGCTATGACGCAGCAGTAGCAGAACTGGAAGAAGAAGCAGGAGACAGCCAGCTCCACTGTGAGCCTGATAGAAGCCCTCCAGGGCCCTGATCCCTGATTTAAAGTACTTAGGAGTTTTAGTTGTTTATGACTTACTGCAGAATTGAAAGAAATGCATCTCAATGTTACTGCTTTGTTTTCAGTGAGGAGGAGCAGCTTCACCATTATGGCTACCTGGAAAAATCCTGCTGGGTTGATGGCCTGAGAAACTACCTCCTTGAGCCCACTTCCTAGGTGTGCCTGGCCTAGGTGAGTGCACCATTTTGGCCTCTCAATCTGCCTCTGTTTTTAACTTTGCTTACAAATATCAGAGTTGAGTGTAATCACATCTATTTTTTTCATCTGAAAAAGGGACAAGACAAGGGCTGAGGACAGTTGTTCTGCTGCGCCTCCGTGGCGCGGCAGAACAAGGTGGGAGGAATTGCTCCCACCATGCAGTGTTTGCACGCCACCACAAGGAAGCCACCCACAGTGTCCAGACTGCAGGCGGCTTCTGGCGGCGGCATGCAAACACCACGTGTTCACACCTGCCGGAAGCAGGTGGAACGTGTGTGCAGCAGCCGGGATACCACTTTTAAGTGGTGCCCGGCTGCTGCGGGAGGAGCGCAGCGCCAGACGCATTGCGTCTGGCCCACCTCCTCCAGGCAGATGTGGCAGTCTGGACTGCCGCTCTGCCTCCACTTTTAAAGCGGAGGCAGAGCGGGCCAGACTGCCAGTCTGTCCTCAGTCAAGGATGCCCCTTCTCACCATTATTATTTATCCTTGCAATGGAAACTTTTGCTTCTAGAATCAGACAAGCTCAAAACATCAATGGACTGAAAGTTGATGGAGAAGAATTTAAATTAAAGAGTTAGGCAGATGATATAGTACTGGCAATTTTAAATCCACAAAATATAATGCAATCTGTTATGAAACATATAGAAAAGTTTTTTTTGGGGTTCTGTTTTGAAGATTAACAGGGAAAAAACCTAAAATGATTTCAAAATGTTTATCAAAACAAGAAGAAGATAATATTACATTAGTTACTGGCTGTGATTTTGTTATCCATTCAGTCAAGCATTTGGGAATAAATATGTCCGTGATAAAAGAAACGCTTTGTCAAGATAACTATAAAATAGTCTGGAAGAAAATTCAAAAGGATTTGGAGAGATAGTCTAATCTAAATTTTTCTTGGCTTGGGAAAATTTCTGCAATAAAATGAATTTACCAAAAATAATATGGTCTGCCAGTAATGTCTCTATGTTTGTTTTGACCACCAAGCAGCAGCAAAACTGAAAGACAAATCAGAGCCCCACCTCTTAGACCACAGAGTGTTTCTCTAACCACACATAAAATAGGGCACACAGGAAAGAGACATAGTAGTCAGCAGCCAGCGATGCAAAGGCTAGGCTTTTGGAAGAGATTAAAAACTTGACCATCACACAATACACAGCTCACTTGCTTTGATGATGGGTGGTGGAGTGAATGGATAATGGCTGATATTTAGTTTTCACCCTCCCAATAACAAGTTACACACATATGCTATAAATTAAGGTATGAGAAATCAGTGATAAAGAGTGTTAATACTTATGCCAGAGTTTTCAACAGCACAATGTTATGCTGGTTCTGAAGGCTGAACACACCTAAACTCAAACAGAATCCAACCAGCCAGGCCCGCCATGAAGCCACCACTAGCCTCAGGGAGTAGACTGACAGATGGTGGCATGAGCAACACCTTTTAACCTCACAGGGATGGTTTCCCCTGGATCTCCCTCTGCCTTATTTCCCCCCCCCCCCCCCGAAAATTTCCTGATGGAAAGGCTGGGTGGTGCAAGTCTGCACATTTCATGCACCATTATACAAATAAAAAATAGTAAACAGTCCCACATATATAAGTACCATGCATATCTACACCAATCTTTTATTTCCTCCCTCCCCATCCTCCCTCTTTCCTGCAGTGGTAGCTGGAGGAGATGCCAAAACTTCTTCTCCACTGCCTAGGGCTGCCAAGTCCCCCGGTAGGGCGGGGGAAACACCGATTTTTAAAGCTTTCCCCCGCCTTTTCAAAATTGGCCACCGGGGGAGGCAATGGCTGCCAGCAGGGAAACGTTGGAGGCTGCCCTGGCCTCTTAAAAGGGAAATGTCTGCAGAGAGCCTGCCCTGCAGTAAAAAGCCTCAACAGACATTTCCCCTTTAAGAGAGAACAAGAGAGCCCTGCCCAGAGAGGCTCTTTCTGCTGAAGGGCCTGCTTTTGCATGTGGCCTGCTCCTGGAGTAAGCTGCTTGGGGTAAGCTGCTGGGGTCTGCCAGCTCTTTTCCTTCTCTCTCTCTCCCCCTCCCCCTTTCTTTCTTTTTTCTGTCTGTCTGTCTGTCTCTCTCTCTCTCTCTCTGTGTCCATCCAGCAGAAGTCTATCAGTGGCTATTATTAGCCACAAGGTCTAAATGGAACCCTTTGTCTGGGGCAGGGATGCTCTGAATTCTTGGTGCTTGGGGGGCAACAGTGGGAGGGCTTCTGGAGTTCTGGCCCCGCTGCTGGACCTCCTGAGGGCACCTGGTATTTTTGGCCACTGTGTGACACAGAGTGTTGTACTGGATGGGCTGTTGGCCTGATTCACTGTGGCTTCTCTCCTGTTCTTATGATATGAAAATCATATTTAGCACTTGTGTAGCACTTAGTGCTTCATATTCTGCCGAGATGAGGAAGGATTTAGTAGGGCCGTTGCTCAGTGATAGAGCATCTGCTTGACATGCAGGAGGTATCAGCCTCTTCAGCTAAAAAAGGATCAGGTAATAGGTGACATTAAAGATCTCAGCCTGAGACCCTGGAGAGCCACTACCAGTCTGAGTAGTCAATACTGACCTTGATGGACCAATGGCCTGATTCAGTATTAAATAAAATGATTCCATGGCACTGCAGGGTTTTGAGCCAGGCTCTCCCAGATCCCAGCCAAACAAACTGACTGCTACATAACACTGACTCTTGTTCAGCGACAAAAAACAGTGTCATAAAAGTCACAGTCTGGATAATGCTGCTTGCAAGCCTATAAAGCTCAAGGCAGCAGCAGAAGCTCAGTATTAGGAAACTTCATGAGTTCATGTGTCAGCATGTGGAAGCAACATCACAGGATGTGACATCACAAAATGATGTCACTTCCTTTCTCCTGGCTCCACCCCCCAAAGTCTCCTGGCTCCACCCCCAAAGTCCTCAGATATTTCCCAAGTTGGACTTGGCAGCCCTACCACTGCCCTCAGCCAGCCAGCCCTGCTGCAGCTTCTACCTCCTCTTCCCCTGGAGCAGGGGAAGGGCACAGGGCCAACATGTGATGCAGTGATAGCTGCCTCATCCTTAGCAGCAGGGCAGGAGGAGCTCAGCAGAGGAGCTGGATTCTTCTTCTCTGAGTCAGGTTGCCAAGCACAGCCATGTCTCCCCCCTGCCATCTTCTCCCCTCAGCCCCAAAAGGGTCTCTCTCTGTCTATGGCCTTTTCTACACAGCCAGCAGACTGTTTGTTTGGGCCTGAGCTAGGGCTGCCAAGTCCAACTTGGGAAATATCTGGGGACTTTGGGGGTGGAGCCAGGAGACTTTGGGGGTGGAGCCAGGAGAAAGGAAGTGACATCATTTTGTGATGTCACATCCTGTGATGTTGCTTCCACATGCTGACACATGAACTCATGAAGTTTCCTAATACTGAATCAGGCCATTGGTCCATCAAGGTCAGTATTGACTACTCAGACTGGTAGTGGCTCTCCAGGGTCTCAGGCTGAGATCTTTAATGTCACCTATTACCTGATCCTTTTTTAGCTGAAGAGGCTGATACCTCCTGCATGTCAAGCAGATGCTCTATCACTGAGCAACGGCCCTACTGAATCCTTCCTCATCTTGGCAGAATATGAAGCACTAAGTGCTACACAAGTGCTAAATATGATTTTCATATCATAAGAACAGGAGAGAAGCCACAGTGGATCAGCCCATCCAGTACAGCCCATCCAGTACAACACTCTGTGTCACAACAGTGGCCAAAAATACCAGGTGCCCTCAGGAGGTCCAGCAGCGGGGCCAGAACTCCAGAAGCCCTCCCACTGTTGCCCCCCAAGCACCAAGAATTCAGAGCCTCACTGCCCCAGACAAAGGGTTCCATTTAGACCTTGTGGCTATAATAGCCACTGATAGACCTCTGCTGGATGGGGACAGAGAGAGACAGACAGACAGGCAGACAGAAAAAAGAAAGAAAGAGGGAGAGAGAGAGAAGGGAAAAAAACTGGCAGAGGCACTTACTTCCATTTAGACCTTGTGGCTATAATAGCCACTGATAGACCTCTGCTGGATGGGGACAGAGAGAGAGACAGACAGACAGACAGACAGACAGAAAAAAGAAAGAGGGAGAGAGAATGAAAAGAGCTGGAAGAGAAACTCACCTTGCCAGCCACATGCAAAAGCAGCTCCTTCAGTCCCTCCTTAATCTTTGGGCGGACCTCTCTTGCTGTGGAAGAAGCTCTCTTTCTGACTTCTTAAAGGGGAAATGTCTGGCGAGGCTTTTTACTGCAGGGCAGGCTCTCTGCAGACATTTCCCTTTTAAGGCAGCCATTTTGTCCCCCCGGTGGCCAACTTTGGAAAAGCGGGAGATAAGCACTAAAAATCAGTGTTTCCCCCGCCCTACTGGGGGACTTGGCAGCCCTAGCCTGAGCCCAGTTGGTCAGGCAGCTGAGCACACTTGGGAGTGCCCCATGGGACTGCTTGACTAGCCCAGGGTCTGCTGGTTGCTGTGGCATTGGTAGGCAACTGGCTTTGGCTGAGTCTGCTCCTGGCTGGGCTGAGTCAGAGCAGGACCCTGCTTTGGAGGGGGGCTGCTAGAGCCAACTGCCTGGGACTGCCAAGGCTCCCCAGGACACCAGGCAAACAAGATGGCAGACATGAAACTCAGTCCATCCCTTCACCCTTTCTGAGCTACAAAAGAGGCACCTTGCAAAGCTACCTTCCCTGTCAATAATTTTATTGATGAGTGATTCCATTTTGGCATTGTTAGACTCCACTTGTTAAAAGAAATAAATGACATGATGGGGAAGTAAGCAACAATAAAGGGGAGATGATGGTGGGAGGTGCAGAGTGGGGTCCCTGTGCATGCAATGCAGTGCAGAAAGAAAAGAAAACCCAGATGCACATACACAGTAAAAGTAATGGGAATGCAGAATGACAAAGAAAACCCAACTAAAGTGAACAGTGAAAGTGAAACACCAGTGCAGAATAGAACTAAGTCACCCTTCCACTTTTTGCCCTATAAGGGGAGAAAAAATCCTTCAACAAAATGTTCTCTCTGTTTGGAAACCACCTGGATTTTGTAAACTGCAAAGCCAAACATGACACACAGCATGTGACCTCCTGCCCTCTTCCCCTTTATTATTCATTGCTCTACAGCCTGCACCCCTGCATTGGTGATGGACCTCATTAGACTTCAGGACTGGTAGCTAGAAACCTTTCCCTTTCTTATTGCTTGTATTCCTTTTCCCTTTTCCCATCTGTTCCACCACAGTGGGATAACTTGGAAAATAATCCTTAAAATATCTACTCTGATCTTACTTAGATCTATTCAATGAGGCTTACTTCCAGGGAAACATTCTTAGAATTGCACTGTTATTGTTTTTGACAATAGAGACACATTTAGAGTGACTGATTAAGCTTTGAATGGAAACTGCAAGAGAGGTGGGTTTCTTCTCCCACCCAGGTCTCCCTTGTCACTCCACCTTGCTTTTGTAGCCACCACTGTTCAAACTATGTTCTTCCCAGGGCTCATTTCGTAGCAGGAGCTCCTTTGCATATTAGGCCGCAAACCCCTAATGTAGCCAATCTTACAAGAGCTTACAGAGCTCTTCTTACAGGGGCTACTGTAAACTCTTGGAGGATTGGCTATATCAGGGGTGTGTGGCCTAATATGCAGAGGAGCTCCTGCTATGAAATGAGCCCTGGTTCTTCCTTATTCTACCAGGGACTTGCAATGCAGACAGGGTGTGTGTGTGTGTGTGTGTGTGTGTGTGTGTGTGTGTACTGTCTCACATCCCCCTTCCTTGTCTATATTCCAGGCAGGGGTTTTTGGTGCATTGAATAGATTAGCAAACAGATTATTGCATAGATTAACAGATTGCATAGATTAACCCTTGGTAAAATCATTAACCGCCATCTGAGGTCTTTAAAAGTTAAATATCTTTATTTATCAAAATAAAATCTCAATTTACTAGAGCACAAGGACATTGAAAAACTGTATCAATATACTACAGTGTGATATAAAAGTAAAAAAAAAATAAAACAGAGGAGGCTTACTAAATCATTGGTGTTTCCTTGGCATTTCCTGTCCTGCAATGGATGCAAGCCTGCTGGAACCTTGAAAAATAGAGGCTGGTCAAGACAGACTTCACTCCATCATTCCTTGTTCCCCACCTTGGCTTGTGTGCTTCTGATAGGATACACATACTTTTTAACCCTTCATAGCTGAGAGGGTTTTACTGTGCCATATCATGAATTTGGGAATGGGTTTTACATGTAGCATTCTGGACCTTTTCTCCAATCAAAGTAAGGTGCATGTCCCAAAACTTGTATGACCAACACAAGATCAAATAGCTGTCTTATCCCTTTCTAGCAGGTGGGCTACTGGCCATTTGTATACTGCCTATTTGGCTCCATAAAGGAAATTTACCTCCTTTTAGCCTGAAATCTGAGGAATGTTTTATTTGAGATCTGAGCATCTCTGAGAGTTAATCAAGGTATCCTTCATCTCTATAATAGCTTTAAAATATGATAATGGCAAAGAAAACATACGACTCAAGACTTTAAAAAGATTGTGGAAAATTTTTATGGAAATCTATATAAACAAGGAACGGAATCCTCTCAGCAAGTTAATGATTATCTACAAAACAGAAACAAGTCCAAATTTACAGAAAGCCAGAAACATGTCTTAAACAATCCAATAACAATGTGTGAAATTGTGGAAGCAATTAAGAAACAGAAGAAAAGGGGGGCATGGTGTTGGCAGGCATAATGGCGGATGCTGAGTAGACTCTCAGTGCGGGACCACATCCAGCCTGTGCTGAGGACTCTGCACTGGCTGCCTATAGCATACCAGATCCAGTGCAAGATGCTGGTTTTAACCTTTAAAGCCCTGTATGGTCAGGGGCCTGCCTACATAATGGCAGATGCCGATTAGACTGTCCCCTACCTGGACAACAACCAACCTTCGGCCCTGAAATAGCTTTTTGGTAATGGGAAGATCTAACGGAAGTCATGCTAAACATTTAGACTCACCAAAAAAAGCATCTTCCAGACTATTTTGCAGCAGAAAATTCAACCCAATCAGACACATAGCAAGATGTACAAGGCCTCAAAATGGTGGTGGACCCGGGAAGCCCTTTAGGTCCTACTACTTCCCTCACTAAATAAGACTTGTTGGACTCTTGGAGAGAGGGGTTCCGGTACCATTGAGAGCAGACGCAGGAGGCTCAAGCTCCACATTTTTTGCTCCTTATAGCAGCCTCTGGAACTTTGTTTAACAGCTTGGAGGGGCTCTCCAGAAGAGGGAACACAAAACAAGATGCTTTGCATGGAGGGGGAGGAAGAGTGAAGAAACTCTACACCACTACTTTCATGTCTGCTTGAAAGTGAAGGGACTGCTACAAACGCTCGACAAGTCGGGTATATGAACAATGTAAATGGAGCCAATAGTCAACAAGCAATATCACAAAGAAACCACCACTTACAATCGAAGTTAAGTATAATTTTCAGGTCCTTTGGGGGGGGTGGTGGTGGTGGAATATGAATAAAAGCAGGGAAAGCAATTAGAGAAAAGAAATGCCAAGATACACCTTTAAGGCAGCCATTACAATGACAAAAAACTTTAAGGTTTAAAGCAAACTAAATAAAAGGGACAGAAGGGATTAAAGTTCACATTAAGCCAAAAAGAGAGTCCGCTAACCTCTTCTCCTACCTTTATTTTTATATTGTTTCAGATAGTTCATGGGGAGTGAAAACTTGTGGCAAAACAGTCCAGACCAATCGAGTTCATGAGAGACTGAGAGGAAGAGAAATGGAGATAAGGAGAAAGCGAAGGAGATAAGCAAAAGACGGAGCAAGAGGAAGAGCTGCCAGCTGGCAGGAGAAGGGGAGCCTAAGAAAAAGACAGAGGAGGAGAGGCTGAGATACAGAGAAAGAGGAGGAGATATGTGAAAGACGCAGCAAGAGGAAGAGTGAGCCTAAGGAAAAGCTGGAAGCAAAGGGGCAAAGGGAAAAATACTTGAAGAAAGATTTCAAAGAAGTGGTGGGAACAAAAGAACAATATTGGTAAATCAAGAGGTTTTACATAAAATACTGATTTTAAAACTAGATTATTATAATATTATATCGTATATGGTTTTGCTGGAGAGGGGGGATCCTATGCAAAGAGTGTTTTGGTGTTGATGCTTATTAATGATATTAATTGTCTATTAATTATTAGACAAAACTGAGATAAAGAAATAGGTAGAATAAGACAGAGACAGAAAAAGGGATTTACATAAAACACGAAAGAAATTAATAAAACTGAATGGCCACCAATCCAGGGGCAATAAGAAAAGGCTCAATAAAATCTCCAGGCCAAAGAGGTATTCAAGGCTTTCTAAAACAGGGCACAATGAGTGTATCACAGCTTAACATAAAAGATCTAAAAGCATTGATACAGGAATGTATGGAACCAATAAATATGAAAATAGAACTAGCCAGTCAAATTTCTGCAGAAACTGATGAAATTAAGCAGATAGCTGAAAATAGAATGGAAATACAAAAAATTAATGCAACTACACATAAAACAGAAGAGAGAGTTCAAAAATAGAGCAAAAACTACAAGAAGCTAAAACAAAAGTAGATAAGCTGGAAGAAACCTTAATAGATTTAGAAGTAGAAAAGGCAGCACTTATGATTAGGTGCCAGAATATACCAGAAACACTTGACAAGAATCTATTGCCACCAATGCTCCCTCTAAGCTGTGGAGTCTTGTGAGCAAAAATTCTACTCTGTGAGCTACTGGCATTAAAGTTGCGAGCCAGTGATTTGGCTGCTGCATAAATTAGTTTGCTCTGGAGCCATCCTTCCTGAGCTGAGAGAAAAATGTGTGAGCTGGAAGCTAAAAAACTGTGAGCTAGCTCACACTAACTCAGCTTAGAGGGAACACTGATTTCCACCCCAGCAGAAATAACGAGACAGACAACATTTTGGAATTAAACAAGGGCCACTTTATTAACTATTTAAACAGAACATGCAGCAACAGGCAACTAAGCAAGCTCCGGAACAGGCAAGGCAGGCGTCACTCCCAGACACAACCTCCTTGCCCTTGTAATGGGCGGGTAACCTAGCCCCAGTCTTGTGGCCCGGCATACTGGCATCCCCTCCCAGGGGCGCCTACCCCTGAGGCTGCACAGACCTTCAGGGAGGAGCCTAGTCTGAGAGGGTCCCATAGGCGATCACCATTCACCTCCCCAGATCGCAAGGCCCTAGGGTGGTTCCTGATGATCTCCTGTTCCCAACAGGGATATGCCATGAGGCACTCACTGGTTCCATTTTCTTGCTTGCACAAACCTGCAAAGTGACCAATCTACTTAATACCCGACCACCATCTATGCCCTTAACCACCGACTGCAGTGTAAGGTAGGCAAAAAACACCCCGTCCCCAAGGCCAAACCAGAAAGAGGTGCAAAAATTCCTACCTGGCCCCAATTGGCAACCAGCAAAAGCCTAAACTGCAACCAGGGCGGGCGGGTGGGCAAGCACGCCAGCGACTGCGACTGCAGAAAGCGGGAGCGGGGCAACGGCTCTCAAAGAACAAGCCCCACCCCCTGCCCCCAGAGGAATGCACGAAGCATTGGTTGTTGCTGCCTCGCGATCTGTGAGGCAGCAAACTGGCTCACCCGCATCACAGCGTTTGTTGGGCGACAGGAAGCCCAAAAGAAGAGGTAATTAAAAGTTTAACTGATCAATTAGATATAGGCTCGTTTGATTAAGTGTAAAAAGACGTAGATCAAATATATAGAAAAAAAATACTGCATTTGCCAGAAGAAACTAATTACCTAGGAAAGTACATATTAAGTTGAATAGAAGAGCAACAAGAGACAAGATCTTGAGAGAAGCAAAAAAGACTAAAATAAATATACATGACAGTAAAATACATATATTGAAAGAAGTATGGTGGAGGGTTCGAGAAAAGCGTCAAAAATATAGGGGACTTGCCAACCTACTGCAGAAGAATGAGATTTATTTATTTATTTATTTGGATTCATATCCCACCTAGCCAGCGTTAGCCAGCTCTAGGCGGCTCACAATAATAATAAAACACAACAGATAATTACAATAAAATTGTGGCATAAACAACTGCAACAGAAAACTACAATATTTCACAGAAATCCATTGGTGGCCATCATTACATTCCAGAGCAGATACAGCAGTTTCTGAGCCCTTGGCCAGGAGCTTGCACCAGGTGACTTATCATGGTGTTATCCCAAGGCCCTCTGCCCCCAGCGGTGGCTCCTAATTGAAGGCCTGGCAGAAGAGCTCCTCTTTACAGGCCCTGCGGAACTGCAGAAGGTCCTGCAGGGTCCTGATGTCATCTGGGAGCTTGTTCCACCAGTGGGAAGCCACCACTAAGAAGGCTGTGGTCCTGGTGGTTGTTAGCCTGGCCTCCCTAGGGCCAGGGAGGGTCAGGTGATGTTGGGTGCCTGACCACAGTGCTCTCTGGGGTATATATGGGGAAAGGTGCACCAGCTGCAGCCTCCAGAGCTGAGACAAGGGCAGACCTAAGTAGAGAGTGTTACAGTAGTTCAGCCTCGAGATGATGATAACATGGATCACTGTGGCCAGGTAATTGTATTCAAGGAAGGGAACCAACTGCCTAATCAACCATAGATGGTAAAAGGCTGCCTTGGCAGTGGCTACTACCTGGGCCTTCATAGTTAAAAAGGCGTCCAGGAGCACTCCCAAACTCCAGACCCTCAACACTGGCACCAATGGCGCCCCCTCGAAGGCCGGCAATGGGGTCCCTAGCCCCGGTCCACTCAGACACAGGACCTCTGTCTTCATTGGATTCAATTTCAGTCAGCTCAGCCTGAGCCAGCCTGCCACATCTTGAAGCACCCGCTCCTGGTTGTCTGGGGTAGCCCAAGACTGGCTGCCCAACAACAGATATAGCTGGGTGTCATCAGCATACTGGTGACAACCCAGCCTGTGCCTCCGGGCAATCTGGGTGAGAGGGTGCATATAGATGTTAAATAACATCAGGGAAAGCACCACCCCTTGTGGCATCCCACATACTAGTGGGTGCCTCCGGGACATCTGCTCCCCCAGCACCACTCTCTGCCCCCAACCTTGGAGGAACAAGGCAAGCCACTGCAAGGTGAGCCCCTGGACCCCTGTCGGCGAGGTGGTGGATCAGTAGCTGGTGGTCAACTGTATCAAATGCAGCTGACAGATCTAACAACACCAGCACTGCTGTACCACCTTGATCCAGATGCCCCTGGAGGTCATCTGTGAGGGCAACCAGGGCCGTTTCCATCCCATGACCCATCCGGAAGCCAGACTGAAACAGGTGCAGCACAGAAGTGTCATCCAGGGAGTTTTGCAACTGAATCGCCACTGCTCTCTCAAAATCTTGCCCAAATAAGGCAAGTTGGACACCAGCCGATAGTTGGCCAAACCGGCCGGGTCCAGTGATGGCTTTTTTAGGAGAGGGTGGACCATGGCTTTCTTGAGTGCCCCTGGGAACAGCCCCTCCTCAAAGGACTTGTTGATAATCTCCCTGAGAGCACTTTGCAGCCCCTCATGACCAGCTTTAACAAGCCATGAGGGGCATGGATCAAGGCAGCATGTAGTTGGATGTACAGTTGCAAGCAACCTGTTGACTGGTGTAAATAGTTAACACCTGAGGGCCTACTGTTCAATTTTCAAGGGATAAGGTACAGAATAGATTCTACCTTTAAAAAAGGAGGATTTTTTGGATAAATTTAGGGAGGATCTAGGCTGGCAGAAAGAAGAAGATAATATTGAAGAAGAAGAAGTAGTAGTAGTAGTAGCCAAAGAGAAAAAAGATAAAAAGTACCAAGGGGAAAAGATCAACATATGTGACCCCCTCGCAAGTACTGACAAGATATCAACAGAAAACAAAGGGTAAGGGAGAGAAAGGGGAAAATCGTGATGAAGAGGCTTAGACTTTTATCTGTGAATGTAAACGGACTTAATAGTCCTCAGAAGAGAAAGAGAATTTTTTTACAACTAGGCAAATTACAGACGGATATAAGTTGCATACAAGAAACCATATACATTACTTAGAGAACAAAAAGCTGGGCAAAGTCTTCATAGCGGCAGATAAGAAGAAGAGAGGAGTAGCAACATATGTGAAGGAAGGCTTTGCCCCAGAATTGGTATACTCAGTGGAAGATGGGAGGATTATTGTGGTGACAATTATAAACATGAATAGGAAGATACTAATTTTAAATATATATGCACGCAACCAGAACCAGGAAACATTTTTTAAGAAAATCCACGAAATAATTGCAAACCAAAAAACAGAAGAGATATGTATTGTGGGAGAGTACGATGCTGTATTTGAGGCTAAAATGGATAGAAAGAATCAAGGAAAGAGAAAAAAAACCCAGGCAAAATGCTTCCAAGATCCTTCTTACAGTTAGCAGAATATAGTTTAATAGCTACTTGGAGAGCCCGAAATGTCAGGAAACAAGATTTCACTTATTATTCAGCCAGACATAACATGTGGTCAAGGTTAGACATGATTTGTTCCTCATCATCTTTAATAAGAGATATTATAGAAAGTGAGATACTGCCAAACACATTCATGGATCACAGCCTGATAATGTTAACTTTACAGATGGGAATCAAAAGAACAAGATGGATTTTAGATAAATATATACTAAAGGACCAGGAGTTTATGAAAAAAAAATGGAAGTAGAAATTAAGGAATATTTTAAAAGAAATATACAAAAAGATATGCCTATGAGAACTGTTTGGGATGCATTTAAAGCATATATAAGAGGTTGGCTTATCAACCAAGGTGCATGGAAAAAGAAACAAAAGGCAAAACAATACGAAGAGTTAGTAGCTCAAATTAATAAGGCAGAAAAGAAACTGAAAGAAAGATGTGAGACAGGAGAAAAGGAAACAAGATTAAAGCTGAAATTATCACATCATCAAATGAATTCATTGTTAGCATATGAAATTGCAAGAAAAATAGAATATTCAAAACAATATTACTTTGAGAATGCTAACAAACTCACAAGATGGCTTGCATATAAATTAAGAAAAGAAAAAAGAAAATAATTAAGAATTTGAGAGATGAAAAAGGTAAAGAGAAAAGTAATATACAAGATATTAAGAAAATAATAGAAACATTTTACAAAAAATTATATATGCAAGAACAACAGAAGGAGCCGTTAGTAACAGCATATTTAAATAAGTATAATGAAAAACAGTTTAATGAAAATCAATATAAGATATTGAATGATCCTATCTCAGTTAGTGAGGTAGTGGAGGCAATAAGAAAACAAAAGAAGAATAAAACACCAGGACCAGATGGTATACCCATTGAATTATATCAAAAACTAGAAGACCATATAATGATACCCTTGAAGAATCTTTTCCAAGAAATCACAATGACAGAAGAAATCCCAGAAACATGGAAACAGGCATTAATCTCATTGATACATAAACCAAATACCCAGGAAGAAGAAATCAAAAACTATAGACCAATATCATTATTGAACTCTGATTACAAGATTTTTGCAGCATAGTTGCTACTAGAATGAAAAAGGTGCTTACTCAGGTCATACATCAAGATCAGGTAGGGTTTCTTCCCAAAAGACAGCTGAAAAGCAATATAATGTCAATAATAAATGTCTTAGAATATTATGAGTCCTATCCAGGTAAACAATTGGCATTAATATTTCTTGACACTGAGAAGGCATTAGATAATGTAAGCTGGAGTTTTCTGTTACATAAGTTAGAGATGTGGAGATGTGGCTCTAGATTCCTGTCAATTATAAGAGCTATATATAAGAAACAGTATGCCAAGATTATGGTGAATGGTGAACTAACCCAAGATATAGAAATCCAATAAGGGACAAGACAGGGTTGTCCACTTCCCCACTATTATTTATTTTTATATTAGAATCTTTGAATGATCAGATAAGAGATAACACAATGATAAAGGGTTTGAAAATCCAGGAAGAATATAAATTATTAGCATTCGCTGATGATCTTGTGTTTATTGTAGAAGACCCAGTTAATTCAGCTACACACTTGATAGAGTCAATACATGAGTATGGCCTAACAGCAGGCTTGAAAGTAAATTATCAAAAGACACACATGATTACCAAAAACTGTATACCAAAACAGAAAAAAATTCAAAAACCTGTGAATATAGAGGTGGTAAAGAAAGTCAAATACTTAGGAATAACAGTTTCTGACAGAAATACGACACTTGTTGAGGATAGCTATAGTAAACTGATTAAAAATATTCAAAAAGATATAATAAGATGAAATAATTTGAAACTCTCTTTTATGGGGAAAATTTCTGTGGTTAAAATGAATATTTTACCTAGAATCCTTTTTGTTATACAAAATTTACCAATATTAAGAAATATGAAATATCTAGATGAATTGGGTAGAATTTGCAGTAAATTTATTTGGATCAACAAAAGACCCAAAATTAGACTGAAAATATTACAAGAGAAAAAAGAAAGAGGTGGATTTAATTTTCCCAATTGGGTGCTCTATTATAGAGCTGCTGCGTTGGTATGGATAAGGGAATGGATCACGTTAGAAAATACAAGATTATTAAAATTGGAGGGATATAATTTACCAATGGGATGGCTTATATTTATTATGAGAAAGAAAAAATGCATTCAATATTTAACCAACATATGATAAGGGGAGCCCTAATGAAAATATGGAGTTTGATAAAAATAAGATATTACGATAAGATTCCAAAATGGGTGTCACCTATAGAGGCGGTAACCAAACCTTCATTGATAGCCAAATTGAAAATAATAACATACAAAACTTTACTAGATAAAAATAACAAACTGAAAACAGAAGAAAATTGTATATGGGAAAACTTAAATCTGACATGGTAGGGGAAAATGCAAATTAAATCAAGGTTTAATAAGGATCATAAAGCTGGGTTCCAGAAAGGACAGAATGAATTAGATAAAATATGGTTATCCTCGAGTGATAAATTGATACAGAAACTGTATAACCTGTTATTAGAAAAGTACATGTTGGATGAACAGGTTAAGGCAACTATGATTGTATAGATGAAAGACTTTGGTCATAGCATTGAGATAGATCACTGGACTAGAACTTGGAAAACCTTAAAGTTCATGAGAGCAGTACCGTATAAAGAAAATATTTTGAAGATGTTCCACAGATGGCACTGGACACCAGATAAAATTGCAAAATGTTATAAAAATGCATCTAACATCTGTTGGAAATACAAGAATAAAGGGGGAATGTACTATCATGTATGGTGGGAATGTAGAAAAATCCAAAAGTATTGGCAGGAAATATACCAAATGATACATAAAATTACAGGTATAAGGACACAATTTACTCCAGAAGTTTTTCTACTAAATATGCTCAAAGAAGATTTTGATAAAGAAAAGAGATACCTTATAGTGTAAATACTAACGGCGGCTAGAATATTGGTGGCTAAGAATTGGAAAGGGAAAAAGTTACCCTCAAGGGAAAAGTTAATACTAAGATTTCTAGAGTGGCTGAAATAGACAGATTGAATTTATTACTACTTGGGAAAGAGCTTGAAACATTTATAAAAAGATGGAATATATTATATGTATGGCTAGATTGTAAAAAGAAAAATAGACTCAAAATAATATATGTATATGTAGCTTAAGTCATGAGGCAGCAGTTTGTAGGGGCTCTGCCTTAGATATGGAAAAGTGTAATACGTGAAAAGACACGATTTAGAGCTAAGTGTAATGGAGTTGATTTTCTTTGTTATAAATGATATATGAATGTCTTTTAAGGTAATTGTTGTAACTCTTAGAAAATGAAAATAATTTAAAAAAAAGACTTGGACTCTTTTACCATTTTAAAGCTGAAATGATAGCAACAATGAATAATATTTTAAAGCCAATGGCTGACCAAATCAAAACTTTACAATCTTCTTTTCAACAAATGTCACAAGCTAGACACAGTTATGGAAAATAGTATGGCAAATCAAGAAAGCATCAGATATCTACAACGTCATGAAAACTGGGCTACTGAAAAAATTATGTCTCTTGAAAACTCCTTAAGGGAACACCATCTTAAATTTTGTGGTTTCCCCGAATCAACAGAAGGAGCAGCAAACTTGATTGTGTTTATGGGGGCTTGGTTGTCTCAAGCCCACTATTCTCTGTTTTAAAGCAAGGTCTCTGTATCAGACCCCTCATCCGATGTGTCATCAGCAGATCGAAAAGAAAAAGAGGACTGACTTTACCTAATAGTTTCCTCTGGATAGCAGGAGAAGGGAGACCCAGGTTCAAATCCCCACTCTGCCATGGAAGCCTGCTGGGTGACCCTGGGCCAGTCACACACTCTCAGCCTAACCTATCTCACAGGGTTGTTGTGAGGATAAAATAAAGGAGAACAATGTAAGCTGATTCGGGTCCCAATTTTGGAAATAGGTACTACATAAAGTAAATAAATATTGAAATAAATAAAGTAAATACATTAAAAATGGTTGAGGGCATATAAATACTTGATCACTAACTAGTGAAAACTAGGAAATATTTTCACAATATGGGGTTCCCTCCCCCCAACAAATTGACCATGCATACTTATTACTTTTACATATTGTGGGGAGGGGGGGAGGAAAAGCATATATTTTATATGAGCTTGAAACCTAGATAAGTTAGGAACAGGCTCTCAGACTCTGATATGGAAACCTCCTCACAGACTCTTGAATGTTTGAATCTTGAGTAATTTTGTAATGATATACTACATTTAAAGCTATAATGCTTCTTTAAATTGTAAAATAACAGGGCAATAAAAAAACTACAGCTGGTAATTTGAAATTCTACACACATGCAGATGAGACATTTTAAGAATATTTGTCTCAATGAGTTGGCAGTGGCAATAGTTTTGTAGCAGATTTTAGCTCAGCATGACACTCCTGGCTAGACAGTAATTAAGGACAAATGATTCTGTACATGTACCTTCTGAGCCAGAAAGGATAAATCTGCTTTCAAGTGAGAAGAGATAGGATTTCACTTTTCAAACTCTCCATCTGTGATGAAATATAGATATTATTTCCAATTATATAAATTATGGGATTTATATTGAATAGGCTTTGCTAAAAACTGAGTAAAAATAGAGTTTAATATTTGCACTAAGCTGAGAAATTTTTGAATTAAATAACTAGATAACATTAAAATTTGACGGGGTTTGGCATGAACCTGGGGATTAATTATTGAGTGATCTCTCTAGTTCCAATCTGATCAGGATGGAGTAATGTTGACCCCATTAGTAAAGAAATATAAGATTTGTAGATGTAAAAGGGTACATTTAATATACCTTTCAGTATGTGCCAGTTGAATATCTTTTATATTAAATCAGTGAGTACATCAACATAGTTCTATAAATATTATGTATTTTATTTCTTTTTATGATTTTTTATATTTTTTCAGTGGTTTCAGTTCCCTGCTTTTAGCTTTTAGTTTTGTATTAGTTATACAGGTTTGTAATAGTATGATCAAGAGTGCAATGTAGTAATTGTAAAGCCTTCCTGGGACTCCCCTTTTTTGAAGAAAAAAGTATTCTCACAGTTTACCTATTACCACAGTTTCCATTATAAACCGAAGCATGAGTGGGTTTAATATCCACACTCAGATACTATCTGGGAACGTTAATTCCCACTGAAATCACTAGAATGGCAGGAAAGTGAGAAATCCTAGGGAGGTGTCTGATGAAGTTATGTAAAAGGGACTCACCCCTGCAGGAAATATACACAGCATTCTGCTGTAATTCCATAATTATCTCTGTTCCATGTGGCATAAAGGGACTAACAGTGAAATCTTAAACAGTACTGCACCCCTCAAAGCCCATTAGCTTCAATGGATTAAGAAGGGTGTAATTTTTCTTAGGACTGCACTAACAAATATTCCAATCCCTATACTGTCCTTAACTCTCTCTCTTGTTACATCAACCCTTCACCAAACTCCCTGTTTCACACCCCAATTTTAAACTTCTAAATTTCAATTTGCTAAACCTCATTGTCAAATCCTAACTGACCCTTGCTGCTTCCCAGCTCCCAGTTGTTACCAGTCAATGCCATTTCACGGAGGAGAAGTTGGCTTTCCAATAGGAAGTAATGCTGTACACACCCGTCATATAAAAATCACTCTAGACAGAAATTAAATCTATTTTATAAGCTTGTCCTAGGACAATGAATGAATGGAAAGCACAGCCTGGGGTAAAGTATCTGGAAGTTCATCAAAGGAGGCTGGTTTGATAATAGTTCCCACCCATCCTAAAGTAATGTATATTTTACAACACTGGAAACAGGAAAACATCATCATACCTCATGGTAACTTCTTTTACCCCCATCTTGCTTCCTTCATTTGCCCACTTAACATATTTAGAACACCTGGAAGCTCCTCTTCATCCTGCATATCAAAGGGCATCCACAGATATTATTAGCTCTGGGAAAGCAAGCAAGCTCTGCCAAATTCCTTGATCCCCCTCTGGGAGAGCTATTAACCATTTGTCCAGGGCCCATTCTGCATCTAGCATTCACTCCGCTGTTTTACCAAACCCACATTGAAACAGAAATTCCCCTCTACATTGTGTGCCATTTTCACTTTCTTTGATAGTCGGATTTTATTGTAGCCTCCACACTGCATGCCAGTTTCAGTTCCTTTAATCTCTCGGTTTTATGGTACCGTCTGCATAGATTTATGGCTATTTTACGGCCATTCAGGGATAACTCTGCAGTCAGTACCATGTTGGCCTTGGGTATTTGAATGTGTTATTGAGCTGCATCTTTTTCTGTTCCAGTGTGCGTTTGATAAAACAATGGAGCAAATGCTAATTGTAGAATGGGCCCAGGTCTCTGGGAAACTTCCTGTAAACCTATCAACATTACTGTTCCTTTGATGCAACCACAACAGCATACCATCAGGTATCATTTTTAGGTATAAATACAGGCACATTGCCAATTGCCCTCTGTGTGTGTGTGTGCACGCGCATGCACACATGCACGCCAACCTCACATCAAGCGCTGGTCGCTTTCTACAGCAGATTTGATGCTTTAATGTTGTTAAATATCACCCATTAGAAATACCCTCTCTATTCCTGTTCATCCCTTTTATCTCCCTCTTAGAAGTGTATGTGATTTTTCAGTGTGTTTGTATGTATGTCTGACATTTTATTACTTTAACTTACTTTATTTTCAATAAAGTCCTTACCAGTCAAACACCCACCAGTTTATTTAAGCTTTCTCTTGGGGAAGGATCTTTGTATACAAAGGTGCTGATCCTAAGTTACTCCTCTTGCTTATTGAAATTCCCCTAATCAATTAAATATTAGACCATTCTGGGTAACATAGTTCCCATTAATTTGTAGGTGCATCATTCTCATTTACGTTCTCATTTTCACCTTCTTTTTACTGTCATAGTGTTTCAGACTAGGGAGACCCAAGTTTGAATCACTACTCTGCCATGAAAGTTCAGTGGGTAACCTTGGGCCAGTTGCTCTGTCTCAGATTAATCTACCTCATAGGGTTGCTGTGAAGCTAAAATGGAGGAGAGGAGAATGTAGCTACTGTAGGGGCCCGTTATGGAAAAAGGTGGGATATAAATGAAATAATAAATATACTTGCAAATGTGGGGCAGAAAAAGTTAGATTGGGGGAGAGGAGGGAAGAAGAGAAGGAAACAGGGAAATGTGAGGATATGGAGTGGCTAGGAGGAGGAAAAGACGGAATATTGTGGGGGAGGAGGTACAGGGGAAAATAACGTACTCCCTGCAAGTTCTTTTGGATTTCCCACCATGAAACTGCATACCACCTGGTAGCTGGTACTACATAACTGGACTTGACCTGGCAACTGGAACCACACTACTGGGCCAGAGTTTTCCTAGTGTAGGCTGAAAGCTGAAGACAGGAGGGCAATAGAGGTAGATAGGCCAGTAGATGGAAAGGAAAGAAAGAAGAAAGAAAAGGGGAGAAGCTATGGGAGCTTTCAGGAAAAGTAAAGAAGACATAATGGCAGAGAGGAAATTAGATGCCCCCACAAGTCCTTGCTGGTTTCCCACTTGTCTCATATAAGCTTCCCCACTTCTAGGAAGCACATTTCTGATATATTTCAAAACCACATATATCATTCAGTCCTCAATATAAATCTAGTTCACAAGTACTGGAATTTTTCCGAATTTCAACATTCTATATCAGACTCTTTACTAAAAGGAAAACTCTGATAAGCAGATATGTACATTTGGAGGATATTGTTGGATAGTGGTGAGAATTCTTTACAGACCAACACAGCTACATATAATGAGGGGGGGGGGAATCATGTTTATTTAATATAGTGGAACAAAACCTGTTATTCAATAAGCATGCTAGAATCAGAAATCTGAAGTATTTTTAGCCTGTTAATTCTGACTCAACAGAAACAGCAAATTCATCACTGAATGCAGAGTTGGTCATAGGTGTCCCTTGCCTCACTTTACAATCCATATTCTAAACAATAGCTTGATTTAAACATGATGTTAGTGAAGTGAAAAAAAATCCATTTGTGAGACTTCGCATTTTCACAGTATCTTGTTTAACCTGGGCTGCTGCCCATGGAAAGCATAGCTGCTATTAACAGGTAGCAGCCCAGTATAAACAAGACATTGTGTGAGTACAAAGTCTTCCAAGTGAAGTTTTTTTTGCATTGTCAGCTTCATGTTTAAATCAGGCTTCAGGGCTTTTGTCCCAAGCATACCATTAAAAAAACAAGGTGTTTATATTTAGAGGTGTTTATATTTAGGGGTGTTCTTAGTCAGAGGACACTAATGACACTCCAGTGAAGCTGCCTTGTAATTAGTGAGACTATTTTGCTGGTATGTACTTCACAGGAGACTTTAAAAAATGAATTGCCATGGCAACGGTCATTTAATACTACATGGTTCTTGTGTTAGTCTACCTAATTTCTTAATCCCTTCAGTGCTTGATGCTTAGCAAAGGGGCTCTTGTTGGTCCCTGGGCTCTTCTATCTGTTTTGCTTTTTCTTCATAAAATAACAACTGGAGAGGAAGAGAAGGAAAAGAAAAATGACACTGTACGAAAATAATAAAATTCACACTTTTGTGGAATTCCTGAATGTCAATCATGGTGATTTTTTAGCATTAGCCCTTTTCTATTTGCACATATTTTCTCTTTACATTTACCACTAGGAATAAGGCCCATTGTGGAAATAAATACAACAGGCTTTAGAAAAAGGCTCTGGGAGAGTGCCCTGGTTTTGGGCACTCAGCATCAATTTGCTGTGGTGACCTCAGCAGGGTATGACACAGAGTCCACTATTTTCTCCAGAGGAAGTGATCTCTGCTACCTGAAGAGCAGTTGTAATTTTGAGTGATCTCCAGCCCTCACCTGGAGATTGGCAGCAATGGTTCCCCAGGAGGAAATGGCTGGTTTGGAAGGTGGAGTCTATGGCATTATATCTGTCTGTGGTCCAACCCCTCCTCAAACCACACCTTCTCCAGGCTCCACCCCACAAATCCCCAGAAATTTCCCAACCTGGAGTTGGCAACCCCATGTCCTTCCTAGCTAACCATCAACCTACCATTATCTGCCCCTCTAACTGCAGCTGACTTCTGTCCTCCCTCCTGAAGATCAGTTGTAATTCTGAGTGATCTCCACCCCTCACCTGAAGATTGGCAATAATTGTTCCACAGGATAAAATGGCTGGTTTAGAGGGTGGAGTCTATGGCACTGTGTCTGTCTGAGGTCCTACCCCTCTTCAAACCTCAGTCTCTCCAGGTTCCATCCCTCAAATCTCCAGGAATTTCCCACCTGGAGTTGGCAACCCCATCTCCTTCCCAGCCAATCAGCAACTTACCATTATCTGCCCCTCTAACTGCAGCTGACTTCTGTCCTCCCTCCTGAAGATCAGTTGTAATTCTGAGTGATCTCCACCCCTCACCTGAAGATTGGCAATAATTGTTCCACAGGATAAAATGGCTGGTTTAGAGGGTGGAGTCTATGGCACTGTGTCTGTCTGAGGTCCTACCCCTCTTCAAACCTCAGTCTCTCCAGGTTCCATCCCTCAAATCTCCAGGAATTTCCCACCTGGAGTTGGCAACCCCATCTCCTTCCCAGCCAATCAGCAACTTACCTTTATTTCCCCCTCACTTTTTAGCTTTCCATCTCCCGCCCCTACAGCCTCTACCATACTCTGGCTGCCCTGACTGCCACGTCCCATTGGCTGTCATGGGGGGGGGGATCTCAGAAGGGTATAAGGACACAGAGTCCACCATTTTCTCCAGGGGAACTCATCTCTGCCATCTGGAGAGTAGTTGTAATTCTGAGTGATCTCCAGCCCTCACCTAGAGATTGGCAACAATGGTTTCCTTGGCCAAGAGGGCTGGATAAAAATTTAAATAAATAAATTTCCCAGGAGGAAAAGTAGTCTTTTTCTGCAATGGGGACCAAAGCAGCTTCCTCTTCCCATTTTGACTTGCACAACAATCCTGTGAGGTAGGTTAGGCTGAAAGTCTGTGACTGGTTCAAAATCACCCACTCAGCTTCTACAGCAAGAACCTGGAGCTCTGAAGCACTGATTGCCATGCCTAGGGTAGCCAACCTCTAGGTGGAGCCTGAAGATTGCCAGGTAACACAACTGAACTCCAGACAACAGATCTCTCCCACCTAGAGAAAATAACTGCTTTGGAAGGTGAACTTTGTGGCATTCTGTTCAGCTGAGGCTTCTCCCCTCCCCAAACCCTGGCTTCCATAGACTCTACCCGAAAATCTCCAGGAATCCTTCTACCTGGAACTGGCAACCCTAGTGTGTGAACCAGGATCTTCACTCTTGGTTCTTTTGCCAAAGGTCTATTAAGGCTCAGGCATCAGGCTGGCAAAGAGCGAGTTGTTTTCTTTATCAGACTTCAAAACATTTGGCACTTTGAGAGCTTACCTCTCCCATCTCGGTTTGACTCTGGGGAAAGGGAGTGAGGTGTCCAATAACGACACTGCCCCTTGATTCAGACTGCAGTAAGCTTGACAAGGTTTATTAAAGATGACAACCCCAGACAAACACGCCAGCATTCACATGCTCCCTGGCCCACGTTCTCTCTCCTGAAGGTAAATTTTTTCTAGCTCTAAAGAAAGGCAACCCATATTAAGCTGCTTGCTGGCCAGTCAAGGCCAACTAACTAATTATTGTTTGCAGCTGTGGAGCTCTTAAAGAAAAAGGAAAAGAAAGAGAGCTCCAAGATCTTCAGCTAAGACAGTTCACAGAGCTGGGGGCTGAAACCACTTAGAATATCTTATTTCAGGTTAGTCATCTAGAAATAAAAACAGAAGCAGGTACTGCTTCCATACACCTAGTCAGGACTGGTCCCAATGAGTGCCTCACAAAGGCCTGCAAAGGGTTTTCTTCCTTTGTTTGAAACAAGCTTGGTTGCCTACTGTGGCGAAACGGGCTCCAGTTTACAACTCAGCTCTTCACCTCCCACCCTCATCCCATGGGTGTATCTCACTCCTTAAGTTCCCTGCCACCAGTCACTGAATTGTCACTGCCTTTTTAGAGCAACAGTGAGACTCCTGTGGCCAAATCTCCCTATTTGGAGATCCCCAATCTTTGGGGCAAAAATGTTTAAAGCCAGCACTGGGTTTCACTGTGAAGGACAGAGAAAGTTTTGAGCAGAATGAAAACATCCCAGTTGTGTCTCTTCTGTGAAGAGTTTGGCTTGATTTCTTGGACTGCTGGTCCTTGTAGTTCAGTACTGTCTATCAGTTTTGTTAACTAAAGCCAGATAGGGATGAGGGCATGAGTGGGCCTCATTTTGACAAAAATAGCTCCAAGGTGGCCATGGAGTATAATTTTATAAACTGGGTGTCTGGCTATGTGGTTTCTATGGACTTTGCGATATTGGCATATCCCAAGCTTGGCTGGCACTTGGTCAACCACATGTCTAATGTTTTGAAGGCTCAGACCATGGCCAGTGAAACTGCAGCTATAGAATATGATCTGGCTTTTCATAAAAGGGCCTCTTATAGGGAAGTATCCAGGTAGGGCCTCATAAATCTGACTGGTTAAAGAGGGCACATATATGAGCCCTAGGTCTGATCCTACAAGGATCAGGACTGGCTTTAAGCATGAAACTCCCCACCGAGTCTGTTGGGAGTATAACCAAGGAAAATATAGACATGTAAAATGTAAATTTGACCATAATTGTGATTCCCGCTTTAGTCCACATCCCAGGCTGTCCTGCCCCCTCAGTGACTTACAGCTCTTTCAAGGATCCCAGTCCTCTTCCAATTCCAGAAGTAAATAGGAAGCAGGAACGGGCAATTCCATTGCTTCCAACACTTCAAAATGATATTTCCAGTTCAGATAGGTCCTGTTTTACTTTGGCACACAACCCAATATTTCTTTAGGCTCTGGAGCCTTTGCTTGCAGCTTATCCCAATGGGAAAATGGCTATCTTTTTGTGGGAGGGCTTCACCATGGGCTTTTGTATCCCCTTTTCTGGTTTTCATTTACCCACAAAGTGTGGGTAATTCAAATTGGCCAGGGACTTCTCAGAAGTGGTTAGAGGTGCCAAAGAAGTAGTAAAAGGACCTACATTGCATATTAATGAGTGGGGCATGGCGGAAGTGCCAGTCACCTTACATATTAATGAAGGGGCATGGCAGAAGTGACAACACCTTGCATATTAATGAGGGGCATAGTGGAAGTGACATCACCTTGCATATTAATGAGGGGGCATGGCAGAAGTGACATCACCTTGCATGTTAATGAAGGGGGCATGGCAGAAGTGACGTCACCTTGCATGCTTAATGAAGTGGGCACGATGGAAGTGATGTTACCAGGCATGATGTCAGCCTCCCCATGCCCTTGCCATGTCACCGGAAGTGACCCCTGACCCCATCACCAGATATCATCTGACCACCCCCAGCAAAAGTGACCCCTGATCCCATCACCGGATATCACCTGACCACCTCCAGCCCTGCCCCCTTGTCCAGTGCCACCCACTGTAGTGTCATTGAACTTACGCCTACTGCAGCCCACCCTGGAAATGGGGCAACCACCAGTGGGAATGCCCAAGTGCGGCCATGTGACCCCTCTAGCAACATGCCCCACCATCCCTGGCCAATTGCCAATGGCCTGGGACCCACCTAGGAGGAGGTGATTGAAGAAAGAAGCCATTTGTGCTAGCAGCAGACACACGGGCAGGCTCTTGCTGAGGACATGGACACCCCTGGCAGCCTCTTTGCCACCCCACCACCATTGTTGAGGCCTGCTTTTGGTGAGAACAGGAACAACCCCATCAGATGCCTGGTATTCAATGAGGTGAATCACTCCATGGACAAAGAAAACACAATGCTGCCAACATGGGGAGGGCATCATGGTGGGGAGCTGAAGATTTCCAGTGTCCCTGCAGATGAGATGGACATGGGAATACCCAACCCACTGTGGTGTATTTACCAAACCCCAGTAGGGAGTCTGAAGATGAGGAAACTCCTAATGAGTATGAATGTGAAGTGGCTTTAAATGAATCCATGGAAGTTGAAAACAGAGTTTCAAACTCACCGGTAACGAGGTAAAGCAGGGTTTGAGGATGGATTGTATAATGAAGTCAGGGAAGGTGGCAATCGAGGAAGCCTGTTTCACTGATTTTTATTATTATTCTGTTTGTGCAGCTTGATGAGGACTTTATCCAGGCTTTTGGCAATCTGCACATCGGTAACCTTGTTGACGTGAACCTCTCATGTGTATCATGTTTTTGTACTGACATTACCCCTGGTGACAAGAAGAAGAGGAAAAAGATGGGGGAAAAGAAGTAGTAGTTTTGTAACAATAAAAACGTTTATTTTTTAACCATGCATGCTCATTTTGGGGTTAAGCAGGGTGATGATGGAGATGGCTGACCAAGAGGAGGAGGTCTTAAAGCACATATATTATACACCAGGAGAAGCAGGGAGCTTTGGTGGAGTGAGGCCTCTCTTCCAGGCAGCCCAAAAGCAGTGTAAAACTCTCACTAGGGATAAGATTACTACGTGGCTTTCAGAGCAAATGCTTATACACTATATAAGCAGGCCAGAGTCCACTTTAAGAGAAACAAGATCATAGTTTCTGGTCTGGATGCCCAGTGGCGCGCTGATTTAGTGGATATGCAGCAGTTATCCAAATATAATGATGGCTTTAAGTACATTTGACATACTATCTAAATATGCCTGAGCCAGAGCCTTAAAATACAAGAAAGGGAGGAGGGTGTCTGTTATGTATTGATCATGCGGTCGCCATGTGCTCCAGTAATGGCGACTGCCATGTGGCCAGAGCACATGGCCTAGAAACTACCTGAGCTTCAGCCAGGTAGAACAAAGGCCAGGTGGATTCAAACCGGCCACCAATCATGTACCTAGGTTTCTCCCAGGGAACCTATGAGATATAAATAGACTGATAATAGCCTATCAGGCCAGTTGGGTGAGGTCAGGGGATTATCCCTGACCAGCATAAAAGGAGGGCTTTGAGCCCTGGGTTGTATGCTTCATCCAGACCAGCAATAAAGATCTAGCTGTTTCACTATTCCATGGACTCCCGACTCCAATACTTTTCAGTGTCAGAAGCCTTTAAGGATATCTTCAGTCAAGGCAGAATACCCGCCAAGCTTCAGACTGATCTTGGTAAAGAGTTTCTAAACCAGTCTGTAAGCAACGTGTTAAAACAGCACAGAGTTCACCACTTTTTCACCCATAATGAAGTCAAAGCTGCCATTGTGGAGCACTTCAATCGTACTTTAAAAACCAAAATGTGGAGGTATTTTACCACCACCAACACATTCAGATATATTGATGTGTTGTCGCTGTTCATTCAAAGTTACAATCACAGCTTTCACAGGACAATCAAGGCCTGCCCTGTGGATGTAAACTCCACCAATGCTCAGGCAGTGTGGAAAATGGTTTATGGAGATGGTGTCGGGGCAAATGAAACTGAGGGGGTCCTTTCTTCAGAAAAGGGGACCATATGCGAGTCTCTAAAATCAAACGGATTTTTGTAAAAGGATATGAACAGAGCTACACAGATGAAATATTCATAGTGGAACAGGTCGTCTGTAGGAGCAAGAGGCCTGTATACCGGCTAAAAGATTATGCCGGAGACCCTGTCAGAGGGTCATTTTATCCTGAAGAGTTACAGAAAGTTAAGAGTAAAGGAGACAGAGCATATTGAATAATAAAAAAAATTAGCCTCCAAAGGCAGAGGTAAGAGAAAGTACCACCTGGTGAAGTGGTTATGGTGGCCTGATAGATTTAACAGCTGGGTCCTGGCTTCTCAACTGTGCGATCCTGTATAGAAAAATGGCTGACAACGGTTTTTACATCACCCTTCCTAGCAATGCATGTGCAAGTGTTTTTCCACAGAACACTGCTTCCGCCTTTACCATCCATCTAGCTTGGCCATTGGACCTTCCAGGGGGATAGGATGCAGGGCTGATGGAGATACAATATCCTCACAGCTGGAACACGCTCACTGAAGATGCCACCTTTGGAATCATTGACAGGGATAAGTGGGGGGGGGTTTCAAACTCCCCCACGGGTATTACTCAAGCATTCACGACATGCTAAGGAGAATGAAAAGCATCATGCAATCTCATTGGCACCCCCCTGAAGTGAGACTGGACTATGATCAAGTGTTTAGGAAGGTCATACTAAATGCTCCACCTACTTACACCTTTTCTTCTTCTACAGAATTAGCCCACATTTTAGGGGTGATCCCACACATGGCTATCCGAAAAATGCCCTTTACAGCAGACATCACAGGGGGATTCAACACTTTATACATTTACACAGACATTATGGAGCACCAAATTGTGGGTGACACATATGTGCCATTACTGCACTGTATCCTTTTGCATGGAGAGACCGGTGACTGTATCAATAGCATCTACAACAAGCCTCATTATATCCCTGTGAATAAGCATCACATAGACACCATCACTATTGAAATGAAGACTGACCAGAACAAGAACGTGCCATTTCGTTTTGTTAAGGTGATTTGTGAAGCTTCACTTTTGTCCTCGGAAATCTCTGGTCTTCTAAGCATACAAGGATGGTCATCTTAAAAAGCTAAGGTGATCCAGACTTCTATAGGAATTACTACAAGAACCAAGCTGGCTATGCTCTTCCTGGTTACCATGGAGCCCCAGTTATGTATGGGGCGGGGGTAAGGGGCATATTCTGGAGCCTGTTCTGAAAAGGCATCCCTCTTTTGAGAGGGGGATTTGAACTCATAAGGCCCCATGTGAAGGCCACAGCCCAAAATATTGCTAAAGATGTAGTAGGGCATGTTTCTGCAGCCGTTCTGGATAAAGTGAGCCCACCTCAAGGGGGGTTAGGCCTCATGTACCTTAAAAGGCAGCGAGGTGTTAAAAGAAAGGTATCACATGTGCAACTAACTGGCCCACCACAGCCCCTTAAAAGAAAAGCTGTGAAGTGCCAGCCACCTCAGAAGCGGAAGGCAAAGAGAAGGGCAGGAAGACATTCTCTGAGCCCGAGAGATATATTTTTAAAAACAGCAATGGCTTTTATTCACGACAGCTCAGAAGAATGCACCAAATCTGAACTAGACCTATTCCAAATAGCCCCAATGCAAACTAGCACTGAGAGATGCCTATATATTGAAGTCCCACTCCTGGCCACCTTGTCAGAAACCGCTCCACTTGACTTTTTCATAGCTGGAAATGGCGAAGATTACATGGATTTAAACAACACACTTCTTTACCTGTGCTGCAAAATAGTCAAAGACGATGGAACAAACCTTGACAGAAATGTGAGGGTAAGTCTGGTGAATTACCCTGTTGCCTCCATCTTTAGCCAGCTGGATATGACCCTGGGAGACTGGCTTATACGCCAGAGTAACAATTTCTACCTGTACAGGGCCTTTATAGAAGCCATCCTTAATTATAGCAATGATGCCCTATCAACTCAGTTCTCTGTGGGCCTGTTTTACAAAGACACACCTGGAGAACTGCCCTGGATGGGAATAACAAAGGGTTTGTTAAAAGAGTGGTCCTCACAGTGGAAAGCAGAAAAATAGATTTGCTGGGGCACCTCCACAGCGACCTTTTTTTCCAAGAAAAACTATTGTTAAATGGAGTGCATGTCAAAATTAAGCTGAAACGCAGCAAAAATGCCTTTTGCCTCATGACAGATGATCCAAAACAGGATGCAAATTACAAATCTTGTCTGCTTCCCTTTTCGTAAAGAAAATAAGAGTAGGCCCTGGTGTCCGTTTAGGCCATGCAGAGGCACTCTTCACAGCTAATGCCAAATACCCTGTGGATCATGTGGGCATGAAAGTGTTTAGCATCCCATCAGGGAGCCGTGTCAGCAACCAGGAAAATTTGTTCCTGGGCCAATTACCCAAGCTGCTAGTGATTGGCCTGGTGGATAACAATTCCTTCAGTGGAACCCATAATAAAAACCCATTTAACTTTAAGCATTATGACATCAATTTTGTGGCTCTATACACGGTTCTTTAGATATTCCAAAGCTTGGTGATTAGTCATGTTGCCCACAACAGAAGATGGTACATTC
Source organism: Lepidodactylus listeri (assembly GCA_029233225.1). Lineage (NCBI taxonomy): Eukaryota > Metazoa > Chordata > Lepidosauria > Squamata > Gekkonidae > Lepidodactylus > Lepidodactylus listeri. The sequence goes on along the minus strand of JARCFY010000001.1, from coordinate 113,447,169 downwards.
AGTTCAGCCATGGCCTTCAGGAAAACATTCCAGCCTTTAGGGATGCGATGGCTAGGCATATAATTTGTCTGAGTAATCGCCTTCACCAAATCCATTAAATGAGACCCCTTTATATTTTGCCCTCTATATACAAAAGTTCCATGGTCATCCCAAGAAGAAACACTTTTGTTTTGTTTCATTTTGTTCAACAGCACCTTTGCCCGGCTTTTATATCTTTCAGGCAGGCTGTCTATTATTTCTTGGAAGACCAAATCAGAACTTGTAGGGCTTTCTACAGAGGCCTCCTCTGGCTGAGACAGAAACAAGCTCAGTTTAGATTTCTCAGTTTCTCCCTGATTTACATGAGCTAAACATTTCTGAAGCAGCGCATCAAAAAACTTGGCCTTCTCATATTCAGTTAAGTCTTGCCTTTGGAGAACCCCCTTCATTTCGGTATCTAAGGAATTCATTGTGCGGGTTCTGATGTTTTCATCCTTAGGGGGAGGGGTTTCCTTAAATGTTCCAGCTGATGGCTAGGAACAAGGTACATTTTTTCAGCATATTCCATCACTGGCTTGTTAAGAAGCCAGTTAAGAGAGGGATAGCAAAGCTTAACAGAGGTGCAATAACCCCCCCAGATTGTTTCACCAGCTGCTTCTTCTTTTTCAATGTTATTCTTTTGTTACTCAAGTTTTTAATAAAATTTTGCCTTTTCCTCAGCACACACACCTGGTGAGGCGAAAGGGGAATGTTCCCTTTTAAAGTATTGAGAGCAATTTCTGAGATAGCTGCAACCAGATCATCCGAAGCTGAGCAGAGAATGGCTTTCCTCTGTTTCAGGGAGGCCTTGATAAGTATTCTTAGGAGAGCCAAATTTCTTTTTATACGGCTGGACATGTTGTCCTTTTGAGGTTCAGAGGGAAACAGGCTGTTTAGGGTGCCGGTCATTTCCTTTTGCACCCAGCAGTTGCCTGCTTTGTTTTTAAGATGTATGCCACAGGCCACTCGGGTGGGAAAAGCCCAGATCTTAGCCTGTAAGTTTCTGGTGCAGAAGCATTTAAATCCACAACCAGATACCCATAAGGTTTTTGTGTGGCATCCTCAAAGGCTTCCAGAAAGAACTGGGACTTTCCAGGGTACATCTGCCAGGCCAGGGTGGCAATCTGTAATTTGTCCCTGGGTTTTTTAAACAGCACCAGATATTTGGTATTTAAGCTGATGGTTCTGTTGCTTTTTCCACAAAACAAAATATTCTGACTAATAAATAAAATGCTCTGATTCCAATGATGTACGTATTTGGTAAAGGCTCTCTCAATCTCAACATTCTCACAAGCAGAGTCCATTAAACCATCAATTATAATCAAATTAATTTTATTATTCAGAAGTAACTGTCCATCACTGAGGGTTTCAGGCAACCCTTCAACAAACTTTACAAAGGGATACTTACAGTGGATTTCATTATACAGATTCTGCCAACAGCTGTAAAACCATACAATGATTTCAGGCATGACAGAAAGCACAAGTTGAGCATTGTCCAAAATATTTTTTACAAAGAAACTTTTGCCACAGTTGCTAGGACTGGCCAGTACTGCAGAAAATGGATGTCTCCAGCATACATTCATCTTAAAAACCATACGGCAAAGTTTTGTAATTTTCCACAAGGACCCTCTTATCATAAACTACTTTCGATGTTTTCTTGAGTGGTCCTGTCTCAATGAGCCACTGACTTTTGTCTCTGATGATGGAAGGCTGCTGAACTCTGATCTCTTTAGACACCTGCTCAGCACTGTAGTCTAAGACGAGGTCCTTCAATGTGTCAAAGTTAATTTTTTCAGAATTTGTAAAGTTGAGAGTGATACCCTTGGCTTTCATGCACGCCTTTCCCCCTGATAATTTGTAGCCATAAGTTTTGGGCCCAGCCAATGTGAACTCTGTGATGTGCTCATCTGGCAGGATTTCACTTGTGAGATCCCCTAAATAGTCACCCAACAGGGGATTCCAGTCCCCATCCCTACTCACAAAAATCACAGAGTCTATATCATGATACAGGCAGCGATCTTGCAGCTTGTCCAGGATGTCATAAAGCTGCAGCCAGGCGTATGCTGTTGTAAAACAGGCAATCAAAACATTTGTGTTGCCTGTTAAAGTAACAGAATCTTTTGCATGTTTCCAGGCCACATTTGCTGTCTCATCATCAATTATGTCAAATTCTGAAACATCATATGCTGGTGAGAAGGCATATTCTAAAAGTTTGGTTGCATCCCTCACTATGGTGGTATTTACCAAGTTTGAACGCTGGCTAAACTTGCCCCACAAAGAATTTAAAAATAATTTTGCGATTTGGCGCTTTGTGGGGTTGACAGCTATGTGTTCAGCATGAAGCTGAACACCTTCCTTTTCCAGGTAGTCCTCAATGTATTGGGCCTTTTTTCATCATCTGTGCACCACCCTGGATAGCCTGACGCTTCCTGTTTTTGGCAGAGATGCATTTTAATATATTCTGAAAACAGGTCTTCAGAGCTTTCCTCAAAATGCCACACCTCACTAGTAGACATCACTGCGTAACCCTTCTCTAGAGCCTCCATCAGTTCTACAGAACACCACGTCCCTTCTAGAACTCTTTCCTCTGCTGAATGCTCACAACGAACCTTCTGCTTAGCCTCTGCACATGTGCAACCCAGGGAGAACAGAAGTTTATCATCCACCTTATAGGGTAAAACAGGGAGAAAGAGACCCCGAGGTAGATGCACCCTAAGTTTGACCAGGCCAAAATATTCAGATAGGGGGGCAAAATCTTTATAAATAATTTGTGGGTTTCCAATAGGATATTTCTTGGTCTTGTTCTCAAAGGGGTACAGGCTGGTGAAGTAATAATAGTGTATTTTTTCACCTGCCTTAGGCTTGTAATAGAGACAAATGGCATTTTTCTGCCCCCCAAAGAGAGCCTCTCTAGGTTGAAGAGGGGATGGGAATTTCATCTCCCTGAGAAAAGCCCCAAGATCTCTGTCAGTCTCCATCATCTCTTTCCACTCATGTTCCCATAGGGACCTAACTGCAAACCCCCAGCTTTTCAGATAACTTTGTGTTTTATAGTGTAATTCCCCAAAGGTAGAATCTGTCAGCAGGTTTTTCTTGGTTATGGTGAGACATACAGGACAGCCATTGAAAAAAACATTCATTGAATTAATAGACTGTGGGTTGCCCTCCAACGACAGCATAACCATCCAGAAAATAAGGCCCTATTTTAAACTCACCACCTTTCAGGGCATGCTGTATTTCAACACCTTCTTTATGCTCGAGATATAGTAGCCATTGTATGGAGGCAGTTGAAAATCTTTTCGTCTGTCTGTGGTAATGGTCATGTGGTAACAAGGCAATTGTATATGGTTTTAAAAACATGTATCTATACATGACCATACACACACCAGCAAGAGTGATATACTTAAAAGGGTCAATTCCTGACATGGAAATAATTTCTCCCCTATGCAGGAGGCAGGCCTTTCTCAGGATTTTAACATCCTGCTGGCAATAATAGGACAGCTCTTTTTGAAGGTCAAACACACTGTTTTGGTTTTCCTGGTACCAGGAAAGAAAGTCTGCTCTCTCACCAGACATCATATTATCAATGCCGTAATCCTCCATTTTAGGAATAAGACCAATATAGCCACTATTTGCAACAGTGTTAAAGAAATGGGGGAAGAACCCCTTACAGCCCTGAAATCCCATGGCCTGGGGCATTTTTGCAAGCTTCATTGGTAAAAAAAGTTTAGGCTATCCAGAAACCTGATGTCCAGTTTCTTAACAGTAACACACATCAGTTTTCCACCCTGTGTGATGAGATCCATCTCTAGCTTTTCCACTATCAACTGTCTAATGATTAAGTAATTATCATAGCCTTTCGCATTGTGGGCTAGAAATGTGTAATCCTGGAACCTACTGTTGATAAACTTTTTAACAAAGTCTGAAACACAGTTGGTTCCTTTGAATTCCTAGGTATCACATTCCTCTAGACTCATTGCAAAAACGTAATTTGGTATATGTATGCCAGTTTCTTGCATACATTCAAAATAATAAAAGACATAATTGTTTATTTCATTCTTTTTAAAGAGGAGGCATGAAGCAGCAGTGGGTGTTTATATTACCAACAGGTTCTTTACACTGCTTACACCACCGAACCCGGCAGGTGTGTTTCTCTGGAGCATAGGCAAGGCATGATTTGCAGTAGCTTTTAGTTTTGTAGATATTTGGCAAAGCCATGTGCCTTTCTAAGCAGGCTCTGGATTTGCAATATACTTTACAGTTAGGGCACCTTTCCTCCACCTCCTGCTGAGCACAGTGGGGCTCCAAACATAAGCGGCATCTATATTTGCAATTGTGTGAGTGGCTATAAACATTACCACATATAGCACAATAACTTTTCTTGCCAAAAAATGCCTTTACATTTCTAATTCCACAATAGTGATCATCATGGAGCAAGAGGAAGTGTGTTTGAGAGTATGCAGGGACCCCACTTCTAAAAATTTCCCAGCCTTTTCCTCCATTCAATACAATGCCGATATTTACCTTTAAATGTTTTTCAAATGTGGCCAGATAGTAATATTTTCTGCTCATCATCAAAAAATTTAAGCTCCTTATACAACAAGTGGGCACTTTCTGTTAATTCAGGAATGGGAACCAACTTTTCATCCATAACTCCCAGGAGGCTTATCCCAAAGCGCAGGTTACCACTGGTATTACTAGGATTTAATAAGTGCTGTTTTTTCTTATGGATAACCTCACTGTAGACAATGGTGCTTATAACTCTCCTCCCCTTCCCATCTCTGTTTCTGATTACTGTCATAACTAAGTGCAGGGAACCATGAAGATGGATTTCCGTATTACTCTGCATAAGGTTTGCCATCTGGTTGATAAAGTCATCAGCAGGGAAGCCCCCCACTGGCCTTCTCACAGAATGCAGAGGGTCACTTAACCCTCCACCCTGCAAATGAAACTGAACTAAATCCCCCTCCTGGACTCTGCCTCTCATTTCATTGAATAGCCCCTGAATAGATTGACAGATAACCTCCTGTACTAGTAATGGGTGGGTTAACTATTCCAAGTTCACAAATCTAAAAACTTCTGTATATTAATCCATTGACAAGTGCTGCAATTGCCGTTCCCACTGCCCTTCCCTTTCTAGATAAACCCTTGGGGGGTCAGGGGATGGGGGAAGCTCTTGTGGTGGTACTTCTAAGGGGCTTTCTTCAGGGATGGCACATACAGAGGGTACAGCGGTGTTTCTTGCCAAATGGGAGGTGGTTGGAGCCTCTTCCTCTGAGTGGGGAGAATAGCCATCAACCATGCCATCATTTGTGGTCTCGGGCTTTCTAACTTTGCTAAGAAACTTTAAAAGAGATTCACTTCTTTTTTGGTGAGATTTAACAAGTCTAGCATTATTCAGTTGCTTTAGTATAACTCTTTGCCACAGTTTTTTCAATTTCAAGCATTTGGCTTTCGTTTGGCATGTGGGTTAACGCCTTCTGAACTGCCCCGCACCCCTCTGCCTGAGCCCCCTTTCCCCTCCCCTGTTTATACAAGGGCTGTTCCTTATAATTTGTAGGTAGTTGTCAGTGAAAGACCCCATTATAGCTTGGAAAGCTTTGTGAGATACCCCTATGTCTGTAGAGTGCAAACTGGGAACTTGTCTAGCAGCAGCCATTAGCTGACTGCCTGAATGAACCATTAAGCTTGCCATGTTCTCTAACAATGATGTCAAAGAAGTAGTGGTAATGTCCATTTTCTGTTTCTTGCAGGGTGGCTCAAAGCCATTTTGTTTTTATTTACAGTAGGTTTGGTGTCTGTGTGCTGCATTTGATTTACCACATTCTTTGGGCTTCAACATTCCTTTCATGCAAGTCTGTTGTTGGGCATGCTGCTTTGTGGTTTTGCAGGCAGATTCAAAGAAGTATGCCTTTACAGGTTGGAGCACCAGAGGGGTGCTCTGTTGTGGCTGGTGGCTCTGGTTGGAGGTTCTTTGAGGAGATTTGTGCTCTGTTAGGTGAGAAAAAGCAATGAAAATAAAATTTCCCAGCATGAACCACCACCCAAGCCTATCCCCCCCCCCTTATTTTGTCACAGAACATCATGCATTTCAAATATTTTGATATACCTTGTCATTCCTTTATGTGCAATACAGTCCCCCAGAGTCTGTGGTGTGTATCTAATTTTTCTGCCATTAAAGTAAGGGACTTACCTTGAGAGAGAGAGATCTAGTTTTCTCCAGTACCTAGGTGAAAAGAGGCCGGGGCCCTCTGCCACTAATCCTTTTAAAACCTTTTGGCTCCTTGTGCAAGAGCTGATCCAGGATTGGTCATTCCCTCTAAACCCACCCCCTGATGGCTGTTAACACAGTGAAGCCCTTCCCCTCTGCAGAAGCTGGCCCCTCCCAGCCATGCTTCTGAAGGAGCACATGGTCAGCTTTGGGATATCTTTTACCTTGTAAGTAACCCCATTTTTATTTTTTTTAAAATTTTATTTACAAAAACAATTATACATATATATATTTTTTGTCTCCTCCCCAAGTTTTGTTTGTGAATATTAGAGACCTAAATATTTTTTGGTGTGTGTGTGTGTGGCTGTAACAGGCACACAGTAACTATCCTTGCAGTTTAATTAGAGTAACCCCTTTAAAAAAAAAACATTCCTTTATTTCCAGTTTTATTTACAACACTGAATTTCAAAATGTATAGTTTATTTTTACAAACAGTAAAAAGGAGCAGCCATCTCTATTTTACATCACTGTGACACCATTTAATTTTCGAGCTTTCTGGCATGTAAAAAAGGACCTGTAATGGAGGTCTTTAACATAACCTCGAACATGTTTTAGAAACTCCATGTCGGATGGCTGCAGGATGGTTTCAAGAGCCTGTTTTGAATCTGCAGAATCACCAATAGTATTTAAGAAATCAAATATTAGGTCCATATGTTCTTGTGTAAGAAACAGACATTTCAATGCATAGGCAATTGAAGTCACAAGAAGGATGATAAGACTTGAACTCAGTTCATCACACACAAATTTAATTTTTCTGTCCATCATTTCACGAGACCACCCTAGACAATCATGAGAAGCTTGCCCTGGGGCCTGAATAGAGCACCTCATACAGGTTTCATAACAATATTAATTGAAACAGTATTTTACAACACCATGCACAGTGGCCTTTATAATGCTCTTCATGGTCTCTTCTCACTGCCAAAGTGGAATAAAGGCAGTACCCACAGCTGTTTTCATGTTTAGAAGCTTTCTAAGAGCCAAGACCCTTTCATTCACGGTAATGCCAAAAGATAGTGGAGCTGCTGCAGTTGGTTGTTTCTGTTAGAAAGTTTTGAGAAGGCATTTTAAAGTAGCTTTTAAAACACTATGCAAAGGGTTTTTTTCTTTAAAAAAAAAACATACCCCCCAGCCACTTTTAAACACACCCCTTCCATTTTTCCCCTTCCAAATTACCTGTGTCTGGGAGTTCTCTGCTGGATCTTGGTAATCTGGTACTTCTGCCATTACAGAATCCACAATATCCCATATTTGGCTGTCTTCAGCGATGGATGGCATGTTGGTACTTACACCTTCAACACTGCTGGCTGGGAACTAATATTAAAGAGCCCACTTCACTTTTTTTTTAATCTTACAGAGCCTATGCATGCTTTGTGTTCCACACCACAGTTGCTTTCTCATAGGGCTGCCAAGTCCAACTTGGGAAATATCTGGGGACTTTGGGGGTGGAGCCAGGAGACTTTGGGGGTGGAGCCAGGAGAAAGGAAGTGACATCATTTTGTGAAGTCACATCCTGTGATGTTGCTTCCACATGCTTCCACATGAACTCATGAAGTTTCCTAATACTGAATCAGGCCATTGGTCCATCAAGGTCAGTATTGACTACTCAGACTGGTAGTGGCTCTCCAGGGTCTCAGGCTGAGATCTTTAATGTCACCTATTACCTGATCCTTTTTTAGCTGAAGAGGCTGATACCTCCTGCATGTCAAGCAGATGCTCTATCACTGAGCAACGGCCCTACTGAATCCTTCCTCATCTCGGCAGAATATGAAGCCCTAAGTGCTACACAAGTGCTAAATATGATTTTCATATCATAAGAACAGGAGAGAAGCCACAGTGGATCGGCCCATCCAGTACAGCCCATCCAGTACAACACTCTGTGTCACAACAGTGGCCAAAAATACCAGGTGCCCTCAGGAGGTCCAGCAGCGGGGCCAGAACTCCAGAAGCCCTCCCACTGTTGCCCCCCAAGCACCAAGAATTCAGAGCATCACTGCCCCAGACAAAGGGTTCCATTTAGACCTTGTGGCTCATAATAGCCACTGATAGACCTCTGCTGGATGGGGACAGAGAGAGAGAGAGAGACAGACAGCCAGCTTTTTCACTTACTCTTGCCCAATTCCCAGGTTTTATTTCTGGCCCTTGTTTCACCCAGCTGTTGTCCATGTAAGTCCCATAACTTCTCCCCCCCCCCAGCATAGGCTTTTTGGTGGCTAAAGAGGACCTTTGTCCTCCCTTTTCGCCAGCAGAAAAGCTAGTTGGATCCATCCCTAATTTAAAATACCGGTTACTTGATGTACAAATGCTTTTAAAAATGCAGATTTTTACTGCTGGAGGGGGGGACACGGTTGAAAGAAACAGAAAATTGGCATAAAAATGAGGAATCCCAACTTTTATTTGCAGAAGGGAAATGAGGATTGGGGGGACCCAAGCAGCCACGACAAGACATTTTAAACAATCCCACTCCCAGACCTTCTACAGGCAACCTCTCCTTGTGATGTTTACCTCTTTGGAAGTGACAGTTTATTCCTTTGACAAAACCACAGTGGACAGACAGACAGCAAAAAGAAAGAGGGGGAGGGGGAGAGACAGAGAAGGAAAAGAGCTCGCAGACCCCAGCTTACCAGAGCAGTTTACTTAGCAGCAACCTTGCACGCAGTAGAAAGCGCTTAGTCCCTCCTTAATCTCTGGGCGGGGCTCTCTAGCTGGCTCAGCTCTTAAAGGGGAAATTTCCCTTTTAAGAAGTTCAAGAGGCTGGCCAGGGCAGGCTCCGAGGTTCCCCTGCTGGCAGCCATTTTGTCCCCCCGGTGGCCAATCTTGGAAAAGCGGGGGAAAGCTTTCAAAATCGGTGTTTCCCCCGCTCTTCCGGGGGAGTTGGCAGCCCTACTTTCTCACCTCCCCCCCCAATACATTTTCAAAATTACCTGTGCTTGGGAGTTCTCGGCAGGGATCAGTTCCTGGGAATCCGGCAGATCTTCCAGCAGCCTGTGCCATATTTGGGAAACCTCGCTTGTAGGCAGCATGTTCTCAGCATCCAAATTGAGCCATGTTTCTTTGTCATGCACCGGTGCAGGAAAGTAAAGCTTTGAAGGAACAAAGACTTCATCCTTGTCACTGCTCATATATATTCTTTTAAAGTTAGGTCTCACCAATGGTGGCAGGCTGGAAAGTACCAGGGAACTCACAGGGGTGTCCATGTCCTCAGCAAGAGCCTGCCCACGTGTCTGCTGCTAGTGCAAATGGCTTCTTTCCTCAATCACCTCCTCCTGGGTGGGTCCCAGGCCATTGGCAATTGGCCAGGGATGGCGGGGCATGTTGCTAGAGGGGTCACATGGCCACACTTGGGCATTCCCACTGGTGGTTGCCCCATTTCTGGGGTGGGTTGCAGCAGGTGGAAGTTCAGTGATGCTACAGTGGGGGGTGCTGGACAAGGGAGCAGGGCTGGAGGTGATCAGGTGATATCCAGTGATGGGATCAGGGGTCACTTCTGCTGGGGGTGGTCAGGTGATTTCCAGTGATGGGGTCAGGGGTCACTTCTGGTGACATGGCAAGGGGGTGGGGAGGCTGATGTCATGCCTGGTAACATCACTTCTGTCATGCCCACTTCATTAACATGCAAGGTGATGTCACTTCTGCCATGCCCCCTCATTAATATGCAATGTGATGTCACTTCCACCACACACCCTCATTGATATGCAAGGTAGGTCCTTTTACTACTCAAAAAGTGTGCTGAGGTTAGGGTTGTGGATCCCTTTACCTCTCCTCCTTTCACTAACCTCAGCGTTTCCCCACTGGGGGTGGTCCCCGAGAAGCCCCCTGGCAAATTTTGCCTCATGTTCTAGTGATGGAATAACATGTTGGACTCTGAATTTTTTTAATGGCAGGATTATATATACAAAGTTAAATGCAATATTTTTTTTTCACTGTCTGTGTTCCTTTTCTGGCCATTGAAACAAAGTTTGGGTCCAGTGGCCTCTTTAAGACCAAACTTTGTTCTGCTGCTTCAAACCAACATAGCTACCCCCCTGAATTTATTTTCTGGCCATTATTATTATTTGCTTTATTTCATATAAATAAATTTGAAAATAATTCTGTTATATAGAGGAGGGGCCTTGACCTGGATAACCCCAGCCTAGCCTGATCTCATCAGATCTCAGAAGCTAAGCAGGGCCAACGTGGAGGCAGGCAATGGCAAACTACCTCCAAACATCTCTTGCCTTGATAACCCTACTGGGTCATGATAAGTCAGCTGTGACTTGACAGAAAAAAGAGAGAAGGGAATTGTTAAAAAATTATCTGCCCTTGGCACCAAATAGACTAGGTAACACCACTGCTAGCCTGGATCATACAGGTTAGAGCAAATAAGTACTAATACTTGAAGTCTCAAATAAACATGCCTATCTAACCAGGATCTTGAAGCTTCTGCACATATTTAATCAATGTACCTGAAATTATTCAAGATGTTCTCTCAATGAGTAAAGAAAAAAAACACACAAGAAAAATCACAAACTACTTATGGATTATTCATACAAAGAGGAAAATTTACCTAATTAATGTTACAGATTAATCACCCAAGTGCTGTCCCACTAACCTAGGTAATTGTTTTTCAGATACATTTCTAATTTGTGTGCTTTCCATAATCTTTCATCCCTCACTTTAGTATAAAACATTTAAAATGAGCAAATGAATCAGGCATAATTAATCCTATTGGGTGAATGTATTCCTACAAGAGGCCATATATATTGCACTGCCTGTCAAATCAGTCATTATCTCACAGGTTTTACCATTGATTGAGGGCAGATGGGTAATCCTAATTAACAAGCCATCTGTTCTTAATCAAAATGCTATATTAAGCTACACCGTTTCCAATGACTTTGCAGATGAATTTATTTAATGCTATTATCTTGTTAACGTTTAGTTATGATTTGCAGCTTTCTCTTTAACAAATAGTGTTAAATCAAACTCATGTACATCAATAAGAGACTTAGCAAAAAGGTATTTTATGTGAAAAGAATGTGACCTTGTTTCTTTGAGTAATCAGGGAGCCCAGATCCTAGAGACACTGTGAACACTGTTCACTTTCCAAATAGGTCTGGTACTAGCTTGGATAACCTGGGTATAAAGAAGTAACCTTCGTTCTCCTGCCTTTCACTCCTATGGTAAAGAAGCTGTGAACTTAGTTTCTATACCCAGCTTCAAGAAACACAACTAGTCTGGGCAGTGAGCCACACAAGCAATTAAAAGGGATCTGGGAACAAACTGAGAGATATGGTACTTTTATAAGCATGGAAAAAATACTGAGATTGTGTGTGTGTGTGTGTGTGTGTGTGTGTGTGTCTGAAGTGCTGTCAAGTCTCTTCTGATATATGGCAACCGCTAGGAATGCCAGCCTCCAGGTGGGACCTGGGGATCCCCTGGAATTCAGCTCATCTCCAGACCACAGAGATCAGTTTATCTGGACAAAATGATGCTTTAGAGGGTGGCATTATATCCTACTGAGGTCCCTGTTCCCCCCAGGCTCCATCCCCAAATGTCCAGGAGATTCTCACCCTGGACATGATTGCTCTCTTTAAGTATTTGAAGGGCTGTTACCTAGACAAGGCAGGGAGCTGTTTCTGTTTGGTAGCAGAGGAAAGGACTCACAATAATGGGTTTAAATTAAGGGCGGGAAGGTACCAGCTGGATATTAAGAAACACTTTTTTACAGCAAGAGTTGTTGAACTGTGGAATCAGCTGCATAGGGAAGGTGGTGAGCTCCCCCTCACTGGCAGTCTTCAAGCAGCATCTGGACAAACACTTGTCAGTAATGTTTTAGGCTGAGCCTGCACTGAGCAGGGGGTTGGACTAGATGGCCTGTATGGCCCCTTCCAACTCTGTGATTCTATGATTCTGTGTTTGGCATCCTAAAGGCTAACAATTTTATTGTGGCTTAAACATTTATGGTTTAGCCCAGTCCATTAATTTGACAAGCTGTATGTGCACAACAGTATAAACACAGAAGGAAAGGTAGGAAAAGTTAATATAAAGATAGAAGGCCAAGAATCCCAAAGCAAAGGTATGCAAACTCATTGGTTAATGGCTTTTGTGCTTCTGTGTTTAATGACAACTCACAGGCTACTGCTTTTAATTTCTGACTATGCTTCTTATGTTCTACACAGGGATTTTCAACAGTTTTGTTCTGCTTTTTGTTTTACTGATAGTTGTATAATTTTAGTTTATTTGTTTATTGTCTGTTGTTATTTTGTTAGCCATGCCAAAAAGGTCACTAGAGAGAGGTGGCCTAAAAATCTTCCAAGTAAATAAATTAGCAAAAACGGAGCTATGACTTTAAAGCTTTGTTAACGTTCTGAGTGGGGAAAGTCCAAGTAAGGAAAAGTCCAAGTAAAACTATTATTTCTATATATTCATGTTTGCTTTTAAACTTGCACAGTTATTAAAATGGATTTCCAATCAGAAGCTCTTTTAATCCCTAATGCTCTAAATTTTCTTTAGGAATTTTCTCTCTAAATCTCTGGTTTAAATTTACAACCTAATAATCCCAGATTTAAATATTCTGAATATATTTTTTGTAAATCTCCATCTTACTGAGTGGCATTTCTTGTTTAGAGCACCAAGTATAACTCTTGGGTTCAGTTCAGAATTAACAGGAATAGAGTCAGAGAAATATTATTTGTGTTTTGTTCATGGGAATACATGAACATTTGATAATGTATTCCTAGCATCCACAGAGTGTGTCTGAGTGACGTGTATTGCTTAGAGGGGGGAAAATATGGTCAGCATCATGCTGTTGCTCAAGGTCTTTTTAGCTGCTGAAATGAGATAAACATCTTATAAGTACCCAAGTGATTACTTTCTGAGGCTTAAATACAGAGCATTTTAAATTAGGTTTATAACTGCGGCCTGTTTAAAGATTTCTTTCCAAATTTGACAGTCAAATTCAAAAGTCTGTAACATGATAAACACTGTTCATTGGGGAATGAAATGACAGAAAAGAGAAAAATCTCTTCAGCAGTGAAATCCTAGCATTATACACACATATGCACACTGTGTGTGTATGTATACACACACACACACACACACACACACACACACACACAAACACACATATGAAACCAAAAGTTAAAAGTAAAGATATGGCTTTCCATGTCACAAAATCAAAGGTAATATACAATGACATACATATTAATTAAGCTATTTTTGTAAGGCTCAGGGGTTTCAGTATGAGGTGTTAAAATGGCAAAAGTGCAGTTTTGTCCTTTCTTGGTCAGATCAGAATGCTATGGAATTGCCTAAAATATCACCAAGGCTACCAAGGCAAAGGATTTGTAATCCTTTAAAGGGTTCATTTATACTGGCAGTACCTTGGGGTCTGAATACCTAAACTCAAACACATCATTATGTGATGCACATAGGCCTGAGTTACACATAACACTAGAAGGACAAAGGGCTTTGTGACTTTGCTATCTCGGTGTTTCCCTTGAATAAATGCTGAGACATGTGCAAAGTGGTGAAATGTCATTCATTTGCAAGAGATCCATAGACCTTACGAATAATAACACTAGTGTAGCTAGTGTTGTGTAATTAGTTGAGTGTAGCTGTTATTCATGGGTTTCATCACAGAGAAGCACAGTGTATGGGTTGAAGCCCATGAAAAATGTTTTTTGCCCTGCCACCATGATAGACCTCAGTCAAACATTGGGAAGTACTCTAGTATTAGATTAATTGTACCACTGAAAGATTGTACTGGTATAGAGAAAGAATGAATATAGAAATGAAATGAATTATAGCCAGGCTTATCCTCTTTTATTCCATTGCTAAAGATCCAGCATTTTTGAATAGCCATTATTTAGGTTTTCTATCTGGAGTCTGGCAAAATCCCACAGTCCTATGATTCTAGCACATTACAAAACTCAAGAATGACATTTCTAAAGGAAAAAGAGAAAAGCCTGGTTTAAGAAAAGGGCATAGCAGGGAATCCTTACATTCATACTGAAATTCATTTGAAGCTGCAAGATCATGTGGTCATGCCCATGCCACATCTGCAGTTTCTAGTCCTGGGTGGACAAGTAAATAGCTCAGAATCTCAACCAATTCAAAATGGGTTGGAATAGAAGAAGAGAAGGACTGTAACACTGTGAGAAAGTGAAAAAACACAGAGATATTACACCACCACCCTGCTCGTGGACCACTGGCCAATATAAAATTAGCAAAGCAATGGAAGAACAGGATCACACTGGATTTATTTTCTTTTTCATTTATCAGGCATAAATATTCTAGTCTTAACGTTATGGAGATGCTTCAGAATATGAATTTCAGCAGCTCAATATGGTCCGGTCATCCAAGTTCTTTCCCAGCCCATATCATGTTCACTGTTGTAAAAATTAAAACTAATATTTGACTGATTAAGATGAAGCTGTGACCTTTATTTGAATCCTAAGGAATTGTTTATTTCAGCCCAGATACTAATCAAGCCCTGAGGAACTCACACATCCCCACCACTATACAGAACCCATACTTTACCTCCATTATGCCTTCCAGAACTTGACTCTACCCGAGAGTCTTTCTGAACCTTGTACTCCCTATCCCTGTATAACAGCTGATCTTTTTTCTTTAATTCTTCAAATGTTCCAGAGCTTTGTGACAAAGGATCTCTCTCTTGTGCTTTCAACTCTGAAGTTTTCATTGTAGGAACATGAAAACATCCCATGGCAATTCCTGTGATTTTTGTCTAAACAGATGTGAACTTCCTGACTCCCTGTATTTTTAATTGGCTTTAATTGCCCTAAAGAAATTAGACAGACAATGAAAGTGTAAATATTACATTTGTCTTGAATTTTACAACTAATTGCACCTCAGATGACTTTCATATATATTGCGCCTGAGGCATCGTGCAATTAAAAATGAACAGTAAATTAGCATACCCTATCACTTGCCTGAAGGATAGCATTCTCTAAATATCTTCATAGCATTTTCTTTTCTTATATGCTTCTGAGTATGAAAACATGAAATATGACCTTTTGTGTGACATTTTCTAGTCATGACATTTTAATTTATTTATGTGTCATAGGGGGGAGGTCATCAGAATGCTGTAAAGTAGAATTTCCTACAGAAACTGTATTATGAACTTAATGTATAGTCTCAGGTCACATGATCAAGTAGTCTTACCAAAGCTAAGCAGATGTAAGTCAGTGTCATGCAAACACTATGTATGCCATCTAACATTTTATGTTGGAGGCAAGATTAGCTATAAGTGTAATAACATTATTTATGTAATAACAAACAATAAAGTGCTTTTCATATGCTGTCTCTAAAATATTTATGATTATTCTGAAAGATAACATTATCTCTGCATTGACTGAAGGATGAATCAATGCTTACTTTCTTTCTTTTTATATTTATATTATGTCCAACAAACATATTATATATAAACATACTATATCCAATAAACAATGCAATACTGGAGGGGAAGGGGGGGAAGTGTCTAAAAATTCACAGACAATTAAAACTATAACCCTATTCCAAATATATAAAGTGTTTTCTTGCACAATTCTTTATTTACCACAGTCCTGTAACTTTTGTAAACATGGTAATGTAAAAATGTTTTTTTAAAAAATGTTAACATGACGAGCGGATATGATTTTTTTTTAACCATCTACATAGTAAAGATAGGGGATTAAGAAAGCACTCTTAAGCAGATCTGCTCAGAAGTAAGTCCCATGTTATTTATTTGGACATTGTGACATTGTGGCTATGTCCACCTCTCTTTAAGAGTGATCAATGAGAGCTGATGAAATGTTAGATAGAGATAGTTGGGAAACAGCAGTTAAGAGAGAAGTCGAGGGTTGGTGGATGGGACAATTGGAGACAAGAGTATGACTGAGTGAAGCTGAGGTGAAGATCAGCTTAAAGCTATCTGGCTAAAAAGAGGTCCTAGTCACACGTGCCAGATAACGCAGGGGGAGAGGCTATTTGCTCCATAGTAATTTGACCCACCACTGCATGATCCAATGCAATGGTGGGTGAATCGGGGTTTTTTCTTTGCCTTGTGTTTCTGGTGTGCTTTATCGAGGTATCATTGATGCAGTGGGAGCTTGCTGGAGCGATCACATGGGAACTTCCATCGGTGGCCCATTGCAAGCCTGTCTGATACTGCTCTTCCCCATGTATTTTTTAACTCCGCTTTGGCGGAGTGCAATGGGTTGCCAGTGGGAGCAGGACACTTGCCAGATGTTCTCCTGTGATCGAACCCTTAAAATCCGCCCAGCATTCATGGCTATCATGTGGCTAATTCTCCATGTGACCAGGCTCAAGAGACAATGTGAAACAAAAGATCCAAATTCTGCAATAGGGAAACAGTTTAAAAGTCCAATAGCAAAGAAACTTTGTAACCTCTACCTGACATTCTTTAGTATTATATTCAAACCATAAATAAAAGTTAACTCCTTGTTTGTTTAACTCTGTGGGCTGTGTGTCTCAGGGAAAGAAACACAACACACACCAGTGAAAATCTCGGTCTTATGAATAAAAGGAGACTGCATGTGAATGGAACAGTGTTTGAGTCTTCAACCCCCAAAACTCAGCTAAGTGTTTGAATAGGGGCCTGTTATTAAAGGGGCTGGGCTACCCAGTCTGCTGATGTCTCTGTGAGTGAGAGAGAGGACCTAAGATGTGAAATGGTCATGGCTGTTAACAGGGGTCATTTCATAGAAAAGGAGGTGCAGGAACTCATTAGCATACCTATTAGCATAACTCATTAGCATATGCCACACCCCCTGACATCACTGGAAGTGTGTCAGAAAGGGAAGCAAAAGGGGGGCATCTTCAAAAGCCTCCCCTTGCCTTTCCCAGCTGGCCTGTGAAGGTTGGCAGTGGGAGAGCGAAGTGAGAAAAGCCCCATAGAATACAATGGAAAGATTGTGCTGCCGCTGCTGTGCAACTAAACAGAAGGGGTTTAAACTTTAAACCCCTTCTTGCTTCGCTTCCTCCACAGGCCTGCTAGGGGCTGGGGGAAGGGCTTGTCACCATTGCCATTTGTGCCCACTAGGGGTGTGCAAATAATTTTTTTTGGCCCAATTCAGATCGGGCCAAATCAGGTCACATCTGTTCCGGCTGCCAAATGACCCCCGCTTGTCAGTTTCGGCAATGCGAGCTGATTCGGCAGGCTGAATGTCAATTTCAGCCCCATTATACCCTATTGAAGTCAATGGCAAAAAACTCATAGGGTATATGAGGGGCTGGAGGAGATGGGGTTTGAGGGAGAGGCTCCAAACTTGTAGGGTAGCTGCTAGGGCCTCTTCCTGAAATACCAAGTTTCAAGAAGATTGGACCAGGGGGTCCAATTCTACGGGCCCCCAAACACCAGACATTATTATTGAGTTTAAACATTTGAGTTTAAACCAAACAGGTTGCCCCATCCACTTCATTGTTCTCTATGGTGGGAAAAATGTTACTTTTAAAATCTCCATCCTCATTACCATATTCCCTTTCTTTACCCGCTTAACCCATACAACTTCCTCTAATTCATGATCTAAACATTATTAAATTCTTCATTAACTTAACTCAAACTCTTCTTCTTTAACTGGACTCCCTCCATACACACTTATTTTATACTTATAATACATCTTCTTCCAAACCTAAAAAAGAAAGTAGAACAGGGTTACCTCCGAAAACTGGGTGTTGCAGAGAAATCTCTGCAGAAAGGTACCCTCCTCCCTCTAATTGGTGGTCTTGGGGGGGCACACCATTCCCCTCCTT
Organism: Lepidodactylus listeri; assembly: GCA_029233225.1. Classification (NCBI taxonomy): domain Eukaryota; kingdom Metazoa; phylum Chordata; class Lepidosauria; order Squamata; family Gekkonidae; genus Lepidodactylus; species Lepidodactylus listeri. Next base: position 113,429,129 of record JARCFY010000001.1, on the reverse strand, counting down.
GCTAAACTGTTTGTTTGACAATTCCAATTCTATTATCCACATCCTATCTATTGGCTCTAACTTACTGTATATTCTAACATACTAATATATTAACTCTATCTTACTTTATGAATTACTTTCCACCACTCTGCTACCAAACATGATATTACATTTCAGGCACTTCCATTCCTTAATTTGGTTACTGCTTCTATTAAGTTTTTCCCTGTAATCTCGTCAAACGCTGTAAACATTTTATTTTCCATATAAACAACTAAATGTCCCAAAAATAGCCATCTATAAAGAATTCCTTTATCTCTGAGAATTTTCTCTGTTTCTCTGAAATGTCTTCTTGCTTTTATTACCTCTGCTGGAATGTCAGGGAACAGATATACAATCGTATCCTCCAAACTCAGTCTTTGCTTGTCTCTTGCAATTGCAAAAAGTTTATTTCTCATCCGTAGTTGTTTAAACTCAATAATAATGTCTGGTGAGGCATTCTCAGGAACGTTTTTAGAGATGTTTAACTGAAAATCAGATCTGATAATCCCTTCAGGAGACACTGCTTCTCCTGCTGCAAGAAGGATTTGGGCCAGCCATTTATTTTAAGCTGCAGCGAGATTTTCTTTTTCACCAAAGTTTACTGATACTCCACATATTTTGGCTTTCTTTTCTCTCAGTTTTGTTTCCTGGAGAATAATCTTATTCTTAGCCCATATTTCAAAATTCATAAGTTCTTTGACATCTTCTGCAGTCTTTTTTGCCAAATGCTGTGCTGATTCAGCTTTTCTCTCTGTTGTTTTCAAAACTGCGGTAAGCTCATCTAATTTCTTATTTATTGGCTCCAGTGTTTGTTTAAGCATTCCAAATTCCTTCTTTAATTGCCCAACCTCTCCACTCAGTAGCTTCATATCAGTCTTAATTTCATTCCTTATCTCTGTTAGGGCATGCAGTATCACAGTTTGTTTGCTTTGGTTAGGGCTACTCCCACCCATTGCCATTTCCTGTATTAGAGAAGCCTCTGAGTCCTCTGAGAGTTTGCTATCAATATTGCTCTTTTTAGGAGTTCTGTAAGGAGGGTTTTTGGCACCTTTCCTTGTCCTAGTTCTTCCCATACCTGGCATTGATATTTATTCCAGTCAAGGCTGTGTTTTCAGTAAGCAGAGCTCTAATTTCTCACAGGGATAGCAGGAGCTGGAAGGGATGCAGCCAGCCAGATGGTCAGCTGCCAGGCCCCCCCATAAAAGAAATTCAATTATAACCAATTGGAAAAATATTCTATTTGGTAGCATAAATTTAGCACGGGAATAAAACAAATGTGGGTTCTAGACTAGTAACTCACTCCAATGTTTAAAAACACAATTTAGGAATTTATTTACAAAAGATATACAAGACATAAAAACATACAAGTAGGGGGAAAGAGTGTACAATGGGACAAAGACAAAACAACAAACCAATCTAACTAGCCTTTAGACACTGACCCTAAGCAGCTTACAGCTCCAAAGCAGACATCTTGAGTAGCCATCCTTCTAGCAGCAGTGATGCAAGAGAGTGGAACTTCTGAAGAGTGTGAAGGTCCTTCTTCCAGCTTCACATTCTCTTCACAACTCTGCATCCATCAACATGATGTTAGCTTCTCTCTGTGTCACAGCATTCTCTTTCATGTGATGATGTCATGATGATTTCTGGCTTCCTAACCCTTGTCCTATATGCTAGCCCAGCTGTCACTTGCTAATTAAGTAACCAATCAGCATGACTTGACAAAACAACACATACACATACACACACAGTTAAGAATTGTCACAGGGATCTTGTGTGCCAGATCATTGGAATGTTGGGAGCAGGTGAATACTAAAAAAACAACTAATTTCATGGGCTCACAAAAATAGCTTTATTCTTGTGGCTGTATATTACTCAAATATAAAGCTTACCTTGCACTTTCTATGCTTCACTGGTAGAATCTTTCATTCAGCAGAAGATGATAATAGAAGTCTGATAAGGCCAATGATGGCAGTAAATAATGGTGGAAATGTGAAACGTGTCAGTCAAGTTTCTGTATTCTTTTATTAAAGACAAAATGCTTGCCATGCCTTTTTAGCAAAGATTTTATGCCTCAAAGGCTTTAAATACTTGTCAAACCATAGATGGTCCTTACTGAACTGGCTCATAACAATGATGCTTACAATAATGATAAGCACTGCATAACACTACAAATTATCCGTTGGCTTGATGGGGTTGGAGGGACTGCTGTTATTAAGGACAGAATACTGTTATTAAGGACAGAATTAGTAGGCACATTGATGAACAAAATCTCTTGAGGTAGACTCAGCATGGGTTCTGTAAGGGAAGATCTTGTCTCACTAACCTGTTAGTGTTCTTTGAGGGAGTGAACAAACATGGGGACAAGGGGGACCCAATAGATGTTGTTTACCTTGACTTCCAGAAAGTTTTTGATGAAGTTCCTCATCAAAGGCTCCTAAGTAAGCTCAATAGTCATGAGATAAAAAGACAAATTCTTTTGTGGATCAAAAACTGGCTAATTAAAAGGAAACAGAGAGTGAATATAAATGGGCAATTTTCTCAGTGGAGGGAGGTAAGCAGTGGGGTACCGCAGGGATCAGTACTCGGTCTGATGCTTTTTAACTTGTTTATTAATGATTTGGAGTTGGGAGTAAGCAGTGAAGTGGCTAAATTTGCAGATGACACAAAGTTGTTCAGGGTGGTAAGAATCAGGGAGGATTGTGAGACACTCCAAAGGGATCTGTTGAGGATGGGCAAGTGGGTGGCAAATGGGGTTCATTGTGGCCAAGTGCAAAGTGATGCACATAGGTGCCAAAAATCCTAACTATAAATACAGGTTGATGGGGTCTGAACTGGCGCAGACTGACCTTGGAGATCTTGGAGTCATAGTAGATAACTCAATGAAAATGTTGAGACAGTGTGTGACTGCAATAAAAAAGGCCAACACTATGTTGGGAATGATTAGGATGGGAATTGAAAACAAATTAGCCAGTATCATAATGCCCCTGTATAAATCAATGGTGTGACCCCATTTGGAATACAGTTGCAATTCTGGTCAACACACCTCAGAAAGAATATTATAGCATTGGGAAAAGGGCAGAAAAGACCAACTAGAATGATAAAAGAGTTGGAACACTTTCCCTATGAAGATAGGTTCAAGTGCTTGGGGCTCTTTAGCTTGGAGAAACGACGGCTGAGGGGTGACATGATAGATGTTTATAAGATTACGCATGAGACAGAGCAGGTAGAGAAAGAAGTACTTTGCTCCCTTTCTCACAATACAAGAACTCGTGGGCACTCCATGAAATTGCTGAGCAGTCGGGTTAGAACAGATAAGAGGAAGTACTTCTTCACCCAAAGAGTGATTAACACATGGAATTCACTGCCACAGGAGATGGTAGCAGCTACACGCATGGACAGCTTCAAGAGGGAATTAGATAAACATATGAAGCAGAGGTCCATCAGTGACTATTAGCCACAAGGAACAGATAGGAATTCTCGGTCTGGGGCAAGTGATATTCTGTATTCTTGGTGCTTGGGGGGGCAACAGTGGGAGGGCTTCTAGTGTCCTGGCCCCACTGCTGGAACTCCTGATGGCACCTGATGTTTTTGGCCACTGTATGACAGAGTGTTGGACTGGATGGGCCATTTTCCTGATCCAACATTGGCTTCTCTTATGTTCTTATGTTATGTTCTCTGTTGACTGCTCTGTGATTTCACTATTAATCCTGTGGAATGCTGAAAGAAAGCTGACTACTGATTGCTCATCACTGGAATAGACATTGCTATCCATGTTATGTCAGTCCCTTAAATACAGCAGAGTTTATTGTTCATGTTTGTATCTAAGTCTGCCATAAATATTAAAAAGATATCAGGGAAATGTTTTTTTATCAGAGAATAATACATCCTGTGTTTTGTTTTGTTTTCCCCCTTGCCTTGATTTTTCAATATAGGTACAATTTTAATAATGAGTGTTATCCCACCTGCTCTTACTGAATGTAATTTTTGTTCAACTGCCTTTCATATGACTTTGTCATTCTATTTAGTGGTGAAAAATCAGAAAAGACAGTCATTGATAAATAAACTACAAATATGGCTTGACATTAGTAAATGAGCTTCCAGCAATGTTTTGTCCTCTCCTTGTTGTTGCCTTCAGATACTAGGCTACAGTAACTGAAACACTTTCTTAAATGTGAACATGTTTCACTGAGGTCAAGCTGTTTTGCAGGTCATTGGCACTTTTACATCTGAAAGGTGTTAAATGGGTTGAGCAAACGAATTCCGGTACATGGTTTTCTGTGTGGGTGTTGGAAGCTTCACCCTATAAACCTAGCCTTCTGTTTCCTGAAGAGCGGCCTGTAAAGACTGACATGGGGTAATACTTTCTCTGTCTTAAAACACCAGCTATATTACTATTATGTCACTCTTATTTTTCATTTGCAAGCTTTATTATTCTAGCCTTGGCCTGCATTCTGGACAGATACTTGGGTCTTATGAAATGTGTGTTCTGGACATTGTTAATATTAGGGGGCAAAGAGTTTGTGTTCATCAGCTCAGATAATATTGTGAGTGCCAGCTTAATTTGTAAATGTATTTTTCATATATTTTCCCCCTTTGTTAAAAAGTGTACATTTCAAAAATATATATAGGAAAATGCAATGCTTGGCATGTTTGCATAAAGATATAACTAGCACAGGTATTTTCTAAGAGCACCTGACTTAACCTGAATATATAAATGCTCTCTGGCTTCCTCAGAGAACCAGACTGATTGTCCTGTACTTGTAAATCTGAAAGCTTATCTTCATTTTGAGCAAAGCCATCCTTTAACAGCACTTATCACACCTTAAACTAGCATAAAGTTACATAGACTAGAGCCTACTTAATCAGATATACGAACTAGGTCCTTACTAGGCAGCCATGGGTATGTGTGTGTTCACAGTACTTATGAGGAGGTACAGAAAAAGTGGTAAACAGCAGGATCAAAAGGTCATGGAATGTAGGAAATACAAATAAGGTGTAATTATATACAACTCAAGTGCAATCAAGAAAAATACAGACCATTCACAATTGAATGAACTGATGAAAATACAATTCTTCTAGTTTTACTATGTTGCCTTCCTTCTAATAGCTGAAGAATTCCAGATCCTTCTTAAGTCATTGGGAAATGGGATCACATTTCTTGATCAACTGATTCAACAGTTTAATGTTAGTTGCTCTCTTTGAAGTTCTTTCACTGAAGATTATCAGGTGCATTCCAGGAAACAGAAATATTCTCCCAATTAACTCTGAATATGGTATGGGCCCAACTAACTCTGAATATTGGGCCCATTTAAGCCGCCCTGAGCCCATTCGCGGGGAGGGCAGGATATAAATGTGGGAAATAAATAAATAAATAAATGGTAGGGTTGCCAGACCCTGCAGTTTGGTGGGGGTTCCTGCTCTTGGGGGGTTCTACTCACTGACTGGCCAGCTGGCCAGTGGGGGAAGCCCCACCCCCGAGCCCCAACACCCGCAGGCCTCATGCCCGGCCTCCAAGCAGCATTGCCACTTGGAGATTGGGCAGGTGGGGCCCTTGGCTGAGGGCACTTAAAGGGACTGCTTTAAGTGCTGGCAGCTGGTGGGAACATACCCTCAGGGGTGGGGCTTGGAGACAGGATGTTCCCAACATGATGTCATCATGTTGTGGATGCCCTGCCCCCTCCAGGAACACCCCCAAAGTCTCCCACTGGGGGAAAAGATGGACCTGGCTACCCTAGAATATGGCACCATCTAAAATTAAATCCAAAGTCTTCCAATCTGATATTTCTTACTAAGTATTTTTCACCCTAAATGCATCAAACACCTTCAAACCAAACAAGTATAAAGAGATAAAGCCCAGGGTTGCCCCCTATTCTTTTTACAGCTACCCGCCCGGGTCTCCGTCGATCCACGTTATGCTTCTGTCAGCTTTCAGACCCAGATAGTAGAGCGCCGCAAACTCGGTCCTGTTCACGTTCGTACAAACTAGTTCCTTTTCATTTGCCGCTGGCCCACTTTGATTAGTCTCCTCCAAGCAGGCAAGCAGGTCAATACAGCGGTAACTTCTTCTAGTAAACAAAGGGGGAAAAAGAAAAACAAAGAAGGGAAAAGAAGAAGGTTCTCCTGTGAGTAAAGGCTATAGTCAATGATCAGGCATAACAAGCTCACAGACGATCCGTCGATTCTCCGACACGTCACGCTGACTGCATCCTGTTGATCTTGCTCGGCAACAGTTTCTTAAAGGTGCAACCCAGTTATGGATGAGCCCGCTCCGTTTGTTTGAATATATAAGGTAATAATATATAAAAGAAAAAGTGCATAAAGTTAGTGGCCACGGTTTGGCTTGTAGCCCATAAATCCCCCGCGCTCCTTCTTTGACTCTCCTGTTTCTCGTAGTTGCACGGTCCTTTTCAATCACCTCCAAGCCGCACCTTCATCAATGGAAGTTAGAAGGAATGTGTAAATAGCTCAGGGGAAAGAAAATAAACTAAAAAAAAAAAAATAACCAGCAATTTGGCCAACGTATTACTTGCATACAGCTGGCCTCGTCTTCCCAATTTGCCGCTTTTCCAGCCTCAAGCGTCTTTGCAAATCCCGATGGTCAAAGTCGCTGACAATGCCCCGTAGGGTCTACCGGCTGCCGCTATGCCTCAATTGTTGTTGAGACTTCTTGTCTCCATTCCTTGCCTGGTCATAGGGTTCTGAGATTACCAAACCGCCGCCCGGAACCCCAGCACCCCAAAGACCTTGCCTTCACCCTCCTCCAAAGGGTTAGCAAGCATATGCAGAGCAGTATTGCTTGAAGATAATGGAGAATTCAGCAGTAGCAGCACGGAGCTCCGCAGCTAGCTACTGCTGTCGCCGCAGCTGGAACCGGAACTCAAACACAAGGGTAATTATAGAATAGTGGTAAAACAGTAAATATACAAAGGTGGGAAAGCGAAACTGTTATCTTGAATGAATTATTATAATTTTGAATTTTGAGTGAACTAGGCGACCTGATTGTTCTAAATTTGAGAAAAGTTAATCTTAATTTGTAAATTACCAAATGGCAATTAATTGTGGTAATTAATGAGGTAATCAAGGCGGTAATTAATTGGTTAAATGAACATAGCAAACAACTGGGGTAATCAGAAGTGAAGAGGTAACTGAGTTCCCCACTTGATTAGTATACTATCCCTCATAAATACTCTTTAAATTCTTACTTATATATTTACATATTATATCTGGTATAATGAATTTCTACTACTAACTAATTAATTTACTAATTAACTAACGGACTGTATATTGATCACCACTAATACAGACTAACCTATTAATCAACTAATTTAGAGCTACAATTGATTTATTTAAATGAACAAATTTATGAATTTTATCAAGATCCTAAGATCTGATTGAGACAAACTAGTCAAGCAGTATATATATACTTTATTCTCTTTCTTTAATATTATCATCATACATCTTACATTGTTCTATTGTGAGGCCTTGGGGGATAGAACCCACTTTAGTTTGTGATACGTTTGTAAAGTAGACTGCTGGGTGCAAAGTATTTAAGTGTTTAAGTAAAATTGGAGAGTATAAAACAGAATGGCTAGTGGAGCTAGGAAAACTTCTATCCCTGGTCCGGGTCAGATGAATCCATCACCCAGTCAGTCAACACAAACTAAAACAGCCCTGACTACACTTGCCCAGATGAGCGTTAAGGAGTTAAATCAACAAATACAAGAAAGTATTGCACAGTCAATGAGCAAAACAGTCCAGGAAATATTACCTAACCTAATTAATAAAGCAATGGAACCTATTCAACAGAATTTTGAAAGCTTTACACAACAGACTGCAACACAGTTGGAAGCCTTTAAAACACTAATTTTAGAAAGTAGGCAAGAAATAGATAACATAAATAGATGGATAAATAAAAATGAAAATGAAAAGGAGGAGATGGCCAATCACCTTGCAGAAACAAAATCAAAATTAGACTCAGTAGAAACATCACTTTTAACTCTTGAATTGGAAAAAGCAGCCAACATTCTCAGATTCCAAAACATTCCAGAAGCTCAAGGAGAAAACATTGACAAAGTTATGGTAGAGGCACTCTCTCAATTTATAAATTATGACAATACAGAAACGATGGGAATGGAGATTGAGTCAGTTTACAGGCGTAACACAACAATGGCCAGGAAATTGAAAACCACAAGAGAAGTACATGTTAAGTTTGTAAAACGTGCCACAAGGGACAAAATTCTAGACAAAGCTAAAGATTCAACATTAAATATTCAAGGGGCGGAGATACCAATCCTAAGAGAAATACCCTGGAGAATTAGGGAAAAGAGAAGGGATTACCAACAATTGGCAAGTCTTTTAAGAACTAACGGAATCACTTATAGATGGCAATTCCCAGAAGGCCTAACCTTTCTTAATAAAGGAAACAGATATAATCTAACTTCTGTTTTTAAAGTAGAAGATTTTTTGACCAAGTTTGGAGCAGAATTGGGGGAAGAGCAGAGCGAATTGGAATCAGAAGGATCTGAACCCCAACAGGGAGCAGTAAATCTCAGTGACCCCAAAGATAAAAAGAAGAAAAAGGCATATACACCTTCAATAATAACCACACGACAACAATCCAAAAAAGAAGAAGCTCAAAAGAAAGGTAGAAATGGAAACTCAGAAGCTTAAATTAATCTCAGTGAACGTTAATGGTCTTAATGGACCGCAAAAACGAAAAAGAACCTTATTACAATTGCAGAAACTAAAATCTGATATTGTGTGTCTTCAAGAGACACATATAAAGAGAAAAGATATCAAATTACTTGAGTCCAGAAAGATAGGACAGGCGTTTGTAGCTGCAGATAAAGACAAAAAGAAAAGGGGAGTTGTGACTTATGTGAAGAGCTATTTAAGGCCAGAACTAATTTTTAACTCAGAGGATGGCAGAATTGTAATTGTCAAGATTTTTAGGCTTTCTAAGCCAATGCTGTTGGCTAATATTTATGCTCCCAATCAACATCAAGAAGTGTTCTATACTTATCTGCACAAGGTATTAAATAACTATTTGACTGATGAGATGTGTATAGTTGGTGATTTCAACGCGGTGGTGGATAGTAAAGTAGATCGGAAAAGCTGTAGAGCTAGGATTAATAACAATAAAAACCAACTACCAATCGCATTTCAACAGTTAGCAGAAGAACATAACTTAATTGACATGTGGAGAATCCGGAATATACACAAACAAGATTACACCTATTTCTCACACAGGCACCAGACGTGGTCACGCATAGACATGATTTGGACATCAATGTCGCTTTTAAAAGACTTGAAAGAAGTGGAAATCTTACCTTCGTCATTTGCGGACCATAACCCACTAGAATTAGTTCTGCAAGGTACAAAGAAGAGTATAAGGTGGTCATTTAAAACCTGGCTTTTATTTAAACCAGAATTTGTAAAGGAAGCCAAAGAAGACTTTATGTTTTTCTTTAAACAAAATACAACACCAGAAGTTAGTAGTGCAACTGTTTGGGATGCTTTTAAAGCGTATGCTAGAGGGAGAGCAATAAGGTATCAAATTTGGCAAGCAAGAAAAGACAAAGAAATTTTTTTAGAGCTACAGCTTAAGATTCAGGAAGATGAAAAACATCTGAAAAATAATCCACAAGGGCAGCAATTCAAAAACAAGCTTAAACATTCACAACACCTGTTGAATTGCTATCTGTCACAGGAAATAGCAAAGAAACTTAAGTATGCCAAACAATTTTATTTTGAAAATGCCAATAAGCCCTCTAGATGGCTTGCATATAGACTAAAAAAGGAACACAGCAGTAAGTTCATAAGTAAGCTAAAAGATAAAAGTGGGATAGACTGTTTTGATATAAAAGATACGAAAAAAATATTGGAAGACTTTTATAAGAAGCTATATAAAAAAGATGATCCTGTATCACCATTGTTGAACATAGATCAATATATCTTTGGGAAATTTTCAGAAGAGCAAAGAGAGCTGTTGAATGAAATTATAAAACCAATAGAGATAATGGAAGCCATACAAAGTATAAAAAAAGGGAAATTGCCTGGACCAGATGGTATTCCATCAGAATTTTATAAAGCTTTTAAAGATGAGTTGATTACACCTTTACAAAAGACCATGAATGATATCCATGAGAGTTTGATAATTCCAGAATCTTGGAAGAACGCTCTAATCTCTTTAATTCCAAAAAAAGAATGTGACCTATCTAACATCAAAAACTTTAGACCAATATCCCTCTTGAACGTTGACTACAAAATTTATGCGACAATTTTAGCTGGTAGGATGAAAAAGGTATTGATGAGCACAATTCATAGAGACCAGTCTGGTTTCTTACCACATAGACAAATGCGCCACAACATACGTAATATTCTAAATGTTCTGGAATACTACGAACTACATTCTGAAAAGCAGTTGGCCTTACTTTTCCTCGACACAGAGAAAGCGTTCGATAACATCAAATGGGAGTTTATGTTGGCGCTGTTACAGAAATGGGATTGTGGACAAAGATTTTACAATATGGTCCATAAAATTTATGAGTATCAAGATGCCAAAATTAATATCAATAGTGAATTAACAGATACCATTCTGGTGCAAAAAGGAATGCGGCAAGGCTGTCCGTTATCGCCACTATTGTTTATATTTACTTTAGAGGCCTTGGCAGAAGCAGTCAGAAGAGAAAAAGAAATAGAAGGTCTTAAGGTTAAAAAAGAGAGTTACAAATTGCAATCTTTCGCTGATGACATGGTTTTTATCCTTGAAAACCCACTTTCTTCACTTACACATCTAAGTCCTCTCTTGAGACATTTTGGACAAATGGCAGGCTTAAGAATAAATGTTAACAAAACCAAATTATTAACAAAAAATTGTACGAAAAAGATCATGGAACAACTTCAGGAGGTGACAGGTTTTGAGGTCGTTAAAAGAATTAAATATTTAGGTATATGGATTACAAATAGATGTAGCTCTTTATATAATGGCAATTACACAAATCTATTATTAGAAATTAGAGAGGATCTTAAAAGGTGGTCTAAGATTCAGTTGTCCTTTTATGGAAGAGTGGCTACGATCAAAATGTCTGTACTACCAAAGGTAAATTTTTTATTTCAAAATCTCCCTATAATCAAAAACCAGCTATTCTTTAAGGAAATTGACAAAGCAGTAACAAAATTCGTTTGGCAAAATAAAAGACCACGTATAAGATTAAAAGATCTTCAAGACAATAAAGAACAAGGGGGATTGGGACTACCAGATTGGCAGTTATATTACCGTGTGTCTGCTATGGTTTGGTTGAAGGACTGGTTGATTTTAGAAGATATGAGAACTTTAACATTAGAGTGACATGATTTGGTAACAGGGTGGCATAAGTACTTGTGGTACGGATGCGATAGAGCCCACTTTAAGCAACATTATATCAGGAATGTATTATATAAAATATGGTTAGAGATAAAGGAAAAATCATATGTCAAAACTCCACTCTGGGTAGCACCAATGGAAGCCAGTATACATCCATCACTCTTATTGAAGGAAAAGAAAGTAAAATACAGTGATCTATTAGATCAAGCAGGTAATTTGAAGAGTACAGAAGCTCTCAAGCAAATGAATGTGGAGTTGACATGGTGGGAACAATTACAATTAAAATCTTGTTATAAGGCTGACCACCAGAAAGGGTTTTATTTGACCCCAAATGACTTGGATAAGACATGGCTAAGTATGGGGAAAGGTCTCATTAAACGTTTATATAAGTATTTTTTAAAAGAAAAGATGTTGGACGAGATGGTTAAACCAAATATGGTGGCATGGGCAAGAGACATAGGGCAAAATATCAACTTGGAGCAATGGTTTAAAATTTGGTCTATCAATATAAAAATTACTAAAGCTGTCTCTTTCAAAGAAAATTTAATCAAAATGTTTTATCGATGGCATCTCCCTCCAGTCAGAATAGCCAAATTTTCCCCGTTAATTCCAGCAACCTGCTGGAAATGTAAAAAGAACGTAGGCACCTATTACCATATGTGGTGGCGGTGTAAACATGCGGGCCAATACTGGTTAATGATCAAGAATATTTTAGAAGAAATCATCCACCATAAGATAGAGTTAGATCCCAAACTTTTTCTTTTAAGTATTATCCCAGACAGTTACACCAAGGATGATAGAAAGTTCTTGATTCATGCAGTGACAGCTGCACGTATTGTGTTTGCAAGTAATTGGAAGGGGGGAAAAGAGCCAAACAGACAACAGTTTATTGATAAACTCTTTAATTTAGCAGAAATGGATCTGTTAACTACAAAACTTAAAGGGAAGGAGGAAAAATTTTTTTCTGAAACATGGCAAAAATGGTACTCTTGGTTAGAACTGAATGTTTGATTGTTTGATTGTTTGTAAAACTTGTTCTGAAATGTCGGGTCTTAATGATGAAATCTTTTTTTTTACCCCTGAATTGAAGGGGAAGACAACGTCTTGTATCTAAGCCAAAATATAGTTGGATAAGAAGTAAATATGTTAAACTTAATAAAGATGTATTGGAAAAAAAAAAAAGAATATGGCACCACTAGGCTTACCCCAGTAAAAACAGGGAAGAACCAATACAATAATTATCTTTTTTCTTTGATTCCTAAAGATATCATTGTCATTGATTCTAATATTGGAGGAGAAGAGAATAAATAATTAATCAAAGTAAAGTAAAACCAAAGTGAGAACATTCAAATTGAACTGGACACTTCAAAAAAAAAATCCGTTCTTATTGTTAGTAATAAAGTTGACTCAGGCTGAGGACAGACTGTTGTTCTGCTGTTGTTCTGCATCCAGACTGCGGGCGGCTTCTGGCGGCAGCGTGTGAATGCCACACGGCTCCCCCGGCTGGCGTGCGTTCACACCTGCCGGAAGCAGGTGGAACGCACGTGCAGCAGCCAGGACACCACTTTTAAGTGGTGCCCGGCTGCTGCGGGAGGAGCATGGCGCTGGATGCGTTGCATCTGGCCCACCTTCTCTAGGCAGATGTGGCAGTCTGGACTCTAGGCAGATGTGGCAGTCTCCACTTTTAAAGTGGAGGCAGAGCGGGCCAGACTGCTAGTCTGTCCTCAGCCTCAGTTTCTTTTTTTCTGCATTTCTTTGAGTTGAATCCCTCCAACTTTTTCCTGGTAGCAGTGAAATACTCTTCTCTCCTTCCCCCAGTAGTGCCTTGTGAAACTTTGACACTGTGGTTCAGGAGGTCCTCACAGATAAACAGTGACAGGGGTTGTGAGTCTGCAGTAAGAAGCAGAACTGGGCGACATTGCTCTCTACCCTCTGCCTTCAGTCAGCAGAATGTCAGCTGGATACAGGCTAATGATATATGAATATTCAAGTCCTGCAAAATGGTTCAGTTCTCATTTATTCTGCACATAAGAAACACACACATGTTGATACAGTATTACCTATAAAAAAACAAAGCCAAAAAAAAATATACCCCCACAAGATACTGTTAGGGCCAATATCTGCTTTATTAGTTTCAGACTCTCTTTTCTTCATATTAGCCAAACCTTACTAAGGGTGTTTTGAAGGCCCTGTATTTAGTGATCGTTCATTAGTTCAGATCAGCATTCCAGTTCTTGGCAGATCACCTCATTATTGCTAACACAAGACTCATAGAAGGTGCTGGAAGGAATTCCTGCACATTTACTATTTCTTTTTGCAGCACTTGGGCACTGCTATTTGCTATTTTTTGTAGCTTCAGTTAATTATTAAGAACATTTCAAGCACATCACTAAAAATAATATTTTTTAAAAAAAGTTTTAGACTGAGAATATTTTTAGAGTAGGTAACTTCTCAAGCCACTGAAATCAGTGACTGCTCAGTGAATTGAGGTATATTTCCCCCCCTTCCCTTTGGAGCTTTTCTGGTTTATTAAATAATGCCAGATAGTCTATCTCTTAGAATTTATATACACACATAAAATTCTACGCACCTAAGCCGGTTTACTGGGAAGGAATGCCTACAAATGTTAATAGGAAAGGTTATTTTCTGAACTAAATTAAGGTAGTTCACCACTTATGGAAACTGTGAAAAGTGACAGTGCAAAGACCTGATATGCTTAACAGACAATTTCAGTGTAAGAAGGGTCCTTCATCTTTAGACATTACTGCATGTGGTAGTACTATGCTGGCACAGTCTTGCTGTGACTTGCACCAACATGGTGAATGGTAGCCAGAATGTGGGACTTGCCCTTGTGAGCCCTGGGATCTAAAATTTGCTCAAAACATATTGGTGATGCAAAATGACCAGAAGAATAAAATGTGGTCTGAGAGGCCCATCTTGCTTCTGCCATGAATGGATTAGGTGGCCTTAAGAAAGCTACTAACTCTCTCCCTGACTCACCTCTTGACCCACAAGATGGGGATAGTAATACTGGCCTACTTTACAGGGTGTTGTAATTAAAACCAGATAAAATGTGTCTGCAACTGTGTGTGCACTGTGAGGCCAGAAGATACTATATAAATATTAACTGCTATCATTTATTGGCAACCGTATGCGAGCCAGTGTCTTATATTGTAGCCTACCTATCAATCTGACAAGGTGACCATAAATGTTTCTCAGAGCTCCTTAGAAGAAGAATAGGTTTAAAAGTAAAAATAAAATGATAAATTGTCATTTGAATAGTGCCATCCTAAGCAGAGTTACACCCTTCTAAGTCCTTTGAAGTTAATGGGTTTAGAAGGTTATAACTCTGTTTAAAATGGCCCTATAATTCTTTTAAAGACAAGTGGGATAAACTTGTCCACTTATGCTCATTTGTTTTGCTAATACATGGTTGTGGTCTATCAGGGACATGTAACCTCCTGAAAGCCCTTAAGGGTCATTCAAGACACCATAGGTACTCCCCCCCCCTTGTCCTCACATTCTTTCCTGCCTCCTGTGTCATTCTTTAAGCATTGGAAGAGACATGCTAATGGTTGATGTTGCCTGAATACACAATGAGAAGAGAAGGTTCATGTCAAAATATTCAAAACAAGAATACTTGAATGCTCTGAGCATAGGGCTCTCAGTTATCCAGTCGGGGTGGAGAAGTGCCAGCCCCCAGCTCTAAGTTTTTATCCCCAAATATAGAGACTAGGGGAGGCAACCTAGAAGAGATCTCATATCCTCCCTAAACTCTGCTCTCCCCTCTCCTGGCATTTGCCAAGGTGGTGTTTGGAACTCTACCTGACTGTGAATGATCAAGGTCCTTCCCAATATAAAGTTTGGCAGATAGGAGGCAATAGAAAGAAGAAGAAGCAACAGCCAACCTGAAGTAATGTCTATAGCTCAGTTATTAGGCTTTGTTTCAGTTGGAGATGAAGACTACAGATGTGCCAACTGTTGTTCAAGGGTATAACCTACATTATACAGTTATACTAAGCATAAATGTGGTAGCCCTTTTGTTTGCTGTCTTGACCAGTTAGAGAAAAAACATGATAAAAACTGTGATAACCAACTGGTAAAAATACCATGTCATTGAAAAGCAGAGGCTTCATAGCATAAGCCCCAAACAATTAAGCATATTTATAGGAAGCAAACAGAGTCAGTTTGGTGTTGAGGTTAAGAGCCCAGACTCTGATGTGGGGAAATCAGGTTTGATTCCCCACTCCTCCATATGCAGCTGCTGGTGTGACCTTGAGTTAAGTCATAAGTTCTTTCAGAGCTGTTCTTTCAAGAGCAGTTCTCAAAAGAGCTCTCTCAGCCCCACCTACCGCACAGTGTGTCTGTTGTGGGAGGGGAAGGGAAAGGGGATTGTAAACCACGCTGAGACTCCTTCGGGTAGTGAAGGATGGGGTATAAATACAATCTCCTTTTCCTCCTCTTCCTCCTCCTTCCTTTAACCAGTCAGTACTGAGGTAGACATGGACCTCCTCATGAGAGGAAAACCACCATTAAAAAAATAAGGAGAATTTTGCACACAGGAAACCACTAAAAGTACAAAATAATCTACATAGTGAAATAAAATTATAGGTATACAGACACAAGATGGTGCTACTATCCTTTAATAATAACACCTATGTGGCATTTGGTTCATGTTGCCTTTCACACCTTCTTCATGACTTTGATTTGGCTGGTTAATGTTGGGGTCTAGCTCTTATACCCCTGACTTTGGCGCAAGTCATGACTAAGTAACTAGTAATTTTTTCAGTTGGAAAAAGACAATTAAAATCAAGAACAGATTATAGTCGCCAATTTTACCATACTTTCAGAATATCATTTACTCTTGGATGGGTAAACTGTGCCAATTAAAGTGTCAAGAAGCAAAATATGGTGATAAACAGCTTCTTAACTATTCAACTGAAATGAAATTTGGCATGTGTGCTCCTTTTAAAAATCAATATTAATTATAGTACTGGAGCACATTTTGTAAATAACACTCATTTTGTCATAAGAAAAAAAAACTTTCTTAAAAAACAGAGAAGTTTGATTTTTGAGTTTCAAAACTCAGTCCTATGCATCCCTCAGTCAATTTCACCACACTTCTCCAATTCACTTAAGCCTTCATCCATTTGACAATCTGTTCATCGCATGAATATCAATTTCCAGTACAGCCTTTTCTATAACAAAGGATGTCTGTGTAATTCAGACAAAAATCTACAGGGCTTCTGGAAATCATAGTATTGAGTTAGCCAAATATTTGTCAGTTCCTATAAAGTACTGCCAGATTGGATCCTTCAAGTTAGACTGTGGTGTAGGAACAGGATCTCCTTTCATACTCTCCATTTTGGCTTTTGCTGTTTTCTATATGTTCTTGGTTTCATTTCTTTTTTACTTTATCCTTTCACTCATTTTAATATTTTGGGTAAAAAGTTACATATAAACATATCTATCAATAAAACTAAAAAAAATATGGTGCACTTCCAATTCTTCTTTTATTCCTTCTCCCCTTCTCACATTATTTATCTCCTTTGTAATGGAATAAAGCCAAGTTCCCCAGATTTATTTATTTAGCCCAAATCAAATTGAACAATTGAGGTTATATCCTGGTAGTAAAACAAGGAACTGGAGATTCCCTGTTCATTCTTTTAATGCAGTTGTGTTCTCAGCAGAAAATTTAGCTTCAGGAGGGTAATCTATAGAAGATGAAATATGGGACAGCTTGGAGCCTAAGAACATGAGGCTCAGTTAGATTTATGATTATGCCTGCAATTAAGATGTCTGAAATAGCCACAACAGGTTTTCTTTACAAGATCTACTGATGTCTTCCAATGATCTCTAGACCATTCCTTGGGATGTGAGTTTTGGAACATCTTGAAATCACTGGATATCTATTGTGTCCTCATGAATTCCTCTTCATGTATTCATTTGCTTGCAGATCAACATTTTTAATTTGGTCCCCTTAAGCAGGAGGCCTCTATTCCAGCAGGTTATCACTCCGGTGTGTGTGTGACTGTCAGTGGGAGAAGACTCCAAAATGTTACTGATACTAATTAAGCAGTTTATTGAAAGGCACTACTGCATAATACACTGAAAAAGCAAACTGAAAACTGAAATCTGAATCAGATGCATAATATAGGAAAGCATATGGAAAAGCATCTCTATATAATAATCCTCTTCACATACTGGCCGTTTCCAGCTCTCCCATTGGCTGTGCAATGTGCTCCATCAGCCACCACTCAAGAGTACTTGGGTGCCATTGGCTGGGTGCTGGGTCTGCTCTTCTGGCCCGTCCACTCCCACTTCAGCCACTGTTCCCTGTCAGAATATACTCTCTCTCCTGACAAAGACACTTCTCCTGCTTGACTCCTCTGTGGGACTAACTTTTCCTTCAGTGGCTGTTGGTAGACAACCAAGCTTGGTTCTGTAAGTAAAAAGACAAAGAAACGAAACACTTTTCAGGCCTTTGTGAGGAACTCACTGGGGACAGTCCTGACTAGGGTTGCCAGCTCCAGGTTGGGAAATTCCTGGAGATTCTGGGTCTAAAGAAGCCAGTTTAAGGAAGCCAGAGTTTGGAGGAGGGGAGAGGCTTCAGCTGAACAGAATGTCCTAGAGGCCACCATCCAAAGCAGTTATTTTCTCCAGGGGAGAGAGAAAAATCTGTTGTCTGGAGTTCAGTTGTGATATCTGGAGATCTTCAGGCTCCACCTGGAGGTTGGCTACGCTTGGCGTAGCAGTCAGGGCTTGAGAACAGGGTCTGCCAGACCCAGGTTCTTGCTGCGGAAGCTGATTAGGTGATTTTAGACCGGCCACAGACTTACAGCGTAACCCTGTCCCCCACCCACTGGAAGTGGCAGCTTGGCCACTTTCCTGTCAGAATAAACTGTGAAAATGGTTCTCTCTCCTGCTTAGCTACTCCATGGCTGGCTGGCTAGTGAGGTGGACTAGTGGCCAACAAACCAGTCTCTTCAACCCCCTGCTGTGTGGCTGACTTTCCCCTAGGGTTGCCAATCTCCAGGTGGGACCTGGAGATCTCCCGCTAGTACAATTGATCTCCAGATGACAGAGATCAGTTCCTCTAGAGAGAATGGTGGACTCTGTGTCATTATACCCTGCTGAGGTTGCCACAGCAAATTGATGCTGAGTGCCCAAGGTCAGGGCACTCTCCCAGAGCCTCTTTCTCGACCCCGTTGTATTTATTTCCATGACGGGCCTTATTCCTAGTGGATAAATAACTAGGCATTATACAAATGCTTGGAACATAAGACTGGAAACATATCTATATCCAATCTAAATGCTATCTGGTTCTGTGTAATCTGGTCCTCCTTCAGTGGGGGAAGTTGTCTGAGCTAGTTAGGTTACACCTCTACTCATTCAGGTAGGGCTATGCAAATTTTTGTGTGATCCTGTCGGAGAGATCATAGGCTGATCCCCTAGTTTGGATAGCCCTACTGCTTAGGTAGGAGACTTGAGCTCTGCTCCAAGCCAAGCCCCCCCCCCCCGAAACTAATTTTTTTTTAAAAAAAGTGCAAGCTTCAATAAGCAACCTGAGAGAGAGATAAGTCACCTAGAAAACTCCTTTTTAAAAACCCTCATTCCAAAGGAAAGGAATAAGAGCTGGTCCTGCAAGAGTCAGCCACAAGGACACAATGGAGTTGGAGTAGGGACCAGCGGGAAGGATGGACTGTAATCTGGGAGAACCAGGTTTGATTCCCCCCTCCTTCACATGCAGCTGCTGGTGTGACCTTGGATCAGGCATAAATTCTTTCAGAGCTGTTCTCTCAAGGGCAGTGCTTGAAAGAGCTCTCAGCCCCACTTACTTCACAGGGTGTCTGTTGTAGGGAGGGGAAGGGAAAGGGATTGTAAACCTCTCTGAGATTCCTTTGGGTAGTGAAGGGTGGGGTATAAATCCAATTCCTCCTTCTCCTCTTCTTCTTCTTCCAACATGGCACTGCCCATGTGGGCAGATCTGAGCATGGTGCTAAGCCCCTTCTACCCTGGACCATTCCCAGCAGGGCCAAAGTGGATGTGGTCAGTCATTAGGGGTCTGTGGACTTTTCAGCTGATGTGGGGGGCATCCTTTAACACCCAGGGCAGGAATGGGGGTGTGCTGGCAGACCAATTTACAACATGACCACTGGAGGGCACCAAGCGATGCCAGAAAACTTGTAGAGGCAGGCAAGTCTATAGGAACCATGGGAAAGGGTTTCATCTCCCCATCCAGCCCCCAGACATTCCCCCATGGAGGAATCTTTGCCACCCCTACCAAAGTAGGCCAAACCAATAGTGAGTCTGTGGTGTGCAGAGCCACACTCCTTGGAAACTTCCAAGGAGGAAGAGCCCCAGAGCAACAAACACAAAAACCTGCTCAGTAGACCAAGGCCTCAGAAACCAACAGCCCAGATTAGACAGCAGGTGAGGAGGCTACCATCTCCTGGATCTGAGTGCAGAGAGTCCCCCTCCATGGTAGCCTCTATCAAGGAGGATTTGGAGAAGGAGGAGGGCAAAAGGTTGGGGGAGGAGACAGAGGTGCAGGAAATGTCATCCAGGCTCTTTTGAGCAGAGCACTTCCAATGTCTCCTAAGTAAGGTGATCAGCACTCTGAACTACCAGTTTGAGATGGCAGAATAACCTAGAGCATCTGTCTCAGCAAAACTGGACAGCAGGGGGTTCAAGAAACTGGCAAGTGTGCAGTTAGTATACCCCTTTCCAGGCTTCTTCAAAGACATCATGAAAGCTGAGTGGGCCCTGCCAGGGACTGGCAATTTACATCCATAGCAAAGAAATTCTACTCCTTGCCAGAAGACATAATGGAGGACTTGAAGGTCCCCCTGATGGACGCCTCAGTGGTGGCCCTGGATTCTGGAGCTGTACTGCCCAAGGATGGGGAGAATGCACTAAAAGATTCTGGGGACAGAAAGAATGAAATGGCCTTAAATCACAAGATGTATCATCTCTGGCCATACGAGCATCAGTAGTGCTTTTAAACTTTACAAGAGCCATTGACATCTGGCCAGAAACAAGTCCACTGGATCTGAAGAGGTCCCTGCTGAAGATGAAGAGGGCATTGGAGTTTGCCTTGGATGTGTCCCAGGATGCCATTCAGTTCTGTGACTGGGTGCAAGCAGCAAACATCATCATAAGAAGGAATATATGACTGAAGCACTGGAAGGACGACTCCTATCCAAGAGCAACCTCTCAACTGAAAAGATTTTGAGAAGACCCCTGTTCGGAGGATCCAATATGGATAAAGTCCTAGTGGAGAGAAAAGAAAAGAACCATGTCCTCATCCTCAATGACCAGAGATAGAGACTCGAAAGGCAGATCTCATCAGTCCTGTCACAGCTTTACACCATCTGGACAAGGAAGAGATGCGAAGGATTTCAGAGGTTTCCAATCCTACAGATACTGGCAAAGAACTCAGCAGAGAGAACCAATATCCTTCAGGCTTGACAAGAATGGGCCTACCTGACTACATGATTGGAGGATGGCTCCAGTTCTTTCTAGAGGTCTAGAGAAAATCAATATTGGACAAATGGGTGCTCTAGATTATTACAGAATGCTATAAGATAGAGTTTATTTCTTCTCTCCACACCAGTTCATACCATCCCCAACACCAAGATCCAAAGAGAGGAGACGCCTGTTAAGTCAGGCAATTCAACACCTTGTGAAAATAGGCAGAATCAAGGAGGTGGCTTTGGTGACAAAGATGTAGCAGAGGGGGATACATGTGTCACCTTACCTTGAGGACATTCTGATGAGGGCAGAGGACAAGGTGACAGCCACAGAATTCATGGAGAAGACCACAAGCACATGGCTTCCTTGTCATACCACAAAAAGTCACATGGAGCTCACAAGAGACCTAATATACTTGGGAACCAGAATCTACACTCAGCTAGCCAAAGTTTATCTACCAGTAGAGAAGCAACAAAAGATCAGATCCCTAGCTGAGAACATCAGAAACAGCATCTCTGCAGACCTAATGCTCCTGGCGACAGTGCAAGATCTCATGATCTCAGCCATAGACTTGGTTCCCTGGGTGCTGTTCCACTCCAGAGCTATGCAGTGGAGTCTTCTGCCCTTCCAAAGGGACATCTCAAGGTACAAATACAAGAAGGTCAAGATATCAGAAAACCTGAAGAAGGTACCGCAGTGGTGGACATTGCACAAAAATCTGACCAAGGGAGTCAGCTTCACTCCGCCACATCAAATGGTTGTAACCACGGGCACGAGCAAAAGAGGCTGGGGATCCCATTGCATGGGTATGGTGACCCAAGGAAGATGGGACTGGTTGGAGGAGTTGCACTCCTTTGAATATGGCCTCCACTGGATTGATAACTGAAGAGCCACTTTGACAGCCATGTAGGTGTCAAAATCCTATAGGCTTATGTGATCTGCCTCACTAGCTTGTGGAATGGAATTTTGGTCAGCCAAGATCCTAACACAAAAGTAGGCCATTCTTACAGAAAAGGAATATTTATTCAGGATAATTTCTTGGCAGACAAGGGGGATGTTAGTACAAACCTCGGAAAGATCCCAAGTTTGCACAAAAAAGGGAAAAAAAACCAAAAACCAGGCAGGATTTTTAAAAACATGTTTTTAAAGTTAATATATGGAGGGGATGAGATCTCATGACACTACATCATGAGATTTTGGCAGGCATTTTGGGGGTTGCTAAGCAACCCCTTACAGTTAGTGCCAGTAGAGTCCTGCTGCCAGTCATGTCAGGAGGAGGAATTGCTGAAAAAGTAGAGGTGACGGGGAAAGGGAGGGCATTGCAGGGAACACAACAGAGGCACCACCAACTGAGCTGTGCAAGCAGCGGCAATGTTGCTGCCAGTGGGTGGGAAGATGTGTCAGTGACTGGAGAAACAGCGTGGAAGGAAGGATGAGATGACAGAGAGGACATAAAATGTGCCACTACTGGGTGAATCCTGCAGAAAGACAAAAATGTGGGAGGCAGGAAAAGTAAGAGGAAATAGAGAGAAAATGGAGGGGGAAGGCCAGCAGGGGCTAAGAAAATTAAGAAAAAGCAGTGGGAAGAGAAAAAAGAGAATTAGGCAGAAGAGAGTCAGGAGCCTCAAGAGAAGGCAGCGGGCAAACAGGAAAGAAAAAGACTGGTGGGGGCAGGAGATGCAATATGTGGGATAGGCTCCCCTGTGAGATAATATTGCTGATAGTATATAAAAGATGTCTTGACCATTGGAAAATGCCCTCAAATCACAGCACACTTACAGTAACCCCATGGGGTTTTCAAGGCAAGAGATGTTCAAAGGTGGTTTGCCATTGCTTGTCTCCATGCCATGACCCTGGTATTCCTTGGAATTCTCCCATCCAAATACTGGCCAAGGCTGCTCCTTCCTAGCTTCTGAGATCAGGCTAGCCTGAACTATCCAGGTCAGGGCTATCACAACACAGAACACATCGAAATCACTCAGGGTGAAATGACCAGGCAAGCCTCAAGAGGATGTGCATTCAATGGTTGAGATGTCACCACTGAAAAAGCTCTGTCTCTGTTTGCTACCTGCCTCACCTCTGAAGCAAGGGGGAAACAAACTTTGGAGAGCAGGTGGAGGACAAACACAGTACCAAACTTTGGTATGGACATATTGTAAGAGATGGTTTAGGGCAGGGGTCCTCAAACTACGGCCCACGGGCCACATGCGGCCCACCAAGGACATTTATCCGGCTCGCCGGGTGTTTTTGCCACCGCTGCCTGTCCTCCGATTCCAGGGCCAGTTCATTCACTAGACGAGGTTAGGCGATCGCCTATGAGCGCGTGGGCCTGAGGGCACAGATTAGGCCTTCAGCCCCGCCCCCTCTCCCTCACCAAAAGCCCGCCCTCTTGAAGCCTCTCAGGAGTCGAGGGAGCAGTCCAGTCCTTCTGCTGCCTGTTTCCGGCTGCCCTGCCCCCTCTCTCCTTCCCTCCCTCTCCAAAAGCCCACCCTCTTGCAGCCGCGTGCATCGGAGCACTCTGGAGTTTGTAAGGGAGCACGTGCAGTGCTCGTGCACCTACCTCGACACTGTTTCCAACAACAAAAGCCTGAACTGTGCATTGCACACACACACACACACAGCCGGATTCCAGCTGCAACTGCAAGGCGAGTGGGGCCAGCCCAGGGGTGGTCGGTTGGTTGCTGCCTTGCCAGGGAGCAATGGGGTTGGGGTGGCTACAGCAGGCAAGTCAAAGGGTGGTGGGACAGGAGGCTGGCTACTGGTGGTGGTGGCGAGCTATCTTGTTTTTTCTCCTCCCCAGCCTTAGCCATGCCCGCTGGGTGGGTGGGTGGGGAGCTTCTATCTGGTCCAGAGAGGCCCCTGGTCTCAAAGGAGAGGGGAAAGGGGCGCATTGGTGTTTCCCCCCCGCACGCCTGACTTTGGTGTGCCGGCGGCGGAGCCTCTCTGAGACGGGGAGCCGTGCCTTCTGCTGCTTCTTTGCTGTGTGCCCGACTGTCCTGGCTAGTGAGGGCTCAGAGCAGTTGGGGGGGGGAACAATTTTCAGAGCCTTTGGAGTTCTCTTTGGGTTAGCAACCGCTGCTTAGAAGTTGCCCGAGGGGGGGGGGCAGGAGAATTCTGAGCGCAAAAAGAGCTGCCTGGAACCTCCAGGCTCCGAAGGAACTTTTATTTTCTTTGAGTGTGTGTGTGTGTGCGTCTCGGCTGGCCAGCTGGCCGGCCAAAAGAAGTGACACCACCACCTGCCCCCTCCCTGATGCCTGCTGTAATGGGGGAGGGGAGAGGAGAGAGAGAGAGAGACTCCTTGCAATGTGTGTGTGTGTGTGTCCGGCCAAAGGAAGCTACGCCACCCGCCCCCTGGGGGAGGATTGAATGCAAAAGCGTGGAGATGCTCCAGGACTCAGAGAGTCAAGAGGAAGGCTCCAAGCCAGTCTGATAGGGTTGCCAGACCCCAGTGGGGAAATTCCTGGAGATTTGCAAGTGGAGCCTGGGGAGGACAGGGACCCCAGTGGGGTCCAGTGCCACAGAGTCCACCCTCCAAAGCAGCCATTTCATCTGGGGGAACTGGTCTCTATAGTCTGGAGATGAGCTGTAATTCTGGGGGATCCACAGGTCCCACCTGGAGGTTGGCACCCTCAAAGCCAGATCCAGCAGCTGGGGTTAGCAGAGCAGAGCGGGGGTGGGGAGTGGGAGAGGCATACCAGGAGAGAGAGAGGGAAATAAGAAAAAGTGGAGGGTGTATCTTACTTTTCCTGGTGTCCTGTGTACTCTCCATGCTGATGGGGAAAGGGCTAAGAAATGGAAGCAAACAGGGACTCTCAGTCTGGGGCAAGTGATGCTCTGTATTCTTGGTGCTTGGGGGGGAGGCAACAGTGGGAGGGCTTCCTGCCCCCACTGCTGGACCTTCTGAGGGCACCTGGTGTTTTTGGCCACTGTGTGACAGAGGGTTGGATTGGATGGGCCACTGGCCTGATCCAACATTAGCCTCTCTTATGTTCTTATGGGTGCTTTTCCTTGGCAACCCTTTTTTGGACCTTTCATAAAGGAGTGAAGGACCTCTGAGCATATGTAGCTCCCTCCCCCAACAGGCAGGAAAACAGGAGGGATGTGTCTGTGGGTTTGTGTGATGCTGCCCCAGTGAAAGATAATCGCCAGGCTTCTCTCCCCCCCCCCATTTGCCCTTTGACAACAAGCAGCTTTCTTAAGTCAACACATCTTAAGCCCATGAGTGGCTATTAGAAGAAGATATTGGATTTATATCCCGCCCTTCACTCACTTAGAGTCTCAGAGCAGCTTACAAACTCCTTTCCCTCCCCCTCCCCCTCCCCACAACAGACACCCTGTGAGGTAGGTGGGGCTGAGAGAGCTCTGAGACAACTGTCCTTGAGAGAACAGCTGGTACAGAGCTGGTATAGATTTTTCCAGGTATTACACAGGATTACCCAAGGTCATCCAGCAGATGCAAGTGGAGGCGTGGGGAATCAAACCCTGTTCTCCCAGATTAGAGTCTCTGCACACTTAACCACTTGTTCCCGTTTTGTTTTTTTACTTCAAAATAAGATATGTGCAGTGTGCATAGGAATTTGTTCATAGTTTTATTTTTAAACTATAGTCCGGCCCACCAGCGGTCTGAGGGACAGTGAACTGGCCCCCTGTTTAAAAAGTTTGAGGACCCCTGGTTTAGGGTAAGAGATGGTTTAGGTATACCTGCCATTTCCTTTCAAGACGTCTGTTGATTTGTGATCTATCGTACCTGGCTAAAATTTTGATATAACAACATCTTCTACTTTCAGTTCTGGTTATTTAGGTTTCCACTGCTGATATTAGGTAACTCATTGCTTTCTAGAGTTTGGCACATTTGAAGACTACATCATTTTCTTTCAACAGGATATCTTCACCTTCCTGGTAACTGAGAGTGGCATAAGAGAAGTACTATACTACGGTATTTAAAAGACATTTCACTTTATGCAGTGCATTTGCTATCTAATACTGTCAGCTGTCACCTTTGATAAGCATAGTTTGTACTTTTTAGACATTTATCTACCTTTTAAAGAATGATGAATCCAGATTCTGTCTACAGATAATCTATCAATTTTTTTAAAGAAATGCACATTATTATTTCCTCCATATAATTATCTTTCCACTACTTCTAGTTTTACAAAAGCCCCACTTTTTTTTGCTAAATGTTTTGTGTTGCAGCACCTTTTATGCACAAAAGAAGTGTTGTAATAGTGATGCTCTGATTTGATGGCAGCAACTACAAAAGAAAGCTGAAGAGAGCTCAGTGAACTGGACCTAGTTATGTGTATTCAGCCTGAATGTTAAATGAAGGAAATCACAGCTTGGAAAAGTAAAAATATCTACAAGGAGGAAATAACTTGCACCACCCTATTAATAAGAATAAGAACTACCAGAAAGCCCTGACCTGGATAGCCCATGCAAGCCCAGTCTTGTCAGATCTTAGAAGCTAAGCAGGATGGACTGTGGCAAGTACTTGGATGGGAGACCTCCTTGGAATACCAGCAGTTGGGAGCAAAGCTTCCTCTAAAGTGTGGAGTCTTGTGAGCAAAAATTCTTCTTTGTGAGCTACTGACATTAAAGTTGTGAGCGAGTGATTTGGCTAATGCATAAATCAGTTTGCTCTGGAGCCCTCCTTGAGTTAAGACAAAAATGAGTGAGCCGGAGGCTAAAAGACTGTGAGCTAGCTCACACTAACTTAGCTTAGAGGGAACACTGGTTGGGAGTGGGGGTCTGACTTTATTCAGCCACCTCTTTGAATATCCTCCAGGTCCCCAGTAGGGGTCAGTCACCAGAGGTCGCCATGACTTCGCGCACACACACACACATGTGAAAAATACCAAACCCCCCCCCCCCAAAAAACCCCCACTACCAGACAGTTGGACAAGCATTCAAAGAGTTGTTTGTCAAGTGGATTTCCTAATACCTTTAAAATGTCTTAAGGATTATCATTGTGTTTTAGGTTGCCAAAAGGGGAAAAAAAGAATTTAAAAAAGACCAGAAACCTGTGAATATAATAACAAAAAATGTATAAAAATAGTATGTGAACCCTTAACAAATGTTATGAATGAATAATATTATACTAAATGTCTCTGGTGGTGTCAGTCCAATTTTTAAAGACACCTCAAAGTCCTATCAAAATTCCTATCCAAAGCAGTCCTTCCCAGTGAAGCATTAAAGTCCAATGCTGATGGAGCCAACATGATCCTGTTAATGGGGCACCAATAAAAATCCCATTTCCACAGTGTCTTCTTCAGAAAGAGGTACCACAATCAGACATAATCATTCTACAACAACACAAATACAGGCCACCAGTATACAACAGTACAGCATATAAAATGCATACATCCTTTACAAAACTCATTTATAATACATTCAATCTTCCTGCTTCTTAGTCTGGTCTGATAAAGCAGCTCCCAAATTTTCAAAGAACACTATCTTCTAAACCAAAATTCACTAGTTTAAAATATCCTCAGTGATTTACCATCATCTAATTGCTAACAGCTGGACTGTAAGAGACTCCTAATACAATGAAAAATTTAAAGGGGACCTCTTGTATGTAACTGTTCTGGCATGGCTGCCAATTCTGGCTTGGGAAATGCCTGAAGATTTTGGGACTGGAACCTGGGGAGGGCAGGCTTTGGGGAGGGGGAAGGACTTCAATGAGGTATAATGCCAAAGCAGCCATTTTCTCCAAGTGAACTGATCTCTGTTGCCTGAAGATTAGTTGTAATCCCAGGAGATCTCTATCCACCATCTGGAGGTTGGCAACCCTATGTTCCAAATGCTCTCCAGATGTCTCAGGGTGCTTGCCAATTACGTATCCAAAGCAACCTGCCATATCCCTGCCAACAAGCTGTGGCCTAACCAGTTATAAACACTAAGCCTACTGAATGGGGGGAAGGGGGGATCACCCCATAGAAACAGCACAGAGCAGGTGAAAAAAGAGGCTACCAGCACAGCCACTTGTCCAGTAAACACCCCCTCCATTCCTGCTGGGCCCTATATAGTGACCAGTTAATCACATGGTGTCCCCAGGGAGGATAGGTAAGTCAGCTGCAGTGAGAAGGCTCAGCAGCAGCTGCAGCAGGGCAAAACAGCCAGACATTTTCATCTGATTGGCTGCTCCATTTTCTCTGTAGCCAATGGAGCCTCATGCTTCATTGAAGTAAGCTGGGGGCCAGGGCAAATAAACTCAAAGCATAATATGCTGTGAATCTTGCTGAATTGTTTCCCTGCTCTGTCTTGGCAGGTCCTTTTGCTCTCCTCCTAACTGGGGGTTCTGGGGACTGAACCTGAGATCTTCTGCATGCCAACAGATGCTCTATCACTGAGACACATACACACGTGTGTGTGTTCTGTTGCTTTCTTTATTAAGGACCTTGTTAAAGCTTTGTTGGCTGTAATGTTGCTTAATTTTTATTTTAGCTCAATTGCTTTAATAGACATTTTGTTCTCACTAAGAATTATTTTTAATTGAGAGTGAAGAGCATAACTATCTTAAATAAATAGATAAATAGTGTCAATGTATTAAAGCAAAGAACAGCAGCACCAGAGAACAAAATATTTTTCCTACTGAGGTGTCACCTATCCTCGCCAATTTACAATATGTTCTCAGTACCAGCATGTCCTTTCAAATCTCTACCTCTGTTGCAATCAACAAGACTACTTCCAACTACATAAAACCATTTTAAGCCCCAATAACACCTTTTATCTAACAATCTTAGATCAGACATGACCTTATGTCACAAACACAAATTATTATATGACACAAGTGGGGACCTGCAACAAAATATTGCATCATGTGTTATAGTTTGAATTGTGTGTTAATGTACAGTGCCACCCTGCTTCACCATATGGAAAGGCTAACACATATGATAATGGATCACACTATTGGCTGTAGGGATCCAAATGCATCAGTTTACCTTGTCTTGGATATGTGGTGATACTTTTCCTTGTTGGTAGTGCTCCATCACTGGTTTCAAATACTGCAGCAATTTCTGCCACTTGTGGGCGAATGAAATGCTTTGTATCTTTATTTGGTTCATGATAAAGATGAATTGAATATTCTACTGGCAAACTTCCTTGTTCTTTTGCTGTTTCTTCTTCTGTATGCAATATTCCTTTCATATGTATATATGTTTTTGCATTTGGGTTTATTTGTTATATTAACTTATTAAGTTGTACATAAATTCTACATTAAAGTTTGTACTTTCAGTTCTTTGCATTCTTATTTGATTTACTTTAGTAGTATCTATAATATATAGCTGGCCATATCTTTGATGATCTGGGTAAAGCTTTGTTATTTTATGGTAGACAGATCCCTAAATATGGAAGCAGTAGACTCCATTGCCTGGTGCATTATGTATTTGAGTTCCCACTGAAACAAATGAAAGTGTGCTATTGTATTGATGTGTTCTAAGAAATGCTGTGAAAGAGGATGCTGCCTGATTAAGAGTGTTTTAAATAATGCTGGGCACCATACTGGCAGAATGGTTACTTTTCCATTCTGGCAGGAATTGTTATAGTGATCTCTTGATTTTTTAGTTATGAAATGCTTTGTAGAGCAGTGGTGACAGATATGTATCATGTCTCCTATATCATAAGTAATAATGTGTACTGCATTTTGAATTGCTTTTGGTTTTTCCATATACAAGAGGCGGGGACCCTCTTCCTCCCCCATGGCGATTCCCCACCCCACCCCGCTCCAATATAGTCTACCAGGTCTACCAATAGAATGGAAAGGGGCAGGTAGACCTGGCCTCTGGAGAACAGGTCTACCCAGCCCTTTCCACTCTATTGGTAGACATGACCTCCAGAGAACAGGTCTATCCAGCCCTTTCCACTCTATTGGTAGACCTGGCCTCCAAAGAACAGGTCTACCAATAGAGTGGCAAGGGCTGGGTAGACCTGGCCTCTGGAGGTCTACCTGCCGATTTCTCTCCCCCCACCCTTCCCCCCCAGCTGCCATGGTGGGCCAAGCACCTCTTTGATGCTCAGGCCTGCTGCTTCTCTCCCCCCATCCCCCCTGCTGCCACAGCAGGCCTGAGTGCCCAAGAGGTGCTCTGTTCCACCACTTCTCTCCCCCCACCCCCAGCTACCACAGTGGGCCCAAGCCCCCAAGAGCTGCTCGGCCCACTGCTTTCCCCCCACGGGCACCAGCAAGGCCTGAGTGGCTCTCGCCAGGCCCACTGATTCCCCTCCATGGCTCTGGCAGTGAGGTTTGGACAGCTCCAAGAGTGTTCCCTGCACATGCACTGGGAATGCTCTTTAACTTTTCGGGGGATTTAAATATCCCCCCGAAAGGGTTTTTTTTTTTTACTTTTAGGATTTTTCTGCACACGAGGAGAGTCCCCCTATGTGCAGAAAAATCTCCCTGCCCTTCAGGTGCCCCCCACAGATTTAGATATCTGCATCCAGGGGGTACCTTGGGAATTAAATATATCAATGTTGTGTTCTCCAGCTGCACTGTTGGCATGATGTGTCAAAGTGTTAATATCCATATTTTCCATGTTTCTTTTAGCTGTGTATGAACACAATTTTTGCATGTCTTTTTCATAGTCTAGTTGGTTACAGATTAAATGGCTTTCTTGCCGTAACTGATTTGTTAGCATTTTGGATCTTCTCATTTTGGCAGGCTGTCCTGTTTTGTGAGGTACTTTTGGTATTGTATTGTTCTGCATGGTGCTGATGATGTTTTGTATGGTACTGATGATGTTTCTGACAAAAAAGGCAGAGTTTCTTTCAATTCTAAAATATCTCCTAACCATTCCCCAATTCCTTTTGGGAACTCCAACCAATCCAATCCCACTTAAATAGCTGTGGCATCAGCTAGGCAACTGATCTGGAGAAGGGAAGATGGTCTGTCTCTGCTTGCCTGCTTCCATTCATTCTCTCAGCCATCTCATACAGACCGGGATACAGCAGCTTCTGAGACAAAAGGGCTCTTAATATCTCAAGTACTGGCTAACAAAATCTGAAAGAAGGAGAAAGGGAAAGGGAGACAAAGACTCTTTCCTTCATTATCCAACTGGCTAGCTGGCCAGCCAGCACAACAGAAACTGCTGCTGAGACAAGAGGTATGTGCTTAAGGGAAGAAGGGTCATTTCTCAAGCCTCAGCAAAAACCTAACATGAGCCCCTGCACTCATATTATACCAGTCACACAAATCACTAAAAGAAAATCTACAGTAATAGGCTTATGTCTTGAACCACCGTTCCCTGTGTGGATTCCTAGGCCTTGGTATGTTGTATTCATTCATCTTCCATGTATCTAGTTAGTATATTTTAACTTCATCTTTCTTCCAGGGAATTCACTATTCCTCATCCTTTTTATTCTCACAACTACCTAGGCCCAATCTGCATCTAGCATTTGCTCTGTTGTTTTACCAAACCCACACTGGAACAGGAAAAGATGCATCTCAAAACCAAATTCAAATACCCCAGGCGAATGCTGTACTGACTGCAGAGTAACCCCTGAATAGCCATAAAATGGCATAAATCTATGCAGACAGCCACCATAAAACCAAGAGATCAAATGAAGTGAAAGTGGCAGGCAGTCTGGACACTGCCATAAAATTTGACAATCTATCAAAGTGAAAGTGGCATGCAATGCAGAAGGGACTTTCTGTTCCAGTGTGGGTTCGGTAAGACAGCAGAGCAAATGCTAGATGCAGATCGGGCCCTAGTAGAGTAGGTTATAAATCTATGCAGACAGTAGGGCTGCCAAGTCAGCCCGGGGGGCGGGGGATCCCCCGCTACAGGGGTTCCCGATCCACCGGCCAGCATTCGGCCGGCGGGTGAAACCCCGCCCCCAAAGTTGTCCAGCCTGGATGACTTCCCTCACGCAATGGCATCACCCGGAAGTGACACCATCACATTGGAGGCATTGCCAGGGCGACGCTCTGGCAATCGCCCCAAAACTGTATGATACCATAGAGTTTTGGGGCGATTACCAGAGCGTCGCCCTGGCAACGCCCCCAACGTGCTGACATCACTTCCGGTGACGTCAGCCGGCGTGTGCGCAAAGCACGCGCGCCAGTGAAACTCCCGGCTGGCAGAGAACTTCCCCCCGCCGGTAAGCAAAACGGACTTGGCAACCCTAGCAGACAGCCACCATAAAACCAAGAGATCAAATGAAGTGAAAGTGGCAGGCAGTCTGGACACTGCCATAAAATTTGACAATCAATCAAAGGGAAAGTGGCATGCAATGTAGAAGGGACTTTCTGTTCCAGTGTGGGTACGGTAAGACAGCAGAGCAAATGCTAGATGCAGTTTGGGCCCTAGTAGAGTAGGTTAGTCTGAGACAAGGTTACCTATCAAGCAACATGGCAAAGTGGGGACCTTAACGTAGGTCTCCTGGATCTTAGTTCATCATTTTTGCCCAGCACTCCCCAACAGTGACATGAATAACCAAGCATGGGTTGAACTAGTTTATTTATTTAACAATTATTTCTTAATTAAAATGGCTGATCTATGTCACTGCTTATTCCAATAAACTGATGATTTTGAGGTATCTGTTTGCATTCCAGGCAAGTCCACCCTGGCTCCAAACTCAGCCACTTCTTTCTCTGGCCTTGCTTATCACCATCTGCACAACCATATGTGCTCAGAGGTGCCAAGCTTCATTCCTCTCTCCTAATATGCTGCAAGGCTACTACCAGGCTCAAAAGATGCCCCTGAGCATCAAGAGCATTCACAGTGCACCCAACTGCAAGCGATATGATGGCCTGTTCCACTATCCCCCATCATGCCATATGCCTCAGGATGCTTGCCAATTAACCCTATCTATCCTGAGCAATTTCCCCAATACCTGCCAAACTAGTTGTAGCCTAAATACCCCCCCCCCCAATCCTGCTCAGCCCTGAAATAGTGGCCACCCAGTCTTGTGCTACCCCAGGAATGGTGGGTGGGTGGGTCAGCAGCATCAAAGAATGCCTAAAGGTGAGAAAATACAGCTGCTAAGTAGGATACAGCCAAACCCCGACTGGCTGACCATTCTGCTGTTGAACCAATAGTCTCACCCATGCCTCATTTTAATTGAGTTTAATTGAACTAATCCATGACATTATGTGCCATGAATGGCTGTAACCACTATACCATTCTGGTTAATGTTTTGATGATAAGGGATAGTGAAAGAAAGAGGAAAATGATTTTTTTTTCTCCCACAGAAGGACTTAGGGCTGTAGAACTTGACAGCACATTGAACCCCTAAGGTCTGTATTCTGAATCTCATAATTCATGACACTGGGAGGCATCACTAACCATTTTCCTGTGCTACATGCAAAAAGAGTTATGCTAAGAAGAACAAAATGAACCATAAAATGGTCAAATGTACAATTATTCCAGTTTAAAATCTGATAAAACTTCAAATATGCCTATGATTGAAAATGAGACTATACAAATTCACACACACATGCCTCTACTGTAGGACTGCAGTTGTGGTTATATTATATGTTTTCTTAACATAGCTTTTTTGTATATGGTGTTTATATTTAGGCAACCACCTATTCTTTCATGCTTTGTTGTTCATTAATTTTAATAGTTGCTCCAGCCACAAATTCACATGTAGAACTGGATCAGAGAAATGTGTCATAGAACCCACACTGGAAAATGGTTACTGGTGTTTCCTCCTTGTAAAGAACTGGCGAAATGTGTGAGGATTCCCAGTACAATTCCCTTTAATATAGTTCTAAATAATCAACATTTTATTAGGATGATTTTATTCTTATGTTCCCCATGAAAAATATTTATTTATGGCACTGAAGATTTTTACATTGGATCAGTTGATAGATTGTGAGGATGAGTTTTTGTCATTTTCCCAGCTGAGATCTATGATTTGTCACCTTCTGTAGAATGTCAATACTTACAGTTACAACATTTCTTGGAATTTAAATATGGCCCTGCGGAATTAAGTATCTCAGAATCTCCCTTTCTCCTGGAAACACTAAATGAATTGAGGCAGAAAACCAAACCTACAATATTTGTTTATAAATATTTGATTTCAATTTAACAAATACGATGTACAGTCTTAAAAATGAATGGAATAAGGAGCTAGACTGACCTATTTTGCCAAAGCAATGGGACATGGCCTTAAAATCTCTAGGGATCATCAGCTGAAACTTATGCAGAAAAAAATATATATATTTAGAATATACTGGACACCACGGTGACTTTTTAGTAAAGGACTGGGCAAATTGTCTAATTGTCGGCATTGTAACTTAGAGGACACATTCCTTACACCAGGTGTGTCAGACATAAGGCCCTGGAAACTGCCTGTCCAGGGCTGTTATGCAGCCTGAGAGCAACTGGTGCAAGGGAGGGAACAGAAAGCTGCTTGGGGGTGGGTGAGCGGAGCCACTCCAATTGTGGCTTCAACACAAAGCAGCAGCAGAAGAAGAGATTGGATTTATACCCCGCCCTTCACTACCTGAAGGAGTCTCAGAGCAGCTTACAATCTCCTTTCCCTTCCCCTCCCCACAACAGACACTCTGTGAGATAGGTGGGGCTGAGAGAACTCTTTTAAGAACTGCTCGTGAGAGAACAGCTTTGATGGAACTATAGTGTCTGCAACAGTCAAGCAGAACCCCTTCGTTTCAGGGACAGCCTCACTGGTAAGTTGGGATCCACTGCAGCCGCATTCATACCTCTCCAGTCAGCCTGCAGCTCCAGGGATGCTGTCCTGAATGGCCTCAGGGATCAGCATTTACATGGAGGGGGTGCAGACAATCCTCTTTTGGGGCATGGGAGCATCTGCCCTGTGCTACACTGCTGGCTCTCCAGTCCGCCCAGGTGGGTTTTCCTCTGCACCGCCCTCCCAGCCCATGGGGCTTTGCAGTGAGGACGCACTAACTCGGAGCTTACCAGTTGCTGTCCTTTATAAAGTTTACATCTTTGATACCCAGCATTATGTTTATACAGCCTGGCCCATCAAAGTGGCATTTATGCCAGATCCGACCCTCATAACAAATCAGTTCAACATCTCTCTTCCACATATGCTCTGGGCATGTCCAGCCATTTGGTTTTTCTGGGAAGAAGTCACTACTCATATCAGTTTTGTATTAGAATGTTCACTGGTTTTTGAGGATTCTTATGTACTTTTAAACTACCTGCCCATCTCTTGGAGGCTAACATATGGTCAATGGAAATGGAAGATCCTTTGTGCCCTCTACAGCTAAAAGACTCATATTACAACACTGGAAAGATAAAAGCCCACCTCCGTCAAATCAATGGATTGAGAATTTTAGAACCAGGGCCATAACTACTAGGAGCATGAGGGGTGGTGACCCCCATGGACAACCCCTTTGCACCCTCGTGGCAGACTCCCACCCAGCCCCTGGACACCCACCTACCCACCCCTGTTGCTTTGTGGCCTCTCTGACTCTTCCTGCTGCTTCCTGCTGGCAAGGGTGTAGACTTTCCAATTTCCTGGGGGGGGGGGGCTGGGGCTGGACCAGAGACATCACAGGCCATTGTCTCCGGGGGAGGCTCAGCACTTCCTGGAAAAGTTCAGGGGGGGGGGGGCTCCAGCTCCCCAGCCCCCCTGAAGTTGACATCTATGCCTGCTGGGCTGCAGCAGAAAGCAATGAGAAGAGCTGGTGTGGTGGCTGGGCTGGCTGGTGCAAGTGCAGCAAGGCATTGGGGTGGGTAATTCTCTAATGGCCCACCCAGGTGCCTCACTGTACCTTCACCAGCTGGCTCGCTTTCTCCCAAGGAGATGCATCTCCAGAAGATGCATCATGACAGCTCCTCCGACTGGCAGCCCACTGCTCTGCCCACTTGCCTCCTCCTTGCCTCTCCCCTCTCTAAATGCAGAGGGAGATGGAGACCCAGCAGGCACAGTGAGGTGTCAGGGCAGGCCATTCTCTAATGGCCCACCCTGGCACCTCATTGTCCCTGTGCCAGCTACCTCTCTTTGGAGGCAGGCAGGCAGGGCAGTGGGCAGCCAGCAGAAAGATGTATCATAATGTCTCTTTCTGCCCCCCACCCCCCCAGTCAAATGTGTTCTAGCTACGGGGCTCTTTAGAACTCTTATCAACATTTGAACACATGGCATATAGATGACAATTGTATAGGGACTTATTTTTAGATATTTGGAAATTATTTATAAAAACCTGTAGATTTGCCACCACTGTTATACTTTTGTCTTATATTTAGCATTTTTCTTTTTTTTCTTTTTCTTTAAATCTTAGTTGTTGGATTTTAAGTTTTTCCCCTTTGTTCTTTTTTTTTAAAGAAAGAAATTTTAAAAAGAATTGGATCAGAGAAGTTTGGTATAGAACTGATGTTACTGGCATTTTCACCTTGTAAGGAACTGGTGAAATGTCTGAGGATTTACAGATACAACTCCCTCTAATATAAACATTTTATCGGAACTTTATTTTTTTGTTCCCCAGGAAAAATATTTATTTATACAATTGAAGAGCATGTATTTAAGTGGGGAAAGTGCAGGTTGTGATTTGCCTGGAGCTAAGAAATTGTTAAGTGTTTCAGGAAGACATATTTGCTATAGAAGCAGTGAAATTTTCCTATGCCTACATATATTGTAAGTCAAATGTATCTTTTTTCATTTACTTGGATAGCCAAATGTTAAAGTATTGCCAAAGTTACAATTACAACTTTTGTCTGTTTATGAACTTTTATTAATTGATTAAGTTTCCAGACTACAACAGACACATAGTCTGTTATCTACAGTATAGTACCTCAGCTAATAAAAAAACTGAAGTAAATGCTGCTGAAACAAATGCACTAGTATTGATTTTTTTTTTTAAAAAGAGAAAAAAAAGGAGAGATCATTTTATTTTCACTTTTTGAGGCTCAGTGAGATGATGTTTTGATTTAGAGCAAGTCTATAATCAATTGCATTTAGAATCAAAAGATGTGGCCCCCTGGACTTAACTGGGTCTATTTTGCAGTCATGGGGTCAGGAGCAGGTGAAAAGGGAATGAATTCCCTTTCTTACCCACAGCCCCATAGTGACAGTGAGGGGCTGTGTCAATTGGCCTCAGTAGCTGCATGTGTTGTCCAATAAAGCAGCCCAGGCTGGCTACAGGAGGGTGGGGTTAATAGGCATCCCTGGAGCCCAGAGTTTTCATTCTGGTCTGCCCCCCTGGCCTTTAAAGGTCTGCTACCTGGGTCCTCTCTTCAGTTGCTTCCAGCTTCTCCTGCCCACCCTCCCTTGGTTTTGGCATTTTGTGGTTATGTGTTTAATAAGTTTCAACAGCATATGGAATCTTTGAACAGCTTTACATGGGTGATTTGGGCACTGGGCCAAATCCAGTTTGGGGTGGAGGCTGAGACTGCATGCCTTACATCCCTGGTGAACTAGGGATGGGCACAAATTGAACCACGAAGCAAAATTCATCATCAATTTTGCCCTGTTTGTGGTTCATGTACAGAAGTTCATAATGTGTCCACCATAATGAACATCCACAAACTTTTAGAGCAGATCATGTGGTTTATGTTGGTTCATGGATGGAGCAGAAAACGGGTTTAAAGGGACTCCAGACTGAACTGTGTTTTCCTGGTTTGTGCCCATCCCTACTTTGGATCCCCATAAGGGGTTGGGGTGGGTGGGATTTTTCAGCAATATGCCCAACTTGGGGGCTGTCACATGGCACTCCCATTCAGATGGCAAGGGAACCATGCTGTGGCTAGCACCTATGTGGGACCTCAGGA
Organism: Lepidodactylus listeri; assembly: GCA_029233225.1. Lineage (NCBI taxonomy): Eukaryota > Metazoa > Chordata > Lepidosauria > Squamata > Gekkonidae > Lepidodactylus > Lepidodactylus listeri. The sequence goes on along the minus strand of JARCFY010000001.1, from coordinate 113,391,584 downwards.
CTTGTCATCTCACAGAGGCTCACCTAGCGGGCAGGCTGGGTGGGCAGTTGTTGCCATTGGTCAACAGTTGGGTCACCAGGTGCTGGATCAGTGCCCCATGCTGTGCCAATGCTCCAATTACAGTTTGCAATAAAAGCTGGGGCCTCTTTTACCTCAATTAGGCATGTGGCTTTGGTATTCCCTTTTGTGCCCTTGCTAACTCCCTCACCCTTAGGAATGCAATGTTTTGTTGTTCTTTTTCCATTCACAATTTATTAATTTTTATGGTCCACAAATGATGGAGCTATATATACCCATAAGCTCCCTCAGCAAAGAAAAATGTAGATGCTTGTGTATCAAAATGCAAAAAGTTGGCTCCTTCATATTGCTAGTACATTATTCAGTATAAATCCCTAGATGGTGAAATGATTGCTGGTGAAATTAGGCAGGCCTAATGTAAGAGAGGTAAACATTTCAAGTAGATCAGTTTTCATTTGCCTCTAATTGTTCTTTGTATACCCTGAGGGATTTCCGTCTTTAAGCTAATCAGTTGAATTCAGACTAACATTTAAGTGAGTATAAAGTTTTCCACTCATGGAGCATGATTCCCCTTGTTCCCATCCCAAAGCAGCTTAAAATCTCACCAATATCTTGTTCCTGCAGTTCCCCTCTTCTTCAAGAATAGGGCTGGGAGCATTTGAGGATTCTGTGGGAGGGGAAAAGGGAGAAAATCGCACTCCATGAGCAGAAATCTTTGCACCCAGAGATATGTCAAGCATGGATACAAACCATTTACTGTACATATACCACATCTTCTCCATTTCATCCATTCTTGCTATCACTAATAATGATACCTAATGTTTATTTAGTTTCAGGTTGTTAATAGCATGAAATTACCGGCTTGCACAGGAGAGATTGGTTGGTGTCTCATAATTCTTCCCTTTGAATCAAAGATGTAGCAGCAAGTTAAACTTTATAAAATTTGGGGCCACAGAAAATCTGTGATTCTTTACTCTACATAAATGGGACCCTGCATTAAGTCCTATTTAATCCATACCCCTCCCCCACTATTAAGTATTGAGGCGGAGGCGATGAATCCAGCAAGCAGGCTTTTATTCATAACATCGTTCAGCTCTAAGACAGCTCTAAGAGAGCGGCACTCTAATTTATACTGTTCCAACAAATAACTTTCAACAATGTAACTATATACAAGCAATGTTATTGGACCTAAGCAGGGCTCAGCGACTGGGTACCTAGATTGGCTTCAGGACCAATGGGAGTCTTTATTAGTTAGCCCATGAGAATTGGAGCATTAGGATACCAGAGCCCTTTCATAGGTAAACCATAGTTGTTAATGCAGCATAGTCAAGAACACAAACACAACACCCACATTTTAATATTTGAAGAAGAACTGACAGAAAAATCCAGAGTGGGTATTACAACTGCCTCCATTTTGACTGAGGACCAAATGTTCTTGTCAGGGATTTCCTCTCATTACACTTCTGTGAGTATAGGGGTGCAGTAGGAGAGAGGTAGGAAGTAATAACCACTTTTGTTGTTCTTGTTCAGCTGCACAGTCAAATCCAACTCTTCACAACCCCGTGGACCACATCACGCCAGGCCCTCCTGTCTTCCACCATCCTTCAGCGTTCGCCCAACTTTAATATTTATCTATGTATTTCAGGCCCAATTTTTAATTGCTTTAATAATGTGTTTTTGTTGGTTAAAATGTTTTTTTAAGATATGATTTAATTATGCAAACTTTAATTTGTTAGTTGCTTTGGTGGCCTTTATTAGAACAGCAGGTTGAGGTATGTTGTTGTTATTCAGTCAAAAAGTTGAGTCCGACTCTTCGCAACCCCATGGACCACATCATGCCAGGCCCTCCTGTCCTCCTCCACCCTCCAGAGCTTGCTCAAGTCCATACTCATTGCATCGATAACACTGCTTAACCATCTCGTCCTTTGCCATCCCCTTATTCTTTTACCTTCAATCTTTCCCAGCATCAAGGTCTTCTCCAGGGAGTGCTACCTTCTCATTTGGTAGCCAAAGTATGTGAGCTTCAGCTTCAGTATTTGTCCTTCCAGAGAATAGTCAGGTTTGATTTCCTTTAGGATTGACTGATTTGATCTCCTTGCAGTTCAAGGGCCTCTCAATAGTCTTCTCCGGCACAATAATTCAAATGCATCTATTCTTCACAGAGAGCCAGTCTGGTGTAGTGGTTAAGTGTGTGGACTCTAATCTGGGAGAACCAGGTTTGATTCCCCACTCCTCCACTTGCACCTGGCTGGATGACCTTGGGCAAGCCATAGCTCTGTACCAGCTGTTCCCTCAAGGACAGCTTGGGAAAGAGTTCTCTCAGCCCCACCTACCTCACAGGGTGTCTGTTGTGGGGAGGGGAGGGGAAAGGAGTTTGTAAGCCGCTCTGAGACTCTTAAGTGAGTGAAGGGCGGGATATAAATCCAATCTCTTCTTCTTCTTCTTCAGTGCTCAGCCTTCCTTATGGTCTAGCTCTCACAGCCCTACATTAGTACAGGGAATACCATCACTTTGACTATACAGACTTTTGTTTGCAGGGTGATGTCTCTACTTTTTATTATGCTGTCTAGGTTTGCCATAACTTTCCTCCCAAGGAGCAGGTACCTTTTAATTTTATGGCTGCAGTCACCATCTGCAGTGATTTTGGATCCCAGGAACATGAAGTCTGTCACTGCTTCCAAGACTTCCCCTTCTATTTGCCAAGGAGTGATGGGACCAGATGTCATAATCTTAGTTTTTTTTTATGTTGAGTTTGAAGCCAATTTTTGTGCTTTCCTCTTTCATCCTTAGCAAGAGGCTCTTTATGTCCTCTTCACTTACTGCCATTAGAGTGGTATCGTCTGTATATTGGAGGTTGTTGATGTTTTTCCTGGCAATCTTAATTCCAGCTTGTGATTCATCCAGATGAATGTACTCTGCATATAAATTAAATAAGCAGTGACAATATGCATCCTTGTTGTGCTCCTTTTCCTATGCTAAACCAATCAGTTGTTTCATGTCCAATTTTAACTGTTGCTTCTTGACCCTTATATAAGTTTCTCAGGAGACAGGTGAGGTGGGCTGGTACTCTCTTTAAGGACTTGCCACAGTTTGTTGTGATCCACACAATCAAAGTCTTTAGTGTAGTCAATGAAGCAGAAGTAGATTTTTTTTTTCTGGTACTCCCTTGCTTTCTCCATAATCCAAAGAACGTTGACAATCTTTTCTCTAGTTCCTCTACCTCTTCTGGTAGTTCTCTATCCACATACTGCTGAAGCCTAACTTGTAGGATCTTGAGCATGACCTTGCTAGTGTGTGAAATTAGTGGAATTATGCGATAGCTTGAACATTCCTTGGCATTGCCCTTCTTTGGGATTGGAATGTAAACTGGCCTTTTCCAATGCTTTGGCCACTTGCATTTTCCAAATTTGCTGGCATATGGAGTGCAGCACCTTAACAGCATCATCTTTTAGGATTTTGAATAGCTCAGCTGGGATATTGTCATCTCTGCTAGCTTTGTTGTTAGTAATGCTTTCTAAGGCCTATTTGAGTTCACAATCCAGGATGTCTGGCTTGAGGTCAGCGATCACACTATCATCGTTGTCAAGGACATTGAGATCCTTCTTGTATAGTTCTTCTGTGTATTCTTGCCACCTCTTCCTAATCTCTTCTGCTGCTGTTATTCCCTGCCATTTTTGCCCTTTATCATGGCCAGGTTTGCAGGTAATGTTCCCTTGATTTCTCCAATTGTCTCGAAAATATCACTAGTCCTTTCCATTCTATTGTTTTCCTCTATTACTTTGCATTGTTAATTCAGGAAGGTTTCCTTATCTCTCTTTGCTGTTGTCTGGAAATCTGTATTCAGTTGGGTAAATATTTCCTTTTCACCTTTGCCTTTCACTTTCCTTCTTTCCTGAGCAATTTTAAAGCTTCATGAGACAGCCACTTCGCTTTCTTTCATTTCTTTTTCTTTGGGATGGTGTTGATTTCCGCCTCCTGTCACGAACCTCTTTCCATAGTTCTTCAGGCACCCTGGCTATCAAATCTAGTTCCCTAAACCTATTTTGCACCTCCACTGTATATTCATAAGGGATGTGATCTAGGACAAACCTGAATGGCCTAGTGGTTTTCCCAACTTTCTCCAGTTTAAGTCTAAATTTTGCAATGAGTAGCTCAGGATCTGAGCCACAGTCACCTCCAGGTCTTGTTTTTACTGACTGTATACAGCTTCTCCATCTTTGACTGCAAATTATATAATCAATCTGATTTTGATGTTGCCCATATGGTGATGTCCATGTGTAGAATCACCTCTTGGGTTGTTGGAAGAGGGTGTTTGCTATGACCAGCGTGTTCTTTTGACAAAGCTCTGTTAGCCTTTGCCTGGCTTTATTTTGTTCTCCAAGGCCAAACTTGTCTGTTATTCCACTTACCTTTTGACTTCCTACTTTAGCATTCCAGTCTCCTATGATGACAAGGACATCTTTTTTGGTGTTAGTTCTAAGAGGTGTTGTAAGTCTTCATAGAACTGGTCCACTTCAGCCTCTTCTGCATCAGTGGTTGAGACATAGACTTGGACTACTGTGCTGTTGAATAGTTTGCCTTGGATTCAGGCCGAGATCATTCTGTTGTTTTTGACATTGTATCCCATTACTGCCTTTCTTGCTCTCTTGTTGACTATAAAGCCACACCATTTTTTTTCTACAGGATTCATGGCCACAGTAGTAGATATAATGGTCTTCTGAGTTAAATTTGCCCATCCCCGTCCACTTTAGTTCACTGATTCCCAAGATGTCAGTGTTCAGCCTTGCCATCTCATTCTTGACCACCTCCAGCTTACCTTGATTCATAGATCTTATATTCCAGGTTTCTACGCAGTATTCTTCTTTGCAGCATCGGACTTGCCTTTCACCACCAGACACATCCACAGCTGAATGTCCTTTCAGCTTTGGCCCAGCCGCTTCATTCTTCCTGGGGTTACCTGTGCTTGCCCTCTGCTCTTCCCCAGTAGCATATTGGACACCTTTTGACCTGAGGGGTTCATCTTCTGGCATCATATCTTTTAGCCTTTAGTTACTGTCCATGGGGTTTTCTTGGCAAAGATACTAGAGTGGTTGCCATTTCCTTCTCCAGTGGATCACATTTTGTCTGAGTTCTCTGCTGTGGCCTGTCAATCCTAGATGGCCCTCCATGGCATAGCCCACAGCCTCATCAAAACACGCAAGCCCCTTCGCCGCATCAAGAGTGTGATCCATGAGAGGGTATAAATTTGGGGTATAAATTTTGTGAAATACAATATTAATTAAAAATCTTCTCTGCACTTATAGAATCATAGACTTGGAAGGGGCCATACAGACCAGCTAGTCCAACCCCCTGCCCAATGCAGGATCAGCCTAAAGCATCTGTGACAAATATTCATCCAGCCTCTTCTTGAAAGCCGCCACTGAAGGGGAGCTTACCACCTCCTGGCACCACCATCTCAGCCAACGATTCACCTCGAGTATGGTCTGTTCTCTTTGCACTCCTCTTCCTTTGACTGGAAGGATAGACCAGAATACCACCTGTGCCCCCAATGCCTTCAACTGCCTTCCAAAAGCTTCATAGTCCTCTTTAATTTTCATGATGGTATTTGTGGTCATGTCATTCATCCCCACATGAACCAGCACAAATGGGTACTGATGAGTAGGTCTTATCAGTTTTGGCAGTTGGTCTATAATATCCTGAATTCTGGCCCAGGTAAGCAACACATCTCTCGGAATAGGGGATCCAGCCTGGACACATTATGTTCCATACCCGTGAGCAGAGAGTCCCTGATGACCACCACTTTCTGTTTCCTTCCACTTCCATGTGGCACCATAGCCTCTTCACTCCCTTTTCCAGGTCTTTGTGACTCTCCTTCCACTCTTGTCTCTGTCACCTTCTCAAGCACCTCAAAACAATTCTTGAGCTTCAGTGGACCAGAGCGTCATTTTAGTCAGCATCTTCGGGTTTGTACTGTAGAACTGAGAGGAGGCTCAAAAGGGAGATTGACTCTTCCTTCCTCTCCTTGACTTTCTTCTTCATGGTCTTTCAGAGTTCCCAGGCTCTTGTCAATAAAATCCTCCCCTTCCTTGATTTCCTGAAGGGTGGTGATCCTCTCCTGCAGGCTCTGAATGTTCTCCAGAAGCCTGACCAGCTTACACTTCTGACAAGTGAAGTCTTTCTTCTCTTCTGGGAGGAAAACAAACATGGCACACTCCATGGAGGTGACTGAAAAGGGCCCTTCAGTCAACATCATTGCCATCCAAGTATATTCCAAGAGTACTCTGAGCAGAGTTTTGGGGCCCTCAGGCTCATGCCTCTGGTGAGGAGGAGCCTTTTGTTTCAAAGGTCTCTTCCTGCCAAGCACAGCAGAGCTCAGCACAGTAGGGGATGGAGCTTGTAACCTTGTGCTCTCCACTCCTTGGCTCAGGCCAGCTGACTCACTTTCTCACCTGCTTCACATAAGTGTGCAAACCCAACTTACTGAGTGCTGATTTTGGTGGCCTGGGCCACCAGTGATCTATCTGCTGCTGCAGCCACATGTGATGGTTGGCTGTGCTGGAGGCTGGCCTGTAGGCTTTTGCCCAGTGGTGTTTTTGGGCCAGCCTACCATGTCATTGCTTCAGGGGTGGGAGCTGCACTGGGAGCAATGGTGAAGTGGGTATTTTGGCAGGCTCCTTGCAGGCATTTAAACCACTGCACCCATCTGCCTCTTTCTGTTCTGTGGCTCTTTGGATCTTCCACCCACCTTCCCTATTTTAGTCATGGGATGTTTTGTATTATTGTTTGTGCTTTGATTTGTCACAGCTTCAGTGGTTTGGGTATTGGGACAGATCCATTTTGGGGGGCCAGGCCTGCATGCCCCCCTCCTCCATTTGGGGATTCCCTTAAGGAGTGTTGGGGATGGAGCCATTAGTGACTTGCCCAGCTTGGGAGCTGTCATCCTGCTTCACCATCAAGTGGTAAAGGAATCTCTCAGCAGCTGGCTCTCATGTGGTCTCCACAACATTTCCACTCCTTGGCTTCCCCCCCATCAGGTGCACTGGGGGGGATGGGTTTCATCAGACAACTGTCAGGTTGGTTCGGTGCTGGATCCATCCCCATGCTATGTCAATGCACCTTGGTTTATTCCCAATAAAGCTGTGGCAATTTTTCTTCCATTTTTTTTTGTGTTGTACTTTCTTCCACACATTCTCTCCTCAATAGGCCATGGGCCTGCAAACTTTTTTTTAAACTTTAACTTTCTGTTTGTTGCTCCCTGTATCCATGCTTCAACCTGATTTGCCCAGATTCTTCTGCTTGCATATTAGTGCAAGGTAGACTCTGTCTCTTCCTCCACCTTATTTTTGTGGCCCTGTTTCTTAACTACCACTTAGTTCCTCTGGGAGATAATAATTTTTCTCACTTCTAGACCCAGTTCTGCTTGGGCAGGTCTCTTCAGTGCCTTACGTTCCCAATTGCTTTGTAGTGACAACCTGAAAAATACTGAATGGGTGTACCATAAAAACTTAATAAGCAAAGCAGCCCTGTGTTCCACTGAAACAAATAGGAACTGTTTCCTAATAAATAGGAGGTACAAATATGGCATAACCTTTGCTCATCACAGGCAGGGAAGTCTTTTGTGGTTTTCTGGGCTTTTGCTCTACAGTTTTGCATGGCTTTATTATAATTAACACAAATTTAAAAGAAATCCCATAAAACATAGAAATCCCTACCATGATTATCTATTAAAATTTAATTTTGAACTGGAGGTCAATAACATAATGCATAGACAGTATAGTTTTAATTAAAACTAAAGCAGTATATGTATTTTTAGAAATTTTGCAAAAGGTAGAGAATATGGATGACGAACTGAGATTGTGAGAAAAATTGACTTATATTAAGGAAATAGTTGTCCAATTTGGAGGTAATGTGGGTGATCTCGGTCACAGGTTCGTGTTTCAGTAACAGCATATTATGAGAAAGATGATGTATTAAGCCTTCAAACAAATGAGCAATGAATAAGAACCCATTAGTTCTATCAAAGTGCAGGTTCAGCCATTGTCAGTAAAAGTTTCAAATTCATAAAAGTTTCAAATTCTGTTCTATAACGGAACCCAAATTTCCCATGCAAAATCCTTTATGAAATCTATAACATAGATGTAAATTTTCTTGTGTTGCATCTTGAGTGTAATACAGAAACCTCGCAAAACTGATGTTTTTACAATGAATGCCACAAGTGTAGGTCAAGGGATCCATGCCTATCTGAAGTTTCAGTACACAGCTGGAGTCTACAAGAGAGTGACATATATCTATGAAAGCTCTGAGTAACTTGTAGCCTAATGTCTTTGTAGACCAATTCATAAGATTATTATCAGGACCAAGATTCCTTTTCTTTCCCCAGTTCTTGCATCTGAACTATGATAAAACAGTAAGAAGCTTAAAATTAATCACAGTCCATATGTAACATACCCCTAAATTTATAATTACTTTTTAGAGTGTTACATGATCTACATTTCTGTCACAAAATAAATGACATCAATTACAGTCAATTTTTGCAGGGCATCTGATACATGCCTTCATGGTCTTTGCTGCATTTTAAGCATATGTATTTTACACTTTTAAAAATATATTTACGGATCCTATTTTAGTATTTCCAGCTTCCTTCCCAGACAAAGGTTCTGACACAGTAGAAGCAATTTCCATATTACAAACTTTCTGCCCATGAAGTGTGAGAAAGAACAGAACACTGTCCTTTTAGCCAAGGATACACCTCTATTGTGACAGAGAAGGGCAAGATGCCTTGAGTTATATGAAAGACACCCCAATCTAAGAGGAGGAGGAGAGATTGGATTTAGTGAGCCCCACTTAACCAACTTGAGGCCCTGGTCCCCAACACAAATACCACCAATGACAGCCTATATATGCCATGATGAACCAGACTGAGTTGTTTGCTGACTGTCCCTTATGCTACTGATGCTTCGCCATCACCATATGAGATGTACTAGCACTTTATGTTGTGTTTTTATATTTATATTTACATTTTATCTCATTCTTTGTATTATCTGCTTAATGATACTTTATGTGAGCCACCCTGAGCCTGCTTTGGTGGGGAGGGCGGGATATAAATAAAATAAAATAAAATAATAAAATAAAATAATAATTATTATTATTATTTATACCCTGCCCTTCATTATCAGAAGGAGTCTCAGAGCAGCTTACAATCTCCTTTCCCTCCTCCTCCCTATAACAGATATCCTGTGAGGTAGGTGGGGCTGAGAGAACTCTCTCAAGAAGTGCCCTTGAGAGAACAGCTCTGAAAGAACTTATGACTGACCCAAAGTCACAGCAGCAGCTGCATGTGAAGGAGGGGGGAATCAATCTCAGTTCTCCCAGATTAGAGGCCATGCTCCTAACCACTACACCAAACTGGCTCTGTCTCAAGGAGTGGAACTATAAACAGCTTAAATTGCCAGCACAGAAGAGGTAAGTTTCCTGCACTGAGATAACCATTCACTCAGTTTTCAGAAACAGGAAGGGTGGAAAGCTATATAGATGACCTGAGCGGGTTTGAGACATGCATGGTAACTTGCTGGGATAAAAGAGTGCAGACTAAAACATGTGGGGCTCCACTCCCAAACTCAAAATAGGCCAAGGGGAAATCTACCCAGCTGAAACAAAAAGGTCTGGACACCCTGTCAGAAGTGCACAAGCCAGTACTGGGAAACAAGGGAGAGGACAGAGTGAAATCTGTCTTGAACACCCTCTCTTCTTGATGTTGCAGTATGCTTGTGTCCAACCCAAGGGGGGATGCCAAGCTAACCATAGTGATAGTACAACTTAGTCACCTATACATTATTTTTCTCTCTTGGTTCTGTAATACCTTGTAGTGGTATGATATAGTTTTCCAATGTGTTTGTGCTTTAGTGAGTGCAGTTTGTATTTTGATCAATACATTTGTCTGTAAAGAATACGGATTGTGCTCAAAGTTCTCACCTTTGTGTCTGGCCATTGTTCCACACGTAGGCTAGAAACTCCTGGTTAGCTGGGATAGATAGGGGGCAGGAGAAGGAGGGGGGAGTAAGAAGCTGCACATACCCCACACATATGCATGAAGCCCTATCTGCTCCTCAAGCCACATGCAGACAAGCAAAAGGACAGAGCCTGAGTGGCAAGCACCCCTTACAGTAGAAGGGAGAAAGTGAGGCAAGTCCTCTCACATGAAAACAGGACCATCTGTTAGCCAAATTGCTTAATGTATTAATAACTATGGGGAATTATGATATTTAAGAGCAACTGGCAACTAAGGGGACACAAGCCTATGTATACAGAAGTCCCACCTTTTCCAGTAAAACCAAGAATAAACACAGAAACCAATTCTTTGAAAAAATGGGTTCTTTACTGAAGAATATTTCAAACATATAATAAAAACACAAGCACACATACACTTATTCAGACCTAGGAAAATTAGGGAGAAAGGGATAGCGACATCTGCATGAACAGGTAAAAATGTTGATTGGGTGATACTTGCCTGTCCTGATGAGATGAAGTGATCCACAGGGAAAAAAAATGGGGAGACTATGAGGGATCAAGGGTGGTATTCTTCTTGGTCAGTCCCAGGAAGTTGCTAAATTGGGGAAAAAACAGTTTCAGGAGGAAAGGGGCTTAATGGTTGGGCAATATTTAGATCCTATTTACTTTCAACACTAGCACCTTTGGAGAACAACAGCTGAGTCCAAGGCTATTGTCTTTTGATGGGTTTAGCTGGGCTGTGGCAGTCAGCTATCCCTAGTCAGCAAGCAGTTCTTTTGTTATGCCCAGGGCTCTTTTTGTAGAAAAAGCGCAGCAGGAACTCATTACCATAATAGGCCATGCCCAACAGCAGAAACTCATTAGCATATTAAGCCACACCCCTGACAGCACAGCTCATTAGCTTATTAGGCCACACCTTCTAGCACCTGCCCACCCCATCTGGAATTGGTAACCTTATGCCTGCTTTGGAGGGTAGACTCTATGGCATTATACCCTCCTGAGGTCCCTCCCCAACCCCTTTCCTTCCCAAGACCCACTAATCAAATCTACAGGGACTTCCCAACCAGAAGTTGGCAACCCTATGGGGCTCATTCCCAGCAAACTGCTTTTAGCATTAGAACAAAGTTTGAGTCCAGCGGCACCTTTGAGTCCAACAAAGTTTTATTCTGAGTTTAAGCTTACATGTGCATGCACACTTCTTCAGATACATTGAAATGGAGTCACCAACCATTACATATAGGTAGAAGGGGAGGAGGATGTTGCCAGGAAGGGCCAACAAGAGCTAAAACTGGATTAAGGCAATTGGTAAGACCTGTGAATAGCAGCAAATATAGATAAAATTGGATGTCTTCTTTGTGTGTGTCCTCTTTTGGGCTCTTTTAAAAAATGAATGAAGGTTGGAAGGTTATGAACATAGGCGTAGAGTATGGGGGGGCTCAAGGGCTTGAGCCACCCCTGAAATTTCCCGGGGGGGGGCTCAGCTGCCCCCGGGAAAATGGAGTGCCTGCCGCTGCACCTCCCCGGGTCTTTCCGAGGCCCAGCCACTGCTGCTGGAGAGGGAGAGGGAAGGGGTGGTCGGGGGGGAGAGAGAGAGGCACCGGCAGCAGTGGCTGGTGGGTCTCGGAAGGGCCCGGGGAGGCGGGGCAGTTTCCGGGGGGGGAGAACATTGCCCCAGCGAGTGCGCACGCTTCGTGCATGTGCGCTAAGGAGCCCCCCCCCCGGGATTTCCAAAAGTCTACGCCCCTGCTTATGAATATTCCTGTTTAGTAGCAATGATCCCATCTTAAATAGTAAGGGTATTTAAAATGAAATTTGTTATAGTGACCACTTGTTTGAAGTAGTTAGTCCAGAAATATGTCCTCTTTTTTGCTTTTCAGAATATGGTAACCTTAGATTAAAGCAATCAGTAAAACCTGTGAATAGCAGCAGATTAGCCTACAGCACAATAAAAGTTTACAAACAGATGCAAGGACAGAACAATACTGCTTTCGCACAAACAGAACTCTATTCTCTGTTCAGAATATGTCCTACATCCCAAAAAGAAAAACAAACCACCAAGCTCTTCCCTAAGAGAGAGCATGGCACCAACCCTTTTGACTGACATAGTGTTGCTACAGGAACAGAGGTCAAAAGAACAGATCCACAGTGGGGGAGGAGTCAGGCAGAAACACACCTGACTCCTAACATTTAGCAAGACAATAATAATTTAAAGCCTGTAAAATTCCTTAACAAAACCCCAAATAATGAAAACCTTGGGATAGATCAAGATGGCTAACCCTGATGGTCTGTAGAAGTAGAAAAGAGCAAGAGTCCAGCAGCACTTTAAAGACTAACATAGTTTGTGGAAGGGGATTAGTTTTCCTGCTGCTCATTTCTTCAGAAACTCAATGACCCATGAAAGCTCCTGCCCTGCAGGGCTCCGTTGGGGCCGGGGTGCGCCGGAGCGCCGCTCCAGGAGAGAGGAGGGCAGGGCCGGCGAGGGCGTTTAGGGCGGTCCAGGTGGGGCTCTGCTGCTGCTGTTCGCTCCGCTCCCTCCCTCTCCCCCCCACGCAGGGCCCGATCCGCCCGCCCGCGTGGCTTCTGCGAGGGGAGGTGGGCGGCAACCAGGGGACAGAGGCGTGCGGAGCTCCGCCTCGCTGGCTGGCTGGCTGCGCCTGAGCTGGGCTGGGATGACCTCTCCCTGGCAGGCGGGGGCTGGCGGGTGTGGCGCGTCTGGGGCTGCCTCGGGGGGCAGGGGGAAGGAGCAACAGGGCCGCCTGGGCCGCCGCATGAGACGGACTGCATCTGAGACCACCCCGCCACCGCCGCCGGAGGAGGAGCTGTGCCCACCACACGCGCCACCGCCGCCGCCTCGATGGGCAGCTCCCACCTGCTCAAAAAGGGCCTGCCGCTCGGTGACTCTTGCCCGCTCCTCCCCTCCTTCCGTGCTCGGCGAGACAGTGTGGCCGCCGTGAGTCCAGCCGGGCACCCCGCTCTCCGCGGTGGCCCGGCCTCGCCCACGTGCCCTTTGTGTGTGCGCCTGTGTGAGGCTGCCTGTCCTGGGCCGCCGGGCTTTGTGTCTGGGCTGGAGGGGGCCTCCCTCCCGGGCCTCGCCGCCTGGGCCGCAGCAGGAGGACGGGGGGGAGGCAGCAGCTCCGGCCCCTTTTGTGTAATTTAAGCCAGGCGCCGCCACTGCTGCGTCCGATGGAGCAAGGCCGGCTTGGCCCGGCCCTGCCCCACATGGAGCCCTCCTCCCGGGGAGGGAAGGGGAAGGGAAGGCCCTCCTGCAGTGGTGGTGGCTCACGGCTGGCTGGGGGGAGGGAGGGGAGAACCCGGCCCTCCGCACCTCCCCACCTCCCCTCCCGTGCAAGGCTCGGCGTCCAGCGTCCGCAGCAGCACCCGGCGTCCGGCGCCCGGTGTCCGCAGCAGCACCCGGCGTCTGCAGCAGCAGGAGCAGGGCTCCAGGAGGAGGAGGAGAAGCCGGCCACCCTTCCCGAGTCCTTGGGCGCAGAAGCTACCAGGGCCTGCCTCCCCCGCGAAGTCCGGCCCGGCGGGGGCCAGCAGGAGGAGCGCCACGGGCGGCCAAGGAGGTGCAGGCGCGCAGGCCGGGGATCCCTCCCCCCACTCACACTCCTGGGGCTGAGGGGGGCGCAAGGGAGGGAGAAGCCGGGCCCCAGTGGCATGAAGCCCCTGGGGCCCAAGCAAGAGGGGGGAGGGAGGGAAACGCTGGCCCCAGTGGGGGGAGAAGCGCCCCTTCCTTCCTTCCTTCCTTCCTTCCTTCCTTCCTTCCTTCTCTCTCTCCCCCCACCTACCTACCTACCTTCCTGTTCCTTCCTTTCCCCTTCCTTTCCCCTTCCTTTCCCCTTCCTTCCCCTCTCCCTTCCTTCCTTCCTTCCTTCCTTCCTTCCTTCCTTCCTTCCTTCCTTCCTTCCTTCCTTCCCTCCCTCCCTCCCTCCTTCCTTCCTTCCTTCCTTCTCTCTCCCCCACCTACCTACCTACCTTCCTGTTCCTTCCTTCCTTCTCTCTCTCCCCCACCTACCTACCTACCTTCCTGTTCCTTCCTTTCCCCCTTCCTTCCCCCCTTCCTTCCCCTCTCCCTTCCTTCCTTCCTTCCTTCCTTCCTTCCTTCCTTCCTTTCTTCCTTCCTTCCTTCCTTCTCTCTCTCTCCCCCCCACCTACCTACCTACCTTACTGTTCCTTCCTTCCTTCCCCCTCCCTCCCTCCCTTCTTGCCTTCTGACACACTGCCGATGACATCAGGGATGTGTGGCCATTTGACACTTCCGGTGGCGTCAGGGGGTGTGGCATATGCAAATAAGTTATGCTAATGAGCTCCTGCACCTCTTTTTTTACGAAAGGACCCCTGCTGCCCTGCCACATATTTTGTTAACTCTTGCTCTTTTCTGCTACTACAGACAGACTAATACGGCTACCCATCTTGATCTGTCTCCATGGAAAGAATCACATTTAGCCCTACAGAATGGAAATCCATCAGCCTTGTGAAGAAACCTGCACAGGTAAAAAAAAAAAAAAAGCCATCATCTTTCTCACCAGAAGCAGAAGACTTCACATTATACCAAAGGGGACTGAGAATAAAAAATGGATTTTGAAGAAGTGAGCAGTGACACAAAAGCTCATCCCCTGCCACATATTTGGTTAGTCTTTAAGGTGCTCCAAGGACTCTTTTTCTAAAACCTTGGGGACAAGCCAGCAACCTCTCTGTTTGGATCTGTCCCTTCCCCTGGTGTGCCCCTTACCAGGCAGCCATTCAGCAGGTGCTCAGTTTTGCACCCTGCATTGATGGAACTGTAATCTAATTAGGGGTCGTTTTGTTGAAAAAGAGGTGCAGGAGCTCATTAGCATAACCCATTAGCAAACTCATTTGCATATGCCACACCCTCTGACATCATTCCAGTCCCAGAGTAGCCTATCTGGGCCCACAGACCTTAATGGAAAAACCATTCCACATTTTCTTTGCAACTTTTTTTGCGTTGCAATGTATTTCAGTGGATCCCATGCCAGTCAATTGGCATTCCTGGCTCCCATGATCTCCAATGGGCCTTCAAGCCTCTCCCATTGTTTCCAATGGGCAATCCTGTCATTCCTTTTATACATCCCAGTTAGTTGTCCCTTTGAAACTGTACCACACCATTTTAAGAAACAGCAAAATGAAGAGCAAGTAATAGTAAAATGAAGCACATGAACATGTACAGAGTGCACATTTCTGGGCTGCACACAGGGCAAAAGGAAATTTTAAAAGGCCTCTGATTTGCATGTTCCCCCAATCTTGTTCATGTACTCCTGGAGGGGTTTTTTGGTCATCCTCTGGGCGTGGAACAGTGGTAACTTCCAGGACATTCAGTTTTCCAGAAGTGCCTTAAATCTTTCTTTGGGATGGCTTTTAATGGCTGACTTCTATACAGTATTGTAATATTCTAAACAACTATTTTATTTTTAAAATAGATTGGCACAAAGCCCTCTGGAGGGGGTTCATTAAAGACTGAATTTAAAAAGCTTCAATAAAAATGTCAAAATACTATAGAGATAGAATTATTGTAATTTACATACAGTCAAAATTCATCTTGGTGCAGAGCTTGGTGAAAAAATTATGTTCTGGGTCAGAAATAGAAATAAAGAGCTATTATTTATTTATACATATTTTAAAAGAATTTATATCTTTCAACCTGAAGATTTTTGAATGAGCAGTCCTAAACTAGTCTACTCAGAAGTGTCCCATTTTTTTTCTAATCTCCCAGGTTTTTAGGATTGCAGCCTGAGATGGTTAGCTGCGCTGTTAGGGGTGTGGCCTAATATGCAAATGCATTTTTCTGTTGGGTGTGGCCCGTTATGCTAATGAGTTCCTGCTGGGCTTTTTCTACAAAAAAGCCCTGCCTAAGGTGAATTGATCTCTGCAGCTGGGAGATCTATTGTGATTCCCAGAGCACTGCCACTGCTGCTGTTAGAGGAGAGGAAGGAGACAGGAGGCTGGAAGAGTCATGGGGGCAGAAAGAGAGAGGGATGGAGTGGGGGGGCAGAAAGAGAGAGAAAGAGTGATGAGTTGGGGAGGCAGAAAAACAAAGAGAATGACAGGTCAGAAAGAGAGAGAAAGTAACACACATGGAGGAGAGAGAGAGTAAGAAACGGGGGACAGAAGGGAGAAAGAGTGTGAGAGAGGTACGGGGAGAAAGGAGGAAGCAAACGTGTGAGGAATGGGATAACCATCCTGCAAGTTTCTTGCAAGTCTCCACTTGTGTTTATCTAATTCCCTCTTGAAGCTGTCCATGCTTGTAGCCGCCACCACCTCCTGTGGCAGTGAATTCCATGTGTTAATCACACTTTGGGTGAAGAAGTACTTCCTTTCAGTGGTCCTGTTTCAGTGCCATAGTACTCCCATAGAATTTTTAAAAACACCTCCAAGGAAGATTGTGTATGGAGCAGAAAGGGGCGGGGAAAATGTTTAAAATTACCATAACACTTCAGGGACAGCTCATTAACAGGAAGGAAATCACTGTGTGGAACCTCTGTCCCTGTCTCGCTTTACAAGATGGCAGGCCAATAACAAATATAATCTAGTTTAGAAAGGTAATGTAAAATGCCTCAGAATCATAGTATCATAGTGTTAAAATGTGTTATACAGGCCATCTAGTCCAACCCCCGCTCAATGCAGGACCAGCCTAAAGCATCCCTAACAAGTATTATTTCAGCCACTGCTTGAAGACTACCACTGAGGAGTAGCTCACCACCTCCCTAGGCAGCCAATTCCACTGCTGAACTACTCTTACTTTAAAAAAAAATAATTCTAATATCCAGCTGGTATCTTTCCACCTGTTATTTAAATCCATTATTGCAAATCCTGTCCTCTGCTGCCAGCTGTAACAGTTCCGTGATCGCCTCTAAATGACAGCCTTTCAATACTCAAAGAGAGCAATCATATCCTCCCTTACTCACCTCTTCTCCAGACTGAACATTCCCAAGTCCCTCAGCCTTTCCTTATAGGGCTTGGTCTCCAGGCCCATGATCATCATTATCACTCGCTTTTGTACTTGCTCCATTCTGTCCACATCCTTTTTGAACTGAGGCCTCCAGAACTGAACACAGTGCATGTCCTACTCCTGCTGGCACACTAAGGTCAAATCTACATCTGACTTTCCCACTGGAATCATTCTAGTTTCAAAAAAAAAAGCCCCATCTATACCTGTTTCTAGTTTCAAACCATACTTGTTCTAGTTTAAAAACCACCATCTACATTCGTTAATTGTCCTCTTGTTGTCAAGCTAGCATTACACTGCTTTAAACAGATCCTGTTGCTTACTGCTCTTCAGACCCAGGGAGTGAAATTTGAAACCAGTGTGAAATGAGTGTAGGAAAAGACAGCAGTCAAACTACTTCAGAGGGGAGGTGTAGATTTGGCCTAAATCAACAGCAGCATATACATATGCTTCAGTCATTGGCAAGGAGCTTGTCCAATGAAGAGCAGAATCAAACTTCAAATCCAAGCACAGTTTCATCAGTCTATCAAGGCAGCAAATTCCAAAAAGGGTAATTACAGGATTCAGTGTTGAGGCACAGGTTAAAGTTCACAAGGAGGAGGCAAATACAATAAAACACAGGACCAACACAGCTAACAGACAGCAGACATGATGAACACTAGCGAGAGTGTAAATCAGCAGAAAACAAACGTTACTTCCATGCCAGCCTGCCCCTGGCTGCTGCTTATAACCCATTACTGATCCTTGGCCTATGTTGAGTCATTCTATCACAGGGGCAAACTATTAAAACCCACGAGACTACCTAATTGACCATAATCTCCCAGCCAGAATTGAAAGCCGCTAAGTGGCCTGTTGGGAACTCTGGTGCTTAGCCCGCACATTCCTCATAACCCAGCTTCTCCAGCTCTCCAATGGCTCAGGTGATGACAGAGGTGATGCTATCTGCCATCTTCTTTCTGCTGCCAGTCCCAACCCCAATGGCTGTGACAGCAGTACACTAGCCTTGGGGTGAAGAACTTCTGAAACAGACAAAACCACCTCCTCTGGCAGAGCACCCATTGTTAGTTGTAAACATGGGCCCACCTCAACCACCTCCTCCTCCTCATCTGAGGAGGCTTCTGCCTCCTCAACTCCTGGGTGGCCCAAAACAGTACTCTAGGTGTGGCTTGACCAATGCAGTGTACAGCAGGACTATGACATCTTGTGACTTGGATGTTATGCCTCTGTTGACACACCCCAAGACTGCATTAGCTTTTTTTGCCACTGCATCATATTGGCGGCTGATATTCAGTTTACAGTCCACAAATACTCCAAGATCTTGTTCACATGCACTGCTCCTCAGAAGTGTGTCCCCCATCCAGTATGGATGATTGCCATTTTTGTTACTCAGATGTAGAACTCTGAACTTCCCATGTAGAGTTGCATCTTATTCACATCTACCCACTTTCCCAGTGTGTTCAGATCTCACTGAATTCTATCTCTTATCTTCTGATGTGGTCGCTCCTCCACCCAATTTGGTGTCATCTGCAAATTTAATGAATAGTCCATCATCCAGATCATATATAAATATTTTAAAAGTACAAGCACCAGAACAAAACCTTGCAGCACCCCACTGGATGTCTCCCTCCAATAAGATGAAATGCCATTGACAACTACTCTTTGGGTGCAGTTCTTCAACCAGTTCCCTATCCACCTAGTAGTTAAGTGCGCAATGGCAGGGTGACAGTAAAGTTTTTGAGCCAAACTATGGTAAAAATGGCTACGGAACATAGAGTTTTGCCCAAGACATTGAGCACTGCCCCCAATGTCACCAACATGATGATGTCACTTTTGGAAGTGATGTCATCATGTCACTGATGTCATACAGGGATGTCTGTTTGGGTGTGGGGTTTCCCTGCTGGATACACTGTTCTTTAGTACACTGTTAAGCTGCTCAAGGAGGGCAGCATCCACCTCCTCACCCTGGTCATGAGGTATGTAGCAGAATTCAACAGCAATACTGTTTGTCCTTTGTTATGTATTGACCATGTGGTCGCCATCTGCTCCAGTAATGGCAACTGCCATGTGGCCAGAGCACATGGCCAAGAAACTACCTGAGCTTCAGCCAGGTAGAACAAAGGCCAGGTGGATTCAAACTGGCCACCAATCATGTACCTAGGTTTCTCCCAGGGAATCTATGAGATGTAAATAGACTGATAATAGCCTATCAGGCCAGTTGGGCGAGGGATAATCCCCTGACCAGCATAAAAGGAGGGCTCGGAGCCCTGGGTTGTATGTTTTATCCGGACCAGCAATAAAGATCTAGCTGTTCCACTGTTCCATGGACTCCCGACTCCAATACTTCTCATCCTTCCTTCTCTTTTCCTCACCTATACACTTTCCACTCCTCCAGTATTTTCCTGAGAAGCAAACCCTCTCCTTGCCTACAGCACCACTCTGTCTCCTTTTTGACCCTTTTGGTTTTTCTTGAACAACTCATATCCATCCACCACTCCATTCCAATCATGGGAATTGTCCCACCAAATTTCTGTAATGCCTACTAAATCCTATCCCTCCAGCTACTTAAGCAGTTCAAACTCTTCCTTCTTATTGCCTAAGCTTTGGGCATTGGTATATAAACACTTAAAGCCCTGCGCCTTTGGCTCCATTTAACCTAGCCTTCCCAGGTGGGCCTCTCCTTCAATATTGGTCATCTCCTTCCCCTTGTGGTGTTAGTTTAAAGCTGGTGAAAATCCCCAGGCTCCTGCCAAACATGTTCTTCCTCATTATAACATGAGAAGAATCCTGCTGGATCAGACCACCAGTCCATATAGTACAGCATCCTGTCTCACACAGTGGTGGACCAGTTGCTGTGGATGGCCAACAACAGGGCACAGACTCTTCAGCCTTTCCTCACCGGGAAGGTGCTCCAATCCTCCAATCCATTTTGGTGTAGTGGTTAGGTGTGCAGACTCTTATCTGGGAGAACCGGGTTTGATTCCCCACTCCTCCACTTGCACCTGCTGGATGACCTTGGGTAAGCCATAGTTCTGGCATAACTGTTCTTGAAAAAGAGCATTTTCTGTCAGAGCTCTCTCAGCCCCACCTACCTCACAGGGTCTGTTGTGGGGAGGGGAAAGGAAAGGAGTTTGTAAGCCACTCTGAGACTCCCTTGGGTAGTGAAGGGCAGGGTATAAATCCAATCTCTTCTTCTTCACCGTCATCATCATCATCTTGGTTGTCTGCCTCTGTATTTTTTCCATTCCTGCAATGTCCTTTCTGAGACACGGTGACCAAAACTGTACATAGTATTCCAAATGAGGCTGCGCCATAGATCTATACAGGGACATAATAATATGGGCAATTTTATTCTCAGTCCCTTTCCTAATAATCCCAAACACAGAGTTTGCTGTTTTCACTGCTGCAGCATAGCTGGTTGACCTTTTCATTGAGCTATCCACTACACCCCCTAGATCTTTTTCTCTCTCAGTTTCAGTCAGTTCAAGCCCGGTAGCCTGTACTTGAAGCTGGGACTTTTTGTCCCAGTTTGTATCACTTTACACTTACTGACATTGAACTTCATTTACAACAGTGCTGCTTACTCACCCCATTTGTGGAGGTCCTCTTGGAACTCTTCACAGTCAGCCTTGGTTTTCACCATCCTGAATAATTTTGTGTCATCTGCAATCTTGGCCACTACACTACTCACCTCCAATTACAAATAATTTATGAATAGATTAAATGGTATCAGTCTAATACTGATTCTTGTGCAACCTCACTGCTTACTTTTCTCCATTGTGAGAGCTGTCCATTGACTCATACTCTTTGCTTCCTGTCATTTAACTAGTTTTTAATCCATAACAGAACCCATCCTCTTATCACATGATTGCTAAATTTACTCAGAAGTCTTTGGTGAGGTATCTTCTCAAAAATCTTTTGAAAGTCCAGGCATATAATGTCCACCTGGTCACTGCTGTCTACATGCTTGTTTGAGCAGCAAAAGGTTGGTGAGGCAGGACTTCCCTTTGCAGAAGCCATGCTGATTTTTCCTCAGCAGGCTTTGTCCCTCTCTGTGCCTAACAATTGATTACAGTTTTTACTAATTTGCCTGGGATAGACATTAGGCTGACTGGCCTGAAACTTCCTGTTTCCCTCCTGGATGTGTGATGGATTTCACAGAAAAGCAGGCTTTTTAAAATGCTGCTTGTGTCAGAGAGTCAGGGAGTTCATGAGTTAATCTTCCCTGGAGAAAAGAGCTTATGTGATTGGATGCTCTACTCACTCTCTGACTGGCCAACATTAGCTGAGAGAGGAAATAAAACAGTTGATCTGGAGAAAAAAGGAGTCTTTTGCAATTTGGTCTTTCACCTTTTTGTTTTTGTCTAGCGTTTGGATCAGTAGCCAGAGGGTTTGGCTTCTGAGGGAAGAGACATTTTGGAGTCATTGTTTCCTAACAGGCAATAGTCAGAAAAGTACTTCTATAGAGAGAAGAACAAAAACCACATTGTCTTAAATATATTGAAACTGCTCTGAAGGAGAATTTAGATTCTCAGTCAGGAAAGCTACAGAACAGCCTTATACAGACAAAGGACACTATAGAAGGATTTGGCAGAAGGTCTGGGTAGTAAGAGAGAACTCCCATACAAGCTAAATATTAAAATGAGTTACTGCTACTTAGGGACAAGGAGAATAACTCCCTGCCAGTGAAAGGGGTTGGGAAGAGAACCCTGGTCTGTGATAAAGGAGAGAAGCTTAGACACTTCAGGAGTTAGTGAAAAAAATGTAATATCTAAAGGAAAACCTAGAACTCTGAAGGAAGGAATCTACAAACTTTAAGCAAACATTGTCCTCCAGAAGAAACATTAATAAGAACGGTATTAGTGCTGAAATATACTGAACAAAGTACCTCTCAAAGAAGAACTAGAAAACCTTGAAACAAAACTACAAATACAATCTCAAAACCTTGAATATTCTTATCATACCTATGTTTCCTGCCTGTTTTTGAAAGTTACTTTGTTTCAAATGCCATTTCATAAGGGTTTATAAAACAGGACAGCTCCTGTCTTCCCCTCAGGTACCTGTACTGCGTCTAAAGCCTAAACCAATATCAAAACAAAGGGTGGGACAGTTTCAAGTTTATATAAAAGGGAAAGAGAAAATATACACTCTACTGTAAGGTGACTCAGACAATGAGCGGAACTGAAGTTTTGGTGGGAAAAATCTGCAGGACAGTTAGGGAGATACTGAGGTTCATCATAGGATCCCTTCTTAAAAAATTGATATCACATTTGCTACTTTCTAGTCTTCTGGCACAGCAGCTGAATGTAGTGATAGGTTACAGATACAAGTTAGTAGATCAATGCTCTCACATCTGAGTTCCTTAAGAACCCTTGAGTGTATGCCATCAGGATCTGGAGACTTATTGGTTTTTAATTTCCTCAGTAGGTCTAGAACTTCATTTCTGGCCACCTCAATTTGGCTCAGTTCTTCAGACTCCCTTCCTGAAAATAGGGGCTGTGGCATGGGTATATGCTACATGCTTTCCACAATGAACACAGAAACAAACAAAATCATTGAGCTTCTCTGCCATCTCTCCATCTTCCTTTAGCTATCTTTTGATTCCTTTGTCATCTAAAAGCCCCACTGGCTGGTTTCCTGCTCCATATATATTTAAATTTTTGTTGCTGGTCTTCATGCTTTTAGCAACCTGCTCCTCAAATTCTTTTTCATCTCTTAAATTATTTTTGCCAGAGCCTGTGGTCTCCCCTGTTCAATTCATTGGGGCAGACCTTCTACCTTTTAAAAGAAGCCTCTTTTCTTTTTATAGCTTCCTTGACTTACATAGTTAACCACATAGTGCCTTTCCTAACCATGGGAATGCATTCTGTTTGGACTTCAGTTAATGTGGTTTTAAATAGCTTCCAAGAACCCTCTAGGCATTTGACTCTCTTGTGTTTCCTCTTCAGCTTCCTTTTTACTATTCCCCTCATTTTTGTAAAATTCCCATTTTTGAAATCAACATCACAATTTTGGACTTTATGGTTAACTATCCATTGACCTGAATGATGAAGTTACTAGCATTGTGGTCACTGTTCCCAATTGGTGTAATGACCTCTACATCTGTCTTTGTTGTGTGGAAGAAGAAGAGGTTGGATCTATATCCTGCCCTTCACTACCCAAGGGAGTCTCCTTTCCCTTCCCCTCCCCACAACAGACCCTCTGTGAGGTAGATGGAGCTAAGAGAGCTCTGACAGAAACTGCTCTTTTTCCAGAACAGCTGTGCCAGAACTATGGCTTGCTCAAGGTCATCCAGAAGGTGCAAGTGGAGGAGTGGGGAATCAAACCTGGTTCTCCCAGATTAGAGTCCGTGCCCTTAACCATTACACCAAACTGGCTCTTGTGTGGAGTGGTAGGATACATGCTACTAAGTATGTATCTGCCAGCACAGTAAAATCCAACACATCATGGTACACTTGTACACAGTGGTTTCTTCCAGGGCCACTAAGAAAGTTCAACTAGTAGCAACATCAAAGTTTTGACCTGATATGCTCATATCATTAGCTGCTCATAAATCTCACCCATAATCCGAAATGAGAGAATGGCCCCTAGAAATTAGTAGTTTAGATTGAGTATCTAAACCAGAAAATCTCACATCCCACATTCTCTTCTCCCCCCCCCCCCCCCACAAACTTCTTATCTATAGCTGCTGCTACTTTGCTATGATAGTAGCAGTAGACCATCTGGCCAGGAAGAAAGCGGAGATTTTGTCCTGCCTTATTCCTGACCAAGCATTTTTTTCCTTTTAAAAGTAATTCATTAAAGACATTTGAATAATATATTTCTCTCTGGATTAAAGTGATTTTGAAGTAACAAATTTAATATGTCTTTAATTCATTTCAAATATATAACATATTCATAAATATAGTCAATCAGAGAGATCAGTAAACCAACAAAATCAGCAAGAAGAGGAGGAGGAGGAGGAGGAGGAGGAGGAAATTGGATTCATACCCTGCCCTTCACTACCCAAAGGAATTTCAGAGCAGTTTACAAACTCCTTTCCCTCCCCCTCCCCACAACAGGCACCCTGTGAGGTTGGTGGGGCTGAGAGATCTCTGACAGAAACTGCTCTTTTTCAAGAACAGCTGTGCCAGAGCTATGGCTTGCCCAAGGTCATCCAACTGGTGCAAGTGGAGGAGTGGGGAATCAAACCCAGTTCTCCCAGATTGGAATCCACACACTTAACCACTACACCAAACTGGCACCAAAACCTCTGCTCCTCAGACTGTTTCAAAGGACAGCAAAGGCGATACAGACCTTACCTTATTTAAGAACAAGAACATAAGAGCCCTGCTATATCAAACCAATAGTCCATGAAGTCCAGTATCCTGTCTCACACAGTGCCCAACCTCTGGACAGCCAACGACAGGGCATAGAGGTCAAGGCGTTCACCTGATGTTGCCTCCTGGCTCTGGGATTCAGAGACTTAGTGCATTTGGCATCCCATCCCTTTTTTGTGCCCCTAGAAATGGCCCTAGATGTGGTCTGTAGACAGTTTAAAAGATTGCTAGGAGAATTTGAGTTGTCAGGTTTACATAGGGAGGTATGGTCCTAAAAATATGATGGTCCCATGCCATGAAAAGTTTTAAATGTTAAAATCAGCACCTTGAATTGAACTTGGGGAAAAAATGGCAGCCACCATAATTGATCTAATATTGGTATAGTATTACTGACATGATTAGATCAGTAAAAAAAGTAGTAAGGAATAATTGCAGTTTCTGGATTGTCTCTGGAGAACTCGTTAAGGAGTCCAATTTTGAGATTTATCATAGCATGGATCAATGTGGCCACATCAGATAAAACAATTTATGACCAAGGTGTTACTGGTAAGAAGCACTCTTGGCAACACTACTTACCAGCGTTTTGTTTAAAATGGTGGATCCAAGATTATTCACAGGCTTTTATCAGAAACTGCCAGTGCAGGAGAATTCAAAGAAATTCCCTCATGCCAGACACCTTAGGAACAATATTTCCAAAGACTCATTGGACACCTCAGTTAATGAAAGAACATGTGAAGTGTCAGGACAAGAAGAAGGAAGAAGGATGTGTCTTCCTTCCTCTTAGCCAGTCGGATATCTGGCTCATTGGTAACTCACTCTCTGTGGCAATGCATAATTGAAATGAATGGGAGTGAACATTAAACTGCCTAGTTCATCCAAGTCTGATTATGAGTTGAGTCCAAAGGAGCTAGCCCATTGCTAAATTCAGTTCATTCCAACGTAGCATATATACTAGTGACAAGGAGTAGCAAACCCTTAACTCTTAATTGTGGTATTAGGCAGTAAAAAGAATGGAGGTTTCTATAACTGGTAGTTCCATAAACCATTGATTAACAAGGTATTTTATCTCTATACTATTTCCCAGAGGTTTTTTGTGTGTGCAGATACTTATTTCTGCCAACAGAGGGCTCACTCTCCCCCAACAGCTTTTCCTGCAGAGTCAGGGGCCTTTCTGGGGTTGCAGAAAAACCCAAAAAGAAGAAGAAGAAGAAGAGGAGACTGGATTTATATCTCGCCCTTCACTCACTTGGAGTCTCAGGGCGGCTTACAAACTCCTTTCCCTTCCCCTTGCCACAACAGACACCCTGTGAGGTAGGTGGGGGTGAGAGAGCTCTGAGACAACTGTCCTTGAGAGAACAGCTGGTATAGAGCTATGGCTTGCCCAAGGTCATCCAGCAGGTGCAAGTGGAGGAGTGGGGAATCAAACCCGGTTCTCCCAGATTAGAGTCTGTGCACTTAACCACTACACCAAACTGGCAAAGTTAAAAAAAACCCATCCTTCAGGGACCATTGAATTCCCCCCAATACTTTTTGAAATGGCCTCTGCAGGGATTTAACTCCAGGCATCAATGGTGAGAGATTAGAACATTAGAGGGAGGGAGCCTCTAACGGTCAGTAAAAGGCAGGGGAAGGGCCCTTTCCTGGACTATTTTGGCCTTTGAGGAAGGGAGCCTTGGAGCCAGGCCTGACAAGGATTGCCAGTGTCAGGCTGGGGAATTCCTAGAGATGAGTTGGATTTGACTAGCTTTCAAGCAAGGGAAAGCTTTACCTTTACTAAGGAGGGCTGAGTTTGGGGAAGAGGAGAGCCCTCAGCTGGGTATAATGCCACAGAGTCCACCCTTCAAAGCAGCCATTTTCTCCAGGGAGACAGATCTCTCCTGTCTAGAATTTGGGGGGGGGGGGTGTCTCAAGGCCCCATTTGGAGGTTAGCAACCCTAAGCCCTGCTGCCAGGTCTGCCCCCCCCCCCCCCGGCCACTGGCAGAGGATCGGGGTGTAAGGTTGCCAGATCCAAGATGGAAAACTCCTGGAGATTTGGGGGTGGAGCCTGGGAAGGACAGGGACCTCAGTGAGGTACAATGCCATAAACTCCACCTTCCAAAGCATCCATTTTCTCAGTGGAAAGTTATCTCTGTTGTCTAGAGATGAGCAGTAATTCCAGGGGATCTCCAGGTCCAACCTGTAGGCTGGCATCCCAAGGCAGCACACTCTGGGTGACTTGATATCACCTGACTTGCACGATGTAATTAGGCCCAGCTGCTTGCTACTGTTCATCAGAAGCCACTCTATGAAAGCTAGTATGATGTAACAGAGCTTTAGATTAGGGTCTGTGAGGCCCAGGTTCAGATCCCCTTCTCGTGAAGCTGGCTGGGTGATTTTGGACCATTCACACACCAACCTCACAGGGTTGTTGTGCTGATAACAAGGAGGAAATAATAATCTAAGCTGCTTTGGTCTCCACTGTGGAGAAAGACTGTAATTTTCCTAGGTAGAGACTGTGGGGGAGTGGAGTGGAGATGGAAAGCTGAAGACAGAGAGACAGATAAAGGTAGGTTAGCTGTTGGGTGGGAAGGAAATAGGGTAGCCAACTCCAGGTTGGGAAATTCCTGGACATTTGAGAGGTGGAGTTTGAGGAGGGGAGGAACTTCAGACTGGTATAATGCCATAGGTTCCACCCTCCAAACCAGCCATTTCCTCCATGAGAACCACCATTGCCAGCCTCCAGGGGAGGGCTGGAGATCACCCAGCATTACAATTGTTGTCCAGGTGACAGAAATCAATCCCCCTTGACAAATGGCTGCTTTGGAGGGTTGAGTCTATGCATTATACCCTTCTGAGGCTGCTTGCCTCCCCAAGCCTCACTGTCCCAAGGCTCAACACACAAATATCCAGGGATTTCCCAATGTGGAGCTAAGGTGAATTGATCTCTGTAGCTGGGAGATTCGTTGTGATTCCCAGAGCACTGCTGCTGTGGGGAGAGAGGAAGCAGGTGGGGTGGCTGGGAGTACAACCACCACCGCTGTTGCTGCTGTGCAGGGTGGGGGAGAAAGCAGGCAGGAGGCTGGGAGAGTGATGGGGGCAGAAAGAGAGTGATGGGGTGGGGGGCAGAAAGAGAAAATGATGGGGTGGGGATGCAGAAAAACAAAGAGAATAATGATGGGTCAGAAAGAGAGAGGAAGTAACATGTATGGAGGAAAGAGAGAGAAAGAAAAGGGGGGGACAGAAGGGAGAAAGAGTGTGAGAGAGGTAGGGGGAGAGGGGAGGAAGGAAAGGTGTGAGGAATGGGATAACCATCCCACAAGTTTCTTGTGGGTCTCTGCTTGTTGTTCCATAAAATAGCAAAGCCAAGGCAAAACCAGCTTTAATGCTGCATTAAATGCTAACAAGGTCAGTTACTTAACAGGATTTAGTACAGTATGTTTTAAAAAAACCCAAAACTTGACTTTGTTTCTGTCCTGTGATCAACCCTCATTCATGACTTTGAGAATGTATTATGATAGTTTCCGATAATTAGAAGCAAAGGTCTTTGCCTGTTTATATTTGGGAAAGGTAAAAAACCCTACAGTACAAGGGCATCAATCACTTCCACAGCTTTGATTTCCTCGCAAATGTAAAACAATGCTGTCACTTTGGCCAATATATGTCCTCTGGTAACAGGGTCTATGGGCTAACTTGTATTTTAGTTTTGGACAGAGTACAGTTTTTGAAGCATCCAGGGCATTAATAAAAATGATTTTTAATACACTTCCAGCAGTCAGGAGACAACTCTTGACATGAGGATGTGTTATACCTGGAGGGGATGGTATCTCTGAAGAATATGTCAAAGATTAGGAGATGCATCATTGGCCAGGCAATCAATTTTACACTGAGACTAGTCAGCTTTGCCGATGAATAAAAGAGAAGGAAAGGCCTAACCACTGTCTATTATGTGTAGGAGTGGAAAATGGTATTTTAGGGTTTGATAATTTAATGTTCTTTTAAAGAGAATTAAAGTTGAAGTCTATGCAATTGTAAATGTACTCTGAAAATTTAAATTATTAGGAAAATGTAAAAGATCTAGTCCTTATGTGAGAAGAAGCAGATAATCTGTTGCTTTCAGTCTCAGACATTTTAAAAGAATTCATTTAAAAGAACACAGTAAATGAGTATTTGATATTATTCAGAAAGCATAAACTTTACATAATACCTTAAGAATTTTTAGGAGATTCACAAGCAAAATTGCACCCTTCTAAATTCACTGAATTCCATGGATATAGAAGGATGCAATTCTACTTAGGATTGCCCTGCTAGTTGCTTACAGGTTGATAAGACTAAAATCTAATTTCCCTGCTCACAGAAGCATTTGCACTACTATTTCTAAATGTAGAAAAGAGCAAGAGTCTAGTAGCACCTTAAAGATTAACAGAATTTGTGGTAGGGTATGAGCTTTCATGAGTCACTGCTCACTTCTTCAGATACAGCTAGACTGTGGGTCCATCTGTCCTACTGGAAAGTGGAGTGATTTCAGATGCCGAATGACGTTAGCAGGCATGATTGGATTAGGTGTGATATGTAGAGTGGTAGTAGGTGAGGAGAAATCAACTTGGTAATGAGACAGGAAACCTAGGTCTTGATTCATTCCAGGTGGATGCATTGCCTTGAGTTTCATTATCATTTACAATCAATGCAGGCTCTCTTTCTAATCTCTCCTTGAAATTTGTTTGTTAGAGAACTGCTACTCTTAGGGGAGGAACATTTTAACCTACCAGGGAATTCAGTTGCTGACCTAAGTAGCAGTTCTTTTACAAACAAATTTCAAAGGGAGATTAGAGAGACAGCTGAATTGCAACTGATAATGAAGTTTAAGACAATGCATCCATCTGAACTGATCAAAACCTAGGTTTCCAGTCTCATTATCAATGCTGATGTTTCCACACCAACTATCTGCATATCATACCTAATCCAATCACGCCTGTTATCGTCATTCACTTGCTAATGTTATTCAGCATCTGAAAGCTACAGGGGGGGTTGCCCACAGAAAGCTGCAGGGAGCAGAAAGCAGCAGTGGTTTAAATGGCTCTGAGCTTTCTGCTCTTCACAAACCATCATGAGCCACCATGAATCACAACAAAATTCGTAGTAGTTTGCCCAGGTTCTGGATGTCTGGACAAACCCTGAACCTTGTGCAGGACAAAATTCTTGACAAACTTTAGTTTGTTAGTCAGTTCATGCCTATCCCTACTGGAGAGGTTTAGGGGTGGACAAAGCTGAAGTACAAGGTGCAGAGTAAGGAGGAAAAGGGGAGAAAACGTGTAGCAGGGTTCTCAGAAGGAAACCAGAATTCTGACCAGTAGAACTCTGGGCCAGAGATATGAGGAACAGTTTGCTAGGGAATGGGGTCCTTCTTTTATGGACAGAAGATCCTCAGGTTAGGTGGGGGGTTGGCTATTTTGACTTTGGGTTAGGTCAAGATAAAAAGTTTGAAACTCACTGGCTGGTCCAAAGTTAACTGCTTTCAAACTTTGGTAGGAAAAAGTGGGGGGAAAATACCTTGATTATGTTCTTGTGAACCAAATCTGTATGGGCAGAAAAAGCTTGGGTGAGGCAACATGATTAACATACTTTCATTAGGTTGAAGTGAGCCAGATCTGCATGGACACAAAGACTTAAGTGAGGCAGGATAGGTTCTGAAACAGGATGGAGTGCAAATCAATGACTCGAGTCATTGGCAGTCCTTTTTCATTCTGCTTCGTAATGTTGATCTTGATTGGGCATTATGAGACCAGTTTTAGGACTAGAGAGTCCCTAACAAATTTGAAAGGAGTAGTGTAGATTAATCTCTAAAATAGGTAAAGGAATCTGGAGAGTGCCCAGAGTTGTCTATGGAGTTCATCCAATCTGGTCACTCACCAGCTACTACAGCTGAGGTTGGGAGTGAGGATGTGGCTTTCTTCCTTCTGGAAGCACTGACTTAAACCTAGGTGCTATATGGCATGGGAGAAAGTGTATTTATTTTGTTTAAAACAATTTTAAGCCTCCTTTAATTCTAAAATATTTCAAACAATAAAACTCTTCAGATATTAAAAAGCATTTAAAATAAAACCATATTAAACATTTAGAACAATTAAATAAGACAAACACATAAAGAAATAAAAACATAAACAGGGAGGAGGGCTAATCGGTGTTAGTAAGTGAACACAAAAGACTGAAACAAACAAGAAGTCTTCACCCTCTGGCAGAAAACAGTGATAGAGGGAAACAGACAAATCTCCCTAGAAGAAGAAGAAGAGATTGGATTTATATCCCGCCCTTCACTCTCTTAAGAGTCTCAGAGCGGCTTACAAACTCCTTTCCCCTCCCCTCCCCACAACAGACACCCTGTGAGGTAGGTGGGGCTGAGAGAACTCTTTCCCAAGCTGTCCTTGAGGGAACAGCTGGTACAGAGCTATGGCTTGCCCAAGGTCATCCAGCCAGGTGCAAGTGGAGGAGTGGGGAATCAAACCCGGTTCTCCCAGATTAGAGTCCGCGCACTTAACCACTACACCAGACTGGCTCAAGGAATTCCAGACTGGCTCAAGGAATTCCTAAGCAAGGAATTCCAGAGTTTCAGTGACATAATCAAGAAGGCCTTTTCTTGGGTTGCTACCAGTCTAGCTTCAGATGATGGGGGGTTGTGAAATACGAATAAGTTGAATTCAGTCTGCACAACCCCAATTGCTTTGACATAACTTATACATGATATCCAGTGTGCTGTAGTGGTTACAGTGTCAGACTAGAATCTGGGAGATCCTGGTTCAAGTTTTCTGCCATGGTAGTTTTCTGGGAGACCTTGGGCCAGTAACACACTTTCAGCTTAACCTAGCTTGCAGGGCTATTGTGAGATTAAAATGGAGAAGAGAATACTTTGGGTCCTATTTGAGGAGAAAGGCAGTATAAAAGAACTAACTAAATTTATTTATTTATTTATTTATTTTTCACATTTTTACCCCGCCCTCCCCGCAAGAATTGTATACATGTAGTTCTGTTGTTGAATCATCTGGGTGGATACTGGGAGCTGTGGCTAATCCCTTTTGCCCTTCCGTATGTTTATTGTTAACATTGTCTGAATGCTTATTGTGAAATTATTCTGTCATATTTATTTGCCTATTCATTAAATATTTATAAACCTGCCAATTGACCAGGATATGAGATGATCTAAAACTACAATGAAATACAATTGGTACCCTCCAAATTCTGCTAACTGATGAACTAGAATAAATAACCCTCTACTTTGCTATCAGATGGTCCTCAATTTCTTTGTCAGAGAAGATGAACCTACTTTTCCTCTTCCTTTCCATGCCCTCCTTCCAGTTACCCTGCTTTAAAACATTAGGCTATGTGATGGGACAGTCCTGCTCTGGCCTGCAGGCCCTGTTCCACCCTGCCCTCCTGGGTTTCCCCAACACCTGGTGGTGCTCTTCTCCCTCTCAGTTCAACCACTGCCACCACCTGCCCTTTGTAGGAATTGCCCACTGGAAGGGTTAGGGCTTCCAGCTTGCCTTCCATGTTCTAAGGCCTTGCCTCTGTCTCCCACTGCCCAGAATCTAGTGACCACAGGGACTGCTTACTGCCTTTTGCACCACTAGAAGAATAGCCAACTGACTGCCCTCCCCTTTATCCTGGCACTCCTTTTAAAATAGCATGTCCAAGACGGTAAAGGTCTATGTAGCACAGAAAGCCACTACCAAGATCAGAAGTTATAATGCATTTATTAAAAAAGAAAATGTTCACAGGCATATTTTTAGGTCAGCACCAAAATGAGCAAGAAATTCAAGAAAAGGGTAAAATGCAATTGCTTTGTTCCTCTCTCTATACATGTCCTATCTGTTGTTAAATATAAGGCAGGCTCCTTATCTTAGGAAGTTACTAGATGTTTACAGGAGTTTCATTAAGTCTCCTTTAGGCCCACACATGGCAATGGCTGCCTCCTCCAGACCTCAGTTAAGACCTCTGTCTGCTTCAATGGAATCAGCACCCTCTTTGTTCCCAGGAGTTTTATCATCTCTCTTACCCCCACTCACTAACCAGATCAGGCTGGGTCAAAGAAGCTTTTCCTGAAGTCTACAGAAGTTTCTTTCTGGAGTCCTTCTAGTCTTAATTCCTCCAAATCTCTGTCTTCTGCTTGGAGGGAGGGGAAAGACTGGACCATCCAACTGTCTTTAGCTGTAGCTGTAAATATTTCTTAAGAGGTAGCTGAGGTGAGGCTGGAAAGCCATTTAACTGACTTCCCCCTTCATGCCTGTTCTCTGTTCAGAGAGAAACATTTTATAACTCCTGGTGAAGATTTTACTCAGTTCAGACCCCCACCCCAAAAATGCATTTCTTTACAGGCTAGAACAATTTGCACTTACGTGTTTTTTCTGTCAGATAACTTTTGTATTATCATGCTTCTTGTGGTCTAGAGGAAAGCGGGAGTCATAATTTTGCAATAACATCTCTCTCAACTAAAGTAAATTGAAAGCTCCTTTATACTATTCAAATTAATGAAATGCTGGACTATAGTAGTAACATTATAGTAATGACTGATTATTATAATCCACAAGGCTGTATCTGTATCCACAAGGCTGATACATACACTGAACCTGTCTAGTGATACAAAATTACTACTTCTAAGAAGCTTGTTCTGGAAATGTGGAAATGATCCTCCCAGGAAAATAGCCTCTTATTACTTTAATTGTTATATGCCTCAGTGGCCAAAAAGAAAAAAAAAGCCATGTAACTTATTTTTCATTTTTCTGAACAACATTAATATTAGTCATTGTTGTACTTGCCAACTTTACCTCAAAATAATTTTCTAACAAGAAAAATAATTTACATGTTTGTAATGTGTGAGTAATCACCTTCACTGACCTAAGAAACTATTTTGTAACCTGCTACACTGGGGGAAATGACTAATCATAAGTTTCTGCTATATGTAGGATTTATTGAAGTATCACTATTGAAATAATTGTTTGGAATAAAGTCATTCAACAAGGTGCATTTTTGCTTCTAGGAGAAGCAGGAGAAGTAGATAGGAAGCTACCGTGCAGAAGCTAAGCACACTGCATCTCATAGTAAAAGAAGATCATAAGCATAATTCTACTTTATTTGATTTTATACCACTTTTCCTCCAAGAAGCTCAGAGCAGCACACATCTTCCCCACATTTTATTCTCTCATGAACCTGTAAAATAGGATGCCCTGAAAGGGACTGGGCCAAGGTCACTAAGTGAGCTTTATCACAGAATGGATCATAGAGTCCATGCCTCCCTTGTCCCAGTCTGGCACTCTATCTGCTATACCAAATTGGCTCTCAGATATTCAGTGACAGTCCCCTGGAATACAGTAAAAGGAATGTGTTCTTTTTTTGCATGAGTATGGTTGCGTATCTGTGAGGAAAATCTGTCTGACCCAATAAGTTGAAAAAGCAGTAATCATCTCAAAATGTACAGGGCAAGTGAACACCATCTGATGCTTAATTGGGGGGGGGGGGGAGCTGCTAATGTTCACATTTCCCTTGTAGTTGCATCTTTTGTTCCAATAAAAGGTATGTATAGTTCACTGCATTTTCTAAGGGATAAGGGTATACATGCACATCTCAGCTTTAAAAGAGCACATGTTAGAAGTGCAAGATGACAAAGAAAAAAACATCAAGCTAAAGTGGTTTGCATCAAATAGCTGCACAAAAATGTGAGTGCAATCTTAATGAAGAAATCAAAGGATTGCACAAATGAAACATAATAATAATGATGGTAACAATAAAGCATTTGAATGTTCAAAATGCTTTGTATATTTATTATTTGCATACAACTCCACTAATTAAAATAAGGCAGCTGAAGTGGGAGAAGGGTGGAGAGAGTGAAGGCTGCAGTGGCTCACTGACTCTCACCCCACTCACCTTGCCTTGCCTTGGAGGGGATTCTCCAGCCAGCCAGTGGTGGCAGCAGCCTGCTGCTTCTTGCCTGGCCTCAACCACTTGCCCAGCCATGGTGGGCTGCCAATGTGGAGCTTGGCCTCTGCAGTGAAGCACCTGGACGGGGCTTCCTCTCCTTTCTGAGAGTGGTGACTGCTTGCCGGTAGGCATGGGGTAAAGAACTCCTCCTCCCTCTCTCTCCCCTCTACTGCACCTGCCACAAAAGGTCGGCCACCTGGCTCGTCATGGGGGCACACCACTTTTCTTTTCTGTGGGGGCCCCTGCTGTACCCCTCCACTGGCTGTGGCCCTGGTGGGTGCCATTTTGATAGGGGGCGCTCCTGATGTGATAGGGTGATGCCTGCTGCAGCCCTCCATTGGCTACGACCCTGCTTAGAATTAGCTTATTTAAGCTCTACATTCCTTCATCACTGCTGTAATGATTTGTTTATCTCACATCCTTTGAATTTTATTTATTTAAAACATTGGAAATGGTATGGTTAGTAAAGATATTGATAGTCTCCAAGGTACACAAGTAGGTTTATTTAAAATATTATGAAATTCAAGTCTGATACTTTTTTCTGCTGTTTCTAACATGTATTTATTTATTTTTTTATTTATCAAAGTGAACATAGCATTATCTGTAACATAAACAGTAACAGTAACTTCCAGTGGCAATGAACAGAATGAAACAGGTACAATACAATACAAACATAAACCATCTGGACAGGCTAAATTTATTTTGTATTATTCTGAATAAATAGTGTAAATGAATAAAGTGGTGAATAATGTACTTCCTTAGCTGATTGCAACTAACATATAATAATTATCTAATTTTGATTTTCCTGTGCCATCTTGATGTTTAAATTTCCATTTCATAAAAGGAACCAATTTTTCCAATATATATTATTTATTTATCTGGGATTTCCCCCCACAATATTCATAATAAAATAATCCCATAACTCCATATATCAAGAATGTACTGTAGGGGGATTTTCATCTTTCCATTTTTAGCTATATTACTTTTTGCTTCTTTGACCATTGTCATTATTAATCTTGTTTTATTTTAGGGATTTTCAAGTTATCCCAGAGATTAAGTAGGATTAAGTCTGGATTTGCTTGGATTGTGATCCCCATTATTATAACTATTTCTAAAATGTTTCTACCGGGTATAAATGGCTATCTTAGGTTCTGAACCCAAGTTGTTGTATGTGGAGGGGTTGTTTTGTTTTGTTTAATTTGTTTAATTATGCAGTGATGAAAAAAGTATTACGGAATATATGACTAAGCTGTAAGGTCCTTCTGCAAGTTTGAAAGGACACTGAGATTTTGATAGAAAAAAATAAAACTTATTAAGAAGAAAGAAATAGTTTCCCATAGGGAATAATTCAGATGTTTGTGCTGGAGAATTAGCAAATTTCAAGCAGTCAAACAACAATGTAAACTACTGGGGAGCATTAACTGAGGTTGCTTTGTGAGACAACACAGTCAGAATTTGAGTGGGTGCTTGTAGCCTGCTGGAGAGTGGTGACTGTTCACATATTTTGTCTGATCTGTTGCTCATTGAGCAAGGTATTATTGCCTGGGACTGATTGCAGGCCCCACCTTCTGTTCTTGATGCTGGAAAGTAGGAGCGGTGGGCCTCTAAACTGTAAGGCTCCTCCTAGGCAGAGGCACACTCCTTTGGTGCAAACCAAAGGGCAAGAGTCAAAGGGCTCTTGGCCTGTGGCTCTTAGCCTGGAGATCAAGCTAGAGGACCCTAGATACATTTAAAGCACTAACCAGGTATGAAGGTAGAAAGCCAGCAGGGGTGTGGGGGATATCCAGTGTCTTGCAGAGAGTGCCACATGTATGATTATCTGCCAACTGGGTGGAAATCATGGATATGTACTTGCTGCATGGAGCTTGTGGGCTGCTGACCTGGAGAAGCTGAGGCAGAGAGAGAGGTTTGGGGAAGACACCTTCAGGGACTTTCCAGAACACTCCCATTCCTGTGCTGACAGTTCTTCTGCTGTTGTGGAGTGTAAGAGTCCTGAGGTCAGAGGGCATCATTCCAAGGAGGAGGGATGTGATTCCTTAGAAAGGACCATGTCCTTGAGCAATGGACTGATATCCTCTAGTACTAAGGATACCCCTGGGGGCAGGGGTGGGTGGGCTTCTGATAGTGATTCGATCATTAGGAATATAGAGATTGGTGTCTGTGGTCGGTGTTTTGATTGCATGGTGACTTGCCTGCCTGGTGCAAAGGTTGCAGACAACATGCAGCATCTAGATAGTTTTATAGATAGTGTTGGAGAGAAGTCAGCGGTCATGGTGAGCGTTGGTATGAATGACATTGGGAAATGTATTCATGTGGTCCTAGAAGAATAATTTAGGTTACTAAACAGAAGGTTAAAGGCAAGGACAGCAAAGGTAGCATTCTCAAAAGTTCTGCCAGTGCCATGTACTGGGTCAGCTAGCCTGGCACAGATCAGGGGTCTCAATGTGTGGATGAGAAAGTGCTGCTGGGAAGAAGAGTTTAGATTTGTTAGGCACTGGAGAACTTTCTTGGACAAGCCAAACCTGTACAAAAGAGATGGGCTTTACTTGAACCAAAAGGGAACCAGGCTACAGACAATATCAAAAAGGTGGCAAAAAAGGTAAGGAAAGGCATTGTGCGGTTGACGACACAAGTCAAGGAGGCTATAAAAAGTAAAGAGGCTTCTTTTAACATATAGAAGGTCTGCCCCACAGGCTCTGGCAAAAGGGATTTAAGAGATGCAAAAAGAGGTTTTAAGGAGCGGGTTGCTAAAAGCATCAAGATAAGCAATAAACAATTTTTAAATATAGCTTGAGCAGCAGAACATCCAGAGAAGCAGTGGGGCCTTTGGGTGACAAAGAAATCAAGGGATTGCTAAAGGAAGATGGCGAAATGGCAGAGAAGCTCAATGAATTTTTTGTTTCTGAAAAGTACTGGAGTCGGATGACGTGTTGGAATGAAATCAGCATAGTTTCCAGGACACGGGACTGAAGATCAAGTGTGAAAAGTGCCAGCTCTGCATATCTTTGGTGGACTTCCTCAGCTTCACGGTCGATGCCCAAGGAATCCACCCCATTCCCAACGAGGTGCATGCCATCACGGAGCTATCAGCCTATCCAGGGGAGGCTGTCTACCTGCTATGCAAATCGGCCTGACTGCTGGGTCGAGGTCCAGGGACATGGGAGGGGGCTGTGTAGGTACCTAGTGTACTGTCAAAAACTTCCCAAAGTCTGTGCGTTGGAGCTCGTTTACCCCCATGACTCCCAAGCCCAGGGGCCCAAACCATGCCAGCCCCAACAAAGTAGAAAGTTTTCCCTCCACTACCAGAAGGTCCAGCTTCCCATCAAAATCCTTAAACTGGACCCCGAATTTGCCTAGGCCCTTAATGGCGATGGGGTTCTTTAGGAAGTTTCTCAATCTCAGTTCGGTTGGCTTTCGCAGCCGGGATCCCCCCTGTGGGCATAGTTTGTGCAGGGTGTCCACTGATATTATAGAGTAGGTGGACCCCATATCAAGTTCTATAGAGCAGGGGGAACCCTCTATGGAGACCGACATAAAAATTTTGTTGTGAGTGTCCTGGGGCAATTGCAGTACTTGCTGATGGGATGATGACGTGGAGTGGAGGATGGCATCCTCCAAGTGGGTAGCTTGGGTGCAACGGGTGGCCTGGGAATGGCAGGCAATGTGCCCCTTCTTGCCACACAACCAGCACTTTGCGTCCCGGAAATGGCAGTTCCAGAGGTCACGCGGGTCACCACAGCTGGCACATGTGGTAGGGGCATTAGGACGGTATGACCTGGAAGATGGGATGGCTGACTTAGGTCTGGAGGTGGTGTTGCTCCTGTCCAGTGTTGCTCAGGGTGCATCTCTCTGGGCACATCAGTGGACCTGCAGGACATTGTCCTCATCCTCGGACCCTCAGAAGAGATTGTGGTGTGATTGGTGGTCGAGGAAGAATGCTCCTTCTGCACCATCTTGAAGGCACAGGCTATCTGAAAAACCTTGTCTGGAGTGGGGTCAGATGTTGCCAGCAGCTTCCTATGAAGCTTGGCATCATGGATCCTCCACGCAAAAGCCGTGAGGAGGTTGTCCTCCACCGAAATGAAATTACAGCCAACCATGAACCAATGGAGGTTGGCCAGGAATGTGGCCACAGACTCACTGACCTTCTGGGAGTGGCTGCAGAACTCCATTTGTCTGGTCAGCATGGAAGGCTTGGGCGTGAAGTAGTCATTCAACACCCTGAAGATCTTGTCATAAGATGCCTCGGTGGTGGTGCGAGGAGCAATGAAACTTTGAACCAAACACAGGGTATTGACCCTACACGTGTTCAAAAGCCAAGCCGTGTGCTTACCGGCATCTGCGACCTCCTGCACTTCAAAGAAGAACCCAAGTTGGTCAGCCCAGGCTTCCCTGAGCTTGGATTTGGATGGGTCAAATGGTGTAATCTGTCCTGGAGCGGCAGCCATGGTGACTCATGATTCAGCGGTGTGGTGAGTGGTATCCTCTGGAGCAGTTGGCAGTGCTGCGAGGTGCTGGAGCCAAGCGGTATCAGGTGCTGATGGATCAGAGCTTGTTGCGGTGCTGGAGTCGACTGGAGAGTTGCTCATCGGGATACCACCTTCATCGCCAGTGAAAAGTACTGGAGTTGGAGATGTGTTGGAATGAAATCAGCAAGCATAGTTTATTGGAGGTCCAGATGAGCATGAGAAATGGAGGTCAGGGGGCCTGCTTATATTCACAGGTAAGCCACACCCCAATCTCACCCAAATGGTGTGATAGGTGTGGTTTCCTGCCAGTGACAATCATAGGCCTGTTTGAATATTCAGAGCCTTTCATTGGTGGGGGGAATTAGGATCCAGCCTGGCCATTGTTCTCCAGACTGAGGCTCGGACCTTTCCTGGCCATGTGCTTGGCAGTGGCCATATGGCCATCACCATTGCATACATTACAGTTTCTTTGTTCATTGTGGAAAGTGTGGGGCACATGCCACAGCCCCTATTTGTAGGAAGAGAGTCTGAAGAACTGAGTCAAATTGAGGTGACCAGAGATGAAGTTCTAAACCTACCGAGGAAATTAAGAACCAATAAGTCTCCAGTTCTTAAGATGTGAGATAGTTGATCTACATCATATCTACATATCTATAAACTATTACTAAATTCAGCCACTATACCAAAAGAATGGAGAGCAGCAAACATGATACCAATTTTTTTTAAGGGATTCAGAGTGAAATCAGGAAATGATACACCAGTCAGCCTAACATCTGTCCCAGGAAAATTAGTAGAAAGGATAATCAAAGATAGAATTTTAGCCGCATTCAGAGGCACTAAGCTTCTGAATCCCAGAGCAAGGAGACAGCAACAGGGGAAGGCCTAGCCTTTATGTCATATTGTTTGCCATCCAGAGGAAGCAATTGGCCACTGTGTGAGACAGGATGCTGGACTAGATGGACTATTGATCTGATCCAGCAGGGATCTTCTTATGTTGTTATGTTAAATCCATGTGCCATCATGGTAGAAGATGACTTAATCAGCTACATAAACCAGTGGTTGTAGACCAGTCAAAGTGTACAGCAAGGTGATAGAACAAGAAGCAGAATTCAAGAACAAAAGATTATTTTATTTCTAAAGTTTTAAATAAGGGAGGAGGCTCAGGTATGTGACCAGACTGCACACAAAAATCTCTCTTATATATAAAGCTGTTTTCAAAGCGGCAAGATTCCATGGGGCGCCAAAATCAGTTGGCTGCAAGAACTGCCACTCAAAATGGCATCCTTGCCCACTGGCTGCATTCCCTCCCTGCGTTGCCTCACTCCTGCCCACAGAGCGTTGCACTTTGGGAGCTGTAGTTCTCTGCTGGCTTTACTGCAACAATAGCACAGGGAATTAGAACAACAACTCCCAAGTTGGACGTTCCAAGAGGCGGTGGGCCAGGATAACTAATCAGCTGGTGTTAAATGGGAAACAGTTTTGCAATTGAAAGGGCTTGCGGGGAAAACAAAAGGAAAACATCCAGCACAGAAGCTTGCAGTCAGTTCACTGTGCATGCCCATGAAAGGCTACCTACAGTTAAACTTCGTGGGTCGTAAAGGTGCAGCTGGACTCAAACTTTGTTCTGGAAATCAGTTAAGTGCTGGCTTGCCTTGCAGCAAGTCTCTGGCTCCACCGCTCTGCACCAACCTCTGGGGATTTCTGTAGTTTTGGGAGATGAGAGAAGAGCTGCAGACAGTGGGGCTCAGCACAGGAGGAAGCATTTATTTGCTTTCAAAATCGACAATGGGGGAGAGCCCCTCTGCAAGCCCTTTTGCGGTGCCTACAAAATGGAAATAGGTGAGCTGGCTCCAGCTTTAGCCCTAGTAATATGTGTGTGTGTGTGCACCGCCTGTTTACTCGGGAGTAAGTAAGGAAGAGAGATGCACTTCGACACCCATTCTGTTAATAAATGCAATGGCCTCTACAAAGAGGCTCTGTTGGGGGGGGGGAAGACAGCAATAGGGCTGCCAAGTCCAACTTGGGAAATATCTGGGGACTTTGGGGGTGGAGCCAGGAGACTTTGGGGGTGGAGCCAGGAGAAAGGAAGTGACATCATTTTGTGAAGTCACATCCTGTGATGTTGCTTCCACATGCTTCCACATGAACTCATGAAGTTTCCTAATACTGAATCAGGCCATTGGTCCATCAAGGTCAGTACTGACTACTCAGACTGGTAGTGGCTTTCCAGGGTCTCAGGCTGAGATCTTTAATATCACCTATTACCTGATCCTTTTTTAGCTGAAGAGGCTGATACCTCCTGCATGTCAAGCAGATGCTCTATCACTGAGCAACGGCCCTACTGAATCCTTCTTCATCTCGGCAGAATATGATTTTCATATCATAAGAACAGGAGAGAAGCCACAGTGGATCGGCCCATCCAGTACAGCCCATCCAGTACAACACTCTGTGTCACAACAGTGGCCAAAAATACCAGGTGCCCTCAGGAGGTCCAGCAGCGGGGCCAGAACTCCAGAAGCCCTCCCACTGTTGCCCCCCCAAGCACCAAGAATGCAGAGCATCACTGCCCCAGACAAAGTGTTCCATTTAGACCTTGTGGCTAATAATAGCCACTGATAGACCTCTGCTGGATGGGGACAGAGAGAGAGAGACAGACAGAAAAAAGAAAGAAAGGGGGAGGGGGAGAGAGAGAGAAGGAAAAGAGCTGGCAGATGGACTTACCCCAGGCCCAGCAGCAGCAACCTTTCAATCTTACACCAGCCGCATGCAAAAGCAGGCCCTTCAGTAAGAGCTTAGTCCCTCATTAATCTCTGGGCGGGGCTCTCTTGCTAACTCTTAAAGGGGAAATGTCTGGTGAGGCTTTTCACTGCAGGCTCTTCAGACATTTCCCTTTAAGAGGCCTGGAAGGGAGAGGGCCCGGCAGGCTCCAACGTTCCCCTCCTGTTGGCAGCCATTGCCTCCCCCCGGTGGCCAGTTTTGAAAAAGCGGGGGGGAAGCATGAAAAATCGGTGTTTCCCCCGCCCTACCGGGGGACTTGGCAGCCCTAGACAGCAAGGGTGCGGGGGGTAGCTGAGAGGAAGAGGGAAAGAACTTGAGATTAAGAGAATTGCTTCCTTCCTTCTTTTTCTTCCTCTTGCTAGCGCCCATTGCATTGTTGCCTGCAACAGGCCTTGCCCCTATTAGATACATAATACTGGATTCTGGGGAGATGGATGGACACATATTAAGGTAATACAGGGAGGTTTACAAGTGGGGATAGGGGGCATTGGAATCAGTTCAGACAAGCGGGACTTTGGTGGGAAATTCAAATATCCTAAGTGAATGACAGTCAGTCCTAAATCAGGAAATCCTTTCTTTTTGAGGGAGAATTAACACAGCAATATTCTTTTGTGATTAATGGCATACTAAATAAATACTTCTGAGACTCCATTTAATAATCTGATTGCCAGTACCTGGTGAGGTCTGGCTTCTCTCAGGAATAACTTTTCCCCCCCAGTAAGTATGAGGGCATTAGGTTCAGTTCTATACCCACTGCTAACTCTTAGACTTCAGATGATGCTAATGGCCAGAAAATGTGGTGTCTGGGTCAAATACAGCTGGTCTCACCTGAAAATGGAATGGGGGGAAATTAAAAGGCAAATCATAATGGAAGCTTTATGGAAACAATATCTGTTGGAAAGGCTATTAGGAGGTTTATGCACACAGCAATTTGAAATTAAATAACAGCAGGGCACCAAATATTATATCAAGGCAAAAAAGGGGCCAAGCTGTATTAAACATTTAACTACCAAGAAAAAAAATATGCTAGATACAACTGTAGCAGAGAAGTAATATTTATTTGCTTCCCTTGTATGGGTGTGTGTTAAGTGCTGTCAGGGATCATTTCAAGCAGGAGCTCAGGGGAGCTCAGCTCCAGGAGTTGGTGCCAGCTCCCCCCCGTGGGGGAATGCCTGCTTGTGTCATGGCTGCAGCAAAATGACCCCGTCCCCTGGAAAGGTCCTTGTTCCTCCGACCAGCCTTCTGAAGGCTTCAGCTGCCACTGAAGCTATCCTCCCAGAGTAGTGGTATTTCTGAGGCTTGGATTAATAGCTGTCCCCTCTCTGCCAGCTCTTTCTTTCTTTCTTTCTTTCTTTCTTTCTTTCTTTCTTTCTTTCTTTCTTTCTTTCTTTCTTTCTTTCTTTCTTTCTTTCTTTCTTTTCCTTCCTTCCTTCCTTCCTTCCTTCCTTCCTTCCTTCCTTCCTTCCTTCCTTCTCTTTCTTTCTCTTGCCTTCTGACATACTTCCAGTGATGTCAGGTGGTTTAGCATATGCAAATAAGTT
This sequence comes from Lepidodactylus listeri, assembly GCA_029233225.1. Lineage (NCBI taxonomy): Eukaryota > Metazoa > Chordata > Lepidosauria > Squamata > Gekkonidae > Lepidodactylus > Lepidodactylus listeri. The sequence goes on along the minus strand of JARCFY010000001.1, from coordinate 113,348,541 downwards.
ATGCTAATGAGCTCCTGCACTGCTTTTTCTATAAAATGACCCCTGAGTGCTGTCAAGTCACTTTTTTTTTCCAATAATTTTTTATTAATAATATTTAGATACAAAAACAAGAATAAACCGTAACAGCAGTACAAAGGAAACGAGAGCAATATGACAACAAGAGAGTCTAACAACACAGTGATCTCTAGTACAAAAACATAAATATGAAACTTAGGAACAGTGAAAAATACTTTAAAAAAAGCAATTTTTCATAAAACAGATTTTTGGGTATAATTTTACAGCGATTTAGATAACTTACAATAGGAAACCAGATTGCCTGAAATGATTCTTGCCATTTTCCTCCATTAAGACCAGGAAAATTAACAATTTTGCTGTAAACAAAACATTCCCAAAGTTTATTTTGCCAACTATAAAGCGTTGGAATTTTGTCATTCTTCCAAAATTGTGCAATTGTGATTCGCACAACTGCAATAAGTATTGAAACTTGTGATTTAACTCTATTATTATCAATCTGAATTAAACTTGATTCCAAAACAATCGCCTCTAACAAAAAAAATTAGATGTTGTCCCGTTATTAATAATATTTGAGCTAAAATAGCTCTCCAAAAAGTTTGAATTCGAGGGCAATACCACCAGTAATGAGCAAAATCTCCTAGTTGACTACATTTCTTCTAACAGCTCATTGGATACCTGGGATTTATTCAGTGAAGAACTTGAGGAGTAAAATACCATCTGTTAAAGACTTTAAATGTGTTAAACTGGATACTAAAAATCTTGGAATTGGTATTGGGTAGCAACCATATCTTACTCCACATTTGCTCTGTAAGTGGTTGAATACAATCAACATTCCAAGCTTTTTGCATTGATAAACTTGTCTTCATAAAATATTTAAGTAAAATTTTGTATATACTGGACAGAAGACCTTTTGAGTTGTCCTGTTGCTTTTTAATAATTTCCTCCAAGTCTGTAAGATTAGATGTAAACACCTGTGAGCACAACTTTTGTAAAACACTATTAATTTGAAAATATCTGAACCATGGAATCGATTCACCCAGTTTACTTTCTAATTCAACCTTTGAACAAATTTTATCTTTGTTCAAGAAATCAATAAGTCTATGTAAACCAAAAGCTTCCCAACGCTTAAAGCATATATCATCTTTACTAGGAACAAACCAATCTTGGGTTATAAAAGTCGCAAAACGCGAAATTTTAGGTAACAGTTTGTTCTTATATTTAAGCCATATTCTCAAAGAGTTTTTCAAAAATTTTGTTTGCATATTCTCAATTTGACTATTTGCTGGAAGATTCCAGTATAGTTCTGATAGGGAAGCTCCTTGCAAATCTACTTCTTCTATCGATTGCCAAATAAGTTTAGAGGAAGCTGTCAGAACTGTCAAGTCACTTCTGATTTATGGTGGCCCTATGAATTAATGTCCTCCCAAATGCCCTCTTTTAAGAAATACTATATAGATGTCCAGAAGGGAGCCCACCATATCTCAGTAAAACTCAAATGGGGTACCAGCAAGGCATTTCCCCAGCAGGACAATAGGGAAACAGCTTGAATACACCACCTAAAGCACTTCCTAACATAACAAAAGGGAAGCAGCCCAAATAGGAATTAAGTGATTAGTCCCTTCTTCACACAAAAATACAGGTGATGTCTGAGTGATTAGCTTTGATAACACACCCTTAATGAATGGAAGAATCAAGTCCACAATCACTCTTGTGTTAAGCCTACTGTTTCTCCAGGATATGACCATCAGTTCACACTTGGTTCTATGTCCACCCTCTAAACCAGCCAGTGTCCAGTTTATTTCAGTCACTCTCCCCTCAACCTTAGGTATGTCATTTTTGCATCTATAATTTTCCCACCTGGCAGTTAGAATCAAACTGGCCTATAAGATTCAAACTTTTAGGCTCCAAACTAATCCCACCTTTGGAGCCCACTTGCTGCTCCCCTTCCAACATTTTTACAGTATAAATATAGCCGCCCCCCCAAAAAAACCCAGAATCTTGCTGTAGCCATTACCCTGGACTTCCTTGCTTCCCCTGTGCAGCTTTGGACTCAGGACACGAAGATATTTGGCCTTAGTCTCTGCTGTACTTTCTACTTCTTTTCTCTCCTTCCACCCAGGACCCCCAGGACCCCCTCAGCATATCAAGACAGACTTATATGTTTTCATTTGGGAACCCCCCCCCCCAATGGTGTGCTTTTATTGCTTAAATTTTAAGTTGTCTCGGGTTAAGTTTTGGTCTCTCTCTGTGTCAGGGGTCCGTTGGAGCAGAAGCACACGGGAGCACAGCTCCGGGAGTGAGGAGCCCAGGGGGCGGGCACATGACCAAGCCCCACCCCCTCCTCAGCTTCCCTGAGCAGTGCAGAGGCGCAGCGCCCCGGGGAAAGCCCGGCTAGGGTCTTTATTGTTTTTAATGTTTTGTTTTAATATTGATAATTTTATCATTGTTCCTTTTATGACTGTGTACTGCTTTTCCAGAGACTTGCTCAAGGTGGAATATAAATTTCCTAAGTTTCCCATTTTTCATCTGGGCACATGGCACATAAGTACTGGACAAATTTCACCATCCCTTCAGCAGCTTCCACCTTATCAGTTTGGTGTAGTGGTCAGGAGTTGGACTCTAATCTGGGAGAACCGGGTTTGATTCCCCACTCCTCCACATGCAGCTGCTGGTGTGACCTTGGGCCAGTCACAAGTTCTCTCAGAGCTGTTCTCTCATGAGCAGTTCTCAAAAGACCTCTCTCAGCCCCACCTACCTCACAGGGTGTCTTGTTGTGGGGAGGGGAAGGGGAAGGGATGGGTGGTGCCCATGTCCTAGGTACCTCAAGTCTACTTGAAACCTGGTGGTTTCAAGGGAGCAGGAAGAGCATGAGGGTGTGTTCTTTACACTTATTTTTATTGCACAAAATATTGGATGGGGAAGGGAATGGAGGAAGAGCAGGTCAGTTTCACTCACCTGTGGAGTGGAGCCTGAGGGGTGGGTGTTGCCTTCTGACACACTTCCAGTATGTTAGGGGGTGTGGCATATGCAAATGAGTTATGCTAATGAGCTCCTGCACCTCTTTTTCTACGAAATGACCCTGCTCTGTGTGAGTGTATGTGTGAGAGTTTGGGCAATCTGAGCTTCTCCTGCTTCTCTTGATATGTCTGTCTGTCTGTCTGTCTGTCTATCTGTCTGTCTGTCTATCTATCTATCTATCTATCTATCTATCTATCTATCTATCTATCTATCTATCTATTGTGATGATCAGCTCATAGCTTATTCATATACAACAACAACAAACTACCGGCCGATGCAGCCAACTATATACAACCCCCTGAGACACACCCACAGTCCTATTGGAGGGTTTGAATCTCCCACCAAAGTTCCTATTGATGCACTCTAGGAGGTCCAGGATCCTTGGCCACTATTGTTTCCTGGAGCCAAGCTTGGACTGCATGTCCTGGTCCTGGACCTTGGTATATATAGGCGGTGGTTCCTAATATAATGTTACTGGATTCATGTATGTGTTCCCTTAACATGCAAGGGGGACACCCCAAGTGTTGGGGGGGGGGTCAAACATAGATTGGCCATTTGGTTAGCAGTTGACAGCCATGTTCAAGGCTTGCAAACTGTGGGCTGTGGCTTCCTTGATTGAGTCAATCCATTTCATGTTGGGTCTTCCTGTCTTTCTGCTGCCTACAACTTTTACTAAAAGGTAGCTACTGCTACAGTCATTTCATTTAGTAGCATTTAGTAGCATCACAAATCGGCCAGCATCTTTAGAAATGCACAATAAGTGTATTTTTCTATGATTTCCCTGACTACCTTCTGTTTTTACATAACCTCTCATTCCAGTTAATCACTGTGACCTATTCCAACAATATGTTAGTTAATTTACCTTCCACTTTTATTGTTTATGCTGTGCTTCTGAGGTTTAATGAAAAGCTGTTTTTTTTATTCTCAGACGGATGTAGCAGTAAACCTTTCTTCCACCAGCAATGATTATGGAGAAATTATTCATATGTCCTTTTGACCTTTTTTTTTTTTGTCCCTCTACCGAAGAGCTACCACTAGATTTAATAATGGTCATTTTTATTCTACTGACTGTCATAATTCCTTCCACTTATTCATGTTTATTTTACTGTTTAATTTGATCAGGGCTTTGTAAGCCCTATTTCTACTGAGAACCACTATTAGGATAGAAGACAGTGGAACACACTTATAACCAGCAGCACAGACCCAGTACCTGGGGTGGTCTTTCTTGAGAAAGCAACACCGCAAAAACAACCTCAGAACCTCCAAAAGCAGTGCCCTATGAAGCCAGGCTTGGCTTAAACAGTGGCTTTTGCTGGGAAGCTAGGAGAACCAGATTTTAGCTGGGAAAGCTTAAGCCAAGTGCCAGGCCTGCTACATGGTCAGACATTCTCCATGTGACTCCCCGCCCCACTCTTCTCTGCTCAGTCCATAAAGACAAAGGATGGAGAAACCTAAGCTCTTGCCTCAAGCATCTTCTCCTGACCAGATGCCAGGTCTTTTGTTTATCGAATGCACAGGCAGGCAGAAACAATAAGCCACTGGTCACTGTATCTCCATCATTAATGGAATATGTTGTTATGTTTTCTGTCCCAAATCCTTTCTCACCCTGGAACTCAGAAAATATCTTTTGGTAATGCTTGCTTTTCTACACCTATTTGTTTGTCTAAGATATCTGCATTTCTCTCATCTATGCCAGTCCCATCAAGTTGAACATTGCTATAGAATGGTAATCCATTCAGCTTCATACTGTCAAGGATTTTCTCCTCTGTCTGGTACCAAGGAAACATCAGATTGCCCTATTATTCCACAATGGGAATCCCATCAATACATTGTGAAACTAGCTACCACACTTTAACATACCTTCGGGATACATTTTGGGGTATAAATATACCCAATCTTTCACAGGCCCAGTGTGACTTTAGCTAGGTGTGCACAAAGTTAACACCCCTGAGCACAACTCAGGTCCCCTGTGGTCTTGCTGGTCCATCCACACATCTCCTCTCATCGTACCTTGGATTCATTCATCTCTTCAAGATAGGTATAGTATAACCCTGACCATGGGCGTCAACTACGGGGGGGCTCGAGCGCCCGGTGGGGGCTCGAGCGCCAGTCAGCCGGCCATCGCCACCTCTCCTTCCCTCCCACCCCCGGCCTGCCCTCCTGCCTCCCTAGGGCGGGGGGGGAGGCATCTGCGCCACCCCCGCACACCCCGAGCGCGAGGCAGAGCGGGAGCCGGGGGCCCGCAAGGGTGACGCGCTGGCCGCCGGCGCCCGAGGTGAGCGGGGAGATGGAGGGAGGGGGGTGGGGAGTGTGGCGGGCAGGCGGGCGGGCGGTCACGGCCCGGGGGAGGGAAGCGGCGGCAGCGGCTCCCTGGGGGGGAGTGGTGGGGACATGGTCCTGAGCGCACGCGCACGAGGGAGCCCCCCCCGGATTTAAAAAGTCTACACCCCTGACCCTGACATTATTTAGTTAGTTAGTTAGTTAGTTAGTTAGATTTTTATCCCGCCCACCCGGCCAAGGCTGGCTCCCCCTCTGTTTGCCTGCTAACCACTTTCTAGCCTCTGATCTGAATGTAAATATCTATTATTATTAAATAAAGCCCATTTCTGTTTCAATTTGGACTGGTCATTGCCTTAAACTAAGCATCTAAAGAAAACTATCTCCGTAAAAACTGAGAGCAGATCCACGCTATACCCCAGCCTCTTGCTAGTTCTGCCTTTATAGCTAATTCCCCAATCAAAGTAAAGGTGAGATATTGTATTCAATAAAGCTATCTTGGGGTAACACACTCACCAGCCCACAGGCAGGTAGGCAAACTGTGCCTAGGGTGGTCAGCAGACAGTGAAGGATATTTTATAATGCCTTGATTTGCTGTGGAGCTAGCACTTTTTCCTTCCATCACTGTTCCTTTTCCTGGGCTGGAGATTTGAAGTGTGTTAATTTGGTACCCATAGCTATTATTTGATCTTTCCTACCTCACATGCTTTGGCAGTGAAACCAGGGAGGAATGGAAGTCTAAAAAGGTGCCTGAAATATTGACATGGGAATGACACTCATACATTCGGACAGTCCATCAATGGACTCTTCCTTACATAGTAAAAGTGTGCCACAATCAAATAATGGTTGAAGGCAACTCCAGAGGAGGAACCTGCCTCACTCATGCCACTTTATCGCCAAAAATGGGATTTTTATCAAGTGAGATGAGTTGTTTCAGGGGCATATCTTCTTGGCTATCTGACCATGCCAGCCTCCCTGAACATCTCATCAGGGATTTCTATAAAGCCTTCACTGTCTGAATTGATAATATATTATTACCATGTTTCTTTAATAAAGCTTTGGGTTTTATAGTCTCACCAGTTGTTATTGTCTCTTTCTTTCCCACTGTAAGGACAGGTAATACTCACACTAATGATTCTACTTCTTCTTTTCAAGAAACGTTACAGCCTTGATTTCTGCTCAAGAAGTTCAAAAGACTGGAAAGACCTCTTATGTTTGATTTCTCTGTCTAATCGGCAGAAAATATGAACTGCTCACCACAATCAGCCATGAAATAGAATTGCTAATGCAGCCTGCCTGGAAGCCCTTTCCTTGATCTCCTGGAGGTGGCATACCAGACAAATGACAGGTATTATGTTCCAAATGCCAATTTTGTCTCAATGTTATGGGAACACAATATAAATTGAACCAAAATCTTGTGTATGATTGCCAATAGAGTGAAAATAGTGTTGTAGTTTTAGCTTTGTCTGTCTCTAACAACTGCACATCAAAACACAAAAGAAATCGGCAGATAAGGATTTTATAACTTGTAGAAAGTGTGCCACACCCAGAGTTGGCCAGAAAGTGTGGTGTTGCTATGTCTAACACTGGGTGCTATCAGGTGCTTGCTATGGCATTTGGGTCACACAGAAGCCCATTGCTGATTAGGTTTGCTACCACTGGGGTCAGGTGAATACCAATGCTGTTCAGTCCCATCCCACAGGAAAGCAACTGAGTGAATGGTGATGTTAGTACTGGTTCCTCCTTTACCCTGATCTCATTTCAATTTTCTTTTTTGCTTAGACTATATAAAAATCTGCAGTATTACATAACGACAATTCATTTATTTTGTTGTTCAGTTGCACAGTTGAGTCTGACTCTTTGGGACCCCATGGACCATATCATGCCAGGCCCTCCTGTCTTCTGGAAATGACCATGTTAGCTGCTCTGAATTCTTAGATAAAAACAATGGGAATATGATATAGCAAAAACAAAATTGCCTCTGAAGAAAATGGATTGCATCTGATGTTGCAATAAAGAATACCGAAACCAGCAGAGAGGAAAAGAGCAAAAGGGGATTCAGGAGTAGACATAGTTAAAGCTATAGTGTCTTCAGAACTTGGATTTTACACAGATAACCACACTGCCTAAAGCAGACATGAATTCTAAATATTGAATGTATTTCTTGTAATTAATTGTATGAATATATTCACAGATGATATGCATCCTAAAAGAGTGCAGAAAACTAATAAAAAGCTGAATCTCACATGGCAAAATCTAAGCTGCATTTAATTGACTGTTCTCACCCATAAACACAAAAGAGGAAATTTAATCCTGTTTACCCAGAATCAACTTTTATGTTGTGAAAGTCAAATAACAGAGCATTGAAACACCATGGAGGTTATCCTTTTATTTGAACAGCATGACATAGTCTCTGTGTTGTTATCTACACAGTCAGGAATGATATAGTTTTAACTCAAGTGAAAGAACAAATTATGGCACCCTAAGGTAAAAAGAATTGAGAGCATCCAGACTTCAGAGAGGATAATTTATACTGATTTGATTGTGCATCCAATATTAGACTGAAGCAGTCAAAGAAAATTGAGCTTAAGAATATTTAGAAATTTAATTTGACTAATCTTGAGGGAATGAAGCAAAACAATGCAATATGCTTGCAAGCCACAGGTATGTATTTGCAGTGTTTCCTTTGCAAAAGCTGGCCTCATATACATTTCTCCCATAAAAAGAATTGAGTTAGGGATTGGCTGTGAAGGGCCATTAATAGAATACATCACATGTATTTTAATGTTCTACCACTATTTGTTTTTTAATAATCAGTAACTGATATCTCATTTGGTATTCCATGACCAGGCAGAAATTAAATACCACACACAAAGTGGTAACAATTTATATATGATATAAACATGCTGCATATGCAAGTAATGTATAGGATATTTTTGTTCTTTAATATAAAGTCAAAGCATCCATCACCATGAATAGTGTTTCTATGGGTTTCTATTCATAAAATACAATCAATACAGAGACTTGCATAGATGTGTAGATTAGCAATACCGTCCTAAACAGAATAACACCGTCTTATGTCTATTGAAGTTAATAGACTTAGAAAGGTGTAACTCCAGTTTAAAATGGAATAACTTGTTACACACCATGGAAGATATGGGGCTGATGTTAAAAGTTTTTCTCATCTGCTTACTAACACTGATCCCACAACACTGTCCATTTTCTTGCACTCCTCCCCACATTGTGGCAATGTTTCATCTAGCAAGTACACTTCATGGAGATAAAGAGTAAGAACTAACTGTGGGAAGCAACCTATGTTTTTCATAACCTGCAGTTCCACTCTAGATATTCTCTGTTTTTGGGCTCTCTCACAATCAGTGCTATTAGCTGAGCAACAGATGGCAGGAAACAACAGTCATATTCTGACCTGAGCCACTTCATGATTAACGTATGAGTTGCCTCTACTATCTGAGTGATCCCAGTGACTAAGAAACAATCAACAAACTTCTTAGCTATTTTGAGATATTCACTAATCTCAGAATATCTAAGATTTTTTAATAGTTTCATAGTCATTGGGATCAGATGGTAGAGGCCATTAAAAGTATGGCACCGAATAAATCTACTACAACCTAAACTAATTAATCAATATTTAGAATACTATAATGTCCTCTTTTTTTCTTAAATTAGCAGTTGTTTGTACAATTTAATTCAGAACTGGTTGAAAATAAATACTGTGAATGATTCTTTTAAAATAATTATCATGCAGAAAGACAATATCTCTGAGGAAGATACTGGGAACAGATAATAGAGGAAGACACCTTCATGCTTGTGACCTCCCCTAGGCCATCAAGTTGGTGAAGGTTGGAAACAATGCTAGACTAGAAATACCCTAGTATGTTTAGTACTGCAGTTTTCATGTTTCCAACTAATATTAATAGCTTCTGATTACCTATCCCTTCTATCACAAGCTTTCAATGCACCATAATGAAAGTATTTTTGAAATTACTCCACTATCTGAAGAGATTAATATGACTGTTTTCTATGTGGAATGGAAGGTTAATTAATAAGGTAATAAAGAACAATTTTCTTTTGCTATAGGTAGCAAGGGAACTTGCTTATATTGAGGAAACATAGTTACAGCACTCTTTTGGCATTGCTAACAACCATTTTGGAACTAAATTTCCATTTAGCTAAGTGTACCTAGAGGCTGAGTATATTAGATTTTGTTAATGCATGCAATTAATAAGGGGAAAGAGTACCTTTCAACATCAGGACCTTTCTCTCCATTATTTTAGTCCTTTGAGATCCCCCTTCTATTTATGAAATAACGTAATATCATATATTGAAATGACTCAGGCCATACTTGAAACCTTCATATAGTCATAAATTTATATAAAAGTTTGAATGTTATTTATATAAAGTTTGCTGGCATGGTGTGGTATAGTGGACAAAGGCCGATAGGGAGAAAAAGGATTTCCAAATATCCAAGGATGAGGAAACATAATTTAAGAAGATTTACTAATGGAATGTATATGAAAATTTGAGTATGACAAATATAATTTATTTATTTATTTATTTATTATCACATTTTTACCCCACCCTCCCCACAAGTGGGCTCAGGGCAGCTAACAATGTGGCACACAGTGCCAAGTCAAGATAAAAACAATTTAAACAATTTAAAACAACAACAAACAGTACAACAAGTTTGCAGTAGAAGTTTGCAATAAAGTGCTTGCAGAGATGGTAGTCAGCACAAATCAAGATGGCATCCTGCAAGTTCTCAGTGGCATGGTAAGACTTCCCTTGGGCCTGCCTCTCATCTCCGATGTTAATAGAGATGGTTGGTGGTAAATGGTGGCGGCTCCTAATCAAAAGCCTGGCAGAAGAGCTCCGTCTTGCAGGCCCTACGGAACTGCATAAGGTCCTGCAGAGCCCTGATCTCCTCTGGGAGCTCATTCCACCAGAAAGGAGCCACCACCGAAAAAGCCCTAGCCCTGGGGCCCGGCACACAAAGTAAATTTTGGGCCCCAGACCAGAGTGCCCGCTGGGGAACATATGGGGATAGGCAGTCCCTCAGGTATGTTGGACCCTTGCCATACAGGGCTTTGAAGGTAAGTACCATCACCATGAAGCGAACCCGGTATGCTATAGGCAGGCAGTGCAGCGCCACTAGCACAGGCTGGATATGGTCCATCATATGATGAGGCCCATCAGCAGCCTGGCCGTGGCATTCTGCACCAGCTGCAGCTTCCGGGTTTGCGCCAAGGGCAGCCCCATGTAGAGAGTGTTGCAGTGATCCAACCTTTAGGTGACCATTGCATGGATCACTGTGGCTAGGTCGTCCCAGTCGAGGAAGGGAGCCAACTGCTGCACCAGCCGCAGATGATAAAAAGCTGACTTGGCAGTGGCTGCTACCTGGGCTTCCATTGTCATGGAGGGATCCAGGAGCACTCCCAAATTCCTTACCTCTGACGCAGGCACCAACGGGACCCCGTCAAAGCTCGGGAGTGGAACCCCCTGCCCTGGACCACCCCGACCCAGGCACAGGACCTCCGTCTTCACTGGATTCAATTTCAGCCGGCTCAGCCTGAGCCAACCAGCTATGGCATGCAATGCCCAGTCCAGATCTTGTGGGTTGGAGTCCGACTGGCTGCCCAACATCAGATAGAGCTGGGTGTCATCAGCATACTGGTGACACCCCAGCTCATACCTCCAGATAATCTGGGCAAGGGGGCGCATATAGATGTTAAACAACATCGGGGAAAGCACCACCCCCTGAGGCACTCCACATTCGAGTGGGTGCCTCATGGATTGGCACTCCCCAAGCACCACCCTTTGTCCCTGACCCTGGAGAAAGGAAACAAACCACTGCAAGGCCCATCCCTGTATCCCCCCGTCGGCGAGGCAGCGGGTCAGCAGCTGATGATTGACCATGTCAAACACTGCCGACAGGTCAAGCAACAGCAAGACCTCCACACTGCCCCGATCCAGGTGTCTCCAGAGGTCATCAGTAAGGACGACCAGAACTGTCTCCGTCCCATGACCTGGATGGAAGCTGGACTGGTAGAGGTCAAGGACCAAAGCGTCATCCAGGTAGCTCTGTAACTGTAACGCCACCGCCCTCTCAATTAATTTGCCCAAATAGGACAAATTGGACACTGGTCGATAATTAGCCAATTCAGCCAGGTCCAGATGTGACTTTTTCAAGAGGGGGCAGACCATCACTTCCTTGAGTGCCCCCGGGAACTGCCCCTCCACAAGGGACGAGTTGATAATTTCCTGGGCGGCACCTCGCAACCCATTGTGGCTAGCTTTAATCAGCCAGGATGGGCACAGATCAAGGATGCACATGGTTGGATGCACAGATACGAGAAGCCTATCAACTTCCTCTAGGCTGAGCGGGTCGAACCCATCTAAGCCCGGAAACGAAGATGTGCAAGGGGCCTCAAGTTCACTCACTGTTTCCAATGTGGCAGGGAGGTCACGGTGGAGCGCCAAGACTTTATCCATAAAATAGCTTACAAATGTCTCACAGCCAATTTCCAATTCCCTAGCATTAGGTCTGCCCTGTGGCAGAACAGTTAAGGACCGAATCGTTCTAAATAATTGGGCTGGGCGTGAGCTTGCAGATGCAATCGAGGTAGCATAGAAGCGTCTCTTTGCTGCCTTGATTGCCATCTCATAGGCTTTCATAAACATCTTATAAGATGCTCTTGAAGCTTCATCGCGGGCACGGCACCACCGTCTCTCTAGCTGTCGTAGCTCTCGCTTCATGCACCGCAACTCCTGGGTATACCAGGGTGCAGGCCTGTTGCGAGGGTGTAGAGGGTACCTGGGAGCAATCTCGTTGATGGCCGCAGAGAGTCAACTCTGCCAGTCCTCCACAAGCTCATCCAACAAGCTGCCAGGGGGCATGGGGTCCCGCAGAGCCATTTGAAACCTCATAGGGTCCATTTGGCTCTGCGGGCGAGCTAAAATAAGCTAACTGCCTAGGGGCCGGGGCGACATATTCAGGCGGGCCCTCAGGGCATAGTGGTCCGACCATGGCATGGCCTGAGCAGTGATCCAGTCCACTAATACCCCCGCAACAAAGATCAAATTGAGCGTGTGCCTGGCCCGGTGTGTGGGGGCCGAGTTGTATTGAGAGAGTCCCAGTGCTGCCATGGACAACACTGAGTAGCCTGAGTAGAGGCTGCATCATCGGCATGGACATTGAAGTCACCCAAAACCACTAGGTTTGGGTGCTCCAACGCCCAGCCTGATACAGCCTCCATCAGGGACAGCAGACTGCTGGATGGTGCATTAGGTGGTCAGTACACCAACCAGACAGCCAAACTCTCTTCAGCCTCCCACACCAGACCGACACACTACAGGCCCTCGATTTCCACCAGAGGGAGCGCCCTGAAGGAGTAAGCCTCCTGAATGAAAATTGCCACCCCTCCCCCTGCCCCCTAGTCTGGGATTGGTGTAGGACCGAGAACCCGGGGGGGGGGCAATTGGGAGAAAACTACTGTCTCCCCATCCCGCACCCATGTCTCAGTCACGCACGCCAGGTTGACCTTCTGATCTAACAGGAAGTCCCGAAAGACTTTAGTCTTATTATTTATCGACCTGGCATTACACAACACCAATGTCGGAGGAGGGTTTTTCCTCCCAGCCCCACTGCCAACAACCATTGGGATGAGTCGCAGGCTGGAAGGGCATTGAGCCTTCCTATTTCTCGGCGCCCTTCCTTTTCCTCTTTGCCTGGACCCACCACTCTTTCCCCTCCCCATGAGCACTGGGATCGGTCAACCAGGCATTGCCAGACATTCTTTGCAGCAGCCACAGACGGTCAGTGGCCAGATACAGACCCCCCAGTAAGTACCCTTTAGTTATACAGTGGCCAAATAAACCTAACAATAATGCCCACCCTAACCTCTATACTTGCTTTTCGATGAACATGTAGAAGCCCTTGTCTTAAAAGTACTACCTAGTCCACTACTTAAGAACATCTTTCCAAGCCCTATTCTCTGAACCTCTTTAAACAAGTTTCCAGAAAGGCAGCATATAAACTACAGAACAGCAAAATTTAGGGAGACCCTGCCTTGGGTGACAAAGTAGTCATCACAATAAAATTTACAAATATTCTCAGATAAGACAAAACAGGCTCTGGACGGCACAAAGCAAAGTTGCCAGCCTCTGGCTTTCCCTATAGCAGTAGTTTGAGCTGCAGCAAGTAGCAGATTATAAGGTAGGCTCCACCTCCCACCGAGCCTGGGATGGTGGGAGGGGGCCAATTTGCCCCCTGGGAGGGTGAAAATGCAGATGCCAGTGCTATGATTTCACAGTGCCAAGGGTGGGCAGGGCCAGCCTTTTTGGTCCAGGCCCTGCCCATCTCCTCATTCTAGCCCTTGGCATGCTCGGCCCACCCTCCTGCCCTATGGCAGTGTAGGCTTTGTATCTAGTCGCCCTTCGGGGGCCAGGTAGGAATGTTTCTCTCCCTCTCAGATTGGAAATAAAAAGGGGGTGTTTTCGCCTATGTTGCACTGCTGTCAGTGGCTTTTGGGAAATTGGATTGTGGTTGGACCATTCTGGTTAAATAGGTTGGTCACTTTTGTTTGGTGGGGTTTGAAAGGGAATAGGGTGAGTACTGGGGCATTTATACTGTAGTATCAAGGGGTACTCCAGGAACAGCTTTCGGGCCTTTGTGGCTCAGGGCTGTGAATGGGGGTACTTACTGGGAGCATTCGGATTTGCCTGATCCTAGCAGGCCTGGTGGCTTCTGGGGTGGCCAGCCAGGAGCTCTTATGAAATGTCAGGCCACTTTTTGAAAGCAATGAGATTGGCTTGAGATCAGGGCAGGTGCCTTGCCCAGGAAGATGTGCAGGTGGTCAAGAGTTGACATCTGTCACAGTCTTTCGCATCAGTTAGCATCCCATCACTGGAATTGTTCATTAATAGTTAATAAAGTGGCCCTTGTTAATCCATATTGTTGTCTGTGTCTTCATGGGGGCAAAGGTTATCTTACAGATGAATGAATATGCCATTTTATGGGTTTGGTCATTTGTTTCCATACATTGTCATTTTCATTCCACCAGTTCCTTTTTTGGGGGGGATTGGTGATTTGTTTCTTTTACACAGTTTTTAGTGCAATTAATATTATTCAACCCCACCATATATGCCATTTAAATGTACATATTACAGGATTTAAATGTACATATTATATGGTTAAGATGGTGAACTGCAGATCAGAAGGTCAGTAGTTCAGCAGTTCAAGACCCAAATGCTGCATGATGGAGTGAGCTCCCATCTCTGGTCCCAGCTTCTGCCAACCTAGCAGTTTTGAAAGCAAGAAATTGCAAGTAGATAAATAGGTACCACTTCAGTGGGAAGGTAACAGCATTCCATGCACCTTGGCTTCTAGTCATGCTGACCACATGACCATGGAAACATCTTCAGTCAGTGCTGGCTCTTTGGCTTGGAAACGGAGATGAGCACCCCATCCCTCGACTGGCTTTCAAGCAAGGGAAACCTTTACCTTTACCTATTATATGATTTGTACTTTTGCAGAGCAGTCAGTGGGCTTAGAAGAGTGGAAATCTTGCTTAAGATTGCACTGTTATTGATGAATACTGGGGAAAAAAGATACATTTTGTGGTGACAAACTGCAAGGAAACTGAAAATAGAGCAAAAAAATAAAGTATCATGATTCACAGGAGGGAGAAGCAAAATCAAAATGGAGATTGTGGAGTTGAAACACCAGGGCTACAAAATTCAATAATAACCCTAGTTTATATCCGTGCAATGAAAAATGTCACCTGCTAATTCAGCATGTCAAAATCTATTAAAAGTATAGGAACAGGCTAGGTGAATTTGAGTAAGTGGTGACCTTAGTACAAAGGTTTGTGACCTTCTCTTCTCATTGAAGGAAGTTACAATGTATATCATTGTCCTCACTTGCAAATTGAAGGTTATGTGCCCTTCTCATGCCCACCTTTGGCTCAATTAATTTTGTTTGCTGGACAAAAGGAATTGTTATATTATTTGTTATTATTTATTGAAACACAAAACCATCATAGTGACAGGGGGATAATTAAGACGGGTCTTCCATAGATCAGCTTTGTGACATCTAGAAGCAAATTAGCAGAACAAGGAAAGAGGAGAAGTACCCCCCAATAAACCCAAAACATAATTTAATATTAAAAACCAAGGACTGAAATAAGCTTCTGAAGTAAATGAAGAGGGATGGAATACCTCCAGCACTGTAAATCAGATAGCTTTTTAGACAGCAAAGGAACTGTGTTTGTCTTTCCTGAGGAATTTACCTGCCATTTTATGTACTGAAGTAGGGGCTTATTCTGACATATCCTTAAAGGCATTTCTCACAGTTTAGCCACAAAACATCTCAGTCCTGTTTTTGTTGCTGTTACTAAATGAATATATGTGTTCTATGCCTCTGAGGGAGATAAATCCATTCAATTGGATTTTAATTATTATTTATCATAGAATTAAATTATATAGTAGAAATCATCCTTGGAATCTGTATAAATCTTGTCATTGGAACAATTATGAGGAGATCCATGTAATGGCAGTGTAAGTGAATAAATCTGCCCAGTGAATTTCTTGTATAAAGTTGTCACTGGAATACATAATTATTAAAAGCCAGAATAAATTGTGTTTATAGATTAGCCTTCATTCCAAATCTGCTTTTTAGCGACATGCATCGTTAACTATACTCTCATTTTCATGATTTCCCCACTTCTCTAATTCAGACATTAATCCAATAAGAACTAACTGGGATAGCTGTAACCGTACTTAGAAAGGTTGATCCTAATTGCGCCTGCGACTCATCCCGATGGTAGTTGGCAGAGGGGCTAGGATAACCCCCCACACACTATTCTGGGAGGATAGCCTCAGTGGTGGCTGAAGCCTTCAGAAGGCTGGTCGGAGGAACAAGTACCTTTTCAGGGGACGGGGTCATTTTTCTGCAGCCATGACACAAGCAGGCATTTCCCCATGGGGGGGGGGGGGGGCTGGCACCAACTCCCAGAGCTGCATTCCCCCGAGCTCCTGCTCGAAATGACCCCTGGGTATATTTTAAATTACCACAGTAGTCCCAAAGAAAAGAGATCAATTATTTCCTCTTGTCTTTAACCAGGAAACAGTATGTGACTGATTTATACAGTATTTTTGCATTATACTGTAGTTTGTCAAGTCAATTATTAATTAGCATTTGGTGAGGAGTTTCCCAGAAGTTACAGCAGCATCTCAGAAACGGCACATTTATAAAATGCCTTTGTGACAATCAGGAAAGCCCTGATCAGACTATGTTGACCCCCTTGGCAAGGTGAAAAACCTTAGACACATATGCTTTCACATTGACTACTTCTTTTATGCTAAATAGCAAAAAAAAAAAAAAAGTCCAACAAAGCATATTTACTTTAATCACATGAAGGGTATAAACATATTCTATTCCCATATAATGACTGTAACACATAAGTAGTGTGTAAAACAATAGACTTTAAACAGACACATATTCTTGTGCACACTTGTGAATAAAATACATTATTCAGTGGGAATTAACTTCTGAGTAAACATGCATCAGATCATGCTGCAAAAGCTCATATGTAAAACGCTAACACATTATCTTTTACTTGTGAAGTGTTTGCTAGATTGCACCCTTTTATACATGACTAATCCAGGATCACTGTTACCTCTACATCACTTAAAGTGGTTTGACTTGAAACTGGAATAAATATCATCACTTGGTTCTGTACTCACAATTGTCAACGTGCTTGTAATCCCCACTTCATTCCCATAACAACAACCAAACTGTAATTTTTAATGAAATAGCTAACCATATTCATGTCACCCAACAGGAACCCCTTCATGCCCCTTTCACAATGAGGCCTGTTGTGGGGGCACCCCAAGATCCCTTAGGTCTAGATGTCACTGGTGCAAGAATCAAATCCATCAGGGAATTCCTCCCAGTCCCAGGTACTCCCAAAAGGGAACAGTATAGCTGCTTCAATCCAATAAAATAACAGCAATCAGTGTCCCTTTGATTTGTCCTCCATAAGAACATAGGAGAAGCCAATGCTGGATCAGGCCAGTGGCCCATCCAGTCCAACATTCTGTCACACAGTAGCCAAAAATACCAGGTGCCCTCAGAAGGTCCCAGGACCTTCCCACTGTTGCCCCC
The DNA here is from genome assembly GCA_029233225.1 of Lepidodactylus listeri. Lineage (NCBI taxonomy): Eukaryota > Metazoa > Chordata > Lepidosauria > Squamata > Gekkonidae > Lepidodactylus > Lepidodactylus listeri. Next base: position 113,331,047 of record JARCFY010000001.1, on the reverse strand, counting down.
CCAGCACCAAGAATACAGAGCATCACTTGCCCCAGACTGAGAGTTCCTATTTATACTTTGTGGCTAAGGGTGCGAGCACATGGCCCTTTAATGCGGGAGGAAGGGCTGCTTCCTCCCGCATTTAAAGGGGCTGACTATATGGGCCGCAGCAAGTCCCATGCCGAAGCGAGCTCAAATGCGGGTTCCTCCTGCATTTTCCGACCCCAGGAAAATCAACAGTTTTTCCAAGTGTTGCGGGAGGAGCCCGCATTTGAGCCATCTGGCCAGCCCTCTCTTGCAATTGCGAGAGCAGGGATGTCCAGATGGCCCCCCCGCCATTTCCCCCCCTTTTACACTTGGGCGCTTGGCCACTCAAGCACCCAAGTGTAAAAGGGGGGGGAACCCCCAAACTTACCAGGTGGCTGGCAGGTCCTTTGCCACTTCTTCTGCTGACACCACTTCTTCCATTGCCGCTTCTGCCTCCTTCACCGCTTCTGCCGCTGTTTCTGCTGCTGTCGCCTCCTTCGCCGCTTCTGCCACCGCCACTTCTGCCACCGCCATCTCCTTCGCCGCTTCTGCCACCGCTGCTTCTGCTGCCGCCTCCTCCTCCTTCGCCACCACCTCCTCCTCTGCCTGCCGCCACCGGCCACTGCAGGGGTTGGGATGTGTAGACATCCCAACCTGAGGTAAAAAAATGCAGCCCCTTTAATCCGGGAGGGCTCCTGGATTTAAAGGGGCTGTGTGACCGCAGCCTAATAGCCACTGGTGGACCTCTGCTCCATATGTTTATCTAATTCCCTCTTGAAGCAGTCCATGCTTGTAGCCACTACCACCTCCTGTGGCAGTGAATTCCACGTGTTAATCACTCTTTGGGTGAAGAAGTACTTCCTTTTATCTGTTCTAACCCGACTGCTCAGCAATTTCATGGCATGCCCACGAGTTCTTGTATTGTGAGAAAGGGAGAAAAGGACTTCTTTCTCTATCCCATGCATAATCTTATAAACCTCTATCATGTCACCCCTCAGCCGTCGTTTCTCCAAGCTAAAGAGCCCCAAGTGCTTCAATCTTTCTTCATAGGGAAAGTGTTCCAACCCTTTTATCATTTTAGTTGCCCTTTTCTGCACTTTTTTCAATGCTATAATATCTTTTTTGAGGTGTGGTGACCAGATCTGTACAGAGTACTCCAAATGAGGTCACACCATCGATTTATACAGAGTTTTCTCACAACTTTAAGCAGTAGGTCAAGTTTGCAAGACAATAACCTGAGGTCCCAGAGCCTCCTTCACAATGCAGTGCTCTCAGTTAATTGAGTCACAAGCTAAGGGAAAGCTGTCAAGCCATTGCTCACCCATTGTTGAAACATCCCTAGCTGGGCTGCTACTTTGGTAAGTCAGTCATCCAACCTAAATCATTCTGCTGTTCTAGCATGTTCATAGTTGGTCTTCCACTTCTCCCTAGGTATACATCCTCCTCCCGTCATCCCAAATGCAGACCTACTGTGCTGCCCTAGCCAGCCAATAGAAGTTAGATAAGATGCTGTAGCTTTAAATGCAAGTGCCTCTGGGTATTGTAGTCCTTACCAGAGGCATCCCTCTGACTGGCTAAATTATGAGAAGCGGGAGATTAGTTTAGCTTCCTTCCTGCTCCTTTGTTTTCTGCCTAATCCGCGAGAGGAGAGGGAGACCATCTCTTTCTCACCATGGCTACTGAAGATTGGAATCACTAGATGTAACTCTGCTACCCAGCCTTCACCTAAGGTCGTGAGTACATGATCTATGATGAATATGTTTTGGAATTGAATAAAAGGATTTCAGTTTAAAGTGGCCATGCGTTGCTCACTCTCCAGAAAGGTACTCAGCCCAGCGTCTCAACAGCTGATGCCAAAGTTGAATCTGAAGTATCTGCTAGGAAGACAGGCTTATCTGGTGTCCCGGAAAGGTCGCAGAGGATGGAGCCATTTTGCCTGTTTCACAAGAAGCTGCACCCACTGAACAAATGTAGGGGTTTCTGAATGCAGCCATTGGAGGAAAGGAAGGCCCTGATCAAGGAGTACCAGCTATGCTTCAAGTGCTGTGAGTCCAAGGACCATGTCTTTAAGGCCTGCAGAGCGGTTGTCATGTGTCATGTGTGTGACAGCAGCAAGCACCCTGGCGCCTTGCATCCAGATTCTGATCCACCACAGCAACCCGCACCTAGCTCCTCTCCCACGTTGCCTTCCACAGATGCAGCGTGCACCCCAGCTCAGCCTGTTGAGGCCCGTTGCACTTAGGTCTGTGGCGCTGAGAAGAGTCAACGGTCCTGCCTTCAGATTTGTCTCACCAAAGTTTTTCCTGTAGGCCATCCGGAGAAGGCAACGAAGATGTACATCATCATGGACGGGTAGAGCAACCAGTCCTTGGCCAGTCCTGCATTCTTCGAGCTATTCGGCCTGCAAGGTGAGGAAGTCAACTATACTCTTAAAACATGTGCTGGTGTCCAGCGCCCAGTGGGGAGAATAGCCACCAGGTTCCAGATTGAATCATTCAATGGCAAGGCCCAGTTTCCCCTGCCATCATTATTGGAATGCAATGCTCTACCGGATGACCATGACCAGATTCCTACTCCAGTTGCGCTCCACCATCCTCATTTAGCACCTATTGCTAGCCGACTTCCTGCCCTGGATCCTGATGCAGACATCCTGCTCCTGTTGGGAACAGACATTCCTGACCTACTAGCCTGCCACGATCTGCTCAGAAGACCTCCCGGGACACCACATGCCCAGAGACTAGAGCTGGGATGGGTCATCGTCGGGAACATGTGTGTAGATCGTCTGAAGATGCCAGCTCAGATTACCGTCTTCACCACAAGTGTCCTACGCAATGGATGACCCACCCATCTGAAGCCATGTCCAGACCACTTCATCCTGGTCGACAGAGATTCTAGCTTGGGAGCTACAGTGTTCCAGACGACAAAGGAAGACAATGAACCCGCTCCATCTATAGAGGACAGACAGTTCCTGCAGCTGATGGACAAGGGATTCAAGAAAGATGAATCTGAAAGTTGGGTGGCTCCGCTACCTTTCCGTATGCCTAGGCAGCATTTAGCCAACATCCACAAACAGGCCCTGTCTCGACTCAGCACCTTGCACAAGACTCTAGAAAGGAAAGCCGAGATGAAGGCACACTTTGTGGAATTCATGAACAAAATACTTCAGAACAAGCATGCAGAACTAGCACCTCCTCTAAAAGAAGGTGAGGAGTGTTGGTGCCTACCCTTCTTTGGAGTTTACCATCCACAGAAGCCAGACTAGATCCAAGTGGTTTTCGATGCCAGTGCACAGTTCCAGGGCCTTTCACTCAACAGGGTCCTCCTCACAGGACCAGACTTGACTAACAGCCTACTCGGTGTGCTCATCCACTTCAGGAAGGAAGCCATTGCTATCATGGCAGACATCCAGCAGATGTTTTACTCCTTCCTGATCAGAGAAGCCCTCCGCAACTACTTGCGATTCTTGTGGTTCAGCGATGAACAATATAGTTGGCAAGTCACTGAGTATCACATGAGGGTGCATGTCTTTGGAAATGGCCCATCACCTGTGATTGCCAACTATGGCTTGCACCAGACTGCACATACAGGAGAAGAAACCTATGGCCTGGATGCTAGGCAGTTTGTGGAATGAGACTTCTATGTTGATGACGGGCTGAAGTCAGTACCCACTCCACAGGAAGCCATAGACTTGTTGAAAAGGACTCAGAAGATGCTGGCTGTGGCGAACCTCAAGCTGCACAAAATTACATCCAACAGTCCTTAAGTGTTGGCAGCATTTGACCCAGAGGATCACGCCTATGGTCTGAGAGACCTAGCCCTGGGCAACGATGCTCCCGACACCCCCCTCATCCAATGCAGCCTTGGTCTAAGTTGAGATCTAAAGAGGGATACCTTCACCTTTTGAGTGCCAGCTTCCAAAAAGCAGTTTAGCAGAAGAGGCGTTCTGCCGATGGTGAACAGCCTTTTTGACCCTTGGGGTTTGCAGCTCCAGTGACAATCCAAGGGAAGCATCTCTTACGCACACTCTCCCAGGGAGCCAAAGATTGGGATGAACCTCTTCCCCCTGGCCAGAGACAAGACTGGGAAGTGTGGAGAGACTCCCTCGGCAGTCTACAAGGCATACACCTATCCCTTACTTATGTTCCAATCTCACCGGCCACCACCTCTCGCAGAGAGCTGCACATCTTCTCCGACACATCAATCAAGGTGATAGCAGCAGTAGCATATCTAAGAGTCACCGGCCAGGAGAGTCGCATCCATGTAGGCTTCATCATGGGAAAGGCTAAGCTAGCACCACAACAAGGACGCACTATTCCAAGGTTGGAACTGTGCAGTGCCATGCTAGCTGTGGAGCTGGCAGACATGATACAGAGAGAGTTGGATGTTCAGTTCGAAGTCACGACCTTCTACATAGACAGCAAGGTGGTGCTCAGTTACATACACAACCAGAGCAGGCAGCTCTATGTGTATGTGAGCAAAAGAGTGGAACGCATCAGGCAATCTTTGCATCCTGAACAGTGGAGATATGTTCCTATGGATCATAATCCCACAGACCACGCAACACATTTCATTTCGGCATCCCAGCTTGCTGAGTCAACCTGGCTACAAGGCCCAGACTTCCTTCTCCATCCAGACTGACCTCTGCAATAGGAGGAGGAACACTATGAGCTTCTAGACCCAGATGAGGATGCTGAGGTATGGGCTCAAGTCATTAGCATGGCAACAAAGATTGAACCACGACACCATGTGCTCGAAATATGGCGCTTTGAACGCTTCTCCTGTTGGACACCACTTGTGCTAGGGATAGCACATATTGTCTGCTATGTACATCGCTGGAGAACTGAGCTGACCCGGTTGGATGAGCAACGTTGTGCCAAGAAGCTCATCCTACGCAGTGTGCAATGTGAGTCCTATTCACAGGAGTTCAAGTGTCTCAACCAGAAGAGAACAGTACCAAAGACTAGTCCCCTCTTCGGGCTGAGCCCCTTCCTCGATGATGATGGGTTACTCTGAGTAGGGGGATGCTTGAATATGGCTGATGTGGTATCAGCTGTGATAAGTCCAATCATTCTCCCGGCTCAACAGCACATCACCCTCTTACTAGTGTGGCACTACCACAACAAGGTTCATCATCAAGGATGGTATCTCACAGAAGGAGCCATCCGGGCAGCAGGCCTGTGCATCGTCGGATCGAAGAGATGCGTTGCCGCAGTACTCCAGAGATGCATGCCGTGCCATAAGCTTAAAGGGCTCTATCAGCAACAGAAGATGGCCGATCTGCCACCGGACCATCTCAGCACTGAGCCCCCATTCATCAACGTAGGCCTTGATGTGTTTGGACCCTGAAGTGTGGTGACACGCAAAACTAGAGGAGGGCAGGCCAACAGCAAGCATTGGGCAGTGCTCTTCACATGCCTGAGTCTTCGAGCCATCCACATTGAGGTGATCGAGTCCATGGACACATCCAGCTTCATAAATGCTCTAAGAAGATTCCTTGCTATACGTGGACCTGTCAAGCTACTCAGGTCAGACTGCGGCACAAACTTTGTAGGAGCATGCAGGGAGCTGAGAATCAACAGGAGCACCGACCTTGATCCCACACTAAGCAATTATCTGAGCGCCCAGAACTGTACCTGGATATTCAACCCTCCCCATGCCTCACACATGGGAGGTGCATGGGAGCACATGATAGGCATCACATGCAAGATCTTAGATTCCATGCTGGTATGATCGCCTTCCCTCACACATGAGATGTTGCTGACACAGAAGACAGGAGAAATGGCCAGCACCTCAAGGGACCTTTGTGGCCAAAGACCTGTTCAAACAGCAGTGGAGGTAAGTCCAGGTCCTCGCGAACACCTTCTGGAAGCGGTGGAAGCAAGAGTACCTTCCGACTTTGCAGAGCCGGTGCAAGTGGAAAGACATCAAGCCTAACCTGCAGGAAGGAGATGTCATGCTGCTGAGGGAGAAAGATGTGCCCCGCAACTCGTGGCCCATAGGACTTGTAGATCGGGTCTTTCCTGGTGAGTACAGACTGGTCTGCAAGACTGAGGTCCGTGTCGCCACACGCGAAGGCCCACAAGACTGTCCCTGGCCAACCAAGACTTTCACCAGACCAGTCACTGATGTGATCTTGCTCTGTACCAAACAAGAACTTGAAGATTGAAGGTTCAAGCTTGCATGCTTTAATTTTTGTCTAGAACATAGTTAGCAGTGTAGCATGCTATGCATAGTTATAGTTATAAGCCTTCGTTAGTAATGCATGTTGTAGTGGAACCCTTAGGGTTCCAGGTGGGGAGTGTGCTGCCCCAGCCAGCTAATAGAAGTTAGATAAGATGCTGTAGCTTTAAATGCAAGTGCCTCTGGGTATTGTAGTCCTTACCAGAGGCATCCCTCTGACTGGCTAAATTATGAGAAGCAGGAGATTAGTTTAGCTTCCTTCCTGCTCCTTTGTTTTCTGCCTAATCCGCGAGAGGAGAGGGAGACCACCTTGGGAAAGACACCTTGGGAAGGACACCTTGGGAAAGAGCTCTCTCAGCCCCACCTACCTCACAGGGTGTCTGTTGTGGGGAGGGGAAGGGAAAAGGAGTTTGTAAGCTGCTCTGAGACTCCCTTGGGGAGTGGAGGGCAGGGTATAAATCCAATCTCTTCTTCTTCTTCTTCTTCTTCTTTTTTCTCACCATGGCTACTGAAGATTGGAATCACTAGATGTAACTCTGCTACCCAGACTTCACCTAAGGTCGTGAGTACATGATCTATGATGAATATGTTTTGGAGTTGGATAAAAGGATTTCAGTTTAAAGTGGCCATGCATTGCTCACTCTCCAGAAAGGTACTCAGCCCAGCGTCTCAACAGCTGATGCCAGGATGGAACACCTACCAATACAAAACCCTGTACTCATGAACAAATCCTGATGCAAATCTAACTCTGCACAGAATCTGGCTAGTAACAGAACTCCCCCAACCAAATCCCCAACTTTAAACACATAAAAAGGGTATCTCAAGCCCCACTGCCATTGTTGGGGTTGGTTTGGTACAGACTACACATGTGTGAGGAATACAATTAGGATTTACAGTAACTTCAACGAAGTATTCAGCATAAAGTAACACAACAACACACTAGAACTGTGCAAATGTGTATGGTTTTATTGGATTGTTATACAAAATTACTGTGGTATTAACTGCAACATCTTGCTGTCTTTTGTTTATTATTTGTACTTCACCCTTCTCTTTTCCATATCTTGGATAGGGCAATAAAGTTCCTTGCTGCTTAGGTATTTGTCTCCTTTCTGTCCTTTTCTTCTCAAGAGATTATTGTGCTAGACTTGGACCTGTGTATACAAAAAATTCAAATTGATCTTTCTTACCTCTGGGCTCTTTTTTTAAAAGACTTTTCAAGAGTACAGGCACTCTCTATGTGACAGGCCTGACAAAGGGATAGATTTGGGTAACACTAATAAAAGCAAGGATAATCTATTACCCATACTCAAGCTGTGACTCCTCATACTATCTACCCTTTCTCTCTTTGTCTTTCTATCAGAGCATCTGCTGCTTCTCCCCTTTCCCTAATTCTTCCCTTCCCTCTCAACTACCTTTGTCAGTAGCCCTACCACATCTTCAAATTTCCCTCAAGCTCTTTTTTTCCTTTTCCCCTTTGAAGTTTATTTATTAGAATATATTCGTGACCCCCTATTTAAAATACTCAAGACAGTTTGCAGTATTAAAATCTATACCAAAAATATATAACATCCATTTAAAAGTATCAGCACTGGGGATAGGTTTAAAGCCCTTGTGGACTAAATGAAAAACAGCTGATATTAGAAGGCTTTAAAAAGGGAATTATCAGCAGTGCATAGAGGAGTGAATTCCAGACAGCACAGATGACTGTAGAGAAAATCCTCATGTAGGTTTCAATCAATTGGATTTTCCCCCCAGTAGGTCTCCTGCAATGTGTTCCTTGGCTGCCCTCAGACTATGAGCCAAAAGGTATGAGTGGAGATGTTTAAGGGCATTTAGGCCTTAAAATTAACAGTAGCAATTTATATTGAGATCAGAAGCAACCACTGTAATAGGCAGCAGTGTGTAGTAATACATTGACTGTAGGTAATCCCTGAAAATACACTGGCTGTTGCATCATGAGCAAGGTGAAACTTTGAATAATCTTCAAAAGCAGGCTCAAAGGTCACAGGTCTGGTATGACTCTTTTAGTTTAGATCCAGATTGAGTATGACTCTCTATTCATAGACTGCTTTCTGTGCACTTTCTCTCTCTTTTGATACACTCGCACTTCATTTTCCTAAATGGCTGCTATTCAAATATCTTAGCTCAGATACACTAGCATTTTGTCCAAGATGACTTTTCTTCCATGGTGTTGTTCATACCTTTAGGACATGTTTTACCACTAGTTTATTCTCAATGATGTTGGTACAATTTCTAATTAGTATCCTCTATAAATTTAATTACCAGCCTATTTACCTTCTCTTTCAAATCATTAATGAAGATGCTAAATAACACCAGGGGTCCATTCTCTCTTAACTTTTTACTGAATGTGCCATCTCAGCTTGATACATTGTCATAAACTTTGTTTACAGTCCATTTGCCAGTTATCAACTGATGTGTCAGTGTCCTCCTGCCATTATTCAGCAAAAGTTTTCTTTTTCATGAGAAAACAGCAATTGTTACTAGTTATAAATAATTAAGCAATGATGGATAAATCTGTAATATTCTACAATGAATATGAAATTAATCTTTAACAAAATGTATTTTGGATTTGCAACTACAAAGAGAGAAAAAAATGAATTTCTTTGTTGCTTTTACTCCCACAAAGTTAGCATGTAATCACAAAAGATTGTGAAAATTAGGTTTTCCACAAAGTGAATAACTTACAATGGGTTGATTCCAAAAATTTGTTTCTGCTGACTGATGGGTGTTCTTGTGGATGGCATCTGCCTCTGTGAGGGAATATTTGGATGCAACAAATTGATAATGAATAGAACAGTATCAATTAATTTTAAATGTTTATAATATTAATCTTATGGGCTGGAAATTGACCCAAAACATGAAGAATCTTTGTGGCAACATGGGCCCCACAACCTACTTTTATGGGGAATGTAGAATTTTATACAGCTGACTAGGGTCCATTATGGAAAAGCCGCTGGAAAAGCTGGGAAAGGGCAGGCAGGGAACCCATGCATGTTGAAAATGCCTTTCTTTCCCTCCCTGATCTGGGGCAGGGAGAGAAAGGCATTTACCCATGCCCCCCCACACTTCCCCGAGTCTCTCCGCAAAAGCAGAGAGGCTCAGGGAAGGAACGGGGAATGTTTGCCTGGCTGTCCTCGGTCTTCCTGAGTGCCCGAGTGCCTTGGTGGGCTGGCTGGGGAGACCAAGGACAGCCAGGCATACATGCCTGCTTCCCTTCCCGATCTTTCGGGGGGTGGGGGGAGGATACTAGAAAGGCAGTGCTGAAGTTCCTAGGATCTTTCTGCAGATTTTCAGAGCAGTAAGCCTTTAATCTTGACTTCAAATTCTGTGCCCACCTTTTGCGCCATTCTTTTTCCTTTAATGTATTAATTCTGTACTACAATTTAAAAATAACACTTTTCTAAATCAGAGTGGAACATCACTTGTGATATGTGGGGGGTAGTGTCCAAAGTTTTTTTTTTTTAATCTATGCAATTGCCCTATCACAAGCTCATTCCATTTAAATCCTCATGGTTCAGGTTTTGTGCACATTTTAGCATTAGTTCATTAAATGAAAGGGAATGAGAGGAACACAGGTAAAGGGGGGGAACCCAGTGTTGAAATTGACAAGACTTCTTCAGAAACTGACAAGCAGCTATGAATCCCCATACTACAGAACACTAGGGGATTCTCTGCAGTGTTATTAGCCAATGTGAAAAATAGGAAAGAGTCACAGTATCTCATAATATGGGGCAACATATTGAGTGTACAGAATTCATGGTAAAACCCACTGGCACTGCAAGCGGTGATCATTGGCAACATGTGTGTATGTATGTATGTGCCTGTGCAAAGTTGTCTACAACTCCACCATGCTTTGCACAGGGCTGCAAATTGTAGGGGAGAGGAGTCCTCTGGCAGAAGCTCTGAACAGCTTTTTTAGTCTTGTGCCACTAAATTGTAAAAAAAAAGAGAGAGGGTGCTGGACTGCACTTTAAAGCAGGTTTCATAGTGCAGCTAAATCAGAGAACTTTTCTGTGGAAGGGAGAGCTTGAGTGATAGGCTGCTCCTCTTCTCTGACTGACCAGCAAAGGAAAATATACGATCAGCTGAATGCTGAGGGGAGTTGTCAGTCTGGAGATTACAGTTTAAAGTTGGAACCATTCTGAAGGCAGTCAGTTGGTTTCTGACAGAGTTTTGGAGTCAGTGAGTCTGATAAGGCAAAACAAGTCAGACAGGTTCACCTGTATAGTGAAGACTCCTTGCCTTAACTCTAGTATACCTAACCTGAGGAAGAATTTACTGTAAGAATTCAAAGTCTAAGTGTCAACATAAACTGAGGTCCTCTTTATACAGACACCAGAACTGGGAGAGAGATTGGGGTAGTGTGTGGAACATCCCTTTCAAGCCAAAAAAGGAACAGGGTTAATTCCTCTGAGGAGGATGAGATTAATCTCTGCCCAGTGTCTCTGAGGATTTGGCTCTGAGAAGGACCCTTGTCTGTTCTAAGAAAAAAATGGTTTGAAACAATTCAGGAAATACAAATAATCTGTAATTTAACCAAGAAGGAAATTAGGTTCACAAAATCAGTGACCAACTCCAGGAAACCTGAACTGTCAAAGGAAACGCCCTGATAAAACATTGTTGCTGTAATTAAAATACTGAGTAAAATACATCATACAACTAAGAATACCTGAAAATAAGCTTTAATAACATTGTTTTGCCTGCTCAAAGAAGTGAATTCTATATTATCAACAACTTTTACCTCAGCAATCCTAATGCCTAACTCCCCTATTAAATCCCTCCCTGTTGAATAAACTGGGGGGGGGGGGGTTACGGTTAAACCAACCCCAGTGCCATTTCAAAAGGGAAATTAAAAGTGGGCTCCTGCTTTTCCACAATAAGTACCTTGAGCTGGGCTAAAAGCCAAATTATATTCTATGGGACAGGGTGGGACAGAAGTTCTTTCAAAAACCTCTATTATTTACACACTGCCAATGGCTGCTTAGTCACAGCAGAGAACCAAATAATTTTGGTGGGAAAGTTTGTGCCAGTGTGGGGAGAATGATAGGGGTCCATCATAATTGGTGGCAGCACTGTGATTCAAAAAGAACACCCACAAATAAAGTCCCATCACAAATACAGTCATAGAATACAATATTTTATTGTTTTGTGAGGAATTTCAATAAAATTCCAGTCTGAAATGGCATCCAAATGAAAGACAAAAGAGGCACAGAGAAATAGTCAGGCAAAAGGAGCAACTGCTGAGGATAATTCTAGTCAAGAGTTAGATATAATGAAAATGCAAATAGAAGTGAGAATAGAAGCTGAGAAAGCCAGAATTCAGGTAGAAGCAGAGAAAGCCAGAATTCAGGTAGAAGCAGAGAAAGCAAGAACTGAAAAGGAACAAGAATTAGCTAGAATTGAGGCAGAGAAAAATAAAATAGAACAGCAATAGAGAGAAAGGGAAGCAGAGAGAGAACACTAAAAAGAAATGTACCATATAAAAATGGAGAAAATACAGTTAAGAGCAGAACCATTCCACAGAAAAGGGAGGAAATTTCCTCAGTAGAACAGAAAAAAATTCTCCTGTCACTAGAAGGGAGATGATGCAGAAGGGTTTCTTTGTTTGTTTAGTTTTGAGATAACACGTAAAAATCTCCAGATTCCTGATGAAACCAGAATGTTATATTTATGCCCACAAATATGGGGAGAGCTTAGTGAAATATATGCAGAAATGAGGGATGAAGAAACCTCAGACTATTATTTAAATAAAGAGTCAGAATTTGTTTTGGTCTGACAACAGAACAAAGTAGAAAAGCATTCAGAGAAATAAAGAGAAAGCCAGTAGAAACACATTCCATACCAGGGTATCATTTAGACAGAGCCTTGAACAGGTGGGTTGAGGGAAGCAAAGTCAAAACGTTTAATGAATTGAAACAATTGATAGGATTAGAACAGTTCTATAGACAAGTTCATAAGAACATAAGAAAAGCCAATGTTAGATCAGGCCAATGGCCCATCCAGTCCAACACTCTGTCACACAGTGGCCAAAAACACCAGGTGCCCTCAGAAGGTCCAGCAGTGGGGGCAGGAAGCCCTCCCACTGTTGCCCCCCCCCCCCCAAAACACCAAGATTAAAGAGCATCACTTGTCCCAGACTGAGAATTCCTATCTATACTTTGTGGTTAATATCCACTGCTGGACTTCTGCTCCATATGTTTATCTAATTCCCTCTTGAAGCCATCCATGCTTGTAGCTGCCACCACCTCCTGTGTCAGTAAATTCCACGTGTTAATCACTCTTTGAGTGAAGAAGTACTTCCTTTTATGTGTTCTAACCTGACTGCTCAGCAATTTCATTGAGTGCCCACGAGTTCTTGTACTGTGAGAAAGGGAGAAAAGGATTTCTTTCTCTACCTGCTCTATCCCATGCATAATCTTATAAACCTCGATCACGTCACCCCTCAGCCATCGTTTCTCCAAGTTAAAGAGCCCCAAGGGCTTCAACCTTTCTTCATAGTAAAAGTGTTCCAACCCTTTTATCATTTTAGTTGCCCTTTTCTGCACTTTTTCCAATGCTATAATATCTTTCTTGAGGTGTGGTGACCAGAACTGTACACAGTACTCCAAATGAGGTCGCACCATCGATTTATACAGGGGCATTATGATACTGGCTAATTTGTTATCTATTCCCTTCCTAATAACCCCCAGCATAGCATTGGCCTTTTTCATTGCAGTCGCACTCTGTCTCGACATTTTCATTGAGGTATCTACTACAACTCCAAGATCTCTCTCTTAGTCAGTCTCCGCCAGTTCACTCACAATTAAGATGGTTCCTGAGGGACAAAAAGCTTAAAATGGGTGATGAAGCCACCACCTTACTTTACAAAACTGAAGGGGACTTCACACACACACCCCATTAAGAAACATAAAGTTTGGGGCTCCTCAGAAAAAGTTGAAGCATCAAAAAAACAACCCTGTGAGGTAGGACACTCCTGCACAAACTAGGAGGGGAGTGATAATTTGCTGTAACTGCCAGGAAGAGGGACACATAAAAGCACATTGTCCAACATTAACAAAGGGAAAACCCCCAACCATTAAAATAGTAAAATGGGAAGAAAATGTCATTGAACACACAGCAGACCCTGAGCCAGAAACTACAGCACTAACAGATAAACCAGCTAGAGTGCTGCAGATATGGAAGTTGCAAGAAGATATAAACAGAGACCATTTAGAAGCTGTGGACATCAATGATGAGGAAATTATAGGCTGGAGAGATACTGGGGCAGAAGTCACTTTAGTAGAATCACATTTAGTGAGAAAAAATCAATACTTACCTGGGAAGTCATGCAATATTATCATTACCTTCATTTTTAGAGTTGGGACCTCTCCACTGTCCCTGTCATGTGGACAAGATGGAGTCCCTGGGTAAAAATTTAGTCCTTCATGGCTTGACCCTCCCTGGTCAAAAGCTGAAAAATAAAACATCTAATTCACCACATTCTGAGAAATTATAATCTCCTATTGGGACTCCATCCACCTTTAGTGTAGTTTTGATTTTCCTGCCTCAAGGAAAAGACATTACTATCTAGATATTTGACTGTCCACATCTCTATCTCTTGGATGTGACATTCTATCAAGGTGGGACATGGTAAAGCTACCATTGTATGCAGGGCTTTTTTTGGAGAAAAAGCCCAGCAGGAACTCATTAACATAATAGGCCACACTCAACAGCAGAAATGAATTAGCATATTAGGCTACACCCCTAACAGTGCAGCTCCCTCCCAGGATCAGCTTCCCCAGGTGCCCTGTGGTTTGTGGGGCGCATGGGGAACCCGGGGGAAGAAATCAGTTTCTGGTTCGGCTTCCTCAGGAGGGGAGGCCTTCCCTCCCTGGATCAGTTTGTCTTCCCCAGGTGCCTCGTGGCTTGCGAGGCACCTGGGGAACCCAGGGGGGGGGGGGAAGCTGTAGGTCTGGCCAACTTAGAAGCCAGCTGGAACTCCGTTCCTGTGCATTCCTGCCCAAAAATAGCCCTGGTTGTATGTCAGTCAGAGCCATTGGCATATGTAAGAACTGAAGTGCTTTGTGCTTGTAACTTGATGGCTTATCAATTGGCCTCCTCCTTTCTGCCACCTGAGAGTGGCAGCTGGGTTCCAACTCATGAACAGAATGTAGTCCCAAAGGTTGAATTATGAGAATGAATTCTAGGGTGGAGGGCATTTATCTACAGGTGGCAACAGACAACCACAAGCTGGGAGTATATTTGTCCAGTAATGTGAAACCTGTTCCTGTTTCTTAAGAGACTTGTTTTTACATTCAAAATCATCTCCCTACTCCAGAGTAAAGATGTTGTGAATTTTACTACAAATGTTTTCAACAGTCAAATTTGAAGGTGTCAATAATAAAAACATAAGAAGAGACATGCTGAATCAGGCCAATAGTCCATCTAGTCCAGCATTCTGTCTCACACAGTGGCCAGCCAACAACACTCTGGACAGCCAACAACAGGGCATAGAGGCTGAGGCCTCCCCCTGACATTGCCTCCTGGCTCTGGGATTGGTGCCTCTGAATGTGGAAGTTCCCATTAGTCACCATGGCTAGTAGCCATTGATAGACCTTTCCTCCATGAATATACCTAATCCTCTTTTAAAGCTGTTTATTCCTGTGGCCATCATTACATCCTCTGGCAGCAAATTCCACATATTAATCACTCTCTGTGTAAAGTAATAATTTTTGTCTGTCCTGAACGTGTGCACACGCAACCATCAAACCTACTGCCCATTAGCTTCATTGGATGCCCTTGAGTTCCAGTATTTTGGGAGTGGGAGAAAACTCTCTACACCTCATACATAATTTTTAAATTTATAAACCTCTGTCATGTCCCCCCTTAGTCATCTCTTTTCTAAACTGAAAAGTCCCAGACTCTTCAGCCTTTCCTCATAAGGAAGGTGCTCCAATACCCTAATCATCTTGGTTGCCTCCCCCCACTTTTTTCTGCTCTGCAATGTCCTTTTTGAGATAAGTTGACCAGAACTGTACACAGTATTTCAAATGAGGCCACACCATAGATCTATACAGGGGCATTATAACATTGGCCATTTTATTCTCAATCCCTTTCCCTAACATAGAGTTTGTTTGTTTTTTACTGCTGCAGCACACTGGATTGACACTTTCATTGAGCTATCCTCTAGGACCCCAGTATCTTTTCCCCTCTCAGTTTCAGCAAGTTCAGACCCCATTAGCCTGTACTTGAAGTTGGGATTTTTTTTGTTCCACAGTGCATCACCTTACCCTTACCAACACTGAACTTCATTTGCCACATGGTTGCCCACTCATTCAATTTGTTGAGGTCCTTTTAAAGTTCTTTGCAGATGTGAGCCTGTCACCAAACCTGTTTGGTTTGTGCCAAACACCTGCAAATGC
Source organism: Lepidodactylus listeri (assembly GCA_029233225.1). Lineage (NCBI taxonomy): Eukaryota > Metazoa > Chordata > Lepidosauria > Squamata > Gekkonidae > Lepidodactylus > Lepidodactylus listeri. The sequence continues at coordinate 113,315,439 of JARCFY010000001.1, read as the reverse complement.
CTGCTGAAGACATTTGCATAATTTCCCCCCCAGAACTGAACACAGGCAAAAATGGTACCAATTCAAACTAAGCAACAGCCTTTAGCATCACAAGGGACTAATTACACGAACACCAAAGGACAGGATTTTATTAAACACATCATTTATTTATGATTGATTTATATATTTTATGACTGATTTAATTGTCTAAGTAAATAGGTGCCTGCTGAGCTGAGCAGTTATTTAGCAAGGATAGGAAGTATTAGGGATCATTTGGGTTGTATGAAAATGTGTGTGCACAAAAAGCCAGTTGTGTTGTATGGCATGCTCAGGAATGAATACAGTGTAGCAACCTGCTGAACAGCCACAAATGGGTCAACAGTCAAACTGATCAACAACAACAACAACAACAAATCAGCTTCCTGTTCATGACCAACAAATAGAACATGAGCCAACCTGGTTGGTGTTTGAGCATCCCTACTCCAAAATATAAGAGAAAACTGTATCAGTGCATTCAGAGCTAAGCAGGCATCTCCTTGTCTGCTTATGTATCTTGGTAAACGTGATCTGAGTTAGACTTTGTATAGGTGCAAAAACCACCGTAACACCAATATCAGAAAAATGAAATTTTATTTTTATATTTTGAGAGGGGCCATGGCTAAGTGGTAGAGCATCTGCTTGGCATGCAGAAGTTCTCAGGTTCAATCCCCAGCCTCTCCGGTTAAGAAGTCCAGGAAACAGGCGATGTGAAAGACCTCAGCCTAGGACCTTGGAGACCTGAATAGACAATATGATGTTGATGGACCAATGGTCTGATTCAGGATAAGGCAGCTTCATGTGTTCATGTGCATGCAATCATTGGTTGCAAAAATAAATACAGCTGAGTAACATTTTTTAAAAATATCATTGTAGCAAACAAAAATAAATAGGCAATATATGCATCCTTTCACTACAGATCTAAAATTAAATTACCCTATGATGGGAATTTAAGAAGTAGGCAGGATAATCTTAAATTATCCAGATATCTTCTTCAGACACTGTTCATGGCTTTACTTTCCTCCAAAATGTTGTTGGCCTTAATATTTCATACATCTCTCTCCTATGGTACCATATTTTCTGATTTCTTTCTGTGTGTAAAATAAAAAGACAAAGATTTTCTGGGCTGCCAACAGACCCCTCTACATCAACCTAGAGCATTCTGGCAACCTTCATTGCCTTCCTTTAGTTTCCTTGGGCAAGAAAAAGTCTTTTTTTCCCCTGGGCTACATTTGTTAAAGTAAGAATTTACAGCCTGCTAACTTTGCAGACTGGAATCTGAAAGAATTTTAAAGGGAAAAACCCATGGTTCTTCAACCTCTTGACTACCTCAAATAAGTTTTATCAAAGCCTTCGATTATTCGCTGAGTGCAACTTCAGCCTTCACCTCGCAGAGTTATATATATTTTACACAGTTACATAGGATGACATGTCGTTTCACCACTATATAATTTGAGTTGTGTGTTTACACGCTCTTATTGAAGAGGTGATTTAAGGCTACTGAAATTATAGCCATCTGGAACTAGGAATGCTCAGTGGTTTATGTCAGTTGCACTAAGCTTGAGTTGTTAAGTGACAGACATACCCAACCAGGCAAGTAAAAAAATATTCTTAAGAGGACGTTAATGAGTGTTTGTGCTTCCTATCTAATTTATGTAAAAATTAAATCCTTCTGCTCAAACTGACAATTTGTCGTATGTATAAATATGTAAAGGGAATGTTTCAATGGAGATATAAAGTTACCAATTTACTGTAATTGAACCATTTCACATTTCCTCAATATCACTGATGTTCCTTTGCTTCTGGCCAAGGGATTATTTGAAGACTCTTCTTTCCCTAGCACTGTAAAGCTAATGCTGGAGATGGGATACAAAGTCATTTCTACATTTCATAATGGGCAATTTCTAGATAATGGGCAGTTATTGAAAACTGATTTATATGACTTGTGAGCTAATTGCCTATCTAAACAATTGTGCTGTACAGCCTGATTAGTAAGAAACAAGGGGGGGCGCGATACTCACGGGGGGAGGAGGAGCTGTGGTCGGCAATCTCTCCCTCCTGCCACACCACCTCCCATCCCCCCTCCCCCCATGCTCCAGATGGCGGTGTGGCAGGCCTCGGGCCTCACTGTGCTGCCTCCCACCCCCAAACCCCTCCCCCGTGCTCCAGACGGCAGCATGGCAGGCCTTGGGCCTCGCTGTGCCACCTCCCACCCTCCAACCCCCTCCCCCGTGCTCCAAAAGGTAGTGTGGCAGGCCTTGGGTCTCACCGCCTCCCACCCCCGACTCCCTCCCCCTGTGCTCCAGATGGTGGTGCGGCAGGCCTCAGGCCTTGCTGTGCCACCTCCCACCCCCAACCCCCTCCCCCATGCTCTGGATGGCAGCACAGCAGGCCTCAGGCCTCGCCGTGCTGCCTCCCCCCCAACCCCCTCCCCCATGCCCTGGACAATGGTGTGGCAAGCCTTGGGCCTTGCCACTCCACCACCACCCCTCCCCCCTTCCCCCATGCCCCAGATGGCAGCATGATGGGCCTCAGGCCTCGCTGTGCCACCTCCCACCCTGACCCCCTCCCCCATGCTCCAGACAGCGGTGCGGCAGGCCTTGGGCCTCGCCATGCTGCCTCCCACCCACTGACCCTCTCCTCCATGTTCCAGACAGCAGCATGGCAAGGCCCGAGGCCCCCTGTGCCACCTCCCACCCCCCAACCCCCGTGCTCCCTTCCACCCCCACCCCTCCAAGCATTCTCTGCACACACGCAGAGAACACTTTTCACTTTTCAGGGAATTTAAATATCCCCTGAAATTTTTAAAAAACCTCCCTCCCCCCCAAGTGCCCCCCATGCAGATTTAGCTGTCCACACGGGGGGGGGGGGCACTTGGCTATTAGTATATAGATACAGTGAAATAACCTACTGAACACTCATGAACAGATGGATGAACTATTGAACCAATTATTGAAAAATCAGGCCTCTGTTTGCAGATGGCAAACAATATGCAAATAAAAATGGTGGGTGTTCAATCATCCGCACTTCCCATAATGCACACAATTTGTATTTTACAGTGAGCCAGTATCATGTAGTGATTAAGAGCAATGGACTCTGGAGAACTGGGTTCCATTCACCTTCCTCCACTTGAAGCCAGTCACAGCTCTCCCAGCCCCCTCCCCCATAAGCCTAGCTCACAGCATAATGCTTAAAAAAAGCTAGAGTTTCAAGCTGCCAGACAATCCTAGGATCTCCTGGCTATACCACACATAATGCCATATGAATTTTTTTTTTTTTTAAATGTATCTTGCAAAATAGACCACTGTTTCTCTTAGTCTTGGTCATTTGCTGAAGGACTCCAAAATCATCCGTGGCTGACTTGAAATTTAAACCCATGTCCTTATACTTTGATGCCTCATCCACTGGGCCATGTTGACATATTGGTAATCTCAGTTCTCCTAAAACACTTATGAGAGGGGGAAACAATTCAGAAATCAATTATAATCAATAGGACTTGAAAACAAGAGACTAAGGTTTACAAAAATATTCCGAGGAATCTGTTCTTTACACTGGAAAATAAAATATGTATTTTCCCAAGTCCTATAGACATCAAGCAAAACTAGAGATAGGAATTGATTTTAAACCTAACTATGTTTCTGCACTAATCCAAATGACTGATGGGATGATTGTGGGGGTAGTGTTTATTATGCATCCAGTTGTCTTTGCATTATGCATAGATATTTTTGATCACTCACTGGTTCAAACTCACATCCTATGAACTGGCTGCAAAGGACCAGGAGTCAATCATTTGCTGAGTTTTTTGGATTAAATCAAGCAAGTTTGGATCCATATTTTGAGTTTAGACTTACTATTCAGGTTTCTCTGTGTGCCTTCAGTGTTTGTACGTGAACCTAGCTCACAGTTCTTGTAATTACTTCATGGACAGATGCTGTTGACAGTCTAGACATGAAAACCAGATAATAGTGAAGTTCCAGTCCTGAGGAGATCACCCCTTCATCTCCCCTGTATGGTTAGCCATAAGATTTGGAAAACCTCCATCCATCATGAGGTATTCAGGGTGATAGCCGGAATTCTTGGACCACTCTATTGCAGTCTTCACAGTGATAGTCTATCCATGCCCAAAGTAGGCCTTCAATTAAACACCCAATAAATTTAGTGCAGTAAAGCTGCCCCCCCCCCAAAAAAAGACCTTTCCAATGTCAGTTGGGGTGGGACTTCCAAATTTCTCCTTGGCTTTAAAGATACACAAGCAGCTTTCAAACCATCTAGAACTGGTCATGTATATAATGTTAGTCTTTTAAAAGATGCATACAGCTATACATGCACAAAGAAGGGAGGAACTACAACCAGTTCTGTTCTTGACAATTAGGTCAACTGAATAACCCAGCTATGACCCAAGGTAATACATGCCTCATGTTTAAAAAGTGATATGATTTAATTTATATTCTAGACAAAAGCAGCCTCAAGTGATATTTACAAAGGTATGACCTGTCCTTTGGCCTAATTGGCTGCTATGGATATGCAAAACCACTTGGCACATTACTATGCTGTAAACAAACTTCAATGAGGAAAAAAGATGGATCCTATCGGACCCTGCCTTGTGCATAAGTGAGGAGGTTTAATCAACATGAGGTTGAATGGTTCATGTAAACATTATCTACATGCCTAATTATGCCTTCAGCTTTGTTTTAGTATAAGGCTGCTTTAGTGAAAAGGTGCATATAAACTTCCCAATTTCAGCAGCAATTCTCTTCATCTTTTTAAGTAGAACTGACACCAAAATTACCCTAAAGTAATATGGAAGTAGAGATTCCTACTTAAGACAACCAGAAATTCCCAGTCGGGTTAAACGTCTGTAAAGAATTTTTTTAAAAAGTTAAAAGATTACTGACATTCTGAGAGAGCATCTCTAAATTGCCATTTAATTACCTTTAAAATGAAATGTAGTATGGATTCTGATGCAAGTGCTGCATTCTTTTAATTGAATATTAGTATTTGAATATTAGTATTTGAACCAGCCATAATCATATTGTTAATTTACAGGAAAGATGAGCTCCTCATCAGATTGATTTCACATCAACAATCACATCAAATGTCAGCTAAAACAGCTTTATGCATGTACAATAGCCCCATCTATAAGATTTCCTATGTAAGTTGTTTTGTATACTAGGGACTCATTCTGTTTGAAGGTGACTTGGCAGAACAGCTCTTCATCATGAAATAGGATGAGAGTCATGTAATTGCCTCAGGAATGATATGTCTTCCTCTGTCAAATTGTTACAGCTAGGAATGGGCACGAACTGCATTTTTGAAGTTTGGTTTGTGGCTGAACCACAAACTAAACCATGAACTCGCATGAACGGATAAGATGATTCGTGAGCCAAACCATTCGTTTAGGTTTGTGAGCCATTTAAAGTTTAAACTCCTGCATTCTGCTTCCTGCAAAAGTGGCAGTGAGAAGAAAGTAGGGGTTTAAATGGCTCTGAGCCATTTATACCCTCTAGTTCTGCTCCTGGCCACTTCAATATTGTGGGTTTGGCTCCATTTAACCCTTTAGATCTACTCCTTCCCTTGAGGTGGTGGGGAGTAGTTGGGACTGTTTAAAGCCACAGCCAGCAGAAAGGTGGGGGTCAAATGCCCCTAGGAAGACATTTTCCCCACCTTTCTGCTGGCCATGGCAAGCCATGGTCAGCAGAAATATGTGAGTGACATGCCCATGGGAAGGGACTTCCCTCCTTCCATTTAAACCCTGCTTTCTTCTCCCTGTGACTTTTCTGGCCATTTAAACCCTGCTCCCTGTAAAAAGCTATGGGAAACTACAAGCAGAGTAACTGGCTGGAAGCCAATTAAACTCTGCTTTATGCTTCCCAGGGAGCAGAAAGCAGGGTCATTTAAACCCCTGTTTTCTGCTCCCCATGGAAAGCTGCAGGGAGCAGAAAAAAGCCATGGTTTAATTGGCTCAGAACCATTTAAACCCTACTTTCTGCTTCCTATGAAAAGCTGCAGGGAGGTGAAAGCAGGGTTTACCAAACAGCTGAGTGGTAGGAAGCTCCTGGCCAGTCAACTGTTTCTTGTGACTAGCAGAATGCAGGGGCAAACCCCTACTTTCTGCTCTCCATGAATCAACATGAGCCATCATGAATTGCATCAAAGTTCATGGTAGTTGATAGCAGTTCTTCAGTTCACAAACCTTCAACTGGTCAAAATTCATAATGAACTTTAGCTCGTCAGCCAGTTCATGCCCATCCCTAGTTACAGCTCTCAGGAGGCAGTGCAAGAATGTTCATGAGGACATTCAACCCCTCCCATGCAATTTGCATGCCTGTGTTATTAACAAAGACATCCTGAAGGGACACAGTGAGACATCTCACATTTGTAAGTGACTGTAAAAATATGATTTTTAAAAAAAAGTTTAAGGATCTGGCAAATTGCAGGAGGGAATATGGCAAGGAAGGCCAGGGTGTGTGGAGCAGAACCTGTGGGAAAGCACTGGAGATAACATACATACAATCAGTTTTTCAGTGCAATCAAACAATCCTGAATACTGAGGAACAATTTGTTGACTGCTCAACTGTGGTGATTGCTAATTCACAAACAGATTGTTAGCTGAACAAGTTGGTGATAAAATATTCCTTATTTTGAATATCCTGTATGAAGAAATGTAGAAATGTTGACAGAAACCTGTCATGTCAATATAATTAGTGAAAGTCCTTAGAAGAGGTTTATACATATTCATTTTTGTGCTTTCCCTCTCTCCAAATAAAGTGTGAATGTTTATGCCTGGAATGGGGACCAGTCCAAGGGGTGGAGGGAAAGGACATCACTGATACCGTGCTAGGGAGAATCAGATCACAGCTTTATTGATTACAGGTTCCTTTATTGATTACAGGTTTATTGATTATTGGCACAGTGCAGTCTTGGAACAACACTATGTATAATCTGCCTAGAGTCCCTGTGAAAAAGATGGAATATAAGTAATGGAAATAAATAAATAAAAATGAACCCACATGCTGAGGAAACTGAGGGCACAGGGCTTGTATTGGGGCTGGAAGTACTGGAAACTACTATTTCTAGCCATCCCATCCTTCTGGGGATGTGGCCAATGCATCAGACCTGAGGGTTGCTGTTGTGCACCTCAGAGCCCCTTAAGCCCCCCCCCCTTTGGTCATGCAGGAAGCCTAACCTGCACAACCAGTACTATGTTCCCTAGTCAATGCCTACCTGGCTCAGGAGGTAGGCAACAGCAAATGCCTGGCTCTACCACCAAACCATAGGGATCTGTAACATGAGTATTAATCTAGCCCTGAGATCACCAAATCACAAGTTGCCCTCTGCAGAGAGCTGTACCCCATTTGATCTTCAGAGACTACCTTGCTTGTGTAAAATTCCTGGATGCTCTAATAGAAAAGCCTGGTGTGCCTTGTCACATTTCTTCCATACATAATCAATTCTCTTGGGGTCCCATGCAACCTGCCACTCACTCCTCTGCAGGAGAAAATGATCTTGATATCTGGGAACTGCTACAGGCATTGCTGCAGGTCACTCAGGCTGTTCACTGCAAGGAGATATCTGACCATCTACCCAAATCATTTTTGCTCAGTTGAATGATAGCATCTGGATGGCCATGGTCAGCAGCAGCATCAATGAGGATTGCATCAGATGTTCCCAGCACATGCCCCACCAGTCCAGCACATGATGTCTAATGTGTTCCACAGCCAAAGCTGGAATCTCTGTCCAGAAAGTACTGCATGATGCTTACGCATACATGATAGTGTGCCCACAAATCCACAGTGCCTTCTTTCTAACCTCTGTATCTGGAGAAACAAAAGAGTTAGAGATAGGCTACCATGTGTGGCCACATATAGGATCAAAAGGCAGGAGACCACCACCTGCCCAGTGATTTTATTGTAGAGGTGGGCAGCCCCCAGGATGCCACTTTCATGGCTGCCCTTTTTCTGAAAGAAATATATGTCCCATTGACAGATGGTTGAAGACCCACTGAGACAGAGCAGTGTGGAATGCAGCACAAAGCTGAAATCTAGGAAGGGGATGCCAGTCTTGATATATTAGTAAGGGACAATACCCATCTGAGTGGATGTCAAGAAACCCCCTGATGTCTCTCACTGGGCATGGACCATATAGTGGTGCGGGGCAGAGGTGCAACTTGTTCCCCTGCCCCATTTGGTCAGTTTTTGGCTAGCAAATTCAGAAGATAGGCCTGCCCCTTATGAACTGCATGTCATCATGTAACAATGACCACTCAGCTAAATATGAGTGGGAGGCCACCATCAGCTCTTTTACTGTGAAGGCCCAAAGAAGGTTAGGCAAAAGGCACTTTGAAAAGCCTTGCTTCATACTAAAAGTGGCAGATAAAGGCTAGGATGTGGCAGAAATGGCACAAGCTCTCATAGGTTAGATAAACACCTTAGAAGCACCAGTTATCAAGGGCCCATCTGGTCCTGTAAGAGGCACAGGGATCTTTAAAGCCATTGGACTTGCTAAAGAAGGAGATGATCGCCAAGAGCATGTCCACAGTCCTGGAGGCATAGCCAAGTTCCATAAAATACATGAGATACTGATGTCTCACAAATGTCTCAGGGATGGGCCGGCACCAATCAGGCTTTGGGTTTACAAGAATATGCCAAATGATTCAAATGCTTATAGACAGAATTTCAGAATGGAGGACAACACTGACTGTAGTACACACTGTGTTGTGGCCAAATCCCAAGAGTCCAGAATTCTTCTGGTAAGGGATCTGAATTGAGGCATAAGTCAGGTGCCGAAGAGCAGAAGCTCCTTTACTGAAAACAAGACATGTCATCTACTGTGCCATTGTCCACATGGCTGAAAATGAGATGTTAGCAGACAAGCAAAACAACATGGAATACCTCATGAGATGCATGACTCTATCTGATTTTGATATCTGACCATTAACCACCCTCGCCATGGCTTGTTTGTCACACCAGAAGTGAAGCCTTTCATTCTCAAATTTGACCCTCTGATGCTTGACCCCAGCTTATTTCTGTTCAGTCTGAGCCAGGGACCAGAGAGAAGCCTGAAACCACCAGGTCTACCACCTCACACTTTGAGGAATGGGTTGACCCTGGGGACAGGCTACAGGAAGCTGCTTGAGTGCCACTTGGCTGACTGTCAACACTGGGCCCAATCATCTAAAGTCATCCTTGTTCCTCCCCAGGCACAAATGGTGTTCCAGCTTATGACTGAGATAGAGATTTCAGAAAACTTATAATGGTCCTTGAGTGGCAAAGATTGTGGTATCTCAAAAGCTGCAGCTCTGAAATTACTTGAACAATCTTAGTTCTACAGGTCTGAATTTGTAAACAAAACAGCATGTTTTACATGTAATTCATCTCACTTACAAGAACTTGCATGCATTCTCATCTACATACAGCTTACCAGAAAGGCATTATTGCAGTGTCCATTAAAAATGTGCCTGTACTCCCTACATGGCACACATGATAGTATTCTTGCATCTTTTTTGTAATATTCTCTAAATTTTACTTGATGATAAAACTAATTTCAGTGCCAAGGTTCAATTGACTGGTTATTATAGGAATGGTATTTTCTATCAGTAAAGATCTTGTGCGTTACCATCAAACTAACTGGGGAACTTTTACATTTCTTCAACATGTCACAGACATCACATAAAAGCTCCTTTTAAACTCCTCTTCTTAAATCACATTGCCTCTTAAAGTATCTCCTCAGGCTTAGTCCCAGAGAAAAAGTCTTTGACTCCAAAGGTCTGATAGACAGATATCAGGCAATAAAAGATGAATACCCTTCTCTGTTTTTATTACCTGTCCTGTCAACAGTCCACATTCTCCAAATGTCATAGCTTCATCTGGGTCACTCACTGAATTGTCACCCTCAGCTACTGACACATAATAAATAGCTATTGAAGTTGTGTATGTGAACAACATTTCTAGTGTTCACTTGCAAGCATCCCTTGGTATCTATATTTTCAACAATCAACCTTTCTGAAAGTTGGTCTAGGAAAGCTTTTCTCCACAGCAGAGCTGTCTTGTGGTTTGTATGATCTGGCCATTTAGGGGACACTTTTGTGATACATATTTCAAAGAAATGAACTCATGTAGTGTGCTTGTTTTAAGACTGTATTTCTCTGCTACACAAAAAACAGAAGAATGGAAGGCTGTTTCTTTTTTATTTCAACTTTTATTGAGATTTCCATAAGTAAGAATAAAAATTATGAAAAAAGTTACAGAAAAGAAGTAAAAAAGAAAAGGGGGGAGGAAAAAAGTCAGAAGAATATATCCTTAAGGAACTTACAAAATTTTCTCAATGACAAAGCCAAATACAATAACTTATTGCTAAATTTGAAATTTACATATGTCCATATACATTAATATCATGAGCAATACACAAGCCAATCATATATTCTTCTCTGTTATTAATATTTCTCCTTATTCCTCAACTCAACAAATCATCAAATATCATTTTCTTTTCGTTTATGTGCAGAAAATCAGTAAGGTGCTTCCAGCTAACTATAAAAGTTGGTAATATTTTTTCTTAATCAGGAAATTATTTTTGGCCATATCTGCAATTTCCAAAATCTTTAACCACCATTCTTCTACTGTAGAAATTTTCATAGATTTCCAGTTGTGTGCATAAAGTGCCTTTGCTGCTGAAGTTATTTACAAAAACAAAGTTCCGTGACTATTTTCAAGCTGACTGTCCATCAATCCTAAAAGAAAAGCTTCCGGCTTCATTTGTTTTTAAAATCTTTTGTATTAATGTGTTAGCCGAATTGCTTTAATTTACAATTAGCAATTGGCAAAATACCGGGTTCTTGCCAACTATACCAGGGTCCCACCACTCCCGGGAGTTCTCAAGGAAAGAGGCACGTGAGGCAGATTGCAAGTTCAATGCCGTTTACTGGGTAATGTTGTTCAAGTGCACCAAAAATGTAATCACACACACTCACACAGTCCTAAGAAATAAAGACAGAAAGTAGCACATTTGCATGAGCAGGAGTTCGTTGGTGGGGAAATGTCTCACCTTCTTGAAGAAGAGTTGTCCGACCGATGGAAGAATTGGATGGGGAGAAAAATAGAAAAGCTATGGGGCACGAGGCTCAAACCTGCGAGACCACGTGGTTCTCTCTGATCCGGTATTCAGAGATTTAAAGATGGAGGCAAGGGTATGGGTATAGCAAGCTGGGCATAAGGGGTAGTAAAGCAGATAGGGAACGATGGCTCAAGAGACCGAATGCCTCTGTGCAAGGTCTTTATTAGGTGGTCTTTGGGTGGGCTGCACAGACCACATCACACTAACACACCTACTAGGCGGTCCGTCCCTCTCTGACCCTTCCATAGGTTAAAGGTGGACAAAAGGAGGAGGGCAGGGGGATGGACAATATTACAAAACTATGATCTCACCAGGAAGTGGACACTTGGGCAGGGTCCGATGACTTACCTGGGCCACATCTATTGTTAGTTAATGGCTCTGGCCGACAGGGTGATGGCCCAGCCATCAGTTGCTAGGTAACCACGTTAGCATAATTATTCAGGTATGGCGGAGGGGGCAGGGGTTGACCAGCGTGATGCAACAGAAAGAAACCTCATGGCAAAAAGGAGTCTTAGGTGAACTATCTAGGGTGTCAGCCTCCTGGCATGGGCTGGAGCCTTCCCCTCTAATGGAGAAAGCACATGGCCCTTCCAATATGGGCAACCCAAGTTCAAGTTTATGAATATCAAAATTCATAAGAGCACTAAAAGTGCCTTGCTGGCCAATAAATGTATGTATTTGTATTCAGAATTTCTAAACTTTGTTTGATATTCTTCCCAACAGTGACAGTTGCAATTTGTTCCATCTTTTAAAAAATATTTTAACTTCATTCCAAATTTTAACAGTTATTTTGAAATAGCATACAGTTCATAGCTGTCAACATTATTGATTGATTGATCTGATTTGATTTGATTTGATTTGTAGACTGCTGTCTTTCCAAAGGGCTCAAGGTGGTGCACAACATTGACTAAATAAATATACTAATAAATCAATAATGGATTGGATTAGATGGCCTGTATGGCCCCTTCCAACTCTTTGATTCTGTGAAAGGCAGTAAGCATAAAGAAGTGAGAGTGACAGAGAGTAAGAATAGGGTACGGGGAGAGACAGAAAGAAATGGGGGGAGAGGGGAGGAAGCAAAGTATGGTGAAATAAGATGGCCTCTCCCCCAAGATTCTTGTAGGTTCCCATTTGTCATAATATTAATCTAGGAACAAGAAATAAAGGATGGTGGTGCTGAACCTTAGCTGTTTGAAGACACTGGGGGTGGTGGGGGTGGTTTCTGCAAAAGAACCCTCGACTAAGATCTAAAATGATAGCAAGAAAAGGAGGGCTGCACCAAGTGGGGGGGGGGAGGAATTATTTTTTAAAAAAATATATATTTATTTTTAGCAAACAAAGTAAAGATGTGAAGGGACTACAGAAATGAAAAAGGGTTTGCATATTACCATGATGTATATAAAAATAATTATGTCACATAGGGTATATGAGACAAAAAGCATTTCCCTCCAACACCCCCTTCATTATAAGTTTTAAAACACTATGTATAAAATACAATAATACTTCTGTTGAGTACATTTATATTCAACATTTAGGATTTCAAATTCCATAACCAATCCGTTTTACATCTACATTATTGATTTCATCTGTTCTATATATTTGGTATTATATATTTTTGCCACCTCTATCTATTCAGTGTAATGTCTAACAATAACTAATATAGCACAATACAGAATGAAAATCTGTTATATATCTCATGAAAAATTAATTTTATTCACTTTGAAACCCCTATGTATTTTGCATACATTTCATCAGGAGGATCCAAAATAAATGCAAAAATAAATAAAAATAGTATTTTTTTTTTAAAAATGATGCTTTTAAGGTTTTTATTTTTTTGCGTGTATTTATTTCCCAAACACACCCACCCTGCCATGAAGTGTATGTGAAATGTGTAGCAGTCTCAATGTGTATTAAATAATTCTTCTACAGCACCAATTGTCTATAGGTATAAAACGATGTTAACTCTATTAAAGATTCAAATTGGCGGGGGGGGGGGTACATGTACACACACACATGCACAGGATTATGTGTTAATCTGATTTATCCCTCACTATAATTTTACCCTTTTCCTTCTCATTCCATTTCTGGTGCCTACTGAAATAAGTTCTTGCCAGGAAAACTGCAACAATAAATCATTTATTGTCCAAAGTAACACCATATTTTGGGAGATCATTTTTTCTATTATTATATATGTATATATATAATACATATATAATAATAATAATATAATATATTATTATGTTTTGTACTCTTTTTACACAACGAACATAACATAGATGTCATTTTACCAGTAACATTTCTGTCATTTTTTTCTTAACTTATTTAGGGACTTTCAAATAAAGATGAATACTTAGTGGAGATCAAAATATAGATGGTTATAATGGTTAACACTAAACTAATAGATAAGTATCTGCCTTTGTTTTTCTTATGTCATGGGTTGCCATATATATACTTCTGCTGAGTCTCTGTTCATTTAACAGAACTCAGATGCTCAGGTTCTTTTTCACCATTACATGTTGTTGTCATGGGGGACAAAACAATGATTGTCTTCAAGTTTTTTAGAGATGCGATTCAAAGATCCTCCTGGGTAACAATATGATTTCCACGCTGGGTGTTCTCCTCTTAGGACAATGTGCTTCAAAGACATTTACTAAAATAGGAAACCTTCACTAGAGCACTGCTGTTTTGAATTAACTGCAAAATTTAATAGCTTTGTCTTCAAGGACAAAAAAAATCACTATGGAAATCTGAATGGCCAGTAAAAAAGAAATTTGACATACTATCTTTATTAGTAAAAATGATATCAGTCACTTTTGATTCACCTTTTAAGACTTTTACTTTTGGAAAACCTTTAAAGAAAAACCTTGGTTTCAATATGGAGCCTGATACTATGCATGCTTACTTGGAAGCAAGTTTCACTGAAATCCATAGTGTTGGCTCTCAAAAAAATGCACTTATTTGCTTCCCAGGAGCCATCTATCTTTGTGGCACAGGGAGCACTAATGGTTCAGTGGCAGACCATCTCTCCCTCCTTCCCTCCCTATTACACACACACACGACTGTGCTGACACTAGTAATGAGCCTTATGGATTGCTGGATTTGTGTTCAGGTAATAACTCATTTTAAAATGCATCAAAATAGAATAGAATAGAATAGAATAGAATAGAATAGAATAGAATAGAATATTGTGGATCAAACCATCAGCATTTGAAGAAGAAGAAGAAGAGATTGGATTTATACCCCGCCCTCCACTCCCCAAGGGAGTCTCAGAGCGGTTTACAAACTCCTTTTCCCTTCCCCTCCCCACAACAGACACCCTGTGAGGTAGGTGGGGCTAAGAGAGCTCTTTCCCAAGCTGTCCTTGAGGGAACAGCTGGTACAGAGCTATGGCTTGCCCAAGGTCATCCAGCCAGGTGCAAGTGGAGGAGTGGGGAATCAAACCCGGTTCTCCCAGATTAGAGTCCGTGCACTTAACCACTACACCAGACTGGCTCTTTGCATCGACCAAGTGGTATTGAGTAGTTTCATATCTATCAAAGATAACAATTGTATTTGGTCTTCTATAACTGAGTCATCTGAAACTCTTTTCTAGATTCTAGATCACTGGATGTTATAGGGCGCTATAAACATTGATGGAAAGCTAACTATGCTTGATCTGATACTATTGCAGAAGTGATTATTTTTATTTTTTTCATCTGTTTATTTCCTCTCTATTTTAAAATGTTTTGCTGATCAAAATTTTTTATTGTTTCTAATTCACAAGTGGGGACCCATGATACTCAAGGGGGGAACCCTCGCCCCATCACTGCTGATTCCCTCTTTATGACTCAGTGGGGAGAGGGCTGGGACACTTGTGGGGACCCATCTCTCCACCCATCACCAATCAGCTCCAGGCCCCACTACCTGCCACTGAGCCCTGCATCCTCCACAGTCAGGCCGGAGCAGTTGCCAGCATGCTTCTCCACTGTTGCCAGGCCCTTCTACCTCCACAGCTGCACCACAGCAGCTACTGGCATGATCCTCCACTGCTGCCGGGCCTGGGGCAGCAGCCTGAGTCCTCCTCCACCATGTCTGGGCTGGAGCAGCTGCTGATGTCCTCTGCTGTTGCTGCCGGTTCTGGAGCAGCCGCCAACATCCTCCACTGCTGTGGCTGGGCTGAAGCAGCTGCCAGTGTCCTACACTGCAAGGCGGAAGCCACTTCCGGCATCTGCCTGCTCCATTCTGCTTATAGCGTTGTCTGCTCGTGCACATACAACACAATTGTATTTCAGGGGATTTAACCCCCTCTCTATATTTTTTTTTAAGATCTGGGGTCTTTCTACAAACATAGGGGTTCCCCATGTTTGCAGAAAAATCACTTTAGCATCTGTGTGGTCCCAATCCACAGATTAAGATATCCACAAATGCAGGCCACACATGATTAGTAGTATATAGATATGGATTATATTTACAAATAGGCAATATTAGTGGATACATAGTAGTGTTAACATTTACCAACTCACATGGTGCACGGTGCATACTTTGCATGTAGAAGGACCCATGTTCTGTTTCTAAGACCTCCAAAGAAAGAATCTAAGGAACCAGTCCTTGGAAAACCATTGCCAGAATTGCACTTGATTACATGGACCACTTTCTCATGGAGAAGTTATGTCAGGAGTGTTGAACTCATTTGTTATGAGGGACAGATCTGACATAAATGAGACCTTGTTGGGCTAGGCCATGTGTGTCATAAAATGTAATGTCAGGTAGCAAAGATATAAACTTTATAAAGAACACAAACACAATTAAAGATTTATTTTTTTAAAAAAAACTTTAAATAAAACATGCTTAAAACACTAGCACTCTTCCAGTACTTTGTCTATTTACAGATAACTGACACCTCTTGCTCTGAATTATTGCATCAAAATGTGCTGTAGCAAGCTTGAGTATGCTGTTCAGGTGTGTATCTGTAAGCTGCAAATCTACTTTTGATTTATTGACATTTATTACAGAAATCTCATGCTCAGTGTTCTGAGCCTAGGACACAGGGGAAAACATGAAATGGCTGGGCATTGCAATGTCTTGCACATAAGTTGCTCCATGCGCTGGTCAAGAACATAAGAAGACATCCTGACACAGACTGAGGGGCCATGTGTTTGTCTACAAAACTATAGTCTTCCCCAGAGAAATAACTACAGCTTCCTACAAAGGAAATGTGCTGGGTGAACTTGGTCTGGTTACACACATTCATCCTAATCCACCTCACTGGCTTATTGTTATTCCTTCTTTAAAATAGTTCACATTGCTTTCTTACTGAGAAAGACTGAATCATGAGGGCATGAATACAGTGAAAAGGGGGAGGGAATCCAGTTGCACTCAGGAGAGCCCTAGCATAAGGAGCCCAACAAAACACATGCACACATTGTAGCAAAGCACACAAAAGCTTATACCTTGAAAAAAAACTATGTTGGTCTTAAAGGTGCTTGGTATTTCTCCCATGTGATTGAGGCAGCCCAGCAAAGCAAGCTGTCCCTCATTCCCACCCTCCCTTCAGGGAGGAGCCTCAGCCTATGGAAGGAAAGAAAGGCTTCCTTCTGTCTCCTGTATATGATGGAGGCAGCCTGGCCAGGAAGGACATTTCAAATAACTATATAAGGCTATCATAATGACTTTGATCTGGTTTTAATTCAGAAATGGTGATTGGCAAACATTTTTTTGATCAGCGGTTTGGGATGTCTGAACAATTCGTGGTTCCATGCACCATCAGTTCACTATTTGTAAGCAGTCTGAGCCTGTTCGTGAGTTTACTTTTCATGTGCTGAAATAGTACAGAACAGTACAGAGAAATCTACAGTGTTTCATGCATGGGCATTCTCACAGAGCCGAATGACAATCCTAATTTTCCTGTCTCTCTCACAGACCAGTTCTTGCTGCATTTCACTCAGTGAACAATTGTATGTATGAACAGTGAGCAAACAAATCCATCAGCCAAGGCCTGTTCGTAAAAATTATTTTTAAAGTCTTACAATTTGGTTTTCATATAAGTCTGTTATCTATTTTTTCCCACACATACACATTTCCATAGTCTTTATGTGAGGCATAATTCTGCCCTAACATCATTTGATGACCTATGGCCCAAGGAGAATAATCTCACCTATTGTGTAAAGACACAAAAGCCCTTGCAAGAACAAAAATGAAAAAAAACCCACAACCACAGTTGCTAGGCAGGTGAAAAGCTGTTCAGCAGCCATCTGAGGTGGTCAATGGACAGACAAAGAGATCAGATATCCAACTCACAAGTGATCAGAATTGTAAGACAAGATATGTTTGGCTATTGAAAGTGTTCAGTTTGAAGTTCACCCTACTTTTTAATTCAACTTGTTCACAAATTGCAAGCAGCATCCTTGATCTTTTGGATAAAATACCTTTTTATTGAGCACACCATTTTTCCTCAGGTGTAGCATAAATGTTTTGTTTGTGCCCATTCTTGCCATTTCCCCATAGCTGTTTCTGGCTCTTCCGTGGTTTGCTGTTTTCTCAACCCCTTTAATAGAAAAAAGAAAATTTACTAATTGTTCAATCGGAGTATCACAAAAGAGAAAGCAGTTCCAGTTCTGGCTTCCTCACAAAAGACAATGAGGAATATTAATTATTTATTATGTATAATGCAAAAGCATGTTGGAATATTCTAACTGTCCCATATGAAAGTAGGGGTAAAATATCTAAAAATGTAAGTGCTTTTAGATCAAGATGGGTAGCTGTGTTAGTCTGTCTGTGGCAGTGGGAAATGGGCTCCCGATGGCCCAGCACAGCCGTGGCGTCGAGGGAGCTGGTTTGCTGCCTCGCACGAAGCAAGGCAGCAACAGAAGCTTCGGCGCACGTTGTGCGCCGGGCGGGGCAGGGCTTGAGAGAGAAGAGCCGTTGCCCCGCTCCCGCCTATGCAGATCGCTGGCATGCTCAGGAGAGAAGAGTACGTGTTGTGGGAGCTCCTGTTGGGCCTACCCCCCCCCCCGAGCTGACAGTGTCGGCGGCGGCGGCCGGGCCGGAGGGCTCCTGAGGCTTGGCTGCATTTACTCGCTGGTCGTTGCTGCAGGCTGTCAGCGGGCTCGGTGGTTGAGAGCACGCAGTCGGAAGCTCCTGTCTTTGGCCGCACGAAGCGAAGTAGCGGCATCAGCGGCAGTGCTGAGGGGAGCTCTGGCTCTTTTGGGCAGCGGCGAGGCGGAGCAGTTGGGCCCTGGGTTGGCTTTTGTTAATGCTCCCTGGGCGGCTGCATTTCACCTCGACGCTTGTGAGGCGCGAGGGATAGTTGGTGGGTCGCTTGGGCCCTGGGCTGCCGGGTTCGCGGCTGTGACTTTCGGCATCTTCTCCCTGGGCCTTTATTCCCCCCCACAGGCTGGTGTGCTATCGGTGCCCCCCCATTTTTACTTCACTGGCCAGCGATAGCCGCCCCACCCCCTTCACTTTGGCTTTGATCTGGGGACAATTTAGGCAGCATTTGTTGGGCCCTTAAGGCCTCATTGACTCCTGGGTGAGGTAGCCATCTTTGGGAGGTCTTCACAGCCATTTCAGTAAGGTCAGGTGGCTCTGACTGTGCTTTGCACTGGCAGCCATCTTACTGAGGTCTTCCTTGCTCGTGTGTAGTGGCCATTTTGTTTGGAGGTTGTGGCGGCCATTTTAAGGGAGAGAACTCGTCAGTGCTCTTTTAATTTACTCACACATTCGCAGTGATTGCTGTTGCTTCCTCTACCGGTTATTTGGTTCCAGTTGTTGCATAACAATATTCTGTAGCTTTAATACTTCATTGTTGATTTAATTGCGTGGTTTTGCTTCCGTAGATAGCTCTTTGCCATGGCGTCCGGGAAGGGAAATGGCAAAGGCAAGGGCAAGCAACTGGCACCTAAGAGACCTCCTGCATGGCCTGCTCCTGTGGTTCCCTTGGATGATGATGAGGAAAAGGACGTTGTTAACCTGGCCATTCTGCAGCGGCTTGAGGCGCTTGAGAAGGAGCAGGGTATGCCAGTTTGGGGTTTAACAGTTGGTAAACAATCCAATGTGTCTTTTCAAGCTCAGGTGCTGGCACGGTTGGCCTTTCTTGAGGATAGGCAGGAGGCAGCTGCTTCAGGCCTGGAGGGAGCTGTTTCTGGCCTGCGGGGTCCATGTGCTGAGGAGCAACAGGTGGCTCTTTATTCACCTTCCCAGGTTTCAGGAGGTAAGGAGATGGCTTTGGGTGGGCATGGATCACTGTGGCCTTGGGGCCCTGGCAGCCAGAGTGTTGCTGCTTCCCCTATGCCGCACACTGGTCAGCCACTAGGCCCGGCATCTGAGCAAGGCGCCGCCACTTCTCCCATACCCCACGTTAATTGGCCTCTATATCCATACTCTAGCTCTTCTTCTGCATTCCATGGAGCTTGGCCAGCGTGGGGTTTCCCCCAGCCTAGCATGGGTTACCCCTATGGTGGTGGTTCTGCATATGATACGGTGGCTGCAGGGGCCATGCCGTGTGGCGATGCAGACCTGCCTTTAGCCACTAAAGAAAAGATTCTTAAAGGGGAATATGTAGACATATTTAGCTTGCTCTATCGTGAGATAGAGAAAAAGGATAGGGATAATTTGGATGAGCGGGAGAAAGAACGCTTGAAGCGTCGTGTGATAGATAGAATGTGGGCAAACTGGTTTCCTGGTTTTCTCATATATGCAGCCGTCATTGTGCGACACCAACCTTGGAGGGCTTCTGCGATGTTCCAGTATCTGGACATCATTTACAAGGCCTTTACAGACTTTCCAAATCCAGCCTGGTCGCAGTATGACGAAGAGTTCAGGATGAGGGCGGCCATTAACCCAGCCATGCAGTGGGACAAAATTTGTTCAAACCTGTGGCTGCAAATTATGTCTCCTGCCAGGTCTGCTTGGGGTGAGCGGTCTCATAGCGGCCACTCAGTTAAGAGGGCACTGGTGCAGTCAGGTTCCTGCCCTGTGGCGGGGCAGGCGGTTCAACGATGCCCACTTTGTTGGGAGTTTTCTTCCCAGGGAACCTGTGGTCATAAGTCATGCACCTTTAGACACAAGTGTCCCCTGTGCGCAGGACCTCACCCTTTATCCAGTTGTCCATGGCCCAAGGACTGGGGGGGAGGTAAAGGAGGCAAGCGCTCCGGGGGTGGGGCACCACACAACCCCTCTTCTGACAAAGGGTCCCAGCCCAATTAAATTGGGGGTTTAATTGTTAATTAAGCTCTTTTTACAGGTGCTGCGAGCCGAGAGACGAGACGAAGGGTCATAGTCTGCGGCCACGGCATAGTCTTTTGGGCAGCTCATCGCTTGGCCTCAGCGAAGTGGCGACGGTCAAGTGATGGGGAGGAGGGGCATGAGATGGCCAGCGCTCCTCCCATTATTGTTCGAGGAGAGGCAGGGTCCTCCCCCCATATTTTAGTCATACACCTGGGGGGCAACGATCTAGGGTTGATCAAGGGTGTGGCCCTTGTGTTGCAAGCCATGGCCAACCTGGCGCTGATAAGGTCAAGGTGGCTCGGAGTGCAGATAGTGTGGTCAGCCATGCTCCCCTGTCGGGTGTGGAGGCATGCCAGTGACCCCAGGTGTATGGATAGGGCTAGGCGTAATGCTAATAGCCAACTTTGTTCAGCCATGGAGTCCGGGTTGGGTCTCTTTTTACCGCACCCTGACATACAGGTCGAGTTTCCAGACCTGTATCACCCTGATGGGTTGCACCTCTCAGACAAGGGCAATGAAATATTTTTAGCAGACTTGCAGCACGGGGTTCGGATGGCACTTGGTTGCTGTGTGGGGTAGCAAAGGCCAAAGCAGAGGCTTGGCTTTGCATGTGACAGGTTTATGCAAGCAAGAAAATGGAACTGGTGGGTGCCTCACGGCATATCCCTGTTGGGAACAGGAGGTCATCAGAACCACCCTAGGGCCTTGCGGTCTGGAGAGGGGAATGGTGATCGCTTCTGGGAACCTCTCAGACTAGGCTCCTCCCTGAAGGTCTGTGCAGCCTCAGGGGTAGGCACCCCTGGGGGGCAACCAGTATGCTGGGCCACCGGTTACGAGCCAGAATCTGACTGGGTCAAGACTGGGGCTAGGTTACCAGCCCATTTCAAGGGCAAGGAGGCCGTGTCTAGGAAAGATGCCTGCCTTGCCTGTTCCTGTGCTTGCTTAGTTTACCCGTTGCTGCATGTTCTGTGTAAATGGTTAATAAAGTGGCCCTTGTTTGATTCCAAACTGTTGTCTGTCTCGTTATTCGTGCTGGGGTGGCAAAAGTAAGAATCTAGTACGTAAGTAAGACTAAGAAAATTTGTGGTAGGATGTGAGCTTTTGTGAGTCACTGCTCACATCTTCAGATACTGGAAGTGAGCGGTGACTCCTGAAAGCTCAAGGTGCTACTGGACTTGTACTCTTTTCTACTGTAAGTGCTTTTGTTCACTTAAAATCTGTCAAACATATTGTATAATTAAACTGAAAGGCTTTAACGGATGTGTTTACACAAAGAATGTTTTACAGTGAAGATGGAAAAATGCTCCTTGTACCAGTGAAAAGATCTGATTACTTTAGGGCATGGAGGTGAAAGCAAATTAGTATAATTCACAACTACACTTGAAAGTGTCCTGATATTGTATTAAGAAGCATGAGTCATGAGTCATAAGTGCTTTAACTGGAGAGTGAAGGTTAAAATACACTGCTCATGAATTACTTACAGTCCAATTTGCAGTTCTTCCTAGCACTTATACATGAACTATTTCCGTTGGCAATAATGGCATTGCCCTTGGGAATAAATGTTCTTTAGACTAAGGATTGAACTCTCTGACTTCTGGAACAGCAGATCAATAGTTCCAACATATTTTACCTGTTTAAATCAAACAGGGCTTGTTCATACAATTGCATAGTCTCCAGATTAAGGGAGAAAAAAGAAGTGTAGCTCAAGTACAATTAGGAGTAAAGCAATCAAAAAGTAGAATCATTTGGCAATAATAACTCTTCTTCTACATAGCTTATTAAAGTGAGGCTGATGCCCATTTGTTAACACCAAAAAGCTACTCCTGACTAGAATGGAATGTTGTTGGCTTTTTTTTTAAGAAGAAGAAGAAGAAGAAGAGATTGGATTTATACCCCGCCCTTCACTCACTTGGAGTCTCAGAGCGGCTTACAAACTCCTTTCCCTTCCCCTCCCCACAACAGACACCTTGTGAGGTAGGTGGGGCTGAGAGAGCTCTTTCCCAAGCTGTCCTTGAGAGAACAGCTGGTACAGAGCTATGGTTTGCCCAAGGTCATCCAGCCAGGTGCAAGTGGAGGAGTGGGGAATCAAACCCGGTTCTCCCAGATTAGAGTCCACACACTTAACCACTACACCAAACTGGCTCTCTGTTTATGTTGTCAACTTAAACAGCTGTTTAAGTTAACAACTGTTTAAGTTGTCAACATTCAGGTGTTATCAAATTTTTCATGGAATATTATTTACTCTTAGAATTATTGGATCCAAGGGAATATTTACTTTGATTTAATCTGATGAACTGTCAGCAGAGTTCATTTAACTGAATGTGGCTTTCCCATACCTTGTTTCCTGCTCCTCAGACAGCTTCTTCTAATGGGTCAAGGAGCAACACAGGGACCTGCAGCAAGGATAATCAGAACCATAGTTTGTATCACTTGGATTAGCAGAAACACAGTTTGTATCACAAATAGCAGTGTGGGTTGTCATTTGGCCACACACCTCTTAAAAGGATGGAAGACAAGGAACAATTACACAGCATAAGAGAGTCAATGTAGCTCGGTGGCTGGAGTGCTGAATATGGATGTGTTCCATTCATATGAACACATGGACATGTAAACTTCAGAACTGGGGTCTAAAATTGCACTGACTTGATAGAAAACACCTAACATTTGATTTTGGGTCATTTTATGAAATTTGAATTCAGATGATTGATATAATAAAATGATATCAAAATGAAGTAAAGCAATAATTGATACAAAAATAACCACTTTAAGGATATATCCCAAACAATCAGTAAAAGTTAACTGAAAAAAATATTGAATAAAAATAAGGTTTAAGTCTACAGTATGTTTTTGAATATTGAAAATGAATTTCCCCATATACTATAATTTAGACTGGCAACAATAATTTTAAAAACAGACTAAAACAAATGGTTGGATAAAATTAATTGTTGTAGATTTTTCCAGGCTGTATGGCCATGGTCTTGGCATTGTAGTACCTGACGTTTTGCCAGGAGCTGTGATTGGCATCCTCAGATGTATAACACAGAAAGATGGAGTTCTCTCTGTGTCAATGTGAGTAGAAAAATGGTAGGCAGGTCATTTATATCTACTCAGGAAGGTGGGGTAGGGCTGAGTCATTATCTTGTAGGAGTTTCCCGGCTGTGACATGCTATTTTTAAATGCTCTTGTTTCAACAGGAAAATAAATAGGGCATGGTTTCCAGTCCTGAAAAACACAAAATGCTCTACATCTTACAACAGCACTACAGATAAGATTAGAATTTCAATAGCCAATCCATATGCAAAAGAACCTCCTCAGGAAAGCTCCTCCATTAGCATGTCACAACCTGGGGTTCTACAATGCGAAACCTCAGGTACTACAATGGCAAGACCACAGCCATACAGCCCAGAAAATCTACAACTAATAAATTCCGGCCATGAAAGCCTTCAACAACAGGTTGGATAAAAGTTTGATACTCTTTCAACTATTACACCCTTATTTACAATACTTGACCACCCTCACTCTCAAGTGTTATAAAATTTTCAGAAAAATTTACACACTTTTTGAGAAACTATACGGATCCTTTTAAGCTTCTTGTTGACATAGAGATTTTATCTATTTTAGAAATCATGAAGAGGGGGCATGGCGTGCAAAGCTTCCGGCAAGCTGCTTTCTGCTCTTTCCCTCATTACTCCCCTACGATAAACAAAAATTGCTCGGAAAACTTGAATATGGCACAAGGTCCATGATGGGAAGTGTGAGGAGTAAGAAAGGTAGTAAAAACCCTCCTTATAGACCACCATGAAAGCCGGAATTTGAATCAGACGAAGAAGAGATCAGTCTGCTTTTCTCAGATGAAATGGTGACAGGAGGAGCTGAAACTGATTCAAACTCCCAAACAAAGATCCTGCAAATTCTCACAAAAATGAGGAGTGGCTTCAGTCAAGGCATGGACTTAATAAAAGGGGAAATTGGACATTTAAAAACAGAAGTAGGACAATTCAAAAAAATAGTTGAACCAATGAATAAGAAAAAGAAGAGTTAACGACGGCAATTAAAGATGCAGAGTGGAAAGCTGAGTTGGTGTTGCAATCTTCATTATCAGTTACAAAGGAATTAAAATTGGTCAAAAACTTTGAAACATGGGCAAAGAATAAAATAATTTTGCAAGATATAAAATCAAGAGAACAACGTGCAAAAATCAGAGGTTTCGGGCAACTACTTCGTAAGTGAAGATTTGCTTACCTCCTTAAATCGTTGGCTTTCATCTCTGCTGGATATAGTAGAGCCGAGTCAGAATGTTATAACAGCTGCTTTTTGGTTGCCTATTAAAAAAAAAGCCCCTTCAGGAGCAAATCCAGATATTCTAATTGAGTTTGCTGATATTCAGTATAAGAAATGTTTATTTCAGATGGCTAAAGAGAAACAAGAACTAAAATTGGAAGACACAATTGTCTTTCTATTCTCTGACTTGCTAGCTGAAATTCTTGTTGCTAGAAAACAGCTTTGGGAGATTGCTGTGAGACTGTCTGCGAATGACATCAAATTTCACTGGTTGCCTTTAGGCCACATCCTAGTTCATTTATATGGAAAAACCTACATGGCCTACGACACAGCCTCAGGAGAAAGACTTTTAGCAAAATGTACAAAACTGTAACAACAAGATTGTTATAATGATATATGATTGAGAGAGATTTAAAAAAACAAACAGACTAGTAGGTAACCAAACAAATCGTTTTAATTCTAATTGTGGGTGTTGTGAGGAGGAAGAGGGAGGGCCCCCTCGAAGACTTTAAATTGAAGTTTGTCCAATGTAGTTAATAAGTAGAGATAGGTAAGAACTCTAAAGCATACAAGGGAAAAGATTTTTGGAAACCAAATAGAAACTCATTTCGGGTGGTATAAGAAAATATGACTCGAAATAGGAAGTAATTCTCAGTTAGTAAGCGGGTAGTACAGTTGTGGAGGGTTTATCTGGGAACATCTTTCTGTTAATAAATAGTGCTAGGATTGTTTAATGTTGTATATTATTGTAGAATATAAAAATCAATAAACTATGAAAAAAGAAATCTTGAAAAAATTAGTGATGGCCTCTTAGATATTATTTTAAACTTGATTCAATATTAATTTCTGGTTTAAACTGTAGTTCCAAGATGTGTGGAATGCTATTTTGGGGGTTTAAGCATGCTATTTCTTCAAAATTTGTGTTCCATGTGAATCATGTATTTAAAAACATTCAAAGATAATATTGCATTTTAAAATTTCAAATACATATTTGGAATATTAACCAACATTTTCTAATCCTTGTTGTTAACTGCCCTCCAATAACAATACACTCTTGATTTGCCCCCCTAAAACCTTCAATTTCTGTTTTTCTTGAAAGGCTAGAAGAATTAATGGCTAAATTTTATATTGGGGCATCTAGTAAAAAAGGAAAACTGTCTTGAAACCTTTACCATATATATCTTCTGTTGTTATAAGACCCATTTAATTCAGTGAAATTTTCTAGTAAGAGTTTTATTGCTGTTAAAATGAATTATATTGATTTTAAGAATAGCAATAGTGATAGCTTGTAGCACATAAAACCCTAATCACTAATGCTGTTCTTAAAATCAATATAACTCACTCTGCAACCAGCCAAATCCTGTACAGCAATCAGGGCAGGAGGGTAGGCCAAGCTTCAAGCAATGACTGAGGAGGCAGGTACGGAGCCAGCCATTGGAGAGGACTGGCTTTGCCCCCCACCAGAATCCAGATGCTGCTTAGCAGCATCTGCTTCCCTCCTACAGAGGAGGAAAAGATGGCCCCCAGCAGCACAGCCCGATGGCCAGCAGCTGGAAAGAGGCCAAATTTGGAGCCAACCATGAACTGGGGTTTCCACTGATTGGCTGTGGGGGAGGCTTTTTTTCCTGTATCACAATGCCAGTGGATGAGGGCATGGAATTTGGATTAATCAGGCCTGGACATTGATTGTTTAGGCCATTACTAGTTTGGCATGGTGGGTTGATAGATAGGGATGATAGATATAGATAGGGATGACAGGCAAGCACCCTGAGCCATTAGACATGATGGAGGGTGCATTTTGTACTCAGACCATAACTGGCCTTATGGCAGGACAGGGCTTTGGTGCTGAGCAACATCTTTTCAAACCAGTAGATGCTACTGGCCATATGTGGAGCAAAGGTAGATTTGTCAAAGAAAAGGCAGCCATAGTTAGGCTGCCTAACACAGCCCACCCAATTAATATTAGCATATTTAATTAGTGATGACATAGATCAGGTAATTTTAATAAACTAGTTAAACTCATGCAATGGTCTTGTAGCTTTATATAGGGTGTTGGGCAAATCTTATTTCATTTTAACAAACTGTATTTCTACAAGAAAAGGTTTTTACTTGCAATTTCATGACCAACTCTCCTTCTGCCTTTCTCTAAGTACTTCAAAATTTATAGACAATATATGAAAGCCCCTGTTATCAGAAAGGCTACTATATAATGGGAGATATTTCCAGCTGCTGTAAATCTGCATAGCTCCATTAAACTGGATGGAGCAGCATCAATTTACAACAGCCACAAATTGAAGCTAGTGTTTATAAAGACAGTTCATGTTCTTTAATATAAATCTAGGTTATGAATTCAGAGCAATTTGTACCAGAAAAAGGTCACTCAATAACTGAGAGAACAATGTTTCAAAAGTCTTGTGAAATGCAAGTGTAAAGAGGGAGGTAGTTCTGTATTATGACTTCCTCTAGTGCCCAGCACCAAATGCCATGTGCCAAATGAATAAGTGCACTAGGATGTTCTTACTATGTTGGGTCGACAAGAAGACCACACAAATAACACTGTGACACAAATGACATTTGATAAAAATTATATTACTTTTCCAAAATAGCAATTTGTTCAACCTCCTTAACTTCATAATATTACAAAATTACAATATTACAATGAGGACCCGGTTTAAACTCATTTCCACAATAGTCTTCCTCAGGAGTAATTCATTATTGAACAAATTGCTATTTTGGAAAAGTAATATAATTTTTATCAAATGTCATTTGTGTCACAGTGTTATCGGTATGGTTTTCTTGTCTAATACCTGTGACCCCCGCTTTTTAGCTTGTTATGGGTCGACAAAAGATACATATAGTTTAGGACCAGATGAAAACTTTTATTAAACTCATCCTAAAGCTACAAAGTCTCATCGTAAGCTCCAGCAAACATTATGGGGCTTAATTTCTGAGTAAATATTTTGTAAACTTTAGATGGCTCTGTCAGGGTTGGGCCTGACAAGTCCTCCTCAAAAGGCAAGGAAGACATGGCAGCTAATGCTGTGGAGATCAAGATTCCAGAAGACTCCACAGTTCCTGGGCTCTCAGATACCCATAGCTCAGATAGGTGATTCATGGAGACCATGGAACCAAAACCCCGAAGGGTTCATGAACAGGAGATGATCATGGGGACCACCAAAGAGCCCGTCAGTTAAACCATAGCCTCATCCAAAGATCCCACAGGCATCCCCAGAGCCCCTGGACTGGAACTGATGGAGAGCATGGGTAGATGCTCAGAAAATGGATTTTCTGAATGTACAGTTGTTAAACTCTAACTTTGTTTTGCAAAGCTGAGATTCTATGAAGAAAAATTAATCTTGTGGACTTGCACACTAGACTTTGCGAAGGGGTGTTGGAATGTACAAGGTGTATAGTGCACCTACTTGATGACAATCCAAAGAACAGCCTATAGAGCACAGCTGAAGGATGCTCCAACTGAGCCCTCCCCCTTCATTCCTGTCTGTCATAGCAGTTAATCAGTTAGTTAAGCCTCTCTCCTCTGTTCTATCAGAGTTTATTTTTTCTTTAATGAACGGAGTTATTTTCTTCTGCATGTTTAAACTTTACCAACATAAACTACATGTGATGCTAGAGCTCCAAATACATTATTTGTACCTGAAAATAGTGAAGGCTATATGGGGGTGAAGAATATGAATTGGGCACTGGAGAAGGGACATTTAATTCTTTCCTCCATGCTGTTTCTGCAGCCTAAAATGCCATCACCATGGCTGATTTAAGACTGGGGGGGGACAGGTATTTATTATTAGTATGTATAATAATATTTATTATTTATCTACTTAACATTATTTATAGTCCACCTTTGTCACTGGGACTTAAGGTGTATACATGTTGTGTTTTCCCCCTCCCTGCTGGGGCTTAAATGATCTAACATTTTATCCAATTTTCTCTTTCGTTGTATTCTGACAACAAGTCTGTGAAGTAGATGAGGCTGAAACTCACTGGCCTAAGGCCACCCAAAAAGAAGGAATATGAACTTAAGGCTCCCAGTCCTATTCCATTAATCTCTAGTGATTTTTAATCAAGGCCATATGACCCATCAGCAGTCAATGTACAGTTATTGGGAAATCCATTTATGGGAAAAAAAACAACAACACAAGGGGTGTTTGAATAGCAGCTGAGACAAGAGAGAAACACATTCTCCAAAAAAGTGCTGATTGGGTTCAAATGAATACCGCTGATCACAGAAAACCAAGGACAAAGCTAATATAAAAACTAGCATTAAGGAGTTGGCTGATAGCCATTAGACACAAAGATCTCATTAAATGTGTGCCTATAATCTGTGTATCATTTGAAAACAGCATAAATATATCTATACTAGGAATAAGGCCCATTGTGGAAATAAATACAATGGGCTCTAGAAAGAGGCTCTGGGAGAGTGCCCCGGCCTTGGGCACTCAGTGTCAATTTGCTGTGGCAACCTCAGCTGGGTATAATGACACAGAGTCCACCATTTTCTCCAGGGGAAGATCTCTGCCATCTGAAGAGCAGTTGTAATTCAGCGTGATCTCCATTCCTCCCCTGGAGATTGTCAGCAATGGTTCCCCATGAGGGAACGGGTGGTTTGAAGGGTGGAGTTGATGGCACTGAACCTGTCTGAGGTCTCACCCCTGCTGAAACCTCACCCTCTCCAGGGTCCACCCCTCAAATCTCCAGGAATGTCCCCACCTGGAGTTGGCAACCCTACCTCCCAGCCAACTGTCAATGTATTGTTATCTGCCCCCTGGCTTCAGCTTTCTATCTCCTCCCCCCTCCCCCCTAGAGAGCAGTTGTAATTCTGAGTGATCTCCAGCCCCCACCTGGAGATTGACAACAATGGTTCCCCATGAGGGTTTCGCTGGCTTGGAGGGTGGCATCTATGGCATTGTACCTGTCTGAGGTCCCACTCCTCCTCAAACCTCACTGTCTCCAGGCTCCACCCCTCAAGTCTCCAAGAATTTTCCACCTGGAGTTGGCAACCCTATATCCTTCCCAGCCAATTATCAACCTCACTCTTCAAGTTTCCATTACCCCCCCTCTGCAGCCTCTACCATGCTCTGAAGCCCTGACTGCTATGTCACAGTGGCTGTCATAAAGGGTCCATCTCAGCTGGGTATGAGGACATAGAGGCCACCATTTTCTCCAGGGGAACTGATCTCTGCCATCTGGAGAGCACTTGTAATTCTGAGTGGTTTCCAGCCCTCGCCTGGAGATTGGCAACCATACTTCCCCTGGTGGAAAAGTAGTCTTTCTCTGCAATGGGGACCGAAGCAGCTGACATCATTCTTCTCTATCCCTTTTTGACTTGCACAACAACCCTGTGAGGTAGGTTAGGCTTAAAGTCTGTGACTGGCCCGAAATCACCCACTCATCAAGAACCTGGGTCTAGCAGATCCTGCTCTGAAGCACTGACTGCTACGCCTAGGGTAGCCTACCTCCAGGTGGAGCCTGGAGATCGCCAGGTATTATAATTGAACTCCAGATCTTCCCCCCTCCCTTGGAGAAAATGTCTGCTTTGGAGGGTGGCCTCTATGGCATTCTGTTCAGCTGGCCCCAGTGAGTTTTCTCCCAAAGGCCATCATAGGTGTGGAAAGACACTTTCAGAGAAGCAAGCTTGGTTGCCTAGCAATGGGCACTGAGGAGAAAGTTGTCGGCTCTGATGATGAAATAGGGTTCCCAACCTCCAGGTGGGGCCTGGGGATCTCCCGCTTTTACAATGGCTCTCCAGCTGACAGAGATCAGCTCCCCTGGAGAAAATGGCTGCTTTGGAGGGTGGACTCTATGGCATCGTACCATGCTGAGGCCCCTCCCCAAACCCCACCCTCTCCTGGATCCATCCTCAAAGTCTCCAGGGATTTTCCAACCCAGACCTGGCAACCCTATGATGGAAATACCTGAAGATTTGGGGGGTGGATCCTGTGGAGGGCAGCATTTTTTTGGGGGGGGGATAGAAGAACTCAGCAAGCTGTAATGCCATAAGGTCTACCCTCCAAAGCAGCCAGTTTCTCCTGGGGAACTGATCACTGTCATCTGGAGATCAATTGTAACAGTGGGAGATCTCCAGGTCCCACCTGGAGATTGGCAACCCTAGGGGGAAAGTCAGCCACACTGCAGGGGGTTGAAGGGAATAGTTTGATGGTTGCTGGCCCACCTCATTAGCCAGCCAGCCGTGGTGGAGCTAAGCAGGAGAAAGGGCCTGAGGAATTTCACACAGCCAATATGTTCCGTTTCAGGAACTCTTCAGTAACTGTTTCTGTCAGGCATTTTACACAGAACCTTATTAGTACCGGTTCCCTAACAGAACATATTGGCCCTTTCACACAGAAATGCGCCTCTCCCATTGGGGAAGCGTTCCTGAGTCGGTTTACCTTGAAACCTCCTCCCAAGCGTTCTTCAGTGCTTGTACCGGTCCTGAAGCGCTACAGGGTACTGTGTGAAATGGAACCCCGTTTCTGACAGTTTATTCTGACAGTTTATTCTGGGCACGCTGGCAGTGTGCAGGGGAGGGGGTTATGCTGTTTGTCCATTGTCTTTTCACTGACAGAAGCAGGCCACTGAGGGGACAGTTAGACTCACCTGGCAGTGGATGGAGGAGAAGAGTGGACCCAGCACCCAGTTGGTCCTTCCCCAGTTGCTAGACTCCTCCAGACTGAGGCCGGGACGCTGGCCGGTGGCTCTGTGGGCGGGACTGAGGCAAAGCAGGGAGAGAATGCAGCCAATGGCCAGGGACCCCCCCTTTTTTAAAATAATTTTTTTAATTGATTTTTTTCCCTACACTACCACTTACTAAACACTACATTAACTAAAAAATAAAAAACTAAACTACCTTAAGGTAACAGGAATCCAGATAATAGTTAGTCTATGCCTTATTCAACTTTCTTAAATGAATGGTTACATAATTCAGGCTATATCATATTCTTTTTCTAGATTCTAAGCAAGTTATACAAATATCTTTGAGCTTCAGTGTGTGACTAAATAAAACAATCAAACTTTCAAGAGATTACAGTTTATAACAATTATTTCTTCATTGATTTTTCCTTCTTCTGCCTTTTTCTTCCCTTTTTCCGGGATCTTGGGACCTGCTGCACCCAGTTCAGATTCTGAATCACCTTCATCAAGTCCCAAACTTTCTGAAAATGAACTTTCCAGTCCATAAATGCTTTCTTGTTGGTCCAGTGAGTCCTCTGATGAAGATTCTTTTCCTTTTTTCCCTTCTTTCTTCTTGCAGTAAACCAAAAAAGCATCTGCTTTGGCAACAGTGTATATTTTCTTCTTTTTATCTTCAAAGTTGAATGTTAAACCCTCTGGATTAATCCAGAGATATGGAATATTAGCAGATTGCAACCAAACAGTCAGTTTTTTATACGCCTTTCTCCTCTTCCTGATTTTATATGGAATGTCTTTTAGCACTTTAATTTCCTGGTCTTGGATTTTCAGAGTTGCTTTATTAGTGATTTTGAGAACCACATCTCTGGTAGATCTTTTGGAGAATCGCACCATAACTTCCCCAGGCAGGTTTTTCTTCTTAACAAAATCTGGATATGTTCTATAGACCATATCCATATCGCTTTGTATTTCTTCCGCTTTTATCCCTGTCACTGGGGCCAGTGATTCACTGAGTAGTTTCTTTAGGTTCTCTCCTTGCTGTTCAGGTATACTCTGAAATCTTAAACAGTAATTAGAATGCTCCAATTGCATAGACAATAAAACATTTTTATCAGAGGATTGACTCTTTTCCACTTTGGCAATCTTGACTCCTGCTTCTCTGTTTTGGTCTTGACATCCAACAAGTCTTCTTCCATTCTCTCAGACCTTCTGTTTGCCTCTGATAAATCCTTCTGCATTGTATCCAGCTTCTGGTTAACTGCAGACAGCTGTTCCAGCAGGGGGAACAATGCGGCTGTTATTGCCGAGTTAAGATCTGCTGCATCGCCTTTTGAACCAGGAAGCACATTTTGTATCGTGGAACTTTTAGGAGAAGGTTTAATCTTCG
The DNA here is from genome assembly GCA_029233225.1 of Lepidodactylus listeri. Classification (NCBI taxonomy): domain Eukaryota; kingdom Metazoa; phylum Chordata; class Lepidosauria; order Squamata; family Gekkonidae; genus Lepidodactylus; species Lepidodactylus listeri. The sequence continues at coordinate 113,282,801 of JARCFY010000001.1, read as the reverse complement.
GCACCATTTTTCCCCCTTTCCCTGCCATCGTAGCTTTTTTATCAGAAGATAAGATAATTCAAAGAAATCAGTTGACCTCTCTAAAGTTCCACAAAATGCAGCCAAAACTTCACACACCAAGATCGCAAAAGAAAGCTCAAGCCATGATTCTCCGATTTTACATAACAAAGCTTTCTCTTTCCCTCTTCACCGGAGCGGAGAGCCGAGGTGGGGGGGGGGGGGGCGCTAAACTCCCACAGTCACATCCGAGAATCTTGTTAAAGATTACTCACGTTTATCGCCATGTGTCTCAGGTAAGATTACTGATTCTTTTTAAGTCCAGATTCCTGCATGCCGTCCGGCAGCTGCTTCTAAATCCCCAGAGGGTTCTAGCCAAGGGAGGACTTTACAGGGCATAAAGTAGCCTCAATCCCTGGATTGCCATCCCAAGAGAGGCAGCCTTGTGCGCCCCAAGCAGGGCCCCCTTTCTGGGGGTCCCTGGGGATATCCGAGCCAGCTCGGAATTCCCTCCTTCCCTCAGCAGTCCAGGTCTCTGTCTCAGAGCGTCCGAGACTAGAGCCCACTGTGAAGCACCATTAGACCGGAAGTTTCGCCAGGGACCCCCTTTTGAATGGCAGTCCATCCAGTAAACTGATTTTGGCACCCCATGGAATCTTGCCCCTTGGAATCTTAAAACAGCTTTATATAATAAGAAAGATAAATTGGTGCCTTGTGTACAGCCCTGTATTGTATTACCTGACTTTTAAACTTCTCATTCAGGGGACATTTGATGATAATGTTGCAAACTTGGTGGGTAGAGGATTGGTTGAAAATCACTGTTCTAACCACTTGACTACATTGTACATTGGAGCCAGTTCTGATCAGGAAAATGGCAAAAAAAAAAAAATGAGGAGAGAGTAAACAACCCTCTTTTTCCAGGGCCATAGCCTTTCAAATTAACTTTCCACACAATTTTTGTTTACAGTCAGAGAATGCTTCTGAAGTTCCAGTCATAGAAATGTAGCATCATGCCTCATAACATTATTTATTTAAATATATATACAAAAAAAGGCCAGACATAAACATTATGCACACTCCTCACTCCCCACACAGAAGAACAACCTACAATGTACACATAACAACAAAGAAAAACAGAGAAAAAAGAAAAAAAAGAATAAAGTAAAAAGTAAAAGTTTTTTTCCCGTTCCTTTCCGATTTGCTTAAACGGGGGATCGATGAATCGCACCTCCACCCCCCTTCCAATGCAGTATGTGATGATGTGCATACTGAGAAGGGGAAACAAACAACAGCATGGCATCGGGATAGCCTGATCAGACTATCCCCGACATCAGAAGTGCACTCTGGAGTGATCACACGGGGTAAGTCCGTCTGTGGCCTGTAGCAACCCATTTGATGCTGGATTTTCCTGACTGTTTTTTTACTGTGCTTTTTCGGCAGAGAGCAACGGTTTGCCGATGGGTGCTAGACGCTTCACAGATGTGCTCTTGTGATCACACCCTTAAAATCCAGCAGGGACTCATGCCTTTCGTGCAGCTAATTCTGTGTGTGATCGGGGCCCTAGACAGGCAGATAGAATACAATATGGGGGGACTCTATTATAATTAGAGGGGGGACTCTCAGCTGTTTAGTACATTATTTCAGAATTTCACTCTGCTGATGCTCAGAGTCAGGAAATGTCTTCCCAAACCTTCATGCCCTTATGCTAAAGCACCACATAAAACAACTGCCAGAGCTGAGTGTATATCTTCAGTTCAGGAATTTCATTATGCTCACCACTATGCTTAACCACTGGAACAGGGCCAGCCCGCCCACTAGGCAAACTAGTCAATGGCCTAGGGCACCCCCTGCTGGTGAGTGCTGAACTGGCGTCCTGTCCAACTCCCTCCAGGCTGGCCGGAGTCTGCTGCAGCCAGAGCAGGTGCCCCCGGCTGGCTCCCAGAGTCCTGGCCTGGGGCTTTCTGGCCCAGCAGTGGCGGGAGGGGAGGCCCTTGCGGGGCAGGCGGGAACCTTCCCCCCTCCCCCCACCAGCTTCTTGGCCAGCCCTTGAGCCCTCCTTCTCCTCTTCCTGTCCCTGTGGGAGAGCAGGAGGGTGAGTGAGAGAGGAGGAGGAGGTACTGGCCTGGCCCCTCCCTTCGGCCCCATGCAGGCAGGCAGGCCTTGGAGGCACAGGGCCAACAGGGCCCACATGCAGCAAGGAGGGCAGGATTTGGCTGAAACAGCAGCCTCTGCACGTTTGGTGGCAGCAGCAGCAACCTCCGATGGGCACCCCCCAGCTGCCCTCTCTGAGCCTCCTTCCCAAGGCGGATGGGTCCTTTCCTCTCCTCTATTCACATGGGGGGTCCATCTGAAGAGCCCCTGGGGTGGTGACCCTCCTCAAGCAAGCTCCTTGGCGTGCCTTCCCTTTCCCCAGTCTCTCCACTGCAGAGCCTTGGTGAGGGGAGGCCTTTCCATGCAGGCTCACCACCTGGCCCTGCCCTCCTGCTCAAGGCAGCGCCTTCCTATTCTGGCCCCCCACCCATGGGTCATTTGATGTGATGTTCTGCTTTGATGGGTGTAGTGGCTGCCCCACACACTTCCAGGGTTGGTGAAGGGACCAGAAATGGGGGTGGGTGAGGGATGGTCTAGAATTCACTCTAAGGCTCCAGAGAAGAGACCAGCATGCAAGAGGGGCAGACCCACAGCTGGGTGGGAGGACAGGTCCCTTGATTGCAGGCAGAAGGTCTCCCCAGAAGTCCACCCAGGACAGAATTTGGGGGGTCTTTTAAAAAGTGGTTTTCTCGGAGTCTTTAAGATGTGAAGGGTCCCAGGCTGTAGGACTTGGTGGTGGAAAGTACCCTCAAGCTGCAGTCAACTTATGGTCACCCCTCAAGGCAAGACATTCAGAGGAGGTTTTGTCATTGCCTGCCTCTTCATAGCAACCCTGGACTTCCTTGGAGGTCTCCCATCCAAGTATTGAATAGGGCCAGCCCTGCATGGTTTCTGAGATCTGATGAGGCTGAGATTGGGTTAGCCTGGGCCATCCAGGTCAAGGCAAGAGATGAACAGAGGTGGCTTGCCATTGCCTGCCTGGACTTCCTTGGAAGTCTCCCATCCAAGTATTGAATAGGGCCAGCCCTGCATGGTTTCTGAGATCTGATGAGGCTGAGATTGGGTTAGCCTGGGCCATCCAGGTCAAGGCAAGAGATGAACAGAGGTGGCTTGCCATTGCCTGCCTCTGCATAGCTACTCTGGACTTCCTTGGAGGTCTCCCATCCAAATGTTAACCAGGTCCAACCCTCCTTAGCGCTGCAAGAGGTAACAAGACAGGGCTAGTCTGTGCCGTTCAGGTCAGGGTGCTGTAGGGCTTACTGTCTTCCAAACATGAGCAAGGCTACCCACTCCACCCTTGCAGAGTCTTCCTTCCTTAAGAACATAAGAACATAAGAGAAGCCAACGTTGGATTAGGCCAGTGGCCCATCCAGTCCAACACTATGTCACACAGTGGCCCAAAATACCAGGTCCAAGCATGTGGTTCTGAGCCAGTCCAGAATGCATTTATTTTTGAAAATTGGGGGCGGTCGCATGGGGGGGCACCAGAAGGTATCCTCGCCTAGTGTGCAAAATACCTGGGGCCAGCCCTGCTCTGGAAAAAGGGAGCTCTATAATTACAGTCACAGCTATGAGTATTCTAGATATATATATATAATTACCCTACATATTGGCCACTTCCAGCTCTCCCAGTGGCTGTGCTGTGCACTCCATCAGCCATTGGCCCATCTTTCTAGAGCCTGTTGTATTTATTTCCTCAGTGGGCCTTATTCCTAGTTATATTCATAAACACCCTAGATTGTTGTAAAGTAGGGTTGTTATGGGGGAGGGATTTTATTTCTCCTATCCAATCAGATCCTTGTAAGGAAGGATCGTAGAGCACTTCCAGCCAGTCACCTTTAGAGACAAGTCACAGAGAGACAAAACTTCCCTCTCTCTCTTTCCCTCTGTCTTTTGTGGGGATGAAGCCCTTTTGTTCATTGCAAGTCATATGAATGGTAAAATAAAGAGCTGGGTGCACCTCATTCAGGGGTTTATAGAATTTGTTCCATTGGCCCAATTTACTTGAAACCTAAGCATACTATAGAATACAGGCAGCACTCACTTCACTAAAATTGTGGAGTCATTTGATGGCCGGGGAGGGAACAGCCATTCCAGTCCTTTGGAAATATCCCCATACAGAATAATAAAAGTGCAATTATGACTGCTGGGGACAGCTTGTTCAGGAACATGTAAAATTTGTCCACTTGGCCCAGTTTTCTTAAAACTTGGCATGTCTTTAGAGGACAGATAGCACTCACTCCACTGCAATTTTGGTGTCATTCTGTTGAAAAACCGTCACTCCACCACCACCTCCATTTTTCTATCTTTTCTTATATATAATTGAGTAGTGGGGTAGCACTTTCTAAACATTTCACACACCTCTAAATCAGTTGGCTCCATAATGTGTCACTCAAAAGCTGTCCGTATCTATCACATTTGCTGCAAAACAGTAGAGAGGACAAGCTTATCAGCCCTGAAAGTTAATTGTTTGTTAGAGTGGACTAGGACCACAAAGACATGCCTGATGAGAGCATACAGTTTCTGAGGATCTACTAAGGATCCTAGAAGAGTCTAGTGCATCTTGTCACATCAAAGACACTTGTAACCAAGCTGTGCTGGGGGCCACTGGTGCACAAAATTTCAGAGGCCAGCTCAGAGGATTTCTGCTCTGTTCACAACCAAGCTTCTCAGGAAACAATGGAGGGTGGGGCACCTCCTTCTGAGGACCATAGAATTGGACCTCCTGATCCAATCTTTTTGAAACTTGGGTTTGTTTGTTTGTTTTTTGTGGAGAGGCACCGGCAGCTATGCTGCAAATTTCGTGGCTCTATCTAAAAAAACAGCCCCCAGGGCCCCAGTACCCCTGGATCGATTCTCCATTATAGTCTATGTGTCCTATTGACTATAATGGTCCCCATAGGCTGTAATTGAGCCAGAAAAAAAACCCCTCATTTTTTCCACACTCCTATTATGCTTTTCACTATGATTTGTAAGCTGCCTTGAGTCACAGGGAAAAGTGGGATATAAATATTTGAATAAATAAGTAGTTTGGGCAGGTTCATGGGTCATTTGGGGCTAGAGCTAGGTGGAGCAGAGCTCCGCCAGCCCAGGAGTGAGCACTAGGGCAGCCACAGGCCGAATCAGATTCTCTGATCTGATTCGGCCTGCCACCGAATTGCTGCTGAAATTTGGCAACGGCTTAAAAAGCAGCTGGAGGGGAGGGGGTTTGAGGGAGAGGCTCCAAACTTGCAGGGTAGCTGCTGGAGCCTCTCCCCAAAATACCCACCAAGTTTCAAGAAGATTGGACAAGGGGGTCCAATTCTATGGGCCCCCAAACAGGTTGCCCCCATTCCCTCCATTGTTCTCTGTGGTGGGAAAAAAGTAAGGTTTTTTCCCACCATAGGGAACAATGGAGGGGATGGGGCAATCTGTTTTGGGGCCCGTAGAATTGGACCCCATGGTTCAATCTTCTTGAAACTTGGTGGGTATTTTGGAAAGAGGCCCCAGCAGTTACCCTGCAAGTTTGGAGCCTCTCCCTCAAACCCCCTCTCCTCCAGCCCCTCATATACCCTATGAGTTTTTGCCATTGACTTCAATGGCCCATAGGGTATAATGGGGTTGAAACTGACATTCAGCCGGTGATATCGGGGGCATGGCATATGCTAATGAGTTATGGTAATGAGCTCCTGCACCTCTTTTTCTATGAAATGACCCCTGGGCAGGTTGATAACATTTAAGCAACTTCCTGTTTGTTAGGTTAGGCAGAGTTCTGACAGTGATTGTTCCACCTCTGTTATACATGACCTGTAATACTGGTTGTCATATTTCCCTAAAAAAACACAGTAAACTGCAGGAGTCCCATCCAAGTGCCGTATGTTTTCTAAGGGTCAGCGCAGGGTAATGGTCCAAGGCCAGCTTTACCAATATAGTAGACTGGGGTGGGTAGTCAAATGTAGACTTGTTCACAACTTTAATGCTACTAGCTTTTTTTTGCTCACAAGGTAGAATGTCTGTTCACAACACTGTGGAGCTTAGAGAGGGAATATTTCTTGTAACATGTACAGAACATGTAATTTTGCATGATCATTCTGATGCACAAAAGCCCCATAGGCAGGTTGTTTGTAACAGGGAATAAAGGACTGCCTTGTAAACAGCAAGAAGTCAATCCTTCTCCATAGGAGGGTCCACCATGCCCTGACAGCAATCTATTCTTCTTCCACAGCAACTGAGCTCTACTAGGTAAATATCCTGTCTCCATATTCTTCTCCCTGGCAACAATCTGGGTGTCTATGTGGGATTGCTTCTAATTGTATGTTAGCTGTTGTTGAATAAACTTTGCTCTGGACAAGAGCCCGTTTCTTTGAACTTGTGGGGTCTGAGAGAGAAGGACGCAAGGAAAGATCCCATGCCTCTCAGGGAAGGGACTGATCCTCCTTTCCACAGCAGGCTATGGCTGGTAACTAAACCTTAGACAGAATATTTCCTCAGTGGGCTACAACTCATAAAAAACCATTTAGTTTGCAAAAGTAACACATAAATATTTTAAATAAATAATGATGATGATATTTGTCAAGCTGTGGTCAGTAACAATGAATGAAGTACCAGTCATTCTCAATGGGAATATGCTTTGTGGTTAAGTGCAAGCAGTAGTTATAGCTGAGCTCCTTGTGAATCTGAGGCAATTAAAATGGAATGCAGTGTTGCTTGAAACTGGCTGCTGGGAGCTAATGGGCTGCAAAGGGAGAAGAGATCTAACAGTCAATGAATCCTGGAAAGATGCAAGGAAAGGACAGCTATAGTGTCAATAAGCTATGACAGGCTGTACATTAGTTGGCTATCAGTGCATGGCTCAAATGAAATACTGGGCTGAAATCTAATAATTCTCACTCTCACCCAAGAAAACACTAATAACAAACCGATGTAAGTCCTCCACAATCCATATTAGTTTTAAATCCCTATAAAACATGTCTCAAGAAGAAAGTTTTATAATGGTTTTTTGTTCAATGGCTCATCTTAATTGAGCTATACTTTAGTGATATAGAAATTAAGAATTTCACACTCATTATTATGGAATCTTTATATTTTAGACTTGGAAAAACAAGTCAAGGAGGTCGAAGGACAAAACTTTGCAAATAAAAATTTGGGATGCACAGGAAATTGTGTTCAGTTTACAGCTATAAACGTGTGCCAAACTAACTTAAACTTTGGAAGCATTATTATATTACTTATGCTGCCAAACTACTAACAGAGGAGTCCCAAGCAAAGTTATACCTCTAAAAAACTGAAATCTTCTCTAACATAGCATTGATAATGATAACCTGTTTCTGCATGAAGATTATTTACACTTGAAAAAAAAAAAACAGCAGGGCTATTGGGAGGGGGTAGGAAGACAAAATTCTGAGGACTATTGTCATCCTTGTGGCCCTTATGGTAGTGTGGTAGCGGGGTTTGTATCTGCATAGTGTAAGGGGATAATTTTTTAAAAATATATTCATTTGGGAGCCTGGGATGACTCTTAGAACTCTGAAAAATATTATATTAGTATGCTTGCAGTGTTTTTCTTCAGAGTGTTCATGAAGAAACCTGCACTACATTGAAGCAAACATATTTACATACTTTTCCCACTTGTTCCATGAGATATCTATTTTGCAGGCTACTAACATAAGCCCTCTTCAAAAACTAATAACAAGGCAGTAGAATGAGAACATGAATGAGGGCTCATTGAGAAATTTCCATGAATTAATTTCAATTGACTACTTTTTGTTGAACTCTCATACATATGACAGGAATTCATAAAGATATAGCAAGTAAAACAGTTCTTTTTTATCTGTACTTTGAAAAAAATCATCTATAGTTTCCCTTATCATAGCCTTTTCATACAAATACACATACATTAGATGAACTTTGAACCAAACTCCTAGGGTGAAAGAAAATGAAATAAAAAGTCAGAGGAATGAAACCAGCTTACAAAGAGATCTTCTTGATGAAAGAGTTTTATTGTTCCAAAGAATGTCTATAAAATTGTCTTTGGTTTATTATTTCTGCAGCACTAAATCTAACGCTGTTGCCATTCCTGCTGCTTTTCTTTAAAGCCACATCCATAATTCTGTTCCTCCTTTGCTCAGAGGTGAAGCATCCATCGCAGAAATAATAGGCAATTTCAAAATCCATTCAAAAGGTGTAAATTATACAAGTGCTGGTCAAAAGAAATCAGTATAATCTACAAAGAAATATCATTAATTTCAGGACCAAGAGACAAAACTGAATCTCAGCCACCAGTCAATGAGACAGCCCTGTAAAAGAGCGCGAGAGACTATAAAATTATGTTGTTTATAATAATGACACATTGCTTATGAATAACAAGCATTTATTTTTCCAATCAAAAACTCTTCTGACTTGGGAAAATGCATAGATTTTGGCACTATTAATACATTATACATAATGAGAAAGGTCAATAAGGAGAACAAAGATGCATGGAATTCCACATCTCAGTTTCTAGAACAGCTCGATCTGTTTATGTCATTTAAGGGTGCTGTTCCCATTTTTTTAAAGGGTTCTTCATCTGGTCCCTATAATTAATACCTATTAGAGCTGGTGTAGCATATTGACAAAGTGCTGGAGTTACTGATCAGAAAGGAAGAATCTTGCATCTGTCGAACTCACAAGAGGCCCTTAGCCAAATCACTGTTTTAGCTCACTGTATGCCATACGGAGATAATAATACTGATTACTTGTTGGTTTAAGGACTGCAGCAAGATAATAGAGAATACAAGAGGGGACCTGCAACAAAATGTTGCATAATGTGTTGTGGCCTACCATAGTCTTCTTTGCCAGCAGTCCCCGCAAAGAATTTGTGGGGAGGGGGCATTCTCCCACCTTTATTTCCCTCTCCCACCTTGGTTGTCAAAGTTCCCTTCTCTGTCTTTCTGTATGCACCCCTTATCTACCAATCTTCCCTCCCCTCCCCTCCCCTCCCCCTCTCACCCCTTCTATGTCAGCTTTCTCCCGACCCCCGTCTCTAGCAATCCTTTCTTACCCCCTTTCTCCTCTCACCCCTTGTATGTCTCACCCCCTTACCCCTGTCCTTCTCAGACACTGTCCTCTTTCTCCCACCCTCTGTCTGCCCCCTTTCTCTCCACTATTTCTCTACCCCCCTCAATCTCTTCCTCTTTCTCTCCCTCTCCCTCAGGCAACCCTCAGACAGTTTCCTGTTCTTTTTCTTTTTCTCCCTGCAACAGACAATCCCCTATTCTCTCTCTCTCTCTCCCCCTTCTCAAAGAACTTCTCTTCTTTCTGTTTCTGGTGAGGGAGAGGGGCTGATGCAGGCTTCGCCTCCTCAGACTTCAGCTGACCAGCAGTAGGGCCAGCTTCCCAGTGGCAGCTTGGATGGTTCTTGCTCTTGCAGCCCTAGCAGTGGCAGGGACGGTTATTGCCATGGTGACTTCCCTCATAACCCCAGCAGCATTTTCCGTGCCTCCTATAAGTTCTTTCTCTGTGCATGTGCAGAGCTGCTGCCAATAAAAACCCTGCGTTTTACTGACAGAAACAGTTAGAACCTCCCCCCCCCCCCCAAAAAAAAAACATTCTAATCTCCTCACAGTTGACGCCTGGAGCTGATACCATTTCAAAAGGTACTGGGGGGAATTCAGTGGTCCCTGAAGGGTTTTTTTTTTTACTTTTCAGATTTTTCTGCACACCGAGAAAAGGGCCTGACTATGTAGGAAAAGCTGTTGGGGGAGAGTGAGCTCTCTTTCGGCAGAAATAAGCATCCACACAGAAAAAAAACTCTCGGAATTAGAATATAGATAATTCTTCAGATATCTGTCTTCTGATTGCACACAGAGGGAAGCCGAATCATGCCTGCCCAGCCCCTTGACATCTGTGTAGTCAGCTTAATGGTTGCAATGAGCCCCTGTGTGTGCTCTTCCAAGAAATATAGAACATTGAAAAAGCCTAACTCATGGAGGTATGCATTCTAAAACACCTCTGGTTCGACTCACATCCTCTTCAGGAGTAATGAGCAAAGAGGAGATTGTTCAGCAAAATTTTGGAAGAGCCTAAATTAATTTGTACATTTGCATACTTACACTGGGTTCTCGCACAGTTATACTTTCTCCTCACTGTCTCCAATTCATCTATTGCGATCACTACCTCCAATTTTATAAAGATGCATAATAAAATAGGAGACAGGTTAGTCAGAGATTTTTTTGAGCTGAGATTCACTGCTTGGTCTCTGCTCATGAAACTAGCTAATCTTACTGGTTCTTAAATCATTTTTTGAATAGATGCTTCTGATGGTGCAGGCTCCAAAGCAAGAGAAGCAGTCCATCCAGTGCATCAATTTAAGAATGCATCTGACTACACAGGCACAAAAGGAGGACAAAAAATAACTGATTATACATTTTATACATGTTAGTCAATTTACAGCACAGTCCTGAGGGCATGGCTCTTAGGGAGCCAATCAGCCACTTTGGTGTAGTTGTTAGGAGCATGTTTGATTCCCAACTCCTCCACATGCAGCTGCAGCTTCGGTCAGTCATAAGTTCTTTCAGAGCTGTTCTCTCAGGAGTAGTTCTCAGGAGAGCTCTCTCAGCTCCACCTACCTCACAGGGTGTCTGTTGAGGGGAGAGGAAGGGAAAGGGATTATTAATCCTCTGAGACTCCTTCAGACAGTGAAGGGTGGGGTATAAATCAGTTTAGCCAGCTGAGGCTGCTATCACTCCTGTTAGTGACTTCGAGGTGGCAGCAGCAGGTCCTAGTGCACCAGTTGCTGATGACAGCATGTGTTTTAGCCCCACGAGCACTGAGACCATCGAGGAGGCATCCCGGAAAGGTCGCACCCCAATAACTCAGGATCCAGAAGAGACTCCACAGGCTGCTTCACCTCCTCCTTTCCCAGAGCCCAGGGAATGCAAGAGGTGGCAGGCACACCTGGAACTCCTTGAGAGAAGACGGAGCACATGCCTTGCCACCCGGCAATTACCAAGTCAGGAGGAGCACCTAGGCCTAAGGAGTCAAGCAGATGGCTCACTCATGAGCTCAACAAGACCCAGCTGTGAGCCACCCTTAAAGGAAGGAACCCCAGACAGCTCAGGTGTGGGAGCAACTCATCACAACTCTGTAGACATGGCAACCACAGCACCAGATCCTGCTACTTCCTGCAACTCTTGAACTCCTGGCCTTTGGACTCACTTGACCACGCTTCTTGGACCTGTTTGTACCTTGTTTGCTGTTTGGATTCTCATCTGGCTTACCCTGTACATGACTTTTAGACTGGATTATCGGCTACACAATCTTGGTTGGTGCTCTGCCTTGTTGCCTTGGTCCCTACTGCCTGAGCCTGAGCCTGCCCTGAACCCAGACTGTGAAAGTAGCTGTGCCTCCCACCTTCTCCAATTGTGAAGTCCCATTTCCAGGCCACCATTTGGAAACATTTCCACACTCTGTCTGTCTGTCCTTTGGAACCTGCCTTTGGAGACCTGGGGATTTCCATTGCTTTGCAGAGTAGAAGAATACACCCAGGATGATGATGTGGTATGCTCTGGACCTGTGTGTTTCAGCCCTTTGGGGGAGGGGGCTGGGAGAGTTGCGGTCATGCTTCCCTTCCATGTGGTGATAGGTCAAGATGGTATCTGGCTGAGGTTCTGCCAAGCTGCCATGGGGTTATTTTGGGGAGCCCCTACTGAAACTTTGAGGGTGCCTGGTCTGTCTTTCTCTCCTTCTGTCTGTTTAGACTTGAGAGTTGGCCCTGCCAGTCTCACATGTGTTTCCATTTATCCTTGGAATAAAAGAATTCACCTAGATGCAGACTCAGTTGCAGAGTAGAATAATACACACACACCCTTGGTATGTGTGCTCTGCAGCACCTGTGTGTGTAAGCCTTAGCTAGTGGGTTCCTCAGGTGAGTGGCATTATACCCTACCAGGTGTTGTGGAGGTACTTTGGGGGACTCCTATCAAAACTCTGGGGTGTCTGCCTTTCCATCTGTCCTTGAAATACTGGCTGTGTGTTTCAGCCCGGAGGGGGGGGGTTGTGAGTGTGGTGGACATACTTTGGGTTTTGGGTGTGAGGGCCACCATGTATACATATGTTTCAGGGCTGAAACACTTTGGGGGTTGGGTGTCAGGGTTGGACTCGGGGCTTTGAGCCACCACATCTACATACATCTTAGGGTTTCAAGCCACTACATCTACATGTGTCATTGCATGCTGGTTTGGGTCTAAGGTGGACTCAGTGCTTCAAGCCACCATGTCTACATACATCTCAGGACTTCAAGACACCACAACTACATACTTCATTGCATGCTTTCAGGTTTGGGTCTCAGGTGGTCTCAGCAGGTCTTCAAAACACCACATCTACCTAGGTCTCAGGGCTTCAAGCCAATATATCTTCATATGTCATTGCACACTGATTTGGCTCTGGGTTTCAGGTAGTTTCAAGGCACATCACAATGGTTCTGCTAGACTGGCAAAAATGCCCCCCACCTTCAGTTTTTGCTACAGAGATTCTTGGGAACTTTGATTATTTTCTGCTGGATTTCTATTGCTCTTGCTCTTTTTGTTCCCTCCCCCTCCATTGGAAACAATGAAGGATGAAGGCACCTTCTTTTTTGGGGGTATAACATAGATCCCAAAAATCCAATCCTCACCAAACTTGAAGGTCAAGTAGAGGAGAGTCATCTGTAGACCCACTGCAAGTTTGGTGTCTCTAGCATACCAGGGGGCTGTTCTATACACTCCTAAATCTCTTGAACTTGCACCTGTCACTTCCCCAGAAAGCACTTTCCTGGGGGCACCAGGGGAGTGGGCTGTAACTCAGGCCCCATACATCCAGTGCTCACCAAACCTGGAGGACTGGTAGATGAAAGTCAGCCAGAGACCCCCTGTGCGTTTGGTGTCTCTAGCACATTGGGATCACTGTAGATATTTATTTTAATAGATGGATTTCATGGATGGCTCCAACAGATATGATGATGCTCACCTCTACACTCTTTCACAGACTGTGTGGATTGCTAACTTATGATGGTTCATGTACATATACTGCCTAAATGTTGAAAGGCACAATACAAATGCCAGGTGTTACTGCATATATCATCATAGATTTACAATATATTTGACACACACAATGTCAGGTACAAAAAAATTGATAAAAACTGGATTTTTAGTTTATGATATAATTCTTGTAAAAGGGATTGATTTTAGACAATGTAAACTTTGTTAATAATGAATATTGATTGTGACAAGAAAGAGATGATAATGAACAATGCATTAGTTTACTTTCCTAATTTCTGGGCCAAACACATTGGTCATAAGGGACAGCTGGATCTGGAGAAAACTGAATTTATTATCATCAGAGTTTGGATAATCCACAGAGATTAACACTTGCAAATATATTTCTTTCTTGATTGCTCACTAGATTATCTATTTCAGCTAAAATATTCTACAGACTATTCAGTAGTCTGCATCATACATGGTTATCTGTGCAGCACTTCCAAATTAAAAAGGACAAAAACACTTGGGTTTAATTAGTTTATTTAAATCTGCCCAGGGTCTGTAAAGAGATAGTTTAAAACAAATTTTGTATCAACAAGATTTCCAGAATGGGTATAAAGAAGGTCCTGCTGCTGCTGGAAACAATATTAGGCAGAACATCTAAGCTGAATACATAGTTAAATAGGTGCCACTTATACCTTGGGTGTTTAGTTGCCAACTTTTGATTTTGCATGCAGATGGGTCCTGGTCCTGATCTGAGTCAGCCCTCATTTGTCTGGGAACTGAATTCCAGGCATGGGACTCACAGCACATGTCTGATTGCTAGTATCCAGAGAGGATGTTAGAAAATGTAACTGTATAGGTATGCCTTCTGTATAGGTTAGTGCCAGTTCTCTACCTACATGGGATGAATTCTCAGGGACTGTATCTCTCAGGAAAGGGATCCTGCCTGTTAAATTTAAGGCAGATAAGCATTCCTGGATCACTTTTGGAGAAAGGATGAGGAAGTGAATAGGTCTTTACTGCAGGGGTAGAGGCAGTTTTCAAATATATATTCTGCTAATAAGACATTGACTAGAACATCACATGTTGATAAAAGACTGTCACCCACTAGGACAGGAGTCCCCAGCTTTGTTGAGCCTGAAGACATGTTTGGAATTCTGTCACACAAAATGGCTAACACAAAATGGCTGCCACAGGAGGCAGAGTTAACCACAAAATGGTAGCCATAGCTTACCTTCACTCACACAGTGAAAATTCTTGTGCTATGGTGGCAGCTGCAGCCAAAGCAATGTTCTTTTAAAACAAAACAAAACAAAACTGCACAGCCAAATAAATCCCCAATGGCCAATCAGAAGCCTTGCTGGGCAGAACACTATCTGGCATGCTGCTTGGTAGGCACCAGGAAAGGTGTCCATGGATCCCATGGCACCACACTGGGAACCCTTGCACTAGGTGCAGGGTCTTGTTGATAGTGGCACTAACATTATGAAACCAGCTTCTCCCAGGATCTTGTCTTGCATACTCATTCATTTCTTCCAAGAAATGTATGACTATATAATATCCAGCCAAGCTTTTGTGATTGATCTCTTGCCTATGAAACCTGATACAACTATTTTAATAATAAATTAATGATTTTTAAAAAAATGGAGTATGAATTATGATTTTAACTGTTTTTTTTAGATTTTGGGGAGCAAAAAGTGGTAAAACATTTGCCACAAATGATTATATGTGCACACCCACCCACCCCACAAACTGCATTATCTTGCTGTTCTTAGGATTCTGCCCCCCAAGCATTTTTTGTGCAGCCCAGCAGGGAGAAATGAACTTCAGGAATTGAACTAAACTGCAGGAGGAAGTAAAGTTTACCCACTTGTCTGTTTACTACACTGTTGTTTTAAAATAGACCTATTGCCCTTCTGCTTCCCTATCTTTTTTCCTAGTGCAGCTAAGAGCAGCTAAAGGAGAGTTTTGTGTGTGTGTGTGTGTTAAACTGGGGAAAATTAGTTTTCATATGACATGTACTGAAGCTGTAAATATGCACAATGCTTTATCCATACAAAATATAATGGAGACTAGTACACATTCCTGGTATATGTGGCTGGATACCTTCAATCGTAAAGTCTGAAAACAACTACAGACATATCATGTTCCATCTGGTTTAACATTGTCTTTTGGGGAAGGAGGAAGTAATTACCTCTGTCTCTATCACCTGCTCTGAAGCAACCTGCTTGCTTCCCTGCCCTCCAGAATGAGCCAATAAATGTTGTTTATTTGGATTTCCATAAAGCTTTTTACAAAGTCCTTCAGCAATGCTCCTGCGCAAACCTCAGAGTGGTGGGATAGGAGGACAAATCCTCTTATGGATTAGAAATTGGCTAAAAAAACCCTCAGGGAAGTAGAGAGTAGGAATAAATGATCAATTCTTGCACTAGTGGGATGTGAGCCGCAGGGTCCCTCAGGGATCTGTATTGGGACCAGTGCTTTTCAACTTGTTCATAAAAGATCTGGAGTTAGGGGTGAATAGTAAGGTGGCCAAGTTTGCAGATGACACCAAATTATTTAGGATTGTGAAGAGCTCCAAAAGGATTACAATCCTAGAAGCTCAGAAATAAAATATACACCACAGGTTAGGAAAGGCACTAATAGGTATAGAAAAAAGCCTGCATGGTTAACAAAGTAAGTAATGGAAACTGTAAAAGGTAAGAAGGTTTCCTTTAAGTGGTGGAAATCTAGTCTCAGTGAAGTTGATAAAAGGGAACACAGGCTGTGGCAAATAAAATGCAAGTCAGGCAAAAGAGAATATGAGGAGCATATAGCAAAAAACATAAAGACCAACAATAAAACTTTCTTCAAATACATTAGAAGTAGGAAACCAGCCAGGGAGGCAATGGGGCCCTTGGATGACCAAAGGGTAAAAGGAGTACTGAAAGATGATAGGGAAATGGCCAAGAAGCTGAATGCATTTTTTGCCTCTGTCTTCATTGTGGAAGATGAAAAGTGCTGAAAGTGCTCAAATGGGAACTTGTGGATCTCCTGACAAAAATATGTAATCTTTCATTAAAATCTGCCTCCATTCCTGAGAACTGGAAGGTAGTGAATGTCACCGCCATCTTTAAAAAGGGTTCCAGAGGAGATCTGGGAAATTACAGGCCAGTCAGTCTGATGTCAATACTGGGTAAATTGGTGGAAACTGTTATTAAGGACAGAATTAGTAGGCACAGGGGTCATTTCGAGCAGGAGCTCGGGGGAGCTCAGCTCCGGGAGTTGGCGCCAGCCCCCCTCCATGGGGGAATGCCTGCTTATGTCATGGCTGCAGCAAAATGACCCCGTCCCCTGGAAAGGTCCTTATTCCTCCGACCAGCCTTCTGAAGCCTTCAGCCACCACTGAAGCTATCCTCCCAGAATAGTGGTATTTCTGAGGCTTGGATTAGTTGCTGTCCCCTCTCTGCCAGCTCTGTCTTTCTCTCTTTCTGTCTTTCTGTCTCTCTCTCTCGCTCTTTCTCTCTCTCTTTCTTTCTTTCTCTCTCTCTCTCTCACTCTCTTTTTCTCTCTCTTTCTCTCTCTCACTCCTTTCTTGCCTTCTGAAATACTTCCGGTGATGTCAGGTGGTGTAGCATATGCCAATAAGTTAAGCTAATGAGCTCCTGCACCTCTCTTTCTATGAAATGACCCCTGAGTAGGCACACTGATGAACAAAATCTTTTGAGGCAGACTCAGCATGGGTTCTGTAAGAGAAGATCTTGTCTCACTAACCTGTGTTCTTTGATAGAGTGAACAAATATGTGGACAAGGGAGACCCAATAGATGTTGTTTACCTTGACTTCCAGAAAGCTTTTGATAAAGTTCCTCATCAAAGGCTTCTAAGTAAGCTCAATAGTCACGGGATAAAAGGACAAGTCCTTTTGTGGATCAAAACCTGTCTAATTAAAAGGAAACAGAGAGTGAATACAAATGGGTTATTTTCTCAGTGGAGGGTGGTAAGCAGTGGGGTACCACAGGGATCAGTACTCAGTCCAATGCTTTTTAACTTGTTTATTAATGATTTGGAGTTGGGAGTAAGCAGTAAAGTGGCTAAATTTGTGGATGACACAAAGTTGTTTGGGTTGGTGAGAACCAGGGAGGATTGTGAGGCACTCCAAAGAGATCTGTTGAGGATGGGCGAGTGGGTGTCAATGTGGCAAATGGGGTTTAATGTGGCCAAGTGCAAAGTGATGCACATTGGAACCAAAAATAAATACACGTTGATGGGGTCCGAATTGGCAGAGACTGACCAAGAGAGAGATCTTGGAGTCAGAGTAGGTAACTCAATGAAAATGTTGAGACAGTGTGCAACTGCAATGAAAAAGGCCAGTGCTATGCTGGGGATTATTAGGAAGGGAATTGAAAACAAATCAGCCAGGTAAATCGATGGTGTGACCTCATTTGGAGTACATACAGTTCTGGTTGCCACACCTCAAAAAAGATATTATAGTATTGGGAAAAGTGCAGAAAAGGGCAACTAAAATGATAAAAGGGTTGGAATACTTTACCTATGAAGAAAGGCTGAAGTTCTTGGGGCTCTTTAGCTTGGAGAAATGACAGCTGAGGGGTGACATGATCAAGGTTTATAAGATTATGCATGGGATAGAGCAGGCAGAGAAAGAGGCACTTTTCTCCCTTTCTCACAATACAAGAACTCATGGGCACTCAATGAAATTGTTGAGCAGTGTCAGTGATAGTAGTAGCAGAGTAGCGTGCACTGGTGAACTTATAACAGAGAGCTAAGACCCAAGAAGCCCACTGTCCACACAGTCCTTCATAGGAACTATATACAAGGTTTATTTACAAGAAGTTACTGATGCCGGTATACATTCCAACAAAATGCTTCGCCAGGCAATCAAATAGCAAGAGGGGGAAGAACATACTGTACATTGAATACATATATACATAACATTGTCCAATCAGCTTACAGTGCTGAGTCATTCTGTCACCAGACTCCAGTACTGGACAGATCTGGTTTGCTCCTGCTGAGACTGCCAGCCAGGATCTGTCAGCTGTCAGAATTAGATGGAACTGATCTAGCTTATGTCTTACATACTGACACTCCCTCTAAGACACTAAGCTACGATCCCCAGTTTTCGTTTCAATGTTACAAACTTGTTTGCATCCAAACACTTTGTGAACAAATCAGCAATGTTGTTTTTGCAACACAATCAATTCTCGTTGCACAGCATCCTTGACATTCTGATATCTTGTTTATTTTCAACACAAGCTTTTTGTTTGCATTCTCAAACCCAAGTATTTGTTCCATATACAACTCTTCCTCTATATCTGCATTGAGATATACGGTGGTAAAATCAAAATGATGTTCTTGCATATTTTCTTTACACAAAGCAAGTTTTAGAGTATCGGCTTTTACAGTAGGAGCAAAGACGTCATCATAATCTTGACCTTCAGTCTGTGAAAAACCTCTTGCAACAAGCCTAGCTTTTCGTTCCACACCACCATCTGATAATACCTTTAGTTTGTACACCCATCTGCAACCAATTACATTTGTATCAGCAGGCAGAACAGTTGGAGTAAACACATTGCATTCTATCAAGGAATCATATTCTGTTTGTATTGCACTGAACCAAGCCTCTTTTTCAGATTGTGACAAATTCAACACTTTTTGATAACTTTGTGGTTCTTTTACATACACATGATTTACTTCAAAATAACCATATGTTATCCCTTTTGTGCTTCGAGAAGACACTGTTGGGATTTCTTCCTCACTCTGTTCACCCTCAGAGGACTGTTGACCTGAAAAACTAGCTTCCTGTTTTACACTCACAGCCTCCTCTGATATTGGTAATGCCACCTGTGCTGGCAACTCGTTGGCATGTATTTTACTCCAATTACTGTGCTCACAGAAATTGGCAGACCTACTAAAGCTTAATCTCTGATGCTAATTAGCAAACCAATAAGCTTTCGTCCCAGTCTGACAGCCGAGGAATAGGAGCTTTTTCGCACACGCTCCCCCTTTCCTCCTCTGCCTCAAGGGAATGCTAACCCATGCCTTTGTGCCAAACACTCTTAAATAATCCATCTTTGGAATTTTGTTATATAACAACTTATAAGGGATGTCATTTATCGTGCTTGACCAAATTCTATTGCTGATATAGCATGCAGCTTTCATTGCTTCAGCCCAGAATGTAATGTTTAACCCTGCATCTGTTAGCATTGACAACATCATATTTTGCAAAACACCATTTTTTCGTTCAGCAATCCCATTCTCCTGTGGAGTTGCTACATTTGCAAGTCTGTGATTTATTCCCTGTTTTACCAACCAGTTTTGGAACTCAGAGGACATAAATTCTCCTCCTCTGTCAGTTTGAAAAGAACAGACCTTACCTAATTTTTTCTGGACACTTTGGAGCCAGTATTTTACAGTTGCGAATACATCAGACTTTTGTTTTAAGACATAAACCCAAGAACATTTCAAGTAGTCATCTATTAATACCAAAGCATATCTATTTCCAGAATGGCTTTTTCAATAAGGACCTATTACATCAGCATGAACCAACACCAGTGGTTTGACAGATATTCTGTCATTCTTTTTAGCAACAGGAAACACTTTTGTTTTGGTACTTTTTCAAACCTCACAGTCATGGAAATGTTTACACTGCTTTATATTCCCCTGACCTGTGATTTCCAAAGTTTTTTGTATTGCATGAAAACCTGCATGCCCAAGCCTTCTGTGGATTAAGTGTATGCAATTATCATGGGGATTTACATTTAACACTGCCTGAGCCAGTACATTAACATTTTCTAAGATATAGACATTACTATGCAGTTTTCCTACAGCAAACACTTGATCCCCTTTTATTACCTCACATGATTTGCCCGCAAACAAAACTCTGAAACCTGCTTTATCTAAGGCAAGAACAGTCAGAAGATTGTTCTCTAAAGCTGGCACACACAACACGTCAGTGAAAGTGTGCTGGAGAGCCAGAAAAACAATGCTCCCCTGACAAGTTACCTGTGAGTTTCTACCAACAGCTAAGCTGACATGGTTCAAAGTAGACGGTTGTCTGTCTTGGAACAAGTTCTCATCTCTGCAGAAATTCAAAGATGCACCAGAGTCAAGTATCTATTTTTCTCCAGTTGCTGACTCATTTGCAACAACCAAAGAAGCTGTCTGGTCATTTGTTGCTTTGGGAGACGGACCTCCAGGCCTCCCCCTGCCTTTCCTTTCAGGACAGGCTCATTGTAAATGTTTTGTAGATTCACAGCAAAAACATTTTCTGACCTTTAAGGCAACCTCTGAAACTTCTCCGCATTGTTTCTTGCCGTTGCCTGGAACACTTTTGCAGCTGGACAAAGGTGACTCCCCCGGTCTGTTGGCTGACTGCCATCTCTCTGAAGGATGCAAATCCTTTTGCCTTACTTCTTCCTCCAGTAGCCTCCCGGTGACGTATGCCAAAGTAAGCATTGCTGCGTCTGCTGTTTCCAGGGCTGTTATTAGCATGTTATGTCCTTGGATAAGGAACTGAGGATAATGTAAACTTTATCCTCCTCAGCAACCGTTTTCCCTCTTTGCTCAAGCTGCTGAAAATAATCAGCCAACATGTTAAGGTGAGCTCTTACTGACTCCCCTGGTTTCATCTCAGTCCTATAGAGCTGGCGTGTGAGAGCAATTAGAGACCTGGCAGTGCTCTGCACATAGACCGCTCTCAACGCATCCCAGGTGCCCTTAGCCATGTTTTTGCTTGCAATATGCACAAGCTGGTCATCTGCAACACTCAACACAATACTTGCCAGTGCTTTTTCATCTCTGGTGGTTTCAGCAGCAGTTGGTGCAGCTGGAAGGACCTCAACACAAATCCACAAACTGTCTCTTTTAAGGTAGTGCCGCATACGAAGTGCCCACCCTGAGTAATTAGTCGAGGTGAGCTTCTCCACCACCTGTGCCATAGGTACCTGTGCCATGCTGCTTCTCCTGGTTCAGCTGCTGCTCCTCAGGTACTCTGTTAGTAAGTCCAGTACATGGTGCACTCAGGAGCGCGGACTGGGCCCATAACCCTGTCAGTGATAGTAGTAGCAGAGTAGCATGTGCTGGTGAACTTATAACAGAGAGCTCAGACCCAAGAAGCCCACTGTCCACACAGTCCTTCATAGGAACTATATACAAGGTTTATTTACAAGAAGTTACTGATGCTGGTATACACTCCAACAAAATGCTTCGCCAGGCAATCAAATAGCAAGAGGGGGAAGAACATACTGTACACTGAATACATATATACATAACATTGTCCAAACAGCTTACAGTGCTGAATCACTCTGACACCAGACTCCAGTACTGGACAGATTTGGTTTGCTCCTGCTGAGACTGCCAGCCAGGATCTGTCAGCTGTTAGAATTAGATGGAACTGATCTAGCTTATGTCTTACATACTGACAAGCAGTTGGGTTAGAACAGATAAAAGGACGTACTTCTTTGCCCAAAAAGTGATTAAGACATGGAATTCACTGCCACAGGAGGTGGTGGTGGCTACAAGCATGGACAGCTTCAAGAGAGAATTAGATAAACATATGGAGCAGAGATCCATCAGTGGCAATTAACAAAAGGTATAGATAGGAACTCTTGGTCTGGGGCAAGTGATGCACTGTGTCCTCGGTGCTTAGGGGGGCAGTGGGCGGGCTTCTAGTGTCCTGGCCTCTCTGCTGGACCTCCTGAGGGCACCTGGTATTTTTGGCCACTGTGTGACAGAGTGTTGGACTGGACGGGCCATTGGCCTGATCCAGCATTGGCTTCTCTTGAAGATTTTTATATCTTCAAACTGGCAATTGAGATTTAATGCCAGTGTAAAATGATGCATGCTGGGGCAAATAATCCCATTTTCACATATATACTCATAGGATCTGGGCTGGCAGCAACAGACTAAGAATGGACCTTGGATAGTGGATAGCTTGATGAAAATGTCAACTCAGTGTGTGGCTGTTGTTAGAAAGTCAAATTATATGCTGGCTATAATTAGGAACAGAGAATAAAACTGCTGCTATCATACTGCCTTTATGCCTCTATGGTGAGATCACACTTGGAATAGTGTGTACAGTTTTGGTCACCACACCTGAAAAAGGATATTGTAGAGAGTGAAAAGGTGCAGAAAACACTGACCAAAAATATTTGGGGGTTAGATCAGCTGCCATATGAGGATCTGTTGAAATGCTTAGGGCTGTTTAACCTAGAAAAAAGGTGAATAAGGGAAGACATGATAGAGGTTTATAAAATTATGCATGGCATGAAGAAGGTGGACAGGGAAAAACTTTTCTCCCTCTTCCATAATACTAGAACCCAGGGCCATTTACTGAAGCTGAAGGGTGAGAAATTCAGGACAAACAAAAGGAAATATTTCTTCACACAACATATAATTAATTTGCAGAACTCACTGCCACAGGATGTGGCCATAACAAAAATAAAGGGAACACAGTGTACAGAATGCTACAATATAACCAAAACCACTGTGACTGGATACAAATTATTATTCAGTTCTGTCAATTTAAACAAAACTTCATTCAGTCTACTAATAAACTGTTGAACAAAGTCTATTATACTGTTGTGTATTCCTTATAAACAATTATTATATTTGTAAGCAAGTACTACAAACACAGAGAGACAATAATTATATACAATTATACCATATCAGAAAGGCTTAACATTATACTAATCAAAATCATCCAATTGCAGAAACAATGTCACAGGAGACAGTCCAAGTCAAAAATACCACATTCCGTTCCATGAAAAAAAACTCTAAATAGTCAGCTGATATGGTATAATCAGTTCACATGTCGGCCCACAGACTTATGAATGATGTGAATTCCAGGATGAATGGTGCACTAGTAATTACACTGTTCAGTTGAAGTGACAGCACTCAAATTTCCAACAGACTAACGTGTCTCCTAAGTTAAATCCGCATTTCCCATCTTCATCAGAGTCAATGCCTTAGAAGTTCTAATCTGGAGCTAGTTAATCACAAAAATCAACGTATATAATGCATGTCAGAAATTTATCAGCAAATAACCATCAAAATACAAAATAAATACAAAAAAGGGCTACAATCTATAGACATCTGAAAATCTTACATACATACCTTCACCCTATATCACCAGAAACATACCACTTCCCTATAATGTGGAGCAAATTGCTTCATACTCAAAAGGGTTGGCAGTAGCTCTCAACTAACAATGTTCTTTATTCAAAATTCATAGTTTGCCTCAGCTATTCACTTGCAGCTGTGCACTTCCAAGTTCTATCCTAATGAATAGTTCTAATCCTAATGCACAGGCTGCGCAGGTCCCACATCTGTGGGACCCCTTTAGATGCTTTTCTCACCATATCTGATCATATTTCCAATACTTCTAGATTGTCTAAAATTTACCCTTGGTCTAACTTGGCAATCAGGAATATTAGTAATCAAATGCCAATGCCTGCATATTATTCTTTTAATGTGATCCACTAAGGGAGTATAGTCAAATGCAAACCAAATTGCTTCATTTCTATATGGTGGTAGGTCTTTAAGAAGACAGCCCGTGGTCACATGGCCCTTTAAATCCAGGAGCCCTCCCCGATTTAAAGGGACAACGTTTTTTCCTCCCGGGTTGGGATGATTACACATCCCAATCCCCGGAGGTGAAGGAGGCGGCGTGTGGCGGTGGTGGCAGCTGTTGGAGGCTTCCCTGAGCCCCAAAAGTGGCAGGAGGCAGCGGTGTGTGGCGGCACCATGCGGCGTAGGTGGCTGCATGTGGTGGCGGAGGCCCTGGAGGCGGTTGGCAGCAGTGGTAGCAGAGGCCAGGGAGGCACCCTTCCCTGAGCCCCACCGGCTGCCATGTAAGTTTAGGGAGAAGGGGGGAAGGCAGCGACAGCCGGTGGGGCATGGATTGGACCGGGGTCCTCCCCTTTTTGCACTTTGGTGCTTGAGTTCTCAAGCGCCCAAGTGCAAAAAGGGGGGGGGGGGAAACCCGGGAGGGCCGATCTGGACATCCCTCTCTCGCAATGATTGCGAGAGAGGGATGTCCAGATCGGTCCATTGTGGGTTCAAAGCGCAACTCCCAGAAAAATAGTTGATTTTCCCAGGGTCAGAAAAAGCTCTTTGAACCCACACTGAAGCTTACTTTGGCGCGGGACTAGCTGTGGGCGGTCTGATCGGCCACTTTAAATGTGGGAGGAAACAGCAGTTCCTCCCACATTAAAGGGCTGTGTGGCCACAGCCAGATTCACTACTTCTTGAATCACTCTGTATCTAGCTGACTCAATTATTTGTGTGGGGTAACCCTGTTCTAGTAACTGATTCCTTATTCGTATTGAAACTCTTTCAAAATCTCTGTTAAAGGTACAGTTTCTTTTTAATCTGAGGAGCTGCATAAAGGGTGAATTATTTTTCAAACAATGTTGATGGAATGATCTATAGTGAAGCAATGTGTTTCTATCTGTTGGCTTCACATAAAGATGTACTGGTAGTTTGTTACTATCAGGGGTCATTTCGTAGAAAAAGAGATGCAGGAGCTCATTAGCATAACACATTAGCATAACTTATCTGCATATGCCACACCTGCTGACATCACTAGAAGTGTGTCAGAACGCAATACCCACTTCTGTTCTCTGCCTTCCCTTCTCTAGCCGACATGGGGAGCTGGAGAAGGGCAGGCAGGGAGCCCAGGCATGTTTAAAATGCCTTTCTTTCCCTCCTCCTCCTTTCCTATCTGAGCTTCTCCGCTACTATGGAGAAACTCAGACAGGGGAGGAAAATTGGGGGAGGGGAGAAAGGGAATCCAGGGCTTCTGCCTGACAGAGGGGCGAGCACATCAGACCCTCTGACAGGCAGAAGCACCTGGATTCCATTCCATTCCATTCCTTCCCTCCCTCTCCCTTCCCTTCACCTCCAAGTGAGACAAAGGGAAGGGGGGGAAGGATCTCAGGTGCTTCTGCCTGACAGAGGGGTGAGCATGCCTGTCCTCTTCTTTTCGTCTCCAAGCGGGGTGAAGGAAAAGGGGGGGAGGATCTCAGGCTTTTCTGCCTGACAGAGGGGTCGGCATGCTCACGGCCAGCCTGGGTGCTCTCCAAAGCCCCCTCCCCACCCTGAAAGCAGTCCCCACCAGACTGCCAGCCTCTTCACACCCACTCCACCCAATCAAGTCCCTACCATTCCCCCCATACCAGCCATGCTGCCTGTGACATGAGTGTCCTCGGCTTTCCCACCCACCCCACCCAATCAAGCATCCACCACCCCCTGCACCTGCCAGGCCACCCATGGCCTGAGTGCCCTGGTTCTCCCACCCACCCCACCCAATCAAGCCCCCCCCACCCCTCCCCCCGCACCAGCCAGGCCACCTGTGGCTTGAGAACCCTTGGCTCTCCCACCCACCCCACCCAATCAACCCCCCCCCACACATACTAACCAGGCTGCTCACATCCTGAGCACCCTCAGCTCTCCTACCCACCCCACCCAATCAAGTCCCCCCACCTCCTGCACCAGTCAGGCCACCCACAGCCTCAGTGCCCTCGACTTTCCCACCCACCTCACTGATCAAGCCCGGCCACCACCACCCCGCACCCCCCACCAACTTACCCTGCCTTCTGGCTGGTGGCAGTGGTGGCAGTAGCACGTGCTGCTTCCCGTTCCACCTGGCCCGACTGAGGGAGCAAGGCTTGCCGCTCCTGGGCTTGTTACTGCCAGAACAGCGTTCCTGCTCATTCTGGCTGGAAATGAGCCTTGGTTACTATGATCACCAAAGACTGAG
Source organism: Lepidodactylus listeri (assembly GCA_029233225.1). NCBI lineage: Eukaryota > Metazoa > Chordata > Lepidosauria > Squamata > Gekkonidae > Lepidodactylus > Lepidodactylus listeri. The sequence goes on along the minus strand of JARCFY010000001.1, from coordinate 113,256,979 downwards.
AATCACTGGAACAGGAAAATGTAATTGTACTATGGATAGTATTGACCTAATCAAAAAAGTCCTGTAAAACCAAGAGGTTCTTAAAGATCAAATAAATGTCATCAATAAACTTCCTATAAAACAAAATAGATTCAAAAAAGGGGTTATTAATCAGATGACAAATTATACACTCTTCTAGATCTGTCATGAACAGATATGCTATTGAGGGTGCCACTGGGCTACCCATCACAACCCCATTCAATTACATATAGAATTGGTTTTCAAAACAGAAATAGTTCTTTTCTAGAATAATGTCCATTATTTCTATGAGGAAAAATGTAAGGGGCATTAAAGATGTTCTTTTACTAAGTACTTTTTCATCCCTGGCCTAATTGTGGGGAATATTTGTGTACAGAGAAATGATATCCATTGTTACTAATATTGCTCCAGCCGGGATACTCAAGTTTTCACCTGTCCTAATAAAATCTTTGTAGTCCTTGATGTATGATATAGATAATAATCAACAAACTGGGCAATTGGCTCTAATATGGAATTTGAGCTGGAGACTATCAAACATCCAGGGGGAGGAAAAACCCTCCTTATGTATTTTCAGGAGGATATAGAAAATCAGAACACTAGGATGAGGATTATTTAAAAATTAAAAAGTGGATTGCCAGGAAGTGTTTTGCCAGCTTAATGACAACTCCCATTATGTAGCAATTGATAATGATCCCACCACAAATATTGCCCATCTTATTAGAATTACCATGGAGAATGCTTACAGTATGGCGTTCAATGAAGAATCCACTGGTTGGTTTTGCTTTCCCCCACTTCTAAGCGGGGGGGGGGGGGGAGTGAAATGGATGGATTGAATGGCTGCCAGCCATTTAATTCTTCCTGGGTGACTCTCTCCTGGCTGTGGTAAGCTGCGGCCAGATGAAAGGGGGAACCAAACTGGGTGGCTCAGTTTGGTTTGGTGGTTGGTTTTGGGGCTGCCCTGAACCAAAGCAAGTAGGAATTTTTAGGTTTGTGCTCATCCCTGTTCTTATGTTCTCATACAACCAATGCCCCCTGAAGATGCCTACTGACTGTTTTGTGTGTGTGCATGCATGAATGTGTGCATGTGTATAAAGGAAGCAAAATTACTTCTGCTTCTACTTCCACTCTCATGTGTATCACCATCCTTTCTGAGTGTAGCAGCAGGTACACTTCTCAAAATAGAAAACATGATGTAACCTCTGCTTCTAAGTTGTAGTTCCCAGTCTGCAGTGCCTGCTTTTAGAGCATGTCAAACCCTAAAGAAAGAACAGAATAGTAAGCAAATAGGACCTCTAAAAAAACCTTTGTCAAGCCAGTGAAATGAGTGGCAGAAAGTCAATCTATGACAAGGGCTGATCCAATGTATTTTGTTATTTCAAGCAAGATGTATCTCGATGTTAACAGGTATGGAATATATCCATTACTTCCCTCCATGCTGCCAGCATGTAGGAGAATGTCAATTTCATGTAGTACATCAGTGTCCTTCTCATTATACTGCCCTAAGCAGCTATTTAGGCAAAGAACTAATCCTACCTTTGGCATGCCTTTAGGGGCAATCCTGCTTGGTGGGATTCTAGTTGTAAGATGTATGAGGAGTAACTCTCTCTCATTGCTGCCCCCTTCTACTTCCATTCTCTCATCTCATATAACATTGAATAGCAGCTGGCAGTGAGGTATCAGACTAATGGCTGTTTCTAAACTCTCAAAGATTAAGAAATGCCATTAATATTTCTCTATCGGATTACATATACTAAAATATTCCAAATGGACAGCTTTTCTTTTAAATGGCAATTAATTTCCAAATGCTCATCTTCATTATTTCATTTTCTTCTTAAACATTTCATGGAAGATGTAATTTAATGATGACATCCATGTTACTTACTGCCAGTGACATTGTTGTGAATTGCTGCTAGTTAACATTGTTCGATCCAACTTCACGGAGCAGTTGTCACACAAATGAGTGCCAGAGCAGAGAGGTTTTATAGACACACTTCATTTTTCCAGCCACACCTCCTATACTGAGAACAGGTGCCAAGCATGCAAGTCATAAAGAAAGAATTCATAATGCAGATCTGCCAGTTCCATGATTCCCTGGACTATAATCTGTAATGTGTGTAGATTTTTGCTCAGACTCCTGATTGAATACCTTAGGTTTATGGCAGACTTAGGATTCAAAGGTGACCATTGATATAAGTAAAGGGACCAGATATTCAAAACCAGCTGAATTGTAATCCTTCAACAAACAAACAAACAAACCAAATAGCTTTTTTTTTCAAAGATTCTGGCTGGGTTCTCTAGCATTGAAATGGTATGACATGAGTAAATATTAAATAACTGCAGGAACTGGATATGTCTTTACCTTTTTCTCATCTGTATTGATTTTTCCTATTCATTATTATAAAAACCAATTGATTTACTTTGTCATCTCTACAGTCAATATTTGCTAACAGATGGTAAATGAGGTAGTTACTGAAAAATAGTGTTTTAAGTAAATATTTTTGCAGTGGACAAAGGATACATGTTCATACTGCTCTAATTGCTCCAAAATTTAAGAAATACCTGGTGGATTTTTTGTTTGTTTAAATACAAACTGTATTACTGTTATTAAACCTTTAACACTATAGCAAACAGATACCAAAGCTTGACAGAGAAATAATCAGGCTCATCTCATTAGTCTATGCTAGAATTGATCTATACAGGCCCTGATCACACACAGAATTAGCTGCATGATAGGCACGAATGTCATGCGAATTTTAAGGGCGCAATCACACCAGAGCATCTGGCAAATGTCCCACACCTGTTGGCAAACCATTTATCTCCACCGAAGAAGCAGAGTTAAAAGATACTAGGGAAAGTCCAGTATCAAACAGGTTTGCTACAGGCCACAGACGGACTTTCGCCAGCATGCACTCATGGCATCAGGGTTAGTCTGATCAGGCTATCCCGATGACATGCTGCCCCCCCCCCCCTTCTCAGTATGTGCATCATCGCATACTGCCATAGGAAGCCTTCGGGGTGGAGATGCGATTAATTGATCCCCTGTTTAAGTGGATCAGAAAAAAACAGCAAAAAAACCCCAACTCACCCGCGATTGCGTCTGATCATGCAGTGGTGGGCTGTGCCCGCAGCTTCACAGAACTGTGTGATTGTGCAACTGTGGGTCAAATTACTCCAGAGCAAATAGCCTCACGTCCCCCCCAAATTATCTCACTCGTGTGACTGGGACCACAATTAGATTAAAAAGATGGGTTTGTTCCACGGTGACTTGGACTGTACTATTTTAGAATGGGTCATGAGCTGCATGCTCAGAAATTCACCTGCATTGTTACCCAAATTGGTCTAATAATTGAATGATTAAGTTATTGATTGAGGAAATGAGCTAGTGAGAAGTGGGTAGCATGGGAATTACTGCCTTTATATATGGAAGTCCTTCCCCAGAGAACTCTCAATTAAACCAGGCTGATGTTCAACTGGTAGAGTTTTTATTGAAATATAATAAGGAGTACAACACGCTCAAGAGCACACTGTACAACAAGCATACAAGACCTAACTGAGAGAATAAAAGGAAGTAGCGAGGGACGTAGTGGTTTAGAGTAGATTATATTTACCAGTCTTACAGTTTTCAGGCCCACTGAAGAGAGAAGTGACCAGTGCTCCACCCAATGTGAAACTGACATCAAGAAGAATGTGTGCATACTGAAGCTGGGTTCATATATTTAAAGGAAAAAATATACCTTCAGGCAATATGATAGGTTTGCCCCTAAAACAATATCTAAATGTGTTTATAGGAAGGTTCCCAGAAACCTGGACAAATGGTTAATGGTTTTCCCAGAGGTAGATCAAAGTATTGAGTTGACCTGGATAGCCCTCCTGGGGCTGGGATAGGGAAGCTGGTGTGCATTGATGTAGGATGCATGACACTTCCAGGTGCAATGGATATGCTAACAGTGGTGTAGGTGCCAAGAGGGGAAACTAGTATTGGGGGCAATGAAAGAGGTACCATCAAAGTGGGGTGCTGTTTTCCTGAGAAATCCATTGTTATAAAATATGCATTGCCTTTAGGTGGGAGAGATTTGTTTGCGATTCAGTTCCTGGGTTCACTTCCAGATAGTTTCCCCCCCCCCCCCCCCCGGCTGGTTTTCTGCTTGACATTCCTTGTGGGGTCATTTTTAGGCCAGGCAGTGTGTCAGATTTAGTATCTATTTGGAGTGATTCTATATGAAATCATATAGATTTCTGAGCTTGCTTTCTCTCTGGGTGCGAACCACTCAGCTTAGGGGAGAGTTGACTGCTAACAGCATTAAAAGGAATCCTGTATGGAAAAAAAAACTAGGATGTCATAGAGAAGGCTAGGCTAGAACTGTTTAATTGATATACAGTTTTCCATTGGCTGGGAGATTTTGACATTAAAATGAAAATATTTTCAGCTTCTGTCAGTTATCACTGTATACCAGGCTAACGTAGCAGAGGTAGTCCTTTTATTATTGATTCCCATTGGCTGATTGCTCTGAATGTTGCCAATTGTATTTTCAAGAATGCATTCAAACTATGCATTGAGAATGTAACTGCATTTCTTTATGACCTGGAAGACACTATTGCTGTGTTAAGTAAAACACTGAGCAATTTACACCTGTTCTTAGTACTGCACCATGCTGTTCCATTATATCACCAGTAAACTCATGCTGCTAAATAAAATAAAAGCAGAGCCAACGAATCCATTCAAAGTTCTTTTCAGATTTAAGCAGCACACTCCTATTTTGCTTCTGATAATGTTTTAAAGCATCACTCATTTCAGGAAAACTTTGGTAAAGTTACAAAAATATATAAAAATCTAACACTATTAGTGCAAAGCTAAATAGAGTCCCACTCTTCTAAGCCTCAGAAGTTCTTTTTTTGAATGGCTTGTTCTTAATATCATGGTGATTTTAACTGTAAGCCATCTTGAGGAGGACTCTGAAGAGGTGGCACATAAAATCTCCTAAATAAATTAATTAATAAACTCTGTTTAGTATTGCACTGCAAGAATATGTTTTAAAGTTGGTGCACTGTTACAAATGTATCTGATATCTGGAAATAATCTATATATCTAATAGCCAAGTGGCCCCCTCCATGTGGATATCTAAATCCACACGGGGGGGGGGCACTTGGGGGGGCAGGGAGATTTTCCTGCACACTTGGGGAACTCCTCACATGTGCAGAAAAATCCTAAAAGTTAAAAAAAAAATGGGGGGGGGGGGTAGTTAAATCACTCGAAAAGTTAAAAAGCCTTTTGGAACTATGTGGTGGCCCAGTGGTTGGGAGGCGTCCAAGCCTGCTACCAAAGCCACGGGGGGGGGGGGGGGAATTGGCAGGCCTGGAGAAGCAGGAGCCATGAGGAGAGAAGCAGTGGGCCCGAGCAGCTCTTGGGCGCTTGGGCCTCACCGCAGTAGCCGGGGGGGGGGGAGTGATGGGCCCGAGCAGCTCTTGGGCACTTGAGCCTCACCGTGGGAGCTGGGGGGGAGAGAAAAGTGGTGGGCCCGAGCAGCTCTTGGGTGCTCGAGCCTCACTGCGGGAGCCGGTGGGGGCAGAGAAGCAGTGAGCCTGAGCAGCTCTTGGGCACCCAGGTCTCACTACAGGGGCTGGTGGGGGGAGAGACGCGGTGGGCCTGAACAGCTCTTGGGTGCTTGGGCCTCACCGTGGGAGCCGGGGTTGGTGGGGAAGACTCACCTGTGGCTGCTTCCTCCACTCAGTGGAGCTCCTTCTCTCCCCCCCCCCATGAGAATTGCAGGTCCCTCCTTCTTGTTTAGTGTTTTTTATGTAGCCAAATACAGGAATTGATGAGATGAAGACTCATCTCATTTTGATTCTATACAATGCTGTCCACCCCTTAGGTGGTAAAGGAACATTAAACAGCTAACAATGGCATACAGATTGGATTTTGAAACTGGCAGTTCTAATTAAGAGACAATGTAAAATAGTATTCCAGATCTATAATGGAACAATTACTTGATTAATGTATCCTCTTTTCTCAGTAATATTTTCAATCCTGTACAATCAATGACAGTATCATGATGTAATTTCAAAATGATTACCTATATTCATACCATAAACTCATACCCACAGGCCATTATGAGGTGATTCATCTAAAGGCCATAGCAGAAACTGAGAAATCTGTGTTTGGATTCTCCCAGAACTTTTAAAAGGACAATAGCTGTCATGTGGGTGCTCATTCATATATGGTACCATGCAAGGAGGGAAGATTAATTATTTTTCTCCAATATGGTTTTATTGATTGAAACTGATCCCCATATCTATGCTGCTATCAGCCCTGGAAGGGGATAACACAATATCCCTTTCTTTGTCTGTCTTTTTTTTAATTCTAGGGCAAAAAAAAAAACTAGGACGGGGGGGTCCCATCAGCAATACAGCATGAGTGAATAGTTAAATCTACACTTCCTCTGTACTATGACCCCAACCTGTATCATAGTCCTGTGTGGCTGCTACTTCCCTTTACAGTGCTGGGAATATTCACTCACACATCAATCTGTGAGGTCCTAAGGTTTCTGTTTTCTTTTCTTGCAACAGACTAACTTGTCTCCTTAGCGTCACATCTTTGGGCACTAAGTTATTCTCACTGTATATTCAAGAGCCTGATTCTGTATGTTTTTAGAGGAAAGCTGTACTTGGAGCAACACTTGTTGCACACCCAAACATAGCCTTCCTCCAGAAATCTGCTGGCCCTGTAACAGATTGCCCTCTCTTTATTGAAAGGGGAGAAACTATGGTAAAGTAAGGCACTTTTCACCCTGACCTGGATAGCCCTGGCTAGGCTGATCTCCTCAGATCTCAGAAGCTAAGTAGAGTTCCCTCTGGCTAGTATTTGGATGGGAAACCACCAAGGAATACCAGGGTCGTGTCACAGAGCCAGACAATGGCAAACCACCCCTGCATGTCTTTTGCCTTGAAAACTCCATGGGGTTGCCATAAGTCAGCTGCGACTTGATGGTACTTTCCACCACCATGGCATTTTTCAAATGCTGGCTCTTATATTAAGATAAATATTTTTCTTGGGAGATGAGAAAGTTGGTGATGTTTCTCTGTAGAAATATGTGTGGAAATAAAATGGATTTTTAAAGACAAAAGGGTTGCTTTTGCTGTTGTTTTGTTCTTCTTGTTCTTCTTCATTTTACCGGGGGGGGGGGGGGGGCGTGTGTGGACACCAGGATTTGCACTGCCTTTGTTCCAGTAAAACTAACACCAGGTTAGGATGCACATACTGCTAGATATTGTGTTAACATAACCATTCACTTCTTCAATTTTTAAAAAAGTGTGTATCCAGTTCTTCTTTCAGTGACACTTGCTTTTGCATAATGGGTTTGGGATTGGGGTGGAAGTAACTTTTCTTAGATCATTTCTTTAAAAAAAGATAAGTAAAGCATAGTACTTCAGAAGTAATATATTTTTTACTTTTCCCACTTTTACTTCCTATCTGCTAGTCTGTTTTTTTTAAGTTAATTTGCCTGTGCAGCCAACTGGAATAAATATCAGTGACATACTGACAGTATCAAACAGCTTCAGTTACCAACTAATAGATGAAAAGACAGTTTCAATGAAAAAATTGCATGTGAACAGTATCTCAAAATGAATTAGCAGGATGCAACAGCTTATCTCTGTGTTCTAAAGTTTCAGCAGTTGGTAAGGTTATTGAATTATATGTGCATTAACAGGATGGAACACTCCAAAGGGAAATTTGCAGAAGATGCAGAAGTGAAATGCAATAGACTCCATCATCCTATAAAAAGGAGGACAAAAGTATGTCATTAGATCTCAGAAACTAAGCAGCGGCAGCCCTGGCTATTATTTGGATGAGAGACCACAAGAGAATACCAGGAGTGTGATATGGAAGCAGACAATGGCAAACCACTTCTGAATGTCTCTTATCTTGAAAAACTTATGGAGGTCACCATAACTCAGCTCTGACTTGACGATGAAAACAGCAACAAAAAAGTAGTAACACTACACGTAAGAAAAATACTTCCCAAAAAGACATTGGGAGAACAAGGCATAAGGAGGACCATTGACTACCCCATTCCAAATTTGTATTTTATAATATTTTAGATCCCTTCCAGTCCAGTTTTTGCCTAGGCCACAGGATGGAGACAGCATTGGTCACCCTCCTCGATGACCTTTGGATCGAGGCAGATTGGCAGTGCTAAAGTTGTTGGCAATGTTCGACATAGTCAACCATCAGCTACTGATTCAGCGCCTTGCCAACATTGGAATTCAAGGGCTGGCCTTGCAGTGGCTTGCCTCCTTTCTCCAAGGTTGGGGGCAAAGGGTGACACAAGGGGAACAGCTATCCCAGATGCACCCACTGGATTGTGGTGTGCCTCAAGGGGTGCTGTTCCTGATGCTCTTCAACATCTATATGGAATGAAGTTAAAAATAGACTTTTAAAGATGGAATAAATTGCAATTGTCATTGTTGGGAAGAATATCTGTGATTAAGCAGAAAAAATTATCTAAGTTTATTTGGCAGGGGGAAAAACCACATGTTAAATATAAAATTTTGCAAGATGCTTAAGAGAGATGAGGACTGGGCCTACCTAATTTGACGTTCTATTTAGCAGCTTGTTGTTTGGTTGAAATAATGGTTACTGCTGAGAAATAGAAGGTTATTAGAACTGGAGGGATATGATTTGAGATTTGGTTGGCATGGATACTTTGATATGAAAAAAGTAAGGTTAATATAGACTTTAAAAATCACTATATTAGATACACACTATTGAGGATATGGAACAAATATAAATCTAGGCTATGTCCCAAAACATCATTGTGGATTTTAACTCAAGAAGCCACATATGAGAAATGGTATCTAAGCATGAATGGTTAACTTACCGTGATTTATTTTTTACACACGGTGAATGTAAGTTAAAATTAAGGGAAGATTTGATAAAATAAGAATATAATTGTCAATGATTTTTCTATGTACAGTTATTAGAAAGATTTAAATCAGATAAACAACTCTATTGCTAAAATATATAAACTCTTACTGAAATATGAAACAGAAGAAGAACAGGTGAAAGACTGCATGATAAAATGGACTAAGAACTTTGGACATGATATACATTTTCTTAAAGAAATTTTTAATAAAATGATGTTTCATTGGACATTGGTATAAAAATATGTTGGATAAATGTTGGAAATGTGAACTGCATGAAGGGACACTTTATCATATTTAGTGGCAGTAAAACTAAGATGTTTTGGATACAAATACATTCATTAATACAGAAGAGTTTGTTTATTTATTTATTTATTTATTTATTTATTGGATTTATACCCCACCCTCCTCACCAAAGCAGGCTAAGGGCAGTTAGCAGGCTCATTAACATACAGGCTCATTAACATACAAATGAAACCCAAAAGCCTTTTTTTTAGGACTGACAAACAGCTTGAAAATAATCATGAGATTTTGTTTCTTTATATGATTACAGAAGCGAGATTAGTCTATGCACAGAACAGGAAATCTATGAAAATATCTACAGTAGAAGAATGGAGGTTTAAGATGTTAGAATTTGTGGAAATGACCAAACTTACTTCTCTGATTAAGGAAAAGACAATATCTACTTTTATTGCCAGCTGCAATTCCCTTATTGACTCTCTGCATGCAAATGAAAAAAATGAATTCATTGACTTGTGGATTTGATAAGTAAGGAGAAAAATAACAGTAAAGAATAATAAATAAGGAATAATAAATAAGGATGGTTACAATATTGGAGTAAGTGGTTCTGTTTAAACTTTTATATTTAGCAATAAATTATTGTATTAGGCTTCGTTGTCAAGAAAATTTGGAAGTTTTAAGGATATGTTCCTTTTTTCTCCTTAGCTTTTTCTTTATTTCCTCTTTATTTCTGTCTTATTTTTCTTAATTTTTATATGTACGTGATTTAAAAAAAAACTTTTTATGAGAAATGGGTACGTTGAGGAAGGAACATATGAGCCCACTGCATTTCCAGTCTCCAAATGACTATTATACCTGCACTGAATCACTGCTCACTGAAACTGATTTACCAATTTCCTACAGGGAAATCCTACTCCTGTTCCACTTTTGTTTTGGGAAGAATGTACAAAGAAGTAGCAGTACAACATTTTCCTTTTGTAACATGAACAAACTATGCCTTGGAAGCATCCCTTACAGCTTACTTTCTATAAATAGAATGGCACCCTTCATAAAACAACTCCAGAAAAATGAACTGATTCTATAATAGGGAATGTTTTTGCCCCAAACTATGTAATACATTGGCAACACTGGGGTAAATTAAATGCTGGCAAGTTGCTTCTGACTTATGGCAACCCCTCCAAAACATCCTATGGTTAACAGCCTTGCTTAGATCTTGCAAACTGAGGGCCATGACTTTCTTTACAGAGTCAATCAATTTCATGTAGAGTCTTCCTCTTTTCTTGCTGCCTTCAACTTTTTCTAGTCATTCCCAGTGACTTGTTGTGAGGCAAAGCACCTGTTTCCTCTCAAGGGTCTAGTGGGCCTACTCCAGCTTGCAGGTGTCCATAATTGGGCCTCCCAGCTTACACCATCCTTATCTCTTTCAAGGCCAAAGTCAACAATGTGGTAATTAGCTCTTCCTGGGAATCTGTGGTCCACTAGATGGGAGGGGGAGAAAGGGGCAATGTCATAATTTGCTAGAAGGTTCCAGCAAGTGCGCACCTTGACTGGATTTGGAATATCACCTGATGTCAGATGACAAAAGACTATAATTAAGCCACAGACCAGAGGGAAGCCATGCTAACTTTATGATTTCTGCAGGACAGAGGCCTTAACTATGCTAAGCCTCACTGCAATGATCAGCTATGTAGAAAACACTTAAGGCTCCATACTGGATTTGGAAACTTTTAAGTGCCGTCTAATACAAGGTATAGTTGTTTTCGATAGCAAACTTAGCTTTCTTGTTTTTATGCTACAAAATCTTACAGACTGTGTTGCCCAGTGTTGCCTAGGTAGCCTTTACATATTTAATAAACCTTTATATATTTATACCAGGGTCCGGTTTCTTGTGCGCATACAGCCTTGAGGACTTATGACTCTAAGCATTGCATGCATGCCCAAGAGGTGGTGACTCAGGGTGACCCAGGTTTGGGTATCTGACACTTGTCTTCTCATAATATGATTAAGCTATGATGGCCTCTGTTTAGTCAGTTTAGCTTCTGGGGAGAGTTCAGGCTTGATATGATCTAGAATCCACTTATTTGTCTTTTTGGTGGTCCACAGTATCCATAAAACTCTCCTCCAACACATTTTTGTTTTTCATTTGCCTTTTTGGGGATTTGTTTGTTTGTTGTTTTTTATTACAGTTAAGAGAGGTGATTTAAAAATACAGAGCACGATCTAGCCCAATGCTTTTATAATTCATTGAGTCAGTGGGAGAATTAAGCACATGCTTAATTTTCTTCCATGTAAATGTACTTGTTTTCAGTGGCATCTTGTTTTAAGAACTGAGGAAATATTTGAAGTTCTGTAAAGAACTCAGTTCAGTAAAGAACACTGGAGAAGACCCTGATGCTGGGAAAGATTGAAGGTCAAAGAAGAAGGGGACGGCAAAGGATGAGATGGTTAGAGAGTGTCATCAATGCAACAAACATGAAATTAAGCGAACTCCAGAACATGACAGAAGACAGGAGGGCCTGGCGTGATGTGGTCCATGGGGTTGCAAAGAACCGGACTCGACTGTGCGACTGAACAACAACAAAGAACTCCCACAATTTTAATAGATTTTAAAATATCAGCAGGCTGTCATCTAAATATCACCTGAATGTGTTTTTCTGATGCCATGTAAGGTTTAGCACAAGGGGTGACATTTCTCTAAAAATGTTATTATTCATACACACACCCCTTCCTCATGCTTAGCTCTGACAGAGCCAGTAGTAATGCAGGTCTGAGCCAGCCAGCATGGATCCTCCTCTTCCTTTCTCCCCTTCTCCTTTCTGCAGTACTGCCTTTCCCATCTTTGAACACAGATGTCAGTCAGGTTATCGTGGTTTGTCTACTCTAGCTGTACTGGGTGATTTATTATTTAAAGAGTTTGTGTCCTGCTTTTATGCCCCAATGGGCTCACAAAACAGCTTCCATTGAGTTACCATAAATCAGTAATATCACAGCATGAAAACAACACACACAAACAGTTAATAAACAAACCAGCCTAATGAGACAAATGTAAGGAGAAAAAACAAACAATACATCAGAGAATCAGAATTAAAATGCTAGCCATATAAATCTATTAATCCGTCCTTTTGGAACACACAAAAAAGTTTTCTGTTGTCAAAAATCAAAAATAAAGGAAACCAAAAGGGTCTTCTACAGAAGGAATTATACAATCACAAGAGGTGGGACCTGAAATATTCACTGGGGGGAGAGACAGAAGGCACTCCACAGAGAGGAGGAAACAACCCTCAAGGGCAGCACCACAGATGGCACACTGCTGCTCTGGTGAGTGCCACAGGGACCTCTCAATCAGATCACCATGGACCCTCCCACCCCCAGGGGGTGGGCGGAGCTGATGGAAGAAGGCACCCTGGCCACTGCCCACCATCTGGGCTGGGTCCTCCTGCATCCCCCCACCTGCCTCCAACCTGCTCCTTGGCTGGGTGGGCAGAACGCAGCTTCACCCAGAAGAGGCAACCTCTACATGGGTCTCCGAATGACCTCCCCCCTCCATCCCCATCCCTACCTGGAGATAGAACCTCACCAACCCCACCCACCCACCATGCCCCCCACTTTGAAAGGGGGCCTCACAGGTATGCCCAGCCCCAGGCCTGACAGGCAGTCCAGAGCAGGGCCATGGCTGGGGGCTCTGAGAACAGATCCATCCAGGTGTCTGGCGGCAGCAGCAGAGGAGGGCGGGAGTGCCATCAAGGCTCAACCCCCCCCCCCCATCCCCAGCTGTCAGCAGTCCTTCCCGGGGAGACAGTGCTGCTGGTGCTGGACTCCAGTGCTTGGTCAAGGGCTCAGAAAGACACCTGCACCGGGGGGAGGCAAAATGCCTCTCAGCCAGTCGGGAAGGGGACTGGGGTGGGGGTTTCCCAAGGCCCGCCAAACCTGTGAAGAAGAAGTCCTGGGAGTGGAGGGAAGCCTGTGCCCAGTGGGGGCAGATGGGAGGGAGAGTGCTTCAGCCAAGCAGCAGGGGGTGGGGCTGCATCCACCTCCTCCCTCCCCCCTTGGCACCCTCTCCTTCCAGCAGGGTGGAAAATATGAAAGGCCCCAAGTGGTGCCCAAGAGAAGAGCTGCCCACCCAGTGCCACCCGCCTGCGTGAGTCACCCCTGTCATCCCCCCGATGGGGGGAAGGACCATAGATGCCCCCTCCACCTGCCTCAGAGGAAGCCTTCACCCTCCTCCCCCTAGCACCAGCAAGGCCTAAGCAGCTCATAGCTGCTGGGCCCACCAAGCCTCCCCCCCATGGCCAGAGCTCTGTGCATGTGCAGGGAATGCTTTTACTTTTGGGGGGATTTAAATATCCCCAAAAAGTTTTTTTTTTAAGTTTTAGGATATTTCTGCACACCTGAGGAGTCCCCCAAGTGTGCAGAAAAAACTCTTTGCCCCCCAAGTGCCCCCGATGCGTGGATTTAGATATCCGCATGGAGGGGACAACTTGGCTATTAGTATATAGTTAGTTTCATTCATTATATATACAGAAAAACTTGTAGTAATACATGATCCTTCTGATATATCTGATCCTTCTGATACATTTTTTCTTAAAGGTGCGACACAGATTTTCAGCCCTACAGCATGCATACAGACACCAGATTAATCTGGTATACATTGGTTTCCAACTCCAGCTAGGGAAATGCCTGGAGATATCAGAGTGGAGTTTGGGGAGGGGAGGGACATTGGCAGGGTATCCTCCAAAGCTACCTTTTTCTCCAGGGAAACTGAACTCTGTAATCTGGAGATCAGTTGTAATTCTGGAAGAACTTCAGGTCCCACCTTGAGGTTGGCAATCCTATGATGATGAAAAATCCACACATTGCCCTTTTGGAAGAAATGTTGGTTGACTGCAGGGTTCCCTCTAACCTGCGCCAGCCTGGGCTGGCACACAGATTCCCCCTCCCCGTGCAAAACTCATTAGCTCAGTGCAGGGGTCCTCATGTGTTGGCTCCACCCCCTCAGCCTGGGCCCTGTGGGCCCTGTAAAGGGGTCGCTGGCACTGGTGCCAGAAGTCCTCACCCTGCCTTTCAAGAGATTTGTCTCCCCTGAGCTGTGGCAACCCACTGCCCAGCCTGGGTCATCACTCTGCTGCTGCTGCCCCATTCTGCCACAGGAGGACAGAACAGAGGTGAGTCACTCTTTCCACTTTCTCCCCATGGGCAGCTAGTGCTGTTGTGTGTGTGTGTGCTGTGGGGCCCAGCGGTGGTGGAGCCAGGGATGGGGGTGGGGGAGGCCACACACATCTTCCTTTCTCCCCATCAGAAACGCATTTGAGTCAGTAATGCCTTTAAGCCCAAAGAAGTTTTATTTCTTCAGTGTGTGTGTTGGAGGTGGGAGAGGCCGTGCACACCCTCCTGTCTCCTCCTTGGCAACATGTTTGAGTCAGTAGTGCTTTTAAGACCAACGAAGTTTTATCTCTTTGGTGTGTGTGCTTTGGAGGTGGGGGGAAGTTGTGTGCACCCTCCTTTCCCTCCCTTGGCAACCCATTTGGATCAGTAGCACCTTTAAGTTCAACAATGTTTTATTGCTTTGGTGTGTGTGTTTGCTGGAGATAGGGGAGGCCATGCACACCCTCCTTTCTGCTCCTCGGTGGCCTTTACAGCTGCAAAGGCACAGAGCAGCAGAAGTATTATGACTTCAGGCTCTTTCAGATCGTTTTTGGATCATCTGCTCCTAGTTCATCACTGGTAGTTTTATACTGGACAAGCACAGGCCACCCTGCAAATTGTGGTGGTTGATTGTTTTGCCTAAGGTGCACTTTGTCATTGCTCAAAACAAAGTGAAGAAGACTTCTTTTTATATTGAGTTCTAAATTATTATACTTCCATTATTACCTCTTTCAGTGTTCTCTCTACTTCTGCATGCATTTGCATCTTGTAGTAGGGATGCTGCTGTGCAGGAATGATACTAAAATCTGTGGATCATGTGGACAAATTGTGCCAAAATACAAGACCAGTGTTGCAATAGCTCAGATTATTGGTACTCTTGAAGCAAGCAGCTGGAAGAGTTGTTGAACTCAATAGGTTAAAAAGTGTATAATTTCTGTGGCAACAGAAAACAACTCTGCACCATCCATACCAGCTTGTTGGAAATGTGGTGCCATAAAGGGCCTCTTCTGAGGCAACCATTTCCTCCAGGGGAATTGATCTCTGCAGTCTAGGGATCAGTTGTAATTACAGGAGAACTTCAGGACCTAACTGGAAGTTGGCATCATTAACCAGAAACAGTATGTGGGCTCATGGTTGCAAACAAGAGATCGTTTGTGACAGAGTAGTTTTGTTGTTTATCAAAGGGTTAATGCAAATTTCAAATAGCCCTTGCCATACTATTGAGTTTTGAAATGCTGCTCTGCTGTTATTTCACAATGATGAGGAATGTACTGTTTCTGTGTATGTATCTTATATGATTTAACAGGTCATATTCATTTATTAGAAAAATATAATGAAGATATACTGGAAGTGGGGTAATCTTCACAAAACATTCTTGTGGAAATGATCTTGAGAAAACACATAAAAATGGGGGGAATAGGTTTGTAGGTTTGTAGCTAAAACTAATGGAACAAGGCAAAAAGTAATGCTATTTATTGTACATTAAAATGCTAATTAGACTAAGTCTAATTTAATAGTGATGCCAGAAGGGTAATAGTCTAAATTAAACTAATTAAATATATCCTACAGGAAAATAAGGAAAGTTCTTTTTAAAGATAAATACACATAATTTAAGAAGGGAAACCAAATGTTAAAAACAAACACAATATTAAGCAGAGTTACAAAAGAAAAATTCAGCATATGTAAATGTTAAAAGGGTTCAGATTATTTTTTAAAAAAATAATGTGTATGAGTATATTAATAGATATCTTGTTCTGTAAAGATACCAAGACTACCACAAAAAGGTGACATATACAGTCCAGTATGGCAGCGTTATCTAGAAGAGAAGAGAGTAGAAACTGGATTTATACTCCACCCTTCCCTCCCCGAAGGAGACTCAGAGTGGCTTACAATGTCCTTTCCCTTCCCCACCCCACAACAGTCACCCTGTGAGGTAAGTGGGGCTGAGAGAGCTTTTTCAAGGACTGCTCGTGAGAGAACAGCTTTGAAAGAACTTATGACTGACTTAAGGTTACACCAGCAGCTGCATGTGAAGGAGTGGGAAATCAAACCTGGTTCTCCCAAATTAGAGTCTGTGCTCCTAACCACTACACCAGACTGGCTGTATCTATGTGTTACACTTACCATGTAGACTTCTGTATTTTCACATGACATATTTGGTCATTCATAAAGGGTATCAGATGCATAGGAATCCATCTCAATAGTTCTATGATGATTTTACAATATCTTACATTAAACATTTGCATTATGATCATATGGGATGAGGTCCAGTGCCTCTTTCCTTTCAGGTCTTTGAAAATAAATTAATGCAAGACCTAGAGAAACTTGAAAAGAACACTAAACCTTATTGGTCTAACTTGAACTATTTGGAAAGAGAGGCACTTTACAACTTTACCTAAGAGGCTAAATAAAACTGAGGTTTCATCAAAGTCCAGGAGCGGGAATTACAATGTGGACATTGCTCTATCTGTAATTTGACTTGGCAAACCAACAAGGTAGAATTCCCTCTATACAATTATGAGAAGACACTGCACCACCAAAGCACCTGTGCATCAAAAAAATTAATATATGCTTTAATTTGTAGATGCTCCTTAGTTTACATAGGTATTACAACCCAGCCAATATGCTTTAGAATTTTGGAACATAGATCTAGGTTTAAATTGAAGAAGGGAGACACGTTTTTAGTCCAACATTTTATTGAAGTAAATCATAAACATGATGATTTCAAATAAACTGTACTGGAAACTATAGAGGATAATGGCAGAATGGATATACAGAAAGCACTTTTACAACGAGAGGCATATTACATCTATTCCATTGGGACTCTTCAACCAAAAGGATTAAATTCTGAATTGGATTTATCATGTTTTTTGTGATTTATAATTAAAACTTTTTTTCTTCAACTAGTTTCCAGTAATTTGATAATCTAGAGGTGGCAACTTTCAATATTTGTAATTTTTTGTAATTTTTGAAATTTTGGTAGGGTATGTACAGCTAAATAGACTTCATCCTTAATATCTCCAGGAATTTTGTGTCCAGGATTTGGCATCTTTTAATATTACATGTCTGGCTATCAGGGACTAATCTTGATACTATGTAATAGGCTTATACTTTTATATATCCAGGAACTCCCTACATGGAGATGGCAACCTTGGTTACTGAGGTGCATATGAAACAAGGGCCTCTTCAACTTAAATGCCAGCAGGACACAACCAGCTGCATTCAATGTAGATACATTAAGTAGAAACCTGTATGCTAGAAGCTTTGAGACATCTGTTGGTCCTGGTACATAGAAGCAGCCTTTAGAGCAACTGACTTAAGTTCAAGACACCTTGCCCAATATGTAGTGAGTATATATCTATGGTTTGATGTTTTTGGTTTTGTGGTCCACATTTTATATTGTGCTGTTGCTTATAATAAAATTCTAAGGAGGAATTTTCCTTTAACAGAGAAACAGAATAATAATAGCCTATCAGGAAATGGAATGAGAATTCCTATAGTTGATAAGATTTAATGAGACTCTATGTAACAGTGTGTATAATATTATATAATGAATTTTATAGAACACTTTTGTATCATTTTGAAATATTGTTAAAAGCATTTCTGCATTTTGTACTTCCACAGTTTGTTTCCTGAGGAAGGACCAGAAGTCTGAAACACTGAATACTACCTGGGAAAACTGTTGGATATTTATTTTGTATATTTATACTTTTGGAGTCTGTATTTGCTCTTAATGGATTTTGTTGACTTCTGTATTCTCCCACAATGGATTATGAACAGAGTTATTTCGCATTAGATACATTGTTCACTGTACTGAAGTCTCCTTTTGTATACTTTTGCGGGATATTCAGCTCACAGTTGTCCATACTGCACAGGCACAAAACATGACTTCTGAACAAAGGGCACATCTCACCAAATGAAAGGCACACAAACAACTCATTACCAGACAAAAAAAATGGCAGAGGTATCTGCTCAAAGACGTCAAAAGCACAGTAATAGAGATATTGCAGATTTCCAAGCTACACAAACCACTACACGCCATAAGGACTTACATCACATAGATGATGAGAATACTGTACCTATACACTCATGTGGCACTCTGGACCAAATTTGTGAATTCTGTCATGCCAAACACCTCCTTGAAGA
The DNA here is from genome assembly GCA_029233225.1 of Lepidodactylus listeri. Taxonomy (NCBI): domain Eukaryota; kingdom Metazoa; phylum Chordata; class Lepidosauria; order Squamata; family Gekkonidae; genus Lepidodactylus; species Lepidodactylus listeri. The sequence goes on along the minus strand of JARCFY010000001.1, from coordinate 113,238,514 downwards.
AAGAACATCTGATGGAAAGTTCTCTACCTGTTGCTCCAAAGGAGCAGTTAAATTAGATCCCATTCATGTTTCTCCATTAACAGAACAACTTCTGACATATCACCATGAGCTTTTACCAAACTTCTTGGTGAACATATGATCAATTAATAACTTCCTTGCATTTGCATCAATGGGAGCACAAATGGCTTCTTCACCAGGTTATGGCCCTTACTGCTTTAGAATCCAAGTTGTGCTGGTGAAGACTCCACCTACTGTCTCATTGGCCACTGGGGAAGCTGCCTTGGTGTCCTATTGAACCATGCAGCCAGCTCCTCCATTCTTACAACCCCACTTTTGACTCATTACACCTTGGGAGTTGTAGTTCTCAGCTGGCCTTACTGCAACCATAGCAAAGGGAATTAGAACTACAACTCCCATGTTGGGAGTCCCAAGAGGCCATGGGGCATTAGCATGGAGTTAGTTTAAGTGTTACTCAGTTAAACAGGGGTTGGGGAGAAAGGGAAGTCCTGGACATATCCCTGAATTACATCTCCTCCTGGAGAAAATGGTTGTTTTGAAGGGTGAGCTCTATGGCAGTATACCTCACTGAAGTCCTTCAACAAACTGGGCCCTCCCCTATGTATTGGCAACCTCCAGGTGGCACCTGAAGATCTCCAGCTATTATAACTGATCTCCAGATTACCAAGATCAGTTCTCCTAGAGACAGTGGCTGCTTTGGGAAGTGGACTCTATGGCATTATACCCCGCTGAGGTCCCTTCACACCAGAAACCCTGCCCTCTCCAGGCCCTTCCCCTCAAATCTACAGGTATTTCCCAACCCAGAATTGGCTATGAAACTGCTTTCCAGACCCTTGGAGCCCAGAAAACATGGCATAGGAGGAGGTGCTTTTCTACCTTAGCTGCCACTGCATAGCCCCAAATCAACATAAGTCAGGGGTGGAGAGAACCATACCTGTTACCATGCAGCTCTCCTCTCATACTAACCACTTGGGGAAGCAAAATGACTTGGAATGGCCCTGCCTTATAGCTAAGCAGAAGGAAATAAACAAGGCTCGCCTCCCTCTATTTTCCCCTTCCCTCCTCCACCCCACCAGCCACAGCCGGGACACTCACATGAGCCTTTTTCTAGACTCTGTTGTGTTTCTTCCCACAATGGGCCTTACTCCTAGTTCTTTATAAAAATATAATATGTAGTATATCTTAATGTTGCTTTGATTTTCTCAATAACAACTTATTATGAATTGCACCCTATACATACTCTGTGAAAATGTCCTGTTTTAAATTAAATCTTAAAATTATGTATAAAATATATTTTATTTTTTTATCATTTCATTAGATTCCCCCTGATGAAGCTGTATGCAAAACGCATAGAGGGTTGTATAATTATTAAATATTCAATTACTTCTGCACCATTTTGTTTCTTTTTCTTAATTCATATAGGCTATCAGATGCATTTGACATGCTGAGATGATAGCTTACTAACATGTTAGATGTTATCAGGAATTCATCTCAATATTTCTATGATGACTTTACAATATCTTATATTAAACATTTACATTATGTTCATACAGGATGAGGCTTTCAGTACATCAGGTAGCCATCAGATCACTGTGTTCCAATGTTACATTATCTGAAAGAATTGACACTGCTTTCTCTACGTTTGTATATTCCTTCAAAGCAGTGGGTTTTGAAAAAGCTTCTATAACCTCCTTTGGAATATTAGCAATGAGTCATGCAGTCTCGTGATCAGACCATCATCCTGCCAATTCTACATCAGCCTGCAGGAGCTTCAATATTATGGTACAATCTACTGTGTCAAAGGCATGTGATAAATCTAATAACAAGAAGAATATGTTCCCTTTATTTATTTGGGTTTTTAAAAGAATTTTTATTGTATATCAAATGAAACACACAACAACCAACCAAACAAACAAACATAATACATATAAATTGGGGGTTTCATATACAGCTTTGTTATATCTAGTTTGTTACCGCCTACATTGTCTAAATGTATATTAACCATTTTTTCCACCACATATTTTTATATTAAAAATCTGCATTATATTTGATTTGTGTCAATATTATTCATTTAGTATAATCTTCCAACCATTTATAAAATCTTGACCATGTATTTTGGAATCTTTTTTCCTCTTGTCCTCTCAAAAATAAAGTTAGTTTGTCCATCTCAGCAGTTTCAAGAGTCTTACTTATCATTTCTTCTTTTGAAGGAACTTCATTTTTTCTCCAATATTTAACATATAATATTCTTGTGGTGTATAATGTATATGTATAATAAGATAAAATGTATAATAAGATAATGTATAATATGTATAATAAGATAAAAGTCATATATAATAAGATAATGTATAATGTATAAATAATATGTATTATACATGTATAATAAGATAAAAGTCCTGGGTTGTTGTTTTTTACATTTTTTGGTCTTATATTCAATGAAAATAGTTCAGGTGTGAAAGGTATGGTACATTCTAGCATTTTTGTAACATTTCATGAATCCAAGACTAATAACTTTTTAACTCTATCACATATCCACCACATATGAAAAAATGAACCAACAGTATTTTGGCATTTCTAACTACCATTAGATAAATCAGGATAAAACTTTTCCAGTTTATCTGGAGTCATATACCATCTATAAAACATTTTATAAATATTTTCTTTATATGAAATTGCTTTGGTAATTTTTATATTTGTTTTACATACCTGTAACCATTGATCTAGATCTATATTATGTTCCCTTTATCTATTTGTGAATGGAAATTATCTACTAGTGCCAGCAAAGGCAGATCTGAAACCCTACTGAACCCTAGTGAAATCCTGTTAACTAGAGAATCCTTGGAGTTTCCTTGATACAACCTATTCAATAATCTCCCCTAACAAAGGCAAATTGGAGAATGGTTGATAACTAGCCAGCACTTACTTCTCTAGTGAAGGTTTCTGCAACAGTGGTCCAACTATTGTTTCTTTTAGGTGAAAAAAATCCTTTGTCTGAGAAACATTTACTCTTTTCACATTCATCACCTACTTAAGAGATTCCGCAATAGTTTCACACTTCCTAGGATTCCAACAACATCATTCAGAGATCAAGTTGAATTGGAACATACAACTGCAACCAAACACTGCTACAGACCAGAGTCCTGGTAAAGTCTCCTTCCTTCAAGGGGCCGAAAAAGAATCAGTGGCATAAGTGTCAAAGGAGAGAGTGCATTCAATTGCCCACCCACCACTTGAATGAAGACATGTACACAAGTACTGGGTTAAACTGGGTATCTATTAATTTACGAGTAAGCTGATCTGCTTCACTTGTATCAATTAAGCACAGGTTACCTTATGCCTGCTAAGCAGGCTTCCTTAGGGCAACTCCACCCCCGGCTCAGAGCCAGGCTCAGAATCCTTCCTTATCCTACTTGTCACAGCCCGCATGTCACATACATAGAGGAGATGTGAGAGCATATCCCAGCCCAAGACTGCTAAGCCCCTAAGGCTTGACGTATGTGCCCCCATCCCCAAAGAGGCCCAAAGCCAGGCACCCCAGACTGCTAAACCTCCAGCCCGAGGACTTCTCCTATCATAGAAATCTAGGGGTGCTTGCCAACAACTAAACCCCAACCTTTAACCCATGCTTTTCCACCTACCCAGAATGGGCCTAACCAGATTACCAGGCCTATGTAGGCCCTGTCCCCCCTCTATAGCTGCAAAGGCACAGAGCAGCAAAAGTATTATGACTTCAGGCTCTTTCAGATCATTTTTGGATCATCTGCTCCTAGTTCATCACTGGTAGTTTTATACTGGACAAGCACAGGCCACCCTGCAAATTGTGGTGGTTGATTGTTTTGCCTAAGGTGCACTTTGTCGTTGCTCAAAACAAAGTGAAGAAGACTTCTTTTTATATTGAGTTCTAAATTATTATACTTCCATTATTACCTCTTTCAGTGTTCTCTCTACTTCTGCATGCATTTGCATCTTGTAGTAGGGATGCTGCTGTGCAGGAATGATACTAAAATCTGTGGATCATGTGGACAAATTGTGCCAAAATACAAGACCAGTGTTGCAATAGCTCAGATTATTGGTACTCTTGAAGCAAGCAGCTGGAAGAGTTGTTGAACTCAATAGGTTTAAAAGTGTATAATTCTGTTCAGGATTTGACCTGTTAAATTAATTACAGCTCATGTCACTAAACGGTATCATCAATAAATCAAAGGTTTTTTTTGTCACCCTTGAAAAGTTGAGGTTTTAGGTCCATAGTCAGTCTAATTCCACAGATTCATCATTGCTGCATTCTATTTCCATAAAGGCAATATTTACCTATATCAACTCAATCAATATCACCTATTAACCCCACAATTTGTACTTAATTTTTGAAACTCCAGACTCCCTTTTAGATATTTCTGCTCTACATGACTTTGAGAATTCTGTTGAAACTGATCTCTGTGTGCCTAGAAAACTGAAGTGTTCCAAATTCAGCACACTTCATAAACTGAAATATTAAAACAAAAATCGGCTCGCTTACAGTTTTAAAGCTAGCATAATTTTTGGCTCAAGGGGTAAATTTTTTGCTCACAAGTCTGCACACCTTAGAGGGAACATTGGTTGAGTGTATCAGGAGGATCCCATGTAGTGTGTTGTTTTGGAAGTGTGGTCATAGGAACATGATAACTGAAAAGGGCTGGTACTATCATTGCAAATAAATTTCTTGCATGACTTTTCTTGCATGACTACCCACTGAAACACTCAGAGCAGGACTTCTATAGATGATTTTAAAGTACAGGTAGGTATGCATTTGTGAGATCCAGAGGTAACTGACACCCAGACTAGTTAGAGTTTTAAATATCAAATAAATAATATTTTAAAATATATGCTGAAACAAGGTGTGAGAAAATGATATCTGAGAATTAGAGTTACAGGCTTTCGTGCACTCTCCCATCTATCCAGTATGAATGAGTGTGTAATGTAAACATATGTAAAATTAACAAAAATAAATAAAATGATAATGGAAACAACTAGGAATCGTTTTTCCTTTTGGTATATTAATGTTTGGAGGTTGTTGTTTTTCTTGTTATAATTTGTATGATTCACCACAAAAGGGATTGTCAACTCTAGTTTAGGAAAATCCTGGAGATCTGAGGGCAGTGCCCAGGGAGAGCAGAATTTGGGCTAGGGAATGAGCTTAGAATAGAATCATAGAGTTGGAAGGGATCTCCAGGGTCATCTAGTCCAGCCCCCTGCACAATGCAGGGAATTGACAAAGATCCCCACACACTCACCCAGTGACCACTGTTTCATGCCCAGATGATGACAAAAAACCCTCCAGATTTCCAGCCAACCTGGCCTGGAGAAAAATTGCTTTCTGACCCCAAAGTGGTGATCAACATTTTTCTGGGCATGTAAGAAAGGGCCACAAGAACTAAGCACTGAGGCAACCCTTCCTGCCCTCCCTCTCATGATCTGCCTAAATTCACAGAATCAGCATTGCTGTCAGATGGCCATCTAGCCTCTTTTTGAAAACCTCCAAAGAGGGCGCATCCACCACCTCTCAAGGAAGCCTGTTCCACTGAGGAACTGCTCAAAGTGTCAGGAAGTTCTTCTTAATGTTTTGCCAAAAACTCTTCTGATTTAATTTCAACCCGTTGGTTCTGGTCCGACCTTCTGGGGCAACAGAAGGCTTCTGGTTGTAGGCTTCTGGTTGTCACTATTATAGATTCTGGGTTAAGGAAGTTTTCTTCAGCCTCTACCAGATTCTTATAATTTTATTAAGAACAGACGACAACAGAATTGTAGGAGTTATCTACAATGTACCTTATTTCCACATAGTGGCAAAATTCTCCCAAACTTCCTTGGGTCATCTTTGAATTTTTTGAAATAATCAGGACACCCTTGGGCTTCCAAGCTCATTGGACCCAACTTTGCAAAATACGCTTTGCATCTCACTAAGCAACTGTTCCCTGATGGGCTTGAATGATGTGTTTCTCCTGATTGTTTTTGGTCCTGATGTAGGCTTTTGGTCATTTGCCACTATATCTTCCACCTGCAGCTGATGATCAGCTTTGAAGAAGAAACCAAGGTTACCTGCAAGGTTTGCCATGGTATTGGTGATTTGTTGATTTAGCTCAGGAAAATACTTACCATGCAAGGAATCATTTGAAGACATCAGTCTTTCCGACTCTCCAAGGATACCCTTCACCTAGAAAATTAAAATGATCATGGTACAATTGTTCCTTTCAGAATCATACAAAGCTGAACTTAATTTACCAACAAATAAATATATTTTGTAGCTATCTCACATTATCAGAATGAAATTAACAAGCACAATTAAAATGCAAGCCAAACATTCAAAAATGGACATGGTACAAAGCATTTGTATTGTAGCAAAACTGCATTGTCCCCATAGTCAGAATAAACAGACTCACACAGGTGTGTTGGTATAAATAAAGGACAGCTTTATTACCTTTAACTTCAAGTGAATGAACTGTAATTCAGCAAGGGCCAACTAAAATTTAAGCCAAGGGAAAGGGATACACCCCAGTTTCTTTCCTGGCCAGAAATGGGTAAGCCCTTGAGCCCCTGGTGCAAGCTAACAGTAGCATGGCCATGTGACTGCTGTACAAGTTCACTGATATGCAGGGCACAAAAAATGCAATCAGGGTGGCTGTATGAAATAAGGCAATTTCATAAACCAAGAGGCATACCTGACTCCAAGTAACAAAGAGGCCATAGGTGTCATGGGCTGTCAGTCATCATGATGAGACCCAACCTCCCAGGACCAGCCACCTAACATTTTGAGAAGGAAGAAATCAGCAGTAAACTCAGCCCAGCCAAGTGCTTTGCTATTAGAAGTAAAAGCAGCCAGTTGACCCCTGATCGACTTAATTGCTATACCCTTACCTTTCAGCATGACACAATACTGCATCAGATGTTCCATAGGGAGGGGCCAAGAACTCTGCAGCCCTACCTCTACCCTAAAGACCTCAAACTGATGAATTGCATGGCCATAAGTTTTCTGAGTACTGGATGCTATTGCTAAGTTGATTGCCCTTTGAGCCTCAACCTGCCAAGCTGCCATAGCTCCAGGGGCATCCTTGTTAGATGTAAATCTGCCTCTGGGGCCAGCTGACAGAACCTCTCTCTGTTGATGGTTTAGAGCAGGGGTCCTCAAACTACGGCCCGTGGGCCACATGCGGCCCGCAGAGGGCATTTTTCTGGCCCGCTGGGTGTGCCACCAGGGGTCCGTTGGAGGGGGAGCTCACCGGAGCGCCGCTCCGGAAGTGATGAGTCTGGGGGGAGGGCACATGATCAAGCCCCACCCCCTCCCCCCAGTCGGCCAGGAGGAGGCAGAAGGAAGAGGGTAAGTGTGCAAGGGCAGGTGCTCCAGCCAGCCCCAAGTCCCCTAGCCAGCTCAGAGGCCTCTGAGTCAGCTAGTAGACCTGCGCCAGTCCTGGGCACCCAGGAGCCGGGTGGGGATGTTTTCCAGGAGGGGTGGGAAGCAGTGGCAGCAGGTACTCTGGCCGGCCCCAAGTTCCCTAGCCGACTCAGAGGCCTCTGAGCCGGCTAGGAGACCTGCACCAGTCCCAGGAGCTGGGTGGGGATGTTTTCCAGGGGGGGGGGAGTGGCGGCGGCAGGCGCTCCGGCCGGCCCCAAGTTCTCTAGCCGGCTCAGAGCTAGGAGACCTGTACCAGTCCTGGATGCCCAGGAGCTGGGTGGGGATGTTTTCCAGGGGAGGGGGGGTGGGAAGCAGCCATCGGTATAGACTTCAGGGGGGCTGGGGAGCTGGCCCCCCTCCCAAACTTTTCTGTAGGGTACTGAGCCTCCCCCCGGGAGGCTTCAATCCTTCCCGGTAGGAAGCGTCCTCTGACCTCCCAGGAGGAGGAAGCAAGGACCGAATGCAGCTCTTGGAGCCCTCTCCTAGGACTCCTGAGCCTTGCCACCCCCCCCCCCCCCCCCCGTGTGCATAGGAATTTGTTCATAGTTTTTTTAAAAAAACTATAGTCCGGCCCTCCAACGGTCTGAGGGTTAATGCTTCACAGTGAAGTGCAGTTGGATTGATAGGCTGCTTCTCTCTGATTGTTCAGTGCCAGCTGAGGAGAACTTTAAGAGCAAATGACTGCTGAGGAAAAGTCTTTCTTCAGCCACTTGTCATCTTTAGTGTATCAGTTGGAGTTGGTGTGTCTGTCAGAGGGAATCAGACAAAGTCATTTGGAAAGAGGAAGGACACCAACTCTTACTCTTACAGTATACTACCAGAATCTGAGGAGAAGTTCAATATTAGGAACTTTCATCTAAGGCTGCGGTCACACGGCACGGGATTCCCAGTTAAAATCCTGCTTGGATTTTTACCAAGTTTTTTCTTCTGGGTTGGGATGTTTACATCCCAACCCCGATGGCTGCAGTGGGGGGCACCCTTCCTGCTCACAGGAGAGTGCTCTACACACACACCCTCCGCTGCTGCAGCTGCCACTACCAGTGGACCTGTCTGGCTTCCTGGGTCGCCCCATGCTCTGCTCCAGGCTCTGAGCCCTGCTGGTCGTTGCCTACTAATTTTTTGGGTAAGAGATGTGAGGGGGGCTAGGCGGCGGTGGCTGGCGGGGTTCGGGCCAGGAGCGGAGCAGAGTGCGGGGCAGGTTTCCCCCCCCATTTTTGTACTTGAGTGCCCAAGCACCCAACTGCAAAAATTGGGGAAAAAAATTGGGAAAAAACCCTGCAAAAATGGGGGGGGGGGAAATGGGGGGGAAAAACATTGTGAGAGAGGGCTATTCAGATTGGCTCACTTGCGCATCCCTTCCGCTAAAACCCAGAAAATACTAGTTTTTCCAGGGGTCCTTTAAAGTGGGAGAAAAGCGGAAGGGTTGCGCGAGTGAGTGAGCTTCAGAGCGTGATCCGTATGAACGGGCGCATAAGGAGCGAGAGCATAGAGCTATAATTCCTGCTCTTAAGTCCCATGTGACCATGGCCTAAGAGTCACCCAAGCTGAAAACCTTTTATTCATAGTGTCAAGAACTGAGGGTTGGGTTTGGCAAAATAGATTGGTCAGTAGATTGAAACTACCAGTCTAGCCAAATAGAAAAGCAATATTGCTTCTAGGAGAATATTCCCTTCTCAGTTATTTAGTGGGTTCAGTTCAGAAGGGACCCCCTCATTGCTGTGAGAAACTGAACAGTCTTAGACTTCTCTGGAGTCAAAGAGAGCTCTATAATCCCACAATGGAGGGAATTAAGTACAGGAAGAAAGTACTAGCCTCCAAGAAACTAAGATACTTACATGAATCTTTATTAAGATACATTGTTGCTGTTAAGAAATCTCCAAGACAATCCTCTCACTGTTAAGAACTGAGTCTCTAAGAAAATAAGCTTGAACAATATTTTGTTGCCAGCACAAAATATTATCAGCTGTAAATACTACAAAATTTACCTGTTTTCTCATCCCCTGCCCATTCCTAACCCCACTATGACTCTTTAATAAAACCACCATTCCTGTTTAAACTTTATTTCATGTCAAGTGCCATTTACCAAGGGGATAACAGGAAGGCTCCTGATTTTCTACAATAAATCTCTGGCCTGGGCAAAAACAAAATAACTTCCCTATCACAGGGTGGGACATGCAGAACATTATAAACACATGTTACAAGGGGGGTGCTCAATCTGAGAGAGGGGAATGGTGTTTTAGCAGTTTTGTTTTGGCAGGAAAATCTGCCTCACAGAACTGAATGAGCAGGGGTCCATCATAGCAGGTATAAGAGAGGTATGAGTGGGTGGGAGTTTAGGTAGCATGTGGCCCCATGAACCAAAACAAACCTCCATTTTCCTAGTTCATGTCCATCCCTACTTGGGACTATATCATTTAAATTTAAAAGCAAAGGGACCAGAAGACACCCCTGTTTGACCTCCGAGTAATCGGAATCTCCTTTGTTAAAGTGCATTGGGGCTTACCTTAACTCTAGCCATTATTTTAGAATGAAGTTCTTGAATCAGGAACAATAGGCATTTGGCAATATTTGTGCCTGCTAGTTTCACCCACAGGCAGTTCTGATCCACTGATTCAAAGGCAGCAGTTAGGTCAATAAATGCTGCAAACATAACCTTCATTGGGGCCCTTTATATTCTGTTGAGCCAGCTGGTAAAGGGTCAAGCAATGATTAATAGTGCCTACCCTTGATCAGGATGGATAATGTTGTTGAGGTCTTCTGGTCCTCCAGTTAGTGCAGCAAAAATTTGCTGTACAACTTGGAGGTTATATTCAGTAGGCTAATAGGGCTTGGTAGGCTCAGTAGGTTAATAGGTTTTGGGGGACTGATTTGCAGCCTTTTAAAAATACTGGGACAATTAATTTCCACCCAGAGGGAAATTTTCCAGTTTGACTGATCTGGGTGAACAGCTTGGCTGAGATGGGTGCCCACCAATCAGGAAAAGACTGAAACAGTTCAGGACAGATCAGGTCCTCTCAAGAGAAGAGAGAGGAGATGAGGCCTCTTATTTCAGAGACTGTGATGGGAGACCCCTATTGAACTAGCTATGGTCTAAACAGACATATCAGGTGTAATTAATCTAAAATATCCTCATCCACCAACATCATGAATCAGGCCAAAAAAAAAAAAAAAAGAAAAGTTCCCTCATGGCCAATCAAGGGAAACGAAAAACTAAAATAAAATCTTGTTTAGCCTCACAATAGCAACTGACTAATCCCACAATATTTAGGAAGAGTGAGTAGGTCAGCAGCATATGGCAAAAGGCTGTTAGAAAGAAGTGAGGCCTCAGTGTAAAACTGCCTCCCTGTATCTAGATGACACCAGAACTCAGCCAACCAACTGAGCCCTCATGCCTTAATGAAAGAGGGGCTAGAGCAAATAGATACCAAGCTTTAAAGCTGAGAATACCTCTTCTGGGTGATGATCCAGAATTCACCATATCAGAAACACTTAGGATTTCCCATACCTCTATGGGAGGTATGGTCTTTAGACCACAGAGGTTGGAGAAATTCCTACAGCATCATGGACACAGTGATTGAAAGTGACATTGTCACTGTCGTGACATCATTATTTTTCTTCCCTAGTTTTCTCCTGTCACTCAGTTGTCCAAAAGCAAATGAAACTTGAAGTTGCCCACCACAGGCCTGGCATCCCTATTTCTACATATGCTTTAATCAGTTTTTCCCCCAGTATCAGGAAAGCATACCCACACAAATCTTAATCATTACTGAAATCGACTGGTATATCATTATTCATGTTGTAACCTTCAGGGAAACTATCATATGCTAAAGATATAACTTTACTATATACTGAATTACAATTCAGCTTTTCTATGATAAAAATTCAACAGCTTACATATCACCAACTACATGGTATATTACTGAAGAAACCAATGGAATGAAAAAATGGTTGTTTTGTATCTTTGTACGTACAGAAAAAAATAGCATCAGCTTTTCTTTTCTTTTTAATGCTTAACTTCTTTATTTACATAGTCTTCAAAATAAGTAAATGTTTTTTTTGTCCAGATAACTAGCATACAAAATACATGAAAAGATAGAACCCAGTGTGGACTACTGTAGGATGTCAGTAGAGAATCTGAATGTTCTACAGTGTAATTTATAATGACTCTCCTCTGAGTTAGATAGCCAGCTCCTGATCCACCTAATTGTATATCTTTCCAAGCCAACTTGATTTAATGTCCCCTTAGGATATTTCAGGGCACAGTATCAAATGACTTACTGAATTCCAGCTACATCTGCGCTTTTCCTTTGCACTCGTTTTTTTTTCCAGTTCTGTCAGCAGTGAGAAATCAATCAATGTGATTTGACAGGACAGCTTTTTAATAAACTCATGCCGGTTCTTCTTGATGCTGCTGTCCTCCCAATTATTTTTTTCCAGGTTTTTAAATGTCATTCATATTGTTTCATTTTTAAAAAGGTTATTTATAGTACAGTGGCTGCTGGGGTGGGCTTGTCACTGTCCACTTTTTGTTTGATTGTTTGTTTTTCTCCAGAAGCTAAAACCATTATAATCATTTTTTAATGGGTCATTTGGCATCACTAGTAAGTAACATGGTGCCGGCAGAAATAGAACTCTGGTAAAGAGGAATCACAAGCCAATGTCTGAGCAGACTCCAGATGTGAAATGCATAGTTACCCTGAAAAAAGCAGTGGTGGCGGAGGGGATCTACATCACATGTATCATCACTATCAGCATAATTCATACATCATTATCACAATTCAGTGTTTATATTGCACTTGCAACTTGTTGAGCACTTTACCATTTTTATCTTTATCTTCCCCACTACAACTATTATGTGTAAGCGGAATGATTTTCTAAGGTCATACAATGTGTTCAACGCTGATGTGGAATTCCTCAACAGTAAATTGTGGCTACTTAAAAATATTTGAGTCAACAACATTACCGTCATATATATTTAAGTTTGGTTTTTATTCTACTTTAAAAAGAATCAAGCTGCTTTAGTACTCTAAGAAGTCAAGTCTATATCAAACAAGCATAGAAACAAAATTGTATGGATGCTTTTAGAATTTCCCACTGGGGATGTGATAAAATGTTAACTACCTTTTTCCATGTCTTCATAGTATCAGAGTAAAATAAACATGATATCTTTTTTCCCTTGAATTTCAATTGTTTTTAATATTGTTACCACATTTTTAGGTTTTGGTTTAACATTTGATCAATATTTTATGTTCCCCCATTCCCTACTTTCCCCATTCCTGGCCTCCATTCATCATCTCTGTTATAGGCTAAAATGTTAGTTTACAATAGAGGTGTTTTGGGAACTTGAACATCCTCCCCCCACTTCCCAACTCTGAAGGGAACCAACACAACAACACATGCAGTACCTTTAAGGTAAATCCTGCTACTCCATTGCTTGAGAAGTTCTGGCCCTTTAACTGTCCACTGCCTGATGATCAGTTGAAACACAGCCTTGAGAGGTGGGGAAACAAGGATATGAATGACAGCTGGGATGTGGGGGTGGCAGCAGCTTCCCACAGGGATTGCTTGGATTCCATAGGCATCCAGAGGAATGCTCTCTCTAAGCTGTGGAGTCTTGTGAGCAAAAATTCTACTTTGTGAGCTACTGACATTAAAGTTGTGAGTGAGCGATTTGGCTACTGTATAAATTAGTTTGCTCTGGAGCCATCCTTCCTGAGCTAAGACAAAAAATGTGTGAGCCACAGGCTAAAAAAATGTGAGCTAGCTCACACTAACTCAGCTTAGAGGGAACAGTGATCCAGAGGGGTGGAGCCTCCAAAGGAGCTGGCTCCAGGATGAGCCAGGTACTTCAGAAGGTAGAGGGAAACAGGTCAAGAGGAGATGCTGATTCATGTTCCTGAGGTTGAAAGGAGCTGGGACAGAAGAGAGGAGAAGATTAATGGTGAAGGAAACTTCCTTCCCTCTCATTCTGTGGGAAAGTACACAGGTCTCTTGCTGACCAGGATCTGCCACATTTGGGCAGGTCTTTTACAAGATGTTTCAATCCTGCTGGAGAAGAGAACTTGTCTTTCTGTTCTAGCCTTGCCCATTTAGCCTGGAAAACTTAATTTGACTGAAACTAGACCACAAATACTTTTGTGACTGTTCTCCCCCACTATCTCTTGCTTAACACACTTAATAAGAAAATAGTTTACACAAATGGTGGGTGGGAGGTGATTCTGGCTTCTCTTCGTAGTGTTCTGCCCTTGCTCATATTTGTTTTCCTGCCAGATGACCAAACCTGGAATGTTACTGCCTGTTTGCATTCATTTGATATAAGTATTTATTTATTCGATTCAATTTCTATCCCACCTTTCCCACAAGCAGGCTCAGGGCAGGCTACAACATTTAATATAAAACCAAAAAAAAAATCAAAATTAAAACTATAAACTTAACCTTTAAATGCTGGCAATCAAACTGCATCACAACTATTACAATCATGCCCTAGTGTTAGAAAATTAAAGGCAGAAAGGGCTAGACCCCAGAAGGGATTGCAGATTGTAAGTATCCTACACTGGGTAAACCAAGGCAGTTATCCATCTGTGTCCTAGAAGATTAAAGACCATGGTACAGATAGTAACAAAGAGGTAACAGGATTAGTAACAGGAAAAGTCAAATGATATTTGATGTCCGCTGGCTCACCCAAAAGCCTGGCAGAAGAGTTCCATCTTACAGGCCCTGTGGGACTGTAAAAGGTCCCACAGGGCCCTGATCTCTAGCAGGAGCTCATTCCACCAGGTTGGGGCAAGGGTCAAAAAGGCCCCTGCCCTGGTTGAGACCAGACAGATGTCTTTTGGGCTGGGGATCACCAGTAAGTGTTGAGCACAAGGCTCGACAGGGCACATATGTAGTATTAGCAGGGGTCATTTCCTGCTGGAGGGCACCAAAATGGTACTCCAGCAGTAAGGAGCCCAGGGGGGTCACATGCAGCAAGCCCCACCTCCCCATTGCCTTTCCCAGTCTGCACCAAGGCCTGAGCCTTGGGCCCTGCCAAGTGCCTGCTTCTCCTGCATGTGGCCTACCCCCATGCAGGGCTCACAGCTCATCACCTTGTTGTTGCTGGTGCCGGCGCTGCTGGGCCTGAGGCACTGAGGCCTGCAATGGTGGCTCTGCAGGCCTTTCCCAGGCCTGCAGAACTGCCACTGCCAACTTTCCCGGCTTGCATTGAGGCGCAGGGCCTGGGAAAGGCCTGAAGAGCTCTCCCTGCCACCACTACCAACCAGAAGCCAAGGTAAGTTTGTGGGGGTGCAGGGGGATGGCGGGGACTTGACTGGGGGTGGGGGTGGGTGGGCCATGGGTACTCAGGGTCCCAATGGCCTGGCTGCTGCTGCTGGTGGTAATGGGGACTTGGTCAGGTGAAGGTGTGGGCCGCAGGCACTCAGGGCGCCAGCGGCCAGGCTGGTGCTGGGGTGGTGGTGGTGGGGACTTGATTGGGTGGGGGGTGGGCTGTGGGCACTCAGGGCACCAGCAGCCTGGCTGATGTGGGGGTGACAGTGGTGGTGGGGACTTGATCAGGTGGGGGGCTTTGGCTGTTGTTCTGTTGTTTGTGAAATGGGGAGGGGGCTTAGGCTTCCCAGCAGCCAGCCTTATCACAAAAGGAGGTGGGCGAGGGCGGGAATGCAGCACCATTGCAGCCACCAGTGGGGACATTTCACACTGTGCCTGATCTGCAGGCTCTGCTGGATCAGGCCAGCATGGTGTGCCAGCAGCCCACCTGGGAGGCGCTGCGAGGGAGAGCATGGGCCACTTGGGCCCGGCCCAATGCACTGCTTGGTGGCACGTGGATCTGCAGCAGTGGCAGAGTTGGTGCTTGGCCGCCAACACCCACAAAAGGAGGTGCATGTTGGTGCTCAATGTGGCCTTCGAGTGCCTGCAGGGTGTCGTCCCCATGCTGCAAGGCCAGAGGAGGCTCTCCAAGGTGGAGACACTGCAGATGGCCAAGATCTACATCACCATGCTGAGTGAGCTCTTGCAAAGGGTGGCTGGGGGTGGGCTGGGTGGCCGGGTGCCTCCAGTATAGTGGGCAGCAGTGGCTGCCGGTCAGGCCCCAGCTGTCGGTGTCGTCCCCAGCCTACAGAATTGACTGGCCCCTTTGTCAGACTTGCTGCAGAGAACAGGACTCTGCCTCACCGCTTCCTTGCAAGGAGGGGAGCTATCATGGGAAAACGGGGTGCAGGTGATATACCCTGGCAGTGACACTTGCAGGGTTTGAGGCTCATCAATGTAAAAAAGATTGGATTGTATGTTGGTTAAACGATTGTGCCATTCACATGGGGTGGGGGGGGGGGACACATAGCTATGGCATCAAGAGTGCAGATCACACTGCCCAAAATAAGATTGGACTCTTTAACTGAGGGACTGTTAAACAGTAGCTGGGAATGGCAGCTATGAAATGAAGGGTTGTCCAAGATGCCTCGTTCGTTGCTAAAGTTACGTCAGGGTGCATCTTATCTTGGCTGGGAATTCCTCACCAAGACACAAAAATATACCATTTAACATGAATTTGAAAGGGGTTTATAAACAAAACACATAGAAGCACACTCACTGCTGCTTTGCCTGCTGAAACTGCACATTATTTTTGGATGAGGATTTTTTTTTAAGTTTGCTGTTTTTAAAATTGCCTTTTAATGAATTTACCAATGTCAACTTCTTAAAAGAATTTTTGGTAAGGCTGAAAGGTGAGTTTCTGAAATGCTGCTACAGTTATAACACTGGAGTTCCTGAAATAAATGATTGGATCTGTTTGCCTATTCGCAACTATTATATTAATCCCAAGCGCACTACTCATTAAAATAAAATATTTATTTACAACCACCACCACATGCACTGTCATTATCACACTATTTATGATCAAATGGCTTGACCACCCCCTAAACCATAAACCACACGTAATTAATACATGAATATCCCTAGACAACATCACCATGCCACTAACCATTATATCCGCATGAATCCTACCACTAATAATTATTGCCAGCCAACACCACCTAGCCAACGAACCAACCAACTGTAAATGGACATTCCTAACACTTTGCGCTGCCCTTCAAGCAACACTAATCTTAACCTTCACCACAACAGACTTAATAATGTTTTATATTATATTTGAAGCTACATTATTACCCACACTAATTTTAATTACTCGTTGAGGCAATCAAGCAGAACGACTCTACGCTGGAACCTATTCTATACCCTGATCGGATCACTCCCACTATTAATTGCCATCCTAATATTAAACACCAGTAACAACCATACAATGCTACTCCTACTAACAATAACAAAACCTGAACTAACAAACACCAACTCCAACATACTCATCTGACTAGCTTGCTTAATAGCATTTATAACTAAAATACCACTATACAGCCTTCACTTATGACTGCCTAAAGCCCACGTAGAGGCACCAATTGCAGGTTCCATGATTCTTGCTGCCGTACTACTGAAACTAGGAGGATATGGAATCATTCGTATACTACCAATTATAACCCCTGCTACACAAACAAGATACTATCCATTCATTGTCCTAAGCTTATGAGGAATAGTGATAACTCGCCTTATCTGCCTCCGCCAAGCCAATCTTAAATCAATTATCGCATACTCCTCTGTTAGCCACATAGGTTTAGTAATTGCCGCGGCCTTAATTCAAACCCCATGAAGCATCAGAGGGGCGATAATCTTAATAACTGCCCATGGATTAACCTCCTCCATACTATTCTGCCTCACTAATACAAATTATGAACACACTCATACACGCACCCTACTTTTAACCCGAGGCCTCACAATTACGCTACGACTAATAACTACCTGATGACTTACTGCTAGCTTAAAAAACCTAGCTTTACCCCCAACAATTAACCTGATGGGAGAGCTAATAATCATCACTGCCATATTCAACTGAAACATAACAACCATAATCCTAGCCGGCACCACAACCCTAATCACTGCTACTTACTCACTATATGTTTTCACGTACACCCAACGAGGTCACACACAACCACACACGTCACCTTCACCCACCCACACACGCGAACACCTATTAATAATATTACATCTTATCCCAATAATACTCCTAATTACACACCCCACACTTATTTTTTAACCCTAGCGGACATAGTTTAATACAAAACACTAAGCTGTGGCCTTAGAAACCGGGCATTGAAGCCCCTGTTCACCGGGGAAGAACAACTCTGACCTGCTAACTCAAACACCTAGAACTAGCCCTTCTAGCTTCCTCTACTTTTAAAGGATCACAGATTTCCACTAATCTTAGGAACTATTACCTCTTGGTGCAACTCCAAGTAAAAGTCAGTGTATACACTACTATTTCACATAGCCATAATAACAACAATCCTAATCCTAATTCTCCCATTATTTATTCAACCACTTGCCAACTCAACCATAATTACAAAAATAACAAAACTGGCTACGACAACCAGTACCATTCCTACACTAATCTTTATCAACCTAGGAGTAGAATCCACCACAACAAATCTCATTTGAAACAATATAAACTTCAACCTCCAAATGAGCCTTACACTTGATATATACTCCATACTCTTTATGCCAATCGCCCTCCTAATCACCTGATCTATTCTTGAATTCTCAAACTGATACATAGCCCCTGACCTACAACTTAACAAATTCTCAAAATACTTACTCCTATTCTTAATTGCCATACTATTACTTATGACTGCCAGCAACATACTGCAACTGTTCATTGGCTGAGAGGGTGTAGGTATTATATCATTTCTACTAATTAGCTGATGACACACACACGACTCAACACCAATACCGCAGCCCTACAAGCCATTATCTACAACCGAATTGGTGACATCGGCCTCATCCTCTCCTTGGCTTGACTAGCTATGAACCTCAACACCTGAGAAATACAATTTATATTCTCACACCATAATCTTCCCACACTCCCATTTATAGGCCTAATCTTTGCCGCCATGGGTAAATCCACCCAATTTGGACTCCACCCATGAGTACCAGCAGCAATAGAGGGCCCAATCCCTGTATCAGCACTTTTGCACTCAAGTACCATAGTCGTAGCTGGAATTTTTCTACTAGTATGCATTCACCCGCTTCTAGAGACAAATACATCGGCACTGTCAACTTGTCTCTGCCTCGGGGCACTATCAACCACCTTCGCTGCCTTATGCGCACTCACACAAAATGATATCAAAAAAAATCATTGCATTCTCCACCTCAAGCCAACTTGGCCTAATAATACTAGCTATCAGACTAAACCAACCAGAACTGGCCTTCCTTCACATCACAACCCATCCATTCTTCAAAGCAATATTGCTCCTCTGCTCCGGATCAATTATTCACAACATAAATGACGAACAAGACATCCGAAAAATAGGCAGCACACAAAAAACTATGCCCATCACCACAGCCTGCGTCACACTAGGAAGCTTAGCTCTAATGGGGACTCCATTTCTTGCAGGTTTCTACACAAAAGATACAATTATTGAAGCAATAATAGGCTCCCCGCCGCCCGGCATCGCCGTGGCGCGGGGGAGCAGATTTGCCGCCTCGCAGGGAGCGAGGCAGCAACAGCAGGCTTATTGGACGGGCTGGGGGCGGGGCTAGCTCTGGTAGAGCCGTTGCCCCGTTCCCGCCTTGCAGTCCGTTGGCGCGCTCGCTTTGGGAGCACGCTTTGTAGGAGCTCCGGTCTAGGGCTGCCCGCGGCGACGGCAGGCAGTTTCCAGGGAGCTTTTGTGCGTGTTGGGGCGGAGAGGCGGTTTGGGCGGCTGCCTGAAAGTCATCGCGACACGGGAGTACTGCGGCCAGAGGGGTCTGCGGCACAATTCGGGCTCTGCCCTCCCCCTGTCATTTGGGACTAGGCTGCAAGGGAGGAGAGGGAGCCGTTTGTGCGGCTCGGGCTTTGCCGCGGCGCCGTTTGGGCTCTTCCCTCCCCCTGTCATTGTAGAACTGGGCTGCAAGGGAGGAGAGGGAGCCGTTTGTGCGGCTCAGGCTTTGCCGCGGCGCCGTTTGGGTTCTTCCCTCCCCCTGTCATTGTAGGATTAGGCTGCATGTGAGGAGAGGGAGCCGTTTGCGAGGCTCAGGCTTTGCCGCAGCGCCGTTCCCCCCCCCTTTTTTCCCTTTTGAAGTAGGGTGTTGAGGCAGGGGATAGATAGAATCGACGGCCGGGCTTTGGGTGGTTTTTGACGCCCCGCCCCCCCCGTCTTTACTTCTGCGGCGGCTCCCGGCCCCCCCCCCACTTGTGTTGGTGAAGGAGCATTTTTGGCTATACGGGGGAGGCGGCTGTGGTTTAGCTAGCCTGCTCCTCTCTTCCACTCCCCCTGGCAGATGGTTTGGCAGGGGATTGGTAGTTGCTGAGGGCTCTTAAAGGGGCAGCTTTCCGGGCCGAGTAGTAGAGCATTCGAGGCCCCCCCCTCCTGATTGGGACAGTTTTACTTTGGCTTTTCTCGCCTGCCGGATCTGGATGACCCAGGCTAGCCTGCTTTCGTCAGATCTTGGAAGCTAAGCAGGGTCGGCGCTGGTAGTACTTAAGGGGAGTCCATCGGTGAAGTCCAGGGTGGCTGTAGAGGGGCAGGCAAGGGCGAACCACTTTAGCACGTCTTTCGCCTCTTAAACCCTATAGGGCTGAGTCACCAGTAGTTGGTTGCATAGCCTTAGCTACAGAGCCAATTTGGCGGCCATTTTGGTAGGGTCGCTTGGCCTTGGAGGAATACCTTACCTGGGTGTTCGGCGGCCATTTTAGTGAGGTCTTTTGGGCCGCATGGTCGGGGGCCATTTTGTGAGAAGGTTGTGGCGGCCATTTTAGGTGCTTTACTATTCCATATCCCTGTGGATCAGTAGGTGGGGGATTGGAGTATTCTAATTTACGGACGTTTCTTTTATTTGTCAATAGTTCATAGTCATGGCATCTGGAAAAGGTAAGGGCAAGGGCAAGGGCCCGGCGCCAAAGAGACCTCCAGCGCGACCTGATCCGGTGGTTCCATCCAGTGACGAGGAAGAGGAGGATGTGATCAGCGTGGCCATTCTTCAGCGGCTGGAGGCGCTTGAAAAGGGACGGGGTATGCCAGCAGGTGTTTTGCCGGCTGACAAATCTGACAAGCTGTCTTTTCAGGCACAGGTGCTGGCACATTTGGCCTTTTTGGAGGACAGGCAGGAGGCGGCGTTTTCAGGCCTAGTGGGTGCAGAGTCTAGCCAGCAGGGCCCAGGTGTAAGGGAGCAGCAGATGGCGCTTTACTCGCCTCCCCAACTTACTGGAGGTAAGGAGGTGGCGTTGGGTAGGCAGGGATCAACGTGGCCTTGGGGCTCGGGCGGCGAGGGTTCAGCCACTTTGCCTTTGCCGCATCCTGGCCAGCCTCTGGGCCCGGCTTTTGAGCAGGGGGCCACCGCTTCCCAGATGCCACTGGCTCCTTGGCCTTCACATTCATTTTATGGCTCTCCGTCTGGGTGCCAGGGAGCTGGACCGTACTGGGGTTTTACCCAGCCCACTGCAGGTTACCCTTATGTAGGCGGGTCAGCATATGATTCAGTTGCTGCTGGGGCGGTTCCGAGTGGTGATGCAGACCTACCTTTAGGTGACCATCTTTCAATGGCAACTAAAGATAAAATACTAAAAGGGGAGTTTGTAGATGTGTTTAGTCTACTTTACCGGGAACTAGAAAAAAAGGACAAGGATAATTTGGATGACAGGGAAAAGGAACGCTTGAAGCGCCGGGTAGTAGATAGGACATGGGCGAATTGGTTTCCGGGTTTCCTAATCTACGCAGCGGTCATAGTGCGACACCAGCCGTGGCGGGCCTCTTCGATGCTCCAGTATTTGGACATCATCTACAAGGCCTATACAGATTTCCCGAGCCCGGCTTGGTCGCAATATGACGAGCAATTTCGGATGAGGGCAGCCATTAACCCGGCCATGCGATGGGACCGGATATGTTCTAACTTGTGGCTGCAAATAATGTCTCCAGCCAGGTCTCCTTGGGGTGAGCGGTCTCATAGTGGCCATTCTGTTAAGAGGGCGCCAGTGCAGGCAGGTTCCCGCCCTGTGGCGGGGCAGGCGGTTCAACGATGCCAGCTTTGCTGGGAGTTTTCTTCCCAGGGAACCTGCGGTCGTAAGGCGTGCACCTTTAGGCATGAGTGCCCCTTGTGTGCCGGACCTCATCCTTTATCCAGTTGTCCACGGCCCAAGGGACGTGGGGGAGGCAAAGGAGGCAAGTACTCAGGGGGGGGGGGGGAAGCCAGGCAACCCCCCTTCTGATAAAGGGGCCTAGCCCGATTAAATTGGGAGTTCTGAGACGTTGGTTGCGCAGTTATCCAAGGATGGGCGACGGGGCCTACCTCTTGGAAGGGTTCACTGTAGGTTTTCGTATACCGTTTCAGGGGATGAGGGTTCCCTATTTGGCTAGCAATTTAAAGTCAGTTTCGGGCATGGAGGACATAGTTAGGGCCAAGATTGCCAAGGAGTGTCTGGAGGGCAGGGTTTTGGGCCCGTTTGTTAGTCCACCAGTGGCCAATTTAAGAGTTTCCCCTTTAAGTGTAGTTCCAAAGAAGACTCCTGGTGAGTTTCGCCTCATTCATCACCTGTCCTACCCTCGGGGGGGGGGGGGTCGGTGAATGATGCCATCCCAGGTGATTTATGCTCCGTCAAATACACTTCCTTTGATCAGGCCATGCGGGTGGTTCGCCTTTGTGGTGTGGGAGCCGAGTTGGCTAAATGCGACATTAAATCAGCCTTCCGGCTCCTCCCGGTGCACCCTGAGGATTTTGAGCTGCTTGGATTTGCCTTTGAAGGAAACTTTTACATGGATAGGGCTCTACCCATGGGATGCTCGGTGTCCTGTTCTGCTTTCGAGAGGTTCAGTTCGTTTTTGGAATGGGCCTTGAGAACCAGGACGGGTCTCTGCAGTACTGCCCATTATTTGGACGATTTTCTTTTTGTGGGCAAGAGGGGTTCCGGTCAGTGTCGTTTCCTGCTGGACAGTTTTGTTTACCTGGCGGATGAGCTGGGTGTCCCTCTTGCTCAGGAGAAGACTGAGGGCCCGACATCCACATTGACGTTTCTAGGTATTGAGATTGATACGGTTAGTTTGAGTTGCAGATTACCACGAGAAAAATTGGAAGCATTAAAGGTGCGGGTTAGCGCTGTTAGGTCCCTTAAAAGAGTCACACTCCTGGAGTTGCAGCAGTTGGTAGGTCACCTCAACTTTGCATGCAAAGTTGTGGCACCTGGCAGGGCATTTGTGAGGAGGTTATGTGATTTGATGAGAGGCCTCCGGCTCCCACACCATAGGACCAAGGTCTCCAAAGGGATGAGGGAGGACCTCCTTGTTTGGGAACAGTTTTTGGACTCGTTCAATGGGGTCTCTCTGTGGCGGGACGAGCTCTTGTTGGAGGCTGAGCTTCAGATCTCATCTGATGCGGCCGGCTCTTCCGGTTACGGAGTTTATTTTAGGGGGCATTGGTGTGCTGGGGACTGGCCTAAAGATTGGTTTCGGGCAGGTTGGGTCAAGGACCTCACCTTCCTGGAGTTTTTTCCAATTGTCGCAGCGGTGTGGATTTGGCCAGCCGATTTGGCTAATCGGACTGTCCATTTCTGGTGCGACAACCAGTCCACGGTTCATGTCATCAATTCCCTTACATCTAAATCCCCTAGGGTCATGGCCCTGGTTAGGGCTTTCACGTTGCAGTGCCTTAAATTTAACATCTTGTTTAGGGCTAGACACGTCCCGGGGGTCACTAATGGGATCGCTGACGCTCTCTCTCGTAAACAGATGGAGAGGTTTCGTCAGCTGGCTCCAGAGGCCGATCCGCTCCCGGCATGGATGCCCACAGAGGTGTGGGGGATTGGAGGGCTGAGGCCGACAGGGCAATGAGCCTGGCACTCGCCCCTTCTACTAGGAGAGCTTACCTGAAGGCCGGTAAGCAGTTTCTGTCCTTCAGGGCGGGAGCGGGTTTGCAGCAGGTCTGGCCTATTCCTGTGTCACACCTGATGCACTTTTGTGTGACACTTCGGAATGGTGGCCTTTCAGCTCACACAATCAGAGGCAAGCTGTCTGCGCTGGCTTTCGCCAGTAAGGCCTCGGGTCACAAGGACACCACGGGCGACTTCCGTCTTCGGAAGATGCTCGAGGGGTGGTCTCGGGAATCAATTAGGGCAGTTGACACTAGGGAACCTTTGACACCCACGGTCCTGAGAGGGCTGGAGAGCCAGTGGCCTTCTTGTTGTAGTGACAGCTACGAGGTGGGCCTGTTTCATGCCGCTTCGCTGACCGCCTTTTTTGGGGCACTCAGGATTAGCGAACTGGTGGCAGGCTCTCGGGCTGATGTTTCCGGTGCAGCTTTGGAGCTTAGGGACGTATCCATCATTGATTTTCAGCTTCAAATTAGGTTGCGGAGATCTAAAACTGACCAGAGGGGTAAGGGGAGTGTGCTGGAACTAGGGTCTAGTTCGGAGTCAGCACTGTGCCCAGTCGCCGCCATGAGGCGGTACCTGACACTTCGGGGTGATGGCCCGGGCTATTTATTTCGGCATAGCGACAGCACCCCTCTTACGAAGTTCCAGTTTTGGACCGTGACTCGGAAGGCCTTGATCCGGCTTGGTCTGGGCGGTGTTCGTTTTTGCTCCCATTCTTTTCGAATTGGGGCAGCCTCGACTGCTGCCGCAATGGGGTACCCTGATAGGAAAATACAGAGGATCAGGCGTTGGAAATCAGGATGCTTTAAGAGTTATGTTAGGCGTTGTACCTTGTAAGTTTGTTGTGGTTTCATTCAGACCTTTGTTAATGAAGTTCTTTTTACAGGTGCTGCAGGCCGTGAGACAAGATGAAGGGTCATAGTCTGCGGCCACAGCATGGTCTTTTGGGCGGCTCATCGGGCGCGGAGAACATCTTTCGGCTCCCAGCTTGGCCTCAGCGAAGTGGCTACGGTTGAGTGGTTGGGGAGGAGGGGCATGCGATGGCCGGCGCTCCTCCCGTTGTTGTTTGAGGAGAGGTGGGGGCCCCCCCTCATGTGCTAGTCATACACCTGGGGGGCAGTGATTTGGGTTTGGTCAAGGGCGTGGCCCTTGTGATGCAGGCCAGGGCTGATTTGGCACTGATCAGGTCGCGGTGGCCTGGTGTGCAGATAGTATGGTCTGCCATGCTCCCCCATCTGGTTTGGAGGCATGCCAGTGACCCCAGGTGTATGGACAGGGCTAGGCGTAATGCTAATAGCCAACTTCGCACGGCCATGGAGTCTGGGTTGGGTCTCTTTTTGTCGCACCCTAACATACAGGTCAAGTTTCCGGACCTGTATCGCCCTGATGGGGTGCACCTTTCAAACAAGGGCAATGGGTTATTTCTAGAGGACTTGCAGCACGGGATTCGGATGGCTCTCGGTTGCCGTGTGGGGTAAGCAAAGGCCAAAGCAGAGGCTTGGATTTGCATGTGGTAGGTTTATGCAAGCAAGAAAATGGAACTGGTGGGTGCCTCACGGCATATCCCTGTTGGGAACAGGAGGTCATCAGGAACCACCTTAGGGCCTTGCGGTCTGGGGAGGTGAATGGTGATCGCCTCTGGGAACCTCTCAGACTAGGCTCCTCCCTGAAGGTCTGTGCAGCCTCAGGGGTAGGCGCCCCTGGGAGGGGATGCCAGTATGCTGGGCTGCCGGTTACGAGCCAGAATCTCACTGGGTCAAGACTGGGGCTAGGTTACCTGCCCATTACAAGGGCAAGGAGGCTGTGTCTGGGAATGACGCCTGCCTTGCCTGTTCCTGTGCTTGCTTAGTTTACCCGTTGCTGCATGTTCTGTTTAAATAGTTAATAAAGTGGCCCTTGTTTGATTCCATACCTGTTGTCTGTCTCGTTATTTCATGCTGGGGTGGCAATAGGCTCCCCGCCGCCCGGCATCGCCGTGGCGCGGGGGAGCAGATTTGCCGCCTCGCAGGGAGCGAGGCAGCAACAGCAAGCTTATTGGACGGGCTGGGGGCGGGGCTAGCTCTGGTAGAGCCGTTGCCCCGTTCCCGCCTTGCAGTCCATTGGCGCGCTCGCCCACCCACCCACCCTGGTTGCAGTGTAGGCTCAGGCTGGTCGCCTTTGGGGGCCAGGTAGGAATTTTTTACACCCCTTCCTGTTTGGCGCCTGGATGTGGTGTTTTTTCGCCTACCTTACACTGTTGCTAGTGATTAAGGGTATAGATGGTGGTCGGGTGTTAATTAGACTGGTCACTTGGTAGGTTTATGCAAGCAAGAAAATGGAACTGGTGGGTGCCTCACGGCATATCCCTGTTGGGAACAGGAGGTCATCAGGAACCACCTTAGGGCCTTGCGGTCTGGGGAGGTGAATGGTGATCGCCTCTGGGAACCTCTCAGACTAGGCTCCTCCCTGAAGGTCTGTGCAGCCTCAGGGGTAGGCGCCCCTGGGAGGGGATGCCAGTATGCTGGGCCGCCGGTTACGAGCCAGAATCTCACTGGGTCAAGACTGGGGCTAGGTTACCTGCCCATTACAAGGGCAAGGAGGCTGTGTCTGGGAATGACGCCTGCCTTGCCTGTTCCTGTGCTTGCTTAGTTTACCCGTTGCTGCATGTTCTGTTTAAATAGTTAATAAAGTGGCCCTTGTTTGATTCCATACCTGTTGTCTGTCTCGTTATTTCATGCTGGGGTGGCAAATGTATCCCCCTTAAACGCCTGAGCCCTCCTCACAACTACCCTGGCTACAGCACTAACTGCTGCCTACAGCATATGACTAATTTTCTATGTACAACTATATACCCCACGACATCAGCCAACAGTCGCCCCAACAGAAACACACCCAAATCAAACCCACCCTATTGTATGCCTTGCTGTAGGCAGCATTATCGCCGGACTAGCAATCTCCCTAATTATTCTACCAGACAAACCCAAAATTATAACTATAACACTCACAAACAAATTAGCCACCCTCGCCATGTGGGTTTTTAATCACTTGCGATAGAAATGAATTTGAGAGGTAGGGAATTTGGGTGTGTTAGGAGGGAAGAAGTGGTAGTTTAAGAGCTATGCTGTAGTTCTGCAGATGTTTCACTTGAGTTTCATGCATAGGTCCATTATTATTTGTTACTTCATATATTTATTGTAATCTGCTGAGTCTGTGAGAAAGGAAGGTTATAATTTTTTGTTGATAATGCTAATATTCCTTTTGAGACAGCCAGTTTTAAAATTTGGGAAGACAAAACAATTTCAGTATAAAATTGCCTCTGGCCCTTAGTTGTCTTCTCAGGCAGGAGTCATTTTGAGCAGGAATGCCATTCGGGGAGAACAAGTCCAGGAGCAGGCACATATGGTGATGCATGTTGCAAAAAAGCAAAAGCATACTAACTTGATATGTATTTTCATGCATATTGTAGGGTAGCTTCCCTGCAAGAGCAAAAGAAACCTAGTGCCTTTAGTCAAAGCCAGCTCTGAATTGGGGAATACCTAGAGACTTTTGGGGTGGAGCCTGAGTGGTGGATGTTGCCTTCTGACACACATCCAGTGATGTCAGGGGGTGTGGCCTATGCAAATAAGTTATGCTAATGAGTTATGCTAATAAGCTCCTGCACCTCTTTTTCTATGAAATGACCCCTGAGTATCAGTATTCTCCTATTGCTGTCTGGTAACTGTATTTTTATCCCAGCATACATGTACAGAGACAGCAAACAGCTCTGTTAAACTGATCTTGTGGCATGTAACCTGCTATAACAATTCCCTACTTCCCCCCTTCCTTTTTCCTTTTTTCCGGCTGAGCAGCCCCTTTTTTCTTGTTTGTTTCTCTCTCCATTCCACCCAGTTGTTTAAATGCATATTGATCTATGCTTACCTTGTCTAGGGAACTGAAGGACAAACTAAAATCCTTCTTTTGTCTTTGTCTAATAATGGCACATGAGAGGCTGATGGTAATTCAAAACTAATAAACAAATATAAGATTCTTTGTCTCAAAGGTTCTTAAGTGAGTGAAGGCAGGAACATTCACACAAGTTCCAATATTCCTTTTTAACCACTTGATAGGGATCACCTCCTTTACTAAGAGCTAGTTCCATCAGATGTGATAGGGATCAATCCCCCCCCCCCCCCACAATCTAAGAGCTATTTCTTTCAGGGAAGGGCCACTCATGCCACTTCCCTAATTCAGGATCCGTCTTGATCCTCTCCCTCTGCTTAACTCTCCTTCATATACAATTGTCATTCTTAACTGCCCCCTCTAACTAACACTCTCATCTGTAGAATTCCATTTGAATCCCCTGTCACTCAAGATTTTCAGACCAGATTAAAGCATTAACCATTTACTGTCCATTACACTTGCCCACAAATTTCCTGGAAAATACATAATTAAAGCTACTGTCAACATGCACTTAACTCTTTATCTAGCATGCTGAATGCTCACCAAACAAATGTACAATTAGTCAAAATGCTATTAATTTTGAATTGTTAATAATTTAAAAGATTATATGAAGAATTTGACCCAATGCAAAACAGGCAGAAAGAACAAAGTAAGATAGAATGTTGATTGCTGTTTTACACTTTTCTTAGCTATGTATAAATGTATAAAATGTCCTGCATTTGACAAAAATAGGCCATTGTCCATGAGAAATTATGCTGGAGTGATTCTTTTTTAAATGTCATGCTTAAGGAGCCTTAAGATTCCAGTATGCTGGTTCTATATTAGAGGGAGGGAGATTGATTCTTAAGAGGGTTGTGGTTGATGTGGTTAACTAGTTAACTAATAATACTGGAGATTATCAAATTGTTTAATTGTAATATGTGGGTAAGGGGAGGGATAGAGTTGCCGAAATGATTTTCGATAACATCTGTAACACCAGCACCAGGTCAAGGATCCCAGTGATAGGGGGTAGAGGGAGGTATGGTGGTGGGAGAAGGCATTGGAATGGAAGGAGATGGAAATACAATTATGCTCAGTCTCCTTCCAATCTTTGTCCTATCCCAAGACATGCTGGTGAGATGGTTAAGAATGTTAGCCCTTCTCCAACACTGATTCTGTGTAATGCCAGGTCCATTAATAACAACACTGTGACACCGTAGAGTTACTTTGCAGGGCAAGAAGTGGACCTGGCACGTATAACTGAGACCTGGGTCAGGGAGGGCAAGATGGTCACCTTGAAAGAGCTCCCCCCACCCAGGTTTCTCAGTCCCCCTACAGTCCCAGACAAACGGTCGAAAGTGTCAATACTCATTCGAGAGTTGTTCTCCTTCAGGACACTCCCAGTCCCAAAGATCGCTGATACTGAATGTATTGGCCTGGTTTGGGACACTGAGGAGAGTTTAGCTATTTGGCTGGTGTACCAACTGCCTAATGCACCAGCAGATAGCTTATCGAACCTAATGGAGGCGGTAACAGTGTGGGCCTCGGAGTTCCCAACTGATAGTCTTGGGTGACTTCAACATCCATTCTGATTCTGCTGCCTCCTCACAGGCATCAGTCTTGGTATCATCAATGGCAGCACTGGGACTGCCCTAGATTATATCAGGTCCCACACATCAAGCAGGCCATGCACTGGATTTGATCTTTGGCATGGGGATAGATATAGATCTGATTGCCATTGATGGAGCGCCATGGTCAGATAATTTTGCCCTGAAGGCCTGTTTACGTGGTGGGCCTATTTATACTTGCCCATGGAGACTAATGGATCCAGCCAAGTTCCAGAATGCTCTGTGGGATTCTATGCCTCCCGGTGATTCATTAGATGTGCTGATAGGGGACTGGAATGCCAGTACGCTGATGACACCCAGCTCTACTTGATGTTGGGCAGCCAGTCTGCCTCCAGACCAGATGATCTAGACCGGGCATTGCACGCTGTGGCTGGATGGCTCAGGCTGAGTAGACTGAAGCTGAATCCGGCAAAGACGGAGGTCCTGTGCCTGGGTCAGGGTGGTCCAAGGTTGGGGCTCCCACTCCCTCCCTTCGATGGGGTATCATTGATGCCTGTGCCAGTGATTGGGAGTCTGGGAGTGCTCCTGGATTCCTCCTTGACAATGGAGGCCCAGGTAGCAGCCACTGCCAAGTCAGCCTTCTATCATCTGCGGCTGGCGCAGCAGTTGGTTCCCTTCCTGGAACTTGGCAACAGTGATCCATGCAACAGTCACCTTGAGGTTAGACTATTGTAACACTCTTTACATGGGGCTGCCCTTGTCACAAATCTGGAGGCTGCAGCTGGTGCAGAATGCCGCAGCGAGGTTATTGATGTGTCTCCCTAGATGGAAGCACATCAGACCGACGCTAGAGGCACTGCACTGGCTGCCTATAACATACTGGATTCACTTCAAGGTACTGGTGCTTGCCTTTAAAGCCCTAAATGGCCTGGGTCTGACATACCTGAGGGACTGCCTTTCCCTGTATATGCCCCAGAGAGCACTATGGTCTGGGGCGCAACACCATCTGGCCATTCCAGGCCCTAGAGAAGCCAGACTTGCTGTTACCAGGGGGAGGGCTTTCTCGGTGGCAGCCCTTTACTGGTGGAATGAGCACCCGGAGGAGACCAGGGCCCTGCGGGACCTTATGCAGTTCCACAGGGCCTGCAATATGGAGCTCTTCCACCAGGCTTACAAATAGGGGTCAGCACCTTCCCCCATATTATGACCACCAATGATCGCCGCCCATATGGGCGGCGACCGGCCATGGGTATCATCATCCAGAGCTGAGACATCTGATATCCGGAGCCGGAGAACATGGAGCTATATACTATGCCATCTTATGTACTACTGAGCACTTTATTTTTGTTGCTATTGTTATGTTGACAGTGTTTTAGTATGTTTTAATTGATTTTATTGTATTTATTTATCTTGGCTCAGCCAAGTCATGTAAGCCGCTCTGAGCCTGCGAAGTGGGGAGAGTGGTCTATAAGTCTAATAAATAAATAAATATAAATATAATAGCCATCTCTCTGTAGCCATTGATGAAATCACTCCCCAGTGCCGCCTTCCCTCCCACCCCAAATTGGCCCCATGGTACACCATGGAGCTCAGGGGGATGAGTCGGGAACTTAGATGGCTAGAGTGAGTTTGGCAACAGTCTCATGAAGAAGCCACGAGAACATCCTATAGATCATTTATAAAATCTTATGAGATGGCAGTGAGGCTGAAGGGGCTCGGGGTGTGCTATTCTTTTAGGCTATTAACTTCCTGACCCTGTTCCTGCCACAATGGCCTTTCCCTGAGGTGGCAACACACCCAGGCCTCTCGAGGTCTTGACAGCTGTGGCTGGCTCCTGTCTCTACTCAGCTCCTGGTGGACATCCCTGGTTCTGGTCTCTCTGGTGACTCCTGGAGTGGCAGCCCTGGTAAGTCTGGGGACTAGGAGCTCAATATGGGCCCGAGCCTTGTTTTGAGTGGCCGCTTGCTGGGGCTTGTGGAGGTTGGATGACTCTCACACGGTGCATTCCCAGACACTAACTTAATGGACTTCTATTGATGGAGCTACTTTAATATCATAATATATGTGAACCATGATGAAGTACCTTTGATTAATGAAAGTGTGAAGCACTTTGAAATGTGTTATAAAAATGCCAGACGTTGTTACTGTTGTTGTTATCCTTGTTATCTCTTCAGTAATCTCATAAAAGATTCTCTGTCTTTAAATTAATGAGGAACAATACATACTAATACTGGAATATAAACCATCATCTGTATTAACTTAATTACAAATTGGACAATCACTTCCCACAGAAATAACATAGCTGCTTTTTGAATAAATGGCACAAAGATATAATATCACTCTTCGACAATGAAAATATCTACGACAGTAATAGGGTAGATTTCATAAGCCCCTATAAGAAGTACATACATGGATCTATAGGGGCATATAGCAGAGACAACCACAAGACTGTCATTGTGCCCTAGTCTAACTCGAAACATTTCTTCCAGAAAAGTAGCTATGTTCATCTATAGCAGCAAAACAAAAAGTGTAGCCCCACATAAGACTATAAAAAATACTGAGTCCCAGAGGCCACATAAAAAGAAAAGAAAGGGGAAATTTCCCCCAACTGTATAGAACTAACTTCTTGATATACACAGAGCAAACAATACAGTGCATGCAGTGGAAACAGTCACACACTGAATTGTTTGCACTATATCTATAAACAACTTTACACAAATAAGGATAATTGCTCCCCCCTCCCCTGGCTTTTCTTTTTCTGTGGCTTCTGGGACTCAGTACCTTTTGTAATTTCCTACAGAGGTGTCTCCTCTTTTTCACTTTTTTACTGTAGTCCCACAGCAAGCCATAGACCCAGCCCTAGTGAAGGCAATATGAGTGAGTAGAGGCAGCTTCACTGCAGTGTTGGGTGAGAAGGGCTATGGCTTCCCCACAGATTGGTGAGAGGAGGGCAGCAGCAGCTTCCTTGTGATGAACCCAGTGGTGGCAGCTTCCTTCACCATGGTGCAGTGGAGATCTATAATTTACTTATAGATTTTATTAATTTTAACCAGGGCTCTTTTTCAACCTGAACGCACCAGAACGGCAGAGAGCTGGCAGGAAAAAGCCCCACCCTGAGATTAAGCACCAGGGCTGGTCTCTTTGCACTGAAAGGCCTGGTCTCTCTGCATTTGGCTTGTCGACGTCGTGTTGCTCTCCGTGCTCCAGTAAGTGCCTTGCCCATCTCTTTTCCTTCTCTCTCTCTCCCCCCCACCTTCCTTCCTTCCTTCCTTTGTCTCTTTCATCTATCTATCTGTCTGTCTGTCTGTCTGTCTGTCCTTCTCTCTCTCTCTCTCTCCCCCACCTACCTACCTTCCTTCCTTCCTCTCTTTCTCTCTCCCCTCCCCCACCTACCTACCTATCTCTCTCTCTCTCTCTTTCTTTCTTTCTTTTTGTTTCATTTTGTTCTTTGTGTTTTTATTTTAAAAATTATTGAAAAAGGGGGGGGGGGTGTAAAAAAGAAGAGAGCCCAGGAAATGCTGGTTTCGATTATATCTTTAATTTTTGAGAATCTCTTTAGTTTTCTCATGGCATTTTCTGTTTAAGAAAAGGAAGTATGAAGGCTGAGTGTT
The DNA here is from genome assembly GCA_029233225.1 of Lepidodactylus listeri. Taxonomy (NCBI): domain Eukaryota; kingdom Metazoa; phylum Chordata; class Lepidosauria; order Squamata; family Gekkonidae; genus Lepidodactylus; species Lepidodactylus listeri. The sequence goes on along the minus strand of JARCFY010000001.1, from coordinate 113,206,063 downwards.
TGTTGTGTCTTGTTGGGAATGGCTTGCAAATATATGTGTGTCTAAAGTCTGTATTGAAGTTGTTTGGTGCTAACTGCCATGAAAGAGAAAACATCTGAAAAAGTAGCTTCATTGTTGTATGTGTTGGCAGAACACTTGACTGTTGCTTGGGCTGACATCTGCCTTTAATGGGCCAGCAAAGCTGATGTTCTTAAACCTCCTAATAAGAGACATTTCTGCTTCTGAGGAGTTGACTTCCAACGATTGGTGATCTTGTGATGGTAGTGATACTTTTATGTGGTAAAGACCACCTTTTCACAGGATCATTTTACCTGTGGGACAGACTCTGCATGGTAACCACTCCACTGGTACATAATTGCTTGTAAAAAATATTATAGTGTAATAATTCAGGTGGGTAGCTGGGTTGGTCTGAAGCAGCAGAACAAAGTTGGATTCCAAAGTTTCATCCAAGGTATAAGCTTTTGGGTGCATGCACACTTCTTCCATCTGAAGAAGTGTGGGTGGCACATGAAATCTTATACCTTGAATAAAATAGTCCACAAACTACTCCCATCCAGTGCATCCACAAGCCTAAAAGAAGAGATTGGATTTATACCCTGCCCTTCACTACCCAAGGGAGTCTCAGAGGGTCTTACAAACTCCTTTCCCTTCCCCTCCCCACAACAGACACCCTGTGAGGTAGGTGGGGTTGAGAGAACTCTGAGACAACAGCTGGTACAGAGCTATGGCTTGCCCAAGGTCATCCTGCAGGTGCAAGGGGTGGAGTGGGGAATCAAACCCAGTTTTCCCTGAGTCCACGCACTTAACCACTATACCAAACTGGCTCCTAGGGTTGTTCTGCCAGTGAACTAGGGTTGCCAACTCCAGGTTGAGGAAATTCCTGGAGATTTGGGAGTGGAGGGTGCAGTTTAGGGGAGTGGAGGGTGGGGTTTAGGGTGGGGTTTAGGGGTTTAGGCATAATGTTGAAGTCTTTTGACAGTGTTGAAGTCTTTTGTCTAGGGTGTCAAAAATCCTTGGGGCAGCCTTGTTCCTTTGTGAGTTTAGATGCCTGCAAAATAAGGTAAGAAAGCTACAGTCCTACCCTATACCATGTAGGTGGATATAAGATCCATTTTAATAAATGAGATTGATTTTCAAGTAAATGAATTTAGAATTGGACTAATGCCAGTCTAAAGTACAAAAGTATTGCTTTCAGTTTCTACTTTTCTTTTTAAAAATGGCTCAGTCATGGCACTTCACTTAACACTAACATATTAGATAAATGATCATTAAGCATGCCCTTGTATAAATCCATGTGTCTGTATGTAAAGAAATGCTTTTTTTCACAACACCTTTAACAGAATCAATAACATTTATGGATACCTTGAGAATCATTCATCAAGACAATTGCATTTTTACATCCATATGAAGAATAGGTTTGGTTCTAGGACATATTAAATTATGATGAAGTGCTGTATAAATGCATAATAAATCTGATATTTCCATTTTATTTTAGTGATAGCATTAATATGTTTGACCTTACTCCATCAGTCAGCAACAGAAACATTTTTCTGAACCATAAGACTGTTTTAAAGATAACAAATGATACAGTTCAGTCACGGATTTCTATTTCTCTTCTCTTTAAAGATTACCCTTGCAAAGCAAAGTTATTCACCAGTTTCATGCTGCTACCTTCAAGCTATTTAACCTGGATATCTATGTTCTAGAGTTGTAAGAGGACTATGTTCTTTATTATATACAGGTAAAAAGAAAGCAAATATTTTGTCTGAGGGATTTTCTTCCCTTGCTGTATTAAACATTTAAGGCAAAAGAATTATAATAACAGTGATCTAAGTAAAACAATAACATGCTTCATAGGATCAGACTATAGGATCAACTACAGGTATCTCCTCTGTTTTTACATACTTTCTTCACCCCTTTTTCTTGTCAGCATCATCGCTGGTGTACCATTATGCCTAGCCAAGATTAATGCTATGCCTGATTCAACAGATCCTACAAACAGTTTCAGTTTGAAAACTGTAGTTAGCTTTAGCATCAGTGTAGATTTAGGATACACCATACTGTACATTCACAAGGGAGTAAAGGAAGGGATTTGTGTGAGTAAAGAGAACATCCCACCCAACACCATACTCTCTCTCTCTTAACTTGGCTAAAATATTGAACAGAATGTGGTGTATTCATTGCTCACTGGTGGTTAATAAGAAGAGTTTCCTCTTTCTAATCCTACTGACTACATGACATTAGAGGGTATAACTCTGTTTAGGATTATTATTAAACTAAATACACAATGGATGGGTAAGATATTGTTTTAATAAAACATGCCTAGGATACAATCTCAGTTTATCTTAATGATGTTCAGCCGTGCAATATTTTATTTGTTTATTCATCAATTTGTTTGTTTCAGGGCTCTTCTTGTAGAAAAAGCCCAGCAGGAACTCATTAACATATTAGGCCACACCCAATGTTCCCAGAAGTGTGGTCATCCAGCCACATCCACCTTTTGCTTCTTATTCTGTTTACCTTGTTGTCAAAACAGTTTTGACAAAACCAATTAAAACATTATTTCCTGCCCTATCTATACAAAAGCTTGCCTGAACCAATATCTTATGTCCAACAATTATTCCCACACTGGATTGGAATCAATTCCTAAGGGTTAGGTTCCCATGGAAATCAGCTTGCCTTCCTGCAGAACTAGTACACTGAATATGATTTTTTAGGGTTGCCAACCTACAGCTGGGGTCTGGAGATCTCCTGGAATTATAACTGAGCTCCAAACTACAGAGATCAGGTCAATGGCTGCTTTGGAAAGTAGAGTCCATGGCATTATGCCTTGCTTAGGTCCCTCCTTCCCCTAAACTGCACCCTCCACTCCCAAATCTCCAGGGATTTCCTCAACCTGGAGTTGGCAACCCTAGTTCACTGGCAGAACAACCCTAGGATCCAGTTTGGTGTAGTGGTTAAGTGCGCGGACTCTAATCTGGGAGAACTGGGTTTGATTCCCCACTCCCCCCTTGCACCTGCTGGATGACCTTGGGCAAGCCATAGCTCTGTACCAGCTGTTGTCTCAGAGCTCTCTCAGCCCCACCTACCTCACAGGGTGTCTGTTGTGGGGAGGGGAAGGGAAAGGAGTTTGAAAGATGCTCTGAGTCTCCCTTGGGTAGTGAAGGGCAGGGTATAAATCCAATCTCTTCTTCTAGGTTTGTGGATGCACTGGACGGGAGTAGTTTGTGGACTATTTTATTCAAGGTACAAAATTTTATTCAAGGTATAAGATTTCATGTGCCACCCACACTTCTTCAGATGGAAGACATGTGCATGCACACAAACGCTTATACCTTGGATGAAACTTTGGACTCCAACTTTGTTCTGCTGCTTCAGACCAACACGGCTACCCACATGAATTATTACACTATAATACTTTTTACAAGCAATTATGTACCAGTGGAGTGGTTACCCTGCAGAGTCTGTCCCACAGGTAAAATTATCCTGTGAACAGGTGGTCTTTACCACATAAAAGTATCACTACCATCACAAGATCACCAATCGTTGGAACTCCTCAAAAGCGGAAATCTCTCTTATTAGGAGGTTTAAGAACATCAGCTTTGCTGGCCCATTAAAGGCAGATGTCAGTCCAGTGGCAGGAGAAGAGGGACAATCATCTTCTTCAGAAATTCTGCCCACTTTTTTACATTTCACAAAACAGGCAATCACCAAAGTGCAGCTGACCATGCTCATTTTAGTTACAACTCTGTTTCTCTGCAGATGTCCCCCAAAGTGCCCCATGCAACAGTCAAGTGTTCTGCCAACACACACAACAATGAAGCTACTTTTTCAGATTTTTCTCTTACATGGCAGTAAGCACCAAACCACTTTAATACAGACTTTAGACACACATATATTTGCAAGCTATTCCCAATAAGACACAACAATGAACTCAGGCTTTAAACTTTTTCTTAAGCAGAAGATGCCATGAGAAAACTAAAGAGATTCTCAAGAATTAAAGATATTGTCAAAACCAGCATTTCCTGGGCTCTCTGCTTTTTTACATCCCCCCCATTTCAATAATTTTTTTAATAAAAACAGAAAGAACAGAAGGAAGGAAGGAAGGAAGGAAGGAAGGAAGGAAGGAAGGAAGGAAGGAAGGAAGGGGTAGGTGGGGGAGAGAGAGAGAGAGAAAGGAAAGAAGAAAGGAAAAGGAAGGAAGGAAGAAGGAAGGAAGGAAGGTAGACAGACAGAGGAAGAAAGGAAGGAAGGAAGGGGGAGGAGAGAGAGAGGAAAAGGAAGGGGGAGGGAGAGAGAGAAAGAGAAAGGAAGAAAAAGGTGGGGACAGAGAGAGAGAAAGACAGAAAGAAAGACAGAAAGAAAGGTGGGGGGGAGAGAGAGAGAGAGAACAAAAAGATACGGGGAGGCACTTACTGGAGCAGGGAAAGCCACGTGACGTCGGCAAGCCAAATGCAGAAAGCCTAGCCCCTGTGCTTAATCTCTGGGTGGGGCTTTCTCCTGCTGGCTGTTTGCTCTTAAAGGGAAAGCACCCGGTGGAGCTTTTTCCTGCTGGCTCTCTGCAGGAACTTTCCCTTTAAGTATAAACAGCTCAGGCCAGGCAGGGAGGGGGCGGGGCAGGCTCGGACGCCATCTGGAATGGCGTTCCTGTGCGTTCCTGTTGAAATCAAGCCCTGGTTTGTTTGTTTATATCCCAGATCTTCCCAATAGGAACCAAAGCAGTTTACAATAAAAATAATATAACAACAGAAGGGATTAAGGCTTCTGAACAAAGACAATGTCTTCCTCTCTGTCTGCCTACCAGATCTTCCACCAAACCCTGCAACAACCCACAGGCTAGGAGCTGGAAGACAAGCATACTTTGGAACTTACCAAAAATCTAACACTTCTGGGCATGCTCAGGTCTTATATACCTGTGAGGAGCATTGGAGAAACAGATTCAACTAAATCATAACTGCTGCTAGCCAGTTAGCAGATTCTTCCCTACTCCCTCACCTGCAAGTGCCATTATAGATCACACTGCATGTAATCACCAATTTGTCATAAGGTTTTATAATCCACAATCTGTACTTTAATCAAGTAACCATGTACAAACAGGTTTCCGTTTCCGGTCGCGGTGGCAACTGGAGGTGTGGGCTTTAGCTCCGTAACTGAGGTTGAATTCTTCTCATCTTAGGAGACTCAAAACGCCACATTTTGAATTCTCAGTGTTCCCGGAGAGAGCACTAAGCAGGCCCTTCTGGGGGGGACTCTAGATGGTGGTCTGGGTCATCCTCTGTTTCTGGCCAGTGCAGGAGGGGAAGACAAGGCGGTTCTGTGGGTAGCGCAGAATCCTAGCCTCACTGGAAATCGCAAAGAAGTATTGACAGAAGATGGTTTAAACCTCTACAGACCAGCTTTTTATAGTGGCCGGGAATCTCCCTTTGTTGCTGGTGGGCTGGAATATTTTGCATTTATTTTCCTTTTGGTGGAACTTTGCTTTGGCGTCAGGGTGGAGCACTTTGGAACATCGCAGACCAGCGAAGTTGAGTGTCAAGTGTCGATTCCAAGAGGCGGCAGGCATGACATTCGGCTTGGGTGTCTCTCCTTTCTTCGGAGCAACTACGGGTTGGCCTCGGAGGCCTTCGTGAGGATTCCACCTGCTAAGTAGTGGGACCCTAGCTTTTCTTTTTTTGCTACCTATTTTTTTTCTACCTCCTCCTTTAGATAGGAGGGTTTTGCCTGGATTAACTGTCAGGATTGACTGTTTGGGGCTCGATTGCTCTGGGCTACTGGAGAAAGAGCCATGGGATAAGCTTGCCTGAGCAGCGGTGTTGGTGTATCTTTGGAGCGGGAGTGGACGCGTAGCCTTCAAAGTGGACATTTCAAGACCTGCAAGTAGCAAAGTATTGCTAAGCTACCATAGGTCTCCTTAAACTGCTCTTTTCTTTGCAGTTGTACTGTTGAGGATGCTCTCATTTAGGGGAGAGAACTGCACCTTTTTTCGGATATTACTAAGAGGAGATCTGAAACTGGGAAGTGACTTTTTCTTTTTTGTTTGCTTTTCATTTGTATGCCCCCCAGTTTTATTAGACTTGTTTTTGTTAAAACTTTATTAGGGGGTTGAAGGGCAAATAATGGTAGTTGGGAATGGGTTGTTTGTCTTATTAGGCATTTTGGTTTGAAGTATTTATTTAGCCTGGTCTCTTTAGACCCATTAGGAGTAGTATGGTTTTTGGTATTGTTAAAAACAAGTTGATATAACCATAACTACAGATAGGATTTGAAGTTAGATGGTATAGAACATTATATTAGTTACTATAGAGTAGTTTAGTTCTTAGGTGTAGGATAAGATTTAAGGGTAGGATATAGCTAGTAAATTAGGATAGATAGATTGGTAGTAGTAAGAATTAAAGGTGATTAGCTATTAGCTACATTTTTGACATGGCAAGTGGGGGAAGGAAACCTTCATTTTCTGGGAGTTCTGGCTTACCCCAATCCAGTTCAAAAGAGCTTAGTGCCCAAATTTATGAGCATATAACTAATGCTATGAACCAAGCACTTCAGAATACAATCCCAAACTTGATTGTTAAAACATTGGCACCAATGCAAGCAAAACTAGACTAAATCACGGAATAACTTTCAACACAAATGGAAGAGTTTAAAAAAACAAATTTTAGAAAATAGACAGGACATAAATAAATTATATAATGCAAATCAACTGACAAAATCAAAGGTGGAGGATGTAGATTTACAGTTACAAGTGTTAAAAGATAAATATGAGTCTATGGAAACATCTCTTATGATGTTGAAATCAGAAAAATTCACTACTTTACTCCGTTTTCAAAACATTCCTGAAAATAAGGATGAGAATATTAAAGAACTTATGATTGAATCGTTAAATGATTACTTAGGATTAGAAAACTCAGATGAGATAGGGAAGGAGGTTGAAGTGGTTTACAGATGAAACTCAACGTTTGCTAAATATAATAAAGTCCTGAGAGAGGTTCATGTACGCTTTGCTAAAAAATCTATAAGAGAAAAAGTTTTAGATAGTACTAGATCCCTGCCTTTTAGTATACAGGGAATGGAGATTTCGGTTTTGAGGGATATCCCATGGCAGGTGCGGGAAAGGAGACAGGAATATCAGCATTTGACTGGGGCCTTGAGAGCAAACAAAATAAATTATAGGTGGCTTACACCTGAAGCAGTTTCCTTTTATTATATGGGTTCTAGACATAATTTGACCTTCACCTTTAAATTGGATGACTTTTTAAAGAAACATGGTGAGGAGTTGAGCATTCCAAAAGAAACAAGTAGTGAATCTGAAGGTGAGGGACAGGAGAGGATAAATCAGGAGAAAGGGAAGGAAATGGTTAAAGTAAGTAAAAGTAAACCTAAGCACAAGTTCAAGGCCTACACCTCTAACATAACAACCAGGTTCCAATTGAGGAAGGAGGGACAGAAAACTAGACAAGATGGACAAGAAATCAATTAAAATTCTACCAATTAATGTTAATGGTATTAATATCCCACAGAAGAGAAGAAAAACTTTTCTTCAAATTCAAAAGTTAGGAGCGGACATTGTTTGTCTTCAAGAGACCCATAAAAAGATAAAAAATTACTTGAATGTAAAAAACTGGGTATTTGTTTTGTCTCCTCTGATGGTCAGAAAAAAAAATGTGGAGTTGCAATGTATGTTAAGAGTTTTTTGGTGCCTGAAAAGGTATATGAATCAGATGACAGTAGGGTTTTACTGGTTAAAATTCAGAGACGATCTAAATTAATGTTAATAGCTAATATCTATGCGCCCAATCAAAAAAAGGAAGCGTTTTATGAAAAATTAAGGGATTTATTATTTGATCAAACTTGCAATGAATTATGTATTGTAGGGGATTTTAATGCCATAGCAGATGAGGAGAAGGATAGGAAGACCTCTAAAAGTAGAGCCAAAAACAGTAATGTGTTGCCTTCATCCTTTTGGCATACTGTTGAAGAACATAAACTGGTGGACCTTTGGAGGGTTAAAAATGGGGATAGAAGGGATTACACTTTTTTTCTGCACAGCACAAATCGTGGTCGTGCCTAGATATGGCTTGGTCTTCATTGCCTCTGTTACTTGACCTTCGCAAAACTGAAATTTTGCCGGCTTCCTTTGTGGACCATAATCCTCTGATGATTATATTACAAGATATGCTAAAATCTCCAAGGTGGTCCTTGAAGACATGGCTACTGAATGATGAGCAATTTGTAAATGAAAGTCGTAATGAGTTTAAAGGTTTTTTTAGTTTGAATATTGTACCAGAAACTGACATAGATATTGTTTGGGATGCTTTTAAGGCATTTGCAAGAGGTAGAGTAATTAGGCAGAAAATATGGCTTCGTAAACAAAGAAAAATGAAGTATTTAAATATATTAAATATGATTAGCAAGGAAGAGAGTGAGCTGAAGAGGGCCCCACATTTAGAACATATTAGGTTTAGTTTAAGGAAAGCTCAACATCTATTAAACTGTCTCCTTTCAGAAGAGCTTGCAAAAAAGATCTTATATGCCAGACAATCTTTTTTTGAACATGCTAACAAGCCTTCTCCTTGGTTGGCGTATCGGCTAAAAAAAGAAGGTGCGGATAGATTTATTAAAGTACTTAAAACGGAAATGGTAAGGAATGTACTAGGATTAATGAATGAAAAGATATTATAGATACTTTCTATAGGAATTTGTATAAACAAGACAAGATTGACCTTTGTGAAATTCAAAACTACCTTGATAAACACGTGGAGAAAATTTTTTGGGAAAACCAAAGAAATTCCTTAAATCAACCAATTACAACTTTTGAAATACCTGAAGCTATGAAGAAACTAAAAAAAGAGAAAATCTCAGGGTTTAGATGGTCTGAATTTTACCAACTGAATTTTACCGTCTGAATTTTACCAACTTTTTGAGGATCAATTACTGAAAATGACTTTCCAAAATATTCACGAGGAGATGAGATTACCGAAATCTTGGAATGAGACTTTAATTACTCTGATTCCAAAACAGGATTCTGACCTGGCTGAGATTAAGAATTATAGACCTATTGCACTCCTAAATGTAGATTATAAGATCTATGCTAGTATCTTAGCTAACCATTTTAAAAGGATACTGTCTCAGAGAATGCACTTGGACCAGTCGGGTTTTTTACCGCACAGACAATTTAGACATAACATTCACTCTATCTTAGATATTTTGGAGTATTACGAGTTGCATTCAGAGAAACAATTGGCTCTTCTTTTCGTTGATGCAGAAAAAGCTTTTGACAAGTTAGCTTGGGATTTTATGTTACTTCTTTTAAAGCACTGGGAGTGTGGAGACTCCTTTGACAAGATGGTGAAATCAATCTATGGTAATCAAGATGCAATGGTAGTATTTAATGGGACCCTTACATCTAAGTTTCAGATTCAGAAAGGCATGAGACAGGGTTGCCCCCTCTCTCCATTATTATTTATTTTTGCATTGGAAGTGTTGTGTGATATTGTGAGGGAGGAGTCTGGGATAAAAGGCTTGAGGATAATGGAGGAATCATTTCAACGTTTGGCTTTTGCGGACGACCTCGTTTTTATTTTAGAAGACCCAATGAGCTCAATTGATCATTTGTGTGAGATTCTATTTCAGTATGGCTGTGTTTCGGGGTTTAAGATTAACAATAAAAAGACAAGGATATTAAACAAGAATTGCCCAAGCATGATATCCCAGCAGTTTAGTGAAAAAACTAGGTTTGAAATCTTGGCTAAAGTGAAATATTTAGGAGTCTTGATTTCCAACCGATGTAATTCATTATTCAAAGATAATTATTGGAAAACATTGCTGGAAATCAAGTTAGATCTTGAGAGATGGCGTAATCTCCAAAAAAATTTATTGGGCCGTATAGCGATTGTTAAAATGAATATCCTTCCACGTTTGATCTTTCTGTTTCCAACTATTCCTATTTTAAAGAACCATGCCTTCTTTAGTGAGTTGGAAAAGCTTATTGTGGCGTTTATTTGGTTAAATAAAAGATCTAGAATTAAGCTCAAATATTTGCAGGATAAAAGCATTCGGAGCGGATTTGGGCTACCAGATTGGTACTTGTATTACAGAGCAGCAGGTATGGTTTGATTGAGGGATTGGGTGGAATTAAAAAATATTAGGCTTTTGCGTCTGGAAGGTCATGACCTTCAGGTTGGTTGGCATGCTGTTTTATGGTATGGGGTAAAAAACAAACAATTCAACTGTCATACTATACGTAGCACCCTGTTAAGAACATGGGAAGAGATTAAATATAAATGGTATCTTAAAATTCCATACTGGTTTCCCCACTGGAGGTGTTTATAAAACCTTCTCTATTGATATCAGGGAAAAGATCATGTTATAAGGAATTGTTGAATACGAACTATGAATTGCGACTACCGGAGCAATTGGAACAGCAAAATATTAATCTTACCTGGTGGGAATCCATACAATTGAAGTCTAGCTATTACTTGGACAAGAAAGTTAATTTTTACAAAGAACCTAATGAACTGGACAAAGTTTGGTTGGGATCTGAGGAAAAACTTATAAGAAAATTATATAACTGCTTTATTGAATTTAAGATGGAAGATGAAATAGTCAAACCTTGTTTGGTGAGATGGGCTGAAAATTTAGGTTATAGTATAGAATTAGAAGTCTGGAATAAGATATGGAGTAAAAACATTAAAATAACTAGATCCTCTATATTTAAAGAAAACTTGTATAAAATGTTTTACAGGTGGCATCTACCTTCTACAAGATTAGCTAGATTGTCTAAGTCATGTAACAATATTTGTTGGAAATGTAAGCGAAATACGGGCTCCTATTTTCACTTGTGGTGGCTGTGTGAGGAAGCTAAAAAATTCTGGGGCATGATTCACAACGTTTTGCAAGAAATAACACAATCTAAAATTCCGTTAAAGCCCGAGTTATTTCTGTTAAATGTAATTCCAGATATTTATAACAAAGGTGACAAACATATAATCTTACATGCTGTAACCAAGGCGCTGATTCTTTATGCAAGGTATTGGAAACAAGGAAGAATACCTGAGAAGGATTAATTTATTTATAAGCTTTTTGATATAGCAGAAATGGACAATCTGACTCTAAGGTTGAAATCTAAAAGCCAAAATAAGTTTGAATCTATCTGGATTAAATTTTATAATTGGTTGGATAATTTTGGTTTAAACAAGTAGAGTTCAATTTGTTACTTTTTTGTTTGTTTGTTTGTTTTGTTATATGGTCAAAAGGAAATGGTTGACGCTTCTTGTTTAAGTATGTTGTTTTGGAAATGATGTAATTTATTTATAAAATGTTGAAAATAAAATTATAAAAAAAAGTTACCATGTACAAACAAACAAACAGTGTTTCTTTCTTCCCTAGAGATACTGGAAACAGAATGAAGAAAGACATTTTAAAGAGAAATTGGAAGCAGAATGAAGAAAGATATTTATGATGTCTGAACTAGTGGTAGTTGACCAGGAGAGGGATCTTGGAGTTGTGGTAGAGAACTCACTGAAGACATCAACTCAGTGTGCGACTGCAATAAAAAAAAGGCAAATGCTATGCTGGGGATTATTATTAGGAAGGGGTTGAAAACAAATCAGCCAGTATCATAATGCCCCTGTATACATCTATGGTACAGCCTGATTTGGAATACTGTGCACAGTTCTGGTCACCACACCTCAAAAAGACATCCTGATCACTAGGTGGAAGTTATTATTTCAATAGGTCACTTTGTTGATGTGAAACCAATTACAGTGAACTATTCCTTTTCTCTTTGCACCTGCACACTAAATAATCAATCCCAAATCAGGTTCAATGGTTTGTTTAATTACAGTTATCAACTGCATCACTTTCTGTAAGTTTGAATTAGTTCGTTTGCACTGTAATAGCACTGTATTTCACTGTATTGTTGCATATTGAAAAATCAATAAAAGTTACATTTATTTTTTGAAAAAGATATTATAGCATTGGGAAAGGTACAGAAAAGGGCAACTAAAATGACTAAGGGGATGGAACACCTTCCCTATGAAGGAAAATTAAAGGGGCCAGGGCTTTTTAGCTTAGCGAAATTATGACCGGTGTGTGTGACATGATAGATGTTTACAAAATTATGCATGGGATAGAGAAAGAAGTCTTTTTCTCACAATGCAAGAACTTGTGGTCACTCAATGAAATTAATAAGCAGTAAGCTTAGAACTGATCAAAGGAAGTATTTCTTAACCCAAAAAGAACATAAGAACAAAAGAGAAGCCAATGTTTGATCAGTGGCCAAAAATACCAGGTGCTGTCAGGAGGTCCATTAGTGGGGCTAGGACACTAGAAGCCCTCCAACTGTTGCTCCCCCCCAAACACCAAGAATACAGTGCATCACTTGCCTTAGACAGAGAGTTCCTATCTATTAACACATGAGTAATTAACACATGGAATTCACTGTCGCAGGAAGTGGTGGCGGCTACAAACATAGATGGCTTCAAGAGGGAATTAGATAAATATACAAAGCAGAGGTCCAGCAGTGGCTATTAGTAACAAAGAATAGATGGAACACTGGGGCAGTGATGCTCTGTATTCTTGTTGCTTGGGAGGCAACAGTGGGAGGGCTTCTGGAGTTCTGGCCCCACTGGTGGACCTCCTAATGGCACCTGGGTTTTGGCCACTGTGTGATACAGCATATTGGACTGGATGGGCCATTAGCTTGATCCCACATTGTTTCTCTTATGTTCTTATGTTCTTATTTGTATGTCTATCAAGATCATTTATGTGCATTATTTGATATGACCATATAAACCCAGAAAGCTTGGCTGCACAGGGATACTTTGGGATAATGGCTGTTGTTATGTCCAGTGCTTGACTCTTTGTCTGCAGCCAGGGAACATGTCTGGGCATGTTCGCCTGTAATGGGATGTGATAACAACAGAGCTTCCTTTCCCAGAGAACAATGGACCTAGGGATCCTGCCTTGAGGGGGGGATGGTCAAGGTGTGCTTTATCTGTAAATATAAGTGGCTTCCCCATTCCTTTGTCCCCATGCTCGATCCTGACCTGCAACAAACCACCATGCTGTATATATGATCCTGACTCCCTAATAAAAGAGCTGTGATTGAAATCACTCCAATGGCCTCCCGAGTCCAGTACTTTTCAGTGGCAACTAGGATGGGATCCCAATGAGTGACTCATCGGCCAGCAACCACAGCCCGGTTTCCAGCCCGCTGTGGGAGTTCCCAGCCCCGTGTGGCTCACACACCATCTCGCAGCTCTCAACTCCCAAGCATCCAGCAGCTGCTGCTCCAGGGGTTCATCAATTACTTCTCCCCCAAGCCATCCAAACTTGCGCAGGTAGAGACCATGTTCAATCGGTGCCAGCAAAAGGGGGAATCTGCAGCCATGTTCCTGGCGGAACTCCACCACTTGGTGGTGAGGTGCGAGTTCCGGGACGTAGATGATGCCCTAATAACAGCCTTCTTATGTGGGGTCAGAGAGCCAAAAATGCAGAGAAACTTAGTGGCCATTAAGAATGCCTCACTGAGTGATATTTTGGAGGCCGCTAGCACTTTTGAGATTTTGTAGAAGGCCAAGCATGACGGCCCAGCGTCCACTCACTGCCTGGCAAGCACCTCTGGTTCCAAGACTTCCGATGATGACACCAGCCTGCAGATCCACCACCAACCTGGGGCCGCCAGTCATTGCACAACACCCAGGCAGGGCGGACCCCACCAACCCCCAGCATCCTCCAGATGTGCCAGCTGCAGTGACCTGCACGACCGCGGACTTGCAGATTCTGGGACATGGAATGCCGGTCATGCGGAAAGAGGGGACACATTGCCCGGATGTGCTGCTCCAAAAGCAACTACTGCGCTTAAGCCACGCACCAGGGGTTTGTAGAACTCAACTCATTGGACTTCTCACTCTATCAGGTACTGAACTTGCCCCCAGGCAGCCCCGATAAGATCAAGGTCTCAGTCCTCACAGAGGGCTCCCCCTGCTTAATGGAACTGGACATCGGGTCCTCGTATTCCATCATCTCAGAGGCCATGCTCGACAGACTCTGTCTGGGGGGGGGGGCTGTGGAATCCCTCTGGGCTAAGGCTCTGGGACTTCCAGAAGAATCCCGTAGAAATCAAGAGGTGGGGCAAGTTCAGGGTCAAATTTGGGGACTTCAAGGGAAAACTGGACCTCCTGGTGGTGAAGGCAAACCTCACAAGCCTGTTGGGTCTAGCTCGGTTCAAGCCACTGGGATTAGGACTGACCGGTGTGCACCGCATTCAAGGTGCAGACTTCCAGGATGTTTGCGCAGAGTTCCCCGCTGTTTCTGATGGAGCGCTAGGCTCCTATACTGGTCCCCCATTTCCTTGGCCCTTGATCCCTCGGTCCTGCCTATCTGGGCACCGGTCCACTGACCCCTGCTTGCCATGCAACCCAAGGTTGAATGCGAGCTGGACAAACTGGTAGCTCAAGGGGTACTTGAGCTGGTTTCTCATGTGAAATGGGAGACTCCCATTGTGACCCCGCTTAAGCTGAATGGGGACGTCTGCATCTGCATGGACTACAAATGTACATTGAACAAGGCACCGCAAGCGCACCCCTGCCCGGTGCCGGTGATCAGCCATGTGATAGTCACCCTCATGAGCACCAAGGTCTTCAGCAAATTGGACTTGGTTCAAGCATATCAGCAGCTGCCGGTGGACAAGGCCATGGCAGTGGCCCAAAAGATAGTGACTCACAGGGGGGGTTTCAAGGTTAAGCGGCTCCAATTCGGGGTCAGCATGGCCCCGGGCATTTCCCAGAACTAATGGATCACTAGTTAAAGGGCTTGCCAGGGGTCCAGCCCTTTTTTGACCATGTCCTGATCACTGCACCGGATGCCCAGACCTTCAGGGAGTGGCTCCGGGCGGTCCTTCAATGTTTCCAGGATGCCAGCCTGAAGGTAAAACTGAAAAAGTGTCTCCTGGGCATCCCGTCTGTGGAATTCCTGGGGTTTGTCATAGACGCCCAGGGAATCCACCCCAGACCCAACAAGGTAAAGGCCATCTCTGACACTCTGGCTCCCACATGCAAGGCCGAGCTGCAATCATTGCTGGGTCTCTTAAATTTTTACCATAATTTCCTCCCCCACGAGGTGGTGGTGGCAGAGCCACTGCACAGACTTTTGGACAGGAACACGAGATGGGAGTGGGGCCCCTGCCACGTGGCCACTTTTAGAGCCATGAAGGATCAGTTGAGTTCTAATGCTGTTCTGGCCCCCTTCAATGAATCCCTTCCCATAGTGTTGGCATGTGACACTTCTCCGTAGGAGGTGGGGGCTGTGTTGGGGCACTGGCTGCCTGATGGCTGGGAGGTGCCAGTCACCTACTATTCGAGGACCTTGTCATCTGCGGAGAGGAACTACACACAGATCGACAAGGAGGCACTGGCTATTGTGGCGAGGGTGAAAAAGTTTCATGATTATCTGTATGGCTGGGACTTCACGATCGCCACTGACCATAAACCCCTGCTGGGGCTCTTCACCCCGGACCACCAAACCCCCCACATGTTGTCTCCTTGGGTTATGCGGTGGTCTATATTTCTTTCTGGCTACCAGTACTCCCTGGTCTGCCACCCGGGCAAGGCCATGGGGCACACAGGTGCCCTGAATCACCTTCCACTGGCTGCATGCGATCCTGACCCCGCTCCTGCCTACCACGTCGCACTCCTGGAGGAGCTTCCAGATCAGACCGTGCAGGTAACGGATGTCTCCCAGCGCATGGCCCGGGATCGCACGATCTTGCATGTTCTGAACTGGGTGAGGAGGGCGTGGCCCGCATCTCTGGAGCCAGAATTTGCAGTGTTCACACCCCAGTGCAACAAGCTGTCTACCCATAAGGGGTGCCTGCTATGGGGGGCTAGGGTGGTGATTCCGGAGTCCCTCCACACACGGGTACTGTGCGCCCTCCACGAGCACCACCCCAGGGTTGTGTGAATGAAAGCCCGCAGCTACATGTGGTGGCCCAGCCTAGATAAGGACATTGAGGATCGGGTCTGCAGTTGTGCAAAATGTCAGGAGTCCCATCCTGATCCTCCCCATGCACCAATACGCCCCAGGGAGTCAGCTCAAGGACCATAGTCCTGGGTCCACATGGATTTTGCAGGGCCAGTCCAGGGGCAGTTGTTCTTCCTCCTTGTAGACAGTTACAGCAAGTGGCTGGAGATCGTTCCCGTGAAGGCTACATCATCCGAAGCCGCCATCCACATGATGTGGTGCATATTCAGCATGCACGGGTTGCCGGACACTCTGGTCTCCAACAACAGCACAGCCTTCACCTCCTCCGAGTTCTGTGATTCATGGAGCTGCATGGCATCCGACATGTAAGGTCTGCTCCCTTTCATCCAGCAATGAATGGCCAAGCAGAGAGAATGGTCCGCACTACCAAGGAGGCGCTGTGGAAGATGGACCATGGCAACTGGGAGTACAAGCTGACAGCTTTCCTCTTTGGTCAGCACACAACGTCTCACACTGCCACTGGTCACAGTCCAGTGGAGCTCCTCATGGGACACAGGCTGACATCCCAGCTCGACCGCCTGCACCCAGACTGAGCAACGAGCGGCGCAAAGGAGCCTGACATGCCCAGAGCCCTGAGAGGTTTCTCCCCAGAAGAACCAGTGTATGCAAGGAACTATGCACAGGGTCCTTGGTGGGTGCTGGCTTGGGTTACCTGTGTCAACGGGCCTCTCTCATACAAGGTCGCCACTGAGGACAGGCAAGTATGGCGGTGCCACATAGACCAGCTGTGGTGTTGCACAGACTCCCTTCCTTCCACAGGTGGGGCCAGACCTGCTGTCCCAGACCCAAGCCTGGATGAGGAGGATGACCACAGTCCAGAGCGGGTGCCTGGGATGGTGCCCCAGGAGTCCCTGCCGGACTCACAAATCCCGGCGACCACCCAGCCAGATGTGGCTACCAATCAGCTTTATGTGGCTACTGACTCCCCTGCAGCAGCCAACCGGGGGCCCATGATGGAACAACCAGTCTCAGTGCCGCCCACTATGAGCCCCCGTCGGTCAGAGAGCTGAAGAGACCGACCTACCTGAAAGACTTTGTGTGCTAGGGTTGCCTGAACTATGGGGGGAGGGGTGTTATGTCGTTGTGTTATGACTCGTTGTCCACAGACAGGGAACATGTCTGGGCATGTTTGCCTGTAATGGGATGTGATAACAACAAAGCTTCCTTCCCCAGAGAACAATGGACCTAGGGATCCTGCTGGTCCCCCTGTCAGGGGCTGAGGGTATTTGAATGGACCTATGATAGCCCCTGGCAGAAGAATAATCCCTGTTGGACCAATCCCCCTTGAGGGGGGGACGGTCAAGGTGTGGTTTACCTGTAAATATAAGTGGCTTCCCCATTCCTTTGTCCCCATGCTCGATCCTGACCTGCAACAAACTACCATGCTGTGTATATGATCTTGACTCCCTAATAAAAGAGCTATGATTGAAATCACTCCAATGGCCTCCCGAGTCCAGTACTTTTCAGCTGTGGTAATAAGAAAATAGGCCATGGCTTGAATTTTAATTGGATCATGAATTTTAAGAAGTATCTGTGAATGCTGGTCTGGGGGCAACTCAATTTTTATCAAAAATTCTGATGTGGGTCACTTTTTTTGTACTTATATATACTAGTATCAGTTTGGCAAGTACACAGAATGTGCATCACCTTGTTAACTGTGCAATGCTCCCTTTCTTTGTATGTACATCATGCATCAGAACACCTTGCCCCCATGACTGGCTGTTTGCATATGCTTCATACTTATCAGCATGGATCCTTTTAGCTGGATCTCCATGTTCAATATCATTCCCATTAAAAAAATCTTGAATCAATTGCAGCAATCTGGGCAATTCCATATAAATTAAATCAAAGTAACCAACAATGGGCACCAAAAGTGGCACTACAATTCAAAATACTTCTCAATTTTTAATTGTGAACACAGTAACAATTTTAAGGTAACAGGGCTTAATTTATAATAAGAATGACTCATACCCTCATTAATTTTGAAATGTATAGGAAGACTACAGTTGCACTGAGGATTCAAAGAAATATCTCTTGTCATATACGTGGATGGAAGTATTTAAAAAAGAACATTTGCCATGGGGCAGACTGAAACCTGTACAAAGGAGAGAGGAGAATGTGATTTACCAGTGCATGTGTGTACAGTTTGTAAGACTGGGTAGGAAGGAGGAGCAATTATCCTTTGGGAAGGAGATAGTTTGGACTGTTGGCATTTTTCCCCATAGAAGTGATTTAATAAGATAAGCCATACCAGGTGAAAAAGCATTGAAGGGCAAGCAGCTTGCACATCCTACAACTCTTATGACTCCAGAGAATCTGATTTGACATCCCAAGGTTGCTCTTTATGAACAAAGCCTACAAGACTAGAAAAATAGATTAGGTTAGGCCACAAGTCTTATGGGATCAGAAACTTCAGAAGCGGAAATATTTAGCCTCCTGTTTTGATTCTCTAAGGGGAAAAAAAAGCTTTGTTGTGTAGGAGGATGGATTTCAAGAAGCCTTCGTAGTCATGTCAGAAATGGTGTTATTTTACGTAGGAATTATTCTTGAAGGTTACAAATTATTCCTTAGTCTACACTGGTTAGTATACCAAAGTGTACTGCCTTATATTATAAGACTTTCAATGTATCATTTTGTACTATCCACATTGTAGTGAGCCATGGAGGATCATATCCCAGTCACCTAACTGCTTAACACCTTATTATGTGTCACTTCTAGTTCCAAATGACACAGAAAGTCATGTCGTATAAACATTGGGGGAAAAAGTCCAAGAAAATGTGTGCATATGTGGGGGGGGGGGGTTACACACTGGCACACATTAAAGTTTTAAATGACTCCCATGTAATAAAAGTCAAAGAGAAGGAAAGGTAAAGGCAAGAAGTTAGATTATACCTATAGTCAGTTCTGGCCTCAGACCAATGGCACTGTGACAAGGAGCATCTTTGGCAGGCCTTCAATTTGTTCAGTTTTTGAATACCTCATTTTTATTGCAATTATCAGCTTCAAAATTTGATGCATGATTTGCATGCAAGATTTATCTCTAGCACATAATATGATAAATTTGCACACTACCTTCGGTAAGTTGTACCATATATAAGTAAATAAAATCAAATTTGTTACCTCCATGTTTATAGACGCTTTTAAATATAAAGAATAGATGCTGTAATAACATCAAGAAATTGAACTGTGAACCACCATTGTTGTGATCAGTATTAAATAGATTCACAGTAAATGAACATGTTAAAATGTTAACTCTTCTCCTTTGTTACAGTTGTTAAGGGAATATTCCAGTACATAGCCTGTGACAAGTATGCCTCAAGTCGTGCTCTCTAAGACTAGTGCCCTTGAGTAACCTGCCCCCAAATCTGACCCTCTCTTTTATACTATAAGCTATACTATATACACATTTGTATTCTTTTTTCTTCTTCTGTGCTTTACCCTGCTTTTCAACCAAACCAGCTTATAGCAAATAAAATGGAAACTAAAATATAATTTTTGAAAGGTTTCATGGAAGCATGAGGGAGTGACGTTTCACTCCTGTATGCTTTCCCTCCACTCTCAGTGGTTGTAATTGGTAGTTGAGGGGCAAGAGAACTGTCATTCAAGCATGATGGAGTGGTGCCCAGCTGCTTCCTACCCTCCCTCTGACAGTTCCATTAGTGGCAGTTGGCAGCTGGTGAAATGTGAACTCTCAGCTGTAGCAGGATCCGAGTACAATGAATGGATGGATACCTGCTGTTGCCTTTTGTTTCCTATGGCTGCACTGAGGGCAACTCATGGTTTCTACTATGTATGTTGTTCATTCTGTAACAGATCCATACCTCGATACTTGCCAGGATCTGCTGAATAATCAATTTCAAATATTCTACTGGATTAGAGACAGAATGCACTGGGAGATTTTATTTGGAGAGGTTATTCGTGGTGAAGGTACCCCATTTCCTGGGTAATGAGTACTGTTGATACAGGAAGACTCAAATGGCAACAAAGAAGGTTCGACAGACAGTGAAATCTCCATAAATAGTAATTAATAGAAAACAAATTACCAGTACAATAGAAAAATTACCAGATTGAAGGGGCCTTGGACTCACTAATGTTTGTATCTCTCCTTCTCCTCTTCCAAGTCTTGGATACTATGGTTGGTCTTATCCCATTTTCACAACCTGGTAAGCAATGGTACAGATCTATATACTGATTTTTCCAAGTATTTCCCAAGTGACATTATACAATGATTCTTATGTTGTTGTTTTATTTTTTGCCATACCACAGTCTTCAATGAATGTGTCACATGCCTGTGGTCATATGCAGAGAGTACTATTTGAACAAGTAGTATACACAGGGGTCATTTCGAACAGGAGTAACAAGCCCAGGAGCGGGCACATATGGTGATGTGCTGTGGGGAAAAGCAAAAGCATACTAACTTGATCTGTATTTTCATGCTTGTTGCAAGAGCAAAGGAAACCTGAAGTGTCTTTAGTCAAAGGGTAAAGCTGGCTTGCCAGCTCTGAGTTGGGAAATACCTGGAGATTTTTGAGGTGGAGCCTGAGCAGCGGGTATTGCCTTCTGACACACTTCCGGTGATGTAGTGGGTATGGCATATGCAAATAAGCTATGCTAATGAGTTATACTAATGAGCTCCTGCACCTCTTTTTTCTACAAAATGACCCTTGAGTATACAGATAGACTTTGTAGCAATCTCTGCATGAGCAGTAATATTTTTGGGCACAGCTACAATTGTCACAGTGAATATCTGCATGCTTCTGGTTAACACTTATCATCATCATGGAAGTATGTCCACGAACCATCATCTGTTGTTTCAAGATCTCAGCCACTGAGATTTGTCTTTTCACATCCTTTATTAAAGGTGACTGATGTCAGAGTAACAACTGAATGGACATGTTTTTTTCAGCATTCGTAGGGTTAAAGAAGAAGCCTCAATAATTAAAGATAAATGTTTTAATAGCCCCCCCCCCCCCCCCCACTTTCAGATAATGCTATGTGGCATTTTTTTGCCTGATTCAGAAAGTGTCACTAGTAAAGAAGATTGAAGTAGTATTTATATACCATGCTCTAGTGTTCCAGCATCATTCTGCCAGAACCCATCTTATTAACTTCAGACTTCTGGTCTGTGAACATTCCACTTTCCTTCTTGCCAGTTAAGTGCAACTCAAATTTATTCTCCTGTCCTCATCCTTCACTGAGTCACTGACTGAAGTCTTCCCCTTCTGTAGCTGAATGTCATGTTTTCATTACTGATCTCTTGCTGACTTCCAAGCAGTCTGACAGCACAGTATATGTATGAAAAGATTGGAGGGGGAGAGGCTTCACAGTTAACTTTGTTGTCCTTGACTGCTACTTTCTTGGCTTTTCTAAAAATAATGGAAGAATCATGTTATTCAGCCTTACCACATATCAAAAGGCAGTTTGATAATAGAATACTGTGTGATTCTGAATTAGTACAATGGATTGTGAACTCTATGAACAGGCTTTGTCTAGAATCTGACACAAAATAAAAGGGCATACTTAAGCATCAACCTTTTCTTCCTTGAATGGATACTGTGTAAACCTGACAAAATAGAAAGGTATTCTGTTTAACCTTTTTGTAGTTCAGATGTGTCTGAGGGTTATTGGGTGTATTATGATTTCATACATAATAGTTTGATTATTATAACAGACAAACAAGAAAGATCCAGGTATCAAGTTCCTTTTCCATCGTTTTAACACAAATAATACATTTAGTGATCTCAAAGACCCAACAGCCTGCAAAGCTCTGAAGTTTCATATACTTAGTAAAAACTTCTCCACCACACACTGGTGTGGGATGCAAATATATAAGGGTTTTTTAAAGCTCCTATTTATACAAATTGATTCTGAATTTGTGGTGAGACTTTATCTGATAGTAGGGAAAGTGCACTACATGCAGGAAGTGCCAAGTCCCATCCTGGCATCTCCCATTAACAGAATTACAAATAGCATGGGGTGAGACCCCTGAAAAGACTCTGTAATCATAATACATAATTCTGGGTGAGATGATATGACACTGCATTGGACTATTTCACATGGTCTTTACATGAGAGATTGTGATATTGCTCTTCTCTTACTGATTTCATAGTATACCAGAGATGATGAGAATATGGTCACCAGCCAAATTTAACCAAGTCAGTTTCTTGAGCCCTGGGATGCTTTATCAGTTTCCCCCCACTCACTCTCTTTTAAAGTTTCCTCTTTATGTCTTCCAGCTACTACTACTACTACTCATGGGTCTTTCCAGTCCCACCTAGGGTCCCACAATGATAAATCAGCCAGAAATGCTGATTTTACAAAATCCAAACAAATTACTTTTTACAGAAATGCTACTAATTGGATAATAACAGAAGAATATTCCAAAATCAATAAGCACTAATTTTTTTTGTTTCTCTCATATCTCTTTCTACCACTTACCTAATTTTTACTCCATTGTGTCACTCCAGAAACACATTTTTAAAATATCCAAAAGCTGAAAACCTCCAATACCCTCCAGTCCCCCAACTAACCAATCCATGCTGTCAGTGATAGCCAATCAATTAACTTATACTGCTGGACCCTACAGATCCTTCCATAATCACTAAGCAAAGTCTATACATTTTTAATTGACAACAGCCTGTAAATGAAAAATAGCTTAGCACATCATAACCAAATACTATTTTTCAGCTATTTGCACAATCACATCATGCAACTATATCTAGTTAGAGACAAATGTTTGTCATACATACATTACAGGCCTGCCTCACCCAAGTGCCTGAATTTTGCTGTTAGCTATTTGTCTTTCATACTGTGCCAAGCAGCTTTGTGCCTACACAGTAGCTGCTTGCAGCCCCAAGTGCCAAGGCGAGGCATGTCAGGAGGCCCTAATGAGACCATACTCAAGGAGGATATCCCATTTCACCCCCTTGATCACCCAACCAAGAGATACCCAACTTATCTTGCAGGCCGAGGTCCCTACCCATTGGGATGCTTTTTGGAATAAGAGGTAGCTGTACAAGAGAGACGGTCTCCACTTGTCCCAGGAAGGAACCAGGCTGGGAAAGCCAACAGGAGATGAAAAATCTCTGGTTCAGGATGGTTCATCTCAAAGAGATGAAGGAGTAGCTGTTACTTTCCTACAAGGAAGTGGATTAGAATTGTTCTCTGAGACTGTGGAAAATGATAGGGACTGCCTGGCAAGGTCTCGAGGCAGCAAGAGGAAGGTTGTGGGCTTAACATGTATGGGAAACTATAGATGTTTATATACTAATGCTAGAAGTGTCCAAGGTAAAATCGGGGAGTTGGAATGCTTTGTGTTGGGGGAAAACATAGACATTGTGGGTATTTCAGAAACTTGGTGGGATGAGGAAAATCAGTGGGAAATGGTGATTCCTGGTTATAAACTATATAGGAAGGATAGGGGGGAGAAAATTGGAGGTGGGGTGGCTCTTTATGTCAGAGAGGGTATACAGTCCAGTAAGACTGAGGGTGGGAGAATTGGATTCGCTTCTGGAAATGCTGTGGGTTGAATTAGCGGGCCCAAAAAGAAGCTTAACATTGGGAGTTTGTTATTGCCCACCAAATCAAAAGATAGAGGAGGATGATAAAATGATGAATGAATTAAAGATAGCAGCTAGACAAAATAACTGTGTTGTAATAGGTGACTTTAACTATCCACACATTGATTGGGTCAATATGTGTTCAAGTCGGGAAAAAGAGATTGAGTATCTAGACACTCTCAATTACTGTGCTATGGAGCAGATAATTATGGAACCTACCAGGGGAGAGGCGATCCTGGATTTAGTCTTTAGTAATGCCCAAGACCTGGTGAGAGATGTTAAAGTGATTGCACTGCTTGGGAACAGTGACCGTAATGTTATTGAGTTCAACATTTGTATAAATAGGGAGTTGCCCAAAAAGACTGACACAACCACTTTTAACTTTAAAAGGGGTAACTTCTCTGATATGAGGGGATATGTGAGGAGAAAACTGAAAGGAAAAGTAGAAAGGGTCAAAACCATTGGTGAAGCTTGGAGACTATTTAAAATTACAATCCTAGAGGCTCAGAGAAAATATATACTGTAGGTTAGGAAAGGCACAAATAGGTAGAGAAAAAAGCCTGCATGGTTAACAAACAAAGTAATGGAAGCTGTAAAAGGTAAGAAGGATTCCTTTAAGTGGTGGAAAGCTAGTCTCAGTGAGGCTGATAAAAGGGAACACAGGCTGTGGCAAATAAAATGCAAGTCTGTGATCATGTGGGCAAAAAGGGAATATGAGGAACACACTGCAAAAAACAAAGACCAACAATAAAACTTTCTTCAAATACATTAGAGGTAGGAAACCAGCCAGGGAAGCAATGGGGCCCTTGGATGATCAAGGGGTAAAAGATGTACTGAAGGATGATAGGGAAATGGCTGAGAAACTGAATGCATTTTTTGCCTCTGTCTTCATCTTGGAAGATGAGAAGTGCTTGCCCACTCCAGAACCACTGATGTCGGGAGGGGTGTTAAAAGACCTGAGTCAGATTGAGGTGACAAGAGAGGAGGTCCTATGACTGATAGACAACTTAAAAACAAATAAATCACCGGGCCCAGATGGCATACATCCGAGAGTTCTGAAAGAACTCAAATGTGAACTTGTGGATCTCCTGACAAAAATATGTAATCTTTCCTTAAAATCTGCCTCCATGCCTGAGGACTGGAAGGTAGCGAATGTCACTCCCATCTTTAAAAAGGGTTCGAGAGGAGATCCGGGAAGTTACAGGCCAGTCAGTCTGATGTCGATACCGGGTAAGTTGGTGGAAACTGTTATTAGGGAAAAAATTAGTAGGCACATTGATGAACAAAATCTATTGAGGAAGACTCAGCATGGGTTCTGAAAGGGAAGATCTTGTCTCACTAACCTGTTAGTATTCTTTGAGGGAGTAAACAAACGTGGACAAGGGGAACCCAATAGATGTTGTTTACCTTGACTTCCAGAAAACTTTTGATAAAGTTCCTCATCAAAGGCTCCTAAGTAAGCTCAATAGTCATGGGATAAAAGGGCAGATCCTTTTGTGGATCAAAAACTGGCTAATTAAAAGGAAACAGAGAGTGAGTATAAATGGGCAATTTTCTCAGTGGAGGGAGGTAAGCAGTGGGGTACCGCAGGGATCAGTACTCGGTCCGTTGCTTTTTAACTTGTTTATTAATGATTGGGAGTTGGGAGTAAGCAGTGAAGTGGCTTAATTTGCAAATGACATGAAGTTGTTCAGGGTGGTGAGAGCCAGGGAGGATTGTGAGGCACTCCAAAAAGATCTGTTGAGGTTGGGCAAGTGGGCATCTATGTGGCAAATGGGGTTTAATTTGGCCAAGTGCAAAGTGATGCACATTGGAGCCAAAAATCCTAACTATAAATACATGTTGATGGGGTCCAAACTGATGGAGACTGACCAAGAGAGAGATCTTGGAGTCGTAGTAGATAACTCAATGAAAATGACAAGACAGTGTGCAACTGCAATGAAAAAGGCCAACACTATGCTGGGGGTTATTAGAAAGCGAACAGAAAACAAATCAGCCAGTATTATAGTGCCCCTGTATAAATCGATGGTGCGACTTCATTTGGAGTACTGTCTACAGTTCTGGTCGCCGCACCTCAAAAAAGATATTATAGCATTGGAGAAAGTGCAGAAAAGGGCAACTAGAATGATAAAAGGGTTGGAACACTTTCCCTATGAAGAAAGGTTGAAGCGCTTGGGGCTCTTTACCTTGGAGAAACAACGACTGAGGGGTGGCATGATCGCAGTTTATAAGATTATGCATGGGATAGAGCAGGTCGAGAAAGAAGTCCTTTTCTCCCTTTCTCACAATACAAGAACTCGCTGAGCAGTCTAGTTAGAACAGATAAAAGGAAGCACTTCTTCACCCAAAGAGTGATTAACACATGGAATTGACTGCCACAGGAGGTGGTGGTGGCTACAAGCATGGATGGCTTCAAAAGGGTATTAGATAAATATATGGAGCAGAGGTCTATCAGTGGCTATTAGCCACAAAGTATAGATAGGAACTCTCAGTCTGGGGCAAGTGATGCTCTGTTTTCTTGGTGCTTGACAGGGGGGCAACAG
Source organism: Lepidodactylus listeri (assembly GCA_029233225.1). NCBI lineage: Eukaryota > Metazoa > Chordata > Lepidosauria > Squamata > Gekkonidae > Lepidodactylus > Lepidodactylus listeri. Next base: position 113,179,920 of record JARCFY010000001.1, on the reverse strand, counting down.
TGGGAGGGCTTCTGGTGTCCTGCCCCTACTGCTGGACCTTCTGAGGGCACCTGGTGTTTTTGGCCACTGTGTGACAGAGTGTTGGACTGTATGGGCCACTGGCCTGATCCAACATTGGCTTCTCTATATTCTTATGTTATGTAACCTGGCATGGCCACATAAATGCTCACCCCAATGCATGATGATGTGCCCACACATCCAGGCTAACCAGTACTGTCCCCCTTAAACTGAAGGAGTCAATGGTAAACAATCAAGTTTAAACAGCAGTTACCAGATGTGAGTGAGCATAAGTCTGGTAGTCCTCTAAGTGCCCTCTCCCAACTGCTCAGATGCTCACAGGCCTCATGTCCAGACTGAAAGCCATATTTGCCACCCCAGTATGAAAAGAGTGGGGCCCGAAGCCCCCCAGGGGCAGCCCCAAGGCAGCTACACCAGCTCACAAAACCACAATGAGCGGGTATCTTGTGTGGGAGGAGCTGTCCCTGTGGATGAATAAGGGGGCCTGGCTTGTGCGGGCATATTGCCAAGAAGACCTGAGCAGCCTGAACCAGGCATGAGCCACTCCCAGGAGGCAGGCCAAGCTTAAATGAGTCCCCTGAGCCTGCTGATCAGTTTTTGATTGCCTGACCCTAAGGACCCCTAAGAAAGCTAAGGAGAAAGCCACTATGACAATCTGTCACCCATCCCTCACACACAATATTTCCCCTCAGTTTTTTCTTTCTTTTCCTTTATCTATTTTCTCCTTTTCTGAATGTTTATGGCTGTCCCACCCAGTCACTTTATTGTATTTTGATGCTGGCTAAGCCCAGGAACTTGAGGGAGGAGACATCATCTCTTTAACTTATACTTCTGAAAAAGGCAAATGACAGGCATATCCCTGTAAGCTTCCACCCCCAAATCCCTTAAGGGGATCCCCAAGGATGGGAAAAACAGGCATGCAGGCCAAATTAACCCCCCAAAGGATCCCTCCCATGCTGACACTACCTCAAGAGGTGGGCACCCTGAGGAATCCATTCAGTTCCCACCAAAGCTCCTACAGCTGCATCCAAGAGCAAAGTCTATGCTGAAGAGGGGAAAAGGTCACATGAAATCAGGGGTAAAATGTCTGAGGTGAATCAAATATAACTCTGAGGTAACTTGGTATAATCACAAACTCCAATTCATATGTTTCCAGCAAGAGAGAGTTTTAAGCTTTTCACAAAGTCTTAGAATCTTGGAGATGAGAGGCTTTGGTTTCAGTGTCTGCTAGACACTCCAGTATAAGTTCTTGAGTTTAACTGACTCTTCAGGTTTCAGAAGGCAGGAATACACTACCCAGCACCCAAATTCCTTCTCTGAGCACACCAGGGATCACTCCACTCTTTAGAGCTATCAACTGGGCAGGGAATCTATAACTAGAAGATCTATTACTTTTCCTGGCCTGAATGGGGGTCTTCACCAATCCACCCACTACTCCTTGCCAACCTTCCCAGTCCTCAGTTAGTGGAACTTCATACTAAAGAAGTTTTGAAAAGGCATCCCTCCAGTCTCTCCAGTATTGATCACATTTGGCTTCTCTGTTCTTTTCAACATATCCAAATCCATTCTTTTCTATCTGCACTGACTTCTAAAACCATTTTGTGTTTGATAATAATGAATAAATTAATATATATCCCACTGTGTTATTAATATATCTCTGTTCACCAAAGTATGACCCCACTTTACAGATACTACCGCCTACCACAACTTCTGTCACACAGGTTTGGGAATACAGAGAGATAAAGCAATCACCATTTGGCATCCATCTTGTCTCTTTTTAATACACAGAGAGCCCTAACTCTTTCACACACCAGGTCCTATCTATCTATCTATCTATCTATCTATCTATCTATCTATCTATCTATCTATCTATCTATCTATCTATCCCAAGACCTTATAGGTCAGTGTGTGTATATACGTGTGTATGTTTTTTCTCTTACAGTATGCATTCAGTCAGCTGGGTTAACTTTTATTTAAAGTTTCAAATAACATTGGAGTGATTCATAAGACCACATCCACAACATTTCTTATCACATGAACTTTTGAACTGTAACTCCACTATTCTTCCAAGACTCTCTGTAATGTTATCTTTTTCTCAGCCAGCTTCAGGCTACTGTTCTCCTACACTGATTCAAGCTGTTATCTCCCTTCTAAACAGTTTCGGTCTCCCTCTTCAGCTGCTTTAATGACTCTAACTGCCAGCTCTCCTCCCAATATTCCATCAGCTCTCATTGGCTGTTTGCAGAAAGAACAAAAATCACAAAACTAACTGGGAAGAGAGATTATAAATCTAGAAATGAAAAGGTAGAAACTCTCCCATTTTTTTTAAAGACAAATAGTAATACTCATAGGCATATACTGAATATATAAATGTTCAAAAGAATGTAATGCACATCATACAGTCACATAAACCACAGACTGATTATACTTAAAAGTGGTACAATCCAAAATAGTCCACAAGCACAAGCCCTCCTAGGGGCAATAACAGTCCATAGAGAAAATACTGTCCAGTATATTCTGATGGTAGCATACATTATCTTAAGACTGTTTTGAAGACAATCCTTCATTAAAGGACATAGTGAGTCAAGGGAGGTACCTGTGGATGGAAATACAAAACCCCCAAAGAAACTACAACTCCTTGGAAAGAATTTTTTAAAATCATGCAGACACATTAAGAATCAATAGGCTATACTTACAATGACTATGCACACATCAAAATACAATTTTTTATTAAGTGGAGTCCAAGGCCTCTTAGCAAATTCACAACTCAATGGTATCAAGTCTAGCAGGCAAAAAGACTCTTAAGACAAACATTCCAACTAGTGGCATGATATGGTAAAGGGCAAATTGTCCCAGCTGTATCTGATTGTAATGGCATCACAGATGTCTTAAAGGGATAAAGGCATCTGTAACATGACCAGATGGCTGATTAAAACTGGACTCAGACTATGACTAGGTTATGGCTGATCACCAGTGTTCCCTCTAAGCTGAGTAAGTGTGAGCTAGCTCACAGTTTTTTAGCCTCCAGCTCGCACATTTTTGTCTTCACCCAGGAAGGATGGCTCTAGAGCAAACTAATTTATGCAGCAGCCAAATCGCTCACTCACCACTTTAATGCCAGGAGCTCACAAAGAAGAATTTTTGCTCACAAGACTCCACAGCTTAGAGGGAACATCGCTGATCACTGTTGTTTTTTGGGGGGATAACCTGTTTAGGACAATAAGTCTCTTCAGTTTTATATGGTGTTATGTTCTGGACGCAATTCCACAGACAACCACGCTGCGATTCTTGATGGGTACACTTGTATGATTCTTTGATGTGACCAAACATGTAATGGCACCAGCCATGCAGTCTGACCGCATGGCCTGGAAAAGGTACAAGCTTGAGGTAAAAGAACAATAGCACCCAGGCTCCTAAAGATCCACCTATCAGGGGCTTAGCATATTCAAATGAACCAATGTAATCTTTGGTGGGAAGATTAACCTATCCTGCAGTGTGGGTGTGGACGGGGGTGAGGCTTTTCTGTGCATATAAACTGACCCCTGTGCCACCTCAGGTATGCTTGTTCCTGACCTACAATAAACTTGATCATGCTGAAACTCACTCCACTGGCCTCCAGACTCCAGTACTTTTCATACTGCCTGTGGGTGGAGGTATATCTGTCAGATATGAACTCTTCTCAAGAAGTCAGGCCTCTGTTTTTTAACAGCAAAATGCACAACTCTTTATTCACATAAACATAGTTGGGGTGGGATATTTACACAGGATAGACCGTTGCTTTTTGTATAAGTGCTTCACTTTGAATTAACATATGCAAGAGTTATCTATATATCTAATTCCCAAGTGGCCCTCCTGCGTGCGGATACCTAAATCCATGCGGGGGGCACTTGGGGGGCAGGGAGGTTGTTCTGCAGATGTGGGACAATCCCCACGTCTGCAGAAACATCCAAAAAAGTTTTAAAAAATTCAGGGGGATACTTAAATCCCCCCAAAAGTAAAAACCTGTTCCCTGCGCATGTGCAAGGCCTGAGGCCTGCTGCGCTGCCATCTGAAAAATGAGGGAGGGGGTCAGGGGGAGGGAATGAGAATGGGCCAGGAGGGAGGGAAATGCCGGGGGGGGGGGGCAGAACGCTGGGCCCAAGTGGTTTAGCACCACTCAGGCCTGGACAAGAACAGGCAAGGAGAGAGGGAGGGAGAAGCAGTGGGGGGTAACCAAAACACTGGGCCCAAGTGGCTTGGCGCTACTCAGGCCCAAACAAAAACAGGCCGGAGAACGGGCTGTCAGCCACTCGGCCAAGCAAGAGCAGGCCGGGAGGGAGGGAGGAGCTCTGGACTGAGTGGCTGTCAGCTTCTCCTCCCCCCGCGAGTATCGCAGGTCCCCCATTGTCTATATATGTAATAGCCGAGGTCCTCTCTGTGTGTGGATACTTATTTCCATGGATCTGGGCCACTTGGAGGGTAAACAGATTTTCCAGCAAACTTTGGGCAGTACCCATGTTTGCAGAAAAATCTAAAATGTTTTGAAATGTTTGGGGATACTTAAATCCCCCCACAAAATAAAACTGCTTATTCTGCACAAGCGCAGAGAAAGGACTTACTGAAGTGTGGAAAAAGCCGTTGGAGCCATGAGGGAAGCTGCCACTGCAATAGCTGTGTGCCCCACCACTGGGACAGCCCCCACCAGGACCACCAGCAATGAAGTCTATAGCTTCAGCCAGCACATTTGGGTACTGGACTGCTGAGTAAAGGCAGCCAGTGCCACCCCCAGGGAGGGAGGGCAGCCGGTTGGCCAAGGGAGCCAAAGGGGCAGCAGTGCCTCTCTGGGAGCCTGCCTGCCCTCTGCTGCGGCCACCACTGCCCAAACTAGCCCTGGAGCCATCAGTTGAAGTGTGAGGAGGTGAAGCCTGCATTGTCACCCCCCCCCCCCCCCCCGGCAACCAGATTGGGGATGTTTGCTGGCCTGCAGCTGCAAAAGGGGAGAAACAGAAAGAAGTGGTGTTCTGTGAGAGGGGAGAGAGAGACAGAGAAAGACTAGGGAATTGTCTGTTGGGAGGGGAAGAATGAAAAGAATGGAAGATTGAGGGAGAGGGAGAGGAAGAGGAGATTGGGGGGATAGAGAAATAGTGGAGAGAAAGAGGGGCAGACTGAGGGGGTGGTGGAAAGGACATTGAGAAGGGCTAGGGTAAAAGGGGGTGAGACATATAAGGGGCAAGAGGAGAAATGGGGTAAGAAAGGATTGCTAGAGAATGGGGTAGGGAGGAAAGCTGACATAGAAGGGGTGAGAAGAGAAGGGGACGTGAGGGAAGATTAGTAAATAAGGGGTGTGTGCAGAAAGAAAGAGGAGCGTACTTTGACAATAAAGGGGGGAGGGGGGAAAAAGGTGAGGGAATCCCCCCTCCCCACAAGTTCCTTGCGAGGACAGCCTGCAACGAAGACTGCAGTAGGGCCACAACACATTATGCAACATTTTGTTGCGGGTCCCCTCTTGTACAACTCTAACTTGGACACATACTGTCTCTGTTACATTGAGACCACTTGGTATTTCGCTTTTCCTGTTACTATCTGTGGTTATACATAAGACTTTCTACATCTGGCTCTCTCAACTGATTGGTGAGGCTATTCTAGCTATTCACAGTGTTTTCCTGACACTAGTCTTTCCCTTAACCACCTCACAAGTTTCCTTGGAGAAGTGTGTGTGTGTGTAGCTTTGTTAATACTAAGGAGTTCTTCAATTTCTCCTTTCATATCACTACCCTCTCTCTCCAGAGGGGACCAGTAGGGAGTGCTCTCTAGCCCCAGTTGTCCTCAGAACTGGTGGCTTGCTTTTTCACTCGGCTTCATAGGTTCCTTCTCCCTCCTTAGCTCTCAGGCTAACTCCCTAACTATCAACTGCCAACTCTCTCCCCCTCTTTTCCTCAAACTCCCTGATAATTCTGAATGACCTGCCCCCATCACTCTTAGTCATGTGACCTAACACTTCTCTTGCTTCACTGCTGCTTACAGACAAGCCTTACAGTCTGTCACAGCATCATTAAACAAAAAAGAACAAGTCATTATGTTAATTAAGACCTGTTAATTCCAGGGACTTAAATAGATAAATAAAATGTTCCTCCTGTTGGTAAAAAATTTTTTTTGAGCATCTATCCTATTGTAAGAGTGGCTCCTTAAATGATATAGCACTGAAAACTTTAAGTAATCATGGGAATGATACATAGTTTGATAATGGCTTGTAAGTGGGCTTGTTTCACCCTAGATCTATGCTCCAATACTCTGGTTTTTATTGCTCTCATGGAGCATCCAATGTAAATCAAAGAACAGGGGCAGAAAATACAGTAGATGGTCTGTTAAGAAGTACGGAGGGAAACCCTTTTAAAATGAATTTACTTCCATTTGGGAGGTCTATGTTAGATGTCACCAAAATCATTTAACAAGCTGCATATCTACCACAACAGAACATGCCCTGTGGTAAAGACGATGGTTCCCTAGGAATATTACAAAGGATATCAGAATGTACTAACATGTCTTTTTTTTAAAAAAATATTCTTCTGTATGACATCAAAGGTCTTAACTGGCACCCAGGTATATCACTTAAAATATGCCAATGCCTCTGTGTAATTTTACTAATGGTTGGTGTTGTACGCACAGTTTATGAAACACTGTTATACACTCTGTACTCTGCCACTGACTTGACCTAACTAACCTTGGTGAGAAAATTTAGCTTCTTTCTGGCATAGATATGTTAAGTGCTATTGATGATTCTAATCACAGAAACAGAAATCAATCATGAACATATATTCAGATATTCACTTTGGTTCATTGCATAAATGCATGCTGGGCAAAATGCTAAATGCTGACAGGTGGTTATACTGCTTGTGACCTTACTTTTTCTTGGTAAACAATATCTGCACATGCTTCTGATGTCAGTTAGCTTAAGTTAGATGAAGAACATACAGCACTATGTACCCATATCTGCTACATTAGATACTTCTAGAGCTTCATACCATGGGAGGCACATTGTTTAGCTAAAATTGCAACATCTTTACTTGACTAAACTCAACCCACTGGTCCGAGCCCAATCAGAAGGTTATGACAAAGTTTGATGGAACCAGTAATTATGATTTATTTGCAAGCATCATACTGAGTATAAAATCCTATGTCTCCCATTGTAACTTCGTGAGAGCCTGTGGTATTCGAAGGACTAAAGCCCTGTTGTACCTGTGCTTCCCCCTTTATTAATAAAGTTCTAGATTTCTTCTGCTCTACAGGAATTGCAATGTGTATTCTCTCAAATTGGGCTGGGGAAAACACAACCAGAGATAGCATTTCTGTCTAACACTGGTGCCAAGTTAGTAAACTGCACACTGCATACCACCCTATTACTTGCTGACGACACCTTATTGTCTGCCAATAATGTGTCTGTTCTGAATCAGAGCTCTACTCTTAAATACTTGTAAGACTTCATAAGGTTAAAGTGAAAGTTGCTGAGTAACTTTGTCAATTTCAATGGCACAAGACTGAGGTGTTGATGAGTTCCTTTTCACTGAGATATTGCCTATATGGCAGGTTTCTCGTAAAATGACTAGGATGGAAAGAACAGAAATGTAAATAGCCGTTGCAATCAGTGGGCTTTTTATAAAAGGCAAATGCCCCCATATGGTCAGCAGATCTATAAATAATAGTATCCAAGTATGTGACTCTCTGCTGACTATGTTGCCCCACAGATTTTATGCTATCATGCAGTTGGTTTAGCCATTCCAAAAATGCCTCTATATATTCCATACCATCAAATATTATTAACAAATCATCTATAACGTGTTTGTAATACAGCAAACATTTAAAAATGTATTTTGGTGTTCATTCAGCATACACCTGCTTTCAAAATCACCCATGAATCAATTTGCCACATTCGGGGCACTTGGACTGCCCATTGCTATGCCTTTCTGCTGTAAATGGAATTGTTCCCTATACTGGAAATAATTATTTTCAATGATTAGATTGGCTATATCCATAAAGAAATGTGTAGGTAGAAGTTCAACTGGTCTAGTATCTAAAGCATTCATTAGAGCCAATCTGGCTTCAGCACGGGGTATGTTAGAATACAAAGATACTACATCTAGTGTCATCAAGACTGCATTATCAGAGGGAGGGAAGCCTTCCGATTTTTTTTTTTGGAGTTTCTACGTTTTCATTTCCATGTCTGCAGAGAGAGGCAGAACTGAATCCATCCATCACAAAGAGTTACCAAGGTAGTTTATAATAAAAAAAATAAAACAACACTTACAGTCATTTGCTAAGTACTATTTTCATAAGAGAAAGATATTTCCTATTTTTGAGCAAGCAGGCACTAGTTTCACTGTCACTGCACTTTAAAAATTAAGAAGCCAGCTAGCTCTGCTGCAGGGCTTTTAAAGGCCAATAAGGGCAAGCCAGGGTAAGGTTATTGACATTGTTCCTGCTGTTCTGACCTTGCTATGTTGCATGCTTTTTCTTCTGCTTCACATTTAGGGTTGCCAGCTCTGGTTTGGGAAATCCCTGGAGATTTGGGGGCAATAGCTGAGGAGTGTGGGATTTTGGGAGGGAAGGAGTTTTTTCAATCTAAATTAACTTCCAGTATCCACTTTCTGCCCATCTGTTTCAGCTTTTCAAAACATCATTGGGGAAAGGCAGGAACCTTTCCTTTCCCCACAACACTGTTCCAAGTGCAAAAGGGTTTCCTATGATCTTTAAAATAACATTTCCTGCAGCAGCTGTGTGACTACAGGAAAAACAAGGTGGGTCAGGGAAACCCAGAATTCACCCTAAAACATAACAACTAGTTTGGTCCTGAGACAATTTTTGAATGACTATTTGAGAAAGACCCCAAACATTTCTGCTCAGATCCATAGAGTTTAGCTAGTCCCACATTACTTCATGAATAGCAGAAAGGATAGAAAGCTTTGCTAGGACAAGCATGGAGCAGAGAGGCAGGAAAGCTGTAAGTAAACATTGACTACCACCCATCCGTGTAAATGTGTGTCCCCAGGAGCTAGCCTAGCAGTAACCCACAACTTTGTGTTTCATTTTGAAATGGAGTTGGTGCCAAAAACTAATTCCCATCTGAAAGAAGGATGTGAAGCAGGCATATTTCTATACATGTATTTCTCAAAACACTTTACAACCATTTTTTAGTAATCTACACAACAACTCTGAACAGTAGGACAGAGATTTATCATACCTATATTCAGGGCTTTTTTTTTTCCTGGGAAAACATGCCGGGATGGAGTTCCAGAACCTTTTTGGCAAAATTCTTTTAAAAATCTTTAAAAGTTCATGAGTTTTCAGTATACAGATTGAAAACCTCATTTCCCTCTTGAGAGTTCTAGCACCTCTTTTTCAAAAAAAAGAAAAGAAAAGAAAAGCCCTGCCTATATTACGGGTGAAAGACTCTTGAAAAAGTCACATCTGGACCTGGCTGAATTGGCTAATTACCGACCGCTGTCCAATTTGCCCTATTTGGGCAAATTAATTGAGAGGGCGGTGGCATTACAGCTACAGGGGTACCTGGATGAAGCTTCGGTCCTTGACCCCTACCAGTCCGGCTTTCGCCCTGGTCATGGGACGGAGACAGCTCTGGTCGCCCTTACTGACAACCTCCAGAGACATCTGGATCGGGGCGGTGTGGCGGTGTTGCTGTTGCTTGACCTGTCGGCTGCATTCGACATGGTCGATCATCAGCTGCTGTCCCACCGCCTTGGCAATGTGGGGATACAGGGACAGGCCTTACAGTGGCTCGTTTCCTTTCTCCAAGATCGGGGACAGAGGGTGGTGCTTGGGGAGCACCAATTCAGGAGGCACCCACTTGATTGTGGAGTGCCTCAGGGGGCGGTGCTTTCCCCAATGCTGTTTAACATCTATATGTGCCCCCTTGCCCAGATTGTCCAGAGGTATGGGCTGGGGTGTCACCAGTACGCTGATGACACTCAGCTCTATCTGATGTTGGGTGGCCGGTCGGCCTCCGACCCGCAAGTTCTGGACCGGGCACTGCACGCCATAGCTGGTTGGCTTAGGCAGAGTCGGCTGAAATTGAACCCGGCAAAGATGAGGTCTTGTGCTTGGATCAGGGTGGTTTGGGGTGGGGGGTCCTGCTCCTGAACTTCGACGGGGTGCCATTGGTGCCCACGGCAGAGGTAAGGAGTTTGGGAGTGCTCCTGGACCCCTCCTTGACAATGGAGGCCCAGGTAACAGCCACTGCCAATTCAACTTTTTATCATCTATGGCTGGCTCGGCAGTTGGTTCCCTTCCTCGATCGCGACAACCTGGCTACAGTGATCCATGCGACAGTCACCTTGAGGCTTGATCACTGTAATGCTCTCTACATGGGGCTGCCCTTGGCACAAATCTGGAGGCTTCAGGTGGTGCAGAATGCCGCAGCCAGGCTGTTGATGGGCCTCACTAAGAGGGACCATGTCCAGCCTGTGCTAGCAGCACTGCACTGGCTGCCTATAGCATACCGGGTTCGCTTCAAGGTTATGGTGCTTACCTTCAAAGCCCTATATGGCCGAGGTCCAACATACCTGAGGGACCGCCTATCCCCATATATACCCCAGTGAGCACTTCGGTCAGGGGCCCAAAATCTACTCTGTATACCGGGCCCCAGGGAGGTCAGGCTTGCTGGAACCAGGGCTAGGGCTTTTTCGGTGGCGGCCCCTGTCTGGTGGAATGAGCTCCTGGGTGAGATCAGGGCCCTGCAGGACCTTATGCAGTTCTGCAGGGCCTGCAAGACAGAGCTCTTCCACCAGGCTTTCAAATAGTAGCCACCACTGCTGGCCCCACATCATGATTGCTATCTGGTAATGTGGGTTACCCTGGTGGCTGCCCAGGCCTGATGGCCATGGAAGGCTGTACTTGACCCTTAGCCATCTGTTTTTATATTATAACTGGAAGCATTGGTTAACTGGAATTTTACTGTAAACAGATTGTTTTGGGATTTTATGGTGGATTTTAAATGTTATTGTACTGTATGTTGCACTTTGTGCCATGTTAGCCGCCCTGCGTCCGCTTGCGGGGAGGGCAGGGTATAAAACTAAAGAATGAATGAATGAATGAATGAATGAATAAATAAATAAATAAGTAGGACTCAAAAAGCTAGTGACTTTGCTAATTATACCAAATGGATAAATGAAATTTCAACCAGGACCTTCTGGATCCAGATCTTATTCATATAAAAGACAACACTAATTCCCTATTTAAGCTCATGTAACAAGTTACAAATTGCAGGTTTACGCAACACTATCAGAAACCCAGGGTTAATAAGAAAAGACCACACTTTCTTCCCATGGACAGTTTTCTATATAGTTTTCATATAAAGCAGAGTTGAAGTTTGCCAAATGTTCAATGCCATTTTGCTGAGATTACTCATGAGAGATCTGAGCAAGGTTTCACCAGAAAAAGTAATATTTGAACAAAGTCTCATCAAGAAAGGGCAATTGTGAAGAAGGTGTAATAACTAAGCGTACTGATCCACTAAAGAAGTCCCTCTCGGCATGCTCAGTACTATAGTATACTGTCTCCTGAGCATTTCTTACCCTTGCCAAGGCCTTGCTGTTTTTGGATTGTAGGATTTCTAATTTGGAGTTCAATAAATTTCTTCCCTTATTTCTATACAGAGTAGTTCTTCAGTGATTGGAGAATGCAAAGTGAAGCACACGGAGCAGAGAGACAAAAAAAGCAGCAGTTCAATTTAGTATTCCACATAACTCCCTGGTATTTTATTTAAAACATTTAGAAATCACGACACTACTGATGAAAATGAAGCTTTAATCATGAATGTTTGTATGCCGCACAAAAGCACCTTGCAACTAGCAATTTCTAATCAAGACAAGGCCAGTACTGAAATATCAAAGTTCTCCTGGAGTTAAATTCTCCTTGCTAATGTTTATGTGGACAACATATGTAAAGGGGTTATAAGTCCGCTTGCGGGGAGGGCGGGATACAAATCCCAAAATAAATAAATAAAATAAATAAAGTCAAAAATATTTTTTTCTGACTAAACCTGCATAATAGATTTACGGTTCTGCAATGAGAATTACAATATACTGCCCATTCTTCCAAACCAGACATAAGAGAATATCATATATACCTTTACCTAAAAAGCTACAGATGGATAATACAATGTAGTAGTGCAGTTCATATAAGGAACCAAACAAAATGAAGACAAGAATATTTATCTAAAAAAAAAAAAAGTCCTTTCAGCCAGTCAAATTAAAATGGAAGAAGCAAAAGTGCCAAGGTATCTTAAACCACAGCTAAGGAATGTTTTAAACATGCAGAAGAATTAGATGATAATGATGTCATCGAAAACCTAGGTGGTGGAATAGTCTGCACTATTTCAGAGTGCAGGTGGAAGATCATAGAGGATCATGTTTTGGTATGCTCTCCAAGGCTGAAAGAAGCCCTCCTAAAATTAGCAAACTGGCATAGCAATAAAAGATAGGGAGATAATTTTTCTAATTACTGTAGTACTGAACATGTTTGTTTTAATACAAAGGGATATTCATAACTTGAATCCACCATCTACAGTCTGAACTTGTGCATTCCATTCCACTAATTTAACTTCATTCTTGTCTCATTTTACCACTGGAGGGTTCATAAATAAGTCAGAGAGCCCACGTTTCAAGCAAATGAAACAAACAATATAAAACAGTAGCCTTTTCTTTTCTACCCTAACACTGAAGGCAGTTTAGTACACTACCAGCATATAGACAAGCATGTCCTTAACAATGCTCCACCTCACTATTTCCCCCTGCATAGAAAACCCAGTATGCCAAGTGATAATGAGGTTAATCACGATTGCTCCTGCTATAAAGTTCTCACATGAGGCTGCCCTGCACAAGGGGGGCCCCTCAATAACCCCTCTGGATTTGGTTATCCATGAGCTGTTGAACTGGATAACATCTTTGATGCCTCAGCCTGCTTGACAATTTGTCCTTAAAAGTTTACAGCAAATACACACTGTTTCTGCCATCCCTGGCTAGAGACTATCTAATCCCCCAGTGTCTATCCTTACAGCATTATGAAGCAGGAAAAAAGGCCTCTATATATGGTCAACTCAAAAAGAAGCTTCAAAGCCTTCTCTTTGGCCCCAAGGAGAACAGCTAAATCTCACATTGCTGTTAGGAAAGATGGGAAGAGAGGCAGCCATAATGGCAGAAGCTTATAATGGGGAGGTCAAGATGGCTTAAATATACCCATCCCCCAATGGACTGAATCAGACGAGATATAGTTTTGTTTAACCAATGTTCTTTGACTTATGTGGCTAGCCGATAAACCACACAGTTAACTATCATCCAGGCAGCAAAGGGTAACAAAAGTATTTATTCGAATAAGGAACATCTCACAGCACAGTTCAGCGTGGATGTTTAATGAGCAAATACAGAAAGCAGACTTATATACTCTTCTGGCTCCTCCTCACTTCACATCATCACTGACATCATTCAGGCATGCTCAGTTCAGATCATTTTGTTTAAGAGTCCATCAATCACATATTTGGCACACAGGTTGTTACTTGGCTACATTTCATCCCCCTACAACACAGGTGCAGTGTTCATCCTGCTCATTATATTTGATTGACAATTTTGTTTACTTCTTTTGGCTTTAGTCCCAGACTCCTTTCACCTTTGAAGGAACTTTATACACACAGAAGGACTAAGTTCATTTTCAGTATCAAATCTATCAATATTGGTTTCTTTTACATTGATACAAAGCATAACAGCATTCTTAATACAGATTATTTCTATTAAAATACATATCTGACGCATTTGATTATAAAACATAGCATTTCTAATATTTTTAACTTTCTATAAACACCTTTTAATGTTTTAAAGTTATAGCATAAGGCTTTTATAGATATATAGATTTACACATTATTCTTCATTTTTATTCATCAGGGAATTTTACAGAATATTTTTGATATTTTTAAAAGTTTATTGAAGTGTTTAATTTGCAAAATATACCAGTTTACTTTAACCAGCAGGAGACACAATTCTACAATACAAATTCTGTATTCTTAATTGACCCTTTTTAATTGATGCCAAGTGTCATGATTTAAGATCTACCTGCACTTTTAATGAGCAGATGTGCATGACTTCATCCGCTCATTAGTAGCTTAGTACTCCTTAACAAACTTCAAAGCATGCAATTAGTTTCTTTGGCTGACCTGCCCATGATCGTTTTGGCCGAGTTCTCTATTCACCTGGTCAGTTCTGAGTGTATAAGGATTTCTCTTTAGACAAACAGTCCTTTTGCCCTAAGCTCAATAACTTTCTATAGCAGAGCTTAAATTTGCTAAACTTGTTGCCTTTACAAACATCTCATACATATTTTTCTTTAAAACATTATATTCAGAGATATTTACCTTTTAACAATTATGTTTTTCTATAAAAGCACCTTAAAAACTTAGATCTATTTTTTTATTCAAACTACAACTGAACTTTTATTCAACTCTATGAATCTTGGCAGGCATCTTAATAATAAATTCTAATGTCATGCTTTCCAATTAGACACTGGCATTATGCCAATTAAGTTCATGTAAGTATCTGTACAAATCAACAGAATCTTTTTTATTGAAAATAATATATAAGCTGCATAAAGCTAAAGGTAACATATAGGTTTTCCTTATTGATATGTTAAAAGCACTTTAAGCTTACTGAAACCTGCTAGTAGATCAATATGTTAGTTCTCCCATTCAAAGCTGCTATACAAAGCAAAAGCTGCTATGAATTCTTTACCTCAATTTGGCCAATTCCTACTTCTCTTTGAAGCAAAAGGATTCTATAATAAATTTTGTCCTAATGAAAATTTGGCTAGGTTGAGAGAGACAAGCACCTGCAGCCAACTCCCAATTAAAAAGTTGATGCAAGAATATCTTGTCAATTAAAAAAGATTGAAACCACCTGGCGTTATACAGTACAGACAGTGCATAGTGGTTTACAAACAGGCTGCCAACCCTCCAGAAAGAACCCCAAAGTATTTTCCCCAAAAATTTCATAAAAACCTACAATAATCAATAGAAAAATCACTTGAACCCTGGGCACACCCTACACAATGCTGGCTAGAGATCCATCATCAGAAGTTAAGAGTCTTTGTGGAGTCCACTATATATCATTGCTAAAACGTTGAAGTCTGAGTACAGCACTACATTAATACTGAATGAATGAAAAATTATATTGTACTTGCTGCATGCTCAGTAGTGTGTATGAAGAAAACTCAACTTTTATCTCAGGTAAGGTCACCAGCCCCCAGGTGGGAGCAAGGGATCCCTCAGTTTGGAGGGCTTCTGCCTGCTGCTGGCTGGCAGGGTAAAGTCCCACCCTCCAACAGGCACTACCTGGTGCAATATCTCTGATGTGATGACATTACTTCTGTGTGACATCATCACACCAGGGATGTCTCTGCATGACATCGCCCCACCCTCACATTCCCGGAGAGCTCCTTCCTACCCCCTACCAGTGAGCAAAGAGGACCTGGCAACCCTAATTTCAGGTTTCAGAGGGACTTGTGACTGAAATCCAGACCACAAGAAGAAAGGGTATTTTCTTTGGCTACCCAATTACACAGAATATACATTTGCCGAGAAAAAATGACTGAAAAGCCAAACTCCTCTAGGATACCACTGTAGACAGAAATCACTTTATATATTTAGATTAATTTTCTCCTGTCTCTGTAGTCTACTAAGTTTGGTGTTAACTCTTGCTTTCTCATTCATACTTTATATCACAGGTGTCAAATTTAAATCCTGCAGGCCGGAAGCAGCCTGCCCATGGCTTTAATCTGGCCCACGGCACTCCCCTCCCCTTCCTGTGCTCACCCTTTTAAGCTTGAGGCTGTCAAAGTTCCCAGCTCCCTCCATCTTCTATTTGCCTTCTTGGGCAGGAAGCTCTTCTGCGCTTGCAAAGTTAAGAAGAAAATACAGAATGGATTTTTCTATTAAGGTCTCCACACCCAAATAGACTACTCTGGGATTGTTTCCAGCAATAGAAACAGTGCTCTGGGACTGGGATGACAGCCCCCAGAGTAGAATGACGGTCTTTAGCAGTTGAATCTGTGTTCTGGGACTGGAATGACAGGGCACAGAGTGGAATGACAACCCCTGGGAGTAGCAGCAGCATTCTGGAAATGGATTTCCACTCTGGGGACCCTCATTCCAATCCCAGAATGTTTTTGCTACTCCTAGGGACTGTCATTTCACTCTGGTGGCTGTCATTCCAGTCCCAGAGTAGTCTATCTGAGCGCAGAGGCCTTAATGGGAAATCCATTCCACATTTTCTTTTCAACTTTGTGCTACAATGGAGCTCATGAAGTTTCACTTTACAGTGTTTGTATAGTTGAAACTGTTGCTTGTGGAGGTCTTTCCTTGCAAATACAGGGTTGATGTTTTGAGCCAGCTTGTCTCTGCTGAATGGACCTGAGAACAGGTGCCCGAGTGAGTAGTCTAACCTGAGAACCCACATCCAAAGGGGGACATTACACTGGAGAGCCTGGGAGGGGGGAGGGGAGAAGCCTGCAATACCCAGCCATTTTATGTTCCTAGGCTCAGATCATTTTATATTTTTAGTTTATACTTTTAGTTTCTGTTGTGATCCTTATGTTTTTTCTTGATGTTTTATCTTAAAAATTGCATTGCCAAACCCCACTATTCCCCAACCTTTTTATTTTAGGCAGGCATCATTTGGTGGTGGGGAGTGGGGGGTGGGAGGTGTCCATTATCAAAGACTGTTAAATAAAGAAAATATTGCAAAGTTTTAAGCATATTTGGATTTTAAGTAAAAAAAAAAAAAAGAATATCTCTGTGTTTGTATCTTTTATAAAAATTTATATCTCTGCTACCTGGCATTACATTTTATGTCAAACATGGCCTATTTATGTCACATCTGGCCCTTGTAGCAAATGAGTTCGACACCTCTGCTTTACATGATATGCATCCTTTCTATAAATATCATAATCCCAGTTTGTTTATTAGCAAAATTCCAAGATATGTAGTCTCAGCACATCTACTAGTGATAGACACATTGACAAAAGAGGTCTGTGGTCTGAAGATGTACAGATTCAAGGTGCCAGCTTACACAAACCCAACATTCCTTCTGCTCTGGGGTGGTAAGTATCTATAAGATTTCTGTCTTTATCCACATATTCTCTTGGAAATAATAATTTGGTTTCCATAATCATGGATGGAAACATGCTCTCTTGTAATCAACATAAATCAGTTTCCTGTTCTCCTTCTTTGAGTATTATTTCAATAAGTTACAACTCTCAGCTTATCTATGTGCTTAAAAAGATTGATAATTGAAAAATGTTACAATAAAGCATTTTTTTAGGTTTGTTTTTTAAAAATGAATTTAAAAAGCATGAATATTTGCCCTGGTACCCCCCCCCCCCCCCGCAAATGATGTCACGAAACAACAGGCTATGGGTTCAACTAGTTTTATTTATTCAAATAATTAAATTAATTAGATGGCTGATTTACATCACTGCTTATTCCAGAAAGCTGATAATTTGGGGACTGGGCTGTGCTAGACATCTGCCTGGTCTGCCTTTTGGCAGATGCACCCCAGCTCCAAACAGCCAGCACTTCCACCTGCCTTATCACTGCCTGTACAGCCATATATGCAGAGAGGAGCCAAGCTTCATCCCTCTTTCCTGATGTACAGCAAGGCTCCTATCACATTCAAAAGATGTCGCTCAGCACCGAGGGCACTCCTTCACAGCACACCCAGCCACAAGGCATGTGATGGCCTGTTCCAATCACACCCCTCATCACCAGATGTCTCAGGGTGCTTGCCAATTAACCTTACCTCTCCTGGGCAATCCACCCTATTCCTGACACACAAGGGGGTTGGCCTAGCTTCATGCTCCTTGCCCCACTTGCCTAATATAACATCACACAGGCCTTGAGGAAGATCAGCCAAGCAAACATCAGACTTCCTTGGAAATATGAATCTCATCCTTCCTACACAGGTGCAACGTATTGTGGTGGATTGAAAGATGGGAGATGCAAGTCCACCCCCCAATCTTTAGAACCACTCTTCTAATAGCCAGAGTGGCTTTATGCCTGTCATTTTCAATGGTGATGGGCTTGACAGCACCCCTCCAGATGCACCTCTGGAAGAATTCTGTCCAGACTTCCAGCACTCCTGGGCAATATTCCCTAATCATCTTTGAATCCACAAGACTCCTTATTACCAGGGCAACACCTTTGGTCTGCACCAGTTTATTCTCTCCTAATTGCAACACAAGGACACTGGACACCTACCCTTTCTCAGGGCCTGGTGGAGAGAGAACAGGAGCTGGCCTCACCACATCTCCTACTTGCCATACTACTGGATTCTCTCAAGAGGGGGAAGACACAGCTGAGTTCCACCAATGCTGACCTTGGCCCCTTCTCTTAATCCAAAAGATAATGGAGTAGTCCAGGGTGAGGAGCCTGCCTAGGCTATATATGATATGCCTGCAACTGCAAGAAACAAATCATATTACATTCTCCAATATAATTCTGCTGATCCACTGTATTGTCAAGCAAAATATACACATGGTGTGTATATTTTATTTGACAGCTTGTCCCATGATCTCTCTACTTTTAATCCCTTGTATTGGGTTGGCTGCCGCTTAGGCAGCTTCATAAAATGAGCTTGTGGCCAGGCAGGCCTGATCTTGCTGCTGCCAAGGCAGCTTCATAAAATGACTATGTGGCCAGATAGGCCCTATCTTGCTGCCATTGAGGTGTTGTCAGTCCAAAATGAATGCATATCCAGACAAGCACAATCTTGCTGTTGTCAAGGTGGCTCCAACCAATTTATGTGTGGTCTGACTGGGTTACACCCACTACCGCAGAGGCAGCTCCCATCTTAAATGAATGCTTCCCCAACAGGCCCACTGTTGCTGCTGTTAAGGTGGCATCAATCTGAATTGACTGTCTGGCCATAAGATGCCCAATATTGCAACCATCAAGATGGCATGGAACTGAAATATATGCATGTCCTGACTGGCCTAACTTTGCTGCTTATGTCAAAGTGACACCAACCAATGAAAACATGGCCTGACTATACTAACAATAAAGCCATCATCAAAGTGGCTCAACATGAGAAAAGACCACTGGATTCCCTTCCCAAGATGCATGTGGCTACACTGCTCCCTCAACAAACTTGCAACTTCCACCGAGATGCCACTGCCATGCACCCCAAAAATTATGTGACAAAGCAAAGACCGCCAGCTACATTAGACTAGACCAAACCTTTCTAGCAGATCTGTCTGCAAAATGAGATACCGTTAACCAGAGGTCCTTTTGTAGAAAAAGAGGTGCAGGAGCTCATTAGCATAAGTCATTAGCATATGCCACACCCCCTGACATCACTGGAAGTGTGTCAGAAGGCCACACACCCTGACATCACCGGAAATGTGTCAGAAGGCCACACCAACCACTCAGGCTCCACCCCCAAATTCTCCAAGGTATGTCCCAACTCAGAGCTGGCGAGCCTATCAGATGGCACACATGGGGGAAAACAAACAAACCAACCATGTCAGGTAAAGAGGGGGGATACCAGGATACCAGGTCAATATATTTTTGTTCTTAGGTGCTTTTAGTGTTCCTTTTCTGTTTGACTGGCAGCCTTCCTCTCTGTTACAGTTGACTGTGGATTTTATATCACTGCCATTTAGTGTTATTTTTGTCAGCCACAACAAGGTCACTTTCAGAGAGGAAAAGCAGGTTATCCATTTTTAAATAAATAATGTTGCCAAGTCTGGATCCAGAACAACAACGAAATCACATCCGCTAATTTTTGCCTAAACAAAACCCAATGATCTAGAGTTGTGGTCTTCAACCTAGGAGTTGGCAGACAGAGCCATCCCCCCCCCCCAGCCATTTGGAACTCCCCACACATGTAAAGACACAGCAAGGGTGCCATGGCTCTTCTCTTTGGATGCACATGAAGAAGAGCAGGATGGCAGGGTGAGGTCACCTTCGGGGTGCCAACCATTGGTTCATTTATCACTAAAATAAACCTCTTGATGACTGGTTTTTGTTTCTTGTCCTTGGCCCCTTCGGTCTGTTGGTTATGGTCCAGCTCCCCCTCTTCCTGTCACATGACTCTGATATCACATCCTTGCAGCTCACAGGATCCTGGTTCAAGAAAGAGAAGGAGAAGAGATTGGATTTATACCCCACCCTTCACTACCCAAAGGAGTCTCAGAGCACCCTCAGCATATACGACTCCCCCCTTTCTCCTTTACTTAAAATAAATAGTTATGATTTTACTTACACAGTGATTGAGATAGGACACCTTTTGCTAGTTATATAGTAGTTTGCCAGTAACCTGAATGGGATTTTCTTTGACAAATAGCTGAAGCAGCAGGAAGTTGGAGGGTCACCTCCCTCTGGAAGAAATGGGGAAAACAAAATGAGTGGGAACAAAGAAATTCTTGCAGAGACAGTCCTGGCTTCAGATTAGCCTGCCCTGACTATGTTGGTGGTCTCCCATCCAAGAACTAACAGGGGCTGGCCTTGCTAAGCTTCCGAGATCAGATCAGATTGCACTCAAATGGTTCAGACAGCCTCTTGTCCAGTTGCCCTCCCTGTGAGCTGTGAAATTTTTTTTTCTGCAGCTCATGGCCAGAATAAATGAGTAAACACTTCACATCCCCCCTTTGGAGACAGTGCTTCACTCACATCAGTCTTCTGCCAGCCACTCCACATATGGCTGAGGAGGGGGGGAGAGAATATCATGGAAGTAACCTCATCTAGTCCAACCCCTTTCACAGGAAATTCACAAATACCTCCTTCCCCCCCCCCACACCCAATGACCCCTGTTCCATGCCCAGAAGATGGCAACCTCCAGGATCTCCAGCCAAACTGACCTGACTCAAACTGACCAAAATTGCTTCCTGACTCCAAAGTGGAGATCAGCATTTCCCTGGGCATGTAAGAAAGCGCCACGAGAACCAAGCACTGAGGCAACCCTTCCTGCCCTCCCTCTCATGATTTGCCTAAGTTCACAGGATCAGCATTGCTGTCAAACGGCCATCCAGCCTCTATTTTAAAACCTGCAAAGAAGGAGAAATATAAACAGAGAGACAAAAATATAGATAAATAGAAAGAGAGAGAGACACAGAGAGAGAAGCCTTCTCCTCCCAGAATCACAGGGTCATTTTTTGTAACTTTGCTGTTTTTTGGCAAAGAGGTGGTGGCAGTGGCAAGGGCAGGCGAGTGTGGGGGAGAGGAGAGTGGGCAGCTGGCTTTGGAACTGGAGCCCCAAGCCAGCCTGTAGGAGAGACAGCGGCGAGCAGGTGGAGCAAGCGAGTGAGCAAGGAGGGGAGAGTGGCCAACTGGCTTTGGAGCCAGAGCCCCAAGACAGGCTGGAGAGATGGTGGCAGTGGCAGCAGGCAGGCAGGTGAGCAAACGGGGAGGGGAGAGTGGGCAGCTGGCTTTGGAGGCTCCTATTTGAGCAAGCAGACCAGCAGTCCCCAACTGTCCAGAGAGTTAAAATCGTCATCATCTAGCGCTATAAATAGAACATGCACACCAACTGATAACCAGTTACATAGTTTAACACGGAATAGTTTAACACAGAAAACATTTCAAATTAAATGTCCAATCCATCCCCAATTAAGCACATATTATGCCGCTTTTCCATTGAAATCAGTGAGAGCTGGCTTTGACCTTGATAGCCCAGCAAGCCCAATCTCGTCAGATCTGGGAAGCTAATCAGAAATGCTGGGCCAGGAGAACAAAAACAAAAAGAGGCCCCCTCCTGCTGCCACCCCCGCCTGCGCAGAAACGGCGGCCGGGAGGGGAAAAAACAAAAAGAGGCCCCCCTTGCCCCCGCTCCCACCTGTGCAGAAACGGTGGCCGGGAGGGGGAAAACAAAAAGAGGCCCCCCACCCCTGACACCACCCCAGCCTGCGCAGAAATGGCAGCCGGGAGGGAAAAAAACAAAAAGAGTCCCCCCCCTCGCCGCCTCCCTGGCCCACACAGAAATGGCGGCCGGGAGGGGGAAAAACAAAAAGAGGACCCCCTCGCCCCCATCACCACCCCGGCCTGCACAGAAACAGCGGCTGGGAGGAAAAAAACAAATAGCCTCTAGAGGCCTTGTCCTAGGCCCTTGCCAGACCGTGGAGCCCTTACCTGCCTGCTGCTTGCTCTTCTTGTCACTGACTCAGGGCTGTTGGGAGAAGAGGGTGGGGCTTATGTACCCACCCCCTGGGCTCTTCACTCCTGGAGCGACACTCCCCTGCGCCCCGGCCCAAACGGAGGCCTGCCTTTAACCTTTCTAAGAAACATAGCCATGCAAAAGGATCCACCTTCATGTACCATGTAACACTCATCCTGTAACATCTTTCACTCTTTTGTGTTCACTGTACACCTAAGAAAAGCCCCTCTTGAGGACACCACCCTACACGCAAAGTTCACATGCCCCAGTAGAGACTGCACTTCCCAATACAGACTGCATTTGCTTGTACCCAAACCTGGCAACAAGGTAGAACCCTTCTCAGATTTATCTCATGGAAGCCTACAAGCCTCATCTACTATATTTAGGCCAAGATATGATGGGTCTTGGATGGGCTTTCAGCTTCCTCAACTGTCAAAAACAGAGGGACAAGTTCTAATGCCACTCCTCAAAATTGCCTTAAGCTGGGCACATTCTCTGGAGTTACTGGGGCTGGCAAAAAAGAAGAAACTAGAGTTCATCTAAAAGTGTTACCCTAGTAGAATCTGCCTTTCCCTCAAAGACTCCTTTGACATGGTCTAAAACATGCAAAACTGAACAGAAATAAAACATGACCAGTCCCTAAAGGGGAACTCATCAATTCTTAAGTGCTGGGGTACCAAAAAAGATCTTTAAAAAAACCCTCAAAAAACAAACTCTAAGTACTTGATGCAGATCCACAAGGCCCATCAAGGACCTAAGTGAGGAATACAAAAACCAATTGTAAATCCTTCCCATAAACACTGCATCTCACTGTCATGAAACTGGCCTGACCCAAACTTAAGGGCATCAAGTCAAATTGGGCTGGAAGGTTTTTAAAGGACCTCCTCAGCACCACCTCCTTAGCATCCTCCCTGGGCAATGCGGCCACTATCTCCACCCCTCTGCCAGCAGGAGTGGCCACTGGGGTTTCCACCACACCAATTATATGTGGATTGAAAGTTGCATGGCTTTCTATTGCAGCAGCCTGCACTATTAAACTCCCAGCACAGCTGCCAGTGCCAGGACTGCGCCAACAGCTTGATGTCCCCTGCCTGTGGCATATGACCAGACACCTTGGAGATCACATGCCCACTGTCTGAATATCTCCCTGACATGGCATAAGCAGGTGCTATACATTTTGACCAGAGTTGTTGATTTTCTTTTTTCTAAGCTAGGTTTGGGTGCAATGCTGCCCTCATTTTAAATTCTCATTATATCTCAACTGAGCCAACCTAGCATACTCAGCATATGCCCTGGGGATAATGTTTAGATATTTAATCAGACATGGGTTTTATTGAGCTGAACCTAAAGAATGACCACCAAAAATATGTTAACACTCACCCAGATGTCCCACATCCTCTCAGATGGAGGAATCAAATGCTGACTGTGGAGGATGAGACCTGGCACTTATGAACTTCAAGGACCAGAGAAGTGGAGGTGGTGGAAGGGAGTGACCCCTGAGAGAGAAAAGAGGAGCTACCACCATTCTACCCACAATCTCGAGAATAAGTGCCAGGTTGGGCTCAGACCTGTGATGTAACTGATTCCTCAACCCACATCTGAGGTTGAGCGTGCTTCTGTATCTCCTGACTCCTGACCCTGGAACCAGTCCAGTGCCCCCCTTTGTCCCCTCAAGACGGCAGCCCTGACTTGATTAATGTATTAGCCAAGAGGTTTAACTAGGATAGGGCTGCCAGGTCTTAGCTGCGATCCAGTGGGGGGCTCCCTTGTCCAGGCTGGGATCTTCTGCTGTGTGTGTGATGTCACCCGGAAGTGATGTCATTGCATTTTCAACATGGGGGTGACACGCTAGTTTTTGGGCCAAACTCTTTTTTTTTTTGCTTCAAAAACATAGAGTTTGCCCTAAAAATAGAGTGTCACCCCCTACATGCCAGTGATGCAATGGCATCACTGTGAATGTCTCATTTTGCCACAACATACACATTTTAAAAAGAGTTTTCCATTCATCTATTGACCACAGGAAATTTCAAGACTGCCTTTCAGTTCATAATGTACAGGACATGGGAATGGTCTGATAGAAATTTGAAGAGACTCTAGCTGCTACTGGTGTGTGTGCATTTTTATCTTCTAAAATTCCCTATACGCATCACTTCTGCAAACATGGCAAATGTCTTTTAAACTTGAAAGGCAGTTGGAGATCCCATGTTGACAGCTGTTGAAGATGAAACTCTCCCAAAAGCTGGTGAAAATGGGCTGTGGCTCAGTGACAAAATACACGCTTTGCCTGCAGAAGGTGCCAGGTTCAATCCCTGGCATCTACATTTAAAGAATCCCTAGTAGCAAGTGTTATGAAAGATCTTTCTGTGCCCAAGGCTCTGGTGGCTGCTGCCAGTCAGAAGATAATAATGAGCTAGATGGACCAATGCTCTGTTAGCCTGACTGCTCTCTTATTTATCAATTTTATGGGGGAATATCAGCTCTTATCAATACACAGTAGGCTTATGGGACCTTCACCAGTGTATACAGAGACGGCACTAACCGATGCTTCTGAGAAACTGACACAGACTCAAGTTAAAAATATAAGATAGTTATTTACTGAAATATAATAAAAGGGTGTACAAAACAATGTTGTTCTGTCATTCATACAAGCATGTAGTACTAGGAAATTAGATAGAAGTTACAGAGACGTGTGCATGAGCAGATTATTGATGGTTTCTGTCGAGGGTGATATTTACCTCTATAGAAGCAAGGAATCCGGCTGGAAAATGAGGATGAGAAATCCTTAGGAAGAGGATAAAGGATTGTGGCTCTGAACCAGCAGAAGACCATGTGGCAGACCACAGTGGTGCACCCAGGGGTCCGTGAGGGAGGATGGGAGACAAGGAAGGAACTAGAATGGAAACTAGACTAGCCTTGTAACTCTTGGGGAGCAGCTTTTATTGGGAGGTGGTACCTAGGAGGATGGACAGATATGATGCCATCCCTAGAAAACCTATGGAAGGTCCATTTGCTATCTCTAGTCACTAAGGGGGTGTTAAAGGAGTGGTCAATATTCAAATCTATCTGATGGCCAGGGCAGGATGTCGCTGTCAGTGGGATCTGGTGGATCACAGGAATGCTGGCCATGGGAACCGATCTTCAGGAAGCATCCCGGTGTCTTCACACCCAGGTGTGAAGTCCTTTGATGTAGCAAATGGAGATGAAGGCTGGCAGGAGGAGGCACAAGCAGGCATACGTGCAAGGAGTATATATCTGTATGGAGTTGCTGGTGTAAGTCTGTAACCTCATGGCTTTTTGTGAGAGAGTGTCTTTGTTCTCTGTGTCAACCTCCTGCCTGGAGGTGGCAACCTCAGAAAATGGTACTCTGATCCTGTAGAGTAGGCATCTATTCCATCTTCCCACTGGTCACCTAGTGTACTCTCATGTCCCACATAACTGATATCATAGTCCATACATTGCCCTTATAAATCAGAAAAATCCATAAGGATGCTGCCCATCCTTATAGCTCAGACTTTCTATATATTTCCTATGTGCACACTCCTATGGATCACAACTACAGAGTTCAAGGTCTCTTATTTAATAGTGATGGTAAGAATCAAATCATAGTAAATAGCATAAAAAAACTTTGAGGATGAGAGAGAGAACGCCTCAAACAGGCAGAGCTGTTGAAGGACGAGTTGGGCAGAAGCAAGTTCTAAAGAAGCTATTTGTACTCACAGAAGACATCCATATACATGAAGAGATTTTTGCAGTTTTCATTGAAGTGTTCCCCACTGTCAAAGAAGCAAACAATTTTAAATTGAATTCTGCCTTGCTTCTTTGCATCAGCAAAAAGCAAAGAATAGTCTGTTATGCAACTGCCTCATGAATGCCCTTTCTTTTGATCCTGGTCAGAAATTTTTTAACAAAAGCATTTTTAGGGCTACTGAAATCAACTAAACAGCCTCATTTTGTATAATTATGTGAACAGTAATAGCATTTGAGTTATGGTTTTAACATTTTGTTAGTATAATGCTCTCTCAAGGACATGAAAGCAGAAACAATAAACTGCTATATGAGAAAAAAGTCCTGTACAACAAAAATTATGCATTACAATTGTACTGTGCCAAAGAGAATTTCAATCATATGATAAATATAATATCTGTAAAACAGTTGTGCATGCCAAAGGTAGATATAGCCTTATTAGCATAAACACTGATTTCTTAGTACACAATTAATATGATACCTGTGCAATTTGTAATATTGTAAATGTATAAGTGTTTAGATAAAGTTATTGTAACTTTTTCAAACACACATTTTAGTGTGATTTTTCCCCAGAAGGGAGAAGTGTGCTGGTGTTAGATTACTAGCAGGGGTCATTCTGTAGAAAAAAAGGTGCAGGAGCTCATTAGCATAACTCATTAGCATAACTCATTTGCATATGCCACACCCCCTAACATACCGGAAGTGTGTCAGAAGGCAACACCCACCCCTCAGGCTCCACTCCACAGGTGAGTGAAACAGACCTGCTCTTCCTCCATTCCCTTCCCCATCCAATACTTTATGCAATAAAAATAAGTGTAAAGAACACACCCTCATTCTCTTCCTGCTCCCTTGAAACCACCAGGTTTCAAGTAGACTTGAGATACCCAGGACATGTGCACCACGATCCCTTTCCCTTCCCCTCCCCACAACAAGACACCCTGTGAGGTAGGTGGGGCTGAGAGAGGTCTTTTGAGAACTGCTCATAAGAGAACAGCTCTGAGAGAACTTGTGACTGGCCCAAGGTCACACCAGCACCTGCATGTGGAGGAGTGGGGAACCAAACCCGGTTCTCCCAGATTAGAGTCCAACTCCTGACCACTACACCAAACTGATAAGGTGGAAGCTGCTGAAAGGTTGGTGAAATTTCTCCAGTACTTATGTGCCATGTGCCCAGATAAAAAATGGTATACTCAGAAAATTTATATGCCACCTTGAGCAAGTCTCTGGAAAAGCAGCACACAGTCATAAAAGGAACAATGATAAAATTATCAATATTAAAACAAAACATTAAAAACAATAAAGACCCTAGCAGGGCTTTCCCTGGGGCACTGCACCTCTGCACTGCTTGGGGAAGCTGAGGAGGGGGTGGGGCTTGGTCATGTGCCCGCCCCCTGGGCTCCTCACTCCCGGAGCTGCGCTCCTGTGCACTCCTGCTCCAAAGGACCCCTGATTACTAGTAGGATATTAATCAGGTTTAACTGAGTTTGTGCCATGAAATTAGTTGCTTTGTCTGGATGGTTCATGTGACTCTCACCCTACATATTCTGTTTACTTGTATTAAAT
The DNA here is from genome assembly GCA_029233225.1 of Lepidodactylus listeri. Classification (NCBI taxonomy): domain Eukaryota; kingdom Metazoa; phylum Chordata; class Lepidosauria; order Squamata; family Gekkonidae; genus Lepidodactylus; species Lepidodactylus listeri. The sequence goes on along the minus strand of JARCFY010000001.1, from coordinate 113,152,417 downwards.
AGAAGTGGTCATCTGAAACAATAGCCCTAAGCTTATGTAACCTTGAGTGTACTAGAGGGAGTTAAAGAGTTGGGGTATTTCTTATGAGGAAAAAAAAGTGCAATTGGAGGGCCTGAAGCTATAGGGAAAAGCACTCTTTTCTGTGAAACTGTATAGTAATATTTTAGGGATACTAGAAACTCCAGTAAAGAACAGAGGAAATCCCAACACAGAGCACAGCTGCAAATTGGTTCATCTTCAAGAGACTGGCTAGACACAAGTCAGAAAGACTAAGACTCTGATCTGCTCAAATACAACAGGCCTGAATTGTTACATTGGTTATTGTTGTATATATTTAATTATTGTTCCAAATATGATGTCTTTTGAAGTTGGTTTACGGTTATTGTCATAAATGCAAGTGTCACAAGGTGGGATTACACTGTCATAGATGTAAACTATCTCAGTGGTTTAATTAAATATATATATTTGATATTGCTCATTGAATTAAATTGGTTAGATCACCAATAAACCCAACATAAATTATGTGGGCATTCAAATTCATGAAAGTACGCACCGTATGAGAAAAGATGAAATAACTGCAGTAATCAGGAAATCTAAGCATAAGAAAGCTGGCCCTTCCTCCCGACATTCAGTCAGTTCCTGAAGCATCCATTTCCTGTAGGCTTCCCATCCTCCAGGTGGGGCCTGGGGATCTCCCGCTTTTACAACTGATCCCCAGCTGACAGAGATCAGCTCCCCTGGAGAAAATGGCTGCTTTGAAGGGTAGACTCTATGGCATTGTACCATGCTGAGGCCCCTCCCCTCCCCAAACCCCACCTTCTCCTGGCTCCACCCCCAAAGTCCCCAGGTATTTTCCAACCTGGACTTGGCAACCCTAATTTCCTGACATTTTCTTAGCGTTATTGTACATTCTGAAAGTGAAATAAGCTGATCATATATAAAAATGGGATGTATAACTTAAGCTTTAAGAAAGGATTTTTTATAGCTAACAACAAAAAGCATAGCCAGAAGGAAAGTGCTGCAAATCTGTTTTTCAGAAACAGAAAGTGAACTAGTGAGTTCTTAAACTAAAGGAAGTAGGAAGCTCTTAACTAACATTATGGAGAAAATAGGTTATTTATATCCTTGTAATTTAACATTAATTTATCTGTACCTTTATTATACACATAATCAGTTTGCTTACATGGCACTGCCTCTAGGGAAAGACCGTTCACCAGCTGCACAGGTGCAAAAGAAGACACAAGCTGGAACAATGAGTAAAGAAATATTATGCAATAAAGCACGGCCTAACTATGACTGTAGCAACTATCACACAGACACAAAGCTGTTCAACATGCATTTTTAAATTGGCAATCAAACAGCAACATCAAGGAAATCCTGTGAGAATGCTCAACTGTTGTATAAATGAGGAATTCAATCAACAATGGTTTAGTTGGTGATTATGTTTTGGAAATTTACAGTATTCCTAGTTTTGTGTGTGTGCGTGTGTGGAGAGAGAGAGAGAGAGACAGAGGACTCAGGTTCATGTCTGTAATATTATTCAAATATAGAATAAAGTTTTGAAAGTACCTGCATGCTCAAGTCAATTTTCTGTGTCATTAAAACCAATTTTCTTGGATTTAAATCAGCTTCTCATTCCACATTTTAACACTTTTGTTTTTCAAATGCTTACTTCCCTGCTGCTGCTTTTCTTATTCTAGAGAGTTTTCATGCTTGTGGCTTTTAAAACCTAAGTAGCATTCCAGAGACATCAGGGGCATATTTACATATAATTTCTTTTGTGTAGTGGAGCAAACAACGAACACCCAGTTCCATTTGGCTGAAGGCCTCTTTATTAACAGAAACTGTAGTACAGGTAACTTGGCTTTTGGAATAAGGAATAACAAAACTTAACTAAGCTGTTTCTAAAGCTCTAGGCCAGGGTTCTCCTGGCCCAGTTCTACAGATTCTTAGTAGGCTCTGCACTTCTGCAGGCTGCTAGCAGGAACACTGAGAAGCACTGAGTCCCTCCTACTGTCCTGTTTGTTCTGAGGCCTACTGGGATAGCCTCTTAAAAAGGCAGTACACAACACTCCCCCCTAGGTGGCCATTCAGGCCAGACATTTTTGCTGCTGCTGTGGTCCTCCCCTTTGGCATGATTCATCTGAGAGTTTCTGAAAGAACTCAAATGTGAACTTGTGGATCTCCTGACAAAAAGATGTAATTTTTCATTAAAATCTGCCTCCATTCCTGAGGACTGGAAGGTAGTGAATGTCACTCCCATCTTTAAAAAGTGTTCCAGACAAGGGGGACCCAATAGATGTTGTTTACCTTGACTTCCAGAAAGCTTTTGACAAAGTTCCTCATCAAAGGCTCCTAAGTAAGCTCAATAGTCAGAGGATAAAAGGACAAGTCCTTTTGTGGATCAAAAACTGGCTAATTAAAAGGAAACAGTGAGTATAAATGGGCAGTTTTCTCAGCGGAGAGAGGTAAGCAGTGGGGTACCACAGGGATCAGTACTCAGTCCAATGCTTTTTAACTTGTTTATTAATTATTAGGAGTTGGGAGTAAGCAGTGAAGTGGCTAAATTTGCAGATGACACAAAGTTGTTCAGAGTGATGAGAACCAGGGAGGATTGTGAGGCACTCCGAAGGGATCTGTCAAGGATGGGTGAGTGGGCATCAATGTGGCAAATGGGGTTCAGTGTGGCCAAGTGCAAAGTGATGCACATTGGAGCCAAAAATCCTAACTGTAAATACATGTTGATGGGGTCCGAACTAGTGGAGGCTGACCAAGAGAGAGATCTTGGAGTCATAGTAGATAACTCACTGAAAATGTTGAGAAAGTGTGCGACTGCAATGAAAAAGGCTAACGCTATGCTAGGGATTATTAGGAAGGGAACTGAAAACAAATCAGCCAGTATCATAATGCCCCTGTATAAATCGATGGTGCAACCTCATTTGGAGTACTGTCTACAGTTCTGGTCACCACACCTCAAGAAAGATATAGCATTGGAAAAAGTGCAGAAAAGGGCAACTAGAATGATAAAAGGATTGGAACACTTTCCCTATGAAGAAAGGTTGAAGCGCTTGGGGCTCTTTAGCTTGGAGAAACGATGGCTGAGGGGAGACATGATCAAGGTTTATAAGATTATGCATGTGATAGAGCTGGTAGAGAAAGAAGTACTTTTCTCCCTTTCTCACAATACAAGAACTTGTAGGCACTCTGTGAAATTGCTGAGCAGTTGGGTTAGAACAGATAAAAGGAAGTACTTCTTCACCCAAAGAGTGATTAACACAAGCATGGATAGCTTCAAGAGGGAATTAGATAAACATATGGAGCAGAGGTCCATCAGTGGCTATTAGCCACAAGGTATAGATAGGAACTTCCAGGCTGGGGCAAGTGATGCACTGTATTCTTGGTGCTTGAGGGGAGGGCAACAGTGGGAGAGCTTCTAGTTTCCTGGCCCCATTGCTGGACCTCCAGATAGCACCTCGTGTTTTGGCCACTGTGTGACAGAGTGTTGGACTGGCTGGGCCATTGGCCTGATCCAACATTGGCTTCCCTTATGTTCTTATGCAGTATCAGCAGAGGAAAACCCTTCCACAGGTAACTCAGTAACAAGATCACCACTTCCTTGTGATGGAGGAGGAGGCTTTTTATAGGCAGGATTAGGATGGCTGACTCCAATGAATTCTGAACTTGATGTTGGTGGGTTGATTTCATTAGAAGGTTCCATTAAAGAATTAGGAGTGTCACTGTGACCACACTGTTAGTCCATGTGATGTCTCCACAATAGTCCATCTGCAGTCTGCCCTCTATATGAGACAGGCTGGCTATAGTCAGATGGGCAGTTTGAGCCATTGTCCTTGCAGTTCCCTTCCAGATTTAAAGTGCATGATCAGACAGCGACATCTGCCTCCCATTCCCCAGTTGGTGCCACCCCATTCTGAGCCACCTTCTAATTGGAGTTATCAGGCACTGAGGAAAGTCTGGTCTTTATGGATGTCTGCACTTTCACCCAGCATTTATATTTATTTATTTATTTTTTCAAATTTATATCCCGTCCTCCCCGCAAAGGGCTCAGGGCGGCTAACGTGGGCATAAAGCCTATTCAATACCATAAACAGTTAAAATCAATTTAAAACAATACCAATTTAAAACAGTACCAATTTAAAACAATACCACTACATAATTTATCATAAAGTGCTTCCTGATTATCAAAATTCCAAGTCAGATGGCAACCCCATAGTTGGGTCAGAGCCTTTTGCCATCGGTCCTGGGCTACATTGGGCTAACTACATCGCAGATGATATTCGTGATGGATGGTCTTGTTGATGGTCTCATTGGTGGCGGCTCCTAGTCAAAGGCCTGGAGGAAGAGTTCCATCTTGCAGGCCCTGCAGAACTGCATTAAGTCCTGCAGGGCCCTGATCTCCTCCGGGAGCTCATTCCACCAGACAGGAGCCACCACTGAAAATGCCCTAGCCCTAGTTCTGGCAAGCCTGGCGTCCTTGGGGCCTGGAACACAAAGCTGATTGCTTGACCCTGACCGAAGTGCTCGCTGGGGTTCATACGGAGAAAGGTGGTCCCTTAGGTATGTTGGACCCTGGCCATATAGGCTTTGTAGGTAAGAACCAGCACCTTGAAGTGAACTTGGTATGCTGTAGGTAGCCAGTGCAGCGCCAATAGGACAGGCCGGATGTGGTCCCGCCTTGCAAGACCCAACAACAGCCTGGCCATAGCATTCTGCACCAGTTGTAGCCTCTGGGTTAGCACCAAGGGCAGCCCCATGTAGAGAGTGTTACAGTAGTCCAACCTCGAGGTGACTGTCGCATGGATCACTGTGGCCAGGTCATCGCGGTCGAGGTAGGGGACCAACTGCTGCGCCAGCCGCAGATGATAAAAGGCCGACTTGGCAGTGGCTGCTACCTGGGCCTCCATTGACAAGGAGGGGTCCAGGAGCACTCCCAAACTCCTCACCCGCGACACAGGCACCAATGGTGCCCCATCGAAGCTCAGGAGTGGGAGCCCCCGCCCCAGACTGCAATGACCCAGACACAGGACCTCCATCTTCACTGGGTTCAATTTCAACCTGCTCAACCTGAACCAGTCAGCCATGGCGTACAATGCCTGGTCAAGATCTCCTGGGACAGAGTCTGACCGGCTGCCCAACATCAGATTGAGCTGGGTGTCATCCGCACACTGGTGACATCCCAGCCCAAACCTCCGGGCAATCTGGGCAAGGGAGCTCATGTAGATGTTAAACAGCATCTGGGAAAGCACCGCCCCCTGAGGCACACCACAGTCAAGTGGGTGCCTTGTGGACTGCTGCTCCCCTAGCACCACCCTTTGTCCCTGACCTTGGAGAAATGAAACGAGCCATTGCAAGGTCCGTCCCTGTATCCCCACGTTGGCAAGGCGGCAGGTCAGCAGCTGATGATCTACCGTGTTGAACACAGCCGACAACAGCAGGTTGAACACAGGTCGAGCAACAGCAACACCGCCCCACCACCCTGATCCAAATGTCGCCAGAGGTCATCTGTTAGGGCAACCAAAGCCGTCTCCACCCCACAGCCCGGTCTGAAGCCAGACTGAAAGGGGTCCAAGACCGAAGCATCATCCAGATACCTCTGTAACTGCAACGCCACCGCCCTCGCTATTAATTTGCCCAGATAGGACAGATTGGACACCGGCCGAAAGTTTGCCAAGTCCGCTGGGTCCAGATGTGCCTTTTTCAGGAGAGGGCAGACCATCGCTTCCTTGAGAGCCCCCGGGAATTTCCCTTCAGAGAGGGAGGTGTTGATAATTTCCCGGGCGGAACCTCGTAGCCCCTCGTAGCCAGCTTTTATTAGCCAGGACGGGCACTGATCAAGGATGCATGTGGTTGGGCGCACAGTCAAGGGAAGTCTGTCAACTTCCTCTAGATCAAGCAGGTTGAACCCATCTAAGCCCGGAGCCGAAGACATGCAAGGAGCCTCGAGTTCACTCACTGTTTCAACTGTGGTGGGGAGGTCGTGGCGGAGCAACAAGACTTTATCTGCAAAATGGCTTGCAAATGCCTCACAGCCAATTTCCAATTCCATAGAATTTGGTCTGCCATATGGCAGGGTTGTTAAAGACCGAATTGTTCTAAATAATTGGGCTGGGCGTGAGCTAGCGGATGCAATCTCGGCAGCATAAAATTCCTTCTTAGCTGCCTTGGTTGCCATCTCATAGGCTTTCATAAACATCCTATAAGATGCTCTTGCAGCCTCGTCCCGAGCCACCATCTCTCTAACCATCTTAGTTCTTGCTTCATCTGCTGTAACTCCTGGGAGTAACAGGATGCCATCCTGCTGCGAGGACGAAGAGGGCACCTGGGAGTGATCTCGTTGATGGCTGCAGCTAGCCGGTTATGCCAGTCATCAAGCAGCTCATCCAACAAGCCACCAGGGGGCATCGGTTCCCGCAGCGCCATTTGGAACTGCCTAGGGTCCATTTGACTCCGTGGGTGAGCCAAAATAGGCTCCCCACCTAGGGGCCGGGGGGGGGGGATTCAGACGGGCCCCTAGGGCATAGTGGTTCGACCATGGCACAGCCAAAGCCATAATTTGATCCACAGTGACCCCTGCAGCAAAGATCAAATTGAGCGCGCGTCTGGCATGGGGGGGGGGGGGCGAGATGTACTGAGAGAGTCCCAGTGCTGCCATGGATGACACCAGGTCCACCCCCTGGCTGGAGGCTGTGTCATCGGCATGGACGTTGAAGTCACCCAAAACCATAAGGTTACGGTGTTCCAACGCCCAGCCTGATACAGCCTCCACCAAGGACGGCAGGCTGCTGGCTGGTGCATTAGGCAGTCGGTACACCAGCCACACAGCCAAACTCTCCTCAGCCTCCCACACCAAACCAACGCACTCTATGCCCGTGATCTCTACTGGTGGAGTGAGCCTCCTGAATGAAGATCGCCACCCCGCTATCCTGCCCCCTTGTCCGCAATTGGTGTAGGACCAAGAATCCTGGAGATTTGGGAGAGAGCTACTGTCTTCCCTTCCCACACCCAGGTCTCAGTCACACACGCCAGGTCAGCCTTCTGGTCAACCAGGAAATCCTGGAGGACTGCTGCCTTGTTGTTTATTGACCTGGTGTTGCACAGCACCAATGACAGAGGGGGGTTACTCCTAGCCCCACTGCCAACTACCATCAGGATGAGTCGCAGGCTGGAAGGGCATCGAACTTTCCTGATTCTCAGCGCCCTTCTTTCTTTCTCTTGCCTGGACCCACCACTCTTTCTCCTCCCCAGGAGCACTGGAATTTGTGACCCAGCCATTGCCAGTAATCTTTTGCCACAATAGCCTCAGATCTGTAGTGGCAGAGTACAAGCGCCTCCTCCCAACCCGATGGTCAGTAGTCCACAGGCCTAATCAGGCCAGATAACACAACACCCCTCCCACCCTGACCTCTCTATCTGCGATCCCCCCCTCGCACGACTAAAATTCCCCTTTACTACTTACAGGGTGGGACTAATAACTAAAACTACCTACCTACCTAACTAAACATTAAACCCACTAAGCTACCCTACAACTAACTACTGGTCCCATACCACCCGGCCGGCACCCCACAGTTGTTTCCCAGCTTCTTGATTCCAATAAAGCATGATACAAAAACCAGCCACTCACACAGCTCCAGTCACCATGGCTCCCACCGCTGGGACCTCCAAGGCCAACAGGCTGGATAGCCAAGGAGCCAGAGCCGGAGCTGGCAGAGGAAACAGGGAGCCCAGGAGCCAAGGGAAAGGCATAGAAGCCATCCCTCAAGGATGCAGAGCCGGTGAAAAGCAGGCTGCACACTCCAACTGGAGCAACCAAGCCCCGGTAAAGGCAACGACCCCGGCTACTGGGAGAAGTCACGAGGCAAAAAGTCAGGAGCCGGGTCAAGGCCGAAAATGGCCAAAGACAGTCGAGACAACTCCGAGCCATTTGAAGGGCTCCAGGCTCAAGGAATCAGAGGGAGGCGGAGACAGCGCTGAGCTCCGAGGACGCCGACAGGCTGAGTGCTGGGCCGACAAAAGCCAGAGGCCGGGGGGACCGAGGCACCGGAGGAGCCAGGAGGTCTAAAGTCCCAGGCCAAGGGGCTGAGGAGCCGGGAGCCACACCGCACCGGGAAACCAAGGATCCGAGGCCTGTAGCAGAGCCGATGACCCCCGCAAGGCCCAAGGCGGGGCCGGGGCGCACCAAATCGCCCGAAGTCACCAGCAAGAATATGCCCCCACAGTCCAAGACCCGGGCTGTGCCGTGCTGTCACCGTCGCCGTCACCGTCGCCGTCACCGTCGCCAGCAGAGCCACCGTCGCCAGCAGAGCCCTGCCCCCAGCCACACCGGCCGCCGAAAAGTCATCGCCAATGGGAAAGCCGCCCCCGCACCTGGGATAACACTCCAGGCAGGGCAAGGCAACGCCGGCCACCGCCCTGGGCCACAAGCAGTCCAACAGGGCTACAGCCCTCCACACCGCTGGTAGATTTACTGCAGAAGCTTGCTGGTAAGTTTGCTGGTATTTTGCTGCAGAGTTCCCCAGCCTGTTATTTCCTCAGCCAGGCAGAATGGGTCCCAACCGAGGTGGGTAGCTCACATTAGGCACCAATTGTTTTTTTTTTGTAAAGAATTTTTTTTATTTTTCGAAAAAAAAACAACATCAAAAATAATACATTTAACCTTATACAAATCCCTTTTTCCATATTATATAACATTTTGTTCTATTTGTACATTCTATTTTTATCTTGTTTTGGTGGTTTCCCACCACCTCTGAAGCATAACACATTTTCCATTTTATTCAAAATAGTAATACTTGTATCTATGTTTCATTTCTGGTAACGGTTATATAACTTTAAAATACTTATACACCAATTCTTATTCTCTATACTCTTATGTATTTCTAAATAAAAACAGCTTCATTGTCTAATTTTAACTAAAACATTCATATAATATATTTCTATTCCTTTATGCTATTATAACCATGTATAAATATAGTTTTTCATATCCCAATATTTTTCTACATATTCTTTCAAATCTTTCCAGTCTTCCAGAAAGGTCTCTGAGTAGAGATTATTCAATTTTCTAGTCCATTTATCCATTTCAGTCATATATAACAGTTTTTTCAACCATTCCCACACCTCTGGTATTTTTTCATTTTTCCAGTTTTATGCATACACCATTCTTGCTGTTGTAATCATATACCATATTATTGTCCTTTTCTTTACATTTATCTCTTCTAGTTTAAGTCCTAGCAATAACATTTCAGGCAACTTCTTAAATGTACATTTCAAGATTTTTTCCATTTCTGCATGTATTTTTGACCAATAAATCTTTGCTTTATCACAAGTCCACCACATATGATAAAAAGAACCTTCTTTCTTTTTACACTTCCAACATTTGTTAGACATATTTTGACCAATATTTGCAATTTTTTTTGGTGTCATATACCATCTATACATCATTTTGAAACAATTTTCTTTTAAGTTATAACACGTAGATATACTCATAGCATTTTTCCATAAAAATTCCCAAGATTCCATTTCAATGTCTTTGTTAAAGTTTATCGCCCATTTTACCATTTGTTCTTTTACCATTTCATCAGCATTAAACCATTTTAGCAAGACTTTATACATTTTAGAAATCATTTTTTTCCCACCTTCCTCCCAAACTTGTTCTATTTCATTATTTTTTTCCCTGAAACCGTGTTTTTTATCACTTCTATACAAGTCATATATTTGTCTATATCTTAACAAACCATAATCAAAGTCAATCTGATGCTGCTCCTTCAGTTTGAAATCCTTGCCATGTCTTATTAGTAAGTCTCTATACTTCAGCCAATCTTGTCCTTTATATCTTGATGTTAGATGTAAGACTTCTGCGGGTACAATCCACATGGGTATCTCTTCTGAAAAAAAGTTTTTATATCTTGTCCACGTATCCATTAGTGTTCTTCTCAAATAATGATGTTTAAACATATTGTCCATTTTTGTTTTGCCATAATACAAATATGCATGCCACCCAAATCTACAATCATGACCTTCCAGGGACAATAACATTCTATCTTGTAACATAGTCCATGTCCCTACCCAGGTCAAACATATTGCATCATGGTATAACCTTAGATTTGGTAGTTGAAACCCTCCTCTTTCTTTGGCATCACACATTATTTTCATCTTAATTCTTGGTTTTTTCCCTCCCCACACAAATTTAGACAGCTCTTTCTGCCAACATTTGAATGTTTTTACATCTTTCACAATTGGAATAGTTTGAAACAAAAACATTAATCGTGGTAACACATTCATCTTGACCACCGCAATTCTACCCAGCAATGACAAATTCAATACATTCCACTTTTTGATATCCTGCATAATTTGCAACCATAATTTTTCATACTTATTTTTATAAAGATCAGTATTTTTCATAGTTAGGTTTACACCCAGATATTTTGTCTTTTTCACCACCTCACATTCTGTAAGTTTTTGTAACTCGTTTTGTTTCTTATTTGACATATTTTTGCACATTACTTTCGATTTGTTTTTATTTACATAAAATCCTGCTAAGTCACCAAACTCTTTTACTCTCTGTAACAAATGTGGTAATGTGGATAAGGGGTCTTCCACTATAAACATCACATCATCTGCAAAGGCCCTATATTTGAAAGAAAAACCTTTAGTTGTTAAGCCTTTAATATCTTTGTCTTCCTTCACATTTAACAGTAGAACTTCTAAAATCCAAATAAATAGCAGCGGCGAAAGTGGGCATCCTTGTCTTGTTCCTTTTTCAACTTTAAAATCGTCTGTCTTTTCGGTATTAATTATTATTGAGGATTTCTGTTCTTTATATATTGCTTTAATGAAGTTAAGCATATATTCACCGATCTCAAGATGTTCTAAAACTTCAAACATAAAATCCCAGTTTAAATTATCAAACGCTTTCTCCGCATCTAAAAAGAAAAAGCCCACTTCCTTTTCAGGATGTTTGTCGTAGTATTCTATAGCGTCCACTACTACTCTTAGATTGTCCCTTATTTGTCGATTAGGTAAGAACCCTGCTTGTTCTGTTTGTATAGTCTCTTTAAGGTGCTCTTTTAGTCTATCCGCTATAATCTTAGCAAAAAACTTATAATCATTATTCAGTAAAGAAATCGGTCTATAATTCTTAACATTGGTCAAATCCTGATTTTCTTTCAGGATCAGTGAGATGGATGCATCTTTCCAGGTTTCTGGTACCTCTCCAGTAACTCTTATATCATTCATCAATAGCAGTAACACCGGTGAAACTGACTCCTGTAACGTTTTGTAGAACTTCGCTGTAAATCCATCCGGTCCAGGTGCTTTACCTAATTTTGAGTCATTTATTGTATTTTTGATCTCTTGTAATGATACTGGATTATTAAATAGTTCTTTAATTTTCTCTGTTGGTTTTGGTAACTTTAATGTTTGCAGGTATTCTTTAATCTTTCTTCTGTCTTTGTTTTCCTTCTTAAAAAGTTTTGCGTAGTATTTAAAAAATTCTCTTTTTATTCCTTTGTTATCTATTATCTCAATATTATCTCTTATCACTTTAGTGATAAATTTATTTTCACGTTTTTTCTTTAATTGCCATGCTAAGTATTTTCCGGGTTTATTTGCACCTTCAAATGCTTTTTGTTGAAGTTTTTTTAAGTTCCAGTACATCTCTTGGTTCAAAATGGCTTTTGCTTGGTCTTGTAGCATCCAAATTTCCTTTTGCAGTTTCTTTTTCCCTGGTTTCTTCTTCAGTTCTTCTTCCTTTGTTTTAATGGCTTGTAAAATATTTTCATATTGCTCTTTTTTCTTTTTATTATCTTTAGCATTTAACGATATCAATAGTCCTCTCATCACTGCTTTATATGCATCCCATATGGTTTGAATTTTAACTTCTTTCTGCATGTTTACTTGGAAGTATAGGTCTGTTTCTTCAAGTAATTTTTTAATTATTTCTTGATTATCTAATAAGTCCTCGTTTATTCTCCATCTCTTTTGTTTTTTAATCTGCCCAGCTGTCCATAAACACGGATTGTGATCTGAGATTATTCTGGGTAAAATTTCCACTTTTCTTGTCTTGAAGGTTAGGTTAGTAGTCATCCAAATCATGTCAATTCTTGAATGTGAGTCATGTCTGTTAGAGTAAAAGGTAAAATCTTTTCCTTGTGGGTTAACTTTCCTCCAAATATCTTCCAACTTTTCTTGTTTTATCAGTTCAAAAAAGTTTTTTGGAAGCTTCCCTAACGTCTCATCCTTTCTTTTAGAGCGCCTGTCTAGTTTATTATCTACAGTTCCATTGAAGTCTCCTAACATCATAATTTGATCATAGTTTACATTGTCCAATTCCATTTGAAGTTCTTTAAAAAAATTTTCTTTAGCTCCATTCGGAGCATAAATGTTCACAATCAAAGTTTTCAATCCTTGCAGTAAAATTTCAATAGCTAAATATCTTCCATCTTTGTCTTTGAATATTACTTTGGGTTCCAAATCTTTTTTGACATATGTTACAACACCATTTTTTTTGTTGCTTGCTAAAGAATAAAATTCTTCTCCCAATTTTTTCCTTATTAAATATTTATGGTCTTGGTTTTTAAGATGAGCTTCTTGCAAGCAAATTATATTACATTTTTGTTTTTCCAACCAATGACCTACCATTCTACGTTTTTGGGGTGAATTTAGTCCATTTACATTCCATGTAAGTATTTTGTAATCCATTTTGATATATTCTTAAATATCTCCAAAATCATCTTTATTCTCTCCCAGGAATGCATACATTTCTTCTGTGCTTTTAATCACTACTCTGGAGTTGCCATAATAAAAACTTAGTCCTTGAGGAATTTCCCAACGAAATCTGATTTTTTTCTCCTTCAGTTTATCCGTCAGACGCTTGAATTTTTTCCTTCCTTTAGGCACCAATTGTTGTTGAACTCGGCGGAGCTCACTTCCAGAGTTTCTGGCTATCTGAACTCCCCTGTTGCAAAATCAAGCTGGTTGGGAATGTGACCCTTCCCATCCATCTTCGTCCTCCCCTTTTAAAATTTCTTAGTGATATGTGCACCCCTAATGTTGTCAGTCACCACTTGCAAGTGGCCAATTGGTATTGGAAGACCCCTGGGAAGTTGTTTTTGAGTTACAAATACCCACCAAACCCCTCTCTTCTGTTTCTGCCTCAGAACTGCTGGTTGAGAGCATCCCATGATTGATACAAGGGTAAATGTACTGAAGTTAATGGGGCTACTCTCATGTAAATCTGCACTCCTCCCATGTATTCCAAGGAAGAATGGTGAAATGAAGAAAGCTGAGAGGGGCCCCAGAGCTGTCAAAATGGACTGATGATTCAAATGAATGCTTCTCCACATGCATGAAAGGCATTTTTTTAATGGTTACCGCACATCAATAATCTGAATGGACTGATGATTCAAATGAATGCTTCTCCACATGCATGAAAGGCATTTTTTTAATAAAAGACCTACTCCTTGGTTACCGCACATCAATAATCTGAATGGGCAACCACAAAGTGAGCACTCAGTGAGACAAGTCTAATCTAAACTCTGTTACAAAATGAAATGGAGAAATTAGAGGTGGGACCAGAGCACACCAAGCCTGTTGTCTAACCACAGCCACTGTGTGACTTCCATTAGTTTAGATGGAACTGTGAACTATATTCATAGTTCCGAGCCCATACTGGTTCCTGAGGAGAGAAGATACACAGATTCCTAGATGTTAAAGCAGAATACAGCTCCTGTTCTTTTTTAGACTGCAAGTTGCTTGCAGTATCAGGGTGGACATGATCTAGGCATGTCCTGAGATGACATCCCATTAGCAACTCAGCTGGGCTGGACCCAGTTGAAGGACAGGGTGTAACATGTTGTGCCAACAGGAATCTTGCCTATCTGGTTGCCCAGTCCCCAGAAATTATCCTTTTCAGTGCATCTTTTGTGGTCTGTACCATTTGTTCTGCTTGCCCATTTGCCTGGGGCCTATGTGGCACCACTGTGATAGCCCAAATGAGATTTTTATCAGCAAAGACTTGGGAAATTGCAGAGGTGAAAGCCATGCCATTGCCTGAAACCATTGGCACTCCATGAGTTGCAAAAAGTTGATGGAGAACTGTGATGGCAGCATTTGAGGTTACAGCTGGGATGATGGCTCCTTCAAGCCATTTTGAAAATGAATCCCCAATAATTAGGAAGGTTTTACCCTGGAAGGGGCCAGCAAAGTCTATGTGGAGATGAGACCAAGGCTTCTTTGTCACTTCCCAAGGGAGAACTAGAGCTTTTGGTAGATTCTGGTGAGTAGCTTGATGCATTCATTCATGACCCTTTCAATATGAACATCTATATTCAATATGAGAGCCAGTTTGATGTGGTGGTTAAGTGTGTGGACTCTAATCTGGGAGAACCGGGTTTGATTCCCCACTCCTCCACTTGCACCTGCTGGATGACCTTGGGCAAGCCATAGTTCTGGCACAGCTGTCCTTGAAAAAGAGCAGTTTCTGTCAGAGCTCTCTCAGCCCCATCTACCTCACAGTGTTGCCCTGCAAGGTGCTTATTGGGCTTTTAGGGACTTGGGAGTTCATAAGTGGTAAAAAGAGACTGTGTTAACACATGTACCAAAGGGACTGAACCATGTGGTGACCCAAAGTGATGCCAGCTGGAGACACACTCCTGCAGGAGATGCTGATTTTGCACCAGTGGTTTTGGGATGTTGCACCAGTGGTTCCTGAGGCTGACCGTACTATGCAACCCCAGATACACAAAATACCCAGAACAGCCACCCACCATTGCTATTCCAAGCAGAGGATTTCAGATGCCATTAAGGAAGTCCTTCTTCATCACACAGGCAAACTCCCCCCCCTCCCCGAAAGCATTTCTGCAACACAGACACAAAGGCCACCTTTGTCCACCTCCAGTTAATAGAACTGCTTTGCACTCTGAGACCGGATTCACCTGCCCTGAAACTAAGGATGAAACTGCTGAACACTGGGTATCAGCCGGATGACCCACTACTCTCATCAGGTATCTCTGCTGCAGAAACAAGAGAGAGTTCAGTATTAACCAACCCCTTATCCCCATTCACCCTGTGACCTGCAGGAGGTCACATACCTTTTCGGGAAACCCAGCCTCCATGTCTATTTCTGGTGATTCTGGAGGAAGCAGAACTTCTGTATGTATTGGTGATAGCTCTCTATTGCCAATTGCCATATTTATAATATCATAATTACCCAATCTTAAGAATAGCTAAAGGCAATCAGGCTAACAACAGGGTGTCTGTTGTGAGGAGGGGAAGGGAAAGGAGTTTGTAAGCCACTCTGAGACTCCCTTGGGTAGCGAAGGGCGCGGTATAAATCCAATCATCATCATCATCATCATCTCCTCCTCCTCCTCCTCCTCCTCCTCCTCCTCCTCTTCTTCTTCTTCTTCTTCTTCTTCTTGTCCAGGCCACCATAGTGCTCAAAGAACTTTCTAGGGAGCTTGCAGAGCCTTTGTCCATCACTGCACTAGGTGGCCTGTATGGCCCCATCCAATTCTGTGATTCTATGAACTTCTGGCCAGTGCCCTCATTTGCACCATACCTGGATGTACTACATTTAGAGTTCTTAGTATGACTCAGCATCCTGCATCTGGAATGATCACCCTGTTTCCCCAACACTGACAACCCTGCCAACAGTTTGTACTGATAGGATGAGAATGGCCTGAATACTTCACCCAGTTTTCCTGTGGGCCAATCCTTCCATTCCCAGTTTAGAAAACATGCCAAGATGGGATCTTTTGTAGTCATTCTAGCAATTTGTGCCACCTGAAGAGGGGGTTATGTCATGGATTCCAGCATAAGGATTTCCACTGGTGGGGGAATGGCATAGTCAGGTATCTGCAGAGGTAGACAGCTTAAGACATCCATATTTGCAAATTCTTTCCCTGGCCTATAAATGACTCAGAACTTTTTTTTCCTGGTGGAATGCACCAGAACAAAGTTATGGAACCTCTTTTTGGAAACAAAATTCTCTAAAAATGTTTAAAAGCTCATGAGGGGGCAACTGGGGGAGCATGGCATCACTTGTGACATCACCAAAATATTAAAACATTTTTTAAAAAAAGATTTAAACAAGGGGATGCCCAGTAGTGGCTGTGGGAAGTGGGGAAGCAGCCAGACAGCACAGGGGACTTGTTGCTCTCACCAAGGGCAAACCATGGGCTGCAAGCCTGAGAAGAGTCTGGGACGGGTTCAAGTGGGAGAGAGAAAATCAATGGCAGCCTACCCAATGGAGGCTTTTCTTTCCTAGCAGCAGCATGCCCCAGCTGCCACTCCATGTGCTGATTCCCAGGTGAGTGCAGCTTGGATTGTAGCTCCGGTGGGCCGAAGATGAAGCTAGTTGGCTGTGCCCCCTGTCTGGCTACTCTCCTGAACGAAGGCTTGTATGGCCTTGGCAGGGTGCTCCTGTCAGTTAGCACTGCCATAAGTTTCTGTTGACTGTTATTATCAATAATTCTGATGAGTTCGTTTCATGTATCAATGCCTAAGGTTGTTATTGTCTATCTGATGGTCAATTAACCTTGCCTTAGTTTTTAGTTCTCTTTTGCCTCATCTAGGTCCCGGATGGGAGGTAGCATCGGTGGCTTAACCCCCACCTCCAGAATGCGCGTCTCGCTCACTTTGTGCATGCTTATTGCTCATTAGCTTTTTCTCCACTCTTATCTCTCATTCGCCTTTCCCTAGCTCACGGCCTTGAGCTGAAAGCCTCCTGTTATGTGTTATATTATTCACAGGTGTTATGAGTTTCTTTGCTTGGTTTTCCTTGGGAACATCTGCCCCAAAATCTGAACAGTGACTTTTCCTGAGAACCTAGTTTGCCGCGCTTTCCTTGGGAACAGTGTGCCAGTATATTTGGGCACCAATAATCCTCTCAATTGATTGGTGGTTGTTAAGGGGGCATATTTCATATCAAGTATAATTACAGTTGTATTCCTATGCTTGGGCATTACTAACAGAAGAAGTGTATTTGACCCGCAAGATCTTTTCTGCAAATAAAGGACTTTCTGTTTAAGGAGACCTGTTGTGGACTACATCTATTGACACAATCTCACAGATCCTTGCATGCTCCTTAGCCAGCTCCCCCCACTGCACCCCAGTATGGTGAGGGTGGAACCTGGGCCACCTCTTGCCACCTCTGCCTGGTGGAGCAGCTCCACCAGGACAACCAACCAGGCCGCCGCCACCACCATTTTTACCTTCCAGCTTCTGGAGTCCCACAGCTTTTGCTGCTCCCTTTTAGTAAGAGCTGCTCTGTAACTGCCATGATGGGCTTCTTTAAATGAGGAATGAATGGATGACTCACCCACCAATCTCCCCAGTTGCATTCTATGATCCACTTAAAATTTCTCTTCCAAAAAGTCTACTTTCAAAAGAAAACACAGAACTGTTTAGGTGTGGAAGAGTTCTGGATTTTAAGAATTGGCCAGCAAACTCAAAGAACATTATCTATGGAGAAGAAGAAATACACACATCGACAAGAAGATTTCAGCTCAATTAAAGAGATGTCATGTGAGCCTTCAAAGAACATCTAACATTCAGAGAAGAAATGCCTCTCTCAGATTTGGTGCACTCTCAACACAATAGCTATTTCCTCCAGTGAGTGTGAAAGGGGATTTTCTCAGATGAACCTGATTGTCATTCCAGGAAGGTCCTCCTTTTCAGTCAAACCATGACAGCTTTATTGTTTATAAAAATTGTTGGATCTCCCCTAATAATGTTTGATCTAACAAAATATGTTAAAACATGGTTGCTTCAAGGTCATCATTCAGCATTAGGCACCAAAAACAAGACCCAAAAAAGAACTGAGGAAGTTGGTGACATGTTTAAAGTGTGGAAACTGCTTTAAAGTTGAGGTAAGGCCATAGCACATGAAAATAATATTGTTTCAAATAATCCTGTGTGTTTGCCCTTAATTTCTCTCTTGAGAGTTCAAACACCTCTTTTTCCAGAAAAAAAGCCCTGAATGAGATTATAATTATAAGCATTCAGCATAATACTCCAGCATGGCATACACAGAGATAAAATGGGAAGCATTGGTTTGTCTTTGGTGAAAAGTGGCTTGCGGTGTGTTCTGATTTCAAAAGGATTACCATATACATAATTATAATATTGTTAACTCCTGCCACCAGGGCTCTTATTGGGCCGGAATGCACTGGAACAGTGTTCTGGGTGGCGTCTGGGCCTGCCCCACCCCTCCCCACTGGCGGGAAAGTACCCTGTACCTGGTCTCCACACAGAGACTGGGCGTCCGGCACCTTCCAGCTCTGTGCACTTAAAGGGGGCACACTCCCTTTAAGTGCACGAAGCCAGCTAAAAAGCACCCTGCACCCAGTCTCTGTGCGGAGATCTGGTGTCCGGCACCTTCCAGCACCCCACACTCCCAGTCTCCACATGGAGACTGGGCATCCAGTGCCTTCCAGCTCCATGCACTTAAAAGGGGTGCTTTCTAGCTGGCTCCATGCACTTAAAAGGGCCTCCTCGGGGTTCACAGCACCTCCTTCTGTGCTCCTCCCCACTCCCAGTAAGTGCTGGTGTAGGGAGGCAGCAGTGGGGGCTTGATAGGGGTGTGTGGGGGTGGTGGAGGAGCCTTGATGGGAGGAAACCTCTCTCTCCCCCCCATCTCTTTGTCCTGTTTCTTTCTTTCCCTCCTTTCCTTCTCTTTCTGTCTTTCCCTCCTTTGGTGGGGGCTTGATGGGAGGTGGCAGTGGAGCCTTGATGGGGGAGAGCCTCCCTCCCCCACATCTCTTTTCCCTCTGTGGGAAATGGCAGGTGAGCAAGCACCTTGTTTGCCTGGTAGTGGAGTACTAGTCCAGTGAAGAGAGAGCATGCACAATTGACAACTGGGATTTTGCTGTCTTGCAAAACTGCCTTGCGCTCTCTTTCCCAAAGGCTGCAGTGAAGGTTTTGCAGGAAGGCGAAACAAGGCTCTCGCTCCCTTTGGATCTTGCCCCCTTTTGCCTGCTACTTCTGCCTTCTCTGTCCAACTTCCACTATCACTAGGGGAAGTTTAAGAGAGTTTATGTGGGGGAGGGGTGAGAGCTGCTCCTCTTTTGTGGGGTGGCGGCATGTAGTGCACACGGGGCTATTGGGGGGAGGGGAAAGCTGTCCCAGAGGTGAGTGTTTTGGGAGTGGGGGGCAGTGAAGAAGTCCTCATGGGAGTGAGCAAGTGAGCAAGCACCCTCATGGGGTAGGGCAGGCCGGTGAAGGATGAGGTGCAGGACTTGGTGGGAGGCATCACGCTCTCACCTCCTTCTCCTCCCATGAACTAAGCCCCGCCAGCAGCAGCAGTGCCCCCCCAATGGCAGGAGAATGAGATGAGGGGTGTGAGGCCAGCTGGAGCTCCAGTGGCAGAGGAAGCAGCAGGGCCAGTGTCAGTGTAGAGCCACGTGATGGGTGCTGGTGCACCACCTTGCCCACCAAGAAGAGAGCAAGAGCAGCCTGGCGGTAATTGGCAGCCTGGCAGTTGGGAGCCCCCTGGCATGCTGCTTCCTCCCCCGCTGCTCCCCCTGCTGCCATCATGGGGGGGATGGCAGTGGTGGACAGTGGCCAGGAACAAGGTGGCGATGGTGCATGACTGAGCACAGGAGGTTTGGGAGCAGCTGGTCTTGGCACAAGCAAGGCTGTTTCTGTTTGTCTGCAGAGTGGGCAGTGCCTGCTTCTCGCCTTGCCTCACCTCTTTCCGTCTCTCTCTTTCCTCTCTCTCTTTCTTTCCTTCTCTCTCTCTCTTCTTCCTTCCTTCCTTCTCTCTCTTTCCTTCTCTCTCTGTTTCTTTCCTTCTCTCTCTCTCTCTTTCCTTCTTTCTTTCTTTCTTATTAAAATTCATAAAGGCCCAAACATTACACTGTTACTAAACAATGCAGTGTAGTTTTAAAAAATACCTGCACCAGCACAACATGATTCTACTAAAAGTTAAACACATTGAAAGTCCTGTATTTCAGTGAGAAATAAAGCATGTGCTTAACCTGATTTTGAGGCATGCTTAAGCCTTTTCAAAACCATGTCTTAACTCTGTATAAGCTTGGTCTGCACATCTCTCAGCTTGAAATAAATGAGAGGAAATTACTGATTTTATTTGAAGCTACTGATTTGTGCCTTTGTTTACACCATTGTATCACCAGAAGGGCAAGTGTTGGGCTGCCATGTCTATTCTCTTGGCAGAAATGCTTGACTAATATGCCAATCAGACTGCCACTTACGATGAAGAAGATGCCATTGAGTCACAACTAACTCATGGCAACCCTCATCCATGGGACATTCCAGATAAGAGCTGAACAGAGCAGAAGCTGTTTGTCATTGCCTTCTGCTGCACAGTAACCCCATTGTTCCTTGGTAAACATATGGAGCAGAGATTCCGTATTCCATATGAGTAGCAATGATCAATGATTATAACAGAAATTTGGGATTAGAACACTTGTGGGGGGAGTCCTCATTTGGTTTATGGTGGGGCATTTTTATCAACTTCAGATTGTTCTTGATGAGGATTTCAATACTACTAAGATTGCTTAAGTACTAATCAGGGTGTGACAGGATTAGTGTGGATTATATATTTGATATTAATTTAGATTGGAAAGCACCCTGAGGTATCTAAGGATTGGGGAAAGGTACCCAAACCAGACAAGTGTGGCTGACTGGATCCAGTGAGCTGGGAGAGAGCTCCTTCAGTGCTGGAATCACTGGAATCCTTATGGGTTTACCCATACTGTAAAATGGAGATGCAGTGCTATTAGAAGGTGAGAGTCTGGCCAGCTTCTCATGAAGCAAAGCCAGTCAGAGGGGAAGGAAGGAAAGGCTGCTTAAAGCTGACTTGTCCATTAGCACCAAGATTTTGATTGGCATAGGCATGATCAGCATCTTTGGGCACAGGTTTATGTGCAGGCAAAGAAAAGCAAGGATCAATTTTAGACCAAGGTGGAATTGCAGGAATACTGGCAACCCCTTAGAGCAGTCTTTAAGGGCATCCACACTAAATGGAGGGGAGTTAAGTTGCGCAGGTCAATGGTTATTTTAATAAGCCCTAGTTTAACCCACTCCTTGAGTCTTGTATCTTTACCTCAGGGTTTCAGTGTCAATAGAATGGGTCATTGCTGGTGTATCAACAACATATGGTGAAATGGCATAGGAGACTAATTTGGATCAGCACAAATTCTAAACCATAAACTGAACTCTTATAATGAACTTGCATCTGACAAACATCATAGTAATCCCCTCGCCATCACACACACACACAAACACGGCTCACCATAATATTTAAGCCACACATATGGGATTTCAACCACTGGAAATTTTCAGGGAAGCATTTAGAAGGCCAGTACCTGATTCCATACCTGCACCTCATGACCATACTGCATCTGGAATACTAACTTACATCCTTTGTGATGTGCTAGTGCAACACCTGATATAACCAGGGGTCATTTCATAGAAAAAGAGGTGCAGGAGCTCATTAGCATAACTATTTGCATAACTCATTAGCATATGCCATGCCCCCTGACATCACTGGAAGTGTGTCAGAAAGGGAAGCAATGGGGGGGGGGCATCTTCAAAAGCCTCCCCTTCCCTTCTCCAGCTGGCATGCCAAGGCGGGCGGGGGGTGAAGAAAAAAGGGCCCCATAGAATACAATGGAAAGATCATGCCATTGCTGTCATGTGACTCTAAACAGAAGGGGTTTAAACTTTAAATCCCTTCTCACTTCGCTTCCTCCACAGGCCCACTGGGAGCTGGGGGAGAGGCTTGCCACCATTGCCATTTGTGCCCACTAGGGGTGTGTAAATAATTTTTTTTTGGCCCGATTCAGATCGGGCCAAATCAGGCCGCATCTGTTCTGGCTGCCAAATGTCAGTTTCAGCAATGCAAGCTGATTTGGGAGTCATTCCGCCAGCCGAATGTCAATTTCAGCCCCATTATACCTTTTGGGCCATTGAAGTCAATGGCAAAAACTCATCGGGTATATGAGGGGCTGGAGGAGAGGGGGTTTGAGGGAGAGGCTCCAATTTTACAGGGTAGCTGCTGGGGCCTCTCCCTGAAATTCCCACCAAGTTTCAAGAAGATTGGGCCACGGGGTCCAATTCTACAGGCTCCCAAACAGGTTGCCCCATCCCCTCCATTGTTCTCTAGAGAAGGGTGGGGTATAAATCCAATCATCATCATCTCCTCCTCCTCTTCTTCTTCGCAGGCTGGAAGCAGGTTAAATACATATTAGCAGTATGTGATAGATAGGCACAAATGTGGAAGTAAATCATATACCTTATGTTACACAATAACTGGTGTCCAAGGAGACACAATGTGGGCCAGAAAATGCAGGACATAGGGCTCTGTGGAGTAATGTCTACAATTGGGCAGTCTGCAAAGTCATTTTATGTTAGATGTCCCTGTCATTCAGTGTGGTCATGGTCGCACTGTCCACCCTGTTATAGAACAGATCTCAAGGGAAGTTGGGTTGAAAGTTGGGTTGAAAGCAAATGGTTGTGACAAAAGTCTCAGTAGGTTATGTTGGAATGATGAAGAGGAGTATGGGCGTATGAATTCCATAAGTGATACCTCTTTTATTCAGTACAGTTTTACGTAAAACAGCAAGTGTCCTTTTCATGGCTTTTGGTAAACAGCCAAGTGGTGACCTGGGTTCCTTGTTTTTTCCTTCCTTTTTTTGCTTTTAATATGTATCTGGATGTCTGTCTCAGTTGATTTGCCTCTCTGTAATTGGTTTTCACACTCTGGGTGTGGTTAAAGATTCCCCCCACTTGCAGGTTTTTATTTATTTTTATTTATTTTTGGGATTTATACCCCGCCCTCCCCACCTTACGGCAAGCTCTGTGTTTTATCTCAGTGTTGCACACTCTCTGTTTTTTAAATGTATATGTCATTCACCACTTAAGCCAGTTGTTCCTGCACTCATCCTGTTTGTGTGTGCCAATGTAGATCTGTCTGTGACTGTGTCTATATTTGTGCTTGGGTTTTTGGCTTTCTATTTTCTGTGTGTCTGGCCCCATCCTCCATCTTTGCTTGTATGTGTATCCACTGGCTTTTTTTAAAAAATAACTTGGGCTGGTTCCTCCTCCCCCCGCCTCCACTATGCTGACAGCT
Source organism: Lepidodactylus listeri (assembly GCA_029233225.1). NCBI lineage: Eukaryota > Metazoa > Chordata > Lepidosauria > Squamata > Gekkonidae > Lepidodactylus > Lepidodactylus listeri. Next base: position 113,129,310 of record JARCFY010000001.1, on the reverse strand, counting down.
GTTTACTTGGTGAGGGTTTTTTTTTCCATTCTGGAAAGTGTTGCCTCAGCAAATTTGGCTTGGAGGCTAAAGGTGATGGGCTTTGTTGCCTGAGGGAATCAGTTGTTGTCTGGTGAGGAGAGCAAAGGCAGTAACTGTGTTCACCAGAGCAAAGCAACCATCTTCGAAGGAAAGTTTTGGTGGGTGCCAGTTCTGTGGGAGGGACTCAGTCAACACAGCCAGTGGATAGGGACAGCTTCTGACTGACATATCATGGAGCCAACTGATTTAGGAGTGTGTGGAATGTTCAGAAAGTGTCACCCCCACTATTCAATTATATATAAGGAGGTATACCCTACTCATATGCCTGGCAGAAGAGCTCCATCTTCCAGGCCCTGCAGAACTGCACCAGGTCCCACAGGGCCCTGATCTCCTCTGGGAGCTCATTCCACCAGTGCAGGGCTGCCACTGAAAAGGCTCTCCTCCTTGTGGCAGCGAGCCTGGCTTCTCTGGGGCCAGGTATGACCAGCCAGTGTTGGGTCCCAGACTGTAGTGCTCTCTGGGGTACGTATGGGGAAAGGTGGTCCCTCAGGTAGGTCAGACCCAGACCATTTAGGGCTTTAAAGGCAAGCACCAGCACCTTGAAGTGAATCCAGTATGCTATAGGCAGCCAGTGCAGTGCCGTCAGCACTGGCCAGAAGTGCTCCCGTTTAGGGAGACCCATCAGCAGCCTCACCACGGCATTCTGCACCAGCTGCAACTTCCAAATTTGTGACAAGGGCAGCCCCATGTAAAGAGCGTTACAATAGTCTAACCTTGAGGTGACTGTTGCATGGATCACTGTAGCCAGATCAGCATGGCTCAGGAAGGGAACCAACTGCTGTGCCAGCCTCAGGTGGTAAAAGGCTGACTTGACAGTGGCTGCTACCTGGGCCTCCATAGCCAAGGAGGGATCCAGGAGCACTCCCAAATTCCTAACCACTGGTGCAGGCACCAATGGCACCCCATCGAAGGCCAGGAGAGGGACTGGACGATCTTGACTGGGCATTGCATGTCATGGCTGGATGGCTGAGGCTGAGTAGGCTGAAACTGAACCCAGTGAAGACAGAGGTCCTGTGACCATGGTCCACCCTGACCTCTGTCTTCGCTGGGTTCAGCTTCAGCCTACTCAGCCTCAGCCATCCAGCCATGGCGTGCAATGCCCAGTCAAGATTGTCCAGTCCAGAGCCAGACTGGCCACCCAACATCAGATAGAGCTGGGTGTCATCAGCGTACTGATGACAACCCTGCCCCGCCCTCCGGACAATCTGGGCAAGGGGGCGCATATAGATGTTAAAAAGTATTGGGGATAAGACAGCCGCCTGAGGCACTCCGCATTCAAGCAGGTGTCTCTGGGACCGCTGCTCTCCTAGTGCCACCCTTTGTCCCTGACCCTGGAGAAAGGAGACGAGCCACTGTAAAGCATGCCCCTGTATCCCCACGTTGGCGAGGCAACAGGTCAACAGCCGATGATTGACCATATCGAGCGCTGCTGACAGGTCAAGCAACAGCAATACCGCCATGCTGCCCTGATCCAGATGTCTATGGAGATCGTCTGTCAGGGCAACCAGTGCTGTCTCAGTCCCAAACCCCGGGCGAAAGCCAGACTGGAAGGGATCTAACACCGAAGCATCATCCAGGAAGCTCTGGAGCTGTATCGCCACCGCCCTCTCTATTAATTTGCCCAAATATGGCAAATGGGACACCTGCTGGTAATTAGCCAATTTGGCTGGATCCAGAGATTTTTTTAAAGAGAAGGCAGACCGCCATGTCCTTGAGTGCACTCAGGAACTGCCCTTCCAAGAGGGACAGGTTGATAATCTCCCACAGTGCACCTCGAAACCCCTCGTGGCCCGCTTTAATCAGACAGGAAGGGCATGGATCAAGGTCACATGTGGTTGGGCGTATGGTTGTGAGTAACCTATCAACTTCATCAAGGCCAAGCGGGCCGAAGATATCCAAACCCGGCACCGACATGCAAGGGGCCTCGAGTTCACTCATTGTATCAACTGTGGTGGGGAGGTCATGGCAGAGAGACAGGACTTTATCTGCAAAATAGCTCGCAAAATCCTCGCAGCCAAACTCTAATTCCCTACTATTTGATTTGCCCTGAGACAGTACTGTTATCAACCGAATTGTCCTAAATAATCGTGCCGGGTGAGAGCTAGCTGATGCAATCTCAGCCGCATAGTAATCCTTCTTAGCGGCCTTGACTGCCACCTCATAGATCTTCATAAACGTCCTATAAGATGCTCTTGTCACTTCATCATGAGTTCTTCGCCACCGTCTCTCTAATCGTCTGAGCTCCCGCTTCATGAGCCGCAGCCCCAGCGTAAACCAGGGGGCCCGCCTAGTATGGGGCACAGAGGGCATCTGGGAGTGATCTCATCAGTAGCTGTGGAGACCCGGCTATGTCAGTCCTCCACCAGCTCATCCAATGAGCTGCCAGGGGGCCTCGGATCCCTCAGAGCTGATAAGAGCCGCTCCTCTGAGGGCGAGCTAAAATACGCTCACCACCCAAACAGGGTTGGAGTGGGACACTCAGATGGGCCTTCAGAGCATGGTGGTCTGATCATGGTACTGCCAAAGCAGTAATCCGGTCCACTGTTACCCCGGTCGCAAAAATCAAATCAAGCGTGTGTCCAGCCCAGTGGGTGGGGGGTCGTTACAAGCTGGGAGAGTCCCAACACCACCATGGACGACATCAGGTCCACTGCCTGAATGGAAGCTGCGTCATCAGCATGGACATTGAAATCACCCAAGACTATCAGCCTTGGGTGTTCCAGCACCCAGCCTGTTACGGCCTCCATCAGGGCCGGCAGGCTCTCGGCCAATGCGTTAGGCGGTTGGCACACCAGCCAGATTGCCACACTCTCCCTGGCCTCCAGCACCAAGCTGACACACTCTAAGCCCATGATTTCCCTTGGCGGGAGCGCCCTGAAGGAGTAAGCATCCTGAATGAGCATCACCACCCCTCCCTCCACACCTAGTCTGTGATTGGTGCAGGACCGCAAACCCTGGTGAGGAGAGTTGGGAAAGAGCTACTGTCTCCCCCTCCCACACCCAGGTCTCGGTCATGCAAGCCAGATCCACCTGTTGTTTTGCCATGAAGTCCTGAAGGACCATGGTCTTATTATTTATGGATCTGGCATTGCACAGCACCAATGACGGAGGGGGATGGGTCTCAGGCTGGAAGGGTGCCGAGCTAATTTATTTCTCTGCATCCTTCCCTTCTTCTCTTGCCTGGACCTACAACTATACTGTCCCCTCCCCATGAGCACTGGAATCTGCTGGCCAGGCATCGCTGCCACTCGGTCTTTGCGTGAGCCTCAGTTCGTTGGGTATAAATGCCGCTGCCAACAGTAAGGTGGTTCCTCCAAATTTACACTACTTGCTAATCTACTAATCCTAACCTCTTATCTTGCGGCACCCCCCCTCCCCCGCAAGACTAACACTCTAACTACTTGACACTATATAAGGGTGGAAAATACAGTCATAAACAATAAAATACAATTGTGCAAAAAACAGCCTGCTCTAACCTACCACTATTGTCCTACTAGTTTATCCTACTAACTAATGCCTCTCCCTCCTATCCCATGGTCCCGCCTCCCACCAACCAGTCCAGGCTGTTTTTTCACTGCCCCTGGCAGCATACAAATCCCCAAGGACAGGGCAAGATTCAAACTGCCTCCAGGAGCCCCCACTGTGACAGTTCTTGAACCCGGTCCAGATGGCAATACCAGCCCCATGCCGCCAGATCAACTCCCCCCAGTCCCTGGATACCTCATTCCAATCCCATCTCCAAACAGGCTCAGCCCCAGTACGTGGTCGCAAGATCACACCTCAGTCCCAATCAGAACATGTGCCCCAAGATGGATCTGGCCATCCGACCCAAACATTGCCTGTGGCCCTTACAACTTACAGGCAGCTGGGCAGGCCAGGACAGGCTGCTGGGATGGCACAATCAGCCTCCAGGGGTCACAGGACCAGAACACAACCGCCCAGAACCAGCAGGACCAAGCTGGCACTGGCCTAATCGAAGGTGCCAGGGGCCAGCAGGCAAGGGAGGCAAGAGTCAACTTGGGGGGCCAGGCCACACACCACTGGGAAAACAGAGCGCCCACAGCCGGAGCTCCTGCCCAAAGGCCACCACGTCCATTGAGCCATAGAGCCAAGAGCCAGGATTAACAGCCAGGACCCAGGTGCCGAAGGCTGGGGATATATATGTGTGTGTGTGTGTGTGTATGTTTTATATATTATATAGAACAGTGTTGAAATTGTACTCCTATTAATATTGTGTATTTTTCCTAAAGAATATCCACCATATATGTATAAGGTTTTACATATCTGATCAAGCTGTATATATCTGTGTTACTGTTGTTTGTTAAAAAAAATAAAACTTATTAGAAACTAACTCCACATTCCTAAAAAGAGGAACAGAATTCCTCTTAACCCTAAAATTCTCCGAATACACATCTGTACACATAAGATTCTGAGGTACTCACTTATCTCTAGCATATCTCTGTTTTATTATAAACATGGCTACATGGATATTGGAATTGCCCTGCTCTGTTCTGTTCCATAATTGAAATACTCTATAGGTAGAATATTCACCACCATTGACCTGAAATGAATGAGGCCAAGTCCTTCATGTGCATCAGAGCATCTGTGGAGATATGAACCATGCTCAGAAGATTTAGGTACAGTAATTTGTTATACAATATGCCTTGATTTTCTATAGTGAGGTTTTCTAATCTTTGAGGGTACTTGAAGTTCAAATAAAACAGCTGTAATCCTCAAGGAGATCACTTATTATGAAAACTGACAGTCTAATCTATCATATTCTCCATAAGTGCAGCAGAATATTAAGCCCCCTCAACTCTCTGTCGTCACCAATTGCATATAATTTTATTCTACTGGGCTGTATTTTCACCCCCTGCCAAATATATGCATATTTGTTCTTCAACCTGTTGCCTTTATTTTTAAATCACCCTTTCAGCATTCAATTTATGTTGCTTTAAAATGTATAGTATAATGTGACATTTCTTTGACAGCCTTAGGCTGTCATGGCCATCACTGCTATCTGCAACATGGCTGTTCACAGTTTAACAGCAGCATAAGGAATCAGTAGACTTCTATTTGCTCCATCTCCAGATTTCTTTTTTTGACAGAAAGCTCAAGCACCATTAAGTGCAAAACAATTAGTTCCATGAAACATTTTAAGAAAACTTCTAGTTGTACTGACAAGATTTACAGTGCATTCCTATACAGAATCGTCCTAGTCTAAAGATATTGAAATCAATGGTCCTAAATTTAGGCCTATGCTTTCCCTCCACATGATGATTGTATGATTTCTGGACTTTTAATGTTTACTTATGGTAGCATTCCCATCCTCCAGGTGGGGCCTGGAGTTACAAGTGATCTCTAGACTACAAATATCAGATTCCCAGGAGGAAATGGCAGTTTTGAAGGTAGAATCTATGAAATCACACATCCCCACTGACCTCCCTCTTCTCCCCAAATTCCACCCTCCCCATGCTCTGCCACCAAATCTCCAGGGATTTCCCAAACTGAAGCTGGAAATCCTAACTGTGGGGAAAATATACAGGCTCAGGCTTTAGCTATTACAAAGAAGTGCAAAGAAAGGAGGGAAGCTTTACAATCACTCATCCTATTGAAACCACACTTGTAAATAATTTGACATTATTTTCACCCACATAACAATAACTGTCCTATCCTCCAGAAATTTGTTCAGCCCCTCTTAAAACCAGTAACCATCACCATTTTATGTGACAGAAAGAATTCACTATATTTTGTTTGAAGGATTTTTGTTCCTCCTGTATTTTCTAAAAAGAAGTTTCCCCCCACCTCCACTCGTCAAATTGAACCCAGGACCTCTCACACAAAAAATCCATGGATCTCTCCAGTTGCCACCTCTCAGATGTGGCTTGTTCTGGATAACTGTGAGATCTACCAATCAAGAATAACCCAGTTACATCCCAGGATGAAAGCAATGGCAGCCAATAGTCCCTGTTAGGGTTGCCAACCCCCACTGAAGTCCCTCCTCTCCCCAAAACCCCACCCTCCCCAAGATCTCCCCCCACATCTCCAGCAATTTCCCATCCCAGAGGTGGCAACCCTAGTCCTTGTTCTTGTCACAAATTATTGATGCTCCTTCAGGTTCTTAAATATGTAAATGAAGCTAAGTGAATCTTGCAGAAATTATTTCAGGCTATGATTAGATAAAATCATGTGTACAAGTTGTACGTACAATGGAAAGTTGTACGTACAGTCAGCCTTGGTTTTCATCATCCTAAATACATCTTGGACTTCTAGCTTAATTGCTGGTGGAAAATGCAGTTTCTTCCAATCTGAGGACAGCCATAGTAAAACCGATACCATAAATTTTTGATTTCCAGAAAATATACCCAACAGTTTCCTTGATAACATATGGAATATTTGATTCTTTTATTGAATTATTGAAGTATGCATCCATGTAACTCCATACTCTAGAGCAGTTGTTGCTGACTTCAAATTTTCCACCTTCTTCTGTAGCATGTTGCACAGTTACCCTTTTTTGTGAATAACGTATTGTTGTCATATTGAATTCCTTGTTCTGTATCCTACTAATATTCCTGTGCCACAAGCAGGCTTCATAATCTCATTGGCTGTAACAAATGTTTTGGCTAGTATGTGGCTTGGATCACTTAAGTCACTTGGAAACTTAATGTAAGCACTAGGTACATACGAAAATAAAAAGGTGCCTTATACCAAGTCAGATCATTAGTTCATCTAGCTCAGTTTAGTTTACTTTGACTGATGAAGGATCCTTAGAGTAGCATGCAATGAAAGCTCTTTCCTAGAACCCTTTATTAAAATTCTTGAAGTGGAGAAACTAGTGACTCAAGCCAAGACCTGCATGTAAAGCATGTTTTCTGTCATTGAGCCACTGCCCTCTCCTTCAATGCAATCAATCTTAATGGGATGCATTTTCTCCCTACTTTTAGCTGGCTAATGTCTGGTTTGTTAATGTCAGTGGGATATTTTAGCCTGGGCTGTGTAATTTGATTGCTGGGGTGTAGCAGGAGTTTGGTCCTGCTACTTGGTAGATAAAGGACTTGGCCCAGGTGCCCTTTATATCCCTTCCAAACATGACACAATTGTCTTCATCATAGAGAACAAGCCTTGCATAGTTCTACCATTTCCATGTGATTAATCTTCCTATCCTCTGGTTATATATAATTCTGTTTTCACCATGGACTCTCCTGAACGTTCCACATGCTCCAAAATCAGTTGGCTCCCTGATGTGTCACTCAGAAGCTGTCCCTATCCACTGGCTGTGAGTATTCGTATGTCATTGGCTAGGTGCTGGATCTGCTTCTCTTCAGCCACTCTGCCCTATCAGAATTTCTGGCAAATGGTTTTCTCTCTTGACAAAGATGCTTCTCCTGCTTGACTCCTGTGTGGGACCAACTATTCCCTCAGTGGCTGTTAATAGGTATGGCAGTTACCTGTGTTTCTAAGATGGTGGCTGTCTGTGGTTGTTTGTTTAAAATGTTCCCCCATAAGGTTCAATTGAACTGTAGTTCCAGAGAGAGGCCTTCAGGGGTATCACTCACTGGATTGAATGGGGCTTCCTCATCTGCTGGCCCATAGTTCCAAGCTGCCCCTAGGCCAAAAAGAGTGGGAAAAGAAAGAAAAGAGGGTGACATGGCAGTCAGGGCTTCAGAGCACAGTAGAGGCTGCAGGTGTGTGGGGGAGATGGAAAGCTGAACAGTGAAGGGGGAAAGGTAGGTTGATGCTTGGCTGGGAAGGAGAATGGATTGCCAACTCCAGGTGATTTGAGAGTTGGAGCCTGGAGAGGGTGAGGTTTGAGGAGGGGTGGGACCTCAGACAGGTACAATGCCATAGACTCTGCCCTCCAAACCAGCTATTCCCTCTCGGGGAACCACTGTTGCCAATCTACAGGTGAGGGGTGGAGAACACTCAGAATTACAACTGCTCTCCAGATGGCATTGATCAGTTCCCCTGGAGAAAATGGTGGACTCTGTGTCCTTATACCCTGCTGAGATGCCCCCCCCCCATGACAGCCAATGTGACGTGGCAGTCAGGGCTTCAGAGCACAGTAGAGGCTGCAGGTGGGGGGGATAGAAAGCTGAAGAGTGAGGGGAAAATTAAGGTTGATGTTTGGCTGGGAAGGAGAGAGGGTTGCCAACTCCAGGTGAGGAATTCCTGGGGATTAGAGGGATGGAGCCTGGAGAGGGTGAGATCTGAGGAGGAGTGGGGCCTCAGACAGGTAGAATGTCATGGACTTTGTCCTCAGACAGGTACGATGCCATAGACTCAGCCCTCAAAACCAGCTATTCCCTCTTGGGGAACCACTGTTGCCAATCTCCAGGTGTGGGATGGAGATCACTCAGAATTACAACTGCTCTTCAGGTAGCAGAGATCAGTTCCCCTGGAGAAAATGGTGGACTCTGTATCATTATACCCTTCTGAGGTTGCCACAGCAAATTGATGCAGAGTGCCCAAGGCCTTGGCACTCTCCCAGAGCCTCCTTCTAGAGCCCACTGCATTTATTTCCACAACAGGCCTTATTCCTAGTAGTAGTATATGTAAGAGACAGGTTGCTTAAAAAATTAGTTGTGCAGTTATAACCAGTGGTGCATCCTTCTGTGCTAGGTTTGCCAGCCCATTTCTGGCAACTGGAAAGAGCCTAGCTTGGGGTGGAGGCCCTTGCTAGCAATTTATTTATTTATTTATTGAATTTATATCCTGCCTGTCCAGCAAATGCCGGCTCCAGGCAGCTAACACAATTAAAAACACATCCATACATAATTTAAGTTAATTCATCAGCAGTAAATTAACATAAAAACCCACAGATAGTGGAAGTACAATGTCCCACATAGCAGTGCAGCCTAAAGGTCCCAAGACTGGGCCAGAGGTCTCCAACACTGATTTCCCAGGCTAGAAATTAACCCATCAGGTTCCCAGGGGCCACTTTCCCCAGTGGCGGCTCCTAATTAAAGGCTTGGTGGAAGAGCTCCACTTTACAGGCCTTGCGGAACTGCAAAAGGTTCTGCAGGGCCCTGATGTTCTCCGGGAGCTTGTTCCACCAGCAAGGAGCCACCACTGAGAAAGCCCTGGACCTGGTGGTCACCAGTCTGGCCTCTGTAGGGCCAGGAAGGGTCAGGCAATGTTGCGTGCCTGATCGCAGTGCTCTCTAGGGTATGTATGGGGAAAGGCAATACCTTAGGTAGGCTGGCCCCTGACCATGTAGGGCTTTAAAAGTTAAAACCAGCATGTTGAACCAGATCCGATATGCTATAGGCAGCCAGTGCAGCATCCTCAGCACAGGCTAGATGTGGTCTCACACTGAGAGGTCCATCAACAGCCTGGCCATGGCATTCTGCACTATCTGCAGCCTCTGGAGCTGACACAAGGATAGCCCCATGTAGAGAGCATTTCAGTAGTCCAATCTTGAGGTGACCATTGTGTGGATCGCTGTTGCCTGGTCATTGCGTTTGAGGAAGGGAACCAACTGCCTTAACAGCTGTAGATGGTAAAAGGCTGCCTTTGCAGTGGCTGCTACCTGGGCCTCCATAGTTAAGGAAGCATCCAGGAGCACTCCCAAACTCTGGACCCTCAGCACTGGCACCAACGGCACCCCCCTGAAGGCTGGCAATGGGATCCCTACTGCTGGCCCACTCTGACTCAGGCACAGGAACTCCATCTTCGTTAAATACAGTTTCAATCGGCTCAGTCTGAGCCAGCCTGCTACGTCCTGAAGCACCTGCTCCAGGTCAGATGCAGCTGGGTGTCATCAGCACACTGGTGACAACCCAGCCTGTTCCTCTAGGCAATCTGGGCGAGGGGGCGCATATAGATATTAAAAAGCATCAGAGATAGCACTGCCCCTTGTGGCACTCTGCATACCAGCAGGTGCCTCTGGGACATCTGCTCCCCCAATGCCACCCTCTGTCCCCAACCTTGGAGGAAGGAGGTGAGCCATTACAAGGCAAGCACCTGAGCCCCCGTGTCGGTGAAGTGGTGGTTCAGTAGCTGGTGGTTGCCTGTATCGAACTCAGCCGACAGATCTAGCAACACCAGCACTGCCATACTGCCCTGATCCAGATGCTGACAGAGGTCATCCGTGAGGGTGACCAGTGCCGTCTCTGTCCCATGACCTGGCCGGAACCTGGACTGAAATGGGTCCAGTGCAGAAGTGTCATGCAAAAAGCTCTGCAACTGAATCGCCGCCACCCTCTCTAGGATCTTGCCCAAATAGGGCAAGTTGGACACCGGCCAATAGTTGGCCAATTCGGCCGGGTCCAAAGATGTTTTTTTCAAGAGAGGGTGAACCATCACTTCCTTGAGTGCCCCCGGGAACAGTCCCTCAGCGAAGGACTTGTTGACAATATCCCGAAGGGCACCTCGCAACCCCTCACGGCAAGCTTTTATAAGCCACGAAGGGGATGGGTCAAGGCTGCATGAGGTTGGGCGTACAGTCGAGAACAATCTGTCGACTTCCTCCAGATTGAGTGGACCAAAGCCATCCAGAATGGAACTAGAAGACGTGCATGGAGCCTCGAGTTCACTAACTGTCTCAACTGTGGCAAAGAGATCATGGTGGAGCAGTAAGATTTTATCTACAAAATAGCTCACAAATGCCTCACAGCCAATATCCATTCTCTATTGTTTGGCCTGCCCTGAGGCAGCTCTGTTAGAGACTGAATTGTTCTAAATAATTGTGCTGGGCATGAGCTTGCAGACACAATTATGGCTGCATAGAATTATCTCTTCACAGCCTTGACTGCCACCTCATAGGATCTCATAAACATCCTATAAGATGCTCTTGATGCTTCATCACGAGCACACCACCACTGTCTCTCTAGCCGTCTGAGTCCCTGTTTCATCTGCCGCAGGTCCCCAGTATACCAGGGAACCCGCTTAGAGCGAGGGTGCAGAGGGTGTCAAGGGGCAATCTCATCGATGGCTGTGGAGAGCTGGCCTTGCCAGTCCTCGACCAGCTCATCCAACAAACCACCAGGGGGCATGGGATCCTGCAGAGCCATCAGAAACCACTGAGGGTCCATTTGGCTCAGCAAGTGAGCCAAAATATGCTTGCCGCCCACACAGGGTTGAGGTGGCACCATCAGACGGGCCTTCAGGGCATAGTGATCCAACCATGGTACTGCCAAGGCAGTAACCAGGTCCAACGTAACCCCCGCAGTGAAAATCAGGTCAAGTGTGTGCCCGGCCCGGTGCGTGGGTACCATTACATGTTGGGTGACTGCTACCATGGCCAACACCAAGTCCATTGCTGGCCCAGAGGCCGCATCCTCGGCATGGACATTGAAATCACCCAAGACTATAAGCCCAGGGTGCTCCAATGCCCAGCTGGACACGGCATCAGCCAGAGATGGCAGGTTAGTGGGTGGTGCATTGGGCAGCTGGTACACCACCCAAATAGCCAAACTCTCCTTGGCTTCCCACACCAGTCCAGAGCACTCTATGCCCGCGAGTTTAAGCAGCAGGAGCACCCTGTAAGAGTAAGCCACCCGAATGAGCAGTGCCACTCCACCCCCCACCCCTCAGTCTGTGATTGGTGGAGGACCAAGAACCTGGGCAGAGCCAGTTGGGAGAGAGCCACCGTCTCCCCATCTCACACCCAGGTCTCAGTCACGCATTCCAGTTCCGCCCCCTGCTCAAACAAAAAATCTTGCAGGGTAGAGATCTTGTTATTTATGGACCTGGCATTGCACAGCACCAATGTCTGAGGGGGGTTAATCCCAGCCCCACTGTCAGTCACCCTCGGGATGGGACATAGGCTGGAAGGGGGCCAAGCTTCTCTGTTTCTTCGCCCCCTTCCATTCATTGCATGCCTTGTCCCACTGCTATACCTTCCCCTCCCCAGGAGTACTGGGGAGCAATGCAGTAATGTCACTTCTGGAGGTACCCATAAGTGTCTTTATCACATTGTCAGTGATACTTTAGAGAATTCACCAACATTTCTGTGGTTTCACCATAGAACATCACCCAACAGGAGGATTTCACTTCTGGATAACAGTGGAACTGTCATCACCACAGTGCTGGAGATGTCAATTCTCCCTTTTCTACCTGCTGTTTTCCCTCACTGCCAGCCAAGTGGTAACCCCTATAGCTAGTGGTGGGAGGCCTGACCTCCCTGTCCTAAGCCCATTGACTACACCAGACCTAGAATGTGTAATTTTATTTACTGCTAGTGTGCTAAAATTTTTGCTAGAACAACGAGTATATAAAGAAATACGGTGCAAGAAATATATGCAAGTCTGTACTTATTTCTAGAGTCAAACTGTTTTGTGGGGTTGACAGCTTCAAAATGCTCACCTCAAGCTTATGCAAATTGATTCCCTGTTAATTTTAGACTCAGATCTACTGCTGATAAAATATAGGTCTTTTTCACATAGACTTTTTCAAAGAATTAATTAGAATTTAATTAAATTAGTATAATGGCTTTCCCAAGCTACTTTCATTTTCACCAGACTGAACTCCAGCAGAGTGTAAATAGAAAGAATCATGGGACATGGGAAAATGTGAAAGGTGGTTAGAGACATATTAATACTTCTTATGTGTAAAGATCAGCATATCAGTTACTTATCTCAATAAACTTTCCAAAGTAGTTATAGCTCAATAAATAGTCAGAAGAGGCTCATCTCCCCTTCAGAGATGAGGAGATAAAAGCAGCTTATAAGTCATCTACAGATGTTTTAACAGTACAAGTTCAAACAATATCTAGTCATCTAATTTGCCATCTTGATTACAATAGAAAATGAAGCTAAATAGATCCTTTCAGCAAATCTGTGTCTCCCTGAAACAAAGTTCATTGGTCCTTTTGAGGGCCTCTTCCACAAACCACAACAAATCTTCATTCGTCTACCTCACTTTATAGTGAGGTATTGCTCACAATGGTTATCCCTACACCATGTTCTTCCCCCAATCCTCCTGGCCATTGCCAACCCTAATCCCCAAGGTGAAAGTCTGAGACATTTCTATCTATACAAGATTCCCATGACTGAAATGTAGTAGTGGATGGATATGAGTTGTTCAAGAAAAACCAAAAGGGTCAAAGAGGAGGTGGAGTGGTGCTGTATGTGAGGAGAGGGTTGGTCAGTCAGGAAATACTGGAAGAGGAGGGTGACAGCCCAGTGGAAAATATCTAGGTGATGATAAGGGAAGGAAGGGCAAAAAGTATTGTGGTTGGAGTCTGCTACAGACCTCCTGACCAGGATGAGAGGTGGACGCTGCCTTCCTTGAACAGCTTGACAGGATATCCTAACAACATGACCTGGTAGTTATGGGTAATTTCATCTTCCCTGATGTGTGGTGGTAGACAAACTCTGCAAAGAGTCCACAGTCACGCACGTTCCTGACCTCTCTGGCTGACAACTTCCTTCATCAAATGGTGGAGGAAGATATGAAAGGTACAGCCATACTCGACTGAATATTGACCAATAGGCAAGAGATAGTAGAGGAGGTGAAGGTGGTGGAGACACTAGGGGGAAGTGACCATGTCCTGCTAGAATTCCTTTTGCTGTGGAGGACCAAGGAAGTTGGCAGCCACATGTGTTTGTTTGATTTCAGCAGGGCAGATTTTAATAAACTCAGAGGCATGATACAAATAATTCCATGGACAAGATTGCTGGAAGGGAAAGGAACAAGTGAGGTGGGGGCTCTGGGGTTGCAAAGTCCCCCTGGGGGGCAGGAAAACCACTGCTCGATTGGTCCAGTCCCCGCCAGCCCGGATTGGGCCGCCGGGTGGAACCCTGCCCCCAAATTGCCGGGCTGAGGTGATGTACCTGGTGTGATGACATCACCTGGAGGTGATGTCATCGCGTTGGGCATGTTTTTTGGGGGGACACTATAATTCAAAGGAAAACTATGGTTTCCCTCAAATTACAGAGGTCCCACCCCAATGTGCCCAATGCGATGATGTCACTTCTGGGTGATGTCATCACACACCAGAAGACTCCCAGGCCGGCAAGGACCTCCCCTACTAAATAAAAGGCAAGACTTCGCAACCCTAGGGGGCTCTCCTAAAACAAGAGCTCTTGTAAGCTCAAGCCATCACTATTTCAACAAGAAGGAAACATGGTAGGGAATTCAAGAAGCCAGTGTGGATGAACAAAGAACTCTGTGATGTGCTAAGGGAGAAAAAGGAAATATTCAAGAAATGAGGCAAGAATATACCTCTTAAAAGTATCTGTGGGTTGCTAGGCACTGTAGGTCAGCCATCAGAGAGGCCAAAGCTAACAGTGGGCTAAAGTTGGCCAGGGAGGCTCGCTACAACAAGAAAATCTTCTTGAGATATGTGAAGAGCAAACACAAGATAAAAGAGACAATGGGTCCACTGTTGGGTGAAATTGGAGAAACTCTGACAGACAACAGAGAGAAAGTAGAAAGGCTCAGTGTTATTTTGCCTGTGTTTTTTCCATGAAGAGGAAAACAGGCTCATCTGGAGACGGTAGTAGGCAAGGCACAGCATCCAGGCTGCTGGTTGACATGGACAGAGAGGTAGCTGAGAAGCATCTGGCTGCACTGAATAAGTACGAATTCTCTGATTCTAAGATTCAGTTAATGAAAGACCAGTTGACCATTCACAACAGGAAAAAAGTTATAACAACACACTTCATGATCATGGTAAGGTAATTTAACACTTGTAGTATGATAGAGCCGCAGTGGTTCAAAGGTTAAAGACACTGAGTTGCAGACCGGAAGGTTGGTAGTTTGAGATCCTACTGCCACATGATGGAGTGAGCTCCCATCTCTGGCCCCAGCTCCTGCCAGCTTAGCAGTTTGAAAGCAAGAAATTGCAAGTAGATAAATAGGTACCGCTTTGGTGGGAAGGTAACAGCATTCCATGCACCTTGGTGTTTAGTTATGCCAGCCACATGACCATGCCAGCCGCATGCCTCTTTCTGAAGTATCAGCTAACCATAAAAGACTTTTGTAATTAGGAGGCACCAGGATGGGTGCTCGCACCAGATGCCTCTTTAATTCATCAAAGGCCTGCTGACACTCCGGAGTCCACACAACCTTAGTGGGGGGCCTTTTTTGCATAAATTGGTCAAAGGTGCTGCCAATGCACTTAACCTCAGTACAAATCTTCTATAGAAATTTATTAGGCCTAGGAAGGATCGTATATCCCTCTTTATAAGTGGTTTAGGCTGCTCCATAACACTGGTGACCTTGGCCTCCTGGGGCCTTACACTATTTGACCCAACCACATGTCGGGGTGTGTGCGATGTGCCTAACTGCACAGCACCACTGTGTGAGACTTGAGTCCACAAGACCACAGCACACCAAACTGCACCACACCTGCATAGTGTATTTACAGTGCTATAAGATCTTCTGACATCCACTAACAAACTGCTTCGCCAGACAACTGAATCATGAGAAGAGAAAGAATACTTTGCACACTATCAAATAGATACAGTACAGTAATTACACATCAACCAATCAGTGAGTTGCTGAGTCATGGTGATTACATGAGTTGCTGAGTCATGGAGATAGAAAACAAGCCCGTACATGTTCCTGTCCAGTGACCACTTGCCTCAGTCACCTGACTCTGTTACCTGTCATTCTGGATCCTTATGATCTGACAGCTCTTTGTGCTGAAGACTGAGAGTCTCAATTACTGACACCACATGCCCCAAATACACAACATGATTACACCCAAATTGACATTTAGAGGCTTAGTTCGTAAGTCCAGCTTGATGAATTCTCTGGAGGACCTCCCTCACATGGTCCAGGTATTCTGCCTGAATGCAGCTATAGATGGTAACAGGGCTCTTCTTGTAGAAAAAGCCCAGCCGGAACTCATTAGCATATTAGGCCACACCCCTGACAGCACAACTCATTAACATATTAGGCCACACCCAATGTTCCCAGAAGTGTGGTCATCCAGCCACATCCACCTTTTGCTTCTTATTCTGTTTACCTTGTTGTCAAAACAGTTTTGACAAAACCAATAAAAACATTATTTTCTGTCCCATCTATACAAAACCTTGCCTGAACCAATATCTTATGTCCAACAATTATTCCCACACTGGATTGGAATCAATTCCTAAGGGTTAGGTTCCCATGGAAATCAGGTTGCCTTCCTGCAAAACTAGTATGCTGAATATGATTTTTTAGGGTTGCCAACCTACAGGTGGGGTCTGGAGATCTCCTGGAATTACAACTGAGCTCCAAACTACAGAGATCAGGTCAATGGCTGCTTTGGAAAGTAGAGTCCATGGCATTATGCCTTGCTTAGGTCCCTCCTTCCCCTAAACTGCACCCTCCACTCCCAAATCTCCAGGGATTTCCTCAATCTGGAGTTGGCAACCCTAGTTCACTGGCAGAACAACGCTAGGAGCCAGTTTGGTGTAGTGGTTAAGTGCGTGGACTCTAATCTGGGAGAACCGGGTTTGATTCCCCACTCCCCCCTTGCACCTGCTGGAAAGGAGTTTGAAAGACGCTCTGAAACTCCCGTGGGTAGTGAAGGGTGAGGTATAAATCCAATCTCTTCTTCTTCTAGGTTTGTGGATGCACTGGATGGGAGTAGTTTGTGGACTATTTTATTCAAGGTACAAAATTTTATTCAAGGTATAAGATTTCATGTGCCACCCACACTTCTTCAGATGGAAGACGTGTGCATGCACACAAAAGCTTATACCTTGGATGAAACTTTGGACTCCAACTTTGTTCTGCTGCTTCAGACCAACACGGCTACCCACATGAATTATTACACTATAATAGTTTTTACAAGCAATTATGTACCAGTGGAGTGGTTACCATGCAGAGTCTGTCCCACAGGTAAAATTATCCTGTGAACAGGTGGTCTTTACCACATAAAAATATCACTACCATCACAAGATCACCAATCGTTGGAACTCCTCAGAAGTGGAAATCTCTCTTATTAGGAGGTTTAAGAACATCAACTTTGCTGGCCCATTAAAGGCAGATGTCAATCCAGTGGCAGGGGAAGAGGGACAATCTTCTTCTTCAGAAACTCTGCCCACTTTTTTACATTTCACAAAACAGGCAATCACACACAACAATGAAGCTACTTTTTCAGATTTTTCTCTTACATGGCAGTAAGCACCAAGCCACTTTAATACAGACTTTAGACACACATATATTTGCAAGCCATTCCCAACAAGACACAACAATGAACTCAGGCTTCAAAGTTACTTTTCTTAAGCAGAAGATGCCATGAGAAAACTAAAGAGATTCTCAAAAATTAAAGATATTGTCAAAACCAGCATTTCCTGGGCTCTCTGCTTTTTTACATCCCCCCCCTTTCAATAATTTTTTTTATAAAAACAGAAAGAACAGAAGGAAGGAAGGAAGGAAGAGGTAGGTGGGGGGGAGAGAGAGAGAAAGGAAGGAAGGAAGAAGGAAGGAAGGAAGGTAGACAGAGGAAGGAAGGAAGGAAGGAAGGAAGGAAGAAGAGGTAGGTGGGGGAGAGAAAGGAAGGAAAAGGAAGGAGGAAGGAAGGAAGGAAGGAAGGAAGGTAGAGGTAGGTGGGGGAGAGAGACAAAGGAAGGAAGGAAGGAAAAGGAAGGAAGAAGGAAGGAAGGTAGACAGACAGAGAAAAGAAGGTAGGTAGGTGGAGGAGAGAGAGAGAGAAAGGAAGGGGGAGGGAGAGAGAGAAAGAGAAAGGAAGAAAGAAAGGTAGGGACAGAGAGAGAAAGACAGAAATAAAAACAGAAAGAAAGGTGGGGGGCGAGAGACAGACAGAGGGAAAAGAGAACGGAAAGGCACTTACTGGAGCAGGGAAAGCCACGCGATGTCGGCAAGCCAAATGCAGAAAGCCTAGCCCCTGTGCTTAATCTCTGGGCGGGGCTTTCTCCTGCTGGCTTTTTCTCTTAAAGGGAAAGCACCCGGTGGAGCTTTTTCCTGCCGGCTCTCGGCAGGAACTTTCCCTTTAAGTGTAAAAAGCTCAGGCCAGGCAGGGAGGGGGCGGGGCAGGCTCGGACGCCAGCCGGAACGGCATTTCTGTGCGTTCCTGTTGAAATCGAGCCCTGGATGGTAATATCAACTTGATAAGCAGAAGCAAAAGGTAGTTCCTGCAATACTTGATCTTTCAGCCTTTGGAAGGTGTTAGAAGACCCATTTAAGCCAAATGGCCTCTAAACAAACTGATAATGTCCCAGAGATAACATAAAGGCAGTATTACCAGAACCTTTGGGGCTCAGTGGGACTTGCCAATATTCTGATACCAAATCAGTGGTGTTTATGTAAGCAGCCCCAGTTGAATCGTCAATCAGACTCTCCATTCTAGGAGTAGGGTAGGGATCCACAATGTTTGGCTTATTCAGCTTCCTGAAATCCACACAGAAATAATACTCCATAGGGGGATCCTCTGATAAATTCTTCTTGGGCAAAATAACTACAGGTGCTCCCCAACCAGAATGAGACTCTTTAATCATCCCTCACTTCAGCATTTGTTAAATCTGTGCAGCCACAATCTCTTTCATGTGCCCATTTAGAGGGTAAGGACTGGACTTTATTGGTGCATGTGCCCTCATGTGGTGGACAATTTAATCAGTCTGGCCAGGCATGCTTCAGCTTGTCTTGCTGCTGTTGTAATAAAGTGGGAGCCATTTGCTGTTACTCCAACCCATCAGCTTTCACACTTTCATTTAGCAACTTTGGCAGACTCAGTTCCTTCTCTTCCATGGCCCTTACTAGGAAGATCTGGCCAGTCTCACAAGTGCTGCACACTCTTATTAATATTAGGGCAGTAAAATTAAGCAGAAATTTGTGCCAGGGTTTTCTTTATGCCCAGATGTCCACCAAAGGGTGAATAATGAGCTACCCACAACGTCTCCTCTCTAATCTTTTTGGGAGCCACCAGCTGTTTTAAAGGCTCTGTCCCTTCTGGGTGGTTTTTGGCAAGATACTCTCTATACAGCAACCTCTCCTTCTTTAAAAATCTGTTGGTTAACACTCCATTCAGCTTTCCCAATACACTCTCAGCCTGCACACAGCAATCCTCAAGTGATGCACATTTACACTGTGCTTCCTTAAAATCTGCAGATGTTTAGAAACCCTCGGCTTCCCCTGGGTTGTCAGTCCCAACTTGGCCTGGCTGTTCTCAAAGGCAGGGGAGGGGTCAGAGCCTACCAGTATTTCGCTTGTAGGAAATCCTCTCGCAAGGGGTCTAGCAAGGGAGCTGTCAGCAGTCTTCCCCCCCCCCCCCTTCAACCTGGGAAGGCTCTTTGCTGAAATCCACATCCAGCTTCCCTTCCTCCTCAGCTCCAGGGGGCTCCACTATTGTTGGTTTCTCTGGAAGGGCTGCCTTCGCTGGTCTCTTCATCTAACAATGCATGACCATCTTTTGCTGAATCTGTGGCTTTACTTTCTGAAGCCTGGCATGTTGATACAGCAGGTCCACATAAAAAAAAAGTATTTATTGTTGCCATTTGAGTGAATTAAAAACAGGAAGTTTAGCTTCAAAGTTTCTAAAGCACACTTGCACAAAAGCCATAGGTTGGTCAAAGATCTGAGAATCATAGGTATAAAAGGAAACTCTGGTCACCTCAGGGTTTAGCAGTGAGCTGATCAGCAAATAATGCCATATCATTTAGGGAGGCAGGACTGTGAGCTTGGACTAAAGCTGCAGTGCCATTGGGCAAAGCCTGAAAGAACTGTTCCCAAACTAAGAGATCACACATCTGGTTATGTGTGTCAGCCTGAGCGGCTTCCAGCCATGAGTCCAGGAGCCGTGTTAGACATGACATAAATGCAGCATAAGTCTCTTTATGCTTGAGGCTTGCCTTTCAAAAACAGAGCCTTAAGTTGGTCCTCTGACAAGCTAACATGCTGCCTGACTAGCTTTTTGAACTTCTGATAGGCAAACTGCCAGCCAGCACCAGGGACTATCAGGTCACTGAGTTTCCCACACATGTGGGGACATAGGAACCACCCCAGTTATTCCTGCTGCAGCACCCCAGAGTCCAAACATGCAGATTCAAAGGACGAGGAGTATCACGGAATCCATGCCATTTTGAAACACTGGGAGTTTCTTCTTCTCCCAGTCCGTGTTATGGTTGCAAAGAAGCAAATTCATCTGCTGTGTCTGTAAATCCATAAAAGCTTTGACTAGAGACTTGCAGGTCACTAGGGTGATTTCCTCCTGCTGTACAGGGTTCTTGCCTCCTGCAGGCTTCTGTACTGGACCCCTTTTGGTATTCTGGCTGCTGTCCTTTAGAGCCCCAGACCAGCACACACTTGTTTCTGCCCCCTGTTGTCTCTGAACTTGATGAAATGTTTGGAGGCTGAAGAATTTCAACCATACTTGAAGGCCAATTAATCTTTCTTGCACTCTTCTGATCCTTCATCCTCCAACCAGCTGGAGGTGTTATTAAACCACTCTGCCTCACATTCTTTTGCTGAGGCTCTCCAATGCTGTTCTTCTTCCTTGTCATGCCACAGATGCTTGTGGGCCCAAGCCTTTCTCTTATAGGTATTTCCACACTTTCTGGCACCTGCCTGTATCTCTGATCCTTGATCCAGAGTAACCTGCATCTCTGCAACACTGCTTGAGGCACCCAGTACTTCTACTGCTGCCACCTCGTCTAACTCATCCATCCTGACTCACAAAAATAACAAACACTCAGCAGATCTAGAGAATGTGTTGGTGCTCAATACACCTGTGTACATAGGCTCTGATCCCCTTAAGCTGCCTCCATGTCAAGGAGTTCAAGACCTGAACCCCTTGGGTCCTCAATACAGTTGCACACAAGTTACTAGATGATTGTTTATTAAAAAAAATGGTAAAGTTTATTTCAATTTCAATCAATAGAAAGGTTTAATATATTTAGCCAACACATTAGTCTAGAATCATGCAGCAAGAAAATGAGAACTAGCTCAATTGTCTAACACTCTCAGGGCTTGCATTATATGGCATAAATCTTAAATTCCAAAGGCAAAAGTCCAAGCATTGTCTATGTTGCTGGCAACTGTAATGCAAACAGATCATAGCTTAGGCTTCTAGTCCATCAGGATCTCAGCTAGTTTCTCTTCTTCAGGGCCTAAGCTAAAACTGTAGTTTTTGGCCTGCTAACATCAGGTGAGGATGACATCCAATCAGAATGTGTTCTTAGAGGAAGCCTCTAGAAAATTACCTCATCACCCCTAATCCTCCTCCCCCCATCCACCAGGCCACAGGTTCTCATCAGAAGCTAATCATGCCAGTTCCATTCCTGGCCTTGAGGAGGAATAGGCGAAGAGACCGGCAAGATGGACCAGGCCTGTTACTATTCACATTAACTCTTAAGGGGGAACCCAGGGGTGCTTTGCCTCACACTATGGTATTCGTATGTAACTTACTTGCTATCCTTTCCCAAATGGAAGAGATCTTTCAATAGCCTTCTTTCTGTAGCAAAGTATACTGTTTTAAGAATGCACTTACAATTTTGTCCTCAAAGGGGGATTAATTGTGTCTAGTTTTTCAAGGCATTTTCACAAAACATAGACAATGACAGAATGAAGAGCCAACCCCGCATATGTGAAGATGCACATTTGCCCCCCAATCCGGAATGACAAGACAGACAACTGTTTTGGTATCAAACAAGGGCCCCTTTATTAACTATTTAACTATCAAAACAACAACAGCAAGGGAGCTAAAGGGAGCAGAATAGGCCAGGCAGGTGTCAATCAGCAAACCTCCTGGGCCTTGGTATGGGCAAGACACTGGCTCCAGTCTAGGGCCATTGCCCTGGCCCATAACTGGCAGCCCAGCACTGAGGTCTCCCCCCGGGGGCGCCAACCCCTGAGGCCCTAAAATCTCAAGGGGTGCTTGCCCAGGAGGTTCCCAGAGGAGATCACATTCCCAGCCCCAGACCCTAAAACCCAAGGGCCGTTCCTGATGACCCCTGTCCCAAATGGGGATTGGCTGAAGTGCTTACCAATTCTGCTCTCCATACCCATACTCCATACTCCATACTCAGCCAAAGTGACCAACCTAATTATATCCCACCACATGCCCAGCTGAATTCCCATAGTTCAGTGCAAGGTAGGCAAAAACACCCTCAACCACAAGCCAATCAGATTGAGGGCGAAAAATTCCTACCCGGCCCCAAAAGGCGACCAGCAAAGCCTATACTGAACATAGGGCGGGCGGGTGGGCCGAGCTCAGAAGCAACTGCAAAGGCAGGGGGCGGGGCCATGCCTATTAAGGCCGGCCCGCGCCCCCGCTGCTGCGACGCACGGCATCGCTTCCAGCCATCTGCCCCCACCCTCCTTCTGGGTGGCAAAACGGCCCCCGCACCCAACGGCTCTCTGAGGGCGCGGGAACCTCGTTACCTGACGTAGCTTTGACACAGTCAACAGCAACCTTATGTCATGTTTACTAAGTTATTTAAGGTGCAAAGCATCCCATGTACGCTTGCAAATGTCACATGGGGCTAACTACCAAATTACTGCACGTTTCACACACAGAGATTCTCCCCTGTAGCACTTAGAGAAGACCAACAATCTTTTGGGTGATTGAGCTTTCAAGAGTCAAAGGTCACCTGGTCAGATACAAGTTGAAATAGAAATATCTGAGTAATTATATCCCAGTCAGAAGGTGGGAAGGATGTTGCAGAGAAAGGGGTCAAAATGCAAAGGAGCAATGAACATTCTAATGAGTTTGATTAGAAAAGAGGGCAAATGCTTGGGTGTCGAATATTACCAACTGTAGTAAGATAAGAATTCATTAAGCCCTCATGAGTCCACTGTTCTGAACATGTGAAGTAGAAGTACTGGGTGCCTCAAGCTTTAAAGCAATTTCAGTTTGTAATCTCCCCCTGAACCTTCTCTAAGGGATGCCACTTCTCAGTCAGCAACAGAATGACTTTTGCACTAGTGCTTGCATGTGCATTTGTCCTGGCCTTTGGATCAAGAAGCAGCATACATTTCCTTGGAGGCCAGAACTAGTGTTTGGACTGGGCACCACTGTATATCTTCTTGCAGTGGACAGCAAGAAGAGTGTGGACAGTGTGGGGATGTATGATTTGGGATGGTTCAAAGATTGTTTTGGCGTTCAGCTTGGCCCCATTTCCTGCATGACCATTTGTCCTGAGGTGCCCCACTTTGGAGCAGTTGGCGCAAGAACTGGCCTTTGGACCAGGAAAGAGCATATGTCCTCTCAAAGGGTAGAGTCCCCTGAATGTGGGAGTGCATGATGTATAGTGATCTAAGGCCCAATTTACACCTTCCCTCTGAAGGAGTTTGACTGCTGTCTTTTCCTACATTCATTTCACGCTGGTTTCAAATTTCATTCCCTGGGTCTGAAGAATACTAAGCAACAGGATCTGTTTAAAGCAGTATAATGCTAGTTTGACCACAGGAGGGCAATTAACGAATGTAAACAGTAATTTTTAAACTAGAACAAGTATGGTTTGAAACTAGAAACAGGTATAGATGGGTTTTTTGAAACTAGAATGATTCCAACAGGAAAGTCAGATGTAGATTTGATCTAAACCTTATTTTGGGGTTCAGAGGGCATGCAGCTGTTCCAGTTCCTTATTCAAATCTTCTTTGTCATACAGGCTTTTTAGTGGCACTTCCAACAGAAGCATGAGGTGCCAGAAACCAGAGTTTGGGCCCAGGCACCACTATATGTCCTCTTGCAGGGGACAGTTTCTGGAGTGTGGGGATGTGTGATTTGGGGTGGTCTAAAGATTGTTTCGTGGTGCAGCTTAGCCCCAGTTTTTGCATGACCATTTGTCCTGGGGGCACCCCACTTTGGAGCAGCTGGCACAAAAACTGGGCTTTGGACCAGGAAACAGCATATGTCCTTTCAAAGCACAGAGTCCCCGGAACATTTGGGGGAATGATATGTCATGGTCCAAACTTTATTTTGGGGTGCAGAGTACATGCAGTCATTTTAGTTCCTTATTCAAATCTTCTCTGTAATAATAGACTTCTTGGTAGCACTTCAAATAGAAGCTTGTGGTGCCAGAAATTGTATTTGGACCTGACACTACTCTTGCAGGGGCCAGTCTCCAGAGTGTGAGGATGTGTGATTTGGGGTGCAGCTTAGCCCCAGTTCCTGCATGTTCATTTTTCCCTGGGGCACCCCACTTTGGAGCAGCTGGCACAAGATCTGGGCATTGGATCAGGAAACAGTATATATTCTCTCAAAGGGTAGAGTCCCCTGAATATGTGGGTGTATGATTTATGGTGGTCCAAACCTTATTTTGGGGTTCAGAACTTTTAAACTGTCCTTAGTGGTTTTGGTTGGATTCACTAATAAGTCATGAACAAGCAATAAGGAACTGAGAACCAACTTCAGTCTCCTAAAATGTTCCTTGATAAATAGGCTTCAGCTGCTCATAAACAGACAAACTACTCAGTAAAAGCTAAGTTCCCTGCTCATGACCAGCAAGCAGAACAGGGTGTGAACTAACAAAGTTCAAACATCTCTAATACTGCAGACAATTTGATATATGTGATTCATTTAAGTAACTCTCATCTTCTATCATATTTCAGGGGTTTACTTAATCACTTTCTTGGATTAACTAACCACATGAACTTGATGCTGTTGGACTGTTTTCTGTTTTTGTTTTTAAATGTCAACTCATTAAAATGTACTTTAAGGAGCTCATTTAACAGAAAGGCTTTTGAAAGTACTTAGCAATGGTAAGACATAAGTACACAATTCTTGAGGAGGTTATCCTGAGCAAAGTTCATTTGAAATCAATGCAGCTTCATAAAAGCATATTCATATGATTAGAAGATCATTCTTAATGAAGAGAAGCTCCTGTGAACAATACCATATATCTTTAAATTCCTTTGACAGGAGACATTAACCTATGGTTTGAAGTAGCCTCCCCCCCCCCCCCAACAAGATATTCAGTGAAGACCTGGGTCTAGGATCCAGGTAGACAAGCTTTCTAGCAAAGAAGAGGGAGTATTCTAATCATGGCTCGACTGTTCAGAAGATATAGCTTCACTGAGCCACAGAAGGTGGCTATTAGCCACAAGGTATAGATAGGAACTCTAGGGCAAGTGATGTTCTGTATTCTTGGTGCTTGGAGGTGGGGGCAACAGTGGGAGAGCTTCTAGTGTCCTGGCCCCACTGATTGACCTCCTGATGGCACCTGCTATTTTTGGCCACTGTGTGACAGAGTGTTGGACTGGATGGGCCATAGGCCTGATTCAACATTGGCTTATCTTATGTTCTTAAGGTAGGACTAAAGCTGAGCTCAACAGAGATAATTCTGACATGTAGCTGAACTCATGGCTTGCATTGTCCAACCCCCCCCCCCCCCCCAACAGCACAACCCTCTACTGAGAACTAGGCTTTGGTACTATTGGTTTATTGCGAGGTTTAGCAAGTAACTGGGTTGTGACTTAAAATATATATATAGTTGAAAAAATAAGTTTAAATTAAAGTGAATGCTGCCTTTTTCCTGTCATTTCCCTTTCCCCTATATTCAGTATCACTTTTCCTTTCAGCTAGCTGAACATGGTTCCCCAGTGCATCCTCACAAATGGAGCATGCTCTAACTACTTGTGTAGTATAGGGAAAAGGTTTAGAATAACAATGTCATACAACAACAACAACAACAACAAAGTAGGATAGGAGCAGGATACACAAGCAGCACTAAAAGGGTGAAAAACAGAGGTTATTAAAGATCCAGCCACTTGAAGTGAGCTGTGTGTTCAGTTACCATGAAGTGTGACTTTTGCCTGTACTAGTGTATTCCTGCATATGCCTATGTCACAGCAGCCTACACAGCAGAAAAGAGTAAGAGTCCAGTAGCACCTTAAAGACTAACAAAATTTGTGGTTGGGTATGAGCTTTGGTGAGTCACTGCTCACTTCTTCAGGCTCATACCCTACCACAAATTTTGTTAGTCTTTAAGGTACTACTGGACTCTTACTCTTTTCTGCTGCTACAGAGGGACTAACACAGCTATCCATCTTGATCTATCAACCTACGTAGGCAATGGTAATCTTGATTCTATACATTGTTTCATGTATTAATTGGCTCTGAGAGCAGTGGTAATTTTAGAGTCTACATTCAACACAGCTGAGTGTGCTGCTTTGTTTTACATAGGGAACAAATTATACACTGGATACAGAATACTCAAGACCCTTTAGGATTTTTTTACCTCACATCTATTCCTTCAAATACTTCTTCAGGATAAACCATTAATCCCCAAACAATGAATTATTATCAAATATTTAAGAATCAACATGGGTATTTAAAAGCTGTGGCTTTTTATTATTTTAGATAATTATACCAAGTCCAAAGTGAAAGTTACATGGAAAATTGATCATTAGTATTTTGCAAATATTTAAAATTTATTTGGCTAAAATTAATAGGAAAGTCTAATCATAGATCTTTCATAGCAAGTAGGCTAGGGTTTTTTTTGGGGGGGGAAGGATGTATTTACCATTCACATTTAGCCTAAATATGATTTTTTCTTTTGGGATATATGCTGGTTATTAGCTAATAATACTCTCTCTCAGCTCTTATTTATATGGCTG
The DNA here is from genome assembly GCA_029233225.1 of Lepidodactylus listeri. Taxonomy (NCBI): domain Eukaryota; kingdom Metazoa; phylum Chordata; class Lepidosauria; order Squamata; family Gekkonidae; genus Lepidodactylus; species Lepidodactylus listeri. The sequence continues at coordinate 113,102,775 of JARCFY010000001.1, read as the reverse complement.
TTAATTCAGATTTCAACACTGGCTGAAGTAATGTCCTGGGGAACAACTTTTACATGCCTTCATAGACCCAACAATCCTAAAAGCAATAACTCACACACCAGAAATAATAAACTTGACAGGATGATGAAACACTGTCATGAAGCTGACAGTGACAGAAAGAACATGGGATCCAAGCTGAATTAAAATCAAATGTGGTTAACAAAAGGAAAACACTACTGGTAGCAATAGGGTTGCCAGCTCCCCAGTAAGGATGGGAAATGCCCCACCACAAGCTGACCTTTCCCAGAATAGTGGCAGGAGAAAAATAATATTTAAAATGGCTATTGGCCCATGGCATGACCCAGAAGTGATATCACAGCTCACCAGAAATTGGCCAAAAACTCTATGGTTTTATTGTAGAGTTCTGGCCAATTCACAGAGAGGCATAACATTAATTTCAGAATTTTTTGAAAGTGATGTTATGCTGTCATCTGATGAAGCCCCCCCCCCCTTGCTTCCCAATCTCCTACTAGTTACCAAGCTGTTCCTGGCAGCCCTATGTAAAATAGAGGGTTATAAGATCTGTATGAGAGTGAGTGCAAGCACTAGTAGTATGAACAAATTATTTATAACTCTGTAGAGTTGCCAGCCTTTTAAAAATCAGTGTTGGGTTCTCTAAAGGTTAGTCATGCTCTCTGCCCCCTCTCATACTTTTTATATATGCATTTCTTCCACATTTCCTTTTCCCTGTTCTTGAATCAGTGTAGCGTTATTTTCTCAAACTATTGTGCTTTCTCATCTAGAACTTCTAATCTTCCAGTTTGCTTTCTGTAGTATATCCCTTTAATAAACCTCATTCAACTTGCAACTTTATGGTAGCATGTCAGCACACTGTCAAGTTTACTATTGCTGGTATGTGAGTCGTTTTAATGGTTATTGGGTCTGGGAAGGTATGGCAGTGTTGCTTCCATTTTTGGTTCGGTCTGTGTTGAACTCTGAGTCAACAACTCTACAGTTAAGGAGAGAGTAAGAGGTGAGAAACCATGTATTAGGTAACTAAGGCCAGTTTCTGCTGTTTTTTTAATGTGGGCTCTGTTGCAGATGTTGGACCACAGTGACATATATCTCAAAAGCCTAACTACACACAGTAACAAACATATGCATGTGTAGGTTCATACCATTTAAAATTATCTAATATTCAATTGTTTTGGACCCAGCCCTTACTGCTGCATTAGTCAGCTGCTAGCAGTAGAATTATACTACTCATGATACCAACGTATTGAATATACGGTCTACAAGCACTTTATAATTTAATGTTTTTGCTCTCATTTTTGTAAAAGCTAAATCAACGCATTATAAAGAATCATTTAATAGGGCTTTATGCAGCTGCTATACTTTCTTTTTGCATCATGCTCTCCATGTACTGACCAAGCATGCCTTTGCTTAGTTCATAAGATCTGACAAGATCACAGCTTGAGATGGTAATGCTGCAGGCAATACATGCCACAGGAGTATTTTGTTAGCTCAGAGGTAGTAGGAATTTTCATTTAAGATATAGTAAGATGTTCATTTTTCCTCTTCTTTATTGGAATAAAGTGCAAAAAGAAGATGGCATATGGAAGTACCACAAACAGTCAAGGCTAGCAAAATATATTGTGAATCAATGAGGGAAAGTAAGATTTTTCATGTACAGACATCCAACAGCCCATTTTGCAGCAGTATACTAAAAACCAATATCAGTCATTTGGCTGGTTTTCTTTTCTTTAAGATTCCGTAGACAGATTGAGTTTGAGTTTCATGTTATGGAACTTCAGGCTCTCTAAACATTATACATAATCTTGTTACATACCTTTGGCTTAACTATGTTTTATTTATGTATTACTAGCCATGCCTCATCAATCAAAAGGTTTGCTTCAGTGTAGGACTACTACTAAATCTTCCTCCAGCAGAAAAAGTCAAATCAGAAGTTATCCTTTTCCCATCAAAATAAAATTTTGTGGGAAAAAAAAGTCAGTGGATCCAGTTCAAATAATGAACTTGAAATAAACTTAAAGCAAAACATATCAAGCCCATTTTTCTATTGCCACCCCAGCCCAAATAACGAGACAGACAATGATTGGAATTAAACAAGGGCCACTTTATTAACTATTTAATAGAACATTGCAGCAATGGGCAAAACTAAGCAAGCACAGGAACAGGCAAGGCAGGAGTCAATCCACGACACAGCCTCCTTGCCCTCTGATATGGGCGGGACACCTGACTCCGGTATTGAGTCAGCCCATGTCTGGCTCTTAACTGGCAGCCCAGCATACTGGTTGCCCCACAGGAGTGCCTACCCCTGAGACCGTACGGACCTTCAGGGAGGAGCCTAGCTGGAGAGGTTCCCAGAGGTGGTCACCATTCTCCACCCCGAACCACCTCGCCCTGGGGCAGTATCCTGATGACCTCCTGTTCCCAAACGGGATATGCCGTAAGGTGCTCACCAGTTGCTTTCTAGCTTGCACAAACCTGCCACAGCCAAGGCCAAGCCTCTGCTTTGACCTTTGCGACCCCATTCAACAATCGAGGGCCATCCGTATCCCGTGCTGCAAGTCCTCTAAAAATATCCTGTTGCCCTTGTCGGAAGGGTGCACCCCATCAGACCTACAAAGGTCAGAGAACTGATCCTTAATGCTGGGGTGCGGCAAAAACAAACCCAAGCCTGACTCCATGGCCTTCCTCATGCGATTGTTGGCTTTGCGCCTAGCCCGATCCCTGCATTTGGGATCTTCAACGTGCCGCCAAATTGGTGGGGGAGCATGGCTAACCAGACGATCTGAACCCCAGGCCACCTTGCTTTTATCCTCTTGAGGACAGCCCAGGCTTGCAGGACAAACCATGCTGTGGCCGCAGACTGTGACCCTTCGTCTCGTCTCGCGGCCTTCAGCACCTGTAAAAGGAACCTAATTAACAAACAGGAAGCAACACAAACAGGAAGCAACACAAACAGGAAGCACAACTCTGCCGGTATGGCGTCATTCACCGACCCCCCACCTGGGTAGGACAGGTGATGAATGAGGCGGAACTCACCCGATGCCTTCTTAGTCACAACTCCCAGAAAGGAAACTTTAAGGTTCGGAACGGGGGGCGAGAAAAGGGGGGCCTAAGACCCTACCCACCCCACATTCCTTAGCTATTTTTTTCCTTACGATTCGCTCCATGCCTATGACAGACTTCAGACTGGAAGCGAAATAAGGAGCCCTAATACCCAGGAAAGGAATTCTAGAATCAAACTTGAAACCTTGCCCCAAATAAATGCAATCCTGGCAGTTTGGGTAGCAACAAAGTCACCGCTGTAGTACGTCCAATTTAACTGGGCTGGGGCCCTTTGTCAGCAGGGGGGTTTGGAGTCCCCCTGCCTCCAAAACATTTACCTCCTGTCCCGCTGCCCCCGCCTTTCGGCCTGGGGCAGTTGGATAAGGCGTGAGGCCCAGTGCACAAGGGGCACTCATGCCAAAAGGAGCAGGACTTTCACCCACAAGTACCGAGGGAGGTAAACTCCCAACAAAGCGAACGTCTCAAAGGAGCCTGCACAGACTGTGCACGAGAAACCACCTGTGAGGAGGCGCTCTTTACAGAGTGGCCACTGTGCATCCTCTCACCTCCTGAAGCCCTATCATGGGACATGATCTGCAGCCACAAATCTGGATGGATTTTATCCCACCGCATAGCAGGGTTCATGGCCACCCGCATTCTGAATTCTTCGTCATACAAAGACCAAGCAGGGCTTGGAAAGTCTGTGTAGGCTTTATAAATGATGTCCATGTATTGGAGCATCACAGAAGCCCTCCATGGCTGGTGCCGAACAATTACTGCAGCATAGATAAGGAAACCAGGAAACCAGTTCGCCCAGGTCCTGTCAACAACACGGCACTTAAGGCGCTCTTTTCTCCTGTCATCAAGGTTGTCCTTATCCTTCTTCTCCAACTCACGGTAAAGAAGGCTAAAGACATCAACAAACTCCCCCCTAAGAATTTTTTCTTTGGTAGCGAGAGACAGATGATCGCCCAAAGGCAAATCCGTGGCACCACTAGGCAAAGCCCCAGGGGAGACCACATCATAAGATGTAGATCCCGAACTTGGGAAGGTGATGCCATGCTGGGGGTACCTCCAAGCTGGCCAAAGTGCTGGGGGAAAAGAAGAAAGACCTGGAAGAGGGTACTGCGGCCAACCAGGCTGCTGTGCAGGTGAATCAGCTGATCCCGCAGGCGTAGGGTACTGCGGCCAAATAGGCTGCTGAGAAGATGAAGCGGCCAGACCTCCAGGCGTGGGGCCCCAAGGCCAATGAGACCCATCCCCACGTGTTGTTACCAACTTACCTCCAGGACCATGAGGCACAGAATAAAGAGCCAACTGCTGATCCCCCCGACTGCGCCCAAGGTGTCCAGACGCCGGTCCTTCTCCATACTCAGTAATGGTCACATCACGCTTGTCTTCCAAGAAAGCCAAACGGGCTAGGACCTGAGCCTGGAATGAGAATTGAGACTCAGGTTTTGGCAACACCCCTGGTGAGGACAAACCCCGCTCACCTTCCAACACAGCCAGCCTCTGTAAAATGGCTGCATTAATGGGATCTTGGTCCTCATCATCTTCAGAAGACACTGGATCAGGACGAGGGGGAGGCCTCCTAGGGGCAGGCTGTTTGCCTCTCCCTTTGCCCTGGCCCTTCTTGGATGCCATACCAAACTCAAGAGGAAATGGACCCAGCAATGGAAAAAAAGGAGTGGAAGCTAGGAGGAGCCAGGCAGCGGAGGACGGCCCTAAGAATATAATAAAGCAATCAAGTAAACAACTTGCCAAAGGTCATCCAGCAGCTGCAAGTGGAGGAATGAGGACCCAAACCCAGCTCGGCCAGGCAAGAGTCCATGCAATCAACCTGTAAACCAAACTGACTGGTCCGATGAGCACTGCAAAATGGTCGCCTAGTGGCAGAAAAAAGCAGCCCCTAAAATGGTTGCCTAGGGACTATTCCTCCAATGCCACAGAATGGCCCCTCCGTGTGGCAGGGGAAAAACACCTGTAAAGTGGCCCAAATACAAGTACAGAAACAGAAATAAAAAGGCCAGAAGGCAGCCAGGCAGCTGCAGGCAGCCTCCAACCAATCAAATTTTAAATTAGGCAATAACTGCCAATAAAAATGGCTGCCCCCACGTGGCAGATGAGGAGACCTAAAATGGCCACCGAGGAATGACTCCCTTGGGGCCTACAAAATGGCTGCCGCCTAAGTGACAAAAAAGGGGGGGGGAGGCAAAAACAGACCGGGCTGGCAAAATGGCCTGGCTGATAACCCCAAATTGACTGGTAACGGGGGGGGGGGGACAACAGGCAGATGGAAAGGGGGGGTCCCTTGGAAAGCTCTTTTAAGAAAACCACGGCCCAGCTGCCCACCACAAGAGCAGAAACCAAACACGGGGGGGGAGGCAAAAAACCCAGCGGAGCGAGGCCGTAGGCAGCGGCCGCCTCGCCACCCAGGGAGCCGGCTCTGTTGCTGGCGGGAGAGCCGGCTTTGCTGGAAGACAAGGAGGTCAAGCCTAATGGCACAAGCAGCACGGCAGCCACCACCTCGCTGCTACAATCGCCACCGGTTCAGCCAGCCTCCTGCTTAGGGGGGAGGGGTCCATGTGCAAAGCCACGTCAAAAACCCCCACAACCAGCTCCAAGGACCATGGATGCCCCTGAGGCACGCCGCAGCAGTGCCAAAAGAGAAAAGGGGAGGCGGCTGATAAAAAACCCAACAGGAGCAAAAATGGAAGGAGGGAAAGACCCAGCGGCAAAAGCCATGGGTGGCTGCCGCCTGGCCGCCTGATGGGCCGCTACCGTCACTGGAAAAAGGGGCTGACTGAGCAGGAAAAATTAAGAGGCAAGGGGGGGAGTCAAGCCTCAGCGCAGCAAAGTGCCGCTGCAAGGCAATGAAGGGGGGGGACTAAGCAGTCAGATCACTAGGTGTGGGGGGAACAAAGCAGCAGTGAGGTGCTTCCGGACAGCTGATGCCACTGGCAAAATGCCGCTGCTGCCTCAAGCCGGCCCTGCCACTGCCGCTCGATCACTGCTGCCGCCGCAATCCTCTGGGCTCCAAGAAGGCAGGCCCAACAACCGCGCTACTCCGATGCGTCCTCCAGCCAAGCCAAGCACGCAGAGCTGAAGACACATGTGGGAACGGGGCACTGCCTTATATAGGCAGCCCCGTCCCGCTGGTTCCCATATCGCGTGAGAGCGCGAGCAATCGTTGCTGCCTCGCACTCAGGCGAGGCGGCAAAGCAGCCCCACAGCACGACAAGCGCGCCGGGAACCGAGATTTGCTTGGAAAATACTAATTTATATTTTAATATTCCTTTTTATACTATTGTGTGTTTTTAAAGAAAAAGTTTAACTTTATTAAACTAAGTTAATAACAACATTGTTATCTTAAAGATGGGTTTGGAATTCTTCCACTAGAAAAGCCATATTTTACTCCTGGCAGAAGTAGCAAGGTAGGGAGCAGTGGTTTGGAGGAGAGAAATGGTGAGTGAATTAATCATTTATTTCCCACTCAAAAACATCAATCCAAGCCTCTTCTTTGTTTTAAAGAAAAAGAGTATTGAGGCCCTGGTGGATGAATTTGCATATGATGTATAGTTAAAAAGTAATAAGATAATGGATTGCATCTTATTCATTCATTCACTTTATAGCCATATGTGTCACTGAGACAATGTAATTAGACTTCATAAAGGGTGCAATAAACAATGTAATAGGATTAAGATTACAAAAGATAGGGAAAAAGACTGCAAAAAGAAAAGGTATCAGACATGGATTGTCATAAATGACACAGAAGGTGTAATTATAAAAGTAGAAGACAATGCAATAAGAGAAGAATAAAATATATAATAATCTTGGAATAAACTACAATCTAGTCCCTTTTATAAGGATGCATCCATTAAACTACAACCCTATTCCCCTATAAAAATGCCCTCCCGAACAATTATTTTACACAACTGTGGAATGATACAAGTGTCACAGCCCTCCTGGTCTCCTCAGGCAGGCCACAGGCAGCTATCTGTCTTGCCTATTTGCATGTTGGTACCTTGAGAATGGGTACAGCTGTTGCTATGGAGCACAGCTGGAGAGGTCACCCTCCATAGGGATGTGCCCCCCCCAAAAAGGTACTATTTGGATTCAGATTTTGAGAAGGGCATAATTACTAGTATTCAATGCTATTTGATCTCCTGGTATTATTTTGGGGGTTCAGGTGTGGGTTTCCAGAATTATTCAGGTTCCATTATTCTTGGGGGGGGGGGGGGTTTCTCCAGGAGGAGATGGAGAAGCTGTTTTTCAATCAAGTGATTCCAAAATACCAGAGAAGATAATGCTTCATGTACACTGAAGACCCCCAAGGTTCAAGCAACTTGGACCAAGCGGTCAAATTCTACAAGCCCCTGAACTAGATGCCCCCAGCCATCTTACTTGCAGGGGTGCGGAAAGGGAAGAAAAAACAGCCTGCCGCCAAAGGAAGAAGAAGAAAAGTGTTAAATAGTGGGTTTAACATGACAGAGGTGAAGGCAGAGTGGTTTCAACAAGCAGCAGTTTATTGCATCTCAACAGGAATGCTTTACATGGGGCAAGTGCCCTAACTATATCCACCTAAGCCACTTCCAGCCCATATGCAATTGGTGAGTTCAAATGGCCTCCAGAGTGGCTGGCTGCCCTCAGGAGCCAATCCACAGGCAGGTTCCAGGATCCTGCCTTCCTTTGTTCTGGGGCTTCAAGCTCCAACTAGGTGGCCTGCCCAGACAAGCCCAGACATGCCTCCCCACTCTCCATCTAGGTGCTTTGCCAGACAAGTCCAGGCATGCCTCCTTATGCTGGCTACTAGCACCAGCAGCAATTAAGCTAACAAAATAAGTTATTATAAAATACAAATATTTATTATGGTGTATAAATTAATAAAAGATGAAATAGGTTAAAAGAAATGGCCCAAATATCAGACTCTTAAAACTTTTGACACACATATACAATTGGTGGGTATATCTTATGACCAATAGACCATACACATTTCGGCCCCTTAGGGCCTTCCTCAGTGGTCAATATTACTATTGTAAGACAACACACATCCAGAAAAAATATATGAAAAAAGATTTTCTTTAGAGCTAGATATTGTTTTCTGGAATTATCAAAAGGGAGAGAAAAAAAGCCAAATTATTATATACCAAATGCAAATAATAAATGCACATTATAATAAATTTTAAAATAACAGGAAATTTTTGCTGTTGTTACCACATGTAATGCGCAGTAGCTAAAAGTTTACACAGTGGGCCATGGATAATACTCTCCAAATTTTACTACCCAAAATAGAAATTATATAATTGTTAGAATTTATAAATACTATAATTATACAGATAATTTTTAGCCATAGAGTCTTTAAATTAGCCAACCAACCTGGTAACAAATATCCAAAGTGTCTGGATGTGTGTCTCTTCCATCAAAGGTGGTAATCAAGTTGCATACTGCTATCATAACTTCAGTATATAGTAGGACCCAGAAAGCAACACCTGGCTCTAAAGAAAACCCTGGTCTTGAGATGAGCTTTGCAAAGCTGGACATTGCTACTTAAGATTTAGTAACTGGATCACTTGCTGCCTGGTTCCACTTTGGCTGTACCACTGACTTAATCTATACATGCAGCAGAATGGGGTAAGAGAAAAGGGTACTTAGAATGAGGGAATAGAATGGATTAGGGATATGAAGAAAACTGACAATTATATCATTTCATTGGTTTGATGTAAAATTCACTTTGCTTCATACCTGATGTGGGCATTTCATTGTTTACTCTTTTTAAAAATCATCCGCCATTTATTTCAAAGGGCATATTTAAGAAATATAGTTTTTTTGAGTTCCCAAGGAAATTACTAATGAATATGAATATGTAATGCTTCTGTGTACTGAAGTTTGCATTCTGAGTCAAAGTGAACATAACTCAAGCCCAGAAATGTTGGAACAATGGCATGGGAGACAATTTAGTGATTTAATTAACATACCCAAAGTTCCTATTTATATTTACTCTATGAAAGAAGTCACAGAGGGTTGACAAAAGAGTCCCAAACCTATTTATTTTCACACTTCCGTACTTCCCTCCTCAAAACCACAAGGACTGGAAGAGAAAGAAAAAGAAGTACCAGTTAGCAGCATTATGCCTTTTATTAAGCAGTTTTGTGCCTCACTGTAAACTCAGAGCTGTCAGTCATATTGTCCCTTGCCTGACCTCCCCCTAATGCTTGAAAATAATCTTCTTTCTATTGAAGAAAAGGCTCCTGGCAGTTAGACTGACTGGGAAAAGGGGGTCTGAGAGCCAAATTAAACAGCTCTAAATGGACCAAAGACTTGATTTTGCAGTTTGCTTCCATTTGTAGTGATGACCTCACCTCATTTTGTGGTCCTTCTGATAAGTCTTCAAAGCACAAATAAGTTCAAGGCATGATTCTTTCTGAAACAAATTCATATCCCTATTCTGTAATGATTAATATCATACTGTTATAGCAGCTGGATGAAGGCTTTGGAAAAATGAAAGGACCGAATCACTGCTTAATACTTGCTTTTGTGAAAGCACAATTCTTTCCCAAATAAATGCACATTCCTGGTTTATAACAATTAGTATTATTGATGAAGATGGCATTTTTAAAATATTTACTTGCATTATAAACTCTCTGTGAGTAGAAAATGAATGGTAATTAAGAATAGAAAAGATTAAACCTTTGTCCTTGATAGCCTAGTGTTTTCCCTCCTTCTGACAGAATTTTTTTAGACATGGAGAGCATTCAAAATGGTAGTCCCCTTAAATGCACTCTGTCTCCTCTTATCCTAGTTCACACTTTCAGATCATGATTCTGCTACTAAACCAGCTCACAAACTAACGTTTGTAAAGATTTTTGGCAGGATCATGCTTTGCAAAATCAGGTTCCTGGCAAGGCAACTGGCTTGAACTTTCTGTGAACTCTGACATTATTCATGGAGGTTCATGCTGGCTTGTGAGCAGAGACATTCACAGATAGATTGTCTCCACTCAGTCAAAATGTTTACAAAATTTCAAAGCAACAACTTGGAGAGCAGGTAGAGGAGCATCCACAGAAGGTTCCTTGCAACTTTGATGTCTCTAGCTTGCTCAGGATCTGTTCTATACACTCCTGAACCTGGGTCAGTTTGACAGGTGCAGGTTCAGGAGCATATAGAACAGATTTTGTGTAAGCAAGAGACACCAAACTTGCAGCAGACCTCTCCCAGATGCTCCTTTACATGTCCTCCAAGTTTGGTGTCTCTAGCTTGCACATAATATATTCTATACACTCCTGAACCTCCTGAACCTGCACATGTCAAAAAGACTGCCAGCAGACATTTTGACAGGAGCAGGTTGAGGAGTATATAGAATAGATCCTGTGCATACTAGGGACACCAAACTTGGAGGGCATCTCCATCAGACTCTCCTCTACCTGCCCTCCAAGTTTGGTGAGGATTGGATATATGGGGTCCAAGTTACCAACCCCCAAAGAAGGTGTCCCCAGGAAAGTGCTTTCTGGGGAAATGACAAGCTGTTTGACCAGGCCACAAACCTCATAAACCAAATCAGTTCACAACACAGATTAAAATCTGTAATAGTCCATGTTTCACAAACGGGGCATGTCACGAATCATGAATCAAACCACATTTTCCCAGTTCCACATTCAGTTGTAAGACCAATAGCTTTGGGAGATACTGTTATTAATTTGATCAGTACTCTAATTTTATCATTATTCAGAATACAGACTTATGCTTAAATTGCTGTAATTGTGCCTGTAGAAGAATCTTTTGAATTTGATTAATATAACAGGAAATTAGTACTGAGACAAATATAGTGTGCTTTTTCCTGAATTAGAGGCTTCCAGCTTGTAATACTTTTTTAATTTTAATTTTTCTCTAATTCTGTTCTTTTTTTGTTTCAGAAACAGACTAAAGAACAGATGCCCTGCATTGTCTGGCTTTTCTCTCTTTGTTACTTACCTTTAACAAAACAGCTAAGACGTTTACATGAAAGGACACATACAATGCTATCCTTAACAAAGTTATACTCTTCAAAGACCATTGAAATCAATGGGTTTAGGAGAATATAAGCCTGCTTAATATGGCAACTCATGTCTTTTTGGCTATTTTGCATTTCTATCAATAAACCATAAACTGGTAAATAACTAAAAATTCTGGCATTAGTTTATATACATGACTGTACATATGTAACTCGTGACTGTATATTCAAATTTATGTGTGTGCTTTTTTACTGATGACTGACAAACATTTTCTTTCACTTGCATTTATTTCACTTCACTTACATTTTTTTTCATTTATGTCCTGCATTTCTCCCCAGTGGGGACCTATGTTCCCTCTAAGCTGAGTTACTGTGAGCTAGCTCACAGTTTTTTAGCCTCTGACTCACACATTTTTGTCTTAGATCAGGAAGGATGGCTCCAGAGCAAACTACTTTATGCAGTAGCCAAATTGCTTGCTCACAGCTTTAATGCCAGTAGCTCAAAGAATAGAATTCTTGCTCACAAGACTCCACACCACAGAGGAAGTATTGGTGGGGACCCAAAATTTCTTACATTGTTCTCCTCACCTCCATTTCAGCCTCACAACAAGCATGTGGGGGAGGTTAGGCTGTGAGTGTGTGACTGTGCCAAGGTCACCTAGTAAACTTTCATGGCAGAGTTGGGATTTGTACCTGGTTTTCCTTGATCCTAGTTCAATATGCTCTAACTACTAACCACTGCCTCTCAAGACAGACAGACTGTTAATTGCCACACATCCTTCTACAAATGTTAGTAGCATGATGATTTATTGCTTAAGAATCTCAGGCTGTTATGCTTTTGTTGACGCAGAATAATAGGAAGACCCAGTCGGGATAATGGTTAATCTGAGAAGCCTATGTTCAAATTCTCTTTAGTCAGGAATCTCAGTGGGTGACACTGGGCTATTTATTCATTTTCAGCCTAACCTTTTTCTCAGACTATCACTGTGAGGAAAAGCTGGTGGAAGGTAGGGCTGCCAAGTCCCCCCGGGGGGCGGGGGATCCCCCGCTATAGGGGTTCGCCGGCATTCGGCCGGTGGGGGGAACCCCACCCCCGAAGTCGTCCTGCCTGGACGACTGCGACGTCCCCTCCGCCTGGCTCCCGTGCAGGAAAGATGGAGGCAATGCACCTGGTGGCCGGTTTCCCCTCTGCCTGCTGCCGTTGCCCTTCAGAGCGCCCTCATCGCGGAGGAAGCCGGCCACCGCCGGAGCAAGAAGAAACGCGGCCCCCCAACCCTCCCTCTCCCGCCTTCGGAGTCCAGCCCAGCTGCGCCAATGCAGGAGTCCAGCCCAGCTGCGCACAAGGAGCTACCAGCGGCGGCCGGAGAGCAGCTGTCTGCGGCGATTCCCGCCCATCTCTCCCTGGGCGGGCTGCCACTTCCTGGTGACGTCACTTCCGGGTGACGTCACCGGCGCGCGCGGGAGGGAGACTCCCGGGCAGCGAGGGACTCCCCCCGCCAATTGGTGAGTAGGACTTGGCAGCCCTAGTGGAAGGAGAGACATAATGTAGTCTTGAGCTCCTTGGAAGAAGGATGTGATAAACATGTGATAGATCTGTAATTAGCCTTTTGAAAAAAATGCATGGTTTGTACATGCTAGGCCTTTTCCCCCTCTTTTATACTGGCTCCTTTTTCATATGAAATGATCTGGATGAGGGGGAAAAAAAGTTCCAAGCATCTAAATATGGCTGTTTTGTCACTGAAATACATGGCCCAGCAAGTCAACACTTATAAATTTTATTTTTTTTGGAGGAAACTTGTTTAGCAGCTTTTATTTGGTCATTTCCTCTAATCATTTTTAACATTCAAAGACATAACTGAGCATGGGAAATTAAAAGAAGTTCTGATGAATAATATTTCTTGTTAAAGATAGCAATATTTATGAGCATAAAAATAAAAATGAGCTGTTCATAATACTCTAAAGATTAACTGAACTCATTCTCAAAGCATGTAGTTCACATTTTGCATTCAAGTTTACAGTCTCCTCCATTAAACGATCCTCAAATCTTTGTTCTCTAATCCTTCTTTATCATGTGTAATGTGGACTTCCTTTTTAGTATTGCTAAAGATCTCAGATTCTGAGCCATCAATAATGAGATGTTTATTCCTTTAATAGAAACAGATTTCATTTTATGCAGTGACTGCTAAAAATACTGAGACTTAGAGCTTGCTATGTGAAGTTAATATTGGCCAATAATGTATTAACTATGAAGTAAAAAAATATAGAAATTGTTACCATTAGGGATGGGCATGAACCTTGTCATGAACCTAAATTCATCACAAAAATTGCCTGGTTCATGGTTCGTGAGCCAAGGGTCATGTGACTGCATCTGCAATGAACCTCCCACAAACCTCCATGGTTTTCATAGAGGTTCATGTTGGCAGTTCATGAGGCAGACACGCTGGTACCAATTGTTTAATCATCAAAGCAATTGGGGGGGGGGATGGACTTCTGCAGTCCTCAAAACACCAACAGTGACCTCCAAAGCTCAACAGGCAGTTCTAGCTATCAACAAGAGAGTTGCCATTCTGCACTATGGGGGTGGAATGGATATATACCCCCAGCTCACACACAGCTGTTTTTACTTTGCAGCAGGCAATTAGGCAGAGAGAGAGAGAGTTAGAAGCAGAGAGGAAAGGGAACTGGAAGTCATTCCTTAGTGGGGATAGGGGTGTTTGCTGCTTAGTCAGGGCTCTGAGGCACCTGTACTTCTGCTCAATCCAAGCAGAGGAGCTCAGCACTTTGGATCCTAGGATCCTCAACTTCCATGCCTCTGGGTACCCCCTGCTGGGCTTAACATCATCACCTGCCCTTGCAGTGCTTACCGCTCATCTTGGTTTTCCAGGGCAGGGCCTCGGGAAACAAGATGGGAGATATGTAATTTTTTTGCTCCTGATCCCTCCCAACCCTTTTCTGCCTGTGCCTCAGCTTAATGAATCACTCAACTCTCTGAAACAAAGTTACAACTTAATACTGCTTTCTTCCATCATCCTGAATTTTTCACTGGTGGTTTGGCTCACCTCTCGAGTCTGAATCGGCCTGAGGAGAAAAGGCAGGAAACATTGAGGCCTTTAACAAAATGGCAATGAAACCAAATGTTGTGAGTAAACAAGAAATGATGGCCTTAAAATCAGAGCTTGCCTCCTCTATCCGTCAGATGGAAAAAGAAATCTTAAATAAAATGTCTTCTCTGTTATACCCACTAACAGAACAACTGAAAGATATCAAAGTTTCCTTGGGGCAAGTAAACCAAAGGCAGAAATGGCCTTGCACACAAGTACTGCTGTACAAGGTGAGACCCGATCACTGCAAAAAGAGATGTCTGGCACAAAAGAAAGACTTTTACTCTTGGAGTCAGCAGCCAAACAAGGAAACCTTAAATTTCATGGTATGGCTGAAGGATCAGAAGGGACATTTGAATTAAACTCCTTTATGGGAACGTGGATTGCATCAGAATTGTCTTTAGAGAAAGGCCCCACTCCTCTGATCACAAGAGCTTATCACCAGGGCAACCCTCATAATCCAAAGAGATCTATGCCCAGAGATATTGTTATCATGTTATCTGGCTAATTATGGAGGGGGAAAGATCCTAAAAGTGGCACATTTGAATGGTAGCCTGCAATACAATGGTACTGAGATTCAGGTTTACCCTGACATACTTACAGAAGCACTGAGAATCTGTCACAGCCTTAAAGGCATTACTGCTCGTTTTCAGAAAAAAAAGAACATCTGGTACAAGTGGCTGACCTCAGGAAAACTTTATATCATTCATCAAAGTTGGCAACTCTTGGCCTGGGACGAGGATAGTGGCTGGCATCTCCTCAGTTCACTGTGTTTAGATTCTGATCTGGATGGGGAGTGCCTTGCACAAAAATGCAAGCTGTCTTTACCCACACCTCAGCAGAAGAATTCAAAACAAAATGTTCAATAAGTCTACCCTTGTACAGTCTTTAAGAATTGCTGTTACTATATAAGGCATTTCAGAGAGTCTAAGTTGCTTTCTATTTGTTATATGGTTTTATACATCTATGTTATAAGTTTGATATTTACTGTTCAGCTTGGGCAGGAAGGGGGCGAGGGGGAGGGTATATCGAGACTATGGCCTCCATTTGGTTAGGGTTTCCTATGGTTCTACACTCTGTGAGTTTTGGTTTCTATCTAATTGATTAAACTCTTAGAGTTGTAAGCAGGAAACAACATTTAAATCTTAACTAGTTGTGTGTGAGTTGAGTGGCCAATGTCTCTGAATTTTTATTTTTTTTAAAAAATATCTGTTCACTTTCAATTTGCATAGTCAGGTTAGGTTTGGGGTTTCATTTGTGGTTTGGGTGGGAGGGTTTTTCTTTTCAAAAAACAAATTCTAGTCTTAATTTATTCTTGGGGACAAGTTCTTGATTATATCAGGTTACAGTTTTAATTTTTAATTGATTTTGCATTGCACTTTTCATCTTAAATATTGATTGGTTCCTAAACGCTTTTTTGACATACCCACTTTTAGTCGCTGCTCATTTGTAACATACAGTTACGGGGATTTTAACGGAAGGGGAAGAATAGTTTTGCAGTCTACTAATTTTACAGTTCACTAAGCCTCTCAGGGGATTTTAACAGAACAATTTTACAGTCCACTAACTTAATTGAAGTTGGGAAACAATTCTATTTGATCTTGGTTGAGTTAATCACATAGTTATAGTCTTAACTTTCACTTTTTATTATATCAACTGTACCAGTAGTTTCAAGAAGCAAAGGATCTTTATCTTTGGGTGCTGTTCTCTGATCTTGCTGCTATCATATACAACAAGGTCTTATTTCTAGGTTGCATATATCTAAATATCTTTTGGTACACTTCATCTCTGTATAAATTATAATTGATCAAATTACACCCTATCTTAAGAGATGGATAATGCTTTGAAAGTGAAATCATTAAATGTCTGAGGTCTGAACAATAAAATCAAGCAAAAGAGAGTGACTGCACATTTTGAGGTCTAGACCTGACATACTGTTCATACAGGAATCACACCTTTGGTCTGATTCAGTACCAGTTCTCAAAACTCCTTAGTACCCAGCACAATATCAAGCCCCGGGCTCATCCAAGGCTCAGGGTGTCGCCATTCTAATTGCAAAACTATACCCTTTCAATTGCTGGACAAATTACAGGATGAAAGTGGTAGATTCTTACTTATCAAAGGTACAATAAATGGTCACAAATTGACCTTAGCATCAGTCTATGCACCTAACTCTGCACAGTTGAAATTTTTAGAAGATACTTTAGCTCAATTGCATGCGTTTCATGGGAGGATCTTATCTTAGGTGGAGATCTAAATGACCTTGTAGACTTAAACCTGGACAGGTCTGGCAAACAGACTAAGAAACAAAGACATAACAGTTCCTCCAGAACTAAACTGCACAGTTTACTGACTGAATATGGTCTCTGTGAAGTGTGGCGACACTCACACCAACATAACAGGGATTATACCTATTTCTCTGCCCATTTTAACACTCACACCAGGATAGATTACATCCTTACATCTCAATCTCTGACAAGTAATGTCATCTCTTCTGACACAGGGATCACTATGTGGTCTGACCATGCCCCAGTGATTTGTACTCTAGCAGGTCTGGGGGGAAAACAACGTGAGTACAACTGGATTTTTAATAAGTCTGTTTTATTACATGACTCATATAGGGAGGAGCTGTCCACAACAATTTGAAATTATTTGGTAGACAATATGGCATGTGCTATATCTCTTCCATTGAAATGGGAGGCACTTAAAGCAGTACTTAGAGGCAAATCAATCTCAGCAGCCCACCTAAAAAGAAATAGGAAACAAAAGTAGAGGTCCCTAGCTAATAATATAAAACATTTTTAAGGAAGAACATAAAAAGACAGGAAGTAAAAAGGTCTATCAAAAACTCTTAGCTGAAATAAATATTTTAGAAGCATTTGAAGCAACTCACATCCAAAAAAACCCTGTTATATCTGAGACAACAAATGTGGCAAAAAACCCTAGGAACTTAAAAATACTCTCTTGGAGTCTAAAGGAGACGTGAACAATGAGACAAATTCACTTATTAAGACATAACTTCGGTAACTTACATACTGGAACACATCAAATAGTTAAAATTCTTCTGGAATACTACAAAAACCTTTATGCATCAAAGCACATCGATGCACAGTCTATTAATGACTATTTTCAATCCTCAACATGTCTCAAAAAATTATCAGAATCTCACAGAACTCTCTTAAACCAGCCAATAACTAAACAAGAAATGTAGGTTACCATCAAAGAGTTAAAATCTAACATGGCTCCAGGAAATGATGGATTCAGTCCAGAATTTTATAAATCATTTATTGTGGATCTAACTAATTCTCTAACTGATTTGTGTAACCATATCTTAGAACACAAAGAAATGCCCCTTACCTGGTCAGAGGCCAACTTAATTTTAATTCTGAAAGAACAAAAAAAAAAACTTAACAGACCTGTCCTTCTATAGGCCAATAGCCCTTTTAAATGCAGATGCTAAAATATTTACAAAGCTTCTATAAAATAGGCTAAAAAGAATTATACCAGATTATGTTTGATCAGACCAGACTGTTTTCATACATCAGAGGTCTTTAAGAGATAACATCCGTCATGCTAAATGTGATTCCATACTGTAGAAATCCTAAACTGGAAGCTCTTTCACTAGCCTTAGATGTCCAGAAGGCTTTTGATTCCTTGGATATTAATTACCTAAAATGCCTATTAACTGAGATGAACTTTGGTGACAATTTTCTAAAGGCAATTGAAACTATTTATGCAACTGCATCAGCTAAAATAAAAGTAAACAAGGTTTCATCTGATAATTTTTTTTTCTTCAAAGAGGTACCTGACGGGTGTGTCCCCTTTCACCCTTGCTGTTTGCTCTGGCTATGGAGCCATTGGCAGAGGTAATTCAGTGCAATCCTCTCATTAAGGGGGTCAAAACTGGTGTCACAGAGCATAAGGTCAGTTTATATGCTGATGACTTTGTTCTCTATATAACATAGCCAAAGGTCTCTATCCCAGCTCAGCATGACACTCTATCTAAATTCACTTCTGTCTCGGGATTAAGTATTAATCAGAGGCTGTGGTCACATGGTTATTTTGATCAGGTTTCACTGCTGTTCCTTCTTGCATTTAAAATTGCTGATCAGACACCCGGCTTCTGTTTCCCACATCATTTGTGCAATCCTCCTGGTTCTCTAGTGAGTTTTCTGAGGAAAATGAAGTACTTTCCAGATATTTGTGCTTTGAAACTGCAATTTCACTGATCTGGACAGACATTTCTTGCCATGATTGTGATTACATTGTCTGGCCATCCTTTGTGCAAAGAGGTCCCCCCCCCTCCCGGCTTCCACCTTTGTTTGCATGAGCAATCCTACACTGATTAAATTCTATGTTTAAACATTCAAGTGCAAATCTCCCCCTCTTACGATTTGCCTGTTGTTTGCAAGGCATGCCTCTGCTTGTTGGCTCCATGCTACCATCCTCCAATCTCTAAACACCCTTTCCTGTCTGTCCCCTCCTCTCAGTCTGCTCTCCCTTCTCTCTGCTTCTTTCACAGGAATAGGTCCGGTCTCTGAGCAGTTAAACCCTGGGCTGCCAGCAACAGAAGGGGGGGGGGGTGGATAGTGGAAATGGCTGGTCCTTTCACAGCTGCAGTAAATTTATGGATGTAGTGTGTGAGAGAGAGAACTCTGAGAGGAAGTGCCCATCTGCATGTGTGTGTGTGTGCCTGTTGTATGAACTGTTGCTATGGAATGCAGCTGAGTCTCGACCCCAGGGGGGTAACTGTAGGGCAGGTTTGGCCTTTCACATGCAGTGTGCCTGTGGGTTCAGTCTCCCTGCTTGAGCCCAGTATGCATGTGCACTCATCTAGCCTGGGCTTGGCAACAGCCTGTAGAATGGTGAGCAGTGATGTCACTATGCCTCTAAGGCTACAGCTGCTTGACTGGCTGTTTTCACCCATCCTTCTGGGCTTCTTCTCTCCCCTTCAAAAGTGGAGGCTGGTGGAAAAGACAACAAATGTGACAGAGCCTCCGGTAGGCAGACAATGACGGGAAGGAGGCATTATTTCTACAGTGTTTGTATTGGAGGTGGGGAGGAGGAGAAGGATGACTGGGCTGGTTGAGAGAAGTGACACAGAACTTTGTTCACCTTGGCTTCACAATTCTGGCTGAGGCTTGAGTGAAGCTTCCTTCTGCCCTGCCACCTCTTCACAACTCCTGCTGTTGATGTCTTTGTTTGTGTGTGTGTGTGTGTGTGGGTGGCTAAGTGGGGGGGGTGGTTCAGCTGTGTGCATATACACACTCTCAAAGCAAAAGTTAAGAGGCAGTGGGGCCATCTGGATGGTGCTTGGAGCCTCATCACGTGATGCAAGCAGTTTGGGGAGAAATGTGTGATAATCACAACCCCCCCCCAAAAAATTCCTGATCAAATTTATTGCGGAAACAAATTGCAATAAGCTTGCCGTCTGACCACAGTCAGAGTAAAAGAGATCTGTTCCCTATTTGGCTTTCTGATAACATCACCAAAATCTTGAAAACTAAATACCATCAGCACTGGGTAACAGACGCATGATGTTACTTGGGAGTTCAGATTCCCTTAGACCTCTCCAAACTCTCTCAATACAACTTTGGCAAAGTAGTTCAAGTAATGAATACTTGTCCAAAAAATTGGCTTAACAGAATTTTTCTTGGGCTGACAATATTAGCTTCATAAAAATGTTCATTCTTCCTAAATTCCTTTTCTTATTCAGAACCCTACCCATAGAGATATTCACAGCAACTCTTTGTTCCTGGCAGAAGTCGATAACTGACTTTTCCTGATTCCACAAAAAGCACATATTTTCATCCTCTACCTTATACAGATCTGCTCAGAAAGGGGGTTTAAATCTGCCAGATTTGACAATATACTATGAGACTTCAAAAATAGCCAGTGTGGTGCATGGGTTTGTTGTGTATCCCCTGGACAGCAGGAGACAAATAGAAAGCTCATTCACAACTCCATGCTGCTTAGAGGAATGTTTTTGGAACCTCCCCCAGCACAGACACAAATTAAAAGACTCCAATAAATTTCTGGAGACCTCATTAAAAATATGGGACAGAAGTAAAAAAACATTTAATCCCTGGAATATCTCATTTTCCAACATTTTTGAATCAATTGTGGTTTCCTCTGGGTAAAAGAATCTCAAGCCTTTTCAAACTAGTGCAATGCTGGCATAATTCACATAATTGATTTATTAGACAAGAGGAAGATATTAGATAAATCATACCTTGAAGCTAAGCTAGGAGAACTGATCCCATGGTTCAGATATTTTCAAGTTAGAAATATGGTAAATATGACTGTCTTTCACAGCAAAACTATTAGACCAGTCTCTGAATTTGAAATTTTGCTGAAAAATAGTAAGTCCTCCACAGCAGGTTTGGTGTCACAACTTTATAAAATATTGCTAGACAGTGCACACACAAAACCAGCACACAGTATAAAGTTATGGCAAGTTGATTGTCTCAACATAGAATTTGACAAGAGGACTGGGAGAAAATCTGAAACACTCCCTGTTTCTCCTCTAAAATATTCAATGTCAGATTTCAAGCAATAAAAATGGCTACTCGTTGGTCCTATTCTCCCAAACAACTATATAATATGAAAGTAACCAATAACTTTAGCTGTTGGGAGAATGGTAGACAAAACAGTGACTTCTTGTACTCTTGATGGTCAGTGTTCCCTCTAAGCTGAGTTAGTGTGAGCTAGCTCACTGTTTCTTAGCCTCTGGCTCACACATTTTTGTCTCAGCTCAGGAAGAATGGCTCCACAGCAAACTAATGTATGCCGTAGCCAAATTGCTCACTCACAACTTTAATGCCAGCAGCTCACAAAATAGAATTTTTGCTCACAAGACTCCACAGCTTAGAGGGAACATTAGTCATGTCCTAATGTCAATATATTCTGGGAACTCATACTAAAAGAAATAGTAACAATTACTTGCAAATCTCTCCCATTCTTCCCAGAAACAGTACTGTTGGGATGGTGGTCAGATGCCCCAAAACATGAAGTGAATGCAAAAAGAATTGCATTAATATTAGCAACAGCCAGACTGGTGTTAGCTGCACACTGGGAAAAATGGAGTTCCCGCGTCCTCGGCATAGCCGTTGGGTGCGGGAGCCAGTTTGCTGCCCAGGAGGAGAGCGGGGCAGGCGACTGCATTGCAATGCTTGTGTCACAATGGCGGGGGCGGGGGCCAGCCTTATAGGCATGGCCCCGCCCCGCCTCCACTGTTTGCACCTTGTGCTCAGCCCACCTGCCCGCCCTGCTTTTCAGTGTAGGCTTTGCTGGTCGCCTTGTGGGGTCGGGTAGGAATTTTTCGCCCTCCACCTGATTGGCCTTTGGTGGGGGGTGTTTTTGCCTACCTTGCATCGAATTCAGGGAATGTTCAGGCACTAGTGGGCCATAAATAGGTTGGTCACTTGGCAGAGTTATAGGGTAAGGAGAGCAGAACCGGTAAGCACTTCCAGCCAATCCCCATTTGGGATAGGGGGTAATCAGGAATGGCCCTCGGGTTTTAGGGTCCGGGGCTGGGAATGTGATCTCCTCTGGGAACCTCTCGGGTAAGCGCCCCTTGTGGTTTTAGGGCCTTGGGGGTAGGCGCCCCTGGGGCGGGGACCTGTCAGCTGGGCTGCCAGTCATGGGCCAGAGCAATGGCCATAGGCTGGAGCCAGTGTCTTGCCCATACCAAGGCCCAGGAGGTTTGCTGATTGACACCTGCCTGGCCTGTTCTGCTCCCTTTAGCTCCCTTGCCGTTGTTGTTGTTGTGGACAGTTAAATAGTTAATAAAGTGGCCCTTGTTTGATACCAAACAATTGTCTGTCTCGTCATTCCAGATTGGGGGGTAAAAACTCAGTGTTTTCCATACAGGCCTGGAGAACTCAGCTATGGGATTATTTTTTGATGGGTAAACTTTATGCATTTAGTTCTAATGTTCAAACGAAACATAGTCAGGAAAGGTTTATTGATCTTTGGTTACCACTAGTCTCCTTTCTAACTAAGAATGATATCCTTCCCAAAAATCTTTTATCACGCAATTTATTTTTGATTTTTCAATTGCATGCTAATAAAATACTGTTATGTGTAACCGAGAATGAATGCTATTGGAAGAGTGACCTTGTAAAGCTGTGACTGTTAGATGTTTGAGTCTAGTCTGAATTCTGTCCTAATCTTTACTTGGTAAGAGCTTTTAAAAAATGTTGCACTTCTGAACTTTTCTTTCACATCAGTCTCTGTTCCTGAATTATCTTGTATTTGTTATTATGGTTCCAAACTGGTTTCTACATCCCCTCAATGGCTTTATTGCTTTGTTTATGATTTGTTTGCTGGAAAATTTGGAAATAAAAAATATATATTTTTAAAAAATCTTGGTTTTTCAACTCTCTACCCCTTTCCTGCTCAGACTTCCCATTGGGTCCCCCCCTTTTGTACTTTGGTCTCTAGAATCCTCCAGGAGGAAGTGGGTGGGTGACCACCTCCTGGGCCTGAGAAGAAGGATTGCCGATCTGCAGCAACAATGTCTATGATGAGGAGTCAGGCAGTGCTTGCCCTCCCCAAGCCAATTGTCACCAAAACTCAGGGGACAGGTAGAAGGGCATTGCAGGGAGGTCCTCTGTGAATTTGATGCCTCTTGCTTGCAGGGAGTCCATTCAACATACTCTTGAACCTTTGGCTGTTATTTCCCCAAAGAGCACTTTCCTGGGGACACCTGTTTTGGGGGGGCTGTAACCTACTCCCCTGAAATCCAATCTCACCAAACTTGGAGGGCAGGTAGAGGAGAGTCTTCTGGAGATACATTGTGAGTTTGGTAACTCTAGCCTGCAGGGGGGCCATTCTACTGCATCATAGACCTCACAAAATTAACCATTTAATAAATGGGAAGGTTTGTGAAAATTGGTGGTTTGTGATTCATCAGACTGCACAATCCATGAACCAGGGCAAACCTCAATTTTCCCATACCTGCCCATCTCTAATTACCATAATATTTTCCTACTATTCCTATATTCAAACCAACAACATTACTTATGGAGGCATTCAAATGAACTTTTAAGGACCTGTGTTAATTTCTTCTCTCTATTTTCCCACTTTCCATACATTTTTTATTTTAATCTTTAAAATTAAATGCCATAATTAGCCATTCAAGATGGTTTACTTATGTGTGTGTATATTAAATACAAATACAAGCATCAATGACAGAAGAGTAGCAGTAAAAAAAACTATAGTGGAGGTCAGGAGAGAAGATGGCAAAATACACATTTAAACCTCAGAACATCTGGTAAAAAGATCAAACTGTATCACTATATTCTGAGTGTAGCGGCACCTAGGAAAGAGTCCCAGTAGGGGTGTGCTGCAAGGAAAAAAAATCATAATTTCAGATCCAGGATGAGGGAGCAGGTTACAGTGATTTTCAGGTAGGCATTATTCATTCAGAATTCAAATCTGTGTGGTTTTTCAGGTTTTTGAGTTTCGGCAGCTTTATTTTCAATAGGGAATACATGCAAGGGTCTGGGGGAGCTGTTTATAAAGATAATGGCACTACATTTCTACAGAACACAGTACTCCTTCTAATATAAAGATCTCCTAAATTTCAACACAGCAACAATGCACAATACATTTATTTTTATTGTAGATAAAGGTATATTTAGGAATTAACATACTTGATAGGAAAGAGGAAAGACAGAGTTAGGGTCCTAACTACATCTCTAGCTGAAAGAGAGGGTAAGACTCAGTGTGGCACTTCTGAGACGAAAGGGAATTGCCCTAAGAATAGAAATCAGGAGACAGACAAGGAATGAGATTTAAGAGGAGAAAAGGTGCTGACCTCAGTATCCTATTTAATTGTCTTCTTGCTGCCTCCTGCAGGGTCTTCTTTTCTTCTTCTTTGTACACCAGATATTGTCTTTTCCAACACCCCTTCTCAAGTTCTAGTGTACAAAGTCCACAAGATTCATCTTCTTACGTAGATTTTCAAACTTTTCTCGAGAAAGAGGCTTGGTGAGTGTGTCTGCAATCATTTCATCTGTAGAACAGTATGACAAATCAACAAGCCCTTCTTTTTGCATGTTTCTTACTAAATGATGCTTCATATCCATATGTTTCATTCTTGAGTTGATCTTCTCCCTCTGTGCAATTTTTATGCATCCTTGGTTGCCTTCAAAGAGTTGTACTGGTTTGGGTTCTTCTATACCAAAGTCTTGCATTAGTTTCAGTATCTATTTCAGTTGATTGTGCACTTCTGCTGCATACTTAGCTTCAATTGAGGACACAGTCAGTGTTCCCTCTAAGCTGAGTTAGTGTAAGCTAGCTCACAGTTTTTTAGCCTCCGGCTCACACATTTCTGTCTTAGCTCAAGAAGGATGGCTCCAGAGCAAACTAATTTATGCAGCAGCCAGATTGCTCGCTCACAACTTTAATGCCGGTAGCTCACAAAGTAGAATTTTTGCACACAAGACTCCACAGCTTAGGGGGAACATTGGACACAGTACAGTTTCTTGGTTCCTGCTTCTCCAGCTGACTGCTCCTCCACCATAGAAGAATAAATGTCTGCTGGTTCACTTTCTGTCTGTAGTATCTCCTGCCCAGTCTACACCCATGTATCCCACTAGTCTGGGATTATCACTTGTTGGTAACTTTAGTTTCAGATGTGCAGTGCCATGCAGGTATTTTGCAAGTCTTATAACTGCATTCCAGTCCCTTTTGCTTGGCAATTCTGCCTTTCTGCATACAGCTGCTGTGATACCAGGATGTGTCAATGTGCTTATGTACAGCACTCTTCCAATTGCTTCTCTTTATTTCTTATTGTCAGGCAGAAGCTCGCTACTTCCTTGTTGGTTCAGGTAGTTTGTTTCCATAGGAGTGCTTGCTGGCTTACCTCCTTTTATATTCATGTAATCCAGAAATTCTAGGATTTTCTGCTTCTATTTGAGAAGATAGCTTCCATCTTCCTCTTGTCCTACTTGTATCCCAGGATAGTAGTTGATGTTTCCTAATTATTTCAGTTCTACTTTTTGATTTAGATGTTGAACTATTTCATCACAGTCCACCTTGTCTTCATACCATAAAATCAGATAATCTACATAAATCAGAATGTAAATCCATTTTTTGTCTCTATATCTTAAGTATAGGCATTGTTTTGCCTTACCTTGGTCAAATCCTTCCTTGGTAAGCACTTGATAAAGTTTCTCATTCCAACATCTCGCAGCCTTTTTCAGTCCATATATGCTCTTTTGCAGTTTACACACAAGTTGCTTGTCTTTGGATTGTTCAAATCCTGGTAACTGTTCCATGGAAACATCTTCCTTTATTTCTCCATGTAGAAAGGCAGTCATTATGTCCAGATGCTCCACATGCATCTTCCTTGCTGCCGCTATGCTCAAGAGCATTCTTATTGAAGTGGCTTTTCACCATGTTTCTGCTTCTTCAGCAGGTTTTCTTGCTATGTCTGCCCTGTAGCATGGGTGCAAACTCCTGCAGCACAGGATCACACTCATGCTACAGGGCAGGCTGCTTGTTCCTGTGGTTTTATTATTTTTGCCAAACCACTGATCAATTCATTGGTAGTTTTCCTGTCCCATTTCTCTCTTGGTTCTCCTGCCTTCATTAATTTCTCCCATATTCCTTGCCTGATTCCCTCATTGTAATCCCTTCTACCTGACCTATTTGGACCTATTTGACCAGCTTGTTGCTCCAAGAGGATCTTGGACTTTTCTAGTTTGCTCATTTCCTCCCCCATTCTACTGAGATTGTTCCAAGTAAATCAAACCTGGAATTATTCCATGGGTTGTTCAGTCTGGAATGTTCCAGGATGGGTTGAGTCTAGGATTATGTGGCCTTACATCAAGTGGATTATTAGTCTGATTCCAGGGGCCATTATTAGAAAAGGTCACATTACATATGACCCATTCCTTTTTCTTCTTTGGTTGAGCCTTTCTGCTTTTTCTAAATAGCTGTCCTGCCTGATGAATTCTATCTTGGAGCTGAGGATATGTTTTTGGTCCCACAATTACTGGACCAATTATTTTTTTGTACATTTAGACCATCCACTACTTTCTGTTTGAACTGCATTGTGTCAAAATTTGGCCTTCCTCTGGGCAATTTTACTATGTCTTCTGCAATTCCTAACAATTCCTTCCTTCACATATATATCTCTAGGGATTTATCTTGCTTCTGTTCATCCTCATAAAAAGCTTTAGAAATGGATCTTAAAGGCAACAGTGACCTCAGACAGGTTGCCCAAAATCCTCCTACACCGCCAGCACTATCTGTCAAATATAACTGGATTGCAGCCCATGTTTCTTGGTCAGTAGACTGCCTTGCAAGTCTCTTCAGATCATCCAAATTATGTTCTGTATGTCTGGATACTTCGAACATCCAGGATAGGGCTGATTCAGCATTTAATGGCCATGGTTTTTTTTTGCTGCCACTTAAAGTTCAGGAAACTTCACTGGAACTACTTCTTCTATTGTGTCTACTGTAGGTTGCTCTTGGTGGAGAATGTGGGCAATGATCCCATTACTTCTTGCCACCTTGGTCACTAGAATCATGGGTACTCTGTAATATTTGTCAAATTGTGGGGCATTCACGATGGCATTCAGTCCCTGTAAATTTGCCACTTGAATTGACAAAACCTTCCTCTTTCTTCTCTTATTCCTCCCATCTACCTGTGCATTCAATCCCCACATGGAATTTCATCCTCATATCTCACCAAATTTGCATCAGAACCACAAAATAGATCCCCTAGTTGTACTGCATCCTAATAAGGCCCATTCACTCCTCCACCCAAAAAGATACAAGATGTTTTGAAACTTGGCAGTTATTTGACACTCTACACTGTCATATGGTAGTGTCAATATACAGACTTCATTGTTAGTGAGAATGGACCTTAATTCCTGGGACAAGTTAGATCAGGGTTTTGTACAAATAATCATAGCAGTTTTTGTTCCCTTCCTGGTCCTATGTACTATAACTGGATCCCACAAACACTTTCACTCCTAAGGTAAGTTAGTGTGATATACCTTGTTCCTCCAATACTGTCCCCAGACACAGCTTTTGATTCCTGAAATGATTTCCCTTCTCCTTCAGGTAGGGTTAGAGGAGGAGGACCCTCTGGTTGGGGGGTTAGGAGATCCTCTGGGGTCTGGATAATTGTATGGGTGGATTGGAATTTTGATTTTTCTCTAATTGTACCTGCTTATCTAAGATATTTACTTCATCTTATTCATTTAGGGCACACTAGAAAAGATTACATATTCATACAAAGGATTATTTGCCATGTTACAAATGTATATCAGTTCAAGTGAAGCCATAAAAAGATTGGTGACATTGGGAGCAAAAGTGCTACCCTTTAAGTTGAACAAAGAATTCATCACTAAATCTAAAATAGCTTTTCTCAAGTACTATGTCCATGAGACTTAATGAAAATTAGTACAGGAGTAGCAATAAAGTGCTACAGAATATTGGAGTAAAGTGACTAAATGTCCATGGTAACCAAAACAGACTCATTAGGAAGGAGATGCTGCCAGGACTGCCAATTCCTGAAAGGGTGTTCGGCTTGTCCAGGCCAACACCATGCCACCTGCAATGGGCCACTGTGAATGTTGTTGCTGGTGCCAACAGCCAGCAATGAAGGGCTGAGCTTGGTCTTGCCACCTCAAAGCCAGGTGCCTCTGCACATTGGCTTTCCACCTCCTGTGGTGTAATAGAGCCTGCCCTGGCTACCACAAAGGTTACAGGGCAAGGCTCCTGAGACCCTGAGGCAGGAACCTGTAATAGGCATGCCAGGTTGGGTGAGGAAGATTTTGACAGGTTAATTTGTATAATTTTAATATTTTTATTTGAAAATCTATCTAATTGCATAAAGATCCCTCTATTCCAATTCCCCATCAGACACCAACATTCATAGGAAAGATATATTAGCTTATCCATAAGTTGTTTATAAAAAGGCCTTTATCCTTTTTTGGTGCATAGTCCCAAGACTAAAGTCCAAGTCAATTAATTTCTACCCCTACAAATCTACCATGTTCATCTATCAATACCATTCTGTTTTTAAATGAAATAAATTCTTCACCCAAGTTTTATAGATCAAACATTTTATATCTTTTTTTCTAATATGAGTCGCCTGTAAGCAAATAATGTCTTATTTTAACTTTTTCTAATGATGATTTTTTTCTTTTTTGAGGAGCCTTTGCTCTGTTTATATTCCATGTTAAACATCTGTAATCCATAGTTAAACCCTAAATTTAGTAAAGTCTACACTTGCATCATCTGCTTCAGTGTCCTCCTTTTCCCGTTCCTGTTGTAGATCTTGTGTAATCTCTTCTTGGGTCTTTGTATCTCCTCCAACTTTCTTTTAAATCTTTCTAGAAATTCTCTTGCCTTTTAGACAGAATTCAGTATGAATCCCTTCTGTTTGAAGGTAAGAAACAAGCCTTCTAATTTATCTCATCAAAATGGGTTCTTTTTCTGTTTTAGTTTTTCAGTTAGGAATGTGTAATCTTTTCTTTTACACAGGGCTTTTTTTTGTAGAATAAGCCCAGCAGGAACTCATTAGCATAATAGGCCACACCCAACAACAGAAACTCATTAGCATATTAGGCCATACCCCTGACAGCACATCCCCCAGGATCAGCTTTTCCAGGTGCCCCGCAGCTTGTGGGGTACATGGGAAACCCAAGGACAGGAAGGCAGTTTCTGGATTGGCTTCCCCAGGTGCCCCGCAAATGTGGGGCACCTGAGGAACCCGAGGAGGGGAGGCAGTTTAAACTGCCTTCCCTCCCTGGATCAGCTTGGCTTCCCCAGGTGCCCTGTGGCTTGCAAGATGCCTGGGGGACCCAAGGAGAGGGGGAGGCTGTAGGCGTGGCCAACTCAGAAGCCAGCCAGAACTCCATTCCTGTGTGTTCCTGCCCCAAAAGAGCTCTGCTTTTACATAAAATTATAATAGGTATTTCTTTCAATACAACTATATCTGTATTATCAGTTTTCAATCTTGTATGAAAATGCTGTTGCAAGACTTGATATCTTGTCTTCTTTCTGAAAAATGCACCAAGGTGTCCCTTGGGACATTTCTTGATTTGGCAGATTTAGAATTTATTCTATAAACTCTGTCAGTTTCAGAATCTGTATCTTCTTCTTCCAAATCCAGAACATTTGCTAAAACTTTGATAATCCTAATATCTTCATCAGAAATATCTGGATCTGAACCTTAAGCAAAATTCTCTGAACTCCAGTAGGGCCAGATTATCTAGTTTTCTTTCAAACTCCCTATCGCTTTTGTGTCTAATGTTTCCACTTTATAATTTATTTGTTTTATCTCTCCAGATATGTGCTTTATAGAACTTTCCAACTTTTTAACCTCTTTATTAATCTCTTCTTTCATTTTTACAAATCTTTCATCTATCTTGTTATTCATCTGATCAAATAATTTCTGAAGCAACTCAGGTGTAACTACTTTCTCCATGGGCTGATCAATTGAAACCTTCCTCCTAGTATTAGCCACAGTTAAAATCCAGGAGCAAAAGTCTCTCTAACAGGCAAAGAAATAAAAGAAAAACAGTTTCTGTCACTTCAACACTTTTACTTTCCACAGCGGCTAATCACGTTGCTGTGTCACCAAAACAACATAGTTAAAGTCCTTATCTTATCTTTGTTATGGGAAGTCATCCAATTAGGCATACTCTTGAGCAATAAATGGAAAACAATCCCACACAAGTCTGGTTCGGTGTTTTTCAGCTAGCAAATTTATCCCAAAGCTTTTTTTGGGGGGGGGGGGGGGGTAAATAAATAAATAAATACTAAAAATGAAATAACTGACCCCTTGTTCCATTTTAAAACTTTCTTGTAAGTTTTCCCTTGTTAAACTTCTTGCAACTAGTTCTTAAATCATTTAGTCCTTGAAGACTATTTTTATCTTTATAGTCTCAAAAAAAGAGAGGCTTATCTCACCTCAAGGTTTCTTATCTTTGTTGTAGCAAAAATCTTTATTTGTAGAATTAATTATTTCCTGAAGAAGTTAAGAAGGCTTAATGTCCATAAAAGCTGCACTGCAGATAGGAGCATAGATTTATGTCCAGGCCTCCTGGCATTTTGACAGTTTTACTCACAAGGATCTGTTGACCAGAGGTCAAGTGGGTTATCTCATGACCTCTCTTTCATCCAGAAAGATTGTTATCAGCCAGAAATCACCTCCCAGCCAATGTTTTCTGCCACAGTGCTTCTCTGCACAGAAGAAGATGCCAGCCTGCCATAATTCCTCACCAGAAGCCCCCTTGTACCTCCATACTTTGGAGATGGGACTTTAGTGTCTAATTTGTTCTTGGTACTTCTTGTTGTTGTTCAGTTGCACAGCCGAGTCCAACTCTTCATGACCCCGTGGACCACATCACACCAGGCCCTCCTGTCTTCTGTCGTGCTCCGGTGTTTGCTTAATTTCATGTTTGTCGCATTGATAACACTATCTAACCATCTTATCTTTTGCTGTCCTTTGTTCTTCGTTGACCTTCAGTCTTTCCCAGCATCAGGGTCTTCTCCAATGAGCGCTCCCTTCTCATTTGGTGGCCAAAGTATTTCAGCTTCACCTTCAGTATCTGGCCTTCTAGGGAACAGTCAGGGTTGATTTCTTGTAGGACTGACTGATTTGATCTCCTTGCAGTCCAAGGGACTCTCAAGAGTCTTCTCAGTACCATAATTCAAAAGAATCTGTTCTTTGTTGTTCAGCCTTCCTTATAGTCCAACTCTCACAGCCATACATTACTACTGGGAATACCATTGCTTTGACCATATGAACTTTTGTTGGCAGGATGATGTCTCTACTTTTTGTTCTTGTACTTGACACTATATCTCAACTATTTTGGGCTAGACTGCTTATTTCTGCTTATTTCATGGATTTTAATATATTGTTACTACTGAATAACAATGATCTGAAAGTTCATAAGAGAAACATTTATACTTACTACATGAAATGTTGTTGCACATAAAATGTACTATGAGAAAGTTCCACCATATCTATCTTTATCTATGGAAATCAGAGTCTCAATCATTTCTAACCCCTTCAGACAACTGATGCAGCTGGATAGCTTCCTCATAGCCCTGGAAAATTTTATATGGTTGGCAGTTATGTGAATACTGTAATAGTGATGAATATAGTGAACTCTGAATATAGTGATGACCCAGGTTGCAGATAGCATTGTTATACCATTTTGGTCTGTCTGTGGATTTGTTTAATAGAGTGAGACTGCCTTAATTAATTTATTGATACCTCCCCTTTCCTCTTGGCACAACACATCTTAGAAGCATCAATAATACACTATAAGTTAAAACAGCATGAAATAATATTTTTAAATCCTCGATACCTCCCTCTGTCTTAGAAGATAGCAGCTGCTCATATCCTATAAAAACCCTGGTAAACAAGCAAGCCTTGCAGTACTTTCCAAAGACTTCCCCAAAAAGTGAATATTTACTACTTTGGGGAGCCCATCCCAAAGAGTAGGAGTCAACATGGAAAAGGACTGGTAATTGCTACCTGGGTTTCCAAGATGGATGATTGTACTTGGGTGGAATGACCATATTGATTCTCTCATTTTCAGAGGCTTTCAGTATCTTCAGTTAAAATATCTTTCTGGATTATCTATTGAAGTTGAACGCTGGAACCTTGATTCCACCAGATTTCTTCATACCTCCAATTCTAGAAGGCTGTACTGGACCGGTATTGTTTTGTCTATTGTATTTATGCTGTTGGGTTCCTTAGGAATCAAGGTTGTGCTCCATGTCCCTCAAAAAACTGATGGACAGTGCCACAGAGGATTTGGTGTCATTTGTAACCAATTAGCAGATATGCACCTAGCTAGGATGATCAAATGTCCAATTCTATAAAAATAACTTATTCAAATAAAGTTACTGTCTTTATTTCTGGCCAAAATAGTTAGTACTGTAGCCCAGAGGGTAGCCCCAACAACAGGGGCACCCCACTTTCGTACCTGAGCCAGAGACACAAACCTAGATCAAGGAAGACACTCCTGGTTCTGAACCACAGAGCTAGCAAAAGCCCTGAAAAGGGGTCTCCATTTTCAGGTGGCATAAAAGGCAGCGCTCAGAAGAAAAAAACCCTCCAGTTTTCTCCCATACTCCAGCAAAAGGTATGCATATGAAACAATGGCAGTTCCACCAGGTAAAGTAGCTGCATTTCTAAAGGCTATTCACCTGGCACATAGCCCTTTCTATCAACAGAACTTCACCTAGCCCTTTTGTGTGACCCCATGTCTATGTGAGAATCCTTGTCTCC
The DNA here is from genome assembly GCA_029233225.1 of Lepidodactylus listeri. Lineage (NCBI taxonomy): Eukaryota > Metazoa > Chordata > Lepidosauria > Squamata > Gekkonidae > Lepidodactylus > Lepidodactylus listeri. The sequence goes on along the minus strand of JARCFY010000001.1, from coordinate 113,070,356 downwards.
AAACCTGTCTTTCCTGCTCCATCCCTCAGGATATTGAGATAAACCAATCATACATTCAAATATCCAGTGATCCTTCCTGATACTAATCAGGGACTCATCTCCACCTTTTGTCTATACTTGAGAACCTTTTCAACCTGCCTTGACTGGACCATTAGTGGTTAGAAAACCCATTCAACTAGCCACCCAGCACCTGACTTAATCTCATCAAGGCTATTGTTAAGCCTGATTCTGCCCCTCTGGAATGTCATTGGTGGGGGTTTGCAAAAAAAATAATAAAATTGGCCAGATTCGGATCAAACCCAATCAGGCTGCATCTCTTCTGGCCACTGAATGACACCCGCATGTCAGTTTTGGCAATGAAAGCTGATTTGGGAGTCATTCGCCCAGCTGAATGGCAGTTTCAACCCCATGATACCCTATGGGCCATTGAAGTCAATGGCAAAAACTCATAGGGTATATGAGGGGATGGAGGGGATGGGGTTTGAGGGAGAGGCTCCAATCTTGTAGGGTAGCTGCTGGGGCCTCTCCCCAAAATACCCACCAAGTTTCAAGAAGATTGGACCAGGGGGATCCAATTCTATGGGCCCCCAAAGAAGTTGCCCCATCCCCTCCATTGTTCTTTTTTCCCACCATAGATGAATGGGGGCAATCTGTTTGGGGGCCCATAGAATTGGACTTCCTGGTCCAATCTTCTAGAAACTTGGGGATATTTGGGGGAGAGGCTTCAGCAGCTATCCTGCAAGTTTGGAGTCTCTCCCTCAAACCCCCTCCCCCCAGCTACTTTTTAAGCCACTGCCAAATTGCAGCAGCAATTCAGCCCATGGCTGCCCAAAAGGGGGCCAAATGGGCCCATTTTCAGAGGTGTATTTGGTTAGAATGAACCGAATGCACATTCCTAGTCATTGGTTGCATCTAGGTCTGATTCCTCCTGATGCTGTATCCCCTGGGACCCAGGATTGGCTCAGGTAATCTTTTGTATTCATCTGAGACAAGCCCCTCAAGACTTCCTATTGGTCAGCATTGTTTTCCAAGGTCTATATCCATCCATGCACCCCCCCCTCTCTTTTACTCTGGGCCCCCAATAGTGCATAATGCTAGTCATTGGTGCTATTCTCTTTTGCACGTCTGGACAGGTAGTATTACCCAGTAACTGACTCCTCTACTTGCTATCAATCACCTCTGCTTTCTTAGTTCTGCCTTGTTTGCTTTTTTTTTAATGCTTAGTGTGTTTGTAATTAGGGAAATACTTTAATAAAAACCATTTAATTTACTCTTCAAATCCAGAGTCTTCTTACCGTGCCAGACTTGGTATAAAAAGGTATACAGGTCCCTTGTATCCCTCTGGCCTTGCCTGCTGCCTAGCTAATTTCTCCAAACAACAAGGCACACAATTGGCAGTAGCAGTGCTTCCCAGGATACTATAGATAAATGGAAAAGAATGAATTATAAATGTCTTTGGGGGGGGAGATACTTTCACACATCTTAAAACTAGTAAACACAAAATGCTTGCCAATCTAAGGCCTTTTCAGTTACTTCACATGATATCTATGTCCACGGAATTTTTTTTGCACACTAGTTTAAAATAGGAATCTTCAGTTCATATTTTTATTTAAACTGTTCATAAGTGCATTGTTTATATTGAAAATATTTTTTATTCTTGAGCTGATAATCTAAATACAGTATCATTTGGAGAACTGTAGGACTGTATTTTTGGAGAACTGTATTTTTATGTGAGAATTCAAACACAAGCTCTTTAGACCTTTTTCAGCCAGTTCCAGAGACTATTATTGATAGTGAAAATGCTTTGTTTTCATCTCTTTTATCTTTGCTTCATGGCATTATTGGCTTCCTAAGGGCTCAGAAGTGCTTGCATTTAAATCAATATAAAAACTTCCAGTGCTTCAAGAGGAATGAGATCAAACTATAGCCTTGTCATTTTTTTTTACTTTTTAAGCAACACACTAAGCCATTAAACTGTGTATCAGTCTAAAGCCCTAAATGGTATGGGTTCTGTATATATGAGGGAGTCATTTCTGCTGTTTCCTTAATCAGCTGACATGAGGTCTTGTTGGTGTCCCTCCTTTTTTTTTCAGTGAGAGCTGCTGAATGTACGATGGGACCTTTTCTGAATATTGTCCACTGTTTAGAAATCCCTAGCAGAAGAAATGTGTTGGTTTCACTTCACACATTGTCACTTCCAGCAGAAGTCTTTTCCTGCTGATGCTATGTTGAGTGCTGCTATTCTGTATTCTGTACATTTATTCTTTAAAAACTAGTTTTAGAGTTCTTGTTTGTTGTTATAAATTCCTCTAGGAGTTCTGATATACACAAAGAGTTCCAATGAGAATGTAGACTACTAAAACCCTCAGTGCTGGGTATAGTTTAAAGTTTCATTCTAGCATAATCCCAAACTATAAATTTACAGTGTTGTATGTGTCTGTGTCTTATGGGCTTATGTTTCTGTTTCTAAGTTTGCAGGATCAAGAAAACAGCTAATATGCAAAATGCAACTCTCTCCAAACTATTTTGTGTATCCAGCAACTTTGACATTGTTAATATTCTAAGCCTTTTCAAAAATAGAGAATGCTTCCAAGTGTGTGTGGGCAGTGTGTGTGTGTGTGTGTGTGTGTGTGTGTGTGTAGCTGGCCATATAACAGCTTGCTCCACTTCAGAAAGCCACATGTAGGGTTGCCATCCTCCAGGTGGAGCCTGGAGATTTTCTGGCATTACAACTGATCCCCAGACAACACAGATCATTTCCCCTGGAGAAAATGGCAACTTTGGAGGATGGACTTGTTAAGGGCAACTCTAGCTGTTCTGATTTAAGGCCTGCTCTTCCTGCATCCAGCCTCATTTTCCTTTATTCTCCCCTCTTTTATTCAGCACTTAGAGACTGAGCCTCCCTGTGTAGTCAGCCTCTTCCTTGCCCCTCCAACCGACAGAGCAAGATAAGGAGAAATAACCCTGCCATAGCCTGAGATGGATGGACCCAAGGAGCCTGGCAAAAGAGCAATAAGATATCAACAGGGAACATCTGGTAGTGTTGCTAGGATTATTTTACTGCATAGCAATGCTGCTTCATGATTTTTTTTTATTTTTCATTTTTAGATTTCCCTTGAATTTCATCTTTCTAGCCTTGTATCTAGTTAGGGTTCCCCTCCCCCTCTCAATCTCATTTTTCCTTCCTAATGAGACTGATGTGCTAGATTGGGACCAGGATGTACATGAGACAGTCTGACCCAAAGTAATCGTCTCAGTGACATGGACTGACTCTACACAAGCAAAATACACTTTATACATTACGGGCCTGGCATGTGGACCTGTTTGGGTAAAAGGTTGATTGTTTCATTGCACAGAAAAACTAATTAGGAGTGATCAGGGCTCAAGTTCAACAGGAACGCACAGGAACGCCATTCCGGCTGGTGTCTGAGCCTGCCCCGCCCCCTCCCTGCCCAGCCTGAGCTGTTTACACTTAAAGGGAAAGTTCCTGCAGAGAGCCGACAGGAAAAAGCTCCACCGGGTGCTTTCCTTTTAAGAGCAAACAGCCAGCAGGAGAAAGCCTCACCCAGAGATTAAGCACAGGGGCTAGGCTTTCTGCATTTGGCTTGCCGACATCGCGTGGCTTTCCCTGCTCCAGTAAGTGCCTCCCCATATCTTTTCGTTCTCTCTCTCTCTCTCTCTCTCTCTCCCCACCTTTCTTTCTGTCTTTCTCTCTCTCTCTCTCTCTGTCCCCAGCTTTCTTCCTTTCTCTTTCTCTCTCTCCCTCCCCCCTTCCTGCTTTTGAGGAGTTCCAACGATTGGTGATCTTGTGATGGTAGTGATACTTTTATGTGGTAAGGACCACCTGTTCACAGGATAATTTTACCAGTGGGACAGACTCTGCATGGTAACCACTCCACTGGTACATAATTGCTTGTAAAAACTATTATAGTGTAATAATTCAGGTGGGTAGCCATGTTGGTCTGAAGCAGCAGAACAAAGTTGGAGTCCAGAGTTTCATCCAAGGTATAAGCTTTTGTGTGCATGCACACGTCTTCCATCTGAAGAAGTGTGGGTGGCACATGAAATCTTATACCTTGAATAAAATTTTGTACCTTGAATAAAAAAGTCCACAAACTACTCCCACCCAGTGCATCCACAAACCTAGAAGAAGAGATTGGATTTATATCCTGCCCTTCACTACCCAAGGGAGTCTCAGAGCGTCTTTCAAATTCCTTTCCCTTCCTCTCCCCACAACAAACACCTTGTGAGGTAGGTGGGGCTGAGAGAGCTCTGAGACAACAGCTGGTACAGAGCTATGGCTTGCCCAAGGTCATCCAGCAGGTGCAAGGGGGGAGTGGGGAATCAAACCCGGTTCTCCCAGATTAGAGTCTGTGCACTTAACCACTACACCAAACTGGCTCCTAGCGTTTTTCTGCCAGTGAACTAGGGTTGCCAACTCCAGGTTGAGGAAATCCCTGGAGATTTGGGAGTGGAGGGTGCAGTTCAGGGGAAGGAGGGACCTAAGCAAGGCATAATGCCATGGACCCTACTTTCCAAAGCAGCCATTGACCTGATCTCTGTAGTTTGGAGCTCAGTTGTAATTCCAGGAGATCTCCAGACCCCACCTGTAGGTTGGCAACTCTAAAAAATCATATTCAGCGTACTAGTTCTGCAGGAAGGCAACCTGATTTCCATGGAAACCTAACCCTTAGGAATTGATTCCAATCCAGTGTGGGAATAATTGTTGGACATAAGATATTGGTTCAGGCAAGGTTTTGTATAGATGGGACAGAAAATAATGTTTTTATTGGTTTTGTCAAAACTGTTTTGACAACAAGGTAAACAGAATAAGAAGCAAAAGCTGGATGTGGCTGGATGACCACACTTCTGGGAACATTGGGTGTGGCCTAATATGTTAATGAGCTGTGCTGTCAGGGGTGTGGCCTAATATGCTAATGAGTTCCTGCTGGGCATTTTCTACAAAGAAGAGCCCTGGGAGTGATCCATGTTCTATAACCTTTTCCTGTCTTTACACTACTGAAGTTTTAACTTGCACATTTGTTCAGAATTGGGGTAAAAGATAATAAAATAAAGGTTGATGGCCAGTTAGCACTCATTAGGATATCATGGAAAAGGCAATTTTTGAATGAATGCAGACCAAAATATAGATAGAACATCATGTTGGTCTATCTATTTCTGCCAGATTTTTTATATTTTGACATGTTAGCATAAATCTCTCTCTCTGTGTACTAATTCTTTACAATACCATTCACAAAGTGCAGTGCTGTACTGCACCTATATATTTCTTTAATTAACTGATTTGTGGCATTTCTAAATCACTTTTCTATTCCAAAACATTCCATGCAGTACATAATGTATACAATTTTGAGGAATAAAATTAATTTGTGACAAGTCAAGAAATCTTTGTGAGTTCTCAAATGTATTGGTTTCTTGATTAAATTAAGATGATCAAAAATTATTTAGCCACTCTAAGTCAACACAGTATAAGCAGTACTTGATTGGCTAATGCTAATGGATTCCAGAATGCAACTCTTTCCATTGGGATTCCACTCATGCAGCCAATTACACACCAATTAATGTAACTAAAATTAAAGGGAGTTAACTTACACATAATTGACTGCAGGGTACCAAACTGCAGTTGTAACCTTTTATGCCCATGCCCCACATGCAGTAAATCTAACAAATGGAAGAGTTATGCTACTTTTATTAATATTGAAGGTTTTATCATCCCTTTTTCAGAAAAAAAAATCTATCTTCTAAAATTCCACACATGGGGAAAGGGATCTGGCCACTTTGGGGGGTGGGGTTCCCCCACCAGCCAGATCCCAACTGGCAGATTGGGGGCCATTTTAGCAGGGGAATCCCTGCCCCCCGGGTGGGTGTGACTTGGCAGCCCTAGCTTGCACATAAAAGCTTATACCATGAATAAAACTTAATTGGTCTTAAAGGTGCCACTGGACTCAAACTTTGTTCTTCTGCTTCAGACCAATACAGCTACCCCACTTGCATCTATGTACATGCACTGACAATAGAATTTTAATGGCTGCTATATCAAGCAGTTTTTATGGCATTGCTTAATTTATTTGTTTCAGTGTTCCAATGGGAAAAAAATGGGAGAGATTGAGGGGAAAACATAGAGGCACATAACGAGCAGCACCATTAGTAATCTTAAAAAAACCAGTTAATGCTTCATTTGGAAGGTAGAAGTTGGTATGCCTAACCCTTTCCTTGCTACAATCTTAACCTCAAAATGTACTACAAAATCACGTTAGGTGTGTGGATACTGCAGTGCAGGACATGATGTGGAACTCATCCAAAGAGGAGCATGATTACAAGGTCTGAGAAATTTACAAGGTGTGCAGAATTGCATATTAACAGTTACCATATTTACTCATTTATTAACTAAGTTTTAGCTCCCAAAGAATGACACATCACTTATAAAAGACAGACATTCAGCATCTGAAATAAATACAAGTTATTTTAATGGAAAATATATTTTCCTGAGGTCATCTGAGGTGATTTTTGAAAGAGTGAAGTTGGAATATGGAATGGATGCAGTGATGGACAACCTTGTGGGAAAAGATAGAGATCCCAGTATTAAATAACTATAATCTTCAGCAAGGTCTATAAAATTTCAGCACTGTATGAGCTAGGTAGAGTGATTTTACAGAAATATTATCATTGCTGGCAACCACTGGCACTTGCATCCAGATCACTGTCAGATATGAAAACCTGATATGGTCAGACTGAGAAAGAGATGTTGGAAATACTGCTTGAGTGTGAATGATTTAATCCATACTTTTATGGACAGAAAGTGGATTTAGCTACATACCACAAACCATTTATTGCATTGCTTACCAAACCACTGCATAACTATGCTCTATATATTTATAAAATGATCCTCTCAGTAGAAAAAAATGACTAGATACTAACCTATGCACCAGGAAAGTTTATGTATTTTGTAGATGTCCACTGAAAGAAGAATGATACAGACATAAATGCAAGACTGTAGATATCTAGCTCTTCTGCTCCATTGACAGGTAAAGTTCACAATGGTTTTTGTCCTTTATAGTAATTCATCTTCCTATTTTTTATATTCATACCATCCTCCTCCTCGAAAAGAGAAAACTAAGATTTATGACCAAGGTTCCTTGAAAAGGTTTTTCAAGTATAGAGTACTTGTAGAATCACTGATAAAGTATCACCCATTTGAGTTCTTTGTAACATTTTGTGCACATGTGACTTAACTATAGGCCAATTAATATTTCACAAAGGAGTGTTCTGGAGTCCAGTGCTTCCTAGGTGAGCCTAAGCCTGACTCTCCATGCATTGTCTGGGGCAAGTGATGCTCTGTAATCTTGGTGTTTTTTGGGGGGGCAACAGTGGGAGGGCTTCCTGCCCCCACTGCTGGACCTTCTGAGGGCACCTGGTGTTTTTGGCCACTGTGTGACAGTGTTGGACTGGATGGGCCATTGGTCTGATCCAACTTTGGCTTCTCTTATGTTCTTATGTTCTATGATCCTGCCACAAATCAGGTCTGCGCTCAGGAGGCACTGAGCATCAGATCACATATTTTTAATAAGTGACATGTGAGTTACACAACATAGAGATTGTTTTGCAATTTATTTTTATCTTTATTCAAATGGCAAGAAACCAGTGTACACTGGAATGAACAGCTCTGTCCTAATGATATTTACTGGCTTGGAACTGGATTAGATATTTCCACAAGGACTTCTTCTGAAGCACAAAGAAGGCATGCGAAACTTATAGGTATCTGCTAAATGAGCTGGGCATGTACACACAGATCAGAATATTGAGAGTAAAAGATTCACTATGTTGATAACCAGTAACAATTCTGTATACCTAATAACAGATTTATTATTTAATTGTTAAATGTCAATATTGAGGGAGTGCTATAAAAATGGAACTGGAGTCTGATTTATAAACAGGGGCAGGCTTTAAAATGTAGCCATAAAATAGTGAAGGACTGATTGTTGCTCACCCTGTCTGGGTAGAAATCCCTCACCTTCATGGGCTGTTGTACTTAATGACCTACAGAATATTACAGGTCTGGAAGTGGATTTTGGATAGAAAAGGAAATGTTATATTAAATAGAAACAAGCTCACATTTTCATAGATTCTCATTTCTTTGTGTTTTTCTCATTCCTCAGAAATGGCTTTTTCAAATAAACATGTGGTAAAGAAACAACTGTGCAAATAACTTGTGCTTCTGTAAAAGGGTTTTGTTTTTATTTTGTTTTTTGGTAAGATTTTTTGAGGCCAGTGGGAAAATGTCAAAAAATTCTGCCATGTATCATGTATTCTCCATGTATCATGGAGAGCCAGTTTGGTGTAGTGGTTAAGTGCGCGGACTCTAATCTGGGAGAACCGGGTTTGATTCCGCACTCCTCCACTTGCACCTGGCTGGATGACCTTGGGCAAGCCATAGCTCTGTACCAGCTGTTCCCTCAAGGACAGCTTGGGAAAGAGTTCTCTCAGCCCCACCTACCTCACAGGGTGTCTGTTGTGGGGAAGGGAGGGGAAAGGAGTTTGTAAGCCGCTCTGAGACTCTTAAGTGAGTGAAGGGCGGGATATAAATCCAATCTCTTCTCTTCTTCTTCTAAATAACAATAGACTGTTTTTGGTAGAATGGATGACTTTAATCTTTTATTAATAAAATAAGTTAGGCTTACTCAGGGCTTTTTTGTAGAAAAAGCCCAGCAGGAACTCATTAGCATAATAGGCCACACCCAACCACAGAAACATATTAGCATGTTAGGCCATACCCCGGACAGCGCAGCTCCCTCCCAGGTGCTGCTTCCCCAGACGCCCCATGGCTTGCAAGGCACCTGGGGAATTCGGGGGGGGGGGGCTGTAGGTGTGGCCAACTCAGAAGCCAGCTGGAACTCCGTTCCTGTGCGTTCCTGCCCAAAAATAGCCCTGGGCTTACTCCAGCAGTAATATTTTTAAAAAAAAATTCTTGTGACACAAACATGACAAGGCCAAATAAATGATACTGATAACCATCTGATTCTCACCCTCATTTTCATAATTCTTATGGGCTGCTTAGAAATTACTGGAAAATATCAACATTTCTTTCATTCAGACATTTTGAACCTCAAATACAATTTGATCCCACCCAATCACATCACACAGTTGCCACCCCAGCCGGAATAACAAGACAGACAACAGTTTGGAGTTAAACAAGGGCCACTTTATTAACTATTTAAACAGAACATTGCAGCAATGAGCAAAACTAAGCAAGCTCTGGAACAGGCAAGGCAGGCGTCACTCCCTGACATGGCCTCCTTGCCCTTAATAAGGGCGGGACACCTAGCTCTGGTCTGAAGCAAGATACTTCTGGCTCGTAACCGGCAGCCCAGCATGCTGGCACTCCCCCCCCAGGAGCGCCTACCCCTGCGGCTGCACAGACCAACAGGGAGGAGCCTAGCCTGAGAGGTTCCCAGAGGCGATCCCCATTCACCACCCCAGACCGCAAGGCCCTAGGGCAGATCCTGAAGATCATCTGTTCCCAAAAGGGGATATGCTGTGAGGTGCTCACCAGTTCCATTTTCTTGCTTGCACAACCTGCCAAGTGACCAAACTAATTAAGAACCCGACCACCGACTAAGCCCCTAAACCACAGAATGCAGTGTAAGGTAGGCAAAAAACACCCCAACCAAACTTGCCAAATAAGATAGGGTGCAAAAATTCCTACCCAGCCCCAAATGGCGACCAGCCAAAGCCTACACTGCAACCAGGGTGGGCGGGTGGGCGAGCACGCGGAGCAACGGCCAAGGCGGGAGCGGGGCGCAGGCTCTTATAGAGCAAGCCCCGCCCCCGCCTGCTCCGGGACACACGACAGCGCGTCAGTTGCTGCCTCACATCCCGCGAGGCGGCAAAGCAGCCCCCGGGAGCCACGGCTTTCCCAGACGCCCGGGAGCTCAGGTGTCAGAGTGCTGCTATGAATTTTGAGTTTTGAAAACAAGTGGTACTTCTCAAGCACTTTTTTCCTTATGCATATAAAAAAGAAAAATATGCAAACCATTTTTACTCTATTGCCTTAGAAAGAATGGTGGAAAGGAAGCCACAAGATGGCCTGGGTGCTCTTGTTCTGATGCTGAGCCAATTAGTTCAGTCTCATATGCTCTGCCCCATAGTCTTTTCTCCTTTACTCCTTTCCTTTGCTATTCCCTGTTCTCTTTAATTTGACTAGTTGGCATAAACTCTGAATAACCTGTGTTCTCTTTCTTAGTTGCATCCTCTGTTTGCAGTGAGATATTTGCCTCAGGCATCAGTGGAAGAGGGGGATGTTCAGTCTTACATTGTGAGTGAAGTTCAGTTTTTAAACAATTGCACAGATTGTAGCAACAATAATTTTCATTGGCAGACTCAAAACACTTGAGAGGTTCCCAAAGGACACCTGAGTCGGAGCGGGAGTGGGGGGATGAAGTTTGCCATGCTAAACATGTCTTTAGGCATGCATTATCTTCCTATGTAAGTCCCATAATACAGAACACCATTCTAATGTTAATGGATATGTCTAACATTAACAAGATGTCTGGAGTTGATCCCCTGGAACTGACAAAGGAGCAATATTTGTCCAAATAAGAATTGAAGGACTTGACTTGAAGATAATGATTTATTAGACATTCCTAGCAGGACCTTTCTTTGTTAAGTGCCATCAAGTCACTTTCAATTTATGATGACCCTATGAATTAGTGACCTCCAAAACATCCTATTATTACAGCCCTGATCAGATCTTGCAAACTGAGATCCATGGCTTCCTTGATTAAGTCAATTGATTTCATGTTGGGTCTTCCTTTTTTCCTGCTGCCTTCATTTTTTCCTAGCATTATTGTCTTTTTCAGTGACTCTTGCTTTCTAAAGATGGGCAGGAACTGGCTGGCAAACAAAAGTTTGTCACCAATGTTGGCCTGTTTGTGGTTTGCAAACCGAAGTTTGTGATCTGAAGAACTGTGATGAACTACCACAAATTTTGGTGCAATCCATGGTGGTTCACAAGAAACGGCTGAGCAGCTGGGATTTTACTGCCACTCAACTGTTTGGTTTAAATGGCTGGGAACCATTTAAAACACCACTGCTTCCTGCATCTTTCCATGGGGAGCAAAAGAACACAGGTTTAAGTGGCCCTGCTTTCTACTCCTCATGTAAAGCTGTGGGAAGCAGAAACCTGGGTTTAAACGGTACCCAGTCATTTAAACCCTGGTTTTAGCTTCCCATGGCTTTTCACTGGGAATTGAAAGCAAGGTTTAAATTGAAAGGGGGAAGTCCCTTCCTGGGAGGACTTGACCCACACCTTTCTGCTGGCCACAGCTCACCATGGCCAGTAAAAAAGGGGGGAGTGACTTCCTGGGGGCATTTGACCCCCATCTTTCTTTTGGCTGTGGCAAGCAGAAGGGGGCATTTCACCTCCTCCTTTTTGCTGGCTTTTGTGGGGAGCAGAATGCAGGGGTTTAAACTTTAAATGGCTCATGAACCTACAAAAATTGTTTGGTTCATGAACTGGCATGTCCATTTGTGTGGGTTCATGGTTCAGTTTATGGTTCAACCACGAACCACAAACCAAACCACCAATATGGAGTTTGTGCCCATCCCTACTGCTTTCTCACAATGTGACCAAAGTACAATACTTAGTCATTTTTGCTTCTAGAGAGAGTTCAGGCTTGATGTGATCTAAAACACAGTGATTAGTCTTTTTGGTTGTCCACAGTACCATAAACCTCTCATCCAACACCAAATTTCAAAAGAATCTGCTTTCTTCCTGTCAGCTTTCTTCATTGTCCTACTTTCACAACAATACATAGAAATGGGGAATTCTATGGAATGGATTATTTTGATTTTAGTCACACCAGTGACACATTCTTGCACTTAAGGATATTTTCTAGTTCCTTCATGGCTGTCCTTCCCAGTCTTGATCTCCTTCTGATCTCTTGGTTACAGTCTGCCTTTTGGTTGATGAAGCCAAGAAATAGAAAATCCTTAACAATTTCATTTCCTTCATCATCAACCTTAAAGTTGTGTAATTCCTAAGAGTAATTACTTTTGTTCAGCTGTAATCCTGCTTCAGCACTTTTTGCTTAAATCTTCAGCAGTAGTCATTTCAAATTTTCAGTTTTCTGTCAGCAATATGTATCTCAAACTGTTAATGCTCCTTCCACCAATTTTCACTCCACCTTCATCTAAATCTAATCTAACTTTCCCTATGATATGTTCTGCGTATGGATTGAATGAATAGGCAGATAATATACATCCTTATCCGACACCTTTGCCAATTGAAAACCATTCAGTTTCTCCATATTTTATCCAACAGCAGCCTCTTGCCAATAGTATAGGGTGCCTTTTGAAACAATTAGGTGTTGTGGAGCACCTGTTTCTTTTAAAACCAAATCTCAGGATAGGCCTCCAATTTTGTGAGACACTAGGCAAGATCACACTGGATGCCTCACTGTTTTGAAGCAGAACTGGTGTTATAACTTTTCCGTTCTCCCCTGTAAGAATAGCTCGCCTTCCCACAGGCTTTGTCATAAGGGTGGGGGTGGGGACTTTGACTATAAAACAACTACTATTAATTTTGTGCCTAGACTCATTATACAATCAGCTTTATTTTTATTGTTTCTTTTATCCTTGGTCAAGCTTGTCTTGTGGACAAAAGTCACTTTTCTATAATACCAGGAAGGTATTGTTCTGACAGATTTTATTATTTGTTCCACATGGGAGAATCTTAGTGCTTTAATAATAGAAGCCTGTGGATTTTATTTTAAATGTGTAGCATAGAAGAATACCCTGTGGGTTATTGCAGGTTCAGAAGGTCTTTTAAACACTATACTTAATGAAATAAAATTTTCTGTGAAAGAAAATTGGTTACTGGTTTCTGCTCTTTCAGGGACAGGAACATCATAAAATGAATTATTCTATTTATCCTTTTATCTAAGGAGTTTCCTAATATACCGCTGGTATGTTATATAGTTAGCACCCAGTATGCTCTTGGCTTAGTTTTAAGATTTTTTTTAGGTCTCCCATAAGAATAGTTTCTTTTTTTAACAAGGAAAAGTTTGGTAGATGAAAGTTAAATAATGTCTTATTACTGTTCAAAAAATTCTACACCTATTCAGTTTTTAGCAAATTGAGCTGTGAGGATAATGACAGGGATGTTGGACATGCCATTAGGAATTACTTTAATTGAAGCCAGCCTTTTTCTTCCACATGTGCTAGTGATAATTTCTCTTAATGTTTGAGGAAAGGAAGAGGTAAGATGAAAATGGCATCTCCATCACTTGCAGAATATTTTGGGTAAGGTACAGCACAGTTGAAAACAAGGGAGCCCAAATGAAAAAAGCTTGGAGTTGCTATTGTGTACTGTGAAGATAGTCCTCTCTTCTGTAGTGTACCTGCATTGTGATGCACCATGATTACCATGGGACTCAAACCCTAAGTTATACATATTTGAAGCAGATCAGCAAGCACTAACAACATTGATATATTAATAGAACACCTGTTCAACACACATTAAGAGAAAACTATTTATGCAATCCTAGATGACATCTTCAAAATGTCGCCTTCTCTACTACCACCTAACATAATAGCCAGTCTCTGTGTCACAGCAGAAATAATGTTGGTGGTAACCTTACCCCAAAAAAGTACATAGTCTAAAGCAACACAGTGTCAGAGCTTGAAACTCTTTCAAGGTTATGTCATTGTGATTTGAAGACCAAATGTGACCTCATGTGAACTTGTGGGTTTTGATGTTACATTTCAATACAACTGGACCACCTGAATATCATCAGAACAGGTCTCAGGCTACCATTCTCATGTCTGAGGCAGCTCAGACACAGATTTGGGATCCAGCAGCTCTAGGAGTCTTGTTTTGCATGTCACCAGAGGCATCTGCTGGCATGCAAAGACTTCTGCTGGCTCAGTCCCCTCCAGATGGACAGAAAACAGAGCACATCCAGTATGGAGGCACCCCATGAAAGCTGTAGAGAGCAGACAAGTGAAGCTTTAAACTGGTAGATAAAAAGCCATCATCCTTCTGTACAAGGGAATTATCTGTAGAGTGAAGATTCAGCTAGTTCTGCTGAATCTGGTTCCTGACTCCAGCCTGTCTGACCTTGTGTCTTGCCTCTGCTGTGGATTATCTATATACATATAGTGAAGTCAGCCCAGTCTTTGTATACTTAAATCCAGTGACTGGAGCTGTGAATAGGCAAGACAGAGAGCCAGTGTGGTGTAGAGGTTAAAAGCAGTGGACTCTAACCTGCAGAATCAGGTTTGATTCCCCATACTCCACATGAAGATTGTTGGATGACCTTTGGGCAGTCACCATTCTCTCAGAACTCTTTCAGCTCCACCTACCTCAAAAGGTGACTATTGTGGAGAGAGGAAGAGAAGGCAATTGTAAGCCTTCTTACAAACTGAGACTTCTTAGGTTGGAGAAAAGTAGGGTATAAAAAACAACTCTTCTTCTACAAACCTGAAAAGGGCCCCAGGTTTACAGAAAAATATGAAATCTCTAAAAAAATACATCGGGAAGTTTAAAAACCTGAAAATGATAAAAGGAGCACCTGTAGCTTTAAGCAGTGAATTTTCTTTCTGGCTGTCGCTAGGCATCCACAGTGTCCCTGACTGGGTTTCTGTGAATAAAAAGGCAGGGGGAGAGGGCACGTCCCTTTCTAGGCCCATTTTTGGCCTCTGAGTGAGGACTCATTGGAGGCATGCCTGGCTAGGGTTGTCATCTCCAGGCTTGGAAATTCCTGGAGATTTTGTGGTAGAGTCTGAGGAAGGCAAGGTTCGGGGTGGAGAGGCCTTAGCTGAATATAATGTCAGAGTCCACCCTCCAAAGCAGATATTTTCTCCAGGGAGGCAGATCTCTGTTCTTTGGAGTTCAGTTGTAATTCTGGGAGATCTCCAAGTCCCGCCTGAAGGCTGGTAACTCTAGGTCTGGCACCAACTTCTGGGTTACTTGATATCACCCAGCTTGCATGACTCAGGCTTGACTGTTTGCTACTATTCAACAGTAGCAACTGTATGAAAGGCAGTGTGGTGTAGCCAAGTTTCAGAGTACGGTCTGGGAGACCTAGGTTTGAATCCTTATCTTGCTGTGGAAGCTGAGTGGGTGATTTTGGACCAGTCCCATACCTGCAGCCTAACCTACCCCACAGGATTATTGTGCAAATAAAAAAAGGAGAGGAGAATAATGTAAGCTCCTTTGGTCTCCACTGTGGAGAAAGGTAGTGTTAAATGAAGTAAATAAATAATAAATATAACTGAAGATGGGAGGCAAATAAAATGTAGGCTGGTGAATGGCTGAGAAGGAGAGGATGAGGCAGGGAAAGGGGAAGAAGAAGAGAAGAAGAGATTGGATTTATATCCCACCCTTCACTCACTTGGAGTCTCAGAGCGGCTTACAAACTCCTTTCCCTTCCCTTCCCCACAGCAGACACCCTGTGAGGTAGGTGGGGCTGAGAGAGCTCTGAAACAACTGTTCTTGAGAGAACAGCTGGTACAGAGCTATGGCTTGCCCAAGGTCATCCAGCAGGTACAAGTGGAGGAGTGGGGAATCAAACCCGGTTCTCCCAGATTAGAGTCTGTGCACTTAACCACTACACCAAACTGGCTCTCAGTATATGAGGGTTGCCAGGAGGAGGGAAATAGGAAATAGGGTGGGGAGGCAGATACAGAGGGAAATGAATTGCAACCCCCAAGTCCTTGAAGGTTTCCTGTCATGTTAGTGGGCCTGGCACAGTAGCTAGCACCACACAACTGGGTCACAATTGTCCTTGGTAGAGGTGGTCGGGGGTGGGTGGGAAAGCTTAAGACAGATGGACAGATAAAGGTAAGTTGGCTGTTGGGTAGGAAGTAGATAAGGTGGCCAACTCCAATTTAGGAAATTCTTAGAGGTTTGAGGGTAGAGCCTAGGTAGGGACCTCAGAGGAGTGTAATGTCATAGAGTCCACCCACTAAAGCAGCCATTTCCTCCAGGGGAATTAGGGTTCTCAACATCCCGGTGGGAGCTGGAGATCAGCTGGAATTACAACTGCTCTCCTGATGACAGAGATCAGTTCCCCTGGATAAAATGGCTGCTTTGGAGGGTGAACTCTGTGGCATTATACCCTGCTGAGGTAGCTTCCCTCCCCAAATCTCACCCTCTCAAGGCTCCACCCCCAAATCTCCACAAATTTTTCTAACTTGTAGCTGGCTATCCTAAGGGGAACTAATCTCTGTAGCTGGGAGCACCATTGTGATGCCAAGAGATCTCCAGGTTGGCAACCCTAAAAGAAGAGAAGGAAGCAGGAAAAGAGGAGAGGCCATGGGGCTTTCAGGAAAGGGAAAGAGAAAATAGTGGGAGAGGGGAAAGTGAGATGCTTCCCCCAAGTGCTTGTATGTTCCCACTTATTTTATATATTTCTAAATACAGGTCTGATCCTAACCCTGCTTCTGCCATGCCCTATGAAATTGTTGCCTGTATCTGACCCTCTCATTACCTGACCCGTGGCTTGATTTTGAACTTCATGTCTGTCATGTGCTTCTGTACTGACAGTGATTTTGGTACAGGCAGGTAATACAGGTACAATTTTCTGTCTGCTGGGGAAAGCTATTTGAATGCACACACCCTGCAGCGCTGCCATTATTTAGAAGCACAATGGATCCTACTAGGTGCACCAAGTTTATCTTTTCCCTCTAATACTTGGAAACTACTAATTAATTATTAATTCTTGCTATCATTTATTTTCCAACATTCCTCCCACTTTAGCCCACTGATTTTTTTAATGAAATGCTGCTACTGGGGGATAGGGTACCCTGAGGAATAACAGCAGGAAGGGGATACTGGAAGAAATTGTGAGTTTAGTATAGGTCAGCTCCATGTTTTCATCACCTAATCCCTACAAGAAGCATTTAGCTAGGAAAACTTTAAAATACATGCTTGATATAGGCAAAGGTCTTATTTAGAATCCTGAATGCAGGTTCAGGGCCAAACTAAACATTACTACTTGTAAAGAGTTGTTTCTCACACCATACAGCAGCTGCAGGGAGCAACTTCTTAAAAAAGAAAAGAAAAAGAAAAAAAAGGAGAGGCCTAATAGTCTCCGAATAGCTCCACATGGGGGGGGGGGGGTGAGGAAAGAAAAGCTTCTCCCCCCCAAAACCATTTTCTCACATGAAAACCTTGCTGAGAGGATATTTCCCAGATTTTGTTGCTCCAAGCAGGGGCGTAGAGCTTTGTACTTACTGGGGGGGGGGGGTGAGGGCTTGTGTGCGTGCATGAAGCATGCCTGCCTGCCACCAACGCCACCCCCTGCCCCCCGCTGCTGCAAGAGTTGCCCAGCCAGCTCCCCTCCTCTGAACCCCCTGTCTCCCTCCCTCCCGGCGTGATGATGTCACCCTATGATGCCCAACTCTATGATGCCATAGAGTTTCTGGGTGATTGCTAGAGGGTCGCCCCGGCAACATGCCCGGCGTGATGATGTCACTTCCAGGTGACATCATCATGCTGGGAGGGAGGGAGCCAGTGGGTTCAGGGGAGGGGAGCCAGCCAGCTGGCTGGTCGAGTGGCTCTTGCAGCAGAGGGGGGGCGGGGGTAGTGTTGGTGGTGGGTGGGCTGGCCTGCCTGCCTAACACGGAAGGCGGGGAGGTATGGTGTGGCAGCGGCAGCAGCAGGGGGCACCCTGTTTCCCAGGGGGGGCTCATACCCCCCTGGGAAACTTTGGGGGTGGCCTGAGCCCCCGAGCCCCCTGTAGTTGACACCTATGGCTCCAAGTGCACATGGAGCAGCAAAATCCGGGAAATAACTCCCCCCATGTGACTTTTGCATTGGATAAATGACTGGGTCAGAAGAGGCAGGATCCCTGCCTCCCATTGCATATTCTGAACCTATTTATATGCTTCCTTTCTTTAGAAGCCATTCTCTGCAGCAGACATGTAGCTGCAGGGAACACTATATATAAACAGTAGCATTTAGTTTGGCTCTCAAATATATATATAACATACCTCCATTTGGTCCTAGAGCTTACGCTACTTTTCTTGCTTAGTCTTGAATACGCTATGGTAAAGAATGCAGAACTGCCCTGGATCCCTGTTGACATTGCTACACTGATTATCAGTGTAAGCCATTCCTCTGATTTCATGCCTCTCTCTATCTATCTAGTACTGCTCATACGGATCTCACCTTAAACAGAAATTAGAACAATTTTTTTAAAGACTTTACTAAATATTGTCTATATATCTAACAGCCAAGACACCCCCTCTGTGCTGATATCTAAATACGCACACCAGGGGCACATAGCAGGCAGAGATTTTCCTGCACACTTAGGGCACTCCCCAGGTATGCAGAAAAATCTGAAAAGTTGAAAAAACTATATGGGGGATACTTAAATCCCCCTAAAAGTAAAAGAGTGTTCCCTGTGTATGTTAAGAGAATGCACTAGGAACTCTGAATCGCCGCCATTGGGGGAGTGCAGGAGAAGGCCTGGCAGACCTAGCAGCTGGGAGCTGCTCAGGCCTCACCCCTGGCGCTGGGGGTGGGAGAAGGCTTGGCAGCCAGGAGTTGCTCAGGCCTCACTGCTAGTGCTGGGGGAGAGGGAGAAGGCTTGGTGGGCCAGTGGGCCTGCCTGCTGGGCTTACCTGCAGCTGCTCCCTCCCCCTCAATGCAGAACTGCTTCTGCAGGCTGGCAGCCATGGAGAATACTCCCTCCCCATGAGTATTGCAGGTCCCGCTTCTTGTCTATATACTAATAGTCAAGATTCCCCCTCTGTGTGGATATCTAAATCCACACATTGGGGGCACATAGGGGGTAAAGAGATTTTCCTGAGCACTTGGGAGACTCCTCAGGTGTGCAGAAAAAATTGAAAAGTTTTTTTAAAATATGCGGGGATACTTAACCCTCCCCCCAAAATAAAAAGTGTCCCCTGCGCATGCACAGAGAATGCACTTGGAACGGTGCCTCACTGTCATTGCCGGGGGGGGGGGGAGAGAAGTCTTGATGGGTCAGTGGCTGGGAGCTTTGTAGGCCTTGCTTTCACTGCTGAGGGGGAAGGTTTGGCAGACCCAATGGCTGGGAGCCATGTGGACCTTGCCATCAGGGCTGGGGGGGTGGAGGATGGGGGAGAAGGTTTGGCGGGCTCAGCAGCTGGGAACTGCATGGGCCTTGCTGTCACTGCCAGGGGTTAAGGGAAAAGGCCTGGCGAGCCCAATGGCTGGGTGTCGCATGAGCCTCGCCATTGGGGTTGGGGGCGGGGAGAAGGATTGGCAGGCCCAGTGGCTGGGAGCCATGTGGGCCTTGCTGCTGGGGGGGTGGGGGAGAAGGCTTGGTGGGCCCAGCAGCTGGGAGCTGCATGGGCCTCACTGTCACTGCCAGGGGCAGGGAGAAGGCTTGGTGGGCCTAGCAGGTGAGAGCTGTATGGGCCTCACCATTGGGCCCGGGGGGTGGGGGAGACAGTTTGGTGGGCCTGGTGGCTGGGAGCCATGTGGGCCTTGTTGTCACTGCTGGGGAGGAAAGAAGGCCTGCAGGCCCATCAGCTGGGAACCTGCAGGCCTTGCCATCGCTGTCAGGGAGTGGAGGAGAAGGTTTGGTGGGCTGGGCATCTGGGAGCCACACGGGCCTCACCAGTGGGGCCGGGAGGCAGGGGAGAAGGTTTGGTGGGCATGGTGTCTGAGAGCTGCACAGGCCTCACCATTGGGGCCAAGCAGGGGTGGGGGAGAAGGGGAGACAGCTCACCTGGGGTGGCTTCCTCCTCTTCGTGGAGCTCCTTCCCCCTGAGTATCACAGGTCACTGCTTCTTGTTTCTCTTATATTTCATAATTGTGCCTATGAATTTTGCCATGGAGAATGTGACAATACTTTTATTTGAGAGTAGCCATGACACCTGGGCTCGCACATTTAGCAATTCTGTATCTTTAAGTAAAGGGATAACTAAATTAGCCCTCAACTCATTGAATATAGGGAATTCCATAGAATCATAAAGTTGGAAGGGATCTCCACAGTCATCTAGTTCAACCCCCTGCACAATGCAGGAAATTCACAAATACCTCCCCCCACACCCCAGATGTCAAAAAAAACCCCTCCAAGATCTCCAGGTAAACTGGCCTGGAGGAAAATTGCTTCCTGACTCCAAAGTGGTGATCAGCATTTCCTTGGGTATGCAGCATCTGTTTGAAAACCTCCAAGGAAAGAGAGCCCACCACCTGCTGAGGAAGCCTGTTCCACTGAAGAACTGCTCTAACTGTAGGAAGTTCTTCTGAATGTTTAGCTGACTCTTCTGATTTAACTCTTCTGATTTAATTTTAACCCACTGGTTCTGGTCTGACCTTCTGGGGCAACAGAAAAAAAAATCTCTACACCATCCTCTATATGGCAGCCCTTCAAGTACTTGATAGTTATCATATCACCTCTCAGTCGTCTCCTCTCCAGGCTAAACATACCCAGCTCCTTCAACCTTTCCTCATAGGACTTGGTCTTCAGACCCCTCACCATCTTTGTTGTCCACCTCTGGACACGTTTCAGCTTGTCTATATCCTTCTTAAACTGTGATGCCCAAAACTGAACACAGTACTGTAGGTGAGGTCTAACCAGAGCAGAGCAAAGTGATACCATCACACTTTGCGTGATCCGGGCACTATACTTCTGTTGATAAAGCCCAAAATCACATTTGCCTTTTTAGCTACCGCATCACACTGCTAAGTCATGTTCAGTGTATGGTCTGCTAAGACCCCTAAATCCTTTTCACATATACTACTACCAAGACAAGTCTCCTCCATCCTATAATTATGCATTTGATTTTTCCTACCTAAATGCAAAACTTTACATTTATCCCCATTGAAATTCATTTTATTTGTTTTAGCCCAGTTTTCAAGCCTGTCAGGATCATCCTGTATCCTGCAACCTTCCTCCTGCTGCCTCGAGACCTTGCCAGGCAGTCCATATCATTAGCCACAGTCTCAGTGGACAATTTCCTTGTAGAAAAGTAACAGCTACACCTTCATCTCTTTAAGATGAACGATCTTGAACCAAAGACTTTTCATCTCCTCTCGGCTTTCCCCCTATATTCAGTTTAAAAACTGCTCTGCCACCTTTTTGATTTTAAGTGCCAGCAGTCTGGTTCCTTCTTGGGACAAGTGGAGACCATCTCCTTTGTAAAGCTCCTTCTTGTTCCAAAAAGCATCCCAGTGTCTAACAAACTTGAACCCTTCCTCCTTACACCATCGTCTCATCCATACATTGAGACTCCTGATCTGTGCCTGTTTCTCTGGCCCTGCATGTGGAATGGGTAGCACTTCTGAGAAGGCTACCTTGGAGGTCCTGGCCTTGAGTCTCCTGTCTAGCATCCTAAATTTTTCCTCCAGGACCACACAACTGCATTTCCCCACATCATTGGTGCCAACATGTACCACGACCACTGGCTCCTCCCCAGCACTGTCTACCAACCTATCTAGAACACACGTAATGTCTGCTACCTTCGCACCAGGCAGGCAAGTCACCATACAGTCAGTACGCAGGTTTGCCACCCAGCTGTCTACCTGCCTAAGGATTGAATCACCAACTACCAAGAGCCCCCCCCCCCCTGCCCAGGGATGGTTCCTTGGTGTGAAAGGATACCATTCACCAGCTTAAGAAGAGGTTCCTTCTGAGGGCACATTCCCCTTATCCCCAGTATGGTGCCCTGCTTCCTCTTGATCCTCATACTCCCTAACAGTGGTGGGGCTGCCATTTTCAAAGTGGGACATATCTAACATGTCCCTGAGAGTCTTCTCCATGCGCCTAACTGACTGTCTCTGCTTCTCCAGGTCAGCTACCTTAGCCTCAAGGGAGCAAACTCATTCCCTGAGAACCAGGAGTTCCTTGCACCGGGTACACACCCAAGACTTCTGTCCAGTGGGCAGATAGTCATACATGTGACACTCTGTGCAAAACATTGGCTAGCCCCCAACCCCCCGCTGGCATTCTGCCTTTGCAATTGCTTTAAAAATAATTATATATAATCTTCCTTTTAAACCCTTTGTATTTATGTGGTTCTCCTTGTAGAAGTCTACTTACCTTACTGGGAGACTAGGCTTTCTAACCCTTCCTGGGCTTCTTACAGAGGCCCTAGTCTAAGAGTCTCTAGGCTAAGAGCCCTTTGGTTCTCACCCTTTGGCTCATGCCAGAAGCTCATTCCTTTGGCAAGGGGCAGTCTTAAATAGAAGCCTCACCCAGTAAAGGGCAGGGCCAGCAGCTATTCAAATTACACCCAGGCAATTCAATTTAGTCAAAGAATCACCCTTTCACACCCTTTATCAAGCAGCCAGGACTCTGCAACAACTTAAAACTCACCCACACACTCCCAAACACAGTCCTCCCACAAAGTACCCTCAGCTAAATCACCTCAGCTGAAAGCAAACAACACTCGCCCCTCTAGCAGCTCTGTCTCCCACTGCTTCTCAGAGCTCAGCTGAGTCAGCTCTGCCTCTGGTGAGGTACAGTCTTAAATAGAAGCCTCACCCAGTAGAAAGTGGGGCCAACAGCTATTCAAATTACACCCAGGCAATTCAATGATGATTTGTTCTAAAACTTTCCCAGGTATAGATATCAAGCTGACAGATTGGTAATTACCCGGATCCTCCTTTTTCCCTTCTTGAAGATGGGAACAACATTTGCCCCCTACAATCTTCTGGCACCTCACCTGCTCTCCAAGAATCTTCAAAAATAAGCATCAGAGTCTCAGAAATTACATCCACAAGTTCTTTTAGTACCCTTGGATGTAGTTCATCTGGCCCTGAGGACTTAAACTTCATTTAAATAAACTAGGTGTGTTTTTAAAAAATATTTTAATAATTTTCCAAAACATAAAACATACCATATTTTACAACATATAATTTTTTGGAGTCATACATTAATTTCAATCCACATATAAAATTTTGACCATGTTTTTAAGAATTGATCTTCATTCTTTCCATGTAGTTGACAGCTCAGTCTGTCCAGTTCTGCCAGTTCCATAAGCTTTTCCACAATCATTTCTGGGGACGATATCATTTTTTCTTTCCAGAGTTTTGCCCAGCTTGTTCTTGCCACAGTAAGAATATAAGTTATTAATTTTTGTTCTTCCCTTTTGAGACCTTCCGGTAACATATTAAGGAGGTACAATTCCGGTTTGTATGGTAAATCTATATTCAACATTTCTAATATTAAATTTTTAACTTTGTTCCAGTAGGTCTGAATTTTATGACACCGCCACCACATATGGTAGAATGTCCCAACGTTCTTGCCACATTTCCAACACAGATTAGAGGTATTTCCATAGCATCTGTATATTCTATCCGGTGTCCAGTGCCATCTATGGAACATCTTATATAAATTCTCTTTACATGATATCGCAGTAGTAAATTTTAATGTCTTCCACATTTTAGCCCAATCATCTATATCTATTGTATAACCAAAATCATTCATCCAACTAACCATTACCTTTTTGACTGTTTCGTCACACATTTCATCATTCAATAATACTCTATATATTTTTTGGATATTTTTTTCACTTGTGTTAAGCCAAGCTTTCTCCATATCCGGTCTAATATTTAGAAAACCTATTTCTTTGTCTAATTTTACTCTTGATGTTAATTGGTGTTTTTCTAACCATGTTAACTGGAATCCTTCCTGTGTTAATTTTTCAAAGCTTTTTAAGTTATTAGTTTTATCTAACAAATTTTCATAATTAACATTTTTGCCACTACTTAATAGTGTGGGTTTTATAAAAGCTTCCAGTGGTGATATCCATAGCGGTATTTTAGGGAAATATAAGGTTTTTATTTGTTGCCATACCTTCATTAACGCCCCTCTTACCCAGTGTTGGTTAAAGTTTGAATGGACTTTATCTTTTTCATACCATAGGTATGCATGCCATCCCATCACTAAGTCATGTCCTTCAAGTGCCAGACCTCTTGTATCCTCCAATTTCGCCCACTCTCTAATCCATGTTAACGAGGTTGCTTGGTAGTACAGTTTCCAAGATGACAAGTTAAATCCCCCTCTCTCTTTTATATCTTGGAGTAATTTTAACCTTATCCTTGGCTTTTTTGGGTACCATATAAATTTTCTAGTTATATTATCTAATTCAGGAAAAATATTATTATTTTTTAAGATTGGGATTGATTGAGCTAAAAATAGGAATCTTGATAAGATATTCATTTTTATTACTGCCACTCTGCCCAAAAGTGATAGTTGTAGTTTTTTCCAATTATCTAAATCCTTCTTGATTTCTTTTATCAATTTATTATAATTATTCTCAATTAATACATTATTTCTATTTGAAACCCAAATACTTTATTTTTTTCTCAATTTTGATATTAGAAATCTTCTCTATATTAGATATTGTTTTCTCGGAGCAATTTTTGGCCAGACATTTTGTTTTATTATAATTAATTTTTAGTCCTGCTACTTTGCCAAATTTCTCTATGTCTTTTAGTAATCTCGAGATTGATAGTAACGGTTCTTCCACTATAAACAGCAAGTCGTCAGCAAATGCTCTAAGCTTATATTCATTTTTTAAAAATTTTTAATCCTTTTATCTGTTTGTTGTTCCTTATTTGATCATTTAAAGATTCCAAGGCAAAAATAAATAGTAGAGGAGATAAGGGGCAGCCTTGTCTCGTTCCCTTCTGTATAGGCACATCTTCTGATAGCTCACCATTAATTAGAATTTTTGCTTTTTGCTTTTTATAAATAGCCTTAATCATAGTTTGAAATAAGGGTCCCGCGTCCCAGATTTTTAATTTTTGTAATAAGAAGCTCCAGGATAGATTGTCAAATGCTTTTTCAGCGTCTAAGAACATAAATGCCGCCTGTTTCTCTGGATGGACTTCATAGAATTCTAAAGCATTCATTAATGTTCTAATATTATCCTTCAGATATCTTTTTGGTAGAAAGCCTGTCTGATCTGGGTGGATTATCTCTACCAAGACTCTTTTTAACCTGGTCGCTAGAATATTTGCAAAAATTTTATAGTCTTATTTAATAGTGATATTGGTCTATAATTATTAATCTGCTTTTTACCTTCATCTGTTTTTGGGATTAAGGTTATTACTGCTTGATTCCAGGTTTCCGGTACCTCTCCTATTTTACCTATACCTTCTACTACTTCTTTAAAAGGGAGACTAATTTGATCTTCAAAAGTTTTGTAAATTTCCCCTGGTAGACCGTCTAACCCTGGTGCCTTTTTATTCTTTTGTTTTTTAATAGCATCAGATATCTCCTGTATAGAGATAGTCTGGTTCAATACCCTTTGTTGTTTATCTGAAAATCCTCCCCTGTTTTTCCCTAATAAATATTCATTTATTTGCCCTTCGTCTTCTTCCTTATGTTTATGATATAATTTTTTATAAAAAATTTCAGCTATTCTTTTTAAATCTTGTATCAGAAATTTTTCCTCTCCTTTCTCATTTTCCAAGGCTATGATCATGCTCTTTTGTCTTTCTTTCTTTAATTTATAAGCCAGCCACCTCGTTAGCTTATTAGCATTCTCAAAAAAATTCTGTTTTGCATATTGAATCTCCTTCGCTATTTCTTGTGTCAAAATTAGGTTAAGTTTATGTTGTAAAGTTTTTATTCTATTTTTAATTGAGTCACTTTCTTTAGTTTTATTTGAGATTGCCTTTAGTTCTTCCTTTTTTATCTCATGACATATTTGATCATATTGTTGTCTTTTTTGTTTTGCTTTCCATATCTGTTGACTAATTAAGATACCCCTCAAAAAAGCTTTAAACGTGTCCCAAACTATTCTAATTGGTGTTTCAGGTTTTATGTTTCTATTAAAGAATTCCTTAATTTCAAGCTTAGTTTTTTCTACAAATTCTACGTCTCTTAACAGGCCTGGGATCAGCTGGGGCAATTTGGGCAACAAAACCTATGGACCTCTTTGCTTTCAAATACTACTCTGAGAAAATAAAAAATCAGTTATGAACATGAGTGTGAAACTAAATATGTATTAAACAATCAGGAGCAAAATTAAAACATAAAAAAGTGTTGTTTGG
Organism: Lepidodactylus listeri; assembly: GCA_029233225.1. Lineage (NCBI taxonomy): Eukaryota > Metazoa > Chordata > Lepidosauria > Squamata > Gekkonidae > Lepidodactylus > Lepidodactylus listeri. Next base: position 113,044,336 of record JARCFY010000001.1, on the reverse strand, counting down.
TCTATTTCAATGGGCTGGGCTGGTTAATAGCCAGATTAAATTAGGTGGAAAACTTCACTGGTAGAGAGTATTGTGACCACCTCTATAAATGATAACTGAACATTGCATTTAAATAGCAGCAGGTTAATCTGTGGCAAGGATTATTATTTCCAAGCCTTCTCTGCATGCCATTGCATACTTTTATTTTCTATTAGCTTTTACAATTTTTTTTAAAGTTATATTTAAATCCTTGTAAAAGTATTCACAGTACAGTAATACTGAGAATGTATTCTACTACAGTAACCTTGTTAATTTTGTACAACAAAGACCAGAGGCTTTGAAACCTTAAATACTGGCATATTTATTGTGTCACAAACTCTCAAGGGCTTCAGCCTGCTTGGTCAGATGTGCAAAGAGGATTTTGAGTCAGCAGGGTTTTTTTTATGCACAGAGAGAAAAATGGGGGAAATGGGGGTATAAAAAGATCCCATGCCATTTGTGTGCTCAACTCAATCAAATACAGATGACCATGCTCATTTTGATAACAGTTGTAACTGGTGATAAATAGAATCCTTACTTTTGCTAAATAATTTATGAATATACAAAAATATCTAAATATACATAGTTTCAGAACTATCAGTGCTTCTTTTGCTGTGACAGTGTCACCAAAAACAGTAACTCTCTGTTGTCTTCTAGACACAACAAAGATGCTTGTTTTGCATTGCAATCCTAAACAGATCCACACCCTTCTAAGCCCACTGACTTTAAGGGATGTAAAAGGGCATATAATTCTGTTTAGGATGGATTGGTAAAAATACACATCTCTAAATGACTTGGGACTAGGGATGTTACGTGTAAAGGAGACTGGACACGAGTCAAGCAGGAGTCTTTACACAGGAGGACGAAACAAGGCTGATTTTATTGAGGCGTGGTTTGCAAAGCACAAAGAAGCCAGATGGGCAGTCCACCCGTCGCCTCTGGAGATGTGTTGCAGCACACTCCTATTATATTCCCTCCTATCTTGTCGAGCCCACCAATTGGTGACTCGCGCACAATCTTACTCCTCAATAGCTCCCCCTCCCCTTTTCCTGTCCCCTCCATGCACTCTCCTATGCATCCCCCCCTTTTTTTTCCTGTGCCTTTCAGGCGCTCTACGTGCCTCGTTGTACTAGCTCGAAGCATCTTATCTTATCACCACATTCCCTCTATGGCAGGATGTCTGTTTCAACTCTGCAGTTAAGCTACATAACAGGATGTCTATTTAAAACTCTGCAGTTAAGCTATATGTTTCCCATATATGAATAGATTGCAACTCTTTTCCCTCTCAAATCCCCCATTTTTGTTTTTATCAACTGCAAGCTATTCATTCTGTAGCATGATAGTGTCATAGCCTGGCTCTAAGTATTGCTGAACTACCATAAGATTGGTCTGAGCTGGCACATTTGGAGTTATCAGGTGCTTAAAGGTTTGCATTATCAACGGAGTACATTGTAAGCAACAGCACACCATAATACTAATAACTATAAGTAAAATTGCAAAGATAAATATGTTTTTAAACCATGTCCAATCTGGTAACCACGACGTTAGCCAATCCCATGGATTTGCGGATCCCTTTTGATTGTGATTAATAACTTCCTTTAACTGTGACAATTCTTGTCTTATAGTCTTATTCAGGTTATGAAATGTAACATGGCACTGTGATCCTATGATTTTGCAGTTGCCCCCCTGCTGTGCTAATAAGATATCTAAAGCTAGCCGATGCTGTGTCTGTATTTGATCCAGTTCCTCTATTTCTTGTTGCAAGTCTTGTATCAACAAGGTTGTGGCATTTACAGTCTTCTGTAGTCTACATGTTAACCCTATAATGCTTGCTCGATTTTCCTGAGCCACTATATTTTCATAAGATCCCAAGGTTAGGACTCCTGTTATTGCTCCCCCACCCACTCTGGAGGCGTCTGATCCCGATAATTGTTTACCCACATATACAACATCTGAACACTCAGAACCCAAAGGCTCTATGTTATTGTCACCCCTCAAATTGGTCGCCCTTTTTGGCCTGAATTTTGCTCCTTTTATTACCTGCACGGGGAAGGTTAAGAAGCCTATTCCAACACAAGCCCCTCTGGAGAATCCGGGGTGATAGTCAGTGGCCCATTTGTTGAAGAAGAACCACAAATTCAGATCCTTAATCTGCATATGTCTGCATATACTACCCAATCCTGAATAATCAGCCTGAAGGAGCGGTAAATCTGGATATACATCCCCTAAAGTGGTTTTATTTACCTGAAAGTCCTCCAGGATGCTGTTGTTATTTCCTTGTCTGTCAGCTGATAACCAAAACTGGGTACTACAATGTGTATAATTTCTCAGTGACTGGAATCTGGCTTCTGACTTATTATATCCAGGGACAGTTTTATTTCACTGATTATTTTGATAAGTACAACAAAAACATGGTCCCTCCATGGTCCGGGTGTAATGAAACCATCTGATCTTAGTGAGCTTTAAACCACCTGGCACCTTGCTAAACAAAAACTCTTGTTGCAGTGGTTTACTAGTCTTTTCCAATGAGGCCATTACTAATGCTGTGCTATTTACCAAATTCGGGACCAGACTTACTGATGCTACTGAAACAGGGCCTTCATATACTAAGGTAACATCCTCCCCATGTTGTTCAAACATGTGGTGTGCTTGTCTTACCCAAGAATTCCCTCTTGTTCCAGGGGCTATGGCCACAGGGACCACTGCCCCTAAAAGAAGGATACCCCACCACGTGAATTGAAGCATGTTTTGTTCCCTTTTACCAGTTCTCAAAATCCATGTACCTTGGTCTCCTATCCCTCCAAATTTCATACCCATCCCAGACCTGTTCACCCTCCCCTAAGTGGCAATCCTCACACAACACAGGGCCCCAGAAGGAAGGTTCTATTAACTGATGGGGTGAGACTTCTTCGTCCTTTGGAGGGCCTAGCCCATTTGGGGTACGTTCCCAAAATCTGTAACTGTTTTGGTTACTAGGTACCCTGCAAAATCTCCCTCTTTCTCTTTCTCCCCACTCCCACACTACACCATAAAGGATGTCTTCCTGGGTTGGGTATAGGGGAAGGGGATCGTACCCTCCCCAAATTTTTCCCCAAGTATGATCACAAAATTCTCCCTCCCACAAAGTTACAATTGGAATGATCCAGGGATCGAACCAGACTCCAGTTACTTGGGCCCACTGCTCCGCTTCAGTCCACTCTGGACAATCAGGGTCATTTACTGTCCATTTGCCAGATGGTCTGGACATTTATGGATTCTCAACTTCAATGGTTCCCCCGGGACTAGGCTTGCCTTCCAGTCGTCTAGTGCTTGACCTCTCTTGGTGCATGTATGATGAGTCCAGCCTTTCTCAGCTGTTCTTACAGCAGTCTCAGTGGTCAACAGCACTTGGAACGGCCCGTCCCACGCAGGGCCTAGAGTTTCTGGATTACACTTCTTAATGTAGACCCAGTCGCCCGGCCGGTATGGATGCACAGGGGTTTCAAGCGGTGGAGTCAAAAGTAGTTGTCTTTGTTTCCTGTTATGATTTAAAAGAGAAGAAAGGGCCAGCACATATCCTTTGATATATTGATCTTTCATCAAATGTAAATTGTCTGTTGCAGTGTCTGGTACCAGTTGCCATAAGGGCACTCCATATAACATATCAAACGGCGACAGCCCCACCCCTCCCCTTGGTTTAGTTCTTATTCCAAATAAAGCCAATGGCAACACTTTAGTCCAGGGTAAGTGAGTTTCTAGGACCAACTTCTTTAAAGCCTTCTTTAATGTCTGATTCATTCGTTCCATTTGGCCCAAAGACTGTGGGTGCCAGGGAGTATGATGCTGTAACTTTATTCCCAGGGTGTTCATTACATGTCCTACTACTTTCCCCACAAAGGATGGGCCTCGATCCAAGTCATAAGTCTCCACTATCCCCATTTCCAGTAGGACCTTCTCCAGTAATACTTTGGCTACTGTGGTAGCAGAGGTAGAAGAAGTAGGAAAGGCCATGACCCACCCGGTCAATGGATCTGTTAATACCAATACATACTTCAACTTCCCTACCCTTGGCATCTCTATGAAATCCATCTGAACATGTTGAAAGGGTCTTAAGGGCAACGGCCTCCCTCCTTTTCCAGCTAATTTCCTATTGCCCTTATTGACTTTCATGTAGCAAAAACATCCCTGTAACACTTGTTTCGCTAAAGTCCAGCCTCGGCAGGTCATATATTTTTGCTGAAAACATTCCCACAACCCTTCCACTCCCCAATGCCCTCCCCCATGTAGGTTTTTCATCACCCAGCAGGCGGCTCCCTCAGGTAGCCATAATCTCCCATCTTTAAGCTTTAAGGATCCCTTTTCCCATTGAGCTCCTGCTTCCAAAGCAGTAGCTATTTCTTTTTCTGAATAAGCTAATTTTCCTTCTTCCAGTGTTACTCCTCCTCCCCATGGTAAAAGAGCCTTTACATTCACTATCACACAGGCTTCCTTTGCAACCCGGTCTGCAGCGCTATTGCCCAAAGCTTCACTAGAATTTCCCTTTTGGTGCCCAGGCACGTGAACCACAGCCACCTGCCCCGGCCAGAGGAGAGCTTCTAAAACTCCTTTTACCACATTCTCATGCACCAGCTTCCACCCTCTTGTTGACAATAGCCCCCTCTCATTCCAAATTTTCCCAAAGGTGTGCACTACTCCATAGGCATATTTTGAGTCAGTATAAATAGTAACTGATTTCCCTTTTCCCATCTCTAGAGCCCTTTTTAAAGCATATAACTCAGCAGTCTGGGCTGACCAACCTGGAGGCAAGACTCCGCTCTCCATTGTCTTGTGGCTACCCCCATCGACTATCGCATATGAGGTCCGCCTTACCCCTTTTCCTACCTGACTACTACCGTCCACAAAGAGTATTTTGCTGCCTGGAATAAAGGTGTCCTCCAAATCTTCCCGCACCTTTGTCTGTAGTTCTGTTAATTCTATGCAGTCATGCAGCCCTTTACAAGCCTCCCACCCAACCAATGCTAGTTATGGGGTTGGTATAGGATCTACTTCTAAGGTCAGATTCTGATGTTCTAGGAGCATGGCTTCCATAGCCACCAACCTAGTATCTGAAATGTATGGTCTTGCAGCCATAGTAAGCAAGGCTCTCAGATTATGAATCGAATGAAGCACCAAATGCCCCATCCAGCAAACCTTCCGAGCAGCCTTCTGAGCCCTTATGGCTGCTGCACAGTGTTGTAAACACTGTGGCCACCCTTGTTCCACTGGATCAAGTAATCCCATAAAATACCCCAGCGGGCACTGTTTCCCCCCTCGCTTTTGGTAAGCCACTGCCCTGAAGTGAGAAGCCTGGAGGTCCACTGCCAGGTGGATTTCCTTCTTGTAATCCAGCAAATGTAGGGCCGGTGCTTGCAATAGGGCTGCTTTCAGCCCTTCTAAGGCATCCCTCTCTGTTTTTGTCCATGCCAATTGAAATGGCTCCCCATCCCTTAATTTCTTATACAAGGGCTCCGCCAACTGGGAAAAGGCATTTATCCACATTCTACAGTAATTAAATTCTCCTAAAACACTCCACAATTCTTTCTTAGTCTTTGGTTCATTCATCATCCGTAACCCCTCCACCCTTGCAGAAGATAAACATTTAGTCCCCTTTGAAATGCTCAGCCCTAAATAAGTCACCTCCGGCTTCACAAATTGCACCTTGTCTCCGCTTACCCGTAACCCCTCCTTGGCAAGAAAATTCAACAACTCCCTAGATACCTTCCTCACATCCTCCTCATTTTTCCCTGAAATCAGGACATCATCCACATAAATCGTTATTCTGCAACCCTCAGGGTCTGGAAAATGTTCCATTATTTCTCTGAGCTTCTCGCTAAATAATGTAGGGCTTTCAGTGAAGCCTTGGGGCAAAACTGTCCATTGCCATCGTGAGGGGGTGTTAGTTCTTGGATGGGGCCATTGAAAGGCAAAATACAGCCTACTTGTCTCTGCCAATGGCACAGAAAAGAAGGCATCCTTTATATCTATCACAGTGAACCAGCCCGCCTCAGGGGAAATGGTAGCCAGGATTTCATGGGGGTTTTGCACCAAGGGGGTCCTGCTTTTTGTGATAGCATTTATTTTCCGCAGGTACCATGCGGTACTGCCCATTTGGTTTCTTAACAGCTATGATCGGAGTGTTCCAGGAGGAAGTGGATGGCTCTATAAGTCCCTTTTCCAATAAATCTCCCATCACCTTTCTGAGACCCTCCTCTTGTTCCTTAGTCACTGGGTACTGTTTTTGATAAATCGGTGTCTGGGAAAGCAACTCAATCTGAACAGGGGTTATGTTCATTTTTCCCGGGTTAAAGGTGGATGCCCATACCAACTCATCAATACTTCCCATGTCATCCTCCCTTAACGGTCCCATGCGTACAAAACAATCCCCCGCTTTTAAACTAATCTCTATTCCTAAATCTGTGGCTACATCCTTCCCCAAAATGTTTATACCTGCCTCTGGTATAAGTAGAAAAGATTTCCAGCTTTGTTTCTTCCCTTCTCCTGCCCAGACCAATATTGGTTCCGAAAGACAGACCTGTCGCCCCCTGCCCTCAACCCCTTTTATGTTCAATTTTCCCCAAGTTAATTTAATCCCCTTCGGAAGTCGGTTTAAAGATGATCTAGTTGCTCCCGTGTCACATAAAAATGTCATTTCTTCCTGATTAGGGCCCAGCCTTAAGGTTAACAGGGGTTCCGCAAGAGTTGGGCCATGATGCAGGAGCCCCTGACCCCCCTAGTCATCGTAATCCTCATACATGGTGGCTACCCTGTAGGTATCCCTTTTGTCCTGATCTCTGTTCAGACATTCTCGGCCCCAGTGTCCCTTTTCTTTGCAAAATTTGCACACATCTCTTGGTAGGGGCTTCCGCCCCCCATTTCCACTCTCTCCCTCCCATGGGGGTCTACGTCCCCTAGTTTCTCGCCTATCGTCCCCTTTTCTTTCCCATCCACACTCCTTAGGTCGCCCTCCCCTTTCTGCCCGCTGCATTTGCTGCACTGTCTGCACCATCAACTTAACTGTCTTCTTCCCATCCTCCTCTTCTCATCTAGCTACCACCTTCTGTGCCTCCATTATTAGTTCCTGCACAGACTTATCTAACATCCCATCCATCTTCTGTAATTTCTTTTGAATGTCCGGGTAAGAACCCCAAACAAACTGGAATTTCAGAACTGCCTTCACTTCCTCTGACTCCGGATCCATGCCAGTAAATGCTGCCATCCCTTCCCCATTGCTCAGTCCTATGTAAAAGGTCTTGTATCTCCTTATGTGGTCCATAATTCGCAAACCGTTCCCAATGAAACAAAACTTGTCCCAGAGGAGATGACACTGGATAGGTCAACGGAGTCTGTCCTACCCTAGGACCTCCACTTCCACTGGATTCAGTCTTAGGGACGTCTCCCTTTGAATCCTCCCCTTTCCCTTTTGTTGACATATTCCCCATGTTGGTGTATCTGACTTAACAAGTCTACTCACCAAGTCCCGGACTGCGGTCAGGCAGAGTTCCCCAATGCCCCTCACCGGTCAACATTGTTAAGTCCTCCATCAACGGTTCTTACCCCTTGGGTGTCATCTCACCGGAGGGCCGTGGAGTGGGCAAAAAGGGAAAATGTCCCTTCGGGCCCTAAGCCCTGTCTGGGACACCTAGGTGAGGGATCCCATTAAAGGTATATCCCACTGCTGCCACCAATTCTGTTATGTGTAAAGGAGACTGGACACGAGTCAAGCAGGAGTCTTTACACGGGAGGACGAAACAAGGCTGATTTTATTGAAGTGTGGTTTGCAAAGCATGGAGAAGCCGGATGGGCAGTCCACCTGTTGTCTCTGGAGATGTGTCGCAGCCCACTCCTATTATATTTCCTCCTTTCCCGTCAAGCCCACCAATTGGCGACTCGCGCACAATCTTACTCCTCAATAGCTCCCCCTCCCCTTTTCCTGCCCCCTCCATGCACTCTCCTATGCATCCCCCCTTTTTTTTCCTGTGCCTTTCAGGCGCTCTACGTGCCTCGTTGTACTAGCTCGAAGCATCTTATCTTATCACCACATTCCCTCTATGGCAGGATGTCTGTTTCAACTCTGCAGTTAAGCTACATAACAGGATGTCTATTTAAAACTCTGCAGTTAAGCTATAAGTTTTCCATATATGAATAGATTGCAACTCTTTCCCCTCTCAGGGATAGGCACAAACCAGGGTGGTTTTTGGTTTGTGAACCAGGGGTTCAGGAGAACTGCCTCTCATGATCTGCCCACAAACCTTCATGAACTTCCATGGGCCTGCCATATAAGGGTATATAAGGCCTATAAAAGCCTTCAGAGCTCACTTTCAGGTGGGGCTGCAGCCCCACGAACTTCCTGAATCACGAACCAGTTCATGAAATAGAGAAGTTCATGGAAGTTTAGGGTTTGTGAAACTCCCTAACCAAGAACCTCCACGAACCTCAGTTTTTCCCAGTTTGTGCCCATCTCTACTTGGGACTTACGGAACGTTAGAGGCTGCCTTTTCTCCATGTCCTATCATTATCCTAAAGATCAGCCCAAACATCACATTGACTGTTTAGGTCTACAAAAGCACCAACACCAGAAGAAATGCTCTGTGTGGAGGGGGAAAAAAGCTTTGGATTTCCTGTCCTTTATTTCTTGTAGCAATTGTGGAGACATGATTTAGATACAAATTTTGCTATGAAACCATTGGCATTAAACACCACATCTGTTATCATATTTGGAATGCTCCTCCATCCACTGCTACCTTCAAGTAAAAGTGTAACATGAAGAATCCAATTATGAATCTCCTGTGTAACATGTAGTATTATTATTATTTTTTTTTATTGATTTTATCTATATCTAATTCTACAACGCTACTTTTCTAAGCTATGTTTACCTTATACAGAGTGTGCTTTATCATTTGCTTAATATTGCTATGCCATTAATACATATGAAGCGTTTTAAACCTTGGCTAATATTCAGATAAAATTGTTACTGATGATACATGAAAAATAAAAAAAGCTGTTTGACAGACATGCTCTTTTGAAGGAATGCTTAATTATACAAATTATCTATTATATATAAGTGCAGTTTCAAAAAACATTTCAGCCTTTATTTCTTCTTTCGTCCTCTTCTTGTCTTAACAGTCTCTTCTTGTACTTTTGGAGCTGCTGCTCCCTTTTCCGAGTCAGACGTTTCTTCTTCGCTCTTTGAGCTATCAAATCCATACATACTTTCTTGCGATGCCAGTGAACCATCTGAGTCTCTCTCTTTTTTCTTTCCTTTGCTTTTTTCCAAAAAACTTTTCGCCTGTTGGACAGAGTCAATCTTGTATTTCTTGTTTTTGATGCTGAAGCTCAGTCCTTCCGGAACATTCCACCTATAGATAATAGATTCAGACTGTAGCCAAGATGTCAGTTTTCCATAGGCTTTCCTTCTTTTCCTTATTTCAAATGGGATATCTTTCATCACTTTAACTTCTTTTCCTTTGATCTTCAGAACTGCTTTATTTGTGGTCCTAAGCACCACATCTCTTGTTGACTTTTTGGAGAACCTTATCTGAATCTCACCAGGCAGGCTTTTCTTTTTAGTATAATCTGGATAGGTTCTGTAAACCATATCCATATCGCTTTTTATTTCCGCTGCTTTTAAGCCCGTCACTGGTTCAAGCGCTTCGCTTAACAGATTTTTAAGGTCTTCTCCTTTATCCTCTGGTACATTCTGAAGTCTTAGGAAAAAATTCGATCTTTCCATCTGTAGTTTCAAGAGCTGATCAGAATGGAAAGCCTTTTCTTTCTCCGCTTTTTGTAGTCTTGAATCATGATTTTTAACTGAAGTCTTAACTTCCAGAAGTTCTCGCTGCAGCTTCTCTGTAGTTTTATTCGACTCCTTCAGGTCCAATTGCATCTTGTCCATCTTAACGTTGAGAGCTGTCATTTGGTCCACTAGAGGTCGCAATAACGAGGAGAACACCGTGCTCATCTCCGTGGTATCAACCTTTGAACTCGGGGCTGTACTTCCTAATTTGGGGGAAGGTTTCGGTTTCCCCGCCATTGTTGAGACTGTGCTTCTTTGTTGATAGTTAGATAAGATGGACGAAAAGAGCAAATTCCACGACTGCGCTTATATCTTTTTAAAGTTCATATCCTCTAAAGCGCGATGCTGCCATCAAGCAAGCCGAACATACGTTTTTTCATGCAGTAACGCCACGTAAAGAGTCCCGTAAGTACGCCAGTCTCGAGGGGGGGGGGTTTACTCCACCCGCCTTTCCCGCTGTATTCTGTTTCTTTTTACTTCAGACTCACTGTTTCTCCAAGCGTAACTGTCAGTTCCAGCCTCATTGCTTCACACTCTCTGCTGCTTCTCGGGTTTTGCGCTTTTAGCCATACGGCTCCCACGGACGGGGGAACCTATGGGGGTGATGAAAGGGGACCTCAATCCCTCGATCGCCACCGTAGGGAGAGATCCCCTTCGTGCCACCCCAGGCAGAGCCCCTTCACTAGGGTCTCTGGGGGCTCGGCACCGGTCCGAAGCCCCTTCTTCCCGCCGGGTACGGATCGCGCTCCCCGCTAGTGCGGAGGAGCGCGTCCGCCATAGTCGCAAGTCTTGCCGGAAGTCTCTAACATGTAGTATTATTGAAAAGCCTCAAATAAAAGCTTGCATATATGTGATGCCAGTTAGGTTATAAACAGTAAGACTAGTCATCCATGCAGGACTAGAGAGAAATGCAGCAGTATGGATTGAATCCATTTACACATCATCTGCTCCTCAGTCTTGGTATAATGAATGTTTATATTACAGTACTTTTCAGCATCAGGAGCAGAGATGTGTTCATACTAATCCCCAAAGCCTTGTTCTGTGTTGATGAAAGTCTTGTTCTCATTACACCTAACATTTACCTATTAAGAGGAATGATTAAAGTGAAACAAGAAGAGCAGATTAGCAAACAAAGTGTATTACTAAGCACCCTCAAATCCATAAGCAATAGAAGGGGATGAGAACTCGGATGTAAGTATTGCTGTTTCACATTTGCTCTGCTTCATTTGCTAGCTCATTTATGTTTCTGAAAGAAATTATTCATCATTCCTTTACCTATTAAGGCTCTAGCCCTTCATTAGCTCCATGATCCAAGTAATAAGGTTTTAGAGTATGTCCTTATACTATTATCAGGAAATTCTGTCTTGTTGACATACATTGTTTCAGTTAATCACACTGACTTGTTCATTACTTAAAATCCAGCTTGGTTCAGTAGCTTAAAAAGTATGAGATTCTATTTAACTTTTGTGTCTAATTCACACTGAACAATGAGTGTTCACCAAGAAGTCCAATATGTTGTACAAAACTGCAGTTCAGTTAAGACATTTCAGAACTGGAGACCCATTGATAGCAATGAAGACTTGTATGAAGAAGAAAGTATATTATACCTATGCATAGATCCCTGTGTTTCTCTGACTCCAGTATAGTGCTGTGTACATGCCACAGCATGGTAGTTTTCCTGACACCATTTGGGGGAATTATTAAGATTTTCATACAGACTGCCCCTGACTATTTGCACATGGTTGTTCTAAGTGCAGCCATTGTTCAAGAATTTTCTTACTGGTAGATGGAGGCGGCAAGTAAACATTGATTGGAATTAGATTGATCAGAATTAGACTCAGGTCAATGGACTGAATTAAAATGGGGGACGGGCTGTGAAATGAATATTGTGCTTCATATGTTCTGTGCCTGTGAAATACAGGAGATGAGCCCTGCTCTGGGCCTGCTGTTTGTTTAACTGCCAGAACAGCTATGGCAGTGTAGCCCAGGTATTCTAGCTGATTTATAACCCAAATTTCCTGATGAATAATTATGATAAAAAGTCTTAAATACTGAGATAGGTCTGGGTTGGCCAGTTTTTCTCTTCAGCCCACTATATTCCAGAACACAATTGTTAATAGCTTATTATCAGATTTTCCTACAAGTCATTAATCCAATTTACCGATCCTATCTTCAAGTTTCTTTCTGGGACACAGACTAACCAGTCTAGCCTTGGGACAAAGGGATACTATTGGAACCTGAGTAGCTGTTACAAATTGCTCAGGTCCCAGTTCTTCTCGTTCTAAGAATCTCATTGCTTGCCAATCATCAGATGTTAACTGTTCGGTAGATTTAGTGCATAAGAAAATAGCAGGATCTTCCACCCCACCCTTTTCAGGTTGGTGTGGAAGACTAAACTCAAAGTGGTTGCCCCTGTGAAAGATAATACAGAACATCTCACAACACCCAAAGTACAAGTAGTCCAGGTTTATTCCTATGCACAGACAGAAGAGATATAGAGGAAAATCTATAATGGTCAACTACAGAATATAAAAAACAAAATATAGAAAATACATTCTGGCTACCTACACAATCTTCAGAATATCTGGATGACCTTGGGCAAGCCATAGTTCTGGCACAGCTGTTCTTGAAAAACAGCAGTTTCTGTCAGAGCTTTCTCAGCCCCACCTACCTTACAGGGTGTCTGTTGTGGGGAGGGGAAGAGAAAGGAGACTGTAAACCACTCTGAGACTCCTTTGGGTAGTGAAGGACAGGGTATAAATCCAATCTTCTTTTCCTCCTCCTTCTTCATCACTTCCAGGCCATGTCAGCAGTGGTGTCATTGCGCTAGGAATGCTGATGCTATCCACAAAATGGATGCCTCCTCCATTCTCCTGCCAGTTACCAGGCCATGCCTGGCAACCCTAAGTTATTGAGACAGATGGCCAAAGTGTGAAATCTGTACTATGATACTCTCCCTCCTCCCACTCTGGCATGCTGAAATAAGGTGTCTATCTCTGTGCAATGGAGTTTTGTGCTTCACTGTGACCTCCCACTGTGACCTCCCGCCTTGCCAGTTTGCCAGCAAGGTGGGATAAAAATGAAATAAATAAATAAATAAACATGACAAGCATATTTTTTCATAAAACATAGTGATTAGTGTATAACAGATAACAACTCTAAACTGACTTTCACTGCAAATGTGTGAACCACACAACACATATGGTTTAATCATTTTTTTTTTTTTTTTTAAATCTGCTTAGAGTCAAGTTCTGATTAGTAGAATTCAGCACAGAACATACCAATTTGGATTTTAAAAAATAAACCTGAGAGCTGGGACTCTGGGAAGAAAAATGCTTCAAATCTGAGATATGATGGGTAGATCTGGATTTGCATGGCTATTAAGCGATGTAGGAAAGACCTGGACATCCAAAAGGCTTCAGGAGTCAATTCAGCCTGCCAATAAGCTGACTTATGGCCAACTTAAAAGTTAATGGAGTGAAGCAAGCCTGGGCTGGGGGGAAAGGCTTAATTTGCCACTGATGTAACACCGGCTCAAAAGAGGCATCTGCTCATTTGCCCTACCATAAGCACTTTCATGTTCTTCTTTAAGTAGGCTAAGTTTAACCCAGCACACTCATTTGAACAGCTAACATTCAACCTCTTGTCCCTTCAAGGAAATAACAGGCTGGGGTGGGAGGTTGCTTCCCAGATTCTCCAGATTACTCTTAAAAAGAAGATAGTATAAATTTCCAGTTATAACTTCAATCCTAAATGTTGTTAGTACATGGTTATTTTTAATTCTGTAATTAACTTGTGAATAAGGCACCAAATCTTTTACATGGTGATGTGTAATATACCAGTGTGGCTGTACAATTAGGTCAATCCTGTTGCTCGGTTTTTAGAATATGTGAATGCCCACCTTGTGAAGCTTTGATTTGGAAAACGTAAGCAGCAATTCTAAACTGATTCTTAGATTACAGGATTAATAATCACTAGCACCAGCTATAGATAGAGGGTTGTAGTAGAGTTGCCAACGCTGGGCTAGGAAATTCCTCAAGATTTGAGGCTGAAGAGATGGGGCTTGGGAAAGGGAGGGAACTCAGTGGGGTATAGTGCCATACAGTTAACCCTTCAAAGCTGCCATTTTCTTCAGGGGAACTGATATCTGGAGGTCAGTTGTAATACTAGAAGAACCATAGGCCGCACCTGGAAGTTGGCAAACCCAGGTTATATTGTCTTCAGCACAAGGCATGAAGATAAATTGTGACTTCTGTTGATTATCTGAGACCCCAGAGGGGAAATCCAAGAATGCATTTTTTTAATCCCTGAATTTTAGTGGCAACATTTGAACACTTAACCATGTGCATTAGAAGTAAGGGAGGTGGTAGAATGTCTGTGTTAGTATGACTGGATTGTCACTGGTTTCATTGTTGAATAGGTGCCAACTTTTGAAGTTTTTGAGCCTCTTGCAGTCATTGCATCACATTGTGTGAATTGCTGAGAGGGTTAAAGTCTTGGTGCTGCCAAACTCAGCAAGGAGTTGGAAAAAAAAATAAACTGAGGGCAAAAGCAGTGTATTAAGGGATGCATGTCAGAAAGCTGAAAGGTGGGCAGAGAGACCAAGAAGGATTAAACCGAAGTGCAGGGTGGTGTAGCAGACACATGAGAAATCACTATGGGGTGCAAAAAGAAAAAGGAGGTAAGATGTGATGCAGTGAGTCCTGTAGGTAATAGAGATGAAGATGTAGAAGTACACAGTATGTACAGAGACAATAGTATGCTGTGCTGTGTTAATAACTGCTGCTTGTGACAAGGATTACCTGCCCATCAAAGGAGGTCCATAGTTGATCGTACTGAATCTTTTATTCTCTTAAATTATCTTCCAAGACCTCATGGTTTGGGCACTGAAAAATCCTAAACCAGTGTTAAACACCAAACAAACCTCTTTACACAGATTTTGACAAAATTAATGTGCATACAAAAGCTTAAACAGTAGAAGGAAATAGTTTTGAAGCTGAAACTCATGGTTTTTTACAAGACAAGTCCAAATGACAACTAACATTAATGCTAAAATGAGAATAGCACTAGTACCTGAAAATGTAGAGTAAAAGTTCATCTCAACTGGAATATAATTTGTTAATTATTGAATATGATACATGCAGAACTAGGCAATACATCTGATTAGAAAGCATGAGCTTTTTTTTTTTAAGAGATGGAATCATACTTTCAATAAAAATACTAATTTGTCTTTGTGCCTATAGTGAGAGTTTCCTGTAGGAGCTGAAAAAAAAAACACTTAACTTTCATGAATTCTCTTGTAGTACTTGTTGCAGCATGGACATGTCACATACTATTATTTATTTTAGCAGGAATGTGTGTCAATGAGGCTTGCAATGAAATCCTTTCAGACGTTAGGAACAGTCTGTCTACATACTCACTATGTTTGTATGGCAATAAAAATTGGAAAACCAAAGGTTCCATAGTTTCATGTGTTTTATAAATCAAATGTCATCTGAAACCATGCTCCAAGAGGGAAAATGTTCAGCAAGATCTGAGACGTATCAGCTGTCTAGAGAATACATTGAGGTACAAACATAAAGAGCCTATGCACAGGTGCAGAAAGACGATCTCAGAAGTCTTGGAGAATCCTGGCCTACAAACCTGTAGGCTACTTCTCTGTTTCAGAACTGAAATAGACTATGCCATGACTCATGAGATTGCGTGTATACTATTGGTTGATGGATGAGTGTGCACATCACAACTTTGTAACATGGGCTAAGATGCTCAGGTCCTGCAAACATAAATAATTAAGATTCCTAAAGGTACACTGGAGGTGGAATGTGCCACTAAGTCACAGCCAACTTACGGCAACCATGTTGAGTTTTTAAGGCAAGAGATGAACAGAAATGGTTTGCCATTACCCTCCTCTGTGGAACAGCTCTGGACTTCCCTGATGGTCTCCCATCCAAGTACTATCCAGTCCCAGCCCTGCTTAGCTTCTGATATCTGACAAGATCAGGTTAGCCTGGACCATTCAGGTACATTACCTGGCTAAAAGATCATTCCAGTTAGGTCAGTCTGCTACCCTTCCCCAATTTTAAGTATTGGTTTAGAAACTACTGTTATGTTCAGGGCCAAGCCTGGTACTGTTGCTCTGTGCAGGGTTTCCAGGTTACAGAAATACAATAACAAAAAGCACAACAACAGGTATAGCAGCAAGGTCTACAAACCAGTCTGGAGTCAGAGATCACAGGTCCAGTCCAACGGTCAGAGTAAGGAGAGTCAAGGGTTCCATTCCAGGATTGGTGAAGGATCTGGGTCCCAGGCTGTAGGAGCAAGCACAGGTTACTAGCAGCAAGGTGTAAGGCAGCAAGTCAGGGTAGAGCTCTGTTTGCTAAGTAGGTCAGCTTCACAGAGGTGTGGTGAGCAAGGTTACTGATAGTGAAACCTGAGCAAGGCTTAGCGTATTTCTTTTATCTGCCTTCTTTGCTGACTCATCTCTCAAAGTCCAGGTGTCCCTTCTTACAGTGACATTCAGCTTCCTACAGGTGCAGGTCTTTACTGTTTCCCTATCAGCCTGTCATTCCTGGTCCTGCAAGGACTCCACTCCAGGAATTAACAGTGATTGTTGCTGAGCAATGAGGCAAGCACTTCATCTTCTCTCTAAAGCTGTCAAGCACTCCCTCCTCCTTGTAGACTCGGCTGGTTTGGGAGAGGCCAGCAGAGATGAAGACATCAGCTTCTATGACGTCTCTTACTTCTCCTGCAAGACTGAGCAGCCTGGCAATGACTGGGAAGCGTTCTCGCTTCCCAATACTTCCCCCATTGGGTCTGCTGCTGGACCCAGCTGCTCAGGTGGGGATTCCATTGGTGCAGGACCTGATTCTTCCAATTCCTCCTCTGAGGAGGTGGTGGCAGCTGGCTGGCCCATGACAGCTACTTATATTTTCAGTGCAATGGCACTGCCTCAAAGCCTGCTAACATGTTTATGGCTGCAGAGGGCATTACCTCAAAAACTAACCACAATTGGAAATATGCAGTCAGGTAATAATAAAATCCAAAATGAATCATAGCTGTTCTTTAGTATCCATTATTTTAATAAAACTAAACTGGCTGAACTAATTTCTGAAAGTCAGTAATAACTGGAAACATCCAGCTCTGACGTTTAATATGGCACATTACCTACTGTGTAGCTAGGGCACAACAAGTGCTTAAAACAGCCTATTTAACTACACCCCTCCCCCCAAGAGCTGTGTGAGGCATGTGAAAACGTGAAACTCTCATGGCCAGTATGAGAGTGCCTTAAAGTGATTAGCTAGTCATACATTGCTTCTGAAAGAAGGGTGTGTGTGTGTGTGTGTCAATTCAGTCCAGCAAAAAAAAAATGTACAGAAAACAATGAAATACAGTTTGTTATCCTGGAAGCACTGTCTATAATTTTAATATAGCTATACTGAAAACAAAAGAAAATAAAAGAATCAAGGGACAGTACTCACAAGAAACTGCATATCGACCTGCCAATTTTGGGTGACAAGTTTTAAATCAACACTAATCTAATAAGGAATGTTTATACTTTTTTTGTGTTTGAGCAGAAGGGAGAATTGCCAGTGGCTGGAAGCAAACAGTATAATAAAATAGGGGCAAATATTTAAGTGATTTTAAAAATGGGCAAACCACAAAATCAGCTGATTTGTTCATATTTACTCCATGTAAGGCTGAAGATGTATTTAAAATCCTTTTGCATTAGTAACAAATATTTTGACTGATATGGGAAATATATTGTTAGCTGATTGGATACAACACACCACTTATATAAGGAGCTTATGGAGAAGGATGTTCTCCATCTTGCCATGCCTCCAGGAGCATGCTGTGAGTCCTAAAATGCTAGTTCTGAAAATTGGGACCCTCGTGAAGTAAGAAGGAGGAATCAAGAAAAGTTGCCCCCTCTGCTAAGAGAGGGAGAAGAACATGCCAGATTTAGCCTTGGCTAAGTGGTGGTTTAGTGGCAAATTGCTTGTTTGGGGTGCAACAGTTTCAACTTTAATTTAGTACAGTGGACAGTGTGTGTGACTACAGAGTTCAAAGAGTGAAAGAGATAGGAGTGACATCCCCCCACCCCTTTCTTCTTGCTTCCAGTCCATCCTAGAGATTTTCAGCTTCTGGGCTTTTATTTTCAGAAGCAGTATTACTTTGATAAAGTACTATCTTTTGAGTGTTCTATATCCTGCATAGCTTTTGAACAATTTAGCACAATGTTGGAATGGGCCTTCTCACAGAAGACTGGGTCCAACAAAGTCACCCACTATTTGGGTGATTTTCTGTTTGTGGGATTTCAGGAGTCAGGAAAATGCACTAGGCCAGGGGTGGGCAATTGTTTTGGCTTGGGGGCCACTTTGTGGGAGCGGAGGTTAGCGAAGGGCCACACCTTTTAAAATGATTGCATTCATTAGTTAACTTTGCATTTCAGAAAAGGTATAAATTGTATCATAAAAATCAATAAATATAAATTAAATAAAATAGTGGTAGTTTTATTCAATTTATTTATTGTGCTAATTTCATATCATCTATAGCTGCAAGCACATTTAATTTTAGAATCAGTTTAATGAGAGAAATGTACCCTATCACACTTTTCTACAATTTTTTTGAAATCAGGAGATTGCTTGTTGAGAAACCACGTGGCCGACTATCTTGGCGGGCCGCAAAAAACTCTGTGGTGGGCCACATGTGGCCCCCGGGCTGCAATTTGCCCACCCTGCACTAGGCTATTGTAAATTTTAAAGGAGCTAGTGAAGGAGCTAGGTATGCCTTTGTCTGAAGGAAAGACTTGAGTGTCTGACTCAGGGTTTATCTTTCTTAGGCATAGACCTTGATACAATGGCTGAGGCCTGCAGGTTGCCCATGGATAGGAGGATGCTGAAACATAGGAAACTGTTACAAGGTCTGTTTACTAGTTTAAAAAAATCACACTAAAGAAAATGCAGGTGAATCTTTGGCACCTGAATTTTGCACATAAGGTCATTGCAGCAGGTAGGGCATTTTACGATGAATGGTGGACATGACTAAAGATACAAAGAAAGCCCACCATATATTCCAGAGTGACAACCAAGCAGTCGTGCAGGTTGTTAATGGGCAGTCTTCTAAGAATGCATTGGTTGGGCAGCTGGTTAGAGCCTTAGTGCAGAAGTGTTTACAACTTAATTTATTGTTCAAAGCTAGGCATGTACATGACTTGGATAATTGCATTGCTGATATCCTTTCTCATTTTCAGGTGCAGTGTTTTTGCAATCTGGCACTAGGGGCAGATCACAGATAATTCAGAGATTTTGGAGATGGAAACTAAATGCATTCAAGAGCTATATCAGATAAGTGCCCTGACTTGGATAGCTCAGGCAAGCCCAATCCCATCAGGTCTCAGAAGCTAAGCAAGACTCAGGTGAGGTCCCAGAAACCTGGAAAGAAGCAACTATTTTGCTTATCCCAAAAGAAGGCCAGGACTTAACAAATGTAAAGAACTATAGACCAATCTCTCTGCTAAATAATGACTACAAAATTTTTGCTAAGATTATAGCAGAAAGGTTAAAAGAACACCTTATGGAGACTATACAAATAGAACAAGCAGGGTTTTTACCTAACCGTCAAATAAGGGACAACCTAAGAGCAGTGGTTGATGCGATAGAATACTATGACAAACACCCAGAGAGGGAAGTGGGCTTTTTTTTCTTAGATGCAGAGAAGGCGTTTGATAATTTAAATTGGGATTTTATGTTTGAGGTACTTGAACAACTCCAGATTGGAGATTATATGTTAAACCTGATTAAGTCAATTTATAAAGAACAGAAATCTTCTCTTATGATCAATACTGAAAAAACGGATTGTTTCAAGATTGAAAAAGGAACAAGACAAAAATGCCCGCTCTCACCATTGTTATTCATTTGGATACTAGAAGTTTTACTGTTGAACTTAAAAGAAGACAAAGAAATTAAAGGCCTGACATCAAAAGGTTTTTCCTTTAAATATAGAGCCTTTGCTGATGACATGATGTTTATAGTAGAGGAACCTATGACTACATTACCATATTTGTTGCAAAGAGTGAAAGAGTTTGGTGACTTAGCTGGTTTTTATATAAATAAGAACAAATCTAAAGGGATGTGTAAAAATATGTCAAATAAAAAACAGGTTGAACTACAGGAACTTATAAAATGTGAGGTGGTAAAAAAGACAAAATATTTAGGTGTTGAATTAACAATGAAAAATATTGATCTTTATAAAAATAACTATGAAAAGCTATGGCTGCAAATTATGCAAGATATCAAAAAAATGGAATGTATTAAATTTGTCATTGTTGGAGAGGATTGCTACGGTTAAAATGAATGTATTACCACGATTAATGTTTTTATTTCAGACTATTCCAATTGTGAAAGATGTAAAAGCATTTAAGTATTGGCAGAAAGAACTTTCCAAGTTTGTATGGGGAGGGAAAAAGCCAAGGATTAAGATGAAAATAATGTGTGATGCCAAAGAAAGAGGGGGCTTTCAGTTGCCAAACTTAAGGTTATATCATGATGCAGTATGTTTGACCTGGATAGGGACATGGGTTACACTCCAAGACAGGAAACTATTATCTATACTATGGCAAAGCAAAAATGAACAATATGTTTAAACACCATTATCTGAGACGAACATTAATGGATACATGGACAAGATATAAGAACTTTTTCTTAGAAGAAATACCTATGTGGATAGTACCAGCAGAAGTGTTAAACCCATCATCGTATTTTAAAGGACAGGACTGGCTGAAATATAAAGACTTATTAATAAGACAAGGTAAAGAATTTGTACTGAAAGAACAACATTTGATAGACTTTGATTATGGTTGGTTGAGGTACAGACAACTGTATAATCTCTATAAGAATGACAAAAAAATTGGTTTTAGAGAAAAAAATAATGAAATTGAGCAAATTTGGGAAGAAGGAGGAAAAAATGATTTCTAAAATGTATAAAATTTTGCTAAAATGGTTTAATGCAGATGAAATGGTTAAAGAACAAATGGTAAAATGGGCGATAAATTTTAACAAAGATATTGAAATGTCATCTTGGGAATTTCTATGGAAAAATGCCATGAGTATTTCTACGTACTATAACTTAAAAGAAAATTGTTTTAAAATGTTGTATAGATGGTATATGACGCCAAAAAAAATTGCAAATATTAATCAAAATATGTCAAACAAATGTTGGAAATGTAAAAAAAAAAGAAGGTTCTTTTTACCATATGTGGTGGACTTGTGATAAAGCAAAGACCTACTGGTCTATGATACATACAGAAATGGAAAATTTTTTGAAATGTACATTTAAGAAATTGCCGGAATTGTTACTACTTGGACTTAAATTAGAAGAGATAAATGTTTAAAAAAGGACACTAATATGGTATATGATTACAACGGCAAGAATGGTCTATGCGCAGAACTGGAAAGGTGGAAAAATACCGGAGGTGTGGGAGTGGTTGAAAAAATTGTTGTACATGGCTGAAATGGACAAATGGATGAGAAAATTGAATAATCTGTACTCAGAGACTTTCTTAGAAGATTGGAAAGATTTGAAAGAATATGTTGAACAATACTGGGATATGAAAAATTACATTTATGCTTGGACATAATATTAAAAAGAGATATTTGAATATATAAATGCCAGTTAGAAAATAAGGATATTTTTAGAATTGTATAAGAAAATAAGAATTTATATGATGGATACTTTTATAAGGTGGTATACGTTGTTACCAGGAGAGTAAAAATATATATATGCATATAAAGAATGGTTAAAGTTGAAAATGTTAAATGCTTCAGATGTGGTGGGAAACTACCATTACAAGATGATAATAAGATTATACAATAGAACAAAAAATGGATATAATATTGAAAAAGGGTTTGTATAAGAAAAATATGTAAGAATGTTAGAAAATAATAAAATTTATTACAAAAAAAAAGAAGCTAAGCAAGACTGATTCTGACAAGTACTTGGAAGGGCGACCTCCAAAAAATACCAGATGCAGGATGCAGAGGCAGGCTAATCAAGCCACCTCTCTGAAAAACATCCAAGCCCCGAATAGGGGTCACCAGAAGTCAACCACACAAAACACATATACACAAAAGAGCTATATCAGATAAGCAATATACTATTTCATTTTGCAGGTTCAGGAATATTGAGGAACCCAATAATTGTTCTTGTACTGGGACACACCATCATAGTCAGGGCAAATAGAAGACTCCCTTCAATGAACTTGGGTCACAGTTATCCCTATGCTAGTGTTCAGTGGTGTGGTAGGTGGGTTGTGTTGTTGTACCAGATCCTGCCTTCTCTCTACCAGGTTCTGAGGGATGGCAGCCATCCTGAAGTCCTGATATTGCATCTGGCTGAAAGTGATCTGGTGCAAACTCAAGGACTGCAGGATAATTAAGGATTTAAAGAAGGTTAACATATTGTGCCCGGATATTGTAGTTGTGTGGATGGAACTGGTGCAAATATGGGTTTGGAGAGGGGCAGTCAAGCCCACCAGAACTGAGAGAGCACTGCATAAGGTCAGCAAGGCCATGTGCAAGGACATTTTGGATAGTGGGGGAATGTAGCTCCCTCTCCAGGCTATTAGGTTCATACGCTGTACAGGGATGATGGCATCCATCTCTCTTTTGAAGCATATGATGTTTATTTAGCTGACCTTCATCAAGGCTTGCAGGATGTTATAGTCAGCAGATAGGGCAAGGGGTCTTAAGGTAGGCTAGGGTTTGATAGGGATAAAGCGAGCTGCTCATGATAGGAATTGATGAGGCAACAAGCACCCTGAGCCATCAGGTGTGTCCTGGACAGACCACCACTGGCTTTACGGCAGGATGGGGCCTGGGAAGGAGCACCTTTGGTGCTGCACAACATCTTTCCAAACCTGGTAGTGGCTTTATGGTGGAAGGAGAAGGAGGATGGGTCTTGGCACCTCTCAGCACAATATGTGCAGAATAAGCAAGGCAGGTGGAAGCCACTGGCTGAGTTTGGAGCCAGGATGGATTAGCCAAAACAAAGGTGGCAATGGCTAGGCTGCCTAGTGCAGCACACTCCATTAAATATTAACATAGTTAATATTTGATTATTTAGATCAGCTAATTTTAATGAACTAGTAAAGTTTAATGAACTAGTTAAAACCCATACTATGGTCTTGGATCTTTATTTGAGGTGCTGGGGCAAACTGATGATTGGTCTTTCAAAGTATTGTTCCCAGCTCTTCCAGTTGGGAGTTAATTCATTCTCAAGATGACAGGAAATGTTTGCATAGACATTTTGCCAATTACAGCAATAAAATGTGATTTCTGTGGTAATTTTCTAATACAAGTTAATTTATATAGAAACACACAATGACACTTTAAAGTTTGGAAACAGAAATATAAGAGTACATTTATTGCAGGGTTTTGTAGGCTTCATGCATAAAGTATTTTGTTAGAGAGGAATATTCTATTATTTCTGTTATTTCAGGTCTTTGGATTAACATATAAGTAGACATATAAATAAACATAACATATAATAGCATAACATATAAATAACACATAACATAAATATCTTTATGTTTTGTTTATATATGTTATCTCTATTACAACTTTTTAAAAAACTTAGTATACCTACAGAGAAGAGATTGAAATTTTACTTTTTATGCATTTCCTCTAATTTTTATAATTCTAGGATCTTCTAATGCAGGGGTGGGCAAATTGCGGCCCGGGGGCCACATGCGGCCCGCCACAGAGTTTTTTGCGGCCCGCCAAGACAGTCGGCCACGTGGTTTCAGTCAGGCCTCCATCTGAGAAGGTCAGGAAGGCTCCCGCTCTCTCCTGGCTTACCACTATTTTACCACTAAACTACCACTATTTTATTTAATTTATATTTATTGATTTTTATGATACAATTTATACCTTTTCTGAAATGCAAAGTTAACTAATGAATGCAATCATTTTAAAAGGTGCGGCCCTCTGCTAACCTCCGCTCCCACAAAGTGGCCCCCGAGCCAAAACAATTGTCCACCCCTGATCTAATGCATTACACAATCCTAGGCTGAGTTCAGACTGGCAATGTAAAGCGGGGCAGGCATGCCTCGGCAACGGAAGAAAGGAGCACGTTCAGACATGCGCATCTGTCCGTCGGCTCCGTTGCGTACTTACCCGTCTCCCAGTCGCTTTCCTTTCGCTTTAACAGGACACCAGTTTTTCCCGGTGTTCAGGGGCCTTCCTCCGCATGCCTCCCGCTTCCAAACAGTGTGAACTGGAAGAAGCAGGAGGCATCCGGAGGAAGTGTGAACGCACCGGCAAAAAGTTTTGCACACATGCGAAACACATCAACGAAAAAAGAAAAAAAAAAGCAGCGGCATGCGCAAGCCGCGCGCGCTGGCTACGCGGCAGTCTGAACGCTCCGTGGCAGTCTGAACGCTCCGTATTGACGCTGATTCGCATTGCTCTGGCCAGTGTGAACGGCCAGCTCCGTGGGGTTTTTCCCCCGCTCCAGTTCCCTCCGCTTTGCCTCCGCTTTACATTGGCAGTCTGTCCTCGGCCCTAGTGTCTGCCTGCTCCTTTGTGACTGCTTCTGGGCTCTCATCTTTGTTTGCCGGCACCTGAGTGTTACAAAGGGATAGCAGTGTCAGTCTGTTATCTTCTGTAATGATAAAAGGATCTGCCAGTTTTGTCCATTTGTGGCAGGCATAACTCAACAAAAAAAAATGAAGTTAGGAGTATCAAAATTGGTCACCAGTGTTCATATGATCATGGGATTTGCAGTGCTAAGCATGAAGGTAATCAGAATATCCTGGCCACATAATCTCTAGAACTAACCCCCCCTTGCATTTGATTGCCTCTGGCAATCATAACTCATCAGAAAATTAAACTAGGCATTTCAAAACTGGGCATTTCGTTAAAAAAGAGGTGTAGGAGATCATTAACATAACTCATCAGCATAACTTATTTCCATATGCCTCACCCCCTGACATCACCAAAAGTGTGTCAGAAGGCAATACCTAGTGCTCAGGCTCCACCACAAAAATCTCCAGGTATTTCCCAACTCAGAGCTGGTGAGCCAGCTTTACACTTTGACTAAAGACACTTTACGTTTCCTTTGCTCTTGCAGGGAAGCTGCCTACAACAAGCATGAAAATACAGATCAAGTTAGTATGCTTTTGCTTTTTTCCTCCGAGCATCACTATATGTGCCCGCTTCTGGGCTTGTTACTCCCAGAACGGCGTTCCTGCTTGAAATGACCCCTGAAACTGGTCCACAGCTTCGGGATGATCATGGCAGCTGCAGCACCAAAAATGAAGGGAATGAAAAGATCCTGGGCTTGGTCATCTTCAGAAGCCCCCCATGCTATTTGCAAAGGAAGTTGAGATTGTCTGTTTGTGGCACATGTAACTCGTCAGAAAACAAAGCTAGGAATCTCAACCTATGCCACCAGGTTCAGGGCAATGATGATGGTGGGACTTATTTCAGTGGTTGTTTTTAGTGCTGCCCTCTGAACTTTTATGACCAGCTCACCAAAGAAAGCCTTGTTAAGTTGGGGGCAGTGCCAGTTTCAGAGTGCTGCTACTTCAGGGACATCGAGGTGGGCACAAGGAGGTAAAGGTCCTTGTGGACTTACTTATTCACTATGGCTAAACCAGTGAGGATTAATGCTTAGATGGCGAGTTCCAGCTTCAGATCCCTGCTGAGGCATAAAACCATGCTAGTGTTTCTTTCTCAGCCTATCTACTTAGTTCAGGGTTTGATGCGAGGATAAAATTGTGGAGGGGAGAACCATGTTATCAATCTTAAACTCCTTGGAGGAATAATGGAATAAAAGCATAATAGATCACTTATGTATTCAATATGTTTCATTGTGGCATATACATGGCTCATTATTTATTCCAGGAATCAGGCAAGAGAGCTTTGCAGGAATCAAGAAAGGGAGCCCCAGCCAAACCTGTGGGGAGAACTCTCTCTGAAGGATCATCTGGGCAGGCTCTGTTGGGCAGTTTGGTTTAAACTGGGCTTCCCAGCAGAGCCCCCACAGAGCCTGTAAGGAGAACTCTCAGCTGGTGCTGGCTCCTCTTTGCAGCTCAGTTTTTTTTTTCCTCCTTGGGACTCCCAAATATTTACCAAATCTGAATACCATACCAGTACTGGGATTCAGGAATATCAGGAAATACTGATATTTTTCAGGTTCAATAAGACTGAACCCAAAAAAGACTGGGGTTTTTTGCACACCCCTATATAGTATACATTCATTAAGTCTTTTTTATTTCACATTTTGGACTATCTTTGTTTACTGTCATGTTGCGCCTGAGATTTTTTTAGTCATTTGTGGAGTTTTTACCATTAAGTTTATTTTTGAATGTATGATAGAAGTATATCACACAATGATCATGAACAGCAAGGAAAAAATCCTGTAAGTATGCCTGCATCATGAAGATCTTTTTAGCTGATTTGAAACAATTTATATACTTTACCTTACGTCTGCCTTCTGCTTTCATTGCCTGTGATGTTATGACTTTTTATCATTTATTTCCAGATTGTTAAAACCATGCAAGTTCTGAAACAGATTTCTTTAGCCTTGCCAGCCTTTACTCTGCATCTCCTTCCTTTTTAAGGGAATAATTATTTTATCTGGTGGGACTTCATTAAAGCTTTCTTTGTCTGAAAGATCATTTTATTTGAGTGTCAATCAGGGCAATCCTATGCAGAGTTACATCTTTCTAAATCCCTTGAAGTCAATGGTTTTAGAAAGGTGTAACTTAGTTCAGGATTGTACTCTTTCCAAGTTGCATAATGATTGTCTGCTTCATAAAGCATCTTAATGAGATTGCCTTACTCTGCAGACAGATTATTACTACATCTAACCAATGTCCTTTACGAAGAAGAACCGAAAGGCATGGGAAGCAAAGGTTACAGGTTGAAAAGCTGGTACAGAGACACATGGAACAATCTCTAGCAATCAGTTTCCATATTTGCATATGGCACACTCTAAGAAATAGCTGGTTTGCTCATATTAAACAGGACAAAAAAGGGTTTCTTTTGTTTTCTAAACCATTTGAACCATTTTAAATCCTACAGATTCACTGAATAGCACTTTTTCCCACTCAGAATGCCATATGCTATATTTAACGGCTATCAAAGCAGTGTCATTTGAGTTCATCCAAAGAAATGTTGCCCTTCAATAAACAAACTGTTTCTAGTCTGTTAGTTCTGTGGGCTTTGTTGCGGGGGGGGGGGGGAGTATTCACAGCTGTAGTAGTTTCCCTACCATAAAATCTGTCAGTTGCATGCAGGTGGCTTTTGGGCGGTCTGGTTTGACAATTTGAAGAAAAGACAATGGCACACTATAATCATTCTTTTATATTCTCCAAAAATTGAATTATTCCCTCCTTTATGTACATATATGAAAATAAGAAAATAAGATTAGAATTCAAGATTGCAAATATCAGAACACATTACTGTAAGGAAGCTATTTTCTTCAAAAGGCCTTCTAAGTGTTCAGTTATACACACAGGCAGATAACAGTTCTAAACCATTTATTTGCAAGTATGGCTGAGGACAGACTGGCAATCTAAAGCGGAGGCAAAGCGGAGGGAACTGGAGCGGGGGGAAAAACCCACGGAGCTGGCCGTTCACACTGGCCAGAGCAATGCGGATCAGCGGCGATACAGAGCGTTCAGACTGCCACGGAGCGTTCAGACTGCCGCATAGCCAGCGCGCGCATCTCGTGCGCGCCGCGGTGCTTTTTTTGTTTTCGTTTGATGTTTTTCGCATGTGCGCACATGCGCACGTGCGCACATGCACATAACTTTTTGCCGGCGCTTTCACACTTCCTCCGGATGCCTCCCGCTTCTTCCAGTTCACACTGTTTGGAAGCGGGAGGCATGTGGAGGAAGGCCCCTGAACACCGGGAAAAAACGGTGTCCGGGTAAAGCGGAAGCAAAGTGACTGGGAGACGGGTAAGTATGCAACGGAGCCGACGGACAGATGCGCATGTCTGAACATGCTCCTTTCCTCCGTTTGCGAAGCGTGCCTGCCCCGCTTTACATTGCCAGTCTGTCCTCAGCCTATGTTCCACTAAAATGCAGTTAGAATTTAGCTGCCAAACTGCAATTCTAAACCTACATCTTTGAACATGCATCTCACATTTCTTCATGTAAACCTCTTTGTAACAGTTCATTCAGTGTGTGGGTATTCATGTAGAGAAAAACAGCATACCATGATTTCCCTATACCATGTAGTGTTTGTGTTTAGAATATGAAGCAGTAATAGCTTGGAAAGGGCTCTGGTATCCTAAAGCTCCAATTCCTATTGGCTGATTAATAAAGACTCCCATTGGTCCTGAAGCCAATCTAGATACCCAATCGCTGAGCCCTGCTTGGGTCCAATAGTATTGCTTGTATATAGTTACATTGTTGAAAGTTATGTGTCAGAACAGTATAAATGAAAGTGCTGCTCTCATAGAGCTGTCTTTTGAGCTGATCAGTGTCACTGAATAAAAGCCTGTTTGTTTGGATTCATCGCCTCCTGCTCAGTACTTAAAATATATGAATCAAGGTCTCAATCCTAATGCTGACTTTCTTTTGCATGTTGTCCGTTCCCTTTTTAAAGATGTCATGAACAGATCTGGGACAACATCGTATTCTAAACTTGGCAAAGGTGGACATTTTCATAAAGATGACACAATGTGGTACTTTGGTTTTTAATCCCTTTTCTAATAATGCCTAACATGAAAATTGGTTTCCCCCCCATCTTTTTTTTCTTTCAAAAATGCAACATCTGATGAAAAACATGCTTATACCAGGGCAATTTTGTTTGCTGGAGGGCAGGAACAAGAGAGGGTATTGCTTTCATGTACTCTTCCAAGACGTATCTCTCTAGCCACTGCTGGAAAGATGCTGGATTAGATGTACTGTAATCTAATCTAGGAGTGTGAACTTAAAAAAATCATTTGGGGGGTTTCAGGGAAGGCATTTTTTTCTGTTATTCTCCAAATTTTCAGGATTACAAGTTTGGGATTCCATTTGGGGTACATTTTTCAGACTCTAGAATTTCAGAACACTATTTTTGTCCCCTTTCCATCCCCATTTCCCCCCCAAAGGCAGTAGGAGCAGGGAGAGAGAGAGAACACAGGCCTCAGCAAACAGGTGTTTGGCAGTGCATATGTCCTTTAAATTGTAAAGGACAATTATTTTATGTGAGAAAAACTAGCCTCTGAACTCTGAAGACCAAGTCACATAGGAAACAATGGCCCTGAAAATGTGTGCTGCCAAACAGTTGGGAAATGCAGAACATACACAAAATAGATATAGAAAATAATAGCCCCAGTCTTTCCTATATACACAGATTCTGAGGCCAGGTCGACCATTAGTGGCTGAGGACAGACTGGCAATCTAAAGTGGGGCAGGCACGCTTCGCAAACGGAGGAAAGGAGCATGTTCAGACATGCGCATCTGTCTGTCGGCTCCGTTGCATACTTACCCGTCTCCCAGTCGCTTTCCTTCCGCTTTACCCGGACACCGGTTTTTCCCGGTGTTCAGGGGCCTTCCTCTTCATGCCTCCCGCTTCCAAACAGTGTGAACTGGAAGAAGCGGGAGGCATCCGGAGGAAGTGTGAACGCACCGGCAAAAAGTTTTGCGCATGTGCGCACATGCGAAAAACATCAAAGGAAAACAAAAAAAAGTGCAGCGGCACGCGCGAGCCGCGCGCGCTGGCTATGCGGCAGTCTGAACTCTCCGTGGCAGTCTGAATGCTCCGTATCGCCGCTGATCCGCATTGCTCTGGCCAGTGTGAATGGCCAGCTCTGTGGGTTTTTTCCCCCGCTCCAGTTCCCTCCGCTTTGCCTCCGCTTCAGATTGCCAGTCTGTCCTCAGCCAGTGTCTCCCTCCCCTCCGCTGTTTGGCAGCATGTGTGTCCTAATGGGGAGTTAGGCTCTATGGAGAGTAGACCAGGCCTCCAGAATTCAGTGACCAGGTCTTTTCATAGTCAAGAATAGCCCTTTAAAGTTTAAAGGGATGATGTTCCACAGGACAGCTGAGCTGGAACAGACTTCCTCTCTTTCCTCCTGTTTCTCCCCATTCCTGTGCCTTCCTGAACCAAAACCCTCCCAAAATTCTGGGAGTTAACTTATCATTACTGCTGGAATTTTGGGAAGGTTTTGGATCATTTTGGATGTGAGCACAGCTGGATTCATTCAAATATACCAGAGTCAAAATGAAATCTGAAATTAGCTGTTTCATGTCAGCTCAGGAATATCCAAATGCACATGCTTAGAGTGCTTTTCTCTTCCCATGTTCTTAACTGTTATAACAATATTTACTCTTAAAGCCTGACAGTTGTCATTTCATTGGCTGAAAATGTATTCCTGACTACTAAAGTAAGGCTGCGTTCACACACACTAAATAATCCACTTTCAGTGCACTTTCAATGCACTTTGAAACTGGATTTTTACAGTGTGAACTGGCAAATCCAGTTTGAAAGTGCACTGAAAGTGGATTGAAAGTGGATTATTTAGTGTGTGTGACCGCAGCCTAAGAATATTTCTTGTTTCATAACATGTATAGCTGCTGGAACAATCCCCCTTGTCTTTTCTTTTCTGTTGTTTTTGTATGCTGTAAAACTTTTCATTGAGCCCAGTTTGTTTCCTGAAGACCTGATTCATGTTTTTCACTATTTCTATACACCTGGTGTCAAAAATAATACCAACTGTATTAATTTCTTGGTAGAAATTAAGCACAAGGAAACAGAAACTGGAAGAAAAGGATGCTGAGCCCTCTCTGATATCTGTTGACTTATCCCAAGATAGTGCCTTGTCCAGGTAATTTTTTATTGTTTTGTTTCCATCAGTAGGCTCCAAAACTGCTGGTAAGTCTGGTTGTGGGGAGTGAATAAATCTGATATTGTTTATCAGCATATAATGCTACCTTATTTTCAGTCAAACCAGTTCTCTGCCTGGTCCACTGTTGTCTGCTTTGACTGGCCAGCTGTGGCTCTACAAGACCACAGGTAGAGGTCTTTCACAAGCCTGAGCTGCTTCCACTGAAGAGGTCAAGCACTGAGCTTGGAATCTAAGTACATATGCATCTGCTTCCTGTTATGCAAGACTATGGACAAGCTGATTTTTCAACCATGTGAGTTAAAACCATTAAATGAGTATAAACCATCTACAGTGCCATTCTAAAAGTTAAACCTTTCTGTGTCTATAGAAGTCAATGTACAATGAAGGTTGTACTGTTTATTATATTATTTATTTTCGTGATTTTATCCTACCCTACCCTGCAAACGTATCCCACCCTACCCCACTGTGACAACCTGAGCAATGTCAGAGTATATGAAACACATAATGCCACTCTGGAGTGGATGAGAGGTTCTTGAGAGAAAGCACCTCTTTTTATGGAACTTACAGAGACTGCTGTAAAGCTTGATGCAGGGCAGAAAGTCATGCATCAATCAGAGGAGTTATGCCTCTGTACCGTAATCCAACCTATATGAATAGAGTGCCAGGATGCACCCAGCATACTTTTCTGGATGAACAGGAGTCCAGTTGATGAAGGGAACTTGTTCAGTATAAAACTCTCACTCTTCCCAATGTCAGTAGTGCATAGAACAGTGAGAGGTCTTATCATATCAAGAAAATCAGTACAAGGTATGTAGGGAAGTAGCAGCAATTACCGGGCTATCTGCAGAGCTGGGGCGGAAAAGCACTGAGTTAGCCCTAATAACAAGCTCTTCAGATTTTTACTGCTAAAAATTTTGACATCAAATAGTGATTCACTGTACAGCTGTATGATATGGCATAAATCCTATTGTGCTTACCAAAAGTGAACTTATCTTGTTGCTATAACAGGCAGTATACACTTGATGCTATTAAATTGGCTGAATATCCTCAGATAAAATAGATTTTTTTAAATTTCTTGTTTTCTATTTCTTCCTCCTATTTTATTGTTTGCTTTTAGAACTTCTGAGTATAATCAAGAACTTTGTGCTAGAGTTGTGAACAGTTGGGGATTAGAGGTTTTTTCCTTTTTTTATTATTACCAGAAAATAAGATTAAGTGGTGTTTGCTGCTGTCTTTTTAATCTCAAATGAGATTGCTAAATGTGCTCAGTTTCTGTCTTGCTTAATTATTCTGCCTTCATATTTCTATTACAACAGAATGATTAACCATGAAGAAAGGTTGATGAAAACTGCTGTTTGCATATTAACACATGATTTTCTTTTTCAGTTTTTAAAGTTAACAAGTAAACAACATGATAATTTATTCCACAATTAAAGGGGGGAGGTTTGGCAAGAAATACACTATTTAACTCAATCCTTATAGCTAAGTAAGTCTGACCAAATGTCTTCACATTTCTTGTACACAACAGTTCTGGAAAACTGTATACATTGTTTTGTAGATGATTTCCATTCAGTTTAAAACATGGTGCTTTCACCCAATTCATAAAAACAAGCTGGTGCTCAAGAAGCATGTGAAAAAGCATCTGTCTGAACATTGGTCATTGCCTTTTAGTTGCTCCTATTGGTGGTTATTCTGGCTGTTGATTCAAGAATAACCTGATGTTTGTCATGAATGATCAGGGGAATTTGAGCTAAATGTGCTTGGCATCACTTGCTTATCAGTAGTAACAAGAATGATGATTAGTCATTAGAACATAATCAAAAAGATTTCATGCAGAGTGATACACCTGTGCACCTGGCCAACATTCCAATTGCTTCACTTCCCATTCTGTGCCTTTCTTCCCCTATATAGTAGCAAAATACATGTTACTAGAACATTTCAAAAAAGTGTGATTGTACATACATTTATATCATGATACATTTTGTTTAGTGTTTTAACAAGGTGCAGGCACACATGCACATCAGTAAAACAATGCAAAAAACACACCCTTTGGATGTCATGATGACCTTTGTGGGCCTTCACAAAGCTGGTATTCTGCAGTTTCTTTTCTGAACAAATGTGCACTGGTAACACAGAAGATCTAAGGAACTGAAAGTTATGCTAAATTCTGAATGATCCTATTCAGGAAATACTTTTAAGGATTTTCTTAGTTAAGCTGAAATTAAGAAAAAATTATAACATAGGCCAGAGAGAAATACCAGACCAGTAGAACATGGTAAATCTATTCAAAATTCACTAGGAAACCCACCTTCAGGTGAATAAAAATGTTTCCCCAGTACATAACTTTTAATAATAACCCAGCGTCTTGGTCATTGTGACACCATCAAAAGCTGAAATGTTCCCTTTGTAAATAGGGGTCTCATTCCCCCAGTGGGGTTTAGGCATCTTTCACCCCCTGTTCCTGTTGCCCACTAAGGTCAAATTTACATCTGACTTTCCTGCTAGAATCATTCTAGTTTTTTTTTTTTAAAAAAAACTGTCTATACCTGTTTCTAGTTTCAAACCATACTTGTTCTAGTTTATAAATTATTGTTTACATTTGTTAACTGCCCTCCTGTGGTCAAGCTAGCATTATACTGCTTTAAACAAATGCTGTTGCTTAGTTCTCTTCAGACCCCCTGGAGTGAAATTTAAAACCAGCGTGAAATGAGCTTGGGAAAAGACAGCAGTCAAATTACTTCAGAGGGGAGGTGTAAATTGGGCCTAAGAGTGGTGGCAGGAGAAAAAACAAACAAACCTGCCGCATTGTATGTGGTGCTATATCACTTCCAGTAAAAAGCTAGAAGTGACATAGAGGAGATCTAGGAGTCTCTGGAAACGATGTCACTTCCATTTTTACTGGCAGTGACTTGGCATTGCAGCTGGCATCATGCCTCCCCCGTATCCCTACGCACAACCCTATTTGTAACACTTCAGAATGGTTAAACTGACTTCAAACAAGAATATAGATAAAGAAGGGACTCTTCTTTACCATCACTGTTACAAATATCTTATTGTTATTTTCCAGTCTTTTTGGGATCCCATTTCTCCACTTGTATTGCTGTTCTCTGTACCCCCCCCCCCAATAACTTGCCTTACTAGGGTTGCCAAGTCCGGGTTGGAAAATACCTGGGGACTTTGGGGGTGGAGCCAGGAGAAGGTGGGGTTTGGGGAGGGGAAGGGCCTCAGCATGGTACAAT
The DNA here is from genome assembly GCA_029233225.1 of Lepidodactylus listeri. Lineage (NCBI taxonomy): Eukaryota > Metazoa > Chordata > Lepidosauria > Squamata > Gekkonidae > Lepidodactylus > Lepidodactylus listeri. Next base: position 113,010,424 of record JARCFY010000001.1, on the reverse strand, counting down.
GCCATAGAGTCCACACGTCCAAGCAGCCATTTTCTCCAGGGGAGCTGATCTCGGTCAGCTGGGGATCAGTTGTAAAAGCGGGAGATCCCCAGGCCCCACTTGGAGGCTGGCAACCCTATGCCTTACTTACTGTTTCTTCATCTTTACATTTATTCTCTGGTTCTATGATTACAGTCTTGAGCAATAATCGTTCAACAACATAGCAGCAGTTAATAGTTAACAACAGTAAATAGTAATAACAATAATATTATAATAGTAACAAAGTAAACACACCTATAATAGCTAAAACATCAGATTATCCAAGTCTATCTATCTATTGAATTTGATTACATAAAAAACAACAACAACTTAGCAATGGTCAGGGTAATTTCTTGGTTGCTTCCAGGCAAAAGAGTCTGTAAATTACAGTGGGTTGGAAGACTAGCCAAATCCTTTAGGAGAGGCTATTTCTTGATCAATATCTCTTGGCATCCAGAAAATTCTTACTTTCTGGTTTCGTTTTTCTCTACTTGTCATGTGCTTGTCTATTTTTCCCCAAGCTTCTATGCAGGAATAGTTATCAGCTTGCTTTGGGTACAGATGAAATGCTGACTTATCTTCAGGGAAGAAGTCAAACACGACACACCTCACAGGGAACTGAAATATATCCTTTTATGGTTTTCACTACTAGATAAGAAAGTATTAGGGAAAAGGGGCCCTAATGGCTCCATCCTCAGGCTAATTCATAAAAAACTCTTCACAGACATTTCTTGTGGGACCTCAATGATCTGTGGCATCTCCATCTCTCCTACAATACAGGCTCAGCTTATCTGTCATTTTCAGGCACAGCAAAGCTGATTTTAAATGTAATGTGTCAGTCAGCAGAGTTTCAGTTCAAGCTATCTAGTTTATAGTTCCTTCAATTTAGTGTAGCCTCCAGTGGCTCTTCAACCTGCTTGTAATTTCATGTTCTGCTATTTATTCCTAGCATTTGTGTTTATTCATTGACTTTTATTAATTACAGCTTTTCAGTCTTGATTTTGTCTCAAAAGTAACTTTCAGTTGTTTCTGTGATACAGATATCAATATGCATTTTTTTCTTATCTTGACATGGATATTATTGTGGGGGGGGGGGTTGTGTGTGTGTACTTGCAAGCCTGGAAGTCATGGTGACTTCTGGCGACCCCCAGTGGGGCTAGGACATTTCAGAGAGGTGGCTTTGATGTCACATGCCTCGGCATTCTAGCCCAGGTATTCCTTGGAGGTTACCCTTCCAAGTACTTGCCAGGATTGACCCTGCTTAGCTTCTGAGATCTGATGAAATTGGGCTTGCCTGGGCTATCCAGGTCAGGGTGACGGGGTATTATTAACTCAACACCAAAATAATTATAATTAACAAGTTTACTAATAAGATTTGTATTTTATTTATAAGGAAAAACTGAAGCTGTTACAAATATTTAATCTATGTTTCTACATCTTTTTTAGCAAGCTAAAGTGCAAGATGTATAATGTGTTTGTAAAGTGAATATTTATAATGCACAGTTTTGTAAATGTGCCAGAGTAGGCAACTATAGTAATGACAATTTTTTTAGAACGAATTTCATTGAAGAATACAGGAGTGTCAAGAATTCATTTGCATTGGAGCAAATGTAATTTTATAAAGTTATTGAGATCAACTGAACACCCATTTCTTTCTGGGTATGGAGTGCAATGTTTGTTTAAAATGCTTGTCAATAGTCTACAGATTCAAACCAATAAAAGTTATAAATGATATGATTCCCAAGTCATGTGGAAGCAGCCCCACCCCACCCTGTGTCTAACATTCAGAGGAATGTGGTGATTTCATCCCTTCTGTTTTGACTGTTTTAATTTTGCTTGTTCCTTGTGTGAATCAAATCTGTGGTTCTATATTTTCATATCATTTTCTGTTTCCTCTCATTAATTTTTTCCATAACATGTACACATTTTTCAACATTATTTGTGCATCTGTAAATCAGCATAAGATAGAATTATCAGTTATTTATAAAGCCATACAACTCACCAGGGCTTTTTTTGTAGAAAAAGCCCAGCAGGAACTCATTATCATAATAGGCCACACTCAACATCAGAAACTCATTAGCATATTAGGCCACACCCTGACAGCACAGCTTCCTCCCGGGATTGACTTCCCCAGGTGCCCAGTGGCTTGTGGGGCACCTGGGGAACCCAAGGAGGGGAGGCAGTTTAAACTGCCTTCCTTCCCTGGATTGGATTGGCTTTCCCAGGTGCCCCTGTGGCTTGCAAGGCACCTGGGGAACTCGGGGGGGGGGGGGAGGAGGCTGTAGACATGGCCAACTTGGAAGCCAGCCGGAACTCTGTTCCTGTGTGTTCCTGCCCCAAAATAGCCCTGCAACTCACTTATATGATCCCTCATATCTGCAGTACTGCCTTTCCTCCTATGCTTCACCATGACAGCTTTCTTCATGTGAGCAGGGTCTTATGCAGGCGCCAACCTGCATACAGGCAAAATCAACAACCACCCATACACATGCTTTATCTGTTGTGACCCCTATCTTATAGAATAGCCTACCTGAGGAGGTCAGGAAAACTCCCACTCTCTTGGCTTTCTACAACCTGTGCAAAACTAAGCTATTTAAGAGGACTTTTCTGCACAGGCAATAGGGTTGCACTTTAAAAAATGGTTCTCAAAGTTACTTGGATAAATGCTGAGGTGCTGTGGTCTATACTACTGTGTATCGCTTGTACTGTCTGTTGCTGTTAATATGATCTAACTATGTAATTTTTTTCTGATTGTTTTACATCTCATGCTTATAGTATGCTTTGCTTCAGTTTGGTTTGCAGATTTCTGGTTGGTTCCATGAATCTACAATCTAAAGTCTATTGCAATATTTATTGAATGTCCCATCCAGATGACTGTATTGACTCCAGGGCTGTAGCCAATAGTGGTGTGCATGGGGCAGTGCCCCCTTTCATGTCTGCAGCACCCCCACTCCATACTACCTGGGCTGAGGGCAAGCGGTTTGGGCCTGAAGGGAGAGCTGCACCGGGACTCCAACTTAGTCTGGAGAGCAATTCTCAAGGCGAGCCACTACCCGCTCTGGCATTTCCTTGGAAGTAATTCCTGGCACTGAGGTTGGCCCTGAGGAGGTGCCAGCAACGCAGTATGAAGGCAGCATGCCCATGTGACACCATGAGAACAGCCCCAGCCAGGCTGGAGAAATGCACCCTGGGAAGTGGAGTCTGTTGGTTGGGGCTGGAGCCCAGACATAGTGCTGCTGCTCTTCTCACTGTTGCCATGGCCTCAGCCTGCCAGTGACAACATTCAGTGGGGTGGTGGTGCCAGAACTAAGGTGTTCGGTGGGGAGCAAGCTGGAGCTCAGCGAGGAAGAGGAAGGCTTTGGTGAGGGATTTCAGGCGAGTGGGGTAGGGGGAGGGGAAACTGCCAGTGACTCTTCTTATTTAATTAGAAGAAAAGAAGAAGAAGAGATTGGATTTATACCCCACCCTTCACTACCCGAAGGAGTCTCAGAGCGGCTTACAATCTCCTTTCCCTTCCCTTCCCCACAACAGACACCCTATAGGGTAGGTGGGGCTAAGAGAGCTCTTTTGGGAACTGCTCCTGAAAGAACAGCCCTGCAAGTATTTATGAGTGATCTAAGGTCACACCAACAGCTGTATGTGGAGGAGTGGGGAATCAAACCTGGTCCCACCATATGAGAGTCCATGCTCCTAACCACTATACAAAACTGGCTATACTACTACACCAAATTAGGAACAGCTGGTCCCCCCCCCCCCCGCCCCAGCACACTCCCCCAAAAAATCCTGGCTATGAGGATGATTGACTTATTCTGTGTATTCTGCCTTGAGTCCCAATGAGAAAGGGGGCCTATAAATAACATAAATAAATAAACAAGAAATTCTGCAGAAGTAAACACTGAAAAGCGAAGAATCAAAATTATTACCAAAAATATAAACGAATATATAAGTCAGACAGGCAACATTTGCTCATCTCTAAAGTTTAGATATGCCAAGCCCTACAACCATGATACATGATATGCTTTAACAGGATCTACATGAAAACAGAATATAGTAAATTATCAAAGAACTCCAAGTTCATGGTTCTGTGTTATAGGTTCTTTATCATATGAGAAGGAAATATAGTTGAAATCCTGCACTGTATATCACATGGTACAGAAAGGTAAGGAAAAAAATGAATTATAAAGTGACTGAGTGCTTGCTTTTGGTGTTCACCAAGGAACTGTATGATTTTATGTGTAATGCAAACTCTTTTCTACTTACAGCTATGCAATTCTGAAATTATAGTCCATACTTGGCGTGATCATTTTCTTCCAAAGAAGCATCCCTTTGAAGTGATGACCCAGCCATGGAGGAAGCTTATCTGAGCTGGATCATTACTGGAACACACCACGGTTGCTGTGCTGGTTTCCTATCTTGCTGCATCTCACAGTATCTTTTTATTCACTTTGAAGCATAAAGGTAGATTAGAGTGTTTTCTTGCACAATAATTAGTTTGAGTCTAATTAAATGATCCCCATTAATTTTAATTGCTAAGTAAGTTTAACAATCCCCTCCAATCTATTGTACTATTATGAAACATGTTGGAGCTTGATGAGTTTCTAATGAAACGTCTTCCTGTGCAAATATTTTACACATGGTTTTGCACCCATCAGAGTACTCACCTAACCTCATTTGTCATTGAGATGTGCTTGAGTCTGTGTTTTGCATTACAGCAAATAAGTGAGCACCTGACTAATGCAGAACAAGGCACAGAGAACTGATGAATGCAGAATAAAACTGAGGAAAGTGTATAGGTATCTCAAGGAGTCACTTTGGGGGAAGAAACCCTACCTCACCCTGTGTATGGCATTCTGATCATTCAACAAGAACCTTCATAATTGATTGGCATAGTTCAGCCAACTGCAGAACCTGTCACTATTAGCGTTCAATTAACTAAGCATAGTGTTGGTGTCCATGATTTGGTCTTCTTATGTTTCACTTCCTATCTTTTGGACTAGTACTCCAACAGCATTCCATTTGTACAGCCAAACTGCATGTCATGCCCCAAGGATACTCCTTGGGGGACACCACCTTCCACTGTCTTGTACGCTGCTGTCAGGATGCTCCACAGGCCTCAGAATGGGAGGGGAGGGGATTGTATTACCCAAGACCTCCACCTCATGGCTGGAAGGCCTTGAAGTAGGCATGAGTCTCCTTTTATGCCTCCCTTCACCCTGCTGACTCAACACAATCTCCTTTCCATTCTCCTTCCCACAACAGACACCCTGTAAGGTAGGTGGGGCTGAGAAAGCTCTCTTGAGAACTGCCCTAGAGAGAACAGCTCTGAAAGAACTTATGACTGACCCAAGGTCACACAAGCAGCTGCACGTGGAGGAGTGGGGAATCAAACCCAGTTCTCCCAGATTAGAGTCCATACACTTAACCACTACACCAAACTGGCTCTCACATTTGAAATTAAATTAGCATTTGAAGTAAAAGGCAGCCTGAGAAGGAGAGAAGAAGCATTTGAAGAAAAAGGCAGTCTGAGAAGAATTGGCATGGATTCTGCAAGGGAAGATCTTGTCTAACTAGAGTTTAAAGTTATTTGAGGGGATGAACAAATATGTGGATGAAGGTAACTCAACAGATGTTGTTTACCTAGACTTCCAGAAAGCTTTTGATAAAGTTCTTCATCAAAGACTCCTAGGCAGTGACATGATAGAGGTTTACAAAATTATCCATGGGATAGAGATGGTAGAGAAAGAAGTATTTTTCTTCATTTCTCAGAATACAAGAATTTGTGCACACTTAATGAAATGAACGAGCAGTAAGCTTATAACAGAGACAAGGAAGTACGTCTTCACCCAAAGAGTAATTAACATTGGGAATTCACTGCTGCAAGAAGCAGTGGTGGCTACAAGCATAGACAGTTTCAAGAGGGGACTAGATAAACATGTATAGCAAAGGTTCATCAGTGCCTATTAGCCACAAGGTATAGATGAAAGACTATGTTTAGGGTAGTGATGCTCTGTATTCTTGGTGCTTGGGGTCAACAGTGGGATGGTTTCTGAAGTTCTGGCCCTACTGGTGGACCTCCTAATAGCACTTAAGTTTTGACCACTGTATGGCACAGAGTGTTGGAGTGGATGGGCCACTGGCCTGATCCAACATGGCTTCTCTTTTGTTCTTATGACTGTCCCATCAAAGAAGCTTGTTGGTTGGGCAGTTCCATGATTATGAAACAACCTCCCCAAGGAGGCGTGCTTGGCCCCCTCACTTTTATTATTTAGGATGCAGTTTTATTTAGGACTGCTTTTGGTTTAGTAGCAGTCCCGTGTTGTTACTTTAAATAATGTTTTTAATATGTTTTCCTATGAGTTTTATTTATGTTTGTAAGTTGCCATGAATTAGGTAAGGAAAAAAAAGGGGGGGGAGATGGCTAAAAATGTTTTCAGTCACTCACTGAATCAACTTCAATGGGGCCTATACAAGTCAATTGACATTCCTATCTCTCAATATATACAAAGGAATTTCTATCATCTCCCATTCTTCCCGGTGGACATTCCTGTCATTTGTTTTAGTACTTCCCCCTCAAGAGGCTATTTGGGTATCTGTTGGTGGTAGTGTGTGCCCCCACACCCTCCTTCTCCACTGCTGGTTGGGGAGGATAGTCAGTGGGTGGCTTTCTCTGGTGAGCAGCGGAGAACACTGACTGGACACACCCTCCTTTTTATCTCCCCATACCCTTTTTTGTTGATTGCAGTCTTTGTACCATATCAGCCGTGGACCTGTTTGGGGTTGCCACTGGTGAGCTGGGGCCATTTCCAACTCTGTCAACTGCCCTGTTACTGTTAGGCAGTCTCTGTTCCTTTACTGAAGTGGGGGGGAGGGGTTACAGCCATGGCCCTGCAGCCTGTGTACTTCCCCTCCCCATCCCTCAGCTGTGACATGCACAGGGCCAGTTCTCTGGTACTGCAGGCCCATGGTTGGTTCTATCTTCCCTGTCCATCACAGCCCTGCCATTGAACCTTATTACCTGTGTGGGCAATAATGGCATGGTTTCTGGGGATGCTGACTGTGCAGCCCTGCTTTTTATTGTTTGCCTGCTTCCCAGTCTCTGCTGGAACCCTATAGGGAGCATACTAGTGGCTCCACAATTACACCAGTACCCACCCACTGCAGCTTGGATGACTCTCAAGATTGCACTATAAAAGAACATTCTCAGAAAACAGCCCTGTCACTTCCCCAGTAGCAAAATGGTAACAGTGACTGTTGTGGGAAGTAGAAGGTTAATGATTTTATTATCATATCTAGTGGGAATACACTAAAGCTCATAAGCTAGCAAACGCTAATTGTAGCAGCAGCAAAAGAGAAGGAAGAAGCAGGACTAGAACCCATACTTCACATATTGCAAAGCATTGCTCTAATCATACAGCCAACTGTCAGCACATGAAAAAAAACACATTATGGGGCATTTGGAATCTTCCATTGGCCTTGTTGTAAAACCAGCTATGTATATTTTACTATAGCAAGAAAGAATTCAGAAAAAGGTTGTGCGACTGCATCCTATGGAACCCTACAGGACAAATTCCACACTGATAACTGGCTTCCAGTGGCAATCCTTTGTGTTTGGTTCATAAGGAATTATTTAAACCAATTAAAAGGCAGTAGATAAAACCATTAAGAGCAGTAAAGAGGCATGGTCTTCACTGACATTCAGATGGAAATCATCAGCTAAAATTACCAGAACTTGGCATACAGCCAGACTGAAAAGGGTCCAGAGCACATGAATTATCCAAGAAGGCCTGGAGTTGCTCTGTCATTGCCCTCTCAATTACCTTGCTCAGGAAGGGCAAATTAGAGACAGGACAATAACTGGTCTTGTTACTTCTCTGTAGGGATTTTTTTGTTTTTTTAAAAGCAGGGAATTGATGCCCACTTCTTTGAGTTGCTGAGGGAAGGTGCCCTAAATCAGTGATTGATTTTTGTTAGCTTACCCTGAAACCCTTTCCTTTCATCTTCCCACCCAAACATATTCCAAAACAGTTTTAGGATTTTGACTTTCAGCATTTTTGAATGAATGGTTCCCTTTTTTTGCGGCAACCATTTTAGAATAGGTAAAGAAACAAGGGAAAAGTTCCAAAGAGGAGCATATTGAAATACAATTATTCTTCCCACAGAAGATTTTGTGTAGGTTAACTTGACAAATGCTACTGCCATTGGCAGTGGTGATAACAGATTCAACACATTGCACCACTAAATTAAAATAAATGCTACATTTTTCAATTGCTTTAATGGAGCAGTGAAACTGAGCTTTAGAGCAATGACATAGCTTGCTACCTCTACTAGTCTAGTTCACCTTTTCTTTGTCCTTCAGAACAAGCAAACTGTTCTTTGATTGTTGTTTTGAGTCTAAACCTGCTGAGCTGTATTTTGCATGGATTAAAACGTGTACAGCTGGGAATAAGATAGAGAAATTATGTAAAATAGAATGTTACAAAAGATATAACAGAGAAGTAAATGTTGCAGATAGCAAAAGGTGAAAGAGTTACTCTGTTCTGCTTTGCAATCCAGTTTCCAAGACAACTTTCTAAATCAAAATTAGTACATCATATTTTTAAATCATAAATTAGCCAGCTATTTGCATGACTAATATAAAATTAGTTTTTCATTAACATTTTTGTCACTGTGATAAACAGCCCCTTTCAATTATTTTTTTCCAGAGTAAATTCAAAAGGGAGATGTAAGTGTCCACTCATTCTGCAGTGCAGTAAACATTGTCCTTACCCTGAGCTGGCTTTGTTTACCTCACTGAGAGAATTGGATAGCCCAGTATGGCTGCATGGTACCATGGTATTGTCATGCTCCCTGTGAGTTCCATAATTAACAGGAAATACTTGCAAGAAGGAAGCAGGGAAAGGTCAGGGATTGGTGCTGTAGTGGCAAGGGATAAGCATAACTGCAAATGCTACAGCTACTAATACCACTGAAAAAAATATCCCCCCCCCCCCCCGCCGGTGAAAGCTTCCCCACCAAAAACTGAATCAACAGTCATTTGGTAAAGGTTCTACTTATTCAGGTTTCTCAAAAGTCTAAATTTTTGCTTAGTAGCAACATTCTAATTAATGGCTGCATGATCATCTACATAGGTTGGCTCTAGTTCCCTAGCTATATGACTACTGAGTAATCACTCTCTAGAGACAGAATAGAATAGATCCTTGTGGCATCTTAAAAGTTTAATAAATATATTGTGAAATAAGTGTTAATGAGCTAGAACTATTTTGTCGAATCAATGAAGTGTTACCAAGGAACATACAACATAAGAGTGGAGGGGGAGTGGGATTAGTTATTACAAGGACAGGTCAGAAGTCTAATTTCCCAGACTACCAGGGCAATACTAACCATCGGGGCTCATTTTGTAGCAGGAGCTCCTTTGCATATTAGGCCACACCTCCCTAATGTAGCCAATCCTTCAAGAGCTTACAGAGCTCTTCTTACAGGGGCTACTGTAAGCTCTTGGAGGACTGGCTACATCAGGGGTGTGTGGCCTAGAATGCAGAGGAGCTCCTGCTATGAAATAAGCCCTACTAACCATGGTTTCCCCCTCCCCTCAGAAGTGAATTTGAGATCAGATCTAGAGGAAGTTTGTTTTCTAAAGATGAGCAGTTGTTCCCTATTTCAATTCTTCTAATATTTTTCTATTTTTCAACTTTTTATTAATTTATACACACTACACACATTAATATAGCATGTATAAATGCAGACTTTGTATTAATTTTTGATGCACTTGGGGGGGAGTAAACATACAGGGAAACAAAAACTCACAGAAATAAATTAAAAAGGTTGGATTCAAACAGTTTTCCATTTATGGAAAAAGGAAGAAGGGGTCTCTTTTGACCACTGTGAAGTCTATATGGGGGAACATGGGGACTGCATGAATAAAAGTGATAAAATGTAATAAAGAGAGGACTGGACAAAGTTGAGCCCAAAAGTTGACTGGATCCAACCCAATGTGTTCAGTTTGCAAAAGGAATACATGTGAAAGCAAAATAGTAATTTTGGGATTGAAATAATAGGGATTGGAAATTTGAAATCGTACTGACTATTCTGGGCATGAGATACTAGGGAGCTGATAGACAACATTGAGAGAGATGAACTCATTATCTGAGTCAGCCTAAGGCTGCTTCATACATATTCATAAAAGTTTTTAACGAAATGAGGAACAGCAGCGGACACTGAAAGTTAAACTCTTAATTCAGTATACAAATTTTAACTGCTCATAGTGTTTGTATTCATTAACACTCCTGAATTCTTTTTCACTTCAGTTGTATATCTAAGTGAGACCAGAATTATTCTTTCCTTCTTCCTCCTCTTCTACCATTGTCCAGTTTTTCTACCACTGCTGTGGTATTGGCAGAGACAGTGTCAACTAAGCAGCCCATTAGTGGTAAGAGGAAAGTCCCCCTCCCTCTTTTCCTCTTTCTCTCTGACACTGTTTTCTCCTCTTTCTCTGTGACACTGGAACCATCAACACCTGAGACACTTGGTGTGCCAAAAATAATATAGTTCCTCAGACACCTTGAGGAAAAAAAGCCTTGGATTTCAATCATGTTTTATTATTAGCATGCAGTCTTTTTGGAGAGCATCCGTTCCTGCCTCTCCTCTCTTCTAATTTCTTTTTGATCATAATGGAATTGATTAATATTAAAATAAATGGGTCTTTGGGTTTTAAGGAGAAAATGGGTAAAGAGGAATTAAGAGATTTTTAACAGGGCTACTAAATTCAAAATGATGGATATATTAGTCTGTTGCAGTTGTTGTTGTTTTTTAAATCATGTGTAAAATGAAAGACTAATACATGAATTGTGACATAAAGCTTTTGGTCAGTTTTGAAGGATTTCCACATTTTTGTTCTTTTAGCTTTCACATTTGCATTGCCTTATGTCTTATGGTAGCTGTCACTGCCCACTCTAATGATCATCCCATACCTTAGTTCTAATTTCACACCATGGCCAATTTCGCACTGGCCAGTTGCCTCTTGTTCTCTCTGGAATTGCCCCTCCCAGTTTCCTCCGGAATATTTTCTTCATTTTCCCACTTGGAACCTCAGCCCTTTGGATATAGCGTGACAAAGGGTTTTCTCCAAAAAAATTTAGAAACTCCCACAATGGGGTGGCCCTGATGAAAGGCGGGCGAGTGGGTGTGTTTTCATTTTGGGTTCTCCCCCGGAGCAAACAAGAAAATCCTCTAAAAACAGGATTTGTTTGCTCCAGGGAAACTCTGGTGCAGCAGGGCGATACTCCAGAGCAAAATGTGAGACCGGAGCAACTGGTGTGAAATCAACCAGAAGCTCTGGTGCAAGCATGAGGGCAAACCTGGGGCAAACGCTAGTGCGAAATCGGCCCATGTGTCAGTGACACTTAGAACTTGTGCAAAGCTCTTCATCCTTTTCCAGAGCCTGGAGCTTGGGGGACAGATTTTGTCTTGATATGTCAGATTTCTATTTACAAGGTACTTGAAATACTTATAAAATATAGCAGCAATTCAGAGAAGACGTCCAGATGTTCATGGAAACAGCAGAACCACTGGTGAACACAAATAATGGCTAGTTACCTTGGCTAGCAAGAATTTATGAACTCCTAAACCTGCCTGTATTCATTATAAGATTAATTGTATTTTAAATTAATTTATTTTAAAAATAGACTCAAATTGCCAAGTAAATTTGACTCGGATTTCATTTGCAATTAGTGTTCTGATTGTATAATATATTACAAAAAATGTTTTCCTAGAAACCAAAGTCTACAAGATTGTCACTTGTATACCTGTAATACATTGCTGAAGGATGCACTTTCACACTTCTATATTCTTCCAATATCTTCTTCGGTATTTTGTCTGCACCAAACCATCTCATCACATCACATCCAGAGTTTTCCATTGATTCCTAAATGAGCATTTTTCATTTGCAGCTTCTAAGTGAAAAGTGTGCTGATTATGCTCAGTATAAGCATATGTCCTTATCCCAAATGTTTTCCTACAGCTTCTACTGCTGCTGTACTGAAAGAACTCTCAGTTTCCCCTAAAATTTTATGTACAATTATTAAAGTCAGAATCATATTAGTTTGAAGTATCCTGCAAATATAAACTGGTACCTAATCATCTTCTGGGAAAACAGATTTCTCTCTAAGGTCACCCTTTTCCCATACAGCCCGTCATCTGACATTTACTGTTAAAAGAAAGTATGAATTGCAGCCATTAGTTAAAGCCACTTGAGGTCAGTCTTTTACATATGTCAAGAATTAATAGTACAGTGCCATTTCAGTGATAGACAACTCACTCTCTTTCCAGTACCGTCATATATTAAATTCAGTGTTAACTCTGCATAGCTAAAGAAACAGTAATTGAGAATTAAAGAAGGTTCCAGTAAGATAATTAACATGGGTACAGCAAATATTTTTATTTTATTTCAGTGTGAGTATACTAAAAATACCAATAGAAATATAATATAAAAAGAAAGTAAAACTGAAGTCTTATTTTTAGGAGATTTTTTTCTCTTCTAATTCATTAGAACACTAGGAATAAGGCCCATTGTGGAAATAAATACAACGGGCTCTAGAAAGAGGCTCTGGAAGAGTCCCCTGGCCTTGGACACTCAGCGTCAATTTGCTGTGGTGACCTCAGCAGGGTATAATGACACAGAGTCTACCATTTTCTTCAGAGGAACTGACCTCTGCTACCTGAAGAGCAGTTATAATTCTGAGTGATCTCCAGCACTCACCTGGAAATTGGCAACAATGGTTCCCCAGGAGGAAATGGCTGGTTTAACAGGTGGAGTCTATGGTATTGTACCTGTCTGAGGTCCCACCCCTCCTCAAACCCCACCCTCTCCAGACTCCACCTCTCAAATCTCCCTATCTCCTTCCCAGCCAACCACCAACCTACCTTTATCTGTCCCTCTGACTTCAGCTTTCCATCTCCTCCCTCCTCAAGAGCAGTTGAAATTCTGAGTGATCTCCAGCCCCCACCTGGAGATTGGCAAAATGGTTCCCCAGGAGGAAATGGCTTATTTGGAGGGTGACATTTATGGGATTATACGTATCTGAGGTCCCACCCCTCTTCAAACCTCACCCTCTCCAGGCTCCATCCCTCAAATCTCCAAGAATGTCTCACCTGGAGTTGGCAACCCTATCAGGACTGGCCCCAATGAGTTTTCTCCCAAAGGCCAAAATAGGTGTGGAAAGAGCCTTTTACTGACAGAAACAAGCTAGCAACAGGCAGTGAGGGGAAAGTAGGGTTGTTAGCTCTGAGTAGGGAAATACCTGGAGATTTGGGGGGGTGGATCCTGTGGAGGGCAGTGTTTGGGGGGCAGGTGGAAGGACTCAGCAGGGTATACCACCATAGGGTCTACTCTCCATTTTCTCCAGGGGAACTGATCTCTGTCATCTGGAGATCAATTGTAACAGTGGGAGATCTCCAAATCCCACCTGGAGATTGCCAACCCTAGGGGAAAGTCAGCCATTCCTGTTTTCTGTATGTCTGGCCCCATCCTCTATCTCTGCTTGTGTGTGTATCCACTGGCTTTTTAAAAAAGTAACTTGGGCTGGTCCCTGTCCCCCCCCCCCACCTCCACTACACTGACAGCTGTTTACTTGGCAGCTTTCACCCCCATTCTGGAAAGTGTTGCTTCAGAAAACTTGGCTAGGAGTCTAAAGACAGTGGGTTTTGTCCCAAGAGGATCAATCGTCTGGTGAGGAGAGTGAAGACAGTAGCTGTGTTCATTGGAGCGAAGCAACCATCTTCTGAGGAAAGTTTTGGCGGGGACCACTTCTGTGGGTGGGACTCAGGCAATGCAGCCAGTGGATAGGGACAGCTTCTGACTGAAACATCATGGAGCCAACTGATTTAGGAGCATGTGGAATGATCAGAAAGTGCCATCCCATTACTCAATTATATATAAAGAGAGCCCTGCTTGATTAGACCAGTGATCCATTTAGCCCAGCATCCTGTCTTATGCAGTGGTCAACCAATTATTCTGGAGGTCCAACAATAGGGCATAGATAGAAGCTGAGTTATTCACTGGTATTCAGAGGTTTACTACCTCTGAATTTGGAGTTTCCTTTTAGTCACCCGGGCTAGTAGCCCCTGTTTGACCTAGCCTCCATGAATCTGTCTAATCAACTTTTAAAACCGTCCATTCCTGTGAGAAACAGTACATCCTCTGGCAGAAAATTCCACATTTTAATAACTTATTGAACAAAGAAGCATTTTCTTTTGTCAGTCCTGAATCTACTGTCCATCAATTTCACTGGGTGCCCCCAAGTTCTAGTATTTTGGGAGATGGGAGAAAAAACCTTTCTGACCACTTTATCCCATGCATAATTTTATGAAAGTCTATCACCCCAGTCATTAAAGTACTATGAGGTCTGGGACCAACATACCTTAAGGACTACCTTCTCCCATATGAGCCTACCTATTCACTCCAATTATCTTCAGAGGCCCTGTTTCAGTTGCCCCAGCCATCTGAGGCTAAATGGGTTGCAACCCGAGAAAGGGCTTTCTCAGTTGTGTCACCAAAACTTTGGAACTCCCTCCACAGGTAGATTAATTTGTCTCCCTCTAACAGTGTCTTCCACCAGCAGGTTTGGTAAGTTGGTTTGAGATGGAAAGTGCAAATCTTTCGGTGAATTAGATCCAATGCATCTTTTTGTCCTTGTTCAAGCAGGTGCCTAGAGTAAGGGACAGGGACAAAGCACAGCTATTCAAAAGTCCAATCATCAAACCAAAAGGGCAAATTTAAAGAGCACAAGTCAGGAAACAGTCCAGAAGGTCCAAGTACACAACAGTCTAAAGCAAAACAGCACACAAAGATTATAGACACATGGTTTCCACACTGGCTCTTCTTTTTCTGGCTGCTTTTATCAGGAGTCATTAAAGTCCAGGTGCATCTCCTCAACCTGGTGAGTCATCCTGGAACAAACAAAAGTCCTCAATGACTGAACAGCTGACAGGGCTGTCAGCCTTGATCATGCAATGACTCCAATTCAAAGGCAAAGGTTGCCCAGTGCTGGGGTTCCAGCTGTACACTATGGCACTATTCCTGCAGCTCCCTCTGGGCCTGCCTTCTCCAGCATTCCAAGGACTCTGGTGACCCCAGGGGTGAGGTGGCTGCAGGGCCTCTGCTTCAGCTTCCAATTCTGGGCTGCAGGACTGAGGGCATGACACACTGACAGCAATCTGAGACTCCCCTCTGTGCCTAACTGAGTCTCCACCTTGTCTGGTGGGTCTTCCTGCAGGCTGAGGTCAGCTTCCTCCATCTCTTCCTCATCTGAGGAGGTGTTGGCAGACAGATCCACAACACTCTTTCATTGGCTGAGGACAGTCTGGTGGTATAAAGTGCAAGGGAGGTGGGGCAAAAAGACCCAGGCCAAGGTGGGGGTTCCTAGTCGCACTGCACTGGCTGATGTGGCAGCATGCCAGGGAGGAGGCAGAATGGAGTAGTTGCACTACGGGGTCGCTCCTGGCACCACCGCAGTTGTGTATGGATTTGATTCACTCTGTTGACCTGTGCTTAGGTGCATGGGTGCATAGGCACAGCAGCATTAGGCGGTTGAGCGCACATGGGCGGTTATGTACATTCCTGCCGGATCAATGGGTTCACATTACCAGCGCTGCCTGATTGTGGCTTTTTTATGTCCATACTTCCGGGAAGCGGGATCAACACACCCTCCACGGCTTCCCCCAGCTTTCATCTGGTACTTTTTAACAGCGGGAGCAAATCGTTAAAGGATGGGGTGAGTACGGCAGGGGAATGCCAGATAGCTGTGGCTGTGTGAACCAGCCCACTTAATCTGCTTAAGAAGGGTCCCTATATCAGGCCAAACTGTCAGTCTGAACTCGGCCATTGGCTGTGATCAGATGTCCAGTTTGATCTGTTGCCATTGCTGTTCCCTTATGGATTTAAAGTGCATTATCAGACAGCAACATTTATCTGTCCCCCCCCCCCCCCACTGCGTGTTTATTTGATACCTGTTAAAAGTCTGGTCTTTTTGGGCTGAGCTGGTTTCAAATCGGATTTCCTGTTGTCTGATCTCCCAGTCAATCAGGCAGCTCTGACAGGGCTCTTGTTTTTCAGCCCCCATTTTTTTAGTAGTTAGCAAAGTGCACATGACTGTTTATTTGCACTACTCTACTCTCTCTCCCCCCCTCTGCCACAGGGGCTGCTCTAAACATTGTTTTCTGCATAGAAACTTTCAAATAAAAACACCCTTGTACTTCAGTTTTTTCCTGTGCTTTGAGGAAAGGGTACCTAGTGAGTAAACTTTTTTAAAATGGCTGACAGCCCCATGAACTACATATCCCAGAAGGCATAGCAGCGCTTGTGGGCATGCTCGAGGGAAAAATTATTTTTAAAAATGGCCAGCAGCAACACTCTTTGGCTGCAGGGTCTGATATGCATCTGATTGCTCAAGAATGGCACAAAAGCGCTTTAAAGAGTGCTAAAAGGGGTGAGTCTGATCAGTATTCTCTGTAATAAAATACTCTGGATCAATTAGAGGCGGGGCAACTGTGGATTAAAATGCACGTCTGACTGCAGCCTTTGTCTCTCTCCAGTGAAACAAATTTCCTCCATTAAAAGATGACTTAATAGGAGTCATTGGATCCACCTTGGCAGAAGGGAGTTATTGTATCTAATTTATTATCCTTGCTCTTCAGAGAATTTTAGCAGTGGCTTTTGAGCATAAGCACACAAACACTTTGTACGACCATAATATTGTTTTTCAGCTAAAAATTACAGAAAAGTTCAAATGATCTAGTGTAAATGATCTAGTATAAAATGTGAGAAGTCTGATTGGTTAATACATACTACAAGTATTGATGAAGTCATGGAGAACAAAGCTCTGTACTGTATTTCCCTTAGAGTCTATCTTCACACATAAACAGGGTACATTGTGATGTGTGAATGTGTATTGTGTGGTATACATGTATTGTATGGTATAAGACTGACTCAGTCTAGGAAGGGAGGGAGGGGGGGTTCTTCGGCTAAGTAATAATGTGAACAACTTAAAGGTTTCCTAAAGCTGTGATTCACAAATATATCAACAATTTAACAGGCCTAAAAATTAAATAGCTCCAATCAAAGGAACAGTGCCAGAGCTTAAAGGAGCTTCATTAAATAAAGAAACTTCAGGCTCAGTGAATGGAACTTTCATTACTTTTTATTATCTTTCAGCTTTCAAAATAGAGAGGACAAACTATTCCTTTACAGTATTGTCGACACTGAACACAGCATTAGGAGATAACCACTTTCATACATTTTAGAATAGCTCTAAACTAGGTCAAAGCAATGCCAGAATGATGTCTGTGGCGATGGAGAAATTCATATTCCAGACTCCCCTAGCTCAAAAACCTGCATGAGAATTTAAATCAGACCACTAGAGAAAGCCGGGGGGGGGGGGGGAGGCAGGAGGCACACCTGATTTGAAGCTTGTTTGAGCGTAAAAGCCACTCACTGGGATTCAGAGCCTTGAGGGCCAGTGGGGAGTGGCTGGCTGGTGCAGCTGACCCAGCTGGAAAGCGCCCCTCCCTTCCTGGGGGAGCTGGTCTTGGAGGAGGCCGGGAAGCAGAGTGGCCCGACAGGTTGGAAGGGGGGCACTGCCACTCCTTCTCTTCCCCTGAAGTCTGGGGACCATCCTGCTGCCCACCCGCCTGCCCCCTCCCAGACTCACCAACTGTGGTGATGATGAGAGTGCTGCAGCCTGCAGAAGAAGGCAGAGGCAAAGTCCCAGTTGGGATGGAAAGTGGCCCTGGGCTCTGATACAGGAGGTGAGAGACTGAGCTTCTTCCATGTCTCACGGTCATGGTGTGGGGAGCGTGCCAACTTCTGGCTCCTTCGCTGTTACCAAAATGCCACTTCCTCTTGCCACGCCATCATGGCCACGGGGCGTTCTTTGACTCTTTTGACCTTTTCAATGGGCTATTAGGGCCAGTCACTTCTCTCAAAGGGGTGGGGGGAGAACGACAGGCACGATCAGTGCTCACCACCAGGGGGCGCCCTAGGCAGATGTCTAATCTGCCTAATGGGCAGGCCAGCCCTGGGTGTAGCTCAGGTGAGGATTGCACTGTTAGCCATTGATTGACTGTTCCAAAGTCACCATCTTTCAGTCTAATGTATCAAGAATTATTGTGAGGGTAAGTCAACTGGGGGCATGTATACTACTTTCAACTTCTTGCAAGAGGAATGGATAAAAATCAAATAGGTCCTAAAGAATCCTTGACATGCTCCACTCACAGTAAACAAGGGAAAAGGGGGTGGCAGAAATAATTCAACAGTTAACTGAGGGTAGCATTTGTTGATTTTTCTTCAGATATTTATTTTCCTTGTGAACATTTCCCTATTTTAAATGGTTAATTACATTTATGTATTGATTTGCTGGCACTCTAAATTTCTAGCACACTGTAGTCTACCTATTTCCCCTGCAGCCAGTATTAAGTAGAATGACAGTGTTAATATGGATGGAAGGTTGTTCATGTACTGCAAGTATTAATCTTCATTTCCTCTAGTTTACAGTGCTTTAGAAACTGGCTAAGAAACTAATTCCTTATTCTTCTGGTCATGCAACATGAACTTTTTGACCACATTGGCAAGAATGTGGGACAGTCCTCCTAAGACCAGCCCAGTAGATCTTGTAACCCATGTAGGCAAACACTAGCCATATATGTAGCCTGCCAAGTACTTGTCTCCTGATTTTTTGCTGACCTAGTAAACAGTGAAAACAACAGGAGATCATTCAGTTCCTGGTCAGCCATATGTGATTATAAGCATGCGAGCATACTCAGTTTATTAAGCGTGCAATGTTTAGTAGTCTGGAATAAAAAGGTATAAGGATCACAAAATATCCTGCAAGCTATTAAGATTCCAGAACTTTTATGACTGGGTGTATTACAATGGCACATTGTGTCAGTTCATGAGTAAGTAGCTAAAAATCAGCATTCCTTAATTCTGAGTAGGCATGGGCTAATTGCAAATCTGAAGTACTCTTCTGATCCTCTGCTAGCTATCTTGGAGTTCCCTTCTGTGCAAGCAGCAGTCAAAAGAAGGAGTTTGCAGATAGTTATGCATAACAGAGGAACATAACACACTGTAGGTATAAACCTATGTATAGAGGTGACACTGATGCAACATTCAGTGTTGCAGCCTTATCACGGATGTTGGGCTAGTTAACTGAGATTAAGACAAAATAGATTTGCTGGAGAATATTGTGAGGAGTGAAGGAAAAAGTTTGTTACCCTCCGTTGTTTCTGATTGTTAGCAGAAGCATCTTGGTTTGCTTTTCTCAGACTAAGATTTATTCTACAACAGACTGGTCCACCCTACCTTCTCTATGAACTCTTCAGCAGTGCAAAGGGAAGGAGCAGGGCTCTTTTTCAGCAGGAACTCACCGAAACGCTGTTCTGGCTGGCGTCTGAGCATGCCCCGCCCCCTCCCTGCCAGGACTGAGCTGTTTACACTTAAAGGAAAAGTTCCTGCAGACAGCCGGCAGGAAAAAGCCCCACCCGGCGCTTTCCCTTTAAGTTCAGAGAGCCAGCAGGAGAAAGCCCCGCCCAAAGATTAAGCACGGGGCTAGGCTCTGCATTTGGCTTGCCGACGTCCCGTCGCTCTCCCTGCTCCAATAAGTGCCTCCCCCATCTCTCTTACTTCTCTCTCTCTCCCCCCTCACCTTTCTTTCTGTCTTTCTTTCTGTCTGTCTGTCTTTCTCTCTCTCTGTCCCCACCTTTCTTCCGTTCTTTCTCTTTCTCTCTCTCCCTCCCCCTTCCTTTCTCTCTCTCTCCTCCACCTTCCTTCCTTCCTCTCTCTCATCTACCTATCTATCTATCTATCTATCTATCTATCTATCCGTCTGTCTGTCTGTCTTTCTCTCTCTCTCTCTGTCCCTTCCTTCCTTCCTTCCTTTCTCTCCCTCCCCCTTCCTTTCTCTCTCTCTCTTCCACCTTCCTTCCTCTCTCTCTCTCTCTCTCTCTCTCTCGATCTATCTATCTATTTCCTTCCTTCCTTTTCTCTCTCTCCCCTACATTTCTTCCTTTCTTTCTCCCTCCCTCTCCCTCTCCACCTCTCTCGCTCTCTTTCTTTCTTTCTTTCTGTTTCATTTTGTTCTTTGTGTTTTTATAAAAAAATATTGAAAAGGGGGGGATGTAAAAAAGCAGAGAGCCCAGGAAATGCTGGTTTTGACAATATCTTTAATTTTTGAGCATCTCTTTCGTTTTCTCATGGCATCTTCTGCTTAAGAAAAGTACGTTTGAAGCCTGAGTTCATTGTTGTGTCTTGTTGGGAATGGCTTGCAAATATATGTGTGTCTAAAGTCTGTATTAAAGTGGTTTGGTGCTTACTGCCATGGAAGATAAAACATCTAAAAAAGTAGCTTCATTGTTGTGTGTGTTGGCAGAACACTTGACTGTTGCATGGGGGCTTTGGGGGACATCGGCAGAGAAACAGAGATATAACTAAAAATGAGCATGGTCAGCAGCACTTTGGAGATTGCCTGTTTTGTGAAATTTAAAAAGTGGGCAGAGTTTCTGATGAAGATGATTGTCCCTCTTCTCCTGCCACTGGGCTGACATCTGCCTTTAATAGGCCAGCAAAGTTGATGTTCTTAAACCTCCTAATAAGAGAGATTTCTGCTTCTGAGGAGTTCCAACGATTGGTGATCTTGTGATGGTAGTGATACTTTTATGTGGTAAAGACTACCTTTTCACAGGATAATTTTACCTGTGGGACAGACTCTGCAGGGTAACCACTCCACTGGTACATAATTGCTTGTAAAAACTATTATAGTATAATAATTCAGGTGGGTAGCCATGTTGGTCTGAAGCAGCAGAACAAAGTTGGAGTCCAAAGTTTCATCCAAGGTATAAGCTTTTGTGTGCATGCACATTTCTTCCATCTGAAGAAGTCTGGGTGGCACATGAAATCTTATACCTTGAATAAAATTTTGTACCTTGAATAAAATAGTCCACAAACTACTCCTGTCCAGTGCATCCACAAACCTAGAAGAAGAAGAGATTGGATTTATACCCCACCCTTCACTCCCCAAGGGAGTCTCAGAGAGTCTTACAAACTCCTTTCCGTTCCCCTCCCCACAACAGACACCCTGTGAGGTAGGTGGGGCTGAGAGAGCTCTGAGACAACAGCTGGTACAGAGCTATGGCTTGCCCAAGGTCATCCAGCAGGTGCAGGGGGGGGGAAGTGAGGAATCAAACCCGGTTCTCCCAGATTAGAGTCCGTGCACTTAACCACTACACCAAACTGGCTCCTAGCATTGTTCTGCCAGTGAACTAGAGTTGCCAACTCCAGGTTGAGGAAATCCCTGGAGATTTGGGAGTGGAGGGTGGGGTTTAGGGGAAGGAGGGACCTAAGCAAGCATAATGCCATGGACTCCACTTTCCAAAGCAGCCATTAAACTGATCTCTGTAGTTTGGAGCTCAGTTGTAATTCCAGGAGATCTCCAAGCCCCACCTGTAGGTTGGCAACCCTAAAAAATCATATTCAGCGTACTAGTTCTGCAGGAAGGCAACCTGATTTCCATGGGAACCTAACCTTTAGGAATTGATTCCAATCCAGTGTGGGAATAATTGTTGGACATAAGATATTGGTTCAGGCAAGATTTTGTATAGATGGGACAGAAAATAATGTTTTTATTGGTTTTGTCAAAACTGTTTTGACAACAAGGTAAACAGAATAAGAAGCAAAAGGTGGATGTGGCTGGATAACCACACTTCTGGTAACACCGGGTGTGGCCTAATATGTTAATGAGCTGAGCTGTCAGGGGTGTGTCCTAATATGCTAATGAGTTCCTGCTGGGCTTTTTCTACAAAAAGAGCCCTGGGAAGGAGTCATTAGTGTATCATCAAACCTACTGTAATAAAGGGTCCTTGAGAGATGTGCTGCACTGATGGAATGATCTGTGGAGGTTACAGGCTTTTAAATCAAGAGCTATCTTCACTTTTCATTCTGTTTTTTTCTAGATAACAGACAAGAAAACTTTATAATGAAAACTGGAGTTACCTTGATATATACAGTACATATTAGTTTACTGTATATATAAAAATGATATGCTTTATGGTCAGATGATATGGGATGATATATATGTCATTGCTTTGCAAATTTAGGATTGAGAGCTTCTTAGCTCTTTTAGTTATCTTAGTTTAAGATGAGAACTTTCTTTTTAAAAAAGATGATTCTATTTAGAGCAAAACAGTTTGTTGTAGTTGTCCTATTTGTAAATCTTGACTAGGTCACCTTTGAAACAGAAATGGGAACTTATCCACCATAAGTCATTTGCATTATATATGTGCAATAGCTGAATCTTATTCAATGGCAAATAGGAACAGCATACTAATGCTGACACAAAGCCCTCTGCTTTTCTTATTTAGTTTGGTGTTCTTTCTAAAATGGAATTTACTCACTGTCCTGATGCCAGGCTAGTCAAATGCCAAATATAGAAATAACATTAACTTGTTCAAAGCTCTGTTAAGCAATATTAGGGGAGTTAAAATTTTTACAGAACATTTATTACCAGAAGGATCTATTATTGAGAAAAAAAATTCTTGTTTCTTTTTTAGATACTTATATCCTGCTTTTTTTCACCATAAGTGACCCATAGCAGCTTATGGCATTGTTCTCACCTCTCCCATTTTATCTTCACAATAGCAACAACCCTGTGAGGTAGGTTAAGCTAAGAGAGCGTGACTGGCCCAAGGTCACTCTGAGAACTTCCACAGCAAACCTCTCTACCACTACCCTACTTTTCAAAAGAAATAAAATGTGATTTGGTGAAAGTAGTCCAATGAAAGAAGTCTTGTTGCTCTCACCGTCTCCTGTAGAGTGGCTAACCACTGCTGTAGCCCGGAATGGAAGGAGCTAAGTGGCAGTTGGCCAGGCATGCTAATGAGGGCGGTGTTGTCCCTCTACTTCAGTGATGGGACAGGAGGCAGTAGGACAGGCAGGCTAATGGAAAGAGCCTTCTTCTTTCTCCCTTCTATAGAGTAACAATAACATATTTTATGAAGCTGAATGCTCTTAAGGTTTATAACTCGGTTTTATGACCTAGGCTTATTTCAAGGTTTTATAAACACTACAAGCAGAAGGACCCGAGATACTTGTGGGGGTGGGAGAGGACCTCACGGCTGAGGAGGAAGCAGCCACAGGTAAGCTTTCCCCCCTGAGCACTGGCGGTGAGGCCTGGATGACTCTAGCCGCCAGGCCACCCGCTGATCTTCCCCCTCCCACCGGGCTCCAGTGGTGAGGCCTGGACACCTCCCAACCACCCAGCCCGCCACAGAGTATACATGCTCAGGGAATGCTCTTTTACTTTTTGGGGGGGATTTAAATATCCCCCATTAGTTTTTTGAAATTTTTGGAGTCCCTCAAGTGTGCAGGAAAATCTCTCTGCCCCCACAAGTGCCCCTGATGTGCAGATTTAGATATCCGCATGCACAGGGGCACTTGGCTGTTAGATATATAGATAGTGATGCTGTATAGTTCAGTGACTTTAGACGGCTAGCTGTTCCAAGCCACTACAATGTGTGTGTGCGTGTGTGTGTGTGTGTGTAGATGCTGAACAAAATAAACTTACAGTCTGAATCTTGCTGGGAACAAAGAACCATACTTTTAAAATATTGTAGGCAAGAAGCAACTTTGGGAAGCTACTAATGCTGCCTGCTTGTCCTCATAGGCTGTATGTTTACAAATAAGCAGGCTAATGCAAAGTACATAGTCTACAGAATGCCTTAAAACAAAAATAAGTTAAGACCAGAGAACCACACAGCTGAAACAACACACTCTCCTAATAAAGCATATAAATACACTAATTGCAAAAAATATATATCCAATTTAATACTATAATTGACGGAGGTCCAAAGTCATCAACAACAAAACATCCGGTAGGTACATTTGTTTCCAATAGTCTTCATCAGGCATGGACCAAAATGACATCCTAAATTACAGTTCCTAGAACTTCCTACTACTAGGGGAAGTGGAGAGGGTAAAATAATTGAGTAAATCTTAATACTTGCACAACAGTTTTGCTGACCATTTATAATGATAATCGACCACTCTTGAAAACTTTTAGAAAACACATTTAGTGTTTTATTCTATTATTATTATTGATGTTGTTAATTGGACTTATGGATCACCCAGCCCCTGCTACTGCAGGGCTCTGGGTGATGTACAGCAATGACAAAAACATCAAACATAGAATAGAACATGAATAACATTAACACCCCAAATCTAAAAGACTCAAGATGGCAAGTTCCAGTTATTTCCAATTACAGACTGCCAACCACTTCATGGGTGGGTGAGGGGGGAAGAGGGCTAGGGCAAATTTAGCTGAGAACAGAGGGCAGAAGAAGATGCCAGCCAAGATGGTAACTGTCGCTGTCCTCAACCAAAAGCTTGACAGAACATCTCCGCCTTACAGGCTCTGTAGAATTGCATACGATCCTGCAAGGCCCTGATGGTGTTCAGCAAAGAGTTCCACTAGGTTGGGGCCAGGATCGAAAAGGACAGCCAGATATCTTTGGGGCTGGGGACCACCAGCAAATTGCTGTTCTAGGTGTTGGGTAAATAAGACAGGGAGACTGGGGTTGTTAATCAAAATAAAGTTATTTGTCTAAATCTATTAGGAAGGGGGGAAATTGGAAAGTTCTAATAAATTAACAAAGTCCTAAACTACATAACTAAAGTCCTATATAACAAAGTCCTAATTCATACAGCAAAGTAGGCTAATACATACCACAACCCTCTAAGAGGAAAAAGGTAAACGCCTAGGGCGAGGCTGCTGAGCCAAGTAACCTCTCTTCTAGAACCTTAACATGAAGAAGCTCAAGCTCATTAGCCAACCCAAACACTGGTAAATTAAAACCATCCAATCAGTTTCTCAAACACACCAATTAACATACAGGATTGGCTCTGAGCCAGGTTGCACTTCCAGGTCAAGTCTCTGGTAGAATCATAAATATGTTAACTCTATAATGACTGAAATTTAGATCTTGCCATATCCCAAGACAAGGATCATGATGTTTTCCTGGAGACATAACAGAGGAGATGGTCCCATAGATACATTGGTCTCTGACCACTCAAGACCTTGAAGGTCAATATCAGAACCTTGAATTTGACTCAGTACTCCACTGCAACCCAGTGTAGCTGGTGCAGTACCAGTTGTATGTGTGCCATCTGTGACATTCCCATCAAAACTCACACTGCCACATTCTGGATCAGCTGGAACTTCCTGGTCAGTCTCAGGGGCAGACCAGCGTAAAGCTACTTACAGTAGTCTAGCCTGAAGATGTTTTTACCTTGACCTGGATGGCCCAGGCTAGCTTGATCTCATCAGATCTCAGAAGCAAAGCAGGGTTGGCTCTGGCTAGTACTTGGATAGGACTTGGATAGGAGATCACCAAGGAAGTTCAAGCTCACTATGCAGAAACGAGCAATGGCAGCCACCTTTGAATATCTCTTTTCTTGAAAACCCTACAGGGTTGCAATAAATCAGTTGCAACTTGAAACCACTTTCTCCCACCAACAATTAGTGTTTTTATTATATATATTTTGTTGACTTTGTCTGAATGCTATTATTTATATTTTTAAAAACCCTGTATCCTGTTTTAAGAACAGATATATCTTTCTCCCTCAACCTTTGTTGAGATTTTTCAGTTTCAATAGATTGTAGCACAAATCCAACCATGCAGTTTGTTATGTCCTGGACACAATTCCACAGACAACCAGGCTGCGATATAAGTGGCCCTTGCCCACTTTGATGAGTTCCTCCCTGTGGTTCTGGCCTGCGATGCATCCCCTTAGAGAGTGGGGGCTGTCTTGGAGCACCGCCTGCCCGACGGCCAGGAGGTCCCGGTCGCTTACTACTCTAGGACCTTGACGTCTGTGGAGAGAAACTACACACAGATAGACAAGGAGGCTCTCGCTATCATGGCGGGGGTAAAATTTCCATGATTACCTCTATGGCTGGGATTTCATGATTGTCACCGATCACAAACCCCTGCTGGGGCTCCTTGCCTCTGACTGCCAGACCCCTCAAATGCTGTCTCCTCGGGTTCTATGGTGGTCCATTTTCCTCTCTGGCTACCAGTACTTCCGGGTCTACTGCCCCGGCAAATCCATGGGGCACGCGGATGCTTTGAGCCACCTTCTGCTGCCTGACTGTGACCCTGACCCTGCTCCTGCCCACCTCATCATGTTCCTGGAGGAGCTTCTGGACTGGGTCATCCAGGTAACAGATGTCTCCCGGTGCACGGTCCAGGATCGCATGCTCTCCTGTGTTCTTGACTGTGTGGGAAGGGGGTGGCCCACATCTCCCGGGCTAGAATTCACTGCATTCACATCCTGACACAGTGAGCTGTCAAGCCACAAGGGTTGCCTACTATGGGGCTCCAGGGTGGTGATTCCAGAGCCCCTCTATGCCAGGGTGCTCAGCACTCTTCATGAATGCCTGGGGTTGTCCAGATGAAAGTCCTGGCCTGCAGCTACATACGGTGGCCTGGGCTGGATAAAGACATTGAGGCCAGGGTCCAGGCCTGTGTGAAATGCTAGGAGTCATGTCCTGACCCCTCCCCATGTGCCAGTCCACCCTTGAGAGTCAGCTCAAGGCCCATGGTCCCAGCTCCACATAGACTTCGTGGGGCCTCTCCAGGGGCAGTTGTTTTTCATTCTCATTGATAGCTTCAGCAAGTGGCTGGAGGTTGTTCCGGTAAAGTCTACATCATCCAAGGCCACCATCTGGGCAATATAGCACATATTCAGTATGCATGGCCTGCCAGACACGTTGGTCTCTGACAACTGCACAGCATTTACCTCCTCAGAGTTCCTTGCGATTCACAGAGCTACATGGCATACAACACGTAAGGTCTGCTCCTTTCCATCCATCCAGTCCTTTCCATCCAGACTCATTTCCACACCAGTCCAAGGAACCAGACACACCCCGAGCTCCAAGAGGATTCTTCCTGGAAGACGCTGTGTACATTAGAAACTATGCACGAAGCCCCCTCTGGGTACCAGGTAGAGTCACCAGAGTCAACGGATCCTTCTTTTGCGAGGACGGCCTAGTATGGCGACATCACATAGACCAGTTGCGATGCCGGTCAAGCTCTAGACCGACCAGGACCTGACATCCACGACCCCAGCATGGACTAGGAGGACCAACTGGAGGCTGATCCAGACCCGACCACTGTACCCCAGGAGTACCCACAGAACTCGACCCCAGAAACAAGCCAGCCAGAAGTCACTCCTGAGATCCCGACTCCAGCTGCTCTGGTTCCCAAGGTAGAGACTGCAGTCCCAGGACCACCCACTCCAACACTCTGTTGGTTGGACAGAGAGCGGAGAAGGCCAACCTATCTCAAAGACTTTGTGTGCTAGGGGGTGTGCCTGAACTATGGGGAGAGGGGTGTTATGTCCTGAACACAATTCCACAGACAACCAGGCTGTGATTCTCTATGGGTACACTTGTATGATTCTTTGATGTAACCAAACATGTAATGGCGCCAGCCATGTGGTCTGACTGCATGGCCTAGAAAAGGTACAAGCTTGAGGTAAAAGAACAATAACACCCAGACACCTAAAGATCCACCTATCAGGGGCTTAGCATATTCAAATGAACCAATGTAATCTCTTGTGGGAAGATTAACCTATCCCGCAGTGTGGGTGTGGATGGGGGCAAGGCTTTTCTGTGCATATAAGCTGACCCCCGGGCCACCTTGGCCAATTTGCATGCTTGTTCCTGACCTACAATAAACTTGATCATGCTGAAACTCACTCCACCAGCCTCCAGACTCCAGTACTTTTCACAGTTGCAAATCTTTAGGGGCTCTTAAGTTCTTGGAAGAGGCAGCAGTAAATTCTTTCAATTCCCCCTTCATACTATAGACCTCAAACATTGTCCCTTTTGCCTACCCACCCCCTGAATGAAAACACAACACAAATTATGGGTTAAACTGGGAACTGCTGATCTGCTTAATTTAATTAATTCTTTAAATCCCAGGTGGTGGCAGGCTTGTAAGGCAAGCCTCCTAACAGGCAAAACCACCTTGGAATCTCTTCAGACCCTTTTTCTCATAGCCCACATTGTGTGCATACAGGGGTTGGAGGGGTATAGTCCCCACCCAAAACTGCTTAGCCTTAAGGCTTGTCATATGCTCCCCCCAACTACAAAGAGGCCCTCACTAAGCTGCCCAGACTGCATATCCAATAGGGACCCAGTTTGAGGACCTCCCTATCACCGATATCTTAGGGTGCTCACCAATTTGAACTCCCTGTAACCTGTGCTTTTCCTGCCAACCCAGTCAGGGACTGGGCCTATTTATGAACCAGGCCTATTTATATGTCCCCCTACAGACCATGCAAAGCAGGTGAAAATAGGCCTCCCTCCTGGCCAATTTTCATGAGGGCCCAAAAAATTCCTGCTCAGCTCCTTAACAGGTGACCAACTACACCTGCATAGTCTCAAAAGAAGGAGGGAGGGTGGAGAGCTTGTGCTGAACCAGAAGGAGGGGAAGAGGTGGTTGCAGTCCAACCTAGTTGGTGCATCTCTTTCCTCTCAGCCAATGTCCAAGGGGTATGCCCCAATTGGCTACCACTCCTCCACATGTTTTATTCAGTGGGGCTGTGTGCAAATGCTAGTTCCAATCCTGTCTGCCCACCTCCTGAATGAAAACACAACACAAATTATGGGTTAAACTGGAAACTTTATTTATAGCAAGTGGATCTGCTTTACTTAATTGACTCTTTAAAGCATGGTTGGTGGTGGGCTTGCAAGCCAAGCCTAAGAGGGCAAAACCACCCCGGCTCAGAGCCAGGTCCAGAATATCTCCTTTTTCCTCACAGCCCACACTTTGTGCATAGAGATGATGGAGGGCATAAACCCTGCCCGTGACTGCTTATTCATAAGGTTTGTCCTATGTTCCCCAATGCCAAAGAGGCTCTCACCGAGCCACCCAGAC
The DNA here is from genome assembly GCA_029233225.1 of Lepidodactylus listeri. NCBI lineage: Eukaryota > Metazoa > Chordata > Lepidosauria > Squamata > Gekkonidae > Lepidodactylus > Lepidodactylus listeri. Next base: position 112,981,423 of record JARCFY010000001.1, on the reverse strand, counting down.
TGCATAGTCGATAGGGACCCAGTTTGAGGACCTCCCTATCATTGATATCTCAGGTGTTTACCAATTTGAACTCCCCTTAACCCGTGCTTTTCCTGCCACAGGCTTAAATCCCCGCACCATCTGCATGACAGTAGGTCATGAAGGCCAACCTGCAAATCAGTTAAGAAAATGTGGTTCCCAGCAGCAGACTAATGAACCCCATTGGATCTAAAAAGGTGCATCAACAAGAACTTAATTCTGGGATGTGGAATCACCCTTCTATCCCCAGAGATCACTGACCTACCAATCACATCAAGGCTAAGCAAGAATATCAAGACAATAAGTTCATGGCAGAGCTGAGATCTGAATCCTGGACATCCCAAATTAAAGTTAATTCTCTAAACCACTACAGTACATCAAAATATCATTAGTATTATTGAAAGGAACAGTTCAAGGTTTCTTGTTTTATAGCACTGGCATAGAGTTTTATAGAGCTAAAATGGAATTATCACTGGCAGAAGCAATAGAACCAAGACCCATAAAGTACATACTGGTCCTCTATCTGCAGCCGCATGCAATCTCTAGTATGATATGGTGTCTGCCCTCTTGATCCACAGTTTGCCAGGAGTTATCTACTAGCCTACCTCAACTCTATAGAATTACAACTGCTCTCCAGATGGCAGAGATCAGTTTCCCTGGAGAAAATGGTGGACTCTGTGTCTTTATACCCTGCTGATATGCCCCTCCCATGACAGCCAATGTGACGTGGCAGTCAGGACTTCAGAGCATGGTAGAGGCTGCGGCGGGGTGGGGGGGGGAGAAATGGAAAACTGAACAGTGAGGGAGAAATAAAGGTAGGTTGATGATTGGCTGGGAAGTAGATAGGGTTGCCAACTCCAAGTGGGAAATTCCTGGAGATTTGAGGGATGGAACCTAGAGAGGGTGAGATTTTAAGAAGGGGTGGGACCTCAGACAGGTACAATGCCATAGACTCTTTCCTCCCAAACAGCCATTCCCTCCTGGGGAACCACTATTGCCAATCTCCAGGTGAGGAGTGCAGATCACTCAGAATTACAACTGATTCCAGGAGGGAGTGGGGAGGAGATGGAAAGCTGAAATCAGAGGGGCAGATAATGGCAGGTTGATGGTTGGCTGGGAAGAAGATAGGGTTGCCAACTCTAGGTTAGGAAATTCCTGGAGATTTGAGGGGTGGAGCCTGGAGAGGGTGGGGTTTGGGGAGGGGTAGGACCTCAGACAGGTACAGTGTTATAGACTCCACCCTCTAAACCAGCCATTTTCTCCTGGGGAACCATTATTGTCAATCTTCAGGTGAAGGGTGGAGATCATTCAGAATTACAACTGATCTCCAGGAGGGAGGGCAGAAGTCAGCTGCAGTCAGAGGGGCAGATAATGGTAGGCTGATGGTTAGCTGGGAAGGACATGGGGTTGCCAACTCCAGGTTGGGAAATTTCTGGGGATTTGAGGGGTGGAGCCTGGAGAGGGTGGGGTTTGAGGAGGGGTTGGACCTCAGACAGGTACAATGCCATAGGCTCCACCCTCCAAACCAGCCATTTCCTAGGGGACCATTACTGCCAATCTCCAGGGGAGAGCTGTAGATCACTCAGAATTACAACTGCTCTTCAGATGGCAGAGATCAGTTCCCCTGGAGAAAATAGTAAGCTCTGTGTCATTATAACCTGCTGAGGTTGCCACAGCAAATTGACGCTGAGTGCCCAAGGCAAGGACACCTGCCCAGAGCCTCTTTCTAGAACCCATTGTATTTATTTCCACAATGGGTCTTATTCCTAGTCAGACCATAAAACAGTAAAAGATACAAAACCCTTTAGTTAAAAGCCGGGGTATAAAAGGAACATTTTAGCCTGGAAGCTACACAAAGGTAAACTAGGTGCCAGGTGAGTCTCATGGGGTAGGGATTACAAAGGTGAGACATAATCACTGAAAAAGCCCTATCTTGTGTCACCACTCACCTCACCTCTGTAGGCAGGGCACATGGAGCCAGTCTTCAGACGAGGATCTTAAATGTTGGGTTGGGCAATACAAAATAAATGGTTACTAGCTAAGTAAAAACCAAAGTTACCAAGAGATGGATTTTACACCCCTTTTCATATCTGTGACATTTCAGCCTCAGAAGACACACAATTTCTGTCACACAGAGAAACACACATCTCAAATGTATTGTTTTACTCTAAATTGTGAACTCAGCCCTAGATTTGTCTTAGCTGGTTTCTGGTCTAGAGACAAAAAAAAGTGTAGGAAGCAAAGTCAAGTAGCATAATAATTTAATATGAAATGAAGCAATCAGATAATTAGGTCAAACAAGCAGTAATTTGAAAGACATTAATTCCATCATACTGTTATGTAAACCTGAACACACACACATATATTTGGATAGCCAGTTTGGTGTTGTGGTTAAGAGTGGCAGACTCTAATCTGGATAACTGGGTTTGATTCCCCACTCCTTCACATGCAGCCAGCTGGGTGACCTTGGGTCAGTCACAGTTCTCTGAGAGCTCTTTCAGCCCCATCTACCTCACAGGGTGTCTGTTGTGGGGAAGGGAAGGGAAGGAGATTGTAAGCCTCTCTGAGACTTCAAGTGAAGGGTGGGGTATAAATCCAACTCTTCTTCTTCTTCACACACACACACACACACACACACAACCAGAGTGAGTAGAAGTGTGGCCATCAGATCATCAGTGACATAAACTTTGCCAAATAAGTGTATACTAAACTTGTTAATTACCCTTCCATTCAACTGTTATGTTCAATTCAGACTTTCTATAAATGGAAAGCCCATGAAGCTCCTAGAGCAATACTTTAGTTATATTCCTTATACTGTGTAGGCAAGTTCTCTCTCTCTCTCTCTCTCTCTCTGTTAAGGAAAAAGTGATTGCTCAAGAAGGTTTTCTCAAAATACAAAATGCTGCAAAAAGATAAAGAGTAAAAACAAAGGCTTGAATACCCTATAATACAACATAATTGTGGGCCAGTATGGGGTAGCAGTTAGAGTGTTGGACTGGCATTGCAAAGAACCAGTAAAATTTATTGTGTAATAGTCAATTGCAAAATTTATTGTGTAACCTTGAGCGAATTGACATTGTGTAACCTGACTGAATTTATAGGTTGGTTGTGAAGCTGAAATTTGACCATGACTACTGCCTGTGAGCTGTTTAGAGGAGGGGATAAAAATGTAAAAATGTAGATATCTTAAATACATTGGTAATTAAATGTTGCCAGTGATCGTCCACAATCTCTGTGGGTTTCTTTTGTGCCCTTTGCCTTACTGTTATACCAATTTATATCATTCTTTGTGTGTGTGTGGGGGGGGGAGTAATATTGTAAAAAGATTTGGGGACCCAAAACTGTTCATATTATAGATCTATATTTATATTAATGTTTATGCTATCACAAAATGTATCCCATAGCTTCTACAGCTGTCCCTTAAGCCCCACTGTATATTCTTAACTTCAGTTTCTGTTCAGCTTCTTAACAATTAGGGCTTTCTATTGTTCCTGTCAAGAGCAAGCAACTGGCCATATTGGAGAAAAAGAAAGAACAAACAAAAAGGACACCCAAGGGAGTAATGCATAATGTATACAGTGAAGTGGAAAGTCTGCAAATCTCAAAGCAACAATTGTAAAATATAAGCAGGTATATAAGAGGTAGAAAGAAAAATGTTTCATCATGCATTGCATTTCACATGTTGAAATCTAAGCTTCCTAATACTTTCTTAATGTTGGCTGCATCCCTGAACTGCAAAATATATTTCTCTTTAAAAAAAAAAGAACTATTGTTTGCAAATTAGAGCTTACAATTATTGTAGGGAGCTGAGGGCTTTAGCAGGATTTGGGAAATTTATATATTTATAAATGCTACATTGGTAAGCACCATGGGGCATCTGAGGATGGCCAGCTGGTCCCAGAGCACTGCGAAGGTAGACCTTTTTTGATGCTGAGCATCATCATTTAAATCCCAGTGATGACCTACACAGAAGAAATAGCATTGATAGTCAGCATGACTCAGCCTTGTTTGTGTGTGCAGGCAAAGAAAAGTGAGGTTCTTGTGAATTTTTCCAACATCCAACATCCTTATCACTGGGATATACTAAATTTATTTTATTTAAAATAAATTTTAAAATATACTGATTTTTGCAACCTATCGTATAATTTCATTTACCTATTTTTTTTCCTTATTGTATTAAGATGTTATTAGAATCAAATAACCAATAGCAATAAAGATGGCCCACAAACGAATCTTTCTCTTTCTCTTCTAACAATAAAATAAAGGGAGGAAAAATGGATATAGATTACTGGAACAACCAGATAGACTAAGAGATTAAAGAGAAGGCTGATAATAGAGGAAATTGGGGAGAGCTGGAGTAGAGATAAAGATCTGAGTGCAGTAATATATTAACACAGGTAACACATGGTCAGTACTCAAAAAAAGAGAGAGAGAATGAGTTTCGTTACATTATTTTTATGACCATATTACTTCCTGCTTCCTTCTATATGCCTTTACTATCTATAGCTGGAAGGTAAAAGGTAAATACAGAACCCAATGTCCCCTCATTTTAAAAAAGCTTTTGCAGGTACTATATGCAAAATTTCATTGGACAGAAGATTTTAAAAAGGAAACCAGGTTTGGTTGTCTCCAAAATCTCATTGTGGTGTACAAGAAACAAGATTAGTTAAAATTGTAGGTGATGGGATGAGGGTCATTCCATTTGGATCATAATGTGTGATGACTGAATATGTTACTGAACAATGAGTAAAATTGGTCCATTGAATCCCTGCTGGGCTTGACCTTAGTAAAGACTTCTCCAAATAATCTAGTTTGCAAATATGTCAGATCCCCCCATTCATCTTATTACTTTTAAAATATATACTTAAATCTTTGGCTAATCCAAAATTGGTGAGGTGCACTAGTGGGGAAAAAATAACTGCCTTCTTGTGAAACACAGGAGCCATTTCTGATATAACTTGAGGAGACTGCAAAATGGGAAGAAAATATTTTCCCATTCAGATGACAGGAAGTATTGAGGTTACACAATAAAATCTGATTGGCTACATGGTACCATGCTGCCATTCACTGGCTATATGATCTTCACTGGCAGGATCATATAGCCAGGATTTATCATTTATGAGCCATGAAACAGCTTGTCCAAAGAGGCAAAAAACAGAAGTAAAATTAAACAAACAGCACAAAAGTAGTGAGGTTTGGGATGAGTCTTTTGGACAATATTTCAGACCTCTTGGAAATCCTTTTCCCCAGAAAACATTTTGTTCCAGCCTAATCACTCAAATGCTGGTAAAGAGTAGATATATGCATAGCTTGAACCTATGCATCAGAAGGAAGATCCATTCTATACAGAGTTCCTACACAAAATAATTGAACACAGGACTGCAGCTAAAGTCAAGAACTGGTAAGGCTTCTGAGGCATACTAGGCTGGTGTTGTTGTTGTTGTTGTTATTTGCTGAAAAGTCACATCTATAACAAATAATCTTTGGGAGGAAAGCAAATGAGAAGCATGTGATTTTAGAATATAATAAACATCAAATTGTACAATGGTAAATATTCATGAACGTCAGTGTTCAGTCTTTCCTGTTTTTCTGGCAGCTGTACCAGCTGCACACTGTATGTTGTTTATACCTACATTGTTTTGTCAAATTGATGTTTAAAAATGGATCATGCTCAAAATCTAGCCCATTTCAAAGATTCATTTGTTTTCCGATGCAAAGAGCTGTATTATCAACACTTTGATAAAACCCATGACTTCAGCATTATATTTTGTTTGAATGTTTTTTTTGATTGCATAAGCTCCTTGTGAGGAAAACTTAAGATGATTTTGTAGGTGTTGTGTACTAGTCACGAAATGGCGACCGCCATGCGGTCAGAGCACATGGCCCGATTCTACCTGAGCTTCAGCCAGGTAGAACAATAGACAGTCGGATCCAAAACGACCACCAATAGCCAGCCTAGGTCTTCCGCGGGGGACCTATGAACTACAATTTAAGACTTAAGGCCCTATCAGAACTATGCGCATATGCTAAGCCCCTATCAGGTATTTTGGGTGCGGCCAGAGGTGGGGCTCCGGCCGGCATATAAGCAGGGCCCTGGAGCCCTGGCAGCATGCTTGATCTGACCATCTCCTGAACATGCTGATTCACTTAATAAAGTCTTTGCTATGATCATCCTACAACTCACCTCCCGACTCCAGTACTTTCCAGTAGTGTAGATCCAGGTCAAGTCACTGGAAGATCTAATTGCCTGAAAGATGTAAGATACACAATGTTTTAAGAAGAAGAGTTGGTTTTATACCCTGCTCTTCACCCCCCAAAGGAAGCTCAAGTGGTTCACAATCACCTTCCCTTGCCTTGAGAGCCAGTTTGGTGTAGTGGTTAAGTGTGCGGACTCTAATCTGGGAGAACCAGGTTTGATTCCCCACTCCTGTCATGCCTGCCCCTGACTTAGCCTTAGACCCAGTGCCTGGCAGCCATGGACAGGAGGACTTGGCTCAGTTAACTGCAGAAGACGTAAGTCCTGCAGAGGATCCACAGCCAAGTCCTCAACCAAACCCACCTGGGGCTGACAATTCTCCACCAGACTCGCCTCCACCTGTCAGCAGGCTCCGTGAAAGGAGAAGGCAAGAGCTGACTAGGCGACGCAAGGAGGCACGCAGGCAGGGGCGAAGATCATTAAGTCCTGAGTACTAACAGGAGCCAGGACTTAGCACAACAGTGCTAAGTGGTTAATGAGCCAGCACACTATTTAACAAAGCTGATGGCAGATAACACTCTGTGCTGGCAACATCGTTGTCAGGGCCCTTCGTTCCTGTATACCTTGCCTCTGATCCTGATTGATTCCCTGGCTTTTGACCCAGCTTGCTTTTTGGACTTCTGCTCTCTGCTCCCTGATCCTGGACCCCGGCTTTTGACCCTTGGCATTCCTTGACTCCGGCTTCAGCTCTGCTCCTGACTGACCTCGGCTTGATTTATGGACTCTGACCTCTGGTACGTTCTGACTATGCCTCTGCCTTGAGATTGGGACTTGCTGCCACGCTCTGCTGACTGTCTCAAGCCAAGTCACACCCAGGGCGTGCTTGCCAGCCTGTCTGCCCAGCCAGGCTCCTGGGCTCTGCCGTGAGAACTCCTCCACTTGCACCTGCTGGATGACCTTGGGCAAGCCATAGCTCTGTACCAGCTGTTCTCTCAAGGACAGTTGTCTCAGAGCTCTCTCAGCCCCACCTACCTCACAGGGTGTCTGTTATGGGGAGGGGAAGGGAAAGGAGCTTGTAAACCACTCTGAGACTCCAAGTGAGTGAAGGGCGGGATATAAATCTAATCTAATCTCTTCTTCTTCTTCTCTTCCCACAACAAACAACCTGTGAGGTAGGTGGGGCTGAGAGAGCTCTGAGAGAGCTGTGACTGACTCAAGGTCACCCAGTTGGCTTTATGTAGAGGAATGGGGAACCAACCCTGGTTCTTCAGATTAGAGTCTGCCACTCTTAACCACTATATCAAACTGGCTCTCTCCTAGTCTAGTTTTAAAATCATGTCCCTCTACACACCTAGAGTAATTCATGATTCTACTGCATGTAATTGTTTATCATATGATATCGTTTGAGCCTTGGCAAAGAGAATGAATTGTTTCCCTCTGAGGATTCCTTTTTTTCCCATTGAATGAGATGAATTTATACAGAATTAAACATGATCCTGCTCTCCTATACTTCCTCTTATCCTTTTTATTTAACTAATCTGGATTTAAGATTTTAAAAATGTTTGCTTTGTTACTGCTTAGGTTTTTTTTGTTGACTTTACAATACCTTTGTGCTTTGTGTGTGTTAAGTGCTCAAGTCACTTTCAGCTTATGGCAACCCTATGAATTAATGTCCTCCAAAGCATCCTATTGTTAACAGCCTTGCTCAGGTCTTACAAACTGAGGGCCATGGCTTCCTTGAGTCAATCCATCTCATGCCGGGTTTTCCTCTTCACCAGCTGCTTTCAATTTTTCTTAGTGTTATTGTTTTTTCCAGTGACTCTTGTCTTATAATGTAACAATGGCCTCATTTCAGTCATTTTAGCTTTTAGAGAGCGTTCAGGCTTGATTTGATCTAGAACTCACGAATGTATCTTTTGGGTGGGTCCACAGTACCAATAAAACTCTCCTCCAACGACACATTTCAAATGAATCAACTTTTTCCCTATCAGCTTTCTTCATTATCCAACTATCACACCCATACATAAAAATGGGGAATACTATAGCATGATCTTGGTTGCCAGCAACTCATCCTAACATTTAAGAATCTTTTCTAGCTCCCTCATGGCTGCCCTTCTGAGTCTCAGTCCCTTCCTGATTTCTTGTTTGCAGTCTCCCTTTGGGTTGAAGATGGAGCCAAGGAATAGAAAATCTTCATTTTTTCCCATCATCACCCTTAAAATTGTGTAATTCCCCAGAAGTCATTACTTTTGTCTTCTTGATGGTCAGCTGTAATCCTGCTTTAGCACTTTCTGTTTACTTTGTATTTATTTATTTGTAGGCTCCTTAAGCAACAGATGATAGTGTGGGACAGAAATATTTTAAATACATACACAAACAAATGTGTATCTAAATAATCTGTAACCATTTGTATAAGATCCATGTGTGAAAATTATACAAATCTTAATTGTATCTTAGGCCCATTACACATGCACAGTTTACTGCAGATTTTCTAAGCAGTCAAGACTTTAAGCTTGACTTCTGATTCTGTGCCTGCCTTATGCACCATGCTTTTTTCTGTGGTGTATTTATTCTGCAGCTACAAAAAACAAACACCCCCCCTTTCTTATTGGGGGTGGGAATATCACTTGTGACATATAAGGGGTGGTATCAAAGTTTTTATTTTAATTTTTGCAGTTGCCCTATTGCAGTTGCACGTTAGCTACAAGTAAGTGCCTTACAGTTCAATCCTTGTGGTTCATTTTGTTCAATGAAAGGGAACACAAAGGAACAGAGGCAAAAGGGGAAAATCATCTTGAAACTGACAAGACCCATTTTTTATATTGCCAAGCTCCTGGCTGCTCTCTGATGAGCTCTCAGCCACTGTGAAAAATGGGAAAGAGTCACCTCCCTCTGCCATCCCCCCTCCTTCATTGCCATACAAGTGCCATTTTGAATTATTTTCCATATAGTTTTATTTTTTTAATAAGCAGTATGAAACTAGTACTCAAATGCTAATCAAAAGTGAAATCCCCACCCAAGCTCAGTCTTCTTCCTTTTCCTTCAGCTTTCCTTGGCAGTGGTGGAGCTGGCCTTTCAGCTCGAGCCATTTCCCCCTTATCTTCTCCCTCTCTCTTTCACAACCTTTTCCAGCATCCCCCCTCCTTCAGTGCTGTAGAACCTTTCCCCATTTTTTAAAAAAAATTAGTGGCACAAGTCTAGTGATAAAACATTAATTTAAATCTACCAAAGGCAAGAGAGTGCACAGTAATGCCAGATCTAAATACACTCATGAGCAGGAGGCTGGAGAGAGAGAAGGGAGAAGAGGGGAGATTCCCCCACTCCAATGCCGAGCTAACTGCAGATGTTTCAAGGGTGATTCATGCCCAAAGCAGAAAAACACACACACTAGACCTTGGAGACAGATGGGGGAGCGGAATGAAAAGGAGAAGCTGTGGGGATGTGAAGACAGACCCAGCGTCTGGAGTATCAAGGAGGGAAAGGGGAGAGAAGAATTGCAGAGAGGTAGCTACGGAGTAGCTAATTTGCCCCTTTCTCCCAGCACGGCCCACAGCCTGATCCTACAGCCTGATCCTAGGCATGTTTACTCAGGAGTAAATTCCACAATTGTGCTGTGCAACATTGGGGCAAGCTCCGTCTTGGAATTTTGCTTTGGAGCCAAAAACTTACAGCATTTGATTTACAAGGAGAGAGAGAAGGGGGAAAAAGTGGCAGTGGTGGCTGCTGAGAAGGGAGAAAGAGTGCTTGTTGGACAACTTGGCTGGCCCCTTCTGTGTGTGGACCAGCTGAGCACTGGCAACAGCTAATCAGTGACACATGACCTAATGTCAGCCTTTCCCTCCCCCTCCCCCTTTCAGAGATTGCAAAGGAGGTTGCTCTCACACAAATTTTTAATTTTTCCTGGTTTTTTTTTTAAAAATTCAGTGATCTGAGACTAGCGACAAGACAGTAATTGTAGCCATGGGTACTGGGAATTCTTGATTAGCATTTTATCACGTCTCAGATCACTCAATTAAAAAAAATAAAACAACAGGGGAAAATTTAAAAAGTTGTGCAAAAAAATGAGGTCTGTCTTGGGCTTCTGTTTACAGTGCCAGAGATGGTTAAATGGGAGTAACTACTTTGAAGTGGGTGGAGAAGTTGGCATCAAGGGATAGCAAAAGGCAGGAGAGAAAACTCTGATGCTTTCTTTCTGCTGTTTGTTCACTTTGGCTTGGCAGGAACACAAAAAATTCACCACAAAAGAGCACTCAGAAAACTGGGGGGTGAGATTAAAAACAAAACAAAAAAAATCCCAAAGCCAGTGTGGAAGAGATCAAAACATGTGCAGAAGGGGGAAAAAACCCAATGTGCATGTAACCTAAATGCCTGTTGGGTTTTTCCCCAATTCTGCATCTCCTCCACACAGGCTTTGCTAAATGTGAAGGGAAACTGACGTATGTAAAAGGTCATAGAGACACTTTTGGAGTTCTGTGGAAATCAGTCTATAATAGTAATGCTGTGAAAATTAAGCACCATGTATGACATTTTTGTTCATGTGAGGTTCAATTGTCTCCTATGAGTTGGATCCTGTGAACCATTCCACCAATGGTAGAAACTTTCTTCAGTGTGAGCAATCTTACTTAATGAAGAATATTTCTTTTGTGAGTGCAAGGCATCTTTCAGTGCAGCAAGCCTTAATGCCAATTGAAGGATTCACAGGATCCATTCCTTGTTACTCAACTATATATGTGAAATGGAAAAAGAAACTCAAGTGATATTTGCAGTTGAGAATGTGCACAAAAAGTAAAGTTAAACTTTTATTTGACCTTGATGTCCAAGTTTACCTTTTGTTTTGGTTCCAATTGTATTTTGGTGTAAACTATGAAGAAGAACAGATGTTTTACCTTTGAAAAACTGGACAAAAGAACACAGATGGATAAGGCCAAATTCCTTTCTAGTCCGGGATACTGTGTCCAACGGAGAAACCAGTTGCTTTAATATTTTCACCTCTTCAAGACTCCTGAAGTTACACCATCAAACAACTTGGTCATCAAAACACCCCGGTATGGCGGGGAGGGCAGGATATAAATCTCAAGAAATAAAAAATAAATAAAACAAACACCATGAGAGTTCAAGTTCCATTCAAATGAATGGTGAATTTGACTTTGCAGTAGTCTACAGGGCACAGATAGTCATTGCTAAATACAGATCTCTTTAAACTGATTCTTCTGAGAAATCTGAAAACTTCATATTAGTGATTTCCTTTGTGTGGCTGGTGGTAGGGCCATGGGAGAGAATTACTTCACTATTTATCTGCAGTAACCTCTGGGACATTACTGACAGGATAGCACAAAACATCTGCCTGAATAAATGCATCTGTGTCTTGTTTCTCTCCTCTGGGTCTCTGTTCTGCCACTAGCCCTTCAAGGAGCTTTATATGACATAATGTGATCTTCTCAGGTGCAGCCCCTGCACTGACCTCATTTTGTCAGTGGGAGGTTGCTTAGCATGTAACTCTTCTCAGATATGTTTTTTAAATGAAATGTTCCTTAGTTGGAACATCAGTTTAGCCCAGCAAACTTCTCCCCTTCTTTGAAATTCTGAAACCTTGCTAGCATATCTGTGTATTTACTCATAACATAATTATCTTTATACAGATGTATAGCTCATATTAAATTAAAAGCAGAGCATGATTGGTTGTGTACCTAAAGCCCTCTAAAAGCAATTGTTCAGAATTTATTTTTCAAGTCAAGCAAAACCTTCAGAATTAAAGAAAACTGATATTAGTTAATAAAACATGGTAATAAGGCAAATATCTATATAATAATAGCCAAGTGGCCCCCTCTGTGCAGATATCTAAATCCACGCAGGAGGGGGGGCACCTGGGGGGCAGGGAGATTGTTCTGCACACCTGAAACCCCCCCCCATGTGCAGAAAAATCCTAAAAGTTAAAAAAAACTTTTGGGGGGATATATAAATCCCCCCAAAAGTGAAAGTGTTCCTGCACATGTGCAGAGAATGTTCTGGCCACTGTTGGGGAGGGGGTGGAAGATAGCTTGGTGGGCCCGGGTCTCACCGCCACTGCCACTTGAAAGGGGGAGGTGGAGGGAGACGGCCAAGAACAAGGCATTAGGCTGGCTGATAGCTTGACCGAGAACTGCTCCGAGTTATCTCGACAGCCGCATAGCCGTCTTCCGACTGTTCTGTGTTCACCACCTGAAACCGGCAAAGCCTGCTGGAGGCGCGCTGAGAGAGGCATGTATGTGGGCCACACATGGCACCCCAGGAGGCTTTCACTGGAAGGCGCATTTAAAGCGCACAGCTTCCATGCACTGGGAAGGTGAAGCCAGCCTGCTGCACCACAAGGTGGAGCTTGAAAGAGGGAGAAAAGAGTTTGGTGGGAGGAGTCTTGGAAGCTGCTTGCAGTGGGCAGCAAGGTGGTGGTGGGGGGAGAAGAACTCTTCCTGAAGGTCAGCACCAGAGCTAGGAGGTCGTCTCATAAGCCAAGCCGAAGCAAAACACAGACAGAATTCGTCCCCGGGATGAAGGTTTTCCAAAGCCGCACCCCCAAGCTCAGCACGAGACAAGGCAGAGCCCTCAGAGGGGAGCAAAGGAAAGTATGGGAAAACTCTAATTTGCCTTCCTCTTCACCTAAACCTGGGCCAGGAAACCGGAAAGAACAGGCAAACAAACTAGGCAAGTAGCTCACCGATTCCCACAGTGCTCAAAAGAAAGGGCAGAAGGCTGAAGAGAAATCCCCCCATATCCTGTCTGGCCCTTGCAAAAATAATGGCGGCTCCCCGTCTTTTCTTTTTGCACTGCCTTATGCCTCACAAAAGAATTTGACCTGCCACCCATTATTATTCTCGCACTGTAAGGCCTATTTTGACCTTAGAGGACATACTGAAGTGGAAAGGGGGAGGGGAGTGGTGACCAAAAGTATGGCCGCGGTCACACGGCCCCTTTAAATCCGGGAGGGTTCCCGGATTTAAAGGGGCCGCTTTTTCCAACAGCGGGTTGGGATGTGTAAACATCCCAACCCCTGTTGCATCGAGCTCGGCGGCCGCGGCCGCTGAAGAGGCGGCTGCGGCTGGAACAATGGCCGTGGCTGCAGCGGAGGCGGCCGCGGCAGAAGCGGGGGCAGGGCAGTTGAAAAAGCAGTGGCTGCAGCCGCGGCAGTGGAAAGGGCGGCGGACGTGGCAGCTGAGGCAGAAGCGGGGGCAGCGGCGGAAAGGGTGGCAGAAAGGGCGGTGGCGGTTGCCGCCACCGCCGAAGACACATGTCGGGTAGCCTGGGTAAGTCGGGGGTGTTTTCCCCCCCCCTTTTACATTTGGGCGCATGGATAGCCATGCGCCCAAGTGTAAAAGGGGGGGGGAAATGGCCAGCAGGGCTATCTGGACAGCCCTGCTCTCGCAATGCTTGCGAGAGAGGGCTGTCCAGATAACCTCAAATGCGGGTTGCTCCCGCGACTCCCGGGAAAACACTAGTTTTTCCCGGGGTCGGTAAATGTGGGAGCAACCCGCATTGGAGCCCGCTTCACTGCGGGACTCGCAGCGGGCCGTTGTGGACGGCCCCTTTAAATGCGGGAGGAAGCAGCCCTTCCTCCCGCATTAAGGGGCCGTGTGACCGCGGCCTATGTGTTTCTCCCAATTTCACTTGAGACCCATGGATCCTTGCCTTCCTGACTTCTGGGGAACCCGTCTCTTGGCTTACTGTCATCAGCTGCCCTTGGAGAGTCTGCCCCAGTCTTGGTTTCCAGATTTTAAACCCTCCTCTGAAGTCAGCCTCCCCGCTTTCACTTAAGACCCATGGATCCTTGCCTTCCTGACTTCTGGGAAACCCGTCTCTTGGCTTACTGTCATCAGCAGCCCTTGGAGAGACTGCCCCAGTCTTGGTTTCCAGATTTCAAACCCTCCTCTGAAGCCAGACCTCCCCCCTTTCACTTGAGACCCATGGATCTTTGCCTTCTTCACTTTTGGGGAACTCGTCTCTTGGCTTACTGTCATCAGCAGCCCTTGGAGAGTCTGCCCAGTTTGGCTTCAAGGTTTTCACCCCTCCTCTGAAGCCAGAGCTCACCCCCCTCTTTTACCTTTAGACCCATGGACCTTTGGGGGGGAGAAGCAGTGCCATGGGGGGGGGACAAGGCTTACCTGTGGGGGCTTTTTCCTCCTACACGTGGAGCTCCCCTGCCCCTGCGAGTATCCCGGGTCCCCACCTCTTGTATTATCTATAGATCACATTTACTCCTCAGTATGCCTGCACAAGATCAAGGAAAGGGAAAGTACAATGTTCCCTTGAGGCTTTTCAAAATATTGTCATTTCCATCACTTGTTTGTGACAATCCTCATCTATCTCTGCATTTAAAATTTGTCTCCGATGTCTCACTCTTTGTGAAACCTTATGTTTAATAATACTATACAGTAATTCTTCTTGTCAGTCTTGTCACAATGCTTAGAAGTCACTCCGGAGGGACTAATCATTGAGCAATTAGCACTAGTTGACTTGGAATATTTTGTTGCTATCCTCTAGAGTAAATAGCTCTGCATCTAGAACTGCATATTACAAACTGGCAAATTATGGCTAATCATGTTCCTGAAAAAGCTACGTACTGAGTTATAGACAGATCCTATGAATAGCTGCTTCACTGCAGATGGTAGTTTCCAGTGCTATAGCTAAAGCCAAACCCTTGTGCAGGAAAGCGTGGTGTAACTTTTTATTTCCAAGTTGCTTTTAAAGCTCTTAACAAGGTACAAGGCTTTTAGGCTGTACCTGGCTTAAGAGATAATGGAGAGCACCTACAGTGGCAATCACTGCCTTTCCCAGTTCCCTGTCCCACATTGGTCAATCACCATCCTTCACAAAGCTGTACCACACAGAATATTGTTAGGGAAGTAGCTTCATCTGGGGCTATAATTACCACAAGATACCCATGAAATGAATTATTCCCTAATGCCAATATTGAGTGATAAATTGATTCTCTGAAACGCTGCCTGACTTTAGATATTGACTTTTACCACATTCCAGCTACTCACTTCCTATGTTGTATTGTTCCTAGTAGTAAGATACAAAACTATCGACACAAACTATACACCATGAAGTGTACGTTGGTGTCTATTATAACTTCTAATAGGCAAAGCCATAATACCCACGGCATATAATACTTATACTGAAATCCAAATCATGGTATCATCAAAATAATTAAACCACGAAAAGCCCTTCAGGCTATTAGAAGCCATTATATCTCCATCGCACCCATTACATGAATGAACAGGATGTGCAAAATGGAATATTACTTCCACTAATGTACTAAGGAACATCAAGTTCTTAGTGTTAAGACAATTTCACATTCATTTTCAACAGCAGGTAAATGTGACCTCTTACATTTAAGAAGGAAAGGTTTTGATCTCTAAGAGCAAATCACTAGTGTTTATTTCTATATAAGATGATGGGAACAAGAATCACATTTTTATGAACCATAATGCAAGTGTATTATTCTTTTTCAGCTTAAGGAGCTACTCTGAGTAGCTTGTCTGAAATCAAATGAAGTTTCAGAGTTTTGAAAGAAAGTATGGCTAGGGTTGTCAGCTCCAGGTTAGGAAATACCTGGAGATTTTGGGGGGTGGAGTCTGAGGATGGCGGGGTTTGGTGGGGTATAATGGGAAATCCCCCACCTCCAACTGGGGAATGGCAACCCTATTATTAATATTATTACTATTATTTAATCTGACATCATTAAGCCCTGCCCCATGATATAATTTGGCTCTACCACCTGAATGTCAGGGTTTGCAATACCTGCAACCCTATGTGAGTATTTTAAAAAATACAGTACACAGAGAAGACTGAAAATGGGCCCCAGTGCCTTCTGCAAATGCCCCTCTTGCTTCTTTCTCCACCTCCTCAGAATTAGTTCTTTTTCCTAAACACTTTGAGAAAGCCACTAAAATACCAGGTTCCCATTCAAACTACAAAACCTTGCAGCCTTAGCCAAATGGGAAAGTGAGGTCCAGCTCCATTTAACCAGCTAAGCATATGCAAGGAGAATAAAACAAATGACCAGATCATTTTCTGGTGCATTAGTAGCTCAGCACCTTTCACATATGAACATAAACTTTTCCTGTTGTATGGCAGCAGTTGTATGAAAATTGGCACAGAATTGTCCCCAGTGAACACAAAGGTTTTACTTCAGATTAAGTACCCATGACCCTGGGCTGCACAAGCCACTGGTTTTGACTAGATGATATTTTAAACATGAGTTGGGGCAAGGTTTACTACATTAAATGTGTGAACCAGGACTCACCTTAAAATAGTGGGGGTGGGGCAAATCATCTGAGTGTGGTGCAGTAGCACAAAAGGCTTCATCATTCCTTCCTCTCCATCTTGCACACTTTTGCTAGCAGAAAAGGGCCAGGGGTGTGTGCGTCTTTTTGTCTCACTTCTGCTTCCATGTGTCTCCTGAGCAGATACATGGAACTTGCAATGAGACAAACAACCTGTACTACTATAGCCTATTTCTGCTAGCAAAAACACACTAGGTAGAAGGATGTGATGATGAAGACTTTTCTGCTGCCATGCCATGTTCAGGAGATTATTTGGCCCCAATACACTATTTTTAAGATGAATCCTAGCTCACATGTTAAAAACCAAGTTGGATTGGGGAAACAGAAGAAGGAAGAATATGGTGTCAAGTTGTACTCAAATCATGTTGACTCCAACCATGGAGTGGTTTAGGCAAATTATGAACGGAGGTGATTTGTCAGAGCCTTCCTCCATGTAGCATGTAGTCATCCTTTGTGATCTCCCATCCAAGTATATTTAGCCTGGAGAGGAGATGACTGAGAGGTGATATGATAACCATCTTCAAATACTTGAAGGGCTGTTATAGAGAGGATGGTAGAGAGTTGTTTTCTGTTGCCCCAGAAGGTCAGACCAGAACCAATGGGTTGAAATTAAATCAGAAGAGTTTTGGGCTAAACATTAGGAAGAACTTCCTGACAATTAAAGAGGTTCCTCAGTGAAACAGGCTTCCTTAGGAAGTGGTGGGTTCTCCTTCTTTGGAGGTTTTCAAACATAGGCTAGATTACCATCTGACAGCAATGCTGATTGGGTGAACTTAGGCAGCACATGAGAGGGAGGGCAGAAAGAATTGCATCAGTGCTTAGTTCTTGTGGTGCTTTCTTACATGCCCAGGAAAATGCTGATTGCCATGCTGGGGTCAGGAAGCAATTTTTCTCCAGGCCAGTTTGGCCAGAGATCCTGGGTGTTTTTTTTGTTTTTGTTTTTACCATCTTCTGGGCATGGAACAGGGTCACTGGGGTGGGGGGGGGGGAGGTATTTGTGCATTTTCTGCATTGTGCAGGGGGCTGGACTAGATGACCCTGGAGGTCCCTTCCAACTCTATGATCCTATGATTCTACTGAACATGGATGACCCTGCTTAGTTCCCAAGCCCTAACAAGCTGGGACCTAACTGGGCTATTCCTAGGCAACATAATTAAGAGACACTCACCATTTATCAATATTTGATTACCACTGAATTACCACACCTACCCTCCTTTTAAAAACAAACAAAAACAGGTCACTGTGTAAAGACTAAGCAGGAAATTTAGTGTCTCCACTTCAAACTTGCTTACAGAACTGTGTTCCTGCTTCATGTTGTTGAAGAGCAGCATGTAGTTAATCCTGGGCCAGTCATGCATTTCACTGGTTATATCCTAAATAGGGTTAGACAAAAGCATAAAATAGATAGGAAAGCATCTTGAGTCATCCAAAGAGGCTTATCCAAGCTAAGCTCCTATCAGCTTTGCAACTAGTAGGATCTTATGAGAGGACACCCTTAGGGCTGGACATCATAACTTAATGCTGAACAACTGGATCAGAAGTAGCTGAGTGATTTTATTTGGGAAAGATTTATGGTGATAATAGAGGGAACTTTGCAAATGAAATTCTATACCATTAAACAAGATAAAGGCTTCGGCTCTTGTCACACGGCCCTTTAAAATGGGAGGAACTGCTGTTTCCTCCCGCATTCAAAGGGACTGTTCAGACCAGCCGGGACAATTCCTGTGCCGAAGCGGGCTCAATCACGGGTTCCTCCCACATTTTCCAACCCCTGGGAAAATCAAGTATTTTCCCGGAGGTCATGCAAGGAACCCGTGATTGAGCTGATCTGGACAGCCCTCTCTCGCAATGATTGTGAGAGAGGGCTGTCTGATCATCCCTCCCGTTTTTTTTTTTCCTTTTTTGCACTTGGATGCTTGGGAACTCAAGCACCAAAATGCAAAAAGGGGAGACCACCCTTGCTCCACTCTGGGCCCCAAGCCCCACCGGCCACTGCCACCTGGGCCCCCCACATGCTTCTCCCCAAACTTACCAGGCAGCAACTGGTGGGCTTGGGGCATGGAGCGGAGCACGGGGCCAGCCAGCCAGCCAGGACGGGGCCGGCGGCGGCTGGTGGCAGCGGTGGCAGAGGGGGTGTAGAGTGCTCTCCTGTGAGCAGGAAGAGTGCACCACTGCCGCCAGCGAGGTTGGGATGTATGAACATCCCAACCCGAAAGAAAAAAACCCCGGATAAAGTCCCAGTAGGACTTTATCTGGTATTCGGGTGCCGTGTGACCACAGCCTTCATCATTTGCATTAATTTACATGATGCAGAAACAAGCAAAAGAGAAAGATGTTGTTGCCTTTTGTCTGACACACGTCCCTCCCAGCCTGACTGTATGGACTGCATGTGTAACACCATGAGCAATTCCTATGAGGCACATAAAGAACATAAGGGTCACAGAGAACCTTGGAGCCTTTCCAGAAAAGAATCAGGGAGTGTGAAAAGTATTGGAGTCAGGAGTCCATGGAATAGTGAAACAGCTAGATCTTTATTGCTGGTCCGGATGAAGCATACAACCCAGGGCTCGAAGCCCTCCTTTTATGCTGGTCAGGGATAATCCCCTGACCTCACCCAACGGGCCTGATAGGCTATTATAAGTCTATTTACATCTCATAGGTTCCCTGGGAGAAACCTGGATACATGATTGGTGGCCGGTTTGAATCCACCTGGCCTTTGTTCTACCTGGCTGAAGCTCAGGTAGTTTCTTGGCCATGTGCTCTGGCCACATGGCGGTTGCCATTACTGGAGCACATGGCGACCGCATGGTCAGTACATAACAGAGTGCCAACAGGACAACAGCAATTAAGCCATGCCAGGCAGAAGACAAAGATGCCTCTTCCTGTATTGTCCCTACATGATATGCGATTACTGACCATTTACACAATTCAAACATTAAATGCATTGTGACAGTCTGGAACCTCTGATTCAAACCATCCCATTGTCCTCAAAAATCCTGCCAAATACATGACTCAACTTCATGTCTCCAGTTTTGTAATCCTAAATTATAATTCAGTCAAATATAATTCAAGCCTTATTGTTCTTTCCCGGTGCCACTTAATCAGTTCTATAGTTTTCTCCTGATAAGTTGCCCAGCTCTCAAGTATTCCTTTGTTTTGTTTCTTGAAAAGAACCCATTTTATGCTATGGGTCAAAAACATTATAACTGGCCTGGTTTTAGAGCCAGCAATTGGAATCTGATCCTGGATACCAATGGAACTGCGACAGACTCCCAGCACACACACTGGATCTTTCTTTCTTCCATCTGATCTTTTAGCAGAACAGGACAGGTAACCTTTGCTCTCCTCTTGATCTATCCCCCTTTGAACTTTAGTTCAAAGAGTAACTCCTGCTCCAGTTTGGAGTAGCTCTGCTGGATGTTTGGTTGTTGTTGACAGGGGTCATTTTGTAGAAAAAGAGGTGCAGGAGCTCATTGGCATCACTCATTAGCACAAGTTATTTGCATATGCTACACCACCTGACATCACCAGGAAGTATGTCAGAAGGCAAGAAAGAAAGGGGAGAGAGAGAGAGCTGGATGAGTGGGGACAGCTACTAATCCAAGCCTCAGAAATACCACTGTTCTCGGAGGATAGCTTCAGTGGTGGCTGAAGCCTTCAGAAGGCTGATCAGAGGAACAAGAACCTTTCCAGGGGACAGGGTCATTTTGCTGCAGCCATGACTCAAGCAGGCATTCCCCCGCGGGGTGGGGGTGGGAGCTGGCACCAATTCCCAGAGCTGCACTCCCCCGAGCTCCTGCTCAAAATGACCCCTGGTTGTTGATATATTAAGTAGGATACGTAATGTGTTTGTGGTTTAGTGACGCTAGAGGAAGAGGGAGGGGTGAGGAAGCAGTGTGATGTTCAGCAGTGAGAGGGAAAAGGAAAGGGGGAATTTTGCTGAGAGAGAGTGTTGTGTACTAAGACCTGGAACTGGACTATGGGGGGAGGGGTGTTGTGTACTAAGACCACGATCGCCTGGTCTCTCGTAATGGCGACCGCCACATGGTCAGCGCACATGGTCAGAATCTACCTGAGCTTTGGCCAAGTAGAACAATAGCCAGTTGGATCCTGAGCGACCACCAATTACAAGCCTAGGTCTCCCGCTGGGGGACCTATGAACTGCAACCACAGACTTAAGGTCCTATCAGGACTTGTGGGCATGGTCGGGGCATTGTCTCCAGCCGGCATAAAAGAGGGCTCTGAGCCTGGGGTTTCTCATATTCCATCTGACCCTCAATAAAGAGCTTTGCTATAAAATCACTACCACTCGCCTCCCGACTCCAATACTTTCCACTGGCGACGAGGATGGGATCCCAATAAGCGACACATCAGCCAAACCGAGCAGGGGAGCACCGAGCACCGATCCACCGGCAACAGGCTCCAGCGAGCCCCAGCGCACCGAAGAGGACATCATTTGTAGTGCTGCTCCTGCTCTGGTAGTTATGGCTGCCGCCGTGGGACAAATCCCTCCCTTCAACCCCTCCAAACCCAAGACCTGGGATGCCTGGGCCAGGCAACTCAGGTTTCTCTTGACAGTGCATGGAGTCACTGAGGCCGACATGAAGCGGGCCTGGCTTCTGGGCCACTGCGGCGTCAAAACAATGTTCCTCGCCCAGAACCTCATCTCGCCCCGAGACTTGCTGGACATCACCTACGACGACCTGTTAAAGCAGCTCGGGGACTACTTCGCTCCAAAGCCATCCATGCTGGTGCTCCGGGTCCAGTTCCTTGAGCAGAAACAGCAATAGGGAAAAAGTGCAGCCGCGTTCCTCGCCAACCTCCCCCACATGGCAGTCAGATGTGAGTATCGGCATGTAGAAGACCACCTTCTGGGCAGTTGTGGCGGGAGTGCGAGAAGCCAAGCTCCGGCAGCGGCTGATCGCGCTCACAGAGCCTACCCTAGAGAAGGTGCTGCAGACCGCCATCACGTTCGAAACGACCTACAAGGACAAGCCGGCAACCAAGGTCCACCACACTGCCACCTCCGGGTCCGAGTCTTCTGAGGACGAGGACGTCCACCAACTCCGACAGCGCTCATGGAAGGGTGAGTCCAGCTACCCCCGGGGCCGCTCCCGGCATCCAGCATCCACCGCCATTTCTCCCTCTTCTCCCAAAAACATGCCGCCCCCAATGTGCGCAAGCTGCGGGGACCCCCACAAGCGACGCTCCTGCCGCTTCCAGGACACTGTCTGCCAATCATGCAGGAAAATGGGGCACATCGCCAAGGCCTGCCGCTCCCAGACCAGCCGCCGATTATCCACCGCGAATTATGAGACAGTGGATAGTATCACTACAGTGGCACAGGTACTGAACCTTACCGAGCCCCTCCCCGAAGCCATTACAGTTGACCTGTGGATTGGGGGCACCCCCTGTTCCATGGAGGTGGACTCCGATCTGCTTACTCCATAGTTTCAGCAGCCACCTTTAAAAAACTTTTCCTGCAGGGGGGCCCCCAGCTATGGTGCCCAATAGCACTAGTCCTCCGGGACTTCTAAAAGAACCCGGTCTTGATCAAGGGGCTGGCCAAGGTTAAGGTTCAGTACCATGACTTCTGCCACTCCCTCGACCTCCTAGTGGTGGAGTGGGATGTCAACAGTCTCTTGGGGCATGCATGGTTCACACCCCTGGGGATGGAAGTTGCCGGGGTCTACCGCTTGGGGTCCGCGGATTACACAGCAGTCTGCACGGAATTTCCAGCCATTTTCGACGGCACCCTAGGCTCCTACCATGGGCCCCCAGTCTCTCTGGACTTAGATCCTGCCATTTGCCCTATCCACGTGGCGGCCCGGTGGCCTCCCCTGGCCATACGGCCAAAGGTAGAGGCTGAGTTGGACAAGCTGGTGGCACAAGGTGTGCTTGAGCCAGTCTCCCATGCTAGGTGGGAGACCCTGATTGTCACCCCTTTGAAATCGAACGGGGAAGTCCGCATCTGCATGGACTACAAATGCATGCTAAACCTGGCTTTGCAAGACCATGCATACCCAGTGCCAGTGGTCAGCCATGTGTTAGCCTCTCTTGTGGGGGCCAAGGTCTTCAGGAAGCTGGACCTGGCACAGGCTTACCAGCAGCTTCCCATGGACAATGCCACGGCAGAAGCTCAGACGATTGTCACGCACAAGGGAGCATTTAGGGTAAAACGGCTCCAGTTCGGGGTCAGCGTCGCCCCTGATCTTTTCCAACAATGAATGGACTCTGTTTTGAAAGGCATTCCAGGGGTGAAACCGTTCTTTGACGACGTCCTGATAGCAGCCCCGAACGTCACCACCTTCAAGATGTGGCTGCGGGCCGTCCTCCAGCAGTTCTAAGACGCCGGGCTCAAGGTGCGGAAGGACAAATGCACCTTGGGCGTCCCATCTGTGACCTTCTTGGGCTTCATGGTCAACGCCCAGGGCATCCACCCCACCCCGGAGAAGGTGGCGGCCATCAAAGAGGTGCCCCACCCACAACGAAGGCGGAGCTACAAGCGTTCTTGGGCCTCCTGAACTTCTACCACGCCTTCCTCCCCCACAAGGCAGCGGTCGCTGAGCCCCTACATAGGTTGCTGGACAAGGGGGCAAAATGGGGTTGGGGGCCACGTCATGTGGTGGCGTTCAAAGCAGTGAAGGACTTACTGGTTTCAAACGCTGTTCTGGCACACTTTGAGTCCTTGCTGGTAATTCTAGCGTGTGATGCGTCTCCATATGGGGTGGGGCAGTCCTGGGCCATCGGCTTCCCAACAGCCAGGAGGTGCCTGTGGCTTACTACTCCAGAACACTGTCATCGGCAGAACGCAACTATGCCCAGATCAACAAGGAAGCCCTGGCCATCATCACTGGGGTGAAAAAATTCCACGGCTACCTTTACAGTAGGGCGTTTACAGTGGCCACGGACCACAAACCGCTCCTGGGCCTACTCGCTCCCCACCACCAGACTCCACACATGTTGTCCCCCCATGTCCTGCGATGGTCTATTTTCCTTGCAGGATACCAGTACGATCTCATGCACCACCCCGGAAGGGCCATGGGTCATGTGGACGCCCTCAGCCGCCTCCCGCTGCCATTCTGTGATCCAGACCCGGCTCCTGCATTCCACATGGCTCTGCTCGAAGACCTCCCAGACCGGCCTGTCCAGGTATCCGACGTGGCCTGCCGCACGGCCAGGGACTGGGTCCTCTCCCGTGTTTCGGACTGGGTGGGACGGGGGTGGCCCGACCATCCAGGCCCTGATTTTGCCGCTTACACAGCAAGGTGGCATGAACTGTCCACCCATAAGGGATACCTGCTATGGGGAACGAGGGTGGTCATCCCAGAGCCGCTCCACTCTAGGGTCCTAGCAGCCCTCCACGAGTCCCATCCCGGAATCGTCCGGATGAAAGCCCTGGCCTGCACTTACATGTGGTGGCCCGGCATGGACAAGGAAATCGAGGATCGGGTGCACCGGTGCAGCAAATGCCAAGAATCGCGCCCCGATCCTCCTCATGCCCCCATCCGGCCCTGGGAGTCAACCGACAAGCCATGGTTGAGGCTCTACCTGGACTTTGCAGGGCCGGTCCAGGGCCAGTTGTTTTTTATTGTAGTAGACAGCTACAGCAAATGGCTAGAGGTAGTCCCGGTGCAGTCTATCTTGATCGAGGCGGCTGTCAGAGCTCTGTGGCGCATCTTCGCCACCCATGGGTTGCCCAACACACTCGTGACTGACAACAGGACAGCCTTCACATCCGGGGAATTCCAGCACTTTGTGGACTCGTTTTGCATCCGGCACATCCACTCGGCACCCTTCCACCCTGCAATCAACGGCCAAGCTGAACGGATGGTAAGGACTACCAAGGATGCCCTAAAGAGGATGGACCCAGGGGACTGGGGGCTACAGCTGATAAAGTTCCTATTTGGCCAGTGAAACACCCCACACACCAGGATGGGCTGCCGACTGGCAGAGCTACTGATGGGGTGGGGCCTTGGCTCCCTGCTGGATTAACTCCACCCAGACTGTGCCATCAGCAGCGATGCTAAGCCCGAATTCCAGCCAGCAGCAAGAGGGTTCTCCCCCGAGGACCCTGTCTATGCTCGGAACTATGCCCGAGGTCCAGCATGGGTCCTCACAAGGATCATCTGTGCAACCGGACCGCTCTCCTATGAGGTCAGCACTGAAGGTGGGGCAGTGTGGTGGCACCACATTGACCAGCTCCGGTGGCATCTCCCATGCAACACACCTGATGTCCCCGACTCTTCCGCTCCCACTGAACCAGTACCGGCCCCGCTACAGGACCCTAACCCCGAAGTGGAGCTTGCAGAACCCCTTCTTGGTGACCAGCCCGATGAAGCAACACTGCCCGAGCCACCACCGAACGTTCCCGCAAGTGACCCCGGTGAACCACCAGCAACCCTGCTCCCCAAGACTATGGACGCCCCACGGCCAGCAACCCCCTGGAGCTCAGGACGTGAATGTTGCCGGCCGGGGTACTTGAAAGACTATGTTTGCAGGGGGGAACTGGACTATGGGGGGAGGAGTGTTGTGTACTAAGACCACGATCGCCTGGTCTCTCGTAATGGCGACCGCCACATGGTCAGCGCACATGGTCAGAATCTACCTGAGCTTCGGCCAGGTAGAACAATAGCCAGTTGGATCCTGAGCAACCACCAATTACAAGCCTAGGTCTCCCGCTGGGGGACCTATGAACTGCAACCACGGACTTAAGGTCCTATCAGGACTTGTGGGTGAGGTTGGGGCATTGTCTCCGGCTGGCATAAAAGAGGGCTCTGAGCCCGGGGTTTCTCATGTTCCATCTGACCCTCAATAAAGAGCTTTGCTATGAAATCACTACCACTCGCCTCCCGACTCCAATACTTTCCAGAGAGAGAGAGGAATTGTTGGAGTAGGGTCCAAAGGAATGAGGAAGGGAGAAAGAAGCAAGGGAGCTTGTGATGGGGATGGTGAGGGAAGTGGGCTGACAGTGAGGATGGCAGGAGCAAGAGAGGGGGACAGATGGGGATAGACAAATTAAGGGGGAGAAAGTGAAATGTCTGTGCATTGCATGAGTATAGTGTTATGGTGGTGGAGGGACAGCCTTGGATTGAAGCTGAATTGACTGAACCCAAAATATCAATAGTGGAGGATCAGTCCAGAGAAAAAATGGGATGGTTACTAAAAGGTAAAGCTTGTATGAGTAAAATTCATTTCCTATTCTGCAAGTGGCAGGAATCCAATTTTTTGGGTAGCTATTATTACTCCAAGGCAGGAGATGAATTTATCCTGTTGATTAAGGACTTAATGGTTTACCAAGCAGGTCTGTATTATGAGACACAACTGGGGACCCACCAGAAACTTGTGGGAAGGGGCTTCCCAATTCCCGCTGCCTTTTATTACATTTTTATTTATTTTATTTATATTATTTATAATCTGCCTTTCTCACTGGGACTAAAGGTATATTACATAGGCTGAGGACAGACTGGCAGCTTGCTGTGGTATAGTGCTGCCTCTAATTGACCCAGTTTAAAATGTTGCGGGACATATCAGCCACACAGCACACTCTACTGCAGGTTACCCACAGAGACATCCCATGGGCAAGCAACCACATTATTTAGCACATCAGCCACGGAGAACACTGCAAAAATGGCCAAAAGTCATGTGTGTATGTACACATGTGCGCACATGGGTAATTTTTTTTAAAAAAAAATAAGCTGCTACCCTAGCGGCAGAATGGATCTGCAGGTTCAGATGGCCAAATCCATTCTGCACATACTCCTCCATGTTCAGACAGCTGCCATGCGTGATGAATGTGACAGGAAACAAAAACTCCACTTCAGAGGCGGTGGCTCCAAGTCATCCTCTGATGGGGTGAGTACGCCTGGGGAATGCCTGACAGCTGTGGCTGTGTGAATGGGCCCATTTAATCCGTTTGTGAAAGGTGCCTATATCAGGCCAAACTGCCAGTCTGAACGCAGCTATAGAGTGAGTCAATACAATCAATAGGATTTACTTCCTCTTCTTTCCCCCCAAACCTGCTCTGGAATTCATTCCCACTCTTTCTTTCACCCCACACCACTTCGGTCACTGACCTCCCTCATTCTGCCCCCACCATTTCTTGTCACCCCAGACTCTGTTGCCCGCTCAGCAGAGGGGCAACAACCACTTCTGCAACCCAATAGCACCTCCAGCTTTGTCAGCTTGGCAAGGTGGTGATGAATTCCAAAGCCTCTAGCTTTGCTAGCTTGGGGGGGGGGGGGTAGTGACAATTACTATATCTGTGCTCCCTTGTCTGCATCTTTGCCAGCTTGGTGGGGGAACAGCAATGACTCCTGACCCACACAGCCTACAGCCTTGCCAGCTTGGCAGGGTGGGGGCAACAAAGATATTCTTTGCAGTTTTGCCAGGTTGGCTGAGAGGGTAGTGATGATCCCACATGCCCCCCAGTCCTCCCAACTCCAGCTGTGGCTCTAACAAAGAAGCATTATCTGCCCGTGTGAAGACAACACTCCGTCTGGCGAGGGGGATTTACAACCCTTCAATCCCCCCTTGTTTTTTCAGATTTTCTCAACAACTGTGGGCCCCCCAAAGTTTGGAGAAAAATCTTTCTGTGTAAATGGGCCCAGTCCATGGAATTAATTACTCACAAATGGGTTCACAATTCACTATTAGATATAAGATGTTTTTGAGATAAATGAAATGCCAGGTTCGCTTTGGCTTTGCTGTGGGGAGATCCTGCAGAGTCTGAAGACTAGCCCTTGATGAAAGGGTGTGATCATTTGTCATATAGACTTGGGTGTCTTGTTAGGAAATGACATTTTATTGCACTTAATTCCTTTAATGATTCTCTGCTTTGATTCAAGATGTCATTACCCTGTACTTCTGACTGTAGAGACCTTAGGAACGTTGGGAGCTCTGTGGGTAACAGCAGAATGTTTCACAGAAAAACAAATTTAACTGAGCAATTGAAGGGTTTGCTCTCAACTCCCTTTAGTACAGTTGGCTACAACAAAGGACAAACTGGGAAGAGAAGATCGTAGGGGAAATGAAATAACAGCTTTGATCAATTGCCATAGAATGAGACTTGCCAAAGGAAAGAGTAATTATTTGAAGCATGATGTTAGTTTTTGAAAAGATCATTTCTTCATATTAGAAAATGCATTTTAATCACCATTTAATAACCACAGCTGCCAGTCATTGTGTGATTACATCACCTCCCCTTCACTTTAAACTTAGTCAGGAATGTTTGTTATTTACTGATGATGAATATATTGTGGTAGAAGTAGACTTCACTTCAAGGTGAGGTACTACTAAGGAAACCAGACACAGTTAGTGGATACCTAGCAACTGTGCTTTAGCTGTGTTTCAAGTCCTTGCACTGTTAAGATGGAACAGGCTCTGCACTCAACATATGTGTGTGAACTGGGCTTTTTTTGTAGAAAAAGCCCAGCAGGAACTCATTAGCATATTAGGCCACACCCCTGACTGCACAGCTCCCTGGATCGGCTTGGCTTCCCCAGGTGCCCCACAGCTGCGGGGCACCTGGGGCACCTGAGGAGGGGAGGCAGTTTAAACTGCCTTCCCTCCCTGGATCGGCTTGGCTTCCCCAGATGCCCCACAGCTTGTGAGGCACCTGGGGAACCTGAGGGGGGGGAAGGCTGTAGGCGTGGCCAGCTCAGAAGCCAGCTGGAACTCCGTTCCTGTGCATTCCTGCAGAAAAATAGCCCTGTGTGTGAAAGAACTAGGGGTGTGCATTCAAATGTACCCAAGCTGAAAATATATCCCCCAAATACCTTATCACTATTTTTGATACATTTTGGCATCTCAAATGTATATGGTTTTTCTTGGATATATTCAGGAATTACTGATAGATTCAAAAACAACAAGAGGCAGGAACAGATTGCTCCCACCTTTCCTTTGTTCATTAGGCTTCTGCAGTCCCTTTAAAGAGGCTGAAGACAGTCCTGGCTGGCTTGGCTTGGGGATGGCTCCTCTTGCAGCTCAGTTTAATCTGAGCTGCAAGAGAAGTCAGCCAAAGATCAGATGGAGTGGTGGGAGCTCAGAGCTTCCTGCCTCCTCAGCTTGGGCTGGTTCCTCTTGCAGCTCAGTTTAAAGCAAGCTGCAAGACAAGTCAGCCAAAGATCAGCTGGGGATAGTGGGAGCTGTGAGTTCTGTGCCACCTCGGCTAAGGCTGACTCTTCTTTAAACCAAACTGCAAATGAAGTCAGACAAGGATTGGCTGGGGCCATGGAAGCTGAGTGCTCCCCGCCACCTCAGCTGGGGTGGCTTCTCTTGCAGTTCAGTTTAAAGCAAGCTGCACGAGAAAACGATGGAGTCCCAGGTAGCAACGGCTGCGAGGTCAGCCTTTTATCATCTGCGGCTGATCAAGCAGCTGGTCCCCTTCCTTGAATGCAATGAACTGGTGACAGTGATCCATGCACTGGTCACCTCAAGATTGGACTACTGTAACGCCCTCTACATGGGGCTTCCCTTGTGCCAAATCCGGAAGCTGCAGCTAGTGCAGAATGCCGCGGCGTGGCTGTTGTTGCTCCTCCCGAGGGGGGAGCATATACAGCCCGCCTTAAAGGCTCTGCACTGGCTGCCAATAGCGTACTGGATAAGGTTCAAGGTGCTGGTGCTTACCTATAAAGCCCTATATGGCCTGGGACCTGTCTACCTGAAGGACCGCCTCTCTCCATATGCTCCCCAGCGAGCACTACGGTCTGGGACCCAACACCGTCTGACCATCCCCGGACTGAAGGAGGCGTGGCTGGCTACAACACGGGCCAGGGCTTTTTCAGTGATGGCCTCGTACTGGTGGAATGAGCTCCCGGAGAACATCAGGGCCCTGCGGGATCTGATGCAGTTCTGCAGGGCCTGCAAAACAGAGCTCTTTCACCAGGCCTTTGGGTAGGGGCCGCCCAAGGCAAACATCTCAGCCCTGGCCCAGTTCCATCTTGCCAACCCGTCTATCGGCATTGCCATCTGCCTGCCTGTCTGTGGCACCGTCATCTGCATACAGAGACTTATGGGAATGCTCC
This sequence comes from Lepidodactylus listeri, assembly GCA_029233225.1. Taxonomy (NCBI): domain Eukaryota; kingdom Metazoa; phylum Chordata; class Lepidosauria; order Squamata; family Gekkonidae; genus Lepidodactylus; species Lepidodactylus listeri. The sequence goes on along the minus strand of JARCFY010000001.1, from coordinate 112,951,865 downwards.
TCGGACCCACCTGCGGGTTGAATTAGAATGCCGCCAATCTTGTATGGATAGTATTTTAATGTTTGATGTATGATTTTAATGTTGATGTGCTATTTTAAAAATGATGTGAGCCGCTCTGAGCCTGCCTTTGGTGGAGAGAGCGGAATATAAATTTAAGAAATAAATAAATAAATAAAATCAGCTGGGGAGCTAAGAGCTCCCTGCTGCCTTGGCTGGGACTGGCTCTTCTTGCAGCCGGGTTTAAACAGAGCTACAAGAGCAGTCAGCCAAGGATCAACTGGGGCAGCAGGTGCTGAGAACTCCCCTCTGCCTTGGCTTGACATTGTCTTCTTTTGCAGCCCAGTTTAAACTTGAGTGCAAGAAGAAGAAAAACAGTTTGGATTTATACCCCGCCCTTCACTCAGAGAGTGGCTTACAATCTCCTTTCTCTTCCCCTCCCCACAACCTATCCTGTGAGGGAGGTGAGGGTGAGAGAGCTCTTTCAAGAACTGCTCTAGAGAGAATGGCTCTGAAAGAACTTGTGACTGACCCAAGGTCACACCAGCAGCTGCATGTGGAGGAGTTGGAAATCAAACCCAGTTCTCCCAGATTAGAGTCTGCACTCCTAATCACTACACCAAACTGGCTCTCCCAAGATCAGCTCAGGATAAGCTGTGCCTGTAGGGAGCAGACTGTTCCCCTTGGGCACAGCTTCTGGTGTATAATTCCCCCATATGTTTTCTTCTTCTTCTCAGGTCTATTAGACTCCCCAAAAAATCAGGATTTCCAAAAAAAAAAAAAACTAGATCCGAATACTGCACTGGTATGGGTATCCAGAAATTTTTTTTGTAACCCAAATTTATTTCAGTTCAATATACCCGAACCGAAAAATGGAGGAAAACTGCACACCCCTAGTCAGGACATTCAGATAAATGTATTATTACATTGAACTCTTTTAAACCATTTATCAGAATCTAATGGAAGGCCCCTCATTTTTATGACACTATACACTTGGATAGCTGCACTTCAGAGGCCAACTAGATTTTCAGGTTATAAGCTATCAAGAGTCAGACTTCTTGTCCCCTGACCTGGGTAAGCCAGGCAAGCCTGATCTCATCAGATCTCGAAAGCTAAGCAGGGTTGACTGTGGTTAGTACTTGGATGGGAGACTTTCTTGGAATACCAAGTCAGAACGACAGAGGCAGGCTTGTTCAGTCACCTCTCTGAATATCCTCCAAGGGGGTCAGTACCAGAGGTCAACGTGACTTCCAGGTGCAGATACACACACACAAATACCAAGAGTCAAAGCTCCCTTTCATCAGAAACCCTGGAAATGTGTTGGTCTCTAATATGCAACAGGACTCTAGTGTAGCTGTTCAACTGCATACCAAAATGGCTACCCACTGAAACTAACTTGGACAGGCTGATAGATAGAATTAATAAAATGTACAGTTCTCAACTCTGGGATGGGAAATTCCAGTGTTTGGGGAGAGAGGGGCCACAGTGAGGTTTGATGCCATAGGTTCAAAAAGCACACAAACATATTCTCATCAGTTATCACAGTACTGTGTTTTGGGCCAGTTATAGGGGTGCCATAGCATCAGTTCTCAGTGGGCATGAGTGATCTAGCTCAGATTGTGTGGCTTGGAAAGAGTGGTAGCCTGAGACCAGCTGCTGACAGTACTCCTTCACCACCTGAGGGCAGGGGCGTAGACTTTGAAAATCCCCGGGGGGGCGGGGGCTCTCTCGTGCACGTGCGCACGGGACCATGTCCCCGCCACTCCTCCCCCCCCCGGCCCCAGGGAGGCAGACCTGCCGCTCCTCCCCCCCCGCCCCAGGGAGGCAGACCCGGAGGAGGCCCCCGGCGGCCTGGAGTGCCACGACGTGGAACTCCTGGCGCTGGTCCCCTGCCGCCCCTTCCAGCGCGCCTTCGCCAAGGTCTTCGGGGCCTCGGGTCAGTGGTGCTTCGGGGGGGAGGAGGCGGCCCGGGAGGAAAAGGCCAGGTCCCCACTCGGCGACGAGCTGTGTTTCCTGCCCTGGTTTGCCTTGCCAAGGCTCCTGGACGGCGGCCTCGGCGGGGCGGGTGCTGTGAGCTGAGCGCCGGCCGCGCTTCTGCGCAAAGGGGACCCGCTCTTGGCTTGCGCAAAGGGATGTCCCCACCGCCTTTCTCTCCCCCCCCCCGTCCCAGGGAGGCCTGAGGGCAGGCCGGGGGTGGGGGGGGAAGGAGAGGCGGCGACAGCCAGCTGGCCAGCTGACTGGCCACCGGCAGGCGCTTCCTTTTGCCGGGGGTGGCTGAGCCCCCCCCGGGAAATTTCGGGGGAGGCTCGAGCCCTCGAGCCCCCCCGTAGTTGACGCCCATGCCTGAGGGCCTCCCACACATCCCACATCATACTAATTCACTGAAGGGGAAACTTTGGGAAAGCGCAGTCTGCAGTAATGGCAGGCATGGAATACCTGAGGGCTAAGTTTCCAGAGGTTATTTAAATATGTTCAGACATGATCCAGTAGTACCTCATAGCCCAAGTGTACTGAGAGGGCCTCTTCTTTGGTGAATAGGGAAGTAAAGTGTGGGGGTTGGGGGGTGGGTTGTGGTACTTGTATTTCATGCCTAAGCAGATGCCCAGGGGCAATGAAGTCTACCTTTAAAATAAGGGTTATGATATTTTCCTGGGGATCTGCACCAGGGATTGTCTGACATCATCAAGGGCATGTTTGATAATAGAGGACCAAACCTGTGTTGATATCAGTGCAGGGAAAGTGGGCTAAATTGTATGTATAAAGCTTAGATGAGAGTGATGGGATAATAGTTAATGTAAGTTTTATGTTTGATTATATGTCATGCCCCTTTAAAACTGAACCATGTGGTATACTGGGAAAATGGAGATGGCAGATAGCAGACTTCGGAGCTGAAGTGATTTTGATTCTGAAGGTATTTTATTTCATGTTGGTTGCATTCTTAATACATTTTTTATGATCATTTTCTATACATCCTGCATTTCCCCCTGAGTGGGGTATAACACAAGCACTCTGAGGCATCAGTTGAAGGATGACGGGACAATTCTAATACCAAAAAGTTGTGGCTATGGTTCTTTCATACAACCGGGAGAGGAACCCCTTGACAGATGCTGTTATCCTTGATTCACAGCTATGCAGACAGAACATAGTGTCTCTTGATTATCTCAGGTACTGGCGTTGGCTTCTCTGATTCTGTGTCCATATGCAATCACAAATGTTGTGAGCACAAGCAGATCACAACCTCCAGACTAAATGACATGACAGCTCATTAATTCTCAACTCTACAATTTCAAAAAGCCAGGAAAGAAATTTGGTGAAATGAAAGGATGTGCTTTTCACATACAATTTTTTTTCTGAACTATCAAAGTGCATGTAAGTAAAGATCTACCCATGTGTGCCACATCATCAGATGAGTTCTGGTTTTATTCTTGTTGTAGAATGAATGAATTTCTCCAGTACACATGTTAATTATATATTCTGTACATAGCAATGAACAATTCTATCAAATATGCTACAAATTAATGAACCATTAAATTTAAATTGTTCCTGCTAGACGTACAATTTATAAAACTCCTGATAACCAGCTATTTCACCTCCACAGCTAACATAATATAGTTTCATTCTGTCTTCCAAGAAATAATGGTACGAAATTTTACAAATGAGAAACCTGCAAACCAACCACATGACCATCTCAAAGTGTGACGATTAGCGGTTAATCGCTCTGACTATAGCCTGATTATCACACCAACAGAGGATGCACCTGTTCTAAAAGATGTCCTGCTACACAATGACCACCAAAATAGGAAAGAACTCAAGGAAAGTGAGGTCCCTGGGAATGCTGGTACCATCTGTGTTTGGAGGCCAATGCTTAGTGCAACATGAAGGCTCCCGGCCGCATCAGTGTCAACCTGCAAAGAATTGTCCAGGGCAAATGGAGACTGTCAGATGGAGACTCCATTAAAGTTTGCCAGTAAACTGAGCCAGTCCTGCAGGTCCTCCTTCATACCCTGGGTAACCCTGATATGATGGTGAAGGAATGGGACTCCTGAAGGTACTCACAGAAAGCGTGTCTTGGGGACAAAACCCTGCATGCAAAATTAAGGTGGCCAAGGTGTGCCTGAATCTCCTTAAAAGTGCATTTTTTTTGCTGCCAATAACCCATGTTAACAGAGCCCTAAGTGCTGACAGCTTATCATCAGGGAGGCAGGAGGTGCCCTACACTGAATCCAACAGGATTTCCAAGTACATGAACTGTGTGGTGGGGCCCTCAATCTTACCTTGGCCAGGGGTACCCCAGCTCAGCCACTAGGGCCTGGAATGTGACAAGAACACAGTGCCAGTGGTAGTCTCTGCTGAACCCATGGATAGAAAATCATCCAGGTAATAGGTTATATATGGGCAATTAGTACTATCCTTGATAACCTATTTGAAAAAAGTGCTGAATGTCTTGAAGGCAGCACAGGCCACAGAGCAGTCCATGGGCATGGCCTTGTCAATGTACCCACAGCCGTCAGGCTTGAAACCCAGTCAACAAAAGTACCCCAGATGAATGGGCAAAAGGCAGAAGATGGACTGGATGCCATACTTGGCCATGAGTGCTCTGGGGCCACAGGTCTTTACTATGCAAACTGCTTGGTCAAAGAAGGCATACTGCACCAAGCAAACTCGGGGGTGATTGAATTATTAACAGAAGACCCTCTGGGGTAGGACAGGTGGTTCATTAACGTGGACTCACCTAGGGTCTTCTTGGGCACTATACCCAGTGGAGAAACCCTAAAATTTGGAAAGGTGGACGAGAAAGGGCTAACTACCCTGCCCACTGCAAACTCCTTAGCAACCTTCATAGCCACAACATCAGGCAAGTTGGCAAACTTGAGGATACCACAGACTGTGGGGACATGGGGGAGGGCAGTGAAAGGGATGTGAGAACCTGTGCTGAAGTCCTCACAAAGGTATCAGACACTGCCCCCTGTTGAGATAATTAGCTAGCAAGAGAATGAGAGCCTGGAGGTGAATGGGAGTCTGAACCAGGCACAGATCTCCTTAGCAGTGCCAGTGACTGTGGTAGTGGCAGTGCCCCACGCTCCTTGCTTTCAGAGCTGGTGGAGGTTTGCCCCCTCCCCAAAGGCTGCAATGTGGTCTCACACTGTGGGCAAGACAGCCTGGGGTGAGAGCCAAGGCAGACATCACAGTTATGTTTGAATATGCACCTAGCCTGCTGATATTTCCCTGGCTTTAATGTGTGGACCAATGTTTAATAATCAGAACTTGTTGTTGATGAGGTCCCATGTGGACAGCTATGAGAAGCCCATTTGTGAAAGACTTCACTTCATAGTATCCATCCAGGATACACTCTCAGATCTTACAGGGAGAGGTGTATGCCTGTCTTCAAAATCATAAGTAGAGGATGCATGTGTCTGGCACGGCTGCTTGCAGCCCCAGACCACCCCTGGACTGGGCTCACCCCTTCCATGCTTGACTGCCTGTGCTAGTAGGCCCAGGATGTGGACTCCAGCCAACCAATAATTCCCAGATGTGTACACAGAATCCTCTGTCAAGGAAGACTTGGCTGAGGAGCCTTTGCTGCTAGGAGTGTCAAGGTCTCTCACTGAGCTCTGAGACTTGTGCTGTTTGGTGCAACTCTTCCCCGCATGAGCAAGCTGACACAGGGTGGCTTCCCTCAAGACGTATGACACTGAGCCTGTTCGTGGGGAGGGCAGGGTATAAATATGAAGAAATAAAAGAAATAAAAAATATCAGACTCCTCTGGCAATCATAGACTCCTTCTGCAGATGCAGATGGCTCTGGAGCTGCTAGGCCTGCACCCAGCTGATCAACATGCTCAGACAGGCATTCTAATCCCCTCTAAGCAAGCTGTGTTGTCCAGCCCCTCAGGGCAGGAGGTTCCCATTGAAAAGGCTGTGCTCAGGAGACTGCCTGCTACCTGATACCAGGGGGTAGATCTTTTGGGACCATGTCCAGGCAAGTCATACCCCAAGTGCCATAGAGGGTACTACCTGCAACCCTGGGAGAGGGCCCCTTGCCAGATGGAATAGTACAGTTAATTCGAGCCTATTTGCTAGTAGCCATGCCTGTTTTAGCAGACCTGGGCTGGGTGTTAGCCACCATTTTCCCATCCCTGGGTCCTTTTTTGGAAGGCATGGCTGGACAAAGGAGAGGAGCTCATGTATAAGTGACCACTAGTTCAAATAAGGTCAGTGACTCACATTCACCCAATAAGGGGAAACAGAACATGTGATTTAGGGATCTTTACCTGGATGGTGGGCTAGCAAGCTCAAAGTGCCTCTAATAGGCTACCAGTAACCACAAAACAACCAGATCTTTTCCAAAGCAAGGTTTAAAATGTATTGGGGGAAATATAAGGCTACAGGAATAGAAAAGGTACTCAAACATAAGAAGAATGCAATTGCTGTGTACAGAAGGACATGCATATGAAAAGTTACATGAGATGAGAAAAAGTAAAGGAGAGCAAAGCCTCTAGCTGAGTAGAAATTCTGTACTAAGGAATGGCCACTAGGAGAAGTGATGGGGGGGGGGGGTTAAAGGAGGGGAAATGAGAGTTTTTAAGAGAAAAAAAGTGTGAACAGAGAAATTTACCTATCCTCAGTCTGCTGAGAGGAGTAGAGTAGAAATCTGTCTCCATTCCTGAGGACTGGAAGGTAGCGAATGTCACTCCTATCTTTAAAAAGGGTTCCAGAGGAGATCCAAGAAATTACAGGCCAGTCAGTCTGACATCGACCCCGGGTAAATTGGTGGAAACTGTTATTAAGGAAAAAATTAGTAGGCACATTGATGAACAAAATCTATTGAGGAAGACTCAGCATGGGTTCTGTAAGGGAAGATCTTGTCTCATTAACCTGTTAGTGTTCTTTGAGGGAGTAAACAAACATGTGGACAAGGGGGACCTAATAGATGTTGTTTACCTTGACTTCCAGAAAGCTTTTGATAAAGTTCCTCATCAAAGGCTCTTAAGTAAGCTCAATAGTCATGGGATAAAAGGACAAGTCCTTTTGTGGATCAAAAACTGGCTAATTAAAAGGAAACTGAGAGTGAGTATAAATGTGAAATTTTCTCAGTGGAGGGAGGTAAGCAGTGGGGAACCACAGGGATCAGTACTCGGTCCAATGCTTTTTAACTTGTTTATTAATGATTTGGAGTTGGGAGTAAGCAGCAAAGTGGCTAAATTTGCAGATGACACAAAGTTGTTCAGGGTGGTGAGAACCAGGGAGGATTGTGAGGCCCTCCAAAGGGGTGAGTGGATGGGCGAGTGGGCATCAATGTGGCAAATGGGGTTTAATGTGGCCAAGTGCAGAGTGATTGGAGCCAAAAATCCTAACTATAAATACATGTTGATGGGGTCCGAACTGGCGGAGACTGACCAAGAGAGAGATCTTGGAGTCGTAGTAGATTACTCAATGAAAATGTCAAGACAGTGTGCGACTGCAGTGAAAAAGGCCAATGCTATGCTGGGGGTTATTAGGAAGGGAATAGATAACAAATCAGCCAGTATCATAATGCCCCTGTATAAATCAATGGAGTGACCTCATTTGGAGTACTGTGTACAGTTCTGGTCACCACACCTCAAAAAAGGCGTTATAGCACTGGAAAAAGTGTAGAAAAGGGCAACTAAAATGATAAAAGGGTTGGAACACTTTTCCTATGAAGAAAGGTTGAAGTGCTTGGGGCTCTTTAGCTTGGCGAAACGACGGCTGAGGGGTGACATGATCGAGGTTTATAAGATTATGCATGGGATAGAGCAGGTCGAGAAAGAAGTCCTTTTCTCCCTTTCTCACAATACAAGAACTCGTGGGCACTCCATGAAATTGCTGAGCAGTCAGGTTAGAACAGATAAAAGGAAGTACTTCTTCACCCAGAGTGATTAACATGTGGAATTCACTGCCACAGGAGGTGGTGGCAGCTACAAGCATGGATGACTTTAAGAGGGAATTAGATAAACATATGGAGCAGGAGTCCATCAGTGGCTATTAGCCACAAAGTATAGATAGGAACTCTCAGCCTGGGGCAAGTGATACTCTGTATCCTTGGTGCTTGACAAGGGGGACAGTGGGAGGGCTTCTAGTGTCTTGCCCCCACTGCTGGACCTTCTGAGGGCACCTGGTGTTTTTGGCCACTGTGTGACAGAGTGTTGGTCTGGATGGGCCATTGGCCTGATCCAACATTGTCTTTTCTCATATTCTTATGTTCTTGAGTATTCTATCTGCTTAAATGATCCAGAGATTATGAGTAGGGGAATTTAGACAGAGTTTCCAAGGGGCTCAAGGGAATACTAAGAAGGTTTACTTGTTTCAGAACAGTAGAGTGGGCAGCCTTTAAGCCATCAGAGGGGTTATTTATTTATTATTTATCATATGACAGGAAGCTTGTAATAATATAAAATAATAGGAATAAGAAACGTTGTGGAAATAAATACAATGGGCTCTAGAAAGAGTCTCTGGGAAAGTGCCCTGGCCTTGGGCACTCAGCGTCAATTTGCTGTGGCAACCTCAGCAAGGTATAATGGCACAGAGTTCACCATTTCTCCAGAGGAACTGACCTCTGCTACCCGAAGAGCAGTTGTAATTTTGAGTGATCTTCAGCCCTCACCTGGAGATTGGCAACAATGGTTCCCCAGGATGAAATGGCTGGTTTGGAGCGTGGAGTCTATGGCATTGTACCCATCTGGGGTCCCACCCCTTCTCAAACCCCACCCTCTCCAGACTCCACCTCTCAAATATCCAGGAATATCTGAACCTGGAGGTGGCAACCCTATCTCCTTCCCAGCCAACCATCCACCTACCTTTATCTGCCTCTCTGACTTTATCTGCCCCTCTGACTTCAGCTTTCCATCTCCTTCCCCTCTCTCCTAGAGAGCAGTTGTAATTTTGAGTGATCTCCAGCCCCCACCTGTCAGCCATGTCTTTGTGGATGGGCAACTCCCTGTTTTCAGTTACCTCCCTGTATTTATGAAGAAGAGCACCTTATCTTTGGAGATGTGGGGGGATTACATGGCATAACGTGGGTAGCCAATAGGTCAGAGTGGGTTTAATATATCCAGGGCTCTTTTTGTAGAAAAAGCCCAGCAGGAACTCATTAGCAGAACAGGCCACACCCAACAGCAGAAACTCATTAGCATATTAGGCCACACCCCTGACAGCATGGCTCATTAGCATATTAGGTCACACCCCATGTTACCAGAAGTGTGGTCATCCAACCATACCCATCTTTTGCTTCTTATTGTTTACCTTGTATGTTGTCAAAACCATTTTGACAAAACCAATAAAAACACTATTTTTTTTAAAAAAAGTTTCCAATTCCAATACTTCTTATGTCACACTAGACAGACCCTCTCTAGTAAGCAAATAGCACACATCATACTACCCCCCCAGCATACAACTTTATGACATTTATTGAGAAACACAGAAGGGATTGTCTTTGCACCCTGAGAGCCGTCATTCCAGTTCCAGAGTAGCCTATCTGAGCCCAAAGACCTTAATGGAAAAACCATTTCACATTTTCTTTACAACTTTTTTTGTGCTGCTATGTATTTCAGTGGAACCCATGCAAGTCAATTGGTATTCCTGGCTCCCAATCATCTCCAATGGGCCTTCAAGCCTCTCCCTTTGTTTCCAATGGGCAATCCTGTCATTCCTTTTACACATCCCAGTTAATTGTCCCTTTGAAACTGTACCACACCATTTTAAGTAACAGCAAAATGAAGAGCATGAATATGTACAGAGTGCACATTTCTTGCCAATGTTATCTCTGGGCTGCACACAGCAAAAGGAAATTTTAAAAGGACTCTGATCTGAATCCCCCTCCACCGCCAATCTTGTTTATGCAATTTGGCTTACCATTTAAAAACAGACACCCTGTGAGGTAGGTGGGGCTGAGAAAGCTCTTTCAAAGACTGCTCTTGAGAGAACAGCTCTGAAAAAACTTGTGACTGACCCAAGGTCACACCTTTTACCCCTTGGTCATCCAATGGCCCCACTGCTTCCCTGGCTGGTTTCCTACTTCTAATGTATTTGAACAAAGTTTTATTGTTGGTCTTTATGTTTTTTGTGATATGCTCCTCATATTCCCTTTTTGCCTGCCTGATCACAGACTTGCATTTTATTTACCACAGCCTGTGGCAAAAAAAAGTGCAGAAAGGGCAACTAGAATGATAAAAGGGTTGGAACACTTTCCCTGTGAAGAAAGGTTGAAGCGCTTGGGGCTCTTTAGCTTGGAGAAACGACGACTGAGGGTTGGCATGATCGAGGTTTATGAGATTATGCATGGAATAGAGCAGGTCAAGAAAGAAGTCCTTTTCTCCCTTTCTCACAATACAAGAGCTCGTGGGCACTCTATGAAATTGCTGAGCAGTCAGGTTAGAACAGATAAAAAAAAGTAGTGATTAACATGTGGAATTCACTGCCACAGGAGGTGGTGGTGGCTACAAGCATGGATGGCTTCAAGAGGGAATTAGATAAACATATGGAGCAGAAGTCCGTCAGTGGCTATTAGCCACAAAGTATAGATAGGAACTCTCAGTCTGGGGCAAGTGATGCTCTGCATTCTTGGTGCTTGATGGGGAGGACAGTGGGAGGGCTTCTAGTGTCTTGCCCCCACTGCTGGACCTTCTGAGGGCACCTAGTGTTTTTGGCCACTGTGTGACAGAGTGTTGGACTGGATGGGCCACTGGCCTGATCCAACATTGGCTTCTCTTATGTAATATGTTCCTGCCCCCCCATGAGATAAAGCACCAAGCCACAGGAGAAGGCTACAGGGAGCAAGGAGAGATAAGAGAGAAAACAGAATTCTTCCAGCCAAAGGGCTCCCAGCACACAGTCAGCATCCCCAAGATGGGAAGACGGGTGTGTGGAAAGGAGGGCAGATATTCACTCACAGGCGATGCTTCACACACATTTCTTAGCCCAGTTCTGCAAAGTTTCCCTCCTGGCTTCCACCGAGACCAAGGCACCACTTTCCTCCCACCTGCGGATCGCTCTCAGCCCAGCCCAGCACCTACCAACTCTGGAGCCACGTAGCTTGACTCACTTCCCTGTTGTTTAACCTGCATGGGGCTGGGGGGGGGGGGGGGGGGGCTGACTGCACATCCCAGCGCATAGAGTCACCACTTGTTCCCCACCAGGAAAGTCCACCCAAGGAGCGGTGGCAACTCCAAGGGGACGAGGAAATGTAGTAGGAAATGTAGTAGTAGAAAAAGAACCCTGAATATATCTGCTGATGGTTCTCCTTGTTGTATTGAGTTAGACATCAAGTTTGTGGACATCAGGGCTGCTGAGCCACACTGAAGCATCATATTCCACAGTACTATACACCAACCCCAAAGCTGATCATCTAAGTGTTGTAGCAGATGCACCCCAAGTTGTACCGCACAATTTTTGGAGAATGTTGTTTCACATGCGGATTTTCACTGCTACATTGTTAAGATGGTGTTTATAGCTCAAGGTCCTGTCCAAGGTAATGCCAAGGTACTTGGGTATATGGTTGTGTGTAAGTCGGGTACCATTAAGGTAGACATTCCGTTCAAAGATTATTATTGAGATGGAGCATTCTGTTTTTCCCAGACTGGGGATAAGCCACTGTTTATGGTAATAGTCAGCCTAAATGTTGAGATCCCTAGTCAGTATTTCCTTCGTCCTTTCAATTGACTTGTGCCTTACTGCAATCACCATGTAATTGGCATAAACAAACTTCCTGGATATATATAGATTAAAAATAACTGGAGTTAGGACCAAGCCTTGGGGTAGATCATTATTCAGTTTCTTCTGCTTGCTGATTGGCTGACCCATAATAAGTTGGAAATTTCTATCAGCATGTTATTTAGAAATCAAAATAATGTTATGCTGGGGAAAACTTGTAAAAACTTGTACAGCAGACTATCCCTCTAGACTCTGTCATAAGCAATAGGCCAATGAAAACTGATGATATCTTGAGACACTTCTGATACCCTGCCATGATGAAAGTTGTTAAGCAGAGAACCTGGTCTTCATAATTATGATGGGGTCTAAATACTGATTACTCTATAGGGACATATTTGTTAATTCTGTCACTGATTCTGTTCAGGATTAGCTTCCTGAGGAGTTTAGAACAGGAGTTCAAAAGAGAGATATATCTGTAACTTTCTGCCAGATGTTTTGGTTTTCCAGGTTTCAGAATACCAACTACCTTTGCTCTCTTGAATTCCTCTGGGAGCTTTCCTGTTCTCATGATGTCAGTGAGAAGCTTTGTGAGCCACTACTTAGTGAATGTGCCATTGTTGATGAGGAACGCATTATAGATGCAGTCAAAGCCTGGTGCCTTTCCACTCTTGATGTCCTTCTGTGCCTTGGAAATCTCATCAGCACTGAAATCTCCTAACAGCTCACAGTCTTCAGGGCAGATGTGTTTCAAAATCTGGAGTTCTTTTTTTTAATCCTGATTGTAAAATCTTGATCCTTTGGAGCTCTGGATAGGGATATCAGTCAAGCAGCTACCTAGTTTGATGTTACCTCCAAATTTCCTCAGAGCACAGGTGGGCTTGCACCTAATTTTTTCAACAGGCTCCAGGCTTTCCTACTGTAATGCCTGAGATCCAAATTCACAGTTACTTCAGTCCATTTTTTGTCTATGTGCATCATTGAGTTTAATCTGCAACTTCTAGGTCATCTGCTACTTCTAGATAGAAAATTTTGATACAACTTCTTTCTCTGATCGTTCCAACCTGAAATACATTATTTCCAATATCCTCAAGGAATGTGCCTTTTGGTCAGAGATATAACAGCTCCAATGAATCAGCAGTAATTATGTGTTGGAGGGACCCATCCAAGATGCCTGTCTAGATACTCACTGAAACCTTTCCAATTTGCCCTCTTAAAGTTCCACTGTGGTCTTGGAAAAGACCTGATAATTGGTATTTGGATTCCTAGCTTGAGGATTGCAGGTTGATGCTGAGTGTGTAGGGAAAGCTTTAAGAACATGTCTGGATATAGGCAAGGACTGTCTTCTCCAGTCAGATGAAACAAATGTTAAATCAGGGTTGGATTTTCTATTCCATGCCACTGATCTAAAGGTGTCTCTAACACTGAAAATGAGATGCAAGACATGTTCTTGAGCCCCGTCAGCAAGTGCCTCACCATTCTTATTATTAACCATTATTATCTCCAATTTCCATGGTGGCTGCTAAAGTCACCAGCATATACAGAAGGATGAAGGGAGTTTGATAGGACATGTGCTGGCCATGAAACTAAAGGAGGTTTGTAAACATGTACTTCCCCAACTTTTACCACAATTGTGTGGAAGTTATTGTGGACATTGGTCAATATCAGCTTCACATTTTAAATATTGCTTTGGGCATGTCACTATGCTGTCGGTATGTGATGGGCTTGATTTTCATTATCAAGATGAGTTTCTTGAGCAAGAACTAAATCTATTTTATTGGCCAGTAAGATTTCTGACAAATATTGGCATTTAGACTTGCTGTTGTTGTTGTTGTTGTTGTTCAGTCTCACAGTCAAGTCCAACTCTTTGGGATCCCATGGACCACATCACGACCACATCTTCTGTCATGTTCCGGAGTTTGCTAGACTTGCTTATACCCTCAATATTCATTTTTCAGATTTGGTTGCAGTCTCCTATATCTCTTGTCAAGTAGTCCTGAAAAAGACTTTTTGATTGCTTGATTGTTTCTATGTGTGTAGTGTAGCCAGGAGATCCTACAATTGTCTGGCAGCCAGAAGTTCTAGTTCTTTAGCATTATTCAGGTGCACTACAAGGAGGCAAGCTAGAATAACACCCCAGCAGAGGGGTGAGACTGTATGATATTGGCTGGCAAAACATTGATAGTTATAGGGACCAGCACAATAGAATATCAAAGAAATAATCATGAAGTCCAGGGTGAGTCCAGAATGAGAATCTGTGGTTTTCTGACTTTGATTGGGATTGGGACTTCACAGAAAGGTAACAAAAGGTGGTTGCATCTAGGCAGAGTGGACAAAAGGCCTGGCAGGATGAAGGTTTCACCCATGCTTGAGTCAGGTTGGAGAAAACATGCAGGCAAATTCAGTAAAAGAAATCAATTCCACCTGGCTAGTTGGTTTTTGTACTCAGGAAGACTTTCCTTGGCTGATGAAATTACATTGATAGGTCTATGTGACTTTGCAACCCCCCGCGGCAATGGGTTGCAAATGTCCCATCAGTGAATGTCTCATCAGTGAACCAGTCTTCTGCCCAAATTTTTGGCCACTCATTAGTATAGCCTGAGGAGACCCTTGGCCTCATCTTCTCCAAAGTATGGTATTGCTAGCTCCTGAAATTGTTGCCAAAGTTAATTTAGCTAAGAGGGGAGTCAGTGTTTCATGCTGTTGAACAGTTCTTCAAAGACAAGGGAATTCTGCTTAATAACATACTTGCTTCTGCAACATCTGCAGCACCATAACTGACTAGTTGCTACCAATGCTCCCTCTAAGCTGTGGAGTCTTGTGACCAAAAATTCTACTTTGTGAGCTACTGGTATTAAAGTTGTGAGCAATTTGGCTGCTGCATAAATTAGTTTGCTCTGGAGCCATCCTTCCTGAGCTAAGACAAAAATGTGTGAGCTGGAGGCTAAAAAAAACTGAGCTAGCTCACACTAACTCAGTTTAGAGGGAACACTGGTCACCACCATGGGTATGCTGTTTACTTGAAAGAAGCAGTGCCAAATGTCTTTACCGTTTACTGTGTCATTCATCACCAACATCTGGTTTCAAAAGATCTCAGTGATTAACTCCACAAGTCATATACACTGTAATTACTGCAGTGAATAAAATTAAAGCCCATGCTTTCAGTGATTGACTATTCTGGGATCTCTGTGTTGAGAATAATGAAGAAGAGAAGATATTGGATTTATACCCCCCTTCACTACCCAAAGGAGTCTCAGAGAGGCTTACAATCTCATTTCCCTTCCCCTCCCTACAACAGACACCCTGCGAGGTAGGTGGGGCTGAGAGAGCTCTGACAGAAACTGCTCTTTCAAGAAAAGCTCTGACAGAACTATGGCTTGCCCAAGGTCATCCAGTAGCTGCAAGTGGAGGAGTGGGGAATCAAACCCCGTTCTCCCAGATGAGAGTCCACGCACTTAACCACTACAGCAAACTGGCTCAATGAATTGGCATTCTTGTAAGCAAGTGAATAAAAAGTTTAGGATGCGGGCGGCCATTAACCCGGCCATGCGATGGGACAGGATATGTTCCGACCTGTGGCTGCAGATCATGTCTCCTGCCAGGTCTGCTTGGGGTGAGCGGTCTCATAGCGGCCATTCAGTTAAGAGGGTGCTGGTGCGGTCAGGTTCCCGCCCTGGGGCGGGGCAGGCGGTTCAACGATGCCAGCTTTGCTGGGAGTTTTCTTCCCAGGGAACCTGCAGTCGTAAGTCGTGCACCTTTAGGCATGAGTGCCCCTTGTGCACGGGGCCGCATCCTTTATCCAGTTGTCCACGGCCCAAGGGCCGTGGGGGAGGCAAAGGAGGGTGGGAGGGGGTGGGAAGCCACACAACCCCTCTTCTGACAAGGGGGCCTAGCCCGATCAAATTGGGAGTTTTAAGATGCTGGTTGCGTGGTTATCCAAGGATTGCTGATAGGGCTTACCTCTTGGATGGGTTCACTGTTGGTTTTCATATACCTTTTCAAGGGGAGAGGGTCCCCTATTTGGCTGGTAATTTAAAGTCGGTTTTGGGCATGGAAGACATAGTTAGGGCCAAGATTGCCAAAGAGTGTAAGGAGGGCAGGGCTTTGGGTCCGTTCGTCAATCCGCCAGTGGCCAATTTAAGAGTTTCCCCTTTGGGTTTAGTGCCCAAAAAGGAACCTGGTGAGTTTCGGCTCATTCATCACCTGTCCTACCCTCAGGGAGGGTCGGTGAATGATGCCATCCCAGGTGAATTATGCTCCATCAAATACACCTCTTTTGATCAGGCCATGCGAGTGGTTCGCCTCTGTGGTGTGGGGGCCGAATTGGCTAAATGTGATATTAAATCAGCCTTTCGGCTCCTCCCGGTGCACCCTGAGGATTTTGAGCTGCTCGGATTTGCCTTTGAAGGGAAATTTTACATGGATGGGGCCCTACCCATGGGCTATTCTGTGTCCTGTTCTGCTTTTGAGAGGTTCAGTTCATTTTTGGAATGGGCCTTGAGATCCAGGACGGGTCTCTGCAGTACTGCTCATTATTTGGATGATTTCCTTTTTGTGGGCAAGAAGGGTTCTGGACAGTGTCGCTTTCTGCTTGACAGTTTTGTCTACATGGCTGACGAGCTGGGTGTCCCTCTTGCTCAGGAAAAGACTGAGGGCCCGACCTCCACATTAACGTTTTTGGGTATTGAGATTGACACGGTTAGTTTGTGTTGTAGGTTACCCCAGGACAAATTGGATGCATTGAGGGTGTGGGTTAACTCTGTTAGGTCCCGTTCAAAGGTTACTCTCCTAGAGCTACAGCAGTTAGTGGGTCACCTCAACTTTGCATGCAAGGTTGTGGCGCCAGGTAGAGCATTTGTGAGGAAGCTCTGTGATTCAATGAGAAGCCTCCGTCTCCCACACCATAGGACCAAGGTATCCAGAGGGATGAAGGAGGACCTCCTTGTCTGGGAGCAGTTTCTGGATTCATTCAACGGGGTCTCTCTGTGGCGGGATGAGCTCTTGCTAGAGGCTGAGCTTCAGATTTCGTCTGATGCGGCCGGCTCATCTGGTTACGGAATTTACTTCAGGGGGCATTGGTGTGCCGGGGACTGGCCTAAGGATTGGTTTCGGGCTGGGTGGGTCAAGGACCTCACCTTCCTGGAGTTTTTTCCAATTGTCACAGCAGTGTGGATTTGGTCTGTTGAGCTGGCTAATAGGACTGTCCACTTCTGGTGTGACAACCAGTCCACGGTTTACGTCATCAATGCCCTTATGTCAAAATCCCCCAGGGTCATGGCTTTGGTCCGGGCTTTTACGTTGCAGTGCCTTAAGTTTAACATCTTGTTCAAAGCTAGACATGTTCCGGGGGTCGCTAATGGAGTTGCTGACGCTCTCTCTCGCAAACAGATGGAGAGGTTTCGTCAGCTGGCTCCAGAGGCTGACCCGCTTCCGGCACGTATGCCCGACGAGGTGTGGGGGATTGGAGGGCTGAGGCCGACAGGGCAATGAGCCTGGCCCTTGCCCCTTCTACCAGAAGAGCTTACCTGAAGGCTGGTAAGCAGTTTCTGTCCTTTAGGTCTGGAGCTGGCTTGCAACAGGTCTGGCCTATTCCTGTGTCACACTTGATGCAATTTTGTGTGACACTGCGGAAGGGCGGCCTTTCAGCGCAAACTATCAGGGGTAAGCTGTCTGCGCTGGCTTTTGCAAGTAAGGCCTCGGGTCACGAGGACACCACGGGTGATTTCCGTCTATGGAAGATGCTCGAGGGGTGGTCTCGTGAGTCCATTAGGGTAGTTGACACTAGGGAACCTCTGATACCCGCGGTCCTTAGGGGGCTGGAGGGCCAGTGGCCCTCTTGTTGTAGTGACAGTTACGAGGTGCACATGTTTCACGCCGCTTCGCTGACTGCCTTTTTCGGGGCACTCAGGATTAGCGAGCTGGTGGCAGGCTCTCGGGCTGATGTCTCTGGGGCAGCGCTGGAACGTAGGGATGTATCAATTATTAATTATCAGCTTCAGATTAGGCTGCGTAGATCCAAGACTAATCAACGGGGTAAGGGGCGTGTGCTGGACTTAGGGTCTAGTTCAGAGCAAGGGTTGTGCCCGGTTGCCGCCATGAGTCGGTACTTGGCACTTCGGGGCGAGGGCCCGGGCTATTTGTTTCAGCACGGCGACAGCACCCCCCTTACGAAGTTCCAGTTTTGGACCGTGACGCGGAGGGCCTTAGTCCGTATGGGTTTAGGCGATGTTCGCTTTTGCTCCCATTCTTTCAGAATTGGGGCCGCATCTACGGCTGCAGCCATGGGTTACCCCGCCAGGGAGATACAGAGGATCGGGCGTTGGAAATCCCGATGTTATAAGAGTTATGTGAGGCGTTGTACCTTGTAAGTCTGCTTAAGTTTAATTCCAGAGGTTAATTAAGCTCTTTTTACAGGTGCTGAAGGCCGTGAGATGAGACGAAGGGTCATAGTCTGCGGCCACAGCATGGTCTTTTGGGCAGCTCATTGGGCGCGGAGAACGTCTGTCGGCTCCCAGCTTGGCCTCAGCAAAGTGGCGATGGTCGAGTGGTTGGGGAGGAGGGGCATGAGATGGCCGGCACTCCTCCCATTATTGTTTGAGGAGAGGCGGGGCCCACCCCCTCATGTTTTAGTCATACACCTGGGGGGCAATGATCTGGGGCTAGTTAAGGGCGTGGCCCTTGTGTTGCAGGCCCGGGCTGACCTTGCGTTGATAAAGGCCAGGTGGCCTGGGGTACAGATTTTGTGGTCGGCCATTCTGCCCCGCCGGGTATGGAGGCATACCAGTGACCCCAGGTGTATGGACAGGGCTAGGCGTAATGCTAATAGCCAACTTCGCACGGCCATGGAGTCTGGGTTGGGTCTATTTTTACCACACCCTAACATACGGGTCGGGTTCCCTGACCTGTATCGCCCTGATGGGGTGCACCTCTCAGACAAGGGCAATGGGATATTTTTAGAGGACTTGCAGCACGGGGTTTGGAAGGCACTCGGTTGCCATGTGGGGTAGCAAAGGCCAAAGCAGAGGCTTGGCTTTGCATGTGGCAGGTTTGTGCAAGCAAGAAAATGGAACCGGTGGGTGCCTCACGGCATATCCCTGTTGGGAACAGGAGGTCATCGGGAACCACCCTAGGGCCTTGCGGTCTGGGGGGGTGAATGGTGATCGCCTCTGGGACCCTCTCAGACTAGGCGCCTCCCTGAAGGTCTTTGCAGCCTCGGGGGTAGACGCCCCTGGGAGGGGATGCCAGTATGCTGGGCTGCTGGTTATGAGCCAGAATCTGACTGGGTCAAGACTGGGGCTAGGTTACCCACCCATTACAAGGGCAAGGAGGCTGTGTCTGGGAATGACGCCTGCCTTGCCTGTTCCTGAGCTTGCTTAGTTGCCTGTTGCTGCATGTTCTGTTTAAATAGTTAATAAAGTGGCCCTTGTTTGATTCCAAACTGTTGTCTGTCTCGTTATTTCATGCTGGGGTGGCAATTTAAGTATGTGAATTTGCAGCTGCAAGGAAATAAGGTCAATCTAATTAAGGCCAAATCCGTCATCTCTATGTTTATTTCAAAGTTAACTCTGTTCAAATGCAATTTAGCCCATCACATACTATGCCAATTTCTGAATCTGTCTGAGCCATTATTCTGAATAATGCTTTTTATCTGGCAGGGTAGAGGGCACTGGGAATGAGTTTATTGAAACAAGGTGTTAACAGTCAGTTCCCTCCTCTAGCTGAGGGGCAGTTAGTAGCTAGAAAATCATAAACACTTTTCCTACTGTATCATCTCAAATATCATAAGTGCAATACACTGCCTGGCCTAAGATGACAGAAAATGGATGTCAGTCAGAGACAAGTCTGGACATTTAGTTTATAAGTGTGAGTAGTTTAGTTTTAGTTTATTATTACGGACTTAAGACCAACATACAGAGTAAACATAATATGTGAAGGAGATAATATACAAAAATAGAACTCTGAATTTAAGAACTTTTAAAATGCGGTCCCCACAATCTAAAAATTAATGCCCAGAACTCAGCAACTGAATGTGTAATCTCTGCATTCTTATCTGATAGGAGCCAGTAAAGCCTTGCTTTGTTTGTATCGATGTGCCCAGGTGTCCTTTTGATTAATGGGGTAATAATTTTAAGATGAGCCTCCCTGTAAAATGGACAGCTGAAGAACATGTGCTCTACCAACTCAACCTCACTTAAAATTTATTTATTTATTTATTTATTTATTTTTCGTATTTGTATCCCGCCCTCCCCGCATGCGGGCTGAAAGGCATGGGCATAGCCTTTCAGAGTAGGGTTTTTTATTGTACCTGTCTTTAATAACCGCAGATGGAAGGGCAGGCCCTTCTAGAATTCTTTCCCTCCACTGAAGTCAAACATGTTGCTGGTTCAATGGTGATTTTGATATTTAACAACACCCCAAGTTTGGAAGCCAATTAAATAGGAGACTGCCTCTTTGGGTAACAAAAGGAGAAGGTAGCCTTCCAAAAGTTTGGGAAATACTGTGTTGGGTTATATCTGGTTTCATTGGTTCAGTGTGAGTGTGCCTCCATTTAGATACTGTATTCTCTGTTGCATTTTGTTTACTTGGAAAGAGAGCATGTAAACCTTTTAGGGTTATTCCAGATTTTCCATCTGCATGGTCAGGAATACTGTTTTTGTCTGGTCTATTTTTTTTTTAAATCAGATTTCCATGTTTGTTGTTTCCTTTATGCAGTCTTTTAGTGTTGTTTACTATTTACCTTGCAGTTGCCATGGGTGTGAATTTCCACTCTGATCACTGTTTTTCTTTTCTTTTCTTTTGTAAAATGCACAAAAAATGGCTATAAAACTTTTTCTCCTTAAGACATTGTCACCTGCACATTCATATACAATGCACTCAAAGTACAGTCACTTATAGTTTTCCTTCTATCATCAAAGAAGCACATGGATATAAATAACTACTGACATCACACACACGCACACAAATTGTGAGATTTTAAAGATGCCGAAATACACTGAAATCCTGTGATACAAATTTTGAATGGTTGTCAGACTATGGTAACAGTGCTTCTGTGCAACTGACACAGAAAAGTGTCGGTTTTGATGACAACATATCAATTGAATTTTGTTGACATGTAAAAAGGAGTTTAAACCTGAGTTTAAAAACCATACAAAGGACACACACACACACATATCTCCTTATATATAATTGAGTAGTGGGGTGGCATGTTCTGAGCATTCCACATGCTCCTAAATCAGTTGGCTCTGTGATGTGTCAGTCAGAAGCTGTCCCTATCCACTGGCTGCATTGCCTGAGTCCCGCCCACAGAAGTGATGCCCACAAAAACTTTCCTCAGAAGACGATTGCTTCGCTCTGGTGAACACAGCTACTGTCTTCGGTCTTCTTGCCAGACGACAATTGATTCCCTCAGGGGACAAAACTCACCATCTTTAGCCTCCAAGCCAAGTTTGCTGAGGAAATATTTTCCAGAATGGGGGGGGGGACACCAAATAAACAGCTGTCAGCTTAGTGGAAGGGGGGGGGACTGGCCCAAGTTATCCAAAAAAAAGCCAGTGGATACGCACACAAGCAAAGACAGAGGATGGGGCCAGACACACAGAAAACAGGAATGGCTGACTTCCCCCTAGGGTTGTCAATCTCCAGGTGGGACCTGGAGATCTCCCACTGTTACAATTGATCTCCAGATGACAGAGATCAGTTCCCCTGGAGAAAATGGCTTCTTTGGAGGGTAGACCCTATGGCATTATACCCTGCTGAGTCCTTCTGCCCCCCTCCCCCAAATGCTGCCCTCCACAGGATCCACCTTCCAAATCTCCAGTTATTTCCCTACTCAGAGCTGACAATTCTACTTTCCCTCCACTGCCTGTTGCTAGGCAACCAAGCTTAGTTCTATCAGTAAAAGGCCCTTTCCACATCTATTTTGGCCTTTGGGAGAAAACTCATTGGGACCAGTCCTGATTGGTTTGCAAACTCCAGGTGGGACATTCTTGGAGATTTGAGGGATGGAGCCTGGAGAGAGTGAGGTTTGAGGAGGGGTGGGAGCTCGGACAGGTACAATGCCATAAACTTCACCCTCCAAACCAGACATTTCTTCCTGGGGAACTATTGTTGCCAATCTCCAGGTGGGAGCTGGAGATCACTCAGAATTACAACTGCTCTCTAGGACAGAGGGGGGTGGAGATGGAAAGCCAAAGTCAAAGGGGTAAGTTGATGGTTGGCTGGGAAGGAGATAGGGTTGCCACCTCCAGGTTGGGAAATTCCTGGATATTTGAGAGGTGGAGCCTGGAGAGGGTGGGGTTTGAGGAGGGGTTGGACCTCAGACAGGTACAATGCCATAGACTCCACCCTCCAAACCAGCCATTTCATCATGGGGAACCATTGTTGCCAATCTCCAGGTGAGGGCTGGAGATCACTCAAAATTACAACTGCTCTTTCGGCAGCAGATGTCAGTTTCTCTGAAGAAAATATTGGACTTCGTGTCCTTATACCTTGCTGAGGTTGCCACAGCAAATTGACGCTGAGTGCCCAAGGCTAGGACATTCTCCTAGAGCCTCTTTCTAGAGCCCATTGTATTTATTTCCACAACAGGCCTTATTCCCAGTATATATATAAAACCAGGGCTGCTATAGAATTCAGTACCATGCCCAGCTGAAAGTGACTTTCATTCTCTGAATTTGTTTCTTTCAATATATTAATGTCGTATATGTGCTATGGAGTTAATCTTAGGACAAAATACCCTGAATTGTGCATTTCCTGTTATCATGACATTAGAATAAAAATTCCATTTCATATTCTTTCTACAATTTTTCAGAGTTAAAACACTGAAAAAAGTATACATAAGTAAGTGAGCAATTTTTTTTTTTGCATCTGATATATCCTGATCCATTATGTATCTTCATATTTGAGTTTGAGGTTTTTGTCAGCATCTTATTGCTATTTTAGCTCATATTTGCATTTTAATATACAATAGAGGTAATGTTCTTTTATTGTGTTCATACCTATTTGCCAGCTTTCTATGAGACATTTCAATGAAAACTCTTTATAGGTTTCTGGCTTGTTGTCATTTGTGTTTTCATAATTCTTTTGTGTTTTGAAAATGCTCATACTGGCTTCAGATCTGGAATTTTAAAATGATCTCAGTTCTTAATATAGATTTCTTTTACTTCCCTTCTCTTGTGTTAATAAGCAAACAGATGGAAACAAGTACATTTGAATGTCGGTGTACATTTCTAAAAAAGAAAATTTGACCACAAAATGTGAAAGGCTATCATGGCTGAAACTGTGATAAGTACTGATGATCACTAAATGGCCATATCATATGCTGAAGAGCATCTTGTTGGAATTTTTCTTGTTGGAATATGGCTTTATCATTTTATTGCCACTGGTTATGATATTATGGGCCATGTTTTATGGGTCATCTCCATTGTGTAAATGATTGATCAGTCCCTAAAACTTTACCCCATAGCCTCAGATGATTATATCTCAGACACAAATTTATCAGAATATTGTAAGTCTTTGCAAAAATTCTTTAAAAAAAATAATGTGGACAATGTTAAAAAATAGTCAAAATGCATGTTACTTCTTGTTCTTTCTTCAGGATTAAGGTTTTACTCATCAATACTGAAACCACATGGGAGAAAGTGCCTTTTATTTTCCATTTAACAAATTACCATGCAATCATATGCAGAGTTAATTGAAAATTATTTGACATGAATGAGCCTAGACTGGAGTAAATCTGCATAACATGGCACTGTAATGATGTCATCCTAAGCAGGTCTATTCAGAATCCTCCTTAGGTCTACTGAATGGGATCGATTACGTTGAAAGAATCCTTAGGATTGCATTGTAACTTACCCCAAAGCAAGTCATTTGCCCTTTTCCAGTTACTAACATCACCAGTTTCTTGTTACTGTGAAATGTTTGTGATACAATAGAGTGGTGGTGTGGTGAAGGAGCACCATCAAGTGGTGGTGTGGTGAAGGAGCACCATCAAGTGGTGGTGTGGTGAAGGAGCACCATGATATTATGTCATATCAAATTATGCCTTGCGTTCAGTTTTTAAGCTGTCACCACCCACTATCTCATAGAAAATCCAAATTGCTTAATGCCCCAGACTGGGTCAGTCTCATTAGACTCTCACCATTGGCACAAGGCAATGAAGAGGAACAAAGTTGAGATTGCCCCTCCCTATTTCCCCCTCTCAGAGTTTAAAAGTCCCACTCCTTTGGACATAGCAGTCAGTCAGTTGCAATTGCCTGCCAGATTCCAGCCATTTAAATGCCAATGACCCAGCTATCAAAGCCAACTGAGGGATTTGGTGCTATGAAACCTCCAGGTGATTCCTGGAGATTTCCCAGAATGCCTTCCAGGAGGGCACCCAGGATGCACCACTGAGATGTAGACAGGCTGGGTCAAAAGGGGTGGAGGAAGTGATGTACAGTGGGTAGAGACAGAAGATTAACAAAACTTCCTTGCAAGGGGAAGGCACTCTCTTTTTCTCCTTGGGATACTGAGCTGGGGACATCTCCAAGATCTGGTCTGCCAGCAGGCAGCCATATTTTCTTTCAGGCCATGCAGCCTTGCTGCTAATAAGACATCTATGGAAACATTGTAACTGCTTGAGACAAATAATGTCTACCCTATTTTAAACATCAGTTAGGGTATGTTTAGCTAACAGGGACAGAAGGAATTGTGTTTATATCCTCCTTTCTTTTGTTTCTGTTTGCTTATCTAGTGTTGTGCTAAAGTATGCTTGTGAACTTTCCTTTTGTTTTATTAATAAATATTTTAACTTTTTGACACTGGTAGTGTTCTTTGTGCCACATTGTTCCCCTAACCACTTGGACATGCTATTATTTTGCAAGAGGGACCCCCAGATTGGGAGGAAAGAAGTCCAGGCACCTGCCAACCCTGTAGGGGAAGTGGAATAGCTCCCCCCAAGAGTTGGGAAGGAGCCAAGTAGGGGTTAAGCAGAACAGGGTCTGCAGGTCAGAACCAACCTGTTCCATCACAGGCAGCATTGGGAAAATTTGCAAAAACTGAGCTCCCCTGCTTCTACAAATGGAAGTGCCCCCTAAAAGCATAAAGGGAGATCAGTATCTGTCAGTGAGACTATCATTTCCCGGGCGGGAGATGGCATACTAACGAAGAGTGTCTCCCCCCCCCCCTTTGCATTGGAATGCACTTTTCTCTCGCATGGTCCCTGCTTTGCCTCCTGCTTATCTGAGACCTTGGTAGCTTGTAGCTTCTCACCAGCTTTGTTTTTAATGGGATTTTCCTCCAGGTGTGAGAACTCTCCTCTCCCGCCTTCAGCCTGGGAAACACTCTCCCGCCTTTAGTCTGGGAACTAACAGGTCTAGTGTCTTGGGTGCCTTTTTCTTAACATGGTGATTGGGAGTTCTTTTATGACAACATTGTTTGAATATACTATAATAGTTCGGCTACCACCCTTAGCTTTCATTACTGAGTCAACAAGTGTACCCCGATTGAGCCCTTCAATAAAAGAAGCTCGTGTTTAAGAACCTTTGGAGTTGAAATCTCGTCGGACTCTCACAGTATCTATGTCAATTATTTTAACCACATCATAAATGATACCCATAATTTAGAGCATTCCTTGCTTTATTTGTTATGGAATTAATCTTATCCTTAACCAAATCCTTAACAGCCTAGAAGAATGTAAGGTGTTTTTTTTTTATCTTTTTACTTCGCTTTACTTATTATGCAGGCCTATGGATAGTTACTCCAGCTGAAGTCTCAAAAGAGTCTAGATGGCAGGCCAAGGAGGACACCTCCAGAAGCTCTCCAAGCTGCAGAGAAGAGCATGGGTGAGAGTGGAGGAGGGATTAGGTAGCAAGAATGCATTCCCCTCTCCAGTACTGATGACTTTGAGGGCATCCTGGACACTCTAGGACCACATTAGGGTTGCCAGCCTCCAGGTGGGGCCTGGGGATCCCCTGCTTTTACAACTGATTTCCAGCGGAGAGAGGTCAGCTCCCCTGGAGAAAATGGCTGCGTTGATGGGTAGACTCTATGGCATTGTACCATGCTGAGGTTTCTCTCCTCCCCAAACCCCACCCTCTCCTGGATCCGCCCCCAAAGTCTCCAGGTATTTTCCAACCCAGACTTGGCAACCCTAGACCACATAGGGTGCTGAGCTGACATATCTAAACCTAGGACCCCATAGTTAATAACTAATAGGTCTACTTCCACATTAAATGCCAGTGATGAGAGAGTATGGTCTTGTTTTCTTTTCTCCTTTAATAGTCAAACTCTCTGTAACTGCTCATTTACTGAGGTCTTAATGTACATTTATTAATATGATGGTTTCAAAGCATTTTAGTTTCCCCCCCAAAAAACCCCACTCTATCCTCCAGTCAAACAAGATGTGAAATGCATCTTATACTTCTGTGTCCAGTTAATTCTATTAATTGCTTGTGTCACATTGTCCTTCAGTTGGTGACCTTTCAATAAAATGTTCTGATTGCTATGTGTAGAATTCTCCATGAATAGGAGTTCTATCCTGAAGAGAGCTGCACCCTTCTAAGCCCACTGACTTCAATGGACTTAGAGGTGAATCGCTCTGTTTAGGAATGCACTATAAGATGAACTAGCTGCTAATGAAAGCATTGCAGTCATGTAGGTGTAACATGTAGAGCTATATGTGTATCACAAAAACAACCCTACCCAAGTCACTATTGCATAGACCTGAAATAATAAGTTCCTATAAAAATTATTGGTTTTCTTCCAGAGTTGTTGTTTCATTGGTGTTTATCTGCCCAAATCTTTGCCCTGTTTGCCTGTTAGGAAGCTTGCTTTGCAAGCACAATACAACCTGTGCCTAAATGGTAATAAATTGGTGCAGATCAGCTCATGTGCAAATAAAATTCTCAGTTTAACCCATAACTTGTGTAGTGTTTCATTCAAAGGGTGGGAGGGCAATTTCAAACAACCTCACACTTCAGTATTGTAAGTGATTGGAGGTTCCTAGTATTTATTAAATGTAAAAGTGTCTTGGCCTGCTAGCATCTGCCAAAGTATAGCTTCCAGAGTCTCATATTAAATTTTAACTTTGTGCTATGAAATTCTGTAGCCTGAGTACTCAACATTCCAATGCATTTTGTTTCCATTCAATATGAAATACCTATGTGTACAGATTTCAAAATGCTGAAATGAAAAAAAATTGTAAAAAGCAGAAAATAATGTATCGCTTCATAAAACACTATACTGCAAGCTCCACATTGTAAACTGAATAAAATAAATTATTCTTTGTATCATGGAATGTGTGTGTGTGTGTGTGTAGCTGCAGCTAGCTGACAGGAAAAAAATTCCAGTGATATTTCCAACCGTATAGTTTAGTTACAGCTCATTTTTTAATTGTATGACTGAAAATCTTTCCCAAGTACAGTTAAGGTACAGCCTTAAAAAAAAATATCTCTCTGTGCCACAGAGAGCCATTTTGTATTATTTAATGCTTGGTATTTGTACATCTCTAAATTGGAATATCTTGCATTCTTATGTTGTTGCTGTGGTTGATATTTTAGTTGCAGATTTTAATTTTATGAGGTATGACATCATAACCCATGTACACTCTCAGTAGCTAACAATAATAATTGGTATGATATTCTTTAGTCTATTCCGATTTCTACAATAAATCATCCCCTATTGACCCCTAAGTCTCTCCCCGCCATCTCAGTTGCCTTGGGATGCCTGGCGCAGCCTCTTTTAACCATATGCACGAGTGGGCCCAAAACAGCTGCGCCGGCAGAAATGAAGGGGTGAAGCACCATCTTGGGGTTAGTGCCTTCTTGGCTGCAGCTCACTGCAGCCACTGCTTAGGAAGTGATTAAGTGCCTTCCAGGGGACATTTCACTCCCTCCTCTCTGCTGGTCATGGAAGGTATTTCACCCATTTCCTTTTGCTGGGCTGGGGAAAACTGCAGCCAGCAGAAAGCAGGTGGTGAAATGCCCCCAGGAGGCATTGCCCCCCATATTTAATCCTATGGTTTTGCTCCCTCCACTTTGAAACAGTTGAGAGAATAACCAGAGGGTTCAAAGGCTCAGAGCCATTTAAACCCCTGCTTTCTGCTCCCCAGACTAATGCAGGTAGTAGAAAGCAGGGTTTTAAACTTTAAATGGCTCATGAACCTATATGAATGGTTCAGTTTGGGATGTGCATATCTGCTCGGTTCGGTTAGTGGTTTGGTAACAAACTCCAAACGGAACTGAATTGAACTGCAAAAATACAGTTTGTGGCCATCCCTAGTGGAAAGCAGAGGTAATTTACCATTGTGTTCCTTTGCAGAGTCTTCCTTGGTGGTCTCCAATCCAAGTACTGATCCTGCTCACCTTCCATGATCTAATGTGACTGGGTTATATCATACCATTCCACATCCCAATAATGGGTTGTAGGGAAGAATAGAACTATAAGTTGTGATTCAAACATTATGACATATTATTGTTTTCCATGAAATTAAAAGCTTTCATTATCAAGCAAGGAGGGTAAGAGCCCTTGAGGATCTATCCATGAAAACAACATCAGACTTGTTATTAGACTGCATCCATATACATTTAACTTTATTTGGGAAAGGGGTGACTCTAAATGAAATAATCTTAAATTAGACATTTATTGCTTAATTATTTCCTTAATATCCCAAGCCATCATTTCAATTTGATATTTAATTACTTACATATTACAATTTTAGCAACCATACCTTATATACATTTATATTTATGATTTTTTTAATTGATAAGGCCTAGCATTCCAAGACTTAGGCGTTTGACACCATGTTGGAATAAAAGATGTGATACATTCCCAATTATTGGTGAATTGGCAAGTTATAATGAACAGTGGGCATAAATATGTGCATTTATAGGCAGAGCTGTTGAACTGGAATTCATATATGCAAATTAGTAAGCCTCTTCTCAATAAGGATTGGGATGGAATAGCTTACAACAGAAAGTAAATCCTCAGGGGCACCTCATTTTCCCATCTATCCTCTTCTTCACAGTATTTCCTTTTTCCCTCCACCCCACAGTCCCAAGCAATGCTCCCTCTAAGCTGTGGAGTCTTGTGAGCAAAAATTCTACTTTATGAGCTACTGGCATTAAAGTTGTGAGTGAATGATTTGACTACGGCATAAATTAGTTTGCTCTGGAGCCATCCTTCCTGAGCTAAGACAAAAATGTGTGAGCCAGAAGCTAAAAAACTGTGAGCTAGCTCACACTAACTCAGCTTAGAGGGAACAAGACTCCCAACCTTTTGCTGTTTTCTTCTCTCCTTCCCTCCTGCCAAGCAACCTACTTTAATCTGTACACACTTTCACCTACATTTATTGTTTCATTTATACCCTGCCATTCTCCAGAATGGGAACCCGAGTCAGCTTAATTCATCCCACTTCATCCATTTTATCTTCATAACAGCTCTGTGAGATAAATTAGGCTAAGAATGTGTAATGGGCCCAAGGTCACCCAGTGATCTTCTGTGGCACATTCAAACCCGGGTCTCCAAGATCAAGTCTGAAACTTTAACTAGTACACCACACTGGCTTTTGTGGAGTGATTGATGTCGAACAGTAGCAAACAGCTAGACCTGGATCAATCATAAAAGTCATGTGATAGCAAATCACATTGTGGTTGTCGCCAGGCCTGGCCCTGGAACAGCCCTGGAAAGGGTTCTTCCCCTCCCACTGCCTTTAACTGACAGAATCATAGAGGTGGTAATACTGTGTGGTTGCCTAGCTATAGCTGCTGAGGGCATTCATTTCTTAAAGCTACAAGTTCTGCTTCTATTATTATGGAGAAATTATTCCCCCAATGTATATTTTGTAAAATTTCAATTTTGTTTTGCAAATCAGGAAATTTGTTTGTTTGTTTGTTGGATTTCTACAGTCAAGGTTGTAAAACTTGTCTGTTGTAAAACAAGGTTGTAAAACTTGTCTGTTCATGGTTCCAGTCTCCAGATTTAAGTATCCACAGATTTGGCCATGTTGAAAATTAGATAAACTGATTCTTATTTTGCCAGTTTCTCACTAGCTGGGGATGGTCCACACTCACTGTTAGGATTGTTGACAGTGGATCTTCTTTATTTATAGTTACAGTTTTGCATTTTGGCCTGAGAGTGATAGCCTAGAACTGTGAGGAATATGATCCAGTGAAATTTCAGTAGCATGGGAATTTCCAGGGGGCTGCTGCTCTAGAGCTACTCCACTCAGAAATGCTGGAAGACTTCCTCTTGTCTAAGAAGCCATCCTCCAACTTAAGATGCTCTTTCTCCAATGGAAGAGGCTAGAGGAAAGCTGCAAATGTTGCTGAGAGCTGTGGCTGGATCCCTTTCAATTTATAAAGTGCCATTAGACTCTTTTCTGTTTAAAAACTAAAACAATTCTTATGATATTCACATAAACAAGTCATTCACTAAAATGGTCATGATTGAAGTTTATGACCACAGTCCAGGGTGAAATTGGGTATATTTAATTTAATCGATATAATAAGCCATAGAGATAACTGACCTGCTAAACTGTGTCCTATAAACATGTATTAAATAAGGCAAAGTCTGTGTTGAACTCAAAACTATGCTGTGTGAATTCTGGTGCACAAAGGGCTCATTGGATATAAGAATAATAATATTTGATTAGAATGATGAGTGTTACAGAAAGTTGCACTGTAAATAATTGGCTTTCTGTAGCATAAATTATTTTTGTGTGTCACTTGCAATTTATATATCTGAAAGTGATCAGTTTGGGGTTTCATGGTTAAACTAATATGGAACATTTAATTTTATTGTGGAATGAAATTTGCATTCGTTTGGCTGAAAAAAAATATAAAGCATTAATATATCTAAACCTTTCAGAGGATTTAAGTGTACTACTCAGTACTTTGCAATTCTTTTTATGTGGTTATTCTATCATATTACTTCCATCTACTTTGATACCTTTGCCGCTTTTCCCCAGAGCATTTCTTTTCTCTTCTCTTGTTAACTCTAACATTAGGAAAGGTAATATTCTTCTGTTTACAATATGTTATAATTGGAAATGTGCTCAGTAACAGGTGCTTAATGCTCCATGGTAGTTTGCAATGCAAAATAGGAATCAGAAAAGAATAAGATGAAGAGATGCTTTAAAACTGTCTCAGTATTTGTTGTTCAGTCACACAGTCGAGTCCAACTCTTCGCAACACAATGGATGACATCACGCCAGGCCCTCCTGTCTTCTGCCGTTCTCCAGAGTTTGCTCAACTTCATGTTTGTTGCATCAATAACACTGTCTAACCATTTCATCCTTTGCCATCCCCAGGGCTCCGTTGGAGCCGGGGCGCGCCGGAGCGCCGCTCCGGGAGAGAGGAGGCGGGGGGCGGGCACTTAACAAAGCCCCGCCCCCCGGCCTCCCCCCGTCAATGCTTCCCGGGCGGCGCTCTGCCGGCCCCGGGAAGGAGAAGCCCATCCCTCCCCCCTCCCACTGCTCCCGGGGCCGCAGCAGAGTGCCACCGGCCCCGGGAAGCCCCTTTCCTGCCCCCGTCAGTAGTCCCGGGGCCAGCGGCACTCCGCCGGCCCGGGGAGAAGCCCGTCCCTCCCCCTGGGGCCATGGCAGAGCACCACTGGCCCCGGAAAGCCCCTTTCCTCCCCCCGTCAATGCTTCCCGGGTGGCGCTCCGCCGCCCCCGGGAAGGAGAAGCCCGTCCCTTCCCCCCTCCCACTGCTCCCGGGGCCGCGGCAGAGCGCCGCCGGCCCCGGGAAGCCCCTTTCCTCCCCCCGTCAGTAGTCCCGGGGCTGGTGGCGCTCCGCCGGCCCGGGGAGAAGCCTGTCCCTCCCCCCTCCCACTGCTCCCGGGGCCGCAGCAGAGCGCCGCCGGCCCCGGGAAGCCCCTTTCCTCTCCCCCCCAATGCTCCTGGGGCCGGCAGTGCTCCGCCGGCCCCGGGAAGGACAAGCCTCCCCCCTCCCACTGCTGCCTCCCCCCTCCCACTGCTCCTTCCTTTCCCTGTCCTTCCCCTCTCCCTTCCTTCCTTCCTCCCTCTCTCCCCCCTTCCTTCCTTCCTTCCTTCCTTCCTTCCTTCTCTCTCCCCCCCACCTACCTACCTACCTTCCTGTTCCTTCCTTTCCCCCTTCCTTCCCCTCTCCCTTCCTTCCTTCCTTCTTTCTTTCCTTCCTTCCTTCCTTCTCTCTCTCTCCCCACCTACCTACCTACCTT
Organism: Lepidodactylus listeri; assembly: GCA_029233225.1. Taxonomy (NCBI): domain Eukaryota; kingdom Metazoa; phylum Chordata; class Lepidosauria; order Squamata; family Gekkonidae; genus Lepidodactylus; species Lepidodactylus listeri. The sequence goes on along the minus strand of JARCFY010000001.1, from coordinate 112,920,027 downwards.
CCTGTTCCTTCCCCTCTCCCTTCTTTCCTTCCTTCCTTCCTTCCTTTCTTCTCTCTTTCTCTCCCCACCTACCTACCTACCTTCCTGTTCCTTCCCCTCTCCCTTCCTTCCTTCCTTCTTTCCTTCCTTCCTTCCTTTCTTCTCTCTCTCTCTCCCCACCTACCTACCTACCTTCCTGTTCCTTCCCCTCTCCCTTCCTTCCTTCCTTTCTTCTCTCTCTCTCTCCCCACCTACCTACTTGCCTTCCTGTTCCTTCCCCTCTCCCTTCCTTCCTTCCTTTCTTCTCTCTCTCTCTCCCCACCTACCTACCTACCTTCCTGTTCCTTCCCCTCTCCCTTCCTTCCTTCCTTTCTTCTCTCTCTCTCTCCCCACCTATGTACCTACCTTCCTGTTCCCTCTCCTCTCCCTTCCTTCCTTCCTTCTCTCTCTCTCTCCACCTACCTGCCTACCTTCCTGTTCCTTCCCCTCTCCCTTCCTTCCTTCCTTTCTTCTCTCTCTCCCCCACCTAGCTACCTACCTTCCTGTTCCTTCCTTTCCCCGTCCTTCCCCTCTCCCTTTCTTCCTCCCTCTCTCCCCCTTCCTTCCTTTCTTCCTTCTTTCTCTCTCTCCCCCCCACCTACCTACCTACCTTACTGTTTCTTTCTTTCTTTCTTCCTTCCCCCCTTCCTCCCTTCTTTCTTCCTCCCTCCTTCCTTCCTTTCTTCCTTCCTTTCTTTTTCTTTCTTCTCTCTCTCCCCCACCTATCTACCTTCCTTCCTGTTCCTTTCCTTCCTTCCCCCTGCCTCCCTTCTTGCCTTCTGACACACCTGACGTCAGGGATGTGTGGCCTTATGACACTTCCGGTGACATCAGGGGGTGTGGCATATGCAAATAAGTTATGTTAATGAGCTCCTGCACCTCTTTTTTTATGAAAGGACCCCTGGCCATCCCCTTCTTTTACCTTCAGTCTTTCCCAACATCAGGGTCTTCTCCAGTGAGTGCGCCCTTCTCATTTGACGCCCAAGTATTTGAGCTTCAGCTTCAATATCTGGCCTTCCAGGGAGCAGTCAGGTTTGATTTCCTTTAGGATTGACTGATTTGATCTCCTTGCAGTTCAAGGGACTTTCAAGAGTCTTATCTAGCACCATAATTCAAACACATCTATTTTTCAGCACTCAGACTTCCTTTTGTTACTGTTTGTGAGATTTTCTTGGCAAAGATACTGGCATGGGTTGCCATTTCCTTCTCCAGTGGATCACATTCTCAGTATAGGGAGATTAAATTAATTTTAATTTTAATAATGGCCTCTTTAATTAGCTGATGCTAATTTATCTTTAATTAGCTGATGCTAATTAAATACTATGTGTTTTCCTACTAGGTGGATAAATCAATTACCCCTAGAACATGGCTGTCATGGCCTTGCCCAAACAGTAAATCTCCAAGACGCTGATCTGAAGAATTCTCCTATACTGTCTAAGTGATGTCTCTGATTTCTCAGCAGGATAACTGCACCTTGCTCTCCACTCAAATGTACTGTCCCTAACAGTTTTGATTTATTCAAATAAAACTTGATGAAACTAGGTTTTATAATTTCAATTTTTCAATCCTTTAGTGCAGAATAGGTTTAGTGCAGAATTTAAAAATGACACGCAGACCAATTTGGACTTGTGGGATAAAATTTCTGCTCAACCTAACTGTGACCAGTTGCAAAACTGGAGGAAGAGTGAATGTAAAAATGGTCTAGGTGAGTGTTGGGAATACAGGCACAAGCTATAACCCTATCTGATGTTTGCCTCTGATTGGCCAACTCTAATGGCAGGGTACCAGCAGATGTCTGTGTTGTTCTGGAATGGTGACAGTATCACTTTCCCCATCAGACCCTCAGGAATGATATTAGTCTTTTCTTGTGGACATTGACAGGGAAGTAGTTGTTACTTACAAGATGTACAGCCATTGTATCTGTCTTAACTGTTGCAACTGTGGGACTGCTCCTGACACTGCATCTGGCCTTGTGTTTATAAGAACTAGAGTAATGAGAAAACAAAGGAAACCAACTGATGTTTTGTCAGGAAATGAAGGTGCCATCATTTTACCAACCATTTAATTACCGGTAGTTTTTATGCTAATTAGAGACACAGACAGCACTAGCTGCTATGAAGTTTAATCATCCTGACTTGTTTGCCTGCTGGAGGTTTTTACTTTTTCACTCAAAACATAATCCTCTGTAAAAAGAATGGCATTCATAAAATTCTGAAATATCATTATGTGATATCTGTATCTCTGCATTTACTGCTAAAATCCTGCCTTGCTTGATACATTATTGTTTTGATGTATCACTTTTTTTGGCTCTGGCTTGGCAAATTAATTTCCTAATCAATAGGAGGAGACAATACGTAGGATAACCTCTTTATTCAAGTATACAGGTACAATGTGACTCCCCTGTACTTTCCATCTATCTTACAGGCCCAAGAAAAGAGAAATGAATTTACAGAAAACACATGGCCCAGATAGTAAAAAGAATGAACTTTCTTGGCAATAGTCGTCACAAACCATCACTTATATTGTACCTCAGAAGCCTAACAGCTTTGTCTTGCTTTGTGGCCTTCAGTTTTGGCATCTGCAGGCCAAGCTTTCTTTCACTTTGGAATGGGGGTGTGTGTGTGTGAATCTATACCAGACAAGGCTAATCATGATTTATTTATTTATTTTAGCAGTGGAAAAGAGCAAGAGTCCAATACCACCTTACAGACTAATGAAATATGTGGCAGGCATGAGTTTTTCTGAGTCACAGCTCACTTCTTCAGATAATCACTTCTCCACTTCTTTTTGTTATTGTTGAGATAATCCTATTTGGTAATGGCTATTTTCTGGAATGGACAATGTTAATTTAGTAAGCCTTTAGGTACAAAAACATTTGAGCTTTGAGGTTTCAAGTTCACATTAGTTTGTAGACAGCTGTTTGCAAATTCAAAAATAAATGCTTAATTCTGTGAAAAGAGATAATTACAGCTATAATTTAATATTCCCTTTGATATATCCAATGATTTTTTTTTGGTAGAAAAAAAAAGCTTTTGCTGGGGTGATCCCAACTGAATTTTAGACATCAATAAATTTATGCATCTTTAAAAGTCTGTAGGATACCTGTTTTCCTGTTGTTACAACAAATGATCATTGCCAGAGCATTAGAACTTGTAAAAGTGCAAGAACTTAGTCCTTTGATCTGAGATCTACTTGACATAATAGCTGACAATTACAAGAGTTGAGTTCTGGGTTCAAACGTTAGGTCAAACACAGTCGCAGCTTTCCTGTTGCCATCTAAGAAATGTTTAGTTCTACCCCATTCTCTTAACATAGCTAGCAGCTGTTATGGAATCCACTAGAAAGCCAATATATGTCCCTGAAATTCAGGTTTGTTTGTTTTGTAAACCTGTGCTCCCAACTTTTCCCAGATCAGAGCTCAGAAAGTTAAAATTCTTGCTTGGTACACAAACTTTGCTGTGTGCATTAGAGCCTGTGAATACTTTGCACCAAGGAAAACTGAAGTAATTTTAATTTTCTCTGTCACTTGAGCACCTCTCAGGGAAATGCTGAGATACATTTTTCAGTTTTATTGCTCAAGTTTCAGACACAGCTGTGTGGTAGAAATTTTAACTGATGGGCTACAACTAAGCCTTTTTTATTGATTTTCCAACACACATATACATATCACATAAAACAACACATCACAAAACATAAAAAGGATAGCTTCTACTAAGTTGTCTAGAAAATTTCTGTAGAAAAGTTTCATTTATGCACCTATTTTAGAGAATATGTATAAACCTATGCATTCTTTCTATATTTTAAATACTTATAATAAATGTCATTGCAAATAAATTTCAATCCATTTATAAAATCTTGACTGTTTTTTCAAAGATTTCTTCTTTTTTTATCTTGCATTAACAAAGTTAATTTCCAAAGGCCCTCAACCCTAACCCTGGACCCTAAAACCCAAATGAGGGACCATTATTCCCAAAGGAATATCATACAGGTGCTCACTGGATCCACATCCTAATTCACCCAAAACTGCCATCGCCAGGACCAAGCCTCCGCTTAGGTCCTAGCGCCCACAGGACAGCCCATAGCTGTCCTAACCCCTTGGTTCAAATCATATAAAAATAAATCATTGCATTTGTCCAACAAATGTATGCCATCGTCCCTGTACAGGTCAGGCAAATCAACCCGTATATTAGGGCAGGGGTGGGCAAATGGCGGCCCGGGGGCCACATGCGGCCCGCCACAGAGTTTTTTGCGGCCCGCCAAGACACTTGGCCACTGTCAGCACCTGAGGAGCTGCAGCTTGAACTTATTGACATGCAGTCAGATCACACTGTGAAAGAAATGTTTAATGCTGTGACATTAGTTGACTTTTACAAATCTTTGCTGAAAAGTTTCCATGTATGAAGAAATTTGCTGGGAAAATGTTCTCTGTATTTGGGTCTACATATATTTGTGAGCAAAGTTTTTCTTGCATGAAGATCAACAAGAGTAAATATAGACATTTGACAGACATTAACTTGCAGGCTATGATGAGAATCTCAACAAGCCATCTCACTCCTGATTTCCAAAAAATTGTAGAAAAGTGTGATAGGGTACATTTGTCTCATTAAACGGATTCTAAAATTAAATGTGCTTGCAGCTATCGATGATATGAAATTAGCACAATAAATAAATTGAATAAAACTACCACTATTTTATTTAATTTATATTGATTGATTTCTATGATACAATTTATACCTTTTCTGAAATGCAAAGTTAACTAATGAATGCAATCATTTTAAAAGGTGCGGCCCTCCGCTAACCTCCGCTCCCACAAAGCGGCCCCCGAGCCAAAACAATTGCCCACCCCTGTATTAGGGTGTGGTAAAAACTGACCAATATCTCCCTCCATGGCAGAACGTAATTGCCTGTTAACTTTTCTGTGAGCCCTATCAAGCCCCCTAGGGTCTCCCATACCACGCCATACTCTGCACGGTAGCAAGGCAGACCACACAATGAAAACCCTGGGCCATCTACTCTTAATCTTACCCAAATCCTCAATTGCCTGTATAATAAGAGCTTTTCCTTTCATCCAACAAAGATAATTTCCAACAAGGTGGACCACCAAAACTTGAGGAGGAGGACCTTGCGGTCTTGCCAATAACAATGGTATGAGGCCAGATGATCTCATGCCCCACCTACCCCACCATTCGATGATGACCCACTCGCTCAGGCCCAACTGTGATCCAAAATGTGTCCTGCATGCACGATGACCAGGCCAAAATATCATGCTATGGCCACAGATAACCACTCATTGTCTCGCCAGGCTGCCAACAGGACTTGCAACAAAAACTAAATTAACACAAATTGGACTCAAACTATGAATAAACAAGCCAATTGCAAACAGTAAAACTATGAGCCAAATTCCACACCCGTGTTCATCAAACTTTGATCCCCCTCACATAAGATTTATAGCAACTGGATCTCCAGTGACCGAACTTTTTAATGTCAGCTTCCTGGTGCCCCATTGCTGCTACTGTGGAAGCCGCCCCTATCCTAGACAAATGGATTCCGAATTGGTCCTGACCCAAACCCAGCACCCTCAAGGCACGCTTTGTTACAGCCCAAAATTGGTACTTGGTGAGTGGGTAGCTATTTACATGAATGAACAGAGGCCCTTCATAGGAACCCATAACTCCTAAGTATTGCCTTAAAGCAACAACAGGGCACAATGTGCCATCCTGACAGGCACCTATCTTAAGAACGGTACCTTTATAACACTGGTCAGTTTTGGACCCCCAAATATTAATTGTTATGTTGGACCCCCTCCAAACTCAGGTCTTTAAAACTAAGAACACAACCAGACTTGTCATCCCTTGAACTTACAACCAATTCACTAATCCATAGTGCTCCAAAAAAATGCTAGCAAGGCAGCTGAATGGAACAGCAAAACTCCAAAGTATGAAGAGCACACCCCTGGCCAAACTTCTTTCAAACGTTTTTAAATTGTTGGTGAAATAGGTTCCCTCAAATCAGATGTTTTAGGTGTCTCGCAAGACCACCCTTCCAGCATCTTTCTGATGAAGAAATCCTGTCATATCATAAAATCCCTTAGACTTGCTCAAATATGCTATGGCCGCCAGTTTTCCTTTAATCTACCTAACAACCAGATTGTTTCTTTTCAACATCACTGAAAATTGTATTAAGTGATCTACCAGAATCGGCCACTCATCCTGTAACCCTACCTGCTGCCTAAATAGGGAAAATTGATGACCCGGCCTCGCATAAGCCATTCTGGTACTTGGAGCCAGTGTTAGGCCAATTGCCCTTTTGGTTTCAGATCTCCAGTCTGCCATAAATGCTAAGGCATGCATACTGGGTAAGGATCTGCCTCCGGAGCTAGCTGACAGAATCTTTCAATCAGTGACCCCGTTATTGACCCCCGGTACATGCCTAGCTTTGCATAAGTTGTTATGGTGGAGACAAATACAAAGTGAATGATCTGACTAAAGACATTACTCTAGGGAACCTTGAAGTAAGGGAATTGATAACTTGGACTGTTGCTAAATTATTGCACCAAAAATGCACTGTATGATTCTCCAGGTCCTCCAGCCAAAGCCACACAGCCACCACTATGGGAAAAAATTCTAAAAAGGTTAAGTCATTGACCCATCGTGCTGCTACCCACTGATTTGGCCAATCTTCAGCACACCAGTGGCCCCTGAAGTATACTCCGAAACCTGATGACCCTGCAGCATCTGAAACAACCTGTAACTCTGCTTCCAGCCTAAGACCTTCTCTCCAAAATGAGATGCCATTAAAAGATTATAGAAATTCCCTCCATACCTGCAAGTCCTCCCTCATACCCTTAGAAACATGCATTCTGTGATGAGGGCGACCCAGTCCTCTCATCAAATCGCACAACCTCCTGAGGAAAGTCTGGCCAGGGGCCACCACCTTGCAAGCAAAGTTAAGGTGGCCCAATAAGTACTGCAGTTTCAATAAGGAGACCTTCCTCTTACTTAACACCAGTGCAATCATATCCCTTAACTTCACCAACTTCTCCCCCAGAAGCCTAGACAATTGCCCAATGGTATCAAGCTCAATGCCCAAAAAAGTGAGGGTCGTGGCAGGCCCCTCAGTATTTTCATGTGCGAACGGGACACCAAGCTCACCCATCAACTAAATAAAACTGGACAACAGATGTGAACACTGACCAGAGCCTTGCCTACCTACAAACAAAAAATCATCTAATTAATGTGCTGTTGTTGTTGTTAACCCAGCCCTAACCTAAAGGGCCCACTCCAAAAAGGAACTAAAATGCTCAAAAGTTGAGCATGAGATGGAACATCCCATAGGAAGTGCCGTGTCCATATAAAAACTGCCCTCAAAAGCGAAGCCTAAAAGCTCAAAATCCAAAGGGTGTACTGGCAGTAAATGGAAGGCTGATTTTATACCACACTTGGCTAGCTGAGCTCCCTGCCCACACTGCCTCACTACCTGAGCAGCCTGATCGAATGAGGTATAGTGGACTGAACAGAGTTCAGCTGGAATTGCATCATTCACTGACCCTCCCCTTGGAAAGGAGAGATGATGTATGAGGTGATATTCCCCAGGTGCCTTTTTGGGAACCACACCCAAAGGTGACACCCACAAATTCAGAACCAGGGGCTCTGGTAAAGGACCCAGCACTCTACCTTCCTTGAATTCCTTCCAAATCTTGTCCTGTATATCCTGTTCTAACCCAAACAATGAACGTAAGTTAGCAGCAAGAAAAGACCACCTCTCACCCTGATAGGGGATCCTAAAACCCAATTTAAAACCATCTAATAAGAAACTGTGATCCTGAACCTTAGGATAATGCTGTAACTACTTCTCTAACTCGCCTAAGTTAATTGGACTGGGCCCCTTTTTCAGGAAGCTGTCCTTGTCCATCATTGCCCAGTCACTTTCCCCCTTTAAAATCCTTATTTCCTGACTGGCCTCAAGCCCTCAGACAGGATGAGAACCCATGGGGCCCATTGCAAATCAGACATTCATGTCTAAACGAGCATGACTTACAGCTACAGGACCCATATGGAAGTAAACTCCCAACAAAGCGGGTGGGGCTTGAGGGCAGGTACTTGTAAAGCTCTGCAGGCACTGAATCAAATGACCAGTGTCCAATCTGTCCCCCGTAGAAGGGTGAGACGTGGACATGGTTTGCATCCACAATTGGGGATGAATTTGATCCCACCGCAGCATGGGGTTCATCACCGCACACATGCAGAATTCCTTGTCATACTGCAGCCATGCCCCTCCAGTGAAATCTCTATACGCTCTATAGATAATGTACATGTATTGAAGCATGGGCAATGCCCTACATGGCTGAGTTCTGACAACAATCCTTGCATAAACCAAAAAACCCGGGTACCAATTGGCCAACATCCTGTCTACCCTGCACCTTCGCAATCTCTCCTTTTCCCACTCATCCAAATCATCTTTATCTTTTTATCCCAAATTCCTGAAAAGTAGGCTAAAAACATCAACATAATTTCCCCATACAATCTTGTCCCTAGTAGCAGATGTAAGATGATCCCCGAGAGGCATAGCCTGAACTCTGAATGGAAGTGCTGTACCCGGCACATTATCATATGCCATACACGTAGTATCACATATAGACACAATTGCACTCGTCCCCCCCCCCCGGCAGATGGCTAGCCTGACTCATCCCTCAAGGCCATCCCGGAGGACATGTAGGCATTTGTGAATGCTTAGGGTCTACCTGCTGCTGTTGTGTCTAGCCACCTGATGCAACCATCTGTCCCCAGGGACCCCAAGGCCATGTTTGCCATCCTGCTGGTGTTTGATTACCAGTCATGGGGGGACCCCTCCTTACCTGCTATCTGGATGGAAGGACCACCCTCCATTTCTGCTCCAACTGCTGCTTGCAACCCAGGGTTGGACCTGTCCTGCTGAGTGACCTGTGACCCAGAAGATGGCCCTGCTCCAGTATCCACTACCACCAATGCAGAACCAGTAGAAGTTCCTGCTCCATTATCTGTTACCTCCAATGTAGAACCACACCTGTGAGCAATATCAGACAAACTAGCTAAAACACAGTCCTGAAAAGCTTTGTCTGCTGCTGACAGAATCTGTGGAAAGGGTTCATCAAGCCTGACAGATGAAGGAGTCTCCCCTAACTTTTTCTCTACGGCAGCAAGCCTCTCTAGAATTGCCCACCGTCCTTGATCCTCTGGCTTAACATCAGAAGACTCAACTGGTGCTGGACACTTCTAAGCAGGAGCCAGACGCCCCTTAGCAGGCTTAGGAGTGGGCTGTTTGCCTTTAGACTGACCCTGTCCTTTTTTAGGTGCCACAGTTAATTATTACAGACCAATGTGAATCACAGAGTCCCAGTGCTTAACACCGCCCTATGAGCTCCACTCCCAAAATTATGTAAAGTTAGCAAGAACTTAGACTGACCCAAGGTCACACCAGCAGCTGCACTTGGAGGAGTTGGATCAAACCCAGTTCTCCCAAATTAGAGCCTATGATGCTAACCAGAAACCAAGCTGGCTCTGGAGAATATAACACTAAATTTCAAGGACCCTGGACACTGTATGAAATTAATCTAACTTTCCTGCCTGGTAAAGTTACAGAACAAACCACTAAAGGCCACTAAAACCCCAGGAATCAAATACCTGCAGTGACACTAAATGGCCACCAGGTGGCCAATACAGACAGGATTCACCAGGCCCAAAGAATCACTATACACAGGCCTAGCAACATGCAATAAGAATTACCTGGCCCTGCTTAATACCCAGGAACCAAGACCAACTGCTACAGGGACCCAGAGCACATCAGCTGCAGGATTCCCACCCCTCCAATGGATCAACGAGCCCACAGCTGCCTCCTAGGGAACCCCGATGCCTGGGAACCTCCTAAAACTACCCCCTTAAGGGACCCTGTATGCCTCTGTGCTTTTTTTGCAGCCCAACCCTGTGGGTAAAAAACCCTGTTTTTAAGCCGGACAAAGGCTGCTGCCACTGCAACAGCCTCTCACTGAAAGTATGGCTGACTAGAACTCTCATCCCCGACTCTCCAGACACCGCCACACTCTTCAGCCTAAAGGTAGGCCCGCCGGGAAGGAGCTCTGTCCGCAGCTCCGGTCCCTGCCAATCTTTGCCTCGAAAGAAGCTGAAACGGGGGAGGGGGTAGAGCACTCTAATAGCTCAGGCTCCACCCCCATGCAGCTATGGAGTGATGCTAGCATCACTCTGAGCCTCGTCTGCCTCCCTCCTTTCAGGGCGGCAAAATCTGCCCTTTCCTCTAAGTGCTGAGGCTTTAGAGGGAGAAAAGAGCCGTAATTTGGATAAAAATTTGCTAGATTTTCTGGTGTCATAATCCATCTATAAAACATTTTATATACATTTTCTTTGTATGAAATGGCTTTAGTATACTTAATATTTGTTTTTCATACCCTAGACCATTGATCTAGTTCAATATTGTGACCTATATTTTGTGCCCATCTTATCATTGATGATTTTACTACTTCACCTTGCATCTTTTCATCTATTAATAACCTGTAAAACTTTTTTATAAACTTTTCATCAACAGATAAAAGAATCTTATCCAGGTCTAAAGGGTTTTTTTCCCATAAAAATCAGTTTGTTATCTTTTACATATATGGAATCAAGTTGTGCGCTTTCCCACCAGTTTAAGCGTGTGTCATGATGTTGTAAAACCTCTTGTGGTTTTAGTTTATTTTTGTTGTCTAGGAGACCGCCACATTGTTTGCTTTACAAATAGTGCAGGGTCCATGAAGGCTTCAAGAGGTAAAACCTATTTAGGTATCTTGGTATAAAAAAGTCTCTTTATTTTTTCCCATGCTTTCATCAGAGATGCTCTGAGAATATGTTGTTTGAAGTAGCTATGTGTTTTACTTTTATCATACCAAACAAAAGCATGCCAACCTAATGCCAAATCATGTCCTTCTAGTTTTAAAAACCTTGTATTTTCCAGAATAATCCATGTTAAAGATGCTGCTTTATAACATGTGGACCAACCTAGTAACACAAATCTTCCTCATTCTTTCCTATCTTGTAGAACTTCCAACTTTATTCTGGGTCTTTTACTTTGCCAAATAAAATGTCTTATCAGTTTATCCAGTTCTTCAAAATATTGTTGATTTTTTAAAAATTGGAATGGTCTGAAACAGAAATAATAGTCTTGGTAAAATAGTTATCTTCACTGTAGCTATTTGGCCCACAAAGGAAAGTTGGAGATCTTTCCATTTTTCCAAGTATTTTTTAATTTCTTTTAATATTTTCACACAATTGTCTTTATAGAGGGAACTGCATCTATTCGTTAGAGTGATCCCTAAGTATTTTATTTTCTTATGGACTTCGATGCTCGAGATTTCTTGTAATAGCCAAATCTGATCTTTAGTACAATTTTTAGTCAATTTTTTTGTTTTGTTAAAGTTAATTTTTAGACCTGCCTCTTGTCGATATTATTTTATTGAAATCAAGAGTTGGATAATAGAACTTTGTGGTTCTTCCAAAATAAATACAAGGTCATCTGCAAAGGCTTGTAGTTTATAATCTTCTCCTCTTATTTTCAATCCTTTAATCTGTATGTTATTTCTTATTCTTTCATTCATGTCTCAAGAGTTAAAATAAACAAAAGTGACGACAGTGGGCATCCTTGTCTAGTACCCTTTTGTATTTCAAAATTTTGTGATAAGTCTCAATTTACCAAAACTTTTTGCCTGTTGCTTAGAGTAGATTGTTCTGACTATTGTATAAAAGGTTTCTCCACATTGCCAGTTTTGTAGATGGGCTAACATGAAACACCAACTAAGATTATCAAAAGCTTTTTCCGCATCGAGAAAAATCAGTGTCATTTGCTTCTCTGGATGTGCTTCAAAATATTCAAGTATGTTCAAAATAGTTCTTACATTATTTCTTAATTGTCTTTTAGGTAAGAATCCTGCTTATCTTGGTGAATTACTTGTAGAAGAACCTTTTTCAATCTACTAGTTAGTATTGATGCATAGATTTTGTAGTCCACAGTCAGAAGTGAGATCAGTCTATAATTTCTAATTTCTTTCTCATCTGTATCTGGTTTATATATTAAGGCAACCAGGGCTTTATTCCAAGACTCTGGTATTTTCTTCTTTGTTATAATGTTCTGTATTGTAGGTTTCAGTGGTATTTATATCTGGTCCTCAAAAGTTTGGTAAAATTCTGCTGGGATCCCATTTGGTTCTGGGGTTTTCTTTTTCTTTTAAGTTTGGATTGCTTTGGTTATTTCAGCAAGTGTAATTGGCTCATCTAAAATTCTCCTTTGCTCATCTGTAATTTTTTTATTGTCATATTTCTGGAAATATTTTTCAATTTGTTCCTGACTAGCTTCTGATATAGATTCTGGTAAAAATTCTCAATAATCTTTAAATCTTTCAGTATACTTTTTTCTTCTCCACCTTCATTTCTCAATATCCTTTTATGCTTCTTTTCTGTTTCCTTCCTTAATCTATATGCTAGCCATCTCATTGCTTTATTCACATTTTCAAAGTAATTTTGTTTGGCATATGTAATTTTCTTTGCTATCTCTTGAGTTATCAAACAATTAAGTTGGTGTTGCAAATTCTTTATCCTAATACTTATTTGTTCCGTATACGAGTCTGTCTGCAACTTATTTTTTTTCATTTTGAATTTGGTCTTTAATCTGGATAAATTTCTGTTCTTTTGTCATCTTAACCAAGCATCTCACCTAATACATCATCCCCTTGCATATGCCTTAAAAGCATCCCACACCAATATTCATGAAAGTCTCAGGTTGTATATTCTATTTTTAAAAGTCCTGGAATTTCTTTTTTAGAGTCAATCACAAATTCCTGATTTTTCAGAAGCCATAAATTCATGGACCACCTACTTCTCTTTGGCATATCTTGTAGTGTTAAGAGCAAAAGACTGTGATCTGCAAAAGCTGATGGCAAAATCTCGACTCCTAAAATATCATTTATTATTGTTGATAATATCCAGGTCATATCAATCCTAGACCAGAACTTCTGTCTTGCTGAGAAGGTGAAATTTGATTTTTCCATGTTTCTAATTCTCCACACATCTGTCAGATTAAATTCTTCAACCATTTGTAAAAAAAAAAAAAAAAAAAAAAGCATTTGGAAGTTCAGTTCCTTGTTCCTGTTTTCCTACTTGTTTTTTCCTGTCCAAAGTTCTATCAAATATAGCACTGTAGTCTCCAATTACACAGAACTCTTCACACTTTTGTTGTGAGATGATTTCCCATAATAATTTATAAAAATTTTCTTGCTCGTGGTTTGGTGTGTAAATGTTCACAATCAACATTGTTTTGGATTGTCTCTGTATTTGTACCATTCTACCATCTTCTGAGTCCTATGTTAATTCTGGATGAAGGTGATCTGTCACATATGTCACCAATCCTCTTTTTTTTTGTTCATCAGCTGACACAAAAGTTTTACCAATTTTTTTTACCTCCAAATATTTTTGGTCTGATAGTTTAATATCTGTCTCCTGCAGACATATAATATCCAATTGCATCTTCTTAATTTGCTGAAAAAATTGTCTTCTCTTTTGTGGAGCATTCAAGCTATTTACATTTTTTTTTGTAAATTTTTTTTTATTTTTCCAAACATTAAAAATAATACATTTATCTTATACAAATCCATTTTTCCATATTATATAACATTTTGTTCTGTTTGTATAATCTTGTTTTTATCTTATATTAGCGGTTTCCCACCACATCTGAAGCATAACACATTTTCCACTCTATCCAAAATAGTAATACTTATATCTATGTTTACATTTCTGGTAACGGTCATATTTCTTAAAAATACTTATACACTAATTCTTACTTTCTATATTCTTATATAATTCTAAAATAAAAAACAATTTCATTGTCTAATTATCCTTAATACATTCCTATACTCTAATTCAATTGCTTTATATTGTTATAACCATGTATAAATGCAATTTTTCATGTCACAGTATTTTTCAACATATTCTTTCAAATCCTTCCAATCTTCTAAAAAGGTCTCTGAGTACAGATAATTCAATTTTCTAGTCCATTTATCCATTTCAGCCATATGTAACAGTTTTTTCAACCATTCCCACACCTCTGGTATTTTTTCATTTTTCCAATTTTGTGCATACACCATTCTTGCTGTTGTTATCACATACCATATTATTATACTTTTTTTTACATTTATCTCTTCTAGTTTAAGTCCAAGCAATAACATTTCAGGCAACTTCATAAATGTACATTTCAAGATTTTTTCCATTTCTGCATGTATTTTTGACCAATAAATCTTTGCTTTATCACAAGTCCACCACATATGATAAAAAGAACCTTCTTTCTTTTTACACATCCAACATTTGTTAGACATATTCTGACCAATATTTGCAATTTTTTTTGGTGTCATGTACCATCTATACATCATTTTAAAACAATTTTCTTTTAAGTTATAACACGTAGATATACTCATAGCATTTTTCCATAAAAATTCCCAAGATTCCATTTCAATGTCTTTGTTAAAGTTTATCGCCCATTTTACCATTTGTTCTTTTACCATTTCATTTCATACATTTTAGAAATCATTTTTTTCCCACCTTCCTCCCAAACTTGTTCTATTTCATTGTTTTTTTCCCTAAAGCCGTGTTTTTTATCACTTCTATACATGTCATATATTTGTCTATATCTTAGCCAACCATAATCAAAGTCCATCTGCTGCTGCTCCTTCAATTTAAAGTCTTTACCATGTCTTGTTAATAAGTCTCTATACTTCAACCAATCTTGTCCTTTGTACCGTGATGTTGGATGCAAAACTTCTGCGGGTACAATCCACATAGGTATCTCTTCTGAAAAAAAGTTTTTATATCTTGTCCATGTATGTTCTTCTCAAATAATGATGTTTAAACATATTGTCCATTTTTGCTTTACCATAATACAAATATGCATGCCACCCAAATCTACAATCATGACCTTCCAGGGACAATAACTTTCTATCTTGTAACATAGTCCATGTCCCTACCCAGGTCAAACATATTGCATCATGGTATAACCTTAGGTTTGGTAATTGAAACCCTCCTCTTTCTTTAGCATCACACATTATTTTCATCTTAATTCTTGGTTTTTTCCCTCCCCACACAAACTTAGACAATTCCTTCTGCCAACATTTGAATGTTTTTACATCTTTCACAATTGGAATAGTTTGAAACAAAAACATTAATCGTGGTAACACGTTCATCTTGACCACCGCAATTCTACCCAGCAATGACAAATTCAATACATTCCACTTTTTAATATCCTGCATAATTTGCAACCATAATTTTTCATAATTATTTTTATAAAGATCAATATTTTTCATTGTTAGGTTTACACCTAGATATTTTGTCTTTTTCACCACCTCACATTCTATAATTTTTTGTAACTCATTTTGTTTCTTATTTGACATATTTTTGCACATTACTTTCGATTTGTTCTTATTTACATAAAATCCTGCTAAGTCACCAAACTCTTTTACTCTCTGTTACAAATATGGTAGTGTGGACAAGGGGTCTTCCACTATAAACATCACATCATCTGCAAAGGCCCTATATTTAAAAGAAAAACCTTTAGTTGTTAAGCCTTTAATATCTTTGTCTTCCTTCACATTTAACAGTAGAACTTCTAAAATCCAAATAAATAGCAGCGGCGAAAGTGGGCATCCTTGTCTTGTTCCTTTTTCAACTTTAAAATCGTCTGTCTTTTCAGTATTAATTATTAAAAAGGATTTCTGCTCTTTATATATTGCTTTAATGAGGTTAAGCATATATTCACCAATCTCAAGATGTTCTAAAACTTCAAACATAAAATCCCAGTTTAAATTATCAAACGCTTTCTCTGCATCTAAAAAGAAAAAGCCCACTTCCTTTTCAGGATGTTTGTCGTAGTATTCTATAGCATCCACTACTACTCTTAGATTATCCCTTATTTGTCGATTAGGTAAGAACCCTGCTTGTTCTGTTTGTATAGTCTCTTTAAGGTGCTCTTTTAGTCTATCCGCTATAATCTTAGCAAAAATCTTGTAATCATTATTTAGTAAAGAGATCGGTCTATAATTCTTAACATTAGTCAAATCTTGATTTTCTTTCGGGATCAATGAGATGGATGCATCTTTCCAGGTTTCTGGTACCTCACCAGTGACTCCTATATCGTTCATCAGTAGCAGTAACACCGGTGAAACTGACTACTGTACTTTACTGATCCTTTTGTAATAGATGGAACGAAAATTATAGTAATGAAAGAATTGCCCAGAGCAATAGTGCAAGAAAGGAAAAAATTCAAGCGTCTGACGGATAAACTAAAGGAGAAAAAAAATCAGATTTCGTTGGGAAATACCTCAAGGACTAAGCTTCTATTATGGCAACTCCAGAGTAGTGATTAAAAGTACAGAAGAAATGTACGCATTCCTGGGAGAGAATAAAGATGAATTTGGTGATATTTAAGAATATATCAAGATGGATTACAAAATACTTACATGGAATGTAAATGGACTAAATTCACCCCAAAAACATAGAATGGTAGTTCATTGGCTGGAAAAACAAAAATGTAGTATAATTTGCATACAAGAAGCTCATCTTAAAAAACAAGACCACAAATATTTAATAAGGAAAAAATTGGGAGAAGAATTTTATTCTTTAGCAAGTAATAAAAAGAATGGTGTTGTAACATATGTCAAAAAAGATTTGGAACCTAAAGTAATATTTAAAGACAAAGATGGAAGATATTTAGCTATTGAAATTTTACTGCAAGGACTGAAAACTTTGATTGTGAACATTTATGCTCCGAATGGAGCCAAAGAAATTTTTTTTAAAGAACTTCAAATGGAATTGGACAATGTAAACTACGACCAAATTATGATGTTAGGGGACTTCAATGGAACTGTAGATAATAAATTAGACAGGCGGTCTAAAAGAAAGGATGAGACATTAGGGAAGCTTCCAAAAAAATTTTTTGAACTGATAAAACAAGAGAAGCTGGAAGATATTTGGAGGAAAGCTAACCCACAAGGAAAAGATTTTACCTTTTATTCTAATAGAAATGACTCACATTCAAGAATCGACATGATTTGGATGACTACTAATTTAACCTTTAAGACAAGAAAAGTGGAAATTCTGCCCAGAATAATTTCAGATCATAATCCGTGTTTATGGACAGCTGGGCAGGTAAAAAAACAAAAGAGATGGAGAATAAATGAGGACTTATTAGACAATCAAGAAATAATTAAAAAATTACTTGAAGAAACAGACCTATACTTCCAAGTAAACATGCAGAAAGAAGTAAAAATCCAAACCGTATGGGATGCATATAAAGCAGTGATGAGAGGACTATTGATATCGCTAAATGCTAAAGATAATAAAAAGAAAAGAGAGCAATATGAAAATATTCTACAAGCCATTAAAACAAAGGAAGAAGAACTGAAGAATAAACCAGGGAAAAAGAAACTGCAAAAAGAAATCTGGTTGCTACAAGACCAAGCAAAAGCTATTCTGAACCAAGAGATGTACTGGAACTTAAAAAAACTCCAACAAAAAGCATTTGAAGGTGCAAACAAACCTGGAAAATACTTAGCATGGCAATTAAAGAAAAAACGTGAAAATAAATTTATCACTAAAGTGATAAGAGATAATATTGAGATAATAGATAACAAAGGAATAAAAAGAGAATTTTTTAAATATTATGCAAAACTTTTTAAGAAGGAAAATAAAGACAGAAGAAAGATTAAAGAATACCTGCAAACATTAAAGTTACCAAAACCAACAGAGAAAATTAAAGAACTATTTAACAATCCAGTATCATTACAAGAGATTAAAAATGCAATAAATGACTCAAAATTAGGAAAATCACCTGGACCGGATGGATTTACAGCGAAGCTATTTACATTTATTGAAATTATCTGTAGCTTTCTCTTATCCATTTTTTTCTTTTGATTTGTTTCCATTTTTTTCTTGAAGTCTTTTAACCACCTGAAATGGGACTATCTTGGGTTTAATCTTAGGAATCTTTGGGCGAGGACAGACTGGCAGTCTGGCCCGCTCTGCCTCCACTTCAAAAGCAGAGGCAGAGTGGCCGTTCAGACTGCCGCATCTGCCCCAAGGAGTCGGCCTGGACGCATCACGTCTGGTGCCGCATTCCTCCCACAGCAGCCGGGCACCACTTAAAAGTGGTGTCCCGGCTGCCGCGGTGCACATTCCACCTGCCTCTGGCGGGTGTGAATGCGCGCCGGGGGGAGCCGCGTGGAGTTCACACACCTCCGTAGGAAGCCGCCCACAGTCTGAATGCTGTGGGTGGCTTCCTTCTGGCAGCGTGCGAACACCACGCGGTGGGGGCAATTCCCCCCGCCTTAGTCTGCCACACCGCGGAGGCGCGGCAGAATACTAGTCTGTCCTCGCCCTTTTATTCACCTTCTGCACTGTCTTGCTTCTGAGGGTCTTCTTCCGAGTCTTCTTCTTCTTCCTGGTATCCTAGATCTTCCTCATTGTCTTTTAAGAAGTCTTCTGCCTTGAAAATTGAGTTGATTTTATATTTTTTTTACTTTGGTAGGTGAAGAAAATACCTTTGGGGAGCAACCATCTGTATGCGATTTCATTTTTTCTTAGCAGATTTACAAGTTGTGTATATCCTTGTCTTTTTTCTCTCTCACCCTCCATGGAACTTCTTTTAAAATTCTGATCTCAAGTCCTTGAATACTGAGGGGTTTCTCATTTGAAGTTTTTACAACTAAGCCTTTTTGATAGGATAGCTCTAATTGTGTTTCTCGTTTGTTTCTTTTATTCTATTTTAATTATCTGGTCAGTGTTCTGACATTTTAATGATATTAATATGACTTCATTTTCAATGATCATACTACTTTGTCCTGGCACCCCCTAAACAACAAGTTATATATTTTTAAAAATCAATTTTATTTTATAAAAGACAGACAAGGACAAACAAGCACACAAACATACGTACAGAAAATCGGGGATACCGTTTACATCATAATTTTATCTATTAAGTTGCCTCATACATTATCTAATTATATTTTTATTTTTTCCACCATGTATTTTGGAGTAAATCTTTGCTTATAATTAAAAATATAGTTCATATTTTCTTCTGCTTCGGTTGTATGTCCCAATGGTTTATTTAGTATATTCTTCTATCCATTTGTAAAACCTTAACCATGTATTCTCAAAGCTTTCTTCATTTTGTCCTCTCAAAATTAAAGTTAGTTTGTCCATCTCTGTAGTTTCATGTATTTTATTAATAGTTTCTTCTTTTGAAGGTACCTCATTTTTTCTCCAGTATTTGGCATATAGTACTCTTGCAGTTGTCCCTACATGTATAATAAGATAAGAATCTTGCTTTTTACAATTTTCTGATAGTATATTCAGTAAAAACAGTTCTGGTATATAAGGTATATTACATTTTAACATTTTTTGTAATAGTTCATGGATCTAAGACCAATATTTTTTTAAACTCTATCACACATCCAACACATATGAAAAAAGAAACCAACATTTTTTTGATATTTCCAACAATCGTTTAATAGGTCAGGATAAAACTTTACTAATTCTTCTGGAGTAATATACCATCTATAAAACATTTTATAAATATTTTATTTATATGAAATTGATTTAGTAATTTTTACATTTGTTTTCCATATCTGTGACCATTGGTCTGAATCAATATTATGACCCAGACTTTGTGCCCATTTAACCATAGAGTTTTTGACTATTTCATCGTGTTTTATTACATATAATTTCTTAATCAATTTCTCTTCAGTAAACAACAGCAGTATCTTGTCTATTTCTGTAATTTTGAATAGAACCCATTAGTTTGTCTTTAGCATATCTTGATTGTATTTGTACTATTTCCCACCAACTTAAGTTGGATTCTTGTCTTCTTCTCTTTGCGATCTCATGAACCCCATCATGCCAGGCCTTCCTGCCTTCTGCCATTCTCTGGAGTTTGCTTAATTTCATGTTTGTTGCATCGATAACACTGTCTAACCATCTCATCCTTTGCCATCTCCTTCTTCTTTTACCTTCAATCTTTCCCAGTGTCAGGGTCTTCTCCAGTGAGTGTTCCCTTCTCATTTGGTGGCCAAAGTATTTTAGCTTCAGCTTCAGGATCTGGCCTTCCAGGGAACAGTCAAGGTTGATTTCTTTTAGGATTGACTGATTTGATCTCCTAGCAGTCCACGGGACTCTCAAGAGTCTTCTCCAGCACCATAATTCAAAAGCATCTGTTCTTCAGCATTCGGCCTTCCTTATAGTCCAACTCTCATGGCCATACATTACAACTGGGAATACCATTGCTTTGACTGTATGGACTTTTGTTGGCAAAGTAATATTTCTACTCTTTATTATGCTGTCTAGGTTTGCCATCACTTTTCTTCCAAGGAGCAGGCATCTTTCCATTTCATGGCTGCAGTCACCATCTGAAGTGATCTTGGATTGCGGGAAGGTGAAGTTTTTCACTGCTTCCATGACTTCCCCTTCGATTTTCCAAGGAGTGATGGGGTCGGATGCCATGATCTTAGTTTTTTTTTATGTTGAGTTTCAAGCCAACTTTTGTACTCTCCTCTTTCACCCTGAGCAAGAGGCTCTTGAGGTCCTCTTCACTTTCTGCCATTAGAGTCGTATCATCTGCATATCTGAGGTTGTTGATGTTTTCACCAGCAATCTTAATTCAAGCTTGTGATTCATCCAGGCCAGAATTTCTTATGATGTACTCTGCATATAAATTAAATAAGCAGGGTGACAATATACATCCTTGTTGTACTCCTTTTCATATGCTAAACCAATCAGTTGTTCCATATCCAGTTCTGGCCACCCCCCTCCCCCCAAAAAAAATCTCTGCTCAGCTCTGCAGTAGTGACCAGCTAGGCTCATGCTGTCCCTTGGGAGGGTGGCTGGGTCCCACTCAGCTTTAGCAAAATGCCAGCCAGGAAGAGGGGATATTTGCAAAAAAAGAGAGCTTTCTGCTACCCTCTCCTGATTGACTGGCTCCTTTTAGAGCCCCACCAATAGTGTCCTGTGCCACATTTAAAATTAACATGGGCTGGGAAAAATTAATCTACAACATTATTTTCTGTGAATGTCCCTTCTTCCTTTCTTGTTTTACTTTTCTCTTTCATTTTTTAAAAGGTATGTTTGACCTATCTATATGTCCTTGTATGTCCTTGTTTTTCAGTGAATCTTGCAAATCACTTCTTTGCCTGAATACATAACCTCAAACTTAGGCTGAGGACAGACTGGCAATCTGGAGCAGGAGAGCTCTGCTTGTGAAGTGGGGGAAGGGAGCCCGTTCAAACAGCCACAGCTGTTCCCCAGCTCCCTTCTGTACTTACCCGCTTTCCTGCTGCTTCCCTGCCACTTCAGAAGGACACTGGAAGAAAGTGGTGTCCAGGGGCCATCTGCCACTTGTTTCCCGCTTCCTGGCAGTGTGAACTGGAAGAAGGCGAGATTCAAGCGGAGTCTGAATGCTCTGGTCCAGTATGCTAATGCAGGAGTCTGGCCAGTGTGAATGGCCAGCCCTGGAGCAGTTTTCCCCCACAACTTTCAGCCCCGCTTTCCTCCCACAGCAGATTGCCAATCTGTCCTCAGCCTTATATGTATATAATGATCAGTTATATTACTTAGCAAATATGCTGTCAGTATAATGTTCCTGATAACTTCTTGGACTTGACTATTTAGTATTTATTTAAAACATTTATTAGCCACTTTTCTTCCTTGCAAAACTCACGATGGCTTTCAATAGTCAATAGTAAACAATGAAAAAGTCTTCATATAAATCTGTCCATTCAGAAAATTCAGTAATGTGACAACATACCTTTTGTCACTCAGATGAAGCATATTATACCAGTACTGCAATAGCTATACTATTTACTAGCTAACTTCCAGGCTAAATTCAAAACTCTGGCCAACAGAATTGAGACAGAAAACTATAAGGCTTTGTATCTTTTTATTTTTCAAGTAAGTCTCAAAACCTTGCTGAAGGCTTGTTTTTCTTACCAATATTCAAACAAAGCCATTGAAGTTTCCAATTGACCTTTATTAGGAGACGGACTAGAGCTCTAATATTGGAGTCATTGATAATTTGTCCAGAAGTTCAAAGAGATAGCACACTAGAGCAATCTGACATGCTTTATTGGAAGGGTAGAGGGGAGACTTTAATTTTATTTCCATACAGAAGTACAAAATCACAGAGATATAAAACATGAACTACTTTATTTTCCTACATGGGGTCATAAAATGTATCTTTATTGTACTTTGACTAAATTAAAGTAATTTTTCACTGCAAGAATGTGTGGCCTTGCCCCCCCCCCCCCAGCATCTGCTGATGTACTTCTCTTCATAAAGCTAGTTATTTCTCAAAGAATATAAAGAAGAAGAAAATGGATGATGCTTTCTATAGGAAATATAAATTGTGGTTTTGTACATGCTGATTTCCAAGGGGCTTTGCCTTACCCTCATATCAGCTAGTTGTCTACATATAATTGATTTTATCAGATTAGAAATGTCTTTTTATTGCTCCAGGAAATGTATGGTATGTCTGGGCTACTACCCCAATGCTCAGCAGCCCTTTCAGAACAGCAGGCTAATGGTGCTAATGGTGCTGCTTGCAAGGGGCGGGGCGGATCCAATGGTGCCTCTTTCTCTGGTAGCTCAGCCAGGAAATGGGCAACCAACTGATGGTTGGGGCTTGGCCATCACCTTAGTCAAATTGCAGGCCCTTTGCCCCCACCAAGGTTGGCCGCTGCTTATCTTAAATATGGATTTATATTTGGGTTCTCTATCCCTTTCACCAGCCAGAGGATTGCAACAGACACCAATAACCTCAAATCATGTAGGGAGAAGCCTGAGGTTGTAGCCACAAAACTCCCAAAGGATTGTGCTGCAGGCCAAATCTCAGGCTCTTTTGATACCCCTCCATTGTCCAACCTCCAGGTCTCCCTGCTGGAGGTTGTTCCCAAGAAGGTTCTGGGTGAGTTTAGACTCATCCATCACTTGTCATACGCTAAGGGATCCTCAGTTAATGATGCCATTCCTCCTGAATTTTGCTTGGTTAAATACACATTTTTTGATCATGCACTGGGGTTTGTAATGGCCTGTGGCCCCAGAGCACTCATGACAAAATGTGATATACAGTCAGCATTTGCTGTTCCCAGTGCATCCCAGAGATTTTTGCTTTTTGGGCTTTAAGTTCCAGGAGTTGTGGTACAAGGACCACATGGGTTGCATAGTAGTGTGTGCAGCCTTTGAGGCATTTAGCACCTTCCTAGAATGGACGGTGAAAGCCAGGACTAATACCTTGCATATCATGCATTATTTGGACAATTTCCTTTTCATTGGTCTGGCAGGTAGTGTTGCTTGCACAGAACACTTGGCGATGTTCCAGGCCCTGACTGAGGAGCTCAGAATCCTGCTGGCTCATGAGAAGACTGAGGGTCCCACAACACAGTTAACTAAATTTAGGGAACAAGCATTTAAATTTATAAATGTAGATTTAATAATAAAAACAATAAATAAACAAGGAAAGCAATAAATATACAAACCTAAAATATATACAGGAAGGTTAGGAAGACTTATGGCCTCAGGAAGCGGAAGCAATACAAGGAAATCCTTGTTACCATCGCCAGGACAACTCAAGATGATGAGTCAACTGAAAACACCCTCAGGGAATCTCCCTCCAATATCTCACAAAGACCTGAAAAACATGATTGATGAGTCCATAGCCATGGCAATCCAAAAGACAGTCGAGACGATGGTGCCACTTCTATTGCAGAAAGTTGAGACGACCTTACCAGCATTGATCCAGAAGGAACTTTCGCCAATCTATACTAAATTCGAAGAATTATCGAACAAGTAAGAGCAGAAGTGGAGCAAGTTAAAGGACAAGTAGAAGCGAATAAGAAAGATATTAAGATCTTAATGCTGGGAGGAGCCAAGACTTGCAACAAAGTTTGGGATTTAAACCTTGATTTACAAGGAGTAGAGGCAAAAACAGAAGACCTAGAAGACACAGTTATCAGACTTGAGCTAGACAAAGCTGCGTCGGTAATTAGGTGTCAGAACATTCCGGAAAAATTGGAAGGGGACCTAAAAGATATACTTTCCATGTGTATCGAGGAACAACTTGAGATCGGCCCAAAAGAGGCGGTACGAGAGGATATCGAAAGTGTGTTTAGAAGAGGATCTGCATACACAAGAAAGAATAATCTACCGCGAGAAGTGTACATGAAATTCTATAAATGTGAAACAAGAAATAAAATCTTGAAGGCGTCAAACGACAAGAAGATGACCATACAGGGAGCGAACATAAGAATTTTGAAGGAAATTCCCTGGAGAATCATAGATAAGAGGCGGAACTACCAAGTACTTGCAGACCTGTTAAGACAAAGACCTGTTAAGACAAAGAAATATTTTATACAGATGGCTGACTCCAGAGAGTCTACTCTTCGAGTACGCAGGAAGAAGAAAGAGAATCGATTCCGTGTTCAAAATTGACAATTTTCTAGAAACATACGCAGAAGATTTTGGATGGAAGAAAACGGAAGAAGAAGAGGAAACAGAAGACTCAGAGGAAGAAGAAGAAGGTCAAGATCAACAAGAAGAAGATGAAGTGAAAGAAACACAGGATACGAGGGGAGGAAGGGAAGAAGAACGGAGAAAAGAAAAGAAGAGGCCAGAAAAGGCACCGTTACAGGTCACAACTAGATACCAAAAAAAAAAAAACCTAAATAAAAAAGGCCAGATTTAAACATGGAAAGTAAGAAAAAAATTAAAATACTTTCTCTTAATGTGAACGGATTAAACATACCCCAAAAAGAAGGCAAATATTTAAACAATTAATAAAAGCTAAAGCGGACTTGATCTGCTTACAAGAAACCCATATAAAGAAAAAAGACAGCAGACTTTTACAATATAAAAAACTAGGGACCCCCTTTATATCAGCTGACGAAAATCAAAAGAAAAGAGGCATAGTGGTATATGTAAAAGAAGAGCTGAATCCTCAGCTGCTTTACACAGCGGAGGACGGAAGAATAGTAGCAGTGGTGATTAGAAGGCAAGGGATTGAAACCTCAATTATTAATATTTATGCACCCAGTCATGGGCAAAAAGGCTTCTACGAAAAGTTAAGGTTAGTTTTAAGTACTATAACGTGTAGAAATATATGTATTGTGGGAGACTTCAACGGGGTGTTCGATAACAAAGTAGACAGACTAAATGTGGCAGGTAGAAAAAAAAAAGGAGGTCAAATGCCAGAAGAATTCTTGAACCTGGTGGATGACTTTAACCTAATAGATGCTTGGAGAACGCGAAATCCCCCCAAAAAAGGATTTACATTTTACTCAGCTAGGCATAACAGTTGGTCAAGAATAGATATGGCGTGGGTAACAATCTCATTGGCGCAGGATTTAATAGATGCTGATATTCTACCCCAAACATATGCAGATCACAACCCAATACTTATAGAACTAAAAGAGACTCGAAAGATCAAAAGATGGAGTATGAATACAAGCATTTTGAGGGATCGAGAATTCGTAGAAAATTTAAAAGTAGAGATCAAAGACTTTTTCGTAAGAAAAAGCCAGCCAGAAATGTCAGACAACATTGTGTGGGATGCATTTAAAGCCTTCTTAAGAGGGAAGATAATAAGCCAGCAAGCATGGAAAGCCAAACAAGAAAGACAAGAACATGAAACACTTATAAAACAAATTAAATCAACAGAAAAAGATTTACTAAAAGCAAAAAAATACGGAAAAAACCAGGGTAAAGTTAAAGCTGTTGCAACACAAAATAAATTTAAATATTACAGAGGAGTTAGCCAGAAATATAAAATTCAGTTAGATGTTTTTTTCCCAACGAAGCAAATAAGCCAACCAGATGGCTGGCTTATAAACTAAGAAAAGAAAAAGAAAGCAAGATAATCTTATCACTTAAAAACAAGGTAGGAGAAAATAAGTACCTAACTCAGATATGAAGACAATTGCGAAGGAGTTCTACGAAGAACTATACAGAGAAGGGAAAGAACACCCAGCCCAAATAGGTAAATATCTATAAGAGAAAGGTAGTAGAACTTTTAGTGATGAGCAGAGAAGGATCTTGAACAACCCAATAACAATGTCAGACATCACAGAGGCAATCAGAAAACAAAAGGCTAGGAAAGCTCCAGGTCCAGATGGGCTGCCAGTTGAAATATATAAAATCTTCAAAGATCAATTAATAATCCTGTTTAAAAAACTAATTCAAAACATAGGAGAGGATAAAGTGATGCCGGACTCGTGGAGTCAGGCAACAATCACTTTGATCCTGAAAGACAGAAAAGAAAAGGATGAAATTGGTAAATATAGACCAATTTCGTTACTAAATGCCGATTACAAAATCTTTGCATGTATTTTAGCAGAGAGGCTTAAAAGGGTGTTAGGAGAGTATATCTATGAAGATCAAGCTGGTTTCCTTCCAAGAAGGCAAATGAAAGAAAATATCAGGACAGTGATAGACATACTAGAATATTATGAATCACACCCAGAAAAAGAAGTACTTTTAATGTTCCTCGATGCAGAAAAGGCATTTGACAATCTTTCTTGGGAATTTTTGTTACAGAAGTTAGAATTAGTGCATTGTGGATTACCCTTCTTATCAAATGTTGAAGCAATCTACAGAGCTCAGTCAGCTAAAATCGTCATAAATGGGGATCTAACAGAGAATATTAAGATACAAAAAGGAATGAGACAGGGCTGCCCATTATCTCCATTATTGTTTATTTTTGCATTGGAGACTTTACTAGACCAAGTCAAGAATGAAAGAGAAATTAAAGGATTAAAAATTAAAAACTATGAATACAAACTGCGTGCTTTCACAGACGACGTAGTTTTTATTATGGAAGAGCCACTGAAATCATTAACCTGTCTGCTTGAGACCTTAAAAAATTTCGAGGAGGTCGCCGGACTCAAAATAAATGTATCCAAAACTAAATTACTAACCAAGAATTGTACCAAAAAAGTGGAAGAGGGAATCATCAAAAATACCAACATGGAAATTATAAAAAAGGTAAGATATTTAGGTATATTACTTACCAATAAAACAAGTACTTTAATACAAGATAATTATAAGAAATTAGCGAAAGAGGTAAAGGAAGATTTGATAAAATGGAGGAACCTACAACTATCATGGTTAGGAAGAATGGCGGCAGTTAAGATGAATGTACTCCTGAAATTCTTATTCTTAGCACAAAATATTCCAATTTTAAAAATCAAAGCATCCTTTTTCAAGGAACTCAATAAGATAACAAGAGATTTTATATGGCTCTCAAAAAAGCCTAGAATAAAACGGAATGCTCTCCAAAAAAATAAAGAGGCAGGAGGTTTTGCAGTCCCAAATTGGGAAAACTATTATAAAGTGGCAGCTCAGGTATGGATCAAGGACTGGGTTATGTTATCAAATGATAGATTACTAGCATTAGAAAGGCACGATCTTTATATGGGATGGCATGCCTATATCTGGTATGGTAAAGACAAGATCCACTCTAATTTTCACAGTCATATGCTGAGAGCATCTCTCATAAAAATCTGGCAAAACATAAAAAAAAAACCAATCTACAAAGGTCCCGAGTTGGGTTTCCCCACTGGAAGCCTTTATTAAACCATCTCTAATAGTTAAGACACAGATACTCACCTATAGAGAACTATTAAATAGTAAAGGAGAATTGAAAACAGAGGGAGAATTAAAAAAAGAATATAACCTTGACTTATCTTGGTGGCAAAGATTACAATTAAAATCTTGATATGATATAGATAAAAGGCAAGGGATAAATAAATCACTGAGTGACTTTGAGAAAACATTGCTGACTGGAAACCAAATTAGCAAAGAAATGATGATATGGATGCAGGATTTTGGCTACTCTATACTGACAGATTACTGGGGTAAAGTCTGGAAGGCTATAAAAACAGTAAAGGCAGCATCCTATAAAGAAAATATTTATAAAGTTTTTTATAGATGGCACTGGACTCCGGATAGATTAGCAAGATGTTATAGTAATGTTAACAAAAAGTGTTGGAAATGTTTAAGAGAAACAGGAACATACTTTCACATGTGGTGGCAGTGTAGGAAAACTCAAAAATTTTGGAGGATGATAAAGAAAATGATTATGGAAATCTTGGAATTAGAATTGGATTTGAAATCAGAAATTTTCTTGTTGAATATGCTCCCTAATGACATGTCAAAAAAAAATGTATCTTTCATAATATATGTATTAACAACTGCACAAATCCTTTGGGCAAAGAAATGGAAATTAGAAGAGGGGCCAACACAAGATGAAATTATACAAAAACTATTCGAGGCTGCAGAAAGTGACAGAATGGGACAAAGACAATTAGATAACGAGGAAGAAGTATTGTACGAAGAAGACGATAAATGGTCTAGAATGTATATATGGTTAGATAGACAATAAGGGTTAGGCTCGGATATATGTAAATATTGTTTTCTTATTCCTTTATGTTATATGAACTGTATAATTCAAAAACTCAAATAAATAAAAACCAAAAAAAAGGGGGCAGGGCGACGCTGCGGAAGATGGCGGTCGTTTAATCTGTGAGCTCTCTCCCTCTTTCCTCACAAAATAATATAAAAGACCTAAAACATCTCAGTCTGCACTATGGAATGGGTAGGAACGATAGCCCTAAACATTCCTCCCAAAAAATAACTAAACAAACAGCCCAAGACTTTTCAAAACCAAGAACTTCAAAATCGGAGCAGGAAAAATCGGGCGCTGCCTCACCTAAAATGGCAGCCACACACTCCCTAACGAGTTTACCTGAGGCTATAGTATCTGAACAAAACCTCCCTTCGCTTTTACAACAAATGGAACAAAGAATTACAGATAAAATACAACAATCCATAAAGCCGGTATGTGAGCAGCTTGATTGTATAAAGGACGCTTTGGTGAAAGCCTCATCCACGGCTGAATCAGCGTATAAAATGGGGTCTCAGTTAAAGCATGATGTGAGGGAAATACAAGAGAGGGAAGCCGGCTATAAAGAAAGGATCCTTATCCTGGAATCACAAATTAGACAATTTAATCTTAAATTAAGAGGGATTCCAGAAGGGGAGGAGCGGAACACTGATTTGATTTGTTTTATATCTTCTTGGCTGGCGTTTATATTTAATTTAGAAAACGGAGTGGCTCCGCAAATAGTGAAGGCTTATAGACTGGGAGCTCTAACAAATGCAAACAGGAGGGGGCCAAGGGATATTTTAGTCCAATTCGCAGATGGCAGAACAAAGCAAAAATTTTTAAAAGAGGCAGCATCCGTGGGTTACTTAATGTATAAAGAAGTTAAGATCCAAGTATATAATGATGTGCCACAAGAAGCACTGAAGATACGGAAATCTTTAAAAGAGACCACACAACGCTTACAACAAGCCAATATAAGATATCGCTGGCTAGCGTCCGGAGGATTACAAGTAACACAAAATGGAAGGTCTTTCCAAGCTTTTAACGAAGACTCAGGCATAAGCCTCTTAGAAAATTTGCATATCACGGAACCTATGGACATGTCTAGAGCCTCAACGAAACGGAGACATGGCCCTTCAGATTCGCCAGAACAAAGTGTTAAAGTGCCCTCCAGAGATGTGTAAAATGTGAGGCAAATGATGGCGACTCTAAGTCTTTAACGACACAAGTTAATTAAGCCTGCATTCATCAATGGATAACCTTGTTTTTAGCAATGCTGTTTGGATAACCTTGTTTTTAGCAATGCATAGTTTCTGTTCCACAAGTTAGGTCCTTTAAGAAAATCTTTACTTACTGAGGAAAGGGGGGGTTTGCGGTTTTGCTCCTGAACACTCAGACCACTTCAGGAACGCTGCTCTTCGAGAGTGGGAACTTTTTCCGAAGTTGGTTGACGCTGTTAGATACTGTTTAGTTCTGTTTTATTCTACTTCTTAATTTACAGGTTGAGCCTAGAACTTGCTGAAAGTGAAACCTCATCACAAGGCAAGAGACTGACAGCAAGAAGAACATCAGACACAGCTCCTGGACTACTGAGGTTGCTCTTTATATATTTATAACAATACAAGAAAAGGGAACTTTTATTGAAGTTGGCTAGATCTGTCAGATCCTGTTTTGTCTGTTTTTTTGTTTTGTCTTACATTTGGTTTGGTTAAACGATTGTTTTTACTCAATATTATTAGCAGTACTCACTGTTATATACTGAATATATATATAAGTTTTAAAATATATAGTTAAGGTGCTTTGGGTAAATTTCTCTGGTAACGCTATATATAAAGTTATAGGGGGTGCTTAAACCTTGCTGACATTGAAACCTCATCAAAAGACAGAAAACTGAAAGTCAGAAAAGTTTCACACACAACTTCTGAGAAATTGGACTGGAATATTAAGGATGCTTTTTGTTATATACTTATAAAAACACAAAAAATATATACAGTGATTAGATATTTGCAATTCTAGATTGGATAATAAGCAAATCAACTCATAGTACCTAGTCAATTATATCTGGTTATTATTTTAAATAATTAAATACTTTTTATGGTGGTATTATATACATTTTTAGTAGGTTAAAGCAAATAAAATTAATTAATTCATTTATTTGATTAGCAAAATTTTAAAACCAACTCAAATTAATGAATTGGTATTGGTAAATTATAAATATTTATTGATTAATTTTCAGCATCAAATATTTAATGTTATAGTCTCTAATCATATTTAAAAACTGGAAAAGTAAATTAATTCATAGCAAAATAAAGTTCTTAGAATAATTTATTTATTATAATCTTTAAATATATTAATTAATTGATAGCAGGTTTTGGATTCTTAAAACAAGTAATTCATTGTATTGTAGAAATTTTACTGTTGAAGAAACATTTTTGCAAGATATAAGAAACTGAATTCTGTGATATTGTTAATCTGTTCTGCTGAATATATATCGTTATTAACACTAATAGTGGTGATCAGACTAAACAAGTGTAAGCGAAATTTATTATAGCTCATACATACAGAGTAATATTGAACATACATATTTATTACCTAACAAAGTAAAGATGGCAGGGTTCAAAGTTAGTTCAATTAATATTTGCGGAATGAACAACTTGATCAAGAAAAAAAGGGTGGCACAATACATAAAAAAGATTAATCCTGCGGTGCTGTTTATGCAAGAAACACATCTCCGATCTATAACACATCCAATTGTAAAATCTACATTATTTCCACAGCAATTCATGGCTCCAGGGTCCACTAATTCAAGGGGGTGGCAATACTAATTGGGAAAAACGTTAACTTCATTCTAAAAGACAAAATATCAGATCCTAGGGGAAGATATATTTTTGTAAAGGGAACTATAGAAGGAAAGCTTTGGACTCTAGCCTCCATCTATGCGCCAAATGAAGACCAAATACTATTTATAACCGAGGTCTTATCTCAATTACAAACATTTCAAGAGGGTAATATAGTCATAGGAGGGGATCTTAACTTTATAACAGACAAAATCTTAGACCATTCACGAGAAAAACAAAGGAAAGGTTCTTTAAAGCAAACTAGTACCAAACTGGCAAAATTATTGAATTCATTCAATCTTATTGATACTTGGAGAAATAAGCATCCCACAGAACGAGATTATACATATTTTTCTGCAAGTCAGAAGGTGTTTACACGAATTGACTACATTCTGATCTCTTCTGCTCTATTGCCACAACTAAAATCAGCATTCATAGGACCAAGACATCTATCGGATCACGCGTGGATAGAATGTTATTTAAATGGGATCACCGAAGAAACAATAGATCGACAATGGGTGATGGACATATCAATTTTATTTAATGAGCCAACTACAGAGAAATTAAATGCAGATATTCGGAATTTTATGGACATCCACGAAGGCACAGAAAGAGATCCAGCCATCAAATGGGATGCTTTGAAGGCAGTAATGAGAGGTTCAATAATAGCAGCAACAGCTCACCTGAAAAGAAAATCACAAAAATTAAAAGCAGAAACATTGAATCGAATAATAGCCCTGGAACAGGAACACAAACGGTCAGGAAAAAACTCAATATATGCAAAACTCCAAGCAGAACGGAAGGTATTAGAATCGCTAGATACTAAAACAATCCAAAGGAATTTATTAATTATGAAACAAAAATTTTGGCATAAATCTTCAAAGAATACAAAAATACTAGCATGGAGAGTTAAAGAAAAAAGAAAGAAAACAATAATTGGAGTGATTAAAACTCCAGAAGGAGATCTGCAGAATAATTCAAGAGCAATAGCAAATACATTTGCCAAATTCTATGAAAAACTATATACTTCTACTTCACCAAAAAAAGAAGTCATTGATAAATTTTTAGATTCAATCCCTCAAATGAAATCACTAACGGAAGAACAGACTAAACTACTAGACGATACAATAACACGACAAGAACTGCTAGATGCAATAAAAAATGCAAAATCAAATAAGTCTCCAGGAATCGACGGTTTGCCGGCAGAGTTTTACAAGGCATTTAGCTCATCACTCATTGAACCTTTACTAGATTTATGTAATTCAGCTCTACAGGGAGGTCATTTGCCTTCATCATGGATGGAATCATCTATAACGGTATTGCCAAAAAAGAACAAGGATTTAACAGATCCGGCATCATATAGGCCCATTGTTCTAATAAATAATGATGCCAAATTATTTTCAGCCATTTTAGCAAACCGTCTCAAGAAGGTAGTCCCAAATATTATAAACGAGGATCAGACCGGGTTTATCCCTCAACGACAAATTACAGATAATATAAGACGAACTCTAAACATAATAGCACACAGGAAACAAAACAAAAAAGATGTAATGATTTTAGCGTTAGACTTTGAAAAGGCATTTGATTCGATAGAAATCCCTTATTTGACATCACTCCTTGAAAGAATGGGCTTTGGGGGAAAATTCCTCACAGCACTGAGATCGTTATATCAAAATCCTAAAACAAGGATAAGGGTAAATGGCATAAACTCAAGCTTCTTTTCTCCAACTAGAGGGACAAGGCAAGGCTGTCCATTATCACCGCTCATATTTGCTCTGGCCATAGAACCAATGGCAGAAGAGTTAAGGAGGAATGCAGCATTCAAAGGAATCAAAATTGCAGAAACAGAACATAAGCTATCAATGTATGCTGATGACGTTGTATCATATATCTCCAACCCAACTCAATCTTTACCAATCATAATTGACATCATAACAAAGTTTGGAAATATTTCTGGACTCCACTTAAACACAAATAAATCTGAAATCTACCCCATTAAGATGTCTAATATGGGAAAGATTGAAATAAAACGATCCTTCAAATTCAAATAGAGAAATACAGAATGGAGATATTTAGGCATACAAATACCTTTAAATCTGAAAAACTTAATAGACTGTAATTTTCACAGATTACATAAAGAAATACAAAATTGGATTAATTAATGGAACAAACAATCATTCTATCTAGCAGATCGTCTTCAACTCATTAAAAGTTTCTTGTTCCCATGTTTCTTATATTTATTTCGAGCGCTGCCTATCAAAATTGAGGATAAAGAAATAAAGAAATGGCAAGGTACACTAACTAAATTCCTTTGGAACTCGAAAAAATCAAGAATAGATCAACGACATCTGACCAAACCAGCGTCTTTGGGGGGATTGGGAATACCCTCACTCAGAGGATATTATCAAGCAGCAGCTATCTCAGAAATAGTGAGAATACTTCAACAAGAACAACATAGAAGTTGGATGCTCATAGAACAATCTTACGTCTTGCCGTTTACCCTACAAGAAGTTATATGGATGCCAAAAAGTAACAGACCAAAAATGACAAATCAAAATATGTTTTTAGAGTCAACATTAAAAATTTGGGACTTAAAGAGGAAAACATTGGCACCCACGCCATCCCCGTCAACGGTGTTCACCCATCAACCTTGGTTTCCACCAGGACAAGAAAATGGAGCTTTCTCGAAGCTGATTTCAGCCGGCTTTCAAAGACTACAAGACTTAGTCAAAAAAGGAAAAATCTTCCCGAAAGAGCACTTCGAATCTCAAACAAATTCCAAAATCTCATGGTTAAGATATTACCAACTTAAAGATTTAATAAAATGGGCGATGACACAAGGAACTTTCTCCAGGCCCAAAACAACATTTGAAATCACCTTAGATAAATATTCAGATAAACAGAAAGGGCTATTATCAATCATATATAAGATATGGATGAACTCTGAAAAAGATAAAACAAAGAGCAATAAGATTGCTTGGCACAAAGATCTCCAAAAAGAAATAACCTCATCTCAATGGGAAAAAATATGGAACTCATACACTGGTAAATCGAGGATCTTCTCCATAAGAATGCAATTTTTTAAATTACAAACAAGATGGTACCTTTCACCAGCAAGAATACAACATATGCAACCCAGATATAAACCGTTATGCTGGAAGGGATGCGGAGAAGTCAGTGATTTCTTCCACTGTTGGTGGTCTTGTCCAATAATCCAATCATTTTGGAAACAAATACTAACAGAAATCAACAAAATATCTCAACAATTACCACTTGACCCCTCTATACTACTGCTTAATTTATCAAACGAAGACAACCCAAAGGAAAAAATATCAAAACTTACATCTTCTCTACTGGCGATTGCAAGATTGACCATAGCGGCATCATGGAAATCTAAGAACCCTCCAAATATATTATCTTGGATAAACAAATGTTGGGAACATATTATCATGGACAAGATAGCAGACTCCGTTGAAAACAGACTTAGACAACAAACAAAATTACATTCATCATTAATACACACATGGTCACCTATGATTCAATATATGACAGAACAAAATTACTTGCCACCTAACCCACACTATAAGGAATGGATTTGATGTCAAAACTTTTTTGTTTAGTCTGAGCACACACTACATTACACAAATGCTTATGATTGATAGTTTAATATTAAACACCTTTAAAATAGAAATAAGATAGTTGTTATATTTAGTTTATGAATTTTTCTAAGTTGTAACCTGTTTAAACAAATCGTTTCACATTTAGTAGCTATGTTAATGAATGATTTTAAAAATAATGTGTTAAGTATAAGTATAATGTTATTGTATACGAGTTACGTAAATATGTTTTCAAATATACTTCAATAAAAAAATTTAACTTAAAAAACAAAACAAAAACAAAAACACAGTTAACTTACCTGGGCATTCAATTGGATTCCATTGAAGGGGCATCCCAGCTGCTGAAAGACAAACTGCTCGCACTGCAGGCCCTTATTACTGGCATGGGCAAAATATACATTGTTGGAACTGCAATCACTTGTTGGGCATCTTAACTTCATCTGCAAGATAGTCACACTGGCAAGGGCCTTCTGTGCATGCCTGGCAAAGAACACAGTGGGAGTCTCTGCTCCTCACCATCACATACAAATAACCAAGGGCATGAAGGAGGACCCTCAGTGGCTGGCTAACCTTCCTTTACAAGTACAATGGGATTACTATTTGGCAGCGACCACTTGATTTGTACAACAGCACCCAAAGAACCCCTTACTCAGTTTCAGAGAGAGACAAGTTAGTCTGGATGTGTGGTTAGAGCATTGTGCACTGGGTGGGAATTTATGTGGCCTCATCTGGATGAAGTGATGTCCTTGGCCTGGAGGAGGTGCTACAAATCACCTGGATTGGTATATGGGGAATGAGATGGGACATACTGCTGCCTGTGGTCCATCAACACAGGGCTCAGCACTGCCCCCAGAAGTGTTGGTGTTATAACTGGACAAGAACAGCCTGGGGGATCTCGTGGATATTGATTGGGTGCATCAGGCTGAGGTGGAATTGCAGACACTACAAGTGGAGCTTCCAGCCATGACCATTCTCTGGTCAGACTGGCTGGAGTAGTGCTCTTGGTGTGGGGCCAACTGCCCCGAAAGGGTCAATATGGCAAGGAGGAAGATGACCAACAGGCTGGGAAAGCTTGTGGAGGCCATGGGGGGGACCACAGAATTTGGCATGTAAACATCTCTTGCTGGTTGGAGGCCCTGTTTTGGGCTGACAGTGTTCACTTGTCTCCATGGGGGATGGATATATGGCTACATGGGGTTAGCTATGGCCTGCAGCCTTGGCTACAGCTGTAGGAGCATTGGGGGAACCAGGTGGGAAGATGCCCGGCTCTTGAGGTGGTATCAGCATGAGACCAAATCCATTTTAGGAAAACCATCCTGTGTGCCCATTTTCCCTGCATTCATTCATTCATTCATTCATTCATTCATTCATTCATTATTTCACACTTTTACCCCACTCTCCCCACGAACGTGTTCAGGGTGGCTTACAATATGGCACACAGTGCCTAGTCAAGATAAAACAGTTTAAAACATTTTAAAATACAACAACAGTATAACCGATTTGCAATAAAAGTTTGCAAATAATATGCTCGCAGTGATGGTAAATAGTAGACATTAAGTTGCCTTTGTGCAGGTACCCTTCATGCCAGAGACTGGGGTCATAGTCCGGCCCTCCATAGCCACCAGGCCCGAGCTTCATTCAGGGCCAGCCCTCATTGCTGATGTTGATGGCGATGGTTAGTGGTAGGTGGTGGCAACTCCTAATCAAAGGCCTGGTGGAAGAGCTCCGTCTTGCAGGCCCTGTGGAACTGCATAAGATCCCACAGGGCCTGATCGCCTCTGGGAGCTCATTCCACCAGAGAGGAGGAAAAGGCCCTGGCCCTGGTTCCAGTGAATCTGGCCTCCCCAGGGCCTGGGACCAGAAGTCAATGTTGTGATGCATGTGGGGATCCCCTTAAGGGATCTTGTAGTGAAGGTTTTCAAGGGGGCATGCCCAGCTCAAGTACAGCCTACTGGTTACCCTCACACTCATATGGCAGGGGAGACTACTTAGTGACAATTGTCTTTGTTGAATCTGACATCCTGCTATCCCATGGGTTACCCCACCCCAGCAGGAGTGCTGGGATGGGCCGGAGTACATCAACTGGTGAGCAGGTCAGTCAGTGCCAGGATCTGATTGTCCCATGCTGTGCCAAGGTTTCTTACAGCTGTAACCAATAAAGCTGTGGCCATTTTATTCCAAAAGGTTGGGAATAATTGGGTTACTGGGGAGTTGACACAGGAGGGATCCTTCACCTTCACCTTCACTCCCTTTCCCCTCCCCATGGTGCTTGGGGTTTTGCACATGCTGAATTCCAAAGGGCTTTGCCTTACCCTAGTACTGGCTTTGTTGTTGTCACACAGTCAAGTCCAACTCTTCGTGACCTCATGGACCACATCACACCAGGCCCTCCTGTCTTCCGTCATGCTCTGGAGTTGTACTGGCTAGCTGTCTACGTACACATGATTTTTTCAGATTAGAAACTTCTTTTTAATAGTTTAGGAAATGCATGGTATTGCTATATATCCCTTGAGCACAGAAACATCACAGTGAAATAACTTGAATTTTTTAAGCTTGAAAATTTATTACATCCAGCATCCATTTTCAGGTGTGTTGAGGTAGATGCACACTACATTGTACTCTCTGCCTGGAAGACTGAGATATCAGAATGACAACTGGAATGAAAGTTAAGGACCCAATTCTATTATTCATATTCAAACAACTGAATCTGAACACCTAGGGATATGCACGTGAAAAACACACACACATTTACCCCCCAAATTTGGATTGCAGGAAGGGCATAACTATTGGTATTTAATGGTAACTAGGTCCCTCATGCCATTTTAGAATTTAGTTTCAGGTTTTTCCCCTTGAATTCTGGAATTATTGGAGTTTTATTATTCCTAGGGGAAGTATTTGGGGGACTAGAGTGCTTGTTTTTCAGTCAAATGATACTGTGGAAAAAGACTATAGTTTTCCTGTTCAGTGGACTCTGTGTCATTATTCCCTGCTAAGATCCCCCCCCCCCATGACAGCCAGTGTGACATAGCCATTAGTGCTTCAGAGCAGGGTCTGCCAGACCCAGGTTTTTCCTATGGAATCTAATTTCAGACCACTCACAGACTTTCAACCTAACCTACCACACAGACTTGTTGTGCAGATCGAAACGAGGAAAGGAGAATGATGTGAGCTGCTTTGGTCCATACTGTGGAAGAAGACTACATTTGCTAGGTAGAGCCTGCAGGGAAAGAGGAGAAGATGGAAAACTGAAGTCAGAGGGGCAGATAAGCGTACCAGCTGTTTTCTCAAGGACAGTTGTCTCAGAGCTCCCTCAGCCCCACCTACCTCACAGGGTGTCTGTTGTGGAGAGGGGAAGGGAAAGGAGTTTGTAAGCTACTCTGAGAGTCCCTTTGGGTAGTGAAGGGTGGGGTATAAACCCAATCTCTTCTTCTTCTTTGTTGATGGTTGGCTGGGAAGAATATAGGGCTGCCACCTCTAGGTTGGGAAATTCCTGGAGATTTGAAGAGTGGAGCCTGGAGAGGGTGAGGTTTGAGGAGGGGTGAGACAAACCCCTCCTGGGGAACCACTGTTGCCAGTCTCCAGGGGAGGGCTGTAGATCACTCAGAATTACAACTACTCTTCAGGTGGCAGAGATCAGTTCCCCTGGAGAGAATGTTGGACTCTGTGTCATTATACCCTGCTGAGGTGGCCAGAGCAAACTGACACTGAGTGCCCAAGGTCAGGGGACCCACCCAGAGGCTCTTTCTAGATCCCACTGCATTTATTTCCACAATGGGCCTTATTCCTAGTTTATTATAAAACCACAACCTCATCTAATTAAAGCATCCTTATGTGTCATACATATATGTTTACAGGTTGTCCACACAAACACTGAAAATAAACATTGAATCCTGTATTTTTAGAAGGAAGATCAGTATAACATATGTCTTGAGTTCAAGTGAGAAAAGTGAACTATACATAATGTAAATAAACAGAAGTAAAATAATACAACCTACATTTAAGTTTATCATTGCCAGAGACCCAAGAAATTTAGTATATGAAAGACTGGTTCCTGCCAAATAGAGCAGGTACCAGTGTTTGCCTGCTCCTTCTCCTCAGTGAATGGAACATGTTGGGAGGTGGGAGCCAACAAGGGCTCACCATGTTTACGATGGCCAATAGGAGGTAAGCATGCTGGCCAGGTTTGGCGGCAGCCACCTTCCCCTTTCATTCCAGCACACATGAGCTCTCCACCCCCTCCTTCTTTTGAGATCATGTGGGATTAGCTGGTCACCTGTTTAGGGGTTGAGCAGGAATTTCTTGAGTCCTCACTCAAATTGGCTGAGAGGGGAACGTTTTTTTTGTCTGCTCCACATGGTCTAAGAGGGAAGGCATAAATTGGTCTGGATAATCTGGTTAGGTCCTGTCTGGGATGGCAGGAAAAGCACAGGTTAAGGGGAGTTCAAGTTGGTAAGCACCCCAAGATACTCATGATGGGGGAGTCCTCAAACTGGACCCCTATTGGCTATGCAGTCTGGGTGGCTGAGTGAGGGTCTCTTCAGGCTTGGGGGGGACATATTACACACCTTAAGGGTTTGAAGTTATGGTCAGTAACTATGCCCCTCCACCCCCTCTATGCACACCTGTGTAGGCCATGAGGAAAATGTTTGGAGAGATTATAGACCTGGCTCTGAGCCAGGGTGGTTTTGCCCTGTTAGGAAGCTTGCCTTGCAAGCCAGTCACAACCTATGTTTCAAGGAGTTAATTAAATTACACAGATCATTATAATAATGTTCCTGGTTTAACCCATAATTTGTGTCATGTTTCATTCAGGGGTTGGGAGAGCAAAAAGAATCCAGGGGCCATGGTTTCAGCAGAAGTTGGGGAGAAAAAACAACTTTTTTAAATCATAGGATTTTGCTAACCAAATTAATTACTTGAGACATTCAAAAGTAAGGACTCCTTTTTATGCGTGCACTTTTCTGTAAACACATGAACAGTTTTTTTCATTGAAAGTAAAAGTAGGCTAAAAAGAGGGAGAATGTGTATATGCCTTTATGAGAGTGTTGTACATACCCACACCATCAAACAAAAGGTTTTCTCTTCTGTGGAATGCAATTATAGTTCAATTTCCTTGTTGAAGCAGTGTGATTTAGAATAAATTTTCTATGCAAGGCAAATCTTTCAGGATGAATGTGGGAATGAAAGATATCTAAAACTGAAGAGTACTGGACTCGGGAGACCAGGAACGGTGAAATCATGAAGCTTTTATTGAGTGATTCAGCATGTCCAGAAGATGGTCAGATCAAGCATGCTTACAGGGCTCCAGGGCCCTCATTATATGCTGGCCAGAGCCACACCTCTGGCCACACCCAAAAGACCTGATAGGGGCTTAACATATGCACATGTTTGTCATAGGTTCCCTGGAGGAGCCTTTGACTGCATTGGCTCCCCAGAGAGAACCTAGGTCCCACATTGGTGCAGGCTTAGAATCCAAACGTCTATTGTTCCTCCAGATTCAAGCTCCCCTCTCTGCCTGACCATGTGCTCTGGCCATGCAGCGGGCACCATTACCTGAGAGCACATGGCAGGCTGATTGCTACACAGAACATACTACATTACACCCCTCCCCCCATAGTCCAGACTGTCCCTTGGCAAACATAGTCTCTGAGGTGCGCGGGACGTTTCCATTCTTTGATCGAGTGGCATGGGGTCACCGGAGCCGCCGGTATAAGGAGCGGAGATTTGGGGATATCTGCTGTGGGCTGAGCTGGGTCTGGTGCCAGTGCAGGGACGGTGACTGGAGTGATGTCCAGGTGGGCTGCTTCTGCAGAGTCCTCCTGCAGAGTCTCGGTCGGTCGTGGGGTGGGCGGATCATCTGTCTCTGGTACCTCGGGTTCTGCATCTGGGAAGTCCAGTCCTGGATTGTCCATGGAGAAGGCGTGCAGGTGGCGGCGAAGCTGGTCCACATGACGCCTCTACCGTTGTCCTTCCTTGCCCATAACTTCATAGGAGAGGGGACCGGTGATGTGGATAATCCTCCCCGACAACTACAGGGGGCCCCAGGCATAGTTATGGACGTAGACTGGGTCCTCTGGCGTGAACCCTCTGGGAGCCTTGGGGACGTTGGGTTCTTTGGAGGTGGCTGGCGCTCGATCGGGGTGGAGCCAGTCGAGCTGGGTTGTCAGCTGGTGGCCCATGAGCAGCTCTGCAGGGCTGTGACTGGTAGCCGAGTGAGGGGTGGTGTGCTGGCCGAATAGGAAAGCCGTTAACTTAAACCCCAGATCCCCCTGGTCCATGCACCTCAGTGCCTCCTTCGTGGTGCAGACCATTTGTGGCCGGGTGAAAAGGGGCGGATCTCATGTGCCAGATGCCATGGAGCTCCACGAAGTGCTGGAACTCCATGGAGGTGAAAGCCATGCCATTGTTCGAGACGAAGGTGTCCAGCAGGCTGTGGGTGGCAAAGATGCTTGAATGGCAGCTTCAAAGGAGGTGGCACGCACAGGAACGACTTCCAGCCACTTGCTGTAGCTGTCGACTAGGACAAAGAAAAGCTGCCCCTGAACCAGGCCTGCAAAGTCCATGTGGATCCGGGACCAGAGGCATTGGGTGGACTCCCAGGGGCAGATGGGAGTATGTGGAGGGTCTGGACAGGTCTCTTGGCACTTTTTGCAGCGGCGGAGCTGGTCCTTTATCTCCTTGTCAAGGCCTGGCTACCAGACATAGCTCCGGGCCAGGGCCTTCATTCGTACTACCCCAGGGTGGTGCTCATGCAGAGCGGTCAGCACTCATGGGCAGAGGGGTTTCGGAATCACTACCCTCAAGCCCCAGAGTAGGCACCCCTTGTGGGTGGAGAGTTCTGTGTGCCAGATTGAGAAGGCAGTGAACTCAGGGTCTGGATTCTTGGGCCACCCCCTTCCCACCCAGTCAGAGACCCAGAAGAGTTGACGGTCCCGGGCCATGCGCTGGACCACGTACCATACCTGAAGTGGCCAGTCCGGCAGGTCATCGAGCAGAGTGATGTGGTAAGTTGGAGCTGGGTCGGGGTCACAGGAGGGCAGCGGAAGGTGGCTGAGTGCGTCTGCATGGCCCATGGCCTTTCCCGGGCGATGCACCAAGTTATAGTTGTACTCTGCGAGGAATATCGACCATTGAAGGACTTGCGGGGACATCTGTGGTGTGTGGCGATCCAGGGTGAGGAGGCCCAGAAGAGGTTTGTGGTCCTTGGTGACCATGAACTTGTGCCTGTACAACTAAGTATGGAACTTTTTGACCCTGGCCACGATCGCAAGCGCCTCCTTGTCTATCTGAGCATAGTTTCTTTCAGCCAGGGCTAGGGTCCAGGAGTAATACATGACCAGGACCTCCCAGCCGTCCGGCAGTTTGTGACCCAAAACTGCCCCCACCCCATAAGGAGATGTGTCACATGCCAATACGACGGGCAGGGCTTCGTCGAAGAGGGTGAGGACCGCATTGGACATTAGGAGGTCCTTGATGCCCTGGAAGGTCGCTGCCTGGTGGGGACCACAAGTCCAGGTGGTGCTTTTGTCCAGGAGCCCATGTAAGGACTCAGCTACCGCCGCCTTGTGGGGAAGGAAGGCATGGTAGAAGTTGATGAGTCCCAGGAAAGACTGCAGCTCAGCCTTGGACTTGGGGGCTGGGGCAACGGAGATGGCCTTTACCTTGTGCTTAGTGGGGTGAATTCCGTGGGCGTCCACCTTGAAGCTGAGGAAATCCACCACAGGCACCCTGAGGAGGCACTTCTCGCATTTCACCTTCAGGCCAGTGTCCTGGAATTGCTGGAGGATGGAGCGTAGGCGGGCCGAGAAGGTCTTGACATCCAGAGCTGTGATCAGGATATCATCAAAAAAGGGCTGCACACCTGGAAGACCTTTTTAACATACAGTCCATTAACTCTTGGAAGATATGCTGACCTTGAACTGGAGGCACGTTACCTTAAATGCCCCCTTGTGTGTCACAATGGTCTGTGCTTCTGCTATTCTGCATCGTCGACCGGCAGCTGCTGGTAGGCCTGGGCCAGGTCTAGTTTCCCAAACACTCGTGCCCTGGCCAGGGAGGCCAACACATGGCTGTTGTCCAGGACTGGGTAGGTGTGGGCCTGAAGTGCCGTCTTGATGGTGCACTTATAGTCCGCGCAGATGCAGATGTCCCCGTTTGCCTTCATTGGCATCACAATTGGGGTCTTCCATCGGGCGTGGGACACTGGTTCTAGTACTCCCTGGGCGACCAGCTTATTGAGCTCCTGCTCGATCTTGGGCTGCACTGCGAGCGGCGGATGGCAGACCAGTATGTGCATGGGCTGGACCACGGAGTCGAGGTCCAAGGTGATGGCCGCCCCCCTATATGAGCCCAGTGCCCCATTGAAAACTGCTGGGAATTCCTCACAGATGTTGGTAAAATCTGTGGGCCACAGGCTGCATACCTCAGTGACACCCAGCCCTAGGGGCTGGAACCAGGAGAGTCCCAGCAGGCTTGTGAGGTT
Source organism: Lepidodactylus listeri (assembly GCA_029233225.1). NCBI lineage: Eukaryota > Metazoa > Chordata > Lepidosauria > Squamata > Gekkonidae > Lepidodactylus > Lepidodactylus listeri. Next base: position 112,876,591 of record JARCFY010000001.1, on the reverse strand, counting down.
GCCCGCCACCACAAGGAGGCCCAAGCATCCTTTAAAGTTCTTAAATTGGACCTGGAACTTGCCCAATCCCCTTATCGGTATCGGGTTCTTCTGAAAGTCCGGCAGGGTTAGGCCCTAGACTTTCCGAAGTCACCCCCCCCAGGGCAGAGCCTGTGGAGGGTGGACTCCGAGATTATTGAGTAGGATGACCCAGTGTCTACATCCATCTGGCAGGAGGTCCCCTTGATCAAAACTGAGACCTTAATTTTGTTGGGGGTGTTGGGGGGCAAGTTCACTACCTGCTGTGGCTTGTGGTGGTGGCGGGTTGCTGCTGTCTGAAGGAGTTTGGCGGACTCCTGGTGCATGGCTTGGGTGTGGCAGTTGGAGCGGGTGTGGCAGGCCCGGGCGATGTGGCCCTTCTTGCCACATGACCAGCACTCTGCTTCCCAGAAACGGCAGGTCTGGCAGTCATGCTGGTCGCCACAGCTAGTGCACATGGAATGTTTGGAGTGTGGCATCACTGAGCGGGAAGGCTTCTCACCCGAGTTGTGGGACCCCTGTTTCAGAGGCCAGCGCTGTACCTGGAGCATCTCATCATCCTCGGATATGTCAGAGTCTGCAGCAGCCCTGGTCTGGTGGGCGGCCGCGGATGTGCCTAGCTTCTCCTGCTGAGAGACCTCAAAGGTGCAAGCCATGTTTAGCATCTCGTCCAGGGTGGCAGTGGAGTCGGCCATTAGCTTCCTTTGAAGCTTGGGGTCACAGACCCCACACAGGAACACGGAGTATAGCATGTCCTCTATGGCCACAAACTCACACCCCACCAGGAGATTTCAGAGGTCTGCCAGGTAATTGGAGGAAGACCCTTCTGCTGCAGCCGGCGGAAGAACTTCATCCTTGGCAAACCCCAAGATGGGTGTGTTCTTGGAGGGTCTCGGCAAGAAGTGGTTCCTTAGGAGTGCCATGATGTCATCGTGCGTGGCCTCCACCAGGGTACGAGGAGAAAGCAGGCTGCGGAGTAACTTCAGCGTCTTTACCCTGCAGGAGGCCATGAGCCAGAACTTCTTCTTTCCAGAATCCATGATGTCCTGTGCGTCGAAGTAGGATGTGAGCTGGTCCGTCCAGGCTTCCCAGTCTTCGGGGCAGGCTGGACCAAATGGGTGGGTGGTTTCCAGAGTGGCAGCCATTCTGGGATGTGCAGCAGTGTGTTGAGCAAGATCCTCAGGAGCCGATGGCAGTGTGGTGGCACTGGAGCCGAGCGGTGCCGGTAGCTGACAGATCTGGTCTGGGCTCGATGCAGTTCTGGTGTCGGCTGAGGAGTCGCTCATCGGGATCCCACCTTCATCGCCAGTGATGAGTACTGGACTCGGGAGACCAGGAACGGTGAAATCATGAAGCTTTTATTGAGTGATTCAGCATGTCCAGTAGATGGTCAGATCAAGCATGCTTACAGTGCTCCAGGGCCCTCATTATATGCTGGCCAGAGCCACACCTCTGGCCACACCCAAAAGACCTGATAGGGGCTTAACATATGTGCATGTTTGTCATTGGTTCCCTGGAGGAGCCTTTGACTGCATTGGCTCCCCAGGGAGAACCTAGGTCCCACATTGGTGGAGGCTTAGAATCTGAACGTCTATTGTTCGTCCAGATTCAAGCTCCCCTGTTAGCCAAATTGCTTTATTTTATGTTTAGCAATCAGCAAAATACACTGGTTCTTGCCAACTATACCAGGGTCCCACCCCTCCCGGGAGTTCTCAAGGAAAGAGGCACATGAGGTGGATATCAAATTAAATGTTTACTTAATGATGTGTCTCAAGCATACCAAAAACGTAATCACTCACACAGGCCTAAGGAAACAAAGACAGAAAGTAGCACGTTTGCATGAGCAGGAATTCGTTGGTGGGGAAGCAGTGCCTTACCTTAGATGAGTTGTCCGAACGATGGAAGAATTGGATGGGGAGAAAATAGAAAGACTATGGGGACACGAGGCTCGAACCTGCGAGACCACGTGGTTCTCCTGGATCGCGATTCCAGAGAGAGAGGATTAAAGATGGAGGCAAGGGTTTGGGACAGCAAGCTGGACTGAAGGGGTGTTTTAAAGCAGATAGGGGACAATGGCTCAAGAGACCGAATGCCTCTGCGTAAGGTCTTTTATTAGGTGGTCTTGGGGCGGGCTGCACAGACCACATCCCACTAACACACCTACTAGGAGGTCCATCCCTCTTGGACCCTTCCATAGGTTAAAGGTGGACAAAAGGAGGAGGGCAAGGGGATGGACAATATTGTGAGACTATGATTTCACCAGGAAGTGGACTTTGGACAGGGGTCCGATGACACCTGGCCACATCTATTGGACACCTGGCCACATCTATTGTTAGTCAATGACTTTGGCCGACTGGCTGATGGCCCAAACATTAGTTGCTAAGCAACGGCGTTAGCATAACTATGCAGGTACGTTGGAGGGGGCAGGGGTTGACCAGCGTGCTGAAACAGAGAGAGAGAAACCTCATGGCAAGAGGAGTCCTTTGTCTCTGTCTCAGGTGAACTGTCTAGGGTGTCAGCCTCCTGGCATGGGCTGAAGCTGGCTCCTATACTGAAGAAAGCACATGGCCCTTCCATTACGGGCAACCCAAAGTTCAGGCTTATGAATATACGATCCATAAGAGCACTAGCAGTGCCTTGCTGGCCAACACCCCTCTCTGCCTGACCATGTGCTCTGGCCATGCAGCGGGCACCATTACCTGGGAGCACATGGCAGGCTGATTGCTACACAGAACAGACTACATTACAAAAACCAAAAATTAATTGTTGAATAAGTAAATGATTTTGAAAGATGCCCAATTGCAATTATTAAGTGCTTTACTTTGGGAAGGAGTTAATAATTACAGGATGACGGTTGTTTTAACATTTAAAAGAAACTGAAAGTTTTAAGACATGTATTCCTTCAAATCCTATGAAAAAACAGAAGAAGGAATGTGATCTTTTATTGATGCATAGGCAAGATTTTAGAATTAAACTGTAGGTTGTGAACCCAGTTCTGTGGGGGGGAGAGAGAGGGTGGCAAGGCAGAACCCTAAAGTGAAATTAAGACAAAGAGCTATGTTGGGTTAAAACTGGCCACAACTTTATTGGTAGCAGCTGAAAGAGCCTTGGCACAGCAAGGGGTAAACAGATCCAGGACACTGTCTGACCCATCTGCCAACCAATAAGAGACCACCCCCCAACCCACCTGTTGGGGGATACCATGGGATGGCAGTTTGAAGTTTCACATGGGCAGAAGCCACTGAGAGGTCTCCCCTGCCACTTGGAACTGAGAGCACCTTGACAAACCCCAAGCTGGGTGTGTCCCCCAAAAGCCCTCACCCCAATGGCATGTAGGTCTAATTCCTCCCAGAATGGATTCATCCCAATGCTGACACCACCACCAAAGTTGTGGCACAGAATGCAGTAAGAATGAAAACAAACCGTAACAACACTAAACAAGGAAGGGCTGGGTGGGTGAAGCCAGAGTGGCTGTAACAGCATGGCCAAACCAGCTATATCCCCAGCCTGATGGCTAAGGCCCCACCCATCCCAGCCAAGCCAGGCAGAACCCGATTGGTCAGGCTGAGGGAGGGAGGTCAGGCAATCTGCAGCCACAGCAGCCACCTCTCTGACCACCGGCCCACTGTGCAGCCATTGACACTTTCCTGCCTTCCCCATAGGGTTGCTAGCCTCGAGGTGGGGCCTGGGGATCCCCCGCTTTTACAACTGATCTCCAGCTGACAGAGATCATCTCCCCAGGAGAAAATGACTACTTTGAAGGGTGGACTGTATGGCAATGTACCATCCTGAGGTCCCTCCCTCCCCAAACCCCATCCTCTCCTGGTTCCATCCCCAAAGTCTCCAGGTATTTTCCAACCCAGACCTGGCAACCTTACTCCCCCAGCATGCCAGCAAACCAGGCCCTGGGTAAGTCCAGGGCCCATGCTTTCTGAGATGCAATATAACTTACACAACAGGAAGTATCTCATTCATAGCTCTGCAACAGATCTTATACCTAAACAAGAATGAAATGTGAAATTCTTATGTCTTTAATTTTGTTTTATAATAGTGTTCAATTTTTTTCAAATACGTTCATTTTGCTTAGCAAACCAAATGCATAATTACTCTTAATGAGTTCCTCCAGGTGATTTAATTAAAATTGCATGGTCAGGGTCCTTTAAAGATTAAAACTGAACAGCAGCTGTGCAATTCTTTGACTCCAGTGGAAATAATAAATCATAATAACTATAATATATAGCCAAGAATGATAAATCAGTTCCTAAAATACTTTTTCAATACAATTTTCAAGCTATGTGTTTTGAATCTTGGAGAAGGAAATTCCTTTCTGCTTGGATTTTCTCTTCATTTTAGTCTGCTCCTCTTGTAACAGTTTGATCTCCTGTAAAATTATACTTTAGATCTGTAAAATTTCTGAATGAAGAGTTTGCTCACTTCTCAAAGATTTCTAATCTTTTTAGTGCTTTCCAGTAATGGTTGGGCTTTCCTTGGGTAAATTCAGAATTACTTCAATATGTACTAGTTTGTGTGTTTTAAAAGGGAGGGGGGAAGAAGAGGAAGAAGCTTGTCTTATCCTCACAAAATACTTGGTCTTGAGGAGTAGTTTTAATGGAAACTGGATTCATGAAGCAGTTACAGATGGGGTTAGTATAATATGAGTGTAAATAATGTCCCAGCAGGTATGACTAGGGACTATGATTATCAATCCATCTTGGATAATCCATGATTATCAATCCATCTTGGATTGCAGAAAATCAAAAAGTCATTGGTGGGATTATAATTAGGGAAGATTATATGATTTTTTTTAATGTAGCACTGTCTGTTTGGGTGATAGTGTGTACTTAACATTTGCTACCTCATTGTCAATCTGCTAGTAGCAAGTGGACCATGTCTTAGCCATTATAATGCAACAAGAACCATCTTATAATGGAGAAATTCATATTCTATCAGAGATTAAACATGACAGAAGCAGTTGCTCATTTATATGAGATCATGAAATAATAATTTCTGTCATAATATCTGTAGTATATTCTATAGCATCGTCCTTGAACCTATACAAATTAGGAGGCACATGATCTGATTGGCTAGTTTCTTCTTCTACCTAGGTCATAAATACAAATGCTAAACTAGAATGTTTCTGTATTCACCTCATGTTTTAAAAATAAAACATATATAATCAGAAATAGCAAGTAGCCATGCTAGTTTACAGAAATATTCACAAATATTCACAAATATTCACAAAATATTCACAAATACTCACAAACGAAGCTTCAAGAACATCTTATAGGATGTTTATGAAAGCCTATGAGATGGCAACTAAGGCAGCAAAGAAAGAGTTCTTTGCCACCGAAACTGCATCTGCTAGCTCACGCCCAGCCCAATTATTTAGGACAATTCGATCATTAACAATACTGCCGGAAGGCAGAGCAAACGCTAGGGAACTGGAAATAGGCTGTGAGGCATTTGCGAGCTATTTTGCGGAGAAAGTCTTGTCGCTCCGCCGGGACCTCCCCGCCACAAGAGATACAGTGAGTGAACTCGAGGCCCCTTGCACGTCTTCGTTTCTAAGGCTAGATGGGTTCGACCTGCTTGAACTAGAGGAAGTTGACAGACTGCTCTTGACTGTTCACCCAACCACGTGCATCCTTGATCCGTGCCCCTCCTGGCTTATAAGAGCTGGCCACGAGCAGCTACGAGGTACCGCCCGGGAAATAATTAACACCTCCCTCTCTGAAGGGGTATTCCCAGGGGCTCTCAAGGAAGCGATGGTCTGCCCACTCCTAAAAAAGACACACCTGGACCCGGCAGATTTGGCAAACTATAGGTCGGTGTCCAATTTGCCCTATTTAGGCAAATTAATCGAGAGGGCGGTGGCGTTACAGTTACAGAGGTACCTGGATAACGCTTTGGTCCTTGACCCCTTTCAGTCTGGATTCCGCCCGGGTCACAGGACAGAGACTGTTCTGGTCACTCTAACTGATGACCTCCAACGACATCTGGATCAGGGCGGTGGGGCGGTGTTGCTGTTGCTCGACCTGTCGGCCGCGTTTGACATGGTGGACCATCAGCTGCTGTCCTGCCGTCTTGCCGATGTGGGGATAAGGGGGCGGGCCTTGCAATGGCTTGTCTCATTTCTCCAAGGCCGGGGACAAAGGGTGGTGCTAGGGGAGCAGCAGTCCTCGAGGCACCCACTTGATTGTGGTGTGCCGCAAGGGGCAGTGCTCTCCCCGATGCTGTTCAACATCTATATGCGCCCCCTTGCCCAGATTGTCCGGAGGTTTGGGCTGGGATGTCACCAGTATGCAGATGACACCCAGCTCTATCTGATGTTGGGCGGCCAGTCGAACTCCGACCCAGATGATCTAGACCGGGCATTGCACACCGTGGCTGATTGGCTCAGATCAAGCAGGTTGAAATTGAACCCAGCGAAGATGGAGGTCCTGTGCCTTGGGCGCTGTGGCCTGGGGCAGGGGGTCCCGCTCCCGAGCTTCTATGGGGCGCCATTGGTGCCTGCGCCGAGGGTTAGGAGTCTGGGAGTGCTCCTGGAGCCCTCCTTAACAATGGAGGCCCAGGTAGCAGCCACTGCTAAGTCATCCTTTTATCATCTGAGGCTGGCGAGGCAGTTGGTTCCCTACCTCAACCGTGATGACCTAGCCATGGTGATCCATGTGACGGTCACCTCAAGGTTAGACTACTGTAACGCTCTCTACATGGGGCTGCCTTTGGCACAAATTCAGAAGCTGCAGCTGGTGCAGAATGCCGCAGCCAGGCTGCTGACGGGTCTTGCGAGGCATGACCACATCGGGCCTGTGCTGGCGGCACTGCACTGGCTGCCTATAGCATACCGAGTTCGCTTAAAAGTGCTGGTTCTTACCTATAAAGCCTTATATGGCCAGGGTCCAACATACCTCAGGGACCGCCTCTCTCCATACATACCCCAGAGAGCACTACGGTCAGGGTCTGAACATCGACTATGTGTCCCTGGTCCCAGGGACGCCAAGCTTGCCAGAACAAGGACCAGGGCGTTTTCGGTGGCGGCTCCTATCTGGTGGAACGAGCTCCCAGAGGAGATCAGGGCCCTGCAGGATCTGATGCAGTTCCACAGGGCCTGTAAGACAGAGCTCTTCCGCCAGGCTTTCGAATAGGAGCCGCCACCGATGATACCACCCATCAGTTAACATCTATGATGACCCTGGTCCTGCACGGTCCTGCACGGTGGGGGGGGGGGGGCTATGCCTGCCATCAGTGAGAAAGCTTTTAAATTCTTCAGCACTCTTAATCTAGCTGGATGTTCCATGTATATATACCACACAAATGCATATAAGCATACAAACACTTGCATATACAAGTACATATATCCTTCTCCTTGAAATCCTGGTTAGAACAAGAATAATCAACATTCCTGTACATTTCTGTTAAATCTCTTGTCATAACTACTAGTTACTTAGCAAAAAAAAATAATTTGTTCTCTGAAAATTCATTTCTGAATAAAAGTGTTAAGTATTGATTTGTAATTATTTTAGAAGGAAGTAACTGTAGGTTGTTAATATAAGTTTACAGCAAATTTGAATCTGGTTGAATGAAAAAAAAGCTTTCTTTCCTTTTCAGAACTCCTGTGATCAAATGATCTTGAGCAATGACTAAAAGAATAATACATCATTTTCTGAAGGAAAATATGCTAGAAATAAATTTGGCAGGTTGTGTCCAGGTTGCTGTCTAGCATCAGATAGGGAATATTATCTCCCTTCATTTATGAAATGAAGAGCATGTTAAAAGTGGTGAGATCCAATGGTTCCTAAAAGAGGTGAAAAGCCAACATTCCAATTTTGTGTGACAGTGTTTATTTTACCCTGAACACAAGGGCAGAGATGATCTGAATATGGAATATGACAAAATCTGCCTAGCAATACTTTGGAGGTTGTAATGTTCCACGGCGATAAGCCGTGTCTCGTGAGCAATGACACCAAGTCTTTTGTTTACAAAACAACTTTATTTGGTAGATGGAGATGCCAGGAGTGGAGGGCAAAGAACACCATCACAAATCATCCAAGAGACTCCGACCCTGCCCATTCCCACAGGTTAAATACATCCCATAGAATGGAAAGCCAGCTCCTTAAAGGTACATACACACATCACAGAGGTGATGGCATTAAGGCAAGTTAAAGCCAATGCCCAATTGTTTTTTTGGGGGGGGGAGGGGTTAGGTGTCTCATGTATAATGGCAGAGTCCGAGGAGGTAAAATACAAAAAAAAAAAAATTACTTGAGCAGACTCTGCAAGAGCGAATTCCCATACTTTGTTTAATCCAGCTCTGTAAGGTGATGCGGGACAAGTGAAAGGGACTTTGCCTTACCTAGTAAGAAGATGTTTTCAGTTATAAGCCCTAGCTGCCTTAATCTAACATCTACTGTCTTCATCCATCAAGAATGGTAAGAATCTTGATTAAGGAAGAACAACAGACCTTCAGCTCCTGAAGCAAAAATCCTTAGGCTTAGCTTGAAAGCACTGAGCCATGCTCTAGCTTCCAATGACTTTTGGCCGAGTTCAGCTCTGAGAGATACATCAAAGATACAATGAGGGACTCGCATTATCCTATATATAAACTGACAAAGGTATGATCAAAAGATTCTGAGATCACTGAAATCCAGATAGTGACCCCATATAGTAACTGGGAAATTATTTTAGAATTGAACACCTGGATTGCATTGGGGGTATGTCTTCCTCCCCCTGTAAAGGAGAAGCACAATATTGCTCCAGAAGCAAGCTTAATTTTATTCAAAGCAAACTTATGCTAGTGAGATCAAAAGAAGTTTGAAGAAAAAAACAATCTCCAGGTAGCAGAAATTCCTGACTTGTTCAATATCTGAATTTGCTATAGTCCATTTGGAAAGACCCAGGGTGCCACTTTTGCAAAAAAACAAAAACAAAAACACCCCCCCCCCAATATTTTAGATTTGTTATAGTTTATTTGTAACTCCTCATTTAGGCAATAGTTTGAGAAATAACTCAGGAGTCCCTTCAGGCCAGTCTTGGTGAGGGAAATAAGCACTGAATCATCAGCATACAGCAGCAAGGGTATTTCTTTTGAAGATAATCTAGGGGCATGAAACTCTGGAGAAGAAAGGTGTGACATTAGGTCATTTAGATATAAATTAAAAAAAATAAGGGGAGCAAGCAGACAACCTTGCTTCACTCCCCCCCCCCTTGATGCTGCAACCCTCTAAGCCAGTTTGGTGTAGTGGTTAAGCGCATGGACTCTAATCTGGGAGAACCAGCTTTGATTCCACACTACTCCACTTGCAACTAAAGGATGACTTTGGGCAAGCCATAGTTCTGTCAGAGCTGTTCTCTTAAAGACAGATCTGAAAAGAGCTCTCTCAGCCCCATCTACCTCACAGGGTGTCGGTTGTGGGGGTGGGAAGGGAAAGGAGTTTGTAAGCCACTCTGAGACTCTGACTGAAGGGTGGGGTATAAATCCAATTTCCCCTTCCTCCTCCTCCTCCTCTTTGTCTTCTTCTTCTTTGTTTGTGGTCACACACACTAAATAATCCACTTACAGTGCACTTTCCAACTGGATTTTACTGTGTGAACTGGCAAAATCCAGTTGGGAAGTGCATCAAAAGTGGATTGAAAGTGGATCGTTTAGTGTCTGTGATCACAGTCTGAGAGTTGTCCCTTGCCACCACAATGAACCTGGGCAGTAGTATTGGTATATAGGGTCTTAATTAGCCATAGTATTTTATCAGTGGATTGGCCCACCAGTTTCTCCCACTGCTTGTTTTGTCTGATTGAATTGAATGCTCCCTTAAGACCCATAAAGGCCACGCAAAGCTTCCCTCCAGGACTAGCTGTATATTTTTTTCTGTTAGATGAAAAAGAGTTAAATACTCTCAATACTGGTAAAGCCTTTCCTATAGCCAATTTATTCCCAGTCCAGGATTTTCTTGGTCTTGATCCATTCCACTAATCTCTGGTGCAAAAGGGAAGAACGTAATCTCCTAACAGATGATTGGAAGCTAATTGGCCAATAGTCGCCCTTTTTAAAAACTGGAGCAATTATAAAATGCTTCCAAATGGCGGGGATTTTTCCCGTCTGATTTATCAGAGAGAAAACAGGTGCTAGAATTCTTCCCCACCACAACAGATTTAGTTTGAAAAGCTCAAATAGAACATTATCTGGGCCACGGGCTTTGCCAGAGCTCATTTGATGGATCTTATTGCATACGTATTTCTTGAGTACAGGGGCCCAATTAGAGGGGTCATCTGGCATTCTATCTTCTACCCAAATATTGTTGGAAGAACTAGAGCAACACAGCTCCTTAAAATATCTCGTTCAACTGGAAGCAGAGATATATGATGGCAAATTGGACTTCAAATTCATGGCCATTAATCATCATTGTTAAGTGATGTAAAATGGAGGCACCAGCCCTTGTACTTTTCTTCTCTTTTTCAATCCTGCGTTAATTTTTTTACCTTTTTTTGAGGTCCAGTATTTCCCCTAGATTAGAACATATAAACTATTATCTCTTTTAAATTTCCTATGCAATTGCCAAGTCCTTCTTTTCATAGTTTTGCACTCAGAATGCAACCACTTGTTTCTTTTCTAGGGTCCAGACATGTTCATGGGCTTAAATGGGCATAGGTAGAAAGGCTCAAATGGTAAAAAGATTATATAGCAGCTATAATTAGGACGTAACTAAGATCTAAAAATTTAATCCTTGATAGAGTTGACTTGAGTTGACTGCTGCATACTATGTATGCTCCCTTCCAATTGCTGGGGCCAGGAGACTCAACATATTTCATTACCCTGCCCTGGTCCATTTACAGGAAGGTGACTCTCAACTTGAGACATCAAAATGAGAGAGACAGGTACTGATCTCCATCCATAAAGTCTTGTACAGAAAGGCTCTTTATCAAGTGTAAAAAATCAAAAGCCACCAGGAAGTAATTAATAACACTTGCCCGCTTGGCATTAAGAAATATAAAATTTATTTATTTATTTATTGTATTTATACCCCACCCTCCCTGCGAACAGGCTCAGGGCAGCTTACAATGGTCGGTACAATGTACTTGGTCTGCATAAAACATTTAAAACAGTTAAACAAATTAAAACAATCTTATATTTAAAGTGCTCGCAGTGCTAGTCATGCATTCATTAAATTAGATGGCACACTCTAAGATCTACTATCAGAGTTCCCAGTTCAGCGATCTTCTGGCCTCCTGCGGAGCTATGGCTCTATCTCCACACTAGGGCCAGCCCTGGACCACAGATGTTCAAATGGTGGTAATTGGTGGTGGTGGGTGGGTGGCTCCTAGTTGAAAGCCTAGTGGAAGAGCTCCATCTTACAGGCCCTGCAGAACTGTAAGAGGTCCTACAGGGCCCTGATCTCTTTCAGGAGCTCATTCCACCAGTAAGGAGCCACATTTGAAAAGGCCCTGGCCCTTGTGGTCACAAGCCTGGCATCCTTGGGCCCTGGAATAGTTGGTTGATGTTGTGACCCCAACCATAGTGTTCTCTGGGGTATATATGGGGAAAGGCACTCTCTCAGGTATGCCAGACCCTGACCATATAGGGCTTTAAAGGTAAGTACCAGCACCTTGAAGTGAATTCAGTATGCTATAGGCAGCCAATGCAATGACTAGCACAGGCTGGATGTACTCCCAGGGAGGGAGGCCCATCAACAGCCTGGCTGCAGCCTTCTGTACTAGCTGCAGCTTCCGGATCCATGACAAGGGCAGCCCCATGTAGAGAGCTAGCCAGGTCATCATGATCGAGGAAGGGAACCAACTGCCGAATCAGCCAAAGATGGTAGAAGGCCAATTTAGCAGTGGCTGCTACCTGGGCCTCCATTGTCAAGGAGGCATCCAGGAGCACTTCCAGGCTCCTAACCTCTGACGCTGGCACTAACAATGCCCCATCAAAGTTCAGGAGTGGGATCCCCACCCCCAAACCACCCCAACTCCTTATAAATGGAATGTAGCCAGGAAATATAACTTCATTTAAGACTCATGTTTCTTGGAATAGAATAATGTCATATTGGGATAAAAATGTGGTGGCATGTGGCAACTGAATTCTGCTACTCCATCCTGTGGTGTTCCAGCTGAGTATTTTGAGTTGACTTGTCTCAACTGGTCATAAATCATCACACTGTTCAATGCCAGGAGCATAAGGTACAGAGCACCCATTTTTAGACCAAATCTGAACACTTGATTCAAGCAGTACAGGAATGGGGTAGCAGATTGTTCAAGCCGTACAGAAGCAGGGGTAGCCTCCCTCCATGCAGGGAGCATCCCTACGAGGTTTTATTTCTAAATAAGGTGAAATTCCACCCACCATTTTGGGTGAGCATAGTAGGTCATGGATGATTAGCCCTGATAGGGACTTTCCTAGTTCAATAGAACTGTGGGTTTGTTTGTTTGTTTTTTAAAAAACACTATGAATCTTGCAATCTACCTTGGCCTGAGCAAAGAAGTTCTATTTTAACACACCACCTGCGCTCCCCTGCTTTCTATTTGAGTGCCTGATTTTAATTAAGGGGGGTGGCCATGTTGGTCAGAAGCAGCAGAGATTTTTTCAAAGTGTAAGCTTTTGTGTTCAAAACACACTTCTTCAGATATAACTGGAATAAAATCTCAAAAGCTAGTTACAGGATAAAAGAGGGTGGGAGTAAGCCGTTAGGAGAGGCCACTCAGAGCCCAGATGCACATGCAGAGCTGAAATTAGAATGGGTGGAGATGTGAGAATGAAGTTGAAGTCCAGCAGCACCCCCAAGAAAAAACAAGCACAACCCCATGTACATGTGAGAATAGAAACTCAGCATGTGCATACTTCTTCACATACATTGAAACAGAGTTCCTCAAATATTACATGCAAGACAATAGGACCCCCAGGGCGCAACAGAGATATCAGCTTCTTTTCTCACTATACACACTCAAAGTCATTATGTTCTTACTTATACCCAGAAATTAAACTTTGTTGGCCTTCAAGAGGCTACTGAACTCAAACTTAGAGCTCACATCTGTTGTTAACTTCTTTATTATTTGTATGCTAACTTGCTGCTATTTACATGTCCCACTATTATATGTTATTCCAATCTTAGCTATATTTATTGCTCAGTTATTCATGCATCTTGACTCTAATTAGGTCTTCCTGGCAGCTAACCTGCATGTGCTTTATTTTATACCCAGACTTGAGCATGTCATGTTGTTCTTGCCCTCCTCTCAGCTAGATGCATGCAATACATAAAAACTGAGATCCGAAAACTATTTAAACAGGATACTTAGATGTAAGCAAGTTTGGTGCCACTAATCCCAGTAGTCTGCCTACAGGACAAAATCCAAACTGACCTGGTTTAAATGTTTTATTGATTGAGCCATCAATGATTCAGAAACCTTAGGACATGGACACCACAGAAACATCATAAACATATGCAAAACCTTTAAAGCCATTCTTATAAATAGAAATATGTTCAGGACATCAGGGCAGCTGTTAAAAACTGGATTCTCACATTATTTTTCCCACACTGATCTTTGCTTGTTTCAGTGGGATGATCCAGTATGGCATTCAGAGTAATGCCTCCCATACTTTAGTGATGATTAACAGAATATACAGACACAGTGAGTTGTACTTGGATATGGACTAGATAATATTTGTGTGTGTGTGTTTTAAGATTCTGAAATGATGATGAAATGAAATGGAAAACCTAGTGAATAATTCATGTTTCCAGCAAGGAACTAAGCAGACAGGAACCCCAGGGACATGCAAGAAAAAGAGCCCTCAAACATGGCTGGGAAAGAAGCTTGTTCATGCTGAGTTTCCATACAACCACAACTATTGCAACAGTCCTTTTACTAAAACAGAAAGGCTAAAATGTTCATTGCTCCTTTTCTCACAATACAAGAACTAGGGGGCTCATTGAAATTGCTGAGCAGTCGGGTTAGAACAGATAAAAGGAAGTACTTCTTCACTCAAAGGTGGGCACTTAATCCCACCATTGGCCCAGCTGTAATTTGATCTAGATCTTTTAAATCCAGCATTGCAAGACCAGACAGCTCCCCCATGAATCGCTTTACTGTGCATGACTTCTTGGTGGATTGTCTAGATGGCATCCACCGTGAGGAGCTGTGTGGTTGTCTTTTTTAAAAAAAATCCTGTTTGTGCATGTGCATATGTGCATATCTGCATATGTGCCTCACTGTCTGCGGATATCACATGTTTAAGCAGTTATGCACACATCACTAAGAGGTTTTTTTTTAAATGGCAGCCATTCAGGATGGTCTGGAGACCATCCCTATGGGCTGATTGTACACTGATGGAATGACCTGATAGTGGAAAGTCCGGCATTGGCCTGTCAGTCAGCTTTAGACCAGACTTTAAGCACTGTCTTTTAAGTATGGATCCCCAACAGGGATCGACGGGCTACTAACGAAAGTGGCACGATTCCCAGATGTTGAGGTCTGGACGTACACTTTAAATCCAACAGACACTCATGCTTGGCATGGCTCAAAAGAGCCATCTGAATCAGACTTTCAGTTTCAGGTGCTTTAATGGCGGGTGCTTCTCTCTGCAACTGCAGGAGAGGCAACCCGCTCTTGGCAGGTTGAAGGGGTTCCGGACTGGTGCTGGACCCCCAGGGAGCCTAGGGGAGGGTCCCTGCCTGGGGTGCTTGAAGGTAGCCTCTCCCTGTGGTGGTGATCGTGGGATTGAGGCTCCTTTTTACCCCTAGAGGTTTGCCTGCCGAAGGAGGCCCTCAGGCTGCTGGAAGCGCTGCCGTGAAGCTGCAGAAAATGTAGAGCGGAGAGGTGATGGTCTACCAGATACACAATGGCTGAATCGTGAGTCTCCTGATCTTTTGATATGAAGCGTTAAGGGGGGGCTAGGAGGATCGGATCCCCCCCACCCCCTCCCTCGTAACTTACTCGGAGACTTTCCTATGGTCTTGTTGCTGTTTTGGAGGCATTATAAATGCGTTGGAGAGCTGGATCGCATGGAGCAGAGGAAGAGCTTGTGAAAGGCATCGGTGTGACAAATCGAGAATGTCCCCTTTGAGATCTCTTATCTATCTGTAAACAATCGGCGACTGCAGGAAGAAATGGCAGGGAGAGCTTCTCCAAAACCTGGAAGTTCGCTTCCTATTTTAAAAAGTGGATCTGAGCTGAATGCGGTATTGACAGCGGCACTGCGACCCCTAGTGGACCAACTGGCTTCAATCAACACTCAACTGGAGACGATGCAATCAGAGTCAAACAGAAAGCAGGAAAGGCTCCAGCAGGAACTCCTAGATGTCAAAACAGTGGTTGAAAAAAATGACTCAAGACTGCAGAAAACTGAAAAAGAAATATCTTTTCAAAGTGACAACGTATTAAAGCTTCAAATGGATCGATCAAATTACTTCCTGAGATTTCAGAACGTTCCTGAGTTAAAAGGAGAGAATCTGAAGAAAATATTAAGTGATGCATTGGCACCTTTGACAGGATGGCAAGCAGTGACAATTCAAAGCGACATGGATATGACCTATAGGACATATCCAGAATATGTTAAAAAGAAGAAACTGCCAGGTGAAATTGTGGTGAGATCCTCAAAAAGATCAACCAGAGATCTGGTGTTAAAAGCCACGAATGGAACTGTTCTGAAAATACAGGAAGAAGAAATTAGAGTTCTAAAAGATATTCCATT
Organism: Lepidodactylus listeri; assembly: GCA_029233225.1. Classification (NCBI taxonomy): domain Eukaryota; kingdom Metazoa; phylum Chordata; class Lepidosauria; order Squamata; family Gekkonidae; genus Lepidodactylus; species Lepidodactylus listeri. The sequence goes on along the minus strand of JARCFY010000001.1, from coordinate 112,860,897 downwards.
TGAAATAAGAAAGAGAAGGAAAGCGTATAGGAGTTTGGCTTTATGGTTGCAGTCAGAGACTATTCCTTATAGATGGGACATTCCGGAGGGACTGTTGTTCAGCTACAAAGATAAGAAATTTAAAATTGACTCCATTGAAAAAGCAAGAATGTTTTTGGAAAAGCACAAGAGGAAGAAAACAGAGACTGAACCAGATGATTCACTGGCAGAGCAGGAGAGTATGTATAGATTTGAAAGCTCAGAGATTGAAGATGGAGAAGACTCGGACACTAAGAAAGGGGCAGCTGCCCCTAGAAAGAAGGAAGACAAGAAGAAAGGAAGAGAATCAAAGGAGAAATAGTTTTATAACTGTTTTTTTCTTTGCTGTAATAACACACCAAGCCTTGTAATCTCAAAATTTATCATAGATTGTTTTCTCTGCTGTATGTAGTTCAGGGATCTAACGTTAAATTTTTATTTGTAAACAGCAAGAATGAATTAATAATGTATGCCAAGAAATAATTTAGCTTTTCAATAACTAATGATGTTAGTATTATTAGCATTACGAATGCATTTTCTGTGTACCTTAGGGTAGACTAGTGTGTAGCTTTTAGTGTAGGTGTAGGGAATTAAAAAAAAAGAGCCATCTGAATGCACCCAAGAGTGATTAACACATGGAATTCATGGCTACAAGAGGGAATTAGATAAACATATGGAGCAGAGGTCCATCAGTGGCTATTAGCCACAAGGTATAGATAGGATCTCTCAGTCTGGGGCAAGTGATGCACTATATTCTTGGTGCTTGGGGGGGGGACAACAGTGGGAGGGCTTCTAGTGTCCTGGCCCCACTGATGGCACCTGCTATTTTTGGCCACTGTATGACAGAGTGCTGGACTGGATGGGCCATTGGCTTGATCCAACATTGGCTTCTTTTATGTTCTTATCTATGCTCTGAGACCCCAGTTAGTCCAGTTGACTATTAGACTGACACGTATACCTTGTTTTCACTAGCTGTTCTTTATTACCTTGTACTTATGCCATCTGTTATTGTGCTAAAACTGAATTATGATATGTTCTACAATAATGCATATGCAAAATGGAATTGCAGTGTGTTCAAGGTGAGAGAAATTAAAATTAGTCCTTGAGGAAAAAGGAGGATTGAATTTTATTTTAATAGTTTCATGTACCTCAAAAAATGCCCCCTGTTTTTCAGGAATTTTGAGGTGACTCTTGTAAAAATGAAAAAGTGACCAGGGAAGGAATGTACCCCTGCTGTTATGATGATGAAGTTACTCTGTGTTCTGTCATGATACAGCACAGAAATGAAACTGGCACACTGTAATAGAACATGGAACGTTACTACAAATGAACATAACAGAAAATTCCAGTAAAATATAGAGTGGAATCCAGGCTTCAGAGTCAGAGCAAAGCAGCATTTTTCCTCACTCATAGCCAAACCTCATATTCCTGACAAGAACAAAGATTGGCAAAGATCACATAAAGAAGTTTTAAAAAATGTTACCAGAACCAGCTTCCTGTTGGAGAAATTGTGCCAAGTCTGATTGTGGTTTCAGAAGAACAAAAGTTTTTAAATTAAAAATAAATGAAAAAAAATACATATTTGGATTTCAAGGTTTTGCCTCTAGTTATACTTGCTCTTTTTGGGCAACTGCACTATTCTAAGAATGCAAAATACTGCCTCCTGCTCTTATACAATAACCAGTAAAATATTGCCTCCTGCTCTTGTAAAATAGCCAGTCTACTAGGATATTTTTAGTGCTCAGATTGGAGGGTGAGGATAAGGAGCTTTTCTGAGTAGTACCGGGGTTACCTGAAGCCATGTATTTTGTTTTATTTTTATTAATTTCCTTTATTATTATTTGATAGTAATTCTTATTATTACTATTATTATTTTCCCCTGATTATTTTAATTAATTAATTAATTATTTCCCCTCCTTTATTGGGTTATGTAAGTAATTAAATTCCTTCTGTTAATTTATTATTTAATTTAATTTTTATTATTTACTTTATTATTTACTTTACTTTACTTTACTTTAATTTGTTATAATTTATTATTATTTACAATAATAATTATTGTCTGACAGTTATAATTATCTAATACTTTAGATACTAATTTATTTCTGAGTTATTTGTTCTCCAACTCACGCCCCTACATCAAACTTTTATATTTCACTGGCTAGCATGTCTTTACCCCTATTCACCCCATATTTATTCCCTGCTTTTATATACCTATTTAATTAACCTCTAATTAATTCAAGAAGCTTAATCACCTTGATCAATCAGTCAGTATCCTGACCCCTCAACAGTAATCAATAATCAAATTTTAATCTACCAATTAATTAACTTATAGGGCTAATATTTATCTTATTATATAATCCCTTCAGCTAATAGCTACTATTTCTTTGTTATGTTCTAAAATTTCAAATTATGATTTTATATTAATCTAAGTCCTCTTATGACATCTACTATTTATCTCTTGCAAAGAACTACTCAGTAAGTCAGATTTCACAGTACCAAAGTTAACCAAACCTAGTTATAAATCAGCCTTAATCCGCTTATGATCAGCCACCAGTAATGTATAGCCTGTAATCAAGAATTCCTTCTATTACTCTTCCCCCCCCTTTACATCAACCACTTCAAATATCAACTTCTTACGGTTTTAACATCTCCAATATTTAGGTCAAGTATTCAAATTATTCCGGCCTTCCCCTCCACGTGTCTACAAATTGCCGTCACTTCAATCACTTGGTACTTTCACTCGGAGCAGTTGGGGAAGTCTGTGAGGTTACTTGCTTTAGATAATGATGCACTCTGCTAGTCCGGGCCTTCTCTCCTTCTGTAGCTTCCTCGCGCCTGCGCACTCCCGGTGGCCACACCCGACACCAAGTACTCTTCCTCCTCTCGAGCATTCCCGCTCCTACCAGGCCTACAAAGTGACTCCTGGTGAACACCAGCCACCTCACGAATGGAAAAGAAAGAAGAAAAGGTTAGTGCAGTGCAACCACATAACTTGTCACCCTGACTCCTACCCCTGGCCTGCTTTTCCCAACCACCCTGGCCGCTATCCCAGGGGTTTTCATCATAATTAGCTGAACCTTTAACCACTAAGGTCCATGGGGCAGTATTTGTAAATAGTCTTAGCCCAAACTCATCTTTTTGTTGTTGTATCTGAGCACCAGTCTGATCTCTCCTCTGGCTCCATCGCAGTTCTCCTCCCTCTTCTCCCATCCACGGATGAATCATGAAGATGGCAGCATCCCACCTCGGGTTCCACACAGAGCAGGGAGACCATCCAGAGGGGTTGCCTTCCTTCCAGATAGGCTCCCCAAGCTCTCTACTTCTCTCCTCCCTACAGGAGGGGAGAAAGGCAGAAATATTGCCTAGAAAAACCAAGGGGTAGCGCTGCAGACCTCGGAGCACAAACTCCTTGTGTCTGCCATATGGGAGGGTGGAACCGGAACTCCAAATGAAGCCAAATGAAGCCATCTTCAAGCAACACTGGACACTCAAGCAAAGAAATCAAGTTAATGATTGACGATTCAGTTGCCGCAGCTGTTAAAGCAGTAATAGAAAATACTTTACCAGCTCTTATGGAGAAGGTGGAAGAAAGATTCCCGGCCATTATTCAAAAGGAATTAGCACCAATATATGGGAAGATGGATGAGTTGGCCTCACAGATTAAAACTGAAATTGAAGAAGTGAAAACTCAGGTGGCGACAAATAAGGTAGATATACAAAGGTTAATGGCTGGGGGAAGACAAACCCATTCCAGAGTTAGAGACTTCGACCTGGACCTGCAAGAGTTGAAAGTGAGAAATGAAAATCTGGAGGAGATGATTATTAATTTCAAAATGGATAAAGCAGCGCTGACGTTATGATGTCAGAATGTACCTGAAGAGTTAAGCACAGATTGAAAGGAAGAAGTAATTAATGCAATTGTTGACCAGTTAAAAGTAGGGACCAATCAGGAAGTAACAGCGGAGATTGATATAATGTTTAAAAGAAATACGGCTTTTGCTAGGAAATTCAAGAAACCCAGAGAGGTACATATCAGATTCAACAGGAGACTGATAAGGGATAAAATTTTGAAAGCTGTTTATGAAACCAAGGTATGTATCCAAGGAGAAGAAATAAAGTTCCTAAAGGAAATTTTGTGGAGAGTAAGAGAGAAGAAAATCCTATCAACAATTGGTGGCTATCTTGCGGGGGGGGAAACATAGTATACAGGTGGAACATCCCGGAAGGTCTGATTTTTGAATATAAGGGAAGAAGACATAAATTGGATTCCACCTTTAAACTGGATAATTTCCTGGATACATTTGGAGTGGACTTTGGAATAGTAGAAGAGGAAGAAGATTCAGTGTCAGATAAAGAAGAGGGAATTGTAGAAGAGGGAGAAGGTAAAGAAGAGAAGGGAGAGAAAAAAGAAGGGAGGACAAAAGGAAAGAAAAAGGCAAGAGTCGTCAATTCCATCACAAATTCAGACAACATACCAAGCAAAGAACAGGCAGGGAGGAGGTAAGTTGAAAGATGGCGCTGAGCACTAAGGAGTTTAAGATTGTCTCAATTAATGTAAATGGATTGAATGCACCACAAAAAAGAAGGAGGGTCTTTCACCAATTAACCAAATTTAGGGCTGAGGTAATATGTTTACAAGAAACCCATATTAAAAAGGAACATATAAAATATATTAACTACAAAAAACTGGGTTCTGCCTTTGTATCTGCAGATGAAGGGGGAGGGAAGGGGAGTGGTAATCTTTCCAAGGACTATCTTCATCCACAGCTTGTCCACACCTCTACTGATGGGAGAATAGTAGCAATTTCAATAATAAGACAAAGGAAGGAATATATCTTAATAAATGTATACGTTCCAAATGCTAATCAACAACCTTTTTTTAAAGAGCTAGTGGAAGTAATGGAGATTAAAAGGTGTAGTAATTTCTGTTTAATAGGTGATTTCAATGCAGTGATAGACAGGAATTTAGACCGGAAGGGTATACATAGTTCTAAGAAAAAGGGTCAAACGTTACCAAAAAATTTTTTACCGTATAACTGAAGAATATGATATATTAGATGCATGGAGAACCAAATATCCCGACCAGAAGGTGTTTACATATTATTCAGCAACAGGGGTCATTTCGTAGAAAAAGAGGTGCAGGAGCTCATTAGCATAACTCATTTGCATAACTCATTTGCATATGCCACGCCCCCTAACATACCAGAAGTGTGTCAGAAGGCAACACCCACCCCTCAGGCTCCACTCCACAGGTGAGTGAAACTGACCTGCTCTTCCTCCATTCCCTTCCCCATCCAATACTTTGTGCAAGAAAAATAAGCGTAAAGAACACACCCACATTCTCTTCCTGCTCCCTTGAAACCACCAGGTTTCAAGTAGACTTGAGATACCCAGGACATGTACACCACCCATCCCTTTCCCTCCCCCCACCACAACAAGACACCCTGTGAGGTAGGTGGGGCTGAGAGAGGTCTTTTGAGAACTGCTCATGAGAGAATAGCTCTGAGAGAACTAAGGTCACACCAGCAGCTGCATGTAGAGGAATGGGGAATCAAACCCGGTTCTCCCAGATCAGAGTCCAACTCCTGACCACTACACCAAACTGATAAGGTGGAAGCTGCTGAAGTGTTGGTGAAATTTCCCCAGTACTTATTTGCCATGTGCCCAGATAAAAAATGGTATACTTAGAAAATGTATATGCCACCTTGAGCAAGTCTGTGGAAAAGCAGCTTACAGTCATAAAAGGAACAATGATAAAATTATCAATATTAAAACAAAACACTAAAAACAATAAAGACCCTAGCAGGGCTTTCCCCAGGGAGGGGGCGGGTCTTGGTCATGTTCCCGCCCCCTGGGCTTCTCATTCCCGGAGCTGCACTTCTGTGCACTCCTGCTCCAACCAACCCCTGTTCAGCAAGGTATAAATCTTGGTCGTGAATAGATATGGCATGGTTTTCAAGGTCATTAGTTATGGAAATGAACGATATAGAAGTTCTCCCCTAACCTTCACAGATCACAATCCAGTATTAGTATCACTTAGAGAGGTACGAAAAAACACCAGATGGACAATGAATAAATATATTTTGAAGGACCACTCTTTTGTGCAGACAATGAAAGAAGATATTAAAGATGTCTTTAACAGAAACTTACTACCACAGACGTCGGTGAATATAGTATGGGATACATTTAAAGCTTACGTCAGGGGCAAGTTAATTAGTTACATTGCATGGAAAAAGAAACAGGAAAACAAAGAATACGATTATCTTGTTAGACAGATTAAAACAGAAGAAGATAATAGACTTAAAACGCATGGGGACATTAATTGTAAACATAAATTGCTCTTTAAACAACATAAATTAAATTTATTATTGAGTAAAGAGGCCGGGAAAAAATACAATATAATAAATTATTCTTCTTTGAGAATGCCAATAAACCTACAAGATGGTTGGCGCACAGACTAAAAAAAGAACAGGCTAAAAAATCCATAATCTCCTTAAAAGATGAGAAAGGGGTAAATAAATTCCTGCAAGTAGATTTAAAGAAGATAGCAGTTGAATACTTTAGTAGTATATATAAACAAGGAGAAGAAAATGAAGAGCAAATTGGGGCGTATTTGAATGATAAAGATAATATTGGAAAATTCTCAGAGACACAAAAGAGAAGACTAAGCGAACCCATTTCGATATTTGAGGTGGTTGAAGCAATAAAAAGACCAAAAAAAAAAAACCCAAACAAACAAATCACCTGGCCCAGATGGCTTATCAGGGGAATTTTATCAGACCTTTGAGGGGCAAATTTTGGTAATTTATAAAGACCTTCTAAATGCTATAACCAGGACAAGCACTATTCCAAAATCGTGGAATTCAGCATTAATTACACTAATCCCAAAGGACAAGGAGGAACAGGATTTAATTGGTAATTATAGGCCAATTTCCTTGTTGAATGTAGATTATAAATTTTTTGCCAATATCTTAGCAGAAAGATTTAAAAAGGTCCTAAATCAAATAATTAGCAAAGACCAGGTAGGTTTCCTTCCTAAAAGACAGCTAAGGGAAAATATTAGAACTTTAATCAATGTATTGGAGTACTATGAATCACACCCTGATAAGGCGGTGACTTTAATGTTTATGGATGCAGAGAAGGCCTTTGACAACTTATCTTGGACGTTCTTACTGGCGAAAATAAATAAATATGACCCAGGTGAAAATTTTAAGAAAATGATAGAAGCAATATATAAAAAACAATCTGCAAGACTCAGAATAAATGGGGATATTTCGCAAGAATTTCCTATAGAAAAAGGTACTAGACAGGGATGTCCACTATCACCCCTTCTCTTTATATTTGCATTGGAGTCGTGCTGTGAGCAGGTCAGGAATGATGAATTAATTAAAGGTCTTAAATGCAAGGATCAAGACTATAAGGTCTGTGTGTATGCAAATGATCTAATGTTTATAACGAAAGACCCAGTAAGTTCCGTAGAAAGATTATTGGAAGTAATTAAGGAATATGGGAATGTGACAGGTTTAAAAATCAATATAAAAATATCAAAAATTCTAACTAAAAACTGTTCTGAGCAGGTGAAAGATAAGATTCAAAAGATATCAGGAATGGAAGTTATAAAGAAGGTTAAATACTTAGGGGTAACATGCTCAAACAAAACTAGTTCACTAATTGAAGATAACTACAACATTTTTGTTAAAAAAAGAGAGAGATGACCTAAATAAATGGAAAGGATTAAATCTATCGTGGTTAGGTAAAGTAGCAGCAGTTAAAATGAATGTTTTGCCAAGATTTTTATTTCTGGCTCAAACAATCCCACTATTAAAATCTAATAGTCAAGTTTATAAAGATCTTAATGATATAACAAGGAAGTTTATTTGGTTTCCAAAGAAACAGCGAGTAAAATGGAAATTACTCCAAGGTCAAAAGGAGAAAGGAGGAATCGGACTGTCAAATTGGGAATTATATGGTAAGGCGGCAGCAATGGTATGGATAAAGGATTGGATAACATTAAGCAACACCAGACTTTTGGCCTTAGAAGGGCACGACCAGTACATGGGTTGGCATGCCTATGTCTGGTATGAAAAGCATAAAATTCATTCAAACTTTAACATGCATACGTTGAGAGCAGCCTTGATGAAACTTTGGTTAGAGATGAAAATTAAATTCTATATAAAAATCCCAGGCTGGGTAGCCCCACTGAAAGCCTTCACCAAACCATCACTACTTAATTCCAAAAACAGAGTGAGTTATGATAAGTTATTAGATAATAAGGAAATTCTTAAAAATGAATTGCAATTGAGAGAAGCATTAGGGTTGCAGTTGTCCTGGTGGGAGAATGCGCAACTACAGTCCAGATTCCAGAAAGATGTTAAAACTGGTTTTAGTAGGAATTCAATTGACATGGACAAGATTTGGGTGAATAACAATGAGAAATTGATCAATAAACTGTATAACTTTTTATTAAACCATGTAATGTTGGAAGAAATGATAAAACCATCAATGATTCATTGGATGAGGGATCTAGGCGGTAATATAGAAGTAGATAGATGGGCAAAGATCTGGAAGTCAATCAAATTTCTAAAGGTAGTCAACTATAAAGAAAATATTTATAAAATGTTCTACCGGTGGCATTGGTCACCTGATAAGCTGCATAAGTGTTACAATAATGTGCCAGATAACTGTTGGGTGTGTGGTAATTGTACAGGTACATATTTTCATATGTGGTGGTTATGTAAAAATGTAAAAGAATATTGGTTGATAGTAAAAAAGATGATATTTGAAATTATGGAATTGGATCTACCAATGGACCCTGCAATCTTTCTACTGAATATGCTACCGGGTGGCTTATCAAAAGAGAATCAAAAACTGTTGTCGTGCATCGTAACTGCAGCACGTATCTTAAGGGCAAAATTATGGAAACTATCGACTTTGCCACGAAAAGAAGAAATTTTGAACATGTTGCTTAATTGGGCCGAAATTGATAAATTAGGCTATTTGCTGAATGCACAGGCCAAGACTTCTTGCACACTTTTCCTTGGATAGTGCGAAAGAAAGATTTGAAGCACATAAAAAGTGTATACATGCACATAAACTGCTTTTTATACTGTTTTTATTGCATTTTATATTGTATTTGTGATTTTACTGTATGTATTGCTCTGTTGCCTTGTGTTGCACACTGCCTTGAGCCAGTTTGTTCTGGCAAGGTGGGATATAAATGGAAATAATAAATAAATAAATAAAATTGTACACTATCAGATCTATAGAATGTTACTTATTAATTATACTGTTCTCCTGTTTGAATTTGCAAGTATTATACTTCCAGGCTGCAATTTTATTTTAATGTAGTACTCATGATAATACACTAACACAAGGAGTCTGTCAAACCTGTAAAAGTTTTATCATTAGTTAGGCCAAAATAAGATTGTCAACCTCCAGGTTTTGCCTAGAGTTCATCCGAAATTATAATTGATTTCCACTGATCAATTCCCTTAGAGCAAAGGCAACTTTGCAGGTTGGATCCTATGGAATTAGATCCCTTCTGGGCTTCCTTCCCAGTTTCCACCCCAAAATCTCCAGGAATTTCTCAACCCAGAGTTGACAAACCTAGGCTAAAGAGTTTGCATTCACATATCTGATTCAGACATTATAGTCGTCATACTCTTGCTTGAAGCAAGACCATGCTTATATAGATGGTGGTGAATATGTGATTGTTTTCATGAAAAGTTCAGTGACCTTGTATGTACCACTAATATTGCAGCACCAGGCCTAACAAACAGACCTGATGATGAGTTCTGATGAGTCAGAAGGCCAACAGTGGCCATGCACAGTTCATAGTTGAACATGCCCATGCAAGCCAACCTTGGCCTCTTTGATTAGTTCTAGACACATACTGTAGATGAATAGTCAGTTGATTGTAGCTTTTAATGTATTGTATTTTGCACTGTGTTTTCTGTCACACAGCTATATCAACCTTTTAGGTACCAACCTTTAGCATTTTACTTTTTTGTTATCTGAAACAAGCTGCTTGTAAAGGGCTTTGTAATTATTACCTTCAACATCAAACAAGTCTCTGTGATTTGCATTTTGAAAGCTCTTTATTTTTCAAAAGTACATGCTATGTTTAGGGCTAAAAATGCCATAAAGTCAAAAAAGATAGAGGAAAACAAAAACCTGTTTCTATTTATCCCAGTTTCAAACACAGTGGTGCTTTAAATAGCCACTTATATGAAAAAAATCAAGTAGTTATTAAGGAATATGAATGGTATGTAACATTTCTGAACAATTGGTTTTTATGAACAGAAATATATACAAATGAGGGTAAGGTAACACAGAACAAATGTTTATACATGTATAGAAATTCTTGCAATAATTGTAATATCAGAAACCCTATATCAAAAGCCAACAGTAGAAATCCAGATTTTTTCCTCCATTAAGTATGCATATTCTATGTATAGTATATTTGCTAAAATTTGCTATTAAGAATAGTCCCCATTATTGGGGATTTATTAGCAAGATCAGATATTTAATTTTTCACATGAATTATTTGTACATTCTGCCAAGACTAATTTCCTTAACTCATTTTTGAAAGTTTAATCCCACTGTACTTGGCCTTTATTATGTGCAGTCTGGATCTCTGCTAATGTTTTAATTAACAAGAAAAATATTTCATTGCCCTAAAGCACACCCTTTTCATCCTCCAGATTGCCTTTTTATGAATGAAGGATTTAGTCATTTTATGTAAGCAGTAAATGATTATTTTCTCATAGATTCCTAATTGAAAAGATTCTTTTTCATGGCTCACTCTGTTTCCTGTACTTTGGCTCATGCTCAGTCCACTGTGTCATATTTCTTATTTGTTCATGCTAAAATATTAATCTCTACCAATTTCTCTAGTATTTTCTGACAATTTATTAGAGGTATAGCTTTGACTCTAAGAGAGACTTATTAAAGCAAAGGGCTCAACAAAACTCACATTGTATTCTTCACATTGGAATATCATCTACAAATTTGTAAATTTGATGCCCTTTAACACCATCACATTCTCAAATACCTTTGCATCCCTCTATATTTTACCATCAGTAGTAGTACAGTGTATATCATTTTCAGGTCTGTGGTGCTGAAAGATGGGCTTGAGAGCATTTCGGTGGTTTCACCAAGGGATGAAGGTCCAGAGGAATCCATGGAGGAAGAGGAGGAATCCAGTGGTTTCAGCACTGACAGAGGTTTGGGAGCAGAACTGACTACAAGGATAGAGGACTTGAGACCCCTTTTTATAGATTTTGGAGTGACTAGATTTCAGAGGAGAATTCTGTTACCAGTAATACAGAATTCTGTTCTGTATTACTTTGCAAAGTTTAGGATTTATAACAGGACTCCATGAGTGGTGCAATTTCTTGCGTTCTCTTGGGGTGTTAAGATTTGGGGTGAGTGCAGAAAGCTGAACATTTAGGACAGAAATTCAAATATAATCCTGCTAGGTGGGATTACAGGGGTACAGAAGACATCTGGAGATATTATTGTAGCCTGTGAAGTGTTTGTCCCCATAATACCCAAAGATCTAACAAGAATTCCAAATGCTCCAGGCTGACCCTTTGCTCCAGGCTGACCCTGGCATAAGGATTCTAGGTAATTTTCACATTACTGTTGTAAACCAGATGTTATTTGTTGTTGGCCCATCATCAAGTAAAGCCATAAAGGGATGGGGATTTCACACAGTAAACTTCCTTCCATTATTGAGCTGTATCTGAAGTGCTATGGTCATTTCAAACAGTGCCGTTTCCCCCCCCCCCGCCCTTTTCTTCCTCAGCCTTTTAAAAAACAATTATAATGGGAGTGCTAAAGTGCTAAACCAGTATACCATTTCAGTGCTTTGGTGGCATCATAGATACGCATTGACTCCATTCAGCATCTCAAGTGCTGAACTGATACATTGTGATCAATTGCAGCTGTTGTCACTTGGGAACAAGAGGAGAGAAGTCATTCATTGAGCAGCAGGTGCTCAGGGCATCAGTGATTCATGTGACAAACATCCTGATGTTTCTGATGCCCAGAAGCGATTGGCTGCAAAGTCACTTTCTGCATAGGAGAGGCACCATGGAGTCTCACACTTTGATTTTTCAGGGGATTAAAGAAAGGCTGTTTGGATTTTAAAAATGCCCACCCACCCCCCATTTCCTCTTCACCATTGTATCTTCCAGCCCAGAAAAAAAAGGCACCAGGTTTCCAGCTGTATCCAAGTCTCCCTGAATTACAGGTGCCAGCATTGAGGTGGGACCTGGGGATCACCTGGATTTATAGCTCATTTCTAGATTGCAGAGAGCAGCTGCCTTGGAGAAAAGGGATGCTCTGGAGGCTGGACTCTGTATGGCATTGTATTTCACAGAGGTCCCTGTCCTCCCCAGGCTCCACCCCCCGGTCTCCATAAGTTCTCCAACCTGGAGCTGGCAACCCTACCCTTCACCTCCACCTCTCTAGCCAGGAAGGACATTGCAACCCTTCCAGGCACTTTAGAGGGTTATTGGACCTGAGTTGCAATGAGAGCACGCACACACACACATGCAAGAGGACCAAAAAATATTTAATTGTAAGTACAAGATAAAATTTTATTAAAGTACTGTTATGTCCTAATGGCGACCACGTACGCGGTCAGAGAAATGCATGTGTCCAGGATAGCAGCCCCAGACTTCACTTTGGGAGACAATAGCCCAGGTGGATTGTAAATCAGACCAATCGGCCACCCAAGATCTGCCAGGGGACCTATGCCATAGAGTAACCTGTAATTAATCCTATCAGGGAAATTGGGTGAGGCTGATGGGCACGGTTTAAATGGACATTTAAGCAGACCCTTCGAGCCCTGTTCTCCAGTCGTGATTTATACCATCAATAAACTTATAAGCTGATTTCACTGCAACATGTCTCTGAACCCAGTACTTTATACTGGTGATGAAGATGGGATCCTGATGAGGGACATCAACGCCGACTCGAGCATCACATTGAGCACCAATCCTCCGGCACCTGAGCAACACCAGGCTCCAGCGCCACTTGACACCGCCAACTACCCCACAGGACATTGCTCACTGCATCACTCCAGAGACATGGTCGCCGCTCCAGGACAGCTCACCGCATTCGACCTCGCTCGCCCCGAGCTATGGGAAGCCTGGGTCAAACAATTAAAGTACTTTTTCCTGGTCCATAACACGGCCGACACAGGAAAGAAGAAAGCCTGGCTCATCAGCTCCTGTGGTGTTTCCATGATCCGCCTGGTGCAAAGCCTCATTGTACCCAAGACGCTGGACAACTCATCCTTCGATGAGCTGCTCACTGTGCTCACTATGTATTTCATGCTGAAACCATCCAAAATGGTGCTATGAATGGACTTCTGTGCTAGATCCCAGAAGACCGGTGAGTCTGCAGTGGACTTCATGGCTGACCTCCGGCACCTAGCAGTGGGGTGCGAGTTCCCATCTGTCAAGGACACCCTCCTGACCCACTTCATATAGGGAGTCCATGAGCTGAAGCTCCGCCAAAAGCTCGTGGCCGTTAAGGAACTAAAACTTGACTCCGCTTGCAAAGCAGCAGCTGCCTTTGAGAAAGCGCAAAAGGATCACCAAGGATCCACAATGCACCATCTGGTGACCACCACCAGATCCGTGACATTGGACGATGAGGAGGAAGTCCTTCAGCTCCATAGACTGGACTGGCAAGGACTGCTGTGCCCAGCCACCACATCAGTGCAAGACAGCCTGTGCACCAATGCACCCACATCATGTGCCAGCTGCGGGGATCCACACGACTACTAGAGCTGTCGTTTCCAAGAGGCAACCTGCCAATCCTGTGGCAAGATGGGGCACATCACCCAGGTTTGTCGGTCCCAGGCCTCCCGACACACACAAGCCATGCACCTGGAGTCATCAGACCTGCACTCCATGACATCCTCCCACCAACAGGTAATGAACTTGCCCCGGGACACCCCAAACAAAATCCTTGTCCCTGTAATGGTAGAAGGGTCCCCCTGTGAAATGGAACTGGACATGGGGTCCACGTTCTCCATCATTTCAGTGGACACCCTTCATAGACTCTGTCTGTGGGGAGGGGGCATTACAGAAGCCCATTGGACTTAAGCTACAAGATTTCCAAAAGAACCCGGTGGCAATCAAGGGGTGGGGCAAGTTCTGAGTCCAATACAAGGACTTTGATGGAAAATTGGACCTCCTGGTGGAGGAAGGCAAGCTTTCCATCTTACTGGAACTGTCTTGGTTTGGATCCTTGGGACTGGGGGTAATGGGGGTGAACCACCTCCATGGCACAGAATTCCAGTCGGTCTATTATGAGTTCCTGGCCATTTTCGATGTTGGCCTGGGAAAATATATGGCCCCCCTGGTGTCCCTAGACCCCATGCTCCATCCAATCCGCATGACAGCCAGGCAACCCCCCCAGTGGTCTGCCCCAAGATAGATAAGGAGCTAGACAGGCTGGTTGACCAAGAGGTCCTAGAGCCAGTCCTCACGCTTAGTGAGAAATCCCTATTGTGACCCTGATGAAGCTGAACAGGGACATTTGAATTTGTGCAGACTATAAGTGCACTATTAATAAGGCCCTCCAAGACCATGCTTATCTGGTGCCAGTGATTAGCCATGTCCTCACTTCACTGGTGGGGGTCAAGGTGTTTGGGAAGCTGGACCTGGCATAGGCATATCAGCAGCTTCCGGTGGATGATATCACCACCAAAGCCCAAACAATCATAATGCACAGAGGGGTGTTCAAGGTGTGACATTTGCAATTTGGGTTCAGTGTTGCCCCGGGGATTTCCCAGAATGTCATGGACTGTTTGCTCAAAGGTATCCCCAGGGTCCAGCCATTCTTTGATGACACTCTGATAGCAGCCCCAGACATCAAGACCTTCACAGCCCAGCTACAATCCGTCTTACAGTGCTTCAGCAATGCGGGCCTGAAGGTAAAGAGAGAGAAATGCCTGCTGGGGGTCCCAACCATAGAGTTTTTGGGTTTCGCCGTAGACACGCAGGGCATCCATCTGACCCCTGACAAGATCTGTGCCATTGCCGAGGCTCCTGCTCTGATGTCGAAGGTGGAGCTCCAAGCATTCTTAGGACTCCTCAACTTCTATCATGCCTTCCTCCCCCACAAGGCAGCCATGGCAGAACCTCTCCATTGACTCCTCAACAAGCATGCCCCTTGGCCCTGGGGTCCCCACCATGCAGCGGCTTTCCAAACCACCAAGGGATTCTTAACATCAAATGCGGTCCTGGCATATTTTGACAAATCACTCCTGGTAGTTCTCGGATGTGACACTTCACCATATGGGGTAGGGGCTATCCTGGGGCACAGCCTAGTGGACGGGAGGGAGGTCCCCGTCACATACTACTCCCGCACCCTGTCTGTGGCAGAGCACAACTATGTGCAGATAGACAAGAAAGCTCTGGCAATCATGGTGGGAATTAAAAAATTCCATGACTACCTGTATAGTCACCCCTTCATGATTGCAATGGACCACAAGCCTCTTCTGGACCTCTTCATGCCCGACCACCAACCCCCCCAGATGCTCTCCCCAAGGGTGCTCCATTGATCGATCTTTATGGCTGGCTACCAGTACGAGCTGGTCCACCACCCGGGGAAAGCCATGGGCCATGCGGATGCCCTCCGCTGCCTGCCACTCCCATCCTGTGACTCAGACCCAGGGCTGGCCCATCACGTTGCCCTGCTTGAAGAGCTACTGGACTGGCCCATCCAGGTGAAGGACATCGCTCGCCACACTGCACGAGATCACACCTTGTCCCAGGTCTTGGATTGGGTGGGAAAAGGGTGGCCCAGTAGCCTGGGGTCCAAATTTGCCACTTTCACAGCCCAGCACAACTATCGGTGCACAAGGGGTGTGTGCTCTGGAGTGGTCGGGTAGTTGTCCCCGAACTGCTACACATATGGGTGCTTGCCGCACTCCATGAGAATCACCTCGGCATCATGCGGATGAAAGTTCTGGCCCGAAGCTATGTCTGGTGGCTCGGGCTAGACAGGGAGATTGAGGAGTAAGTCAGACAGTGCCAGAAATGCCAGGAATCATGGCCAGACCCACCCCAGGCACTCGTGCAACCCTGAGAGTCATCCCACAAGCTGTGGGCCTGGCTTCACCTGGACTTTGCCAGACCATTCCAGGGTCAACTGTTTTTAATATTAGTAGACAGTTATACGAAGTGGCTGGAAGTGGTGCCAGTGTCCTCCACCTCATCACAGGCCATCATCCATACCATGTGGTGCATCTTCAGCTCCCATGGCATCCTCGACACACTCGTGCAAGACAACAACTCGGCCTTCATGTCAGGGGAGTTCCAGGAGTTCATGGACTACTACAGGATCCAGGACATCCACTCCACCCCATTCCACCCATCCGCAAACAGCCAGGCTGAATACATGATGCACATAGCCAAAGAAGCCCTGAGCCACATGGACAAAGGCAACTGGAACTACAAACTGGCAGCATTTCTGTTTGGCCAGCGGACAATCCCACACACCACAACTGGGTGCAGCCCTGCAGGTCTACTAATGGGTAGGCAGCTCACAACCAGGTTGGACTGCCTACACCCAGACTACACCCCAAAATGTAGCACAGCCCCAGAGCAGCAAAAGTCTCCATGGGGGTTCTTCCAGGACTTTGCAAAGGGTCCCACCTGGCTGACAGGTCGAATAGTGCAGGTGACAGGTTCCCTATCTTACGAGGTCTCGGGGGAAGAAGGTAAACTGTGGAGAAGGCACATTGACCAACTGCACCGCCGGCTCCTGACCACAGTGACTGACACACCTGAGGAGAGCGAGGATGAAACCCCTGCTCCCGAGCAAGATAGAGAAGGTGAATGCAAGAAATCTGCACCAGAGTTTCCCCGGCCGAGCACATTGGCTGACACACGCCTTGACATCTCTCCAGCACAGGCCCTGATGAGTGAGCCGGAAACATATCCAGGACCAGCTGAGGCAGTCCCTGAGCAGCCCGCTGCAGAAATGGTATTATGTTACTTGACCAGGGAATGGCAAAGGCCCACCTACCTAAGGGGCTTTGTGTGCTAGGGAAGGTCCAAACTATGGGGGGAGGGGTGTTATGTCCTAATGGCGACCGTACATGTGGTCAGAGAAATGCATGCGGCTGGGCTGGCTACTGGAGCTTTGCTTTGGGAGACAATAGCCTGGGCGAATTGCAAATCAGACCAATCGGCGACCCAAGATCCGCCAGGGACCTATGACATAGGGTAACCTGTAATTAACCCTATCAGGGAGATTGGGCAAGGCCGGTGGGGTGCGGTTTAGACAGACATTTAAGCAGACCCTTCGAGCCCCGTTCTCCAGTTGTGATTTGTACCATCAATAAACTTATGAGCTGATTTCACTGCAACATGTCACTGGACCCAATACTGTATAAGTGCATAAAAGGAAAAGATAACATCCCCCACCCCTAACTCCTACACAATGAAACTCTCTCTCTGTGTGCATGTGTGTGCGCGCAAGTATGCATATGCGCTCAACTCACACACTTTGGGAAACTATAGCAAAACAATACAGAATGTTAAACAACTAAGATAAGAAATAAAACATGGAGCTAGCCAAGTTGTATGGTAATTGGTATAACCTTGGCAGTACATTTCCTAGAATGGACACAAGCCTGCTGGAACCTTGAGAAATAGAGACTGGTCAAAACAGACTTCACTCCATTGCTCCCTGTTTACCAGACTTTTGGTTGTGTACTTTTGATAGGGTGTCCAAAACTTTTAACCCTACCTGTTCCAGTTGCACTTTAACCCACTATGAAATTTGGAGTGGGTCCCACATATATGTCTATGTACCCTTCTCCAAATTAAGGTCCAAAAACCTTTACAACCCAACTCAGAATATCCAAATAGCTATCTATCTTGCCCCTCCCTGGCAAGTAGGCAAATGGATACCTACATCCTGCCCACATCTCCTCTCCTGTAATCTGATGGGAAAAAATCTCTGAGAACAGTGCATCCCTGAGTGTTAAAAAGTATAATCAGGGCTATTTTTGGGAAGAAATGCACTGGAACAGCATTCCGACTGGCTTCTGAGTTGGCCACACCTGCAGCCAAAACCTCTGTACATGTGTGGCTACAGAGCATGCTGCCCTCCCCACGTTACACACAAGAGGGAAAGGCAGCATGTTAAAATGCTGTCTTTCCCTCTGAGGAGCCCATTGGGATTTCCTTGTCAATTTCACTCCGGGCCAGTCAGCTGAGAGTGAAATTCACAAGGAAAAGCCTCTCTCTGCCTTCCCTTCTCTAGCTGACATGTTGCAGCTGGAAAGGGGCAGGCAAGGAACCAAGACACATTGAAAATACTTTTCTTTCCCTCCCTGATTAACCCTGATTAACCATGTCATCCCCTCCACACTTTCCCGAGTCTTCCACAATAGCAGAGAGGCTCAGGGAAGAAAGAGGCATGTGTGCAAGCCTTCCTTCCTTTCCCCAGCCTGTCCGCCATGGCAGGCAGGCTGGGGAAAGAGGGCAGGCATACAGACATGCCTGGGTTCTCCTCCTGATCTTCTCCAGATGTGAGAAGATCAGGACTAGGAACCCAGGCATGTTGAAAATGCCTTTTTTCCCTTCTTGATTTGGGGAAGGGAGAGAAAGGCATTTGCCCATGCCCCCCCCCCCCACACACACACTTCCCCGAGTCTCTCTGCAAAAGTGGAGAGGCTCAGGGAAGGAATAGGGCATGTTTCCCTGGCTTCCCTCAGTCTCCCCAGCCTGTGTGCCTTGGCTGGCTAGCTAGGGAGACCGAGGGCTGCCAGGCAAACATGCCTGCTTCCCATCCCAATCTTCTTCAGGTGCCCTGCTGCAGGAAAAGTAAAGGGGCAGGCAGGGAAAGCATGCCTCTTCTCCCCCCCCCCCTCAAAAAAAGGCATGAAAGCATGTGTGGGCTCCATAGCTGCCTGTCTCTAGTTGCCCTGCAGCCGTGGAGGCCCCTGGAGAGGCACAGGCAAGGAGCACAGGCATATTTAGACACCTTCCCTTCCTTCCCCGAGATTGGAGAAGGAGAGAAAAGCATTTAAACACGACTTTTGGGTTTTCCCCCCTTTCCCCGCTAAGCTTCTCCGCAATGGCGGAGAAGCTCAGGGGGGGAAGAGGCAAACTTCCATCCCTGCCCTGTGCTTTCCCAGCTCCCCACCTAATATGCTAACAAGCTGTGCTGTCAGGGGAGTGGCCTAATATGCTAATGGATTTCTGCTGTTGGGTGAGCCTATTATGCTAATGAATTCCTGCTGGACTTTTTCTACAAAAAAGCCCAGAGTATAAAGAATCTCTTTATCATAAAAGAACCTATCTTATGCCTTCCTCTCCTTGAAGGGAAAATGGGTAATCCTTTAGGTATGGCTCCTGAGTGAGATGAGTTGTAGCCAGGATCATTTGGGTTGACTGCCCATGCCAGCCTACCAGGGCATCATAAAAAGAAGGGCTATGGCTACCCCCTTCACACAAGTCATAATGTTATACAATTTTACTTTAATAAAGTGGGAGCTATTTTAATTACAGTCATGGATATCTGCCTCCTTTTCTTCTCGGATTATGCTGCCAGAAGAAAGCTTAACTAACCTTTATTTCAGTCTCTTTAGTCATGAAGATACGTAACATTATTTCCCCCTTAATTTTATAGCACAGATAGTTGAGATGGACTATTCAATGGAACCCTTGGGATTTCTAATGGAAAAGTCTCTTGAATGCTTACAACCATTGTGGTTAAAATGATGCTCGATAATAAAGAAAGTTGCAAGCAGAGAAATATGCTTTCTACCATAACATCTTTTTCTTACTTTTTTTCAGTGTTAAAAGCCTTCACTTATGCTTTTTCTCTTTGGTTTTGCAGTGAAGTTCTAATCCCAGAGGCCAACTTTCCATTTATGGTATTCCATAACCCTGCAACTTATGCATTAGTTTCAAATATGCAACTTTATCAACTGCTGTCAGAAAAATCCATGTACAATAAATGATATGTGCCACATCCTTTGCCTGTATAGCAAAAACATCCTCCAAGCATTCCGATAGGTTAATGAGGCATGATATTCTTTTGCCTCAAACAACAATGACTGTCTTTTCCTTAATATACTGATCTTCTCTAAATATCTTCACATCAGTCTTTAAAATGGTCCTGCAGAGGTTCTATACAATGGATAGCAAACTATACCTTCAGATTAGTGAGAGTTTCTGAGTACCATGTTACTTAGATGCAATTTTGTCATAATTTTCAAATTGGGTCACAAATATAGGCCCTATAGACCCAATACAGAAATATATTAAGATCATAAGAACATAAAAAGAGCCCTGCTGGACCAAAGACCCATCTAGTTCAGCATTCTGGTCACATAGTGGCTGGCCAGTGGAGCACATTTATAGGAATAAGATCCAATGAATAAGCAAGTTACTAAGTTTGAGTAAAGGGGTATAGAATTGAGCTGGTTGACATATATGACCTATGTGTCCATAAAATAGAGTACAATGAGGATGCAAATGTATTCTTCCATTCCTTGAAGCAATAAGAATTTGGCTTCCGACCCTTCCGAGAGCCAGTTTGATGTAGTGGTTAAGTGTGCGGACTCTAATCTGGGAGAACTGGGTTTGATTCCCCACTCCTCCATTTGCACCTGCTGGATGACCTTGGGCAAACCATAGTTCTGATAAGAACTATCCTTGAAAAAGACCAGTTTCTGTCACTCAGCCCCACTTACCTCACAGGATGTCTGTTGTGGGGAGGGGAAGGGAAAGGAGTTTGTAAGACTCCCTTGGGTAGTGAAGGGCGGGGTATAAATCCAATCTCTTCTCTTCGGGGATCTTGCACGGAGAGCAGTGGATTTGACTTTGAGTTGTTATGGTTGCTGATAAATAAATTGGTCATTTGGCAGGGTAGTGTGGGTAAGAAAGCAGAACTGGTGAGCTCCTTAAGCCATTTCCCTGTTTGGGAACAAGGTGGTCATCAGGAATGGCCTTTGGATTTGAGCAGGGAATGATGATCTCCTCTGGTAACCTCTCGATCAGGCTCCTCCCTGCAAGTTGTACAGCTTCAGGGGTAGACGCTCCTGGGTGGCAACCAGTGTGCTGGGCTTCCAGTTGGGAGCCACATTGGTGGCTCAAGACTGGGGCTGGTGGCTCACCCCATGATGGGAAAGGAGGTGGGTTGTGAGGGACACCTGCCTTGCCTGTCCTGCATATGCTTAGTTTTCCCTTGCCATTCAGTTTATATTTCTTCTAAATAGTTAATAAGGTGGCCCTTGTTTGATTCCAAACTGTTGTCTGTCTCATTATTCTGACTTGGGGAAGCGGGCAAAGGCATTAGATCATCTTGATCCTGACTCCTACTTATATGTACTCACAGCCACATATGTGGCTTTGCCACCCCATAAAATAGTATCAGTGTAATTTGTCAGGATTGGGCCTGATGATGTTCTCAAGTGATGAGAGCACCATGTTGGTAAATACTGTGGAGACTGTGAAGGAATGAGCTTGCGAGTTCTTTCCTGATTCTTCTGATTGGACCCTAGGAGGACAGAAGAACCCTGCAATCAACCCAAGTCTCTGTTTGGCAATGCACCCCTTCCGTTCATTCTCCAAGGGTGCCAATTACAATCTAGATAACTACTAACTGCCACCAATAACTCTTAAGAGTATCTCCTGCCAGACAGAGTCACACATGCAACATTGTGTATCTGCACTGCAGTTTAGAGATACTGCCTAGTTGATGCACTTCCTACTTGGCTTCTACAAGCAAGCATGGGGGCCATATATTACAACTTCAAAGTTTAGAGCTGTCATGCTTCTCTGCTTCCCTTCGCCATTACTACACTTCAAATTACTAGACTGAATAGATGTGTCCAGAGATTTAACTCAGAGAGTACAAAATATAAGGAAGTTTAATAAATGAGTAAAAGAATATGCACATGGTTTTCAAGATTTCAGGCTTAGCAAGGGAACAAAGAAAATGTGACCTCCGTGCAGACTTCCTTCCTTTCTCTAGATCTTTGCTAAATTATTTTTGCCTTAGGACAGACAAGCTTTACTGGACGTTGCAGTAACTTAGAGTTCATCATTACCTTAGATCTCCTTGTTGGAACTCCTTTGCATTTTTTTTGTGTGTGGACAAGAGAGCCTCAGTGAGCGCTTAATCCATCATGGATTATGCATATTTGAAGAGCTGCGCCACTGGATACCTCCCTACACTTTTATGAAATGCGATTCTCCAACCAGTTCCCAATCCACCTAACTGTCTTAGAGTCTAGTCCCCCATCCTCCAGTTAACCAATCAGAAAGTTATGGGGCACCCTGTCAAAAGATTTACTGAAATCCAGGTAAACAACATTGATGATGTTCCCATTGTGTCCCTCTTGACTTCAAATATGCAACCACACAGCCTCAGGAATTTTTATGAATAATTTTATTCAGATTTGGCTGACCTAGATCGATTTCCCCAAATACAATCCTGATACTTCATCTCTTACAAAGGAAGAATAATGTTTGCATATATAGTCTCATTGTAGATGAAAGAAACCAACATAATGGTATCCCTTTTCCTCAAAATTATACAGTCATTACAGCTTCCTCGGTTCCCGGTGCGCTCAGCACGCTGTTGGGGCCATTTTGCCGCCTCGCCCAAATGCGAGGCAGCAGCGATCGTCACGCTCCCGTGCGATCTTGGAGCCTGGGGGCGGGGCTGCCTATATAAGGCAGTGCCCTGCTCCCGTAGGCATCTTTGGCTCTGCGTGCTCTTCGTTGATGGAGCACGCACTAGGAGCTGTCTCGGCCCTGCCTCCTGGCGGCCCGGTGAACACGGCGGTGACGGGGTTTGAGAGCGGCGGCAGCGGTTTCGCAGCGAAGGCGGCTCTGCTCCCCCCGTGTCTGGCAGCGTCAAACAGCCAGGCAGTGAGGCTGCGGCTCCTTGGGGCCCTCAAGGATTTCGCTTCACGCTGCGCCTACCTCCTGGAAGCCCTGAAGACCGCGGGGTGACGGGACTCGAGTGGCAGCGGTGACATTAGCCTGAAGGCTTGGCTTCCTCCTCATGGCGGCGGTGCTTCAGGCGGCGAGGCAGCGGTGGATCGGCCCCCTTTTGCGGTGGCGAGGCTTGGCCCTCCCCCCTTTTATTCATAATAAGTGGCACTCCTGGATGCAGCGGAGGTGGCCTCACCGCCTCCCCCCTTCCCCGCAGGCAGCGGCTGTCTGCAGCGGTGTTTCTTAGCACACACACATTTTGTTTGGTTCTCTTCGGGCCTTCCTCCCCCCCATCTTTATTTAGGTGGCTGTGGCATGCTGAGGCCCTCAGGCGGCCAGGCCGTGCTGCTCGCGGCTGCTGATGAGTCATTCTGTGGCTTATTCCCCCCCCTTCATTATAATTTGTATTGGGGCACTCCTGGGCACCCATTTTCTTCTTGTGGCTGGCTGGAGGCTCATGAAGGGGCTTTTCCGCGGGATAACCCCCACCTGTTAGCAAGCATTTGGCGGATTTTGCTTGGCTATCGCCAGCTCTGCCTATTTCTGCCTCCCCCCCATTTTCTTTAGTTAAGTGACGGCCATTTTGTAGGTCCCATAGGAGCTGCACTGTGGTGGCCATTTTAGGTCTCCTCTTTCCCCATGTGGGGGTGGCCATTTTGTTGGCAGTGACTGCCCTTGCAATTTGACTTGTGGGGCTGCCTGCAACCACTTGGCTTATTTCTAGCCATTTCTTTGGCTTATGTGCATTGATTCTAATCTGGGAGTGCCTAGTTGGGTTCCCCTTTTCTCCACTGGCAGCTGCTGGATGACCTTTGGCAAGCTGTAGTTCTTTCAGAGCTGTTCTTGAAAGGGCAGTTTCTGTTAGAGATTTTTCAGCCATTTTTGCTCCAGTAGGGAGTTTTTTCGAGACTCACTCGCCCTCTACTTTCCCGAGTGATTGCAGCGTGCGTTTAGTGCACCTTGATCCCGGCTAGCTTCAGCTTGCCCGGCGGCCACTGTAATAGCCATTTCCACTTGCAGCTGCTGGATGACCTTTGGCAAGCTGTTTGTTTGTCTGCTTTACTAGATTACTTGGACTGTCCTCGGTTGCTTGGCTCCTCATAGCTTCCGCTCCTTTTCATTACAGGGTTTCCTCCCAAGGTGGTAGTATGGTGCCCAAGAAGGGCCAGGGCAAAGGGAAGGGCAAACAGACTGCCCCTAAGAGGCCTCCTCCTCGTCCTGATCCAGTGCCTTCGGAAGATGAGGAGGACCAAGATCCTATCCATGCAGCCATTTTACAGAGGCTTGCTGCGTTGGAAGGTGAGCAGGGTTTGTCGCCGGCAGGCATGATGCCAAAACCTGAGACCCAATTTTCTTTTCAGGCCCAGGTCCTAGTGCATTTGGCCCTTCTGGAGGACAGGCATGATCCATCCGTTGCTGAGTCAGGGGAAGGACAGGCGGCTGGAAATCTGGTGCATGGTCGGGGTGATCAGCAATTGGCCCTTTATCCGCTGCCGCAGGGTCATGGAGGTACGTTGGCAACATCATGGGGGGATGGGTCTCATTGACCTTAGGGCCCCTCGCCCATAGTTCCGGCTGCTTAATCTTCGCAGCAGCTCGGTTGGCCACAGTGCCCTACCCCTGCGGGATCAGCTGATTCACATTTACAGCAGCCTAGTTGGTCGCAGTACCCCCTTTCGGGCCCTTCTTCTTTTGCTCCAGCACCATGGCCAGTTTGGGGGTGTCCCCATTATGGCGTCACATACCCAAGTTCGGGACCTACATCTTATGATATGGCTTCCCCAGGAGCTTTGCCTAGCGGTGCCACGGATTTGCCTTTGGGTGATCATCTGTCTATCACTCCCAAAGAGAAAATTCTCAGAGGGAAGTATGTGGATGTCTTTAGCCTTCTTTACCGGGAGCTGGAGAAGAAGGATAAGGATAACCTTGACGATAGGGAAAAAGAGTGCCTTAAGCGCTGTGTCATTGACAGGACCTGGGCGAACTGGTTTCCCGGTTTCCTTATCTATGCCGCAGTAATTGTGCGGCACCAGCCATGGAGGGCTTCTGTGATGCTCCAATACTTGGACATCATTTACAAAGCCTATTCCGATTTTCCAAGCCCTGCCTGGTCCCTGTATGACGAGGAATTCAGGATGCGGGCGGCCATGAACCCTGCCATGCAGTGGGATAAAATCCATCCAGATCTGTGGTTGCAGATCATGTCACATGGCAGGACTTCAGGTAGTGAGAGGACTCACAGTGGCCATTCGGTAAAGAGGGATCACTCGCAGGTGGTTTCCTGTGGTCAGTCTGGGCAGGCTTCTTCAAGACGTCCGCTTTGCTGGGAATTTACTTCCCTCGGTACTTGTGGGCAGAAGAACTGTTCCTTTCAGCATGAGTGCCCCTTGTGCGCTGGGCCTCACGCCTTATCCAGCTGTCCCAGGCCAAAAGGAGGGGGCAAGGGGAGAGCTGGAAAACGTTTTGGAGATGGGGGGGGCTCCAAATCCCCCTGCTAACAAAGGGCCCCAGCCTAGTTAAATTGGACACCCTACAGCGATGGCTGGGCTGCTATCCCAACCACCAGGATAGTATTTATCTGTGGCAAGGTTTTTAAATTTGGTTTTAGAATTCCTTTTCTAGGTACCAGGGCTCCTTATCTCACTTCAATCTGAAGTCTGTCAAATTGGGTGCTGGAATCCAGCGGTTACAAAACTCACATTAGGCCCTCCAGATACCACCCCTGTCGAGAGTTTTATCTGCTGCTTGTTGTTAACTAGGTTCCCCTTACAGGTGCTGAAGGCCACGTGACGAGACAAAGGGTCACAGTCTTCAGCCACCGCATGGTCTACTGGGCAGCTCATCGGGCCCGACGGACACCCATCGGCTCCCAGCTCGGCCTTAGCGAGGTCGCAACAATTGAGTGGTTGGGTAGGAGGGCTTTGAGGTGGCCTGCCCTCTTGCCCTTGTTGTTTGAGGAGAGGCGGGGGCCTCCTCCTCACTTACTAGTTATTCATCTAGGGGGCAACGACTTGGGCCTGATGAAAGGCATAGCCCTTGTCCTGCAAGCCGAGGCTGAGCTCCAGAAGATAAAAGCATGGTGGCCTGGTGTTCAGTTCATCTGGTCAGCCATGCTCCCCCGCCAAATTTGGCGGTACGTGGAAGATCCTAAATGCATGGATCGGGCTAGGCGCAAAGCCAACACGCACATGAGGAAGGCCATGGAGTCGGGCTTGGGTTGGTTTTTGTCGCACCCCAACATTAAGTACCAGTTCTCTGACCTTTATAGGTCAGATGGGGTGCACCTTTCTGACAAGGTCAACAGGATATTTTTAGAGGACTTGCAGCACGGGATACGGATGGCCCTCGGTTGTTGAGTGGGGTCGCAAAGGTCAAAGCAGAGGCTTGGCCTTGGCTGTGGCAGGTTTGTGCAAGCTAGAAAGGAACTGGTGAGTGCATGGCATATCCCATTTGGGAACAGGGGGTCATCAGGATACTGCCCCAGGGCTCTATGGTTCGGGGCGGTGAATGGTGGCCCCCTCTGGGAACCTCTCCGGCTAGGCTCCTCCCTGTAGGTCCATACGGTCTCAGGGGTAGGCGCTCCTGCGGGGCAACCAGTATGCTGGGCTGCTGGTTAAGAACCAGACTTGGAGCTGGCTCAATACCGGAGTTTGGTGTCCCGCCCATATCAGAAGGCAAGGAGGCTGTGTCATGGAGTGATGCCTGCCTTGCCTGTTCCTGCGCTTG
This sequence comes from Lepidodactylus listeri, assembly GCA_029233225.1. Taxonomy (NCBI): domain Eukaryota; kingdom Metazoa; phylum Chordata; class Lepidosauria; order Squamata; family Gekkonidae; genus Lepidodactylus; species Lepidodactylus listeri. The sequence continues at coordinate 112,834,162 of JARCFY010000001.1, read as the reverse complement.
CTTAGTTTTGCCCGTTGCTGCAATGTTCTGTTAAATAGTTAATAAAGTGGCCCTTGTTTAATTCCAATCATTGTCTGTCTCGTTATTTGGGCTGGGGTGGCAACTGCTGTAACTTTCATAGCACTAACCATATTTTAATTGTTTCTGTTAAAAATGAAGGAATCTAAAATTACATGAATATTTTCAGAGAACACCTATCCTTCAGATAAATTTTAAATACAACTGCAAAGACTATTTCATCATAGTCTGGGCCTTTGTGACGCAGTAAGATCTGGATTCAGTGTTGCTGAGAACAACCTAGACAAATATTCTTCCATGGTTCACATCAACGAGACCTAGACAAATATTCTTCCATGGTTCACATCAACCGGACTTGACCTACACATTACAGGAATACTGTTATTGTTTTGAAAGGCTCAATGAAATCCCAGGATGCCCTGATAATCCTAAAAATCCTAGTCCCTCCCCCATAGGTTCTCTGGATGATAGCTGGTTTTGCTTTTAAAGTCCTACTTGTTTCAGTTTTGTTTTGCATTCCCTCATTGTTCCTAATTCCTGTTCATGTGTTTCATTCAATTGTTGTTTTAATGGATTAGATAAATAGATAAGAACAAGTCGGGACCCACAAGAAACTTGTGGGGTAGCTATTCCATTTCTCACACCTTTGCTTCCTCCCCTATCCCACTACCTCTCAAACACTTTATCCCTTCTGCCCCCCTTTTCTTAGTCTATATCTCTCCTCCATGCTTGTTACTTCCCCTCTCTTTCTGCCCCCTCATCATTCTCTTTGTTTTTCTGCCTTCCGTCCTCATCCTTCTTTCTCTCTCTTTCTGCCCTATCCCATCATTCTCTTTTTCTGCCCCATCAGTTTCCCAGCCTCCTGCCTGCTTCCTTCCCCACCCCACACAGTAGCAGCAACAGTGGTGGCGGTGTTCCCAGTCACCCACCTGCTTCCTCTCCTCTCACTCCAATAATCACAATGGATCTCCCAGGTATAGAGATAAATTCACCAGCTCCACATTGGGAAATTTCTTGAGATTTGGGAGTGAAGCCTTGGGACAGTGAGGCTTAGGGAGGTAAACAGCCTTAGCAGGGTATAATGCCATAAACTCAACCTTCTAAAGCAGCTGTTTTATCCAGGGGAGCTCATCTCTGTCACCTAGACAACAACTGTAATTCTGGGTGATCTCTTTTAAGTCAAGATACCTGGAGGCTGGCAATGGTAATTCTTGTGGAGGAAATGGCTGGTTTGGAAGGTGGAGTCTATGGCATTGTACCTATCTGAAATTCCTCCCATCCTCAAACCCCACCCTCCCCAGGATCCACTCCACAAACATCCAGGGATTTCCCAATCTGGAGTTGACAACCCTATTTCCTTCCCACCTAATAGCCAACCTACATTTATCTGCCTCTCTGTCTACAGCTTTACATCTCCACCTCCCTCCCCCCCCCCCACAGCCTCTTCCTAGGAAAATTACAGTCTTTCTCCATAATGAGGACAAAAGCAGCTTACATTATTCTCTCCTCCCTTTTATCTGCAAAACAACCCTCTGAGGTTGGTTAGGCTGAAAGTATGTGACTGGTCCAAAATCACCCAGTCAGCTTCCATCACAAGATGGGGATCTGAACCTGGGTCTTGCAGACCCTACTTTGAAGCTCTGTTACATCACAACGGCTTTCACAGGGTGGCTGCTGTTGAGCAGTAGCAAGCAGCCAGGCCTAGTTGAGTCATGCAAATCAGGTGGTATCAAGTCAACCATTGGGTGCTGCCTAGGGATGCCAGCCTCCAGGTGGGACCTGGGGATCCCCTGGAATTACTGCTCATCTCTAGACAACAGAGATAACTTCCCATGGAGAAAATGGATGCTTTGGATGGTGGACTATGGCATGGTACCTCACTAAGGTCCCTGTCCTACCCAGGGTCTACCCCCAAATCTCCAGGAGTTTCTCAGCCTGGATCTGGCAACCTTACCTCCCCATCCCCTTCCAGTGGCCAGGGGGGGATCTGGCAACCATAGGCTGCTACCAGGCCCAGGATTGCCAACCTCCAGGTGGGACCTGGAGACCCCCCTCCAGAATCACATCTGAACTCTAGACAGCAGAGATCTATTTTCCTGGATAAAATGGCTGCTTTGGAGCATAGTGGCATTATACCCAGCTGAGGCCTCTCCCTTCCCCAAACCCAGCCCTCCTCAGAGTCCACCACAAAATTACTAGAATTCTCCAGCCTGGTACTGGCAACCCTTGTCAGGCCTGGCCCCAAGGCTTCCTCCCTCAAAGGCCAAAATAGGCCTGTAAAGGGCCCTCCCCCTGCCTTTTATTGACAAAATCAGTTAGAAGCTCCCCCCCCCCCCAGACTTTATAATTTCTCACCATTGATGCCAGGAATAGAGCCCTCCCCAAGTTGATTTTTTTTAACAAAAAAACTTTTTGGATTTTTCGGCAGAGCGAGGGAGTCCCCTGAGTCTGTAGAAAAAAGTTGTTGGGGGAGAGTGAGCCCCCTGTTGGCAGAAATAAGTATCTGCACAGAGAACAGACTTTGGAAATTAGTATATAGATAGATGTTAAACACCATGTTAAGAGCCATGCACCTCTAAGGTAGTTAATGTTACAGGTATTCCTTTATAAACTGCCTCATATGCTAGAGATCTATGAGCAGGCCAGGTCATCATAAATAAGCTATTTGTTCTAACTCACGTATCACAATTGTCCTAGCATGTCCATTTATACAATCAATGGAGACAGTATTCTCAATAATCCCTGAAGGCAAGGCAATGTCATGCTGGGTCATTAAGGTGATCCAATTTCAACCAGCCTTGCAGTTTGACCATTCTTTGCACCTGCACACTCAGAATGTATAATTCAACTGACCTAAAGTGGAGTAGGGTTAGAAATGTATGTTTTCCATGAGACAGTGCAAAGAAAGAGCATGAATGAATTGTTCTAGATACAAACCATCTGCCTGCCTTTGCCATTAACAAACACTGAGTCAAGCAGCCAGAAGGAGCAGAGAGAATCACTTCAGTTTCTGACTGCAGATTAAAAAAAAAAAAAAAAACAACTTAAAGAAACAACAGATGGGGAGGTGGCCACAGCAGCTCAGAGGAAGCTGTAGAAAAACAGTATGAGCATGTGCATATATAACTGATTTTTTTTTTTTTTTGGCAACTCAAATATATGTGAAGTGCTCACAGGCAAACTGTTTGGGGAACGTTTTACTGCAGAGATGATGAGAAGTTTGTGGTGAATCTGTGCAGTAGTTGAACATAGCTTATTTGATAGCGACAATCACTTGTGAGTTAAATGATGTGTTTGCCAGTCCACAGAGCAGCTTGAATGGCTATCAAACAGCTTATCAGCTCCACAGTAGCTGTGGTGTTGGTTTTGTTTCCTCGTGATTGTGGAGTTCTACTGCTTTGCCTTGCTGGGCCTTTGCTTCTGTACAGTAACTGAAATTGCAGTACGTGAGATTGAGTCTACCCAGGGTCATACATAATGGTGAATATTCCCTTGAGTATTAACTCTCAGCCAATGTACTAGAATGTAGAGCTTGTAGACAGGGATCAGTGCAGTTCTATGTGTGTGTTTTTACTTCATGACTAGAATGTAATAGCAATTTCATAAATAATAAAGTATCACAATTATATTTATTCATAAATTCTAATAGATAATGCTACTGGTTTCAATAGTTCTTTAGCCTAATGTCTATACTTATTCTTTGCTTCATAGAGTTAGTATATCTTAGTAGGGATAGAAATGGCAAATCACTACAGTATTTTGGAGAACGGGGTCAGGGTATTTATTATCATAGATGGTTATATCTGTCCAGTCCTTGCATTGTGGAATAATATAACGCTTGTCATCCATACATAATTTAGCACACTTAAATTTAATTGAATTCATAAATGGGATAGAATATGGCATAACCATTTATGCTTAACTTTTTTTCTGGCTTGCAACCATTATATCTTTATTTAAGGCCCACTAGAAGTGTTATATCTGACTAATTATTAGTATTATTTAATCTTCTGGTTAGAGTGGAACTGTCTCTTTTATAATTTAGAGAGAAAGATTGCTCTCCAAATTAGCAATTTTGCTCTACAGTTCTTGTCCAAGATCCTGTTCAGAATCTGGCTACTTTAATCTTATTAAAGTCAATGAAATTCAAACAGATTTTATGCAGGATGTGTACCCTTTATCTGTTTGCTTTTTTGGAGTTACTCAGCTAAAGTATCAAGGCTTCCCCTCAGATATAATTTGTATTGATTATTAATAGCAAGTTGTTGCTAATTGCCTACTTAACAGTGTGATTGTCAGTTAGTACTGCCATAGGTTCCTGCTGACCGGTATTATCAATAACACAGTTGCCTAAGCATCATATACAAATGTCTAAGGGTCCAATCACATAGTCTGATGATCATTTAACCTTGCTTTTCTTTTGAGTCTCATATCAACTCCTCTAGGTCCCGGACGGGAGATAGCATTGGCGGAGTAACTCCCACCACAGGAATGCACGTCTTGCTTGCTTTGTGCATGCTTGTTGCTCAGTAGCTTTTCTTTCCTCTTTTTTTTTTAATTTAAAGTTTTTTATTTTTTATATAATTACAAATAATAGTCGAAAATGAACATATGATATATTAACAAACCATACTTTGCAAAATAAACAGATTCCTTTCTTGATACTTTCATTTCATACAAATAAGTTTCATACTATTGCATTCTTTTGATTTGTTATTCATTTATACAAAATAATAAAGTAAATTCCATTCATTTCCCTATCTTTCTGTTTGGAGTAATTTCTTCTGTTCTAACCATTCATAAAAATTTTCCCAAATTTTTTGAAAATGCATTTTATCTTTTTGATTAATTATGTGGCTTAAATTGTCCATTTCTGCCAGTTCCTTCATTCTATCTATTAACACTTCTATTGTTGGGGTTTCCTCCCCTTTCCATAATCTTGCCCAACTCAGTCTTGCTGCTGTAAGTATATGAACCAATAATATTGTTTCCTCTTTAGTTATAGTCTCAGGGGTCATATTTAATAAATATATTTCGGGTAGTAATGGTACCTTTAACTTTAATATTTCCAATATGAGTTTTTGTATTTTTTTTCCAAAATATTTGTATCTTTTCACATCGCCACCACATGTGATAGTACGTTCCAACATTTTTCTTACATTTCCAACATAAATTAGAACTATTAGCAAAACTTTTGGCGATCTTATCTGGCGACCAATGCCATCTATGAAACATTTTATAAAGATTTTCCTTATGTGCTATTGCAGAAGAAAATTTTAAGGATTTCCAGATTCTTGTCCAGTCATCTATATCAATTGTGTAATCCCAATCCTTCATCCAATCAATCATACATTTTTTAACAGATTCATCATACAATTCAACATTTAATAATAATTTATAATTTTTTCGAATATTTTTCTCTGTTGTAGAAAGCCAAGCACTGTCTAGTTCGTTTTTTGAATCCATAAACCCGATTTTCTTATCTGTTTCATAAATCGATAACAATTGATGTTTTTCCCACCAGGATAAGTTCATATTTTCATTTAGCTTTAGGTTATTAAGATTATCTAGTAAAGTTTTATAGTCAAGTTTGTTATGTTCACTAATTAATGTTGGTTTGATATATGCTTCTAGAGGTGATATCCATTTTGGGGTTTTAAGGTAATAAATATTCTTGATGTCTTGCCAAACTTTTATTAATGCTCCTCTTAACATATGTTGTTTAAAATTTGAATGAATTTTATCCTTATTATACCAGAGGTAAGCATGCCACCCCATAAATAGGTCATGGCCCTCTAGGGCCAGACCTCTTGTGTTTTCTAATTGAATCCAGTCTTTGATCCACGTCATGGCCGTGGCTTGATAATATAGTTTCCAGTTTGGTAGTTCGAAACCTCCTCTATCTTTCCTATCTTGCAGTATTTTTAATTTTATCCTTGCTTTTTTGGGAAACCATAGAAAAAATCTAGTTATCTTATCAAGATCTGTAAAAAATTTCTCTTTTCTCAAAATTGGAATGTTCTGTGCTAAAAAGAGAAATCTCGGTAGAACATTCATTTTGATCGTTGCAACTCTTCCTAATAGCGATAGCTGTATGTTTTTCCATTTATCTACATCTTTTTGGATTTCTGCTAAGAAGGCTGTATAATTATTGTCTATAAGGGCACTATTTTTATTTGTAAACCAGATACCTAAATACGTCACTTTTTTAACCACTTCTATTTTGGATATTTCTTGAATTTCATTAATTAATTCATCTGAACAATTTTTAGTGAGGATTTTAGTTTTTTTTTTAAATTAATTTTTAACCCTGCTACCTTGCCATAGTCTATAATTTCCTTTAGTAATACAGGTATTGATTTGATGGGGTCTTCTAAAATAAATAAAAGGTCATTGGCAAATGCTCTTACTTTAAATTCATGTGTTCTAATTTTTAACCCTTTAATTTCTTTATTTTCTCTTATTTGTTCATTTAAAGATTCTAATGCAAAAATAAATAACAAGGGCGATAATGGACACCCTTGTCTCGTGCCTTTTTGTATTGGAATGTCTTGTGTTAGATCGCCATTAATTATGATTTTTGCCTGTTGGTTTTTGTAGATTGCTTTTATCATCTTATAAAAGGATGAGTCTGGGTTACATGCTTCCAATTTATGTAGTAAAAATGACCATGATAAATTATCAAATGCCTTCTCGGCATCAAGAAACATAAATACTACTTGTTTCTCTGGATGTATTTCATAATACTCAAAAGCATCAATAAGGGTTCTTGTGTTGTTTTTCATTTGCCTTTTTGGTAAGAAGGCCGCTTGATCTTGATGAATAACCTCGGAAAGTACCCTTTTTAATCTGGTAGCCAAAATATTAGCATAAATTTTATAATCTGAATTTAGAAGTGAAATTGGCCTATAATTCCTAATTAATTTTTTGTCTCCTTCTGGTTTAGGAATTAGGGTTATGACAGCCTGATTCCATGTATCTGGTATTTCTCCCGTCTTATTTATCGCTTCAATCAGTGTTTTAAACGGAGTATTGATCTGATTCTCAAGGATTTTATATATCTGATTCGGCAAACCATCTGGACCTGGGTTTTTTTTGTTTTTTTGTTTTCTAATTGCATCTACTATTTCTTGGGTTGTAATCTTCTGATTTAATATATATTGTTGATGTTGTGAAAATTGATATCTATTTTTCTCTAATAAATACTCTTTTATTTGGACAGTATTTTCAGTTTCTTGTTTGTATAGTTCTTTGTAATAGTCCTCAACTATTTGCTTAAATTCATGTAAAAGATATTTTTCTTCTCCCTTATCATTTTTTAAGGTTAAGATTGTTCTTTTTTCTCTTTCCTTCTTTAATTTGTAAGCCAACCATCTGGTTGGCTTATTAGCATTTTCAAATAGATATTGTTTTGTAAATTCAATTTTTTTTGCTATCTCATGGGATAACATCAAGTTTAACCTATGCTGTAAAATTTTTATTTTGGATCTACTTAGGTCTTGTTTTGTGGCCTTCTTTAATTTATCTTCTTCCATTTTAATTTTTTTACAGAGGTATTCATATTCCACTTTATTTTGTTTAGCTTTCCAGGCCTGATGGCTAATTAAGATTCCTCTTAAAAAAGCTTTATAGGCATCCCAGATCACTCTAATAGATGTTTCCTGTTGGGTATTTCTTTTAAAAAATTCTTTCGTTTCAATTTTAATTTTTTCTACTAATGTTGAGTCAGTTAGCATGTTGCGATTAAATGACCATCTACTTTTCTTTTTAATTTCTTTTAACGAGATTAAGATTGGGTTATGATTGGCGAAGGTAGCAGGTATTATTTCCACTTCAATTACCTCTTTTATTAAAGGCACTGACATCCAGGCCATGTCAATTCTTGACCAGGTTTGGTGTCTTGGTGAATAATATGTGAAATCTTTTTTGTTTGGGTTTCTAACTCTCCAACTGTCAACTAAATTAAATTCTTCCACAATTTCTAAGACATTTTTTGAAAGTGCCATTCCTCTTCTTTTATTTTTCTTATAATTACTTCTATCCACTTTTACATCAAAGATTGCGTTATAATCACTTATTATACAAATGTTGTTGAAACTCTGGCTGGCCAGGATCTTCTGTAGTTCTTTAAAAAAAGGATCCTGATTTTGATTTGGCGCATATATATTAATTATTAAAGTTTCTGTACCATATCTTGTTATTTTAATCGCTACTATCCTACCATCTCTGGATGAGTGAATTAATTGTGGATTTAATTGTTCCCTAACAAATATTACTGCTCCCCCTTTTTTTCCCCATCTGATGATATAAAGGCTTCACCTAATTTTTTGGCTCTTAGATATTTTACATCACTTTTTTTTATGTGGGTTTCTTGCATACAGATTATGTCCGCTTGATATTTGGCTGATTGGTGAAATATTTTTTTCCTTTTTTGTGGGCTATTCAGCCCATTCACATTAATAGAGAGGATTTTAAGCGTTTTGGTGTGCGCCATTTTTTCTTTTCTCTTCCTCCGCCTTGCTCTTATATTGGAACCGTGTCAGCATTTCTGATGTCTTAACTTCTATTCTTTTTTTCCTTTTTTTCTTTTCACCTTCTTTCTTTTTTTCTTCTAGTTCTGTTGGATTTTCTTCTCCACTGTCATTCTCTTCATTTTTCTCCTCTTCCTCTTCTTCATCTCTCTGCCATCCTAGGTCTTCCCCATAAGTTTCCAGAAAATTTTCTAGCTTGAATATTGAGTTAATTTTATGTCTTTTACTTTGAAATTTGAAGAAAATGCCTTCAGGATATAGCCATTTATAAGTTATATTCCTGGTCCTCAGCAAATCTGTTAAGTCTTGGTATTTAAACCGCCATTCTTGTACACTCCACGGTACTTCTTTAAGGAATCTAATTTCCTCCCCTTGAATCTGGACTCTATTTTCATTTGCAGCTCTCAAGATTTTTTCTTTCATTTCTCTTTTGAAGAACTTAATGTGAACTTCCCGTGGTAAGTTGTATTTCCTGGCATAAGAAGAATTCCTTCGATAAACTGCTTCAATTTCTGCTGTCAAATCTTCTTTGGAGCACACTTCCAGTTGTTCTGCTAAGTTATCCACTATTTCTTCTTTTAGGTTTGAACCTATTTTTTCTGGGATGTTCTGGCAACGTAAAATTAGTGCTGCCTTATCCATCTCGAAGCTGATTAGTGTTTCTTCCATTCTTTCATTTTTTGCTCTTAATTCTTGGACTTCTAATTCCACCTCTGCCACTCTTCAGTTTGTCTTTTGCTGATTGGATGCAATTAATCGTTGGTTAGTTGCAATTTTTTGAATTTCCTGTTTATTTTCCAAAATTTGTTGTCTGAATTCTTTCGTTTCTGCTTGGACTTGTCTTGAGATTTCTTCCATTTGTGCCTGGAGCAATTGGATGGGTTCCATTTCCTTTTTAATTAGTACGGGCAACGTGTTTTCTATGGTCTGTTTTATCACTGCTGAGACTGATTCTTTTATCATGGCTTTTAAGTCTTTAGTAGACATCTGGGGTATATTAGTTGGTGTTGATTTAAGTTGGCTCATGTTTTTAGCTATATTGGGTGATGGAATGGATGATTTCCTGTTACCACTACCTCCACCTGATGCCATGGAATTTGCTCAATTCACACCCCCTCTTTTTTTTTATTAACTACTAGGGCTTTATAAATTATTTCCTATCAGAGTTAAATTACCCAATTAATTAATTAATTAATTATTCAGTAGTCAATTGTTCAAAATTAAATTATATACCAATTAATTGATAAATATTTAAACTAACTTTTAAAAGTATTTTTTAAAGTAATTTATTAAATATTTTTTAGGTGCTAAATGTATTGAACCTCTTAATTAAGTAGAAACTTACTTTTAGTCTTTAAGATAATTTATTAAATGCTTTTAGGGGCTAAATGTATTGTTTATATTATATTATTATGTTCCTAAATTCTAAACATTAATTGAGTTATTTCTAAACTATAATCTTCCCCTTTTACACCTTTATACACTTATAGACACTTATATACCCTTATATACACTTACACTAATTATCAAAGTTTAATTAAATTACTTAAATTAATTAATTAATAATTATTAATGATAATCTTTTTTAAAAAGAATTTATTAGGTATTTTTAGGATCTAGATAATTATTTCTCTTTATTCTTATTATTAATCCTATTTAGTTCTTATATTTTAAACTGTTTATTTATTTATTTATTTATTTATTGTATTTGGGTCAGTTAATTCTTAAGATATGTTTTTCTCAAATTTAGTTTCTATATTTATCTAATTCTTTTCTGGTCTATATCCTATCTTCTCTCTAAACTCTTCTAATATGATTTCACCACTTTAAATTTTTATATCTCAAATGGCACAGTTGTAAATAGTCACCCCTATAGCAACAGCAATTCTCCCCACTCCTTTACCTCCTGACTTTTATACCCTTCTCTTTTTAAGACTTTTCACTTTAATAGTATGTCTCTTTAAGTTCTTTTAATCTTCCTCCGTTGTCTGCGCAGTCACTTCTCTTCCGTGTCTCACACTATTTTTGTAGTTACGCTAATTCTGTAAGTTACGTTAACTCCGTAAATCTCTCTTCCTCTCACGTAGATTCCTTTCCCCTTCTATGTCTTACGTTAGTTCTGTATTCTTTGCGTTCCTTACGTTATTTGTGGCTCTTACTCCGTCGCTCCGTCACTCCGTTGGCGCCGATCTCTTGCGTCAGCAGGTCCGTCGCTCTTCCCCAAGCTGCCTCAGCTGCGATCGTGACTCAGCTGCTCCCGATTAACTTGACTGTTTGCTGCGCCCTCCTCTTAAAGGTACCTTTCCAATTTCCTCTTATGCCACTGTTCCTGCGACAACAAAACAAAAACAAAACTTTCTGCAGTATATATTTTCTTTCAGCAGACTACTTTAATTAACTTGCCTTTTCTTTGTGCACTCCCGCTTTGGTTATTGAGCTAGCCGGTCGGTCTAGAGGGTAATTTTTTTTTTCAGGCTCTTTCAGGCAATCCTAGTTAAATCTCACTAGATTGCAATTTCACCCCTTCTTAACATTCCATTTTAGAGTTCGGTACACTTAAATTGGCCAGAAACAATTTTTTTTTACTTAACTTTGGTCTTTTTTCTTCTTAACTCCGCTGGACTCCTATGGTTCCCGGGTCCCTCTTCTCCTCGGCTCATCTTGCATCGAGGCCCTTTGAATTTCCCTGTTTTGGGGCACACTACAGCTTCGGGGGTTGCCACTCCCCACCCGCTGGTGTTCCAGAGCCCCCTACCACCTCTCTCCCTACAGGAGAAGGGTGAGGCAGTCTCCAAAGCCTAAAAGAAAGCAAAGGTTTGGCAGACGTGATCAGAGCATTCTCTCACACACGTCTGCCCTCGAGCTGACCGGAACCGGATCTCCAGCTTTTCTTTCCTCTTATCTGTCTTTCGCTTTTCTCTAGCTCATGGCCTTGAGCTGCAAGCCTCCTGCTATGTGTTATATTATTCACAGGTGCTATGTGTTCCTTTGCTTGATTTTTTCCCTGGGAATATCTACCCCACAAATCCTAATAGTGTCTTTGCCTGGGAACCTATTTTACCGCATTTTCCTGGGAATAGTGGGCCAGTATATTTGGGTGCCAGTAATCCTCCCAATTGATTGGTGGATGTTGAAGGGGCTTATTTCAGATCAAGCATAATTGTAGTTGTATTCCTATGCTTGGACATTACTAACAGAAGTGTATATGACCAACAAAATCTTTTCTGAAAATAAAGGACTTTCTGTTTAAGGAGACCTGTTGTGGACTGCATCTACTGGTGCAATCTCACAGTGATGGAGAGCAAGGCATCTGTCTTGTGCCTGTAAACTCCTCTTAGCACTTTAAAATTCATAAGACTGGGAACAGCACTTTTAAATACATGAATGATCACACTGCTCAATTTAAAATTAAAATTGTGTTCACTTACGTTTCAACCAAGGTCATAAGAATGATAAAGAGTATAGATATTAAAGGCTTAACAAGTTAAATCATTTCATGTTAAATTGACACTACAGGAATTGTAAATTACACTGAAATCAAACTATGCTTATTGCAGATTAACACAACTCTGTGTAATATTATACAACAGGATAGTAGAATACTGTTTGATAGATTAGGAATCATGAGGTTTTTAAAATCTTGTCAATATTCAAGTTTTATCAGCCTCTTACTATTAGAACAATACCTGTAGGTATGCTAGTGACAGTTTATAACATGTTCAGGTCTCTAAGAAATGCAGAAGTTATTGCCAACTTGTTCTATGTACAGAATTTCTTTACTACCAATCTTCTACACCTTCCCACCCCTGATTCTGCATAGGGAAAGTTGTGCACTTGCACAAAGGCTGCATGTTCATTTTACCACATTCATAGTGCGGCCTGAATTGTGCCTTATTTAAAAATAATAATAAACATTAACAAATGAAGCTGCCTTATACTGAATCAGACCATTGGTCTATATATAGCAGGAAGCCCCCCCAGGCTGAAGCCGCAGAATGAGCTGCACCAGACAACGAGTGTAAAGGTGTAACAGATAAAGCTTTATTGGATCCAGTCAGCACGGAGTGCAAAAAGGCTGGACCCCATTTCTTTGCATCAGATAGTTTTTATACAGTCGGGGCGTGTTAATACAGCAAGTTTAATCATTTTCCTGTTAAGTCAGTCACATATTCTTATTTTATCTAACATCTGTTGAATTCCCCGGTTCATCTCCTCCTGTCGCCCCGAACTTCTGCTTTTCCCTATAGCAAATACAGGGACCCTTGCTCTGGGCTTTTTGCCAACTTGGCTACTTCTGTAATTTCTCTTTCGGCTGTCAGGCAGTTATTGTGTTCCATCAGCAAAGCAAGCATTTTATCTGAACTAAAGTTCATCAGGGAGAAGGGGCTGATTTTAAGTTTGGTTCATAAGCCTAGGGTCGGGCCGGGCCTGGGTCTTCTGGCTAGGCCCTGCTTCATATAGGTCTCCTCAGACTGGTAGCCACTGTCCAGGGTCTCAGGCACAGGTCTTTCACATCAACTCCTACCCAGTCCTTTAAACTGGAGATGTCAGGGACTGAACCTGGGACCTTGTGCATGCCAAGCAGATACTCTAGCACTATACCACAGCCCTCCCCATGAATAAAGTGTCCCCATTTCTGTCATGAATACATCATTAAAATTAATCATATCTATAACATGTAACATAAACAAGGATTTTTTTTTTCAAAATCTGTTAAAGGGGTCAGCATTTTCCCCACTGATTATATCCAAATATGTTTAGGGTCACAGTCACACAAATTTCAGACTATGTGGTAAGTCTGACTCTACATTAAATTTGTGTTAGATATAAGAAGAATTTCAACATGATTGTTTTGTTGCCTGAAAGCACCCCCTTCAGAGTGTTTCAAGTCAGTTATGCCTTTATCTGCCTGCTATGCAAACCCCAGGTGTATGTTTACAATTGAAGAAGACAATAGTGAGTTCAATACTGCACTACAGTGGTAGTTGGGGGTGGGGGAGGTTGCTACAGTCCATTCTGTCTCAACCCCCAGCACTTCCTAATAACACTTTCACTTAGCACTTTGACCTAATATACTGATGCACTGCATGGATTATAGGAAGAACTTAAAGACACCTCTCCATAGATTCAGGCCATGTTGGTCTGAAACAACCAATATCTTGCATCTTGACTCTCACTGGCTCTTCCTGGCAACACCTTCCTCACTCTCTACCTATATGTAATGGCTGCTGAGTTCTGTTTCAATGTATCTGAAGAAGTGTGCATGGACACAACAAGCTGTCTATCATCTATCTAGTACTGGTTATATAGCAGTAGCCTTGAGCAGAAAATAAAATCATAAAATAAGATAATGCCTTGCTTAGTGTTATTCTTCTGTTGTTTAATTAATCTATAAATATATAATTTGCTTAGCATGTTGGCTGTTTCCAACTTTCCAATTGGCTGTGCAGTGTGCTCCATCAGCCATTGGTCCATCAACTGCCACTCAAGAGCAGAGCTCTGTTGGGGCTGGGGTGCGCCGGGGTGCCACTTTGGGAGAGAGGAGGCTGGGGGGCGGGCACATAACTAAGCCCCGCCCCCCAGCTTGCTTTCCCGGCCTGTGCTTCGATGCGGAGCCAGAGGAAAGCCTCCCTTCCCCCTCTGCTCAACCTTCCTGGGCTGCGGCAGGCTGCCGGCCCGGGGAGAAGCCCCCATCCCTCCCCCCTCACCATTCTCGGGCCGGGCAGGCTGCCGCCGGCCCAGGAGGAGCCCCATCCCTTCCCCCCTCACCATTCCCAGGCCAGGCAGGCTGCCGCTGGCCCGAGAGAAGCCCCTTCCCTCCCCCTCACCATTCTCGGGGCCACGGCAGGCTGCTGGCCCCGGGAAGAAGCCCCCATCCCTCCCCCACTCACTGTTCCCGGGCCGCGGCAGGCCACCACTGGCTCGGGAGAAGCCCCTCCCCTCCCCTCTCTCACCCCTCCCTACACTGCTCAGTGTTCCCGGGGCCATGGCAGGCTGCCGGCCCCGGGACAAGCCCCCATCCCTCCCCCCGCTCACCATTCCTGGGCCACAGGGGGGCACAAGGGAGGGAGAAGCTGGGCCCGAGTGGCGTTAAGCCACTCGAGCCCAAGCAAGAGCGAGGGGGGGAGAGAGGGAAATGCCGGCCCCAGTGGGGGGAGAATCGCCCCTTCCTTCCTTCCTTCCTTCCTTCCTTCCTTCCTTCCTTCCTTCCATCCATCCATCCATCCATCCATCCATCCATCCATCCATCTTGCCTTCTGACATACTTCAGGTGTTGTCAGGTGGTGTAGCATATGCAAATAAGTTATGCTAATGAGTCATGCTAATGAGCTCCTGCATCTCTTTTTCTATGAAATGACTCCTGGAGACACCTATAGTCACTCCCCTCAAGCCCGATGGCTCTGTCCGTTTGTGCGCTGACTATAAGTGCACCATCAACCAGGCTCTACAGCCACATGCATACCCAGTTCCTGTGGTGAGCCACCATCTAGCCTCGATCTCTGGGGGCCGGGTGTTCTCCAAGATCAACCTCGCCCAGGTATATTAGCAGTTGCCCGTAGATGCAGCCACAGCCAAGGCACAGACTATCGTGATGCACCGAGGTGCTTTTAAAGTAAACCGGCTGCAGTTCGAGGTAAGTGTCGCCCCCAGCATTTTTCAAGAACTTATGGAGCGCCTTCTTCGGGGTCTGCCTGGCATTGTACCCTATTTCAATGACATCCTAATTGCCAGGGCCTCTGATCTTGAACTGGCTACTTGGGTACGAGAGGTCCTTCGTCGGCTACAGGACGTTGGCCTTCGGCTGAAGAAGGAGAAATGCGAGTTCTTCGTCCCTACCATTCAATTCCTGGGTTACCACCTAGATGCTGATGGCATCCACCCGGCTCCGGACAAGGTTGCTGCAATCTGCAACGCACCCCCTCCGAAGTATAAGAAAGAGCTGCAGTCCTTCTTAGGACTATTGAACTTTTATCATGCCTTCGTGCCCAACAAAGCAGCTCTTGCAGAACCACTCCATCGTTTACTGGACAAATCAGCTCCATGGGCATGGGGTCACCAGGAAAATGCCTCCTTCAAAGCTGTCAAAGCCCTCCTTGCCTCCGATGCCATCCTTGTGCACTATGATGAGAAGAAGCTCCTCATCCTAGCATGTGATGCGTCACCTTACGGGATCGGGGCCGTGCTCAGTCACTGGTTGCCGTCTGGCTGGGAGACCCCTATTGCATTCTATTCCAGAATGTTATCCCCCGCTGAGATAAACTACGCCCAGATAGATCAAGAGGCACTAGCAATCATCGCTGCAGTGAAGAAATTTCACGATTTCATCTACGGGCAGGAATTTGAAATCATCACCGACCACAAGCCGCTGCTTGGCATCTTCACGGCCGACCGTCAAACTCCCCAGATTCTGTCCCCCCAGATGATGCGCTGGGCAGTTCTTCTATCCGCCTCCTCCACAGGCCCAGCAAGACCATCGGGCACACTGATGCCCTTAGTCATCTGCCGCTTCCATCTTTAGGACCACCCGAGGCCCCACTCCAGGAAGTTTTGCTGATTGAGCAGCTGCTGCAGTCTCCACTCTCCATTGCCAATATAGCATTCCACACTGGCCAGGATTGAATGCTCAGCCAAGTCTACAACCGTGTGTGGAGGGAATGGCTGTCAGGGACACTCGATGCCAAATTCCAGCCATTCCTGTCGAGATCATCTGAGCTGTCGGTAAACAAGGGTTGCCTGTTGTGGCGAAACAGAGTTGTCATCCTCCCCCACTTCACCAACAGGTGCTGGATGCCTTGCATGAAGGGCACCCAGGCATCATTAAGATGAAGGCCATCTCTAGAAGCTATTGTTAGCTGAATTGCTTTAATTTAAGATTAGCAATTGGCAAAATAATGGGTTTTTGCCAACTATACCAAGGTCCCGCCTCTTCCAGGAGTTCTCAGAAAATAGGTATGGAGGCTGAGTGGTTTCTTTGAATGGTGTTTACTATAAAATGTTGTTCAAGCATACAAGGAATAATAATAAAACCGCATACACACAAAATCTAAGGAAATCAGATAGAAAATAGCACTGTTGCATGACCAGGAGTATCGCTTGAGGGGAAATACATTACCTATCTTGGTGATGGGTGGTCTACTTCCACAAGAAGATCGAGGGAGGGATGAGTAAGAAAAATAGGGGGAACGAGATCTGAACCTGCAGATACATGCTCCAGTCCTGGCTGCGCAAACCAGGGATTAAAGATGGAGGCAAGGTGTTGGGTACAGGAAGCTGGAGATGAGAGGTTGGTAAGAAGATAGGGGTCAAAGGTGGCTAGCCAAGCATTTCTGTTGTGCAAGATTTTTTATCAGGTGGCATTGGGGCAGGCTGCACTGACCACATCCCCTTGTCACACCTACTAGTTTGTCTGTCCCTACTAGCCTAACTATTGGTCGGTGTCATAGGGAGGAGGAGGCAGGAAGGAAGGAGTGGGCAATATTGCAAATCTAGGTGCTAATCAGGATCTAACACCTGGGCCATCTGGTCAGTCTTCTTGGCGCCAATCCTTGGTCTCGTGATGGCTTCGGCCAGGTCACTTGATGGTCGGCGATTAGTTGCTGGGCAACCTAATCTCTTACAGGAACTTTGGGGGAAGGTGTGAGGAGGCCAGCGTAAAGGAGAAAAAGGACCCTTTGAAATGGAGTCTTGGTCTCCCTGTTGGTGGGAACTCGTGAAGTAGAGAGAAGAATCCTTTGAAATGGAATTCTGGTCTCCATGCAAGTGTGAACTCTGAAGGAAGTCTCCCGCTGTGGGCTGGAGCCTCTCCTAGCAATAGAGAGTGCCTTTGCCTTAGGCAGAAAGCCAACCTAAAAGGTCAAACTTATGATTTTAAAGTTCATAAGAGCATATAATATGCCTTGCTGGCTTACACTATGTTTGGTGGCCCAGCATGGATCAGCAGATTGAGCGGTGGGTCCGGACATGTCAGCCATGCCAGGAGTCGAGGTCAGCAGCTCCAGAGGTTCCTGTTCATCCATGGGAGAAGCCGAGGGGCTTGTGGTCCCACATTCATGTAGACTTTGCTTGGCCCTTCCAGGGCCGGACACTCTTGAGTATCGTGGATGCGTATTCCAAGTGGTTGGAGGTCATCCCTGTCACCTCCATGATATCAGCTGTTGTTGCCCGCTGCCTAGACCGTTTCTTCACCACCTTCAGCCTGCTAGACCTTCTCATGTCTGACAGTGGAACTCAATTCACCTCTGCAGAGTTCCAGACCTTCCTGGACGAGTGGGGTATCCGGCACATCACCTCAGCTCCTTTCCACCCCGTGACGAACAGTCAGGCTGAGCAAATGGTGCGAACAGTAAAGGACTCGCTCCACAGGATGGGTGACGGGAATTTCCCAGCCAAGCTCGCCGGGTTCTTGTTGCAGCAGCACTTCTCGCCACACACCGCCACTGGGAAATCACTGGCGGAGCTGCTTATGGGCCGCCAGCTGTCCACCTGCCTGAGCCACCTTCACCCCGACCTGGAGCCAGACATCCACTGCAACCCTATCACCACAGGGTCCACTCAGTCCTTTGCGCCAGGAGACGCAGTGTACACCTGGAGCTATGGGGCAGGTCCACACTGGGTTCCAGCAGTCATTGTGTGCTCAACAGGCCCTATATCATATGAGGTGAGGGACGACACAGGGCAGGTCCGTCGCAGACATCTGGCCCAGCTGAGATGCCAGTGGCCAGCACTGGAGGATCGGTTGCAATGCTCTCCAGTTCCTGAGCCAGAACAACGCTTGCAATGCTCCCCAGTTCCTGAGCCGAAGCAATGCTTGCCACGCTCCTCAGTTCCTGCATCGGGACAACATTTGCAATGCACCCTGGTTCCTGAGTCTGGCCTGGGAGATCTCCCAGCACAGCAAGATGCCGGTGCCTGGGGGAGTCACCTGACAGAGGGTAGCCCTCCGCCAACTCCAGCCTGGGACAACCCAAGGGAACAGTCTGCTGAGCCACTGCCAGCTCAGAACGAGGTAGGCCCCCTGCTGGAGCTGGGTCGTGCCCCGGAATTCTCGGAGCTCCCAGACTTTACAGACCGCTCCCCCTTGAGTCCGCTGCCACAGCTCATGCCGGCCCATATGGAGTCCCCAGATTTAAGAGGAAGTTCTCCATTGGGTTCAACCTTACCATGCCAGTCCCGACGGACCAGGCAACTGCCCCCACACCTAAGGGTCTTTGTTGTTTGAACTTAGGGGGGAGGAATGTTGTGTTTGTTTAGAATATGAAACAGTAATAGCTTGAAAAGGGCTCTGGTATCCTAAAGCTCCAATTCCTATTGGCTGATAAATAAAGACTCCCATTGGTCCTGAAGCCAATCTAGATACCCAATCACTGAGCCCTGCTTGGGTCCAATAGTATTGCTTGTATATAGTTACATTGTTGAAAGTTATGTGTTGGAATAGTATAAATGAAAGTGCTGCTCTCATAGAGCTGTCTTTTGAGCTGAACAATGTCACAGAATAAAAGCTTGTTTGTTTGAATTCATCGCCTCCTGCTCAATACTTGAAATAAAACTTCATCTGAAGAAATCTATTGAAATATTTTCAGATCAGATACTTTCTCAACCACAATTTGAATTTATTTAACTCCATAGAACTATGATATAGATTTTCCAAATACAGTTTTTCATGTTCCTATTCAGTTAGGTAAAGCTGGTGCTTTTAAGAATCATGTACAACTTGTACTGCAGGAAAGGTGCTATAAAGATGAGACTCACTGTCAGATCACATCCAAGAGAAAACTATGCACTATGGACACACATGGCTCGGCATAGACTAATGGTCTAAAGGAATGTTGGTTGGCAATGTACTATGTCAGTAAGCACATACAAACATGGAATGGGGCTGCTTAGTGCCCCTCCCCCCAACTACTGATGCCTTATACGAGAGGGAGTTGCAAAGTGGAGGTACTGCTTTTTGCCTGGAAAGGCCTAGCCATCTAGGTAAAGCTCCCACCTGCTCAGCTCTACTCCATGACTATTGGGGAAGGGAGATGCAACCTGGAGGTGCTACTTTTTGCCTAAGGAAACCTTGCCATCCAGGCTGAGCTTTTCTACTTTTCCATCTCCACTCCCAGCTGTCTGTTTGTAAAATGAACAAACAAACTTCAAAGCTGGTACTGATTTGTTAATTAATAACTTATTGTTTTATATCTGTATTATAATAAAAAATTGTATTTGTAGCTGCCTGGATCATTTTTTATTATACAAAAAATGGGATACAAATAACTTAATAAAAAAAATTAAAATCTAGTTATTAATGTATACATAGCCCTCAGGATAATAAGCCTAGGTCACAGGAAATCTGGGAAAATCTTGAAAAGTACATAACTAGTCTCCTACTAAAGTTCCTTGATTCTTTTGTTTTAGTAGCTGGCAATTTTAATGCCAGAGCCAGCCCCTCTGATGAAATGATGTATTTTAGTAATAATGCTTAACATTTCCCTTACCACTACCACCCCAGACAATCTAAGGATGCTAAATCAAATTGGAAATGATTTTGCTTAGCACAATTAGCAAGCAGATTAGGTTTGTTTAATTTGATTGGCATAGTCAAGGGTGACATTCTCATTCTCATCAAGCCAAGGAGCTAGTATCATTGACTTTGTTATAAATTCGCATAAACTGTTAGATTATGTCAATCACTTAAGAGTATGGACTCAAGTCAATACTTGAGAATGACCAAGATTCAAAATCTAACTGTTCACCTAACTCTTCAGACTGCAGGCAGGTTCAAGTACTTGAATCATCGTCTTCTGCTAAAAAAAAAAAAAGGAAGCATAGAATCTTAATGTATGCAACGGTCAGAAGATCAGTTTATCCAGGGGTCATTTCGTAGAAAAGAGGTGCAGGAGCTCATTAGCATAACTCATTTGCATATGCCACACCCTCTAACATGCCGGAAGTGTGTCAGAAGGCAACACCCACCCCTCAGGCTCCACTCCACAGGTGAGTGAAACTGACCTGCTCTTCCTCCATTCCCTTCCCCATCCAATACTTTGTGCAATAAAAATAAGTGTAAAGAACACACCCTCATTCTCTCCTGCTCCCTTGAAACCACCAGGTTTCAAGTAGACTTGAGATACCCAGGACATGTGCACCACCCATCCCTTTCCCTTCACCTCCCCACAACAAGACACCCTGTGAGGTAGGTGGGGCTGAGAGAGGTCTTTTGAGAACTGCTCATGAGAGAACAGCTCTGAGAGAACTTGTGACTGGCCCAAGGTCACACCAGCAGCTGCATGTGGAGGAGTGGGGAATCAAACTCGGTTCTCCCAGATTAGAGTCCAACTCCTGACCACTACACCAAACTGATGGGGTGGAAGCTGCTGAAGGGTTGGTGAAATTTCTCCAGTACTTATGTGCCATGTGCCCAGATAAAAATGGTATACTTAGAAAATGTATATGCCACCTTGAGCAAATCTCTGGAAAAGCAGCACACAGTCATAAAAGGAACAATGATAAAATTATCAATATTAAAACAAAACATTAAAAACAATAAAGACCCTAGCAGGGCTTTCCCTGGGGCGCTGCGCCTCTGCACTGCTCAGGGAAGCCAAGAAGGGGGCGGGGCTTGGTCATGTGCCCACCCCCTGGGCTCCTCACTCCCGGCGCTGCACTCCTGTGCACTCCCGCTCCAATGAACCCTTGAGTTTATCATTCTAGGCAATATTTGGAAATCCCAGAATCTACTTTGGATATACCAGTCTGGCTTCAATTATTTCCTTTGCATATGGCCCTGAAGGTTTTCTTACACTGACTTGATGCGGAATGAGTTTTCAGCCTAAGCATATCAGTTAATTATTTGTCTGAAATTGAAATTTCATTTGTCTTTTTTGAAAAAACCTAAGAGATTTGCAAATATATTATTAGGGGTGTCTTGCTACTTAAGTCCTTGGATGTGAGGTACTCAGGAGGGTCAAACAAAAGAGCCTTGGTTAATATTTTCCTACAGTCAGGCTACTCTCTTTGAGAGTGCATAGTAGAATCCCTGCCTTAATTGAGATAATCACCTTTAGTATAAAAGAGTAGCATTTCTCCCACACTCTGGTATCAGAAGGCCAAAGTCTGTTGGGGAGCAAATAGCAGAGGCCGGGGGGGGGGGGGGGTGAGGGAATCCTGTTGGGTAATAGTGGTTCTTCAGGTATGTAGGATCCAGAACATAAAGAGCATTAAGATATTGCTGTCAAGAGGAAGAAAGTACTTATAACAACACTGCTGACCTAAGTTTCCATACATATATAAAATCAGGACCAAGATTACCTCCAAGGTCTTTACAAAATGGATTACCCCAATGGAACCCCATATAGTATATACAAACAGATCCTCTTCAGGATTCCAGCCTATTTATGATAAGTGACTTCCATACTTTATGCTACACTTCCACAGACTGCCAGTACAGGATATCACTGGCACTGACTGTATTCTCCTTACATCAATGACTAAATACAAATTAGGCATTCTTTTTATATACTGGCCACCTAGTTCCCCAATGGGCATTCTTTATGAGTTGGCAAAGGTGCTGTGTGGTGCTGTGTGGTGCTGGAAACTCCTAAACTGATCATTATGGGGGATTCAAAGAGTCACTTGGCCACTCAAAGAGGTGGTTATCCACCTGCTACTTAAAATACCATCCCTACAGGAAAATGAAGTTGCCAAGTATTACCCCAACCCTAATCTGCATTTTCTGGAAAAAGTGACTGAGAAAGCAATAGTGGATCAAGCCTTCCAAGCCTTCTTGGGTAACCCATCTGCTTTAGGTCCTTTTCAGTCTGGTTTCAGGACAGGCTGTGGGATGGAGCTTTAGTTGATGACCTCCATCTAAATTTAGAACAAGGACACGTCTCTTTGTTGCTCTTATTGGACTTATCTGCAGCCTTTGATGCAGTAGGTCCTATTATCTTGTTGAGGTGCTTGGATGCAGATGTAGGTATCAGGGATGTGTACTAAACTGGTTAAAATCAGTCCTCATAGATTAGACTTAGAGGGTTGCTATTGGAAACCAGTTATCATCAGTGTGGGACCTTTCCTGTGGAGTTCTACAGGATGCAATCTCTGTGTAAAGCTCTTAGGACAAATAATCTGTATTTTTGGGGTTGGCTGTCATCAAATGTGGATGACACTCAGCTCTATATATCCTTATCCAAATCTCCTGGAGCTGTTGTATATGTCTTGATTAACTGCCTGGCTTCTGTGGTAAATTGGGTAACAGTGAACAAATTGAAACTAAACCTTGAAAAGACAGGGGTAAACTGGTTAGGAAAGCAGAGATTTTGCAAATAAAATCCAAAGGAGCTTTGTTTTGAATTGGTGATTGATGTATTGCAGCATTTGGCAGTGAAACACTTTAGAAAACTGCTGTGAACTTATTGAAAGTGAAAAGTAATGGCAAGTTTTCTTTGAATGGCAAGGCATACCTTTTAAGTAAAAAGAACTGTAAGGTGATGCACAAACATATTTGCATTACTGCACCCTCTGAATAAAAATCCATCTATAGGATGCATCTGAATGTCCCTTGTAGAATAAATGCCAAAGTAGAAATTTCATTGTACCTGAAGGTCTATAAGAATGTCACATTCAGACATATAACTCTGATTCTGCTTAAATCTATTAAAAGACCTAATGTGGGGATTAACAGTGAGGTAACAGTGTCATTAAGATAAATGATGGTCGCATAATAAATGATAATTGAGCAGGGATATAAATTACCATCAGTTGATCAAGTTAATGAAGCCTGTAAGGAGAGAATCATATAGATTTTCTCAGAATTGGAAGAAGAAAGTTTTTAAAGAGCGAATGCAAGAATAAATGTTTCATTTTCTGTACACAATTTTGCTTGTTGTTACTTTCAAATCACAGATGTTTCATATTGTATCGTATACTTTAATTGTAGGGATATGATAAGATATAGTTAAAATTAATTATGTCCCCAGATGGATACATTTACACAGGATTTTGAATGTAGAGTGGTATATAATATAAGGAAAGGAATCCAGTGAGAATTAGTTCTCTATTTACATATTATTTGTTTTTCCTCTTATTTGTATTTGAAACAAACTTTTTCTTGTTGTATCTTCCTGAATTCAGTATCACTTAGCACCAAACAACAGAGTCCTCTAAAATTGTAAGATACTTGATTCTCCAAAATCAACATCAGTAGTCATGTTGATGTAAATAGAACAAACTTGAATTAAAGCTGAGTGTTTCTTGTGCAGATTTGGGGTATAAAATATCATGAAAAGTAGCTTCTCCTATGACAGAATCGATTACATTTATTTTTATCCTATGACTGGTTTTGTTTTTGATGTTCAGAGAGCTACCTCAACATACAATTTGACATTTGCAATCATGAATTTAATAGTATTGAATTATAAACTAGCTTGCAAAAGAAAACTGTAACAGGATTCAGCACAATAGAAACAGTGGTGAACAATATATCATAAATAGCTCTGATCACAAGAAGAATAAATCATATAAAATATTTTATCCACTAGCTAGTATGTATGTATGTATGTATGTATGTATGTATTTATTTATTTCATTTTTATCCCACCTAGTATACTGTCATGGTCCAGCCTGCTTTGGCTGAGGATCAGTCATCTGATGCTGATACCATCCCCGTCAGCACCTCTGAGACTCCACCAGCTGATGCTGTCAATGACCCTGAGACAATGGAGGCAGGTCCTAGTGCCCCAGTTGCTGAGGACAGCGTGTACTCCAACCCCTTGAGCATGGGGAACACAGAAGAGACAACCCAGAGAGGTGGCACCTTAACCACCCAAGATCTTGGGGAGACTTTGCAGGTTGCCTTGCCTCCCCCCTCCCCATAGCCAGGGGAACACAGGAGGAGGCAGGCATGCTTGGAAGTCCTCGAGAGGAGGCGGAGCATGTGCCTCACTGCCAGGCGACTGCCAGATCAAGAGGAAGACCTGGGGTTAATGAGCCAAATGGATGGCTCTTTCACAAGCAACAAGACCCAGCTGTGAGCCACCGATAAAGGATGGGGCTTCAGATGGGATAGGTGTGGAAGCAACTCATCACCTTTCTGAGATGTGTGACCACGCCACCTGGACCTGTTTCTGTCTGCAACTTCTGACCCTTTTGCTGTGACCCCAGACCTGCTAGACCATGCCTCTCGGACCTACTCAGACTTTGCTTCTCAAACCCTCAGCTAGTTTCCCTTGTGTATGGCTTTTGGACTGAACTCTCGACTTCGCGCTTCTGGTTAGTGATTCTGTCTTGTCTCCTTGGTCTCAGCTGAGTCTGCTCTGACCCAGGACATATACTTTTTTTTTTCCAATCTAGACCATCATTAGCGATCTAGTTTCAGAATGAGCACTTCTAAAAATGTTTAACATTCATAAATATATGAAGCTGCCTTATACTAGTTGGACCCTTGATCTAGCAGGCTCAGTACTGTATACTCTAAATGGCAGTAGTTCTTTGGGGTGTCATGCAGAGATCTCTTATATACTAATGGATCCTTTTAACTGTAAATATTGTGAGTCAAATCTGGGAGCTTTTAATAATAATAAAAATATTTCCTACCACTGAGCCATGCCCCCTTCCCCCCAGACTAGCTTATGTGCAGCAACACAAGAAATTGCTCTTGAACATGCCACTGCTGAACAGTCCTTGCTTGGCAAGAGGAGCACAGCTAGCTGGGGCTCTGAAATAGCACACAATCTGCTTCTTTCAAGTTAGATAGAACTCTGCTCAGGAAAAAGTTTGCTCACTAGACTTCCACTTCACTTGTAGCAAAACACTCTTCAAGGGTCCTACTCTTTTTAGAGAGAATTTACACTTAGCTCTATAATACTGGCTCTCTGAAAACAGCTCTAAGAAATTCCATCTGTTTTCTCCACTTTTTTATTCTTCTCTGTTTCTTCAGAAGTATGTCAGGGAAAAGGGGGAGGGGTGTCAGTGCTACATGGCAGATGTTTATTGATCATACTCCATAGCCTCAGCACCCACCCAGCCCCTAAAATCAACCAAAATGGAGAAGGAATTCCATCAAACTATGGGGAAATCTGGCGGAACGAAAGCTAACATAAATACAGCTAAAACTCAGATGCTGAAAGCCTATTTTCAAACTGATTCTGAGGCAATATCAATGCATACTAATTGCCAGAGGGACAACAAAATGGTGGCTCGTAAAGATGTCACGGAGGCAATGGGAGAAGCCCTCACCAGGAGAGACTTACAAGACACACTAAAAGACACTCTCAAAGCATTTAAAAGAGAGATTCTAGAAAACATAAGCGACATGTTCAAACCACTTGCTGACCAGATGGAAGAAATGCAATCAGCAATGAGTAAGGTATCCAAATCAGCTGAAGTGGCTTTGGAGGCCTCCAGAGCAAACCAAGAGGACATCAGAAAACTACAAACCAATGAAAACTGGGCAAGAGACAAGATCCTCCTGCTTGAACATAAAGCAAGACAGTGATATCTGAAGTTTAGAGGCTTCCCGGAACAAGCGGAAAGCAACATGGATCTCATTATTTTTACCTCACACTGGCTAGCACAAATGCTACAACTTGAAGAGGGGGTGATCCCAATAATCACAAGAGCATTTCGCATAGGCCTGACAGTACCAGACAAATGTAAAGATCCACACAGCATGCTAGTTGAAATTGCGGACTACAGGACAGAACAACGTATTCTTCAAGGAGCAAAGGCAAAAGGTACTTTTAAGTTTAATGATGCAGAAATAGCAGTCTTCGCTGATGTGGCGCCCAAGGCCCTGCAAATTTGACGGTCACTGAAGCCAGTGACATAGCACCTCAACGAAGCAGGATTTAGATATCAATGGCTTCCAACAGGATATCTACAGGCCAGACATCAAGGTGTGATCTACCAGGTGGATGACTTGGAATCAGGTGCAAATCTACTGAAAGCCCTCAGCATAGATGCTCCTCTGGCAATGGAGATCCAGCATTACAGGAAACACAAAAGGGTCTTTCAAAGCTCACTGCAGAAATGGAATAAAATCCCGGTTTGCCAATACAATATCCCTGAGGACTGAACACTGACATCTAAGTATAAAGGCTATGAGTGTTAAAATAGTCAAAACAGTTAAATTTTCCAATCTCCGTTGAAAGTATAAACCACTAAAATTCAGGGGCAAGGGGGTGGGTGAGTGAAGAGATGGTTGGGATGACCATGTTTACCCCCAAACGGTTATGAGGGGATTTTACTGTTATATTTCATTCTATGTTGGTACACCGAGCGGGTAGAGCACAAAGTGCTCTGTGAGGGATTTCACCTCACTCCGGAGGGTGAAGGGAATGAAGCTTGGATAAATATTCTTAGTAAAATAGTTAAATGGTATTTGAAAAACTGTGATAAAACCTGGTTAACAGTTTTTGGGGGTTGGGGAAAGGGGAGGGGGAGGGAGGAGGGAAAGGGGTTGAGTTCAAAAGGGAAGGTGAAACATCAAAAAGTAAGGTACATAAACAGGGAAGGGTAGTTTTAAAAAATCTTTAGGATAAAAAAAACTCAAGAAGGTAGATACATCTGAAACAAAGGGTTTTTTTTAAACTCTTCAGGATAAATGTCAAGCTCAAAAAGTTGGGAAAAAACACAACAAAGGGAGGAAGGTTTTTAAAATTCTTTAAGACAAAAGTCAAGCTCCAAAAGAGGGAGAGATGTCTAGCAAAGGGAAGGTGGTTTTTAAAAGTCTTTAGCATAAAAGTCAAGCCTAAAAAGGTAGAGAGACACTCACCAAAGGGAAGATGATTTTTAAAATTCTTTAGGATAAAAGCCAAGCTCAAAAAGCTGGAAAGAAACCTCACAAAAGGAGGATGGTCTTTTAAACTCTCTAGGATAGAAGTAAAGCACAAAAAGTCTTAACAATTTTTTGGAAGTGGTTAAGTGCGCGGACTCTAATGTGGAAAAACTGGATTTGATTCCCAACTCCTCCACTTGCAGCTGCTGGATAACCTTGGGCAAGCCATAGTTCTGTCAGAGCTGTTCTCTCAAGGACAGCTCTGGAAAGAGCTCTCTCAGCCCCGCCTACCTCACAGGGTGGGGAGCAGTTTACAAACTGCTTGGAGACTCCAAGTGAAGGGCGGGGTATAAATCCAATCTTCTCCTCCTCCTCCTCCATCTGTTCATTGTAGCTTGTGAACAGACTTCCAGAGTTTTGTCAATCAGGACTAACCATTCCTGCCTACATATGCTGGAAAGGCTAATAACGGTGTGTGAAGGGGATTGATGCCTACTGGAGAAATTACACAGGGAGAAGGCTTAGACCCCCTTATATCATGGCACTGATCCATATTGGGGCTAAACATGACTGCCATTTCTGTTTTAAAACACTGGGGAGATGTCACATCTGGTTTTGCCTTTGTTATTACAATGTATTCCATGATCCTCACAATAGTTCTTGGGTTAATTTACACTGAAGATAGTGACTGGCCCAAAATAACTCACTGATTTTCATAACTGGACAAAAATCCAAGTCTCCCTTGAACAAGTCAAACAGTATATATTTTTCATACTAGTTTGTATCTATATACAGATAGATGGAGAAACAGCACAGGCTAAACTTAGATGCAATGAGTCTTGTAGAGAACTAATTTTCCTAATGATTCCCTCAGAATGTGCAGTGAAGATTCACATATATGGGGATGATCACATGTAGCATTTTCTACCAGTACACATAACGAAATGTAATGGGTGAAAAAGTCTAGTGTGTTTTAATCATTATTAGGCTTTATGTGTGTGTTTATATATATATAAACCCTTGTTTATTCTCCACTAATATCCCCTTTCCATCAAAATGTATTAAAATTAATGTATTAGGAATTTAATTAAGAATAATGAGAACAGAAAAACAATATCCTAATACCACCAAGGTATTTAAAAGAAATGAAGAAAATAAAAGGAATGGGAAAGAGGAAAACTAGACAGAGATCAAAGAGTGTTAGCAGGGTTCTTTTTTTTAATTAGCACATGGGGAAAAACATTCCTTCCAATACTATTGTGTCCACTAGCAATTAGTAAAATAGCAGTACTTACGTTTAGAAGAGGTAGCAGTTGAACAACATAAATGTCATTGGTAATTTGATGAAAATGAGTTTCTCTGTTGAAATGCTGGATGTTTCTTGCCTTAAAAATAGAAAGCCTTGACCACAGTAGGAAGTTTGCATGATTAGGATACTTATATGAAGCAACAGCAATTACTACAATTTGCATATCTAAATTAACATAATTGTTTTAAATACTAATGACTTAAAATCTCAAGCAAGTTTTGACCTATAATAGTCATAGCAACAGGTTATGAAAATAGACAACAATCTGCATTTTCCCTGAAGAGCCATTCTACTTTAGGTACAATTCAGAATGAGTACTTCATTATCATATAAGAGCCAAGCCACGTGTTATTGAGATAAAAATGGAATTCTAACAGTGAATCTATTTGAAGTATTATAAATGTTCAGTCTCTGTATACTGTTATTTTTTGCTTACCCCTCCAGTCAGCAATGTATTTTCCTCAAAGCAAATCTTAGTTTACTGAAGTAGTTTATAATGGATGGATAACAATGCGAAAAGCATTTGCTTATTAGTAAGGAAGGAATGGTACTCAGACAACAATGCTCTACCTTTTCTTCTTGAGAAATAGGATATAAACAAGTAGGACCCCATGAGGACATGTGGGAGGCATCTCATTTCTCCCTCCTCCACTATTTCCCCTTTCCTTTTCCTGAAAGCCCATAGCCTCTCCCATTTTCTCGCTTCCTTATCTCCTTCTAGGGTGGATGTGTTGCCCCTAGCAGAGTCTAGTAAACTGTGCATAATAGCAATCAGTAAAATTGTTGCATATCTTTAAATCTTCACATCTCTATGCATGCATGCCCTGGTCAGGTGATCCAAAGCAGCCTTCTTATTGGCTCATAAAAGAGTCATTTCCTGTGGCTCAGAGGTGTTAAAATAGGGTTTACTGTTCTTTTTGTTCTACTTCTTATCAGCAAGGAGGCATGAAAGCAATTTCTTTTCACTGCAAGATCTAAGGTAATAAACTCTGCTCATCAAGATGAACCTTACATGATGAAGGAACATGAGTTCTAACCTCTGAACCTTTCTGTAGTAGAATAAAAGTCAGGTTTTCTATGAATTATTTTCTTGGGCTGTGAATTGGCACTATCTGGCCAACTATTCTCTGGCCTACAGCCCAGAATAGCAGCCAATCTCCAGGTAGAGATTGGAGATGTCCTGGAATCCCAACAGAATCCCAATTACAGAGATCAGTACCTTGTTAGGGTTGCCAGCTCAAGGCTGGGAAATTCCTGGAAATTTGGGGGTAGTGTTAGCCTGACTGCTCTTTTATGTTATTAATATTTTGGGAATATTAGCTCTTAATAATCAGCAGTAGGCATTAAGGGATCTGCACCATTTTTATACAGAGGTTGCTGCCTCTTCCAGACAAATCAAGGAATTGACAAGGAGACTGTTATCAGTATAACAAGGTTTTCTTTTACTTAAAGAATAAAAGGTAGCTTATTCAAGTGTTACAGAAACATTCATTCATACAGTTCTAGGAAGTCATACAGTTCTAGGAAGTCAGAGTAAAAGGGACGGTTGCATTATTAGGAAATCATTGACATTTTATATTTACCTGAGTAGAGAGAGTTGGTGTATTCCTGCTTGAGAAATAAAATGGGTTTATAGGGAATTGGGGGAGGTTGTGGATTAGGAGCCATGTCAGAGCATAGTGAGAGGGGGGGGAGAGGGAGACGGTGGTGCAAGAAGGAGCAGGCGATCTAAAAGAGAGAGAGATATTGTGCTGGGAACTTTCCTTTATTCAGGGGGTGGAAGGTGGTCTCTGGGAGCAGGCTTAGCCAGATGCCTGTCTTGAAACCACCCCTTAGAGAGTCCAGTGGAAGAAAGGCTAGGAGGAATGGTCAGCATTTGATTCTACCTGATGGTCAGAGAGATACCTAGGGCCAGAAGCTGACATCATCGGCTAGGGGCATTGTCTTTTAGATGAAGGTAGCACCTTTTGGTGGCCAAAACTGGTTCTTCCAGGAAATGTCCTGCTGTGTTCGCATCTCTGTGAGAAAATCCTTTGTTGTACCAAACGGATACTGTGATGGTGTCTTGTGAAGACAAGTCTCTGGTTAAAATGCCAAGATGGCTATTTCCTGTGTAAGTCTCTTTGTGTTGGGAGAAACCTCCTGGCCTGGAGGTGGCAACCTCAGAAAATGGTACTTTAAACCTCTGCTGGAAGCATTTAGAGTAATTTTCCCTCTGGTTACCCTTTCCAAGAGTTCATCCCACACAGTCAACAAAATAGTTCACTCATTTACTCTTATAGATCCCTATAGAAGTTCAGAAAGCATCATGCTGGCTTACAGTAGAGCCTTGGGAGGATGAGATTTGGGGAGCGAAACAACCTCAGAAGGCTATAATGCCATACAGCGCACCTGCCAATGCAATCATTTTCTCCAGGGGAATGATCTCTGTCATCTGGAAAGCTGTTGTAATTCCAGGTTGTTTCCAACCCCCACACAGAGGTTGGCAACCTTAGTTCCCATGGAAGAAATGGCTGCTTTGGAGGGTGGAGTCTATGGCATTGTACCCCTCTAAGGTCCCTTTCCTCCTCAAACCCCACCCTCCCCAGATTCCAGTGTGTCCAAAATCTCTAGCAATTTCCTAACTTGGAGTTTGCTGTTTGTATTTCCTTTCCACCCAACAGCCAACCTAGCTTTATCAGCCCCTCTGTCTTAAGCTCTCCCCTCCCCAGCAGCCCCTACCTAGAAAACTGTGGCCCAGTTGTGTGGTGCTGGCTGCTGGACCAAGGCCATTTGCATGGTCAGAATGCTCAAGGACTTGTGGGGTGTCATCTCATTTTTCCCTGTATCTCCCTCCCCACACTATTTCTTCTTTCAGTTCTGCAAGCAAACCTCATGTTCTCTCCTCCTTTTCTGCTTCATTCTCCTCTTTTCAGGCAATCACCAACCTAACTTTTATCTTGCTTTCCATCTTCAGCTATATTTATTATTAATTTACTTCATTTATATGCAACCTTTCTCCACAATGGGAACCAAAGCAGCTTACATTATTCTCCTCACCTCCTTTTTATCTGCAAAACAACCCTCTGAGGTAGATTAGGCTGAAAGTATGTGACTGGTCCAAAATCACCCAATGAGCTTCCAAAGCAATATGGGAATTCAAACTTGGGTCTCTCAGATCCTACTCTGAAGCTCTAACTGCTACACCATACTGGCTTTCATAGGGTGGCTGCTGTTGAACAGTAGCAGGCAACCATGCCTTGTTGAGTCATGTAAGTTGGGTGCTACCAAATCACCCAGAGGTTGCTTCCAGGCCTAGGGTTTCCAACCTCTATGTGGGACCTGGAGATATCCCAGAATTACAACTGAATTACAGACACAGACTGGCAAAATGAAGCGCAAGGGAAGCGGAGCAGAAAGATCTGGGCTGAGTTGTTGTGGGGCTTTCCATTCGCACTGCACAGACTGATGCGGGACCATACCAGGCAGGAGGCAGAACGGAGCGTTCACACTGTGGGGTGGTCTCTGGCAGCGCCACCATGGTGGCGCATGGCTTTGGTCTGTTTTGCCAACCTGCACATAGGTGCATGGGTGCAGCAGCTGGATCAGCGGGTTCACATTACCAGCACTGCTTGATGTGTGGCTTATTTGCGTCCACACTGCCAGGAAGTGGGATGAACATGCACCCAGACGGCTTGACACCAGTTTCACCAGGTACCTTTTTAACGTGGGACGAAAGCCCTTCAGGACAAGGTGAGTGTGGCATGGCAATGCCAGACAGCTGTGGCTGTGTGAATGGGCTCTCTTAATCCACTTGCAAAGTGGGCCTATATTGGGCCAAACTGCCAGTCTGAACTCAGCCAGAGATCTGTCCCCTCAGAGAAAATTACAACTTTGGAGGGTGGACTCTATGGCGTAATAACCAGCTGAGGCCTTTCCCCTCCCCAAACTCTGCCCTCCTTAGGGTTGCCAAGTCTTACCTGTTTCTTTAGCGGGGGGACTTCATGCCAGTCTGGGGTAGTCCTGGTGCGTGTGCAAAGCGCGTGCACTGTGATGGCAGCACCCAGAAGTGACATCATTGTGTTGGGCACGTTGGGGTGGGACCTCTTCAAATCGAGGGAAAACCATATAGTTTTCCTTCAAATTATAGAGTGTCCCCCCCGGAAGTGTCCCCCCCTCCTGGTGATGTCATCATGCTGGGCTCGTCTCCGCAGCCCGGCAATTTGGGGGTGGGGTTCCCCCCAGCAGCCCAATCTAAGCTGGCGGGGAGCAGGCCAATCCACCGGGGGTTTCCCTGCCCCCTGGGGGGACTTGGGAACCCTAGCCCTCCTTAGAGTCCACCACAAAATCTCCCAAGAATTTACCAACTTGGAGCTGGCCGGGCCTGGCCCTGATGAGTCCTCCCTCAAAAATCCATTTAGTCTTAGAAATGGCCTTGCCCCCTCCTGCTGCCTTTTCTCTCACATAATCCTAGTTTGGAATACAGTAGCAACACACACTGAGGGAATCCTGTTGCTTAAAGCTTCAGGTGCTCATTTCATTATTTTTGGCTTTTTTAAACCCCCCAATGTGTGTTTGTTTGTTTAGATTTCATATTTTTCTGCACACTGATGTTTCTTTTCAGGTTTGTAGAAAGATCTGGTATCCAGAGATTGGCTAATTTCACTATTAGAAGATAAAACACAATGAATTTGTCTATGTGTTTATATAGACTTGCAAGGCAGGTGACAAGGGTCCTCTTTTTTTTCTAATGTAGTAATGCACAGGTATTACTTGTAGATGGTTATAACTAATCTCTAATGTTAACAGACTCAGATACTTCTAATTCTCCTGACTCTGGTAACAGAACAAGGGATAAACTGAAACTTCTGTTATGTGAAATATTCTCTGAACTGATTAATGGTTTAGCTGAAAGCACAGGAACACCAACAATAAATTATGGGCTCATGAAACCTCAGTCATGTTTGTTTTAACAGTATGACCATGCCATGTTTTGTTAAAACTGTAATGCAACGGAAAAGCTGAAGAGGTCACTCATTAAGGGAGAGGATGCTAATCTATTGCAACATTTTAATGTGTCACCTTCCTTTTACTCCATTCCATTCTATCTTTGAAATCTACTTTTCCACTATGGCATATCATGCCTTGACAGTCTTTTTCTTTTTTTTACTGTTGTCTTCATTCTCATTGCTACTGCTTTCTATTTCTGTAATTCTAGTCTTGCTACATTATTTATATGAGGTTCTTGCTGTTTTATTGAACTTTTTAAAAATTGTCATCTACTTTGAGTCTCAGTGAGAGAGGCAGCCTATAAATGAACAAAATAAAGTGAAAATAAAATAAATCATACCATAATCTTAAAAAAATACTACATGTATTGCATTTTGGTCCTATTTCCATTCCAAACCAAATTCTCCATGACTCTAGGGGTAAATATATCTGATAAGTATTGGAGTCAGGAGTCCATGGAACAGTGAAACAGCTAGATCTTTATTGCTGGTCTGGATGGAGCATACAACCCAGGGCTCCGAGCCCTCCTTTTATGCTGGTCAGGGATAATCCCCTGACCTCGCCCAACTGGCTTGATAGGCTATTATCAGTCTATTTACATCTCATAGGTTCCCTGGGAGAAACCTAGGTACATGATTGGTGGCCGGTTTGAATCCACCTGGCCTTTGTTCTACCTGGCTGAAGCTCAGGTAGTTTCTTGGCCATGTGCTCTGGCCACATGGCGGTCACCATTGCTGGAGCACATGGCGACCACATGGTCAATACATAACAATATCCCACACCTTTGTTTGTTTGTAGTTATCATAAAGAGCTGCAGCTCTTCAAATCACTTAAAATGGTTTTCCAGACCATTTGGGGTTATTTTCTATAGGTTTTTTTTTAAAAAAACCCCAAAAAGCTAAACCGTAATAGGTAAGTGGCTGTACTTCAGGGACATTGTTTAATATTGTGCAGGTGACAATATCCTAGAAGGAAAAGGTTCTAGACCTTCTTATCTTTGAATTCTACCCAAAAAGTATAACTGTGATAGCTAATTCATCTCAGTAGTGTTTCAGGGTTAAATTGATATGGTGATCATAATTTTGGAAATGAGCAAACATTTATGGTATGTTGCAATCACAAATATTCAAAAGAAGTACATTTGCTTTCAGAATGGATTTATCTATATCTATCTATACAGTCAGAACTAGTTCCACATGACTTGTTCCATACCATAGCAACCTTCATTTGACATAGTACCTTAAAAAGCAGATTGTGGCACAGCATAGAGCAATCTGTATTTTTTTTTAAAAAAAAAATCCCAGTGGCTGTACCTAAAGTAGCTTTGGATCTTGATTATCAGTATTATAATGAGTGGGGAATCTGTATTTTAATATCTAATTTGTGCAAATCTAAACCACATTTTTTTATTTTCACACAATTTCCTGTCAATATTATTTATACATCAATGAAGCAGCATTATATATCACATATATATTATACAAACAAATGTGTGCTGCATGTATCAATACACCAGTGAAACTGTTCTTTCAATGTATTTAAACATAACCCCAATGTGACACACGAACAAAAATGTACTTCTAATATTTTGTTCATATGGAGGGGGGACTGCATAAGCCAAAAAGAATACTTCTGGAGGCATATTTTTCCCCAAGAAGACCAGTTGAAATCAGGTTTGTTTTCTGTTTTAAGTGAAACTATGCAGCACTGAAAATAAAAATTTAAACTGATGATCTCAGCATTTCTCTGTTATCGTTAATTTATGTTCTGGCTTTAAAATGGACAGAAAAATTGAGTCTCCTGAGAATGCTGAAACAGAAGAACTGAATATTTCATAGACAGCGACTCTACCAGGTGAACCAAAGGTAGCTCTCTCCACAAGCAAAAAACAGCTTGCACTCAAAGCCAATTTTGTACTTTATTGATTTGGTCTCATAATCCTTCACCTGTTTTCTTATCTAGCTGTGGACCTAAACTGAATGTAAAGTATATTCATAGAATTACCAGTTGAGGTGACAGGAAAATAGGAAGCCCATCCATATTTATAAGATGATATTGGGCAAAGAAAAGTTTGCTCTACAGCAGATAAAGTGGCTTCCAATATTTTGCATAAATGACAAGTTATTCTGTTCCAGTTTGTTTTCCTCAGCCCCTCCCTCAAAAAAAAAACTTGCTATAACAATTGAACAGAATTATCACACCATAGAAGTTTCCTAAATTTTGGCTAAAGCAGAGTTTGAAGCAAAATTGAGGGTTGTGTTTCTAAGGGTTGGGTCCAAAGTTTTTATTTCAGCTACTGTGGAGCCTGTCACAACTATTCATATGATTTTAAAAATATAGTTCAGACCCTTTGCGCCTAGGTTTGCTGAGAACCCAGTGAGATTGGTTGTGTTTTGAAAACTTTTTACTTCCAACCTCCCTGAAAGAAATTTTTTTTATCCTGTTAGAAACTACCATTATTAGGAGAATTTCTCCCCTTGTTATGCTTTTCCCTGTCTCACTTGAACACCAGTTGTTTAGTGTGAATGTGGAAGTCAGAGGGCAGAAGTGAGATGCCTCCTCACAAGACCTTTAGGGTTGCCTGCTATGTAAGTGGGCCTGGTCCAGTGGCCATGTTAGCCAAATTGTTTTGATATGTTATTAATATGGGGAATTATGATTATTAATTAGCAATTAGCACTAAAGGGAGCAAAGCCTTTGTTTACAGGAGTCCCGCCTTTTTCAGTAAAACCAGGAATAAACACAGAAACCAAGTCTTTAGAGAACTGGATTCTTTACTGAAGGATATTTCAAACATACAATAAAACACAATCACACATGCACTTATTCAAACCTAGGAAAATTAGAGAGAAAGTGATAGCAACATTTGCATGAGCAGGTGAAATTGTTGGTGGGTGATACGTACCTGATCCTGGAGAGATGAAGCGATCCACAAAAAAAATAAGGGAGATTATAAGGGACTAAGCGTCATATCCTGATCCAGCAGAATACATGGAAAGACTCTTGGGCAGCTACTCCAGAGTCTACAAGATAGAGCAGGGTTAGGTATGGAGGCAGAGAGAGAGAGAGAGCACATGGCCAGGCCAGCTTTTTTATGCTATTTTGGGTCAGGAGCATGTATATCTACTATTCACATCCCTCTAGTCCATCCCCCTCTGATTCATCCCCCTAGAAGTTTCCTAAAAAAAACTGGTTGCAAGAGGATGAGGCTTAAGGGTCAGGCAATGTTGCTTAATCACTTTAACAGTGGCGCCTTTGGAAAATGTTGTGTTTGTGTTCTTGATTATGCTGCATTAACAACTATGGTTTAACTATGAAAGGGCTCTGGTATCCTAATGCTCCAATTGTCATTGGCTGACTAATAAAGACTCCCACTGGTCCTGAAGCCAATCTAGGTACCCAATCGCTGAGCCCTGCTTGGGTCCAATAACATCGCTTGTATATAGTTACATGGTTGAAAGTTATTTGTTGGAACAGTATAAATTAGAGTGCCGGTCTCTTAGAGCTGTCTTAGAGCTGAACGATGTTTTGAATAAAAGCCTGCTTGCTGGATTCATCGCCTCCACCTCAATACTTAATAGAGAACAATAGCAGAGTCCAGGGGTATTGTCTTTTAATGACTCTGGCTGATGAGTTGATAGGTTTAGCTGGTAGCCAGTTATTCCTAGTCAGCAAGCAGTTCTCTTGTTATGCCTAAGAGCCTACATGCAGTCTCTGGTGAAGGTGAAGGGGGGCGTGTTGCAGACATCTTGGAGGAAAGGTTTGCTCATGGAGTCTCTTCAGGATTTTAAGTCCCTTTTGCAGAATATGGCATTGCTCTTTAGCAAATGGTTACTGGCTTCTGTGTGCTTTCTGTGGCTAGGGTGCTTGGTTCTCTTTCTGCTGCACTGCAGGTGAGGTAGAGCAGGTAACTCATGGATCCATCTTTGGTCTGAGTCTTACTTCAGAGTGTTGTTGTAAAACTTGGTCCCTTGATTTTTTCCCTAACAAAATCCACCAGAGTATCTCTTGGCACTTTTCTTAATGTGGCAAATCTCAAATTTATTCTGTAGACTTTATCAATTTCAGAATCCATATCATCTTTATTGGTTTCCAGAAGGTCTGCCAAGGCTTCAATAATATTTTCTCTGCTATTCTCATGAACCTCAGGCATCTCAGGAATAGCTCAGCAATATCCCTTCTCTCTTAATTCTCGTAACACCAGGTTATTTTGGATCTCTCTCCAATTCTCTATTTAAAACTTCTGTTTTGCACTCCAAAGATTTTATTTTCTCATTAATGTGTTGAATATCCTCTGAAATTTGTTCAATTGAATTTTCAAATTTCTTAACCTCCTCTGTAATTTCTGATTTCATGTTTACCACTCTTCCATCAATTTTCCCAAATTTTATATCCATTTTTTTTCAAATTGATCAAATGATTTCTTTTAAAAATCCAGGAGTAATAGCTTTTTCAGGGGTGTGTGACTCTGTGGAACCAGAATGTGAGTGTTCAAGGTAAAAATGTGGAATGGTATATAGCTTAACCTCATCAGGTCATCAAAGCTAAGCAAGGTTGATACTTGGATGGAAGGTGATCAAGGAAGACTCTGCAGAGAAATGCAATGGCAAATTACCCCTGCTCAGGGGTCCTTTCGTAGAAAAAGATGTGCAGGAGCTCATTAGCATAACTCATTAGCATAACTCATTAGCATATCCCACGTCCCCGACATCACCAGAAGTGTGTCAGAAAGGGAATGTCAGTTTCAGCCCCATTATATCCTATGGGCCATTGAAATCAATGGCAAAAACTCATAGGGTATATGAGGGGCTGGAGGAAAGGGGGTTTGAGGGAGAGACTCCAAACTTGCAGGGTAGCTGCTGAGGCCTCTCCTCAAAATACCCACCAAGTTTCAAGAAGATTGGACCATGGGGTCCAATTCTATGGGCCCCCAAACAGATTGTCCCATCCCCTCCATTGTTCTCTATGGAGGGAAAAAATGTTAACTTTTTTTCTACGATAGAGAACAATGGAGGGAATGGGGGCAACCTGTTTGGGGGCCCGTAGAATTGGACCCCCTGGTCCAATCTTTTTGAAACTTGGTGGGTATTTCGAGAAGAGGCCCCAGCAGCTACCCTGCAAGTTTGGAGCCTCTCCCTCAAATTCCCTTCCCTCCAGTTTCTTTTAAAATTGCTGCCAAATTTCAGTGGCAGTTCGGCAGCGGGCTGAATTAGATTAGAGAATCTGATTCAGCCCGTGGCTGCCCTAGTGGCCACTCCTGAGCTGGCAAAGCTTCGCTCCGCCTCGCTCTGGCCCCAACGGACCCCTGCCCCTGCTTCTCACTTACCTTGAAAGGCCCTTGCTGGGGTCAGCATAAGTCAACTGAGAATTGACAGCACTTCACACACACACATGCTCAAGGTATAGTTTTAAAGGTTTTGTTTAATACCTGGAAATGTTTTGAAAAGTTTTCCATTGGCTTTTCTGCATGGGATTTTTCATTGGTTCTGGAGCTATACTGCTTCAGTTTATCCCCTGATTTCTACGTGCATTTTTGTGCCTTCGGTTTTCACTCCAGTTCTTTGGGGTTTCCCAATTCTTTTGAGTCCACTTTTACCCTGATGTTTTTTTCTGAAAGACAATTTTGAGCTGCCTTTTTCCTCCTGCATATTTTTTTCTGGGTTGTTTGTTTTTGTCCTGCCTATGCCCACCCACCCTCAGCCCAGTTTTTGATGATTGAACTCTCGTGGTCAAACCATCTCCCCTGTACCTTGAAGATAAGTGGTTTCATTTTATTTTTAATAGCAATAAAATATTGATATATTGCTAGAGCATTGTAACAATAGGCTTAGCAGGTTGTCTGAAATACCAGCTTACTTCCCTCCTCTTTAAAGTAAGTCTCAAGTGTCTTCTCTCACAGAGATATGCCTTTTCCTTTATATCACTGTTAGGGAAGGAGTTAGGTACTTCCTTTAAGAAATGTAAGCTCAGAACTCAGAGAACCTGCTAAGCCTATTATAATAATGCTCTAGTGATATATCAATGTTTTAGTACACTTTAAAAGGGGGTGCTGCTGTGATGCTCCCGATGACACCACTGATAATAATAGCACCCTCCCTTGAAAATCTTGATTACTGAAGGCAAGTGCAGGAGAAATTAAACAGACTCCACAACTCTAAAAATGCAGAGGGAGGGCCGATGTGTGGAAGAACCATGTTCACACTGATTCCAGTACTTATGAATCGACTGCCAAGAAAATCATGAGTAACACAAGCATGCAGAAAATTCCTGTTTTTTGGAAGGTGGGTGGACAAATGTCTTAATATTGCAGGTAATTCCCTAAAACCATCTCTAACTGTACAAGCTTAATAAAACAAGTGCTATCATAAGAATTACAGAGAGGAAGGGAAATCATTCCATCTCATCAAATCACATACCACTAATAGAAATAGTTTATAATATTGTTTCAAATGAAATGGAGATCTTAGCTATACTGTGGGATCATAAACACAAATCCAAAAGAGATCACATAAGATCAACGAGTTGTCTTTGAGTTTAACAATTTTCATATTTCAAGTTTGGTCTTACTTTGAAAGATGTGACAATTGAGCAGAACAATGAACTGTTAATTTCGATTCATTCTCCTACCCCCAACCTTCATCTCTTTTTCAATCACAGTATTTCACTAGGCACTGCAGCACATCATATCAAACTGTATTCTGCCAAGTGACAACAGACAAATCATTTTAATTTGTGTATGGTTATTAACCCCTTGATTCATAGACATCTGCTAGAAGCACTCTTTAACTATTTCCTTTATTTCAAAGATATACTTAGAATGTCATTAAAGAACATTGGTGTACCAATTTGCCTGTGGTTTTTTTTTTCTTCCCAATTTCTTATCATGTCTGCTTCTGAACTGACTGGCATATTAACAGCCAAACAATACTGGTCTTCAGATTACTGTCCCAAAGTTTCTTTTATTATACCTGTTATACATTTTCAGCTATTTAGTACTTTGAAAAATGGGGGGGGGGTTAATTTTAAATCATCTTTATAGCAGTTTTTTAAAGTGCTTACAGTCTTTATAATTAATTTGTAAAACAGGGTATTTCAGTTCCCATTTCATGCTGGTTCAAATATGAGTTGCTAAAATCCTTCTAAAACTAAGCCCTCTAACTATGAGTAATGCATACCTATATATCAGTTGCTTTTTTATCATTCAGTTGGCCTGTTCATAGCCAGATATGTCAATTGGCTTTACTGAACAGTTTTGTATTTGAGGTGACAGTATAATATGAAAACTCTTTCTGTGGTATTTGATCATGAATGTATACTGCTTCAAACGTGCACCTGATATTGCAATTGTTCAATAATGAACATTTATATATACACTTCATTTCAGAGTCTAGCTGAGGCATGATTTGAATTCAGGCTTCCTAGGTCTACTAGCTCACATTATTAACACACAAATTAACTATGGCTGCAATCACACACACCAAATAATTCACTTTCAATGCCCTTCCCAACAAGATTTTACCGTGTGAACTGGCAAAATCAAGTTGGAAAGTGCATTGAAAGTGGATTAAAAGTGAATTATTTAGTGTGTGTTTGGTTGCAGCCTATGATCACACATGAAGCTGTTTTTTACTGATCAAACCCTTGGTCTATCAAGGTTAGTATTTTCTGCTCAGACTGGCAGAAGCTCTCTAGGGTCTGAGACAGAAGTGTTTCATATATCCTACTGCATGGTCCTTTTTAACTGGGGATGCAACAGATTGGCACTGGGACTTTCTGCATGCAAATCAGAGGTTCTTCCACTGAGCCATAGCCCCACTCTCATGCAATGCCATTATCAATATACCTACTTCTCAACATGGCAGAATCCCTGCTGACTGAGTGCAAATTGTCTCACAGGAAGAAACCACACACATAAACCAGTTAGGCCTTGGCCTCGATATATTTTTATATAAATGGTGGCAGCATGAAAGGGAAGTAGTATTTAGTTCCCTAACATGATAGCTCAGGGGAATATTTGGGTGACAGTGGTTCAAAAGGGAACTAGCCTGCCCTGTCTGATGATGTCACTGGAAACTTATGTGGGGATCTTATATATAAAACAGCCAGTATGTAAGGCTGCTCAACATGTTATGAACTTTTGCTAAGATATGAGAGCTACACATGAACTATGCCATTAGTTATGTGGGACATGAGAGTACACTAAATGACCAGTGGGAAGATGGGAAGAGATGCCTACACTATAGGAACAAAGCACCATTTTCTGAGGTTACCACCTCCAGGCGGGAGGATTGATATCAGAGATCAAAGACACTCTCACACAAAGACAGGAGGTTGTAAACTTACATCTGCAACTCTATACACGCATACCCCTTTCATGTATACCTCCTGGTGACCCTTCCTGCCAGCCTTCATCTCCATATGATAC
Source organism: Lepidodactylus listeri (assembly GCA_029233225.1). Lineage (NCBI taxonomy): Eukaryota > Metazoa > Chordata > Lepidosauria > Squamata > Gekkonidae > Lepidodactylus > Lepidodactylus listeri. Next base: position 112,792,130 of record JARCFY010000001.1, on the reverse strand, counting down.
ATCAAAGAGCATCACACCTGGGCGCAAAGATACTGGGATGCTTCCTGAGGACCAGTTCCCATGGTCGGCTTTCCTGTGATCCAGAAGATTGGTGCCAGATCCCGCTGGCAGCAACATCCTGCCCTGACCATCAGATAGATCTGAATATTGACCCATCCCCTATCACCCTCTTAGTGGCTAGAGATAACATACGGACCCTCTATAGGTTTTCTAGGGATGACATCATATCATGCCATCCTCCCAGGTACCACCTCCCAGTAAAATATGCTCCCCAAGGTTCGGGTTTGAGTTCGAGTTCCAACTATAGTTCCCTCTCCAATCCCCAATCTCTTCCTCCCCCCTCTCACGGATTCCTGGGTGCACCACTGGGATCCACCTCATGGTCTTCTGCAGGTTCAGAGCCACGATCCTTTATCGTCTTCCTAAGGACTCTTCATCCCCATTTTTCCAGCCGGATTCTACCGCATCTATATAGGTAAATATCACCCTCGACAGAAACCATCAACTACCTGCTCATGCACAAGTCCCTGTAACTTCTATCTAAGTTCCTAGTACTGTATGTATGTATGAATGACAGAATAGTATTGTCTTGTATAACTTTTTACTATACTTTAGTAAACAAACTATTTTTCATCTTTTAAACTGAGTCCGTGTCAGTTTCTCAGAAGCATCGGTTAGCGCATCCTCTGTATACATTGGTTAAAGGTCCCGTAAGCCTACTGCATATTGATAATAGCTAATATTCCCCAAATATTAATAACATAAAAGAGCAATGAGGCTAACAAGTACCTCAAAACAAGAAGTAGAGATAATATAGGTGGTGAGCCTGTGAGTGCCTAACCTACCTGCATCTCTGAATCTGAGAAAGGTTGCATTTGAGTGCTAGCTTTAGGGATCACAAGCAGCCACACCATGAAATTTGTATGGTGTAGTAGATAGAGTTTTAAACTAGGATTTTGGAGACCCAGGTTCAAATCCCCACTTTGCTCTAGAAGTTCACTGAGTGACTGTGGGCCAGTTACACATTCTCTTTTGAGGCTAAAATGGATGAGAGGAGAATTATGTAAGCTGCTGTGGATCCCATAATGGAGAAAGTGGAGAAAGAAAATACTGCTTTCCTTTCATGCTGCCACCATTTATATAAATGTACATAAATGAAGTATATAAATGCTAAACACAGATGAAGATGGAGTGGCAGATAAAAAGTCAGTTTGTAAGTAGGTAAAAAGATCAAAAGAAATCAGGGAAAAGTAAGGATATGGGGATTGCCTGGCGGCTAAAAAGAGAAAGTAGTGTGGGTAGGTGGATACAGGGAAAATGAGGTGCCTTATGCAAGTCCTTGTGGGTTCCCCACCATGAAACTGGGTACCAGCCCAGCAGCTGGGACTGCACAACTCAGACATTTTCAATGGAGAGAATGCCAAGAGTAGGAAAGGATGGGAAATAGAAAGGAGGGATAAAGATAGGTTGGCTGGTGGATGGGAAGGGGACCACAAGACAGGGGCAGAGGAGAGGCTGTGGGGGCCTTCAGGGAAGGGGAAAAAATAAACTGTGGGACAGGGGGAAATGAGATGTTTCCCACAACTTCTTGTGGGTCCCCCACTTGTAATAACTACTAAACAAACCAAAAACCAGATAATATCAAAGCCAGATATTAAAGCTATCAAATGTGTTATTTGGACATGTCTGAGGGAACACTAAGTAAAGGTCAATATTACATTATTAGTATACAGGTGAAAGCAATTTAAAACCAGCCAAGAATATCTTTATTTCTTGATTTATCAGACATCACCACCTAGATAACTGCTGTACACTAATGCACTCTTAGATCACACTTATGGAATGTTAAAGTGATGAAACCTGGATTCTGAATATCAGATAAAATAAAATTAGAAAAGAATGGCACATGTAGCAATACGTTGCCAGAACAGGGAGGAGTTAAGTGCACACTCTGCACAAAGCTAACCACATAAGTTCAATTGATTTCATTGGAAAAGTTAAGCAAGCTTGCACTTAACTCATTGTCATTGAAATCAATGGGATGTAAAATATTTTACTTTGGCTAGATCATGCCAATTGTATTCAGTGCTAGGAAAATGATATTTTCTCAAGTTAAGAGTTTGCCAGGAAATTATCTCTTAGCTCTTAGATGTACTAAAAGCATTTTCCCTGTGCTTTACACCACCATTAACAAGAGAAAACAACAATGCAAAACTTTGAGGGGGAAATCCCATTTGTTGCCATTGTTTTTTGCCATGTTTCCCTTAGTATGTGCTTTTACTAGTAAAAACAGAAGTTTAGATGTAAGAATACTTAGAATACCAATTGAAGACTACTGGACTCAGGAGACCAGGAACGGTGAAATCATGAAGCCTTTATTGAGTGATTCAGCATGCCCAGTAGATGGTCAGAACAAGCATGCTTCCAGGGCTCCAGGACCTTCATTATATGCTGGCCGAAGCCACACCTCCGGCCGCACCCAAAAGACCTGATAGGAGCGTAACATATGCGCACGTTTGTCGTAGGTTCCCTGGAGGAGCCTTTGATTGCATTGGCTCCTCAGGGAGAACCTAGGGCTCACATTGGTGGAGGCTTTCAATCCGGATGTCTATTGTTCCTCCAGATTCAAGCTCCCCTCTCTGCCTGACCATGTGCTTTGGCCATGCGGCAGGCGCCATTACCTGGGAGCACATGGCAGGCTGGTTGCTACACACAGCATACTACATTACACCAATCTTATCAGGCTACAGATCTAACTGAAAACAGTGGGAAACTTTCTTCCAAGTAAACATAAGGGTGTTATTTTAGTAACTGAAAAACTCAGCACGCTTAGGAATATTTGTTAATTTTTGCAGATGTCACATATCACTTCAGGTCTCTTAGAAGCTGGCTGAACTATACCATTTCAATGACAGCCGAAGTTTCAGCTGCTTTCCCAGTAGGCTAATTTGAAGGGCTAGATAATAAAAGTTGCCTAAGCAAAATCCAGGTCTGCTCACAGGAAATTTATTCAATTATGGTTGCCATTGCTAAGGCACCAAATACTTTCATAAGTCCACTTGTTAAAAGCAAAGTAATATTGAATTGTGCCTAAAACACCTGATAGCCCAGAAACAATATGGGTGGAAAGTGTTTCCATCCCAAATCTTCATGATTCCCAGTGACTGCAGTAGCCATTCTGCAATGTAAAGAGTAAATGAATACAGATAGTTAGAGGAAGCTCTGGTGTCTTACTGTATGGGGACCCATGAGATCACTGAAGCCAATTATGACAGACCCCTGAGGCTTCCCCACCCCCAGGCAGAAAAATATTTTTAGTTCCTCTCAGTGACTGAGCTGCCTTCAATAGCAATGTATTTCTTCTTTATTTTATAAGCTTTAACTGTCCCACCCTGCCACAGATATCAGTTTAGGCTTATAAACCAGCACAGGAACTAGGGGGAATACAGGAGCTCTCTTGTTTTAAAATACCCTCATGAAATGGCATGTAAGGCAAAATTAACTTTCAAAAACAGAATAAAGATTTTGTTAGACAGGCAAGGAATATAAGGAATCAAGGTTTAGAGATCCTGACGGTAAGCTTTCTAATTGATATAGATTTGAAGTTTTTGAACAACAAGAGAGCATTGCTGTGGCTTATTTTCAGAGTTTCAAGATCTTGTCAGTGAGAGATGCTTTGCTTATAGTTTCTAGATTTCTTCCATCAGAGTTCTAGGTTTTCCCTTTAGATATTACAGCTTTTCAGTAACTCTTGAGGCATCTAAGGTTGAGGACAGACTGGCAATCTGGAGTGGGATGAATCCGGAGGCAAAAGCTGCGGGGGAAAAATCCCCCAGGTCTGGCTGTCCACATTGGCCAGGGTATTGCGCAAGGATGCCCTTATGGAGTGTTCAGACTGCTGCGGAGTAGCCCCAGGTGGGTTGGCCTCCACAGCTTGTGATAGGGCTGTTTTGGCAATTTGCGCATGTGTGCATGCGCTTATGTGCACATGAGCGCTCATGCGCAAACTGGCAAAATGCCACGTTCGCACTGCCGCCTCCGTTTGCCTCCCACCTTCTTCCAGTTCACACTGCCTGGAAGCGGGAGGCAAGCGCAAGACGGCCTCTGGACACCGGTTTCTCCCAGTTTCCTTCTAAAGCGCAAGAAAACCGGCTTCAAAGCGGGTAAGTGCGAAAGGGACCCGAGGGACAGCTGTGCATGTCTGAACAGGCTCCCTTCCCCCGCTTCCCATGCGGACCTATCCCGGGGCAGATTGCCAGTCTGTCCTCAGCCTAAATTCTCCCCCTTTATCACAGACCAGGGTTCTCTTCCCACCCCCTTCCTACTGGCTACATAAGAACATAAGAGAAGCCAATGTTGGATCAGGCCAGTGGCCCATCCAGTCCAACACTTTCACACAGTGGCCAAAAACAGCAGGTGCCCTAAGAAGGTCCAGCAGTGGGGGCAGGACACTAGAAGCCCTCCCACTGTTCCCCCCCTGTCAAGCACCAAGAATACAGAGCATCACTTGCCCCAGACTGATGGACTTCTGCTCCATATGTTTATCTAATTCCCTCTTGAAACCATCCATGCTTGTAGCCACCACTACCTCCTGTGGCAGTGAATTCCACATGTTGATCACTCTTTGGGTGAAGAAGTACTTCCTTTTATCTGTTCTAACCCAACTGCTCAACAATTTCATGGAGTGCCCACGAGTTCTTGTATTGTGAGAAAGGGAGAAAAGGACTTCTTTCTCTACCTGCTCTATCCCATGCATAATCTTATAAACCTCAATCATGTCACCCCTCAGCCATTGTTTCTCCAAGCTAAAGAGCCCCAAGCGCTTCAACCTTTCTTTTTTTAAAATATATTTTATTCAGTTTTATAGTATTACAGTTATTCCATTCTATTACAATTTTCATATTTTGAGTCTGATATTTACATTTTACAATTTATCCATTCATATACTGTTCCACCTTTTCTGGTAAATATCTTCATTTAGATTAGAACAAGCAATATGTAACCTATCCATTTCTGCCAACTCCAAAGGCTTCACAATTATTTCTTCTCTAGACAGTAATTTCTCAGTTTTCCATTATTTAGTAATTAATATTCTAGTTGCCATTAATATATAAATAATAACCCGTTTCTCATCTTTAAGATTTTCTGGCAATATATTTAACAAAAAATTTCAGGCACAATTGGTAAATTAACATTAAATATTTCTAGAATCATTTTATGTACCTTATTCCAACATGTATTCACTTTGTCCCATCTCTACCATACATGAAAGCAGGTCCCTACATTGGTCTTGCATTTCCAACATTTATTTGAGGCATTCAGGAAGCATTTAGCGATCTTATCTGGTGACCAATGGTATCTGTGAAACAATTTAAATACATTTTCTTTATATGGAATAGATCTTAAATATTTTGCTGATTTCCAAATCTTGGGCCAATTGTCTGTTGGAATGGTGTGCCCACTGTCTCTCATCCATGCCACCATTGGTGTTTTGATTGTTTCATCTTTGAGATAATTGTTAATCAACCAATTATACAATCTGAGAATTAGGCTATCCTTTTCAGTTGACCATATTTTATCTAGTTCATTTTGATTTTTCTCAAAGCCTATTTTTTAATCTTCGGAAAATCTTGATTTTAATTGAATTCTCTCCAACCATGATAATTTAGTCTCTTGTTTTTGTAGTAATTCTTCTGATTTTAAGTTCTTGTTTAGTAAATTTCCATAAGTTTCTCTATTATTTTTTGTAAGCAATGTTGATCAAACAAATGCTTCCAATGGTGAGACCCACATTGGTATTTTGGTATAGAACTTCCCTTTAATGTTTATCCAGGTTTTAATAAGGGAACCTCTTATAATATGTTCATGAAAATTTCTATAGATTTTATTTTTTTCCATACCATAAATATGTGTGCCAGCCCATCTTCAAGTCAAAGCTCTCCAATTTCAAAGTTCTTATATCCTTCAACATTATCCAATCCTGTACCCAACATAAGGCTAATGCTGTGTAATATAGGTTCCAGTTAGATAAAGAAAGGCCTCCTCTATCTTGTCTATCTTGCAGTATTTTCCATTTGATTCTTGCTTTCCTCTGTTGCCAAATATTTTTTTGTGTGATTTGATCAAGCTCATTAAAGTATTGAAGTTTCTTAATAGTTGGTAAATTCTGAGATATCCCATGACTATTGAGCTTACTTAGGAGCCTTTGGTGAGGAACTTTATCAAAAGCTTTCTGTAAGTCAAAGTAAACAACATCTATTTGGTCCCCCTTATTCACATGTTTGTTTACTCCCTCAAAGAACAAAGGCTAGAAGCTCCTCTTCTTGTCCCAAAGAAGCAGTAACTCCTTTTCCTATTTGGCTTGTCTAGGAGTTCTCTCTAACTCCTCAAACCTCCTGCCAAATTCCTCTTCCAGTACCATATGGCTGTATAAAGCAGTGTTGTATAGTTTTCTTGACTGAGAATCTGAATTCTCCCCAGAGTAGTTTAAATATATATTAGACAATGTAGTCCCTCTTCTTTCTATAGAAGTACTTTTCTGACAATTCCCTGACAGAAATCACTAACTCTCAAAGTCTCTTCCCTCAGAAGCCAAACCCTCTGGCTGCTGATCAAGATATTAGATTTCAGGGACTTCCGGTAAATTATGCGCTTAATGGAGAATGCCTCTCTCCGCATCTGCGGGAGAGGCGATCCCCTCTTGGTGGGTTAGAAAGGGTCCTGGACTGGTCTGGACCTTCAGAGACCCTAGCAAAGGGTCTCTGCCTGGGGTGCCTGAAGGCAGCGAATCCTTGCGGTGGCGACCGAAGGATCGAGGCTCCTTTTTACCCCGTAGGCTCACCCGCCGCAGAAGCCACATGGCTACAAAAGCGCAACCAAGAAGCAGCAGAGAATACAAGGCAGAAAAGCAACGTAATTCCTGATACGCAATGGCAAAACTGTGAGTCTCAAACAGTGGAAGCAGCAGGTTGGAGGGATGAAACCCCCTCTACTCCTCAATGTAACTTACGGCGCAAGACTTTCCCATGGCTTTGTTGCGACTACAGAGCGTAATCTGAGTGCTGGAGGGCAGAATCGCGCAGACAAAGAAGAGAGCTTTGCAAAGGCATTAGTGTGACAAAAAGCCATTGTTTTCTTCGGTACTCCTTATCTAACTGTAAACAACTGAGAAAGTAAGCAAGAATGGCAGGGAGAAAACCCTCCCCTAAAGTTGGAAGTTCAGTTCCGAGTGCAAAGGGTGATATCACAGAGCTGAATACAGTGTTGTCAGCGATGCTGCGACCTCTAGTGGATCAGCTGGCTACTCTCAATACTAAAATGGATGTTATACAGAAAGAAATGACTGAGTCTGGAAAGAGATCGGAAAAGCTGCAGCAGGAACTCTTGGAAGTCAAAAAAGTAGTTGATAAAAATGACTCCAGATTGCAAAAAATAGAAAAAGATAATGCTCTACAAGGAGACAGCGTCTTAAAACTTCAAATGGACCGCTCAAATTTCTACTTGAGATTTCAGAATGTTCCTGAACAAAAAGGAGAGAACATTAAACAGCTGTTAAGCGACGCACTGGTGCCTGTGACAGGTTGGGAAGCAGAGAAAATACAAAGCAATATGGATTTAGTCTACAGGACTTATCCAGAATTTGTAAAGAAGAAAAACCTGCCAGGTGAAATTCTGACAAGGTTCTCCAGAAGATCAACAAGAGATTTGGTGTTAAAAGCCACGAATAGAACAGTTCTGAAGATTCAAGAAGAAGAGATCAAAGTGTTAAAAGATATTCCATTTGAAATTCGAAAAAGAAGAAAAGCCTACAGGAGCTTGACGGCATGGTTACAATCGGAGTCTATTTCCTATCGTTGGGACATTCCGGAGGGATTGATCTTCAGCTACAAAGCCAAAAAATACAAAATTGACTCTATTGAAAAGGCAGATTTTTTTTTTTGAAAAATGTAAGAAGAAAAAAGCAAAGACTGGGTCAGACGACTCACTGGAATCGCAGGAGAGTATGTATGGATTTAATGGCTCAGAAAGCGGAGAACTTGAAGAACAGTCGGATTCTGAAAAAGGGGCCGCAGCTCCTAAGCCTCAGGAAGAAAGAAGAAAACAAGAGGACTGAAGAAAAAATAATGTTGAATTTTTTTTTGATATCGTGATGCACTATGTCAGATAATGATGTAAACCTAGATTTTAGATACTTCTATGTCTGTATGCAATCCAGTCATCTAGCTTTTATTTTTAATCTAGACAACAAAATAGATTTAACAGATGATACCAAAATCTAACATTGCTTTTCAATATAATAATATTCTTACTTTGAAACATTACAAACTGTATTCTCTGTATAATATAGATTAGCGTAGGTTTTTAGCATGTAGTAGTAGTATAGGGAAAAAAGCAATAAAAAAATAAATAAAAAAATATTAGATTTCAGATGAAGACCAAAAGGCAAAATGAAATTGCAAAACTGAAGATATATATGGAAATGGCTTGTCTGGGCCATCACCATGATATTCTGGAACAGTATTAGGGATTCAGGTTTCTTAATAAAACAAGACACATGTTCTGTGAAAATATAGCAGTATTACAAGGTATTATTACTTGGAAGATCAGGAAAAAACAATGTAATTACAAGATACACTTGTTCCCTAACATTCTTTACATCACTGTATTCTCCAAGTGCTACTGTAACATGTTCTAGCACACTCTAAGACTTTCATTTCCACTTCACCACAATGGGGAGCTCATTAAGCCCCATCACATCTTAACCATCATTCATATACCACATAATGAATTCAGTAAAGTTAAAGCAGAGCCATTTTATAAAATTGTAAAATTAATAATAATTTGATGTGCTAGTATGCAAGACATCCAAGGTCATTGCCTCAACTATGTCAGAATGTGTAATGTATTACTTCTCAGAATTTGCTGGAGGTGAAATAATACCTTGTGAAGTGTTGTAGAAATGTGATATTTATATCATGGTAGGCAACAGAAAGGCAGAGAACAATTTATAAAACATCAGTGTACTCATAGCTGTAAAGGTTTTTGATTAGTTATATAGCATAACATGGTGTTAATTCTTAGTAATGTATGTTCATGCTTTTATTATTATATCTCCACTGTTATTTGCTATCTCATTTCAATTCAAATACAATAAACGCAATAAAATCAAGTACAAAGTTAGGGCAATCCTTTCCCATTTCTCCATACTTTTACAATAACCATCTTACCTTTTTTCTTGGTTTCTGTCAGCACTTGCCTTTGGGGTGGCAAAGAAACACACAGAGGTATTTTTGATTCCCTCTAAAATTAAGAAGAATTAATCCAGTGATATCATTACAGTTAAGGCCCAATCACCCCCCTCCAATGTATGATGGCTTGGGGAGAATCATTTTTCCGGACAACTTATTTCCAAACATTTAAAAAAAAAAAATTTATTTGGAGTAACTTTAAATAATTAAGTTCTGATTTTAAGTCATGAATAGGGATGGACATGAACTGGAGAAATGTGGTTTGGTTCAATGGTGTGCCTGGTTCACGAACCATGAACCATCATGAACTATTAGCTGCCAAACAAACTGCCCTCCAGGTGTGTTGGAGACACCAAACTCACCAGGATTCTCTGGCCAACTCTCCTCTACCTTCCTTCCAAGTTTGGTGACGACTGGATATATAGGGTCTGAGTTATGGCTGCCCTGAAGAAGGTGCCCCAGAAAAGTGCTTTCTGGGGAAATGACAGGCAGAGGTTCCGGAGTATACAGAATGGATCCTGTGCAAGCTAGAGACAACAAAGTTGCAGGGGACCTCTCCCGGATGTTCCTCTAAATGCCCTCCAAGTTCTGCTCCCCTGTTGCTTTGAAATTTAGTAAACATTTCAATTGAGCAGAGACCGTCTGTCTGGAAATGCATCTGTTCACCAACCTCCATTAAGAGCTTGAAAGTCTGTCGAAAGTTTGTGCCAGTTGAACTGCAACAATCTTCACTTCATGAACCAGCACATATTCATCATGAATTTTCATTCAAGATCTGGTTCATGCCATCTCTAGTCACAACAAGTGTAAACATGAAAACTTGTTACGGTCTGGATATTTTTCTTCTGCCTCTTCTTAAATGGAGAGGAACACACACGCACACACACAGGGTTTTTTTCTCCCTTTTCTCTACCTTTCTACTTCCTCCACAGCACAGTTTCTTTCCTGGATTTGGTCCTAAGTAATGCCCAAGACATGGTGAGAGATGTTAAAGTGATTGCACCACTTGTGCAGTGGCCATAATGTCATTGAGTTCAAAATTTGTATAAATAGGGAGTTGCCCAAAAAGACTGACACAAACACTTTTAACTTTGAAAGGGGGTAAGTTCTCTGATACGAGGGGATATGTGAGGAGAAAACTGAAAGGAAAAGTAGAAAGGGTCAAAACCATTGGGGAAGCTTGGAGACTATTTAAAATTACAATCCTAGAGGCTAAGAGAAAATATATACCGCGGGTTAGGAAAGGCACAAATAGGTATAGAAAAAAGCCTGCATGGTTAACAAACAAAGTAATGGAAGCTGTAAAAGGTAAGAAGGATTCCTTTAAGTGGTGGAAAGCTAGTCTCAGTGAGGCTGATAAAAGGGAACACAGGCTGTGGCAAATAAAATGCAAGTCTGTGATCAGGCAGCAAAAGGGGAATATGAGGAGCATATCACAAAAAACATAAAGACCAACAATAAAACTTTCTTCAAATACATTAGAAGTAGGAAAGCCAGGGAAGCAGTGGGGCCCTTGGATGACCAAGGAGTAAAAGGTGTAGTGAAGGATGATAGGGAAATGGCTAAGAAGCTAAATGCATTTTTTGCCTCTGTCCTCACTGTGGAAGATGAGAAGTGCCTGCCCACTCCAGAACCACTGATTTCGGGAGGGGTGTTGAAAGACCTGAGTCAGATTGAGGTGACAAGACAGGAGGTCCTATGACTGATAGACAACTTAAAAACAAATAAATCACCGGGCCCAGATGGCATACATCCAAGAGTTCTGAAGGAACTCAAATGTGAACTTGCGAATCTCCTGACAAAAGTATGTAATCTTTACTTAAAATCTGCCTCCATTCCTGAGGACTGGAAGGTAGCAAATGTCACTCCCATCTTTAAAAAGGGTTCCAGAGGAGATCCAAGAAATTACAGGCCAGTCAGTCTGACGTCGATACTGGGTAAGTTGGTGGAAACGGTTATTAAGGAAAAAATTAGTAGGCACATTGATGAACAAAATCTATTGAGGAAGATTCAGCATGGGTTCTGTAAGGGAAGATCTTGTCTCACTAACCTGTTAGTGTTCTTTGAGGGAGTGAACAAACATGTGGACAAGGGGGACCCAATAGATGTTGTTTACCTTGACTTCCAGAAATTTTTTGATAAAGTTCCTCATCAAAGGCTCCTAAGTAAGCTCAATAGTCATGGGATAAAAGGACAAGTCCTTCTGTGGATCAAAAACTGGCTAATTAAAAGGAAACAGAGAGTGAGTATAAATGGGCAATTTTCTCAGTAGAGGGAGGTAAACAATGGGGTAAAGCAGGGATCAGTACTCGGTCCGATGCTTTTTAACTTGTTTATTAATGATTTGGAGTTGGGAGTAAGCAGTGAAGTGGCTAAATTTGCAAATGATACGAAGTTGTTCAGGGTGGTGAGAACCAGGGAGGATTGTGAGGCACTTCAATGGGATCTGTTGAGGATGGGCGAGTGGGCATCAATGTGGCAAATGGGGTTTAATGTGGCCAAGTGCAAAGTGATGCACATTGGAGCCAAAAATCCTAACTATAAGTACATGTTGATGGGGTCTGAACTGTTGGAGATTGACCAAGAGAGAGATCTTGGAGTCGTAGTAGATTACTCAATGAAAATGTCAAGACAGTGTGTGACTGCAATGAAAAAGGCCAACACTATGCTGGGGGTTATTAGGAAGGGTACTAAAAACAAATCAGCCAGTATCATAAGCCCCAGTATAAATCGATGGTGTGACCTCATTTGGAGTACTGTGTACAGTTCTGGTCACCACACCTCAGAAAAGATATTATAGCATTGGGAAAAGTGCAGAAAAGGGCAACTAGAATGATAAAAGGGTTGGAACACTTTCCCTATGAAGAAAGGTTGAAGCGCTTGGGGCTCTTTAGCTTGGAGAAATGATGGCTGAGGGTGACATGATCGAGGTTTATAAGATTATGCATGGGATAGAGCAGGAAGAGAAAGAAGTCCTTTTCTCCCAATACAAGAACTCGTGGGCACTCCATGAATTGCTGAGCAGTCGGGTTAGAACAGATAAAAGGAAGTACTTCTTCACCCAAAGAGTGATTAACATGTGGAATTCACTGCCACAGGAGGTGGTGGCAGCTACAAGCATGGACGGCTTTAAGAGGGAATTAGATAAACATATGGAGCAGAAGTCCATCAGTGGCTATTAGCCACAAAGTATAGATAGGAACTCTCAGTCTGGGGCAAGTGATGCTCTGTATTCTTGGTGCTTGGGGGGGAACAGTGGGAGGGTTTCCTGCCCCCACTGCTGGACCTTCTGAGGGCACCTGGTGTTTTTGGCCACTGTGTGACAGAGTGTTGGACTGGATGGGCCACTGGCCTGATCCAACATTGGCTTCTCTTATGTTCTCTTATTTTCCTATTTCAACAAAGGATCTCCCTATGCAGTCTTTTTGTACAGGTATCAAAACTATATTCAGAGGTGATCTGAATGAGGACTATTTGTATGGACAAATAATTGATTTTAACATAATACTATCCTGGACATGTGTAAATATGGGCATGCATTTAAATATGCATCTGAGTTCTCATTCTGTTTACAGCACTGCAATGTTGATAGAATATGTATACATTATCAACTGATCCTAAGCTTGCTCTGTTCTGGATAGTGTTATTTGGATGACTTCCTATTTCTCCAGAGGTGGAATGCATCCTATTTTCAGACTTTTCAGCTAAACTGGATTATGTGTGTATCACTATTCATTTATTTTCTATCTGTGATGGACCTTAATATCTTATCAGTGAGCTAGCAAGATATATTGGTGTGCAAACACTAAGCAGGTAAACAAGAATATCAGATCCTATTAAAATTCAAATAGCTTTTTCTTCATTGTTTACCGAATTGACTTCATCTCCATTCTAATGGCAATATTGTTGCCCAATAGAACTAAGCATCTCATGTAACAAATCTGACCATTTATACACCTTTGTTATGCCCAGGGTTCTATAAACAGTAGAGGGCTTTTTAAAAAGTAGATCTATATCTAACCATAATAACTCTATAGTGCATATTCATGAAACTCTACACTCATGGTATAGTAGAATTACAAAGTCGGTATGCTGTATTTATATCCATCCTTTTAATTTCATCTTTACCCAGAGGACAGCAAATGAGAATTTAGAAAGGTGGGCAGCGGGGGGAGATATACATTTTTAAAGCTTTGGTTTCCCACACTACAGAAGATACATACCTTTGACAAAGGGCAGCAATTGGGCTCCCGGACGCCCGGCCACGCCGATGGCGCCCGGGGGCAGCTTTGACACGCCGCAGGAAGGCGGGGCAGCAACGAGGAGGACGCGCAGCGTCCTGCAGCCCAGGGGGCGGGGCTGGCCTGTTTAAAAGGCCGAGCCCCGCGCCCCCCTCGTCCTCTTGGGTCCACGTGCTCGCCTCCTCTCCTGGCTCAGCAGCGTGCTCGCGGGGCTCTCTCCTCCTCTCCGGCGGCGGAGCGGCTTCTCGGCGGCGGCGGCGTGCCTGGCGGCGGCGGAGCAGCTTCTCGGCGGCGGCAAAGTGCCTGGCGGCGGCGGGGCGGCTTCTCGGCGGCGGCGGAGTACCTGGCGGCGGCGGAGTGGCTTCTCAGCGGCGGCGGCGTGCCTGGCGGCGGCGGAGTATTTGCGGGCGGCGGAGTGTTTGCAGGGAGGCAGGCTTCGGCGGCGACGGCGTGCTCGCCCAGCACGTGGCGGCGTGTGGGCGGGGGAGACGCGTCGGCGGCGGGGGCCTCGTTGGCGGCGGCTACCGCTTGCTTCTCGCCCCTTCTCCCGGACCTCTTTGGGGCAGCGGGCTCTCAAAGGCGTGGGGCTCGGCGGCGGGGGAGACGGGAAGGCAGCAGAGGCCTCAGCGGCGGCGGCTTCAGCTGCCGTGCGACGGTTTGTCCGGGGTCGCGGGGGGATTCATCCATGGGGAGGTGGGGATACCGGGGGGGGGGGTGCTCCACTCCCGTCTCGCCTCTTCTCCCGGGCCTCTTTTTGAGCAGCGGGCTGTGGGGGGGATCTTTCCATTCTCACAGTGAGGAGCTTCCTTCCCCCCTCCCTCTTCTCCTTGGGCCGCCGGCGGCCTCTTTAGAGCGACGGGCCGGCGGGGGGATTGTTTCCCCCTCCCCTTTGCGCGGCACCGAGGTTCACTCTCCCGGGGGGTGAGCTTCCTTCCCCCTCCCTCTTCCCCATTGGGCCGACGGCGGCCTCTTTTTAGAGCAGCGGGCCGTCGGGGGGATTTTTTCCCCTTCTCCTTTGCACGGCACCAGGTTCATTCTCAGCCTCCCCATTTAAAAGCAGGACGTGAGGGGAAGGCTTCTGCCTGAGGCCCACTGCCAGTCGGAGTAGTCAATATTAACCTTGATGAACCAGTGGTCTGATTCACTATAGGGCAGCTCCATGTACCAGTGGTCTGATTCACTATAAAGCAGCTCCATGTGATTTTATGCTGCCATTCACTGGTGCGCGGGCTGAGCTCGGGGAGGGTTAGGTTTGGTTCCACGCTCATCCATTTGAGGCTGCTGGGTTGGCTTTGGCTGGCCATAGTTCCATCGGGTCTTCTTTCCCCTTCACTGACTGCCGGGTTGGGGATTGTTATTTGGTTTCTTCAATTAACGGTCTGTGGCCAGTTTCATCGCATAGGTGCCATGGCTTCGAGAAAGGGGCAGGGCAAGTCTAAGGGCAAGCAGCCTGCTCCCAAACCTAAGGGAACACAGCCAGCTCCACGACGACCCCCTGCTCGTCCGGCTCCACCGCCATCGGACGGAGAAGAGGACGACCCAGTCAACGCAGCTATTCTCCGTCGGCTGGAGGTCTTAGAAAGGAGCAGGGGTGTATCACGGGAAGAGGTGGAGGCTAAGAGGCCTAGGAAGGATTCGAATTCTTCCTTTCAAGCTCAGGTGTTGGCGCGCTTGGCGTTCTTGGAGGACGGCGGGGGGCCTGCACCGGTGGACGACATGGAGGGACTGCAGTCCGGCTCACGTAATCTCGGCCCGGAGGATCAACAGGTTGGGGTGTTCAAGGGGCCATGGAGTCAGGAAGGTAAGGCCGCCGACTGGGGTACAACGGGATCACACTGGCCTTGGGGACCTTACCCTCCAGGGGCTATGGGATCCATCACGCAGCCATCACCAGTTAATGGCCCACAGGGTACGCTGGTGGCTCCGCCTCCACACCAGGGTTATTGGTCGGGGTGGGGTTCTCCCAGTGCTGCCTCCTATGACTCGGTACACGCAGGTGCTATACCAAGTGGGGACGCCGCTCTCCCCCTAGGGGATCACTTGTCCACTTCCACTAAGGAGAAGATTCTTAGGGGAGAGTTTGTAGATGTTTTATCTTTATTGTACAGGGAGTTAGAAAAAAAGGACAAGGAGGACCTTGATGACCGGGAAAAGGAACGGTTAAAAAGGAGGGTGGTGGACAGAACCTGGGCAAATTGGTACCCAGGATTTCTCATATATGCAGCAGTAATAGTGAGGCACCAACCATGGAGGGCCTTTGCGATGCTCCAGTACATGGACATCGTTTACAAAGCATTTAACGATTTCCCGAGCCCAGCATGGTCGCAGTATGACGAAGAATTTCGTATGTGTGCGGCCATGAATCCTGCTATAAGGTGGGATCAGATTCAACCGCAATTGTGGTTACAGATGATGTCCTCAGCCAAGCTGTCTGGGGGAGAGAGGACGCATAGCGGTCATTCGGTGAGAAGAGCTGCAGTGCAGCCAGGTACCCGCGCCCAGGCGGGGCAGGCGGTTCAGCGACGCCCGCTTTGCTGGGAGTTCACCTCCCATGGGACCTGTGGCCGCAAGCCATGCTCTTTTCGACACGAGTGTCCGCTATGCGCAGGCCCCCATGCCTTTGCACACTGCCCCAAGCCAAAGGGTAAGGGAAGTGGTAGAGGTGGTAAACGCAGAGGGGGAGGGAGTGGTCACAACCCCCAGCTTGAAAAAGGGCCCCAGCCCAATTAAATTATGGGTTTTGGAGGACTGGTTGCGGGATTACCCCCGAGTCTGCGACCGGGTTTACCTATTGGAAGGATTTCGGGGGGGATTCAGAATACCTTACCAAGGACCTAGGGAGGCATATATGGCTCCAAATTTAAAATCTGTTGTCGGAATGGAGCATATAGTTCGAGAAAAGATCGCTAAAGAATGTAGGGAAGGTAGAGTCCTCGGCCCCTTTTCTACTCCTCCTGTTCCAAAGTTGAGGGTTTCCCCATTAGGAGTGGTGCCTAAGAAAGCACCTGGAGAGTATCGCCTCATTCACCACTTATCCTACCCACGGGGGGACTCGGTGAACGACGCGATACCAGACCACTTATGTTCCGTTAGATACACGTCCTTTGATCAGGCACTGCGCGTAGTGCGCCAGTGCGGCAAGGGGGCGGAGCTGGCAAAGTGTGACATCAAATCGGCCTTCCGCCTCCTTCCGGTTCACCCAGACGATTTCGAGCTCTTGGGGTTTGCCTTTGAGGGTAAATTCTTCATGGATAGGGCACTGCCCATGGGATGCTCGGTGTCTTGTGCCGCTTTTGAACGGTTTAGTTCATTTTTGGAATGGGCATTGCGGTACAGGACCGGCCTCAACAGTACAGCCCACTATCTGGATGACTTTTTATTGGTAGGGGGGATGGGGACGGGACAGTGCGGGTACCTGATGTCGAGTTTTATCGCTATGGCGGGGGAACTTGGTGTTCCTCTTGCTCATGACAAAACAGAGGGCCCCACATCCACCCTGACCTACTTAGGAATAGAAATTGATACAATGGGACAGTGCTGCAGGTTGCCCAGGGACAAACTAGAGGCATTACGGAGTTTGGTGGACACAGCGATGGCACAGTCAAAGGTGACACTGCTGGAATTACAGCGGTTGGTTGGCCATCTCAACTTTGCTTGCAGAGTCGTGGCACCCGGGAGGGCCTTCGTCAGGAGACTGTGTGAGTCGATGACGGGTCTTCGCCTACCACACCATAGAGCCAGGGTAACCAGGGGGATGCGGGAGGACCTCCTTGTATGGCAGCAATTCTTGCGGTCATACAACGGGGTTTCCTTCTGGCGCGAGGAGCTCCTACTGGAGGCTGAGCTGCAGGTCGCTTCGGATGCCTCAGGTTCCTCTGGGTTTGGTGTATATTTTAGGGGCCATTGGTGCGCGGGCGACTGGCCGCAGGACTGGTTCCAGGCGGGATGGGTCAAGGACCTGACATTCCTGGAATTTTTCCCAATTGTAGCAGCTGTGTGGGTTTGGGCAAGGGAGCTTTCAAATCGGACGGTTCACTTCTGGTGCGACAACATGTCCACGGTACACGTGATCAACTCCCTGACATCAAGGTCGCCCAGGGTCATGGCTCTGGTGCGGGCTTTTACGCTGCAGTGTTTGCATCATAACATCATGTTTAGGGCCAGGCACGTGCCGGGGGTCAGTAATGGGGTTGCGGATACTCTCTCTCGCAAACAGATGATGAGATTCCGTCAGCTAGCTCCGGAAGCCGACCAGTTCCCAGTGCGGCTGCCAGAGGAGGTATGGAGGATTGGAGGGCTGAGGCCAACAGGGCCATGCATTTGGCCCTTGCCCCGGCCACACGACGAGCTTACATGAGGGCGGGTAAGCAGTTCCTGTCCTTCCGGGAGGGGGTCGGTCTGCAGCAAATCTGGCCCATACCAGTGGCACATTTGATGCAGTTTTGTGTAGCGATGAGAAGGGAAGGCCTGGCAGCACACACCATCAGGGGCAAGCTGTCAGCACTGGCCTATGCCAGTAAGGCGGCCAGGTTTGGAGATCCAGCGGGCGATTTCCGAATTCGGCAGATGCTGGAGGGCTGGTCACGGGAACAGGGCAGGGTTGCGGACACCAGGATGCCCCTGACCCCAGATGTGCTGCGGGGGCTCGGGGCACAATGGGTTCACTGCTGCAGTGATGCCTATGGGGCTGCCCTGTTTCAGGCGGCATCTCTGGTTGCCTTTTTTGGGGCGCTGCGAGTCAGCGAGCTGGTGGCCGGCTCTCGAGGAGACGCCTCTGGCACTGCCCTGGAGAGGCGGGACATCTCTTTCCCGGACTCGAAAGTTAGAATTAGGCTGCGCCGATCCAAAACCGATCAGCGCGGGAGGGGTTCCGAGTTCGAGTTGGACCGCTGTTCCGAGGCAGAATTATGCCCAGTGCTGGCTTTACGCCGCTATGTGGCACTGCGGGGGAACGGCCACGGGTACCTATTCCGGCACGGGGATGGTACCCCTCTCACCAGATTCCAATTTTGGAGTGTGACAAGGAAGGCACTGGAGCGGTTGGGATTGGGCGGAGTGAGGTTTGGAACCCACTCCTTTCGGATTGGGGCAGCGTCCACAGCAGCGGCTATGGGGTACCCCAACGGTGAGGTTCAGAGGATTGGGCGATGGAGGTCCCGATGTTATAAAGGTTATGTTCGGGCTTGCAAGACGTAGGTTGATTGACTTTAGGGATAGGTAGGGAGGTAGATGGCATTGCCAACTTAATCCAGTTCCTTTTTTCAGAGGCTGCTGATGGTGGGACAAGACGGCGGGTTCTGGTCTGCGGCCATAGCATGATCTTTTGGGCGGCTCATCAGGCCCGGAGGACACCCATTGGGTCTCAACTGGGCCTTAGTGACCGGGCAGTGGTCGAGTGGCTGGGGCGGAGAGGCATGGGGTGGCCGGCGCTCCTTCCCCTGCTATTCGATGAGCGCAGAAGGCTTCCGCCTCAGGTCTTGGTGATACACTTGGGGGGTAATGATTTGGGGCTGATGAAGGGGAAGGCTCTTGTGGTGCAGGCGGAGGCTGACCTTGCGAGGATAAGAGCAAGGTGGCCAGGCGTGCAGATTGTTTGGTCAGCCATCCTACCCCGCAAGGCGTGGAGGAACTTGGGCGACCCCAGGTGCATTGACCGTGCCAGGCGAAAGGTCAACAGGCAAATGCGGAAGGCCATGGAATCCGGGCTGGGTATCTTTCTACAGCACCCCGAGATACGGGTTGATTTGTCCGATCTGTACAGGCCGGACGGGGTGCATTTGTCTGAGAAGGGCAATGAAATATTTTTACGGGATTTGCAGCACGGGATTCAGTTAGTGCTTGGTCACTGAATGGGGAGCAAAGGCCAAAGCAGAGGCTTGGCCTTGGCTATGGCAGGTTGTGCAAGCAAGTAAACGGAACTGGTGAGCACCTTATGGCATATCCCGTTAGGGAACAGGAGGTCATCAGGAACTGCCTTCGGGGTTTTTAAGGCCCAGGGTAGGGAATGATGATCGCCTCTGGGAACCTCTTAGGTCGGCGCCTCCCTGCACGTTTTAAGGCTTCAGGGGTAGGCGCTCCTAGGTGGCAACCAGCTTGCCAGGCTGCCGGGCACGAGCTAGATCGATGGCTCAAGGCCGGAGCTGGGGGTGACCCGCCCTACAAGGGCAAGGAGGCAGGTCAGGGAATGACGCCTGCCTTGCCTGTTCCAGGCTTGCTTAGTTTTGGTTATCCCGTTGCTGCAATAGTTTGTAAATAAATAAAGTGGCCCTGGTTTAATTCCAAAACTGTTGTCTGTCTCGTTATTCCTGCTGGGGTGGCAATGGCTGGTGTTTGCAAATGCCTCAGATTTTCTCTAGAAAAACAATATTGCAGTATTAGTTCTATAGGGTTCCCAACAACTCTTTGTTGGACTATAGTAAACCCCCCCCCCCCAGACTTTAAAAACAGTTCTGCTATTGAGCAGTCTGTGTTTATTACCTCCAAATTGTTTTAAACTCCTTTGTTCATAATGCAAATAAATAACACTGGCAACAGTATAGAAAAGCCCTTGTCTAAACAATGACATATTGCTCTTGATAACAGGGCAGAAAAATATCAAACAAAATTATACACACTGGAAAACACTATTATTTGTCTATGTAATTACTTTGCTACTGGCAATCATATACATGAAACAATAATAGTTTCTCTGTACTGCTCAATGACAATCGATCTTCAAAATTTTACAGCAAAACCTTGGTCTTTCTGACACTGCATAAACAGGCTGCTGCTGTGTTATCACAGAATGGAGAGATAAAGCAGTCATTGAGATGGAGAATGTTTGCTAAGAAAGGATTGAAACTGATTGTGTTTTAAAGTGCTGTCAACAAGTAACAGCAGCTTTCAGCTTTTAATCTAAATGTGCATTTATCTTTCTGCTTTAAAGAGATACTATTCAAAGAGTGAGACTCTGTGTTAAAATTAAGTCATTCTTATATTACTGTGTCTTCAAAAATACAAAAATGAAGCAATGGTCTAACCTGATAATTTTTAGTAGCTTTAGGATGTCCCATAAACCATGCCTAAAACACAGATTAAGCAGAATTTCAGATTTATTATGGGTTAGGAAACAGAGGTCAACATAACATGGAATGGCCTCTGCAAGGAACTTTGAGAACTAGAGGCAGCATCAAGTACATCAAGTACATCAAGTTATTACTGAACAGATCAGTAATAAATTGTGTAATTCTAAATAGATCTACTAAGAATTCTACCGAAGACTACTTCTACAAACATGATTTTGGGATTGCAATTTGATCTGATAAAGCAAATATGGACCTATGGTTAGGGTAATTATTTATCTTCTGTTCAACTGAAATATGCTTAAACTGCTTATACTCAAATCTGCTGCAAATCTCTTTCGCAAACTATGTTGATCACACAATATATGTATTTTAAGGTTAAATATACTGTTCTGCCTCATCTTCAAAGATATGTTACTATTGATTGTACTTTAATGTTAATACTTTCTTGAAAACTCATTAAAATTTATTGTAAAAAAAAATAAAGCAAAATATGTACCCCTTTCAATATATGAACTAATTTTTCTTCCCTGCAGCTCCCCATGCAGCATTAGCTAAACCTCATTGACAAGAAGGAACACTAAAATAATAAGTATAGTTCAGTGGCTAGCAGTCATTTAGTGAAGAAATGCTACCTTTGGGCTGTCCTTCTCTTCATTGCAATGGTTCCATCTTTCTCTTCACAGATTTTGTCTCCAGTGTACCCATTATTTATTTCTTCATTCATACTATAATGTTTTTATGCTGCTTCTCCAAATAAAATATTTGGTTCAAAGAATTTACAAGGGGGGTCCCTTCTCATAAAATCCCATAAATAAAGTAAAATTTAAAAATATGAAATTCAAGAAAAGCAAACATAACACATGCCATTACAGTTGCAGACATGAAGCCCCCAAACTAAAAAATATTGAAGGATATAAAAGTAAAAAAAAAAAATCCAGCAAACAATAAAAATCAAAATTAGCATAAACAGAACTAATAAAATCAGATTTAGAAGAGAAGAGAGGAAGAGATTGGATTTATACCCTGCCTTTCACTACCCAAGGGAGTCTCAAAGTGGCTTACAAACTCATTTCCCTTCCCCTCTCCACAACAGACACCTTGTGAGGTAGGTGGGGCTGAGAGAGCTCTGACAGAAACTGTTCTTTTTCAAGAACAGCTATGCCAGAGCTATGGCTTGCCCAAGGTCATCCAGTAGGTGCAAGTGGAGGAGTGGGGAATCAAACCCAGTTCTCCCAGATTAGAGTCCGCACACTTAACTACTACACCAAACTGGCTCTCAAATTTAGATTTGAGATGTTTTCTGCTGTTAATTGTTGATTAAAGTGCTGTTATTGACATGCAGTTTGATTTTTGTTAAAAATCTGTTTTAATTGTTAAGAAGAAGAGATTGAATTTATACCCTGCCCTTCACTCAGAGTGGCTTACAATCTCCTTCCCCTTCCTACAACAGACACCCATGAGGTAGGTGGGGCTGAGACAGCTCTTTTGAGTACTGCTTTTGAGAGAACAGCTCTGAGAGAACTTGTGACTGGCCCACGGCTGCATGCGGAGGAATGGGATATCAAACCTCATTCTCCCAGATTAGAGTCCGCACTCCTAACCACTACATCAAACTGGCTCTCTTCATTTCAATGGTTTCATTTTTCTCTTCACATAACTTGTACACCACTAAGTTATGCTTATTTTTTAAAAAGACTCCTACTGATTTCTAGATGCTAATTTGTATTACTAGTCATGCCGGCCACATGACCACAAAAATGTCTTTGGACAGTGCTGGCTCTTCGGCTTGGAAACGGATATGAGCACCGCCTCCCTAGAGTCATATTCGACCGGCTTTCGAGCAAGGGAAACCTTTACTTTATTGTACTTACTTGTTCTAGAGGACTGTTTTATTATACAATATAAAAAGCTATCTGTTCATAAGTCATTTTGGCAATCTTTGAGAGATCACCATAGGAGTATTTTAAATATTGATAATAAAAATAATAATATAGGGAGATAGTAGAGTAGGAGTATCCTGATGCACCAAGAAAAACTATTATCCTCAGGGAGAGCCTTCCTAAGCAGAGTTATTTATATACTAATATAGCAATGTGTGGCCCTCATCTGACGACACCTAAATCTGCAGATCACGGCCACACTGATGCTAAACAGATTTTTCTGCAAACTTGAGACACCCCTCCCCCATTTGTAGAAATGTTAAAAAAAATACATGGGGGGGTTGAATTCCCCCCAAATGAAATAAAGCATTATCTATGCACATACAGATAATGCACTTACCTTTAGAGCTGTCAGCAGTAGCAGCAGATGCTGGGAGGCACTCCAGGCATGGTGGTGGTGGCAGATGCTTGGAGTAGCTCTGGGCCTGGCTGCCACTGCTGCTGGGACTAGCTTCAAGCCTGGTTGCTGCTTCTACAGTTGCTGGTAGCAGCTCCAGGTTTGGCCACCACAGGGCTAAAAGCTGAGACTTGCTCTGGGCCCGGCTGCCACTGTGGTGAATGCTGGGAGCAGCTCCAAGTCTGGCTGCAGAGGCAAGCACTGCACTGAGGATTCAGGAGGAAGGCAAGGACCCTGCTGAGGATGGGGTGGGGAAGCAGGCAGATGAGTGCCATATCAATAACAGGGGCCTAGGCAAGCCAATCCTATAGCCAGGATTTTGTGGCTTGAAGGGCAGATTTTTTTTCTGGTGGTGCTGAAGTTATCAGTGCAGAAACAAAAGCCATTTGCCAATAGAAAACTGTTACCAGGATAGATCTCTGAATTGCAAGCTGTCAACCACTTTAGATGACAATTCTCAGCTGTTGTAATTTAATCACTTCTGCCAGCCTAAGCAACAATTCTGATTACAGGACCGCAGGTGGGGGTGATGACTTTTGTAGTCAAGAAAGCTAACAGTAGGGAGAAAAACTCTCTTAAAGGAGACCAGTTGATACAGCATTAGAAGGGATCCTAGAGGTCACCTACTCTAACCCCCTTGCTCAGTGTGGGAATTAATCAACTACAGCACCCCACTCTGCTTAAAGGAGTGACACCTTTAAAAATGTTTTTAAATGATTGAAAAAAGCATTTACAGGGGAGATTCTTGTGGGGCTGTGTCTTTAAGAAAGGGGACAGAGCCCCCAAAAGTCCCACCCAAGCTACAGGCCTGAGGCAAGCAGAAAGCTGGTGATGAGGGGTAGGAGTCAAGACCAGGACTGACCATGAGGTAGGAAGACAAGACCAGAGCTAATGGGGGGGGGGGGAGATGAGACAAGAGCAGAGAACTGACAATATGGGGGAGCGTGAGTGGATGAGTAGAGAGCCAAATAAAAATAGGATGGAAATAATATAAAAGCAAAGATGGGAGAGGGAAATGGAAGAGGGGATGGGGAAACAAAATGGGTGAGTGGGGACAAAGGCTGAAAGAGAGAGAGTGATGGGGTAGGAGATAGAAAGAAAGGATGATGGGGTAGAAAGAGAGAATGATGGAGTTGGGGAGGCAGAGTTCTAGGGTTGGGAAGCATAAAGGGAGGATGATAGGGAAGAAAGAGAGAAAGGGTTATGGGGTTGGGGAGGTAGAAAGAGAGTGACAGGCATGGGGGAGAAGATAAGAGAAGTGGAGTTGGGATGGACATAGTGAAAGCCAGAGAAGTATGGGGTGAGGGGAAGAAACAAAGGTGGGGGGAATGGGATGGCCAAACCTGCAAGTTTTTTGCATGTCCCCACTTTGTACCCTTATAATCCCATTGACTGCAATGAAATTGGAACAATGTATCTCTACTTAGTGTTGCAATGATGAAACTACTGGCTGACAAACTCAGAAAATCAGTGAACAGAAGTTGTTGGACAGATTAATAAGAACAGTTAAGAGAGGATTTTAAATTGTTGGCTTGTGTTTTAACTGCAAGATTTAACTAGAAGCACCTTGTAACTTATATTAATATGTAAAGATGATTCAGCCACCATGAAATGCATATGTTTTCTGCTCAAGAGGTTTCTTTTTTGCTAATCAGCATTCTTAGAAGTTGTTGTTCTTTCCTGTAGAATCATACATGTAATTTTAAAATGTTACCAGAATGCAGAGGTGTTTAACAATATAGAAAAGGTGTCTTAAATGCCAGTCATTATTCATAGGTTTTTCTCAAGTAATGAATCACTTTAATTTAAGCTAACCAAGTTTTTTCTGAATCTCCAAAAGCCTGTCTGTGAAGCCCTTTTCGTAAGGAGCCAGTTTTAAAAAGCTGAAAATTGTTAGACTGAAAAGTGGAGCCCATAAATGTATGTGCTGTATGTGACTGCTCACTTGAGTGCGCTCAGAGACAGTTTCTCCTTTTAGGCTTGGTACTGAAAACAGATTCCCAGGGGCCAAATAAATTCCTGCTTTATTGACTCTACATGTCCCCTCTTTCTTAATATTATAGAAGTCATTCAACAAGATGTACTGTGCTGGAAAAGTCATGCCTGTTAAATTTTTCTCATTCTATGCATATGTTCAAGGCACAGAACTCTGGTCTTATAAAGTAGTTAACAGATCTATAGAATGTTTGGTTTGGGGTTGTATACAAATAATCTAGATAAACATATTTATATTATTGCTAATGATAGTCATTCTCAGTCTTGCTTTTATGCTGAAACCCCCCTGCTCAACACAATATTCTTACCTTTTGCAATTATGGCTCCTGAACACTTGAACATATCCACAGGAATCTGCCCCTAAAAAGTATCCTCCCTGCCCAAACCACGAACAAGATCTTTTCTGAGGGAACCACAAACAACATCTTTTTTGGTTGCTGGGAATTGTTCTTTAAACAAAAGATAGATGACAGCCAGTTTCTAGTACTTCTGTAACTTATTATTCTCAGTATTCCCAGCCATGACTTCCTGCGGGGATGATGGGAATTGTAGTTTTGTGTATTTCCACTCTGAATTGTAAGGCTAAGAAAATGGCACTTTCCATCAACACCAGGAGTCCATTTTTTCTGAGTATGTGCCAAAAGTGGCTACTTCTGGCCAGCTATGTGATGGTGAGTTAAGTGCGCGGACTCTAATCTGGGAGAACTAGGTTTGATTCCCCACTCCTCCACTTGCACCTGCTGGATGACCTTGGGCAAGCCATAGCTCTGTACCAGCTGTTCTCTCAAGGACAGTTGTCTCAGAGCTCTCTGAGCCCCACCTACCTCTCAGGGTGTCTGTTGTGGGGTGGGGGGGGAGGGAAAGGGACAGGAGATTGTAAGTTGCTCTGAAACTCTCTTGGGTAGTGAAGGGCGGGGTAAAAATCCAATCTCTTCTTCTTCTCTTCTTCTGAATGCTATGAACCGAGTGAGCACAATTAAATTGAAAGCTAGTGTGGTGTAGAGGATAGAGTCACCACAGATAGAGATTAGGGCTTGGGTGACATGGATACAAGTTCCCACACAGCCATGAAGCTCATGGGTGAACTTGGGCCAATTGTTTCATGGGACTGTTGTGAAGATAAATAGAGATGAGGAGAAACATGTATGCTGTCCTGAACATGTAATTTAAATTTGAAGGAAATGTCATCAGTGCATGTATATGGGGTGCTCTGCTTGAGACAAAATATGCATTACAAGCAGCATTGTTTTTTTAAAGTCCCTGATTACATCAATTACTTCAATTAACTGGCAAGCAACATTTTACAATTATGCTTGTCCCAGCTTTCTTTAAAATAAAAAGTCATTACAAGTTTCATATATAGTATAAATGCTGGAGATTTGGAGATATCTCACTAGGGGTTTTTTCAAGTCAAATAAATAATTAGTGTTGTTCTAAGAAAAATATATCAAAGCATCAGAAATACTTCTGGAACATAATGCAAGACGCACTTAAAGATGGCAGTGAAATAACCCTTTCCTTTAATGTATTCATGTTACCAGAAATATGTTGACAAACTAGAGTGAGCACAGGGAAGAATGACAAAAATGATTAATAGGTTGCTGTGATTGAGTTGCAAACATACACAGGATCAGGAGATAGAAGAATGGAGAGCTGTTGAGCATCAGGAAACATTTTACTAGTAGGTGTGCTGAAAATTTTGCAACAATCATGTTTACTGTTTGAACACCACTTGCTTGGACACCCTCTGTGGCAGGATGGCCCTGTTCTGACCTGCAGGCCCTGTTCCACCCTGCCCTCCTGGGTTTTCCAAACACCTGGATGGGGCTTCTCTCTCTCTGTTCAACTGCTGCCACCATCTGACCATTGTAGGAATTGCCCACTGGGGGGGTTAGGACTCCCAGCTTTCCTTCCAAGTCCTGAAGCCTTGCCTCTGTGTCTCCTGCTATCCAGAGTCTGGTTACCATGGGGACAGCTTACTGCCTTGTGCACCACTGGAAGAGTAGCCACTTGTCAAATGACCACTCTCCCCTTCCTCCTGGTGCTCCTTGTAAAATAGTGTGTCCAAAGCAGTGGAGGTCTGTGTGGTACAGAGAACTACTACCAGCATCAGAAGTTATAAAGTATTTATTAAAAAGAAAATGTTTACAAGCATACTCCTAGCACTGCACCAGACTGAGCAAGGGATTAAAAAGAAATGGGTAAAACACAGTTCCTCAGTCCTTCCCTATACACATGCCCTATCAGATGTTAAATATTAGGCCAGCTCCTTAGCTTAGAAAGTTACAGATCTTCTACAGGAGTTCCATGACCTTCAGCCTCTTTCATTGCAGGCCAGCATGTGGCAATAATTGCCTCCTCCAAATCTCAGTTAAGAGTTCTGCCTGTCTCAATGGAATCAGCACCAAAACGTCCTTCCTCCTTGCTCCTAGGAGTTTTATCATTCCTCTTTCCCCACCCACTGACCAGGTCAGCCTGGGTCAAAGAAGCTTTTCCTGAACTCTCCAGAAGTTTCTTCCTGAAGTCCTTCTAGTCATTAATATTTTCAAATCTCTGTTCCCTGCTGGGGGGTGGGTGGGACATGCATGACCATCCCACTGTCTTTAGTTAGAGCTATTTGCATTTGTAAAAAAGGTGGCTGAGGTAGGGCTAGAAAGCAATTGAATTGACTTCCCCCCTTCTGCCTGCTCTCTGCCCAGAGAGAAAATATGTTTTAAAACTCCAGGTGAAGATTTTACTCAGTTCAAACCTCCAAAGAAAAAAATTATTGCTTCACCCTCCCTTACATGGGAGGTAATCTTCTGATCAGAGAACCTCAATGTCCGTTCATCATGTTTGTCTCAAGTATAGCACCATGGTGAGCAGCTTTGTGCCTGCACAGTCTGCTGTTATAGCTTGTGACTGCTTTTGCCCAGTCCAAGAACCAGATCATATTTACAGATCATATATTGTTTGGGGGCAATATCCCCTAGGGTCATGGCAGTTACGATATCCCATCCACATTTTCTCACTCAGAACCAGGATTTTCCCTCCATTTTTATCTCCCTTTCTGACTGAGCAGCCCTTTGTGTCTATTTTCTTCCTTTCTGAAAAACAGGAACAGAGCTGCCCCACCCTGTCACAGTATTAAATTTTACTGCTGGCTCAGCTCAAGGACCTGAGGAAAGGGTTGATGTCCCCCTTAAACCACTGAAATGGTATTAAAGGCTTTTTACAAGTTCAAAAATAACAAAATGTTTTATTCAACATAGAGGGGAAAAGTCAGGTGAAATCAGGGGTAAAATTTCTGAAGTAAATGAATATAGGCACAGATGACAATTCGTATGTTTCAAGCAACTGAGAGTCCCTTAAGGTTTTCACCGTGACTTATAAACTTTAAGATGAGAAGCTTTTGTTTCAGTGTTTCCTAAACATTTCAGTATACTTTCCTGAGCGTATTTGGCTCTTTTGGTTTCCAGAAGGCAAGGATACTCTGTCCAGTACTCAAACTCCTTCTCTAAACACACTAGTACTCTTCTTGAGTTTTTAAAATTGACTCTTCCAGATTTAAAAGGCGATTTCCAAACACACCAGACCAGGAATCTCTCCACTCTTCAGAGCTATCTCCTTGTTTTAACTGGGTAGGGAAATTTTTTCTCACACTAGGAGATATATCCCCTTTTCTGGCTTGAATGGGAGTCTTCAACTAACTACCCACTCCTCCTGCCAACTTTCCCAGTATTCTGCCTGTGTTAAATTGCTCTCAGTCAGTTCTAAGCACAAACCCCATCAGTACTATAAGACACTAAAGTAGACGTATCTACTAAAAAACCTGAAATTTAAATGTTAAATAAAGGTTAAAGGGGCTACACAAGACAGCCCAAAACAGCTGATTGATAGGAAGCAAGCTGTTCCCCACCACTCAGCAGTTTTTCGAGCTTTCTGCAAACCCCATATAAAGGGACTGCAGTCTGTTTCAATGGGGTTCATGGGACCACAAACCATGAACCAGTTTGGTTCACAAATAAACCTCCCAGTTTGGTATGAGGTTCAGTTCATGGTTCAGCCATGAACCACAAATAGGCACAAACTGCATTTTTTTCTGGTTTGTGCCCATCCCTACATATAGAGAAGCTAGAAGTAGGCCACACACTTAAATTTTGGATGAGTTACAGTGCCATCCTAAAGAGTGACACGCCTTTAAGTGTCCATTGAGGTTTAGCAGACTTACAAAAGTCTTCCTTTTCTTATTTGTTACTTATTTATTTAGAATATTTTTAATGCTCCCTCTCCAGGGCCTGCATGAGATAGCTTGCAAAATAAAAATATAAAAAAAAAACCACATTAAACATGTATTAATTAAAATTCCACATAAAAAGCCCCAGGCCAGCATAAAAACATAGATAATGAAACCAGATCACAGAAAGCTTTAAAAAGTTTCCAGACTAAGATAGTGGGGTTTTTTGTTTTTGTTAAAACAAAGAGTTAAAAATCAACTGTTTAATTAAACGTCTGGGTGAACAGAAACATTTTGGCTTGGTGCCTAAAAGAAAGCAGCTTAGGTACTAGGTGAGTGTCAAGGGAAAAGGAATTGTTTAGGATTGCACTGCCAAAGTGCCTCATTGAAGCTGTTTCCACCCACAAACCCCCCTTCTTCCTTGTGAGTTGCTATTCTTTATTTTTTGTGGCATTTTCTTACACCTATCTCCCCGCCCCCCAAACTGGGCCAATGTACTGGAATATTTGTCTATCAATAGATCACGCTTGTATATTAAATTGCTATCATGGTTCTAAATGACACAGTTTGCTATATAATTAAGATATCATTACATATAAAATATGCATTTGAACATAATGCAAACCTAGCTACAAAATCAACAGTGAAAACAGGGTATGGAATCCAATGACACACCTATAAAGAAATGCAAAAAGAAATAGGGAACATATGCTCACTCTTAACCCAGGTGAAACAATACTGAAAAGGAATTCAGTCAAATCATTTGCTCACCCACCCCCTTGAATGAAGACACATACACCTTGCTGGGTTAAACTGGGTATTTATTTATATTAGGCTGATCTACATTCCATTAGCAATTAAGCACGGGTTACATCACATCTGCAAATTAGCTCCCTTAGGGCAATTCCACCCCTGGCTTGGCAACCAAGCGAGGCTCATTCCATTCCGGGCTGTCACAGCCCGTATGTTACATGCCAATAGGAGATGGGAGAACATGCCCCACCCCCAGGACTGCTAAGCCACATAAAGTATGAGGCATGCTCTCCCCTCTCTGGAGTGCCCCCAGCTGCTAAGCCAGTAGCGGGCAACCCAAGGCCCTCTCCTTTAATAGATACCCAGGGGTGTTTGCCAGCCGAAATGAAATCCCTCCTCAATCCCATGCATTCCCGCCACTGAAGGGGTTAGCCTTGGCTTGACTCCCCTCCCACCAACACTCAGCTAGTAGGCCCTTAAGGCCACCCTGCAGATCAGCCAGAAAGATATAATTGCCCCTGTCAGTTAAACGTACCCCATCCGGTCGGAACATCTGGGGACACTGAAACTGAATCCCGTGGTGGTGAATCACCTGTCCCCCCTTGGCAACTACAAAAGCTCTGATGACATTGTTGAGCCAATGCCGAGCCTTGTCTGTTTGCTTTAGGCAGTATACTCCCCTACAAACCCTCCAGGGCAGCAAGGTAGACCAAATCCATACTGTGTCCGGAAACCAGTGGTGAAGCCTCCCCAGATCCTTCAGGGCTTCATCAAGCAGTGAGATAGCTGACCTAGCACCCAGGTCGTTTCCACCCAAATGGAGGACCACAATCCAGGGAATCAACCAAGTATCTCGTTGTCCATGCAGCAAGGGCAGGAACTGACTCCAGTATATTCCCCTCATCTGCAGCCATTCAACTGAGGCCTTGTCTCTGATTCCAAGTTGAGAACCTATCCCAGAGCATGGAATGCCCGCAAATCACCACATGCACTGTCGATGTCCAGCTACCACCACCTGCAAAAACATGCTGCAAATTCATGTCATTTGCAGACATATACCCAAAAAGCCTGTGACTGCCAATGCCCCACACGTTGCACCTCTTCCGGTGTAAAGCCAAGCCCAGCTGCCCCAATGTGCAGCCCCAATGTGAAAGGAATGGGTGCTGAAACGGGTCCCGGCCAATCCTGCACCAATCAGCACCCGACGCACAATGGTCCAAAATTGGGGGAAGCTGTCCTCATGCTGGCGGAGTGGGCCAGGGCGCTGACCCACACACACCATTCAACCCTCCAAAGCGCACACCGGGCACAGTTCCGCATCCAGGTTTGCGTGCAGTGTGACCAACTGCCTTGTCCTGCTCTGGTCAGTTTTTGACTGCCGCACTCGTAGGGTCACCGACTCGTTCCCAAGTCTAACATCAGCTACTGATAAGGCCCTTCCTGTCCCATCCCAGCATGACTGCATCAAGAGCTCACTGATGCAAAAGGCCCCCCCAAAGGCTACCAGGGTGGCCACTCAAAACAAACCAGCTTCCCACCAGGATGAACAGGTATTGCCAAACACACAGATGAGGACCCTCACTGTATCCGGTGTGAAGGGTTGCCATGTGTCCGGTGCTGGTGGAGCTTCCCTGACCCATCCTGCCAGCATGCACCACAGGCAGTAATCTACAGTATAGTCCTCCAACCCTTGTGCCTTGGAATGGAAAGCTATAGCAGCCATGTACCCCCGAATGGTCCTTACTGACAAGCATTTGCACCTCAGGGTTACCATGAAATGCAGCAGGTGGTCCACTGGCACCGGCCACAGCTGGGCCAGTCCAACCTCCCCACGGAAATCATGTAAAGCCTCTAGGTGTCTTTGGCATGCCCTTTCCATACCTGGTGCTAATGTGGCTCCGACTGCCCGCTGAACTTCATCTCGCCAAGATCCCAAAGAGCTTCCGGCATCGTCATTGGCTGTGCGTGCGCCCCCGGTGCTAGCTCCCAGAACCTCTCCTCCTGAAAGCGAGATAAAGCATCGGCAATGTTGTTATGCACCCCAAGGACATGTTCCGCTATGAACAGGATATTATAGCCTAAACAGCGCAATACAAATGCCTGCACAAGCCGCATGACCCTGTGGGACCACGACGTCAGTCTGTTCATGACCCGAACCACTGCCTGGTTATTGCACCAGAACTTGATGACCCTGTCTCGCAGCCATTCGTGCCAGAGGTGTACCACCACCACCATGGGGAAGAACTCCAAAAAGGTCAAGTCCCTTGTAAGGCCAGAGTTGAACCAGGCAGCTGGCCAGCGACATGTGCACCAACTCCCCTGAAAATAGACCCCAAACCCAGTGCTACCCACAGTGTCCGAAGAGATCTGAAGAGACACATCGAGTAACATGGATCCACGCCAGAACAACACCCCATTGTACCCTTTCAAGAACACCAGCCACATGTAGACATCAGCCTTGTTACCCCCTGACACCCGGATCTGATGGTGAGGCTTCGAGGCCCCATGCAGAAGATCGCAGATCCTGCGTACAAATGCCCACCCCAGAGCCACCACTCTGCAGGCGAAATTCAGATGCCCTAGTAGCGACTGCCATTCCTTCAATGTCAGACTCCGCTGAGCACATGCACCTTCCAGCATGGCTGTCAGCCCCACTAGCTTATCCACCGGTAGGGAACATGTTTGGTTGTTTGTGTCAATCAGAATGTCGAGATAAGACAAGCTTGTGGAGGGGCCCTCCATTTTCTCATGCGCCAGGGGGACCCCCAGCTCATCGGCTAAAGCCTGGAAGACAGACATGAAACATCCACACTCATCAGACCCTGCCCTCCTCGCAAACAGGAAATCATCAAGGTAGTGCATCACCCTGTCCACGCCTATCCGTTGTCTCGTAGCCCAGTCCAAGAATGAACTGAAGGTCTCAAAGGCTGCGCAGGACATGGAACATCCCATCGGAAGGGCCATGTTGTAATAAAACCAGCCCTGGAACGCAAACCCCAATAAATTGTGGTCCCCCAGATGTATTGGCAGCAGATGGAAAGTGGACTTGATATCGCATTTGCCTAAGAGGGCCACCATCTGCACCACACTGTCAAAGGTTGCATAGTGCACCAAGGCCTGTTCCTCGGGTATCCCATCGTTCACTGATTAGCCGTGTGGGTACGAAAGATGATGGATCAGCCTGTATCCCCCCGGTGTCTTCTTGGGCACCACTCCCAAAGGTGAAATGCGTAATGTCGGCATGGGGAGTTCCGATAAGGGGCCCACCACCCTGCCCTCCAAGACCTCTTTTTCTATCTTGCGCCATACCACTTCCTCTAACCCTGTCACCAATTTCAGATTATTGGCCATGTGGTGCCCCTGTTCCCCTTGAAATGGAATGTGAAACCCCTCCCCCAAACCCCTCTCCAGGAATACTGCTGCCCACCAATCCGGGTATGCGCGCAGCAGTTCCCAAAGGACTTCAAGTTTTATTGGGCCGTGCGCCCTTCTTGGGGGCACCATCCCTGGTCTTGTTGTAGGTCCCCCTGTCTTTGCCCCCTTGCCGCCCACCTTCCCCCCTTCTGCAGGCCACAGCAGGGTGGGCAAACCCACAGTTACTGCAGGCATGTTTGAACTTGCATTGCTTCCTATTGCACTTGGCGGAGTTAAAATCCCAGCAGACGAGTTGGGGTTGAACCCATGGTCTAGCAGTGCCACCTTGCCCGGCCTCCGCCAGCGACCTACCTACCGTGTGCCTGCTGTCCACATACTTGCCCAGAATCACCGCTGCTGAACCCATGCATTGGGACAACAGCTGCTGGTTCTCCCGATCCCAGGGAAGAGATGAATCAAGGGCAGCCCGAGCATGAAACCGCTCATCATACCTCATATACGCCGCCCCCATGTACTCCTTGTAAGCCCTGTGAATCAGATCTTGGTACTTCACCAGCGCAGCCCCCCCATTTGGGTATGCCTGGAGTACAACGCCCATGTAAATGGTGTAGGCAGACAGCCAGTTATCAAAATTCTTATCAGTCTGCATCCTCCTGATCTTTTCCATCTCCCTGGGGTTGTCCTGCACACTAGCTTTCAGTTCCACATCCCGAAAAAGGAGCATAAACCTATCAATGTACTCACCCAGCGAAATCTTGGCTTTCGTGGCCTGGAGGAGGTGGTCCCCCAATGGGAGGGAACGCTCCATGTAGGCATGTGGCAAGTCAGCTGCCAGGTTGTGGTCATCATCCCCCCATGATGGGGCCCTCGATCCATCGACCGTTGGAATGCCCATCTGCCTGGCAGTGGAGCCCCCAGCCCAGGAGGGGGCCTGGTCTCCAGTCCCCACCGCAGGGGGGAGGTCAGCCTTGTGGCCACCACCCTGCAAGCGAGTCAAGGTAGTCGAAGGACCGGGGCCTCGCCAGACCTGTGCCACATCGCCAGCCAATGGCCTGCCTGAGGGGAAGCACCTGCACCCACCCGGCACCCCCGCCGAACTCCCCATTTCCCCTTTGTTACCCTCCCCCGTCCCTGCCAGTGGGAGGGCCACCATTTGCCCAGGTCTCACAGGCACCCGATCAGGGGCCTCATCTCCCGCAGTGCTGACCTCGCCCTGGCCCTCTGAGGTCTCACCTCCATCTTGTGGTGCATCATCCTCCTCTTCATCCTCCTGCTGAAGCTGGGTGAATCTTTCCATTAGGGCTCACATCTCCTTCTTGCGTGCCACCGCCCATGTCTGCCTTGACACTGTGGCTGCTGCCACTGTTCCCATGGAATGTGCCCTTTTTGCAGGGGCAGGCATCCCAGCCCCCGCCTGTTCCTTTGCTGGGTGCTTCTTCGCCTTCTCCTTCTCCCAAGCCTCAATCTTGGCCACCAACTCCTGGATTGTGGGTCTGACCCTGGATTGTGGGTCTGACCCCGGATTGTGGGTCAGGACAAGATGGTGGGTGCAAAGATGCAAAGCCCCTTCCTGGGCTTGCAAACTAGCTTCCTTAGAGGCTTCATCTGCCAGTCGGTTTCCAAGAACTTCAGGACTGTTTCCCTTGGCCGCCTAATCTCGCCCACCCTTGGCCGCCTAATCTCACCCACCAGATTTTCATTGAACCTTCTTAGGCGGCCAAGGGAAACAGTCCTGAAGTTCTTGGAAACCGACTGGCAGATGAAGCCTCTAAGGAAACTGGTTTGCAAGCCCAGGAAGGGGCTACCATCTTTGCATTAATTCCAACTTTCTCCTTGCCTCCACAGCCTAACTACTCAGAAGAAGAAATTAAGTTGGCTCAGGATCAAGGAGCACGGCCCAATAAAGAAGGATGGTGGGTGTTTCCAGATGGACGTGTGTTGGTTCCGAAAGTTTGCCTGTGCCAGGTAAAGCATGATTATCACTATAGTACACATCATGGGGCAGGTAGCATGGTAGCCACTTTGGAAAGATCCTGCATGACTGCAGGGGCCAGACAAGAAGCAGAATGGATAGTGGCTGGCTGTGAGACTTGCCAAAAGGTAAATGCCAAATCGGAGAGAAAGGCATTACTTAGAGCCAGACCATGGGCCATGACCCTTTCAGTCCTTGCAAATGGACTTTACAGAACTTCCAAGGAAAAATGGAAAGAAATATTTATTGGTCCTAGTGGATCAGTTGTCAGGATGGCCAGAAGCTTTCCATGTGCCAATGCTACAGCAAAGCAGGTGGCTAAAGTACTATTGAATGATATAATACCGCATTTTTCCTTGCCAGAAGGTATAAATACAGATCGTGGCAGCCATTTTATCGGTCAGGTGGTTCAGCAAGTGGCCAAAGCCTTGGGAATCACATGGACGCTACACACTGCCTGGCAACCAATGAGCTCCGGCCAGGTGGAACGAGCAAACAGAACTTTAAAGACAACACTGACCAAGATATGTATGGAAACGGGACTCTCATGGCCTCGAGCCTTGCCATTGGCACTCACACAGATGAGAACGGCACTTAGGGGGAAGTTAGGGTTATCGCTGTTTGAGGTGGTCTATGGAATGCCCTTTCCACTGGTATCAAAGGGGGGTGGGGATGAAAAGGAAATAGGGGATAAGCTTATACGAGAACATGTAATTGCCCTGCAGTCTCTCCTCTATTCCTTACACAGGACCGCAGCTGCAGTGCAACCTTTTCCCTTGGATGGGCCAGTACATACCTTCCAGCCAGGCGACTACGTTTATGTAAAGACATGAAAGCATGAGCCCCTGAAGGAGGATTGGAAAGGTTCCCATTTGGTGCTGTAAACTTCACATACCAGCGTTAAGGTTGAAGGACACCTGGCGTGGATTCACCATACCTGGGTGAAACGTGCAGTGAACCAAAAGCCTTTGGAAGGTGAGACTGAGAGGTGGCTACAGATGACAGTATGGCAACCAAGGCCGTAAGCCACCCTGAAGAATCATCCTGGCAGATTGAACCAGTGGAAGGATTGAAGTTTTTGTTTTCTAAGAAGTCCACGGACTAAAAAAAAGAAAAAGAGCACCCCAAACAGCACACACACACCTGCCTGGTCGGTAGACTTGTTTTTCTAAAATGTTTCAAGCATTCATTTATGGCTGTGTGATTGCCTTTATCCAGATAGCTGAAAGGAATGCAAATGTTCAAGATACATACAGTAGTGTATTGCATGTGTCTTTGACTTTGGCACAATCTTTGAATTTATCTAAATGCTGGGTTTGCCACCAGATGCCTCATGATATTGCTATAGGCAGTCCCATGCTTTCCAGGTCATTGACCCCTCCAGAGATGAAGACCCCTTATACGGCAGAATTTAAGGGAAATGAGACTTGGGAGGTACAGAATTACCATTTTTATAGTTTAATGTCTGGAAAGAGGGGACAGGCCTGTTGGAGTTGTAACGGCACAGGCAAATTTGTGGGGGTAAGCCAATGTATAGTGGAATATAAAATTAATGGAGCCTATGTAAATGAGACTTGGGTCCCTGGGTTTACCCCCTCTAGATAGTTGTTAAAAGGATATTATGTCCAATGGATGATGCCCACACGATGTAATAAAGCATTCACTGCTCTGGTGGGACATTATTTCATACGTGGGAAGAAGGCTTATCAAAGCCTCCCGGCTGGGTGGTCTAGGACATGTTATCTTGGAACAGTATATCCATATGTTAAGATTGTGAATGAGTTACCACGTGGGAGGATAAGAAATAGAGATTTAAAACAAAGTGAGCAAATTTTAAAGACCCATCGGACCCTCACAGAAGGAGAGAGATTAGGAGGGATTTTATTCCCCATGTATGGAATGGCCCGGTTAGGAACAGCACTGATCAGGCTGCAAGCAACTTTGGAAATAGAGTCAAACCGTGTTGCTCAAGCCCTAACTTTGATTGGAGAAGAACTTTATGCAATGAGACAGATGGTTTTACAAAACCGAATGGCTTTAGATATTTTGAAAGCTGCAAGTGGAGGGACCTGTGCCTTACTAAAACAACAGTGCTGTGTATATATACCAGACCACTCTGGAAAGCTAAAGGCCATTGCTAAGGAAGTTGAGGCTATAGCAATAGTACCGCGAGATGTATCTTTGAGCTGGTGGGGGAGGATCTGGACATGGCTACCACCGGAGTCACTATTCGAATTATACTTTTAATTGTCTTTGGAATATTATGTATAAGCCTCTTAGTATGCTGTGGAATGTGTTATTTCCCCCATTTTCTGGGTTGTTGTTATAATCTTGAGCTAAGTTCTCAAATCATTAGAATGAGGCGGCTTAGAATGTTGCAAAGAAAGTATAAGCAATATGGATTAAAGCCAGAGTCTGATCTCAATGTCCCATTGAGAAGGCCATAAAAGGTCAGAAGGGGGGACTGATGGATCTTGGCCTAGCTTGACTAGGCCATCAACAGCCTTATTCAGGTCCGTCACAAAACCAGAGTTACTGATTAAGCCTTTAGCCATTAGCTGTTACGCCTAGCCGACTCTCAACTATGCATATTAATCAATATTCACCTGTGAGCCACCTACATGAACGGGAAGAGGGAATAAAGTTAAGATTACTTCAAAGAATTGATATTTAGGAAACACAGGTGTGCTTGGGCGAGAGACTAAATCGGGGGACTCGCATCAGTCTTTGATGTACATGGAAAGGTACAAAGACTTGGCATAGGTGAAATGTTAAGTCCTCAGAATAGATCTTAAGGACACATATTTGTAGGAAATAACCATAAATAGATTACTCCTCTGCTTGTTGGAAACTGTATATTAAGTGTGGATGTAACTTCATGCTCTTCAGAAAAACCCTTTGCAAGTTTTTCCCGCTTTTGCTAGCAATAAAGCTTCACCCGAAATCTTCTAGATCTCTGGCTCCCTTGTGTTTCCTAAATTAGGATACAGGTACATGAGGTCTCTATTGAGATAACACCACCAGTGGGGAAAGAATGGATAATCACGTTAGTCCTGACAACCTCTCATGTGAAAATAACCAGGGCCCTGTGTGGAGAGGCCCATCCTGTGAGGCGGCCGCACCCCTTCCCCCAGAGATGTCCCCGACCAAGCCTTGCACCATCTGCATGCCAAACAAATGCCCCGTCGGTGAGCCACGAGGTGATGTGGTGGTGATGCCATAAAAAAACGGCAAAGGGGGGGAGAACATAAGAGGGGGGACCACTTGTGCAGCCCACCCCCAAGTCCCCACGCTCGGCCCAACAGAAGCCCCGCCACCAGAGCCTGCACTCCACTAGGCGCTGTAAGTGGCGTGAGAACTGGCAACAGCTCCGCCCTTGTCCAGGGGTGGCGTGAGAGGCCCTCAGGCCCCAAGGGAGTGGGCCAGGAGGCAATGGGCCCTGCATGCTGCAGCACAAGCCCAGCAGCAACAACCAACCTCTCCCAGCCGAAAACGGCCCCAGAGGCCATAGCAGCGGGGGGAGTTTCGATGAGTCAGCACTCGCCACAGCACACGCCCCGCGGGGCTGACAGGGCATACAGAAGCCAGGGCCAGAGGCATGTAGGCGGAGGCCAGAGCAGCACAGGGGGCACAACAAGCCACTGTGCGCCACGGTGCAAATCAGCGGTGCCGGCCAGCAACCCGGGGAGGGGCCAGCAGCATGGACACCCAAGCCCGGGAGCAGTGGGTCGGGCAGCAGAGGACAGAGCAGGGGGCAAGCCGATGACCTCCTGCACACCATGGTGCATGCACCCAATGGCTTTGGCCACCCCCCCAGGCTGAAGTCAGCGATGAGGGCTCCCAGGCTCAAGGAGGCCATGTTGAAAGCCCGGGTCGCCCAGCAAGCGGCGAGCAGGCCGGCGCTGCCCGAGCGAGTGGGCTGCCAGGCAATTCATGTGGCAATGGCCAGTCAGCACTACAAAAGGAGCGGAGGGGGAGTGGGGGGCGGTGACCTCAACACAGGGGGGGTCATGAAGAAAAAAACCCCTGGGTGAGTGGCAGGGACTGGTGGTGGATGGAGCCCATGGCCGCCAGCATCCCCACCAACACCCACTCCATCCACCACCCAACAGAAGCCTTCCCCACCCGAGGGCAAGAAGCAACACTCCGGGAGCGCAGCTGTTCAGAGCGTTGCGCCCGGGGAACCAATTCCACTGGCTCGCAGCTCCCCTCGGGCGGCTGCCCTTATGCTGGCAGCCTGGCGAGTCGAGGGAAGGTTCAAAAGAGAGTACTGGGGGCCGAGGGTGAGTGGGCAGAAAGTGGGCCCAAAGTTTCGCCACGCCGGGAGCGAGGAAGCACATCACCCAGGCAGGAAACCAGAGGAGGTGGGCTATCCATCCCATCGAAGCCTCCCCTCTCTTATGCAGGCAAAGTGCCAGGGGAGTGGAAGGGGGCCGCCACCAGCA
Source organism: Lepidodactylus listeri (assembly GCA_029233225.1). Taxonomy (NCBI): domain Eukaryota; kingdom Metazoa; phylum Chordata; class Lepidosauria; order Squamata; family Gekkonidae; genus Lepidodactylus; species Lepidodactylus listeri. The sequence continues at coordinate 112,752,484 of JARCFY010000001.1, read as the reverse complement.
TCCCCACAACCCCCCCCCGGAAACCCCATCCTGCCCGAGCACAAGAAGCAAACACCTCGGGAGCACGTTGCACCGGGAGAGTTCAGTTCCCCTGGCTTGCAGCTCCCATCGTGTGGCTGCCTTCATGCAGGCAGCCAAGCGAGTCGAGGAAGGTTCAAAATGTGAGTCCCAGGGGCCGAGGGAGAGTGGGCAGTGAGTGAGCAGTGGAGCTACAGTCTCGCTGCACCTGGGAGTGAGGAAGTGCATCACCCGGGCAGGATACAGAGGCAGAGGGCTATCCAACCCATCGGAGCCCACCTTCCCCCCATGCATGCAAAGTGACCCCACAACCTGCTCGTCACTGCCACATGCTGGTCCTTTGTCCTCTGTCCCAGGTTAAGCTGAACTCGTACATGTCCCCTAAGTTCTTCTCCCTCAGGAATGGCCATTGCCTCATGGCAGCCCCCACCTTTTAAGCCATGGGTCAGCCCCAGCTGGGCTTTGCTCGGCTTTGCCCCTCTCCATCCTTTGTCTCCATTCAAGAAAGGGGGGGCAGGCAAAAGCTGGCGCTCGAGTAGGGGCTAGCACAGGTCATCTCACTCTTTTCAAATTTCATATCAGTTGGTCCTCTTTTTCAGCATCAGCATCAAGGTAGGAATAGTGTGGAACTTAGAAAAAAACAATAAAATAGTAGTGTTTGGAAATGGCAGTGGTATTTCATTTGTTTAAATTGGGTAGAAGCTTCATAGCTTCAAGGTAAATTACCAGCTGTTAATGCTTACAAAGCTAACATTACCTCCAAACACAATGCAAAAGAGAATTACTGTTAGAACATGGGATTGTTGACGATAGGCCCACATATGCCTGAGGCTACCACACAACACTCCTGTTCTGCTAACGGGCTAAGGTAATACTTTTTATTATATATATATATATATATATATATATATATATATATATATATATATATATATATATATATATATATATATATATTAGAAACCTCCATCTGTATTACCCACAAAGCCAGGAAAAAACACAGTTGGAGACAGCTGTGCTCATCACAGTCAGTCATATAGTAACTCTTGACATGCTGTTATTGATTTTCATTTAAAAGACTAGAGCCAGGGATCCTTAATATAGTTTACCATTTGATTCAGTGCATGCACATATTTTCAAAATGCTGATGGATCAGTTTCCTGGAAAAGGCATTGTACACTCTAACAGCCAGATTGGGGGGGAGGGGGAGAGATGGACAGACAGAACTTAGACCTCAGTAATTTGGGGAAGTTTTTTAAGGGATTTATTGGTATTCATTATCACTTAACAATCTGGGGAAAAGGCAAAATAATGCACTGTATGCTATGCCATCAAAATGTTATATTCCTTGTATTATACAACATCAGTTACTGTAAGTGACTTGTGCAGAAAAAATACATATGTATGTTTCCTGGAAATAGGGTTTAGTTATTAATTTTGGTCTGGGACTGTCACTTGTCAGCCTTTTTGAAAAAAAATAACAATCTGTCAGCCCCAACAAGTGTACGTTTCTTAATCATGGCACACAGCAACTTTGCCTAATGTTCAGGAAAATTATCTGAAGATACTGTATAGGGTTTCTTGGAAAATAAAACAGGAAATGGGTGGCTTAATGGGCACCTGGTTATCCAGAACTACTACTACTACTACTTCTTCTTCTTCTTTTTGCAGAATTTCCTAAAGTGTATGCCATATCTGCAGAAGCATTACAGTGGGGAACAGATACGATGAGGCTGCGGGCTATGCCATGGAGGGCCACCCAGGATGGACAGGCCACAGTGGAGAATTCAGACAAAAGTGATCCACTGGGAAAAAAATGTCAACCCACTCCAGTATTTTTGCCAAGAAAACCCCATGGACAGTAACAAAAAGACTAAAAGACTAAACAAAAGACTAAAAGAAATGATGCTGGAAGATCAGCGCCTCAGGTCGGAAGGTGTCCAATATGCTACTGAGGCAACCTGCTGTGGCAACCTTAGCAGGGTATAATTGTTACCTAGCAAGGCATACCATATGCTCTTATGAACTTTTATGATCATAAGTTTGGACTTTGGGATGTTAGGCTTCAAAGGACGAAATGCACTCTTTATTGCGGTAAGAGGCTCCAGTCCATGGCAGGAAGCACACCCACAATTAGTTCACACTAAGTCAGAGACAAGAACTCCATTTCAAAAGGGTTCTTCTGTCTCCTTGTGCTAGGCAATTCACACCTTCCCCCAAAGTTCCTGCAAAGATTATGTTAAGTGAAGTTACCTGGCAACTAATCGTCCGCCCATCGAGTGATCAAGTCAAAGCCATCAAGAGACAATGGAATGGCGCCATGACTCCTAGCAAGCTTGCCCAGGTGTCAGTTCCTGATTAGCATTTAGTATTATAATATTGACCTCTCCTTCACATCTCCTTCCCTTTTTCACTGACCAATGGTAGGGTTAGTGGGGATGGACTACCTGGTAGGTGTGTTAGTGGGATGTGGTCAGCACAGCCGCCCCAATACCACCTGATAAAAGATCTTGCACACAGACAATAGCTAGCTAGCTTCTACCCTCTATGATCTCTTTCTGCTTTACCTCCCCTTATGTCCAGCTTACTATCCCAATACCCGGCCTCCATCTTTAATCCCTGGTTTGTGCAGCCAGGAAGAAGCATGTATCTGCAGGTTTAGATCACACTCCCCATTTTTTCCTTTCTCCCCTTAATCTTCTTGTGGAAACAGACCACCCATCTCCAGGACAGGTAAAGTATCTCCCAACCAACGAACCTCCTGCTCATGCAACAGTGCTATTTTTCTGTCTAAGTTTCCTAGATCTTGTGTGTATGCGGGCATGATTCTGTTTTTGTATGCTTGAAAAACATTTTACAGTAAACATCATTCAAACGGACCACTCCGCCTCAGTGCCTATTTCCTGGGAACTCCTGGAAGGGGCAGGACCTCGGTATAGCTGGCAAAGAACCCGGTATTTTGCCAATCGCTAAACTAAATTAAAGCAATTCGGCTAACATAATGACACAGAGTCCACCATTTTCTCCAGGGGAACTGATCTCTGCTACCTGAAGAGCAGTTGTAATTCTGAGTGATCTCTTGCCCTCACCTGGAGATTGGCAGCAGTGGTTCCCCAAGAGGGAATAGCTGGTTTGGAGGGCAGAGTCTATGGCATTGTACCTGTTTGAGGCCCCACCTCTCCTCAAACCTCACCCCTCCAGGCTCCACCCCTCAAATCTCCAGAAATTCCCCACCTGGAGTTGGCAACCCCATCTCCTTCCCAGCCAAGCATCAACCTACCTTAATTTTCCCCTCACTCTTCAGATTTCCATCTCCCCCCCACACCTGCAGCCTCTACTATGCTCTGAAGCCCTGACTATCATGTCACATTGTCTGTCTTGGAGGGGGGGCATCTCAGCAGGGTATAAGGGCACAGAAACCAGCATTTTCTCCAGGGGAACTGATCGATGCCATCTGGAGAGCAGTTGTAATTCTGAGTGATCTCCAGCCCTCACCTGGAGATTGGCAACAGTGGTTCCCCAAGCGTGAATAGCTGGTTTGGAGAGCAGAGTCCATGGCATTCTTCCTATCTGAGGCCCCACCCCTCCTCAAACCTCACCCCCTCCAGGCTCCATCTCTCAAATCTCCAGGAATTCTTCACTTGGAGTTGGCAACCCTATCTGCTTCCCAGCTCTGAAGCACTGATTGCCACACCTAGGGTACCCAACCTCCAGGTAAAGCCTGAAGATCGCCAGGGATCACAACTGAACTCCAGACAACAGATCTCTCCTGCTCAGAGAAAATAACTGCTTTGAAAGGTAGACTTTATGGCATTCTGTTCAGCTGAGGCCTCTCCCCTCCCCAAACCCTGGCTTCCATAGACTGTACCAGAAAATCTCCAGGAATCTCCCTACCTGGAGCTGGCAACCCTAGTCAGGACTGGTCCCAATGAGTTCTTCACAAAGGCCTGCAAAGGGTTTCCTGCCTTTATCTGAACTAAGCTTGGTTGACTACTGTGGCAAAATGGGCTCCAGTTTACAACAGTTGTTCGCCTTCCATGCTCATTTCGTGGGTGTATCTCACTCCTTAAGTTCCATGCCACCAGTCACTAAATTGTCACTGCCTTTTTAGAGGGACAGTGAAACCCCTGTGGCCAAATCTTCCTGTTTGGAGATGAAATCCCCAATCTTTGGGGGATCCCTGGAAAGTTGGCAACCCAAGGGTCTGGCCTTTCCTTGCTTCCCTGGCTACCCCCTCCCTTTGGTATTGGCAGAGCGGAGGAGTCTATGGGGTCAGAGCACAACACAGATTATTGGCCCAAATAGAATAATTTATTTTAGTATTTACACAATTATGGAACACACACACACACACTAAATGAATAAAGCACAACTGTAGGAGTAAGCACACCTATGAACCAACAGGGCATAAATCAACAGCTTGCCTGGCAAGGCGGGATATAAATATGAATAATAAAGAAAGAAAGAAAGAAAAAATAAATAAAATGGGTTAAACACAATCCTCCCTGGATGGGCTGGAGTCTATATTGATGGTGCCCCGCCCCTTGGGACGGTCCCTCTTTTCCTGCACTTTTTGGCCTTGGGGCAGCTGGGAACTGTAAGCCAGCAGATGAGGAAGCCCCATTCAACCCAGTGAGTGATACTCCTGCAGGCCACTCTCTGGAACTACAGCTCAATTGAACCTTATGGGGGAACATTTTAAACAAACCACAGACATTAGCCATTTTATAAACACAGGTAACTGCCATTTCATTTCACCTACCAACAGCCACTGAGGTAACAGTTAAACCCCCCACAGGAGGGAAGCAGGAGAAGCGTCCTGATCAAGAGACAAAGCCATCTGCCGGAAATCCTGACAGGGCACAGAGGATGAAGGAGTGGGTGGGGAAGAGGAGCAGACCCAGCACCCAGCCAATGGCATGTGAGTATTCACAGCCAGTGGATAGGGACAGCTTCTGATTGACAGGCCAGGGGACCAAAGGCTGGGGTGGCATGTGGAATGTTCAGGAGAGTGCCACCACCAACAGAGATTTATGTATAAGAGAGATGTGGTTTTACTGCATAGGCTTAGACGTCATTCTGCTTTCTGCCTATTTATATATGCACCTTTGGTTTAGAACATTTGTTGTTCTCATTGTTCTCTAATTCTGTAATCCTAGCTCTACTGCATTGTTCATTGCCATTTAGAGAAAAGGGGGTGTTGTCTAAGGGTCATTTTACACCTCCCCTCTAAAGTAGTTTGACTGCTGTCTTTTCCTGTGCTGATTTCACAGTGGTGTGAAATTTCACTCCAGGGGGTCTAAGTGCACTAATCAACAGCAATTGTTTAAAGCAGAATGAAGCCGGTTGCATACTAGCTTGACCACAGGAGGGCAATTAGTAGATGTGGACATTTCAGTGGCAGCACGGTTTCACACTGCACAGAAGTATGGGCAGGGTTTTTTGGAACTAGAATGATTCCAGTGGGAAAGTCAGATGTAAAAACAGCCTAAGAATCTGGCCTTATTATATAATTTCATTTTCGTCTGGCAACATTCTATGCTTGCCAAAATAAGTTGGCTGCCTGATGTGTCACTCAAGCTGTTCGTATCCACTGGTTATGTTGCCTGAGTCTCACCACCAAAATTCTAAACAGTTTGCTGTTCCAGTCCTCCCAATAGCCAGTCGGAACACAGAGGTCATTTGCATATACAGCCTGATTGGCTTTTGCCTCTAACATTCTAATCAGTTTGCTGTTGCTGTTGGGTCATTGAATGTGGTCCTGAGCTAAAATACATCTCCCAGTCTTCGCTTAAACCATCACTGGAGTTGCTAAAATCCATCACTCAATCTTCCCTTAAGCAATCACTGGAGTTGCCAGCCTTCCTGTGGGGCCTGGAGATTTCCCAGAAATCGCCGTGTTCCGCAGCCACAGCACATCTCTGCTGAGATCCCTCTGCACCCCATACCCTGCCCTCCCCAGGCTCCGCCCCTCAAATCTACAGGTCTGGCCCTCCCCTTAGTATTGCCAACCTCCAGGCAGCACCTGGAGATCTCCAAGATCAGTTCTCCTGGAGAGAATGGCTGCTTTGGGCAATGGACTCTATGGAATTATACCCTGCTGAGGTCCCTCCCCACCCCTTCCCTCCCCAGGCTCTACCCCTCAAATCTACAGGTATTTCCCCACCCAGAGTTGGCAATTCTGTAACTGGCTATGGAACCACTTTCCAGACCCTTGGAACCCAGAAGACATTGCATAGGGGGAGGTGGTTTTCTGCCTTTGCTGCCACTGCATAATCCCAAATCAAAATAAGTCAGGGGTGGAGGGAACCATACCTGTTACCACGAGGATGTCTTCCCATACTACCCACTTGGGGCAGCAAAATGACTTGAGACAGCCCTGCCTTATAACTAACCAGAAGGAAATAAATATGGCTTGCCTCCCTCTATTTTCCCCTTCCTTCTGCCGCCCCACCAGCCACAGCTGGGACACTCACCTGGAGCTTCCTTCTAGAGCCCGTTGTATTTCTTCCCACAACGGGCCTTACTCCTAGTATGTTAAATAAATAAGTCTCAGGGCTTTAATCATCTGCCTTATCTTAAAGGCTGTTTCAGACATTTGTACATTTGATAAAGGCTTAGTTCTTGCAGATCAGATTAAGGTTCTGTACCTGGGCTGTACCACTGATATTGCACACAGGGACTCCAGTACTGAAGTTTACTCCATTAAAAAAAATTGCTATGTCAACAACTAAGTGTCAGGAAGAAAGGTTCTAACTTCACATCATTCCTGATATGCTACTTCTCTATGGGGATACTTTTTTTTACTGTTTCAATGAAAATTCAAATGTAACCACAAAACTTTAGTCTCTAGTGACATTAGTGTACTACCTCAAAGAAATGGTAGGTCAATGCTATCTATAGTGATGTTGTTCAGTTTGTCATCTAATGATATAAGAGAAAGGCCAGCTGAAGAATCTTCTTCATGCTATTCATTTGACATCTCCTAAAAACTATATGCCGTATCCACCTTGTACCATGCTCATATTTGATTCTGCTCCTCATTCTCCTGTTCTGATTACCCTCCTGAAATTCACCTTCCATTTCTTCCTATGTTCTCCCTACTAGCTTCTTCCTTCTCTGTTTGCAGTTAGTCTGCCTTACAACCAACCATTTCTTTTCCACAGCATCCAAACTTGGCTAGAGACTCCTTCCTTGTTCATTCCAGAATCTTCTCTTTGTGTTGGTTTGCTCTGGACTAGCCATCTGGGGGAAACACAATTGGGGGGGGGGCAGGTGGAAGTAACTTTATTAGGTTATAGAGCTTAAAATAATAAAGCTGCACATTAGGACTGTGTAAAGTAAATAGTTTTAATTGCATTTGGTGCATGTAAATTGCTGCTGTATTGTTGGCATTGAATAATTCAGTCTCGTGTGCTGTCTAGCTCCCTTTTTTCTATTCTGTATCTTGCTTAGGTCAATAAAATTACTTTACTTGCTGGTATCTGTCTCCCTTCAATCTTTCCTTCTCTGGATGATTTATTGTATCAAGCTGGGAGCCATGTATTAACAGACCCAATCCCTTATTACTCTGGGATTTGTGTTCTAGTTCTTCATGTGGAGGAGACATTATTCACATAACAGATCTGACATGAGGACTGATTTGAGTAACAATAATGATATTTCCAGTGTTTACTGGAGACAAGTACAACATATTTTCAAGCATATACTTTTTGTTTAAATGCAACCAGTTTCATCCACAGTTAAAATGTTATGATGTGTACAACAATAATATACTATTGAATATTTCAATATGTTTTAGTATTGTAATGTTTAACTTTATATCCAAATAGGGGATATAATATAATATTCAAATGGAGACTGTGGTTGAACAACATGTGGTGACTCCCCTCTCTTCCTGCTGGTGCCTTAAAGGCTGGTGGAAGAAAAATGTAGGGAAATGGGCCATCCTAGCTATCTCTACAAAGCCTGAGGTACAGGGAGTTCTGCACTGCAAGGACAGAAGCAGGCTTGAAAATTCTGAATAGTCCTATTCTCTCATAAAATTTAATTAAATGAAAAACTACCTAAAATCCAGGCAGAACAGAAGAAAATTAATAATTGTTTTTAAAAATCCATGGCCAGAAGTTTTGCCAGCTCAGAGTCGGGCAATTCCTGAAGATTTTGGGGGAAGCCTGTGGTTTATGGAGGGACCTTACAAGCATACAATGCCTGAGAGTCCTCCCTCCAAAACTGTCATTTTAACAGATCAACTAATTTCTCTGGGCTGGAGGTAAGTTTTAATTCTGGGAGATCTCCATTACGAAATTCCTAACCCGAAGATATACATGGAAATTATAAGTTCACATTATTATAGTGATTTCCCAGAATGGGGATACAAATCCAGGATTCTTGTGAATTAAGACCCCTCCCTCAAATAATCCATCCCCCCCCCCCCCCCAGCAGTTCAGGGGCTTAACAGCAAAGCAGCATGTCTTTATGCTTTTCTTTGATTCTACTAATTTTCCAGGCAATGGCATTTCCCCATTGGGAGCTGGAACCCTTGGTATAATTTGCTTAAAACCTGAAAGTTCTTTAGAGGACAGGCTACCCTAGTGGATAGCACCCCTGAAATTTTTGGTGTCATTCATTGAAAAACAGCCACTCTAGCTCCCTTCCATCTCCCATATGGAATAATGACAACGTTTCTTCTTTCATCCGATCTTTTTGGGGCCTTTTTTCTCTCCCAGTAGGATAGCTGGGAGAGCCTTGCTCAGGGGCCCATAAATTAGATCCCTTGGTCAAATTCATTTGAATTATATATATATATATATATTTAGGGGGAGAGGCAGCAATAGTGACACTGTGATTTTTGTGTCATTTGGTTTAAAAATAGTCACTCCCCCCCCTCAAAATAATTCCTCCTTCTTCACTTTGTGAACGGATTCAAAGCATAGACCACTTGTACTTTTACAAAATGCTGCAAAGCAGCCATAATGCAACTACTGACAATGCAGGCAAGACATAAATATTTATTTATTTAGCAACTTTTTAATGCTACCTCTGCCTGAGGTAGCATATAAACATTACAACAACAACAACAACAAAACATTAATTAAAATCCGGCATTGGGAACCCAACCACAGCATTTTTAACAGTGCTTAAAATAGCAGTTTTCAGACTGAAAGTACACCAAAGGACATTAAAAGATCTCTTTATTAAAAGACAGGGGGGGGGAAGAAATGTTGTGGTTAACAGAGAGCAGCATAGGTGCTAAGTGAGCCTCAAGAGGAAGGACATTCTGTAAGTAAGATACCACTACTGAATATGCCTTTTCTCTGGCTGCCACTTTCCTAGGATTTTCAACTCCAGATTAAGAAATTCCTGGAGGTTTGAGGTTGGAGCCTGAGGAAGGCAGAGTTGGGGGAGAGAAAACTTAACAGGGATGTGATGTCATAGTCTCCACCCTCCAAAGCTGTCATTTTCTCAAGGGGGACTGTTCTTTGTAGTCTGGACATCAGCTGTAATTCCAGGACAACTCCAGCCCCAGTTGACAGCCCTATACCCATCTCTCCTTTGAAGGCAGGGATACCAAGAGCAGGCTTTGTAAGACAGATCATAACAGAATAAGTCCTATATATAAACAAGAACATTTTGATCCTTTGAATCTGCTGTGGTACTCCTAGTATGGATGGTTTTCAAGGCAAGAGATGTTCAGAGGTAGTTTACCTTTGCCTACTCTTGTGCAGCAATCTTAGACTTCCTTGGTGGTCTCCTATCAAGGTACTAACTAGGGCTGACACTGTTAAGTTTCCAAGATATTATAAGATTGGGCTAACCTGAGCCATCCAGGGCCAGAGCCAGTACAGATAGGGACTTGCCAATACTATTTACCCAATGGAGTCATGTCTACTTTTTTGGCACAAGATGTGTATTTATCAACTCTCTTTATGGCTGAAAAGATTATAGGCTAACTAGCATACCTCAATGGAATCATTTTCCAATTTCTGAATACTGAATTAGTTTCTAGGAGACGGATTTAAGAATGCTCCTAGAAAAGTTAACAAGGGTTTCAAAGGACATTTTTTGTGTATGTGGTCAATAATGCCAAAGCCCACTTGAACATCTAATTAGAACATCAAGTTACAGTTGCTCTCAGGCATTACCAAGAAAATTGATACAAGCTTCAGCTAAAATGTAATCCTTATATTTAACCCATTAAAGTGATGTAATAGTATTGGCTTAAATCCTTTTATCCAAGTGCAAACTGTTATCAGGATTATTTTTGTAGCAATATACATCATCAGATATCTGCATATAAATCCACTAATAACTGCTATTGCTTACAATAAAAGTATCTCCATATCATACTATTACTTCATAGTATGAGATAACCTCACATGGGAATACTCTTCAATTCTTATTTTTATATACTCAGTTCTTACAATTGCCTCCTGAAATGCTTGCCCTAAGAGCTATAATAAAAAGGTATGGTACATTAAAAGGCACACTGAACAGCAAATTTCAAATTAAAATGAATCCCCCTTCAATTCTAATTAGTCATTTAAAGACTCTATAAATGTTAATGGATTACCATTTGATTTGAAAATGTAGTTGTGGCTTAAAAATGTTATTTGAGCAATCACAACAACAACAAAAAGCCCTAAACATTAATTATGATTAATTTTATTCAGAAACCAAATTAGCTTACAAAAGATAAATTTATGCAAATTAGGCATAAGTGTATAAATTAGCAATCAAGAATTTATTAAAACACTCCTCACCTTGAACAAAGAATATATAATATCAGAATAATAGGTTGCATATTACCTGTATACTCTTCATACTTTATAATTTAAAATAAAACTATGCTAACCTGATAAAATGTTATTTGCAAATTATTTTTGAAAATAATAAGAACAAGAAGAGTCTAGATGAAAAAGTGGAATTCAAACACAAATTAGTCACATTTCAAAGAAAATTGGTTGAATCCAATGAACTATGGATAGAATTAACAGAACAAATATGTTTTCCTTTCACTTTGATCCCAACAACCTCTTGTATCCACTGAAGTATATTTTTAAGGAACAGGGGGCAGGGCCATACACAGGCCCGCAGACATGAGGAGGCCTTGGGACAACACTCCCTCTCGAATTTGCCCTGCCCCCCTCCCTGCCCCCCTCTCCCCCTGCTGGTTGGGAGGGAAGTAGCAGGGTGGCTGGCTGGCTGGCTGATGCCTGCCTAGCAGAATAAGCAAGCAAGAGTGGGCAGGGAAGAAGAAGAAGAAGAAGAGATTGGATTTATACCCTGCCCTCCACTCACTTGGAGTCTCAGAGCGGCTTACAAACTCCTTTCCCTTCCCCTCCCCACAACAGGCACCCTGTGAGGTAGGTGGGGCTGAGAGAGCTCTTTCCCAAGCTGTCCTTGAGAGAACAGCTGGTACAGAGCTATGGCTTGCCCAAGGTCATCCAGCCAGGTGCAAGTGGAGGAGTGGGGAATCAAACCCGGTTCTCCCAGATTAGAATCTGCGCGCTTAACCACTACACCAAACTGGCTCTCAAGGAGCCTGTGCCTGGGCTGGCACAGCCAGTTCCACCCCCAGCCTGAATTGCCGAGCAAGTGAGAGCTACTAGACAAATAGGAGGGTGAAGGGGGCAGTAATGTGGTGCTGTCCTGCTTGTGGCATGACTGGCTCCCCTTCCTCCCTCGGCCACTAGCTGCCCCATTATGATATCCCTGCAGCTGCCCCCCCTCCTCCAGAGTGAGCTGCTCATTCAGGGTTTGTTAGGTGTGTGCCTCTTTTTTAAAAACAAACAAACAAACGGGTGCAGCTGCAGCAACCCAGAGGTGGCCAGAGCTATGGCAAGTGCAAGAGCAGCTCCAGCCCCAAATCAGTAGAAATCAGGTCCTCCTACTGCTCAAGCTCTTCTAATGAATAAAAGCTCTTGCAAAAGTGTAGTGGCATGCATTTCTTCTGTTCCTCACATCTTGATGTAGCCTCCATGCCATATCTTGACAGCCCACCCAGTCTTCAAGCAAAACTTTTCATGAGGCCAAGAGGTTGCAGGTAGAAGGGGCAAAGATCTATTTCATTTATGGTTATTGGATCCAATGCATTCTGTTCCAGTCATCTATTGGGTCTTAAGATTACAAGGAAGGAAGGGAGGGAGGGAGGGAGGGTATTGAAGGCATCCCAGAAAATAAAATGAGCAAAATGCATGTATGTGGAGATAAGCTTTACTGTAACACTTAGCAGGTGTGGATTCTTAGATGTGAAGAGGAACAGCTTACCAACTTACTTCATACAGCCCTTTCATGGAGTAGGTCAGTGTGACTGCACCCATTTAACAGGGCCATAGCTTTCCCTATAGTCAGTTCCTTTTATCTGCTCACCTGTAGCCAGTATAGCACCAGGAAGTCAACATTTGGGGTGGATTAGGAATACATTTATTTCTTTAGGTCCTTTCAATGCTATTTTTCCTTAACAAGCAAGTCAAAAGCAGCTCATAAAAATAAAATATAATAATTACAGAATGTGGGGGTCTGGTTTGTCAGTGGTGGAACTCAGGGGTGGACTGGCCATTACAGCCACTGGGAGAGTCCTAGTGTGCCAACAGCCTGCCCCTCACACTTGGGCTTGTCCAGCCCAGAGGCTAAAAGGGTGTTGCCTGGCTCTAGTGGTGCCTGGTTCACAGACAGATGCACCTGGCTCAGGGAAGCAGTACTTGCCCAGGCAAGCCACACAAGAACAGATGCCTGGCCCAGCAGATCCATGCTAGCTGGGAGAGCCACATCAGGAAGATGCACCCATCCTGTGCAAGCTGCACATGGACAGATGTTTTGCACCCAGCAAGACAAATCCATGCACAAACAGAAGCGTGGACAGATCATAAGAACATAAGAAAAGCCATGTTGGATAAGGCCAGTGGCCTATCCAGTCCAACACTTTGTCACACACTGGCCAAAACCCAGGTGCCATCAAGAGGTCCACCAGTGGGGCCAGAACTCCAGAAGCCTTCTCACTGTTGCCCCTCAACCACCAAGAATATGGAGTATCACTGCCAAGACATAGTGGCTGACACCCACTGATGGACCTCCACTCCATATGTTTATATGACCTCTTGAAGATGTCTATGCTTGTAGCTGCCACCACTTCCTGAGGCAGTAAATTCTTTGGCTGAAGAAGTACTGCCTTTTAATTGTTCTAAATCTACTGCTTCTTGTACCATGAGAAAAGGAGAAAAATACATCTTTTTCTACCTTCTCTATCCCATGCATAATTTTGTAAACCTCTATCATCTCACCCCTCAATCATTGTTTCTCAAAGCTGAAGAGCCCTAACTATCCTTGACCCCATCCAGTCCAGTTTTTGCCCTGGCCATGGGATGGAGACAGGGACGGATCCCTGCAGCCACCAAAGGCCAGCTGGGGGGGGGACGAAGTTGCCTCCTTGTAAGGAGGACTGATCAGACTGGCTGCATTTGCAGCCTGGTTTTGCTGGGGGGCGGGGCTAGCATGCTGAAGGACAGCTCCGGCCCCAGCAGCCTCATTTGTGCCTTGTGCTCGACAGAGAAGGAGCACGAGGCTTTTTTTCGCTTGCTTCCTGGCTTTTGGCCTAGAGCCGGCAGAAACTCAAAGGGTATTCCCCCCCACCCCAAAATCAGCCTCCCTTCTCTCCTTTCCTGGAGGCTGTGGCTCGGCTGGGCCTGGCAAGGGTTTTTTGGGGGGTATTTGGGGGGCTGTTTTGGGGGCATCCCCTTGCCGATGGAGGCAGTACTTGGGTCTGAGCACCTGTAGGATGGAAGACACGTTGGCAGCTGGGCAGCGACTGTGGTGTAAATTAGAGTCAGCTTTGCTTTGGCTGGCTCCTAGGCTGCAGCCTGCATGCTGTTAGCCTTGTTAAAGCAAGAATTACATGCACATACACTTAGTGGGAGTTTTCTTAGGCCCAGGGCTGGGGGTTAAGGTGCAGTTGGTGAGGCTGCTTGGGGCCCAGTTGGTCCTTTGCCCACTTCTCCCCCCCCTTTTCCCCCTCCTTTTGGGTTCTATAGATTTACAGCCAGTTCCTGGCAGTTTAGCTGTTTCTGGGCAGTTTTTTTGCTGTTGTTAGGCAGACATTAGGTGGGGGCAGACTTTGCTGAAATCATCAGGGACAGTGGCCATTTTGGGAAGGTTTTCTCCTGTGGACTGAGTGGCCATTTTGCCTTTAAATTGTTCCTTTGGTGATGCAGCCTTGCCCCTTGGTGACCACCTTTTGCCAATCACTAGGGAAAAGATTTGCAAGGATGAGTACATCGACCTCTTCAGCCTTCTTTACTGGGAATTGGAGAAGAAGGATAAAGAGGAGATGGATGACAAGGACAAGGAAATTTTAAAGAAAAGGAGGGTTCATAGGACATGGGCAAATTGGCTGGCAGGGTACATTGTCTATGCAGGGGTGATTTCTCGGGCCCATAGCTGGAAGGCTGCAGCACTATACCAGTATCTGGATATCATTTATAAAGCGTACACTGATTTTGTGGGTTCAGCCTGGCTCAAATACGATGAGGAGTTTAGGATGAGGGCTGCTATGAACCCCAACCTTCCGTGGGACCAGATACATCTGCATCTTTGGTTACAGCTGATGTCGCAGGCGTGACCTAATGTTGGAGAATGCTCACATAGTGGGCACATGGTGCAGAACCTTCAGGCTGGTGCTAATACTGCTTCCCGTGGGCCCACGGGGCAGGCTGTTCAACCCCAGTTTGGTGTAGTGGTTAAGTGCGCGTACTCTAATCTGGGAGAACCGGGTTTGATTCCCCACTCCTCCACTTGCACCTGGCTGGATGACCTTGGGCAAGCCATAACTCTGTACCAGCTGTTCCCTCAAGGACAGCTTGGGAAAGAGCTCTCTTAGCCCCACCTACCTCACAGGGTGTCTGTTGTGGGGAGGGGAAGGGAAAAGGAGTTTGTAAGCCGCTCTGAGACTCCCTTGGGGAGTGGAGGGCGGGGTATAAATCCAATCTCTTCTTCTTCTTCTTCTTCTTTGTTGGGAGTTTGGTTCACAGGAGGTCTGCAATAGGAAGACGTGCACTTACAGGCATGAGTGCCCGATGTGCAGTGGACTGCATGCATTCACTGCATGCCCCAAAGGAAGGCCCAGGCATAGCCAACAGCCCATGGGAGGTGGTGGTCCTTCAGCAGCTACTGGAAAGGGGGCCCACGCCAATTAAGCTTGGTCCATTGCAGAGTTGGTTGAAGTGGTATCCTAATAAAGAGCATGCCGTGTATTTGTTGGAGGGTTTTCAAGGGGTTTTTAGAATTCCTTTTTTAGCCCGCAATTTAAAATCAGTTAATGGCATGGAGGCTGTGGTTGCTGAGAAGATTGCCAAAGAGGTTCAAGAAGGTAGGGTTCTAGGTCCATTTTCGGCACTACCGCTTCCTAATTTGCAGGTTTCACCTCTGGGTATAGTACCTAAGAAGGCACCTGGTGAGTTCCGTTTAATTCACCATCTTTCTTATCCCCGAGGTGGATCGGTAAATGATGAAATTCTGGATCATCTGTGCATGATGTGGTACACCTCATTTGACCAGCTGTTCATGTGGTATGCCGCTGTGGTCGTGGGGTGAAGTTGGCGAAGTGTGACATCAAATTCACATTTTGTCTCCTCCCTGTGCACCCAGATGATTTTGAGCTGTTGGGATTTTCCTTTAAAGGGCAGTTTTTTATGGATAGGGCCTTGCCCATGGGATGTTCTGTGTCATGCGCTGCATTTGAGTGCTTCAGCACATTTCTGGAATGGGCAACAGATTTTAAAACAGGATTACTGGAATTGGTTCATTTTTTAGATGACTTTCTTTTTGTGGGTCCTTGTGGAATGGGTAGATGAGGAGCTGGGAGTTCCGTTGGCCCACAAAAAGACGGAGGGACCTGTTCAGAAGTTAGTATTTTTCAGGGTAGAATTGGACACAGTTGCCCAGACATCTCGGTTGCCATTGAGCAAGATTCAGGACTTGCAGGTCCGGCTTTCTATATTTCTTAAAAAGAAGAAGGCCACTTTGCGTGAACTTCAGCAGATTGCTGGGCACCTCAATTTCACGTGCAAAGTAGTGGCTCCTGGGAGGGCTTTTGTTAGACGGCTCTGCGATGCAATGAGGGGGCTACAGCACCCGCATCATAGCGTGTGCATTAATGCGGAAGTGCGGGCCAACCTTGGGATCTGGCAGGAGTTTTTAAGTTCTTTTAATCATGTCTCCTTTTGGAGGGAGGAATTGAAGCTGGAGGCTGAGCTCCAAGTGACATTTGATGCTGCCGGATCTCTGGGATTTGGTGTGTACTTTTGTGGACACTGGTGCGCTGAGGAGTGGCCTGGGGAATGGGTTTCAGCAAGATGTTAGGGTTCTCACCTTTTTAGAGTTCTTTCCCATACTAGTGGCAGTTTGGTTGTGGGGTGAAGAATTGAAAGATCACACTGTCCACTTTTGGTGTGACAATTTGGTGGTTGTTCATGTGATCAGTTCCCTCACATCTAGGTTTCCACAGGTCATGGGGCTTGTCCGGGCTTTCACCTTGCAGTGCCTTAGGCTGTTTTTACATCTGACTTTCCCGCTGGAATCATTCTAGTTCCAAAAAAACCTGCCCACACCTCTGTGCGGTGTGAAACCGTGCTGCTACTGAAATGTCCACATCTACTAATTGCCCTCCTGTGGTCAAGCTAGTATTCAACCGGCTTGATTCTGCTTTAAACAATTGCTGTTGATTAGTGCACTTAGACCCCCTGGAGTGAAATTTCACACCACTGTGAAATCAGCACAGGAAAAGACAGCAGTCAAACTACTTTAGAGGGGAGGTGTAAAATGACCCTTAGACTTAAGTTGCTAATTTTTGCCAGGCATGTGCCGGGTGTGGACAATGGTGTGGCTGACGCTCTCTCTCGCCAACAGATGGCGAGGTTTCATCAGCTTGCACCATAAGCCGATCTTCATCAGAAACTATGGCAGGTTGGAGGGCTGAGGCTTGCAGGGCTATAAGCCTCGCCATTGCGCCTAGCACCAGAAAAGGGTATGAGCAAGCAGTTCGCCAATTCAAGGTCTTCAGGGCAGCTGAACGTTATCCCAAGGTCTGGCCTATTCATTTAGATCAGCTGATGCACTACTGTGTATCGAGCAAAGAAGCTGGCTTAGCTGTCCATTCAATCCGAGACAAGCTTGCTGCACTAGCCTTCGTGAGCAAAGCCTTGGGCTTCACTGAATTCACTTGTGACTTCAGGATTAGAAAGATGCTCGAGGGTTGGACTCACGAGGGGGGTGCTGCTAAAGGTGAGCGACAGCCTATCTTGCCCATGATACTTAAGGGGTTGTGAGCGACCTGGGGTGCGGTTTGCACTTCTGGTTATGAGGCATGCCTGTTTCATGCAGCCTCTTTGCTGGCATTCTTTGGGGCTCTTCGGGTGAGTGAGTTGGTCGCTCAGTCTAAGGCAGACCAGTCGAGCAAGGCTTTGCAGGTGTGGGATGTTGATATTCACGGCAATGGCATGCTGGTCACGATTAGGAGCTCTTAGATGGATCAGATGTGAAAAGGAGCCAAGGTAAAATTGGGGACCTGTCAGGATTCGGAGCTCGGCCCAGTTCTGGCCCTGTTGCAGTATTTGGCCATGAGGAGTCTGGAAACCTGTTTACTCCATCAAGGTCAGTATTGACTACTCAGACTGGTAGTGGCTCTCCAGGGTCTCAGGCTGAGATCTTTAATGTCACCTATTACCTGATCCTTTTTTAGCTGAAGAGGCTGATACCTCCTGCATGTCAAGCAGATGCTCTATCACTGAGCAATGGCCCTACTGAATCCTTCCTCATCTCGGCAGAATATGAAGCCCTAAGTGCTCCACAAGTGCTAAATATGATTTTCATATCATAAGAACAGGAGAGAAGCCACAGTGGATCGGCCCATCCAGTACAACACTCTGTGTCACAACAGTGGCCAAAAATACCAGGTGCCCTCAGGAGGTCCAGCAGTGGGGCCAGAACTCCAGAAGCCCTCCCACTGTTGCCCCCCAAGCACCAAGAATTCAGAGCATCACTGCCCCAGACAAAGGGTTCCATTTAGACCTTTTGGCTAATAATAGCCACTGATAGACCTCTGCTGGATGGGGACAGAGAGAGAGAGAGACAGACAGACAGACAGACAGACAGACAGCTTTTTCACTTACTCTTGCCCAATTCCCAGGCTTTATTTCTGGCCCTTGTTTCACCCAGCTGTTGTCCATGTAAGTCCCATAACTTCTCCCCCCCCCCAGCATAGGCTTTTTGGTGGCTAAAGAGGACCTTTGTCCTCCCCTTTTCGCCAGCAGAAAAGCTAGTTGGATCCATCCCTAACTTAAAATACCGGTTACTTGATGTACAAATGCTTTTAAAAATGCAGATTTTTACTGCCGGGGGGGGGGGGGGGGGGGACACACGGTTGAAAGAAACAGAAAATTGGCATAAAAATGAGGAATCCCAACTTTTATTTGCAGAAGGGAAATGAGGATTGGGGGGACCCAAACAGCCACGACAAGACATTTTAAACCATCCCACTCCCAGACCTTCTACAGGCAACCTCTCCTTGTGATGTTTACCTCTTTGGAAGTGACAGTTTATTCCTTTGACAAAACCACAGTGGACAGACAGACAGAAAAAAGAAAGAGGGGGAGGGGGAGAGACAGAGAAGGAAAAGAGCTCGCAGACCCCAGCTTACCCAAGCAGTTTACTCAGCAGCAACCTTGCACGCAGTAGAAAGAGCTTAGTCCCTCCTTAATCTCTGGGCGGGGCTGTCTTGCTCGATTAGCTCTTAAAGGGGAAATTTCCCTTTTAAGAAGTTCAAGAGGCCAGCAGGGCAGGCTCCGAGGTTCCCCTGCTGGCAGCCATTTTGTCCCCGGTGGCCAATTTTGGAAAAGCGGGGGAAAGCTTTCAAAATCGGTGTTTCCCCCGCTCTACCGGGGGACTTGGCAGCCCTATTTAGGCATGAGGATGGGAGCCCTCTGACTAAACATCAGTTTGGGGCAGTTACTTCCCTGGCTTTGGGAAAGCTGGGCCTATCAGGTGTAAAGTTTGGGACCCATTCCTTTCACATTGGAGCGGCTTCCACAGTGGCAGCTATGGACTATTCAGCTGAGGATGTTCAGCACGTAGGGCGTTGGAGATCCAATGCTTATAAAGGTTATGTGTGTTCAATGGACATGTGGTGATCTGTTCTTTCGGCCTGGTGTCTGACTGTCCTTTCCTTTCAGATGCTGTGTCTTGTGGCAGGCAGAGAACCATTCTAATCTGCGGGCACAGCTTCATTTTTTGGGCTGCTCACTGGGCTAACAGATCGGCCATTGGCTCGCAGTTGGGCCTCAGTCGATGGGCCACTGTTGAATGGAGGGGACACCACAGCTTGTGCTGGGTGGGCCTACTCCATCTATTATTTGGTTTGAATGCCAGTGCTCCTCCTGACATATTGCTAATTCACCTAGGGGGTAATGATTTAAGAATTTTAAAAGGGAAGGCGTTAGTTCTACAAGCCAGGGAGGATTTTAACTTTATTAAAAGGCGATGACCTAATACTACAGTGGTTTGGTCGGCCATGGTTCCGTGAAGGGAATGGCCTAAGCGGATTGAGCGGGCTAGATATAAGGTAAACGGGGAATTTAGGAGCATTTTAGTAATGGGTGGTGGCCACTTCATACCCCATCCGGCTATTAGGGCTAAGCACGCTGAGTTATATAGGGGTGACAGGGTTCATTTGTCAGAGCAGGGTATGGATATCTTCCTTAAGGATTTACGGCAAGGGCTGTTAACAGTGTTAGGAGTTTAGTGGGTGCAGGGGCCTAAGCAGAGGCTTGACCCTTGCTGTGGCGGAAGTTTAGTAAATAGTTGTTGCAGCTTGGTAAGCACCTATCAGCAACCCTGGTGGGAAAGGGGCCTGTTTGGATCATAACTGCAGCCTTGCGGCCTGGGATGAGGGGAACAGGCTGCCTTTTGGAGTGCCATTGAGGTATACTCAGCACTGACCTTGTGGCTGTGTGTGAGGGATCATCAAGGCATGTTCCAAGGCTGGGCTGCCTGGGGTTCGAGCCACTTATAGTGGGCTATGACCTGGGGGCCAGGTGCATTGCCCATACTATGGCAAGGGTGAGGTTAATGGTAACCCTAGGCTTTGGCCATGCCGCTTGTTAGGTTAAGCCCTTGCCATGTTTTTGTTAATAAATAAAGTGGCCATTAATCCCATGCTTGTTGTCTGACTCTTTCTTCCATCTATGGGGGCAATGCTAGTTGCCCTCTTGGATTACCTCCAGAGGCACCTGGATCAGGGTGGGTCAGCATTGCTGTTACTTTTAGATCTAACAGCAGTGTTCTACATGGTCCGCTATGATCTCCTGACCCACCACATTGCCAATGTAGGAGTTTGGGTGTCTGCTTTACAATGGCTTTCCTCCTTTCTCTGAAATTGGGGACAGAGGGTGACTTGAATGTTGCATGCCACAGGAGGCGATTCTCTTGCCAATGTTGTTCAACATCTACATGTCCCCCCTTGCCCAGCTGGTCCAGTGGTTTGGGCTGGGTTGTCACCAATATGTGGATGACACCCAGCTCTATCTGTTGATGGATGGCTGCCCAGACTCCACCCCAGAAAATCTGACCAGGGCATTGAAGATCATGGCTGGGTGGTTGCAGTTAAGCTGTCTGAAACTTAATCCAATGGCTGAAACTTAATCCAAAGACATTTCCTCTCCTGTTTGCTTTCCCCCTGGATTTAGTTTAAAAACTGCTCTACCTAGGGGCCATTTCGTAGAAAAAGAGGTGCAGGAGCTCATTAGCATAACTCATTTGCATATGCCACACCCTCTAACATACCGGAAGTGTGTCAGAAGGCAACACCCACCCCTCAGGCTTCACTCCACAGGTGAGTGAAACTGACCTGCTCTTCCTCCATTCCCTTCCCCATCCAATACTTTGTGCAATAAAAATAAGTGTAAAGAACACACCCTCATTCTCTTCCTGCTCCCTTGAAACCACCAGGTTTCAAGTAGACTTGAGATACCCAGGACATGTGCACCACCCATCCCTTTCCCTTCCCCTCCCCACAACAAGACACCCTGTGAGGTAGGTGGGGCTGAGAGAGGTCTTTTGAGAACTGCTCATGAGAGAACAGCTCTGAGAGAACTTGTGACTGGCCCAAGGTCACACCAGCAGCTGCATGTGGAGGAGTGGGGAATCAAACCCGGTTCTCCCAGACTAGAGTCCAACTTCTGACCACTACACCAAACTGATGGGGTGGAAGCTGCTGAAGTGTTGGTGAAATTTCTCCAGTACTTATGTGCCATGTGCCCAGATAAAAATGGTATACTTAGAAAATGTATATGCCACCTTGAGCAAGTCTCTGGAAAAGCAGCACACAGTCATAAAAGGAACAATGATAAAATTATCAATATTAAAACAAAACATTAAAAACAATAAAGACCCTAGCAGGGCTTTCCCCGGGGTGCTGCGCCTCTGCACTGCTTGGGGAAGCCGAGGAGGGGGCGGGGCTTGGTCATGTGCCCACCCCTTGGGCTCCTCACTCCCGGAGCTGCGCTCCTGTGCGCTCCCACTCCAACGGACCCCTGGCTCTACCACCTTTTTTTATTTCAAGTGCCAGCAGCCTGGTGCTTACTTGGGACAAGTGGAAACCATCTTTTTTGTACAAGTCCTGCTTGTTCCAAAAAGCATTCCAGTGCCTAACACATTTAGATACTTCCTCCCTACACCATCATCTCATCTATACATTGAGACTCCTAATTTATACCTGTCTAGTTGGGCCTGTGCATGGAACAGGCTGTACTAATGAGAAGGCTACTGCTCGGGCCCAGGACTGTTGGTGTGTCTTGAGATCTCACGGCCCAGGACCCAGGGACCTGCAAGCTCCCCTGCAACTGCCCCAGATCCTGGTCTCACCCACTTTCCAGAAGCAGGTCCCCTCCATCGGCAGCAGACCTGAGAGGCCAGCAGGGGACAGGGCATGCCGGCTGTGGGTAGAGCCCCACCCAGCACAGCTGGGCAGTGGGTGGAAGCTGCACCAGGCACTCAGGCAGGGCAGTGGCCAGTGGTCCTGCAACAGGCAAAGCAAACACAGGGTGGAGGGTCCCTGGGAACAGGTGCACTCCTCTGACAGTTCCCAGAAAGTCAGTTGTGCCCCAGGCCCCAGAGCAGCAGGCAAAAGTCAGGTGGGCCCCAGCAGACAGGAGGGTAGACTATTGCCCTCCAGGTGTGCAGCTACCACAGGGAGGAAGGGGTAGAATGACAGCCCAAGTGAGGGCCTTGGAAAGCCAATCACCTGGGATAACTGATAATGGGCAGGAGTTGGACTAAGGCAAAAGGAGGAGAGAAGGGGCAACAGATTGGGGAAGTGGGGTATAAACAAAAATTCCTGGAGCAGACTGGCAACGAATAACCTTGGGGACCTGTGCCAGAGATGAGAGAAGGAGGATGAGGGTGAATCCAACCCTCTCCCCCTCTCATTCTGAGGTCTATGGAGTGTCCTGACCCACTAAATGAGAGGGCAGAAGGTGGCATTCCAAAGGGGGTGGCTTCAGGGTGTTACAGCTACCATGGAGGTCCTGGCCTTAAGTCATCTGTCTAGAAGTCTAAATTTTTGCTCCATGATCACAAAACATTTCCTCACGTCATTGGTGCCAACATGTACCATAACTACTGTCTCCTCCCAAACACTCTCTACCAGCCTATCTAGTACGAATGTAATGTTTGCTACCTTTGCACCAGACATGCAAGTCACCATGTGATCAGAATGCAGGTTTGCAACTCATCTATCTACATACTTAAAGACTGAATCACCAACTATGAAAAGCCCCCCTCTCTCCCTTCCCAGGGATGGTTCCTAGGTGTGAAAGGATACCTGTTCACCAACTGTAGAAGTAGTCTCTCCTGAGGGAACATTCCCCCTTTCTTCAGAACATCCCCCCTTTGACCCTCATACTTCCTGACAACAGTGGGGCTGCCATTCTTTGAGTGAGGCACATGTAAGAAGTCCCCGAGAGTCTTATACGTGTGCCTACCTGACTGTCTCTGCTTCTCCAGTCAACCACCTTGGCTTCAAGGGTACAAACTCCCTGAGAACCAGGAGTTCCTTGCACCAAGCACACACCCATGACTTCTGTCCAGCCGGCAGATAGTCATACATATTGTACTCAGTGCAATACATTGTATAGTCCCCAACCCCCACTGGCATTCTACCTTCATAATTTTTAATCCCCCTTTTCATAGATTTCATATTTATGCAAATTTGTTTGAGGAAAGTGTGTTCACCCTTTTAGGAACTTGGAGAGACTAGCGCCCTGGCTTCCTTACCCTGCTGCTGAACTTGCATGTCTGCTAAACTCACCTGTTTATTCTCTTGTTCTAGACACTTTGGCTGTGGTCACCTTGGGTTGGGATGTTTACACATCCCAACCCCTGCAGCAGTCGGTGGCGGTGGGCAGCGGAGGAGGTGGCGGCGGGCGACAGTGGCGGACAGAAGAATTGGCGAAGGAGGTGGTGGCAGAAGAAGTTGCTGTGGCAGTGGCAGCATTCTCGAGCATTTGGCACCAGCAGCAGCGGAAGAAGCGACAGTGTTCTCGAGCATTTGGCAGCAGCAGTGGCGGCTGGCGGTGGCAGCCGGGGGAGGCACCCTTCCCTGAGCCCCGCCGGCCACCTAGTAATTTTGAGGGGGCTTTCCCCCCCTTTTACACTTGGGTGCTTGAATGGCCAAGCGTCCATGTGTAAAAGAGGGGGGAAATAACGGACAGGACCATCTGGACAGCCCTGCTCTTACAATGATTGCGAGAGAGGGCTGTCCAGATGGCTCAAATGCGGGCTCCTCGCACGACTCCCGGGAAAACACTTGATTTTCCCGAAGTTGGAAAACGCAAGAGGAACCCGCATTTGAGCCGGCCTCGGCGCGGGAGTTGTCCCAGCCATTCTGAACAGTCCCTTTAAATGCGTGAGGAAACAGCTCTTCCTCCCGCATTAAAGGGCCATGTGACCGTGGCCTTTGTCACTGAAGGTGGGGCACTAGAGTGGGACCTGTATGTAGAAACCCTGAATAAATACTTTAGGCCAAAGCTCCAAACCATACTGAATCCAATAACACCAAGTGGGAGCTAACCAATTAATGAGGATGGATTAATCAACCTCTGGTTGATTAACAATAGGTATAGCTGAAAGAAAACTGCTCAGACAAGAGCTCGTCTCCTTTTACAACAAATACTAAATTAATGCCAATTTAATTGCAACTGTTAATTTAGCCTTCCTAGGATAGGATTAGAAAGGAGTCTAGCTGAATAGTCTCAACAGTTACAGGATGTATCTAATTGTTTGTTTTCTTGTGAGGGAGGGAACCTTCTTTAAGGAATGTGAGAATTTGCTTAAAATGTTAGGTTCAGTTTAAAATTGGACCCACCCACCCCCAATTTTTAAGCCCTAGCTGTATTTAAACCCAGGCTGCAGTTCATGTTGTTTGTTTTTTTGTTTTCCTTTTTTATTACAAAAACCTGCCTAAAGTTTAGCCTTATCTGTGAACTCACTATCCCTAGCTTCTGGTATTAGTACTTTAATATATATGTGTAATACAGTTTAAAAGTTAGGTTAGAATGTAAACCCTGTGGCCTCAGTTTAAAGCCACACATGACATGCAGGAAATGGTGTAGGAAAGCAGTGTGTATCATGGGAGGTACTCAGATAAGCCACATGTTGTTTGGGCTAGCCAGTCCACAGGCTGTCTTTGTCTGCCTCATTCCCCTCTATGGGAGGCAGGGCCCGTGGCTGTTTTTTCCTCCCATTGTGCCACTGGAACTTTTAAAATCTAAAATGGAACTTTTTTCACCTACTCTGTATTAGTGGGATGGGGAGATAATGATTTGGTCCTTTTTATTATATTAAATACTTTATTTACATCAGAACTGTCAGGTCCAATGCATAGGAAATGGAAGGTGATACATAGGGATGTGGACAGTGACATACTGAAGCTACTGAAGGTAAACTTTCCTGGATGGAGTTTACTGAAACCAACTTCTCATGGCTTCCTGAATGTTTGCTAATCAGCACCCTATTTATTTAGCTTTATTTCTGGGGTCCTGCACCTTTTTAAGGCTGTGGGCACTTCTAGACTTCTGACACAGCATGGTGGGTGAAGCCACAAAATGGCTGCCTCAAAACATCTGCTGCAGGAGACAGAGCCAGCCACAAATTGCTACTACAGATGCCACAGTGAAAATCCTTGTGCTGTAGCAGCAGCTGCTGCCCCACCCCCCATATATATTTTTTAAATCTGCACAGTCAATCAAATCTCCAGTGGCCAGTCAGAAGCCTTGCTGGGGAAAGCTCCACATGGCCCTGCCCAATTTCTAAAAATACTTGGTGGGCACCAGGAAAGATGCTGGCAGGCACCATGGCACCCATGGGCACCATGTTGGGGACTTCTCCATTATATAATACCCTGATTCATTCACACTTAAGTGACAACATGATTGATGTCATTTCTTAAAAGATGATTACAGACATACTGTGAAAACAAAATCCAGCAGTGAAATATTATGAAGAAATACTGTGACATTTTGGTGACTGACTGCAGAAGTATGATATTCAATTGGGTTTACATTGTTATTAGAGTGGCTCCAGACTAAATGTTTTGGGGTTTTTTTTAGATTTTGCTTTGGCCAGGTCACTTCACAAAGTGTGACATACCATTAAACTCTGATATCCATGTTGAATCCTTGCCCTTCATGGACCCAGGAGTATTA
The DNA here is from genome assembly GCA_029233225.1 of Lepidodactylus listeri. Classification (NCBI taxonomy): domain Eukaryota; kingdom Metazoa; phylum Chordata; class Lepidosauria; order Squamata; family Gekkonidae; genus Lepidodactylus; species Lepidodactylus listeri. The sequence goes on along the minus strand of JARCFY010000001.1, from coordinate 112,726,715 downwards.
TTACTTCATCACACATTAGCATGGAGCTCAGAGCTTTGGGGCACAAATCTATTATACCTGAAAGTATTCTTTGGGTTAGCCATTTACTTCCAAATTCAAGAAATACATTTATACTTCAGTCCTTTAAATGGCCTTGGTTCAAGATATAGTATGAAATTCCTTCTTCCATATAACATGTGTACACACATACAGAGAGAAAGAGAGAGAGAGTTCATGTGTAATCTAACCTTATGAAGCCCAGTTCTGAGTCTGTGCTCCTTCATCTTATGGTAGCTAGTTAATTTCTTTCTAAGCATGAAGGTATTTGGATAAGGGGCCAAATTACCTTTTGAACACAGATATTACTGCTGATTCTGGATAATGTGGCAGTTCTGTTATAGTGTTTTAGCATTTGAACATTTTTAAGCTGCATTGCCTAAGTGCTTAGATGATACAGTATTTTTAACTTCTGGTTATGTTCATAAAACACTTCATAGATTTTGGCAGGGATGGAGAGAAATCAAATAAGCAAATTAACCAGATAAAATAAAATAAAATGACATTCCTAGTAAAGGTAGAAGAGAAGATTGAGACACTGGACAATGAACTAGTAGTGAAATGTTTATGCAAATGTCACTTTCCTTGGGAATCTTTCCTGTGTTGCCATTACATACCAATATTAAGAAATTGGCTATGGATAATTCTGGCCCTCTTGATGGGATAATAACTAGTTGAAGTTTCAGTACATTATACAGTTGAAATGCAAGTTAGAATGTGTGTTATTTTTTCAATTTTAAGCAGGCACCCCCTTCTAAGCCCAGTGGTGAAATGCTGTTTAGGATTGCAGTGTGTGACTAGCTCATGTTCACCCAGTGACTGTCATGGTTGACAAGGGATTTTAATCCAGGTCTCTCCAATCCTAGTACAGCACTTTTATCACTACTGATCACTACTATGCTGATCATCACATAATTTGGTTATTTTGTTAATCTGCACTCACAAAAAGTGGTGTAAATACTCCTGAAGCATTAAAGAGCATTAAACAAATCACTAGTTTTACAGTGGAAACTGAGATGGAAGTGAATTTCCAAAGTTGTCCTTATTCATTGGACACATGAATATACCACCTTCCCCATCTGTCATTTGCAATTTATATAAAGTATCTAACATTTTAAATAGCAGTTTATTCTATAAGAAAGTTATTTGGGTTTCCTGCTATTATTTATAAAGATATGCAATTCAGTGACATGGTAGGTACCACAATTTCTAATAGTAAGAACAATGGTAAACCTTCTGTTATCAGAGAAAATCAAGAGGGATAGCTTTGCAGCTACAATATGTAAGAACAATCTACAATGTGTATTTCTGTGGGCTCACTGTGATGTTTAAACTTTACCACATGACAATCTCTTTGTAGTAAATGAACAACCATCATTTAAAATTAATTTACCATGACTACTTTTGTTCCCAATCCTTAAAGCTTTTCCTTGATACTTGAATTTGCTACTTGCAGCCTGTATCTTAACAATGACAGTCTTTAATAATGGATTCCAGTCTTACTTACTAACCTCAGGGTATAGTGTGAACTTTGGCAGCCTTTGTTTTCACTTATCTTGGAGGGTGGATTTAGCAAGACAGAAAATGCATTGTGTTAAAAATGCAGGCAGTGATATTTTCTGTTATGGTGCCTCTGAGCATTACAATGAATGAGGAATGACAACACTGCTGTAAGAGGTCTTGCCTGCAGCATACAAATAATGCGATCAGACCACAGTGACATCAAGAATGTTTTTTCTATTACAAGTTCTGCTCTTGAATGATCAGGGTGGTTTTATTCTTTCTTGTGATCATATACATATTAGATTCCAGAAGTCTAATAGGACTGTGCAGTCATGCGTAAACTTAAGTTTTCATTATAGCTGTCTATCAGATCAATAAACATTTTTTAAAAAACAATTACTAGGCACATGTATTTGTTGCAGAAATGATAAAAGAAGTACACAAGGACAAGTTTAGATGAGAAAAATGTTGAAGATTATGTATGTTTCAGTAAGAAGAAATCTTTAAAGGAGGATTTTTAAAGATACATCTATATGCTCCAGTGTGCATAAAAACCCAGACAATGCCCATAAAATAAAAACTAAGTTAAACAACTTGGGGAAAAGGGGTAGAAATAGCCTTTTAAAGATTCACAGGAGTACTTTCTTCCTGTCTAATCCAAGCAGCCATTGAGGTAAGATTGATGTGCACTGGCAGAGATGCATTTCATGAGGTTGCTGTCTGCTCAACAGTATTTGAATGGAGTGATCTGTCTCATTGTGGTCCATTAACATGCCCCTCAGATCTCTCAGTCAAATGTCTACATTTTTTCTTCATAAATTGTTACCTTTGTTGGTTAAATATTATAAAACTTGTTTATGAAGATTGCTCACATTATTGGCCCCAGTTTTCCACATATTATTGCAGCTTTTCTGACCAGGGCTTACTTACAAGTATACCAAAAAAAAAATAAAAAAATAATGTTTCGGGTTTCTCCATGGCAAAAAAGTGCATTGATTTGACTTTAACAATATAATTTATTAGGGTAGAACAGTTCAGGCAAATCTTTAGATAAACTCTGTAGCAGCAGAGGATATATGAGCCTCAGCCTCAACAAATTTATTTTAAAGATAGATAGAGAAGTGTCAAATTACCTAAATGTGAACATTTCAGGAATGGAAACACTGTTTATGGCTTCTCCTAGCAGAACAAGTGAAGTATATGTTTGACTTATCATTTTACTTTTGTCAGTAAAGCATTGTAAAGTCTTCAGAATTTTTTTTTCACCCAGGAAATTACATTCTATTAATCATCCTTAAAGGCTACTGACATATGCCAGTCTCTGTATAAGAGAGACTTTAAAGAATCCACAGAGCCCTATTTTTTTTATCTCCACCCTGCAGACCAGAAAGGCTTTAATAACATGAACTGTAATTCACATTTACATCACTCACCTCTTAAGTTAGATACCTAAAATGTGAACATAAGTAGATTATATATTGAATATTGTAAGGCAGGTTACATTATATTTAATGGGGAGTTTTGACCTGGTTGTCACACTAAACAGGTTTCATTTTTTGGCCTGACTTGTTCCAAAATGAAAAGAGACAAGCTTAGGAGACTGAAAGTCTCTACAAAAAAAACTCTTGGAGGGCACAGCTCAAGTCATGCTCGGCTCCTAGAAATGAGGTAGTGGAAGTTAATTTAATGAGCAGCAGGGGTCATTTCGAGCAGGAGCTTGGGGGAGCTCAGCTCCAGGAGTTGGTGCCAGCCCCCCCATGGGGGAATGCCTGCTTGTGTCATGGCTGCAGCAAAATGACCCCGTCCCCTGGAAAGGTCCTTGTTCCTCCGACCAGCCTTCTGAAAACTTCAGCCACCACTGAAGCTATCCTCCCAGAATAGCGGTATTTCTGAGGCTGAATTAGTAGCTGTCCCCTCTCTGCCAGCTCTCTCTCTCTCTCTCTTGCCTTCTGACATACTTCTGGTGATGTCAGGTGGTGTAGTATATGCAAATAAGTTATGCTAATGAGTTATGCTAATGAGCTCCTGCACCTCTTTTTCTACAAAATGACCCCTGATGAGCAGCATGGGCATGTGGGAAAGCTGAACCGATCCAAGTCTTCCTCCCAAAACCATAGTTAGCCAGCCATATTTCTCCAAGCAGACTTAGAATAATAGAATCACAGAATTGGAATTCCTCCCAAAACCATACAGGCCATCTAGTCCAACCCCCTGCTCAATGCAGGATCAGCCTACAGTATCCCTAACAAGTGTTTATCCAGACGCTGCTTAAAGACAGACCTTTTTCCATCCTCAATAACCCTCAAAACAAAACAAACAAACCAACAAAAAATCCTGGTGTATAAGGCATGCTATATTACTCCTTCCACTCCATTTTTTTTGAATTCAGAGGAATTTTTGGAAAGGTTGTTAATAAGAAAATAAGAAGACATGAAATACGCAAGGGAAAAATCTTTTTTGGAAAGGTTGTTAATAAGAAAATAAGAAAATAAGAAGACATGAAATACGAAAGGGAAAAATCTTTTCATAAACTATTTTATTATGAGGTTTCAGGTACAGAAAATAGACTTCTCAAGAGAAGTGTACGGATGGGAACAAACTGGCTGACAAACTAAACTTTTTCACAGTTTTTGGCGGTTTGTGATTCTTGAACTGAAGTTTGAGAACTGAAGAGCTGCAATGAACTTCTATGAATTTTGATGAGAAACAGCTGAGCAGCTGGTTGCTCCCCACCACTCAGCTGTTTGTTTTAAATGGCTTGAAGCCATTTAAACCACTGCTGCTTTTAGCTGCTTTTAGCTCCATGTAGTTTTTCACAGGGAGCAAAGATCAGGGTTTAAATGACTGGGAGCTTCCCATGGCTTTTCATGGGGAGCAGAAATCAAGGTTTAAATGCCTGGGACCCATTTAAACCCTGCTTTTACTGCATATGGTCATCTCTTCTGGATCCTGGCAATGCTGTGGCAGGACAGGCTGCCCCCAGGAGTGAGAGTGGGATGGGTGGGCATGTGACTTTCCCCATGGCAAGGCCCATCCAAAGAGGAGCTGTGTGGGGGCTTGGGGGGGAGATGCTTCATATCTCCCAAAGAGTGAGCTGGAGGGAATGCACAATTTAAAGGGGGAGAGTAAACCCTGTGTCAGAATCTAGGCTCAGTCCAAGCCAAATTCTAGGGTAAGAGTTGAAGTTCAGGCTAAAGGTCAGTTACCGAGAGAGCAGAGTCCAGTTCAGAGCATCATGCAGGAAGCAAGGTCCAATAGTCCAAGGTCATTCATGAGTGCAGGGAGGAAGATTCCATAGTCAGAGTCAAGAGCCGGTCCAAGGGTCATAGGAACAGAGCAGAGTTCAGAGCTGTGATCACTGAGACAAGGGTTTGGGGACTTGTTACTTCCACATTGAGCAGTCTCCCTTTACTGGCTTTTATAGGCCTTTCCTGGGAGGTCTTACTTGCAGCTAGCTGCTTGGAAGTAACCCTACAGCTACTCATCATCAGCAAACAGCTGGTATTGGGCCAGGAGATGTGCACTCTTGTCTTCTTTCCTGAAGCTCCATTCTAAGCCTTTATCTTCGGCGCTGAAAGAATGTGGGTGAAACTGGAGGGCTGGTAATTAGGGGTGAGCAAAAAAAAAAAAAAATGATTGGGCCGAATCAGGCCACATCTGTTCCAGCCGCTGAATGACCCCGGCATGTCAGTTTCAGCAATGCTAGCTGATTCAGGAGTCATTCGGCCAGCCAAATGTCAGTTTTGGCCCCATTATACCCTATGGGTCATTGGAGTCAATGGCAAAAACTCATAAGGTATATGAAGGGCTGGAGGGAAGGCAGTTTTAGGGAGAGGCTCCAAACTTACAGGGCAGCTGCTGTAGCCTCTCCCCCAAATACCCACCAAGTTTCAAGAAGATTGGACCACGGGGTCCAATTCTATGGGCACCAAAACAGGTTGCCCCCATTTCTTCCATTGTTCTCTATGGTGGGAAAAAAGGGATACCTTTAAAGCCTTTGCAAGGGGAAGATTAATTAGCCAAAATGCATGGGATTAATAAACAAAAAAACCAAACCTTGTACAAATTGAAAGACAAATTAAGAAACAGGAAGAAAAGATGAGAGAACAAATAGCCCCTGAACACATTAGGATAATTAAGCGGCAAGCCGAATCAGATCAGAGAATCTGATTCAGCCTGTGGCTGCCCGAAAGGGGGGCGAATGGGCCATTTTCGGGGGGTTTCGATGAACCGAATGCACATCCCTACTAGTAATGACCATCTGGGTTTCCTTTCTTGGAATAGGGCTAGAAGGTACCGGTGGCTCTGCATCAGCTGTTGGCTGTGAATTCTGAAAAGCCTGCAGCTCATCTTCTTGCTTGCACCAAGAATACAGATCATCACTGCCCCAGACATAGTGTTCCATCTATATGTTGTGGCTAATAGCCACTGATGGGCTTCTGCTCCATATGTTTTTCCAATCCCTCTTAAAGCTGTCTATACTTTATGCCAGTGGTGTGTGACTGTCTTACTTTCTCTTCTGAATGCAGCCCAAATGTCCCCTGAATGTTATTCTAGGGATTTATTTCTATACCCCAGGAGCAGTGTGTGTGTGGGGGCATTTTAGGCTGCAGCACAAAGGAGGAGGTGAAATAGTCATGCTCTATGTTATGGTGAATCCCAGCCTTCTTTACTATTTTGTATACTAGCTAAAGGAAGAATATTATGAAAAGCTAATGGCCAAACTACGTATGATGCAAGGGAAAAAAATAAAGTTTTTTAAAAAAATGACAGCCATCGGGAGGGAGGCATTTTGTTGGGTGATATCTTGTAGGTGACAAAGGATTAACCCACCCACCCACCTTGGTCCTCTATATCAAAGCCACAATCTAAATTGTGCACTTGCACAGCTTCTATTACTTTTAAGTAAAGCAGGGTACATCTATGTATCATCACTCAGAATCAAGACCAGTTTGGCTGTCATCCTCAAGAAATCTGTGGTGGCCTGATAATGTGTGGATGGCATTGTTTGGTGGCAGAACAGCAACAAGCGATTGCTGTACACAAGTGAACACATTGTTTTCTCTGTTTTGCTCCCTGGCATGGCAGGCTGTATCCCAGCACCACCATTTTATGAGCTCCTGGGGCATCATTTCATTTCTAGCAGATATTTTATGCAATTACTCTAATCTAAAACTACTATAATCCATAGGCTGCATAGAATTCCACTTTGTGTCTGACTGATGGATCCTAGGACTTGATGTGGGGAAAATATAACATCTGCCCATGCATTGTCAGAACAAAGCATGGGGAGAATATTCAAATACTGCTTATTTCAGAGAGGTAAAACTGATTTGTGAATACTCAAGAATAAATCAGGGTTGGATGGTAGCTCATATCTGAACAGATTTTGTACATATGGTTTGAAAAACTCTTGACTTGTAATTACAAAAAGACAAACTATATCAATCCATTTGTTCTCTTTTGCTGAAATGCTAAAATTCAGGCTACTGTTATCCATTTTTCTTTGATTTCCCAATGGCTTAGTGCCCAAAAATAGACACACGTTTAGATTCAACAATGACTTTTGAAAAGTAGGCAATCCATTTTACTAGTCATCACTATTTAGAGCCCAGTGAAAGTTTGGATGAAATGGTAAGCATAAGCCTACCTTAATCTTAAGAATATAACCAGGCAAATTCAAATAGATAAGCGACTTTTATCATTTGTTCACAGAAAAGCCTGTCAAAAATGCAGAAAATAATTTCTTCTTACATAATCATATGGACTCATTTTAAATGTGACATAAAAGTGGCTGCTTCAAGCAGGATAGATGCAAACCTCTGATTATGGAGGAAAGTTCCTATGATTTAAATAAAAAGAGCAAACTTCTCATCTGAGGAGAAAGTTCATTGCCAGAATGATACAATAATCCTTTAGTGTACTTAAATATCAGGTCCCTTATTCAGGCTGCTAACTAATAAAAGTTGATTCTAGATAATTTAGGGGAAGTATGTCCACATGTGTCTTGCATGCTTATTGGTTCTTCTGTGAGTTTTTCATCACCAAATAGAGACTCATTTTGTGCCTTATTACCTTTACAAACACTTTAAGTGAAGCAACAATAAAGATTCTTTCAATGAGGAAACTAAATTATTGGCAAGTTTGGTACATTTCACAGAAAAGTATGTTAAACCATTTCAGACAGATGCTCTGGGATATTTTCTTAAATATCTCAAAAAAGTTATCTGAATTTCCAGTCCACCAATTAGGCCTACCCCATAGCCAGGAAATTTTGGGGGGGGGGGGGGAGGCACTGGGGAAACTGGTGGGATGTGATATCACAAAATTTAATTGAAGCCTTCTGAAGAGAGCAAAAAGCAGGTCTATTGCCAGGAAAGGCAAGGAATCACAGTGCCATACCTGCCTTCCAGCCCCCCTGGAGAGGAACTGTTCTCTATCAGGGAAACTCTCTTGCTGGGTGATGCTTTCTCCCCCCCCCCCCGGCAAAGGAGCAGAGAATGTAGAAGATAACAGCATAGGAGTTTAAGAAGTGAGGATCCCCCCTCCCTGCTAGCTTTTCCTCACATCTCTCAGCTGAAAAGTAACACCGGGGTTCACCCAAGAGAACACCCTCCCCCCATCTCAAGTTAGGACAGTTGCATCAGATGTTCTTGGGCCAATTTTCTTTGGACAGGAGGAGGGAGAGATGAACCTTCCCCCACCATTGGCTGCACCATAGGGAATGGGCAACATCCACACCAGCTTTTTTTTCCGGCCCACTTTTGGCACCCACCCACTTTTCTCATGGGGACTCTGGGCAGAGGACGTGTCAAGGCAGCCAAAGGGTGAGGCCTTCAGTGGCCAACATGTCTAGTCAGCAAGCAAGCAGTGGGGCAAGGAGGGGTCCACAGGAGCAGCTGCCCCTTCCCTTCAAACATGGATCTTCCTTCCCAGGACATGAGGACTGGCCGGGCAGGGCACAGTGCATTGCAAGCAACAAAGTCAGTGTGACCTGACACAGCACGTCCAAGAAAATTCTAAAAATTAAAATAATGTTTTAAAAAAGTCTTTCCAGGGTCAGGACATGTGGAGATGGGCCTGTACGTGAGGGGGTGTGGCCTCAAAATGTCCCATCATAGCTACAGGCCAGCCACCAATATTCATTTTTCTACCATTTCTATTTTGTGAATCTGTACACTTACTCATTTGCATAAAAAGTCAAAAAGATAATTATATGTTTCCCCTGATATTATATAAAGCTCAACACAACTGTGTTATACTATCCAAGTATTATCAGATTTTCTGTTATTAAATCAAAATATTCTAAAAAGAAGCTATGCCTGCACAGGAACTGCTCACATGCTTGACAGAGGACTCACATATCACTGTATATTGCACTATTGTCATCATTCACGTCCTAGATTTTCCTGTCCTAAGAGGAAAACTTGAGTGGAGAATTATTGTGGTCATGAAATATCCAACAACATGTAGATCTTCAATCAGTGAGATGGGCTAACCAATGACTGCCATACCCAAAGTACAGAGGTGTTATATGTGTTGTTGTTGTTGTTCTTCTTCTTCTGATGACTTATATTCTGCTTTTCCTGTGAACAGACGCAGAACAAATGATAACAGAAGTTAAAACATTTCACAATATGAATGAAAACATTACATAAAAATCTTTCACAATAAATAGCTAAAACAGATTTAACAAAGCTATAAACAAAACAGATGGCACAGCAGTTTGATATAGTAGTCACAAAAACTGGAGCTGCTGGGCCGTAGACCAGACTATGGGTCTTCACCTGATGGGCTGTTCAGAGATGGAAGGTTCAGCAGGGAAGGCCAATAGATGGAATACTTGGATGCCCACCAGTTGTTCTGGCTACCTTTGGTCAGACAAAGTTCAAATCTCCACTCAGATCATGCTTACTAGGTGATCTTAGGCCAATCATTCTCACTTAGCCTCACCTACTTTACTGAGCTGCTGTGATAAAGAGGGAAGAAGAAGAAGAAGAGGAGGAGGAGGAGGAGATTGGATTTATATCCTGCCCTTCACTCACTTGGAGTCTCAGAGTGGCTTACAAACTCCTTCCCCTTCCCCTACCCACAACAGACACCCTGTGAGGTAGGTGGGGCTGAGAGAGCTCTGAGACAACTGTCCTTGAAAGAACAGCTGTGCCAGAGCTATGGCTTGCCCAAGACCATCCAGCAGGTGCAGGTGGAGGAGTGGGGAATTAAACCTGATTTTCCCAGATTAGAGTCTGCACACTTAACCACTACACGAAATTGGCTCAAACAATATATCTTTCTTGGAGATCCTTCTTAGGAGTCTGGGATAAAAAATCTGAAAGATAGATATATAATTTCATGAAAAGGGAACAAAGGAGAACACCACCTATCTGGCTTTGTGTACTCCTAAGTCATAATGTCTAAGGCAGATGGCACAAGGAATATGTTTTATAAGGTAACATATTATTTCTCTCTTCCCCTTTCTTTCTATTTTAGCATGAATGCTACAGACAATTAAGTGTATGATAAATGAAATCAAAGTTTTCTTGGGATGTAAAATAAATGACACAACTCCAAAAATAACCAGCATGGAGTATGAATGATGACTGCATACAGACTAATTTGCATTTCAATTGGCCTTGAAGAGGCTTACAGGCACAAACCATAAACATTTCACTATAATGCCTGATTCTCCACAAAATATGAGTCTCTTGTGAATTGAGCTGAAAAACAGAGCGTCATGTACCTAAAACTTACCTTTTTTACTGAGCTTTCAAAATATTTTGCAGAACTACAGATATAACCACAAATGAGAAGAGGATCCATGGAATGTTACAACTGTTACAGATTCTTAAAGTAAAGGCAGATTTACAGCGCAATCCCAAACAGAAGTACACCCTTCTTAATCCAGTAAAATTAATGATTTTAGATTGTTGTAACTCTTTTTAGAATTGCAGTATTAATATTTTAAGTATTGTAGAAGGGAATTGAACACCTCTGTATTTATGAGGAAAGGCTGAAGAGTCTGGGACTTTCCAGTTTAGAAAAGAGATGGCTAAGAGGAGACATGACATAGGTTATAAAATTATGCATGGAGCGGAGAAAGCACCAAAAAGAACTTTTTCTCCCTCTCCCAGAGTACTAGAATTTAAGGACAGAAGATTCAGGGCACAGGAAGATTCTTTACACCGTGAGTGATTAAAATGTTGAATTCGCTGCCAGTTTATGCAATGATGGTCACAGGGATAGTCAATTTTAAAAAGAGATTAGATAAATTAATTAAGGATAGATGTATCACTGGCTACTAGCCATGGTGGCTCAAGAGAACCACCACATTCAGAGGCATAGACCTCTGAATACCAGTGCCATGAGACAACATCAAGGAAAGGCCAACCTCTATGTACTGTACTGGATTATTTTGTGTGTGTGATCACAGCCTTTATCAAATATTTTCTGGAGTTCTTCTGAATCTTAAGGGGAATTATAGGATCAATAAATGCTGCCTTGGCAAATGCCAGGACTTTTGGGGGGGGGATACCTGTAGAGGACAGAGTTTAGAGAATATATATTGTCACTTATAGCTGATACCACAGAAACTGTGGGCAATTCCTAGAGAAACAGTATGTGAAGGCAAAAAATTGAGTAAATGAGATGCCTACAGGGTGCTGAAGAAATATTTGGAGGGCTATGGTGGATTTCAGCAGAGCTCTAGATTCTTTTTCATACTATATCTTCAGATCCACTAAATTCCTTTAATATTCCAAATAAAAAATTATACTATCAGAAGAAAAAGTGATATCACCAAATACCTATAGTCATAACCATTGCAGGACAAATGGCAGTGGTGGTGGAAAGTGCCATCAAGTGATAGCCAACTGGTGATTCCGAAGGGTTTTCAAGGCAAGAGATGAACAGAGGTGGTTTGCCATTGCCTGCCACTGCATAGCAACCCTAGTATTCCCTGGTGGTGTCCCATCCAAATACTGTCCAGGACTGACCCTGCTTAGCTTTTGAGGTCTGACAAGGTTGGGATACCCTGGGGTAGTTTATTTAAACTAACATTTCAAGTACAATACCCTTGATCACAAATAATATCCTGAATGTTCATCATGACACCAATCCATATTAAATGCAATAGCTTACGTTTCCACAGTTGCTCGTATTCTCTTTCTTGATTTTATGTTCATAAGGATTTCAAACACTGTCTAACTGGAAGTGAATTATTGCTGTATTATTAGTAACAATTATAAGTTCATAGGTACATATGTAACATATATATGTTTAAAACAAGTTGAAATACATCCCAATAAAATATTAGGACAATTTTGGGGAAGTGTATTTGCTTATTAACTGTTTAAAATATCTAATCCTCATAGTCCCAATTGTTACCTGAAGGCATTTTGTTGCTTGATGCCACTGTTAACTCTACCCAGGAACTAAAGCAACTAATCTACCTTGACTTTTCTCCCAGATGATAGCTGCACATATACTATAGTATTTCCCTGTGTAAAATACCTTCCTGTCTGAGAGACTGACCATGATTTGAGTAGCCCTGACAATCATCTTAATTACTCTAGATTCTTAGGCAGCCATAACAATATTGAAACTCACAGGAGATGAAGGAATCTTTTGGGAGTTTGTGAAGCCTCTAGGGCATGTGTTACTAGTGATGATGTTTTAAAAGAGGGCCAAGAGAAAGGAGAAAGATGAATTCTTCTTCTCCCTAGTAATGGTAACGCTGGGTCTGAATATGCCCCATACCTGGTAATGGTAACACTGGGCCTGAATGTGGCCCAGTCTTTAACCTAATTATTTTAATTAATATGAAATGAAATATGAGCTGCATTTGATTATAACATGGGAAGTTAATCAGCCATACTCTGCACTTGCAGATGCTGCTTACATTCTACAAGGGCAGTAAAGAGGGGCCTGGAGTTCTCCTGAAATGACAAGTGATCTCCAGGCTACAGAGATCAGCACTCCTGGAGGAAATGTCAGCTTTGGACAGCTACATGGTATCACATCCTTGCTGAGCTCCCTTCCCTCAGACTCCACCCTCCTCTGCCACTGCCCACAAATCTCTAGGAATTTTCCAAGTCTGCATTAGCAACCCCGAGTAGGAAGAAAGAAAGAAGAGAGTGAGTAAGTAGATAATGTGAGTAATAGATAGGGACATTAAACAGGCAGCAGAGTATATTATCAGTCCTTGCTACCATAGAGGATTGTCCTCATATGTTTCTGTGTCCTGTGTTTCCATTAATCATTGCTTTAGTGTAGTGGTTAGGAGCATGGACTCTAATCTGGAAGAACCCTGTTTGATTCCCCACTCCTCCACATGCAGTTGCTGGTGTGACCTTGAGTCAGTCATAAGTTCTTTCAAAGCTGTTCTCTCAAGGGCAGTTCTTGAGAGAGCTCTCTCGGCCCCACCTACCTCACAGGGTGTCTGTTGTGGGGAGGGGAAGAGAAAAGGGATTGTAAACTGCTCTGAGATTCCTTTGGGTAGTGAAGGATGGGGTATAAATCCAGTATCATCATCTTCTTCTATTGGGGAGGTCATTGGCATCCCATAGAAACACTGAATAGCATCATCATTTCCATTTCTGTGTGGAGTACTTTCTGTTTGGAATGATGTTTTCTAGGAAAATATTTCTAGGAAATATTTCTTAAAGGTGCACAGCTCTGCAACTAAGAAACTCTTGGTCAATTTATTTTCAAATTCCTAGTCTTGCAGTTGTGCTTCCATCCAAACTAATGCCCTGCTCATCAAGTATATTGGAAATGAAATTGACTTAAGGCTTTCAAGATTTCCCTTGTTCATCAAATATCTCAAAGTACTTTGAATTTTAGCCTCCCAAATGTTCTTTCTATACATAGTAAAAACAACAAAGCCCTATTTTTGCTAATTGATATAGTTCCAATCCTGTTTCAGTAAGAATATATTCAACTTTACTGACACAATTTTCAACAACAAAAGATTCCAAAAAGGGATCAATACATTTCCCTGCCTAATTTTGATCAAGTGTTTCATACTGTTTATACTCCTTTAACTGTAGATCAAAGTTAGCATATGAACTGTTTAATAATTTATCACCAAAAAAATGTAAATCTTAGAATGTGTACATTCCGAATTTTATTAATGATCTGGTTAGATTAATTATAATAGAAATAGGTTAGATTAATTATAATAGAAATAAAGGCATAGGTTTGACTTCACACAGAGAGCTTTTTCTTTTATAGAGATACTATTGGAGAGCTTCCATAGAGATAGTGGTGCTTCAAAGATTCTTATATACACAAGACATCCAATAATATACCAACAACCATGATAATAGTGGGGTAGCAAAGATGATGCACAGCCCTATGTATAGTTGAGAGTGGGTGAGAAATACAATGTGCACCTTACCTCATTACTTCCTACCAAACCTGTATGTCTCTAGTTTCAGCAGGCATCCAAATAAAGGTATAATTTTCCAATATGTTCAAAAACCAAAGAAAAGGAAATGGGATAGGCAATGAATGAACAAACTATATTCTTTATTTTCCAAATATAGTGGCACAACCAGGGGTCTGTTGGGGCCAGAGTGGCCAGCTCAGGAGTGGCCACTAGGGCAGCCATGGGCCGAATCAGATTCTCTGATCTGATTCAGCCTGCTGCCGAATTGCCACCGAAATTCGGCGGCAAATTTAAAAATAACTGGAGGGGAAGGGGTTTGAGGGAGAGGATCCAAACTTGCAGGGTAGCTGCTGGGGCCTCTCCCCCAAATACCCACCAAGTTTCAAGAAGATTGGACCAGGTGGTCCAATTTTACTGGCCCGCAAACAGGTTGCCCCATTCCCTCCATTGTTCTCTATCGTAGAAAAAAAGGTAACATTTTTTCCCATCATAGAGAACAATGGAGGGGATGGGACAATCTGTTTGGGGGCCCATAGAATTGGACCCCGTGGTCCAATCTTCTTGAAACTTGGTGGGTATTTCAAGGAGAGGCCCCAGCAGCTACCCTGCAAGTTTGGAGCCTCTCCCTCAAATCCCCTTTCCTCCAGCCCCTCATATACCCTATGAGTTTTTGCCATTGATTTCAATGGCCCATAGGGTATAATGGGGCTGAAACTGACATTCCCTTTCTGACACACTTCCAGTGATGTCAAGGGACGTGGCATATGCTAATGAGTTATGCTAATGAGCTCCTGCAGCTCTTTTTCTACGAAAGGACCCCTGGGCACAACTGTCTTCTACAGTTTAGTTATTGTCAGCCTGGCTACTAACAACAACAACAAAATAAGCCAGTGATTTATGATTAGTGTTACTAAGTCCTTTAAAGGAAGGCTTCCTCTTTAGGATTGAAGCCCCCAAACCCAAATAACACCAAAGAAGTATAATTAATAAGATTTATTAAAAGAAGTGTGCAAAAAGTATAAATTCTAAAAACATTGTAAAGCAAGGAAGAAAATGATGCAATCTAAATAGCTAACCTAAAATACTTAGGCTTTTTGGTCCTCTGACCCAGACATTAACTGACCAGACTGAAACACAAAGTCCAGGTAAAGTTTCAAAGTCCAAAAACTCATATTCCAGCCATGCAAGACCCAAAGAGTGACCCAAAGGGTAGATGTCCAAAAGGGCTAACCAAAGGGGCAGAAACTAGAATGAATTGTCTTCCTTTAAGCCAGGCTGCAGGTAGCTGACCTGATTCTGGATGACCAATTAGATGTGTTGCTAAGATACATGACCACTGTTAGGGAATTTCCTGAGGCCAGGAGTGTTGTCTGGGAACTCAGGCTCCACCAGAGTTCAATTGTGCTGGATGGAGACAGGCTAGAGACCAAATCCTTTTCAAGGAAGAGAAAAAGACCATTGTGCTATACTAGAAACTATTTATTAAACTTCAGGAACATGCAGAAGAATTTTTTAAAGACATAACATACAGTATGTAATAAAACCCAATACTTAAGACAGAGCACACTGAATAATAGGAATATATTCTGTCTGCCTGCCAAGACCCACCGAAAAGGATGTTGACATGCAGCCCAGAGTAATGAAAACATAAGTAATATATACCCTTCTGTAGTGTATAGGACCAAGTGTAGATATTAATTTAGAAATGTGATAAACTTGACAAAAGCCAACCCCTCTTAGGATAGTATTATGAACTTTGCCTAAATGGAGTTAATTATCTGAGGGGTCAGGAGACTCCAGAAAGACTCTTCACCAAAGATTGGGCTAGGGAGACATATACTGATAACTATGTGTTTTGACTCTTGCCTGGTACACTTTGGCTCCAAGAATGTCAAGTATGCTCTGAGGCAAAGTGTATTTTCAGGGTAATTGAAATAATATAGCACTAGCCAGGCTGCAGGGTTTTGTGGGATATGAGATTGAACCAAAGAACAGATGTTAAAGCCAATTCAAGACGCTGCTCAGAAAGGCCTAGTCTCATTTAGGAATAAATTATTCCACAATCACGTACTTCTGCATCTAGTGCATGCCCAAAGTCAAGAAATTCACTTTCTCAGCAGGTTTCCTTGCATTATTGAGATGGTATGTGAGGGCAAAACTCCTTCCTAGTCCCTGGCCTTGACATTACTAGGCTCCATGATCTCTTCTGCACCTGTGTCTGACTCCATCCAATTCCTAATCTTTCTTCAACTGCAAGTCATTAAGTTCCCAGAGAGAAGCCTTCTATAATTTTACTAGGACCAGAGAAATGCACGTGGCCAGGCTGGCTACAGGAGCTTCACTTCAGGAGACTATAGCCTGGCCAGATTAGACCAAGTGGCCCCCCAGGTTGCACCAGGGGACCTATGGTTTAAGGCAACACATGACTAATCCTATTAGGGAGTTTGGGCATAATTTTATCAGGGTAATCCTATCAGGGAGTAATCCTATCCATCCTGCAGCGCTTTAATAATGCAGGCCTAAAGGTGAAAAGAGAAAAAATGCCTGCTGGAAGTCCATTTGGTTAAATTCCTTGGTTTCACAGTGGACAAACAGGGCACCATTCTGACCCCCAACAAAATCTGTGCCATCACTGAAGCCCCCACTCCAACTTTGAATTTTTGGGGGGGCTCCTCAACTTCTACCACTCATTCCTCCCCCACAAGGCAGCAGTGGCAGAACCCCTCCATCGACTCCTCAACAAGAATGCTCCATGGACCTGGGGTCCCCACCACGTAGCGGTGTTCCGGGCCATCAAGGGACTGTTGACATTGAATAAGGTGCTGGCCCATTTTGACAAGTCACTCCCTGTAGTCCTCGCATGTGACGCATTGCCATACGGGGTGGGGGCCATCCTGGGACATTGCCTGGCAGATGGAAGAGAGGTCCCCATCACCTACAACTCCTGCACCCTGTCGTCAGCTGAGTGCAACGACATGCAAATTGACAAAGAGGCTCTGGCAATCATGGCAGGAATTAAGAAGTTCCACAATTACCTGTACGGCCAGGCCTTCCTGATTGCAATGGACCACAAGCCTCTCCTGGGTCTTCTGGCACCAGACTGCCAAACCCCCCAGGTGCCCTTGCTCAGGGTGCTGCACTGGTCCATTTTCATGGCCAGCTACCAGTATGAGATGGTCCACTGCCCGGGGAAGTCCATGGGCCATGTGGACACCCTCAGCCACCTGTTGCTCCCTTCCTGCAACCCAGACCCAGCTCTGGCCCATCACATTGCCCTGCTGGAGAACCTGCCAGACCAGCCCATCCAGGTAAAAGACATTTCTCGCCTCACTGTCTGTGATTGCACCTTGTCCCATGTCTTGGACTGAGTGGGAAGGGGGTGGCCCAGAAGCCCGGGGTCCAAATTTGCTGCCTTTTTGGCCCAGCAAAATGAGCTTTTGGCACACAAGGGGTGTGTGCTCTGGGACACTCAGGTGGTTGTCCCCAAGCCACTTTGCAAATGGGTGCTTGCAGCACTCCATGAAACGCATCTGGGCATCGTAAGGATGAAAGCCCTGGCCCAGAGCTACATTTGGTGGCCAGGGCTAGAGCAGGAGATCGAGGAGCAAGTCTGGTGGTGCCAGAAGTGCCAGGAATCGAGGCCAGACCCACCCCAGGCACCAATGAGACCCTGAGAGTCATCCCACAAGCCATGGGCCCAACTCCACCTGGACTTTGTGGGACTGTTTCAGGGTCAACTATTTTTTATATTAGTTAACAGCTACATGAAGTGGCTAGAAGTGGTGCCAGTGTCCTCCACTTCATCACAGGCTGCCATCCGTGCCATGTGGCACATCTTCAGCTCCCACTGCATCCCCGACACACTCATAACTGACAGCGGCTCAGCCTTCACATCAGAAGAGTTCCAGGAGTTTGTGGGCTACTATGGGATCTGGCACATCCGATCTGCCCCATTCCACCCAGCCACAAATGGCCAAGCTGAACACATGGTGTGCACAGCCAAAGAAGCCCTGTGCCACATGGACACCAGCGACTGGAACTACAAACTGTCAGTGTTCCTGTTTGGCCAGTGGACAACCCCACACACCACTACCCGGTGCAGCCCCGCAGAACTCCTCATGGGTAGGTGGCCCAGAACCAGGTTAGACCCCCTACACCCAGACCATGTCCCAGAACATAGTGCAGCCCCAGAGCAGCAAAAGGATCCACGGGGGTTCTTCCTGTAGGACCCCATCTATGTAAAGAACTTTGCTAAGGGTCCCGCCTGGTTGCTGGGCCAGATAGTGCGGGTAGCAGGGCCTTTATCCTATGAGGTCACAGGGGAAGAAGGTCAACTGTGGAGAAGACATATCAACCAACTGCACTGCCAGCTCCTGCCCACAGCAACCGATGCACCCGAAGAGAGCAAGGACAAAACCCCTGCTCCCAAGCGAGACAAAGATGAGGACCATGAGACATCTGCACCAGAGACTTCCCAATTGAACACATCAGCACAAACACACATGGACATCCCTCCAGCACCAGCCCTGATGGATAAACCGGAACCACCCCCAGGATCAGCTGAAGTCACCCCCGAGCAACCCGCCACAGAAACAGGAGTATGCTGCTTGACCAGGGAACGCTGAAGGCCCACATACTTAAAAAACTTTGTGTGCTAGGGAATGTCTGACGTATGGGAGGAGGGGTGTTACGTCCTAATGGCAACTGTGCACACAGTCAGAGAAATGCACGTGGTTGGGCTGGCTACCAGAGCTTCACTTCAGGAGACTATAGCCTGGCCGGATTGTAAAATTAGACTAAGCGGCCACCCAAGTTTCACCAGGGGACGTATGGTTTAAGGTAACACATGACTAATCCTATCAGGGAGTTTGGGCATAATCTTATCTGGGTAATCCTATCAGGGAGTAATCCTACCAGAGAGTGGGCATAATCTTATCAGGGTAATCCTATCAGGGAGTAATCCTATCAGGGAGTTTAGGCAAGGCCAGGGGTGCGGTACAGATGTGTATTTAAGCAGACCCCCGAGCCCCGTTCAGTAACCTGGAATTGTACCATCAATAAACTTATGAGCTGATTTCACTGCAATGCGTCTCTGAGACCAATAGGCTAAACCAAAGTTTTGAAAGGTCAAGAAATTGCTAGAGAAAGGCAAGTTTCTTGACAAACAAAAACCTATCTCAAATTATCTTTAAAATAAACAAGGTGGTTGCCACTAGGTTTCAAAGGATTTTTCAAAAAGGGCCATTCCAAACTGACCTACACCCTTGGATGGCACTGTAGAGCTCCTAAATTGATTTCTAGTAGACTTTTTAAAATACACTTACTTGCAAATAATTTTCTTGTACTGTAATTTTTTTCTCATAAAATTGAGTGAAAACATTGAGGCAGTCACACTACTGTAGTTTCTATCAGTGAGTGTACCCCACTGCAGGGAAAAGAGTTTTCTGAATGTGTGTTCAGTCTGTATCACTCTTATGAAGAACCTATTGTCCAGAATATTGAAAAAAGTGCACATTCACCGGGAAGAAAATGATTATAAAATTTCCCTCTCCACTGTCATCCAACTTACAGCCCAGCTTGGTGTGGGGGGAGTGTATAGCCCATCTTCATACATTAATTATGTAATCCTGTGTATATATCCTTCTGCTGTTGTAGATTTCCCTTCCTTTTATGCCATGATGAGAATGAATTCTGCTCCAGCCTTCCTTAATCTGTGCTTCACCACTGTAGGTTCCTTGATAACAGAGAATGATGTGGGAAACTACAGTTCCTGGTGGTTATACTATTCCGGGGGTGTCTAGATCATAAGATAGCTTTTCTCCTTGTTTCCAGTACCACCAGCTATATTTTGAGAAAGGGAAGGTAGGATACAGGGGAAATCACAATAGTGCAGGGCACAGGGAAGAAATGGAATCTGTAGATCAGAATGTGCTTGGGCGTAAAGTTAATTAAATTTAAAGCAATTCAGCTCTGGTCTAAATTATCTCATTTTGGTGAGATCTTTTATTTAGTGCATAGGAAAGCTTGCCCATCAGTATTGAGTGAGATTAAAGAAACATTCACATATGTTACTGCCTCGTCATCCCTCAGTGGTGTGCATCTTTGTGAGATCTGCACAACTATAGCATCATTTTGGATCTGCATACATAACTGCATTATTAACCAATTTAACCGGCCCTTGTGTAGTGGTTTGGTATAGTGATTAGGAGGGCGGACTGTAATTTGGGAGAACCAGATTTGATTCCCCACTCTTCCACATGCAGCTGCTGGTGTGACCTTGGATCAGTCACAAGTTCTCTCAGAGCTGTTCTCTCAAGGGCAGTTCTCTCAGAGCTCCGTCAGCCCTACCTGTCTCATAGTGTGTCTGTTGTGGGGAGGGGAAGGGAAAGGGATTGTTAATTGTTCTGAGACTCCTTCAGGTAGTGAAGGGTGAGGTATAAATCCAGTCTCCTCCTCCTCCTCTTCTTCTTCCTTTCTTTCCTTTGGAATTTTCATTTTGGCTGCTTTTGTTGATTTAATTTAGGATCTTTTAAAAAAGTAACTATTGATCTTAATACATTGAAATATACAATTCCTTGCAACATACCACTTTGGAAATCTTTCAAATGTAAGTTATTACTAGAAATACTCAGAATTGTGTTTCTCTACATATGATGTGGTTATATGTGTATTATATAAAGGTGGTCTAATGATTCAAGGAGAAACCAAAGGAGGACTAACACTGAAATCAAAACAATTTAAAGCTTTAAAAGTGATATGTAATGGGATTGGGGGAGGGGGGATAAGACATTTGAAGACAGTTTATTCTTGATTTAAAATTTTCAACAGCATGAACAGCATGACTTTTTCTGACATGATAAATGGTAATAGTTTTTTCAAAGCCTCTTGATGTAGTCTTTGGTTTGTGGGTCATTAGCATAGCAGTTTATAATGACTTCTTCATATCCGTTACCATATGATACATTACACTATAGTCGATCAAATCCTTGTAATAAGATTTCTCTGGCAATATTTATTAAAAATTAATTATCACTAATGATAGTTGAATCTCAGAAAATGTGATGGCAGTGGAAATATAATGGTTTATAATCAACCTGTTCCCATGAGGTCAATGCTAATTTGAACAAAGTTAAGATTCTCCCTTGGAAAATACAGTTTTTACAATATGAATGAAACAGGTTTGTGATCACCATGTTTTTCACGACATCTCCAAGTCAAAGAATGATTTTTAAAAAAGGTTTTAGAGGTCCATTTTTTGTTTGTTTAAATATTTTTATTAATTTTTCAAAAATTATACAATCAGATCTTTGTGTAGAAAATTGGCAATAACAACAACTTCAATAAAATGTAGCATAAAACAACTGTTACAAAAAAAAATCTGAGGGATATAAACATCATATAGTGAGCAACCAACATTGTAGTAAAAAAATCTCAGTGGATATATCAACAACATCTGGTGTAGATGAACATCTCTAACACTGACATCTATACAATACTGTATGTATCAATTATTTATAAAAGAGTTTGATATAAATGTTGTACATTGGACAACAAACAGTGTTTTATTAATTATGAAAATGAATACTATATCATAAAAGAGCCATAATACCGTAGTATCGTTGGTTAAAAACGTAGGACCATTTCTTGTGGTTAAAAATGGCGTAGTTTCAAACCTCCATCAGGCATTTAAAAAGGCAGGAAAAGATAACCTGGAATGCTGGTTTGCCTTCCTTTACAACAGTAGATTAGTCTGTAGTTTATAATCATAGGTTATTTACAGCAGTTAATTTAATTGTTAAATAATAATTATTTTTTTTTTAAAAAACTATACATGCACACACACACAAACATGGGGGCCTGAAAGAAACTTGAGAGGGTGCATCTGTTTCCCCTCTTTGCTTCCTTCCCTTTCTCTCCTTCTCTAATAATCTTCCCCATCTTTTCCTCTCCCCTTATCTGTTGACCTACCCCTATCTCTTTTGCCCCTGTTCCTTCTCTGTCAATCTGCCTTTCCCCATCCCCCCTTTCCCCATTCCCCTTATCTGTCAATCTACCCCCATCTTTTTACCCCCTCTTTTCTCCAGCAGTCTACCCAGTCCTTGCTGCTCAACCCACCTACCACCCACTGTCACTTCACTCACCCCCGCTCTTGCTGCTCTATCTAATCCCCACCATTGGCACTCCACTCACTCCCCTTTGCAGCTCTCCCTGTCTACTCCCTATCTATGAAGGACAATGAAAAAAATTGAAAGTGGGGCAGCAAAGAGAAAGGATGCCAAATTGCAGGAAGAAGCTGTCAAAAAGTCCAAATCAGTTGCTGACTTCCTAGTAAGATGTCACCATCACCATGCTGATCTTGATAACCCGACTGTTTGACGAGGACCGTCCACAGAAGATAATACTCTCAAAGAAATTGATGATAAGCTGATAGTGCAAGCAGTGGAACCACAACTGCCAACTGAAGCTGATAATGACAAAGAAGGGTCTGCAGCTGGAGAAACCTCCACATCACAAATCGATATTGGACTTATTGATAAGAGGAGTAGAATTAACATTGAATCATTTCTAAAAGTTAAGATTTTTAAGTACCAACTGATGTCCCAAAGATAAGGATAATGATTCACTTCGGCCTCACTTTTTTACAGTAACACTGGTAAACAAGACTGGCTGTGTTGGAGTCACTTGAAGCAATCATTGTACTGCACACCTTGTTTTCTATTTACTAAAGGAAATGTCTCTTCTAATGTGAGTGTTTTGACCAATCATCCAGGATGGAATATTGAGAAAAGGTGGAGAAAATTAAAGGATTGCATTCCAAGCCAAGAAAATTCCAACCTCCACAAAGAAAATTACATTGCATGGAAAGAAGCAAGTGAAGCAGCAATGAGCAGTTCTTTGATGGACAATTATGTTGTTGACTAGCTCAAGGTTGAAAGTGATAAATGGAAGAAAATTCTTCATGATGTTCTTGATATCATCATATTTTTGTCAGAGAGGGGGCTCGCTTTATGTGGTTCATGTGAACAAATTGGCGATAGTGACTTCTGGTTTTGGTGGCTTACTGGTGGGCATGCTCAATTGGTGCTCTAATGAAGGCGACCCATGATTGTGGCAGCTGGGAGGGGTATCTGATTAATCTGGTCTCCCCATGAACCCTTGTAGGGGGCTCACAGCCCGGGGTGTGAGGGGTGCCTCTCCCGAGGCAACGACCGAAGGATCAAGGCTCCTCTTTGCCCCAATAGGTCCCATTGCCATGGAACCAGTAATGGCAACAAGAGATGCACACCGGGACAAGCGAGCAGAACGGTCAAGCACTTTCCTTACCTGTCGTTAAGAAGTGTCCAATGAAGTGTGTCTTTGCAACTGCTCCTGAACCTCAATCTTGAAGTGGCTGGGGGTGGGGGGAGATCCCACCCTAAGAAAAAAAAAGTTTTAAACTTCAGCAGCGAGGGGGGGAGAAAAGCCAAGCACTACTTAACTAAAGTGGAGTGCTGATAAGTTAAAAGTAATGTAGTAATGGAGACTTTGAAGAACTTTTCCTTAATATAAACAAATATGCATCTGATTTTTTTAAAAAATGGTGAGACCTTCTCCTGGAACTGCCAGCTCAGCTACACCGGCTGTGAGACCAGAAGTAAATACAGACTTCCCTAATATGTTGGCTACTGCACTGTGCCCTCTACAGGACCAGATGACTAATCTGAATAATAATTTTGAGACTCTCCAGAAGCAGCTAAAGGAAACGAATCTTAAAACAGAAAAAACAGCAAAATCGTTGAAAAAAGTTGATGCCAAGACTAATAAGCTAAATCAGAGACTGCAGGCAGTGGGAAAAAAGAGATCCTCTGATGAACAACAGCTGCTACAACTTCAAATGGAAAAGTCAGCATATGTCCTGAGATTTCAAGGTATCCCAGAGCAAAAAGGGGAAGATTACAAAAGCTACAGCTTTTTTGGAGCAGTTCCAAAAAACAAGGAAGGCGAAAGGAACAACAGAGGATGACAAGACAACAGAAGACAACAGCAACCACGAATTGGGAAGTTATAGTGGCTCATTGTCCAGTTCTGAAGGAGAAGGCTCTGAATCTGAATTAGAGATGGCTGCTCCTAAACTTCTTAAAGTCAGATGGGAATATGATAAAAATAAGCATAGAGGAAAAACTGAGTAAAAATAAGGGACATGCGACCCTGAAATCTGACATATTAACTGTATTTAGAAACACCTGTTTTAGCTAAAACTTTCTGTACTGACTTAGTTTGATAATCATACTTTCTTTTTTTAGCTTCATCTTAACAATTCTAATTGTAAGTGAAACATTGAATTAAGCACTGAATTAGCAAAATGACCACTGCTACTTGGGTTTTTAGTGGTTTGACTTTCCTTTTCCTGTAGTTTGTAGATACCCTTTGCCCTTTTCTTGTGTAGTTTGTAGGAAAAGCAACAAACAATTATTTAAAAAAAAAACAAATTGGTGATAGTAATAATATAATTTTTTGGGGTCTTGTTGAGCTTCTGAGGAAACATGATTCAGAATTAGCCAATCATGTTGCACATGTATTGAATGCACAGGAAAATGACACACAGCTCCAAGTATACTATCATACAATACAAAATGAATTCATTGAAATATATGGATCATTTTTATAAAAGAGCATTACTAAAGAGATAAAAGCTGCAAAGTATTTTGTGATTGTTGTTGATGGGATGCTTGATTGTTCTCATAAAGAACAGCTGTTAGTTATTATCAGGTTTGTGAAGAGAGAAGAAACCACTTTTGTTATTCAAGAACACTTCCTTGCCTTCCATGAGTTTTCAAAGAAGACAGGTAAATATAAATTGCTGAGAAAATATTAGATTTCTTAGCAAGTCTTAGTCTGAACCTTCAGGACTGTGTGGGTCAAGCATATGACAATGGCTCCAATATGGCAGGCAAATACAATAGTTTGCAGGTTATCTTAAGGAAGAAAAGTGATAACTGCATTTTCTTCAGTTGTGTGAATCATACTCTGAATCTTGTTGGTATGGATTGTGCAGAAGCCTGCAGTGAAGCTGTAACATTCTTTGGAATCATACAAAGAATCTTCAGTATCTTCAGTTCAGGTCCCTAGCAGTGGGAGATACTGAAAGAACATCTTCCTGTCTTACTGCATAATATGTCAAAGATGAGGTGATCAGTGAGAATTGACTCTGTTAGACCAATTGCATGGCATTTGGATAGTGTTACAAATACAGTGGCAGAGCTGAGTGATGTTACTAATTCGACAGCAGAGTGCACATCTGATCTTGGGGGTATCAAAAAAAATACTTAGATACCTTTGAATGTGTACTGATGTCAGCCATTTGGTTTAAAGGTCTCATAATGATCCATGAGGTCAACTTAGTAAAAGAATCTTGTGATGCCACATTAGATGTGGAAAGAAATGACATTGATCAACTATGGGCAGATATCCTAAAACTGAGAAAGAAATGGAATGACCTACTTGAGGAAGTGTGGCATGTGTCAATCAAAATTGGTGTGCCAGATAGTTTTGCTACTCACAGGAGGCCCAGATACCCAGGAAGCCCAACTCAAAAGAATGTTGAAAATTATTTCAGGGTGAATGTGTTCTACAGCATAATTGACATTGTTATTGATGGCCTTTCATATCTTTTCTGCAGTCAGGGACATTTGTGGGCTTTTTGAGTCAGGGACATTTGTGGCACTTTAAGCAGTTAGATGAGAATGAGTTGTCACAAAAAGCTAGTCATTTTCAACTGTGACACCAAAGTCACATTTCAAGTGACAGAGTGAAGTACTTCTTAAAAGAATTTTTGATATGGATTTCAAACTTGATGTTGTGTCACCAGAGAAAAATTTACAGTCATATATTGAACTTGAGATTGGACAATGTTTTTCCAAATATCGTAATCACATAGCATCGAGCATTTTTCTTTCATTACCAGCAACTGTGGCCTCTAATGAGAGAAGCTTTAGTGTTGTAAAATGAATTAAGTCATACTTTCAGTCCAAAATGGTGCAAGGACAGTTAAATGGTTTAGCTATTTTGAACATCAACAGTGACAAGGCAAAGTTGCTTGATTTTTCTGATGTTATTCATGAATTTTCCAAAAGAAAAGCATGTAAAGCATTTCTAAATGTAAAGAAGCAATGTCCATTTCTGATCTGAAATTCCCGATATAGAATAGATTTGGTGCTTCTCATTACAGTACTGTACTTTTAGTATCATCTTAGTATTTTGTAATGAATGTGATGAAGTTAAGTTTTATCAGTATATATTATTTCTTTAAGGTTCAAATATGGGATTACAGCTGATATGGATAATTCCTGAAACCCTTATGATTAGTTTGAACTTTGTAAGAATTTACTTCTGGGTTAATCTTTGTATTTTTGATTCTGAGTTTGTATTTTGTTTTGTTTTTTTGATCATATAGTTCTAAGAACAAATTGTTTTATTTCTTGTAAGTGGTTGTGATTTTGTGCCAAATGAGCAGTTCCTTCGCTGTTACAGTTCTGTTTCTTTTATTCTGTTCTATTACATGTAAGTATATCATGCACAGAAAAATCATCAATACTAAGTGTGACAATTATTGCTGAAAAATAAAGTGCACAACTTTTAATGTGCTGTTATTAATACAATTTAAATTCAATCATAGAAAAATTGCCACACAAATACCCTATGTAATGGTGTATGAAGGTCTAAAGACCTGATTATAGAACAATTGGTGACAAAGCAATAAGTCACAAAGCGGGAATAAATACAACAATTTTAAAAAGTGGTCAAAAGATGAACCACTTTGACCACTTTTTGAAATTTTGGTATTAATTCCCTCTTTGTGACTTATTGCTTTATTTTTCAGCAATAATTAGTATTATTATAATTAGTCTAATTAGTATTGATGATTTTCTGTATGTTTGTACAGTGCTTTTTGGTTATATTGCTTTGAATACTGTGTATATCGCTTGTTTGGTTTGTTTAATATATCATGCAGCACATGTACATGTATATAGGTAAAGGTAAAAGTTTCCCTTGCTCAAAAGCCAGTCGAATATGATTCTAGGGATGCAGTGCTAATCTCCATTTCCAAGCCAAAGAGCCAGTGCTGTCCAACGACATTTCCGTGGTCATGTGGCCAGCATGACTAGATGCTGAGGTACATGAAACGCTGTTACCTTTACACTGAAGCAGTACCTATTTATCTACTTGCAATTTCTTGCTTTTGAACTGCTAGGTTGGCAGGAGATGCAAAAAAAGGTGCAGGAGGTGCAAGATACCCATACATAAATATTATATTATATAGTACTTGAAAAGTAGAGTTTGAAATGGAGCCTACATTTCCCTTCTGGCCCATGCCTATATCCAACTCTACATGGCCCTGTTCACTCATCCCCACCCTTGCTGCTCTCCCACATATCCCCCACCCTTGACACTCCTCTCACCCCCAACTTGTGTTGCTCTGCCTATCTACTCTCACCCTTGGCATTCCACTACCCCTCACTACCCCTTCCCATTCACCCCCACCCTTGCTGATCTCCCTACCTACCTTCCAGCAGGTGGGCGGTAGGCTGCTGACTTGGTGAGGGGATGGTGGAAGTTGCAGGAGGGGGAATCACATCCTCCCCCATCTGCTGCAGCTCCTCGGCTGCTGTGCTGTGCTGCCACTGGACCCAGTGTGGCTCCCAATCTGTTACGCCTCATAAAATAGGTGCAGAGAAAGCTTTTTTTATTTAGGGAGAAATTTAAACTCTCCACGGTTTTGTTTTCTTTTGAAGTCAACTTTTTCTGCAAACCTGGGGAGTGCTGAAAGATCTGTTTAGCCACTGTGTGGCCTTAATCAGCAGATTTAGTTAACTACAGATGGGGGCCAAGAGTGGCTTAATACACACATCTATCTATCTATCCATCTATCTCTCCATCTATCTATCCATCCATCCATCCATCATCTGTCCACACATGCAGACATATAGATAGCTATATATATATAGATACACATATACACAACGATCATTTCGTAAAAAAAAGAGGTGCAGGAGCTCATTAGCATACCTATTAGCATAACTCATTAGCATATGCCACACACCCTGACATCACTGGAAGTGTGTCAGAAAGGGAAGCAAAAGAGGGGGCATCTTCAAAATCCCCATCCCCTCCATTGTTCTCTATGGTGGGGAAAAAACGTTACTTTTTCCCCACCATAGAGAACAATGGAGGGAATAGGGCAACCTGTTTGGGGGCCCATAGAATTAGACCCCCTGGTCCAATCTTCTTGAAACTTGGTGGTTATTTGGGGGAGAGATTCCAGCATCTAACCTGTAAGTTTGGAGCCACTCCTTCAAACTCCCTCCCCTCCAGCCACTTTGTAAGCCATTACTGAATTTCAGTGGCAATTCAGCGGTGGGCTGAATCAGATCAGCTAATCTGATTCAGCCTGTGGCTGCCCTAGTGCCCACTCCTGGGTTGGTGAAGTGCTGCTCTGCCTTGCTCCAGCCCCAAATTACCCCTGCACATACATATATATGCATATTATAAGGACCCCACCCCCTCCTCCAGTCAAGACCCTCTTGGTTAGTGGGATCTCCCTCTTATTTGAAATTTGCTACAGGCCATGTTCACAGTCTGGCTTCCGCCCAGGTCACGGGACGGAGACTGTTCTGGTCGCTCTAACTGACGACCTCCGACGACATCTGGATCAGGGCGGTGTGGCGGTGTTGCTGTTGCTCGACCTGTCAGCCGCATTCGACACGGTGGACCATCGGCTGCTGTCCTGCTGTCTTGCCGACGTGGGGATAACGGGGCGGGCCTTGCAATGGCTCGTCTCATTTCTCCAAGGTTGGGGACAAAGGGTGGTGCTAGGGGAGCAGCAGTCCTCGAGGCACTCACTTGATTGTGGTGTGCCGCAAGGGGCAGTGCTCTCCCCGATGCTGTTTAACATCTATATGCGCCCCCTTGCCCAGATTGTCCGGAGGTTGGGGCTGGGATGTCACCAGTATGTGGATGACACCCAGCTCTATCTGATGTTGGGCAGCCGGTCGGACTCCGACCCAGACGATCTAGACCGGGCATTGCACGCCGTGGCTGACTGGCTCAGATCAAGCAGGTTGAAATTGAACCCAGCGAAGACGGAGGTCCTGTGTCTGGGGCGCTGCAGCCTGGGGCGGGGGGTCCTGCTCCCGAGCTTTGATGGGGCGCCGTTGGTGCCTGCGGTGAAGGTTAGGAGTTTGGGAGTGCTCCTGGAGCCCTCCTTAACAATGGAGGCCCAGGTAGCAGCCACTGCTAAGTCAGCCTTTTATCATCTAAGGCTGGCGAGGCAGCTGGTTCCCTACCTCGACCGCGATGACCTAGCCACGGTGATCCATGCAACGGTCACCTCGAGGTTAGACTACTGTAATGCTCTCTACATGGGGCTGCCTTTGGGGCAAATTCGGAAGCTGCAGCTGGTGCAGAATGCCGCGGCCAGGCTGCTGATGGGTCTTGCGAGGCATGACCACATCGGGCCTGTGCTGGCGGCACTGCACTGGCTGCCTATAGCATACCGAGTTCGCTTCAAAGTGCTGGTTCTTACCTATAAAGCCGTATATGGCCAGGGTCCAACATACCTTAGGGACCGCCTTTCTCCGTACATACCCCAGAGAGCACTACGGTCGGGGTCTGAACATCGATTATCCATCCCTGGCCCCAGGGACGCCAAGTTAGCCAGGACAAGGACCAGGGCATTTTCGGTGGCGGCTCCTATCTGGTGGAACGAGCTCCCGGAGGAGATCAGGGCCCTGCGGGATCTAATGCAGTTCCACAGGGCCTGCAAGATGGAGCTCTTCTGCTAGGCTTTTAAATAGGAGCCGCCACCGATGATACCATCCATCATTCTAACATCCATGATGACCCTGGTCCTGCACGGTCCTGCACGGTGGGGGGGGGGGTATGCCTGCCATCTAGCCGCCATCAGAAACGATACTATGGAAGCTTTTATATGTTTTACTGTATTTAATTGTATTATATTTATATATGAACGTTTTAATGATTTTATACGTTTTAATGTTTGATTGGCCATGGGCCCATGTGAGCTGCCCTGAGCCCGCTTGCGGGGAGGGCGGGATACAAATCCCAAAATAAATAAAATAAATAAATAAACTTTGTTATTTTAATAGCCATTCCCTTTTAGAGACTAACTGCCAAAGGCTCTGAAATGGGAGTCTCATAAGGGGTTCTGCCATGACACTGAAATTCCCAGGGACAAGAGAGGAAGGGTGAGCTGGCATCACAAACTGATTAAGTGCAGTCTCCCTCAGCTCAGGGTTTTCAGTAAAAGTCAGACTTTACTTCATTCTTGATAACAAAAGTCTTTTCAACATTGGTGTCTTTGCCCCCCAGAGGTGTCTGCCCAGCCCCAGGAAGATAGATTAAGATGGGTAACCATGTTAGTCTGTCTGTAGCAGTAGAAAAGAGCAAGAGTCCAGTAGCACCTTAAAGACTAGAAAAATATATCGCAGGGTATGAGCTTTCATGAGTCAATGCTCACTTCTTCAGACACAGTTAGAATGGAAGTGCATCTGTCCTATTTATCGGAAAGTCGAGTGATTTTGGATGACATTAGCAGGCAAATGACAATAGCAGGTGAAGGACAATAGCAGGCATGATTGGATTTAGATGAGATATGCAGAGGGGTAATAGGCCCTCCCTCCCCCCTCCAAAAATCTGAATGCTAGACATGCCATCTGTTCTAGGAATGTTTTAAATATGTATGTTGATTGTTTAATACTGTATGCTTGTGATTTTAATTGGTTTTATAATTTGTATTGAATTATCCTGTTGTAAACTGCCCTAAACCCCTCATAAGCAGGGAAGGGCAGTTAAGAAATCCAGTGAAATAAAATAAATAAATTAGTATGCTTGTAGTTCGGGAAATACTTTAATAAAAACTATTTAATTTACTCTTCAAATCTGGAGTCTTCCTACTGCACTAGACCTTGGTATACAATTGATGTGTGACCCCTGTACCCCCTGTTCTCCCCTGCCACATAGCTAATTTCCCCAAACAATGAGGCAGGTGATTGGTGGTAACACCAGGTCAGGGAAACATGTGCCAGGTTTTCTCACTACCTGAACACCCCTGCAACTGTGTTGCAGGCTCATTTTTTCTCCTCAACCTGCTCCTTGGGTATCAGCTGTGTTTGCCCCTGGACCTCTCCAGACCTCAAGCCCAGGATTTCAGGTCCTATGTCCCTTCCTTAAAACTTCCCAGTTTCTTTCTTTTTCCTTTTATTGCGTGCAGCCTCTTGTAAGGCTGTGTGTGTGTGAGAGAGAGTGTGTGTGTTTGCTTAGGGAATTAGTTCTCAGGTGCTTAATTACATTTTTACTTCTTCTTTTTTTTGGTATACAATAAAGCTATTTGTGTTTTGTAATGTACTATGCTCTGTGTTCTAACCAGCCTGCCATGTGCTCCCAGGTAATGGTGCCCGCCGCATGGCCAGAGCACATGGTCAGGCAGAGAGGGGAGCTTGAATCTGGAGGAACAATAGACATCCGGATTCAAAGCCTCCACCAATGTGGGACCTAGGTTCTCCCTGGAGAGCCAATGCAATCAAAGGCTCCTCCAGGGAACCTATGACAAACATGCGCATATGTAAAGCCCCTATCAGGTCTTTTGGGTGCGGCCGGAGGTGTGGCTCCGGCCAGCATATAATGAGGGCCCTGGAGCCCTGGAAGCATGCTTGTTCTGACCATCTACTGGGCATGCTGAATCACTCAATAAAGGCTTCATGATTTCACCGTTCCAGGTCTCCCGAGTCCAGTACTCTTCACCCCGAGTCCAGTACTCTTCATGTTTTATAACCATTCTTCATAATTTTATTGTGGGGTACCCATACAGAGATCCACCCTGGTATACACAGAGCAAAGTCCTAAGTGATTCTTTTCTAGAGCCCTTTTAAATCTAATTTTCACTTCTTTGGATCCTGTGTGTATGTGGTTTTTTTGTGCACATAGTACATAATTAATAGCAAACTTTTATATTAAATATAGGTATAGGTTTTCAAGTAGATAGTTAAGCACAGGGTGTGTAGGGAGTGTCCTGCAACTTATTTCTTCTAGTGATCGAAGCGTTTCATTGAGCGGTGGCTATTGGTTAGATTATCTCTGGGATCTCTGCTCTACTGTTTGAAGTGTCTCATTGCTCTCATTGGTTTAGTGGTTAGAGCATCTGATATCAGTATCTGGTCCTGAGAGATATTACCTGGGTCTTGCTCTTACAATTGAATTTAAATTGTCCCTCCCCCCAGGATATTTTAAAGGATGGGCCCCAAGAAAGCTCTGTACAAAAGGTGTGGTTTGGAAAGGAGGCAGCTAGTGAAGAGGGTCCCTGTGCGTTTGTCATCTGATAAGGACAATGAAGGGAATTCAAGGCTGTTGGTATGGACTGAGGAATTGGAACAAACTGTCCAGCAGCCCTAGGTTTCAACTGGGCAAACACCTGGTGTAGTGCCTTGCCCAAAGAAGGTGCCCAGGAATTCAGCTCACCGATCTTCCATTTCTTTGGCAGCTAGGCTAGCAGCATTGGAGACAAGCATGTCAGGAAGAGCATCTGGAACCAGGAAGGCTGGGGTAGCAGACTTTCTGGGGCCAGTTGAAGCTGGGGAGTCAGCATCCTCATCATCCATGAGACAGCCAGCTACACCTGCATATGAAGGGGGGCAGCAAGTAACTTCTGGACTTGCTCAGGGTGAGTGCCATGATGCTGCAATGCACACACATGACACCTCCACATGGGAGGATAAAAAGTACATTTCTTTGAAAACAAATTTTAGTATTTTTCTACTTGATCAAAATTTTACATAGTTACTTTCAGAATATTATCATCACTATCCTATTTTCTATATAACTATGTTTTCCAGTTACAATTCAAAACCTTTAGGACTTCCCGCCTCACCTATACCATTATATATATATAACAGCAATGATAAAGATTTAAAAGTATTAACTCTTACAGGTAACATATTTGGTTATAAATTTTAAAAAAAAAGATTTAAAAGTATTATCTAAATATCTGTTATATGTAATCTAGTTTCCATTCTTGTCATTTCAAACATTCAGTATATTTCCCTTAAAAAGAATTGTTTCTTCTTTTAAACATCTAAGATCAATAATCAGACAATGTAAAAATATTATTTTTCATATCCCAGTGTTGTTCTAGATATTCTTTCAAGTCTTTCCATTCTTCTAGAAACCTTTCTGAGTCTTGATTATTCAATTTTCTTGTCCATTTGTCCATTTCTGCCATAAATAGCAATTTTCTCAACCATTCCCATATGTCTGGAGTGTTCTCGCATTTCCAGTTCTGAGCGTAGACCATTCTCGCTGTAGTCACCATATACCATATTAGTGTCCTTTTAGTTACATTTACATCCTCTAACTTAAGACCAAGCAATAACATTTCAGGCAGCTTTTTAAAGGTACATTTCAAAAAAAATTCCATTTCAGCATGAATCATACACCAAAAGACTTTAGCTTTATCACAACTCCACCACATATGGTAGAAAGAACCTTCTTTTTGTTTATATTTCCAACACTTATTAGACAGCCGTTGATCAATATTTGCTATTTTTTTCAGACCTTGAAGCATTTTCTGTAAATCAAATCTCTTACTCTCTTAGTGGTAAATTGCACTACCACATCTCTTGGCAGATTTTTCCTGCTAGCATACTCTGCATTTACTCTATAGACCAAGTCAATATTAGATTTTATATCCTCTTCTTCATCTTTAAAATAGTAACTCAAGGCTTCAATAATCTCTGTGAGTATGTTCTCGCCCATCTTTTCGCCTATCCCTCTAAATCCTAAGTGCTTTTGCATCTCCTTGTATACCATCATTGTTTCCACTCTATAATTCTCTTTTGTCACTTTTTGAATGTTTTCTTCCAACACAAGCATTTTGTTTTCCATCTCTTTCGATTTTTTTGCCAATTTTTGAATTTCAGTCTTTAGGTCTCCAAAATTCTTATCCACTTGTTCAGCTAAGTCATTTATTTTCTTATCCAATTTCTTGTCCAATTGTTGATTTTGCTGGCTAAGATCACTTAAAGCTTCTATCATCCTTTTGTCCATCGCCTCTATCATAGCCATTAGTTCAGTATCTTTTTTAGGAGCCATCTTGGATGTTGACCAGGTTGCCGCCGGCTTTCTCTGTTCAGACTCCGTTTTTACCTTTTTAAAAAAGCCGATTTTTTGGTATCTTCCGATTTTAACATTTTTGGGCTCTATCAATCAGTCTTGAAGAGCTTTGACAAATGCCGTTATTTTCGCCTTTCTAATGTGTTTACTTTTTGAGATATTTAATTTTAAAGTTTTGGTCCTCCCCAAAATGACGGACGTCTTTTCTCTATGGTTCTGGTCACAGGTCTTGCTTCCTGGTTCTCTTTTACCCGGAAGTGTTCTTGATAGTTGCAGTCCTCCCAGATCCCTTCCTCTTCAGTTCTTCTTTTCTGCTCTCAGCCAGATGTCACTTCCTGTTGTCTTCATTTTTTCTCACGCCCATGCAGATCTCGCGATGCCTCCAATCCCTCCAGCCCTCTCCTCCGTGACCACAGAAATGGTAAACAAAACACTTTTCTGGCAGTTTTTAGATGAAATCCAACTCCTTTAAAACAGGAAAAAGTCTCAGTATATTCTTCAACTGATCCTCTGCTTATCTCTCTGTTTTCTTTGCTCTCAAAGACACGGTGCCGGTAAGCAAAAAGTTTTTTCATTACCTTTAGATGTTTTTCGGGTAAGAATGAAGCTTCATAAATTAGAGTTTGTCTTCTTTTAGTCAAGAAATCGGGGGAGTGGAGGTTTTATGCTGAATAAATCAGCCTGGTTCAGCTCTCTAGAGTTGCTTTCAGAACCCGAACTGGGGAAGGAGAGCAAAGTGGCAACCAAACTCCTCTGAGATTTATCGCTCACCGATCTCAACTCTCTCTTGGGTCTTGTTGCTTGCTGGACACTCCCCTGCCTGGGGAGGGTTGCATCGGGTGCTAAAAGCTCCCGAGTTGTCAGAAAGAACCGCCGTCCACCCTGAGCATTTACAGGGTGCGTCAAATCTCCATTTTCCCTGACCGGAAGTCCCCATAAGAAGTACATTAAGTTGGTGGCCCGTGGGAGGGGGGGGCCCATCCCAGTCATATTCCCCTCAAACTAAGTGCAGAGCTGGTGGATACAATAGTACAGGTTCTTGTCTCTAGTGCTTCACAGTTGATGTGCCAGGTCTCTTAACAGGTTTGCTTTCAAATGCAGGTCAACTGTTTCCATCCAAACATTATAAATATGCTGAGCAGTCATTGCCACTTGTGGATCATCTCTTGCCAGCTACTAAGTTTAAAGATATGGTGGGATGAACATGTGTTCTTGCTACTTTTTCTGGGATCCTGAAGTGAGAGAAGAGAGTAATGATAGGGTTCAAGAGGGAAAACATATTAAGAAACGTCCAGGTGAGATGACATTGAACAACTGGTTGAGTGGCTATAATATCTACATGGCAATTGTCATCCAAATTCAGCTTGAGAAAGCTCCAGCATTAATTAAGTACTTAGACATTATATATAGGACACATGCTGAGTATGCAGGACCAACTTGGTTAAGGTAAGATGAGAGTTTTAGGATGACAATTGCACTAGACACAGAGCTGGCTTGGGACAAGGAGAACCAGCAACTCTGGTCATATTGTATGTGCCTGGCACAGGCCATGTGTGAGAGACAGTCTGACAGCCAGCATCTGATCTTTAAAGGGTCAGGTGATGTGCTGGGGGGGGCCAGTCAGTCAATCCCACCCTGGCTGTTGTGCTGGGACTTGAACAGCTCAGGTGGCTACATTAAAAAGGCATGCACCTTTTGTCATGAGTGTAACTGGTGTGGTGACGGTCACAGCAGTGCTTCCTACACACAGCATGGAGGATACTGTGGCTCTGGTGGCCAGAGAGGTGGCTGAGTTGAAGGTTCCAGGGAAGACTCTGTTAAAGGCTCCCAGTACAGTTTGACACAATGCTTTTATGTTCTGTTTATGTTGTTACCCCAATAAATTAGATGCTGGTTATTTGTTGGCAGGATTTACTTCTGGTTTGGGGATTCCTTATGAAGGCCCTTGACAGGCCTATAGTGCACACAATGTAAAGTCAGTTGGAAGTTTGGACACATACTTAGGAATAAGTTAAGGAAAGAAAAACAGGAGGGAAGGATAGCAGGGCCTTTCTAGATCACAGTTTTAAGGAATTTGAGGATTTCTCCATTAGGCGTAGTACCAAAAAAGGCACCTGGATAATCCACCCCTTATAATTTTCATGGAGTGGGTCAGTAAATGATGGGATACCTGCAGGAACTTGGAGTCCCTTGGGCAGCTGAAAAGACTGAGGTCACACCTAGATGTTTAACATTTTAGGTGTAGAAATTGATATGACAGCTGAGGGTTACAGGCTGCCTTTGGACAAGATAGAGAAATGTGTAGCCCCTTTTGAGAGCTTTTTGTGCAAATAGGAAGTTTACCCCAAGGGAGATGCAGTTGTTTTTTTTTTTTTTTTTTTTTTTTTAAATTTTTTATTATTATTGAAACAATACATAATACAAAAATATAAGAAACATATTATTTTCCATTACAATCAACAAAAACCGGTGTGGCTTTTTAAGACAATACTAAACCAATACAATTTCTTATAGGTTAGAAATAATAACAACTTTTCTTAGCATATAATAATAGTAGTTACTAATGAGGAAAAATCTTCCTTGTCCGATATATATTGGAGAAATGGAAACCAAATCATAACAAAATTAGATTGATAGTTCTCATTTGACTTTTGTAACAAAGATTCAGTAATCTTATCTAGTATACATAGTTCCCCAACCTTAAGTATCCAATTAGTAACTGATATTGGTATCATGCTTTTCCAAGATTTGGCAATAGTCATTCTAGCTGCTGCACATAAATATTCCAATAAAATTTTTATACCTGCTGGATAGTTAGTCTGTGGCCAAATATTAAGAATCAAAATTTTTGGATCTAAAGGTAATTTATATGAGGATATTGTATATATTATTGGTATTATTTGTTTCCAAAATTGTTGTATATATCTACAATACCACCAAACATGCCAATAAGTACCTTCTTCATTACAATTTCTCCAACATTTCTTTGAAGCTTTTTTATTGATACGATATATACTAACCGGTGTCAGATACCACCTCGAAAAAGTTTTAAATAGCTGACTTCGGATCATAATATTTTTAGAATTTGCTGAAAAAGAAAGCCAGGATTGTGACCATTCCATCATAGAAATAGAAATTTTTTGTTCCTTGGTCCATTGTGATACAAATGTTGGAGGTTGAGTATAACGTTCTTGTAAAAGAATTTTGTAAATTTTGGATATATAACCTTTGCAACCTTTTATATTTAATTGTAAAAATTGTTCAAAAAAAGTATAGGGTCTTGACATGCCCTTTTTAAAAGAAAAAGAGTTTAAAAGATTACTTAGTTGAAAATATAAGTACCAAGGCACCTTTGAATTTAAACGTAATTCCAATTGATCTTTGGATAGTAGTATTCCTTTTTGTGTTATATCTATTAATCTAACTAACTTCTTATCTCTAAAAATTTCAAAGGATTTTTTTTCTTTTGCAGGTGGAAACCATTGTTGACCTGTGAAAATAGACATAGGTGATGGCCAAGGCACTAAAGACTTTCTGTACCTTTCCCAGACTAATAAAGTAGACCATAAAAAAGGATTGTTGCTTGCTTCTTTATAAGTTATTGAAGTCTCATGCCAAAACATTGAGTGAAGTTCTTGAGGATATACATACGATTGTTCAATTATATACCAGTCTGGGTTGTTATTAAAAAATTGCATTCTAATCGCATTAGATAATTGAGAAGCATCATGATACAACATCAGACTAGGGTATGCCATACCCCCAGCTTTATATTCTCTACATAAAGTTGTAAAAGATACTCTAGCCTTCTTATAGTTCCAAATAAAATCATTTAACATGCTCTGCCATTTCTTAATAACTTTGAGAGGATACATAATAGGAAGTGTTCTAAATAAAAAAATAAATTTAGGCAAAATATAAACTTTGACCATATCCATTCTTTCCATCCATGACAGATTAAGTTTGTTCCAATCATGGAGCTGTTTTTTGACTAAAGCTTGTAGTTTACTGAAGTTTTCCTTAAACAAATTATCTAATATCAATGGGATTTGAACTCCCAAATGTCTCCAACATTGTTTTACCCATTTAAATGAAAAAACATTTTTAATATCTAAACATAGTTTACTTTGGACAAAAATAGGATAAAGCTCTGATTTTGTTTGATTAATCTTTAAGCCTGAAACCAATGCAAATTGATGTAGCTCTTGTAAGACATATTTTAAGGATCTCACTGGATCGGCTAGATATAACACTGTGTCATCAGCAAACATACTAAGTTTAAAAGTATGAGTTGAAACATCTATACCTTGAATTAAATGGTTTTCTCTGATAGCTATTGCTAAAGGTTCTAAGCATAAA
The DNA here is from genome assembly GCA_029233225.1 of Lepidodactylus listeri. Taxonomy (NCBI): domain Eukaryota; kingdom Metazoa; phylum Chordata; class Lepidosauria; order Squamata; family Gekkonidae; genus Lepidodactylus; species Lepidodactylus listeri. The sequence goes on along the minus strand of JARCFY010000001.1, from coordinate 112,688,266 downwards.
GCGAACAATAATGGCGACAGGGGGCAACCCTGACGCGTTCCCCTTGATGGATTAAAAACTGGAGAATTAAGACCATTGACCCTCAAAAAAGTTTGAGGTGATTTATATAATGTAGAAATACTTGTAGAGAAGCCAACTCCAAAATTCATATGTTTCAACACTTGGTGTAGATAAACTGGTTCTACTGAATCAAAGGCTTTATGGATATCTAATGACAATAACACAGAAGGAATTTTATGTGTTCTACAATAGTGAATTATATTAAGTGACTTTCTGATATTATCCGCCATATTCCTATTTGGAATGAAACCCGTTTGATCAAAGCCAATATAATCATGTATGACCTTTCCTAATCTAGATGCAAGTATAGCAGAAAATATCTTCATATCTTGATTAAGCAAACTGATGGGACGGTATGCTCCTGGGTCAGTTTTATCTTTATCTGGTTTTGGAAGTAAAATCACAATAGCCTCATTCCATGATTGAGGCATTAATCCCTTTTTCAAGATGTCATTACAAATTTGTATTAAAGGATCAGTTAAAAGATGTCTGTAAGTTTTATAAAATTCGCCTGTAAAACCATCGCTTCCAGGAGTTTTATAATTTTTCAATTTTTTAATTATAGCTTCGATTTCTTCTTTAGTAATAGGCGCATCTAACATTTCCCTATGAGTCTGGTTTAATTTAGGCAATCTAATCTTATTTATTAAAAAATTATTAATTTTATCCAGATCTGGAGATGTTGTTTGATATAAGTTTTTGTAAAATTGCCAAAATATTTTGGTTATTTGTTCTGGTGCAGTCCTAACTTTATTTTGGGCGTCGCGCAAGGCAGTAACAAATCCGACAGAAGATCTAGGTTTCACTCTACGCGTTAGAAGCCTTAAGTATTGGGGAGAGCGTATCCATTTTTTTTGTTGAAAATTTAATATTTGATGTTTAATTTGGGATAATTCCAATTTTTCCAAATTTTGCCTCTCTAATTGTAATTTACGATAAACTTTTTGGCTTGTCGTCTTTTTATGTAAATCTTCCAATACCTTAATTTTTTGTATTAAATCTAATCGTAGCAAATTTTTTTGTTTCTTGTGGTATGCTGCTAATGAGATAAAGTGACCTCGTAAAACCGCTTTAAAAGCGTCCCAAACAATTTGATTTGATATATCTACATTAGAATTTTCTAAAAAATATTGTTTTATTATAGTTTCTATTTCGTCTTTAATATGGTCATTTAAAAGAAGTGATGAGTCTAATTTCCAACTATATGGCTGTCTAACAGTAGGATTCCATTGTAGAACTACCTCTACCCATGAGTGATCTGAATATATTTTTTGTCCAATTTGTGAGTCTGGCTTCATAAAGCTTAAATCTAAAGAAAGTAGTATAAAATCTATTCTAGTATGTATCTGATGACGACCTGAAAAATATGTGTAGTCTCTAGCTGAGGGGTTGCACTGTCTCCATATATCCAAAAGACCAAACTTCTGTATAATTTTTGCTAATCCTGTTTTAGTATTTTTAGCATTTTTAGTCATCTTAGAAGAGTTATCCTGCCCCTTGTCCATTACAAAATTAAGATCTGCTCCAATTATTGTTGACCCTGAGGAAAATAACCTCAATTTCTCAAGCACTTCTTCTGCAAAAGCTAGTTGACCATCATTAGGGGCATACAAAGAAGCAATTGTAACAGTTTTCTCGTTTAAAACCCCTGTAACAAAAATGAAGCGACCTTTTGGATCTTTTTGTATAGAATTCAATTTAAATTTTACCTTACTAGAAATTAGGATCGCAGTTCCTCTTGATTTAGAAGTACCTGCAGCATGAAACTGAAATGGGTACTTTAATGTTTTAAAAATTAAATGAGTATCTTTTCTTAGATGAGTCTCTTGAAGACATAATATATCAGGCTGAAGTTTTAACATGGCTGCTTGAATACGTTTTCTCTTGACAACAGTATTTATACCTCTAACATTATAAGAGATTATTTTTACCTTATCCATAATGTAAAATATTTAAAAAATGTAATGACTGTATTTGAGTCTCTTCTAGCTTAGCTTCAGCTCTACAAAAAAAACTATTCAGCAAGGCTATATTATCTAACATTCTAACTATGTATGTACTATTAACTATCACACAAAAAATTAAATAAACCCTTATTCCTTCTAATTTATATTTTATCGTGGGCAAAAAACCATGTATACCTTTGTACTTAATAAATATTCTAGGATTGAAATAGATTTGAATTATTTGCATTTTTAAGTTAAAATGCCACACCAAAAAAATATTCCAAAAACAAAAATAAATAAACCTGAGAAACTTAGCCAACCTGGCTGGAGAAGTCATACCTTCTCCTTTAAGAATTTCTCTTAACCACAGTAGGGTTGCAACAAGCAAACCCATAACCCTTAAATAAATCAAAAACATGGAGGGCAATATCCGTGAAAACTCCCCCCCTCTATTAGTAATAGTTTACTAATCTTTGCTGCTCAAATATTTTTGTAAGGTAATTTTACCATAATAAAACAATTATTATCATTGTGACTATTATTTAGAAATTTAAAATATTTAGCTTAACTCAGCACTGTTATTAATAAAATAGTTAGTAAAATGTTCTTTCAAATACTTAATATCGAATCGGTATCTTTGACCATCTTGGGGGTGAAATTTGAAAATCCAGCTTTCTTTTAGTTGTTTTCTTTTCAGTAGAGTCAGATTTTGTTTCTAAGTTCAGTTGCTGTAGTAGTTGATGTCCACTGTCGATGTCATGTGCAATGCAGGAAACTCCTTGGTGACGAACATATAGAGAGCCTGATGGGAGCCATCGATAACGAATATCCAGTTCTCTCAGCTTAGAAGTAATTGGCTTCAATGCTGCTCGTATTATGAGATGCTCTCTGGGCAAATCAGGAAACACTAAGATTTTTTGGGAGTTATACTTCAAAAAGCCATCTTGCCGTGCCAAGCGTTTTAAGGTAGCTACTGTCCGTGCGTCTTGAAACTCCACCAAAATAGCTCTCGGGCGCTTTTGAGGCGAAGGAGGGAGAGGGCCCACTCGATAAGCACGAAGGATTAGCGGCGAAATATGCTCATCCGGGCTTAATATTTTCGTAAGCCAGTGTGCCATAAAAATCGCAACTTCAGTTGTTCCTTCGTCTTTCTCCGCCACTCCTCTAAATTTCAATGAATTTTGTTTCAGCTTAGATTCTAAAAATAATATCTTTTCTGTAGCCCAATCATCTTTTTTCTGTAGGTGTAGTACGTCGCTCTGAATTGCTGTACTCATCTCCATTGCCTCATTTGCAGTTTGAGCTACTTGTTGGATTGTTTTTGTAATTGTATTCAATTGCTCTTCAATTGGTTTTAACTTGCTATCTATGTGGCTCAGAATATCGCTTTTAAGAGTCTTTATAATATCTAACAACTTATCATCTTGCGACTGTGGGATTGGAGTTTCCATTTCTTCGGGTGCGTCCGCCATCTTAGAGTTAGGTTTTGCGGCCGAAGCCGCTGCCCCCGAGATAGGAATCTTGTCTAGAAATGTCTCCAGATTCGATTTTTGTATATTTTTAGAAAGTTTTTTATTTGCAGTGCGTTGATTCATACCTTTAGTTGGGTATCGATATTTCTTCAAGCAGCAGTTTACCGTTCTAGGGGAGAAGGGAGAGGAGCCTCACAGAAGCGCGTCCGCCATTCACGACGCCGACGCCACGCCCCGAAGGGGAGATGCAGTTGTTGATTAAACATCTTATTATTGCATGTTGACTGGTAACCCCAGGCAGGGTTTTTCCTGGTTACATGGCAAATGCCATGAAAGGTGCTAGGGAAGTCCACCATAACTGGCTCTAGAGGATTGTCCTCATATGTTTCTGTATCCTGTGTTTCCATTAATCATTGTGCTATTGGGGAGGGCATTGGCATCCCATATAAACATTGAGTAGCACCATCATTTCCATTTCTGTGTAGAGTACTTTCTGTTTGGAATGATGTTTGCTAGAAAATTGTTATCAGCACCCTTGAAGACCAATTTTTTTTAAAGCAAAAACCTCAATTGTTTGAACTCTCTCTCTCTCTCTCTCTCTCTCTCTCTCTCCATCCATCCATCCATCCATCCATCCATCCACACCAGTTATTATTGTGCAAAAATAACATTCATTCAGCCCTTTATTGTGCACAAGTGGATTTTCATTGTCAGTATCCTTCAAGAGTTTAGTGGATTTTGTTTATGCAAACTGAAGGACCATGATTCATGGAGAAATAATGCTTGTGCAAACAATAGCACTAATACTAGTGATTCCACTTTTGCAATTACAGTACACAAATGATACCATGATTAGGCCATTAAGTACTGCATAAATACTGCATAGGATCCACACCAGTATGTTTACCTTTTGCCTGCAGGCAGTCATTTAAAATACAGAGGGATGTCCATTTTTAAAACACTCGTTTTAGCAGCTGAATTTGTTCCATTGATGTCAATACTGAACAATCCTGGCAATGATAAAGGAACATTGTGCTAGCTCTTCCACATTTCATACTAAAAGTTCTATCAGCGATCATCCAGTTCAATCAAGTTTCTTACTGCTATGGTTTTCTTTTTTATATGATGTTCTTTGACAGATTGCTGGAGGTTCAACTACTTCATTGTTCTTTGCTGGAATCTGTTGAACATGTGACACATATAAAAATAATTTCTTTGCAGGGGGAAATCATGGAATTCTTTTCTGGCATATTTAGGTCATCTCAACAAGTTTCTGTAGTATTTCATATTTTGCAAAAGTTGTCTTCATGTTGTCAGCTATTGTAATACTTCACATACTATGAAACTTGATTATTGTTCTGGATTTTACAAAGTTTTAGACAACGCACAGACAATTGCACTCAGATTGGGAAAAATCAGATATGTGTAAATAATCAGGTTTTTTTGTAAAGTTTTTTTTTTAAAAAAAAAAAAATAGAATGTACAGTAGCCATTAATACTATTAAATCTCTGGGAATGGATTAAAAACCAAAGTCAAAGAATAGTAAATATTGAATCAGCAGACCTAGATGAAGGCTTACCCAATTATTTATGGATTAAGAAATCAATTGAAATGATCATAACGAAAGAAATGACTCATATGGACTTTTGAGAATATGGTTTACACACTGGAATTTATTGAGCATTCTAAATTCTCCTATATATATGAGAAACATCACTCATAAGATATTTTGCAACATTTCAAGTGACTGCACAATTGCAGCTCCCTCTAGACTATTATTCCAATGAGTATCATCCACAAGAAGACTTCCAAAGCTAATTAGCTTGTCTGAATGTTTGCTTTGCAAAGGAGGAGATATACTCAACAATTTCAGTCTTTGATGCCTTCTAGTGAGTAAACCATCACTTCCATTGCAAATAGGGATACACACAAAATGAACCACGAAGCAACATTTGTGATGAATTTTGCCCTGTTCATGGTTCGTGAACAGAAGTTAGTGACAGGTTCATAGTCACAAACTTCCATGAACTTTCAAAGCAATTCATGCAGTTTGTGGATAGAGTAGAAAGAGGGGGTTTAGAGAGACTTTGAGTCCCTTCAAACACCTGTTTTCTGTTCCCTGCTAAAGTGGCAAAAACAGTTGAGCAGGGGAGGCTCCCTGCTACTCAACTGTTTCAGGCTGTCTTATACAGTCCCTTTAAACTTTAAAAGAAATACAGAAGACAGCCTGAAAAACACCTGTGTGGTGGGCAGATGCTTCTGCTGTACAGCTCTTTCAGGCTGTCTTGTGCAGTCCCTTTAAAGTTTTTTGGGATTTTTTTCAACTGTCTTTTTCAGTTCCTTTAAACTTTAAAGGGAAAGCAGAAGACAGACCAAAAGAGCTGTGTGGCAGGGAGCATCTCCTCACCACACAGCTGTTTTAGGCTATTTGCAGTCCCTTTAAATGTTAAACCTAAAATGTTAGACCTAAAATGTCCCTTTAAATGTTAAAGGGACTGCACAAGACAGCCTTGAACCATTTATAGGCAGGGAAACAAGCTGCTTCCTGCCGCTTGGCTCTTTTTTGGGCCTTCTGCAAACCCTGTTTAAAGGGACTACAGTCGTTTTCAATGGGATTTGCAGGGCCAGGAACCACACAAATCATTTTGATTACTGAACAAACCTCCTGGTTCGTTATGTGGTTCAGCCACAAGCCATGAATCAAACCACATTTTTTTCCGGTTTGTGCTTATCCCTAATGGCAAATAGAGCAGGAATACTGGGGAGATGATTTGGGTTAAGATATTTCAACTCTTGTGATCACCCTGTAGTTGATGCCCAAATTCTGAAATGGCTAGCTTTATTTTCTGATGTGTTATGCCTTCCACAAACAGATGCATACATCCCTTTATTATTATATATTTATCGAGACGTGAAAACAGCAGCTTTCCCTTGCATTCAGCATTTGGTATTGTCAGCATCTAGTTACCATTTTGATATAGCTTTTGAGAGACCTAAAACAATAAATCTGTATTCATATATTGTTTAACATTGTTTAGATTTTTTGGTAGTCATTCCAAGTTCTCTTCTGTGAATAGCACTGACCTATTCAAAATCCACCAACAATGTTTATATATAGAGAGAGTTATCTTACAATCAGCATCACTTTGACTCTTACCAATAATAAATTTTATCTATTATTTTGTCTGCCTATTCTCAAATCAATAAGCAATCCTGCAGAATCATATCCTAGGCTGCCCAAGACTCACTCTTGAAGCTGGTGAGCTTGAAAATGTGATAATTAATACTTGTATTAATTTGAATATTTTTGTTAGGTTATTTGTCCTTTTTTAAAACAAAAACAAAAACAAACCAACAACATGGTATTCATGGTAACAGCCAGATTTTGAAGTTGTTGTTTTTTTTTAATCCAGACAAAGTGGTATTTGCTTCAGAAATGCAAATAAACCCAAATATGTACTTGAAGTTCTCTTTGGGGTATGGATACTGATCATATCTTATTAAATGCATTAGCATGACCATGGCTAAAAAACCACTGTACCCTGGAAAAGCATGAAAACCTTTCTATTCTATGGCCTTTAAAAGTAATTATACAAAATATTATCAGGCAACTGATTCTGGATTCATATCACTGAGGGAACACCTCTTAGTTTATACACTTTGGGAATTTAAGTTTATACAAGGATCACAATTTTTAGCATTCATCAAAAGCAAACTATTCTCTGCCAAGATTAGTAAAATGAAGATGATAGTTTATATCTGCACTGCCTTGTAGAAGACATTGATATGAAATGGTTCTGAACGTAGGTGTAGCTGTTAATGCTGAAACAAGATTTGTATTTGTGTTTAAAATTTGTACATACATACTTTCATAAATACTATCACTTATAGTACTGCTTGATGTTGCACTGGTTTTGCCTGAACAGGACCTCTGAAATTTTTCCTTAGATTTTTCTTTAACAGAAATTTGATTGTAACTTTACTCCCATTATGGAATGGGTGAGTGCTAAAGGACAAAGGCTTTGTTCACTCATATAGTCACCATTAGAAAAGAATTTAAACTGCAGTATTGTAGTTGTCTACTTTAACTTTCCTCATAGAACCACCAGGGATACTACTGAGTGAAACTGACATTTCCCTGCTGTAGCAGTACTACAAATCTTACAGAACATGGTTTCAAGAGACTGTGACCGATGTTTTGCTTAATGGCATTATATTTGGGTTATATTATATATTTGGGTTATAGCTCTCTATATAAAATAAAGTTACCTCACCGTAAAATCAATGCCCAGGCCAAACCGCTGGACCTAGAAACACCAAATTCAGGGAGAGCACTCCTACCATGGTGTACATGCTCACTAAGAAGGGATTTTTAGAAATTCGACCCCTGAGTGGGTCAAAGGGGTAAAATGTGCTCTCCCCATTGATTCCTATGTGGCTGCCAGGCTGCTGCCTACTTGCACCCCCCCACTCTCTGATTGGTCAGCTACAGAGCTCAGTGTTCTGTGGTAAGAAAGCCAACAGTTACAGGAGGCTGCAGACAGCTAATGACAGTTGAGGAAATCAGGAGTGGCCAACAACCACCTGTGAGGTGCAGTAATGCTGCTGGCCCAGCCTCCCCATGGCTTCAGACACACCCACCCACCTCCTACACCTGACGGATGGTTGTCTGTCAGGTGTAGCAGTGGCTGCAGGGTGCTTAAAGCCAACAGAGAGGCCCCCCCAGCAGTAATGCCTTAGTGATCCTGCTGGCCCAGCCTCCACAGTGGCTTCTAATACTCCTCCCCCTCCCACACTGGACAGGAAGCTGCCTCTCAGGTGTAGGAGAGGAGGCGGGATGCTTACAGCTGTCAGGGAGGTTTGCTTAGCCCTGCTGCTGGCCCAGCCTCTTCGATGTCATTAAACACAATCCCCCCCCCCCAACACCAGACAGTCAGGTGTCTGTCAGGTGTAGGAACAGGGCCAGGGTACTTTTATCCATCAGGGACACTGCCCCAGCAGGATCACCTTAACGATGCTGCTGGCTCAGCCTCACCAATGGCTTTAGCCACACTCCCACCCACTATGGAAATATACCCCAAATTTGTAGAAAAGTGGTTTCCTTTATTAGGTTATTTAACTTTTCACAATGTGGGTTCTAGAAAACTGGTTCATATGAACTTGCTTAATATCTGATTGCTCAGATGGTGTTTTGAATATGTAGTCTCACGTCTTATATGTAATATAAATGAAAGACAATTTTGTAAAAAAAAAAAAAAAAAGCAAGAAGTATGCCCTCTCGTTCAATTCAATTCCCAGGCCAAACCCCTGTACCCAAACCCCCAAAATAAGGGGAGTACATTTCTAGCCCCAAAGAGATTTCTAAGAAACATGACCCCGAAGGGGGTAAAAAAGGGGCAAAATGTGCTTCCTCAATAGTTTTCCATGTGCCTGGAGACGCAACTGTCTGCAGTCTCTGTACTGAGGTAAAAACACAGTTAAAAGAGATTGCAGACTGTTGAGGACATCAGCTGAGAAATGAGCTGAGAAATGCAGACTGTTGAGAAATCAGCAATTCAAGACACCTGAATAGACATTTTTCTACCAGGAGAAGGCAACTTAGGAATGCGGCAAAGACATTTGCACATAGTACTCTTGTGGGGCACTGAGCTGTGCAGGCCAAGTACTAGAGAGATCTCCCTGAGGTGCTCAGAACAACACAGTCTCCATATGAGCAAAACAATCCAGGAACACCAGTAGAAAGGCCATCACTTTCATGGATGGTGGCAGGAGTTGACTTAATAGACGACTGCATCTCACATGGAATGTTTTATGTGGCCTGCTCCAGAGTGAGCTCACTAAGCAGCCTGGTGATCCCAGCACCTGAGGGCAGAACCACCACTGTGGTCTACAGAGAGGTCCTTCAGTAGAGAGAGAGAGAAAACAGTACATATGTCTGACTTAATTTTTTACACTACAATCTTCTCCATTACAGCAAATGTTACATTTCAAACTTCACATCATCAGTATTATAACTGGATTTGCTGAACTTAAATACCATAGTGAAGCATGGGTATCAGGCTTGTTATATATAATGGCTTTATATTTGGGTGTTAGAAAGGGAATGTTCCAGAATCTGTTAGTAAGCACTAGAAAGGGTTTCTTGCCTCTGTTGGATTTATTGTTTTTATTTTCTCATCACTTGCTTTTAGTCTAGTAGAAAAGTATGTCAGTTAGGAGGATGGGGGGAAGAGGTATTTGTTTTTCTTTAGCTTTCATTTTTGTTATTTTCCCTGTAATTTTCACAATTATAGGTGGCCTGACTTTTCTTTTTTGTCTTTTAGTTTAATTTGTTATTTGAATTAACTATGTTTCTGCATACTCACTATCATGAAAGTGCAGCTTTGTTGTTTTGTTTTTAATTTGTCAGCATAGAGATTCCCTGTGGTAATTAGTGTCCTATTTTATTAAAACCGTTTATGACTATCATGATCATAAACAGAACTGTCAGATGAAACTAAAGTTCACTATAACTGGCACCAATCAAATCATAACTTGTACACTAGATTTAAAAGATAGTTTGAGTTTTAAAATGATTGATACATTGTAAAATCAGTGTGGCTTCAATGTCTCATTAGCCAGTTTGGTGTAGTGGTTAAGTGCATGGACTCTAATCTGGGAGAACCGGGTTTGATTCCCCACTCGTCCACTTGCACCTGCTGGATGACCCTGGGCAAGCCATAGCTCTGGCACAACTGTTCTTGAAAAACAGCAGTTTCTTTCAGAGCTCTCTCAGACCCACCTACCACACAGGGTGTCTGTTGTGGGGAGGGGGAGGGAAAGAAGTTTGTAAACCACTCTGAGATTTCCTTGGGTAGTGAAGGGTGGGGTATAAATCCAATCTCCTCTTCTTCTTCTTCTTCTTCTTAATCAATACTATAATATGTCTAAAAAATGTCACAAAGCTTTCATTCTTCCACCTCTTCAACATCTGTTTGTATTTCAGTATATAAATAAAGATTTAAACCCATCCAAAGCATGTCCCCTGCTATGTACAAATGTCAAACTGCCTGTTCTAATGATTGATATATGAGGGACATCAGGGTCTCATTGATGTCATTGTGACAAGATTTCAGTAAATATGATGTCAGCAATTCAGTGATCTAGTGGTGGCGCTCATAGATCCCAAGATCCTGTCAACGTCCCTAAGAGCAACTGTGTAAAAATAATCCATACATGGACCAGATGGTGCTCTGGACACTTCTACTCCCTGACCTATGTTACAACTGGCATGTACACTAGAATATATTTGAGAAATTTTATCCAGGGAAAAAAAACCTTTTAAAAAGTTTTACAATTAATAATCACAACTTGGAATTTAAGGACTTAGGCCTATAAGTTAGCAAGTGTTGAAATACCTTAAACATCTGAGCCAATCATGAACTAGCTGACACAATGGTAGTGGAGAAGTAAGATTTGTTTGCATCTGGCTTCACCACTTTTTAGGTGGTGGTGAATCTGTTAGATTCATTCCAAGTTATCTATTGGCACCTGTCTCCTTTCCCTCTTCCAATATGCCTCCTTTCCCCTTCCAATCATCCATCTGCCTGCTATATTAATTGTAGAAAGAAAAAGAAAGGCACCCTCTTCTCACTGCATTTCTATAGCTAATAAACAATGTAGCATGGTGCTCATCATTTTAGTAGGGATGGGCACAAACCAGCTCATGAACTTAAGTTTGTGATTAATTTTGGCTGATTTGTAAGTCGCAAGGAGAAGTTCATAGCAGGTCAACTGGCACAAACTTCCCATGAACTTTCAAGGTGTTTGTGGCAGTTCATGGTGGTTGATGAATGTATACATTTTCAGACAAACTGTCTCCACTCAATCTAAATGTTTACCAAACTTCAAAACAACAGGGGGTAGATCTTGGAGGGCATGTAGAGGAGCATCCAGGGGAGATCCCCTGCAATGTTTCCTCTAAGCTGTGGTGTCTTGTGAGCAAAAACTCTACTTTGTGAGCTACTGGCATTAAAGTTGTGAGCGAGCAGTTTGGCTACTGTGTAAATTAGTTTGTTCTGGAGCCACCCTTCCTGAGCTAAGACAAAAATGTGTGAGCCAGAGGCTAAAAAAAGTGTGAGCTAGCTCACACTAACTCAGCTTCAAGGGAACACTGGTTCCCTGTGATTTTGATGTCTTTAGCTTGCACAGGATCCATTCTATACACTCCTGAACCTCATGAACCTGCACTTGTCAAAATAATAGCCTATCAAACTCATAGGGGATCTTCGACCTCTACCTGCCCTCCAAGTTTCGTGAGGACTGGATGTATGGGGTCTTAGTTATGCCCCCCCAAGAAGGTTCCCCCCCCCCCGGGAAAGTGCTTTCTGGGGAAATGGCATTATAAAAGGAAAGATATATCAATGTATGTGGAACAGAGTAAATTAGAAAAGCAGATGGGGGGAAATTCAGAGACACTGGGAAGATAGAGTGAGAAAGAACAGTTCCAGGGTGACTCAGCAAAGAAAGAGAGCTTGGGAGTAATTCAATAAATACTTTTATTCAGGGCTTTTTTGTAGAAAAAGCCCAGCAGTAACTCATTAGCATATTAGACCACACACCTGACCACGCAGCTCCCTCCCAGGATTGGCTTCCCCAGGTGCCCTGTGGCTTGCAGGGCACATGGAGATCCTGAGGGAAGGAAGGCTTTCCCAGCTGCGGGGTGCCTGAGGAACCCAGGAGAGCCACATGGTAATAGGTATGGTTCCCTCCACCCCTAACTCATGTTGATTTGGGGCTGTGCAGTAGCAGCTAAGGTAAAAAAGCACCTCCTCCTATACAGTTTTCTGGGTACCAAGAGACTGGAAAGGGGTTCCATAGCCAAGTACAGGTTTGCCAACTCTGGGTTGGGAGATACCTGTAGATTTAAGGGGTAGACCCCAGGGAGGCCAGGGTTTGAGGTAGGGAGGGACCTCAGCAGGGTATAATGCCAAAGAGTCCACTGCCCAAAGCAGCCATTTTTTTCCAGGAGAACTGATCTTGGTCATCTGGATAACAGTTGTAATTGCTGGAGATCTCCAGGTGCTGCCTGGAGGTTAGCTTATGTTGATTTCAGGCTATGCAATGGCAGCTAAGGTAGAAAAGCACATCCACTTATGGCATATTTTCTGGGCTCCAAGGGTCTGGAAAGCAGTTCCTTAGCAGTTAGTGTTGCCAACTCTGGGTTTGGAAATACTTGTAGATTTGAGAGGTAGAGCCTGGTGAGGGCAGGGTTTGGAATAGGGAGGGACCTCAGTAAAATATAATCCCATAGAGTCCACTGCCCAAAGCAGCCATTTTCTCCAGGAGAACTGATCTTGGTTATCTGAAGATCAATTGTAATAACTGGAGATCTCCAAGTGCCACCTGGAGGTTGCCAATACTTAGGGGAGGGCCAGGTTTGTTGAAGGACTTCAGTGAAATATACTGCCATAGAAATCACCCTCCAAAGCAACCATTTTCTCCATTTGGACAGATCTCTGTAGTGTGGAGATCAATTGTAATTCAGAAAGATGTCCAGGCCTTCCCTTTCCTGCCAATTCCTGTTTCGGTTCAACTGATTAACACTTCAGCTGACTCCCTGCTAATGCCCCACAGCCTTTTGGGACTCCCAACTTGGGAGCTGTAGTTCTGATTCACTTTGATATGGCTGCATTAAGGCCAGCTGAGAACTACAACTCCCAAGGTGCAATGCATCAAAAGTGGGGGCATAAGAATGGAGGAGCCAGTGGGATGGGCCAGTAGGTGCCAAGGAAGCTTCCCCAGTGGCCAATGAGAGAGTAGGTGAGTCATCAACAGCATGGCATGGCTTTTATATATTAATAGGAATAAGGCCCGTTGTGAAAATAAATACAACGGGCTCTAGAAAGAGGCTCTGGGCACTCAGTGTCAATTTGCTGTGGTGACCTCAGCAAGATATAATGACACAGAGTCCACCAATTTCTCCAGGGGAACTGATCTCTGCCATCTGAAGAGCAGTTGTAATTCTGAGTGATTTCCAGTTCTCACCTGGAGATTGGCTGGTTTGGCAGGTGAAATCTATGGACCTGTCTGAGGTCCCACCCCTCCTAAATTTCCACCCTCTCCAGGCTCCAACCCTCAAATATCCAGGGATCTCCTAACCTGGAGTTGGCAACCCTATCTACTTCCCAGTCAACCAACAACCTACCATTACTGCCCCTCAGGTTTCCAGCTCCTCCCCACTCCCTGCAGCCTCTGCCTAGGTAAAGTACAGTCTTTCTCCACAGAAGAGACCAAAGCAGCTTACATCGTTCTCCCCTTCCCCTTTTGATTTGCACAACCACACTGTGAGGTAGGTTAGACTGAAAGTCTGTGACTAGTCTGAAATCACCCACTCAGCTTCCACAACAAGAACCTGGGTCTAGCAGACCCTGCTCTGAAGCACTAACTGCTACACCACACTGGCTGTGGTATTGCCTGGTATCAAAACTGAACTCTAGACAAAAGATCTCTCTCCCCCTGGAGAAAATAACTGCTTTGCAGGGTGAACTCTATGACATTCTATTCAGCTGAGGCCTCTCCCCATTGACTCCACCACAAAATCTCCAGGAATTTCCCAACCTAGAGCTGGCAACCCTAGTCAGGACTGAACCTATGAGTTCCCCGCAAAGGCCAAAGTAGGCCTGGAAAGGATCTCTTCCCCCCACCTTTTTATTAAAAGAACCAAGCTTGGTTACCTAAGAACAGCCACTGAGGGGAAAATTAGCCCAACAGCAGGAGGAGAAGGAAATGAGTCAGCCTTGAAGGAGCTAAGCAGGAAGAGGGGCAGCAGTAGAAGCCTCTTCCTGAACACAGAACAGTCATTTCCGTAGCCAGCCAGACACAGAAGCATCTTCATCAGGAGAGACAGACGTTTTGGCAATTTATTCTGATAGGGAACAATGGCTGAGGCAGCAGTGGGTGGGGAAGAGGAGCAGACCCAGCACCCCGCCAATGACATGCCAATACTCTTGAGTGGTGATTGCTGGGCCAATGTCTGACGGAGCACACAGTACAGTCAATGGGAGAGCTGGAAAGTGCCAACACATTAGGGCTTTTATATATATCAGATTCCTAATTGTTTTGGGGAGGGGGGTCTAATAGATCTGAGAAGGAAAAAAACTAGAGGATCAGCTGGGGCAATAGGAGCTGAGAACGCTGTGCTACCCTGGCTGATTCTGGGCCGGTTCTTTAGAGCCAGTTGGGTGTAGTGGTTAAGAGTGCGGACTCTAATCTGGGACAACCAGGTTTGATCCCCCATTCCTCCACTTGCACCTGCTGGATGACCTTGGGCAAGCCATAGTTCTGGCACAGCTGTTTTTGAAAAAGAGCAATTTCTCTCATTTGAGGGAAAATTCTATGGTTTTCCCCAAATTATAGAGGTTCCATCCCCAGTGAGCCTGACATGTTGATGTCACTTCCGGGTGATGTCATCATGGCATGTGCACTTTGCACGTGCACCAGAAGACTCCTGAAGAGGGCCAGGACTCCTTCTGTTAGAACGGAAGTAAGACTTGGCAACCCTAGTTCTTCAACCCAAGCTCTTATTTTTGTACTTGCAGCTCTGATCTTGTGGACTGGTCTTTTCTAGATGGTTCAGAAGCAAGTCAGTGTCTATTTATTGAAAGAGATACTAGGTAGTATTATTTCAAAAAGGCCACCACTGAAGCTCAGCCTTTTTTTTGGATAATGCTGATGAAGGCAATGTAGTGATTAAGAGTAGTGATTGAATTATATAATTTTTGGCATGCTTGATATAAGCTATCTTGGGTCATTTGGGAGAAATATGGGATATACATATTTTAAATAAATACTTCCTCGTCCCTCATCACTCCTTTGAAACATCACTGTCAGACTTTCCCTGTATTCACCTGCTGGATTTCTCAGAGTCTCAGTCTAGTTTGTAGCAGTCTTGGCTGCTGTATTACAACACCTGTACAAGAGTATCACTAATTGAACAACACAAAAATGAAAACAGATGGGTGATGAATATTACTTATTAGAAAATCTGACATGTTTTGAGGGAGGAAAATTCTATAGGGAATGGCTTGAATATTATTAACAACCAAGTCCAATTTTCTAGGAGTATGGCTTGTTATAAAAGAGTTCTTCCAACAGCTTCCGACAGCTAGTGAATCAGATTTGGTTGTTAATAATCTTCAGGCTTTTCCCCTGAAGAGTCTTTTGAGTAAACACTAGCCTAAACTATTTTGGCTTTTTAATGGTTGGGGTTTTTTGGGGGGGGGGGGTGTCGTGCTTACTTAACAATCTCTTTTTCCTTCAGAACACTTTGATAAATACCTTATGGCTTGCTATCAATTGGCAGCTGCATGGAACCTCCACAGTATGACCTTTTCAAAGTGGGGATGCCATATTTCCTGGTAAAACTTCAAACACAGGAAATGGAAAATAAATGCTTTCAAAAGAAACTTCCAGAACACTGTTACCAAGGCCAAATATCTATGTGCTATTTTATTGTTTGTGAAATGTTGATATTAGTAATATATGAATTAAATAAGAACCTTAAAATTAGTATGCTTTTACATACCTATAATGAACAAATTCATTGTACAACTTAAATGTTTCCTTCTAAACACCCTGCCATTCTCAGGTATAACAGGTAATAAACTTTTATATACTTAACAGTAAACAAATTCATTACATGAATAACTTTTTAAAGTTAGCCCTTCTCCCTTTCAAACTCACTACCCTGCACAGTTCTAATAGCTTAGGCGTGATTTGCACTTAAGCCTTGTAAGGATGATTTGCACTTAAGCCTTGTAAGGATGTTAATGATCTTGAAAAATCCACCATTAGGAAACTTTGGTAGGCAGAGCTGGGAAATCAACTTTCACTGATGGCTTTTTTAAAAAAAATGGAAAATGACATTACAAATGTTAAAAAAACCCACAACCAAACCCTAAAACACCTTTCCCCTTAGGTGGGCAAGACAGTGCCTGGGATGTAGTAGCATGTACTTTGTTCTCAACCTAGTTTCAGGCTTGCTTCATAAAGCAGTTCTACAGTTGCTCATATATCCAAGAGTACAGAAAAAAGGAAGCGATAGATGGCTTTACAAGGTGTCTGATAATTTCTATCCTGGTTTTGAAATGTCATGTTATTTGTTTCTGTTCTAATAGCATTAAAGTTCCATCTAAATTGATTGGATTATTTCCCAATTAGTCTAAAGAAGTGTTTGGAGGATTACAACAAATCTGAAGTAGCTTTACCTACAGCAAAAATACCTGAAGGCTAACTCCATGGACCTAACTGTGATTTATGCCTTTATCCTGAAAATGAGGTCCATACTCTCATGTAGATGAATTAACAAGTACTGTTATAATTACAAACTCAAAATGAAAATATGAGAAACATGACATAATGTATCATAATCAAGTATAATGATACCATTAGAACAGAAGAGCACATCAATATTGTATATATCTTTGCTTTTTAATTTATGTTAATTTAATGGATTGTTATTTATGTTAATTTAATGGATTAATTTAATGGATTGAAAAGGATTAGGGAAGAATTATTGCACAAAGACCAAGGTCAGGGTATGGCCTGATTCCTGTTTCAGACAGAACAGTTGCAATTTCAGCAAGAGAAAATGAAGTATAATTAAAATACTTAATCCTGACAGGCAAATACTCAACATTTGGGGTTTTTTCTTGTTTTAATCCAGGTTAAAATTATTCCTTATCCTCTATTTGATGTAACCTTTTTCTGAGCAAAAGGACTGAATAGGATCCATATTTATTTTGACAATGAAGATGGACACAGGCAAAGAGAAACATAATGAATACATTTAAAATATTAAATTACAGACAACTGTGTAAATATATAGGCAGTTTTAATGCCAGATCTTAGTCAAAAGAATGAGGGTAAAAACACACTCAAATGAACAATGGGACCTGTAATTTTCCTGAGAGCTCTGATCTTTCTTCCAAAACTTTTACCTTCTCTTTCTGGCTCTCTATGCTACTAGGAAGCAGTTACCACAGATAGCATGTGATTCATGATCCTCTTCTCACAAATCTAGTATAAATGCTTGAAAAGAAAAATAGCACTATTCCTCTGCAGAGAAAGGAAACAATTGCAGAGCACTATGTCTGACAGATCTCACTGTGAAAGATGCAAACATGCAAGTAATCCACACATCTGCTGCCATTGCTTCTTTGTAGGATTAGAAGTGCTCTTCTTTCTCTCTGCTAGATATTATTTCTCCTTTGGTTCCTTTTTCTTACTACCATATATCTACTTGTTTTGATGCCAGTGTCTTTGTTTGTAAGAGCCTCATTTTCACTATCCATCAAAACATATTCTTCGAATTTTCTTCCAATTGCTTTCTCAAAAAATACATTTCTGGTACTTCTGCTCTTTATTTGTAAACCTCACTGTATGAGACAAGCAACACAGTCCTAAGGGCCACTGAAGCAGAGGAGGTTGACCACTGGCAGAAAAGTGGTGCCACTGGTCTACTCTCTAAAGGCTGGGGATCAGGCTGCGGATCAGGCACATGCCCCAGCAGCAGGGCAACATGGGCAGCAACCATGCTGGCATCTCCAGCAATTGTGCTTTCATGGCAACAAAGATATCAAAGGGAAATGACTGCATGTTCATGATGGACAGGGGAAAAATGAACCAATCACAAGAAGGCAGCCAAGGGATCCAGCCCTGGGGATATGGGAACAGCAGGGAAGGAAGAGGCGGGGCCATGAATCAACATGTCATGTCTGTGGCACAGGTCCCTATCAAATAGACCAGAGGAAGTTGCACAAAAAAGGGGAAGTGGCTCCTATCAACCCACAGACCGGGGTGATCCACTAGGCTGCAGTATGCAACCCCATCTTTTGCTGGCCACAGGATGGACATGGAGCAGTGTGCCTCCAGGGCATACACATACACCCTCGAGGGAAGGAAATAGGAGGGTACTGGCACAGGGTGTGGGGCCCTCTAAACGTTAGAGTCTAAAGCAACCATCACTCTGACCAGCTCCCCCGCCCCCCAGCCACATATAGACTGTTGTGTGTGAGTTGAAAATTTCAACTTTTCTGGCCCCCTTCCCACTGCACCTTTGACCCCAAAACTATTCCTTAAACTCAGGGACCATGTAACAGTGTGGTAAGAAGGTCTGCAGTGAAAACAAAACAAAACAAATCATCCATTTCTTCTCCATGAATAAAGCTACTTTGATCTTGGCTGCTGGCTTGGACCCAAACCAGTGAAGCTCTAGACACAAAACCAAGAATATACCAATATCAATATTCAGGTCCTGTTATTTTATTTATTTTTATTTCATTTTATGTATAGTCCACCTTTTGCAATGAGACTGAAGGCAGATAACACAGTATAAATCAATACACAAAGACTAGAATTGGAACAATCTTGAACCAGCATAAAGTATTAGACAGTATATGTTAAACATTACAGAAAAAGGTATTACATAAACACAAAAGCAAGCAGCGAGAATATGATAATATGTACTGCAAACAAGTAATACAAAATGAGAGTATGACAATATGTACTGCAAGCAAGTAATTCACAGTCCCATTCCTTTTATAAAAGCACCTTCTGGAATCATTTTATTATAATATAGTCCTATTACCTCTATAAAAATACCCTCCTGAACAATTCTGACCACCTCAGACGCAACATTCCACAAGGTAAGGCCGCAACAGAGAATGGACATACACAGGCAGTTGTTGATCTTCAACATTAGTAGACTGGCACCTACAGAAGGCCTTACTCAGATGAGTAAAGGTGTTGTGGTGGAGCAAGAAAGGTTCTGTAAATATGAGGGTCCAAGACTATGATGAGTTTTGTATATTATTTCCAGTACCTTAAACTGAACTGATGGACTGACAGTGAAGTGACTGTAGAATTGGTGTAATATCTAGCAAGCTCCAGATAATAACTAAGCTGCAGCATTTTTACCAAAAAAATCTCCAAGTTGATTTCAAGGGCAAACCCATGTAGCGTACATTACAATAGTCTAATTTCAATGTTACTGTGGCATGGATTCAGGTGACCAGACTAGCAGAGTCAAGGGCCGAGGACAGACTGGCAATCTGAAGCGGGGCAGGCACGCTTCGCAAATGGAGGAAAGGAGCCCGTTCAGACATGCGCATCTGCCCATCGGCTCCGTTGCGTACTTACCCGTCTCCCAGCCGCTTTCCTTCCGCTTTACCCGGACACCGGTTTTTCCCGGTGTTCAGGGGCCTTCCTCCGCATGCCTCCCGCTTCCAAACAGTGTGAACTGGAAGAAGCGGGAGGCATCCGGAGGAAGTGTGAACGCACCGGCAAAAAGTTTTGCGCATATGCGCATATGCAAATATGCAAATATGCGCATATGCACATATGCAAATATGCGCATATGCGCATATGCGAAAAACATCAAAGGAAAACAAAAAAAAGTGCAGCGGCACGCGCGAGCCCCGCGCGCTGGCTATGCGGCAGTCTGAACTCTCCGTGGCAGTCTGAATGCTCCGTATCGCCACTGATCCGCATTGCTCTGGCCAGTGTGAACGGCCAGCTCCGTGAGTTTTTTCCCCCGCTCCAGTTCCCTCCGCTTTGCCTCCGCTTCAGATTGCCAGTCTGTCTTCGGCCAAGGTGAGGGGGCATCTTCTGGGCTAAACTTGGTTGGAAGAAAGTGTTTTTTTGCAGCTGTATCACTTTGCTGCTCCAGCAGTTAGGCTGGATGCACTATAACACCTGAACCCCATCGAAGGTGGGAAGCACACTGTTTTTCAAGACCTCAGTCTTTTAAACAAGCATTACCTCCATCTTATTGGGATTCAGTTTCATTTATTTGCTCTTAGCCATATAACCACAGCAGTCTGGCAGTGACACAGGGCCTCTACTACATCGGCAGGAGCCTTGGATAGAGAAATATAAAGCCAGTTGTCATCAATATATTGATGACTCTGAATTTCAAAACTACAAGTGATTTCAGCTAAGTAATTGAATAGCATGAGTGATAAAATGCACCCTGAGGCCTACAGGACAAATCCTACACTTATGACATTTAGTCTTTGATGGCAACATTTTGAGTCCAATCCATAAGGAATGATCCAAACCCGCATAAAGCACACACCCTCATACTTCTAAATATTTCAACAAAATAGCATGGTCCATTGTAGGGATGGGCACGAACTGCATTTTTGCAGTTCAGTTTGGTTCGTGTATGAATCACAAACCATATAATGAACCCGTGTAAATTATTTGTATTGATTTGTGAGCCTTTTAAAGTTTAAACCTCTGCTTTCTGCTCCCTGCTGCTTTTTGTGGAGAACAGAAAGCTGGGGGCCATTTAAACCAAACAGCTAAGAACTCAGCTGATTTTGTGAAGAGCTATGCTCTTCACAGACCACCATGAACTGCATCAAATTTGTGAAAGTTCATGGCAGTTTTTCAGTTCACTAACGTTGCTTCATAGAACATGAACCGGCCAAAATTCATCTGAAACTTTAGTTCATCAGCCAGTTCATGTCCATCCCTAGTCCAGTGTGCCAAAGGCTACATATAAATCCAGCAGAAACAACAAAGAGGTATAGCCATTGCTCTACATCCAAATGGAGATCATCAGCTAACATTGTCTTCATCCCATAGCCCAGCTTGAAACCAGACTGAAAAGAGTCTAGGAAGACATGGATTTGGACCATCACTGCTCTTTCAATCACCTTGCCCAGAAAGGGCAGCTACGTAAGTTAGAATCCCTCTATGGGAAGTGGTTGTGATTAACTGCAGATCATTCTAGGAATAGGTAAACTCTTTAAAAGAATATTCCACTGGTCCCTTCACCAACACTCTTTCAGTCCCCCCCACACACAATAGTAGTAGACCCATGCTTGCTTTGGCTGGTGGGAGAGTAATACAGTTAAAGGATGAATACAGAAGCAAGGTGAAATACACAGCTGATTTCTACTTGTTTGGTTCTTCAGACCTTTTTAGAATATGGACAATCTGACCACTAAAACATCAAATGAGCATATTGTAGAATGTTAATTATTGTTGTTCTTGGCAGGGGCTACCTTCAGCTAAACAAGTCAAAAAAATCAGGCATGGATAGCTTATTACTATCTTCTGCTGACAGTATGACATTTTTGCTTCTGCTAGAAAACATTAGGTACAAGAAGTTATTGCTACCATATGTAAATATTAACAAAAAGAACTCAAATGCTTTTGGACATTTGTTCATTATTCCCTATTGTGGAGTTTGAAACCAGGTTTTCCTGTGCTAATCTGGCTGACGCTCTTAGGCTGTGCTCCACTTCAAGGAGTTTTATTCTCTAATTTTGGGTTTCTATTTATTTCTGTTATCTTTTTCTCAGTTTGTTATAAATCTGTTTTAGATGCTCCTTTTGTTTTTTCACCATCATTTTATTTGGACTGCCTTTGTGGATAATTATTTTTGACATACAGACAGTTCCCTTGTCTCACTCCCTGTTAGGTTTAATCATGTAGGGAGAGGTGGGACATTACTAGCAGTTCTTTAGCTTTATTTATTTTATCTCTTTCCCCAGTTTTCTTATTATCTTGAACTTTTAGAAGACCTAATTTATTAATTTAAACTGAGACATTTTTTTTTGTCTTCTCCCTTGTTATTCCCAGATGATGGAGTATTGGGTGGGGATACGCTGCAGCTGTGTGAAGGTTTTATTTTAATTCTTTTCAGTTGAGTTTATGTTAGTTCAGGCTTTTTAAGTTTGTTATTTTATTTTATTAGATGCCTATTACTTATATGTAGTATTTTATTATTCTTTGTAGTTCAAAGGACTTTTGTTGTTGTTTTTTAGCTAGAGGGTGGCTGACCTTGGCTTGTCCAGTTATTTCATCATTCTCTTGAAGACTTTGAGTTTGTTTGGTTTATTACCTAGGTTAGAAGAGAGGTGTTATTCTCTTCCTTTCCACTTGTTAAAAAGAGTAAAAAATGACAGATTGATGAGAAATCTTTTATAAAAGCTAAGCAAAGTAGACTGGAAAATTTAAATAAATGAACTGTCCTTTGTACCACTAAAAAAATTGATTTGAGGTTTTGGAGAATGATTCTGATGTGAATGAGAGAGCTAGTTTAAATCAGGATCCAGAAGATGGACTTTCTCTGTTAAGTGTAGGTATGGAATCCCAAATCAAAAGGAAAACAGATGAACTTGATTTATTAGCCACTCAGACTATTCTTATAGCTGATACATGAAAAAATTGTGTTTGTAATTAATTATTTATTGAATTCTTCTGTAAAGAAGCAGGATGATCCAGCTCAACATTTGTGGAAGTTCCTCTATTCTTAGACAGTTAATGGAAAATCCTGCAAAGAAACCCTTGCGGAGTAACACCCTCTCTATGTCAGCTCCCAAAGGAAAGGATATATTACAATTAAATAGATTTCAGGTGGTGATCTTGATCTTTCCCTATCAGAGCACATGGATAACATACCTTAGGGACCGCCTTTCTCCATACATACCCCCGAGAGCACTATGGTCGGGGTCAGAACATCGACCAAAACATCGTCTGTGCGTCCCTGGCCCCAAGGACACCAAGCTTGCCAGAACAAGGACCAGGGCTTTCTCGGTGGCGGCTCCTGTCTGGTGGAATGAGCTCCCGGAGGAGATCAGGGCCCTGTGGGATCTAATGCAGTTCCGCAGGGCCTGTAAGACGGAGCTCTTCTGCCAGGCCTTCGAATAGGAGCCGCCACTGGTGATAAATCCAAAAAAATAAAAAAATAAAAATTGGTGAAGGAAAAAAAAAGTTTGTGTCACCTCTCTTATTTGTTGGGTTTTTCTGTCCCCTTCATAGATCTGAAATATGTAGGAAAAAAAAATCAGGGCCTATTTATGGAGAATGGGATATCCTGGCCTTTTTTCACTTAAAACTCCCTCTATAATCTTTCCAATATAGGACGTTTTAGGAATTTTGAAATTCACTCAACAATAGCTTTTAACAATCTAATAAGAAAGCTCTTGATTAAATCAAAGCTAAGACAACCATCCTTACAGAAGAGAGCAGAAATTAATTAATTAATTAATTTAGAAATCCCTTTAGACCAGAAGACAGCTTATAACCAAAATTTAAACTACTCCATCCTGCAGCAGATGAATAAAATAACCCCTTCAAGAGACATCAAAACAGATACCGAGAAGGAAGTGGGAAAAATAGATCTTCAGGAACAAAGCCTCCTAACTACCTTCAGCCATATTCTGAAGGAGGAACAACATCATATTGGGGAAAAAATAGGAAAATTGCAGCAGACCCTTGCAGGGATTAGGCATAATAATAATAATAATAATAATAATAATAATAATAATAATAATAATAATAATAATAATAATAACAACAACAACAATAACAACAACAACAACAACAATTAAAAAAACCCAACCACGATCTGCTTATACATACAGCCCAAGTAATTAGATCAAAGGAAAATAATGGCTCTGGTACTGAGAAAGCTGGTGATCCAAATCCAAGCACAGGAACCATGCAGGGAAAACCCAGAATAGCTTCAAATGTTATCATTTACCTTGATCACAATATTGTGTCCTTAGATGAGGCTAATAATGTATGACAAAAGTCAACCTATATTCATACTACACCAGTTTGGTGTAGTGGTTAGGAGCACAGACTTTAATCTGGAAGAACTGGGTTTGATTCCCCACTCCTCCACATGCAGTTGCTGGTGTGACCTTGGGTCAGTTACAAGTTCTCTCAGAGCTGTTCTCTCAAGGTCAGTTTTTGAGAGAGCTCTCTCAGTGCCACCTGCCTCATACGGTGTCTGTTGTGGGTAAGGGAAGGAGAAGTGATTATAAGCCACTCTGAGACTCCTTTGAGTAGTAAAGGGCAGGGTATAAATCCAATCCCATCCTCCTTCTCCTCCTCTTTTACTTCTGATGTGCTCATGGAATACTGCCGGGTGGGCTAATAAGTACAATTCCTTTAAGGTTAGAGAATCTCTAACTCAATTCAGTATTATACTCCTACAAGAAACATGGGCTACCAAGGATATTTTTCTCCCTGGTTATGTCTCCTTTTGCTTGCTGTTAGAGGTGGAAGGGGGAGATGGAATTGATTGGATAAATAATAGGGTTACGGAAGGTTTATAAAAGATATTAAAACAAATTCTTCAGGGAAGAAGTTGCTAAAATTAATAAATGTCCAGTCTGGCACTGATAATTTTAGAGTCTTTACATGTATTAATTCAAGGGTAGCAGCATTATTGATTATATATTAACTAATAATAATAAATTACAACTAATGCCATCCTTCTCTGTGGGTGATCTTATGGGGAGTGATCATCTTTCCTTACTGTTGAAAATTAAATCTTTAGATCTGTGTGTGCTTCTTAACTCATCTCATGATCGTTTGCTACAGGGATATATTAAAGTAAAAGATAAGCTTGAAACCAAGTCCATTGCACTTATGTGTAAATACTTCCACAATATACCTTATCTTAACTTGGAAAAGTTTCAGATGGTTCTGGAAATTTCCAGATTTCAGAGAAAAATGATTTGATTTTATATGTTTATGTATACATAACTGAGAGCTGAATTGCAGCTTTAGGAGCTGACAAAAAGACTACAAAATCAGTTCTATAAGTGCTATGTGAGTATGAACTTTTCTGTTTCTATGTTTTCAGCAAAACAGTCCCCTTTCAACTGTCAGGCTGTCTGAAAACAATATGGTTTTTTCTAAACATTTCTGAACTCAATAAGCCACTATAGGAGGGACCTAGCTAAGGTGACCATGTAACCCTGACAACTGACTGGGGGGGGGGGGGCTTACCAGCAATCTCACTGTCATCACCATCAACATGGCAATGCCACTTCTGGTGTGCCAGAAAGGACATCATCACATCACTGGTGATGCAAAGATGTTCTGGTATTTGAGCAAAAACTCTTATGTAGATGCCATTTTTACCATAGATGTGTGGTTTTTTTACCTAAACATCAGAGCATCCCCACATCACCTGCAATGTGATGATGTCATTTCTGGTTGTGCAAAAAGTGATCTTCCCTTGTTGACAGTCAGGGGTCCGTTGTGGCCGGAGCGAGGCAGAGCGAAGCTCCGCCAGCTCAGGACTGGCTAGTAGGGCAGCCACGGGCTGAATCAGATTCTCTAATCTGATTCAGCTCGCTGCCGAATTGCCGCCGAAATTCGGCTGCAACTTTAAAAGCCACTGGAGGGGAGGGGGTTTGAGGGAAAAGCTCCAAACTTGCAGGGTAGCTGCTGGGGCCTCTCCTCGAAATGCCCACCAAGTTTCAAGAAGATTGGGCCAGGGGGTCCAATTCTACAGGCCCCCAAACAGGTTGCCCCCACTTCCCCCATTGTTCTCTATGGTAGGAAAAAAGTTAACATTTTTCTCTCCATAGAGAACAATGGAGAGGATGGGACAATCTGTTTGGGGGCCCATAGAATTGGACCCCATGGTCCAATCTTCTTGAAACTTAGTGGGTATTTCGAGGGAAGGCCCCAGCAGCTACCCTGCAGGTTTGGAGCCTCTCCCTCAAACCCCCTTTCCTCCAGCCCCTCATATACTCTATGAGTTTTTGCCATTGATTTCAATGGCCCATAGGATATAATGGGGCTGAAACTGACATTCCCATTCTGACACACTTCTGGTAATGTCAGGGGACATGGCATATGCTAATGAGTTATGCTAATGAGTTATGCTAATGAGCTCCTGCACCTCTTTTTCTACGAAAGGACCCCTGTTGACAGTTATGATGCAGAGACACTGGTATGGGCTTTCCCCAGTACTGGGAAATCCTCCACTGGCCAGCTGATTGGTGGTGGGGGGATGGGACCTGGGGGCATCTCCTATTTTCAGTGGTGGGATGGCAATCCTAGACCTGGCTCAATGGCAAGGCACTTGTCTTGCATGCACCAGTGTCCAAGTCCATCCTCTGTCATTTCAGATTAAAGGATATGAGATAATAGCTGTTGACAAATATATTTCTGTGCCTGAGCTCCAGGATCATATATAATACTGAGTCAGAGTAAGCTACATTAATAAGAGGGTTCAATGATCTAAGTATGAGACAACTTCCTCTGTTCAATAAGCCTGCCTCAGGCTTCAGTGATGCCTAGCTTGAAAGATTATCAGTGCAATCCTATGTAGATAGATTCAGGCAGGTAGCTGTGTTAGTCTGAAGCAGCAGAACAACGTTTGAGTCCAGTGAGCCCTTTAAGACCCACAAAGTGTTGTTGGTTTTTTAAAGGTGCCACAGGACTCAAACATTGTTCCAGTGCAATTCTATAAACACTTCCCTGGGAGTAAACTTCATGGAAGAAGGCTGAGTAGGATTCTGAGTGGACCTGTTTAGGATTGGTCTCTAAATATGTAGTGCCTTTAATACATGTTCTGAACTCCAAACTTTAGTTATTTATTTTATATAACATCAGTCTATCCATCCTTCCAATCCAAGATCCCAACGCTTACTGGCCCTCCTTCTAGTGTTGTTTATGTGCTTTTATTAAATTTTATAATTTTAACTGTACTTTAAAATACTTAAATAATTTAATGCTTTTATGCTTGAAATCCTGACTTGGTGGAAAGACAGAATAAAAATGCTTTAAATTTAAAATAAATAAATAAAGGTTCACAATGCAGTTCACAATATACTTGCACAGATTCAGTCCTGTAGCAGGACTACAAGCTCATTTGTTGCAGCAGGATAATCCCATTAAGTGAAGTCATATTATTAGAAAGAAGAGGAACTAGGAAAACGATACCTACCTTTTCTGATTCATCTCATTAAAGTTTGCTTATACATTTAATGTGCAATATAGCACACAAGCTAAAACAGTTCTTATTTGATTTTGTTATACCAATTGTACAATCACTGCATAGGCAATATTTTCATCAGAAGAAGAAGCTGTTGGGACACACCTCTAATGCATCTGGATAACTGTGTTAGGTGTTGTTAAAAGTCCTTGTCCCAACTTTTGTTGTCCCAACTAAGAACTTTTGTTAAAGAGGGCTGCTGCAAATTAAGGTTACAAAAATACCAGAGAGAGACTAATCTCACCCTAGTCTTGGTAGGTGCCACCAGTCCTTTCAGTCTATCCTAACAGTTTAGGAGTGAAAGGACAAGTCTCGCATCCTTTCAGAGAAGTCGGCCCTTTAGAGTAGGATTGTAATCTGAGTTTCCAAACAAAATCAGTTACCAGGTAGGTGGTCAAAAGGCCAAGGCCTCTGGAAGAAGGCTTTGAGGTCAATAAAGACAAAAATCCACAACAAGGTAAAATATAATTATTTTAGCTAAGGTGCAAAAAATAGATAAAAGACAAGACTGTAAAGGACATAAAACAATAAAAGATACACTTATCCAGCTTAGCCAATACATTTAGAGCTAGGTTCCAAGTTACCCAATGTCAGTTCATCCCAGGCAGGTAGTTTCAGCAATCCAAAGTGGCTCTCTCTTGCAGAGATACCCAGGGCATAGCCCTCATGAGCAAGCAGTTCAAGATGGATGCCATGAGCACAAGCTGAGCTGGGTAACCACTGACATACTTCATGCCAAGTAGTTACTGAGCTGCCTTATGTCAAATGCTATCTAACTTTATGGAGAGCATCTCTGATGGACATTAGGCCTGCTAAGCCAATCAGAAACCTGAGAGGTGATGTAACTTTCCCTGTGTTGCTGACCACATAGGGCTGCCAAGTCCCCCGGTAGGGCGGGGGAAACACCGATTTTTCATGCTTACCCCCGCCTTTTCAAAACTGGCCACCGGGGGGAGGCAATGGCTGCCAACAGGAGAGGAACGTCGGAGCCTGCTGGGCCCTCTCCCTTCCAGGCCTCTTAAAAGGGAAATGTCTGAAGAGCCTGCAGTGAAAAGCCTCACCAGACATTTCCCCTTTAAGAGTTAGCAAGAGAGCCCCGCCCAGAGATTAACGAGAGACTAGGCTCTTACTGAAGGGCCTGCTTTTGCTTGCAGCTGGAGTAAGATTGAAAGGTTGCTGCTGCTGGGCCTGGGGTAAGTGCATCTGCCAGCTCTTTTCCTTCTCTCTCTCTCCCCCTCCCCCTTTCTTTCTTTTTTCTGTCTGTCTGTCTGTCTGTCTCTCTCTCTCTGTCCCCATCCAGCAGAGGTCTATCAGTGGCTATTATTAGCCACAAGGTCTAAATGGAACCCTTTGTCTGGGGCAGTGATGCTCTGCATTCTTGGTGCTTGGGGGGCAACAGTGGGAGGGCTTCTGGAGTTCTGGCCCTGCTGCTGGACCTCCTGAGGGCACCTGGTATTTTTGGCCACTGTTGTGACACAGAGTGTTGTACTGGATGGGCTGTTGGCCCGATCCACTGTGGCTTCTCTCCTGTTCTTATGATATGAAAATCATATTTAGCACTTGTGTAGCACTTAGTGCTTCATATTCTGCCAATATGAGGTAGGATTCAGTAGGGCCGTTGCTCAGTGATAGAGCATCTGCTTGACATGCAGGAGGTATCAGCCTCTTCAGCTAAAAAAGGATCAGGTAATAGGTGATATTAAAGATCTCAGCCTAAGACCCTGGAGAGCCACTACCAGTCTGAGTAGTCAATACTGACCTTGATGGACCAATGGCCTGATTCAGTATTAGGAAACTTCATGAGTTCATGTGGAAGCAACATCACAGGATGTGACTTCACAAAATGATGTCACTTCCTTTCTCCTGGCTCCACCCCCAAAGTCCCCAGATATTTCCCAAGTTGGACTTGGCAGCCCTATGACCACATGATGTGTAAGGTGATGGACCAGAGGGGGAGAAATGAAACTATACTGCAACTAAGCCTTGCCTCTATCCCACTGGTACATAACCCATAGCTCAGTTGCTTGGAATGTGCTAATCAGGAGACCAAGTAAAGAGGTACTCCCTTGCACTCACAGCTGCATACATCCAGTTTGGTGTAGTGGTTAAGTGCACGGACTCTAATCTGGGAGGACCGGGTTTGATTCCCCACTCCTCCACTTGCACCTGCTGCATGACCTTGGGCAAGCCATAGCTCTGGCACAGCTGTTCTTGAAAAAGAGCAGTTTCTGTCAGTGCTCCCTCAGCCCCACCTACCTCACGGGGTGTCTCTTGTTGGGAGGGGAAGGGAATGTAGATTGTAAGCCACTCTGAGACTCCTTTGGGTAGGGAAGGGCAGGGTATAAATCCAATCTCTTCTTCTCTTCTTCTTCCTACAAGGTCACACTGACTCTGGACTCTATCTCTGGGAATGTTTGTGTAGGCCTCTTTCAGCCTGAACCAAAGGTTTTTGTTACAGAGAGCAAAAGCTGCTGGAAATGTATGTGTTTGCAAGATCTCACATTCCAGTCATTACAGGGTTAACTTGTTACCTTCAGTGCTATTGTTTAGACTAACCTGGAAGGGAAACCTGGCAAACAGCCAATGTAAGAAAAGCCTGGGAATGTAAAGGGGTATTGATGTATTGATTGGTTACTGTATTCATGTGACTTCCTTCTAGTCAAGAAGAAGGAGGAATCTCCATTGTTGTTCTGACCATGCTTTGTAAAGAGTAGGATGCAAAATGTAGCTCTTAGATATGTTGTTATTTTGTAGGTCTCCTGTGAACCCTTACACTTAGAAATAAAGCATTTTTAAACAAAAAGAAATGTCTCCTCTCCAGTGAAGCAAAGATCCATTGAAACCTCTGAATATTTAAGTATTTTGACTATTTTTCTCTCACAAAAGCAAGGAGTCATTTTCCTTTACAATTGTGGCTTTAGCTTTCTTGTTACTGCTATATGATGTTGCAGCATCTTCCCAGGTCAGGGACCTGATGTCATCCATGGAGGCACTAGGACTCTCCCAGCTTGTATTGGCTCCCATGCATCAAGCAGGCCACATACTGGATCTGATTTTTGAGATGAGGATACATGTGGACCAGATGACTAGTCCCACGGTCTGACCACTTCACCCTGAAGGTCCAGCTGAGCATTCCATGCCTTCCCTATTTAGGTGGTGAGTGCTTTTATGCTCACCCATGGAGTCAAATGGGCCCCATTTGGCTTCAGGAAGCTCTGCAGGATCCAGTGCCCTCTGGCAGCTCATTGGATGAGCTCATGAAGGACTGGGAACACTGGCTCTCTGAAGCCATCAATGAGATCGCTCCCTGATGCCCTCTATGCCCTCGCACCAAAGCAGCACCTTGATATACATTGGAGCTGCAGAGGATGAAGCAGGAGCTAAGACGGCTAGAGCGGAGGTGGTGGCGCTCTAGTGACGAAGTGTCACGAACATCTTATAGGATGTTTATGAAAGCCTATGTGATGACTGTGAAGGCCACAAAGAAGGATTTCTATGTGGCCTCCATTGCATCTGTGAACTCATGCACAGCCAAATGATTTAGAATTATTCAGTCCATTACAACTCTGCTACAGGGCAGACCAAATAGTAGGGAATTGGCCATCAGCTGCGAGGCATTTGCGAGCTATTTCGCAGATAAGATCGTGACACTTCACT
Source organism: Lepidodactylus listeri (assembly GCA_029233225.1). Classification (NCBI taxonomy): domain Eukaryota; kingdom Metazoa; phylum Chordata; class Lepidosauria; order Squamata; family Gekkonidae; genus Lepidodactylus; species Lepidodactylus listeri. The sequence continues at coordinate 112,657,330 of JARCFY010000001.1, read as the reverse complement.
AGGACCTCTTGACCACAATTGAAACAGTAAGAGAACTGGAAGCCCCTTGTCTGTCTTCTGGTCCAATATTGGACCACTTCAATTGACTCTCCCAGGAGGAAGTTGACAGGATCCTGGCAGCAGTAAGACCAACAACTATCCTCCTTGACCCATGCTCTTCCTGATTGGTGAAAGCCTGCAGGGAAAGCAGTGGCCGAACAACTTCAGGCTTTTCTGGATGACACTTCCATCCTTGGTTACTCTCAGTGATAGTAGTAGCAGAGTAGCATGTGCTGGTGAACTTATAACAGAGAGCTCAGACCCAAGAAGTCCACTGTCCACACAGTCCCTCATAGGAACTATATACAAGGTTTATTTACAAGAAGTTACTGATGCCGGTATACACTTCAACAAAATGCTTTGCCAGGCAATCAAATAGCATGAGGGGAAGAACATACTGTACATTGAATACATATATACATAACACTGTCCAATCAGCTTACAGTGCTGAGTCACTCTGACACCAGACTCCAGGACTGGACAGATCTGGTTTGCTCCTGCTGAGACTGCCAGCCAGGATCTGTCAGCTGTCAGAATTAGATGGAACTGATCTAGCTTATGTCTTACATACTGACACTCTGTCCCGGTCAGGAACGACCGGGCCTTCTCCCCCCCCCCCACAGAAGTGGCCTCACACTCACCCGGCCCAGTCCGAGATGCCCAGGAAGCTGGAGCCCCACGAGAACCGCCCCAGGAAGACCCATGGCTGCAACGGGCGGCCAACTCCGCCGCCATGCATCCCGGCCCGTATCGGGCCCAAGAACGCTTATGGGCGCCGCGCGGCGGCACCGCCGTCGCTGCCGAAAATGAAGCAAGCAAGGCGCCCAGGAGCACTGCAGCTGAGCCCCACAGGCCCTCGACCCTCACCAGCGCCGGGCAGGCTGGGGACCAAGGAAAGTCGGCAGAAGCCGCGGAGTCTCCTCCATGGGACTCCGGTGCGATGCTCAGAAGACCCGGAAGCCCAGCCCAAACACCGAGATGGCATCTCTGCTTCTAAAGGGGGCGGGGCCCAAGAGGGAGGAGTTGGCTGGAACGCCCGGGTGGCTCTGGGGGAGTGGGGAGGGGAATAAAAGGAGGCCGGGAAGGAAGGGCCGGGGAGGATGAGCCGGGAGGTGTTTATGGCAAAGAGAACGAGAGAGAGAGAGACGCCAGAAACTGAACACTGATAGAGGCAGAGGGGTGAAGAGGGTGCTGTAAACCCCACCCCCTGCCAATCTGAGGCCCTTCCTCGCCCCTTTCTTGCCCCAACACTGCTCAGAGCCACCCGCCACCGGTGTATGTCACGGCCACGGGAGGGGACCCTGGAGGGAAGAAGGTGGAGCACGACACACTCCCCCTAACACACTAAGCTATGATCCCCAGTTTTCATTTCAATGTTACAAACTTGTTTTCATCCAAACACTTTGTGAACAAATCAGCTTTACTCAAATATAGGTTCCAGTTTCTTGGACTTTGTTTTAAATCATACAGTGACCTGTTTATTTTCAACACAAGCTTATTGTTTGCATTCTCAAACCCAGATATTTGTTCCATATACAACCTCTATGTCTGCATTGAGATATGCGGTGGTAAAATCAAAATGATGTTCTTGCATATTTTCTTTCCCTGCTTTACACAAGGCAAGTTTTAGAGCATCGGCTTTTACAGTAGGAGCAAAGACCTCATCATAATCTTGACCTTCATTCTGTGAAAAGCCTCTTGCAACAAGTCTAGCTTTTCGTTTCACACCACCATCTGATACCTTTAGTTTGTACACCCATCTGCAACCAATTACATTTGTATCAGCAGGCAGAACAGTTGGAGTAAACACATTGCATTCTATCAAGGAATTGTATTCTGTTTGCATAGCGGTGAACCAAGCATCTTTTTCAGATTGTGACAAATTCAACACTTCTTGATAACTTTGTGGTTCTTTTACATACACATGATTTACATCAGAATAACCATATCTGAGTGGTGGTATCCCTTTTGTGCTTTGAGAAGACACCCTTGGGCTTTCTTCCTCACTCTGTTCACCCTCAGAGGACTGCTGACTTGAAGAACTAGCTTCCTGTTTTACACTCTGTTCACCCTCAGAGGACTGTTGACTTAAGGAACTAGCTTCCTGTTTTACACTCACAGCCTCCTCTGATATTGGTAATGCCACCTGTGCTGGCAACTCGTTGGCATGTATTTTACTCCAATTACTGTGCTCACAGAAATTGGCAGACCTACTAAAGCTTAATTTCTGATGCTCATTTGCAAACTGATAAGCTTTCGTCCCAGTCTGATAGCTGAAAAATAGGAGCTTTTTCGCACGTGCTCCCCCTTTCCTCCTCTGACTCAAGGGAATGCTAACACATGCCCTTGTGCCAAACACTCTTAAATAATCCAGCTTTGGAATTTTGTTATATAACAACCTATAAGGGATGTCATTTATGGCACTTGACCAAATTCTATTGCTGATATAGCATGCAGTTTTCATTGCTTCAGCCCAGAATGTAATGCTTAACCCTGCATCTGTTAGAATTGTCAACATCATATTTTGCAAAACACCATTTTTTTGTTCAGCAATCCCATTCTCCTGTGGAGTTGCTACATTTGCAAGTCTGTGATTTATTCCGTTTTACCAACCAGTTTTGGAACTCAGAGGGCATAAATTCTCCTCCTCTGTCAGTTTGAAAAGAACAGACCTCACCTAATTGTTTCTGGACCCTTTGGAGCCAGTATTTTACAGTTGCGAATACATCAGACTTTTGTTTTAGGACATAAACCCAAGAACATTTTGAGTAGTCATCTGTTAATACCAAAGCATATCTATTTCCAGAATGGCTTTTTGAATAAGGACCTATTACATCAGCATGGACCAACACAAGTGGTTTGACAGATATTCTGTCACTCTTGTTAGCAAAAGGAAACACTTTTGTTTTGGTACTTTTGCAAACCTCACAGTCAAGGAAATGTTTACACTGCTTTATATTCCCCTGACCTGTGATTTCCAAAGTTTTTTGTATCACATGAAAACCTGCATGCCCAAGCCGCCTGTGGATTAAGTGTATGCAATTATTATGGGGATTTACATTTGACACTGCCTGAGCCAGTACATTAACATATTCTAAGACATAGGCATTATTATGCAGTTTTCCTACAGCAAACACTTTATTCCCTTTTATTATCTCACATGATTTGCCCGCAAATAAAACTCTGAAACCTGCTTTATCTAAGGTAAGAACAGTCAGAAGATTGTTCTCTAAAGCTGGCACACACAACACATCAGTGAAAGTGTGCTGGAGAGCCGTAAAAACAATGCTCCCCTGACAAGTTACCTGTGAGTTTCTACCATCAGCTATGCTGACATGGTTCAAAGTAGACAGTTGTCTGTCTTGGAACAAGTTCTCATCTCTGCAGAAATTCAAAGATACACCAGAGTCGAGTATCCATTTTTCTCCAGTTGCTGACTCACTTGCAACAACCAAAAAAGCTGTCTGGTAATTTGTTGCTTTGGGAGATGGACCTCCAGGCCTCCCCTTGCCTTTCCTCTCAGGACAGGCTCATTGTAAATGTTTTGTAGATCCACAGCAAAAACATTTTCTGACCTTTAAGGTGACCTCTGAAACTTCTCTGCGTTGTTTCTTGCCGTTGCCTGGAACACTTTTGTAACTGGACAAAGGCGACTCCCCCAGTCTGTTTGCCCACTACCATGTCTCTGAAGAATGAAAATCTTTTTGCCTTACTTCTTCCTCCAGTAGCCTCCTGGTGACGTATGCCAAAGTGAGTATTGCTGCGTCTGCTGTTTCCAGGACTGTTATTAGCATGTTATAGTCCTTGGATAAGGGACTGAGGATAATGTAAACTTTATCCTCCTCGGCAACTGTTTTCCCTCTTTGCTCAAGCTGCTGAAAATAATCAGCCAACGTGTTAAGGTGAGCCCTTACAGACTCCCCTGGTTTCATCACAATTCTGTACAGCCGGTGTGTGAGAGCAATTAGAGACCTGGCAGTGCTCTGCACATAGACTGCTCTCAAAGCATCCCAGGCACCCTTAGCCATGTTTTTGCTTGCAATATGCACAAGCTGGTCATCTGCAACACTCAACACAATACTTACCAGTGCTTTTTCATCTCTGGTGGTTTCAGCAGCAGTTGGTGCAGTTGGAGGGGCCTCAACACAAATCCACAAACCTTCTCTTTTAAGGTAGTGCCGCATACAAAGTGCCCACACAGAGTAGTTAGTCAAGGTGAGTTTCTCCACCACCTGCCATAGGTACCTGTGCCATGCTGCTTCTCCTGGTTCAGCTACTGCTCCTCAGGTGCTCTGTTAGTAAGTCCAGTACACAGTGCAGTCAGGAGCACGGACTGGGCCCATAACTCTGTCAGTAATAGTAGTAGCAGAGTAGTGTGTGCTGGTGAACTTATAACAGAGAGCTCAGACCCAAGAAGTCCACTGTCCACACAGTCCTTCGTAGGAACTATATACAAGGTTTATTTACAAGAAGTTACTGATGCTGGTATACACTCCAACAAAATACTTCGCCAGGCAATCAAATAGCAAGAGGGGAAGAACATACTGTACATTGAATACATATATACATAACATTGTCCAATCAGCTTACAGTGCTGAGTCACTCTGACACCAGACTCCAGTACTGGACAGATCTGGTTTGCTCCTGTTGAGACTGCCAGCCAGGATCTGTCAGCTGTCAGAATTAGATGGAACTGATCTAGCTTATGTCTTACATACTGACAGTTACTTCCAGTCTGGCTTTTGCCCTGGATATGGGACAGAGATGGCTGTGGTTGCCCTTACAGATGATCAGGGCAGATTGGCATTGCTGTTACTATTAGATCTAACAGCGGCATTCAATATGGTCGATTTCGATCTATTGACCCACTGCCTCACTGACATAGGAGTTCAGGGGACTGCCTTGAAATGGTTTTCCTCCTTCCTCCATGGCTGGAGACAGAGGGTGGCGCTTGGCAAGAGAGTCTCCCCATGATACCCACTGGAATGTGGAGTGCTGCAGGGGCAATCCTCTTGCCAATGTTATTTATCACCTATATGAGCCCCCTCACCCAGTTAGTCTGGAGTTATGGGCAGGGTAGTCATCAGTATGCTGATGACACCCAGCTCTATCTGTTAATGGATGGCCATCCATCCTCTGTTCCTACGAACTTGGCTGAGGCTTTGGATGCTGTGGCTGGATAGTTGCAGCAGAGTTGGTTGAAGTTAAATCCATTGAAGATGGAGGTCCTGTACCTGGGTCGAGGGGGGTTGGATGTGGGCACCAGGCTCCCCACACTGGAAGGGGCACCTTTGGTGCCAGCCCAGACAGTGAGGAGTCTGGGAGTAACACTGGATGCCTCTCCATGGAGGCCCAGTTTGCTGCAGTTGCCAGATTTGTGTTTTTCCATCTTAGGCAGATCAAGCTACTGAAGCCCTGTCTTTCCCTCCATGACCTAGTGATGGTGACCTTTCAATGGTCACTTCCAGACTTGATTACTGCAACTCGCTCTACACAGGCTTACCCTTAAAGCTGATCTGGAAATAACTGGTGCAGAATGCAGAGGCGTGCCTGCTGATGTCAATGCCTGTGCAGGCCTACATTAGGCACGTGCTCTGCCAACTGCATTGGTTGCCAGTTGAGTACCGGATTCACTTCAAGGTGCTGGTTTTGACCTTCAAAGCCTTATACGGCCTGAGACCAACATATCTAAGGGACCACCTCTTCTAATATATGCCTCGAAGAGTGTTATGCTTAAAAGATCAACACCTGGTGGTCTCTGGCCCCCAAAATGCCCGTCTTGCCTCAACCAGGGCCAGGGCTTTCTGTGTCCTGGCCCTAGCCTGGTGGAACATGCTCCCTATTGAGACCAGGGCCCTGTGGGATCTTCTTCAACTCCGCAGGACCTGCAAGACAGAGCTGTTTCACCAGGCCTTTGGTTGAGGCAGTGGATGCCCATATATGGACAGGTGACAGTCTACTGACCACTGATGATTGGCCTTTAACTCACTGTACCATCAGGCCAGAACTTTATAGCCAACTGATGCTGTTTCAAGCTGTACCCATTGTTTTAATTGTTATAATGTTTTAAACTGACATTGTATTTATTCTGATTATGTTCCCTGCCCTGAGCCTGCCCATGGGATGGACGGGATATAAATGCAAATAATAAATACTATAATAAATAAATTGGAAAATGCTTTAAAGTAACATTTCTTGTGAAAGTTCATGAAAAATATGTTTGTCAAAACATTTTATTCACTATTCACCTAACCTAATTCTATATATTTATCATGTTTTTTGAACTGTTTTTACCCTATGTTTCTCTTGTGGACCCAAGCTGATTTACAAACATTCAAGCTAATAAAATAATAATAAAGCACAGAATGTAAGTATTAAACTTCTTATAATGAGAGGGAGGACAACATACATTCTGGACTCAGAACAGGGATGTGTATAAACCAAGCTATTTGATTGACTGATTGACTGATTGATTCATTGATTCATTCATTTGTCAAAGTGCTCAGTTTCCTCCAATTTACCCAAAATCTACTACACATTATTGACATATTAGAAACATCTGGCATAGAGATTAGCCTCATACTGAGGAGATCAAGACTATTTAGCCATGCTGATCTATGTAACAGTAACCTCAAAGCTACACTACTTCTAATGGGGCAACTGGATCAAAACATGGGGCGTTTTCGCATTGGCTTTTTTCCGGGGCTCACACCGGAGCTAGCATTGGAGCTTCTGGTCAGTTTCACATCAGTTGCTCCCTGCTCACAAACTCCTCCGGAGTTTCACCGTACTGCTCTGGAGTATCCCTGGAGCAAGAAAAACGTGTTCCTAGCAGGATTTTCTTGCTCCAGGGAAGCTCCGGAGCAGTGCAGTGATACTCTGGAGGAAATTGTGAGCAGGGAGCAAATGGTGGGAAACTGACCAGAAGCTCTGGTGCTAGCTTCGGTGTAAACCGCGGGGGAAGCTAGTGAGAAAACGCCCATGGTTTCCCAATTATTATCCAGTACAAAGCATATGGAATGTATCTAACCTGCCTATCTAGCATGTGGGGGGGGGGGCATTCCACCACATCATGAACCTCACAAATTGAACTAGCATGTTTAGCTCATAAAAATTTGTGATTTGTGGTTTGCAAATCAGGCACGCCACTAACCACAAACCATCACCAACTGCATTTTCCCAGTTTGCACCCATCCCTACTGCTGGCTTGCCATCTGCCTGACTAGTAGGCTACCACTAGCCCAAACCTGTTTTAGCAGCAGTTAGAAGAAGCATTGTGGGTTGAGGGGGTGATGGTAGGGGTATTATTCTCACTGAAACCAATGGGGTAAAAATGAATATGTATAATAATGGCTATAAAAATGTTAAAAAAATTATCAGGGAAACAAACAAAAAATAGACATCTCTCATCTGTCAGGAAATTACTGCAATATTTTTCTGATTCTAAACATAAGCAGTAAGAATTATGTTCCATTGAGTTCCATCAGGCTGTTTTTATTTCTATTATAGCTCAGAATGGAAGGGGGCATAATTTCAGAAGTAACACATTCCACATACTTTAGTGTTTTAGATTTTCTTTCTTTTTAAACTATCACGGTGTTTTTGTGGTTAGGCTTAGGAAATGAAAAGGTTGGCTATATACCTTCTTCTTCAGTGTATTATATATCCTTCTGTTAGCCGAATTATTTTAATTTAAGATTAGCAATTGGCAAAATACCGGGTTCTTGCCAGCTATACCAAGGTCCCGCCCCTTCCAGGAGTTCCAGAAAATATGCAATGAGGCTGAGTGGTTCATTTGAATGATGTTTACTGTAAAAATGTTGTTCAAGCATACAAAACTGAATCATACATGCGTACACACAAGATCTAGGAAACTTAGGTAGAAAAATAGCACTGTTGCATGAGCAGGAAGTTCGTTGGCTGAGTAATACTTTACCTATCCTGGAGATGGGTGATCCTTTTCCAAAAGAAGATTTGAGGGATAGAAAGGAAAGATGGGGAGTGTGATCTGAACCAGCAGAAACACGCAGAGGGTTAAGAGCTTAAGCTTGAATAGTGTGCGAGAACTTTTTAAAGGTGGTATTGGGGCGGGCTGTGCTGACCACATCCCATTGACACACCTACTAGTTGGTCTGTCCCCACTAACCCTAGCATTGGTCAGTGTAACAAGGAGGAGGAGATGGGAAGGAGTGGTCAATATTGCAAATCTAGGTGCTAAGCAGGAACTGACACCTGGGCAAGCTGCTAGGATTCATGGAGCCATTTCATTGTCTCGTGATGGCTCTGGCCAGGTCACTCGATGGCCGGAAGATTAGTTGCCAGGTAACGTCACTTAACATAATCTCTGCAGGAACTTTGGGGGAAGGTGTGAATTGCCCAGCGTGAGGAGACAGGAGGACTCTTTGAAATGGAGTCCTGGTCTCCGTGTAAGTGTGAACTATAGAGGGTGTTCCCTGCTGTGGGCTGGAGCCTCTCACTGCAATAGAGAGTGCATTTCGCCCTTTGCAGAATAACCCAAAGTTCAAATTTATGATCATAACAGTTCATAAGAGCATATAATATGCCTTGCTGGCTTACACTTCAGCAGTTTCTTCCACAATCTGATGTTTGTAAGTTATGGAAGCTATGCCTGAATGATCTTTTATCAAGCTCAAACCCACAAAGTCCCAAAGTAATTTATGTTTTCTTCTGTGGCACTTTTTCTCCTATGTTCCAATATAGTTTCAATAATATTGTGACTAAAACTGCACGTCTGCTTCAAACAAACTTTATCTAGTGACAATCGATAACCATATGCCCAAGCCTGTAAGGCCTCCATTGTACACACAGATGTCTTCTACATTTCAGGTTTCCCATTAAAACCAGTGAAAAGCATGGCTTGCATATATGAGATAATGCACTGGTCAATATAATCCTTCTTTTGCAATGAACAGACACTGTATTCTAAGCAGTGATTTCTCTGCATTTTCTAGAGATCCTGTGCTCAACTGATCAGGTAACATATATTGCATCTTTTATGCTTCAGCGAAGAGAACACAAAGTTGCAAAGCAACCAATACTTCTCTTCTGCAGAGTTCTCTGAATTTCATGGTTAATTCAGGGAAACATGGTTTCTAGAGTGAGAGGAGTTATCATGGGTGGCCTGGCAATTGGTTTCGTGGAGCTCTGTTCCAAAATCTGTTTTTTTGTGGAAAATCTTATTAAATAGGAGTACAGATGATACTAACATCCAATCTTTATTGGGGGAGGGAATCACATCCACATCAAAAATAGCTGTGAGAATATTAATCCTTGTTTGTGTAAAGATCCAAGTTAAAATATGTATAACTGAACACTTCTGGGTAGATCCAGGCAATCACATTTCCCCAGGAAGCAGAGAATTTACAAGTCACAGATTAGTGAGTTTCTTATGGAAGTTTATTTTCTGAAGTACATATCTGAATCAATAAAGGTGGGCAAACTTTCCGCAAACCTACCTCATAATCAGACTTGAGCAAATCAAGTTAAATGAAGAAGAAAAAGAGTTGGTTTTTATACCCTGCTCCCCACAACAGACACCCTGTGGGGCTGAGACAGTTCTGAGAATTGTGCTGTGACTGACCCAAGGTCACCCAGCTGGCTTCATGTGGAGGAGTAGAAAATCAAACCTGGTTCTCCAGATTAGAGTCCACTGCTCTTAACCATTACACCAAGTTGCTGTGGGGAGATGAAGAGAAGGTGATTGTAAGCCACTTTGAAACTCATGAGACCTACTGGGTGACTTTGGTCTAGAGTCACTAGGTCCCCTTGTCACTTCAGGAAGGGGATTTGGGAGGATGTCATGCTGGGGATGTTCTGTGGAGATGTCCCACAGGGACATGGCTGTTTGGGGTCAAGTTCCCCCATTGGCCAGCTGGCCAGTGGTGGGCAGAAACCATGAAAACTGGGGGAACCCCCACCCTGACCTAAGGACTGACAAGCTTACCTTGGGCCAGACCTCTCAAACTCTCTCAGCCCCACTGACCTCACAGGGTGTTTGTTGTGGGAAGAAGAAGGGAAGGTGATTGTAAGCTGCTCTGAGATGTATAAAACCAACTCTTCTCCCTTATAAGGACCTTGGAAGCATGGTGTCCATGGTGCCTGGTATACTCTGAGAATATAGTTCCTGGGGTACCTAACATAATATTTCAGGCATTCTGGTAATTGGGGAGCACTGGACATTATAGATGCAGTGAAGGGGCAAAAAAGGATTGGAAAAATGGATGGACACGGGGTAATCTTCCCTTTCCATCATAGGTGGAAGCTGCAGCAGGTAAACTGAAGAGGAGAGAAGTGTGATTTCTTCTCTGGCTTGGACATACTATCTGACTCAGAGAAGATACCAGGCTTTTAAGGTGAGCATTATGAGCTGCTGAAATGCAGAATCTGAGCCAAAAGAGTACAGACTTCAAGGACATTGCTATTCTTCAATAAATATCCTTTCACCAAGCTAGATTTTTGTAGCATATCCAAAACACAGTATCTTCAAAGACCATTAAGATCCATGGGATGCCACCTTATGACAACAAGAAAACACACACACACAAAATGTGATTATTTGAATGCATACTTTTGTTGTGTTTATTTATTTAAATATTTATACATTGTGTATCCAGAAATATATGCCTGAGATTGTTCCCAATACAACAAAAGAAAGTTAAAAGCAATAAAACAATATAATAAATGGTAGGCAGCCATAATAATACAATTTATCACAGAATAAAACCATGTGAATAGTCTAAAACAGCAGTAGCACCAAAAACTGCATAATCCCAGGAAGGAAACAATAAATTAAAGGAAATGAAGAACCACTTAAAAACTTCCTGATTTTCTGAAGTCTTAATGCTGCAAAATATCTAGGGATGGTATCAGATCCAGGAAGAGGGAACGAGAAATCCAGAACACACACAAACACACACACACACACACACACTGAAAAGGGTCCAGTTCTCCATGAGCACATGGGAAGGGTGTGTGGCTTTTCTGTAAAAATGTCCAATTTTATGCTTTTATTATTTTTTTCAAATTTTATCTAGCTGGACATTTGTACTTTAATTATATCATTGCAATGCTTTTTTTTTTTGCCAGCACAATAAAGATTGATTGATTGATTGATTGAAAATAGTGGTAGAGCATCTGCTTGACATATAAAAAGTCCCAGGTTCAAGCCCTGGCATCTCCAGTTTTTAAAAAAATCTGGCAGTAGGTGATGAGAAAGATCTTTGCTTGAGTCCTTGGAGAGCTGCTGCCAGTCTGAGAAGACAATTGTGAAACTGATAGACCAAATGTCAGATTTGGTATGAGGCAGCTTCATGTGTTTGTGTATGTGTGCATGCCTCACGTCTGAGGGGAGAAGAACTTGAAGAAGGGCCTGAGATGGTGGTATATTCAGCAAAATTCAGTGTATTTCATTTCTATTTAGTTTATTCATAATTGATCTGCAGCTGGGGTGAATAGGGAGGTAGCAAAGCTTGTGGATGCCTCCAAATCTTTCATAAGGGGATTGTCAGAAAGTTCAAAAGGACATCTTCAAACTGGGTTGATGGGCAATGAAATGGCAGATGAAACTGAACACAAGCACAAAGCATGCTGATAAGTACTGGAGTCGGGAGCCAGCTGTGGGGACCCCCACGACAGACATGCCGCTTCCATGGTGCCGTCTGCTGCACCTGTGGGAAAACAGGCCATCTTGCCTGGGCCTGCCGCCTAAGAAACAGCCACCGTGCCCCAGCTGTGAACTTCGAAGAAGTGGGTAGTGTCGTTCCCGCGGCCACGGTAATGAACTTGCCCCAGCCCATCCCGGGCACGATTTCCGTGTCCCTCCGAATAGAGGGAGTTCCTTGCTCCATGGAACTGGACTCAGGGTCCGCATATTCAATTGTGTCCGCAGCTACGTTCAGCCACCTCTGCCCGAGGGGGGCACACTGGCTACGGCTGCCGGCTGGGTTGGTCCTCCAGGATTTCCAGAAAAACTCAGTGGCTATTAAAGGGCTAGCCAGGTTCCGGGTCCAGTACCACGCCTTTAATGGCCTGCTGGACCTCCTCGTGGTGGAGCGCAATCTAACCAGTCTCCTAGGTTGCGCCTGGTTCAAGCCAATCAGAGTGCAGTGGACCGGAATACACCGCATGGGCTCTACCGACTTCTCGGCCATCTGCGAAGAATTTCCCATCGTTTTCGATGGCTCATTGGGCTGCTACAAAGGACCCCCGGTTTCCTTTGACCTGGACCCGGCAGTCCGGCCCATCCGCGTGGCCGTCCGCTGGCCACCGCTCGCCTTCCAGCCCAAAGTGGAGGCGGAGCTGGAAAAGCTTGTGGCACAAGGGGTGCTCGAGCCGGTCTTCCACGCCAAGTGGGAGACTCCCATGGTGACCACCCTCAAGGCTAACGGGGAAGTCCACATCTGCACAGATTATAAATGTACTATTAATAAGGCATTACAGGACCACGCGTACCCAGTACCGGTGGTCAGCCACGTCCTGGTCTCTCTAGCGGGAGCCAAAATATTTGGAAAACTCAATCTGGCCCAGGCCTATCAGCAGCTTCCTGTAGACGAGGCAATGGCCGAGGCACAGACGATTGTGACTCATAAGGGAGCATTCAAAGTGAAACGGCTCCAATTTGGGGTTAGTGGCTTCCGCCAGCCTTGTTTATCTTCACCAAAAAATCCTGCTTGGTCCTTTTCATGCAACCAGCTAACCCCACAATCCTACAAGGGAGGGAGGGTACATCAGCATCACACAGCAAATGCCCATTTGAGAAGTGGGTAGCTTGTCCAAGTAGTTACACAACTGCCTCTCCCTCTTGACTGGAACATTTCCAGCCCCAACCAATGTGGACTTGTGCCTCATTTGGCATAAAAGGGCAAGGGCAAACATATCCACAGCTGCTAATGCCATCAATGCCACTTGCCCAGGGAATGATATAGTTCCTCTCCCAGTCAAGCTTTTTCTAATGCGCGTGAAAGAGGTTGCCAGGACAACCCTTACAAGCAGCTGGCTGCCTGCATGTCCCTCCCCCTTCCTCCAGCCCTTGAGTAAGCCTGCTTCTACTGACAAACAGGATTTTGCATGCCTAAAAGCCAAACAAGAGTTTTCTCCATGTTTCCTACTGTGTAATCAGGAAAGCTTGGCCCAAAATGCCTCATAGAGCCTTCCAGAGAGCAACACACATGCACGCTGCCTCTCTCTCAGACAGTCACATTCCACAGCATTTAAATGCAAATGCCCTATTGTTTTGACAAGGTGCTTGTCCACCAGCCCGACTTCTTTATGTGCCTGAAACACTGAAATCAAGCCTCCTAACGTGAAAGAGTTATATGCAATTCCCAAAAGCATGCAGGAACTGGCATTCAGCTCTGCCCTCAGCAGGAGTTTCTGGTTTAGTAGCAGGAATAAGGAGGAAAAGTGTGGTTGAGTTCAAGCATACAAAATGCAGGCTTGCATAGTGAGCTCAAACCAAAGGTGTCCACTGACTGGTAGCCAGCAGAACAAAATTGTGGCAGCCCCCTAGTGACCAAATTAGAAATTGCAAAAAAGGCAATTTGAAGTAAGCCTCTGCACTCACAGCAGTCAAGTGATGTCAACGCTCACAGTAGATGTAACAGCGCCACCCATGGGTGGAATCCAGTATTGCTAACTTTAACAAATTTTAAGGACTTATCCTTTGCCTTAAGAAGCATGGGGGAAGCCTCAGTTAGTGCTGCAGACCCCAACACTGACATGCAGGGAAGTGCAGGGGCTGGACATACATACATGTCACGAGGACAAGAAACTATTCTAACCCCCAGCATGCACGAATATTTGCTTGTCCAGAAGACAAATTTGTATAAGAAGTTGCAGAAGTCTTGGGAAAAGATTCAGAAAGACATAGATACAGCTGCCAATACTACCAGTTTGACGCATATGTGCAAGACAAAAAAAAGCCCTTGCAGCTCACTGCGCAGAGTGGAGAGACTGTATAAGAGCTATGACATGCATCCTGGATTGGTTGAAATCAGCTGAAGCCCTGGAAGAAAGGCAGTGCCTCCTGGCAGAACTCCAGGCAAAAGAAGAGGCCTGTGATGCTGCTGAATGGGATCTGGTGTGGCGCATCGAGGAAGAAGAAGACAGGCGACTCCACTTACCTGAAAGCAAGCATGATGGAGAAGATGCTTCCAACCAAGACGACGGTGCCGAAGCCACCCTCAACCGCCTTCATCCTCAACCAAGCATACCAAGTCTCCGCACAATGAAGCTTCCAACAAGTCTTGCTGTTCAGAGGTTTCCCTCAAGTCAGGCTCTTTGAAGGTCTCTCACAAGACCCAACGTACTGTGGCCTCTAACAAGTCTTGCCATTCAGAGGTTCCCCATAGGTTCAGCAATTTGAAGGTTTCCCACAGGTCCTACAGGTGCAAAGCCTCCCACAAATCTTGCCACTCCAGGGCCTCCTGCCACTCCTTGCACTCTCAGAAGTCTCAGGACTCTGAAGCCTCGCACAAGTCTTGTCACTCTAGTGCCCCTAGTTGTTCATCTTGCAGGCATGAGACAGATGCCACAAGGTTAGTTGAGTCAAAGATCGATGCAGCAATGGCTGGCAAGAGGGCAGTTTTCACCAAGAAGGAAGAGACTCTGAGGAGAGAAGCTGTCAAGTTGCAGGCAGAAAAGGATGACAGGGAGGTGAGGATAAAATTGCTTCACAAGGAACTTAAGGCTGAGGAAATGGCTGCTCACGCCAAGATTCTACAAGATGGATATTGGGATCCAGAGGTGAACCTCAACCCAGTGGAACTTGGGGCGCTGGACCCATCTCAATGAGTCCTGAACTATGTTCAGGAGCAGAGCACATATATTCGTCCACTTGATGGAGTGGAGTTGAAAGTACTCAACCCTGCAGCACCAGAGTTCATGAGGCCACAGATGGCACCTGTGCTTCCTCCAGTGATGACTGCAGTTCCTGCAATGTTGTACATGGGTCCTGCACAGACGGCTCCTGTGTTCCCTCCAGTGACATCTGTAGCAGCTCTTCCTATATTTCCTCCAGTGACGACCGCAGCTCCTGCAACATCATACATGGGTCCTGCACAGATGCCCCCAGGTCAAGGGTTTCCCTACCCCTGGCACCTTGGCAGTACACAGCACCTCAGAATATCAGATGGAACCTGAAAGATAAAGGCATCCAGAAGTTTACGGATCGTCCAGAGGACTACTACCTTTGGAAGACGACCTTCTTGGAAGCGACTGGAGACATGAACCTATGGGCGAGTGAACAACTCATGCTCTTGGCAGAGTGACTGGGTCCAGAGTCCACAAAGCAGGCACAAAACCTCCGCTCAGTGAATGTGACAGATCCATACACACTTTGAAGAAAGTTTGGACGAGGCTTGACATCCGCTGTGGATCACTGACGGCAGTGGAAACTGCACTCATGAGGAAATTGAAGAAATTCCCCATAATAACAGCCAAGAACCCCGAGAAGCTATGGAACTTGGCTGATATCCTTGAAAACCTACAGGCGGCCAAAGACAACCCAGCATTATAGGGGCTTGCAAGTCTTGACCAATGCACGGCGCATTTGGAGATCAAGGAGAAATTGCCCCCTGAGGTGCAGGTTGAGTGGAGCAATGTGGTGGCCAATTACAAGGCTGTCTGTCAGGGCCAGTACCCTCCCTTCTCATACCTTGTAAGTTTTGTCCAAGTAGCCGTGCAGGTTTGTAATGATTCCCGGTGTGGATGGTCTACAGCCTGCTTGGACTCTCGCATTGAGAAAGCACCTTTGCGAGACACCAGGGTTAAATCAGTAGTGTCTGCAAGGAAGACAGGATTATCTGTGGTCCTGGAAGAATTGAAAGGGGTGGAGCCCTTGGAGCAAATGGCAACCATGCCAACAGCGATGACAGAGCCATTTTGCCCATCACAAGAAGCTGCATCCACTGACCAAATGCAGGGTTCCAGATGAAACCATTGGAGGAGCGGAAGGCTCTGATCAAGGAGTACCAGTTCTGCTTCAAGTGCTGTGAGTCTAAGGCTCACATAGCTAAAGACTGTAAGGCTGTTATCAACTGTTGTGTGTGTGACAGCAGCAAGCACCCTGATGCCTTGCATCCGGACTCTGATCCACCACAGCAACCCACACCTGGCTCCTCTACCATGATGACTTCCATGGAAGCAGTGGGTTCTGATACTCAGCCCGTCGAGGCCCACTGCACTCAGGTTTGCAGAGCCGCAGAGAGTCAATAGTCCTGCCATCAGATAAGTCTCACCAAAGTTTTCCCTACAGGTAATCCAGAGAAGGCAGCAAAGATGTACATCATCTTAGATGGACAGAGCAATCAATCCTTAGCCAGTCCAGCATTCTTCGAACTCTTCGATCTACAGGGTGAGGAAATTCAATATACTCTGAAGATGTGTGCTGGTGTCCAGCACATGGCGGGGAGGATAGCCGTCGGGTTCCAGATTGAATCACTCGATGGCGATGAAGCCCAGTTCCTCCTGCCATCTTTGTTGGAATGTGATGCTCTACCAGATGACCGTGACCAGATTCCCACACCGGAGGTCATGCTCTACCATCCTCATTTAGCACCTATTGCAAGCCAACTTCCTGCCCTGGATCCTGATGCAGATATCTTTCTCCTGTTGGGAACAGACATTCCCGACCTACTCACCAGTCATAATCTGCTCAGAGGACCCCCTGGCACACCACATGCTCAGAGACTAGAGCTAGGATGGGTTATCGTGGGGAACGTATGTGTAGATGGCCTGAAGATGCCAATTCAGACAAGCGTCTTTGCCACAAGCATCCTGGGCAATGAGCGACCCTCCTACCTGAAGCCATGTCCAGACCACTTCACTCTGATTGAAAGAGACTCTATCTTGGGAGCTACAACGTTCCAGATGACAAAGGATGACAATGAACCCACTCCATCTATAGAGGACAAACAGTTCCTACAGCTGATGGACAAAGGATTCAGGCAAGAAGAATCTGGGAGTTGGGTGGCCCCGCTCCCTTTCCATATGCCTAGGCAGCATCTACCCAACAACCGCAAACAGGCCCTGTCTTGACTCAGCACCTTGCGCTAGACTCTAGAGAGGAAGCCTGAGATGAAAGTACATTTCATGGAATTCATGGACAAAATGCTTCAGAACAAACATGCAGAACTAGCACCTCCTCTAAAAGAAGGTGAGGACTGTTGGTATCTACCCTTCTTTGGAGTCTACCATCCACAGAAGCCAGGCCAGATCCGGGTGGTTTTTGACAGCAGCGCACAGTTCCAAGCCTCTCACTGAACAAGGTCCTCCTCACAGGACCAGACTTGACTAACAGCCTACTTGGCGTACTCATCCGCTGCAGGAAGAAAGACATAGCTTTCATGGCAGACATCCAGCAGATGTTTTACTCCTTCCTCGTTAGAGAAGACCACCGCAATTACCTGCGATTCTTGTGGTTCAGCGATGAACAACATAGCCAGCAAGTCACTGAATATCGCATGATGGTGCATGTCTTTGGAAATGGCCCATCTCCTGCAATCGCCAACTATGGATTGCACCAAACTACACGTATAGGAGCAGAGACATATGGCCTGGATGCCAGGCAATTCGTGGAGCGAGACTTCTATGTCGACGATGGGCTGAAGTCTGTATCTACTTCGAAGGAAGCCATAGATCTGTTAAAAAGGACACAGAAGATGCTGGCTGCAGCGAACCTTAAGTTGCATAAAATTGCATCCAATAGTCCACAAGTGTTAGCAGCATTTGACCCAGAAGATCATGCCAAAGGTCTGAGGGACCTAGCCCTGGGCAACAATGCTCCCGACACCCCCCTCATCCAATGCAGCCTTGGTCTAAGTTGGAATCTAAAGAGGGACACCTTCACTTTTCGAGTGCCAGCTTCAGAAAAGCAGTTTACCAGAAGGGGTGTTCTGTCAATGGTGAAAAGCCTCTTCGATCCTTTAGGGTTTGCAGCTCCAGTGACAATCCAAGGGAAGCATCTATTATGCACACTCTCCCAGGGAACCAAAGATTGGGATGAACCTTTTCCCCTTGACCAGAGACAAAACTGGGAAGCGTGGAGAGACTCCCTTGGCAGTCTACAAGGTATAAATCTGGCCCGGACTAATGTCCCAATCTCACCAGCCACTGCCTCTCACAGAGAACTGTACATCTTCTCAAACACATCAACCAAGGCGATAGCAGCAGTAGCGTACCTCAGGGTCACTGGCGGGGAGAGTCGTGTCCACGTAGGATTCATCATGGGAAAGGCTAAGCTAGCACCACAACAAGGACACATTATTCCAAGGTTGGAACTGTGCGGTGCCATGTTAGCCGTGGAGCTGGCAGACTTGATACAGAGAGAAATGGATGTCCAGTTCGAAGCCACAACCTTCTACACAGACAGGCTACATATACAATCAGAGCCGGCGATTCTACGTGTATGTGAGCAACAGAATGGAACGCATCAGACAGTCTTCATGCCCGGAGCAGTGGAGATATGTTCCCACAGATCAAAATCCCGCAGACCATGCCATGCATTCTATTTCAGCATCTCAGTTAGCTGAGTCAACCTGGCTGAAGGGCCCTGAACTCCTTCTCCACCCCGACAGACCCTCGGAACAGGAGGAAGAGTATCACGAGCGCCTAGACCCTGATGAGGATGCTGAGGTGTGGCCTCAAGTCATTAGCATGGCAACAAAGACTGAGACAAGATGCCATTTGATTGAAGCACAACACTTTGAATGCTTCTCCCCCTGGACATCACTTGTCCTAGGAATAGCACGTATCATCCACTATGTGTATCACCGGAAAACTGAGCTGACCCAGTTAGATGAGCAATGTTGGGCAGAGAAGCTCATCCTACGCAGTGTGCAATGTGAGTCTTATTCACAGGAGCTCGAGTGCCTCAACAAGGAGAGAACAGTACCAAAGACCAGCCCCCTCTTCAGGTTGAGCCTCTTCCTCGATGACAATGGGCTACTCCGAGTAGGGGGACACTTGAATATGGCTGATGTGGTACCTGCAGTGATGAATCCAATCATCCTCCCAGCTCGACAGCACATCACCCTCTTGCTGGTGCAACACTATCACGAAAGGGTCTGTCACCAAGGATGGCACCTCACAGAAGGAGCCATCAGGGCAGCAGGCCTGTGGATCGTTGGATCGAAGAGATGCATCGGTGCGGTACTTCAGAGATGTCTACAGTGTCGTAAGCTCAAGGGGCTCTATCAGCAACAGAAGATGGCCGATTTGCCACCAGACTGTCTCAGTACAGAGCCCCCATTTACCAATGTAGGCCTTGATGTGTTTGGTCCCTGGAGTGTGGTGACACACAAAACTAGAGGAGGGCAGGCCAACAGCAAGCATTGGGCACTGCTCTTTATGTGCCTGAGTATCCAAGCTGTCCACATTGAGGTAATCGAGTCCATGGATATCTCCAGCTTCATAAATGCCCTTAGAAGATTCCTTGCCATATGTGGACCTGTCAAGTTACTCAGGTCAGACTGTGGCACAAACTTCATAGGACCATGCAGGGAGCTGAGAATAGCCAGAAGCACTGACCTTGATCCCACACTCAGCGATTATCTGAGTGCCCAAAATTGCATATGGATATTCAATCCTCCCCATGCCTCACACATGGGAGGAGCGTGGGAGCACATGATAGGTATCACACACAGGATTCTAGAGTCCATGTTGGCAGAATCACCTTCCCTCACACAAGAGACGTTGTCTACTCTCCTAGCAGAAGTCTCTGCCATCATCAATGCCAGACCCCTGGTTCCAGTATCTTCAGATCCTGAGTATCCTACCATCCTGACACCAGCAACCTTGCTGACGCAAAAAACAGGTGAATGGCCGGCACCCCAAGGGACCTTTGAGGCAAGTTCAACTCCTTGTGAACACCTTCTGAAAGCACTGGAAGCAAGAGTATCTTCCAATTTTACAGAGCCGATGCAAGTGGGAAGAGGTCAAGCCTAACCTGCAGGAAGGGGATGTAGTGCTGCCGAAGGAGATCTTTAAGTCAGCAGTTGCTCCTGGGAATTGTAGTCCCAGCTAGCCCCCTCTGGTTGGCCCATCAGATAACTTCCTGGCTCATCAGGTAACTTCCTGAGCCATTGGTGCGAAAGGAGTTTTATAGCTCTTCTTCCTGCCATTGTCTAAAACAGGGGTGGCCAACCTTGCTTAACGTAAGAGCCACATAGAATAAACGTCAGATGTCTGAGAGCCGCAAGACAGGAACAAATATCACACACACGTTTTTATTTTTAAAAATATGCAAATTTGCTTTTTATTAACGTTAAATGGGACTGCCAAAAATAAAAACAAACAAGGAAAACCGGTTATTGATAATGATATTACTTGTTTGCTAATGATATTGAGAGAGAGAGAGAGAAAAAGAGAGAGATGGAAAGAAAGAATTAAAGAAGTGGAAAGAAAGAGAGAGAGAGAAACTAGGAAAGCAAATAGATGGGAGGGAGGAGGGAAGGAAGGAAGGGAGAAAGAGAGAAAAAGCATGCCTCCCCTTTGCTTCCCCAGCCGCCCTGCCAGGAGCCGCACAATATGTGTGAAAGAGCCGCGTGTGGCTCCCGAGCCACAGGTTGGCCACCCCTGGTCTAAAACTTACCTTACGGAGAGAAGAAAGCCGTATTTTATTCACCACGGCCAAGAGATTTGAATTGCATCATGGGACTTTCTAGCCAGCTCAGTAAGTAAATGATCTAACTGAATGTATGAAGTTCAATGAAATTTGATTCAAGCTTATATAGTTGTGCGTTAACACTTTCTAGAAAGGCGCTCAGTTCAAACGGAGCTGTGCTGAGCACTGGGACAGCAAACACCCCAAATAAAGATATGAGACAACAGCAGGGAACAGGGGGTGCAGTGACAATTGTTGTAGGGCAGTGTACAATATCCTTCCTTAGCAAGCCCTGCCAACTTCCCAAAGAGGTCTCTTCTTCAGAACCGCCACCCTGGCAACCAAATAAGAAAATAAGAAGGCATTTGCTTAATACTTTGCCACCTGTTTGCCCATGGAATTACTATGGCTGTACCACTTCTCAGACATTTCTATTCTGGCCACCACTCGCAGTCACTAGAGTATTTCTCATCATACATCAGTAAAATGGGCACCCGTGGGACAGCTTCCAACTTTCACAATTTTAAGCTGCCTTTTGTTTCTTTGTTACCTTGGACTCCTGGTACTACAAAAGAATGGTAAGAATCAGAAACCATTGCTCACACTCACCAAGCCCCTCTTGGCCTGGAAATGTAACAGTATGACCCAATCAAATTCAGATCCATTCTGAGAATATTAGATAGTTATCCAGTATCTCTGATTCATTACTACAAAGCTCCAATCAGCACAGCAACTCAGTTTAATCACAAAACAAAGCCTCTTGCCTGTCACCAACCAAGCTTACTATCAGGCCAGAAAATTTTATTTGGGGGGGGGGGGAATGAGTACAGTGGTGGTGAGTCCATATTTATTTATTTACTTTAGTATGTATTTATACTTTATATTATATTTACCAATTCTCTATTTGAGACTCAAAGAAGATTACATGGCATAGAACAATGTAATTAAATAGCATGAGAGACCTAATAAGCAATACAATAGAACTAGGATTACAAAAACTGCAAAAAAGTATCAAAAAATATTAAGCAATTCAGAAAATGGAATTCCAATCCCTCCTGAAAGCAATGCTGTAAGCAGTTCTGAGTCTGCCACAATGCCATTTTTACCCCTTTGTTCCTTAATCTCTTTCTTTTTGCTTTACTTCAACGTGATGTTACACCCGCCCCACCCCACCCCACCCCACCCCATGGACTTTTAAAATCAGGACTCTTCAGCCCTACTAACTGCTAATTCTGTTCTAGCCAACTGCACAGATAATTCATCCTTGAAAGGTTTATTACAGAATTCACACCTTTTTACCTCAACTCATTCCTTTTTTTACATAGAGAATTTACACTTGATAGCAGGGCTGGTTACAGGTTTTTGTGGGCCACTGGCAAAAAAAAGTATAACTGGGCCACCTTTTCTTTTTGGTATAACACTTTTCTTCTCTACCCATACTCCTTCCAATTGGCTCCTCCCCTTTGGTTCTACCTTTTCTTTTCCCCCTTTTCCATTTCAATTGGCTTACTCTAATAAAGAAAAATACAAAATTTTGCTTTCTTGATTACCTTTTATTGCCTTGTATAGAACAATATGACTTAGATATAACATTGGTATGACAAGTATCTTATCTTTTTCATAACAATATTCCTTTAAACGTGAATTGCATCTGATATTTGCAAATGAAACCTAACTGAAAGCCAAATCATATCAATGTCCAGGCACTGTTTCATAAAGAGATGTGAAGGCCTGGTAATTTTCTAGAAAGTTACATCTCTAGATGTGTGCAGTCAAAACACATGCTGCCTTGTTTTTAGCAGCAAAATGGTGGATCACAGTATCAAAACATACATATTCTGCTTCATGTGATTGAACTGACAGAACTGCTAAAACATTCAATCTTGGAACATTTGTGGCCTGAAATAGCGCTTAATTAACTTCAGCTTGCTGAAGCTCCTTTCACCTGATGCAACTGAAACAAGAATTCTCAGCAACAGTGTCAAAGCCACAACTGTACTTGAGAATGTGGGGCTCGCTCAGTGAATGAGATATGAGGT
Source organism: Lepidodactylus listeri (assembly GCA_029233225.1). Classification (NCBI taxonomy): domain Eukaryota; kingdom Metazoa; phylum Chordata; class Lepidosauria; order Squamata; family Gekkonidae; genus Lepidodactylus; species Lepidodactylus listeri. The sequence goes on along the minus strand of JARCFY010000001.1, from coordinate 112,634,632 downwards.
AGTGCAAAGTCTCTACAAGTAAACATTCTACAAAGGTCAAACAATAATCCATTTTGTTTAAAACCAAATTTTTATTTACACATGCTGAGAAGAGTCATGTAAATGGATGAATATCCTCTCCCCTCCATATTATCTGTCCCACTTCCACTCTCCTGGGTTGTGGTGTGCCAAATGGGAATCTTTCCTCCACCAGTGTGTGACCATAAAAAGTGACTGTTTCTTCCTCTGAGCATAAAATGGGGTTTTGCTCCCAGAGCTCCCAGAAGAGGGTACATTTTCTTGGATGGATGGCCCCTTTGATTCACAACACCATCTTCCATTGAACTCACAAAGCTACCAGCAATCTGGCTGGTATAGGTGGCAATAGGTTGTCAACCTCCAGCCACAGCCTGGAGATGTCTCAGAATTACAAGTGATCACCGAACTAGAGAGATCACGTCTTCTGGAGAAAATGGCTACTCCAGAGGATAGACTCTATGGCATTATATCTGAGGAGGGGCCCTGTGTAACCAGCCCAAAGTTGACAGAAGCTAACCAGCCGGAAAATGAGGTGCAGGCATTCCCTGACTTGCAGCAGAGAGTACGTTGAGAATCACCTCCACCCTCTAGCTCTAATCCAACAGGTGAAAGCTAGCCACCACCACCCCCATTTTTCCAGAGTCACCAACACCCTTGGAATGCTGCAGAAGAAGACTGAGAACAAATTTTGAGGGCTAGGCAGTGCAATGCATGCTTCACTGCTCAGCACCAGCTGCCTGCTGATAGTGAAGATAAATCTTTGCAGGATTGTTCCTGAGAAGCTGGCTGTACACATGATATCTTGGCATGTCTACAAAGTCTCCCCTCCTCTGGCCTTGTTATTCTTAGAAAGATGCTGCAATCTGACACCAGAAGATGGCAAGTAAACCAGAACAGTGATTCCAACTCCACCCCTTCCCAGCCTAGTTACAAGAAAAGGCAAAATTCTGGCCAGCATCAATTCATCATCATCAGTTTACAGTAATTTTTAAATGCTGTGATGCCCCAATCAAATGTAGGATTGTGGCTGGCTTGAGCTAGCGAGCTAAGGTGTTAAAAAGATTTTCATGTGCTTCAGAGTACACAAGAACAACTGCTTTGTGCAGGAAGCAAAGTGCAAAGGGAAAGCTGGGGAGGGGGGTGAGAGGAGGGAAGAAGAATCTCTCCCTCAGTGGCAAATCCTGGTAGGGAGGCAGGCAGGAGGAGGGAGGAAGATGTCTGCTGATGGTCCCTGGCCCTAGGGATATCAAACTTGCCTCAACTAGGGCCAGGGCCCCTGCCTGGTAGAATGAGCTCCCTTTATAAATTAGGACCCTGCAAGAGCTTTTACAGTTCTGCACGGCCTGCAAGATGGAGCTCTTCTGCCAGGCCTTCAGCTGAGGCTAGGGTTGCCAAGTCTTACCTAATTAATAAAGGGGGAGTCCTGGGCCCTCTCTGGGATGGGAGTCCCCATACACACACAAAGTGCACGCGCATTGCGATGATGTTGCCTGGAGGTGATGTCATCACGCTGGGCACATTGCCGGGTGACGCTCTGGTAATCGCCCCAAAACTCTATGGTACCATAGAGTTTTCAGGGTGATTGCTAGAGCATTGCCCAGCGATCTGCCCAGTGTGATGATGTCACCTCTGTGCAACATCATTGCACCAGGCACATCAGCCTGATCTGGCCACTTCAGGGGTGGGGTTCCCCCCACCGGCCGGATCCAGACTGGTGGATTGGAGACCCTTTTAGTGGGGGAATCCCCACCCACCAGGGGGACTTGGCAGCCCTAGCTGAAGCAGCAGGTATCCAATTCAATCTGGCCTCCCCCCCCCCCCATGAGTCGCTCTTATGAGTCTGTTGAGGGATAATTTATTTTAAAATATTTAGTGTTGTACTTATTTTATTGTATTTACTCTATGTATATTGTTATTCCATTTTTATGATGTAAATCTGCACTCAGCAGATTATTATAGTTTGTAACCCACCCTGAGCCTGCTTTGCAGGGACAGCGGGATAGAAATGGAAGGAAATAAATAAATAATCACTTCTGATTACTGGCAAGTTTTCAATTAAAAATTCATTACAAAAACCTTGTAACATCACTAGTTCTTCTCACTGGTCCATTTGCAATATAAAATCCTTGCAAAACCTTTCAACATCACAATTTTTGCTTGCTGCCCGTTTTTGTACTACAAAAACTTGCAAATGCCTTCCAAAGACACCACCTCTGCTTACTGCCCAGTTTACAATGCAAACCCCTTGCAAAATCCTTGCAACCCCATCATTTTTGCATTGTTGCCAGTTTGCAATACAAAACCTTGCAATAATCAAAAGTACCCAATGCCAAGGGAATCTATTGCTTAACTTGAAATTCCTTACAGTGGCACCAACTGCTTTTTACCTAATTTGCAATGTAAAATTGTTACCGTGCCCTAACTTAATGCAATGACAGTTCTTCTTACAATGCCAGTTTTTCTTACAACTTACAAAGATAAACCTTTGCAATGCATTTCAAAATCTGCCTTGCAGTGAGTATAGTACAAGGACTGCTCATCAAATTTGCTTATCTAAACCGTCAACTCAACAGTAGTATAAACCCTGGCTGGCAGCAAAGCAAATTCAGATACTTCAGAAGCAATCTGATTAACTAGGACAATGCAAATAAGAATGCCAGTTAAATCACCACTAACTACCACTAATTAGATTAGTTGTAATTTAATTAAGGAGTGGCACCAGCCCCAGGCTCATCAAGCCAGGATGCTGCACTACCATTTGAGTCCTATCACAAGTAGGGAGAGAGAAGGAAGGAGAAGGCTTGTCACCTACTGTGCTGTGTGAACAAGGAGGGGCAAAGAGGTGGCAGGAATGGAGAGACAGAGCTCAGCTACCATGGGAAAGCTGAACCCCTGTGTTGTCTGAACAAGCTACTACGGGAAATAGGAGGCTGATCCAGATGAACCATTGGTCTGATTCAGCATGGCTGTTCTTATCGTATGAGATCAATGCCCTTCTGTTGTAGAATGTATGCTAAGTGATCAGCATGCAAACTTATAACATGTGGCATATTCACTCATGATCAGCTGCATTTGCCTTCTTGGCTATCTCTAGATGTCAAATGTGGACATCAGAGTTCAGCCAGCCGAGCAGAATTTCTCTGTTATATTAGCTCCACAAGGAATTTATTATCAATCTTTTCAGGTGTGACTGTCAGTATCAAATAAAAGTGCCTGGAAACCATGCCAGCACAGATGTCATATTTGTCATATCAAAAGTTTGTCATCTCTGAAACATCTTATAACATCAAAGGCTAAATAAATTGTTTTACCTTACTAGTTTCTATGGAGAAGGAGGAAGCATAGCATATCACAACTCTGGGAATTCTTTAAGTGAGACTGATTTCTGATTTTCATCTATCCGGCTACATGCCTGCTAGGCACAGAAATAGAGAAAAAGGCATTTGGGGTTCAGAAAGATGATACATTGTAAGCTTGTTTGCTTTCAGTTCTAATTTTCTGATAGACATACATCTTGAGCATGCTTTAAAGCAAAAAGTGAATAAATATCTCTGGAGGAGCTATATTTTGAATGAAAAATTAGCTTGCTTCATGTCACCAGTTTAGATGCCAGTATCTATAAACTGAAAAAATTGTGTTGTGAACAGTGCATATCTAAACCTAAATATTTTTCCTTAGGACTCTGCCTTATAGGAGTTGCTCCATATGTTTATTGCCACGTTGAATGTTCATTTTGGTCTGTGTAAAACCCACAGAAGACTAACTTAAAGAAGATTAACAGTGCCACTCAAAGCAGAGTTGCACCTTTCTAAATCCATTGACTTCAAATGTTTTAGAAGGGTGTAGCCCTATTTACAATTGTACTCTATATGGTATATTTTGAAGATGTTTCCTGGACACTTATCAGAGCAAATGTCCTCAAACAGAGTTGTTGGATTATATATGATAGCTATTGTTATGCTTTTTAAATACTTCACATGAACATGATTTTATACTTACACAATTGAATATAACTCTCAATTTTTAAAAAACCCAAAAATGAACGCTGTGAATATGCCATTGTCCTCAAAATCAGAAATAACGTTTGGTAACCCCAAGTTAATATTCTGTTTTTTCATCTAAAACCTCATCCAGATTGTTCCATGAAGCTCATAGTGATATAGAAATCCAGATGGGGATGAACACCCAGATGCATATTTGCATCCACAATGCAATCTGTGTAGAATGCTGCTTTTATACTTGTATAAGGATGCTTATAACAGCATCTCTCTTCTGCTGGGTGACTTTTTCTAGAAGTTTAGAGGTAGCAACCCTGTACACATGTCACACCAAAAAACAAAAGTGTATAGAAGTGGAGCAGAAATGAGCATACGGGCCCTACCTATCCACTTGTGACTCTGTACTGGCCCCTCCCTTCCCACATATACTTGCTTAAAGGTGGGTACAGAACATTTATTTATTATTTATAGTCTGAGACTCATGGGAGATTACAGGATAAAGCTGTGCAGTGCAATCAGACAGCATAAAATAACCACTGAACTGAATAGTACTAAGGTTACAGAGAGAACAATGCGAACAATGAACTATCTAAGGAAAGCAATATTATAAACAATATAGGGAGTGAATAACAACATATAAGATAATTGAGCAACAAATAAGGCCATAAACTATGATCCTATTCCATAGTACTCCATAATAAATGGAGCCTTTTGGAATCCCACGAGACAAGCCCTACACTGATGACAGTGGGGTCCTTTCCGCACTTGGGTCTCATCCCTGGTTTTATCAGAGTTCAACTAGTGACCAATACCTTGCATTTATCCCTGGTTATAACAGCATCCTTTTATCCTTGGACAAGTGTGGGGTGAAACTGTGGTAATGTAATGTAATGTGGAAACAAAAAAATATTTCAAGATAATTACAGGGGTGAACTCAAGTGTAGTGCAAAATATAAGTTCAGGGACAGGGTTGAACCAGGATTTAAGGTCTAATGCAGAATCACCCTTGGTCTCCAACAGGAACTCCAAAAAAGAATGACTTAAACCAATCCAAGGCAGAAATCCATAATCCTTATGTTCTGGATGACTCTGGTCAGGCCTGATTCAGATATAGGCAGGGATCATTTCCTGTCTGTGGGCCTCTCCCTGTGCTGTCAACAGAAGGCTCGCAGTGACACTTCTTTGAGTCTACTTAGGACTCAGTCCCTACCAGGTGGGGATGGAGACTGTGTGGAGCGGCCCTTGTCCCCCGTCCAGCTTCAAAAAAAGGGGAAAAAAAGATGTGATGGGCGGCGGGGGCAGCAGACTGTGTGGAGCGGCCCTTGTCCCCCGTCCTGCAGAGCCTCGGAGCTTGGTGGGCCCTTCTTGCTGCTGCCTATGGTGCTCTCAGCTGTGCTGGGCCTCGGCTTCATGGAGCTGCCCAGCTGTCAGTTGAATGACATTGAGGCACAGTTCACACCCCGTGGGGCCCCGGTCAAGGCTGAGCGGCACCTGGCCCAGGAGTGCTTCCTGACGTGCGATGCCGAGTGCTTTTCCATGCCGAGGCTGACCACCAAGGGCGCCTTCGTCTCCTTCATGGTGGTGGCCATCAAGCCAAGCCACATGCTTCTCACCCAGGAGGCCTTCACCAAGTTGCTGGTGCTGGACACAGCTGTGTGAGGGCTCAACACCAGCAGGCACACCTACAACCAGGTCTGCGCTTGCTGCGACAGCTCCTGTGGCAGCCCCAACCTACTCCTCAGCACCATTGGCAGTGACCTGGTGTGCTTTGAGGTGCTGCTGCCCGGCCTCACTTTCCTGCTCTGGCAAGGGGGGTGCATCTTCCTGGGCACCTTCTTGGGGGGGGGCACGGTGGACACAGGAGTGGAGGAAGACTGGAACCACCCCGTTTGGGCCACCAGAGTGCTGGAGTGGCTGAAGACCTTCCTGCAGCAGATCTCCGACCTCCTGGCTGCCTTGCGCCTCACCTTCATGCAGGTAACTGTGACCATTTCACTGGTTATTAGATAGAGACTGAGACTGTGGGACATTTTTGGGGGAGTGAACCCCAGTGACTTCATGAGACTTCATGAGACTTGCTTGTCTCTTACTTGTTTATGGTATTGTTACTTGTTTATGGTATTGTTTTTAACTTGTTACCTGCCCTGAGCCTTGCTGGGCAGTGGAGGGAGGGTTAAAAGTCTAATTAAATAAATAAATAGACTATTTTAGGATTTGCTTCCATAAGGTATGCCTCCTGTACTATCAGTTATCTATATCTCTCCTCTCCTCCCATATGCTGTGGCATCTGGCTTTTATACTGGATCCCCACGGTGCATGCTTGTGATCCAGCAAAGACTGATGAGGGTCTCTCACATTAAGGAAAATCTTCATGTACTCATGGCATACAGGTGTGTCACACACATAGCATTTTGCTTTGTCAGTAGTTTGACTTACAGATTAATCTTTGTTTTTATATGCTTCTAAATGCTTCGATAGTGTTTTGCCATTCATCAACATTTATTTATTTATTTATTTGGATTTATACCCCGCATAACCAGCAAGAGCAATACACAACACTTGTGTTGAACACTTGTGTCTCACATCCTGGTTCTCGCTGCATTGGATAAGCTTGTTGTAATAGGTTCAGATTGGGATTTAAGCCATAGTGGATAGCTTGCAAAGTCATTATGAGTCAAGAGTTAATATCCAACATATTGAACAGTAGTTTGTTCAATGAACAGTTGCTTTTTGTGCATCCTTTATTTTAGCTCCGGATGCTGTTCCTTCTTCTTGTTGTAAGAAGGGATTATTATCTGGGGTCCGCAAAATGCACTTACCACTCATGAGAACATGTTTTATACTAGTGAAAGGCCCTGCCCATCTTCAGAGCCTAGAGGCTTGATTTGTTGGGGGGGGAGGTGCCGCAGGAGGTGGTGGTGGCTACAAGTATGGACAGCTTCAAGAGGGAATTAGATAAACAACTGGAGCAGAGGTCCATCAGTGGCTATAGCCACAAGGAATAGATAGGAACTCTCAGTCTGGGGCAAGTGATGCTCTGTATTCTTGGTACCTGGGGGGGGCAACAGTGGGAGGGCTTCTAGTGTCTTGGCCCCACTGGTGGACCTCCTGATGGCACCTGGTATTTTTGGCCACTATGTGACAGAGTGTTGGACTGGATGAGCCATTGGCCTGATCCAACAATGGCTTCTTTTATGTTCTTATCTGTTTTCTCACTCTTGTTCCTACCGGGGAGGAGGCAGGAAAGAGCATCTGTTAAGTTCAACACTTATTTCAATCAAAATGTATTGAATACTATTGTATATTTGAGAACTATTTGGAGCCTTAAATGATGTTAAGTCATACATGATTTACATTTATTCATCTATTTCCTTAAATCATTGTTAGCTTTCTTTTGAAGGACATGTTTAGTGGTAAGCACCAACTTTTGGCCGTCTACCCAGCAAACCTTTTAATTAATATCTCTCCCAGGCATGTTGTTGCCAAAATAATCTTTTGATTGTTTTCCTGATTGATTGCAGAAAAAGCAAAAGCATATTCACTTGATCTGTGTTTTCATGCTTGTTGTAGGGTAGCTTCCCTGCAAGAGCAAAGGAAAACCTAAAGTGTCTTTAGTCAAAGTGTAAAGCTGGCTTGCCAGCTCTGAGTTGGGAAGTACCTGGAGATTTTTGGGATGGAGCCTGAGTGGTGGGTGTTGCCTTCTGACATTCTTCCGGTGATATCAGGGGTGTGTGGCATATGCAAATAATTTATGCTAATGTGTTATGCTAATGAGCTCCTGCACCTCTTTTTCTACAAAATGACCCCTGGATATAGGCATGCATTTAAGAAGTCCCAGGCATCTAGTTAGCTTTCCTGTATCAGATCATTTCTCATAGCAGAGGTACACCTCAGTAATATGTCAGGTTCATTAAAGGGTATAGTACACAAGTAAATACTGTTAGAAAATCTGTACTTCTATTTTAAACTCTTAAACCAGTTTGGTGTAGTGGTTAGAAGTGCAGAGTCTAATTTGGGAGAACTGGGTTTGATTCTCCACTCCTACTCATGCAGCTGCTGGTGTGACTTTGGGCCAGTTACAACTTGTTTCAGAGCTGTTCTCTCATGAGCAGTTCTCAAAAGAACTTTTTCAGTTCCACCTACCTTAGAGTGTGTCTGTTGTAGGGAGGGCAAAGAAAAGGAGATAGTAAGCCACTCTGAGACTCCTTTGGGTAGTGAAGGGTGGGGTATAACTCCATTATTATTATTATTATTATTATTATTATTGTTGTTGTTGTTGTTGTTCTATTGATTCTAACACTGACTAAATCAACAAAACCTTATACCATCCATCATTTATGTAGATAATTAATGTGGAGAGCAATTACATGAATCCATCAAAATGTATTTCCCCAAAGATCACAAGCAGGTCACAGGCAAAGAGCCCTCTCTGAGAAGAAACTGCTCAATCAATTCAGCTTCCCCCCCCCCCCCCAAAAAAAATTCAGCTTCCCCATTAACTGTCTCACTTGATAAGGTGCCCTTTCTTTGCGAACTCATTATCTTGTAACTTCAAGCACCAAACATGGTTATCTATACTTGAAACATCTTCTAAAAACATATAAAAACTGTTAGTTCATTCTAGTTACTTTCTATTTTCTGAAGGCACTTTCACACACACTCAATAACTCACTTTCAATCCACTTTCAATGCACTTTGCAACTGAGTTGTGCTGTGTAAAATGGCAAAATCCACTTGCAAATGGCTGCTGAAGTGGATTGAAATTGCATTATTTAGCATGTGAGAAAGTGCTAAAAGTATATTTAAAAACAGTGATTACAAATTTCTCATCCATATGAATATCTTTCAGCCCTCAACCAACACACCCATTTTTAATTGTATCTTCACTTCTGTGAAGTTGGATATTTTTGAGTTTCTCATACTTTTGTACCTGGGCCTCAACAAATTATCTATATTGATAATGGGTTAGATTATATGGCTTCTAATCTACACAAGACTATATAATTATGTTACTACTTTGGTTGCGTTCAGAGTGGCAGTTTGGCCTGATACAGGCACATTTCACAAACGGATTAAATGGGCCCGGTCACACAGCCACGTATGTCAGGCATTCCCCAGGTGTACTCACCCCATCAGAAGATGACTTGGATGTCTGAACATGGGAAAGTGCGCACAAAATGGATTTGGCAGTCTGAAACTGCAGATCTGTTCTGCCTCTGGGAATGCGGTTTTTGTTGTTGTTTTTTACATTTTGCATTTTGAAATTTTTTTGGCAATGTGCTCCTTGGCTGAGGTGCTGCAACAATGTGGATGCTGTACCACAGGATGTCTCTGTAGGTAACCTGCAGCAGTGTGCTGTATTTCTGATATGCCCCACAACACTTCAGTTCAATTAGAGATGGCACCATATCACACCATATTGCACCAAGCCACTGGTGTGATCACAGCCTTTTTCTTGTCTCTTTTCAAAGCTATTCTATTTTGGGTCTCTGAAGTCCCTTTTCAGCATGCTTTAACTGTCAGACCTGGCTAGGCCGATTCCGCACCAGTGCTTGCCCCGGCGGCGTCCCTCGATAAAATCTGCAGCAGAGCAACAGTTCCCTACTTGTTGCCCCAGGTCAGCAGTTGGCCTGAATCTAATCCTCGTTCCCCCCAGATCTTCCATTTCAGGGATTTTCAGGTGGGGTTTTTTTGCCACAGGGGTTAAGTTGGGGCATTCTAGTGGGGAACTCACAAATCGGGGTTTCTTGCTCCACCCCTTTAACGCCCCTCTGCTTCTTTCCCTCCCCTTTCCTGCCTCTCCTCTCCTTTCCTCTGCCTTTCCTGCCCCGGCACAAGCAGTTTTTTTGTCTTCCCCCCTGTCAGGAGTGCCTCTGAGGATCTGCCTCCTGTGGACCTAAGTGAGGTGGAGGATCAGCTCCTGAACCACCTGAACCAAAGGAGGCTCAAGCAAGCACCTCCCAGGGCGTTACCCCAGCACCAGCAGCAGCTGAGCCACAGCCAAGCTCAAGCGCACCCGATTCACCTCCTCGGGTGGAATGGCTAAGGTCACGATCCAGGCAAGACTTAGCTGCTAGGAGAGAAGAGGCACGCATGCGTGGTCGCAAATCACTCAGTCCCGAGTTTTAGAAGGAGCCGAGACCTCACTGCCAGCTGCTAACAAGCACAGGAAGTGGCTGGGTATTTAGGCACAGCACAGAGACCACCAACTTGTGCTAGCAACAAGTCATCTTGACTAAGCTCTGCACCTGCTTGGCTCGCAAAAGGTAACCTGATTCTGGACCCTCTGGCTTGTGACTCTGGCTCTGTTTGACTTCAGCTTTGTTGACTCCTTGGACTGGTTTGCTCATGAGTTTCTCTCTCTGACCTCAGCTTGGACTGACTGCTTTCGGCTTGTCATCTTGGTAATTCATTCCTGATTTGGCTTGACCTCGGACTGTCTCAGACTTCAGCTTGGCTCCTGACCTACTGGCACCCAGCCCGTGACAGATTGTTAGCACCCCCAAACTCACTCCACCTTGATGGATGCAGACAGAGTTGGAGCTCCCCTGCAGCTTATGGACATTGCTCACCAAGCCCAACAGCTGCCACAGCTGGTCATGCAGCTCCAGCAGCAGCAGGCACTACCACTGCCATCCGCCGCAACTGCCGTCATTCTGCCAAAATGTCCGGTAAGCCCTCCAGAAAAGTTTGGTGGCAATGTGGAGGAGTTCCCTGCATTCCTGGCACAGTGCGAACTGTATATGGAACTGTGTGCTCAGGACTTTCCTAACGATAAAACAGAAGTTTGTTTTGTTATCAGCTTAAAGGGCCAGGCAGCAAAATGGGCCACCCCTCAGTTAATGGAGGCTTCGCCGCTCCAGTCGGACTTTTGGGGTTTCCGCACCCGTTTGGCCACCACCTTTGCTACACCCCTGCAAGCAGAGATGGCCAATCATAATATCAGAGTGCTGAAACAGGGGAGAGGCATGGTTGCTAACTATACCACTGAGTTCCAGCTCATAGCCCAGGACTTAAAATGGAATGAGGCTGCCTGCATGGACCAGTATGTGGAAGGGCTTGCGGACGAAGTCTTAGATGAGTTGGCCCGGGTCGAGTGGCCCAGCTCCTTGCAAGCACTCATAACCCTGTGTCTTCATATTGATGGGCGCTTGGCAGGGCAATGGTAGGCCCATGCCACCTCCCGTTCCGGACAAACTGTGTGTCGTCCTATGCCTTGGCAGATGCCCAGCAACTCTTGGGCCAGCCCAGATGAAGGTGAGCCGATGCAGCTAGGAGGAGCCCAATCCTGCCTGACTCCTGAGGGAAAAACTCATCATTGAGCCCTCAATCTCTGTCTCTACTGTGGTGGGGCAGGGCATTTTTCCTCCAGTTGTCCCACCAAATGGACTCCACTTGCACCACTGACATAGCTACTGCCGCCAGTAAAAAATCAGCCCCATGATTGAACAAACCCATCAGTGTGGGGCACTTAGCTTGGTCCCCGGAAGTAGCTCCTCTGGACCCCGGCCCATTCCTGATGCCCATCAAACTCGGCCTTCCGGATGAATGGTGGCTCTTCGTCTTTGCCATGCTGGACTCTGGGGTGGCCACCTGCTTCACTGACGCTGCATTTGTGAAGCAGCACCAGATCTCGGTGCAGCCTAAAGAAATGCCAATGCTCGTGGAGGCCATTGATGGATGCCTCCTATGCTCCGGTCCGGTAACTGAGGAAACCTGAGACCTGCTCCTCCGTATTCACCAGCACTAGGAGCAGGTGAAATTTGATGTCGTCTGGATGCCCTGGTTCCCAATTATCCTGGGTCTCTCCTGGTTACAGACTCACAACCCCAGGGTAGATTGGATAAAGCAAGAACTCAAATTTCCCACTCCCTGCCCACATCTGCACTCAGTCACCACTCTGGGAGACTCTGCTAGACCGCATCATGATAATTTACTTAGATGATCTGTTCATCTACTCGGTCAACGAGGCGCAACAGATTGAGCATGTGCACCAAGTCCTGCAACGCCTTCGCTCCCATGGCCTCTATTCCAAACCTGAAAAATGTGCCTTCCACCTGTCCTCTGTAGAGTTCCTTGGGCACATCGTGTCCCCAAAGGGGATTCTCATGGACCCCAAGAAGGTAGAGGCCATTCTCATGTGGCATCTCTCTCTCTCTCTGTTCTGCTGCTTCCACGCTCGCTCTCTCTATTCCTCCCACTGGTTGACTCCTGGCTTCCTCCTCCCCGGTCCGTCTGGCACTTCCCTTTTTTATTCCCTCTTCCCATGTGCGGCACCTCCGGTTCTCCCCCACCCCCCTTCAAAGGCCTGAATGCGCAGCTGGGCCCCTCCCCCCTGGCTCTGTCGGCTGCCGGTCGCTCAGGGCTGCGATGTCCTCCGTGCTGTCTGGCCCCTCTTCTGCGCTGTTGGGCCGTTCTGCCTCGGAGGGTCCTGCCACGTCTGCTGCTGTGTCGGCTCCTGGAGGAAGAGGTGGGTGAGCTGCCCCCTCTGCGCGGGGCTGTCGAGCCCGGGGCCGGGAGCGGCCCGTTCCAGCTTGGAAGTAAGGTGCCGGGGGCTGCGGGGCATTGCCGTGCTGCGGGGCAGCCGCGGGCGCTCAAACAGGGACGGCCCGGGACGGGACACCATCTGGGCTACTACACCCTCTACCCATGCCTGCAGGGCCGTGGGAAACCATCTTGATGGACTTTATCCCCAAACTTCCCCGGTCTCATGGCTATACCTGCATTCTGGTGGTGGTAGACCTGTTTTCCAAAATGGCACATTTCATTCCCTGTCCCAAGCTCCCGTCCGCCCAAGAGACCGCCCATCTGTATATTCAGAATATATTTTGGCTACACGATCTCCTGGCCCATGTGATTTCTGACCACGGACCCCAGTTCTCATCCCAGTTCTGGCAAGCCCTGCACTCTGGTCTGGGGACCCAGGTACATCTGTCCACTGCCAATCACCCACAAACTGATGGCCAGACAGAGCACACTAATGCTACCTTGGAGCAGTATTTAAGGTGCTACGCATGGTACCTGCAGGACAATTGGTTGGGCCTGCTGGCAGTGGCAGAATTTGTATACAACAATGCCATCCATTCCTCTGCCCAAACCACCCCCTTCGCTGCCATCTACAGGTACCACCCTTGCTACTTCCCGACAGTACACCCACTGACCCAGGTCCCCACTGCCAATGCGCACCTACAAGAACTCCATGCCCTACAGGCCCTGCTAAAAGACCAACTTCAGCAGGCCGAGGACACATACAAGCATGCTTCTGATCAAAAACGGCAGGAAGGACCTCCATTGTGGGTAGGATACCATGTCTGGTTGTCAACCCGGTATCTGTGGCAACCAGGTCGGTCCCCCAAGCTGGATGTCAGGTTCATTGGACCCTACCCCATCAACGCCCAGATTAACCCTGTCGCCTTTGGGCTCCAGTTACCGGCACACCTATGGATTCACCCTGTGTTCCATCGGTCCCTGCTGGTTCCAGCTGCACCTCCAGACCCCCTGCGTCCAATGCCACCTGCGCCACCACCACCAGTACTCATCGATGACCAGGAAGAGTACAAGGTTCAGCAGATACTAGACTCGCAACTCCTTCACAGCACTCTCCAGTATTTGGCAGATTGGGAGGGCTACGGGCCTGAGGATCGGTCCTGGGAGCCAGCGCACCATCTCCATTCTCTGGACCTCATCCATCAATTTCATGCAGACTACCTGACCAAACCCAGCTCTTTGGATGGGGGGGCCCTGGGGGGGGGATAGTGTCAGGAGTGCCTCTGAGGATCTGCCTCCTGTGGACCTAAGTGAGGTGGAGGATCAGCTACCAACTCCAGAGGAGCCTCCACCTGAACCAAAGGAGGCTCAAGCAAGCACCTCCCAGGGCGTTACCCCAGCACCAGCAGCAGCTGAGCCACAGCCAAGCTCAAGCGCACCCGATTCACCTCCTCGGGTGGAATGGCTAAGGTCATGATCCAGGCAAGACTTAGCTGCTAGGAGAGAAGAGGCACGCATGCGTGGTCGCAAATCACTCAGTCCCGAGTTTTAGAAGGAGCCGAGACCTCACTGCCAGCTGCTAACAAGCACAGGAAGTGGCTGGGTATTTAGGCACAGCACAGAGACCACCAACTTGTGCTAGCAACAAGTCATCTTGACTAAGCTCTGCACCTGCTTGGCTCACAAAAGCTAACCTGATTCTGGACCCTCTGGCTTGTGACTCTGGCTCTGTTTGACTTCGGCTTTGTTGACTCCTTTGACTGGTTTGCTCATTAGTTTCCCTCTCTGACCTTGGCTTGGACTGACTCTGCTTTCGGCTTGTGTTTTGGACTTGGTAATTCGTTCCTGGTTTGGCTTTACCTTGGACTGTCTCGAACTTCAGCTTGGCTCCTGATCTTCTGGCACCCAGCCCGTGACACCACCCATTGTTGCTTTACATTAAATGTACTTTAAATGTTCTGGGATGATTGGATGATTAATGTAATGCGGTTTGAAGGGTCTGTGTTTTCTCTGTTAATTTGGGTCATCACTCCGAAAGCAAGCATGAGATCGTTTCATTAGCGTTCAAGGGGTTGGGGTAAAACAAAAGGAAGGGGGAGACACACAGAGGAAAAATAGTCATTCAGGAAATGATTTAACTATGTCTTAATTGAGGGACCCCCCAAAATGTGACACGTTAGGGGAGAAGGAGAGGCAGCTGAAGCATCCAATTTCGAGCTAAACACACACACGTACACACTGTTTAAAGGGGGGAGTCTAATTTTGTATTTCTCCACCACCCACCCTTCCAGGGATGGAAAGGAGCCATGAAGATGAGAAGCTGTCTCTGTGCTAACCCAGAGATTGGGGGGGGGGGAGAATTGGTGGGTGTTGGTGGCAGATGCCTGGGAGGGAGAGGGGGGGGCACGATTTGGCATTGCTTTGCTGCCTTTCCTCGCCTGCCTACCTGCCTGGAGAGGATTATTTTTCAAGCCCAGGATCTCTGAACTTGGAAAACAAACAAAATCCATTGAACGATGTGTCTTTTCTCCTAGTATCTCAGCCATGGGCTGCAGGCTGAATACCTCTGGTGGCAACTGTCTCTGTTCCACCTCCTCCCCAAACCACTGTGTTACAATGCAACTACGCATGCGCAAAGCACGCCTGTTTCCCGAAATGGGTGGTTGCGTTGTAATTCAACCATGCCCGATCAAAAAAAAGGAGGGGGAAGAGAGGGAAGGGGACGCTAGATTCGGGGCAAGGCGACAAATGCGGAACTCCTGCAACAGAATTGGGCAAATTAGACCCGGGGAAAACGGAGAGCAAACCATTGGTGTGGAATTGGCCCTAGCTTTCTTTTTGTGCACAGAGACATTTGCTATGATTTTTATTGGTCAAGCCTAGCAACTGTCCCCCTATATTTTTGGCTGTATCTGTGATACCTACTTGTACCTCCAAATACCTAAACAAGATGGCCTGGTCAACAGTGCCAAATGTGAGAGTCAGAGAAGGAACAAGATTGTAAGAGATGAAGAGACATGGCCCTTGGAAGATGCATGGCCCTTGTCCGTATTCAAATGGAGATAATCTACTAAAGCCATCAGTGCCATCTCCATTATATATCCCAGCCTGAATCCAGACTGAAGGGGTCTAGGGCAAATGAGTTACTGTCAGATTCTCTGCCATGAATTACTGTCTGCCGTGAATTTATTGTCTGTCATGAATACTATGGTTCTTTCTTTAGCCGGGAGGGTGGCTTGCTACTTGCTCCCACGTCACACAGTCCTCTCGCTATCTACCCTCGCCTCCT
Source organism: Lepidodactylus listeri (assembly GCA_029233225.1). Lineage (NCBI taxonomy): Eukaryota > Metazoa > Chordata > Lepidosauria > Squamata > Gekkonidae > Lepidodactylus > Lepidodactylus listeri. The sequence goes on along the minus strand of JARCFY010000001.1, from coordinate 112,618,840 downwards.
CCTCCTGTCTCTTTCATCCCGGCGTCTCGGGATGGCTAATCTTGCTTAGTAACCTTGAAGACTTCTGAAACTGATTTAGGCCAGGTGCCTGACCTGTGAAATGCAACCAGAGTTCACAAAGGGGCCGTGGGGGGGGGGGGTGTAGTGCTTCCGCACCTTTTTTCTATGAGAACCAAACGGTTAGGGGTTTCGCGCTTATTTTAATTTGCTCTGATTGGTGCTTCACCTGCTCTTACCTTTTGAATACTGTATATGAATCCCTGCTGCTTGTAGTCTGGTATCACTGACAAACAATGTGTTCCTGAATGATTATTAAGAAATAAAAGAACTTTTTGTTTTCATCAAGGCCTGGCTTATTTGGTCTACTCAGAAGCCTCACAGTTACCCACTAAGGCCTGGAGTTGTTCTGCTGCAAATCTAGTGTATGAGAGCCAGTTTGGTGTAGTGGTTAGGAGCATGGACTCTAATATATGAGAATTGGGTTTTATTCCCCATTCCTCCACATGCAGCTGCTGGTGTGACCTTGGGTCAGTCATAAGAGAGCTCTCTCAGCCCCACCTACCTCACAGGGTGTCTGTTGTGGGGAGGGGAAGGGAAAGGGATTGTAAGCCGCTCTGAGATACCTTCAGGTAGTGAAGGGAGGGGTAGAAATCCAATCTCTTCTGTTCTTCTCTTCTATTGCCTTACCAAGAAAGGTCAAATATATTCATGTGTACAAGCTGCATGTTTGTAGGGACTATCTCTGTGATCAGAAATGTTTCTTAAAAAGCAGCATTCCCAATTATAGGAATGGGAACTACACATAAGAGTATGGATAAATGTGTTACACGGCAAGAGTTTACTGTCCTTCATTCCTATTGCTTTTCTCACGTTGTCTGACATGGAGAATATCAATAGATTAAAGTAAGCATGAAAGGCAAACCTGAAGAATTTATAATCTGTTGGTAATTATCATGCAGTCACCAGACACTCAAAACAATATTCTTTATACTGAAACAATGTAGTATGTGCAACTAAAATGCAAAATCCTCTTACATTGGATTTTCAAAAATTGTTCAAACATCAGTCAAAGCTGGAGTTGAATGGCAATCAGGGCACCTATCTCTATACTGAAATGTTTAGTAAAGTATTATCCACATCCTTTTTGTTCAGAAGAAATAATGGTGATTTTTATAGGTTATGATAAGGTATTTGATTTTTACTGAGTCTGCTCTATTGATTATGATAAGCCTTGAAAGAAATCAATGTGGGTTTAGTTTGTGAAGAAAAACAGCAATTCACCTAAAAGGTGCCCAAAAGGACTGCTGTACTGCTTTCTTTAATGAAATCTTTCAGATATGCATTCTAGAGGTCTTGTAATAACGTAGCTTATCTTCCCGTTTAGATTGTTCACTCATATTACACAGAACTGCTGAATCATACATCAGTCAAGCAATTGCTAAGCTTTATATAGTTATGCAGTGTTTAGTTGGTTAGGTCTATAGCTGGCCTCTAAAAAGCATATGATAATGTACTCACAGAGTTTCGGCAGGTCAGAAAAGAATAGAGAAAGTGCCAATTAAAAGAGTGGATATAATACTACAATAAATCTTGGCAATTCAAATTGTTGCCCAAAAGGTAACATTCTTTCCTTTCTCCTGGTAGATAATAACAGCAACTGTGTGCCATCCAGTCACAGCCAACTCATAGTGATCTCAGGACCATGGGGTTTTCAAGGCAAGGGATGAGCAGAGGTGGTTTTCCACTGCCTTCATCTGCATGGCAACTCCAATAACCAAGGCCAACTCTGCTAGCTTCCAAGCTCTAGTGAGCTTGGGCTAGTCAGGGCTATTCAAGCAGCTCTTCTGGTAGATACTAAGGCTTAATTATTAATTCACAGCCAGAGCTTATATAGTGTTGCTAAGTACTAATATAAAAAGCAGGGTTCTTCTCGTAGAAAAAGCCCAGCAGGAACTCATTAGCATATTAGGCCACACCCCTGACAGCAAAGCTCATTAACGTATTAGGCCACACCCAGTGTTCACTGAAGTGTGGTCATCCAGCTACATCCACCTTTTGCTTCTTATTCTGTTTACTTTGTTGTCAAAACAGTTTTGACAAAACCAATAAAAACATTATTTTCTGTCCCATCTATACAAAACCTTGCCTGAACCAATATCTTATGTCCAACAATTATTCCCACACTGGATTGGAATCAATTCCTAAGGGTTAGGTTCCCATGGAAATCAGGTCGCCTTCCTGCAGAACTAGTACGCTGAATATGATTTTTTAGGGTTGCCAACCTACAGGTGGGGTCTGGAGATCTCCTGGAATTACAACTGAGCTCCAAACTACAGAGATCAGGTCAATGGCTGCTTTGGAAAGTAGAGTCCATGGCATTATGCCTTGCTTAGGTCCCTCCTTCCCCTAAACTGCACCCTCCACTCCCAAATCTCCAGGGATTTCCTCAACCTGGAGTTGGCAACCCTAGTTCACTGGCAGAACAACACTAGGAGCCAGTTTGGTGTAGTGGTTAAGTGCACAGACTCTATTCTGGGAGAACCGGGTTTGATTCCCCACTCCCCCCTGCTGGATGACCTTGGGTAAGCCATAGCTCTGTACCAGCTGTTGTCTCAGAGCTCTCTCAGCCCCACCTACCTCACAGGGTGTCTGTTGTGGGGAGGGGAAGGGAAAGGAGTTTGAAAGACGCTCTGAGACTCCCTTGGGTAGTGAAGGGTGGGGTATAAATCCAATCTCTTCTTCTTCTAGGTTTGTGGATGCAGTGGATGGGAGTAGTTTGTGGACTATTTTATTCAAGGTACAAAATTTTATTCAAGGTATAAGATTTCATGTGCCACCCACACTTCTTCAGATGGAAGATGTGTGCATGCACACAAAAGCTTATACCTTGGATGAAACTTTGGACTCCAACTTTGTTCTGCTGCTTCAGACCAACACGGCTACCCACCTGAATTATTACACTATAATACTTTTTACAAGCAATTATGTACCAGTGGAGTGGTTACCATGCAGAGTCTGTCCCACAGGTAAAATTATCCTGTGAACAGGTGGTCTTTACCACATAAAAGTATCACTACCATCACAAGATCACCAATCGTTGGAACTCCTCAGAAGCGGAAATCTCTCTTATTAAGAGGTTTAAGAACATCAACTTTGCTGGCCCATTAAAGGCAGATGTCAGTCCATTGGCAGGAGAAGAGGGACAATCATCTTCTTCAGAAATTCTGCCCACTTTTTTAAATGTCACAAAACAGGCAATCTCCAAAGTGCAGCTGACCATGCTCATTTTTAGTTACAACTCTGTTTCTCTGCAGATGTCCCCCAAAGTGCCCCCCAACAGTCAAGTGTTCTGACAACACACACAACAATGAAGCTACTTTTTCAGATGTTTTCTCTTACATGGCAGTAAGCACCAAACCACTTTAATACAGACTTTAAACACACATATATTTGCAAGCCATTCCCAACAAGACACAACAATGAACTCAGGCTTCAAAGTTACTTTTCTTAAGCAGAAGATGCCATGAGAAAACTAAAGAGATTCTCAAAAATTAAAGATATTGTCAAAACCAGCATTTCTTGGGCTCTCTGCTTTTTTACTTCCCCCCCCTTTTCAATTTTTTAAAATAAAAACAGAAAGAACAGAAGGAAGGAAGGAGGAAGGAAGGAAGGAAGGAGGAAGGAAGGGAGGGAGGGAGAGGGAGGGAGGGGTAGGTGGGGGGAGAGAGAGAGAAAGGAAGGGGGGAGGGAGAGAGAAAGAGAAAAGAATAAAGAAAGGTGGGGCCAGAGAGAGAAAGACAGAAAGAAAGACAGAAAGAAAGACAGAAAGAAAGGTGGGGGGGGGCAGAGAGAGAGAGGGAAAAGAGAACAGAGAACTTACTAGAGCAGGGAAAGCCACGCAACGTCGGCAAGCCAAATGAAGAAAGCCTAGCCCCTGTGCTTAATCTCTGGGCGGGGCTTTCTCCTGCTGGCTTTTTTTGCTCTTAAAGGGAAAGGACCCGGTGGAGCTTATTCCTGCTGGCTCTCTGCAGGAACTTTCCCTTTAAGTGTAAAAAGCTCAGGCCGGGCAGGGAGGGGGCGGGGCAGGCTCGGAGGCCAGCCGGAACGGCGTTCCTCCACGTTCCTGCTGAAATCGAGCTCTGATAAAAAGGAATATATTTCAGAGCTTAGTGTATGTTGATACAGCAATATAAACTAACAATATTCATGTTAAAGTCAACGAATGTTGGTATTTATCAGTATTCAACATTCACTTATAAATCAAAGATACTGCAAATTTAGTACAGCAAATATCATTATGAACAAGGGCAGTGCAAAATTATTTATACAGAGAAACAGATACTTTGGCTAAAGTAAAACAGAATCTCAGAACAATTGTAGTATTTTTAAAAAACAATGTAATCTATATAGATGGCATTCATGAAGCCCCTCTACAGTTCAGTCAAAGATTATTTCACAGAAGGAAGATCCAGTGGTTTAGATCCAAAGTTGTTTTTGCACAATTTTTGTTCTTCTACATGGGATACATATTTTACCAATAAATCTGTCCCTTCATTCTGCATCCCAAGGTGTCCCCATGAACACTGGGAGAAGCTATTTGGATTGTGTGGGTTGCAGAAGACAAAATAATATAGAAAGATTCATTACATAAGTGAAACTCTACTTATGGTTCTTTGGATCCAACACAAAGGGCTAAAATATTAGTTACTTAAATATCAAATACAATAAAAGTTACTGACAATATTAGTCAGGATTTGATTAACATGAATTCTCTTTGTCTCGTGGAAAAGGAAATGGACTTTTACTTTTGATATTTAATAGTTTCTGATTTAAAATAGGCTCAACACCTATCATTCATAAACTAAATTGCTTACATCAACACCATTTTGTTATCTACTTACATAATTTAAATATGAAACACATATTTAGACAACATATTATTACAGTAATATCTTAGAAAAAGCAACATTTTTCTAATACAAGAACAAAAGGAACCCACGATACACCATTAACATAATATCCTTTCCCTGTGACTTAACAGCCTACAAGCCATACGTCACAGTATTTTATGAGTAATTTGCAGCTGCATAGATGAATACGGCTAAATCACATGTGCACTTTTTCTTCATGCCTGATAGTAAAATCTTTAGTTTATGTTGTTCAGAAATGTTCTGTAGACCATCAGTACAGGGAGTGATATATTGGTTACGAAGTGAATTATAATGAGCACAGCTAAAAAGGATATGGGTAATTGAGTAAACTTGATCCTTACAATAACTACAAAAATGTTTCTCAGGAAGGATTCTATTGAAATGGCCCTTCAACTCAGCAGAAAGTAATGTGTTGCATCTGAGGGGAATTTCACACAGCCAACATGTTCTGTTTCAGGAACTCTTCAGTAACAGTTTCTGTCAGGCATTTCACACAGAACCATATTAGTACCGGTTCGCTAACGGAACATATTGGCCCTTTCACACAGAAACATGCCTCTTCCACTGGGGAAGCGTTTCTGAGCCGGTTTACCTTGAAACCTCCTCCCAAGCATTCTTCAGTTCTTGTACTGGTCCTGAAGCACTACGGGGTGCTGTGTGAAATGCCCCAAAGCGCCTCCTCCAATGATGAGTGTTTTCGCACCTCTATTTGCCCGTGCAGGTGATCTCCATGAATTTTTTTTTAAAGAACCGATCCAGGCTGAATCTTAAAATTCCATGTGTGTGTTTGTGTTTTTGTGTGTGTGTGTTTGTGTGTGTGTGTGTGTGAGAGAGAGAGAGATCCAGGCTGAGTCTTAAAATGCAGGGTGTGTGTGTGTGAGAGAGATATCAATATCCAGGCTGAGTCTTAAAATGCTGTGTGTGTGTGTGCGCGTGCACACATGTGTGTGGTGAAAAGAGGCTTGAAAAGAAAGTGGCAGTCTGAAATGGCAAACAACTTCAAAGACAGTTCCAAAACGGTAGGGGAAGGGCTGTCTGAAACAGCTGTTACTGTACCGGTTTATTCCAAGCCGGTTCAGTAACGTTTTTAAAGGTTTAGTGTGAAATTCCCCTAAGTAACATAAATGAGGGGTGATATTTTGGGACACGTAAAAGAAATATTTAGACAATTTCAAACATTTTCTGATAAGATAAATGGAAGTAAGGGAGCATTTTTGATAAACTTTGAATTTTAGCATAGCCCAATCTTTTTAAAATAATGAGCTTTGTACTCTTAACAAGGATTTTTTTCAGTGAATTCCTGGAATTTAGGCTTAGGTTTAATATAGTGAGCTTTGAGTCAATTGGCTAAAACAAGTTCCCAACCAAGACTCAGCTGTTATTAGTTGCAGTAAAGATGGTCGAGCATTAGTTTCACAAAGTGATAATCTGAACTTGATAGCATAGTACCATGCTATTGCTGAAATCTGAGGGAGACCGAGTTCTAACCACACCATGGCTGAGGATACACTGAGAGAAAGTGAAAGGATCTTATGGAAGAAGGTTTGCTGGAGCTTATCAAGAGGATCCAGTGGTCCATTGGCTCAGATTGGGGCAGCATAGAAAAACTTGGGAAGTATGATGGCCTTATATAACACAACATCAAAAAGACAATGGGTGGGATCTTATAAACTCTGCATGAAAAGATTTTTTAGAACAGCTTTTTCTTCCTTCTCCTTTCCATCTGCTAGACCCAGTGCTGCTTCAGATCATCAAGGGCCTTTGAGAATGACTGTATACAGCACCGAATCTGCAGGTTGATAGAGTCAGGCTGCGGCCACACGGGACTTAAATGCGGGAGGAAGGGCAATTTCCTCCCGCATTTAAAGGGGCCGACCAGATGGCCAGCCCCTCGTTCCGAGCCGAAGCGGGCTCCAATGCGGGTTCCTCCCGCATTTTCAAGACCCCGGGAAAATCAAGTATTTTCCCGGGTGTTGCGGGAGGAAACCGCATTGGGAGCTATCTGGACAGCCCTCTCTCACATGCATTGTGAGAGCAGGGCTGTCCACATAGCCCCGCCGGCCATTTCCCCCCCCCCTTTTACACTTGGGCGCATGGCTATCCATGCGCCCAAGTGTAAAAGGGTGAAAAAAAAACCCCAACTTACCTGGGCGGATGGCGGGTCGGAGGCCACCACCGCCGCTTTAAGTGCTCCTGGGGCCGCCTCCGCCACCTCCACCAACCTCTGAAGCCGGCTCTTCAGCGGCGGCGGCCACCGCCACCGTTTCCTCCGCCACCGCTTCTGCCTCGGCTGCCCCCGCTTCTGCCGCTAATGCGGCCGCCGCCACTCTTCCCGCTGTAGCCGCCTCTTCAGCGGCCGCGGCCGACGATCCCGAGGCCACAGGGGTTGGGATGTATAGACATCCCAACCCGCTGTTTAAAAATGCGGCCCCTTTAAATCCGGGAGCCCTCCCGGATTTAAAGGGGCCATGTGACCGCGGCCTCACTCTCTGCCCTTTCATGTGACCTCTTCTGTGAATGTAGCAAGAGCTCATGCAAAATCCAAGAAGCAATTTGCTACTGCACAACATAAATGAAGACACTAGATAACAATCTAATAATTTTTACAGCTAAATGTAAATTTAATTAGTGCAAGCTTCCCAAGAAGCTATCAATGGGTTCACCAGCTTGTGGACAAAACCACTCTGGCTTAAAGCTTAGAGTAATGCATTAATCACACCTTGCTTTTTCTTGCCTGTTCACCAAAAAATGTGTGCAGATAGCCTGCTCTTCAACACCTTTGTTCAACATTAATCAACATTTATATTGTTTTAAAAGATAGTGTGTTTGTCTGCAACAGAACAGTTAGATTCGAATCCAATAGCCCTTCAAAGACCAATATGATTTTCAGGATATGAGCTTTGAACTGTAACCAAAATGTTACAGTTATCAAATAAAGTTAATCAATGCAATATTTTATAAAAGGATTTATTGAACCTCTGTTCAATAAATATAAAAAGGAAAGAAAAATTATTTGTGTATATATGTATTTATGTGTGTGTCTGTGAGTGTGTGTATATACATACACACACACACACACATATATAGTTGTAATGAACTCTTAATGAATTCTTTAGTTTCTACTTCTAATATATCTAAAAAAATTTGTTAAATCTCTGCTAGTGTTTTTTTTTATTATGATTGCTTTTATGTCCTTGTTCCAGTCTCTGGATTTTTTCTGTTATTATCTTTGTTTGTTCTATTTTTTCTTGCTTTTTTAGTAGCAGTTGTTAGTAGAATTCTTGTGACAAAAGCTTTATTTGCTTCCCAAGCTGAAGCTAAAGACATTCCTTCTGTTTGCTTATTTTTTTTAAAAAAAACTCTTCCAAATCTTTTTTACACTTATTTACTACATCTTCTTGTAATAAAAGAATACCTTTTAATTCCATCTTCTTTTTGATTCTGTATTCCATTGCAAGACTACTTCTATGGGATTGTGGTCTGCAAATATCATTGCTTTAATCACTACTTTTTTCTAAATTCATTGTCAAACTTTTTGATACCCAACACATGTCAATTTTTGAATATGTTTGGCATCTGTCCAAAAAGAAGATAAAGTCTCTACCCTTTGGATGATTGGTCCTCCAGGAGTCTTCTAATTCCAACATTCCCATGTACAGAAATATATTTTAAAGTAATTTTCCACCTTTAGTATTCCCTGATCTGTCTTTTTTTCAGCTAGTACTCCATTCAAATCTCCAAGAATCATTATTTCCTCATCTTGGAAGTCTAGCATAGTCTAGAAAAAATACCTCAACAAATTTAATTTCATCCTCATGTGGTGCATAGATCGTTGCTATACTTCACATCAGATTAGAGGCTAGGGTAAGCCTCACATCTATTATTCTATGGCTTAAAATAAACCAAGACTCCCAAGATTTTTCACTGTTAATTCTCTGAGATGGTTTTCGATCCACTTGGTAAAAGGCAGTCTGTCACAAATTGAACATATTAGGCCTCTCCCCAGTTTCTCTTTAAAATGGCCCTAGATAAAGCAAAGGCCCTGGTCAAGCAAACGATATTAGGCACTGAAAGGCAGGGAGACATCAACGGAGTTTCAAATTTCCTGGCATCGAAGAACATCAGATATGTTGTAATTCCAGCAGCTTACTTATTGCTGTTAAGAGATCCCGTTTCACCACAGGGCTTAGTCTATGGCTAGATGGAATATACTCCCCTTTGCAGTAGTGGAGAGCCATTATAGAAAGATCCCATTAGCAGAGTGGGTTTGCCCATGGGGAGCAGGGAAGGTCAAGACAAATGAGCATGTTTTGCTTCACTGCCATTTCTACCAGGAAATTTGTGTGAAGATTATTGCACCCTTGCTTGGAAAGTTTTCCTCCTGTTCTGAATCTGAAATTACGAGGAATTCCCTTTAAGACACAAATCCTCAGCTCACACTCCCTTGTGCCAGATTTCTTGCAGCGTCATGCAGAATTTGCAGGGAATTAACACAGAATGTAGATGAACCATAAAATGTAGATGTTTTGTTCAATTTGTTATGTGATTTTAAGAATGCATAGGCCATTCAGTAATTTTAATATTGTATATTCCCTAAAATTTATAAGACTCAGGTACATTGCTGTAACTGATCTTGTGCTGATCATGAACCATATTAATAAATTTGATTGATTTTATTTAATTGATACTCCACATTTTTGTTTTGTGCTGAAGCAAGGTATGTTTTGTCTATTTTTTGTTTAAAATGTTTGTATTTCTTCTTTATATGAGTGTCTTGTTTTTTATTGATACTCCACATTTTTTGTTTTGTGCTGAAGCAATGTATGTTTTGTCTATTTTTTTGTTTAAAATGTTTGTATTTCTTCTTTATATAAGTATCTTATAAGCATTTTTTTCAATTGATTGAAGATTTTCATGCGTTTTTAAAGGAGACTTCAGTCTATTGATGTTTATTAATACTATTTTTAATTTATTCATTTTGCCCTGATGTTGTTGCCACATCCAACTTATCCTTTTCTATGCTTGTTTCTTCTTCAGAGTTTTTGGTCTGTGAACTTTGCATTGAGCTGATAGCAATTTGGTTTGAGTTACTTGGAGATTCACCTTCTGTCCCTCTATGTTGGTAAATTCTGAAAGATATGCACTTCTTTTCCTGCAACCTTGAGTGTTGATTCCCTTTGGTTCTTTAGTATTGCACCTCATGTTTACTTGCAGGTGAATCAAACCAGTATATCTCAAGTTAGTTTATTCTTGGATGCAAACCTTGAATTCATGCTAAAAAGCTGATCAATGTCAGGGAAAACGTCTTCTACCTTCAGATAATTCTGCAATAAATCACAGAAGCTTTTTTCCAAATTTGGCCTCCCGAAATCCTCTGGAATTCCTCTCAAATGAAGATTATTAGATCTACATTGAGTTTCCAGGATTTCAAATCTTTGTTTTGCCTTCTTGATCTGAAGATCCTGCCTTTCTAAATGTATGTATCTTTTTGCTTCTCTTTGATTTTTATAATTTCTTGTGTATGTTTTTGTGATTTTAAATTAATTTCTGATAGTCCAGCCAATATCTCTTGACACACTTCTTGAATGTTCTTCTGGGTTCTTTCCTTAAATTCTCTGAATACTCTGAATATTCCTTAAGGTTCTATTCTCTGAATCTTTTGATTTTTTTCTTCGGATTGTTGCATTTGGTACACCAGTATTCACAACAATTTTTTCAACATTTCTTAAATTCTTTGTTTCACCTGTACGCTTTTTTCCTTTGATGTGGTCCTGTTGCCATTCTCCTTTTTGCTCCTCTCTTTTAAAAAGAATTAAACACACTTTCCATATATGATTTCCATACATTGTTTTCTATGCATATATCAAATGCACAACAATCAAAATTTATACCATTTTTAAAAACTCAGCTAAAGCATATGCCCATTAAAATAAAAATGGTATTATTTACAGTTCTTCTAAAAAGAGCTAAATGTAGCAAGTATTGAAGTAGAAGGGGGAAGTGGTATCTTAACTTTGTTTTCTGGTACACTGATTTATCTAAGGTCTTCAGGGGGGGAAACCGGATGTTTTCTTGTTGTTTTTCTTTCTCGGGGATTACAAAGAAGGTGTCCAAATAAGAAAATATATAATAATATAAGGAAATTAAATAAATCTTGTATTTCCAATGAGCAGACTGTCTGGCGAAATTGGGCTTTTAAAATCCCCATTGTGTCACACCACAGCTGAAACACTAAATGCTTTAAACAAACTTCTTTCAGGGGGGGGAATAGGAAAGAGTAAAAGTAAAAATGAAAATAACCAAATATATATTCCAAAAGCAGATAATAAAAAAAGAGCTTCACTTAGTATTTTTGCTCTATTATTGAGGCTTGGAAAGTAGCCAAGAGCAGTTCAACCAAAATAAAGTTCATCAAATCAGTTTACATAATTCTCAAAAAACATCAAATTTTATCAGAAGTCTTACTCCAAAAGCCATACATTTTTAAAGGGGGTCCATCTTACTGCTGTATATTGGAAGCTGACTTCAAACATTGCTGGTAGTCTGTCAGTCTTTCCAATTACAATTGCAGTTCTGGGAGTCCAAAATATTGCAAAGATTGCTGAATCCAGATTGATTTTTAAAATGAGTAAGAGGAAAAAGAACATTTGGGACTGGCTGACCTTATCGGCAAAAAGCCCTCCTTGTCTCAGGTATCCTTGATATTTCCAGAATCTGGATGGAAACCTGATTTATCAAGCCCCCCTCTATGGGTTCACCTGTCAGTCAGGTCTCCCTCATGGGGGAGAGGTAAGGATAGAAAAGTAAATTCCCTCCTTCCCTAGCATTATTCACCCCCAGTGGGAAAGGACTGGAGTCTTTGAAAATGTTCCTTATCAGGTCATGCTCCCCGGAAGTAACTGAACTGTGCTTTATGAAGAGAGTAAGGTTGGATCACGTTTAGCCAGTAAACAGCTACTTCCAATTTCTGCAAAAGTTATATAAAATATTATTTCAGTCTTATTTTAGATGGTGTCATTAACTTACTGTAGCATTTTCACTATGTACCTTTCTCTGTTCATTTAGCCTGGACTCTGGCTCCCTCCACGTGAACAACATGGTTCTACTTATCCTGTAGTGGAGGTCAGCTGCATGGGAGAAAAGTTCAGCATGCTTTTTGGAAGCTGCAGTCACTGCTGCCCAGGCTGGTTCAGATGGACAGGAATCATTAACATTTTACCCACCAACCATCTCCCCCTTTGCAATCTGTTCTCTCTATTCAGGATACGAGATACATATTCTCCTTATGCATTAATTTTTTTTTTTAAAAAAAAGACAGGCTTTCTGTTGTACTGAGCTATAATTGTGAATCTCTATTTGTATCAAAAGATCTCAAAACTAATTATAATTAGATTTGTTTACTAGATTTGTAGTGTAATACTAAGCAAACTAATATCCTAAATCCATTAAACTCAATGGGTGTAGAAGGATATAGCTCTGTTTAGGATAGCAATGACATTCTCACAAAACATAATATGACTTCATCTAATGCTTATAAATAGAATTAACAATGAACCTGTGTTCAAAATATCAAAGAATAACAAAATGCTATAATTAAGACTGGCTTATTGTGCGAACTGAATGTGCTCGGGCAGTCTGAATAAAGTAATGGTAATAACTGCTGGCACACTGAGGCGTTCTACTTTATTAGACTACATAAGAATTATGGCCCAGGAACAGAAAGCTTTACCTGCTAATAGTGTTTGTAGATAGAACTCTAGGACCTGCATGTTTTTGTTTATTCACAGGGAGAGGTGATTTAAAAGGGAGCATGTTTGTGTATTTTGGCTGTACTTTTTGTATGCAAATAAGTTCACTTTAGAAAAAGGTTGCATTCAATCTTGCATCCTAATTGGCAATTTAGAATGCCCAGCATTATCCTTCAACAAAGTCAGTCTTTCATTTTGAAATTGTAAAGTGTCAAAATGATTGAGAACAATTGCACAGCTATTAATTATGGTTATTTGAAACTCTGTCCATGGTAGGTAATGAGGACAGGATTTATCTGTTTGATATCTTTATACCAATCATTGTGAACCTCATTACTGTTATTTTTAAGTCTAAATGCCCATTTAATTTTTTGTCAGTTTTTCCTTTTTTTTTAATAGAGTTCAAATAGAAGCATGCGGTCTACTCCTAAAAATAATTTCATTACATTTGATTAACTTTCTGTCTGCAATAACTGAGGTAGCACAATGTAGTCAGAGATGAATAGTTAAATGGCTTTAGTTCCTTTCCCCAATATGACACATATGATTCCAGAGATTATCAATATATCTAATGTTCATTGTGGCTAAATCTGTGGATACAATGGCTGAGGACAGACTGGCAAAATGAAGTGCAAAGGAAGTGGGGCAAAAAGACCTGGGCCAAGTTGTTGTGGGGCTTTCCATTCACACTGTGTAGACTGAAGTGTGACCATACTGAGGAGGAGGTGGATTGAAGTGTTCACACTGTCAGGCGGCCCCTGGAGGCACTGCTGTGGTGGGGGAGCACATTTTACCCCTTTTGACCCACTTAGGGGTTGAATTTCTAAAAATCCTTTCTTAGTGAGCACCTACAGTATGGTAGGAGTGCTCTCCCCAAATTTGGTGTTTCTAGGTCCAGCGGTTTGGCCTGGGCATTGATTTTACGGTGAGGGGACTTTCTTTTATATATATAAATGTTGCATGTCTAGTTTATTTTTATAGAACCATTTTAGATGTATATTTAATGGTTCCTTCCTAAACAGATTTACACCCTTCTTAGTTCATAGATGTGTAGCTCTAAACATAGTTTGGAAGAGTGTAGCTCTTCTTAGGATGGCACAGTTAGGAATCCAAGCTCAATTTCTGTTCTATTAATAGGAAAACAAGAGATACCAGCCGAGGGCCAAAATGCCTTCCTTGTGTCTTGCCAAAAGTCCAGCTCATTGAATCTGCAGTTTCACAATTTTTTGGAACCTGTCTGCAACTCTAAGTATTAGAAGGTGGAAAAGAAGAAGAAGAGATTGGATTTATACCTCACCCTTCACTACCCAAAGGTGTCTCAGAGTGGTTTACAATCTCCTTTCCCTTCCCCTTCCCACAACAGACAACCTGTGAGATGGGTGGGGCTGAAAGAGCTCTTTTGAGAACTGCTTGTGAGAGAACAGTTCTGAAAAAACTTGTAAGGGACCCAAGGTCACACCAGCAGCTGCATGTGGAGGAGTGAGGAATCAAACCCGGTTCTTCCAAATTATAGTCTTAGCTCCTAACCACTACACCAAACTGGCTACACCAAAGGAAATCCAATTTTGTCCTCCCCCCTGCTCAGCCTGTTGAATTGCTGATTGTTTTACACCATTTCTTTATAAAAACAGGACCCTTATCTTGACATAATGATCCTGAAGAAGCACCAAAATGTATTACTATAAAGAACTAATCATATAATGCAAAGAAAAATGGCCTGCGTTGTTCTAAAAATAGACACTACTAGTCCAAATGATTAAAATATTCATGACTAGGTTAGGTACAATTTGGCCCTAATGAAAGCAAAAGAAGCTGAATTAGTTGTAAGTAACCTGTTTCATTGAATTCAGCTACCAAATTTATCTGGATTGAGGTCCTACAATAGTGAGCTGCTTCAAGTTACATACATATCTTCTTCTGCCCTTTTGTACAGAAAAGGGGATACATGGAAATTGTATCCACCATGACACCAGTTGTGCTGGTCCACGACAGGAATAAATTATTGATTAATTGACCATGACCATGATACCAGTATATTAGACTAGGAGAAAGATTGCATTTGGGTAAAAGTTGTGTTCAGTTTCTTAGGAAGGATCGGGAAGCACTTTTATTGCCCCCCCCAAAAAAAATCCTGATAAAATATTGAATGTAATACAGTAATTAGATTTTTGAATTAGGGTATGGGAAAGCCAGATTCAAATGCACCAAGTAATACTGGTTTTTAAAAAATGGTTTAAAAGCTTCTCTTTTTTTTGTTTAAATCAAACCCCCCTCCCCATTTTTTTATATGTTGTACCTCAGTTTATCAGGTTGGCCTGACTTAAAATGCTCTTCTGGCCTATTTGGAAGAAGGACTGCAAAAATAGAGGATTGCAAGGAGCTTGTCTGAGAGCCAGTTTGGTGTAGTGGTTAAGTGTGCGGACTCTAATCTGGGAGAACAGGGTTTGATTTCCCAACTCCTCTACTTGCACCTGCTGGATGACCTTGGGCAAGCCATAGTTCTGGCACAGCTGTTCTCTCAAGGACAGCTCTGGAAAGAGCTCTCTCAGCCCCACCTACCTTACAGGGTGTCTGTTGTGGGGAGGGGAAGGGAAAGGAGTTTGTAAACTGCTCTGAGACTCCTTCGGGATAATGAAGGGCAGGGTATAAATCCAACCTCTTCTTCTCTTAGGGGTGATTTCGCACATGCCACTTGCCTCTCATTTCCTCCTCAGTTCTCCCGGTAATTTCCCCCCGGAGCAACGGTATCCATTTTTTCACTAGAGGATTCAGCTCCTCTTTAACCCCGCAGTTTTTTGTTCACAGTTAGCGGTTGCCCCGATGCTTTCAGCCGCTCCCCTGTCCATGTCCCCTCCCCTTACCCTCCCACCCCCCCTCACCCCTCCCTCATTTCCCCGCTTTTTTTTTTTAAAAAAAATGCATGTGTGGTAACGTTATAATGTCATAGTGGCATGACAGTAGTGCATCCCCCGCCCACCTTGTGGTAGCCTTCCTCTTCCCAGAATTCAACAGCTCCTTCCTTCCTAATCAATTATTCCCGCCACTCTTGGTTGAAGCAAAACCACTGGCTATCTACAGGGACCGCAAATGTCAGTGGAGGATTTCCCCCCCTGATGGGTGGATTCTCCGTTCTGATTGATGGATTTTTCACTCTGAACTAAAATGTCAGCTGCTTTGCCTGCGGGAGCACAGGGACAAAATGGTGGATAGCCAATACGGTGTTGGCTGGTCCGTGTAAAGTAATTAAATAAAAATAACTTTTAAAACCTGAAAATTGAGACATCTAAAGGAGACAATACGGGAGGCAATTTCATCCAAAATGGTGGTGGCAGCGGCAGCTGAGGCTGAGTGGCATCAATGGCAGTCCAGTCTCCCTGCTATGCATGCTGAATTGGAGCACCGAACAACATCCCCCCCATAATAGATGTGAACGTGTGTGTATTATAAAAAGACAACAATTGTGCCGTCTTCCCTTGCTACATCAATATTTTGTTATGTTAATATAAAGTTATAAGGGCATTTTTTTTTAAAAAAAAAAAAAAGGAGGGGAGGAAGTTATTCTTCAGGTCTGTAGGACTGCACACAGGGAGCGGGAAGGAAGACTCGCATCCCCAGCCTGCCCGCTTGCTTGCTGCGGCTTCTCCATGGGTTTCTGGAGGAAAGCGCCCACCGCCAGCTCTGCAGGGGCTGTTGCCAGGGTAGCCCAAACACAGGGCAGCGGTCATCTGCAAGCACAGGGAGCTCTCGGGCCAATGGCGCCTGGCTCCTGCTACCAAGAAACGGCAAATCCACCTTGCCAACGCAGTCCCTGTGGTGGGATCTTGGCTCTCTGCCTCCTTATTTTGATATAACGTTAGGAGGGCTCGTTTCAAAAAAAAATTGAAGAAACGCCCACCACGGGGCGGGCCAGATGGAGGGCGGGCGAGTGGGTGTGTTTTCATCTCGGCTTCTCCACCGGAGCAAACAGGAAACACCACAAAAAACAGGATTTTTTTGCTCCAGGGAAGCTCTGGAGCAGTGCCATGATACTCCTGAGCAAACCCTGAGCCCGGAGCAACTGGTGGGAAATTGACCAGAAGCTCCTGAGCAAGCATCAGGGCAAAACCAGGGCAAACGCTAGTGTGAAAATGCCCTTAGAGTAGAACAAGTAGGGACCCACAGTACTCTTGTGTAGGGGAGAAATCTCTCCACCAACTCCTGCCAATTCCCCACTTTTCTCTCGTTACATATCAGGGGGAGACTCATGGGAGGATCCCAAATCCCCCCTCCATCACCAAGCCTCGCATGGCTCCAAGCCCCTTGAACAACAACTATCAAGCTCGGTATTTTCCTCCACTGCATCTGGGCTCAGCATGGCTACCAGCCTCCTCTGCCATCACAGCCAGGCCTGGTGTGACTGCTGGCCTCCTCCAGTACCATGGCCAGGCGCAGGGTGGCTGCTGGCCACCTCTGCTGCCCCAGCCAGGCTGCCCCAGCCTCTGTCACCCAGTGCAGCTGGATTCAGTGCATCTGCTGGCCTCAGTCTGCCACATCTGCCAAACTCTGCTGCTGGGCCAGGTTGGAACGGCTCCTCATGGGCTCAGTGGGGCTCCCAGGCTACGTGGCTAATGCTCCTGGGCCTTGTGAGGTTTCCCTGGCTGCACCACCACTGCTGAACCCAGTATAGCTCCCCTGTCCTGCCACCAACCACCTGAGGTAAGTGAATTCTGTGCACAGAGAATGCTATTTTACTTTGGGGGGACTTACTCCCCCCCATGATTTTTTGTTTTACTTTTCAGATTTTTCTGCAAACCTAGGGAGTACTTTGCCTATGGTTGTCAGGCACTGCTGCACCGCATCACTTCTGGTTTAAAAAACAACAGAGTTTCTAGCAACTCATAGAGCTACTCCCTGTAACGTCCTTTTTCCCCCCTGGAAGAGACAGAACACTGTACACAGTGCAGAGGGCAAGGGATGCCCCACTACCACCAAAGGAATGGGATCCTTAGGTTTACCTCTAAATAGGTTGCTTGAAGGAATTCTGTTCTGGGTGGACAGTAGTCCATCTCATTTACTTTTGTCATTGTTTCTGCATTTGTATTTGTTATCCAAGCATTGTTCATTTCTCTTTTGGAGGTACAATGAAGCTTCTACACTGATAATTCATATGCAATAAATAAATTAGCATATTTGCAGTGGACTGATGGTATTGCTACATTAATCACTTTCATTTGTCCTGAAAATGGATGGAAAACAGGATTTCTCTTCAGAGCCAAAGTCTGAATGTGAGGTGTCATGGACAGCTGCTGGGGTTCAGCCTTCTTCTGAACTCTTCTAACCAGCTTATTATGACAGCTACCTTCAACATACTGCCTGCCTTTCTTTCTTACCTGCCTCCTGCAAATGCTGACTAATGGAGGCTGAGCTCTTTGTTCTGTATATCACAAACAATCTTTTTTGACTCCCTGCTGCCCAGAGCCATTATTAATTAAAGCCATACATAAAACAGACATTTTCCCTTGTGAGCTCTCACACTAAACAAATTGACTTAATAAAGAGAGAGCAAAAAACTGTCTGGCTTATAGGAAAAGGAAATGAAAGGTAAAATCTATCCATGTGATGTCATTGAAAGTGGTGTCTTTTTTACCAACACACAGCAAAGTGCTGTCACATAGCAATCTCTTATGGGGAGGGGGGAATCCAGTGAAATGTGGCAGGCTAATTTACAGTGCAAATTTAAGCAGAGCATCTCCAGTCGAAGTCCATTTGGAAACTTCTCCAGACTAAATCCATTTGGAAATTGCATTGCTCTGCCACTGTGCTTGATGTCCCCAGCCTGCATGCTTAGATCATGACATATGGTACCAGGGGTCATTTCGTAGAAAAAGAGGTGCAGGAGCTCATTAGCATAACTCATTTACATATGCCACACCTCCTAACATACCAAAAGTGTGTCAGAAGGCAACACCCACCCCTCAGGCTCCCCTCCACAGGTGAGTGAAACTGACCTGCTCTTCCTCCATTCCCTTCCCCATCCAATACTTTGTGCAATAAAAATAAGCATAAAGAACACACCCTCATTCTCTTCCTGCTCCCTTGAAACCACCAGGTTTCAAGTAGACTTGAGATACCCAGGACATGGGCACCACCCATCCCTTTCCCTCCCCCTCCCCCTCCCCACAACAAGACAACCTGTGAGGTAGGTGGGGCTGAGAGAGGTCTTTTGAGAACTGCCCTTGAGAGAACAGCTAGGAGAGAACTTGTGACTGGTCCAAGGTCACACCAGCAGCTGCATGTGGAGGAGTGGGGAATCAAACCCAGTTCTCCCAGATTAGAGTCCAACTCCTGACCACTACACCAAACTGATGGGGTGGAAGCTGCTGAAGGGTTGGTGAAATTTCTCCAGTACTTATGTGCCATGTGCCCAGATAAAAAATGGTATACTTAGAAAATTTATATGCCACCTTGAGCAAGTCTCTGGAAAAGCAGCACACAGTCATAAAAGGACCAATGATAAAATTATCAATATTAAAACAAAACATTAAAAACAATAAAGACCCTAGCTGGGCTTTCCCTGGGGCGCTGCGCCTCTGCACTGCTCGGGGAAGCCGAGGAGGGGGCGGGGCTTGGTCATGTGCCCGCCCCCTGGGCTCCTCACTCCCGGAGCTGCGCTCCTGTGCAGTCCCGCTCCAACGGACCCCTGTATGGTACCTTCAGTGTCATAGGTGTTAGAGAAAAATAGCCAAAATACTTAAATATTCAGAGGTTTCAATGGATCTTTGCTTCACTGGAAAGGAGACACTTCCTTTAGTTTAAAAATACTTTATTTTTAAAGGTAAGGGCTCACAGGCGACCTACAAAATAACAACATACCTAAGAGCTACATTTTGCATCTTACTCTTTACAAAGCATGGTGAGACAACAATGGAGAATTCCCTAGAGGAAAGTCACCTGAATACAGTAACCAATCAATACATCAATACCCCTTTACATTCCCAGGCTTTTCTTACATTGGCTGTCTGCCAAGTTTCTCTTCCAGGTCAGTCTAAACAATAGCACTAAAGGTAAACAAGTTAACCCTATAATGACTGGAATGTCAGGTCTTGCAAACACATACATTTTCAGCAATAGGGACTACACTGATCCTAGGGCTGCCAACTGCCAGGTGGGCCTGGACATCCCCTTGAATTACTACTGATCTCCAGATTATAGAGACTAGTGTTTTGGAGGGTGGACCCTATGGCATTGTATCACCCTGTTCTCCCCAAATCTCATCCTCCCCAGGCTCCACCACCAAATATTCAGAAATTTCCCAACCCAGTGTTGGCATCAAGAGTAGCAAGGACATGAAACCAACATAGCAGTCCATCAACAAGATAAAGACAGTGCATAAGCACTTAACAGGCACAAGATAAAACAATGCAGAGGAGAAATGTACACAGGAGGAAAACCAGATTAATGGTTTGACCCTTAGTCCAAAATTTTAAGTAAATTTGAATCCTAATGCAAGCATCAGATTCAGTCTATAAAAAGGGTTAACAAATAAACTAAACACATCCAAAAATAACTGACTTGGTTTTTTATTTCTTCTTCCAGTATTTCATCTCTCCCCAGTTCATCTCCTCTAAAGACACATGCCATAATTTGTAGTTCAAACTCCTTTCCACCCAAATTTTGTTCCATCTGCAACAGATACTGTGACACAAGTCAAAATTAAAATCTGAACCTGAACTTTCTGATTGGTCAGAGTACATTGGGTCTTAGGCAATATTCCCTCTAAGCTATGGAGTCCTGTGAGCAAAAATTCTACTTAGTGAACTACTGGCATTAAAGTTGTGAGCGAACAGTTTGGCTACTGCATAAGTTAGTTTGCTCTGGAGCCATCCTTCCTGAGCTAAGACAAAAATGTGTGAGCCCAGAGGCTAAAAAACTGTGAACTACAACACACTAACTCAGCTTAGAGGGATCAATGGTCTTAGGGTGGCTATGCATGCATCTTAAAACAAAAAAAGAGCCAGAAATGCTCCAGCAGACTTTTTACCTAGAAAACAAAAGACTTCTTAAAAGTTAAGAAAGAAGATGGATGATGCTTGCTTAATGACAAATCTAGGGAGAGATAATACTTTAGGATTTGAACACAGTTTGAGTCCAGTGGAACCTTTAAGATGACAAAAAAATATTTAAGGTATAAGCTTTTGTGTGCAAGCACACGTCTTCAGATACAGTGAAACAGAATTTCCTCAACCATTACATATAGGTAGAGAGAGGGTGGGGGGCTTAATTGCCAGGAAGGGCTAGTTAGAGTCAATACACATAAGTAACTTGGCAATTATAACTCATACTGGAAGGGAAGGGAAGAGAACAAGAATAGCTGGGGCATAGCCAGCCTGATTAGAAATACCTTGCTGTATTTTAACTACTCAGCCACTAGTATTTGTGTAGCTGTAATGTGATGAATGAGGAGGCAGGATTTTATGCTATTTGTGTATAAAAACACCAGGTGGCCTCAGAAGGTCCAGGAGTGGGGGCAGGAAGCCCTCCCACTGTTGTCTCCCCCAAACACCAAAAATATAGAGCATCACTTGCCCCAGACTGAGAGTTCCTATCTATACTTTGTGTAGGGCTGCTAAGTCCAACTTGGGAAATATCTGGGGACTTTGGGGGTGGAGCCAGGAGACTTTGGGGGTGGAGCCAGGAGAAAGGAAGTGACATCATTTTGTGATGTCACATCCTGTGATGTTGCTTCCACATGCTGACACATGAACTCATGAAGTTTCCTAATACTGAATCAGGCCATTGGTCCATCAAGGTCAGTATTGACTACTCAGACTGGTAGTGGCTCTCCAGGGTCTCAGGCTGAGATCTTTAATGTCACCTATTACCTGATCCTTTTTTAGCTGAAGAGGCTGATACCTCCTGCATGTCAAGCAGATGCTCTATCACTGAGCAACGTCCCTACTAAATCCTTCCTCATCTCGGCAGAATATGAAGCACTAAGTGCTACACAAGTGCTAAATATGATTTTCATATCATAAGAACAGGAGAGAAGCCACAGTGGATTGGCCCATCCAGTACAGCCCATCCAGTCCAACACTCTGTGTCACAACAGTGGCCAAAAATACCAGGTGCCCTCAGGAGGTCCAGCAGCGGGGCCAGAACTCCAGAAGCCCTCCCACTGTTGCCCCCCCAAGCACCAAGAATGCAGAGCCTCACTGCCCCAGACAAAGGGTTCCATTTAGACCTTGTGGCTAATAATAGCCACTGATAGACCTCTGCTGGATGGGGACAGAGAGAGAGAGAGAGACAGACAGACAGAAAAAAGAAAGGGAGAGAGAGAAGGGGAAAAAACTGGCAGAGGCACTTACTTCCATTTAGACCTTGTGGCTATAATAGCCACTGATAGACCTCTGCTGGATGGGGACAGAGAGAGAGACAGACAGACAGACAGACAGACAGAAAAAAGAAAGAGGGAGAGAGAAGGAAAGGAGCTGGAAGAGAAACTTACTTTGCCAGCCACATGCAAAAGCAGCTCCTTCAGTCCCTCCTTAATCTCTGGGCGGACCTGTCTTGCTGTGGAAGAAGCTCTCTTGCTGACTTCTTAAAGGGGAAATGTCTGGCGAGGCTTTTTACTGCAGGGCAGGCTCTCTGCAGACATTTCCCTTTTAAGGCAGCCATTTTGTCCCCCCGGTGGCCAACTTTGGAAAAGCGGGAGATAAGCACTAAAAATCAGTGTTTCCCCCGCCCCACCGGGGGACTTGGCAGTCCTAACTTTGTGGCTAATAGCCACTGATGGACTTCTGCTCCATATCTATATTCTAATTCTGAGAGGGGGTTTTTTTTTCTGTGTGGATACTTATATCTGCCAAAAGAGAGCTCACTCTCCCCCAACAGCTTTTTCTACATAGTCAGGGAGCGGGGCCTTTCTCAGTTTGAAGAAATATCCAAAAAGTTTAAAAGAAACTTCAGGAACCATTGAATTCCCTCCAATGCCTTTTGAAATGGCCTTCACAGGGATCTCTAACTCCAGGCATCAACTGTGAGAGATTAGAATCTTTGGGGGCGGGGGGGGGGGGCTTCTAACTGTTTTTGTCAGTAACAGAAGGCATGGTTTTTACTGGCAGCAGTCTAGGGTTGCCAATTATCTCCCCTAGCCACTGGCAGTGGATCCAGGCTGGAAAACTCCTGGATGTTTGGGGTGGAGCCTGGGGAGGACAGGTACCTCAGTGAGGTACAATGCAATAAACTCCACCCTCCAAAGCATCCATTTTCTCCATGGAAAGTTATCCTTGTATTCTGGAGATGAGCAGAAATTCCAGGGGATCCCCAGGTTCCACCTGGAGGCTGGCATCCCTAGGCAGCACCCTTTGTGTGACTTGATACCACCTGATTTGCATGACTCAGGTAGGTCCAGCTGCTTTGCTACTGTTCATCAGCAGCTATCCTATGAAAGCCAGTATGATGTAACAGTTAGAGCTGCAGACTGGGATCCACAAGACCCAAGTTCAGATCCCCATCTTGCAGTGCAGGCTGACTGGGAGATTTTGGACCAGTCACATACTTTCAGCTTAACCAACCTCACAGGGTTGTTATGCAGATAACAAGGAGGAAATAATACTGTAAACTGCTTTAGTCCCCACTGTGGAGAAAGACTGTAATTTTCCTAGGTAGAGGCTGTGGGGGAGGGGGGTGGAGATGGAAAGCTGAAGACAGAGGTAGGTTGGCTGTTGGGTGGGAAGGAAATAGGGTTGCCAACTCCAGGTTGGGAAATTCCTTGACATCTGAGGGGTGGAGCCTGGGGAGGGTGGGATTCGAGGAGGGACTACAGACCAGTATAATGCCATAGATTCCACCCTCCAAACCAGCCATTTCCTTCACTTGAACTACCATTGCTAGCCTCCAGACAAGCGCTGGAAAGCACCCAGAATTACAACTGTTGTCCAAGTGACAGAGATCAGTTCCCCTGGATAAAATGTCTGCTTTGGAGGGTTGAGTCTATGGCATTATACTCTGCTTAGGCTGCTTGCCTCCCCAATCCTCACTGTCCCAAGGCTCCACCCCCAAATATCCAGGAATTTCCCAACCTGGAGCTGGCAGCCCTAAGGTGAATTGATCTCTGCAGCTGGGAGATCCATTGTGATTCCCAGAGCACTGCCACTACTGCTGTGGGGGGAGAGGAAGCAGGCAGGAGGCTGGGAGAGTGCTGGGGGCAGAAAGAGTGATGGAGTGAGGGACAGAAAGAGACAGAAAGAGTGATGCGTTGGGGAGGCAGAAAAACAAAGAGAATGATGATAGGTCAGAAAGGTAGAGGAAGTAACATACATGGAAGAGAGAGAGAGAGTAAGGAAGGGGGGGCAGAAGGGAGAAAGAGTGTGAGAGAGGTAGGGTGAGAAGGGAAAAAGCAAAGGTGTGAGGAATGGGATAACCATCCCACAAGTTTCTTGCACGTCTCCACTTGTGTTTATCTAATTCCCTTTTGAAGCCATCCATGCTTGTAGCTGCCACCACCTCCTGTGGCAGTGAATTCCACATGTTACGTGGAATTAGAATCAAACAAAGTAGAAATCCTGGAGTATCTAGTTGAGCAATCAGTATTAATAGGTCTGACATTTGCTAAGATTTATGAAAAATATGACCTTATAACCCATTGTTGCCAGAGGGAACCACTGGTTAATCAAAAAACTCAATTAAACAATAGTCCTCTTTTTGGGAAACATCCATTAAATAAAGCAAGAAGAGGAGATACTGGGAATACCTATTTTGATCTAGATCATCATTCAAGCCCAGATGAAGATTTCTGTCAGGTAGTGATGAATGTTTATCCTTATCAAGGAAAATATATGAACTGGTACCTGAAATGGCTTTCTTACTATATCACATATAGATTTAAATATATCACATATAGATTTAAAAACAATAGAAAGAATCCAGGTACCAATGCATCATGATCATCTTTTACTTACATTATTTTCTCCAAGGTTACCAAAACTTATCTTGGCTAAAAGTAATTTTTTATAAACATATGAAATAATTCCCTGAAGCCTTTCCATGACCCAGTAGTTACACCACTGATTCCATCAAAATGTTCCATTCCTGAAATGAGGGTTCATGATAACAAGGTAAACAAGATCAATAATAAAAATTCTGACTCATACAAGGGTTCACCCTTACCCATAGATCAGGAGACATTTTCTAATGAAAAGAAGGGAAAGGAGGAAAAGAAAGGGAAGGCATCTGCCAAAAATAGGAATGAAATTAAAGAAACAGCTGGATTGATTCCAATCACTGACCCTTCTAATAATCTAGCTAGCAAATTTTGTGATCTAGCTGCTACATCGGTTTTAGACTCAGTTGAAACCAATTTATTCTCATCCTTTTCCAGTCTTGATCTATAAGAACAGGGTAATATGATAAAACATTTTCAAACTTTGCAGCAGAAATTAGAAGAACTCCATCAATCTTCCTATAAAAAATACAACAAGTTTGAAATGCAAATTCCTGTGAAATTTTTCTCCAGCCCAGTTGCCCAAACAAGTGGTCAATATGGAGCTTCTAGTGAGCTTGATGTTAGTGATATGGAACATGAAGATAATGGCCTGCTGCCCCTTGAACCCGAGATTAAAATCAGAAAGTCCAATGGCTGTATTGTACAGAATCCAGATAGGATTTTGCCAGTTTCCCAAGATTGCCAGTTTCTCATCTTCTCTCCAGTTGAGAAGGGAAATTAGCCATAACAAAAGAGGGCAGAGGAATGGTTTACAAAGGGCAATTAATTACCAGCACCTTTCTATCTTTGCTTGTGCTGCTACAGTTCTTTAATTATGCAATTTTCACAAAAGGGGGGAAATAATGGACATTCTGCCTTGATGGGGGCAAAAACATTGGGAGTGAATGTCACAAGGCTTATGTTTCCATTCTTTCAAGTATGGCTTACATTGGGCTGCTTTTCTTTCAAAGGCTTACAAGGAAGTATGCAGGGACTTCCATTCACTGAACAGAGACAACACACCATTTCTCTGCCAAGGTAAACACTCTCAATTCAGCCGTCTGACTCCTTTCACTCCAAACGAAGTATCAACACACAGTTTTTGCTAATCAATATATTTGGCAGTCCAAAATACAGTAAAATTAGTTGAAGATGTTCTGGATATACAGACTTTTTGAAAATCCTTTATCAAGCCTGGACTTATTATGAAGCCATGCCTAAAGACTTAATTTCCAGTGCTGAAGCTCCTGATTCTGGCACAGCATCAATTTCTTTTGTCTTTTGTAGATTTTCCAGGGCTGCAAATAGGGCATCAGCAAGCACCTCTGTGGACTGCCCATCATACTGATACATGTCTGCCCCATTATGCTTGAGCTGAGCCCAGATCTTGTTGCAGTAATCGTACAAGACAGGTGACGGGATCATCATGGCAATGGTAAGAGGAGCTGGAATCAGGACCATTGTTCTTGTCCTTCCAATTTTGGCTTCCTCCCCCATATCCATTTCACTCCCAGTTATAGCCTGTGCGGGGCTGAGCAGAATGGTTGCCTTTTGTTAGCCAAATTGCCTTGATTTCTTTGTCAATATTGGGGAATTATGAATATTAATAACTGGCAATAGGCATAAACGGATCACACCTGTGTCTACAGAGGTTGGGCCCCTTCCAGACAAACCAGAGAATAGACAAGGAAACTGATGTAATGATAAAGCAGTGTTTCTTTACTAAGAAATTATATCTCATTCAAACAATACAGAATCACACACACACATACAGATTCTAGGAAATTAGAGAGATTAAGAGACATTTGCATAAGCAGGAGATTGTTGGTTTCCTGTAAAAGGCAATATTTACCTCTCCAGTAGCTGGTGTAGTCCTTCTGGAAAAAATAATAATAGGCTGGGAGAAAGATTGGGGGAGGGGAGCACATGTGCTGAACCAGCAGCAGCATGTGTAGGCCCTTGGCTGTGCAGACCAAGAGTCTTGAAGGTAAGGGAGGGCAGGAGGTCATCGAAGCAAGAGAGAGAGAGCTGGCTGCTGGGTGCTTTCTTTTATTGGGGGGTGGTCTCTGGGGGCAGGCTTGGCCAGATGCCTGTCCTGAGACCATTCCTTGCTGGTCCACCAACTAGCAGTAGGAGAAGGGGGGTTGGGCAATGTTAGATTCTACCTAGCATAGTCAGAGGAATACCTGGGGCCAGAAGCTGACATCATAGGCTAGGAGCATTGTCTTGTAGATGGGATTAACCTCTCTGGGCAGCCAAACCGGTTTTTAGTTGGTCAAGTCCATTGTTTCACTGGTCAAGGAATGTTGGGGGGGGGGGGTTGCCGCCTGCAATGTGTAGAGAACATGTAATGGAATTTGTGAGCACATGTCTTTAGCCAGAGACAAGATGGCTATTTTCTGTGTCAGTGTCTTTGTGTGTTAAGAGAAGCCTCCTGGGGTTGGCAACCTCGGAAAACGCTGTTTTAAGCCTCTGCTGGAGCTGTTTGCAGCTGTTTTTGTTCTTCCTAGTTCCTCTCACACAATTAGCAACAGTCCATTTACCACTTATGAATTATCATTCATAAGAGTGCGAAAGCACCTTGCTGGCTTACACTTTGTCATACCTGTGCTGCAAATGGTGACTGTGGTTGGAGAATGTTACTGCTTGAATGGGCTCTAGGTGGCTCAAGTCTGGGTCCCTGAAGGAGTTTTTTACTGGTGCACTAGGGGCTCCAGTTTCTCGGAGAAGATTGGCAACTTGTCTGATTTTCTCTTCTAAGTCACCCCATGGGATATTGTCAGGCTGGATGGGACCTGGAGTGACTTTAGTTTGGCCATTAAGACCAGCATAAAGTGTACTTTTGAAATCTGAGTTGTCAAAGTCATAGGTTCCCTGGAAGCAGGTAACCAAGTGGGCTAGCATGGCTAAGAGCTTTCCCCAAGCCACTCAGGCTTTATGATTTTCTCCTGCTGCTTGACTTTCTGTGACATACAACTTATCGGCTGTCCATTTTGGCCAAATTAATTTGGTGACTTCTTGCATCCAGGGGATCTGATTAAGGGAGGCAAGATTTCAGGTGGCTATTCCAGATTTGATAGCTGGGACATCTATACCAGTTACACAGAGCCGCACCAGTTGGGTTAGGTCTTCTCTGCTAGCATTAGGGTGGAGGTTAGCTACTGCTGTGAACCAGGCTATTCCTGTTTCATGTGTGAGGGGACCTATCTGAACTGCAATTGCTTTGGCCTCAGTGGGTTTCCACCAGATTTTCTCTATGATTTCTGGATTTTGAAGACAGTCATTAGCTTCCTCGTGGAGATTTATGGGAAACACCAGTGCGGCGTCTTCCCAGTCAGTGTTAAAAGGAATTTGTGGGATAGTGTCCTCCAGAAGTTGCTCATAGGGAGCTATTTGCCAGAGGTTAAGGGCTGCATTGGGGTGGACTGAAGATATGAGGGCTTTTTGGAGTCCTAGCTGCTGTTTAGGGGTATTTATTTATTTCTTACAGGCATCGTGGCTAACATAATTTATCTGGGTGGTTTGTTGCTCAGCAAGGTATTTAGCTGTGTGCTGAGTCTCAGTGAGTTTCTGTTCTAATTGGGCTGCTTTTTGTTTGGAAGCCTGAGCGTGGGTGAAGGCTTCCTCTAATTTTTGCTTGGTGTCTAGTGTGGCAGACACATAGGTCTGCTTATCTAACAGTAGGTCAAATCTTTCCTCCCTCAATTTCTCTGCTTCTTTCTCAATTGCTTCTAATTTATCTGATGTTTCTTCATATAATTTCTGCATTTGCTGGACGAATGATACACTGTCACCCAAGGCTATCCATAGTCCCCATGGAGCATAATTGTCTCATATGGAGCTGCAGAGTTTCTCTTTTTGGCAAAAATCATGGAACACATCCCTTAATGTTTGTAGAGGGTCCGATCCTTTAAAGGAGCTGGGTTCCCAGGGATTGTGTCCCTTCTGGATAATCCATTTCTCTACCTTGTCTAGATTTTTTTGAATATGATGGTGGGATCTATCTGTTCTCTTGGTGTCCTAAAGCCAAGGGTTCCTAGCCCTGCACAAGTACTGCTATGACTGATGCAGGAGTTCTTCCTAGTTACTGCTGGAGGCAAGAAAAGCTGAACCCTACCTTGGGGAAACTTCCTGCCTATTGAGGCATAGGGAAAGGAGAACTGAGTTCCTGCCAGTAGAGCCCTCCTAGTCCACTACCTTGTGTTAGCCAATCTTTTGGATGGCAGGGGTACATTGTTCTGCTATCTAGGGGAAATCTGCTGTCTAACACAGTTGCCACCGCTGGTGCACAAACAAGACAAATAGTCCCAGAAAGTGCTACTCTTGGGAATTAAAATGCATGACACCGAGTACTCCTCAGCTACTGTATAATGAGGGCACAGCACCGGGTACTCCCCAGCTACTGTGTGCAAAATGGCATCTCCTAGCTGAAAGTGTGTGGGGGAGCCCTAAGAGTTGGGAATCCTTAACCTTGGCCTAACTTTTTACCAAACCCAAACCCAAAACTTTTTACCAAACCCAAACTTTTTACCAAACCCAAATCCAGACAGACTGGTAATGGGAAATGAGATTCCCAGGACTTCACCACATTGCCCCCATGCTGTCAACTGAACTCAGTCTATTTCCACAGAGTTGTGCCTCAATCGGTGCTGCTGAGCAACATGGCTGAAAGAGATAAGAGGGGATGAGCCTCCTTGTGGGGAGGGTGAGGTATAAATTGGATAAATAAATAGAGAAAGAAAGAAAGAAAGAAAGAAAGAAAGAAAGAAAGAAAGAAAGAAAGAAAGTGGTTCTCACCCTGATAGAAGTCTCCAAGCACACAGAAAATCACACTCACACTCACACACCTAGTGAGAGTCTCTTGGGGACATTTTGCTACATCTACACTCTGAGTTCCATGCATCCACTTTACTCAGAGTTGCAGGGTAGTACCCACTTGCCTCCACCAAATCGGTTACCCCTACCAGCTTTGAATTAAGAAGCTGTATAGCTGACTTTAGTTTCTGGGGAAAAGCAGTCAAATGATAGGCCTTAGCAAGAGGTGGGGTAATAGCAGAGATCTTGCAGGTAGAGAAAGAAGTACTTTTCTCCCTTTCTTACAATATAAGAACTCGTGGGCACTTCATGAAATTGCTGAACAGTCGGGTTAGAACAGATAAAAGAAAGTAGTTCTTCACCAAGGAGTGATTAACACGAGAAATTCACTGCCACAGGAGGTGGTGGCGGCTAGAAGCATGGACGGCTTCAAGAGGAAATTAGAGAAACATATGAAGCAGAGGTTCATCAGTGGCTATTAGCCACAAAGTATAGATAGGAACTCTCAGTCTGGGGCAAGTGATGCTCTGTATTCTTGGTGTTGAGGGGGGCAACATTGGGAGAGCTTCTAGTGTCCTGGCCCCACTGCTGGACCTCCTGAGGGCATCTGGTGTTTTTGGCCACTGTGTGACAGAGTGTTGGACTGAATGGGCCACTGGCCTGATCCAACATTGGCTTCTCTTATGTTCTTATGCTACCAACGTTTACAGGGATTTTCTTTTTATGAGAGTTTTTAATAACCAGACAGTTGCTTAACCAAAAGGGTTATTTTTATTATATAGAAGAAGATCCTAATAAAATGCACACATTCCGAAATAAGACACATGTTAAGTCATACACACAAGTAATGGAAGTACAGAGGTGAGCGGGCATAATAAAAGGGTGTTGGGGGAATATACTTTACCTATCCAGGAGATCTGGAGTCCATGGAGCAGAGACTGGAAAGATGTAAAATGTTCTAAATGAATTTGGGGGTGACTTGCCAATAGAGTGCTCAGGCAGCCACACCAAGACTGAGCTCTGAGTGCTATTTTTATACCCAAAAATGTGTCCAGAGTGCTTGCTAATGTGCAGGGTCCCTCAGAACAAAGAACTGATGAGATAATTTAGGGGTATGATGGGATTAATCAGGGCTAGAACAATGAAGTTTGGAAACTTTGTATAGAGTTCCCAGGAACAGACAAAAGAGGCCAGAGGTTTCTTGTACTTGTAAAGTAGATTTGGGGTTGGGTTCCTGATGAAAGATTAATGGATTGCTAATTTAAACTAATCAAAATGGAAACAATACTGCTTGATGAACCACCTGGTCTTGGGCTGTGGGAAAGGGGTAAAAGGCAGAACTTGTCATTGTCAAGGAAATGCAGAAAAGAAAGATGAAATTAGATTGATGGGATTAGCATTTGAGATTGAAAGAAGTTACTGTGGGGCGAGGCAGGCCCATTTTCAGAGTAAACAGATGCTGGGGGAGGGGTAGATACATATAGCTGTCAGGGCAAGATCTCATGTGCTTTTTCCAGGGTCATATCCTAGGCATGATATTATGGCTTGCCAGTCCTGGCTTCCATCGTTGTGTTCACGTGTCAAGTTGACTGGTGTAGGGACTCCTGAGGTATCCCTAAGGGGTCTAGTAATGAAATGACCCCTTCTGAGAGGCACAGAGTTGGCATACTTACAGTGTAGAGAGCTCTGCTAGGACCACTGAACAGTTCCAGTGTCCCCAACACAGACTATTTCCAAAGAAAGCAGTGAAATGTCACAACATACTGGATGTAGCTCAGAGTCACTGCCTTACTCATCAGTAGCCCAGATAATGAGACACCCCACTTCTGAATTGAACCAGAAACCCACAAAGTCAGGCCAAGGAGGGCACTCTTACTCTGAGCCACAGAGCTAGCCATAGCTCTGCAAGAGTTTCAATTTCAGATTGCACAAGGCAGCCCTGGAAGTAATTTCCAGTCCCCCTCCACCAGGCAAAGGTATGCATATGGAATAACAAAGAGTTTCCACAGGAAAAGTATTTACATTTCCATAGCTATTCAGTAGCAACCTGGAAAATAGCTCCTCTGTCTCCAAACCTTCAGGTACCCCTTTTGTGATACTCAGTGCTTGTGTAGAAATCTTTTGGCTTCACCTGTCCTTCCTGCCCCCTCCCGCAGGTTACTGAGATGAGCCAATCAAACATTAAAATTATTAATGATCCTTCCTGACACCAGTCTGGGACCCATTTCCCCTCTTTTGTCTAAGCCTGGAAACCTATTCAACCTGCCTCGGCAGGACCATCAGCGGTCATCATATCCATTCAGCTACTGTTCTGTCCTGGCATCAGCTGCTGAGACGCTGGGCTGAGTACCTTTCTGGAGAGTGAGCAACGCACAGCCACTTTAAACTGAAATCCTTTTATTCAACTCCAAAACATATTTATCATAGATCATGTACCCACGATCTTAGGTGAAGGCTGGGTAGCAGAGTTACATCTAGTGATTCCAATCTTCAGTAGCCATGTCCGTGACTTCATGTTCTGTCTGTAGAGACTTTAGCCTCACCTCCCTGTCGGCCTGTTTCGCCTTCAGCCTGACAGCTTCTCTTTTCAGGGTCTCTTCCTTCTTGGTGAACTCTGCCCTCTTGGCGGCCATAGCGGCATCAACCTTTGCCTCAATTAACCTCGTGGCATCTGTCTTGTACTCACCAGAGGAGTGACTGGGGGTGCCAGAGTGATGAGATCTATGAGAGGATCCGGTATGCCGAGACGTGAGGGAGGATCCGGTATGTTGAGATGTGAGGGAGGGCGCAGGATGGCGAGAGGCCCTGTCATGAAGTGACCTGTCAGAGCCCCCGGTGTGCTGAGACTTGTAGGCATCCTCAGAACTGTGGCCTGACTTGTGAGAGACCATGGTGCATTGGGTCTTGCAAGAGGCCGCCGAACTGATGGATATGTTGGAGGCAACTTCACCATCACGTTTGCTTGCAGCTAGGAGACGTCTCTCGCTTTCTTCCTCAATGTGCCACGCCAAATCCTGGTCAGAGGTGGTGTAGGCATTTTCTTTTCCCTGAAGATCTGTCTGTAAAGCTTGCCTTTCCATTAGGACTTCAGCTCCGTTCAACCGATCCAGGATGCTAACAATACGTTTGATACATTCTTTCCACCCCACAGCATGAGCTGCGAGGGCCTTTCGCAATGTGCACATATGGGTCAGACTGGTAGCATTGGCTGCTGCATCTATGTCTGTCTGAACCTTTTCCTAAGACTTCTGCAACTACTTATACAAATGCACTTTCTGGTCCAGCAAATAATCATGCATGTCAGGGGTTAGCTTTATTTTCCTTCCCTGCAACATATGTGCATCATCAATCTGTAAGCTTCCATTCACGGCATAGTTGGGCTTCCGTCACTACATGCGGCTCCATCCATGTTTTGTGCGAGCAAAGGAAGAGATCCTTAAAAAGGTGTTGTTTTAAATAGAAGGGAAAAAATCCAGCAAAAATGTAACAATACTGAATTTCACCCAAAGGTGGCGCTATTGTAGCAGCACTGAGCTGCGTCAAATTGCTTTTTGTGCAGTTCTGAATTTTAGCCACCAGGGGGCAGCCACTTTATGCCTTTGCTTGCTCTGTTACTTGTATCAGAATTGAGCCAGCTAGCTGAGCTGTGTCAACATTGCAAAATAAAGGACCTTTGTTTGCATGTAAATAGTCTAGGCCAGCTGGTTCTGTTACTACTGAACTAAAACTGCTTCTGAGAAAAGGTAAAACTGCTACTCCCTTTATGTGCTGGAAATTACAGGTTTTCTACTCTTTTCAAGAGAACGGATTTCAGTGTTTCTGGCAGATGACTAAAACTGGGCTCAGAGGAAGCATCCTTGCAGAACAAAGCCATCCTTTTTTCACTATTCTGTCCCAGCGCTCAGCACAGCTCCATTTGAACTAAACACCTTTCTAGAAAGTACCAACGCACAACCATATAGCTTGAATCATCTTTTATTGAACTTCATGCATTCAGTTAGAATTACTTACTGAGCTGGCTAGAAAGTCCCATGACGCAATTCAGATCTCTTGGCCATGGTGAAAAAAGGATGGCTTTCCTCTCTCCTTAAGGTAAGTTTTAGACAATGGCAAGAAGAAGAGCTATAAAACTCCTTTCGCGCCGATGGCTCAGGAAGTTACCTGATGAGCCAACCAGAGAGGGGGGCTAGCTGGGACTACAATTCCCAGGAGCAACTGCCAGAGAGGGGGGCTAGATGGGACTACAATTCCCAGGAGCAACTGCTGGCTTAAAGATACACACAGCAGCTTCACTAACTACAGTTAACGCTGACTGGGGGCAGCACAGCTACATTATGCTGCACATGAAGTGTAATGTAGTATGTTCTGTGTAACAATTGGCCTGTCATGTGCTCCCAGGTAATGGTGCCCATCGCATGGCCAGAGCACATGGTCAGGCAGAGAGGGGAGCTTGAATCTGGAGGAACAATAGACATCCGGATTCAAATCCTCCACCAATGTGGGACCTAGATTCTCCTTGGGGAGCCAATGTGGCCAAAGGCTCCTCCAGGGAACCCATGACAAACATGTGCATATGTTAAGACCCTATCAGGTCTTTTGGGTGCGGCCGGAGGTGTGGCTCCGGCCAGCATATGATGAGGGCCCTGGAGCCCTGGAAGCATGCTTGATCTGACAATTTACTGGGCATGCTGAATCACAATAAAGGCTTCATGATTTCACTGTCCCTGGTCTCCTGAGTCCAGTATGCTTCACTGGCAATGAAGGTTGGATCCCAATGAGCTATTCCTCAGCTGACACCAGCACCACATCAAGCCCAGACCAGATCCATCAGCCACCAGCCCCGCTCGGCTCCAGCGCCACCACACCGCCATCAGCTCCTGAGGATCTTGCTCGATGCACTGCTGCAAATCCCAGAATGGCCACTGCTCCGGGAACAACCCACCCATTCAATCCAGCCTGCCCCGAAGACTTGGAAGCCTGGATGGACCAGCTCACATCCTACTTTGACACACAGGGCATCACAGATGCTGGAAAGAAGTAGTCCTGGCTCATGGCCTCCTGTGGGGTAAAGATGCTGAAGTTACTCCGCAGCCTGCTTTCCCCTCGTACCCCAGTGGAGGCCCCGTACAATGACATCATGGCACTCCTAAGGAACCACTTGTCGCCAAGACCCTCCAAGAACATGCAGTGTGTGAAGTTCTTCTGCTGGCTGCAGCAGAAGGGTGAATCTGCCTCCAATTACCTGGCAGCCCTCCACCATCTCCTGGTGGGGTGCGAGTTCATGGTCATAGAGGACATGCTATACTCTGTGTTCCTGTGTGGGGTTCGTGACCTCAAGCTTTAAAGGAAGCTGATGGCCAACTCCACCGCTTCCCTGGACAAGATGCTAACCATGGCTTGCGCCTTTGAGGTCTCTCAGCAGGAGAAGCTAGGCACATCCACGGCTGCTCACCAGACCAGGGCTGCTGCAGACTCTGATGTATCCAAGGACGATGAGACACTCCAGGTACAGCGCCAGCCTCCAGGACAGGGGTCCCACAACTTGGGTGAGAAGGCTTCCTACTCACTGACGCCACACTCCAAACATTCCATGTGTGCTAGCTGCGGCGACCAGCATGACCGCCGGACCTGCCGTTTCCAGGAAGCAGAGTGCCAGTCATGTGGCAAGAAGGGCCACATCGCCTGGGCCTGCCACACCTGCTCCAATAGCCACACCCAAGCCGCGCACCAGGAGTCCACCAAACTCCTCCAGACAGCAGCAATCCACCACCACCACCGTAAGACACAGCAGGTAATGAAATTGCCCCCTGACACCCCCAACAAAATTAAGGTCTCAGTTTTGACTGAGAGGACCCCCTGCAAGATGGAAGTAGACACCGGGTCATCCTACTCCATAATCTCAGAGTCCACCCTTCACAGGCTCTGCCCCAGGGGGGGTGGGGGGCCCCACTTCAGAAAGTCCAGGCCCTAACCCTGTGGGACTTTCAGAAGAACCTGATACCGATAAGGGGGTTGGGCAAGTTTTGGGTCCAATTTAAGAACTTTACAAGATGCTTGGGCCTCCTGGTGGTGGCGGGCAACCTCACAAGCCTGCTGGGACTCTCCTGATTCCAGCTCCTAGGGCTGGGCGTCACTGGGGTACACAGCCTGCAGCCCACAGATTTTACCGACATCTGTGAGGAATTCCCAGTGGTTTTCAATGGGGCACTGGGCTCATATACAGGGCTGCCCGTCTCCCTGGATCTCGACCCCGTGGTCCGGCCTGTGCACATACTGGTCCGCCATCCGCTGCTCACAGTGTGGCCCAAGATCGAGTGGGAGCTCGATAAGCTGGTCACTTAGGGAGTACTAGATCCAGAGTCCCACACCCGATGAGAGACCCCGATTTTGACGCCAATGAAGGCAAACAGGGACATCCGCATCTGCGCGGACTATAAGTGCACCATCAATACAACACTTCAGACCCACGCCTACCCAGTCCCGGTCATCAGCCATGTGTTGGCCTCCCTGGCAGGGGCGCAAGTGTTTGGGAAACTAGACCTCGCCTAGGCCTACCAGCAGCTGCCGGTCAACGATGCCACAGCAGAAGCACAGACCATTGTGATGCACAAGGGGGCATTTAAGGTAAAGCGCCTCCAGTTCGGGGTCAGTGTAGCCCCCAGTATCTTCCAAGAGTTAATGGACTGTTTGTTAAAAAGTCTTCCAGGGGTGCAACCCTTTTTCGATGACGTCCTGATCACGGCTCCGGATGTCAAGGCCTTCTTGGCCCGCCTACGCTCCGTCCTCAAGCGATTTCAGGATGCTGGCCTGAAGGTGAAACACAAGAAGTGCCTCCTCGGGATGCCTGTGGTGGATTTCCTTGGCTTCAAGGTAGACGCCCACGGAATTCAACCCAGTAAGGACAAGGTAAAGGCCATCTCCAATGCCCCGGCCCCCAAGTCCAAGGCTGAGCTGCAATCTTTTCTGGGACTCATCAACTTCTACCATGCCTTCCTTCCCCACAAGACAGGGGTAGCTGAGCCCTTACACAGGCTCTTGAACAAAAGCACCACCTGGACTTGGGGTCCTCGCCAGGCAGCGGCCTTCCAGGGCATCAAGGACCTCCTAATGTCCAATGCAATCCTTGCTGACTTCGACGAAGCCCTGCCCGTCGTATTGGCCTGTGATGCATCTCCATATGGGGTGGGGGCAGTTTTGGGTCACAAACTGCCGGATGGCCAGGAGGTTCCGGTCGCGTATTACTCCCAGACCCTAGTCCCGGCCAAAAGGAACTATGCTCAGATAGACAAGGAGGTGCTTGCAATTCTGGCTGGGGTCAAAAATTTCCATACTTACTTGTATGGGCGCAAGGTCACGGTCGCTACGACCACAAACCTCTTCTGGGCCTCCTCGCCCCGGATCGCTGCACACCACAGATGTAGTCCCTGCGAGTCCTCCGATGGTCGATCTTCCTCGCGGGGTACAACTATGATTTGGTGCATCACCCGGGAAAGGCCATGGGCCATGTGGACACACTCAGCCACCTTCCGCTGCCCTCCTGTGACCCCGACCCAGCTCCGACTTACAATGTCGCTCTGCTCAAGGACCTGCCGGAGTGGCTGCTTCAGGTATGGGACGTGGCCCGACGCACAGCCTGGGATTGTCAACTCTCCTGAGTCTCCGAATGAGTGGGAAGGGGGTGGCCAGGAATCCGGACCCTGAGTTTGCGGCCTTCTCAATCCGGTGCACAGAACTCTCCACCCACAAGGGGTGCCTACTCTGGGGCTCGAGGGTAGTGATTCCGGAACCCCTCCGCCCATGAGTGCTGACCGCTCTGCATGAGCACCACCCTGGGGTAGTACAAATGTAGGCCCTGGCCCAGAGCTACATATGGTAGCCAGGCCTTGACAAAGAGATAGAGGACCGGGTCTGCCGCTGCGAAAAGTGCCAAGAGACCTGTCTGGACCCTCCACACACTTCTGTCTGCCCCTGGGAGTCCACCCAATGCCCCTAGTCCCGGCTCCACGTGGACTTTGCAGGCCCGGTACAGGGGCAGCTTTTCTTTATTCTAGTCGACAGCTACAGCAAGTGGCTGGAAGTCATTCCGGTGCGCGCCACCTCCTCTGAAGCCGCCATTCAAGCAATGTGGCACATCTTTGCCACCCAAGGCCTGCCAGACACCATCGTCTTGGACAACGGCACGGCTTTCACTTCCGTGGAATTCTAGCACTTCGTGGAGCTCCATGGCATCCGACACATGAGATCTGCCCCTTTTCACCTGGCCACGAACGGCCAAGCAGAGTGAATGGTCCACACCACTAAGTAGGTGCTGAGTTGCATGGACCACGGGGATCTGGGGTTTAAGTTAACGGCTTTCCTATTCGGCCAGCGCACCACCCCTCACTTGGCTACTGGTTGCAGCCCCGCAGAGCTGCTCATGGGCCGCCACCTGACAACCCAGCTCGATTGGCTCCACCCCGATCAGGTGCCGGCTGCCTCCAAAGAACCCAATGTCCCCAAAGCTCCCAGAGGGTTCGTGCCAGAGGACCCGGTCTACATCTGCAACTATGCCTGGGGCCCCCTGTGGTTGCCGGGGAGGATTATCCGCATCACCTGTCCCCTCTCCTATGAAGTCACAGGTGAGGAAGGACAACGGTGGAGGCGCCATGTGGACTAGCTTTGCTGCTGCCTGCATGCCATCTCCGTGGACAATCCAGGGCTGGATTTCTCAGATGCGGAACCCGAGGTACCAGAGACAGATGATCCGCCTGCCCCACGACCAGCCAAGACTCTGCAGGAGGACTCCACAGAAGCCGCCCACCCAGACATCACTTCAGTCACCATCCCTGCACCGGCACCAGACCTGGCTCAGCCCGTGGCAGATATCCTCGAATCTCCGCTCCCTAGACCGGCAGCTCCGGCAACCCCACGTTGCTCGACCAGAGAACAGAAATGTCCCATGCACTTCAGAGACTATGTTTGCCAAGGGACAGTCCAGACTATGGGGGGAGGGGTGTAATGTAGTATGTTCTGTGTAACAATCGGCCTGCCATGTGCTTTCAGGTAATGGTACCCGCCGCATGGCCAGAGCACATGGTCAGGCAGAGAGGGAAGCTTGAATCTGGAGGAACAATAGACATCCGGATTCAAAGCCTCCACCAATGTGGGACCTATGGGGAGCCAATGTGGCCAAAGGATTCTCCAGGGAACCTATGACAAACATGCACATATGTTAAGCCCCTATCAGGTCTTTTGGGTGCGGCCGGAGGTGTGGCTCCGGCCAGCATATAATGAGGGCCCTGGAGCCCTGGAAGCATGCTTGATCTGACCATCTACTGGGCATGCTGAATCACTCAATAAAGGCTTCATGATTTCACCATTCCTGGTCTCCCGAGTCCAGTATGCTTCATGAAGAAACCTCACCTCCATTGTCTGGTCCAGGGAAATGCCAGACCATGCTATTGTTCCACAATGGGAATCACATCAACACATTGTCCCAAGAGATGCATCACATTAACATATCTTCAAGTCCCATTCTTCCTATAAAAAGGCAGGCTCTTGCTCATGCCAGGTGTGTCTACCCAGATGCCAATTGGCAGTTCAGCCTCAAACTTTGTTTAGGCCATAATCTCTTCTCTATGGACTTCTGCACATCTGGACAGGTAGTATAACCCCAATAATTGACCCTAAGCCTTGCTATCATCTCTATTTTCTTAGTTCTGAATTGCGTGCTTTTTCTTAAATGCTTAGTGTGATTATAATCAGGAAAATTATTTAATAAAAACTATTTGATTCACTCTTCAAGTCTGGAGTCTTCCTACTGTACTGGACCTTGGTATTCATGGCTAATTTGCCTCATAGCTAATTTCCCCCAACAATGAGGCAGGCCACTGATGGTAATCTGGACATTGTTATGGAGGCGACAATGGGTCAGCTTTAGGACAAAAAAAATTGCAGAGTTTACCATGTCCATGCCACTCTAGCTGGATTGCAAAGAGAGAGAGAGCCCTGGTGCCCCCCTTTCCACGGGGCTCACTGCAGAGGTCCCCCAGCCCCAGCCAGATGCCCAGGCTGGGTGGTCTGGCCAGGCCATTGCAACCCACCAGCACAAGGAAGATGCCCTCCAGTGAGGTCAGCTAGGAGTACATCCAGGCCCAGGAAAAGAAGTGCACAGAAATGTCAAAGCCCCCATCCAATCCATGTGACAATCAAATGTAGGCTCACCCACAACTGCAATGCTAGTAGCTTACAAAGTAGAATCCCTGCCCACAACACTCCACAGTTTAGAGGGAACATTGATCCTGACCCAATGATCCTCCCTGCTAAATTACAGGAAATGAAAAGTACCCATGAAAAATAACCTCTTGCAGAGAGACAGTATAGACATGTGAGGAAAAGTTTTGTTTTTTAAAAAAAATTGAATGAATTATCTTTCAAAACTTGCCAAACAAGTTGAGTTGTGATTAGTTATATTCTAAATGCACATCCTTAGTGGGTTGGAGCATAGTGTCAAGAGTTTAGGATTAGAGTAGTTCTTTAATATGTCTCCTTGAAAGCAGACCACTTGCAAGTGTCCATGAGTACAGATGTGTATTTCCATGACTATATACATAGAAACATGCACATATATTTGTGTGTGTGTTTGTATTGTTCAGTTGGAAGAGCTTCCATATTCTGGGTTTGGAGCTGACAGACTGTCACTAGATATAAAATAATGATTTTAATTTCCTAATCACAGTACAAAACTTAACCAGCACTGCAGCTGATGTTGTCATCTGTTTCAGTAGAAATGTGCATCACTTAAATTAATTTGAGTCTGTGAGATATTTCCATTGACATCAAACCTCTTAGAGACATTTTATTGTTACTGAAAGCATATGGGATGCTCCACTGACATTTTAATGGAGCTGCAGAGCTGAGCTGACAACAGTGAATCTATATTGCAGTGTTTAAAATTGTAATGAAAAGTAGCAAATATGTCAGTAGATCATTTGTATACTCACTGATCTACTTTAAAACTATCCCCCAGATCCTAACCCATTATTTTCTTCAGACTTAATTTTCTCACAAAATTGATTTTAAAAATCATCTAGCTTCTAAAATTTCAGAGATATTTTGTGTTTCAAACCCTGAGGCCTGAATTGACTTTGTATAACCTTATGGGCAAGTCCATTGCACTTCAGCAGTATAGTGTGTTGGCACATGGAACAAAATCTTGCAAAAATATAAACTGTTCTACTCTATGCATTTCAGAAATGTGTTTACTTTTTAGATAATACCAGATGTATGTGTTTACTGTTTTCTGTTCTTCATACTACTTTCTCCTCATTATCTCCAACAAAACAGGTGGACTCTTACTACCTGCAGGATTTCACTGGAGATTTCTTCTCTCAGACAATCCAGTGAAAGGTAGTCCCTGGGGACTAATCCAGTTTTCCCCCTTTTTGCAGGTTCTGGGAACTCTGGAAATAGACACAAAACAACAAGCATTTATGTATATCTTTCCTCCTAAGGATACAAACTGCCTTGAACATGTACCTATTTCAGAATACAAACTGCCTTGAACATGTACCAGATAAGTAATTTTGTGCTCACCTATCCTTGAACCAGGAAGTCTGGTGCTGAATTTCAATTGTCCTATAGTTCTGACTGCTGACCAAGAAACTGATTATCTAATCCTGAATCCGAATATTATGCGATGGGAACAACTTGGATTTTGAGGAAAATTAGGGTTCTCCTAGCCTTTATCTGCTCCTTTGGAATAAACTGTTAAAAGCTCAACTGCCCTCATTGCTCCTCTAGGGCAATAAGCATGCTTGGTGTTTATCAGTCATTTGGATGAAAACACTTTTCTTTTTAATTATTATTTTTTTCTTTTTAAAAAAGTGAGATACAGAAGGGAAGAAAGGTTAGGGGAAAATATAGTTTTGTCAGGTTTGTCAAATATTATAAGTTGTTACATACAACAAGTAAAATCAGATTACCAAATGTATTACGTATTTCAAATATAGAAGCAAAATAAAACATCATTACACATGGGATAGATTCTGTCTTAGAAAGTTATTGTTTATTCTATAAAGTTAGCAAGAATCTAATAATGATAAAATATTATATCTTTAACAAATGAATAAACTTCTATGCTAAAATTAAATTATTGTAAAAACCTTAATATTGTCTTAATTGTTT
This sequence comes from Lepidodactylus listeri, assembly GCA_029233225.1. NCBI lineage: Eukaryota > Metazoa > Chordata > Lepidosauria > Squamata > Gekkonidae > Lepidodactylus > Lepidodactylus listeri. The sequence continues at coordinate 112,577,219 of JARCFY010000001.1, read as the reverse complement.
ATCTAAATTTAAATTTATTCTTACTAATTATTTAATTACTAGTGGAATACAAATTAAGTATTGAAACTGTTATCAGTATCTTAATCAGCTTTAATATGATATTCAGGTAATTCCCAAACTTTTAAAAAAAGTTAATTATTCTCATAGTATCAGTAATAAACTTGCCATTTCTCCTGAAATTCTTTCAGTGGTCTTTTGTTTATATAATTGGTTAGTTTTGCCAATGTTGCACACTCAGCTAGTTTTTCTTTCCAGATCTCTATTGTATGACAGTATCCTGTCTTCCATTTCATTGCAAATATTACTCTGGCTGCCGTAAGCATATATCTAAGTAGGTCTTGTGAGGTTCTGTCTACACCATCTGGTAAGAATCCCAGTAACATAGTCTCTGGTTTAATAGAGAATTTGATTTTTAAAATATTTTTTAAATTCTTCATGTATATTTTTCCAGTACCTTTTTGTTTTGTTGCAAGTCCACCACATATGATAAAAGGTACCATCTTCTTTTTTATATTTCCAGCAAGACCCTATGTAATTGTTACCCATCTTTACAATATCTTTTGGGATGACATACTATCGGTAAAACATCTTGTACCAGTTTTCTCTTAATGCCTGGCTAGCAGTGAATCTAATACCTTTAGTCCATAGATTTCCCCAACATTAAAATTGTATTTCCTCACTGAAATTTTGCATCCATTTAATCATGCAAGATTTTACCTGTTCTCCTTTGGAATCATACTGAAGCAATAACGTACATCTAAAGACCATTAATTAGAAACTTTTTTCTTTTGACTGCCATCAGCTGTAAATGAGGCATTTATCCATTACTAACATTAGGCTAACACCTGAAACATGAAATTACTCAGACAAGCAGTGTTTCTACCAAGACCACCTCAATGTACTTGTCTATCCCAAGGGCTGGGACAGCAGCAGGAAAGCAATGTACCCCCATGCACCTTTATGATGCTGTTGTGCTGCTGTGCAGCTCTATGACATACCATCTTTGAGCCTGATGATGTGGGTATGATGGGGTGGCCATGCATCTCCTTCTATTCTGTCACCCAATGTTCCATTGAGGACTGAATAGAGGCTGTGTCCAGGAATAGCAGAAACGTAAATATACCATGAGACACCATATCAATCCTTCCCTTCCTCTCCCCACAACAAACACCCTGTGAGGTAGGTGGGACTGAGAGAACTCTGAGAGAACTGTTTTTGAGAGAACAGCTTTTAGAGAACTTGTGACTAACCCAAGGTCACCCAGCAGCTGCATGTGGAAGAATGGGAAATCAAATCTGGTTCTCCAGATTAGAGTCCACCACTCTTAACCACTGTACCAAACTGGCTCTCTTGCCAAGTCTAGTCTGTTACCCCAAATTCCTTTTCTGTGATTGTCTTTCCAAAATCAGACCCTCCATCCCATGTTCTTTCAGTGGAGTCCAGTGATCCCTGAGTGCATAATTTCTTGAGACAGAGAAGGTTATAGTAGGATGGAGAAGCAGGAAAGTACCCATTTATCGAATGCATTTCCATTCACATTAGATAGTATCGACCCTATAGAAAATTTCATTTGAATCAATAACCATTACATGGTTGATCGACAAACAGGATATGTTTGGTTTGGAATTTTTTTTAGTTGAAGGGCCGACATCACCAGTGTCTCACCATTTTAAGCCCATTGAACTCATTAAATTCATAATATTTTAAAAACAGTTAGAGGCTGGGGTCACACAAACTAAGAAATCTACTTTCAATCCACTTTCAATGCATTTTCCAACTGGATTTTTACTGGCAAAATCCAATTCGAAAGTGCATTGAAAGAGAATAATTTAGTGTATATGACTGCAACCACAGGGATCTGAATTTTTGAACATTTCTGACTGATATAACTTGTTCCAGATGCATAAACTATTTGTCCATTATAACTTAATTTTAATAGAAGTTGAAATAAAATGTGACCCTCCAGAGACCAATAGTTTTCCCTTCTGGAATATACTGCTGATTAAGTTCACCACATCTAGCACAGAATCCAGAATTAATTAGCCTGTAGGATAGGCTTACCAAGCCCCCTGGGAGGGCGGGGGAAACCCCGATTTTAACTCCTCACCCTTGCCTTTTCAAAATTGTCCTGTGGGGGACAAAATGGCTGCTCAGTCCTCCAGTCTCTTTCTAGTGTGTGCTGGTAAGGAGGAACTTCCAGCTGGCCTCCAAGCTTGCCCCGCCCCTTCCCAGCCAGGCCTGAACCATTTAAAGGGGAAGTTCCTGCAAAGAGCCTGCAGGAAAAAGCCTTATAGGATGCTTCCCCTTTAACAGCAGAGCCAGCAAGAGAAAGCCCCGCCCAGGCTAGGTCCTTTGTATTGAGAGGCCTGGCTTTGGCTTGCGAGGCTGCGTTGCCCTCCCTGATCTGGTAAGTTGCCTGCCCCAACTCCTTTCCTTCTCTCTCTCCCCCTCCCTCCCTCCCTCCCTCCCTCTTTCTTTCTTTCTTTCTTTCTTTCTTTCTTTCTTTCTTTCTTTCTTTCTTTCTTTCTTTCTTCTGTCTGTCTGTCTGTCTTTCTCTCTCTCTCTCTCTGTCCCCATCCAGCAGAGGTCTATCAGTGGCTATTATTAGCCACAAGGTCTAGATGGAACCCTTTGTCTGGGGCAGTGATGCTCTGTATTCTTGGTGCTTGGGGGGCAACAGTGGGAGGGCTTCTAGGGTCCTGGACCTTCTGAAGGCACCTGGTATTTTTGGCCACTGTGTGACACAAAGTGTTGGACTGGATGGGCCACTGGCCTGATCCAGCATTGGCTTCTCTTATGTTCTTATGAGTTTTGATTTTCCTCCCTCCAGCTCCAGCGCCAATGTTCCCTCTATGCTGTGGAGTCTTGTGAGCAAAAATTCTACTTTGTGAGCTGCTGGCATTAAAGTTATGAGCGAACAATTTGGCTGCTGCATCAATTAGGTTTTTTTGGAGCCATCTTTTTTGAGCTAAGAAAAATGTGTGAGCCGGAGGCTAAAAATCTGTGAGCTAGCTCACACTAACTCAGCTTAGAGGGAACACTGTCCAGCTAAGCCAATACAGCTATTTGGAATTTTCAGGGTTTGGGGGGGAGGGGGAGGTGCCAATTCTTAAGATGGAAATGGAAGTTTTCAATACGTATACTGAAAAATCATGAACTTTATAACATTTTTTAAAGAAATTTGTTGAAGAAAAAAAGCCCTGAGAATTGTCCTTTCCTCATCTAGAAGCAGCCCCTGGGCAGATGAGATTATGCACAATACATGTATTCAAATATAACTTAGCTCTCTGGATTCTAGTCATGATTTTTTAAAAAGACAGTTGTGACTCTGCTGCATGAAGGTGTAGTTCTGGTTTTTGGCAGTGTTCAGCCTTAGGATCTTAGACCTTTCTGTTGTGTATTTTGAAGAGTGTACTGGAAGTGACATCATCTAAAGGAGAAGTGACATCACTTGCCACTTGACCTGGGAGTGACACCACAGAAAGTGACATCACAGGAAGTGACATCACAAAAGTCTCCTGGCTCCACCCCCAAAGTCTCCTGGCTCCACCCCCAAAGTCCTCAGATATTTCCGGAGTTGGACTTGGCAACCCTACTGTAGGAAAATGTCTGTGAAAACTGTATAGGGGGGGGGGAATCAAAGCACCAGTGTCTAAGACACCATGGAAAGAACTCACAAAGACTATTTATTCTACTGATCCTTGAAAGGGGAAAATCTTCTTGTCTTAAGATTTAAACCTCAAGCCATTTGTCTAGTACAGGAGCAAGCTAAACAGCCACCCTCATTTTACACCAGAAAAATAGTACATTGATTACACAGAAAGATAGGAAGAGAAGAGATAACAAGATAACAGGCAGAATACATGGTGTTTAGATAAAGAGGAGGACATAATACCTATATGTCCTCTATCACTTTTAAAGTGTGAAATGTACATTTGTTATGATTCTCCCCTCTGCCCCTTCTGGTTAATGGACTGGAGAGGAGCACTTCAGGCCATGTTCCTTACCAGGATCAGTCTATTACATTTCTGCTTGACAAAACAGCGTTCTGGAGGAATAAAAGAGGTTAGAAAAGGCCTTTCCTTCCTATTTCCAGAACTTACTCATATATTCTACCATATCTTTTCTTAAAATCAACCGGATTAATGTGAACTATTGAGTGTTAAAGGCATTTAAATATACTTGCAAGTCTTAAACAAATGAATCCTCTTAGCCCAGTAAAGAATTGTAAACAAACAACAATTTTAAGAAGTTGTTACTTCAGAACACTCATGTACCCTGGACCTATGAGCATGTGACTATGGCCAAATCCTCAAGTGGAACCCGCATTCACAGCAGCTGTCTCAGGAATTCAGAGTGGTGAAACTACTAAGGAGGTACAATTCGGATTTGGAAATATTTGGAAACACCAAATAATGCTGTATTCAGAATAGTTACAAGTAATTCTGAATCCAAATTTTACAATTCCAGAGATTCAGAACAATTCCTGATATTCGGTATTCCATGGATCCCTATAAAAAGCAAGCTAGATTGATTTAAAAAGGAGGAAATCAAAACCTGTTCCTCAGAGATCTTGATGTGGTTTCTTGAGAAATGAAACTGAAACATTGACCAGACAGTCTTGCACCAAAGGTGGAGGTCCCAGAGGTCCCAGTGCCCTGTTTGGTCTTGCCATGGTCCTGTTTTCTATTAGTGTTAAAATATGCCCTCCCAAACAACTGTTTTATATTATTTGCAGAAAATACAACCTTTTCTTTGTTAATTTTCTGCAAGGGAAACAGAAAGCTCTCTCAGGCCAATTCCGCACCAATGGTTTACTCTCCATTTCCCCTAGGTCTAATTGGCCCAATTCTGTTGAGGGAGTTCCGCATTTGTTGCCTTGCCCCAAATCTAGCTTCCCCTTCCCTCTCTTCCCCCTCTTTTTTTTTTTTTTTGATGGGGCATGGTTGCATTACAACAAAACCACCCATTTTGGAAAACAGGTGTGCTTTGCATTGTAACACAATGGTTTGGGGAGGAGGTGGAGCGGAGACAGTTGCCACTGGAGGTATTCAACCTGCAACTCACAGCTGAGAGACTGGGAGAAAAGATGCATCACACGATGGATTTTGTTTGTTTTCTGAGTTCAGAGATCTTGGGCTTGAAAAAAAAAACCTCTCCAGGCAGGCAGGCAGGTGAGGAAAAGCAGCAAAGCAATGCCAAATTGCTCCCTCCCCCCTCCCTCCCTCCCGGGCATCTGTCACCAACACCCATCACCAATTCTCTCCCCCCTCCCCAATCTCCGGGTTAGCACAGAGACAGCTTCCCATCTTCATGGTTCCTTTCCATCCCTGGAAGGGCTGGTGAACAACTATTTAAAAAGACTTTTAAATGCTGGTCAATGATGGATCAGTGTTGTGTCATGGTGTTGTAAACACAATGATGGGGAGGCAAAAAAACCCTCACTCATGCCAGGGAAAGGGAGGGGAAAGGGAGCGGAGAGATGGGAAAGGGGAGGGAAAGAAGCATAGGGGCGTTAAAGGGGTGGAGCAAGAAACCCCAGTTTGCGAGTTCCCCTCTAGAATGCCCCAACTTCACCCCTGTGGCAAAAAAAGAAACCTGAAAATCCCTGAAACAGAATATCCAGGGAGAATGAGGATTAGATTCGGGCCAACTGCTGATCCAGGGCAACAAGTGGAGAACTGTTGCTCTGCCGTAGATTTTATCGGGGGACAACACCGAGGCAACCGCTGGTGCGGAATTGGCCTCACTCAAAAAGAGCAGGGGTCCTTTGGTGCTGGAGTGAGGTGGAGCTTTGCCACTAGGAGTGAGTGGCCAGAGTGACCACTAGGACAGCCACGGGCCGAATCAGATCAGTAACACTTTTTCCCACCATAGAGAACAATAGAGGGAATGGGACAATCTATTTGGGGGCCCATAGAATTGGACCCCGTGGTCCAATCTTCTTGAAACTTGGTGGGTATTTTGAGGAGAGGCCCCAGCAGCTACCCTGCAAGTTTGGAGCTTCTCCCTCAAACCCCCTTTCCTCCAGCCCCTCATATACCCTATGAGTTTTTGCCACTGATTTCAATGGCCCATAGGGTATAATGGGGCTGAAATTGACATTCCCTTTCTGACACACTTCTGGTGATGTCAGGGGACATGGCATAAGCTAATGAGTTATGCTAATGAGTTATGCTAATGAGCTCCTGCACCTCTTTTTCTACGAAAGGACCCCTGAAAAAGAGTATTCAAACCAAGAACACCTATCATACTATCTGTAGCTAAAACTCTGCTTGGTGTTCTTATGTAGTTTTTGGGTAAACAAGCTGAAGTTGTGATTTTCTGTACCTACCTCTGGTGGACAAATTGGTTCACTTCTCTAAAATCTCTTACTCTGCTACAGTTCCCATGCTTGAAATTTAGTGATTGTTGGGTCCTAGCTATGAGCCTGTCCATTTGATGCCAAATTAGACTCCCAATATGCTAGTACAATTATAATTTTTTTTTAAAATATGCAGTTTTTAAAATGATTTACAAATTAAATACAGAACTAAATCACTAGCTCAGTGCTTCTAATGGTGCTGCTCAACAAAATGGGTAAGAACTGTCCATATACATGCATTTTCTGCTGTGTATGGACAGTCTGACTTTTTGCTGATCTATTCTGCTTGCCAGTGCTTTCCCCAGGGAATTGGTCCAATCCTCTGCTCCACTGTGCCATGTCCACTGCTGCCTGGTGGAATTTGCACGTTTCAGGGTTCATGCCCAGATTGCATGGATTTCCTAATGACTGGAACTGCTGCCTGGTGATAATGGCTGCATCTCTGTGAATCTGCCACATCTTTTTAATTCTTGGAAAATACAGGCATGATATATAGGAAATATAGGGGAAAATAGGCATTAGAAAACATTCAGAAGACCAAGAGAAACCTTGTAAAAATGGTTTGATTTTTTTGTGTGTTTTTAAAAGCAGAAAATGGCTATTCCTACTGACTTTAATAGAGTTCTGGATATTTGAAAATTTCCAGTTTTCTGAATTTTGAATCCAGAAGATTCTAATTCTAAATTCTGAGTCTGGAATTTGGTATTAGTGCATATCTCTAGAAAATACCTCATGACCACATGCTTTCATTCTTAAAGCTGCCAGTTCAGATATGACAATGACTAAAGCAGGAATATCCCAGGTAAACAGTACTTTTAGATCTAATAATCTGAAAACATAAATTAAGGAATGATCCACACACTAGGAAAAAGGGATTTCCCCCCCCTGTTGATGAAGTGTCACCACAGTTTTGGAGATAATATAAGGTAACTCAAACTGAATAAAAACTAACAATAATGTGTATTAAAGAAAAACCATTAACAAAAACAAAGCCGGGGAACAAGCAATTTAGATATCAAATTGGTTCTAAATAGCAAAGAGTGTGAACAATTTATCCTTCCCACTTAGGAAGAGGATCACAGGGAAAGAAGGCACAATAGTAAGAAACTGAGAGAGAAAGACCCCAAGAACTGTGGCCTCACAGAAGGCCCAACACTGGTGTAGATGTTCAGTTTGCATGGCTGCAAGTATATCCAAAAAGGTTCCTTCCTTTGTCTTTTTACTGACAGAACCAAGCTTGGTTGCCTAGCAACAGCCACTGAGTGATAAGTTAGTCCCACAGGAGCAGACCCAGCACCCAGCCAATGGCACGCGAGTACTCTTGAGTGGTGGTTGAATGGTCAACCTGATATAGTGCATAGCACAGCCATTGGGAGAGCTGGAAATGGCCAACGTGTAAGACAATTATATATATAGGATTATAGGTAATACCCGTTCATTCTCATAAATGGAGATGATTGGTTATCCACAATTATAAATATCTGTGGCACTTTACATGGCATTTTCCCATGTGGGCTTCTTTCCGTGTGGGCTTTTTTCTGTATGGGCTTTTATGTTTATGGGCTTTTTTCCACATGGGCTTTTCTCCTGTGAGCCGTTATGACAGTGTTTTTTTTTCTGTGGGCTTTTTTCCGGTCACTATCCCAAAAAGGGCAAAAATAAAACCAGATATCAGACCTCAACCTAGGCAGGCAAGACTAGTCTCAGAGCACGGGCAGGGCCATAGCCAGCAGGGGGCGCTGGGGGTGGTGCCCCTATTACATCTGCAATGCCTCACCCCAATCTTCCCTTTCTTGTTTAAATTTTAATTTAAATATCTTGTTTAAGCCGTGTTCAGACTAATTGAGGAACGTGTCCATTCCTTTTCTGAAACGAGACCAAATAATTCAAAACCCTTACATCCTGGGGGAATACCTAATGAAGAGAATCTTGGAAACATCCTTACATTATTCCATCTACACAAAACTCCAAATTGCCCCGTTCATTATGGATCATCATGGTTTTTGCCCAGATGGTGTGCTGCTGGCATCAGTGCACCAGAGACCCGGATGGGCAAAACCACAATGAGTATCACACAATAGCTTTAAAAAAGCAATTTCTGATAGGGCATAATGTATTTCAAAGTAGTAATCAGACACATCTGAGTACTAAATGACAGGCTACCCCTTAATTCTTTGGACACTACCAAATGAATGGTATGGTTGCTTTTTGTGACCAGTTTTTGATGTGATAAGTACGTAGAAAAATTTCCCAGATATGATTGGTCTGATTGTGTCTCCTTTGTGAAGTGGCTTGTTTCCTTCTTACAGAACCTCATGTCGAGCTGCCAAAAGGGGTATTCAGGTTGTAATGGTACAGTGCCTGCTGCATTACAATGGAGGGAAGAACTAGGAAGGATTCCATTAATCAGATTCCAAACCAACACATTCTTCTTTCTGCTGGTCTGCTCTTTTGTCATCTTCTGGCTTATTTCCTGCAGCTTTATGTCTTGAATGATATTCAAAAGGACTGCAGTTTTTCAGTATCTCATAAAAAGCTTTCACTGATTTGTAATTTGGTACCAAAATCCCATCAATGTTAAGTAATGAGCACCTGAGCCCCCTTTATTTTACAGGAGTAAGCACCCATGTCTAATACAAGTATGTGTTGTGTCAAGTTTACAATGAAAGGAAGCTTTGTTAAATTGTAGTCTGCAAGACTACTTTAAATAGAAGCAATCCACGCTTCTCATTAAGATCATGAACAAATGATACAGCCGGCAAGCTGGGCTCCAGCCCAGTCCTGTAGCCCATCATACACAAATTAATTTTGTGATTTTAAGTTGGATTTTGATAATATCACCATTAAATTAGTTTGAGAGTCAGCTTCCAGTCAGGTCATTAGTTGTAGTACAGTTTCTTTAGTGGCATAAAAGGGGATGGGGAAGGGATGAAAAGTTGTTGAAGTTTCACACTGTTTTCACTTCAAAAGTTGATTAAAAAAAAGATATACCTGGTAATAGGAGGTCAAAATCAAGGAAGTAAAGAAACCAGCATAGTGATCCACTGAGAAAGTGTTATGATGTGTTTGCTTGAGCACATTTCCTTCCAATGACAAGGAAAGTTAATTAGAGGAGCAATATCTGCTTGTTAGTCAGGTGATACAGATTCAAATAAAATGGTCCAAATAAAAATGCCTGAATTTCTTCCCTATATTGTTTACTGTTTTCCCTCTCAATATCCAGAAACATTTACAGACATGCAGTAATCACATGGAGGCAGGGCAAGGGACAGGTGAATCAGGATCATACCTGCTGTCTTCACTCTCAACCCCTAAGTGTTCATCTGAAGAACTCAACAGAGCCATACACACGAATAAATGTGGGTGCACTCAGGGATTCTGATTTTGAGGGGTTTTGCCTATATACCATGAACTGGAACCTGCCAATTTCATACTTTTGGTCCTATAAAAGGCAGAAGACAAATACTAAAACAATAAAAATAAGTTTGTTCCTCCTCCAAATGAAGATACCAGACAAACCATCTGTGGGTTTAACTAGTTTATTCAAATGGGTTGAATTGTACATCATAAGGTTATTAACATATTTAAGGCTAGGATGCACCAGACAGCCCAGCAGCTACCATCATTTGAACAAATCCCCCATGGTTTTAAATTGGCCAGTGATTACCCTGATTTTGTTTATCTTTCCATGCACAGGAACTATGCCAAGAGGTGCCGAGCCTCCCCTCCTCCCCTAATGTGCTGCACAGACAAGTGAGTTTTTGATTGATGCTGGTCAGCACTAAGGGCATTCCCTCCCAATTCACCTCACTGAATAACGAATGATGGCCTGTTACCAGAATGTCCCTTCAACATATGATACCTCAGTGTGCTAATCAATTACCTCTTCTTGTATAAGGAACCTGCCCTATGCTGGCTGTCTCTAGTTATGGCTGAATCAGTCTAAACTTCCCTTGGAGGTTTTTGACAGTCTAAAGAACACATCAATTTATATCCTGGAAACAAATCCCCTGGCACCTCAAATGGGTGTGTCAACAGCATGCAGAAAATGCCTGTGTGGAATAGTAGAGAGTCTTGATAAGGCTTCCAAACTGCCCTTCCATTTGGCTGACTGGTTAACAGGCAGTCCCACCAAGAGTGTCCTGTGTCTCATTCAGTTTTCAAAGGGACTGTTACAACACCATCCCTGGTCTTAATAGTTATAAATGCCTTTATTGGGAAAAAAAAGTTAAAATCTCATCAAACTCACACTGCACTATGGGTATAAACTCTCATCCAGGAAGAAATGTAAACCTGAAAAACAATACTGCAAATAAATCACCTATAACTCCTATGAGGATTCCAATCTTTTTCTAATCAATTGGTATAAACCAATAACAAAATTGATTATACAGTAAATATCCAGGAAATCTGTGGCTTTATTATAAATAATCTACCTAGTAAACTCAAGGCCTTGAAGTGAAGCCACCAGCTGAATTCACCAGCTACTGTTTTCAGAAATTCTTGTAGTTGGGATCTACATGAGGCAAATGAGAAAAATAGAGAGGAAGCTGGCAGATATTGCTGGACTCCATTGGCAGCAGGCAAATAACAAAACAGTGCTAGCTATTCCTTTGGGAGGGGCTAGCAGATACAGTGACCTAAAGTACAAAGGAATTAAACAAAGATGGATGAACTCCAATTGGTCTGATTTGTAACTGGCTCACAGCCAAACTTTTTTTGCACCTGTACATTACCTCCCTTTGGTATTTTAAAAAAAGTTCATACAAGCATGCTGGCCAAGAATAAGGAGATGGCACAAGCCACATAATTCCTACATACTTGAAGGACTATCTCTCCTAATATGAACTACAATTACATTCCTCTCAACAAGGTCTCCTAATTTTCCCCTCATTCTTGGGGATATGGTCAGCAATAATCTGGGCCTTTTCTCTTGAGACTCGATTGTTACAAAACAGCCTCCCAAAGGGGGTGTGTCAGGTAATTACTCTTCGGGTCTTCTACCAAGGCTGCAAGGATCTTTGCAGTCCTAATGACAGGGGAAGAGGCATGGAGGAAAAGGGGGGAACAGAAGTACACAGAAAACCAGTTGGGGTTAAAAACACAGCCTTTATTGATCTTTACTGATTCATGGCAAGGCATAAGGCATGGGTCCAAACATTGGGTGACCCACCTATCAACCAATGGAAACCTCCCCTAGCCTACTTGCTGTGGATAAACCTGGAATGGCAAGTCCAGTAGAATGGAACCAAGCCTCTATGTGGTTCCCTGGGTACCTGGGAGTGGAGCTAGGTGACAGTCCCCAAGCTGGGCATGACACAGTGGGGCTCCATCCTCAAGACTCCTTAAGGAGTCCCCACTTGTGAGAGGCAGACATGCAAGCACAGCCTCACCACCAATGCTTGGAACTCCCACAACAGCCAGACAGAAATGCCTCTGTCCCACAAAAACTTCTACAGCTGCAACCAAGAGAGAAAGGCATCACAAATTCCATGGAGCCATACATCCTGTCCCCAGCATAAGAGGTAGACACATTCCACTCTGAACAGAGCTGCCTGTGTTAGGAAAAATTCTGGGTTTGGTGTTTCTTTTGGTGTAGTGGTTAGGAGCTGTGGTGGAGTGGTGCCCAGTGGTGAACTCTAATCTGGAGAACCAGGTATACTTGTCCTATCAGTATGCTATGATGCCCGGGTTCCTTGAGCTGGCTGGCAGCATCTCCCCCTGCACCCAGGGAAGAGAGTCAATGGTTGGCTGCTCTAGGGTTCCTCATTTTATGGGGTGTCCAAACTAACTTCTCCACATCTACATTACATCATCCTGGTAGTTTTGAACACATGTGTCTATATGCTTGCTGCATGTTCACTGCGTGTTGCAGATGTTTTCGAAGGACAGACCTTTCTGGAGCTTTACCTGGACTTTTGGCACAGTGTGTTCTTCTACAGTGGGCTTCCAGAGGATCTTACTGTACTATAACAAGTGAGAGATCTTCAGGCCTGATAAGCTAGCCTCCTGGTTATCTCTTGCTGACACGAGTTTCCCTGTCTTTCTGGATTGTGCATCTAGGAAAGGCAGAAATGCCTGGATTATTAAAACATGGCTGTGCTTCAGACAATAGAAAAGGCTGGCCAGGGCCTAGAAAATGGCTCAGTAATAGCAAGAAATGTATCTGTGCTTGAGAAAGGTGGCCCTATACTGCTGGTTTGGTTTTCTCATCTATCACTTACCTGAAAGTAATATCTGGGTGATGAATCATGTAGGCACCTGCTTATTCCACAAACTGTCCCACCAGTCTGCTTACCTTACTCCTAGCACCATCAGCCTTGGTGGAAGAAGTAGTCCTTTGCCAGTCCCATATCTCCAGCAGCTCTAACCAAAAGAGCTGCATGTCTAGAAGATTGGGGGGGAGGTTGAAGGTCAGCTTCCATTTAAAAAGTGATATCACTCCCTTTTCAGCTGGTCAGATCATTTTCACCCAGCTGGACCATGATAACATCCTGGGGGACTGACAGGCAACAGAGCACAAGATGGCCAGAAGAAAGGAATCCCAGCACATTCCTCTTTGTCCAATCTGAATCAGGCCTTCCAGCCCCTAGAAGACACCCCAGTCATTTCCTAAGACATAGTTGCCTGTCCAGTGAATGATGTTATGGCTGATTATCCAATCCATCTTGAGTCATGCTACAGAGACTAAAAAGAAGAAATGTTAGTGGAGGTCCCTGCCTGGGGGCAGTTGTAGGACCTGTAGGCAGTGAAATTCCAGTGATCGATGTCCTGGATATGGGAAGGCAGTAGTTGGTGGGGCTGATCTGAAATGAATGCAACACAAAGTCAACCGGGGGGGGGGGGGGCGAGGGCCACCAGGCCAGCTCACATGACACAATGAATTGGGCAGTTAAGGAAAAACCCGTCTGCATGGATGAGCAGGGAGTGAAGCCCAAGGGCTGGATGGCCAAGTATGCCATGGTGGGAAGGAGTGGGCAAGGCTGTGCCCTCCTTCCTGCTGGTATTAGAGGGGATCAGCCACCCCAGTACAGCAAAGCCTGGGATGGGACCCAAAGTAACTGTTACAGTTGTGTTTGAACTTACAATAGACCCACTGGCATTTTTCTTTGATATATTCCCAGCACACCTCCCATCTATGACTCCCTTTTGTCAACCTGGCAAGGTTGGCTCTTCCCTTGATGTAAAGTGTATATGTGTAAGTGTGTGTGTGGGGGGGAGTTTGCCACTTACAAAGATGTAGTCAGGCAGTTGTAAGACAGAGGGAAACATTCCACATTGGTACATAGTGAATTTTTAATAAAAATATTTTATATACTTAATGAATGTAGCAAACAGTGGATGGAAAGGAGAGGTAGCAATTAGGACAATACTATAATGGTGCAATGCTATCCAGAGTTATGCCAGTCAAGAAAAAAAAAACATTAAAGATATCTTATATGAAAGGCACACTTTACCGTGAACAGCATATTCTAACTGGATTTTGAGTCAAAATAATGATCAAGCTTAAATAAACCACTCCAGTTAGTATGACTTACAGGGAAAAAAAAGCTATTGTTGGCAACATTCTAAGTCTGCCAAAGGAGAAAAAAATAATATTTTAACTTTACAATTCAGGTTCTACCAAATTATCTATCTATATTCACATATGTTAGTTTGTGTTGGACATATTTAGCAAGGGCAAGCAGAAATCATCAGTTTCAGAGACAGCTGCATGTAAACATAGATAATTTAATTTAATTTAATCTAAATAAAATGGAAATCTTGTTAAATGGTTCAGTGATGCTAGAGAAGGAAACTTATTTCTAAATGTATATGAAAGTCTTTTAAAAACTATTGGAAGGAATTAATTATAATGACTTTGAAAAATATTATTGGTTAGAATCCCTTTTCTTTCTGTTTTGCTGCTATCACTGGCACCAATAAAGTCAGGTTCTTATAATTTGGCAATAAGTGTCTATTTAGAAATCTGGAATCTAGACAGCATCAAATGGATGTCTCGGAAGAAAATTGTTCCCAAGTTATAATAGACTAGGAGTAAGGCCCATTGTGGGAAGAAATACAACGGGCTCCAGAAGGAAGCTCCAGGTGGGTGTCCCACCTGTGACTGGTGGGGTGGCGGAGGGAAGGGGAAAATAGAGGGAGGCAAACCATGTTTATTTCCTTTGGCTTAACTATAAGGGCTGTCTCAAGTCCTTTTGCTGCCCAAGTGGGTAATATGGGAGGACAGCCTCATGGTAACAGGCAGGGGTCCTTTCATAAAAAAAGAGGTGCAGGAGCTCATTAGCATAACTTATTTGCATATGCCACACCCCCTTATGTCACCGGAAGTGTGTCAGAAGGCAATACGCACTGCTCAGGCTCCACCACAAAAATCTCCAAGGTATTTCCCAACTCAGAGCTGGCAAGCCTATCTGATGGCAAAGGAAGGAAGGAAGAGGGAGGGAGGGGGGAAGGAAGGAAGGAAAGGAACAGGAAGGAAAGGAACAGGAAGGTAGGTAGGTAGGTAGGTGGGGGAAAGAGAGAGAAGAAAGAAAGAAAGAAAGAAAGAAAGAAAGAAAGAAAGAAAGAAAGAAAGAAAGAAAGAAAGAAAGAAAGAAAGAAAGAAAGAAAGAAAGAAAGAAAGAAAGAAAGGGAGGGAGGGAGGGAGAAAGGGAGGGGGAAGAAAGAAAGAGAGGAACAGGAAAGCAGGTAGGTAGGTGGGGGAGAGAGAAGGAAGGAAGGAAGGAAGGAAGGAAGGAAGGAAGGAAGGACTTTAGCCATATAGTCTACTGCCCAAAGCAGCCATTGTCTCCATAAGAACTGATCTTAGTCATCTGGAGATCAATTATAATAGCTGGGAAATTTTCTGTAGGGGAAATGATGTGCTGTGGCTGGGGAACATGGTAATTTCTGGGAGATCTCCAGGCCCACAGGGAAACTGGCAGCTCCACTGACCATTTAAGGGAAGACTGGGATATGTATTTTACCTCAGGACATATTCAGTGACTCCCAACAGCAACACAAACTGTTTAGAATGTTATTTATTTATTTAATACCCTGCCCTCCCTGCAAGCAGGTTCAGGGCAGCTGAGTGTTAGAGGTAAAGGCCAATCAGGCTGCATATGCAAACAACCTCCGTGTTCTGACTGGTTATGGGGGAGAGAGGAACAGCAAACTGTTTAGAATGTTGGAGGCGAGACTCAGGCAATGCAGCCAGTGGACAGGGACAACTTCTGAGTGACACATCATGGAGCCAACTGATTTAGGAGCGTGTGGAATGTTCAGAAAGTGCCACCCCACTTCTCTATTATATATAAGGAGCAGGGCTTTTTTTGTAGAAAAAGCCCAGCAGGAACTCATTAGCATATTAGGCCACACCCCTGACAGCACAGCTCGTTAACATATTAGGCCACACCCGATGTTACCAGAAGTGTGGCCATCCAGCCACATCCACCTTTTGCTTCTTATTATGTTTACCTTGTTGTCAAAACAGTTTTGACAAAACAAATAAAAACATTATTTTCTGTCCCATCTATACAAAATCTTGCCTGAACCAATATCTTATGTCCAACAATTATTCCCACACTGGATTGGAATCAATTCCTAAAGGTTAGGTTCCCATGGAAATCAGCTTGCCTTCCTGCAGAACTAGTACGCTGAATATGATTTTTTAGGGTTGCCAACCTACAGGTGGGGTCTGGAGATCTCCTGGAATTACAACTGAGCTCCAAATTACAGAGATCAGGTCAATGGCTGCTTTGGAAAGTAGAGTCCATGGCATTATGCCTTGCTTAGGTCCCTCCTTCCCCTAAACTGCACCCTCCACTCCCAAATCTCCAGGGATTTCCTCAACCTGGAGTTGGCAACCCTAGTTCACTGGCAGAACAACACTAGGAGCCAGTTTGGTGTAGTGGTTAAGTGCACAGACTCTAATCTGGGAGAACCGGGTTTAATTCCTCACTCCCCCCCTTGCACCTGCTGGATTACCTTGGGCAAGCCATAGCTCTGTACCAGCTGTTGTCTCAGAGCTCTCTCAGCCCCACCTACCTCACAGGGTGTCTGTTGTGGGGAGAGGAAGGGAAAGGAGTTTGTAAGCCGCCCTGAGACTCCCTTGGGTAGTGAAGGGCGGGGTATAAATCCAATCTCTTCTTCTTCTAGGTTTGTGGATGCACTGGACAGGAGTAGTTTGTGGACTACCTTATTCAAGGTACAAAATTTTATTCAAGGTATAAGATTTCATGTGCCACCCACACTTCTTCAGATGGAAGAAGTGTGCATGTACACAAAAGCTTATACCTTGGATGAAACTTTGGACTCCAACTTTGTTCTGCTGCTTCAGACCAACACAGCTACCCACCTGAATTATTACACTATAATAGTTTTTACAAGCAATTATGTACCAGTGGAGTGGTTACCATGCAGAGTCTGTCCCACAGGTAAAATGATCCTGTGAAAAGGTGGTCTTTACCATATAAAAGTATCACTATCATCACAAGATCACCAAGCATTGGAAGTCAACTCCTCAAAAGCAGAAATCTTTCTTATTAAGAGGTTTAAGAATATCAACTTTGCTGGCCCATTAAAGGCAGATGTCAGTCCATTGGCAGGAGAAGAGGGACAATCATCTTCTTCAGAAACTCTGCCCACTTTTTTAAATGTCACAAAACAGGCAATCTCCAAAGTGCTTCTAACCATGCTCATTTTTAGTTACATCTCTGTTTCTCTGCAGATGTCCCCCAAAGTCCCCCATGCAACAGTCAAGTGTTCTGCCAACACACACAACAATGAAGCTACTTTTTCAGATGTTTTCTCTTGCATGGCAGTAAGCACCAAACCACTTTAATACAGACTTTAGACACACATATATTTGCAAGCCATTCCCAACAAGACACAACAATGAACTCAGGCTTCAAATGTACTTTTCTTAAGCAGAAGATGCCATGAGAAAACGAAAGAGATTCTCAAAAATTAAAGATATTGTCAAAAGCGGCATTTCCTGGGCTTTCTGCTTTTTTACATCCCCCTTTTTCAATAATTTTTTAAATAAAAACACAAAGAACAAAATGAAACAGAAAGAAAGAAAGAAAGAGAGAGAGAGAGAGAGAGAGAGGTGAAAGAGAGACAGAGAGAGAGAGAAAGAAAGAAATGTAGGGGAGAGAGAGAAAAAGAAGGAAGGAAGGAGATAGATAGATGATAGATAGATAGATAGATAGATAGATAGATAGATAGATGAGAGAGACGAAGGAAGGAAGGTGGGGACAGAGAGAGAGAGAGAGAGAGAGAGAGAGAGAAAGAAAGAAAGAAAGAAAGAAAGAAAGAAAGAAAGAAAGAAAGAAAGAAAGAAAGAAAGAAAGATGAGAGAGAGAAAGGAAGGAAGGAAGGTGGAGGAGAGAGAGAGAGAAAGGAAGGGGGAGGGAGAGAGAGAAAGAGAAAGAAAGAAAGGTGGGCAGAGAGAGAGAGAGAAAGACAGAAAGAAAGAGACAGAAAGAAAGGTGGGGGAGAGAGAGAGAAGGAAAAGAAATGTGGGAGACACTTACCAGAGCAGGGAGAGCAACGGGATGTCGGCAAGCCAAATACAGAGCCACGCCCTTCAGTGCAAAGAGCCTAGCCCTGTGCTTAATCTCTGGGGGGGCTTTCTCCTGCTGTCTCTCTGTACTTAAAGGGAAAGCTTTTTCCTGCCAGCTCCCTGCAGGAACTTTTCCTTTAAGTGTAAACAGCTCAGGCCGGGCAGGGAGGGGGCAGGGCAGGCTCGGACGCGAGCCGGAACGGCATTCCGGTGCGTTCCTGCTGAAAAAGAGCCCTGAGGATTTATATTAATAGACTAGCTAACTGGAAGGGTTTGTTGCTGGTTTTTGTTTGTTCGTTTGTTTGGGGGGGTCAATTAAATGTCATGCTTTTCTTAATTTTGGTAATAATTAGAGGTTGAACCTAAGCCCCTTTGAAGTTTATCTATGCTTGGAGTATTCCCAGTGGTTTCACCCACTTCTCACTCAAATTCAGCAGCTACAAACTAGAAGGAACATTGCTTCTTGGGCATGTATTAAACCCAAAGCCTTACTAACATAATGTTTCTAGTACTGTAGTGTTTCAGGGCTTCTGCAACACTATTTAGGGCACACAACAAGTGTTTGTTACAGGAAGGGGGGGGGGGGGGTTGGCCTGAGCTTGAAGCTCAAAGGAAGCCTCAGTTGTTAAATTTATTTGGCATTGTGTAAGTTTCACAATTTATGTCTGGCTTTTTTGGGTTATTTATTTTGTTTTCAAGTGTTCTCCTCTTTTTTAAAAAAAACTTTTTATTGTCGTGGTGTAAGGTTACCAACTCTGTGGTGGGAAATTCTTGGAGATTGGGGGGTGGAGACTGGGAAGGGGAGGGACCTCATCTAGATATAATACCATACTATCCAGCCACTAAATCAGCTATTTTCTCCAGGGGAACTGATATCTGGAAATCAGTTGTAATTCTGGGAGAGCTTCAAGCCTCACTCAGAGGCTGGCAAACCCAAATGGCTGGATGTGGCCCAGGCATCTCTACATTTTTCAGGGGACCTGGTAATGTACTTTTGGGACACAGATCTCCCATACATTGTGCTTTGGGGCACAAAACACAGTTTTTGTGCTTCCATTCCATCACTGCTGTTGGAAGGCCGGGGGGGGGGGGGGGGAGGAGGAAAGGGATAAGAAATTCAGCTGCAGGGAAAGCAGGAACAAGCCAGGAATGAGTAAGATTTCTCCAAGTTTTCAGAGGACATATAGTAAAAAAACAAACTAAACTAAACTGAATAGGCTGGATACCAAAGGCCACAGCTGTGTAACTCTGAGTAGAAGGGAACATCCTATAAGGACCAAACACAGCTGCTAAAGCAGCACTTGTGGAGGATTTGCATCCAAATCTTTGCCATAGAGTAATTCTGAGAGTGTCCTTAGCCTGATGACACTGTCTGAAAATAGGGAACTGAACTAGAGGATTAGGCTGTTAGATACTAAAGCTATAGAAATGTCTTTGAACAAATAACGTACCATTAACAAAGAGAAACCTGGGACCCTTTGATGGTCTGAATATAATAATATCTCTATATACACTTATTGTTTGGCAATATGAGTAGGGTTGAGGCTGAGTTTGTAGTGAACAACTGTTTTGATATTTTTCTGAACTGCAGGCTTTGCTTCTAAAACCAAATGTCATACAAAACCTTTACAAAGGCCCCATTTCATGTGCCTTCTGGAGAGCTTCTGGTCTGTAAAGATCACTTTGCTAGTGAGCACAGATGACTGAGTGAAGCCTTGCTTTTGATAAGCTTAGATGCAAATTTAAGGCTGCATGTGTAGTTTTAGACAAATTTTGCTTCGCTTGAACGCTATTCCTGAAATGTGACCCTATTTCTTGGTATGCACATTGTTGTAGTTCATTTGGGGTGTTAGAACATCCTGAGGTTATAAAATCAGTTTCTTGGATGTGTTAACAAAGAGCTCTCTCTTATACCTGAGGCAAATCTAAATGCTACAAAGTCCATGGAAGAAGTTATAATAAATCTAAACAGAAAAAGGCCTTGTTTAAAATTCTGTGTTTAGCCTGCAAGATGCCATCAAGCATTTGGTAAACCTGTTACACATATCTACATCTCACTATAAAACCAGTTTAATGGAGACTCCAGAAATATATAAAATGTGAAAAACACAAGATTTTAATATAACCACTACACAAAGTACAGCATTCTGTTCTTATAGTTTTACTATTAGGATTATACTAATAGTTTTGGCTTGGCTACCATAGGACTAGGGCTGCTTATTCCTCAATGAACTGGATGACATAACTGCTTCCTGCATCATATAATAATAAATGCATATTGAAATTAGAAAGTACAAAGTGCCATCATATTTTGTGGACTGAAAAAAGAGACACAACATTCACCCAGTCATTCTGCAACTAAGCCTGTTCCACACACAATAAAGTAATATATGGCCAGGATCCAAAGGACTTTTCTTTTCCGGTTCAACATTGTTCAGAGGTTGCTGGAAAATTATAATATATTTTAGTCTGGTTAGGACAAAAGTATGGATTTCAGGAACAGTGCTATTTGTTGCAATATAAAGCACGTTGAGACATCTAAGGTTGTTCCCTTCATAGATTTGAACAGCTGGGTAGATTGTGGACTGGATGGTTTTGGTGTTGTGCAATATCAACAAAGCCCTTAGCTGCTTGAGTGGTGCATGGGGGACACATCTCAGTACTATTTTATGTGTAGGCTGGGCTAAATAAAGACAGTGGTAAACAAAGACAGTGGTAATGCTGAACAAATTAAGAGACAAGGTGACTTTGCTCAAAATTTTGCCAATGTCGTAGATAGCAACCCGCATTCAAAATTAGGGCAATGTTTTGTTAAAGTAGAATAGTTATCCATTAATACCTCAGTGTTTCGTGCCTTCATTAGGATGCTGTTTCAGAACAATTCTACTAATGATAGGAAGTGCTGTTTATTTTTTATTTCCAACTGCAACCTGCCATGGTTTCTTCAAGTTCACTCTAACTTCTGCAGTAGCTTTCCAACAGCATGAAGGGCTGCAGTAAGAAGGGAGACTGGAAACATCCATAT
Source organism: Lepidodactylus listeri (assembly GCA_029233225.1). Taxonomy (NCBI): domain Eukaryota; kingdom Metazoa; phylum Chordata; class Lepidosauria; order Squamata; family Gekkonidae; genus Lepidodactylus; species Lepidodactylus listeri. Next base: position 112,556,282 of record JARCFY010000001.1, on the reverse strand, counting down.
CAAAATCTGTATGCATTTTTTGGATCTTGGTCTCTATGTATTCCTCTTTTAATTCAATCATCCACATGTCAGGAATTCAAAATTTAGCATTTACCTTTGACTTAAACACTTCTAGATCTCACAGCGCTGCCATCACAGGAGATCCATATGCTGACAAGCCTGGGGCAACACACAAAGGTATAGGGGATTCAACTGTGTAGAAAATCCTTAGCATCCATTCATGTGCTCATTCTTCCGAAACCTGAGTGTAAAGACCACTGCACCATGAAGCACCACATAGTTGTGAGTCATATGGCATTTTCATGCTTAACTTATAAAGTTCAGAATCAAGAAACAAGATTATGAAGTAGAGGAAGAAAAGCACAGGTGCTGGTGAGACCACAAATAAAAAGAGCATCCCCACAGCAACTGGGGAAAAAAAGCAGAATAAACAATCTCTTTGAGCTCATTGGACTCCCTGAACTGATCTGGGATGCACTATACAGTAGCAACTAATATTCTCTCCTTTTTAAAAAATCATGTACATGCCAGGAGAAAGATTCAACCTTTTCATCTGACATTGTAGTTTATCATGTGCAGAGAGCTTTTGTTTGTTTGTTTTTGGGGGGTTAGTAGCACTCAGACATGTGACTGTCTGGTAAAATAACCCAGTATACCATTGTTTTTACTAAGGCAAAGGAGAGATTTACACAACTCGTCCTTGTCCCAGGATGCTAAATTTCTTTGAGGAGTTGGCCTCTCCAGTGTTATCCCAGCTATTCTCTTTGACAAGTATGATGTACTCTTTTTTGCTGCCACCAGACTAATACAGGTGCATCTGTATGGTAGCCTGGACAGCATATCCTCTATTAAAGCTCAGAATCCCCTCCTTCTATAGGGTTTGTCTATGGCTACAAAAATCAGATAACTCCATTTTTAAAGGGAAAAAATGAAGTGTATTAGTACACAGTGGCTTCAGTCAGGGTTACCAACATCAAGGTGGGATCAAGAGTTCTCCTGGAATTTCAGCTGTTCTCCAAACTACATAGATCAGTTCCTCTGGAAGAAATGGCAGCTTCAGAGGCTATCACATCACTTCTCTGTTGAGCTCTCTCTAGTCCCCAGATTCTGCCTCAAAATCTCAGGAATCTGACAACTCTAGATAGAAGTAAAACAGTTGAACAGTCAGGGGTCATTTGGGGCCAGAGCTAGGTGGAGCGGAGCTTCGCCAGCCCAGGAGTGGGCACTAGGCCAGCCACAGGCCAAATCAGATTCTCTTATCTGATTTGGTCCGCCGCCGAATTGCTGCTGAAATTCAGTGGCAGCTTTAAAAGTGGCTGGAGGAGAATGGGTTTGAGGGAGAGGTTCCATACTTGCAGGGCAGCTGCTGGAGCCTTTCCCCGAAATACCTACCAAGTTTCAAGATGATTGGACCAGGGGGTCTAATTCTACGGGCCCCCAAACAGGTTGCCCCCATTCCCTCCATTGTTCTCTATGGTGGGGAAAAAGTAACATTTTTCCCACCATGGAGAACAATGGAGGGGATGGGGCAATCTGTTTGGGGGCCCATAGAATTGGACCCTGTGGTCCAATGTTCTCAAAACTTGGTGGGTATTTCGGGGAGAGGCCCTAACAGCTACCCTGCAAGTTTGGAGTCTCTCCCTCAAACCCCCTTTCCTCCAGCCCCTCATATAGCCTATGAGTTTTTGCCATTGACTTCAATGGCCCATGGGGTATAATGGGGCTGAAACTGACATTTGGCTGGTGATGTCAGGGGGTGTGGCATATGCTAATGAGTTATGCTAATGAGATCTTGCACCTCTTTTTCTATAAAATGACCCCTGTGAACAGTGCAATAATTTGTGATGAATTTTGAATGTCCGTGATGAATTTTGGCCTGTTCATGGTTTGCAAAGATCCTCCACAAACTTTCCACAAACTTTTAGTGTTGTTTATAGCAGTTTGTGGCTGCTCATGAAGGGGTACATTTTATCAGACAGACTGGCACTGCTCCATTAAACTGTTTACAATACTCCAAGACAACAGGGGGGCAGAATTCTCCAGCCTTGGGAACATTGATAGGAGTCCTCCAAAGCTTAACAGGCACTGCTGGCTGCCAATCACAGAGTTCCCAGTCTGTTCTATGGGCTCAGAATGTTATATATTCAGTTAGCCCAGCTCCCACCCTTCCCTCTCTTGGCTGGTGATAGTAAGAGAGAGAGGCACAGAGCTTGTTAAAAACAGAGCAGATGCATTGCTTTCTGCTTGTAATCTGCTCTGTGCTGCTGGGGTTTGGGTGTAGGTGGTCTCAGGGCCCTGAGCTACCCAGTCTCTCTGCTCATGCCAAGCAGTAGGGCTTAGCTACTGGGTTCCTCAGCTGAGGACACATATATTATACCCCACCGCTCCTGATTGTAATCTGCTTTCTGCTGCTAGGGCTTGGTTGTAGGTGGGCTCAGGGCTCTGAGCCACCAGGTCTCTCTGCTCATGCTGAGCACTGTGGCTTAGCTACTGGGTTCCTCAGCTGAGGACCCAGATTTTGTACCCCCCCCTTCCTGATTGTGATCTGCTCTCTGCTGCTGGGGATTGGGTGTAGGTGGACTCAGAGCTCTGAATCACCCAGTCTGTCTGCTCACCCTGAGCACAGAGGATTAGCTGGTGGATTCCTTAGACAAGGGCCCACATTTATATACCCTCTCAGAGCTTGAGTGTCAGGAGTGATCTCAGGGCTCTGAGCCACTCAGTCTCTCCACTCCAGCTGAGCACAGGGGCTTAGCTGGTGGGTTCTGAAGAAGAAGAAGAAGAAGAAGAGATTAGATTTATACCCCACCCTTCACTCACTTGGAGTCTCAGAGCGGCTTACAAACTCCTTTCCCTTCCCCTCCCCACAACAGACATCCAGGACCTTCAGACGAGGGCCCACATTTATACACACCCTTCTTGATTGTGAACACCATGAGGGTGAAGTGGGTGGAAAAGGTACTTGTGAGGGAAAAAACCCTCCCCGTGCATACCAGAAGCCCCTGTCCCCAGGCACCAAACCTGGCCAGATGCCGCTGGAGCCCTGCCCCAGCCTCCTTCCCCTGCTATGTCCATGGGGCTCTCCCAAGAGGAAGAAAAGAGCATTGCCCAGCAGCATTGCTCAGACACCAACAGTTACTAAAAGTCTTTGAGGAGGACTATGATAGCAGTGGTTCAGAGAGTGGAGGGAGCATCCTCCCTTTCCACATCCCAACTCCCTGCTCATCCTGCTGCCTTAAGTACCCCCCGGGCCCTCCCAGCCCATGGCAGAAAGCACCTGTGCCTCCAACCTGCTCCAATCATGGGGGCCCATGTATAGGCTACCATGTGGAAATATTTCCATACCCTCCCCAATGACCCCTGTGTAGAAGAGTGCCAAGTGTGCCATGTCCATGTCTGGAGGGCACAAACACCCAACACCTGTCTTCCTCCATTCCCCATAGGCACCTGAGGAAGGAGTGGTGGGCAGTGGGAGGAGGGAGAGGCTACTCCTTCTCAACAGGAACAAGTGGAGGGGGAGCAGGAGGCCCCTCCAAAAAAGGCTCCCTATGCTCAGGGTGCTATAGTTGGGACCCCAAAACAGGTCACCCTCCATGAGGCCATGTCCCCAGGGACGCTGACACTGCCACTCAAAAGGGCAAGGGAGAGGGCTCAGGAAGCACTCATTTGCCTCATTGGTAAGATGGTTGCTGTAGATGGCCAAATCTTCTCCCTCATGGGAGATGTAGTCTTTCACCAGCTGCTACAACACCTGGCTCCTTGGTACTCTGTTCCCTCATGGAGGACCATGAACTGTTGAGTCTTGCCCACCATGCACCACTCTGCAGTGCAGATGATCAAGACTGAGTTCTCCAAAAGCACAAGGCCAAACTGTCCACTTCACTACAAACCTCTGAAGAAGCCCTCACTACCTGCTGGTGGCAACCGGAGGACCACACTTGCCGGACTGTCAGGCCCAGGGCCCAGGAAAGAGACAGTGCTGCCACCTGGCTACAAAGAAGAAGAAGAAGAAGAAGAAGAGATTGGATTTATACCCCGTCCTCCACTCCCCAAGGGAGTCTCAGAGCGGCTTACAAACTCCTTTCCCTTTCCCTCCCCACAACAGACACCCTGTGAGGTAGATAGTTCTCATGTACAGGGGATGGATGCAGACCACACAGTGGCAAATATCATTGCCATGATACAGAGTAGCCTAAGGGAGTGGGCAGCCGCAACATCATCCATGGCTACATGGTCATAGAAACAGGTACCAAAATGCTGGCAGTGTTGAAGGCTGTGCACCTTGAGGGCATTGTCTGCCTGGTGCACATGCTTCAACTTGTGTTGAAGGATGCTCTGAGGCTGCGGAGCACTGTGAGGGTCACCTGGGATGCTGCCACCCTTGAGCTGTGGCCTCTGCTCGAGACCTGCTGGTACCTGGCTGTCCACTTCTTGCACAGCATCCAGTCTGCATGTCTGCTGTGTGAGAGGTAAAGGGAGGGGGAATGAACCTGAATACCAGTTCATCTAGGACCTACCTACCTGCTGGAACTCTACCTACTCCATGATAGCGCATTTGGTGGAGCAGAATAGTGCAGTGTGAGATGTAATCTCCTCCATGGCCATCCTGCATGGGGAAAAGGAGCTCAGCATCAGATCCCAATGACTGGCTGACCTTCTCCCAAATTGTGAGTGTTCTGAAGCCCTTCCAGGACACCACCAACATGCTTTGCACCCTCACAGCCAGCCTGGAGCAAGTCATCCCCCTATTAGAGGGCTGGACCAGGTGCTGGCCTTTGCACTGCAACTGGGGCCTGAGGGGATGGCTATACTCACATGAGTCTAGGCCTTGACAGAAAGGTTGCAGGTGGGCATCATCACCAGGTTGGATCCTCTCAGCAATGAATGGGATACAAGCTGGCCTGAATCTGTGACCCACAGATTAAAGGCAACATTGCTTTCCTTAGACATCATGAAGTAGAAACATGAGCTCTACAAAGAAGTGTGGAGGCTTCAGGCCAGCAGACATGGCCAGAGGAAACAGTGGGTGGAAGAAGCTGGGAGGAGGAGGGGGAGGGGTGGAGGAGCTGCATCCCAGCACTTCTGCCTCAAAGAGCCCGACCAGGGAGAAGCCCCACTACTGGTTGTCACTAGTGATGCAGGTCAGCAGCAGTGCTGGGGAGGCCAGGCATGCCATGGTGGAAGATCTGGCAGAGTTGATGGTGAGGAAGTACCTCACAGAGTCCCCTGAGTCTGCCAATGCCCATCCCCTCAAATATTTGACACACAAGGCCATAATCTGGGTTGTTCCCTCTTGTCTGGTCATGAATCTCCTTTTCTGCCATCCCACCAGCATCTAGGGTGAGCAAGTGTTCTCCCACCTGGGGGACATTCTCAGCCCCCACTGTTCCTGCCTGGACCCGGCCAGGGTGGATGAGTTGGCCTTCCCAAAGGTCAACCTTTCCTTGCAGGACCACTCCACTCTGGACCTGGCAGAGTAAGATCCAGGCCTCCCATTGTCTCCCCGCCATGTGTCCCCCCATTTTCCTTCTCTTTGGGTGATCTTGCATGTGGCCTGCAGGTTGTGCCCTTGGTGCATAGGTGGAAGGATGGCTGCCCAAGCTGGATGGGAGTGGCCTGGCCCCACACCCAGCCCAAACAACATCTAACTCAGGGGTCCTCAAACTTTTTAAACAGGGGGCCAGTTCACTGTCCCTCGGACCGTTGGAGGGCCGGACTATAGTTTAAAAAAAAGACTATGAACAAATTCCTATGCACACTGCGCATATCTTATTTTGAAGTAAAAAAACAAAATGGGAACAAATACAATATTTAAAATGAAGAACAAGTAAAGTTAAATCAACAAACTTATCAGTATTTCAATGGGAACTATGGGCCTGCTTTTGGCTAATGAGATGGTCAATGTCAGGTTCCATATTTGTCACTGCTAGTCGTAACAACTGATGCAAGTGTGCATCAGTTAGTCTAGATCTGGTTGGAGATTTCAGATGTCATTTTGCGGGTAGGGAAGGCGCACGGGGGTGCGGGATGCGCAAGCAAAGCACCCTTGATGGGGCTGTTTTCTTTCCCTCCCCGAAGAAACAAAGATCTCGGCATCCTCACAAACTTTTTAAGGCAGTAAGCCCCCAGCTGCTTCTCCCTGAAACTCCACTACTGCAGGCATCATGATGGGAAAGAGAAACCTCTCTCTCTCTCTCTCTCTCTCTCCCTCCGATTCCCAGCAGCACAAAAAGCCTCGAAAAAGACCCCCGCCCGGCTCTTGGGACTGGTGCAGGTCTCCTAGCCGGCTGAGAGGCCTCTCAGCCGGCTAGGAGACTTGGGGCCAGCCGGAGCGCCTGCCACCCCACACTTACCCTCTTCCAGTCTTCCTTTTGCCTCCTCCTGGCTGACTGGAAGCAGGGGGGCAGGGCTTTGTCATGTGGCCCGAGACGAGTTGGCTGCAATTTTTCCGCTGCTTTGTGTGCTGCTGGGAATTGGAGGACAGGCAGCGGTACACCCGGCGGGCCAGAAAAATGCCCTCGGCGGGCCGCATGTGGCCCCCGGGCTGTAGTTTGAGGACCCCTGATCTAACTCATAACAAAACACCTACCTCATGAACATAACAAAACTTCTACCCCATAGAACAACACCTACCTCATGGAACAACATCCACCTCAGCAAACATCCACCTCAGCAAACATCTGCCTCAACAAACATCTGCCTGTACAAGCAAGCCCCTGTTTGACTACCCCTTTCCATTGCATTTGTACAATTCACAATCACAACAGGTGATATCTTATATGTAAAATGAGTTCTGTTAATGATGAAGAACCAGAAATTTGCTTTGTTTCCAGCATCTGGCATGAGGTGAGGGGAGGTCTACCCAGGTGAAATTTCCCTGTGAGTTTGGTGTCATTGGCTTTTTCCTGAGCTGTTCCATAGACTCCTATAACTGTGGCTGTCTTTTTAGAGACCTTTTTTTTTGGGGGGGGGGGGGGTCTGTAACTTTGACTCCAGAAATGTAATATGCCCCCACCCTAACATGGAAAGATTATGGAGGAACAGCAGGGTGTGTATGTAGCTTGCAAGAGGCCTAGTCTATATACACTTTTGAATCTGCACCGGACATTTCCCAAAAAAGCACTTTTCCTGTGAGCATCTTCTAGGGGGGGGGCATAACTCAGACCCCCTAAGTGAAGGACTTGCACATGAGACAAGTGAGTTCGAAGGGGAAAACTCAAGTCTGCCCCTGGCAGTGAGCAGTTTATTTTTAAACATACATAGACTTACACACCACGCCCCTAGGTTGCTGCGTCAGCATTCAGTAGACAATAATCAATCATGGAATCAACATAAGGGATGAGACAACTGTTTCAGGAGCTGCTGTTTGCAGAAGGAATTATCAGCTTCAATGGGGCAACACTCATTGTATAGCAGGGAGGGTGGAATCCACATGAATGAGAGACATCTGTCTCGAGAGTATACTATTTGCAGGAGGGTTTATACAATGCTCATTGTGTAGCAGGCAGGGGGGAGAAGCATGGACTTTGACCTGGCTAGCATCCCAGTCTCAGATCTTCCCTATACGTAAATCCAATCTGCACATAACCTGGAGAACATCAAGGGGAGGTCCCCTGCAAGAAGAACATCAAGGGGAGGTCCCCTGCAAATTTGATGTGTCTAGCTTGCACAGGGTAGATTCTGTACTCCTGAACCTGTACCTGTCATTTTCCCAGAAAGCACTTTCCTGGGGGCACCTTCTTGGGGGGGGGGATGTAACTCAGACCCCTTAAGTCCAATCCTCACCAAATCTGGAAGGCAGGTAGAAGAGAGTCAGTTGGAGATCTGCCGCCAGTTTGGTTTCTCTAGCATGCGGGGGGGGGGGGCATTCTACTACATCATGAACTTTACAAACCTGTTCAGTCCATATGAAGCCATTTTAGTTCATGAACCCCATGAACCATGAACTGTCATGAACCACATTTTCCCAGTTCATGACCATCCCTAAACAGAACCTCCTTCCTTGAGTCTAAAACTAGTCCCTGTGATGTTAACGGGATAGGCAGAAATGTGCTAATGGCTCCATGCTTGTTGATGAGGCTCTGCTTCACCTGTTTTACCTCTTTTCTCCATCTGCCTGGTCACTTTTGTTCAGACCATGTTGGTCTTCAGTCTGCAAAAAGTCTGATTTTCTATATAAAATGTCATGTCTGCTACACTTCTATTATCAAAGGATGTTTGCTCTGTTTCTTAGAGAGAGAGCATCTTCTTCACACAAGCTCTTGAAGGCCCTTCCTTTGGAAATCCATCAGGTAGAGAAGGGTTAAAAATATCAAATTCTGTGATTTTGAAGGTTTAGTAAGAAATGAGAAAGAATGGCTTTTCCTTTTGACCATACTTTCTGTAAAGTCTGTTTGGGCTTAACATTCACAAAGCAACTTGGAATATCTGTACACATACTTGGTATGAAATGTCATTTGACTACACCCTCAACCTGCACTTTGAAATGATATAGCACATAACATTTTTTTTCCTTTTGCTTGTGAGAAATTAGTCACTATTAGAGATGCAGGTTTGGCTGGTGAGCAAACTATGCTTGACTGCTGTAATCACTCACCAGCCAAGCCTTTGATTTCTTCACCTCACCACAGTTGGCCTTGGGCAGCTGCTGAATGGTGAGTGGAAGTAGTGAACCTACATGGGAAAGGCAGATATATGTGATAGGGATTCTAGCCTCCAGGTGGAACTTGGGGATCCCCCTAAATTACGATTCATCTCCAGACTACAGAGTTCAATTTCTCTGGAGAAAATGGATGCTTTGGAGGGTGGATTCTATGGCACTATAGCCCACTGAGGTCCCTGCTCTCCCCAGGTTCCATCACCAAATCTCCAGGAGTTTCCCAACCTGGATCTGGCAGTCTGACCCCCCCCCCCCCCCAATCCCCTGTCGGTGTCCAGGGGAACCTGGCAACCCTACTATGTGGGCTGCTGAACAGCAGCAGTAGGCCTGTATGGGAGGGTGAGGTTAATACTCATTTGTTCCTCATGGGCAATAGAAAATTTTGTCTCCCTGCTTATGTCCAGTGGGTAGAGCATGAGTCCAACCAGTAGATGTTCACACATCCCTAGTTCTTGCCCAGATTTATTCCTGCAACTGAACAAGTAAGCAAACTAGATATTGGAGCAGAGACTGCAGTATCCAGGTCAATGACATAGAGAGAGCTTATTTCCTTAGCAATTATTGATTCATGACTAAGAGGTCTTGGTCAGACTGAGACTATACTCTTCAAGGCATGTTTATGTGTGTAGTCTATCCCATTCTGTACTATAGGGGCACGTTATGCCTACTATATCCATTCCTAATTGATGAATGGTGCTCATTGGTGATGGTGGTACTTCACATAAACAGTACTGTAACTGCACATTCAAGACTGATATGCATTTGGGGGAAATGAACTGAAGGGGTAGGATTTCTCCTGAGCGATAGTTGCTTGTACATTAACAAAAAGGTGCTGGATTGCAAAAGGGGAGATAAGTTGGTTGGAGAAATAGACACATTCTGCTTTAGTCAGTTTCACATGATTGAAAATGATCAACTCATATTAAACATGAACATGGGGAGTGATTCATTATAATTTGGGACATTTCACAAGACTTCTGAATGCAGACAAGTATCCACAAAGACACAAAGCTCATGGTAGATTCATGGTAAACTCCTCAGAAATTCAGTCCAGCACATGCACTTCCTTTTCTTTCTTTTTTGGTATTTTTGCAGTGTGTGTGCGCGCACGCATGCACGCACGCGCCTATGCCTGGAAATCATGGTTACCTCTGGCAACTCCTTCTGGGGTGTGGCAGATGTTCAGAGGCTGGTCCTACTTAGCTTCCAAGATCTGATGAGACTGGGCTTTCCTGGGCTATCCATGTCAGGGCTCAACATATGCATTTTCAATCAAAGTTGATATAAATTGTGAGCCTGCAATAAATAAGTACAATTTTAGGTCATGCATTTCACTCCTGTATAGATATCTAAATTACACTACAAAATAATATGAAAAAGCAGGCTTCTATCACAATTAGATGCAGAAAAAGAAGTGATCTGATTCTAGTATAACACATATATTCTTCTTTCTCTGATTTCCACTTGGAGTGTGTTAAGTAGTGCCTTGGGCCAACCATAAATTATGAGAAAAATGGAATAGTAAATAATTCTTCCTAATATTTTGTATCAGAAGCAGCTACATTAGATATCTCTTTTTATATCTTAAGGCTGATGAACCTGTTATGAAATAGTGCCAATTTAAGCAATTAAGAAATCTAATGAAACTGGCCTACAGATATGAGCAATTTGGAGAGAAGTACTCAAAATGGACATTTTTTTTAATGCATTGCTCAGGCCAGAGTGTAAACTTCTTCAGATCTCTGTAGTAAACTCATAACTTCTGCAAACCCACAAAAGCTGTAAGTCAGGGACAGTTTCCACTCTTTTTAATCTGGCACCTCCATCACTTTCAGATGTAATATTTTACTGAATCCATATCCAATAGTGATTGTTTGGGGGATTACTCCCTGAATAGAATGTTTTGATAAATGGAAGCTTTAGTCCCATTGCAACCTAATTTATCACAGAAATAGAAGGATTTAGAGATTTTCAGACTTCTAGACAGTAATGAATTCTCTCTGGTTGCTTTGGTTTCTAAGATGAGAAGTATATATTTAATATTTGACTTACTGACAGTGAAGAGGGGAATCAAAAGAACTGATTAGTCACACAATCTTCAGAAATTTTACAGGTTGGTTCAAAATAATGCTCATCTCTTGAACTCTCTGAAGCATAACTTCTTCTTTGGGAACACTGAAGACTGTAAATCTGAAAACTTTCAGTGAAACTCTTTATTCTGATACCCTATAGCTTCCTTACATCTTTGCTATGGAGTACAAAATGACAGCTTTTTGATTGCTACTTTTGTTGCCCGTTTTCTGTGTTCTGTTCAGTAGATCACATCAAAAGTACTCCATGGAGATTATGAAATCAGAGGCTATGAGAAAGATATCTTTGCTCTGACATTAAGCCAAAACTGCATTTTGATTTTCTCAGTGAACAGGTAAATCATCATATTCAGATAATATAATCCACAAGTACTTTATGATTATTCCATATTGACATCTGATTTTTATTATAAGGAACATGTTCTCCAAATGCAGCCTATCAGTTCCCATTAGGGAACTTGTACATTTTTTTTGTTATTTTAGGGTTTACGGTTCACAAAGTAAATTTTAATTCTTTTAGGGTGACAAAAAGGAGATTTTGGTCCAAATGTCACAATTGAAAAAGAAGTAACAAATAAATGTTCTGAATAAATGTTTACATCTAAAAATTCAATACCATATAATATAAAACAAAACAAATTCTAAAGTATGCTTAAGGATATAAAAACATCAAGTGGTGGCCATTCCTACTGAGAGACAGTTAATCACTGTCCATGTTCAAGAAATCCAAATTATTCTCTCTCTCTCTCTCAAAAATATGTTTGGTAATTTTGCCACAGTTTAGTTAACTAAAATTACCTCTGAGTCTACATGGAGTACTGGCCACCACAGAGGACAGTTGGTCTCTCCCCAGTACCAAGGGCAAGCAAGTAGCAGCAGGATGGTAGGCTAGGGGTTACCTCTGTCAGCATAAGTTGTGGAACTGGCAGCCTGACTCTGCCCTACTAGAAGATGATCTAGGACCTTTGCATGAGGCCAAACTCACAGTCATTTTAAAGGGAAGCTGCAATTATTATTTCTCGGCTTAAGAAGACCCACTCGAACCATAAAAGTTCAAATTGAACCAGTGAACACACGAAAAATTTTTACATGCTTACTTCCTATTTTAAACTTCTTGACCCAGTATGATACAACAGACTTTCTGAATCCCCATATTTATAGAAGTAGTTTCCCTGTACCATGAGACCTCAAATTTATATTTGTGACTGTTGTTGGGGGGCAAATGATTTGTAAACACTTAAAGGGATCTATATGACAGCTCTTATTCATTGTACAATTAATGCTTTTCTTAGTACCTGGACAATGAGCAATGAACCACTGAAGGACAGAAAACATTCCTTTGAATGTGTACAAGCCTTTATAAAGGGTAATGAGGAATTGCAAACCTTTAAAAGGTAGGGTGCAACCTGGTCTTAAACAACTCTTTAGAAATCTAAGAATTCAGTGTTTCTGGATTATCAATTTGTAGTCCTCATACCAGAGCCTCAAATCTTCAGATGTTGGCAAAATTCTTGATATTCTAAGATTTCATGTGACTGAATGTAAAAATTTTCTGTGATGTTCAAAGAGTATCACAAGTTTAACTGTATTTACCCACAGTTTACCCATTGAATCTAAGGGTCCACAGTTTAATGGCAGAGTACATGAAGCAGCTCTTGGCTTCTCTTGGTGGGTAACTGTGAGATACCTCATTCTAACATTGTAGAAGTTTCAGCCATAGCTGTGGATTACATGGATCCGTAGCCCAAGTAACAGTGCAGTCCTAAATCTTCCTAAGCCATTTGACATCAATTGACTTAGAAGGGTATAACAATGCCTAAGATTTCACTATAAATACAAGGCAGCTTCATATATTCAAACTCTTCTAACAAAAAACAACAACACTCGACAGCATGCTTTCTGGCTTCCTATCTGATGAGCTTGCTATGTAATTAATGTGATTTCTTATGTTTCTAATCTTTCAGTTGGTGATAATAGTCTAGCTACTTGCAAGCTTCTCTGCAAACCCTTACAACCACTGCAAACAAGGAGCTTGTCAAAACCAATGATGTGAGCAGTGAAAGAGAGAGTGTATTTAATTAAGTAAGTCTGTTCTGCTAAATTGCTATTATAAAGCCTGGCTTACATTACACTGAAATAGCCTCCTGTTTTCCAGGCCCTCAACCCAAATACTCCAGCTCATCCCAAGCTCACAAAAGCTTGGCAGCTAAGTGTCAAACTCGCTATGCATTTTATGGCTCGTTTTGCCATAGTAACCAGGGAGTGTTAAACCCAAATACTTTCATTTTTCTAGAGTGCTTTGAAGTAGAAGGCATCTTACCACCTCTGAGAATCTTAGTGTCCCTGGGTCTCAGCTTTCACTGCTCATCTTTGTTTTACATGTTGGGGGGATGGCATGGTAAGGGACAGTGGATGGCCATTTCTTTTGGCGGATGGAATTCCATAGGGTGATTGGTCCTGGACCTTTTAGGGGCCCTGCTTGAACCCTGTATATCTATTGCTTTTGCACCTTTTGCCTCAGTTCTATCACAGCCTGTGTCTAGTCTGGATCCTATGAATGTCTCAATAAACTTATCATTCTCCAGAGTGAATGTTGTTGGGAACTGATTTATCCAGGAGTCTGACACTAAGTGGGGTTGTCCCCAGTCAGTACTTGGATGGGTGATCACCAAAGAAGACTGGGGTTGCTTTGCTGAAGAAGGCAATGGCAAACCACTTCTGCTGGTCTCTTGCTTGAAATGCCCTGAGGATGGTGTCCCCATGAGGCAGTTGTGACTTTCCTGTTCTTCTTTTCCATGCCTCACCCTGAAAACTTCAGACAAAGTGCCACTGTGAGTACCTTCTCTTTCATGAAACTGCTGTCCTTAATTTTTCTTCATATGCATGGCAAATTAGCAGGGCTTTTCCCCCCTCTTTTTTTAAAAAAAAGAGATGCCAGAACTCTCAAGAGGGAAATGAAATTTTCAATTTGTATGCTGAAAATGCATACAGTTTAAAAAGTTTAAAAAGAATTTTGTTGAAGAGGTTCTGGAACTCCATTCCAGCATGTTCTCCTAGGAAAAAAAGCTCTGAGAATGAGACAGCAAATTCAGGACCTCCATATTTATCAATATAAGTTGTTATTAGAAGGGTTAAAGAGTGTTTGCCTTTAAAAGAATACAATCTGGATATTAAAGTCAGTAAAGTGAGTTCACTGAACTTTTTTTTTTTTTTGGGTCTTGTTCTGCCTTCCTCCCAGCAGTGTTCAGTATCCCACCCCAAATGCCACTTCTAAGCATTGTGAACAACCTTGTAGCCAGACATTTTTGGCTGGTGGGGCAAGGGCTGGGCTGGTAGGGCAGGGGAACAGGGAACCTAATTCGGCTACCCAACAGCATGTGAGGTGGGGGTAGTGAAGGAAAGACAAAGAAGGCATGCCTTCTCTCTCTCTCCTTTCCCAGCCCCCCCTCCCCGGCAGCAGAGAAGCTGGGGAAGGAAAGTAAAGCTGCCCAGCTGCTTCTGATCAGTTTCTTTCCCCTCTGATCAGCTGTTAAACCTAACAGCTTATACATGGGGAGTGAAACTAACCAGAAGTGGCAGAGTGGCTTCCCTTTCCTTCCCACTCCTCCCCTCCACTGCAGGGGAGAGGCACACCAGGATGGGGGTCGGGGGGGTTCTGGCATTTTCCCAGGGTGAGGCAGGGCTCATTCACAGTGGAGCTCTGCCCCCAAATGCCCCCACCATGGCTATGGGTTTGGTTGAGAACCCCACCAGAACAGGATGCCATATAACATAGGGAGGGACTGTAACAAGAAAGTAATATTGTCTCTTTGCCATCTGTCCTGATGCTGGGGTTGGAAAGACTGGTAAACTGGGATATAATGCTTTTCATATAGCTAGTTTTAATTTGTATACAACATTTGTACAGACATCTAGGATGGAGGAAGTACAGATGGGCAAGCTCCCATTTAACATAACAAGTTCAATTTGTTATGGAAGTACCCATTCTGCTAAGACAGAAGAACTACTTCTGGAATGAGAACTTTTGCTGAGAGGCTTACCTTTTCAAAGTGAAATTTAAAGTATATTGTATTTTATTGCTATGATATTGCTATGGCTCTGGTTCCCTATTTATTCCTCACAGGCAGCAAGAGAAAGCATTCAAACGGTAGCAAAACCATTCTATTAGCTTCTTTTCAGCTGCTTTACATTCGATTTTAAGGCTGTCATTTTTCAGCAGTCTTGCTTGAATTTTTTTTAAAAGGAGCAAGTGAGATGTGCTCAAAATGATAGCAAGACAAATATCATAGCACAATGGCATTTCAAATGTTTCCTGAAGGCTATTAAAAGTGCTTTTGAATTCTCTTCTTCAAAACTTAATCCCTTCTACTTCCATGAACAAATGTAGCCAAGAGAGATTTGTCCCTTCTATTTCCTTGTAGAATCTACTGTATTTTATGAAATAAAAAGGTCTGCACATAGAATAAACAATATTCTCTCCTCCCCTGCTCCAGCATACTGCTCCTTCATGAGGTTCTTGGTGAGATTCTTATTAAAGATATTCAAGAGCAAAGATGTTCTAGGGCATTTGTTTGAGTCTAGAATAAACTCCTGTAGTATACATACAATACTGTAAGTAATGAAAGAGCGTTACTGTTTTATTTCTGAAGTTACCTAATACATAGCCAACAAGACCAATCCTAAGTAGGTCTGCTCAAAGTTCTACTATGCTCTATTCAGTGACAACTCACAGGAAAGTGTTCTTATGACTGTCACATCATGATAGTGGTCCTTCAGCCTGAGCAAAGTCCCTCTAGGCCCCTTAAGTTCCTATCCATGCTTAACAGGGGAAGAATTAGCACAGCCTTTATCTATATGGCTTGTCTCTATAGAGTGGAACTTTATTTGGAAATGTCTGGACTGTTACCAGTGTTCCAGTTCCAGATGGAACCTAGATTTGAAATGAAACTTGATAATGATTGTAATTCCACAATAATTTCACAAGCACACCATGCCAGAAGGATTGAAAGTCTTTTGAAACAAAAGCAGGGTAGGGTTGCCAGGTCTGGGTTGGAAAATACCTAGAGATTTGGGGGGTGGACCCAGGAGAGGGCGGGTATTAACTACTGAGTCAGGAGACGATAAATCAAATGCAGGCATTTATTCAAAACATCATTCAGCTCAGGTACAGCTCTAGCAAGAGCGGCACTTAACTTATAGTGTTCCAGCAAATAACTATATACATTGTAACTGGAAACACGCAGTCTCATTGGACCTAAGCAGGGCTCTGCAATTGGTTCCTTGGATTGGCTTCAGGACCAATAAGGAGTCTTTATTCGACAGCCAATAGGAATGAGGGAGTTATGATACCAGAGCCCTGACAATGCAATGCAACATAACATAATGGAACATAACAGTGGGTTTGGAGAGGGGAGGGGCCTCAGCATGGTACAATGCCATAGAGTCCGCCCTTCAAAGCAGCCATTTTCTCCAAGGGAGCTGATCTCTGTCAGCTGGAGAAAAGTTGTTAAAGTGGGAGAACTCCAGGCCCCACCTGGAGGCTGGCACCCCTAAAGCAAGGCCTTTCCTGGACTGTGCTTGAGCAAAAACTAGCAGCCAAAAACCAGCAGAAGAAAGTGAAACTAAACTTTTGATCCTAAGGGACCAGGGGAAAATAACTAAACTGTTCAAATAGGGAACATTGCCAAATTTTCAACTTGTCATGATATAAAAATGATCTATGAATTAATAGGAAGAACTTAGAGTAATGACACAACATTTTATAGCGTTATATTCAAGAACTCTTTTTCTAATAAGTATGGAATCTTACTCTGTAGAGACCTGTAATCTCTGAATCTTCCTAGCAGACTCTTACTTTGTAGAAGGTAGGTACTTTCATAGTCACCAACAACTCCATGGAGTTTGTCACTGTAATGGTGCACTGATCATACCCCTAATTTTCCTATTGTTTGCATAATTTCCCTAAGTGGTATGATTTTTCATTCATGGACTAAACCATCTACAAGTATTTGAAGCGCTGTCATATAGAGGATGGTGAAGAGTTGTTTTCTGTTGCCCCAGAAGATCAGACTAGAACTAACAGGTTGAAGTTAAATCAGAAGAGTTTTCAGCTAAACATCAGGAAGAACTTCCTGACAGTTAGAGTGGTTCCTCAGTGGAACAGGCTTCGTCAGGAGGTGGTGAGCTCTCCTTCTCTGGCATCCATTCCAACTTGGACTCTGTGTTAGCAGTGAAAGCATCAGATGGGGCCAAGATGCCAACTTGTTCAGCTGTTCACAGTTTATTCACAGTTTATTCAGTCCTGGGAAGCATGAGGCCAGTCACCTTGCTTGTATGACTTTTGTTGTTCCTGCCTCCTTATGGCTACTGAGGAAGCTGGATGACTGGGTCCAAAAGGGAAATGATGCTCAATATGGCAGAAACAAAACACATTATGAGGGAAGGGAGTTGCAGCCTAGGATCACCATAGGGGTAGTACATAAACACCTAGTTTCTTTACATGAAACTAAGTCCTCGGGGCTAGATGAACTGCATCCAAGGGTACTAAATGAGCTCATGGATGTAATTTCTGAGCCTCTGTCCATTATTTTTGAGAATTCTTGGAGAACAGGTGAGGTGCCAGAAGATTGGAGGTGGACAAATGTTGCCCCCATCTTCAAGAAGGGGGAAAAGGAAGATCTGGGTAACTACCAACCCATCAGCTAGACATCTATACCTGGGAAAGTTTTAGAACATATCATAAAACAGACAGTCCTTGAGCATTTAGAAAGGATGGCTGTGATTACTAAGATCCAGCATAGGTTTCTCATGAACAAGTCATGTCAGACTAACCTTATCTCTCTTTTTTGAGAAAGTTATTACCTTGCTGGACCAGGAGAATGTTGTAGACATTGTTTATCTTGATTTCAGTAAGGCTTTTGATAAGGTTCCACATAATATTCTTGTTGACAAATTGGAAAAATGTGGTTTGGATCCTCTGACTGTTAGGTGGATCTGTAACTGGTTGACAGATCATACCCAAAGAGTGCTTGTGAATGGTTCCTCATCTTCTTGGAGAGGAGTGACAAGTGAAGTGCATCAAGGATCTGTCCTGGGACCTGTTTTATTCAACAGGAAATAAAATGAATTTTAATGGGGATAAATGTAAAGTTTTGCACTTAGGTAGGAAAAATCAAATGCATAATTATAAGATGGGGGGCTGTCTTGGCAGTAGGGGTCTTAGTAGACCATACATTGAACATGAGTCAGCAGTGTGATGCAGTTGCTAAAAAGACAAATGTGATCATGGGCTGTATCAACAGAAGTATAATGTTCCAATCATGTGAAGTGATGGTATTGCTTTACTCTGCTCTGGTTAGACTTCACCTAGAGTATTTTGTTCAGTTTTGGACACCATGATTTAAGAAAAATACAGACAAGCTGCAATGTGTCCAGAGGAGAGCAATGAAGACGGTGAGGGGTCTAGAGACCTATGAGGAAAGGTTGAAGGAGCTGGGTATGCTTAGCCTGGAGAGGAGATGACTGAGAGGTGGTATGATAACCATCTTCAAGTACTTGAAGGGCTGTCATATAGAGGATGGTGCTGAGTTATTTTCTGTTGCTCCAGAAGGTTGGGCCAGAACCAAAGGGTTGAAATTGAATCAAAAGAGTTTTTGGCTAAACATCAGGAAGAATTTCCTGACAGAGCAGTTCCTCAGTGGAGGTGGTGGGCTCTCCTTCTTTGGAGGCTTTCAAACAGAGGCTAGATGGCCATCTGACAGCAGTGCTGATTTTGTGAACTTAGGCAGATCATGAGAGGGAAGGCAGGAAGGTTTGCCTCAGTGCTTAGTTCTTGTGGCCCTTTCTTACACACCCAGTGAAATGCTGATTGCCACTTTGGGGACAGGAAGCAATTTTTCTCCTGGACAGTTTAGCCAAGGATCCTGGAGGGTTTTTTTTTTGTCATCTTCTGGGCATGGAACAGTGGTCACTGTGGGTGTGGAGAGGGAAGTATTTGTGAATTTCCTGCACTGTGCAGGGGATTGGACTAGATGACCTTGGAGATCCCTTCAACGCTATGATTCTATGATCCAATGAACTGCTGTGTTCACCTTCAGAGACCCTGATTCAGGTGCCCCCACATTCTGAGATGAGGTATGTGACAACCCAAGAGAGCATTTTCTCAGTAATGGGATCAAAACCTTGGAACTTTCTCCTCAGGGAGACTTGCCTGTTCCCTTCTGTTGTCATCTACCACCAGTGGGTGACTTTGTTTTGTCTGGTAGTCCCTCAGCAATCCTTTCCTGCTAGAGTTGCCAGCCTTCAGGTTGGAGCAGGGGATCCCTGATTTCATGAGCTCCTGCCCACTAACTGGCCAATGGGGGGAAGCTCCATCCCCCAAAACCATGACTGCCCCCCAAAACCATGGACCAGCATGATGACATTACATGGAAGTGACATCATTATGGTGGAGACATCATACGGTGATGTTCTGGTATTTTGGGCAACACTTTATGGTAACCATAGAGTTTTCCCAAATTACCAGAGTGTTGCCGCTCGACGTCAATATGATGATGTCTCTTCTGCATGATCTCATCATGATGGGAATGTCACACACAATGATGTTGCCACACCCTGCCCCACTTCTGGGAAGTTCCCTCCCATTCCCTGCCGACAGAAGAAAAGGAACTGGCAATCCTATTTCCTGCCCCATTTTTAATAGTTTTTTGATATTAAAAAAAACCCCATATTATAACTCTGTTTGTAATTTGTTTTAATAATATGGGGGGTTGAATTCAATGGTTTTAAAATGTAATTTTATTGTGCATGTTTTAAATTATTAGCCACCTTGTTGGCCCTGATATGGGCAGAAAGGCAGGGTATAAGTTTTATAAATAAATAATAATGACACTAGGAAACTAAGGACAACTTCAATCACTTGTGTCCTGCTAATCCTAATAACTGAAAATAATCTGTTTCATCTTCCTTCTTGAACACATGCACACACAAACTGATGATGGCATTTTAGATATTTTTCATTGACTCTGCACCATTAATTGGCAATTATTGGATGGCTGATGAGCCCATATAATGAAATTTGAACTGAACATAATTATGCAGATGGATGACTTCCAAGTTTGTGCACTCAAAGGCCGAGGATAGACTGGGCTTCTGGAGCGCCCTGCCTCCGCTTTAGAAGTGGAGGCAGAGAGGGTGTCCAGACAGCCACAGCTGTCCCCTGTCGCCAACTCAGACTCACCCGTCCGCGAAGCGCCGGCATGCCGCTTCAGCCAGAGATGCCTGGGAACTGGTCCCCAGGCATCTCCACGCACATCCCCAGCGCTTCTGGTGGGTGTGAACGCGCTGAAGGCACATTGTACATGCTGCCGGAAGTCTGAACGGCAGCTGTGGCTGTGCATAGCCGCGGCTTGCCCAGGAAGCTGGCAGCCATGCTCCGCTGCCCCTCGCAGCCAGTGCAAACGGGGCAGTCCGGGCAGCTTTTCCCGCGGAGCTTTCGGTCCCGTGGCTGTGCCGGGACAGATCTCCAGTCTGTCCTCGGCCAAAGTTGGCTATGCAGTTTATTTGAAGCAAATAAAATAATACAAATTAGATGAATGAGACATACAAACTTAGTCTGAAATGTGCATCCAAGACTTAGACTACAAAGACCAGGGCAAGAAGCCAGACATCGTGATCAGAAAGCAAGGATCCCACTACCAGTCCACCACCTCAACATAATACTAGGCACCAGTTTCACTCTTCAGACAGCCTTCTTCCTGTGGTGCTCTTTCTTTCTTATATAACAGAAACTAGGTCACAGGCTTTCCCTGTGATAGGTCTAGTCTAGAATGGATTTTCATAGCAGGTATGGAGGGTGCCTTCCCTGACTACATTTAGGAAGGTGTGCAAGAAAGTTCAGTTTCAGTGAGCTCTGGAATTCTCTCCCCAGGAAACTTTGTCTGTCCCCTTCTGTTGCCATCTTCCACCTGTGGGCAAAGACTTTTTTCATTTAATTTAGTGTTCCCTCAATGATCCCACCTTCCTAACAACATTTTTTAAAAATGTTTTGTATGTATTTTTAACTCTTTAAAAATAATGTTAATGATGTGTGTTTGGGAGGGGGGTTGTTTGTAATGGTTTTAAAATGCACTTTTAAAAACCATTAAAACCAGCCAATATGTTTTATATTGTTTAAATTGTTAGCCACCTTCATGTCCCTTGTAAGGCTGGAAGGGTGGTGTCAAGGCAGATGCTGCCTTGGTGTGGTAATGTAACCAAATTTAAATCTGGATAGGTTCAGGTCAGTCCTCAGTAACTCACCTGAAAAAGAAGCAAAATCAACAAATGTTCTTAAAAGCAAAGGATATAGTTTAGTGGAGTCATAATGCACATAAAATAACAAGCACTAATTTGGCTGCTGTATGAACTTATCCTTAACAGGAGGAGTTCTGGTTCTTACAGCTGAAACTGATGTTCCAGAGCTTACCCAAGGTATTTTCAAGCATCAAGGATAGTGTATAGAAGAATGGGGATTAAAATGTTCTCTCTCTTCTATAGTCTATAATATAGATATTAGTACTTCCCATAACCTCCTTACCTTCCCAATCAATCACAGGACTGTCTCCATAGAACTTTTTGAGGTGTGTTTTGTGTGCAGCTGCACGTATGACTATAGCTAGATTTTGGAAAAGTGTTAAAGTTATTTCAGTTCATACCTGGATTTTAAAGGTTTGTGAACTCTGTACGTTAGATAAAATTACGGAATCTTTAAAGCAAAAGAATGATGATAATTATCAATCTAATTTTGCTGCAATATGGTTTCCTTTTCTTCAGTATTTATCACAAAATGACGAATTTAGTTCTTTAGTCAATGCAATCATTATAGCTTAATGTTAAAATAATTGTTATTTTCATGTTAGCTCTGTTAAGACTCAATGATGGTTTTATAGTTTTGTATCCTGTTGAGACTTTTATTATCAATAAAACATTATAAAAAAAACAAAACTTTTTGAGGTGTGAGTAAGCTCCCCCCTTCCATACCAGATTCATAGCTGAACTGTGTGAGCTAAGTAACAGGCTCTCAAGCTGACCTTGGCATGTAATCAGTCAGGGGTGGGGGTGAGGTGGCTGATACCTGCAAGCAATCAGAGTGCAAGAAGATGAGAGCTTTCCTCTAGGATGGCTTCTTTCTTGACAGAAAGGATATAAATTATTTAAATAAATAAAAATAATTCATAGCTTGACTGCTCAACAAAAGCGTCTGTCACTTGACCACTAGGTGGCAACTAGCAGTAACACAATCTGTTCACAAACCTGTGGTATCTTGAACTGTGGTATCATTCTCTAACTTCTTTATATGTGTTAAGGGTGATTGGAAGTTTGAACTTAAGGCCACTTCCTACTTTACATGGCAGCAAAAACAAATTATACAAGTTCCATGAGCCTATTGCCAGCTCCTGGTCTGTGGCATGTGTACAAAGGTTACTATAGTCTACCTTACAGAGCTGTTTCGATGGCAGCTTTCATTCTTTTAGAGGCAGGATGGAACAGAAATGTAGCAAAATATAACATTTTAACTGTAGCAAAGTGTACTGTGATAGAAGTAAACAAAGCGTTGGAAACGGGGAAAATAATTTGTGATATCCCCTTGCAATTAAGTAGTTGTTTAGAAGGAGCTTTGCAGCAATTGCAAAATTATGAGTGAGAAGAGACAAATTATCTGTAGTTGAAGCTAGCTTGCTACAAAGTTCTGAAGAAGCACTGGGTGGACTAGGCCTCATTTCACACACAGCAATAGTGTTGCCAGGCATGCCTTTCATTGCCTGGCAACCAGCAGGAGTCTGAGGGTTTAGAGATATGATGGATGCTACTGATGACAGTATGATGTCTCTTCTGGTGAAAACTTAGAAATGATATCACACTTCTGTAAGAAGTCACTTCCATTTTCCCCCCCGGAAGTGTCACACTGTCAACTTAACCAATTTGCTTATTTCTTCCATGTTGTCCCAAGAAGTGGTGGGAATAATGGGTTGCCAGAGGGAGATCTCCTACCATAACAGGCGACCTGGCTACCCTTCAGGGCATACATAAACATTTGTTTCCTTAATACATTCAAAGTTTGTTTTCCTAGCAATCTTATAAATAGTTTTTGTTCTTGTTATCGATACGTAGTTTATAACTGATGTGTCTAATGAGCTGCTGTTCTCATCACACAATGTTGTTAACTGAACTTATTGTTAAAACTGGCAGTAAGTCATCATAGTATAAGCACTGAATGAAGAAGATTGTTTTGTAGATGCCTTCTTTTGTATGTACATTGATTATAGGTATTTTGAGATTTTAATCAGAGGCTTAGGTACAATGTTTTTCTGTTGCAATGAAGAGTGTAAAGTGCTATGATGCCACAGAAGTATTATCAACATAATGATCACCCAAAGCAGGATTGCATTAGTACAGGAAACTTATTGAAACAGAACACTCAAGTATTAATTTTGATGGCATTCACCTTTATAAGTCTGCCTAGTTAATGACTGCCATTTTGGATGGTTCATTTTATTGCTTGCTTTCAGGTCTCCATTTATGAATCTATCTCATAATAGTTGGCATGCTAGAAAATGTAATGCTAAATCTGCATCAGCCCTTTGCAAGCAAACTTTGTGCCAAAATAGCTTCACAAAATATTATGTGCTAACCCTGAACATGGAAAATGATAGCTACAATGGCTTTTGTCAGAGTCAAATTGCCAATACATTTATTCTCACATAACTGACTGTAAATCACATATCCCCATAAAGCTTTGGTTTTCAGCACTTTTAAAGATGTCCAGAGATTCACTTCAATTCTATTTATTATGCAGAGGATAATTAATTTTTTTTTCATTACTAGACCAGCTATAGTAGGAAGAATGTTCTTTGTCAATCAAAAGGTCTTTGCAGGATTTCAGTCACAGTGTTTTGTTTTATTTATTAACCTATGCAAGTGGATTATTGAAATAAATTGTGGTACTTTCTTTCATAGGCATATTGACAAAATATTTATTGTCTTCCATCTATGATTTTATCTGAAAAAGTAATCTATTGGAAAACAGGATGGACCCCATATTCCTGTCATAATTATACATACTAGTTGGGTTCCTTATCTATGTAAATAGTTTGACTCCAAACCTCACACATAGGCTTGGATCCACCAGGAGATTGCTATAAATTTGTTGTGGATCAGCCTGAACCAGCTGGTTTCAACTGGAACTTATTACAGAGGAGAGCACGCAGCCAGCTACTGACAGCAGGGCTTCAGACACTACAGTCACACAAGCATCTGAGGGGCTGTCATTAGGGGACAGCACCCCAACTGCTCAGGTCACTGATCTAGGTTCAGACCAAGTTCTGCAAGCCACCTTCCCCCTGTCATTCCCAGAGCTACTAGAGTGCAAGTGAAGGAGAGCACAGCAAGAATTCCTCGAGAAGAGATGGAGCACATACCTAGCTGCCAGGAGACATCTAGTGCTAACGACCCAGGGCAATGGCCTGAGCATTAGCCCAATGTGTCACAGCTGTGCACCCAGCATAAAAGAGGGAGCAGGCAAAGAGTTGAGCATGGAAGCAACAAGTCATTCTACCGCTAACTCTGCGACCACTGCATCGAACCCTGCCTTGCTTGTATGACCCAAGACCAGCTCTCGACCTTGTCTCTTGCCTCTTGTCTCTCATCTCTTGGCTCTGTGACCTTTGCTCATGAGTAACCTCTGGACTACCTGTAATCCCAGAACCCCACTGGTTGTCACCTATAGTTCCCAGCTCAAACCACTCTGATGTATCATCAGTGATCTACAGCCCATCCTAGAAAATGATGCCTCTCTCTCACAAGCTCTGGCTGGAAGACCTCTCCTTGCATACAGACAGCCCTCCAACCTCAAATGACTTCTCACTAACAACCATGAACCATCTAAGGAAGTCATCAACATAGGAACCAGACCCTGCAACAGACCCAGATACCAACGCTGCCCACGTATCTACGCAGAAAATAGGATTACAGGACCCAGTGGCCTCAACTACACAATCTCTGGCTCTTACAGCTGCTTATCCTCCAATGTGAGTATATGCTCTCATGTGCCAACAATGCCCCTCTGCTCTGTACATAGGACAAACCAGCCAACCTCTATGCAAATGAATAAATGGACACAAATCTGGCAACAAAAATGGCAATATCCATAAACCAGTGGGAGAATACTTCAATCTACCAGGACATTCCATCAAGGATTTAAAAGTCACCATAGTTCAACAGAAACATTTCAAAACCAAAATCCAACGAGAAGCTGCTGAGTTGGAATTTAAATGTAAATTTGATTCAGCCAGACTTGGATAAAGACTTTGGTTGGTTATCTCATTACCAGAAGTAACTGCCTTTCAGGTATTCCATTCAGATGCATCAGTTGAAGGAAGGGGGTCACACCCAGCCTGGATTGCACATTCTACCTTGCCCCCACTCCCGCTGCCCCCGCCACCACCACCAGCAGATCCGAGGTAAGTGCATTCCCTGTGCTTGTGCAGGGAACACTTTTTTACTTTTGGGGGGATTTAAATATTCCAAAAAAGTTTCTTTTTACTTTTCAGATTTTTCTGCACATGGGGGGAGTCCCCCATGGGTGTGGGAAAATCTCCCTGCCCCCCAAGTGCCCCCCCCCATGGATTTATATATCCACGCAGGGGTGGCCACTTGGGAATTAGATATATAGATGGCTTTGTAATGGGTGTGAATCTTTCACAGAGAATATAGTTAGTTCAGACAATTGGTTGTAACACATGCCAAAAAGACCATCCTATCATGAAAAAAGGTAGATTTTAATGAGATTGTTTCTTTTGTTTTGATAGGGTTGCCTGGTCCCCCCAGCCACTGGTGGGGTGGGGGTAGGGTTGCCAAGTTGGAAAACTCCAGGAGATTTGGGGTTAGAGCCTTGGAGTGATAGGGACCTCAGTGGGATTCAATGTCAGAGTCTACCCTCCAAAGCATCCAGTTTCTACAGGGGAACTGGTCTCTGTAATCTGGAGATAAACTATGATCCCAGGGGATCCTCAGGTCCCACCTGGAGGCTGACATCCCTATATTTTGATAAGGCTGAGGCCTGGTCCCAGCTTTTGCAGGCTAGGGTTGCCAGGTCCCCCATACAGGCAGGGGTTTGCCCTCCCGATGGGCCCCTTATCCACTGGCCTAGATCTGGCCACCAGGGGGAACCACACCCCAAAGTGCCAGCATCACAGCAACTTACCTGGCATGATGATGTCACCCAGAGGTGATGTCATCATGCCAGGGCATGTTGTGGGGGGGCACTCTAGCATTTGAGGAAAAACTCCATGGTTTTCCCTCAAATAATAGTGGTCCCACCCCCAACGTACCCAACATGATGACATGACTTCCGGGTGATGTCATTGCGGCACATGCTTTGGCATGCATGCCAAAGTCCCAGAGAGGGGCTGGGCCCACCTACTGCAAGCCAGATAAGACCTAGCAACCCTATTGCAAGCTGACTGACAGTAAACAGTACATTTATTTACAAAGCTATTGTGTACTGGGTTCTTAGCATTGATGAAACGGATGATGACATAGCAAACAGCTTATTTATTAGTATACAACTTGAGATCAAAAATACCGGCCAAGATGGCCAACTTTATACACCACCTGGGACACACCCAAAATCCCTATTGGTGGGCTTGAATTTCCCACCAGATATCTTATTGGTAGACTAATGATGGCCTAGGATCCTTGGCTCCTATTGTTCTAGGAGTCAAGCTTTGGGTGGCTGCCACTGGACCCTAGTGGTGGTCGGCATACATAACACCCCTTCCCCCATAGTTCAAGCCCCCCAATTGTACATAGTCTTGTAAGTAGGTTGGGGGTCTGCATTCCCACTGGGAGTGCCTTGGTGTGGGCGTCCTGCTGCCCTCCAGAGCCGTGTCAGGTGAACTGGTCTGGGTGCTTTGTGGCAGGGGTCAAATATCGTTGTCAAGCACCAGACTGGTGACTGGCTCTCTAGGAGATGTGTCAGCCTTGGGAATGGGAGCTGACTCTGGAGCTGATGCCTCCTCCATTTTGGGTTCCTGGTCGCTCTTGCTGGATTCCATTGCTGGATCAGAAGTCCTGTCAGGAATTTGGTACCGTCAGAGTTGATCAAGGTGTCACCTCCACACATGGCCATCTTCTGTTGAAACCTCGTGCGAGACCAGCCCTGTGGGTCAAATGATTCTAGCTGCGAGCCACGGAGAACCCCTTCCAAAATTGCGGGTGTATACAGGTTCTTAAGGGAAGAACCCTTGGGGTGCCTCTTTTGCTCGACCATTCTGCATGACTCCAGGGCCTGGTCGTGATGCAATCGATCCAATAAAATGGTGGGCTGTCTTCCCATAAGAAGTTCGGCAGGGCAGTGGCCACTGATTGGGTTGGGGGTGGTGTGTTATGCTAGCAGGAAATGGTTGATGCAGCACTCCCAGTCTCCCTCCATCAGCCTGGTAAGGGACTCCTTGGCAGTCCTTACCATTTGTTCTGCTTGCCCATTTGTCACAGGGTGGAATGGGGCAGGCTTTACGTGCCTGATCAGGTTACTGCTGAGGAACTCATGGAATTCCTTGGATGTGAACGCTGTCCCATTGTCCGAGGCGATTGTGTCAGGCAATCCGTGAGTGGCAAAGAGCAGGCGGAGAGCCCGGATGGTGGCCTTTGCAGAGGTGGCTGAAATGGGGCTTATCTCTAGCCATTTAGAGTATGTGTCCACTGTGACTGTGGAAAGGTCCTGCGAAGTTGATGTGCAACTTCAATCATGGTTTGCAGGTGGACTCCCATGACTGAGTGGGGGCTCTGGGCGGATTTGGCCAGGTCTCCTGACAGGCAGCACAGCACTTGACCCAGGCTTTGATTTCCCCATCTATTCCTGACCACCATACATAACTCTTGGCCAGGGCCTTCATTCAGACTACCCCGGGGTGAGCCTCATGCAAAGCCCCTAGAATGTCCTGCCATAGGGCACTGGAGACCACCACTCTGTTCCCCATAGCAGCCACCCCTTATGGGCAGAGAGTTCATTTCTGCAGGTGGCCTATGGTGTGAAGTCTGGTCCCGTGGCAACCTCGGGCCACCCCCTCACCATCCAGCCCAAAACACAAGAGAGCATGGGGTCTCGGGCTGAGCGTTGGGTGATGTCTGCCACCTGGAGCAGAGAAGCAGATAGGTCTTCCACAGCCAGGACGTGGTATGTGGGGGCCAGATCCTCCTCTATTGAGGGCAACAGCAGATGGCGGAGGGCGTCCGCATGTTCCATAGCCTTCCCAGGGCGGTGCTGCATCAAATAGTCATATCCCGAGAGGAAGATTGAGCAGTGGAGGACCCATGGGGAAAGTACTTGCAGTGTCTGCCTGTCCACCACAAAAAGGCTGAGGAGGGGGTGATGATCCGTGATGATTGTGAAGGCTCGGCCATAGATGAAATCATGAAATTTCTTCACACCTGCCACAATCGCCAGCCCCTCCCTGTCAATTTGCACATAATTGCACTCCGCGGCCAACAAAGTCCTTGAATAGTAGGCCACTGGGACCTCCCACCCATCTGGGAGCTGGTGTGTGAGCACGGCTCCCACTCCATGGGGGAGGCATTGCAGGCCATTACCACCGGCAGCTGCTCATCGAAGTGAGCCAAGATGCTGTTGGAAATGAGCAGCACCTTGACCCCTTTAAAAGCCGCAGCCTGTCACGGGCCCCACACCCAGGGGGCCTGCTTATCTAGCAAGCAATGCAGGGGTTCAGCCACCACTGACTTGTGGGGGAGGAGGGCGTGGTAAAAATTCAACAGTCCCAGGAATGCCTGGAGTTCTGCCTTGGACTGGGGTGTGGGGGTCTCAACTAAGGCTTTGATTTTGTCCTGCACCAGGTGGAGGCCATCCATGTTGACCATGAAGACCAGGAAGTCAACAGACGGGATGCCGAGGAGGCACTTCTCCCACTTCACTCTCAGGCAGGCATCCTCAGAGCGGTGGAGGACAGCACACAGGCAGGATGTGAAGTCCTCTGACGTGGCCATGGTGATCATCACGTCATCGAAAAACAAGGTGACGCCTGGGATTCCTTTTAACAGAGAATCCATTAAGTTTTGGAACAGCCCGGGGGTGACTTTGACCCCACACCATAGCTTTTTAACCTTGAACGCTCACCGGTGCATGAGAATTGTCTGTGCAAGGGCTATGGCCTCATCGACGGGGAGCTGTTGGTAGCCTTGGGCTAGATCTAACTTCTCAGATATCTTTGCTCTCACCAATGTAGCCAAGACGTGGCTAACAACCGGGACCATGTAAGCGTAGTCCTGGAGAACCCTGTTCAGAATCAGAACCCAGAATCATTTATAGTTCACGCAGATGCAGACTTCCCCATTGGGCTTTACGGGGGTAATGATCAGGGTTTCCCAGGTGGCATGGGAGATGGGCTCTAGTACTCCTTGCACCACCAATTTGTCAAGTTCAGCATCGATTTTGTGACACATGGCAAAGGGGACCTTCTGAGACCGCATGCATATAAATGTTACCTTGGGGTCTAATTGTAGGGACACTGGCGGCCCAGTATATCTGCCCAGGTTCCCATAGAAGATGGCCGGGAACTCACTGCACACCTCACTAAAGTCTCATGTGCAGTTGTGGATCCCCTCTAACAAGATCCCCAAGGAGCTGAACCATGCATGCCCTAGAAGGCTGCAAAGGTTGCCGGCGATAACGAACAAATCTGAACGGCCGGTGAAGCCCTTGTGCTGGACCCGAAAACTTCCCATGCCCCGGATCAGCACCCGGTTGCGCTGAAAGTCTATGAGGGTGACCAGGGATGGGTGCAGATGGGGAGCCCCATGCGGACACAGTTTTTTAAGGGTCTCCTCTGATATTTTGGAGAAAGCAGACCTAGAGTCCAGTTCCATAGTGCATGGGGACCCTTCAATGTGGACCATGACCTGGATTTTAGGGGTGGAGGTTTGACTTGGGAGTCACAGTACCTGTTCTGCTGCCAGTAAGTAAAGGTCCTCAGCTGCTGTGTCCTCCTCCTGGTGTGTCCAGACAGCTCGGCAGCACTGAAGCATCTGCGGTGGAGGGCCTCGGGATCCCTTTGAATGGCAAACCCTTGTGATGTGGCTAGAGTGGCCACAGCTCTAGCAGGTCACATCCCTGAACTGGCATGTTTTACGATCATACTGGTCCTTGCAGCTGGCGCACTCCAGTCATGGCAACTTCATTGTGGGGCTGGAGCGGTTCGCTGTCCCCGGGTTGCACCGTCTGGTTGGCTGCATCTGGTGGACTTTTTCCCCATCGCTGCAGTTGGAGCCGGTTGTAAAGGTGGCAGCCACACGGTGGCTGGACAAGGAGCTGGTCGTTACTGTGTGGGACCTCTCCCAAGCAGTGGCCATGGTGAGAGCAGAGGCAAGGGTACACTGCTTGTCCATTATGCGCCGCCACAGCTTCTCATCCCAAAGGCCACAGACAAGCTGGTTTTGAAGGGCTTTTTCTAGGAACGTCCTGAACTTGCACTCAAATGCCAGTCATCAGAACTCCACCAGCTATGCGGTGGCAGACTCCCAGAGTTGCTGCAGCCGTACCTGAAATGCCACGTGGTGTGCGATATCAGAGGGCTGCGGGATGAAGTGGTCCTGCAGTGCCTTGATGATCTGGTCGAAGGTTGCTTCAGAGAGCTTGGTGGGCACCAACAGGTTCCTGGCGAACTTGACCATCATGGTACCACAGGAACCAATGAGAAGGCCCCTATTTCGTTCTTCCTCAGTCACCTGGTAGAAGACCAGGATTGATCAGAGTCCCTCGACCCAGGCTTCCCAGTGCTGGAGCTTTGTTGGGTTGAACGGCGGGACTAGTCCTACTCCTGGAGCAGTGTCCATTGCTGTGCGGGGTAATGTGGAAGCATTTCCTTGGGTGTCTTGGTTGCTTGCGGTGGGAGCAGTGACGGTGGACATCAGCTTCCTTGGGGTCGCAGCAGCAGGCTTGCTCAATGGGATCCCACCTTTGTCACCAGTATTTTGTACTGGGTTCTTAGCATTGAAGAGATGGACAACGACGTAGCAAACAGCTTATTTATTAGTACACAACTTGAGATCAAAAATACCGGCTGAAATGGCCAACTTTATACACCTGGGACACACCCAAAAGCCCTATTGGTGGGTTTGAATTTCCGCCAGAGATCTTATTGGTAGTCTAATGGTGGCCTAGGATCCTCGGCCCTTATTGTTCTAGGAGTCAAGCTCTGGGTGTCTGCTGCTGGACCCTAGTGGTGGTCGGTGTACATAACAAAAGCAGACCCAGAACTTGCAAGAAAACAAGAGGTCCCATGCCTGCTCTGGAAATCCCCCCCAATCACTAGTAGCCATGGTTTGAGGGAACAAAGGTTAAAAAAAGAACAGATCTACAGTGGGGGGGGGGGGGAGACTCAGACAGAAACACAACATTTCAAAAATTTGAGACACCAACATAGGCTCCTAATTATAAGACATGTAAAATTCCTTAACACTGTTTCAAATCAATTTCTTCTTGATCAAAAGAGAAATTCAAAGAAAAGAGGGGCAGGAAAGGAGATTCTTCAGAATTTCACTCTGCAGATGCTCAGTCAGGCAATCTTCCCAAAGCTTCCTATCCTCTTGCTAGAGCATCCCCCTTTAGTGTGTAACATCGGAAAGAGCTGCATTTGTGAAAGGGTGCATACGTGGTATGACAGAAAGTTTTCTGTCACACAAAGAGAAATTCCTCTTTTGAAAGATAATAAGAGGAATCAATGGATATATTTTCTTAAAAAGTGAATTGTGGGGGAGAGATTCCTCTCCTCATATTAATAGTATTCTGAACTACCCTCTGTTTCAATAGAAACCTGAAAGATTTAATTTATTCATATTATTTATAGTTTGTCTTTCTCACTTGGACTCAAGGTGGATGCATTTTACAAAGCAAGCTTTCAAAGTCTATGATGGTAGCATTTTTGCAAAACAAATAAGCTCCCAGAAACTGACTTAAAGTAGTCCCTTTTGTACCATTTACAAGGGGAGCTTGAGGATAGACTATAAAAACAAATATAAATATCTGTATTATGCCTGATATTTATTTGTATCTAAATGTGACAGAACACCTCTGACATGAAAAAAAAAATCCTACAAGTCTTTCTATCTCCCATTCTCATGTTGCAACAATTTATCTGAAACCAACCTCAGGCCTAAATTCTATTGTGATGAAACAGCTGTGAAGACACCAGCCTGGCCTTTAGTGAAGTTCAAACAATTCTAGCAGAATGCCTTAAATCCTGTGAAACCCTTTTAATCAAAAAGAATGCTAGAGTAGGACAATATGGGATTAGAGCCAGATCCCCACAGAAACCAGTGAAATACACTTAGACTAAAAAATAAAAGTATAAGGTCTGGGTATTGAAAGAGTAAAAAGTAATAAGGCAGGCATCGGGGGGAGGGGGGGTCTAGCTACTATAGTTAAGATTGTCCTACTGACATCACTGTTGATTGTAATTACATGGAAAAGAGAATATCACACTTGAGCACTTTGCATTCAGGGAAGTTACTAAATTTCAAAATGCTCACTCATTTCCCCAGACTTCCATTTGTATCATGGACATACCATTTTGATGATTCATCAAAGCACTAGAGTTTTTTCCAACTTATACTTGAATGGCAGTAAATTTCACATACTTGATTCTTGCCCAGTAAAAGCAATCTTCCTTAGTGAACCTGAGAAAACTTTTTAAAGAACCTGAGAAAAACTTTTTTTTGGAAACCACTATCTTGTTTTTAGAAAGCAAAACATCAGAATCCATTTGCTTACTTAATGAAATCATACTTTTAAAGGGTCTCGATTTAATAGTCAGACCAACCTTCCTTGACCCAAGGTGGTGAAACAAAACATTCCAAGAGTTGTAAGGCTATGAGTTGAAATGACTCAAAAATACCCTGAGGGGGGGCAGATTGGGAGCTAAAGATTTCCATATCACATACTGACTTGCATGCAAGAGTGGAGATGAGATCATGGAACAATAGTTTGTAATATCCACATTTTCAAAGTCTGTTGTTATTGTTCTCTGCATGAACTGTCCAGAAATTTGGAGAACTATCAATTGATTGATCAATTAAGTAAGTTGCTTCTGCCTAAGCAACTTTTGCACAAAATGGGCACAGGAGATATGCTAAGAAGTTATACCCAAGCTAGCTAGGACTGCAGAAATTGCTTAAGTCTTTGCTGATCATTTGTGGATGTCAGTCCCAAGATCGCACTTGTCCACGTGCAAATACTGTTTCTCAGAATGGTATGACAAATAACCTTTGACTTATCATTGAAACCAATGGAAAAATGTTCCCATAAGATCTCAGAGAGAAAGAATCCCACAAGAGAGTAAGTGCCACACATAAGTGCATGATTTTTAGGTTTCCAAATGCAAGAGGACCAAGTTAGGCACAGTACTGTGTGTTTTGTTTCATTCTTGCATTTTTGAAAAGTCATTAAATAGACCCTCAGAACCCCCCAACCACATCTTCTTTATCTATTTTGGAGGTGATTTGGGGAAAAGCCTTCCACTCATCCAATGGCAGTCAAAAAACTAATGTTTCTTTCGGACATCATCAAAATGTGGGTCTCATATAGACATGCACTAAGAAAGAGAAAGATACTCAACCTTCTTGAATCAATCGTGGTTCCCACCTGGAAACGGATTGGGAATGAAACCAATATCACAAGATTAATAGACATCTCATCCAAAACAGGCATTCTTTCAAAAGTAGCTCCTGAACAGAAACTGAAAAGTCCAGTCCCGAGGTTCTTTTACCTGCAGCTTAATCACATGGTTTTGTGATTTCCTCTTCAAAATATCTTGGCCGCTCCTCACATGAAATCTGAATATCTTCTGGAACCATTGTCATCAGGGAAAAGAGGCCTGGTCACTAAAATATATGACATCCTACTATGGTTCAGCTCTCCCAAATTGCTTCATTACCAACACTCCTGGCACAGAGATTGCAAGACAACCTTTACAGAGGAACAATGGTTTACAATCTGGTCTTCCTCCCTCTCCAATGTAAATGCAGTGATGACCAAACTGCAAAACTTCAAAATCCTGACTAGTTGGTACCTAACACCTTGCAGAATAGCACACATTTCATAATCACAATCATCACTGTGGTGGAGAGGTTGTAGAGCAGTGGGCTCTTATATCCACTGCTGGTGGGATTGTGATGTTATTAAAACCTTTTGGAGGGATGTAGCCTCTTAATGACTGGTTATGGAATTTCTCTGAACCCAGGAATTGTTTTCTTAAACTATGGAATGACAACACAATTTACAGACCTAACCAGGACCTTATCTCAAGTTTACTGACTGTGGCTAAAACAGCAGTTGCACAAAATTGCAAGTCACATCAACCACCTACAAGATTCCTTTGGTTAACTAAAGTATGGGACCAATTTCTGATGGAGAAGATCACTCACAACCTTTATCAAACAGAAATCTTCCCAAAATCTACCAATTTTGTGGGAAAATGGTATCCTCGACAAAAAATATTCTCCTCAAAATAGATTCTATAGAGATCTAGTCCTAATCTGACTTTATTCTCTGTGTATGACATTCTTTTGGTTTCTTTTTTCTCTTCATTCTTTCTCTTCTTTTCATTCTCTTTTATTCTGTCTTTGGAGACTCTTTTGAGGACATCTATATGCTAATAGACACGAGCTTAAACTATCACTTTAAATATTTATACAAACAAAAGAGGAAAAAGTTTAATATCTTCACTGTTTACCATTGCCTAATGCGGTTTTATCTGTCTAAATATTTTTTTAAATCAATGTGTTCATCTTGGATCTTTCAATAAAAATGTTCAAAAAAAATAGGCCCTCAGAGTTACCATATGAACTATCATGTTCCATCCAGCTGCTGTCCAGTATGGCTTCTGTACATCTAAGTCCTATGATTCCCCAGCATAGATTTTTGGTGGTCAGTTAGGCCCCTTCATTCCCTTTATATCAGCAGAAAAGCTGGTCTAACCCAATGGGATTTTATGAGCTTTACTTGATTACCTGCCAATGCAAGAGTATTGTGCCACTGATCTTAACAAGCCTGTTTAATTTGTAAATTTTACCTGAATTGTGTATGATTGTCTTAATCTTAGTGGAATCCTAAAAAGTACCAGGTGTGATATAACATTTCAGTCTGACAAATACAATCCAAGGGTCCCAGTCACATGAGCGAGATAATCCGGGGGGAAGTGAGGCTATTTGCTCCGGAGTAATTTGACCCGCAGTTGTACGATCACACAGTTCTGTGAAGCTGCAGGCACAGCCTGCCACTGCATGATCAGACACAATCATGGGTGAGTTGGGGGGGGGTTGCCATTTTTTCCCAATGTGCTTAAACAGGGGATCGATGAATCACATCTCCACCCTAAGGGCTTTTTATGGCAGTATGCGATGATGCGCATACTGAGAAGGGGGGGGGGGGAAACAGCATAGCTTCGGGATAGCCTGATCAGTCTATCCCTGACACCATGAGTGTGCACTGGAGCGATCACACAGGAAAAGTCTGTCAGTGGCCTCTAGCAAACCTGTTCGTTAGTGGACTTTCCCTAGTATCTTTTAACTCTGCTTCTTCGGCAGAGAGAAACGGGTTGCTGATGGGTGTGAGATGCTTGCCAGATGTTCTGGTGTGTTTGTGCCCTTAAAATCCACATAGAGAGACCAGGAAGAAACTTGTATTGAGAGAAATGTATACATAGTTTAAGAATACAACATTAATTTGGGTCAAATATACTTTTGGAACTTTCTAGTTTTATTTAAGTCCCTTTCCATGTAATTAGATGCTACATCTTTGAGTTGATGGGTGTATACCCTGAGATTGCCTTTTAAAATGGTTGTTAGATGCAGGATGCATTACACTGTAAAGTCTTTGAGTGACATGCATCAATTTAGGAGTATTCCAGATATGTTATGAGTTGGTGAATTGTACTGTTTGTCTAGTATTAATATACTATCAAAGTTGTTTGATCCATGTTTTTGAATTTTTAAATATTGTTTGTCTGCAGAAAGTTGCCATTGTTGAATCAGCCAGATATGGTAGAAGTACCTTTATTGTGTTTGAAGATATTGTAAGTCCTCTTTAAGCTTTATGAATATTATATATTTTTGTAAACTGTAACCTGTATTGGTCTTGTAATCTTGCATATTGTATATTGTCTTTTAATAGCTAATTGTTGGTCCACACCTGATGAAGACTTTTGGAAACGAATATATCTACCGGATGTTTCGTTGTTGATGACTTTGGACCCCCATCACCTAGCATATTAAATTAATCATATTTTGCAATACTGTTGTATGTTTTTGAAATTTTTGATGCATATGCTTTAATAGGAGAGTGTGTTGTCACAGCTGTATGATTCTCTGCTCTTAACTTAAAATCCACATGGCATTCGTGCCTATCGCATGGCTGATTCTCTGTGTGAACTGGCCAAGGCTTCTTTCGCTGAAAAACATAAATTTCTTCTGTGGCATCCAATTAGTACCATCAAAAATATGTATGTGGTGATTTTTATCCTCCACTAAAACTAGACTAGAAGATTCTAGTGATAAGGGCTGCATTCAGATATCATCATAAACTCTGGTTTGTTTAACATTTGGCCTGTACCACAAACTTGGTAAGACCATCAGAAATAAGTTTATCTGCTTCTTTTTTTTCTCATCCTGAAAGACAGAACATCCTATTTCCTATTGCTAACTTTGTGGCCAGGCAATTCTGAGTAGATTCTGAGTAAATAATTCTACTCAACCAACTGTGAATACAAATGTCACCACAAACAAGAAAATCAGATCAACAAACCCTAGTTTGAAATCCTAGCTTCATGCCAACCAACAAACCGTAGTTTGTTCAATTCTGTTTTCTCAGATATCACAACTGACTAGGATTTGATCAAACCACAGTTTATTTACCATAATTTATCAAGATTCCTAAATTCAGATAAACTTTGTACACTTACACTGGTTGTGGTCTACTGATACTGCTCTGTTCATACAATTATAATTGCATAGCCAGCAACAGAATCATTGTGAACTTTAGACAGAACTTTAAGAAAACGACAGCAATTTAATCTTCAAGAACAGCCTAGTGCCATGCATGTTTCATTCTGAAGGTGATGAAGAATGTAGATTTAATTTTATTGTTCTGACACATAAATCCATTTATGCAGCTAATTTTTATATAGAAGATATTTGAATTAATTAGGCTTTGCTATACTGATGATGTCTAACAATTTGATGCAATTTTACTGGCATAATTTTGCATGTGCATATTTTAAGGCCATATGAACAGCATTAAACCAAACAGGCACTTAAATATTTAAACATATACTATGCTGTATCAGCTTGGAAAAATAAAACATTTTGCTAACATTCCTTCCACACATTTTATGCCATCCAATGAGAAAAACATTGTCTTTTCCTGCATAAGCAAAGACGAGAGTATTTGATTAATTTCCTTATTTTGATATTTCCAAACATCACCACATCATAAATAATGGTGTTTATTTTCACTATGGACAAACTTTATATAAGCAGCAGTTTGTCATATTGAAGCAACTTTCTCCCATAGTGGTATCTCTGTGAAAATCTGCCATATTCTTGCTACTTAATGCTATTATAAAGCCATGCCATATGCTCACTGCATATGGTGAGCATTTTGGAATCCTTAGGAGACGTTAGAAATGCTCTTTCCTGATATATATATGTGTGTGTGTGTGTGTGTGTGTGTGTGTGTGTGTGTGTATATATATATATCACACACACACTGTTGGAAGCTCACAATAAAGGAAGCCTTTGGGAAAATATCACTTGCACTCCCCAAATCTAAACTCATTTGCTTAGAAATATATCCTTCAGTGTAACATATTACCAGGTAAGTATATTTAGGACTGAAGTCTCAGGTTTGCACTATAATGTAAAATGTTTCTACAGCTGTTCTTCTCACTGGTTGCATTCTCAAACAAGGTCATGAAGTCTGGAGAATTTCAGCAAGGCTCTGTGGAGGGCCTTATTCAAGCCAATAAAAAAAGTAACTCCTGTGTAAGAGGGAGTTATACCAAAGCTACAGTATCTACCTCCTGTTGTTAACAGACCCACATAAACTCTAGATTGTGGCTGTCTATGACATGAGTTGCAACCTCACCCACTACATTTGCTCCTGCAACTTTTTGTGATATTTATTCTCTGCAAGATTGGAACAATTTAGTGAAGAGCGATGATCAAATCAAACTATCATGTAGTTTTTTGTGTTAGGTGACCTAAGGTGTACTGAGAGTACTTCACAAAGCATAGAGAAGGTGATGGCTTTTCAAATTTCTCAGCAAATGTCCTATAGAGATGTTGTTTGATAGATTACAAAAGCAAAGACCTGCATGGGAATTCAGTGATCATAACTCTCTTCCATTGACAAAACTTTCATGTGAACAGAAAGAACAGAGCTCTCAAAAATGTTCCTTGGGAAGATGACTACTTCAGTTTATTGTCTATTAGATGCTGATAAAACTAACAAATAACAAGTTCATAATATGAGTTTACATAACTCATAATTCTTGTTTATATTGCAATTTGAAACTTGTAGACTTAAACTTTTACTTTTGAATAAATGTTAAGTCAAACTTGGGACAGAAGTCCCACTTCTGAGCTTTTACATGGTCACATGGCACATTATACTTGTGCATGTGTGTTTGTTTTGTTTGTTTTGTTTTTGTTATTGCAAAAGTAGTTATTTTGTTACTGGGTTGTTTCTGATGGTTTTACTTTGTTACTGTTTCTTCCATTATTGTTTCATTTTCATTATTATATCCCATTGGTTTCAATGGAATAGTGCCCCTCCCCTTCCTCAGGACTGTACCTTCATGGTTTTCCATCCAAACTGAACAAAACTCATTGGATTGTGGTGATTCTCAAGAACACTAACATTGCCAGATTTCAGACAAATAAAACAAAGGCTGATTTCGCACTGGCCAGTTGCCTTTTGTTCTCTCCGGAATTTCCCCTCCCAGTTTCCTCCGGAGTATTTTCTTCATTTTCCCACTTGGAACCTCAGCCCTTTCGATATAGCATGATGAAGGGTTTTCTCAAAAAAATATTAGAAACTCCCACAATGGGGTGGCCCTGGTGAAAGGCAAGCAAGTGGGCATGCTTTCATTTTGGGTTCTCCCCGGAGCAAACAGGAAAATCCTCTAAAAACAGGATTTGTTTGCTCCAGGGAAACTCCGGTGCAGCAGGGCAATACTCCAGAGCAAAATGTGAGCCTGGAGCAACTGGTGTGAAATCGACCAGAAGCTCCGGTGCAAGCATGAGGGCAAACCTGGGGCAAACACTAGTGCGAAATCGGCCAAAGTCTCCCCTTTTTGAGGCAATGAAAGGCAGCCATGGTTAACATTAAAGTATATGGGAGAATTCATACCAGTAACACAGACAGCACTGCAGCCAATGACCTTAAAGAAAAGTTGCATGAGGAAGAGGCAGACTAACAAGGAGGGTAAGGCTTGTGGCAGGCAGGCAGCAGAAGGAGGACCTTGAGGAAAATTCGCTTGGAAGAGGGATACAGTTTGAAAAGCAGAAAATAAGCAGGGAGTACAGACTGCAAGAGGAAATTGGAACATCAGGGCAGGCAATAGGAAAAGAGGAAGACAGAGGAGGATTGTAATACTTTGCACGTGTATGTAATCCTAGTGGCCACAGCTTGCAGTCATTCAAGAAAACCCAGAGCCTCTATTCCCCACCTTAAGGAATACTGTGCCTTCTCTAGGCCCTTATTAGGACAATGCTGCCTGACATGTAAAAGTGGAACCAATAGAGGCAGAGACTGCAATGACGAAAGAAACAAGAACAAAACTAAAAAAAATCATAGTGTTTTAAAAAAATAATTATAGGCTGTTTAGATGGGAAATTTGTTTTGTTTTCCTGTTAATTACAGTAATTATGAAACACCCTGAGATGAACTGACCTCCAGAAGCAGAATGCTTAGTGCAGCAGATTCAGAGCTGGGAGATTAGGGGTTACTGCCTCACTGTAAAGCATAGTTTGATTGACAGGCTGCTGCCTGTGTGCATCCCCCTTCTGGCTGGTCACTGCCAGCTGCAAAGAGCTTTTAAAAGTCTGTCAGTCTGGTCAGAGGAAGTCAGTTGTCCTTGTTTGGACTTTGGCTTGGCAGTTGCCAGTCAGGAGGAGTGTATGTGGCGGTCTGAGGGAAACAGACAAGTCACTTGAGAAGTGAAGGGACCCAACTCCTTGTCCTTACTGTGTACCAACACATTTGAGGGAAAGTTCAGAAAACAGAACTTAAGGTCTAAGTGTTAGCCCTAGCTGAATTCTGTTTATTCAGTTTCCAGAGCTGGGGCTTAGGTTTGATAGAAGAGACTGCCAGTCTAGCCAAACAAAAGGATTCCTGACACAAATCTGACATCAGGAATTACAAGACTGAGAAACCTGAGAATACTTTAACCTTCCAGGATATTCAATGGATGACCTCAAAGTAGCTGTTTTGTTACAAAGGAACTTCAGGAACAGAATGGAAAGGGAAATTGCTGAATTACAAGTTATTACAACACTTGGAACAAAAACCTCTCCAGGACTAAACAGGGATAGAGGATTTTTATCCCATTAAATATGCTAACTCATTCAGTCCTCACATATGTATTCTCAGCAAGAAGGACTATAAATCCTCTGTATTATAGTGTATTTTAGTGTATTTATTTTGCAGAATAGTATATTATAATACTGAATATAATGCAAGGGATATTGGGTTGTTTGAGGGGGATGTAGGGTCAAGTGCCCTCCGCACCTGAGAGGACAGAATGAAGATTCCCAGTCAGTTCCCACAATTAGAAAAGACACCTTTAGACATTAATCTCCTAGTTTGACATATGTATTGCATTGCAACTGTTGACCTTATAATATTAACTTATTATTTAGTGTCACTTTGTATATCTTGAACATCATTATATGTTAATTTGCTGTTCATTCTCTGGCTGTAAGTTTGAAACTTCCCTGCCATTCTATTGGATCTGATAAAGTGTGCATGCACATGAAAGCTCATACCTTGAATAAACCTTTGTTGGTCTTAAAGGTGCCACTGGATTCTAAATTTGTTCTACTGCTTCAGACCAACATGGCTGACCATCTGGATCTATCACAGACAGGCATTTATTATTTCCTAGACCCTTTCTACCAATACAGCCACAAAAGTGTAAGGGTTAGGTTTAGATATGGTGGGAAGCACACTTCTGGGCAGCTTGTCCACTTCATCAGGTCTCACTAACTGGAAGTCATCCATACAACTAAGACCAGACTGCACTTCAATGGTATCCTTAGACTGAACTGCACCAACTGGGGAATCCAAGTCACAGCAGATGCAAGCAATTTTATTTGCAAAATGCACTGCAAAAGCATCATAGCAGGTCTGTATATTTTTCAGGTCTGTGTGTTGTCAGGGCCTGGAATAAGAACCGCTTCACAAGCCAGAATGACTCTGTTGGACAGTATTGTGCAGATGCAATGGTGGGAAAGAAGTAAGCTCACTTTGCCATCATCACTGCCACAGAGTAGGGTTGACAATGTGTTCTTATCTGTACTCAGTTGCAGTCCCTGAGCCTGCTGTCGGCGGGGAGGGTGGGATATAAATCCCATGAAATAAATAAATGAATAAATAAATAAATTCACCTTGATTTCCCCTCACTTGTCCTCCAACTATCTGCCAACCTGCTTCATTGTTCCAAGTTCCTCAGTAAACCAAGAAATATTCCAGGCTCTGCAGGAGGGTACAGGGCAATCATGTCCTTGGCCAAGGTAATCTTCATATCCCACAGATCAACCAGGGCTGCAACAGGAACACCATCCTTACTGAGCAGAAAATTCCCAAGATGTGTCAGGAAGCCTTGATCCTGATCCATCAACCTCCCAGGCCAGACCATCCTGTTTCCCATCCTTGCAGAGATTCTGAGAATCTGTGAGCCTAAATCTCACCATATAATGGTTGGTGCATTTATTTGGTTATTAATTATAATAATTACAAAAATGGGATGTATGAAGGACCCATGCTTCTTCTTCTCCATTATATGGGTGGGAGACAGGATGGTCTCACCCAGGACGTTGATGGATCAGTATCAAGAAAGATCTGCACTGGGCTGCATATTTGTTTTAAAGCACAATTCAGAGTGCTGGTTCTTACCTTTAAAGCCCTACAGATGTCATTTCCCCAGAAAGTACTTTCCTGGGAGCACCTCCTTGGGGGGGCGGTCATAACTCGGATGCTGTAAATCCAATGTTCACCAAACTTGGAGACCAGGTGGAGGATACTTAGATGGAGATATCCTGTGAGTTTTATATCTCTAGCTTGTACAGGATTCATTCTATATGCTCCTGAACCTCCTGAATCTGCACCTGCCAAAATGACTGCCTTTCAGCTGTCATTTTGACAGGCACAGGTTGAGGAAGTTCAGGAGTGTATAGAATGGACCTCATGCAATCTGAGAACACCAAAAATGGAGGGCATGTAAAGGGAAATATGGGAAGAGGTCTGCTGCACGTTTGGTGTCTCTAGCTTACACAGAATCGGTTCTTTACATTTCTGAAACTCCTGAACCTTCGCCTGTTAAAATGACCAAGGTTCTGGAGTGCAGGGCTCATTTCATAGCAGGAGCTCCTTTGCATATTAGGCCACACACCCCTGATATAGCCAATCCTCCAAAAGCTTACAGTAGCCCCTGTAAGAAGAGCTCTGTAAGCTCTTGGAGGATTGGCTACATTAGAGGTGCATGGCCTAATATGCAAAGGAGTTCCTGCTACGAAATGAGCCCTGCTGGAGTGTATAGAATGGATCCTGTGCAAGTTAGAGACATCAACGTTGTTGGGGGCCTTCTGTGGATACTTCTCTACATCTCCTCCAAGTTGTTGCTTTGAAGTTTGATAAACATTTTGAGCAGAGACAATCTGTCTGGGATTGTATCCACTCATGAACCGGCACGAACCTCCATGAACAATATCAAAGTTCATGGAAAAATTTTGCTGCACATCCTGCCATGAACTTGACTTCACAAACATGAACAGAGCAAAAATCATGACAAATTCAGTTCATGCCCATCCCTAGTGCCTACAGTCTGGAAAAGGTTGGAGATTCCCTGGTGCACTGAAAGCAACACTGACCAAGGCTTTCAGTGCCTAAGAAAGCATCAGTTTGATCCTTGGTACACTGGGTAAGAGCAGTTTCCATCAGCTCAGAAGACTGAAGCTCTGAATCCAGGAAACAGAAATAAACTTGATCTAAAATGTATTAGGCACAGTGGTGGCCAATCAGAGTGGGGCTAGTATGGTATTTTAATAGCTTCTCTGCTCAAAATTTACTGAATGGTTTTGGTAGCATCTGAGGGAATAAACACTAAAAAAAAAACTAATAATGACAATGCAACTGTGAATTATTACTAAATTTTAGCATAATCTATATATTATCCCCTTTATTTTGGTTGTGTAGTAACCAATTAACTTTCAAATGTGAGAATAGTCCAGTAACAACTTGTACCTATGTTGTTGTTTTTTAAAGCCTCCCAAATAGCCTTAAATAGAATTCCTATTGATTTCACTGTGGAGATGTATATGACTAATTTGCAAGTCTGTAGTGTGGGAGCCAAATAAAAAATATAGTAAGGCTATACAACTTATTTAAAAGCCCTTATTATGTGTCCTGTCATGGAATCATGCCTGCTGAGAAATTTCATCTGTTCTCTCTTTGATGTAATGTATTGAAAAAGCATAAGTAAGCCATCCATAACCTCAACACACAATGGAAAATGCTGCAAACACACAGTAGATCCACTGTTTTTGTAATGTGCAAATCAGTCTTAGATACAGGCACCATCATTCTAGATCTAGCCTGGCCTCTTTTCTATGACTGCCATCTATCCACATAAGCCTGCAGAGGTCTCAGTTTTATTCTATAAATCACTAATTAGAGATAACAAAAGCACATCTGTTTGAAAATAGGCAGCTTGTTAAATAAGCAAACATATTGACAAAATAGTGAGCCAAGATATTAAGGGCCAATCAATATGATCAATGATGCCGTATTATTAAACTGTTAGTCTTTTCATCAAACTTTTTATCAGACTTTTCATCAAAAAGTGCTAAATTTATCCAGCACTAAAGATGGATGGATAACAGATTCTTTATTAAACAAGCAACTGACTGAAAATGTGACATCATCAACCATAATATGTGCAAACTGACCACATTTTTGGCATTGTTACTATACACTTGTTCAAAATAAAAAGAGAATGCAAGCCCCAACTCTCGCCAAGCTTGCGCTGTCAAGAGAGGGCTGATGAGGAGGCAACAGACGGCACCGGCCCTGCACTTTTAGCAGTGCCGGGCAGGGGGCAGAGCCAGCCTATTTAGGCTTGGCTT
This sequence comes from Lepidodactylus listeri, assembly GCA_029233225.1. Lineage (NCBI taxonomy): Eukaryota > Metazoa > Chordata > Lepidosauria > Squamata > Gekkonidae > Lepidodactylus > Lepidodactylus listeri. Next base: position 112,512,083 of record JARCFY010000001.1, on the reverse strand, counting down.
CTGACTTCTGCCATGTCAGTCTTCAGTGTGCTCGGAGACGAACACACGGTTTGAGCTGGTTCGGCCTCTGGCTTACCTTTTGGTGTAGGCCCGAGCCCGGAAGGTTTTCACCGGCTGGTTGCAGCATTGGTGATCGGCGGTGATGGAAGTGCTTGTTCAGATGCACGGGCCTGCAGTTGGCTCGTGGCAGCACATAGAGCTTTGCACAACATCGGGAGTTTGGAGAGCTTACTGGCAACAGGAGCTTGTCAGTACTTAAGCTGTCGGCTCTCTGATCACCCCCCCTCATTTAATTGTGCTGCCCCCCCTTTTTTCTCTGTTGTATTACTGGAGAGGGTATTCCAGGCAGTTTTGCTGGGCCCTGGAGTTGGGGGTGACGGATTGGGCTTGCCGCTCACCACGCTACACCCAGCAGCGGCCTCGTGGTTGTTTTTGGTGGCCATTTTGTGTTGGTGGTTGGGTGCTCATCAGGTGGCTGCAGGCTTAGTTTTCCACCCCATATATTTGAGAATAAGGAGGCAGTGTAGTAAGGCTGCCTCTGCCCCCCCCCCCCCATATTGGGCCCAGCTGCAGTCTGTGTTGCTCCATCCCTGGGGGCAATAGGAGTCAGAGCTTTACTTGGCATTGGGAAAGGTGGCCATTTTAGGGCCTTGGGGGAGTGGCAGCCATTTTAAGTTGGTGTTCGGTGGCCATCTTGGGTGACTTACTCCCCCACACACACTCGGTTTTTTCAAGGGTACTCTAGGCTAGGGATTGCTGGCACTTGTTGTACTTAGTGATATGGCTCCAAAATGGAAGTCGGGGGCTTTGGCCAGGAGGCAGCCTGCTCCTAAATGGGGAGAATGGGGCAGAGTGACTGGAAATCTTTGGCAGGTTTTGTATCCACTCCATATCTATCTAACATCATATATGACGGCTATAGATGGGCTTTTTCAAGAGCACGTTTTGACGCCCTACCCTCTAATCTATTACAAGGAAGGTTTTTGCGCTGGCCGATCTCTCAAAGATGTTGTCCTTGTACAAATCTTGAGACAGAGTCAGTCTCACATATCCTATTACATTGTAATTTTTATGTTATGGAGAGACAGTTGTTAATCTTCCCATTGTTGTCCAAATTTAAACCTTTGGATGTTCATTTGAAATTTGCGGAATTAAGGATTTTAACTTTTTTGTTGGAAGATGGGAAAAAGAGGATATCTTTAGCTGTGGCAAAATTTTGTTTCCTGGCATTAAAGAAGAGGAAACTTGTATCCTAGATAGTAAGTTAATGATAAATTAGCATCGTTCTGTTCTCGCTTTAATGATGCATTGCGCTGCTCTCGTTTTGTTTTAATGTCCCTTAAAATATCTACTTGAATTTTATGTATTTATTGTGTATTTTATATCAATATTCCCTTTGGAAATGTTTTATTTTGACTGGTCGCTTGACCATACTAATAAACTTGACTTGACTTGATAGACAGTACTTGTTAGATGGTTTCAGGTTAGGTTTTCATATTCCATATGTGGGGGAGAGGCTTCCTTATTCAGCTCCCAATTTGCCATGTTAATGGTATGGAACACGTGGTTAGGGCCAAGATTCAAAAAGAGTACTCTGAAGGCAGGGTTTTAGGCCCCTTTTCTTCACCCCGGTGCCCAACTTACGGGTTTCTCCATTAGAGGTGGTGCCCAAGAAGGCACCAGGGGAGTATTACCTCATTCACATCTGTCCTACCCCCAGGGTGGGTTGGTGAATGATGGGATTCCCAGTGAGTTGTGCTCAGTTAAGTACACATCTTTTGATGAGGCAATCCGAATGGTCCAGACTTGCAGGCAAGGAGCCGAATTAGCAAAATGTGATATTAAGTTGGCATTTTGCCTCCTTCCTGTGCATCCAGAGGACTTTGTCCTTCTGGGTTTCTCCTTTGATGGGCAGTACTACATGAACAGGGCCCTCCCTATGGGGTGCTCTGTACCATACGCTGCATTTGAGCGTTTTAGTTCTTTTTTGGAATGGGCTTTGCATGCACGCACTGGTTTTTGTACTACTGCTCATTATTTGGACAATTTTCTTTTTGCTGGACCTGCTGGATCTGGGACTTGTGCACAGCTGTTGTATAATTTTGAACAGTTGGCTGGAGAACTTGGGGTGCCCTTGGCGGCAGAGAAAACGGAAGGGCCCAGTGTCATCTTAACTTTTTTAGGTATTGAATTGGACACTGCAGCAAGTTTCCTGCCTCCCTCAGGAAAAGCTGATTAACCTTTTAGGGTTAGTGGATGAGATTGCCACAAAAACTAAAGTGATGCTTCAGGAATTGCAACAACTCATTGGACACCTTAATTTTGCCTGTAAAGTGGTGGCTCCAGGGTGCACATTTTTGCGCAGGCTGAGTGATTCTATGATAGGTTTAAAATGCCTGCATCACAGGACATGGGGTACCCAGGGAATTTGTGAAGACTTAATGGTCTGGCGGGACTTCCTGGCTATGTACAATGTCTTTTTGGAGACATGATCTACAGTTGGAGACAAAACTGCAGGTCACCTTTGATGCCACTGGTTCTTCGGGCTTCAATGTCTACTTTAAGGGACACTGGTGTGCCGAAGACTGGCCTTATGAGTGGATCCAGGTTGGATGGATGTGTGACCTGACTTTCCTTGAGTTTTTTCCAATCGTGGTAGCAGTTCACATCTGGGTTGATGCGCTTACTAACCAGTCTGTTCACTTTTGATGTGATAACTTGGTGACGGTTCAAGTTATCAACTTGTTAACATCTAAGCCACCTAAGGATACGAGGGAACTATTTTCCCTGGCAGTCCTTAAGGGTTTGAGACCCCAATGGGCTTCTCTTTGTGTGAATGCATATGAGGCTGCCTTGTTTCATCCGGCTGCCTTGGTTGCATTCTTTGGGGCCCTGAGAATTAGCGAATTAGTGGCCAGGTCCAAGCAAGATGAGTCGGGGTATGTGCTTAGCTTTAGAGATGTACAAATTAGTAGAGATAGTCTGCAAATTACGGTTTGGCGTTCTAAGACAGATCAATTACACAAAGGGGTAGTGGTGTCAGTTGGTTCCTGTTCAGACCCGGACCTGTGTCCAGTCACTGCTGTCCTTTCCTCCTTGGATCTTGGAGGTAGGAAGGATGGGTTTTTTTATTTTTACATAGGGATGGATCTCCCTTGACTAAATTTCAATTCTGGACAATTTCTAAATGGGCTTTAGAGGCTTTGGGTCTTGGAAATTCTGCTTCAGCACTCACTCTTTTAGGATTGGGGCGGCTTCCACAGTCACAGCTTTAGGTTATCAGGCAGCAGACATTAAGAAACTGGGCAGGTGGCAGTCATCGTGCTACAAGTCATATGTCCTGACTTGTAAGGTTTAGAGTGTTTCCTTCCATTGAACTTTAAGAGGAGCATAGTTTGTAATTGGATGCCACCTCGTTGTTCTGTATTTAACCTGGTTTTTGTTTTTAGGTGCTGTTGGTTGACAAGGGAAAAGCCAGGTGCTTCTTTGTGACCACAGCATGATATTTTGGGCTGCTCACTGGGCCACAAGGTTGCACGTCGGGTCCCAGCTGGGCTACAGTGAGCAAACAGTGGTCAAGTAGCTTGGCTGAAGAGGCATGCACTGGCCAGGGCTGTTGCCTCTTCAGTTTGAGGAGTGGTGTGGTCCTCCTCCTAATGTGCTTGTGATACACCTGAGCAGTAATGATCTGGGATTGGTCAAAGGAAAGGCTCTGGTCATACAGGCCAAGGCTGATCTGGCATTAATTGCTGACCGGTGGCCTGAGGTGCAACTGGTCTTGTCAGCGATGTTACTGCTTCAGGTGTGGCATAGCCAAGGGGATCTCTGGTGTTTGGACCGGGCAAGGAGAAATGCTAACAGGCAACTTAGGAACACCACAGAATGTGGCTTGGGCCTCTTCCTGTTGCACCCTGATATACAGGTCAAATTAAGCAACCTGTATAGGAGGGATGGGGTGCATCTTACAGACAAGGGCAACAATATTTTTATAGCTGATTTATGGCAAGGGGTGCTGTTGGTGCTGGATCACTTGGTGGGGGCGAAGGCCTAAGTAGAGTCTTGGCCTTTGCTTTGGCGGGGTAGCACAATCAGTAAGTTTAGAAATGGTGAGCACCTGGGCATTGTTATAATAAGTTAAGGTCTTTCTTGAATGGCTTTCGAGCCTTTGCGGCTCAAGGCCGGGAAAGGGGGATCTTTAGCGGAACAATCTGGCCTGGTCTACCTTAGCCGGCTGTGCAGCTTCAGGGTAATGGGCCAGGGGTTCTTTCAATTGCCAAGCTGCTGGTCATGAGCTAAATTGGAAGGCTCGAGATCAGGGCAGGTGCATCACCTGGAAGGGAATGAAGGTGGTCAGGGGTTTGGCACCTGTCATGTCCCTTGATACAGTTAGCATTCCTTCACCAACTGTTGAATAAATAGTTAATAAAGTGGCCCTTGTTATAATCCAACTTGGTGTCCATCTCTTTATTCTGACCGGGGGGGGCAAAGAGGAACCAATGGAATACTGTACTGTGTTTAACAATTTAATCCCTTGGGATTATAAAATTGCATATTTGTGATTGGAAAATTATTTTGTGTCATTCTTTATGTTTAACTGGAGTTGTGCCATCTTGTTCCACTCACCACCCATAGCTTACTGCCCTCACAATATTTAATGAGAGACCGGTTACTGAATGAGCAGTTCTGCCTCCTGGCAGAAGCAACAGCACAAGCGATTATCTGATTTTGCAAACTGTAGCCAAAATTAGATCTATAACAAATGTCATATCATTCTACCCAATGAAGATCCAAAACAACTTAAACTGTTTTCCTTTCCTCCATTTTATTCTCACAACAACCCTGTGATGTAGGTTAGATCAAGAATGTGTGAGTGGCCAAGGTCACCCAGCAATCTCCCATGGCAAAAGTGGAATACATACCTGTGTCTCTTAGATCCTAGTCAGACAGTGTAACTACTATACCTCATTGGCTCTGATTGGTCACATAAGTTATTACCCCCCACCTTCATTTTCTAATAGAAGGGATATTTTCCACCCTCCCTGTATGTGCTGCCTGCACCTTCCTGGGCACTTGTGAGTAAAACTCTCCTTCTGCTGCAAATAGCAGAGGGGAGTTAAACAGCTAATCTGTGCCTCTGAGACTCCTAGATTGATTTTCTGATGAGTTATGTCTGCCACAAACAAAGAACCTTAGCATCCATTGCAAATAGCATTGGGGTTATGGATTTCTGGATATAACGTGGGGCAGGATATAATTTTGGCACTATTAAGTCCCATAAACATCCAGAATTGTGTGGCCTGTTTAGATTTATGTTCTGATGAACACCTCAATGGATGTTCCTAAATCCTATTGTTTTGAAAAAGGAAGAAAAAAGTATTTTTCCTGCTTTCACCACACCATGGCTATTTTTACAAACTTCTGTCAAGTCCCCTCTAAGTAAAGATGGGTCTGAACCAGGAAAATGTGGTTCAGTTTGTGGCTCGTGGCATGCTCAGTTTGCAAACCACAAACCATCACGAACATTTAGGAGGTAATTGGACAGGTTCAGTTTGTGAGGTTCGTGATGCAATAGAACATGCCTCCCTCAGCATGCTAGAGACACCAAAGTTGCAGGGGATCTCTGGCTGACTCTCCTCTACCTTCCCTCCAAGTTTGGTAAATACTGGATTTACAGGGTCCAAATTACCCACCCCCCAAGAAGGTGCTCTCATTCTCCATTGGAAACAGCAAAAAAAAGCAAGGGCAATAGAAGCCCAGCAGAACAGGATCAAAGTCCCAGATAATTTCTGCAGTAGAAATTGAAGGTAGGGGATATTCTTGCAAGCTCAGCAGAACCAGTGCCACTGTGGCAGTGCAAATCCAACAGGACTAAGAAACTGAAGGAGGGCATTTTTGCAAACCTAGTCAAACCAGTGCAATGTAGAGTGCCCAGCAGTACCAGTGCAATCAATGAGTGCCCAGCAGAATCCAATGCAATGTGGCAATGCCAGCTCAACAGGACTGATGTGAAGCACAAGATCACACTCCAAGCAAAGGGGGGGGGGGTTGCATCCCCAGCAGAACCACTGCAATGTACTAGTGCTCAGCAGAACCCAGTGCCATTGTGACAATGCCAGATTTACAGGACTGATGTGAGTACAGAATCATGATCCAAGTTGGAGGTTTGCAAGCCCAGCACAACCAGTTCAGTGTACAAAATGTCCAGCAGAACTCAGTGCCATTGTGGCAATGTCAGCTCAACAGGACTGTTGTGAAGTACAGAATCATAGTCCGGGGGGGGGGGGGTTGCAAGCTCAGCACAACCCATTAAGTGTACAGAATGCCCAGCAGAATCCAGTGCCAGTGTTAACAATGCAAGTAAAAGTGGACTAATGTCAAACCAGAGAATCCCTGCAGTACAAACAGAAGTAGGGACATTTTTTCCAAGCCCAGCATGACCGGTCAAATGTACAGAATGCCCATCAGAACCCAGTGCCACTGTGGCACTGCAAGCTTGAAAGGATTGATCTGAAAACAGAGTTACAAAAAATCCAAGCAAGGGTTTTGGGGTTTCTGGCAAACCCATCACAGCCAGTTACAATGTGTAGAATGCCAAGTAGAACTCAGTGCCACTGGCATTGCAAGCTTAAAAGGACTGCTCTCAAAGAAGTCAAAGCACAGAGATGCTCCAACCCTTTGATCAATATTGTTGCCCTTTTTGTTCCTTTTCCAGCTCTACAATATCTTTTTTGTGAAAAGGCATCCAGATCTGTACAAGTGCTGTATGATCATGGGCATTTTATTTTCAACATTTTTTTCCTAATGGTCCCTAGCATAGAATTTGTCCGTTTCACTGTTACCATGCACTGAGTCAACATTTTCATTGAGGCATTCCCCATGACTTTAAGATCTCATTACTGGTCAGTCCCCAGCATTTCAGACAACACCACTTTTAGTCTCAGTGTTTTGAGTTTATACTTAGTTATATAGAACCTCATATGTTTGATTGTTGTACACTCACCCAATTCATACAGCTTGAAGCTCTTCAAAATAAGTTTTGATTTTCACTGTCCTAGATAATTTTATATCATTTGGAAACAGAGTACAGATACAACATTTCATATATAAAAATATGGTAAAGTTTGTAATACAGCTATTCTCATATGAGGGGTATTTCCCAAGTTATCCCCAATTATGAATTTTAAACACTCTATTCTGTATACTGCAACGATTTATTCTGTAAGAACCTTTTTCGCACTGTTTGTATAAATAGTGTTCATTCTTCGCATTTAAGGTACCTGGAACAATCATTTCTCTTGCAATCTGTGAGCTTCAATGGCATGTGAAATGGTAGGTCATGTACCACAGGATGCCTTAATGTATATAGATGAACATGTGCTTATTTGTATGCATATTGGAGACAAGATACAGCAACTCCTTTACTCAGAAATGTAGTGCTTAAAGATTCCTTAGAATATAAACAATGTGAAACGTGAAAAACAAAGTATAGAATCAAAAAAACAGTTTTACCTACAAAGTAGTACAAGAGCTTTCATGTTCATGAAGTGCTATACACAAAATCAGGAACAATCTGTAATATAATAATATTCCACTTGCTACTAACTGGATGCATTTTCATTTTTAAAAAAACCTATATAAATTGAGTTAATAATCTATCTTGTGTAAAATTTTTGTAAAACTGATGCCCTATTTCACACTTGTACATGGCTGAAATGTTTCAGTAGGACTAACAAAAATGACCAGTTTAATAATCACTCTATCAACTAATGTGTGTAGACAATGGCTTTTTAGAGCCATTGAATATGGAGAAAAGTCAATTTGGTATCAGAAGAATATGGAAATTTGAAGAAGAATATGTAAAAATTGGTCTAATTCCATTACAGCTTTAGCCACAAGCTAGGACATGGTTTCCTTCATATCATGAGAGATCATCTCCCATTCAAAAATGTGATAATCTGTTCAGATAACAGGACACTCTATTGGGCCAACTCTTAGGGGCAAAAATTCTTCTCATTGTTAGGGCAGCAATATCCTATCAGTGAAATAAGGTTATGCAAGGGATCCCTTCTAGTTTACCCTGGAGTCCTCTGGAGTCTCTTATATCCCTCAAAACTTCTCCTAAGGCTCCTGCCCTCCTTGGAGATATTGTCATAGGGGTCTGTGGGCTGAACCAGGAAATGAAGAAAATTCAACCTATTTTTGCTGCATTGGTAGAGTTGACTCCCCCAATCATGTACCATCCCACTGTGCTCTTGAGAGTCAAAATACATGTCATATATGAGAAAAATCAGGTCAGGATTCCCCAATGTCCTTTTCTCAGACAGACAGGATGTTGTGGAGATAATATTCCTGAAAAGTACTGGAGTTAGGAGGCCGGTAGCAGTGAAATCAGCATAGTGGTTTATTGCGGGTCAAGATGGAATGTGAAAACCTCGGGCTCAGAGCCCTCTTTTATGCTGGCCAGAGACACACCTCCAACCTCACCCAGATGTCGTGATAGGACCTTAAGATCATGGTTACATTTCATAGGTCCCCAGGGGAAACCTAGGTACATGATTGATGGCCGTTTAGGATCCGGCCAGCTATTGTTCTACCTGGCTGAAGCTCAGGTAGATTCAGGCCATGTGCGAATGACCACATGGCAGTCACCATTGCCTGAGCACATGGCGACCACGATAGTAATACACAACAGTTCCCAAGTATGTTGGCACCCTACTAACCTCAGGAGTGTAACTCTTGGGGCTTCATTCTTCTCTCCAGTGCCCTTTTCACAAGCCAAAAGCCTGTAGGTTTCATGTGTTGCAGTTAGTGCAGATCAGGGAACTCGGACCCGACTCATGTTACAGGTACCATAGTTTGGCCCTGAGCCACTTTAGACACTCAGGAACAACTTTTGGGGAAATAGTTGGGGGAGGTATCCATTAAGAGTGAGCCATACAGTCTGTGAACTCATTTTTTTTTTCATGGTTCATTGCATCCAATGCCATGTGTGTAGATTTAAAGTAAATCCTGTACACATTCTGTATGTAAAATAACAAACACTGAATGTTACTTTTCTAAGGCTAAATGAATTTCAGTGTGAATATGGATATATATTCAATATTTAACAAGGTGCTTAAAGATGCAATTAAAAACCATAGCTGTTACTAGTGGCTATTATGTTAGTTGCACATGAAACTGCTGCAACTCATAACGGTATATGTGATTATAGGCATTACAGTGATTTTTTTTTTCCATCTGGCTATCCAAGAGCTGGATAATCTTGGCAAAAGCAGAATGAAATGGCTGGGTAATGCCAACCATGCCATAGAGACTGTGGCTGCAGTCCATAACTCAGAAACAAACCCATTGCTTTGAATAGGATCAATCAAGGGAAAATGTGTCTGTGGGATATTGCCTATGCCATTTATGCCACACTGAGAGCTAAAAAGGCAATTGCATGGCTGAAATAACCATCAGGCAAAGCTTGACAACATTTTGAAAGCTCTGAAAGCTCTTCTGAATAATGACCATGATCTGCACACTAGATCACAGACTTTCTATAGGAATGGCACAGCTTGGACTTCACGTTATTTATAGAAGAAGTAAAAACTCATATACTGAATATCTGATATAGGTAGAACATATGTAATAAGCCAGCACTTGGTTTCATTTTACTTTAAACCTCTTCATTTACTGATATTATTTTCCAACTAGAATATAAGGAACACGAGGAAGGGGACTACCATCTTGGTGACTGATTCAAGAGCCAATGGTCTTAGTTCATTTCTTGAATGTGAGACAACCAGCTAGAATGAAGGGACCTATAGAACAGTTTTATCTGATGTATGTAGTGTTAACTTTGTAAATATGGTGGAATTTTTCTTGAATAATTTATCGTGGGAAGGGGGAAGTGTTTTCAGTCTTAGATAGTAGGGTCCTTTTTTAGTCACTGTATTCACTTTTTGCTGGTTTTCATTGCAAATTTTACTGCAGCCCCCATTATATTCCTGTATATTCATTATATTCATGTAAACCCCCATTATATTCCTGGGTGTCCCAATCCGGACGGTCGGGACTGGGAGCCACCCCCTGCCACCGCAGTCAACTCACCGGGAGGCAGGGAGCCGCAAGTCAGGGAGTCCCCAAGCCCCGAGAGAAGAGCCGGCGCCGCGGAGGAGAGGACGGCGGAGCCGGGCGGCGCGGCCACGGTGGGAAGGAGCGACGTCGACATCGCGGCAGCACCCCCGCGACCGGCCCGGGCTCGCACCTCGCGGCGGGGCCCGCGAGGCCTGGGGAGCACCGCGGACGTGACAGGACAGCCCCAGATGCTGGGCAGGAAGGAAAATGCCGTGCCCGGCTTGGAGGAGCGACGGGGCGGGTCTGGGCAGCAGCAAGAGGGCCAGGGGAACGATGGACGACTGAGGGCCGCGGCGCCCAGGCAGGATGTGGCTCAGACTCCAGCCACGCCCCCTAGCCCAGGACGAGGCTGGGCGTCCTCAAATATAAAGGGGGGCGGGGCCGGGAGGGAGGAGGGGTTGGCTGGCACAGGGGAGCTCTGGGAAGGCAGGTGGAGGGAATAAAAAGGAGGAAAAGCTAAGAGCCGGGGAGGAGATGCCGGGGAGCCACTGGTCTAGGTGGCACAGAGAGAGAACAAGTGCCCACTGGCACCCGGGGACAGGAGGACAACGCGGGTGCTATTCAACCCCATCCCCTGTCATTTCTGAGGCTCTGCTCCTCCAAAGTTCAGGCCCTTGCCCTCCTGGGGCTTCCCTCGGCCAAGGGGGATCATGGCGACAGGGGCCCCGCCCCCGGGGTCGAAGGCGGAGCGCGACACTGGGGAAATCTACTGATCAGAAGAGAAGAAAAGCAGATGACTTGGGAAGAAAAGCAGATGACTGCAGTGTGTGTGTGTGTTGGGGGGGGGGGTTAATGTAGCTTCTCTCTGCTCATGCCACATAAGATCCTGAATGAGTTACTGAATATTTATTTTAAAATGATGAATCTCATTTTATGTGTTAATATATTCATTCTGTTATAAATTGCCTGATTTTTAAATTGGATAAAGATGGGTAAAAGTGGAGTAGTATATGATTTCTCAGTCTATAAGTTGTTAACACAATTCAGCTTGACCACCTCAATTAATCTCCTTTCTCTTAATGGAATCTCAGCCAGAAATTCTAAAGTCAGCCATTAGTACTCAGTTTCGAATCTCCAGGCCACTAGAGGTCTGATAGTCTCAGGCTGAGGACAGACTGGTGTTCTGGCCCATTTCAGGTCTGCTGTGCAAGCAGATGAGGTGGACCCGTGCACACAGCCTCAGCTGGCTGGTGGAGCCATGCCGTTTTTACCTGGTCCTGCGGCACTTTTCTCCTGCAGCAGCCATGCACCAGGAGGAACTGGTGGCCAGCCATCTGGGCACGCGTTTCTCCCACTTCCGGCTGGTGTGAATGCATGTGGAAGCGCACAGCTGCTTGCCACGCCGCTGCCACCACCAGGAGCTGCCTGCAGTGTGCACCCTGTGGGCTGCCTCCTCCCCAGAATGCTTGTGCTGCACTGCACGCAGTGTGAATGGCAAGCTCCGGGACGCTTCGGCCCCAAGTTGCTCCGCCTTGCTTCCGTGGCGCAGCGCTGCACCAATCTGTCCTCGGACTTAGTGTCTTCTGCAAGCATCTTCTTTCTTGCCTTCCCTCTTTCTATTCCTATGATTATCAGCTTCAGTATGGAAAATTCCTGAAGATTCCTGAGGGGCACTGCCTATAGAAGGTGAACTTTGGAGAGGGGAAGGAGCTTGGGAGATAGGATATCTGGATTCCACTACTGTAACAAATAACAAAATAAATTACTAAAGATCTACCTCCTTCCAAATTGTTTGTTTATGAAATGGTAAAATATCTTACCTCCTTCAATTTATTAAAAAGGCATCTATATGAAGAACCTGGTAACACCTTAATTTAGTTAATGGGTATTAACCAGTTAGCCTTAAAGTCAGTCAGTTAATCATCTAAAGCCTTAAAGTCAGCCAGTTAATCATCTAAAACATAATTTAGCAGCTCTATAATTAGCTCTATAGATCTCTGAAGATAAAACAGTTCTCTCACAGTCACCTATATGCAGTATGAACTCTATATTAGAATAAAGCAGAATAAACTAAAACCTCTGTGATTTAAAACTGAAAATAATTTCATATTCCCAACATTATGATATATATAGGAACATGCAGCTGGAAATTTACCTATAAAGGTCCATCCCAATTCCATCTGTTTTAATAAATGCATCAAATCGGAACAGGATTATTTCCAACTGTTGTTATGTGGTCAGAAACTTTCTGATTTGACTATTGTTCTGGTGTTTTTTGGTCCAAGTTTTAGTTTTTTTTCAAGAGAAGGAAGGATGGGCAGTGGTGAGACAGAAAGCCAGCTTACAACATGAGAATGAAGCACAGGTCATGTTTCAAAACCTTTTGGACTTTTTTTCTCTTTTTTTAAAAAAAGTTCTAACATATCCAGGTTTTTGCAGCAAAATTTTTTCCAATATCCTGCCCAGTTTCTGCCAAACTCTCATCCAGTGAGCACTGCAGCAAGGAAGGCTAAGTGTGATTGTAGATGATCAGAAGGAAAACATTGTTCAAAGAAAAATGGGGCTTGTTGATGGACTTGTTGATCACATGTGGGAATTCATTTGTGTAAACATCCTGAGCATGTGAACACATCCACAGACTAGTCTAAACAAATAAGTGTTTTAAAAACCAACCGAATCCAGTTTTGCCATATTTTGACTGTGCATGCTGAGGATCATACTGCACATTTGATTAGTCATCTCTCTGCCAGCATTTCCCATTTTCAAATTAAGATAAATTTCTTATAAAATGTATTTTTATATTTATCAATCATTCCTCAACAGTGCTGAAGTCTGTGGTTTACTTCAGCTTCTTGAGCTATCATCCCCTTGAGCTATCTTCCCCTTGAGCCATGAACATTTGTAGTCTGAAATGATCTTACTCTGACTTGACAGCCACCATGGTCTAATGTTAGCAAGTTGGACTAGAACCAGGGAGAGCCACATTCACATCCAGCCATCTTCTTTCAGCACAGCAGGATTATTGTGAACCACATATACCACCTCAAGCACTTAAGCTCCTTGGAGTTCCTTCTCTTATATATATAATTAATAGTTAGACCAACTGCTGTCCTCCATGTCTTATTCCTGAGCCCTCTTCTTGGATTCAACTCTCTGTCCTGATCTCTTCCTGTAACTCATTCGTGGTCAAGTCCCTGTTTTCACTGAATGTTGGAGGGTACAGTAAACATAACTTCTATTTATTTGTATATAGAGAAAATGGATGGGATAGTATTTCCCTAGAAGCATAATAGCAAAATTAAAAACCTGCCCATTCATTAACCTTATGAAATGGAAACAGGAGAGAATAATTAGATAGATTAGCCAATGGTTTCACCTCCAACATTTATTCTATTATAGCCCTATATATGTAAGCAGTTTATTGACACTAGATAAGACATATAATACAATAAGTTTTAGAATTATGAGATTATCCTCTTTGTCTGAAGCAATGACGCTAGAAGCAGAAACAAGAAAGTTCTGCACAGATAATAATTTTTGAACGAATTAGACTGAATAAAATTCCATTACCAAAGGTGCCTTTGAGATGTCAAGCTATTGTAAATCATATCAGTAGATAAGGATGTAAAAAAATTCATTAAAGCATATTTAGTCAATAAAACTGCTGAATTTGATTCCATTGTGGATAATTTATGAGGTCATTGAGGGTTCAGGCAAACTGGTAAAGGAACTTAATGGATGATTCCTTATTAATTCCTCCTGTTGTATGTTTTGTACTCATATAAGTGTGTAGTGGTAGTAACATGTATATCATTACAGTATTTCTTGTTCCATTGTTTGAGGTACTAAGGCACTGATGAGAGATAACATCTCATGGCAAGCCCAAAGCCTCAATCAAACCAGATAATCATTAGGCTAATTCAGAATGTTTCATTGTAGCCTTCATTGAGAAATGGTTTGACCATGACTGAGTATAGTACTATTCAACTGTGATTGTGATAAACTTGCCCTTTTGTATGCTTCATGCAACATACCAAATTCTTGTTCGGATGAAGTCCATGAAGGATGAAATGAGAGAATTATTCTAGAAAACCTAGTCAAAACATCTTGTAAACATCTTGTGAAAACCCTTTGGAAAGAAATGGACTAATGATTTTTATTACATCACTTTTATTTATTTATTATTATTACAGTAGCATTTTCCACAACCTTTGTGTTTCTTTGTTCATACTCTCGAAAGGTTGTTGTTTTCTTGATTGTCCTCCTCACCAGAGGCATGAGCCGAAGGGTGAGAGCTCAAGGGCTCTTAGCATGGGGGTCTGGCTTGGGGGCCCTGTAGGAGTGTGAGTAGCTATTCATATGTAGTCTGGAGATGCAGTTTGGCAGTGGAGTTATCAGGGAAGTACAAGATAAACAGAACTAATTTTGAAATGGATTGAAGCAGCATGGCTGGTGAGGGAGCTGAGGCAGTGATGTGCAAAGTTTGTGGCATGTTTGTATTCTTACCTGCGGGTAATAGGATCTACTCTTGCAGCAAGTATAAGTTGGTAGCCCTACTGAAGGAGAAGATACAGGGACTTAAGGAATGCTTGTTCACACTCCAGTTTATAAGGGAAGGTGAATATTTCATGGACAGAACACATGAAGCACTCCTGAGAGGGCAACAGGAGGAGGAGGAAAAGGTATCTCAGCAAATGGAGGAGCACGAAACACAGCAGAAGCAGGAAAATCAGGAGGAATTCTGATCCTCTGTTGCTAAGCAATCGGTTCCAGGATCTCCCCATAGATATTGATTCTGGACCACTGGAATAAGGGCTCCTCCCCCAGCCTCCATGAAGCTTGAAGGAAATTTCTCAGGCCCCATGGATGAGAGGACTCAAGCTTCTGCTCCCCAGTATAGGAGAAGGTGTGTGCTGGTAATTTAGGATTCTCTACTGAGAAGGGTAGAAGCTAAAGTGTGCTGACCAGACTTGTCATCTCAAGAGGTATGCTGTCTACTGGGTGCATGTGTCCAGGATGTGACTGAAAGAATAAGAAGACTCATCAAGCCCATGGATTATTATCCTTTCTTGCTGATTCATGCAGGAACAAATGATACTGCCTGGTACAGCCCAGAATACAATAAAAGAGACTATGTGGCTTTGGATGAGAAGGTGAAGGACCTGGGAGCACAGGTTGTGTTTTCATCAGTTCTTCCTGTTGAAGCCTATGGCTTAGGAAGGGAAAGAATACTGCAAATAAATGACTGGTGTTCACAGGAAAGGTTTGGATTTTTGGTGTCATCAGGAAAGGTTTGGATTTTTGGACCATGACTTACATGTTCAAGATGAAGCTCTTCTATCGGGAGATGGTTTGCACCTCACAAGGATAGGGGGAAATGTGTTTGGTAAGAGCTTTGAAAAACTAATAAGGAGGGTATTAAACTAAATAATATGGGAGAGAGAGACAGAACTCAAATGCCAGTATGATGCCAGTAACTGGAATTAAGTATGCTAAAGTTTTGTGAGGAGTGGCACATATGCTAAGTAAGATTAACTCACAGGTAAGTACAGAAATTAAAATCTCAGGGTACATAAAACATGGATTCCAATGTCTCTACACTAATGCACAGAATATGGGAAACAAGCAGGAGGAACTGGAAGTCCTAATACAGAAAGGGGACTATGGCCTAATAGGCATTACTGAAACTTCATGGGTTGACACTCACAATTTGAATATTAGGATTGAGGGGTGCAACTTATTTAAAAGGGACAGACAAAGAAGGAGGAGTTTGCATAGCCCTTCTGGATGGCACTGTCAGCGTCCCCATGGAATGACCTCTTGGAGGGTGGCCTACCTTGATGTCCCACCCACAGCACCCTGAGTGTGGGGAGGCTTACTTAGAGGGACCTCCTGCTCCCCATCCACTTCTCCCTGCTGAGAGGGAGTAGGACCTTCTTCCTTCTACTGGCATGGTACACCTAGCACTCTGTCACATAGAGGTCACTGGGGAAGATACAGAAATGTTTCCAAACTGTGAGCTGGAAACAACACCCTAAGTCTGGAGAAGGGGGGACAGCTGCTTTCTGACGCTGGGCTGGTGGGGGCCACAGAGGGGTGTACTGGAGGCTCCTATTGGTGTTTCCAAGACTGGAGAATTCTACCCCCCCCCCCCCCGGTTTCCTTGGAGTTTTGTAACAGTTTAATTGAGCAGATACAATCTGTTTGGAAAACGTAATGATTCATGAACTGCCACAAACCACCATGGACAGCACCAAAGTTCGTGAAATGTTTGGTCCAGTCACCCTTCCACAAACATTGCTTTGTGAACCACAAACCGGCCAAAATTTATGATGAAGTTTAGTTTGTGAGCCAGTTCATGCCCATCCATACTCCACACCACACCCCTGGTATTTATTGGAGGCATCCCATCCAAATACTAGCCAGGGCCAACCCTGCTTAGCTTCTGAGATCTGATGAGATTGGTCTATCCTGGGCTATCCAGGTCAGGGCAAAGTCAAATAACGGAATATAAATATATATAAATACAGTTGTAAAAAATTAAAAATCACTATGATAATGAAAATGACATAGAATAACAGCATTGAAACATAGAGTTTCTCCTGTTCCTAGACAGCTGGCCAGCAAAGGCAAGTGCCTTAGGCTACCACACTGCTGGCCACCACATCAGCAAGGGGCCACCCAGGTGAGAGCACAAAATTTTGATGGGCTGCTACCAGCGTTCCCTCTAAGTTGAGTTAGTGTGAGCTAGCTTCTAGCTCACACATTTTTGTCTCAGCTCAGGAAGGATGGCTTCAGAGCAAACTAATTTATGCAGCCATCAAATTGCTCACTCACAACTTTAATGTCAGTAGTTCACAAAGTAGAACTTTTGCTCACAAGACTCCATAGCTTAGAGGGAACATTGGCTGCTACATATGTACTATGCAGAACCCAGCAGTTTCTATTAAAACTGTGCTGCTCGGTGGGTTTAGTGGTGCAGTGTTCTGGATCCCCACCCTCCCTTCCTTCTATGTATTGTGTACATGTATGTTTTTTATTTTCACAGCTTAGGTGGTTTTGCACATCGGGGCAAATCCTTTTGGAGGAGATGGGCCTGTGTGCCAGCCTACCCCATTTTGAGGATTCCCTTAAAGGGTCTTGAGGGTTGAGCCACCATGCAGTATACCCAGCTCACCCCAAGGTGGTAAATGGTACCACTCAGTGCCACCCTTGCGTTGCCACCAAATATTTGTCACTCCCTTGTTTTCCCTAGTAGGAAGGCTGGGGATGGTTTATCGAGTGGCAGGCAGGTTGCTCAGTACTTGGAGCCATCCCCATGCTTCATCAGTGTTCCTTGGTCTGTAATCAATAAAAGCTGTGTTTTTGTCATTCCACAAAACATAATGTTGTGTATTTGTTTGCTCTCCACAAGACCTCTCCCTATTAAGCCATGGGCCTGCAAGTATTGTTATGACAAGTGACAGATTGGGGTTGTATTGGGGGAAGCTGTGTCTGAAATTATGGATTGATTTTTGGTGATTGCAATCTTTGTTCACTAATGTTTACTTCTTATGTCTTCTAGCACTCTTTCCTGTTCTGCTCTTTAGAAATGGCACAGTACTATAAATGGCTAGTACAAAAGAATGTGTATGAAGCTTTTTATTACATCTAAGTGAAGGGGAAACAACTTCTTTGTGGGCATTATAAATCCCACATACATATGGGGCTGCTGCATCAGGGCTACAATGGTCCATTCAACTTTTAGAACAATCCAGATTATATATAATGCTGATCGTCAAAGTTCAACATATATGAAGATGATCATTATCTCTAATAAAGCCACTAACTGAAAGAAATATATCTTCCAGCAACAAGACCAGTTCCTGCCTGATTGAGAGGGGGCTGACATTTGCCTGCCCCCACACGGGGGGGGGGAGGAGCAGCCAATGGGGTTAAGCCACATTGTAACCAGCCACCTCAGATTGTGAAGGGAGTTTGGAGCAGCAGCAGTCCCTCCTTATATCTCTGGCCAGCATGAGCTGTCTCTTCACCCCCCACCTTTTTTCTTTCAGGGGGGCTGGCGGTCTCCCTCCCTCCAGTGTTAGCAGGTGTTAAGCAGCTTTGGTGTCCGGGGATCAAGCATCATGTGATTTCAGCTGTAGCAATGGTGTGGTAGAGTCCTTCATTGGGAGAGTGGGCATAAAAGTGGCTGCAGTTCCTCCATTTGGAGGGAGAGGTTTGGGGGTTCTAGGTTTGGGTGGGGTCATGTGAGTGGGTAGGGCTGAGGCAGTAGTGAGTCTAGCCAGGCAGCCGGATGATTAGTTGTTTCCTGCAGGTTTAGGTTGGCATAATGTGGTCTCACCCCCGTCCTCTTTTGCTCCATTCTTTAAAGCCATAGAAGGCTCTGTGTGGCTCAGGAGGAAGCCAGTTCCACCCTTTCCTTTGCTGCAAGATGGTTTCGCTTACCCCCTCCTCTGCTCCGGCCTTTAAGGCCATGGCAGATTTTGTGGCAGCTCTAGAGGAAGTTGGGTTTGTCCCCTTAGCATCACCCCCTCTTCCTGGCTGACTGCTCACAGGGGTGTAGAGGCCCCTGCTCTGGCTTTTAGTGGTGCCCGGGCCTAGTTTGGGTTACATCCATTATCTGGGCTGCAGCACATTGTCAACCTACTTGTGGGGCACCGTCTAGCCATCCTTGCAGGTTACTGCTCCCTAGAGATTATCCTTGTGGGTGCTCTCTGTCTTATCATGCTTCCCAAAAAAGCTAGCCAGGAAAAGGGTGGCTTGGTCCAGAAGCCCCCCAAAAGGTCCACTGTCCAGCAGAGTTCCTGTTCAGATGATGAGGATGCTCCTGCTATTAGGGATCTGGTAGCCAGGATTGAGGCCATTTAAAGGGCCAAAGTGGGTAAAGCCTCTCCTGGTAAGGCAGACCCATCGATGAAATGTTTTGGTCAAGGGTGGCCATGGATCCCCTGCTACCTTGGGACAGGGATAAACAAAGAGAACTACAGCCTGAGAGACCATGAAACAATAGACAGGAGAAGGCTGTGCAACACGCTTAAGTATAATGTGATACGAATTTAAAGGTACATTTACAAAGATACAAAAATACAATATATTAAGTGCAGAGGTCCATAAGGCTATTGCAGTTGTTTTGTTTTTGTCCCCCCCTCTCCCCGAGGGGGCAGAGTTTGGATTAACAATAGAAGCCAGGTGTTGGATGGCTGTGCTAGAGCTAGCTGAATGGATTTTATGACCATTGATGGTTCTGCCAAGGCTGTTGAATAGGTTCCTAAATACAAACAAAGGATGGGAGATGGGTCCCTGATTAGTATCGGGAAGGATCGTTAATAATTTGAATGTTTGATTGGTATCCTGAGGGATGGAGCAAGGAAGGACAAGTACCACACATAGACATGGAAACCACACAAAAGGGCTGGGTGAGGTTCTGGAGACAGGGCTATTCACCAGGTGGCCTCTGAATAGATTTTAGAAATGTAGATACTTTACCTGGTGGAACCCATTGTTATTCCATAAGCATATCTCTTTTGGGTGGAGGGGGAAGGCTGGAGGCTTGCTCTGAGATTACCTTTTGAAACCTGAAAATGGAGATCCTGTTTCCAGAGCTATGGCTTGTTTTCTGTGTTTTCAGGTCTTTTTTGGCCTGAATTTTGTGGGTCTCTGGTTCAGGTTAGAAAGTGGGGTGCCCCTGCTTTGGGCTACCCAAGATAAAGGTAGTGCCTCTGGCAACAGTTCAACCCTGCCTTGTCTGCTGGAATTTTAATTCTGAAGGATCGTCCACCAGGAAGCCATGTAAATTCAAGCATGTCTGCAGCATCTGTGGGGCTCCCATTTTATTTTTATTTTATTTTTTCAGTTTTATACCCCGCCTTCCCCATGAACGGGCTCAGTTTGGTGTCATCCTGTGGAAAGGGAGCAGTAGGCTGCCTCGGTGGCAGTGACACAATTGGCTCAAAAAGCCTACTGCTAGTGTCCCTGGAAAAGACACACACCCTGATCAACCTTGAGGTGTTGGCTTCTCTTTTGTGAGATTACCATAGGAGGTAGGATGCTATTTACTTGGAATGGGGTTTCAGATAAGGGTTTAGGATTCCATATGAAGGGGCTCGGGTACATAGGATGGTTAAGAATTTGAATTCAGTTAATGGTTTGGAAAGGGTGGTACAGCAGAAGTTTGATAAGGAGATTCAGAGAGGTAGGGTAGCTGGTCCGTTTGTTAAGCTGTCCATGCCATTGCTACATATCTCCCTGTTGGGGGTGGTACCTAAGAAATCACCAGGGGAATATATGTTGATACACCAATTATCCTACCCTCATGATGAACTGGTTAATGACAGTATTCCCACAGAACTGGTGGTGGTGCTCTATGCTTCATTTGATAGTGTGGTGTCAATGGTAGCACAGTGTGGAGGGGGTGCATTGATGGGCAAATGTGGCATCAAGTCAGCTTTTCACCATATGTCAATCTACACTGGTGATTCAATTTGTTAGGTTTTGCTTTTGGTGGCTTTATCTATATTGACATGGCCTATGGGCTGTTCCATTTCTTGTTTGCCATTTGAAAAACTTAGCTTGTTTTGAATAAACTGCTGGCACAGTCAGCGTAGTCCACTATTTGGATTATTTTCTTTTTGCTGGTAGGCAGGGTTCTTCCAAATGTCCACATTTCATGAATCTCTTTCAAGCCCTAGCATTAGAGTTGGATGTTCTGCTAGTGGCTGATGAGACTAAGGGGCCCTCCACAGTTTTCTCATTTTTAAGCATTCAGACAGATTCTGAGAGGGAGTATTGTGCGTTGTCCAGGGATAAAAGTTACAGAATTTGAGTGGTTAATCAGGCAGGCATGAGTGCAGAGAAGTCTCTCCTTGTGGGAATGGCAAGTCTTGCTGGGTTACTTGAACTTTGCTTGCAAAGTGGTGTCTCTAGGTCTTGACTTTATATGGATTTGCAATTGTCTGTGGGGCATTCAGTCGTGGATAGCATGATTATATGCTATTCCGACAATTTGCAATTGTCTGTGGGACATTCGCAGCCTGCACCATAGGATTAGGGTTTGCTACGGGCCAGAGCCAGACTTTCCCTGTGTGATCACTCCAGCATGGAAGTGTGGCATCGTGATAGCATGATCACACACTATCCCAACAATTTGCAATTGTCTGTGGGACATTCACAGCCTGCACCATAGGATTAGGGTTTCTGGCAGGATCAAAGCTGATCTCTATGGGTGCGATAACATGCACCCATTTGCCACACAAGAGGGACGATTCACCGGCGGATCAAACCAGCGCGATCACACCAGCACATCTGGGAAGCGTCCCACAACCATCGTCAAACCGTCACAAGCTGTTTTGATCTGGTGGGGAACCGGAGTAAAAAACTACTAGTGAAAATGTGGTGTTAAATGGTTTGTTACGGGCCAGAGCCAGACATTCCCTGTGTGATCACTCCAGCATGGAAGTGTGGCATCGTGGATAGCATGATCACATGCTATCCTGACGCCACGCTGTTGTTTTTCCCCCCTTCTCCAAGTGCGCATCATCAAAAGCCCTTAGAGTGGGGAAGTGATTCATCAATCCCCAATTTAAGCACCTTGGAAAACAACCACAACCCCCCCCCCCAACAACTCACCTGTGGTTGCATCTGATCATGCAGCAGCAAGTTGTCCTGGCAGGTCCATGGAGCTGTGTGATCACGCAACTGCGGGGCAAATTGCTCTGGGGCAAAAAAGCCTCGCTTCCCCTCTGGATTATCTTGCTCATGTGGAAGGGACCTATATGTGGCTAGAGTTTTTGAGAGTTTTCAGTGCTGTGTCCTTATGGCACAAGACTGTACTACTGGAGGCTGCCCTGCAGATTTCTTCTGATGCTTCAGGCAGTGTTGGCTTCAGGGTCTTTTTTTTTGGGGGGGGGGGTAATTGGTATGCCCATCTTTTGCCCTGGGACAAGGTTGAGGCCAGTTCCAATAGGAACATGAAGAGAGGCATGCACTGGGTCCAGCTTCTACTCGTCATCCATGACTGCAAGTTGGCAGGAGTGCCTCCCCAGGTTGTGCTCGTGTATTTGGATGAGAACAATCTGGACAATAGGTTGGTGTTATCCTTGCAGTCCAAAATCTGTAAAGATTTGTGAGTCATTCAACACTCATTCCCTGGGATTATGCTGGTTTGGTCAAACTGGTTGCCTCATCGGGTCTGGAGGGGCATTCTTCATCTGGCTAAAACTGACAAGGCCCAGTGTTGGTTGAGCAATGCTATTGGCAGGTCCATGGTTTCTGGAGGAGGAAAGGTTATTCCTCATCCTAAAATCAAATTCTTATTGCCTCATCTCTTTAGATCTGATGGAGTTCATTCATTGGACATTGGGGCGACTTATTTTTAGCTGATCTGCAGAGAGGTCTATGTGACCTATTGGCACACAGTGGGTGGGAAGAAAATTAAGCCAAGGCTAACCCCCCCCCCCCATGGCAGAAAAAGCACAGATCAAGGGAAGTTCAATTGGCAAGCTCTCCAAGACATCTGGGAAAAGGGTGTTCTCAATCTGGGTACCTACTGGCTATGCAGTCTGGGTGGCTCAGTGAGTGCCTCCTGGGGGTTTGGAGGGTATACAACAGGCCCTAAGGCTGAGCAGTTGTGGGTATGGACTGTGTCCCTCCTTCCCTCTACACACAGTGGTATGGGTGATGAAGAGAAAGATTCAAATAATTTCCAGATCTGGATCGGAACCGGGGTGGTTTTGCATAGTTAGAAGACTTGCTTTGCAAGCCTGTGGTGACCCATGCTTTAAGGGTTAATAAAGTTGCAGATCAGCTGCTTTAAATAAAGTTCTTTGTTTCACCCAATACATGTGTCATGTTTTTATTCAGAGGTAAGCGGGCAAGTTTGTGCTGGCAATTTACCCTTAAAGGTGTCAATAGGTTGGGTCAGGAGCACATAAACAACAGCCTATCCCTAATCAATTTGCCCTTCAATTTTGGCCATTTGAAGAGGCCCTATCAAAAGTGACATGGACAGCCACCAAAGACAGGAACTTTTCAGTAGTGGTTCCTCCTATCTGGATATTGTTCCTCTCAGTCATCCACCTGGGACTTAAAAAAAAAAATTAGGAACCCAGTTAAATCATTGTTTAGTTAGGTCCTTTATGGATTAGTGATTGTGCTCGTTGTCCCCCCTTTCTGACTTCATAAATAATCTATGATTACTAGACATTTATTGTACTACTAATAAGTGTGTGCATGTAGTGTATTCTTGTATTTTCCTTGTATCATTGGTATCTAATATCTAAAGATAACAAATAATTCTTTTAAATTGACCTATCAGTTCTTTTTCTGAAGTATGCAAGCTTGGATAGGAAGAAATATTCCATTAATCAAATACCTATGGAATTATTTCCATCTGGTAAATCACAATTATTGCATCAATTACACATAAAGATAATGATGGAAAGTTTGAATCTAATATGTAGATTGGTGAGATATAACAAATATTGCCTTAGTTTATATGGGTGCTACTACACCAGAATTAAATCCATTATCAGATAAAAACTCTTTGAGACAGTACTTACTAATACCTAATCTAATCTAATTCCATCATCTACTCCTCCTTCAATAAATCATAAGGTACACATGTAGTGGAGCAAAACAGTTTATCCATACTGAAAAACTTTATTTTAAGTCAAATTAGGGGTTTACTTAAGAGTAAAAATTGTATTCCAAAACAATATTCCTTGTTATTATTTTATGTGATATGGACATGGCCAGAGTGAAAAGATGGCCAGAGACTAATAGATGCCTTGCTCATGTTTTTGGTAGTTTTCATGTAGGAAAATGTGGTTGTATTATTTTCCACTGATATTTCAATTGATACTCTTTCAATATTAGCCTTATTAGATTATGGGCATAATAAAAAGTTGTAATTTTTATATTGATATTACACAGGGGGGGAAATGTTGGTATAGCTCTATCAGACTTCTCTAAGACCTAGTCACACCCTGTGGACCTGATACATATACAGCACTCCTGCGGATATAGGATGTCATTAGTGACAAGGGCAGTTCTATCCATATATGCAGAAGCATGCGCATCAGGAGCTTTTCCTGCCAATGAATTTAATGGATATATCTGGCTCTTTATATGAATTATAGTACTCTCATTCAAAATAAATCTCTATTAAGGTGTCAGGTTTTGTTCTATTTCAGGTGTATATCATGATTATATCAAAGAGATCACTTGCTCAATTCATAAACAGCTGGCATGACAAAGAGGAATTCTGAAGCAGGGTTCTCTGCTTGGGGGATTACTATGAAACTCACAGCACAAATGTGTCTGGAATTCTAAGAGTCAAGCCTCAGATTACAAGGGTTCCCTGCAGTGAAAAAGAATTGACTGTATTGCAGTGGCTACATCACACAACCCCTTTTAGGGAATGTGTACTGAGAAAAGGAAAAAAGTAAGGAGATGCTATACAATAGTAGACTGTATGGTTTTGAACTCCATGGAGAGTAGGATGAAGCATAATAATATCTACATTGAACTGTATTGTCCTCCTCCACTCCAGCCATGTTGTAGAAAAGAACAGTCCCTCCCATCTGATATACCTATTGCACCCTTCAGAACCAAAATATTCATCCTCTCCTCCAACCCAATATCTATCTATCTATCTATCTATCTATCTATCTATCTATCTATCTATCTATCATCTATCATCTGTCTGTCTGTCTGTCCACCCACCCAGAAGTGCCCCTGTTCACTCCACTCACCACATTTAATGACAGTTTGAACACTGAATGAGCAGTTCTGGCACCTGGCAAAAGAACTGCAGCAATACCAAATGAAGCAACAGCAAAAGATCTGTATGTGAACTGTAGCCAGAATTAGATTTATAATAAAGGTCCTACCTTGCCTTTCTCCCCAATAGATGCCCAAAGTGGCTTAGTCACTGTACAAGATAAGTCTGTACAGAGACTGGCCGAGACCGACCAAGAGAGAGATATTGGAGTCAATGAAAATGTCGAGACAGTGTGCGACTGCAATGAAAAATGCCAACACTATGCTGGAGGTTATTAGGAAGGGAACTGAAAAAAATCAGCCAGTATCATAATGCCCCTGTATAAATCAATGATGCAACCTCATTTGGAGTACTGTGTACCATAGGTGTAGAGTACGGGGGGGCTCGAGGGCTTGAGCCACCCCCGAAATTTCCCCGGGGGGGCTCAGCCACCCCCGGGAAAACGGAGTGCCTGCTGCTGCACCTCCCTGGGTCCTTCCAAGGCCCGGCGGCCGCTGCTGGAGAGGGAGAGGGAAGGGGTGGCGGGGGGGAGAGAGGCACCGGCAGCAGTGACTGCTGGGCCTTGGAAGGGCCTGGGGAGGCAGGGCAGTTTTCTGGAGGGGGGAAGAACATCGTCCCAGCGAGCACAAAGCGCGTGCGCTAAGGAGCCCCCATCCCCCCCGGGATTTCCAAAACTCTACGCCCCTGCTGTGTACAGTTCTGGTTGCCACACCTCAAAAAGGATATTATAGCATTGGGAAAAGTGCAGAAAAGGGCAACTAGAATGATAAAAAGGTTGGAACACTTTCCCTGTTAAGAAAGGTTAAAGCACTTGGGCCTCTTTAGCTTGGAGAAACGATGGTTGAAGGGTGACATGATTGAGGTTTATAAGATTATGCATGGGATAGAGCAGGTAGAGAAAGAAGTCCTTTTCTCCCTTTCTCACAATACAAGAACTCGTGGGCACTCCATGAAATTGCTGAGCAGTCAAGTTAGAACAGATAAAATGAAGTACTTCTTCACCCAAAGAGTGATTAACACATGGAATTCACTGCCACAGGAGGTGGCGGCTGCTACAAGCATGGACGGCTTCAAGAAGGAATTAGATAAACATATGGAGCAGAGGTCCATCAGTGGCTATTAGCCACAAAGTATAGATAGGAACTCTCAGTCTGGGGCAAGTAATGCATTGTACTCTTGGGTTGCGTTCAGACAGGCAGTTTTGAGCCGTCTGGAAACGCTTCCAGCCGGCTCAAATCTGCCCTGTTCAGACAGCCACAGCTGTCTCCTGTCCCCAGTCATCACCTACCAGAGCAAATAGCGTCTCAAAACGTTGCTTTTTTGAGATCAGGTCCGTAGGTGGTTTCAGCTGTCGTCTTCTGGCTCAAGCTGCCTTTTCCTAGTCTGATTGTGCAGCTGGCTCCGAGCCGCTTCCGAGTGATAACCCCCCCCCCCTCCGTGGAAGCCTCCAGCTTCCACTTTTCGTCTGCCATTTTTTTTGTTTTTGCCGAGAAGTGCATGAGCGCCCATACATACCAACATTTAAAGAAAATAGCATTAAATGGTCACTTGTTCTATGTTTTAGATAATGTAGTGGTCACGTTAGGGTTATTTCTTGGTGAAAATTTTACAGCAAAGTGTAATAATGAAGGGGCTGGCTTGATTGAACTGGAAATAGCACCTAGGAATCACGTGACCTGTGCTGGAACTCATTTCATACAATCTCCTCAGGCCATGCTTTGGTTGGGAAACAGAAACTTAGGACTGGACATAATGGCTGCTGCTGCTAGAGACATCTCCTGACGCCGAGCTGAGACCCTGGAGCTTTTAGCTCTGTGGGGTGAACAGCAGGTCCAGGAGGAATTGGGTGCATCAAGCAGGAATATGCATGTGTTCTCCAGAATCTCAGAGGGAATGGCGGCAAAGGGATTCAGGAGGACTGCTGAGCAGTGCCGCAGAAAGGCAAAGGCTCTGTGCCTGGCATACAAGAAAGTTGTTGCCAACAACGAGAGATCAGGAAACTCCCGGCAGACCTGCCCATACTTCAAGGAGCTCAGCTGGATCTTCCAGGGCAGAGCCAGTGTGACTGGGAGGAGGCTGTGACACAGCTTTGTGGAAAGAACAGCACCCAGGCCAACCCAGGAGTGCATCCCTCCCTCCCAAACAGAGGTCACACTGCATCTCATGCCCCTCGACCATCAGGAAGATCCGCCAAGTGGGGCAAGCAGCACATGTGGTGAGTGTTTACACATGGGTCCACATGCAATTGGGGGAGTTTTCCACCCACAGGTCACAAAGGAACCTACAACACATTCTCCATTTGAAAAATCCATTAAACTTTGTTGGGAAAACCTGTAGAGTGTGGGGTTTCAGTTGGGAATAAAAACACAGTTTTCACAAGAGGCTGCCAAGTCCTCCCTGGCTACTGGCAGGGGATACGGGTGTAGGGTTATCAGGTCCAGGTAGGGAAGCACCTGGAGATTTGGATATTAAGCCTCAAGTCTCAACAGGGGAACTGATCTCTGTAGTCTGGAGATGAGCGGTGACAACAGGTGATCCCCAGGCCCACAATGGAGGCCGTCATCTCCTACTGGATGGGGATTTGGCAGCCATCTCCAGGCCCAACCTGGAGGTTGATGAGTCCATGTGGCAACCCTATGGTGTAACAATTGCAAGACTCTACATATGGAATTTGACAGTGTTCCCTCCAAGCTGAGTTAGTGTCAGCTAGTGCATGATTTTGTAGCTGCCAGCTCAGACTTTTTTTTCTTCGCTCATGAAGGGTAGGCTGCAGAGCAAACGCATGCATGCAGTGGCCAAATCAGTAGCTCCCACCTTTAATGCTAGCGGCTCCCAAAGTAGACTTTTGGCTCACAAGAATCCACAGTTTAGAGTGAGCATGCAGAGGTGGGGGAAAAAAGTTCAAGGTGCCACACTAATTTGGCCAACGTCATGCCCACCTGGGGATGGCACAGTGGCAGAGCATCTGCTTTTCATTCAGAGGAACCCAAGGGATTTCTGGTCCAAAGCTAACTGTTACAGTTAGCATGTGATTGTCAGAGGGACTTGCAGACACATGGCAGCCTCAGGTCCCCCAGGGAAACTTAATTCCAAAGCACCACAGGGTCCTGAATCAGATGGGGACACTGGAACAGGCACTCCGGACTTCTATCTGGCACCATTCTCCCAACTCCAAACTGGTCCACGTGGTGTCCACACTGGCATTATTCTGGACTGACTGCTCTCATAGTAACATGATAGAGTAGGGTTGACAGGTCTCGGTTGGCAAATACCTGGATACTTTGGGGGAGGGTCCATGAGAGGGTGGGGCTTCAGGAGGAAACTGTCCTCAGCATAGCGCCGGTCCACAGAGTCCACCCTTCTAAGCAGCCATTATATCCAGGGTAGCTGATCTCTGTCAGCTGGAGATCAGTTGTAAAGGCAGGAGAACTCCAGGCCACACCTGGAGGCTGGAAACCTTATGTTAGGGGCATACCATTAACCAGACCATGTAGCTATTCTCCATTTCAAATACTGCATGCAGGCTGTTGGGAATTGAAATGTACATCAACCTGACAGTAGGCTGTGATGCCCCTCAGCAATATGGCCAGATCAGCCATCCTGACATGTGTAGGATTTGCCTCCTCATCCTCCCTATTGCTCCAGCCCTCTGTATCTGTGGAATGGCTGAGTGGTTGCCTGGAACACTGTGGCATGCAGTTCAATTGACATAATGCTGCATTTTCTCTTAATTACAGAAGGGGACGTTGAAATTCCACAGGCTGAGGCAGAGGACGTGGCCGAGGACGATTACAGTGGAGATAGGGAGAAGCTCTCACGACTGGAAGGTGGGTATGTTGAGACCAGGTCTCAGGGGAATGAATATTGCCATGGTTTACCTTTTTCTGTGATGCCTCGCATAGCCCACCCCCTCCACCGCACCAGTATTTGAAGATGCCAGCTCCCCCTGAGCGTTTATTGGAACATTTGCATTTACCTATCTGTGCACCTCTACATGATACAATGCATCAGGGATCCATTAATGCCTTTGGTGTAACACTGCATTCTCACCTGTGTACCACAGGCACTTCAACATCCACCCTGCCAGAGGAAGGTGGGAGTCTGGCCGCCAAAAAACAAAAGGTAAATCTGATACCCTGGACCCACAGGTGGTGAGGCATGGCAGGGCATGAGACAGTGGTGAATGGAGACAACGGCCGCAGCATGTCTCCCGCTACCTGGCATCTGTTTCCTGTTTTTTATCCCCACCACAGAATTTCCTCCTGGGGTGAACATCAGCAACCTGTCTCCTTGATCCTGACCTGGAGCCTGGCATCCCTACCTCTGAGGTATATATGTTAGGTGCTTCTTTCAGGATTCAAAGAGGCACTCACCACATTTGATGTTGGCAGCAAACCAAAAAGCAAAAAAACCCTATTCGTCACCAAAGTAAGACCAGCAGACTGCTGTAATGAAATATAAATTTATGAAAAGGTATAAAAAATAAACAGTCTAAGATTGAGAAAACACAACTTTTTACAAGACAAAACCAGGTACAAGAACAACAATTACAACCCCCAAAAATCCTACCCCTCCTCCTCAGCTCCCTCCCCCTCCTCCCCTGCTCCCTCCCCCTCCTCTCCTGCTCCCTCCCCCTCCTCCCCTGCTCCCTCCACCATCTCGTCACTGTCTTCTTCCTCCTCCTCCTGTGCCTGGAGAGCCTGGTTGAGGTGCATGCGGTCACACTCTCCCCTCAATCTGAGCATGGCCCTTTCAAGGATGGTGAAACGCTGTTGGTGACTGTCCACTGCAGATAAAAGCGGGTGCTTAGAACCAACAGGCAGAAGTGACATAACCGAAGTAAAGCACACAATGGTCTTTGATTGCATCATTGCAGGGGTTGAATTGTGATTATTGGGTTTGGTCTCCTGGGTCAACAACAGTAGTATCTGTTCAATAATGAACTTGGTAATGTATTACTGTGTTCCTATGATTGCTCACAGTTTCCTGATGCTGCTCACAGACCGGGGCAGGAGGGGATACTCACGTTTTCTGTTTGTTATCTCCTGGCTTGCCTGGAGCTGCTGGAGGGTTGCCTTCATGCCCTCCAACATCTCCCATACACTGGCCGGGGGGGGGGGGTGTTCTGAGGCAGCTGCCTGGCCCCTGTTGCTCAGTTCACCTTCTGCTGCAAGAGAATAGGAAGCCATCAGGATGGGCACGGGTATCCCTTCGGTACACAACTGAGGGTTATGGCACTTACCAATTTGGGGCTTGGTGGGGGGTCCAGAGTCTCCTAACACTCCTCCATGCCCGTTGACCCTGAAATGATTGGTTGATGAATATAGGTTAACAAGGCCAGGCCAATGTTCAACCTTATCACACGGTGTGCCCTCAATGAGAGCACTCCTGACTTTGAACCATTACACATCTCCAAGAATCCCCATGTGTCATGGGAGGATCACCCTCCATCAGTTGATGATGTTTGATTCCCAAAACGGTTACCAGTACAGTCAATTAATACCGTGCATTGACAGAGGTATACATACATACAAACCAACCTTGCTCACTTTCCTCAGATGTCCATGAGGTCTGTATGCCCTGGCTAACAAGCCATCCAGCTCCCGTATAAAAAGAGACAGGACAATTGAGTAATAAATGTCATCCTGAATCATCTCATTGGTGTCCCTCTCTATGCTATGTAGTCAGATGTGCAGAAGACTCTGTGTGTTGAGCTAATGGCATTAAAAATCAGAGATTGTGAATTGGCAGCTGCATGAATGGTTTTGCTTTGGAGCCATCCCTTCTTGAGTGAAAACATAATTGTATCAGCTGGAGTATAAAGAACCCTAAGCTACCTCAGACTAACTCTGCCTAGAAGGACACTGGTTGTAACTGTTATGGAGAACACTGCTACCCACATGCTCCAACCTCACTGATCTGACAGTACCAGCCTTCACTGCCATTCAGTACACCTGCACCTCATCACAACATATGAGTGACCAAAGTGGCTGGCAGTCATGGCCCCTGTGGAACATACCTAATGAAACCCTATTCGTTTGCTTGGTCCACGGGAGACTACTGAACTCAGGTATAGGGAAAATACTGTGGTTTGAGCGGAGGATGCAACTTCCAATCCCCATACCAAGGCAGTGGGTGCTATGTTGGCTTACCATATCTGGGTACGCAGCCCTGTGAGGGCCCAGGCAGGGAATCCTCAAGAGCCACCTGTTGGCAGGTCCTTTTTGGGTAGTATGTTTCTGTGGAAAGGTAAGGGGAGAAAACATTACGGACATGCAAAAGACAACCTAAGCAAGGTTTGCAAGCCTCTAGGTGGGGCCTGGAGATCTTCCACTTATGCAACTGGCCTCCAGTGGACAGAGATCAGCTCCCCTTGAGAAAATGGCTGTTGGGGGGGGACTCATTGACCCATGCTGACATCTCTCCCCTCCCCAAACCCCACCCTCTCATGGATCCACCCCCAAAGTCTCCAGGAATTTTCAAACTGAGACTTGGCATCCCTAAAGACAGCATGGTAGAGATGGGATTCCTTGAACTCACTTGGAGGCTTCCTCATTTATTTTTATTTTTATTTTTTGGAATTTATATCCCGCCCTCCTCACCATACGGCGGGCTCAGGGCGGCTCACAGCAGCCATTATGGCATAATACATTGTTTGGTTAAAAATTAAAACAACCATAAAAACATCCTGTCCCATATCATTCAGATGGCGTTACTTCAGTACAGTTATAAAACAGCAATCCAGCATATCCCCATATCTGCTCATACACTGGCAGCCAGAGATCGGGCCAGGGCCAGATGTAAACACCGTGGGCGGCCCCTATTTGAAAGCCTGGCGGAAGAGCTCCGTCTTGCAGGCCCTGCGGAATTGTAATAGATCCCGCAGGGCCTTGATGTTATCTGGGAGCTCATCTCCCATCCAGGATTGCCGGCCTGGTCCCATAAGCGGCGGAGAAGATTGAACTGGGGGAGCCTTCCACTAATGGGTGGTATCTTCTCCCTGTCCTCCAGCGCGTCAAAAAATGCAGCTTTGTCGCGTTTGAATTTGGTGCGACACTGGCTGGCTGACCGGGTGTAGCCAGCCTCACCCAGTGCTGCAGCCACCTCTTCAAAAATGGAGAGGGTCTCCATGTGTGTGCTCAAGATCACCCTGCACAGCACATGCACAGATTATGCAGTTTGGATTCTGCTCCAGCACTGCAAGCCTGGCCCCCAAACACCTCCACTGGGCCTTCAGGCGACCAAATGCCCACTCCACCACGCACCGAGCCCTGCAGTGAGCCTGGTTGAATGTGGCCTGCTGATGTGTCAGTGCCCCAGTGTATGAGGTGATTAGCCAATGCCGCATGGGGTCGGCGGCATCAGCTATTATTAGAGGGGGGATCTGTACCCCCTCAATGGTCACCATCAGGTTCCCTGGGACAAATATGCCATGGTCCATTGCATCCATGATTTTTGACCTATGCAGCATGTGTGCATCGTGGCTCCTTCCCGTCTCCCCGACAGGGACATCGATGAAACAGCCCCGGTGATTGACGGTCCCTTGCAGCAGCACAGAGTAGTCATGCTTCCAGTTGTAGAACTCTGCTGCCTGATGAGCTGGTGCCCACATCTGTATGAGGAAACCCCAGGTCCTCAAACCCCAGCATGACTTGTCAAAAGAGAAGGACACCACATCAGTGTTTGGATCCACACTACCTGGCTCTGGCCAGATTTATCAATAGCAGGCATACATACTATCTAAAGTACTTTACAATTCTAACAAAAGTTATGGTGCCTTCCCTCCTGTGCCAGGACTCACTCACACTGAGCTAGAGGAGACACTGCTCACAAGATGCCTGTTGTAGGGACAGAAAGGGAACATGATTGAAAGCCCCATGAGACTCCTGATTTAAATTTTGACAATAATCACCACCAGATCTCCATTGCAGTACTTGCCATCTGGACCACAGTGGTGGTCACAGTGGTGGTCATCCAATTGGGGTGGGTCACCTCTCTCCTGCTGCAGCAATGGTTTCCTCTACAGGCAAGCCACATTATGTGATGTGCAAAATGTCATTTCTGCATCATTAGTTGGGATACCAGCCTTCCATTGGCGGCCAGTAAAGTCATTTCACCAGGAGAAAATGGCTGCCTCTGGAAGGTGGACTGTATAGCTTTATACCACAGGTGCTTCCCCTCCCTAAAACCTGCCCATCTTTAGGCTCCACCCCCACCCTCAAAATCACCTAAGATGGTGAGCATCAGATTTCCAGTGTCAGTGTCAGACACATGTTGTATAACACCTACTTAATTTCATGCTTGTGCTTTACGTGGGAGATGCTTACCCATCCAGGTGACCGCAGACAGACGGTGCTGCTCAACAGGTGCGCCTCGATTGCCAGGCAGACCTCCACCATAATTCCCACCACAGTAGATCATGCTACTCCAAATAGGGCTCCCACCAGATGGTAGCATGTGGTGTTTGCCAGGAAAGATATGGCAATGGCCACATGCTCATCTACCGGAATTGGGTCCCTCATGGCTGTCTTCTGATGCTGCAGATGTGGCCTCAGAGAGTCCACCAGCCACATGAAGGTTGCCCTGCTCATCCTAAAGTTCTCAATCCACTGCTCATCCTCCCATATGATGCGGGCATAAACGGTCCAGAGCTGATCTGGCCAAGGATAGACCAACCACCTCTGTGGGGCCCTTTGCTCAACCATCGTGAGGAGACATGCCAAGTCAAAGGACTCTGAAGCCTCCAAGTCCTCAGTCTGGCTCACCTACTTGCCAGGTATCGCCTGATAAATGCCAGCCTCTGCGCTCTCAGGGCTGCCAACCTGTGAAGCAGGCGACAGACCACTGTGAGGCAGATCTGGCTAGTCAGAAAGGCCACCAAGTGCTGCTCCTGAGGATTCATGATGCTCCCTCAGTGCACGTGCCAGAAAAGAGTGGGGAAAAAAGGTTTAAACTCTGGCGGATTGATTCAGTCATGTGAGTGAAATCACGGTGCCCAGGAAGCAGTGATTCGGTCGAACGAGTCTGTGCATGCACGAAAATAAGGGTTTTTTAAAATCCTACGTATGAGCGTTTGTGCGCATGCGCAAGCGGCAAATTTTTTTTAAAAAAGGAACATGCTCCCCGCGCCTCGGTATTGTAGATGCCGGGGAGCCACTTGAAGACACTTCAAGGCAAGATAAGTGTGATTGTGATTGTGCGGAATGAGCCATTTCAAGCTGGCTCCAGCAGGCTCCAGCATGCCCATCTGAACACACCCTTGGTGCTTGGGGGGGGGGGCAACAGTGGGAGGGCTTCTAGTTTCCTGTGTTCTTAAGTCACTATTTGTGGGAGAACCTTTGTGATCTGATCATGCTGTCATGCTTCTAACCTTGAAGCTAGACTGTTGCTCAATGTGGTATTCTTCTTGAACAACACTCTGAAGCTACAGTTGATCAAAGCAGGGCAGCTCACTGGTTTATGACACACTAGTGATCAGCTAGAAGTTAATGAAGGATTGGTGAGAGGCACTGAAAAAACAGAACAGAAGGTGACTTATAGGCACAGCTAATGACCTGGGACTCAAAGCTGAAAGGGACTTTTGAAGGCTGTTACAAGTACAAGTAAATTTATTGTATTAAGCCATTGGCCATTACAAAATACAAAAGATACCATGGCAATAATAAAAAAAATTACCGCCATTAGAATCAGATTAAAATTGACTACAAATTGTGCTTGAAGGCAGTTGGAAAAAATATAGTTCATCACTGCCGGTGCTGAGTAAGGTGGTTTCAGGAGGAATATTGCACCTCTCTCTGAACTGCCTCCCATGGTTCACTTTTGACTATTGTAAGGTGTTTAAATATAACATGAATCCCTAAAGTGTGAATTGTCATTTCATTGCAATCTCCCCAACTCCTACTTTCCAGATTTTATTTTATTACTTATTAATCCTATAGAAATTTAAGCAGGTCTCCAGTTCAGGCACTAATCAGATCTATACCTGCTTAATTTCTGGAGGGTAACATTTTTCATGTGCCTTGTAACCATAATGTCCTGGATTTTGGTTATGAAGACATGATACTGAAGAACACTTTTATTGTTGTAATATTTAAAATATATGGAAAAAATTACAGGTAGAAAACTTGTAAAACTTATGTATAGATTGCCAGTTTTGATTAACTTAAACACAGGTTCACATGTACCTGCTTGTACACTGATAGAGTACAGAGAGTGGGCAGGAATGCTTGATCACAGGTTCTCAGCTGCATGCAATAAGAATATGTGCAGACATGTACATGAAAAAAATTACATGAGCATCACACAAAGGTCCAGTCATCTCTGAGCCCAGTAAAAAAAATTATAACACTATTCCAATTCCATCTAAACACTACAATCTCATAAGAAATTGGGATTTTTTTTTCTGAATTGACATAAACACATTATATGGGTTTGTATCCTGTGCTGGGCCCCTCTAGAATATGGTAAAGTATGCTTATTATTCCTTTGGTAAAGTATGCTTATTGATTACTCATGGAATGCATTTTGATTTTACACAATACTATTTTTCCGGAGCCTAGATTTTTACGTTGTAGTTGAGATTTATGTATCATGAGCAGCAATGACAATATTTCACTTTCTATTGCCAGCCTTTTTCTTATACCATTTAATTCAGGTGTTGGGACATTTCTCTTTTCCATTTAAAATGTTTGGGCCAGTTTTCCATTTACAAAATAGTAGTCAGTTTCTGAATTAGAACAGAAATAGCATAGCTTTATTTTTCCCTTATTCAAATTCTTTTTTAAAACGGCTAAATAAACGATACCTTCACTTACACCTCTGAAGTTCTATCTTCTCATGTGAAGTTCAACCTGATGCGAAAAGGCAGTACACCAGTTTTATATAACTTGTAACTCTGTAATCCATCCAAGCAAAGGTGCAAAGAATGCCTCTAGAGACGTGATCAGCAGGTCATGAGCAAAGCCTCAACGAGCTTTCAAATGTCACATTCAAGCACTTTGACCATCCAAAATCAAGGCTGCCTTCACCTGGTGGGTCAGTGCTGCAAAGACAGAACAATGGTTTTGGTTGTCTAGTTGAACTAGTTTTTCAAAAGAGAAGCCCGTATAGTACCTCAGCTGGAATATTTCTATTAGAAATCTCTGTAGACTGTAGGATGGCAAGAGGAACACCTTCCCCACTGCTTCATA
Source organism: Lepidodactylus listeri (assembly GCA_029233225.1). Classification (NCBI taxonomy): domain Eukaryota; kingdom Metazoa; phylum Chordata; class Lepidosauria; order Squamata; family Gekkonidae; genus Lepidodactylus; species Lepidodactylus listeri. The sequence goes on along the minus strand of JARCFY010000001.1, from coordinate 112,476,053 downwards.
GAATCTGAAATGACTGCAGTTATTGTAAGTGATGTTTGATGTCCTTCAGGTATAGCTTTTCTGGAATATTTTAAAATCAAAACTGGTGCCAGCTGAGTGAGTTACAAAAGAAACATTCAGTCTTGGGTAAAGCACAAGATGCTGTGCATTCTCTACTGGATAATCCTTCAAATGGATTAAAAAAAATCTTTAATGTCCAGAATGACTGGCAGCTAGTTGTCTGCTTTGGTGAGCAGAGCTGCACACACAGGACAAAGGTTTTGTTTTGTTTTAAAAACCCTGGGAAGAAAAAGTAGAGAAAATCTTCACATTGGGGGTATTTCATTAAAATCTGAACACCTTATTACATGTGCAATCTAAATGTAAAAGGCATGAGGTTTAATGAGCCGCTTGCTGAAGATAATACCATCTTATTCAAACACTGAATGAAATAAAGCCTGTGCTATACATTATTACTCCAGAATGCCTAAACATATTTTGTCAGGGTAACCTTCACTGAATCCTATGGCATTCAGGGACCAAACAGGGGGTGGAAGGAAATAGGTGTGTTTTATGATAGCCTGGAGCAGCCCAGCAGCCTGGGTTGCAAGCTCACTACCAATGGTATGGTTTATTTATGTCACTGGAAAAATAAAATAGAAGATTTTCTTTTATGAAGTTGTATATATGAAGCAGTATTGGAGGGAACATGTTATCAGCTTGTAAGCTTCCCTTAACACATTCCAACCAAATGAGATCAATTAGGTACACAACTTCTCTGAGAACTTAGCTTTCTTTAGATCCCCATATTTCACTTCACATATGCTTTTCCTTCATCCATCAAGTATGATGTTATTTCTAAGGATGGACATGAACTGGGAAAATGAGGTTTGGTTCAGTTTGGTTCAAGGCATCTCAGTTTGTGAACCTGTCATGAACTTTTAGGTGCAAAATGAGCTGGTTAGGTTCATAAGATTTATGATGTCATAGAATCCTCCTGCCCAGCACTCTAGAGACTCCAAAATCACAGAGAATCTCTGGCTTACTCCTCTAGCTGTCCTCCATAGTTAGTAAGTATTAGATTTACAGAGTCTGAGTTGCAGCACCCCAAAGAAAGTGTCTCCAGGAAAGTGTTTTCTGGGAAAATGAAAGGTGCAGGTTTAGGAGGTTCAGAAGTGTACAGAATAGACCTTGTGTAAGCCAGAGGCATAAAACTCACAGGGAACCTCCCCATGATGATCCTCTACTTAAACTCCAGGTTATGTGTAGATTGGACTTCGGGGGGGGGGGTTCCAAGTTATGCCTCCCCAAAGAAGATGCCCCCAGGAAAGTGCTTTTGGGGGAATTGTCAGATGCAGGTACAAAAGTGTATAAAATGGACCCACTGCAAGCTACACAAACCAAACATACAGAGAACCCCACCCTGCTGCCTGCTTCTCTACAATCTCTCCAAATTGGGGGTGGATTACATTTCTGGAGACCCAGTTATGGACACCCCCAAAAAATGCCTCCCACATTTATACCCTCCCATTTCTCCTGAGTATGAACACCTTTGTGTACTAGGAGGGTAAAAATGGATGCAAAGGGTACTCATCATGGGGGGAAGAAGTCCTCCTCTACCTGTGTACTATAGGTCTTCATCCCTGGGCACCAAACCCATCCTGCCAGCCCACTAAAGCCCAGCCGTAGCAGGGCATCACTGGGTGTCTTGGAGCCTCCTTCCCTGGATCTGTTCCTGGGAATGTCTGCACAGGCAAAAGAGTTGTTAGCACTGCCCAGAGACACCAGCAGTTGCTAACACACTTCACTGAGGAGGACTCTGAAAGCAGTGATTCAGAAGGTGGGGGAAAGCATCCTCCCCTTCCACATCCCAACTCCCTGTTGTTGTTCCTGCCTCAAGTACACCCCATCATGGCCCTGCCCAAGTTAGCACCAGAAAGCAGCTGTGCTTCTACCTTCTCCAGGCCCATTTCCAACCCACAGTTTGGAAACATTTCTGCACCCTCCCCAGTCACCCCTACATGGCAGAGTGCCAGGTGTGCCAAATCCATGTCTGGAAAGGCACAACCCCCCAACATTATCCTCTTCCATCCTCCACAGGCATCTGCAAAGGGTGCACCCAACTATGTTGTTGCTGGAGGACAGAATGGTGGCCAGTGGGAGGAAGAAGAGGTCCACTCCCTCTCAGCAGGGAGAAGTGGAGGGGGAGCAGGAGACCCCCTCCAAGAAAGGTTCCCTGCACTAGGGCTACCATGGGTGGAACATCAAGGTGGGTCACCCTCCAAAGAGGACAAAACATCTATATGGAGGGCTCAGGAAGCAGTCACTTGCATTGTTGGTGAGATGATTGCTATGGAGGACATAGCCTTTTGCCAACTGCAATGGTGATGGTCAAGGCTCAGCTCTCCAGAGTGCAAGGCAGAAACATGCACTTTGCAGCAGACCTTTAGAGCAGGCAGCAAGACTGTTGGGGCATGGCCCAGGCCCCAGGAATGGACAGTCATGCTACCAGGCTAAAAGTGAACCTGGTGGTGAAGGATGCTCTGGGGCTGGGGAGCACTGTCAAGGCCACCTGGGATGCTGACCCCCCTTTGAGATGTGATCCTTACATGTGACTTGCTGGCACGTGGCTGCCCCCTTCTCACACAGCATCAAGTCTGCCCATCTGCTGCATGAAAGGAAGGGGGAAGGAGTCAAGGCACCCAGTAGCTAAGCCCCACTGATAGATGTAAGCAGAGAGATGGGGTGGCTTTTATCCATAAATATTGTCAATCCCAGAAGTCCTTATGAGATGCACTGAGAACCTGGGTACTGCATTTTTTTTTTAAATGTACATGCATATATAGTAAGCAATGTGAAGAGTACTGGACTCAGGAGACCAGGAACGGTGAAATCATCAAGCCTTTATTGAGTGATTCAGCATGTCCAGTAGATGGTCAGATCAAGCATGCTTACAGGCTTACAGGGTCCTCATTATATGCTGGCTGGAGCCACACCTCTGGCCACACCCAAAATACCTGATAGGGGCTTAACATATGCGTATGTTTGTTATAGGTTCCCTGGAGGAGCCTTTGACCGCATTGGCTCCCCAGGGAGAACCTAGGTCCTACATTGGTGGAGGCTTAGAATCCGGACACCTATTGTTCCTCCAGATTCAAGCTTCCCTCTCTGCCTGACCATGTGCTCTGGCCATGCGGCCGGCACCATTACCTGGGAGCACATAGCAGGCTGGTTGCTACACAAAACATACTACATTACACAATGTATCAACATCATCTAGCATGGTTTTACAGAGAAGCCCAATGCATGAGAAAAAACCAGAGGATATGGCTTGAAGTATCAGAACTTTTTGAGCAGAACTTCACAAACATTGCTCTTCCATTTGGTGTCTGCCTTTATGAGAAAGAGCCTTTTTAACTGAATAGCTTACTCAAGTATTGTTTTCAAGTGAATGACTAGGTATCTAATTTCCTTATCATGCTAAGAAAAGTGATGTGTTCTGATTGAATGGACATGTGCTCATTTGTGTAATATTTCTAGTTCTACAGATGAAGAATAAAGAATGGTCTAAAATAACTTAAAATAAATCTTAAAACTCTAAGCTAAAGAGCAACTAAAGCATTGTGTACAGTAGCTATGTTCTAGAGCTAATTAATGAAATGTGGTTTTATGACACTATTAAATATTATAAATTGTATCACTAAAAGCAGTTGTACTGCTTGCATATGCCTTCAGTCAGAAAAGCATTGGCCAGCTGTTCAGCAAAGAGAGGAGAGCAGGGGGAAGAAGTAAGTGGCAAATGCTACAAATAATACTGTGGTTACTATTTTTCAGTGTCCATGATAAAAGAAACAATTTTATAAATTTTAATCATACTTCATTCCGTTCTGGCTAAGACTGAAATCTAGACAAAAGAATCAGGTTCTTTTGTCTAAATGTATTCACTCATAGTTAATTTAAATTATATTGAAAGTCTGTTATGATTCACACAAATGGCTACCATGGAAAATCTGGGTTGCAGAATTGTCTGAGCAGGTGACCCTTTAAACAGAAAGGTTGCTGTACTGTATGGATATGTATCCTCCATTTTAATGAAATATGTAAGTATGGAGCTGTCATATGGCAGTTATTTCTAGGCATTTGTTAAAAAGAGCAAGAAACATGTCTAGTTTAGACCTCTAATTATCATAACAGTAATACTAAAAATTCAATAGCTGTTATTAGAGATACTCTGCAAAATTCAATCATGATTTTATTGGAGTTAAGCATTAATCAATCTATTCTTACAATACAGTGCATTATCTAATTTACTTCTCATCAAGCACTTGCATTACTAGCAAGTTTTATGTGATAATATTGTGGACACATCATTTTTGTCTGGTGGACCATTTTTTTTACACCAGCCAACTTGGTATAGTGGTTAAAACGGTGGATTTGGGAGACTGAGGTTCAAATCCCCAATCTGCTATTAAGCTTGCTGGGTAAACTTTGGTCAGGCATGCTGTCAACCTAACCTACCTCACAGGGTTGTTATGAGGTTAAAATGAATGAAGGGAGACTGGTGTATGCCACTCTAAACTCTTTGGAGGACCAATGTCAACTGGGAATTCTGGAAACTTCAATTACTTGCTTTCCTGATATAAATATAAGTACTATTCTAAAGAGATCCAAAACCATTTGCAACCTGAGGAAGAAAACTGCCATCCTGATTTCATCTGTACAGATTCCAGTATTTATCTTTAATCTTTCCTTAAGCAACCTTCAACACAAAAAATCTAAATCCATTTTTAGGGTTGTGTTACCATGGAAATGATCCCGAGGCACATGATGCAATTCTGCTGCTGAAAATAAGCATGCATGGATATAACAGAGCTGAAAAGGACACCAAAGGGGTAACAAAAATCATTGAAGGACTGAAGCTAAGGATGCTCAATCACTTCTCAGATCAAATTGCAATTTGCTCACAAACTGCTATTGAAACTCTCACTTGGAAAAAAGTTCATTAGTAAACATTAGAAATAACACTGTAAAAACTTTGCATATATGTGGTCTCACAGGATTAGATACATCCAGCTTTTCCAATGGTAAAAATGGGAGATAAGGGTTCCCTTTGAAAAGGCTGTGCTGGTGATCCTGCAACCTGCATGGACAAAAGCCATATGTAACAGGAGCTGTAATAAGACAGAGAATTGGCCAAAACTAAGGCCGAGGCCATACTGGTATTCTGCCGCGCCTCCGTGGCACGGCAGAACAAGGCAGGGGGAATTGCCCCCGCCATGCGGTGTTCACACGCCACCACAAGGAAGCTGCTTGCAGTGTCCAGACTGCAGGCAGCTTCCAGTGGCAGCGTTCGAACACCGCACAGCTCTCCCGGCCCGGCACACGTTCACACCTGCCGGAAGCGGGTGGAACGCGTGTGCAGCAGCCGGGACACCACTTTGAAGTGGTGCCTGGCTGCTGCGGGAGGAGCACGGCACCGGACACATTGCGTCTGGGCCGCCTCCTCCAGGCAGATGTGGCAGTCTGAACGGCCGCTCTGCCTCCGCTTTTAAAGCGGAGGCAGAGCAGGCCAGACTGCCAGTCTGTCCTCAGCCCAAGTAAAACAAACAAACAAAAACTGACAGGATCCAAGTCATTATATTTTGCCCTGCCTATACCCACCTTGGACACCTCTGCAGTCATATGCCTTCAGCATCTGCCCCCCCCCATCCTAAGGAAGGATGACTTGCTGACCAGGGGGAGGGGTTAACTTACAAAACAGTTTCTTCTCCACTAGGGATGAGCTCTTTACAGTATGGCTCCTTTATAGTCTGGAACATAAGATTTTACCAAAAGATCTTTCCTGACTAGATGGATTGTCTAGTTAGTGATGAATTATCACTGGGGGATAAAGTTGTGTGGACACTTCTAAAATGCTGCGGTTTTAAACCCAAGCCAAAGCAAAATACTTGCATGGAAGTAACATTTGTCACTGGGGAAAATGTTACCAATCAGTGTTGGAGGGTGGTGGGATGCAGATTAAATTGTAGCATCCTTGTTTATCCTGCAAATCTATTTAGATTTAGAAAGATTTGTACAGGTGCATATAGTTTGTACTCAGTGGGCTTTCTCAAACAACATAGGACACCATTAAAAAAGGAAGAATTAAGTATTTATTAATTCATTAAAATGTAAAGGGAATTCAGTTTAAATATTTGAGCATAACAGTTTTCATTATTCGCTGCTTATTTCCACCTTTTTTCTACCATGAAATCCAAAATACCATACTTTTGTTCTCAGGAGATATACCATCCAGCCATACCTACTTAGATGCAGCACAGTTGATGAATCATGTGCATTACAACCATCTTTAGGGGGCATGACAATTTTGGAGCTGTATTCCACATATCCAGAAGAAATATAGTTCACAGTTAATGAGCTTCAGGAAAAGTAAGCAACTGCTTCTATGCTCAGAGCCAGAGCAAGCTCCACCCACACACTGTTGTTCCAGAAGTGATTCCTTAAGTAATGATCATGAGAAAATGTTATTTTAGTATAGTATGTGTTTTAATGTAACTTATTGTATCTATGGTGTTATCACTTTTATCATGTGTATGCCGCCTTGAGCCAGCTTGTCCAGCAAAACGGAATAGAAATCAAATGAATGAATGAATGAATGGGAAAGGCTTTGCATACATTGGAGATCTTTATACATAGTGGAAACAGAAGTCCCATGAAGTTAGGGAACAAATTATTAAAGAATATAAAGATAAGAAAGAGAACCATTTTAGAAATATTTTTGAAGGAAAGTGAGTGTTGAAGGGGGGTTATGAATGTGAGTTCTAGCAAAGTAAATATTAGAAGGGTAAATAGCCAGGTATAAGATTACCAGTTTACTGAGGAAATAGAAGATACAGAGGCAATTTTTAGTAGCAAGCAAATTTACTATCAGACTTCTAGACTTCATTAAACAAAAGATGTGCCCCATTCGTTGCTCATTCTGATCACCTTTTTCAGGTGACCAAACTATGAAAAGCTTGGATTATAATATTGGGTAGCCCATGGGAAGAACAGAGACTCAGAAAATATATTGTATTAGATTGTTCTGAGGGAAATAGTAAGGTATGTCAGCTTCACACCTGGCTGTTAAATTCTGCACTTTTAAAATGAGTCTGATCTATTATTTATTTATTTGGAACAATTCTCAGTTAGGGAATCTTCCTGAGGCAGCTTATAAAATAAAACATATGAAAAACATAAAACATCAGAAAAGGTATTAAAACCCACCATCCAAAACACCAAAGAACATAAAACAGCATAAAATACGAAGCAGCTTAAAATGGGTCAAATATTTTCAGGCAGAAAATAAACTGTAAAATAACGTTTAAAAGTCTAGCTCCTTTGTTAAAAGTCTGGGTAAACAGAAGTGTTTTGGCCTGGCAGCAAAAGGTAATAACATAGGCACCAGGTGGGCCTCAAGGGGAAGGCCACTCCACAGGCAAGGAACCACCACTGAAAAAGCCCTGTCGCTGGTTACCATCTACTTCATCTCCAAAGGTGAGGTTCAACAGAGGCTTATGAGGGTGATCTGAGGCTGAGGACAGACTACTGTTCTGCCCAGGGCTCTTTTTGTAGAAAAAGCCCAGCAGGAACTCATTAGCATATTAGGCCACCCCCCCCCCGACAGCATAGCTCATTAACATATTAGGCCACACCTGATGTTACCAGAAGTGTGGTCATCCAGCCACATCCACCTTTTGCTTCTTATTCTGTTTACCTTGTTGTCAAAACAGTTTTGACAAAACCAATAAAAACATTATTTTCTGTCTCATCTATACAAAACCTTGCTTGAACCAATATCTTATGTCTAACAATTATTCCCACACTGGATTGGAATCAATTCCTAAAGGTTAGGTTCCCATGGAAATCAGCTTGCCTTCCTGCAGAACTAGTATGCTGAATATGATTTTTTAGGGTTGCCAACCTACAGGTGGGGTCTGGAGATCTCCTGGAATTACAACTGAGCTCCAAACTACAGAGATCAGATCAATGGCTGCTTTGGAAAGTGGAGTCCATGGCATTATGCCTTGCTTAGGTCCCTCCTTCCCCTAAACCCCACCCTCCACTCCCAAATATCCAGGGATTTCTTCAACCTGGAGTTGGCAACCCTAGTTCACTGGCAGAACAACGCTAGGAGCCAGTTTGGTGTAGTGGTTAAGTGCGTGGACTCTAATCTGGGAGAACCGGGTTTGATTCCCCACTCCCCCCTTGCACCTGCTGGATGACCTTGGGCAAGCCATAGTTCTGTACCAGCTGTTGTCTCAGAGCTCTCTCAGCCCCACCTACCTCACAGGATGTCTGTTGTGGGGCGGGGAAGGCAAAGGAGTTTGTAAGACACTCTGAGTCTCCCTTGGGTAGTGAAGAGTGGGGTATAAATCCAATCTCTTCTTCTTCTAGGTTTATGGATGCACTGGATGGGAGTAGTTTGTGGACTATTTTATTCAAGGTACAAAATTTTATTCAAGGTATAAGATTTGATGCACCACCCACACTTCTTCAGATGGAAGAAGTGTGGATGCACACAAAAGCGTATACCTTGGATGAAACTTTGGACTCAAACTTTGTTCTGCTGCTTCAGACCAACACGGCTACCCACCTGAATTATTACACTATAATACTTTTTACAAGCAATCATGTACCAGTGGAGTGGTTACCATGCAGAGTCTGTCCCACAGGTAAAATTATCCTGTGAACAGGTGGGCTTTACCACATCAAAGTATCACTACCATCACAAGATCACCAATTGTTGGAAGTCAACTCCTCAGAAGCAGAAATCTCTCTTATTAGGAGGTTTAAGAACATCAACTTTGCTGGCCCATTAAAGGCAGATGTCAGTCCAGTGGCAGGAGAAGAGGGACAATCATCTTCTTCAGAAACTCTGCCCTCTTTTTAAATTTCACAAAACAGGCAATCTCCAAAGTGCAACTGACCATGCTCATTTTTAGTTACAACTCTGTTTCTCTGCAGATGTTCCCCAAAGTCCTCCATGCAACAGTCAAGTGTTCTGCCAACACACACAACAATGAAGCTACTTTTTCAGATGTTTTCTCTTGCATGGCTGTAAGCACCAAACCACTTTAATACAGACTTTAGACACACATATATTTGCAAGCCATTCCCAACAAGACACAACAATGAACTCAGGCTTCAGGCTTATTTTTCTTAAGCAGAAGATGCCATGAGAAAACTAAAGAGATTCTCAAAAATTAAAGATATTGTCAAAAGCAGCATTTCCTGGGCTCTCTGCTTTTTTACATCCCCCCTTTTCAATATTTTTTTAATAAAAACACAAAGAACAAAACGAAACAGAAAGGAAGGAAGGAAGGAAGGAAGGAAGGAAGGAAGGAAGGGGAGAGAGAGAAAGAAAGGTGGGGGGAGGGAGGGAGGGAGGGAGGGAGGGAGGGAGGGAAAGAAAGAAAGAAAGAAAGAGAAAGAAAGAAAGAAAGAAAGAAAGAAAGAAAGAAAGAAAGAAAGAAAGAAAGAAATGTAGGGGAGAGAGAAAGAAAGGTAGGTGGGGGAGAGAGAGAGAGAGAGAGAGAGAGAGAGAGAGAGAGAGAAAGAAAGAAAGAAAGAAAGAAAGAAAGAAAGAAAGAAAGAAAGAAAGAAAGAAAGGTAGATAAATAGAGAGATAGAGAGATAGAGAGATAGATAGAGAGATAGATAGATAGACAGATAGAGAGAGAGATAGATAGAGAGAGAGATAGAGGAGTGAGAGAAAGGAAGGAAGGTAGAGGAGAAAAAGAGAGAAAGGAAGGGGAGAAAGAGAAAGACAGATAGATATGGGAGAGAGAGAAAGGAAGGAAGGTGTAGGAGAGAGAGAGAAAGGAAGGGGAGAAATAGAAAGACAGATAGATAGGGGAGAGAGAGAAAGGAAGGAAGGTGAAGAGAGAGAGAGAGACAGGAAGGGGGAGAGAGAGAGAAAAAAAGAAAGAAAGAGAAAGAAAGGAAGGAAGGAAGGAAGGAAGGAAGGAAGGAAGGAAGGAAGGAAGGAAGGAAGGAAGGAAGGAAGGAAGGTGGGGACAGAGAGAGAGAGAAAGACAGAAAGAAAGGTGGGGGGGAGAGAGAGAAGGAAAAGGGATGGGGGAGGCACTTACCGGAGCAGGGAGGGTGACGCGACGTTGGCAAGCCAAATGCAGAGTCAGGCATTTCAGAGCAAAGAGCCTAGCCCCGTGCTTAATCTCTGGGCAGGGCTTTCTCCTGCTGGGTCTCTGCACTTAAAGGGAAAGTGCCCAGTGGGGCTTTTTCCTGCCAGCTCTCTGCAGGAACTTTCCCTTTAAGTGTAAACAGCTCAAGTCAGGCAGGGAGGGGGTGGGGCAGGCTCAGACGCCAGCCGGAACAGCATTCCAGTGTGTTCCTGCTGAAAAAGAGCCCTGGTTCTGCCGCGCTACAGAAGCGCGGCAGAACAAGGCAGGGGGCAACTGCCCCACAGCGCGGTGTTCAGATGCCGCCACAAGCAAGCTGCCCACAGTGTCCACACTGCGGGTGGCTTCCGGTGGCGACGGCAAAACACCACGAGGCTCTGCCCGCCCACGTTCACACCCACCGGAAGTGGGTGGAACGCGCGCACAGCCGCCGGGACACCACTTGGAAGTGGTGCCTGGCTGCTGCGGGAAGAGTGTGCCACCAGACAAGGTAAGTTCGGGGCGCCTCTGCGGGGCAGATGCGGCAGTCTGGATGCCCGCTCTGCCTCCGCTTTTAAAGCGGAGGCAGAGCTGGCCAGACTGCGAGTCTGTCCTCAGCCTTAGCTGGAGGATTGGACAATATGGAAAGTGGTGATCCTTCAGGTGTCTTGGCTCCATGCCATTTAGGGCTTTAAAGGTAAGAACCAGCCATATGAATTGTACTTGAAAAAAGATAGGAAGCCAGAGCAGATTTTTTAGCACTGAGGTGATATTGTCCCTATATCCTGCATCTGACAGTAGCATGGCTGCTGCATTTTGGGTGGACTGACGTTTTCAGACCTATTTCAAATGCAGTCCCACATACACTGAATTACAGTACTCCAGATGTAGAGCCAGCATGGTATAGTGTTTAAGAGTGGCAGATTCTAATCTGGACAACTGGGTTTGATTCCCAACTCCTCCACATGAAGCCTGATGAGTGACCTTAAGCCAGTCACAGTTCTCTCAGAATTCTCTCAGCCCCACCTATCTCACTAGGTGCCTGTTGTGGGGGAGAGGAAGAGAAGGCAAGTATAAGCCGCTCTGAGACTCCTTATGGTAGAGAAAAGTCTGGTATAAAAACCAACTCTTATTCTAATCAGTACATGGATCACTGTGGCCAGATCATGCTTTCCAAGGAATGGCCATAACTAGTGTATTGGTGGCATTTTACTCCAAAATCCTATTCTGGTTACCCTTATGATCTCCCCTGCAGGACCCCATAACATAAATGTCATGGGGCCAGCAGCAGTCCCCCAGCACCGCCTTTTGGAACCAGCAGCCAAGTAGGAGCAAAATCACTGAAGTTCAGTCCCAACTCAGCCAGCCTTTCCTGAAGGAATACCATAGTCAGTATCAAACACCACACATCATATTGAATGCATTCCCTTGTTACTCTCCCAGAGAAGATAATCTGTTAGTCAACCAAGGCCATTTCTAACCCAACCCAAGCCTGAATCTGATCTGAAATGGGTCTACTCTGTCTCCTCCTCCAACATGAATCTGTGTAGCCACCACCTGCTCATATATCTTTGCCCATAAATGGAATGTTGGAAACCAGGTGGTAGTTGTTTGAGTCAGTGTGGTCCAGAGATGCCTTGTTCAGGAGGTATCTCACTCTCTAAGATAGTGAAAAGCAAGATAGTTGTCCTGCTAAAGGTCAGGGGACCTTTGGGATCTGGTCTTGATCTGGTATTCAGCCTGACACTAAAATTTTTGAGGGCTTTCTGCTTTTTTATAGACCCCTTTCCCTTTTCCTGGCTGATACCCAGCAGGGTTATTTTTTCCAGATTTTCTGGGCATCACTACATGCCTCCATGATGGAAAAAGGGCTGTCGAAAACAAACATAGAAGCAAGATCGTGCTTCTTTGAAGTTACAAAAAGAATTAAAGTTAAAAAAGGAATCTAAAATCCAAGCAACAATAAGTACAAAGATATTGAACATTACATTTCTTTGTATTATGTTTCAAGACTGCCTTATCAATCAAAATGCTTTTAGAAAAGGTTGATGTCAAATTCATGTAAAACAACTTTTGACAGGTACATTTTTCATACATTAATATGACATCCTATTCATGCACAGTCAAGTTTGCCAGGTCATTATTGGAAAAATCTATTATCTATGTCTTTGTATTATGCATCTAATCTATCCATGAAAAAATGGATCATCAGGAAAGTATATGAGAATGGTAATTATTTTTGACACTCATGCTCCTGTAAGGCACCCAGGGTTCTGATTTTACTGCCTGAATTATTTTACTTACAGCAGCTATGAACTCTTTATTTTTGAAGTCAGCTTGCAATTTGCCAGTATATTCTTGGTTTTTCACCTACTAACATAATGTGGGCCTGCATGCCATATCCATATAGTTGACTCTTCTTCAGAAGACTCAAAGCAAAGCTAAAAAAAAAATCCAATGACACTGAAAAATCTATTTGCCTTCTTATGATATGTTCTTGTAAGGATAATCAAAACTTAAAGAAAAAAAGTATTTCAAAAATATTTTACCCCAAAAATTCATTTTTAGAGGCAAATCATAAAGAAAAATATGAAAAATCCAAGAAAAGTACTATCAGTAATCAAAGGTAAAACTTTGCTCCTATGAGATAATGTAACTGACGTGCCTCTGCCAAGATTAATTTTTTGTATTGATGTCACATGCAAGTCAAGAGAATACCAAAGGCCCTGAGGATATAGGAATTTCTTGTCACACCTTAAAACCTATACATAAAATTATGGAAGTAGAGGAGAGGGGTTGAATTCACTGTTAAAACAGTGCTCACTACTTCATGGCACTCGCTAGGGTGCGTTCAGACGGCTCTTTTGAGCCGCACCAGGCATGAGAGCCTGGTGGATTTACAGTGCACATCCAGACCTCAACATCTGGGAATCATGTTGCTTTCGTTAGTGGCCCATCCATCCCTGTTGAGGATCCATACTTAAAAGATAGTGCTTAAAGTTTGGTCTAAAGCTGGCTGACAGGCCAATGCTGGACTTTCTACCATCCGGTCATTCCACCAGCATGCAATCAGCCCGCCATTTTAAAAAACTCTTAGCAATGCACACATAACTGGTTAAACATGTGACATCCATAGATGGTGAGGCACATATGCAGATAGGCACATATGCAAATAAGCACATATGCACACATGCAAATAAGCACATATGCGCATGCACAGACAGGATTTTTTTTTTAAAAAAAAAAAAGCTGACCACACGGCTCCTTATGGTGGATGCTGTCTAGACAATCCACCATGGAGTCACGCGTGGTAAAGCAATTCATGGGGGAGCTGTCTGGTCATGCAATACTGGATTTAAAAGATCTAGATCAAATTACAGCTGGGCAAATGGTGGGATTAGCTGCCCGTCTGAACGCACCCCAAGAGACCTAATCCTACTCTGTATTTTTCTCTGTATAGAACCAACCTTATGCTCTTATTTATTTTATTCATTTCTTATTTCAATTTGCCTCCCACCCTTCCCGCAAGTGGGCTCAGGGTGGCTCACAAAAATAAATTTAATACAATCTTAAAATAAGTCAATTGAACAATAAATAACAATATTGAATCAATACAACAAAACCAATTTAAAACATTTAAAGTGGGCAGTGCAGTATATTTAGTTTTAGTTCCTACAGCCAGGAAATGAGTAGGTCAGTGCCGAGCCATAGTGGTCTCAAACAGCAGCAATAATAATAGGGAGGCCAGCTGGTAGACGTCTGCTGCCTCAAACAAAGGCCTGGCAGAACAGCTCCATTTTGCAGACTGTGTGAAACTGTAACAGGTCTCACAGGGCCTTGATCTCAATCAGAAGCATGTTCCACCAGACTGGGGCCAGGGCCAAGAAAGCCCTAGTTGAGGCTAGACAGGCATCTTTTGGGCCAGGGACAACCAGCAGATTGCTATCTGCAGAGTGCAAGGCTCTTCAGGGCACATATATGGGGAGAGGTGGTCCTGTAGATATATCGGTTTCAGGCTGCATAAGGCTTTAAAGGTCAACACTAGCACCTTGAAACGCATCTGGTACTCAATTGGTAGCCAGTGCAATTGGCGGAGCACTGGCTGGATGCATGCCCACACATACATCACAGTCAGCAGGTGCGCTGCTGCATTGTGCACCAGCTGGAGTTTCTGGATCAGCCTGAAGGGTAAGTATAAAGTACTGGAGTCAGAGATGCTTCAAGTGCAATCAGCTCATAAAGTTTATTGAGTGGAGGATATGACATGATGGACGGAGGTCCAAGGGCCTGCTTATATTCACACTCTAGCCGCATCCCCGGCCTCGTCCAAAGGACCCAATAGGGTCAGTTTCCCATGGGTTTGTGAAATAGGTCTGTTTAAATATCTAGCACACACCACTGGACTAAATTATGATCCGGCCGGGTTATTGTCTGCCAGATCAAAGCTCTGGCAGCTAGCCCGGCCATGTGCAATGCAGTGACTGCGTGGCTGCATCTCATTCCTTAAGGCATGATCCTGCTGCCCAACTAAACTGCAGTTACAGTTACAGGGCTTCATGGATGATGCTTTCACACTAGATCCCTTCCAGTCCGGCTTTCACCCAGAACCCAGGATGGAGATGGCATTGGTTGCTCTTACTGATGACCTCCAGAGGCACCTGGATTGGGGTGGTTTGGCGGTACTGGTGCTGTTGGATCTGTCAGCTGCATTTGACACCGTCGACCACCAGTTACTGATCCACTGCCTCACCAACTTGGGAATACAGGGGCTTGCCTTACAATGGCTTGCTTCCTTTCTCCAAGGTCAGGGACAAAAGGTGGCAGTAAGGGAACAGCAGTCCATGAGGCACCCATTGGAGTGTGGAGTGCCCCAGGGGGCAGTGCTGTCCCTGATGCTGTATAACATCTTTATGCGTCCCCTTGCCCAGATTGCCTGGAGTTTTGGGCTGGAATGCCACCAGTATGCTGATGACACCCAGCTCTATATATGTTGAATGGCCAGCCAGATTCCAGACTGGAAGATCTGGACTGGGCATTACAAGCCATGTCTGGTTGTTTCAGGCTGAGCCGATTGAAGTTGAATCCGATGAAGACAGAGGTCCTGTGTTTGAGTTGGAATGGTTTGGGAGGAGGGCCCTACTCCTGACCTTTGGTGGGGTGCTACTGGTGCCAGCACAGGAGGTTAGGAGTCTGGGAGGCCCAAGTGGCAGCCACTGCCAAGTCAGCCTTTTACCATCTCTGGCTGATTAGGCAGTTGGTACCCTTCCTCAGCTGTGACGACTTAGCCACAGTGATCCATGCAACAGTTACCTTGAGATTACTGTTACGCTCTCTACATGGGGCTGCCCCTGTTGCAAATTCGGAAGCTGCAGCTAGTGCAGAACACCAGGGCCAGGCTCCTGATGGGTCTCCCAAGATGGAAGTGCATCTGGCCTGTGCTGAAGGCACTGTACTGGCTGCCAATAGCATACCAAATTTGCTTCAAGGTGCTGGTACTTTCCTTTAAAGCCCTATATGGCCAGGGTCCAACATACCTTAGGGACTGCCTTTCCCCATATATACCCCAGAGACCACTGAGGTCAGGGTCCCAGAACCAACTGACCCTTCTGAGTCCCAAGGATGCCAGGCTTGCCACCACTAGAGCCAGGGCTTTCTCAGTGGGGGCTCTGTACTGGTGGAACAAGCTCCCGGAGGAGATCAGGGCCCTGCAGGACTTCTTGCAGTTCCACAGGGCCTGCAAGACGGAGTTCTTCCACCAGGCCTTCAACTAGGAGCTGCCCCCACTGCTACCAATGAGCCCAGCCTGTAGCATCTGGCTCCCACCACTATGCCCAGAAATATCATTGAGTGGCACAACCTATTTGGTGGTAGGATAATTTATTGTATGTAATTTATGTATGTAATTATGTAATTTATTGTATCAGCACTAGCACTTTGAGTTTGGATGTTTTTATTGTATTTGATATTTGAAACTGGTTTTATGTGTATTTAACCATCATTATAGACTAATTATGCAAGCCTCCCTGAGCCCGCTCGCAGGGAGGGTGGGGTATAAGTTAAATAAATAAATATCAGTTTTGGGGCCACTTGGATATTGTAACATGCAAATAAGCTCTAAACCAGAGGTGTCAAACTCATTTGTTATGAGGGCCGGTTCTGACATAAATGTACTTTGTCAGGTTGGGTCATATGGGCCATCAGAGATATAAATTTTATAAAGATGATTTCAGTTGCCAAATGGCAATAGCAGGCTTTATTGGATGAGGTGTGATATATATAGTAGGTGTAGAGTTGTCAGCACTGATAATGAGACAAAAAAACCTAGGTCTCAGTTTGGTCCATGAGGATTCAGTCCAGGAGAATGCAAAGAATAAATGGAAATAAGTCTACAGAAGTGAGCAGTGATTCATGAAAGCTCATACCTCACCACAGATTTTGTTAGTCTTTAAGGTGCTACTGGACTCTTACTCTTTCTACTGCTATTAGAAACCACAACATTCAAAAACCAGCGGGGGAACATTTTAACCTTCCAGGGCATTCAGTTGCTAACCTAAGAGTAGCAGTTCTCTTACAAAGGAATTTCAAAGGGAGATTAGAAAGACTGCTGAATTGCAACTGATAATGAAGATAAAGAAAATGCATCCCCCGAGTCCTGAACTAAATAGAGACCTAAGCTTCTTCTCTCTTTACCAATGCCTGCTATTGTTATTTGGGGTCTGAAATCACTTCACTCTCCAAGATATAAGGACAGATGGATTCACATTCTAGCTGTATCTGAAGAAGCTCATGCCACGCCACAAATTTTGCTAATTGTTAAGGCGCTACTGGACGCTTGCTCCCTTCCACTAATAAAGATTGCAAGCTGTGCTGTTAGGGTTTCCCCCCCCCCCCCATCTGTTAAAACTTCTAAGACGTTACTAACAACAGCCACAATTTCCATGTATCTTAATAGTGTCAAGGCATTTCAGTGGTGCCACTGTAGCCTTGAAGTACTATATTGGTCTAACACTGTATCACTCAACTTAGAAGGTTAAAAAAAGTTTGAGGAAGATCATGTGACTAGAAAGGGCAGGGGGGAAAGCACTGTGCTGTTTGAAATGGCCATATCATTTCAGAGACAGCTCTTTAATGAAATGAAATTCACTGTATGAAACCTCTGTCCCTATATTGCTTTACTTGGAACCAGGCCAACAACAGATAACATCCAGTTTAGAATGGTAATGTGCAAAGGGCCTTAGGCCCAATTTACACCTCCCCTCTAAGGTAGTTTGAATGCTGTCTTTCCCCAAGCTCATTTTACACTGGTTTCAAATTTCACTCCAGGGGGTCTGAAGAGTACTAAGAAACAGCATTTGTTTAAAGCAGTATAATGCTAGCTTGACCACAGGAGGGCAATTAATGAATATAAACATTAATTTATAAACTAGAACAAGTATGGTTTGAAACTAGAAACAGGTATAGACAGGTCTTTTTAAAACTAGAATGGTTCTAGTGGGAAAGTCAGATGTAAATTTGACCTTAGTGTTCTAAAAAAAAAATCAATCTAAATAAGCTTTTGAATGAACAACCACATTTTTATTATGTATCAATAGGGCAATGTTCTTTACAAGCTTTATAATTTTTCTCTATTCCTAAAACAAATACAAAATGAAACATCCAGCTCAGAAACGAGAATGAAAGGTGTTATGTATCGCGATCACGGTCAGGTAAAGCTTTCACACTTTTCACATCCCACTCTTATCAGAAAACAATCACTCTGAATTAAATATGGTAAATTAACATTGACATGCAGCTCAGCTTTAATACTGTGGTGTTTCCTTTATGCACAGGAGAAAAGAAATAATAATATATTTCCCTTTTCACTTACATTCTCACAGGAGTTTCCATTTAGAGCTGCAAGTGACTGTTGTTTAAAAAGGGGAAAGACCCCCTGCAGTTTCTCCTCTTCCAGAGTCCCAATTACATAGGAATGCAGACAACTTCACTGCAGTCCTTCAGAGAAACCTGAGACTCACCCACGTGGCAATGAAGAGATTTTCAATCCATTTAAAAGTACATAACCAGTGGTATTTGCACTAGATGCCAAACCTGACTAAGGGCAAGTATGATGTGGTTTCTTTGATGAAATTTTTGTATTCAAAATATGACACTGCATATTGTTAAATCCATTTTTTTAAGTTAAAGTATTTTGACATTGAAATATCTGAGAAAGTATACTTGCACAAGAAAGCTTATACCATGAATAAAACTGTGTTGGTCTTAAAGATGCCACTGGACTCAAACTTTGTTCCGCTGCTTCAGACCAACCCGGCTATCCCACCTAAGGGTCATTTTACACCTCCCCTCTAAAGTAGTTTGATTGCTGTTTTTTCCTGTGCTGATTTCACAGTGGTGTGAAATTTCACTCCAGGGGGTCTAAGTGCACTAAGAAACTACAATTGTTTAAAGCAGAATGAAGCCGGTATTATACTACCTTGACCACAGGAGGGCAATTAGTAGATATGGACATTTCAGTGGCAGCACGGTTTCACACCGCACAGAAGTATGGGCAGGGTTTTTTTGGAACTAGAATGATTCCAGCGGGAAAGTCACATGTAAAATCAGCCTAACTCTATTTGACATTGAGCTGGATCCATATGAGAGAAAGACCCTTCCAAAGCTGCAAGAAAGGGGCAGTGATAGGTCTTCCCACTGCAGACACATATGTGTAAACCCTCTTCTTCCATAGAGTCCCTGCCATGAATTAGGTGATTTCTGGGAAATGCAAGGGCTGCAAATGACAGAAAGAGGTGGGAAAGATCTGCTGTGGGCTCCATATGTAGTGCTTTGGACCCAATCCACACAAATATATGGTTTTGCTTTTGAATACTTCTTCTGTGGACAAATTGAATATGTGAGGGTTTTTAAGAAAAAAAATCCATACCATTTTTTATTACTTCATACGAATTTTCTCCATATAGTTTATGCCTTTTTCATTTAAATTTTTAAAAATTATTTATATACATTAAGTAACTCTATAGGTTGCTCGTGACCGTATGCCTAACCACATGCAACCTTGATCTGTGCCCTTCTTGGCTTATTAAAGCTGGCCACGAGGGGTTTCAAGATGCACTGTGCACTGAGGGAGATTATCAACCAGTCTCTCTTGGAGGGGCAGTTCCCGGGTGCACTCAAGGAAGCGATGGTCTGCCCCATCTTGAAAAAACCATCTTTGGATCCAGCCGAATTGGCTAACTATCGGCCGGTATCCAATTTGCCTTATTTGGGCAAATTAATAGAGAGGGCGGTGGCAATACGGTTGCAGAGCTTCCTGGATGACACTTCGGTATTAGACCCCTTCCAGTCAGGCTTTCACCCGGGGTTTTGGACCGATATGGCTCTGGTGGCCCTTACTGACGACCTCTGGAGACATCTGAATTGGGGTGGTGGGGCAGTATTGCTGCTGCTTGACCTGTCGGCAGCATTCGACACAGTCAATCACCAGCTGCTGACCCACCGCCTTGCTGATGTGGGGATACAGGGGCTTGCCTTACAGTGGCTTGCTTCCTTTCTCCAAGGTTGGGGACAAAGGGTGGTGCTAGGGGAGCAGCAGTCCCGGAGGCACCCGCTTGAATGTGGAGTGCCACAGGGGGCTGTTCTGTCCCCAATGCTCTTTAACATTTATATGTGCCCCCTTGCCCGGATCATCCGGAGGGCGGGGCTGGGTTGCCATCAGTATGCTGATGACACCCAGCTCTATCTGATGTTGGGTGGCCAGTCTGGCTCTGGACCGGACAATCTAGACCAGGCATTGCACACTGTGGCTGGATGGCTTAGGCTGAGTAGGCTGAAGCTGAACCTGGCAAAGACAGAGGTCCTGTGCTTGAGCCAGGGTGGCCCATGGTCAGGGCTCCTGCTCCTGGCCTTTGACAGGGTGCCATTGGTGCCTGCGCTGGTGGTTAGGAGCTTGGGAGTGCTCCTGGACCCCTCCCTGACTATGGAGGCCCAGATAGCAGTCACTGCCAAGTCGGCCTTTTACCACCTGAGGCTGGTGCGGCAGTTGGTTCCCTTCCTGGACCACACTGACCTGGCTACAGTGATCTATGCAATGGTCACCTTGAGGCTAGACTATTGTAATGCTCTCTACATGGGGCTGCCCTTGTTGCAAATCCGGAGGCTGCAGCTGGTCCAGAATGCCACGGCGAGGTTGCTGATGTGCCTCCCTAGATGGGAGCACATCCGACCGGTGCTGGCAGTGCTGCATTGGCTGCCTATAGCGTACCAAACTCGCTTCAAGGTGCTGTTGCTTGCCTTGAAAGCCCTAAATGGCCGGGTCTGACCTACCTGTGGGACCACCTTTCCCTGTATATGCCCCAGAGAGCACTATGGTCTGGGGCCCAACACTGCCTAGTTGTACCAGGCCCCAGAGAAGCCAGGCTTGCTGCCACTAGTGGGAGAGCCTTTTCGGTGGTGGTCCCTTCCTGGTGGAATGAGTTCCCAAAAGAGATCAGGGCCCTGTGGGACCTGATGCAGTTCCGCAGGACTCGTAAGACGGAGCTCTTCCACCCAACCAATGAATAGGGGCCACCACCTCTCTTTCTCCCCCCCCACTCTATGACTACCAATGTGTGACCAGAAATTACCAGCTGGCCCCAGTGCTATTGACACCGGGACCTGAAAACATTGGAGGCACATGGTACACCATCTATTATATTGAGCACTTTATTTAAATTATTATTGTGAAACATGAATGTTTTAAGGTTTTAAATGGTTTTAATTGTTGTATTTATGAATCTTGGCTTGCCAAGTCTATGAGCTGCTCTGGGCTTGCAAAAGCGAGGAGAGCGGCCTATAAATCAAAATAAATAAATTAATTTATGAAGGTAAAAAGATTTCAGAAACGTGGAAGGAGGCGACCATTACATTAATACCAAAGAAAAGAACTGACAGTACTAATATTAAGAACTATAGGCCGATTTCACTTCTTAATGTGGATTATAAAATCTATGCCAACATATTAGCTGCAAGATTTAAGAAAGTCTTAGTTCAAACAATCCACAGCGACCAGTCAGGTTTCCTCCCCCAAAGACAGCTTTGTAATAATGTCAGAATTATTTTTAAACATCTTGGAATACTTCGAATTTAGATCTAATAAAGAGTTGGCTTTTATTTTTCTTGATGCCGAAAAAGCGTTTGACAACCTAAATTGGCAGTTTGTTTTGACACAGCTTTTAGTTTGGGATTGCGGAGGAAGGTTCTGTAATATGGTTAGTGTGATATACGACAAACAGGAGGCAAGCGTGTTGGTTAATGGGGAGCGTACCGGGAAATTTTCAATATCAAAAGGTACCAGACAAGGATGTCCCCTATCCCCTTTATTGTTTATTTTTGCAATCGAAACACTATTAGATGTTGTACGGGAAGAAGTAAAGATTAAAGGTCTTAAAATAAAAAGCCAACACTATAAGGTAGAAGCCTTTGCTGATGACATGGTCTTCATTCTAGAGGACCCCAGCGCCTCAATAGAAAAACTACTCAGTGTAGTGTCAAAGTTTGGTTTGGTGGCGGGTCTTAAAATCAATAGTCAGAAGACAGTTATATTGACAAAAAATTGTTCCGAGGAAACTCTGAGACTTTTGAGAGAAAAAACAGGTTTTGACTTAGTTAAAAAGATGAAGTATTTAGGTATTTATTTAACGAATAGGTGTAGTTCTTTATTTGAGGACAACTACACTATCCTTCTCTCAGATATAAGTAAAGACCTAAACAGATGGGGGAAGTTGCAGCTGTCTTTATTGGGCAAGATAGCTGCAATTAAAATGAACATCCTTCCTCAAATAATATTCCTATTCCAAACTATACCAATAATTAGAAATCAAAAGTTTTTTCATTAACTCGAGAAGCTTATTTCAAGGTTTATTTGGCAAAACAGAAAGCCAAGGATTAGGCTTAAAGATTTGCAAGACAGAACTGATAGGGGAGGGTTAGGACTCCCAGACTGGCTATCATACTATAGAGTGGCTGCACTCATGTGGATCAAAGACTGGGCAACTTTAAAAGATGAAAGAATCTTAGTTTTGGAAGGATATGACTTGCCGGTGGGTTGGCATGCTATTTTTTGGTACAACCAGAAAAATACCTTTTTTAAACAACACATAATTAGAGGTTCCCTATTGAAAATTTGGGAGGAAATTAGGTTTATTTTTTATACTAAAATTCCATATTGGGTTTCACCTTGTGAAGCATTCATCAAACCATCATTAGTTGAAGAATAGAAGAAATTATGTTATGGTAATTTGTTAGACAAAGATAACAGGCTATTTTCCCATGATACATTACAAAAGAACCATATCTTTTTATCTTGGTGGGAAAAGGCGCAGCTTCAAGCTAGATTTAATATTGATAAGATAAAGGGTTTTCATAGGGAGGCAACAACCTTTGATAAGGCTTGGCTGGAATCCAGTACTAAAAATATTAAGAAAGTATGCAGTTTATCATTGGAATACAGGGTGCTTAATGAAACTGTTAAGCCCTATATGATTTCCTGGGCCTGGGATTTGGGACATAACATCAACCTAGAGGCATGGCAGAAAATCTGGTCCACAAATATAAAGATTACAAGGGCAGTAGCTCTCAAGGAAAACATCTATAAAATGTTTTTTAAATGGCATTTAACGCCTGAAAGGCTTTCTAAATACGTAAAGACGGTAGTAAATGTTTGCTGGAAGTGTAAAAAAACGTCTGGATCCTTTATACATATATGGTGGACCTGTGCCAAAGCCAAAACTTACTGGTTAATGGTACAACTTATACTAAAAGAGGTGTTAAAAACCAAGATACCTTTTAATCCAGAATTGTTTTTGCTGAACATGATACCAGATATATATAAAAGAGCAGATAAGATGATTTTAATACACCGGTTAACAGCAGCTAGAATGGTATATGCAAGATATTGGAAAAACACAAAGACTGCAGGCAAACAGAAATTTTTACAAAAGCTTTTAGAGGTAATTGAGATGGACAAATTAACAAGGATATTAAAGGGTAAAGACGACGAATCGTTTAAATTTGTTTGGGCAAGAATGTATAATTGGCTGAATGATCAGTCTAAATAAGTAGTATATTATGAAATCCAGATCAGAAAAGATCTGTGTTACATAATAGGAATATGGAATTAATGTTATGATATGTTATGATATGTTATGTTACATGCCCTATATGAAGCTGTTGTTTTTTTTAGGATGCTTCTCTCTACTGAAATACTGTGATAATGTTTTTGCGTGGTTCTGTTTGTTATAGAAAACAAATAAAAATACTAAATAAATAAATAAATATATAGTTTTTAAAAATGCATTGCATATTCATGGTGGATAGTCCATCAGTAGCTACTAGCCATGGTAACAAAAGGGGTCATCTGAATGCTAGTACTAGCGGGCAACATCAGGGGAACAACTTGACTACTGTCTGAAACAGGATACTAGATTAGATGGACCACTGGTCTGATCCAGTATAACTGTTCTCATAACATGTCTGAGGCGAGATTTGTACCAGATCAGCTCATTTGCAGTGTACATAGTGGCTAAGAGAGTAAGCTGTGGTCTATAAGGTTCCTGATTTAAATTTCACCTCAGCCACAAATCCAACAAGCAGCTTTTGATGGGCTGACAGCCTTAGTACCACATCTGCAATTTGTCCAACTGACAGCCTTAGTACCACATCTGCAATTTGAGGATAAATGATTGGCTTATTCATCTAACTTTTGTAAATATTATTATAATAATACACATGGAACTCTGTGAATGCTGAAAGTGCTATACAAATGTTGAATATTATTCATACTACTACATTGCTTTCTATGCAGCTTCCTGTGGTTTATTCCTTGAACACTATTTAATCAAAATGACATTCTATTTAATCAAAGTGGATCAGTGACTTCTGTAGAATGTGATGCTGGATGGGAGTTATTCATGTTGTGCTAAAGCATTTCAACCATGATTCTACCATAGACATCTCAAAGATTAACTTCAGAGCAGCATGTAGCAGTGTCAAGAAATTAAACATCACTGCAGAGGAAGCAGCACTTCATAGCAGATAGCAGTGCTCTGAGGGTCTCTAGTTCAAAAATCTTAATTCAGTTGTAACTCACGTGCACTGAGGAAAGAGAATTCAATTGCTGCAGGCAGGTATTACTTTGATTTATCTTATCTTTTTGTGTAATTAAGTGAAATTACAACTTCCATAAGGAGCCAATTACAATTAATGATTCTGGAATTCTGTATTTAATCTATATGTCATTGACAATAGATACAGTGCCTCCCCCTATAATTCCTATCCACGGTACCAAATTATTTCTTTTATGTGGCATGGTATATAAGAGCCATTTGCAAGAGAAAATTCACTTCAGCAATTTTAGAGCAAGCCTGCTATTATCTTGTTCTTTAAGAGATTGTGTTTAGCATGGCATGAACTATTGGTTATTGCAAAATGGAGGATTAAAAGCAACAACAGCAGATGTGCCCATATGCCACCAATCTTTCATATTGCTTGTCTGGTGACACTTTCCTTGGGCTTGCAAATCTCATGAGAATAAAATGGCTTCAAAGCTACGTAACTGTGTTGCATTTTCAGTGGGTCAATAGAGCACACAGAGAAAGATAATAGTAGAAAGAGCCATTAAGATGAAACAGTCCCTATCACAGAGGCAGAACACAAATGGAATAGCTTATTTTTATAGCTTTCTTGGGACATCTCAAAACCCAGGGAATATTTTTAAAGAAGAAGTCTGCTGAATGCTTTATGAAGGTAATAGGTGAGCTAAATCAACTTTAATTTTTATTTTGACCTTAAAGCAGAGAACGAAATGACATATGGATAGATAGGAGAGATCAGTAAAGTTTAAGGTGTTTTTTTTTAAAAAAACAAAAAAACAAAAACCTAGACATCATAAATTGTGTCTACTGCATCCTCTCGAATGCTACCATAAAATGCTTAGTAAGCTTCAGCCAGGTTTGTATGATGAATTCAAGAGCCAAAAGAAGGATTAAGGTTAAATGTATAGCAGTACGAACAGTTGCATGAAGCTGTGCAGAAGGTGAGAATTGACATTAGGGCTCCTTTCTAAATGTGATTTTCTTCAGAATTCTATTATATATTATACCAGGTAACTTGGACCATAACCATCAGGTGTCACAAACATCAGTAGAAATTTCTTAAACCAGCTTTATGAGGTTTACTTGCTCATTTATTTAGCTAGGCATCCCACTGCATCTCAACATATGACATCAAGCTATGCATACAAACTACATCAGTATATCTAATTCCCAATATGATCCATTTGTGGCTACTTAAATCCAGAAGCTGGAACCATTAACAGCCTAGATAGATCTTTCTACAAACAATACAGGGACAGGGAGACCCTGCAAAATAATAGAACCAGAGAATGTAGCTTTAACAACAGATGTTCTCATTGTCCATTGCTAAGCAACCATAGCAATATTGCCAGCTGGTTCTAGCCTTAGTTCCTGTCAGTAAGAGACCTGGTGAGGGGGGCACTTTCTAGGGCTGTTCTGGCTTTTGAGGAGGGAACTCATTGTGTCCAGGCCCAGCAGCAAACACCAGATGACTGGATACCACATGACATTTATAATTCAGCCAGGCTTGGTTACTCACTACTGTTCAAGAGCAGCCACCCTGTGAAAGCCAGTGTGGTGCAGTGTTTAAAGTTTCAGACTAGGATCCGGGACACCCAGGTTTAAATCTCCACTCACCGATGGTAGTTTGCTGAGTTATATTGAGTCAGTCACACACTTTCAGCCTAGCCTACCTCACATGGTTGTTGTGAAGATATATACTGAAGTATGCTTTATACAGATTCAAATATCTCTAGATTATGTTAGGACAATTCAGAAAAAGGTAAGGTCTTTTTTTTAAAGAATTCTGTATTTTTACTCTTCAATTATTACTAAATAGAGAAAATCATTGAGATGTTTGAGTGATTACTACTATCTTCCCCTTTGCCTCTTTATTCAGATGAGACAAGGTTGGATTTATCTTTCATGATAAAAGGAGATAGTTCATCCTTTGGAGGACACTTACACTTGAAATGGTTTCTTCACTGATTAATTTTAAGACGGCTCTAATGGATTATTTTACAATGTATAATTTAAATGTGTAAGTAATATACTGTTTTACCCTTTTTATTTTTAGCGTGGCAGATTTTACACTGTAGTATTGCTGCCACTTATTAGTTGCTAATCATCATCACATATTCTAATAGCCAAGTTGGCCAAATCTGGGAATATTTAAGTCCAGTGATTGAAGCTGCAAATGGGAAAGACAGATCTTTCTACAAACTTGAAAAAGCCATGTTTGCAGGAAAATGTGAAATATATATATATTTAAAATCAAATAATAAAAGGAGTGCCTGTAGCTTTAAGAAATGGATGCCTTCAGTGGTTGTTGCTAGGCAACCATAGCATTCAAGGCATGGTTTTTGTCAGTAAAAGGCAAGAGGACAGGGTCCTTTCCACGGCTGTTTTTGCCCTTTGAGGGAGGACTTATTGGGGCCAGGCCACTTGGTAGCAACCACTGTGTCACTTGATGCCACCTGATTTGCATGACTCAGCTAGGCATGGCTGCTTACTGATGTTCAACAGCAGCCACCATATGAAAGACAGTGTAGTGTAGTGGTTAGAGGTTCAGAGTAGGGTCCGGGTGAATCCCCATCTTGCTGTGGAAGTTCACCGGCTTTTATCCTAAGCTCACAATGTTGTGAGAATAAAAAGAAGGCAAGGCAAATACTGTAAATTGCTTTGGTCCCCATTGTGAAGAAAGATGGGGTATAAAAATGCATATTGCCAAAGATGGGACACAAATAAAAGGTAGATTGGTGAATGGCTGAAGAGAGAATAAAGCAGGGAAAGGAGAGAGGATATAGAAGTTGTCAGGAGGAAGGAAAGAGGAAATAGTGTGGGGAGGGGGATATAGGGGAAAGTGAGGTATCCCCACACATGTCCTTAGGAGTATCCCACCATGCAAATGGGCCTGGTCCACGGCCAGCACCACACAACTGAGCCATAGTTTTCTTTGGTAGAAGCTGAAGGGAAGAAAAATGTAGATTGGCTATTGGGTAGGAAGGAGAGAAGGAAGCAGGAAAAGGCCATGGGGCTTTCAGGAAAGGGAAAGATGAAATAGTGGGGGAGGGAAAATGAAATGCCTCCTGCAAGTCCTTATGGGTTCGTACTTGTTATTTATAATCCTACAGTGTATGTGGGAACAAGAAAACAGCTTGTTTAGGATACAATTGCTATTGTTTTTTCTGGCACCACTGGAAAACTGATAGAATACGCAGAACCGAGTGGGGGGGGGGGGGGGGGAGGAACACTTTTACTTCTTTTTATCTGTTTATCAGAGACCCAGGAGCTAAAATAACTGAGGCAGATCCTACCTTATACTCACAACCAGCTTGGCTTTTAAAACCTGAGAGAATAAATTTACCAGTATTACACTTACTCCAGAGAAGCCTTTTCATCTACTGAATTTGTTGCATCCACATTTGGGCTTTAACTAGAAGTTCCATGAAATGTCCATTGCAATTCCGATTGCTGGGAAAGGGGAACTATACAGTATTGAAACTGGATTACTCATACAACTGTCTCCAGGCCATAGAAATTAGGCAAGTATAGAAAGCAAATCCATCAGATCTATAGTGTTTCTTCAGTCTGGACAGCTCATTAGATAGTGAGGTCAGCATGTTGTCTGTGCACTGACAGTACTGGTCTTCCACTTGGATGCTGCCTGGCAGACTTCTGCCTGTCTAATTAAGGCCTGGCTGATACCTGACTTTCTGTCCTAAGGCACTTTTCTGCTCTTAGAAATGAATGCCTGAAACAATCTATTATTTTTCTAAAGAAGGGTAGCATATCCTCTAGTATACAAGTCTTCTATACTTTAAAATGTGAGTTAGCCATATTTTACCATTTCCCCCCTGTGGCTAAACAGCAATTGTAGTATACACATGGGAACCCACAAAGACTTCCAGGAAGCATCTCATTTCTCCCTCCCCCACTATTTTCTCTTTCTGTTCTCTGAAAGTCCCTTCTTCTGCCTCCTTCTCTCCTTTCCACCCACCAGCCAACCAACCTTTACCTGCTCCACTATCTTCAGTTTTCTCTCCTTCCGTATATCTGGAATCCTCTACACAGGAAAACTATGGCCCAGTTGTGCAGTGCCAGTTGCCAGGCTGGGCCCAGATGCACTGTGAGGGACCTGCAAGGACTTGTGAGGTGCTCCTCATGTTCTCAGCTATCACATTATTTTCTCCTTCCCTCCTCCTGGCAACCCCCATATCATCACTCTTTTCTACTTCCTTCTCTCTTTTCCATCCACCAACTAACCCCATTTTCAGCTATATTTATTATTTATTGCTTCATTTATATTCCAGCTTTCTCCAAAATGAGGACCCAAAGTTGCTTACAAAATTATTTCCTCTTCCATTTTATCCTCATAACAACCCTGTGAGGTGGGTTAGGCCGAATGTATGTGACTGGTTCAAAGTCACGCAGTGAACTTCCATGGCAGTTTCAGGATTCAAAGCTGGGTCTCCCAGACCCTAGTCTGAAACTCTAACCACAATGGTTTTTGTGGGGTAGCTTCTGTTGAACAGTAGTGAGCAGCTGGGCCTGGGTGAGTTATGGAACTCGCATCATATCAAGTCATCCAGTGGTTGTTGGCAATGAGCCCTCTCTCAAAGACCAAAACAGCCCTGGAAAGGGACTTGGCTCATCTCCGTATCTTTTCTGATAGAAACGAATCCCAAAATGCTAGTCAAACTGTTGTGTTTGCCTAGAAATGTCCACTGAGGTAATCTATTTCTTAAAGATAAGGCACTTCTTGTATGATTTGTTGTTTTTAACCTCCTCTTTGTCTGCATGTGTGTGTTTTAGATTTTTTTGCAAACCTGGGATGTTTTTCAGGTTTACAGAAAAATCTGTCTTTTCCATTCACTGGTGCAGTCTCTAGATTTAAGTATCCTCAAATTTGGTCAGATTAGAATATGGGGACCCATGAGAAACTCATGGGGAAATTTGCTCACTGGTATTTGCTTTCTCTTCTAGAATCTGACAGCTCCCAGCCAATTTTCTCTACCTTTTTTCCCATTGGCACCACCTCCTCCCATCTTTTCCCTTTCACAGCATGCTCCTTCTCCTCCCTTACCCCATATGCACAGAAAATCCCCCTCCATTTTTGATGTTTTCAGATCTTTATGCAAACCTGGGGTGGTTCCCCAAGTTTGGAGAAAAATCTCCTTTCAAGTCAGTGTGTCCCCTGATCTGCAAATGGGGCCACGCTTGGGTATTAAAGTATATAATGATTAGGAAATATTTCATAGTGAATTCAATGAGATTTCATAGCAATCATATTTAGGTATCATCAAGATACTGGAATCTCAAAAACTTCTCAGCACTAAGGAATGCTACAGTAAGGCCCCAGCCACACGAGTGAGATAAAGTGTGTGTGTGGAGTAGGGCTGCCAAGTCCAACTTGGGAAATATCTGGGGACTTTGGGGGTGGAGCCAGGAGACTTTGGGGGTGGAGCCAGGAGAAAGGAAGTGACATCATTTTGTGATGTCACATCCTGTGATGTTGCTTCCACATGCTGACACATGAACTCATGAAGTTTCCTAATACTGAATCAGGCCATTGGTCCATCAAGGTCAGTATTGACTACTCAGACTGGTAGTGGCTCTCCAGGGTCTCAGGCTGAGCTCTTTAATGTCACCTATTACCTGATCCTTTTTTAGCTGAAGAAGCTGATACCTCCTGCATGTCAAGCAGATGCTCTATCACTGAGCAACAGCCCTACTGAATCCTTCCTCATCTCGGCAGAATATGAAGCACTAAGTGCTACACAAGTGCTAAATATGATTTTCATATCATAAGAACAGGAGAGAAGCCACAGTGGATCGGCCCATCCAGTACAGCCCATCCAGTACAACACTCTGTGTCACAACAGTGGCCAAAAATACCAGGTGCCCTCAGGAGGTCCAGCAGCGGGGCCAGAACTCCAGAAGCCCTCCCACTGTTGCCCCCCAAGCACCAAGAATGCAGAGCCTCACTGCCCCAGACAAAGGGTTCCATTTAGACCTTGTGGCTAATAATAGCCACTGACAGACCTCTGCTGGATGGGGACAGAGAGAGAGAGAGACAGACAGACAGACAGACAGAAAAAAGAAAGAGGGAGAGAGAGAAGGGAAAAAAACTGGCAGAGGCACTTACTTCCATTTAGACCTTGTGGCTATAATAGCCACTGATAGACCTCTGCTGGATGGGGACAGAGAGAGAGAGACAGACAGACAGACAGACAGAAAAAAGAAAGAGGGAGAGAGAAGGAAAGGAGCTGGAAGAGAAATTTACCTTGCCAGCCACATGCAAAAGCAGCTCCTTCAGTCCCTCCTTAATCTCTGGGCGGACCTCTCTTGCTGTGGAAGCTCTCTTGCTGACTTCTTAAAGGGAAAATGTCTGGTGAGGCTTTTTACTGCAGGGCAGGCTCTCTGCAGACATTTCCCTTTTAAGGTAGCCATTTTGTCCCCCCGGTGGCCAACTTGGAAAAAGCGGGGGAAAGCACTAAAAATCGGTGTTTCCCCCACCCTACCGGGGGACTTGGTAGCCCTAGTGTGGAGGGAAGCAAGGCTTTTTGCACCAGAGTACTTTGACCTGCAGTTGCACGATCACACATTTCTGCAAAACTGCAGTCGCAACTCACCAGGGCATAATCAGACGCAACCACAGGCAAGTTGCGTTTTCCCCCCCATTCCTTTCCAATTCACTTAAACAGGGGATCTATGAATCACACCTCCACCCCCCTTCCAATGGCAGTATGCACTGATGCACATACTGAGAAGGGGAAACAAACAACAGCATGGCATCGGGATCAGACTATTCCCGACGCCACAAGTGCACGCTGGAGTGATCACACGGGGAAAGTCCATCTGTGGCCCATACCAACCCGTTTGATACTGGGTTTTCCCTACTTTTTTTTTTTTTAACTGTGCTTCTTTGGCAGAGACCAACGGCTGGTTGACAGGTGCCGGATACTTCACAGATGTGCTCTTGTGATCGCTCCCTTAAAATCCAGCAGGGAGTCATGCCTCTCGTGCAGCTACTTCTGTGTGTGATTGGGGACCAAGTGAAGCAAACAGATCAACCAGTCAGTAAGTAGTCAGTATGGCTCTCTTAGAAATGGGTGGGCATTATGCAGTTAAATTTAAAAGACTGTGATGTAAAGATGTAATATAGGGTCCACTCCTTAAGATGTTCAAAAGACTTTTAGGAAGATTCATAGCTTGGTAGGGGAGCACATACTTTGTATCTAGAAAGTTCTTACTTAATTTTCATTGTATGATAGATTAAAGGCTCTTGGGAAATACAGCTGTGAGAATTATGCCTGAATTTGGAAAATTATCCATGAGAACAACAGCTATGGAATGAGTTAAGACCAGAGAATCATACAGCTAAAACAACACCCTCTCCTATTAAAGCATATAAAGCATTAAAGCTTGACCTGTCGGTGGCGTTCAACACGCTCAATCATCGGCTGCTGACCTGCCACATCGCCAAAGTGGGGATACAGGGATGGGCCTTGCAGTGGCTCATTTTTTTTCTCCAAGGTTGGGGACAAAGGATGGTGCTCGGGGAGTGCCAATCCATGAGGCACCCACTCGAATGTGGAGTGCCTCAGGGGGCGGTGCTTTCCCTGATGTTGTTTAACATCTATATGCGCCCCCTTGCCCAGATTATCCGGAGGTATGGGCTGGGGTGTCACCAGTATGCTGATGACACCCAGCTCTATCTGATGTTGGGTGGCCGGTTGGACTCCAACTCACAAGATCTGGACCGGGCATTGCATGCCGTAGCTGGTTGGCTCAGGCTGAGCCGGCTGAAATTGAATCCAGCGAAGATGGAGGTCCTGTGCCTGGGTTGGAGTGGTCCGGGGTGGGGGGTCCTGCTCCCAAGCTTTGATGGGGTCCCATTGGTGCCCACATCGGAGGTAAGGAGTTTGGGAGTGCTCCTGGATCCATCATTGACAGTGGCCCAGGTAGCAGTCACTGCCAAGTCAGCTTTTTATCATCTGTGGCTGGTGCGGCAGTTGGCTCCCTTCCTCGACCATGACGAACTAGCCACAGTGATCCATGCAACGGTCACCTCGAGGTTGGATCACTGCAACGCTCTCTACATGGGGCTGCCCTTGGCACAAACCCGAAAGCTGCAGCTGGTGCAGAATGCCGTGGCCAGGCTGCTGATGGGCCTCACTAAGAGGGACCATATCCAGTCTGTGCTAGCGGCGCTGCACTGGCTGCCTATAGCATACCGGGTTCGCTTCATGGTGATGGTACTTACCTTCAAAGCCGTGTATGGCCAGGGTCCAACATACCTAAGGGACTGCCTATCCCCATATGTTCCCCAGCGGGCACTCCGGTCCGGGGCCCAAAATCTACTTTGTGTGCTGGGCCCCAGGGAGGCCAGACTTGCTGGAACCAGGGCTAGGGCTTTTTCGGTGGTGGCTCCTGTCTGGTGGAATGATCTCCCAGAGGAGATCAGGGCCCTGCGGGACCTTATGCAGTTCCGTAGGGCCTGCAAGATGGAGTTCTTTCACTAGGCCTTTGAATAGGAGCCGCCACCATTGGTGCCACATCGTGATTGACAGCCGACGATGTGTAGCCACCCTGGATGCAGCCCAGGCCTGACAACCAGGGAAGGTCATTTCCGACCCTGATGCTATCTAAATTTTAATGACTGGAAGCACTTTATTGAAATTTTATTATTCTTATGACTTAATTTATGGGTTTTAAATTGATTTTAAATGTTATTGTATTGGATATGGCACATTGTGCCCTTGTAAGCCGCCCTGAGCCTGTTCACGGGGAGGGTGGGGTATAAAATCGAATAAATAAATAAATAAATATACAAAAATTATTGCAAAATATAATTAATTTAATCTAATAAGTGATGGGGGTCCAAAGTCATCAACATTAATTTAATATAATAAGTGATGGGGGTCCAAAGTCATCAACAATGAAACATCCAGTAGATACATTCATTTCCAACAGTCTTCATCAGGTGTGGACCAACAATTAGAATATTTTCAAACATAATTAAAGTACTTCTACTAAATCTGGCTGATACAACAATGGCAATTTTTCAACTCACACCATATCTGGAACACTCCTAAATTAATGCATGTTGCTCAAAGGCCTTAAAGTGTATTATACTAAATTAATTATATTTTGCAATAATTTTTGTATATTTTTGATGTATATGCTTTAATAGGAGAGTATGTTGTTTCAGCTGTATGATTCTCTGAATTTGGAAAATTGCCACCAACAGATTCTGAGGGCCATGGTTCTGACTTAATACAAGGCAGATTCTTGCATAGATGTAATTGTCAGTGGTCCTATCTCAACTCTGTATTCACAATTCCTCCCTCTGATTTGCTTGCTGAAGTTTTGTACATGGGTTAATTGTGACATCTGTTATTTGGTGAGGAAGGAGAAAGTGGGTCTGGGTGATTAAATGTTTTGGAATGGATTCTGCACCTGCAGCCCTGGCACTGAACCAGGGAAAGGAGGACCTAGCACACATCTCCAGTTGCATGTCTCTTCATCCAGCTAGAGATATGAACCCTGAAATCTACTTTCATGTCATGCACCTTAGCTAGCTTGTAGTAACTGTGTTTTTTGGAAGTGGTGAGAAGTATTTTCTAGTTAGCATAGTTCCTACGGGCACCTTTGGATAAACATTCTGATTACAACCTAGTTATCCTGAAGTTGGCAAACGTAGCCAGGCACATATTTACATTTAGCCTGGCACAAAAAATAACATGAGGACGAAATATTATCACAAATCCAATCTGTAACCTTTTCTCATGACATAATACAGAAATCAGCAGGGCTTTCATCCTAAAACATCTCAAGGAAAATCAACTAATACTTACTGCAAACATCATTGTACTTGTGTGAATGGGTGGATAATCATTTAGATTCATACCAAAAGGATGCACAATGAGAGCCAGCTGCTGCAGAGTATCATGTCAGTGTTAACTACAAAGTAACAGTACACAATAGGAATCAGGTCTGCATGATGCTATGTAGATTATAGTATCAAATGCTGTTGATGAGGCAAACAAAGGAGATTAGAGCATGGGAAGTTTAAGATAAGGAAATTGCATGCACTTGCAAACGGAGGTGGTTAAACTAAGCTCTCAGTCAAGAAAAGTGAAAGCAAACCATGAAATGAAAATGGATGATTTTTTTTTGAGCATGACAGGAAATGAAACCAAATAGCTATACTCTTTTTTGAATAGCACTGCAAGAACAAAAGGCTACAGTGCAAAATTTCATACCTTGAAAAACAAGATTAGGAAACTGAGCTTTCAAATATAATGCAAAAGTAATGCGCTGTCACTGGAATGTGGGTGGAGACAGAAACACATCTAAAGGGCAAAGAATTCAGCGGCTGTTTTCCTATTTGCTAAAGCCTTTTCTCATTTATGGTTGTTTATGTTATGTATGTGTGTGTGTGTGTGTGTGTGTGTGTGTGTGTGTGTGTGTGTGTAAAAGCCCTAATACGTTCGCCATTTCCAGCTCTCCCATTGCCTGTGCTGTGCACTGCATCAGCCACTTGCCCATCAACCACCACTCAAGAGTACTCATGTGCCATTGGCTGGAGGCTGGGTCCACTCCTTTCACCTGCCCATTGCCAGCCTGGCCACTTCCCTGCCAGAATAAACTGCCAAAATGATGAAGACACTTCTGCATCTGGCTGGCTACTGAAACGACTGTTCCCTGTTCAGAAAGAGGCTTCTACTGCTGCCACTTCTCCTGCTTGGCTTCTCTAAGGCTGGCTGGCTGCTAAGGTGAGCCAGTGGCCATCAAATCATTCCCTTTTCCTCCTGCTGGTGTGCTAATTTTCCCCTCAGTGGCTGTTGCTACACAACCAAGCTTGGTTCTGTTAGTAAAAAGATGGGGGGAAGACCCATTCCAGGACTCCTTTGGCCTTTGTGGGGAACTCATTGGGGCCAGTCCTTGACTAAGGTTGACAGCTTCAGGTTGGGAAATTCCTGAATATTTTGTGGCAGAGTCAACAGAAGCCAGAGCTTGGGGAGGGGAGAGGCCTCAAGTGAACAGAATCCCATAGAGTCCACCCTCCAAAGCAGTTATTTTTTCCAGAGATCTGTTATCTGGAGTTCAGTTGAGATACTGGGTGATCTTTAGGCTCCACCTGGAGGTTGGCTACCCAAGGCCTGGCAGCGCCCTCTGGGTGACTTGATGACACCTGACTGGCATGACTTTACAAGGCTTGGCTGCTTGCTCCTGTTCACTGCCAGCAGTGACATAGCAAATAAAAAATTTGCACACAGAAGTCCCGGAATTGAAAGGGAAAATAAACGACTTTCAAACTCAATTAGCAGAAAGTAAGCATGAGACCCAAGAAATGGCCCCACAAATTAAAATAGTGGATATAAAAACTGAAATGGCAACACAAAGGTTAGATAAGGTAATTCAACAAAAAGCTACATGAGCTATGCACCTCTCTCAATTTTTACTAAAAAGCTTGAAATGGAGAGAGCTGCATACATGTTGAGATTCCAGACTATTCCTGAGCAAAAAGAAGATTTGACAACAGTGGTTGCAGAAGCCTTGGCAGAATTTTTGGAAGAGGGATTTGAAGACATTGCAGGAGAAATTAATCTGATTTACAGAGTCAATTCAATTTATGTAAAAAAAATAATTTGCCAAGGAAAGTTCATGTAAAATTTACAAAACGTTCAGTTAGAGACCATATTTTGAAACATCCCTATCCATGGCTCTATAACTGACAGAATTCCAATCTGGAAGGTTGTGAAGCAGGGTTGCCTGTTGGCCCTTTTACTATTTAATCTTTAGATCAACAACATAGTTGGGAAACTTTCAGGGCCCCACTTTACTCCCCCTTCATTGGGCCATCAAAAAATTAAATCCTGTTATATGCTGATGACATGATCTTAATTTCTCTCATGAAAATTGGTCTGAAGAGGCTACTGCACCAACTAGGGACCTATTGTAAAGAAGAAGCTTTCACTATTAATTTTGATAAGACTAAGATCATGGTTTTTAAAAATAGGGCAAAGATCTCCCCTTGTAGTATTGCTGGAAATCCAATTAAACAATGCAATTCATTTAAATACCTTGGCATTACTTTTAGAGAGACTCTAAATTGGACCACCCATGTTGCATCAGTCAAACCATCAGCACTAAGACTGGTTGGGTCTATCCTGAGCTTTTACTACTCCAAGGGAGGTTGCCTTATAGACCCTGCTCTGAAACTATACAGGAGTAAGGCTATATCTCATCTCTTGTATGGGATCAAAATATGGGGATGGAATGATGTCATCTTAGCCAGCCTTGAAGTAGTCCAGAATCATGTTTTAAGGTGCATTTCAGCACTCCCTAAGGGGTCTCCAGCTGCTCTGATGAGAACTGAAACCAGTATACCTTCTCTTAATGCTTGGGCACACCTTATAATTATCAGACACTGGAAAAGTATGGAAAACTCACAAATTCCCTCAGTCATCAATCCTTTAACCTGCTATTAGCCAAAGATTCATAGCGCCTTGATTTTCTTAACAACATTAGCTCAAGATACTCCATTCCCAGTTATCTTTTGGGAACATCAATTGATAAATCCCAACTTATAAATAAATCCTCCTGGATGTGGGGTCCACGTCAGGCCACGGTGTTCAAGGGGGTGAAGGCACTCCTAATTTCGAACAAAGTGCTCACTCACTTTGATGAGACTCTGCATGTTGTGCTGGACTGTGACGCTTCCCCATACGGGGTGGGTGCCATAGTTGTGCACCAGCTCCCGGATGGTCATGAGGTCCCAGTGGCCCATTATTCTAGGACCTTGTCTCCTGCTGAACGCAATTACACACAAATAGACCAGGAGGGATTGGTGATCGTGGCCAGTGTGAAGAAGTTCCACGACTTCGTCTATGGCTACCCTTTCACCATTGTGACGGACCATCACCCCCTCCTTGGTCTCTTCGCTGCAGATCGCCAGACACCACAGGTACTCTCTATGAGGGTCCTCCGCTGGTCTATCTTCCTTGCGGGATATGACTACACCCTACAGCACCACCCGGGAAAGGCCATAGGCCATGTGAACGCCCTCAGCTGCCTTCCCCTACCCGAGGTCGAGGCAGATCCAGCTCCGGCTCACTGCATCCTCCAGGTGGAGGACCTTCCAGAGAGCCCTATCCAGGCGGCAGATGTCACATGTCAAACAGCCAGGGACCCCATTTTTTCCTGTGTTCTGGGCTGGGTGATGAGGGGGTGGCCCGCTGCTGCAATGGGTCCAGAATTTACACCCTACTCAGCTCACCGTGAAGAACTCTCTTCTCACAAGGGTTGCATATTGTGGGGCAACAGGGTAGTCATCCCCAGCTCTCTGCAGAAGGGTGTCCTGAAGGCCTTGCACAAGGCTCACCTGGGGGTAGTTCGAAAGGAGCCCCTTGCCCAGAGCTATGTGTGGTGTCCGGGCATGGATGGGGAAATAGAAGCATGGGTCAAGCACTGCAGCCAGTGCCAAGAGACCCCACCCAATCCTCCGACTGTGCCCACTCAAGCTTGGGAGTCCACCCGCAAGCTGTGGTTGAGACTCCACAGATTTTGCAGGCCCCTTTCACGGACTGCTCTTTCTCATAACAGTGGACTCGTACTCCAAATGGTTAGAGATCAGCCCCATCTTGACAACATTATCAAAGGCCACGATCTGGGCACTATGACAGATTTTTGCAACACACGGCCTGCCAAACACAATCGTCTTGGACAATGGGACAGCCTTCACCTCCAAAAAATTCTGGGAGTTCTTAGGAGGAAACCTGATCCGGAACATATGGTTTGCCCCATTCCACCCAGTGACTAACGGACAAGCCGAGCAAATGGTGAGGACCACCAAGAAGGCCCTAACATGACTTACGGAGGACGACTAGAAAGCTCGTATCGCTCCATTCCTTTGGTGCAGTGCACCACACCTAACCCGGTCAGTGGTCATTGCCCTGCGGAGCTTTTGATGGGCAGATGACCTGCTACTATGCTCAATAGGCTACACCCAGACTGGGCCCCGGTGCTGCGCAAACTAGTGAAGCAATAGGAGGCACCCCGGGGGTTCTTCCCTGAAGACCCCATGTATGCCCGCAACTTTGGGATGGGCGTGCTGTGGTTCACAGGGAGAATAATTTGGCCTTTGGGACCAGTATCATATGAGGTCTCGACCAAGGATGGCCAGGTCCTGCGAAGCACCTCAACCAATTGAGAAGGCACCTGCTTCCCACCACAGCTGTCAACCCAGATTGGGAACCTGGCAATGACAACTCCAGGACGGAAGCACCAGTAGGGGCACCAGAATTCACCCCAGTGCCAGGAGGGGCATGGCCTGCAGAGGAGCCGGTACCCAGCCCAGCATCAGCTGAGGAACACCTGACTCAGCAGCCAGGGAATCTGACAAGTCTTCTGGACAGAAACATGGAGGCAGCAGCCTCGCCTACACCACAGCGCTCCCAGAGAGAGTGCAGACCCCCAACCTACTTGCAGGACTATGTTACATGGGGGGAATGCAAGAACTATGGGGGGAGGGGTGTTATGTCCACTGATGACCACAAGGCAGCAGTGACATAAGGTTCAAGCTTGGCTCCGGAAACAATAGGAGTCAAGGATCCCAGACCCACACTAGCCCTCCAGTAAGATCTCTGGCAGGATATTCAAACCTGCCAATAGGACCGGGGGTGCGGTCTAGGGACTCTATATAGTTGGCCCTCGTGGTCGGTAACCCATGCTTTGTGTTGTGTACCAATAAACTAGCTGTGTGCTATGTTGTCATCTGCCTCTTCAATGCTGAGAACCCAGTAAACAATAGATGGTTTAGGCCTCCTTGAGCTCAGAGCCAGGGTGGGATTGTCATAATGCTGTCATGCCTTTTACTAACCCATTAGGGAGGCAGAGATCAGTTCTTAATAGATGTTAATTTCAAAAAATCTCAATTGAACCCATTTACTGGTGTGGTGTCTTTATTTTAAGGATAGCAGGCAGCTTGCCTTTACCCAGCACCATATATCCTTCAAACATCCATGACTCTTTTCTACTGCTAATGATATGTCAGGGGGTCTGTATATCACATCCCTTCTGTCATCTGTTTCCTTGTTTCCAAAATGCATTTGGTTTTTCCAACAGCTTTGTAGCCTGTGTCTTTTTATCCATTACTACACTGCGGGGGGGGGGGGGGGGAGGCTTGAAAATTCATACCTTAAAATTAATCTGGTATTTCACATGCATAAAATATTAGTACAGCATTCCTGTGCAATGAACAAGTAAGAAGACAAAGCCATAAACTGGGGTAGAGAAGGTGCAGAATATAACTGTGTAAATCATCCAGAATGGCAGACTGTCAGGATTAATGGGAGACATCTGTCTGCACCCATTACTAACTAGGAAGTATGTCTCATTTGACTCAGTTGGACTTACTTATGAGTAAACATAGCTAGGCTTGTGCTGTCAGAGTAATAACTTATTGGCTGCATCCCAGCTGTGCCTTGTGCAGATGTAACAAGTCAGATGAATACCAAGTTCTCATCAGCTCAAGATTAATGTACTGCCAGGCAAGAGGACTATAATTATGTGTTCTATTGGATAACTGACTTGCAAGTTTTTCTTGCTGTTTTAGTTGGGTTTTGAAAAATGAATGGTAGGCTTTTAATCATTTATGAGTGTCTTTCGCAATTAAAATATAAGTGCAGATTTAGAAGTATAGATATGTCTTATCTGGAGGTTCAACTTAACTATCTTTATATGCAGCAAATGCTTAAAAATGTATGTCTCTGAAGAAACAAACCTCAGCCAAAATTCTCTAATTGATCAAGTTCAACAGCTTCCTAAAATAAACTGTGATTAAGTAATATTATGATATGCTTTGCCTGAATAAATTCATAAAAATATTATGCAAACTTTCCATACTATCCAATTGGAAAACCTTAGGCCAAATGACACTATTTATCTAGATCTCAGCTTGGTATTTCAGGTTCTGAACGGGGCTGAGAGAATATCCCTCATTCTGTTCATTAATTGGTAAATAGATTCATCTGTATGCTACTCTTTTTTAAATAAATTTGGCAAGTGGAAACCTGCAAGTCTTGCAAGGGAAATTTCATCCTCCCCCCACTTGCTTGCTGAGCCCTCTGTGGCTCTCCATCACCACCGCAGCTGCTGCTGGGCCCCGTACACCTTTTAGAGTCCCTTGCCACTGTGGCTGAGCCCCATACAGCTCCCTTAGTCTGTGGGCATGGCTGGGCCCCACACAGCTCCCTGACTCCACAGCTCCTGCAGCAGATGACAGCACAACTCCATGAGTCTGTAGCTCCTGCAGATGAGTCCAGTATAACTATCTGGTTCTGTCATGGTGGCCAAGGCTGGTGCAGCTCCTGGGGTCTTCTGTAGCTGCCTCTGTGTCCTGCACAGCTCCTAGTAACTCCCACAGCCACCCCCAAGTCCTGTGCACCTCCCAGAGTCCTTTGCTCAAGCTGTTGGGCCCCATGCAGCCTCCAGGGTCCACCACTGGTGAGTCTGGAGCCAGCGCAACTCCCAGACTCTACCTGCAGCCAGCACTGAACCCAGTATAGATCCAGCCCTTTGCTGCCACCCAGCCAGTTATGGCTGCCTGATCTCCATCACAAGACAGACAGTAGGCATGTTATCTGTGCATGCAAACCTGAGGAGTACTCCAAGTTTGCACAAAAATCTCTTTTTAGTCTCTGTAGGCCAATCTGTGGATTTAAGTATCTGTGAGTATTAGCCTACATGATTCTACAACACTTCTGCCTGCACACTTCCCGGTCTATCAGTTTATTTGCATCTTTTCTCCTCCACATACATGTTTGCAATGAGAACATTTCCTATTGCCACTACCCAGACAGACAAAAATCTGGCAGTTTGAGTTTCAAAGTGCTTGACTTTTGACAAACTTTTACATGTAATACATGTTTAAGGAAGATATTTTTTTTTCAAAATGTCTAGCTTCCCAGAATCCTGCTGAATGCTAGAGGCAATATGTATAGTGGTTAGAGTGTCGCTCTAGGACCTGGGAGACACGAATTCAAGTCCTCATGCTGTCATGACACAGGTTCAAGTTTGTTGGGTGATCTTGGGCCAGTTACACACTGTTAGCCTAATCTATCTCATAAGGTTCTTGGGAGTATAAAATGGAGAAGAGGAGAATGTGAATGTGCTTGTCATTGGGGAGATATATGGGGTACAAATGAAGTTAATTTATTTAATTGGGAACCGTAAGTCTTCCACTGGATAGACTCCATTGTTAAATAAATAAACAGCCATTATCAGGACTCTCCCCAATCCCATGAATGTTTAATTCTACTTAAATTTAACATGCGTTGGCACACACTCTGTTTAATAACCATATGAACTTACATAAAATCTCCAAACATAAGCCCTCATTTAATTCTGCATTTTTTTAAAAAAAAAAACACATTGTTTATATAAGTGCAAACTGGTGATATGTATTTTTCTGTTCAAATTTCAGTTTGCAAATTATGAGAAGCATTCTTAAACAATCAAAAATATGTTCACATTGTATTGAACACTCAAAACTATTCTGAACTGTATTATAAAACATGCACATTCTCATGTTGTTTTCCAGCTTTGTCACTGTACTGCTATTCACACTATCCATCCATCCACACAATAGCCACCAGAAAATGAAAAGAAATTTCCAAAATAACAGCTTTCTTGGTTATCTCATTCCTGCTTTGGGGGAAGGAGAAACTTAGGGAGAAATGGGGTAATGTCTGATATTCCATCCTTCTTCACTTTGATCACCTGACTCTCAAAGTCTGTTATGTTCATTGACAAGTATAAACTGTATTTCAAATACTTTCCTCATCAAATACTTTCAGGACTGTAGATTCAGGACTATAAAAGGGAAATATTTCCTCATACAATGTGTAATTACCTTACAAAACTCACTTTCATAAGATGTTGTGGTGGTCATTAATTTACATGGTTTTAAAGGGGGATTAAACACATTCATGGATGATAAGACCTTCAATGTCCATTAGCCACAATGGCTGTATAGAACATCTGTGCAGTGCTTAAGGGA
This sequence comes from Lepidodactylus listeri, assembly GCA_029233225.1. Classification (NCBI taxonomy): domain Eukaryota; kingdom Metazoa; phylum Chordata; class Lepidosauria; order Squamata; family Gekkonidae; genus Lepidodactylus; species Lepidodactylus listeri. The sequence continues at coordinate 112,433,733 of JARCFY010000001.1, read as the reverse complement.
TAACTGTTTGGCTGCTGAGGTCTGGAGGAGATGCACCATTGACCTGATCTCACAGAGTCCAGCTTTTTTGAAGACTGGTAGTACAGTCCTAAACAGAAGTGGCTTTCACACAGGGATGGGGTTCTATGGTTTCCCCATTGCTGGTGTAGCATGCACAAAAAGAGCAGTAACAATAAGACTTCTAACTGACAGCTTTCCCCAGAGTTTCCCTGTCCCAATCCCACAGAAGTGGTCATTCCCCCTCCCATGGGCAACCAGGGCTTGTACATTTTTTTTTTTAAAAAGGCACTAGAATATTGTTATATTGATACACCTTGGTAACTGCATAGCAGGTTCTTGAAATTCTCAGGTTTCATTTTTTTAAGTAAGTTTGTAGCCCCTTCCCTAGTGAAGATATGCCTTTTTTCTCATATCTCCACACTGGAAAGTGCTAGAAACGTAAGGAAGGAAGCAAGCAAGCTAAGGCTTCAGAAAACCTGCTACACATATTATTACAATGGTATATCAATATAATGATAATCTAGTGAAGAATTTAAAAAAAATCGTTAATGGGGGGGAGGGCTGCCGTGGGGGTTGGGCAGGGCAAATGGCTGCCATATGGACCTGAAAATCTGAATTTTCCCACCATAACAGCAGCCACACAGGCTTTATTATGATCGTTTCCAAAACTCTGGAACAAAGCAGACTTTAGAAGGATCAGAGAAAAGCCGGGGATAGCCCCCCCCCCCCCCCCCGGTGCACTAATACACCATGATGCTGTGCAGGGGGAACAAACTGCTTCCAAAAACATGGGACAGATAATCCGTGCAAAAATGGTCAGAATTATACCTTTCTAAAAGCATTCACTTAGAGGGCTATAACTCTATTTAGGGTTGCAATGTGGCCTCTCTAATAGAAGGCTGCTAGTTTGATTGACTCAGTCTTGACTTGTTTGTTTGGGTTGATTTCATCATGGACACAGATGATGTTTTACAGGGAGAGATGCTCAGATGTACAGCAAATTCAGGTGGTATCAATTGTCATAGCAACTCTATTGAAGACATGGTTCAACACCATTCATTGATTGATTTCAAAGAAGAGATTATATTTCTCCATTGTCACCCTGGTGCACACACTGGGATGCCTGCAGAGGAGCTGTCAGATAAGTGATATCTTCTGAAGATGATCCCTTTTCAGGCTTTATTAATCTTTCTTAGTGGTATCTACCTGGAGAGAAGACGTGTTTTATTTAAATCATAGTTATGCCCACCCTTGAGAGTTAGTCCTCAGAAAAGAAATTCTCTTTTGTGCTGGGCTGGCTCACATGACAAGCAACAAAGCTTAGAAATAAAAGTAGTACTAGGGAGCACACAGGTCACCTGTTTAACAACCACAGTTTTGTTCTTTCTTGATTTATGGATTTCACTGTACTAAGAAGCTAATATTTAATCATTTTCTAACAATAGACTAGAGTTGAAAATCCATTGGGATTTTAGGAGCAGTTTTAGCATACAAACTTAATTAATGAATGTTTCTATGGCTATATATATATATATATATATATATATTCATTTCATGGGATCTATGAATTGCTTTATCTTAACATTGTAAAAACAAACAGAGATCACAGTAAAGTTCATGGTAAAATTTACAACACCCCTATCCATGACCAGCTTTCCCACATATAGATATACCAAAATATTTTATAAATACAGAGACCAATATATAATGTAAGTAATGAGGCTGATTTCTCTTTTTCAGTAGATATGCAAATTGACAAACTAGATATAGGCAGCATATTATATATAGATATTATATGTTAAATAAATTTAATCAACATTTTTAATTAAGTTTGAATAAATTTCTAAAAGGAAAATAATATTTTCTATGGAGAAACCTTTGCATATTCCAACTGATTAAAGAATGCATAGAGAAGTCTGTACTCTACCCTGCTTCCATTCTTCCAATGGAATACTCCTCTTCCAGCAGAGCAAAGCTCCCTGAGCTGGAGGAAGTATCCTCTGCTACAAGAACAGAGCACAGGACTGAATGCTTAGATGATTAATTGTGTACATATTAGTCAACAGATCTGTTAATTGAGGAAATCTACTTATTTTTTCATATGAATAAAACAGAAGATACTATATTTGAGTTTTAACAGATCAGCAGATCTTCCTTTAAAAAAAATAGAAATAGCAGTTGGATTGGGTTTGTCCAGGAGAAGAAAGTGAATTTAACTTGCACACAGTTTAACATCGCTACACCTGCATGGTTTGACAACTGAAGCCCAAGCCTCTCCCACACCCAATGCTGTCATTAGCCTTGTAAAAAGAAAAAAAAAACCTCCTTGTTTTCTTCTGCAATTAATAAGTTAGTGGGAGGGCTTAATTTTTTATAGATAAAACCAAACACTTTGGAACTGTTAATTCCCCATTTCCTTCGAACTGGGGATTCCTGGTATATCTATATATGGGAAAGCTGGTCATGGATAGGGGTGTTGTAAATTTTACCATGAACTTTACTGTGATCTCTGTTTGTTTTCACAATGAATGACTCAAAGACTGCCCAACAGGTTTGCACTGTTATGTTTTGTTTTCAGAATTGTACATGTATTAAAATGTTGCCATTCCAAACAGACCACCAACTAATAATGTCACTATGGACTACTTGGACAAACACTGGACAGTAGGGTTTGGGTTACTTTTAAACACATTTATTTATTACTTTTTAATATAATTTGTGATTGATTTAACTGTTTATTTAAACATTTTCCTGCCTAATGGAGCAATGGCACAGCAAGGGGGGAATGGGACAGGGGATGGAACAAGAAGTTAATTGAGTTACATAACAAGGCACATGTAAAAAAACCTCAGTACTGCTTTACTGCACTATTAAGAAGAAATATGGTTAAGCAACCTGCTCAACAACCTCATACAGGTCAATGAACAGAGTAATATCTCCACTGAAAATCTGGCTGGTGGTTTGTAAATGACAAACAGTATGTGAGATGAACCAATGAGTGTCCCACTATGATAGAAACAAAAAGCCGCCACCCCCCACCCCCAACATTTATATGCTCATTTTACTACCAGGCCAAAAAGTCACATGGATAAATCAGGGTCTGCAAGAGATGGCAATTCATACAATTCACCAAAAATACAGGGGAACAGTTAATGTTCTTGAGGAAAAAATCATAGACTTTTTCTGGAGGCCAGAAACAGGGTTGGCCAATTTTCAATTAAACATTCCAAACAGAGGATCCAGAGATCCAGAATAAAATAAATAGCCTTGGAGAGGGACAAATATCAAAGCAATAGCAGGCATAATCTGCACTGATTGCTGCTGGTTGACCTTGGGACTTTCAGATGCTCTTAGCCAGTTCAAACTCACAGGGTTGTGAGGATAAAATGAAGGAGCGGAGAGTGGGTTGTTGATTCTCAGCTCCAGGGGTTCTTGGAAGAGACTGATTTTCTGGATCCATTTCAATCTGGCTTCAGGCCAGAATTTGGAACAGAGACCTCTTTGGTTCTCTTGGCTGATGATCTTTATCAAGAACTAGACAAGAGGAATGTAACCCTGCTAGTTCTGTTGGTTTTCTCAAGAGTGTTTGATACTATACTGCCAGAATGTTTTACTAATCTACATCTCAGAATTCAGATTAAGGGTCACTGTACTACGGTGGTTCAAGTCCTATCTGTGGGGAGTCAGTCTCAGAAAATAGTGTTGTGGGACTCCTGCTCTGCCCCATGGGAGTTGACCTGTGGAGTGCCACAGGGTTCCATCTCATTCCCCCATCTATATGAAACCAATGGGAGAGGTCATCAGGAGGTATGGGCTGTGAGGTCACCAATATACAGGTAATACCCAGCTCTACCTTTCTTTTCCACCTAATTCCAAGGATGCTGTTGATGTTCTAAACCAGGGCTTGGAGTCAGTAATGGGATGGATGAAAGTTAATAAACTGAAACTAATTCTGACAGGACAGAGGTTCTCTGGGTTAGTAGTCCAGGGACTTCAGATCTCCCCTGTCTTGTATAGGGTTATATTCCCCTTGAAAAGCCATGTTCACAGCTTGGGAGTGCTGCTTGACACAGCAGTCACCTTAGAAAACCAGGTGGCTGCTGTGGCTTGGAGTATGTTTGCCCTGCTCTCGCTGTTGCATCAACTGTGTCCATTCTTGGGTCAGTCAGATGTAGCCACTGTGATCCATGCCTTAGCTGCTTCTAGACTGGACTATTGCAATGTGCTCTACTTGGGGCTACCCCTGAAGAGTGTTCAGAAGTTGCAGCTAGTGCAGAATGCTGCAGCTAAACTGCTGGTCAGGCCAGCAATTGGAACCATATGTCCCCAATGCTACAACAATTACACTGTCTAGCAATCTACTTCTAAGCCCAGTTCAAGATGTTGGTTTTGTCCTTTAAAGCTTTACATGGCTTGGGACTGGGATATCTGAAGGACTGTCTTCTCCCAAATGTTTCTGCCTGGGAATTTAAGATTGTGGGGAGATGCCCTTCTGATTGTCCCATGAATTAAAGATGCTTGTTTGGTGAGGCCACAAGAGAGAGCCTTTTCCGTGGCTACCCCACAATTATGAAACAATCTTCCCAGGGAGGTGTGCCTGGCCAGGACCGGTGCCAGGCTTTTTTGTGCCCTAGGCAAGGCTAACTATTTGCGCCCCCCACTGCTAACCAATTATCAAAAACAGATGAATTCTAGGGAAAATTAAAAGCACAAAACTTGACCCTGCTATTTTTTTAAAAAAATGTGCGAGCTTGGGCAGGCAGGGTGCGAGGCAAAGCTCAAGGGAGCTGCTGCTGCAGTTGCCATGACTTTCTGGAGGAGGAAAAGCATGGGAGAGCTGGGGCTGGTGAGTGAGTGAGTGTGAGAGCTTGTGGCTGGTTGGAGGGGCGCTGATTGTCTGTTTCTGCACTCCTCTGAGGTCTGCGCCCTAGGTGGTCGCCTAACTTGGCCTAATGGTAGCACCGGCTCTGTGCCTGGCACCTTCATTGTCAATCTTTGGGACACAGTTGAAGACAGTTTTATTTAGGACTGCATTTTGATTGATTTAGATTTTATTACTGGCAGCTCTAATTGGAATTTTTAAACTGTGACTCCCATAGGTTTTATAACAGCTGTTTTTATTGTGTTTTAATAATGATTACTACATAAGCTGCCTTGAGTTCCACAAGGGAGAAAGGCAGCTAACAAATGTTTTTTAAAAAATAAAAACAATATAAGCTGTTTTGAGTCTCTATTGGGAAGATAGGTATGGAATGACCTTTGTCATATTTCTAAGGTTGTCTACAGTTTACCACAAAGGATGATTGCTCTTTTGGTTGCTTCATCCAATATTGCTGGAGCTCCTTTCGCAGGAGACAGAACTGCTCATTCAGTATTCAAATGGCCATTAAATATTGCAAGGACAGCAAGTGATGGGGTTAGTGAGCAAAGCAAGTGGACACCCTTCTAGTGATCTCATATAGGAATGCTAACTAGATGCTTACACCCTCTTAAGTGTTTGCCTATATATGGATCAAGCCTGATGAGTATTACCCTGAACAAAGTGGGCATCAGGCCTGAAGGAAAGTGAATTCTTAGTAATTGTTATGAAAGCCCTGCATCCCACCTAGGCTACTTCAGAGTCCCACTACCAGATGAGATCCATTGCTCCCAGTCTACAGCATAGAACTCTATACCTTGAACTAAAGGTACCAAAGAGAAGAACAGCAGTTTCTGATTCTGTTATCTGAATAAAACATGTAAGTCAAACAAATGTCCATATACTTGCTTATTTTATATTGTCAATTCTCCTTCCAATAATCAGGATTTGAAAGAAGTTAGACTTCCTTGCAAGGATTAGGGCAACAGAGAGAGGGAAGTTGATTGGAAGTATGTGGTAGGCTGTACCAGCACCCATTAAGAAAAAGGCAAGAGGGAAAGCAGTGAGACCTTATGAACTGATATTCAGACAGAGGTACTGAGGACTACATTCTCTGCTGCACACCATAACATAGTTGGAGGCAGTGGGAAGAAAGATTCTCCTCACAACCTATTGATTGGACTGACAGCAGCAGTTCCAGCCCAAAAGAATGGGCAGGCACATGGCAAGGGGGAGAAGAGGAGGCAGCCTTTAGGCCAACACAGCAAATAGGCTAATGACATTTAATCATTCAATAGATTGGATCCAGACTAAATTTTCCAATGGCAGAATGGGAACTTTTCTGCCTGTACCCCTGCCCCAAACACTGCAGCCCACTGGTCTACAATAAATACTATTCCTAGAAGAGAGTGGACCCTCAGGAATGACATGTGGAAGCTCTGCAGTGGGAAGGGGGAATTGGTAGAAATTGCCAGTTTAGTTTAGATCTAACCCAATGCCACCACCCCCCCCATTTTCTTATTCAAACACATGGATTTTCATTTGAAACCTCTCCATTGTACTCTTCATGTTCCCATATATCATTGACTATGGTGTCAATTCTTCTGATACTGCTTCACAGAGATAATGATCTACTAATCTATTATAAAATATTCTCTGCTACTTTACAGACACTTATTCCAGTTTGTCTTTCTGGTGTTCCTTCTCTGTCTTCTCTAAAATCCCAAGTAAACGAAGCCTAAGTGTGTGTAGATATGCTTGCTTGAATTTATCTCTCATTACCATTTTCTCTCCCTCCTCTACATTGCTTCCACCTTTCTAAAATCAGAATGAAACCTTGCTGGGACAGTCCTCATTTTTTTTGCTTACATAAATGTGTACATGGATAAGGCTATATATATCTAACAATAATTGTAAATTGTTCTTAGCTTAAAGTATTTTGTCAAACACTGCCCACATGTGTTCGAGTTTTCCCCAAAAAAAGGTATGGTGCAAGCAACAGAACAACAACAACAAAACTAGCAAAACTTAGCAGAAACACAAAGAATACAACAATCATGTGGTTAATCTACATTTCCTGGAACTTCAATACATGACAACTGCTGTTATTGTTAATCTATGTAGCACTATCAATGCACATAGATAATAGTTGATAACACTGTATAGTTTTTACTTCTTATAATAGTATAACCTCACACAATCTTTAATTAAAGAGATACCAAGCCAAACTTGTCAATATCTCCTTTAGCTGTAGTCCAAGGATCAGTATTCCCAGGCTATCGGATATAACAAATTTTTAAAACAATAACAAAACAAAGCACATCATTTTCTGGCTGGTTCAATGAAAGGTATTATTTCCCTTGACCAGTGTTCCCTCTAAGCTGAGTTAGTGTGAGCTAGCTCACAGTTTTTTAGCCTCCAGCTCATACACTTTTGTCTTTGCTCAGGAAGGATGGCTCCAGAGCAAACTAATTGATGCAGTAGCCAAATCACCTGCACACAACTTTAATGCCAGTAGCTCACAAATTAGAATTTTTGCTTACAGGACTCCACAGCTTAGAGGGAGCATTGCCCTTGATTTGTATTTTCTCATTCGAACTGAAGGAAATAGTGTATTTCTCATTTTTAGCATTTGAAGTGATTCATTTGCTGTAGGATGACTGATTGTTAGTAACCACTGTGTAATCTACCTTCAAACAGGAACAAAATTGTACTGAAATCTGACCTTTTCTTTCTAGTTTCACTAATCACCCTTCTGCCTTCTCCTTTCTGTGATATATTAAGAGAGAGGAACTTTACTTTTAAAGTTGAACACTGGAGAAAATGTTCTTCAAAGACCATTAATACAGCCCTTATAAACTTTGAACTTTATTATTGCCAAGTAGCTGTTTAAACTGTTTTAAAATTGCATAAAAGCAGTAGGAAAAAGAGGCTGTGTATGTGGTTCTTCAACAAAGAGTGATGATACACAATAAACAGATTTCCCTACAGGGACTGCTAATACTTGCCCTTCCCAAAAGCCTTTCTGATATGGCTGCCAGAGGCCAGGAGGAAAAATTATGTTAAATAGAAAACAGAGGTATCTGGATCTAGGCAGAATTTTTCTCGGAGCACTCCTGGCTAAGAGTAGCCCACCTTCCTGAAATCTCCACAAAAACATTAACTGAAACCCTATTCAGACACCAGAGCAGTCCCACACCATTTTGACCATAAGAAAACTCAGGTGTGCAGGGTAACATACAAGCCTCCCAACTTGGCCAAACCTCCTCCACTCTCCAACATAAACCAATCAAAAGCCTGAGCCATTTTGTTAAACCAGCCCAAGCTGATACTCTGGACCGATAACCTAATCACCCCACCTATGGCATATTTCATCATATAGAATATAACATACCATGCCCACATTTGGAGTTCTTTCTTCCCACAGAACTTTTACTTCCCTAAATTCAAAATCTGCCATTGGTTCCACCATATCTTTGAACCTACTCCACTGTTGTCCCTACATAGGAGGAGGAGGATGAAATTGGATTTATACCCTGCCCTTCACTCGGAGTCTCAGAGCAGCTTACAACTTCTTTTCCCTTCCCCTCCCCACAACAGACACCCTGTGAGGTAGGTAGGGCTGAAAGAGCTCTTTCCAGAACTGTCCTTGAGATAACAGCTCTGACAGAACTATGGCTTGCTCAAGGTCATCTAGCAGCTGCAAGTGGAGGAGTGGGGAATCAAACCCAGTTCTCCCAGATTAGAGTCTGAGCACTTAACCACTACACCAAACTGGCTCCAGCCCCTCCAGTTCTGTAGCTGGTTGTACCTTCAGTACTGTCTACCCCAACTTAACAGCTGGCTCTCCTCCTGGACTCTTAGATCTTTACTACATATTGGATTACTTTTCTTTCCCTCTGGAATCTTTGCCACTACAGACTGGAATTCCCTGATAGCCTAGCTACCCTCTTAATCAGGCAACCATTTTTCCAGGTTCAGGTGTAATAGAACTTTCTTTGGCCCTTTTCCATTTTCTGTGAGCTTAGTTTCTCCTTCAATCTCCCTCCAATAGACTGAAATTTGTAGGCAGATAGGCATACAAAAGTTTATTGGTGTGCTGCATATTTTATTGTTTGCAATTGATTGATCATTCTGTTTTTGACCTTTCCTTCTTAGATCAGTTTGGGGAAATTAAAAACAAAAAAACTTCTTATTCAATGAGTTTTTTTTCTCTTGAGTGTTGTTCAAAGTTGGGACCTTGGTATACACCAGACAGTTCGGTCCCAATTCAGTTACTTGCAGTGGAGACATGAATTTTACCCTTTGCATTTCAGGGCAGCTCTGAGCATTGAGGCCTTCACATGTGCACCCCATTTGAGTAACAGTGCTTATTTGGTGTGCCATTGCACATGATATATATGATGGACTATCAAGGGTTAATGCCTCACAGAGTCTGAGAGAACCTTTAAGTGACAGGCTGTTCAAATGGAATTCTGTTGAGCATCAGTTAAGAAATGACAGTTGGGAATGAACAGTTGAAGAAGAGACAGTTTAGCTCTGACTAAGGACTGAGAAGGAGGCAAAGAAGGAGTGAGTGGATTAACAAGGATTCCCATTCAAGCCAAAAAGGGAAATTGCTTCTGGTTAAGAGAAGTAATCCCTGCCCAGTGAAAAAGGAAATAGCTCTTGAAGGAGATGTGATCTCTGGTCTTTGTATGAAGAAGGATTTTAGGAACTTGGTTAAACTTTCCTGCCTTCTAAACTTGAAGTGTCAGTGAAACTCAGAAACCTATGCTTTAGTGTTAAAGCAGAAAATGAAAAAAAGCCTTTCACATCAAAGTTTCAAAGACTTTGTTGGATAGCAGAAATACTTACTTGTGGGCAACAAATTATCTGGAGTTAGTGTGATTACAAAATTACCTTATCATCTGTTCTCCTCATACATCCTACCCCTGAGAGCCAGTTTGGTGTAGTGGTTAAGAGAGGTAAACTCTAATCTGGAGAACCAGGTTTGATTCCCTACTCCTCCACATGAAGCCAGCTGGGTGACCTTGGGCCAGTCACAGTTCTTTCAGAGCTCTCTTAGCCCCTAAAAACAAGTCTAGCTCACCACTAGGATAACACTAAGAGCTAAAATTTGTGACTGCCAGATAATCTTCAATCTCCTGGCTATTCTACATACAATGCTATAAGATAAGTAATTAATTAACCCTACCCCTGATTCCACCTGATCTTTTCTCCACTAAGATTAAAATATTTTATTTATTTCAAACTTCCTAAAGCCTCTTGTGTGCCATTTCAGAAGGAGAATATAAACAGGTGATTTTGTCTCTTCCCTCAAGTCCCTGGGCCAGACCAGTATCAAAATAAAGCAACAGTGTGGGACAGCCATAGACCAACTAATAAGAAAAAAATAGATATAGGGGCGACTCAGCAAGAAAGAAAGAAGAAGAAGAAAAAAGAAAATCCTGTGTTAGGGAGGGAAGAGGGCAAGATCACCATATTATCGTAAGGGCAAAAAAGAGGAGGATTTGAAAGTGAGGAGTGTTTGTGAAGTGAAAGAGTATGATGTCTCAGTCAGAAGTTGTTAATATACACTGCTTTATTCACTGAGGAGATGAGTTACAAAACAAAAAACAAAACCAATACACACAAACAAAGTTTTATTTTGTTTTATGAATACCTTCCATTTTGAGCATGAAGAACCAATGAAATAAATTTTCAGATCAAAGCAATCAGCACAAGGTTTGGTAAGAACCTAGCAGGGACATGGATACTCTTATTTCTAGTTTTGGCAGGGAATATTATTTCATTAGACAGTTCAGTTGTCTGTGATCATTTTAAGGCTGTTTTGCAGGTTACTTTCCACATATTGAGACCGTAGTACAGTGCAATCAATAGCATTTCACACATGTGAATTCTCACACAGTTCAAGCATTCCCTAAGACCTGTTCACAACATGTTACTTTGCAGCCAATTGTTATAAGAGTAAGCATAAGATAACAGTCAGTTATTAACTGCATTTAAAATGTAATCTTATCTTATCCATGTTATGTTTTATTCCATGCATGTGTATTTTCACATAGATCTAAGGGAATTATAGCCCCCACCCTGCTGTTGTTGTTTGATTATCTTACCCAGAGCTCCAATGGGGCAGGGGTGTGCCAGGGTACGCCGGGGCACCACTCCGGGAGAGAGGAGGCCGGGGGTGGGCACATAATCAAGCCCCACCCCCCAGCTCGCTTTCCCCGGCCCGCGCTTTGGTGCGGATCTGGAGGAAAGCCTCCCCCCTGCAGCTCGCTCTCCCCGGCCCGCACTTTAGCACGAAGCCAGAGGAAAGCCTCCCCCCCGATCACCCTTCCCGGGCCACACCAGGCTGCCAGCCCGGGGAGAAGCCCCCATCCCTCTCCCCTCTCGCTCAGCCCGCATCCCTCTCCCCTCTCGCTCAGCTCCCATCCCTCCCTCCTCGCTCTTCCCAGGGCGTGGCAGTCTGCCAGCCCAGGCAGAAGCCCCCATATGTCTCCCCTCTTGCTCAGCCCCCATCCCTCCCCCCTCTCGCTCTTCCCGGGCGTGGCAGGCTGCCGGCCCAGGGAGAAGCCCCATCCCTCCCTGCTTTCCATTCCCGGGTGAGAGGGGGGAGGGAGGGAAAAGCTGGGCCCCAGTGCCCAAGCAAGGGGGGGAGGGAGGGAAACACTGGGCCAAGTGGCTGACAGCCACTCGGCCCGAGGGGGGGGGAGAAGCCCCTTGTCTGTCTCTTTCTTTCTTTCTTTTTCTTTCTTTCTTCTCTCTCTCCCCCATCTACCTTCCTTCCTTCCTGTTCCTTTCCTTCCTTCCCCCTCCCTCCCTCCCTCCCTTTCTCTTTCTTTCTTTCTTTCTTTCTTTCTTTCTTTCTTTCTTTCTTTCTTTCTTTCTCTCTCTCTCTCTCTCTCTTCTTTCTCTTTCTTTTTCCTTCCTTCCTTCCTTCCTTCCTTCCTTCCTTCCTTCCTTCCTTCCTTCCTTCTCTCTTTCTCCCCCACCTACCTACCTACCTTCCTGTTCCTTCCTTCCTTCATTCCTTTCTTTTCTTCTCTCTCTCTCTCCCCCACCTATCTTCCTTCCTTCCTGTTCCTTCCTTCCCGTCTCCCTCTCGTTCTTTCTTTCTTTCTTTCTTCTGACACACTTGCGGTGATGTCAGGGCTGTGTGGCCTTCTGACACTTCCGGTGATGTCAGGGGGTGTGGCATATGCAAATAAGTTATGCTAATGAGCTCCTGCACCTCTTTTTTTTAGGAAAGGACCCCTGATCTTACCCAACCACCCATGAACTTACGGGAGAATTGATTTCATCTATTGAACAGAAGTATATGTAAAACAGAAGGAAATGAAACTTCACTACCACATCTGCTGTGTGGCTACAAAGTTGTTCAGCAAACTGCTCAAATTATACAGTAGTGAGGTGAGGAGATCCAAAACTCAGCTCCTTAGTGATCATGGTACGCTTGTCTGATGAACATGTTCACCAAGAAGTTCTCAGCATCCCTGATTCTACTTGGGTCATTTTTAGAAGATAAGAATAAGAACACTAGAGAAACATACAGTCCATTGACTTCATTAACCTTAGAAGGCTGTAACTCTGCTTAGGAGTGCACTGATAATCACTTCGATGGTTGTGCAATTATAATTGCTATGTCTTTCGTTAAGAAGATGTATACTTGCAAATTACAAACACCTACCTAATCTTTCCAAATTCCCAGTTTTTACAAATGGTGTAACTATGTAAGAATATGAATGCTGAGCCACCTATTATAATGTTGACTACAATCACAATCCATTTTGTGTGGCTTTTTTGCTTTCTCAAAAACCTTAGGGCAAACTCTGGGCCCATACATGTAGCAGATTTTGTATGCTTCAGTGCATAACAATAAATACCTTCCTTCTCCCCTTCTTTGTCTAACTTTCCTTGGCCTTAGATCAAGATGGATGGATGGATGGATGGATCATAGATGGGTAGCCATGTTAGTCTGTCTGTAGCAGTAGAAAAGAGTAAGAGTCCAGTAGCACCTTAAAGACTATCAAAATTTGTAGTAGGGTATGAGCTTTTGTGAGTCACTGCTAAGTTAGTCTCTAAGTAAGCTGTGACTCACGAAATCTCATACCCTACCACAATTTTTGCTAGTCTTGAAGGTGCTACTGGACTCTTACTCTTTCCTTGGCCTAAGAGCTTGGACCATAAGACATTCATTTTTATTATTATTTTTATAAAATTGGTGAGATTTAAATTATATTGATGTCATAGGAATGTTCTATAAAGTAACATTTTAAGAGAGCCAGTCTGGTGTAGTGGTTAAGTGAGCAGACTCTAATCTGGGAGAACTGGGTTTGATTCCCCACTTCTCTACTTGCAGCTGCTGGATGACCTTGGGCAAGCCATAGTTCTGACAGAACTGTTCTCTCATGAGCAATTCTTGAAAGAGCTCTCTCAGCCCCCCCTACCTCACAGGGTGTCTGTTGTGGGGAGGGGAAGGGAAAGGAGTTAGTAAGCTGTTCTGAGACTCCGAGTGAAGGGCAGGGTATAAATCCAATTTCATCCTCCTCCTCCTCTTCTTCTTCAGGGCTCCTCTAAATCATTCTAACCAGTACTAGTCATACCGACTGAGCAAATAATTCTCTTTGACCCATGTTTTATCCTGACGAGATTTTCTTTAAAATCTCTAACGTAAAAAATATTACTAGTCTGTCTAAGCAAAACATCAAGCTAAGCCCCCAAATATAATAGTAATTTATTGCTGTGCTTATTCAAATCCATGTATCTTGTATCCATTATGGGTTCAGGTGAATTCTATTAACGTCAAACATATGTCTGTCAGAGACAGACAGGGAACTAGCTGTTACAATGACTGCACATCTAACTTAGAAGGCACTTGAGCTTGCCCGGCACTCACAAAGAACACTGCATTGAAGTCACAGTTTTTTATGCTTTGCTGCTTAATGAACACATTTCAGCTTCTCTTATTTTGCACTTTTCAAATATAAATGTCAATTGGCAGCTTTTACAAAACTACACCCTGTCTCCTTGTCATATTGCCTTTCAACCATGAACAGTATATAATTCACTGTTATCTTGTTGACAAGGCTATGATTTGTTTCACACATCATTGTTCATTAAGATAATATGTACCTGTGTTCCACTTCAAGGCTCAACTACTAACAAATTCATGGCCAATTAATTTTATCAGAAAAGAAGCAGTTGGGAGTTCCTCTCCCTTTAGCATGTCATCCTTATCTGAAATGTAATGTCTAATAAATCATTAGGCACACAATAGAAAGAAAAGAGTCAGCATCCATAACTGGCCTGATGAATCTCCAAAATTTAAAGAATTCCATGGGTATGTTGTTTTTGTTAGGTGCTGGGGAAATCTGTAGTTGTTTCAGGATACTATTTGGATTACACTTGCTGTGAGCATTCCAAGTGCCATTCTGCCTTACTCGTTCTACCAACAGCAACAAGAAAACAAATTCACTAGGAAGAAGCACATCTGGGCTAATCCATACCTCTGAGCTTGAAGCCACAGCTCTTCTCTCCTGCTCCACCTATATTGCCTTATAGCACCTTATATCTGTTGCCTAATCACCCTTCCCCTCAGAGTCAGGAGTTATTAAGGATTGTCTTGGTCCAAATTTCAATATACACCCTTATGGGATTTTTGAAATTAAGGTAGTGCAACTACCACATGGTTCTTTGATTAAAGAAACATACATTTCATTCTGTATTTACAGTTTTCTTAAAAGTGAATAAATGTTTGCATAAGCTTCCAAATAGAAGCATAAGCCTTTTTAAAGTGTATACTTTCACTTTAAGGAAATATTCAAAAAATAGAAAGACTTTAAAAACAAAACAAAAAAATCCATAATAGTATGGTGTGCAGGAAGACGGGAACATATAAAATCAGAACTCACAGTGAACAGTTTAAATAATCTATGTGCAATTTTTATGTTATAGGTTGTTATTTTTTTTTACTCAGGTAAACTTGCATTTTCAAACAAAGAAAAAGATACCTCCCTTGTATACACATACCCTCAGTCCCTATGAAACAAACAATAAATAAAAGGACATTTTGCAGAATAAACTAAAAAAAATAGTATATGTACACAGATACGATCTTTATCACACAGCAAATGAACAAACATATCTAACCAGCACCCTGTGACGTCTGCATGGTTCATCTCCTGTTGGGTTGTGCATTTTGTTTCTTTTTTTATCTTAAAGTATACCTCCATATTATATCTCAGGGAGCATTTTTGAACACTCCTCCAAATATATGATGATCTGATGCAGGCTTGTAACTCACCAGCTTTAGTTTCTTGCAAAGTAATAGGAATTGTTTGCCAGAAGTCTCCATCTATTACAAGGTGATTACTCCTATATTTATTTGCAAATCTAGCAATGTGTGGTCTAAAGTCTCTAGAGCAGCTTTGGGAGACAAGACATCCCCATTCCATTCTATGAATCTATACTCATGTAAAATTGTAATTTTCCCTTATCCTCTAACAATATTACAAGTTGATTGGACAGCAGTTGACATATGCAATAGTAATTTGAATACTGAATGAGCAGTTCGGCCTCCTACAAAAAAGAGTAGCAGCAATTCCTAAACATCAATAGCAGTCATTTTGTGTGAACTTTAGCCAAAAATATATTTGTAAGAAATGTCTTTCCTGTTCCAGCAGGAACATCTAGGATATAAGCTTTGTTGAAAAAAAATCAACAATTTATTTAAAAATGTTTCTTCGGTTCAATATTAATTTTAGCTGATTATATCACAAGAATTCTCCAAGCTGTTCAAGGTCACATGCGCTCTCCATTACGTATTGTTTTGCAAATACATTACTATCATCTATCTGTGATTCAGAAAGTTGAAATGTTTTCAGCTGAGAGCCTCCCATTGTTAGAGTACAATAATTAAGTACCCTATTAAACATTGTATCTTTATATATCATTTCTGTATCCAGATCTGGTGTTCCAGGTTGATCCAAAATATCTTCTGAAAGATGTACCTTATATCTATCCATAGATTATAAGGATTTGATATGGCACAAACTTCTTCATAGCAGCAAACAGATACCATAACATTTAAGTGACTGAGCAACTGTTGCTTCCTCTAGACTCTGCAGGGGTTTCAAACATAAGTCCCAGGGGCTAGAACCGGCCCTTCCAAGGCTCTTATCTGGCTATGAGCAACTGGTGCAACAGGAGGCTGCTCGGGGGGGTGAGTGGGCAGAGCCACTCTGATTGTGGCTTTAGCATGGCAGAACAACCTTATCTGCAACAGTCAAACAGAACCCCTTCGCTTCAGCAGCAGGTTCACTGGTAGGTTGGAACCTACCACAACCATATTCAGGCCAGCTCAAATTTCCAGGGCAAGGTTGCACACCTCTCTACTTGGCCTGCAGATCCAGGGATGCTCTTCTGAATTGTTGTGGGGATCAGCATTTGAACATGGGGGGGATTACAGATGATCATCTGCTGGGGCCTATTGGTGGCCAGCACCACCACCACATTTGCACCTTCCCATGCAGCAGCTATGCTTTGGCCCATGGGGGGGGGGTGTTCTTTGCCAGTTTCTTCCATATATCAGGCGCCTAATCCTGCCACCAAGCACACAACTCAGTGACAAAATTCTATGGTAGAAGCTAATTCTACCATAGAGTTTTGCCCAAAAATCAGAGTGCCCCCCCCTTCCATGACATGCCTATGAGTGCATTCAGATGGGCAACTAATCCCGCCATTGGCCAGGCTGTAATTTGATCTAGATCTTTTAAATCCAGCATTGCATGACTAGACAGCTCCCCTGTGAATCGTTTTACCACACATGACTCCTTAAGGTGGATTGTCTAGACAGCATCCACCTTAAGGAGCTATGCAGTTGGCTTTAAAAAAAAATCCTGTTTGTGCATGTGTATATCTGCATATGTGCATATCTGCATATGTGCTTATGTGCCTCACCGTCTGCAGACGTCGCATGTTTAAGTGGTTATGCGTGCATCGCTAAGAGTTTTTTTTTAATGGCAGCCATTCGGGATGGTCTGGAGACCATACCTATGGGCTGATTGCATGCTGGTGGAATGACCTGACAGTGGAAAGTCTGGCATTAGCCAGTCAGCCAGCTTTAGACCGGACTTTAACCACTATCTTTTAAGTACAGATTTCCGATGGGGATTGATAGGTTACTAATGAAAGCAACATGATTCCCAGATGTTGAGGTCTGGACATGCACTTTAAATCCACCCGGCACTTGTGTGGCATGGCTCAAAAGAGTCATCTGAATGCACCCTAGATCCCTTACAGGTCACATAGGCATGTCATTGTTTATTTTTGGCATTCTCCCTGATCCTGGTAAATTCACCCCCCATCTCCTGCCAGCAGGTCCAAGGGACCTGGCAACACTAGGCACTAAGCCTCTGAATCTCAGAGTCAGGAGGCAACATCAAGGAAAGGCCTTAGCCTCTATGTCTTGTTGGCCATCCAGAGAAACTGTTTGGCCACTGTGTAAGACAGAATGCTGGACTAGATGGATCATTGGTCTGATCCAGCAGGGCTCTTCTTATATTCTTATGCTGTCCTTTATAAAGTTTATATCTCTGGTACCTGGCTTTAAATTTTATGACATGCATGGCCTGGCCTGCCGAAGTCACATGAATGTCAGGTCAGGCCCTTGTAACAAATGAGTTAGACATCTCTGCATGTTATTCCAATCAGCTTCATCCTCATACCATAGATAGTATACTCTCCCTATCTCTGCTGCTTCCCTTAATTTTGGCACTGAAGCTCCCATGGTCATCCAGAAGCTGGTGGTCAATTATGAAACCCCTTGTTTTATTTTCTAATGAGTTATGCCAGCTATAAACAATCAATGCTTCCATTGCAAATGACATAGAGAAAGTGTTTTGGAGATAATCTGGGCCAAGACATACTGATTCCCTTAATTTTCAATTCCTGGATTTTTGAGCAAACCTGGGGACTGTCTCAGGAATGCAGAAAAATATGCCTATGTGTACATGGCCTCATTGTGCAGTATTCTTGATCCACATTTTGAGGTCACTATTCAGAATCTATAATAATAAAAGTCAGTCTGTCTTGACAAGCTTAACTTATCAGAAAATAATACTAGGAATATCAAAATTGGCTGTCTGTTTGAAAAGAAAATGGTGCTTAAATTTGTCCCCAAAAACAGACTATTACATGAGATTTCAGAAAATTTCTTGAAGTCATGGATGGCATTAAGAGGCTGCTTACAATTACAGCAAGGAAGGAAAGTGCTGTTGGAGTGCCCAGAGAAAGGAGGTAGAGTGAGAGAAAATGGTAGGTGGTGGCGGGAGGGATGGGACAGTTTGGACGAGGGCAGGAGAAGTGAGAGAAAGCAGTGGGGAAGAGTGAAAAAGGAAGTGAAAGGACAGGTGGAGAAGGTGGGAAGAGGAAACAGGAACTATGCCTACACTCAACATCAGCAGCCATGTTAATCTTACAGATAATCATACAATCATGTGGAAGATGTGGGGAAGTCCCACCATCTTTTCCAATCACAAAACTTAATATTTATCACCCATATGACTGCAATGATTTTTTTAAAAAGAGATACCATACCTGCATTACT
The DNA here is from genome assembly GCA_029233225.1 of Lepidodactylus listeri. NCBI lineage: Eukaryota > Metazoa > Chordata > Lepidosauria > Squamata > Gekkonidae > Lepidodactylus > Lepidodactylus listeri. Next base: position 112,415,263 of record JARCFY010000001.1, on the reverse strand, counting down.
ACAGACAACCAAAGTGTCCTTGTAGAACCCCTACCAGTATTTGTACTAAAGCATCTTAAAGACATTTATTCTTACAGACTAGAAAATTATCTGAAAATCAAATGTAATTCAGATTGTCAGAAGTGTGTCACATTAGCAATGCACATATATGCCCAAAACTTCTGGCCCTGATTAGTTTTCAGCTTGCAATATGCACATATTCTACAGCAAAGTATACTCTTGGGAAACATTAACTTACCAGCCATCTGTTAAATGAAAAAAGCATATAAGTAAGGATCAAAGGAATGCCTACATTATACAGAAAGTAATGTTGGGGTTCAGAAAGTAGCCTGTCTAGTCATAAAAGATTCTTAGGGTTTTTTGCTCCATTTTGGCTTCTTAGCTACGTTGGCTTTCCTGTTCCCATGCAAACAGTAGCATTTGCAAGTCATTGTTCTTTGAGGTTTTGCTATCTCTTTCAGAACTCTTTTGGGTGGTCTGAAAAAAGAGGACAAAGAAACAAACAAAACAGGACAGCAACAAACAGCAAACAATACTGGGGGGGGATATAGTTAAGACATGAGCTGGAGGGGAAAAAAAACTGGTTAGTTTAATTTATCCAGTGTTATAGAACTCTTCTTATGTGCAAGGACGAATCCTGGGCTAGATTCCAAAGTATACAGAATCCTTATGTATACAGAGAATCTTTGTGCATACAGAGAAGAAATAGGCCTGATCACCAAAGTATTTGTGCCTTATGAAGTTATGTGAATAGCATTAAAGGGATCATCGCAATCCAACTCAAAGCTGTTTAAACTCTGTTCAAATAAATGTGATTAATAATGCAATCCTAAGATTCTGTGTAGTATGCTTAGGATACCAACAAAGTCCCATGATAGTATAACTCTGAGGTCATGCCAGCATGGCTCAAGAAGAAGAAGAAGAAAAAGAAGAAAAAAGAAGAAGAAGAAGAGATTAGATTTGTACCCTGCCCTTCACTACCCAAGGGAGTCTCAGAGCGGCTTACAAACTCCTTTCCCTTCCCCTCCCCACAACAGACACCCTGTGAGGTAGATGGGGCTGAGAGAGCTCTGACAGAAGCTGCTCTTTTTCAAGAACAGCTGTGTCAGAGCTACAGCTTGCCCAAGGTCATCCAGCAGGCACAAGTGGAGGAGTGGGGAATCAAACCCAGTTCTCCCAGATTAGAGTCTGCACACTTAACCACTACACCAAATGATGTTATCTGGGTATAACCATGGCACCACTGCATTTACACTGGTATAGAAGCCAGAACTGGATGATACAGAGGGCATGCTGGGTGAGGAGTAGGTCCGCATTGCCTGTGAAACATTCTTCAGGTTAAAACACTGGAGCAAATATAAACATTCCCACTAAACTCAATGAGAGTGAAAAACAAAACCTCGCCACCATCATCCACCACACTGGTAGTTAGTGCAGTTTATGATACCATTAAGTCCACAGCTACTCTGGTGTCAATGATATGCTAGCACCCTTATGGCTTAGGACTGATTTGTTAAGTGCCTAAATGTATGCAGAGTTTCATCCATAGTAACTAATCACATCTTTTTAAAAACTCTCATTCACAATTTTGCCTAGAATGTTGAAGGAAATAATAATAATAATAAGAAAATGTACAAGCAGTAGCATAAACCCTTAAGAAGAAGAAAAAACAATGATTGCAACTCTCTGTATGCTAACTTAGTGATTTGCCCCTTCCCCCAGCAAAATCAGATTTACTTCTGATAAAACGTTGTAGGACTGATTGTTGAAATAGTCTTTAATTCACAGTTTCATTGTTCCTCTGGCAATTATGCAAGGTTCTGGCCTGTAGCTACAGTGGGGCATTTGGGGCAGGCCCCCAACTTACTTCAGAGGCCCCTTCAAATGCCCCTCAACTTCCTTTAAATGCCCTGGGTGAACTCCCCCCGCACCACCATGGCCACTGCGCCACCTCTCCTTGTCTTCCCCTGCAGCCTTCCTCCTTGCATTCCTCATGGTCCAAGGAACAGCTGCTGTGGCCACTGCTGTGTGAGCAGCAGTGCTGGAGAGGAAGAGGAGGCCCCTCCATAGGCCATGGCAGGCAGGCAGCTGGCTGGGAGTTGGGCAAGGCAGGCCACTTCCTGGGCCTGACCTGCTGCTGCTGCTTGTGGAGGCGGCGAGGGGACAGCAGCGCTACCACTGCTGAGCCAGGGGTGGAGTGAGCAGAGGAGGCTAGAGAAGAACAGAGAGGAGGCAGCTGCAGCAGCAACAGAAGGGAGAGCACTGGCCTTGCACGGGGCCTGGGATTTCCCCCATCTGGGGGGGAGAAACAGGGGTGGCAAACATTCATAATTAAATTACCTACATTGTCAGTACTAAGTGCCCCCCTGAGAAATTTAAATGCCCCTCGATTTAAAAATTCTTAGCTACAGGACTGGCAGGGTTGTTTTTTTTTTTTCCAAAGTAGTCCCCCCCCCCCCCTTAGGGTTTTGCTGGTAAACATTTTTGACATAATTATACATTTATTCAAAAACAAGATGTGGCAAAGATCTGACAGATATCTGGCACAAATGAAACAAACAGGAATTCATGTTACTTTGTTACTGATATTCTTTTCATTATGTCATGCTCGCCTATTTAAACTACTTCAGTGAAATCTGGTTATTAAAAAAAAATTAAGGTTTAAGTAACATCCTGGAAACAATGGATATATTCAACACACCAGCTTTCTCTGAAAGTTCAGTTTGGGAATTCTTGTTAAATTGCCCAAGGTGACCGTACAATAGGAGCTGTGATTACAGCATAATTGGACATACTGAGAAAAGAGACAGCCCCTTTACATTTTTTAATTATTTTCCTTGGATAAGCATCTAGAATTTATTTTCATGAGGTAAGGTATAGCATAATAGTTTTTATTTTACAATTAACAATTTCATATTAGACAATGTTTGCATTGGGATGCAAACCATCTCAATCTAACAAGATTGCGACATGAAGCATGCAGTGATGCTGATCGTATGTCACAAATCTTGTCGATCAATATAACTTCTTTTTTTCTTTTCTTTCTTTCCTTTTTTTTGTCACATTCAGTCATCTCACACCCAGTCCCTGACCCAGACACTTAACAAGTGCTGAAACTGCAGGAGTATATTAAGAAAGCTGGAACAATGTGTCAGGGCTTATCTACAGGTTGATGGTACCATACTCCACATTATCCACAAATTACGTTTTGGTTAAGAGGGCTAAAGGTTCTATGTGATACTTGATGGAAGGTCTTGAAGAAACTGCTGTGGACCATTACACTTCAAATGAGGAGAACCGCAGAAGATCAGTCCTGTAATCATGAAAAATCTGAATCAATGTTCAGCAAAGACTGAAGAAATATCTTCCAAGAAGAGACAGATAGGAAAAGGTAAAATGGAAGCTGGCCAAAATCTAAGCAACCAAGACCATGAAGTCATACTTGAAGCTGCAGCATAACCCCAGAACCAACTATTCCAATAAAGCAAAGACCAGACGTGAAGCCAACCACATTAACAGTAGAATGCATGGGGTATGACTGAGTGAGTATATTTGAAGAAAAAGAAGAAGAGATTGGATTTATATCCCGCCCTTCACTCACTTGGAGTCTCAGTGTGGCTTACAAACTCCTTTCCCCTCCCCTCCCCACAACAGACACCCTGTGAGGTAGGTGGGGCTGAGAGAGCTCTGAGACAACTGTCCTTGAGAGAACAGCTGTGCCAGAACTATGGCTGAGGACTATTGAAGACATCCATTGCTTGATTTTGTGAGACTCTGTGAGTTTTCTGGCTAAATATGCATGAACATGTTTACACATTCATCTTTACCTAGACTGATTATCCTTGGTCAGCTAGTAAAGTTGACATAAGAGCAATATAAAACCCAGCCTCATTTAAACAAGAGAAGTAATATAACTCACCTCTTATTTTCTTCAGTATACCATCTACTGATAGTGTCTGCACCACTGTTTACTTTTTTCCTTTGCTCCTTCCCTTAAAAAACAGATGATATAAACAGTACTGAAGGACAGTGATAAGAATTGTATTGCATCTGTCAAATGTATAACGACCATACTTTTAAAAGAAGGAATTGGAATAATTCCACTGTGATCTTTTTCATAGCAAGTAGCTTATGTAGTGAAATATGAAAAATTAAATGATGATAAAGGCAAGAGGAGCTGGAAGTGGGTGAGAAGATATTTTTGCTGTGTGTAATAAACAGACTGCCTACAAAACATGACAATTCCACTGTCACACCAAGTGAGAAGTAGGAGATTCATGACTCTGTCTCTTTAAAGCTTTCTTTTTTTAAAAAAAAAGGTGCTTCATGGAACTCAGTTTAATTAGAAAAATCTAATGAGAATATTTTTCAAACACCTTCCCCTGAATGCACTTTATTTCCTTACACTAGGTAGCCTCTTCAAAGAAGCTGTTACTTAGTAGTTAGTTCCAAGCAGTTGTAATTATGATGCAAAAGGAAAGCAGATACTATACCCACAGAAAATATATAAATGCATTCCAGAAAGGCCTGTTCCAAGAATTATGAGGCCTGTCTAGACTAGTGATGCTACAGATTTCACAGAAAATATGTTCAGTAGTTAAACATACCATGTTCAACATGTACAGTCAGGCTGTATGCCAATCAAGGGCATATTCAGCTTGCATATAGCAACTGAAACAGCTGACCAACAGTTTCTAGCTGCCTTTGGTCAGACACTGATCACAGGTCAGCTGGTATTAATCCAGTACATTTATTGGCACTGAATTAGCACAGTTGCGGCTTTCATCTTTGAACAAAATGGATTTCAGACCCTGACTCTGTGCAGTTTGCCATTATAAGTTGTGACTTTTGCTGACACTACAATGATAAAGCACTGAGTGATTGTTGTACATTCCATGAGGGACATCTAAATGAAAGCAGCTGCAAACACTGAAAAAGCTCCTCAGTACTGAAATAAAGCTTTTGTTAAGGGGGGCAATTCGTCTAAAGCTTCCCCAAATGGATTTTTTAAAACAAAAGACCTCTCCCATGAGGACCTCAATGACGTTTGACCCTACATGATATCATGGAGTGAGGAGAAACATGGATTGCTGGATTTTTTAAATCTTATTTTGAGTGATTGTTCCAATAGCTTTTAAAGAATCTGGATTCAGTTCGAGGAATGCAGAAAATGGTGTATCAACTGGAGTATTAACATTGCCAGCTGAGTTAAGATAAGCAGCTGCTGAGTTACCATAAGAACCAGATTGCACAGGACTGTGTTTCATGGGCAGGATGACAGACCTAATCAAGAGTACTTTCCCCTGAACCCCATGCTGAATCTCATCACTGGAAGTCTCCAGAATGTGCAGCTGATTGCTGAGAAAGCAAAAAGTCCCCAGGACACAGGTGTGCACGTGCAACTCTGATGAATAATGAGATGAGTCTAATGGTCAGTAAGAAGAGCTCTGACCAACATATTGTTTTGAGATACTGGGAAGATGTTATGAATGTGGATTTTTGAAGTTCCCTGGGTGTCAAAGTAAGCAATGATCAGGGAGAAAATTAAGTCATGCCTCTGTCTCCACTCTGAGGAGTGAGGTGCCACCATGGTACCACCACCACCCCATCCAAGGGAAATGTAGAAAAGGACAGGAGGAAGGTTTAGAAGCAGCTTTTCTTCGGATAGTAGCTGCTTCTTTTCGGGCCAGAAGTAGACCTGCTTTGAGGATGTCTTGAGTCTTATGAAGGCTTATTGTCACCCTGCCCTGCACTTCTCCTGGTTTCCAGGATTCTGAGGGTTGAGAGGCCCACAAGCCTATGAGGGTCGTGTCTCTTTATCCTTCCTGGATCCTTGGATAAGTAGCTATGAAAATGCACCAGTTTGCTTGCTAAGAAACAGAGCTAATACTAGAAGGACAGAAGGGTGGGAGGGTGGCAATTACTGGTTTAACATTTAGATTTATGACACTTTCACACATGCTGAATAATGTACGTTCAATCCACTTCCTTTTCTTTTTAAAATTTATTTTAGAAAAACAGTGGAGGTACAGAAAAGAAAGGGGAGAAAGAAAAAAATGGATTATACAAATGGATTATTACATTTGTCAAAGACAATCATACAGTACATAATGTATAGGACAGAGAATAATTCCCCTTTTATCCCTTCATTATAATTTTAAGGTATTATCTGTAAAATACAATAATTCTTATTTCTGTTGGGGTACAAGTATATTCATTAATTAAGTTTTATGTTTCAAACTTCATAACAAATCTATTTTGATTACACTGGTTTCCTAATTACTACATATGAAACATAACATATTTTCACCACTTCTATGTATTCATTAGAACCTTCAATAGATAAGTAGTATATCATGGTGTAAAAGAAGTCTATTATATATCTCATATGGAGAACCCATTTATAATCGGGATATTACATTTGAAAAAGATTTTAATTTTACTTCTATTTTGTTATGATAAATATGTATATGATATTTTCTCACTTTGAGTTTTCTCCTCCTAGCATAATATACATAATACATATTCCATCTTTCCTCACATTTCATAATACACCTGTTTCTCAAATAGGTTGTCAATTTTGCCATTGCAGCATATTCAGCAAATTTATTTTCCCATTCTTCTAAATGTGGACAGTTGTCTAGTCTCCATTTTGCTGTGTAAATACTTCTAGACACTGTTGCCATGTATTTGAATATTTCTTCTAACATTTCTGGTAATTTGTTAGGCAGAACACCTAATAGTATGCTCTTGGTTTCCATTTGGAATTTAAACTTTAATATAGTCTGCATTTTTGGTGTATCTCTTTCAAATAGCTTTTTGCTTTTTTACGTTGACCACATATGAAAGAAGGTTCCATCAACATCTTGACATTTCTAGCATTTTCCTTTGTAGTTTTTATGTGCTTTCTCAATGTCCTTGGAAAACATTTTGTACCCATTTTCTTTTAGTGTTTGGCTAACTGTAAATTTTATATCTTTTCCCCATAGTTGTTCCTACAGTTCTGGTCACCACACCACAGAAAGGAAATTATAACATTGGAAAAAGTGCAGAAAAGGGCAACTAGAATGATAAAAGGGTTGGAAGACTTTTCCTATAAAGAAAGGTTAAAGCACTTGGGGCTCTTTAGCTTGGAAAATGATGACTAAGGGATGACATGATAGAGGTTTACAAAATTATGCATGGGATAGATGAGGTAGAGAAAGAAGTACTTTTTTCCCCTTTCTCACAATACAAGAACTCTTGGGCACTCCATGAAACTGCTGAGCAATCAGGTTAGAACAGATAAAAGGAAGTACTTCTTCATCCAAAGAGTGATTAACACATGGAATTCACTGCCACAGGCGATGGTGGTGGCTACAAGCATGGAGGGCTTCAAGAGGGAATTGGATAAACATATGGAGCAGAGGTCCATCAGTGGCTATTAGCCACAAGGTATAGATGGGATCTCTCAGTCTAAGGCAAGTGATGCACTGTATTTTTGGTGCTTGGGAGGGAGGAGACAAAGCTTCTAGTGTCCTGACCTCACTGGTAGACCTCCTGATGGCATCTGCTATTTTTGGCCACTGTATGACGGAGTGTTGGACTGTATGGGCCACTGGCCTGATCCAACATTGGCTTCTTTTATGTTCTTATGTTCTATTGTTGCATAGATATCTGTTCTTTATGGTTTTGCATTCGTTTAATCATACATTTTTTCACTTGTTCATCTTCCATTTCTAGCTGGAATAAAATCCTATATATCCATTGTAGTAAATGCTGTTTTTGTTTCCTAATCAGCTGCTCAAATTCAGTAGCATCTCTTAGAACACCACCTTCAATATTCATGATCTCCTTTAGTCTTGAGACTAACTGATAATATATCAGCCATTAAATGGTTACACTTTTATCTTTAACTAGGAATAAGGCCCATTGTGGAAATAAATACAATGGACTCTAGAAAGAGGCTCTGGGTGGGTGCCCTGGGCTTGGGTGCTCAGCGTCAATTTGCTGTGGCAACCTCAGCAGGGTATGACACAGAGTCCACTGTTTTCTCCAGGGGAACTAATCTCTGCCATCTGAAAAATAGTTATAATTCTGAGTGATCTCCAGCCCTCACCTGGAGATTGGCAGCAATGGTTCTCAGGAAGAAATGGCTGATTTGGAGGATGGCATTGTACCTATCTGAGGTCCTACCCCTTCTCAAACCCTACCCTCAGTAGGCTCCCCCCTCAAATCTCTAGGAATTTCCCAACTTGGGGATGGCAACACTATCTCCTTCCCAGCCAACCATTAACCTACCTTTATCTGCCCCTCTGGCTTAAGCTTTCCATTTCCTTGCACTTCCCTGCTGTCTCTACCTTGGAAGTATACAGTCTTTCTCCGCAGTTGGGATCAAAGCAGCTCACATCATTCTCCTCTCCCCCTTTTGATCTGAAAACAATCCTATAAGGTAAGTTAGGATGAAAGTCTGTGAGTGGTCTGAATCACCCAATGAACTTCCACAGGAAGAACCTGGGTCTGGCAGACCCTGTTCTGAAGCACTAACTGCTACATCACACTGGCTATCACCTCAGTAGGGTATAAGACAGAGTCCACCATTTTCTCCAGGGAACTGATCCCAGCCATCTGGAGAGCAGTTTTTATTCTGAGTGATCTTCAGCCCTCACCTGGAGATTGGCAGCAGTGGTTCCCCAGGAGAAAATAACTGCTTTGAAGGGTGTACTCTATGGTATTCTATTCAGCTGAGGCCTCTCCTCTCCCCAAACTCTGGCTTCTGTAGACTCCACCACAAAATATCTAGGAATTTCCCAACCTGAAGCTGTCAACCCTAGTCAGGACTGGCCCCAATGAGTTTCCCACAAAGGCCAAAGGAAGCCTAAAAAGGGCCTCCTGTTTTTGTCTTTTTACTGACAGAACCAAGCTTGATTGCCTAGCAACAGCCACTAAGGGAAACGTTAGCCTCACAGCAGGAGGAGAAGAGAATGATTTGATGGCCACTGGCCCACCTCTATAGCCAGCCAGCCAGAGGAGCCAAGCAGCAGTAGAAGAACCTTCATCAGGAGAGACAGCCATTTGGGCAGTTTATTCTGCCAGGAAAGAATGGCCAGGCTGGCAGTGGGTGGGGGAGAGAAGCAGACACAGCACCTAGCCAATGGCACATGAGTACTGTTGGGTGGTGGTTGATGGGTCAATGGCTACTGGAGCACACACCCAATGGAAGAGCTGGAAAGTGCCAATAAACTGAGTTTTTTAATATATATTTACTTACCCTCAAAACCTAATTCATGACTCTCATTCCTCAAAACTTCCCTACTTCTCACAACCTTAAAATGTAACCTCTTCTGCCTGACCACCTCCCCTATCAGGTCTTAACTTTTTCCAGTAGAGCTTCTACTGCTCTGATAGGTTGGTGTATCTCTGAGCATTACCTGCCACAATCCTTTAAAAAAAAACAGAAAGAGAGGATCAGATCCTCTAGCAGCCTGTTCCAAAACTCTAGAGCTATTACTAAAAAAGCTTGAAGAGACCATGGAAGTTTAGTACCAATATAAGATGTTCTTGTAAATTACCAATTCTAATCAAGTATGCCTTAATGTACATTGCACATATACATGAAGATGTAAAATATATTTAACAAGCATATATTTTATTCATTCCTGCATCTGTTTATGCTTAATTGCTTCTCTGGACCTTTGAAGCAAAGGAAGCCACTTGAAAGTACCTTTCATAGGTCAAATGTCTCAGATAAATCCCTGCATCACAAATGGTTTAAAGTATCACACTCAGATTCTGGAAAAAGTCAAGGTCATTTTTTTCTGTGTAACTTGGTTTGCTTAAAATGCTTGAATTGCTTTGACAGTCAGTTGTAATTGTTAGATGCCTCTAATTTGGTCTTGACAATATTGATATTGGCATTTTTGTGACAGTCCTCTATTTCTGATTTCCTTTGTGAGTAATTTAAATAGTAGGATGAAGTGGAGTGCAGTGGTGTTATGGAGTGAAAATGTAAGTAATAAAGACTGCTGAGTTAAACTGAGTCATTTGTATTATGGTTAGCCAGGGGCTTCAGGAATCTGAACAGTACAATTGTACTGCTGAATGCCTTGGCACTACATTTTAATAAATGAAACCCAACAGAGATATAGCACTGAAATGTTCAAACTTACTCATATATGACACATCTACATCTTTTCTAGTGTGACAACCTTTATTGCACACATTGGTGGAGGACAGACTAGCAGAATGAAGCACAAGGGAAGCAGGGCAAAAAAAACCCGGGCCAAGTTGTCATGGGGCTTTCCGGTCTCACTGCATGAACTGATGCAGAACCATACCGGGGAGGAGGTGGAATGGAGTGTTCACTAGGGGTGTGCAAAAAAAAACAAACGTTTTTTTTCGGATTCGGGTATATTGGACCTGATTTTTTTCGGGAAACCCGGAAAAACCCAAATATCTATACCGGTATAGTATAGATATATGAAAATTTTCAGGATTCCCGAAAAAAATCGGGTCCATTGTACCCTAAGGCTATGGGGTGGGTAGCTGCATTCCCTTTTCTTCACCAGGACCATGTCCCTGCCTGGCAGTTCTGCAGGAGGCTGGCCTAGCTCCATCTCCCCTCCCGGCGCGGCATGGGGCTCCACCTCCCTCTTTTGTATGGATTGTATAGCAGAGCATGCAGAGAGATCCCCCCTCCCGCCCCCCCTCGGACCAAAGCCAGCACATGAGGACACCAAGAGGGACTTTGAGCACTCACCCAGCTCGCCTCAGTCTTTGAGTCCTCTCGGAAGCCCTCAACAACACACGCACACGCCGCGGCACACACTAGCCTGATTGCCGTGGGGGCGGGCACTCACCAAGAAAAAACCTCTCTGTGACAGATGGGAGACGGGCGAGGGCAGCAGGAGCCAATGGGGGCATGCAGCACAGCCGGCCAAGATAGACTGCCTGGCTGGAAGGGAACCAGCATGCGGAGGAGCAGTCAGCCTGGGGGCCTGGCCGAAAAGCCGGAAAAACACGGATTTTTTCCGGGGTTTTTTTCCAGGATACTAGGAGGGCTCTCTGGAGCCTTCCCTGTATCCGGAAAGCCAAAAAAATCCTGAAACAGGTTTTTCTGGGTTTTTCCGGCTTTTCAGAATGCCGAATGCACACCCCTAGTGTTCACACTGTGTGGCGGCAGCACCCCAGTTTTACGTGGCTTTGGTCCATTTCGCCAAACTGTGCATAGGCGTGTGGGCACATAGGCACAGCAGCAATTGGGGTAGGATCCCATGGCTGGGAGCTTTAACTCCACAAACTGGCAGTGTCCTCCCGGGTGATTGTGCACTCAAGCACATAGCATGCATGGGTGGTTATGCCAGATCAGCGGGTTCACATTACCAGCACCACTTGATTGCAGCTTATTTGCATCCACACTTCCAAGGCGGGGTGAGTACGGCACAGGGATGCCTGACAGCTGTGGCTGTGTGAACTGGCCCACTTAATCCACTTGAGAAATGTGCCTATATCGGGCCAAACTGCCAGTCTGAACTCAGCCACTGAAGGGGTATTCAGATTATATAATTAAGCAATGATATATGATTAATCAAATTACACATTTCACATAATTTATATAATAAAAATATGTAATTTGAATTATATGTTGAATAATATAGCCCAGACTTCTACTACCTGATCAGCACCCATGCTGAAATCCAAGCTCACAGCTAATAAAGTGGCTGCCCAAAATGCTCCCTCTAAAGTAAGGAATGCTCTAGCCAAATAATAATCATTTTAAAAGTCCATTAATTTCAGTGCATCAAATGAAGGGCTTGCTTAACTTTTACTTTTGAAATCAGTGATATTGAAGAAAATTTAATTTTTATGGGATGGTTTCCTAATTTCCTTCTGTTTCTACAACAGTCTCCTACTATGTGTACTCAGGCAAATATATATTTCTTCTCTGCAGCCATTCACTTTTAGATTTGCTTGCTTGAATTGAAGATGTCTCAGATAGCAATACATGCTCCCCCAAACCAGTATCCTTAAAAAACTTTCATGTCTTAAGACCCTGAGAAAGTTATCCTGTTTGGACAGGAAAATGGGAAGGAATAAGTGTGGGGAAAGTGAGGTGGGAAAAAGAAAGAAATGACAAAAGCTACCAGTTCTGTGAACGAATACCAATGCAGAGTCCAGGATTAGGGATGAACATGAACTGAACCACAAAACAAAATTCATGATGAATTTTGCTCTGTTCATGGTTTGTGAGCAGAAGTTTGTGGCAGATCAAGCATCATGAACTTTCACAAACTTTTAAATCAGTTCATGGTGGTCTGTGGATGAAGCAGAAAACAGGTTTAAAGGGACTCTGAGTCCTATTAAACACCTGCTTTCTGTTCCCTGCAAAAGTTGCAAAAACAGTTGAGCACCTCCCTGTCACACAGCTGTTTTTCAGGCTGTCTTCTGCAGTGCCCTGGGCAGAAGACAGCCCAAAACAACTGAGTGTGAGGAGCAAACTGCTCCCCATTGCTCAGCTGTTTTTCCAGCTTTCTGCAAATCCCGTTGAAAGGGACTGTGGTCCTTTTCAATGGGGTTTGCAGGACCATGAACCACAAATCACGCTTGGTTTGTGAACCTGTCTCCTGGTTCAATTTGGTTTATGGTTTATGGCTGAACCACAAACCAAATCAAACTGCATTTTCCCAGTTTGTGCCCATCCCTGTCTAGGAGGATCTAAAGGCTAAAGTAGGATCTAAGGGGAGAAACATGTATCAGAAGGGAGTCCATGGAACTCAGAAGATATGAGTAGTCTCAGGGCAGACACTTTGAGAAAAAGATTATGCCCTCCAAGTAATAGAGCAAGCAGGAACAAATATAAAAATGTTGTGAAGAGTTCTAGGAAGATTTCCACAGATTTAACAAGTGAGAAACAAGTGGCAATAAAGTTCAATGTAGGTAAATGTAAGGTAATACAAACTGGAAAACAATCCAAACTTTTAAGTACATGCTACTACGGTTTGAATTTGCTGAGACTGAAAGGGGATGAGAACGATTTAAAAGGGGATTAGACAGACTGATGCAGAATAGGTCTGTGAGTGGCTACTTGCCATGGTGATTAAATTGAACTTCCACAATTAAAGGTAGTAAGCCAAAAGGCAGCATCAGGGGAAGACTGAGGTCTCTATGCCCTGCTATTAGCCCTCTAGACTAAATTGTTAGCCAGGGAGAGATCAGAGCCCTGCAAGATTTAGTTTAATTCTGCAAGGCCTGCAAAACTGAGTTGTTCTGCCAGGCTTATGGCTGAGTGCAGTATAGGGGTCTCAATTGGTAAGATCTAAAGGACTTGCCTCCCCTCCCCCCTTATTTGCCCCCACCATCCCTCTTCTCCAGTGGTTGAATATTTCCCCTTCATAGTGGGTTTATGCCATCTTGATTTTATATAGCTGATTGTATTGTATTGTATTGTATTGTATTGTATTGCATTTAATCATTAATACTTGAATTATTTGATATTTGGAAATTTTAATTGTATATTTATAAACTGATGTTACCTGCTCATGAGTTACATAACAGGGATCTACAGAGTGGTTTCCCCCCCGTTTCCCCTTTATTCTTGTTTCAAAGGAAAACCTAAGCCTTGTAATTGCACAAAGTTCCTGGCCTGAGCTGAAGCCAGCTGGGAGCTTTGTCAAAGTAGTACTGCATCCATGAATCATTCATTTGATCAGGTCTATTAATTCCATTACAGCAGTAAAACATCCTAAGGGACCCAAACTCAATCCTCCTTCTGTCTCCTGGCATCACAAGGAAATCTAAAGGAGAAAGTTTTCTCTTTTTTTAAGAGCAGCTCTTTCATTTATTACATTTGGTGTGGCAGATTTCAGGATAGCAGATTAGTTATATATGAAGATTAAAAATGCATTTAATGCAAGGAAAGGTGAAAAAATCATAAAATAGCAAGTAAACAAAAATAAGCATTTAAGAGACATCATCAGTCTAGAGCTTCAGAATCCACATCATAATCTGTCATTAGGGCTGCCAAGTCCAACTTGGGAAATATCTGGGGACTTTGGGGGTGGAGCCAGGAGACTTTGGGGGTGGAGCCAGGAGAAAGGAAGTGACATCATTTTGTGATGTCACATCCTGTGATGTTGCTTCCACATGCTTCCACATGAACTCATGAAGTTTCCTAATACTGAATCAGGCCATTGGTCCATCAAGGTCAGTATTGACTACTCAGACTGGTAGTGGCTCTCCAGGGTCTCAGGCTGAGATCTTTAATGTCACCTATTACCTGATCCTTTTTTAGCTGAAGAGGCTGATACCTCCTGCATGTCAAGCAGATGCTCTATCACTGAGCAACGGCCCTACTGAATCCTTCCTCATCTCGGCAGAATATGAAGCACTAAGTGCTACACAAGTGCTAAATATGATTTTCATATCATAAGAACAGGAGAGAAGCCACAGTGGATCAGCCCATCCAGTACAGCCCATCCAGTACAACACTCTGTGTCACAACAGTGGCCAAAAATACCAGGTGCCCTCAGGAGGTCCAGCAGCAGGGCCAGAACTCCAGAAGCCCTCCCACTGTTGCCCCCCAAGCACCAAGAATTCAGAGCCTCACTGCCCCAGACAAAGGGTTCCATTTAGACCTTGTGGCTAATAATAGCCACTGATAGACCTCTGCTGGATGGGGACAGAAAGAGACAGACAGACAGACAGACAGTCAGAAAAAAGAAAGAAAGAGGGGGAGAGAGAGAAGGGAAAAAACTGGCAGAGGCACTTACTTCCATTTAGACCTTGTGGCTATAATAGCCACTGATAGACCTCTGCTGGATGGGGACAGAGAGAGAGACAGACAGACAGACAGACAGAAAAAAGAAAGAGGGAGAGAGAATGAAAAGAGCTGGAAGAGAAACTCACCTTGCCAGCCACATGCAAAAGCAGCTCCTTCCGTCCCTCCTTAATCTCTGGGCAGACCTCTCTTGCTGTGGAAGAAGCTCTCTTGCTGACTTCTTAAAGGGGAAATGTCTGGCGAGGCTTTTTACTGCAGGGCAGGCTCTCTGCAGACATTTCCCTTTTAAGGCAGCCATTTTGTCCCCCCGGTGGCCAACTTTGGAAAAGCGGGAATTAAGCACTAAAAATCAGTGTTTCCCCCGCCCTACCGGGGGACTTGGCAGCCCTATCTGTCATGTATAAAAAAAAGTATTATTTACTGTCAAAGGTTCCTGGTCTAGTCCTGGGCCAAGAATCTCTGTTTAAGGCCTGCAGAACACAAAATTGCAAAACCCTGGAGTGTGACTCCTTAAACACCAGTCTGGTAGTCTGCCATCAGCCCTTTAGACTATCCCAATGATCAGAAGCCAAAGGGCAAACTTCTAACCTTCCCAATACTAAACAAGAAAATCAGCCCTGCAAGGTAAGCTTGCAGAATGAGTTTATCACAAAATCAATTACTCTGGTAGCTGGACAAGCCGTCTAGGCTCTGGATTTAGACTGAGGTCAGCAGAAGGCAAATAACCACAAAAGTAAATTAAAATATATTTTATTTAAAGTGCAAGAATATTTCAAAATGACAGGGATTGTAAGGATAAAACAAGAAAGCCAGGAATTTAAAAGCTAACTAAAACAGTAATTCATTGTTTTTAAATATCACTATATCTGATGTTACCATTCTCAGTTTAAGGCTTCAATAATCCAAAGTGGCTCTCTCTCCTGAGAGTCATCATAGCCAGGAGCTTTCTGGCTTGTGTGAGCAAAATGATGACTGCATGTCAGGATCTCAGACAGTCACCATCAAGCTAAAGAATAACATAGAAACCTACTTTATGGGAAAGGGGCCCTCATGGTCTCAGGCCTGAAAGACCAATATGGACCCTGGGTGGTGATGTATAGCCAATTCGCTAGGCCAGTGGCTAAACAGATGACCTAAATGGTGGTCTGACCTGGAAGGAAGGAACAAAACTATCTGCAGCTAGGCTTGGCCCTTTCCCACAAGTGCAAATCAGATACCTTAACTGAATGGCTAATTGGGAACTTTTACCAGGCTTCCTGACTCCTTTCTACAGTTGCTGTTATCTGCAGTTTCAGAAGGTCAGCTTGCTCTGGCTTAGTAAGTTGTTCCTGAACACTAATAACCCACAAGCAGGCTGTTTTAAGCCTGAACCAAACTTTCAAAATGGACAAGATTTTTAGGGAACCAGTTTTTTTTTCACATTTACATCACAAGAATGTGAAACCTTATGATCTGCCGTGGCACTTCCCATACTACAGTGGTGTCACTCTAAACTACAGTGGTGTCTCTAGCGTGGTGGGCACCCTAAATAACAGGGATAGATTTGGCCTCCAGACTGCAGAACAGTGGTAGCCAATCTCACTGCAGGCTTCCACCTTCTGCAGGCAGCAAGAGGAGTGAAGGGAGAAAAAGCCACCTCTACAACTGAAAATAACACCCTTTGTTAAATACTGGGTTCAAGACGCATTGCAGTGAAACAGTTCTATTTTATTAAGTTATTTCAAGAACAAAAGTAAAAACCCCAGGGCAACAGTCCTGTTTAAATAGCATGCAAAAACCACACCCAAACACACCCCACTCCCACCAATAAGCTATTTACATAACATTACTTCCTCATTGGTCACCTCCAGAGTCCTGGTAGCTATTGTTCTGGATCTCGAAGCTCAGCCAGTTTCTGGTAGACAGTCCTGGAATGTTCCAGCCCTAATACATAACACCCTTTAAAGTTTAAAAGGCAATTCTTTTCAATAGAAATTGACCTGATTTCTGGATTCAGAGTCCAAGCCTTCCTCTGACTAGAAAAAAAATGGGGGGGGGGGATAGATCTGGCCTCTGGAGGTTGGAGGCCAGATCTTCCCACTGAAAAGAATGGCCCCTTTAAACTGCACTGTGGAACATGTTTGAACGCACAGTGAAAATCTTCCCAACTTGATTTTAGATATTTGCAATAATCAGAAGAAAAAAAATGAGAAATGGGAAATATTAGGAATGCCTTTCACAGTATCATATATTGCTGATCTAATCTGATATAGGAAATTTTATTTATTTATTTATTATATTATATTATATTTGATTTGATTTGATTTGATTTCTAGCCCTCCTGCCCCTGTACAGCAAGGCTCAGGGTGGGTTACATCAAAGCAATAACAATAATATAGATACAACAATTATATATAATTATAAATATCTTTAAAACCATACACACACACTAAAACAATCTGATGGCAGACAATAATGCAATTTAATATCTCCTTTCCCGCAATAGCTGTTGCCTAACACTGCGACAGAGGGTGGATGATAAAGCTGAAAAAGACAGAAGATGACAACCAAACAGAACAGAACAAGGGGAGGTCAATCCAGATGGACTTCTGCCACCTCAACCAAAGGCCTGGCAGAACATCTCCATTTTGCAGGCCCTACAGAACTGCATTATGTCCCACAGGTCCCAGATCTCTCTTGGGAGAATGTCCCACCATGCTGGCACCAGAGCCAAGAAGGGTCTGGCTCTGGTTGAGGATAGGTGGATATCTTTCGGGCCACAGATCACCAGAAGATGTTGGTTCATAAAGTGTAAAGTTCTTTGAGGGACATACCCAGTATTCTATTGGGTTGGTGATACACAGTAGTACACCCCTAATTGTTTGATTACTTGCCAGGGGTCCGCTGGGGCCGGAGCGATGCGGAGTGAGGTGGAGTGAAGCTCTGCCAGCTCAGGACTGGCCAGTAGGGCAGCCACGGGCTGAATCAGTTTCTCTAATCTGATTTAGCTCGCCGCTGAAATTCGGCAGCAACTTTAAAAGCCACTGGAGGGGAGGGGGTTTGAGGGAGAGGCTCCAAACTTGCAGGGTAGCTGCTGGGGCCTCTCCTCGAAATGCCCACCAAGTTTCAAGAATATTGGGCCAGGGGATCCAATTCTACAGGCCCCCAAATAGGTTGCCCCCATTCTCTCCATTGTTCTCTATGGTAGGAAAAAAGTTAACATTTTTTCCCTCCATAGAGAACAATGGAGGGGGTGGGACAATCTGTTTGGGGGCCCATAGAGTTGGACCCCGTGGTCCAATCTTCTTGAAACTTAGTGGGTATTTCGAGAAGAGGCCCCAGCAGCTACCCTGCAAGTTTGGAGCCTCTCCCTCAAACCCCCTTTCCTCCAGCCCCTCATATACCCTATGAGTTTTTGCCATTGATTTCAATGGCCCATAGGATATAATGGGGCTGAAACTGACATTCCCTTTCTGACACACTTCTGGTGATGTCAGGGGACGAGGCATATGCTAATGAGTTATGCTAATAAGTTATGCTAATGAGCTCCTGCACCTCTTTTTCTACGAAAGGACCCCTGTTACTTGCTAGTTGCAGCCTACATCCTGCACAGGGGTAGTAGTCATCAGAGCTGCACTTTGGCCCATTGGCTGCATTAAAACACTTCAAACACATCAGACTGTAGAAAAGTACAACTGTACATGTGTGATCACATACTGCATTGCCATAGTTGCCTCCTTCCTTTCACCATATCTGTTGCTACCATTTCCAGCTGATAAAGCACATAAAGGGGCAAAATTGTTTGACATTTGAGATAAGAGTTTTGTTTAGGTAAATCTGCATGCCTAATGGCAACACTCCTTACTGACATCATTGGATTTGTAGTTTGTTTTGTCTGTGCCTGGAAGATTGTATCACTGTTTTGATTGTGGATATCTTCGTAGATTATTATCACTAATCAGCCAGGGTCCAACATACCTGATGGACTGCCTTTCCCCATATATAGCCCAGAGAGCACTACGGTTGGGGTCACAACACTAATTGACCTTCCTGGGCCCCAAAGATGCTAGGCTCATTGCCACCAGGGCCAGGGCCTTTTCGGTGGTGGCTCCATACTGGTGGAATGAGCTCCCGGAAGAGAGCAGGGAAGAGACCTTTTACACTACCACAGGGCCTGCAAGACAGAGCTATTCCACCAGGCCTTCAACTAGGAGCCACCCTCACCACTACCACCAACATCTGTGGTTAAGGGCCGGCCCCAGCTTTGAGAGCAGGGCATACCATCACGTGATGCCAAAAAATTGAGTCAGAAATTGTTTGCTGCTACATCAATTAATGATGGAATGACTACTACTACTACTACTACTACTACTACTACTACTTTATGACCATCTGAATGTTTAAAACATTTTAATTGTTTTATGTAGATTTTATGGTACTTGGTACCGACCAGTGTAAGCCACCCTGAGCCTGTTTGCAGGGAGAGTGGGATATAAATGGAATAAATAAAATAAATAAATAAATCTAGCTCTTATAGTAGCAGTATATAACAGTATCTATGAGGTTTAATGAGAGTCTCCTTCTTATCCTAATGTGAAAACACAATGCAGTTTTTAACAGTGGAAAGTCTGAGACATGTCAAGTTAGTGATTAAAATGTAAGTGGGGGTGAGGTGAAATTTGGTTACAAAAAACAAACCAATGACAGCCATCTTCAGAGACACAGCCTTGTTGAAAAATATTACACAAAAAGGACTTTTGGGGGATGTTGCATATGATAGTGATGCTTTAAATGGTAATGCTAGAAGCCCCTGAACCAAAATGGCTTCTGCCAAATCACTTGTTTTTCCTTTTACCAGATTCTAAGCAGGTGCTGAACCACAGGCACACCATGCAGCACAGTAGCAGAAGTAACTGTAAACTACGTGTATATATGAAAAACATAACTAGAAATCAAGGCAGGGATGTGGAACTTTAGACTTCTTGCTATAGGCACTCAGGCAGGAACAATTAATTTTGTGTCTTTTTAAAAAGAAATCATATACTTCATTGCAAGAAAACAACATCAAAAATCAGAATGAGTGTCCAAATTCAACCATCATTTACCAAGTACAAGAACTGATGGGGAGTCAAGTATATTTTGTTACAACCTGTAAGCTCATTTCTAAATAAAATTCCCCCCCAATGACTCATAAGAGTATGTGTATTGGATTAGAGCAGCAAGGATGCAGGCGGGTGTGTTTATCAAGCCCAGAGAAATGACTGAAGTCTGGCTTTTCCTACGTTTTCTAATTCATAAATAGATACCTTCACTATGGATGGCATGCCACAGTTACTGTTGTATTCACTGTGTGCATGTTTGCTTGCTTGCAATTACATGTTGTCTATATTTTTGTAGTACTAAACTGATTCAAGCCTAATTCCTGTTAACATTTTTTTCACTTTATCTTTGCCGACACCCTAATTATATTACCACTGGATCTTCTGGCACATTATCTCCAGTAATTTCTTTTATTTCTCCCAGGAAATCCTAATAGTGAATGAGAATGTTTACACATTTAGGGTATATTAAGAAAGAATTATCAGCTTGAGGAGGGCTGTGCACTTCATGAATCACTCCATGAATATATATTCCAGTAGTACAATGCTGTCTATGTTGCCTCATTGTGTTTTGATCCTTCACTCTCCGTTTTAAGAGAAACTTACTTATTTTTATTTATATCTCATCATATCTGCAGGATGTCAAATGTGTATACAACAAGAAAACTGTTTCCTTATCTACCTGCAATTTGACTGGGAGGATCCCTTGTGAGAGTTATATAATGCCTGAGGATTTCAATGGGAGTAAAAATTACAAGCAGAAAATTATCTCCCATGGAAACCAATGGCCATTAAAAATGAATGGAATAACTCAGTAACTACATGTTATGTACAGTTCCATGAATTTCCCACAATGTTTAATTCATTCAGGGGCAGTAATTTAGAAATGACAGGAGCAGGGTGAAAACACTATTCAGTTCTTCTCTCTTATTCCATTTTCCTGCTAAAAATTAATACACATATACACCAAGTTGCTTTTACCTGTACTGGAGAAAAATCAGTATCTATAATTTTTAACAGCAGGAGTAAATGGAGATTGGGATGGTGACTTGGGGGGAAAATGGTATGAGAAAAAAATAGTTAAATAGTTCTTCTCCATACAGTTTTCTCCTTTTAAATTAAAGTCTCAGAGGCTATATTTAATGTTGAAAAAAAGGACTATCATAGTTCATCCCTCAAATGGAGATACTTAATAACAAATATAATGAAACCAAATCAATATTTTTAAAAGGACCAAAAACATAAATTGTATTTCTCCCTAATAGCTCATTCATTCATTCAAGTGATGTTGCAATGAATTTTAATTCTAAACATGAATTTGACAAATCATTGCTATTAAAAAGTGGTTCTTAATGAAAGGTAGAATTTTTTTACTGTAATTGGAAAAAAATGGAATGAAACTTGTCTCGGTAGCTCTGTGAAAGACTTTTTAAAAATGTGGTACAAATGCAAGGAACCATCCAGCCATAAATATGAATACTTTTTCCAGATATCATGGCTTAGTAGAGATATTGAGGGAATTACTAATATCCCAAGTTAAAGAACAGCATGAGGTATATTTTCAGCTCACCGCATGCAGAAAGGCTGTCTTCAAAGACATGAATTCTGATTGTGTAAATATTGTTCCATACAACAAAGCACATAATTCCATTACAATAGGAAATCAAGGACTTCTTAGGGCACTGTTGCATCTCCCTTTTTATAAGAAGCATTTAACAGAACACTTGAACAAATATTCTTGTTTAATTATATCAGGAGATACCAATGTTATACATAGCAGTGGTAGTTAATCATCATCATGAAATCTCACATCTGATATTCTTAACACAGAGATTAATATCTGAATCCCTGTTATCTGCAATGGACAGGAAGACTTTTTTGAAACCCCCCCCACACACAAAACAACTATCATTGTCAATGGTTCTAAGAGGGTAGTTGTAATGGTCTGCAGTAGAAGAGCAGAGAGACCAACAAGATTTTGGAGGTACAAGCTTTCAGGAGTCAAAGCTCTCTTCATTATATACAGTATTTAACAATGGGAACTTTGAATCTCAAAAGATTATACCCCAAGAATCTTGTAAGTCTCTGAAGTGCAACTGGACTCAAATCTAGCTCTATCACTGACGGTATTGCATTGGATTCTGGATGGCATCTACCTGCAATATAAAATGTAATATTCAGGCAGCTTGGGTGCTTAGTAATTAGTACATGTTTGGATGATATCTTGGATCTTAGGGTCACTATTCAGAAATGGAAAAAATGCAACAGATTAGTGGGTTTTAAAAATTGAATTCATCAACAATTTGATGTTCTAGGATTCCATTCCTGCAAGATGTAATTCTGTAGCTGTGGTGGGGCTTTGGTGTGGGACATTCAGACATAGTTCCTGCAGTGAGGATGCCTGCAGCAAATTGGGCTAAGGGTGATGATCCATAGCAATGAAGACATATAGTCTCCAGCTACTGCTCTTGTATTTATTGGGTTCACCAAGTTATTTATTTATTTATTTATTTTTCAGATTTATATCCTGCCCTCCCCACGAACAGGCTCAGGGCGGCTTACAAGGGCACACAGGCCAATTCAATACATTAAAATAGATAAAATCAACTAAAACAGTTCCAATAAATAAGATAATTTACTATAAAAGCTTCCAATATCATGTGTTCAGATGTCTACCCAATAGTAAGGTCCGAGCCCCCTTGCCACCACGCCCAGGCTGTACTGGGCCAGCTACATCACAGATAGCATACATGATGGGTGGTATCACTGGTGGCAGCTCCTATTCGAAGGCCTGGCGGAAGAGCTCTGTCTTGCAGGCCCTGTGGAACTGCATTAAGTCCCGCAGGGCCCTGATCTCCTCCAGGAGCTCGTTCCACCAGACAGGAGCTACCACTGAAAAAGCCCTGGCCCTAGTTCCGGTGAGCTTGATGGGGCCCGGGACACAGAGTTGATGGCATGACCCCGACCGAAGTGCCCGCTGGGGTATGTATGGAGAAAGGCGGTTCCTTAGGTATGTTGGACCATGGCCATATAGGGCTTTATAGGTAAGAACCAGCACCTTGAAGCGAACTCAGTATGCTATGGGCTTGACTCCCTGACACACCCCAGGTAGTTTACAGTACTCCTGAATATGAGGTCTTGCTCTCCCAATGATCTCCATGATCAGGCTCAGTCTCTTCTAACTCCGCTGTATTATTACCTTAAGTGTCTGGCCCAGTAACTGGTTCTTCACCCTGCAGGCTGTTGGCCCTAATCAGACAGCCCTAATAGGATGCCTTCTTCTCACACAGCTGTGTAATGTAACAACCAGCTATGCCCTGCCATGGGCATTCCCAGCCACACCATGTCCACAGGGTGCCTTCCCATCCTGACTTCAGGCTTCCTGAGGCAGTCTCCCCATCCCACTGTCAAGGCCCATTCTCCCAGTTAGCTTTCATCCCATTGGATTACCAAAGTACCGTTTGTTGATGTTATATATTCTGGGTGTTTCAGAGCTCCAGCAGTCCAGCCATCACTAGTGTTCAAAGCCTTGATTAACTTGGCTTATCCTCAGGTATGCCCTTACAGTACATGTAATTTCACTTCAGTGCAGTTAAAAATGTAGGTTGATTCTTATAAATTCTCACACTACACTAAATGAAATCAGGCTTCAGTTGTAAACCTTAAAATCAATGAGTCTTACGTTTAAGGAGGTCATTTAGGTCTGGTGGGATTGTGATACCTAAGCATTTCCAGTTGGATGTTGTCCATTGGAAGGGTGATGAAGATCGGATCCTTTCTTCAAGTTCCGGCTGTACATAGATTGGGATAAGCTTTGATTTTTGCATATTGACTTTCAGCCCGGTTGTTTTTGGTAATGATTGGAGTAACTGGCCTAATTCAGGAAGAGAAGTTTCCGGTTTCGATATGAAAATAAGTAGATCATCCGCGTAGAGACTGACAGAGTGCGATATGTTGTTAATCGTGATGCCGTGTATCTGTGGGTTTGTCCTAATGGCCGCCGCTATTGGCTCAATCGCTAAGGCAAAGAGGAGAGGTGACATAGGGCAGCCTTGTCGGGTACCACGTTGAAGCTTAATAGTCCTGCTCTTGTAATCATTAACCAGGATGCCAGCCTTGGGGTGAGCATAGAGTGAACGAATTGCAGTGTTAAAGTGTGGCCCAAAATCCATAGCCTTTAATAGCTGTTGCAAATACATGAGTTCCACACTATCAAAGGCTTTTTGGAAGTCGACAGATAGAAGTAAAGAGTTCAGTTTCTGCTGCTTACTGTATGAGATGATGTTGAGAGTGCGTCTAATGTTATCAGTTAGGGTTCTGTTGGGATGAATCCTGTCTGATCCAGTTTGATGTAGAGATGAATAATGTTTTGGAGACGGGTGGCTAGGGCTTTGGTGAAAATCTTTGTATCGCAGTTTATCAAGGCTATAGGACGATATGCTGCTGGGGATTCTTTGTTGCCACCTGGTTTTGAGATAGGCAGTAAAATCGATTCATCCCATGATGGAGGCATCTTACCAGACGTCAGGATGTAGTTGCAGGTTTCCGCCAGCTGATCAGCGATGTGTTTTTGAAAGATCTTATAAAATTCTGGGCTAAAGCCATCTGCTCCGGGTGCTGTATTAGATTTGGTGTGTTGAATCGCCCTCTGGATTTCCTCAGATGTAAAGGGGGCATCCATTAAAGCTTTGTGTTCTGGTGACAGTTTCTTGAATAGGGATGTGTTTTGCAAAAGGGAGGATATGTCCTCTGGTTTAGGTCTGGTAGAAGTGTACAATTCTTCATAGTATGTGGCAAAGCATTCCGCTATTTCCGCGTTTTTAGTGAGAGTAATGTTGCTACCGGACTTCATTGAGTGGATTCTGCGTTCTGCTTGTTTTTGTTTCACACGCCAGGCTAGGAGTTTTAAATTTCTGGGACTCTTCTGCCAATATTGTTGCTTCATATACAAGAGTTGTTTTTGTATTTTTTGAGTTTCAAGCGTTTGTAGAAGTTTCCTGTTGGCTTCAAGTTCTTTCCAGATTTTCCTGTTACATGTCGTTTTATGTACTTTTTCTAGTTCTTGTATTGATTTGGTTATTTTATTGATCTGTTGTTGTTTTTCTGTTTTCAGGCGAGCTGTCATGGCGATGAGATGGCCTCGCAGCACTGCTTTAAGTGCGTCCCAGACTATATGCGGTTTCACGTCGTCTGTGTTGTTTTCTTTGAAGTACAGGTCTATCCGGCTTGCAATTTCTTCTTTATAAGTGTCGTTTAATAAAAGAAATTTGTTGAGTTTCCAATGTCTTTGTTTCTGTTGTTGGTCATATTTACGTATATTTAGTTGCACATATGCATGGTCAGTCCACATGAATTGTCCAATGTCTGCAGTATCAATACGAGGAGCAAGTGCAAATGATGTCAGTATGTAATCAATGCGTGTGTAAGTTTGAAAGCGGGGGGAGAAGTAAGTATAGTCACGTTCCCCCTTGTGTAGTAGTCTCCAGGCATCGATCAGGTCATGTGTGTCTAACATTTCCTGGAGTTTGGATTTGGCATTAGTTTTCCTTCTCTGTTTCTTCAGAGGGTGGCCTGATCTGTCCAATTGTTGATCTAGTATTAGGTTAAAATCACCTCCCAGAACCACGTGGCCAACTTTAAAAGAGTCTAACAATGTAAGAGTAGTGTTTATAAAGGCTTCTTGAGCAGCATTTGGGGCGTATATTGACGCGAAAGTGAAGGGTCTGTGGTCCAGCTTGCCTCTTACAAAGATGTACCTGCCTTGGGTGTCTTTTAGTACGTCTTCACACAGGAAGTTAACATTCTTCGCCAACAGTATGGCTACCCCTCTGGACTTGGAGGTTCCACTTGCATGGAATTGTTGTGTATACCAATTGCTTCGTATGACATGAGTAGAATCAGTCCGAAGATGAGTCTCTTGTAAAAAGAGGATATCAGGCTTCTCTTTAAAAATAAATGACATCATACGTTTATGTTTAACGGGGTTGTTCATGCCCCGTGTGTTAGTAGAGCGGATTTTATACAGCTCTGCCATAGATGTAGGATAAAACAGTAGTTCTAAGCACTAAGAAATAACCTTAACGTTGCTTGAAGGATAATATGCAATACAGTAGTGGTATTGTAACAAATAAATTGTATAACAACTTTAACAGCGTTCAATAAACTAGGTTACCAATGTATACACCTATAAAAACGTTATATTTTATCTTATATCCCCCCCCACAACAATAACAATAATAGAAAAGAAAATTGGAAAGAAAAGAAAAATTCAGCTGAAAATATGGTTTGTTTCTTCTGTCTCCCAGGAAACAGTCACAGTGAGCGTACTCCTGGGAGAGGATATCAGGAGCTCAGAAGGCCAGTGATTAGACTGACCAGCAGAGAAAAAACTGCTGTCCGGGGGCTCCTTGAGATAGGGGGCACAATCCGATCCGCCCTCCCCTCCCCCCTCCAAAAATTACATATACAAGTTATAACCAGGCAAACTTAGAGTATAGTTGCCTTTAGTGCACCTTGTAAGTATCATTCTAAACCGCAATACAATAAATTGAACCTAAGGATTAAGATTTGTGCTGACCCCCAGTTGTTGGTGCAGCGAGTTTGCTGATCTGTTCCGGGGAATCTGGGAACAATCTTTTCCTTTTATTGGATTTTTTGTCATCCATTTCCATATGTGGGTCCTCATTCAGGATGTCTAAAAGAGCCTGGCCAGATTCTTCGTCCCAAGCGTACAGTTGTTGATTTTGACATGCCACATACAGTTTTCCCGAAGGAAGCCATCGATATCTTTGATTCATTTTCTGCAAGGCTGCTGTTATAGGCTTAAGTTTGCGTCTGATTGCTATGGCTTCTCTCGGGATGTCTGGGTAGATTTGTAGAGCCTCCCCTTCATATTGAAAGGCATCAGAGTTTCTAGCCAATTCTAAGATAGTTTTGCGGACCCTGGCGTCTGGGATCGTTACGAGAATGTCTCTTGGGGAGGAACATTTAGAGTTGTTTGAGGATCCCATTCTGGATGCCTGAGTTATGATTGGGAACACTCCTTCCTCTAAGTTAAGTGCTGTGGCTAAAATATTTGCTATAAATGCAGTGAGGTCTGCATTAGTTTCTGCCCCCTCTTTTAGGCCTCTGATTTTAAGGTTAGAGGCTTTTACATCTGCCTCTAGTGAAATGAGAGAGTCCTTTTGCTCTGCTAGTCCTTCCTGCAGCACCTTAATGGTTGCCTTATTAGCTTGCCCTAGGTCCCAAGCTGCTTCTGCTTTCTGAGCTGTTTGGCATAGGGAAGACTGTATGTCCTCTAGTTGGGTGGAAAGGTCTGTCATTTTTCCTAGGAGCCCTGTCTCCATTGATTTGAGGTAGCTTAATATAGCCGTGGACGAGGGGGAGCTTACCAGGCTATCCACATTTTCGGCGGGAGTCACCATTTTAGTTCCGGTTTCTTGGGAGGCCGCTTTATTCGGGCCGTTTTCCAGCAGGTCCTTTACCGATTTTGAGTGCCCCGCCGACGGCTTGGCTTTCCCGGAGTTGAGTTTCTTCATTTTGTTTAGGTTTGTTGTTGTCTGGTGTGTTTGCCAAGGCTGGAGAGCGCGGGAGAGGGGAGAACCGCTCGACTACACGTCCGCCATTAACTGCTGCGGCGCCCCGCCCTCCCCCGGCCAGCATATAATGAAGGTCCTAGAGCCCTGGATGCATGCTTGTTCTGACCATCTACTGGGCATGCTGAATCACTCAAGAAAGGCTTCATGATTTCACCGTTCCTGGTCTCCTGAGTCCAGTACTCTTCACTGGTGATGAAGGTGGGATCCCAATGAGCGACTCCTTGGCCAACACCAGCACCGCATCGAGCCCAGACCAGATCCATCAGCCGCCGGCCCTGCTTGGCTTCAGTGCCACTGCACCACCATCGGCTCCCGAAGATCTCACTCAACGCACTGCTGCACATCCCAGAATGGCCACCGCTCCGGGAACCACCCACCCATTTGATCCAGCCTGCCCCGAAGCCTGGGAAGCCTGGACGGACCAGCTCACATCCTACTTCGACGCACAGGACATCACGGATGCCAGGAAGAAGAAGTCCTGGCTCATGGCCTCCTGCAGGGTAAAGACGCTGAAGTTACTCCGCAGCCTGCTTTCCCCTCGTACCCCAGTGGAGACCACGTATGACGACATCATGGCACTCCTAAGGAACCACTTCTCACCGAGACCCTCCAAGAACCCGCAGCGGGTGAAGTTCTTCCGCTGGCTGCAGCAAAAGAGTGAGTCTGCCTCCAATTACCTGGTGGCCCTCCGCCATCTCCTGGTGGGGTGCGAGTTCATGGCTGTAGAGGACATGCTATACTCCGTGTTCCTGTGTGGGGTCCGCGACCCCAAGCTTCAAAGAAAGCTGATGGCCAACTCCACCGCCATCCTGGATGAGATGCTAACCATGGCTTGCACCTTTGAGGTCTCTCAGCAGGAGAAGCTAGGCACATCCGCAGCCGCCCACCAGACCGAGGCCACTGCAGACTGTGATGTTTCTGAGGATGACAAGACACTCCAGGTACAACGCCGGCCTCCGGGACAGGGGTCCCGCAACTCGGGTGAGAAGGCTTCCCGCTCAGTGACATCACACTCCAAAAATTCCACATGCACTAGCTGTGGCGATCAGCATGACCGCCGGAACTGCTGTTTCCGGGAAGCAGAGTGTCGGTCATGCTGCAAAAAGGGCCACATCGCCCGGGCCTGCTGCACCTGCTCCAACTGCCACACCCAAGCCGTGCACCAGGAATCTACTGAACTCCTCCAGACAGCAGCAACCCACCACCACCACCGCAAGACACAGCAGGTAATGAACTTGCCCCCCGACACCCCCCAAAAAATTAAGGTCTCAGTTTTGATCAAGGGGACCCCCTGCCAGAAGGAAGTAGACACTGGGTCATCCTACTCCATAATCTCAGAGTCCACCCTCCGCAGGCTCTTGCCCACAGGGAGGCCCTGACTTCGGAAAGTCCAGGGCCTAACCCTGTGGGACTTTCAGAAGAACCCGATACTGATAAGGGGGTTGGGCAAGTTCCGGGTCCAATTTAAGAACTTTACAGGATGCTTGGGCCTCCTGGTGGTGGCAGGCAACCTCACAAGCCTGCTGGGACTCTCCTGGTTCCAGCCCCTAGGGCTGGGCATCACCGAGGTACACAGCCTGCGGCCCACAGATTTTACCGACATCTGTGAGGAATTCCCAGTGGTTTTTGATAGGGCACTGGGCTCATACACAGGGCCACCCATCACCCTGGACCTTGACCCCGCAGTCCGGCCCGTGCGCATACTGGTCCGCCATCCACCACTCGCACTGCAGCCCAAGATCGAGCGGGAGCTTGATAAGTTGATCGCCCAGGGAGTACTAGAACCAGTGTTCCATGCCCGATGGGAGACCCTGATTGTGACACCAATGAAGGCAAATGGGGACATCCACATCTGTGCGGACTATAAGTGCACCATCAATATGGCACTTCAGGCCCACGCCTACCCAGTCCCGGTCATCAGCCATGTGTTGGCCTCCCTGGCTGGGGCGCAAGTGTTTGGGAAATTAGACCTGGCCCAGGCCTACCAGCAGCTGCCAGTCAACGATGCCACAGCAGAAGCACAGACCATTATGACACACAAGGGGGTGTTTAAGGTAAAGCGCCTCCAGTTCGGGTTCAGCGTAGCCCCCAGGATCTTTCAAGAGTTAATGGACCATTTGTTAAAAGGTCTTCCAGGGGTGCAGCCCTTTTTTGACAACATCTGGATCGCGGCTCCGGACCTCAAGACCTTCTCGGCCCGCCTACGCTCTGTCCTCCAGCAATTCCAGGACGCCAGCCTGAAGGTGAAACGCGAGGAATGCCTCCTCGGGGTGGATTGCCTCAGCTTCAAGGTGGACGCCCACGGAATTCACCCCACTAAGGATAAGGTGAAGGCCCTGGAGCCCTGGAAGCATGCTTGTTCTGACCATCTATTGTGCATGCTGAATCACTCAATAAAGGCTTCATGATTTCACCGTTCCTGGTCTCCTGAGTCCAGTACTCTTCACATGTAATAGGTTGATTGTTTTGTTTTTAACTGTTTTTAACTGCTTTAAATTATGTATTATATGAATTTACTCCATGCTGTATGGTGCCCTGAGTTCTGTTCTTTCAAAGAAGAGTGATTTAAAATCCAGTTTAATAAATAAATAATGAGTGAATGAATGCCCCATGATGCTGTGGGAACCATGAAAAATGCTGTCAATAGCATCAGACCTGGGGCAAAGAACCTGTGTGAAAATAGCCCTTGGAAAGATAATTATATGGTCATTCAAAAACCAACAGAACTAGTATAATTGTAGCAACTTCATAGTATGTGAAGAATTGAATGGACAATGCTCAGTGCTGGCCCATTTCATAGTATTCCATGAGGACAGTCATTTATTGTAAATCACTGCAGCTGGTAGTTTCCCATCTCATCAGAATTCAGCAACTACTTTGGTTGTCTGAGGCCAGAGCTCCAAAAATGATGGCAAAACTCTTATGTGAGTTAGTAATCTAGTGAGAGTTTGGGAAGCCCTATAATACATGCATAACTTCCCATGCTGTTAAAGGAGCCTTGGACGGTGAGAAAGCAAGATTCCAATGCTGTAGCTTCCAGGTGCAAGTGAAGTTGTACCACAAGAAAGCTGAGACAGCAGAGGCAATGGTGGTCAAGAAAGTCAGAACTGTAGGTTGTCTCCCACACCCCATGCCTCAGAGGGCCTCCTTGTGGAGTCAGGGGTAACAATGCTAGTAACCCAGAGATACATATTCATTCATGGTGTGTACTATGGCATCAGTTACCCAAAGGCAATTTCCCCCCTTTCCTATAAAAAGGGTTATTATACATGAAGCCTAAATTGCCTTTGGGCCTCTTATGTCATTTATGTTATTTCTTGTTAATGTGGGGGAAAGCAGAAGAGACTAATTTAAATAGTACTTTGAGCATCATAGGTATTACAGTCATGCTACATCTAAGGATGTACTTTAAAAAGAGGTTTTGTTATCACTTCAAAAACCTGATTTATTTTTGTTATTGGATTAATTGTCCTTTCTGTTAGCTTCAACAGAAATCAAGGTTGCCAGGTCTGGGTTAGAAAGTACCTGGAGACTTTGCGGGTGGATCCAGGAGAGGGCAGTGTTTGGGGAAGGGAACAGCCTCAGCATGGTACAGTCCCATAGAGTCCACCCTTCAAAGCAGCCATTTTCTTCAGGGGAGCTGATCTCTGTAAACTGGAGATCAGATGTAAAAGTGGGACATCTCCAGGCCCCACCTAGAGGCTGGCAACCCTAATGGGAACCATTGAAATTTGCATGAAATCTTCAACAGGTAGTAGCCCTCATTTAAGGGATCTTTCCTGCCAAATTTCAAAGAGATGGAAGAAATGCTCCCAGTTTTTCCAAAAATGCAGCCTTATAAAAATTTTTAAAGATGGACAATATAACATCTAGAAATCTCCATTTGGATTCCTATCCGTTCTCTGCCACCAGCTTAATGATGGAACCAGCTTCTTACTAGACCTGCACAGACAACTCTCCCATTTGTTGACTGAAATTGCAAGGCAGGAGAACTGGCACAAGTACACCACCCAATCTTTGAGTAATTTGTAGCTTCAGAGCATGACACCTAAATGCAAGAAGAAGTATCACATGAACATTCCCTCCTGAAGATCACGGACACCGTTTTCCAAATGTTGCTGATCATGGGGAGGAAGCAGATGCTTAGACAGTTCCTCCATGTGTTTGCACCATTGCTTTAGCTGACTTAATTCCCTGCAGGATTTTGGACCAATTAGAACCTAGCCAGGTGCAGCCCAGAAAATGCCTTCAGAACAGCTGGGGTAGCTTTTCCCTAGCACTTTTAAGCTGATGGTGAGAAAAAATGCCTCAATAGATCAGCCAGTTTGCAAGGCCACTAACTTTATCCTCTAGACTTTGGCAAGCTGTAGTCAGTGGGGAAAGTCCCTGCTCTTCAGAAAACCAGCAGACTTGGAAACCTGAGGCCAGAACAAGATGCCTTCCGGTGCCATTTACCCAAATAAGGACATCTCTTGGGCCCATAATGTACAAGGCAACCTCTACAGATTATGCCACCACATCGATTATTTTGGGAACAAAACAGTCTAGTGTAAACCTGTGATCTGATCTGATACAGCACTCAGTTATGAAGAAAAACTGATATAGAGAGGGAGACTCTCAAACAAAATAACCTTTATTACTCTAACAAGATACTGAGAGAAAAATGAAATGCAACGAAAAACAAAAATATTAAGTCATGTTGCAATATAGTGATCAGGGCTCTTCTTGTAGAAAAAGCCCAGCAGGAACTCATTAGCATATTAGGCCACACCCCTGATAGCACAGCTCATTAACATATTAGGCCACACCCAATGTTCCCAGAAGTGTGGTCATCCAGCCACATCCACCCTTTGCTTCTTATTCTGTTTACCTTGTTGTCAAAACAGTTTTGACAAAACCAATAAAAACATTACTTTCTGTTCCATCTATAAAAACCTTGCCTGAACCAATATCTTATGTCCAGCAATTATTCCCACACTGGATTGGAATCAATTCCTAAGGGTTAGGTTCCCATGGAAATCAGGTTGCCTTCCTGCAGAATGCCAACCTACAGGTGGGGTCTGGAGATCTCCTGGAATTA
The DNA here is from genome assembly GCA_029233225.1 of Lepidodactylus listeri. NCBI lineage: Eukaryota > Metazoa > Chordata > Lepidosauria > Squamata > Gekkonidae > Lepidodactylus > Lepidodactylus listeri. The sequence continues at coordinate 112,382,752 of JARCFY010000001.1, read as the reverse complement.
CAACTGAGCTCCAAACTACAGAGATCAGGTAAATGGCTGCTTTGGAAAGTAGAGTCCATGGCATTATGCCTTGCTTAGGTCCCTCCTTCCCCTAAACACCCCCCTTCCCTCCCAAATCTCCAGGGATTTCCGCAACCTGGAGTTGGCAACCCTAGTTCACTGGCAGAACAACGCTAGGAGCCAGTTTGGTGTAGTGGTTAAGTGCACAGACTCTAATCTGGGAGAATCGGGTTTGATTCCCCACTTTCCCCTTGCACCTGCTGGATGACCTTGGGCAAGCCATAGCTCTGTACCAGCTGTTGTCTCAGAGCTCTCTCAGCCCCACCTACCTCACAGGGTGTCTGTTGTGGGGAGGGGAAGGGAAAGGAGTTTGTAAGATGCTTTGAGACTCCCTTGGGTAGTGAAGGGCAGGGTATAAATCCAATCTCTTCTTCTAGGTTTGTGGATGCACTGGATGGGAGTAGTTTGTGGACTATTTTATTCAAGGTACAAAATTTTATTCAAGGTATAAGATTTCATGTGCCACCCACACTTCTTCAGATGGAAGACGTGTGCATGCACACAAAAGCTTATACCTTGGATGAAACTTTTGACTCCAACTTTGTTCTGCTGCTTCAGACCAACACGGCTACCCACCTGAATTATTACACTATAATAGTTTTTATAAGCAATTATGTACCAGTGGTTACCATGCAGAGTCTGTCCTACAGGTAAAATTATCCTGTGAACAGGTGGTCTTTACCACATAAAAGTATCACTACCATCACAAGATCACCAATCGTTGGAACTCCTCAGAAGCGGAAATCTCTCTTATTAGGAGGTTTAAGAACATCAACTTTGCTGGCCCATTAAAGGCAGATGTTAGTGTAGTGGCAGGAGAAGAGGGACAATCATCTTCTTCAGAAACTCTGCCCACTTTTTTACATTTCACAAAACAGGCAATCTCCAAAGTGCAGCTGACCATGCTCATTTTTAGTTACAACTCTGTTTCTCTGCAGATGTCCCCCAAAGTGCCCCATGCAACAGTCAAGTGTTCTGCCAACACACACAACAATGAAGCTACTTTTTTAGATTTTTCTCTTACATGGCAGTAAGCACCAAACCACTTTAATACAGACTTTAGACACACATATATTTGCAAGCCATTCCCAACAAGACATAACAATGAACTCAGGCTTCAAACTTACTTTTCTTAAGCAGAAGATGCCATGAGAAAACTAAAGAGAGTATCAAAAATTAAAGATATTGTCAAAACCAGCATTTCCTGGGCTCTCTGCTTTTTTACATCCTCCCCCTTTTTAATATATTTTTTTATAAAAACAGAAAGAACTGAAGGAAGGAAGGAAGGAAGGGTAGGTGGGGGGAGAGAGAGAAAGGAAGGAAGGAAGAAGGAAGGAAGGTAGACAGACAGAGGAAGGAAGGAAGGAAGGAAGGAAGGAGAGGAAAGAGAGAGAGAAAGGAAGGAGGGAGGGAGAGAGAGAAAGGAAGAAATAAAGGTGGGGACAGAGAGAGAGAGAAAGACAGAAAGAAAGGTGGGGGGGAGAGAGAGAGAGAAGGAAAAGAGATGGGGAGGCACTTACTGGAGCAGGGAAAGCCACACAACGTCGGCAAGCCAAATGCAGAAAGCCTAGTCCTTGTGCTTAATCTCTGGGCGGGGCTTTCTCCTGCTGGCTGTTTGCTCTTAAAGGGAAAGCACCGGGTGGAGCTTTTTCCTGCCGGCTCTCTGCAGGAACTTTCCCTTTAAGTGTAAACAGCTCAGGCCGGGCAGGGAGGGAGCAGGGCAGGCTCGGATGCCAGCCGGAACGGCATTCCTGTGCATTCCTGCTGAAATCGAGCCCTGATAGTGATGCAATCCTAACAATGCTGTTTTGGGTAGTTGCCTAATTGGGGTTGTATATGGGCAATGTGGCGAAATAAAGGGTGAAAGGAAAATCATCCATTGCTTTGTCTTGAAGAGAAGAGTCTATCATGCTAAAGAGCAGGGGAAATAGGATGAAAAGCTTGTCTGAGGCAGGGAATTGCTGGACTGAAGGAAAAACTTAAACCAGCTATGAAATTGAGTGTCTAAGTGAGGGATGAGGACTCAAGAACCAAAGGAAGGGTTTTAATGATTCAGCAAAAACAACAACACCACAGGCAAAAGTCCATAAAATAAGCCTACTGCAAAGTCAGGGAAGGAAACTCAGGTGCAGAATCAACCATAATGTCAGAGGGGCTTCATATGCCCTATTTATCGGTTTGGAAGGATAAGGCACAGAAAGATTCACATTGAGGGGGATTAGAAGTCCATATATGGACAAAAAACAGAGTACAACAAGACATCTCAGGTGGGGACTGGTGGATCAGCTTGAGCTGGTCTGACATGGCTGAGCAATGGTTTGATGACATTCCTTGGATTTAGAGATGCTGCAAATTTCACTGTGAATAAGTTCTGTGGTTGAACTTACCATATTTGAAGGTAGCCATCAGATGTAAGCCAATTGCTTGGTCTGTTCATTTCTTACCAAGCAGAAACAAATGCCTGCCAAACTGGATGCTGTTGATTCAAACTGATTGGCAGCCATTAACCCACTAAGGTCTACTTAATTAACAGGCAGATAGGGTTTTATTTATTTGTTTGTTTGGTTGGTTGTTTGTTTGTTCTATTTGTATCCCACCTAGCCAGCGAACCGGCTCAAGGTGGCTAACAGAAACCCAATACCATAGAGGTTTACAATATAAAACCGTTAAAACATTAAAATTCCCATAAAATTTCCAAAGATGGTGACTTCAGAGTTTCCCAGTAAGCGAAGGCGGCAGGGGTACTCCCCCAGGACCAGGGCGGTGTTAGTAGCCAGCTCTCCACCTGATGGCGGCTCCTATTTGAAAGCCTGGTGGAAGAGCTCTGTCTTACAGGCCCTGCGGAATTGCAATAAGTCCCGCAGGGCCCTGATGTCATCCGGGAGCTCGTTCCACCAGTAAGGAGCCACCACCGAGAAAGCCCTGGCCCTGGTACAAGTCAAACGGGCTTCTTTCGGATCGGGGCAAGTCAGGCAATTCTGTGTGCCTGACCTCAGTAACCTCTGGGGCTGATATGGGGAAAGGCGGTCCCTCAAGTAGGCCGGCCCCTGACCATAAAGAGCTTTAAAGGTTAACACCAGCACTTTGAATCTGATCCGGTATGCTATAGGCAGCCAGTGCAGCGTCTGCAGCACAGGCCGGACACGGTCCCTCAAAGAGAGGCCCGTCAGCAGCCTGGCCGCAGCATTCTGCACCAGCTGCAGCCTCCAGATCTGGGACAAGGGCAGCCCTAAGTAGAGAGTGTTACAGTGGTCAAGACATGAGGTGACCATAGCATGGATCACTGTGGCTAGGTCATCGCGTTCGAGGAAGGGGGCCAGCTGCCTAATCAGCCATAGATGGAAAAAGGCTGCCTTGGCAGTGGCTGCTACCTGGGCCTCCATTGTCAAGGCAGAGTCCAGGAGCACACCCAAACTCCTGACCCTCGGAGCTGGCACCAACGGTGCCCCACCGAAGGACGGAAGTGGATGCCCCAACCCCGATCTGGTCCGACTCAGGCACAGGACCTCCGTCTTCAGAGGATTCAATTTCAGTCGACTCAGTTGAAGCCAGCCCGCAACCTCCTGCAATGCCCGCTCCACGTCATCTGGGATAGAGCCGGACCGGCCGCCCAACAACAGATAGAGCTGGGTGTCATCCGCATATTGATGACACCCCAGCCCATGCCTCCTGACAATCTGGGCGAGGGAGCGCATATAGATGTTAAACAACATCGGGGACAGAACCGCCCCTTGAGGAACACCACACACCAGTGGGTGCCTCTGGGAGGTCTGTTCCCCGAGCGCAAGCCTCTGTCCCCGATCTTGGAGAAAGGAGGCAAGCCATTGTAAAGCAAGTCCCCGTATCCCCGCGTCGGCGAGGCAGTGGATCAGCAACTGGTGGTTGACCACATCAAAAGCCGCCGACAGATCTAACAACACCAGTGCTGCCGTGCCGCCTCGATCCAGATGTCTTCGGAGGTCATCCGTGAGGGCGACCAGAACCAACTCCATCCCATGACCCAGTCAGAAGCCAGATTGAAATGGGTCTAGCATGGAGGTGTCATCCATGAAGCTCTGCAGCTGGATCGCCACCGCCCTCTCCAGTACCTTGCCCAAATAGGGTAGGTTAGACACCGGCCGATAGTTGGCCAATACAGCCAGGTCCAAAGATGGTTTTTTGAGGAGGGGACGGACCATTGCAACCTTGAGCGCCTCCGGGAACAGCCCTTCCAAGAAGGACTTGTTAATAATATCCCAAAGCGCACCACACAACCCCTCATGGCAAGCTTTTATAAGCCACGAGGGACATGGATCAAGGCTGCATGAGGTTGGGCGTACAGTCAAGAGCAACCTGTCAACCTCCTCAAGACTGAGGGGGCTGAAATGATCCAAGGTGGAACCAGAAGACGTGCATGGAGCCTCAAGTTCACGCACTATCTCAACTGTGGCCGGGAGTTCACGGCGGAGCAGCAAGATTTTATCTGCAAAATAGCTCACAAGTGCCTCACTGCCAATTTCCAATTCCCTATCATTTAGTGTGCTCTGAGGCACTTTAGTTAAAGACCTAATAGTTCTAGATAATTGGGCCGGGCGAGAGCTAGCAGATGCAACCTCAGCCGCATAGAATTGTCTCTTAGCGGCCTTGATTGCCATCTCATAGGATCTCATAAACATCCTATAAGATGCTCTTGATACTTCGTCGCGAGATCGCTGCCACCGTCTCTCTAGCCGTCTGAGTTCCCGCTTCATCAGCCTCAGCTCCTCGGTAAACCAGGGGGCCAGCTTAGAGCGGGGGCACAGAGGGTGTTGGGGAGTGACTTCATCAATGGCTGCCGAGAGCCAGTTATTCCAGTCCTCGACCAGCCCATCTACTGAGTCGCTGGAAGGCATGGGTTCCTGCAGAGCTGTCAAGAACCGCTGAGGGTCCATCAGGCTCCACGGGCGAGCTAAAATCCACTCGCTACCCAAACAGAGTTGGGGAGACACCATCAGACGAGCCTTCAGGGCATAGTGGTCAGACCATGGCACTGCCGTAGCAGTCAACTGGCCCACCGTAACCCCCGCCGTGAAGATCAAGTCGAGCGTGTGCCCGGCCTGGTGTGTAGGAACCTGTATAAATTGGGTGAGCCCTAGTGCCGCCATGGAAGACACCAGATCCCTCACCGGGGTAGAGGCTGCATCGTCGGCATGGACGTTGAAGTCACCCAGGACTACAAGCCTTGGGTGCTCCAAGGCCCAGCCCGACACAGCCTCGACCAGCAAGGACAGGCTATCGGCTGGTGTGTTGGGAGACTGGTACACTAGCCAAATAGCCAACCTCTCCCCAGCTTCCCACACCAGGCCCATGCACTCTATGCCCGCAAGCCTCAGCGGCGGGAGCGCCCTGTAGGAGTAAACCTCCCAAATGAGCAGTGCCACTCCTCCTCCCCGGCCCTCAGTCCGTGATTGGTGGAGGACCGAGAACCCGGGTGGAGCTAACTGGGAGAGAGCCACTGTCTCTCCCTCTCGCACCCAGGTCTCGGTCACGCACACCAGGTCAGCGCACTGCTCTAAAAGATATTCCTGCAGGGTTGCAGTTTTGTTGTTAATAGACCTGGCGTTACACAATACCAATCACGGAGGACGGTCCTTCCCAGCCTCCCTACCGGTCACTCTCGAGATGGGACACAGGCAGGAAGGAGGTCGAGCTTCTCCATTTCTCCGCCTCCTTCCCCTCACAAACCGCCTGCTCCCACCGCTATATTTCCCCTGCCCCAGAAGTACTGGAATCCCCAGTCCAGATGACATTGCCGCCAGTGGCCTTCACACGGCACAGTGCCGGTCACAGGCCAACCAACGCCAACAGTGCCCAGAAAGAGATCCAACCCCCAAAGCCGCCCACGCTAAGCCTGAGCCACTCCCTCCTAACATTCACTGAAACACAGAATTTATTGATGACTGATTTATATAATTTTTGAGCAATCTGATGTTCTAATCAATTGCCTACTGAGTGGAATGGTTTTCCAGGTAGGATGGGGAGACAGTAGAACACAGTAGGGCTGTAAGAAAATACATATGCATGAAAAGACAATTGTGCTGTACTACATGGTTAGTAAGGAGTACAATGAAACAACCCATTAAATACCCACAAACAGATCAATGAACTATCAACTGATTAGTCAAAAAATAATTTCTGTTCACAACTGGCAAACAGAACACATGCAGAACCAGCAAGTATTTGAGCATCCCTACCTGGATTTGGGATTGAATTCTGTATTCTGAGGAGGCTTCTACAGCCTCAAGTTATTGTCCTGTAAACTTGAGCCAATTACTCTTGGCTGTGGGAGTGAGGAAATATTTGGAAGCCTTAGACAAACTAGTATGCTCTTTGTAGTGTTCCAGGTCCTGTATGAGAGTGTAAAGAGGAATTCCTACTAGTTCAGGTTTGCAAGACCTGAGGAAGGCTCTTAATGATAGAATGTTTTGAAGGTCATTAATTCATGGGGCTATCATAAGTTGGATGTGACTTGACAGCACTTAACACACACACAATGGACTGTCTAGAAACAGTAATGAGAAGCGAATGAAAAGGTAACCTTCCAGACCAATTTAAGGAAGCCTAAAAATTCTACTTGGCTCCACAGTGACCACCTAATTCCATGATGCTGCCCAGGAAGGAAAGGTGAATAAAATAAACAGGAAGACTATGTATCCTGCATCCAGAGCTCGATTGGGGCAGGGGCGCACCGGGGTGCCACTCCAGGAGAGAGGAGGCTGGGGGGCGGGCACATAACCAAGCCCCACCCCCAGCTCGCTTTCCCTGGCCCACGCTTTGGCATGGAGCTGGAGGAAAGTTTCCACCCTGCTCACCCTTCCCGGGCCACGGCAGGCCACCAGCCCAGGGAGAACCCCCATCCCTCCCCCCCTCGCTCAGCCCCCATCCCTCCCCCCTCTCGCTCTTCCCAGGCTGTGGCAGGCTGCCGGCCCGGGGAGAAGCCCCCATCCCTCCCCCCTCTCACTCTTCCCAGGCCGCAGCAAGCTGCTGGCCCGGGAAGAAGTTCGCATCCCTCCCCCCTCTTGCTCAGCCCCCATCCCTCCCCCCTCTCACTCAGCCCCCATCCCACCCCCCTCTCGCTCATGGCATGCTGCCGGCCCGGAGAGAAGCTCCCATCCCTCTTCCCTCTTGCTCTTTCTGGGCTGTGGCAGGCTGGTGGCCCGGTAGGGCTGCCAAGTCCCCCGGTAGAGCGGGGGAAACACCGATTTTTAAAGCTTTCCCCCGCTTTTCCAAAATTGGCCACCGGGGGGACAAAATGGCTGCCAGCAGGGGAACCTCGGAGCCTGCCCTGCTGGCCTCTTGAACTTCTTAAAAGGGAAATTTCCCCTTTAAGAGCTGATCGAGCAAGACAGCCCCGCCCAGAGATTAAGGAGGGACTAAGCTCTTCCTACTGAAGGGCTTCCGTGCAAGGTTGCTGGTGGAGTAAGCTGCGTAAGGTGCCGGGGTCTGCGAGCTCTTTTCCTCCTCTGTCTCTCCCCCTCCCCCTCTTTCTTTTTGCTGTCTGTCTGTCCACTGTGGTTTTGTCAAAGGAATAAACTGTCACTTCCAAAGAGGTAAACATCACAAGGAGAGGTTGCCTGTAGAAGGTCTGGGAGTGGGATTGTTTAAAATGTCTTGTCGTGGCTGTTTGGGTCCCCCCAATCCTCATTTCCCTTCTGCAAATAAAAGTTGGGATTCCTCATTTTTATGCCAATTTTCTGTTTCTTTCAACCATGTCCCCCCCCCCCACCCTCCGGCAGTAAAAATCTGCATTTTTAAAAGCATTTGTACATCAAGTAACCGGTATTTTAAGTTAGGGATGGATCCAACTAGCTTTTCTGCTGGCGAAAAGGGGAGGACAAAGGTCCTCTTTAGCCACCAAAAAGCCTATGCTGGAGGGGGGGGGGAGAAGTTATGGGACTTACATGGACAACAGCTGGGTGAAACAAGGGCCAGAAATAAAGCCTGGGAATTGGGCAAGAGTAAGTGAAAAAGCTGTCTGTCTGTCTGTCTCTCTCTCTCTCTCTCTCTCCGTCCCCATCCAGCAGAGGTCTATCAGTGGCTATTATAGCCACAAGGTCTAAATGGAAGTAAGTGCCTCTGCCAGTTTTTTTTCCTTCTCTCTCTCCCTCTTTCTTTTTTCTGTCTGTCTGTCTGTCTGTCTGTCTGTCTGTCTGTCTGTCTCTCTCTCTCTCTCTGTCCCCATCCAGCCGAGGTCTATCAGTGGCTATTATTAGCCACAAGGTCTAAATGGAATACTTTGTCTGGGGCAGTGATGCTCTGAATTCTTGGTGCTTGGGGGGCAACAGTGGGAGGGCTTCTGGAGTTCTGGCCCCGCTGCTGGACCTCCTGAGGGCACCTGGTATTTTTGGCCACTGTTGTGACACAGAGTGTTGTACTGGATGGGCTGTACTGGATGGGCCGATCCACTGTGGCTTCTCTCCTGTTCTTATGATATGAAAATCATATTTAGCACTTATGTAGCATTTAGGGCTTCATATTCTGCCGAGATGAGGAAGGATTCAGTAGGGCCGTTGCTCAGTGATAGAGCATCTGCTTGACATGCAGGAGGTATCAGCCTCTTCAGCTAAAAAAGGATCAGGTAATAGGTGACATTAAAGATCTCAGCCTGAGACCCTGGAGAGCCACTACCAGTCTGAGTAGTCAATACTGACCTTGATGGACCAATGGCCTGATTCAGTATTAGGAAACTTCATGAGTTCATGTGTCAGCATGTGGAAGCAACATCACAGGATGTGACATCACAAAATGATGTCACTTCCTTTCTCCTGGCTCCACCCCCAAAGTCTCCTGGCTCCACCCCCAAAGTCCCCAGATATTTCCCAAGTTGGACTTGGCAGCCCTATGGCCCGGGGAGAAGCTCCCATCCCTCCCCCCATCACTCAGCCCCCATCCCACCCCCCTCTCACTCTTCCTGGGCCATGGCATGCTGCCGGCCCGGGGAGAAGCTCCCATCCCTCCCCCCTCTTGCTCTTTCTGGGCCGTGGCAGGCTGGTGGCCCGGGGCGAAGCTCCCATCCCTCCCCCCATCACTCAGCCCCCATCCCTCCCCTCTCTTGCTCAGCCCCCATCCCTCCCCCCTCTCACTCTTCCCGGGCCGCAGCAGGCTGCCAGCCCGGGGAGAAGCTCCCATCCCTCCCCCCTCTCACTCAGCCCCCATCCCTCCCACCTCACTCTTCCCAGGCTGCGGCAGGCCGCCGGCCCAGGGAGAAGCCCCCATCCCTCCCCACTCACCATTCCTGGGTGGGAGGGGGGAAGGAGGGAGGGGAAAGCTGGGCCCCAGTGCCCAAGCAAGAGGGGGAAGGGAGGGAAACACCAGGCCAAGTGGCTGACAGCCACTCGGCCCGAGGGGGGGAGAGAAGCACCTTGTCTGTCTGTCTGTCTGTCTGTCTGTCTCTTTCTTTCTTTCTTTCTTTCTTTCTTTCTTTCTTTCTTTCTTTCTTTCTTTCTTTCTTTCTTTCTTTCTTTCTCTTTCTTCTCTCTCCCCACCATCCACCTACCTACCTTCCTTCCTGTTCCTTTCCTTCCTTCCCCCCTCCCTTCCTTCCTTCCCCCCTCCCTTCCTTCCTTCCCCCCTCCCTTCCTCCCTTCTCCCCTCCCTCCCTCCCTTCCTTCCTCCCTCCCTCCCTCCCTCCCTTCCTTCCTTCCTTCCTTCCTTTCTCTTTCTCTCTCTCTCTCTCTCCCCCACCTACCTACCTACCTGTTCCTTCCTTCCTTCCTGTTCCTTCCTTCCTTCCTGTTCCTTCCTTCCTTTCTTTTCTTCTCTCTCTCTCTCTCCAACCTACCTACCTACCTTCCTGTTTCTTCCTTTCTTCCTTCCTGTTTCTTCCTTCCTGTTCCTTCCTTCCTTCCTTTTTTCTCTCTCTCCCCCCACCTACCTACCTACCTACCTTCCTGTTCCTTTCCTTCCTTCCCCCCTCCCTTCCTTCCTTCCTTCCTTTCTTCTGACACACTTCCAGTGATGTCAGGGGTGTGTGGCCTTCTGACACTTCCGGTGACGTCAAGGGGTGTGGCATATGCAAATAAGTTATGCTAATGAGCTCCTGCACCTCTTTTTTTATGAAAGGACCCCTGCCTGCATCACTGCTACATATATTGGCCAGGCTAATTAATGCACATTGGCTTCCCCAAACCCCATGTGTCAGTTTGCCTTTAAATCTCTCACCGAGGTTTAGGCACATTTTTCCCCTTTAGATGTGTTTGTCATCATTTACCTTTCATTTTGCAGTGGTTAGTTAAATCTTGAAGTCTAGCTGAACTGTCTAAACTTGCTGAGCAACTTAGTGATCAACATTTGGAAATTTTATTTTTGCGCTGATGGCCTTTTAACATTATGAAAACATGTTACAATCTGGATCTTGATTGTTTGAGACACTTTCAGCTGTGTGAACATTATTAGCTGTGTATTTTTAATTGTACTTTTATATTTTAACAACATTAAACAAATAAAAATGTAAAATGATGTTACATAAATACTATGAACAGTGAAAAAAGTATTTAAAACTTTTAACCGTGAGAAGCAAGTTTATTCCCTGCAATTCCCTGTGAGCCCAGCTTTTCTAAACTTTCCTGTTCACCTTTCTCCAGAGCTGTTAGTTCAGATTTCTACAGCTCCTTTGCCAACTAGCAAGCATGTCCCTTATTTGGTCCCTGCTGGACTAATTATCCACCTGTTATTTTTCCAGTCACTCTCCCTGCCAGCACTATAGGGATTTGTTAGTTTCCTTTAGTTTAAAACTCAAGTGCTTAGTGAACTAAGTTAGGTCTGTCTGTTTCTTAGTGCCCAGTTGTCCAGTAGCAAAGCCCCCCCTCCCATACCATAGATCTTATTTTCAAGTCATCTGTAAAAATCACTCCTGACTCCCTTTTAGCAGCATAGCAGTGATCACATTTATTACTTCATGTGAACAGGCACATATTGGTTTTCTTTTTATATTCATTTATATTTTTGTCACTGGTTTTGGTTCTCTGCCTGTCACTGCTAGTTTTGTAGATTAGCTCATTTTGGGGTGTATCCAAAGCTTCCATTCCAATAATGGTGGAAGGGATTTTGTATCCATCCCCAAGGAGGCCACCAGGAGAGGAGAACATGTCCTCTGCTTTTTGAACCTGCAGATGCACATTTCTGCCTTAGAAGTTTTGGATCCAGCTCTCTGGAATCGGGAAATGGACTGGGCTGTTAATAGAATCACCCCTAAGCACCATTTCTCCTCCAGACAGAGCCAAGCAGTCTCCCTGGTTTACTGGGGAACTGATGGCAATGAAACGGGTGGGAGGACAGCCAGAGTGCCACTGTGAGAACACTCAGAGAAAGACTGATCAAACACAGCATAGAGTGCACATTAGAGCCTATTTCATGGTGGTGATGACAGTGAAAAGGCATTATTTCTCTGACATTATTGCATCTGTACATATTTGTTCAGCTAAGTTGTTTCATGTGGTTCAGGGGCTTTTCAATCATAGCCCTAGGGAATTAGATTCTGATCAAATGAACCCACTTTGTGGACACAAAAAGCCAGATTTGCTCTGAATTAGATGCTGGAATAGAAGCATGCTCAGATGATGTTCCTTTGACACCTGCTTGTCTGTTTTATATGGATACTTTTCAGCTTGTGGAGCCCAAAAATATTGACAAGATCCTTGGAGATGTGAGACCTACCTGTGTTCTCGACTCTTGCCTTTCTTGGTTGATAAAAAGCTGCCAAAAAGGGACTGACTGAGTGGGTAAGGGGGATGGTAAATGCTTCCATGAGTGTCGGAGTTGGACTACACATATTTAAGCAGGAAGTGATTACAGTTGTTTCAAAAAACCCTCCTTAAACCCTACTGTGCTAGAGAACTTCCAGCCATTCTCCCATCTTCCATTTTTGGACAAGATGCTTAAGTGAGTGGTTGTTTCTGAGCTCTAGAGACTCTTAGAAGGTACCAATTTTCTGGATCTATTTTAATCCTGCTTCAGGCCACAGTTTGTAACAGAGACTGCTTTGGTCACCTGCACTGAGAACTAGACAGAGGGAATGTGACCCTGCTAGTACTGCTGGATCTCTCAGAGGCCTTAGATACTATCAACCATAGTATCCTACTGAGCTGCCTCTCAGCACCTGGACTGGGGAAGCACCATGTTGCACTGGTTCACATCCTATATGAAGGGTTAGTATCATAAGTTGGTGCTGGGGGATTCCTGCTCCACCCTATGGCTATTGGCTTGTGGGTTACACAGGGTTTTATAGTATCCCACACACTATTTAATATCTATGAGAAGCCACTGGGGGAGGACATCAGGAGATTTATTTTCTGCTCAGGTCTATAGCTATATGAGCAGAAATAGATAGATGGATAGACATCAGGAGGTTTGGGCTGCAGTATCACCAATATGCAGATGATACCCTGATCCAGATCTACCTTTCTTTCCCACATAATTCCAAGGATGATGTTGGATCAGGCTCAAGGTTTTAGTAACCTTAACCTTTAAGACCCTAAACGGTCTGGCACCAACATATCTATGAGACCACCTCTCCTGGTATATCCTCCAAAGAGCACTTCGTTCAACAGAGAAGAACCTTCTGGTGATCCCTGGCCCCAAAAGTATCCAGCTGTCCTAATCCAGAGCCAGGGCTTTCTCAGCCCTGGCACCAACCCGGTGGAACTCTCTGCCAAATAATATCCATGCCCTGTGGGACCTAATGCAGTTCTGCAGGGCTTGTAAAACAGTGATGTTCCACCAGGCCTATGGTTGAGGACAGCAATGGTTTTCTAGGTCGCCTGGCTCCTTCCTTCCTTCTCCTGCCTCAGGAAAAGGATACTAAATTGTGTGTCTTTTTGCACCATATGAAATTGTTAATTGAATTAAGGTTATTTTAATTTTTAATCATTTGTAAATATTGTTGGAAATGTTGTTCCCTGCCCTGAGCCCTGTTTACAGGGGAGGGCAGGTTATAAATTGAAATCAGCAAACATACTGAACTGGAACTTGGAGTCAGCAACAGCCTGGATGAGGGTAAACAAGCTGAAATTTAATCCTGACAAGACAGATGTTCTCTAGGTTAGTAGAAAGGCAGACCAGACCCTTCAAATCTCTCCTGTTTTGGATGGGGTTATACTTCCCTTGAACCCAGGTTTGCAGCTTGGGAGTGCTACTTGAAATAGCAGTCACCTTAGAAATCCAGGTGGCTGTGATAGTTTGGAGTGTTTTCCCCCAGCTTGGGCTGGTGCATCAACTGTGTGTATTAGTCATATCTAGGCACAGTAATCCATGCTTTAGTTACGTCTACACCAGATTGTTGCAATGCACTCTACCTAGGGGCTACCCTTGAAGAATGTTTGGATGCTGCAGCTACTGTAGAACACTGAGATTAGACTGCTGCTTGGGGGCAGCTATTGAGAGCATGTGACCCTGATATTACAGCAATTACACTGGTTACCAATCCACTCCTGAGCAGTGTTCCTTCTAAGCTGAGTTAGTGTTGGCTAGCTTACAGTTTCTTAGCCTCCGGCTCACACATTTTTGTCATAACTCAGGAAGGATAGCTCCAGAGCAAACTAATTTATGCAGTAGCCAAATTGCTCACTCACAACTTTAATGCCAGTAGCTCACAAAGTAGAATTTTTGCTCACAAGACTCCACAGCTTAGAGGGAGCATTGTTCCCGAACCCAATTTAAGGTATTGGATTTGACCTTTAAAGCCTTTCAGGGCTTGGGAACAAGGCATCTGAAGGATGCTTTTCTCCCAAATGTTCCTGCCTGGGAATTAAGATCACAGGGAGAGATGCTCCTGAATGCCCCATCAATCAAAGAAGCTCATTTGGTGAGTACATGAGAGGGCCTTTTCAGTGGCAGCCCCATAATTTTGAAACAGCCTCCCCAGGGAGGTGTGCCTGACCTTCTCACTGTTGGTGTTTAGGAGACAGTTAAAAATGGTTTTATTTAGGACCTCGTTAGAGTAAGTTACTAGCAGTCCTAAACTGTGGTTTTAAATTTGGGCTTTAATGTATTTTGTGTATTCTATTTCATGGGTTTTATTTATTTGTAAGTTGCCTTAAGCTTCATCAGGAAGAAACATGGCTAATAAATGTTTTAACTATATAGTATGTAGAATGCTGAATTACTAATGCACAAATAATGTTTAAAATCAATACATTTTATGGGGAAAACTCAGTGTGAGGAAACATAAAATTGTCCCGCTACAACAAAAAAAGTGAATATTCACTCAGCACTGAACCTAACCCAATCTCATCAGATCTGGGAAGCTAAGTGGTGTTGGCATTTGGATGAGGGAGCACCAAGGAAGACTCTACAGAGGGAGATAATGGCAAACCAAATCTATTTCTCACTTGCTAGGGTTGCCATGAGTCAGTTATGACTTAATGACATTTACGTATGTACTAGGAATAAGGTCCTTTATGAAAATAAATATAATGGGCTCTAGAAAAATGTGATGTGTAATGAATGCATAGGCTGGAAGCAGGTTAAGTATGTATTAGAAGTATGTAATAGAAAGGCACAAATATAGAAGTAAAGTCTCACTTACCTTATGTTACACAATAACTAGTGTCCAAGGTCACACAATGTGGGCCATAAAATGCAGTACACAGGGCTCTGTGGAGTAATTTCTACAGTTGGGCAGTCTGCAAAGTCATTTTATGTTGGACATCCTGTCATTTAATGTGGTCATGGTTGCACTGTCCAGCCTGTTAAAGAACAGGTCTCAAGGGAAGGTGGGTGGTTGTGAGTGGTTGTGACGAGTCTTGGTAGGTTGTGTCAGAATGATGAAGAGGCGTATGGGCATATGAGTTCCATGAGTGACACCTCTTTTATACAATACATCTTTACTCAAAACAGCAAGTGTCTTTTGGCATACAGCCAAGTTGTGACCTGGGTTTCTGTTATTCTCCTTCCTTTTTCCGCTTAAAATATGTATCTGGATGTCTGTCTCTGTCTCTGTCGGTTTGCGTTTCTCTTTGTAATTGGTTTTCATGCTCTGGGTGTGGTTAAAGGTTCCCCCCACTCACAGGTTTTATCCCAGTGTTGCACACTGTATTTTTAAATGAATATGTAATTCTCCACTTCAGCCAGCTGTTCCTGCACTCTTCCTGTTTGTGCATGCTAACATAGATCTGTCTGTGACTGGCTGAGGACAGACTGGCAATCTAAAGCGGGGCAGGCACGCTTCGCAAACGGAGGAAAGGAGCATGTTCAGACATGCGCATCTGTCCGTCGGCTCCGTTGCGTACTTACCCGTCTCCCAGTCGCTTTCCTTCCGCTTTACCCGGACACCGGTTTTTCCTGGTGTTCAGGGGCCTTCCTCTGCATGCCTCCCGCTTCCAAACAGTGTGAACTGGAAGAAGCGGGAGGCATCCGGAGGAAGTGTGAACGCATCGGCAAAAAGTTTTGCGCATATGCACATGTTTGCATATGCACATGTGCGCATATGCGAAAAACATCAAAGGAAAACAAAAAAAAGTGCAGCAGCACGCGCGAGCCGCGCGCGCTGGCTATGCGGCAGTCTGAACTCTCTGTGGCAGTCTGAATGCTCCGTATCGCTGCTGATCTGCATTGCTCTGGCCAGTGTGAACGGCCAGCTCCGTGGGTTTTTCCCCCGCTCCAGTTCCCTCCGCTTTGCCTCCGCTTCAGATTGCCAGTCTGTCCTCAGCCACTGTGTCTGTATTTGTGCTTTGCAGCATGCCTGAGGTTTTTGGCTTCCTGTTTTCTGTGTGTCTGGCCCCATCCTCTACCTCTGCCTGTGTGTATATCCACTGGCTTTTTTTATAACTTGGGCTGGTGTGTCCCCCTCCCCCTTGCTTTGCTGACAGCTGTTTATTTGGTGTATTTCCCCCCCATTCTGGAAAGTGTTGTCTCAGCAAACTTGGCTTGGAGGCTAAAGACGGTGGTTATTGTCCCCTGAGAGAATCAATCGTTGTCTGGTGAGGAGAGCAAAGACTCTCTGGTGTCTGGTGAGGAGAGCTTTATTCACTGGAGCAAAGCAACTGTCTTCTGAGGAAAGTTTTGGTGGGTGCTGCTTCTAGGGGTGGGACTCAGGTAATGCAGACAGTGGATAGGAACAGCTTCTGACTGACACATCATGGAGCCAACTGATTTAGGAGTGTGTGGAATATTTAAAAAGTGCCACCCCACTACTCAATTACATATAAGGTGTATGTACAATTATACATAAGATGTATGTACTTAACGTAACTGAATGGGGTTTTAAAAAAATCAACTCATCAACTGTACCACAATGTGTATTACACCATCAGCTTCCCATCAGAAATAAGCATGTTAATAAAATATGTTAATAATGCATATGAAAGCTGTAGATGGCAATCAGGGGGCTGCTCTCCCCTCCTCCATTTGTGTGATATGCCTCATGATCAATTATATTTCTTGCCAGTTTACTGGTTATGCACAATAAATGATCATTGTTAGAAACAATTAAATGGGTCTATGTTTCAGTAATGCATGCTAAAGTGCTACTGAGTGGGTAGTAGCACATAGGGTGACATGAGCTATGACATCTGCTGTTTGCACTATGCACTGCTACTCAACAGTCAAACTATGGTCCCTTCCACATGCACCTATTTGCCACGCTAGAGGAATGCTTCATCAACGGATCAAACTGGTGCGATCACACCAGCACATCTGGGAAGTGTCCCGCAACCATTGTCAAGCTATTGCAAACTGTTTTGATCTGGTGGGGAATCATAGTAAAAAACAAACCAGTATCAAATGGTTTGCTGCGGCTCACAGCCGGAGTTTCCCTGTGTGATTGCGCCAGCGCAGAAGTGTGGTGTCACGGATAGCATGATCACACGCTATCCTGATGAGATACTGTTTTTCCCCCCTTCTCCGTGTGCGCATCATCGAAAGCCCTTGGGGGGGGAGAAGCAAAGCATCAATTCCCCCTTCCCCCCCTTGCAGCGATTCATCAATCCCCCATTTAAGTGCCTCGGAAACCCACCACACACAAAAAAACCCGCACTCGCCCGTGGTTGCATCTGATCATGCAGTGGCAGTTTGCCCTGGCAGGTCCATGGAGCTGTGTGATCACGCAACTGCAGGGCAAATTGCTCTGGAGCTAAAAAGCCTCGCTTCCCCTCTGGATTATCTCACTCAAGTGGAAGGGACCTATGTGTGGTATTTAAATGGCAGGTTTCCCATGCCTCCACTCTATTCTGTCAGAGAACTCCTGCACATTCTGGTCATAGATTCAAGTCACATAGGAGAAGGACAAGGATACAGGGCTTGTAGGTGTGTTAGTTTTAGGCTATGCAAGGTAGGCGAAATGACCAGAGAAGAAGACGTGTGGATAATTTGGCAGTTGAGGATAACCCTGAAGAATACTGGCCTAGAGCTCTTTTATTGGTGGGCTTATGATATAAAGCCCCTCTAAGACCAAGAGACAGCTGGGAATTGAGGCATTTTCACTCATTAACCTCAAGAGCAACCTTCACATAATTTCTTAACCTTATGACTGAACTCAAGAGTTTAAAAAAAGAGAGATGGAGGCCAATGAATTATCCTCCTAGCCACTTCTTAAAATTAATTTTCCCCTCCCCTGCCATTTCCAACAGTTCGTTGGTTGCAAGTTTGCAAAATCCAGGCATGGCTGAACATTCTGATTCATGTAGTATTAATTAATTGTGAACTAGTATTAGACTAGTCAAGCACCTTTTGTGACTCACTGATTCTAAACTAAAGGCCAGCTTCATTCCCATAATTAAAAGTTCACCTAATTAGGTTTCTTTGACAATGTATAGGGAACAGATTTTCTACAGTAAAAGAATTTAAAGTTTATCCCAATGAACAAACTGTAACTTTTCAATAGCAGCAATTTTCTACCCTTGCAGCATATGTTGTGCCACTTAAAGATATGTAGAAGATAAATGCCCACAGAATAATGATGTGAAAACCATTTTAATTAACAGGAAATATTCTTTATATCTGTGCAATAGTAGCATTACTTCCATGAGGCAATATTAGAAGCCAGTATTAGTAAACAGACCTTGTGCCATTTTATAGACATTCC
Source organism: Lepidodactylus listeri (assembly GCA_029233225.1). Classification (NCBI taxonomy): domain Eukaryota; kingdom Metazoa; phylum Chordata; class Lepidosauria; order Squamata; family Gekkonidae; genus Lepidodactylus; species Lepidodactylus listeri. The sequence goes on along the minus strand of JARCFY010000001.1, from coordinate 112,364,655 downwards.
AAATTTCATTTCATATAAATTTTATTTAGCAGCTTCTTAAAATGCAGATTATTAAAACCACTCTGGTATAGTGTATAAGTGTAGTACCCTTAGGGAAAGGCTTTTAAACTATGTATCATTTTCTCTGCAGATGACAGCAAGCCCATTATGGTCATTAAAATCATCCTGTATATCTAAGTTGCTTGATCAGTCATTTGATAGACTCTTGTGGGGATGTGGAGACAATTCAGAGGAACTAAGAAAACATCCCAGTCATCTACCATATACCAACACCATAAAACACATTTATTTTGAAACAATATTAAGGATGTTGTTAATATTCATGACTTCCTGTTTCCAAAGTAAAATCCACATACTCACTATTGAAATACAGCAGATTTTAAACTGTCCTCTGATCCCCACACTTTAAAAGAAATGCATCTTGATCATGCAGTTAAGCTAACTACAGATACTAATATGCTCATGATGCATTACAAAGGTCTAGATCTGCACTGTGAAAACTATCTGCTTTTGTAGCTAAGTGTTTTGATCATATAGTGATGTTCCTACCATCTTCCAATTTAAGTGGTACATATTAATCAATATATTTCATGATGGGATTCCATCAGTTTGGTATCTCCAGCTGGCTCCAAATTTGTCCAGTGAACTTGCTTGTCTTGTTTATCCTTGCCTACTCATGAACTTCATCAAGAAGTGGCAAGCTTTTTCTCCTTTCAACAGCATGCCATACAGATAGTGAACAGTTTTGTTAATAATATTCAGGACCATAGTCATTCCCTCTCAATCTACCCCGCCATTTAATGGATGATGGGATGTTGAAGGAACAGCCTTTCATCATCTGATATCTTAGAATGCTCACCAATTCACCCAGCTTATATCAAGTAACACTCCATACTCTTGCCATCAGAAATTGTAGTTTAATTAGTCCAAAGCCCAGCCCTATTTATACCACCTTCTGGAAGCAACATGAAGCAGGATGGACCCCCCCCCCCCAAAAAATTGTGATCTGGTCCTCCATTGATAAGGAGGCATCCAAAATCACACCCAGGCTCTTGACAGTTGGCCCTGATGTTAAGGGCATTCTGTCAAGAGCTGGAAGTTGGCACCTCAGACCTGAGTCCTCCCTACCCAACCACAGAACCTCTGTCTTAGCAGGATTCAGTCTCATATAGAAATGGCATACTCCCAGAACACATGACAAATAAGCAACAGTTAAAATAAAAACAGTAACAAAAAACTCCCCTCCCCCCGGAAAATATGTGTGTCCCCTTTGTAACCTTGTAACTAACCACATACCTAGACACACACATAGAAAAAGGAAAAGCTAGCAACTGGTGGTAATCAAAACAGATCAAAACAATTTGTAGTCCAGGTAAAGATCCAGTGTACAAGGTCCAGGCTAGGGATGGGTACAATTGCATTCTTGCAGTTCAGTTCAGTTTGTGGCTCATGGCTGACCCATAAACTGAACTAGTTTGTATCTGTTTGTGAGCCATTTAAATCCCTGCTTTTTGCTTCCCACCAGTTTTTGCAGTGAGAAGAAAGCAGGTTTTTAAAGGTCTCTGAAACACTTAAACCAAACAGCTGAGCAGTGGGGAGCAGAAAGCAGGGGTTTAAATGGCTCAGAGCCATTTACACCCTGCTGTCTGCTCTTCATGAACTGCCACAAGCTGCATCAAAATTCATGGAAGTTCATGGTGGCTCTTCAGTTTGCAAACATCTCTTTGTGAACCACAAACCAACCAAAATTAATGACAAACTTAATTCATGAGCCAGTTTGTGCCCATCCCTAGGTAGGGCCATGGTCTGCATATGCCAAGCAAGGACCAGGCAGGGGCCTGTAAAGGTTTTTTACAGCCCAGCAGCGCACAAGGAGTGGTGAGAAGGAAATTGCTACACGGGAGAAGGAAATTGCTACCTTCAGGATAAAAGAACTAATTTACAGGTAGAGGGGAAGCACAACAAGAGGAAGGGGAAACTGAAGCACTCAGTGGGCTCTGAACAGTAGAGTCCGTACATTACAGGTCCTCCTAGAGTTCAAATGGTTTAAATGTGCCTATGTCAGTACTTATATTAAGACACCTACTCACTTGCTGTTGCCTCTCCAAAAGGGTTTCAGTTGGGTTCAGCTACAAATTACATCCACCACATGGTTGCCACAGTGACTGTCAATTATATGACAGCTGCAAATTCCCCATATGAAATCAGTCTTGAAGTGCTGCAGAAGCCTGATGCAGCTCAGGACCATGGAGTAGGGGCTTCTACTTTCTCCATGCTGTTTTCCCACCCCAGAACAGCCCAAGTGGGCTTTATTTGCCCCTACCTAGGGGCCATGGGCGTCAACTATGGGGGGGCTCGAGGGCTCGAGCCTCCCCCGAAATTTCCCGGGGGGGGCTCAGCCACCCTCGGCAAAATGCTCGCCCAGCCGGCCATCGCCGCCTCTCCTTCACCCCCGGCCTGCCCTGCCTCCCTGAGGCGGGGGGGGGGAGAGAGGCGGTGGGGACATAGTCGCACGCGCGCTTCGCACGGGCAGCAGTCTGGGCCAGCTGGCTGCCACTGCGGGTCTGCCTCCCTGGGCCGGGGGGGGGAGCGGCAGAGACATGGTCCCATGCGTGCGCGCACGAGAGAGCCCCTGCCCCCCCCCGGGATTTAGAAAGTTGACGCCCCTGCTAGGGGCTGCACATGCACTAAATCCCCCAGGTTGGCAAAATATCTCCTAGTCCCCTGCATCAAAGACCCAGTCTGAATTGCATCCCTGTGGATCTTCTAAATGGAGTTCCTAAGGAGAACTCAGAATTGGTATTCTGCCAAAAGTCTTCAAGGTGAACTCCATGGTAATGTGTGATTTGACCCTTAGCTGTCACTAATGATGGACAAATCATGTTTAATCCAAAACTCCTCAATGTTCAACAAGCCTTTGTAAGCATTCAATAGAACATTTATAAAATACATAAAGGTGTGTGTGTGTATGGCTGAGGACAGACTGGCAAAATGAAGCGCAAGGGAAGTGGGGCAAAAAGACCCGGGCTGAGTTGTCTGTGTAGTACACCAGTCTGTGTAGACTGATGCGGGACCATACCAGGGAGGAGGTGGAACGGAGCGTTCACACTGTGAGGCAGCCCCTGGTGGTGGTGCCGCAGTGGCATGCAGCTTTGGTCTGTTTTGCCGACCTGCGCATAGATGCATAGGTGCATGGGCGCAGCAGCCAGATCAATGGGTTCACGTTACTGGCGCCACTTGATGTGCGGCTTATTTGCAAAACTGGGTGAGTCAGAGAAGGAGAAAGATTTAGCATCCTAAGCATCTTCTGCTTCATTCACAGTCCCAGGGCTGGTGTATCTTTTAAAATCCCCATTCAGCACATGGAGAGTGAAAATACAATTTTCTTCACTCAGTCTTTCATCTCATCACCAAACCCCAGTGCTGCTTAGGATATGCAGCCACATATACTCCTACTAAACTCAGATGAAACACCCTATAAGCCCCAGAGGAGACAGGAGGGCATGGTGCTATATCACTCTGATCTCCTGCCATGCACACATAGGACATGCCAAAAAAAAAAAACCCCTTTGGTGTTGAGAACCTCACAAAAAAGGCAGAGTGCACTACAAGGGAGCTCTTGCACAAATAGACGACAATGGGAACAAACACTATCATGGCATATTGTTAGCACTACTCTGTGAAGCTCCATTACACAGATGTCAAAAGGGACCCTCCACCAGAGGGCAAGGACAATGCACCCCACAAAGGTTAGCAAGGGTGGGGGGTTCCTGCCTCAAACGGTGACCGCTGCAACTCTTTCCCCATTCCCTTCCTGAACCTACCCTGTGCATTGCCCTAACAATTCTGCCTCTCTCAACAGTTGCTAGCAGTAAGTATGGATATTGCTTAACATCGGGCAGATATACTTGAATATCATGCTGTCAACACAGTATCATGACATGTATTGCCTTGGCCCTCACAGGAAAAAAGTCCCCCAGAAGACAGTGCAGATGCAGTTCCAAGACAACTTCTATAAAAGATGGGTACCTATTAGCTGAATGGTTACTGTGATAGCTATGGGGTAAAGAGTGGGAAAGGCTCTGAGGCAACTGCCTTCTGGATTGAAGACTGTCCATTTTCCCACTCTGGACTCTCCTCTAGAATCTTCACACCCCAGCTGCCCACAATCAAATAAAAAAGGAGACAAAAGTTTTGATTAGATTGGTAGTATGTAAGCTATGCATTTCCTAAATGTGTCCTATCTGGAACCCTGCTATACTAGGATGTACATATTCGTGAGGTAAAGAGAGATCACTTTTTCTTAGATATTTGACTCAACAGACAGGATGTAGATGGTGATAAACAAAAGATGTTTATTTAATAGAAAATAAAGTATTTGATAGGGTAAGTATTATGTGTGGATTGCTTCAATGTATAAAGTAAAACTGGCCCTCCACTTCACCCCCAAAGGTTATAAACTTTCCCCCAAGAAGAGTAACATCTTTTAGCTGAGCTTCAAGTACAGTAAATAAACAGTGGAGGGAGATTTGATTTCCCTTTCTCTGGACTTTCTCTGGGGAAAGTGTCTGGGTGAGAATAAAGAATGAACAGACCAATGTAATTGTGGTTGCAGTTTGTTACAGACTGCCTAATCAGGGAGAAGAGGAGTATGCTGTCCTCTTGGGACAACTGGGCAATGTATCCAAGCAATATGATCTAGTGGCTATGGATGATTTTAATTTCCCTGATGTGTGTTGAAGGACTTATTCTGCTAAGAGCCTCCAATCACGCAATTTCTTTCTGTTTGCAGGATAACTTCCTCTTTCAAAAGGTAGGTGACTAGGGGGGTGAGCTATTTTAGATTAGATTTTAACTAATATGGAAGAGCTGGTAGATGAGGGAAGAGCATGTTAGGGGGAAATTATTATATGTTAGAATTCCCTCTTTTGTGGGATATTAAAAGTGCTTTTAATCAATACATGTGTTGGATTTTAGTGGAGGTAATTTTAGTACACTTAGATGGGAAGAATTGTATGGGGAAGTGTGTTGGAGGGGGAAGGGACAGGTGAAGGGGGGGTTCTTTTTAAATTTCAGTTGTTGTGGACTCAAACTATTACTGTTCCAATGAGAAGGAAATATAGTAGGTAGGAGATCCAAGAACCTAGCGTGGGTGAAAAGAGAGCTCTGTGGTGAGCGCTCTCTCTCTCTTTTTTACTGGGTGACATATTTGATAGATCATGGGGATGCCACAGGTATTGTACATTTGGATTTTAGTATGACATTTTATAGGGTTTTCCATAATATCTTGATCAGCAAGTTAGAAGGCTGTGGGTTAGGTTTTAGGATGGTTAGGTGGATAAGGAATTGCATGGATAATTGCACCCAAATGGTGGTGCTTAATGGCTCCTTGTCTGATTGTAGGGTAGTATCTTGTGGGGTGCTGCAGGGTTCGGTTTGGGGCTGAAGAACGTTAGGCATTATTGTCTTTGGGTTTTTTACAGGCTGCTATCAAACAAGGAGAGAGGTCAGGATGTACCTCATTTCCAGTGGAGTGCTAATCATACTCTTAGGCTAAAGTGCAACCAATGGCCACAGAGAGTAGTATACTTCCAGATACCCAGCCAATTCACTTGCATCATTGAAAGTTGTAGCACAGATAGGTGTATCTGTCAAGGACATGTAGTGATAGGCACATCTTAGCTGTGATCCTGAAGTCTTGCATAGACACAGGAACCTTACTTAAACGAGAGAGCTGGTAACCACATTCATATGACTTGTTTTCAGTGTTCCTGTTGTTATTCAATAAATATGCAGATTGTCCTATAGCGGTGTCTATGTTTGGTTAATGTTTGTTAGTCTGGATTTTCCCAGTTCTACCCACACATCAGACATTTTCCCTGCCCCAGTCCTCATGAGATTGATTCTGCCCACTGCTTGCCATCAGGGGGCTTTTTTGAGAATGTTTAAAATCTGAAATTGGTTTATTGATATAATGCTACATCAGTATATTCATTGTCAGTTAAAAAAAACGCATTGGAAAAAAAGCCTGCAACCTGTAGCACGGCAAGATAGGCACCATGGGGAGAGGGGCAGGGAAATGAATGACAGGCTGCCATCTGGAAGTCCTATTGCTACAGTGCTACACTGACACTAAAGCAACACTGTGGAAAAGGCCTGGGTGAGGGCTGAGGAGTTGGTCCAATGTTTGTTCATATATACTCTTGCAAGGGTGGGGGAAGAGTCCTCCTGCCCTGGTCTTAGGGTTCCCAGCTCTGGCTTGGGAAATTTCTGGAAATGTAGGGGTAGTATCTGGGAAGGAACCTGTGTTTTTTCCTAGGCTGTATGGTGTACAATAGAGTCTGCCCTCCAAAGCTGCCATTTTCTCCATGGGAATTGATCTCTTAATTCTGGAGACTATAATTCTAGGAGAACTCCAGCCTGTGTGTAGATGTTGGTAGCCCTACCTGGTTTATGTTGCCAGTGTTGACACCAGGTCTTTTGAGGGAATTTCCAGTGTCCTGTGCTAAACTAGTTGCTATGTATGGTTAGAGAACAGCTCCCAGTTGCACGTGATGCTGGTTCTAGCTGCTAACCAGCCAGTTGCTGGCCAAAATGTAACTGTTCAATTCTTGTTTTCTTCCCCTCACATGACAAAAGGCTAATGTTCCATAGCCTGCCTACCCCAAACTTTCAACCATCACTTGGATTTTCTATCATGGTTTGCTCTGCTGAGTAAATTACAGAATCGTGTGACTATTTTGGCTAGTGTGGTTGATGTGTCCACCTGGCAAAAGGGAACACAGTTGCAGGAGTGGACTTGGACCCCCATCTGTATATTAAACTCCAGATCGCCTCCTGACCAGTTTCCTTCTGATCATGCTGCAATGCTTCTTCCATTGGAGGGTGCTGTGTTTGTCTTGTTCCCTTCCTTTGTGGTATTCTATATGTCAGCAGCAGTGACTTGCTGTCAGAGGTGTATAACCATGTCAACATACACTGGCTGGCTGGCTGCCAATGGTGTATTGTCATGCTATTCCATGATGAGTGAGCTTGGCAGGTTTTTCTATAGGCTTTCTGCACCTTGGAGTAGAGTCTTTTCTATGGCTCTTTTTGTAGCAGGAACTCCTTTGCATATTAGGCCACACACCCTTAATGTAGCCAATCTTCTAAGGGCTCACAGAGCTCTTCTTACAGGGGCTACTGTAAGCTCTTGGAGGATTGGCTACATCAGGGATGTTTGGCCTAATATGCAAAGGAGTTCTTGCTACAAAGAGCCCTGGTCTTTTCTACATGTTTCCTGTATGCTGTGTGAGTACAGATACTGACTAGCAGCTTTGGTGCTGTGCTAGAATCAGTACTGCACCAGTATGTGTGTCTGGATGGGGCCATGAATCTTCTCCAGCATAATATATTTCTGGGATTGAAGGGAACTGTAGCTTTTATAGCCTCACAAATTGAACTGGAAAGCTGAGAAAATTTTCATCAAACCCAGTAATCCAATCAGTTCAGAGCATGCAGCAATAGTAACTAATGGCTGGCTGCCATTGTGATGGTGAACACAGCCAATAGGTAGCGGTAAATACTCTAGAAATACTGTTCATTTTAAATTGTGAACAAAACATCATTGTAAGCATATGGGATTCTCACCATAAGAAATTGGACATTATAAGTCTAATTAGTTCAGCTTTTGAATACATTACTTGTGAAGACCATGACAATGCTAGCTAACGTGCTCTTCTCTCTCAATGGGAAAAATTCATGTGTCAGTTTTACATGTCTTTTCAAATATTATATTCTGTTGGCTGCTGCTTCCCTCTTCTGTGAACACAAACTTGTAAAACTTTTTTTAAAATTTTAAAACTTGATTGTGACAGAAAGGGTGGGGGGTTTTTTTGGCTTCTTATGTATTCAAGATAAAGATGTTGTGGTAGAGTACTGCACTTCTAAGTGCAACATTATACATGTCTTACGTGATGAATCAAGTATTTATTCTTTAGTGCCTCCCCCTGCACAAGTTACTGTTAGAACATATTTTATGTAGTTTTCCCTTTCTACAGAAGCCAATTTTTCCACATTGTGTAAAACCCTTAACTGCATTGTCAAAATCCTTTTAGTATCTAACAGAACCAAAACAGACATTGTATTTAGCCATTACTTATAAGCTACTGACAGAAATAATTCAATGGAAGAAAAAGTTGTTTGATGAGTGTGGCTGAACATGCTTGCTTCTATTTCTTGTTGAATTCTGTACATATGATCAGAAAACCAGACATTGCAATTTGACTTTTTATTTTGATCTTGTGAACCTGTTAGAGATACATTGTCAAGCTGATAACGGCTTTATATGAATTGCCAACAGAACTATTTACTGTACAATATTAAATAATTCTAAAGCAGAGAGAACAAGTCAAAATCTTTTCTGAAGGCAATGAATATAATTGGGAACAAAAGAGCAAGCTATGTGCTAACATTAAAGGTTCCACAATTGGGTTCATGTTACCCAATCAATGAACAGGCTTACTTCTGTTTGTTTCTTTCATGGTGTGACACCTTTCACATTTTTGACATTATCAAATAGGTCCTCAACTATATAATCTGTGCAGCTGCAATAACTGCTATCAGTTATACAGTCAATTCTGGGAATGATTTTATCCCATGATAATGATTTTAGAACTGTTAAAATCATGGGAAACACCATATCTCCAGATTTAGAAACTAGGGTCTTAAATTTCACACTGTAAATCTCTCTCTCTCTCTCTCATCTATCTATCTATCTATCTATCTATCTATCTATCTATCTATCTATCTATCTATCTATCCTATCATGTATCTACCTACCTACCTACCTACCTACTTTTATTGTTATAATTGAGGCATTGGGGATTACCTAGATTTCTAGTCTTCAATGAGGGCAATTATTGGATTGAAGGAACCACACAGTAGGCTTCGGGGGGGGGGGGGAAGAGACTATAAAACAGGTTTTGTTTGGTGGTATGAATGCCTTGGTTGTTTCTTTGTTTTCCATCCCTCCCCAGCCTTCTCAATGTTATAGTGACAAAGTTACTGGAGAACTGGGGCTTGAGAAAGTGTAACAGTTACAAAGCAGGTTTCTCATTTAAGTGGTTCAGACTTATAACATGGGACAGAAAGGTTTTTAACATTTAAATGCTTTTGACAGGAACAGAACCCAAACTCTACCTATCTTCAAAATACCTGAAGTCCCTAATGGACTAACTACCTAACCAGCAGATCACCTAATCCTTCTGTTAAAATATAACAATCTCCAACTCTGTCCATTGGCCAATGGTTAAATCTCTCTCTCTCTCTCCTGTTTATGTGTGAGTGTTGTGGCAAGGAATGCCTGGATAAGGTCTTATCATTGGCGAATACCAACCAGAAAAAAACACAAAAGAGGGTGGACCACCTGAAAGAGGTCAAAAGGGTTGTGTGGAGGGCCCAGGAAGCAGTAACTTGCCTTGTTGGCAAGATGATTGTCAACCCTTCTCCCTTGTGAAGTACATAGCCTTTCACTGGCTGCAGTAGTGATGGTCAAGGCTCAAGGCTCCAGAGTGCAAGGCAGACCAGTGTGCTTCATGGCAGACCTCCAGAACAGCTAGTAGGACTGTCAGGGAATGTCCCAGTCCTGCCACCGGGCTACAAAGTGGTTCTGCTTCTTGTGCAGAGGATGGATACAGAGCACACAGTGCAAAACATCACTGCCATGTGATACAGAGAAGCCCGAGGGAGTGGGTGGGTAGCGGCAACATTGTCCATGGCTGCATGGTCATGGACATCAGTGCCAACATGCTGACAGAGGTGAAGCCACTCCTTGCATGATACTTGCTGGTGCCTGGCTGCCCACTTCCAGCGCAGCTACAAGTCTGCCCATCTGCTGCATGAGAGGCAGGGGGAGGAGGTGAGTAACTCCACCTATGCCATGATTGTGCATTTAGTGGATCAGAAGAGCTCTATGCAGAAGAGGCAAAGAGGGGCTCAGCATCAGCTCCAATAACCAACTGACCCTATCCCAAATGATATGTGTCCTCAAGTCCTTCCAGGACACCACAGAAAGCCACCCTAAGCAAGTCATCCCTCTGATTCAAGGGCTGGACTAGGCATTGACCTCTGCACTGGAGCTGGTTGTTCTCCCATGGATCAAGGCCTTGGCAGAATGGTTTCAGGTGGGCATCATCACCAGGTTGCAGCCTCTCTACAATAAAGGGAAGTACAAGCTGGGCTGTATAGACTGTGACCCCCAGATAAAAGGCAGCATTGCTCTCCTGAATGCAGAACTCTTGCAATGGATATGTGAGCTCTGCAATGAAGTGTGAAGGCTACAGGCCAACAGACATGGCCAGAGGGAACAGTGGGTGGAAGAGGCTGAGGAGGATGAGGAAGAGTCACAGCCCAGCACCTCTGCCTCAAAGAGCCCAACCAGGGAGAAGCTCTACTACTGGTTGTCAGTAATGAACCAATTCAGAACCATTCAATATTTATGAACTTTCTTGAAGAACTCTCAGAAAAAAGTATCTGTCACCACTTGTAAAACACATTGTTTTGTCATTTCCAACAGCCTCTCAGGAAAATATATATATATATTGTGTGTATATATATATATATATATAGTTCCTGGACAGAGCACAAACAAGTGTGCAGAAGCATTCAGAGGGTGATTTTGAGGTTTCAGGGCAGTTGTACATATAAAGGGCCTTGGCCTAATTCAGAGAAGTGCAAAAAAAAAATTGCAGCTCCTGACGCTTAGCAGCTTTTTAAACTGTATCACTTAGGTCAACAGTTTACTGAGGATGCAGTTGCCTGAACTTTTACACAGATCTGTCTGAGAGGGGAGTAGTGCCCAGGCCTTGAAGCAAAATTCAAATTGAATACTTTGCTTTTTGTGCAATATGTTAGCTTGTTCAGTTAAATGCTCTTGCATAGTTAGCATATATTTGCAAATGTCCTTACATAATAGACTGGTTAGCCTGAATTCTCCTTTGTGGGCATATATTCAAAATCCAGCTCTGACCCAAAGAAAAAATTATCAGAGACATTATTATTTTTTTTGTAAAAAAGTTTTTATTTTTCAAAACATTAAAATTAATACATTTGTTTTATACAAATCCTTTTTTCCATATTATATAACATTTTGTTCTATTTGTATAGTCTTGCTTTTATCTTGTATTGGTGGTTTCCCACCACATCTGAAGCATAACACATTTTCCACTTTATCCAAAATAGTAATATTTATCTCTATGTTTACATTTCTGGTAACGGTTATATATCTTTAAAATACTTATATACCAATTCTTATTTTCTATATTCTTATATAATTCTAAAAAACAAGTTCATTATCTAATTATCCTTAGTACATTCATATACTCAATTTCTATTCCTTTATGCTATTATAACCATGTATAAATGTAGTTTTTCATGTCCCAATATTTTTCAACATAGTCTTTCAAATCCTCCCAATCTTCTAAAAAAGTCTCTGAGTACAGATTATTCAACTTTCTAGTCCATTTATCCATTTCAGCCATATATAACAATTTTTTCAACCATTCCCACACTTCTGGTATTTTTTCATTTTTCCAATTTTGTGCATACACCATTCTTGCTGTTGTAATCATATACCATATTATTGTCCTTTTCTTTACATTTATCTCTTCTAGTTTAAGTCCAAGCAGTAACATTTCAGGCAACTTCTTAAATGTACATTTCAAAAATTTTTCCATTTCTGCATGTATTATAGACCAATAAGTCTTCACTTTATCACAAGTCCACCACATATGATAGAAAGAACCTTCTTTCTTTTTACATTTCCAACATTTTTTAGACATATTTTGATTAATATTTGCAATTTTTTTTGGTGTCATATACCATCTGTACATCATTTTAAAACAGTTCTCTTTTAGATTATAACATGTAGAAATACTCATTGCATTTTTCCATAAAAATTCCCAAGATTCCATTTCAATGTCTTTGTTTAGGTTTATCGCCCATTTTATCATTTGTTCCTTTACCATTTCATCAGCATTAAACCATTTTAACAATACTTTATATTTATTTATTTATTTATTTATTTATACATTTGATTTATTGATCGCTGCTTCCCACACGCAGGCGGGCTCACAGCGATTTACAATTTGTTTGGAGACAAGGGACTAACAATTCGATTCAGTGGGGGAAGGGAAGACAACACATATAACTGAGTCTTCTGTTGGCTTTTGACAAGTCATGTTCCGGCTTCAGTGTTCATTCCGTTCATTCTCAGCTCCACACCGCCACCAACTGGCAGGCTGCTTCATTGCAGGAGATCTAGATGAATTCCTGTGTGAGATCTTCCCACTTAATTAGCCAGCGCTGACAGATGACTCAGATACTAACACCTAATTATCCGAGGATTAGGTGTGCCCACTTTCTTAACAGTGGTTCCCAATTTTATCTACTTGCCGAAGCTTTCGAATCGCTGGGTGGACGATGAGCTGGGGACGAAGCTGGCTGCTCACACCAGCGTGGGGCTTGAACCGGCAGAGGTCTGCTTAGTTCAGCTGTTAAGCAGCGGATTAACCTGCTGCGCCACCGCTCCCTTCATTTATACATTTTAGAAATCATTTTTTTCCCATCTTCCTCCCAAATTTGTTCTATTTCATTGCTTTTTTCTCTAAAACCAGATTTTTTATCACTTCTGTACATATCATATATTTGTCTGTACCTTAACCAGCCATAATCAAAGTCCATCTGCTGCTGCTCCTTCAATTTAAAGTCTTTACCATGTCTTGTTAACAGGTCTCTATATTTCAACCAGTCTTGTCCTTTGTAGTGAGATGATGGATTTAAAACTTCTGCAGGTACAATCCACATAGGTATTTCTTCTGGAAAAAAGTTTTTATATCTTGTCCACGTATCGATTAATGTTCTTCTCAAATAATGATGCTTAAACATATTGTCCATTTTTGTTTTACCATAATACAGATATGCGTGCCACCCAAACCTACAGTCATGACCTTCCAGGGACAATAACTTTCTGTCTTGTAACATAGTCCATGTCCCTATCCAAGTCAAACATACTGCATCATGATATAGCCTTAAGTTTGGTAACTGAAACCCACCTCTCTCTTTAGCATCACACATTATTTTCATCTTAATTCTTGGTTTTTTCCCTCCCCACACAAACTTAGTCAATTCCTTCTGCCAGCATTTGAATGTTTTTACATCTTTCACAATCGGAATAGTTTGAAACAGAAACATTATTCTTGGTAACACATTCATTTTAACCACTGCAATTCTACCCAGCAGTGACAAATTTAATACATTCCACCTTTTAATATCTTGCATAACATGCTGCCATAATTTCTCATAATTATTCTTATACAAATCAATGTTTTTCATTGTTAGGTTTACACCTAGATATTTTGTCTTTTTCACCACTTCACATTCTATAAGATTTTGTAATTCAATTTGCTTATTATTTGGCATATTTTTACACATCACTTTCGATTTGTTCTTATTTACATAAAACCCAGCCAAATCACCAAACTCTCTTACTTTCTGCAACAAATATGGTAGTGTAGTCATAGGGTCTTCAGCTATAAACATCACGTCGTCTGCAAAGGCTCTATATTTAAAAGAGAAACCTTTTATTGTTAAGCCTTTAATTTCTTTATCTTCTTTCAAATTTAGTAACAAGACTTCCAAAATCCAAATAAATAGCAACGGCGAGAGTGGGCATCCTTGTCGTGTTCCTTTTTCCACTTTAAAGTAATCCGTTTTTTCAGTATTAATTATTAAAGAGGATTTCTGTTCTCTATATATTGACTTAATAAGATTAAGCATATAGTCTCCAATTTCAAGATGTTCCAACACTTCAAACATAAAATCCCAATTTAAATTGTCAAACGCTTTTTCCGCGTCTAAAAAAAGAAAGCCCACTTCCTTCTCCGGATGTTTATCATAGTACTCTATAGCATCCACTACTACTCTTATATTGTCTCTTATTTGGTGATTAGGTAAAAATCCTGCTTGTTCTGTCTATATAGTCTCTTTAAGATGTTCCTTAAGCCTATCAGCTATAATCTTGGCAAAAATCTTATAGTCATTGTTTAACAAAGAAATTGGTCTATAATTTTTAACATTGGTTAAATCTTGACCTTCTTTCGGAATGAGTGAAATGGTTGCTTCTTTCTAAGTCTCCGGGACCTCACCTGTCACTCCTATGTCATTCATTAATAGCAATAACACTGGTGAGATCGAATCCTGTAGTGATTTATAAAATTTAGCTGTAAATCCATCTGATCCAGGTGCTTTCCCTAATTTTGAATCATTTATTGCATTTTTAATCTCTTGTAGTGACATTGGGCAGTTAAGTAGTTCTTTGATTTTCTCCGTTGGTTTTGGTAATTTTAATGACTGTAGGTATTCTTTAATCCTTCTTCTGTCTTTATTTTCCTTCTTAAAAAGCTTTGCATAATATTTAAAAAATTCTCTTTTTATTCCCTTATTGTCTATTATCTCAATATTGTCCCGTATCACTTTAGTAATAAATTTATTTTCACGTTTTTTCTTTAATTGCCATGCTAAGTACTTTCCAGGTTTATTTGCACCTTCAAATGCTTTTTGTTGCAATTTTTTCAGGTTCCAGTAAGTCTCTTGATTCAAAATAGCTTTTGCTTGGTCTTGTAACATCCAAATTTCCTTTTGCAGTTTCTTTTTTCCTGGTCTGTTCTTCAGTTCCTTTTCTTTTATTTTAATGGCTTGTACAATGTTTTCATATTGTTATCTTTTCTTTTTATTGTCTTTAGTGTTCAATGATATCAATAATCCTCTCATAACTGCTTTGTACGCATCCCACACAGTTTGAATTTTTACTTCTTTTTGTATGTTCACTTGAAAATATAAATCTGTCTCTTCATGTAATTTTTTAACTATTTCTTGGTTGTGTAATAAATCCTCATTTATTCTACATCTCCCTTGCCTTTTTATTTGCCCAGAAGTCCATAGACAAGGATTGTGGTCTGAGATTATTCTAGGTAGAATTTCAACTTTTTTTGTCTTAAATGTTAGATTAATAGACATCCAGTTCATATCAATTCTTGAATGTGAATCATGTCTGTTAGAGTAAAAAGTATAGTCTTTCCCTTGTGGGTTAACCTTCCTCCAAATATCCTCCAGCTTTTCCTGTTTTATCAGTTCAAAAAAATTTTTGGGAAGTTTCCCTAGTGTGTCGTCTTTTCTCTTTGAGCGCCTATCTATTTTATTATTCACAGTCCCATTAAAGTCTCCCAACATTATGATTTGTTCATAGTTTACACTGTCCAGTTCCATTTGTAGTTCTTTAAAAAAGATTTCTTTAGCTCCGTTGGGGGCGTAAATATTTACAATCAAAGTCTTCTGTCCATGTAACAGAATTTCAATAGCTAAGTATCTTCCTTCTTTATCTTTAAATATTAGTTTAAGTTCCAAGTCTTTTTTGGCATATGTTACCACTCCAGTCTTTTTATTACTTGCCAATGAAAAAAATTCTTCTCCCAACTTTTTTCTTATTAAATATTTGTAGTCTTGTTTCTTAAGATGGGCCTCTTGTATACAAACTATACTACATTTTTGTTTCTCCAGCCAGTGTCCTACCATTCTACGTTTTTGGGGTGAATTAAGTCCATTTACATTCCATGAGAGTACTTTGTAATCCATCTTGTTGTAGTCTTAAATATCACCAAATTCTTCCTTGTTCTCACCAACAAAGGCGTACATTTCTGCTGAATTTTTAATCACCATTCTGTTGTTACCATAATAAAAACTCAGTCCTTGTGGTATTTCCCAACGAAATCTTATTTTTTTCTCTTTCAGTTTGTCTGTCAGACGCTTGAATTTTTTCCTGTCTTGCAAAATTGCTCTGGGCAATTCTTTCATTACGATAACTTTTTTTCCCACCTATTTCAAAAGAGTCTGTAAAACATTTCTTGTAGATTTGTTCTTTTGTTCTCTTCATTGTAAATTGAACTACCACGTCCCTTGGTATATTTTTGTCTCTCGCGTATGTAGAATTGACTCTGTAAACAAGATCCATATGTTCTTTAACAACTTCCTCTTCCTCTTGTAAAAAATCTGCTAATGCTTCTTGCATTCTTGTAAAAATGTCTTCACCTAATTTTTCCTCTATACCTCTAAATCTCAGATGGTTTTGCATGTCTCTATAGTGCATCATCTTTTCCATTCTGTCATTTTCCTTCATTGTTTTTTGAGTATTTTCTTCCAGTTCTTTTACTTTAATTTCTATGTCTTGTGTTCTAGTGGTTAACTTTTGTAATTCAGCTTTTAAATCTATAAAATTTTTGTCTGCTTGTACAGCTATACCATTCATTTTAACATTTACCTCTCCTATAGCGTCTAACATTTTTTTTCCCATTGCTTCCATAACAGCTAGTAATTCTTTTTCTTTTTTTGCTGCCATTGTAGGAGAGGACCATGTAGCTGCTCTCGATCTTAGCCCGCGATCCGTCTTGTCTCTTTAAAAAAGATCGATTTTATTTTATTTTCCAAATCAAACACTGTTTAGTGTAATCACACAAGCTAGTCTTGCCAAGTCAAATTTCGTTGGTTTCAGCCTTCTAAGTTATATAGTTTATGAGATATTACTGTTTAAAAAATTTATAAATCCAAAATGGCGGGCGCAACTTCTCTATGGTTTGTGTCAAAGGTTATAGTTTTTTTACCTTGCTTCTGGCTTGCCATAGTTTCCTTTTGTCCCTTCCTCTTGCTTACTTGTCTGCTCTCCGCACGTCACTTCCTGTTGTAGTCCTTTTGGTCTGGCAGTTTTTACAGTCCCCTTTGCTCTCTTCCAGTTCTTCTCCGCTTCCCTTCTTGTCTGCTCCTCAAGCTGTCACTTCCTGTCTCAGTCCTCACAGCTTGGTCTCGCGATGCTTGGTTTCTTCCTCCCCTCTTTGTCTCGCGATGCTTGGCTCCCCCTCCCGACTCTTCTTAACCGCAGGAATGTTAAACAACTTGTTTTTTTGGCTTTTTAAGTTCAAATTCAGCTTTTTAACGTTTTAAAACTGCACTCATCCAATCTGCAACAGTCTATTGCTTCACCAGATCTGCTTTTCGTCTTTCAAAACACGGTAATGGTAAGGCAAAAAGTTTTTTTCCGTTACCTTATGTTGTTACTTCTCTTCAGATGTGGTCCCAACGTTTAAACTTTGTCTTCTTTGTTAAGGAATCAGGGGAATTGGAGATTTTATGCTGATTAATCAGCCCAGCTCGGCTCCTTAGAGATACTTGCAAAAATCTTCTTCGGCTGCAGTGCTCAAGGTGTTGTAAAAGTCTCCTCCGAGGCTTTTCCTTCACCGAGCTTGCTCAAACCTGGATTATATTGCTTGCTGGTCCTCACACTACCTGTGTGAGGTTGCGTCAGGTGGATTGATCCACCCAAGCTGTCAAGAAGAGCCGCTGTCTGCCCTGCGCATTTGCAAAGCGTGTCAGACCTCCATTCCTCCGACCGGAAACCCCTATCAGAGACATTATTCATAACATAATGTATCTGAGCATTATAAACTTATTTCACAACAGGAATCCACAGCATCACTAATTATTTAAAAAGAAGAAGTTACAACTTATCAGCCAAGTATGAACTTCAGCAACACCAAGAACAGAGGTTTAAGTGAGTTCCTCCTATCTGGTTTAGTTTAATCCTTACTGAAAAATGTTAATAATAGGCATAGAAACCATAATTCTGTGAAAGACCAATAGTGGCAACAATATCATCTCCTGCTGGGGGTAGACACAGAGTTGTTTTCATGCCAATTTTGAAATGGAACAGGACTGGATCTGCATTGGACTATATGCCTCAGGCAGCCCAGACAATAGCTGGAGGTAAAAGCAGTGACTGTCAGCTCTTCCCTCACCCCATAACGCAGCTTTTTTTCAGCTGCTGGCTTCATAATGTGGGTTTTAATGGCTATCTGTTAGGAGCCAAACAGGATTTAAAAAACAACAACAAACCTTTCCAATTAGCCTGAAACTTTTTTCTCATTTGTTTTGCTGTATGAGTTGGGAATAGGTCGTAATAAATATACCTGGTCTTTTGACTGGTTAGGCTCTAACTAGGTTGCAAAAATAGCTATGTTAGTGCATACAGGCAGGGATAATTGGTCAGCATCCTGAGGCATCTAGAAATGAAAAGAAGTGACCCTAGAGTCAGAATTCCTGTTGGTGCTGAGCAGCCCCTTAGTTACCTTATAGCATGTGGGAGGAGCAGATGAGGAGCATTCCTTGGTTCAATTATCTATGTATGCTAGGACGAACAAGCTGGAAGCAATGCTGGCTGAGTTTGGAGCCAGAGTGCTATAGACCAGACATGCTGACAGCCAACAGGATTTCCTCTAGTACAACTTACACTAAAAGAAAATATTTAATAATGTACAAATCAGTTTTTTAATAAACTTAGTTTAACCCATAACTTGGTGTCTTCTGTCTTCTTTTCAGGACAGGAGGACAATATTATTAAACGGTGAAAGTATTATCTTAAGTAATTGTAACCTGAAAAGAATAATGGAAGGAGATATGGTGGGAAATAATTACCCCACCCCCAGATAAAAAAGTAATAGTTACAGTAAAATTGAGTTGGGGGGACATTCGCTGAGCCCAATTGTTCTATGACCACACTTTTTTCACCTTCTTTGATGACATATGAATTGCTGGGGAAAAGAATTCAACTGAGAGAAAGTGCAGCACAGAGACATGAGTCAAAATCTCCCCTTCCTTCCTGTGGTTATGCCACAGACAGATTTCCTTTCATCCCCAAAGCAATAATTGAGTGAGTGGATGAAATGGAGTTCAAAAACAGGGATAGGTACAAACCAGGAAAATGAGGTTCGGTTGGTTGGTGATTCGTGGTGTGCCCAGTTCGTGAACCATCACAAACTTTTAGGGGCTAAAGAAATCGGTTCAGTTCATGAGATTTGTGATATAGTAGAATCCCCCTGAGCAAACTAGAAAAGCCAAACTTGTAAGAGATCTCTGGCTGACTCTCGTCTACCTGCCTTCCAAATTTGGCGAGGATTGGATTTCTAGGGTCTGAGTTGCAGCCCCCCAAAGAAAGTGCTTCCACACTCCATTGTTTTCAATTGGGAGGGAAGCAAAAAAAAAAAAGAATATTTTTCTTTTAAAAAGCAAGGGCAATAAAAGACTAGTAGAACATAATCAATGTCACAAAGAATCTCTGAAGTGAAAATTGAAGGTGGTAGGGAACATTTTTACAAGCCCAGTAGAGCCAGTGCCACTGTGGCAGTGCAAACCCAATAGGACTAAGGTCAAGCCAGAGAATCTCTGCAGTATAAACTGAAGGGGGGGGCATTTTTACAAGCCCAGCAGTATGAGTGCAATCAGAGTGTGCCCAGCAGAATCCAGTGTCATTGTGGTAATGCCAGCTCAACATGACTGCTGTCTAGCACAGAATCATACTCCAAGTGGATGGGGGTTGCAAGTGCCGCAGAACCAGTGCAATGTACTAGTGCCCAGGAGAACCCAGTATCACTGTGGCAATGCCAGCTCAATAAGAATGATGTGAAGCGCACACTCCAACCTGGGAGAGGGGAGGTGCAAACCCAGCATAAGGGATGTACTAAAAGGAATGACAGGATTGCCTGTTGGAAATAATGGGAAAGGCTTGAAGGCCCATTGAAGATAATGCAAGCCAGGAATGCCAATTGGTTTTTATGGGCTCAACTGGAATACATTACAACATAAAATAGTTGTAATGAAAATGTGGAGTGGATTTTCATTTAATGTCTCTGGGCCCAGATAAACGGCAGTGGGACTGGGATAACAGGCCCTAGAGTGGTATGACAGTCCCCTGGAATAGAATCCATGCTTCTGAAGTGGAATGAAAGCCCCTGGGAGTGGCAGAAGTCTTCTGAGAGAAGAATGACATCCCCTAGAGTGGAATGATGGCCTTTGGAAGCAGCAAAAGTATCTTGGGACTAGAATGAAAGCCCCCAGAGTCAATGGGGCCCTCTGAGAGTAGGAGAAGTCTACTGGCATTGGAATGACAGGTTCCAGAGTAGAATGTGTTCTGGAGCTGATATGACAGCCTCCAGAATGACTCCCTGGGAGTAGAAGTGTTCTGGAGCTGATATGACAGCCTCCAGAATGGAATGACATCCCCTGGGAGTAGCAGAACTGTTTTGGAACAGGAATGACAGGTTACAGAGTGGAACGACAGCCCCTGGGAATAGTAGAAGTCTTATTGGGCTGGAATGACAGGCCTCAGAGTGGAATGACAGCCCCTGGGGTAGAAGATGTATTCTGGGACTGGAATGACAGCCCCTAAAATGGAATGAGAGTCCCTGGGGGTAGCAGCTGTGTTGTGAAACTGGAATGACAGCTGCCAGAGTAGAATGATAGCCCTTGGGAGTAGTGCAAGATAAATAGGTCCAACTGACAATTGCGTGTGTTGTCGTGGAACCTGTTGTGGTGGGGGAACAAGCTCCACAACCCTGAATTTTTCTTTTTCTTGCACTGGTTTGATATATTATGTCTGCAAGAAACATGGTCCCAGGTGTCTAATCCCTCTGCTATTCCAGGCTGCTGAAGACTTTGCTATTAAAACTTGTGTCAAGGGATGGGGGAGGGGGGTCTGGTAGTTTTCATGTCCATTAATCTTACTGTTGATGTACAAACCTTGGTAAGTGGGTCTCAGGACTACATCCAGGTCCTTTTGAGAAAGAAAGTTTACTTACAAAAATAGAAGCACATCTGACATGACATATGCATATAGGTACATTTAACTTGTTGTGACAGATTAACTTCAAAGAGGTTAACTTGTTGCAGCTCCAGGCCCAAATAAGAGAGAGAAGCAGAGAGGTCCTATGTAAGATAAAACAACCAATATAAGATAAAACCGCAGACGAAGAAAAGAAAAAAGAAAGGAGTGGTAATTTACGCTAAAGAATATTTACATCTGCAACTCAATTATAAATCAAAGGATGGGAGTATAGTGGCCATAACTATAATAAGACAGGGAACAGAGTACCTTATAATAAATATCTATGCTCCCAATTGCAATCAGGGATCCTTTTTTAAAGATTTGACGGAAGTTTTAAAAAAGAAAGACTATCACAATGTTTGTCTCATAGGAGATTTCAATGCAGTATTTGATAAAAAGATGGATAGGGAGAGTCATAAAGGAACCAAAAGGAGAGGATTGGCATTGCCTAGTGGTTTTTTACAACTAGTGTAAGAACATAGATTGGTAGACATCTGGAGAACTAAATGTATAAGAGAGAAAGCTTTTACTTTCTACTCAGCTAGACATCAATCTTGGTCAAGGATTGATATGATTTGGGCAACAATGCCAGTTATGATAGAAATGGTAGGTATTAATACATTGCCAATGACTTTTGCAGATCATAATCCATTGATGCTACTAATGAAAAACGTGGTTAAAAAAAAAGAGATGGATAATGAATAGATATACTTTGAAAGACCAAGAATTTATAAAGAAAATAAGAGTAGAAATTAAAGAGTTTTTCCAAACATCTCTATTAATATAGTATGGGATGCTTTTAAGGCATTTATTAGAGGAAAGATAATTAGTTTTATGACATGGAAAAGGAAACAGGAAAGAAGTGAGTATGATCACTTGGTTGCCCAAGCCAAAATAGAAGAAAATATGAAAGTTTCATTGAGTGAAGCTGCTAGTAGATGTAGACTAAGAGCCATTCAACATAAAATAAACTTACTGTTAAATAAAGAAATTGCAAAAAAAATGAATATATTAAATTATTTTTTTTGAGAATGTAAATAGGCCATCTAGGTGGCTAGCATATAAATTGAGAAAGGAGAGAGCTAAAAGATCTATAATTGCTTTAAAAGATGATAAGAATGAAAGTAAATATCTCATGTCTGAATTAAAGGAAATAATAGACAGTTACTATAGTAGATTATATAAAAAAGGGAAGGAGAGCGAGGAGCAAATAAAAGAATATTTCCAAAAACATAAAGTAATAAATAAATTTACTGACTTCCAAAAAAGGTTGTTGAATGAACCGATCTCCCTGTGTGAAGTAGTGGAAGCACTCAAAAGACAAAAAAGAAACAAGGCTCCAGATCCAGTTGGCATACCCATAGAGTTTTACCAGGTTTTTGAAGATCAACTTATTCTTACTTTTAAAGAGATTATAAGGAACATAAGGGATAAGGGCATCATTCCTGAGTCATGGAATCAAGCACTTATTATATTAATACCAAAGGATCAAAACAAAGCAGATATAAGCTACTATAGACCTATTTCCTTGTTAAACGCAGACTATAAAATCTTTGCAAGTATATTAGCAGAGAGATTGAAAAAGGTATTAAATCAAACAATTAATAAAGGCCAGGCAGGGTTTTTGCTGCAAAGACAGATGAGAGACAATTTAAGAACTTTAATTAATGTATTGGAGTATTATGAAATGCATCCGGATAAATCAGTGATCTTGATGTTTATGGATGCTGAAAAAGCCTTTGATAATTTAGCATGGAACTTTTTAAAATAAAAGTTGATGGAGTATAATTCAGGTGATCGGTTTCAATCTATGTTAAATGCTATATATAGCAAACAGCAGGCTAAGGTTATTGTTAATGGGGACATGACTCAGGAAATAATAATTGAAAAGAGTACCAGGCAGGGTTGTCCGCTATCATCTCTTTTATTTATTTTTGCCTTAGAAACTCTTAATGATCAGGTTAGAATGAATAAACAGATAATGGGACTCAATTGTAAGGGCCAAGAATATAAGCTATGTGCGTTTGCCGATAATTTGATGTTTATAATGGAAGAGCCAGAAAAGCCAACTATTAGAAGTGATAAATCAATATGGGAAAGTGGCTGGATTAAGAATAAATTTACATCAAACTAAATTGCATGTTAAAAACTGTTCAAACGAGCGGGAATTTAAAATTCAAAAGTCCTTTAATATAGAAATTGTTAAGAAGATAAAATATTTGGGTATTATATGTTCAAATAGGTCCAGCTCATTAATTGATGATAATTATCAGAAATTATTGAAGTAAATAAAGGAAGACCTAGATAAGTGGAAGTTATTAAAATGATCTTGGCTTGGAAAAATCACAGCTATAAAAATGAACATCTTGCCCAAATTTTTATTTTTAGCTCAGAATATACCCTTAATTAAAGATAATGCCCCTTTTTATAGAGAGATTAATAGGCTGACTAGAAAGTTTATATGGTTTCCGAAAAAAAACAGGGTGAAATGGAAATTACTACAGGATAGAAAAGAAAGAGGAGGGCTTGCAGTACCCAACTGGGAGCTTTATGGCAGGGCAGCGGCATTAACTTGGATAAGAGAATGGGTAAAACTGGAAAATACAAGGCTTTTAGCATTAGAAGGCCATGACCTTTACATGGGATGGCACTCATATATGTATGGTATGAGAAACAGAAGATACTCACGAATTTCCATTCTCATATTCTTCGGGCAGCCTTAATGAGAACATGGATAAATATTAAGAAAGAGTTTTATATTAAAATACCAAAATGGGTGTCTCCTTTAGAGGCCTTTATTAAACCTTCATTGCTAAACAAAAGCAATCTGGCTAGTTACGAAAAATCTTAGACAAAGAAGATAATATAAAATCAGAAAATAAGCTAGAAGAATTAAGTATTAGGCTTTCCTGGTGGGAAAAAAATTCAACTGCAGAATGTATATAAAAAGGATGAAAAGACTGGATTTTATAGGGAATTAAATGAACTAGATAGTATTTGGTTAAATAGCAATGAAAAACTAATTTAAAAAATCTATAAACTACTTATTGATCGGGAAATGCAGGATGAGACAATAAAAAATGTTATGATAATATGGATGAAGGATTTAGGACATAGTGTGGCAATTGAATGATGGTCTAAAATATAGAAAGGGTTAAAATATATGAAAGCAATAAACTATAAAGAAAATATATATAAAGTCTTCTATCACTGGTATTGGGCACCTGAAAGGTTAAGTAAGTGTTACCCAAACATGTCGAACCAATGATGGATTTGCAATAATAGTTTAGGATCTTTTTATCATATGTGGTGGGTTTGTAAGGGGATGCAAAAGTTTTGGTGTAGTATTAAGGAAATTATTAATGGGATACTGGATTTGGATATTGCTTTGGAGCCAAAGATATATTTGTTAAACATGGTACCAGATGGAATGACAGAGTCAGATGAGACACTGTTGGTCTCAATTTTGACTGCAGCTCGAATAATGAGAGCCAAATACTGGAAATCCTCTAAAGTGCCCAGAAAAGAAGAGATAATCGATAAACTGTTGGAACTGGCAGAAATGGACAAATTAAGTTTTCCGATGAATATGGACAAACGTCAAGATCTGATAATTATATGGTCCAAGTTCTATGTTTGGTTGGACAAATATAAAGGCTCAAAATAATGTTCTGGTAGAAGCAATGTAATATTTTTCTGTGAAAAATGAATAAAATATACTTAAAAAAAAATAAGATAAAACCATGTAAGACAATCAACAGCCAAAGAGGCTCAGCATCTAACCCATGCAAGGGTTCTGCTGGGCACTAACACATTGCACTTGTTCTGCTGGGGGGTGTACTAAAAGGATAAGTTTGACCTTCACAAGTGCTGGAAATTTATATTGAAACAGACCAGTTCTGAAGCAGATTGAAAACATTTTTAATGGGACCAACAAAGGCAATTTATACTAATATGAAATAAAATTTTTATAAATGAGTCTGCTTCTGGTATTTTACACCTCAAAGGCTGAATAAGCAGGGGTCCTTTGGGGCCAGAGTGAGGTGGAGCGCAGCTCTGCCAGCTCAGGAGGGGCAGTAGGGCAGCCACAGGCCAAATCAGATTCTCTGATCTGATTCGGCCCGCCACCAAATTGCTGCCGAAATTTGGTGGCAACTTTAAAAGCTGCTGTAGGGGAGGGGGTTTGAGGAAGAGGCTCCAAACTTGCAGGGTAGCTTCTGGGACCTCTTCCCCAAATGCCCACTAAGTTTCAAGAAGATTGGACCATGGGGTCCAATTCTATGGGCCCCCAAACAGGTTGCCCCCATCCTTCCATTGTTCTCTATGGTGGGGAAAAGGTAACATTTTTTCCCACCATAGAGAAGAATGGAGGGGATGGGAAAACCTGTTTGGGGGCCCATAGAATTGGACCCCATGGTCCAATCTTCTTGAAACTTGGTGAGTATTTCAAGGAGAGGCCCCAGTAGCTGTCCTGCAAGTTTGGAGCCTCTCTCTCAAACCCCCTTTCCTCCAGCCCCTCATATACCCTATGAGTTTTTGCCATTGATTTCAATGGCCCATAGGGTATAATGGAGCTGAAACTGACATTCCCTTTCTGACACACTTCCAGTGATGTCAGGGGACATGGCATATGCTAATGAGTTATGCTAATGAGTTATGCTAATGAGCTCCTGCACCTCTTTTTCTACTAAAGGACCCCTGTGAATAAGTTTATAGGCTTTTGGTTTACTGCTGAGAGGTAAGTTTTGTGGTTCACAAGTAGAACATGGAAGTCTCTAATGCAGAAATTTATTAACAACAAAGAAAATGTATATATTTACAAACAAGTTTCAAGGAACAGATCAACCGCACAGGTCTCCAGATAGACAAAAGAGAGTGCTGGCTGAGGCACATTAATTTAGAGAGAAGTTTCAATTTCCTTTAATACCATCAAGCATAAATAAGTTTTCACTAATTAGCCACTAGGTTGGATACTAAAACACACTAAGGATCCCACCCACACCAGCCTGCCCTTTCCCAAGACTCAGACTAAATGGCACAAGGTCTGCTCATTTCCACTGACAGGCCTAACAACTGGATATTCTATTCTCTGTCAGAAGAAGAGTTAAACTCTTCTAAGCTTCCAGTCCAAATAACTCTTTTTGACAGGAATGTCCATCTTCAAGACAGGAATGCCCATCTTCTACTAACAACCTTTGGTACAATCTCCTGCTTAAAAATCAACCAAAACAAGTAATCGATTCTGCCTATCAACACTGAACCTGAAATCTTATTTCAGCAAGACCTTTGACTACCACTGGTCAGAAAGATCACTACCATATCTTGGCATTTACATAACACTGAACTTGAAGGACATAAGTGGGAGGGTGTGGGATGGTGTGTGGTTGTGGGATGATTGTGGAAGGGTGTGGTTGGGAACCTAATTAGTTAATGGGTGAGGGAGGGGTTAGCACTGGCCTTTACTGTTTCACTGGCCAGTGAGGAAAATTTTAGCAGCCCCAGTGGGGTACTGGATAGTGGGTAGGATCCACTGGGAATCCGTGGCTAGGGCGGTGCAGTGAGTGACTGCCTGGTGATCTGAGGCATAAGCGGAGATCAGAGGGTAGTGATGCCTAGACAGCAGATCCTGGTGCTTCTGGGGAGGGGGATGTTTAGCAGTGGGTCCAGGCATGAACAGAAGAAGAAGAAGAAGAAGATGCAAGATGGCGCCGAGCGTTGAGCTCCGAAATTGAGCTCCGCCGATGGGAAGCGAAATTTGGCTCCTTGGTGACTCCAATTTGGTTGAAATATAAAGCAAAGCAAAGCAGAGCAAAGAAAGCAAAGAAATCAAAGTAAAGAAAGAGGTCTGAGACCCTGAGTAACTTACGGTGGGTGGTCGGTGAGCCGGGGGCGTTTTCGTTGCCCTCCGTTTCGGTGCATGGAGCCGGGGGCGGTGCGGACTGTTCGGGGGCCGAGTGGGTGCTCCGAGGTGTGAGAGGTGGCTCAGAAGTGTGGAGTCGCCTGAGGATGCCACGGAGACGCTGCGGAGACGCTGGGGGCCCGCCCAGAGTGTAGCCCGAAAGTCCGGCGTTGTGGTGAAGATGCCCGAGACTCCCGGAGGAGTGAGTGAAGCTGAGGGCATACGCTGGGCTGGGCTGGGCTGGGCCGTGTGCCGAGAGCCGAGAGCAGTCGGACCAGGAAGTGGGGCTCGGAGACCCCGTGTTGTGGCGGGGTGCTTCGGCTCAGCTCGGAAGGCCTCGGAGGGACTCGGGGGCCTTGGAGGGCCTTGGGATGGCTTGGAAGACCTCGGAGGGACTCGGGGGCCTTGGAGGGCCTCGGGACGGCTCGGCGGAGGCTCGGAAGGCCTCGGAGGGACTCGGGGGGCTTGGAGGGCCTCGGGACAGTTCGGCGGAGGCTCGGAAGGCCTCGGAGGGACTCGGGGGCCTTGGAGGGCCTCAGGACGGCTCGGCGGAGGCTCGGAAGACCTTGGAGGGACTCAGGGGTCTTGGAGGGCCTCGGGACGGCTCGGCGGAGGGCCTCAACGTGGCTCGAGAGGACTTGGAAGGACCCAGCTCGGCTCGGGGCTGTTTTGGAAGGCCTCGGTAGGACAAGGGACAGTGCGGCCCGGGGCAGTTCGAGAAGCCTTCGGGGTGATTGTTGGCAGGAGGCCAGGCGCTGTGAGCAGGCTTCGGGGCGACTGGTGGCAGGAGGCGTACCGGGGCCGGCGCCAGTGCATTAAGTCAAAGAGAGAGATACCCAGGTCTAGGGGCGTCTGGTGGCAGAAGGCGCCTGGGCCTTGGGGGGGAGTGTAACATTCCTCTGGCCTATTCGGAATTGAAGGTAGAACTGAAGGAAGTAATACCCAGGACCAGGGGCGTCTGGTGGCAGGAGGCGCCTGGGCCCTGAGGGGGAGTGTAACATCCTTCTGGACTGTCCAGAATTGAAGGAAGAATGGAAGGAGGAAACACCCAGGACTTGGGGCCTCTGGTGGCAGGAGGCGCCTGGGCCCTGAGGGTGAGTGCAACAGCCAATTCTGGTCTGGAGCGCAGCATCCAACTCTGGACTGTCCGGGATGGCTGGGCCCGGCATGGATATGGGACACATCGCACCCATTGGGACTTTAACACCAGCAATTTTAGGACCCCGCAGAGGGGACTGACCTCTTTCTAACCAGCAGGTTATACGTAAGTTAGATTAGGCATAGATAGGGTTAGTTTAGTTTAGTATTAGGCCACTCTATAATTCAATTTAAATTAGCTATAGCTAGGAGAAAATTTTACTCTTGCTGCCCTTAATTATTTGGGCAGTAATGATGGGAGGTCAGGGTGGGCAATATTTTGAGAATTAGGTAGTTTATTATTCTATACTATTTTAACCTGCTGGAATTTGGAACTTGGAATTGGGGATATATTCTTTTAGGAGGGAGAGCTTGGGTGGATGTAGACAGCACTGGGGTGGGACCTTCTTCCGGGCAGCTGACGGCGCTGATTTGGCCTGTGACCAGCAGTGAGCTGAGTGAAGGCCATTGGCGCCGATGACTTCTGGACGGGGTATACCAGTGCTTCTGGGGCAGGGGAAATATAGCGGTGGGAGCAGGCGGGTAGTGAAGGGAAGGAGGCAGAGAAATGGAGAAGATTGGCCCCCTTCCAGCCTGCGGCCCATCCCGAGAGTGACGGGCAAGGAGGCTTGGAAAGACCATCCTCCGTCATTGATGTTGTGTAACGCCAGGTCTATTAATAATAAGACTGCCACCTTGCAGGATTTTCTGCTGGAACAAGGGGTTGACCTGGCGTGCGTGACCGAGACTTGGGTGCGAGAGGGGGAGACAGTGGCTCTCTCCCAATTGGCTCCACCCGGGTTCTCGGTCCTCCACCAATCATGGACTGATGGCCGGGGAGGAGGAGTGGCACTGATCATTCGGGAGGCTTACTCCTACAGGGCGCTCCCGCTGTTGAGGCTTGCGGGCATAGAATGTACGGGTCTGGTGTGGGAAGCTGGGGAGAGGTTGGCTATCTGGCTGGTGTACCGGTCGCCCAACGCACCAGCCAGCAGCCTGTCCTCGCTGGTGGAGGCGGTGTCGGGCTGGGCGTTGGAGCACCCAAGGCTGATAGTCTTGGGTGACTTCAATGTCCATGCCGACGATGCGGCCTCTGTTCCGGCGAGGGACCTGGTGTCTTCCATGGTGACACTAGGGCTCTCCCAATTTGTAACGGCTCCTACGCACCAGGCCAGGCATACGCTTGACCTGATCTTCGCGGCGGGGGTTACGGTGGGTCAGTTGACTGCTACGGCAGTGCCATGGTCTGATCACTATGCCCTGAAGGCTCGCCTGATGGTGTCACCCCAACTCCGTTTGGGCAACGAGCGAATTTTAGCTCGCCCGCGGAGCCTGATGGACCCTCAGCAGTTTCTGATGGCTCTGCGGGAACCCAGGCCTCCCAGCGACTCATTAGATGGACTGGTCGAGGACTGGCATGGCCGGCTCTCGGCGGCCATCGATGAGATTGCTCCCCGACGCCCTCTGCTCCCTCGCTCAAAGCTGGCTCCCTGGTTTACCAGGAGCTGAGGCTGATGAAGCAGGGTCTCAGACGGCTAGAGAGACGGTGGCGGCACTTTCGTGATGAAGCATCAAGAACAGCTTATAGGACGTTTATGAGATCCTATGAGGTGGCAATCAAGGCTGCTAAGAAACAATTCCTTGCAGCTGAGGTTGCATCTGCAAGCTCTCGCCCAGCCCAATTATTTAGAACAATTAGGTCGTTAACGCAAGTGCCACAGAGCACTTCAAATGATAGGGAATTGGAAATAGGCTGTGAGGCTTTTGCGAGCTATTTTGCAGATAAAATCTTACTACTCCGCCGCAAACTCACGGCCACAGTTGAGACAGTGTGTGAACTTGAGGCTCCATGCACGTCTTCAGGTTTAATCTTGGATCATTTCAGTCCTCTCAGTCTTGAGGAGGTTGACAGGTTTCTCTTGACTGTACGCCCAACCTCATGCAGCCTTGACCCGTGCCCCTCGTGGCTTATAAAAGCTTGCCATGAGGGGTTGCGTGGGGCACTCCGGGAGATTATCAACAAGTCCTTCACAGAAGGACTGTTCCCGGAGGCTCTCAAGGTTGCGATGATCCGCCCTCTCCTTAAAAAACCATCTCTGGACCTGGCTGTTTTGGCCAACTATCGGCCGGTGTCCAACCTACCCTATTTGGGTAAGGTCTTAGAGAGGGCGGTGGTGATTCAGTTACAGGGCTTCATGGATGACACCTCCATGCTAGACCCGTTTCAGTCCGGGTTCCGACCGGGTCACGGGACGGAGTCGGTTCTGGTCGCCCTCACGGATGACCTCCGAAGACATCTGGATCGAGGCGGCATGGCGGCACTGGTGCTGTTAGATCTGTCGGTGGCATTTGATGTGGTCGACCACCAGTTGTTGATCCACCGCCTCGCCGATGCTGGGATACGGGGGCTCGCTTTACAATGGCTTGCCTCCTTTCTGCAAGATCGGGGACAGAGGCTTGCGCTCGGGGAACAGACCTCCCAGAGGCACCCACTGGTGTGTGGTGTTCCTCAGGGGGCGGTCTTGTCCCCGATGTTATTTAACATCTTTATGTGCTCCCTTGCCCAGATTGTCCGGAGGTATGGGCTGGGGTGTCATCAATATGCTGATGACACCCAGCTCTATCTGTTGCTGGGCGGCCAGTCCGGCTCCTCCCCAGATGACCTGGAACGAGCACTGCAGGAGGTTGTGGGCTGGCTTAGACTGAGTCGACTGAAATTGAATCCTCTGAAGACGGAGGTCCTGTGCTTGATTCGGACCGGGTCGGGGTTAGGGCACCCTCTTCCATCCTTCGGTGGGGTGCCATTGGTGCCAGCTCCGAGGGTCAGGAGTTTGGGTGTGCTCCTGGACTCCTCTTTGACGATGGAGGCCCAGGTAGCAGCCACTGCCAAAGCAGCCTTTTTCCATCTGCGGCTGACTAGGCAGTTGGCTCCCTTCCTCGAACGCGAAGACTTAGCCACAGTGATCCATGCTATGGTCACCTCACGTCTTGACCACTGTAACGCTCTCTACTTAGGGCTGCCCTTGTCCCAGATCCGGAGGCTGCAGCTGGTGCAGAATGCTGCGGCCAGGCTTTTGATGGGTCTCTCTCTGCGAGACCACATCTGGCCGGTGCTGCAGCGACTGCACTGGCTGCCTATAGCATACCGGATCAGGTTCAAGGTGCTGGTTTTAACCTTTAAAGCCCTTTATGGTCTGGGGCCCGCCTACTTGAGGGACCGCCTTTCCCCATATAGGCCCCAGAGGTTACTGAGGTCGGGCACCCAAAATCACCTGACTTACCCCGGCCCAAAGGAGGCCCGGTTGTCTTGTACTAGGGCCAGGGCTTTCTCGGTGGCGGCTCCTTACTGGTGGAATGAGCTCCCAGATAACGTCAGGGCCCTGCGGGACTTGTTACAGTTCCGCAGGGCCTGTAAGACGGAGCTCTTCCGCCAGGCTTTTAAATAGGGGCTGCCACCGGGGAGAAAAGCCAATCATACCATCGCCTTGGCCCTGGTGTTCGCACCCTGTTGCAGTCACCCACCGGAGCGTTAGGAAGCCGCCATCTTGTGGTAATTAATTAGTTTTAATGCTGTTTTAAAGGTTAATGTGAAATGTTTTAATCTGGAAAATTGTTTTATGTTTTTACATGTTGTAAGCTGCCTTGAGTCGGTTGCAAAACTGACAAGGCGGGATATAAGTTAAACAAACAAACAAATAAATAAATAAGAAGAAGAGATTGGATTTATACCCCGCCCTCCACTCCCCAAGAGAGTCTCAGAGTGGCTTACAAACTCCTTTTCCCTTCCCCTCCCCACAACAGACACCCTGTGAGGTAGGTGGGGCTGAAAGAGCTCTTTCCCAAGCTGTCCTTGAGGGAACAGCTGGTACAGAGCTATGGCTTGCCCAAGGTCATCCAGCCAGGTGCAAGTGGAGGAATGGGGAATCAAACCCGGTTCTCGCAGATTAGAGTCCGTGCACTTAACCACTACACCAAACTGGTGAAGATGGAGGTCCTGTGCCTGGGCAAGGGTGGTCCTTGGTCAGGGCTCCTGCTCCCAGCATTTGACGGGGCGCTGTTGGTGCCTGCACCACTGGTGAGGAGTTTGGGAGTGCTCCTGGATCCCTCCTTAAATATGGAGGCCCAGGTAGCAGCCACTGCCAAGTCGGCTTTTTTCCATCTGAGGCTGGTGCGGCAGTTGGTCCCCTTCCTGGACCGCGCTGACCTGGCTACAGTGATCCACGCAACGGTCACCTCGAAGCTAGACTATTGCAATGCTTTCTACAGGGGGCTGCCCTTGTCGCTAATCTGGAGGCTGCAGCTGGTGCAGAATGCTGCGGCGAGACTGCTAATGGGCCTTCCGAGATGGGAGCACATCCGGCCTGCGCTGGCGGCGCTGCACTGGCTGCCAATAGCATACCGAATCCGCTTCAAGGTGCTGGTGCTTGCCTTTAAAGCCCTAAATGGCCTGGGTCCAACCTACCTGAGGGACTGCCTTTCCCCATATGTACCCCAGAGAGCACTACGGTCTGGGGCCCAACATCGGCTGACTATACCTGGCCCCAGAGAAGCTAGGCTCGCTACCACGAGGGGGAGGGCTTTTTCAGTGGCAGCCCCAACCTGGTGGAATGAGCTCCCAGAGGAGATCAGGGCCCTGCGGGACTTGGTGCTGTTCCGCAGGGCCTGTAAGACGGAGCTCTTCCGCCAGGCATATGAATAAGGGCCGCCACTCCTGCCTCCCCCCCCCATCTCTGCTGTATATCTATTAATACCTGACCGCCGACTATGTCAGCTGCCACTAGGAAAAGGGCACCGGTGTGATCAGATTGTTGCCATCTGAGTTTTTGTATATTGACTGTTGAGCACTTTAAATTGTTTTTAATGAAATGTTTTATATTGTTTTAATATTCATTATGCTTACGGAATCCTGGTGTACCAGGACTTGTACGTTGCTCTGAGCCTGCGAACGCAGGGAGAGCGGCTTAGAAATTAATTAATTAAATAAATACATAAGGAAACTAAATCACCACAAGAAATTTCAAGAAATATGAGCAGATATACAGAAATGGAATAAATTCTTTCTCTCTCCTGGAATGACAGATTCCACTTATTCAAATTGTTCATCCTTCCTAAATTGATATTCCTCTTTCAGGCTATCCCAATAGGATTACCTCTGGAGATGCTACACCAATGGCAAACCACATTTAATAAGTTCCTGTGGCAACACAAACACCCTAGGATCAGCTTTGCCTCACTGTGTTGGAGCAATAAACAAGATGGACTGAGTTATCCAGATATCACAGCATATCACAATGCCTCCCTTTTGGCAATAGTGGTTAAAATGCTGAGAAAAGGAAGCCAAGCTGACTGGATTAAACCTACCTTCCAACCCTCCATTCCATGAGCATCCAAGTGAGCCCGCTTGCAGGGAGGGGCGGGGTATAAAACTAATAAATAAATAAATAAATAAATAAATAAATAAATAAATAAGTAAGTGGTGATATGAAACAAGCCATTAACTCACCCACCTGCAATCAATCAACAGATCTTTCTCTCAGACATTCTTAAAACATGAGACTCCTTATGGGACAAATTTATTGCACCGCTCTCCCACTTTACCATATTCTTACATCAAGACTGGTTTCTTCCAGGAAAAGATCCAGGTGTGACATTCAACTGGATGCAAGTAGACGTCACTTGCCTAATTGATATCTCCTCCAAGACAGGCATATTAC
Source organism: Lepidodactylus listeri (assembly GCA_029233225.1). NCBI lineage: Eukaryota > Metazoa > Chordata > Lepidosauria > Squamata > Gekkonidae > Lepidodactylus > Lepidodactylus listeri. The sequence continues at coordinate 112,331,165 of JARCFY010000001.1, read as the reverse complement.
TGAAGGCAACTCTAGACCAGAAGATAAAGAAGATACTGTGGTATTTCTATTCTCAGCTGAACCACATAGCATCACAACAAAGCCTCCCTGCAATTCTAGCTGCCCCCCAAAACTAATTTTGAAAGTCTCCTGGATGACTCATTTGCGGGATATAAAGGATTTATCACTAAAATATATGGTATACTTTTACAACAGGACAAAACCAAATTGTTAACCTACCAACAATCCTAGAAGCAAGATTGCAATACTGATTTCATGGACAATCACTGGTCCAATATATGGTCTGCCACCCTAACCAACACATCAGCCACAAATACTAAGTTACAAAATTTTAAGATCCTGTGAAATGGTATATCACTCCCCACAAACTAGACTTTATCACATCTCCTCACTTTGCTGGATAAAATGTGGTGGGCACCTGTGGCCACTGCTGGTGGAAATGTGACAGCATAAAGGGCTCCTGGAGAGATATCCTGTCTCAGATACATCTCATAGCAGGATATGCAGTACCATTACAACCAGAAGTCATATTCCTAAATCAATGGTGAGATATACCAATCCCTGCAATTAGACGTGACCTCATCAGTAGTTTGTTAACTGCTGCCAAGACAGCAACTGCATCACAATGGAAATCACACTTGCCTCCTTTGAAATCACTCTTGTACAGGTGCTGGTTTTAACCTTTAAAGCCCTATATGGTCTGGAGCCTGCCTACCTAAGGCCTTTCCAACTCTAGACCAGAAGATAAAGAAGATACTGTGGTATTTCTATTCTGAGCTGGATCACATAGCATCACAACAAAGCCTCCCTGCAATTCTAGCTGCCCCCCAAAACTAATTTTGAAAGTCTCCTGGATGACTCATTTGCGGGATATAAAGGATTTATCACTAAAATATACGGTATACTTTTACAACAGGACAAAACCAAATTGTTAACCTACCAACAATCCTAGAAGCAAGATTGCAATACTGATTTCATGGACAATCACTGGTCCAACATATGGTCTGCCACCCTAACCAACACATCAGCCGTCGCCGTCAGCGGGGTGGGGGAGGCGAGCAAAACAATCGCCGCCACTGCTGCCGCCCGACAAAACGCCCAATACTAGGCCCCCGCTGAGAGCTCCACCAACGCGTGCTCTACCTCTCCGAGCACGCAAACGAACTGAGCTGGTGGGAACGGGGCAACGGCTCTCAAAGAGCAAGCCCCGCCCCTGCCCAGCATGATAAGTGCAAACGCGCTCTGTTGCTGCCTCACGTCATGCGAGGCCGCAAACCGGCTCCCGCACGCCATGGCGAAGCTGGGCGATTGGGAGCCCATTCCCCGTATACACCCCAGACAGCACTGCGGTCAGGCACTCAACATCCAGGGGGAATGGCCTTTAGCAGGCAGCTGGTGAGTCGCTTGTCTGGTACATCTGCAGTGGAAGCCCCCTGGCCGGAAATATGTAGGATGCTGTTTCTGGTGTTAGATTTTGTATTGCTGCCATCTGTTATGATTTTATTTTATATTTTTGATCTGATTTTAACCTTTGTATGTTGCTGATTTTATGCTGTTAGCCGCCTAGAGCCGGCTTGTGCTGGCTAGGCGGGATATAAGTCTACACAAACAAACAAATAAATAAATAATACATGAAGGTATGGGAACACTTCTTGATGGAGAAAATAACTCATCACATCCAACAATCAAAAATCTGCCCTAGATCAACTAATTTTGCATTCCAACTCATAACCAATATTACAGGAACTTGGTACTACTTTGATCACTCCTCCCACCCTAAACACCCTATCGATTACTGCCTATCGGAACATTGATGCAGAGCTGAATAATGGAAGCTACCCTTATCACACTTTCACAGTAATATATGATGTAATGTATCAATCTACCACTTGTACAGTCAATTGGCTATTATATCTGTTTGTATGAACTTTGACTGTTTACTGTGAATGAGCATCTTTTCAATTTAATTGTTGCTTACTCAAACTTTAATAAAAATTATTTTTAAAAAGTAGAGCCAAACCATTCTGCCACTCAACCAAGCAGAGCTACCCTTCACTCTGTCTGCTCCTTTCCTGAGCCAGACCTGAGCTCTCCCTGCTCTCTCCTTGAGGCAGAACTGAACTGAACTCCTGTTGTGTTTCCTGCCAACATTCCATCCCTCTTCTGAAAGGTGATTGGATGCTGGAGCATAGGCTTAAGTGAGTGGCTGTTTTCCCCTTCAGGGGTGGGACAGCCTTCTGGTAATCAAAGATCTTACCCTAGCAGCAAAAAAAAAAAAATCCCCCCCCCGTAGAGGAAATTGGGTGAAGCCGTGGGTCAAAATGCAGCATGGGGCAAATAGTGGGAAACTGATGCACACAATCGGGGGAAAGGGAAGAGTGACGACGGGGCAGCGCCTCATGAGAAATCGGTCAAAAGCTTCCAATAACTTTATCCATCCTGAACAAGCAGGAATCAGGAAAAGGTTAAGCACTATAAATAATTTCCTGACTCTTTACCAGCTGGCTCAACAGAGCATTGTGGGGGAACGTCATTCTAACATAACTGCTAGAGTTAAGGTAGGCTTCCAGGTACTTTAACAAAGGAGATTCTGATTACTCTGGGGTGTGTGTCAAATAGGGGTGTGTTCTGGCCCCTTTGCTTTTCAGTTTAAATGATATAGTCCCAAATCTGTCTGACCTTAAATTCTTTCCACCATCTTTGGGGGACAGAAAGTATCAGTTCTCCTGGTGTTGTCTTTAATGCCCCACCACATGCTCCCTTGACCCATGCCCGTCATAGCCATGAGGGGTTCTGTGGTGCCTTGTGGGAGATTTTCAACAGGTCCCTCATTGAGGGACAGTTCCTGGAGGCATTTAAGGAGGCAGTGGTGTGCCCTCTTTTGAAAAAGCTATCTCTGGACCTGACCAAATTGGCTATTGGCTGGTGTCCAATCTGCCCTACTTGGGCAAGATAATAGAGAGGGTGGTGGCAATTAAGTTACTGGGCTTTCTGGATGATCCTTCCATTCTAGATCCCTTCCAGTCCAGTTTTCGCCCGGGTTATGGGATGGAGACTGCACAGGTCACCCTCACAGATGACCTCTGGAGGCATCTGGATCAGGGGGGAGTGGCAGTGCTGTTGCTGTTAAACCTGTCAACTGCGTTGGACATGGTTGACCATCAGCTACTGACCCACTGCCTCACCGACATTGGAATCCAGGGACTAGCCTTGCAGTGGATTGTTTCCTTTCTCCAAAGTTGGGGACATAAAGGGGCACTGGGGGATCAACTGTCCTGAAGGCACCCACTGGAATGTGGAGTGCCTCAAGGGGTGATGTTGTCCCTGATGCTTTTTAACATCTATATGCACCCTATTGCCCAGATTGCCTAGAGGCATGGGCTGGGTTGTCACCAGTATGCAGGGGACACCCAACTCTATCTGTTGTTGGGTGGCCAGTCCACTCCAAACCGGAAGATCTAAACCGGGTATTTCAAGCCATGGCTGGTTGGCTTAGGCTGAGCCAGATGAAACTGAATCCAATGAAGACGGAGGTCCTATGTCTGAGCCGTGGTGGTCCAAGGGCAGGGCTCTTGATTTCGACCTTCGATGGGGTATCTTTGGTGCCAGCACTGGAGGTTAGGAGTTTGGGAGTGCTCCTGGGTGCCTCCCTAACAGTGGAGGCCCAGGTAGCAGCCATGGCTAAGTCAGCCTTTTATCATCTCTGGCTGATCAGGCGGTTGGTTCCCTTCTTTGAACACAGTGACTTGGCGACAGTGATCCATGTGATGGTCACCTTGAGACTGGATTACTGTAACTCCCTCTACATGGGGTTGCTCTTGTCACAAATCCGGAAGCTGCAGTTGGTGCAAAATGCTGCACCCAGGCTGTTGATGGGACTCCCAAGGTAGCACATCCAGCCTGTGCTAAAGACACTGCACTGGCTGCCTATAGTGTACCAGATTTGCTTCAAGATGCTGGTTCTTACCTTTAAAGCCCTTTATGGTCAGGCACCTACATACCTGAGGGACAGCCTTTCCCCATATGTACCCCAGAGAGCACTGTGGTCAGGGACACAGGGCTGGCTGGCTCCCGAGTATTAAGGAGGCCAGACTGGCAATGACCAGGGCCTGGGCTTTTTCAGTGGCGGCTCCATTCTGGTGGAATGAGCTCCCAGAGGAGATCAGGGCCCTGTGGGACCTTTTATAGTTCGGCATGGCCTGTAAAATGGAGCTTTTCTGCCACTCCTCTGGAGCCACCACTACTGTTACCACCACCATGACTACCATTGCATGATAAGGGCCCTGATCTGCTGGGTCCTAATTACTACCCGAGCCAATCCCCCTCATCTTATGACATCTGATGTATCTTCCATGATTCTGAAGCTGAATGGCTTTATGATACTAGCTCCCTATGACATCGGATACTGAATGGAGCTGAGTCGCAGTGACTAGCATTGAAGTTGTATTGAGTTGATGTGATAATGATGCAATAATGACTAGCACTTTACAAATTTTTAATTGTGGTTTTATACTGAATTTTAACATTGTATTTTATTGTATGATATGCTGCTGAACCTATGAATTGTAAGGGGCCCTGAGCCAGCCCTGGCCAGGAGGGCTGGATAGGAATCCCAATAAATAAATAAATAAATAACTTGTATTTGGTTAAGGAGGATGTGACACAAACTGGACAATTTATGTAGGGCAAGGCCCTAAACATCAACTTTGCTAAGACCAAAGTAATGGTCTTTGGGAAGAGAACTTGAAGATTTAAAGGGTCAATAGGTGGCAATCCTATTGAACAATGCAGAACCTTTAAGTATCTTGGGGTGACATTTATTGAAACTCTCTTGTGCAAAACCCACCTGGTAAAAACAAAAGCCACAGTCCTGAGAACCACTTGGGCCATCTTTGAATTCTATTCCTCAAAAGGAGGATTTCTAGATAAATTAGCCTTGAAACTGTTCCAGAGCAAGGCCATCCCTCAGTTTTTATACAGTGCAGAGATCTGGGGTTGGAATGAACATCTGATTTCAAACTAGAACTATCCAAAAATCTCTTTTTAAAGAGAATCCTAGCATTGTCTTGTGGTACTCCAGCAGCTCTACTGATGGCTAAACTTGGGTTACCTTCTGTTAGAGCCCATTTGTACCTGGCCTTATTTAGATTCTGGAGAAAGCAATGGCATCTCCCCTCTAATAATCTTGAGGGAGAGCAATAAACTGCTGCATTCAGATGCCATTTGCACAGGTGGCTTCAACAATATCCTCTGTCATAACTCTTTGGTAGATGACTTTCAGGGTATCCTCAATATACAAGACTGGATCTTTATGACTGGTGCTGCCTTGGACAGAAGTAGAATCCTCTGTTTCAGTTTTTCTCCTTGGTTCAAGTTGTTCAAGAGGGACCACAGCAGAGCATCCTTTTTGACCAAAATCACCTTGTCTAGTCTTTCTTTGAGGTTTCAAACTCTGCCTTCAGCCATTCTAGACAGCCACTATACACAAAAACTGACTGCTGCCCATTTTTGTATTTGCGGAGCATGAGGTGTTACACAAAGAGGCAGTCTCCTATTTAACTGGGGAAATTCAGCTTTAAAGGAGACAAAGCAAGAGGGGGTGACCTAAGATTCTCCACCTATGTATACAGGATGTATACAGGGATCTTTCCCTTAAAGAGGGATCTTTCCCTCAAAATAAATCTGTCAGATATTCAACTGAAATGGGGTTTTATTGAAAAAGGAATAAAAGTGCAAAACACAGACATACAAACACTCAGAAAACACACAAGCTAGCTAAGAGGAAACAGGGAGGAGATGAGAGAAAGTAATTTCTAGGAAGGCTATAGTTACCAGTCATAAAAAGTGAGGTTGGTGGAGGAAGCAGCAAAATGACCAGTGTTTCATGGAGTGAAGAAGAGAGGATCCAAATGGATTTGGGGATGTGAGATATAACATTGAGAACACACACACACACCTATGTAGCAGAGTGCTACAAGTACAGGGGAAAATGCTCCCTGGAGAAGTGTGATGTGTCTGTCCTCAAAACAATATCTTGATGGTTTTTTTGGAGATGAACAATGATTTGGAAGAAGCTTGATGGCTTTATCTGAGGTGGACTGTGGTGGCTAATGAAGCTTGATGACCCTATAAGTACTGGATGGGAAAAGCTATCAGATTTTGTGAATAGTGTTAAGTGTTTCTTAATTAGGGTAAATGGACAAGGAGAAGTGTGGCTGGGTGTGGATGAGGTTAGTCCAAGAAGCCTGCAACACTGGGGAGAGCGGCCTAGAAATCGAATAAATAAATAAATAAATAAATATGAAGAGAGTTTTCTTAGGAGACCCATTCTCCTAAATTATGCATCTCCTTTGGGTAGGGAAGAGGTTGTTAGCTGGACAGCCACTCTTTCCTATACTTCAAAAGTATATGTCCAGACTTGTTCCTGGCTGGCATCCATTTCTGTTGCCTTGAGCCGGCGCACGCTGGCTAGGAGGGGTATAAATCCAAAAATAAATAAATAAATAAATAAATAAATCCATTTCATGTCATTTTAGACTAGGCAGCGCATTGCAGTTTATGACATATAAACTGATATATGTTTATGGTTTTTCTAGCTATAAACTGCCCCTCAGCAAGAGGAGGGATCTGACTGCTTACACAGGCCCTTCCACACTACATTCTGTTCTGCCCTTTGTATACAGAGCCCAGGAACAAATCTATTGGGGAAATTTTAATAGGTCTAGTTTTCTCCCAAGCTGTGGAAAAACATCCTCCTTCTTTCCTTGAGAGCCAGTTTGGTGTAGTGGTTAAGTGCACAGACTCTAATCTGGGAGAACCAGGTTTGATTCCCCACACTTCCACTGGCAGCTGCTGGATGACTTTGGGCAAGCCATAGTTCTGGCACAGCTGTCTGCTCAAGGACAGCTTTGGAAATAACTCTCTCAGCCTCATCTACCTCACAGGGTGTCGGTTGTGGGGAGGGGAGGGGAGGGGAAGGGAAGGGAAAAGAGTTTGTAAGCTGCTCTGAAACTCCAAGTAAAGGGTCGGATATAAATCCAATCTCTTCTTCTTCTCTTCTTTCAGATGCAAAATAGTATGTCTCTTATAGGCTGTGATAACACACACTAAATAATCCTCTTTCAATCCTCTTTCAATGCAGTTTCCAACTGGACTTTACTGTGTGAACTGGCAAAATGCAGCTTGAAAATGTACTGAAAGTGGATTATTTAGTGTGTGTGATCACAGCCATAAAGTAGTACAGTTTGCCCTGGCAGCTAAGAAAATTTGGGCTTGAGCTGTGCTTAATGGCAGAGACTCCTTCACCAGTACACAAAGAAGGTGCCAATTTATTTTAGTGAAACTTTATGTGTTTTTAACATTACAACTTTGTTGCTTGCTTTTTTTTGTCCATGTTTTACCTGCATGTTTTATCTGCTCAACTGTGATGGTCTTTGTCCACAAATAATAAACTCTTGACTGACTGAGCAAGATATTTTTTTTCGAAAATAGTTATTTTTGCTTCTTTTGCTATTTTTATGTGCCTTAATACTGTTTGACTTTGATACTTCATTATTTATAAACAGTTCATCAGGAAGTATCTTTGCTTCCTAAGACCTGCATTGCTGTAATGTGATGTAATTAAAAAAATCCATCAAACATATTGAGCTGTTGAAAAGCTGATTTGCTACAGTTATTTCAGATTACCACATTGGGATGAAGAATTAATTTATGATATTCTATTAATCAGATCCTTTATCTCCCTGTTTTGTCTCTTTGATAAACAAATAATATATAGAATGGGGAGAGTTCTTTTTTAAAGAAGGAAAATCTGTTTCCAGCATTCTTTAGATTGTTTTTATATTCTGCAGTTGGTTGGCAAGTCTACTACATCAAATAAAAGGTTTAAAAAGATGTCATCTGCATAACTATAATATCTATCAACTAGCCATCAGATTTCACCTAAAAAAATTAAAACAATGTTGGAAGTTCTAGAGATATGTTCATGAGAGGGTCACCAAAAGAGAAATATTGAAGCAAATTTAGAGATTCTTATTCAGAAGAAATATTTAAGGAATGTTGCTAGATACAAAAAAAGTGTCTTACTGAGACTACAACATTTTGAGTTTGTGTATGTACATCTGTAGTATAAACCATGACCAAGGCTGCCAGTTTTTACTGCAATCTGTCCTTATTATATAACTAGGAATAAGGCCCATTGTGGAAATAAATACAACGGGCTCTAGAAAGAGGCTCTGGGAGAGTACCCCAGCCTTGGGCACTCAGTGTCAATTTGCTGTGGCGACCTCAGCAGGGTATAATGACAGAGTCCACCATTTTCTCAGATCTCTGCCAGCTGAAGAGCAGTTGTAATTCAGCGTGATCTCCATTCCTCCCCTGGAGATTGGCAACAATCATTCCCCATGAGAGAACGGGTGGTTTGAAGGGTGGAGTCAATGGCACTGAACCTGTCTGAGGTCCCACCCCTGCTGAAACCTCACAATCTCAAGGGTCCACCCCTCAAATTTCCAGGAATGTCCCCACCTGGAGTTGGCAACCCTACCTCCCAGCCAACCATCAATGTATCATTATCTGCCCCTTGGCTTCAGCTTTTCATCTCCTCCCCCCTCCCGCCTAGAGAGCAGTTGTAATTCTGAGTGATCTCCAGCCCCCACCTGGAGATTGGAAACAATGGTTCCCCATGAGGGACTGACTGGCTTGGAGGGTGGAGTCTATGGCATTGTACCTGTCTGAGGTCCCACTCCTCCTCAAACCTCACTGTCTCCAGGCTCCATCCCTCAGGTCTCCAGGAATTTTCCACCTGGAGTTGGCAACCCTATCTCCTTCCCAGCCAATCATCAACCAAACTCTTCAAGTTTCCATTTCTGCCTCTCCCCCCGCAGCTTCCACCATGCTCTGAAGCCCTGACTGCTATGTCACATTGGCTGTCATAAAGGGTCCACCTCAGCAGGGTATAAGGAAGTAGAGTCCACCATTTTCTCCAGGGGAACTGATCTCTGCCATCTGGAGAGCACTTGTAATTCTGAGTGATTTCCAGCCCTTGCCTGGAGATTGGCAACCATACTTCCCCTGGAGGAAAAGTAATGTTTCTCTGCAGTGGGGACTGAAGCAGCTGACATCATTCTCCTCTCCCCCTTTTTGACTTGCACAACAACCCTATGAGGTAGATTAGGCTTAAAGTCTGTGACTGGCCCAAAATCACCCACTCAGCAAGAACCTGGGTCTAGCAGATCCTGCTCTGAAGCACTGACTGCTACATCTAGGGTAGCCAACCTCTAGGTGGAGCCTGAAAATCGCCAGGTATTACAATTGAACTCCAGACAACAGATCATCCCCCCTCCCTTGGAGAAAATTTCTGTTTTGGAGGGTGGCCTCTCTGGCATTCTGTTCAGCTGGCCCCAATGAGTTTTCTCCCAAAGGCCAATATAGGTGTGGAAAGGGGCTTTCAGAGAAGCAAGCTTGGTTGCCTAGCAACAGGCACTGAGGGGAAAATTGCCAGCTCTGATGATGGAATAGGGTCCCCAACCTCCAGGTGGGGCCTGGGGATCTCCCGCTTTTACAATGGATCTCCAGCTGACAGAGATCAGCTCCCTTGGAGAAAATGGCTGCTTTGGAGGGTGAACTCTATAGCATTATACCATGCTGAGGCCCCTCCCCTCCCCATCCCAAACCCCACCCTCTCCTGGATCCACCCCCAAAGTCTCCAGGGATTTTCCAACCCAGACCTGGCAACCCTATGATGGAAATACCTGAAGATTTGGGGGGCAGCATTTTGTGGAGGGGGGGGATGGAAGGACTCAGCAAGGTATAATGCCATAAGGTCTACCCTCCAAAGCAGCCATTTTCTCCAGGGGAACTGATCTCTGTCATCTGGAGATCAATTGTAACAGTGGAAGATCTCCAGGTCCCACCTGGAGATTGGCAGCCCTAAGGGGAAAGTCAGCCACACAGCAGGGGGTTAAAGGGAATGGTTTGATGGTTGCTGGCCCACCTCATTAGCCAGCCAGCCATGGTGGAGCTAAGCAGGAGAAAGAGCCTGAGGAATTTCACACAGCCAATATGTTCCATTTCAGGAACTCTTCAGTAACGGTTTCTGTCAGGCATTTCACACAGAACCATATTAGTACCGGTTCCCTAATGGAACATATTGGCCCTTTCACACAGAAACGTGCCTCTCCCATTGGGGAAGCATTCCTGAGCCGGTTTACCTTGAAACCTCCTCCCAAGCATTCTTCAGTTCTTGGACCGGTCCTGAAGCGCTACGGGCTGCTGTGTGAAATGCCCCCGTTTCACAGTTTATTCTGACAGTTTATTCTGGGCACGCTAGCAGTGTGTGGGGGAGGGGCTATGCTGAAAGTCCATTGTCTTTTCAGTGACAGAAGCAGGCCACTGAGGGGACAGTTAGACCCACCTGGCAGTGGGCGGAGGAGAATAGTGGACTCATCACCCAGTCGGTCCTTCCCCTTCACTGGCTCCCTCCAGACGGAGGCCAAGATGCTGGCCGGTGGCTCTGTGGGCAGGACTGAGGCAAAGCAGGGAGAGAATGCAGCCAGTGACCAGGGACCCCCTTTTGAGTGGCAGTCCGTCCAGCCAACTGATTTTGGTGCCCCATGGAATCTTGCCCCATGGAATCTTGAAAATGGCTTTATTATATAGGAAAGATTTCATTTTTGTCTGGCAACATTCTATGCTTGCCAAAATTAGTTGGTTGCCTGATGTGTCACTCAAGCTGTTCCTATCCACTGGCTGCTTTGCCTGAGTCTCGCCACCAAAATTCTAAACAGTTTGCTGTTCCACTCCACCCAATAGCCAATCAGAACACAGAGGTAATTTGCATATGCAGCCTGATTGGCTTTTGCCTCTAACATTCTAATCTGTTTGCTGTTGCTGTTGGGTCATTGAATGTGGTTTTGAGGTAAAATACATCTCCCAGTCTTTGCTTAAACCGTCACTGGAGTTGCTAAAATACATCTTCCCTTAAACAATCACTCGAGTTGCCAGCTGTCCTGTGGGGCCTGGAGATCTCCCAGAAATCATCGTGTTCCGCAGCCACAGCACATCCCTGCTGAGCTCCCTCCGCACCCCACACTCTGCCCTCCCCAGGCTCTGCCCTTCAAATCTATAGGTCTGGCCCTCCCCTTAGCATTGCCAGCCTCCAGGCAGCACCTGGAGATCTCCAAGATCAGTTCTCCTGGAGAGAATGGCTGCTTTAGGCAATTGATTCTGTAGAATTATACCCTGCTGAGGTCTCTCTGCACCCCACACCTTGCCCTCCCCAGGCTCTGCCCCTCAAAACTACAGGTCTGGCCCTCCCCTTAGTATTGCCAACCTCCAGGCAGCACCTGGAGATCTCCAAGATCAGTTCTCCTGGAGAGAATGGCTGCTTTAGGCAATGGATTCTATGGAATTATACCCTGCTGAGGTCCCTCCCCACCCCTTCCCTTCCCAGGCTCTACACCTCAAATCTACAGGTATTTCCCCACCCAGAGTTGGCAACCCTGTAACTGGCTATGGAACCACTTTCCAGACCCTTGGAACCCAGAAGACATCGCATGGGGGGAGGTGGTTTTCTACCTTAGCTACCACTGCATAACCCCAAATCAACATAAGTCAGGGGTGGAGGGAACCATACCTGTTACGATGAGGCTGTCCTCCCATAGTACCCACTTGGGGCAGCAAACTGACTTGAGACAGCCCTACCCAGGGCTGGTTCACCCACTAGGCAAACGAGACAGTGGCCTAGGGCACCCCCTGCTAGTGAGCAGCGAGTTGGCTTTCTGTGCCAAGTTGACCCCCTCCCCTTTAAGTGAGAAGAGGAAGTGGTGCCTGCAGCCTGCATTGGTTCTGGCAGCGCAGCAGCAAAGGGGAGGAGACAGACAGACAGACAGGAGTTCTTTCGCTGCCCCTGCTGCCTTCTCCTGCTCTGTGCCCACTGCGCTCGGTGCCACCGATGCCGCCTTCCCCTTGCCACCCTCTGCCAGCTCCTCGTGGCCCGTCATCCTCTGCCAGCTCTGTCTGTCCGGCCGGCTGGCCAGTGGGTGCCAGTGGGGAGGGAGGGAGAGTGGCACCAACTGGCTTTTTATCCTGCTTCCCCGCCCCCTCCTGTGCTCCTGATTCCCCCCCCCCGGCGACTCTGTGGCCACCAACTGGCCCACCAAGTGACGCCTCCCCTCCCACCCCGCTTTGCTCCCGGCCTGAGTCTTGGTCACATCGAGGCGTCACCTGGCCTTCCATAAATGAGAAGCTGCCCCAAAGGAGTGGGGGGACTCTCAGGGGCCACAGACTCCACATCCCTCCCTGTCTGGTCACTGACAATCCCCCCCCCTGAAGTCCCAGAGCCTCAGGGAGGCTGAGCAGAGGCACCTGGCAGGCACAGTTCCCGGTGTTTGTGTGTGTGTGTGTGACTATTTGGTGTGCACATGTTTGGTGTATGTGTGCCTGCTGGGTCAGCCAGCTCTCTGCACAGGACTCGCAGGTAGCAAGGAGATCCAGTTAATGGACCAGAACCCCCCCCCCCTCATGCCTAAGAGGAGGTAAGTCAAGGCAAGACTGGGAGGCCCCGGAGGGGGGAGCGGGCTTCTCAGGCCGACTGCAGACTAGTGCCCCAGGAGGAGAAGTTTGGCTTCAAGGCCCCCCTGAAGGATCAGTGAGGCTTGAACCCCTAGCACCCTTTGCACCACCTTAGTGGGGAACAGGGGAAAGCGGGATCCACACCAAGGGAAGCTTCTTTTTTTTACAGAGGACCCTGTCCCCAGTTCAGACTTCCTATCCCATGTCCACAGGCTCCAACCCAAGCCCAAGGCTCTGCCCCACATCAACTGTTAAGGTTACACATCACATCCAGGCACACCGAGGAATGTAAAATTTCAGTAAATTTTGAAGCTGTGTGTGGTGGGGGCAGGTTTTTCATTCTCCCCCCCCCCCCAGAGGTGTGTGTGTCAAAATATTTGCAATGCTTACATTCCTATAAAAGGTAAACTTCTTTTGTTGACTGAACAACATTTAGAACCCACAGCATTCTAAATTGTGCTATTTGACATCTATCTGGAATTTAAACATATATAGATCTTCATTTCCCATAAGAAAAATTGCCGGTATGATTAGTACATGAGAGAAAAGTTGTGTCTCACTGCACGTCAAGTTCTTTTGTTTTTGCATTAGGACAGGTCAAACAGCAGCTGAAAGGAGGAAGGAAAATCCTATAGAAAAGAAAAGGAAGTGTATTTGTTAGCCGAATTGCTTTAATTTAAGATTAGCAATTGGCAAAATACCGGGTTCTTGCCAGCTATACCAAGGTCCTGCCCCTTCCAGGAGTTCTCAGAAAATAGGCACGGAGGCTGAGTGGTTTCTTTGACTGATGTTTACTATAAAATGTTTTTCAGGCATACAAGGAATAATAATAATAAAACCGCATACACACAAGATCTAAGGAAATCAGACAGAAAATAGCACTGTTGCATTAGCAGGAGTTTCGTTGAGGGGGAATACGTTACCTATCTTGGTGATGGGTGGTCCACATCCACAAGAAGATCGAGGGAGGGATGAATGAGAAAAATAGGGGGAACGAGATCTGAACCTGCAGATACACGCTCCGTCCTGGCTGCGCAAACCAGGGATTAAAGATGGAGGCAAGGTGTTGGGTACAGGAAGCTGTTGGAAAACAAGCACTGCACTCAAACGCAAACAAAACACTTATGTGAATATAACTACTGATATATTATAACATATCATATCATTATCACTCTTATTTTACAAGAAACAATGAAACTTGTTAACGGAAGCTAATAAAGCCAAAAGTATAAATAACACAGCTGAATCCAGCTCAATTCCAATCCAACGAAGACTCCGGATTGTATCTTCATTTAGATTAATCTTTGTCAGAAGACTTAAAAATAAAAAGCACATTAATGAACAATTACACACTTACAAAAATATGAGACAAAAATTACAAAAATTACATGAACTTACAAGCATACCTTATATTAGATTCATAGAGTACTACATATAAATTTCACCAGTTTCACTAAGGTGAGGAAACTCCATGAGCATAACTATTACATATTCACTGAGCAGAAATTGCTTCATCCTATCATTTTAAGAGAACAAAATACCAAAAAACAGTGGGTCAGAAAACACATAATACATTGCAAGGTCTGCTATATTCTGCCCAGAAGCTGAATGAAGACTGCTTACCATTGACAAGACAAAATGAGTAAAGACGGGCTACTGTTCCTACCATGGAACTACTCTCATATGGTCAGCATGCCTTAAGGAAAGCCTAAAAGGAGTAGTTAATATAGCAGCTAACTGAGCCTGACAATTATTGAAGGGGGACAACCCTAAAAGGCAAAGTTGAAAATATACTTCTTAATTTCTTTATAAAAAGCAGCTTAAGTCAAGAGACTGATTTAGCCCATGTGGCTGGAAAGTGTTTAAATGAAAAATCCAAAAAGCCTCCCTTTGTAAGAGCCTTTTACGGATATCCATGGCAATATAGGAGCGGCATTTAAGGACTTCTAGGATGACAAACCTAAAATCATTAGGATCATGATGCTGACTCTGTTGTACCAAAGGTGATTCTAAGCGTGCATTTCTGATGCAACACCTATGTTCAATAATGCAAGTGCGTACACTTCTAGAAGTATTCCTGACATACAAAAGACCACAAGAACATCTTAATAAATTCATTACACGTCGTGTTGAACATGTTGAGACAAAGTTCAAATCATATACAAAGTTATTGTTGGGTATTGTAATTCTCTTAGTTTTTCAAACCAATTGCCCATTGACGTGTAGTGTATTTATTAAGATGTTCTTGTGGTCTTTTGTATGTCTGCTGGGACACTCATCTGGAGCTTCCTTCTAGAGCCCGTTGTATTTCTTCCCACTCCTAGTGTGATATAAATTTCAAAACAATTAAACCAGAACCACACTGCTCAGCATGGTGATCCATGCATGGAAGCAAGATTCAATTATTATGATACAATCATACAATTTTCAGTGCACATATTAAGGATGAATTACTACAGGCAGTAGAGGAGACATGTACACCTCATGCCCCCTTTTGCAAGTTCAGATTCTCAATAAGAAATCAAACACTTAATATTGAAAAGAGGGAAGGATTAACATTATCAGGTTGGATGCCTTTATAGCATTGACCAACTGTCCACATTGATATAGTAACATTTAATCTGGT
This sequence comes from Lepidodactylus listeri, assembly GCA_029233225.1. NCBI lineage: Eukaryota > Metazoa > Chordata > Lepidosauria > Squamata > Gekkonidae > Lepidodactylus > Lepidodactylus listeri. Next base: position 112,315,969 of record JARCFY010000001.1, on the reverse strand, counting down.
TGAGTGATTTCAGTAATTTAACGTAGAATATGACCTCACAAAAGAGAAACCAGCAGATGAATAACAGGATAATCCACACAATGAATCATGGAACAAACTTAATGTAATTGTATATAAGCTAAAGAAAGTGATCCTTTTAAAATAGTGAAATATTTGGTGGAAATGAATAATGTCAGGGAAAATATGAGAGTTTTGCAAAAAGATTAAGTAATCAAACACTTTAAAAATACCATCTATATATCTAATTCCGAAGTGGCCCCCTCCGTGTAGATATCTAAATCTGCGGGGGGGGGGGCACTTGGGGGGCAGGGAGATTTTCCTACACACATAGTGCTGCTGGAGTCTCCACGTGTGCAGAAAAATGCTAAAAGTTAAAAAAAAACTTTGGGGGGGATATTTAAATCCCCTCAAAAGTAAAAGCATTCCCTGCACACGCACAGAGAACTCTTTGGCTGGGGGGGGGGCTTGGTGGGCAACGGACCTCGCCACCACCACTGTTTTCAGGGAGGGCAAGGGGACAGAGGGGAAGAGGCTCGGCGTGCAGCAGGTCTCACCATTGCCACTGTTTTCGAGGAGGACAGGGGGACAGAGGGGAAGAGGCTCGGTGTGTGGTGGGGGAGGGCAGGGGAGGGAGGGGAGGGAGGGGAGAGAGGCTCACCTGCGGGTGATTCATCCTGGACGTGGAGCTCCTTCTTCCCCCCCCTCCCCACAAGTATCACAGGTCCTCCTGCTTGTATTTTTTATTGATCATACAGTCATGCCCAAGATATCACTCCCCTAGTGTTTTTTTTACAAACCTATTTGTTTCTCCTAATAAAAGCATGTAGGCTATGTAAGAAAATTGTATATTTTATTATATAAATATCATTTAAAAAGCCACATTGTGGTAATGGATTGCAAGTCACCTCTCCAGTTCCCAGGTTCTGGTAATGTGTATGAGTCACCTGTCCATCATAGATAGGCACCGATTTTAACTGGAAAAGTTGTACAAACGAAATAATCTAATATTACCAGGTAGAAAAAACAGGTGAATCCAGTGAAAATAAATCAGTTCAAACTCACACAGTACTACAGATAAATTATTATAATGAAAACTGGTGTCTTTGAGAATTTAAAGATTATTTATTTTATAATTAAATTTCTGAATTTCCCAATCCCTGAGAACACAGGGTTCTGGGTGATTTACAACAGGCTAAAAATTTACAAAATATACAGATTAAAATTGACAGATCAATTATTCCTAATTTAATAATCTCCAGATTATGTCCATAATTTAATCTAAAACTTATTCTGGACTGTTCTTCTGTCTCATGGGCAGGTTAAGGAGGAGGCTGAAGTGGGCAAAACAGAAGAAAAAAGGAGGGTGCCAGCTACGATGGAAAACCATTGCTGTCCTCAACCAAAACTTGGCAGAACATCTCTGCATTAAAGGCCCTGCGGAATTGCATTAAATCTTGCAGGACCCTGATGGAAGTTGGCAGAGAGTTCCACCAGGTCAGAGCCAGGGCCAAGAAAGCCCTGGTTCTGGTGAAGGACAGCCAGATATCTTTGGGCCCAGGGATTACCAGCAGATTGCTTTCAGCACAGTGTAACACTCTCTTGGGGACATACCAAAGGAGATGGTCCTGGAGGTATGAAGGTCCCAGACTGCTCAAGGACTTAAAGATCAATAGTAGCACTTTGAATCTGACTCAGTACTTCACTGGAAGCCAGTGTAGCAGGTGCAGCTCAAGTAGTATATGTGCCATCCATGGCATTCCCATCAGGAGCTACCACATTCTGTAAGTGGTTTTAACATTATGTATAATATATAATAAGCAGTGTAAAGAAATAAAAGAGAGCAACTAAAAAGGAAGAACAAGAGATCTGTTCCACAAGATCCAAAAAAATCAGAGGGATATTTAAAGTACAGTAATGCATGTTCTAGAGGAACTGAAATACTGAAATACAGCACTGAAATACATTAATTGAATAGGACAAAACAAAGAAAAGATGAGAAAAATACACTGAAGAACAATACAAAAGAGATGAATGGATGACAGATTCCTTCCAAGAAGAACTTTTTGAAGAAGAATCTACAATTTAAAAGTGAAGTGAAAGCTGCAATTGATGAGAGCAATTGGGAAAAACAAATCACCAAGAGTAGATGGGATATCAATAGAGCTATTCCAAGCCACAGAAATGAAACGCATCAAAATCTTAACAAGAATATGCCAAGCAATATGAAAAACAAAACAATGGCCCACAGAATGGAAACACTCAATCTACATCTATTGGACCATCACATTAATTTCTCACTCAAGCAAAATGATGCTCAGAATTTTATTGCATATGTGGAATAAGAAATGCCGGATGATGAAGCTGGATTTTAAAAAAATGAAGAGGCACTAGAGATTACATTGCAAGTTTATGTTGCAATGAAGAGAATTTCAGCAGGGAAAATCATCTTGTTTGCTAGATTACAACAAAGCTTTTGACTGTATGGATAATGAAAAGTTATGACTGGTTTTAACAGAAATGGGTGTGCCACAACATCTGATTTTTTTTTATATGCTGTGGAGAAGAACTACTTAAAGTTGGCTGGAAAAGATCAATTTGTAACAAAAGATTGCAAATGCTGGAATAGGGAAACAGTTCAAGTTGAAAAGAAACTTTGAAACGTTTACCTAACTTTTTTCAGGGCTATGTTCAAACCATAAATAAAAGCTATCTCCTTGTTTTTTTTAACCCACTGGGCTGGTTGTTTCAGGGAATGGAAGACTCTTTCACTTACCGTGAGGCTTCCTTTCTCGGTGGTTCTGAAGTGGGACAGTCCTCACGTCTGGGATAAGCTCCTCCTCCTTCCGCAGGGTCGGCTCCAGCTTTCGATCCTGATGGGGAGGGGCTTATTCCTCCTGAGGCGTCCCAGGTTCCATAAGCCCAAAACCCCATCTCCATGGGAAAAGAAACTCTGAAAAAAACTTACTTCCAACGGGGAAGCCATAAACTTATCGGTTAACTTTTACAACTATCTACATCTCAGCTTAGCACCTTGGAAAACTATACTATTCAGAAAAAGGCCAGATGAGTAACTGAGACCCCAGGGAACTGACAGCTGAGGAGACTACAGCACCCGCTGTATCTGCGGAAATGTGCCCAACAAGGGTGGGCTGGACTGTCCCACTTCAGAACCACCGAGAAAGGAAGCCTCACGGTAAGTGAAAGAGTCTTCCATTCTCCAGTGGTTCTTCGTGGGACAGTCCTCACGTCTGGGACGTAAAAAAGCAGTATATCAAGGGAGGGAAGCCGTTTCCGCCGGTACAACGACGTGCTGCAGTACCCTCCGTCCGAACGCTGCCTCAGCTGAAGCAAACCGGTCCACTCTGTAATGCTTGGTAAATGAATGGACCGATCTCCATGTGGCCGCTCTACAAATTGTTTCCAACATAGGGAAGGACCTATAGGCAGCAGAAGTAGCTGCGCTCCTCAGGGAGTGGGCCTGGATACCCTGTGGGGGGTCCACCCCTTTTGCCTTGTATGCCGTCACTATACACCCCTTGATCCACCGGCTCAAAGTGGCTGTGGACATCTGAGTCCCCCCCGAGGAGTGTCTAAAGGACACAAAGAGAGCTTCGGACTTCCTCCACTGTTTTGATCGTTCTATGTAGAAACTAAGGGCCCTCCGCACGTCCAGGCAATGCCACTCTCTCTCGACCTCATGTTTGGGATTACTGCAAAAAGACGGGAGGATTAATTCCTCTGTCCTATGGAAAATAGAATTTATTTTGGGTATGAACGCCGGGTCAGGGCATAGAACAACCTTTTCTTTGTGGAAAATGCAGAGCTCCCTGTTAACAGAGAGCGCTCTGAGTTCTGATACCCTTCATGCCGAGGTGATGCCTACAAGGAACAAAGTTTTAAGAGTTAGTTCTCTAGGAGGACAGGTTGCCATGGGTTCAAACGGGGGTTTACATAGGGCCTTTAGAACCAGGTTTAGGCTCCATGACGGGAACCGGTGGATCTGAGGGGGATGAATGAGTGTTGTCCCTTTTAGAAAACGCTTGATATGTGTATGTAAGAGAAGGGGCCTCCCTTTCCTAACCCCCTGAACGGCTGAGATGGCAGACACCTGCCTTCTCAGAGTGCTAGGGCTGAGACCTTTGTCCAGTCCGTCTTGTAGGAAGTCGAGGATAGCCCTAATTGAGGCCTTAAGGGGTGAGATCCCTCGGTCCCTACACCAAGATTGAAAAACACGCCAGGTGGCATTGTAAGTTCAATTGGTGGAGGCTTTGCGAGAGGCTAGGAGGGTAGAGAGGACTTTCTCTGAGTAGCCCAACCCAGCTAGAGCCTCCCGCTCAACCTCCAGACTGTGAGTTTGAGTAGTTCCGGTCTGGGATGTCTGTGAGGCCCCTGGGTCAGTAAGTCCTCCCTTGCCTCCAGAGTCCATGGCCTTGCCGTGGTCATCCTGAGAAGATCCTGAAACCAAGCGCGGCGTGGCCAGTAGGGGGCGATCAGGATCACTTCTGCCTTCTGACGTCGTATTTGTTGGACTACCCTTGGTAGAATGCTGATCGGTGGAAAGGCATACAGGAGCCCCTGTGGCCAGGGGTAAGTCAGTGCGTCTAGGCCTTTTGCGAATTCGTTTTTTGTCCTTGAGAGAAACACTGGCACTTGGCAGTTGATTTCTGATGCAAATAGATCCATTTCTACTTTTCCGAACTTGTCGCAGATCATTCCGAAGACTTCTCTGTTCAGCATCCATTCTGCCTGATCTATACGTTCTCTGCTGAGCCAATCTGCCAGATCGTTGTCCTTTCCGGTGACATGAGTCGCCCTCAGGGACAAAAGGTGTGTCTCTGCCCAAGATAAGAGAAGAGTTGCCTCCTGGTGTAACTTCTGAACACGTGTCCCTCCCTGTTGGTCCACGTAGGCCTTCGCCGTCATATTGTCCGTTTGGACCAAAACGTGGCGACCGGAGAGGTGAACAGAGAGGCTTTGGAGGCCCAATCGAATCGCTCTGAGTTCTAGGAAATTGATACTTTCCCGAGTCTCTTCCGTCGACCACTCCCCTTGGACCATGTGGCCCTCCAAATGCGCTCCCCATCCCCAGAGGCTCGCATCTGTTGTCATGGTTACTCTCTGAGGATCCCTGAGGGGAGACCCGAGACTGAACCTCCCCAATTGAAGCCACCATAGAAGATGTTGCTTCAAGTCGGAAGGGAGATGTAACATTTTGTGTTGTTTGTGTGCTATTGCGTGTTGATGAGGTAATAGGAACCTTTGTAGTGGTCTGGCATGGAAGCGTGCCCAAGTGACTAGATCCTGGCAAGATACTAGCATCCCCAGAAGTTTTGTCAATGTCATGAGGGGAACTAGACGTGACTGAGTCACCTCGGTCAGGAGGGTCCTGATCTTTTGTTCTCTCTCCTGAGAGAGGAAAGCTCTGTCTTGCAGTGTGTCTATTCTCGCCCCTAAGTGTGTAAGTCGTTGAGAGGGATGGAGGTGGCTCTTCTCTCTGTTGATCACAAAGCCGTGGTTTTGTAGAATCTGTATGGTGATGTGAGAGGCATGAAAGCTCTCCTGGAACGATGGAGCCTTGATGAGGATATCGTCTAGATAAGGGAAGAGCTCCACCCCTTGTATCCTTAGATGGGCTACCAGTGTCACCAAGATTTTGGTAAAAACGCGGGGTGAAGATTTCAGACCGAATGGGAGGGCCCTGTATTGGTAGTGGTGGGTTGCGTATGAAAAGCGTAAGAATTTTCTGTGCGAGTTGTGAATGGGTATATGGAGATAGGCTTCCGAGAGATCCAGAGAGGTTAGGAAGTCTCTCTCTTGCAATGCGTTCAGAATGGACTTTAAGGTCTCCATTCTGAATTTTTTGTGTTTGACATGGGTGTTTAGCCATTTTGGATCTAGAATGGCCTGGGTATCCCCATTCTTTTTTGGAACTACAAAGAGGATCGAGTAAACCCCTTGTCCCTGTTGGGAACGAGGAACTTTTTCTATCGCTCTTATGTCTAGGAGATGTTGGATTGCTTCCTTCATTTGGAGGTGTTTGGTTGGATTTAGATATTTTGGGATCTGAATGATGCGTTGCCCGGGTAGAAAAGCAAATTCTATTTTGTATCCGCACGTCACCGTCTCTAGAACCCAGCGGTCGGAAACCGTCATGTGCCATTGATCCGTGAAGAAAAGAAGACGTCCTCCTATTCTTCGTGGATCTCGGTCTCCCACATAGTCATGCTGTACCTTTCCTGGGGTTCTTGGAGGTAGATTGGCCTCCTTTGTTGTTGTTGAAGAAGGGCTTATTGCCTGATTGTCTATTCCGCCATTTCCCTTTAAATGCTTTGGTGAATGTGGCTTTTTGCCCCCTTTTGGGGTCTCGAAAGGACCGAAAAGGTTGAAAACGTTTCCTGTGTTTTGTGCTCCTACTCTTGGAGGGGAGGACTTTCTTTTTATCTCGATCCTCAATCAGGTACCTGTCTAGGCCCTCTCCAAAAAGGTTCCCTCCTTTGAATGGGAGCGCAGCTACCTTGGCTTGAGCAAGGTAGCAACATCCCAGCAAACAAAGCAACATCCCAGTGGCGTAACCAGAGGTTCCGCCGGGCCGTCACGCTGCATGCCATGGCCCGTGCTGTGATCTGGATGGCATCTAAAGTGGCATCTGCTGCGAAAGCGACTGCCAAGGAGATCTTTTTAAGTTCATCTTTAAACTCCTTTGGCACGTTGCTACCTGCTGATGCAAGGTTTTCTGACCAGTCATAAGCAGCTCTGGCAAACATGGATCCTGCTGTTGAGGCTTTAATCGCCGAAGCAGATGCTTCAAAGTTTTTTCGCAGGGCTTGTTCTATGCGTCTATTGGTCTGGTCCCTGGGCAGGCCTTCTGCATCCATGGGGAGTACAGAATTGGAAGATAAGCTGGTGACCGGATCATCCACCACCGGCAGTTTAAGTTTTTTGGTGGTGTCTGGCATAAGAGAATAAAATTTGGAGATAAGACCATGGTTAGCCTTGGGCTTAGCTGGGTGTTCCCATTCTGCTTTCATGATTTCAAAGAAAGGGGCTGGAAGGGGCAACCCTGTCTGGGAGACGGAAATTTTTGGCATCAGTTTCCCTGAGCCAGATTGAAATTCTGAATCCTGAGATTCCTCCTTGGATTTGGTGGTGAGGCCTAGGGTCCTAAGCACTTTAGGGAGTAGTCGTGAATAGAATTCTTGAGGGAACAGTCGGGATTGAACCGACGGCATAACCTCCTCCTCATCTTCAGACAGTTCCCCTTCCTCTAGTTCTGAGTTTGATGATGATGAGGATCCTGAAAGTGAGGCCTCATTTTCCATAAGCGGGCTGTGCGCCCTAGTGGTCGAGCCCTGTCTCTGGCGCTTGTTTGAGTTGGGCGACCTGGGGGCACTGGGGGAATTGTGCCTTGTTCTGGAATTTTTAGATGGTCTGCCCCTCTCCAGAGAGGTGTTATGCAGACCCTTACTAAGGAGAGCCTCTTTAATCATCTCTGCAACCTCCTGTTTCATCTCGTTTTTAAACCAGCCCAGGAGAGCTGCCTGAGAGGCCTGGCTGGGTTCGATATCATGGTTCTCTGTGGGTTCCTGAGAGGCCAGAGAGACCAAAAATCTGGGGAAATTCATTTCGCCATTAGATTCACCGTGTGGTGGACTTGTAGCCATGATTTCCCAGATATAGACCTGTGGGGAAAAAGTAGATTTCCATAATTTCCCTGTAAGATAATTTCCCCCCCCCTTGGTTGTGCTCCATCTAGTTTTCTCCCCCCCCCCAACAGAGGTTAGGGGGCTTCATGTAGGATTTTTTGAAAAAGGCAAGAAAAACATTCACAGGTTGTTTGCCATTGTCTGTGCCTCTGTATGACAGCCCTGGTATTACTTAGAGGTCTCCCATCCAAATAGTAACCAGGTCTGCTCCTACTTAGCTTCCCAGAGCTGAAGAGAAGGGGCCAGCCTGGGTCCAGGTCAGGGCCAAAAGAAGGGGGGGTTAATCTCTGCTGGGAAAAAAACCTATGGGGTAAAAAGGGAGAAAAAGATTCTCCAGAAGCCCAGCAAGTAAATCCGTCCTGATCCCAATCAGGACCGGAGGCCCCTGTTCCAAAAATGGCCGCCCAGAAAATTTTTCCCGCCATTTCTTAGTGCCAATCTGGCATAGGCGGGAAGAATAGGGTGCACGAGGCAAAATTCAAAATGGCCACCGTCCGCTTTTCCCGCCTATACCCACTGGGTCTTAACAGGGGGGAAAGGGTAGTTCTCTGTGGCCTGGGAGCATGGAAAGCACCCCCCCTTTTTCAGGAAAAGGCAAAAACCGTCAGTTCTTGAGGGAGCCGTTGCCGTGGCAAACCACCCTCAACCCCCTCCTTCGCTCCGTACCCGCACCGACCCCGATCCGCGGGCTGACCACACTACATCGTCAAAGGGGCGCAGGGGCTAGAATCATCCCTCCCGTGCTCACTGCAGCCGAGAAAGGGATGGCATCGGGGGGGGGGGAAATGGACCGTGCCGGCGCCCCCAAGGGCGGGCGGGTCTCTGCCTCCCCGCCCAGGGAAAAGATCGGTCGCTGGGGTCTACGTCGGCCTCCTTTCATCCTTAAGGATGGGCAGGCGACTCAACCTTCACCTTACTGTGTAGGGAAGTGAGCGGCCGTCGATCCTCGTAGCAGTGGGAGAGGCCGGGGAAGCGAAAGAGAAAGGTGCCGGGAAGGGGTGTACCTTGCTGCCGCTTTCTCTAAATCCCCGCCGCGCTCCTTTGCAACGGAGCAGGCTCTCCACTCAATAATTTTATTGGCGGGTGTAGCCGGTGTGAAGGTATCTTGGCCAGTGAGGGGCCGCTGCCGTCGGGGACCGCCCGAGGCTGGCTTTCTCAAGCCCTCTGCTCCGGCCTTCCGATGGTCGCCGCGATTGCTGCAGCTCGTTTCTTTTCCTTTGTTTCTTCTTAATTTTTCTTTCTTCTTGTTCTGCTGCGCTATGCAGCGCTGCTGGATTCCGTCCTGCTGCAAGCAGGGCCGGCTAAGAACTGGGACGCCTCAGGAGGAATAAGCCCCTCCCCATCAGGATCGAAAGCTGGAGCCGACCCTGCAGAAGGAGGAGGAGCTTATCCCAGACGTGAGGACTGTCCCACGAAGAACCACTGGAGAAAGAATCCCCCCCTTCCAGGTTAAGATTTTGGTATATATACCAAATTTTGGTATTAAGGTTTTGGTATATATATGCTGATAGATCCAGAGGACTTAGCCATGTTAGTCTGTTGCTGCAAAATAGTAAAAAGCCCAGTAGCACCCTTAAGACTAACAAATTTTATTGTAGCATAAGCTTTCAAGAAACACAGCTTTCTTCTTCTTCATACCCTCCATGCATCTGATGAAGAGAGCTGTGTTTCTTGAAAGAAGAAGAAGAGAAGAAGAGATTGGATTTATACTCTGCTTTTCATTACCTGAAAGAGTCTCAGAGTGGTTTATAATCCCTTTCCCCTCCCCTCCCCACACAGACACTCTGTGAGGTAGGTGGGGTTGAGAGAGCTCTCTTGAGAGCTGTGCTTGAGAGAACAGCTCTGAAAGAACTTATGACTTATCCAAGGTCACACCAGCAGCTGCATGTGGAGGCATGGGGAATCAAACCTGGTTCTCCCATATGAGAGTCCATGCTCTTAACCACTGCACCAAACTGGGTCTCGAAAGCTTATGCTACAATAAAGTTAGTCTTGTTAGTCTTAAAAGTGCTACTGGGCTTTTTACTTTTTGGCCCAATCTGCATCTAGCATTTGCTTCACTGTTTTACCAAAGCCACACTGGTGGAACAGAAAAAGATGTGTCTCAATATAGCATTCAAATACCCCAGGCCAACACCATACTGACTGCAGAGTTATAAATCTATGCAGATGGCTACCATAAAATTGAGAGATCAAATGAAGTGAAAGCAGCATGCAGTCTGGACACTGCCATAAAATCTGACAATCAAAGTGAAAGTGACATGCAATGTAGAGGGGAATTTCTGTTCCAATGTGGGTTTGGTAAAACAGCAGAGCAAATGCTAGATGCAGATTGGGCCTTGGCTGATGTCTCTGTGAGTGAGAGAGACAACCTAGATGGTCATGGCTCTCTATAGATTTTAAAAGAGGCAACAAGGATAGTGATGTGTGATAGCCTGACCTACAGGTAACCCTGAAATCATGGAAGAGTCATTGTGGAGGGTGGTGTGTGCTCTGTGTGAGTGTGAAAGGTTCATCACACCATACTATTCCCCATTACAATGTATGGTGTGAAAGTTGGACACTGAAGAAAGCTGACTGGAAGAAAGTTGATTCTTTTTAAATGTTGTGTTGGAGGAGAGTTTTACAGACTGCCAAAAAGACAAATGTGGGTTCTAGTTCAAATAAAGCCTGAATTCTCCCTAGAAGCTAAAAAAGACTAAACTGGGCTTATTGTGCTTTAATCACATTACGAGAAGACAAGAGTCACTAGAAAAGACAATAATGCTAGTAAAGCTTAAAGGCAACACATGTACCCCAGAGAGCACTGCGATCAGGGGTCCAGAACCAGCTGGCCCTCTCGAGTCTTGAGGAGGCCAGGCTAGTAACAACCAAGGCCAGAGCTTTTTCAGTGGTGGCTCCATTCTGATGGAATGAGCTCCCAGAAGAGATCACGGCCCTGCGGGACCTTTTGCAGTTCTGCAGGGTCTGTAAAATGGAGTTCTTCCATCAGGCTTTTGGAGCTGCAGCCACCATTAACAACTTATGGGAAAGCCTTGTTCCCTCTGGGATTTTCTAAATATAGCCTGAGCCAGCCACCTAAGACGACATAAGAAGACTAAAAAGCTAACACTACTGTTGTGAAATTATTAAATTCCTGATACTAGCACTTTATTATAGTTATGGTTTTAGACAGGGGTCATTTCGTAGAAAAAGAGGTGCAGGAGCTCATTAGCATAACTCATTTGCATAACTCATTTGCATATGCCACACCCCCTAACATACCGGAAGTGTGTCAGAAGGCAACACCCACCCCTCAGGCTCCACTCCACAGGTGAGTGAAACTGACCTGCTCTTCCTCCATTCCCTTCCCCATCCAATACTTTGTGCAATAAAAATAAGCGTAAAGAACACACCCTCATTCTCTTCCTGCTCCCTTGAATCCACCAGGTTTCAAGTAGACTTGAGATACCCAGGACATGTGCACCACCCATCCCTTCCCCTTCCCCTCCCCACAACAAGACACCCTGTGAGGTAGGTGGGGCTGAGAGAGGTCTTTTGAGAACTGCTCATGAGAGAACAGCTCTGAGAGAACTTATGACTGGCCCGAGGTCACACCAGCAGCTGCATGTGGAGGAGTGGGGAATCAAACCCGGTTCTCCCAGATTAGAGTACAACTCCTGACCACTACACCAAACTGATGGGGTGGAAGCTGCTGAAGCGTTGGTGAAATTTCTCCAGTACTTATGTGCCATGTGCCCAGATAAAAAATGGTATACTTAGAAAATGTATATGCCACCTTGAGCAAGTTTCTGGAAAAGCAGCACAGTCATAAAAGGAACAATGATAAAATTATCAATATTAAAACAAAACATTAAAAACAATAAAGACCCTAGCAGGGCTTTCCCCGGGGCGCTGCACCTCTGTACTGCTCGAGGAAGCCGAGGAGGGGGTGGGGCTTGGTCATGTGCCCGCCCCCTGGGCTCCTCACTCCCGGAGCTGCGCTCCTGTGCGCTCCCGCTCCAACGGACCCCTGGTTTTAGAACTGTTTAATTGTTAAATGTTGTTCTTAATCTATTTTATTGTATTGTTAAAATTTTAAGTGTGTTATGTAAGCTGCCCTGAGCCAGCCTTGGCTGGGAGGGTGGGATAGAAGTTTAACAAATCAAATCAAAACAGGAAAAGCGGAAGTCCCAACATGAGATGGATTGACTCAATCAAAGAATCCAAAGGCCAAAACACCTCTGATGTCCTATTCTCCCAAATGTCCCATCCCTCTTAATGTTCCCTGATGGAGAAGTACTCAGCCTCTGGGCAATTTGATTAAAGGGGGAAGGAGATATACGGAGAAATGAGATGCCTCATTCAAGTATTTGTACTTCCCTGAATTCCAGGACATTTGTTTTCAGAACTGATAATGTGTATCCAAGCCTTCCATCATAATCAAAATCTATATATCAAAAGAGGATTTATTTATGCTATGTATAGCCTTTTCCTAGGTATATTTATTGTGTAACTCCCAAAGACTCCCAGCTATAACCATGCCCAGACTTAAAGTATCTATAATGGAAGAGATGTGAACAATCAGTTTCCATCTTACAAGCTTGTAGCCATCTTCACATAGTTTCCCCTCCTGTTGAAAGAGTTCCTAGACATACCAAGGTTTTAAGTAGCTGTCCATAAGTCATTGTCCATAAGCAGCTTGGACAGAGAGAAATAAAAGATAAATAATGACCAGTCTTAGGAGATTTTGAGGGGGCAGTAACTTGATAAATGTAAATCACACCGATAATGTAAGGGAGAACCTTTCAGTTGTGTATGCATAACAGACCTTTGGTGAGCAATCTTTATAAATAAAAGTCAGCAGGGCTTTTTTTGTAGAAAAACCCATCAGGAACTCATTAGCATAATAGGCCACACCCAACAGCAGAAACTCCTTAGCATATTAGGCCACACCCTTGACAGCACAGCTCCCTCCCAGGATCAGCTTCCCCAGGAGCCCTGCAGCTTGTGGGGTACATGGGGAACCCGAGGGAAGGAAGGCAGTTTCTGGATCGGCTTCCCCAAGAGCCCTGCAGGAGGGGAGGCAGTTTGAACTGCCTTCCCTCCCTGGATTGACTTGGCTTCCCCAGGCACCCTGCAGCTTGCAAGGCACCTGGGGAACCCAAGGGAGGGGAGGCTGTAGGTGTGGCCAACTCAGAAGCCAGCAAGAACTTAGTTCCTGTGCATTCCTGCCCAAAAATAGCCCTGAAAGTCAGTCTCCTGGGCATCATTATACTCATCCCGTCATAATGATGGGTATTTTATATCAATAAGAACACATTTTCGCCTACTGAGGTCAATGAACCTGGTGTAAATACTTTAAGAGAGACTAAAAACAGAATTCATACATAAGGGATTCAGGATGAGAGAATGTAAAATGTATAGCAATCAATGTTTCTCCAAGGACTATTTCTATATAGTTGTACATAGTTAGTGTGTTGTTATATTAGCAAATAAATGAATATATTAAAATGGTCCAAATGCAGCCATTCAGATTAAATGATGGCATCTTCATATATTGTTCTTTGTAGTTTGATATGATGTACCCTCAACTGCAATCTTGCCATACCTATATATTATATAGAAACTAGACAGAATAACTGTGAAAAAATGCATTATAGTACCAGTGAGTATAGCACAGAAAATGCTCTAAAGTTTTATGCACAACAGAAAGGCAAAAAGTGCACCCTAAAGATAAGTTGATATTTTTATTTAGTTGAAGGAATTCATTCTCTGAACAATCTTGCAGTATCAGATTATTGAAAATCTAGGCTTTGGACATGCAAATTCCCTGCAGTATTTGATTCAATCTGTATTTTGCTTCAGTTGTAATATAAACAGCCTTATTAAAATGCAGATGCTTAAAGGATTCATAGGAAGTGACTGAGAGAGGGGAAATCTCTCAGACTAGATAGGTACAGTTCATACTTATTTTAATGATACTTGGGCATTTTTGTGACTCTCCTCACTTCTTTAGTTTGGTGTAGTGGTTAAGAGCGGCAGACTCTAATATGGAGAACTGGGTTTGAATCCCCATTCCTTCACATGCAGCCAGCTGGGTGACCTTGGGTCAGTAACAGTTCTCTCAGAGCTGTTCTCTCAAGAGCAGTTCTCTCAGAGCTCTCTCAAACCCCCTACCTCACAGGGTGTCTGTTTCAGGGAGAGGAAGCGAAGGTGATTGTAAGCCACTCTGAGACTCCAAGTGAAGGGTGGGGTATAAATTCAATAATTCAATAATTCTTCTCCTTCTCCTAAAATAGCATGTACCAGTTAGAAGATCACGTGACTCCCCACTCTCCAGCCAGGCAGACAGAATATTTAGGATGGTGGCCATTGTTGTACTGGGAGGGTTCGTGTATTAGTACATTCTAAAGCCATCTTTAAAGAGCAACTTTGGAATGATAAACTGAAGGTATGTTCTAACCCTTTATTTTAATTACAAGTGATATTAGGCTATATTTTCACTGATTTATTCATTTTAAAACTTTTAGTTTGGGCTCAGGATTTTTTTAAATAATTTTTTTTATTGCTTTTACTACAAACTACAAACAGAAAAAAGGAAAGTAATAACTACAAACTATGGGAGAAAGAAAAGATATAGACTAGCTAAAATACCAAGTTAAACAGTGGTCTTCTTGCTATTCCTTACTTATTTCAAAATTTCACTTACATTTAGATTTAGTCAGATGAAGGTTAAGCAATACCATTATAATAATATACTAATACTGCAAAGCTGGCTAAAATAGGTACGTCTAAGTATCTAACAAATGATGAGTCAGGGCAGTGCTTGGCGCCCCTCCATCTCATACAGCTGGAATTTAAAACTTTTTTCTTCCTAGGGTGGGATCAGCCCCTCCCTGCTGCTTTTGAGTTTGAGGTTTGGGAGCTTATACATTTAAGCACTTGTCTGCATTAAAGATTTATGGACTCATGCTTCATTGGTTGCTTGCTACCACCAGGTAAGGAAAGCACTAGACCTTCTGCTTGCTTGTTCCAGTATGCATCTCAGTTGCCATTACTGGTCTTGCAGTGGCAGGACCTATTGGGGCAAAGAGAAGCCTCAATCCCTTGGTCGTCACCTCAGGAGAGGCACCTCTTGTGCCCCAGGCTAGGAGCTCCCTCCGAGGGCTCAAGGGGGGGACTGGAATTGTCTGGTTCCCTTCCTCTCTGCTACAATCACGGGCTGCACTCATCAAAGCCTGGTGGAGCATGCCCACCAGTGAGCCACTAAAACCGGAAGTCTCTGCGTTCAGGATGTTTTGAAGCAACATGGCTTCAGAGCTGATCAGGAATTAAATTTCCCCTTTTTAAATATAAAAAAAGAAATTATAAATTACCCATCAAAAAGGTGTTCTCACAAATCAAGAGCCCAGAAATGAAAAGAAAGAATGAGAGAAGCATGATAAAGGGGACAACAAAACCTCTTCTAAGCTGGATTAAGGGCACCATGGAAAAATGTTTTAATTCAACCCACTTATAGAATTAGAACAAGAAAAAATCTTGAAAACCTGACCCCCATTGATTTTGGTAATAATTTACAGGATTTTGATAAAGGAGCACATACAGAAAGTGACAAAAATGAACTGAAAGAAAAAGAAAAACAGTCTGAGGAGGAAGTGAGTTTGGAAAATGAGAAGAATACTGTAGGCCTTGACATTGTCTGCATCACAACTGAATTTCTTTCTCAGAAAGAAATAGAAAAGTATGTTGCCAATGGTCACATCTCATTGCCTAAAACATTCCCAAAAGACACCAGCAATTTCCCACAACATATACTGCAATTTTGAAGTGCCAGTGAAGAACAGCATATAAGAGACTGGCTTGCCTGGAGTCAACAGAAACAAGCATTACATTGTTTACCATGTTGATTATTTTGGCACAAAACTAGCTGCTCTGTATCTAAATCTGCACTGGAATTGGCTGAAGGCTGGATTATTAGTGGGAAGTTGTGGAAACTATGCAACAGGATTCCAGAACATGAAAAAAGCAATAGCCACAGAGAATGACCTAGCTTGGCAAGAACCAGAAAGTCACCTGCTGCCTGGGACAGGAGTTAACACCATCTTAGAAGCAAAACTGAAGCTGTGAAATGTTACAATATTTAAAAGTGCATAATCGATGTTGTACTCTCCTTGGGAGAGTGTGGTCTAGCTTTTAATGGTTCATCCCATCTCACTGGTGATTCAAACAATGGAATTTTTAAGGACTCATAGAACTACTCTCCAGGTGGGATCCCATCCTTCAGGAGCATGTGTTAAATGTACAGGAGTCACAGAAGAGGGGGAGTGACATCAAGTTCATTATCTCTCTCCTGACTAACAAAAGTATTTCTAAAGTTTGCATATTGTAGCAACAAAAGAGAAGAAATTGCACCACTGATAAATGATACTTTGAAAGAACATCCTCTCAGTGAGTGTAGAGCTAAAGTTTTATGACAATGGACAAAGTATGGCTGTAAGATACAATGGCACACAAACAAAAATACAAGAACTGTGCCCAACAACAATTTTTTTCACCTTGTGGTTGTCACACACTTAGCTTATTTGGAAATGATGGAAATTCAAAATATCTACCACTTTTTTAGTTTCAGTCCCAAATGCTGGGAAATACTTAAAACCTACATAGGCTATTCTCTTCATGGTATGTCTGAAACAAGATAAGATAAGTTTTATTCATGGTCATTGACCAAAACATAAACCAATGACATTTTGTACCATGGGTAAAAGATATCACATTAAAACAGGAACAGAATTTTAAGACTGGTTATAAAAAACACCATAGAACCATAATGGTTAAAATTAATAAAACTTGATCTAAATTCTCCTCTTTTCAAGCTACTGTAGATTTTATATTTCTCCTCTTTTTGAGCTACTATAGATTTTATAATTCTTAGGGCAAGCTATCCGAACCTAGCTACCTGATAAGTAACTTCTGCTCAGCTATCCGATAGCAAATTTCTTAAGATGCAGATTCTTTGCTTGAGAGAGGGGGGGGGGGTGTTTTAGGGAAAGGAAGAGACTCGTAGATGTTATTGTATGCTTTACAGTCAAAATTTTCATGTTCTACAGACTCAATACCATCCACCCAACAGGGACATATCTTTTCTTCATATGGAGTCTTGTTAAATTTTCCTTCTAGGACTGCAGATGGGAGAACATCCCAATGCAGTAGTGTAAACATTCTTCTGTAGTCCTGATTTAATAAATGGGAATGGATAGGTATAGGGATTACTCTGTTATTTGGAGCCAGGAGGACTCACCATTTCTCTATCATATTTAAATCATGTTGTCTTGAGATATCCAGTATTCTCTGTTTCACCATAGACTTGGCCTTTTCATAACCCATAGAGCACAAATATTGTTTAGACAAACTATAAAAGGCTAATTTCTTATCCAGCACCTTAAACCAAGGGGGTTCAAAACGGTCTAACATCATTAAACTTGTCAATCCCTTGAGTAGAAAGCTAGCTCTAACCAAAACGTTATCACTGCAATCCATAGCTTTGCCTCAACCGTAATCATGCCTGTCTCTATACGAATAAGGGCATTTGGAACCCCATTAGGGGCTTGTAGAATTGCACTCAAAAATTTTGACTGAATTGTATCTGCTTTCTTAAGGTTTGCTGCAAGGTTAATGGGACCAACCCCCCCTAAATCTGTAATAACATGGTTTGATCATGTTGAAAGTGTAAAGCCTTTTTCACCTGCCTGGAATTAATTTAGCACTGCAAGACCTCCTAGAACTAAAATTGACATCCAAAAGAAGAAATGAAGTTCAGAGAGTCTTATTCTATGTGACATATTTTGTCTCTGTGTTAATGTCAGCTGTGTGGTACAAAATATTAGCTCGCTTAGACAACTGCAGTAAGGTAATCCAAGCCAGAAATGCCACATTGGATGCTGAAGCAGAAAACACTGAAACACTCCTCACAGATCTTAAAAAAACTTTGAAACTACTTATGCAATTCTGCAGGGCCTGCAAGGCAGAAATGTTCCGCCAGGCTTTTGGTTGAGGGCAGCAACACTTTTTACTTCAGCTGGCACTCTCCTCAGTTTTCCATGCTCATGTCAACCTCTTTCCCCCTGCCCATGAAATGGCTGGCAGTCTGTAATAGGGGAATAATTAACTCTAAGGATCACTATTCACTATCTGCTTTTTAATGTAATTTAATATGTTCGATTGTTTTATTTGATTACAGTTTTTAATACTATGTACATCACCTCGAGCCCTATGATAGTAGGGATGGGGTGATTAATAGATGTAATAAATAATAATAATGATGAATGCATGAGGAATGAAGCCAAAGTTTTTGCAACAACCCTTAAGATAGAAATAAAATTATCTCATGGATGTGGTAGTTACATACAAGAGGGCAAGGTTGTGTGATAACAGACCTGATGCTAACTTGCTGGAAATGAATGACACAGATGATTCACAAGAAGAAACATACTTAAAAAAAATCTGTATTTTATGTTTTGGTAGACAGTGTTATAGCAGGATTAACTGTAAGACTCAGTGCTGTGAAACAGTTGGCTGAAAAGTTGTGGAAGTATGTCACCAAGTGGAAGAGTGATTTGAAAGGAAAAGCTTTATTTTAACCAAAATAATATTCTTTTAAAAAAAAGATTTTATCAACTATTTCTACAAACTACAACACTAATTTCTAAGCTAAATTACCTTATACAGAAAATGCTGTGAAAAATATTCATTTTTAACAAATTAATAAACTTGAAAAACACAAATACTCTTGGTTTAACTGATTACTTATGATACTGCTTCTATAGTTTACACAAACTGATTGGCTGGTACACATAGTATTGAAGAATGCTTATTACTTCCATTTACATTTTCATATAGTGCGCCACATTTAACAACAATGCAAAATTCATTTCTTCTTCGGTTCTCTTCTTGTCTTTTTAGTCTCTTTACTGGATTTGGGAGCAGCCACTCCCTTTTCCGAGTCCGACACGTCTTCTTCGCTTTCTGAGCTGTCAAAGCCGTACATACTTTCCTGCAGTGCTAGCGAATCGTCTGAATCTCCCTCTTTTTTCTTTTTCTTGCTTTTTTCCAAAAAGGTTTTTGCTTGTTCAACAGAGTCAATCTTATATTTCTTGTCCTTACAGCTGAAAAACAGTCCCTCTGGAGTATTCCATCGATATACAATTGACTCAGACTGAAGCCAAGTAGTCAAACTTCTATAGGCTCTTCTTCTTTTTCTTATTTCAAATGGGATATCCTTTAAGACCTTGCTCTCTTCCTCTTGGATCTTCAGCGATGTTCTGTTTGTGGCTTTTAAAACCACATCTCTTGTTGAACTTTTGGAGAATCTTATCATAATTTCACCTGGCAGGTTTTTCTTTTTAACAAATTCTGGATAGGTCCTGTAGACCAAATCCATATCGCTTAATATTTCTTCCGCTTTCAAACCTGTCACCGGTGCTAATGCTTCACTCACTAGTTTTTTAAGATCCTCCCCTTTTTTCTCAGGAACATTCTGAAGTCGCAGGAAATAGTTTGAATGTTCCATCTGAAGTTTCAAGACATTATCACATTGAAAAGCCTTTTCTTTCTCGTTTTTTTGTAGTCTTGAGTCATGCTTACTTGTAGTCGCTTTAACTTCCAAGAGATCTTGTTGCAGCTTTTCTGTTCGTTTGCCAGACTCTTTCATTTCTTTCTGCATTGAGTCCATTTTAGCGTTGAGAGTAGTCATCTGATCCACCAGGGGTCGCAGCATCACTGAGAGCATTGAGCTCATCTCTGTGGTATCGCCCTTTGAACTCGGTATTCCGCTTCCTGGTTTAGGGGAGGGTTTTGGTCTCCCCGTCATTGTTGCTGTTTCACTTTTGTTTACAGTTAGATAAGATGGACTGTAGAAAGAGCTATCTTTATCGCACTAATGTCGTTTAAGAGATTTTTTCTTCATACATGTGATCCAGCCCTCCAGCATTTCCAAAACACTTCTAGTACTGCAGTAAAGCCGTGGGAAAGTCTCGAACGCTTTGGTAAGGGGGGGAACACGATCCACCCATTCCGTCCCAGCCGCTTTATTTACGGTCTTTGCTTGAGACTCACGGTTTTCACCATTGCGTATCAGGGAGTTTAGCTGTTTCTCCGCCCGGCATTTTTTGCTGCTTCTCGGTCGCGCTTACGCAGCCCGAAGGCTTCCTTGGCAGGGGAACCTACGGGGGTGATGAAGGGGGCCTCGATCCTTGCGGTCGCCACCGTCAGGAGAGGCTCCCCCTCGTGCCACCCCAGGCAGAGCCCCTTCACTAGGGTCTCTGGGGGTTCGGCACCAGTCTGAAGCGCCTTCACCCCGCCGGGCATGGATTGCCTCTCCCGCACAAGCGAAGAGGGGAGTCCACCATTGAGCGTGTCTCTTCCAGAAGTCCTCAACCAAAACAATATTCTGATGACCTTAATGATGAGGATTTCCTGACAGAAATGCAGCATTCACCTTCAGTACATAAGGCAAATTTTGGAAAAGCAGTTAACACCATTGGATCTGTTGAACATATTAATAGAATACAGACTTGGTGATCTGTTTCCAAATGTTTGTGTTGGTTTATGAATTCTTTTAACAATTCCAGCAACAATTCTGCAAAGAGATCATTTAGCAAACTCAAGCTGATTTAAGAATTTTTTAAGGTCTACAGTGTTTCAAGAACATTTTGTGGATTTGGCCAGGCTGAGTATTGAATCAAACATTGCCAGAACAATTAATTTTGATGCTGTCATTAGATATTTTTCACAAAATTAAAGGCAAGGAAAGCTCATTTTTAAGTAAATACAAAGACTTTTAAAAACTTTTTTTGACTATGCTTAAAACCATTGTGGATTTTTTTTTAAAGATGGCTTATAGAATAGGAAAGGGGCCCTGATTTTTTTTTTTTTGCATCACCTCATAAAATTCCTCTCAGAGGCCCTGCTGCCTCTTGGACAGGAATGTCACTTTCCAAGCTCTGAAGAGACTTGGTTCTCTCCAAACCATTAAGACCCCCAAGACTGGCTGTTTGTTGCCCTTTGCAGCTTCCTGCTGGCACTAGCCAGCTGCTTCTCCCCCCACCTCCTTCATCTGGGACTTTTTATCCCCCCCTTTCCCTGGCCCTTCCAGTTTCTGCCTCCCTGTGTTTACCCCTAGCCCTTTCAACCAATGAGACAATTACAACAGAACAGGCATCTACTCCATAGTGTTGGCCAGCAAGGCACTTCAAGTGCTCTTATGGATTTTGAGATTCATAAGCTTGAACTTGGGTTGCTAGCATTGGAAGGGCCATGTGCATTCTCCATTGATGGGGAAAGCTCCAGCCCATTCCAGGAACCTGGCACCCTAGATAGTTCACCAAGACAGAGACAAAGACTTCTTCTGCCATGAGGTTTCTTTCTGTCACACCACGCTGATCAACCCCTACCCCCTCCAACATACCTGAATGGATTATGCTAACGCGGTTGCCTGGTAACTGATGGTCGGGCCATCACCCAGCTGGCCAGGGCCATTAACAGACAATGCAATGGCCCCGGTAAGTCATCAGGCCTCGCCCAAGGTGTGTTCCTGGTGAGATCATAGTTTCTGCAATATTGTCCACTCCCCGGCCCTCCTCCTTTTTGTTTACCTTTAACCTATGGTAGGGTCAGAAAGGGACGGACCGCCTAGTAGGTGTGTTAGTGGGATGCGGTTAGCGCTGACTGCCCCCAAGACCACCTAATAAAAGACCTTGCACAGAGGCAATCGCTCTCTTGAGCCATCATCCCCTATCTGCTTTGCTACCCCTTATGTCCAGCTTGCTATACCAATACCCTTGCCTCCATCTTTAAATCTCTGTATTTGCGAACAGAGAGAACCACGTGGTCTCGCAGGTTCGAGCCTCGTGTCCCATATTTTTCTACATTTTCCTTCCCCATCCAATTCTTCCTTCGGTCGGACAACTCCTCTTCAGGAAGGTAACGTATTGCTTCCCCCTCATCGAAATCCTGCTCATGCAAATGTGCTATTTTCTAGCTTTATTTCCTAGGCCTGTGTGTATGTGTGTGTGATTACATTTTTGGTGTGCTTGAACAACATTGCCCAGTAAACAGCATTGAACTTGCTATCTGCCTCACGTGCCTCTTTCCTTGAGAACTCCCGGGAGGGGTGGGACCCTGGTATAGTTGGCAAGAACCCATGTATTTCGCCAATTGCTAAGTGTAAATCAAAGCAATTCAGCTAACATTAGGGAGCTAGCATTGGTTGTCCTTTCTCCTATCCACTCCTCCATGTAATCCTCAGGTTTTGAATGCTCAGGTGTCTAACCTGCTACACTCTTCTTCTAAGGTTAGTATCCAGAGGTGTGACACCTCAGCAGGAAAAATATATAAACACCACGACACCTTTACTCATCTGATCAAAGTTTTCTGTAAGTACTAACCTGCAAGTGGGCAAAATCAACAACTGCCCATACATATGCCTTCTTCATTGTGGCCCCCACCTTATGGAATGGCCTGCCTGAGGAGTCAGGAAGGCTCCTACTCTCCTGGCTTTCTACAAGCTACAAGTTTCTATAAAACTGAATTATTCAAGAGAGCTTTTCTACATAAGCAACAGAGTTGCCTATTGTTATTCACAATTATTATTCACAAAGTTACTTAGACAAATTATTAGGGACTGTGGTCTATACTACAGTGTTTAGCTTACTGAAACTAGGATCCTACTGTGTGATTTTTTGCATCATTTAATGTGTCGTGTTAAGACATGCTTTGCTTCAGTTCTGTTTTTAGATTGCTGATAAATTCTAGACCCCTAATCCTATTCACTCAATACTCCTACCTGTCTATTGTATTGACTCACTCTGTATAATCTGCCTTGAGTCCAAGTGAGAAAGGTGGTCTATATATGACATAAAATAAAAATAAATAAAAATAGAATAGTAAGCACTTAGTGCAACCCTATTTAGCCATCTTCTAAACTAAGCAATTAATTACACAAATCTTGCCATCAGTAACATGGGAAAAGAGCACAAAGGACAGGACACCACCAGCATATCTCAAGTCACAAGCAGGTTCTTAGAGGATGACCCTTAGGGATTTGGTGATGTTAACAATGTTATGACTATTCCTCACTCTTTTAAAATGGAATAAGAATCCTGCATCCTCATTACTGATAAACCAATTTATCATTAGGGATGGCACTGAATTTTGAATGCTGTCAGGTTTGATTCAAATATCTAACATTAATTAAATTTTAATTTACTTTTTCCCTTGTGAGAAAAAGCACTCATGAGCCTTTATTTCCTCCAGTTTCCCTTTCCTCACACTAGTTTTCTCATGAAAATGAATGCACTCTTCAGCATTATTTCTGTACCAATTATATATAAGCAGCATGTTTTTTTTTTAATTTATTTTTATTTGTTTATGATTTATATTAGTTATTGTCTTTTAACTCGTACATTTCATATCTATTTATAACCTTTCACCTTCCCTCCTACCCTCCACCCTACCCTCTCTGTTCTCATGCGTTAGTCCTTTATTCCCAACCACGGGCACAAAGTCCGAATCTTGCACTGAATGTCCTTCTTCCCTTCTGTTGGTATCCACTCTAAGTAAGTCTTCCATTTCGTCCTGATGTCTGTGATCTTGTCTGCCCATGTGGTCTTCCGATTCAGTTTCTCGATTATATCCGACTGTATAAATTCAAACAAATAATTATGCCAGACTTCTACTGTCCATGTTAACAGTATTAAAAGAAAGAAAAGATTCACCAATGAGAAGAACAAAGTGGGTCAAAATGAAATCAAGATAATACCAACATACAACATACAGAGGAAAATAAAAGCTCTTCCATATTTATAATTTACTGTCATTATTTCTGTAGTCTTTTCAAACTGTCCTTGTAGTAAGGAAGGTAAAACAGAAGAATTACTTCCTCTGAATTCCACCAGTAATGCAGTGTTCCCACTTAAGTATTTAGATGATTTATTCACTGAAGGTGACATTTTGATATCTAATTAATTTTTTTATAGCAGGAATTCTATAAAAGCTATTTTCAAATGTCCATGAACCCTCTTAGTTAAGTACTTGCTCTTTAAAACACATTTTGTGATATTAGCAGACTATTTTTTCACCATTATATTAATACATTTGTTGTATGAATTTGTTGAACTACAGTTAATTGTTGCAGAAGCTTGCATACTGCCCATCGGTTTCATTTTATAATAATAAATTATACATTTATTTATTTATGTATTTATTATTTCAATTTATATCCCACCCTTTCCATAATCAGGCTCAGGGCAGCTCACAACAATAAATATAATACAGTAAAACCAATTTAAAATGTTTAGATAGGCCAGTGCAATACATTTAATTCCAGTTTCTACATCTGGGGAAATAAGTGGGCCAATGCTGAACCATGATGGTCTCATGTAGCAGCAGTAGGGAGGCCAGCTGGTAGATGCCCACTGCCTCAGCCAAAACAAATATGGGACATATAAGTTTTCTCTCAGTTCGTATAATTAATGATGCAATAATACTGTGCTATAGTACACTTCATACATTTGTACATGTCCAATTGTGCAGTGTATTGTAAACAAACAAAAAACCCTCATCAATTATTAGGGACTGAAATTTTTAGTTACCTTATAAAATGAGTGTTTCACATACTTAAAAATTACAATTATAATTCTGGTCTGCAGGACTGACTTTCCTAATATTCTATGACAGCTTCACTTATCGGAACAAAACTTTCTGAAGGTGCCATCCTGAAAATGGGTAAGATTGCCAATTGCCCATTCACACCTATTATCTGTGCTGTAATCCATTTTGAGGAACAGGTTTCTTGAGAAGGTCAGGAAAGCTCCAACACTTCTATTGTTTTCTGGAATGTGCAAAGCTAAAATATATAGGACGGAATATTTATAAAGGAATTAGAACTGTAGTTCTAGCTCAGGATAGCTCAGGAATAGCTCAGGAGGTCACTTTCATAAGGGAACAGGGAATATATTGCAATGCTTATTGCATACATCTCCTTGATTTTATAGTATTGTCTTCTAACTACCACTTTCTGCATAATGGTATATCATGTCTTAGACAGTACTTTGTTTGCACTGTAATATACTTTGAGTCTCAATGAGAAAGAAGCATTATAAATAAAGTAAAAATGTTTTCTAATTCTGTAATACTAGATTTTTGTAATGTTTATTGCGTGTCTTGTGCTGTCTGGTTGAATTGATTTCTACATTTTGTAATCTGGCTTGAGTCTCAGTGAGAAAGGGGCTGTAAATGAAAAAAGTGAATAAATAAATACATTTAGCTGGTAAGGCTCATAGATAATATTTAAAATATTTTTTCTTAGTTATTTGGAATTATTGACTCAACAACTCACTCTCTCTCTCCCTCCCTCTCTCTCTCTATATAGATATATATATTAAAAAACCCAGAATTATTCCTAAAAGTATATGCATAATTTAACATTTTACAATGTCATGACCATCAGTAAAAACATTAATAGCCAATACATCAGAGATTTAAATAGCCAGTGGTGGTATCCTACCTTAGATTAGACTATGTTCTTTCAGCCTAAGGAAACATCTTCCAACTTGTGTGTCTTCTGATATTTCAAATTAACTCCTAGAGTGCTTCTGTACAGGTTCTTCTGAAGTTATATGCATTCTAAATCCTGTATGCAAAGGTTCTGAGTGCATTACAAGAATATAGTATTTCTTTTTCTTTCCTTAACTCCAACACTGACCCGACGGTACAGTGCATAATAAGGGGAAGAAAACAAAAGCGGGGGAAATTGCAATCCATATACAAATGTTATTTTCATAACTTCAGAACAATTTAGGGCTGGTTGCATATGAAATGAGTGCCCAGATTATTGAAGTATTGGAATCTTACAAAGGCTAGGATTATGTGAAGGTCTTATTTGTGGGTAAGATATATGTGAACTTCATTGGACCATGCACAGAAAAAAAAAATTCCAATGGCTGTGTATAACAGATTTGTTTGGACAGATTTGCATGCCAACATTCATCTCCAGACTCTCCCTCCCCCCGGTAGAGTCTAATAATGTGTTGCATGAACAGTTGAGCCAGTTTCTTGGCAGTGGGCACTTATTTACATGGGATGAAATGGGCTTGTTTTGAGAACAAACTCACCATTTTCCACACACCAGTACTCCCTTTACTGGGTGGCAGATCCATTATGAAATCCATAGAAATCACTGACCACAGTCTGTCAGGGGTATTTGAATCAAACCCAGCCATTCAGAGTCACTGGGTTTTCTTGGGTCAGGGGTTTGTCCAGGATAGTGTGGTTCAGGCCAGCCCGGTAGAACTCTATAAGCACCTCCTCCGGCCAGCCTTGCTATTTAGCAGCATAGGCCTTGAACACATCTGAGAATGCTCTGATGGATTGGTTCCCTTGCTTCAAGCCCCTGAGATGGGTTCTTGTCTGCTCCAAATTGAGCTGGCACTGAAGGGCCCTCATGAAGGCATCCATGTCTCAGAGTTCAGAGCCCCCTATACTGGAAAGTCCCACAAACCAGTCAGCCACGTGGTCTTGCAGCTGGGACCCCAGGTAGTCTATGCAGTGTTCATCAGAGTTGAAGGTGTGGGCCCATTCTCTCAGGAACTTGTGCACCTGCAGCACAAAAAAGGCCAGCTTCCCCAGGGTCCCATCAAAAGTAGCTTCCAGCACATTCCTGGGAGGTGCAGGGACAAGACACAGAGGGGGGATCCACTGGCAGGGCACCTTGTCCCATTGAATGGGAACAGCTTCCTTCCCCCCTCCTTGCAGTCTCAAGCCATGGAGCTCCTGCTACAAGACATCATGAATAGCATCAGAGAGGCCCTCCAGGGCAGCCCGGAT
The DNA here is from genome assembly GCA_029233225.1 of Lepidodactylus listeri. NCBI lineage: Eukaryota > Metazoa > Chordata > Lepidosauria > Squamata > Gekkonidae > Lepidodactylus > Lepidodactylus listeri. The sequence goes on along the minus strand of JARCFY010000001.1, from coordinate 112,289,405 downwards.
GTCTCTGTGCAGCTGTGCCACTTCAGTCTTCAACTCCTGCTGGATGTGCTATATGTTTGTCTTTTCCAGGTGATGCCTCACTGCCTTCAAGTGCTTGGGGTTGTCATGGAACACTGGAGACCTGGTACCAGTCCTCATCTGCCCACCACCACCAGGCTCCTGTAGCTCCAAGGGAAGGGGTAGCCCAGTCTGGGGCATCCCACCATCCCATCTCAGCCCATCAGCCCTTGGCCTTCACATCACAGCCCTGTGGTTGTCCTTCAGGTGGCAAGGGTGCCCTCCTTGCCATCGGGTGACTTCAGGTGGGTCTCTGTTTCAGGTTCCTCACCTCCAGTGTTCATCACATCAGTGGTGTGCAGGGTTAAGGGAAAAAACAGTTCTGCCACTTTGTCAAGTCCTGGAATGCAATCAGTCTCATGCAGCAAGATTTGCCCCCCCAGTCGCAAAGAAGAGACAGACAACAGGTTGGTATTAAACAAGGGCCACTTTATTAACTATTTACAGGAAATTGCAGCAACGGGGAAACTACGCAAGCACAGGAAAAGGCAAGGCAGGCGTCTTTCCTAGACACGGCCTCCTTGCCCTTTTGCATGGGCGGGACACCTAACTCCGGTCTGAAGCCATCAAATTCCGGCTCGTAACCGGCAGTCCAGCATACTGGCATCCCCCCCCCCCAGGAGCGCCTACCCCTGAGACCGCATGGAACTTCAGGGAGGAGCCTAGCCTGAGAGGTTCCCAGAGGAGGCACCATTCCCCACCCCAGACCGCACTGCCCTAGAGCGGTTCCTGATGACCTCCTGCTCCCAATCGGGTTATGCCATGAGGCGCTCACCAGTTCCATTTCTGCTTGCACAAACCTGCCACGTGACCGACTATTTAACTCTAGCCACCATCTATGCCCTTAAACCATATCACAGTGTAAGGTAGGCAAAAAACACCCTCACCAAAACGGCCAATCAGGTGAAGGCATAAAAATTCCTACCTGGTCCCAATAGGCAACCAGCAAAAGCCTACACTGCTAACAGGGCGGGCGGGTGGGAGAGCACGCGGAGCAACTGGGAAAGCAGGGGGGCAAGGCGCCTGCCTATAGCTGGCAAGCCCCGCCCCCCCTGCACGCTACAAATGCACACGAAAGCGTGCCGGCTGTTGCCGCCTCCTTGAGTGACGCGGAGGCAAAGGAGCCCCGATCGGGTGCCACGGCGTCGCTGGGCGCCCGGGAACTCAATTGCTTCCCCCGTCGCAAAGAAGAGACGGACAACAGGTTGGTATTAAACAAGGGCCACTTTATTAACTATTTACAGGAAATTGCAGCAATGGGGAAACTATGCAAACACAGGAAAAGGCAAGGCAGGCGTCTTTCCTAGACACGGCCTCCTTGCCCTTTTGCATGGGCGGGACACCTAACTCCGGTCTGAAGCCATCAAATTCCGGCTCGTAACTGGCAGTCCAGCATACTGGCATCCCCCCTCAGGAGCGCCTACCCCTGAGATCGCACAGAACTTCAGGGAGGAGCCTAGCCCGAGAGGTTCCCAGAGGAGGCACCATTCCCCGCCCCAGACCGCACTGCCCTAGAGCGGTTCCTGATGACCTCCTGCTCCCAATCGGGTTATGCCATGAGGCGCTCACCAGTTCCATTTCTGCTTGCACAAACCTGCCACAGCCAAGGCCAAGCCTCTGCTTTGGCCTTTGCTATCCCACTCAACAACCGAGTGCCAACCGGATCCCGTGCTGCAAATCCATTAAAAATATCCCGTTGCCCTTGTCGGATAGGTGCACCCCGTCAGCCCTATACAGGTCAGGAAACTCGACCCATATATTGGGGTGCGGCAAGAAGATACCCAACCTGGCCTCTACAGCCTTCCTAATCTGATTATTGGCCTTACGCCTGCCGCGGTCAATGACTCTTGGGTCTTCCAAATCACGCCACACAAGGCGGGGAAGGATAGCTGACCATACAATCCGAACCCCTGGCCACCTTACTCTTATCCTTGCAAGGTCGGCCCTGGCCTGTATCACAAGGGCCACACCCTTGATCAGCCCCAAGTCATTACCACCCAGGTATATGACCAATACATGAGGGGGAGCCCCCCCTTTCCTCAAACAGTAAGGGAAGGAGAGCAGGCCACCTCATGCCTCTCCTACCCAACCATTCTACCGTGGCCACCTCGCTGAGGCCAAGCTGGGAGCCAAAGGACGTTTTCTTTGCCCAGTGAGCCACCCAGAAGACCGTGCTGTGTCCACAGACAGTAACCCTTTGCCTCGTCGTGCAGCCCGCAGCACCTGTAAAAGGGGATCCATTAACAACCGAATTCACCAAACACTTAACAGGCCTATAAATTACTTGGCCTAACATAACCTTTGTAACTACCCAATTTCCAACGCCCAATACGCACTTCGCTGGGGCAATATCCCAAAGCCATGGCCGTTGAAGCGGCCCCTATTCTAAAAGAATGCGAACAAAAACAGACCGTGCCAAGTCCCATATGGACCAATGCTCTACGCGTCATGGCCCAGAATTGAAACTTCATAAGGGGTGTGTGGTCCTGATGGCGAAACAGGTACCCGGGTTCATTACCTCGAAAAACGAGGTAGTGACTGATGGCTGTAACTGGGCATAAGCCATGCTCGGAACACGGCCCCAATTTAATGACCAAACCTTTACCCCGCTGGTCAGTCTTAGCTAACCGCAGGTTAATCCTCAATGAGAAATTGACGATGGATACATCCCTACGCTCAAGGGCCCTACCAGATGCATCATTGCGGGAACTAGCCACTAACTCGCTTATCCTAAATGCCCCCAAAAATGCCAGCAGTGAAGCCGCATGAAATAGCGAAGCCTCATAGCTGTTGCTACACAACAGAGGCCACAAACAGTCAAGACCCCGCAACACAGCAGGGGTCAAAGGTTCCCTACTATCAACCCTCTTGCCACTCTCCCGTGACCACGCTTCGAGCATCTTCCGGAGACGGAAATCGCCCGTGGAGTCTGCGTGACCAGAAGCCTTGCTAGCAAAGGCCAAGGCTGACAACTTGCCCCTGATAGTATGGGCTGACAAACCTTCCTTCCGCAGTGACACACAAAATTGCATAAGGTGTGTCACGGGGATGGGCCAAGTTTGTTTCAAACCAGCTTCAACCCTGAAGGCCAGAAACTGCTTACCAGCCTTCAAGTAAGCTCTTCGTGTGGAAGGGGCAAGGGCCAAACTCATAGCCCTGTCGGCTTCAGCCCTCCAATCTCCCACACCGCGTTGGGCATCTGCATCGGAAGCAGGTCGGCTTCTGGGGCCAGCTGACGAAATCTCATCTGTTTGCGAGAGAGTGCATCAGCGACCCCATTGTTCACGCCTGGAACATGCCTGGCCTTAAAAGTAACATTGAGCTGTAAACACTGCAAGGTGAATGCCCGGACCAAAGCCATGACCCTGGGGGATTTCGATGTCAGGGAATTGATTACATGTACCATAGGCTGGTTGTCACACCAGAAATGGACTGACCGGTTAGTCAATTCACTGGGCCAAATCCAAACTGCTGCCACGATCGGAAAAAATTCCAGGAAGGTGAGGTCCTTGACCCAACCAGCCCGGAACCACTCCTTGGGCCAGTCACTGGCACACCAATGCCCCCTAAAGAACACTCCATAGCCCGATGAGCCAGCAGCATCAGAAGCAATCTGCAATTCTGCCTCAAGCAGGAGCTCGTCTCGCCAGAGAGAAACCCCATTGTATGAGTCCAAGAACTGTTCCCAAACAAAGAGGTCCTCCTTCATCCCCCTGGTGACCCTGGTCCTGTGGTGTGGAAGATGGAGACCCTTCATGGATTCACAGAGCCTCCGCACGAAGGCCCGGCCTGGTGCCACCACCTTGCATGCAAAGTTGAGGTTGTTAGCCGAATTGCTTTAATTTATGTTTAGCAATCAGCAAAATACACGGGTTCTTGTCAACTATACCAGAGTCCCACCCCTCCCGGGAGTTCTCAAGGAAAGAGGCATGTGAGACGGATTCCAAGTTCAATGTTGTTTTACTGGATCATGTAGTCAAGCATACAAAAATCGTAATCACACACACAATCTTACAGGCCTAATAAAATAAAGAGAGAAAATAGCACTTTTGCATGAGCAGGTATCATTGGTGGGGAAAGCACATTACCTTAGATGCGTTGTCCGATGTCAGGATGAGTTGGATGGGGAAGAAAGGTATAAAAGGTATGGGGCCACTAGGCTTGAACCAGCAAGACCACGTGGTTCTCCTGGAACGCGTTTCCAGAGAGAGAGAAATGGGGTTCAAAGATGGAGGCAAGGGTTGGGGACAGAAAGCTGGACTGAAGGGTCAATAGTATAGATAGAGGGCGACGGCTCAAGAGGCCGAGTGACTCTCGGTTTGGGCTTTTATTGGGGGTCTTGGGGCGGGCTTTGAAGACCACAACCCACTAACACACCTACTAGGCGGTCCGTCCCTCTAGGACCTTGCTATAGGTTAAAGGTGAACAAAGGGAGGAGGTCCAGGGGATAGTCAGTATTGCAAGAGCATGATCTCATCAAGAAACAGACGCTGAGTCTGGGGTCCGATGACTCACCTGGCCATACCTATTGTTAGTTGATGGTTTTAGCCAAGTATCTGATGGCTGGCACATTAGTTGCTAGGCAGTTTAGTTAGCATGTATAGTGGGGAGTGGGGGTTAGCCAGCGGATGTCTGACAGAAGGAAACCTCATGGCAAGAAGAATCCTTTGTCTTTGTCTTGGGTGAACTGCTTAGGGTGTCAGCCTCCTGGCATGGGCTGGAGCTGGCTCCCATTCAAGAAGAAAGCGCAAGACCCTACCACTGTTGGCAACACAGAGTTCAGACTTATGGATATAAAACTCCATAAGAGCACAGAAAGTGCCTTGCTGGCTAACAAGGTGGCCTACTAACTGCTGTAATTCCAAAAGGGTAATCTTCGCCAAGGATCTAGCTGAAGCCAGTCTTGCTCTCAAGACATCTAATTTGTCCCTGGGTAACCTGCAGCATTGACCAACGGTGTCAATCTCTATCCCTAAAAATGTCAATGTTGAATCAGGACCCTCGGTCTTTTCCTGCGCAAGAGGAACCCCAAGCTCGTCGGCTAGGACCTGAAAGCTGGACAGCAGAAATTGGCACTGACCCGATGCGGACCTTCCCGCAAATAGAAAATCATCCAGGTAATGAGCTGTAGTACCGAGCCCTGTCCTGAATCTCAAGGCCCATTCCAGAAAGGAACTAAACCTTTCAAAAGCAGCACAGGACACAGAACAGCCCATAGGAAGAGCCCGGTCCATATAAAACTTGCCTTCAAAGGCAAAGCCGAGGAGCTCAAAATCCTCAGGGTGGACAGGAAGAAGCCGAAATGCCGACTTGATGTCACATTTAGCCAACTCCGCCCCGACTCCACAAAGATGTACCACGCGCATGGCCTGATCAAATGAAGTGTATTTGATAGAACATAACTCGTGAGGTATCGCGTCATTCACCGACCTCCCCCTAGGATAGGAAAGGTGGTGAATGAGGCGAAATTCCCCGGGGGCCTTCTTGGGCACTACCCCCAATGGGGAAACTCTCGAATTACTAACAGGAGGCACACTAAAGGGGCCCAGAACCATGCCTTCCTTACACTCCTTAGCGATTTTTTCCCGAACCACATGTTCAAGCCCACACACTGATTTCAAATTAGGAGCAAAGTAGGGCGCTCTTAGCCCCTGAAAAGGTATCCTGAAACCAAAAGAAAATCCATCCAACAGGTAAATGCGGTCAGGAATGGGAGGGTAAACCTGTAACAACTTTTTCAAACTTCCCAGCTTGATTGGGCTAGGCCTCTTTTTCAGGAGGGGGGGCAGAAGGTCCCCCTCCCCCACGCCTACCTCTTTTACCCCCGCCCCTGCCTTTGGGTCTTGGGCAATCTGCAAAGGCATGAGGTCCGAAGCACAATGGGCACTCGTGACGAAAGGAGCAATTTTTTCTGCTGCAGGTTCTCTTGGAGGAAAACTCCCAGCAGAGCGGATGGTGCTGCAAAGTCTGCCCTAACTGATCGCGGGAACTAGTCTGCACCAGGGCCTTCCGTACGGAATGGCCACTGTGCGACCTCTCACCACCCGGCACTCTACTTGGAGACATAATCAAAAGCCACAGATTTGGATTAATTCTGTCCCAGCGCATGGACGGGTTCATAGCCGCCCTCATCCTAAACTCCTCATCATAAAGGAGCCATGCAGGACTAGGGAAATCTGTATACGCTTTGTACATGATGTCCAAATATTGGACCAGCGACAAAGCCCTCCAAGGTTGGTGCCTAATTATAATTGCTGTGTAAATTAGGAACCCAGGGAACCAATTAGCCCAGGACCGGTCGACTACCCTGCGTTTTAACCGCTCTTTCTCGCGATCATCTAAATAGAGGGACTGGTCTGTTTCGGGTTTGGTTGTCACCAACTTGCACCCAAAATGGCCGACAGTGCCCAAGCCTCGTGCCTGATTTTAAAATGGCAATCCTGCATGTGCTCCACAGCACCCCCAAATGGACACTTCTGCAAGTGTAACTGTGGCTAACTCAAAATGGCCGACAATGTCAAAGTCTGAGGACTTGATTAAAATGGCCACCGTGTGTGTGCTCCACACCACCGCACCAACCCCAACTAGGCCCTAAAGGAGCCAACAAGCCTAGAAGCCTTGGGGGGGGGAGTAGCCCTACCCCAATATGCCACTACCATGAGGAAGGGAGGGGGTGGGAGGGGAAGCAAACGTGTGCCCCTTCCTTAATAACGTGCCCAGGAAGACAAAAGAAGGGGGGGATCAGTGGTCTAAACCCCCAAATGGCTAGCCTCGCACTACCTCACAATCCCCTGTTGACCCCCGACCAACAATGCCGCGCCAGTAACAGCAAGCCAATGCCGCCTGAATCCCCTACCACCTGGGCACTTTAACTGCCCCCACTCTGACGCTACCACGCCAGAAACCAGAAGGCACAGCCACCCTGTAACCTCTGCAGCAACGCTGCCTCGCACGGGGCCGCCTCAGGCAGCCGCAGAATCAAGCCCGGCACGTCCCGAACCACCTGCCGTCCACCGGGGAGGGGGGAGCTGTCGCCGCCATCGCCAGACAAGCCCGTCCGCTAGGCCCGTCCAGAGCTCCAAAACGTGTGCTCACACCAACAGAGCACGCGGAGCAACTGGGAAGCAGGGGGGCGAGGCGCCTGCCTATAGCTGGCAAGCCCTGCCCCCCCGCACGCTCCGAATGCGCACGAAAGCACGCTGGCTGTTGCCACCTCCTTGAGCGACGCGGAGGCAAAGGAGCCCCGATCGGGCGCCATGGCGTTGCCGGGCGCCCAGGAACTCAATTATTAGGAGAAAGAAAGGATCCAAGCATAGACAACTTTCATGTTGGAACTGGCTTCCCAATGTCAGTCCTGACAATATACTGAGAATAGGAAATCCCCCAAACAGCCCTTAGCCAATCAGTGTGCCCACTCAGCCCACCAAATGTTTGCTCTGCCCATACCACTGCCCCCTAACACGTGCATACTGGTGGTTATACTATTTAGAAGCTGCTTAGACTACAAGGTCACATAAAACGATGAGATCACATTCTTCCCAAGGTGTACCCAGGAGGATTCTACATGAGAACTGTTACACACTGACACTAACCAAGACAAGTCAACATTCACTGTCCCGTTGCCCCCCCCCCCCTCCACAGTACAGATGATAAACAAGTCAGGCAAGAAATATGGAAAAATACATATGACTGTGAGAACATATTGTGTAAGTAAAAGAAAAAAAAATGGCAAGTGAGGCCCGAGCTTGACAATGTATATGTAAGAGCAAAAGTTTCACATGAAGTACAACATGGACACATTTAATTTCAAAAGAAGAAAGAGCATAATGTAAAAAAAAAAAAATGACACAGAAAACCAAGAGCATCAGTTTGCCCAGGCTGCTTGGAATTTATTTAAACCACAAAAATTGGTAGAATGTATGTCATACAGTAGCAAATGTATGAACAAATCCAAGCAAATACCAGTGAGATTTAAACAGTTGCAGAAACAAAAATGGCATTTCCTTTCCTTTAAGAAATGAAAGTCTCACACAAAGGGGAAAAGTGAATGCATCTTTTAGTGGAAATCAGTCCTCTGAAACTAAGAAGACTGCAAGATTGCAGAGAACCTGGATGAATTTATTACAGAAGACATTGGATAGACACCTGTGGCAGACCCACTTTGGGGGGGCAGCTGAAGAAATAAGGGTCAAACAAAATATGACAGCATCTTCATGTTCATCATGGGTATGCTGCCACCATTTTAAAGTGATTTAAAAATCACATGAGGGCACTTGATAAGGAGCAGGGAGGGACAAGGGAAATATTTTAATGTAATTTTTATTTTTTCGAACAAAAACAAAAAATACAATAAATTACTACAATTATACATAGACAATCATCTTACATGGACATAAACGTAAGCATACACGTAGACATAGACAGTCATTTATGGCCATCTATTATATCTAATTCCTACCTAAACTACTTAGTTTGTTGCATAAAATTTATCTGTATGAGACCACATCCAGCCTGTGCTGAGGATGCTGCACTGGCTGCCTATAGCGTACTGGATCCAGTTCAAGGTGCTGGTTTTAACCTTTAAAGCCCTATATGGTCAGGGGCCTGCTTACCTGAGGGACTGCCTTTCCCCATATGTGCCTCAGAGAGCACTGAGGTCGGGCTCACAACACCACCTGACTCTCTCTGGGCTGAAAGAAGCCAGGTTGGCAATCACCAGAGCCAGGACCTTCTCAGTGGCAGCTCTACACTGGTGGAATGAGCTCCCGGAAGACATCTGGCCCCTGCGGGACCTCTCACAGTTCTACAGGGCCTGTAAAACGGAGCTCTTCCACCAAGCCTTCGATTAGGAGCTGCTGCTAATGAATGTACCTGTGGAACATCTCCTGGCCTGGGATCCATGGGTCACTGCACCTACCATCAGGTGTGATCTGAATGCCACCATCACCTGTCTGTTTTATCTGTAACTTGATGCTGTTTTAATCACTGTATTTATTGTTTTATGGTATTTTACCTTTGTTAGCTGCCTCAAGCCAGCTTGCCCAGCAAGGTGGGATACAAATATAAATAATAAATAAATAAATAAAACCCTAAATTTTCACTTTTTATCTATGTTCTATTTTTTCTTCATTACTTCACATCTAACATTTCATCATTGCAAACATGTATTGCCTGACTATCGCTTAATCATTCTCCAGTTTAACAATTTGGTCCTAATTTTAAGCTATATAATCAAAAAGTACATTACATTTTCTTGAAATTCTAAATTCAATCTGTTATGTCAATAAGGTGTTAGTTTTGCCATTGTCGTGTACTCAGTTAATGTGTTCTTCCAATCCATCAGTTCTGGGTATCTTTCTGCCTTCCATTTAGAGGCAAATATAACCCTTGCCACCGTTACTATATAATTAATTAACTATGTATTCTTGTGATATTACTTGATAAAATCTTCAATAGCATGGTTTGGGTCTATCACAAACTAAAATCTTAATATCTTTTCTTTTGTATCTCTTTATCCAATATTGTCTTTCTGTAACCTGATTTATGCCAATAAAGGTATATGTAAAACAATATTGTCTTGTTTTCTTATATGTCCACCACATGTTATAAAATGTTGCACCTTTATTTTCTCATTTCCAACATTTTCTGTTATAACTCATGTTGGTTTTTGAAATTTCTTTGGGCATAATATACTATCTAAAAAACATTTTATATAATTTTTCCCTTAGCATTTGGGACTTAGTAAATTTTATTTCTTTAGTCCATAAGGCCCAATTTACACCTCCCCTCTGAAGCAGTTTGACTGCTGTCTTTTCCTACACTCATTTCATGCTGGTTTCAAATTTCACTCCCTGGGTCTGAGAAGTACTAAGCAACAGGATCTGTTTAAAGCAATAAAATGCTAGCTTGACCACAGGAGGGCAATTAACGAATGTAAACAGTAATTTTTAAACTAGAACAAGTATGGTTTGAAACTAGAAACAGGTATAGACTTTTTTGAAACTAGAATGATTCCAGCAGGAAAGTCAGATGTAGATTTGACCTAAGTTTCCCCACTGGCTCATAGAAATATTGCCTCCAAAATTTTCCATCCATCTAATCATACAGTCTTTCAAATTTTCTGCTTCTGTTTTGTATTACAATAGCATTTTATATATTTTCCTAATAAATGTTTTAAGTCTCCTGTAATTAGTTGTTTATAGGCCATTTTGTCTCTTAAGCAACTACCTTCTTTTGCTGTTTGTTCTTTATATTTGGATACCATTTGGTAGTATGGCAGCCACCGGTGTCCTTTCTTTTATTTTGAACTTCCTGCCAGGATTTCATTTTCCATTGTCTCGTCATATAATTATAAATTATACAATCAGTTTTTTCTCCTGATACTTCCATCACAATTAGCATTAATTGGAGATGTCAATGACAAAGTGGGCGGACTTACTCTATTTTTACATTGAAATAATATTCTTTATTCTTAATAATTCGTGCCTCAAAACATGACTGCCATCTTAGTTTTGGATAATTTTTAATGACTTCTTAATCCATAAACAAATGTGGATTCCTTTCTTTGTACTGGCTATTTCCAATTTAGTATTCCTCTCATTTGGATTTATAATCCAATCTGAGATACAAACCAATGCAAAATCTTGGTGGTATAATTTAATATTTGGTACTGTCAGGCTGGGAGGAGGGAAATGAGAGCATCTCATCCCACTGCATTTTGGACTCATCAGGCCCTTGTGGCATTTTTAAATCATTTAAAAATGGTGGCCACATCCCTGTAGCAGTCATGAGCATTCTGTCATGTCTAGTTTGGCAGGATGTAAAGTAGTTTGGAAATAAAGTAAAGTAATGTAGTTTGGCAGTAAGTAAAGTAATTATAATGATAATGATATGGCATTGTGTGTTGTATAGCCAGGAGATCCTAAGATTGTCTGGAAGTCTTAATTTCTAGCTCTTTTAGTGGCAAGCTAAACTTATTTTTGGGCTGAGATAGTTCTCCAGATTAAAGTCTGTCGCTCTTAACCACTATACCACACTGGCTCTAAAAAATAAAGTTCTAGGATTAAACATCAAATAGAAATAGAAAATGGAAAAAGTCCTCCAATCTGTGCTGTGGTGGAGTGCCACCAGTGTAACTATGCTAAGGCCAGTGAGCTACCAATATTGTGCTAGATGTTCCTTTTTTCTATTGCACTAGCAGGCCTAGCTGTTCACTACAACTCAAGAGCAGCCGTTGTATGGAAACCATTGGGTTGTAGTGGTTAGAGTTTTATGCTAGGATCTGGGAGACCCTAGTTCAAATTTTCACTCTGCCATGGAAGCTCACTGAGTGACCCAGGGCCTGTTACACACACCCTGCCTGACCGACCTTAACAGGATTGTTGTGAGAATGATGTAAGCTGCTTTGGGTCCCCATTGGGGGAAAAGTGAGGTATAAATGAAATACATAAATAATAAATATGGCTGAAGATGGGGGAGCAGATGAAAAGTAGGTCAGTGGATAGGTGCGAAAAAGAAAAAAACAGGTAAAGATGACAATATAGAAGTTGCTAAGAGAAGGGAAGGAGAAACTAGTTTGGGGAGAGGTTTGGGATAGTTTGGGACACAAGAGAAAGGGAAGTGCCTATGCAAGTCCTTGCAGGTTCCCCACAATGCAACTGGGCTCAGAGGATGCCACTGTGCAACTGGGCCATAGGTTTCCTGGGTAGCTGCTGCAAGGGGAAAGGAAGGAGAGAACAGAAGGACAGATAAAAGGTAGGGTGGGTGGTGGGTGGGAAGGAAAGAAGTAAGCAGGAAAATGGGACAGGCTGTGAAAGCTGACAGGGAAGGTAGGAGAGGGAAAAATGAGATGCCTCCTGAAAGTCCTTGCAGGTCCACACTTGCTTATTTCAAAACCTGTGCAATGGTTTAGAGAATTATGCCCATCTCACTATCACTGGCAAGGATTCAAAGAGTGACTCTATATATTTCAAAGGACTAGTCTCTGGTAAGACTTTGACTCCTTATGAGTAGAACGTCCTTCATGCCACACTGCACAATACTTATGAAATTCATCCTTATTTTAAAAACAGGCTGCCCTGTCCCCTAGGCATTGCTTTTCAGAAATGCCAGTCTGGGGCTCCCTTCAGTACACAGATTGTTACATATTCCTTTGGAATATGTTATCTGAGAATTGCCTCTGTGCTCTTCATTAAATGTGTTTAGGATGACCACCTATGTTGTGTCTTGCAGGCTGATGGAAATGTTTTATGTATATTGCCTTGAGATTTTCTGGGCATGATATGTTCTGAATAAGTAAACAAGGTCAATACTCCTGTCACCACTGGAAGTGAACCATCAAAAGTGAGCTGGTTTCCTGAGCCACACAGATCTGAAGAACAAATGAAACATGATAAAAAAAATAGGCCCAAGGCAACATCTATTATTTGTAATGAGTCATAAGGAAAAAAAGAATCATGACTAAACTCTACATTTTCATTGGTAATTAAACATATTAATTATGCAAATTTAAATTCTTTTCCCTTGCACTCTTTTCAGTCTTAAGGTTTGTTTTGGTTTCAGGTTGTCCCCCCCCCCCCCCCAAATACAGGAGTGTTTCAGGGAAAATTAGGGAACAAACATCCTTTGTGTTACATTACAACGTAAAGGTTACTGGTGTATCACACACAGTGTCTCACAAACTGCAGGCTCCAGGGCTGGGGAAGTGACGAGCAGCAATGCAGTCTCCGTCCGACTGCATGATCCAGAGTGTGGGTTGGGGTCCTGTATCAGCTGGAGGATGGCCCCCTGCCCATAGGTAGGGCTTGCCATGGGCAGAATAAGGTTGCAGGAAGTCCTCGGTCTTGCCTGCCTGCCCCTCCTCTGTTTAGATTGCTGCCATCATGAACGCATCCCAGAATGTTTGTAGCTTTCCCACCCACCCTCTTGCATCTCAGTTTTTACAGGTTTCTTATTGCTATGTTGTTTATGTTTTTTCATTGTCACAGCTTTGGGTGGTTTGGGGATTGGGATGGATCTGTTTGACTGGGTGCCTGCATGCCCACATTCCACATTTTGGGGACTCCCTTAAGGGGTCTTGGGTGGAGCCAATTCAGCAGCATGCCCAGCTTGATGGTTGTCAGTGGGGCTCTCACTACTAGGTGGCAAGGAAATCATGCAGCAGCAGGTGCCCACATGGCTCCTGGGGTTTGTCATTTCCTCAGTTTTACCCCCAGCAAGTGGGCTGGGGTGTGAAATTCATTGTGTGGCAGGCGTATTGCCCAATGGAGGATCCGTCCCCCTGTGTCAAGGGCTGGGTGCAGGCAGGGGGGGGAGAGAGTAAAAGTCCAAGTCCAGTCTGAATCAAGGGGAAGCATGCAGGAGCCAAAAGAACAGAGTCCGAAGTACAAACCGAGAGCATAGTCATCAGAAGCCAGAGTCAAGGAGCCGAGAGTTCAAAGCACAAATCAGGAATCAGGAGCACGGGCAAGGGAGGTGCAGAGCTTCATCAAGTTGACTAGTTGCTGGCACGAGGAACCAGCATCAGGAGGGGAAGCTAAATACCCCTCAGGTGCCGGGGTTAATTAGTGCTCAGCGTGTGCATCCTGACTTCTGTTAGAACTCAGGGCTGAGGGACCGCCTGCTGTGCAGGCGTGCCTCCCTCTGCCAGGACATTAAGTCTTGCCTGAGCTGGTTCTGCAAATGCACCGTCAGAGGAGGCGAATCAAGGGGGCTGCCTGTCAGGCATTGTTCCTCTGCCGCTGTTGCTGGGACAAGTGGTAGGGATATGCTGGTGAGCTCCGAGGTCTCATCATGGTCAGGTGTGGGCTCTGCTGAAGCCGGGAGTGCAGGTTCAGTTGGAGCCGGGGCCGCATCCTCAGCAGGACTCATGACACCCTGCTGTGTCAATGCTCCTGCAATGTATTCAGTAAATCTGTGGGCATTTATTTCTCCAAATATCTGGAGTCTGGTGGTATCATTTCTTGTCTGAGCTCCCCTCCATGCCTGTGGGCCTGCAAACATAAACAACAGGTTTTTGCACAAGTTGCTAATTGGATTCTAAATAATAGCATACAAAAGATGTATGAACTATTTAGTTTGTATTGAAAAAAATAACATACTATACATGATATAGGATCACAATATTTTAGGAATGACTCCTTCAGTTTTTAGGTCCATTCAGTTTTACTGTGGAAACATTTATGCCTCTAAAAAGTATACTGTGTATGTGTGTTTAATAGCTGCTTAAAGGGTTTTTTTTCTGCATTCGTAACCCACTTCTACAAACACTTGCTTACATCAGTAATCTTTGATGTATAACAAGATCTATCGGCTGTACTACTACAGTTCTCAAACTCCATAATAATCAGTATTGCTGTGTCAAGAAAAAAACCTTTTCAGCCCTCCTCAAGCGTAACTAATGCTGTGATAACACTAACTTGGAGCTAAGCTGCAATTCATTGGAACTTTTCTGAAAACCAAACAGGATCTAAGATGAAACAGACAGGTAATTCTTTTCTTTCTTTCTCCTCCCACTTGGCATAAACACAGGGACATATAAAATGTTGTATATGCATACAGTGTACATTAAGGTCTGCAAAAGTGAGTCCAAAACCTGGTGATGCTGTTGATGTAACTGAGAGCAGGGAATTATGAAACCTTTCCTATGATTTCTGAGAATATTTATGTTTAGCTGAAAAGTGATATTGCATCTGCAATATATATTTATTTTATTTATATTTTTTATTTGATTCAATTTATATCCACTCTCCCTGAAACTGGCTCAGAGTGGGTGACAACAATTTATAAAACATACAATTTAAAAACTTTCCAACATTACAAAAAAAATTAATCACATTCAATGAATACAAAAAAGTACTAAAACAGCTACTATACAGTTTTAAGATGGCTTAAAAACTTCTATGAAGGGCAATGTACAGGAATATGATATTAGGGGTAAAGGGGGGGGGGAGAGAATGGAAGGAGGAGGAAGCCAAAACTAGACAGGCCTATTGGAAAGGAGCCCATCAGTGCTCTCAACCATAGGTCTAGCAGACCAACTCTGTTTTGCAGGCCCTGCGGAATTGTACCAAATCCCAAAGGGCCCTGATCTCTGTTGGGAGCATGTTCCATCAGGCTGTGGCCAGGGCTAAAAAGGCCCTGGCCCTGGTTGAGGACAACTGAATATTCTTTGGGCTGGGGATCACCAGTAGATTTTGGTCACTCAAGCATAATGCTCTGCAGGGGACATGCCAGGAAAGGTGTCCCAAAGGTATTCTGGTCCCTAACCAATAAGGGCTTTAAAGGTTAACACCAAAACTTTGAATTTGATTTGGTCTTCAGTCTGGAGCCAGTGCAGCTGATAGAGCACTGGTTGGATATGCATTCTAAAAGGCATTCCTGTCAGAACCCTTGCAATTGTATTCTGGATCAGTTGAATTTTCTGGATCAAGCATCAAGGGAAGCCCTGCATAGAGTGAGTTACAGTAATCCAACCTGGAGGTGATTGTTGCATGGATCACTGTGGCTAGGTCAGAGGGTGACAGGTATGGAGCCAACTGCTTGACCTGTTGAAAATGGTAAAATGTAAACCATAAGAAAAGCTGTGGAATAAGATGCAAATCAAGGCAAAAACCTATACGCTTTAGAATAAGTAACACTTTTAAGTAACACAAACATTTCATAAGGTGCACATAAGTACAGGTAAGTATAGTAAGTACAATGAAGATTCCAGATACAAGCTTCATTTCGACTATCTTCTTCAAAGATGCTTACATGTTAGCACTAAAAAGAATGTGTGAAAAGTAATAAATGTAAAGCACAATAATAAAGAAATTGATTATTATTAACAATAATTAACAATAATAAATTGGACTGCAATGTATATTATAATAAAGAATTAATACCACTTGTATTCATTCATTTGTATTTTCAGTCAATTTTCAGAGTTCTTTTGAAAAAAATCATAGTAATTCAAAAGGCTGTTTTCTGTTACCATAAATTCTACAAAAACAATTTCAAAAGATTTTATATAATATGCAAAAACACTACACAACTCACCAATATACTTCTTGGATTTTCAAAGGGTAACAATAATTTTCAGATGGGCAACCAGTCAGATGGGCAACCATTCTATAACATTACTAAGCTGATGAGGCCTCTAGGTAATGAGCCGAGTACCAAAGATTATGTAGGGAAACACCAAAAAAGAATCCCAAAATAATTAATAAATTAAAGGTGCTGTGAGTTTTGGGATAATAAAAAGAACAATGACTGCTCTAGTGTTAGGTTGTTGAAAAAAACATGACAAGTCTAATGTTTGGTTGAGGCCTTAAACAGTGAATCTAAAATGTTTCACATTGGTACAATGCTTCCTGTATGTTTATTTTACTATATTCGTTTGTAAGCATTAGTTCCAAAACAAGAAATGTAAAATCATTATGATCATTTCCTGCATCCATGAAATGTGGAACAAGACGAGAGTCAAGATGTTGGTGTCCAATGTGTGACTTGTGTTCTATAATGTGTGTGTGCATGGAGAGGGTAGACATCCCTATATATAACAGACCACATAAACATTTTATGAGATAAATAACACTTTCAGATGAACAGTTTGGGGGGGGACTTTAAATCACTCTCAAAATTAATCTTAGGAAGAATTAATCTATTGGTTTACCATGCTTGCAGAGGTATAGAACATCTTCTGCACTTGTGATGGTTGACACCTTCAGGTAATGATCTAATTGGTGTGAGTACATCAGTCCTAATAAGAGTGTTGTGAAAGCTTTTAGTTTTTCTAAAGCCAATGAATGGCTTTTTCTGTTCATCCCGGGACATCCTGAACAATATGCCATTGTTTTAAGATGATTATTTTTTTAATTGGATCAGCAATTGTGGTATAATCAAAAGAACAAAAAATGTTAGATTTTGGATTTTTAGATTGCATGGTAACTTCAAAAAGACTTTGGCGCTTTTTAACTCATGCTCTTAAAGAGGCATTCTCAGTCAACTGATGTGGGTAACCTCATGCTCTAAACTATCTACTAAGTTTGGTACACTCCTGCTCATAATGTTCTACAAAAGTAGAGTTGCATTTAGCATGGCAACACTGTCCATAAGGAAGATTGTAACTTGGTGTCTAGCATGGTGAGATCTAAAGTGTAGATAAGAGTTTTTGCTCACCCATGGTTTTAATCAGTCCTGTGGCTCTTTTCTTTCCCCCTTCTCGCCCTCCTGTCCTCACCCTTTGAAGCTTGAGGCTACCGAAGTTCCCAGCTCCCTCCATCTCTTTGCCTGTTTTGGCAGGAAGGTCTTCTGGGCTTGCAAAGTCACAAAGAAAATACGGAATGGGTTTTCCCATTAAGGTCTCTGCACCCAGATAGACTACTTATATTTTTAGTTTCTGTTGTGATCCTTGTGCTTTTTCCTGATATTTTATTTTTAAAATTGCACTACCAAACCCCACTATTCCCCCCCTTTGCCATTTTAGGCAAGCATCTTTTATTGGGGGTGGGGGTTTGGGAGGTGTCAGTTATCAAAGACTGTTAAATAAACAAAATATCACAAGAGTTTTAAGCATATTTGTATTTTAGTTATGTGTGTGTGTGTGTGTGTAATTGTTTTAGTATCTTTTATAAAGTTTATATCTCTACTACCTGGCATTACATTTTATGACACACATGGCCTGGCCCCACAAAGTCCCATTTATGTCAGATCTGGCCCTTATAACAAATGAGTTTGACACCTCTTTTCTAGATAAGCTGTCAGCAATAATATTTTCCAACCCTCTGATGTGCTGGGTGGAGAAATCAAAGTTTTGCAAGGCAAGACTCCATGTTAACAACTTCTGGTTGGTGTTTTAAACTCTGTATAGCCAACATAATGGTGAATCATCCACTTACAATTGTAATCTTTGACCCCCACAAGTATGGTCACAGTTTAGTTAAGGCCCACACTACAGCAAATAATTCTTTCTCTGTAACTGAGTAGTTTCTTTTCCTTGGCAGGAGTTTTTTACTCAGAAACACAATGGGGTGTAATTCTGCATCAGAGCCTTTTTGACAAAGGACAGCACCAACACCAAAATGGCTGGCATCAGTCTGGACTATATAGGGCTGATCTGGGTCAGGAGCAAGCATGATGGGAGGCTGCAACAAACTTTTTTTCAAGGCCTCAAAAGCAGTCTGGCATTGTTCTGTCCAGGTAACTTTCACAGGTTGTTTTTTCTTACAAAAGTCAGTAATTGGTGCAGCAATGGAAGAGAAATGATTGATGAACCTTCGATAATAGTCTATTAGTCTTTAAAAGCTCTGAACCACACTTGGTCTTAGGCACAGGCCATTCCAAAATGCTTTGCACTTTAGCATCAAGAGTCTTGATTGCACCTCAACCAACACAATGACCTAAGTACTCATCTACAACTAGGCCATACTGACACTTTTGCACTTTGATAGTAAGTCCAGCATCTTTCATTCTGCTAAGAACTTGACTTAGATGACCCATACAGTCAGCCCAGGTATTGCTAAAAATTGCAATGTCTCCATTATAGGCACAGAAAAATCTGCTAGGCCCTATAGCAAGGTATTGACCTATTTCAAAAAGGTTGTTGGTATATTACAGAGACCAAAAGGCATAGTAACAAATTGAAAGAGTTCAAGGGTGCGTTCAGACAGGCAGCTAATCCTGCCATTGGCCTGGCTCTAATATGATCCCAAACTTTTTTATCCAATGTTGCATGACTAGGCAGCTCTCCTGTGAATTGTCTTACCATGCGTGGACTCCATGGTGGATTGTCTAGATGGTGCCCACCTGAAGGAGCCTTGCAGTTGGGTTTTTTAAAAAAAAATCTGTGCATGTGCATATGCTTTGTGCTGGCTAAGCAGGATATAAATTCAAATAAATAAATAAATAAATAATAAATATGAGCTTCACCGCGTACTTGTTTTTCCATGCATGTGCGGACTTGGAAGGTAAAAGCACTTCCAGTGGTACCTTCCTCTAGGTACCATTTCAATTGACACAGTTCATAAATTTTCTGGGCTATTCAGAAACATGAAATTGTCTGGAACGTTTGAGCGGAGCTCTGTGGCCATCACATGTTTATGCATTTATGTGCCTATCGCTAAGAATTTTTTTTAATGGTGGCCATTTGGGATGGTCTGGAGTCAATCAGATGGGGGAAAGTCCACCATTGGCCCATCAGCAAGCATTAGCCCAGACTTTCACCGGTATTTTGAAAGTACAGCTCCTTGGCAGGGCTCAACTGGCTGATCACAGAAGCGGCACCTTTCCAAAATGTCACTGTCTGGATGATCCCTTTAAATCCACCAGGCACTCATGCCTGGGTCAGATCTAAAGACCCATCTGATCACAACCCAGATGAGTTACAAAAGCAGTTTTAACAGAAGAAGCTTCATCCAGATCAACTTGCCAATAACCCTTGTTCAAGTTCAAAACAGTAATAAATTGTGCCAAGCTTCTCAATCAATTCATCTATGTGAGGCAGGGGGAATTGTCACAGCATTCGGTCCCCTATGATCCACATTAAAAAGGAATTTTACCAACTTTCTTAGAAACCAACACAACAGGAGAACACCATGGAGACATTTAGGGTATAATAACTCCCAAATCTAGCATGTTGGGGATTTCATTTGCAATGTCCATGCCATGCTGGCCACTTAGTTTGTAAGGATGACTAGCAATAGGAGCAACATTCTCAGTCTTAATGGTGACTATAATCAAATGAGTTCTGCCAGCCAAGCTAGTGAAATGGTCTTTAAACTCTTCCAAAAGAGCATTCAATTGCATATCCTGGTCTTCCTCTAAGGCAGGATCTAAAAGAATGTTCTCAATGCCTCCCACTTGTTGGCATTCAGCAAGCATATTCAGAGGCTGCTCAGGAATGCCAGCTTTATTTCTCAAAGCAAACATGTTAGGAAGGCATCCATGGTATTTTTTTCAAAGAATTAATGTGCGAGAGCTCTGGTTTATGATGATCTGCTTCACAAGACAATGGACAGCACTACAGTTTCCTACAATTTCCCCTGGCCCCATCCACATAACTGTCATCTTATGTGGTCTGATAGGTCTCAAGATCAAAACCTTATTGCCGGGGGTGGGGGGGATCTCATGGCACAGCTGTTCTGTCATATCACCACTTTTGAGTTTGCTGGGTGGTTGCAATATTGTTTTTAGCTATTTGCCATAGAACTTTCAAAGTCCTTTGTGAGTTCTGAAAATACTCAGCCACTGACACAGGTCTAAGTTCAGACACACCTTTCCATTACTGTCTTAGCATGCTCAGAGGAGTATTTAAAGCTCTTCCAAAGACCATCTCATGCAGAGAAAATCACACACTCATCTGCACTCTGTAATTTATAAGCACCTAAAAGGGAAGATTTTTCTCCTAGTCAGGGTCCTAGCCTATGGACTCTCTCAGAAAGACCATTTTTCCAATGGCAATATTGAACTGAGACCTGACATTCCATTTGGGCCAATTCAAAAACTTTTTTCACTCACAAAAGAAGACCCCATGTCTGAGAAAATTGTGTTTTGCAATCCCCAGCAGGTGCTAACTAAAAAGAGAGCTCTTGCCACATTAGGAGCAGAAATATCCCAGCTAGGCGGGATATAAATCTAAATAAATAAATAAATATTGGAAAGAAGTATAACCTCAAGGTAGTGAGAATAACAGTCAAAAGGAATTTTCCCCCAGACTTTGAAGATTTAGCTAATGGCCCCATAAGGTCCACACCCCATTTAGCAAAGGCTTCTTCAGTAATGGGAGCAGTTTGAAAGGGAGCCTTAGGGTGGTCACTATCAAATCCCTCTTTTCAGCAAATGTCACATGTTCTCACAAAATTCTTGACACTTTCAAAAACTTGAGACCAGTAAAAATGTCTATCGACTTTCTCCAAAGTCTGTTTTCTGTCCAAAATGTCCAGAAAAAAAAATTCTCATGTGCAAGTTTTAACACAGTCTCATGGTATTTCTGAGGAATCACTAGTTACTTTACAGGTGTACACCCTGTCACTGGGTTCTTTGACTGATATTCATGATACGTTTTCTACAAAAAAAAATTACTCTACTATCTTCAGTCGCTCTAGGGTCACAATTCACATTTTGAAGACAGCTAGCAAGAGAGTCATTACTTTGCTGAACACTTTTAAATTCCTCAGAGTCAGAAAACACAGGGAAATGTCATTAGGCTCACTCTCTAAAGCTAGAGCAATTGCGCTTTCTTTGCTGGTCTACCTACACATTCCAATCTCTGAATCCACAGAGAGAGGCAAGTACTTTTACAGCCTCACAGCTCTCAGTTTGAATAGCAACAGAGCAAGTCCTTCTCTTTAAGGGCAAGTTATCAAAGGATTTCTAAATCCCCTGAATCCAGGATCATTTCCTATTAAGCACGGGATACTACACTTATCATGGATTAACACATTTGTCATTCCCTCATAAGCACAGTACTCAATATGTACTTGAGCCAATTCCCTTTCTATAGGGGCACTTGCATATGGGGTTATTCAGAGGGTTTTATCTTCAAAGATCTCTCTCTCTTGCCACAAATCTCTAGCCACACTGGTCACATCCAAACCTGAGTTTCTTGAACTTGGATGTGGTTATCTCTCTGTTCATGAGAAATCTCAATGTGGGCTCAATTTGCCTTTAATGGGTCCATAAACGCAACATTGACAGGAGGGGATACTCCATCACAAGTTGAGGTGGCTAGAGTCTCAGCTGCCAGCTCTGCAGAAGATGAACAGCTGGGAGAAGTTGCAGATGGGGCTCTGGCCTTGGTTTCTTCTTCTTCCTAGTTCTTAGATGTCTCTGGTGCTTCGGCTGGCTAGATAACATGCACCAGGGCTACGTTGGGGCCGGAGTGAGGCGGAGCGCCGCTCCGCCAGTGAAGACGCTGGGGGGCGGGCACATTACAAAGCCCCGCCCCCAGCAGGGCCGCCGCTGGGTCAGACCCCCTCCCACCCCCCCGCTCAATGTACCCGAGCCGGCGGCAGGCCGCCGGCCGGGGAAAAAACCCTCTCCCACTCCACACCCCCGCGCAAAGAGACTCCCACCCACCCACCCCACTCAGTGTCCCCGAGCCGGCGGCAGGCCGCCGGCCGGGGAAAGAAAAAACCTCCAACCCACCCCCACTCAATGTTCCCGCGCCGGCGGCAGGCCGCCGGCCGGGGAAAGAATCCTTTCCCACCCCCCACCCCCCGCGCATAGAAACTCCCACCCACCCACCCCACTCCCCATGTCCCCGCGCTGGTGGCAGGCCGCCGGCCGGGGAAAGGATCCTTTCCCACCCACCCCACCCCCCGCGCATAGAAACTCCCACTCCATAGAAACTCCCACTCCATGTCCCCGCGCCGGCGGCAAGCCGCCGGCCGGGGAAAAAATCCTTTCCCACCCCCCGCGTAAAGAAACTCCCTCTCTCCCACCCAGCCACCCCACTCCATGTCCCCGCGCCGGCGGCAAGCCGCCGGCCAGGGAAAGGATCCTTTCCCACCCCCCACCCCCCCGCGCAAAGAAACTCCCTCCCACCCACCCCACTCCATGTCCCCACGCCGGCGGCAGGCCGCCGGCCGGGGGGGAAAATCCTTTCCCACCCCCCCCCACGCAAAGAAACTCCCACCCCAACCCACTCAAATCCTTTCCCACCCCCCCCCACGCAAAGAAACTCCCTCCCTCCCACTCACCCCACTCAATGTCTCTCTCTCTCTCCCCCACCTACCTACCTACCTACCTTCCTGTTCCTTCCCTCCTTCCTTCCTTCCTTTTCTTCTCTCTCTCTGTCCCCCACCTACTCACCTACCTTCCTCTTCCTTCCTTCCTTCCTTCCTTCCTTCCTTTCTTTCTTCTCTCTCTCCCCCACCTACCTACCTTCCTTCCTGTTCCTTTCGTTCCTTCCCCCCTTCCTCCCTCCCTTCCTTTCTTCCTTCCTTCTAACACACTTCCAGTGATGTCAGGGGGTGTGTGGCCTTCTGACACTTCCAGTGACATCAGGGGGTGTGGCATATGCAAATGAGTTATGCTAATGAGCTCCTGCACCTCTTTTTTTACGAAAGGACCCCTGACATGCACTCAGGTGTTCACAGCAGGAGTGCTCATCTTTGGCTTTTCCTTAGCCTTCAAAACAGGACAATTAGCTCTGACATGTCTTGGGGACTTGCAGTAGAAACAGAGTCCACTCTTTGGATCAACTCTAGGTCTTACAGCAGTAGTTGTATCTGCAAGCTTTTGTCCAGCCCAGTTATCTGATATATATAAAAGCTCTAACACATTGGCACTTTTCGGCTCTTTCACTGGCTGTGCTGTGTGCTCCATCAGCCATTGGCCCATCAACTGCCAGCCAAGAGTACTCATACTCTGGACCCAGCTGGGGGCTGGGTCCACTCCTCTTCCCTGCCCACTGCTGCCTCAGCCACTGTTCCCTGTCAGAATAAACTGCCAAATGGCTGCCTCTCCTGACAAAGACGCTTCTGCGTCTGGCTGGTGACTGAAATGACTGTTCTCTGTTCAGGAAGAGGCTTTTATTGCTGCCACTTCTGCTTGGTTCCTCCAAGACTGGTTGACTATTGAGCTGAGCCAGTGGCCATCAACTCATTCCCTTCTCCTCCTGCTGTTGGGCTAATTTCTCCCTCAGTGGCTGTTGGTAGGCATGATGCTGAGTGCCGAAGGCCAGGGCACCTACCCAGAGCCTCTTTCTAGAGCCCATTGTATTTATTTCCACAACAGGCCTGATTTCCTATCTATATACTAATAGTGAAGGTGCCCCCTGCATACGGATACCTAAATCTGCACGGGGGGGGGGGGGTACCTGGGGGGCAGGGAGGTTTTTCTACACACAAGGGGCACTCCCCCCATGCGCAGAAAAATCCTAAAAGTTAAAAAAAAAACTTTGGGGGGGATATTTAAATCTCCCCCAAAGTTACAGTGTTCCCTGCACATGTACAGGGAATGCTCTGGCCACTGTTGGGAAGGGGGTGGGAGGCAGCTCGGCAGGCCTCACCAAGCTGCTGTCTCTGGGGTGGGGGCAGGGAGAGAAGCCAGCTCAGCGGGCCTCGGGCCTTGCAGAACTGCTGTCTCTGGGGCGGGGGGGAGGGAACTGCTGAGCACCATGGGGGGAAGCGGTGGCCCACGGCGGGCCCGGCAAGTGCTGCCGAGGCCTCCCGCAGCCTGTGGGGGGAGGGGAGAACTGCTGGGCCTGGCGAGCACCACTGAGGCCCACTGAGCACTGTGGGGGGGAGAAGCGGCAGCCCCAGAGGCCCCAGCGAACTCCACCGAAGCCCGCCAGAGACTGGGAGAAGAGAAGGAACGGGGGGGGCAGATGGGAGCTGGGGGAATGAGCCCGGGGGGGGGAGGGAGAGATTGCCAGCCTCAGCTCCTTCTCCCCCACGAGTATCATGCCCCCCTGTTAATATATAAAAGCCAAGCCATGCTGGGAATGACTCACCTACTCTCCCATTGGCCACTGGGGAAGCTGGCTTGGCACCTATTGGCCTATCCCACCAGCTGCTCCATTCTTATACCCCCAGTTTTAGTTCATTGCTCCTTGGGAGTTGTAGTTCTCAGCTGGCCTTACTGCAGCCATAGCAAAGGGAATTAGAGGTTGTGGGGCATTAGCAGGCAGTCAGTTGACGTGTTAATCAGTTAAACTGTTAAACAGGAATTGTGGGGAAAGGGAAGGCCTGGACATTTCCCTGAGTTACAATTGACCTTCACACTACAGAGATCTGCCCCCATGGAGAAAATGGCTGCTTTGGAGGGTGAGCTCTATGGCAGTATATGTCACTGAAGTCCTTCAACAAACCTGGCCCTCCCCTTAGCATTGCCAACCTCCAGGTGGCACATGGAGATCTCCAGCTATTACAACTGATCTCCAGATGACCAAGATTTATTATTATTAATTTTTATTTTTTTATTTTTTGCATTTATATCCCGCCCTCCCCACCTTACAGCAGGCTCAGGGTGGCTGCCAACAGATTCTATAAAAATTTAAAATCACAAAACATTATATATAAACCTTACACTGCACAGCAGTTACAACCATACCGTGCCCCCAATACAAGATAGCACCACTTCATTGTTTATATCTGAGCAGTGTCCCAGATGGTACTAACCGGTCAGTGCAAGATGGTCCAGAGTGACAGATTACGATGGAAGGGCCAGGCTAAGAGTATCAGGGCAGCCCCTACTTAAAAGCCTGGTGGAAGAGCTCCATCTTGCAGGCCCTGCAGAACTGCAAAAGGTCCCGCAGGGCCCTGATGTTGTCCAGGAGCTCATTCCACCAGGACAGGGCCACCACCGAAAAGGCTTTGGCCCTTGTAACTGCCAACTGGGCCTCCCTCAGCCCTGGGAGAACCAGGTGATTTTGGGACCCCAACCACAGAGCTCACTGGGGTACATGTGGAGAGAGACAGTCCCTCAGGTAGATAGGTCCCTGACCATATAGGGCTTTATATGTCAGCACCAGCACCTTGAACCTTATCCGGTATGCTATAGGCAGCCAGTGCAGTACTTTTAAGGCGGGCTGGATGTGCTTCTGCATGGGAGGCCCATCAGCAGCCTCGCCCCCGCATTCTGCACCAGCTGCAGCTTCCGAATTTGGCACAAGGGCAGTCCCATGTAGAGAGTGTTACAGTAGTCCAGTCTTGAGGTGACCAAAGCATGGATCACCGTAACCAGGTTGTTGCATTCAAGAAAGGGAACCAACTGCTTGATCAGCTTGCAGTGGCTGCTTCCTGAGCCTCCATCATTAACAAGGGGTCCAGGAGCACTCTCAAACTTCTAATCTCCGATGCTGGCACTAGTAGCGCCCCATCAAAGGTCGGGAGAGGGATCCCTACCTTTGGTCCACTCTGACTCAGGCATACGACCTCCGTCTTCATCGGATTCAATATCAATCAGCTCTGCCTAAGCCACCCAGCCATGGCTTTCAACGCCAGGTCCAGATCACCCAGACTAAAGTCTGATTGGCCACCCAACAACAGATAGAGCTGGGTATCGTCAGCATATTGATGACAACCCAGCCCATGCCTCCGGGCAATCTGGGTGAGGGAGCACATATAGATGTTAAACAACATTGGGGAAAGCACTGCTCCCTGTGGCACTCCGCAAACCAGCAGTTGTCTTTGGGAGAGCTGTTCCCTGATCGCCACCCTCTGTCCCCGGTCTTGGAGAAATGAGGAAAGCCACTGTAAGGCCAACCCCTGAATCCCAATGTCGGCGAGGTGATGGGCCAGTAGCTGATGGTCGACCGAGTCAAATGCCGCCGACAGGTCTAACAACAACAGCACCACCATACCACCGCGATCCAGATGCCTCTGGAGGTTGTCTGTGAGGGCAACCAGCACCGTCTCTGTCCCATGGCCTGGTCGGAAGCCAGACTGGAAGGGATCTAATACAGAGGCATCATCCAAAAAGATCAGTTCTCCTAGAGAAAATGGCTGTCTTAGGCAGTGGACTCTATGGCATTATACCCTGCTGAGGTCCCTCCCCACCCCAAGCCCTGCCCTCCCCAGGCTCTATCCCTCAAATCTACAGATATTTCTCAACCCAGAGTTGGCAACCCTGTAACTGGCTACAGAACTGCTTTCCAGACCCTTGGAACCCAGAAAACATGGCATAGGAGAGGATGCTTTTCTTCCTTAGCTGCCACTGCATAGCCCCAAATCAACATAAATCAGGGATGGAATAAATCATACCTGTTACCATGTGGCTCTCCTCCCATACTACCCACTTGGGGCAGCAAAATAACTTGAGACAGCCTGTAATGATTTCAAGTAAGATGTGTGTGCTTCTTTAAATGGGTGGTAAGTGTCTGAAGAGCAAGGCGTGAAAGAGGGAAATGAGTGAGTGAGGGATTGGTTGGTGACTGAGAGTGTGTGGGTGGAGCTAGGAGATGTATGTGTGTGTGGAGAGAGTGAAGTCTAAAGTCTGGAGATAGAAGTCAGCAGCTGTCAGTTGTGGTCAATCTACACAGAGTCTGAGAAGTAATCCTCTAACTAGAATCATATAGAATGGCTGTGAAAGGCATTAAGATTCTAGAGGAGGAAGAAAAGTACTTCAGGGGCAATTTAGACAAAAATCTAATATTGTCAGAGTATTATAAGAGTGGCGGGGAGGGAAGCTAACAGAGGCCTGAGTAAAAAGGGAAAGATTTTACCGAGCAACTTGTAACCAATATGTTTCTTTTACCAATAAAGTTTTATCTTGTTTATTGTTAACCCAGAGTCTTATCCTCAGAACCACATAGACCAATGAAGGAGCCTTAGAGCTTGGGCACAATACTGTGGGGAAGGTTAATTAAAGACTGGAATTAAATTCCTGGTGGCAGCGATAGATACTTTGAGTGAGAGAAAAAAACAACAAGAAATTTAAAACTACATCACACCTAACCACACAAAATAAGAGAGAGGTTAAAATAAAAAGAGAGAGAGAGGTTAAAATAAGAGAGAGAGAGAGATAGCCAAGCAGGAGGAAATAAACATGGCTGGTGCTGGTGCTTACTTCCAAAGCCCTATATGTCCAGGGGTCTGCATATCTTTGAGACTGCCTCTCTCCTTATGAACCCCATAGGGCACTACAATCTGCAAACCAACATCTCCTGGTGGTTCCCAGCCCCAGGAATGTCTGTCTTGCCTCAACTAGGGCCAGGGCTTTTTTGGCCCTAGCCCCTACTTGATGGAATGAGCTCCCATATGAGATCAGGACCCTGTGGGACCTTTTACAGTTCTACAGGGCCTGCAAGATGGAGGTCTTCCACCAGGCTTTTAGCTGAGGTGGCAGGTGTCCATACCCTGTTGGGCCTTCCCTCCACTAACCTGGATTTGAATAACCCCAGCTTGTGAAGACCTCATCTGTTGATGCTCTGGAGCATCAGAATCTACAATTTGTATTTTAATTTTGATGTATTTTAATTGGTTTTAACTGTTATTATCATATTTATGTAATTGTTACCTTGTATGATCAAACCTGAGCCTGCTACGCAAAGAGGGCAGGACAGAAATCAAATAAAAAAAATAAACAAATAAACTGGACAAGATGCTGAGTCATGTGTGTTCTTTTCTTCCAACTTTTCTACAATTCGCAGCAGAAGATCAGCACAAAGTCAGGAAGAAAGGAACGGATTTCTTAACTGCTCTCAACTTATTGCACTATAGCTGGAAAAGTTACATATTCATATGGCATAAATAGTTATATTGAAGTCATGTCACAAATCATGCACAAGACATTTTTATACACTGTCACCCTTCCATCATACTCACCTTTACAGAAAAGTAAAATCTATTAATGCTGGTGCTTATATTCTAAAAAATGTCCAGCAAGAGATTTGGGATTATTGCCAGCCTGTGATTCATCATATGCTGCAGCTCAAATAGTTATCTCCATAGGGACAAGGGCGGTCAACTGACCTTTTTATTTATCAGGATTCTCTGAGTATGAGCAAAATCTAATCTTATTTTTAATGGTCTCTTGAGGCTGAGTTAATTAAAAAATAAATTCATTTTTGCTATTAAACATCTCACAAACACCGTGAGACTTCTCTGAAAATAATTTCATATGTTCACAGAGCATTCCATGCCATAATATTCACCCCTGCATGTATAACATCCAGATGTTAATTTAGTTTTCACAGTCAATTACTTTCCACTGACTAATTCTTTTTATTGACCTCTGCTTTCTTAATCTCATTTATATTAGTTCTTTGATATGTAAAAGCCAGTTTGGGGAATTCTTCATAAGTCAAAGCTTAGCTATGAAAAAAGAGAGCTGAACGGGTTTATCTGGCACAGACGTGAGCTCAAGTAACTAAATTCACAAATAGATTTTAACTTTTTTTGTGTGTGAAGCCTGAAAAACAAAACAAGTGTGACATGGAATTAATCAGTAACATATTTTGATACAGAACAATTTTAACTAAGATGAAGTCATGTTTTCACATTAGAAGAGTTGTTTGTTATACTCCACTCTTCACTACCTAAAGGAGTCTCAGAGAACCTTACAACCGCCTTCCCTTCCTCTCCCCACAGACACCCTGTGAGGTAGGTGGGGTTGAGAGGGCTCTGAGAAAACTGTGACTGACCCAAGGTCACCAGCTAGTTTCATGTGGAAGAGTGGGGAATCAAACCTGGTTCTCCAGAGTAGAGTTCACCACAACTAACCACTACACCACACTGGCTCTCTGTCACATTTTGATCATTCAGAAGCAAGAGCTTTTCACTTTCTCTTTCTTCCAGGTTTTTTTTTAAAATTGTATAGCAAAGGGGATAGAATTTCCTGTAAACAAATAGTTTCCTATTTTTCTTAAACTGTGCACTCTTTCACTAGTAATCTCATGGACCCCCAAGTTTCACAATCCACAGCAGTGTGTGAAAGACTGACTACTGGTTAATATAGCACTGGTTTCCCCTATAGGTAAGATGAGTCTGTTTGCTGATACCTATTTATGTATATGGTTCCTGTAAGGCAAAGTACCATTCTAGCCTTTCTTCAAGGATTAATGTGTATCCTTCAAGGATTAATGTGGTCCTCCCTACAGGTGTTGCTAATTGGTTTTTCAGCCTGCCTGGCACCTCATCATTTTCAAGGCCAGGGTGGAAGTGGACTGTTGTGTTTGTGTTCTTGATTATGCTGCATTAACAACTACGGTTTACCTATGAAAGGGCTCTGGTATCCTAATGCTCCAATTCTCATTGGCTGACTAATACAGACTCCCATAGGTCCTGAAGCCGATCTAGGTACCCAATCACTGAGCCCTGCTTGGGTCCAATAACATCACTTGTATATAGTTACATTGTTGAAAGTTATTTGTTGGAACAGTATAAATTAGATTGCTGCTCTCATAGAGCTGTCTTAGAGCTGAATGATGTTATGAATAAAAGCCTGCTTGCTGGATTCATCACCTACACCTCAATACTTAATACTGGCGATGAGGATGGGATCCCAGTCCTAACTGAATGGCTGAAATCACTCTGCCTGCCCAGCTAAAATCACTAAGGGTGCCCAGAGCTAAATCACTATGGGCATGGCATCCAAGGTCCATATCGAACCATTCGACCCAAAGGTTGGGAACTGGGAGTCATACCTCGATCGTTTTGAATGCTACCGCATAGCAAATAGTATTGATGGAGACGATGTCTGCCATGCCACTTTTCTGAGTATATGCAGCCAGGCTGTATTCGACATCACTCGAGATCTAGTTGCCCCCTCCAAGTTACTTGAGACCCCTATCGGCATCATCAAGGCCCGACTGACCGAGTACTTCACCCCGAAGACATCGGCTGCTGCCCATCGATGCGCGTTCCATCAGCGGAACCAGAAGGAAGGTGAGTCTGTCACAGAGTACCTCACCGCACTGAGGCAGGCTGCTCGAGACTGTCACTTCACCAATCTAAAGTCCGTCCTTCTCGATCGGCTGCTCTGTGGCCTTTGAGATGAAAGCATTAAGCGTGCCCTACTAAAGACTCTCTCATACGAATTGGCCCTCAAAGAGGCCCTGAGAGTAGAGGCTGCCAGCCTATCCCTCCGCAAGCTGTGATTGGGTCGTGCTGCTCTGATGCTGTACATCACAGCAGTTCTGCTGATTCTGATGACGCCCAGGATGACCAATCTGATGCGTCTGATGATGGAGTCTACAATGCGAGGGCCAATCAGAAGCCACAACGCTATTGCAAAAGCCCGCACCACTCTCAAAAAAGCCCATGAAGAAAATGCTGTGCTGGTTGTGGTAGTGCACGTGTGTAGAGACTGTCAATTTCACAATGCCATCTGTCATGCGTGTGGTAAAGTGGGCCACCTTGCCAAAGTCTGCCGTTCATCACAAGGTTGTGATGCTCCAGACGAGTTCCAGCATTCACGAGGATCTGTGAATGCCCCCAGCCGATCGTTTCGCTCCAAGTCTTTATGGTCGTTTGACCAAACACCAAGGCACAGCAGCGAAGCAAGTGTATCCAAAGACTACACCAACTGTCTCTATATCCACCAGGGGCTGCATCCGTGTCCGAAAATCAAAGCCACTGTCTTCATCGAAGGTCGGGCGTGTCAGATGGAAGTCGACTCTGGGTCCGTGTTGTCCATCGTCTCGTGGAGCACCTTCCAACAGGTCTGCCCGCAGTTCTCTGCTCGCTGCCTTCAGAGATGCACGCTGCAGCTGTTCGACTTCCAAAGGCACCGAGTTCCAGTCGTCAGCATTGCCACAGTCCAGGTCAAATATAAGAAGTTCTCCGGCCGCCTGAACCTGCTCGTGGTGGAAGGTCACCACACAAGCCTTATAGGTTTGGACTGGTTTGCCCCCTTGGGCATTGATGTGGTTGGTGTGAATCACATCAATCAGCAGCCCTTTATGGACTTTGAGGCAGAGTTCCCTGAGGTTTTCAAAGCAGAGCTAGGCTGCTACAAGGGTCCCCCAGTTTCCTTCAACCTGGATCCTGCTGTTCAGCCACTCCACCTCAAGCCCAGATGCTGCCCCGTCGCCTTCAAGCCCAAGATTGATGAGCAAATTGATAAACTGTTGTCCCAAGGTATTCTCGAGCCGGTTCCCAATGCCAAGTGGGAGACACCCATCATCACCCCTCTCAAGCCCGATGGCTCTGTCCGCCTGTGTGCTGATTATAAATGCACCATCAACAGGGACCTGCAACCGCATGCATACCCAGTTCCTGTGGTGAGTCACCTTCTAGCTTTGGTCTCTGGGGGCCAGGTGTTTGCCAAGATTGACCTGGCCCAGGCATATCAGCAGTTACCAGTGGATGCAGCCATGGCCGAGGCGCAGACCATTGTAATGCACCATGGTGTTTTTAAGGTGAACCGACTGCAGTTCGGGGTAAGTGTTGCCCCCGGCATATTTCAAGAACTTATGGAGTGCCTTCTTCGAGGCCTGCCCGGCATCATGCCCTATTTGGATGACGTCTTAATCACCAGAACCTCTGATCTTGAACTGGCTATTTGGGTGCAAAAGGTCCTTCGCCGGCTACAGGAGGTGGGCCTTCGGCTCAAGAAGGAGAAATGTGAATTCTTCATCCTTTCTGTTCAATTTCTGGGCTACCTCCTCGACATAGACAGCATCCACCCTGCTCTGGACAAGGTTGCTGCGATCCGCAAGGCACCCCCACCAAAATCTAGAAAAGAGCTGCAGTCCTTTTTAGGGCTCCTGAATTTCTATCATGCTTTTTTGCCCAACAAGGCAGCTCTTGCTGTACCACTCCATCATCTGCTTGACAAATCGACTTCTTGGACATGGGGCCGCTGAGAACACACCTCCTTCAAAGCCGTCAAAGATCTCCTTACCTCCAATGCTGTCCTCATGCACTACGATGAAAAGAAGCCCCTTGTCTTAGCCTGCGACACATCGCCTTATGGACTCGGAGCCGTACTTAGCCATCGGTTGCCATCTGGCCGGGAGGCCCCTATTGCCTTTTATCCAAGGACTTTATCCAGTGCTGAGCAGAATTATGCCCAGATAGATCAAGAGGCATTGGCAATTGTCGCTGCTGTGAAGAAATTTCAGGATTTCATATACGGGTGGGAATTTGAAATCACCACCAACCACAAGCCGTTGCTTGGCATCTTCACAGCTGATAGTCAAACCCCGCAAATCCTGTCACCCCAGATGATGTGACGGGCAGTTCTCCTCTCCACCTTCTCTTGCCTCCTCCTCCACCAGCCTGGCAAGACCATCGGGCATGCCGACACCCTCAGCCACCTGCCACTTCCATCACCAGGGCTGCCCAAGGCTCTGATCCAAAAAGCGTTGCTAATCGAAGAGCTGCCACAGCCTCCGCTTTCTATTGCTGACACAGTGTTCCACACCAGCCGGGTTCAAACACTCAGCCGCGTCTACAACCATGTGTGGAAGGGATGGCCTTCGGGAACACTTGACGCCAAGTTCCAGCAATTTCTGTCGAGATCATCAGAGCTGTCGGTAAACAAGTGCTGTCTGTTGTGGGGAAACTGAGTTGTTGTTCCTCCCCCACTTCGCCAATGGGTGCTGGACACCTTACATAGGGCACCTGGGCATCGTCAAGATGAAGGCCATCACCCAGAGTTATGTTTGGTGGCCCGGCCTAGATCAGCAAATAGAGCGGTGGGTCCGGACATGTCAGCCATGTCAGGAGTCGAGGCCAGCAGCTCTGGAGGTTCCCATCCATCCATGGGAAAAGCCGAGGGGGCCACGGTCCCACGTTCATGTGGACTTTGCTGGGCCTTTCCAGGGCTGAACACTTTAGTGATCTATCTACATTAGTGATAGAACTAAGAAGCATTATTTAAAAGTTACAATGATGGGATAACCTCACCATGCAGGACAGGAAAAGGTCAAAGAGGGAAAGAGAAAAGTGCAGAGTGGGAGGGAGATGTGACAAAAGAAAGGAGGGGTGGAAATGGATGGAGGTGGGTGGGAAATGGGTGTTGTTGCAGAGTCTGGGGAAACTTGTCTGCTTAGCATTATCTCTGACTTTGAAGTGGAATAATATTTAAGTCCACTGCAAAAGCACTCTTGGATAACCTGGGGTGAAGGCGTAGGGAAAGCGATCTGATGGCTGGATGCCCAAAAAATAAAAGAGAAAATGTGACAGGAAAATTAGGTGAATGTGAGGGTAAATGAAGATGTAAATTTAAATTGTGAGGAACATCCATGGAGGGGGTGGAGACAACAATGCAGAAAAGGCCACAGACAGCATCTCACAGTTCCAGTGTTAAGGGTTCTAGACAGTATTTGGCCAGTGATATGAATAAAATAACAATATCAATACCAAATGCATTATCTTCAACCCCCATCCACTCCAAGCCACTGAACAACATGATGATATCATAAGATAGCAATATGGCAGATATGGGGCAGTGTTAAATATATTAATATATTATATATGTCAATAAACACCCATTCATCTAATAGGAGTTCTCCAGAGTCTTGGGAAGATGTCTTTCAACTCACGATTGCCAGCATAGTGTAGTGGTGAAGAGCAGCAGACTCTAATTTGGAGAACTAGATTTGATTCCCCACTTCTTTACATGAAGCCTGCTGGGTGGCCTTGGGTCAGTCACAGTTCTCTCCAAAATTTCTCAGCCCCACCTACCTCACAAGGTGACTGTTGAAGGGGGAAAAGTAAAGGTGATTCTAAGCTGCAATGATACTCGTTAGGGTAGAGAAAAGCATGGTATATCCTGAAGACTGAAAGGAATTTCAGCATGCATAGCATGTGCTCTAAAACTGAAATGCAGACTTTACTTACCCATCCTCCCATGAAATCACAAGTACCTTTATGAACCACCTGAGTGAAGTCAGGTGAAAACTACACAATTGTAAGGATTCTGAAAACAACATAATTTGCTGGTAGCTTAAAGTCTTGGCCAAAGGCATGAGCAGGGAAGGAAATTAAGAACATATGAGTCAGCTTAATAATGTATTTATGTCATTTATAGTCCACCTTTTTAAGTCAATACAATCAACTGGATTGAGTATTGAATAAAAATAAATAGGATTAGGGTTGAAAACCAATCAGAAATCTAAAAACAAAACTGAAGCAAAGCATAAGCATAAGTCGGAACATAACACATTAAATTAAACAAAAATTACACAGTAGAATCTTATCTTCAGTATGCTAAACACAGTAGCATAGACCACAGTACCTAATAACTTATCTAAGTAACTTTGTGGATCATTTAGTACAGTGCAACTCTATTGCCTGTGTAGAAAAGCCCTACTGAATAATTCAGTTTTGCATAGTTTGTGGAAAGCCAGGGAAGTGGGAGCCTTCCAGACCTCCTCAGGTAGTGCATTTGACAAGGTAGTGACCATAATGGAGAAGGCATATGCAACAGCATTTGTCGATTTTTCCTATTTGCAGATTGGCACCTGCAGAAAAGAATCTGTTGTGGTGGAGCATAAGGTGAGAGACAGTCTCACAGATATGAAGGTCCAAGGCTATGAAGAGCTTTGTATGTGATAGTTAATATCTTTAATTGAGCCCAGTAACAGATGGGCAGCCAATGGAGTGACTGTAGAAGGGGAGTAAAATGTATGCTCCATCCAGCTCCCAATAGCCAAGCTGCAGCATTCTGCACCAACTGGAGTTTCTGAATTGATTTTAAGGAATGCCCAATATACAGGGCATTATAGTAGTTTTTAAGTATTGAGCAGGAGGCGATGAATCAAACAAACAGGCTTTTATTCAAACCATTGCTTCAGCTCAAAGACAGCTCTATGAGAGCAGCACCTTAATTTATACTGTTTCCAACTCATAACTTCAAACAATGCAACTATGTACAAACAATCCTATTGGACCTAAGTGAGGCTCAGCAATTGGTTACCTAGAGTGGCTTGAGGACCAATGAGAGTCTTTATTTGTTAACCAATCAGAAAGGGCCTTTTGCATCCCAACGTCTCTGCAAGCTGTGGCTGTAAAATAATAAGAATACAACACTCCTCCCCCCTAAGTTCAAACAACATAGTCTTGTAAGTGTAGGGGCGGTCATCTGGTCCATCGGGTGTGGCGCGGCAAAGGTGGACCCGTACTGGGCGACCTGAGCTGTGACGCTGGACTCCCAGGGGAGTGGTCCACAATGTCTGGAAGCTCAGGGAACCCAGGGGCAAGACCCATTTCTGGCAGGGGGCTTACCGTGGACCGGGCTGGCAGTGGCTCGGTAGACTGTCCCTGTGACAAACTGTCCTGGGCTGGAATTGGCAGAGGGCTCCCCCCTGTCAAACGACTGTCCCGGGTGCTTGCTGCGCTGGTCGATCTGCCGGTCTGGCCTCGGGAATTAGGGGGTGCTGTTTGGCTGCCAGAACTGGGGAGCGTGGCAAACTTTGCTCTGAGGCAGGAACTGGGAAGCGCTGCAATTGACGTTCCAGCTCAGGAACTTGAGGGCATTGCTCCGAGGCAGGAACTGGGAAGCGCTGCAATTGACGTTCTTGCTCAGGAACTTGAGGGCATTGCAAGTGCTTCTCGGGCGCTGGCCACTGACGTCTGAGTTGGTCCAGGTGCCTCCGATGGACCTGCCCCGACTCATCCATGACCTCGTAAGAGATGGGGCCTGTGGTGTGCAACACCATGGCCGGGACTCAGTGTGGACCTGCTCCAAAGTTCCTGGCATAGACGGTGTCACCAGGCGCAAATGAGCAAGTGGACCCCGTGGCGATAGGGTCACGGTGGATGTCTGTTGCCAGATCAGGGTGTAGACGACTCAGGCGGGTGGATAGCTGGCACCTCATTAACAACTCCGCCAGTGATTTCCCAGTGGTGGTGTGTGGTGATGAGTGCTGCACTAGCAGGAACTCGGCGAGCCTGGCTTGAAAGTTCCCATCACCCAGCTGGCGGAGTGAGTCTTTGGCTGTCCGAACCATTTGCTCGGCCTGTCCATTTGTTGCCGGGTGAAAAGGGGCTGAGGTGATGTGCCGGATACTCCTCTCGTCCAGGAATGACTGGAACTCTGTCGATGTAAACTGGGTTCCGTTGTCAGACACGAGGAGGTCCGGCAGGCCAAAAGTTGCAAAAAGGTGGTCCAGGCAACAGGTGACGACGGCCGATGTCATGGAGGTGACAGGGATGACCTCCAGCTACTTAGAGTATGCATCCACGATGATCAGCAGCGTTCGGCCCTGGAAAGGCCCAGCAAAGTCCACATGGATGCAGGACCATGGTCCCCTTGGCTTTTCCCATGGGTGAACTGGAGTTTCTGGAGGTGCTGGTCGTGACTCCTGGCACAGTTGACACGTTCGGACCCACCGCTCGATCTGTTGGTCCATGCAAGGCCACCAAACATAGCTTCTCGCCATGGCCTTCATTTTGACGATGCCTGGGTGCCCTTCATGTAAGGCGTCCAGTACTCTCTGGCAAAGTGGGGGAGGGACGATGACCCTATTTCCCCACAGCAAGCACCCCTTGTTGGCCGATAGCTCTAATGACCTTGATACAAATGGCTGGAATTCGGCATTGAGTGTCCCTGATGGCCATCCCCTCCACACATAGTTGTAGACTCTCTTGAGCGTACAATCCCGGCCAGTGTGGAATGCGATGTCGGCAATGGAGAGTGGAGGCTGCAGCAATTCCTCGATCAACAAAATTTCCTGGAGTGGGGCCATGGGTGGTTCCGATGAAGGAAGTGGTAGCTGGCTCAGGGCGTCAGCGTGCCCGATGTTCTTGCACAGCCTGTGGAGGAGACGGAAGGAGTAGGCCAACAGAAGGACTGCCCAGCGCATCATCCGGGGAGACAGTATCTGGGGGGTTTGACGATCGGCCGTGAAGATGCCCAGCAGCGGCTTGTTGTCAGTAACAATGTCAAAGTCCCGGCCGTAGATAAAATCATGAAATTTTTTCACTGCCGCGATGATCGCTAGGGCTTCCCGATCGATTTGGGCATAGTTCCTCTCAGCGGATGATAACGTTCTAGAATAGAAGGCGATGGGGGCCTCCCGGCCAGACGGTAGATGGTGACTGAGCATGGCCCTGATTCTGTAGGGCGACGTGTCACAAGCAAGGATGAGGGGCTTCTTCTCGTCATAATGTACTAGGACGGCATCGGAGATAAGGAGGGCTTTGACGGCTTGGAAAGAGGCATTTTCCCGCCGACCCCATGCCCATGGAGCTGACTTGTCCAGAAGCCGATGGAGTGGTTCTGCAAGAGCTGCTTTGTTGGGCAAGAACCCATGATAGAAGTTCAGTAGTCCTAAGAAGGACTGCAGCTCTTTCTTGGACCTTGGCGGGGGTGCGTTGCGGATTGCTGTAACCTTGTCTGGAGCAGGGTGGATGCCATCTGCATCTAGGCGGTAACCCAGGAACTGCATGGAAGGGACGAAGAACTCACATTTTTCCTTCTTCAATCGAAGGCCAACATCCTGTAGCCGTTGAAGGACCTCTCGCACTCGAGCAGCTAGTTCTAGATCAGAGACTCCGGCGATTAAGGCATCATCAAAATATGGTATGATGCCAGGCAAACCTCAGAGAAGGCGCTCCATGAGCTCTTGAAAAATGCCGGGGGCGACGTTCACGCCAAACTGCAACCGGTTAACTTTGAAGGCACCTCGATGCGTCACAATGGTTTGAGCTTCAGCAGTGGTGGCATCTACTGGCAACTGCTGATAAGCCTGGGCAAGGTCGATTTTGGCAAATACCCAGCCCCCAGAGACTGAGGCCAGGAGGTGGCTCACCACGGGAACTGGGTATGCATGCGGCTGTAGGGCCTGGTTGATGGTGCACTTATAGTCAGCGCACAAATGAATGGAGCCATCGGGCTTGAGGGGAGTGATGATAGGTGTCTCCCACTTGGTGTTGGGAACTGGCTCGAGGATCCCTTGGGCCAGCAACTTATCAATCTGTTCATCAATCCTGGGCTTAAAAGCGATGGGGCAACGTCTGGGCTTGTGGCGGATTGGTGGCACAGCAGGATCCAGGTGAAATGACACGGGTGGACCCTTGTAACAGCCCAACTCCTTCTTGAAGACCTCCGGAAACTCAGTCTAAAAGTCCACTAAAGGCTGCGGTTCGACCTGGCTCACACCAACAATGTCTATGCCCAGGGCAGCGAACCAGTCCAGCCCTATCAAGCTTGTGCGGCGACCTTCTACCACGAGCAGGTTCAGATGGCCGAAGAATTTCTTATATTTGACTTGAACAGTTGCAATGCCCATGACCTGAACTTGGTTCTTCTGGAAGTCAAATAGCTGTAAGGTGCATCTTTGTAGGCGGTGTGCAGCGAAATGCAGGCAGACTTGTTGGAATATGCTCCACGAGACGGTGGACAATGCTGAGCCCAAGTCTACCTCCATCTGGCACGCTCGACCTTCAATGAAGACGGTGGCCTTGATTTTTGGACGCGGATGTAGTCCCTGGTGTATATATAGGTGGTTGGTGTAGTCTTCGTACACGCTTGCTTCATGGCTGGAACTCTGTCTTTGCCCTGACGACTGTGATGATGTGGAACAATACGAGCGGCTGGGGGTAGTCACAGACCCTCGGGTCTGCTGGAACTCATCTGTAGCTTCACGTCCCTGAGACGAGTGACACATTTTGGCTAGGTGGCCTGCTTTCCCACATGCACGACAGATGGTGTTTCAGAATTGACAGTCTCTGCGCGCATGCGCGCCTCTGCAACCGGCACAGCCATTTTTTGCAGGCTTTTTTGAGAGTGGTGTGGGCTATTTTGATGGTGACACAGATTATGGTTGGCCGTTGCGTAGAATACTCCATCATCGGATTGGTCGTCCCGGGTGTCATCGGACTCAGCGGTACCGCTCTGGTGAACAGCGTCAGAGCGGCCTGGTGCATGGCTCTGGGCACCCAATTGCAGTTTGCGGAGGGATAGGTTGGCAGCCTCTACTCTCAGGGCCTCTTCAAGGGCTGATTCAAAAGTGAGAGTCTTTAGCAAGAGTAGGGCTTGCTTGATGCTTTCGTCTCAGAGTCTGCAGAGCAGTCGATCTAGGAGGACGGACTTCAAATCAGTGAAGTGACAGTCTTTAGCAGCCCACCTCAATGCGGTGAGGTACTCTGTTACGGACTCGCCCTCCTTCTGGTTCCTCTGATGGAAAACGCATTGGTGTGCGGCAGCCGACGTCTTCGGGGTGAAGTACTCGGTCAGCCGGGCCTTGATGATGCCGGGGGGGGGGGTCTCAAGTAACTTAGCGGGGGTAACTAGATCCCGAGCAACGTCGAATACAGCCTGGCTGCAGATACTCAGAAAAGTGGCGCGGCAGACATCGTCCCCGTCAATACTGTTTGCTATGTGGTAGCATTCAAGTCGCTCGAGGTATGAGTCCCAGTTCCCAACTTTTGGGTCGAACGGTTCGATATGGCCCTTGGATGCCATGCCCATAGTGATTTAGCTCTGGGTGCCCTTAGTGATTTCAGCTGGGCAGGCAGAGTGATTTTAGCTGTTCAATTAGGACTGGGATCCCATCCTCATCGCCAGTTTTAAGTATTGAGCGGTAGGTGATGAATCAAACAAACAGGCTTTTATTTAAACAGATTGCTTCAGCTCAAAGACAGCTCTATGAGAGTGGCACCTTAATTTATACTGTTTCCAACTCATAACTTCAAACAATGTAACTATGTACAAACCATCCTATTGGACCTAAGCGAGGCTCAGCAATTGGTTACCTAGAGTGGCTTAAGGACCAATGAGAGTCTTTATTTGTTAGCCAATCAGAAAGGGCCTTTTGCATCCCAAAGTCTCTGCAAGCTGTGGCTGTAAAATAATAAGAATACAACAGTAGTCTAGTCTTGATGTCACCATGGTGTGGACCAAGGTTGCCATATCAGCTATTTTAAGGTAAGGGACCATCTTACTGGCTAGGCTGAGTTGGGAGAAAGCCACTCCCCATTTTTTGCAGCTGCATTAATGTGTTTCTCCAGCAATAATGTTTGGTCCAGTATAACTCCAAGGCTTTTAACTGAGTCAGCAAGGGTCAACTGAACTCCATCAAAAGTGGGGGGCAGAATGTCCTTTAAGATCTCAACCGTCCCATCCAATATTATCTGGGTTAAGTCCCTCCCCATTTTCAGGAACATGAAACCCTGCTTGTTTGGAGTCACAAGGATTAAGAGTGACCAAAGTTCAAGAACCATGACCTGCAACTGATGACAAGCCATTCCAGTGAAACCAATACCAGCCCAGGATATCCTGTCTTAAGTGAATCAAGGTGCTGGAGGGGGGAACAGTGGGAGGGTTTCTAGTGTCCTGGCCCCACTGGTGGACCTCCTGATGGCAACTGGTATTTTTGGACTGCATGGGCCATTGAATTGGTTGGCCCTTGGCCTGATCCAACATTGGCTTTTCTTATGTTCTTACGTTCTTAAGGGATTGTTAGCTTGTATATTTTATGTATAAATTTGTGTTTTGTTTTGTAAGTGGCCTTAAATCTCCAGTGTGGGAGAAATGTTGGATAAAAATGTTTAAAATTAATAAATCAGAAATATGGGAATTTATTATTTGTGACACTACTGCCAGCTCTTAAGATTTAGAATCCCAACATCAGTTTTATCAAGTGATATCTTTAAGAATGCTCAGTACTAGACTAAAAATAAGGTGACATTTTTGTGATCAACAACAAAGAAAAATATGACTCTTGGAAATGGAAAAATGAAAGCAACTGCCTAATTAATTACAAGATGTATAATACTTGCTGTGTGTATCATGATTTAAGACACAGATGTTTTGGCAGATCTTTTTCATATCTAAAATAATAAAGGTAGAAGAATAATTAAAAATGAGCAGTTGCTTAGTGGTTATTTCTGATTCATTTGTTAACCTGGATTTGGGGTTAATCTTGAAACTGCAGAACTTTGACTAGGGGTATGCACTCAATATTTATTCAGTCAAATATAGAAATAGCTGCACTCAAATAAAAGCCGATATTATTTGGCTTTTATTAGGGTGCAGCTAGAAGGCATTTAAAGAGGCTGTGATTTCTTTAAAAGCCTATTGAGTTCACTTACTAAGTCGCGCTGCCACTGCAGTGCAACTCTGCAAGTGAACTCAGCAAGCATTTAAAGTTTAAATCCCTTTTCCATTATACCCTATGGGGATGGTCCCGTAGAGTATAATGGAGCCAAATAAATTTGGGTTTCCCAAATATTTACCTGAACCCAAATACAAAACCAAAATTGGTATTTGGAAATATTCAGGAATACCAATATTTTGGGGGTCCAATAGACCCAAATGGGGGGGTTGCACACCCCTAACTTGACTTTTGCCCAAATGCTGAATATTTCATAGATGTTTTAAAAGGTTCATTCCACAAGTTTTACTACAGATATAGTGTTGCAAGAGAACACAAACTGCATAAAGGATATGGTCTGGCATTTGTGGGAAACAGCATTCATGGTTTAACATGATAGATTTTGAAACTGAAACATTCCACTGAAACACTACAGATCTGTTTCCCTGCCAATTGGCCACAATGATCCTAAGAGATATGGAATGGTTGATAGAATACATTTGCTATACTATCATGTTAAAATGTAGTTCCTTCAGTTGATGTTCTGGTTAAGTCAGTCATAATTCCTAATGAAGCCATATACACTTTTAGTCATGCTCTTTATTTTTCATCCTAGTAATTTGTCCTTTGACAGTAAATAAGAAACATATAGCAAATAAAAAAAAATGGGCCATATAAGTGAACCTGGACATTTCCCTCCAGTACATTATCTATGTGACCACTATTCTTTTCTGATTCAAAAAAAAATGCAGCTCTGGATGATCCCCAGATACTGACATTAAATTTTTCCCTGTAGTATGATACCCATAATCAGGAGAGAACTTGGACAGAGTATGATTTTGTGAGAATCATCTATAATAATAAAGAGATGTTCACCTCTGACATAACTGATCAGAACATAAAGGCTGAAGTTTCCTCACTTCTGGTAAATTATGTGCTTAATGGAGGACGCCTCTCTCCGCATCTGCGGGAGAGGTGATCCCCTCTCGGTGGGTTAGAAAGGGTCCTGGACTGGTCTGGACCCACAGAGACCCTAGTGAAGGGACTCTGCCTGGAGTGCCTGAGGGCAGCCTCTCCTTGCGGTGGCGACCACAGGATCGAGGCTCCTTTTTACCCCTGTAGGTTCGCCCGCCGCAGAAGCCGCATGGCTACAAAAGCACAACTGAGAAGCAGCAGAGAATACAAGGCAGAAAAGCAATGTAATTCCTGATACGCCATGGCAAAACTGTGAGTCTCAAACAGTGGAAGCGGCAGGGATGGGTTGGAGGGACGAAACACCCCCCTCCCCCTCAATGTAACTTACAGCGCGAGACTTTCCCACAGCTTTGTTGCATCTACGGAGTGTAATCTGAGTGCTGGAGGGCAGGATCGCGCAGACAAAGAAGAGAGCTTTGCAAAGGCATTAGTGTGACAAAAAGCCATTGTTTTCTTCGGGACTCCTTATCTAACTGTAAACAACTGAGAAAGTAAGCAAGAATGGCAGGGAGAAAACCCTCCCCTAAAGTTGGAAGTTAAAGGGCGATATCACAGAGCTGAATACAGTGTTGTCAGCGATGCTACGACCTTTAGTGGATCAGCTGGCTACTCTCAATACTAAAATGGATGTTATACAGAAAGAAATGACTGAGTCTGGAAAGAGATCGGAAAAGCTGCAGCAGGAACTCTTGGAAGTCAAAAAAGTAGTTGATAAAAATGACTCCAGATTGCAAAAAATAGAAAAAGATAATGCTCTACAAGGAGACAGCATCTTAAAACTTCAAATGGACCGCTCAAATTTCTACTTGAGATTTCAGAATGTTCCTGAACAAAAAGGAGAGAACATTAAACAGCTGTTAAGCAACGCATTGCCGCCTGTGACAGGTTGGGAAGCAGAGAAAATACAAAGTGATATGAATTTAGTCTACAGGACTTATCCAGAATTTGTAAAGAAGAAAAACCTGCCAGGTGAAATTGTGATAAGGTTCTCCGGAAGATCAACAAGAGATTTGGTGTTAAAAGCCACTAATAGAACAGTTCTGAAGATTCAAGAAGAAGAGATCAAAGTGTTAAAAGATATTCCATTTGAAATTCGAAAAAGAAGAAAAGCCTACAGGAGCTTGACGGCATGGTTACAATCGGAATCTATTTCCTATCATTGGGACATTCCGGAGAGACTGATCTTCAGCTACAAAGCCAAAAAATACAAAATTGATTCTATTGAAAAGGCGAAAATTTTCTTGGAAAAATGTAAGAAGAAAAAAGCAGAGACTGAGTCAGACGACTCACTGGAATCGCAGGAGAGTATGTATGGATTTAATGGCTCAGAAAGCAGAGAACTTGAAGAACAGTTGGA
Source organism: Lepidodactylus listeri (assembly GCA_029233225.1). Lineage (NCBI taxonomy): Eukaryota > Metazoa > Chordata > Lepidosauria > Squamata > Gekkonidae > Lepidodactylus > Lepidodactylus listeri. Next base: position 112,245,603 of record JARCFY010000001.1, on the reverse strand, counting down.
TTCTGAAAAAGGGGCTGCGACTTCTAAGCCTCAGGAAGAAAGAAAGAAGAAAAGAGGACCGAAGAAAAAATAATGTTGAATTGTTTTTTTTGATATCGTGATAAACTATGTCAGATGATGATGTAAACCTAGATTTTAGATACTTCTATGTCTGTATGCAATCCAGTCATCTAGCTTTTATTTTTTAATCTAGACAACAAAATAGATTTAACAGATGATACCAAGATCTAACATTGCTTTTCAATATAATAATATTCTTACTTTGAAACATTACAAACTGAATTCTCTGTATAATATAGATTAGCGTAGGTTTTTAGCATGTAGTAGTAGTATAGGGGAAAAAACAATTAAAAAAATATTTTTTAAAAAAAGAACATAAAGGCTGAAGTTTCAAACTGGCTACCAGTTTCAAGATGATCATGGAAGTTGCTGTATTAAAAATTACAGGAAGTGGGAAATTTTAGCCCAGATTATCTCCAGAACCTTTCTCTGCTATTTGCAATAGAAGTGGTGGTTTTGGGCAGTGGCCGCTAAGATGCTATAGGTACCTGCTCTAAGGCTTTTAATCTTTTTAAAGTTTTTAACTAGCTTTCTTTGGACAAACTACTCCTCCAGTGCTGGGAAGTAAGGCTCTAGATTAGTTTTATCTTTGTTTTTGACTAATTAGCCTGGCTATTCTCCAGCACGAGAAGATTTTTGCAGGCTTTGGTGCTGCCTGAAAATACATTTGTAGCCTGGTTTCCAGCCTGTTTTTTTTTTTACATTTATCTTTTTATCTTGTTCTTTTATGTGGACTATCCTGTCATGCTCAGTTGAATTTTGAAGGACGGGAGCTATAGCTAAGGGTGGCTGAAGACTGGCAAAGGAGTTAAGTAAACAATAAGCTGCCAGAAAGGACTGAAGTGTCCAGCTGTTTTAAATCCTAGTCTTTCTTATTGCTGACTCATTCTGGAGATACTGCAGTAAACCTTGGGTCTCCAAATGAAAACTGTTAAGTGTGTTAGAGATTAAGAGGATCTTTCCCCACCTTTTTCAAAACAACAAAAGATTGACGATTATTACCTTCCTCAAGTGACCATTTCAAATTGTTTTGATGTACTGGGGGGTCTGGAGGAGCCAGCAAAGGAAACTGCCCCTTCAGTTCCACATGGCTCGACCTCAGAAGAGGATCTGGTGGGTGACATGATGGATGTGAACTCTGAAATGCAGGGCAATGATGAGGAGGATGTATCCTCAAATGTAGCCTTGAGCCCCTCTGATTTGTTGCAGCTGACAGCCAGAACAGTGGATTACATCTGCATAAGATTGCAGGAGCTGTTTAACAAAATAGAGACCCTGTGTACACAGGTGGGAAATTTAGATAAATGCAGGTGTTCCAGGCAAAGTAATGGTTTTCTTAATAGATTTAGCTGTCATGCTGGACCCCTTATGGGGGTTCACAGAACTAAAACCAATCGGGATGATTTGAAATTTGATGACTTTGACCATTCTTACCAGTTAGTACTTCAACCAACGAAAGTCTGCTTGACTGTATACCCTTATAAGGGTAATATCCCTAGTTGGAATACTAAACAGCTGCTAAGAAACATCTGAAAGCTTTAATGGGGAACCAACTCAAAATAATTGACCTAAAGGGTCTAGAAATCTTATCTAATGTGAATCAGGCCAGTAGAGTTCTTTTAACTTTTGATACCTTGCACATTCCATCATCTTTATACTGACACAAAAGGTTCCTACAGACAAGAGGCATCTTTCCAATTAGGGTTTACTTGAATGTAACTCTTAGACCCCTTTTACTGATGAAGGATACCTTGACCTCTCAACACCATTAGAGAATTGTGACTTCAGGCATGAGTCACTGTAAGGACTCAGTTAAGGCCCCAGCTATGGAGGTAACCTATATGATTGATAATTTGAGCCCCGCTCTCACAAACTCGATTGTGGACAAAGGCGACATTGCTGAAGATGTACAAAAGGCATTTCCAGAACTGCCTGATCATGAACAACAGGAGTTGATTGACAGACTTGGAAGGCTGATTGATAAGCTGGTTAAGTTTAGGAAGATCTCGACTCCATCTCTGGCCTCATCAGCTGTAGAAATGGATGTTAGTTGTGGCTCTCCTATATCAACCTCTTCGGTGCTGCCTACAAGGGACTGTGTTGAGGAACTACCTGGTTCACAAAATCTTATTAAGAATAATGAGTCAGTGATTAAGGTCCCTTGTTGGCCTCAGAGGGATGTCAGTTCAAAGGACATGAGAAATGGCAGTGTTTTCCTTGATAAAGATGAAATTCTTGACCAAATAACAGAATCTGTTTGACTAAGAATTGAGTTAAAGACCGGTTTTAAGATCCTATCATGGAATATTGCTGGCTGGAAGAATAAGTGTGCTGATCCCACTTTTAGAAGTGTTCTAGCTAAATTTGATTTTATCCTGCTTCAGGGAACTTGGGTTTGCTCTGAATTAGCCTTAGAGTGGTTTAGGTCCCATTCTTTATTTGCCTTTAAATCTCAGTGGTTTGGCCAGCCCCAAGCTGGATTGTCTGTGCTTTGGTCTAATTCATGCAGATTTGAAGTTTGCTATCTAAAAGAATGTGATCACCTGGCTCAGGCTTGTTTGTTGAAATGTTTAGGGAAATTTCTACTATTAATAAACATCTATTTACTGCCATGCCTTATGAAGGAATCCCTCTCCTTTTATTGGGGTAAACTCAATGATTATCTAGAGGAGCTAGAACAGGAATGTCAACTCCTAATATTATTCTGGCTGGTGATTTTAATGCCAGAGTGGACCAGAATGACTCCAAGATAGTAGAGGTTAGGTCTCTCCTCTGAAGATGCTCCTTTCATCTGTCTATCCAATCATACATTTTCCAGAAATGTAATATTTAATGTTGCCAGGGTTTGGTTCTCCTCTTTATGATTACCCTGAAAAGTTTCCATTCGCTTCTGTCCGTGGTTGTAGCATGGTGGATTATATGCTGATCTCATCAACTCTAAAAGATGAGGTTAGGACCTTTTCAATCTTGGAAAAGGTTGAAAGTGATCATTTCCCTCCGACTCTAGCCTTAAACTTCTCCAGTTCTTCATCAGAGAGCAGTCAGGAAAATGTGTTGAGTGAAAAAGCATTAACCGAATTACCTAGAGTCTTTTGGTCTGATGAGACTGCCCAAGTGGTTGCAAAGTTTTTGGGCCCTTATACCCTAGATAAGTTTGTATCTTTAGTAGAGAACTCACCTCAGACTTTAAATTGGTTCCTGATATATAATGAGGTGCTGAATTAACTTTCTGAGGTATTAAGGGGCCAAGGGAAACAACAACAGCTTGGTAGGAATGTTTTCAGACACAGCTGGTTTGACAAAGATTGCCATATGATGAAGTGTCAGTTATGTTCCATTTATCAGTGCTATAGAGATGCAAATTTACTGCAACCCCTGATGGAGTATTTTGAACTTTAAAAGGCTTTATATCACCTGTACAAAACTAAGAATGATTTCTTGATGAAAAGTTGGGATTCCCTTATACAAGCTTCAATCAATAATGATTCAAGGAAATTTTGGTCATTGATTGCTAGCTCAATGGGTAGAAATGGCCCGATCAATGGCATAATCACTGCTGATTCTTGGCATGAGTATTTCATTATGACTTTTCAGGAAGAGAGAAGTAATTTGGAAGAAGAGCTTAATTTTAATTTAGATTATTGACCTGTCTGGGCTCCAGTACAGCCTGAGGAAGTTGAATCTCTAATTGCATCAATTAAGCCAGGGAAAGCTCCTGGCCCTGATGCCATTCCCTCTGATGCTATCAAAGCCTTTCCCCAGTGGTGGGCCCCCTTTTTAATAGCCCTATTTACAGCTATAGATAGGTCCAGAGTGATACCGGATGATTGGAAGAATGCTATAATAGTTCCCATTTATAAAAAAGGGAGACCCCCCAGCCAATTACAGGCTGATTAGCCTTTTATCCTCTATCAGGAAATTATATGCTAGTCATTTCGCTAATAAACTTAAAATCTGGATATCGGATCAGCAAATTCTGGGGTTAGAGCAGATCGGTTTCTGCCAGGGCAAGTCAACCTTAGATCATTGTGTCATCCTAAACCATCTTATAAACAAATATAAAAAAGGGAAGGGGCCTAAATCATATGTTGCCTTTTTAGACCTAAAGGGAGCTTTTGATTCCATACCCAGAGGTATTCTGTGGAAAAAATTAAGAGATATGGGGATTGATAAGCACCTTCTATTCTTGATAAAAAAAAGTCTGCACTCCGAAACTTCTTGTCAGGTAAGGTGCTCTAAAGAGGGTGAGCTAGTTCCCAAGATCTTAACCACAGTTGGTGTTAAGCAAGGATGCATTCTAGCACCTACATTATTAACCTCTTTTTAAATTACTTGGCCCCTTTCATGAACGGAATTGATGGCCATTGCCCAAAAATAGGACATAAGCATATCCCATTGCTCCTGTATGCTGATGACGCAGTCTTGCTCTCATTATCTGATACTGGGCTAAAAAGGATGCTAACACATTTTCTAACTTATTGTAATAGAAATAGACTTTCTCTAAATTTCAATAAGTCCAAAATTATGGTCTTTGGGCAGAACTGGAAGCCCAGAGATTGGATTATATAAGGCAAATCCATTGAACAGGTCAAAAGTTTTAAATATCTTGGCATTCATTTTTAATATAACTCCAGTTGGGCCACGCACACCAGGGAAATGGAAAAAACTATTAATAGTACAGTTCTTGTAATTTCCTGTTTCTTCTTCACCAAAGGAAATCAGTATATTCCTGCGGCCCTCAAAATATTTAACTATAAAATCTGTGCCAAACTGTTATATGGTGTTTGAGTATAGATTTCTGCATTCAGTGAATTGATGGAATGTGTTCAAGCCAAGTTCTTGAGGAAAATCTTAGGGCTCCCAGTATGCATATCTTATGCAGCCATATGCTTGGAGCTGAACCAGAGATGGCTAGTTACAAAGGCATGGATTATAACTATTAAATTTTGGCTACACCTCTATTTTAGATGTGATTCTAACAGTCTCATTATACATATGCTTTCTGAATCGCACCTATCTGATTGGTTGCACTATATCGAGGAGAAGATTTTAGTAATTGGACTTAATATTAATGACATGGTTTTGCTTTCAGAGAAGCAGGCTTTTGCCTTGATTAAGCAAAGACTTATTGATATTGAGATACAAGGTCTGAAAAGCCTGGCTTCTGGACGTTGTTCCACAGTGAGTTGGGAGCTTTCATCTGGCCCTTCCCTTCCTGAATACCTATCTTGTTTGTATGATCCTCATCTTCGTAGGGCATTTATGTTGGCCCATTTTAATGTTCTCCCATCTGTGGTGTTATATGGGAGATTCAAGAAAATTCCACATACAGATAGGTCGTGTCCATGTGGGATGAGTGAGATTGAAGATAACAATCATGTTATTTTGCACTGTAAATTTTATGATGATCTTCATGCTGTATTTTTAAAGCCTTTCCTGCTACCTTTAAAGGGCTGATCTGAGGACTGCAAGACCTATATACGTCTAGCCTCAAATAAGAGTGAAATCACTGAATCAGTAGCAAAATTCCTCTACCAGGCCTCTAGGAGGAGATGTTTTTTCTGAATACAGATTCCAGTGTATTTTATCTGGTTTTGTGCTGTTGTGCCAATAAAGGTCTGTGATGTGATGATGATGTGCAATGGAAGTGATGGTTTACTCACTAGAAGCCAGGAAGATAGAGGCAGCAAAAACAAGGAGTGTGGAACATGTCCTTTTACAAAACAAACCTTCAGGCACCTTGCAATTAAGAGGACTTCTTGAGGATTATCGTAATTAGAACAATATTTTAAGGAAGCATCTATGGGATGTATATAAGGAAAATCTTCTAGAAGATGTTTCGAATCAAGCCAGAATACAAAATCTAGATATAGAAACAACATGTAATAATGCAATTTTAAAAGAGAATTTAAGCATTGAAGATTGTGGTCAAACCATGGGAAGCTTCCATTTGAAAACATTTGGTCTTCTTGAACTATAAAAATATGATCGTTATTCACTTGCAAGGGAATATATAAAGGATATGGCAGATGATCCCAAACAGCTTGGATAATTCATAGAAGAAAATGAGCCAACTTCTTATTGTACCAACAGAACATTTTTAAATAAATTACTGGTGCTGTTTTCATTAAGAAAGCAAGCATATTTTTTCACATTGAACAGAACAGACATTTTACAAAACTAAGTTTGGCTAAAAAGAATGATCATTCTTGCGGTTGCTTTTATCAGGTATTGAAGCAAATCTTTTGGCAGGAGGCAGAACTGCTCATTCAGTAGTCAAACTACCACTTAATATGTCAACTACTGAACCACCATCTTGCAGTATTGATAAACAGCAAAAGCTACACTTTTACAAGCATAGACTCAAAGTATGGAATCATTGTGACATATCTCAGAAGGATGCATAAGAAGCTTTAGATTGGACATTGTAGGATTTATGAATATCTACAAGGACTTGCAGGGGGCATCTCATTTTCCCCTCCCCTACTATTTCCTCTTTCCTTTCCCTGAAAGCCCCCATAGCCCCCTTTTCTTGCTACCTTCTCTCCTTACCACACCAATGGTACCAATGGTACCAATGGTACATCAGCCAATGTTCTTTTATCCCCCTCCCCCCCACACACACACTTCAGTTTTCTGTCTTTTACTTTCGTGGCAGAATTTCCCAGGTCCTGTGTGTCATTTAGATGAACTAATTTTGGAGTAACAACTGATCATACCCCATTTTGTATCTTGCATTTCTTTTTAAAATTACATCTAGTAAGTCTTTATTACCTTATTACCTTATGACTCCACCAGATGTGCATGAAATCAGCTTCAACTCTTTGTCATATCTGCTGACAATTGCCCTTCCTGAGCTCTAGACTGAGTTACCAGTGAAATCTATATTGTGAGGGAATGTCAAGATACTTGGTTATTATGCTGTGAACCTTGGCCATTACTAACAGCCATGGGTGTGAGGAGCTTTGGAAGGTTGCACAGATGAAGGAAAACTTGGTTAATGTGGCCCCAGAAGCTCTTGGGCTGCCAGGCTACCTCCACTTGAAAGCACATAGAGAAATAAATTTCTTGATTTTAAAAATCTGATTTGGTATCAAGGAAGTGATGCATTCACCCACAGCACTGATTCCTGAAGGCCAGAGGATCTTTGGGGTTACAAATGGGCACCATGGGGGCAATACCAACTCTTGGAGAGAAGTGACAAGTGGAGTGCCTCAAGGATCTGTCCTGGGACCTGTTTTGTTCAACATTTTAGTCAATGATTTAGATGAAGGGATAGAGGGAATGTTTATTAAATTTGCCAATGATACTAAATTGGGAGGGGGGGCAAATACGGTAGAAGACCGAGTCAGGATCCAGGATGATCTTGGCAGGTTGGAAAACTTGGCTAAAACAAATTTAATGAATTTCAGTGGGGATAAATGTAAAGTTCTGCATTTAGGTAGGAAAATCAAATGCATAATTATGGGTTGGGGGAGACTTGTCTTGGCAGTAGTATGTGCAAAAAGGATCTAGGGGTCTTAGTAGACCATACACTGAACATGAGTCAGCAGTGTGATATGATTGCTAAAAAGGCAAATGTGATTTTGGGCTGTATCAACAGAAGTATAGTGTCCTGATCACACAAAGTGATGGTACCACTTTACTCTGCTCTGGTTAGACCTCACCTAGAGTACTGTGTTCAGTTTTGGGCACCACAATTTAAGAAGGATATAGACAAGCTGGAATGTGTCCAGAGGAGGGCAATGAAGATTTTGAGGGATCTGGAAACCAAGTCCTATGAGGAAAGGTTGAAGGAGCTGGGTATGTTTAGCCTGGAGAGGAGATGACTGAGGGGTGATATGATAACCATCTTCAAGTGCTTGGAGCAAGTTTGGTGTAGTGGTTAAGTGCACAGACTCTAATCTGGGAGAACCCGGTTTGATTCCCATTCCTCTACTTGCACCTGCTGGATGACCTTGGGCAAGCCATAGCTCTGTACCAGCTGTTCTCTCAAGGACAGCTTGGGAAAGAGCTCTCTCTGCCCCACCTACCTCACAGGGTGTCTGTTGTGGGGAGGGGAAGCGAAAGGAGTTTGTAAGCTGCTCTGAGACTCCAAGTAAGTGAAGGGCAGGATAGAAAACCAATCTCCTTCTGCTCCTCCTCCTCCTCTTCCTCCTCTTCTTCTTCTTCTTCATATAGAGGATGGTACAGAGTTGATTTCTGTTGCCCCAGGAGGTAGGACCAGAACCAGTGGGTTGAAATTATATCAAAAGAGTTTTCAGCTAAACATTAGGAAGAACTTCCTGACAGTTAGACAGGTTTCTCAGTGGAACAGGCTTCTTCGGGAGGTGGTGGGCTCTCCTTCTTTGGAGGTTTTCAGACAGAGGCTAGATGGCCATCTGACAGCAATGCTGATTCTGTGAACTTAGGCAGATCATGAGAGGGAAGGCAGGAAATGTTGCCTCAGTGCTTAGTTCTTGTGGCCCTTTCTTGCACAACCAGGGAAATGCTGATTGACACCTTGGGGCCAGGGGGCAATTTTTCTCTGGGCATCCTGGAGGTTTTTTGTCATCTTCTGGGCATGCAACAGTGATCACTGTGGGTGTGGAGGGGGAGGTATTTGTGAATTTCCTGCATTGTGCAGTGGGTTGGACTAGATGACCCTGGAGATCCCTTCCAACTTTATGATTCTATGATTCTACCAAGGTTGGGGTTGGGTTTTTCTGGTCACAGAAGTGTCCAGCCATCTGCCTTGATGCAAGCAATGTGGGAATAGACACATTGGAACCAAGCAGGATTTTGGGGAGGAGGGGAACTATCTTTACATTGAAGGGGGCTGGGTTTTGTTTTGTTTTTTGGCTGGCTCAACATTGTTTGATGAGGCTTGGAATTCTGATAATTAGATCTGATGCTTAGGGATTGGATAGTATGGCAGGCATACTATCACTAGCTGTGCCATAGATCAGGATAATTAGCTGAAGGCTTTAAGGTTAAAGGGAGAATTACAAAATCCATCCACTTGCTGAACATCTAGTGAAGTTGGGGATGAAATTCACTTGAAGCCAAACAGAATCAGGTGAACCCTAATTGCTTATGGCATGTGGGGAGGGGTATGAAACTGGCACTTCTTGTTACAGGTTTCTATTCAGATTTGGATAAATAAGGTGCAGTGGTGTTGCCAGCTGAGTTTGGAGCCAGTATTTGCCATCTATCAAGTAGCTGTGTATAAGAGGCAAACCACACTGAAAGCAAAGGGAAGTGTTTAGGAACTGTGCAGACTGGTGATGAATAAAACCTAGGTCAGTCCATATGCTGGTCTCTTCATTTCAGGTGCAAAAGCAATGGAGTATCTGACAGCAACATTTTCAGTAGATTGCCAAAAACTGCTTTGACTGCCTTGTTTTGCTTGCATCATTTTTCTCCACCATCAGCAGGAAAGACATGGCTGCAAAGATGGATGGACTTTACAATGACACTGGAGACTTGAAATGCAGTGAACCGTATTATGCTGCAATCTTGCTTTTTTTATTTTGCCAACCAGAAGTTTTGTAGGGCCAAAATGAAGCAAACAACTCTTTACAGTTTAAGTGAAAAAGAAGCCACCAACATGCTATGTTGCCAAAATAAGACAGACCTGTTTATCTCATTTTTCTTGTATACGTAAATATAAGATGACTACTAAAGAACCTTATTTTTTTAAAAAAAAAATATGAATGCAAAATTCAAATGTTAGAGAATGGCTGTTGTGTGCAGAATCATATGTACAGATCCTGCTGCCTGCAATAGGAATATTGCTGTCATAGATCATCTCATACAAACTATTTTGCTCTATTCCAGGGTTTTTTCTCTTCCACTTCATAAGCTTGATATACACTAGAGAGCTGCAGAATCACCTGAGCAATAATACAGCATTTTTAAAACAACAATTACAGGTCAGATCTTAAGACTAGGTGCTCCAGCCTGGGATAGTTACAAATGTTAGCTTAGTTTACAAGTTAATTTCCCAAGATTTGTATTGTAATAAAACATGAATCATTGTAGCTTGGTCTACATTTCACAATATTGGATGTACCTTCCAGTCAGATAGAAACAAACAAATGTTTGTTAGCAATTGGCACGGCTGACATCTCTAGTACCATAAGGAGTTTCACAAACATAAATTTTTAAAAAGCTTTTATCTTTCTACTCACGTCACTGCCAGTCAGCAAAACTGAATTTATTCAGCAATCATATCTGAGTGTTCATGTTATGTCTGGAGCTTGGATTGAATTTACGTTAGACAAGCTGGGACTCTCAAAAAATCACTGTGGAAGGACAAAGGCAGGAAGATATTTTTTCCCTCCCATTCTCTTTTCTCCTGCACACCTCAAGTAGCATATAGCAATATAGGTTAAACTAAGTTTTTTAAAAAATAAAGTTGGACTGCAATTTATTAAACTGTTATTCTTATTAGCACTCACCATCATTTCGGCAGAATCACCCTAACTCAAAGTTTGAAGTAGTAAAATAATCGGACCACATTTGACACCAAAATGTGCCAACAGATGCTGTTCATTTAATCTCCTATACTGTCAGCGTGTGGGTTCAGATGATTATGTCCAATACTGACACAGGTCATTCCCCAGGGCCCTTGGGCATGTCAGCCCCCAATGTCTGTTTTGGTTATCTCCCCATAATGTTCTGTACTTAAATCTAAGCATTTTGGCTATGTCTCTGTTTGTACCTAAACGTTGCCATGTGCTCTGGTAATGGTGACTGCCATGCGGTCTGAGCACATGGCATGGGAACCAGCCTGAGCTTGAGGCCAGCAAACAATAGTGCCCTAGGATCCTGGCCATCCCCCTATCAGAGGCTCAGAATATTAAAATGTCCCAACTAGAGTCTCTGGCAGGAAGGGTGTCCTATCACGCTGTATGGATACGGTCGGTGGTGAGGCTTCCCTGTACATAAAAGCAGATCCCCAGCCCGCCACAGGTATCCCTGAGCTGAACCATCTAATAAACCGAGCTAAGCTTGAAATCACTTCACCGGCCTCCCAAGTCCAGTACTTTTCATTCCCCCAGCCACAGATGCCTCAGAATGCTTGCTTGTCTAATTAAACTGAAGTATCTAATGTGCACTAATCATGTCTACACTTTAGTTAGGACTTAACCAATTTTACTGACACCAAGCCTCTTTTATCACAGCAATACTCTTAACACAAGTAGTGTGAAGATGGAAAAAATGTCCTACCAATTTGAGAAGCACCCTGAAAATTCCTCCTTGGCATCAAAGCAACCTGCTAATCTCACAGTGGTTTATAAATGGAAGGAAGTGTGTGTCAGTTTTAGACAGTAAAAAATGACCGCTTCAGGTGAACAGGAAGCTTATAAATATCCTTACCAAGCCCTGTTCTACTTGGCCCCAAAAACATTGCAATAGGGCTACTCCAGTCCTGGCATCCTTAACTGGAAAATGCAGTGACTGCAAACAGTAGCTCCCTGCTGCATTGCAGGAAGATTTATACACTATTGTACATTTATCACACATACAAACACACACACACACACACAATCAAACTAACAGAACCCATCCCCTTGTTCCCTTCATAGATTTCCATCTTCTGCTCTTTCCCACCCTGTTTGGTCTCCTCTCCTTCTCTCACAGCAACCAGCATCAGCTAATAGAAGATAAGCAAAAACATTGGGCTTGGTGTTGCCCATGCTCTGTTTGGGAAAACGCTTGAGTTTCTGCAAAGACTTTCAAGCTCAGAAAGACCCAGCTGGGGATATTTCCCTGTTTTGTCATCAGTAGTTCTCCTCAAATTTTGGAGTTCTGAATTAGCTGCTGTTGCTATCACATTATAACTGATGAATTAGGAATGCTCCACTCATCCCATTTTTTGTTTCCAGTTTTGTACACAACATTGTGTTGCAGGCAATATGTATCTGTCCCCCTCTACTTTATCAGTACAAGCATGTGCATTGATAAAGCATAATGAAAAGGCATCCTCAATGTAATTGTGCATTACACTTGCATCAAGATTTTTAGGGTGGTGTTTTATCCCATACAATGAAGCACATGCTCTCATCAGTAAAGCACTGCACTAAAAGTATATAAATGGAATTGCATGCATAATTACATCATCTTGGACTGATTTTTGTAATGTTATCTATGTTTAATTAGTGATGTAGTATGGGGAAAGGGCATAGAAAATTGAAGGAAATGAAAGCTGCAGCAAACAGCAGATGCTCCAGTTCCAAAATTAATGTTAGAAATGTTCTTTATTATAAAGGAATTAAACTGAAGTGAAATGAAGTACAGAATGAAATTAATCAAGAAAAATCTGTTATCACTAGGCATAGGCTGCATGATACAGCTTACCATGTTGATGATAGAATGTCTGGTGTAAGTACTTGCCATGGCTGTTGCAGACAGTCTGCATTGCATGGTATAAGGCATGTCATAAGTGGAAATTTATAGAACCTCTCTAGTTCAAAGGAAGTTAAAAAGTTTATTTCAGCTTCTATTTTTTTAGCAATTTTAAATAAGAGAAAATCATATTGTTTCTCTTTCATGTTTTAACACATCAATATTGAACTATTGGAATCTATAGGCAATATCTATGTAAGAGTCCAGCCCATTCTAAATAGAAAATATTATTTAAAAAAAACTTTGTTCATTTGAAAAAGCTTTATTTAAGTGAACTGAAACACTATGCCAGTGAAAGTTTTAATTGGAATAACTATTGCCAGTGTTAAGATTGATAGTGGGACTTTTTGATTAAGATGTTTTCAGAAAAGCCTAATTGTGGTAAAACAGAGGACAGCTACACAAAGAAATCCCCTCTCCTGATCTATGGTGTGTGTTTTTAGAATTTTACATTTCATGTTTAAAATTGAATGTAAGATATTAGTTGAATATTTACCAAGATTATGGTATAAGATATTTATGAGAGTAGCTAGTTGAGTTAACTTTGAACTTTGCTAAGGAAATATCGAGCTTATGCTTTCTTAAAGATACATTTAAAGTTAAAAATAATGATCAGGAGCTAAACCGGTGTGTATGTAGAGATTCTGCCAAAATAGGAGTCATCAATCATGAATCATGATAGTTAAAGAAGCCCATTAAAAGGGTCATTTTTTTAAACAACAAATACCTTTTATTGGCATAAAATATTAAAAGCAATTCCCATTAAGATAAAACAGTCCCAAAATTTGTAAAAAAATAGTTAACCCTAAAACCATTACAGAGGTGTATCGAATTTATAAACTTAAATTATAATGGGATAAATTCAGCCATACCATAAGAATCTTTAAATTCTAAAAGTCTTAAAATTAAATTTTACAATTTTATTAAACTCAAAATGATCAGAAAGATTCTTCCAAGACCATGAAGAAACTTAGCAGTCAGTTCAATAATCTCCAGATCTAGAGAAGTAAGGAGGTAATGTAACTTGATTCTATCCAGTTGGCCTGCTACCTTACTAAGGGGGACTTCTAGAAATTTCGCTCGAATATCATTTAGCAATTTACAATGTAAGAACACATGCTCAACCATTTCTAATTCTTTCTTATTGCATCCGCAGTACCTAAGTGCATAAGGAATTTTCTTATACCTCCCCTCAAGAATAGCAGATGGGAGAACATTGAACCGAGCCAGCAGATAAGCTCTGCATAATTGTGGTGAAGTCAAACAAAAAAATACTGCGGCAGGGCACCAGAGAGTGGATAAGCCCATCTTACTGAGGAGCACCTACCAGAGGCAAGGGCTCTGAGCTCTTGTAGTTCTATGTCAATAAGTCTCTGCTTAAGCAGAGTGAAAACCTCAGGCTCTGATAAGGTGACAAAGTCATTCAGATTAAAACCGATGGAATAATTTTCTTTTCAATAGCCAAGAGCCAGTCAGAGGGGTGAGAATCTTCCAACATATAGGCAATAAGGCTATTGTGATTGCACCTGAAATGCAGACACAGCCAAAATCTAAGGGTAAAGATCCACGCCTTTGTCTCCAACCTTCTCTGGTTAAGCTCCAAGCAAATGGCAGTGCAGGAGATGCACGAAGGCAACCCCAGAATTTTCCTTAAGAAATTGGATTGAAGTTGTTCAACTGCTTTATTAAAAGCTGTAATCCAAATAGGGATGCCATAAAGGAGCTTTGCAATAGTTTGATGTACAAACACTTTTATAGCTGCTGGCATGTACTGATTACCCTTAGTGTTATAAAACCACGTAAGTGCAAGCTTTAATTGCCTCTGTTCTGTGTGTTGCCCAGCTAAATTTGTGATGAAAGTTCACCCCCAGATATTTAAAGCCCTTGACCTGTACAATTGTTTTACCCCTTATACTCCAATTCTTAGGTTTCCATGGTCCCCCAAAAACCATAACTTTGGATTTTTCAAAATTCACTAAGAGACCATTTTGATCACAATAGTCCAGGAAACACGCCAACCATTTTTCATCCCTACTTCAGAGTGGGAGAGAATGACAGCATCATCAGCATATAAAAGAAAGGGGACAGCTCGTCCACTCAAAAAAGGACAGTGACTATAGCCCGCAGATTCTTCCAAACAACCAGACAAATAATTGAGAAACAGATTAAAAAGAAGCAGAGCTAGGATACAACCCTGTTTAACCCCAATATTACTAATAATTTTGGGGGTTAGGGTACCTTCTCTAGAGCCCCTAATTTGACAAGTTGTACCTAATCAAGAATAACAGTCTTAGATCCATCCCCAATTTCAATAGTTTCCTCCATAACAACTCCCTGGACACAGAGTCAAAAGCACCCTTCAAATCAAGGAAGGTAGCAAAAAGCTTGCTTCCCTTCCCTTTATGGTATTTATTCACTAGGTGGCTTAGGACTATACAATGGTCTAAGGTGGACTTCCCCTGACAGAAACTAGCTTGTTCAGTTCCTAATATTCGATGCTCAGTGACCCATGCGTTAAGCTTAGTCGCCAAGTATCTTGCATAGAGTTTCCCAATCGTAGAAAGAAGACTAATCGGCCTATAGTTACTAGACAACTCAACGTTACCTTTTTAAAAAATTGGCACTACCACAGCATTCATCCAAGCTTCAGGTATTTCTCCTGACCTATCTATAGCTGTAAAAAGAGCTGCCAAAAAGGGAGCCCACCATTCTGGAAGCGCTTTAATGGCTTCAGGGGGAATTGCTTCTGGGCCTGGGGCCTTCCCCACCTTGATTTGCGCAATTAATGCTTCAATATCCTCAACTTGTACCGGGGACCATTCTGGGCAATCCTCTAACCTAATCTCAATATCATCACCTTCTGTCACTCTGGTGGCCTTAAACACCCTCTGGAAGTGTTCGTACCAATCCTTATTCATAGTTGGGGGATTCACAAGACTGTTCCTGCCAAACGCCTCTGAAATCACAGCCCAAAATTTCTTTGAGTCCTTGCTAATCATCACGTGCAACAGAGGCTGCCAACTATTCTGCCGAGCCACTTTTTGCTTTTCTCTATATAAGTTACATAGGGATGCTCTCGCCTCAAAGTATTCTAGGGGTAGTTGGCCTAAACAAAGCTTCCTATATGCCTGATAGATAAAGCGGATTTGGGCCTTTGCTTCAAACATGTCAAAACATGTTCCAAGTTGGCGGGGTTTATTGTAGCCAGATTGTTGGTGATGGGATAACAGTGCTACAAGTCGGGTTATAATGGAATCATAAGCCTGAATCAAATCTGCAGTCCTATTTGGTTCCTTAGCTAAATGTAAGAACGCTTCCAAGCGTCAAGGCTCCAGGACCTTAGCAGCCTTTCGGGCCATTTTCTTGGACCAACAAATCCTAGGAATACTATGGGATAATTCCCTTGATTCATCCCCTTGAATCTCAAGATCTGCAGCAGTGAAGGTTAAGTTAAGGGACAAGGCCAATGGGAAGTGATCACTCTCGGGCCAGCCAATCACAGAGAATGCTCTCACCTCTTCCCAAAGCGACGATGAGATCATTATAAAATCAATTACACTACTTCCCCAGGCTGAAGCATAAGTATAATCCCCAGGAGTATCAAAGGGAGGTAAGCCATTTAAAATAACTAGGTTGAATCTCAATGTGAGGTGGGCAAGCTGAATGTCCGCCTCATTAATATGTGTGTCTTCGGAGCATCTTAGGTTGAAAAAAACATCCAGATGGTAGGTTGTCAGGATTAATACCTATTTTGTCGGCCAATTCCGCCCCACTATGCCCTAGTCTTGCATTAAAATCTCTGACCAAGATAATTTCCCTGGACAGGACTTCCTGTTCTAAATGATCCAAGAACTCATTTAAACACTCCCACTGCTGTAACTGTAATGCATTTTTCCCTTCTAGAGTCTATTTTCTAAACTTTGGTTCAGACCAATGTTTGAGGCCTGTTGCAAAAGGCCTCTCCAGCAAAGAAATATGGCCATGAGACTGTAAGTGTTTTCCTTGAGTTAGAATAACATACCACAGATAACGGGAGGCCATGCTGGCTATACTGACCTTGCCTCCCTAACGCTTGCTTATCAGTGAAGCTCCACTTTGCATTCCGACCCAGTTAGAATGATTTACACCTGGATGGGGGAAGCAAGCTTGTTAACTGCAGTAACGAGCCCTCTTCCCATGAACAAAGAACGTGCTTGTTTTAGCAGCTAATTGATGAGTTACATCATGCATGTGACTTCTGATTGGTTACTGGCCATGACCAGCTCAGAAGCCATATTGCCTATAAAAGTTCCCTTGACATTAGATTCGGGGCTAGCTAGCAAATTCTACTTGGGCCTGGTAGGTCAAGTGGGATGCTGTTAGTCAGAATGATATCGTGACCAAAGGCCTGGATGGCCTGCCTGACTTTATGGATTACAAACTGTCTCTTGTCCTGTCTTGAACCTGTGAGTAACTGAACCTGACTGTGTTATAGCTATGCTGGTTAAGCTTAAGAGTTTATTGTTTTACCCTCTCCTTTCAAGTCTTGTCTTGTTTTTATAATATTCTTGCACTTATTACTTAATAAATAATCATTGTATTTTACCTGAACTGTGCCCTGATTTCTTGCAACCGTAATAGGCTTTCTCCAAGTGCCTTAGACCAAAGACCACATTGCTACCCTTTTAACTGTTTGACTTTGAGTGCCCTGAGAGGCTGGGAAGTTTGATTCTCTATTCTCAGCTGGTGGGGTGTAGACTGAGAGAATCTGGTGGCAGCATATCAATAACCTGTGAAGGCTGTAGGCTTTCTAGGTTGTTTGTTAAGTTGTTTGTTTGACCCTGAAACCTGCCCCTGCTTACCTGGTCTAGGTGAGTTGGAGGTGGTGACAGTAACAAAGCCTCCTTATTCAATGCCGGAGGCAAATAAACATTAACTATAACCAATGATTTTCCATAGCCATCTATACAGACCGCTTGAGCAAAATGTTTACATTCACATAGGGGTTGCACCTTAATAATAGAATTACTGGCCCATAGGATTGCCAGGCCAGCTTGGAATCTCCCAAACCGCTCCAGTCTAAAAGCCGGAAGGGTACAAACCCTAAAACCTTCTAAAAATATCTCCTCATGTGTCCATGTTTCTTGGAGTAAAATTAAATCAAATGAACTAAGAAAGTCTTTACAGTTAGGATCTCCTAGCTTGTTTTTCCAACCTGTGATATTCCATGAGAGGATCTTAAAACTAGCAGGTGCTAGTCCCCCCTTCAGTCAATCCACCTTTATTATCTGATTAAGAGACTGCTCCCAGTCCACCAGGACACTCCCGTTCCTCGGTGCCCGAACTAAATCCAAGGAGCTCATGGCCACCTCAGGTACATCACTGCTCGGACACTGGAGAGGCCATGAGTCTGATGGGTTCTGCGTAGATGGATCTAGCCTAATGCCTTCCTGGGTGGCATCATTGCTGTCCCACATGCTCATCTGGCCACAGGTAGAGCTGTGAGGACTACTCCTTTTCCATGCTAGTAAGCGATTCTTGGTGAGCTCTAATCGCTCACTTATGTCCTGTTGTTCCTGGGCAGGTAGAGTCCCAAATGACAGGAGAAGGGTATCTTCCAGGGAATTGTCCAAATTCCCACTAGCATGAGGCAGAGGCAGAAGGGAGTCATCAGGTCCCTCTTGAGCGGGAGGCAGCAGACTGCTCTTCCTGGGACGGTCGGGCATCAACCCCATCTTCATAGGGGCTGGGGAAGAGGGTGGTGGTAGTGACTCTTCCAGTTCCATGTGTGACCCAATTAGAGATTGGAAGTTGGGGGATCAAAGCATAGTCAGCTTCCCTCAGCTCATCGGCCAGGGATTTATAATTTGTGGGTGCACTCAGATCCATAGACGCTACCCAGTGTGACCTCATATCCAGGTCCATTTCAAGATTGACCCTGGGCTGGCATTTTGTTAAGGGCCCCCCCACAGGTATACCCAACATATTACTTCCATCTAAAGGGGGTATAAGGGGACTGGATACCTCTTTCCCCGCCAGAGACTGTGTCTCTCAATGCCGAGACTGATCCTTCATTCTATTATGTATATTGCTGACACTTGTCAACTTGAAACCTGCCCTTGACTCGGACCCCTCACTTTTAGGATTCATCTGTACAGATGACTCTGCAGTACTCCTCAGTTGTTGCATCACGCTCTGGGGAGTAACACCCAGATCCCCTTTGGAGTCATTCACTTTGAAGGTCTTGGGGCACAAGGGGGCTTGTACCAAATCTTTAAAAACCCTGGTTACATGTGTTCCATGTTTAATAAAAAACAATTTCCCCTTGGACAAGATCTTCATGGGAATCTTGTCATTTTTTAAATGTAAAACCAGTCTAACATACCTTCTGATACTAGGTAGCCTATCATAGGAGCTCAATGGGATATCAGAACTATTGCAACTAAGCAGTTGGCACAGGGATCTAACAATCGTTGTATTGTTCCTCCAATTATAGGAGTCAGTCTGTGCAATAAACGATATAGCTACAGAGTTTCTCTGAAGAATGAGGGAGCTGGCCATCAGCCTAGCCCTTCTAATATCACTCTCTGGCATTAAAGTGCCTGCAGTTGAATTCCTTACAGTCGCCGCCTCAGTCCATAATTTGTTTCCAACACTGCTTAGGCTATATGCAGCAGTCAAGTTGTTAACAGCCTCCTTCGCGTTTACCTTGATATCAATATCCTTAATCCTGTCTAACAGTAAGGCCATGGACTGGGAAGTTAACGTTGTCCCCTTAGATAATAACTCCATCATACCCAACAGCTGCTGGCAGCATTGTGAGCCTGGGCTTGGGCTTAGTCCCGTGTTTACTTTACCTTGACACGCAGCTCTCTCCTCATCACCCGGGAGCACCGCAGAATCCGACTCCAGGGCAGCAAAACTGTTGGTAAGACTAATGCTTTCTGGTTGGGAGTTGAAGATAAATTGGTCTATTTTCTGTTGTTTACCTTCTTTTAAACTGGCAGCCTCAGAGGCAGAACGATGCCGTTTCCTATTAAACATGAGGTCCGCTTACTTACCCGTTGTTATGTGTAGCAGCCGCTCCTAATCACTGTAACAGTACAAGTTGCAGCCACTCAGCCAGGTTGGGCAGGAATACTGTGGAGGAGTAGACCAGGATAACATACCAGAGGATTAGCCAGCTCAGTTAATTAAATGTTTGCTATTCTCCGTTATCCACTGCTGTCACAAACAAGTTCAGCTGCGACCTAAAGTTATATCCAAACACCGAGCAAAAAAAGGTCCCAGAGAAGTATTTCGAAGGCTGAAGCAAGCTAAAACAGTAAATAAAATGCAGAGCTTAGCATCCTTGTGCTGCAGTTCGTTCAACTGGGAGGGGAAGTCAAAAGGGTCAATTAAAATTGCAGAACTTGTATCATACAAGAGAAACCCCTGCTGGCTAAAGTAAGTTAGTATATTTTACAAATTAAGAGGCTCAATTAGACCATAAAGAGGTTTTATAAAATAACAAAAAATATTCTGATGAACCAAAAATTAAGAATAATGTGTAATTCAATGTATCTGCAAAAGCTCTATGTCATAGATCAATTTGCAATATTAAAAGGTGCTTATAGAACGCGTAATAGTTAAAATAGTACTATTTTTATAATACAATGTATCCTTTATATATTTTCAATAGAAAACCTATATTAAGAGTGCTGTTATATCTTATATGCCTGTATTAATGTGAAAGAACCAATTTTGTAACAGAACTGATAGATTTTATACTGAAAATGAACTTAGCCCCTTTGTATGTATAAAGTTCATTCAAAGGTGAACTCTGCGAAAAAAGCTAATGAGAATACATCCATCATTTTTAATAAGTAGAACACCTGCATTGTTAAAATTGTAATGCAGCCAAGTAGCATCCTGTTTGCCAAATATGTGATTGATGACAGATCAGACAAAGAAATCTGAACTGAGCACGTCTAGATGAGGTCAGTGATGATATAAAGTGAGGAGGAGCAAGAAGAGTATATAAGCAAGATCCCTGCAGTAACACATGGAACATCCACACTGATTTCATAGCTGTGAGGTGTTCCTTATTCGAATAAATACTTTTATTACCCTTTACTGCCTGGATAATTATTTTAACTGTGTGGTTTAGTGACCTCAGGGCATTGCTATTTTTAAGTATTTGTGTGCCTTTAGTTAAAAAGAAATTATTCTGTTTAGTGATTTAAAGGAACACTGATATATAATGAAAATGCTTAAAAGCCAAGACTTATAGCTAACTAGGAATAAGGCCCATTGTGGAAATAAATACAACAGGCTCTAGAAAGAGGCTCTGGGAGAGTGGCAAGGCCTTAGGCACTCAACATCAATCTGCTGTGGCAACCTCAGCAGGGTATAAGGACACAGACTCCACCATTTTCTCCATGGGAACTGATCAATGCCATCTGGAGAGCAGTTGTAATTCTGAGTGATCACCAGCCCTCACCTGAAGATTGGCAACAGTGGTTCCCCAAGGGGGAATAGCTGGTTTGGAGGGCAGAGTCCAGGGCATTCTACCTGTTTGAGGCCCCGCCCCTCCTCAAACCTCACCCTCTCCAGGCTCCATCCCTCAAATCTCCAGGAATTCCCCACCTGGAGTTGCCAACCCAATCTCCTTCCCAGCCAAGCATCAACCTACCTTTATTTTCTCCTCACTGTTCAGCTTTCCATCTCCCCCCCCACCTGCAGCCTCTACCGTGCTGTGAAGCCCATACAGCCACGTCACATTGGCTGTCATGGGGGGCATCTCAGCAGGTTATAATGATGCAGAGTCCACCGTTTTCTCCATGGGAACTGATCAATGCCATCTGGAGAGCAGTTGTAATTCTGAGTGATCTCCACCATTCACCTGGAGATTGGCAACAATGGTTTCCTTGGCCAGGAGGGCGGGATAAAAATTTAAATAAATATATTTCCCAAGAGGGAAAGTAGTCTTTCTCTGCAATGGGGACCAAAGCAGCTTACAGCATTCTCCTCTCCCCCTTTTGACTTGCACAGCAATCCTGTGAGGTAGGTTAGGCTGAAAGGCTGTGACTGGCTCAAAATCACCCACTCAGCTTCTATAGCAAGTACCTGGATCTAGCAGACCCTGCTCTGAAGCACTGGTTGCCACACCTAGGGTACCCAACCTCCAGGTAGAGCCTGAAGATCGCCAGGGATCCCAACTGAACTCCAGACAACTGGTCTCTCCTGTCCAGAGAAAATAACTGCTTTGGAAGGTGGACTTGATGGCATTCTGTTCTGCTGAGGCCTCTCCCCTCCCCAAACCCTGGCTTCCATAGACGCTACCAGAAAATCTCCAGGAATCTCCCTACCTGGAGCTGGCAACCCTAGTCAGAACTGGTCCCAATAAGTTCTTTACAAAGGTCTGCAAAGGGTTTCCTTCCTTTGTCTGAACCATGCTTGGTTGCCTACTGTGGCAAAATGGGCTCTACTGTGGCAAAATGGGCTCCAGTTTTCAACTCAGCTGTTTGCCTCCCACCCTCGTCCTGTGGGTATATTTCACTCCTTAAGTTCCCTGCCATCAGTCACTGAACTGCCTTTTTAGATGACCCCTGTGGCCAAATCTCCCTATTTGGAGATGAAATCCCCGATCTTTGGGGGATCCCTGGAAAGTTGGCAACCAAAGGGTCTGCCCTTTCCTTGCTTCTCTGGGCTACCCCCTCCCTTTGGTATTGTGCAGAGCAGGGGAGACTATGCACAACACAGATTATTAGCCCAAATAAAGGATTTTTTTTTTACTATTTACACAATTATGGAGGACATACACACACACACTAAATGAATAAGGCACAACTGTTGGAGTAAGCACATACTATGAACCAACAGGGCATAAATCAACAGAGGTTAAACATAATCCTCCCTGGATGGGCTGGAGTCTATATTGATGGTGCCCCACCCCTTGGGACATTTCCTCTTTCCCCGCACTTTTTGGCCTTGGGGCCGCTGGGAACTGTAGTCCAACAGTTGAAGAAGCCTCATTCAACCCAGTTAGTGATACCCTGCAGGCCCCCCTCTGAAACTACAGCTCAATTGAACCTTATGGGGGAACATTTTAAACAAACCACAGTCAGCATCCATCTTATAGACACAGGTAACTGCTGTTTCTGTACACCTACCAACAGCCACTGAGGTAAGTCACACACAGGAGGGAAGCAGGAGAAGGGTATAATGCCATAGGGTCTACCCTCCAAAGCAGCCATTTTCTCCAGGGGAACTGATCTCTGTCATCTGGAGATCAACTGTAACAGTGGGAGATCTCCAGGTCCCACCTGGAGATTGGCAATCCTAGGGGGAAAGTCAGCCGCATGGCAGGGGGTTTAAGGGAATGGTTTGCTGGTTGCTGGCCCACCTCATTAGCCAGCCAGCCATGGTGGAGCGTAGAAGGAGAGAGAGCTGTTTTCTGACAGTTTATTCTGATAGGAAAGTCAGTGGGCGGGGGAGGGGGGTTATGTGGAAAGTCCATTGTCTTTTCACTGACAGAAGCAGGCCACTGAGGAGACAGTTAGACCCACCTGGCAGTGGGCAGAGGAGAAGAGTGGACCCAGCACCTACTCAGTCCTTCCCCTTCGCTGCCTTCCTCCAGACTGAGGCCGAGATGCTGGCCAGGGGCTCTGTGGGCGGGACTGAGGCAAAGCAGGGAGAGAATGCAGCCAGTGGCCAGGGGCCCCCTTTTGAGTGGCAGTCTGTCCAGCCTGTTAGCCAAATTGCTTTAATTTAAGATCAGCAATTGGCAAAATACCGGGTTCTTGCCAGCTATACCAAGGTCCCGCCCCTTCCAGGAGTTCCCAGAAAATAGGCAATGAGGCTAAGTGGTTTCTTTGAATGGTGTTTACTTACAACGTGTTGTTCAAGCATACAAGAAGTAATCAAAACCCGCATACACACAAGATCTAAGGAAATCAGATAGAAAATAGCACTGTTGCATGAGCAGGAGTTTCGTTGAGGGGAAATACGTTACCTATCCTGGAGATGGGTGGTCCACGTCCACAAGAAGATTGAGGGAGGGGTGAATAAGAAAAATAGGGGGAACAAGATCTGAACCTGCAGATACACGCTCCGTCCTGGCTGCGCAAACCAGGGATTAAAGATGGAGGCAAGGTGTTGGGTACAGGAAGCTGGACATAAGAGGTTGGTAAGAAGATAGGGGTCGAAGGTGACTAGCAATGTGTTTCTGTTGTGCAAGATCTTTTATCAGGTAGCATTGAGGCAGGCTGTGCTGACCACATCCCCTTGTCACACCTACTAGTTGGTCCGTCCCCACTAGCTTTACTATTGGTCAGTGTCATAAGGAGGAGGAGGCAGGAAGGAGTGGGCAATATTGCAAATCTAGGTGCTAAGCAGGATCTAACACCTGGGCCATCTGGTCGGCTTCTTGGCGCCAATCCTCGGTCTTGTGATGGCTTCGGCCAGGTCACTCGATGGTCGACGATTAGTTGCTAAGCAACCTAATCTCTTACAGGAACTTTGAGGGAAGGTGTGAGGAGGAGAAAAGGACCCTTTGAAATGGAGTCCTGGTCTCCCTGTTGGTGTGAACACGTGAAAGAGATGTAAGAACTCTTTGAAATGGAGTTCTGGGTCTCCCTGTAGGTGTGAACTCTGAAGGAAGTCTCCCGCTGTGGGCTGGAGGCTCTCATAGCAATAGAGAGTGCATTTCGCCCCTAGCAAGATGACAACCCAAAGTTCAAATTTATGACTTTTAACAGTTCATAAGAGCATATAATATGCCTTACTGGCTTACAAGCCTACTGATTTTTGGAATCTTAAAATGGCTTTATATAATAGGAAAGATGGTTTTACATTGTTTAAAGCCAGCCATCATTAAAAGCTGAAGTTGGCAAGCCCATCTTTGAACAAATAATGTACCTCTTTTTGCAAGAGCCCCATTGTCTGCAAAATATTATATGTTGCAAGATTTTGAGTGCCATGCAAGAAGCTGGAAATAAATTTTAGTTTTTTAAAAAGGCAGCCCTAGAAGTGGGGGGGGGGGGGCTGTGAAACAACTGACTTATGTACAAGGTTAGACACCAGATGAAAAGACATCTGTATTAATGTTGTGATCCAGGTTTTACAAGAAGTCTTTGGTTTCCAATGTAACATAGTAACATTTGAAAAATCTCAGACATCAGCCAAAGATTCAGTGAAGAGAAAATCCCAAAAGGAGAAGGGAATGTATACAAATCATGGTCCTTTTAAAAAAAGCCTCATGCAAACTTTGAAATTAAGCTGTTAATAAAATAAGCAAATTTCTATATGTTTTAAAGCACCTCTAAATGCTCCAACATGCTGAAATTGATTGGAATAAGCACGTCAATCAATTGTATTTAGTTTGCTTTTGGGAAAAGCTCATAGACACTCTACATCCTAATGGAAAGGAGCAAAATGGCAAAAAGCCCACGAGAATTATCTTTTGAAGTTCAAAAGATGTATCCCTTGTGCAAACTGTCTAGTTAGAAGGCTTTTCTTTTTTAAAAAGGCTTTTCTTGCCTTAAAATAGAGATGCCTAGTTATACAGGGAGGGGGGAATCTTCCAAGAGCATATCTTCATGTAGCTTACTATGGCTGAGGACAGATTGAAGTTCTGCCGCCCTATAGGAGCACGGCAGAACAAGCTGGGGCGAATGGCCCTGCAGCGCGGTGTTCAGACATCACCGAAAGGAAGCCACCTGCAGCGTCCAGACTGCAGGTGGCTTACAGCAGTGGCAGCAGAATGCCGTGTGGCTCCGCTCGCGCACGTTCACACATGCCGGAAGTGGGTGGAATGCGCGCGCAGCTGCCAGGACACCACTAGGAAGTGGTGCCCGGCTGCTGCGGGAGGAGCGCGCCACCGGACCAGGTGAGGGATGCCTCCGGGGGGCAGATGTGGCGGTCTGGATGGCTGCTCTGCCTCCACTTTTAAAGTTTTTAAACTGTCCTCAGCCTATGTAGTAATTGATTCTATGAAATGTATTAATACCCGAGCCTGCTTTGGTGGGGAGGGTGGAATATGAATCAAATAAATGAATAAATGAACAATCTGTTTGTAAGACAATATAGAGCTATTGTAACTTCAAAGCTGAAGCTGTAAACACATTCCTATGGAAAAGGCTATCTTGGAGGACACAAGTGTTGTATCTTTTGTGCCAAGTTCTTGCTTTGGCAAAAGGTCTCTTTGTTAGCCCAATACAACAATGTTGTATCAAAATGCTTTGAATGTCATCCAAATGTTAAAGTAAAACTGTGGACATGAACAAGCAACATTTTGCATCTAGGCCTCAAAGACATGTAATAATGCTGTGTTTAAACTGAATGTAATCTTGAAATGTCTGAAGACCAGAGCCAGACAGTGGTAGGAGCCAGGGGCGTAGACTTTTGGAAATCCCGGGGGGGGGGCTCCTTAGCACGAGTGCTTTGTGCTTGCTGGAGCGATGTTCTCCCCCCCAAAACTGCCCCGCCTCCCCGGGCCCTTCCGAGGCCCGCCCGCCGCTGCTGCTGGTGCCTCTCTCTTCCCCCCCACCCCTTCCCTCTCCCTCTCCAGCAGCAGCGGCCGGGCCTCAGAAGGACCCAGGGAGGCACGGCGGCAGGCACTCCATTTTCCCGGGGCGGCTGAGCCCCCCCCCTGGGAAATTTCGGGGGTGGCTTGAGCCCCCCCCCCCCCGTATTCTACGCCTATGGTAGGAGTTAATGGAAACAACTTTTATCAAAAAGCCACATTTGGCAAGGTGCTGAAAACTTGTTTTGTACATGTGAACTTATAGTTTGATTATTTTTTTTTATCACTGATAAACATGGCATGTGCCAAGGAGAATAAAGTGATTACGAGTATGCATGCTCCATATCTCAAAGAAAACTCAACTGAGCAGCTTGGTTGATGTCATAGGGGAGGTCTTAACATGTCATAATGGGAGGATCATCAGAGGATATAAAAGTTGTAACCTAATGTTACTCATTTGAGCTCTCCACTTGACACTGAGCTGAGAGGGTTCCCTTTATTAATAAAGTTATTTTTCCACTTGCTACTCTGCCTTCTGTCTGTTGGTGTGACTTATTGCCTCAAGCCATGCCAGTCTAAGAGCCCCCCAACCTTGGCACCTGGCTATCAATGTGGTAACCCTTATAAATGAACAAACATATCATGTAAAAACAAAAATAATATCCCTGTGGCAAATAAACAATCTAAACCAGGTCTCAGGTCCTGTATAATCACTTGGTTATCAGAACATTTCTTCATCTAATCAATGAAATGCCCTTTAATAACAATACAATTCTACATTCTGGAAGGTTGCCACCATGGATCATGAACACCGCTATGACCAGGTATCTCTGTACCACTACTTCATGCTTTTCTGCATAATCCCTTCACTGGAGCAGCGTAGGAAGGATCCAATGAAAAACAGCTTCCACCACCATCCTGCTAAGGGAAAGTGTGAATTGGCCCTCTGTGTCATCAGTCTGGCATTCCTTGGTGTCTAACTACAAAACCATATATTATTTTTAGGGCTGCCAGGTTTTTACAAATATTATTATTATTATTATTATTATTATTATTATTATTATTATTGACTTCCTGTGCTATTAGCAATTGTATGTCAGGAGGAAATTCATCAGCACAGAGATGCAATGACTTCACCTACTGAGGTTTTTCTCCCTGATCAGCTGTCCAAGGCAAAGAAGCGCTGGAAGAAAAAATAATCTCACTTATTTGAATTTTGTGTACAGGTTATTTTCTGAATTTTAACTTGCTGCCTCTATTGCTAATCCACTACCATTCTGTTGGATTTTCCATTAAGATATTGCTGGTATACTTCCATTTGAAAATTGCATGTGGCTTTAAATTATGAAAAGGACATACATTCTACAAATTCCATCAAATATATGCTTAGCCATTACTTCACATATGTTGATCAGATTAGTTTATAGAAGATAAGCATCTTTTCCTCATTTTTAGATTTTAGCTAAAGGAATTCTCTCTGGTTAGATCAAAGAAAGTCCATACAATGTTCTAAATTATGCTAGAAGCCATTGATTTTTATGTATTTAGTATTTAAATTGGAAGGCACAATGATTTTTTTGATGAAACATCCTGTGCCAGTTAACGATAGACATTTCAGTGCTAGACATACTGTATTTAGCAAATGCTTCCTCTATTTTATTATTTTGATAGGCAGATTCCATTCTTTCCATTTGCACAAGGAAAGTTAGGCCAAAAGTCAATCTTCTGAATTGCTTTTAAATTTATTGTAATGTAAATTTACAAAGAAAGCTGACTTTCTGCACTACCGACAGTCTAGACACTACGTATAGAAATGGTCTGATGTCAGATGTCTGGCTACATTTTAACTGAAAATAAATTGGATTTGAGTTGCATAGAATTCTCTCCAGTTGAAGTGTATGCATTGATCAATGATCCTTAAAAATGGTTACATGTTACTCAAAACCTCAGTAGCAGGGCTTGACTGACAATTTCAGATCATGTATGTCACATCACTATCAAGTCCAGATGTTACTCAGTTACTCAAATAACTTAGATATGCTAATGTCTATGATGGACAGGCTAGGTTCCACTTCTTTCTAAGAGCAATCAATGAGAGCTGATATAATGTTGAGAAAGGAAGACTTGGAAAACAGCAGTTGAAAACAACACTTAGGAGCTAGTAGCAAAGGAGTTGGCCACTTAGGCACTGGGGAGGGAAGGAGGATGTCTGACAGAGTAGAACATTATTATTTTTACTTATACCTTACTTTCCTGAGTGTTATGTTCATATCATAAATGAAAGTTAAACTGCTGAATCTGTGGCATGAAGAAGCTATCTCTCAGTCTCAAAGGGATCTAATCATTAGCTTGCTGACAGCAGCGAAGACAACAATTGCACATACTTGGAAATCCTCTCAAGCGCTCTCAAGGTCCCTTTGGATGACAAAAGTATGGGATCATTGTCTCATGGAGAAGATCACGTATCGTTTGTATCAATCAGAAATTTTTTCAAAAAACTACAAACTTTGTTGAAAAATGGTACTTCTTCTATGAATTTGCAGCTACACATGATATTCTGCCACAAAATAGATTTTGTAGAGATTTAATACTGATGTAGTCTCATCCACTGGTCTTCAGTTGTCTTTGTTTCTATGCTTACTTTATATCTATACTTCCTCTTCAAAGCACTTGCACACTATTCAGTACTTAATACCAGGGCTCCGTTGGGGCCGGGGCGCGCCGGAGCACTGCTCCGGGAGAGAAGGGCCCGGGGGGCGGGCACATAATAAAGCTCGCTTTCCTGGCCCGCCCTGCTCTGGAAGCAAGCCTCCCACCCCCCCCCACCCCTCACTCTTCCCGGGCCGCGGCAAATGCCGCCAGCCAGGGGAGAAGCCCTTCCCTCCCCCCCACTCACTGTTCCCGGGGCTGTGGCTGGCCGCCGGCCCCAGGAAGAAGCCCCCGCCCCCTCCCTCTCCTCCACTGATCCCGGGGCCACGGCTGGCCGCTGGCCCCAGGGAGAAGCCCCCTCCCCCTCCCTCTGCTCCACTGATCCCGGAGCCGCGGCTGGCCGCCGGCCCCGGGGAGAAGCCCCTGCCCCTCCCTCCGCTCCACTGATCCCGGGGCCGTGGCTGGCTGCTGGCCCCGGGGAGAAACCCCCGCCCCCTCCCTCCACTCCACTGATCCCGGGCTGTGGCTGGCCACCAGTCCTGGGGAGAAGCCCCCACCCCTCCCTCCATTCGACGGATCCCGGGGCCGCGGCTGGCCACAGGCCCCGGGGAGAAGCCCCCTCCCCCTCCCTCCTCTCCACTGATCCCAGGGCCGCGGCTGGCTGCTGGCCCCAGGGAGAAGCCCCCTCCCTCCACTCCACTGATCCCTGGGCCACGGCTGGCCGCCGGCCCCGGGGAGAAGCCCCCTCCCTCCACTCCACTGATCCCGGAAGCCCCCTCCCTCCCTCCCCCACTCACTGATCCTGGGGCATGGGAGGGGGCGCAAGGGAGGGAGAAGCTGGGCCTGAGTGGCTTAACGCCACTCAGGCCCAAGCAAGGGGGGGAGAGATGGAAACGCCAGCCCCAGTGGGGGGAGAAGCACCTCTTCCTTCCTTCCTTCCTTCCTTCCTTCCTTCCTTCCTTCCTTCTCTCTCTCCCCCCACCTACCTACCTACCTTCCTGTTCCTTCCTTTCCCCTTCCTTCCCCTCTCCCTTCCTCCCTTCCTTTTCTCTCTCTCCCCTCACCTACCTACTTACCTTTCTGTTCCTTCCTTCCCCCCTTCCTCCCTCTCTCCCCCTTCCTTCCTTCCTTCCTTCCTTCCTTCCTTCCTTCCTTTCTTCTCTCTCTCTCCCCCCAACTACCTACCTACCTTACTTTTCCTTTCTTTCTTTCTTTCTTCCTCCCTCCTTCCTTCCTTTCTTTCTTCCTTCTCCCCTCCCTCCCTCCCTTTCTTTCTTTGCTCTCTCTCCCCCACCTACCTTCCTTCCTTCCTGTTCCTTTCTTTCCTTCCTTCCCCCTCCCTCACTCCCTCCCTTCTTGCCTTCTGACACACTGCCCATGACGTCAGGAATGTGTGGCCTTTTGACACTTCCGGTGACGTCAGGGGGTGTGGCATATGCAAATAAGTTATGCTAATGAGCTCCTGCACCTCTTTTTTTATGAAAGGACCCCTGCTTAATACTCAATACATTTGTAATATTGCTACTTGCCTGTCTTGACTAGTTTAACTCTTGTTTATGATAACAGTTTGGGGTTTCCGTGTTTATCAGAAGTTCCTTAATGTTTTCTTGTATGTACGCTCTTGGAGCTGTGTTGCACTTTGATTGACTCTCTTTAATGTATATTTTGAATTTGTCAATAAAATTTATTTAAAAAAATAAATGAAAGTTAACTTCTTGTTTTGGTTAACCCTATAGGCTGTGTGTCTAAGGGAAAGAAACACACATACACAATTTAATATCTTGGTCTACATATACA
This sequence comes from Lepidodactylus listeri, assembly GCA_029233225.1. NCBI lineage: Eukaryota > Metazoa > Chordata > Lepidosauria > Squamata > Gekkonidae > Lepidodactylus > Lepidodactylus listeri. The sequence goes on along the minus strand of JARCFY010000001.1, from coordinate 112,215,218 downwards.
TATTATAGGATATGAAGAAATGGTGGCAGCAAGTGATTGGAATAGTGTTTGAGCTCCAACCCCAATAACTCTATGTGAGTGAAGGGTTGTTATTAAGGGGGGGTTGGGCTTCCCTGTCTGTGGATGTCTCTGGGAGTGAGAGAGAGGGCCTGAGGTGTGAAATGGTAATGGCTCTATATTTTAAAAGGACAAGAAGCATGGTGAATATGACTCTTGACCTCCTAATCACTCTGAACCTGAGAGAGAGAGATTGCTGAGAGTGGTAGGCACCCTGTGTGAATAGAAAGTGGTGTCACAGTGTCTTAATGTAAATTATTGTCAGAATCCCTTGTAAAAGGCAGTGAAAGAGAAACATCAGAATAGAATTTTACCAACCTGAATGTCCAATATTAACAAATTCAGTTAAAGTTTTTGAAATAAGATATGCTCACACTTTAAATACAACTCTCTTTTGCACATCCTTATGGTACTGGCTCCTCACAGAGTGAAGAAAAACTTAGGGGGGTGGACAACAGTGCCCCAACTCCCCTGAGGTTTTCCTCAAGATTATTCAAGATGGGAAGGCTTCACCCATCTCTACTACTAAGACCTCCACAGTACACAATAGGAAGTGCCAGATTTATTCTCCAGCCACTAATATCTTTCATCCCTTTTCTAGAGTTTGTTGCCCTATTATTTTTTCCTATTTCACATATATAAATAAATATGGTTATATTTTCATTCATTATCTCCTCTAATCTTTGTCCTCCCATTTCACAGACTGTAATTTAGAACTGACGCCCTGACACATGTTGGATTTCAATATATATTTTCTTTTAAGTATTGTGGAAATAGCATAAAAGCAATGGACTATACAGTACAGAAACATGACCACACACATCCACCATAGCTAATCAAGAATATGTGCAAATTACAGTAAATGGCTGTAATGTATTTCCCATGAATACAATATCCCCAAGAATAAAATGGTTAGTAGTCTACATTTGAAAACTGAGTTACACATACATTCTCAAAAGCGGAAAAATTATACAGTGAACAATGTAGAAATGGTAATTTTCTGATCTGAAGGTATAGATTTTCTGTGCAATTTGTTTTTACATTAGACATTTAATTCTGTGGTCTGACTGGGAATAATCTACTGCTTGTATGATAGGCTTTCTTGCTGGTTATGCTTATTCTTTGTAAGGGTTATAGCTGAAGTACACACAATGATTATTCTGCAATAGCCATTTTTTTTTGGGGGGGGGGGGGTAAACTAACTGGATTTTGGATCACCTGGATATACTGACCTTTCTCAGTCCAGCCAGCCCAAGAATGACACACTGGATAAAGTGAAATTGGTGGTGAAGACTCAATGCAGGAGGTACAGCTGAGATTTAGTTAAAGCTTTTTACTAAATGCAGACATATTTTGTTCTCATTGCTTTGTTTCAGATTAGCACTGTTCCGATTACTAGTTTTCTGGCTATTTCCCAGATGTTTTTAAAAAGTACACACACTTATTAGTCTGCGAGTTCAGATTTTACATATATTGAAATATCTTTTGAATGTAAAACACAAAAAGCTATTTCCAAGAATGGTTATTAAAAAAAGATTTAGAGGCATATACAAATTATTTAGGTAAGCATATTAATCCAAAAATTAAGCTCTCTTCAGTAAAACAAAATTCAAGTTCAGTAGCACCTTAAGGATCAATAAAATGTTATAGGCTGTAAACTTTTGACAGTCAAAACTCACTTTATCAACTCTAAGACTGTCCGATTAAACAAGACAGTTAAGAAATAGCTTAAATCTCTTCAATTAACATACATAGATCTTAAAATTGTAGCCATATGGTGTCCTTAAGTTTTAAGACACCTCACTGTTTTAGTAGTAATGATGTATCTATTGAACGAATTTTCCTCAATTCACAGTAAAAGAGATGGGTGCCATAATCAGATGATTGCACCCTGAAGGTCTGGCTGAGTGTTCCTGCCCCCCCCCCCATCTAAGTGGTGAGGAAATGTATGCTTGCCCACAGAGACTAATGTATCCAGTTGGATTCCAGAATGCTCTGCGGGAACCAATGCCCTCTGGTGATTCCCTAGATGAGCTGATAGAGGACTAGAACTCACAGTTCTCTGAAGCCATTGACGAAATCACCCCCCGATGTCCTCTCTGTCCCCAGCAAAAAAACACACCCCTGGTGTACAACGGAACTCAAGGGGATGAGACATGAACTCAAATGACTAGAGCAAATTTGGTGGTGAATTCGCAACAAAGCTACAAGGGTATTTTATAGGACACATGAAATCTTATGAGATGGTGGTGAAAGCCATAAAGAAAGATTTCTATGCAACCTCCATTGTGTCTGCTAGCTCTCACCCAGCCCAATTATTTAGGATAATTAGGTCCCTTATGTCCCTCTCAGAGAGGACCCAGAACAATAGTAATTCAATTATAAACTGTGAGGCTTTTGTGAGCCTTTTTGCAGATAAAGTCCTGTCACTCTGCTGTGACCTCCCAGCCAATATTGATACACTATGTGAACTGGAGGCCCCTTGGCTGATTTTGATTCAGGTTTTGATAACTTCAGCTGGCTCTTCTGAGCTGATGTTGACAGGATTCTGGGTGCTGTGAAGCCTGTTGCCTTGATCCATGCCCCTCGTGGCTGATGAAAGCCAGTGGTGAAGGGTTGTGAGGTCCTTTGGAAGATATTATTAATCTGTCCCTGGGCACAGGGACCTTTCCTGCAGGGCTGAAGGAGGCAGTGGTTGTCCTGCTCTTAAAAAGACCGAATTCAGATCCTATGGATCTTACCAATTAACAACCAGTTTCTAATCTACTGTTTCTGGGTAATGTAATTATGAGAGCGATAGCTGAACAGCTCCAGAAATTTCTTGATGACACATCGGTGTTAGATTCATTCCAGTCCAGTTTTGGCCCTGGCTACAGGACAGAGACTGCATTAGTCACCCTCACAAATGATCTCCACTGGCAGCTGATTGTGGTGGGCCAGTGCTGCTGATTTTACTAGATCTTACAGCAGCTTTGACATCATCAACCATCATCTACTGACTCACCGCCTTGCTGATGTGGGGATTCGTGGAGTAATCTTGCAATGGCTTATGTCATTTCTCCATGGTCAGGGACAGAGGGTGGTGCTGGGAGGGTCAGTGTCCCCAAGGTACCCACTTGAATGCACAGTTCCATATGGGACACTTCTCTCTCTGATGCCATTTAACATCTAACTCCCTTCACCCAACTAGCGCTGAGTTTCGGGCTGGGTTGTCATCAATATGCTGATGATACCCAGATATTTCTGCTGATGGGTGGCTGACAGGACACTGCTCCCATGAATCTAACCAAGGATTTGGAGGCCATGGTTGGGTGGTTAAAGCAGAGACGACTTAAACTGAATCTGGGTAAGCTGAGGTTCTCTGGCTGGGTCACGGGGATCCATGGTCAGGTAGTCACCTCCTGGCTCTTGACAGGGTGCCCCTATCACTGGATTCGACTTTTAAGAGTATGGGCATAATCCTGAATGCCACCTTGTCTATGGAGGCCCAGGTTGCAAAGATTGCCAAGTTGACATTTTTCCAACTGCACCACATTAGGCAACTGGCTCCCTACCTGTCTCGCCCCAACCTAGCCACAGTAATCCATGCAACAGTCACCTCCCGGATAGACTACTGTAATTCACTGTATGTTGGCCTACCCTTGTGCCTGACCTGGAAGCTCCAACTGACCCAGAACACAGCAACACAGGTCCTTGCGGGGACTCCTCAGATGCCACACATTCATCCAGTGCTGTGCGAGCTGCACTGGCTCCCAGTGGAGCACCAGATCCAGTTCAAGGTCTTGGTTTTGAACTTCAAGGCCATTAGCAGTCAGGGACCTACATATATTCGGTACCACCTCTCCCCTGGAAGAGCGTTACACTCTAGTAATAAGAACTCCAGGTGGTCCCTGGCCTGAGAGAGATCTGGCTGTCCTCGACTAGGGCATACACCTGGTCGTACTCTGCCAGAAAACATCTGTGCCCTATGGGATTTACTACCTTTCCCTAGGGCTCACAAGGCAGAGATATTCCATCAGGAATTTGGTTAAGGGCAGCAATGGTCTGGCACTCTCATACTCCTACCTCCCCCTTTCCTCTATATTTTCCCTCCATCCAGTGGGCAAGTGGATACTGAAATTATCCCTCATCTTGGACACAGTATTTTTTTAATTAATTGTTTTAATATATTTTAATGTTGTTTTAATTTTCTTATATATTGTATTTGCCTTTGATGGAAGCCACCCTGAGTCTTGTTTCAGGGAAGGGCAGCCTAGCAAATTTAAATAAATAAATAAATAAATAAATAAATAAATAAAGTACAAGATGAATATCCAAACTAGGTCCCTATACAAGACTGCATAGTTGGTGAAGAATACTGTTGCTTATTATAGAGATGGGCATGAACTGCATGACAAGCGAAAATTTGGGCTAATTTTTGGCTGGATCAGGACTCAGGAGGCAATGGAGCACAGCTTGGGGCAGCTCAGGAAAACAAAACCAACCCAGAAAACCTGGTGAGGGTGGTATTTTGCAGCCTTGGAAACACCAATAGGGACCCTACAAAGTAAGACAGGCACTGCTGCCTGCCAATAAGAGAGCTCCTATTCATTGCAATGGCATCAGATGCTGTATAAGCACATGTACTCTGTTGGGTTTTGGTTGGAGTTGGAGACAGAGAGGGAGGTGAAACCCTGAGAGCTTTTCTGGGCATGGGGGGATTGATTGCTCAGTCAGGGGCCGGCAAGGGCTTTGCTTTGCCCTGAGTTCTTCCTCTGTTGCCCATTCTTCTGTTTGTTTTCTTTTTCACTGTGGCAGGCAGGATTGGGAAGGCATAGTTCTCTCATTTCTCGGCTGCTTTTTGTTTAGAGTTTTCCCCCCTACTGCCTGCTGCCAGTGTCTTCCTTGGTGTTTTAGGCTGGTTTTTTTTTTTTAGTAGAATTTTCCTGCTGCCAGAGAATGCCTTCCTTGGGGTTTTTTTCCCCTTCCCTTTCTTCAATTTTATTTCAGAAACTCAGATCTTTCCCTTTGGGTTGTATTGCAGTTGGGTACCTTCAAGGAGGGACTGCTCCTTAGGGACATTTTTTTTTTGTGTCTGGGGGGGGTGCTTTTTGTTTTGGGATTCTCTGCCTGCCTTGCTGTTTCCCCTTCTGCCAACTTAGACCTCCACCCCATTTGATTGTAAACTCTTCTGGTCTGTTGGGTGTTAAGCCTTGGGGAATTTGCTGCAGCTTTGAAGACTTGGGTGACATACTGGCCTAATCCTCCACACCAAGGTACACACACACACACACACACACACACACAAATTGGAGCTGGGCTGCTGTTAGTTTAGGGGCTTTTCTGCATACCTGCTTCTTTCCCTTTCTGCACCCACTCTGCTTTGAGGGAATTGCTCCAGCCATGGGGATTTTCATTTTAGTCTTCCACAGCATTTTATACCCCTACACACACACACTGGGGCTGGGCTGCTGTTTCTTTAGGGCGGGTTGTGTGCCTGCCTGCATGTTTCCCTTCCTGCCCCCCCCCCCCCGCCTTGGGGAATTGCTAGCTATGATGTCCCACCTCCCTCCCTCAGAGGTGAGATTTTCCCTCCATTTTTCTTTCCTTTTCTGACTGAGCCACCTTAGGTATCTGTTTTCTTCTTTCCTAAAGAACTCTGGCTGTCCCACCCTCTCACAGTATGATATTTTGACTGTTGGCTCAGCCCAGGAACCTGAGGGAAGGATTGAGAGCCCCCTTTAACTTAAACTTAAGTGGCACTCCAGGCTTTTTGGAATTCCAAATTAACAAAATATTTTATTCAACATCAAGGGGAAAGATCAGGTGAATTCAGAGATAAAATTTATGAGGAAACTCAATATAGAACGATGAAGTAAAACAGTATATGCACAGACTTTAGTTCATATGTTTCAGGCTTATGAGACTTTCATAAGCTTTTACCAATTATTTAAGATCTTTAAGATCAGAGGCTTTGTTCCAGTGCTTCTCAAACACACCAGTACACTTTCTTTGAGTATTCACTGAATCTTTTGGTTTTCAGAAGGTTGGGACACTCTATCCAGTACCCAAACTGCTTCTCTTAATACACCAGTACACTTCCTGAATTTTAATTGACTCTTAAGATTTCACAAGGCAGTCTCTAATCAGACTAGATCAGGATTCTCTCCACTGCTCAGAACTATCTTCCTGTTTTAACTGGGTAGGGGAATTTCTTCTCTCAATAGAAGATCTATCTCCTTTTCTTGGCCTGCATGGGAGTCTTCACCTAACTACCCACTCTTCCTTGCCAACTTTACTCCAGTTCTTCATCTGTGCTAAACTGCTCTCAGTTAGGGCTGAATTCAGAAATCTCGCAGTACTCAACCCTTATCAGCTAGGGCTGAAAGCAGACTGGATATCTTCAGCATCCAGTTCAGAAGTCTTTCCCTGCTCAACTAAAACTAACCAGTCATATCTCGTGGAGTAGTCCATCACCCAAGGCTCTGTGAGGAATTAACTGTTTACAGTCCTTTACCTATTTGTACAGCACTTCTAAGCTTTTAAAAGAGCAGTCTGTCAAACTAGCCTTGGGGACTTGGGTCACTGCCCTGTCCCCCACACCAAATACCCACACAGACACACCAGGTTGCTTCTTCTTTATAAGGCTTTCCTGCCTGCTTGTTTTCTCTTTCTGCACCCCCTCTGCCTTGGGGAATTGCTACTAGCCATGGGGACTTGGGTGAAATATGCCAAGTGGTAATGGGCAACAAACACAGCCTCCCCTCATTGGAGGTCTCCACTAGTACTCCATCATTGGAGGTCTCAGTGCCCACTTCCCCTGCTCTATCCATGTCTATGGGGCTCTCAAGTGCTGCTCAAGAGTTTCCAGCCCTTCCACCTAAGCAGCAATATGAAACACTGTTTGGAAGGAAATACAGTGATAGCAGTGACTTAGAGGGTGGTGGTGATAGTAGTGATGCATTCTCCCCTTCCAACTCTCTGCTGCTCCTGCTGCTATCAGTACACTGCCTGGCACACCCCAAACACCTATATTGCCTCAGGTTTTTTTCCCTGAAGAAAAGAACAAACTCATCTGGAGATGGTAGTAGGCAAGGCATGGCATCCAGGCTGCTGATTCACATGGACAAAGAGGTAGTTGAGAAGCACCTGGCTGCATTGAATGAGTACCGATTCCCAGGGCCAGATGGTATACACCCAAGACTGCTCAAAGAACTTTCTAGAGAGTTTGCAGAGACTTTGTCCATCATCTTCCAGACTTCTTGGAGAACAGGAAACATGCCACAAGACTGGAGTAGAGCAGATGTTACCCAATTTTCAAGAAGGGAGGAGGGATGCCCCAAAAAACTACAGGCCAGTCAGTCTGACCTGTGTCCCAGAGAAGATACTGGAGCAGATTTTATAGAGATCAATCTGCAAGCATCTAAAAGACAACTTGGTGACACAGGCAAGTCAGCACAGATTTGTCCCCAACAGGTCCTGCCAGACCAACCTCATTTCCCTCTTTGAATAGAGTGATGAGTTTACTGGATCAAGGGAATGCTGTTGATGTTGTTTACCTGGATTTCGGTAATGCTTTCAGTAAAGCTGCATGGTTCCCCATGATGTTCTTCTGGGTAAACTAAGGGACTGTAACTGGACTCTAGGATAATTAGGTGGATAGGGTGTTGGCCAGCAAGGCACTGCTAGTGCTCTTATGGATTTTAATATTCTTAAGTTTGAACTTGGGTTGCTGTGCTGTAAGGGCTACAGGCATTCTCCATTGCTGGGAGAAGCTCTGGTCCACTCCAGGAGGCTGGCACCCAAGATAGTTCACCAAGACAGAGACAAAGACTCCTTTTGCAATAAGGTTTCTTTCTGTCACACCATGCTGGTCAACCCCTGCCCCCTCCAACACACCTGCATGGATTATGCTAAACGAGGTTACCTGGCAACTAATGGTTGGGCCGTCAGCCAGCTGGCTAGGACCATTAAGAGACAATGAAGTGGCCCCAGTGAGTCATCGGACTTTGCCCAGGTGTCAGTTCCTGTTGAGGTCATAGTTTTGCAATATTGGCCACCCCTCTGCCACCCCTCCTCTTTTTACCTTAACCAATGATAGGGTTTGAAGGGACGGACTACCTGAGAGGTGTGTCAAGGGGATGTGGTTTGCATAGCCCACCCCCAAAGACCACCTACTAAAAGACCTTGCGCAGCCTGCAATCGGTCTCTTGAGCATCCCATCGACCCCTGTCTGCTTCCATATCCTCTCTAGTCCAGCTTTCTATCCCGGTACCCTCCCTCCATCTTTTGATCTCTGGGTCTGATCAGCTATAGAGAGAAAAGTGTGCTTCTGCCGGTTCAGAACACGCTCCCCATTTTCTTCCCTTCTAACCCCTCCATTTTGGAACCAGGATCCATCTCCAGGACAGGTAACGTATTACCCCTCATTGAAAACCCTGCTAATGCAACAGTGCTATTTTCTATCTTTATTTTCTTAGGCCTGTGTGTTTGTGTGTGAGATTCTGTCTTTGTATGCTTGAAAAGCATATTTCTAGTAAACTACATTTAAACTGAACAACAGCTTCACTGCCTATTTACTGGGAACTCCCAGAAGGGGTGGGACCTTGGTATAGTTGGCAAGAACCCGGTATTTTGCCAATTGCTCATCCTAAATTAAAGCAATTCGGCTAACAAGGGAACTGATTGGAGAACCACAATCAAAGGGTAGTTGTTAATGACATTTCATCTGAATGGAGGGAGGTGTCCAGTGGGGTGCCACAGGGCTCAGTTCTGGGCCTGGTACTTTTCAATATTTTTATAAATGATCTGGATGAGAGTGTGGAGGGGCTACTCATTAAATTTGCAGATGACAGCAAATTGGGAGGAGCAGAGAACACACAAGAAAATAGAGATAGAATTTGAGATCTGAACATGTTGGAAAAGTAGGTGAATGTGAACAAGATGCAATTTAACAAGGATAAATGATGAGTTCTACATCTGGGGTACAAAAATGAGGAACATGCATACTGGATGGGGGATACACTTCTGAGTAGCAGTGTGCATGAACAAAATCTTGGGCTTAAAGGTGGACTGAAAGTTAAATATGAGCAGCCAGTGCGATGTGGTGATAAAAAAGCCAATGCCAATCCCACCAGTGTGGTGGTCGTGGTGTGTGTGTGTGTTCCCAATTCCAGTCAACCTCAAATTTCACTGAGGGGTGGGCTGTGTCCAGAGAAAACTTGTGCTTGGGAAGTTGGGACTGGGAGTGGGACTGTTCCTCCACCAGCAATTACCCCCTGGCCATCCACTTTCACTCGCACCAATGGCAAGATGAGTCCAGGGTGAGGCCAACTCCCCAAAGCAACTAGTTGGCAGATCTTCATTATCATGCAGCATTTCTTCCCTGGCTCCAGAGAGTCCCCAGGGTCATCCTCATTCACTTCCCATGCTGATAAGATGATGGCAGTGCATGACCAACTCTTTCTGGAGTAGGATGTTTGTGGGAGGTAGTAGGTGTGAGCCTGAACCACCCCTTCTGAATGTGAGCTCTCTCTGTGTGTGTTCCTGGGCTTTGGGTGTTTGGGCTTTCAGCCAGACTCTCACTTGCAGCACCATCAAGAATAGATGATGATTGCTGTGCATCCCAAAGACTTTTCTCATCCCATGGCCTAGTTCTGGAGTTGTGTTGTGGTCTTTCCATTTCTCTCTCTCTTTCTCTGTCTCTAAGCCACCACCTCTATCTTCCCAGTTGGGGTGGGCCCTAGAAACACAATAACAGACAGTAGAGCACTCTTGGTGTGGGGCCAAACAGCAGAGCAGAAGCTGGATTGGCTCTGACCTGCAACAACTTTAAAAGTTGGGGTGGGCCTGAGGACTTGGGGAGTCAGCCACCTGCCATACAATTGGGTCCCAGGTCCAGGCAGGGCAGGAGGGTTGGCCCTTCCCTGTAATCACCTGTAATCACCTTGCCTTCATAGGGAGGGTGGGTCTAGGGAGTCAGCTACCTATTGTGTGGGTGGCTCTAGGCCCAGGCAGCATTGGGAGGATTGGCCCTGCCCTGTAACTGCCTCACTTGTGGAGGATGGGCCCGAGGAGTCAGCAACCCATTGTATGTGTGGCTCCTGGCTCCAGGGCAGGACAGAAGATTTGGCCCTGCCTATAGTTTCCTCACCTGTGGAGAGGTCAGGCCCAGGGGGTAGGGTTGCCAGCTCAACAGGACCCTTACCCACTGGGTACATTGTGCGGGGGACACTCAATCATTCGAAGGAAAAACTCTATGATTTCCCCTCAAATGATAGTGGTCCTGCCCCTAATGTGCCCAACACAATGATAGGGTTGCCAATTCCAGATTGGGAAATTCCTGGAGATTTGAGAGGTGGAGCCTGGAGAGGGTGGGGTTTGAGGAGGGGTGGGACCTCAGACAGGTACAATGCCATAGACTCCACCCTCCAAACCAGCCATTTCCTCCTGGGGACCCATTGTTGCCAATCTCCAGTTGAGGGCTGGAGATCACTCAAAATTACAACTGTTCTTTAGGTAGCAGAGGTCAGTTCCTCTGGAGAAAATGGTGGACTCTGTGGCCAATTTCGCACTAGTGTTTGCCCCAGGTTTGCCCTCATGCTTGAACTGGAGCTTCTAGTCGATTTCACACCAGTTGCTCCAGGCTCACGTTTTGCTCTGGAGTATCGCCCTGCTGCACCGGAGTTTCCCTGGAGCAAAGAAATCCTGTTTTTAGAAGATTTTCCTGTTTGCTCCAGGGGAGAACCCAAAATGAAAACACGCCTTTCATCAGGGCTGCCCCATTCTGGGAGTTTCTAATTTTTTTTGGAGAAAACCCTTCATTACACTATATCGAAAGGGCTGAGGTTCCAAGTGGGAAAATGAAGAAAATACTCTGGAGTAAACTGGGAGGGGAAATTCCGGAGAGAACGAGAGGCAACTGGCCAGTGCAAAATCGGCCTGTGTCATTATACCCTGCTGAGGTTGCCACAGCAAATTGACACTGAGTGCCTGTCATGATCTGTGTAGGAATGGGAGACAAGACCTAGTGAGGCCTAGGCCCAGGAGACCTGTGTGGAAGTGGAAAGCAGACAGCCTACAATCTTCACAATGCTTGGAAAAGTTGTAACCAATTGATGTCCAGGGATTGTATAAGGGGATTATTACTTAAACTTTGTGGGCTGTGGAGCTGTGTTCTTTTTCTCACTCACAGAGTTAAGCTGAGAGAAAAGATCCCTCACTCAAGACAGAGTGAGTACAGGCACCTGCCTGGTATAAGAAGCGGTGGGCCTTCAGTAATAACTGGTTAAGAGAAATAGGTAGCCGTGTTAGATTTGTTTTATCTTTAGGCACCTTTTCTTGTTTTCTTTGCCCCATTAATGTATTAATAAACCATTTCCTTAATGTTAGTGTAATGGTCATCACACCTGAATATTCCATGCGCTCCCAAATCAGTTGGCTCCCTGAACTGTCAATCAGAAGGACTCTGTAGGCACTGGTTGCATTGCCTGAGTCCCACCCACAGAAGCAGCAGGTGCCAAAACTCACCTCAGAAGAGAGCTTCACCTCAGGAGTGAGGACAGATACTCCAGCCTTCTCGCTTCCTGGTGAGTGTGTGGGCTGGGCCGGCAGGCCCTTGATGGGGAGTGGGAGAGCTGTAGCTGGCCAGCCTGGGCCAGTGGGGCCTTGATGTGGGGGTGGGGAGAGAACCGCAGTTGGTCAGCCTGGGCTGGTGGGGCCTTGATTGGGGTGGGGGAGAGCTGCGGGTGGCCAACCTGGCCCAGTGGGCTCTGATTGGGGAGGCTGAGGGAAAGCTGCAGCCAGCTGGCCTGGCCCAGTGGGGCCTTGATTGGGGGTGGGTGGGAGACCCATGGGTGGCTGGACTGGGCCAGCAGGGCCTTGATGGGGGTGGGAGAGCCACGAGTGGCTGGGCTGGCCAGGTGGGGCCTTGATGGGGGTGGGAAAGCTGTGGGTTGCCGGGGTGGCCCAGTGGGGCCTTGATCAGGGGTGAGTGGGAGAGCATGGTCATTACACATCATATCTTTCTAGAGCCCATTGTATTGCTTCTACAGTGGGCTTTACTGCTTATATATATATTCTTTCAGCCTCTCATCCATCTCTTGGTAGTCTCATCTGCTATCTTGTTTCACTTCTACTTCTTGAAAATCTTCTGCCTTCCAGAGGCTTCTCTGCTGACATTCTCCTTTCAGCCTGTTTCAGCAGCCCCTTATATACTTCTCAGAAAAGTTCCATCCAACTGAGTGCTGACAGTTGGTCAAGTCTTTTTCTAATTGGTTCTCGAATGCTGGACTTTAGGGGTTCCACAAAATCTCTCTCTTAACTGGAAATCTGTTCTGCACTTGAAAGCTCTTAGTGACCTTTTAACCTTCCCTTAATAACAGACACTTGCCTCCAAAACTGGAAATACATTGTAAGACCTTGAAACCCTTCTGCTACAAAACCTCTATACAGAAACAAACAATGGTAATATATATTCTGAAATTATTACCAACAGCATTTGTTCTCCTTGTTAGAGAACTTGCTTCTCCAGAGAGACCTGATCAAGAACTTTTTCTATTTGTTGGGTTTCCCTCTAGTTTGGGAATCCTCTTCCTCAGCCATCCTGAACTTGGGGTACATATTCAAAACTCGGTTAGAGAAGATTGTTGATAAAGTCATTCAAAACTATAGATTATATGAGTTTTGCACTCTTCACCAAAATTACCTTCATGAACAAAACAGAAATGTTGGGTGCAGAGAGATTCAGACCAGGAGTACTTTACCATTACAAATGACTGGCTTGCCAAAATGCCAGAGCTGATGTGTTGATTCTACTTCTCCTCACTCTGGCTGTGGTCAGACAACAGGCTTGGCATGCTCTGGCTCCACCTCTAATTTTTCCATTTAATTTTGTAATGGAGAGTTTGGATCAGACATCCCACCCTGAACCTACCTCACTGCACACTCACTGCATGGTTGACCATTAGATTATTGCCGCACAGTAGCCTAGAGTGGCAGGTTAGGCAGCATCCTTTTAAAAAAATTCTTTCATGCATGTGCAGAAGCATTCATTCAGATCATCACTCCATTTTGACAGCCCCACAATCCCTTTGCCTAGTACTTCAGCCCCTCTCAGCCTCCTTTGCTTTACCTCTCTTCCTTGGAATACATGGGGGGGTGCAGATTTACATGAGAGTAGCCCCCTGACTTCAGTACACTTACCCATGTCACTCATGGGATGCTCGCAAACAGCAATTCTGAAGCAAAAATAGAAGAGAGGGTTGGGGAGGGTTGTTGCTTACAAACAACTCCCCTGGGGGCTCCTAATCCAGAATGACTACTTGGCCGTTTACAAACAGTGATGCCAGGGGTGATTATATGCTTATGAGCACATCACTAAGAAATGGGAGGGGGGAGATGGAATGGAAGGTTCACACTCCCAACCAGCTTGATTTTGCAGTAAGGGAATTCAGACAGCTGGAAATGCAGGGTGAAAGCACAGACATCTGTGAAGACTGGACTTACCCCGGTGCCTGATAACTCCAGTTCGAAGGTGGCTCAGAATGGGGTGGCACCAACCAGGAAATGGGAGGCAGCTATTGCTGCCTGATCATGCACTTTAAATCCAGAAGGGAACCGCAAGGACATCAGCTCAAACTGCCCATCTGACGGCAGCCTCTGATACATCAGAGCAGAACTATCAGTTCTCATTCCAAGAATGTAATTTGGGATTTTATCACCCGCTTCAGATGAGCCCAGGTTATCCTAAAATTATATTAATCCACCCCAAACAATACCAACCCAGTATCTGAGAGGAAAACAAGACTGGAAATTACTGCAAATAGACACAAAAGAAAGGTAAATGAGTGGGAGGAGCTGACGAATATTTGGCCCTCTAAAAGCCCTCCAAATTGCTGCTCTCCAAATTTCATGCACTCTTTAAAAATAGTTCAAACTTGCTTCCAGCAAGTTGTATTGATCTGTGAATGTCTCATAGCATGGTACTGGATAACAGACTACCAGTTTGTATTGTTAATATGGATTAATGGTCCTAGTTTAAAGCATCTGTTTTATACTGCAACTGCAATTTCAGTAATAACTAAAGTAAAAATCATTACTAATTAAGGCACACACACATTTTGTTTAGTGTGAATCAAATCAGATTTGTGTAAATTATATAGCTACCAATATAAAATACAAACACTCCCCTTCAGCATTTCATTATAAAAAGACTAGGTTGTATCATCAAGATCCATGGCAAGAGGTCACAGATCTTGGCTGCCAACCTTTTTAACTATTTATACAGAAAGGACTCATGACACAAAATTTTCAAAAACAAGATCTTGACTAAGGATGGAACTAAAGGTTACCTATAAACAACCCCTAAGCCACTTTTGTTACAATGAAGCATCAGCACACACTTTTGTGCTACGAATTTCCTTCTCCTAAAGGAGCTTTTCTATAACAAATGTAGGTTCTGGAATCCACTGCATACATTTTCATGTAATCGTTAGTTCTTCCCTGAGGCTCAGTTGACAAGTTACATTTTTGTTATGTAATGCTAAAAGCATAGCGCTTAAGAAAGGTCAACAAGGTTGAGTGTCCTTATACAACATTTAAAGACAAACCTGCAAGTTGCGAAGTGACCCTGAAATAAATTAAAGTAGGTTAACTCTGCAAATAAAACCACTTTCTAATAATTCATAGGGATGGGTTTCTTGCTGTGCCATCTACAAACAACAGCTAACAATAACTGTATGGGTTCTTTTTGTATCCTCAAAGTTTGCATTACATGGCAGTAATGAAATATATTAGCATTATTATTACTACTACTTTAAAAGAAAGATGGAATCAAGGGATTACAATTTAGAGTATCTCCATCAATTTGTGGAATCCAAAATCAGTTTGTAAATATTCTAGGTATTGGATTATTTGTATTTGTTGTAATAAACTTTATGAGATTATAATCCATTAACACCTATTTTTTAAAAGATTGTGGGCAGCACCTGTAAATTTTAAATTATTGTAAAGAAATTGAGATTTACAAATAAAATACATCATCTTTACCACCATGACTAAGCATGGACCCACTCAGCAAAATGTTGTTGTTTGGTTTTTAGCTTTTTCCTCATCTACTCCATGGTTACAGCTCCATAGAACAATTGTCATATGGGCTGAATGAGGAGCATGCTAAAACAATTCACAACATTTTGCTGTGGGTCCCCATTTGAAAGGTTTAATTTTAGGGACCTGAGTTTTTTTTCATTTCTGAAGTTCTGAAACTCAGATCTATGGGAAACTACATGTGAGGGGCTAGCTTACCCTTCCCTTAGGTTCCCAGGGATATTTCTCTCTCCTCATTATGATTTTGCAAGCTGCTTGATTCCATTCAGGCTGCCAGTGGGCAAAACAAGGGCTCAGACTTGCATTGTACCTCATTCTGCCAGTGTTGTATGGCAACATGAATGGAGCATGGATGCTTAGTAGGGGTGTGCAGGAAAAAAATGTGGTTTTTTTTTTCCGGACTCAAGTATAATAAAGCTGATTTTTTTTTTGGTATTCCCAAATATACCCAAATACCAAT
Organism: Lepidodactylus listeri; assembly: GCA_029233225.1. NCBI lineage: Eukaryota > Metazoa > Chordata > Lepidosauria > Squamata > Gekkonidae > Lepidodactylus > Lepidodactylus listeri. Next base: position 112,199,617 of record JARCFY010000001.1, on the reverse strand, counting down.
AGCAGTATTGTATTGGTACCCCAAAATTTTCAGTATTCCCAAAAAATTGCAACTCCATTATATCCTATGGGGCCATTGTAGTCAATGGCAAAAATCTTCTAACAAGTATTCAGGGGACTGGGGGGAAGGGGTTTGAGGTATAGGCACCAAATTTGTACTGTAACTGCTGGAGCCACTCCCCCCAAAAAAACCCCAAGTTGGGAAAAGATTGAACAAGGGGGTCCAATTCTAGGGGCAGCCAAAGAAGGTGTCTCCAATCCTTCATTGTTTCCTATGGGGATGGGGAAAAGGCAGGCAGCAGTGTCTCCTGGAGAATCTCTCTGCAAGAAAGTAAGTGAGGTGTGGTGTTGTGAGGGGGCATGTTTCCCATGCCAGCAGCAGAACCAGTGCAGTGTGCCCCCCAGAACCAGTGCCACTGTGGCAGTTAGTGACCAAACACAACAGAACTCAGGACAAATCAGAAAATCTCTGCAGTATAAACTGAGGGGTCATGTTTGCCAGGCCAGCAGAACCAGTTCGGTGTGCCCCCCAGAACCAGTGCCACTGTGGCAGTCAGTGCCCAAACCCAACAAGACTCAGGTCAATCAAAGGATCTCTGAGGGCATGTTTGCCAGGCCAGCAGCAGAACCAGTGCAATGTGCCCCCCAGAACCCGTACCGCTGTGGCAGTCAGTGCCCAAGCCCAGCAGGATTCAGGACAAAATTGAGGATCTCTGAGGGCATGTTTGCCAGGCCAGCAGCAGAACCAGTGCAGTGTGCCCTCCAGAACCAGTCCCACTGTGGCAGTCAGTGCCCAAACCTAACAGGACTCAGGAAAAAAACTGAGGATCTCTGGGGCATGTTTGCCAGGGCAGCAGCAGAACCAGTGCAATATAACCATCACAACAATAAGCCCTGCCCAGTAATGCCCCAGAAAGTGAGAGGGAGGGGGTAGTGCCTATCCACTGATCCTCCTCTCTCAGCAGTAGTACAACAGCCATCACGACCTGCCTCAGTGGACGAGGCTTAGCCCAAGTGTGGCAGCTGCCCTTCATCACAGGCTCTCCCTTTCCCACCTCACCCCTGCAAAAGAAAATTATTTTTCAATTTAAATTCATTATTTATGGTGCTCCTGTAAGTTCTGCTGGTTTCTGTCTAGCTGCTTGGCCTCTACCCTATTCTACCTTGTTCAGATGGAGAACAGATTTTGTGCTGCTGTTTTAATTTCAGCATGCAATTTTGGTTTGGGGTGGCTGGTAGTGTAACTCAGGTGCATACACACATCACCCTCAACATCACCCTGCACTGCACTTGATTATTTCACTTGATGGAAGTGACACACATCCTGACAAATGGGACATTTGATACCAGACTAATTTGGAGAATTTGCACAGCTACCACAGGATTATTTTATTAGTTGTAGCAAATACATAGCATTCAAGACAGTCCCATAAGGGCCAAAATGTGTATAGCCCTTAGGCCAAAGGTTTGATCCATCCGTTTGATATGTACTGCAATTAGTTCTTAATGAAACTAGTTTTAAATGTCTGATACTTGGACTGTCTCTTTTAATTTTATTTTGTTTTATTTATGTGTACACCCTAATAAATGTCTATATTTTTCATAATAATTCTTTTGTTAGTTTGACCCTCTCGGTTTGCGGGGGCATTTCCGTGCCAGGTTGGTCTTTTACCATCTTCAGCTGATCAGGCAGTTGGTACTCTTCCTCAGTCGGGATGATCTAGCCACAGTGATCAACATGACGGTCACCTCAAGACTGGATTACCGTAATGCTCTCTACACTGAGGTCGGGGTCCCAGAACTGACTGACCCTTCTGGGCCCCAAGGACACCAGACTCGCCACCACTAGAACCAGGGCTTTCTCGGTAGTGGTTCCACACTGGTGAAATGAGCCTCTGGAGGAGATCAGGGCCCTCCAGGACCTCTTACAGTTCTACAGGGCCTGTAAGACGGAGCTCTTCCACCAGGCCTTCAATTAGGAGCCACCCCCACTACTACCAATGAGCCCAGCCATCACTGTATGGCAGATGGTTTAGCAGTAGGGGAATTCCAGTATGCCATCTTATGCAAACATAGGAGTAGCACTGGCACTTTGACTGATGTTATTGTATTTTGAAATTTTACTGTATTTATTATAGTTGATAATTTTAAATTGATTTTATGTATATTAATGGTCACTGTAGACCAATTCTGTAAGCTGCCCTGAGCCTGCTAACGAGGAGGGTGGGGAATTAATTAATTAATCAATCAAAAGGGTTAATGACCTTGGCTTCTACTTCTCCATAGCCCCTCTAGTTTTAATTATGGGAAGAGTGTTATAACCTAACTTCCCAGCACAGACTGAGAAGGGATGCAGGCACAAGTATGCATGGTCATTTCAGTCACCCTCAAAGTCCAGGACCGGGAAACTGAACAGTCACAAGCTGACCTTCAGGAAGACCAGCTGTTCAACTGACCAGGGGAGCAGGCATGAGTAATGTGAGCGGACAGTGTCACCCACATGGGGGAAAATGCACTCAGTCTGCATGCTCATTGGAGGACATGAGAGGAGCTTCTGGGCCATGGCAGAGAGATCTGGCCAGACTGCCTCTTTCATGGCCCAGTAGCTCAGTGGACAGGCTGCCTGCAACTTGTAGGGTTCTGAAAGGTACTTCCTCACCATTGCAGCTGCTGTGTCCTCTCTCATGCACCTACTGCTCCTAGAAGAGGGGCCAAAGATCTGCCCAATTACTGCCATCTCAAAAGTCATTGTGGCGGGAGCCACAGGAGAAGGGGATGCTGCCTATCAGACCAAGTGGGGGATGAACAGCAGTGGAGCTGCTTGCATCCCCCTCTCCGTTAGCTTGTGCCAATGTGTCGCTTTTGGCCCACCTGCGCTCAGTTCACTGGGAGAGCTCATCTCACCATTGACTCACTCGGTGATCTTGCCCTTGATGCACGGGTCACACATAGTCACCAGCATGTAGACCTTCTGCTGGAGGACAGACTGAAAGTGATCATCAAGTCCATCTTGCAGCCTTCTCACTAGTGCACACACTGCTGGAAGCATGTTTGCACATCCTGCAGCTGGCTCCAGAAATGAGGCCAAGTCCTCACAAGCTGTGTGGCTCATGGGAATGACCAGAGCCAGACTTGCCATGTCAGACAAGAGCATCTCTATGTAGCTTGTAAAGGGCTTAAGAACTTCCACCAACTGAGAGATGGTCAACCAGACCTCCTGGGTGAACCAGCTCTCTTCCTGAATGACCCCGCTCTCTGAGATCAGGGCAGTCAGGGCTCTCTCCTGATCCACCAAGTGTTCAAGCATGACACAGGTGGAGTTCCAGTGAGTGGTGACATCGCCAAGCAGGCGATGCAATGGCACACCTGTCAGTATCTGCTTCCTAGCCTGCTGTCCCCCCCCACCCCAAGACACTCTAGTGCTGACGTCACCAAACATCTCAATCTGTTTGGCATCCCTGCCCCATCCCTACCATGGAACACTCAGGGACAGCACTGGAGATAGTCACAAGATGACTCACCTCCTGGCTTGCTGGTGGTGGCTGCTTGGGCACCCCAGCAGCAGCCTCTCTCTTTCCCTGAAGAAGCTTCCTCAGATGGTTCTGCAGCCCAGAAGTCAAGAGATAGCTATGTCCTTCCCTCAACTGATCTGGGCCCTACACAGCTGGCACTGTGCAAAGCAGGGATCATCTGTCACCTGGAAGTGTTTCCAGACTTCAGAAGTGAAGGAGCACCCATGCTGACCAGCAGGCATGGGCATCCCTGGAGCCACCTTCTGCGAGGAGCTCAAGTCAGACACACTGTGTCTTTGGGGGCAGGAAGATCTGGCTGAGCAGGGGGAAAGGGTGAGATTACAGGTCCTTGGGTTGCACCTCCATCTCTTTCTCTTCCACCTCTCTCAGCCTTGTTAGCCAAATTGCTCTGTTCTTTTATAAAGATGGGGAATTATGATATTAATGAGCAATTGGCATAACTATAGGATCAGACCTGTGTATATCAGAGTTAGAATTCCCAAGAACCCAGGAACAGACACAGAGTGGCTAAAATAATGATTTCTTTACTGAAGGATTCTGAAACGTGCAAACACAAAATCAAGCATTCATACACACAATACAGAACTAAGGAAGCAGAGGTGATTGATAGGGAATGGAGGGGGTCCATTATGGGGTGATACTACCTGTCCAGATGTGCAGAGGTCCATGAAGAAAGGATTATGGCCTAAACCCAAAGGGTTTAGGGGTGGACTGCCAGTTGGCATCAGGGCAGAAGCACATGGTCTAAGGCCATGTGTTCACGGATATAGACATGGAAAAACAATGCAGACCAATGGAAGGACTTGGGGGCTGGTCTCAGGTGAGAACAATAGATTACCTGGGCCAATGATGAGTCCCAGGGGTGCATGATATCAGAATGGGCAAGGTCTAGATGTGGCCAATGAGCTTCCAGAGGGGGCAGAGTCTGGATTAACAACAGAAGCCAGGTGTTGGATGAGTGTACTGGGGCTAGCTGAATGGATTTTATGACCACTGATGGTTCTGCCAAGGCAGTAGAATAGGTTCCCAAATACAGACAAAATAGGGAGATGGGTCCCTGATTAGCGTCAGGAAGGATCATTAATAATCTGAATGTTCGATTGATTTATCTTGGTATCCTGAGGGATGGAGGGCAAGGAAGGACAAGTATCACACATAGACATGAGATGACATGAAAAAAGGGCTGGGTGAGGTTCTGGAGACAGGGCTATTTGCCAGGTGGCCTCTGAATAGCCTTTAGAAATGTAGATACTTCACCAGGTGGAACCCATTGTTATTCCATTAGCATATCTCTGCTGGGTGGAGGAGGAAGACTAGAGGTTTGCTGAGGGCTGTCTTGGTTTGTCACGTGAATATGAAATCCCTGTTTCAGAGGTATGACTTGCTCTGTGTTTCAGAATCAGGAGTGTCTTCTTTGGCCTGAGTTTTGTGGGTCTCTGATTCAGGTTAGAAGTGGGGTACCCCTAGGGCTGCCAAGTCCCCCGGTAGGGCGGGGGAAACACCGATTTTTAATACTTACCCCTGCTTTTTCAAAATTGGCCACCGGGGGACAAAATGGCTCCCAGCAGGAATGCAGGGAAACGTCAGAGCCTGCCCTGCCTTAAAAGGGAAATGTCTACAGAGAGCCTGCCCTGCAGTAAAAAGCCTCACCAGACATTTCCCCTTTAAGAATAGAGTCAGCAAGAGAGCTCCGCCCAGAGATTAAGGAGGGACTGAAGGGGCTGCTTTCGCATGTGGCTGGGGTAAGGTTGCAAGGTTGCTGTGGTAAGTTTCTCTTACAGCTCTTTTCCTTCTCTCTCTCTCTCCCTCTTTCTTTCTTTTTTCTGTCTGTCTGTCTGTCTGTCTCTCTCTTTCTGTCCCCATCCAGCAGAGGTCTATCAGTGGCTATTATTAGCCACAAGGTCTAAATGGAAGTAAGTGCCTCTTCCATTTTTTTCCCTTCACTCTCTCTCCCTCTTTCTTTCTTTTTTTGTCTGTCTCTCTCTTTCTGTCCCCATCCAGCAGAGGTCTATCAGTGGCATTATTAGCCACAAGGTCTAAATGGAAGTAAGTGCCTCTGCCAGTTTTTTTCCTTCTCTCTCTCGCCTTCTTTCTTTTTTCTGTCTGTCTGTCTGTCTGTCTCTCTCTGTCCCCATCCAGCAGAGGTCTATCAGTGCTATTATTAGCCACAAGGTCTAAATGGAACCCTTTGTCTGGGGCAATGATGCTCTGCATTCTTGGTGCTTGGGGGGCAACAGTGGGAGGGCTTCTGGAGTTCTGGCCCCGCTGCTGGACTTCCTGAGGGCACCTGGTATTTTTGGCCACTGTTGTGACACAGAGTGTTGTTAGGGCTGCCAAGTCCCCCAGTAGGGCGGGGGAAACACTGATTTTAAATACTCACCCCTGCTTTTTCCAAGTTGGCCACCGGGGGGACAAAATGGCTGCCTTAAAAGGGAAATGTCTGCAGAGAGCCTGCCCTGCAGTAAAAAGCCTCACCAGACATTTCCCCTTTAAGAAGTCAGCAAGAGAGCTTCCACAGCAAGAGAGGTCCACCCAGAGATTAAGGAGGGACTGAAGGAGCTGCTTTTGCATGTGGCTGGCAACGTTGCTGTAGTAAGTTTCTCTTCCAGCTCTTTTCCTTCTCTCTCCCTTTCTTTTTTCTGTCTGTCTGTCTGTCTCTCTCTGTCCCCATCCAGCAGAGGTCTATCAGTGGCTATTATAGCCACAAGGTCTAAATGGAACCCTTTGTCTGGGGCAGTGAGGCTCTGCATTCTTGGTGCTTGGGGGGCAACAGTGGGAGGGCTTCTGGAGTTCTGGCCCCGCTGCTGGAACTCCTGAGGGCACCTGGTATTTTTGGCCACTGTTGTGACACAGAGTGTTGTACTGGATGGGCTGTACTAGATGGGCCGATCCACTGTGGCTTCTCTCCTGTTCTTATGATATGAAAATCATATTTAGCACTTGTGTAGCACTTAGTGCTTCATATTCTGCCGAGATGAGGAAGGATTCAGTAGGGCTGTTGCTCAGTGATAGAGCATCTGCTTGACATGCAGGAGGTATCAGCTTCTTCAGCTAAAAAAGGATCAGGTAATAGGTGACATTAAAGATCTCAGCCTGAGACCCTGGAGAGCCACTACCAGTCTGAGTAGTCAATACTGACCTTGATGGACCAATGGCCTGATTCAGTATTAGGAAACTTCATGAGTTCATGTGTCAGCATGTGGAAGCAACATCACAGGATGTGACATCACAAAATGATGTCACTTCCTTTCTTCTGGCTCCACCCCCAAAGTCTCCTGGCTCCACCCCCAAAGTCCCCAGATATTTCCCAAGTTGGACTTGGCAGCCCTAAGTGTTGTACTGGATGGGCTGTACTGGATGGTCCGATCCACTGTGGCTTCTCTCCTGTTCTTATGATATGAAAATCATATTTAGCACTTGTGTAGCACTTAGTGCTTCATATTCTGCCAAGATGAGGAAGGATTCAGTAGGGCCGTTGCTCAGTGATAGAGCATCTGCTTGACATGCAGGAGGTATCAGCCTCTTCAGCTAAAAAAGGATCAGGTAATAGGTGACATTAAAGATCTCAGCCTGAGACCCTGGAGAGCCACTACCAGTCTGAGTAGTCAATACTGACCTTGATGGACCAATGGCCTGATTCTGAAACATTTATTAAAAGCCTATTTAACAATGATGCAGCAGCTAAACCAGAAGCACACACAGAGCAGTGACTCCACCCCTAAGAAAGCCAAAAGTCCACATAAATATAACAACAAAAACTGCTAAAAGACAACAGAACCACTAAAAGGCAAGAGACGGAGCATAGGCCCCAGGCAGAAGGCCTGGTCAGAGAGTCAAGTCACCCCCCCCCCCCAAGTAGGGCTGCCAAGTCTGCCTGGGGGTGGGGAATCCCCCACTAAAGGGGTCCCCAATCCGCCAGTCTGAATTTGGCCGGCAGGGGGAACCCCATCCCCGAACTGGCCCAATCGGGCTGACTGCCCCAGTGTGATGACGTCACCTGGAAGTGACCTCATCATGCTGGGCACGTTGCCGGGGCGATGCTCTAGCAATCACCCCCAAACTCTATAGTTTGGGGCCATTGCCAGAGCGTCACCCTGTCAACGTGCCCAGTGTGATCACATCACTTCTGGGTGAAGTCATCACAGTGTGTGCACGCTTCACATGCGTGCATAACTCCCAGACCGGGGACAGGAGTCCCCCGCCGTTAAAAAGGTAAGGCTTGGAAATCCTACCCCCAAGAAAAAACCCAACAAGCCCAGAGAAATATAAAATACAATGCAAAAACTTAAAAAAATTAAACTGCAAAAAAGCAATAGAGCCTAGGCCCCAGGCAGAAGGCCTAGTCAGTAACCCACCAGTAACCCTGGAGTCTATATTGATGGGGCACCATCAATATAGACTCCAGCCCATCCAGGGAGGATTATGTTTAACCCCTGTTGACTTATGCCCTGTTGGTTCATAGTGTGTGCTTATTCCTACAATTGTGCCTTATTCATTTAGTATGTGTGTGTGCTCCATAACTGTGTAAATAGTAGAATAAATTCTTCTATTTGGGCTAATAATTTGTGTTGTGCTCTGAGCCCATAGTCTCCTCCGCTTTGCACAATACCAAAGGGAGGGGTAGCCCAGGGAAGCAAGGAAAGGCCTGACCCTTGGGTTGCCAACTTTCCAGGGATCCCCCAAAGACTGGGGATTCCATCTTCAAATAGAGAGATTTGGCCACAGGGGTTTCACTGTCCCTCTAAAAAGGCAGTGACAATCCAGTGATTGGTGGCAGGGAACGTATGGCATGAGATACACCCACGGGATGAGGGTGGGAAGTGAACAGCTGAGTTGTAAACTGGAGCCTGTTTCGCCACGGTAGGCAACCAAGCATGGTTCAAAGGAAAGAAATCCTTTGCAGGCCTTTGTGAGAAACTCATTGGGACCAGTCCTGACTAGGGTTGCCAGTTCCAGGTGGGGAGATTCCTGGAGATTTTCTGATAGAGTCTATAGAAGACAGGGTTTGGGGAGGGGAGAGGCCTCAGCTGAACAGAATGCCATAAAGTCCACCTTCCAAAGCAGTTATTTTCTCCGGGTGGGAGAGATCTGTTGTCTGGAGTTCAGTTGTGATACCTGGTAATCTTCAGGCTCCACCTGGAGGTTGGCTACAATAGGTGTGGCAATCAGTGCTTCAGAGCAGGGTCTGCTAGATCCAGGTTCTTGCTGTAGAAGCTGAGTGGGTGATTTTGGACCAGTCACAGACTTTCAGCCTAACCTACCTCACAGGATTGTTGTGCAAGTCAAAAGGGGGAGAGGAGAATGCTGTAAGCTGCTTTGGTCCCCATTGCAGAGAAAGACTGCTTTCCCTCTTGGGAAATATATTTATTTAAATTTCTATCCCACCCTCCTGGCCAAGGAAACCATTGTTGCCAATCTCCAGGTGAAGGGTGGAGATCACTCAGAATTACAACTGCTCTCCAGATGGCATTGATCAGTTCCCCTGGAGAAAATGGTAGACTCTGTGTCCTTATACCCTGTTGAGATGCCTCCCCCCCATGACAGACAATGGGATGTGGCAGTCAGGGCTTCAGAGCATGTTAGAGGTTGCAGGGAGGGAGATGGAAAGCTGAACAGTGAGGGGAAAATAAAGATAGCTTGCTAATTAGCTGGGAAGGAGATGGGGTTGCCAACTCCAGGTGGGAAATTCCTGGAGATTTGAGTGATGGAACCTGGAGAGGGTGAGGTTTGAGGAGGGGTGGGACCTCAGACAGGTACAATGCCATAGATTCCACGCTCCCAACTAGCCATCCCCTCTTGGGGAACCACTGTTACCAATCTCCAGGTGAGGGGTGGAGATCACTCAGAATTACATCTGATCTCCAGGAGGGAGCAGGGAGGACATGGAAAGCTGAAATCAGAGGGGCAGGTAATGGCAGGTTGATGCTTGGCTGGGAAGGGAGGGCAGAAGTCAGCTGCAGTCAGAGGGGCAGATAATGGTAGGTTGATAGTTAGCTGGGAAGGACATGGGGTTGCCAACTCCAGTGGGATATTTCTGGGGATTCGAGGGATGGAGCCTGGAGAAGGTGGGGTTTGATGAGGGCTTGGACCTCAGACAGGTACAATGCCATAGACTCCACCCTCCAAACCAGCCATTTCCTCCTGGGTAACAATTGTTGCCAATCTCCATGGGAGGGTTGGAGATCACTCAAAATTACAACTGCTCTTCAGGTAGCAGAGATCAGTTCCTCTGGAGAAAATGGTGGACTCTGTGCCATTATACCCTGCTGAGGTCGGCACAGCAAATTGATGCTGAGGGCCCAAGGCCGGGGCACTCTCCCAGAGCCTTTTTCTAGATCCCATTGTATTTATTTCCACAACAGGCCTTATTCCTAGTAAAATATAAAGCACAGCAAAAACGATATTTAAACTGCAAAAACAACAGGCTGGCAACAAAACCACAAACTAGAAGAACCCTTCCTCCAACCCCCCCCCCCCCCTCGGAACAGGCCTGAGAGTCCCAAGGGCACAAAGACCTATCTACCACCAGCACACCAACCCCAGGTCCCAAACCCCAAAACCCACAACAAAATAAAAGTTTTTAAAAGTGGCCCTAATATAAGTCAAATCAGTGATGTTTTCTCTTCCATCTTCTTCTGTTGTCCAGCAGGCAGGATGGATGGATCTTTACCTGAAGTCCAAGTCAGCAGCAGGAAAGCAGGCTCAGAGCAGTGGCTGAAGCAGAAGCCAGCCATACAATCTCTAACCCAGGTCCTCTCTCAGTAGCAGGAACAGGAATGGAGTCAGCCAGCCAGATACCCTTGCTTTTATGCTTTCTGGGCATATTTATTTATTTATTTATTTATTAAATTTATATCCTGCTCTCCCCACCAAAGGCAGGCTCAGAGCGGCTCACAACATAAGGATTTCAAAAAAGAAGGATTTCAAAAAAGGAACAAACTTCTGTGATTGGCTAGAGAGCAGTATGCCAAATCCTATTGTCCAGTGCTCCTCCCCTGGGAAAGGAGCAAGCTAGTAGTTGGGCTTCAACAAATGAAGCCAGCAGCAACAACAGCCTTGCAAAAAGTTGCAAGCTGCAGTGGCATTTGCTAATGCATTGCAATGATTGGCTGTCTGCAAGGTCCCTTCTCCCCTACCCTCCTGGAAAGCAGAGCAAATGGCAGGAAAGAGGCAAAAACAGCGGGAAAAAGAAGGTGAGTGGAGCCCTTTAAAGTTTAAAGCCTCCCAGAGCCCATATTTGGCACTGCCAAACACACACAAAAAAACCCCTGAAAATATTTGGGGTTTTTCAGCATTCAGTATTTGGCAATTGAATCAGCTCAGGGGATCTGATTCAATATGCTGAACACCCAAAAAATGCCAAAAAGATTTTTGGGGGGGGGGGGGGGGGCGGATTCCTGTTTGACTTTACGGAATGCACACCCCTAATGCTTAGTCTTCCATCTGTCTTTTGGAAGGATCTTTCTAGCCCCTTTTTACTGGGAAAATGTTCTAATATTCCTCTTCTTTGTGACTGGCCCCATTGTGCTGCTGTAGTGACTGGCATGGGGGCCATTACAACACAAGATGATGACATTATTATAGTTGCCCTGTGCTCAGCATACAAACTTTGGTGGTTTTTAGATATATTGATATCTAGGCTGTGTCAGAAAGAATATCTTACATTCTTCTTCTCCATACTGTACTGATTCTCTATACAGATTCACTTAATGTAAATTATTATTGTGACTGATGAAGAACCACAACTTTAGCCGTGTTCACATATTACACTGGATGCACAAATATCCTGAATATATGTGCATGCATATGTTTGTAAAAAAGGAGCAAATGCATGCTCTTTTTACAAATGAAATGGGTGACCACTAGCTGGATAAATGTGTGGTTTCAATCATATGTTCAGATATACATGCATTGGATGCAATATGAGACTTATTCAACAGACACGAAGAAAAGCAAGAGTACACTATAAATAAGTTGTACAATTGTGAACAGGACAATTGTTAGAAGCGTACATTCTGAAATTACTGAAAATATACACAAAAATCACTGTTTTGGGTTGTATCAGGTGGTCAGCAATGTTGGTCTGAAGCAGTAGAACAAATTTAGAGTCCATGGTACCTTTAAGACCAACAAAAGTTAATTCAAGGTATGAGCTTTTGTGGGCACGCACACTTTTTCAAATACACTGTATTTGTAATTTGTAAATAAAATGTATTTGAAAAAGTATGCATGCACACAAAAGCTCATACCTTGAAAAAACCTTTGTTGATCTTAGAGGTGCCACTGGACTCTAAATTTGTTCAACTGTTTTGGGTTGTTACCACGATTTTCTGGAATGGTTTCACAAATCTAAAATTCTTCTCCCCCTTAAAAAATCCATGTCCCCCCCCCCCTTGTTTGTGTGTTTAATTTTTCTTTGATTCTCTGAATTTCTCAAGCAGTGGCCCAGGGAAGGCAACAACCAGTTGGCACAAGCCAGACACAAGGCCTGGTAGAACTCAGAATCTGGCTGGCTCCTTCTACTTCCCTTAGGGTTGCAAGTCAAACTTACGTTTTGGCGGGGGGGAGTCCCTCGCTGGCCGGGAGCCACCCAGGAGGCTCTCTGGCGTGCACGCTTTGTGCGCGCGCCCAGTGACGTCACCCAGAAGTGACGTCACCACGTTAAGGCATGTAAGATGGAGGAGCCAGAACAAGCGACAGGCGTGCGTCCCTCGCTGGCCACGCCGCCTCCCCGGGCTCTGCCTCGCCGGCGTCTGCTGCCGAAGGAAGCTGGGAGAGAAGAGCTGGCCCGCAGACTAGGGCCATGCCCCCTCCTGGGCTCTGCCTCACCGGAGGAAGCTGGGAGAGAAGAGCCAGCACGCTGCAGAGCATTGCCGCGCAGAGCGTTGCCTGGCTGTCGTCCAGGATGGACGACTTTGGGGGTGGGGTTCCCCCTGCCGGCCAAATGGCGGCCGGCGGGTTGGGAACCCCTATAGCGGGGGATCCCCCGCCCCCCGGGCTGACTTGGCAGCCCTAACTTCCCTCCCTCCTTTGGGCAGGCCCTTCTTTCCTCTGCACGAAATGTGGCTAAGGGTGCCTTGTTGGGAGGCCCCATAAAATTGGAGCCCTTGGTCCAATTTGCATGAAACCTGGTGGGTCTTTAGTGTACAGGCAGCACTAGCTTTTGAGCAATTTTGGTGTGATTTAGTTAAAAAACAGCCACTTTATTTCTCTAAAAGCTAACTATAGGGAATAATGGCAGAGCTGCAGTTCTGGCTGGCTCCTTTTTTCTTCACTCCCTCCTTTGTGAGGGAGAAGCCTAGGGCTGCCAAGTCTGCCCGGGGGGCGGGGGATCCCCCGCTACAGGGGTCCCCAATTCGCCGGCCCGGATTCAGCCAGTGAGGGGAACTCCACCCCTGAAGTCGTCCAGTCAGGACGACGTCCCCAGAGTGATGATGTCACCGGAAGTGACATCATCACGTTGTGCACATTGCCGGGGCGATGCTCTAGCAACCGCCCCAAAACTCTATGGTACCACAAATTATGCAGTCAAGTTTCCCGCATTTGGGGAAATCGCAGGGGTCAGCACACCCGGAGTGCAATGGATGAGCCTCACCCTGGGAAAACCTCCTTTGTGATCAAGGTGTCTTGCCGGAAAACTCCTGGCAAGAAGAGGACTCCCCCCCCGCTGGCCTGTGGTGAGTACTTGGCAACCCTAGAGAAGCCATTTGTTCCTCTGTAAGTAGGATGGCTAGAGGGACATTGTTTAGAAGCCCAAAGAATGGACTCCTTGGTCCAATTTGCTTTAGGGAGGACTATGTTCAGTGCAAATTTGGTGCCACGGTCTTTAAAAACAGCTTCCATAGACTTTTGAATTGGTTTTCCATTGTTAATAATGGTCCTGAAAATCTAGAACTTGATGGGGAAAAATTCCACTGATTTTATACCCAAACTAGTAAAGTCCTACCCTAAAACCAGCAAGCAGAGTCAGGGTTTCCCCCCAAAATCACAGCATTCTCTACAATGGGCCCTAACCAATGCTTCCTCTAAGCTGTGGAGTCTTGTGAGCAAAAATTCTACTTCGTGAGCTACTGGCATTAAAGTGGTGAGCGAGCAATTTGGCTACTGCATGAATTGGTTTGCTCTGGAGCCATCCTTCCTGAGCTAAAACAAAAATATGTGAGCCGGAGGCTAAAAACCTGTGAGCTAGTTCACACTAACTCAGCTTAGAGGGAACATTGGCCCTAACCTATAGAATGGACTGCTTGAGGTGGTCAGGAAGGCTCTCAAAGTTTTGGCTTTCCACAAACTATGAAAAAAAGAACTGTTCAAAAGGGCATTTTTTAAAATAAATGAATAGGCATGCATTATAACAGAATAATTCAGGAAGACACATCACTAGAAAGAATGAGACCTTAAACTATATTTGTATTTTCATTTGCTGTATATTTTTATCCTGCTCTCACTGCATTTTATTTCTGTTTAGGTAATGCCATTTCATGCATTTTTAATGTATCATGTTTAATAGTTATACCTTGTTTCAGATTTCTGCTATCCTAGTCCTATTACATTGTTTATTAGATGTTTCCTCATTTTACTACCTTGCACTATATAAACCACCTTGAGTTTCATTGAGAAAGTTGGACAATAAACAGACAAATCAATCGATATGGAGTCTTGCTAGAAGAACAAATTATATGAAGGTTTATTTTATTTTCACTGCCATAAATCCAATCTTTGCTATGTATTCCAGATGTTACATACATTGTAATCTTGGTGCTGTAATTACTTTCAATGCTCCAAAGAACTTGCAAGATGGCTAAATTAAAAACCAACAAAAATAAGACTGAATTCAAAGCCAGGCACCTTTTCTACATGGCTACAGTTTAATGCACAGACCACCAGAAAGAAGCTGACACAATAAAAAAGGAAAGATCACATAGTGAACACAATTACCCCCAATCAAATATTTAATAGATTAATAAGGGTTTCTACTTGGTTGGATTTAAAGTATTTTGACCTTTTTCTTCCTTTAAAAAAAGCATCCAGTTTTTTTAAAGGCTTTAAAAATTTAATGTTATGTGAATGCAAGCAACTCTCTTGAAAATATCTGTGTAACTCTCATACCTAATCTGTACAGATCTTTTAGGCATGAAACAAAACATTCCATTTACTACTGACTATACTGGGGGCCACAGTGGCTCAGAGGTTAATATGCTGAGCTACAGACCAGAAGGTCTGAAGTTCGGCCGTTCAAGTCCCTAGTGCTGTGTGACGGAGTGAGCTCCTGTGTCTGGCCCCAGCTCCTGTCAACCTAGCAGTTCAAAAGCAGGAAACTGCAAGTAGATAAATAGGTACTGCTTCGGTGGGAAGGTAATAGTGTACCATGTGCCTCAGCATTTAGTCATGTCGGCCACATGACCACAGAAATGTCTTCAGACAGCGCTGGCTCTTCGGCTTGGAAACAGATGAGCACTGCCCCCTAGAGTTGGATTCAACTAGCTTTTGAGCAAGGGAAACCTTTACCTTTTATCTTTATACTGGGGGGGATAATATTATTATACTAAAAGCGGAGGGACCCGCAATACTCACGGGGGGAGGACCTCATGGCTGAGGAGGAAGTGGCCACAGGTAAGCTTTCCCCAGGCTCTGGCGGTGAGGCTCACATGGCTCCCAGCTGCCAGGCCCACCAAGCTCTTCCCTGCCTCCCCCCCGGCAGCGATGGCGAGGCCCGTGAGGCTCCCAGCCACTGGGCCCACCAAGCTCTCTCCCCCCACCCCTGGCAGTGATGGTGAGGCCACACGGCTCCAACTGCCAGCCTGCCAAACTCTCTCCCTTCCCCTGCAATGGATGTGAGGCATCGTTCCAACTGCATTCCCTGTGCATGCACAGGGGACACTTTTTTACTTTGGGGGGGGATTTAAGTATCCCCACATTTTTTTTTTACTTTTCAGATTTTTCTGCACACCTGAGGAGTCCCCCAAGTGTGCAGGAAAATCTCTTTGGCCCCCTTGGTGCCCCCAATGTGCGGATTTAGATATCTGCATGCAGGAGGTGCCTTGGCTATTAGATATATAGGTAATAGTATTAATCATGGTAAATCATATATTGAGCTTAGTCTTATGCATAAATTCACATTAATAATTTTAAAAAGGCTGAGGTGATACAAGTAGCATCAAATCCTTGTTTCTGGAGTGGGAATCAACCCATGGTGGGGTGGGGGAGGATGACATAGATACACTGTGTTGGAGAGAATGAAGTAGGGCTGCCAAGTCCAACTTGGGAAATATCTGGGGACTTTGGGGGTGGAGCCAGGAGACTTTGGGGGTGGAGCCAGGAGAAAGGAAGTGACATCATTTTGTGAAGTCACATCCTGTGATGTTCCTTCCACATGCTTCCACATGAACTCATGAAGTTTCCTAATACTGAATCAGGCCATTGGTCCATCAAGGTCAGTACTGACTACTCAGACTGGTAGTGGCTCTCCAGGGTCTCAGGCTGAGATCTTTAATATCACCTATTACCTGATCCTTTTTTAGCTGAAGAGGCTGATACCTCCTGCATGTCAAGCAGATGCTCTATCACTGAGCAACGGCCCTACTGAATCCTTCCTCATCTCAGCAGAATATGAAGCACTAAGTGCTACACAAGTGCTAAATATGATTTTCATATCATAAGAACAGGAGAGAAGCCACAGTGGATTGGGCCAACAGCCCATCCAGTACAACACTCTGTGTCACAACAGTGGCCAAAAATACCAGGTGCCCTCAGGAGGTCCAGCAGCAGGGCCAGAACTCCAGAAGCCCTCCCACTGTTGCCCCCCCAAGCACCAAGAATGCAGAGCATCACTGCCCCAGACAAAGTGTTCCATTTAGACCTTGTGGCTAATAATAGCCACTGACAGACCTCTGCTGGATGGGGACAGAGAGAGAGACAGACAGACAGACAGACAGAAAAAAGAAAGAAGGAGAGAGAGAGAAGGAAAAGAGCTGGCAGAGGCACTTACTTCCATTTAGACCTTGTGGCTAATAATAGCCACTGATAGACCTCTGCTGGATGGGGACAGAGAGAGAGAGAGAGAGACAGAAAAAAGAAAGAAAGGGGGAGGGGAAGAGAGAGAGAAGGAAAAGAGCTGGCAGATGGACTTACCCCAGGCCCAGCAGCAGCAACCTTTCAATCTTACACCAGCCGCATGCAAAAGCAGGCCCTTCAGTAAGAGCTTAGTCCCTCGTTAATCTCTGGGCGGGGCTCTCTTGCTAACTCTTAAAGGGGAAATGTCTGGTGAGGCTTTTCACTGCAGGCTCTTCAGACATTTCCCTTTAAGAGGCCTGGAAGGGAGAGGGCCCAGCAGGCTCCGACGTTCCCCTCCTGTTGGCAGCCATTGCCTCCCCCCGGTGGCCAGTTTTGAAAAAGCGGGGGGGAAGCATGAAAAATCGGTGTTTCCCCCGCCCTACCGGGGGACTTGGCAACCCTAGAATGAAGCCACAGCTTTATTAACTGCATGTTCCTCCAATATTTGCACAGCATATGCTGGGGACAATAAAGGCAGCTGACAGCCCAACTACTGGCAGCAACCCCTCTCAATCTGCCTGTTGAGGTAACAACAGAAAGAGGGTAGTATAAGGGCTAGAAACAGTGGAAGCTGCTGTTTCTACACATTATGAGTCTCTTGGGAATGTGGTCCATGTGTCAGCCCCAAGGTTGGCTGTCATACACCCAGTCCCCCACATCCCCTTTATGGTCATTCAGGAAGCCCACCATGCACACCCTACACTATGCTCTCCAGCCAGCAGCTAAATGTCAGCAGCCAGTTGTGATGGTTATGTCATTTTTAACAGTATAGCAAATCTACACAGCATATACTCTTTACTATGGAGAAGGCAAAACTTCCACAGCATATTAGCCCATCAGAACCATGTGTAAAATTCCTTTCCAGTCTTTTAACCAGCAGCCCTCTGGGGATGTAGCAAAAGATAATCAATAACAATAGACATAAAAATTCAAAAACATGGGGTATGGGTGGGGGATTTTTGCTGGCAGAGGTCTCTGAATTCTCAGAGCACTTGCAGCCCCTTCCTTTTAAATATGAACTTCAGACCAAATAGGAACGTGGAGCCCTCTGGTCCACTCACCCTATCTTCCCCGAGAGATGCTGCTGGCCAGTGGAGATGGGGCTGCAGAAAGCTGCCCAAGAGCTCAGTCATCCTCTTCCTCCCCCTCTCCACCCAGGCACAAAGGCTGCTCCAGCTTAAGGCTGAGAGCTGGACTTGCTGTCTCTTTGCTCACTCCCACATAGAAGACCCTAAAACAAACCATTAAACAAACAAAACTGGTGTTTGGTTTATTTGTCTTTGGGATTATTTGTCTTCAGAGTAATTTTTAACATCTATTGGTTGCAATGTACATAAACTGTATAAAAATTTAGCTAAGTAACTAAAAACGTAACAGCTAGATATTAAATACATACTGCACGGTGAAGTTGAAATGTAGCCTATACAGAAAGCAACTGAATTCCTAGACAATCGTGTTAGGATCATTGATAGGGATGGACACAAGCTGGAAAATGCAGTTTGGTTTGTGGTTCATAGTGTACCCAGTTCACGAACCATGGGCCATCATGAATTTTTAGGAGTCAGATTAACTGGTTTGGTTCATGAGGTTTGGGACCTGGTAGAACAGCCTCCCAGCCTGCTAAAAACACCAAACTCACAGGGGTTCTCCTGCCTACCAAGTTTGGTGAGGATTGGATTGAAGGAATCCCAGTTATGCCCCCCCCCAAGAAAATGCCCCCAGGAAAGGTCTTTCTGGCACAGGTTCAGGAGGTCCCCCCCCCATCTCAGGGTTTCTCTGCTGCTCTTGCCAGTTTCAAATGACTCTTGTGAGTTTCAGGAGGGTTTCCTCCCTCCTTTGCTGGCATTCCTTTGTGTTCCCATTTTCTTGCACAGAGGTTGTAAAATACACACACCCCCTTCCAGCTTGGATTTCTTGTGACAATGTGCTTTGAGATTAATCAGAAGCTTTCATTGCCACAGTGGTACTGGATTATGTTGAACATTCTGTACATTGAACTGGTTATACTGGGCTTGCAACCCCGAGGAGATAGTTTGGAAATGTATCAGTTCATGAACCACAACAAATCTCCACAAACAGCTTCAAAGTTTGTGGAAAGTTCATTCTGGTTGACCTGTCATGAACTTGACTTCACGAAGCATGAACTGGCCAAAATTCTTCACAGACTTTAGTTCATCAGCCAGTTCGTGCCCATTCTTAATCGCTGGTCAGAAGAGAATGTTCCCTTCTGTATTCGATAGTTGCTTTATCCATTAAAAAAAACCTTGCAGACTGACTTTATGTACATTTGTTTGGAAACAAGTCCAACTGAGTTTAATTAAAGATATGTTCCTATGAAAAAATTTTTTTGTATTTAAATGAACATAGGATTGTAAATTAAGTTTAAACAGCCTCACTTTTAAAGCTATGAAAAGCATGAATATAGCTAATGCAAGCTATAGTCATTAACTGCACTATAGACCATCAGGCAGTTGATTCCCTTCCTTGAATGAAACGACTTGGCAACAGTGATCCATGCAATGATCACCTTGAGATTGAACTACTGTAATGCTGTCTACATGGGCTGCCCTTGTCACAAATTTGGAAGCTACAGCTGGTGCAAAATGCTATGGCCAGGCTTTTAATGGGCCTCCTAATGTGGGAGCACATTCAGCCTGTGCTGAAGGCATTGCAATGGCTACTGATAGCATACTGAATTCACTTCAAGGTGCTGGTTCTTAGCTTTAAAGCCCTTTATGGTCAGGGACGTACATACCTGAAGGACCGCCTTTCACCACATGTTTCCCAGAGAGCACTGCGATCAGAGTCCCAACATCGATTGGCCCTCCTCGAACCCAAGGATGCCAGGCTGGCTATGACTAGGGCCAGGGTGTTCTCGGTGGTGACTCCTTTTGATCGAACGAGCTCTCAGAGGAGATCAAGGCCCCGCAGGACTTTATGCATCTGCAGGGCCTGCAAGACGGAGCTCTTCCACCAGGCCTTCTCTTAGGAGCCACCCCTGATAGAGAACCCCATTCCCTGAAGTCATTAGAACAACCTGAGCCGGCTGCACAAAGCAAGATCTATGGGCTGACCACTAGGATGGAATACTGAAGGTTGGTTGCCATAATTTAATAACTTATTAGTATCATTAATGTTAGCATCTTCTAATGTTGGAATGTTTTATATGGTTTTAGGATTATTTAAATTGTTTACTTGTGTTTTTATTCTTTTCTGTAAGCCACCCTGAGCCAGCCTTGGCTGGGAGGGTGGGGTGTAAATCTGATATAAATGACTGAATGACTGAATGAATGGATGGAAAATTACAAACAAGGGCTTTGAAGGTACATGGGTTCCAACGGTAGATGGTCACTCTTAACAAATTAGACTGGAAAATGCATATACTAAATTTTACCTAATACTTGCATAATAAAGTAGAACACACTTCCAAGATAATGAGTATATGCATACTTTAGGTGTTATGTCCTAATGGCAACTGCACACACAGTCAGAGAAATGCACGTGGCTGGTCTGGCTACCGAAGCTCTGCTTCAGGAGACAATAGCCCGGCCAGATTGTAAATTAGACCAAGCAGCCACCCAGGTTCTATCAGGGAGTGGGCCTAATCTTATCAGGGTAATCCTATCAGGGAGTAATCCTATCAGGGAGTTGCGCAAGGCTGGGGGTGCAGTTTAGACCTATATTTAAGCAGACCCCTGAGCCCCGTTCAGTAGCCTAGAATTGTACCATCAATAAACTTATGAGCTAATTTCACTGCAACACATCTCTGGACTCAGTATTTTATAGTTAAAACAGTTCAGGAAAAGCTCAAGGAATAAAAATGATTTTAAACTAAAAGTAGGAAGCCAGACCAGAGGAGGGGGGGCATAATAAGCATGGTCATTAAGGACTGGAAGGTTATTGTCCCACTTCCTTCAGAAATCAAATGAGGAACAGAACATGATTGGCTGAGCAGATATTTATCCATCCAATGGAATACTCCAGAGGCCTTCACAAAGTTTTCACCTTTTTCATGCAGGCATGCTTCTGTTGAACCACCCAACTATGGAACAGCAAGGCATTAGCTGGTTGCCAAGGAGCCAATTGGGAATTTGGGGGGGTTTCTTGAAATTGGCTCTTATGGGGATCATTTTTTTAGCCTGCTTACAGGAAGTGAGATACATAGGCCTGGGTCCTTGGACTGGTTAAGCCATAACTAGTGATTACAAGAACAGAGTGAAATGCTCATTATAGGTACAACAAATTGGTGTACATTCTGAAGCATCAGCTGATGAAGGGTTACTATTGCAACAGCCAATGTCATTGTACTGTGCTAAGAGGTGCCCAGCCCCAGCCCTCTTCCCTGATGTGGTTCAATGCCATTACCAGGTTCAGAAAGATATTGCTCAGCACCAAATGCACTCCTCCCCCAGCTCCACACCACACAAGGCCCGTTATGTGCTGTTTTGGAATGCCTTCCATCACTCCTGATGTCTCAAGGTGCTGGCTGATCATCCATACTATCATGAGCAACCTGCCTTATCCCTGCCACACAAGGTTTGCCTAGCTTGCCCCATCTGCTGATGATAACATCCTACAGGCCACAATGTAAATCAGCTACACTGCATCCCTTCTCTCATAACCTAATGCCTTATCCTTGCACCAGCATCCTGAATTAATAGTGTGTTCAAAATGATCTGCCCAATATGCTGAAACAGGCAACCTGGGCCATCTCCCTGTGTCTGCAGGAATACCCTGGGTGCCTGAAACCAGGCAAATTTGAGACTCCCCCAGTGGTATTTAAGCCCATTTGATGCCCCTTGTCCAACTGATCCATTTCAGATCTGCAGTTCAGCAATAGCAATGTCCTTGTTGAATGTTCCAGTTTAGACACTTGTAGGGTTGTTAGCAACCCATCCCCAGATTAAGAAGCAAAACAGCTCCTTGATACATAAATGCAACATTGCAAGCCATAAAAACTGCAGCCCAGAACAAGCCTACCTCACTACAGCCAGAACATGGTGTCATATCCTTGTGCCAATTGCCTTATCAACTCCAGGTTTAAAAGGGGTGTCCAGAATCCCAATGTACCAGTGCTTGTCCACTCAGGGTTTTTTTAGTATCTTCCTAATCCAGAAGTCCACCATGGTATCCATTAACCACCACCACCAGTGTCTGCCTTAAAGGTTAAGGGAGCTAGATATGTCTTAATGATCCTGACAACTAACCCCTCTTGTGTCAGAAAACCAGAAACTGCTGGACATGGGCTACCGGCAAGGACCATACCTGTTCTAAAACTAGTGTTTATGCAAAATCTAGAAACTTCTTACATAACCTTGATTGAACCATCCTTGTTGAAACTCATATCCTACCATCACCTTTTCGTTTCCAAAGAAAGGCTGTTAAAATACTGGGGCCAGTGCCCCCCCTCCCCGCCCAAACACTGTGGGCTAGAAAAATGAATATGAAAACCTTTGCTAATTCCTTCCTTTACATAACCTGCATCCTATCTAGTGGGGTTGCTAACCAACCGAGGTTTAAGGCCATCAAACTTAATTGGACTGGACACCTTTTAAAAGACCTCCTTTCAGCACTACACTCACCCCCACTAGGGGATCACAAAGCAACATCCTACCATGTTTTGTGCACACCAGCATGGTTTTCTCCACACCAACTGCATTCCTGCAAAAAGCAGCACTGCCTCATCATAGCAGAGCCACACAGACTCCATGTACTCTGAATATACCTTACATATAATGTCCAAACACTAGAACCAAGCAGAAGCCCTGTCAAGCTAAGCTTGGACCACCACTGCCATATAAATATTGTAGCCAGAGAGCCAGTTTTCTCAGTTCCTTTCCACTTGCCATTTTCTGTTTCTCCTTAATATCCACAGGCACTTCAGGCTCTCTAAATAGTAAAGAAAAAAAATCCACATACTTCCCATACCAGATCTTGAATTTTGTAGCCAGTGAGGCTGCTCACCCAATGACAACAAACATTCTGCATATGAGAAGTGCTTAAGTGGGACTTGCCTAATTTTGCCAGCAGGATTTTTAGCAACCCAGACCTTGCCAGAGAAGCTGCCTTTGAAAACAGACTTTGAATTAGCTTCTCAAATGTCTCTCCATTAGCTTCCTCTATCTGTGGTGCTGGAGGAAAGTTCTAAAGTGGCTGTGGCCATGGTGGAACTTGCCCTGAACCTGACTTGCTTTGAGCATCCCAATACCCCTTTTTCCAAAGGACCAGACACCTCACTTAGAAAGAGCTGATTCCAGCAGCACAAACCCTGGCATTCAAGGAAACAGAAAGGATTTTACTAGCATGCCTAGCCACCTTCCTAAGTATGGGCATCACCCCACCATATACTCCATGGAAATTCAAGGCTGCCAATCAGGCCATTCAAGGACTTCAGTCCACACCTCCAACTCTGCATTGTTGGTTTCCTCCTTATCAAAAGGCATGCCAGTTTGGTGTAGTGGTTAAGTGCGCGGACTCTAATCTGGGAGAACCGGGTTTGATTCCCCACTCCTCCACTTGTACCTGCTGGATGACCTTGGGCAAGCCATAGCTCTGTACCAGCTATTCTCTCAAGGACAGAGCTTTCTCAGCCCCACCTACTTCACAGGGTGTCTGTTGTGGAGAGGGGAAGGGGAAGGTGTTTATAAACCGCTCTGAGACTCCAAGTGAATGAAGGGGAGGATATAAATCCAATCTCTTCTCTTCTTCTTCATAGAAGAGGTTTTTTAAGAGGTAGCCTTTGGCAAGTCCACCCTTCTTTTGCTACATTTTCTAGAACCCATGCTGCAAATAACTGAACAACTCTAGAATGCCTGCTTCTTGTCCCAATATAAAGTTCTTCATGAACAGTGCTTTCCTTCATTTGCAAAGAAGCTCTCAGGCAGGTCTTGGTCAGGGATTCCAAGTTAGCAGTTCTTTGGGAGGGTCTGAAGGACACATATACAATTATCTTAAATTAGTCAATTAGTTCATCTAAGTCAGTACTACCCACTCAGACTGGTAGTGGCTCTCCAGTGTTTATAAACTGCCTGGCCCTCCAACTGGAAAGAAATCTGTGAATACACATTAACAAACTTGAAGCTGCCTTATACTGAATCAGACCATTGGTCTATCAAGGTCAGTATTTTCTATTAGACTGTTGACAGCTCTCCTGAGGCTCAGGCTGAGGTGTTTCACATCATGTACTACCTGATCATTGTAACTAGAGATGCTGGGGATTGAACCTGAGAGCTTTTGCATATAAAGCAGATGCTCTACCATTGAGCCATGGCCCACCCTCCCTTTTGCTGTGTACATAATAGTCAATTAACTACATATAATATTTTTCTAGTTTTATCATTTATTTTAATTTGTTTTTGAACCCCTAATTATAGAAAACTTCTATTCACTTTGATCAATTGTCAGCCACCCACCTGATTGAACTATATAAAACTAAGTAACTAAAATTGTAAGAATATTGACTTATGTAACTACCCCAACCTATTAACTTGGCATAAAACACCTATTATTACATATGTATGCAGTATTGTGTGTGAGGGTGTTATCATTTATTTATATTTTATTTAATGTGCCAAAGAACAGGTCAACTTGGACCAGGACAGGTTGCCTACATCGTAAAAACCCAGCAGTCACAGATGAGAGCAGCCAAGACCAGCCTTGAAAGTTGCTTCCCATCAGGTGAAAATACTCTCCATCAGCTGCCATGTAAAATGATGGTCACTACTTCCAAAATGACAGCTGAATGAAGTGTGGGAAGAAAAACCTTCAATAAGCTACTGCCATGCAAAACGTCAACTCACACAGTATAATTGTAAGTGACTGCTCAATAAATGGCGGCCTGCAAGATCTATATGGTCAGAAACACACACTCACCCAAATCATGATGGAAGAGAGCCCCAGGAACTAAAACTTTTATTACTGCTCTCCAAAAACTGAAAACACTGCTGATGTTCTGCTTAACACCCAAATGGCTCCAGTAGTTGAATGACTTTGTCTTTACTATTCCGCTTCCCCTGCAGAAGCAAAGAAAGATGTGACAGGGCTCTCCCTCACTGAAAAGGCTAGAGCAGGTACTCACAGACACAAATTTATTTATTTATTCGATTTATACCCTGCCCTCCTTGCTGAGGCAGGCTCAGGGTGGCTTACATAAAAAATAAAATAAAAACTTGCTATTATAAACACCTTGAAACAGCACTAAAAGAAGTGGGTTGAGGTTATAAAGAGGAATCTATGGCAGGGGGGGATCAAACAACCAACTGAGGAAAGCAAATGAGCAATTCAAAGGACGAGAGAAGAGAAAGCTGTGGACAGATTTGAAGGAGGGAGCGACCAAAGCCCTCCTCCCAACACCCCTTAAATTCAATCACATTGTAAATTCTAACACACACCTGTGATCACTCCCACTTTCTCGCACAAAATGCACACACTATCAATCTCTCTAACTTAAAACCATCCACCCATTACTACTCCATTATGTCTAAAACTATACCAGTCTCAGAAATCCAGCAGAAGCCTTTAGAGCTCTGTGTCTCCTCAGTGGAAATGAGCAAAAGCCTGTCTGAGAGAGGTACTAAGGATGGACATGAACTAGCTCACAAACTAAAGTCTGTTACAAATTTTGCCCAGTTTGTGCTGATCAGTTCGTGCTTCGTGAAGCAATGTTCATGGCAGGGTGCCTGGCATGAACTTTCCATGGCCTTTGACCTTGTTCATAGCAGTTCATGAATTGATATATTTTCAGACAGAATGTGCTCAATAAAGATGTTTACCAAACTTCAAAGCAACAGGGGGGCCGGAATTCTCCAGCCATGGAAACACCAGTAGGGGCTCTCCAAAGCTTAACAGGCACTGCTGGTTCCCCAAAACAGAGTTCCCATTCTGCTCTATGGGACTAGAATGCTATATATACCCTCAGTTCTCCCCACCTCTCCCTCTCTTGGCTGTTGAGGTTATAAATAGGAATCACCTCTGTTAAAAGCAGAGCAGATTAATTTATTTCTGATTGTGAACTCCTCTTGTCTGGTAGTGTTTGGGTGTTAGGTGGACTCAGGGCACTAAGCCACCACATCTTTCTGCTCCCACTGACCAGTGGGGCTTAGCTACTGGGTGTCTCAGTTGAGGACCCACATTTTACACCCTCTCACCTCTCTTGATTGTTAACACCTATCCCCTGGTGGGGTTTGGGTGTTAGGTGGACTCAGGGCTCTAAGCCACCCCATCTCTCTGCTAATGCCAAGCAGTGGGGTTTAGCTACTGGGTGTGTCAGCTGAGTATCCAGATTTTGATTGTGAACACCTCTCCCTTGGTAGGGTTTGGGTGTTAGATGGACTGCAGGCTCTGAGCCATCCTGTCTCTCTGCTTACGCCAAGCAGCAATGCTTAGCCACTCAGTGCCTTGGCTAAGGACCTACACTTTATACCCTTCCACCCGTCCTGATTGTGGATTGTAAACACCTTATCCCCTGTTGGCATTTGGGTGTTAGGTAGACTCAGGTCTCTGAGCCACCCCATCTCTCTGCTCATGTTGAGTAGTTAGGCTTAGCTACTGGGTGCCTTGGCTGGGGATCCAGATTGTGAAATCTGAGCCACCCTGTCTCTCTGCTCGCACTGAGCACAGGGGCTTAGCTACCAGGTGCCTTGGCTGAGGATCCAAATGGAACTCCTCTCCACTGCTGGGGTTTTGGTATTAGGTTGAATCAGGGTTCTGAGCCATTCTGTCTCTCTGCTCTGATTGTGAATCATTAGAGAGGCTTTTCCTTGGGTGGGCTCTTTGATGTAGAGGTGCTAGGCTGCAGCTCCTCCTCTTCTTTGGCTTCTTCCACCAGCTGTTCCCTCTTACCACACCTGTTGGCTTGTGGCCTCCACACTCCTTTGCAGAGCTCATGCTTCCATTGCATGAGCTCTGCATTCAGGAGAACAATGCTGTATTTTATCCAGGAGTCACAGATACAAACCAGCTTGTACTACCCTTTCTTGGAGAGAGGATGCAACCTGTTGGTGATGCCCACCTGTAAGCTCTCTGCCAAGGCTCTGACCCACGAGATAACATCTGTTCCTTTGGTGCCTGGCTCTAGTGCGATGACATTGGTGGTGTCCTGAAAGAGCTTGAGGACACACACCATTTGGAAGATGAACAGTCAGTCACTGGAGCTGATCATGAGCTTCTCCTCCCCATGCAGGATGGTCATGGAGGAGATGACATCCTGCACCATGCTCTTCTGTTCCACCAAATGTGCAATCATGGAACAGGTGGGGTTCCTCATCCCCCTCTCCCTGCCTCTCATTCAGCAGACAGGAAGACTTGATGCTGCCTGAGAAGTGGGCAGCCAGGTGCCAGCAGGTCTTGAACAAGAAACACATCTCAAGGAGGGCAGAATCACATGTGGCCTTGACAGAGCTCCCCAGCTCCAGAGCATCCTTCACCACCAGCTGAAGCATGTGTGCCAGGCAGATGATGCCCTTGAGGTGCACAGTCTTCACCACTATCAGTAAATTGGCACTGACATCCATGATCATGTAGGCACGAATGATGTTGCCACCACCCACCCACTCCCTCAGGCTACTCTGTATCATGACAGCACCATTTTGTGCCATATGGTCTGAATCTATCCCCTGCACATGGAGCAGAACCACTTTGTACCCTTTGGCAGGACTGTCTCCTCCTGAGGCCTGGGCTGTGCCCCAACAGTTCTGCTGGCTTCTCCAGAAGTCTTCCATGAAGTGCATGGTTCTGCCTTGCACTCTGGAGAGATGAGCCTTGACCATCATCTCTGTCGCCAGTAAAAGGCTATTTACTCTGTGAGGGAGAAGGATTGGCTATCCACAGCAATCATCTTGCTGACAATGAGGCACATGACTGCTTCCTGGGCCCTCCATGTAACTATTTTGACCTCTTAGAGGGTTGCCCACCTTGATGTCCTACCCAGAGCACTCCAAGTGAAGAGAGCCTTTATTAGAGGGGCCTCCTGCTCCCCCTCTGCATCTCCCTGCTGACAAGGAGTGGGCCTCTTCTTCTGCTTGCTGGCCGTCACACTTTCTTTCAGTGGTAACATGGTTCAGTGCACCTTTTGCAGGTGCCTGCAAAGGATGGAGGAAGACAAGTGTTGGGGGTTTGTGCCCCTCTGGGAGGCATAGCTGCTTTCTGGGCTGGGTTGAGAGGGGCCATGGAGGAGTAGGGAGCAGTAACAGGGAGTTGGGATATAGAAGGGGAGGATGCTTCCCCCCCCCCCAACTTCTGAATTTCTGATGTCAGAGACCTCCTCTCCAAAGAATGTTAGCAACTGCTGGTGTAGCTAGGCAGTGTTAACAACTCTTTTCCCTCTGTGGAGAACCCCAGGAGCAGATCAGAGAAAGGAGACTCCAAGACCTCTGGTGATGTCCTGCTAGGGCTGAGCTCCAGCAGGTGGCAGGATGGGTTTGGTGCCTAGGAGTGGGGGCCTGTGGTATGCAGGGGGTGGGAGACTTCTTTCCCCCATGACTAGCACCCTTTGCATCCACTTTCAACCTGATGGCACACCAAGCTGTACACACTCAGGAGGGGTGGGAAGGTGTAAATGTGAGAGATCTTTTCTGGGGGGTCTGTAACTGGAACCCCAGAAATATAATCCACCCCCAACTTGGAGAGATTGTAGAGGAGCCAGTCCTAACATCCAATATGGAAGCAACCCTAGTGACACATCTACTCTTTAAGAACATACTTGAAATGGTCCCCGTTCATTATTCAGTGTATGAACGTATAATCCATAAACACTTGGTTGAACAAGAAACTGTAAACAGTCTGTCTTTATTATGCAAGACATTCTGCATTGCTAATCACTTAAAATGGAAAACTCTGATCTCTCCTGAGAAAAATATCTAGTATTTATATTGCTACATATTAACATATTATCATTTCCAAATAAACAGAAGCAACTTTTTAAAACCTCCAACTGAATTATTTGCATTATTCTACAACTGGCAAGGACACAAAACCAACATTAAATTTTAACAAGCATACTACTGCCATTCACTTCAATGGTCCTTTGCAGAGAATCCTAAATGGAAACTGCACAGCAGCAGTGCTCTCAAAATAGCTCCCAAAACTATGAAATATGGTTTATGCATTACAAAGTGTTAAAAAGTCATGCCTGTGCTTGCTTCAGATTTCATTTTGGACAAACCTGAGTTTTATTTTATATGGTTGAAATCCAAGCTCTTGGAGAACTTTAGAATACCTGCTGATATCATCAGTTTGCAGTGAGGTCGATGGAGAGTAATAGGATAACGACGGATGTTGCCAACTCCAGTTTGAGTAATTTGTAGAGATTTGAGGGTGGGACCTGAGGAAGATGGAGATTGGGGGGGGGGGGGTTGCTGGCATTATCTATTCCATAGAGCCCACCCTCTGAAGCTGCCATTTCCTGCAGAGGAACTAATCTATGAGCCACCCCATCTCTCTGTTCATGCCGAACAGTTGGGACTTATCTACAGGGTGCCTTGGCTGAGGACCTGTGCCTAACATTTTCCCCAAAAGTACTTTCCTGGGGACATCTTCTTTAGGGGGCCATAATTCGGACCCCTGCAGTTGATGGGTGTGCTCTGGACCTGTGTGTTTCAGCACGGGGGGGGGGGGGGGGGCTCTGAGAATTCTGGGCATGCTTCTTTGCTCATGTGATATAGCTAGGGTGCTCACCAAGCTATCATGGGGTTACTTTGGGAAGCCCCTGTCAGAACTCTAGGGATATCTGTCTGAAGAAATAAGAAGTGACTCACGAATGCTCATACCCTGCCTTTAAGGTGCTAATGGACTCTTGCTCTTTTCTACTGCTACAGATAGACTAACAAAGCTACCTATTTTGATCTGTCTTTCTGTTTGTCATTGAGAACCTGCCTTTGGAGACTTGGGGGTGGCCCTGCCAGCAGTCAGCATGTTTCCATTCTTTTGAAGAATTGAAGAATTTGTTGTGGTTGATGGGTGTGCTCTAGACCTGTGTGTTTCAGCCCGGGGGGGGGGGGGAGGCTGTGAGAGCTGTGGCCACACTTCCCTTGCTCATGTGGTTAGGGTGCCTGCCAAACTGTCACAAGGTTATTTGGGGGAGCCCCTGTTGGAATTCTGTGGATATCTGCCTTTTTGTCATTCAGAACCTGCCTTTAGAGACTTGGGGGGGGGGGGATTGCAAACATAGGGGGGGATGCTTGCCTTGCTTCCAGGCTCTGGCCAGGTGAAGTTTCCATGTGAGTTTGGTGACACTAGCTTGTTCTTGAGCTGTTCCATACTCCTGTAACTGCAGTTGTCTTTTTAAGAGAGAACACTGGGGAGACCTATTTTGGGGGGTTGTAATTGGGACTCCAGAAAGGTAATATGTCCTCAACTTGGAGAGATTGTAGAGAAGCAGGCAGTAAGGTGAGGTTCCCTGTGTGTTTGGTGTGTAGGGGGTCCATTCTATACACCTTTGAACCTGTGCCTGACATTTCACCCAAAAACACTTCCCTGCGGGCATATTCTTGGCTGTAACTCAGACCCCCTAGGTTCAGTCTGCACATAACTCGGAGGACACATAGAGACATATCAGGGGGAGGTCTCCTGTGAGGTTTATGCCTCTAGTTTGCACAGGGTCCATTCTATACATTCTTGAACCTGCACTTGTCATTTCCCCATACAGCACTTTCCTGAGGGGACCTTCTTTTGGAGGCCGTATCTCAAATCCCCGAAGTTCAATCTTAACCAAACTTGGAGGTCAGGTAGAGGAGAGTCAGATAATTCTTGTTGGTTTGGTGTCTTTAGCATGCCAGCGGGGCATTCAACCTCATCATGACCATCACAAACCAAACTGGTTTGTTTAGCCCCTAAAAGTTTATGACTGTTCATGGTTCACAAATTGGGCACACCACAAATCACAAACCAAAATGTGTTTTCTTGGTTTGTGCCCATTCCTAAGAGGCACAGCCAATATAAATGCCCCTCAACTGCACCTTTCCATCGGCAGTTTTCCACCATAGCTGCCCAATCAAGCACTGAGCCGGTGCAATCCACTCCCGTTTTAATTACAGGAATTCCTTTTTTTTGGGGGGGGGGACACAAAAAAGTAGTTTAAAGTCAGATAGTTAAGTCCAAGTTCCTATAAACAATATGAAATTGCTGACGTTCAACTTTCTCATCTTCTTGCCCCAGTCCTATACACAACTTGAAAAATCAATGGTGTGGTTTGAGGATATTCCAGAACAATAAATCAACCTCCATACAGGGCCTGGAATTCTCCTGGAATTCAACTGATCTATAGACCACAGAGATCAGTTCCCCTAGAGGAAATGGAACCTTTGGAAGGTAAACTCTATGTTGACATATCCCTGTAATCCTATTGTAAAACAAATATGAAGTCATAATATATCAATCTCCCCAGGCAAAAGGCAGCACGTCCACATTGCAGCTCTTTTAAAAGGCATCAGCAGCCAAGGATTGGGAATGAGCATGTGGCCTCGATAGCTTGGCCTAGATACATGAGTTGTAGTGAATGTTTGTAGGATTGTTTTTGGGGGTTTGTCTTTGTTTTTGCTTTGTATGCCATTTCCAAATTGAGAACAAATCAACAATAGCTGATATTTGAAATTGTCTAGCAAAATAATTATATTGCCATTCCTGTTAGAACCAAACACATTGCCAATAGGCACAACATGATGAAAATGATTAAATAAAATTTCAGACATGTGTAAAGACAAGCAAAATATTCTGGAGACCTTCCCTGGGAAATGTACCTTTAATGAAAACTGAAGGATGAAAAAGAGACAGTAGATTTCTTCCATTTAATACACTTTTCTAATTTTATTTATTGGATTTTTGCAGTCAGATCTACATTCACATGCTCTGAAGAATCTTGATAGTATAACAGTGCTGAAAATTCTTAAGTGATTTGGCATTTGTACAGATCTGTGTCAGAGAAGGAACAAGCATATAAGATGGCTGCAGGGAGAAAGCATGCTGATATGCTTATTTATTATTTATACTACTTATGCTGCTGTTTTATTTTATTGTATTGCTTTTTCTTTGTGAACTGCCTCAGTTTGGTATCCAGAGAGGAACAGTATAAATATATTATAATACACACACACACACATACACACACACACACAAACACACTTGTATCTGCATATCTTCTAAATTACTGAAGGGACTCCAGTGTTTTGAATTGCTGTTTGGAGGGCTGCTGACAGTCACCACTGCCCCCGGATAAAGATTCTACCTTCCCCCATATGACCCTGATCCAAACCATGTGTCTAATTTTGTGACTTTATATTTGTACATATATACATGTGTACAAATGTAGGACACGTGACAAAGTGGGTTGTAGGTCACAAAAACTTCATATCACAACAAATCTTTAGTAAACTAATCAGTAAGAAATCTATTCAGTTTACTCTTACTGGGATCACTGGGATTGATTTTGCTAATGTATTTTTCTAAAAATTGTCATTTATCATATAATATGAAAATGTCTACAAAGCAGCATTTACACAATACAACAGCAACCCACTACCTGTACAGTGTTTAAAATGTAATTAAACCTAGTTAAGGGAAGGGGAGTTATAACTTCTGTTCCACATGTGTGACCACTAAAGTAGATTAACATTTCATTGAGACCAAGACTGACAAATCGGTAGGAATTAGAGGGTGGAAGAGAAATGAAGCATATCATGAAAGGAAGAGAACAAAATGAAAGCAGGAGAAAAGTGTGGAAAAGACAAAGAGAAGTTAAAATAAAGTGTTGTTTTTATTTTCTAAAATACACTAACAGGAATAGACTGGCTGAGCAGATGGACCTATGGAGCTGAGTGGAAGGAAAGGAAGAGGGAAACAAACTGGTGGAGACAACAACCTTGTTAGGAGGCAGCAGCCTGTCAATGACTATCAGCCATGAGCTGCACTGGCCAGTTTTCCCTTGCTCAAATCAAAACCATACCAAAGAAGAAGAAGAAGAAGAAGAAGAAGAAGAAGAAGAAGAGATTGGATTTTTAACCTGTCCTTCACTCACTTGGAGTCTCAGAGTGGCTTACAAACTCCTTTCCCTCCCCCTCCCCACAACAGACACTCTGTGAGGTGGGTGGGGGCTGAGAGAGTTCTGAGATGTCCTTGAGAGAACAGCTGGTACAGAGCTATGGCTTGCCCAAAGTCATTGAGCAGGTGCAAGTGGAGGAGCGGGGAATCAAACCTGGTTCTCCCAGATTAGAGTCCGCGCACTTAACCACTACACCAAACTGGCTCTCCAGTTTGTTGAACAGGTTGTCATGATCAGAATCAAAAAATAGTAATCATGATCAGAAAATAGTGGCAGTTTTAAAACCAGCCCAAATTTCAGATGATATGAAAAAGTCTTTACAGTATTTAATATGATTTTTAAAAATCAATATTCTTTCTAACTGGCATTTAATAGTCACTGTCTTAAGACTACAAAAACACTAAACTTGACAGTTTTATTGAAGCATCATATGAAAAGTATATAAAAGATGTCTATTTCTATTTCCTGAATTTAGGCAGTAGATTTTCTGTTTAAACATTTTTACTATCCTTAATCATAAATTGAGAGACTAACCCATAAATTATCTGGATCTTTATTCTGATCCAACTAGGTACCCATATATTCTGATCCAGCAAGAAACAAAAAGAAACATCTAGTACTAGATGAGGAATCAATCCTGGATGCTGCAAATGGATGCTGCATGTACCCACCCTTCCTACCTGGTTTATCTACACTCACATGTAGTATTTTAAGAGAACCAGCTGTCTGAATTGGCAATTTGCCTAGATTTAGTAATCTCTTCCCTTTCTCTGATAGTCATAACTGCATATTTTCTGATAGGATTATGTATTTGAATTCAGCCAAACGACATGTTACATTTCCCTCACAGCCGCACAGCATTGTATTGCTTTTAACAAACCACAGGCCCTCATTGGGCTGCCAACTCTGGATTGGGGAATTCTTGGAGATTTGGGTGGAAGGAGTTTGGGGATTAGAAGGAGCTCATTAGGGATGTGATATCATAGGTTCTGCCCTTTAAAGCTGCCATTTATTCCAGGGAACTGATCTCTGTAGTCTGGAGATCAGCTATAATTGCCGGAGAACTCTATGCCCCATCTGGAGGATGGGTCTGTATTCATGTTTAACTATATTTAAAGTTGTTACACAGTTTGTTTTGGTTTGCTTATCTGCACTGTGTAATTCTGCTGTGGTGTTTTTGTTCCCATCTGGAGGATGGCAATCCTACTATGGGAACCTGATTTGGCTCAGCACTGTTATGGGGATTCTTGTCTTCCTCTGGAGCCTTTTTCTCATGCCAAAATGGTCCTCAAGAGAGTAATTTGCTGTACATGCAGCAACACTCATGCAGAGAGTTAGATTTAGTCCACATGTTCCATAAACAGATAAGTAACAACATGCAAACTGCAGGGCAGTTTAGACTCTAAGAAAAAGTTGCAGTAAAACATTCCAGAATCTCATATTGGAACTGGCAAAACACAACAACTATGAATTAAAGGTTTTTGATAATAGTGAATCTATTTGTCCATGCAACGGTCACCTTGAGGTTGGACTACTGTAACGCTCTCTACATTGGGCTGCCCTTGTCCCAAATCCGGAAGTTGCAGCTGGTGCAGAATGCTGTGGCCAGGCTACTGATGGGTCTCGCAAAGTGGGATTACATCCGGCCAGCACTGGCGGCGCTGCACTGGCTGCCTATAGCGTACCGAATTTGCTTCAAGTACTTACCTTTAAAGCCCTATATGGACAGGGTCCAGCATACCCGAGGGACCGCCTTTCCCAGCATATACCCCAGCAGGCAATTCGGTTGGGGTCACAACATCGGCTCTGTATTCCGGTCCCCAGGGAAGCCAGGCTAGCCGGAACCAGGGCCAGGGCATTCTCAGTGGCGGTTCCTGTCTGGTGGAATGAGCTCCCAGAGGAGATCAGGGCCCTGCAAGATCTTGTACAGTTCTGCAGGGCCTGCAAGACTGAGCTCTTCCGCCAGGCCTTTGACTAGGAGCCACAACCACCATCATTGCCTACCATCGTGAGCAACATCAACAATGAGGGTCGGCCTCTGAGCACAGCCCAAGCCAGACGGTCATGGGGGAGGGCCAGATATCGCCCCTGGGAAGACACCATCTGATTGTTTACTACCAACATTACTGGAAGCCCTTTAGTGGGAATAGTTTTACTGTTGTAGTTACTGTTGTATTTTAGAATGTTTTAACTGTTATTGGATTGGCACCATGTGCCACTTGTGAGCTGCCCTGAGCCCGTTCATGGGGAGGGCAGGATAAAAGTATAATAAATAAATAAATAAAACAAAAATTTGTGTTATATAAGCAACTTAAGTAAATTTATAAACTCTATAGTATTGCAATATGTATACATTTATCAACTCAAGGCTAATGAAAACCTGTAGGTATAATTATGAATGGGTTTTTCCTGCTACACAATGTTTTGACAGTAGTGTAAACTCAGGATATGACAGGCGGGGGATGCTTTTGGCTGTATGTCACTCATAGAGAACACCTGAGTTTATATACTTACATTTTTGACAGTTAGTTTTTTATTTTAAGGTGATCCACTTAGTTACTCGTGTTGGCCAGTTCAGCTTGTGTCAAGTTATCAATCATCATTCATGTCCCTGACAGAGGTTATATATAAAAATTGCTCCAAACCTAACAATTATATTTAATAATTATGGTTGGATCATGTGAAACTGATCGATGGCAGACAGGTCTGTGGGAGTCAGGAAGCTAAATATTCTCCAGGCTGAATATTTATTTTTGAGACAGCCAAGACAAAAGTCTGCACTTAGGAGCTGTTATCTGAAAGGCCAAATGAGAATGCTAAGTTTGCCCATTTTCAACGGCCTTCAGCTGTCTATAGCAACCACCTGGACCATTCTTATAATGAGCACTCAATGTAGGAATACAGAAGGGTCAAAGATATTGGCTTTGTTGGCTTACTTATCAAGAATAACGTTTTTGTTCCATTGATTTCTGTGAACTTTGAAAGAAATGAGTTTTATAACCCTAAAATGGTTCACAAAAATACTCTCAACAAGATACACAGGGCAGAATAATATTCTGTCTGTAAATTCTATGTTGAAACCAGTGATATTAGGAGAATTCACTTCTATTACAAGCATCATAACACTAAAGTAGAACCTTAAGTCACATTGGTTGCATTTGCAATAGAGCAACTAATATGTCATTTTCATTTAATTTGCTTCTATACACTGTAGCCTGCTTGTTTCAACTGTTTTCATTATTAGTTTTAGTGATTAATGTGTTTCTTATAGTATTTTGATGTAATTTTTACACTTCTGTATTCCATTTAGATGCAACTGGTGCAAAATTAGACATCAATATTAAGCGTAGTAATTTTATCAAATTTATTTATTTATTTATTTATTGAAATTTGTATCCCGCCCTCCTCGCCATACGGCAGACTCAGGGCGGTGTGAGAGTCCTGCTCAAAGTAGTCAAGGATCAGATCTCGGTTGGTTAACCACAGTTCTTTATTACCTATTCCTACATTAGTACAGCATCTCGGATTATTGTCAGAGATGAGACAAATAATACAAGCGGGTCTATTATACCATTCCAAGGAGTTTGAATTACCCATAGGTAGCCAATCCCCTCAAGGGAAAATTGGCGGGCTAAAAGGTGTCTTGACCGTTTGGTTCACACAGGAAAAAAGTGAGGTGTTAAGCAGTAAATTTCCCTTCTCAAACCAGACCCCTCAGTTCACATAACAATTCATGGCTCCAAGGTTCTTTAGCATGAGATAAGAGATGAGAGCCGTCCTCCCCTTGAAGTTACTGCCGGGGCAGCTGGAATGTGGAGGCAGGGATGAGAGGCCTCCTTGTTCTCACCCTTAAGGGTTGTCACCCTCCCGACCAAAACAGGATTAATACAGGGTCCAATACATAATGGTTACAAGGTTACATAGTATGCATGCAAGATTACATTGACTGAATTGACAGATTCTGACACCCTGCCCTCCCCATAATTCTCTTCACCTAGCCTTATCAGGGAACATTTTATGAAACAGTTTAGTTAACCTGGGGGCATGAACATGTTCAGAACGAATCCATTCATTGTGCTCCGGGCCGAAATCTAACCATCTAACTAAGTAATACAAGTGGCCCCTTTTCATCTTGGAGTCAAGGATTTCAGTTATCTCGTAGTGTGGACTCCCCTCCTTCATCAGTGGAGGAGGAGCTGGAGGAACTGGATGCCATGCATTCGGCCCAGGATCTTTCTTCAGCAGGCTGAAATGAAACACAGGGTGCACAGAACTCAGTGATTTAGGCAGTTCCAGTTCAAAGGACACATCAGAGATTTTACGTAGCACTTTATAAGGTCCAACATATTTCCATCCCAATTTTCTGCTGGGCTGCAGCCCATGGATATTTTTAGTAGAGAGATAAACGGAGTCCCCGGGTTGAAGGTCCCATCCCGGTGCTCGCCCTCGGTCTGCATACTTCTTGTAGTCCTCTTTGGCATGGTCCAGGGCTTTCCCTATTAATGGCCAGGAGTCCTGGAGGCTGGACCACCAACTCTTAAAATCCGAGGGGGGGGTTTGGGGGTCCTCCTTAAGGGTAGGGAGTGGTTTCCCTTCAAAGCCTCCCACTGCTATGAACGGTGAAACCCCAGTGGAGGAATGCACTGCATTATTGTAGCTATATTCTGCAAAGGGCAGCAATTCCACCCAATTATCCTGGTGGTAATTTGTGTAACATCTCAGGAATTGCTCGAGAATTTGATTAGTTCGCTCGGATTGGCCGTCGGTCTCTGGATGGTAACCCGAGCTTAAGGCAGGTTCTATGTCCATTAGTTTCAAAAGCTCCCGCCAGAAGGTGGCAACGAACTGACTTCCGCGGTCGGAAACCACCCTCTTCGGAAACGCATGTAATTTTATCACGTGGTTGAAGAAAGCTTTAGCCATCCCTTTGGCAGTGGGCAATTGCTTGAAGGGGGTGAAATGGGCTTGTTTAGAAAAAGTGTCAACTACCACCCAAATCACAGTTTTTCCCTTGGAGGGGGGCAAATTGGTGATAAAATCCATGGCTATGTCTTCCCAGGGTCTTGAAGCAGTGGGTAGGGGGTGCAACAATCCCGGGACTTTCCCCCCCCGTTTTTTACACATTAAACAGGTTTGGCATGCCGAGACGAAGTCCGAGACATCTCTGCGCATGCGCGGCCACCAGAACTGACGCTGGATCAAATTAAGTGTCTTTAGGAAACCGAAGTGCCCGGCTAGCTTTGAGGAGTGACAATTTAGCAAGATTTCCTTGCGTTTGGTCTTAGGCACCACTAGTTTGTCCCCATGCAGCCAACAGTGGTCCTCTCTTTTGGAACACTCTCCCACCGTTTCCAATTCCTCTATTTCTTCAGGAGCATACTCCCCCCCCCCACTGGCAGTTCCCTGTGGTTAGCTCAGCTTTCTTTGTTTTGCTCCGAGTGATAACCACCCCTCCCAACTGCTGGGGGGAGAACATGGAATCGAACACCTCTTCTTTCACACTCTCATGTTGGGGCAATCTGGACAATGCGTCTGCCAGGGAGTTAGCCTTCCCAGGAAAATGCTTTAACACAAAGTTAAATTTGGAAAAGAAATCAGCCCAGCGCAGCTGCTTGGCATTGAGGGACCGCTGAGTGCGCAAAGCCTCTAGGTTCTTATGATCAGTCCATATTTCGAACGGAGTTTGCGCTCCTTCCAACCAGTGGCGCCACGTAGTGAGCGCTAACCTAATGGCCGCGGCTTCCTTGTCCCACACCGACCAATTCCTTTCTGTTTCGTTAAACTTTTTTGAAATGTAAGCCAAGGGGTGTAGTTTCCCCTCCGAGTCACTTTGTAAAATGGCCCCCCCCATGGCTACATCCGAGGCATCGACATGGATTATAAAGTCTTTCGTTTCATCCGGGTGGGCCAGAATGGGCTCAGAGGTAAAAAGGGTTTTTAAAGCCTCAAACGCCTTCTGACACTCCGCATTCCACGCCAGTTTCTCTCCTGGCTTTCCTGCCTCGGGCCCCCTCCCCTTGGTTTTCAACAAGTCCGTTAAGGGAAGGGTGACTTTAGCAAAGTCTTTGATGAAGGTCCGGTAAAAGTTACAAAATCCTAAGAGGCTCTGCAATTGCTTTCTCGTTCGCGGAGCCTCCCATTGCACCACCGCCTCCACTTTACCCGGGTCCATTTCCAACCCCTTCTGAGAGATGCGGTAGCCCAGGAAGTCCACGGACTCACGGTGAAACTCGCACTTAGACAGTTTCACAAAAAGCTGGTTTTTCAGTAAAGTTGAAAGAACATCCCTGACCAAAGTCACATGCTCATTCTTATCAGTAGAATAGATCAAGATATCATCTATGTAACATAACACGCCCTTAAAAAGGTGCTTGTGCAACACTTCATTGATTAAACTCATAAAGACCCCGGGCGCGCCACTTAAGCCGAACAGCATCACTAGGTATTCAAATTGCCCCAAGGGGGTGTTAAAGGCAGTCTTAGATTCATCCCCTTCCCTTATGCGCACCCTGAAGTAGGCATCTCGCAAATCCAACTTGGTAAAAATCTTCCCCTTGGCCGCCTCTGCCAAGAGGTCCTTTATTAACGGGAGGGGGTAGGCATTGGTGGTGGAGACTGCATTTAGCCCCCGGTAGTCAGTGCACAGTCGTAAGCCCCCATCCTTTTTCTTTCGGAACAGCACGGGCGCCGCAAAGGGGGACTTGGCGGGGCGGATAAACCCCCTTGCCAGGTTTTTGTCCAAGAACTTCCGCAGTTCTTCCCGTTCCGCCGGGCTCATGGAATATAATTTACCCTTCGGGAGTTTCTCTCCTGGGAGGAGCTCTATGGCACAGTCCGACAGTCGATGGGGGGGCAACTCGTCCGCCTCGGTCTCACTGAACACCTCTAGCAAGTCTCTATACTCTTTAGGCACCATGGCAGGGGCGAGGGCGAGTGCGGGAACGGGGGGAGGCGGGCTCGGAGGTTCAGGGCCCCATCCGGGGTCCCACCGGTGGCTCTGGCAGCATTCGTCTACCCACGAAATCTTCCCCTCGCTCCATTTTATGTAAGGGTCGTGCGCCCCGAGCCAAGGGCTGCCCAACACCATAGGGAACTGGGCGTTCGGGGTGATGACGAAAGCTCGCTTCTCCCAATGCTCCCCCGTTCCCAAAATCAAGCTCTCAGTCTCTGCTATGCACTCCTCCTTCATTTCCGACCCATCCATCTGTGTAAACTTCAGGGGTTCTGCTAACGGGGTGACTTTGGGTCCCAACCCCTCCACTACCAGGGGGCTGATCAGATCTCGCGCGCACCCAGAGTCAATTAGAGCGCGAACCCTCATGTGGGTACCTGATCCAGGGGTCACCACCGTCACTACCATATATAACAGGGGGCCAGGGATGCTCACCGGAGATGGCGCTTCTTGGCGGGGGACCTGCAGCTCTGCGCCGCTCACTGCAGGCCGTTGGAGTTTCCCGACATCTGCACTTCCATCAGTTCCAGCTCTCCCTGGTCGCTCGCCACCCCTTCCAGCTGTAAAGCCCGGGGCTTCATTGGAGTTTTCCCCCGGGTAGGGGTGCTCCCCGCTCCGGGAGTCGAGGTCTTCGGGCCCTTCCTCCCTCCTCTGGGACAAGCGGAGGCGAAGTGGCCACTCTCCCCACACTTCATACACAACCCCTGTCGAAACCTCGCATCACGGACGTCTTGCACATTGGATCGGGGCTTCGCTCGGGGGCCTGCTTTGCTGGCTGCCGTCGCGGACGCTCCCATCTTAATTAGGGCGAAGCGTTCCTCCATGTCGGTGGCAGCTCTCATCCAGGTGTTCAGGGTGCCCGGGTGACCCCCTAACAGCACCGTCTCGTAGATTTCCGGGTTCAGGCCCTCCCAATACTTCTCCATGAAGAGTTCCTCCGGCCACCCATGGATTTTTGCAGCGATGCGCCGGAACTTGTCAGTGTATTCCCTCACTGACGACCTCCCCTGGAACAGCTTTCTCAGTTGATTTCTGGCTTTTTCCTCACCCAGGGGGTCCTCGAACTGATGCCGGAGGGCCCACATAAAATTGTTCAGGGAGCGCAATTCAGGACCAGGGTTGTCGTGCAGGCTCACATACCAATCGCTGGCGGTGTCTTTCAGCTTGGACCCGATGTAGCCAATTCGATCTTTCTCGGTAGGGTAGAGGTGACCCCAACTGTCCAGGAATCTCCCGATCTCCAGCGTGAAGAAATGCAGCTTCTCGGGGTCCCCATCGAAAGTAGTCGTCAAAGGGTCGGAAGGGGGTGGGCGAGCGGCCGGCGCGGCCGGGACTGGGGCCGGCACGGGAACGGGCCCCGGAACTGGAGCTGGGACGGCCGGCGGGGCTGGTTGCGCCGGTAGAGCGGGCGCCTGCGGCTGAACCGGAACCCCTCCGGGCGCCTGCGGCTGTAGTGGGGCTCCGACTCCTTGACCGAGGAGGGCGCCTTGCATCGCCGTCATAGCGTCGCGAAATTGGTGCTGGAGATCGAGGGCCAACTCGCGGAGCTCGGCGGTGAGTTGAAGCCGCAGGTCTCCCATCATCTGATCCAGCGGGACCGTCTGCTCCTCGCGATACGGATCGGGCCCATACAGATCCAGTACTTCCTCTTCTGGAGGCGGGCGACACGGCCCTCCACGGTAGATCGGCTCGCGGTCGTCTCCTAGGTAGCTCGGTCTCCCTCGATCGGGCTGGTCTCCGGTGAGCGAAACTCTCACCCCTTTCCTGTCGTGCACCCACGAACTCACGGGTCGGCCCCCGAAGTGGCTCCATGCGTACTGGGGGGTCACGTTCTGATGGGTAATCGGGCGGCGCGGAATGTAGTAAGCCCCCTGGCTCGTGGTCACCGGCACCTCGGGACCTCCTCCGCCGCCACCACCCCCGTTCCCCGGATCCGCCGGGGTAACGGGAACCTCCTCTGGAGTAGTAGGTTTGAGGGGGACAACGTCGTCTTCTGACATGGTCAGGAACGGTTGAGTCCCAATCACAGATCTCTGACAATCTGTGAGAGTCCTGCTCAAAGTAGTCAAGGATCAGATCTCGGTTGGTTAACCACAGTTCTTTATTACCTATTCCTACATTAGTACAGCATCTCGGATTATTGTCAGAGATGAGACAAATAATACAAGCGGGTCTATTATACCATTCCAAGGAGTTTGAATTACCCATAGGTAGCCAATCCCCTCAAGGGAAAATTGGCGGGCTAAAAGGTGTCTTGACCGTTTGGTTCACACAGGAAAAAAGTGAGGTGTTAAGCAGTAAATTTCCCTTCTCAAACCAGACCCCTCAGTTCACATAACAATTCATGGCTCCAAGGTTCTTTAGCATGAGATAAGAGATGAGAGCCGTCCTCCCCTTGAAGTTACTGCCGGGGCAGCTGGAATGTGGAGGCAGGGATGAGAGGCCTCCTTGTTCTCACCCTTAAGGGTTGTCACCCTCCCGACCAAAACAGGATTAATACAGGGTCCAATACATAATGGTTACAAGGTTACATAGTATGCATGCAAGATTACATTGACTGAATTGACAGATTCTGACAGGCGGCTAACAACAGCCATTATGGCACAATACATTACTTGATTAAAAATTGAACAAACAAAAACATCCTAACACATACCACATAGATGACGTTACTTCAGTGCAATTATCAAACAGCAATCAAGCATATCCCCATATCTGCTCAGACATTGGCAGCTGAAGATCAGGCCAGGGCCAGATGTAACATTGTGGACGGCCCCTATTTAAAAGCCTGGCGGAAGAGCTCCGTCTTACAGGCCCTGCAGAATTGTAATAGATCCTGCAGGGCCTTGATGTTATCCGGGAGCTCATTCCACCAGTAAAGTGCTGCCACAGAAAATGCCCTGGCCCTTGTAGCTGCCAAGCGGGCCTCCCTCGGCCCTGGGACAGTCGGGTGGTTTTGGGATCTGGATCGAAGTGCTCTCTGGGGAATATATAGTGACAGGCGGTCCTTCAAGTAGGTAGGCGGTCCTTCAAGTCATAATTACTATGACTAGGGGAAAAGTTGACTATAGATTTGACCTGAGCAGGGAGGATCCATGTGACACTTGGAATTTCTTGATCAAAACAGTGTGCTTATGAAATGTAATAATATACTAATTTAGAAAGTGTTAAGAAAGGACAACGGGAAGACTTTAGATAAATTGTATAAAGAAAAGATCAAACGAGTTCAGTGACTAGATTCTTGATTGTAAATGCACACATAAAACTTATAAAAAGCTTCCCCCCCACACAAATGAGTAAAATGTGAGACAAGAGCACTCTATGCATAATGGGGTTACAGACTCACAACTGAATCCAGATTCCGAAGCAATGCCACTAGAAATTACCCAAATAAACTCTTTCATCCATATTTCCCCTCTTCCTGCATAAATAGTAGATACTTCCTGTTATACTGTGCTCCACTCTTCTGGATAATTCACAGTGGCCAGATTCTTCACTAGGAATCCAGTCAAATGAGGGATAAGCTCTACCAATTTATGACAGAAAAGTAGACTAAAATGAATTAATTAAATGCAGTCCTGCATCTTTGGAGAAGGTTGAGTCAAGTATGCAAATGATGGTTTGGGGAAGCAAAGTCTCTCTTCTTACTTTACCCTCATTTGAATGCAGGCATATTTTGCTTTCTCTTTTTCACTTTTAGAAGGGTGAAGACTGAACAGACTGGGCTATGCAAACTGCCTATTGGGGATGGGGGTGAACTGAACACGAAGTCCAGCTTCTAGTTCTTTGGCTGCTCTGCAACTGGCTTGGAAGCCCTTATTGCTGCTGAAAATACAGGCAAAATCTTTTTTAAAAATTTTCCTCAAAGACACCTGACATATAGTGAGCTTTTAGGGTTGCCAGCAGAAGACTGGCAATGGGCGGGAGACTGATCCCTACTGGTGATGTAATGTTGTTGATC
Organism: Lepidodactylus listeri; assembly: GCA_029233225.1. NCBI lineage: Eukaryota > Metazoa > Chordata > Lepidosauria > Squamata > Gekkonidae > Lepidodactylus > Lepidodactylus listeri. Next base: position 112,156,092 of record JARCFY010000001.1, on the reverse strand, counting down.
ACACGCTAGCATTTGGCCATCATTCTATGGTTTAACCATACAATTTTGAATGAATGCTAGAGCATCACTGGCTATGAAAGGATGCCACTTCTGGTCATAGTGGAAGTGATGTTGCCATCACATCAGGACACCAGTGATCACCTTCCCCTTCCTCCCCCCATTTTTCTCCCACCACCCAGCTGAGCAGGGGCAGGAAGGGCTGGTCAGGGGTAGGAGATCTCCCACCCAAAGCAGGAATCTGAAAACCCTATGGGCTTTGGAGGGGAGCAATTAAGTACAGACACCAAAGCCTTGACTCTATATCCTTCCCCCAGCCTGCCTGATGAAATACTCCTATCAGCCTATACCTACCATCATGTTAATGCTCAACAGCTTGAATTCTTCAGACAAGTCACATCCATTGTTACACAGAACAAGATCCTTTTCCCATACATGATTACAACTGGGAAAAAGTGGCATCCAATTTCTGTAGCGCTTGTGATGTCTCCAGTCCCTGCATAATATACCAGAACTAATCACACCACATTATTTCACTTTACTCATCACATCTCTTCTCAAAAGATTATTTAATAGTATTCACAGGTCAGAAGAATGGAATGACTAAGTACAGATCCCCCCCTGTAAGCCAGCTAGGTGCTTTTGCACTCTTATGAATGATAAATTCATAAGTGATAAATGGACTGCTAATTGTGTGAGAGGAACTAGGAGGTATAACCAAGGAGAAAAAACAGCTACAAATGATGCCAACAAATGCTTGAGACAGTGGTTCCCGAGGTTGCCAACTCCAGGAGGCTTCTCTTAACACACAAAGACACTTACACCGGAAATGGCCATCTTGTCATTTTGGCTAAAGACATGTGCTCACAGACTCCATTACAATACATGTTCTCTACACACTGCAGGCTGCAAAAAAAAAAAAAATATCCAGCATTCCTTGACCAGTGAAACAATGGACTTGGCCCGCTAAAACCCGGTTTGGCTGCCCAGAGAGGTTAATCCCATCAACAAGACAATGCTCCTAGCCGATGATGTCAGCTTCCAGCCCCAGGTATTCCTCTGACCATGCTAGGTAGAATCTAACATTGCCCAACCCCCCTTTTCCTACTGGACAAGAGCTAGTGGGTGGACTAGCAAGGGGTGGTCTCAGGGCAGGCATCTGGCCAAGCCTGCCCCCAGAGACCACTCCCCCTATAAAAGATAGCTCCCAGCAGCCAGCTAACTCACTTGCTTCGATGATCTCCTGCCCTCCCTTACCTTCAAGACTCTTGGTCTGCGCAGCCAAGGGCCTACACATGCTGCTGCTGGTTCAGCACATGTGCTTCTCTCCCCCCCCCATCTTTCTCCCAGCCTATCATTAATTTTTCCAGCGGAATTACACCAGATCTCTGGAGAGGTAAATATTGCCTTCTACAGGAAACCAACAATCTCCTGCTCATGCAAATGTATCTTACTCTCTCTCTGATTTCCTTGTTATTGTATAAAAGTGTGTGTGCATCTGTATTGTTTGAATGAGATATAATTTTCTTAGTAAAGAAACACTGCTTTATCATTACATCAGTCTCCTTGTCTATTCTCTGGTTTGTCTGGAAGGGGCCCAACCTCTGTATACACAGGTGTGATCCGTTTATGTCTATTGCCAGTTATTAATACTCATGATTCCCCAATATTGATTAAGAAATCAAGGCAATTTGGCTAACACCCCCCCCCAAAAAGATGATGGAATACAATCAGAGAAACTTGCTTATTATTATGTTGTGCACAAAAACACTAGTCAGGGACCAATACTGATTTATTTGGATCCTTTCCAATCTAGTTCTAGGACTGAAACCACCTTGGTCACTCTGCTGGAGAAACTGTACTGGGACAAGGACAGAAGGATTGTGATTGTGTTGTTTCTCTTGGACCCCCTCACCCAGTGGCTTTTGATACAATCAACCATTGTATCCTTATATACCACTTTTCCAAGCTGGGCTTTGGAGGCACTGTTCTGTGGTGGTTTCAGTCCTACCTAAAGGGCAGGTTTCAGAAGGTGATGCTGGGGGACTGCTGCTCAGTGCCTTGGCCTTAGAGGTCCCACAAAGTTACATATTATTCCTGATGCTCCTTAACAGCCACCTAAACCCACTTGGTGAGGTCATCTGCAAATCTGGGCTGGATTGTCACCAATGTATTGACACTCAGCTCTATCTCACACTTCTGGCTGATCCCAAGGAGGCTTTAGAAAGCAGTTTTGGAGTGAATGCCAGCTAATAAGCTGAAGCTTAATACCGACAAGATGGGAATGCTACTGGTGGGTGAAAGGGTTGACCTGGGATTTAAGGTGTCACCCATTCTGGATGGGTTGTCTCCCCTTGAAGTAGTAAATCCATAGTCTGAGAGAGCTCTTGGGCTCAGTCCTACTGCTGGATAAGCAGGTGGCAGCTGTGGCCAGGAATGCCTTTTACCAGCTTCGACTGGTTAGCCAGCTGCAGTCTTCCCTGTGCAGGAAAGATCAGGCCACTGTGGTGCATGCCCTGGTTGTGTCTAGATTAGATTACTGAAGTGCACTCCACTTGAGTCTATCCTTAAAAAGTGTTTGTAAACTTCAGCTGGTGCAGAATGCTGCAGCCAAGATGATGACTGGACTGGGTTGTAATGACCGTAATACTCTAGTCTTCTTCCATTTACACAAACTCCCAATTTGTTACTTCATTTATACCCCACTTTTCTCCTGAATGGGACCCAAATTAGTTTCCAACATTCTTTGGTGTGCACATTCACTTATATTTCATTATTTTATTTCCCAACCTTTTTTTACAATGGTATTTAAAGTGGATTACAACACCAAAAAAAGAAGGAGGGGGAGATTTCTGAATAAAGAGGAAGTCTCCCTCTCTTTTTCCTCTCTGCCAGTGGATCTTCCACTCAGCCTGTGCCAAAGGCCTTGTGCCTCTAGACATGCTCAGGATTTAAGTTCCAGCAGCAGAGTTGAAACAAATTCAGCCAGGTCTTACTCAGTTGCTGCTAGCCAGCTAACAGGGACATTCCCACTGTCTCATGAGCTAAGTGTTCTAATTAGATGGTATGCACATCCAGCACATATCTCTGCTCCATCACCACCTACCTTTGTTGTCCTTCCCTCCTCTGTTTTCACCCAAGAGAAAGCAGAAAAAAATAGGAGAGGAAGTGCAAAAATCCAGAAGTAGCTAAATGGTTATGCTTTCAAGAGTAATGAATAGGGTGTGTTTAGCTTGTGTTTTTAATCAGGAATGTGAGCTCAAAAAAGCAGGGGTCATTTCGAGGGGGAGCGCAGCTCCGGGAGTTGGTGCCAGCCCCCTCCTGCCCCGTGGGGGAATGCCTGTTTGTGTCATGGCTGCAGCAAAATGACCCCGTCCCCTGGAAAGGTCCTTGTTCCTCTGACAAGCCTTCTGAAGGCTTTAGTTACCACTGAAGCTATCCTCCCAGAATAGTGGTATTTCTGAGGCTTGGATTAGTAGCTGTCCCCTCTCTGCCAGCTCTTTCTTTCTTTCTTTCTTTCTTTCTTTCTTTCTTTCTTTCTTTCTTTCTTTCTTTCTTTCTTTCTTTCTTTCTTTCTTTCTTTCTTTCTTCCTCCCTCCCTCCCTCCCTCCCTCCCTCCCTCCCTCTCCTTCTGACATACTTCCTGTGATGTCAGGTGGTTTAGCATATGCAAATAAGTTATGCTAATGAGTTATGCTAATGAGCTCCTGCTCCTCTTTTTCTACGAAATGACCCCTGCAAAAAAGTAACAAATGTTTACCCAAATATATTTAGAAAATGGCCTGAATATAACATTTATATAACTCAGCAACAGACTATTTAGAATCTGAGGTGTCAAACCAATTAGTTACAAGAGCTGGATCAGACATAAATGTCAGTTTGTTGGGCCAGGCCATGTGTGCCATAAAATGTAAGATCAAGTACCAAAGAGATAAACTTTATAAAGGACACAGTCAAACCACATTAATGTAATTTTTTCCTCAAAATACAACCAAAAGCAATTGATTCTTAGAAGTAAAAGCAATTGATTTACTGGAGAACCCACAAAACTCATAGTAAATGTATTTAACCATATGCAAGATGAGTTTTTTCCCCCAAGGGATACCTTTGGGGGGTATCTTACATTTCCATACAAATTAGCTACTTTTTGTATATATAGCACTTTTAGGAGATGTCATCATTCTTGCAAGTAAATAAGCTAGTTTTTCAGCACCTATCACATATGCCCATTGCCACCCCAGCCGGAATAACGAGACCGACAACAATTTGGAATTAAACAAGGGCCACTTTATTAACTATTTAAACAGAACATTGAAGCAACAGGCAAAACTAAGCAAGCGCTGGAACAGGCAAGGCAGGCGTCACTCCCTGACACAACCTCCTTGCCCTTGATATGGGCGGGACACCTAGCTCTGGTCTGGAGCCAGCCAACTTCTGGCTCGTAACCAGCAGCCCAGCATACTGGTAGCCCCCCAGGAGCGCCTACCCCTGAGACTGCACAGACCTTCAGGGAGGAGCCTAGCCTGAGAGGTTCCCAGAGGCAATCACCATTCACCACCCTGGACCGCATGGCCCTAGGGCATTTCCTGATGACCTCCTGTTCCCAAACGGGATATGCTGTGAGGCGCTCACTAGTTCTATTTTTTTCTTGCAAAAACCTGCCAAGTGACCAATCTATTTAATACCCAACCACCGTCTATGCCCTTAAACCACCGACCACAGTGTAAGGTAGGGAAAAAACACCCCTACCTAAATTGCCAAACAAGGCAAAGGTGCAAAAATTCCTACCCGGCCCCGAATGGCGACCAGCAATAGCCTACACTGCAAACAGGGCGAGCGGGTGGACGAGCACGTGGAGCAACTACAAAGGCAGGAGCGGGGCACCAGCTCTTAATGGGCAAGCCCCACCCCCGCCTGCCCCGTGACGTGTCCAGCGAGGCAGCAAAACAGCCCCCGGGAGCCACGGCCTTGCCAGGCGCCCGGAAGCTCAGATCTCAGCAGTTCTGTACAGCTGCAATCCATCTGTGGCTCTTTTTCCCTCTCTTCCCCATCCTACCTCTAAGGATCTCAAGGAGGCACACTGGGCTCCCCCCTCCACCACCAACTGTGTGAGGTAGGCCAGGCAACAGAGTCCTGACTCAGGAGGAGGGTGTCTCAACCTGGCTCTCCCAGATACCCCACTCCCGGTTTTTATCCCTCTTGCATTTCCAACAGAAGTGGTAGGGCTGAGGAAAGACCTGACGAAGAGGATTTTTCCAAAACCTCCAAGAGATTTTTTGTCCTCCTGTGACAACTTTTCCCTCACAGGGTGAGAATGGGGGGGGGGGGAGAAGGGAGGTTGCCATCTCCCAAACATTCACTCTGCTTCCCAGCTCTGTGGCTGCTCAGACATGTGGCAGCAACATCAGAGCTCCTTTTCCCCTTCACTCCTCCACTCGCTTCTGTAGTTGGGAGGTCTTTCCCCTCAGAGCAGTATGCACAAGACAGTCCAGTGGCTTCCCCAGTCCACATGCTGGCCTTCTTCCTCCTCTCTTCCCTGCTAGCCCTACCCCTTTGTCACCTAACTGCCACTTTGCACACCCATTCTGGCCAACTCCCTCCTAATTGTTTGGGGAAAAAAAGTGAAGCTGGTTGGTGCAACAGTGGTAGTGGTGGCCACTTGGCTCTGTCCCCCATGTAGTGGCTTTGCCAATCCTTGTTGAACTGTGGTTGGATGAGGCAGAAGGGGAAAAGAACACCACACCTCCTCTTTTTTACCTTTGGTTTAATTCACTCCACACTATTTTACCTCAGCCTCTTAGTTCCACCCCCTAGCCATTCCCTTTCTATTTCTTGACACACACACCTCATTGCATGTGCCTGCATGCCTGCTCACTCCCCCCTTCTCAAGCAGCCTCCTGCCTGCCTTCCCTCGCAACAGTTGCTCACAGGCCAGGTAAGAGCCCTGGATGGGCCGGTTCCGGCCCCTGGGCTGTATGTTCGACATCTCTAGTATAGATATGTTACAGAATATTCAAATGCATTTATCCCTCTAATTTTTGACCTTCGAATGCACAAATTGCTTTATAATTGATGTCTTATTAGCCTAGAGGCTGGGCTGTTCTGGTTGCTTATTTTCAAATTACCATGTCCTTTGGAGACAGATATTTGATATTATAAATCATTCTGTAATCAAAGTAAATATTCAAATACATACCAGTCAAATCTACTTTAAATAAATCCCTTTAAATAAATCCCTTTAAATTCCTTTAAAAAAATTACTGAAAGTGAAATGGATCTTTTGAAAGCTTTTTCTTGTATAGAAACTGTACTGTCTCAACAACTAGACACAAAATAGAAAAAAATAATAGAATTTTCTAGTTATACTGACACAGTGCCAGTTTTATGTCACACATCCTCTTCTTTTGTTAAATGTTGCCTCTAATATAAATTGGAGCTGGAAGATTTGAAGTAACAATCCACAACATTGCAATTAACAGATTAATAAAGAACAGTTGAGAACATGAAAACTTAATTATTAAATGTTAAATTCTTGAAAAATAATTGCATATGGAAGTTTGAACTTTAACATAAGTTTATACAGCAAGAATGTAGAATTTTCAATCTCCACAGAAAGGCATTTTGTGGAGAGGGTGAAGCTTCTGGAAGTGATTGGGTTAGGTGCCCATAACAAACAAAAGAGCCTCTGGCTGCTGGAGTCAGGGGGATTGAATTAGATTAATATTTATTTATTTGTTTGTTTGTTTGTTTGTTTGTTTTCATTTCTGGCCCATCTTGCTGGGCATGCTGGCACAAGGCAGCTTACAATATTAAAATGCAATATAACAATAAATACAGTATTAAAAACAGAATCAAATACAGATAAAACAATGCAAGTGATGGTGACATTCAGAATAGAATCCGATGGTAAAACAGCATCCAGTCTCATAGGCTAGGAGATGTTCCTTTGATGCTTTGTTCAGTGGCGGCTCCTAATCAAAGGCCTGGTGGAAGAGCTCCATTTTACAGGCCCTGCGGAACTGCACAAGGTCCCACAGGCCCCTGATGTTCTCCAGGAGCTCATTCCACCATTACGGAGCCACCACTGAAAAGGCCCTGGCTCTAGTGATGGTCAACCCCACATTGAAAGATGGAAGTATAGGGCAAGAATCAAGGACTGTAGTTGTAATCATTATTCCTGCTAAGCTGTGCGTGTGAGCAGCCACTCATTAACACAGGAAGCCCCGGCTCAGCAGCAGTTTGGTGCTGTGCAAGGTCTTGCACTGCCCGTTACCCATTTTAAGATTACAGCAGTTATATTCTGCTCAGGATGTGAACTGCTCCACTCAGTAGGGTGAAAAAATTAGAGGGAACATTGGTTGCAGTTAGCCCGGGGATCAAGCTGTCTGAATGTGAACTCTCTGTTGTGGCTCCCACCTTGTAGAATTGCCTGCTTGAGGAGGTCAGGGAGCTTCCCACACTTCTTTAACTCTGCAGAATGTGTAAAACAGAACTGTTCAGAGGGACATTTTTATAAAATAAATAGGGTTGCAATATAATGGAATGGTTCAGGAGGGTGTTTTTATAAAAGGAACTGGATTGTCTTCTATGTTTATCATTCCATTTTCTGCTTTTGTTTATACCAAGTTTGATAGTTTTAAAATTGTTTCTGATTTTTTCCTGTTGCATTTGAATAAATGTCTCATTCTGTTTGATTGCATTATTTTACATTGTGTAATCTCTCTCTTGAGTCTCAGCAAAAAAGATGGGCTATACATTAAGTAAATTAAAATAAAACTATTCCAGATTAATTATTTATGCAGAATAAAACATATGTGATATTGGGCTAGGGATGCTGTGAACTTCATGGAAAACATGTTAGATATGCAAACACACTGTATTGAACAGCTGTGATTACTCATGAACTTTATCTCAAGAGGTGAGAATTTTGCCTCCCATAAGTATTAGACTTGATAAAATCACAGCACAAATTGTTGCATGTGAATATAGGTAATACCTGTTCATTCTCATAAATGGAGATGAATAGCTATCCACCATTATAAATATCTATGGCACTTTACGTGGTATTTTTCCATGTGGGCTGCTTTCCGGATGGGCTTTTTTTCCCGTGGGCTTTTATGTGAATGGGTTTTTTCCCTGTGGGCTTATTTCCCTGTGTGCATTTTTCCAAGTGGGCTTTTTTCCTGTGAGCATTTATGTCCATGGGGTTTTTCCTGTGGGCTTTTTTCCTGTGGGCTTTTTTCCGGTCATTAGTTTGGGCATCTTATTTAAGCTCCCTAGCCTTTCGCTGTGTTGAGGCACATTCTTGAGCTTGTTTATTTTGTTGTGGTTTGTTTCCCTGATTTCACTTTTGAAGCTCTGCATCCTCCACACAGGATTTGTCTTTCTGAGACTAGTTGTCCTCTTAAGAATTACATGTCATCCCAGATGGGAGGTTGGCTGGACTTCTGGAATTTAGAAGCCTTGTGACCTTGTCTGCAAGCAAGTTTACTTTCATTTTCTATAATATATGGACTTTACCTTTGAATTTTTTATAGGGTCGTTTTCACAGATGTGTTGGTTTTCCCTGTTCTTGCATGTCAACCACCAGCATGGACACCGTGCCTTGCCTATGACAATCTCTAGATGAGCCCATTCTCTTCTTCAGGGGGGGAAAGAACTGAGGCAAAATGGTGTTATGCCTTTCTGCTTTCTCTCTGTCCTCTGTCAGTTTCTCCATTTTCATCCAACAATGGGCCTATAATCTCTTTTAGCTTTTGTTTGCTCCTCACAGCTGAAGAAGCTTTTCTCTTTGTAGCAAGCCTTCCTGGCCAACCTCAGCTTACTCTGAGCTTTTGCCTCTCTGATGGCTAACCCGCAGTGCCTAGTAATCCTCAGATACTTTTTTTTAGAGGAATGTCCTTGTCTCCATTTCTTGAACATTTCATTTTGCTTCTATTGTGAACTGGGTTTGTAGCATTCAAGAGTCGGATGATGACATAGCAAACAGCATTCTTTATTGGTACACAACAATGCATGCAATACCAGCCACAAGGGCTAACTTTATACAGTCCCCAGGACACACCCAAAAGCCCATTGATGGGTTTGAATTTCCCACCCGAGTTCTTATTGGAAGGCTAGTGGTGGCCTAGGATCCTTGACTCCTATTGTTTCCAGAAGTCAAGCTCAGGCTGTATGTCGCTGGTGCCTTGTGGCAGTCAGCAGACATAATAGCTTCCTTAGTTCATTGTGGAGTTCTCTGTTCATCCACACTGGCTTCTTGGATCCCCTACCATGTTTCCATCTTATTGGAATAATGATGGCTTGAGCTTGCAAAAGCTCTTGTTTTAGGTGAGCCTACCCTCCACCTGCTCCTTTCCCAGAATTCTTGTCCATGGAATGACTCTCATCCTGCCTCCGAGTTCATTAAAGTCAGCCCTACTAAAACTGAACATACACATCTGGCTATGAACTTCTTTGGCTCTCGCATAACAAAAATAATTCTATGAGAAAAAAAGGGGGGGAAATCCCTCCATTTTCAAAGTGGGGGGACACGGCAGTAGCAAGCCTTGCAACCTGCAGGAGAGGGCTCCAAGAGCTGCATGCAGCTCATGAGCTGCAGTTTGGCCAACCCTGGACTATATCACTTTCTTCTAGATTGTATAAACCATGCTATGGGTATCAAAATAAACAGCCTGCAATAGCAGAAGGAGAAAACTGTGTTATTCCATAGCAATGTACATAGAAGATACATTTTTAAACAGTTGTAAAGAATGCCTTTCATCATTCCAAGCTAATGTCTCCATCAGCACAGTGACTTTCATATTGTGTCCTACAACATGATGCTAGGGCCAATAAAATGTGTAGATGGTAGGGGATATAAAATTTAGCTCAGCTTGTTGGATTTAACCCCATGAAGCCATCCTTACACAACCTCCTTTGTGCACAGTGCTACTTCAGTCTACTTTTAAAGCAAGGTTTAATGCACAGCTGCTCTGCGACACAGTCCAGTTATACTGGCCACCTACTGTTGCTACTTTGTGCCATATTGCTTTGAACCTGTAATAACTTGACCTTTGGACTATAAAGCCTTTAGGACAGAGAACCTGCTTATGTGTATGACACAAAGTTGTTTCAGTGATTAAATAGAGTAGCAGAAGTGGTTATGGCCCAGCAGCTTATTCATGGCAGGACAAAGCAGTTTAGGCTTACACTGTGTGCCTTCCTTTTAATCCAACTGGATCTGCCAGTTTCTGAATTCTTACAGCTACCTAAGCAGTCACTAGGTGGCCTAAAGACAGAAAAGGAATGTTCAGTGGGTGACTAGTAGGTTTCCTCCCTCCATCCACAGTTACAACAGACTAATGGTGAAGGAGGATGGTTCCTGGTTTCCTCAGTCAGCTCCAATAATGTTATTTGAAACCCAAGAGCAGCACTACTGAAAGATTTACCTTTTTATCCATATACCAGTTGAAATTCTTCATGCTTGTACCTTTATGAAATGGGTACCACTTTTCTGTGATTTCATCTCATGACACTAACACATGAGATGTGGAATTTATTATTTCTCATGGAGTGAATACTATAGATCTCTTTAATCCCAACCTTACTGATAAATGATAGAAAGCATCTGTCTTTAGCAAGCTGCAACCTCTTTTTAATTGATCTGTAAAAAGGCTTTCATAGTTTCTCAGTAAGTAGGGTAACTTCCTCTGGTGTATAGAATTGTGCAAGATTTTGCTTATTCGATGAACACGCTGTTCTGTTCGATTTGGGTTATAAGTAATCCTGGGGTCTCCTACTCTAAAAACTAGTTCTGTTCGCTGTTCTGTTCGATTTGGGTTAAAAGTGATCCCAGGGTCTCCTACTCTAAAAACTAGTGCTGTTCGCTGTTCTTTGTTAAATTTGGGTTAAGAGTAATCCCGGGGTCTCCTACTCTAAAAACTAGTTCTGTGGTGCGTTGGCCACCTTGTGCCAACAACAGTAACTGTGTAAGTATGGAAGAAGGGAGACGACTCCCCTTCCAGTGCCCCTGTTTGAGGTAAAACAGGAGACTCTCCTTGAAAGTAACTGCATAAGCCAAGAAGGGGGGAGAAGACTTACCTTTTCGTTGCCCCTGCTTCAAGTGAAAGCAGGAGACTCTCCTTGACATACTCCTTTTCTCCAAGGTTAGTTCCTCAGATCCGTGCATATGAAGGCTGAGGACAGACTGGCAATCTAAAGCGGGGCAGGCACGCTTCGCAAATGGAGGAAAGGAGCACATTCAGACATGCGCATCTGCCCGTCGGCTCTGTTGCGTACTTACCCGTCTCCCAGTCGCTTTCCTTCCGCTTTACCCGGACACCGGTTTTTCCCGGTGTTCAGGGGCCTTCCTCCGCATGCCTCCCGCTTCCAAACAGTGTGAACTGGAAGAAGCGGGAGACATCCGGAGAAAGTGTGAACGCACCGGCAAAAGGTTTTGCGCATATGCACATGTGCGCATGTGCGCACATGCGAAAAACATCAAAGGAAAACAAAAAAAGTACAGCGGCGCGCGCAAGCCGCACGCGCTGGCTATGCGGCAGTCTGAACGCTCCGTGGCAGTCTGAACGCTCCGTATCGCCGCTGATCCGCATTGCTCTGGCCAGTGTGAATGGCCAGCTCCGTGGGTTTTTTCCCCCGCTCCAGTTCCCTCCACTTTGCCTCCGCTTCAGATTGCCAGTCTGTCCTCAGCCGAAGTTAGTTAAGGGGACCCCAGGAAACAGGGTCTTTTCCCTTTTGTGGCTATTGGCCAATTTGGTAACTGTAACTTAAGTTTGCTCCTCAGATCTGAGAAGCTGAAGTTTGTTCAAGGGAAGCGCCTGGAAACAGGGTCTTTTCCTTTTGGTGAATCTTATTGTGTAAATTAAAGGAGTCATTAGGGCTGCCTTTTTGGATGTGATAATTTAAGAGAGTTAAGGAGTATTCTCTCTTTTGGTATGGAACTGAACTTAAGTAAGGAAAAAGAAAAACCCAGCAGGCAGAAATAAGTCACCAATCTTGCCATGCTGAGATCAAGTTCTCCTGGAAAACAGCAGCTTTGACCCTAACTGCATTTGCACCCCATGAGACGCTGCTAGAATTCCCATAAAATGATAGAAAAGAAAAGATGATAAATCCCTAAAATCCTTGTAAATCTTGAACAAAATAGTGAAAATTCTGTACCTTTTGTTAAATTAGGAAAACGGGAGCCTAAAATGCCTCAACTAAAATTCCTGGGAGAGCCCAGCCAACTCCCAGCAGTTGGAATAGAAGCAGGCATTCAATACAGCCAGGATGGCTGCAGCAAAATAAAATCTCCCCCCCCCTCCATTCCAACCCCAGGGAAAGAAACTGGGAAAGGGATGGACAAAGAATCCTCAGGAAGCAAGCGCTCTCCTTTTAATCCTTTGTAAATGAAACTTGGAGGGAATGGTGTTAATCCCCAAGAGACTACTGCCCAGAGAATAGCATTTCCCTGTGGCAATGTCAGTCTCCAGGTAAGACCTGGAGCTCTCCTGGAGTTCTAACAGATCTCCAGACTGCAGAGTCTAATTTCTCTGTAGAAAGTGAGTGCTTGTGGGAGGAGGGAAGACTTCATGGTTTTTACCCCACTGGAGTCTCCATCCTTCTTCAAACCTCAGCCTGAATCTCCAGGAATCTCCTGCCTGGACCTGACAACCTTAAACAGAGCTTGAGACTGACAAGTCCAACTTTTGTAACGTTAATATGAGTGATCAACCTTAGCTGTAGAACACATGCCCCCAGAAAGAACTTAGATTCAGGGCTATAAAACAGCACAGCTATGTTACCAAACTTTCCAAATCAAGCTTAAATGCCAGGAATAATCTTCCTGTAATTATGGCCATAACTGAGAGAAATTGAGAAAAATTTGTACCTCTGTTTTTACCTTCTAAAATACAGAACCCTACAAATCCCAGTCTCTTCCCAACTGCCTTTGGAAGAGAACTGGACCCCATTTGAGCCACATTTGAAACAGCCTCTGAGCTTACACAGAGTTCTAAATCTCTTGCCCAAACTATTTCCCTCAGCAGGGAACAGCTTTCTGTGACTGCCTCTCCAGATGTGAGTGCTCCTCCCTTTGTTTGCAAGAAACTTCCAGTTCATAAGTCCTTAAATTTAGGCCCACTTCAGCCTTCCCTATTACAATAGAAAGGTTTCAAGTCCAAACCTCTAAACATTTGTCCCACAGAGATAGAACTCTTGGTGCTTCACTCTTGGTGCTTCCCCAATTTCGACTTCAGCCTCCTCACAGGGCTTCACAGGGCTTCAAACAAATAGGGTTTTTCTGCCCGTTTCATTCTGGCCTATGCAGGTCAAATGAACACACAGAAAAATTCTCTAAAACAACCAAAAGACTGACAATTTAAAATTAGCTTAATCAGGAGACTTAGCAGCCCAAAAAGAAATGGAGCAATTATTTTCCCCTTCCCAAACCTAAATGGGCAGGATTCACAGCAGTGAAAGCATAACATCAGAAATATAACTTTTATTTTTCCTTCTTCTTTGTAAACTCCTAATAATCCATAGAGCTACTAATCTCCAGGTCAGAACTGGAGACTTCCCACTGCACTGTTGGGGAAGGAGAAAAACCTCTCCCCCCCCCACAAAACCTTCTGCCATTTGAAACCTCAGTAGGTAAAATGTATTGTCTTTGGCCGAGGACAGACTGGCAATCTGAAGCGGGGCAGGCACGCTTAGCAAACGGAGGAAAGGAGCCCGTTCAGACATGCGCATCTGCCCGTCGGCTCCGTTGCGTACTTACCCGTCTCCCAGCCGCTTTCCTTCCGCTTTACCCGGACACCAGTTTTTCCCGGTGTTCAGGGGCCTTCCTCCGCATGCCTCCCGCTTCCAAACAGTGTGAACTGGAAGAAGCGGGAGGCATCCGGAGGAAGTGTGAACGCACCGGCAAAAAGTTTTTCGCATATGCGCATATGCGAAAAACATCAAAGGAAAACAAAAAAAAGTGCAGCGGCACGCGCGAGCCACGCGGGCTTGCTGCGCGCCAGTGTGAACCCTCCGTGGGCAGTCTGAACGCTCCGTATCGCCACTGATCCGCATTGCTCTGGCCAGTGTGAACGGCCAGCTCCGTGAGTTTTTTCCCCCGCTCCAGTTCCCTCCGCTTTGCCTCCGCTTCAGATTGCCAGTCTGTCTTCGGCCTTTGTTGTTTTGTGTTATAAAGCCTTTAAAGGCTGCCCCTTATAGAGGGTTTAGGAAAAGCCACGTTTTCCTTTGAAATATTTTGTTTTAACTGTTTATATGGCCCACAGTTCAAGAGTAACTGAGGGACAAACACCTTTTCTTTTTTTTTTAAGAAGCACATTTTCTAACTGTTGAGCTCCAGCACTGCAAGAAGCAGTAAATTCTCCATTTGGGGCACAAATGTAAAACCTCCAGATTAGGCAAATGATTTTGGCAAATCCCAAGTATTTTGGTTTTTTTTAAAAAAATAAGCCCACTTTAGCCTTACCTGAAGATGCCAAAAGAAGTTACATTCTAACACCTCATGACGTGCAATTCAGCTGTCCTCCCCCACCAGGGCAGAACACTGATCATTTTCCCTTTTGCGAAATTTGCATAATCCAAGAACTAGCAGCATGCGATAAGATAAAGGAGTACTGGCAATTGTTGCTTCTCTGTTTTGTGAATTCACAGAGGGTTCTGTGAATTCAAGGGGGGAAGTGCAAGGAATTTTTTTTTTTGAGTTTTTCCTTCTTTTGATCTAGTGCAGGAAAAATTTTCTTTTGAGTTTTTAATCTGGCCTGAAAAAGACCCAATTTTTTTGAACTGTAGCAGCAGTCCTGCTAAAATCTTTTGAGACTCATGTTGCTCCTAGTTTGAGAGAGAGCCTCATCAGACAAAGACAGTCTATCTGGAAAACCTCGCCACCCAACAAAAGCCTCCTCTCATCCCCCATCGTCTCCCCTCTTGTAAAATTTACATTATCAAAGAGCCAGCAGTTCTGAAATGAGGTGAAAAGTGGGGCTGTCATTGTTCTCCTTCCCTCGTTTGTTAAGCATAATTTCCCTCTGCAACCAGAGACAAAAGTCCCCCCCCCCCTTTTTTTCTCTCTCTCTCTCTCTAAGGCAACAGGGAGGAGGTGGGTAGCGAATATTTAGATTTTTCCCTTCCTTTTTGGCTAAGAATGTGGCCACTATTGCAAGAATGTCAGTCTCCAGGAAAGCCCTGGAGATCCCCAAAGCGACAGCCTTTCTCCAGAATACTAAAGTCAGTTTCTCTGGAGCAGGATTGGTTTGATGCAATATTAATTTTATGCAATTTTTATACACTGTTCTTCCTAAATTGCATCTCCTAATCTACAGGAATCTCCTGGACTGGAGTTCGCAACCCTACCATTTGGGATGGAATTTTACTGTAGAATGCTTTGAAGGGAAGGTTCCCTCCCCTTCCCTTCTTAAACTAGGTTTAAATTCCCTTTTGGGGCAAACTGCTCTAGAGTTGCCCCTCTGCCAAAAGACAACAGATCATTGCTTGGAAGTTAGAAGTTCTTTTTGTTGTTGCAATTTTTATAGCTTTAATTCCTTAAGAACAAAAATGCCGCTTCTAGAATTTTGCAGTTTTGGATAACTTTGCTTTTCTTGAAATCTTTCTTTGAAGCAGCAGATTGCATCCTTTTCATGCTTTCCTTCTAACATTTTTTTTTACTACATCACATCTCAGGAATCTCTGGGAGAGCCAGTTTGGTGTAGTAGTTAAGTGCATGGACTCTCATCTGGGAGAACCAGTTTTGATTCCCCACTCTGCCACATGCAGCTGCTGGTGTGACCTTGGGTCAGTCACAAGTTCTTTCAGAGCTGTTCTTTCAAGAGCAGTCCTCAAGAGAACTCTCTCAGCCGCTCTTATCTCACAGGGTATATTCAACATAGATACTGTTTCTATTTCCTTAAATGTGTTACTGCCTCTCATTCTCAGGCTTTGTCCTGTGTAGTATCAGTTTTTTTAGGATTCTTTCTCATCTTACAGAAGTGGGTCCCTGCTAGCTCACTCTTTGCTAGTTTTCCTTAGTCTACGACTTGGTTTTTTCATCTGCAGTGTTTATCATGCAAATCCATTCTTCTGTTCTAGCTCAGCCTGGTTTCAGCCAGCAAGCTAGGAAACTCTTTATATGCTCAGAGGAACTGTTTACTGGCACACAGCTTGTGCCAGAGGCAATTTTTTTTTGTTTCTTGTGTTGTGATCTCTTAACCTGATTTCTTAATCCATAAAGAATTCTCTGAGCCTTATCAAGCGCCACTGCTTGTTCTATGTCTTGGATTTTCAATACAGGTTGTGATTCAGCTGCTTGGTAAAATTATATCTCTGTCACTCATGCCATATTCTTTCATTTTTGTTTCATTTACACTCTGTGTACACAGGGTGCTATTTCTAACAAAAGTTTTATGCCTGGGACACTGTACCCACAGCCCAGCTTCTCCATATACCCTACAAAAGGGCTTCTTTGAGATGCATGATCAGAACCTTCTAAGTTTATTTTCCTTTTTGAAGTTCTATCCCTGCATGGCCACAGTTTCTTTCTAGCCATACAAACCCTTGCTAATCTTTCTCTTAAGTTCTTTCATTACAGCAGGAACTCTAAGTCTGAACCTGCAATTGAAATCTTATGCCTGATAATCGTATAAGTAATTTTTAGGACTTGTTTGTCTTGTGTGTGTACTAAATATTTATTGCTTTTCAGGTTTTTGCTAGTTTTATTTTAATTTTATTTTTACTTCCTCTCCCACAACATGGGAGAAGTCAGATGTTTTGATGAGTATTGTTATATTGTCTTTTTACATTCTTTGACTTTTTATTTTTTGGGGAAGTGTACGCCACCCCCACAAGCCAGGATTTATTTTCTTTTTCTCTTTTCTTTGGGGCACCCAATTTTTCCTACAACCTTACAAGCCATGGCAATACAATTTAAAATTTTGAAAAAAAAATTATTCTGTTCTGAGCTCACGTATTGTTATTATTATTATTTTTATTGTCTCCAGAAGACACTCTATTAAATGTGGTCACATGTCTTGCAAAATGTCAATCTTGATACAAGGGGGGGAGAGACACTGTCAAAAGTGTCCCCTCTTCCTATAAACTGCCAGTACATTGCATTGTGTTCTAATGGGTGATTGGGTGTCCTATCCCAATCCTTCAATTCTGTGTTGCAATAATGCTTTTGTCTATATTTCCTATGATCTAGTATGTGCTACTAATTATTAAGAGTTTTTTTCTCCTTCTGTGTGTGCTGAGGTGATTGCATTTGATTTGTTCTCATATATATATATATATTTCTGCTGTCCCATTATACTCTTCAAGTTTTCAGAGTTTTGCGTATATATATATAGGACCCCATGGACTGTACAATGGACTTCCAGGTGGGAAGAAAAAGGATGTTTTCTACCTCCATGGACTCTTGGGAAAGGGACTTCAGCATCATGTGTATTCCTGTTGTTCTGTGATAGACAGGGACTGCCCCTGCCTGATTGAAACTCAAAGTAGTGCCTTGTTGCAAATACTTGCTAACATGATTTGTCTAATGATATACCTTCATTCATTTGTGATGTCCCAGGTATTCCAATGATGCCTTCAGCCTCCACACACAAGCATCATCAATGCATCTCACTCAATTACATACTAGTATCCAACTAGTATGGCCTTGCTTTTTCCATTCTGCCTTGGTTAATAGCTATGTGTTTTAAAACATTACCTAGAGTTAGCCATTTGATTTAATATGCATTAATTATTTTGCTTTCCTTTCTGTATCTCTTTTATGGTTAACAAATTATTAACCATTTTTCTTTCTGAATAATATATATATACCCACAATGCTTTTTGATAGCAAGGGGGGGACGACTCCCCAATATGCAAACCGGTCTCCTCCTTCCTAGCCGAAATGACTCGTGTCGAGCCGGAAAGTAACGAAGTAGACCGAGGCAATTGTGTGACGATAATCGAGGCCTATGAAATGCCTCCAAAGCCAAAAATCAACGAGTCACGGTGCTAGCTGCTATGTATAGTGCGCCTCCCTCCTGACTTTTCTAATCCGTTTTTTTTTGCACGCTCCAGCACCCAGGACAGCTCCAGATGCACAGGAGGGAGGGATGAAGAACTGTTTGTATGAATTGTGTTTTTACCTGATCCGAATGAATTCCTTTTTGTTAATGGATGTATGAAATGCTTGCTCATATGAATTCTCTCGTTGCCTATGATTCCATTGAAGTTTTAACTGTATGAATTCCTTAGCTTAATGAATTAGTAACTCCATATGGATTTGTGGTTGCTTGTATACCTCATAGGAATTTCTTTATTTTTATACTGAGTTCTTAGTTTCTTCCATGAATTACTATTATGTTTTCTTGCTCCATGAATTTTAGCTAATATGAACACTCATATATATATTTATGAATTTCTTTCTGTTCTACAATTAATTTTTCCATTCTTCATGAATTACTACATATATATATATATATATATACACATATATATATACATATGACTTTTTCTACTTTTATGAATTTTAGATAGTATAAATTGCTTCACTTTTAAGCCTACTTTTATGCATTTTAGATAATATGAATTGTTCCCTTTTGGGAAACCTTTTACCCACATGAATTGCCTCATCTTAAGTAACTTTACCCATATGAATTGCTCCAAGCCTATGAATTACTCAGTTTTCATGAATTCCCTCATTGTTATGAAATGCTTTGATTACCAACATGAATTTCTTTGCCTTATGAATTTCTTCCATGAATTCCTGATAGCCATAATGAATTAAGTGATCTAATAGTATAGTATATAGTCTGATTTTTTACTAGTGCCTTTATGAATTGTCTTAGAATTGTATATGTATTACTGCAACCTTTTCATGGGTCATCCTTATTTGCCCTGGTGATGGGATCCATTCCAGAAGTAATTTGGAATTTTTAGTAGGTTAGTTTTTTTTAAGTCTGTCCCTTGTTAGAGTAGTGACACCTGGGTCCTCCAATGACCAGATAAGGGACAAGTGACCAGACCTCCGGAACTGCCAGCATCGTGTTTCAGTTCCTGATGTGGGACTCTTTCATCTGACACTTTCAGGGTCCCAAGGGGGGGGATTGTAAGCCAGCAAGGCATATTATATGCTCTTATGAACTGTTAAAATCATAAGTTTGAACTTTGGGTTGTTATTCTGCAAAGGGCAAATGCACTCTCTATTGCAGTGAGAGGCTCCAGCCCACAGCAGGAGACTTCCTCCATAGTTCACACTAACATGGAGACCAGGGCCAAGGAGAGACTGACAATGTAAAGCGGGGCAGCCCCACGTCAGAAGTGGAAGAAAAGAGCCCGTTCAGACATGCGCATCTGTCCCTTGGCTCCATTTCGCACTTACCCGTCTCCCAGTCGCTTTCCATCCACTTTAACAGGACACTGGGTAAAACCAGTGTTCAGGGGCCGTCCTCCGCATGCCTCCCGCTTCCAAATAGTGTGAACCGGAAGAAGCGGGAGGCAAAACAAAAAAAGCGCAATGGCACGCGCAAGCCGCATGTGCCGGCTCCGCGGCAGTCTGAACGCTCCGTATCAGCACCACTGCGCATTGCTCTGGCCAGTATGAACGGCCAGCTCCGTGGAGTTTTCCCCCCGCACGAGTTCCCTCCACTTTGCCCCTGCTTTACATTGCCAGTCTGTCCTCGGCCCAGGACTCCATTTCAAAGAGTCCTTCTGTCTCCTTTACGCTGGTCAATTCACACCTTCCCCCAAAGTTCCTGTAAGAGATTATGTTAAGGGATGTTACCAAGCAACTAATCATCGGCCATCGAGTGACCTGGCCAGAGCCATCACGAGACAAAGGGTTGGCACCATGGATCCTAGCAGCTGCCCAGGTGTTAGTTCCTGCTTAGCACCCAGATTTGCAATATTGACCACTCCTTCCTACCTCCTCCTCCTTATGACACTGATCAATGGTAGGGCTAGTGGGGATGGACCAACTAGTAGGTGTGTCAATGGGATGTGGTCAGCGCAGCCTGCCCCAATACCACCTTTTAAAAGTTCTTACACACTATTCAAGCTTAAGCTCTTAACCCTCTACGTGTTTCTGCTGGTTCAGATCATGCTCCCCATCTTTCCTTTCTATCCCTCAAATCTTCTTTTGGAAAAGGATCACCCATCTCCAGGATAGGTAAAGTATTACCCTCAACAAAACTCCTGCTCATGCAACAGTGCTATTTTCTATCTAAGTTTCCTAGATCTTGTGTGTGTGTGTGATTCTGTTTTTGTATGCTTGAACAACATTTATAGTAAACATCATTCAAAGAAACCACTCAGCCTCATTGCCTATTTTCTGGGAACTCCTGGAAGGGGCGGGACCTTGGTATAGCTGGTAAGAACCCGGTATTCTGCCAATTGCTAAATTTAAATTAAAGCAATTCGGCCAACAGTATCTTTGGATGGGTGGTGGTTGTGGTTGTTTCCCAAGCCAGTTCGTCAATGGCTGACCAGGTTGGGGGAAGGTGTTGGAAAGAAAGTTATTTGAGTCTGGAACTTCACCATTTTATCCCTAGTGTTCATTGGGATTAAGAAATGGTGGTAGAGGTTCAGTTCCCGTAAGTATCCCATTGGATATGCAGGTAAACAAAAGCTGTGTGTGACAGACTTGTTGATATGGGCTCAAAACCATGGTGTTATTGCCAGTTATGCTAGTACACCCTTGGACATCCTGAAAGATAAGGTAATTTGTACTGAGTGGATGGTTTAATATTTATACAGATTAGCTGTTAGTTTATAAACACAGAGCGATTCAATTTCTGGTGACTGGCATCGTTTCAGTGATGGGGGGGGCAATCCAAACAGAAGGAGAAGGAGAGCTGGTTTTATGTCCCACCCTTCATGACCTGAAGGAGTTTCAGAGCAGTTTACAATCACCTTCCCTTCCTCTCCCCACAATAGACCCCCTGTGAGGCTCTGAGAGAGCTCTGAGAGAGCTGTGACTGACCCAAAGTCACCCAGCTGACTCGTTATGTGGAGGAGTGGGGAATCAAACCCAGTTCTCCAGATTAAAGTCTGCTGCTGTTAACCACTTAACCAAACTGTCAGAAGAGAATCACAATTAAAATTCAGTGATATATATGAGCCATCCAGACAAGGAAGCCAGGATAGTGTAGTGGTTAGAGGGTCAGATTAGGATTAGAAAGACACAAATTCAAATGTCCACTCTGCTATGGAACCTTACTGAGTGACTTTAGGCCAGTCACTTTCTCTCAGCCTAACCTAACTGTGAGGATAAAATGGATGAGGGGCTTTTTAATCTGTAAATGAGATGGATAAGGGGGGAGCATCATAGAAGTTTATAAAATTATGCACTGGATCTTTTTCTACCTATGGCATAATACTCAGAGGCATTCAATTAAATTGATAATACTTAAATTGTGGAAGTCACTAATTGGATATAGTAATAATCACAAGTTTAGATAGCTTTAAGATGTGTTTAGAGAGATTCATGAAAGATAGGTCAGTCTATCAATAGCTCCTAGCCACAATGAGTAAAGGGAACCTCTGAATATGAGGGCTGGGAGGCAGCATAAGGAGAAGGCCTTATTTGTTGGCCATCCATGTGTAAAACAGAATGCTGAACAAGACAATAGTAGGGTGTATTCTGGTCTACCCAAACTGAAAATATACCCCCAAAAAAACTTATTGGAATTTTCCAGGTATATTTTGTCATCCCAAATGTATCTGGGTTTTTTCAGGTAGCCAGAGTTCTCCCCACAAGACTGACTGACTGTTGGGCTCTGTTGGGCAGTCTGGTTTAAACTGAGTTGCCCAGCAGAGCCCCAGTGGAGCCTGTGAGGAGAGTTCTCCCCACAGGATCAGCTACTGTGCAAGCGTTTTGGGACAGTTTGGTTTAAAGGGACAACCAAAAAGAGCCCCAGCTGAGCCACCTCTCAGTTTGTTTGTTTGTTTGTTGCAGCATTGCTGCTGCTTTTTTTCCTCTGTATTTTTCAGTTTGGGTCTATTGGACCCCCCAAAACCTGGGATTTCTGAAAAATCCCAGATTTGAATACTTTACTAGTGTTAGGATCTAGGTTTTTTGTTTTTGTTTGAGAATCCTGAAATTTCTGGGGGTCCAATAGACCCAAACCAAAAAATACTGAGAGAGAAATTGCACACCCCTACTAGACAGACCACAGGTCTGAACCAGCAGGGCTCTTCTTATGTTCTTATGCTCTAAGTTTGCTTTATGAATTCTTTGCATCCATAGACCTATCTGATTTGTATACATGTCTTGCTGTTCTTTGTAACAATGAAACCACTTTGGTCCCTGCTGCATTAAGGAAATTTATGTGTATGGAGCATTAAAGCCAAACCTATTCTTCTGTTTCTGCTTTATGGTTGCACAAAAGGCAAATGAGAGTAAATGTACTTCTTTGGGTGTGTTCTCATGTGTGAGACTGGTCACAATGTACAGCAAGGTTTTGTCACATGGAATAAATCAGCTTCTTAGAGCTGTATTTAATGGTTCATTTCAAACTGGTTCTACATTATGCTGTGCTCCCAGAGACAAATGTGTGCCTAATCACGCCTGCATTCTTTCTTATGGACTAAACATTGTTAATGGTTGCCTTAATAAAGTCAGTAATTCTTGTCTTTTGTGTGTGTGTGTGTGGCCAATATAATGTATTACTGAAAGGAATGATTACTGTCCTTTGTTCCTGTTTGCTTTTGCATTATTAGCTGTTACTATGATCTCACCCTCTTCCCTCCCTCACTCACAGCATTTTCCCTTCTGTCTTCTCTCTTGCAGAGCAGCCCTTTTATCTATTTTCTTCTTATTTATTTGTCTAAGGCTGTCCCACCCAGTTGCTTATGATGGCTGGCTGGATGAATAAATGGATGATAAATAGATAGAGAGACAGAGGAAGGAAGGAAGGAAGGAAGGGAGGGAGGGAGGGAGGGAGGGAGGGAGGAAGGAAGGAAGGAAGGAAGGAAGGAAGGAAGGAAGGAAGGAAGGAGCTGACTCAGCCTAGGGGTGTGCACAGAAAAAAAAAATTGGCCCGATTCAGATTCGGCCAAATATGGAGGCAAGGAATTCAGCTGGCTGAATACCTCCCAAATACCATTATTGGCAATGCAAGCCAATTTGGGAATTATTTGGCCAGGGTTTGAGTAAGAGGCTCCAAACTCACAAGATAGCTCCTGGAGCCTCGCCCCAAAACAACCACCAAGTCCCAAAAAGATTGGACCAGGGGGTCCAATTCTATGTGCCCCCAAACAGGCTGCCCCCATCCCCTCCATTGTTCTCTATGTTGGGGGGGGGAGTTCACAATTTCCCACAGTGCTGTTAGTGGCCTGGGGGGACATTAAAAACCAGGTTCTGGGCATTACACTATAATAACATCTGCTGTGAACAAATTTGTTCCATATCATGTGGTTATTCTCATATAGCAAAGCACTTGTTTTGGTGATGCTGGAACATGAAGTATGCATTTTGTGTTCCATGGATTTCCCCTGTTTTGTTACATCAGATTTCATTATATGGGAAGTGCCATGCATTCTGTGTTATCATTTTGCTGATCCTTACAGAATTTTTTTGAAGTGCTTCATTAGTATGAGCATTTTGCTACATATATGATCTTACTTTACTCTCTCTGGAATCTATTGATTGAGGGGTATTTGCATTGTTCTGATGGATGGAATGGGACCCCATGTAAAACAAAGGGCCAGTTCTCATACCTGATTTGCAATTTCAATAAAGGTCACTCACAGGAGACATGGTCTCTGTTATTTTATCTGAAAATAATGTGAGTTTCTATTTGTAACACAAATACACTCAAACACAGTCCGGGGGGGGGGGGGGGGGAATAAACATTTTCTTATTCTGTACACTTTCCATAATATGGTTACTGGAGGGGGTGGGTAGTCCTCAGTGTGATGATGTCACTCAGAAGTGACATCATCACTTTGGGGAGCAGAGGCACCTGCCTCTCCCCAGCCATGTTTAAAGGGTCTTTTTAAACCCTCCTGGGAAGAGGTGAGGGGGAAAGCCATGCACGCCTGCCCTCTGAGCCCCTAATTCAGGGTTTGGGGTGCAAGTGCCCAGCCCCCACCTCTCCCCAGCAGCATTTAAAACCTTCTTTTAAATGTTGCTGGGGAGAGATGGGGGGAGCTGTGTGTGCCTGCATGCCAAACCTCAAGTTCGGGGCTCAGAGTGCAGGTGCACAGCCCCCATCTCTCCCCAGCAGATGTCTTTAAACACTGTTAGGAAGAGGTGAGGAGGAGGCCAGGTGGTTGTTCTTGGGCGCAAGGCTTCCCTCTGCCCACCAGCTGGGCAGGAGCCCCTCCAAATCAGGCAACCCCCACCGAACCAGGGGGTCTGGCAAGCCTAACAGCTGAAGATGGGAGGCAGATAAAAGGTAGGTTGGTGAATGACTTGAGAAGGAGAGGATGAGGCAGGGAAAGGAAAGAGGATGTGGGGGTTGCCAGGAGGAGGGAAAGAGGAAATAATGCGAGTAGGAGGATACAGGGAAACATGAGGTGCCCCCCATAAGTCCCTGAAGATTTCCTACCATGCAAGTGGGCCTGGCCCAGTGGCCACCACTACATGACTGGGGCACAGTTTTTCTAGATAGAGGCTGCTGGGCGACAGAGGAGGAAAGCTGAAGACAAGAGAAGATAAATGTAGGTTGGCTGTTGGGTAGGAAGGATAGAAGGAAGCAGAAAAATGGGAGAGGCTATGGGGGTCTCAGGAAAGGGAAAAAGGAAATAGTGGGGGAGGGGAAAATGAGATGTCTCCCATAGGTCCTTGCAGGTTCTTATTTGTGATAGAGATTTCAATTGTTGTTGTTTTAAATAAAATTAAGCATTTAGTAGGCTAAATAATATAACACCAGCTATTGTAGCAGTTTGTAAAGTTTACAATATAGATTACAATAGATCACTCAAGATATCTGTCAGGAACTGCATATCATAAAAAAGATACACAATGACACAGTTTGATTTCTCTCCTCCAGAATTTATAGTTTGAATTTCTATAGTATTTCTAAAGGATGCTTTGCATGGCAACTCTGTGTCTCTTGACTAATGTGTAAGTTTATGTTAGCTACTTCATCATGACTGGAGAAATTTCTTTTTATAGAATTTAAAACCACTGGAGATTGGAAAAGAGCAAGTTCTGAGTTCTTAAGGCAAATAATTAACACCGTTATAGTTTCCTGTTCTCACTGTGAGGGAGAGGTTAATGGTTACAATGCCTGGGTGATTGTTGGGTATGTAAACAGTAATAGATATGCTGGCACATTATTATGATTGTAATTACTGTATATGCAAAATAATAAATAATCTTTAGCAATTCTTGCTGTTAAGTGAACAACAATAAAGCGGTTGCAGTGCTGTAAATGTCTATGCTTTCATTACATAGAGAAAAATTGATATTTTTGTGAATATAATGTAGAAGCCAGCTCAACAACTTGGTAACAGCTTTGTGATAAGCCCAGTTTTGAATAAGGATTGAGACTCCCACAGGATACAGCCAGACCATTTTTCTTTTTGCCATCTAGCCAATGGTGAAGAGAGTTAGGGGTCCCCACTGGACCCGTACTTCCTATTGCAAGCTTTCACTATAAAATAATGTAAGATTGGTTGGTTGCCTTTTAGGGACCAAGAAGCAATTTGGGATGAATTCTTCAAATTGGCAGGAAAGAGGGCCTTTCTTTACCTGTTCAACACTGTTTTAGGGTTCATAGTTAAATGTAACTAGGCTTTGTCTTTGGATGGCAGGATAGTGAGGGATACTAGACTAAGACTGGCAAACACTCTGAAGTACTGAAGGGTGAAGAACTGTTCCTGAAACAGTTAATCATGTCCAGGGTGGTGGGGTGAGCTAGGGAGTTATAACCTTGGTGCTGAACAACATCAACCAAATACTTCACTATCTGAGCCGCATACTGGGCAAGGGAGATGGTGCACTAGCACCAAAATCCAGATTTGAAATTCAGATTCATTATTCAGAATTTAGACAATTCAGAATTTTCAAATATCTGGGACTCTATTAGTCCATAGTAATAGTCATTTTCTGCACAAAAATAACCAAAAAAGGCAAACCACTTTTTTTGGGCAAGATTTCATTCAGCTCTCAGACCCTTTCCCAGTATCTATGTCAACTTCAAATTGCTGAGAAGATGTGGCAAGTGCACACAGCAACAGCCACTACTGCCAGGCTTTAGAAAATTACTGCAAACTGGCCCTGGGCGAGCAGGTGGCAGCTGTGGCCTGCTTGAAAGCACACAACGGTGGCCTGATGGTGGCTCAGTGCTGCTCTCCGCTGCCATTGCCTCGCTGCCAGAGCTGGGCCTCCTCAAGCTTGAGTTCATGCAAACTGGGCATGAAATCTGAACAATGCAAATGCCACCAGGGCAGCACTGGGCATGGCACAGTGAAGGCAAATACCTTGGGCAGCACTGGCAGGCATATGTTGGCAGGCATATCCCCTGTACAGTGGACAGGAAGGTTCCATTCTCTCAAAGCGCACCTCAGGGAAGTCCAGCAATGTTCCTGCTGTTTTCCCCATGGACAAACTTCCTTTACACATTTCATATTGCTGGCAGACTCCCCTCTCCCCCCAAAATGTTGGATTCTGCTATAGCAGAATGCAGACCTCCCCATTAAAAGCACACACACACATACAAAATATAAGATTTGAATCTAATATAAATCTATCTAACAATCCTTACCTTATGGCTGACATAGTCCCAAAGGGCCCTAAATGTAACATAAAATGTCCCTATGAATCTACAATCTGGTTAATTTATTTGATTCCTAATGTACACTAAAGGGTAAAAAGGGAATCAAATGTAGAAGGGAACACAAGACTGTTCCAGCAAGCAGTGCAAATGGTGAAGAAACTGCAGGGGGATCATATATGTAGTTATGCCTATCTCTCAGTTGGAAAGGACAAATGTGAGAGTACCTTGTGGTGTCTGTCTGCTTAAGCGAGTCTTAACTCACAGGCTTTTCTCTCACCACATTCCCCTCTCCCTTGGCAAGATCATGGCAACACAAACCTAAGATCTCTGCTCCCACAACCCTTGGTGCTAAGCTATCTGGAGAAATTTCAGTTTTCTCTCTCAAAAAGCCAGACCACATCATCTGAGGAATAGTTTTCAATTTTCTCCTTTGGGAAGCAGCCTAGCCAGCTTTCTATAGGCATCAATGGCATACAAGTATCAGGAATTATTCTGAGTATACAAAACTATTAAATTCAGATTTGGAATCATTCCTATTGCAAATATTATTCAGTGTTCAGTACTGTTACAGGTTTGGAG
Organism: Lepidodactylus listeri; assembly: GCA_029233225.1. Lineage (NCBI taxonomy): Eukaryota > Metazoa > Chordata > Lepidosauria > Squamata > Gekkonidae > Lepidodactylus > Lepidodactylus listeri. Next base: position 112,128,808 of record JARCFY010000001.1, on the reverse strand, counting down.
TGGATGGCCACTAATCCACTGAAGCTTAATTCCAACAAGATAGAAGTGGAAGTATCATAAACACAAGGAAGACAGATGGAAGAAGACAGGGAGACACAAAGAAATGGCACCGGAAGGAAAAGGAAGGTGCTGGTCATAGGTGACTCCCTGCTGAGGGGTATGGAATGTCCTATGTCCAGGCCTGACCCCCTGGCCTGAGAGGTGTGTTGCTTGCCAGGGGTAAAAAATAAAGTTATTACAGACAGGATCCCAAAATTCATCAAACCAACAGAGCATTACCCATTTGTGATGGTCCATGTGGGGATCAGCGACATGGCCATGAACATCATCGAAAGCCTCAAGGCTGACTATGAAACTTTTGGGAGGAAGCTAAAGGGAATGGAAGCACATGGGGTGTTCTGTCCTTCCTGTCATTGGAAGGGGAATACAACAGGAACAGATAGTAATGGAGGTGAACCACTGGATGTGTCGGTGGTGCCAGCAGGAGCTCTTTGGATTCTGGGACCATGGACTACCTACTGAATGGCAATCTACTAGCATGCAATGGGCTTCACCTCTCAAGGCCAGGGAAGAATGTGTTTGGAAGAAATCTGGAGAGGTTCACGAAGAGGGTTTTAAACTGACACTGCAAAGGTAAGGAGACAACAGACATAGGGATTTAAATGATGGAAAGCAAACAACAGAGGCCCACCTGGGAGGGCCGGTCTAATGGAGCCAAAGGTGTGGGTCTTCAGGTGTCTGTGTATCAATGTTCAAAGCTTGAGTGATAAGAAGGAAAAGCTTGAGCTTCTAATGCAGACAAGGGTGTGTGATTTAATAGGCATTACAGAGACTTGGTGGGGTGGTTCTCGGGACTGGAATGTAGTAATGGATGGATATGAGTTGTTCAAGAAAAACTGAAAGGGTCAAAGAGGAGGCCAAGTGGCACTGTATGTGAGGAGAGGGTTTGTTTGTCAGGAAATACTGGAGGAGGTGGGTGATAGCCCAGTGGAAAGTATCTGGGTGAGGATAAAGGAAGGAAGGACAAACAGAATTGTTGCTGGAGTCTGCTGCAGACCTTCTAACCAGGATGTGGAGTTGGATGCTGCCCTTCTTGAACAGCTTGACAGGGAATCCAAACAACATGACCTAGTAGTTATGAGTGACTTCAGCTTCCCTGATGTGTACTAGGAGACAAACTCTGCAAAGCATCCACAGTCACGCAACCTCCTGACCTGTCGGAATGACAACCTCCTTAATCAAATGGTGGAGGAAGTTAAGAGGGGTTCAGCCATACTTGACTTAATATTGACCAACAGGCTAAAGATGGTAGATGGGGTGAAGGTGTTGGATACCTTAGGGGGAAGTGACTATATCCTGCTAGAATTCCTTTTGCTGTGAGGGACCACAGAAGTTTGTAGCCACAAGTGTATGTTAGATTTCAGTAAGGCAAACTTTAATAAAATCAGAGACATGATGAGAATCATTCCATAGACAAGACTGCTGGAAGGGAAAGGAGCAAGTGAAGGGTGGGCTCTCCTAAAACATCTTGGAAGCTCAAGCCACCACTATTCCAGCAAGAAGGAAACATGGTAGGGGATCCAAGAAGCCAATGTGGATGAACAGAGAACTGCAGGGTATGCTACAGGAGAAAAGGGAAATGTTCAAGAAATGGAGGCAAGGACATAGCTCTAAAGAAAAGTTGCTAGGCACTGTAGGTCAGCCATCAGACAGGCCAAAGCTCAGAGTGAGCTAAAGTTGGCCAGGGAAGCTCACTACAACAACAAAATCTTCTTCAGATATGAGAGAACGAGAAGCAACTGAAAGACAGAAGTGGTGATGGGCCCACTGTTGGGTGAAGATGGAGAAACTTTGACAGAGGACAGAGAGAAAGCAAAAAGGCTTAATGCCTATTTTGCCTCAGGTTTTCTTCCCTGAAGAAGAGAACAGGCTCATCTAAAGAAGGTAGTAGGCAAGGCACAGCATCCAGGCTGCTGATTGACATGGACAGTGAAGTATTTGAGAAGCACCTGGCTGCACTGAATGAGTAGAAATCCCACGGGCCAGATGGTATGCACCCAAGAGTGTTCAAAGAACTTTCTAGAGAGCTTGCAGAGCCTTTGCCAACCTCTTCCAGAACTCTTGGAGGATGGGAGATGTCCCACAAAACTGGAGGAGGGCAGATGTTATCCCAATTTTCAAAACAGGGAGGAGGGAGGACCCAGGAAACTACTGGCCAGTCAGTCTGACCTCTGTCCCACGGAAGATACTGCAGCAGATTTTAAAGGAGTTGATCTGCGAGCATCAAAAGGACAACTTGGTGATCTGGGGAAGTGAGCAAAGATTTGTCCTCAACAGGTCGTGCCAGACCAAGCTCATTTCCTTCTTTGATTGAGTGATGAGTTTATTGGATTGAGGGAATACTGTTGACATTATTTATTTGGATTTCATTAAAACTTTTGACAGGGTTCCCCATGATGTTCTGATGGGTAAACTAAAGGACTGTGGACTGGACTGTAGGATAGTGAGGTGAATAGGGAATCGGTTGGAGAACCGCACTCACAGTTGTCAATGGCATTTCATTTGAATGGAGAGAGGTCTCCAGTGGGGTGCCACAGGGCTCGGTACTGGGACCAGTACTTTTCAATATTTTTATAAATGATCTGGATGAGGGTGTGAAGGAGCTACTCATTAAATTTGCAGGTGACACCAAATTGGGAGCAGCAGCGAACACTTCTGAAGATATAGAATTCAACAAGATCTAAACACACTGGAAAAGTGGGTGGATGTGAACAAAATGCAATTTTACAAGGATAAGTGCCAAGTTCTACATCTGGGTAACAAAAATGAGGAACACGCATGCTGGGTGGATGAAACACTTCTGAGTAGCAGTGTGTATGAACAAAATCTTGGGGTATGGGTGGACGGAAAGTTCAATATGAACAGCCAGTGTGATGCAGCAACAAAAACCACTAATGCAATCTTGTGGTATATCAACAGAGGCATGACATCCAAGTCGCAAGATGTGATAGTCCCACTGTACACTGCATTGTTCAGGCTGCACCTGGAGCAGTTCTGGAAGTGTGCAGTTCTGGAAGCCTCACTTCAAAAAGGACGTGGACAGAATGGAGTGGCTGCAGAGGAGAGTGACGAGGATGATCAGGGGTCTGGAGACCAAACCCAGTGAGAAAAGGCTGAGGGACTTGGGAATATTCAGTCTGGAGAAGAGGAGGTTAAGTGGAGGGGACATGATTGCTCTGTTTAAGTATTTGAAGGGCTTTCACTTAGAAGAGGGCAGGGAGCTGTTACTGTTGACAGCAGAGGATAGGACTTACAGCCATGGGTTTAAATTAAGGGCGGGAAGGTACTGGCTGGATATTAGGGGAAAAATGTTTACAGTAAGAGTAGTGCAACAGTAGAATCAGCTGCCTAGGGAGGTGGTGAGTTCCCCCTCACTGGCAGACTTTAAGCAGCGGCTGGACAAACACTTGTCAGGGATGCTCTAGGCTGATCCTGCATTGAGCAGGGTGTTGGACTAGATGACCTATATGGCCCCTTCCAACTCTGCAATTCTATTATTCTAATTGCTACTGATGGGTGGAAAGTTCTGTCCTTGGATTTTAGATGTTACCTCTTATGATGGTGTTGCAATCCCCTTGAAGTAACAGGATGGTAGTCTGGGCGGTGATCTTGGACTCTGGCCAACTCTTAGATAAGAGGTAGTAGCTGTGGCCTGCAGTGTTTTTTACCAGCTTCAACTAATTTCCTTGCTGCAGCCACTGTGGTACATACCCTGGTTACATCTAGATTAGATTTTTGCAATGCACTCTTCATGGGGCTGCCCTTGAGAAGTGTTTGGAAATTTCAGTTGGTAGAGAATGCTGCAGCCAGGATGTTGACTGGAGTGGGTTGTAGGGACCATGCTGCCCCATTCTACACTGGCTCCCAATTTGTTTCCAAGCACAATTCGAGGTGCTGGTATTGACCTCCAAAGCCCTATATAGTTTGGTATCAGCATACCTGAAGGACCGCCTAATCCCATATGAACCTGACAACTTCTATAGTCATCTTCAGAGGCCCTATTTCAAGTGCCCCAGCCTTCTGAGATTAGGCAGGTGGCAACCTGGGAGTGGGCTTTTCTGGTCATGGCACCAAAGCTCTGGAAATCTCTTTCCAGGGAGAGTCATCTGTCCCCTTCTGTTGCTGTCTTCTGCCAGCAGGTAAAGACTTTGTTGTTTCATTTGGCATTCACTCAATGATTGCACCTTCCTAACCAATATTTTTTATGATTTTGTGTGCCTGGTATACGTCCTCCTCCCCTGCCCCCCCTTCTGCCATGGTGTCAGACCTTCCAAAGGGACCACTGGGGTCTCAGTAGTCTGGGGAGAAGCCCCTGCCAGCCAGCCATGGGCTGTCTCTAGAGTGTGCCTCTCTGAACTCCCTCTCTCAGCTCTCTGTGTGCCACTCTCCCGTTCGCCTCCTCCTTGACCCCAGCGTCTTAGCCCCCTTTTATCCCATCCCCTCTCCCTCTTTTCACTTCCCTCCTTGCCCCCATTGGGTCAGTCGCCCTTCCATCTACCCTGCACGATTTCCCATTGGATGTGGGTGATGGCCTTTTTAAGGCTTCCTCCCTACCACCCAGCTCACACACCCAGGGTGGAGTCAGCATCCTTCGCCAGTTCCCACCTGTTGTGAAGTCTCAGTTGCAGGCAGCGGGCGAGACTCCCAAGCCCGAGGTCATGCCCAACCTGTGCCACGTCGCCTCTTCACTCCTGCTGGTTGTCCCATGTTTGGGGCCCTTGCTGTGTCTGCCCACAGCCCATTGCTGCACCACGCCTGTGGTCCACAAGCTCTGCAGCCTCGCTTCGTCAGCCTGGTGTCCACCCCACCTGGTAAGCTCTCTGTTGGGCCAGCTGAGTGCAGGGGGAGAAAGTCTGAACCTGGACAGATTTGTATGTATTTAAAAACAGAGTTAAAAGGCAGTTAAATTGTTTTAATAATGTGTGTTTAAGATTAATAAGATTAATAATGTGTGTTTAAGGTTGGTTGTAATGGTTTTAAAATTTAATTTTATAATGTATGTTTTAAATTAAATTAAAGGATGTTTTAAAAGCATAGTTTGGGTCCATTTGACTTTGGCAGCAGCATCAGCATGCCTGGACATAAGTGAGGAGACCTTGCCCAAGTAGATTAACGGAAGAGTAAATCAATGAAAGTGTCTACTTAAATGTAACATTGAATGTAAGATTCTTTTATAAGATTTGTTCCTGAGGAAAGACCAGAGATCTGAAACAAATATCTGGAAAAAGTATTGAAAGAGAGATACAGAGTGAATTTGGAGCAGACTGCTTTTGAGAATACAAGACTGTCAAAGGGATATAAACTGGAAGAGTCTGGAGCAGTCTGCTATGTGAAATCTTATCGACCTTTGTATTTTTTCTATGAAGGAATAAGTGGTTGCTTTTTTACCAGACACTAAAAGATGTTATGGCTTTAATCTAGTCTCTTTTATTATTATATTGTTCTGTAGGCATCTAGCACACACCTGTATATATTTTTTCATACCTGATTGCTTTAAATTATTAGCTGCCTTGGTAGCCCTTGTAAGGGCAGAAAGATGAGATACAAATTCTGTAAATAAATACATAATAAATGCAGATCATAACAGTTGCTTTGACATACACTCTCCGGTGCTTGGTCTGAATCAAATTGACAAGATCTGACATTCTTGTTAGAACTGCTGCATTAAAAATACAAGGAGTTGGATTCGAAGGTGACACAAGAAGTATTAGACCATTGGTCCATCAAGGTCATTATTTTTACTCAGACAGTTTGTGGCTCTTTCGAGTATTACACAGGGGTCTCCCACATGACCCCAGCCTTTGAACCGGAGATGTCAAGGATTGAATCTTGGCTCTTATACATAATCAGTACAGTATTTCTACTTGATGCAAGGAGAGATCTATGATTGCTGCAGATTTTTCACTCAAGTTGTAAACACTTGTACTGCATCCTACACGGTTCCAGTCTATGGGGGACTCCTGAGATGATCAGCAAAAGCAACAAGATATAAATCAGCTCCTGGTGTCCAATATCACAATCAAGATTGTACATCTTTAGTTGTTTCATTCCACTGAGGCCCACATGCTTTCAGTTAGCATTATCTTTGCTGAGGAAAGCCACTGTCTGAAGGTATCATGAGAGCTCCACTTCAGCATCAGACTATAGTTGAGCTTCACTCACTTGAGAAAGCTATTTATCACACTATATATAATTTCTTACAAGTTGTGGCCATTATTGGGGGGGGGGGTTTCCTGGTTCATCTCATACCTGTGTTTTTTAAATAAGATTTAGAACACCACAGAGATAGCAAAATACTAGCTCACATTCATAAACACTTCACTTCGTACGGTTTATAGTTTATTTTATAGGTAACCTGTTTGGTGTGCCAGTGGTGCCAACAAGGTATCTATACTCGGAGCAGCAGGTTGGTCAACTGCACATGTAATTGCACATGTGCAGTAATTTATTCATGAGGTGACAAAGCCATAAAAAGCTTTCAGTAAAAGTGCTTGTAAAAATCACTTTGGATCAAATAAGCAGTTATAGCCATCAGAGTTATTTCAGCAAAATTGCATTGAGCCCATAAAGATATTTTCTCTTTCAGAAATGTATTTTAACATTGAACTATAGCCTTGTCAACTTTCTGCTCATACTTATCTGTTCTCTACATTCCAGTTAGAGTAGTCTCTTTAAAAGAAAACAATTCTTAAGTGCTTAAAATAATGTTAACTATACACTTAATGAACTTGTGAGAAATCAGCATTAGTGGAAAGAATCTCAACAACAAAAGTCACTTCCAAATTCACCCAACAATAAGATTCATTCATCAAGCTCTTACTAGGACTTCAAAGAATTCACATTTTTTTTCACTTCCTTGCCACCTACTGAGGTCTACTATTCCCCCAATTTTCACCCATACACTTCCTTAGAATCAATGTATAGTACTGTAAATGACTCAAACTGGAATGTTTGATAATCTTCATAACTCAATTTATTTTAATCTAACATGATAAAAATACAAACAAGGAGACAAAACCCAGTCCTAGATCATTTTGGTGACTACTTTTTAAAAACCATGTATTGAGATTTTATTTGAAAACATATTTATTAGCAGTTTTCCTAGATGTGTAATAGAGGATAGTGGAGAAGTTGTGTAGAAATGAATTTCTTCTGCTCATGAATGCCTGGAGCTGTTTACCTAAGGTAATTATAGTGGACCTATGGGTGTAGTATCTTAAATGTCCCAAACTCTTTAGCATATTTTATTCTCATATGAATGAGTAGGAAAGATTTATTATTCCAATTTGTTCAGATGAAGTTTCAAATCAGCAGGGTAAAATAACAGTCAAGATTTTCTTCATGCTGAGAATTACTGATTCTGTACCAAACTATGGCTAGTTCTCTCCAGGGCCCCACTCTAGGCTTCAAAAATTACTGCCACACGATCATTATTACATTGCTGTGCCCTGTGGTAAAAGTAACATATGTAATGATAGTCTGAAACCCCTTGTAAGACAAATGACATTTTCTTCCTTTGGCTTCCAGCCCACATTAATATCATCCATGATCACCTTCCTTTCCCTAAAGATGCTTTAATACATGGGGAATCTTTCCAAAGTATATTTCTGTTCCTGTACTATAGCTCAGAGTTCACTGCACTATAAATTGAATGCTATGAAGTGATATTCCTGCTCAGAAATATTTTTCTTCTTATTGCTTGTTTGATTGTAAATGGGTACAAGTGAAAGAAGAGGTCACTCACCATATGATACTCTGGTTAAAAAAAAAGATGTTTTGGATGGAGGGCAAAATCCTATGACCACATTGCCATTTGTAGGCATTTTTTCTCAAGAGTATTTTACACTTTTCCTATATTTTGTCTGTGATGACATGCAATAATTATGTGAGCTTTTCATCATAGGATCAAATCATTGTTCAGCAGATCACAGTGGCAACCTGACAAACAGTGTAATAAGTGTAAAGTACAAATCTCACATAGCCATTTCATTGTGGGCAAAATATAGAAAGTATGTAAACAGAGCTGGGAGAACATAGCTTTCCAAGAACAATATGGTTGAGAGAAAAGGCCTTGAGATTTGCATATTTGTACTCCCAGATCTGAGAATTTGTGGTCCAGTGGCTCTTAAACGTGGATAGCAGAGGCCTTTATTAGAGTGCTGGAGAGGTAAATGGTGGTCCAAACTAAAAGTTGGGCAGATTGGCCCAGATAATGCAGAGAAGACACTGTATCTGTAGAGAATTTAGCAGTATTGGGGGGGGATTATTTATGCCATTTGTCTATGGAAGTCTCAGAAAAGATTCCATATAGCTGCAGCTTTGTGATGCCCACACAGCTTCTGAAAATGAGACCTCTTCAGTAGCAACTCACTGAGCATAGACAATAAAAACACAGAATGCTCTAGCTCAGAGGTGCTGAACTCATTTCTTACGAGGGCCAGATCTGATACAAATGTTACTCTGTCGGGCCGGACCATGTATGCCACAAAATATAATGCCAGTTACCAAAGATATCCTCTCCTTATTATATAAAAGCCAGTTAGGGTGGCAACATTGCATGGGGCGCCAAAATTAGTTAGCTGCAAGAACTGCCACTCAAAAGGGGTCCCTGGCCACTGGCTGCATTCCCTTACAGCATTGCCTCAGTCCCACTCAAAGAGCCGCCAGCCAGTGTCTCGGCCTCAGTCTGGAGGGAGCCAGCAACGGGGACAGACTGGGTGCTGGGTCCACTCTTCTCTGCCCATTGCTAAGTAGGTCTAACTGCCCCCTCAGTGGCTGTTGGTAGACAACCAAGCTTGCTTCTGTCAGTAAAAAGACAATGGACTTTCAGCATAATCCCCTCCCCCTCCTGGAGCTGGCAACCCTAGTCGGGAATGTCTCCAATGAGTTCCTCACAAAGGTGTGGAAAGAGTTTCATTCCTTTGTCTTTTTACTGAGAGAACCAAGCTTGGTTGCCTACCAGCAGCCACTGAGGGAAAAGTTATTCTCACAGAGGAGCCAAGGAGGCGAAGTGTCTTCGTCAGGAGGGAGAGCCGTCTGCCAGTAATTCTGACAGGGAACAGTAGTTGGAGTGGGCGGGGAAGAGGAGCAGACCTAGCCCCTGGCCAATGGCATGCAAGTACTCTTGAGTGGCAACTGACGGGCCAATGGCTGATGGAGCATACTGTGGGTGGGAAGGGACAGCTTCTGAGTGACACATTATGGAGCCAACTGATTTATGAGTGTATGGAATGTTCAGAATCTGCCACCCCACTACTGAATTATATATAAGGAAAAATATTCTCCCTGATATGCTAGGTTACTGTACAAAGGTCAATAAAAATGAGGTAAGATTGGGCGGGGGGGATCCCATTGGTTGCAATCTAAAGTGGTTGAGTCCAGAATTCCATTTTCCTCAGCCTACTACTGTATTCATTCTGCATAATGTGCAAAATGACAGTCATATTGAGACAGATCTATTATAATATTTTCCCTCAATCAAAACTTCAAATCGCTTTGGTAATAAGGAGTTGCATGTAAACTGATCCAAACTCTGAGTTGTGTAGAGTTTTGCTTCAACTAATTAATCAGGTCTAGTATTACTGAAATGTATCCAGCTGATTGAATACTCATAAAAATTTATGAGGAAGTGAGTAGACCCACACTGTGTTGCCATGTCAGTAGTGTCATAGAGTGGTTGTCATTAAACTGTTGACATTTTGCAATGCAAAATAATTAGCTTTACTGTAGTCTTAAAGATATTCCGTAGACTAACTTTAAATGTCAGCAGTATGTTGTGGCTAATGGGAAATGCATAAACCTAGGCAAAACAAGTTTATTGTGTAGATAATAGAATGGTAAGTTAGCCAGTGCTTCCATTAATTGCCTTTGCATTTTTAGTGTGCAATTTTAGCGTGCAATTATGTTTCTAACAGTGATTTCATGTAAATTGACAGTGTTCACTGCTAACATGGACTTACTGTGTGGATTTAAAACCAATTATTCTTCAAATATTATCAACAAGAATGCTGAGATATAATTCTGATATGGATATATGCATTAGATTGTTTTGCTCTGACCTAGCCAAGGTAATCCACACAATGGTCACTTCCAGGATAGACTAATGTAGTTCACTGTACATGGGCCTATGCCTTACCTGGAAGTTCCAACTAATCCAGAATGAAGCCGTGCGGGTCTTCATGGTTACCCCTTGGATGGAACACATTCAACTTGTGCTGCACAAGTTGCACTGGCTTCCAGTGGAACACCAGTGATTTCAAGTATGTTGAAGGCCCCCTGGCGTGTCACTATGGTCTGTGCCTCTGCCGTGGCCTCATCTACTAGAAGCTGTTGGTATGCTTGGGCCAAGTCCAGCTTTCCAAAGACCTTTATGCCGGCCAGTGAAGCCAAAACATGGCTGACCACAGGGACGGGATATGCGTGGTCTTGCAGGGCCTTATTGATTGTGCACTTGTAATGTGCACAAATCCTCACTTCTCCATTGGGCTTTATGGGGGTGATGATGGGGGTCTCCCACAGCATGTGGGGTACTGGCTCAAGTACCCCTTGGCCCACTAACCGGTCTAGCTTCACTTCTATCTTTGGCCATAGGGCAAACGGGGGCCACCATGCTTTCATGCGGATGCGGTACACAGCTGAATCTAGGGTGAGAGCAACCAGTGGACCTCTGTAGTGGCCTAGCATGCCATTGAACATGGCCAGAAACTCATCGTGCACCTTATTGAAGTCCCCGGCTTGCTGCACCCCCATTATGGCAAGGCCTAGAGCGTTGAACCAGGAAAGTCCCAGTAAACTGGTGAGATGGCCTTTTACCACCACCAATTCTAAAAGGCCCTCAAAGTCCTTGTATTTTACCCAGAACTGGCCCACCCCCTTAATAGCCACCGGGTTCTTTTGGAAGTCCTTGAGGGTGATGCCAGTGCCCTCTAGTGGGGGTCCCCCAGTCGGGCACAGGGCTCGGAAGGTAGCTTCTGGAATAATTGATAGAGAGGAACTCATATCTAGCTCCATCTCACATGGAGCGCCATTTATTATCACAGTCACTTTAATTTTTTCAGTGGACCCCCCGGGGTAAGTAATGTACCTGATTGTGAAGGATGGTGGTGTGATAGAGCTCAGCTGTTTCCTGGTGTGTAGTCGGCCTGTGGTGGTTCCTTTTGAGCAGCAGACATGGGTGATGTGTCCTTTCTTCCCACAGGAATGGCAAATGGCATCTCTGAACTTGCAGGACCGACGTTTGTGTGCCTCCCCCAACTTTCACAGGATGTTTGAGCACTGGACAGGGCTGTTGATGTGAAGGGATGAGGTTTCCTCCATGTGGGGCAGCAGATCTGTAGTATTTCATCCACATCTGATACGTCTGAGTGTGTGGTTGTTGCAGCTTGATGCGTGGATGATGGTGGATGATCGCGATGCAATCTCTCAAAGGCGGTGGCCACTTGGAACACCTTTTCCAATTTAAGGTCAGAGGACCCAATAAGTTTGTGGCAGAGCTTGGGGTCTTGGACACCCCAGACAAATTGGGTTAGTATGATGTCCTCAACATCCTGGAACTCATAATCCATGGCCAGCTGGCAGATTTCAGCCGTGTAGACAGTGGCCACCTTTCCAGACTTCTGCGTGCACGCAAACAAGTCCATGCGCCTGGCCATCTTTGTTGGTTTCGGTGCAAAGTAGTTGGTGAGCACTTTTATGATGTCTTCATATGTTGAGTCAGCCAACTTTGTGGGAGCTATGAGGCCCTGGGCCAGCCGAATGGTGGCCGTGCCACATGTGCTGAGAAGCAGTGATCGTTTTTTGCTTGTGTCGTTTACCTCCTGGTAACTGAAGAAGTTGGTGAGCTGTTCTACCCATGCCTCCCAGAACTCTGATTGAGCAGGCTTGAAAGCCTTGATGTTTCCCAGAGTGGCAGCCATGACTCAGGGTGCTGGAGTGCTGCTCTGGAGTCTGGTGCTAGTGTCAGAGTCGACTGTAGAGTCACTCATTGGGATCCCACCTTCATCACCAGTGCAATATATTGAGCTCAGATGTGTAGAGTGATCAGCTCATAGTTTATTTAGTGATTCAGCAAGAGAAAAAGAAGACTCAGAATGTCTGACCTGAGCCAGGCATTTATGCATGCAAAAAGTTACACCCTAAACACACCCCACTCCCAACGATAGGCTATTTACACTGCATGGTTATTCTATTGGTTTACTTTAGGATCCTTGTTTTCCTATCGGTCCATTCTAGGATCCTCGTGATCCATCCCAAGCTCAGTCCTTTTGCGAGTAGTTTAGGCTCAATACATAATACCCCTATAAATTGCTCCTACTGCTTTCTCTGCATTCTAAGCATTGCTTGATAAGGCTGATAAAAAGTGACAGTAAACAATGCCCTGGGATAAACTGTATTACTGTATTTCCTAACTGACATATCCAATTAGGTTCAGTGAGTAACTTCTCAAAATCATGTTTTGGTCACACTGAAATCAGTAAATTTGACTTTAAATGATATTTTACTTAATAGAAGATGAGCATCAGATAATGGGGGGGGGGGGGAGCTGGAGGTTGTGACCAGCCAACACATGTAGTTTGGTTTACCTTATTTTAACCCAGGAGGGAAAAAAAAGTGGACACCAAACTGGGAAATTCCATAATTGTTCATTAAATGTCAGTGATTAATATGTTAAGAATTTGAAAGTCATCAAGCCCTGGGTATATGGGGAAATGTATTTCACCAACATACTTCATAATCCTGCAGTTTGATATATAGCAGTAGGATGGATAGAAGAGTAAGACTGGTGACTGGATGGAGTCTGAATCTCACCTTGGATTTCTCAGGATGCATTTCTGGAGTAACCCAGGACACACTGCTTTGTGGCAGGTTCTGAGTCCACCTACCTATCATTAAACTGGACAGCATCATTATGGATGCAGAAATAAGGTCTTGTAGGGACACACAAAAGAAATTGCCCCCTTTTGGCTAGGAGGATTCCCAGGATGTGAGTAGACAGTGTGACCAGCGTTTACTCCATCACACATCCTGATGGTCGCTAGCCTCAGTGACAAAACAAAGTTTCACCTATTGGTCACTGAACTGAAAACCTCATCATAGGAGTTCATTAACGTATCATAAAGAATCCCACTGAAGCAAGGTATAATTCAAATCATGGACTCTCTACTGTATCGGGGACCTTTAGGCATGTACAATAAGGCTTAACCATGCCTCACTTCTTTGCATATGCCTGTTGTGAATCACACAACCCAATTCAGCTTCCATGATCCACTCTAGAAATAGCAGATCAGGATGCTTTAAGTCTAATTTCATTCTTCCACGTACAAAAACTCCAAGGATCAGAATAGTAAAGGTAAAGATTTCCCTTTCTCAAAAGCCAGTCGAATCCAACTCTAGGGGGCAGTGCTCATCTCCATTTCCAAACTGAAGACCCAGCGCTGTCTGAAGATGTTTCCATGGTCATGTGGCCAGCATGACTAGACACCGAGGTGTGTGGAATGCTGTTACCTTCCCACCAAAGCCATACCTATTTATCTACTTGCAATTTCTTGCTTTCAAACTGCTAGGTTGGCAGGAGCTGGAATCAGAGATGGGAGCTCACTCCATCATGCGGCACTCAGGTCTGAAACTGCTGAACTACCAATCTTCTGAACTGCAGTTCAGCATCTTAACCACTCAGCCACCGCAGCCCCTTAAGGATCAGAACAGGCAGTTGTAGGGCTGCCAAGTCCAACTTGGGAAATATCTGGGGACTTTGGGGGTGGAGCCAGGAGACTTTGGGGGTGGAGCCAGGAGAAAGGAAGTGACATCATTTTGTGATGTCACATCCTGTGATGTTGCTTCCACACACTGACACATGAACTCATGAAGTTTCCTAATACTGAATCAGGCCATTGGTCCATCAAGGTCAGTATTGACTACTCAGACTGGTAGTGGCTCTCCAGGGTCTCAGGCTGAGATCTTTAATGTCACCTATTACCTGATCCTTTTTTAGCTGAAGAAGCTGATACCTCCTGCATGTCAAGCAGATGCTCTATCACTGAGCAACAGCCCTACTGAATCCTTCCTCATCTTGGCAGAATATGAAGCACTAAGTGCTACACAAGTGCTAAATATGATTTTCATATCATAAGAACAGGAGAGAAGCCACAGTGGATCGGCCCATCCAGTACAGCCCATCCAGTACAACACTCTGTGTCACAACAGTGGCCAAAAATACCAGGTGCCCTCAGGAGGTCCAGCAGCGGGGCCAGAACTCCAGAAGCCCTCCCACTGTTGCCCCCCAAGCACCAAGAATTCAGAGCATCATTGCCCCAGAAAAAGGGTTCCATTTAGACCTTGTGGCTAATAATAGCCACTGATAGACCTCTGCTGGATGGGGACAGAGAGAGAGAGAGAGAGAGACAGACAGACAGACAGAAAAAAGAAAGAAAGAGGGAGAGAGAGAAGGAAAAAAACTGGCAGAGGCACTTACTTCCATTTAGACCTTGTGGCTAATAATAGCCACTGATAGACCTCTGCTGGATGGGGACAGAGAGAGAGAGACAGACAGACAGACAGAAAAAAGAAAGAACGAGGGAGAGAGAGAGAAGGAAAAAAAACTGGCAGAGGCACTTACTTCCATTTAGACCTTGTGGCTATAATAGCCACTGATAGACCTCTGCTGGATGGGGACAGAGAGAGAGACAGACAGACAGACAGACAGACAGACAGAAAAAAGAAAGAGGGAGAGAGAAGGAAAGGAGCTGGAAGAGAAACTTACCTTGCCAGCCACATGCAAAAGCAGCTCCTTCCGTCCCTCCTTAATCTCTGGGCGGACCTCTCTTGCTGTGGAAGCTCTCTTGCTGACTTCTTAAAGGGGAAATGTCTGGTGAGGCTTTTTACTGCAGGGCAGGCTCTCTGCAGACATTTCCCTTTTAAGGTAGCCATTTTGTCCCCCCGGTGGCCAACTTGGAAAAAGCGGGGGAAAGCACTAAAAATCGGTGTTTCCTCCGCCCTACCGGGGGACTTGGCAGCCCTAGGCAGTTGCTAATGCTAATGAATGTTATTAATGATACAGATACTAATAAAATTGTCAGACTTTCTCCCAGTTTGGAGAGTTTAAAGTTCTGGCACTGAAATCCTAAACAGAGTTAATTCCTTCTAAACCTGAGAATGGATGTAGAAGAATGTACCTCTACTGAATAACACCCCCCCCCCCCAAACTGCAATCCTGTGCAACTGGATTAAAGCTGAAAGGGCATTCAGTTGTTGATGAGAATGGATGCAAAAAGAAAGTCCAGAGCTGTTCTACACGTAACACAGGAACATGGAATGTGGGAAGTATGAATAATAAATCATAAATGATAATGCCATGGATCAATTTTCTCTGGCTCCATATACATCAAATGAGATACATGATGCTATTGGTTCAGATGAACATTGGTCAACCAATCAGGAGAGAGTAACAGGTTGTATACTCAGTTCCAACCTCTCACTTGCTGGCTTTTGCTGCAGCTGGAGCAGGAATGACCTCTTGCAGGATTTTTATTAGTGATTAGCATAAGTTTAGGCATAAAAACATAAGAAGAGCCCTGCTGGATCAGACCAGTGGTCCATCTAGTTCAACATCCTGTTTCATACAGTAGCAAATCAGTTCTTCTGAAAGGTCAACAGGGCATAGAGACTGAAGCCTTCTTCTGATGCTGTGTACTGACACTGAGATTCAGAGGTTTAGCACCTATGAACATGAAGATTTCCTTTAGTCACCAAAGCTAACAGCTGCTGATAGAGCTATCCTCCATGAATCTGTCTAAACCCCTTTTAAAGCTCTCTATGCCTGTGGCCATCACTACTTCTTCTGGCAGCAAATTCCACATTTTAATCACTCCTTGGGTAATAAAAGTATTTCCTTTTGTCCATTCAGAATCTACTGCCCATCAGCTTCATTGAGCTCTAATATTTTGGGAGAGGGAGAAAGAGTTCTCTTTGTCAGTTCTCTCCACCTCATACATAACTGTATAAACTTCTATCATATCCCCTCCCCCCAGTTTTTTGTAGTGGTTGAGAGCGGCGGACTCCAATCTGAAGAACCGGGTTTGATTCCCCACTCTTCCACATGCAGCCTGCTGGGTGACCTTGGGTCAGTCACAGTTCTCTCAGAGCTTTTCTTTCAAGAGCAATTCCCACACTCAGCCCCACATACCTTACAGGGTGTCTGTTGGGGGAAGAGGAATGGAAGGAGATTGCAAGCCACTCTGAGACTCCTTTGGGTAGTGAAGGGTGGGGTATAAATCCAATTTCCTCCCCCTCCTCCTTGTAACTGAAAAGTCCCAGACTCTTCATCCTTTCCCCCTCTCACTTGTCTCTTTTAATCTAATTTTCTCCAATTAATTAGGACATTGCATATTTGGGTAACACCTACATTGTGCACTGTAGGGATGGGCTCATTCATTTTATTACTTACAGATTCAACGTTTTTGTTTTGAAATTGTATTTTGAAATGGTATTTTAACTTTTTTGCTATTTCATTGGAAAACATATTTCTAGTTCAGCTTTCCACTACATTCAGTTGAGATGAAATTCTCATGTGAGGGACCTTCTTGCATTTTGTGTAGTTAAATAGTAGAAAGTTTCTGTTATATGGATATCTACATTTCAACATATAATGGGTGATGTGACAATATTTTTTTTCTTTATTTGATACATGGGCCTTCTGTGGGTGCATTAGGATGGAATAATGGGTTGTTTTCCAAGTAAAACCAATATAAATGCTAGCTGGCATTAAAATGTTATTAAAGGGAGGGGAAAATAATGATAGCAGCTAAAAGGCAAAAAATGTCCTCATCTCTACCAAGCACCTGGAATCTGTTAAACCTTTATCACTCTTCCTGTGAAGAGAATAGAAAGGCAAGCTTCTGTTTCAAGTGCCAGGCACAAAGGACATTTCACATTACATTCACGCAGGAATTGGTCAGTTTAGCTGACCAAACTTTAAAAACATAGCTAGTATAAGTAGTAGAAGAAGAAGAGATTGGATTTATACCCCACCCTTCACTACCCAAAGGAGTCTCAGAGTGGCTTACAATCTTCTTTCCCTTCCCCTCCCCACAACAGAGACCCTGTGAGATAGGTGGGGCTGAGAGAGCTCTTTTCAGAATTGCTCTTTCAAGAACAGCTCTGAAAGAACTATGGCTTGCCCAAGGTCATCCAGCAGCTGCAAGTGGAGGCGTGGGAAATCAAACCCGGTTCTCCCAGATTAGAGTCCACACACTTAAACACTACACCAAACTGGCTCTCTAGCAGCTTAAGGGGGAGGGGAAGCAATGGAGACTAGGTCCTCATGTGAGTTCAGGGAACATAACTGAGAGGCCATTTCTTGTTTTCAGATAGTAAATTAATGGGAATTAATTTTAGCTGACTTTAAATGTCACAGGGAGATAAGAGCTTTTTGTATAGTGACAGCCAGGTCATAGCCTGATTTCTTTGTTTTTTGTTTGTTTGTTTTATTTTTTGTAGTGGATCAGTTCCTTTGGAATGACCTACCAACTGGGGGGAAAGGGTACATTCTCTGTGTTTGGGCATTTTTTCTTTTAAAAATGCTCCATAATTTGGACTGTTAAATTTTGTGTTCTTGTTGCCTGGTGCATCTTGAGTCTGAGGAAATAAGGTGGGATGTAATATTTTAAACAAAATTAATTAATTAAATATCTCTAAACTGTCCTGCCCATAAATACAACTGAAGAACTAGCAGGGGATCTAACTGCTCTTCATGGGCTCTTCAGCATTAGGCTCAGCTTTAAAATGTGTTAACTTATTTTTATGAAGGATCTTCATAGACTCTAATAATATATGCTTGCCACATAGGTCTTTTATGAGCACAGTGAAAACATTCAGTACTTATGGACATGAGATTTTGTTTACTGGAAAGTAGTTTGATAAAGCAGGTATTTTGGCAGCTTGCACATCTCCAGCTGTTAGACTGTTTCATGGGGGGTTTAAATTGCAGTGACACTACTGATACCCTGTTTGACTTTCTTGTGTATCTGCATTATGGTAAGTAATGCATCAGAGCTGATTCTAATTCAGACTGTCACACCATGGCTTGGCTTAATTTCAGGCACTGTGAACTGCATATTGCCAAAATGATCCCAGCAACCGGGGGGGGAGGGGGGGTCTGATTTTTTTTCATAAACACCTACCTAGAATATTTTTTAAAAAACAAATTTAAACATTGTTTAACTTTCAGTTTTAATCTGTTTTTTTTTTATTCTAGGTGCACCAGGTAGTGCTTCCTCTACCTTCTTAAACTCTGAGTGAAGGCCTTGAAATAGAAGAGAAGACACACTTACGTGGTATTCAAACTTCATTTCTTAATGCGGACAGTGTCCTTTTGTGAATCTGAAAAATGACTTCCTTTCAAAGCTGTTTCCTGATCTAAGGCTTCTGGCCATTTGAGAGGGCTTTTACCAGTCACCGGCAGCATCTACAGAATGTAGGAGCAGTGTATTTCCTGAATGAAGTGTCTTGAGTGTTTTAATGGCACCTGCCTGAAGGAATGTGTCAAAAGAGGAATGTACAAACAGGATTTATTAAAGTATCTGTCCTATTTTAGCCACAAAAGGTTTGATATCACTTTACCAAATCTCCAGGGAATATCCTCTTATTCACTCTTCTTTCCTTCTTCTTTCACTGCCAGGATTTATATGTGGAAGCAAGACATGATGACTTGGGCCTGATCTGGCATTTATCTTCACGAGTGAAGAGAATAATACATCACAACCGACATTGCCACAAATGAGTTCTAAGGTCTATTCACAAGTGAAGACGAATGATGCATTGGAACAAAGTCTGAATATCTTATATTAAAACCAGTGTCACCTCAGCTGAATTTGATGGAGATGACCCAGCCTACTTGCCTTCCAGAAATAAATTAAAGACAGAGTCAAATATGATTACCATTTGCTGTTGTTAAAGCTTCTTCAAGCTACTAGTTTTATTCATGTAAATACTGATGTACTGCTGATCTGGAGAAGTATGATTATCATGAAAAAATACTTCTCTACATTGACATTCTAATAATGTTACTGTTCCATCTGCATAATGGAGAGCCATATTGTTTTATTTACTACTTGTGTTACTTCCTAGTGAAAATGTGAGTTGTCATTTATTTATTTATTTATTTAGATTTATATCCCGCCTGACCAACATAAGTGGCTCTAGGCTTATGTCTACTAAGTCATATCTGCACTGGTAATTAAACACTGAGTTTAATTAAGTATTATGGCTCCTCCTGTCTCTTGTTTTCACAAAGCCTGGCCTTAAATTCTGTGAGAGCAGAAGGGCCTATGAAGACTGGACATATGACGGTACCATCAAGATTTACACATGTAAAACACCCATCACAGATTATTTATTTATAAATACTTCTTAGATCATTCAATGGCAGTTTTTCCCTCCCATAGAGATAGTTTGAACCTTTGTCAGTGGTAGAGTTACCAACCTTCAGGGGTGGCCATGAGCTCTCTCAAAATTACAACTGATCTCCAGATGACAAAAATCAGTTCCCTTGGAAGAAATGGCAGCTTCAAAGAGTTAACTGTATGGTATCACATTCTCTACTGAGCTCCTTCTCCTTCCCAAACTCTGACCACCTAAGCCACTGCCCTTAAATCTCCAGGAAATGTTCCTGCTGAAGTTGGCAACCTTTGTCAGTATGTTATCTTAAATCAGGGGTGTCAAACTCATTTGTTACAAGGGCCGGATCTGATATAAATAGGACTTTGCTGGGCCAGGCCATGTGTGTCATAAAATTTAATGCCAGGTAACAAAGATATTAACTTTATAAAGGACACCAACAAACACAATTAAAGGGATTTTTAACTTAAAATACAAACATGCTTAAAACTAAGGTTGCCAAGTCCCCCCGGGGGCGGGGAAACTCCTGCTGGATTGGTCCGTTCCCCACCGGCCCAGATTGGGCCACCAGGGGGAACCCTGCCCCCAAATTGCCGGGCTGTCACAATGTGCCCATCGCAATGATGTCACCTGGAGGTGACATCATCGTGTTGGGCACATTTGGGGGGACGCTCTATAATTTGAGGGAAAACTCTATGGTTTTCCCTCGAATTACAGAGGTCCCGCCCCAACATACCTGGCATGATGACATCACGTCTGGGTGACGTCATTGCAGCACGCGCACTACGCGCATGCGCCAGAAGACTCCTGGGTGGGCAAGGACTCCCCCCGGCAACACAGACAGTAAAACTCGGCAACCCTACCTAAAACAGTAACACTCTTGCCATATTTTATTTAACAGTCTTTGATAACTGACACGTCCCAAACCTCTCCCCACCCTTTAAAGATACCTACCTAAAATGGAAAGGTTGGGGAATAGTGGGGTTTGGCAATGCAATTTTTAAAACAAAACACCAAGAAAAAACACAAGGATCACAGCAGAAGCTAAAAATAAAAATATAAAATGCTCTGAGCCTAGGAAAACACAAAATGGTTGGGCATTGCAAGCTTTCCCCCCCCACCACCCCCTATCTACTCAGAGTGGCAGTGGCTTTCCAGTGCAATGTCCCTCTTTGGCTGTGGGTTCCCAGATTAGAGTACTCACTCAGGCACCTGTTCCCAGGTCCATTCAGCAGAGACAAGCTGGCTCAAAACATCAGCCCTTTATTTGCAAACAGACAAATTCAACTGGCATACAAGCACTGGAAACTGAAACTCCAGTCCATTGAAATACATTGCAGCTCAAAAAAAAAAGTTGCAAAGAAAATGCAGAATGGATTTTCTATTAAGGATTCTGGGCCCAGATAGACTACTCTGGGGCTGGAATGACAGCCCCCAGAATGGAATTCCTTTCCCAGAATGCAGCTGGTACTCCCAGGGACCATCATTCAACTCTGGGGGCTGCCATTCCAGTCCTAGAGTAGTCTATCTGGGTCTAGAGACGTTAAAGGAAAATCCATTCCACACTTTATTGGAGCTTTTTGTGTGTATTTTAGCCAGGAGGAGGTTCCTGCTGGAGGAGAAAATGTGAAGACAAGGCCCAGCCAGCTGGGAAGTTTGCAGCCCCAATCTCCCTCGGAAGGGTGAGGACAGGCAGGGGAGGGGGAGTAGAGAAGAGGGCTGATTAAAGCCCTAGGTGGGCCGCTCATAGCCCATGGGCCTTAGGTTTGTCACCCCTGCCTTAAAAGGTCTGTGTTGCTCCGAAAGAGAGCATATCCAGGAGGTGCCATTGCCCACCTCTCTTTATTAAACAAAGAATTCTGAGGGTTTTTTGGTGGGCATGCAGGCTTCTAGACCAGTCAGGCCTAAAGAATCTTTCCTTATATATAAAAGAGTGTTCATGTCCCTCTTACCTCAACGTTCCACATGTTCCCACAGCCTTTGGTGCCCTCAGCTGCCACTCTGAAGGTCTGCCAATCCCCTCACCGCATTGCCTCGCTGTGTTGCCTCGTCCCTGCCCACAGAGGTGGTGGCCAGTGTCTCACCCTCAGTCTGGAGGGAGCTGGCGAAGGGGATGGATGCTCTGCCGAGGGAGCAGCAACCCCTCCATGCAATGGCCAAAGTGGGAGGAAAGGAAGCAGCTGCTGAGCCTCCGGTCACAGCCCCCCACCAACCAGGGCAGCATCCTCTTTCCCGCTTCAGAAATGGTGCCGGCTGAAGCAAGAGCATGGGGTGGTGTAAGGCAGCGCAACATGTTATGGACTTTTGCTAAGAGATGAGAGCTATACATGAACTATGATATTAGTTATGTGAGGCATGAGAGTACACTAGGGGACCAGTGGGAAGATGGGAAGAGATGCTTACACTATAGGAACAAAATACCATTTTCTGAGGTTACCACCTCCAGCCAGGAGGATTGATATCAGAGATCAAAAACACTCTCTCACACAAAGACAGGAGGTTGTAAACTTACATCTGCAACTCTATACATGCATACCCTTTTCATGTATACCTCCTGGTGCCCCTTCCTGCCAGCCTTCATTTCCATATGATACATCAAAGAACATCACACCTGGGCGTGAAGATACTGGGATGCTTCCTGAAGACCAGTTCCCATGGTCAGCATTCCTGTGATCCAGAAGATCGGCGCCAGATCCCACTGGCAGCGACATCCTGCTCTGACCATCAGATAGATCTGAATATTGACCCATTCCCTATCACCCCCTTAGTGGCTAGAGATAGCATACAGACCCTCTATAGGTTTTCTAGGGATGACATCATATCATGCCATCCTCCCAGGTCCTCCCAGGGAACACCTCCCAATAAAAGATGCTCCCCAAGGTTGCATGTCGGCTCGGGTTCTGGTTCGAGTTCAAGCTCCGATCCTAGTCCTCTCTCCTGCCCTAACCCTTCCTCCCACAGATTCCTGGGTGCACCACTGGGATCTGCCACGTGGTCTTCTGCTGGTTCAGAGCCACGATCCTTATCGTCTTCCTAAGGACTCTTCATCCCCGTTTTTCCAACCGGATTACCGCATCTATATAGGTAAATATCGCCCTCGACGGAAACAATCAACTACCTGCTCATGCACAAGTCCCTGTAACTTCTATCTAAGTTCCTAGTACTGAATGTATGTATGAATGACAGAACAGCATTGTCTTGTATAACTTTTTATTATACTTTAGTAAACAAACTATTTTCATCCTTTAAACTGAGTCTGTGTCCGTTTCTCAGAAGTATCGGTTAGCGGATCCTCTGTATACACTGGTTAAAGGTCCCGTAAGCTTGCTGCATATTGATAAGAGCTAATATTCCCCAAATATTAATAACATAAAAGAGCAGTGAGGCTAACTTTGGAGTTATCCAAACAGTGCTACTAATGACAGCAGTGATGCAGGCATCTTCCCTGGTTGGCTCACTCTGCGGCATTAAGTGAGGAGGAAGCCGGAAGCACTCTCCCCTCCCCTGGCCCTGTAAGCTGCAGTGGGGTGGGAGGCAAGGAAGGTGGCTGGAGGCTGGCACACGAAGCACCTCCCACCAAAGAAGGAGAAAGCTGCTGCTGTTGCCCTGAAGCCAGCTTCTTTGCTGCTACCTTCCCCAACCTCATTGCTGCTCTTGCCGCTTGCAGCCTTGGGGGGGGGGGGGGGGGGGGCTGTCCTGAGATGAAAATAAGAGGAAGGAAAGGAGCAGCAGTACCCTAAACCAGCTCCTTATAGAAAGATGGTTTGAATAGGGGATGTACTCAAAGGAAGGACAGGATTGCCCATTTGGAAACAATGGGAGAGACTTGAAGGCCCATTGGCAATAATGGTAGCCACGAATGCCTATTGACTTGCATAGGCTCCACTGAAATGCATTACAGCCTGAAAACTGTTGCAAAGAAAATGTGGAATGGATTTTCCATTAGGGTCTCTGGTCCCAAATACACTGCTCTGTGACTGGAATGACAGGCCCCACAGTGGAATGACAGCCCCTGGGGGTAGCAGAAAAGTTCTGGGACTTGAAAGAAAGGCCCCAAAGTGGAATGACAGCCCAGGGGGGTAGGAGATGTGTCCTGGCACTGGAATCACAGGCCCTAGGGTGGAATGACAGCCCCTGGAGGTAGCAGGAGTGTTCTGGGACTGGAATGGCAGGTCCCACAGTAGAATGACAGCCCCTTGGGGTAGCAGATGTGTTCTGATGGTAGAACGACAGCCCTGAGAGGAGCAGGAGTATTCTGGGACTGGAATGACAGGCCCCACAGTGGAATGACAGCCCCTAGGGGTATCATGTGTTCTGAGGGTAGAATGACAGCCCTGAGGGTAGCAGGAGTGTTCTGGGATTGGAAAGACAGGTACCACAGTGGAATGACAGCCCCTGGGGGTAGCAGATGTGCTTTGAAGGCAGAATGACAGGCCCCACAGTGGAATGACTGTCCTTGGGAGTAGCAGGAGTATTCTGGGAGTGGAATGACAGGCCTCACAGTGGAATGACACCCCCTGGGGGTAGCCTGTTATTCCACTCCCAGAACACTCCAGGAGCTCTCATTCCACTCTGGGGCCTGTCATTTCAGTCCAAAAACACTCCTGTTACCCCCCCCCCCCCAGTGGCTGACATTTCATTGTGGGACCTGTCATTCTACTGTTGGACCTCTCTTTGCACCCTCAGAACACATCTGCTACCCCCAGGGGCTGTCATTCCACTGTGGGGCCTGTCATTCCAGTCCCAGGACATATCTGCAACTTTCAGGGGCTGTCATTCCACTGTGGGGTCTGTGATCCCAGACCCAGACCAGTGTATTTGGGACCACAAACCTTAGTGGAAAGTCCATTCCACCTTTTCTTTGCAACTCTTCTCCAGCTGTACTGTCTTTCAATGAAGCCCATGCAAATCAATTGGCATTCCTGGCTCCCATTATTTCCACTGGTCCTTCAAGTCTCTCCCATTGTTTCCAACGGGCAATCCTGTCCTTCCTTTTAGTACATCCCTTGCAATACACACATGAGAGGCAGGGAGGGTGCTGGTCTGTGACAAGGACAAACTGTTTCCCCTGTGAGACACAGTGGCCCATGAGACTGGCCCAACAGAAGTTGTTCATTCCACTTGAATCACTGTTGGTCTCGCCAAAACAAGTGTCTGGTGGAGCCTTGAAAACTGATCCCGTTTGCTGTGCCATCTTGCCAGAGCCCGTTGTATTGATTTTACAATGGGCTTTGCTACTAGTAATATGCAATGACTTGTTCCTCCACTGTAAAGGCACTTGCCACTCACAGCTGGCCACCCATTCATCCCTGTATCTGGCAAAATAGTATTAGCTGGTTGCTTCAGAGCTGAACAGGAATTTGTAGGGCTCTTTCACATTGGCTAGGAAAGAACTGTTTTTTCACCTGCTTCACTTCCCCACTTGTCAAATTTTGATTATTTGCTTATAATTAGGCTTGGTCTTAGACTAGTTAGGCCCTGACTGGGGTTGCCTGTAACAGTGTGGGCATATGCTCAAATTAAAAATGTTTTGGCAAATACCCTGAAGAATTTCTTGATGAGGGAGGTTTTCCAAATCAGCCTCTTATGGCTTAACAGACAGGTTGGTTAAAGAGGGCTGGGCTTCATCAATTTGATCCCTAATGTTTGTCAGGGGGCAGCAGAGTTACTGTTTCCTGCACATACTATTGTATGCAGGCTAGGGCTGTGATCACACAAGCAGTTTGGCCTGAGACAACCACCCCTCCCCTCCAGATCAAATGGGTGTAGTCAGACAGCCACATCTGTCAGGTATTCCCCAGCCATACTTATCCCATCATAGGACAACTTGGAGCCAGGTTAAAAAGGAAAAAGAAGTGTTGTTTTTGGTTCCCTACGCAGTCATTGTGCATGGCAAGATGTCTGAACGCAGGGAAGCGTGTGCAGAACGGATTTGGCAGTCTGAACCTGCAGATCCATTCTGCTGCTGGGGGGGGGGGGGGTTAATTGCCTATATGTGCATGTATGTACGAGTGCATGTGCATATATGTGCATGCAAGCACATTTATGCGTGCACATGAATTTTGAAAAAAAATTGGGCAGTATGTTCCATGGCTGAGACGTTGCAATAATGTGGATGCTTTACCACAGGATGTCTCCGTGGGTAACCCACAGCAGGTGTGCTATGTGGCTGATATGCCCCACAACACTTTAAACTGGTTCAATTAGAGGTGGCTCCATATCACGCCAAGCCGCCAGTGTGACTACAGCCTAGGATAAGCTATGGGCTGTTTTAACCACATTGTATTTAGAACCAGGGTGGGATTACCCTTAAGGCTGGTATGCATTTGGCAGCCTGCTAGGTATGACACCCACACTGATGGGTGGGTCTTTAATAGGCCTCTGATCAGTTGTTAATTAATAAATCCCAGTTGAACCCATGCATGTAATATGGCATCTTTATTTGGGGGGGGGAGGGGTGAGAGGCAAGTGATGTGAAACAGTCAGGCTGCTAATGGATACTATATTAATAAAGAATAATAAGATGTAATATAAGTGCATGTCCTCTGTCCTTAATATTAATGCTGATAAATTAGTATTCATTTTATTTCTTCATTTTGTAACTCATCTTTTTTTACAGACCACATTTGCATTATTTGGAAACAATCACCAAATGCATTTGCTAAACATTTACTAAAAGAAAATACAAGGTCAAAAAAAGCTCATACTTTTTTCCAAAATACATACCACATTCACAAACTCCTTAAGCAATGAAAACAAAAATGCTGCTTTCCCAGACCTTTTATTTACTCATTCATCACCTGCATAGATTGCCTTTGCTATGAAAGGATTGCTAATGAGCACAAGTCTGTTGGTATTGAGCATTCTTATTGAAAGTAATGTTTTCTTCTTAAAGGTTTGAACTGCTTGGTGCATTTTGCTGTTGTTAATCAAGAATAATTTCACATTGAAGGCACCAGCACTGTGCCATTCAGCCTGATTTTAGTACAGTGGCATGATTGATTTGAATGTTTCTGAACTTTTCTGACACATGGGTGTCTAGTCTGGTCTTCAAGAATTCCACTATTGACAGACTCTCCACCTTTTTTGGCAGGTTGGTCAATTGACTAAATATATTTTGCCATGAGAGCATTGTTTAGCAAACAATGTTTACTTTCCTTCAAGTGAGTTCTATGGCATTAATAAACAACCAGTGAGATTGTTAATGTACGCTAAATTGAAGGTTTAATAATCTTGCCAGAAGAAAGACTGTATGAGCTGACACTGGTTTTCAAAGCAATGTGGCATTTGTGGTCCTAAGGGCAGAGGAGGAGTGAGAACAGGAAAGGGACAAGGGAGGAACAAATCAACACAGAAACCAGTTGGAGTAAAACTGGCTACAGCTTTTTTTTATTATCTTGGAGCACTGGGAAGGCATAGGGTATGGGTCCAGGCATGAGGTGACCCACCTGTCAGCAGAAGAAACCCTTCCACACCCTGCCTGCTGGAGAAAACCTGCAGTGGTATGCCATATGGTCTCACCTGGGCACAAGTTTCTGTGTGGTTCCCTTGCCATCTGGCAGTGGAGCAGGGTGACAGCCCCTCATCTGGGCATGCCATTGCGTGGCAACATCCCCAGGACTCCTTAAGGGGTCCTCAAATCAGGGGAGGCAGGCACATAGGTATGGCCTCTGCCCAAATGAATCCAGCCTAATACCCCAAACCACCAAAGTTGTGACAAAAATTGAATATAAAAGAACACTGTAATAACCCATGCTACACAACTCACAACCAAGGGAGGGTGGAAGGAACAGCTGGAACCAACTGAATGTGGACCCAGCAGCAGCAACGACTTTTAAAAGGGAGGGGTGGATCAAAAGGAAGACTTCACTCTTCAGGTCCTCCAAGGCCCCTCCCCTACCAGATAAGTTGGCCCGCCAGTGATTGACTGGCTGGGCCTGCACATGGCACCCTTCCAAGAGGCTCTTCCTTGCTGTCATGCGGAACTGCTGCTGCTGTGGCAGGAGGAAGAAAATCTCAATTTCCAACCTGTCTCCTCATCCTGTAGCCACAAAACAGCCCCAGGTAAGTCCTGGGCCATCATTTGTGGTCCTAAGGGCAGAGAAGGATTCAGAGGGAGAAAGAGGGGGGATAAATCAACATGGAAACCAGTTTGAGTAAAGCAGACCACAGCTTTATTGATTACAGTAATGAAGTATTGGCATGGGGCACAGATCCAGGTATCAGGTGTCTCATCTGTCAGCCAATGAAACCCTCCTTCAGCCTGCCAGTTGAGGAAAATCTGGAATGGTCTTACCTGGGCTCTAGCTTTTTGTGGTTCCCTTGACACTTGGGAGTGTAGCAGGGTGACAGGCCCCATGCTGGGCTGGGGGGACCATATGGACAGTGTCCATGTGGACAGTGTTCTGCCCTGATTCCATGCTAGTGCTACCACAGTAGAGGAACATTTTATATTTATAGTCTTATAGTATAAAAGAGTGTTTGTTTTTTTAACTCTGTGATAGTACATATTTTTATTGTATTCATATTTTTGCACCATAGTGCAGAAGCCACACTGCCTGGCTGCAGCCCAAATGGGCATGCAGACAAGGCCTCCCCCAAATGGATTTGTCCCAATGCTCCAAACAGCTACAAGATCCAGGCAAACAAATGCTTGGCTTCTGCCAAATATCCTATATCTGTAGCTGAAAAAGGAGAGTCTTGCGCATCCCATCCTGACCTCAGCATGAGGGGTGGGCACCATCTGTTCTGAAAAATGGTGCCAGCCTAAAGGAAATGCCCGGGTGATATATCACAGTTTCCCAAAGAATTTGATACTAAGAAGTGTAGCGATCACAGCTGAAGGCAAATAAAGTCCAACCTCATGTCTAAGTGGAATGCCTTGTGTTAAAATGCTTTCCACAAGCTACCCGAAAGCTGGATGTGCTGATGTCATGACCTTTATGGCAGAACAACAGTTATGGCAGACACCCCCCCCCAAGTTTCTTAATAAAGATTGTTCCTTTTTGAGCTACATGAGATGTCCATTCCCACCTACCCCGTCTGGAATCATGGCATAAATCCTATGTGCCAACCCAATTATAACTTACCTAACAACAGGGGTCCTTTCGTAAAAAAAGAGGTGCCGGAGCTCATTAGCATAACTAATTTGCATATGCCACACCCCCTGACCTCACCGGAAGCGATGACGTCATCAGCAGTGTGTCAGAAGGCAAGAAGGGAGGGAGGAAGGGAGGGAGGGGGAAGGAAGGAAAGGAACAGGAAGGAAGGTAGGTAGGTAGGTGGGAGAGAGAGAAGGAAGGAAGGAAGGAAGGAAGGAGAGGGGAAGGAAGGAAGAAAGGAACAGTAAGGTAGGTAGGTAGGTGGGGGGAGAGAGAGAGAGAAGGAAGGAAGGAAGGAAGGGGAAGGGGAAGGAAGGGGGAAAGGAAGGAACAGGAAGGTAGGTAGGTAGGTGGGGGGAGAGAGAGAGAAGGAAGAAAGGAAGGGGGAAAGGAAGGAACAGGAAGGTAGGTAGGTGGGGGGAGAGAGAGAAGATAGGAAGGAAGGGGGAAAGGAAGGAACAGAGAGAAGGAAGGAAGGGGGGAGAGAGGGAGGAAGGAAGGAAGGGAGAGGTGAAGGACAGGAAAGGAAGAAGCAGTGGGAGGGGGGAGGGAGCAGGGGGAGGGGGGAGGCTTCTCCTTCCTGGGGCCGGCGGAGCGCCACCGGCCCGGGACTTCTGAGGGGGGGGAGGGAAGAGGCTTCCCGGGGCCGCGGCAGAGCTGTGGGAGGCGGGAGGCTCACCTGCACCTCGGGGCAGGGCCGCGCGCAGAGCGCCTTGCCCAGACCCACCTAGGCCACCGCTGCGGTGCCTCCCAGAGGCCGCTCCGTGCACTCCAGCAGCCCCGGCGTGATCGGGGGTCAGTCGGGGGAAGAGCCACGTCAGAGGGCAGCCGAGCGGGGCCGGAGGAGGGGTGGATCCCGCTCACTTTGCCCGGCCTCACCGCCGCCTGCAACCCGAGCCATCGTGCATGGCGAAGGGCAGGCGCCTGCCTTGGAGAGCCATCTGGGTCCTCCGCCGGTGCTCCGCCAGCCCCGGGACTTCTGAAGGGGGGGGGAGGAAAGAGGCCGCGGCCCCGGAAGCTGTGGGAGGGGGGAGGGAAGGGCTTCTCCTTCCCAGGCCGGCGGACTGCCGCCGGCCCTGGGAAGCATTGACGGGGGAGATGGGATGGGGGGCGGGGCTTTCTTAAGTGCCCGCCCCCCCACCTCGTCTCTCCCGGAGCGGCGCTCCGGCGTGCCCCGGCCCCAACGGAGCCCTGCCTAACAATACTATAAGTTACTAGATATGCCATGATCCTTGAACTGTTCAACTTATTCTGGGTGTCTTTTCTCAGGCTTGATCACATTATGGTCTTGCTCTTAAAGAGTTTTGGGTTTCTGATTATATTCTCATATGAGACTATCTCCTAACAACTTACCTTGTTCATTGTGGGTTCAGCACACAAATGAGTGCTACAAGTGGGGGACCTGCAAGGGCTTCTCTGGGGCATCTCTTTTTCTCCTTTCCCCCACTGTTTCCTTTTTCTCTTCCCTGAAAACCCTCATAGCCTGTTAAAGAATGTTGCTATATAAGTAGCAAATAGTATTACACAATGCACAAAACATAAGAAAAGTTTTGAAAAGGAAAGAAGAATATGGGCCAAGAAAGACAAATCGGGGGGAGGAATCCACAGAGCTAAGGCTAGATCCATAGATCAGCTGTAAACAAAGCAATTCGGAGAACAGAGACAAGAATGGATACAGTGGAACAAATAAAATCTGGAAAGGCAATTGTTTTCAACAAAGCAAAGTGAAAAAAATTACTACAAGCAAAGGGATATAGAAATGATGAGACACAAGAGCTTAAGCAGGGAAGAGTCATAACGTTTAACTCAGGCAGCTTCTGCAGTGTGGTGCAAAAATATGAATATAAAAAAATATGTACAATCACAGAGTTAAAAAACAAACACTCAAGACTATAAATATAAAATGTGCCCCTACTGTGGCAGCAGCAGCATGGAATCAGGGCAGAACACTGTCCACATGGACACTGTCCATATGGTCTCCCCAGCCAGTTTACTGACACTTCAGTGCAGAAGTACCAATACTGTCATAATCATATTAGGGGCCTCAGCAGTATGACAACCCTTTGTCTCCCTGACAACCCCCCTTTCCCCCACCCAGCTAAGCTTATCTGCCACTCAGCTGGGAAAAGAAAAAAATCCCTTTAAATGGCTAAAAATGGAGAGAATGCAGAGCTTAGCTTAAGCCACTCCATATTGGTTGTGTGCAGAGCATGCAGATAGACATTCTGCCTGCAGCCACATGGCAGTTCCAACTTTAAGGGTGTTTCTGCACTGAGTTTTACCCTGTTCTCACAGCTGTTATGTGTCTCAGCATTTCTTTTTAATTTTTTTTTGCATTTTGCAGTGCCTCCCTCTTTCAAGTTACCATATACTTTTATTTTTGCATTGCCTCCAGTTTTTGCTCCTGTTGTGTACTAGTCACGAAATGGCGACCGCCATGTGGTCAGAGCACATGGCCCGATTCTACCTGAGCTTCAGCCAGGTAGAACAATAGACAGTCGGATCCAAAACGACCACCAATAGCCAGCCTAGGTCTTCCACGGGGGACCTATGAACTACAACTTAAGACCTAAGGCCCTATCAGAACTATGCACATATGCTAAGCCCCTATCAGGTATTTTGGGTGCGGCCAGAGGTGTGGCTCCGGCCGGCATATAAGCAGGGCCCTGGAGCCCTGGCTGCATGCTTGATCTGACCATCTCCTGAACATGCTGATTCACTAATAAAGTCTTTGCTATGATCATCATACAACTCGCCTCCCGACTCCAGTACTTTCCACTGGCGACGAAGGTGGGATCCCGATGAGCGACTCATCAGCCGCGCCGAGCAGTGGAGCTCCGAGCACCGAGCCGCCGGCTCAACAAGCCCCAGAGGACATCGCTCGCAACCTCGCTCCTGCCTCGGCAAACATGGCTGCCGCAGCGGGAAACATCCCTCCATTCGACACCTCCAAGCCCGAGCACTGGGACGCATGGGTCAGGCAGCTCGAGTTCCTCCTGACCGTGCACGGAGTCACCGAGGCCACCCTGAAGAGGGCCTGGCTAATGGGCCACTGCGGCATCGAGACAATGCACATCGCGCAGAATATCATAGCACCCCAAGACCTGCTGGATGTCTCATACAATGACCTCAAGAAGCTACTTGGGAACTACTTTGCACCAAAACCATCCATGTTGGCGTTCCGGGTCCAGTTCCTCGAATGGAAGCAGCAACCGGGAGAGAATGCCGCCACGTTCCTGGCCAACCTCCGCCGCCTGGCAATCGGGTGTGAGTTTAAGAACGTGGAGGACAACCTGCTAGGCAGCTTCGTGGCAGGGGTAAGAGAAGCCAAGCTCCGCCGCCGGCTTATCACCACCCCCAAGCCAACCCTCGAGAAGGTACTGTAGGCTGCCGTCGCGTTCGAGGTGACCTACAAGGACAAGCGGGAGTCCAAGGTCCACCGCATCGCCTCCTCCGGGTCTGAGACAGATGAGGACGAAGATGTCCACCAGCTACGCCGGCACGCGCAGAAGGGTGAGTCTCGAGGCCGCGCCTGGCACACCACGGCCGCCGCCGCCTCCGCTTCTTCCAACCCCAGCAGGCTGCCCCTGATGTGCGCTAGCTGCGGGGACCCCCATGAGAGACGCTCCTGCTGTTTCTGGGATGCCGTTTGCAGAATGTGCGGGAAGACGGGGCACATCGCCAGGGCCTGCTGCTCCCGGAACGCGCAACAGTCCTCCACGGCCTCCACTGCCCACTACGAGGCAGTTGACAGCACCTCTTCGGCCACCCAGGTGTTCCAACTACGAGAGCCCCTCCCCGCAGCAATCCAGGTTAACCTGCGGATCAGGGGCACCCCCTGTTGCATGGAGGTTGATTCCAGGTCTGCCTACTCCATAGTCTCAGCGGCCACTTTTAAAAAACTGTTTCCGCAGCGGAGCCCCCGGCTGCGCCGGCCAACTGCCCTCGTGCTCCGGGACTTTCAGAAAAACCCGGTCGCCATCAAGGGACTGGCGCAGGTCCAGGTGCAATACCAGGGTGTATGCAAATCCCTCGACCTACTAGTGGTGGAGCGGGACCTCAACAGTCTGCTGGGGCGCACTTGGTTTAAGCCCCTGGGGATGGGCATGACGGGGGTTCACAAAGTAGAGTTAGCGAATTACAACTCAGTCTGCATGGAATTCCTGGCCATCTTTGACGGCACCCTCGGTTCCTACTGGGGTCTTCCAGTCTCCCTGGACCTGGATCCAGCCGTACACCCGATCCGGGTGCCAGCCCGGTGGCCGGCTTTAGGAATGCGGCCCAAGGTGGAGGCGGAACTAGACAAACTCGTGGCTCAAGGCGTGCTGGAGCCAGTTCCCCATGCAAAATGGGAAACCCCTATAGTGACCCCGTTGAAGTCTAATGGGGAGGTCCGCATCTGCGCAGACTACAAATGTACTCTGAATCAGGCATTACAGGACCACTCGTACCCAGTACCAGTGATCAGCCATGTGCTAGCGTCCCTAGCGGGAGCCACGATCTTTGGGAAGCTGGACTTGGCTCAAGCCCATCAACAGCTCCCAGTAGACGAGGCAACCGCAGAAGCTCAAACCATAGCGACACACAAGGGCGCTTTCAAAGTGAAAAGGCTCCAGTTTGGGGTCAGCGTTGCCCCTGGTCTGTTTCAGCAACTAATGGACTCTGTTTTAAAAGGCATTCCAGGGGTGAAGCCATTTTTTGACGACGTCCTCATCACGGCTCCGGACGTCGCCACCTTCAAGACACGCTTACGAGCCGTTCTGCAGCGTTTCCAGGATGCCGGTCTCAAGGTGCGAAAGGACAAGTGCACCTTGGGAGTACCTTCAGTAATGTTCCTGGGGTTCCACGTGGACGCACAGGGCATCCACCCCACCAAGGAGAAGGTGAAAGCCATCACGGAGGCGCCGACCCCGACGACAAAAGCGGAGCTCCAGGCATTCTTGGGCCTCCTCAATTTCTACCACGCGTTCTTGCCACACAAGGCGGCAGTCACCGAGCCCCTCCATAGGTTACTGGACACAGGGGCAAAATGGGCTTGGGGGCCGCGACACGACAGGGCTTTCGCAGCAGTTAAGGACTTGTTGGCATCTAATGCGGTCTTGGCACACTTCGACGAGTCTTTGCCGGTGGTCCTTGCGTGCAACGCATCTCCATACGGAGTGGGGGCTGTCCTGGGCCATCGTCTGCCAAACGGTACGGAGGTGCCCGTGGCCTACTACTCCCGGACACTGTCAAAGGCGGAGCGGAATTACGTCCAAATAGACAAGGAGGCTCTGGCGATAGTGGCAGGGGTAAAAAAATTCCACGATTACCTCTACGGCCGGGCGTTTACGGTCGCCACGGACCATAAGCCGCTTCTTGGGCTGCTCGCCCCACACTGCCAGACGCCCCAGATGCTGTCCCCCCAGGTCCTGCGGTGGTCTATTTTTCTTGCAGGTTACCAGTACGACCTCATCCACCACCCTGGGAAAGCCATGGGCCATGCCGACGCCCTCAGCCGCTTGCCCCTCCCGGACTGCGATCCCAACCCGGCTCCTGCATTCTATGTGGCCCTCCTCGAAGATCTTCTGGATCGCCCGGTACAGGTACCCGACGTGGCCCGCCGCACGGCGCGGGACCGCGTCCTCTCCCGGGTTTCTGACTGGGTGGGGAGGGGGTGGCCCGACCATCCGGGCCAGGAGTTTGCCGCTTTCACAGCTTGGAAACATGAACTCTCCACCCACAAGGGGTGTTTGCTCTGGGGGTCGAGGGTAGTCATCCCCGAGCCGCTCCGCCCGAGGGTACTAGCAGCCCTCCACGAGGCACACCCCGGAATCGTCCGGATGAAAGCCTTGGCCCGCAGCTACGTGTGGTGGCCAGGCATAGACAAGGAGATTGAGGATCGGGTACACAAATGCAGCAAATGCCAAGAGTCGCGGCCCGATCCTCCCCATGCCCCCGTCCGGGCCTGGGAGTCAACTGACAAACCATGGTCGCGACTCCATCTCGACTTTGCTGGGCCGGTCCAGGGGCAGTTGTTTTTATTGTTGTGGATAGCTACAGTAAGTGGCTGGAGGTAGTCCCAGTGCGGTCTACCTTGACCGAGGCGGCCAAGAGAGCCCTGTGGCACATCTTCACCACCCACAGAGTGCCAGACTCGCTCGTGACAGACAATGGAATGGCCTTCACATCGGGAGAGTTCCAGCGCTTCACAGACCTGTTCAGCATCCGGCACATCTGCTCGGCACCGTTCCACCCAGCTACCAATGGACAGGCAGAACGGATGGTTCGCACAACCAAAGACGCCATCAAAAGGATGGACACCAGGGACTGGGAGCTGCAGCTAATCAAATTCCTTTTCAGCCAGCACAACACCCCACACACGGGAACGGGTCGCCGCCCAGCGGAGTTGTTGATGGGCCGGCGACTCGGCACCATACTGGATCGTCTCCACCCCGACCGCGCCATCGATGCCGATGCGAGGACAGAGCTCCAGCCAGCCGCCCGAGGTTTCGCGCCCAAGGACCCCGTCTACACCCGGAACTACGGCTGGGGCCCAGGGTGGATCCCGGCATGGATCATCCGAGCAACTGGCCCGCTCTCGTACGAGGTCGGGACAGAAGAAGGAGCAACCTGGCGGCACCACATCGATCAGCTCCGGCGGCGCACTCCGGACCACACACCAAGTGTTCCCGAGTCAGCACTTCCCGCGGAGCCATCACCAACCCAGCTAGGGGACCCTGATCCAGAGGATGAAACCTCAGAATCCCCACCAGAGGAGCAGCCCGTGGACGGAGCGCCGGCCGAGCCGCGGCCCAGCGCTCCCGAAAGCAACCAAGAGGGCACCCCAATCCCAGGGCCTGCCGAGGCCCCGCGACCTGCAATGCCTCGGCGCTCAGGCCGCGAACGTCGCCGGCCAGAGTACCTTCAGGACTATGTCTGCCAAGTGGGACCGAACTATGGGGGGAGGGGTGTTGTGTACTAGTCACGAAATGGCAACCACCATGTGGTCAGAGCACATGGCCCGATTCTACCTGAGCTTCAGCCAGGTAGAACAATAGACAGTCGGATCCAAAACGACCACCAATAGCCAGCCTAGGTCTTCCGCGGGGACCTATGAACTACAACTTAAGACCTAAGGCCCTATCAGAACTATGCGCATATGCTAAGCCCCTATCAGGTATTTTGGGTGCGGCCAGAGGTGTGGCTCCGGCCGGCATATAAGCAGGGCCCTGGAGCCCTGGCTGCATGCTTGATCTGACCATCTCCTGAACATGCTGATTCACTAATAAAGTCTTTGCTATGATCATCATACAACTCACCTCCCGACTCCAGTACTTTCCAGCTCCTCATTTTTTCCTGGGTTGTTTTTAAATTCTACATTGTTTAGCTGTCAGTTTGGCTTCCCCTCCACTGTTTCCATGGGGTCTGAATGCAGGTTTTTTGCAAACTTTATCCTTCCACCAGCTCCTCACTGGAGTACTGCAGTGTAGAATAAATCCTTTGGAATATTCATCCCCACCCCTTTCCCACCCCCATCTGAGGTCACTCCTCCCAGGGGAGGCTACAGGAGTCCTGTGTTGTACTTGCAAATGAGGGGGAAGTATTGCATGGGTGTGGCACATGCTTTGAGCTGGGCTTTTTCCCCAAATACTTTAATGTTTGCAAGCACCAGGACAAAACTTAAAAGGTTCTCTGCATTCTGTAAAATGGCCAAGGCTCTGAACTCGCTTCTGCCACTGGAACCAATGCAGGGCAATCAGCAGTGTGGTTGGGCTTAAATCTGTCTTTTTTTCCTTTTTTGATTCACTTTTGGGGAGAAGGCAGTTTCATTCATGGAACTGAAGAATGAGGATTTAAATGGAAGTCATGAGGAGTGAAGAATGGAAGTTGTGAGGAGTGAGGAATGGACAAACAAACAAAATAAAGGGGGGTGATAATCAGCACAGAATGAAATTGACACCAGAATGGGAAAGGTTTCTCCATGTAATACTTCCATGGACAAAAATAGCTTATGAGATGGTTTCTCCTAAAATAAATTAAAAAAGCAAAACAAGGACATTGCCACGCTTTGTGCAGAGTGTAGTCAGTGGCACAGGAACTCCACACATGCTCCCAAGGCTCCTTGGCTGAGCTCCAAAACCCACCATAGCCCCACTGGGGCCAGAGCAGCAGGGGAGGGTTCCCCACCACTACAAACAGCTCCCCGTGGCTTTTTGCTGGCACCCTGAACAAGGTGTGGGGGAAAGGGACCAAAAGAATAGCCCAACGGCAGTGAGCCAAATGGGATTGGGAGAGCAGGGAGGAGACGATAGAAAGGGGAGGGTGCAGTGTGCCCCATCCCTTGCATGTGTACTCAGCCAAGTCATTGGCAATTGAACACAACCCCCACAGGTCACAAGTGATGTTAACCACAATGAAACAAAAACAGTGAGTTTTTGTTGTAGATGCAGAATGCATGCTTTGCATACTTTGTGATTCTTGGGTGGGGGGGGGCAGAGGTGTGGAATTGCAAGCACTTAATCCAGAGCAAAGGCTAACAGAATTGGGCATGGAGAAATGGTGAAGTAAATATGCATGCAGAAAGGGCCTAAGCCAGAAACTGCAGCTGGGACAAAAGGCACACTCCAGTTGTCTTGGGAGGCCCTGCTTTGTCTGTCCCTGTGATCTGATGCTAGATGGGTGGCAACCCAAGAAAACCCAATGGCTTTTTTGGTCATGGTACCAAAACTTTGGAACTCCCTCCCTAGGGAGATTCATCTGTCTCCCTCTATGTGTGTCTTCCACCAGTGCCTGAAGACTTTTTGTTTCACTTGATATATCCCCAGTAATGGTTATTGAACCTTTTCCCTGGTTCTGGTATTGTTTATGTGTTTTATTGAATTATTTTATCATTGTAAATGTTTCTAATTACTCAGATATTTTAATGTTCACTGTCTTGCTGACACTGATTGGGTAGAAAGGCAGTGTGGTGGAACAGTCCTGCTCTTACCTGTAAACCCTATTCCACCAGGCCCTCCAAGATTTTCCCAAGACCTGGAGAACTGTTTTCCCTGTTCAACTGCTGCCACCACCTGGCCTTGCCCATGGGGGGCAGGACTCCCAGTTTCTCTTTCAAGCTCTAAGGCCTTGCCTCTGTGTTTCCCTGTAGGAATCCATATTATACCTGCCTCAGATATACATATATTTCTACATGTTATCATAGATTGAAAGCCTTGCCTCTACATACAGCTTGAGAAGCTGTTCTGAAAATGACCTTCTAGAGTAGCAGTGGCCAAACTGTGGCTCGGGAGCCTCATGCAGCTCTTTCACACATATTGTATGGCTCCCAGCCAGTCTTCCCCTCCCTGGATAGGCTTGAGGTGTGGGGGGGGGGAGAGAAAGAAAGCAGCTTTAAATGTGTTCTCAAAGGCCACCCCAGCCTACAAATATCATTGGATAAATAAATATCATTATCAATATCTGTTTCACCCCTTTTGTTTTTATATTTAGCAGTCTCATTTAATGTTAATAAAAAAGCAAATTTGCATATTTTTAAATAAAAACGTGTGTAATATTTCTTCATGTCTTGTGGCTCTCAAACATCTGACATTTATTCTGTGTGGCTCTTACCTTAAGCAAGCTTGGCCACCCCTGTTCTAGAGCTTGCCGAAACCCAGTTGGGAAAGAGCAATGTGAGAGCACCCTAGTCAAAATAGAATTTCACGAGTTGTTTGCGAGACTGTGAACCACAAATGCCTGTTGACAATGGATGGTCGCAATAGCATCCCCAGTGGCTGTGGCAAAAATATGAGATAAACAAGTGCATGGTCAAAATGTTCCTGGCAGACAATTCACCGAGGAGAGATTTGAATATGGGGAAAGGGTCATTTGGCATTTTGTAAGTGGCAATAAGGGTGCCTGACATTGTAGAATTAAGAGAGAGAACAGAATATAGAATATTGATCCATTTAGATCAAGCATCTTTAAGATGAGGGAGTTTTCGTTAGCTTGGAGATTCCCTGATCAGCGTTTGTTAATTCGTTCTTGGTGGGAAAGTACCTAGAAGTTCAAGCCAGAGACTGCATAAATAGAGATAGCACAGAAAGACCGCACAGACAAGCAGATTCACAGAGAGACATGGTTTTGTCTGCTTCATTTTAATAGTTTAACTGAATTTTAATAGTTGAAACAGTTGTAAATCCATGGTATGCTTAGATATACATGTTATTCACACATAGGTAGGAAAGGGGATTGTGTTTTACTATGGGCCTATTTGGATTCACTGTAAGAAATACTTTGAAGCTGCAGTGAGTCTATGATTAGGCAGTAATGAATTTGGAGACTATTACATAGGCGTTTATATTAACATACTATATAGAACTCACATTAATCCAATTTTATCATTCATAGAGGCCAATAAGATTCATTAGCTTTTGGTTGTAAGGTCTATATATTAAGAGTGTTATTTATGTTATTCTGAAGCACTTATGAGAAAAAAACTCACCTTCCTATACTATGATCAATTTCATATTATAGAATAGATTATGGTAGATTGCTAGGAGGAAAGAATAGATTTAAAATGGATGCCTAAAACCCAGAGTGAATGATGGGGAAAGAGAGAGTACAATTAAAGGCCAAGGTCAGGCAAATCTGGGAATTGGCAAATTGGAGAAAGATTCTGGGAAGGATTCTGGAGGATGTTAAACTAATAGTTGCATGGTTAAAATAACCTTAGCCCAGATGACCATTCCTGGCAGAAAAGTCCAAGTGGGAGATGTAGCAAGGGTTGAGATGACATTAGGCATGAAAGGACTTACAGTAAGGGAAAAGTCCAAACAGGAAAGTCCTGAATCAGCATATTTTAATTATCGGAGACCTTTTTATGGTCAAAAGTGATGCCACATTAAATTGATAAAGGTCCAAGGGGTTTGGAAGAATTCTGATTGGATAGCAAAGATGGGCAGATGCCCTGAAAAAGGGTATAAAAATAGAATAGTCCAATGGAAGTCAGGTTGAGAGAGAATTACATCCGTGCTCTCTCTCTACCTGTCTTCACAGGTAGCCCTAAGAAGATGAGACTTTTGTTAAGATATATATTGTTACCATGTTGCTGTACTCTTTTGTTATTTTTGCTTCTTTCTTATTTTAACAAAATGATGGTTAAGCTGAAATAATGTAGAGCTAGGATGTAGATTGTGGACATACACATGATTCATTTCTCTGTATTGAGGGGTGAGATCCTAAAATTCTGGATGGGATTACAAGCAAATTTTATGTATCAATAAATTTTATGAAATTATAAATTTGATGTCTAGTCTTCTCTTTTCCTGGGAATGTCATTTCTTAGAGTAAAATCTAAAGATCCTCTCTTGTAGCCAATGGTCTTAGCCTGGGATGAACACAGTTAACATCCCACTGCTCAGCATCTGGTTATCAATGGGACAGCTTACTGCCTTATGCACCACTGGGGGAGTAGCCACTTACCAACTGAAGAAGAAGAAGAAGAGATTGGATTTATATCCCACCCTTCACTCACTTGGAGTCTCAGAGTGGCTTACAAACTCCTTTCCTTTCCCTTCCCCTCCCCACAACAGACACCCTGTGAGGTAGATGGGGCTGAAGAGCTCTGAGACAAGTGTCCTTGAGAAAACAGCTGGTACAGAGCTATGGCTTGCCCAAGGTCATTCAGCAGGTGCAAGTGGAGGAGTGGAAAATCAAACCCGGTTCTCCCAGATTAGAGTCTGTGCATGTTAACCACAACACCAAACTGATTATCCCTCCCCTTCTCCTGGTGCTCCTTTTAAAATAGTATGTCCAAGACTGTTGAGGTCTGTATGGTACAGAGAACCAGTACCAGGATGAAAAAGATATAAAACATTTATTAAAAAGAAAATGTTCACAAGCATACTCTTAGCACAGCACCTATTTGAGCAATGGATTCAAAAGAAAATGGTAAAATGCAATTCCTTTATCCCTCCCTCTATACATGACCTATCAGCAATGTACCCTCTAAGCTGTGGAATCCTGTGTGCAAAAATTCTACTTTGTGAGCTACTGGCATTAAAGTTGTGAGTGGGAGATTTGGCTACTGCATAAATTAGTTTACTCTGGAGCCATCCTTCCTGAGCTGAGACACAAATGTGTGAGCTGGAGGTTAAAAAACTGTGAGCCAGCTCACACTAACTCAGCTTAGAGGGAACACTGCCTATCAGGTGTTAAATATAAGGTAGATGCCTTAGCTTAGAAAGTTACCAGTTGTCCTACAGGATTTCCGCTACTCTGAAACCTCTTTCAGGCATGTAGGCCTCAATTTTTTTTTCATAATTCTTTATTGTTTTATATCATAAAACACATCCATCACCAAGACCACCCTGTGTGATCTCCAGGCAGTAAATACATAAATAAAATTCCATACAGTATTATATCACAATCAATCCAAGTACAACTCTGTTTCTCTATTAAACTTCCATCTCAATCTTATAATCACTTTATCCTCTCAATTTCCTATTAACTGACTGATGGTCCCAAATTTTTTTAACTTTCCCACATACCTCACCATCCTTCTAAACCAGTCCTCCTCCTGTTCACTAACCTTTAACCCATTCATCCTACGTATCTTCATCGTAATATACTCTAAAATTATTATACTATTCATTTTGTCTTTCCAGTAATTAATTGTCAGTTCCTCGGCTTCTTTCCAATTCCTTGCTATCACTTGTCTTGCTGCTACTAACATCAAATTTATCCATTTACCTTCCTCTTTTGACCTTAACCCTACACCATCCAGCTTAATGCTTTAGATATTTTTCCCTTCTTCCCACAATCCCTGACATTTCTATACCAATCTGATCCCAAAACTTTTTTACTAAAGGACAGTCCCACCACATATGACTGAACGTTCCCACCTCTCCACATTTCCTCCAACAATTTTTACTCCCAGTTTTTGAAATATAGTTCAATTTAACCGGTGTGTAATACCATTTCTGCATCATCTTCAAACCCTGCTCCTGTATTAACCTAGACGTTGTAACAAAGGGAGGTAACCTAAAAATCCTTTCCCACTCTTCATCCAAATTTTTTCCTTGAATATCTGTTTCCCAATATTCCTTCATAAACTCTCTCGGTGATTTCCCTATGCCTAATAAAACCTTATACAATTTTGAAACTATTTTTACCTTATCTTCTCCATACTCTTTCACCAATCTTTCAAAGGGAGTGATAAACCTTTTACCAATATTATTAATTTCTTCCTCCTTCAACAATGAGGAAATTTGACTTTTTTTGCAACCAATTCATCCTATTCAAAATATTATTCTCCTCTTCCATCATCCCATCTGTTCCCCAGATCTTCTTCAACTCTCTAATCATAATCTCCTTTAGTCTATCTCCTACCTCCTTTGACATTGATCCCCTTAATGGGGTAAATTTATCATAATACCACATTTTGGTAAGAGGCGATATTCCCGGAGCAAGTTCTTTTCTCCATTTCTCCCATACCATGCAAGGCCTCAGAAAAGTTGATAATTTATCACCTATCTTCTTCCTCCTTTTTTCCCTATCATACAGACTACCCTTTCCTCCTACCACCTCTAAATTTTCCTGTTCTATCCAACCAAGATCTTCTCCTGACTCTCCCTCCAGCCAAATCATTAAATGTCTTAATTGATATGCATCATAATAAATACTAATATTGGGAATCCCCCATCTTTTATTCCATAATATCTATACCTTCCAGCTGTCCTTGGTTTCTTAGATGCAAAAACAAATCTGTCTATATCTCCTTGCCACCTCTTCAATATATATACTGGTATATGCCAGGGTAATACATAAAAAAGATAAGTAAATAAATAAAATGGTGAAGTATTTAGAAGTAAATATTCCTAGGAATGTTAAAAAATATTTGAGTATAATTATAAAAGAATTTGGAGTGGAATACAAACCAAAATGAGAGAATGGGGGAGGAGGAAAGAATTAATTAATGCAATGGTTAAAATGTTTTTAGTTCCTAGGCTGACATATCTTTTTTTTTTTGCATGTAGGCCTCAATTAAAAATTTTGTCTACCCTAATAGAATCAGCACAAAAGAGAGCTTCCTCCTTGTTCTCAGGAGTTTTACCATTTATCTTTCTTTTCCCACTTCAAGAATCTTTTTCTTGAAGTCTCCAGGAGTTTCTTCCTGAAGTCTTTCTAGTACTTAATTTCTCCAAACTTCTGTTCCCAGCTTGGGGGGGGGGGGCAGCAACTTGACTATCCCATTGTCTCTTGCTAGACCTATTAGCTGGAAAACAACTGAATTGATTTCCCTTGTCCTGTCTGAAATGAAATGAAAACTTAAAAACTCATGGTGGAGGTTTTTGCTCAGTTCAAACCTCCCTCCCAAAATGCATTTTTTCCCAGGTGGCATAAAAAACTTTCAAATAAATAAAATAGTGAGATATTACCCTTTCCCCAGACTTAGGGTATCCCAACAGCTCAATAGAACAATTCTTCAAAGTGAGTCTCAGTTCATGAAGGATTTTGTAGGTAATCACCGGCACCTTAAATTGGACCATGAAATTATAGGTGCCCAGTGAAGCGACCTCTGTTTTTTATTTTATTTATATCCTGCCCTCCCTGCTAGAGTAGTAACATGGTCCCAACTAGGGATGGGCATGAACCGGAAAAACATGATTCAGTTCATGGTTCATGGTGGACCCACAAACCAAATCAAAATAGCCTTGTACAAACCAAACCAGTTCATGAAGTTTGTGGTGTGGCAGAATGCCCCCCTGGTGTGCTAGAGACTCCAAACTTACAGGGGATCTCCAGATGACTTTCTTCTACCTGCCCACCAAGTTTGGTGAGAACTGGGCTTAGATGCCTGGTGAAAACAATAACAACAAGTGAACAAGCTGAAACACTTTTACAAGAACTGACAGTGAGTAACAGTGAGCAAAGCTCAGAATCGGAAGATGCCAGACCCTCATCTAGAGAAGAGGAAGGGGCAGCAAAGAAAATAGATTGGGGGAAGAAGGGGGAAATGAACTTAAAATATTTTTTGTGAATTTGAATGGACTAAACTCGCCCTCTAAACAATCAAAAGTTTTTAATCAATTGAAGAAATTTAAAGCAGATATGTATTCAAGAAACTCATATCAAAAAACCTCAAGAACAGATATTAAACTGCAGGTGATTGGGTAAAGTACATGTTGCATCTTCACAAACTAAGTAAGTCTGGAAGTCCTTGAAGAATCAAAACACAAAAATGGATGATCTTTTGATTTTGAAGATTAGGCTACCAGAAGGACAAATTTGAACATTGGCATCAATATATACCCCAAACAATCATAAAAATGAATTTTCTGAAAACGTTTATCCAGTATTGGCCATCCACCTGCACATTCACAAACTGTAGATGTAGCTGGAATGCTTGACAAAAAGTCCAGTTAATTATTGAATCTTGGTTTCAGGAGATATGTGCTTCTTCTCCAATAATAGTTTGCTACTTATTACCAAGACACAGCTTGACCCTGTAGTACAAATAACTACTCTTCAGTCTCAAAGTTCCTTTACACAGTACTTGAGATGAATTTTGATTAAAACTATCACGGTAACCCCTGCTAAAAATGTCCTTCCTGAAGACCACTTTGCATTGCATCTTAATCAGTACTTGCATTGGACTTAATGTGCTGTCAGCTTCTTTGGGGAACCAATGTAGGGGAAGAAATTCAGTAAACAAACAATGGTAAAAGTTTATTGTGAGATATTTTTCTTGAGTATATGTAACACTTGACTGTCTTCTTGACTAAGTAATTTAAGTTTTCTGAAAATCAAGCATAGGTTATTTCTTTCAGAAATAGACTTGTATGGACATTGCTATCAAAATACATATTTAATAGCCTTATTTAGCAACATTATTTCTTTTCATTCCAAAAAACAGTAACTTTTTAAAAATGGTCTTCCATACTCATCCATGCATTAAGATCTGTGTTCCATGTTCACAAAGGATTTTTTTCCCTTTGCAGAGGACTTTCCTTGGAAAGGTCTGAAGTTAAAAAAAAGAGTCCAAGAT
Source organism: Lepidodactylus listeri (assembly GCA_029233225.1). Lineage (NCBI taxonomy): Eukaryota > Metazoa > Chordata > Lepidosauria > Squamata > Gekkonidae > Lepidodactylus > Lepidodactylus listeri. Next base: position 112,084,243 of record JARCFY010000001.1, on the reverse strand, counting down.
AACAATAGGATCTTTCAGAACTGTGTATAGAATTGAAAGTACTTGGAGAACGGTGCATTTGAAGTAATTGAGAAAGCACAAAAGTAAAGTCCATTGGGTAAGGAGCTTTCGAAAATTGCCAAGGAGAAAATCTCTGCAGTGAAAAGTGAAAACTCAGCTAATCCAGAGATTGATTTATATATTTTGCTTTGCCACATTAAATTGGAAGTGTTTTTTTTTTTCAATTATGAAATTTTTGCCTAGCAACTAAAGAGAAAGAATTCCTTATGGAAAGAAGATGTAGTATTTCAGACACTCTTAATGACTTTGACATGGCAAAAATGTCAGAGGGAAATTTGCATAATGATTATATGCTAATATCAAAGCTCCAGCACAGAATTCCATTACACAGCCTCATGATCAATAAGTTATACAAAAAAGAAAATTAATCTCTGGCTCCCTAAATCTACTTTTGCCCTAAACTAATAGATTGTGTTGGTTTTTTTTTTTTTTTTAAATCTAATTCTCTGTCTCCTTCAGGTTAATTAATTCTGTCTTTCTCTGCAATCATACAAATATTAATTCTTCAAAGCCCTCTGTTCCCTATTAATTCTTTCCATCATTCTCAATTTTATAAAAAAAATCTCCACTACCATTCATCCCAATTTCTCAGGTGAAATAGACATACCAATCATAAGGCCTATTTTTTTCTCTGAAAAAAAGGGAATGATTTTAAAAAAGAAATGCCTTAGTGAGCATTTTACCAGCAGCATTACCAATACCAATCTAATAGGAAACTCAACAACAATAGTAGAATTGCTTGAATATTAGGCATAGGGTTTTTTTCTTTCTGTTGCTCTTCAGGTGTCCTCCTCTTTTTGAATAACAGTGAACAATCTTTATGTACAATTTCTCATATGAGCCTGCCACAGAGAAAACAATGAGCACTTCTCCATTAGATGTGTACTTAAAAATACAAAAACCTTCAAGAGACTAATTTTGCAAGGAGTATAAGCAGGTTGTCTTTGAGTTTATCTACAAATTACAACAGTGTTGGGGAAGAACACAGGCACCTTGCATCAGATGTGCAATGGGAGTTTTATTCCTCCCTCACACATCTCTTGTTCTACTTGCAACCAAAACAGGTGGGAAGAAAAGAGCTGTAGCTGCTTCCCCCTTTTACTGTTTCTGCATTTTCACACCATCTGGCTGAGCTGCTACTGGCTCCACTGTGAAACTTACAAATAGCCATGTGAGTAAGGTGTTTTTACCAACAGCTTCTCTGCTAGGTCATTTGCAAAATGTGAAAACAGTGGTGGTGAAGAGATGCCATTGCTTTCTCCCTGCTTGTTTTATTAAAGTTTATAGAATTTGGCAGTCTTCACTGTATATATTATGCTGTTTGTTACACTGTTCTTGAACTTTGTAATCTACTTTTATTACTTTGTTCATTTTTTCATTGCATTGTTCTCCAGTATTGTAACTTCTGCTGTATTATAACGCTAGGAATAAGGCCAGTTGTGGAAATAAATACAATGGGCTCTAGAAAAAGGAACTGGGAGAGTGCCAAGACCTTGGGCACTCAGGGGCAATTTGCTGTGGCAACCTCAGAAGGGTAAAATGACACAGAGTCCACCATTTTCTCCAGGGGAATCGATCTCTGCTACCAGAAGAGCAGTTGTAATTCTGAGTGATCTCCTGCCTGCACCTGGAGATTGGCAGCAATGGTACCCCAAGAGGGAATAGCTGGTTTGGAGGGCAGAGTCTATGGCATTGTACCTGTCTGAGGCCCCACCCCTCCTCAAACCTTACCCTCTCCAGGCTCCATCCCTCAAATCTCCAGGAATTCCCCACCTGGAGTTGGTAACCCTATCTCCTCCCCAGCCAAGCATCAATCTACCTTTATTTTCACCTCATGCTTCAGCTTTCCATCCCCCCCCCCCAACAGCCTCTACCATGCTCTGAAGCCCTGAGTGCCATGTCAACCTCTTTTCCTGCACTTTTTGTCCTTGGGGCAGCTGGGAACTGTGGGCCAGCAGATGCGGAAGCCCCACTCAACCCAGTGAGTGATACTTCTGGAACTACAGCTCAATTGAACCTTATGGGGGAACATTTTAAACAAACAACCACAGACAGCAGCCATCTTAGAAACACAGGTAACTGCCATTTCGTTACACCTACCAACAGCCACTGAGTGAATAGTTGGTCCCACATAGGAGGCAAGCAGGAGAAGCATGTTCATCAAGAGAAAAAGCCACTCCAACAGGGCACAGTGGCTGAAGTAGTGGGCAGGGAAGAGGAACAGACCCAGCACCCAGCCAATGGCATGTGAGTACTCACAGCCAGTGGATATGGACAGCTTCTGAGTGACACATCAGGGAGCCAACTGATTTTGGAGCATGTGGAATGTTCAGGAGAGTCCATGGTGAAAACAGAATTATATATAACCGAAGGATACTGTAGTGCAACATGCTTGCTTGATATGAAACAGTCTTGGGGAGCATATCTTGTTGGGGAACATATCACTATTGAGTAATTGATGGCTGTATGTATTAATGTTGTTCTTACTGTTTTGTTTTTAGTTTTAATCTATCTTGAGTCTCAGAGAGGAAGGTGAACTATATAGAGTATGTATGTAAGTAAGGAGGATATTTTTTTCTAGCCTGCCAACATGATGTTTAAATTGGGCTTTATTATTCTTTTAGTATAACTAATGAAGAAATGGTGCATGAAGGTGCAGAGAAAAAAATCTGCTTTTTCAGTTCACTTTCTTTGTTCTTATAAAATTCAGTGTAACTGAAACACAAGTCATCCTCTGCCAACTTCCTGTAGAACAAGAGGTACTCTCATGGCCCAACTTATATGAATCATTTTTTCAGGTACTTCCCCAGCTCAGATTTCTAAACATGTTCTGGAAAACCATGCTCCCCAGGTGTACATGGACCTGATTTGAATCATAACTATGGTGTGTAAGGTGAGAGGAATCAAGCCTCCTCATTGTCCTATCCTGAAACTGCCCTGGGAGCTTATTTTTCCTATTGGAAAAACCTCTGTATACTCCTTCAGCAGATCTGAAGACCTCAACGTGTTATGTTCCCCAAGACTGTTTCAGGTCAGGCAAGACACATAATCACCGCTGGTATTGGTCTCCTGACAAGTGCTTTAAAAATGTGTCAGATGTTTGTTGGTTATGTGGATCTAAAATAGGATCTTTGTATCATATGTGGTGGACGTGTAAAGAGATGAAAAAGTATTGGGAAATGGTAAATAAGGTGATTTTGGAAATTTTGACGTTTGAAATAGCTTTAGAACCAGAAATTTTCCTACTAAATATGTTACCGGAGAAGATGCTGAAGCCGGATATTAAGTTACTGGCATATATATTGACTGCAGCACGCATTTTAAGGGCCAAGCGTTGGAAAAATTCTGTACTACCGGGCAAATTAGAACTTGTTAGTAAACTGTTGGACTGGGCAGAAATGGATAGATTGTGTTATCTAGTGAATATGGACAATAAGGCTGACCCAGCTCCTGTTTGATCCAAGTTATATTTGTGGTTGAAAATGTAGGGTACTCAATATATATTTCTATGTTAAGCAAAGGTTATTCTGTTAAACTGTTTAAAACTTAATAAAATATTTTTTTTAAAAAAGGCAAGACACATAATCCATTGGATGATTTTAATATATCTTCATGAAGTTGTGCAAATTACTTGGAAGAGGTTGAAAGCTGAGAGGAATGCAAACCCAATATCAAGACAACCAAGTCAATTCAATTTTGTCTCAATCCTGTCACATACAGCTCAGTAGATAGAGAAGAATGTGGATGGATGTACATTCATATATGTATCTGAATGCTTATCTCCTTAACTTTCATATAGAGCACAGCTGTATTGGATGAAGGTTATGTTATGCAGTCCTGGTAGGCAATTAAACTGCTAGACTAGCACAGCAAGACAGGGATGATAGGACTGATTGCATGGGCAAGAGGAAATTGTTCCCTTTTTAACCCTGCATATTCTGAGTAAGGTCAATAAGAAGGCTTTGATTCTCCTGTCATCATCTAGCCATATCTGATTATGTCATGGTATGGCAGCATCACTATTCATATGCTCTCTAATTGCCTGAGGTAAGATAGTGCAGAAACTTCCTAAGTTTAATAAATGGCACTGAAGCAGCAGCACATCGAGGACAGTATGCATATGAATGGATGCAAAACATGTGAATGAGTGAAAAGATTTTGTTGTTTGTTTTGTTTTTTTGGTTTGTGAGCGGTAGGGCCTTTCATTTTAACTCCCCCAAATGCCACACTATCACAGAAAGAAAGTTTGGGGAGTAGACTCCACCAGCAACTATGGTGTCATAACCAGACAATATCCCTAATAACTATCAAGGGAAAATACTAGTCACCATGCCCCTGCCACTATATTCCTGAAAATTTGATATAATAACTACTATTTTAATAAGATACATACATGCTCTTCCTACTTCATATAATTTCAGTTTCCTAGTAATGATTATATTCACCATCTAAGGACCGAAAGACAAATCTTATGACCAATGCTCCCTCTAAGCTGTGGAGTCCTGTGAGCAAAAATTCTACTTTGTGAGCTACTGGCATTAAAGTTGTGAGTGAGCCATTTGGCTGCCGCATAAATTAGCTTGCTCTGGAGTCATCCCTTCCTGAGCTCAGACAATAATGTGTGAGCTGGAGGCTAAGAAACTGTGAGCTAGCTCACCCTAACTCAGCTTAGAGGGAACACTGCTTATGACACCTGTACTCCATTACTTAAATACTCCGAAGCCATACCATGCGGGTTTACCACCAAAATCTAACTCTTGTTGCTGGGGTCTTCTCTATCATATGCCAGTTTACTCATAAAATAGTACAGGACTTTGCTTAACTCTCTTGTGACTAGGATGTAAAAGTACTTAACTGGATTATACCCAATTGTTTTAATTAATTTAAAGTTACATTTCTATTATACAAACATAAGATATATCTAACTACGGTAATCAGGGAGAGGATTAAGACCATCCTCTAATGCTTAGAACTTTTGCTTTGCACTGATCCAGGGGATACATTTATGGTTTTTATAATTTCCACTCGAACCTGCACACCTGTGTGCTGAATTCCACCATATTCCTGAGAAGACCCTGACCCTTAGCAGCTGCATTTTATATAAGGGGTGTGTACAGAGGAAAATCAGATATATGTGTTCCTTTAGTCCAATTCACTGTGGTGAAATCTAAGCAAAAGAATCTCGAAAAAACTGTAGTTCATAAAGCTCAGAGTCAATGTTAATATCTCTCTTAAACATGGAGCTTCAGCAGTATAATGAGATTTGGACTTGTTTATTTCTGAAATCATTTTGCTCTTAGTATAATAGAATAATAAGAAGTATTCTGCAGCATCTCCTTGCCACAAAAAAGTGTAAAAGATCACCTTTCTTTCCTGTATTAAGTAATAACTTCCATTTAATAATGCTACACTTGAGGGACAACTCCCATCTTTGAACATCACTGAAGAGGCACCTATATTAATGTTATTATATGCACAATTGTTTAAAGTTAATAATTAAAAGCCAGATCATTGGCTAAAGTTTAAACTGATTGGCAGTACTAACAATGACTTGTCCAAAATGTGTCCACATCTTAAATTCATGGTTCTTGCGAGTGGGACTCAGCTTTTTAGGGGCTATCCAGCAGTTATAAACAAGACAATTTCTTTTTATGTAAGCTAACCCTGTGATTGTTCCTACATTACAAAATCAGCTGCATAAAGCTAATTGTGTCTCTCTCCAGAGTAGTTCAGTCTTTGTACAAATGAGTATGTGAAGAAATCACAAAGAAAAGAAATAAACGTTACTGTGATTGTCACACTCTGTTAAATACATCCTTCCCCCTGAATAAATTAGATGCATCTTGTTCAGCTATTTTTTTTTAGCACAGTAATCCCATTGGGCTCTGCAGAGTTACTTCAATAATGGGCTCCCCGCCGCCCGGCTTTGCCGTGGCGGAGGGAAGCAAGTTTGCCGCCTCGCATGACGCGAGGCAGCAACAGAGTGCGTCGGCGCTCAGTAGCTCAATGGGAGGGGGCGGGGCTTGCTCTATTTGAGCCGTTGCCCCGCTCCCCTCTGCGCAGTCGCTCGGAGAGCTCGGTGGAGGAGCACGCGTCGCGTGCTCGCGGCGAGGCCTGGGCGTCTTAGTAGCGGCGGCGGCGGCGGCTGACGAGGCTGTGTTGAGGGCGGCGGACGGCGGCTGACGGCGACTGCGGCGGCAGCTTCTTACGGGGCTCCAGGGGCGGGCAGTCGGCTGCTTAGCAGATCCTTTTGGGGAGGGAGGCGGCAACGGCGGCGGCGCCGGCTCCAGGGGCAAGCGGGCTGCGTTTTAGCGGCGCTGTGGGGGATCCTCGGGGAGGCGGCAGCGGCGGAGGCGCCTTCCCCCGTTTTCTGTTGGTGGGGTGGTTGGGTTGCTTGCCCATACCCCCCCCTGTTTTCCCCTCGGCGGCCCCACGTTAGCGGATAGACGGCCCGCCCCCTGGCTGGAGCCCACGGACAAGGGAAAGCGGCGGCAAGCGTGGGCTCACTCGGGGGCTCCTGTGGCTTGCCGGAGCTTCCCCCCCCCTTCGATTTAAAGCGTGGAGCTTCCCCCCCCCGCCCCCAGTTTCGATTTAGAGTGTGGGTGGGCGCCCCACATCTCCTGGGGATATATTAGCAGTACAGCGCCATTTTGACTCCCCCCCCCCAGTGCTGCGACGTTGGGCAGACTAGGCCTGCTGGCCGTGCTGCAGGAGGGCCTACGGTGGCCATTTTGGTGGGGGCTGCAAGCCACATGGTCAGGGGCCATAGTGGGTAAACTGTCTGGCAGCCATTTTAGGCGGGGGGAATATCTGCTAGTCAATTCTGCACCTTTTTTTTTTTTTTTTTGTCTTTCTTTCTTCTTCTTCTCCTCTCTTGGGCTATTGTGCCCTGCGGTTGGGGATTGTTTTACTGACAATTGTATTTGTTTATATTATTATAGTTCGTAGTCATGGCACCCAAAAAAGGTAAGGGCAAGGGCAAGGGCAAGAACCCAGCACCAAAGAGACCTCCTGCGCAGCCGGACCCGGTGGTTCCTTCCAGTGATGAAGAGGAGGATGTGATAAATGTGGCTATCCTTCAGCGGTTGGAGGCGCTGGAGAAAGAGCGTGGTATGCCCGTAGGTGGTTTACCAGTCGACAATAATGCGAATATGTCTTTTAAAGCGCAGGTGCTGGCGCGGTTGGCCTTTCTTGAGGACAGGCAGGCTGCGGCGGCTTCAGGTCCGGCGGGAGCGATGTTTGGCCAGCAGGGTCCAGGTGCGGGGGAGCAGCAGGTGGCTCTTTATTCGCCTTCTCAAGTTGCAGGAGGTAAGGAGCTGGCACTGGGTAGGCTTGGATCAATGTGGCCTTGGGGTCCAGGTGGCCAGAATGCTGCAGCGGCGCCTATGCTCAACGTTAGCCAGCCTATTGGTCAGGCCCCCGAGCAAGGTGCCTCCACTTCCCATTTACCGCAGTTTAATTGGCCAGCATTTCCTTATTCCAGCCCGCCTTCGATTTGCCAAGGGGCTTGGCCGGCGTGGGGTTCCTCGCAGCCTGGCGTTGGCTATCCTTATGGGGGCGGGGCATCTTATGATGCGGTGGCTGCGGGGGCCATTCCAAGTGGCGATACAGACCTGCCTTTAGGTGACCACCTTTCAATGGCCACTAAAGAGAAGATTTTAAACGGGGAATATGTTGATGTGTTTGGTTTGCTCTATCGGGAGGTAGAGAAAAAGGACAGGGATAATTTGGATGACCGGGAGAAGGAGCGCTTGAAGCGCTGGGTGGTAGATAGGACTTGGGCCAATTGGCTTCCGGGTTTCATAATCTACGCAGCCGTCATAGTGCGACACCAGCCATGGAGGGCTTTGTCGATGCTCCAGTATCTGGACATCATTTACAAGGCATTTACAGACTTCCCAAGCCCGGCATGGTCGCAATATGACGAAGAGTTTAGGATGAAGGCGGCCATTAACCCAGCCATGCGGTGGGACAGGATCTGTTCCAATTTGTGGTTGCAAATCATGTCTCCGGCTAGGTCTGGTGGGGGTGAGCGGTCTCATAGTGGCCACTCAGTTAAGAGGGCTTTGGTGCAAGCAGGTTCCCGCCCGGTGGCGGGGCAGGCGGTTCAACGACGCCAGCTTTGCTGGGAGTTTTCTTCCCAGGGATCCTGCAGTCGTAAATCATGCACCTTTAGGCATGAGTGCCCTTTGTGCGCGGGACCTCATCCCTTATCCAGTTGTCCACGGCCCAGGGGCCGTGGGGGAGGCAAAGGAGGCAAGTACCCAGGGGGGGGGAAGCCACACAACCCCCATCCTGACAAAGGGTCCTAGCCCGATTAAGCTTGGAGTCTTGAGACGCTGGTTGCGTAGTTACCCAAGGAGTGGGGATAGGGCCTACCTCTTGGAGGGGTTCACTGCTGGTTTTCGCATACCGTTTCAGGGGGTGAGGGTGCCCTATTTGGCTAGGAATTTAAAGTCCGTTTTGGGCATGGAGGACATAGTTAGGGCCAAGATTGCTAAGGAATGCAGGGAAGGCAGGGTTTTGGGCCCGTTTGTTAGTCCGCCAGTAGCCAGTTTAAGAGTCTCTCCTTTAGGTGTAGTTCCAAAAAAGGCACCTGGTGAGTTTCGCCTCATTCATCACCTGTCCTACCCTCGGGGAGGGTCGGTGAATGACGCCATACCTGGTGAATTATGCTCTGTCAAATATACTTCCTTTGATCAGGCCATGCGGGTGGTCCGCCTCTGCGGTGTGGGGGCCGAATTGGCTAAATGTGATATTAAATCAGCCTTTCGGCTCCTCCCGGTGCACCCTGAGGATGTTGAGCTACTCGGATTTGCCTTTGAAGGGAGCTTTTACATGGATAGGGCCCTACCCATGGGCTGCTCGGTGTCCTGTTCTGCTTTCGAGAGGTTCAGCTCGTTTTTGGAGTGGGCCCTGAGAACCAGGACTGGTCTCTGTAGTACCGCCCATTATTTGGACGATTTTCTTTTCGTGGGCAGGAGGGGCTCTGGCCAGTGTCGTTTCCTGCTCGACAGTTTCGTTTACATGGCGGACGAGCTGGGTGTCCCTCTGGCTCAGGAAAAGACTGAGGGCCCGACATCCGCATTAACATTTCTAGGTATTGAAATTGATACGGTTAGTATGTGCTGCAGGTTACCACAGGAAAAATTGGACGCTTTAAGGACTCGGGTCATATCCGTTAGGTCCCTTACTAGGGTCACTCTTTTGGAGCTGCAGCAGTTGGTAGGTCACCTCAACTTTGCATGCAAAGTAGTGGCGCCGGGTAGGGCATTTGTGAGGAGGTTATGTGACTTAATGAGAGGCCTCCGTCTCCCACACCATAGGACCAAAGTCTCCAAGGGAATGAGGGAGGACCTCTTTGTTTGGGAACAGTTTCTGGAATCGTTCAACGGGGTCTCTATGTGGCGGGATGAGCTCTTGTTAGAGGCTGAGCTGCAGATTTCATCTGATGCGGCCGGCTCATCCGGTTACGGAGTTTATTTTAGGGGGCATTGGTGTGCCGGGGACTGGCCTAAAGATTGGTTTCGGGCAGGTTGGGTTAAGGACCTTACCTTCCTGGAGTTCTTTCCAATTGTCGCAGCGGTGTGGGTCTGGCCTGACGATTTGGCTAATAGGACCGTCCACTTCTGGTGCGACAACCAGTCCACGGTTCATGTCATCAATTCCCTTACATCCAAATCCCCTAGGGTCATGGCTTTGGTTAGGGCCTTTACTTTACAGTGCCTCAGATTTAACATCCTGTTTAAGGCCAGACACGTCCCGGGGGTCGCTAATGGGATCGCTGACGCTCTCTCTCGTAAACAGATGGAGAGGTTTCGTCAGCTGGCTCCAGAGGCCGACCCGCTCCCGGCACGGATGCCCCCAGAGGTGTGGGGGATTGGAGGGCTGAGGCCGACAGGGCAATGAGCCTGGCACTTGCCCCTTCCACCAGGAGAGCTTACCTGAAGGCCGGTAAGCAGTTTCTGTCCTTCAGGGCGGGAGTGGGTTTGCAGCAGGTCTGGCCTATTCCTGTGTCACACCTGATGCAATTTTGTGTGTCATTACGGAACGGTGGCCTTTCAGCTCACACAATCAGAGGCAAGCTGTCTGCGCTGGCTTTTGCCAGTAAGGCTTCGGGTCACAAGGACACCACGGGCGACTTCCGTCTCCGGAAGATGCTCGAGGGGTGGTCTCGGGAATCACCTAGGGCAGTAGACACCAGGGAACCCTTGACACCCACAGTCCTGAGAGGGCTGGAGGGCCAGTGGCCCTCTTGTTGTAGTGACAGCTATGAGGTGGGCCTGTTCCATGCAGCTTCGCTGACCGCCTTTTTTGGGGCACTCAGGATTAGCGAACTGGTGGCAGGCTCTCAGACTGACGCTTCTGGTGCAGCTTTGGAGCTTAGGGATGTATCAATCAATAAATTTCAGCTACGGATCAGGTTGCGTAGATCCAAAACCGATCAGAGGGGTAAGGGGAGTGTGCTGGAACTAGGGGCTAGTTCGGAGGCAGCACTGTGCCCAGTCGCCGCCATGCGGCGGTACTTGGCACTTCGGGGTGATGGCCCGGGCTATTTGTTTCGACATAGCGACAGCACCCCTCTTACGAAGTTCCAGTTCTGGACCGTGACTCGGAAGGCATTGATCCGGTTGGGGCTGGGCGGTGTTCGTTTTTGCTCCCATTCTTTTCGAATTGGGGCAGCATCGACTGCGGCCGCAATGGGGTACCCTGATAGGACGATACAGAGGATCGGGCGCTGGAAATCTGGATGTTATAAGAGTTACGTTAGGCGTTGTACCGTGTAGGTTCGTTGTAGTTTCATTCTGACGTTTGTTAATAAAGTTCTTGTTACAGGTGCTGCAGGCCGTGAGACAAGACGAAGAGTCATGGTCTGCGGCCACAGCATGGTCTTTTGGGCGGCTCATCGGGCGAGGAGGACCACTTTCGGCTCCCAGCTTGGCCTCAGCAAAGTGGCGAAGGTTGAGTGGGTAGGGAGGAGGGGCATGAGATGGCCGGCGCTCCTCCCGTTGTTGTTCGAGGAGAGGCGGGCCCCCCCCCGCATGTGCTAGTCATACACCTGGGGGGCAACGATTTGGGTTTGGTCAAGGGCGTGGCCCTTGTGATGCAGGCCAGGGCCGATTTGGCACTGATCAGGTCACGGTGGCCTGGTGTGCAGATAGTCTGGTCTGCCATGCTGCCCCGTCTGGTTTGGAGGCATGCCGGTGACCCCAGGTGTATGGACAGGGCTAGGCGGAACGCTAACAGCCAACTTCGCACGGCCATGGAGTCCGGGTTGGGTCTCTTTTTGCCGCACCCTGGCATACAGGTCAAGTTCCCGGACCTGTATCGCCCTGACGGGGTGCACCTTTCAAACAAGGGCAATGGGTTATTGCTTGAGGACTTGCAGCACGGGATTCGGATGGCTCTCGGTTGCCGTGTGGGGTAAGCAAAGGCCAAAGCAGAGGCTTGGATTTGCATGTGGTAGGTTTAGGCAAGCAAGAAAATGGAACTGGTGGGTACCTTACGGCATATCCCTGTTGGGAACAGGAGGTCACCAGGAACCACCCTAGGGCCTTGCGGTCTGGGGAGGTGAATGGTGATCGCCTCTGGGAACCTCTCAGACTAGGCTCCTCCCTGAAGGTCTGTGCAGCCTCAGGGGTAGGCGCCCCTGGGAGGGGATGCCAGTATGCTGGGCCGCCGGTTACGAGCCAGAAGCTGACTGGGTCAATACTGGGGCTAGGTTACCTGCCCATTACAAGGGCAAGGAGGCTGGGTCTGGGAATGACACCTGCCTTGCCTGTTCCTGAGCTTGCTTAGTTGCCCGTTGCTGCATGTCCTGTTTAAATAGTTAATAAAGTGGCCCTTGTTTGATTCCAAAACTGTTGTCTGTCTCGTTATTTCATGCTGGGGTGGCAATGGGCTCCCCGCCGCCCGGCTTTGCCGTGGCGGAGGGAAGCAAGTTTGCCGCCTCGCATGACGCGAGGCAGCAACAGAGCGCGTCGGCGCTCAGTAGCTCAATGGGAGGGGGCGGGGCTTGCTCTATTTGAGCCGTTGCCCCGCTCCCCTCTGCGCAGTCGCTCGGAGAGCTCGCCCACCCGCCCGCCCCGGATGCAGTGTAGGCTGATGCTGGTCGCTGTTGGGGGCCGGGTAGGAATTTTTTATACCGACTTCTGTTTGGCTCCTGGAGACGGTGTTTTTTCGCCTACCTTACACTGCTGCTGGTGGTTAAGGGCATAGAAGGTGGTCGGGTATAATTAGGCTGGTCACTTGGTAGGTTTAGGCAAGCAAGAAAATGGAACTGGTGGGTACCTTACGGCATATCCCTGTTGGGAACAGGAGGTCACCAGGAACCACCCTAGGGCCTTGCGGTCTGGGGAGGTGAATGGTGATCGCCTCTGGGAACCTCTCAGACTAGGCTCCTCTCTGAAGGTCTGTGCAGCCTCAGGGGTAGGCGCCCCTGGGAGGGGATGCCAGTATGCTGGGCCGCCGGTTACGAGCCAGAAGCTGACTGGGTCAATACTGGGGCTAGGTTACCTGCCCATTACAAGGGCAAGGAGGCTGGGTCTGGGAATGATGCCTGCCTTGCCTGTTCCTGAGCTTGCTTAGTTGCCCGTTGCTGCATGTCCTGTTTAAATAGTTAATAAAGTGGCCCTTGTTTGATTCCAAAACTGTTGTCTGTCTCGTTATTTCATGCTGGGGTGGCAATGACCTGCACTAAGGTTCACAATGAATATAAAGTGTGACACAATGAAAGGGATTGCTTTGAGTTGCTGCGAGATGAGGCCTGTTGTTTGCTGTTGTAAAAGGATAATTAGAATTCCAGACTGCCCCTATTGGCAGGCACAGGTTTATAGATCTTTAGATGGCCAACAGCTTAAACAAAGCCTTTTAAGATATTTTAAAGTTCCTAGCCAGTTTATCCCATACTAACTATAATTGGCAGTCAAAATAGCTGAATTGCATATCCTATTGATTTCTGGGTAATTATTGCTCTGAAATATAGTGGGACCGATAAACAGTATTTCAGTGAAAATGGTGTGCAATTACAGTCCCATTTTGGCACATCAGTTTAAAATATATTCTTGGTAAGTCAGTCTCATAAAAGACCTAGACATTTCCTTAGAAACAGTTACTCGCTGTGATATATATAATCTACAAAAATAAGAATGAGGTAGACAGGGGTGGCCAAACTGTGGCTCAGGATCCACATGCGGCTCTTTCACACATATTGTGTTCACAGCAGGGCAGCTGGGGTAGTGAAGAGGAAGCAGTGTTCCCCTCCCTGGGTAGGCTTGAGGTAGAGGGGAGCAGAGAAAGAAAGCAACTTTAACTGTAAATGTGTTATCACCCCCCCCCCCCCCGGCTAGCTTGAAGAAGGCATTTGTCTCCTTAAATCCCTTCTCCAAACCAAGCCTTCCCTTCCCTTCTCTCTCTCTCTCTCTCCCCCCTCCCTCCCCATCTAAATTAAGATGTATTCTCCAAGCCCTGCCCCCACCAGCCCAGCTGGCTTGGCTCGGAGAAGGCATTTGTCTCTTTAAAACACTTCTCCAGGCCAAGGCAGCACAGCAGTGGGGGAAGGGGGGCTTGGATAACACATTTAAAGTTAAAGGCATTCTCCAAGCCCCTACCCCATAACCCCACCCACCGGTTTGGAGAAGGCATTTGTCTCTTTAAATCCTTTCTTCAAGCCAAGCTGGCTGCTGTTGGTGTGCAGGGGGGTTTGGAGAATATCTTTAAAGTTAAAGTTGCTTTCTTTCAATTTCTCCCTCCCTCCCCATTTATTTGCTTTCTTTCTACCTCTCTCTCTCTCTTCTCCTTTCCTTCCCCATCTATTTGTTTTCTTTCCATCTCTTTCTTTCTTTCCACCTTTCTCTCTCTTTCTCACTCTCTTCCTCTCTCCCTCCTCCTACTGCATCTATTTGTTTACTTGCTTTCTTTCTCTTCCTTCCTCTTCTCCCTCCCCATCTATTTGCTTTCTTTGTTTCATTCTCTCTCTCTTCTTTCTACCTTTTTCATATTTATTTATTATTTACATTTATATCCTGCCTTGCCGGGCGAACTGGCTCAAGGTGGTGTACAAACATTAAAATATAATAGCACAATAAATACACTAAAATGACAATATAAAATACAGATATACAACAAAGTGCTGCTGAAAACAGTACAGATGGTGGCGGCATTCAGTGTGTAATCCAGTAGTGAAGGCAGCATCCAACAATGTGTCAGAAGAGTCAGGAGATGTTCCTGTGACACCTTTATCGGTGCCACATTTGTCAGTGGTGGCTCCTAATTGAAGGCCTAGTGGAAGAGCTCTGTTTTGCAGGCCATGCAGAACTGCAAAAGGTCCCGCAGGGCCCTGATGTCCTCTGGGAGTTCATTTCACCAGTGTGGAGCTGCTACTGAAAAGGCCCTGGCTCTAGTAATGGCCAACCTGGCATCTCTCAGGCCAGGGAGAGTCAGGTGATATTGCAACCCTAACCTCAGTGCCCTCTGGGGCACATATGGGAGAAAGGTGGTCCCTCAATTAGGCAGGCCTCTGACCATATAGTGCTTAAAGGTCAAAACCAGCACCTTGAACCAAATCCAGTACACTATTGGCAGCCAGTGCAATGCCTTCAGCACAGGCCGGCTGTGGTCCTGTTCATTCTTTTCCCCCTTTCTCTTTCCCCCTTCTTCACTTCCTTTCTTCCACCATCCTCGCTTCCCCTCCTTCCCCATCTATTTGCTTTCTTTGTTTTGCTATCTCTTTCTTTCTCTCTCTCTCTTCCTTCCTCCCTCCCCATCTATTTGCTTTTCCCCACCTTTTTTTCTTTATCTCTCTTCATTCCTTTCTCACTCACTTCCTCCCCCTCCCTCCCCCATCTATTTGCATTCTTTGTTTCTCTCTCTCCCTGTCTCTTTTTCTTTTGTTCTTTCCACCTTTTTAATTCTTTCTACCTCTCTTTCTTTCTGTCTCTCTTAAACCAATAAATATCATTAGCAAACAAAGAAATATCATTGGACAAATAAATATCATTATCAATCTCTCTTTGTATCCCTTTTGTTTTTTTTTATTTTGGCAGTGTCATTTAATGTTAATAAAAAGCAAATTTGCATATTTTCCAATAAAAATGTATGTGTCATATTTGTTCATGGCTTGTGGCTCTCAAACACCTGACATTTATTCTATGTGGCTCTTACGTTAAGCAAGTTTGGCCACCCCTGCAGTAGATAGTAAGTTGCCGTGACTTGGATAGCCCAGGCTAGCCTGATCTTATCAGATCTTAGAAGCTAAGCAGGATCAGTTCTGGTTGGTACATGTATAGGAGGCCACCAAGGAAGTCTAGGTTTGCTATGCTGAATCCATTAAGGGCAAACTGTATGTCTCTTGTCTTGAAAACCCCATGGGGTTGCCATGAGTTGGCTGTGACTTAATGACAAAAAAAAGACAGTAAGACAAGAGTGCTGTTATATTCTGTGCTCACAAATGTCTTCCTAGGCAATTTTCTGGTTCTACTGGCTTTCTATGCTAAAGCTCCAGCAACAACTGATCCTGAATGATCAATTACAGCAACTGTGGATATCTAGAGCCCTCTAACACTACTTAACCCTTTTTTCTCTGGAGCAATCTCAGAGCAAAATCAGATTGTTGTGTAGTTATCAAATCCTATGTTTCCAAGATTTTCAAAAGGCACTATTCTGTACCTTCTGACTAAATAAAAACTAAGGGAAGACATTTTTATGTAACATTCATAACAATGGGAGAAATTAAGCATGTTTGTATCTCCTATTTAAATTAATAAGACTTTAAAAGTTTTAACTTTGGATGGTTTATATTCTAGATTTTCAGAATAGTTTGTTTTCCATTCTATATAATGGACACAATCCAAGCAAAGTAAAGCACTTCTGATTCTCATTAATTTTAATATGGAAGAGGAAAGTATATGCATAATCCTTCAAATGTACTTAATGTTGACAGAATAAAGTTAAAAGAGTCAAATGAACTGGGAAGGTAACTGAACACACAACATAATTCCTCAACTCACACAAAGTTATGCACTAAGATGATCATGGCAAAAAATCATTCAACTCTACACAAAATTAATATGCTGATGATATGAGGTGTCAATGAAAAACCCCTCTTATCCTGATTGCTCAAAAGCAAGACACATCTTGCAACCTTGGTTCAATCATGAGTACATTACAGCCAAGAGACAAAAAATATCTCAGCCATTATAGACGGAGCAATGCCGGAATCCTCCCCCCAGAATTACAAGCCCAAAAGAGATTATACAAAATGTTAATTTGATGATGATGATGATGATGATGATGATGATAGATTGGATTTATACCCCACCCTTCACTTGGAATCTCAGAGTGATTTACAATCTCCTTTCCCTTCCCCTCCCCATAACAGACACCCTGTGAGGTAGGCGGGACTATGGCCAAGGACAGATTGGGATTCTGAAGAGGAAGGGAAGTGGGGCCAAAAGCCATGGGGGAAAACTGGCCTGGGGCTGGCCGTTCACACTGGCCAGACTCCTGCGTTAGCATGCCAGAATGGAGCATTCAGACTGCTGTGGAATGGCCCTGGGCGGGCCGGCCTCTACAGCTTGTGATGGGGCCATTTCGGCAATAGGTGCATGGGCACCTATGCGCATAGGTGCATGGCTGCAGCAGCAGTCTAAAAATTTTAAATCCCCCACCTCCTGTATTGGAGCTGCTTGTGCACATGAGCACATGAGTGCTTGTGCACATCTCTCTGTGGCGGCGCGTTCACACCGCCGCCTCTGCTTGAATCCTGCCTTCTTCCGTCCACACAGCCGGGAAGCAGGATCCAAGTGGGAGACAGCCCCTGGACACCGCTTTCTGCTGGTGTCCCTCTGAGGTGGAAGAGAAGCAGCTCCCAAGTGGGTGAGTACAGAAGGGAGCTGGAGAACAGCTGCAGCTATTTGAACAGGCTCCCTTCCCCCGTTTCTGAAGCGGAGCTCTCCCACCCTAAGTTGCCAGTCTGTCCTCAGCCTGAGAGTGCTCTTTCAAGGACTGCTCAAAAGAGAGACACCCAAAGGGCACTCTAACTTCCATTTATACAGGTGGCCAGAGCCAAAGATTTCTCCCTCTTCTGGTGTATTGTCTCAGGAGGATTTCAGGCAGAAGCTCCCAGACAGTGCACAGTCTTTGCCAACGCTTGAGGGACATATTTTTATGCACTTTATGCTGCAGAGTCAAACACTGAAGTCTGGTGTGATGTCAGCATTGGAAACCACTCTACCTGGCCCCTAGTCACAACAACTGAAGTAAATAGGCTAGCTGGTCTACTTAAGACAAGGAAAGCCCCAGGGCAGGACATGATACCACCAGAGTTTATTAAGTAAAATGTTGAGTGGTGGGTGCAATCCTGGCCACTCTTTTTACAATGATTCAGCAGGCAGTACTGGTTCCTAATGACTGGGGCTTGGCCATTATCATACAAATACACAAAAAAAGGAGACAAATCTAATCCATCCAATTATTGTCCAATTAGTTTGCTCAGTGTAGTGAGCAAGTTATATGTGAGGCACCTAATCAGAAACTCTGGGATAGGTTAGACAGAGAGAACATCATAGCCAAAGAACAAGCAGGTTTTAGACCTAGTCACTCCACTTCAGACCAATGCCTAGTTCTACACCACCTGGAAATGAAATATAGTGTCAGACCCCATGGGGTGCTCGATGAAGAAGGAGAAGAACAAGAAGGAGAGGGGTTGGTTTTATTCCCTGCCCTTCACTACCCGAAGGAGGCTCAGAGCAGCTTACAATCACCTTTCCTTCCTCTCCCCACAACAGACACCCTGTGAGGTAGGTGGGGCTGAGAGAGCTGTGACTGACCCAAAGTCACCCAGCCAACTTTTCATGTGGAGGAATGGGGAATCAAATTCAGTTCTCCAGATTAGAGTCTGCCACTCTTAACCACTACAACAAACTGGCTCTCAGTGTCAACAACAAAACATCTTTGACAGCATTTCCAGAGACAGATTATGGGCTAAATTAGAGGCCACATCAATTGATAATAGATTATGTTGGCCGAACTGCTCTGAATTTAAGATTAGCAATTGGCAAATAACCGGGTTACAGCCAACTATACCAAGGTCCCGCCCCTTCCAGGAGTTCCCAGAAAATAGGCACTGAGGCAGAGGTCAGTTTAAATGATGTTTACTATAAAATGTTCTCAAGCATACAAAAAACAGAATCACACACAGAAATACACAGCTCCCAAGAAACTTAGATAGAGAAATAGCACTTTTTCATGAGCAGGAGAAACGTTGGTTGGGAGATACTTTACCTGTCCTGGAGATGGTTGTCCGTTCCAAAAGAAGAATGGAGGGGTTGAAAAGAAAATAGGGAGCGTGCTCTGAACCAGCAGAAACACGCTTTTCTCTGTCTGCGCAGACCAGAGATCAAAGATGGAGGAAGGGTATTGGGATAGCAAGCTGGACTCAAGAGGGGTAAAAGCAGATAGGGGTTGTGGAAGCTCAAGAGACCGATTGCATGGAATGCAACCTCTTTTATTAGGTGATTTTGGGGGCGGGCAGCGCTGACCATATCCCACTAACACACCTTCCAGGTAGTCCATCCCTACAAACCCTACCATTGGTTAAAGGAAAAATAGGAGGGGATGCGGAGGGGTGGTCAATACTGCAACACTAGGGGCTAGACAGGAACTGACACCTGGGCAAGTTTGCGATGAGTCACCAAGCCATCCTATTGTCTCTTGATGGCCCTAGCTCGGCCAGTTGATGGGTTGAGGATTAGTTGCCAAGCAACCTCATTCACAGTCCAAAGTTCAGCATCTCTCTGGAATGTGTGGAATCCCACAGGTATGTTGGGGGGGTTGCCTAGCGCAAGTTGACAGGAGAACCCTTGAGCAATGGGATCCTTGTCTCCAACTTTGTGTGAACCATGGTGGGTGTGTGCTTCTTGGCATAGACTGGAACCTCTTACAGCAGTGAAGAGGGCATGTAGTCCTTCAAAGCATAACCCAAAGTTCAAACTTATGAACATTAAAAGTCCATAAGAGCACATGATGTGCCTTGCTAGGCAACAATTACTTGTCCTTATTCATATGTGGCATGAGAATAATTTCCTGGCAGTAAGAACCAATCATCAAATTCATCTCTCACACAGAATTTTGGTTAAAAAGGGAGTGAAGCAAGGCTGTATTTTGGGCCCCCCTTCTATTTAATTTCTACATTAATTCAATAGTCCAAGCACTGACCAGTTATGAAATCCATCCACCCAGGTTGGCAAACAGACCTATACCTGCTTTAGATGATACAGAAATCTTGTCCCACTCTGAAGTAGAACTCAGAAGACCCCTCTGGGCTCTTACAGTATACTGCAGTATCCATCTGGATTAGTGTAGTGGCACATCATGGAAGGTAATTTTAATTTTGAGGAGATAGTGGTAAGTCACAAGTTTCTCCCTTTGCGCCTAGATCTCTCTGTGACAGCACCAAGCTGGAATGGAAGTGGTTAATGGTGCCAGGATTTTTCTCTAAAGAAATATTCTTTTGGGAATGAGGGGAGTGTGCACCTGGAGTTGGAATGCGAGGGATGCCTTATCTCATGACCTTGGAGTGGACTCCAGCTCTTAGCACTAGACTGTGTTGTTGTTTTTCACACAGTGCAATCTATAATTTAAGGGGGGCTACATTTTTCCTTTAGAACTTCTGGTCAGATAGGCTACAGAATGCTGCTGAGAATTTTGTCTGACACCCAGGAATCTATCCACTGCTATTGTTGGGGTTCCTGCAGCTGAAAAGGACATGGGTATAACTCTTTATTATTCTCTGTTTATGCTGGTAATTTATGAAGAATAAAACTGTTTTCCTTCCATCACTGGCATGTTCATTACTTTTGAAATCCTTAGGGGGAAAAGAATTGTTTACCTCATGGCAATACAATTAGCCCTCTAAATTCATCAAAATACGTATTGCTCAGGTTGGGTGGTTGCTGTCAAGAATAAACTACAACGGTATGACTTTTCTACCTAAGCAATCTGCTACGTTGAGCAAAGAAATTATAAAACAACAAATCTGGGATACATCCCTCCAAACTGATAGAGTTTGGGCACACCTCTATCCAGTGGTGGGGAACTACATCTGAAACTTTCTGTCAGCAAACTACCTGTTTACTATTGAATTCCCCAGATACTACAGAGACTTCACTTTGGCTCAGCTTAATCTTTTGCCCTCAGAACTTTTAAAAGGGAGATAGCTACACATTCCACATTCTACACATTCCACATCCCAGTGCCTTTGCCCCTGCTACAGTTGAAATGGTCAAGCATGTGTTACTACATTGTAAATTCTACAGGGACATGTGCTCCATACACCTCACCCCTATTCTATCTATGTTCCCAGGCAGATCGGACACATTTTACACATCCCTTCTCCTTGCAGACCAGTCAAACAAGACCTCCATCAAAGTAGCTAAGTTCTGTGTTAAGATTTTATTCATAAGGAAGCTGATAACTCAATTCATTACCAGCTAGCAAGTATAGGAAGGTTTTTAAATTAATAAACTTTTAAATGTTTACACTTGTATGTTGTATATACTAGACATACTTTGACATTATAAAGTTATTTGACCTTGGGATCATACACAAAGACTGAATGTGTGAAGAAATACATGTTTTTCTTTGGCGGTCTGAACTGAACAAAGCCTTCACTTAGAGTTTAAAAAGTTTTTCTCTCTAGGCAGAGAACAGGCAGGAGAAGGGTAGTCAGTTCAATTGCTTTCCAACCTCACCTTAGCCACCTCTTTAGAAATGCTAATAGGTCTAGCTAGAGACAATGGGATGGTCCACCACCCCCCTCCAAGCAGAGAACAGAGATTTGGAAGAATTAAGATGAGAAAGACTTCAGGAAGAAACTCCTGGAGATTTCCAAAAAAGTTTCTTTGACCTGGCCTGACTAGGCCAGTGGGAGGTGAAAGAGAGATGACAAAAGTCCTGGGAGCAAGGAGGAAGGCTGGAGGAGACAGCCATTGCCATTTGAATGTCTGTGCAAGTGCACATGATTATATGTTGCGAGTCACTGAATGATGGCACTTTTTAATTTCATTGTACTATGTACAATGACAATAAAGTATATAATAATTTGCTGGCCTGCACATCTAAAAGAGGCTTAAAGGTATTGGGCCTCCTATAAAATTCTGTGACTTTCTAAGCTAAGGAGCCTGCCTTATATTTAACAACAGATAGGTCATGTATAAAGGGAAGGACAGAGGAACTGCATTTTACCCTTTTCTTTTGACCCTTGCTCAATCTGGTGCTGTGTAAAAGTATACTTGTGAACACATTTTTTAAAATAAATGCTTTATAACTCTTGATCCTGGTAGTGGTTCTCTGTGCCAGATAGAACTCCACCATCTTGGACACACTATTTTAAAAAGGAGTGCCAGGAGGAAGGGCAGGGCAGTCAGTTGGCAAGTGGCTGCTCCACTAGTGGTGCACAAGGCATCAAGTTCTCCCTATGGTAACCAGACTCTGTGCAGTGGGAGACACAGAGGCAAGCCTCAGAACTTGGAAGGAAAGCTGGGAGTCCTGACCCTCCCAATGGGTAATTTTTACAAAGGTCAGGTGGCGGCACTGGTTGAACAGAGTGAGAGAAAAGCCCCTCCAGGTGTTCAGAAAACCCAGGAAGGCAGGGTGGAACAGGGCCTGCAGGCTAGGGCAGGACCATTTTGTCACACTTTGGTGGCAGAAGTGGGATAAGGACAAACAGAGAACTTGATTCACTGTAAATTTTGAGTTGGCATGCACAGAGAGAGCAATGGAAGCCCCCCCCCCCCCCATCCCGGTTGACTGGAGTAGGGTCAGATCAGACTAGCTAGGATGGAGTTAGCAGAGCAAGTTAAAATACTGAACCTGACAAAGCAAGAGCTGCAGGGAGAATGCCAGAAGCAGTGGATAGATTGTCAGAACAGGACTGCTGATGTGATGAAGGCTCTCTTGTTAAGCTGTGGCAAGTCAGTAGGGGCAGCTGCAGCTGAGCGCCCAAGCCAGCAGGATGAGGTCTAGCTCAAGGAGCAAGAAGTACAGAAACTGAAGATACAGGAGCAACAACATGAGGAAGAGACAGAAGCCTGCAGGCAAGAGCTTGAGGGGGGGGGGAAGCTGCAGGACAGAAGGTAGAAGATACTGGAGAAGCAGTGAAAGATTCAAGAGGAAGAACAGAAGTAGCAGGAGGACCAGCGGAAACATGATCTTAAGATGATGCACCTGCAGGCCAAACAAAGCAGAAAAATAAAAGTTACCCAAAAGATTTTGTTCCATTCACGGATGGGGGAAGACCCCTCAGTGTATCACTCCGCATTTCAAAAAGCATTTGAATTACAAAAGTGGACTATATGTCCTACCTCTGTAGCATTCTAACTGGGGAGCTAGCTGCTATCTACAATAGCATGCCCAGGGTAGATGGAGGAATAACTTTTAAAAATTTCAGAAGCATAATTTTTTAAACAGTTCAAACTGGGGGCTAATTCCCACAGCAGTGCAATACATATTCTGAGTATGTGGTAAAAATGAGTCAGATGGGGAGGAGATGGGTGGAAGAAACAAAAAGCAGTGGACTTTGAGGCTTTATTCCAGTTAGAGGTGCTAGAGCAATTTTATTCCAAACTCCCCAAGGATGTTTGGTAAAGGACAAAAAACCCAAAGATGCCCCTGATACATCAGAAATTGTGGATCAGTTGGTGCTAAACAGGGAAAGATTAGACTGAAGAACTTCCCAGTTGGGAAGGGAAGGGAAAGGGTTCCAGAAGCGTAAGTTGTATTCTCAACCCAAAAAGGAAGGAGCTTCTGCTCAGGCAGAGGTTAAGAAAGCCACCAATTTGGGTAAGTGGAACCCGTCCCAGGTTAGAAAATGTTTTAACTGTGGAGGGACTGACCACTTGAGAGCTGCCTGTCCCCAATTGCAAGCAGAGACCTCCAAACCTGCTCCAAAAGTACTAGCCATCCAGAGGATGAGAGAAGAGCAAGTTGCCACAATTAACCCTGAGTGCTTCTTTGCCACCATGGAGCCAGTGGAACTCTGGGGTGACTATGTAGAACCAGTGCATCTGAGAGACTGACTAGTTTTGGGATATGCTGACCCTAGTAACCCTAGTGCAGGCCAATCTGGTGTTAAATTCTGATATTATGCCTTACTTGGCATTCTGAGTCAGAACCCTGCCTAACCTAACAAACAGAAAGTTGCTTAGAAGTTATCAACCTGCCCAACTACTTATTTATTTAAATATTTATATCCTATTTTTACTGTGATTCAAGGCATTTTACAAATCATACTGAAAAACATAATAGGGATGTGCAAAAAAATCTATTTTTCCTGCTCTATTATAGGGACCATGATCGTCAATGGGCTCCATAGGCTATAGTGGAAAATTGATCCAGGGGTATCTGGGGCTCAGGGGGGGAGCTTTTCTTGAGGTAGCAGCACCAAATTTGCAGCATAGCTGCTGATGCCTCTCCTCAACCCCCCCCCCCCCCAAGTTTCAAAAAGATTGGATCAGGTAGTCCAATTCTATGGGCCCCAGAATGAGGTGCCCCAAGGGAAATATGCTCCTGAGCTGGAAGCTAAATTGTCTGAGCAGCTAGCTAAAATGTTGTGTGCCAGTACCCCCTAGCACAGTTTAGAGGGAACACTGGTCATGACTTGTTTGGATTCAATTCCTTGGAAAAACACTGAGAGACAAATAAACAAATCAAACTTGGAGACCGATGTATAAACATATCTTTCTAAATTACGGAATACTAAGATCAAATAAATGAGACGCTGTTGTTATGATGGGTAGTGGGAGACACAGTGGCAAGGCCTCAGAACTTGGAAGGGAAGCTGGGAGTCCTGACCCTCTCAGTGGACAATTCCTACAAAGTTCAGGTGATGGTGGCAGTTGAACAGAGAGAGAGAAAAGTCCTATTGGCAGAATTGAATTTTCTGCCAGAGTTTTTATTGGCGGACTAGTGGTGGTCTAGGATCCTTGGCTCCTATTGTTCCATGGAGCCTAGCTCTGACTGTATGCTGCTGGTGCTCAGTAGCGGTCAGCAGACATAACAACTTCCCTAGGCAGCAGATTCCACTGTTGCACAACTCTTACTATAAAAAAAGGTTTTCCTAATATCCAGCTGGTACCTTCCCGCCCTTAATTTAAACCCATTACTGCAAGTCCTATCGTCTGCTGCCAACAGGAAAAATGACCTGTTTACGCAAAGGTAAGTCATGGGTAATTCAGGAGGTCTTGTTAGTTTAAAATTCTCTGGCTTTTGTCAGTGTGTGTAAAGCCTCAATGAAGCTTAGATTTTGAGGTTTGCCCATAATGGATTTCTGATGGGATCTAGATAAAATTGCCTTTGCATTCATCTGTGCCGTGGCCTAATGAATAACAAATGTCAAATTACACAGTTTCTTTCTTCACAGGTGAAAAGCTTTGAGGGACTGTGATTTCACTTTGGACAGGAGGAAATTCTCCTTGTTCAACAGAAGCATTTTTTATAACTTCACAGTTACTTAATTGCTTCCATTTTCCTTTCAAGATACATGCCATTTATGCTGTTTTTATGCTATAGTAAAAGAGAGAGAGTACACAGAATTTAAGTATTTGCATAAATCTTATTAAAGTCATGTGCATGAGTGTGCATCTCTCTCTCTCTCTCTCTGTGTAGCACAAACATATGTAGGGTTAAAATGTAGCATTGTTTTCTGAAATTTACTTTTTTAAATATAACCACTGATTCATGTTATTCTCTTTTTTCTCTTTCAAAAGATTTTTTTTTCATTTCTCTTTCATTTCTTTTTGTAGTTTTCTGTTACTCCTCTATGTACTCCTTTCTATCTTCAGCCCTTGTAGGTTTTGTCATTTTCTTTTCTTTCTTTTTTTTACATTTTTTTTAAAAAATATTTTCTACACACTACAAACAAAAAAGGTACCTAAAACTAAAAACACTAACTACCCCTACGTATATAGAGACAGAACTGCTACTAAATGTAAAATAATATTGCTTTTCAGGAAAATAATTAATATATCAAGGCAACCTTAGCTTTCTGTTATCCACCCTAAAAGTTTAAATTACATAAATAACTGTTTTCAAAACAAGTGAATACAAATACAAAACTCAAACTTTCAATTTAACAAAGATTATACTTTCTTCTTTCTTTTCACTTCTTTTACAAGATTTTATTTGACTTTCCAGAGTTTTGGAGCTGCTCCTCCTTTTTCTGCATCAGAGTCTTCTTCTTCAGACTTGTTGCTCGCTGAAGAATCAGAACTTTCCAGTCCATATATACTTTCTTATTGATCTAATTCTTCCTCTGTAGATGTTTTCTCTCTTCTGTCCCGATGTTGTTCCAGAAATTTCTTTGCCTTTGTAATGGAGTCAGTCTTTTGCTTCTTATCTTTATAAGTGAAAATCAAGCCTTCAGGTGCAATTTATCTGTATGTGGTAGCACTTGTTTGCAAAAAGGTGGTTAAGCTTTTGTACAGTTTCCTCTTCTTCCTGATTTCATATGGAATGTCTTTTAACACTTTAATCTCTTCATCTTTGATTTTCAAGGTTGTCCTGTTAGTGGCCTTGAGCACCACATCTCTGGTAGATTTATTGGAGAATCTCACCAAAATTTCTCTTGGCAGGTTTTTTTTTCTTCAGAAATTCAGGATAGGTTCTATAAACCATATCCATATCACTCTGTAGTAATTCCACCTGTAAACCTGTCATTGGAGCCAATGCTTCACTTAGCAGCTTCTTGAGATTCTCATCTTTCTGTTCAGAGACACCTTGAAATCTTAAAAAAAATGTTGACCTTTCCATCTGGAGCTTCAAAAGATGTTCTTTATCTGAGGACCTCTCTTCCAGTCTTTGTTTAATGGTTTCTGTCTTGGCTCTGACTTTTTCCATTTCTTTAGCTGTCTGTACTGGCATCAGTAATCTGCTTCTGTAGATTATCCATCTTAGAATTCACAGTAGTCAGCTGCTCCATCAGAGGGTGCAATGCAGTAGCTAACACAGAAGATAAGTCAGTTCTTGCTTCAGGCTTGACTGCCAGAAGTGCTGATGAAGTCTTAGGTGAAGGCTTTGGTCTCGTCACCATTTTCTCTCCCTGTCCAGTCATTGTTATTGTATATAATTCCAGAAAGTTTTAGACAAAGTTCCAGAAGGTCCAAAAAGTTCACTTTAATAATTGCTTATAGAAGTTTTGCAGACACTTGTTTAAAATGCAGCCATTTAGCAAAATTCCTCAGATCAGAGAATCACCACATTTAAAGAGAAAGGGGGGAGTTGTCATTTTCTGATGTTACACACCACACATCGCTCTAACAGAGGCTTAAGAAAGTTTGAAGGGCCTACCTCAGATCATTTGCAAAAATGAAATTCTGAAATTTTACAGTATGTTTTTCCTTCCCCCTTTCTCTTTTAAGAAAAATGGAATTGCTCAAAAGAGACTCCAAATTTCTCAAAAAAGGAAATGAATGCTTTGCTGATTTCAGGGATGCATTGGTTAAAAACATTACTAAAATAATTTGCTGAAAGGTAACAACTCTTTAATTTTTGTATCTGATGAAGTGTACATGCACACAAAAACTTACACCCAGAATTAAACTTTGTTGGTCTTAAAGGTGACACTTGTTACACCTAGACCTTTCCTGCAGCCATGAAATTAAAAGATGCCTGCTCCTTGGGAGGAAAGCGATGGCAAACCTAGACAGCATAATAAAAAGTAAAGACATCACCCTGCCAACAAAAGTCCATATGGTTAAAGCAATGGTATTCCCAGAAGTGATGTACAGCTGTGAGATTTGGGCTATAAGGAATGCCAAGCACTGAAGAATAAATGCATTTGAATTATGATGCTGGAGAAGACACTTGAGAGTCCCTTGGACTGCAAAGAGATCAAATCAGTCAATCCTAAAAGAAATCAACCCTTCCAAGGAAGGCCAGATACTGAAGCTAAAGCTCAACTACTTTGTCCCCCAAATGAGAAGGGAGCACTCCCTGGAGAAGACCCTGATGCTGGGAAAGATTGAAGGTCAAAGAAGAAGGGGATGGCAAAGGATGAGATGGTTAGACAATGTTATCAATGAAATGAACATGAAGTTAAGCAAACTCTGGAGCATGACAGAAGACAGGAGGGCCTGGTGTGATGTGGTCCATGGGGTCATGAAAAGTCAGACTTGACTGTGTGACTGAACAACAACAAAAAGAGAAAGTATTTTGCATATGCTTGTTGCCTTTCTTAGTGTTCCATATAATCCTGGGTTGGGCTCTAGAATTGGGAATATATTCAAGGGCTCAAAATCATCTCTAACACAAGTGCAGTGATCAGTCTGACAAAATATAGAGATACTAATATCTGTTCTTCTAAGGCTTACAGAGATTGTATATATTTAGTAGTCAAAATGTACTATATAAATGCTGAGCAATGTTAGTCCTTTTTGACTTGATCTGTTAAATCAGAAATTAGAACATATTCTGCTTCTTTCTTGCCTTAAAATTATCACCCCAATCTCTCCTTATAATAATTGTGTTTTGGGGTGGCACTTTCTGAATATTCCATATGCTCCTAAATCAGTTTGCTCCATGATGTGTCACTCAGAAGCTGTCCCTATCCACTGGCTGTGTTGCCTGAGTCCCGCCCACAGTGAGCTCCATCAGCCACTGGCCTGCCAGCCATCACTCAGGAGTACTTGTGTGCCATTGGCCAGTTGCTGGGTCTGCTCCTCTTCCCCACCCACTCCAGCCACTGTTACCTGTCAGAATCACTGGCAAACGACTCTCTCTCCTAATTTTTGCCTCAGTGGCTGTTAGTAGGCAACCAAGCTTGGTAATGGCAGTAAAAAGACAAAGGAACAAAACCCTTTCCATGCCTTTGTGAGGAACTCATTGGCCCCAGTCCTAACTAGGGTTGTCAGCTCCAGGTTGGGAAATTCCTACTGGTCCTTCTGCCCCCCCTTCAATGCTGCCCTCCACAGAATCCACCCCCCAAATCTCCAGGTATTTCCCTGCTCAGATCTGGGAATCCTACTTTTCCGTCCATGCCTGTTGCTGGTCAACCAATCTTGGTTCTGTCAGTAAAAGGCCCTTTCCACACCTATTTTGGCCTTCAGGAGAAAACTCATTGTGTCCATATACCCTGCTGATGTAGCAGTTGGGGTTTCAGAGCACGGTAGAGCCTGCAGGTATGTGGGGGGATGGAAAGCTGAAGGTTGATGCTTGTCTGGGAAGGAGATAGGGTTGCCAACTGTAGGTGGGAAATTTCTGGAGATTTGAGGGATGGAGCCTGGAGAGGGTGAGATTTGAGGAGAGGTGGGACCTCAGACAGATACAATGCCATAGACTCTACTTTCCAAAGCAGCCATTCCCTCCTAGGGAACCACTGTTGCCCATCTTAGGTGAGGGCTGGAGATCACTCAGAATTACAACTGCTCTCCAGATGCATTGATCAGTTTCCCTGGAGAAAATGGTGGACTCTATGTCCTTATACCCTGCTGAGATGCCCTCCCCCCCGACAGCCAATGTGACATGGCAGTCAGGGCTTCAGAACACAGTAGAGGCTGCAGGTGGGGGGGAGATGGAAAGCTCAACAGTGAGGGGAAAATAAAGGTAGGTTGATGTTTGGCTGGGAAGGAGATAGGGTTGCCAACTCCAAGTTGGAAAATTTCTGGAGATTTGAGGGGTGGAACCTGAAGAGGGTGAGGTTTGAGGAGGGGTGGGGCCTCAGACAGATACAATGCCATAGACTTCACCCTCCAAACCAGCCATTTCCTCCCAGAGAACAATTGTTTCCAGTCTCCAGGTGGGGGCTGGAGATCACTCAGAATTACAACAGCTCTTCAAGTAGCAGAGATCAGTTCCTCTGGAGAAAATGGTGGGCTCTCTGTCATTATACCCTGCTGAGGTTGCCACAGCAAATTGATGCTGAGTGCCCAAGGCCTTGGCGCTCTCCCAGAGCCTCTTTCTAGAGCCCGTTGTATTTATTTCCACGACAGGCTTTATTCCTAGTACATTATAGTGTAAAATTTGCATTTTAATTCTGTTTCATTATTTTTAGCATAAACAATGGCCTCGAACTTACCTGGGTCCTTGTTTGTGGTCTGGAGCCAGGAGCAGGCAGAGGTAGGCTGTTCTGTTGGCTCCATGCTTGCAGCGTGTATCTTTCGGGGGAGTGGGCAGGGCCATGTAGCCTGGATTGACATCAGGCCCATCCAGGGCACAGCAGTGAAGGAGGTAGAGTTTGGAGTGGGCCTGGTGTGCAGTCTGAATGTTGTTTGGTACAAACTGTTGTTGATAAGATACATATTTCAGATCTATATTAGGTGACCTAGGGGCCCATTAGGATAAAAATCCCAAAGGTAGTAAAAGAACCCACAAATGATTTGAGTTGCAGCAGCATGGTTATTAACTGATACTAGTTTCTGAGACAATATTATGCCATTACTGTAGAGTGATAATCAGTTAATCTCCAGATTTAAATATAAATACTAGAATGGACTTTTGAAGCTCTAAATCTTCTGGGTTCACAGAAAGTTCTGTCTCTAATTTGGCCATTGAAGTTTTCAAACAACACTATGTTCCAGATGCCTTCCTTGTTTAAACTGAGGTTGACAGCCACTGCTAGTAGATTCATTGCAGCAGTAGAATATCAGTTTCTGAATGCCTCTCCATTGCTAAGAAATCTGCAGAGCTAACTCCTTGCTTGACTTCTAGAGCAAAGCTATTTTTTTTTCTGTTTCGACTAGCTAATAGAGTATCATTATTGCTCTTCCTTTCCCTTGATGCATTTTTGGAGGTAAATTTAAAGTGATTTTATCTGTATTTTTTCAGATTTTTAAAATTAGTTTTTAATTGCCAAATGCTGTTCTTTTATTGCAAGTTATCATGAACCCATTAGGATAAAAATGTCTAGAATAAAATAAAAGAACTAATAAATTTCTGCTTAGTTCAGTATAAGGTAAGGATACTCAAAAGGTATCCTTTTGTATGTATAAATGTATACATTTTGATATCAGAAGTTCAGAGCCTCAGTTCCCTTGTATTGTGTGTCTGATCACAAAAAAACAACATCTAGATGGATGACAACTAGGAATGGTAAAGTAGCTAATGATTGTGCGCTCTGCATTTTGATGTAAACTGATCTCCTTTAATCCTGTAACTGAGCAGACTTTGTGGGGAAAGTAAGTCATCTCTGGATCTTCCCACATTTGATCAGAACTGAAGGTCACAATAGCCATATAGGCAGTAAAAATACATGAGGACTTTTTGGAATGAATACCAGTATATTAATGCCTTTGCTTTAACCTTCTTTGTGGTTCTTCCATGACTCACTTTGGCAGTAATTATTAACACCTTGTTTTACTGCTGCTTTACTATCCCTTGAATTATTGTGAGATGAAGAGCAGATGATATGTGCAATATATATAATGCTATATGGATCAATGAAAAACCAGAGCATTAGAGGGAATATTAAATTAATAGTGGATGGTTGGGGCATCAAGGTGTTAGTTAAAAGTTGTAAAACATTTTAATTTACTGAATTTAAAGTCTGTCGTGATCTAAGCCAGCAAACAATGCAGCATGAATATTAATAGCTCACAAGAAATATGATTTATAAAAGAACTAAAGAATAGAAGTAGGCATAGGCACGAAGGTTTGGTTCAGTTTGTGGTACATTTGCTGACTACAAACTGAACCATGAACCATTTAAAGTTTAAACCCCTGCTTTCTGATGAACTAACACAAGACTTTCATGAATGTTGATGCAGTTTGTGGCAGTTCAAACCCCTGCTTTTTGCTCTTCATGAAAAACAGCTGATGGTGGTGGTGATCAGAAAGCAATGGTTTAAATGGGTGGGAACCATTTAAACCCATGCTTTCTGCTCCCCATGAAAAGCCATAGGGAACAGAAAGCAGGGGCTTAAATGGTGTCCAGCCATTTCACCTCCTGCTTTCTGCTTGTCATAGCCTTCAGCTTTTTTTGTGAAAAGCAGAATACAGGGGTTTGAACCCCTGCATTCTGCTCTTAACAAAGTGCCACAGACCACATCAAAATTTGTGAAAGTTTGTGGCAGTTCTTAAAGTTTGCAAACATTGCTTTGTGAACCATGAACCATCCAAAATTCATGGTGAACTTTAGTTCATCAGCCCATTTGTGCCCATACCTAAATAGCATATTCTCCCTTTTCATGACATTATAAATTTTTAAATTCCACACAACATTTCATGCCAAGAACTCAACTCCATGTTGTTTTCATATACATGTAATCAATGTAGTGGTCCCTTTTTCCTGGAGGGAAAAACAAACCTTTTTTGGGGGGGAAGGGGTGTTTGGAGATGAGCAGTGTATGAAGAGATGCTTGCATTTTCCTTCCTCCATCTCCTCCAAAAGTGGGATCTCCTGAAGGGGGGACATCAGAATTGACTGCCAGTGTGGTGTAGTGGTTAAGAGCAGCAGATTCTAAACTGGAGAACCAGGTTTGAATCCCCACTCCTCCACATGAAGTCTGGTGGGAGACCTTAGGTCAGTCACATTTCTCTCAGAATTTTGCAGCCCTACCTACCTCAAAAGGTGCCTATTGCGGGAAAAGGAATGGAATGTGATTATATGCAGCTTTCAGATTCCTTAAGGTAGAGAAAAGTGGGGCATAAAAACCTACCCTTCTTTTTCTTGAGTTAACATGTATGTGTGGCATGATGTAAAATTTGTTCCAAATAATGGACCCTTTTTCTAATTTTTCTAATTTTATTCTGTTTTTAGTAATTCATTTGCAAGAACCTTCCTGTAACCAATTCAGAGTTTAGGAGAATCTAAGCATATGTTGTAATATATTTTCAGGAAAATGATGTGATAGAGACCTTCCTGGATAAAACTATTTCAAATTTAAATTGTCAATGGGGAATATTTCACTATTCTGCCATATATAAGAACATAAGAGAAGCCAATGTTGGATCAGGCCAGTGGCCCATCCAGTCCAACACCCTGTCACACAGTGGCCAAAAACACCAGGTGCCCTCAGGAGGTCCAGCGGTGGGGGCAGGAAGCCCTCCCACTGTTGCCCCCCCCCCCCAAACACCAAGAATACAGAGCATCACTTGCCCCAGACTGAGGGTTCCTATCTATACTTTGTGGCTAATAGTCACTGATGGACTTCTGATGGACTGTCTGTTTCCATGTACCAAACAACTCACATGTGTACAGCATCTGCATGTGAGAAATAAATCACATTTCAACCAGTTCATAGAGCTTTGTGGAACCATAAATTTGGCCATCCTCTGCTAAAGGAAGAATCATCTACTCACTGATCTTCCCTATATCTCTTATACAATGCACACAACGTACTCTGCCACAAGAAAGGGCACAACAGAAACATCATTACAGATCAAATATTATCCCCAAATAACTTAACAATGCTAGGCATACTGGAATGACAACAGCTCACTAAGAAATAATATATTAAAATATGTTGCTTATCTGAGAAAGAGGGGTAGTGAACCTTTGACAAAAGAGGAATGCAGTATTAGACTGGGGCAAAGGACAAACTGAGGGAGGTAAAATTACCTTTAAATTGTGATATACTTTATGAGTGCTCCCCAAAATATGTCCTTCAAACAGTGTCAAACTGGGAGGAGATGAGAGCAGCTTGCCAACATCCTCTTCATCAGGGCTTTTTTTTGGTAGAAATAGCTCAGCAGGAACTCGTTAGCATAATAGGCCACACCCAATAGCAGAAACTCATTAGCATATTAGGCCACACCACTGACAGCACAGCTCATTAGCATATTAGGTCACACCCCCATGTTAACAGGAGAGTGGTCATCCAGCCACACCCACCTTTTGTTTTTTATTCTGTTTACCTTGTTTGTTGACAAAACCCAGGGCTTTTTTTGTAGCAGGAATTAATTTGCATGTTAGGCCACATGCCCCTAATGTAGCCAATCCGAATGAGTTTCTGCTGTTGGGTGTGGCCTATTATGCTAATGAGTTCCTGCTGGGTGTGGACAACTCAGGAGCCAGCCGGAACTCCGTTCCTGTGCATTCCTGCCTAAAAATAGCCCAGCTCTTCATGATGATATTGCATGGACTGGATGAGATGGATAGGGGAGTGATGCATGTACAAGTCTATACCCGAAGAAATGTTACTTGGTCATTGACTTTGACATGCTTTGAACTTTTCCCAATAAAAAATTCTGAGCTAGAATCCAGATAAATATTTTATAAGAGCCCAGTGGTGTTGCTTTCTTTGAACAGCAGACCCCTGTGCATTAAAATAAAATTTCTGTGAAATTTGAATTATGCAAGCAGCTTCCTATGCAGCACTGGGGTGTGGTGCATAAGAAATAAAGTTCACATGAATACACAATACCTATGCATTAAATTCTATGTGTAGATAATTTTTGACTTAAGATGTTCAAAGGTGACTCCTATTATTTATGTGAGCGCTTTGGACTACAAAATGGAAGCTTTGGTCCTAAAGCTGGCAGTGACAATAAAGTTTGCAGAGCTAATATGTCCTGGACCTGAAAAATAGCTTGTTTTACTAAAAGCTATTCTGTCTTCATATATCACTGTCAGAAATCCAATTAAGTGATCTTTGACCTTTGGGACAGTAGTTGTAACATGCTGCCTTGACTGGCAAGTTCCAGATTGAGAAACTAAAATCTAGACTAGAATGCAGTCTCCTGAGATGTTGCAGTGAGGAGTCAGATGTGAGATAGAACAATCACTCAATTGCCTTGCAGAAGACATGCTGTAGAAACCCAAATATTTAGTCTGTTTCTGTAGACTCGCATGCTGTCATACATATTCTTTATTTTGAATATGTTCAATATTGCTCAGATTAATTTTTTTATATGTTCAATATTTTAGAACTATTCCTAGAAAGCTTTTTCTTCCACTGCTTCCAAAGGTGGGCACGTGGTAATAGACAGAGACAGATATAGGTGTGTATAGACACCGAAGCCAAAAAGTGTATTTCAGATTTGGAAGTCAAATTTGTTTGCCTCAGGCACCCCACAAATGAAGACACAAAGCTTGAGTTAAACTAATAAATTTACCTACATATGCTAACATATTTAAATGGGCAGACTGTGCTAGGCAGCCTGACCATGGATGGACAGATCCACCCTGACTCCAAACTGGTCAAGTATCTTCCACCAGCCTAATTTATCATTGCTTGCACATAACATGCAGAGAGGTGCCCAGCCCGCTCCCCTGATGTACTTACAGCACAGCCACTACCAGGTTCAGAAAGGTGTTGCTCAGCATCAAGGGTGTTCCATCTCAGCCACACTCCACTGCACAGCCAGTGATGCACTTTTCTGGACATGCCCTCCATCCCTGCCAATGTCTCAGGGTGCTTGCCGATCTTATCTAACTATTCTGAGCAGCCTGCCCAACTAGTTATGGCCTAATCAAGGCCTATTTAAACCAACCTCAGCTATAACATTACAAAGCAGGCAAAAATGGACTCCCCTTGTAGCCAATCCAGGGAAGCCCATAAAATTCCTGCTTGGTCCCCAAAGGTTAATCTTGTGATGTCTAAAGGGAGGGTAATTGGTTCAGCAGCCAGTGGGAAAAGCCTACTAAATCTGAAAAACACTGTAATGAAGGAATACACACAAAATTCTATTTGAAATTACAGGAAAAACCCCTCTTATTAACTATTCTTTGAAGATGCAGTACAAGTTGAATTTAAACATATGAAGCTAAGCCACAATACATGAGGTTAACCATATAGCATTAACCACAGCAACAGACATCCCACGTAAATCTCTTTTTCGACCCTTCATCAGGCCGTAATCATATGGTAAAGTCAGGAAAGAGTTGAGGGGACTAGTGCAGGATGTGCACAGGCACTTCTCTTCTGTTCCCAGCTGTACTCCACCACTCAGGTGTTATAACAAGCTGAGGAGCTCCACTATTTTCCTTGACATTAAAGCTTATTCAGTGGTCCAACTGCCTCCACAAAGCCAAAAGCCTGGCTGGGAAGTGTGACACCTCTGCATTATCTGGATCCACTAGGATTTGCCCGATGGGCCTTGTGCCTCATTTGAATTCACTGGACTGGAAGCAAACTGATCCCTGGCCTTAATGCTGGGAATGTTACTGCTCTGGATACTCAGTTTCAGCAATCTTATCCAGTGTATGTGAATATTTGAAATCCAACATTAAATGTTAAAAATAAAATTAGGACTGGAAAAACTTGATAGGCACCATGTCAAACTCAGGTGGCATGAATCATACATTCAAACATACAGGTCTAAGAAGTAAGATAGAATTACAGAGACAGCTGCATGAGCAGGGAGCTGATGGTATTCTGTAGAGGGAAATATTTACCTTTCCAGAAGCCTGGTTTTTCATCCTGCTAGAAGAAAGGAGGGTATTTGGGAAGGAGTAAAAACGGGAACACGTCCTCTGAACCTGCAGAAACACGTGCTGGGCCCAAGTTTGTGAATACAAGGGTTCTGGTGAGAGGGAGGGAGGAACATAGCAAAAGGAGCTGAGAATCTGATGTCTGGGGCTTGGGAGACTGCTCTTGGGGGGGGGGGCCTCGCTGGGGGCTGGCTTTGCAAGACACCTCCTCTGACCCACCTCTAAAGTATTACCAATAAGATATAGGATGGGTGTGGGCAATGTTTAAAGTATGACCTAATCACATCTAGAGACACCTGGTTTGGAGGAAAGATGAATCATAGGTGAGGCCATTGTCTTCTCCAGAAGGGATTAAACTCTTAACCTGGCCGAAGTTCATTGTTTGTTAACTGCTCCCATAGTCCACGTGAAGAGAGCAATCAAGGCTTTATTTAGCAGGAACAATGTCTGTTGGGGGGGCGGGGAAGAAGCATGATATGCAGAGACTTGATTGTGACAATGTTTGAACACGTCTTTGCAAGGAGAGATGAACCTGGCTGGCTTTC
This sequence comes from Lepidodactylus listeri, assembly GCA_029233225.1. NCBI lineage: Eukaryota > Metazoa > Chordata > Lepidosauria > Squamata > Gekkonidae > Lepidodactylus > Lepidodactylus listeri. The sequence goes on along the minus strand of JARCFY010000001.1, from coordinate 112,048,276 downwards.
TGTGCTCAGAGAGGCTTCTGGGAACATGAACAGTGTGCTTCTGCTGGACTGTCGTCTCCTGGCATAGGATGGCATGTGTCTGCAGTTGGCCTATGTTTGCTGTTCACTTTAGTATCATAAGACCTCTCACACACACTCAGCTTTATTGTCCAAGATCTTTACTTATGAATTCCTTCTATTCATAAGAGTGCTCAAAACAGCGCCTTACTGCTTATAACACCCCACTCCCGTGATAGGCTATTTACAGTAGGAACCCTTTCCATAGGTCCCTTTCAGAATCCAGTCCCTTCGATTGGTCCCAGTCTGGATCCGCTCCATCTATTGTTCTTGTTTTTGAAGCTCGGGTGCTTTGCCTGGCCACGTGTCCATTTCAACCATGTGGTCAACTTCCCAGTAGGAACAGAACAAATGAGACAAATGAGACAGTATCTGTTATACCCAACTCTACCACAGGTTCAAAGGTACCACGTGGTACAGCATTTGCTGGACTGAACCATTTCAGAATGAAAATGTGGGGTGTTATGTTCAAATATATCTAAATGAGGAAACCTAACCTGTAAAAATGTTCCCTGATGTGTCAGTTTTCAGTTAAGACTATGCATTATTTTCCAAATGAATTTTTAAAAATCTCAATTTCTGCCCCCTTTTTAAAAACAAAAACTTCCTTATCTCTATTAGGTTAGGGAAAAATAGGAATAATAATGATTTAATGAGTGCTATTTATTTATGTTCACTTGGATACCATCACATTTCCCACTGATCAAAGAGATTCTTTCACACATCTTCTTATCCATGTGGGTCCCATGATCCCCAGCATACAATTTAACCTTACTCCCTTTTGCACTAGCAAAAAGGCTGATAGGATCGAACACATTGTTTCATTATATTTTATCATGAACTGTCTTGTATTTTCCTGTAATTGTCTAGAGAACTAGGATCTTTTCTCCTTTAGGTCTAAATTTTGGCAGGGATAATACTGGGGATGAGGAGTACAAATCTTTAAAACTTCACTAGGGTTCCCAAGTTCCCCCAGGGGGTGGGGAAACCCCCGCTCCAGCAGCCCAATCCCCACAGGCCTGGATTGGCCCACCGGGGGAAACCCCACCCCCAAATTGCCAGGCTGTGAAGACGTGCCCAGCACAATGACATCACTTGGAGGTGACATCATTGCATCGGGGACATTTCGGGGGACAGACTCTATAATTTGGTCCGTAACGCAATGGCAAGATATATGGTCTTCCAATCCTTTTACAACTAAAGCCTTAAATATTAAGCTACAAAATTTTAAAATATATTCCCACTGGTATATGACACCATTACGTATTTCTCATATCAATTCTTCATTTGTTCCGTTTTGCTGGAAGTTATGTGGAGAAATTGGTACTTTTAAGCACTGTTGGTGGACGTGCCCTGTTATTACTCTTTTTTGGAAAAAAATTGTTAATTTTATTAATAATATTTTGAATTGTTCCATTCCATTTACGTTTGAATCCGTGCTCTTAAACCATTGGCCAGAACTGAAGTCAACAAAACAAACTAAAGACTTGGCATCTCTCTTCATGACAGCGGCAAAGACTTTAATTGCACAAAAATGGAAAGCTAAAGACGGTCCAACGATACGCCAATGGTTTTTAAAATTGTGGGATTATGCAGTGATGGACAAATTGGCCCTACAAATTCAAAGGAGTGAAAACCCTACAGTGAAAAATAACTTTATGGAGAAATGGTTCCGTTTCTTTGAGTATATATCAAAATCGTCTACATCTTGTTCTGTATTGCCAAAGAAATATTTGAACTTTGTATTTTATTAGTTATTATAACAGCTGCAATTTGTTGGATATTTGTATGGTAATGGGTGTTGTTATTTGTTATTTGTTTATGTTTAAAGTTAAAAGTTAAAAATAAAAATATTTTGAAAAAAATTCATGTCTTTTTACATTTGCTTCAGAATCTTTCATTTATTATTTATTTAAATGGAAACTAAAGTACTGATTTTATTCCAACCATGTTTCAACCCTCCAGAACATGTACATGTATTTCTTTTTTTCCCTCTCTTGGTGGGACTGGGGCTCCTTTACACATATAAAATTCATATAGGAAAAGATTTTTTCTATCATGGCACATCCACACTGAGAAAAGAATAGCCTGTTGAATTTTTGCCTGCCGAGCAGCTGCAAAAGAGATAGAGGAGAAAACAAGCTGATGACTTAGGTAAGTCACTAACACTGGAATAGAAACACAGATTTACTCTGTGAAGTCAGTGCCTTACCTTTAATCAAGGCATTCTATAGAGCTTCCTTGATTCTCTACAAGTGTATGTAGGCTTTGAAGCAACCTAACCTCCTTTCACATTCATTTTTCAAGTGTACTCAGTGGAGTTTACCTAGCGGCATGAGAGACTAGGGATATACGGTAACTACACCCTTCAGAGCACAAATCTTCATCCACTATCTTGCTAGTCTTTTAGCCTGCTGAGCTGTCACATAAACCTTTACTATGAAGATGTTGAAATGATACTTTTTTTGACACTGAAGAACATTTTATTCCCATTACATAGAGCCCTAACCATACACATTACTTGTACTGATAGTGTCATTTATCGATAGTGTACTGTCTGGCTGCAAAGTTAGGTACAGTAGCTACAGGGAGGAGATACATGCATTTTTTCCCCATGAAGCTTGTTAAAACACCTTGTTTTTCATCTACCCTGAAGCTGCAAAGACACATACTCAAGTCTTCAATGTATTAAAGTTCGAAGCTATTTCTTTTGATTGTGCAGCTTTCCACTGACCTTCCACCAAAAGTTCTCCACTTTCCTCTGCTTATACTATTTCCATCTATTAGAACTAAGCAGGAAGATATAATTTATTTTACCCCATCTTCACTCAGAACAAAACCCAGGATAGTAGAAACTGGGGATGTGTGTTTGTATGTTTCCAGTCTGAATAGATATCTGAAAAATACCTTATCCATCTTTTGGGGGTATGTTCAGGTTATTTGGAGCAGTAATCAGGATTCTTGGAACACCAGTATCTAGTTCCAAAATTTTACTAGAAATATTTGGGAATATTCAGGAATATCTGAGGCTGACACTTTAAAGCTCCCAGGCCTGTTTTTAATTCCTGGGTAACAGCAAGGGGGAGGGGAGGGAGGCAGCTCTCTCAGACAATAGGATCGTATGTAATTGGGAGCACCAGCACTGACTGCTAGGGTTGCCAGCTCTGGGTTGGGAAATACCAGGAGTTTTCGGGTGCTGGGGAGGGCAGGGTTAGGGGAAGACAGGGGCCTCAGCAGGGCACAATGCCATAGAAGCCATCCTCCAAAGCAGCCATTTTCTCCAGAGAAACTCATCAGCAGAAAGGAAGTGGGAAGACCTTTCTGCTGGTGGTGGCTTGCTGTGGCCAGCAGAAAGGTGGAAGGACATAGACTTTCCAATTTCTCGGAGGGGGGGGCTGGCCAGAGACATCATAGGCCATTGTCTCTGGGGAAGGCTCAGCACTTCCTGGAAAAGTTTTGGGGGGGATGCTCCAACTCCCCAGCCCCCCTGAAGTTGACTCCTATGCTTCCCAGGAGATCTCTCCCCTACTTTCTGCTGGTTGGGACTTGCTGCGACCAGCCACAAGGTGGGAGGAAAGTCCTTTCCCCAGAGATCTCCTTCCCTTTTCTGCTGGCCAGGGCTCACTATAGCCAGCGTTAAGGGGGAAGGGAAGCCCCTTCCCAGGAGATTGCCCTCCCTTTCTGCTGGTTGCTGTTTTTTGGGCTGTCTTCTGCAATCCTTTTAAAGTTTAACCTCCATTTAAACCAAAGTTTAACCTCCATTTGAACCAAACTGCATTTTCCTGGTTCATGCCCATCCTTAGTCTTTGGCTTTTTCGGTTCCCATACAAAGAGTATTCTGTAAATGAACTGTTGTTTAACAGCCATTCATAGGCTGAGAACAGACTGGAGATCTGTCCCGGCACAGGAAAAGCTGCCCGGACCGCCCTGTTCGCACTGGCTGCAATGGGCAGCGGAGCGTGGCTGCCTGGGCGAGCCGCGGCTATGTGCAGCCACCGTTCAGACTTCCGGAGGCGTGTGCAACACGCCTTTGGTGCATTCACACCCGCCGGAAGCACTGGGAATGCACACGGAGATGCCTGGGGATCAGTTCCCAGGCGTCTACGGCTGAAGCGGCATGCCGGCACCTCACGGACGGGTGAGTCCACGCAGGCGACAGGGGACAGCTGCAGCTGTCTGGACACCCTCTCTGCCTCCACTTCTAAAGCGGAGGCAGGGTGCTCAAGAAGCCCAGTCTGTCCTCGGCCATAATATCAACAGATTCAAAATTTCTTTATTACAAAGACAGTAGGGTTGCAAAATGTTGCCACAAAATCTCTTTATTTTAAAAAATACATTCATATCAACTTCTAGTTTTATTTGGAAGAGGTTTACCTTGACGGGCATGAGATGCTGAGCTCAATTGTGGGTGATAGGAACTATGGGAGAGGCTGGGAGGTTTCTCCACACCCCTTTGGGAAAGCTACTGTTGCTTGTTAGTTTATTAAAGAAACCTTGAGAACGGGGCATTATTTCATCCCCTCCTTTCTTCTCTGTTTTATTTACTCATTTGTTCATTTTATCTCTATCCTTTTTGGCAGGGATAGTTGTTCTAGTATTTTTGAATTATTTACTTTATCAGTATTTTTATTTTATCTGTATTTCATTACCATATTTTAATACTGTATACTTTATATTTTACTCCCCACTAGGGATTACTTTAGTGGGTTTTAATCTGGTGGGTTTTATCTATTATAATTTTAGGTGAGGGAATTAAAATTTCTACTAAATTGATTTCACCTATCTAGCTAGTGAAATTGATTAAGCCTTATTTGATTGATATTAACAATGGGAAGGAAAAGGTTGTGAGTCCTTGATGAAAACCTCCCCCCTTCTAATCATGGTAAGATAGAGGAATTTCTCATTATAAAAATTTCTGATAGATTTTAATCTTTTAAATGAAGATACAACACCCCCAAGCCTTTTAAATATTTCTTCTGATCCCCCTCTGGGTTCTCCTTCTCATATAGCCATATTAGATGAGCTTTTGAGAAAAAATAAAGATCAGAAAAAAATAAATAGATTTGGAAATGCTGGCAACTCAAACACTACTAATTCTGATACTATAGGGAAAATCTTTGAAAAATTAGAATACATTCATATCAGTCAAGCCAGTGGATCCAGATGTATAGGGTCTAGCTTCAAATACCTGCTTTATCACGGGATGGCCTTATGTAGACACTGAATTTAGTATTTGACCCTGTGAGACTTCATTAACATGGGAAGTCCAACAACATTTGAATAACTCATCATAGTCAGTTTAGACTAGAAGGCAAAGTTTGTAATGAATAAATGCTGTTTTCTGTTACAGATCTGTGATAGAGAGGTAGGTGATTTTTCTTGTTGGTAATTTCTATCACCATTTTACCCCCGCTCCATCCTAAAGCCACTCATGGTACTGCCTTCTTCCCCCACAAAAATAGAATGACACAGAGTTAGACTTAGAAAGTGTCACTGACCCCAAGTCATTCAATAAGCTTCAGAGCTGTGTGGAATTGAACCCAGGTCTTTCCAGTCCTAGCCTAAAAACCAAACCAGATACCCTCCGACTCTCCTGATTATATTCTTTCAAAGTTATTTTTAACTATAATGTATTCTCCAATGCTGCAGGGAAAAGGTTTTACTGAAAATAAAGTATAAAGTCCAAATTAAATGTAGATAAATGGTTGGTAACAACTAGACATATGAATACCTCATACTGCTAAAGACTGTTAAAGAATATAAGCTATTGTAAATATCACAATTACTGCAGTGCATAATAGTTACAGTAATCATGACTGTTATTTTCTAGGCATATTATTTGTCCTTTTCTGTTGCTCTTTTCATTACTACATCGCAGAAGGTTGATTACTAGAAATTCCATTCCTAGCATCTAAAAATGTAATTGTATTCATGATGTTTCACAATTTGACAGTAACTGGGAAACCCTATTAATTTTTCAGTGATTCAAGATGGCAGTGATTTCAAGATGAAAAAGAGAAGAAACAAGGAAACATCTTACCTCCCCTCCCAAATATAATTTTTAGCATGGCCAAGTAGATTTAAATGCTTCTGAAACAGTCCAGAAGAGGGCAGTGGTACACATATTGAATAATACTGCACTTTTGAGTTTTAAGAAAGTACATTTAATTAGATTTGAACAAATGATTAAGTCAGTATTTTTCTTGTTTATTGTCTTATTATTTTTAAATACTGGATGCCTTCCTAACACAAATACATTCAGTTATACAGCTTGTTAACTTTTTATCTGGGGATTTTAAAAAATCCTGGTAGATTGCTTAAAATACTTAAATGGCCAGATGTACCAAGTGTCTTAATCATAAATTTATTATACCAAAGTGGTTGTCCCACCATTTTATTCCTGCTATTGGAACGCCTGTGCAGATGACATAGACAGGACTATAGCTTACTAAGGAACAATCTTTCCAAAGTGAGTTCATACAATCACAAAATTTCCAAGTTATTGATTTATTTATTTATTATTTTCCCCTGGTGGCGGCTTCTAATCAAAAGCCTGGTGGAAGAGCTCCGTCTTACAGGCCCTGCAGAACTGTAATAAGTCCTGCAGAGCCCTGATGTCATCCGGGAGCTCGTTCCACCAGTATGGGGCCACCACTGAGAAAGCCCTGGTCCTGGTGCTGGCCAGCCGAACATCTCTCAAACTGAGGAGAGTCAAGTGATGTTGTGAGCTTGACCTCAGTGCCCTTTGGGGCACATATGGGGAAAGGTGATCCCTCAAGTAGGCAGGCCCCAGACCATATAGGGCTTTAAAGGTCAACACCAGCACCTTGAACCAGATCTGGTATGCTACAGGCAGCCAGTGCAGGGACCTCAGCACAGGCCAGATGTGGTCCCACATAGGGAGAGCTATCAGCAACCTGGCTGTGGCATTCTGCACCAGCTGCAGCTTCCAGATCTGGGACAAGGGCAGCCCCATGTAGAGAGTGTTACAATAGTCTAACCTTGAGGTGACCATTGCATGGATCACTGTAGCTAGGTCTTCATGTTCGAGGAAGGGAACCAACAGCCTAATCAGCCAAAGATGATAAAAGGCTGCCTTGGCAGTGGCTGCTACCTGGGCCTCCATTGTTAAGGAGGTGTCCAGGAGCATTCCCAAGCTCCTAACCCTCGGTGTTGGAACCAATGGCACCCCACCGAAGGTCAGAAGTGGGATCCCTACCCCTGACCCATTCCAACTCAAGCACAGGACCTCCATCTTTTTTTGGATTCAATTTCAGTTGGCTCAGTCTGAGCCAGTCTGTTACATCCTGAAGTGCCCACTCCAGGTCATCTGGGGTAGAGTTGGACCAGCCGCCCAACAACAGATGCAGCTGGGTATCATCTGCATATTGATGGCACCCAAGCCTGTGCATCCAGGCAATCTGGGTGACAGGACACATGTAGATGTTGAATAACATCAGGGACAGCACTGCCCCTTGAGGTACTCCACATATCAGTCTGTTCCCCGAGCGCAACTCTCTGTCCCTGATCCTGGAGAAAAGAGAAAAGCCACTGTAAGGCAAGCCCCTGTTTCCCATGTTGGCGAGGTGGTGGATCACCGCCGACAGATCTAACAGCACCAGTGCCGCTATGCTGCCACGATCCAGATGTCTCCGGAGGTCATCCATGAGGGTGACCAGTGCCGTCTCCGTCCCATGACCTGGCCAGAAGCCAGGATCTAGCATGGATCCAGCATGGAAGTGTCATCCATAAAGCTCTGCAACTGAATCACCACTGCCCTCTCCAGTACTTTGCCCAAACATGGCAAGTTGGACACCAGCCGATAGTTGGCCAATACGGCCAGGTCCAAAGATGGTTTTTTCAGGATGGGACAGACCATCACTTCCTTGAGTGCCCCTGGGAACAGCCCTTCCACAAAGGACTTGTTGATAATCTCCCGGAGGGCACCGCGTAACCCCTCACAGCCTGCTTTTATGAGCCATGAAGGGCACGGCTGCACGTGGTTGGGCATACAGTTGAGAGCAATCTGTTGACTTCCTCCAGGCTGAGCGGACTGAAATGATCCAGAATGGAACCAGAAGACACACATGGAGCCTCAAGTTCACTCACTGTCTCAACTGTGGCCGGGAGGTCACGGCAGAGTAGCAGGACTTTATCTGCAAAGTAGCTCGCAAAATCCTCACAGCCAATATCCAATTCCCTATCATTTTGTCTGCTCTGTGGCAGCTAAGTTAAAGACTGAAGTTCTAAATAATTGTGCCAGGTGAGAGCTAGCAGATGCCACCTTGGCCGCATAGAATTGTCTCTTTGCAGCTTTGACTGCCATATCATAGGATCTCATAAATATCCTATAAGATGCTCTTGATGCTCTGTTGCGGGTATACTACCACTGTCTCTCTAACCATCTAAATCCTCACTTTATCAGCCTTAGCTCCTCGGTAAGCCAGGGGGCCAGCTTAGAGCGAGGGCGCAGAGGGCGTTGGGGAACAATCTCAGTCCTTAACAAGCACATCTAATGAGCCACCAGGGGGCATGGGATCCCACAGTGCCATCTGAAACTGCTGGGGGTCCACCAGGCTCTGTGGGTGAGCCAGAATATGCTCGCCGCCCAAACAGAGTCGAGGTGACACCATCAGATGGGCCTCCAGGGCATAGTGGCCAGACCATGGCACCGCCATGGCGGTGATCTGGCCCACTGTAACCCCCACCGTGAAGATCAGGTCAAGCATGTGCCTGGCCTGGTGGGTGGGAGCTGCTACAAATTGGGTGAATCCTAGTGCCACCATGGATGACACCAGGTCCATCGCTGGCACAGAGAACACATCATTGGCATGCATTGAAGTCACCCAAGACTAACAGCTTAGGGTACTCCAATGCCCAGCCAGACACGGCCTCAACCAGTGATGGCAGGCTGTCAGCTGATGCGTTGGGCGGCTGGTACACCAACCAGACCACCAAACTCTCCCTGGCTTCCCACACCCGGCTAGAGCACTTGATGCCCATGAGCTTCAGCAGTGGGAGTGCCCTGTAGGAGCAAGCCTCCAAAATGAATAGCACCACTCCTCCACCCTGTCCCTCAGTCTGTGATTGGTAAAGGACCGCGAACCCGGGTGGAGCTGCTTGGGAGAGAGCCACTGTCTCCCCTTCTCATACCCAAATCTTGGTCACACATGCCAGGTCCGCACCTTGCTCTGACAGGAAGTTATGTCAAACAAACTGTTGATTTGGTACAGCCACCTGCATTTACTGGCAACCTTCACACAATTACCCATTATTATTATTAGCTATCAATACTAGCGGGTATAGAAAAGAAGACCTGACTTTTTAGAGATGCCCCTCTGTGGGTTGTCTTTTCATTTGTCATGGGATGATGTCTGAGCTCTTAGGTGCTTTTACTAGTTGTTGTTATTTTTAAGTTATTGTTGCACACTTTTAACATTTACTTACTTATTTTTCATTCCCCTCCCTGTTGGAAATGTAATATTCATTAGTTTCCCTCTCACTAATAATTCATGGCAAAAATACCTCAGTGAAAGTCAAGTAAAGAGGTAATGACAAGACTGCCTTTCCAAGTACTCTACTAGCTAGTATAAATGACATTTCTCTTTTGATGTTATGTACAGATAAAGACTGATTCACAAACATACTGAACATGTATATGGTTAAGAATTATTATTTTATATGCTTGTGATATATATGTTATAAGGTCTGCACCATGAGTTTACAATAATAGCAGTCATGTCAAAAGTGGATTGAATGATAAAAGAACTATGGACAGATTTCTTGATCGATACTTCACAAACCTGGTAACCACTGATAACATTTAGGGCTGAATCACACAGCCTTTTGACACAGAAGAAGACATCTAAGTACTTGCAAATAATTTTACCTTAACAGCCCATCCCAAACATTCAGATTATTTATTGTAATGTATTATAATGAGGAGATAGAAGGCAGCATGGTATAGCCTGATCTCATCAAATCTTGGAAGCTAAACAGGGTTGGTACTTGGATGGGAGATCGCCAAGGAAAACTCTTCAGAGGAAGGCATTGGCAAACAATCCCTGCTTCTCAATTGTCTTGAAAGCCCCTTGCTGAGGTTACTATAAGTGGGTTGCAACCTGTATGAAGTAACTGGTTTAACATCTGGTCATCTGAATGGTTCACCAGTAGCACAAATGATTTACCAATAGCACAAAACTCTCAAAAGCTTATGGGTGGATTACATATTATCTACATTATGCAAAGGTAGCTGAAGACAGTCTTTGCATCATGATTTACCATAGTGCTTAGGAGTGAGTAAGTGAGGGCTTAGTGGTACAGCATTTCCTCTATATATGGAAGGTCCTGGGTTCAAGCACCAGCCCCTCCACATAATGTGAAACATCTCTTCCTGGAAAGTTGTTTCCAGTCAGAGTAGACAATGTTGACCTTGATAGCTCAGTAGTCTGACTCAATATAAGGCAGCTTCATGTGTATTCATATGTAGTGCCGGCCAATTATGTGATTGTAAGCACCAGATGTTAGGGTCAGGGTAAACAATCTTGCACTGCCACACAAAATGTCCAAGTCAATAAAATTTCAATAAAATAACATCATAATATGAATGCATAATATATCACAATGTTAAATTTAAAAGCAACCGTGCAGTAATTAATTCATCAATGTATTCCAGATTTGTGTTGAATTATGTGTGTCTTGTGAGCAGACTGGCTATGGTCGGAAGCATGTTTCCTTTCTTTTCAAATTTTCTTCCATCCCTCCCACAGATCAGGACAACTTGCAACAATGTAGAAATGAACAATTAACAATTAACACTGCCCAATACAGATAAACTCCAAGGTGTTTCTCCCTCAAATAACCATTCTTAGGATATGGCGGTAAATGCCAAGAGCCCATTTAGCTAATTTCCTCCTCAATAGTTAATGAGAACACAGCTGACAGAAGGTTGATCTGAAAATATACACAAATTAAACCTAACTCATTCAGTTTAATACAAAATACTCATGTAGATATACAAAACATTTATCAAAAGACTTCACTGGTTTATTGTAAAGAATTACAAACAGTCCTTAAAGCAATATTATGTAGATCAAATAATCTCATAGGCAATCTTAGAAAGCACTTGATTCAAATAAATATACTGACTGAATAATCCAAAATTTGGTTGTAAATCAATGAAAAAATCCAATGAACAAAGAAAAACTACAGAAGCAATGATAATGAGGTCTTTTACTGAATAATCTTTGGTTATTGGAGGATAGTAAGCCTGACAAAAAGAAATGCCATCCACATTTAATTTTTTTTTTGTTTCTTTCAGTGGTTTTTTGCTAGTGTAACCCTGAGTTCACTAGAGTTCATTAGGGTATTCCTTATAAGGAAACAAATCCTTATAAGGAAAAAAGGTGCCATTTCCCCTAAGGTACTGGAGGGCCTGAAGCAGCTGGTAGAAGCACTCTTACCTCAGAAGCCTTCCTTTCTATAAAACTTCATATTAATGTTTTAGGGATACCAGAAACTCCTGTAAAGAACAGATGACATCCCAATGCAGAGCAGAGCTGCAAGTGGATATGCATCTTCAAGGCTGAAAAGAAGTCAGAAAGACTGAGACCCTGGTCTGCTCAAATACAACAGACCTGAATTGTTACATGTTGATTGTTGGTGAATATGCTTAAGTATTGTTCCAAATAAGTGTCACAAGGTGGGATCATGCTGTCATAAATAGGAAATCCTCTCAGTAATTGAATTAAAAAAAATATTTGATATTGCTCCTTGAATTAAATAGGTTATAAAAATATTTTGGCACTCAAACAGGGACAGGGCTACCTTGTGATCTTAGCATTTATATAGTTATTTTACGATTTTTAAGCAACTCGCAGGATGCCATGGGTGACAGAGACAGCACCAGGCCCCTGCCTGAGTTGGCAGCTCTGGGGAGGGAGGGGGAGGAAAAGAGCCAGAGAGAGAGAGAGAAAGAGACACTTTTAAGACCAACAATGTTTTACTCCATATATAAGCTTGCCTGCACACTTCTTCAGAGAGAGAGAGAGAGCACAACCTACGTTTAAGACCAACAACATTTTATTCCAGGTATAAGATTTGTGAGCCTGCACACTTTTTCAGAGAGAAGATCTGTGTGCCTGCACACTTCTTCAGAGTCTACCTTATAAGACTTGAGAGAGTTTGGACTCTCCCAGGGATTGTTCTCGTGTTTTGCTTGGGTCTGTCTTGCTAAGTGTGGAAAACACTTTGACACTGATAGCAGTAGAAAGAGTAAGAGTCCAATAGCACCTTAAAGACTAACAAAATTTGTGGTAGGGTATGTGTTTTCATAAATCACTGCTCACTTCTTCAGACTTAGTTCCATTCATTCTTTGCATCCTCCAGGACTGAATCCTCCTGGAGCAAATTGAGACCTAGGTTTCTGTCTCATCACCAATGCTGATATCCCCATGCCCACTACCCCTCTGCATATCATACCTAATCCAATCATGCCTGCTATTGCCATTCGGCATCTGAAAACATCTTTATAAAGTTACTAGAAATAAGGCCCGTTGTGGAAATAAATACAATGGACTCTAGAAAGATGTGATGTATAATGACCGCATAGGCTGGAAGCAGGTTAAGTACATATTAGCAGTATGTAATAGAAAGGCACAAATGTGGAAGTAAAGTCTCACGTACCTTATGTTACAAAATAACTTGTGTCCAAGGTCACACAATGTGGGCCAGAAAATGCAGCACACAGGGCTCTGTGGAGTAATTTCTACAACTGGGCAGTCTGCAAAGTCATTTTATGTTGGATGTCCTTGTCATTCAATGTGGTCATGTTCTCACTGTCCACCCTGTTATAGAACAAGTTTCAAGGGAAGTTGGGATGAAAGCGAGTGGTTGTGACGAAAACAGGTTATGTAGGAATGATGAAGCGGAGTACGAGCATATGAGTTCCATGAGTGACACCTCTTTTATACAGTACAGCTTTACTCAAACAGCAAGTGTCCTTTTCATGGCTTTTGGCAAACAGCCAAGGTGTGACCTGGGTTCCTGTTTTTCTCCTTCCTTTTTTTGCTTTAAATATGTATCTGGATGTCTGTCTCTGTCAGTTTGCCTCTCTCTTTGTAATTGGTTTTCACACTCTGGGTGTGGTTAAAGGTTCCCTCCACTCACAGGTTTTATCCAAGTGTTGCACACTCTCTGTATTTTTTTAATGAATATGTCATTCTCCACTTCAGCCAGTTGTTCCTGCACTCCTCCTGTTTGTGCATGCCGATGTAGATCTGTCTGTGACTGTGTCTGTATTTGTGCTTTGCAGCATGCCTTGGCTTTTTGGCTTCCTCTTTTCTGTGTGTCTGGCCCCATCCTCTATCTCTTCTTGTGTGTGTATCCACTGGCTTTTCTTTTTTTCTTTTTTTTGATAACTTGGGCTGGTTTCCCCCCCCCCCCTACACTGACAGCTGTTTACTTGGTGGGCTTTTTTCCCCATTCTGGAAAGTGTTGTCTCAGCAAACTTGGCTTGGAGGCTAAAGATGGTGTTTTTCCCCCCCTGAGGGAATCACTCGTCATCTGGTGAGGAGAGCAAAGACAGTAGCTGTGTTCACCAGAGCAAAGCAACTGTCTCCTGAGGAAAATTTTCGTGGATGCTGCGTCAGGGGGCAGGGCAGCTCAGGCAATGCAGCCAGTGGATAGGGACAGCTTCTGACTGACACATCATGGAGCCAACTGATTTGGGAGTTTGTGGAATGTTCAGAAACTGCCACCTCACTACTCAATTATATATAAGGAGAGATATCTCTGGTACCTTCTGTTACATTTTATGGCACACATGGCCCTGCCCAACAAAGTGACAGTTATGTCAGATCCAGCCTTTGTAACAAATGAGTTTGATACCTCTAGCCTAGAGCCAAAGTAGGAATGGTATTGTGTGAGTCTGAAGAGAAATTCTCTGTCCAGGCAAAAGCCTGTGATACCTGCAAGTTAGAAAATCAGTGAGTAGTAAAACCTAACAAGCACAGCTTAAAGCATAGTACTCCACAAAAGAATGCCAAGCATACAGGTGATCTGTCCAAGTCAGGAGAGACAGCAGAATGGGCATTTCGTTCTGTAACAGTTGGAAGGGATTCTGCAGTGGAGGACACTCCTAGGTAAGAGCCCTTTCTTATTTCATCCACTGTAGCTGTGGAAGTACGTGAAGGAGTACATAAAATAGTTATGGAGCATGTTATAAAACCATTAGCAACAGAAGGAAGTAGTTATATTCATGCTTCTTATAGATTAAGATTCCCCCCCCCCCCCAGGAAAATGCCAGAACCTGTAGGAGAAATAGATTTTGATACATGGGGATGGCAGATTCAACATTTATTAGAAGATTCTGAGATATCTGCCACTGGGAAGAAGCGCAAGTTAGAGAGCCTATTGCCTCCTGCTCTGAATTTAGCTTTATATGCAGAAAGTTGTACCACAGTACAGGATTGCTTAGCAAAACTAGAGAATGCATTTGGAAGTACTGCAACTGCAGATGATTTATATGCACAGTTTTTTGGAAACTGTTCAAACGAATGCAGAAAGGGCCTCAGAATATTTATGTAGACTGAATTGCTACTGGAGGGAAATAGTAGAGAAGGAAGAAAATTTGCAGGACAAAAGTGATTTGCCCCTGATAAAACAATTTATCCGTGGATGCTGGGATGAAGTTCTTATTATACAACTCTGTGAGGGATTATTTAAGTAATGGAGATAAAACCTGTATCTCTTATTCAAAGATACTGTACAAAATTCATTCTATGGAGGAAAAAAATGAAGCTAAAGCATGTAGGAAGGCAAAACAGTTGGGAAAATCAACCTCTAAGGCATATAATAGTTTCTGACAAATTAGTGGAGCTAAGATCACTGAGGAAAATAACATGGAAGAGAAAGAATAAGGCTGTCAGGGGGTCGCCTTTGCCTCCCTGGAAGGAGGAGGAGGCTGGGGGGGACATTCGACACATGGGGGCATCCTGATGCTGGGGCAGAGCCAGCAGGGGTTCTAAGGGGGCTACACCCCACCTTCTCCTCTTTGGAAGATGAGATTGGAGCTGCAAGGAGCTCCATAGACTGCAAGGAGGAGGAAGGCCATAGCTATGTGGAGGTCAATGCTGGACTCTACCCAGCAGCAGAGGTGAATGCTTGAGCTACACAGGTCTGTGGCCTCCTTGGTGGCTCAGGGGCTGCCTGTTGAGCGTGGGGGTGACAGGGGCAGGGCCATGTCATTTAGGTCACAGACTTGTGCCCCACTGTGCCCAGGGTAGTCAGCGGGGCTCCCTTGGCTCTATTTCGGTGCCCTTTGCAACAGTCAGTTGTGGGCATAGCCACAGGGAGAAGGAATTACAGGGCAGTGCACAGAGGCCTGAAGGTCTGTTTCAGTGAATGGTGGCTTTTCTTCCAGGTGGACCTTGCCTGCAAGGCCAGTTGGCATTGGGGTTTGTAAGGCATGGGGCCAAGGAAGAGGCAAGGGCACTTGGGGGGGCAAGCAGCCTGCACCATGGGTGGCCCCTAAGTGGGTTTCACCTGCCTTTTTGTTGGATGAGGAAGAGGAGGAGGACTCAGGTAGGCTGGCCATTGTAGAGAGGTTGGCAGCATTTGAGCAGCAGGTCAGCAGATCCACTGCTCCCACCAAGGTGGTGGTTGGGGCTCCAGATCCAAAAGGCTGCCAACAAGAAGTTTCAGGTGGGAGTTTTTAGTGCATATATCTGCTTTGGAGGGCAAATATGGTGAATTGCCAGGGACCAAGAGGCTGGCTACAGTCATGGAGCACCAGGAAGAGGAGCCAGATGGAGAAGAGATAGCACAGAGGCAGCAGCGAGAGGTGGTCCAGGTGGCATTGGAGGTGGTGCTGGCAGTGAAAAAAGGTAAGGATGTCTGCCTGCACTTTGGCAGGTTAGTATGGCCTTGGGGGCCCTAGGGTCAGATTGCTGCCTCGGGTCCTGCACTCCAGTCACGAGCACAACTCACCATACACATCCCTGCAGGTGCATCAGGGTGGCTGGGCTTGGGGGACAGGTCAGCCATTTCCCCAGGCAGGGTGGGGGGGTGTTTCACCCTCCCACCCACAGATGGTCCCATGGCATGGTTGGGAGTATGCCAGCTCATGGGGGATGGTACATGAGGTGATTCCCATGAATGCTTTGCCATTTGGGGATCAGGTCACTCCACTAGGTGATCACCTCTCATTGGCAGCAAGGGATACAATATGCAGGGGAGAGCAGTGGACATGTTTACCCTTCTATTTTGGGAGCTGGAGAAGAAGGATGACCTTGAGGGGAGAAACAAGAAGCTGAAAAGGCATAAGGTGGATAGGACGTGGGCTAATTAGTTGCCAGGAGTGGTGGCACAGGCCCAGCCCTGGCAGGCCCTATCCTTATTTCAGTATTTAGACATAATATATTGCCGTATTCAGATTTTGCTGGGCCTGCATGACTTTAGTATGATGAGGACTTTTGTACACGAGTAGCCATCAATCTCTCACTGTGCTCGGACCTAATTAATCTGCAATTGTGGATGCAGGTGATCTTGCGGGCTAGGCCCATGGGCAGGGAGCAGTCTGACAGTGGACACATGGTGCACAGGATTTCCGGTATTTCAGGCTCCCATGCCCAGATGAGACAGGGAGTTCAACAATGCCTGCTTTGCTGAGAGTTCGGCTCTCAAGGGGTGTATGGCCGATGACCATGTAAGAACCAACATGAGTGCCCCCTTTGTGGGGACCAACATGCATTCATTGTATGCCAGAGGGCAAAATCGTGGGCAGGGTTCAAGGAGCAGTGAGGAGGTAAGTGGCCCAGGACCAGGAATAGCAACCCCTTTGCTGAGAAATGGGCCCAGTCCAATTAAGCTGCAGGAGCTGGAGTGCTAGTTGTGCTTGTATCACAGGCAGGGAGATCACTTGTTTTTCTGGATGGTTTCATGCACAGTTTTTGCATTCCGTGTCAGGGCCCGAGGAGACCATTCTGGGCTGACAACCTGTGCTCAATCAAGGGATTAGAGCTTGTAGTTAGAGCCAAGATTGAGACGGAATGTAGGGAGGGGAGAGTGCTGGGCCCTTTCCTTTCACTGCCAGTGCCTAATCTCCATATATCCCTGCTGAGGATGGTCCCCAAAAAGACCCTGGGGGAATATCACCTTATATATCATTTATCCTACTTGAGGGGTGAATCAGTGAATGACACAATCCCAGAATATTTGTCCTCGGTATGATACAAGTCCTTTAATCAGGTCATGCATGTAATGTGGCAGTGGGGGAAGAGTTGGCGAAGTACAATATTAAATCTGTCTTTGGCCTCCTGCCAGTGCACCCTTTGACTTCAAACTGTTGAGTTTTCTGTTTGAAGAACAATTTTACATGGATAGGGCCCTGCCATGGGGAGCTATGTTTCACAGTTCCATCTTGGAGTGGGCTATCTGTTATCAGACAGGGTTAGTTGATATGGCCCACTACTTGGATGATTTCTTGTTTGTGAGATCAGATTGTTAGATAGTTTTGTTAGTTTGGCTGAGGGGTTGGGGGTCCCCCTGGCCCATGAGGAAAAAAAAGGGGGCTGGGATGGTTCTGACTTCCTGGATGTTGAGTTAGATACATGGAGGCAGGCTTCTAAGCTACCCAAGGAGAAGGTTGAGGAGTTGCAGTCTAGAATTGATTCATTCAAGGGGAGAAGGAAGACAATGTTGAGGGAGCTGCAGCAGTTGGTGGGCCATCTTAACTTCACATGTACAGTGATGGCACCAGGCAGGACGTTCCTTATGCCATGGCTGGGCTTTGACTCCCACACCATAGGGTTTAGGTCACCAGCAGGATGAGGGAGGATCTGGAAGTATGGGAGGAGCATTTCTTTCTGGAGGGATGACATGTGAATTGAGGCAGAACTCCATGTCACATCTGACACAGTGGGGTCCCAGGGGTTTGGGATATTTTTTTCCCGGCCAGTAGTGTGCAAAGGACTAGCCAGCTGCATGGGCTGAGGTGGGTATGACTAAGGACCTGTTTTCTGGAGTCTTTCCCCATTGTAGTGGCAGTGTAGCTGTGGGCTGAGGAATTGAGTAATCATACAGTGCACTTTTAGTGCAACAGTTTGGTGGAGGTTCATGTAATTAATTCACTGACATCCAAATCTCCCAGTGTGGCTGATGCCCACAGAGCTGTGGCAGATTGGAAGGCCAAGGCTGAGAGGGCAATAGGGCTGGCCTTAGTGCTGAGCCCCAGAAGGAACTATAGCCACACAGGTCAGCAGTTTGAGGCCTTTAGGCAGCAGGTAGGGCTTTGTTCAGTCTGGCCGATACCAGTAACACACTTGATGCAATACTGTGTGCACCTGAGAGGTACAGGCATAGCAGTGTGATCCATCAAGTGCAAGCTATTGCTCTTGGCCTTTACGAGCAAAGCTGGGGGTGTTGGTGAAGTCACAGGGGACTTTAGCATATGAAAGATGCTCGAGGGCTGGTCATGTGAGGCTGGGTTGCAGACAAGAGGGAGCCCAGTTTCCCTGCAGCTCAGAGGGGACTGCTGGGGGCAGTGTGTACTGATGGTTATGAGGTCTGCCTTTTCCACACTGTGGCACAGGTGGCCTTTGGGGGGGCATTCAGGATTAGCGAGTTGGTGTGGCTCCACATAGCAATAGGTCAGGGAGGGTCCTGAGGTTGCAGGACATTTGCTTTGTGGGGAGCAGTGTCCACAACATGGTCAGGCAATCAAAAACCAATCAATGGCAGAAGGGGTAGAAGTTCAGTTGGGGTCCTGTTTGGAGGTTGACCTTTGCCCAGTGGTGGTGTTGCAACAATACTTAGTGATGAGAGGCTTAGAGGGTGAATACTGTTCCAGCATAAGGATGTCAGCCCCCTGACCAAGTTTCAATTCTGCTCAGTTACCAGGCATGTGCTGGACATGCTGGGTTTGGGCCAGTTTTGGTTTGAGAATACTCTTTTTGGATCGGGGTGGCTTCTACGCCAGCCATCATAGGCTGCGTGACTCCAGCCATTCAGTCCTGGGGCAGCTGGAGGTCACAGTGTTACAAGTCTTATGTTTATTCACTTAATATTCTGTAGGGAGTGGTGTTAATTGTCTTCTCTTTCTAGGTCTTGCCAGCTGCCATGATAGGTGGTGAGTCATCATTTGCAGCCACATTATGGTTTGTCAAGTGGCCCGCTGGGCCAGAAGGAGTCCCACTGGCACACGGCTGGGGTTCAGTGAGTTGGCCTTGGTAGAATGGCTGGGATGATGAGGCTGTTGGCAGGCTGGCCTCACTTGACTGCTGTTGCAGGGGTGATGGGGTCTTCCACCTCATGTATTGTTGCTCCACTTGGATGGAAACAATCTCAGCTTGGTGAACAGTAAGGCCCTGGTGATCCAAGTGAAGGCCAACCTGAAGCTAATTAGGAGCAGGTGGCCTGGGGTGCTAATTGTGTGGTCAGTTATCTTGCAGCCTTGGGGACCCCAGATGTTTGGGTTGAGCTTGCTGGAAGGTGAACAGGGAAATGAACAGAATGGCCAGCAGATTGGATCACTTTCTGTCTCACCCAGGAATACGGGGTGAACTGATAGATATTTGCAGGGGTAATGGAGTACATTTATCTGAGACGGGAATAATATATTCCTGGAGGATGTGCAGCAATGGCTGTGGGTGGCTCTAGGCCACCTGGTGGGTTTAGGGTCCTAAACAGAGGCTTGGGCCTGGTGGTGGCAAGTTAGTGCAGGAAAAAGATAGAATAGATCCAGTAAGCACCATATGGTACTTTTCTTCTTGGGGTCAAGGGATCCTTAGGTTCAACCTTCAAGTTTTATGGTCTAGGGCTGGAAATGAGGACTGCCTTGGGGCTGACCTGGATAGGCTCCTTCCCACTAAGCTTCACAGCTTGAGGGAAGCCCCAGGGCAGCACCCTGTTCATCAGGCTGGTCAGGGGTGAGCCAAAGGGATGGCTCACACCCTGGGCAAAGGTGGCTTGCCCAACATGTGGCAAGGAGGTGGTCTAGAGCAACCCCTGGCCTTGGCCTATTCCTGCACTCAGTGTTTGCCTTTGCTGCAAAAGTGTAAGTAGTTAATAAAGTGGCCCTAGTTAAAATCCAAGTTGTTGACTGTCTCTTTCTTCTGACTGGGGGGGGGGGCAAAGTGTTGCTCCCTAAGTAGCAGATTAGCTTGCCTTGAAAGTATGGTTGTCAAACATGTGGACAGTCAAATAAAGGATACTGAAATGGAAGGTAACTGTCCTATGAGAAATGCAGTTTCTTTATCCCATTACTCCACTCAAGCTCCAATGAAGAAACAATTCAGTGAATGTTATTTTTGCTATCAGTGTGCTCAGGATGGACATTCTCAAGTTGAGTGCACTTCCCCATCCAATCCAGAATTAGTGCAAACAAACAGAAACAGGAGGGAAAGAAATGACAAACAGACTGAGATTCAAAAGAGGATTGTAGGCAGTACATCAACTGAGCTGGGTATGGACCAGATATGAAAATAATTAGTAGGAGATCTCTATTTATTCCCCTATTTATGTAGATGGGGTGCAGTGTGAATGTCTTATTGACACCGGATACCTGAAAAACAAAAGAATTTTATTTCCAACACCTGTCACACATTTTGTATAGCCCTTCTGGGGGATTGGTGGGAATACAGATGCAAGGACTGGATGAGGTTATAAATCTTTTTTTTAAATCTCTTATTTGGAATAGTAGATTAGAATAGTAGACTGTAATGTAATGAATAATAGAATGTAATGTAATTTGGAATGGTAGATTGGAAGGTATTTCTCTAGTCTGGGGACAGAGGAGATAAACTGCACAGCCAATTGCCCCACCACAGAGAAGAGGATGCTGTAAGGTTGACTCCACTCTTGAGAGGAGACGGATGGAATGTGATAGCAAGGTCTCAGTTAAGTACTCTCAGCATTCCACAATTAAGAAGGTACATCTGCCAATCAATCTCCAATTTGCTATATTTATTTCCTTCACTGTTTTCCCCTAGAATTAAACCCTAACAAATGGTGAACATATAAACTAAGCTTGTTATTCCAGTTTGGTCCTTGCATCTGTCAAAACAACTTTATTAAGCTTTATGCTAATTTGCTACTCACCCTATACCTATATGTATGGACTGGCAACTTCCATTTCAACGTATCTGAAGAAGTGTGCATGCACACAAAAGCTTATACCTTGAATAAAACATTGTTGGTCTTAAAGGTGCCACTGGATTCAAACTTTTTTCTTCTGCTTCAGACCAATATGGCTACCCACCTGAATCTATCCCAGTGAGGAACAAATTGAAGTAATGGTGACCAATCCAAATTATAGAGCTCTGTTTGTAAGGTTGGTAGTAAAATCACAGTTTGCTAAGGTGCAACTGTATCAGTGCTCATCTCAGTAATGAGAGTTCTCACAGCATAACTTTGCCTCAGAAATGTATATTGGCCAAAGGGAAAGTGATAGACTGGGTTAGACTAGTGAGAGATAATAGATTTTGTCTAGATTTTGGTGATTCTTCTATTGGCCCTGAGCTTTGTGTTTTGATATAGGATAGGATATCCAAAGAAGTGGGTGAAACTTTTTCAAAACATGATCTGAATTTAGATCATGTGAGTGGAGCCAATCACACTATTCACTTGACTGATGACACACCTTTTAAAGAAAGGACTAGGCCAGTTTCTCCTTCTGACTTACAGGATTTGAGGAATCATTTGATAGAGCTGTTAACTATGGGAGTCACTGAGGAAACAAATAGTCCCTATGCTTCACCTATTGTCTTAGTAAGAAAAAATGGAGCCCTAAGAATAGTAGTAGATTATTACAGTCTAAATAATATAACTCGTAAGGATGTTTACCCTCTCCCTAGGATAGAGGAGACATTTTCATTACTTGTGGGAGCTGAGTAGTTTTCTACATTGGACCTTAAAAGTGGATATTATCAAGTTGAGTTGAGTTATCAAGTTGAGTTAGAAGATAGACCCAAAACAGTTTTCACTACTCCACTAGGTAACTGACAGTTCTGTACAATGCCCTAAGGTCTCACTAATGCTCCATCAACATTTCAGCATATGATTTAAAAAAAATTATGAGTGGTATAAACTTGACAGGAGCAGTAGCTTTTATGGATGACATTAGTTTCCTCCAAGACAGTGGAAGAGAGATTTATAGCCATACAACAGAGGCTTGTGGACAACAGACTCAAGTTATCACCTTCAAAATGCAAATTCTTTCAAACTTCTATCAGGTACTTGGGTCATATCATTTCAAAAGAAGGAATTTGTCCAGATCCAGATAAGATCTCAACAATAAAAGACTGGCCCAGACTACAAACCATTACAGAACTTAAGTCTTTCCTGGGTTTCTGTGGGTATTATAGAAGATTTGTAAAACAGTATGCAGTATTGGATAGGCCCCTAAGTGTACTTGTACCAGGGGAAAAAATCTGACTAGAAGAAAGGGTAGATTTTCACCCCATCTGAAAAACCAATGGACAAATGAATGATAGAGAGCTTTTGATGAGCTTAAAAGTAAATTAACAACTATTCTGATGTTGGGATTTTCAAACTGAAAGTTACCATATGTCTTACATACCAATGCTAGCCTTACAGGGCTTGGGGCTGCTCTTTATCAGGTTCAAAAAGGGAAAAATCAAGTCATAGCCTATGCAAACAGGGGTTTGAGTCCCAGCAAGAGGAGATATCCAGCACATAAGCTTGAATTTTTGGCCCTCAAATGGGCCATTGTAGAAAAGTTCCAGGAATATCTACATGGGGCAAAGTTCAGAGTAGTCAGTGATAACAACTCCCTCATTTATGTTCTAACCATTGCAAAATTGGATGCCACTTCTCATAGATTGTTAGTTGCTTTAGCTTCATATGATTTTGATACTAGTTACAAAGCAGGAAGATTAAACTCTGGTGTAGATGGGTTGTCCCATTGCCCTCGTAAACCTATATGGGATGATAGTGTGGCACACATTTTTTTGGAAAGGATAGCTGATTTGATAACAAGAACCAAGCCTGATGCTGAAAGTATAGACCTAATATCACAAGCATAATGTAAGGCCATTTGCCAGTCAAGGAATGTGTATTTGCTGGTGCAAACTCCTAATGGCAGTGAAGAAGAAAGGGACAATAGAACAATGACATTGATAGAAACTTTAGACTGTGGTGAAAATGTTATTTCACCAGAATTTGAAGATCCTAGTGTAATATTGGGAACACCTAACCTACCAGGGCTTCATCATAATGAGTGGAAGAAAATCCAAAGACCCAATCATCACCTGCTGCCGATTATTCAGATACTGGAAAATGGTAACCCTCTTAGTAGGGGAGAGAAACAAAGGCCGAGGACAGACTGGCAGTCTGGGCCGCTCTGCCTCCACTTCAAAAGCGGAGGCAGAGCGGCCGTTCAGAGGGCTGCATCTGCCCCGAGGAGGCGGCCCAGACGCATCGTGTCCGGTGCTGCACTCCTCCTGCAGCAGCCGGGCACCACTTAAAAGTGGTGCCCTGGCTGCTGCGGTGTGTGTTCCAGGGAGCCGCGTGGCATTCGCATAGGAAGCCACCGTAGGAAGCCACCCGCAGTCTGAACGCTGCAGGTGGCTTCCTTCCGGCGGCGTGCAAATGCTGTGCAGCGGGGGCAATTCCCCCGCCTTATTCTGCCGTGCCGCGGAGGCGCGGCAGAACTTAAATCTGTCCACAGCCAAAGAATAGCTCCCAAAGCTAGATTAGTTCTGAAAGAATGGAACCAGTTACATCTGAGAGATGGAGTACTATACTGACTTGTTCACAGAAAGGGTGAAATTATTAGTCAGCTGA
The DNA here is from genome assembly GCA_029233225.1 of Lepidodactylus listeri. Taxonomy (NCBI): domain Eukaryota; kingdom Metazoa; phylum Chordata; class Lepidosauria; order Squamata; family Gekkonidae; genus Lepidodactylus; species Lepidodactylus listeri. The sequence goes on along the minus strand of JARCFY010000001.1, from coordinate 112,024,417 downwards.
TGCTTCCATATATCCACAGAGGTTGTGCACTGCAAGGAATACATGATGAAGTTGGACACTTGAGAGTGGAGTGTAAACTGGAGCTAGCCAGAAACAGATTTTATTGGCCCAGGATTTTTGCAGATGTTTAAAAGAAATGTAGAACGTGAAAGATGCATTAAGCACAAGGCCAAAGCAGAAAAGGCAGCTCCCTTAGTAAATATTAAGGCCTGTGCCCCCAATGGAACTTATATGCATTGATTTCTTTACACTGGAACCAGATGACAAAGACACTAGGAATATTTTAGTGGTCACAGATGTAACAGTATCTTAGAAGCCCCTATGGTTTTCCATTCTGTAGAAGGACATGCTCTGTGTCATTTTTAAATATGTGCCTCATCCATATAATTCTAGAGGCATCATGAAAGTGTTACTATGGCTGAGGACAGACTGGCAGTCTGGCCTGCTCTGCCTCCACTTTAAAAGCGGAGCAGAGCACAGTCCAGACTGCCACATCTGCTTGGAGGAGGCGGGCCAGACACAACGCGTCCAGCGCCGCACTCCTCCTGCAGCAGGTGGGCACCACTTAAAAGTGGTGTCCCGGCTGCTGCATGCGCGTTCCACCTGCTTCTGGCGGGTGTGAACGCGTGCCAGCTTGGGGAGCCATGCGGCGTTTGCACGCCGTCCCCAGAAGCTGCCCGCAGTCTGGATGCTGTGGGCAGCTTTCTTGCAGCGGCGCACGGCGGGGGCAATTCCCCCCACCTTGTTCTGCCACGCCATGGAGGTGCGGGACCATCTGTATGGTGTTTTGGGGACCATCTGTATGGTGTAAAAAATTAACTGCATGAAGAGCAATACATAGGCAAGTTTGATGTTCCTCTGCCTGTTTCTTTAAATACATCCATTTAGTGGACACAGCTACAATGGACACAAGTAGTGGACACAAGTAATCAATAATTAATAGTTCTTTAAATTCTGGTAATTCATATGTCATTATGAGAACCCTTCAGCCAAGGTTTGAACATTGGAAGGCTGTTGCTGTCTTAAAAGTGGAGACATTGATTGGTGATTCTCTAGAGTGATATTAAGCATGGGGTAAATTATAATGGCTCATGATCAGGACACCCAGTCAGAGATTCTTGCAGTTTTGTTCTCCATTTTTTCCCTATGATTCAAAATTTTAGCTTTGAAGAAGTCTTCTTGTGAAACAGGTAGAAATCTAGATACTTGTTGCCATATCAGCTCAACTATGTGTGATGTTTCCACACTGAAGGCTTGATTGGCCAGACAAGATTGCACTTTGTTATCATCTTAATTGAACTATATTACTCATAGGAATCTTGTACAGTCCTACATATTTCATATCTGGACTTATTTAAATTTGTGTATATGACTTGTGTATACTCCAATAGCTTTTTTTTCATAATTATTTCTGTGATAATAGTATTATTAGTCATAATTGCTCAGTTTCTGTCAGTGTTCTATGGGAATAAGTATTTCAGACACAATAGATTATAAATACAATTTTTATTAATGAGATTTGTTTTGTTAGTTTCATATACAGTGTGCATTTCCTTCTTTTCAATAGAACTTATGCATTGATTTCTTTAAAATGGAACCAGATGACAAAGGCACTAGAAATATTTTGGCAACCACACTAAAATATTTACCACTTCACCAAGTATGCACAAACATATCCAACCAATGATCATACGGCCAGTGTCTTATGAGAAAACTTTATTAGCCACTATGGATTCCCATGAAGAGTGCACAGTGATAGAGGAACTAGTTTTGAGTCTGAGCTTATAGAAGAGCTATGTAATTTATGTGGCACTAAATCCAGGACTATTCCTTACCATCTTAGTAGAAATCCTATAGAATAATTCAACAGGACATTATTTTCAATGTTTGCCACACTGGAAGATCATAAAAAAACAAGATTGGCGAAAACATGTTAAGCCACTAATACATGCATACAACTGTGCCCAGGGCTCATTTTGTAGCAGGAGCTCCTTTGCATATTAGGCCACACACCCCTGATGTAGCCAATCCTCCAAGAGCTTACACAGCTCTTCTTACAGGGGCTACTGTAAGCTCTTGGAGGATTGGCTACATCAGGGGTGTGTGGCCTAATATGCAAAGGAGCTCCTGCTACAAAATGAGCCCTGACTGTACCCATAATGAAAGTACAGGTGAGTCATCCTATTTCCTAATGTTTGGCAGGCAACCAATTTTATCTATAGCTATAAGTTTTGGACTAAAGCAACAGAACCATAGGAAAAATTCTCATCACGAGTATGTACAAGATTTAAGAAGATTAAAACATGCTTATGAATTAGCTTCTCAAGAGGATTCTAAGCTACAGTCAACAAAAAAGATGGGATGCTCAAGTAAAGATATTACATATTTCAGAAGGGTCTTGGGTCTTAGTACACAATCTAAGTTTAAGAGGCCAACACAAATTTATCTGATCAATGGAAACCTCAAGTACATATTGTCATAAAACAGATGTCTAATGACTTGCCTTATATATAGTAAATCCTGAATATGGAAAAAGTCCTGAAAGGACTCTTCACAGAGACATGTTGCATCCATGCACCTTCCTTTCTACATGCTACTCCTTAATCAAAGTAATGATGTTGCACTGCACAGTACAGCACACTCATCTCTCAATCCAGAAGCTGAAGAATATTTACCTGGCTGGTTTGACTCACCAAAATGAATGCCTAGTGACCCTTAAACTACAAGTGGAATAGGTGGTTCGGTACAGAGCAATTTAGAGTACGCATTGAGCAGGGAGTTGGATTGGATGGCCTATGTGGCCCCTTCCAACTCTGTGATTTTATGATCTGAAGATTACACTGCAGGTTTGTATAAGAATGTTATTGATGGAGATGATGGACAAATGGGAAGTGTTGCTGAATATCCACTAAGGTCCTTTCCACACTTGGATCTCATCCCTGGTTCTATCAGAGTTCAACTTGTGACACAATAACTTGCATTTATCCCTGGTTATAACAGCATCCATTTATCCTGGGACAAGTGCAGGGCGAAACCGGAGTGACCTAAATGTAATGTGGAAACAAACAAACAAAAAAATACTCCAAGATAATTACAGGGGTGAACTCAAGTGTAGTCTAGAATGTAAAAATATCCCGAGAAAATTACAGGGGTGAACTCGTGTGCAGTATAAAATGTAAGTTCGGGGATAGGGTTGAACCAGGATTTAAGGTCTAGTGCAGAAAGGAACTAAGTTCTTCAACACCTTTACCTAGGAGAACTAGCAGGTTTAGAAAGTTTCCTAGAAGGTTAAAAGACTTTCTTCCTAAATATGTTATCTCTGTCGGGGCAACAGTATTTTAGTAGAGGAGAATGTAACCCTGAGTCCACCTAAGAGCTAAAGTGTTGGGGTATTCCTGATGAGGAGAAAAAGGTGCCATTTCCCCTGAGGGATTGGAGGGCCTGAAGCTGAAAGTAGAAGTACTTTCACCTAAGAAGCCCCCCTTCTATAAAACTACATATTAATATTTTAGAGATAACAAAAACTACCGTAAAGACCAGATAATATCCCAATGCAGAGAGCAGCATCTTCAAGGGACTGGCTGGATATGCATCTTCAAGGCACTGGCTGGAAAGAAGTCAGAAGACTGAGACCCTGATCTGCTCAAATACAACAGGCCTGAATTTGTTATATGTTGATTGTTGATGAATATGCTTAATCATTGTTCCAAATACTATGTCTTTTGAAGCTTGATTGGACTCAGCAGGTATAATGCCATAGGGTCTATCCTTCAAAGCAGCCATTTTCTCTCTGTCATCTGGACATCAACTGTAACATCAGGAGATCTCTAGGTCCCACCTGTAGATTGGCAACCCGAGGGGAAAGTCAGCTGCACAGAAGAAGGTTGAAGAGAATGGTTTGATGGCCATTGGTCCACCTCAGTAGCCAACCAGCCATGGTGGAGCCAAGCAGGAGAGACAGCTGTTTTCACAGTTTATTCTGACAGGAAAGTGGCCAAGCTGGCAGTGGGCAGGGGAGAGGAGTGGACCCAGCCCCCAGCCAATGGCACAGAAATACTCTTGAGTGGCAGTTGATGGGCCAAAGGCTGATGGAGCTGGAAATGGCCCTTGGGAGAGCTGGAAATGGCCAATGTGTTAGGGGAATTATATGTATAGGATTTCCTTATTGTGTATGATGTGTTAGCATGCATACATGAGCCATTTTTTAAAAAAGTTTACTAAATTATCAGCTTTAAAGCACTTTCCACATTTTTTAAAACAAAAAGGGTTATAACCAGAAGAGTTATAATAAGAATGTTAGAAGGAAAGCTGTACAATAATTAAGGTTGAGCAGTCCTTTATATTCATCTCCATAATATTTAAATGCATTAATTAACTTGAGGTATAATTGGGAGTCATGGCATTAATGCAACAGTTCTGAATGTTTATCAAATTATCTCCAATCACTACTATATCTTGATGATCCCTGGCAATCCAGTGCATGGACATCAATAAAATACTAATTATGAATTACTAATTGTAATCACTCCACAAGGCCTAAAAAAGCATCACTGTTTAAATTAAATTAAGTTAACTTTATTGACTTAATTACTGAAGGATGAGCTGTTTCAAGATGTAACATTCCACACTGACATATTAAATTACTTTCACACTTTATAATTAATGTCAGTTCTTCTAAAGGCAGAAGCTACAAACAAATACATGCTGAAGATAATAGGCCATACACATGCATTCAAGCTGTTGAGAAGCTGGAAAACCATCATACTTTTTTTTATTAAATATGGATTGAAGAATATGAAAATAAGAAGCAACAAGATTTTCATATTCGTTTTGATGAATTTCACAGTGCTTTCGTAACCCCCAAAATGTCTCTCTCTCTCTCTCTCTCTCTCTCTCTCTCTGAAGCCCTAGAAAAGTTTTAAATGCAAGGAAGGCATGCCATTTGGAAGCAAATTAAAACTCCTTGAACTTCTACTTAGAACTTTATTGGTCTGCTTTAAATTCCACATCAGTGTATTATGTCAAATGTCAATATCATGTCTGCATTATTAGTTGTATTACATCAGTTTTATATCAGTCTCTTCAAAAATGGTGCCAGAAGGCAGCTCCAGTCCTTCCTGATCTCTTATCTGGAGCATACAGAGAAAAGCCTGTGAGTTAAGAAGTGGGGTTGTGAATCACCATGAAGCCCCATTTGCAGCACTGCTCTGGGGAGAAAGGGTCAGCAGGACTGCAGCTGGCCAATACAGCCTGGCAAAAAGAAGGGTGGGCTGCAGAGGCTGAAGAGGGGTGGGTGGCCACAGTAGCAGGAAATTCTGGCCCTCTCCTTTCCTGATGGGCCCATGTCTCATCCAAATTGGGGCTCAAGAGAGTGGTTAAGGGAAGGATCACTTTCACTTGGGGTTTTTAAGCACCCGGAGCACCTGCTCTGCATCTTCTGACCACATGGACTGTCATGCTCTGGAGGAACGCCCAGCCCAGAGGCACAGCCAGGGATTACCCTCAAGCTCAAGTGGCAGGGAAGACCACTTTGGGGCAACCACCCTTGTGTAGGGCTGCCAAGTCCAACTTGGGAAATATCTGGGGACTTTGGGGGTGGAGCCAGGAGACTTTGGGGGTGGAGCCAGGAGAAAGGAAGTGACATCATTTTGTGATGTCACATCCTGTGATGTTGCTTCCACATGCTGACACATGAACTCATGAAGTTTCCTAATACTGAATCAGGCCATTGGTCCATCAAGGTCAGTATTGACTACTCAGACTGGTAGTGGCTCTCCAGGGTCTCAGGCTGAGATCTTTAATGTCACCTATTGCCTGATCCTTTTTTAGCTGAAGAGGCTGATACCTCCTGCATGTCAAGCAGATGCTCTATCACTGAGCAACGGCCCTACTGAATCCTTCCTCATCTCGGCAGAATATGAAGCACTAAGTGCTACACAAGTGCTAAATATGATTTTCATATCATAAGAACAGGAGAGAAGCCACAGTGGATCAGCCCATCCAGTACAGCCCATCCAGTACAACACTCTGTGTCACAACAGTGGCCAAAAATACCAGGTGCCCTCAGGAGGTCCAGCAGCGGGGCCAGAACTCCAGAAGCCCTCCCACTGTTGCCCCCCAAGCACCAAGAATTCAGAGCCTCACTGCCCCAGACAAAGGGTTCCATTTAGACCTTGTGGCTAATAATAGCCACTGATAGACCTCTGCTGGATGGGGACAGAGACAGACAGACAGACAGACAGACAGACAGAAAAAAGAAAGAAAGGGGGAGAGAGAGAAGGAAAAAAAACTGGCAGAGGCACTTACTTCCATTTAGACCTTGTGGCTATAATAGCCACTGATAGACCTCTGCTGGATGGGGACAGAGAGAGAGACAGACAGACAGACAGACAGACAGAAAAAAGAAAGAGGGAGAGAGAATGAAAAGAGCTGGAAGAGAAACTCACCTTGCCAGCCACATGCAAAAGCAGCTCCTTCCGTCCCTCCTTAATATCTGTGCGGACCTCTCTTGCTGTGGAAGAAGCTCTCTTGCTGACTTCTTAAAGGGGAAATGTCTGGCGAGGCTTTTTACTGCAGGGCAGGCTCTCTGCAGACATTTCCCTTTTAAGGCAGCCATTTTGTCCCCCCGGTGGCCAACTTTGGAAAAGCGGGAGATAAGCACTAAAAATCAGTGTTTCCCCCGCCCTACCGGGGGACTTGGCAGCCCTACCCTTGTGGGATCCAGCAACCTGTCATCCCAAGGTTTTCCTGCGACCCCAGCCAGCAGGCTGGGGCAGCCAGAGGATCATAGACTGGCAGGCGGGTCAGTCAATGAACAGAATCTGGTACCCCATGCTGTGCCAAAGCTTATTACAGCTGTAACCAATAAAGTTGTGGCCAATTTTATTCCACTCTTTCTGAAAAAATGTGTGTTCATGTGTTATTTCAACTGGGGTATTGGTAAGAGTGTAAGAGAACCCCTCACCTTTGGAACCCTTCCCTTGGTGCTGGGGATGCAAGCCAGGGCCCTGACTCACCATGGGTCCTGTTTGCAGCACTGTGGGGGGGGGGGCAGAAATGGCAAGGGTGGCTACAGTGGCTCTTGCTGGGGTAAAGGGGCAGGCCAGAGATGAGTGCAGGAAGCTAGGGCCCACCCAGCCCGATGCCACACCAATCAGGGAGTCAGGGATGGCTGGTGGGGTGGGAGCACCCAGTCTGCTACTTAGGGCATCATGCCACCCTGGCTCCCCTTTTTCCAGTGTTGGGCTTTTCTGATGCAGCTGAGTCCCATACCATGAAGCACAAAGCTGTGATTGGTGGGCAGGAGTATGCCAGATTGTATGGCTAAGCTGAGAAGAAGAGGCAATGGTGCTTGCTCCACTTCTTCCCCACAGACGTTTGCTGTGAGCTGTTGGCCCACACATACTTTCTACTGAATAATGTGGAAATATGGAACTAAGCAATAATTTTTGCATCTTCTTCATATTGGCATGGGAAGGAACCTCTTCTACTTGCTCTGCATTGTTTACAAAGCTGGAATTAATAAACTGATTAGGCCTGATCTTTGCACTTGTTTGTTCTCGACTAGGAATATCAGTAATATTATAGGGTTGTTAGAACATGTGTGTGTTAAGTGCCATCAAGTCACTTCCAATTTATGGCAACCCTGTCAATGACCTCCAGAACATCTTGTTGTTAACAGCCTTGTTCAAGTCTTGCAAACGGAAGGTTGTGGCTTCCTTTATTGGGTCAATCCATCTCATGTTGGATATTTCTCTTTTCCTTATACCTTCAACTTTTCCTAGCATTATTTTCTGTTCTAATGAGTCTTATCTTATCATAATGTGACTAAAGTATGATAGCCTCAGTTCAGTCATTTTAGTTTCTAGGGAGAGTTCAGGCTTGATTTGTCTTTTTGGTAGTCCACAGTATCCATAAAACTCTCCTCCAACACCACATTTGAAATGAATCAACTTTCTTCCTGTCAGCTTTCTTCATTGTCCAACTTCCACACCAATGCATAGTAATAGGGAATACTATGGCATGAATTAACTTGGTCTTTGTTATCATACCTGCATTTAAGAATCTTTTCTAGCTCTTTCATGGCTGCCCTCCACAGTCTCCTTTTGATTTCTTGGGTGCAGTCTCCCTTCTGGTTGAAGATGAAGCCAAAGAATAGAAAATATTGAACAATTTTAATTTCTTCACTGTCAACTTTGAAGTTGTGTAATTTCCCAGTAGTCATTACTTTTGTCTTTGTGATGCTCACCTGTAATCCTGGCTTTGACACTTTCTGCTTTAACCTTCATCAGTAGACATTTCAAGCCTTCACTATTTTCTGCCAGTAACGTGGTATCATTTCCATTATTAATGTTCCTTCCATTGATTTTCACTCCACCTTCATCTAAATCTTGTCCAGGTTTCCTTATGATATATTTTGTATATAGATTGAAGAGATGGGGAGATTAAATACATCCTTGTCTGACACCTTTGCCAATTGTGAGAATGTAGATAGGACTAATTGTTGAGCACCCTAAGGTATCTAATGAGATGCCAGCACATCATTGGCTTGTATGGCTAGGTGGGTTGGTAAGAGGACTAGTTTTCATACTAAGCATCATCAATTAATCCCTTAGCTGCTTGAGTAGCCAATGGGGGAGGGAATGAGGCTTAATACCTCTTGGTACATTTATGATGGGACATCAGAGATGCGCAGAATCTAGCAAATGACAGGATCCTGAAACTATTAAGGGGCTCACCAAGCCTTCTGGGAATCATTATTACCTAGTGTAAAGTGAACAGGAAGGTCAAAAGAATCAACTGCTCTTTCCCAGTGGTACTGTGCAAGTAACCTCACTCCTTCTCACAGGTCATTTCTATACCCCATTCCATCACAGAAAATTACAGGGGAAGTGATAATGTCCTCCCCGCCCGCCCCCCCCCCCCACATTGGATACCAAAAAGGTCAGAGCAAAATGAGTCTATTTTATAAGAATGTTTTTCTGATAAAAATGAATTTCTAGTGAAGTTGCCTGAAACAACTAGATGAGATCCTATCTTCTGGCACATGCTGGTAAGTGAGCACATATATGAATGGAATGTAAACTTGAGAACAAGCCATTCAGTTAAGAAACTATGTTGCCACTGTTTTTAATGTTCCCTATTTACAGCATTGATTCCAGATTCTTAAATCAGATCAATACCATTTGTGTGAAAATTCAGAAAGCAGAATACACATATTCTGCTTTCTTACTCATTTTATAAAACAATCAGTATTAGAAAATTGCTGGGATTCTTTACATGAACTGCCTGAAATTCTTAAAAATTCATTACCTTTTTAGCCATTTTTGACCTTGTAATAAATAACATTGAAAAATTAACTACAGAATAGGTTATGAAATTATTTTCTATTCAATTCTGCCTTGAATATTTAACAGCATACATCATTTTCTGTCCTTGCCTTTTTTCATAACTACCTCCAGTTTATTCCACTTTGGTAACTGTCACTGCAGTTGTTTCCATTTATTCTGATCTATTGCACAGGTATAGCTTTAAAAATTAACTTACCCTTTATTATTTAACATGCATGAACAATAATTTAATAATCCATTTGTGATGTCCTTCATGCTTAAACTGACTTTGCATGGACTATAGAGGAAGTGATCCCCAACTTAATACACATGGGCCACCGATGAGTTTCCTGATGCCCACTTGCTTCTTCCCCAATACATCTTTTTCCCCAAAGCAACGAATTAATACTGCCTTTCATCCACTTCATTGGCACTGGAGGTATTTCAGAAGAATCCAGGAGGTATTCCCTTTGTGTCTTTAGGAAGTGCTCATTTGGAAATAGCAGCTTCCATAATATCAAGATGCTTAGCTTGGGACCTCCCAACATTTTTTGGACCCTGACAGCCATTCTGTTATGGTTCCCACTGTCAGTTCTCAGAATTCTCAAAGTGCTCACAGGTTCAACAAGGTTGGAGAATCCTGCATTAAAATGTTGGACTAGAATGGAGAAGACTGAGATTTTAAATCAGTCATGTAGCTCCCAGAGTGTCCTTGGATCAATCATTGCTTCTCAGCCTAACCTACTTGACAGGATTCTTGTGAGGATAAAACAAATGTTTGAAGAGAAGGTGAGATTAAAACCTATTATGGTATGGTCCCTTGACTGCATGTTAGTGCTGTAAAATGTTCCAGTTGTTTTGATCTTTTGCAGGTCAAAAAAGTAAGGAGCATAGTAAGAATTCTACATGGCTGATCTGCCATGTATTGGCAAGAAGCTATAGTTTGACAGACTAACATAACCAACCCTATTCATATTTATTGTGTTCAATGGGGCTTATTTCCTGGAAAGTTGATGTATGACATAAATTCATTGATTTTTCATTGAAGAATCCATAAATTCACAATTTCTGGCATTCTTGTGTTTCTGCTGAACAGTAAGTAAATAAATGTGTTTCCTTCTACTGAGCTAGTCTTAAAGCAACTTTTTGTTTAATGTTATCTCATTTTATTCCAGTTCCTTTGGTAGTAGTCATATCTAGGGGCTTGCACCAAAAAATCAGTATTTTTCAGCTTCAAGTATATTGAACCTGAAAAATATTGGTCTTTTCCAATATTCCTGCATCACAGTACTAGTTTGTGGGGGTTTTGCTCCATTATCCCCAGGATCTGCATGCAGCAGGGAAGTCTCTAACTGGCTCCAGGATCTGTGTACAGCAGGGAAGTCTCCTGCCACCACACACAGACCCAGCTGGGAGGCCTCTCTTGCCCCCCAGTTTAAACCATGGGCCAGGAGAAGCTGACCCCAGGATCTGCGTGTGGTGGGGAGATATCTTGACACCACATGCAGACCTGGCTGGGCAGGTTCTTCTGCCCGGTGGTTTAAACCATGGGCCAGGAGAAGTTGGCCTCAGGATCTGCATGTGGCAGGGAGGTCTCTCGCTGTGCAGACAGACCTGGCTGGGTGGCTTCTCCTGCCCCAGAGTTTAAACTGTGGGGCAGGAGAAGCAGCCCCAGGGTCTGTGTGCAGTGGGGAGGTCTTTCTCTGCTGCACACATACCTGGCTTGAGAAGCCCACCAACCAAGGTGGCACAAAGCTCTCGGCTCCCACTGCCCCAGCTGACCCTCTCTTTGTTATAGCTAACCTGAATAAAAGCCCCCCAAAAGAGCTTTTATTTCGGCTCAGTTGTATTGGTAGCCAAACCAGATCCTTTGATCTGTATTTGGTTGAATTAATACCCCCCCTCCCAATAGCAATAAGGTATTTTTCAGGTATTTATTTCATTCAGTGTATGCTGAACTCATACCCCTAGTCATATCTGTCCTTCTGCATTATCATTGTTTCAAACAGCCATATTGCTTACCCCCAAGATAGCTAGACCATCAGTGTCATTCTGATAGTAGAAAGTTATTTGTAAAGATGGAAACTTCAGTTTTGTTCTCCATACTTTTTTCTTCATAGCCAAATTACATAGGCTTTTTTTTTTAAGTACCTGTAGTAGGCCAAATAAGCAAACTTATTTCCTGTTTATTTTTCAGCAATTATGTGGGCATTGTAATGGAAAAGGGAAGTCTTGAGGTTGTTCTAGAAATATTACTGTTACTGCTCTGCAGATTCCAGCATGTATTCCAGCCTTTCGGTTCATATAGGTTGTTCCTCTAAAAATCCAGTTCAGGTCACCAAGTTCTCTTCCTTCCTCTCAAAAAAACCAACAAGACAGTAGTGCAAGATTTCCCTGTCCCTTTTGTTATTGCAATTTAAACCTCGTCGAATTTAAATGGATGTTTACATTTTGTAGATAAGCACAAAGTATGCAGAACTGAGATTCATTCAGAATGTCTAGGAAAATGTCTACAAAACTGATTAATCGGAATTACAGCTAAATACGCTGTTTTAGTCTTCCCAACATGTGCAAATCATTTGTGACATTATCAGTAAGAATGTATTATGTAAAATGGTTAAAAAAATTTCTATGCTACTTTTATAATCAGGACACTTTAGCATATTGCAAATAAATTATGTGATGGTTTAATTGTTTTTCTTCCTTATTAAGCTTCCAATTTAATTTGATGATTAACTTGATATAAGGCAAAATCTGAAGTCCTGTAATTGTCTGCAAGTGTTTATGTATGTAGCTTTATTATTTTAAGTCTTGGGCAGTGTTATGTAGTGATTAGTAGGGGTGTTAAAAAAAATTGGGCCCGATTCAGATTGGGCTGAATCAGGCTGCTTCTGCTCCGGCTGCCTAATGACCCCCACATGTCAGTTTCAGTAATGCAAGCCAATTCCGGAGTCATTAGGCCAGCCGAATGTCAGTTTCGGCCCCATTATACCCTATGGGCCATTGAAGTCAATGGCAAAAACTCATAGAGTCTATGAGGGGTTAGAGAAAAGGGAGTTTGAGGGAGAGGTTCCAAACTTGCAGGGTAGCTGCGGGGGCCTCTCCCTGAAATACCCACCAAGTTTCAAGAAGATTGGACCATGGGGTCCAATTCTACAACCCCTCAAATAGGTTGCCCCCATTTCTTCCATTGTTCTCTATGGTGGGAAAAAAGGGATACCTTTAAAGCCTCTGCAAGGGGAAGATTAATTAGCCAGTTAGGGTTGCCAGCTCCAGGTTGGGAAATTTCTGAGATTTAGGGGTGAAGCCTTGGGATGGTGACATTCTGGAGGGAACCAACCTCAGCAAGGTATCCTCCTGTTATATATAATTCTGTTTTCACCATGGACTCTCCTGAACATTCCACATGCTCCAAAATCAGTTGGCTCCCTGATGTGTCACTCAGAAACTGTCCCTATCCACTGGCTGTGAGTACTCGCATACCATTGGCTGGGTGCTGGGTCTACTCCTCCTCCCCACCCACTACTTCAGCCACTGTGTCCTATCAGAATTTTTGGCACACAGCTTTCTCTCTTGATGAAGACACTTCTCCTGCTTCCCTCCTGTGTGGGACCAACTGTTCCCTCAGTGGCTGTTGGTAGGTGTAATGAAATGGCAGTTACCTATGTTTCTAAGATGGCTGCTGTCTGTGGTTGTTTGTTTAAAATGTTCCCCCATAAGGTTCAGTTGAGCTGTAGTTCCAGAGAGGGGCCTGCAGGGGTATCACTCACTGGGCTGAATGGGGCTTCCTCATCTGCTGGCCCACAGTTCCCAGCTGCCCCAAGGCCAAAAAGTGTGGGTAAAGAGGGTGACGTGGCAGCCAGGACTTCAGAGCATGGTAGAGGCTGAGGGGCAGGGTGGGGAGATCAAAAGCTGAACAGTGAGGGGGGAAAGGTAGGTTGATGCTTGCTGGGAAGGAGATAGGGTTGCCAACTCCAGATGGAGAATTCCTGGAGATTTGAGGGATGGAGCTTGGGGAGGGTGAGGTTTAAGGAGGGGTGGGGTCTCAGACAGGTAGAAGTCCATAGACTCTGCCCTCCAAACCAGCCATTCCCTTGAGAATCACCATTGACAGTGTCCAGGTGAGGGCTGGAGAACACTCAGAATTACAACTGCTCTCCAGATGGCATTGATCAGTTCCCATGGAGAAAATGGTGGCAGTGACATGGCAGTCAGGGCTTCAGAGCATGGTAGAGCCTGTGGGAGGGGGATGGAAAGCTGAACAGTGAGGGGGAAATTAAGGTAGGTTGATGCTTGACTAGGAAAGAGATAAGGTTGCCAACTCCAGGTGGGGAATTCCTGGAGATCTGAGGGATGGAGTCTGGAAGGGGTGAGATTTGGTGAGGGGTGGGGCCTTAGAAAGGGTAGAATGCCATAGACTCTGCCCTCCAAACCAGCCATTCCCTCTTGGGGAACCAGTTGCCAATCTCCAGGTGAGGGCTGGAGATCACTCAGGATCACAGGACTGCTCTCCAGATGGCATTGATCAGTTCCCCTGGAGAAAATGGTGGTCTCTGTGTCCTTATACCCTGCTGAGATGCCCCCCCCCCCGTGACAGCCAATGTGATGTGGCAGTCAGGACTTCAGAACATGGTAGAGGCTGCAGGTGGGGGAATGGAAAGCTGAAGTGTGAGGGGAAAATTAAGGTAGATTGATGCTTGGCTGGGAAGGAGATAGGGTTGCCAACTCCAGATGGGGAATTCCTGGAGATTTGAGGGATAGAGCTGGGCGAGGGTGAAGTTTGGTGAGGGGTGGGGCCTTAGACAGGTAGAATGCCATGGACTCTTCCCTCCAAACCAGCTATTCCCTCTTGGGGAACTACTGTTGCCAATCTCCAGGTGTGGGCTGGAGATCAGAATTACAACCACTCTTCAAGTAGCAGAGATCAGTTTTCCTGGAGAAAACGGTGGACTCTGTGTCATTATACCCTGCTGAGGTTGCCACAGCAAATTGATGCTCAGTGCTCAAGGCCTTGGCACTCTCCCAGAGCCTCTTTCTAGAGCCCGTTGTATTTATTTCCACAACAGGCCTTATTCCTAGTAATGCCATAAAGTCCACCCACCAATGTGGCCATTTTCTCAGGGGAACAGATCTCTGTCATTTGGAGGTGACCCACCCCAGTTCCACTGGTGGAAATGGCTACTTTGAAGGGTAGCATCTATGGCATTATAAACATCTGAGGACCCTTCCCTCCCAAACTTCAGGTGCCACCTCCTAAACCTCTAGGAATTCCCTAACATGGATTTGGCAATGCTATCTCCTTCCCATCCAACAGCGAACTTACTTGATCTGCTTCTTGGTTTGATCCCAGTTTGATTCCCCACTCCTCCACTTGTACCTGCTGAATGACCTTGGGCAAGCCATAGCTCTGTACCAGCTGTTCTCTCAAGGACAGTCGTCTCAGAGCTCTCTCAGCCCCACCTACCTCACAGGGTGTCTGTTGTGGGGTGGGGAAGGGAAAGGAGATTGTAAGCCGCTCTGAGACTCCAAGTGAGTGAAGGGCGGGATATAAATCCAATCTCTCTCTCTCTCTCTCTCTCTCTCTCTTCTTCTCTGTCTTTCCTCCCCCCCCCCGCCTCTACCAAGGAAAATGATGGTTTTTCTCCACAGTGGGGACCAAAGCAGCTTACATTATTCTCCTCTGCTCCTTTTTATATGTACACTATGTGCACAACCTACCTGTGAGGTAGGTTAGGCTGAAAGAAGAAAAAAGAGATATTGGATTTATACCCCACCCTTCCCTACCCAAAGGAAACTCAGAATGGCTTACAGTTTCCTTTCCCTTCCCCTCCCCTCCCCACAATAGACACCCTGTGAGGTAGGTGGGGCTGAGAGAGCTCTTTCGAGAACTGCTCCTGAGAGAAAACCTCTGAAAGAACTTGTAACTGATCCAAGGTCACACCAGCAGCTGCATGTTGAGGAGTGGGGAATCAAACCCAGTTCTCCCAGATTACAGTCTGTGATCCTAACCACTACACCAAACTGGCATGTGACTGGTCCAAAATCACCCAGTCAGCTTCCACAGCAAGATGAGGATTGGATCTTCCAGACCTGACTCTGAAGTAGGGTTGCCAGCCCCCAAGTCTGGGTGGGGGTTCCTCTGCTTCTGGGGGCTTCAATCCACCCCTGGCTACCTGGCCAGTGGGGAAAGCATTTCTCCAAGCCCTGCCCCAAGAGTGACCACCCGCACAGCCACCCCTCTCCTCCTGCTCAATTTAAAGAGCTTCAGTTGACCGGTGGGGACTATGTGGCCTGCTGACCAGCTGGAGGGCCCTTTAAATCTAGCAGGAAGGAGGGAGAGGGGTGTTGCGAGGCACATGCTCAGCTCTCAAAAAGACCCTTTACAAGGTATTTTTGTCAGTGGGGTGGGGGTGCAGCATATGAGACTGATTTCCCCCAGCCCTGTGTGCCATGGCCCCCACCCCACTCACAAAAAAACCATTTAAAGGGTCTTTTTGTGAGCCAAGCATTCAGCCTGAAGAGTACTGGACTCAGGAGACCAGGAACGGTGAAATAATGAAGCCTTTCTTGAGTGATTCAGCATGCCCAGTAGATGGTCAGAACAAGCATGCTTCCAGGGCTCCAGGGCCCTCATTATATGCTGGCTGGAGCCACACTTCCGGCCACACTTAAAAGACCTTATAGGGGCTTAACATATGTGCATGTTTGTCATAGGTTCCCTGGAGGAGCCTTTGATTGCATTGGCTCTCCAGGGAGAACCTAGGTTCCACATTGGTGGAGGCTTTGAATCTGGATGTCTTTTGTTCCTCCAGATTCAAGCTCCCCTCTCTGCCTGACCATGTGCTCTGGCCATGTGGCAGGCACCATTACCTGGGAGCACATGGCAGGCTGGTTAGAACACAAAGCATAGTACATTACACAGCCGATGACCACTCCTCTCCCTCCCACCCACTAGATTAAAACGGCTCTCCATCTGGTTGGTGGGCCAATCAGCTGAAGTCCTTTAAACTGGGCAGGAGGGAGTAAGAGGAGTGGCAGAGCAGGTGGTCAGTTTCGGGGGGTGGGGCTTGGGGCATACCCGCCCACCCCAGAACACCCTCCAAATCCCCTCACTGGAGCAAGGAGGAGACCTGGCAACCCTACTCTGAAGCTCTAATCACTACACCACACTGGTGTAGCTGCTGCTGAACAGTAGCAAGCAGCCAGGCCCAGTCTTGAATTATCCAAGTTGGGTGGTATCACATCACCCAGAGGTTACTTCCAGGCCAAGGCTGGCCAGTCTCCCAGTGGGACCTGGAGATCTCCCAGAATTACTTCTGAACTCCAGCCAACAGAGCTCTGTCCCCCTGGGGAAAAATGGCTGGTTTGGAAGTTGGATTCTATGACATTATATCTGGCTGAGGCCTCTACCATCCCTAAACCCAGACTCACCACAAAATCTTCAGGAATTTTCCAACCTGGAGCTGGCAACCTTAGCCAGGCCTGGCCCCAATGAGATCTCCTTCAAAGGCCAAAATAGGCATGGAAAGAGCCGTGTTCCCTCACCCTACCTTTTTACTCACAGAAACTGAAACCTGGAACATTGTGGTTGCCTAGCAACAGCCACAGAGGGAATCAGCTGCTTAAAGCTACAGGCACTCCTTTTATCATTTTCATATTTTTTAAGCTGCCCGATGTAATTTTTTTTGGATTTCATTTTTTTCCTGCAAACCTAGGTTGCTTTTCAGGTTTATAGAAAGATCTATCTTGTGCATTCACAGTTCCAGTCACCAAATTTAAGTATCCAAACATATCCTGATTTTGTTATTGGAATATGAGAGTATAAAATAGTTTTAAATGTATAAAACATACTTATTCTCTCCCCCCCCCCCCCCGGTGACTTACTGAAATTTTGCATGGCGTACAAAGTTTACAGCTATATTATTGCAGAAAATATATTGTGATGCATGGCTATAAACTTGCATACTCTGCTAGCATTGTTCTTATGTGTTTTTGATGATATGGGAATCTCTCCAAGGAAGACAACTCAAGATAGTTTCTTTGTGCTATATGCTTTTTCAAGTAGAAAGTAGAAGAGAGAGGAAGGTGTAGGGGAAGAATTCTGATAACTGTTCAGATAGTGCCGTGCTTACAGATGAAAGAAGAAAGAGATTTATGTTTCTATTGCATGATGTATTGGTAAGAGAGATGAAAGAGAAAATGAGGTTCCAGAGTTTGGTAGGTAAAGGAAGGACTGAAAGAAGTCCTGGCTTTCCACAAACAATGCAAATGCAAACTGAATTATTCAAGAGGGCTTTTTTGCACAGGTAATAGGTTTGTACTGTAAAAAATAGTTTTGGAAGTTACTTTGATGGTTTGGGGTTGTGGTCTATACTATTGTGGATAGCTCGTACTCCCTGTTGCGCTAAGTAGGTTCCTACGACATATTTCCTCCATCATTTAATGTGTCATGTTGATGCTTATGTATTGCTTCAGTTCTGTTTTCACATTTCTGGTTGGTTTCAAATTCCTGCAATCCAAATTGTATTCCACTGTTTATTGGATGCCTGATCCTTGTGATGGTGTTAACTTATTCTGTGTATTTCACCTTGAGTCCCAGTGAGAAGCGCAGTTTATAAGTAATGTAAATACATACATACATACATACATACATACATACATACATACATAAAAAGACTTTGCCCTGGGACAGCTCCAGCACAGTACCAACAAGTTATAGAACAATGATATATTCTAGCTAGGGTTTTTTTTTTGGGGGGGGGGGTGATAAATGCCACTGATTCAGCATCTTGACAATATTCACTGAAAAAGATGAATTCACTGAAAAAGATGACCCTTTTGAAAATATAAATTTCCAAATATTTAATTTCATAGCATATTCTAAAGCTTTTCTCTACTTCACAACAAAGCTTTTCTATTTATAAACTATGTCAATCAAAAGCCAGTATATATTAGAAAAAAGTAAGTAATTACTAAAAATTAGTATTTTCTCAAAAACTGTTAAATTTCACAGAATATATTTTTTACTTATTTGATTTGTTAAGAAGATTTTTATTTGGTAAAAAAGAAGCCATGGTAATACAACCTGTATTCTAGTTGCTGTTTCATCTATAAATCTAATAGCGAAGGCGCCCCCTGCATGCGGATATCTAAATCCGCGGAGGGGGCACCTGAGGGGCAGAAAGATTTTTCTGCACATGTAGGAGACTCCCCACATGTGCAGAAAAATCTTAAAAGTTAAAAAAACCTTTGGGGGATATTTAACACTGGGAACTGCTGTGGGCCCAGTGTCAGAATCAGTTAATTCTGTCAATGTAATCTTGCATGCACACTATGTATTCTGTTATGTCTTTATGTATTGGACCTGTATTTTCTCCTTTGCTTGGTCGGGAGGGTGACAACCCCTAGGGTGAGAACAACGAGGCCTCTCATCCCTGCCTCCGCATTCCAGCTGCCCCGGCAGTAACTTCAAGGGGAGGAAAGGCTCTCATCTCTTATCTATGCTAAAGAACCTTGGAGCCATGAATTGTTATGTGAACGGAGAGGTCTGGTTTGGGAAGGGAAATTTACTGCTTAACACCTCACTTTTTTCCTGTGTGAACCAAACGGTCAAGACATCTTTTAGCCCGCCAATTTTCCCTCCTGGGGATTGGCTACCTATGGGTAATTCAAACTCCTTGGAATGGTATAATAGACCCGCTTGTATTATTTGTCTCATCTCTGACAATACCCCGAGACGCTGTACTAATGTAGGAATAGGCAATAAAGAACTGTGGTTAACCAACCGAGATCTGATCCTTGACTACTTTGAACAGGACTCTCACAGATTGTCAGAGATCCTTGATTGGGATTCAATCGTTCCTGACCATGTCAGAAGACGATCTCGTCCCCCTCAAACCTACCACTCCAGAGGAGGCCCCGGTTACCCCGACGGATCCGGGGAACGGGGGTGGCGGCGGCGGAGGAGGTCCCGAGGTGCCGGTGACCACGAGCCAGGGGGCTTACTACATCCCACGCCGCCCGATTACCCATCAGAGCGTGACCCCCCAGTACACTTGGAGCCACTTCGGAGGCCGATCCGTGACTTCGTGGGTGCACGACAGGAAAGGGGTGAGAGTTCCGCTCACCGGCGACCAGCTCGATCGCGGGAGACCGAGCTACCTAGGAGACGACCGCGAGCCAGTCCGCCGTGGAGGACCGCGTCGCCAGCCTCCCGAAGAGGAGACACTGGATTTGTATGGGCCCGATCCGTATCGAGAGGAGCAGACGGTCCCGCTGGATCAGATGATGGGAGACCTGAGGCTACAACTCACCTCCGAGCTCCGCGAGCTGGCCCTCGATCTCCAGCACCAATTTCGAGACGCTATGGTGGCGATGCAAGGCGCCCTCCTCGGTCAAGGAGTCGGAGCCCCACAACAGCAGCCAGCACCCGGAGGGGTTCCGGCTCAGCCACAGGCGCCCGTTGTACCCGCGCAGCCGGCTCAGCCGGTCGTCCCGGTTCCAGTCCCGGGGCCCGTCCCCGCACCCGCCCCAGTCCCGGCCGCGCCGGCCGCTCGCCCACCCCCTTCCGACCCGCTGACGACTACTTTCGATGGGGACCCCGAGAAGCTACGTTTCTTCACGCTCGAGATCGGGAGATTCCTGGACAGTTGGGGCCACCTGTATCCTACCGAGAAGGATCGCATAGGCTACATCGGATCCAAACTGAAAGACACCGCCAGCGATTGGTATGTGAGCCTGCACGACAACCCTGGCCCTGAGCTGCGTTCCTTGAACAACTTCATGTGGGCTCTTCGGCACCAGTTCGAAGACCCGCTGGGTGAGGAAAAAGCCAGAAATCAGCTGAGGAAGCTGTTCCAGGGAAGATCGTCAGTGAGAGAATACACTGAAAAATTCCGGCGCATCGCTGCCAAGATCCACGGATGGCCGGAGGAACTCTTCATGGAGAAGTATTGGGAGGGTCTAAACCCGGAAATCTACGAGACTGTGCTGCTGGGAGGCCGCCCGGGCACGCTGACTAGCTGGATGAGGGCGGCCACCGACATGGAAGAACGTTTCGCCCTAATCAAGATGGGAGCATCCGCAACCGCCGCTATCAGAGCGGGCCCACGAGCGAAGCCCCGATCCAACATACAAGACGTCCGCGACTCGAGGTTCCGGCAAGGGTTGTGTATGAAGTGTGGGGAAAGTGGCCACTTCGCCTCGGCGTGTCCAAGAGGAGGGGGGAAGGGCCCGAAGACCTCAACTCCAGGACCTGCAGGCACCCCGACTCGGGGGAAGACCCCCATGAAACCCCGGGCTTTGCAGCTGGAAGGGGCAACGAGTGAGCAGGGAGAGCTGGAGCTGATGGAAACCCAGATGTCGGGAAACTCCAACGGCCTGCAGTGAGCGGCGCAGAACTGCAGGTCCCCCACAACGAAGCGCCATCTCCGGTGAGCATCCCCGGCCCCTTGTTATATATGGTAGTGACTGTGGTGACCCCAGGATCAGGTACCCACATGAGGGTCCGCGCTTTAATTGACTCTGGGTGTGCGCGAGACCTAATCAGCCCCCTAGTAGTGGAGGGGCTGGGACCCAAAGTCACCCCGTTAGCGGAACCCCTGAAATTTACCCAGATGGATGGGTCCGAAATGAAGGAGGAGTGCATAGCAGAGACTGAGAACTTAATTTTGGGAACGGGGAACCACTGGGAGAAGAGAGCTTTCGTCATCACCCCTAATGCCCAATTCCCTATGGTGTTGGGTAGCCCTTGGCTCGGGGCGCACGACCCCTATATAAAATGGAGCGAGGGGAAGATTTCGTGGGTAGACGAACGTTGCCAGAGCCACCGCTGGGACCCAGGATGGGGTCCCGGGCCCCCCAGCCCGCCGTCTCCCGCGGCCGCCCTCGCTCTCGTCCCGGCCATGGTGCCTAAGGAATATAGAGACTTACTGGAAGTGTTCAGTGAGACCGAGGCGGACGAGTTGCCCCCCCACCGGTTGTCGGACTGTGCCATAGAGCTCCTCCCGGGCGAGAAACTCCCAAAGGGCAAATTGTATTCCATGAGCCCGGCGGAGCGAGAAGAGCTGCGGAAGTTCTTGGACAAAAATCTGGCCAGGGGGTTTATCCGCCCCGCCAAGTCCCCTTTTGCGGCGCCCGTGCTGTTCCGAAAGAAAAAGGATGGCGGCTTGCGATTGTGCACGGATTATCGGGGGCTAAACGCAGTCTCTACCTCTAATGCTTACCCCCTCCCGTTAATAAAAGACCTTTTGGCGGAGGCGGCCAAGGGGAAGATTTTCACCAAGTTGGATCTGCGAGATGCCTACTTCAGGGTGCGCATAAGGGAGGGGGATGAACCCAAGACTGCTTTTAACACCCCCCTGGGGCAGTTTGAATACCTCGTGATGCCGTTCGGCTTAAGTGGCGCGCCCGGGGTCTTTATGAGTTTAATCAACGAAGTATTGCACAAGCACCTATTTAAGGGCGTGTTATGTTACATAGATGATATCTTGATCTATTCCACTGATAAGAACGAACATGTGACTTTGGTCCGAGACGTGCTGTCAACATTACTAAAAAACCAGCTGTTTGTGAAACTGTCTAAGTGCGAGTTTCACCGCGAGTCTGTGGACTTCCTGGGCTACCGCATTTCTCAGAAGGGGTTGGAAATGGACCCGGGGAAAGTGGAAGCGGTGGTGCAATGGGAGGCTCCGCGAACGAGAAAGCAGCTGCAGAGCCTGTTAGGATTTTGTAACTTCTATCGGACTTTCATCAAGGACTTTGCCAAAGTCACCCTTCCCTTAACGGACTTGCTAAAAACCAAGGGGAGGGGTCCCGAGGCAGGAAAGCCGGGAGAGAAACTGGCGTGGAATGGGGAGTGTCAGAAGGCATTTGAGGCTTTAAAAACTCTTTTTACCTCGGAGCCTATTTTGGCGCACCCGGATGAGACTAAAGACTTTATAATCCATGTTGATGCCTCGGATGTAGCAATGGGGGGGGCCATCCTGCAAAGGGACGCTGAAGGGAAACTACACCCCTTAGCGTACATATCGAAGAAGTTCAATGAAACGGAGAGGAATTGGTCGGTGTGGGACAAGGAAGCTGCGGCCATTAGGTTGGCGCTCACTACCTGGCGCCACTGGCTAGAAGGGGCGCAAACTCCGTTCGAAATATGGACGGATCATAAGAATTTAGAAGCTTTGCGCACGCAGCGGTCCCTCAACGCCAAACAACTGCGCTGGGCGGACTTCTTCTCAAAATTTAACTTTGTGTTAAAGCATTTTCCTGGGAAGGCTAATTCCCTGGCAGACGCGTTGTCCAGATTGCCCCAACACGAGAGTCTGAAAGACGAGGTATTCGATTCCATGTTCTCCCCCCAGCAGCTGGGAGGAGTGGTTGTCACCAGGAGCAAAACAAAGAAAACCGAGCTCACCACTGGGGACTGTCAATGGGGGGGGGAATATGCCCCTGAGGAAATAGAGGAATTGGAAGCAATGGGAGAGTGCGAAAAAAGAAAGGACAATTGTTGGTTCCGTGGGGGCAAATTAGTGGTGCCAAAAACCAAACGCAAAGAAATCCTGCTAAATTGTCACTCTTCCAAGCTTGCCGGACACTTTGGATTCCTAAAAACCCTTAACCTGATCCAACGGCAATTCTGGTGGCCGCGCATGCGTCGAGACGTCTCGGATTTCGTCTCGGCATGTCAAACCTGCTTAATGTGTAAAAAACGGGGAGGTAAAGTCCCGGGATTGTTACACCCCCTCCCCACGGCTTCCAGGCCCTGGGAAGACATAGCCATGGACTTCATTACCAATTTGCCCCCCTCAAAAGGAAAAACAGTGATCTGGGTAGTAGTAGACACGTTTTCCAAACAAGCCCATTTCACTCCTTTCAAACAGTTACCCACCGCCAAAGGAATGGCTAAAGCCTTCTTTAACCAGGTGATAAAACTACATGCTTTTCCGAGAAGGGTGGTCTCCGATCGCGGAAGTCAATTCGTTGCCACCTTCTGGCGGGAGCTTTTGAAGCTAATGGACATAGAACCTGCCTTAAGCTCGGGTTACCATCCAGAAACCGATGGCCAATCCGAGCGAACTAATCAAATTCTGGAGCAGTTCTTAAGGTGCTACACCAACTACCACCAAGATAACTGGGTGGACTTATTACCCTTTGCAGAATATAGCTACAACAATGCAGTGCATTCTTCCACTGGGGTCTCACCTTTTATGGCAGTGGGAGGTTTTGAAGGTAAACCGCTCCCCACCCTCAAGGAAGACCCCCAGGCTCCCCCTTCAGACTTCAAAAACTGGTGGTCCAGTCTCCAGGATTCCTGGCCGTTGATTGGTAAAGCCTTGGACCATGCCAAGGAGGACTATAAAAAATATGCTGATCGCGGCCGAGCACCGGGATGGGACCTTCAACCCGGGGACTCAGTTTATCTCTCTACCAAAAATATCCACGGGCTGCAGCCCAGCAGGAAATTAGGATGGAAATATGTGGGACCCTTTAAAGTGCTGCGAAAAATCTCTGATGTCTCCTTTGAACTCGACCTGCCTAAATCACTAAGTTCTATACATCCTGTGTTTCATTTCAGCTTGCTGAAGAAAGATCCTGGGCCGAATGCATGGCATCCAGTTCCTCCAGTTCCTCCTCCACTGATGAAGGAGGGGAGTCCACACTACGAGATAACTGAAATCCTGGATTCCAAGACAAAGAGGAGCCATTTGTATTACTTAGTTAGATGGTTAGATTTTGGCCCGGAACACAATGAATGGATTCGTTCTGAACATGTTCATGCCCCCAAGTTAACTAAACTGTTCCATAAAATGTTCCCTGAAAAAGCTAGGTGAGGGGAATCATGGGGAGGGCAGGGTGTCAGAATCAGTTAATTCTGTCAATGTAATCTTGCATGCACACTATGTATTCTGTTATGTCTTTATGTATTGGACCTGTATTTTCTCCTTTGCTTGGTCGGGAGGGTGACAACCCCTAGGGTGAGAACAACGAGGCCTCTCATCCCTGCCTCCGCATTCCAGCTGCCCCGGCAGTAACTTCAAGGGGAGGAAAGGCTCTCATCTCTTATCTATGCTAAAGAACCTTGGAGCCATGAATTGTTATGTGAACGGAGAGGTCTGGTTTGGGAAGGGAAATTTACTGCTTAACACCTCACTTTTTTCCTGTGTGAACCAAACGGTCAAGACATCTTTTAGCCCGCCAATTTTCCCTCCTGGGGATTGGCTACCTATGGGTAATTCAAACTCCTTGGAATGGTATAATAGACCCGCTTGTATTATTTGTCTCATCTCTGACAATACCCCGAGACGCTGTACTAATGTAGGAATAGGCAATAAAGAACTGTGGTTAACCAACCGAGATCTGATCCTTGACTACTTTGAACAGGACTCTCACACCCAGTGGCTCTGTGCTGCGCAGGCCTCACTGGGGCAACTGGGAGCAGGGGAGAAAGATCAGCGAGGCCTGACAGCTCTGTGCCATGCAGGCCTTGCCAGGGCAACCAGGGGAAAGATCAGTGAGGTCCTGTGGCTCTGTGCCATGCAGGCCTCGCCGGGGCAACTGGGGGCAGGGTAAAGATCAGCGAGACCCAGCAGCTCTGTGCCTTGCAGGCCGCGCTGGGGCAACCAGGGGTGGGGGGAGAGAGATTGGTGAGGCCTGGGGGCTCTGTGCCGTGCAGGCCTTGCCGGGGCAACTGGGGGTGGGGGGAGAGATTGGCGAGGCCCGATGGCTCTGCGCAGCATAGGCCTCACTGGGGCAACCAGGGGCAGGGAAAAGATTGGCAAGGCCCAGCAGCTCTGTACTGCACAGGCCTTGCTAGGGCAACCAGGGCAGGGGGAAGATTGGTGAGGTCCAGCAGCTCTGCACCATGTGGGCCTCACCAGGGCAACTGGGGGCAAAGGGGAGAAATCAACAAGTCCTGGCAACTCTGCGCCACATGGGCCTCACCGGGGCAACCAGGGTGGGGGGTGGCAGGGGGGAGATGAGGCAGGGGGGAGATGAGACCTTGGGCTGCCGCTCCACTGGAGCTCCTTCTCTCCTCTCCCCTCCCCGCAGGTCCCGTGGGTCCCACTTCTTGTATAATCTAAACTTACAGTTAGTAATGAGAGTATACAATCTAGCTCCTCCTTCTTTTTCCCAGTTACAAAAAGCCTAAACATCTAACACAAATGTTTTCATTCTAATAGCTGGAAAAAGAGGCAAAATTCCTGGAGCCAATGTAAACACATATTTTGACCTGATGTTCATTGTAGAATTATCTTACATAACACTGTTCTTAATGAGATGCATGCTCAAATGCCTAGAACTGGTTTATCACTTCCTCTGGAATAGTGTTTTCCTTTTCTTATGTCAATGTGTAACCAAATCTCAGGCCGCGGTCACACGGCCCCTTTAAATCCGAGAGGGCTCCCGGATCTAAAGGGGCCGCATTTATCCACCGTGGGTTGGGATGTTTACACATCCCAACCCTTGCGGCATCATCGCCGGCCGCGGCATGAACAGCGGTGGCAGAAAAGGCGGCAACGGCGGTGGCGACTGCCACTAAAAAGGCGGTGGCGAAGACGGCTGTGTGGAATGGTGGCAGAGGCGGCCCCAGAAGCGGTGGTGGCGGCCAAGGACTCACCACCGCCTGGTGAGTAGGGGATTCCCCCCCCTTTACACTTGGGCACATGAGTGGCCATGCTCCTAAGTGTAAAAAGGGGGGGAAATGGCGAGGGGGCATCTGGACAGCCCTGCTCTCGCAAGGCTTGCGAGAGAGGGCTGTCCAGATAACCTCAAATGCGGGTTCCTCCCGCGACTCCCGGGAAAACACTAGGGCCGGATGGCCCCTTAATGCGGGAGGAAGGGCTGCTTCCTCCCGCATTTAAAGGGGCCATCTACATAGGCCCGCAGCAAGTCCCGCGGCAAAGTGGTCTCCAATGCGGGTTGCTCCCGCATTTACCGACCCCAGGAAAAACTAGTGTTTTCCCAGGAGTCGTGGGAGGAACCCACATTTGAGCAAGCATTGCGAGAGCAGGGCTGTCCAGATGGCCCCCCCTGCCATTTTTCCTCCCCTTTTTACACTTGGGCGCATGGCCACTCATGCACCCAAGTGTAAAAGGGGGGAAATCCCCTACTCACCAGGTGGTGGCGGGTCCTTGGCCGCCACCACTGCTTCTGGGGCCACCTCCGCCACTGTTCCACACAGCCGTCTTCACCGCCGCCTTTTCAGCAGCAGCCGCTGCCTCCACCGCTGCCTCCACTGCCGCCACGGCCATGGCCACCTTTTCCCCTGCCCCTTCCACCACGGCCGTGGCCGCCGTTCATGCCGCGGCCGCCTCTTCAGCGGCCACTGATCCCGCCGCCGCGGCCGGCGATGATGCCGCAAGGGTTGGGATGTGTAAACATCCCAACCCACGGTGGATAAATGCAGTCCCTTTAGATCCGGGAGCCCTTCTGGATTTAAAGGGGCCATGTGACCGTGGCCTAGTTTTTCCCGGGGTCGGTAAATGCGGGATCAACCCGCATTGGAGCCCGCTTCACCGCAGGACTCGCTGCGGGCCTATGTAGATGGCCCCTTTAAATGCAGGAGGAAGCAGCCCTTCCTCCCGCATTAAGGGGCCGTGTGACCGCGGCCTCAGTGGCTCCATGACAAAATCACATTCAGGACATGATCCATGAGTAGTTGGCAGGATGTTGTGAAAAAGAAAAAGTTGAGAAGCAACAGCAGATTTAGAAATACCTAAATGCATATTAACTGAGAAAAGCAGGAGGCAGGAATTTTTGGTGTACTTTGACTCAGCTTGGAAGCAGACACTGCTTGGAAGCACATTTTCACCCCAAAATATTGGCAAAAAATGTATATAGTTTACCAGGTTTATATTTATAAATTACTGCAATGAGATGCTTATGAATTTAGTATTGAAAAGGAATAGTACAAAATCTAGCTGAGCACTATATTGTTGATTAATTGTATTAGCTATTGATTAATTTAGTTTTAGATGTTGTGAATACAGCTCAAAATTTTTATAATAGGTATGCTATATTCAAAATGTTATTTTTGTTAAATCAAAGGGTGCGTTAATAAAACAGCTATAAACATATTTTAAATCCCCACCACTACCATCACTTTTAAGTTTGCAGTGATGGTAAAGGGATGGTAAAGGGATTTTGTACCAGAACAATAATTCTTGAGCCTAAGTGTTAAATTCACCATAAGTGTTCCCAAGTAAAAGTATTTGATGCAATGTACAGATAAATGATATACAAAGGATATAAAAACATGGTGGTATCATATGAGGAAACAATTAAATCCTTCATTGCTTAAACATTTGTAATCAGACACTGCATAATACTTGAGTTAAAGAAGCATAGATACTAAGATTCATAACAGAATGTAAGGCTGCGGTCACATAGCCCCTTTAATCCGGGAGCCCTCCCAGATTAAAGGGGCCGCATTTTTTTACCTCAGGTTGGGATGTTTACACATCCCAACCCCTGCTGCGGTGGGTGGTGGCAGGAGGAGGATGAGGCGGCGGTAGATGACAGCGGCAGATGGAGGAGGCTGCGGAGGGAGGTGGCGGCGGAAGCAGCGGTGGAGGAAGAAGCGGCGGCCGGTCAGCCTCAAAGTGTGCAGCGGCAGCAGCTTTTTCTGTGGCAGCGGGGCTTTTTCTGCAGCGGTGGCAGCAGCGGCCAGGGGAGGAACTCTTCCCCGAGCCCCCCTGGCCGCCTGGTAAGTTTGGGTTTTTTTCCCCCCCTTTTACACTTGGGTGCTTGAGTGGCCAAGCGCCCAAGTGTAAAAGGGGGGGGAATGGTGGGGGGGGCATCTGGATAGCCCTGCTCTTGCAATGATTGCGAGAGAGGGCTAGCCAGATGGCTCAAATGCGGGTTCCTCCCGCAACACCCGGGAAAACTGTTGATTTTCCCGGGGTAGGAAAATGTGGGAGCAACCCGCATTTGAGCCCACTTTGCCGCAGGACTTGCTGCGGCCCATGTAGTCAGCCCCTTTAAATGCGGGAGGAAGCAGCCCTTCCTCCCGCATTAAAGGGCCGTATGCTCGCAGCCTAAGTATCTGTTATCAAGGCTGAGTAAACTGAAGTGTGTTCTTGGAACAAATTGTAACATATTACTTTAAACAGAGAATTTGACAGGTAACTATTCTGTTATGGAGAAACAGTGAAGAGATTTGGGTCAACAAATCTCTGCAGATGTGTAGAAGGAAAATTGCAACAAAAAAAAAGCCCATTCTTGTGACTTATTTGAAAAGTGAATAACTTCAGACTGGTTTTTAAGTGACAATGGGGACAGGAATGGAATATGCAGGAGAGGCAATGCTGGAAGTGGTACAGAAACAACAGATTTTTATCTGGTGTAGCAAGACTGTACAATTATTTTGGAAAAAAGCTGTTGAAATAATGCAAACTATTATAGTTCATATAGTTCAATAATTATATATTATTGAACCAGTTCGCTGGAAAAGCAGGATAAAAATGTGAAAAATAAATAAATAAATAAATAAATAAATATAGAAAATGTGATATCAAAGCTCATTTTTCCCATTGTTTGTAGCTCCCAAAAGTGATAAGGAAAAGATGTTAATTCTGATTACTGTACAAGAATGCTCATTGCAAGACATTGGAAAGATGGTAAAGAATTGAATACTAAAGAACTAATAAACCTCAGATATGGCTAGCATCATTAAGGTGGATCAAGATGGGTAGCCATATTTGTCTGTAGCAGTAGGAAAGAGCAAGTGTCTGGTAGCACCTCAAAGACTAACAAAATACCCAAGCTTTCATGAGTCACTGCTCACTTTTTCAGATAACTAAGGTGATGAATATGCCCTAATCTAGAAACTGTGAGGAGTTATAACAAGGATGTTGAATGGATACCCAAGAAGAAAACCATAGTTATCTCTTTAGTGAAGCACATTGCCCTCCCACTACAATAAAATGTGCACCTGCATAGAAATGCCCTAGAACTTACTGCAATAATTCTGTCAAACTCAGATCTCATTTGCCATGGTTTTCCTGCACTGTCTGTGATTCTGCAATTCACATCCTGTTCATTCCATCTGGGAAGGAGGGGGGCACATCCCCCTCACATGGGGATGTGAGGACTTCTTTGCTGGGAATAGCACTCACTGTAACTGCAGGAGGCCTCCCTTTCATTGGGGAAGGATGCTTGTTTTCACCTTGGGCATGAGACACTGCTTGATAATGTAATGTTCTGCTTACAGGTGCTAGCGGGGAGGATTAATGGTGCACTGTAGATTTTGGTGGGCTGGATGGGCAGAATAACTGAATGGGTCACAAAAGGGGGTTGTATGAATTGTGTATAATAGCAGAACTGGCTCCAAAAGGAGTCAGTTCTGACACGAATCATCTTAGCTTGAAACATTCCTATCACTCAGTGAACAAATCACTGCCAAAGAGAGCGCTGTTGGGAGCAAGTTTGCTCAAGAGTCTGACAAATTCAACCATTGGGTTACACTGCACCTGTTGTAGCTCAGAAGCACTGCCTTACTCATGGGGTAGCCCCACTTCTGACTTGAACTAGAGACCCACAGAAACAGACCAAAGAGAACACCCTTGACATGTGTCAAGAGCTAGCCAAACTCTGCAAAGTCTAAAGTTTCAGTCTAATGTTGCACAAGATGTTCTCCAGGGCACTCTCCAACCCCCCCCTCCACCCAGGAAAGGTATGCATATGTAATGACCATGCACTCCTTCAGGCATTTCCAAAACGATTCAGCAGACATCTGGTAAAATCTTCTCTGTCTCCATACCCTCACGTAGTCCCTTTTGTGTGATACCTATGCCTATGTAGAAATCTTTTGTCTCAGCACCTGCTCTTCCTGTCGCCTCCTTCAGGATACTGAGATAAATTAATCAAATAGATTAAATCATCAACAATTCTTCCTGACACCTATCAGAGACCAATTTCCCCCTTTTTGTCCAAGCCTGGGAACCCATTCAACCAACCCCAGTAGGAACATCAATGGGCATCAAGCCCATTCACCTTACCCCAATAAGTCCCATCAACAGTCATTAATCTCATCAAGGTATGGCCCAGGAGACCACCCCTTGAATTCCTATAAAAATAGAGGGCAAGCCCCACCTCAGTGTGCACTCTGATGGTGCCTACTTTAGGGTACATCCTCAAGCCTCTATTTTGGGTCTCCTTTCCTAGCATGAAATGCTGGCCATTTGTGCTTTCTTCTAAATGGATGTCTGCACATCTGGACAGCTAGTATAACCCCTATAACTGATCCTAAATGTCCCTATCCTCACCTCTTTATTTCTTAGGTTTGGGCTGCATGTATATTTTGATTGCTTAGTGTGATTGTATGCAGGCATATTTCCTAATAAAACCATTGAATACTTTTTAAATCTGGAGTCTTCATACTGAAATGTACCTTGGTATATATAGGTGTGTTATCCCTTGTACCTTTCTGGCCTCCTCTGTCTCATAGCTAATTCCCCCTAATATTGAGACAGGCCACTTGTGGTAACACTATGTCATGGGAGCCCCTCTGCAAAGCTCTAGCTGGCAGAAAAGACAAATACCAGAAGTAATGCACACACACCCTCCAAACACAGACCAGCCATGCTCTTAGTTATGCATATGGCAGGCTAGGAAAAAAACAAAGGAGTAGCCATCTCAAACCTTGCTAGAATGTCACAGCTCAAGAAACAAAGTGTGAAAGTGTCCCAATGAATATAATCCACAACAGGTCTTGTAAATAAAAGTCCTTTACTTGCAGAAAAGATTATTGGAGTCATACACTTCTTCTGTTAGTAATGAGATGCTTTGGGTTACATGCATTGATATACTAAACTCATAAACGGCTACAGACATTCTGCCAATCAGACTACAGTACTTTAGGCATGCAAAAAGAAGGAGTAGCAGTTCCCATAGAATATGCAGGAAGACCTTTTCTCAGGGAATAAGGATGTTGAACGTTCTAAAAATTAGTTCACAGAGACCTGAGATCATAACATCAGAACAGTTTCTCTCCACACCAGAGCCTTTCATGTTCAAGGACAAGACACAAGATAACTGGCCAGAAGGTAGCTAACTGTTTACGCAGGTGTGGGTAGCATGCCAAGTGAAGCATAAGCAAAACGAGCAAGGAGTGGGGGTAGCAGGATGAGTGCTGGCTGACTCCGCATTTCTAGGGGCCGGGTAGGAGTCCCGTTGTGAACTCCCGGGCAGGACCTGTGGAGAGGCTTAAAGCACGGTTAAATGTGGGTAGGCTCAGAGCAAGATTAACATACTGGTATGGCGTAGACACACAAAAATATATGGCAGGCACTGAAATATATGGCAGGCACTGACATTCTGCCCCCTCAAAACTTAGCCCACCGGGTCTGTAGGCTTTAAGGGATACAACTTGTGAAACGCTTTGATTTTACCAGGGGCATGGACATGAGTGGCTTCAACCCGTTCATTGTCTTCGGGACCAAAATGAACCCATTTAACCATATAATATAAATGACCCTGCTTAATTTTGGAGTCTAGGACTTGGTCAATTTCATAGTGAGGCTGGTCATTCTTCATCAGAGGAGGAGGAGAGGATGAGGAGGGCCTCCATTCGTTCGGACCAGGATCTTTCTTCAGTAAGCTGTAATGAAACACAGGGTGTACAAATTTCAATGATTTGGGCAGTTTCAGTTCAAAAGCCACTTTGTTAATACACCTAATCACAGGAAAAGGTCCTACATATTTCCAACCCAATTTTCTACTGGGTTACAGTCCTTTGATATTTTTAGTAGACACATAGACAGAGTCTCCAGGTGCTAAATTCCATCTAGTTTTTGGTCTGGATATTTTTTATAAGTAGCCTTAGCATCTTCCAAAGTTTTAGCTAGCAGTGGCCAAGAGTCTTTCAATGAGTTCCACCAATGGGCAAAGTCTGTGGAACCTTCAGCAGGCTGCAGTAGGTTCGGGAGGGGAACACCTTCAACCCCCCCAACAGCCATAAAAGGAGAAACTCCAGTAGACGAATGCACAGAGTTATGATAACTGTATTCAGCAAAAGGCAACAACTCAACCCAATTGTCTTGTTGATAGTTAGTGTAACAACGTAGGTATTGTTCCAAAATTTGATTAATTCTTTCGGTTTGGCCATTGGTTTCTGGATGATAGCCACTACTCAATGCAGATTCGGTCCCCATAACCTGCAAAAGCTCCTGCCAGAAGGTGGCAACGAACTGAAGGCCCCGATCCGTAATTACCTTCCTCGGTAAACAATGGAGTCTGAGCACGTGGTTCACAAAAGCTTTAGCCAACATTTTAGCATTAGGGAGAGCTTTAAAGGGGACAAAGAGAGCCTGCTTTGAAAAAGTGTCCACTATTACCCATATCACAGTCTTTCCTTTGGAGGGGGGTAAATCAGTAATAAAGTCCATAGAGATGACCTCCCACGGTCTACTGGGGGTTTCCAGAGGTTGCAGCAGACCAGGGGGCTTTCCCCCTCTGGGTTTACTCATTAAACAGGTTTGACAAGAGGACACATAAGTAGACACATCCCCACGCATTCTCGGCCACCAAAATTGCCGTTGCAAAAAGTTCAACGTCTTTAAAAATCCAAAATGTCCAGAGAGCTTAGACTCGTGAGCCGCATACATTATTTTTTTGTGGAGGTTTGTAGGGACCACTAGTTTTTGATCTTTAAACCAACACCCCTCTGGACTGTTTTAGGGTCAGAATGGCCCGGAACTCACAGTGATCTTCCTCTGTGTATGCTTGGATGAATTTGAGAACCCACTCTGACACTGAGCTAGGCGGCTGGGATTTACCTTGGCTTTGGGTTTGCACCCCCCCCCCCCAATTGTTCCGGGGTGAACATTGTTTCTACTACCTCCGCTCTCTGAGAATTATGTTGAGGTAGATGTGATAGCGCATCTGCCAGCGAGTTAGCTTTGCCAGGAAAATGACGGAGAGTAAAATTAAACTTAGAGAAAAAATCAGCCCACTGCAACTGTTTGGCATTAAGGGAACGTTGGGTTCGCAGAGCCTCTAGGTTTTTATGGTCTATCCAGATTTCAAACGGCTGCCTGGCCCCCTCCAACCAATGCCTCCATGGGGTGAGGGCTTATCGGATAGCTGCAGCCTCTTTTGTCCCACACCGCCCAATTTCTCTCGGTCTCCCCAAACTTCTTAGAGACATAGGCCAATGGATGCAACTTCCCAGCCAAGCCCTCCTGTAGTATGCCCCCTTCCATAGCCACATCGGACACATCCACTTGGACAATGAATTTTTTGTCTGGGTGAGCCAGGATCAGTTCTGAAGTAAACAGTTTCTTTAGGTCATCAAATGCCTGTTGACATTCAGGAGTCCATCTCAACTGGAATCCAGGCTTAGCAGCTTCTGGACCCTTTCCCTTAGTTTTTAACAAGCCTGTGAGGGTCAAACTATATTGGGCAAAGTTGTTGATGAAGCCACGGTAGAAATTGGTGAATCTGAGAAATGACTGGAGTTGTTTGCAGGTTTTAGGGACTTCCCAACCCGCTACCGCATTCCTAGGGGCCCAGTAGGAGTCCCGTTGTGAACTCCCGGGCAGGACCTGTAGAGAGGCTTAAAGCACAGTTAAATGTGGGTAGGCTCAGAGCAAGATTAACATACTGGTATGGCGTAGACACACAAAAATATATGGCAGGCACTGAAATATATGGCAGGCACTGACACAAAAAGTTGTGGACATCCAAATGGCTAGATAGTAATCTCCTCCTTTTGAAGCCAGAAGATCAGAATGACTTGGGAGGGAGACTGTGCAAAAAGGAGACGATGAATTCCCAGAACATGGGAAAGAATCTCTCTTTCCCCCTCTCATAGAATCATAGAGTTGGAAGGAGCCATACAGGCCATCTAGTCCAACCCCTGCTCAATGCAGGATCAGACTAAAGCATCCCTGACAAGTGTTTGTCCAGCTGCTGCTTAAAGACTGCCAGTGAGGGGAGCTCACCACCTCCCTAGATAGCTGATCTTACTGTTAAACAACTCTTACTGTATTCCCCCCCCCCAATATCAAACTGGTATCTACCAACCTTTAATTTAAACCCATGATTGTGAGTCCTATCCTCTGCTGCCAACAGGAACAACTCCCTGCCTTCCTCTAAGTGACAGCCCTTCAAATACTTAAAGAGAGCAATTATGTCTCCCCTTAACTTCCTCTTCTCCAGACTGAAAATTCCCAAGTCCCTCAGCCTTTCCTCATA
The DNA here is from genome assembly GCA_029233225.1 of Lepidodactylus listeri. Lineage (NCBI taxonomy): Eukaryota > Metazoa > Chordata > Lepidosauria > Squamata > Gekkonidae > Lepidodactylus > Lepidodactylus listeri. The sequence continues at coordinate 111,989,894 of JARCFY010000001.1, read as the reverse complement.
GGGCTTGGTCTCCAGGCCCCCAATCATCCTCATTGCTCTCCTCTGCACCCACTCCATTCTGTCCACATCCTTTTTTGAAGTGAGGCCCCCAGAACTGAATACAGTGCTCCAGGTGTGGTCTGATCAATGCAGTGTACAGCGGGACTATGACTTCTTGTGATTTGGATATTATGTCTCTGATGATACACCCCAAGATCGCATTAGCCTTTTTTGTCACTGCATCACACTGGCTGCTCATATTTAAATTATTTTCATTTTTGTTACCCAGGTGTAGAACTTGGCACTTATCCTTGTTAAATTGAATTTTGTTCACATCCACCCACTTTTCCAGTGTATTCAGATCTTATTGAGTTCTATCTCTATCTCCTGGTGTGTTCACTGCTCTTCCCAATTTTGTGTCATCTGCAAATTTAATGAGTAGCCCCTCCACACCCTCATCCAAATAAAAATATTGTAAAGTACTGGACCCAGAACCAAGCCCTGTGGCACCCCACTGGACACCTCCCTCCAGGGGTCATTTCATAGAACAAGAGTTGCAGGAGCTCATTAGCATAACTCATTAGCATAACTTATTTGCATATGCCACACCCCCTGACATCACCGGAAGTGTGTCAGAAGGCAACAGCCACTGCTCAGGCTCTATTCCAAAAATCCCCAGGTATTTCCCAACTCAGAGCTGGTGAGCTTTGACTTAAAGACACTTCAGGTTTCCTTTGCTCTTGCAGGGAAGCTACCCTACAACAAGCATGAAAATACAGATCAAGTTAGTATGCTTTTGGTTTTTTCCACAGCGCATCACCATATGTGGCTGCTCCTGGGCTTGTAACTCCTGGAATGGCGTTTCTGCTCGAAATGACCCCGTCTCCCTCCATTCATATGAAATGCCATTGACAACAACTCTTTGAGTGCGGTTTTCCAACTAGTTCCCTATTCAGTCCACAGTCCTCTAGTTTACCCATCAGGACATCATGGGGAACTGTGCCAAAAGCTTTACTGAAATCCAGGTCAACAAAATCAACAGCATTCCCTCCATCTAGTAAGCTTGTCATTTGATCAAAGAAGGAAATAAGGTTGGCCTGGCAGGAGCTGTTGAGGACAAATCCATGCTGACTTCCCCGGATCACCAAGTTGTCTTTTAGATGCTCACTGACTGATCCCTTTAAAATCTGCTCCAGTATCTTCATTGGGACAGAGGTTAGACTGACTGGCCTATAGTTTCCTGAGTCATCCCTCCTCCCTTTTTTCTCTCCCCCCCTCTTCTTACAACTTTTGAGGGAGGCACAAGCCATGCATGACTAAGTCAAGGGACAATGGGAAGAAGTCTCAACTCTGAGAACTAAGGTAATGTTGAACTCTATACTACTGCAAGTTCAAATAATATTACCCTGTCCTTATCAAACATGGCTGAGGATAAGCACCAAGTATAGGTTTTTGATCTTTTCTATGTATCCTTGCACAGCCTGATGCTTATATATACTCTTATATATGCTTATATATATATATATATTCTTATCCTTGCTCAGCCTGATGCTTAAATATACTCTTATTTATTTTAGTTTATTAAACAAAAACTCAAAGCTTGATCTCAATATTCAGTCTCATTATCGGAAGCGAATAGGGCTGCCAAGTGCTGGCGACTTACCGGCGGGGGGGAGTTGTTCTCCCCCTGGGAGCTCTTCTGGCGCGTGCACGCCACAGTGACGTAATGACATCACCTGGAGGTGACGTCATTACACGGGGGAAGTCGTCCTCACCTGACAACTTCTGGGGCGGGGTTCCCCCTGCCAGCTGAATGCCGGCCGGCAGATCGGGAACCCCTATAGCGGGGGATCCCCTGCCCCCCGGGCTGACTTGGCAACCCCAGAAGTGAAGTACAGGGGATGGGGAAAGGGTAAACTTGCCACCTGTCATGATGTGTGTAGGACTGGAAGACAAGGCCTAGTGAGGCCTAGGCCCATGAGACCTGTGTGGGAGTGGAAAGCAGACAGCCTAATATCCCCACAATGCTTGGCGTCAGTTGTAACCAATTGGTGTCCAGGGATTGTATGAGGGGATTGTTACTTAAAACTTTGTGGGCTCTGGATTTATGTTCTTTTCCTCTCACACAGAGTTAAGCTGAGAGGACAGTCTGGTCTGAGAGAAAGATCTCTCACTCGGGACAGAGTGAGTACAGGCACCTGCCTGGTATAAGAGGCTGTGGGACTTGAATAATAACTGGTGAAGAGAAATAGGTAGCCATGTTACATTTGTTTTGTTTAGCTTTAGACACTGTTAGATATTTTAAGCACCCTGTCTTGTTTTCCTTGCCCCATTACTGTATTAACAAACCATTTCCTTAATGTTCTCTGCCTGGTCATCACACCTATATTTCTCGGTTTAAAAGGGGCATTTTGGTTGGGCTTGGGAAGGTACTCTGGGCCAAGGGACCCTAAGTCCAGAGTGGTGACAGAGGAAGGTGGCAACCTATGGGCACCATGACACATCCCTTAACCACAATATCTTGAAACTGCTAAAGTGTGATCAAGCATCCTTATAACTAGCTTGCAAAAGGGAAGAAGGTGTTGCGGCAACTAGGTGGAGCCTTTAACAGCAACACAGGTGTGGAGTACCAGACATGCAAATCTGTCTTGTGGGCAATACTCTTTGATTAGCTGGTGGTGTCAGTTGCTACCATTTTGGTTTTGGGTATCTTTCAGGAGTGAGAGGAATGGGCAACATAACAGAGCAGAGATTTGGGATGGCTTTGAGGTTTTATAACCTCCTAGAAACTCAAAGAAAATGGGGACTGCATATCTCTTCCTGCATAGCAGCTATTGCTCCAGAAGCCTACTCCACCAGTGGAACAGCCTCATGCATGAGTGGAAGGCTCTCTGCACTGGAATAATGGGTATCAGTAGTAAAATGGATCCATAGCTTATTGTGCTTATTTTGAAATATATTAACTTTTGAAGCAAAAAAAAATGTGCACGTCAAATGCTGTTTTTCATAAGTTTGGTATATGATATAATTAATGTTTTCATAATGAAATTATTGTGCAACAATAGTACTTTGGACTGTAACAGTTAATATATTTTGTGTGTGTGTGTGTACGCGCACAAGTGTGTATGCATGCTTAAATAATATTGTCATACTTAATCCTGGGTATAAAGGATATTTCTATTCAAAAATAACCTTTTCCAAAACTTTAAATATGGATTTTTTGTTGTTGTTACAGAAGAAGCATGGTGAAGTTATCTGTAGCTCCTTGTGTTAATTAGTTGGGTAAAGGGGTATTGAGTGGTTTTTGTTTGTTTGTTTACTCTGCACTGCAGCTTTTGAAATGTAGAAACCACACTGATTAGCTTGGGAAGGTCAAAGATCACCGAAAGGAAACAGATAATTAAAGAAGTATTTCCCTATTTATGCACCCATATGTCATTCATGCTTCAAACTACATTTACATTTTGTAATGAATCAGGTTGGGGGTTCTCTGATCCAACAATTTCCCTGCAGCCAGACAACAGCTGTGCAGGGCATTTCCACAAGTGCTACAAGGCACATGCAGCAATACAACATAGGAAAAATTGCCAGCAGGGCCATGGAGGATTCCATCATGGTTCTGATCTGAGCTAGCTCTGTGATACCTGAGGAAATATGTTCCTCACAGCTTCCATCTGGTGGTGAGGAAAGCAAATTGGGTTTAGGGGTGTGCATTCTGGAATTTCCAAACTGAAAAAAAATCTCTGTTTCATTTTGTTACCATGATTTTCCAGAATGGTTACACAAATCCAGGCTTCTTAGGCATTTTGTGTACTTTTTTGTGTTTAGGTGCTTACAATCTGCAGGTGCATGCATCTTGATTTTGTGTGATTCTCTGAATTATCAAGGCAGTGGCATTCGTCCTTCCCAATCAAATCCAATTGGGTGAGTGTTTCCTGGTGTGGGGAAGGTGGAAGACAGACTGGCTCCTTCTCCGTCCTTCCTTCCTTTGTGGGGCAGAGCAGTTTTTTTCCTTCCAGTTCACAGCTCTGCAGGTAAGATTGCTATGGGCACCTTGGTCAGAGACATGTAGAATTAGACCCCTTGGTCTGATTTGCTTGAAATTTGAGGGAATTTTATTGGACAGGCAATACTAGTACCATGGTATTTTTTTTATCATTTGGTTGAAAAATAGCCACTCCAGCCCTGCTGAAAAAGTCCACCAAAAGAATTCTTTTTATCAAGTTACTTTTAGTAATAGACAAGAAGCAGGGACCCGCAATACTTGCAGCAGGGGGGGGAGGAGTTCCATGTGGAGGAGGAAGCAGCCGCACATGAGTCTTCTCCCCTGCCCCCTGGCACCAACAGCGAGGCCCGGGCCCGCCAATCTTTCTGCCCTCCCTCCCTGCACCAACAGCGAGGCCTGGGCCCACCAATCCTTCTCCCACATGCCCCTGCACCTACAGTGAGGCCCAGGCCTGCCAATCCTTCCCCCTGGCACCGACAGTGTGGCCAGTGTGGCTCCCAGCTGCTGGGCCCGCCAAGCCTTCTCCCCCCCCCCCCAGGCACCGGTGGTGAGGCCTGAGCGGCTTCCAGCCACCGGGCCCGCTGATCTCCCTCCTCTGGGCACCAGTGGCGAGGCCTGAGCAGTTTCCAGCCACCAGGCCCACTGATCTACCCCTCCTGGCACTGGCAGTGAGGCCTGAGCGGCTTCCAGCCACTGGACCCGCCACAGAGTTCCCAGAGCATTCTCTGTGCATGCGCAGGGAACGCTCTTTTACTTTTGGGGGGATTTTAGTATCCCCTGTATTTTTTCCATGTTTTCAGATTTTTCTGCATGCCTGGGGATTGCCCCAAATGTGCAGGAAAATCTCTTTGCCCCCCAAGTGCCCCTGATATGCAGATTTAGATATCCACACAGAGGGGGCACCTTGGCTATTAGATAAATAGATTCTTCACAATTACAAGCTCTGCAGAAGATAGTTCTAGATGGTCAGTTGTGTTGGTCTGAAGCATTAGAACAAATTTAGAGTCCAGTGGCACCTTTAAGACCAACAAAGGTTTATTTAAAGTATGAGCTTTCATGTGCAAGGCACACTTTTTCAAATATTTGAAAGTGTGCCTTGCACACGAAAGCTCATACCTTGAATACACATTTGTTGGTCTTAAAGCTCTACAGAAATTTATCTCAAATGTTATTTGGGAAAAGAAATTACCTAGAGTTGCACCAAAATAGTGTTTAGACAGAAAGAAGTTATCTCAGATATTAAGTACAAAATTGCAACTAAGTATGTTTAAAAGAGTGGAAATGTAATGATAAGTATATACTAGGACTCCAAGCAGTTTGTGGCTGATCTTTAAGTAACCTTGTGTTGTTCCAAAGTGGGTGGTGGGTGGGATAAGAGAATATTTCTTCTATTGGTTGCTTCATTTCTTACTGTGTTGTGCAGATGGACACATAAACTATCTGCTGGTCTATCTCCAGTGCTTTATGTGTTCTATAACAAATAAGTGATTCCTATAACAGACTTCTTAGGAAATGTAATACTTTGGAATCATGGGTTGTCGATTGTTTTATTTGGGAAGAACTAGTGGAAAAAATGGACAGTCATCCTCTTCCTTTATTCCAGTTTTTTCAGATTAGAAACATCATTTTGAAATTTAAGATATCTGGTGAAGAACTAGAGGAGCTGGATATATGTCAATCAGGGGTCTGTTAGAGTGGGAGTGCACAGAAGCGCAGCTCTGGGAGTGAGGAGCCCAGGGGGCGGGCACATGATGAAGCCCCGCCCCCTCCTCGGCTTCCCCGAGCAGTGCAGAGGCGCAGCGCCCCAGGGAAAGCCCTGCTAGGGTCTTTATTGTTTTTAATGTTTTGTTTTAATATTGATAATTTTATCATTGTTCCTTTTATGACTGTGTGCTGCTTTTCCAGAGACTTGCTCAAGGTGGCATATAAATTTTCTAAGTATACAATTTTTTATCTGGGCACATGGCACAGAAGTACTGGAGAAATTTCACCAACCCTTCAGCAGCTTCCACCCCATCAGTTTGGTGTAGTGGTCAGGAGTTGGACTCTAATCTGGGAGAACCGGGTTTGATTCCCCACTTCTCTACATGCAACTGCTGGTGTGACCTTGGGCCAGTCACAAGTTCTCTCAGAACTGTTCTCAAAAGACCTCTCTCAGCCCCAACTACCTTACAGGGTGTCTTGTTGTGGGGAGGGGAAGGGAAAGGGATGGGTGGTGTACATGTCCTGGGTATCTCAAGTCTACTTGAAACCTGGTGGTTTCAAGGGAGCAGGAAGAGAATAGGGGTGTGTTCTTTATGCTTATTTTTATTGCACAAAGTATTGGATGGGGAAGGGAATGGAGGAAGAGCAGGTCAGTTTCACTCACCTGTGGAGTGGAGCCTGAGGGGTGGGTGTTGCCTTCTGACACACTTTCAGTATGTTAGGGGGTGTGGCATATGCAAATTGGTTATGCAAATGAGTTATGCTAATGAGCTCCTGCACCTCTTTTTCTACGAAATGACCCCTGATGTCTTCATAAGAGTAACAGAGACCTTGGGCAGGAAATCTCTTTAAATGATTGAAAACAGATCTGAGCTAAAAATTTCTATGTTGTGGTTTCAACATTGCTGACCCTTGCTGACTTACTTAGGAGTCTGAGTGTTTTACCTGATCCAGTACTGTTTTTTTGGGAGATAATAGGTGACTTTAGTTTGAAAAAAAATGCCTCCATTTCATCTGGTACAGCTACCATGATCCAGTCAATCTGGCCACATAGATCTGCATCACTATAATCTTGAGAGTATAATAATGTATTCTTTCTGGGATTGTCTTTAGGAACAATTCAGAGACTTCAGGTTGTGCAAAATGCTATAGCTGGACTTATGATCAGGAGCAGGGCAAAATGATCATATTATTCTGATCTTGCAATCATATCATTGGCTGTCAATCTGTTTCTGGGTTCAAGTCAAGGGGCAGGTTATCTCTCTATATAATAAAAGAGCTTTTGTGTTCCTCTTGCCTCAACATTCCACACACCCCCACAGCCTTTTGCTGCCTGACCTGTCACTCCTACAGTGTGACAATCTTTTGGCTGTGAGTACTCACGTACCATTGGCTGGGTGCTGGGTCTGCTCTTCTTCCCCGCACACTCCCCTTTCAGCCACTGTTCTCTGTCAGAAGCACTGTGTCTTCCAACGAAGACACTTCTCTTGCTGAGCTCCTGTGTGGGACTGTTTTCCCTCAGTGGCTGATGTAAGGAACTCATAGGGTTGCCAGCTCCAGGTAAGAAAGCCAGTTTAAGGAAGTCAGAGTTTGGGGAGGGGAAATGACAGACCTCAGCTGAATAGAATGCCATAGAGGCCACTGGCATTCTAACTTTTCCCTCAGTGGCTGTTGGTAGGCAACCAAGCTTGGGTCTTGTCAGTAAAAAGACAAAGGAATAAAAACCCTTTCTACACCTTTCTTTCTTTTTTTTTAATTGATTTTACATCTATTTCTATATCTATATGCTAAATTCTATACTAAATTACCTTATACAGAAAATGCTGATTAAAATAATTATTTTTAGTAAATTAGTCAGTTTGAGAAACAAAAAATCTTGGTTTACCTAGTTACATATGTTACTGCTTCTAAAAATCACATAGCTGATTTGCTGGTACACATAACTTTGGAGCACACTTATTTTCCATTAACATATACTTAGTGCTCGACATTTAACAACAATACAAAGTTTATTTCTTCTTTTGTCCTCTTCTTTTCTTTTTAGTCTCTTCCATAAGTTTGGGAGCTGCAGCTCCCTTCTCCGAGTCTGAGTTTTCTTCTTCGCTTTCTGAGCTATCCAAGCCATATATACTTTCCTGCTGTGCTAGCGAATCGTCTGATTCTCTCTCTTTTTTCTTTTTCTTGCATTTTTCCAAAAAAGCTTTCGCTTGATCAACAGAGTCAATTTTAACATTCTTTTCTTGATAGCTGAAACACAGTCCCTCCGGAGTATTCCATCGGTATATAATTGATTCAGACTGAAGCCAGGTAGTTAAACTTCTGTAGGCTTTTCTTCTTTTTCTTATTTCAAATGGAATGTCCTTTAATACCTTGCTGTCTACCTCCTGGATCTTCAGCGTTGTTTTGTTAGTGGCTTTTAAAACACATCTCTTGTTGATCTTTTGGAGAATCTTATCATAATTTCACCTGGCAGGTTTTTCTTTTTGACTAATTCAGGATAGGTCTGATAAACCAAATCCATATCGCTTATTATTTCTTCTGCTTTTCCCTTTCTACACCTTTCTGAGGAACTCACTGGGGCCAGTCCTGCCAGCCCCAGATTGGGAAATTCCTGCTGAGTCCTTCTGCTCCCCACCCAACCTTGGCCTTCACAGGATCCACCCCCCAAATCTCCAGGTATTTCCCTACTCAGAGCTGGGAACCCTACTTTCCCCTCAATGCCTGCTGCTGGTCCACCAAGCTTGGTTTCTGTCAATAAAGGACCCTTTCCACACCTAATTTGGCCTTCAGGAGAAAACTCATTGCATCCTTATACCCTGCTGAGATAGCCCCCCCCCCCCCCAGTCAATGTGACGTGGCAGTCAGGGCTTCAGAACATGGTAGAGACTGCAGGTGGGGAGGGGAGAGATGGAAAGCTAAGGAGGAAATAAAGGCAAACCCCCCAAAGTTACTGAGCAGGTGGCAGAGTTTCTGGCAAATGTACTTAGGGGCCAAGGAAAAGAGGAAAGAGGAAAGGAGGTGGATAGGGAGCGAGAGAGATAAGGTATATCTATCCTTTTTGGATAGTTTAGTTTCTTAGTGCAACTGTTTTAATTATTGGAATACTCGAGATTACTGTTCCAAACTTTTATCACTTTGCCCTATTATTATTATTATTACAGTACACAATGTTACATATCACTGTACTCTGATTGTTTCTCTTTGTTGGCATATCAGCTGATTTGTATTGCTATATTTTCTTTTTAAAGTTATTATTATGACAATAAAGGTTACTGGAATTGGAATTGGAATTGTGACATGGCAGTCAGGGCTTCAGAGCACAGTAGAGGCTGCAGGTGGGAGCGGCAGATGGAAAGCTGCACAGAGAGGGGGAAATAAAGTTAGGTTGATGCTTGGCTGGGAAGGAGATAGGGTTGCCTACTCCACATGGGAAATTCCTGGAGATTTGAGGGATGGAGCCTGGAGAGAGTGAGGCTTGAGGAGGAGTGGGGCATCAGACAGGTATAATGCCTTAGACTCTGCCCTCCAAACCAGCCATTCCCTCTTGAGGAAGCACTATTGCCAATCTCCTGATGAGGGCTGGAGATCAGTCAGAATTACAACTGCTCTCCAGATGGCATTGATCAGTTCCCCTGGAGAATATGGTGGACTCTGTGTCCTTATATCCTTCTGAGGTTGCCACAGCAAATTGACATTGAGTGCCCAAGGCCTTGGCACTCTCCCAGAGCCTCTTTCTAGAGCCCATTGTATTTGTTTCCACAATGGGCCTTATTCCTAGTTACCTATAAAATCATTCATTTCCTAGTGTTCCTATATCTATAGGACTATGTTTCCTGTTATGATCTACTGCATCGTTTAACTGATCTGAACATTGTCTTTTGAAGGTCCTTTTCTTCAGGCAAATAAAACCCATTACTGTCTGCAGGGCTTTTTTTGTAGAAAAAGCCCAGCAGGAACTCATTAGCATAATAGGCCACACCCAAAACAGAAACTCATTAGCATATTAGGCCACACCCCTGACAGAGCATGTACTTCTCGACTAATTCCTGTGGCAAAGGTACATGTTAAATTTAGAGGCTATGAGGGAGAGCAACATTTGTTAGTACATGAAAGATCTGAATATGATTTCGTGGTAGGTACTGACTTATTATACAAGGCAGCAGGAGTACCAAATGGTCAAACCTCTTTAGTTAAGAATAGAGAATTAGCTGAAGTAAATTCTATTATACGAACGGAAGGACAAAGTAAGGAGGCTTTGCAATTTGAACAGGGGCTGGAGAAAGCCTATAGAAAGTTTGGCATTCAGGATAAAGTCCTGATATTTACTTCAGATTGTGGGTCATTGGGTTGGCAGTGCCCTTATGAGGTAATAAAAACACTCTCTGGTGACCAATATGTAGTACAAAGGAGTTTTGGAGAACAAGGATTAAAGAAGGTTCATGTAAATCAATTGAGGGCATATGAAGACAGAAGGGAAGTAATGTATCCCTTGAGGGTGGAAGGAGAGGAAATGGAAATCCCAGAGGTCAACATGGAAGGAAATGATATAAAGGAGATTCAGGTAATGGAAAATCTTACCCTTCAACAAGAGATAGTGCTGAGGAATTTGTTGCAAAAATTTAAACCACTATTTAACCAGGCCCCTGGGAAAACGAATATTTTGAGGCATCATATAGAGATGGGAGATCATAGGCCCATTAGAGTGAGTCCATATCCCCTTAATGGGCCTATGAGAGAGGTGGTAAAAAAGGAACTCCAGCAAATGATGACTTGGGGGGTGATTCAGGAATCTCATAGTAATTGGGGAGCCCCAATAGTAATGGTGCAGAAGAAGAAAATTCGGGAAGAAGATTCCCCAGAATATAGGTTATGTGTGGATTATAGAAAACTTAATAAGGTTACAGAGTTAGATCCTTACCCAACACCCAGGATAGATCAAGTGGTTGAGCAATTGGCAGGTGCGCAGTACATCTCCACTCTAGACTGCAGTAAAGGCTATTACCAAGTTCCTCTAACCCCTGAGGCCTCTGAGAGGACAGCTTTTGTCAGCCCTTTTGGGCATTACCAGTTTGTAAGGATGCCCTTTGGTTTAAATGGGGCAAGTAAGACCTTTCAAAGATTAATGGACAGAATATTAAAGGGGTTGACTTATGCATGCGCTTATCAAGATGATGTAGCAGTCATGTCAGATTCATGGGAAGAACATCTGGTCCATTTGGAAGTAGTTTTACAGAGATTAAGGGATGCTGGGTTAACGGTGAGAGCCCAGAAATGCCAGTTTGGTGGCAAAGAGGTCATCTATCTGGAACATAATGTAGGCAGTGGCAAAATCAAACCGGTGGAAGCCAAAGTAGTTAATATTTTAGAATGGCCAGTGCCTGTTAGTAAGAAACAGGTTCAAAGTTTCATAGGATTGGTCAACTACTATAGGCGATTCATCGTAAATTTTAGTGAAAGGCCCCTCTCACTGATCTCTGTGAAAAGACTGCACCTGATAAGATAATTTGGACAGGAGAGTGCCAGAAGGCCTTCGATGGACTTAAGCTGGAACTAGTGAGAGCCCCAGTTTTGAGTCCACCTGATTATTCTCGGCCCTTTACAGTGCAAGTGGATGCCTGTGAAAAAGGGGTGGGGGCCATTTTGAGTCAAAGGGACAAGAATGGTGAGATGCATCCAATTATTTTTTGAGCAGAAAGCTTCTCCCAAGAGAAAGAGTGTATGCAATTATTGAAAAGGAATGTCTCGCAATTGTGTGGTCTTTGATTAAGCTACGACCATATTTGATGGGGGCTAAATTTTATGTTCAGTCTGATCACAGTCCTTTATCATTTTTAGATAAAATGAAGGGAAATAATGCTAGGATTCTGAGATGGGCTCTAAGTTTACAGGACTTTCAATTTGAAGTGGAGCATTTAAAGGGAAAGGAAAATGTTGCTGATGCGTTGAGTAGGAAATAAAGAGAAAGGTAAAATTCTGCCTGATAACTAATTTATCTTGTATTTCTCTTGTAGCAGGTCTAATAATGTGTGTTTAGTTAGGATCTGTATGTATTAGATAGAAATGTATAAACTCTGATGTATTTGTACTACCTTGTTAGGAATGTACCTAGTTTAAAAGCTAGAGAACATTCTTTTGAAAAGGGGCGTGTCATGCAAGAGATACTGACTTACAGAATCATTCCTGATAGGCGCCTGTAAGTGTAGTCAGAATCAGTACGTTCTGTAATCTAAGTATATGGGAAACAGCTGGGTTAAGGCAGCAATCCTTAATTAGCCTAGGACGGGGATTGGGGAAGCTAAGAATAAAAATTCAGTCCTAGAGGCAGAAGAAATCTTTCCATTCATTCATGAACTTATCTGAATGGGCACATGTCTACGCATTTGAAGGAGCAAGGAAACTGGAGCTTCTGACAGCTTGACGAATGCCAGAAAGGCTGCATGAGGCTGTGAGGGAGCCAGAGGTTGCGGCAAGAATCTTCCTGAATTGCTCACCGTGAGGTATTGTCCAGGTGCAGAGACTGCTTGCATTATAGCAAGTATCTGCAAGCAAGTAAGTCTGGGCTGCGCAGGAGGACCGAAGGAAATCCCTTGGACGGTTGGAACCAGGCTGGTGGCAACAAGCTCTGGGAGGTGTGGTCCAAGTTGTAAACCAAGCCCAAAGCTAAACACCAGGCAAGAGGGAATTGCATTTCCAGGAAGCAAGAACCTCTCACTGTATGTTTGTAGTTAGCTAGATTAGTTAGGGTTTTGTCTCTTGTCTGTTTAATCTCAAACTCCTCCTATTTGTTTTATCTTCTTAATAAACTGTATGTTTTATGAGCTGGGAGTCTGAAGAAGTTCTTGGGCAGTAGAGACATGTGCCCTTCCCACTCTCCTAAACAGAGCTCATTTGTTCAATGAAGGTCCTGTAATATTGGGACATTAGAATTTGCCTTTGATAAGGGTTCATGGGGAACCCAAGGGAAGGAAGGCAGTTCCTGGATTGGATTGGCTTCCCCAGGCTCCCCATGGTTTGCGAGGAGCCTGGGGAACCCAAGGGGGGGGGGCTGTAGGCATGGCCAACTCAGAAGCCAGCCGGAACTCTGTTCCTATGCGTTCCTGCCCCAAAATAGCCCTGACTGTCTGTGCTGGATCCTTTTTGGTTGTAGGTCCTACATAGTGGAACAAAGTATTGCCCTTCCACAGTGTATGTGAGAAAGAACTTTTTAGGATGACTTTTGCAAAGAAGGTTATTATTTAATGCTGTTTTATAGATGTTTATCATCATGTATTGGGTCTACATATAATAATTGTTATCCATCCTGTGTTTTTGAGCGAGGTGGATCACTGTTAAATGTGTGTGTTTGTGTGTGTGAGATGAGAGAGAGAGAGAGAGAGATTGCAGAACTGTTGTCAATAAAGTTGTGGCCATATTTAATTCCTCCCACTTCTGTTATAACTGTTTCCGAAAGTATGTGGACAACAAGTTTTTGATGGCTATAACCAATAAAAATACAAAATATACCACACTTTTAAACTGATAAGAAGTAAAATGTTCTGCATGTTCCATCATATGTATGTACCTATCTGTACCCTTCTATCGGAGGAGATATTGTTAATACTCAACTTTACCTTCCATAAGATTTAAGCATTTTTTTCTTCAGGATTTGTGGTATTGAAGCTTGTTTTACATACTAATTCACGTTTATTATACAGTTGATAATCTATGACATGCATAAAATACTTGTCATAGTGTCAAATTATTCTTCATACTAGCTTATCTAGAGCACTGCATATGAATAATCTGTTGCTTACATGAAATATTTATGATCCTTCATCTTAAAAACAAAACTCAGTCCTTTTTTACCTGCATATTTTGTACCTAGGAAGCAGCCAGGAATTTAGAACAGTGTGTTACTTACCCATTCTTCTCTAAAGGTTTTTCCCCCTTAAGGAAGCTGCCGAATAGTTACAATAGGGAGAGGTCTTTGAAATGTTACCATAAACCAAACATCAGTCTTTACTTCTCTTTACTTCCTCCATCCCCATCCCCAACGTAACTGTCAGTTTTCTTCTGCTGATTTGACCACTGACTGCTGAAGGGAGTGGATGAACCCCCATTGTAACCCCGATGAAGCCAAACAGGGATGTACACATTTGTGCAGATTACAAATGCACAATAACCAAGGCTCTCCAAGACCACGCTTATCCAGTGCCAGTAATAAGCCAGGTCCTGGCTTCGTTGGCTGGGGCGAAGGTATTTGGGAAGCTGGATCTGGCACAGGCCTACTAACAGCTCCCGATGGATGATGCCACTGCAGAAGCGCAAACCATCATGACGCACCACGACCTGGTGTCTCAGCTTTGATCATTCCTCCTTTAGTGAGTTTGCTAGGTATTGCTCTCTGCTCCACTGACACACTCAAGCCCCCTCACCATGCTAAGGTGTGTATCCAAGAGGGGGAATGCAGTGTTAGCAGTATTTATTTATGGACCTTTTCAGAACTACTACTGGCATTATAACCGTCTTGACAACTGATCAGCCATTTTCCATTGCCTTTGTGACAGAATGAGTTCAAATGAACTAGTCACAACAGAGAGCGTGCTGAACTCTAGACACTGGGATCTAATACTGCCTAACACATATTATGCTAACATATAGGTAAGTTTTGCTGTTAATCTCTGATTCCATGTCAAATCTATTGCTCTCAAAAATGTCTGTATTAAGACCTCAGTACAATTTAAAGTGACAAATCCCTTTGTAAGGGCTTCATTCTTTTCATAATTTTCTCCACAGTAGTCCTGTAAACAGTTTCAACGATATCTATGGCAAGAAATAAGAAAGTCTTCCTTTAATCCCTTAGGAATCAGGTACTCAAATTCAATACATTTACATTGGCACATCCATCTGCAACTCATATGTAACATCCTTGCAGTGCCCAAATTGCCCAACTGAATTCAAACTTTTTCCTCAAAGATCCAGAAGCATCTTGATATCAGAAACTTCAGGGTATAAAAGTAACTCTGATTGCCCAGTACTGTTCTAGCAGAATTCCCCACCTACTGTCCTGTCACACTACACAGGACCCTTCATGGAGGCTTTGAGTGGGCTTCGGTCTTTGCTCTGATTTTCCTTCTTTCATTCTGCACCCCGATCACTGTTTGGGATCACCCAGCAAACAGCATTGCTGTGGTTCCTTCAGTTCCTATTCACTGGATTCTCTAGGACTTCAGCCTTCCATAGATCAGACTCATATGTCCTTCTTTATCTCCATTCCATCGGCCTCTTTAGCAGTTGCCTAGGAGGTGCTAGATAGCATGTGTGCTCAGTTCTTAGTGTGCCTCTTGCTGATTTGCATTTCCCCCCAATATTCTGTGTGATTATTTCTGAGAACCTCTCTATCTCCATAACAAAGCTTTACTGAGAATGGGACCCTGGTATACCCTTAGTAAAATTGATCCATAAGTGCACTTGTATGGACTTGACACATAACTGGAATGCTCCAAATTTTAAGGACCATACACATGTATGCAATTAGGGCAACACTTGCTTTGGGAATTTGTGCCCAGGTAACTCACACACCATATCTTAGTCCTCTCACACTTCCCAAATGAAGATGCCAGACAATGTTGTAGGAGTTTTTTGTTTGCTTTGTTTTTAAAAAAATTAAATGTAAAACTTAATTGCAAATAATTGCATTTCTCTTTTAAAATTTGATTCCATTGGTATGGGCACTATAAGAAGATTGCCCATGAATTCACCATTTTGGCAGATCCATCCTGGCTCACAGCTATGGTTGGTACTATTAACAAACATTGCTTTTCCATGTCTGTACACCAAGAATGAGCTGAGCAATGCTGCTCATCGACATAATTCCCTTATATTCCAGTTTGCTCCAGCAATGGCTGGAAGCAATAACCGGAAGGCTATTTGAAGCCTCCCAATGTCGAGAGCTGACTGGCTGAAAAGAGCCTTAATAACAGGGATGGCTGAATGACTGGCATATACATTTTACAAAAGCAGTGCCAGACAGAAAAAGAAAAATAATTTCCAACAAACTTTAACTGGATTATAAAGTAGGTTCAGATCCCATTTTAGATAGGATCCTTCTTTACTGCACCATATGAGAATCAGTGCACCTATCACAACAGCAGAAGTAGGAAAAACTGAAATAATGTCCATAAGCATTTCTCACCATAAGACTGGCTACCTCAGAGGTCTTCTTCAAGGACTGTGCTCAATGGTATCGTAATTTAGAACTTTAGAACATTGGCAGGAAGAAATAGGGTTTTCTTGAGGTGAGTGACTTCTCCCACTTACAGAACATTCTCTCCACCCATAGGCGTCAACTTCAGGGGGGCTGGAGAGCTGGAGCCCCCCCCCCCCGAACTTTTCCAGGACATGCTGAGCCTCCCCCGGAGACAATGGCCTGTAATGTCTCTGGCCCAGCCCCAGCCCCCCTCCCCCCCCCCCCGGAAATTGGAAAGTCTGTGCCCTTGTCTCCACCTGAGCTTTACATACCTGTGTAATGCATTTTGCTAAATTGCTTTGGGGCATGGCTGTTAACCCTGCCTCTTATTCATGTGTCTGTTGCTCTTCTGGTTTTGATGTAGGTTTTTTAATTGTTTTTTATTGCATATTTAATGTAAATGTTTTTTAAATGATATACTTTCTAATCATTGGGGAAAGTTGGTATAAATCTTTAGATAAATAACAATCTCTAGTAGAGAGAGACATTTCCTTCCAAAGTGACAGATCCTATATAGTTTCTCTGGTATTAAGGATTTTCTAGATATGTAGTGTTAAAGGTTGTTTGATTAAATCACGACAAAACTGAAGTCATCAAGTGTTTTCCCACTTATTTCAGTGAGGGTAAGATTTCAGCTCTGGTTTCCTTTCACAGAAAAGAGAAATTAAATGACTTTCAAGAGAAGATATTTTATGACCTGAACTAATACCTATGCTAGGAAAATATTCTTTGCTTGAGAAGGTAACACGATGGTACCAATAACCATTTGTGATGGGATATTAAGTTCTCTGAATAGGAAGCAAAGACTCACAAATTTGAATTATTAATCTATTTATGAAATTCATTCATTGTTCACTTTGTATGAAATAATCATGTTATTATAACAAAAGAATAATTATTATTTTAGATTTTCTAAGTGCTGTGAGAATCAATGACTATATACCTGAACCCCCCTGCATTATTCATATCTAGATAAGAAACAATATAGCTAGACAAAAGCATATATTTTTCTCTTTTTATTTCTGAAGTGCAAATTAATTGGTGAAATAAAAGCAGTGTTCTATAGAAATGGTGAAGTGGATGTTGTAAACATTTTGGACTCTCTGTAGTTCTGTGACTAGCAGAATATTGGTATATGTATCATATGGATACAATCTTCCACAATCCACTTACTTCAGAGAATTTCTACTGACATTTACATGATTATACTGCAGTAAAGTAGGTTCAGATTATAACCTAAGATTTAAACCATTACACAGGTCTTCCTATTAACAACAAAATACTGGGAAAGGCATGGGACTACCAGGCCTCACATTATGGTGGCAGAATTCCTACCAGCAGCCCTAGTTGCCTGCAGTGGCTCTAAGCTATGGTAGGAACATTTAAAAAACAAACCATGGCAATGCCAGGTACATGTCTGCATCACTTCATGGCATGGCATGGAAACCTTACAAAGGTCATATGTTTGAATTATAGTTTTCTCTCACATTCCAGGATGAAGACATGAGATACCAAATATAGGTTAAACTGTGAATTTATTTGCAGTTCACCTGCAACCCCCCTTTGGGCAACCCCCCTTTGGCCTTGATAGCAAACAAGCCTATGCTGAGAGGTGCAAAGCCTCCTTTCCTTAACTCCATGACCACACAGCAGATCAGTAGATAGATCGGGTAAGCTTTCTTCATCCTTAGATGCCTCAGGGTGGTCCTTAATTTATCTGTGTTACCATGACCTGCAATATCCCTGCTCAAAAATCCAGTTAGAACCTATCAGTCACATGGACCTGGCTTCCAAATTGATGCAAGCCCCCAAAATTCTTGCTTGGCCCCAGTGCGACCAGCTAATCCTATATTGCCTTTCTCAAAAATAGGCAAGTGGGAAGATATCAAAGTAAAAGCCTATGCAAAAGAGGCAGACTGACATTATATAGACCAGCTTTTCATAAATTGGCCACACCTAATAAAGTCCTCTGCAGCCACTGCAACTCTACCCCTTTATCTTTCCTTGGGGGAACCCAAAGCATGTCCTGTACGTAGAACTGTGGAGGAACTGTGCTTCTATCAATGCCTTTTCTATAGCTTGCCATAAATAAGAAAGAACATAAGAAGAATCTGGCTGTACCAGACCAATGGTCTATCTAGTTCAGTACCCTGTCTCACACAGAGGCCTACCAGTTATTCTGGAGGATAAACAGAGCATATAGGCCAACATCTTCCCCATTGTTGCCTACTAGCATTGGAATTTATACCCTGCTTTCTTCTACCATAAGGAGTCTTTTTTTCTACCCTAAGGCTGTGTGGGGCAGCTAGGTGGGTGGACCGGCAGGTGAGGTGGCATGATCTGGGCTAGGACGCCTCTTTCTCCTCCTCTTCTGCCACCACCTCCTCCTCCTGCACCTGGGTATTCAGCCAGAGTGCTGGCAGAGGCCAGCTCTGCAGTGCTTGGCTTCCAGAGCTCGCTTGCCTGGCCCCTCACCCTGTTGCTGCCAGAGCCCTTTGCCCTGCCGCAGCCTGGCACACAGTTCCCTCCAGCCACCATGTGGGAGGCCTCCATGGTGAACATGAGTTATTTTAATTTAATGTTGATTTTATTTTTAAATTTTGTGATTTCAGTGCCCCATGACTTAATTAAAGGCTTCCCAAATTAAAAATTCCTGGCTACGAGCCTGCTGCCAATATTATAATGGCCATCTTTAGGTATATATGGCTGCCTCATTTGGAATACTATGTGCAGTTCTGGTCAGTGTATCACAAAAAGGACATTGCAGAGCTGGACAAAGTACAGAAGAGGGCAACCAAGGTGAATAAGACATTGAAGCACCATTCCATAGATATGTTGTGAACTTTGCCATGAGTGAGTTCACCAAGTGAATTTATCATAATAGAAGGCAGCAGATCTCAAGATTAGTTTATTAGTGTGACAAATGGCTAGATCTCCTTTTGAACTTGATGGCAAGCATCAATGTCAGCTGAAGGCAACTGACTTGCTCCTTCCATTGTAAAGGTGCAAATAAAACAAGGAACAGATCACAGAAAGCAAGGGAATGGGTCAAGCAGCACTAGAAAGTTGTATGATCTGCAATCCTCTTTCTTAGAAGTAAGCCTGGTTGAATAACATGGGACTTGTTTCTGTAGAGTGCAGGGGGTTGGACTAGATGACCTGCAAGATCCCTTCCAACTCTAACATTCTATGATTCTATGAGTAAAACAGCTTAGGACTTGGTTGCCAAGGTATGGAATGATATCCCCCAGACTAGAATGATGGTCCCTGGGACTGGACTGAGTGCTTTCCCCAGACCACCGCTAAGCTAGTATAAACAGATACAATTCACCTTCATTCAATGAGTTTACTTTCAGGAAGAAGGACTGCATCCTCATTCTACTTGCAGAGCCATATTAGACTCATTGTCATGGGAGGGGGGGGTTGCACAGTGAGGTGTTGTCAAGTAAGCACACATAGAATTGCAGTCTTCAGCTTTTATTAGCACCCTTTATTAGAATTATAAGCAGAAAAAATATATAAAGCAGAGAGAAAGCAAATTGGATGGTATTACCTACTGGTTGAAGGATTGCTGTCCTGTCCCCTTCTTCCAGCCAAGGAGTATGGGATTGTGGCTGGGTTGTGGTAGGTGGAATCTTTCCAGGGGTGTTTTGGCTTCCCAGTCTATCTTTAAACAAATCTACTCAGATGGACACAGCCTCATTCAGCTTGTACAGACCATATTAAATTCATTATCTTGTTCTTCCAAATCCATTCCTTGTTTTATGGGAAACTATAACTTCTATCCATCCTTTGCAAAATAGCTTCAGTTGCAAGCAGTAAAACCATGTTAGCCAATACATGTTAGCAAGCAATAAAGCCATGTTACTCCAAATTAATTCATGGAAACAACAAAAAGGAAGATCTACCTTAAAACTATTTCAGTTTGGAAGATAGATTTAAACATAATTGCAGTGAAAATAATTATGTCTGTGCACTAGTGATGTTGGGATATAAAAGACAGCATGCATGTGTGAAAGCTGATTATGTGTGAATGTTGTTGTGCAGCCGCCTCCCACCAGAGAACTCCAGTGAATCACTGATGGATCAGTCAATAAATCAGTGACATAGTCACATCTGATGATTACTAGGCAATTCGAACCCACAGGAGTTCAAGCATCCCTACTTTTCCTATGAGGAAAGGCTAACAAATCTGGGACCTTTCAGTACAGAAAAAATATGACTGTAGGGGGAATGAGAGGGTTTTATAAAATTATGTATGGGGTAGGGGAAGTGAATAGAGAGAAATTTCTCCCTCTCCCAAAATAACAGAAACCATGGGTACTCAATCAAATAATAATTCTTTATTCAATGAATGATTAAAATGTTGAATTCATTGACACAGATTTAGTTATGGTCACTGAAATATACTGGACTCGGGAGGCCATGGAATGATTTCCAACAAAGCTCTTTTTATTTGGTGGTCAGTGGAAGCTTGAGGGACAGTGGTCAGGGAGCCTGCTTATATTTACAGGTAAGCCGCACCCCTAACTTTGCCCCCACGGGGGATTGGGTAAACAGGGATTAGGTTCCCACCAGAGGCTATCATAGGACCATTTGAATATCCTAAGCCTCTGATAGGGGGCAGTCAGGATCCTAGGGTCTATTGTTCTTCTGGGACTGAAGCTCAGGTCTGCGTCTCAGCCATGTGCTCCTGGCTAGTATCAATTACTATTACAGGAGCGCCTGGCAAACATGTCCAGACATGTAGCAGGGTACATTACACCCCTCCCTTCATAGTTCTGAATTCCCCCCTAACAAACATAGTCCTTTAGATGTGCCGGGTGCCTGCATTCTCTGCCTGAGCATTGCGGAGCCACTGTGGTTGTTGGGGTGGCTGGGACCTCTTTTGCAGAGCTAGGAGCTGGTGCTGGTTCAGGTGCTGGAACTGAAGTGTCAGCCATAGTCTCCGGCAGGGGCCTTTCGGGAGTAGAGTCCAGAGGGGTCTCGAGCTGGAGTGGGGCAGGGTGTGCAGTCCCATGGCCTCAGTCCTGGACCTCCTGGTGGTGGTGGGCAACCTCACCAGCTTGCTGGGACTCTCCTGGTTCCAGTCCCTGGGGTTGGGAGTCACAGGGGTTAACAGCCTCTGGGCTACAGACTTCCAAGACATTTGTGCGGAATTTCCGGCAGTATTTGACGGCACACTCGGCACCTACACGGGGCCCCCTGTGTCACTGGACCTCGACCCCATGGTCCAACGAGTCCACATGCTTGCCTTGCGGCCGCTGCTCACAATTCAGCTGAAAATTGAGCAGGAACTGGACAAATTGGTTGCACAGGGGATCCTTGAGTCTGTGTCACATGGCAACTGGGAAACCCCCATTGTAAGAAGGAAAAATGTCTGCTCGGCTTGCCATTGGTGGAGTTCCTGGGATTCACTGTGGATGTGCAAGGAATCCACCCCACTCAGGACAAAGTAAAGGCCATCACAGAGGCCCCAGCCCCCAAGTCCAAGGCGGAGCTCCAATTCTTCTTGGGACTATTAAATTTTTATCATGCCTTCCTCCCCCACAAGGTGGAGGTTGCAGAGCCTCTGCACAGGCTCCTGGACAAAAATGCAATGTGGGCTTGGGGGCCCTGCCATGCAGCTGCCTTCCAAGTCATGAAAGACTTACTAGTATCTAATGTGGTTCTCACCCATTTTGACAAGTCCCTTCCCATGGTGTTGGCCTGTGACACATCTCCATATGGGGTGTGGGGGGGGGTGTTCTGGGGTATTGCTTGCCAAATGGACAGGAGGTTCCAGTTTCCCACAAAAGTCCTTGAACTGGACCTTGAACTTGCCCAGCCCCCAGATTGTGATGGGGTTTTTCTGGAAATCCCATAGTGTTAAGCTGGGGGTTTTCCTTAAGCGGCCCCCCCCTGCGGACAGAGTTTCCGGAAGGTGTCTTCCAAAATAATGGAGTATGAAGACCCTGTGTCCAGCTCCATGGTGCAGGGGGAACCCTCGATTAGGACGGGGACCTTAATCTTGTTGGGGGGTGTCCCGGGGCAAGCTCAGTACCTGTTGGCAGGGTGATGAGGTTGCATGAATTTCTGCTGATTCCTGGTGGGCTAGAGTGTGGTGGTTGGAGCAGGATTGGCAGGCCCGAGCGATATGGCCCTTCTTGCTGCATGACCAGCACTCTGCATCCTGGAAACGGCAATTCCGGCTGTCATGCGGGCCACCGCAGCTGGCACAGGGGACTGGGTTGTGGGAACAGGAGTGTCCAGAGGACAGGGTGGCTGACCTGTGTCCTGTGAGGGTCGAGCTCCTGTCCCCAGTGGGTCATGGTGCCTCTCGCTGGGAACGCCGGTTGACCTGGAGTACGTCCTTCTCCTCTTCAGACCTGGACGATACGGAGGTCCAATGGGTGTGGGATGCTCGCTCTTTCTGGGTAGACTCGAAGGCCACAGCTGCCTGGAGCCCCCCCCCCCCACCTCCCCTGGCCTGCCCACTTAAGCGAGCAAGCCAGGGAAGGCCTGAAGAGAGAAGGGTTTTAAACTTTAAACCCCATCTCTCTGGAGTAGCACTGCAGCAGTGACACAATCTCCTATTGTATTCTATGGCTCCATAGGATACAATGGAAAGATCATGCCACTGCTATGGCATGACTCCAGAAAGAAGGGGTTTAAAGTCTAAAACCCTTTTCTCTAGAGTCGAACCGAAGAAGCGGCGTGATCTCCTATTGTATCCTATGGGGCCATAGACTACAATGGAAAGATTGTGGTGCTGCCACAGTGCAACTCAAGAGAGAAGGGGTTTAAAGTTTAAACCCCTTCTTTGTGGAGTCACACCGCAGCTGTGGCCCCATAGGATACAATAGGAGATTGCTGCTGCGACGCGACTCTAGAGAGAAGGGGTTTAAACTTTAAACCCCTTCTCTCTTGCATCACGTTCCACAGGCCGTCGGGGGAGGGGGGAGAAAGTGGATGGACAATGGGGACCTGTGTGTAAGCACCCTGAGAAACAGCCAATACATTTGTTCTACCTCCCATCTTTCTAGAGCCTGTTGTATTGATTTTACAATGAGCCTTGCTACTAGTTATATTATAAAACCATTAAAAACAAACTCCACCCAAAACATACATCATTTAAGTTTTAAATTTAAATTAAAAGAACACAGTTTAAATAAATACAAAACAGTTAAAATACACACCAAACATTAAAAAAACCCTATAGTTTTGAAAGGAGACATTATTAAGGGAATGCCAGATGAAACAAAACATGATACACCCACTGGCAGAAGATGTGAACAGAAGGGGACAGACATGTCTCCCTGGGGAGAGAGTTCCAGACTTTTGGTGCATTGTGGACATGATGGAACCTTGTGGAATGCCATAAGCCAAAGGGCAAGGGGATAAACAGCAGTCCCCCAGAACCACCTTCTAAAATCTAGCCTCCAGGGAGGACCAGGACCATTGCAGAATGGTGCCTCCCAATCCCATTCCAAATAGGCAGTCCAGAAAGATACCATCATCTATGGTATCAGAAGCTCCTGAGAGGTCCAGGAGAATCAACAAAGTCATACTCGCTCTACCCATCTCCTGGTGTAAGTCATCCTCTAGGGAAATCAAGGGCCAAGGACAGACTGGCAGTCTGGCCCGCTCTGCCTCCGCTTTAAAAGTGGAGGCAGAGCGGCCGTTCAGACTGCCGCATCTGCCTGGAGGAGGCGGCCCGGACGCAATGCGTCCGGCGCCGCACTCCTCCTGCAGTAGCCGGACACCACTTCAAAGTGGTGTCCCGGATGCTGCGGTGCGCGTTCCACCCACTTCTGGCGGGTGTGAACACGTGCCGGGCGGGGAAGCCGCGTGTCGGGTGGGGGAGTTGCACGGCATTTGGATGCTGCCGCTGGAAGCCGCCTGCAGTCTGGATGCTGCGGGCGGCTTCCTTGCAGCGGCATGTGAATGCCGCGTGGTGGGGGCAATTCCCCCCGCCTTGTTCTGCCACGCCACGGAGGCGCGGCAGAACTCCAGTATGTCCTCGGCCAAGGTTGATTCAGCAATCCAGACTGGAAGGAATCTATACAATTTGCCTTATTCAGGAAAACTTGAATCTTCCAGACAGCTGAACAACAAGCTACAAGATCAGTAGGCTAACAGCCACAGTTCAAAAGCCCTTTGACACTTGTTCTTCAGGTTGTGCCAAGGGTTTAAGCCCCAGGTCCAAACAGAATACTAGCAGGAAAAAGACCTGATGATTTGGCAGATATTTATCTTTAAACCCCTTTACTTTCATTATTGCTAGCTAAGAGGCTGTTAATATGAATGCCTGTGCTTTATTGGCCCAATCCGCATCTAGCATTTGCTCCGCTGTTTTACCAAACCCACACTGGAACAGAAATTCCCATCTGCATTGCATGCCACTTTCACTTTGATTGATTGTCGAATTTTATGCAGTCAGTACGGCGTTGGCCTGGGGTATTTGAATGTGGTTTTGAGCTGCATCTTTTTCTGTTCCAGTGTGGATTTGGTAAAGCAACGGAGCAAATGCTAGATGCAGATTGGGTCATTCTCCCATAAAATCTCCTTGTTTCCTGACCTCTTCATTCTTGCAGTCCTCTGGTCTTTCTTCCTGCTCTGTTTCTTGATGTCATTTGCTAATCGGCTCTGATGTGCCTGAGGGATTGGCTCTGATGGTGCCTGGGGAATCTAGGGCCAGGTAGCAGAATAGTACGTGGAACTTATATAGTATCAGTATTGTTAGTTCAAGATCTATGAAAAGTTTGGTACACAAAACTGCATCATTAGTGCTTACCAGTCACTAGCATTGGATTTTTTTCTCCTCTTTATTGAATTTGTATGTTTCCCTCCCTCCATGGTTGTGTGCATTAGTTCTTTCACCTTTTGCCATTGAGAGCTTTTTACCTACACATGTAATTTATAAATGGGCTTTGTAAACTGTCTTCAAAATCCATAATGGGTAAGAGTAGCTTTTGTGACCTTATTTGCAAGTTTTTCCTCTATGGGAACCAAGATATGTGTCTCATATCAAACAGGCTCAAGTGATAAAAGCCTGTAATCTTCAATTATGTTTAGCACACTGAACTTCCATTAACTTCAGTGACAATGTACTGCACATAACTAGCTGCATGATTGCAGCCAAATAGTTTAGTCTTTTTCAAAACTGACAACAATCTAGATCTATCATAACTAGCTTTGCAGAACTTTCTATCACTCAGTAAATTCTACTATTAAAAAATTCCACTGTAACATGCAAACATTTTGAAATTAGAAAATAGCATTTTTTTATTATTTAAGATGTTTAAATACAACCGTGTCTAGCATCCCTGCGCCTACAAAGCTGTGACATTCTTCAACTGAACAACAATTCAAGCTATAAAGAAACTGTTAAGTAACTATATAACAGGTGGGTAGCCATGTTGGTCTGGTCTCAAACTTTGTTCTAACTCAGGGGTAGCCAAATTGTGGCTCAGGAGCCACATGCGGCTCTTTCACAAATATTGTGTGGCTCAGGGTG
Organism: Lepidodactylus listeri; assembly: GCA_029233225.1. NCBI lineage: Eukaryota > Metazoa > Chordata > Lepidosauria > Squamata > Gekkonidae > Lepidodactylus > Lepidodactylus listeri. Next base: position 111,964,478 of record JARCFY010000001.1, on the reverse strand, counting down.
GTTGGGGAAGTGAAGGGGAGTCATGCCTCTCCAATCAGTCTTCCCTTCTCCAGCCAGTGTTCCCCTTCCTGGGTAGGCTTGAGGTGGGGGGAGCAGAGAAAGAAAACAACTTTAAATGCATTCTCAAAGCCACCCCCCCCCCCCCCAGCTAGCTTGAAGAAGGCATTTGTCTCTTTATATCCTTCTCTAAGCCATGCCAGCTGGCATGGGTGGGGGGACTTGGAGGATGCATTTAATGTTAGAATATTGTGTAATATAGCACTTCCGGAAGAGACAGACTTAATGGTGGACGGCTCTCACCGCATCTGCGGGAGAGGTGATCCGCTCTTGGCGGGGTAGAAGGGGCTTTGGACAGGTGCTGAGCCCCCAGAGACCCTAGTAAAGGGGCTCTGCCTGGGGTGGCTTGAGGGATGTCTCTCCTTGTGGTGGCGACCACTGGATTGAGACACCCTCCTTCACCCCCGTAGGTTCCCCTTGCTGCAGAAGCCTCTGGGCTATTCAAGCGTAACTGTGAAGCAGCAGAGAATACCGATCGGAGAAGCAAGGCAACTTCCTGATACGCAATGGTGATTCCATTGAAAGCAGCTTGGAAATGCTGGAGGGCTGGATCACATGCATGAAGAAATGAGCTTTTAAACGGCATTAGTGTGAAAAAGAGACTTTCTTCTTTAGATCTTCTTATCTAAATATAAACAAAACAAAACAGCAACAATGACGGGGAGACAAAAACCCTCCCCTAAGCCAGGAAGCGGAGTTCCGGCTGCAAAGAGCAACATCACAGAGATGAGCACAATGTTCTCATTGATGCTGAGACCCCTAGTGGATCAGATGACAGCTCTCAATGCCAAGATGGATACAATGCAGAAGGAAATGAAAGAGTCCGGAAAAATAAATGAGAAGCTGCAACAAGAACTCATGGAAGTAAAAGCAACAACAAGTAAGCATGACTCAAGACTACAAAAAATTGAAAAAGAAAAGGCTTTTCAAAGCGACAACATCTTAAAACTTCAGATGAAACGTTCAGATTTTTTCCTGAGACTGCAGAATGTTCCTGAGAAAAAAGGGGAGGATCTTAAAAAACTATTGAGTGAGGCATTAGCACCGCTGGCAGGTATTGAAGCGGAGAAACTACATAGCGACATGGATTTGGTCTACAGGACCTATCCAGATTTTGTGAAAAAGAAAAACCTGCCAGGTGAGATCATGATAAGGTTCTCCAAAAGATCAACAAGGGATGTGGTGTTAAAAACCACAAACAGAACAACACTGAAGATCCAAGAAGAGGAAATCAAGGTTCTAAAAGACATTCCATTTGAAATTCGAAAAAGAAGAAAAGCCTACAAGAATATAACAACATGGTTACAGTCTGAGTCAATTACGTATCGTTGGAATTTTCCAGAGGGACTGTCTTTCAGCTATAAAAGCAAGAAATACAAGATTGACTCTGTAGAACAAGCCAAAATATTTCTGGAAAAATGCAAGAAAAAGAAAGCGGAGAGGGAGTCAGATGACTCACTAGAGTCACAGGAAAGTATGTATGGCTTTGATGGCTCAGAAAGTGGAGAAGAAGCATCGGACTCAGAAAAGGGAGCTGCTGCTCCCAAGCTCAGCAAAGACACTAAAAAGACAAGAAGAGAAACGAAGAATAAATAATGTTATAAACAATATGTAATGATGGTACACTATGTCTAAATGTAAACGGAATAGTAGGCATTTTCTTCGTTGCTGTATGTGCCAGTTAATCAGCTTTGTTATGTGTAGAAGCAGAAACATGAACTTAGATGTTTAACCAAGAAAGTATATTGCTTTTCAGTTTTAAAAGTTAGTTAACTTGATTATTGCAAACAGTACTCTCTGTATAGGATAATATAGTATAGTTATTAGCGGTAAAGTTGTAAAAATAGTAAAAAATCAATAAAAATCTTTATTAAAAAAAAAGAATATTGTGTAATATTAGTTCATGTCTTGTGGCTCTCAAACGTCTGACATTTATTCTATGTGGCTCTTAAGCTAAGCAAGTTTGACCACCCCTAGCATTTGGGGGGAATCTCTATGGTAACCATATTGCCCCCCCATGCTAGAGCACCCCCTGAGCAGAACATGATAAGGACCTGGTAACCCTAGTCTGAGTAGACAATACTGACTTTGATGGACCAAAGGTCTGATTCAGTATAAGGCAGCTTCATGTGTTCATGTGTTCTTCTCAGCTGTTCACCCATCTACATTTTATCTGCCTTCCATCTTGAGCTATATTATTTATTTACTTTGTTTATACCCCCCTTTCTCCACATTGGAGATCAAAGCAGCATACATTATTCTCGCCTCCTGTTTTTTCTGCACAACAACCCTGTGAGGTAGATTAGATTGAAGTATGTGTACCTACTCTGAAGCTTTAACTACTATACCACACTGGCTTTTCTAAGGCCGCTGCTATTAAATAGTAGCGAACAACCAGGCCTAGCTAAGTCATGCAAGATGAGTGGTATCAAGTCACTCAGAAGTTGCTTCCCAGCCTAGGGTTTCCAACCTCTAGGTGGGACCTGGAAATCTCCCAGAATTATAACTGAACTCCAGACAACAGAGATCTGTCCCTGTTGAGAAAATGGCTGTGTAGTAGTTGTCAGACTCTTGGACAAACATGTTCTCAACAACACTCTCTTGACAGTGATGTTTATTGAGGGATTTAGATGTTCCAAGCTAAGACCTTCTGTGTCAGAACTAATGCTTTTGGCACCAGGCCTGCAATTATACATAATTCAAACAAGCCACCCCATCTCCCATCCAATCACTCCATTCTGCCAGCCCACCTAAATCTAACGCTTCTTGCAGGCCCTCCTTCCTCCCACCTGCATATCTACCATTATGTTATCTACGACAGTCAAGCTAGCTGAGACAGGCAACCAAGGTAGTGTACATTCTTCCTACTTTGGGAGGCTTCTTATGGAATCAGTTGCTGAGCTGAGGAAGCAAAGCAGTTCACATGCACACACATTCACACTGATCTCCTCCCCCCCCAACACCCACGTACATACTCAGAGAAATAAGGACCACAAGCAGGGCTATTTTGGGGCAGGAACGCACAGGAATGGAGTTCCGGCTGGCTCCTGAGTTGGCCACACCCAGCAGGAACTCATTAGCATAATAGGCCACACCCAACAGCAGAAACTCATTAGGACTGGCTACATTAGGGCTATGTGGCCTAACATGCAAATTAATTCCTGCTACAAAAAAAAGCCCTGGGTTTTGACAACAAACAAGATAAACAGAATAAGAAGCAAAAGGTGGGTGTGGCTGGATGACCACACTTCTGGCAACAAGCGGGTGAGGCCCAATATGCTAATAAGCTGTCTTGTCAGGGTTGTGGCCTAATATGCTAATGAGTTTCTGCTGTTGGGTGTGGCCTATTATGCTAATGAGTTCCTGCTGGGCTTTTTCTACAAAAAAAGCCCTGACCACAAGAAACACAAAATCATGGCAAATGAAATTCTGAGTTTGACAGTAGTAGGAGGAGGAGGCGAAGAAAGTGGCAGTGGGAGTTGGAATGGGGATTGGTTATTCACCATTTGATTTTATCTTGTTTTGTCTGTGGTTGTACATCGCCCAGAGCCCTGCAGAAGCAGGGGTTGGGCAATTCATCAATACAATTGATGATGATGATGATGATGATGATGATGATGATGATGATGGAAGAGGAGGAGAGCTGGTTTCTACACCTTGCTCTTCACTACCCAAAGGAGTCTCAGAGCAGCTAACAATTGCCTTTCCTTCCTCTCCCCACAACAGACACTCTGCAAGGTAGGTGGAGCTGAGAGACCTCTGAGAGAGCTGTATCTGACACAAGGTCACCCACCTGGCTTCATATGGAGGAGTGGGGAATCAAACCCAGTTCTCCAGATTAGAGTCTGCCACTCTTAACTACTACAGCAAACTGGCTTGTAGGGTGGACTCTATGACATTATATCTGGCTGAGGCCTCTTCCCTGTCCAAACCCTGCCTTCCTCAGTCTCTACCACAAAATCTCCAGGAATTTCCCAACCTAGTGCCAGCAACCCTAGTCAAAACTGGACCCAAGAAGATCTCCTCAAAGGCCAAATAGGCCTGGAAAGGGCCGTCCCCACACATTTTACTCACTGAAACCCAGCCTGGATTACTGTTGTTGCTTAGTAAGAGCCACTGAGGGAATCCTTTGCTTAAAGATACAATCACTCCTTTTATCATTTTTCCATTTTTTAAAAAATACATTGTAAACCTGGGGCCCTTTTCAGGTTTGTAGAAAGATCTGTCTTCCTCATTCACAGCTCCAGTCACCAGATTTAGGTATCGAAAGATTTCCTCCCTTTGCTATTAGTATATAGATATGTAAAACTGTTTAATAATATTCTGTAATCTCAACATCCCATCTATCAGGACAGGTCCCAGTCTCATATCCCAGTTCAACTCAGCCATGCCAGTATTTCAAGGGTGCACCAAAGACAGTCCGTACCTTTATAACCAGCCTCCTGGGCCCTGAACCTGGGGTGGTCTTTCCCAAGAGAGAGAGAGACCCCAAAATGACCTCTGAACCTCCACAAGGAGTGCCCTCATAAAGCCAGGCTTGGCTTAAACAGTCACTTTTGCTAGGAAGCTAGGAGAACCACATCGCGGCTGGGAAAACTCAGGGCGAATGAAGATTCTCCAGGCTGGCTGCACTACCAAACATCCTCCATGCAAGCAAACCCCCCCCCCCCCACTTCTCTCCTGTCAGCTCAGTCCAAAAGGACTAAGAATGAGCAAGTCTCTGCTCTCACCTCAGGCATTTTCTACTAACCAAATGGCTGGTCTTTTGTCTGTCACATGTACAGACAGGCTGGGACAAAGAGCCTCTGGTCTGTGTTATTGTCATGAATGAAGTATGCTGCATGTTTCCAGCTCCAACTTTTGTTTCACTTGTATGTCAGGAAATAATCCTCTCATTCCTGTCTCCATATATTTGTCTAAAATATCTGCATTCTTATACCTATGCCCGACATATCAAGGTAAATATTAACTCTCCATGTCTAGTGAATGGTCTCCCATTCAGGCTCATCTTGCTGCACATTAAGAAACATCACCTCTTTTGTCTGGCACCAGGGAAATGCCAGACCACCCTATTGTTCCACAATGGACACTCCCAGCCCAACCATCTAGCACCTGGCTAGGCCCATCATAGCTACTGTTAATCCAAACTCTGCCCCTCTGGGACCCCATTGGTCACACACCTAGGTTGTGCCCCTCCTGACAACTGTATCCCCTGGGACACCTGACTGGTCCAGGTAATCTTTTGTCTTCACCTGAAACAAGCCCCTCAACCTCCTATTGGTCAGCATTGCTCTCCAAAGTCTATATCAGTCCACGCACATGACCTCAGAGGGTGTGCCTCTGCTCTGATGTGATGGAGTAGGGAATCAAAGCCGGTTTCCCCAGATTAGAGTCCATGCTCCTAACCACTATACCAAACTGGCTCTCTTAAGGGTTAATATGGATCGTAGAGGGCCTTAACAGTCCTTCAGGTATTGTTAATTGGTTTCTCAGCCTGCATATCTCTTATTATCTTCAAGGCCAAAGATGGAAGCCTGGCAATTAATTTCCCAGGGGAGCTTGTAATCTGGGGGGAGGGGGGTTGGGGAGCGATGAGGTAATCTTTTAGAGAGTTCTCATGGAGACAGGTTCTGATTGGATGTCATCATTGCCTGATTTGCTGGGCCCAAAAATTATAATTCAACTGTGGCCCTGGAGAGGAGAGGCTAGCTGAGATTTTCATAGACTATGGGCCAAGACTACGATCTGCAGTTGCCAGGAGTGTAGACAACACTGATTTGAGGCTTTGCATTCAAACTAAGGTTTGTGCCACCTAACACAATTCTTGCAAGTCTTAGGTAGTTGAAGCTAGCTTTGTCGTTTTCCGTTCTGTATGATTTTAGAGTAATGTGTTGGAAATAATTTCTCTTTATTACAATCTCTTGAATAAAATGTATATATATATATTTAAACAACGCTCTGTTTCTTGTCAGCACTTACTAGGGCTGCCAAGTCCCCCCCGGGGGGGGAATCCCCCGCTAAAGGAGTCCCCAATCTGCTGGCCTGGATTCGGCCAGCGGGGGTAACCCCACCCCCGAACTGGCCCGATTGGGCCAACTGCCCCAGCGTGATGATGTCACCCAGAAGTGATGTCATCATGCTGGGCACTTTGCCGGGTCGACGCTCTAACAATTGCCCCCAAAACTCTATGGTACCATAGAGTTTTTGGGCGATTGCCAGAGCGTCACCCTGGCAACGTGCCCAGCATGATGACGTCACTTCCGGGTGATGTCATCACGGCGCACGCGTGCTTTGTGCGTGCAGACTCCCGGACTTGGGACAGGAGTCCCCCACCATTAAACAGGTAAGGCTTGGCAACCCTAGCACTTACCCTGGGAGCCCACAGGGTTAGCCTCAAGCTTCCTGAACAGTCACATGTTTGAAATGTCGGAAAACAAACACATGCCCTTTTTTGGATAAAATACCTTAGATGTGTCCGATACTTCTTACTTTTAACAAAGATTAGAGTGAAGAGAACACTGGCAATTACAAAATCCAGACTGCAGTCCACATAAAAACATCTGTTGGAGAAATATACATTCTGGAGTCATAATATGCCTCAGAGCCATATCACGAAACAATTCTTCACTGACCAAAAGTAAAAGTAAATAGCTGTGAGTTCAGCTCCCTGATGAGAAAGATGATAAGAAATAAAATTGTTTTCAAAGTGATGAGAAGCTAAAAAGGAGGTTGCTGAGAACCTCTGATCCCACACTTGGGAATGTGGCTAGTTGAGAATGTCATGCTGCAGAGTCAACAGGCTCCATTTCTGGTCAAAGGAGGCTGAAGACAGTAACTAGGGGTCATGAAGAATTATGTGCAATTGCTGTATGCACTCCACACAAAAAGGTAAAAGCAATCAGAGCAATCACTACTGTAGGATGCCAAATGAAAGCAGTATATTTCCACAGAACATTTTGAAGCAATTACCATACAAGAAGCTCCTAAAATTCACTAAACTCTTGAGGACTGCACAAGGAACTAGGAACTAGCCAATCTGAACACAATAGCCAAATTTCCAATCCTAATTGTATTTTACTGTTATCTCTAAAATCCCAGTGCTTAGCTGAACATCATACGAGGTTCTTGATAGAATTTGTATATCAAATACAAATTAAACAAACAATATCCAAAGAAAAGAAAAAAGCATACAGTCTGAAGGAGGAGGAGGAGATTGGATTTAAACCCCACCCTTCACTACCCAAAGAAGTCTCAGAGCGGCTTACAAACTCCTTTCCCTTCCCCTCCCCACAACAGACACCCTGTGAGGTAGGTGGGGCTGAGAGAGCTCTGACAGAAACTGCTCTTTTTCAAGAACAGCTGTGCCAGAGTTATGGCTTGCCCAAGGTTATCCAGCAGGTGCAAGTGGAGGAGTGGGGAATCAAACCCAGTTCTCCCAGATTAGAGTCCGAGCACTTAACCACTACACCAAACTGGCTCTCACACCAAAAGGAAACAGTTCTTTACACAAAGAGGGAATGTGGAATTTGCTGTCAGAGGATGTACTGGTGGCCACAGGAATAAACAGTGGTGAAACATGCCTGCTCTGGCCTGCAGGCCCAATTCTGCCCTGTTCTCCTAGGAGGGGCGTTTCTTTCACTCTTGGGTAGCCCACGTCCACCACCTGATCAGGATTCCCAGCTTCCCTTTCAAGTTCTGAGGCCTTGCCTGTGTTTCCTGCTGCCCAGCACCTGGTCACCATGGGGACCTTCACTGCCTTGCACCCCTGGAGGAATAGCCACTTGCCAACTCCCTGGTGCTCCTTTTAAAATAGTGTGTCCAAGATGGTGGAGGTCTGTGGAACAGAAAACCACTACCAGCATCAAAAAATTATAAAGTATTTATTAAAAATAAAATATTTACAAGCATATTTTTAGCACAGCACCCGACTAAGGGATTTTTTAAAAAAGACAAAAAAGCAAATTGAAGAATACTGGACTCGGGAGACCAGGAACAGTGAAATCATGAAGCCTTTACTGAGTGATTCAGCATGTCCAGTAGATGGTCAGATCAAGCATGTCCAGTAGATGGTCAGAACAAGCATGCTTACAGGGCTCCAGGGCCCTCATTATATGCTGGCCGGACACCCAAAAGACCCAATAGGGGCTTAACATATGCGCATGTTTGTCATAGGTTCCCTGGAGGAGCCTTTGACCGCATTGGCTCCCCAGGGAGAACCTAGGTCCCACATTGATGGAGGCTTAGAATCCGGACATTTATTGTTCCTCCAGATTCAAGCTCCCATCTCTGCCTGACCATGTGCTCTGGCCATGCGGCGGGTGCCATTACCTGGGAGCACATGGCAGGCTGGTTGCTACACAGAACATACTACATTACACCCCTCCCCCCATAGTCCGGACTGTCCCTTGGCAAACATAGTCTCTGAGGTGCGTGGGACGTTTCCATTCTCTGGTTGAGCAGCACAGGGTTGCCGGAGCCGCTGGTGTAGGGAGTGGAGATTCGGGGATATCTGCCACAGGCTGAGCCGGGTCTGGTGCCAGCACAGGGATGGCGACTGGAGTCCTGCCCTGGATTGTCCACGGAGAAGGCATGCAGGCAGCGGCGAAGCTGGTCCACCTGGTGCCTCCACCATTGTCCTTCCTCGCCCGTGACTTCATAGGAGAGGGGACCAGTGACACGGATAATCCACTCCCAGCAACTACAGGGCCCCCCAGGTGTAGTTGCGGACGTAGACTGGGTCCTCCGGCGCGAATCCTCTGGGAGCCTTGGGGATGTTGGGTTCTTTGGAGGCGCCTGGCGCCCGATTGGGGTGGAGCCGGTCGAGCTGGGTTGTCAGCCGGTGGTCCATGAGCAGCTCTGTGGGGCTGCGACCAGTAGCCAAGTGAGGGGTGGTGCGCTGGCTGAATAGGAAAGCCATTAACTTAAACCCCAGATGCCCCTGGTCCATGCACGTCAGCGCCTCCTTAGTGGTGCGGACCATTCACTCTGCTTGGCTGTTTGTGCCGGGTGAAAAGGGGCAGATCTCACGTGCCGGATGCCCTGGAGCTCCGTGAAGTGCTGGAACTCTGCGGAGGTGAAAGCTGTGCCATTGTCCGAGACTATGGTGTCCGGCAGGCTGTGGGTGACAAAGATGCACCGCATTTCTCAAATGGTGGCTTCAGAGGAGGTGGCGCACACAGGAATGACTTCCAGCCACTTGCTGTAGCTGTCGACTAGGACAAAGAAAAGCTGCCCCTATACTGGGCCCGCAAAGTCCACATGGAGCCAGGACCAGGGGTGTTGGGTGGACTCCCAGGGGCGGATGGGAGCGTGTGGAGGGTCCGGATGGGTCTCTTGGCATTTTTTGCAGCAGCGGTCATCTATCTTCTTGTCAAGGCCTGGCCACCAGACATAGCTCCGGGCCAGGGCCTTCATTTGTACTACCCCAGGGTGGTGCTCATGCAGAGCAGTCAGCACTCGTGGGCGAAGGGGTTCCGGAATCACTACCCTTGAGCCCCAGAGTAGGCACCCCTTGTGGGTGGAGAGTTCTGCATGCTGGATTGAGAAGGCCACGAACTCAGGGTCTGGATTCTTGGGCCACCCCCTTCCCACCCAGTTGGAAACCCGGGAGAGTTGACGGTCCTGGGCTGTGCGCTGGGCCACGTCCCATACTTAAAGTGGCAGGTCCTCAAGCAGAGCGATGTGGTAAGCCGGAGCTGGGTCAGGGACGCAGGAAGGCAGCGGAAGGCGGCTGAGTGCATCTGCATGGCCCATGGCCTTCCCCAGGCAATGCACCAAGTTGTAGTCATACCCTGCGAGGAAGATTGACCATCGGAGGACTCGTGGGGACAACATCTGTGGTGTGCAGCAATCTGGGGCGAGGAGGCCCAGAAGAGGTTTGTGGTCCATGGCGACCGTGAACCTGCGCCCGTACAAGTAAGTATGGTACTTTTTTGCCTCGGCCACAATCACAAGCGCCTCCTTGTCTATCTGAGCATAGTTCCTTTCAATCGAGGCTAGGGTCCAGAAGAAATATGCGACCGCGACCTCCCGGCCGTCTGGCAGTTTGTGATCCAAAACTGCCCCCACCTCATAAGGAGATGCGTCACAGGCCAATACGACGGGCAGGGCTTCATCGAAGTTGGCGAGGACCGCATTGGACATTAGGAGGTCCTTGATGCCCTGGAAGGCTGCCGCCTGGCAGGAACCCCAAGTACAGGTGGTGCTTTTGTCCAGGAGCCTATGTAAGGGCTCAGCTACCGCCACCTTGTGGGGAAGGAATGCATGGTAGAAGTTGATGAGTCCCAGGAAAGACTGCAGCTCAGCCTTGGACTTGGGGGCTGGGGCATCGGAGATGGCCTTTATCTTGTCCTTAGTGGGGTGAATTCCGTGGGCGTCCACCTTGAAGCCGAGGAAATCCACCACAGGCACCCCGAGAACGCACTTCTTGCGTTTCACCTGCAGGGCGGCATCCTGGAATTGCTGGAGGACGGAGTGTAGGCGGGCCGAAAAGGTCTTCACGTCCAGAGCCACGATCAGGACATCATTGAAAAAGGGCTGCACACCTGGAAGACCTTTTAACAAACAGTCCATTAACTGTTGGAAGATACCGGGGGGGTTGCTGACCCCGAACTGGAGGCGCTTTACCTTAAAAGCCCCCTTGTGTGTCACAATGGTCTGTGCTTCTGCTGTGGCATCATCGACTGGCAGCTGCTGGTAGGCCTGGGCCAGGTCTAGTTTTCCAAACACTCGTGCCTCAGACAGGGAGGCCAACACATGGCTGATGACCAGGACTGGGTAGGCGTGGGCTTGAAGTGCCGTATTGATGGTGCACTTATAGTCCGCACAGATGTGGATGTCCCCATTTGCCTTCGTTGGCATCACAATCGGTGTCTCCCATCGAGCGTGGGACACTGGTTCTAGTACTCCCTGGGCAACCAGCTTATCGAGCTCCCGCTCGATCTTGGGCCACACTGCGAACGGCGGATGGAAGATCGGTATGCGCACTGGCCAGACCGCGGGTTTGAGGTCTAGGGTGATGGGCGGCCCCATATATGAGCCCAGTGCCCCATTGAAAACCACTGGGAATTCCACACAGATGTCGATAAAATCTGTGGGCTGCAGGCTGTGTACCCCAGTGATGCCCAGTCCTAGGGGCTGGAACCAGAAGTGTCCCAGCAGGCTTGTGAGGTTGCCTGCCACCACCAGTAGGCCCAAGCGTCCCATAAAGTTCTTAAATTGGACCCGGAACTTGCCCAACCTCCTTATCAGTATCGGGTTCTTCTGAAAGTCCCACAGGGTTAAGCCCTGGACTTTCCGAAGTCGCCCCCCCCCCCACAGGGCAGTTTCTGTGGAGGGTGGACTCCGAGATTATGGAGTGGGATGACCTGGTGTCTACTTCTATCTGGCAGGGGGTCCCCTCTATCAAAACTGAGACCTTAATTTTGTTGGGGGTGTCGGGAGGCAAGTTCATTACCTGCTGTGTCTTGTGGTGGCTGCAGGTTGCTGCTGTTTGGAGGAGTTCGGCAGACTCCTGGTGCATGGCTTGGGTGCGGTGGTTGGAGCGGTTGTGGCAGGCCTGGGCAATGTGGCCCTTCTTGCCGCATGACCAGCATTCTGCTTCCCAGAAATGGCAGGTCCGGCGGTCATGCTGGTCGCCACAGCTAGCGCACGTGGAATGTTTGGAGTTTGGCATCACTGAGCGGGAAGCCTTCTCACCCGAGTAGCGGGACCCCTGTCCTGGAGGCCAGCACTGTACCTGGAGTGTCTCATTGTCCTTGGTACATCGGAGTCTGCAGCAGCCCCGGTCTCATGGGTGGCCGCGGATGTGCCTAGCTTCTTTTGCTGAGAGACCTCAAAGGCACAAGCCATGTTTAGCATATCATCCAGGGTGGCGGTGGAGTCAGCCATCAGCTTTCTTTGAAGCTTGGGGTCACAGACCCCACACAGGAATGCGGAGTATATCGTGTCCTCTACGGCCACGAACTCGCACCCCACCAGGAGATGGTGGAGGTCCGCCAGGTAATTGGAGGCAGACTCACCCTTCTGCTGCAGCTGGCAGAAGAACTTCACCCGCTGCATGTTTTTGGAGGGTCTCGGCAAGAAGTGGTTCCTTAGGAGTGCCATGATGTCGTTGTACGTGGCCTCCACTGAGGTATGAGGGGAAAGCAGGTTGCAGAGTAACTTCAGTGTCTTTACCCCGCAGGAGGCCATGAGCCAGGACTACTTCTTCCCGGCATCCATGATGTCCTGTGTGTTGAAGTAGGATGTGAGCTGGTCCGTCCAGGCTTCCCAGTCTTTGGGGCAGGCTGGATCGAATGGGTGGGTGGTTCCCGGAGCGGCGGCCATTCTGGGATGTGCCGTAGTGCATCGAGCGAGATCCTTGGGAGCCTATGGTGGTGTGGTGGTGCTGGAGCCGAGTGGTGCTGGTGGCTGATGGATCTGGTCTGGGCTCGATGCGGTGCTGGTGTTGTCCGAGGAGTTGCTTATCAGGATCCCACCTTCATCACCAGTGAAGAGTACTGGACTCAGGAGACCAGGAACAGTGAAATCATGAAGCCTTTATTGAGTGATTCAGCATGTCCAGTAGATGGTCAGATTAAGCATGCTCCAGGGCCCTCATTATATGCTGGCCAGAGCCACACCTCCGGCCGCACCCAAAAGACCCGATAGGGGCTTAACATATGTGCATGTCTGTCATAGGTTCCCTGGAGGAGCTTTTGACTGCATTGGCTCCCCAGGGAGAACCTAGGTCCCACATTGGTGGAGGCTTAGAATTCGGACATCTATTGTTCCTCCAGATTCAAGCTCCCCTCTCTGCCTGACCATGTGCTCTGGCCATGCAGCAGGCGCCATTACCTGGGAGCACATGGCAGGGTGGTTGCTATACAGAACTTACTACATTACACAAATCCTCTGCCCCTCTCTCTAGACATGCCCTATCAGATGCTAAAATATAGGACGGGCTCTTTAGCTTAGGAGTTTTAAGTTTCTGTGGAGTAACCATTACCTTGAAGCTTGCTCCAGCTCTCTAGGTGAGCACATGGTCAGTTGCTGCCTTCCCAGTGGAGATGTCTGTGTGCTCTCATGGACTCAGCACCCACAGAAGAGAGACCTCCTTCCTGCTACAAGGAGTTTTTATCACCTCTCTTTTCCCTACCCCCTGAGCAGGTCAGGTCAGGTCAGAGAAGAGTTTCTTAGGGATTCTTCCTGGAGATTCTTCCTTGATCTGTTCTAGGCTAAAGTCCTCCAAATCTCTGTTCCCTGCTTGGAGAAAAGGGGAGATCTTGACCCACCCATTATCTCTCCTGCTAGATCTATTAGCATTTGTATGAAGGTCGGCTGAGGTATGTCTGGAAAGCAATTATTCTGACTTCCCCCCCTCCTGCCTGTTCTCTGATGGGGGGGGGGACTTTTAAAACACACAGTGGAGGTTTTGCTCATCTCAAATCTCCCAGGAAAAAAATGCATTTCTTCACAAAGTCTGTGGTGACTGAGGGGAACCTCCACATTCACAGGCACTAAACCTCTGAATCCCAGAACCAGGAAGCAACATTAGGGGAAGGTCTCAGCCTCTATGTCCTGTGGTTGGCCCTCCAGAGGAACTGGCTAGATTCAAGTCCAGTTGCACCTTAGAGACCAGCAAGAATTTCAGGGTAGAAGCTTTCAAGAGTCAAAGTTCCCTTTGTGGGACATTAGCTCATATCTGACAAAGCTTGTATCTGACTCTCAAAAGCTTATATCCTGAAAATCTTGTTGATCTCTAAGGTGCTATTGGACTCAAGTCTAGCTTTTTAAACTGCAGACCAACATGGCTACCCTTTGAAATGAATAAAAAATCAGTAAGTAAAGGGGAGAAATAAACTGGGTTTTTCACAATGTAGCAAAATAGGTGGGAAGGCAGTATGTTAGTTAATTCTTTCATAATGCTTTCAGATGGCCATTTAGGAGAACAGGGAATCCCAAGTTTACCTTTAGCTTCCATTTAATCTACTTGCCCTCTTCCCTCTCTCACATGCAGGATTTTCCCTCCTGTTTTCTTTCTTGCTGAGCATCCACTTTTTTCTATTTTCTTCTCATTTGTTTGCCTATGGCTGTCCCACCCAGTCACTTATATGTATCTATACATCTATAGCTATAGCTATCTATCTATACACACATACACACACAGAGGATCAGCCCAGGGAACTGATATAAGAGGCAAAATCACCTTCTTATATTCTGCTTTTGAAATGGCAGACAAGATACTTTTGAAAGTTCAAAATAAGCAAAAAAATTATTTGACTTGGAGGAGAAACGGTTGGGTGGAATCAGGTGTAGGGTATATTATGTAAATCAATAATAAAACTGAGGTAACTTTGTATTCACACAAACACCAGACCATTTGTTGCCAACAAGCAAGTGTTTCTGCTATTCAATAAGGTCTTTAAAACTGTGAGGCTTTCTTTTCAGTTTCTGCTTAAACATTCCAGCATAGGTTTCTGAGTTTCACTGGCATGTTAAGTTTAGAAGGCAGGAACATACAACCAATCCCAAAATCCTTCTTTTTACACAAAGCATGGATCACTTATCTTTTCCAGAAGCTATTTCCCTTCTTAACTGAGCAGGGATCACATCTCTTTACTAGAAGCAACTTCTTTTTTTTGGCTTGAATGAGGATTCTCATTGATCCACTCACTCTCTCAGCCTCCTTCCCAGTCCACAGTCAGTGCTCAACTGTCTCTTCTTCAACTGTCAGTTCCCAATTGTCATTCATTAACTGACTCTCTCAACAGAATTCCATTTGAACAGCTTATCACCCAAAGGTTCTTAGACTCTGTTAGGAATTAACCCTTGATGGTCTTTCACAGCACCATTGTCTGTATTAATTACTCTGCCAACAGAAAATGGCATGGAATGGAGGCCTGAAGCCCCCCCACCTGCAGTGTTTGGAGCTGCACAGCATGACCAAGAGGTTTTTAAAGTCCTCACATTAATGTGTGACTAAGAGCTGGGTCAGGCACACATGACCCAACTTGTGTCACATGTAATGTGTATGTTGGCACTAAGAGAAGATAAAGGGGAGTAAATTGCATGTGTCATTCTGTATACTTTATTGCTGTTTTTGGTTTATTATAGAATCATAAAGCACCCTCCATATTATGTATCCAGAAATATAATAAAAGAGACAGGAAGTTTGAGTGGGTTGTAGAATCTCTTACCTTTTTTGTAGCAATGATATCAGTCTTGGTAAGCCACCTAAGGTTGCTGAAATTAATGTGATATATAAAAATAAATATAAACATCTATCTATCTGTGTCAAGCAAGTTAAGAAAAACTTGTAAAGAACAGATAGGAAATGCTACAACCACCAAAACATTATTACTTATCAGTTTCTTCTTTAAAATATAACAAACTGCTACATTTTTAATTATCAGCTTTGAACAAAGGTCCTTACATCTGGCAGGATAGTAAACCAAGATTGCTAGCTGCTGCTAATGCTATTAGCCAGGGAGATGTAGAAGAAAAGGTAGACCAATTATGAGAATGTATCACACTGCCATATTGGCCAAAGAAATACAGTGCATAGGTTGTGTTGCTAAATGCATCTGTCAGAGCTCTTAAACAGCAACAACTATATTCTATTAATGAGGGTGTAGGGAGCTTCAAAGTACTCATAACCTTGACCATATACTGAATTATAAGTGATGCTGCAATTCAACAAAAGTGTATCTGAAGTGCAATGTAAGCTGGACTGTCATTCCTGGTTGTCATCCAAACAACCATTATCAGGAATATATTTAGCTTGGTTTTAATGTGATAAATTACACTCTCAGCTTTCATCCCTTCCTAGTGGAAAACATCAAACCAGCTAAGGTACACAGTACTTTAGCTTCAATCCATTACAACTCAAAGCGATGCCCAAGGTACAACATATATATATCCCTCTACCCACACACAAACAGAAATAATTTTTGCAGGTACATTGCCGTTCAAAGGATAGGGTAAGACTTTTTACCCATTTGTTGACCCTGGTTACACTATATATTATGCACTTCTGTAATGAAATTTCTGAGCATTTTTTAGTGAACAATGGAGCAAAGTATAAAGAAAGTTGCTGAAAATGGAAATATGATAATAACGTATAGCAAGTGCCATGGAGAATGTATAGGCATACATAAGAATATAAGAGAAGCCAATGTTGGATCAGGCCAATGACCCACCCAGTCCAACCCTCTGTCACACAGTAGCCAAAAATACTAGGTGCCATCAGGAGGGCCAGCAGTGGGGCCAGGACACTAGAAGCCCTCCCACTGTTGCCCCGCCCCCCAAGCACCAAGAATACTGAGCATCACTTGCCCCAGACTGAGAGTTCCTATCTATACTTTGTGGCTAATAGCCACTGATGGACCTCTGTTCCATATGTTTATCCAATTCCCACCTGAAGCCGTCCATGCTTGTAGCCTCCACTACCTCCTGTGGCAGTGAATGTGTTAATCACTCTTTGGGTGAAGAAGTACTTCCTTTTAGCCATTCTAACCTGACTGCTCAGCAATTTCATGGAGTGCCCACAAGTTCTTGTATTGTGAGAAAGGGAGAATGCCCTATCCCATGCATAAACTTGTATATCTCGATCATGTCACCCCTCAGTCATCATTTCTCCAAGCTAAAAAGCCCCAAGCGCTTTAACCTTTCTTCATCGGGAAAGTGTTCCAAGCCTTTTATCATTATAGTTGCCCTTTTTCCGGAGCTATAATGTCCTTTCTGAGGTGTGGTGACCAGAAATGCACATAATATTCCAAATGAGGTCCCACCATCAATTTATATAGGGGCATTATGATACTGGCTGATTTGTTTTCAATTCCCTTCCTAATAATCCCCAGCATAGTGTTGGCCTTTTTTATTGTAGTCACACACACCCTTGACATTTTCAGTGAGTTATCTACTATGACTCCAAGATCTCTCTTTTGGTCAGTCTCCACCAGTTCAGACCCCATCAACATGTATTTATAGTTAGAATTCTTATCACCCATAATGAATTTGTCCTGATCACTTAAATCTTTCTTTTTAAA
Source organism: Lepidodactylus listeri (assembly GCA_029233225.1). NCBI lineage: Eukaryota > Metazoa > Chordata > Lepidosauria > Squamata > Gekkonidae > Lepidodactylus > Lepidodactylus listeri. The sequence continues at coordinate 111,947,391 of JARCFY010000001.1, read as the reverse complement.
TTATCATCAGTTTGTCTCTATAATCATTTGATTATTAACATTGTTGTTACCTCAGTCCTTGAAATAATAGTGGTTTAGGAGGGAGAAGGGGGTTACTTCTCAGTTTTGCTTCCTGCCTTTCTTTCTGAACAGTCCTTTCGTGTTGAAGCTACCTCCATTAACTTAAGCAGGGCTCAGCCTTGCGAGGTTAAGTGGGACTGATTTGTTTTGCCTTGCTTTGTTTTTACATTTACTTTTCCTGAAGGACTTGCACACAAGACAAGTGAGTTTGAAGGAGAAAACTCAGGTCTGCTCTCTGGCAGTGAACAGTTTATTTTAAATATACACAGTCTTACACGCCACGCCCTTAGGTTGCTGCATCAGCGTTCAGTAGACAAGAGGGTCAACATGTGGAATCAACATGAAGGGATGAGACAACTGTCTCAGGAGCCTGCTGTTTGCAGAAGGGCTTTACCAGTAGCCAGCTTCAAGAGAACAATGCTCATTGTGTAGCAGGGAGGGGGAAGAAGCATGGACTTTGACCCCTAGCCAGCATTCCAATCTTAGATCTTCCCTACATCCCACTCTTTTTTTTTCATGCAAGGGGGCTGTCCAGGCCAGGTCTCTGTATCAGATCTCTAATCCGATGTGTCGTCAAAGAGATCTTTCCAGAACTGGGTCTGTGGGCCTCCGAAAGTTGTCATGGGGTAGGCTTGAGGGTTTGGGGGTAGCTAACTGGCAAAGTTGGCACAGGCTAGAGAGACATTGTAAACCACAGCAAAATACAATTCCCAATACAGCAAACAACACACAATATTGAATAATCTAGCCTAACCACCCAGTGGGGATCCAGCTCCAGAGAGCTGCCCACCAGGCAGGCAGGATATCTTGTTAGATGGACTCTGCCAGGGCATGCAGATTCGGGATTTGACGATTGACCACCTTGGAGTTGTCAGTGAGATTGAAGCAACACATACCGTCCAATTCCTCACAACCATGATTGTGGAGCAAGATAAATAGTCAGTTGCTGAGTGGTTCTGCACGTGGCGTAGAGAAGGGGTTTGCTGGCAGCAGGCTTGCACCTCCCCTCAGGGGGAGGGAGAGCAAGCAAAGGCAAAACAGAATGGTTAGAGTAGAATTAACAATTATAACCACACAAATTGCAGCAAAAAGATTCTCTGGGGTCTGTTCCTTTCCCTGCTCCATCAGTAGGCGCTGTGCTCTGTTGGTGGTCTGCTTGACAGCTCCCCAGGTTATCAGAGGTGCCCTCTGCCAGGGCTGCCAGAACGGGTGCTGCACTTCTGACAGGCTGACATTCGTCATCTCGGGCAGGGGGTTGGAGCTGTTGATGCTGTGCCATGCCATGGCTGGGACTGGGGCGAACACACTTTGCAGGAACCCACAGTGGACCTGTTGGAGACAAAACAGAATACCCTCTCCCCCAGGTTATCAAAGGCACCGGACCCAGCCAGGTTCGATCTGGCAGAGCCCGATACATCACCAGAGGATGGGGCAAAGGTGGACCAGACCAAAAATGTCAGTCAAAAACAGTTTGTGAGGCATGATCAGCTCCAGAGGTAACATTAAGCTGATTAACAGTGAATAAAACTCGGGCCACGGCCAGTTGGATGTTAGCCAGGTAAGGAGGGGAAAGTTCCCATTTTTATTCGTTTAGATCAGGCTACAGGGTACAGATTGCATGAGTAAAGCGAGGATTGGGGGGGGATGATAAGCAGTTTCCCCCACAAAGTCAGCTAGAGCAATTTGCCGTTTCACCCCTTTGGGGTTGCATGGATAACTCCAGAATAGGTGTCAATAGAAACATGCAAATTCTTCCAAGGGGAGAATTCAGGGACCTGTGTGACATCCATTTGCCAGAGATCACAGGGCCCATGGCCTCGGGGAATAACTCCAGCCTCCTGGATGTGAGCTAATCCTGCACAGCTGGGACATGCAGAAACAATGCGCTGTGCTTCAGAGAGAGAGAAAGTTTAAAATTGGCTGTCAGAGCACAAACATTCTGAGGAAAAACCAGGTGACAGTGGTCCCTAATGGAATCATAGAAAAGCAAGTGTACAGCAGCATCAGCACAGGAATTGCCCTCAGTGAGAGACCCAGGAAGAAAACTGTGACTTCTAATGTGGGCAACAAAAATCTTCTGAGTGCGGCTAGCTAACAACTTTTGCAAAGTGAGAAACAAGCTAAGCAGATTAGAGTCTATGCGCGAAGCCAGGCAAGCTCCTAGAAGAGAAGTAAGCAGCTCCACTACATAACAGTGAATCAGAAATGAGATTAGAAGCAGTATGACAGAAGCAGTTTGAAAATCTTGCTTAGGAAAAGGAAAAACTATTTTTACTAAATCTTGTCCAGCACGTTCTAAAATGCGCTGCCTGCCCTGTGAACAGAGCAGAACTACCAAGGTTAGGGGGCTTGGAAAAGTGAGCTGGGGAACCAAGGGATGAGCCAGATGAAAGGATGTGAGGGCTGTGTCAACAAAATGCTGACAAAGAGTAGGTGAATTTAGCATGCCTTGAGGAAGGGCAGTCCACTGAAAGCATCGAGTACGGCGTGAATGATTTAACACCGGGACTGTGAACGCAAAGCGCTGCCGGTCTGGTGGGTGCAGGGGAATGGTAAAGAAGCAATCTTTCAAATCAATAATAAACAGTTGGAAATCAGCAGGAATTAAATTTGTGTTGGGCGTGCCACATTGCAGGGAGCCCATGGGCTGAATGCAGGCGTTCACTGCTCTCAGATCATGCAGAAATCGCCATTTACCACTTTTCTTTTTTATGACAAAAACAGAGGTGTTCCAAGGAGTAGAGGAAGGCTCAATATGACCTGCAGCTAACTACTCATTCACTAAATTTTCCAGAGCAGTGAGCTTATCCTGTGGCAGTGGCCACTGATCCACCCATACTGGGGTGTCTGTGAGCCAGTGCAAGGGTAGGGCAGTGGAGTTCACCATCAAAAGTTAAAGTGGCTCCAAGCCGGGAGAGTAAGTCTCAGCCCCAAAGATTTGCATGGACTGACAGCACAAAAGGGTGCAGCTGAACATGAGTCTCAGAATTTTGAAGAGAAAAGGTGATAAACGCTGCGCTTTGGTGAGCTGCCTGGCGTCCTCCCACCCTCCGGGTCCCAACATTCTGCCTGAAAATGCCCCATTCTCCTGCAATTGAAACACTTTCCTTGGGGCTTTTGGCCTTTCTGAAGTGCTGCTGCTAATAAACCAGCCTGATGAGCAGGCTCCCTGATATCTTGACATGCCTGAATCATTTCTGAAAGACTGGGATTCCTTCTGAGACCCTGTATAACCCTGCGGCACTCAGCAGTTGCATTTTCTTTGGCCAATTTTTTCATTAATTCAGCCAGTGCCTCTGTGTTGTCAATTTGGTGCTTTAATGCTTTAATTGCAGGCGATTAATAAAATCCGGGTAGGGCTCGGTTGCCTTTTGGCGAATGGAGGAAAGGATTGCAAGGGAATGTCAGTAGGTGGGACTTCTTGCAATGCACGAAAAGCACACTCAGAGGAGATCTGAAGAATGGCCTCAGGTAGAACAATTTGCTGATCTACCAGGGCAAAAAGACCACATCCATAGAGTTGCTCTGCTATGAATTGCCCCCCAGACTGAAGACCCCAGGTCTGACATTGCTGTTGATATTCACTGTCCCAGACCACATACTGTGCTGGAGTTAAGAGCATATGTATGGTGGTTTTCCAATCCTCTGGGACCAAGAGATGATTTCTCATGGTGTCCTCTAAAAGCCCTTGGACATAGGGACTGCTAAGACCCATGTCCCAGATCCCCATGCAGAGTTCCATGAGCAAATTAGAAGGCAGGGGTTTGTACTCCACAATGTTGTGGCCATTGGCGTCCTGCTGACCAGTATAGTGAACAGGACAGAGACTTAACATCTCAGTAAGATCTTCCAAATCAGTGTTCCCACACTCCAGTTCTGTCTCAAGGACCTGGCGAACCATGTTCTCTGGGCAGTTGGCTGGTCCCCCGGTTGAATTACAAGTGGGGGCCATTGTAGCTGAAAGCTGTCCAGCCGGAGGACTGGGAACAGTGGGCGATGGGGCAGTCACCTGACAGACCGAATTTTGCCTGCATGGGGTCATGCAACTCTACTGCATGTCGAGCCTGATGCCAGACATACAGCATCTCCACTGCTGCCCTCGGGGGGGGGGGGAGTGAAGAGTCTTTCCAATTTTTTCCCATTGGCGTAGTTGTAGAGATCCCTCAAGATGATACTGGGGACACTCTTTTTCAATGATTTTCAAAAGAGTCTGTATTTGAGACAGAGTTGCAGACCCGCCACAAGCCTGTTTCAAATACCTAAGTTCCTTCGCATGCTGTTGTTGGGGGAGTGTTAAAGTTCTGCCCATACTCACCAGTTGATGGGGTCGCGGAGTCCCGATGACAAAAACGAGTGCACTCAAGGGGCCAGGCGCTGGTGAGTCGTAGTGTGATCCTCTCACATGTCCCTGTTCAGGCATCAGATGAAGGACTTGCACACGAGACAAGTGAGTTTGAAGGGGAAAACTCAAGTCTGCTCTCTGGCAGTGAGCAGTTTATTTTAAACATACACAGACTTACATGCCACACCCTTAGGTTGCTGTGTCAGCGTTTAGTAGACAAGAGGGTCAACATGTGGAATCAACATGAGGGGATGAGACAACTGTTTCAGGAGCCTGCTGTTTGCAGAACGGCTTTACCAGTAGCCAGCTTCAAGAGAACAAGGCTCATTGTGTAGCAGGGAGGGGGAAGAAGCATGGGCTTCAACCCCTAGCCAGCATTCCAATCTTAGATCTTGCCTACATTTTCCCTCTTTTCTTTATTTTTTTCATACCTTTATCTATTATCTCTCCTCTCTTTTTTACCATCCCTCCTTTTTCTCACTTGGTTTCGATCTCTGCCTAATTTTAGACATAAGATAAAGGGTTACCTGAACTACATAGTTTAAATGTGCTTCAATTGTTTATGTTTTTAAAATTATTGTTGTTACAATATTATTCTTAATTTTTGATTACAAACTAAATAATTCTTCATAGTATATTTAAAATTAAATTCATTGCAGTTGAAAGCCTTAATTGAAAATAGCACACAAATTCATCTAGCTGCTAATTTCTATCAATTTTAATATTAACTCTTATATCTCATCAACCAACCTTAGCAAACAAACAAAATTAGATTTTTAGCTATACTTGGGGCATGATCATATGCACCCATTTGACACGGAAGAGGGACAATTCACCACAGGATCAAAGTGGCACGATCACAGCAGCACATCTGGGAAGCGTCCCACAACCGTCATCAAACTGTCACAAACCCTTTTGATCCAGTGGGAAAGCGCTGTAAAAAGCTACTAGTGAAACACCAGTAGCAAATGGTTTGCTGCAGTTCACAACTGGAGGTTTTTTTTTTGATCGCACCTGCGTGGAAGTGTGGCGTCGTGGATAGCGTGATCACATGCTATCTCGATGCCACACTGGTTTTTTGTCCCCCTTCTCTGTGTGCGCATCATCAAAGGCCCCCTTCGGGGGAGATGCAATTCATTGATCCACCCCCCCCCCCCCGTTGAGGCAAATAATTGATTCTTCAACGTCTAAGCAAATCATTGATCCCCCCTTCCTCTGTTGAAGCACTTCATCGATCCCCCATTTAAGCACCTTGGAAACCCACCACACACAAAAAAAACCCCAGTCACCCATGGTTGCGTGTGATTATGCAACTGCAGCACAAATTGCTCCTCCGCAAATTTGCGTGGATTCCTGTCTGGCTTATCTTGCTCATGTGGCCGTGACCTTGATTTATCAGTTTCTTTTCTTGTTGTAATTGTTTCTTAACTGAATGAATTGAGTCACGTATCATTATTCTATTCCTTAATAGACACACTTTGTTATAGGCTGAGTTCAAATTTCTACACAAAATCCATGCACTATAACCAGACTCTCATATAGAGTTGTTCAGTTTGTTAGTTCAATCCAAACTAGTTAGGATCCCCCACACACACACACAAACTACTTTTGTAGAACTGATATTTCAGAGTTTATTGTATTTCCCTACTGGCTTAGACAGGTTGAACTCTATATTTAGTGTTCCTTTGCTTTTTACTGTTGAAAATTGCACATATATTTGTTGCTGCTGATTGAACATTGTTACTATCTGACTACACCAGTGGTTCACATCCTCTGTGGTTCTACTTATCTTAGTTCCTATTAGATCCACTCTCCATTTATATATGACTACAACTACTATACAACTATATATGACTACAACTACAACTACAAAGGGAGCCAGTTTGGTGTAGTGGTTAAATGTGCAGACTCTAATCTGGGAGAACCGGGTTTGATTCCCCACTCCTCCACTTGCACCTGACTGGATGACCTTGGGCAAGCCATAGCTCTGTACCAGCTGTTCTCTCAAGGACAGTTTGGGAAAAAGCTCTCTCAGCCCCACCTACCTCACAGGGTGCCTGTTGTAGGGAGGGGAAGGGAAAGGAGTTTGTAAGCCGCTCTGAGACTCCAAGTGAGTGAAGGGCGGGGTATAAATCTAATCTCTTCTTCTCTTCTTCTTCTTCTACATTTGCTTGGTCTTTCAATTTTACTGATTTCCTCTGCTATTTGGAGGTTCACTCACATGACTGTCACAGCACTACACTTTACAGGCATTGTGGCTACACAATTAGCATCAGCTAATACATCACATCCATTCTTTTATCATAGACACACACTTAACACTTAATGATGAACTCTAAATGGGAAGTTCTGTCTTTAAATGTATGTGGGCTGAATAATCCAGTAAAAAGAAAAAGGGTATTAACCAATTTAGCCATATTGAAATTGGATATTGTGCTACTCCAGGAAACACGCATACACTCCATATCCCAACCCCCATTAAAGGCAAACTGGATCCAATACTAATATCACACAAAAGTAAGTTCTAAATCATGATGTGTTGTGATTCTCATCTTTAAGGACACCCACCTTCAGCAGCTAGTGACAAAGCTTGATCCCAGAGGACAGTTCATATTCATTAAAGGCATTCTAGATGAACAAAAGGTCATGATTACATCGATTTATGCACCTAACAATAATCAACTGACCTTTTTGGAGGAAATCTTGACTACCCTACAATCATTTCAAAATGATGAAGTAATCCTTGGGGGGGGGGATTTCAACCATATAGTGAACAATAATTTAGATCAGTCCCATCCACCTACTAAGAAACCAAAGAGAAATAGGCAAAACTCGAGACTGGCTACTATTTTTGAACAATTTCATTTAATTCATATACAGAGGCATATGCACCCAACTGAAAGAGACTATACATATTTCTCCTTGAGGCACAACATCTATACATAAATTGACTTCATTCTCCTTTCAGACTCTCTTGTCAACAGGACACTTGGTTCTGATATTGGTTCCATCAACTGATCAGATCATGCCGGGGTGAACTGTTCCATCTTAGCCCCCTCTTCTTCGAATGCAGAATGACAGTGGTCCCTAAACAAGTCAATGTTATTCCATGAAGACCGTGTCAACAAAATTGAACTTCATATCCACAATATCTGCAAGATAACTACTGTGGCAACTCCTCCCCATCCATGGTATGGGATGCCCTCAAAGCGGTATTGAGGAGGTCAGCTAATCTCAATGACGTCATTTCTAAAAAGGAGAAAGAGGCCTTCAAATCTGAACAACCCAAATATTTTTTAATAACATTTTTATTGATTTTTCAACTATTTCTAGATCTACAATGCTAATAACTAAGCTACATTACCCTATACAGAGAATACTGTTTGTAATAATCAAATTAATTACTTTGTTAAACTGAAAAACAATATACTTTCTTGGTTTAACTAATTAATATTATGTTGCTGCTTCTGTAAATTACAAAGCTGATTGACTGGCACATACAACAACGAAGAAAACACTTATTTCTCCATTTACAATTTGACATAGTGCACCATTTAAACAAACAATTGTAACATTATTTCTTCTTCATTCCTCTTCTTGTCTTTTTAGTCTCTTTGCTGGACTTGGGAGCAGCCGCTCCCTTTTCTGAGTCCGATACATCTTCTTCACTTTCTGAGCTGTCAAAGCCGTACATACTTTCCTGCGCCTCCAGTGAGTCATCTGATCCTCTCTCCGTGTTCTTTTTCTTGCACTTTTCCAGAAAAGTCTTTGCTTGTTCAGTAGAGTCAATCTTGTAGTTCTTGCTTTTGTAGCTGAAAGACAGTCCCTCTGGGATATTCCAATGATAAATAATTGACTCAGACTGTAACCATGTAGTCAAACTTCTATAGGCTTTCCTTCTTTTCCATATTTCGAATGGAATGTCTTTTAAAACCTTGATTTCCTCTTCCTGGATCTTCAGCGTTGTTCTATTCGTGGCTTTTAACACCACATCCCTTGTTGATCTTTTGGAGAATCTTATCATGATCTCACCTGGCAGGTTTTTCTTCTTTACAAATTCTGGATAGGTCCTGTAGACCAAATCCATATTGCTTAATATTTGTTCCGCTTCCATACCTGCCAGTGGTGCTAATGCCTCGCGTAGCAGTTTTTTAAGATCCTCCCCTTTTTTCTCAGGAACATTCTGTAGTCTCAGGAAGAAGTTTGATCTTTCCATCTGAAGGTTTAAAACGTTGTCACTCTGGAAGGCCTTGTCTTTCTCAATTTTTTGGAGTCTAGAGTCATGCTTACTTGTTGTTGCTTTTACTTCCAAGAGATCCTGTTGCAGCTTCTCAGTTCATTTCCCTGACTCTTTCATTTCTTTCTGCATTGAATCCATCTTAGCATTGAGAGCAGTCATCTGATCCACCAGGGGTCGCAGCATCGCAGAAAGCATTGAGCTCATCTCTGTGGTATCACCCTTTGAACTTGGAACTCCGCTTCCTGGCTTAGGGGAGGGTTTTGGTCTTCCCATCATTGTTGCTGTTTCACTTTTGTTTATAGTTAGATAAGAAGATTCTAGGAAGAGATTTGCTTAGCCACACTAATGTCATTTAAAAGATCGTTTCTTCGCGCCTGTGATCCAGCCCTCCAGCACTTCAAAAGAGCTTCCCAGACTGCAGCAACGCCGTGGGAAAGTCTCGCAGCGTAAGCTCCGTTTATGGGGGGGGGGAGACGATCTACCCGCCCTTTCCCAACTGCTTTAATCCACAGTCTTTGCTTGAGACTCACGATTTCCCCAGTGTGTATCAGGAAGATCCATTGCTTTTCCAATTAGCTTTCTCTGCTGCTTCACGGTTGCGCTTGTAAGCCCGGAGGCTTCTGCAGCGGGGGGAACCTACGGGGGTGAGAAAGGGCGCCTCAATCCCACGATTGCCACCACAAGAAGAGGCTCCCTTCAAGCTACCCCAGGCAGAGCCCCTTCGCTAGGGTCTCTGGGGGTTCAGAACCAGTCTGAAACCCCTTCTACCCCACCGAGAGCGGATCGCATCTCCCGCAGAAGCAGAGAAATGTGTCCGCCATTATGCACGTCTCTTCCGGAAGTCAACTAACAACCCAAATATTGTTAGAAAAATTGCACAAGGACAGAGGAAGCAACAAGATTTACAGGCAACTTACAGACCTCTGCTACACCTTAAAATGAAACAAGAAGTCATATGGAATGAACCTCGAGACCACCCTGCCTAGCTAAAACATAATACCTTTCTGATAGCAGCATTGAAGAACTGGAATCTACTCAGACTCAAACTGATCCCCAGTACATCCAGATTTTTCTCACTTCTATTTCAAAGCTTGTTGCCTCCAGGCACTGATGTAGAGATGGCTAATAACTGGAGACAAGCAAACACAATTCACCTAATATACATCACATCCAAAACAGGTCTCTTTCCAAAAGGAGCTCTGGAATGCAAAATGCTCCTTATCATGGTTTATGTACCTCCAGTTGAACCATGCAACAAAACTGCTTAAACTATCACAAATCATGAGCTCCGCCCCAACCTCCTTTGAAAAACTCATAGACTCTGTAGACCAGAACTTTAAAGATTTCATAACTAAGACATACGATGGTGATAAGTGGAAGTGAAGACCAATGGAAGGGAATATGGTCCTCAAGGCTACTGACCTCTCCAGTCATCAGCACAAAACTGCAGTTATATAAGATTCTTACCAAATAGTGCCTCACACCAACAAAATGGGCCATTTTGACATCGGACTACTCCCCAACATCCTGGGAAAAATGCAGAGAACCAGGATCTTTTGCACAATGTTGGTGGCAATGCAAATTCATAACTGACTTTTGGCAAGATGCTTTACAACAAATAGAACTAATCACAGGTTAAACAATTCTGTTTTCTCCAGAACTAATGGACATGTGGCATGACATACACATTCTAAAGATCAGGTACGAACTCATAACCAGTCTTCTGGTAGCAGCAAAAAGTTCAATTTCTTCCAGATGGAAATCATCTTCAGCACCGAAATGCAGTTGTTGGTTCAACAAAGTATGGGGCCATTTTATCATGGAAAAAATTACAGATTGTATCCAACAGTCAGAAATTTATCCAAGGCTGTTTAACTTTATGGGAAAATGGTTCCTGTTCCTTGACTATTTTTTAACTCATAACTGCCAACCACATAATCCAACATATTTACACAACCTTCACTATTAACATACACTATACGAACTTAGCTACTATCCTCATACCACTCACAGAATGCTTGATGTCTAGTCGTGAATACACATGCTGTCACCAAGGACACTCCCTAGTACTTTGTTACCATTTCATCCCTCAAAATTTTACTTCCACACATGGTATCTTATATTTGGATATAACCTTCACTTGCTATCTCACTAGTTCCCACTTGTTTGTTTGCATTGACTTGTTCTCTGAATTGTTCTATTTATGCTGATTATATTTGTTGCATTTGTTTATGTAACTGTTATTCATTGTACTGTTTGAAAACCCAATAAAAATATTTTTTAAAAGAGTTAAAGAGCACCAGAGTGGCCCTGAAGGGATGCAGGGATTGTCTGTGGCTCAGGGTATTCTGCATTGGCTTTTCTCTCTGTTGTTATACCAAACCCACGTTGGATCAGAAATTCCCCTCTGCATTGCATGCTGCTTTCACTTTCTTTGATCATCGTGTTTTATGGTACCTTCTGCATAGATTTATGGCCATCCAGGGGTGACTCTGCAGTCAGTACAGCATTGTCCTGAGGTATTTGAATGTGGTTTTGAGCTCTGTTCCAATGTGGGTTTGGTAAAACAATGAAAAGAAAAGCCAATGCAGAATCAGCCTCAGTTACAGCATTTGCTCAGCACACAAAAGTCCTAGGTTCAACCTCTGTCTTTTCCAGTAAAACAACACAGGTATCAGAAGTCAGAAACTGGCCTTCCTCTGCCTGAGAATCTGGAGAGCTGCTCCAAGTCACTGTACTGAGCTAGACAGACTGATGACCTGACTTGATACAAAGCAACTTTTAATGTTCTTCCACTAAATAGTTCATGCTAATTAATGGAAGTAAAAAAATAAGTGACAAGGGAAGAACTATATCTAACATTTATTATAGACTGGTACCTTTAGTGCTGTTGCACAGATCTCTCACTGCTGTTTGTAGTGACAGTTCAGTACTGGACTGCTCATCTCTTGGCAATTATGTCATTAGAATATTTAAGAAATCCCTGACACGTTACAACTTGTACCAAAAAATAGTATCTGTGATTTTACAGAAAGTCTATTTGGTTTCAGATCTCATATACAACAATTCTCATTCTATATTCAAGTTGCAGTGATCCCAACCTGCATGCAGTAAGATGTAATGTAAAGGAAATGATGACTCATTGTTGGAACAAATGAAACAGAATCATTGTGTCGACTTGCAATATTCAGCTAATATTTTCTGAGCCTGCAAAACACATTATTAAATTTCCACTATGTTAACTGATGGAATTCAAATTCTAGTAAGTGCATAACTATGAATATTATGTCAGCCATCGAAAAGATCTCACTTCCCAGATGAAAACTAATAATACGGGTGGCAAATTCTGAAATTATTCCTAATGAATGATTCAGGCACTTCTCTGAGACTAAGCATTGAAATTGCATCATAAAATCTTAGACTCCCTGAAATATAACATACAGACAGATATAAATCTGATTTATCTATAGTTTTAATGAATATTTGGCCTGGTTTTTGAAAATGGGCAATGCAATTTTTATAAGGGCGGAAGTGAGAATGAAAAGTTTAAAGGGTTGCTGGCTGGATTTGGGGGGAAAATTGTGGCATATATGTAAGTATATGCTGGAAAACATTATTTACTCAAGATTCTCTAATCTGGATTCTTATGCATTATAATAATTACTTCCCTTCCCTTTGTGAGTTGCTTCCCTACTCTGCCATGTATAAACCTCTCACTTTTCAGATGCCATGTCCCTGTCCTTTCCATTGTAACTTACAGTTACCATCCCTCCAACCCATCAATGAACAAGATACTTACCACTACAAACCATCAAAACAATGCTACAAAAAGAGACACCACATGGACCTCCTGATGGCTGCAATGCCATACTGGATCTCTGCATAGAATGCTTTCACCTTGAGTCCAAACTGATGTGATCAATAAACAACACCACATGCAACAGAATCTCAACCATGCTGAAAGTAAGGCCATAGACAGTTTCATAAACTATCTGGATAGTATGATTCTGGTTCTGGTGACTTGAATGGTGGGCGCACTCAATCAGAGCTCTGATTGGAGTGGCCCATAATCATGGCAGACAAGAGGGGTTTGGTTGATTTTGGACCCCCCCCTGAGCCCTTGTAGGGGGCTCTCAGCCTGGGGCATGAGAGGAGCCTCTCCCAAGGCTGTGGCTAAGGGATCGAGGCTCCTCTTTGCCCCGATAGGTCACACCACCTCGGTGCCAGCAATGGCACAAGAGGCACACACTGGAGGAGTGAACGAGTGATCTAGAGGCTATATAAAGCTTTCCTTACATTTGGTTCTGCTATGGAGTGAAGCATGAGTTCAAAACTCTTTTAACTGGTTAAGTGGTCAAGCAGCCATCCAAAGTCCCATTTTGAAAGCGGAGAAGGGGAGGGAGCCCCCCAAAAACCTAAAAGAACTGTATTAGCCACTAAATGGGCTAGGAACAGGGGTCCTTTCATAGAAAAAGAGGTGCAGGAGCTCATTAGCATACTTATTAGCATAACTCATTAGCATAACTGGCCAAATATCAGTTTCAGCCCTATTATACCCTATGGGCCATTGAAGTCAATGGCAAAAACTCATAGGGTATATGAGGGGCTGGAGGAGAGGGGGTTTGAGGGAGAGGCTCCAAACTTGCAGAGTAGCTTCTGGGACCTCTCCCCCAAATACCCACCAAGTTTCAAGAAGATTGGACCACGGGGTCCTATGGGGCCTCAAACAGGTTGCCCCATCCCCTCCATTGTTCTCTATGGTGGGAAAAAATGTTACTTTTTTCCCACCATAGAGAACAATGGAGGGAATGGGGGCAACCTGTTTGAAGGCCCATAGAATTGGACCCCCTGGTCTAATCTTCTTGAAACTTGGTGGGTATTTGGGGGAGAGATCCCAGAAGCTACCCTGCAAGTTTGGAGCCTCTCCCTCAAACCCCCTCCTCTCCAGCTGCTTTTAAAGCTGCCACCAAATTTCAGTGGCAATTCAGTGGCAGGCTGAATCAGATCAGAGAATCTGATTCAGCCCTGGCTGCCCTACTGCCCACTCCTGGGCTGGTGGAGTGGCACTCCACCTCGCTCTGGCCCCAAGGGACCCCTGGCTAGGAATAATGACTTCACTGTAACTCTTGGTGATGTAGTCGAATAAACTGCAGAACTAAGCAAAGTGACTGTCTTAACAAACTTCCTGCAACTTAAAAGAACTTTCTCTGAATTGTAAGCAATGACTAGTCAGGGAGAAAAGATGGCGCTGAAGACAAAGCACTCTCCAAGATCTACCAAATTAGCACTTCTGGTTGCTAAACCAGAAGTAAACATTGACTTTCCTAACATGTTGGCCACAGCATTGCACCCTCTGCTGGACCAGATGACCAATCTCAATAATAACTTTAAAGCACTCCAAAAAACAATGGAAAGAGACTAATTAAAAAAAGAAGAGACAGCAAAGACAGTGAAAACAGTTGAAGCTAAGAAAAAAGCAATAAATCAAAGACTGGAGGTGGTGGGAAAAGAAAGATCCTCTGATAAAGAACAGCTTCTAAGACTACAAATGGAAAAATCAGCTTATGTTCTGAGATTTCAGGGTGTTTCTGAACGAAAGGGTGAGAACCTGAAAGAAATCCTGAGTGAAGCACTCACCGTGATGACAGATTTGACTGCAGAAGCACTACAAGGAGATATGGATATGATCTACTGGATATATCCAGACTTTGTTAAGAAGAAAAACCTGCCCGGAGAGATAATGTTGAGGTTGTCAAAAAGATCCACAAGAGACATGGTACTGAAAGCCACAAATGGAACAACCCTAAAAATCAAAGACAAAGAAATTAGAGTCTTAAAAGACATTCCATTTAAGATAAGAAAGAAGAGAAAACAATATAAAAGCTTGGCTGCTTTTCTGCAGAAAAGTTCCACCCCCTACAGATGGATAACACCTGAGGGACTTACCTTCAACTACAAAAATAAAAAAAAGAAAAGATTGACTCTGTTAAAAAAGCAAAGCCGTTTTTGGAGCAGCAACAAATTTCAGCAAAAGACAAACGTCCAACAGAGGAAGAAGAAGATGGCAGCACATGTGAATGGGGAAGTCAAGAAGATTCAGAGAACAGTACTCTAGAATCAGAAAAAGTACTCCAATCAAAAAAAGAGGCTGCCACTCCGAACCTCCTGAAAGTCTGATGGGCATTTGATAAAGGCAAAACTAGAGGGGAAAAGAAATGACTTTAAACTTCTATGATTTTGAAAGTTTGAGAAATGTTTTTCTTTGATTTACATTCCTATAAACCAGTTTATTTGATTTAAATTCCTATAAACCAGTTTATATTCCATGCAACATGATTTTAGCTTTACACCATTAATATAGCATTAAGGAAACTTCAACCTAAATAAATCTATACTCATTGTGTATGATCCTCATGTACCTTATGTTTTAGTTTAGTGTTTTAGTGTTGTAGTGTCTTAGTGTGTGTAGAATGTAGTTGGAAAATAATAAAATTCTTTATAATAAACAATCTGAATAGTATAATTAAAGAGGTAGACAAGGGTGGAGCTGTTGTCAGCATGAATAGATCAGACCCCATCCAAGAGAGGCTCAAAGACAACTCTCAAATACTGCTCTTTATAAATCGAAATAAATAAATAAATATAAATAAACAACTAGACTCAAACCCCACACCAAAATATGAAAAAGAACTAAACAAGATTACAAAGAAATTACCCCTGCACATTCAGAAACAAATCCTTTCAGACACACCACAGGAACCTCGACCAGGCACCTTTTATCTCCTGCCCAAAATACATAAACCCAGCATCTCTGGATGCCCCATTGTCTCAGGCATAGGCACTGGATATATGGACTCTGTTCTAAGACCCTATGCCATCAATGCTCCTAGTTATGTTCACGACATCACAGACTTTCTGAGGAAAATACAATCTTTGAGCAACCTCCCAGAGAATACTATTTTAGCCACCATGGATATAGAATTGATGTATACCAACATTCCAGGCAAAGATGGATTATGAGCAGGTTCACAGCCAGGATTTTGTGGCTTGTGGGGTAAATATTTTTTTCTTGCGGGGCTGATGTTCCCAGCATTGAAAGAAAAGCCAGAATGCCAAGGATTATGACTCAGCTACCGTAGAATCAAGCCTTTTAAAATCGAAGTATAGAGGCTTCTGCAAATCTTAGCCCCAGGTTGTGACAATCACAGGTTGGGGGGGGGGGGGATAATTTTTCTGGTAGATGGTAGGTGTGGCACTGGAAATACTTATCTGGATTTGGCCAGTAAATGCACTCCTATTTGTATAAAAACACATAAAACTTTATTTACAAAAACAAAGGACAAACAACATATAGATAGGGGAAAGAATGTATACAGTTCAGAAAGGAATGCAAACTAAACCAACAAGTATCTAGCTGGCTATTCTACTCACTACATTTCTTATCAGATGCATAGCTCTGGCATCTCAACTGGCATTCCTGATGAGCGAAGTCTCTGGAAGCATAGCAGCAGGGTGGAAGTTGAAAAGAATTTCGATAAAGAGTCTTCTCTCTGAGTCTTCTCAAGCTGTCTATACTACATAGGTGTTCTTAACCATTTAGCCAATAGAAAGCTGTTACCAGGCTAGATCTCTAAATTGCAAGCTGTCAACCACTTTAGATGACAGTTCTCAGCTGCTGCAAGTTAATCACTTCTGCCAGCCTAAGCAACAATTCTGATAACAAAGCGACAGATGGAGGCGATGAGGACTTCTACAGTCAAGAAAGCTAACATTTAGGCAGAAAAAAATTCTTTTAAAGGAGACCAGTTTTTAAACACAGAATTAGAAGGGATGCTAGAGGTCACCTACTCCAACCCCCTAGCTCAATGCAGGAATCAGTCAACTGCAGCACCCCACCCTGCTTAAAGGAACACACACCTTTAAAAAGAAGTTTTTAAATGATTGAATAAAAGCATTTATAGGAGAAATTCTTGTGGGGATGTGCTTTTAGGAAAGGGGGGGAGCCCCCAAAAGCCCCGCCATAGCTATGGGCCTGATTACAAACCATAATGAATATTATTTCCTGGGAGATTTCTTCTTTAACTAAAAATACACAAGGAAGTTTCTAAGGGTACCTTGCCATGTTCCCATAATGTTAAGCCTATTTTGGTTCAAGCCTACAACCTGAACTATCCCTGGTAAAAGTCTTAGCTTCTACCAGTTTCCTGTAGTCCCCCCCCCCCCCCAAATAACAGTGACTGTACATCAGAAAGTTGTGCTCCAATGCATATGTAACCCTGTGGGTTTGCCCCTTTATTAGAAGAAGAAGAAGAAGAAGAAGAAGAAAAGAAGAAGAGATTGGATTATATCCCACCCTTCACTCACTTGGAGTCTCAGAGTGGCTTACAAACTCCTTTCCCTTCCCCTCCCCACAACAGACACCCTGTGAGGTAGGTGGGGCTAAGAGAGCTCTTTCCCAAGCTGTCCTTGAGAGAACAGCTGGTACAGAGCTATGGCTTGCCCAAGGTCATCCAGCCAGGTGCAAGTGGAGGAGTGGGGAATCAAACCCGGTTCTCCCAGATTAGAGTCCACGCACTTAACCACTACATCAAACTGGCTCAACTTAGAGTTGGGGGGGGGGGATATTTTGTCCCTTCGGGAGAGTCATAAGAGAGGGCTGGAAAAAAAAGAACAGTCCTGAGGAAAAGTGGAGTTCTGAGGGAAGAAAGATCTCTGAGGAGAAGAAAAGAAGCCATCTGGGTCCGAGGGCAGAGAAGAGAGTAGCTAGTGATGGAGCCTCAAGAGAGCTGCAGCCCCCTGAGATCTGCAGCAACAGAAAAGCCTGAAGAACAGCAGCAGCAGCAGCACCACCATAGCCAACCAAGTCACAGCAGGCAGAATGGGATAGACTTGCAGAAGGCCTCAGAGAGAGACAGTAAAAAAAAAAAAAAACTTCTTTGGTTTCAGCTTTATGCCATGTTGTCTAAGTTTGAATTTGTATATGTGTGTCCTGCTTTGATTCCCTATCCCTTTTTGTTGAATTAAATGCTATTATAAGTTCTGTTTGGTTATAAGTTATTGGAGGGTCTGGGAAGCATGTTTGATTTTCTTCTTTTTACTACTTGTCCACCCTCCTATTAGGAAGTGGAGGCCAGTGGGCTGGAGTCACCACTGCTTTCTTTTTCTTGTCAACACCCCCCCATCCCCCCCCCATTAACAAACACAGGTCCCATAATTTCTTCCCTGAACTGGGGTTGGTGGAAGAAACTGGGGTTACACATATAGCAACAGAATTTCCCTCCTTGATTTTATTTTAATTTTGATTTGGTTTTAAGATGCCCCATCTTAAAGTCAGGAAGCAAACTATTTTTTAAAAAAACCTTAAACAAAATACTAATTAAAACACTAAACAGGACAGTCTTTAGAAGCAGTCATGCAATGAGGCACTGTTTAGTAAGTATACTTAAGACTAAAAAACCTATCAGCATGTAAATAATGTGTTCCACATTCAACTAGTAGATAAACCAACTAAAATAAAAATATCTGACAACACTTGTTGAAACCATCAAATATGGATTTTGATTGATCTTTAGTTTTGGGTTGGCTAGATCTACAATAACATGAGAAAGAAGCATTTTAATATGTCTGAATCTTCTAACTGCTGGTCATAGGCATAGCATAGTCAATAACAGTGCCATCTTAAGGAGAGCTATTCCCTTCTAAATTCATTGAAATAAATGGCTAAGCCTCTATTAAAGAGAGAAGACAGTTTTTTCTCCAAGCAGTTAGTAACCCTATCTTGTTATTTTCTCAGTCTGCCAGATGAATTAATGGGGGAAAGCATGGACTGTGCATAAATAGTAGGGTCTGATGGTATAAATCAGCACCAATAAAATTCCCATTAGAAATAAGCTATTATAGTCAGTCTTTTATTCAAGAATATAGAATACAAGGTGGGGTCCTAAAAGGACTTGGGGGCATCAAATTTTCCCTTCCCCAAATATTTCATCTTTCCCTTTCCTGAAAGTCTGCATAATCTCTCCCCTTTTCTTCTTCCTTCTCATCTTCTCGCCTAACAGCCAACTCACCTTTCTCTGCCCTATCTTGAGCTTTCTCTCCTTCCCTCCCCCTGGCAGTTTCTCCCAAGGAAAAATCTGGCCAAGGGGTATGGTGCTGGCTGCCAGTCTGGGCTCCAACCTCTGAATTTAAGTATCCACAAATATGGTAATGTTGTCAATTAGATATATTGATAACCTGCTCAGTGCCAAATTAAGACACATGATTGAATTAAATGTTATTACCTATGTTCTCATCACTTGAAATGTCAGGGTATAGAGTGACTCTGTATTAGAAATCATAATTATAAGCAAATCTCCATTGTGTTATACATCATGGACACAACCCTGTAGTAGTTAGGCACAGTGAAAACCCATTGATTATGAAGTTAAATGTGTGCTCAAATAACACGTACTGAAGTCAGTGGGAAAATGCATGGTACTCCTTATTTCTTTTGTGTTAGAAATCAGACTAAAAATTGTATTTGATCCTTGGGGGGGGAGCGTACCAAAAATTAAATATAAAAGATTAACTGTGTTCCAACAAATGACAGGGAAAAGAAGCCATAGGTGCAAAAATAGGAGTTCCCAAACTGTTTCATTTCTGTTTTATTGCCCAGGCACTAAAAGAGAGCTAGCTGAGATAAATGCATTAATTTTCTCTTTTTCTTCTTCTGCTTCTCGTTCATATAGGTCTATTTCTTGCTCTTGCCAGTCAAGCATGGCTTATCTCGCTTTCTCCCTCCTTCCATCTTGTCTCCTTCTTATATATTTTTAGCCTGTCTCATTTTCTCAACGGTTCTTGAGACTTTCAAGGCAGGATATGTCTTCACTTATATTAACATTCAGTTTGGGCTCCATAGCTGCAATAATGAAAGCCTTGACAGATCCTTAACTACTGCAATCCCACCTGTCTCTCTTACATACGTTTCTTTATTGCTCAAGCATTTCTCTTTTAATCTCACTTCTCATTCTCACCTTTCTTCTTTTCATTACTGCTCCTGCATTTACTGATTGAGGCCCCAATAAGAAATGTTGGAAGCATTAAACAAGATATTGCTGCAAGAAATATCTTTCTTTGGAAGTTATAGATGAGACATGGCTAAAATAGTTACCTTCCTTCTAGGTTTTTCCTTTAGGAGGTTGTGTTCCTTTTACTCAAAATATAAAAACTAGATTTGTTCAGGTTTGTCCAGCTATGCACCTGGACCTTATTCATTGTATTTGCTTTTTAGATACACAACAAACTTGACGTGTATCGAAGCTGTTTCACTAATATGAAATTTTGTGCAGAAGTGTAATAATTTTTAAAAAATACACTAGTTGCATAATTTTTTAATGAAAGGTAATGAAAACCGCATTCCGTGCGCCTCGGCATCTAGTCATGCTGGCCACATAACCATGGAAACGTCTTTGGACAGCACTGGTTCTTTGGCTTGGAAACGGAGATGAACACTGCATACCGAAAGTTGTATTCGACTGGCTTTCGAGCAAGGGAAACCTTTACCTAACAAAAACCAGGGCTGTTAGTTTGGTATTCGGAAATCAAGATTTTTTGTTTGCTTGTTTTTGGAGTTCAGTACCACTGTTGAGGAGTTGAAAGCAGACTAATTTAGTTTTGAGGCTATTTTGTTTCTGGTATATTGCTTTAAAAAGGAATGAAAAGCAAAATATTAAAGATGGCTTTCTCTACTAAGAATCTATGTCTTAGGCTGCAGTTAATGTTTAATCACTGAACAGCTGGCTCAATAGATATGCCCCAATCTTGCCAAATTTGTGCATATGTCGTTTTCCTTGCTAAACTATATGTATCCCCTTTCTTGATAGATAAGGAAGTTCACACAATGACATTGTACTTTTTGCATCTGCTTCCTGTCTGGTGCCTATTATTGAGTAGCTGAGGTTGTGGTAATAGTTCCAGATACAGGATTGAAACCATGAATTTAGCACCCAACATATAATCTGGAGCAGAGCGTAGTGCTCAAGACGCCACCGGGAAGAGTGAAAAAGAGCCGAAAAGGGGAGCAAAACATCACCTGCAGAGTTGGCACCTCCCTTTATCCCCTCCAGGAATGCAAGAGCTGAGAAGGGGTTCCTGTGGCCGGATCTCTCCTTGCCCTGGTGAGAGAAAGTGGCGTGGCGTGACAGCATTGGGAGCCGGCCCTGGATGCTGGGCACTGCCTTGGACCTATCCGGCGAGTGCAGAGTGCGGTGGTGGTGAGAGTGGCAGTGGCCGGAGGGGTGCTGAATGTGGCGAGTCCTTCGGCGAGTGCCGTGGTGGCAGTCGGCCCCGGCCATGGACCTACCCGGTGGGTGCAGCAGCAGTAAGAGCGGCATGATGGCTGGAAAGACACCGAACACAGCGAGCTCTGTGGCAAGTGCCACGGCAGCGGTTGGCCCCCAGCCCCCAGCCGGCCCAGACCTGACTGACGGGCACGGCGGTGACGATTGATTCTAGCCCGTAAGGTCATCTGTGGGCGTTTTGACACTGGAGCGGTGCTGGGAGGTGGCCAGTCTTGGTTTGGCCTGCAGGCCAGTACTCCGGACCTGCATGGTGGACACGACGATTGTGGCAGGGAGGCCAGAGCCAGGGGAGATCGACAAAGAAGGGCACTGTTGGAGACCAGCTTGGCATGGGACAGTCTGCTGGACAACATCACAGACGTGCCCAGAGAACGCTGTGCCCCCAGCTGGATGAGTGGAGGCCCTCTGCCAATGTATCTCTAGCTGGTAAAGTCATCATCAGGCGCAGTGGAGGCTTTTGGGGCCCAGCACTCTGCTGGTCAGCATTGTTTACATCTGAACGGTTGGAGGTGAGTGCATGGGCAGAGAGCTGGGGTGTAAACTCTCTTGCCCCCCCCAATGCGATCTTGAGATCATCTGTGCCCAGCGGATGCCAGCTGCAATCAATTAGCCAAACTGTCACTGCTGAGTGCGCCCATTTACAACAGATCCCGGAAGAGTGGGAATTTGGGTTCCTGGGTTGGTTGCTCCTGGGTGGGTTGCCCTGGCTATCAGCAGAAGTAGCCGCGGAGAAAGGGTTGAAGACGGACAGAGACTGGGATCAAGTATCCTAATTGATGTTAATTGGCGCAGAAATTGGGGATCCTGATTGTTTAGCGTTGTTGAATTGGGGACCTGATTAGTTTAGGGGTGGGGGAGGGTTTAACATTGGCCTTTACTTTTTTACTGGCCACTGAAGGAAGACTGGCTGTGCCAAATTGGGGATTAGGTTAGTTAAAGGGAGACCACTGAGGACCCACTATAGGGGAAGTGTCAGCACCTTACTGTGGAACCCAGTGATCTGAGGCACACGCGGAGATCACGGGGCAGTGATGCCTGGCCAGCAGATACCGGTGCTCCTGGGGAGGGGGAAGAATAGCAGTGGGTCCAGGCATGTGCGGAAAGGAAGGATGTGAAGAAATAAGTTAGCTCGACATCCTTCCAGCCTGAGACCCATCCTGAAGGTGGTCAGCAGTGGGGTTAGGACTGAGAACCCTCCTCTGACATTGGTGCTATGTAATGCCAGATCCATAAATAATAAGACCATGGTCCTACAGGACTTCATGGCAGAACAACAGGTGGATCTGGCTTGTGTGACCGAGACCTGGGTGCTGGAGGGGGAAACAGTAGCTCTTTCCCAACTTACCCCACCTGGGTTTACGGTCCTGCACCAATCACAGACTAGGGGGCGGGGGGAGGGGTGGCGATGTTTATCCAGGAGGCTTACTTCTTCAGAGCACTCCCACATGTAGAGATCACGGGCTTAGAGTGTGTTCGCTTGGTGTTGGAGTCCGGGGAGAGTATGGCGATCTGGCTGGTGTACCGACCATCTAACACACCGGCTGAGAGCCTACCAGTCCTGATGGAGGCCGTAACAGGCTGAGCGCTGGAACACCCTAGGCTGATAGTCTTGGGTGATTTCAACATCCATGCTGATGACACGGCTTCCATACAGGTGGTGGACCTGGTGTCATCCATGGCGGCACTGGGACTCTCCCAGTTTGTAACGACCCCCACCCACCAGGCAGGACATATGCTCGATTTGATCTTTGCAGCAGGGTAACAGTGGACCGGATTACTGCATCTGCAGTAACATGGTTGGACCACCGTGCACTGAAGGCCCACCTGAACATCCCACTCCAACCCTATTTAGGTGGCGAGCATATTTTAGCTCACTCTTGGAGCTGGATGGACCCAGGGCAGCTCCTGGTGGCTCTGAGGGATCCGAGACCCCCTGGTGGCTCGCTGGATGAGCTGGAGGAGGATTGGCATGCCCAAATCTCCACAGCCATCTATGAGATTGCTCCCAGGCGCCCTCTGCGCTCCTGTACTAGGCTGGCTCCGTGGTATACCCAGGAGTTACAGCTCATGAAACAGGAACTCAGACGGCTAGAGAGACGGTGGCGTCTCCCTGCCACAATTGATACAATGAGTGAACTTGAGGCCCCTTGCACATCTGTAATGCTGGGGTTGGATTCTTTTGGCCTTCTCAGCCTTGACGAAGTTGACAGGTTACTCATGACCGTGCGCCCAACCATGTGCCTCCTTGATCTGTGCCCTTCCTGGCTTATTAAAGCAGGCCACAAGGGGTTTTGAGGTGCACTGAGGGAGATTATCAACCAGTCCCTCTTGGAGGGGCAGTTCCTGAGGGCACTCAAGGAGGCGATGGTCCTTCCTCTCCTGAAAAAAACAACTCTGGATCCGGCCGAATTGGTGAACTATCGTCCGGTCTCCAATTTGCCTTATTTAGGCAAATTAATAGAGAGGGTGGTGGTGATACGGTTGCAGGGTTTCCTGGAGGACGCTTCAGTGTTAGACCCTTTCCAGTCAGGCTTTCACCCCGGGTTCAGGACCGAGACAGCTCTGGTTGCCCTTACTGACGACCTCTGGAGACATCTGGATTGAGGTGGTGTGGCACTGTTGCTGTTGCTCGACCTATCAGCTGCGTTCGACATGGTTGATCATCAGCTGCTGACCCGCCTCCTCACCGACGTGGGGATTCAGGGACTTGCTTTACAGTGGCTTGTTTCCTTTCTCCAAGGTCAGGGACAAAGGGTAGTGCTAGGGGATGAGCAGTCCCGGAGACACCTGCTTGAATGTGGTGTGCCTCGGGGGGCTGTCCTGTCCCCGATGCTTTTTAACATCTATATGCGCCCCCTTGCCCAGATTGTCCAGAGGGTGGGGCTGGGTTGTCTCCAGTATGCTGATGACACCCAGCTCTACCTGATGTTGGGCGGCCAGTCTGGCTCAGGACCAGACCATTTGGACTGGACATTGCATGCTGTGGCTGGATGGCTTAGGCTGAGCAGGCTGAAGCTGAACCCGGTGAAGACGGAGGTCCTGTGCCTGGGTAGGGGTGAGCCATGGTCGGGGCTCCTGCTCCTGACCTTCAACGGGGTGCCATTGGTGCCTTCACTGGTGGTTAGAAGTTTGGGAGTGCTCCTGGATCCCTCCTTGCCAATGGAGGCCCAGGTAGCAGCCACTGCCAAATCGGCCTTTTACCATCTGAGGTTGGTGTGGCAGCTGGTTCCCTTTCTGGACCGTGCGGACCTGGCCACAGTGATCCATGCAACAGTCACCTTGAGGCTAGACTATTGTAACCAATGTTCCCTCTAAGCTGAGTTAGTGTGAGCTAGCTCACAGTTTTTTAGCCTCTGGCTTACATATTTTTATCTTAGCTCAGGAAGGAGGGCTCCGGAGCAAACTAACTTAGCCAAACTGAGCCAAACTGCTTGCTCACAACTTTAATGCCAGTAGCTCGCAAAGTAGAATTTTTGCTCACCAGACTCTGCAGCTTAGAGGGAACATTGATTGTAACGCTCTCTACATGGGGCTGCCCTTGCTGCAAATCTGGAGGCTTCAGCTGGTGCAGAATGCCACAGTGAGGTTGCTGATGTGTCTTTCTAGACGGGAGCACATATGGCCAGCGCTGGAGGCACTGCACTGGCTACCAGTGGTGTACCGAATTTGCTTCAAGGTGCTGGTGCTTGCCATTAAAGCCCTAAATGGCCTGGGTCCGACCTACCTAAGGGACCGCCTTTCCCTGTACATACCTCAGAGAGCACTTCGGTCTGGGGCCCAACATCGCCTGGCCGTACCTGGCCTGAGAGAAGCCAGGCTTGCTGCCACAAGGGGGAGGGCTTTTTCGGTGGCGGCCCCTCGCTGGTGGAATGAGCTCTCAGAAGAGATTAGGGCTCTGCGGGACCTGATGCAATTTTGCAGGACCTGCAAGACAGAGCTTTTCCACCAGGCTTATGAATAGGGTCCGCCGCCTTCATATCCTCTCCTCGCCATCAGTAACTACCAATGTTCAGCCACATGTACTACTATCTAGTTGCTGATGACCTTGCGTGTGCCCAACATTAGACTGTACGCCATCGATAGAATTGAGCACTTTAATAACTGTATTGTTTTTAATGATGAAGGCTATAATGTTTTAATTGTTTTACTGTGAACTTGGTTCACTAAATTTTGTAAGTCGTTCTGAGCCTGCTGTGCGGGGAGAGCAGCCTAGAAATTGAATAAAATAAATAAATAAATAAATAAAAGAATCAGAGCACATGCAATACATGTGATTGCAATGAGTCCTTACCACCTGAAAGTTAATATTGTTATCTTCTCATCTACTTCATAATTAAAACAAGAGTGAGTGTCTCCATTAATACAATTACTTATATCTTTCTATTCATACATTACTAGTAGCACACTACTGTTTCTGGACTGGAGCCTAAATAGTATTGTGGAAACGTAAGGGGGGGAGGTAAAATAAAGGCTAAAAGGGTTAGCAACACCACCACCTACCATTTCAGAGTTTCAAAATGGGGATTACACTTTCCTCTGTAACCGAAATGAATGAGGAACACAATGAAGATGAATAAGATTGTGTCAGGTGCAGTTATTCCATAAGAATGTCTTTTAACTCTAAATCCTGGCATTCAGAATGACCAAATGGTCATTGGAATACATTCATTCTAGTCCTGTGGTGTGCATAAATTGTGCTATTTTCTTTTTTTTTCTATATCGTCATATATTCAGTTTCTGTCTTTTAGTGTGTATGGTCCCTTTGATATGGGCTCATTAAACTACTTTGGCTTCTGAAGGCAAACAGATCTTTTTAAGGGTTTACACACATTGTGTGCTGCCCCAGAAGATATTAGAATAGTAAGGTATAGCAAGTTGCACTGTATCTTTAAATTTGTAAAGGATTGTGGGTAATGTAGTCTTAGTAGCCTTAAGGTCAGCTGGTTAGAAGTAGATTTCTTGATTGGTTTTATACAGCCTCCCTTTTTCTTTGATAATTTTGCCCGGGAAAAACTGTTTACTGCTTTCCCAGTTTTTGTAACCCCCTCAGCTAGCAGATGGGAGAGATACAGCTCCTTTTTTACCACATGAACCATTCAAAAGACTCAGGACTTTAAGGCTCCTAACAGCTAATGAAAAGGGGATGTGAGTAAACTGAACCTTTGTCTGCGTAAAGAGTTGAATAAAGTTGATTCTAAATGAGTGGTCAAGTGTGTTGAAAACTTAGCCGTTCTTAGGGCCAGCTCTTATGCTGCCGGGAACTGCATACATTGGCTGCAGTCAGACATGCCTTTAGATCTGACTTTAGATCAGACAGCAACATCTGTGAAAGGTTCTGGCACTCCATCCTGGTCCCCCCTGAAATAGAGTAAAAAGTCCAGTTCTAACACTTGCTGGTGGGCCACAGATGGATTTTCCCTGGTCTGATCACCAAAGTGTGCTCTCAGACCATTGGAATGGTTTGCTCATTCCCAGGGGTCCGTTGGGGCCAGAGCGAGGTGGAACAAAGCTCCGCCAGCTCAGGACTGGCCAGTAGGACAGCCACGGGCTGAATCAGATTCTCTAATCTGATTCAGCTCGCTGCCGAATTGCTGCCGAAATTCGGCGGCAACTTTAAAAGCCACTGGAGGGGAGGGGGTTTGATGGAGAGGCTCCAAACTTGCAGGGTAGCTGCTGGGGCCTCTCCTCGAAATGCCCACCAAGTTTCAAGAAGATTGGACCAGGGGATCCAATTCTACAGGCCCCCAAACAGGTTGCCCCCATTCCCTCCATTGTTCTCTATGGTAGGGAAAAAGCCACTGACCTCTAACCAAAGAGAGTCACTGTAAAGAGTACACCTACTGGGAATTGTGGGACAGGAGAAATTACATCACTGCATGTTGGCCATGCTTTCTCACCACTAGATTTTACCTGGTACCAATCCTTCCATTAGCAGAGTGGGGAAGCAAGCTTTTCCTGCCACCCACCTGAAGGAGGTCACCTGCCCCCCCATGGCTCGCTCTCTGATCTAATTCTCTCCTGATCAGCTAGCTAGCTGACAGCAGGAAAAGATGGAAGCAGAAAATACAGAGAACACACTTTCCACTGCAAGCTTTCTGAATTGGAAGACAGTGTGTGTCTGGTGCTGTTTGCACTCCCAGATCTGATGTTCCTGTCAACTGGCCATTAAGGGCTGTGGTCACACAAACTAAATAATCCACTTTCAGTCCACTTTCAATGCACTTTCCAACCGGATTTTGCCAGCTCACACAATAAAAATCCAGTTGGAAAGTGCACTGAAAGTGGATTGAAAGTGGATTATTTAGTGTACACGACCACAGCCAATGACTGGTTTTCTCCTCTTCTCACCACTGGGAGGCCATGCTGATCATCACTTCCTCTCCAAGTCTTCCTGTCAGCTAGCCACCAGTGTAGGGAGTAGGAGAAAACTTGGGGTAGAATGTGTACAGGTTGATCTTTCTGACCCAAGACTCCAGACACCAGTCACCATTGGCCAACTGACTGGCCACCATTGGCCTCTCTGTGTTGTTACCTCCTCCTTCCCCCTCCCATCACCACTCCTGGACTCTTCTCCCATTGCCATTTCCTCCTATCTCCCCTCCTGCCACTTTGTATCTCCTCCCTCTTTGTATCACCTCTTCCACCTTCATCTCCTGTTGTCCTTCCCAACCTTTGCCTTTTCTTTCTCCCACAGTCTGTTCCACTATTGCTTCCTCCCCCTCCCCTCCATCATTGCCACTGCTACTACCTTTCCTCTCTTACTTTCCTAGCCTCACTCCCTTCTTCACTGTTGTTTTCTTCCTTCTTAAAAAAAAGTTTCAACTTGTATGGAATTGCAAAGCAATTTCAAAATGCTGATCATGACCTCACAAGATTTTGATAGGTGTATTTTTTTAAAAAGTGATGTCTGTGCAGGCACACACATTGCGTCTTTGGTTTGGGAATTTTTAACAGCCCTGTTTACCTCTCTGGATTTTTTTTAAAAAAACCTCGAAGATGTCATGGGTTTGTTAAAACATTTTACCCATCTGCAAAAGCTCCCAGTGTACAGCTTTTGATCTGCACTCAGTGGCCTCATTCAGAATTAGATAATACAAATGGGGACCCACAAGAAACTTGTGAGAGAGGCTATCACATCTCCAAAACCTTGCCTCTTCCCCTTCTTCTCTTTCTCTCACTCTTTCTCCCTCCTGCCACCTGGTCTCTTATTCTCTCTCTCTCCTCCATGCCTGTCACTTTCTCTCTCTTTCTGCTCCCACCCCAGAACTCTCTCTGCTCCCCTCACTCTCCCAGCCACTCACCTGCTTTCTCCCTGTCACAGCAGCAGTGGCAGCTTTTCAGGAATCACAACAGATCTCCCACCTAGAGAACAGTTCTTCTAATGACTGCCAGCTCCAGCTTGGGAAATTTCTGGAGATTTGAGGGTGGAACCTTGGGAGAATGAGGTTTGGGGAGGGAAGCGACCTCATCAGGGTATAATGCCATAGAGTCCACCCTTCAAAGCAGCCATTTTCTCTAGGGGAACTGATCTTTGTCATCTGGAGATCAGTTATAATTCTAGGTGACCTCCAGCTAGAATGCTAGTTCCGCTGGAGGAAATGGCTGTTTTTCTGCAAACCTGGGACCCTCTTCAGGTTTGTATACCATTTTGCCCATTCATAGTCCAGAATATAAAATAGATAGCGAAAATTTATGCTTCCATTTTAAGGTTGCCATAGAGATTGCTTCTTAAGAATAGCTCTGCTACAGGCTTGTAGTCCAGTTCTATGCATGTATACTCAGAAGTAAGACCTATTGTTAACCTTACTTAAATGTTAAATAAATTAATAGGCAAAAGATTGCAAATTTAAACTACATCCAATATGCATTATGTTTGCATGGATTAAGTGACCACATGCAAAGGAGGACAGGTTTTGTACATTTTATAGATGAGCTGGAACTGCAGCAAACTGATACAGCATACATTTATATAGAACAACAGGAAGTTTGCTGTTAACATCTTTGCTAAAGGTATGGAGAACTATGTTATTTCCCTACTGCCTAGCTGTATTTTGTCCCTCCATTTCTGAAGTATTTTAACCCTTTCATTTTTAAAAAAGACACAGTGTACAACAAAATGACATCAGTGGAAATAAGACTGTATAACCCATATCTGATCCACAAATTTGTTTTATTAATAAAAGTATTTGGGAGAGGTCATCTTGAAGTCCAAGGATACAGGCAATATTTAAGAATCAGAATGATCCGTAGGTAACCATTACTTGTCAACAGTTGCAACTTACGCATCCACAGGAATACAACCACTGGAACAACAACAGTGAAAATATATTGCCACTACATTGGGAAAATATGGTACCCCAGAAATATAAAGACTGAACTACCTCAATAAAAGAAGTCTAGATCCATCATATAAACTAAAAATGGTGTGTTTATTATACTGTAAGCTTTGGAAAGGGAAACTGTTGAATTATTCCTGTAAATCAATGGATCATTCAGTAGAAAATACAAGGTGAGGCTGGTCTTGGCTTCCTTGGTGTATTTTTATTACTACAGAATACAAATTGTCACTGTTCTCTTTTTCACAGATCTGACAATAATAATCTTAAATCAGATGATTGTTTAAAAAATCTAATCACAACAACAACAAAAACACCTTGAATGTTAATTAATTTTTATTAATTAAATATTACATAGTTGAACTGCAATTTATTAACTCTACTCCTTTTTGTGGGTTTTCCTAAGACCCTACCAGATGGATTTTCCACTGGGGCAGACATCTCCTGACTCAAAGCTTGGAATGGTGAGGTAACTTCTCCTCCCCTCCTCTTGCCTGCATGCCAGACTGTGATAGGAAATGCTGGACACTAACACTCTTCCTTAATACATATTTTCCCCAACACACTTTCACTCAGTAAGAGTTTGGGTTATGATGCCCAGATCCTTCCTCAGGCACTAGAGTCCCAATATGTCAAGTTTGATTAATTCTCCTTAGACGCCTTGGGATGCTTGCTGGCCTAAACAGAATTACAGTTCTAACACATATTTATTCTGACAAGACTAAGATTGGGTATAACTAGGGTTACCAACCTCCAGATGGGGCCTGCAGTTCTCCTAGAATCAGATTCACAAGGTGACAAGAACAGTTCTCCTAGAGAAAATGCCATCATTTTTCCAGGTCATTGCCCTCTCCAAACTCCACCCTCCACCAAGCACTACCTTCAAACCTCCAGTAATTTCCAGTTGAAGCTTGCAAGCCTAGACTTATTAACTAGACTCACTGGGACCAGGGCTATTTAACAAATTTCCCAAACCCACACAGGTTAAAAAAAAGTCCCTCAGCCAGCAAACAGAAAATCCAGGAAACTCCTGCTTGATCCCAACAGACAGCTATCTAATTCCAGGAAGGGTTGGATGTGAAAGCTTTGCCACCAAATGGCACTTGACCAACACCATAGTGGCTTTAAATTGTCTTTCCATTCTGTGCCTTATGTTTGCTAGACTGCTTGAGGCACTCCTCTTAGCTTAATCCAAAATTTCATATCCTTTTAAACTGGACTTTTATGAAATAACAAATATGGGATCTGCAAATGCTACAGTCATAGGCTGTGATCACACTGTTGTTTAAATTCGGGAGCCCTCCTGGATTTAAAGCAACTGTTTTTTTTTTTCCTGGGTTCAGATGATTACACATCCCAACCCCGGCGGAGAAGGAGGCGGCATGTGGTGGCCGGGGGAGGCATCCTTCCCCAGGCAGTGGTGTGCGGCAGAGGCATGCGGTGGCAGTGTGCAGCGGAGGCATGCAGCGGAGGCAGGAGATGGCAGCATAAGGTGGAGGTGGTGGAGGTGGCTGGCAGTGGTGGTGGCTGGGGGAGGCACCCTTCCCCGGGCCCTGCCAGCCACCTGGTAAGTTTGTGGAGAACGGAGGGAAGGCAGCAGCAGCCAGCAGGGTGCAGAGCGAACCAGGGTTCCCCCCCCCTTTTTGCACTTGGGCGCTTGAGTGCCCAAGCGCAAAAGGGGGAACGAGAGGAACAATCTGGACAGCCCTCTCTTGCAATCATCGCGAGGAGGGCTGTCCAGATTGGCCCATTGCGGGTTCAAAGCGCAACTCCCAAGAAAATAGTTGATTTTCCCGGGGTCGGAAAAAGTGCTATGAACCCGCGCTGGAGCCCGCTTCACCACGGGAGTAGCTGTGGCCGGTCTGATCGGCCCCTTTAAATGTGGGAGGAAACAGCAATTCCTCCCGCTTTAAAGGGCCATGTGACCGCGGCCATAGGTATGGCATTTTAATTCCAATTAATATGTACTTTTGTTAACTGCATACTCTTAGACTAATTTCAATTACTAGTAATAAAGTAGTACAATAGCAGCACTTCAGTCTCCTTGATAATATTACAAACCTGAATTTCTCAGGCAACTATTTTCATCTTTGAAGGAAGTGTTGTTAAAATGACAAATTACCTGGTTCCATCCCCTCAGTGATCAAAACACTGTTGCTAAAAATGAGGGGGGAAACAAACCCAAGGTTTAATCAGATGGCACCACAGGAACATCTGAAATGCAATTTCACCCTCATTGGTTTCTTTTAAAAAATAGTTTCTTTGCATAATAATTATGTATGTAAAATAAAGGTCAGTTATCTAACAGCATAAGTTTCCATGGATATGGGTCATTCTTTTAACAGTGGAATTGGCTCTATTCCTTTTTAGCTTGCAAAGAAAAAAGAGAGAGGGGGAAACACACAAAAACAAAAACTTTCACCCATCACTATCATACACATTATGTCCCCATTATCAAGCAACTACAGCAGGACTCCAATCCTGATTTTTTTCTGTATAAATACAGCAATAAAAATCATCAGAGTATTAATTGTCTTTGGTAGCTCAGAATTTTCAAGATGCATTTTCTGACAAAATCTCGGGCTTTTGGCTCCAAAATAATTAGGTACATTAATAGAAAATCTTAATGTGTGATGCCTTTTGAAATTTGGTAAATTTGACCATGGGGATAAAAGAACTTTTCATTGCTCAGCATTGCTCAGCAAAAATGTGTTGCCTTAGCTTCATTTCAATATTACAAAATGCAAGGGTAAAACCTACTGAACTGCACATTTTCATTTTATTTATAAAGTGTCACAATTATAAATTTTGTGTAAATGCATTTTGACATAGTGACTGAGTAGTGATACTGTCTTCAGGTGATTTTTTAAAAAATGTTAGACATATTGCTTGTTTTATCTTCTTAGCACAAATCCAGATACTAGTTTACCCTTTCATAGTTCAACCTGTATTTTAAAAATCTTTCAGGAGATTCCAAAATGTATCTGAAATATATTGGAGCATTTACACCACTATAATACAACAAAATATGTTAAATTATTGCTAGTGACTTCACCATGTCAGTCACTGCCTTAAACACAAGTCCAAGTCTTGCCTTATGGGTAATTGCATATGTCAAATACAGTATGTTTTCCTGTCAAACTTGATCACTAAAAAGGTTCTGGCATCCCTAACACCACAAATGTTCTAGCATCACAACTCCTTGACTCTCTCAGACATTAGCACTGCATTTGTGGGGCCATTTTCAGTCCATTTCAGTTTTATTTATTTATTTTGATTTATATCTTGCCCTCTGCCTAATGGACTCAGGGTGGGTTCCAACAGTATAAAATACACTACAATTAAAACCATGTTAAAACACAATATAAAATAACATCTCATATGTATCATCTAGTAAAAAACCAGATACTTCAGTGGTTGATGGTGCTAGAAATTATGGGGTTTTTTTTAGAAATCTATAAGATTTAGGATCTTGGACCCAGGCTACAGATGGGGGCTGACCCAAGAAGGGGATGCCCACTGCCTCACCCAAAAGCCTGGTGGAAGAGCTCCATCTTGCAGGCCCTGCGGAATTGTAATAAATCCTGCAGAGCCCTAATCTCACATGGGAGCTCATTCCACCAGACAGGGGCCAGGGCCAAAAAAGCCCTGGCCCTGGTTGAGGCAAGTCCGACGTCCCTGGGGCTGGGGACCACCAAAAGATGTTGGTTGGTGGACCTTAGCGCTCTTAGGTGCTCATGTGGGGAAAGGCAGTCTCGAAGGTATGCAGGCCCCTGGCCATATAGGGCTTTCTTAACTATGTGACAGGGAATTAAGGTTTCCCATAGGAAGCCATGGCCTTCAGTTTGCAAGACCTCACAAAACCTGTCATGATAGGGTTGCTATAAGATGGAAGCAACATGATGACACATAACACACACATATGTTCAAACTGTATAGATCCAATAATTTGCAGCAAAGTTCAGGTTGTATTGCAAGCTGATTAGTATACACACCACTTATTTAGTAAGCTAAATTGTTTGCAATGGACCTAAAAACTAGTTTATATACTACATTTTGTTATACATATGAAAAAAATTCCTACCAACTAGCAAAGCTCACCCCATGCAGATGAACCTACTCACCTTATGAACCTACCCAACTGCTACAGTCATCATCCAAGGCCCTGTGTCCAGCATTCCCACCTTCTGGGATTAGGTGGTGGTGATTCAGGAGATGACCTTCTTGGTCACAGCTCTGAAACTCTGGAACTCCCTCTTGAGAGACACTCACCTGTCCCTTTCTGTTGCCATCTTCCACCAGCAGGTGAAGACTTCTATTTCGCTAGTATTCTCTCAGTGATCCGTCTTTCCTGGCCTTTTAAAAATTGTTTTTATGAGTGTGTATTTTATTTTATTGTATGTTTATTTTAACATGGTTTTAACTGTTTAAATGATGTGTTTTGTTTCGTTTTAATGGTGTGAAGCAAAAGTCCCTGTAGGGGGTTAACTTGTCTAACAACTGAGTCATCCTCTGTTCAACACAGCTGGCCGTCTGCTCAAGGTCAGGCAGAGCCACTAATTAACAACAGAGTGCAGCTGAGGTTGTTGGGTGTTATTCTCAAAATAGGGGCGTTTCTAGTAGTTAAAAGGGAGGAAGGGGCTTCCAACCTGGCAAGTTCTCAGAGTCATACAACTTTCCTCGGTCTGGATCTATTTTCAAGCCGTCTAGGAGCTGTGCCAACTTAAAGGTAGAATTATTTGTTTTTTTTTCTGTGCTTCTGCAGTGTGTTACTGGATTTTAGGTTTAATTTAAAAACCTCTTTTGCAATTAAAACTTTGATTTTAAAACTTAAAATTTAGTCTGTATGTGATTTGATTCCTGGTGAACTCATGAGGGCGCCTCGCTATCTTGACATGGTGGCAGCGTGATGGATCAGGGTCTTATGCACATATATGAATAAATCCAGCACACTCTTCAGGAGTACAGAGGGTTTGTTATTTTATTAAGTTAGGCATGGAACAAATAGGTCAGGAGGCACTGAGTGTGTTGAATGGTGGTGCAGAAATTGAAGTGATTCTGCAAGAGTCGGCTATATGTGAAGGGAATGAAGCTGACAGACAATATCCAGACACCTCAAGTGGCTCAGAAGAAGAAGAAGAAAGGGCGATTGTAGTGAACTCTGGAGAAAAACCAGACTCCTCTGAGGTCAGACGTAAAAGCCGTCGGTGTAGAAGTCGGGAACAGTGTGGAGCAGTTGGGCACACACAGAGGACTTGTAACCGAGAGTCTGAAAGGAGTCTGGGGACGAGAAGAGAGGAAACTGAGGCTGCAGGAGTTCAGTCAGATGGTTTGAAAGACCTAATTAAAGCATTTTTGGAATTACAAACTCAGCAGATTAACTTAATGAATCATCATCAAGGACAGAGTTGGGAGAAGAAAAAATTCCCTGTCTTTCATGAAGGTCAAGATCCAATGCGTTATTTTGCAAGCTTTGAATCTGCTTGTGTGGATTATAAAGTGCCAGAACAGGAGTACTTAGGGTTATTACGAGCTCATGTGCATGGAGAACTGGGAAATCTGATGGGTGAGTTGCCAGTTGGATTTCGAGACTATTATGAATTTAAGAAGTTAGCTCGACAACGTTTGGGCTTATCTGAGGAACAGTTGAGACTGCAATTTCGAAAAGCATGCTTGGAGTCTAAAGAAACTTATGTTGCATTTATGGCAAGGCTGCGGAGACTGTTGTATGCTTGGATTGATGCAGCTCAAAGTAACACCTATGTTCAGTTATGTGATTTATTACTGAGGGAGCAATTTTTCCAGGCACTCAGCCCTGATGTTGCAGCTTTAGTTCGAGCCCGTAATCCATCCTCCTTGAATGATTTGGCATTATTTGCTGACCAACTTAAGTTTCAGTTGAGATATGATTCAGGGAGAACAGGTCCATGGAAATCAACTATGGAAAGGGGAGAGGAGACCCTGTTAAAGAGTGATAAGACGGACTTTGGAGGCCAGCAAAGCTCCACTTTAGCGTGGAATAGCAAGGCAAGAAATACCTCCACTCCTAAGGTAAAATGCCATCTATGTCATGAATATGGACATATCAGGAGAAATTGTCCGAGTTTAAAATTTAAAGAAGCCCCCCCCACCATGAGGTATGTGACTGAAAGAGTCACTGAAGATTGGAGGGAGGAAGGGGGAGAGGGATGTGGAGATGAGGAAATTCCCTTAATCACCATGGTGAAGAAAGATAAATCACTTAAGACAGCTGGTATGCAGTTAGACGGTGGGTCTCATAAGAAAGCTGAGCTAAAGATCTTTGAGGGCAGTGTGAATGAAATAGCTGCCTATAAATTGATGATCTCTGCTGATCAAAAACAGTGGCTAAATGAATTACGTGATGACATGGTGATTGTGAATGGGAATAAAGCCTTGAGAGCCTTCATTGATACAGGTTCAGATTTCTCCTCTGTCCCTGAGACTGCCTTAGAGTCCCCAATCCAGTGGTTGGGCAGTATTGCCTTGCATACCTATAATGCTAAAATTGCAAATCAACCTATGGCTCTTGTGAAGGTGCAGTTTAGGAAATTCTCTGGGGAAATCCCAGTTTTGGTGCACTCAGATGGGGACCCAAAGTTTTTGATAGGAGGGGATCTCCTTTATAAAAATGCTATGTGTCAGAAGGAAGAGACCAAGGTTCAGCAGAAAGTGGTAACTCGAAGTCAAGCACAGAGAATAGTAAAGGAAGTGAAGCTTAAAGAGGCTGAATCTTATCTGAGGCAGAGAGAGGATGGAATGTGGACAAATGAGTTGTTAGAAGATCATTCTTTGAGAGGCCAGTTAACAACAAACCCTCCAGCTGTCGTGATGTCTGAGGAGAATGAAGAGACTTCTCCAGCCCTGGAGATGGTACCCTTGGATTATCCCTCTCCCAGGCAGGGAGAGGGGCTGGTAGAAATGTCAGTGGAAGAGAATACTGCAGTTGAGGAAAGAGAGCAGCAGACACTGAAAGGAAACAGGGAAGAGAATGGAACTTTGCAGAAAGAGACTGTGGTGAGTCTTAACTTCACTCTTCCCCACCAGACGTCGGTACCTGACTCAGTAAATACCAGAGAAAAGGAAGTGAAAGATCTTCAAACATCTGAATCCTTCAAGAACTTACAGCGTTCCTGTATATCTCTTGTAGAATGCAGGGCTCAGGCTGAAAAGGAAGCAGGTGTATTAGATGAATTGGGTACATGTAGGTTTGTGTGGAGGAATGACTTACTGTACAGGGAATATCTCCATAAAATGGGCACAAGAAGGACTGAATTAGTGAGTCAATTGGTGGTCCCTAAGAATTATAGAGAGGAGGTTCTAAATGCAGCACATGATTCCCCTTTTGGGGGGCATTTAGG
Source organism: Lepidodactylus listeri (assembly GCA_029233225.1). Taxonomy (NCBI): domain Eukaryota; kingdom Metazoa; phylum Chordata; class Lepidosauria; order Squamata; family Gekkonidae; genus Lepidodactylus; species Lepidodactylus listeri. Next base: position 111,910,696 of record JARCFY010000001.1, on the reverse strand, counting down.
GATAAAAAAGACCTTGGCAAAGGTCTCAGCCTCCTTTTACTGGCCACAGATTCATAAGAGTGTACAGGAATATTGTAGTACCTGTTCAATATGCCAAAAGGTGGGGTATCCACAGGATCATCCTCGGGTGCCACTGAGGCCTTTCCCAGTGCTTACTCAACCTTTTCAGAGAGTTTCAGTGGATGTTTTAGGACCATTGCCCCGAACTCGATCAGGCAAGCAGTATGTACTCTTGATTGTAGATCATGCTACTAGATATCTTACAGCTTATGCACTGGGATCCGTCACAGCCCATAATACAGCAAAGGCTTTGATGGAATTTAGTTCTACCTTTGGATGGCCTGAGGTTATCACTTCAGACATGGGGACTAATTTCACCTCTAGGCTTGTGCAAAAGGTTTGTGAATTGGCTGGGGTGAGACATGCCCCTGTATTAGCTCACCATCAAAGTGCGAATGGATTAGTAGAGAGATATGTGCAAACATTGAGTAAAATGTTGAAAGCTTATGCTCAAGAATACTCGAGGGGTTGGGATGAGGCTTTACCTTTCTTGGTGTTTGCCATTAGAGATGCACCCACCGCTAGTTTGGGATGGTATACACCAAATGAGTTAATTTTTGGAAGAAAAATTGCAGGGCCTCTGCAGCTGTTGAGAACTGGTTGGGAAGGTGGTAATATAGAGGAGAATGGGTTAGAGGCCTCTGAATACCTAGCAAAGCTAAAACAAACTCTAGAGCAGGCTAGGATTACAGCTGGAGAATTTTTAGAACAAATCCAAATTAAACAGAAGGAATATTATGACCAGAAAGCTCGACCTCGAAGTTTAGCTGTAAGAGATAAGGTGTTGCTGTTAAAGCCTGCTCACATAACTAAACTAGAGTCTGCTTGGGTTGGCCCTTTTCTTGTGTTGCAAAGGTTGGAAAGAGATAACTATTTGATACAAGAACTGGAAGGTAAAGGTACTCAGGTCATTCATATTAATCGTTTAAAATTGTTCAGGGAACGGCCTTGTTGCACATACTCAGTACAAGCCCTGGAGGAGGACTTTGACATGCCAGAGTGGACAAGTGAGGTTGGAGAGAGGAGGGCATTGGAAGAAATACCTACAAATCCATCGTTATCAGAGCAGCAACTGGCAGAGTTGAAGGAAATGTTGAGATGTTTTCAGCTATTATTCACTAACAAGCCCGGTCAAACTAATTTAATTGAACATCATATAGAGACGGGGAGTCAGGCACCCATAAGGTCCAGACCTTACCCTCTAAATGGCCCAATGAGGGAGATAGTTGCAGCTGAAATACAACAGATGTTGAAATGGGGGGTGATCAAAAGTTCACATTCAGATTGGGGGGCCCCAATAGTTATGGTGCCAAAAAAGAAAATAAAGGAAGATGCACCCCTTGAATATCGCCTATGTGTGGACTACCGAAAACTTAATAAATTGACCACTGTAGATCCCTATCCCACTCCAAGAGTAGAAGGCTTGATAGAGGATTTGGCTGGAGCTGTTTATATTAGTACCCTAGATTTGGCCTCTGGATATTGGCAAGTTCCACTAAGTAAGGAGGCTTCAGACAAGACGGCATTTGTGTCTCCTTTGGGCCATTATCAATTTATAAAAATGCCATTTGGACTAAATGGGGCCAGCAAGACCTTCCAAAGACTCATGGATCGAGTTTTGCAAGGCTTGCCTTTTGCAGCAGCTTATCAAGATGATGTTGCTATTTATAGTGCTTCATGGGGGGAACATTTGGGACACATACGTCAGGTCCTACAAAGAATACAGCAAGCCGGACTTACAATAAAGGCTGCTAAATGTCAATTGGGATGCAATCGAGTGATGTATTTAGGACACATAGTGGGGTCAAGGAGTATGAAACCTCAGGAAGCCAAAGTTGCTAGTATTAGGAAATGGCCTCAACCTCGCACCAAGAAGGAGGTGCAGTCATTTCTTGGGCTAGTCAACTTTTACAGAAGATATATTGAGGGGTTCAGCACATTGGCTTCTCCCTTGACTGATCTATGCAGGAAGAAGGCTCCCTTTAAGGTGGCCTGGACCCTTGAATGCCAACAGGCGTTCAATGCATTAAAGGAGCGTTTGGTTCAGGCTCCTGTCATGATTCCCCCTGACTACACAAAACCTTTTGTAGTAAGGACAGATGCCTCTGAAAGAGGTCTTGGAGCAGCCCTGCTTCAAAAGGATGAAGACGGGGAGTTTCATCCTATTGTGTACATAAGTCGCAAGCTTTTGTCTCGGGAGCAAGCGTATTCCACCATAGAAAAGGAAGGTTTGGCCTTGGTATGGGCTCTTACGAAATTGAAACCGTATTTAAGTGGAGTTAAGTTTGTGGTTGAAACCGATCATAATCCATTGTCATTCATTCACAGGATGAAGGGGAATAATGCCCGGATTTTAAGATGGGCATTAAGCCTGCAAGATCTTGAGTTTCAGGTGGTCCACATCCCTGGGAGTCAAAACGTCTTGGCTGACAGTCTGTCTCGACAGGGAGGGGAATGAAAGTATCAAATAGGATGTATGATGTCAATATGATCTGTATTATAATTATTGTGTTAAGGCTTCCTTTTGCTTATGAAATGTAATAGCTTCAACTATGGCTTGTCCCATAAGTCTTAGCTTTTCGGGGGGCATGTGAAGCAAAAGTCCCTGTAGGGGGTTAACTTGTCTAACAACTGAGTCATCCTCTGTTCAACACAGCTGGCCGTCTGCTCAAGGTCAGGCAGAGCCACTAATTAACAACAGAGTGCAGCTGAGGTTGTTGGGTGTTATTCTCAAAATAGGGGCGTTTCTAGTAGTTAAAAGGGAGGAAGGGGCTTCCAACCTGGCAAGTTCTCAGAGTCATACAACTTTCCTCGGTCTGGATCTATTTTCAAGCCGTCTAGGAGCTGTGCCAACTTAAAGGTAGAATTATTTGTTTTTTTTTCTGTGCTTCTGCAGTGTGTTACTGGATTTTAGGTTTAATTTAAAAACCTCTTTTGCAATTAAAACTTTGATTTTAAAACTTAAAATTTAGTCTGTATGTGATTTGATTCCTGGTGAACTCATGAGGGCGCCTCGCTATCTTGACAAATGGTTTTCAAGATGTGTTTTTATTGTAAGATGTGTGTATATTGTAAATCTGATAACCACACAAAGGCAGGGTATAATTTTTAAATAAATGAACTAAGACCATTATTTCTTTTCCACTGACAGTACTGCCATTTACTATATGGTAAACTTACAGAGTGGATTATTCTTCATGGTGTGGACCAGGCTAGAGGATTTTATTTATTTATTTTGTAGAGATGCTAGTCCTTAGGTTAGAAATAACATAAAGACAACCTCTAATATGAGATTTATTGTTTTAATTTAGCCAAATTCAAATCTTAATCAACATACTCCACACACTAGCAGGTGCATCTGGGACATCTGCTCCCCCAGTGCCACCCTCTGTCCCCGACCTTGGAGGATCAAGGTGAGCCATTGCAAGGCAAGCCCCTGAACCCCCATGTCGGCAAGGCGGTGGATCAGTAGCTAATGGTTGACTGTGTCAAACGCAGCTGACAGATCTAACAACACCAGCACCACTATTCCGCCCCAATCCAGATGCTGTCAGAGGTCGTCCATGAGGTCATGCTGGACTTAAATGGGTCCACCACAGAAGTGTCATCCAGAAAGCTCTGCAACTGAATCACCACGACCCTCTCCAAGATCTTGCCCAAATAGGGCAAGTTGGATCCTGGCCGATAGTTGGCCAATTCAGCTGGATTCTGTGATTTTTTTTCAGGAGAGGGTAGACCATCACTTCCTTGAGTGCCCCCGGGAACAGTCCCTCCTCAAAGGACTTGTTGATAATCTCCCTAAGGGCACCTCGCAACCCCTCGCGGCCAGCTTTTATAAGCCACGAAGGGCACGGATCAAGGCTGCATGTGGTTGGGTGTGCAGTTGAGAGCAATCTGTCGACTTCTTCCAGACTGAGTGGACTGAAATAATCCAGAATGGAACTAGAAGATGTGCATGGAGCCTTGAGTTCACTGACTATCTCAACTGTGGCTGGGAGGTCACGGCGGAGCCACAAGATTTTGTCCGCAAAATGGCTCGAAAAAGCCTCACAGCTAATGTCCAATTCCCTATTGTTTGGACTGCCCTGCAGCAGCTCTGTTAGGGACTGAATAGTTCTAAATAATTGTGCTTGCAGACACAATCTCAGCCGCGTAGAATTGTCTCTTTGCAGCCTTGACTGCCACCTCATAGGATCTCATAAACACCCTATAAGATGCTCTTGGTGCTTCGTCATGGGCATGCCACCACCGTCTCGCTAACCGTCTGAGTCCTCATTTCATCTGCCACAGCTTCCCGGTATACCAGGGAGCTCACTTAGAACGAGGGTGCAGAGGGCATCGGGGGGGGGGCGATCTTGTCAATGGCTGCTGAGAGCCGACTTTGCCAGTCCTCGACCAGCTCATCCAACGAGCCACCAGGGGGCATGGGATCCCACAGAAGCATCAGGAGCCATAGATGGTGACTGCAGCCATGAAATTAAAAGAAGTCTGCAATGGCAAACCTAGACAGCATAATAATATGTAGAGACATCACCCTGCCAACAAAAGTCTGTATAGTCAAAGTGATGATATTCCCAGTAGTAATGTATGGTTAAACCGTAAGGAAGGCTGAGCGCCGAAGAATAGATGCTTTTGAATTATGGTGCTGGAGAAAACTCTTGAGAGTCCCTTGGATTGCAAGATCAAATCAGTCAATTCTAAAGGAAATCAATCCTGACCGTTTGCTAGAAGGCCAGATACTGAAGCTGAAGCTCAAATACTTTGGCCACCTAATGAAAAGGGAGCACTCATTAGAGAAGACCCAGATGCTGGAAATGATTGAAGGTGAAAGAAATGGGGGATGGCAAAGGATGAGATGGTTAGACAGTGTTATTGATGCAACAAACATGAAATTGAGCAAGCTCTGGAGGACAGTGGAAGACCAGGAGGGCCTGGTGTGATGTCATCTATGGGGTCGCAAAGAGTTGGACTCGACTGTGCGACTGAACAACAATAACAACAACAAAGGACTGCAATCAATACTCTGGGGTCTGCCATTCCAATTGTAGAACACTTATACTACTCCAAAGAAGGGAAGGGAGCCAACTGGCCATAATGGTGGGCGGATGGCAGAGCAGCACTTGAGCCATATGTGTACCTGCACTCATTTGCGTTCAGCATTTCCCCTGACATCTTGGCTCTCCACTCCTCCTCTGGCTTCCTGTCACCCTGTTCCCAGCCCAGGGGCTCTCCAACACCACCCCTACAGAGCCCACTGACAGCCATTGCCAGATGGCCATGTTGTGGAGCATGGCACAAATAGCTCTGCACCCTCCTGCATGGTGGAGGCAAAAGAACTGCATATTCACTGGTCTACTTGATGACCATGCATGTTCAGCAATGGAAGTGTAGGGACTGTAGTGTAGGCAGTGTAGTCTTATGGTATGTCAACAGGTGAGCCTGTGGGGGTTGCCAGCATGGCTGGTGCCTGGGCATCAAGGAGAGTACTCAGGAGAGAAGGGCGTCTGCACCATCATGGGCACTCCATCTGCCCCAGAAGGGTGTTCCACTGAGGCCCTGGTGGCCATTACCTCAGCCATCCATCCCGTTGTGTCAAGGTACAAGGAAATGGAGGTCAGCAATGGGGAACCAGAACACAATGCCCCGGGCGCAGAGCTGGGGGGAGGGAGGTGAGGTGGCTGTGGGCATGGGTAGTGGTCATGGTGCTGTATGGTATGGCTGTCCTCAGTGAGTCTAGCACTGATTTCTTCTCCTTCTAGGTCCCTTCATCTTGACAGTCACTGCTGATGTTGTGGACCATCCTTATGCCCTGACTCTTCAAGATGAGCTATGACAGCAAAGGCAGCCATCCTCTGGACACTGGGCATCATGGGGTCCCCGGAGCCAACAGCTGTGGGTGAAACAATGAAGTGATGTCTTTGGAGGAGACTGGGGTAGGGGCAGCAAGGAGTGTGGAGGTTGTCATTGGGGGAGGTGGGTAGCTGCCTCAGGTCTTGGATTGTGTTGCTGGTGCAGCCCCCGTTAGATGCATGGGACTCAGGCTGCTTGCTGTGGTCCCAATCACAGGGCCCACAGCCAGCGCAGCCCATCCTTCCCATCCCATCTTTCATGGGGGTGGTGACTGAGCAGGAGCAGCTAAAGAACTGCCACAAGTGGAGGGATGTTTTTTCCAGTGGTCACCAGTGCATGGAAGGCCTGGCAGCATCTGTGGTGGCAGTTACCAGGCACCTGGAGAGGCTGCTAACTGTTGCAATTGATGTTGGCAATGGCCAAGTGCAGCTCAACAGGCTATTGAGGCATTGCATGCTCCTGCAAAATGGCCTGCCCCCCTCATGTTTCACCAGCAACTGGGATGGCTCCTTTAGCAGTGTGGCTGGGCTGCCAGAAGGTGACTTGTTGTCTCCATGTGACCCATTCTTGGTGATTGCAGCCTTTGCATTGTATGGTCCATGAAACAACTTGGGAATGATGCAGGAGGGAGAATGCTGGGGTGTTTGCTCTGTCTGCTGCCCAGTTACTTTTAGAACTCTGTTCCTTTAAGGGGATAGTGGTGTGTGCCTCACCTAGATCACCTAGATCCATGGCCCCATCCCTTTCTGCTCCTCAGCAGTGACATGCACTGGGCTGGGTCCCTACTTCTGCACACCCATGATTGCTTCTGTTTGCCCTGTCCATCATAACTCTGCCATTGTACCCTGTGACCTGTATGGGATGTCACAACGTGCTGTTATGGTTGTGGCCTTTGCATTCTTTTTCCTGCCTCCTGGTCTCTGCCAGAACTGTTTCTGGAGCAGATGAGCAGATTAGACTTGTAGTCAATTGCTGCAGTGCTGCAGAACTTAGGTGTATTATTTGGATAGAAAGATTGACTACCAGCATATCTGGATATCATGTTAAACTTTCTAACACTGAAAATACTGAACTCTATAATTATGCATTATCATCAAAGGCATTATATCATATTCATTGTTGCCCAAATAATTCTCATTTAAACAATCTTTCCATTTCTGTTTCCCCTTGTATCATCTCCCATTGGTGCCAAACCATAAGACCATAAGAACACAAAGGAAGCCATTTTGGATTATGCCAATGGCCCACCCAGTCCAACATTCTGTGTCACACAGTGGCCAAAACCCAGGTGCCATCAGAAGGTCCACCAGCAGGGCCAGAACTTCAGAAGCCCTTCCACTGTTGCCCCCAAAGCACCAAGAATATTAAGCATCACTGCCCCAGAAATAGTGTTCCATCTCTATGTTGTGGCAAACAGCCACTGATGGACCTATGCCCCATATGTTTATCCAGTCCCCTCTTGAAGAGGTCTATGCTTGTAGTAACCACCGCTCCCTGCAACAGTGAATTCCACATGTTAATTACTTGTCCGGGGCAGCATCCACACTCCCAAACTTCCCAACAGAGAGGGAGGCCAGACGGCCACCAAGAGAGGAAATGGGTGGTGAAACTCTAGGGAGTGGGGGTGGTTTCCAGCACCGCTGGGGTATCCCTCGCTAGGCATGCAAATGAGGCAGGCATACTCAGCCTTCCCTTAGCTGTGGCAGAATGCAGAGGAAGCTGACAGTGGTGGTGGGGAGGAAGCAGTGGGCAGGAATTTACTGAACTTTACCCTGAAATTGAGAGTTTTATCAAAGTAGGTGCTTTTGAATCAGCTAAACATAGTATTTTCCTGTTGAGATATAACCATCACAGGTGTGCAAGTATTGTGTAATAAAGAAACAAATATAGTAAAAAGGTAAGAGATTTTTCTTTAGCATATTTTGAAACAACTGTACTGTAATTCTATAGGTATCTACTAGTTTGCCCCACTATCCACAAATAAAGATGACATACCCATAAACATCTTCAGTTGGAATTTATATATTAAGCTGAGCTGAGCTTTTTTAATATCCAACTTTCAATGCAGGCATTCTTTGTACTGGGTTGCTCGAGGCATGCCAGCATTAATGAGACAATCCCACCTAGGCTCCACATGTTAGGCAGCCTACATCCACCACTTTCTCGGGCCTGCATCCCAAGGTATGCTGAGAGGACTTGCTGTTACTCCACCACCTATGCTGGCTAAGCACAGCTCTGATGGGGCCCTTCACCAATGCCCTTGAATGGTAAGACATGAGACTGGTAAGTCATGAGACAGTAAGTCATCATTGTTGGAAAAATGAGCATGTAATGCAAGGCCTGAGAAATTCAGTCATTATAGGGTTAACCTATGCAACTTGTTTGTTTACCTTTGTTAGCCTGGAAGTAATACCTGGCAGCTGGCCAATTAACTCTGAGCCCGGGAAAGCTGAAGGTGTACTGTTTTGCTAATTGGTTACTGATATCAGGTGTTTCCTTTCAGGGGTCAAGAAGAAGGAGAGATCCTCCATTGTAATCTCTCTCATTCTCTATCAGGATGTCTTAGTGTGCAGATACAGCAGAATGCTGCTTAGTAAGCATGTTTTGTTTATTTGTAGCTAATCCTGTTTACCTTTTTTCCTTTAGTAATAAACTTCTTTTAAACTAAAAGAAGCAATCTCTTCTTTCCAGAAAAGCAAGATTCATTACTCTGAATTTTCTTGATTACTGGACAAAAGTCCTAACAAATGGTAGCAAGAGAGTCTGGTTTTTCTCTTAAAAGCTTTCTGGATTGATTGAGAAAGAGAAATAGGGAATAAGAGTTAGAGGCTTGGATGTTTAAAATGACCAACTTTTTTTTCCCCTTCCTGCTCTCAGAGCAATCCTGCAGCCAGAAAGGCCCAACCCTGTTTCCTTGCTGATCAGGGGAAAACCTATGCTGGATTGTAGTTTGCCAGGAGCAAAGGATCTTTTTGACTGGATTAATTTTTACCTGCTGTAAGTGGAGCTGAGCCTTGGAGCACCAGAGAGACGCTGCTGCTGGGAGAACAAAGGAAGGCGAGGCAAAGGAGCTTTTGAATTTCGAGCTGCTGCTGCTGCAGAGAGAGGAAAGATTAACCCTGTAAGCTCCTGGAGAAGTAGATGAGTGAGCCAGATTCCAGCGAAGCTGCTCAACCTGTGCTTCTACCTCAAATCCAAAGAGACGTGAGTAACAAAATGGCTTTTAATGCCCCATCCCAGGAAATGCCAAATCTCAGACTTACAAAGGCTAACTATCAGTGGTGGGAGGAGTATTTGAAGAGTCGCCTGCAGACTCACAATGCCCTTCAAGTATTAACAGTGGAAAATCCTCCAGAAACTGACCCTGATAAGACACAATTTCTTATGATGGATGGTTTTGCTAAAGCCCTGATTTTAGGGAGTATTCCCTACACAGAGGTACCAGGATTAAGAGGGCTAGCCACGTCCAGATTGATGATTAAACACCTAAAGGCAAAATTTGATAAACATAGCAAGAGTAAAATCTATTCCCTCAAGGGACAGATTTTTGATTTCAGGATGAAGGAGGGAGACTGCCTTCCCAAAGAGATGGACAAATTAATGGGCATTTACACACAGCTTAAAGACCTGAATGAAGCACCCTCTGATACAGATATGATTTCTTCAATTCTTAAGGGTCTGCCTGGGTCCTATAAGTCTGTAACCAGTATGATTAGACTGAAAGATGATCTGACTTTAGAAGGTCTTTTGTCTGCACTAACTGAGGAATATGATTCTAGAAATTTGAAAGAAAGTTTGTCTGATGAGAAGTCTGTTTTGAGCCTAAAGCGTGGACAGAAATTTAAAAGGAAAATAGAGTGTTTTATATGTGGGAAAAATCATCTTGCAAAATACTGCTCTTCTAAGTATGCACCTAATGATGAGCCCCAAGAACAAAGAGCCACAGGAGCACATGGCTCCAGTAACAAAGAACCAGCCAGTGGAAGGGGAAGCCATTATGGGAGGAGCAGAGGTCACGTTTCACACACACTGCACAGAGGAAAGAAGTTTGCAGCACAGACACAGAGCAAAGGCAATGCTTTTAGGATCACTGATGATTTTAACACAGATGATAAGAAAATATTTTTAATCGATTCTGGTGCTTGCACACATGTGTGTAGAGAAAAAGCGTGGTTTAGTAACATAGATGTTGAGAACAAACCAAGAATTTACCAAGCTAACAGGCAATTATTGAATGTACAAGGTGTTGGAACTGTAAAATTACAATTGTATACTACAGATAATCAATTAATTGATGTTGAATTGCAAAATACAGCTTATGTGCCTGAAGCTGTTGAGAACTTAATTTCAACAAAAAGCCTCATGAACACTGGACATATTGTCCTGCTCAAACCAGAGCAAAGAAGCAAGGTCTCTACCAAGGATGGAGAGCTTGAATTTAAAGTGGAAGATAAAAATGGCTTTCATTACCTTGTAGCTTGTGATGATGAGGAGACAGAAACTTTTGATGTTGATTCTGATGAGGAAATAGAGACTGTCGATGATAAGGAACAGATTTGCCAGACTAAGGATGCTTGTGATGATGCTTGTAAACATGAAAAATGTTTATTTTCGTGGCATATTAAAATGGGACATAGAAATTTGAAATCTGTTGAGCAGTTGTTAAAGCAATGTGGAATACCTGTTGTGCATTGTGAAAAGAGTGAAACTAGATGTGAGACATGCCTCAGAGCAAAGGGAGACGCCCCAAGTTATTCTGGGAAAACCCCAGTGCAAAATCAAGAATTTTTGGAAACTGTATACAGTGATCTTGTTGGGCCCTTACCTGCATCCCTAGGTGGGAACAAATATTTTGTGACTTTCACAGAGAATAAAACAAAATACACTTATGTGTATATGCTGAGAAGTAAGGATGAAACACTGCGTAGATTTAAAAATTATGTGGCTATTGTTAAAAATAAATTTGGCAAAGCACCTCAAAGCTTACTCACAGATGGAGGTGGTGAATATTGTAATGTTGAATTCAAACAATTTCTACAAGAGCAAGGAGTTCAACATAAAGTATCCATTGCCTATTCACCCCAGCAAAATGGAGCTTCTGAGAGATTAAATAGAACACTGCAAGGGATGTGCAGAGCTATGCTAATGCATTCTGGACTGCCAAACCGTTTATGGGCAGAAGCCCTGAACACAGCAGTGTACTTACACAACAGATTTGATATGTCTAAGGCATATCAAAGCTTTTGGCGCAAAAGGATATGCACACATACCAAAGGAAAAGAGGGGAAATCTTGATCCCCGAGCTCAAACTGGAATTATAGTAGGCTATCCTGTTGGTGGGAAAGGGTACAGGATATACGATCCCCAAACCCACATAGTTGAAGAACGCAATGTTGTTTTTGTTAATGAGACTGTATTGCCTAGTGTTTCCACTGCAGCTGATCCAAAGATGCCTGGGACTGCACCTGATGAGTTGGTTGCTTGGCTACCTGTAGTGACCGCTGGTGAACTGGCTGGGGAACTGGCAAGTGAAGCAGCAGGTCCACCTTCTGAGGAAACTACTGAAACAGAAGGGGAAGCAGGGGCCTCACCAGAGGAAGCGGCTCAACCCACGGCAGAACCCACAGCAGAACCCACATCCGGTGTGAGGCGATCAGAAAGGAGCACTAAGGGACAACCCCCAATGAAGTATGGATTTTGTGAACTTGTGCAACCTGCAAAGGAACCCAAGAACTGGAAGGAAGTTTGCAACTTAACTGCGAGTGAAAGAGGCAGATGGCTTGAAGCAATGGAACAGGAGCTGCTGTCCATCAGCGAAAAAGAGGCCTGGACACTCACTCAACTACCTCAAGGCAGAAAGCCTGTTGGATGTAAATGGCTCTTCAAGATAAAGCACAAGGAAGATGGAACTGTGGAGCTATACAAAGCACGCCTAGTAGCTAAAGGCTACTCACAGCAATATGGGACTGACTATTTTGAAACTTTTGCTCCGGTTACTGACCAAGCAACATTCAGAACACTTCTAAGTGTTGCAGCATCTAGGAACATGATAGTAGAGCATCTTGATGTAAAGACTGCTTTTCTCAATGGAGAACTATCTGAGGAAATCTACATGGAACAACCTGAAGGTTTCAAGGTCAAAGGTCAAGAAAACTTAGTCTACAAACTCAAGAAAGGACTCTATGGCCTAAAGCAAGGAGCAAAGGCCTGGTATGACAAACTTACTGAACTTTTAAAGAAGCAAGGCTTCAAGCAAGGGAAAGCTGAACCTTGTCTGAACACTAGAATCAGAAATGGACAATACCAGTATGTTCTTGTTTACGTTGACAACTTGATCGTGGCTTGTCAAAACAGAGGAGACATCAAAGCAATAGCTGATGGACTGAATAAGGAAGTGGAAGTCAAACAGCTAGGAGATGTTCAACAATACCTCGGAATGCAAATTGAGAGACTTGAGGATGGAACTTTTCTTTTATGCCAGAAAAGAAAGATTATGGACTTTATTGAATCTGTTGGCTTGAAGAACTGCAAAGCTTCAACAATCCCACTTGAACCTGGATATCTGAAGGAGAAGGATGGCACACCACTAAAGGACATAGGAAGATACAGAGAGGCTGTCGGAAAGCTCTTGTACCTGAGCAAATCAACATGTCCAGATATTACAGCGGCAGTTGGATTTCTAAGCAGAAAAGTAAGTTCACCAAATCATCATGATTGGAGCGCAATAAAGAAGATGGCACGTTACCTAAGAGGAACAATGGACTTAAAACTAAAAATTGCACCAACTGAACAACCAAGACTAGTTGGCTACATGGATGCCAATTGGGGAGAAGAGATGAACAACTACACGTCTACCAGTGGATACCTATTCTTTTATGGAGATGGACTGATAGACTGGACTAGTAGAAAGCAGACTGTTGTAGCGCAATCCACAGCAGAAGCTGAGTGCATTTCAGCAGCAAGTGCCTGCAGCAGACTTGAATGGATCTTTGAGATGTTGAAAGATTTTGGAATAATTGAACCTGTACCTATACTTATGTTAGAGGATAATCAAGCTTGCATAACTATATGTAAGGGAGCACGACTGCTAGAAGTAGATCTATTGGTATTAAATGTGCATTAGTTAAAGATTTGTACCAGAAAAGGTTGATAGAGATTAAGCATTGTCATACAGAAGAGATGGTGGCTGATGTCCTTACTAAGCCACTGACCAAAGACAAGTTTGAAAGACTTCGTGGAATGTTGAATATGCTTGATGCTAATGTTGAATAATGTTTGTGTACGCATGTATAATGACTTGCATTTCAGGTCTTGAGAAGGGGTGTTGGAAAAATGAGCATGTAACGCAAGGCCTGAGAAATTCAGTCATTATAGGGTTAACCCATGCAACTTGTTTGTTTACCTTTGTTAGCCTGGAAGTAATACCTGGCAGCTGGCCAATTAACTCTGAGCCCGGGAAAGCTGAAGGTGTACTGTTTTGCTAATTGGTTACTGATATCAGGTGTTTCCTTTCAGGGGTCAAGAAGAAGGAGAGATCCTCCATTGTAATCTCTCTCACTCTCTATCAGGATGTCTTAGTGTGCAGATACAGCAGAATGCTGCTTAGTAAGCATGTTTTGTTTATTTGTAGCTAATCCTGTTTACCTTTTTTCCTTTAGTAATAAACTTCTTTTAAACTAAAAGAAGCAATCTCTTCTTTCCAGAAAAGCAAGATTCATTACTCTGAATTTTCTTGATTATTGGACAAAAATCCTAACAATCATAAGATGTCTTGTGGCAGTCACCATAGATTCTTAACTTAAACATAAGCCACATTGTTCCAGCCAACCCCAGTAGGGCCTAACCTGTCTTAAACCGCTAATTAGAACAACTCTGAAGTAGCATGAAGAGTCAGAAAATGCTTGGCCCTGGGGTAACCAGCTATTCCCACATTGTCAAAATTTGGGGATTGGTGGGTGGGCAATTCTGAACAGCAAGTTGCTTACACCTTACTGGCTGGTGGGGAGCCCAGATACCCAGTGTGTACCCTCAAAGAAAGCTTGTTGTGTTCCTTATTTGGGAAAGGAGGAGCAAAAACAGGTCCCAAACTACTACGTAGATCAGAGCTGTATTCCCCAGTAGTTTTGGAGGTCATCGGTTCTGATTTTTTTATGAAGTTGGTTCGAATACCTTGACATCAGGTTATGCTTGGAGGCAGAAAATAAGCATCTATAGTGAGATAAGTATCCTATGTCTCTATTCAGCCCTGGTTTTTGAATGGGAGAACATTTTAATCTTCCAGGTCATTCCATTGCTGACCTAAGTTGGTAGTCCTCAAATGCAGAAGGTTCAAGGAGAGGCTGCAACATGAGGTTCCTAAACTTGAGTTCATTCACAAGTTTAGAACAATGGACCCCCCAGGGTTGAATAGGGACACAGGATTCTAATCTCACTGCAGATGCTAAAGTTCTGTCCCCAAGCATTTTCCCTCTGCTCTAGCTGATTACACTGTACATTTTACCTCTGCATCTGTCCCAGTCAGGTATGACTGGGCCTTCTTCCCCCCCCCCGCCGAAGCGGCCCCACACTCACCCGGCCCAGTCCAAGACACCCAGGAAGCTGGAGCCCCACGAGAACTGCCCCAGGAAGACTTACGGCTGCAACGGGCAACCAACTCCGCTGCCGCGCCTCCCGGCCCGTATCGGGCCCGGGAACGCCTATGGGCACCACGTGGCAGCACCGACACTGCCAAAAACAGGGCAAGCAAGGCACCCGGGAGCACCGCAGCCAAGCCCCACAGGCCCTCAGCCCTCGTCAGCACCAGGGAGGCCAGTGACCAAGGAAAGTCGGCAGAGGCAGCAGAGCCTCCTCCGTGGGACTCTGGTGCGAAGCCCAGAAGACCCGAAAGTGGGGCAGAGCCCAGCCCAAATGCCGGGATGGCATTTCTGCTTCTAAAGGGGGGTGGGGCTGAGGAGGGAGGAGTTGGCTGGGACACCCGGGTGGCTCTGGGGGAGTGGGGAGGGGAATAAAAGGAGGCCGGGTAGGAAGGGCTGGGGAGGATGAGCTGGGAGGTGTTTATGGCAACGGGAGAGAGAGAAACGCCAGGAGCAGAACACCGTCGGAGGCAGAGGGGTGAAGAGGGTGCTGTAAACCCCACCCCTGCCAATCTGAGGCCCTTCCTCGCCCCTTTTTTGCCCCAACACCGCTCAGAGCCACCCGCCGCCGATGGACGTCACAGCCACGGGAGGGGAACCCGGAGGGAAGAAGGCGGAGCATGACAGCATCACAAGTTCCTTCTTTGCAACAACTCTCCCACATTCTGACTGGGATATAAGGACTCCAAGATTTCCATTTGGTAAAGGGAGTTTTGATTCTAAAAAACTATATCCTGAAAATCTTGTTGGTTCCTAAAGTGATACTGGACTCAAATCTAGCTGTATCTCCTTATTCCAGAATCTCATATAATGTTTTTTTGTTCCCTCATGTTTGGTCATATTGCTGTGACTGGTCTGTCTCTTAAGATATGTAGCTAGCAAATATTA
Source organism: Lepidodactylus listeri (assembly GCA_029233225.1). NCBI lineage: Eukaryota > Metazoa > Chordata > Lepidosauria > Squamata > Gekkonidae > Lepidodactylus > Lepidodactylus listeri. The sequence continues at coordinate 111,895,265 of JARCFY010000001.1, read as the reverse complement.
AGCTGACTACAATGAATCTGTGTATGCCAGAGCGGGGTCTCTTAATAAAAGCAATATCTGGAAATAAATTCACTTTTCTGGAAAAATTAATGTACTTTAACAATATCCCTAGGAATGTTTTATTATTTTCCTTGAATTGCTTCTGTTAATAAGAACGGGATCAGTGAACTGTATGCTTCTCTTTCTACCAATTTCACTCAGTAAGTTGCTGCTAACAAAAGCATGGATTCTTTTATCACAAATGTATTCATATATGGGAAATTATCATGAACACAATGCACCATTTTCCAGTGGCTTCTCATTGCTGTTTTGTGTCTTAAGCAAGGAAGGTATTATTTTTATTGTTATTGTGGTGGCCTTCACAACATGCTAAATATGTTCAAAATAAATCCAAACATCTCCATTGTGCAGATCTTGCAGTGCAGTAAAATATAATCACAGATAATTCTCAGAATTACAAAGGGAGAAAAAGATTAAATTTTAAAAAGTGGGGTAATCTTTGTGCATCAGAGCTCCCAAACCGCATACCTATACTCTTTGTACACATTAGTCACCACATGGATAATAAACAAGGACTTAGACATGGAGTTTTAAATGTAAAGTTCTGAACTGGTTATGATTATAGTAGAAAATATAAGAAATTTGTATTATAGAATTATACGTCTCTTAAGAGAAAAGCTAGATAATTTCTAACCGGGCATTAGAGAAAATAAAATACAAGAGCCAGCAAGGAGGTTGTGTTAAAATGTCTAACAATGCAGAGCACAGAAAAGCACACTGGCTCAGAAACCTCTGTGGCCTCTGTCTATTTGGATAGGTTTTAGAGATGCTATATAGCCAATTTCAACTAATTTCTATGGCCTGGTCCTTGGTTATCTTAATACAGGGAGCATTCACTAGGAATTTTTGCAAATCATCCGTTGTGGCGATCTTATCCTCTTCCCTCCCTCATGCACAAGAATTTCCCTTTTTTTCCCTTTACTTCTTGCTGAGCAGCCCCTATATCTACTTTTTTTCTTGTTTTGTTGGTCTATGGCTGTCCCATCAAGCCATGTTATTATATATTTAGATGCTGGCCCAGCTCAGGGAATGGAGGGAAGTGACAGAATCATCTTCTTAACTTATATTTCTGAAATGCCATATGAGAGGCTTTTGAAAGATCAAAATAAACAAAATATTTTATTTAACCTGGAGGGAAAACAGGTCAGGTAGAATGAGCGGTTGGATATATCAGGTGAACAGATGATAAAAACTGAGGTAATTTTGTAATCACACAAACTCAAGATAATTTGTTGTCAACAAGTAGGTGTTTTTGCTTTACAACAAGGTCTTTGAAACTTTTAGGAGAAAGGCTTTCTTTTCAGTGTCTGCTTAAACACTCAAATATAGGTGTCTGAGTTTCACTGACTCTTTAGAAGGCTGAAACACTCAACCAAGTTTCCAAAATCCTTTTTTATATGCAGACCAAGGGATCCAGAGATATCTCCCTTTACACTGGGCAGGGATTACTTCTGTAGACTAGAAGCTCTGTCCCTTTTTCAATATGGAGATATTCTATGATACTCCTACTCCTTTTTAGCCTCCTTCCAAGTCCTCAGTCAGTGCTAAACCATTGCTTCTTCAACTGTCAGTTCCCAACTGTCATTTCTTAACTGACATTCTCCATAGAATTCTATTTGAACAGCCTGTCATTCAAAGGTTCTCAGACTCTGTGAGGCATTAATCCTTGATAGCACATCACAAATGTGTCTACACATACATTAAAAAGTGTGTAAAAATTCTCTAGAGGCAACTTCTCTGACAGAATTACAATTTTCTGGATTTCCCGGAAAGAAATACTCAAACCATCGGAAGTAGACTTGTGTGTGGGATTTTGATTTGCATGAAGCTTCCTTATTCTGAATCAGAAAGTTGGTTTATCAAGGTCATTATTACCTAAATAAACTAGTAGCAATTCTCCAAGGTCTCAAGCAGAGGTCTTTTACATCACCTACCTCCTGATCCATTTAACTGGAGATGTCAGGGATTGAATCTGGAACCTTCTACATGACAAACAGATGCTCTACTAATGGGCCACAGTCCCTCCCACTCATTTCTTTTGTTTTTTATTAATTCCAAAAGGGACTGTTTCATTATTAGACTGATTTGTATAGTTTTGTTTTTTGAAAACAAATTTTATTTTTTTCTTATCCAAAACTTTACACAATTACCTTCAGAATATTTTCATCACTATCATATTTTCTATATAACTGTGTATTCTGATTACAATTCAAACTCTTTATGACTTCCCACCTCACCTACACCATTATATATATAACAACAATTATAACGATTTAGAAATATTATCTCTTACAGGTAACATATTTGGTTATAAAAAATTTTAAACGTTTAAAAATATCTAAATATTGGTTATATGTAATCTGGCTTCCATTCTTATCACATCAAACGTTCAATATATATTCATTATAAAGAACTATTTCTTCTTTTCTTAATATTATTTTAAACATCCAAAATCAGTAATTAGACGGTATAAAAATATTATTTTTCATATTCCAGTATTGCTCTAAATATTCTTTCAAGTCTTTCCATTCCTCTAAAAACATCTCTGAGTCTTGATTGTTCAATTTTCTTGTCCATTTATCAATTTCTGCCATAAATAGCAATTTTCTCAACCATTCCCATAGGTCAGGGGTTCTTTCACATTTCCAATTCTGGGTGTAGACCATCCTCGCTGTAGTCGCCATATACCATATCAGTGTCCTTTTGTTTACATTTACATGCTCTAACTTAAGACCAAGCAATAGCATTTCAGGCAGTTTTTAAAGAGTACATTCCAAAAAAATTTCCATTTCAGTATGAATCATACACTAAAAAGCGTTAGCTTTATCACAAGTCCACCACATGTGATAGAAAGAACCTTCTTTTTGTTTACATTTCCAACACTTATTAAACAACCGTTGATCAATATTTGCTATTTTTTTCGGAGTCATATACCATCTGTACAACATTTTAAAACAATTTTCTTTTAGATTATAGCAAGTAGAAATGCTCATAGCATTTTTCCACAGAAATTCCCAAGATGACATAGCTATTTACTTATTCATATTAATTGCCCATTTTACCATTTGTTCTTTTACAAGTTAATCTGCATTATACCATTTCAACAAAATTTTGTACATTTTTGAAATCAGTTTTTTCCCTCCTTCCTCCCATACCTGTTCAATCTCATTTTTCTTTCTGAAACTGCCACTTTTTTATGTTTTAAAAAGGTCATAAATCTGTCTATACCGCAACCAGCCATATTTAAAATCCAACTGATTCTCTTCTTTCAATACAAATTCATTATTTTCTATTTTTAACAGGTCCCTGTATTTCAACCAATCTTGTCCTTTAAAACTTGAAAAGGGTTTTATTATTTCTGCTGGTACAATCCACAGTGGCTTTTCTTCTGGAAAAAAAACTCTTATATCTAGACCATGTATCTATTAATGTTCTTCTGATATAATGATGTTTAAACATATTGTCCATTTTTGTTTTACTATAATACAAATATGCATGCCAGCCAAACTGACAATCATGTTCTTCAAATGCTAATAGTTTTCTGTCTTTTAAAGAAATCCAAGACTCTAACCAAGTCAAACAGACTGCATCATGGTATAACTTTAAATTAGGTAGTTGAAAACCTCCTCTTTCCTTTGTGTCACACATTGTTTTCATTTTTATTCTTGATTTTTTTCCTGCCCATACAAATTTTGAAAGGTCTCTTTGCCATGTTTTAAAAGCTTTTAAATCTTTCACAATTGGTATTGTTTGTAATAGAAACATTTATCGTGGTAAAATGTTCATTTTAACTGTAGCAACTCTTCCTAATAATGATAAATTTAAGGTATTTCATTTTTTAATATTGTGTGTAATGTATAGTTTTGTTTTGATGTTCATTATTTTGTTTCATTGTCATAATTTTATTTCATTATTAGTTCCCATTGGTTTCAGTGGAAAATCTAACCCAACTGAACAAACCTCAGGGAGATTGTAGCACATCTCTAGGATATCCCTGTGTCAAATTTCAGGCATATAAAATAAAAGGGTACCCTTTTTGAGATAATGAAATACACTTGAGTTTATCATTACATTCTATGGGAGTATTGATAAGAAAGATTGCAAACACACAATACCACAGACAGATGCATACAGTAATGGAATACAGCAATGCAATCACTTAGCTTGAAGAGCAGTAGCTGCCATGACCACCTCTGACCACTCAGTGGCTCAGAGTCCTTAGAGGAAGAGCCCAAGAGACCAAGGCCACCAGCTGAGGAGGACTAGCAAGATCAGGGAGAGCCTAACATGGACAAGTCACCTGCTGACAATGGTCTAGCAGCATCAGTAGCCATCCTGCCTAAGCATCCAAGGGAGGCCGCACCACTAGATCCTGAAATTTATTTATTTATTTATTTTTGGGATTTATATCCCGCCCTCCCCACCAGTTACGGCAGGCTCAGGGTGGCTACCAACAATTCGATAACATAAAATCATAAAAACAATTTCATAAAACATATAATACAGTACAACAGAATCATTCCAAGATGGCCTAGGTTCCACATTCAGAGCAGCGTCACAGGTGGTAACCAATTCGGTCGGTGCTAGATGTTCCAGGTTGGCAGATTCCACTAGTAGGGCCACCTACTCACCAAGGTGCATTGTCCTACAGGAAGCATTGTCACTCTGCAGGAACAGCAACAACAGAACATCTGGACCAAGATGGCTCAAAGGACTAAAGTGGCAATGACAGAACATCTGGACCAAGGTGGCACACAGCCCCATCCAAGAACTAGGCAATGAGAGCAATAATTCTTTGGAGGATCCTGACCAAATCACAGTGCAGCTGCAGCAGCTCAACATCTGCCAGCAGGTAGCTGGGCCTGATTACTTCCCATCCTATTAAGGTTGAGGCATGAAACAGTTGCCTTGTTGGATTAACCAGTCTAGTAGGTACATGCTTGTGTTCCTGCCCTAGCTCCTTGTCTTCAGTGCCTGTTGATGCTCAAGCCTTGTTATCCAAGCACAAAGGTACTACCACTTAAGGAGACCTGACTGGCCCTGCCTGCAGCATACAGGATAGTAGCATGAGGAAGAGGCAGACTACAAAACCACAGGCATTTGGTAACACAAGGAGAGCAAAGCATCTGGGCAGGCAGCAGCAGGAAGGCACTGAGATTTGCTTAATCATGGGATAAGGGTTGGCAAGCAGTGAACAAGTAAGGAGTGCAGACTGCAGAGTCTCACCTCGTATTCTTTAGAACTGGAATGCTTGACACATCCTAGTGCTACAGCTTATAGTCAATCAAGGAAGCTCAGAGCCACTCTCTCCCCTTAAGGAACACAGCTTTTGCCCCTATTAGGAAAACATGGCCTTGTAAAAATAAAATCAGTTGAGTCAGAGAGGGGTGAGACTGCAATAACAAAAGAAAGAGACTAACACAAAATAAATCATAGGTTTTTTGTTGTAGGCTATTTAGATGGAGAATTGCTTTTGTTTTTATATTTCATATTACAATATTTCCTATTTCATGTTACAATAATTATAGTAAAGTATAGAAAGCCAGTCGAATTCAACTCTAGAGATGTGGTGCTCATTTCTGTTTCCAAGCTGAAGAGCCAGCACTGTCCAAAGACATATCCGTGGTCATGTGGCCAGCATGACTAGATGCCAAGGCGCACAGAATACTGTTACCTTCCCACCGAAGTGGTACCTATTTATCTACTTGCAATTTCTTGCTTTCAGACTGCTAGGTTGGCAGGAGCTGGGACGAGAGATGGGAGTTCACTCTGTCATGCAACACTCGGGTCTCGAACTGCTGAGCTACCAACCTTCCGGTCCGCAGTTCAGCATCTTAACCACTTGAGCCACTGCAGCCCCCTAAAATAATTATACAATATTCAATTTTTAATTGTTGTAATTCATAATGAAATAAATGCACAAGATTAATCTGAAGTGTGTACTGTAATGCAGTTGAGAACTCTGTAGTACATTGTAGGCTATGGACTGTAACTTATTTTATTCTTACAAAACCTCCTGAAAATGATAAGGTTGAAAGGCAGTGAGTTGCCAAGTTAAGGATGTAAAGATCAACTCTCCCACATCCAAGCCCAGAATTCTGACCACAGTGTTCCTGTATTCTCCAAAGTTTAAATTATTTCACCAAGATAACCAGAGGTTGATAGGTGGAGAGACTCCAGTGTGCTCAGAGAAGTGCACTTGAGGGACTTCAAGATGATGGAAGTAATTGAATAATAAAAGCATAGAATAAGTGAACTGAGAAAGGTAGAACCTGATTATGAAGATTGATGTACTTGCATGTGAATAGCTGACATATTGAGTGTGTTGCAAAATACAGTTTCTATTTTAAGCTTGTGCATCTTCTCCAAAGGATAATGGTATGCAGCTTTTCTGTCCTCTGTAAGCTTTATAACTGAACAATCAACATTTAGTTTAAAAAATGCTTTAGTTATATAATTATATTAAGTTATAATGTCATATTTTGACTGATAGTTTTTATGGGATTTTACTGTTACAGGTTCAATTTCTTAAGAAGTCTTTTTTTACATGATCATGGAACTCCTTATGTATATGCAAGTGCTGATAGCCAGGATATAAAATTTTAAAATAAATAAGATAGATGTCATCCCTTTTATTTAAAAAGCCAGACTTCCAAAAAACAAACAAACCCAGAAACAGAAAGAGTACAAATGGAGTTGCTTTAAAGAGAGTTACAAATGTGTAAAATCAAACTCATTACTGGAGTAATGGATGTTGCTGGCCTAGCTTTTTTTGTAATTTATATAAGTCATGGGGCCTAATTGCCCTGGGCAGTTAATTTTGGATGTAGTTGTTTTAATAGGCACCTAAGTGCCAAGGGGACCTGAAACTTGGTGAGTCTCATAAAGACACCTGGGTTGTACCACAACAGTGGAAATTCCCAAGGACAGGAAGGGTGTGCTGGAAGTGTGCAGTCTCCATCAGCTCAGGGTTCTCAATAACAATAAGACGTCTCAATAAGACTTCATTTAGCTCTCAATAATAAAAGACTTTTCAACCCTGGAATAAGCTAGTATACCCCAGAGGTGTCTACCCAGCCCAAGGAAGTTGCTATTTCATTAAGCAACAGCTGGTTCCACTTTCTTCACTTTTTACACACTAATTTATGCTCCATCCTGTTTCAGGAGCTATCTTGACTCACCCAAATGTTGGTGTCAATGCAGATTTGGCTCACTTCATCATAACTAAAGTATGCTAATCATGTTGCCTCACCAAGGGTCTTGGTGCCCATGCAGATTCAGCTCACAATAGCCTTAATGGAGTTATTTCCCCCATTTCCCCCCCATCGAAGTTTGACAGTGTTACTTTCAAACTGTCCAGTCAAATTCAAACTTCATATATTGGACCAATCATGTTCCTAGGAAAGTGGCTTCCCATGTCCAGCTATGCGAGTCTTCTCTATAAAAAGACCATCCCAGGTCAGTAAAAAGTGTAAGTTTTCCCAGTACCTAAACACCCCTCCAACTGCATTGTAGGCTCCTTTTTTACACCTTGCTCTGCTCTTTGGTCCTCAGTTATGTTTAACCCTGGACCCTTCCAGATCTCAAGCCCAGGATTTCAGGTCATACGTCCCTTCCCTAAAACTTTCCAATTTCCCCCCTCCTACCTTTTATAAGTGTGCCTTGAGGATTCATGCATGTGTGGTTACTTATGGAATTACTTCCTGGGTGCCCGGTAAAGATTCTTTACATTTTATTTTTTATATATACAATACAATTATTTGTTTATGTTTACAATTACTCTCACTATCTTTCTTCATAATTTTATTTGGGTGAACTCCTACCAAGATGCACTCTGACACACATAGGTCATGGTCCTATGTTATTCCTTCCTGGAACCCTATAAAGCCAATTTCCCCTTCTTTGGGTCCAGTATGGATAACATTATGTACCAATTGATCTTTGAGGTTAAAAGTTATTTTTTTAAAAAAAATGATAGGTTGGTGTTCACAACCAGAGAGACCATCCAATATATTCCAATTGTACATTATGCTCTTAGAGAGTACGACCACCACTGTAGAGTTAAATGAGACACTCCAGACCAATCTCTCAAGGTCAGCTTTTCTGCTGTTTTGTAGGAGTTTTTTGGGGGGAGAGCTTTTTCATGTTCTACTTGAAGCAGATGCTTAGGATAGATATCCTATTTTACTTGAATTAACAGTTAAAGTGGAGGATTCCCTCTGAAATTTCAGAGCAATTTCTTCACAACTTCAACAATTGACTGTAAAGTAAGTTCGTTCTAATATGTAAAGGGTGTAAAGGGTGATGACCAGGGCTCTTCTTGTAGAAAAAGCCCAGCAGGAACTCATTAGCATATTAGGCCACACCCCTGACAGCACAGCTCATTAACATATTAGGACACACCCAGTGTTCCCAGAAGTGTGGTCATCCAGCCACATCCACCTTTTGCTTCTTATTCTGTTTACCTTGTTGTCAAAACAGTTTTGACAAAACCAATAAAAACCTTGCCTGAACCAATATCTTATGTCCAACAATTATTCCCACACTGGATTGGAATCAATTCCTAAGGGTTAGGTTCCCATGGAAATCAGGTTGCCTTCCTGCAGAACTAGTACGCTGAATAGGATTTTTTAGGGTTGCCAACCTACAGATGGGGTCTGGAGATCTCCTGGAATTACAACTGAGCTCCAAACTACAGAGATCAGGTCAATGGCTGCTTTGGAAAGTAGAGTCCATGGCATTATGCCTTGCTTAGGTCCCTCCTTCCCCTAAACTGCATCCTCCACTCCCAAATCTCCAGGGATTTCCTCAACCTGGAGTTGGCAACCCTAGTTCACTGGCAGAACAACGCTAAGAGCCAGTTTGGTGTAGTGGTTAAGTGCGTGGACTCTAATCTGTGAGAACCGGGTTTGATTCCCCACTCCCCCCTTGCACCTGCTGGATGACCTTGGGCAAGCCATAGCTCTGTACCAGCTGTTGTCTCAGAGCTCTCTCAGCCCCACCTACCTCACAGGGTGTCTGTTGTGGGGAGGGGAAGGGAAAGGAGTTTGAAAGACGCTCTGAGACTCCCTTGGGGAGTGAAGGGCGGGGTATAAATCCAATCTCTTCTTCTTCTAGGTTTGTGGATGCACTGGATGGGAGTAGTTTGTGGACTATTTTATTCAAGGTACAAAATTTTATTCAAGGTATAAGATTTCATGTGCCACCCACACTTCTTCAGATGGAAGACGTGTGCATGCACACAAAAGCTTATACCTTGGATGAAACTTTGGACTTCAACTTTGTTCTGCTGCTTCAGACCAACACGGCTACTTACATGAATTATTACACTATAATACTTTTTACAAGCAATTATGTACCAGTGGAGTGGTTACCATGCAGAGTCTGTCCCACAGGTAAAATGATCCTGTGAACAGGTGGTCTTTACCACATAAAAGTATCACTACCATCACAAGATCACCAATCGTTGGAACTCCTCAGAAGCAGAAATCTCTCTTATTAAGAGGTTTAAGAACATCAACTTTGCTGGCCCATTAAAGGCAGATGTCAATCCATTGGCAGGAGAAGAGGGACAATCATCTTCTTCAGAAACTCTGCCCACTTTTTTAAATGTCACAAAACAGGCAATCTCCAAAGTGCAGCTGACCATGCTCATTTTTAGTTACAACTCTGTTTCTCTGCAGATGTCCCCCAAAGATGTCCCCCATGCAACAGTCAAGTGTTCTGACAACATACACAACAATGAAGCTACTTTTTCAGATGTTTTCTCTTACATGGCAGTAAGCACCAAACCACTTTAATACAGACTTTAAACACACATATATTTGCAAGCCATTCTCAACAAGACACAACAATGAACTCAGGCTTCAAAGTTACTTTTCTTAAGCAGAAGATGCCATGAGAAAACTAAAGAGATTCTCAAAAATTAAAGATATTGTCAAAACCAGCATTTCCTGGGCTCTCTGCTTTTTTACATCCCCCCCCTTTTCAATTTTTTTTAAATAAAAACAGAAAGAACAGAAGGAAGGAAGGAAGGAAGGAAGGAAGGAAGGAAGGGGTAGGTGGGGGGAGAGAGAGAGAAAGGAAGGAAGGAAGAAAAAGGGAGGAAGGAAGGAAGGAAGGAAGGAAGGAAGACAGACAGACAGACAGAGGAAGGAAGGAAGGAAGGAAGGAAGGAAGGAAAGAAGGAAGGAAGGAAGAGGTTGGTGAGGGGAGAGAGAGAAAGGAAGGAAGGAAAAGGAAGGAAGAAGGAAGGAAGGTAGACAGACAGACAAAGGAAGGAAAGAAGGTAGGTAGGTGGAGGAGAGAGAAAGGAAGGAGGGAGGGAGAGAGAGAAAGAAAGAAAAAGGAATAAAGAAAGGTGGGGGGGCCAGAGAGAGAAAGACAGAAAGAAAGACAGAAAGAAAGGTGGGGGGCAGAGAGAGAAAGACAGAAAGAAAGACAGAAAGAAAGGGGGGGCAGAGAAAGAGAGAGGGAAAAGAGAACAGAGAACTTACTGGAGCAGGGAAAGCCACGCGACGTCGGCAAGCCAAATGCAGAAAGCCTAGCCCCTGTGCTTAATCTTTGGGCGGGGCTTTCTCCTGCTGGCTTTTTTTGCTCTTAAAGGGAAAGCACCTGGTGGAGCCTATTCCTGCTGACTCTCTGCAGGAACTTTCCCTTTAAGTATAAAAAGCTCAGGTCAGGCAGGGAGGGGGCGGGGCAGGCTCGGAGGCCAGCCAGAACGGCGTTCCTGCACGTTCCTGCTGAAATCGAGCCCTGGTGATGACTACAAGTCTTAGAAGGGGATTTTTACCAGTAGGCTTTTTAATAAAGTCTAGTAGACAGTTTTTTGTCACTGAGATAAACCATGTCAAGAAAGTTAATCTGCTGTTTCTCACTATGTAGTTTGAACTTTATATTAGTATCTTGCTGATTCAACCATGTATGGAAATCTAACAATTGTAGTTGTTTACCTGCTCATATTAGAAAGACATCATCTATATATCACCACCACTTAAAGATGCAGTTCATAAAAGGATTGTTGTTAGAATATATATACTCCTTTTCAAAGTTTTCATATACAAATTGACAATCTCAAGGGTCATGAAACACCCCATAGCAATGCCTTTTGTTTGCCAATAGAATTTCACAGCTGGACGAAAAGTAATTCCTTGACAAAGAAATTTCAGCAAGTTCTACCAAAAAAGCAGTCAGTGGATGACACTGCTGCTTCTTGTGCAGAGTACGTTCTAGCGCCTTTAAAGTCTCATCCTGTGGCATGTGAGTGTATAAGGTTACTAAAAGTACCTCCATCTCAGTTCTGCCTGTTGTATGTCATTTATTTATAAGGTCTGTTGACAACCTCTTATATATGATTTTATGAATGGTATAAATGGTCTCAAGAAATACTTTAAAAGAGGTTCCAAAACTGAATGACAACCTGAAATTATCACTCTACTGAGGGGGCAAGGTAACACTCTTGTGGATCTTAGGGAGGAGATAAAAGACCAGAGTTTGTGGATTTAAGTTCCCCAGAAACTGTATCTCACGGGAGAAGGTGTAGCCCATAGAAATACCCTGTATTTGTTTTAAAGGGTCAGAACTACATTGTGCATAGCCCTGACCTGGATTACCCAGGCAAGCCCAATCTCATCAGATCTCAGAAGCTAAACAGGGCCAACCCTGGCATGTATTTGGATGAGAGACCTCCAGAGAATACCAGGGCTGGGAGGCCAGAGGCAGGCTAACAAGCCACTTCTCTAAACATCCTTCTTTGCCCAAGTAGAAGTTGCCAGAGGGTGCCATGATCTCCAGGCACGTGCACACACACATGCACACACACACAGAACTACATGGTGTATAAAACTCCTGGTTGTTAAGCTGTCTCATTGCCTACATATAATAATCCTTTTTATTTTGTTTAGCTACATATTGATAAATATTCACTTTTTAAGGTTACTGTCAGGTTTCCAGTACCATGGTTCGGGGAGAGGTGAACTGGAATGGTTTCCTTGGGAAGGAGAATTTAAAGGCTGAGTTGCTGAACCTCAGACTGTTGGAACTGGGTCAATTACATCACCATTCCCTGGGTCTGCCTAGAATCTATTCAGAGCTAGGAGTTTAGGCCTTGGTCTGGCAGCAGAGTCCCCACACTCCTCGGTCTCTCTCTGATCCACATGGCTGTACCCTTCACACTCTTGTAACCTGCAGGGAGATGCTTCTCTATTGACATGACAACTGTTGGCTGGCATCTTGCCATCCGAAACCAGGTGGGGAGGAGTCAGGAGGGCCAGACTGGCCGCCCGTCCTGACAGTTACACTACAGACAGCTCTGACAGTTACCAAATTTTCTTGGCAACACCATCCTGAATCCAAACATATTCATTGAATCATAGAATTATAGAATCATAGCATTGGAAGGGGCCATATGTCATCTAGGCCAACCCCCTGCTCAATTCAGGATCAGCCTAAAGAATCCCTAACAAGTTTTTATCGAGACGTTGCCAGTAAGGGAAAGCTCACCAACTCCCTAGACAGCTGATTCCATTCCTAAACTACTGTTACTGTAAAAAAAAAAAAAAAGTCCTAATATCCAGCTGGTATCTTGCTGCCCATAATTTAAACCCATTATTGCAAGTCCTATCCTGTGCTGCCAACAGGAACAGTACCCTGTTCTCTAAGGGACAGCCTTTCATTACTGCTTTCAGCTTTGTTTATCCCACTTAGACCCTAACCAGGGAAAAGCCCAGGCCTATTAATTTTAACCCTTCTCCACTTATAAGACAGAAAGACAAGTAGAAGAAAGAAAAGACACACTTTAGGCAAATTTGGAGGAGACCCCAAAAATTACTCCTCAGCTCAAAAAGGCAGATATCTAATGAAGCCAAGTGGGTAGATGGGGCAGCAGCTAAAAAAAAGCAATGGTCACCAGAGGCAGCAGAGCTGAATTTAAACACTCACTCTTTTTACCTCTGTCTGTTGGCTGGATTGCAGGTGGTCAGTGCGCCCCCAGGAGCCTTGTACTCCATTTCAAATGGGGATTAGGACAACAGTGGCCCCTCTAGCTTATGCTGTGGGGAACAGCACTCTACTCATTTTAGAACATAAGACAACAACTAATTAGATATTATATTCTTCTTTTCTTTTTTCATTTAGACTACTTTGGAGAAAAGTATGTGGAAATGGTCTTTTTTAACTTTCAGCATTCTCTGTCATGTTAATCTGTAGTTTTATATAACTTAGTTGTGATTTTATTTTTTCTTATGATTCTCTATATTTATGTTTGCTTTGTTGATTTATTGGAATGTTCTTTTTGTACTTAAAAATGAATGCTAGTCGTGATGTTTTTAGTAGTTCATTAATTTATTGTTTTATTGCAATGGTTGGTTGGTTGGTTGGTTCAATATCTATCCCGACCTTCCCTTGGTAACAACCTCAAGTACATAATTTTTGCTGGGGCATTTAGGGTGCTAAATAATATGGTTGAATAAATAATCAGTTGACTCTTTGAGCATTTCTGGGTAGATACTTCCCCATCTGCTTTGAACTCATTCAGATGTCACATTCTGCTCCATTTTAATGAGAAAATGCTTCTGAAAGAATTCCTAAACTGAAAAGCAAAGTATACTTCAATGATAAAGTCAGTTAAATTATGGTGACCGAGCTTCAGATTTATGCCAATTGCAGCTGTATGTTTCAGTGTTCTGAAGACCATCACATTAATATCATCAGCACAAAGCACTGCAGGACATCTTGTTATACACAAAAAAATAGCATTGTTTGCTTGAAATAAAGCATCTATTATTGCACTGAATACTTTAAAAAAGTCAAATCCTAACATATATGAATCCTATAGTCAATGCCACTAAACCAGATGAGTATGAGGTTTGCTGCATCTGACTCACACAAATAATTGCACACATAAATGTTCTACTTGTGATTTTTTTTCAACTGCAATTTTCCTGTACATGGAAGGGAATGGGCAGTGTTATGCGGGTTTACAATATTTCAAGTAGGTCAGTGGGTAATAGCTATTTGCAGAGCCATCCAACGGCAGTAACATCTTCATGGGCTTTAATCCAAGCAAGAGTTTAACTTCATGACCCTGTCCCCAGAATAAAACCTGAGCCTATGAACAACCGGTATATGGATAAGCCAAGGCAAGCTGTTGTCAGGGCTCTGGGAGTGAAAAGGCCAGGGGCCAGGGCCGATGGGCACATGACCAAGCCCCCCCCCGGTCCTGGGAGTCCTTAGTCTCCAGGAGGGGCCTGCAGAGTCTGCAGCCAGTCTGGGGCTCCAGCACTGCTGCTGCTGCTCCAGGGAGCGCTGGGGGGGTAGGCCATGTGGAGCCCTCCCCCCAGCACCTGTCGCCTTCTTGCCTCGGAACCCAGCAGGTGAGGGAGGGAGAGGGAGGGGGTGTGGGGATCCCTCCCGCATGAGGGGAGCTGGGGAATGTGTACTGCCCGGCCTTTTGGAGAGCAGCTGGGGAGGGGAATGGCCCATCAGGCGCAGCCAGTGCCAGGGTCTGAGCTGGGCGCGCAGTTCACGGGGGGGGGGGGGAGCCTCCTCCTCCTCTGTCCAGTGGCTTCTGCTGGGGGCCCGCAAAAGGGGGCAGAGGTGAGGGGGGAAGAAGCAGAAGAAGACCCACTCGGCCTGCCTGCTTGCCTGTGAGAGAGCAGCTCAGCACGAGAGCAGCCAGGGAAGGGGAGGGGGCCTCTCTCTCTCCCCCCCCCCAGGGGGTGCCAGCCCCTGGTGCGGCTTCCTCAGCTCTCACCTTTGAGACGTGGGGGGGGCGTCTAGGCTTGTCTGCCTTGCCTGAGGAAATGGGGGTGTTTTTCTGGAGGGGCACCCACTTGTTCTGCCTGAGCAGTTCTCCTCCTGGAGTGTGTGTGTGTGTGGGGGGACAATTCTTCTCTTCTGTGCAGGAGCAGCTGCCACTGATGGAGCACTCAGTGGTGAGAGCAAAGGTGTGCCTTTAGAGGCAGGGCAGCCCCCCCCCCCCCCCCAGGCCTCCCTTCCCCTGCCAGAGAACTTGGCAGCAGAGGCTCTCTCTTTCTGCAGAAATGCCCCCATGTCAGTGAATGGGCGCCGGTACCACTGCAGGTTGGTTTCCAGGCCATTCTCTCCAGGAGCACCCTCTGTTTTGGGGCACCAAAAGAGGAACGTCCTCTTTGCTTCTGGGCAGAAATGCACTCCAAGGGTTAAAGAGATAAAGTCCGCACTCCTAGAATGAGAATGGGGGTGGGGAGTAGGGAGTCGCTTCCTGCTGCCAGATCCCCCTCCCCCATAGGAAGGTGGCCTGGCTGCGTGGAGCAGCCTCAACACACACACACCCTCCAAGAATTGGTGAGCTGCAAACACGTTTGGGGTGAGAGAGTCTGGGGGAGTCCCAGAGCAGCAGCAGCAGAAGGGTGGGGAATGCAAGCTGGCAAAGTGAGATCTAAAAACAAGGGTGGGGTGGGGGTGGGGATAAGGAGCATTCGGAAGTAAAGCTGGATCCAAAAGCAGGTTGATCCAAGCAAGAAACTCCCATCCTGGGAAGACACCCCCCCCCCCCCCAATTCAGCCTCAATTTCTTCACTCTCACCCTACTGCCTCCAAAGCAATCATAAAATAAATGAAGATGGGGAGCCATGTTAGTCTGCCTGTATTAGCAGAAAAGAGCAAGAATCCAGTAGCACCTTAAAGGCTAACAAAATTTGTGGCAGGGTCGGAGATTTTGTGAATCACTGCTCACCTCTACAGATACAGCTTGAATGTGAGTCCACCTTTCCCAGTTTGGTGTAGTGGTTAAGTGTACAGACTCTAATTTGGGAGAACTGGGTTTTGATTTCCTGGTCCTGCACATGCAGCTGCTGGGTGACCTTGGGTCAGTCACAGTTCTTGCAGAGCTGTTCTCTTAAGCAGTTCTCGCAGCGCTCTCTCAGCCCCACCTACCTCACAGGGTGTCTGTTGTGTGGAAAGGAAGGGAAGGAGAGTGTAATAAGCTGCTCTGAGACTCCAAGTGAAGAGCAGGGTATAAATCCAAACTCTTCTTCTCCTCTACATAGTGGAAAGTGGAGTGATTTCATATGCCGAATGACATTACCAGGGAAATGACTATAGCAGGTGTGAATGGATTAGGTGTGACACGCAGAGCAGTAGTAGGCATGAAGAAATCAGTGTTGGTCATGAGACAGGAAACACAGGTCGAGATTCAGGCCAGGGGGATGTGTTGTCTTGAGCTTTGTTATCAGTTGCAATTCAGCATTCTCTCTTTCTGCTCTCCCTTTGAAATTCCTTTGTAAGAGAGCTGCTATTCTTAGGTCAGCAGCTGAATGTCCTGGGAAGCTAAAATGTTTCCCTCACTGGTTTTTAGATGTTGTTATTCCTATTGTCACACTTATGTCCATTTATTCTTTGTCAAAGTGACTGGCCTGTTTGTCCAATGTAGAGGGTGGAAGGGCATTGCAGACACATGAAGATGGCATAAATCAAATTATAGGATGAGCAGGAGTATGAACCTGAGATGGTCTGGCTGATGTTGCCGGGTTCACTAATGGGTTTTGCTAGGTCTCTCTCTCTCTCTGATGCACATGCATATGAAACCATGCTCAGAGAATGCTTCATTTGTCCTGACTTTGGGTCTACCTACAATTAGGTCCTTCAGAAATTTCTCATGAGAATTTTTTATTTGCCCTTCTCAGAGTTTCACTGCTCCCAGAGCCCACTAAGATGGACTGGAGCCTGTGTTTAGTGCCAAGGGCCCTGGTTAGTATTTGGATGGTATACCACCAAGGAAGTCCAGAGTTGCTACACAGAGGCAGGGGATGACAAACCACCCCTGAATTGGATGGCCCAGGTTAGCCCAGTCTCATCAGCTAAGTGGAGTTGGTCCTGAGTAGTACCTGGATGGGAGACCCCTAAGGAAGTCCAGGGTTGCTATGTAGAGGCAGGCAATGGTAATCCTAGGGCTGCCAAGTCCAACTTGGGAAATATCTGGGGACTTTGGGGGTGGAGCCTTTTTTAGCTGAAGAGGCTGATACCTCCTGCATGTCAAGCAGATGCTCTATCACTGAGCAACGGCCCTACTGAATCCTTCCTCATCTCGGCAGAATATGAAGCACTAAGTGCTACACAAGTGCTAAATATGATTTTCATATCATAAGAACAGGAGAGAAGCCACAGTGGATCGAGCCAACAGCCCATCCAGTACAACACTCTGTGTCACAACAGTGGCCAAAAATACCAGGTGCCCTCAGGAGGTCCAGCAGCGGGGCCAGAACTCCAGAAGCCCTCCCACTGTTGCCCCCCAAGCACCAAGAATGCAGAGCATCACTGCCCCAGACAAAGGGTTCCATTTAGACCTTGTGGCTAATAATAGCCACTGATAGACCTCTGCTGGATGGGGACAGAGACAGACAGACAGACAGACAGACAGAAAAAAGAAAGAAAGGGGGAGAGAGAGAAGGAAAAAAACTGGCAGAGGCACTTACTTCCATTTAGACCTTGTGGCTAATAATAGCCACTGATAGACCTCTGCTGGATGGGGACAGAGAGAGACAGACAGACAGACAGACGGACAGAAAAACGAAAGAAAGAGGGAGAGAGAAGGAAAACAGCTGGAAGAGAAACTTACCACGTTGCAAGCTCCTTCAGTCCCTCCTTAATCTCTGGGAAGACCTCTCTTGCTGTGGAAGCTCTCTTGCTGATTTCTTAAAGGGGAAATGTCTGGTGAGGCTTTTTACTGCAGGGCAGGCTCTCTGCAGACATTTCCCTTTTAAGGCAGGGCAGGGCAGACGCCGATGTTCCCCTGCCTTCCTGCTGGTAGCCATTTTCTCCCCCGGTGGCCAATTTTGAAAAAGCGGGGGTGAGTATTTAAAATCGGTGTTTCCCCCGCCCTACCGGGGGACTTGGCAGCCCTAGGTAATCCACATCTGTCAGAAGGTTGCCTTGGAAAACCCTGTGGCGCTGTAAGTGAGCGGTACCTTCATGGTACTTTCCACCACCACCATTTACTTTTCACAGAAAAAATGTAAAAGCACAGACTCCTAGTGTTAGGAGGGTTCTTGTGTCTGCCTAGTATACATGCGTAGCAGAATGACATGATAGAATTGTGTGGTTTGGTAGTTGTACCATTTTCTGCAGGAAGTGAGGAGGCCATATTCTTAATGTAATAATCCCATGCAAATCTCTCTCTCTCTCTGTATGTATCTGTATTTCTCTCTCTCTCTGTTTCTATCTCTCCTTCTTTGGAGGTTTTTAAACCAAGACTAGATGGCCATCTGACAGCAATGCTGATTCTCTAAACTTAGGCAGATCATGAGAGGCAGGGCAGGAAGGGTTGCCTCAGTGCTTGGTTCTCGTGGCCCTTTCTTACACGCCCAGGGAAATGCTGATCTCTACTTTGGGGGTCAGGCAGCCATTTTTCTCCAGGCCAGTTTGGCTAGAGATCCTGGAGGTTTTTTTTCATCTTCTGGGCATGGAACAGGGGTCACTGGGTGAGTGTGAGGGAAGGAGGTATTTGTGCATTTCCTGTGAAAGGGGTAGGACTAGATGACCCTGGAGGTTACTTCCATGATATTTTCTCTCCCCCTCCCCTCTCTTCTCAGCCATATGTGGAGTGGCTGGCAGGAGACTGATGTGAGTGAAGCACCATCTCCAAAGGGGGGATGTGAAGTGTTTACCCATTTATTCTGGCCATGAGCTGCACAACAAAAACTTTCACAGCTCCCAGGGGGAGGGAGGTTTATTTTAGTGATAAATGAACCAACGGTTGGCACCCCAGAGGTGACCTCAGCCTGCCATCCTGCTCTTCTTCATGTGCATCCAAAGAGAAGTAAGAGCCATGGCACCCTTGCTGTGTCTATACATGTGTGGGGACTTCCAAATGGCTTGGGGGGGGGCAAGTGGCTCTGTCTGCCAACTCCTAGGTTGAAGACCACAACTCTAGATCATTGGGTTTTGTTTAGGCAAAAATTAGCAGATGTGATTTCGTTGTTGTTCTGAATCCAGACTTGTCAACGTTATTTTTTAAAAAATGGATAATCTGCTTTTCCTCTCTGTAAGTGACCTTGTTGTGGCTGACAAAAACACTAAATGGCAGTGATATAAAATCCACAATCAACTGTAACAGAGAGGAAGGCTGCCACTCAAACAGAAAAGAAACACTAAAAGCACCTCAGCCATCAATGCCAAGGAGAATAAAAATATATGGACCTGGTATCCTAGTATCCCCCATCTTTACCTGACATGGGTGGTTTGTTTGTTTCCCCCCACGTGTGCCATCAGATAGGTTTGCCAGCTCTGAGTTGGGAAATACCTTGGAGATTTTTGGGGTGGAGCCTGAGTGGTGGGTGTGGCCTTCTGACACACTTCCGGTAATGTCAGGGGCGTGGACTTCTGATACACTTCCGGTGACGGCAGGGGGTGTGGCATATGCAAATGAGTTATGCTAATGAGCTCCTGCAGCTCTGTTTCTACGAAAGGACCCCTGGCTGTTGTTATCAAGTAACTTGCTTTCTTCTTCAGATCTCTTCACTGCCATCATGTTTTTTTCAGCATATGATTTATTTATTTATTTATTTTTCGGTTTTATACCCCGGCCTCCCCACAAGCGATCATTTCACTTAGCTCACTTTTGGTGCTATTAGGTAATCTGCTTTGATGTCAGAGGGACAGCCAAGATGTGAAATTTGTTGGAAGTGGAGGATTGTATGCTGTCTCCGGCCTCAGACATCAGAGATGGCACCATAGATTTAGATACAAATAGGGAGGTCAGAACACATAGAGAACATCCTTTCTGTCAAGCTACTACCCCTTTGAAGTAGAATGTTATTCTTAGGGACAAGACTTCCTTCCTTCCAGCTTAACACATCTCTCTCTCACACACAAAGAAGGAGCATGTTGTACTTCTTTGGCACCATGGCTGCAGGACACGCATTCTGCATCTGCATCCATCATAGCTAGTTAGATAGATTATATCCCTATCTCTCAACCTATACTATCTAGAATGTAGTTTCCTAAATAAAGGATGTGTATTAGTTTGAAGCTGACAAAAGTCTCTGTGCAACTCTGTAACTTCGCTAGCACAAGAAGCTGCTGCTGTATGTAAGCCTCATGCACTCTACTGCCTAATACATTTTCTGGCTATACCATGCCCTTAAATCTATCAAGACTGGGGAATCCTTGAATGGCTGCCCTGCAGACTTAAGAACAACCACTGTGGGTAGGAGCACTTAGTCCAGATTTGGGCCATAGAATGGCCCTTCCACTATTTCCTGTCCTCATTACACACATATCCCAGAGCTGCTATCTGTCTTATGCAGAGACAAAAATAATGTCCATATGCCTATATGGAGCAAATATCATTTCTGTGAATGGGAGAACTAATGCTAGAACAACTGATGAGGGGGATGATAGATCCTCCTCTCCCTGTTTCATGCCTTTGATGTGTATGTTACCCTCTCTGCTACAGCCTGCTAAGCCTGCAAAAGGAGATTGCTTCAGTGGACCCAATATCCAGTGTAGACTAACAGTGTGTGATTCTATACTGGCAACAAAAAGGCACTTCCCTGTCCTCTGGATCCCTTTGGATTCATTGCTCCATAATGTCATAGAGAAGCTGAGCAGTCCTTAGAAAAAGAGTGAATCTTTGATTTAAGTTCCAAAGCTGTAAATTCTGTAAGTTCTGTAAATTTCAGTGTGAAGTGGGACCTTCTGAACTTCTGCATTTTATATCATTTATTATTATTACAAAAATGAGGGTATTTAGCAATTATTGTAACTAATATGAAAATGAAACAAATCCCCCAGACTATAATGAAAAATTAATAATTCTTTTCTTATTTGTTTTGGTTTCTTTCATTATTGCAGTCTGTGTCTCTATTGCCTTCACCTTTACAAGGCAACCAGCATTTTCCTAAAAAGAGGCATGGAGAGAGCACTGTTCTTTAAAGAGGTGGGGAAGAGAGGCTCTGGGCTCTCTTGATTAACTGCAAGCTGTGTGTGAGTTATTCTAGTCCTGAAGGGAGTTTGCCTTCCTCTCTGCTCCCAGTATGCTGTGCCAAACATTATACCCATCTATACAAAACTACTTCAAATTCCTCTTGCTGCTGCCTACCCAGATGCCTTGTCTTCCTTGTGCCACCAAATGCCCTTCTTGTTCAGTTTACCTCTTCTTCAAGCTACTGTCCTTCAACCTGGGTTGTTGCAGTGTTGTTTATGTTACTGCTTGGAATCATTCCTATCAACACTTCCATAGATTTTAGTGCTAAACATGGGTTCTTTTCATTACCTCAGTGGTGGGGGGAGGGATTATTTCTGTCAAAAATTCAGCAATGTTGGTTCCCTTGGAAAATACTACAACCTCCTATTTGGATGCAAAACCATGAAGTTAGAGACTTGAGTAAAGGGCAGAGGATCTTCTACTGAAACCAATGGGAAATAAAAATGAAATAGATCTATGAAGGTTAAATAAGAACAAAGGAAAAATCATCATAAAAGCATATAAAACAATCCAGTAACAATATAGACTTTTTGGAATTAAATTAATAACAAAAGTGCGAGAAACAAAACAAATGCCCATGCACAAGTTCCTTCAAGCAATGAGAAGAAACTGAGAGCTCAAGGAGAAATTGTAGGAGCAATCTCAAGGACACTTTTGGGGTAGTAATACTCATTAAATAATATAGGACTTACTTTTGTGTAGGCCTGCTCATTATTACTATGTTAAGTTCCAGAATTTATTCAGAACCTGTTGGAAAGGTAAATGTTGGAAAGGCAAAAACAAACCATCTTTGCTCATAATGCTGCTTCTGGAATTCACCTTGTATTCACCTAGCTGCTTCTTGTATTTGCCTAACCTTTTCTTATATTTTTACACAAGAAAGAGAATATTTTCTCTTTCTCCTTTCTGACTGATCTCTTGCTAGAGCTGAATGGAGCATTCATTCTGGTTTATAAAACTGATAGAAAAGACATGTTGGTCTTGATTTGGAAATCACTTTTGTTATTCCATCTATTGATGTTAGCCAAAATTCAGAACAATTTTAAAATTTTTTTTTCTTTTTAGCTCTGTTTGTATTCATCTGGAGCCCCCCCCCCCCCCCCCCCGGTATCGTATAACATGATTGTCTTAGTACGGTCACTCACATTATATTCTCACTGGGATACATAATCAAGAGGCTGTGCTTATCCATTATGTCCACATTGCTCAGGCAGGATGAAAATTATCAAAAAATATATGCCATCAGCACATTATAAAGTAACGGGTAATTTGTTTAATTTTCTAAGTGCCTTACTGAAAATGTATCTATAGATATGCATCTTTCTTATCTCACTGCTGCTTTAGAAATAGCTCCATCTGTGAATGTTGCCGTATTTTTAACAGAAGGTTCCCATTGCTTTTTGCAGGCATTTGTAACTGTACTTGAGATACTAATTATTCTGCATGTGATAATATCACAATGACACATTGTAGTCAACAAAAGGTAAATAAGTCATTAGTCCTGCAGTGATTTTTAAATCTAAATTGCACTTTGCTTTTCCAGCAGCATGATTTTTGACAGAAATAGAGTTACCCAAGGTTCCTAGTCGTTTTTTACAGCATTGGAAATGCCTTTTTAATGGCATAAATCCATGCTTTCTTTGAGCTGTTTTCAGCCACATGCTGCAATTTATTTTTTCAACAACCCACCAGTGGTCTCAATCTCAATTACACAGTGAATCCAGAAGTATGTATGGATCTGAATTTCTCTAGGATTATACATCCACTGCTGTGTAGATATTGTCTTCTCTTCTGTTGTTCGAGGGACTAGAAGTTGAAGATGATGGTGAAATAAAATTTGCTAGAACTCTTCACACATTGAATACTCACAGTGCAATCCAAAGCAGAGTCAAACCCTTCTCAGTTCATTGACATCAATGGATTTAGAAGGGTGTAACTGTGTTTAGGATTGCTCAGTCAAAGGGAGGCAAAAGCAGCAGAAGAGCAATGGTACAAAACTGTGATAAATCTAGACCAGTCCATCATCTAGGAATGGGAGAACTCAGTTCTAAACCCTAGACACAGACAGATTGCTAATGACAGCACGGCATAGCTAGTTCATATCCTATGTTCACTTAAAAAACAGTAATAAAGAAAAAGACGCAACACTAAGGAGATGAGAGTGCTGCAAGTGCACTAGAGTCCATAGTAATGCCACCCACACCCATCTAAAATAAAGTAGAATATTGATGACTCAACTGTGCCAGATACACATAGCATATACTGATGTAGATAAAACTTTCTTGATGTCACCCCAGTTCCCACCCTCCTACCCAAAGAACAAAGGCAGCACAGCAACCTCAACTGTAGAGAGGACAATGGTGTGCCCAGTAAGAGCTCTGTGCCTTCTGCACTGCTCAAATCTTGGAAGATGGGGTTCAAGTCCCCTCCTACAACTGTATGTCTTTTGACTGGCAGGCAAACAGAGAAGGAAGGATGTCAGTTCCAACCATATCACTTAGACATCTCATTTGGCAGAGGAAAACCTCATGGATGTTAGAACTTTTGTTCAATATTCGAGAAAAAAATCAGAGTGATGGATCTTGCTTTCTGGAAAGAAGAGACTGCTTCCTCTAGTTTAAAATCTTTATTACTAAAGGATAAAGGGAAACGGGATTAGCTACAAATAAACAAACATGCTTTCTAAGGAGCTGCATTGTGCTCAGTCTTCACACTAAGACATCCTTCTAGATAGTGAGGAGATTACAATGGGGGGTCTCTCCTTCTTCTTGACCCCTGAAAGGAAACACCTGATATCAGTAACCAATTAGCAGAACAGTAGACCTCCAGGTTTCCCAGGTTTAGAGTCAATTGGCCAGCTGCCAGGTATCACATCCAGGCGAAATCTAGGTAAACAAACAAATTGCATAGGTTAACCCTATAATGACAAAAATTCTCAGGCCTTGTGTTACTCATTTTTCCAACAATGGAAATGTTAATGCCTCTACCACATAAGAGGTTTGGACTGTAAGAGAGAGGGGTTATAAATCTCTGAGGAGGCAACACACAGACACTATGTCAATATCAAGGTAACAAACTACTGCACATTTACAGAAGGTATTCCTGTTGCCTTGTATGAATCTCACTGGGAATAAGCACTCATAAGAAATCAAACAGAAGACTCAAATCCCATTGAGGGGAAAACTGGGACTAAGACAGAGCTAATCTTTTGGCAAGAAACAAGTAAATAAGCAGCAAAACAGAAGACAGGACTAGAACCTTCACCTCTTGTACTGAAGAGCATTTCTTGAAACAAACAGCCAAGTGGACACACAGGATAATGAGCACATCTCTCCTATACCATAAAGCTGTTTTAGAGTGGCAAGATTCCATGGGGTGCCAAAATCAGTTGGCTGCAAGAACTGCTCCTCAAAAGGGGTCCCTGGCCACTGGTTGCATTCCCTCGCTGTGTTACCTCAGTCCCGCCCACAGAGCCACTGGCTAGTGTCTCGGCCTCAGTCTGGAAGGAGCCGGCGAAGGGGACAGACTGGGTACTGGGTCCACTCTTTTCCTCTGCCCACTGCCAGGTGGGTCTAACTGTCCCCTCAGTGGCCTGCTTCTGTCAGTAAGGCTGATTCTGCACCAGTAGTTGCCCCGGTGGCGTCCCCTGATAAAATCTGTGGCAGAGCAACAGTTCTCCACCTGCTGCCCTGGGTCAGCAGTTGGCCCAAATCTAATCCTCGTTTCCCCCAAATCTTCCATTTCAGGAATTTTCAGGGTTTTTGGGGTTTTTTTTGCCACAGGGTTGAAGTTGGGGCATTCTATTGGGGAACTCGCAAATTGGGGTTTCTTGCTCCACCCCTTTAATGCCCCTCTGCTTCTTTCCCTCCCCTTTCCCACCTCTCCTCCCCTTCCCCCTCCCTTTCCCGCCCTGGCACAAGTGGGGGGGTTGGTCCCCCCATCGTTGCATTATGACACCATGACACAACATCAGTGGAGCAGTGTTGTGTCATGATGTCATAATGCAACGATGGGGGGGGGGACAAAAAAAACCCCCTGCTTGCGCCATGGCAGGAAAGGGAGGGGAAAGCACGCCTGTTTCCTGAAATGAGTGGTTGCATTGTAACACAACCAGGCCCCCGATCAAAAAAAAGGAGGGGGAAGAAAGGGAAGGGGACGCTAGATTCGGGACAAGGTGACAAATGCAGAACTTCCTCAACAGAATTGGGCCAACTAGACCCATGGGGAATGGAGAGCAAACCATTGGTGCAGAATCAGCCTAAGAAGACAATGGACTTTCAGCATAATCCCCTCCCCTGCCCACTGCCAGCTTGCCCACTTTCCTGTCAGAATAAATTGTGAAAACAGCTCTCTCTCCTGCTTAGCTCCACCATGGCTGGCTGGCTAATGAGGTGGGCCAGTGACCATCAAACCATTCTCTTCAATCCCCTGCTGTGTGGCTGACTTTCCCCCTAGGGTTGCCAATCTCCAGGTGGAGATTTCCTGGAGTTACAATTGATCTCCAGATGACAGAGATCAGTTCCCCTGGAGAAAATGGCTGCTTTGGAGGGTAGACACTATGGCATTATACCCTGCTGAGCCCTTCCATCCCCCCCCCCCCAAATGCTGCCCTTCACAAGATCCACCCCCCAAATCTCTAGGTATTTCCCTAATCAGAGATGGCAACTTTCTTCTCAGTGCCTGTTGCTAGGCAACCAAGCTTGATTCTCTGAAAGGCCCTTTCCACACCTATGTTGGCCTTTGGGAGAAAACTCGTTGGGGACAGGCCTCAGCTGAACAGAATGCCACAGAGGTTACCCTCCAAAGCACTCATTTTCTTGGGGGGGGGGGAGATCTGTTGTCTGGAGTTCAATTGTGATACCTGGTGATCTTCAGGCTCCACCTGGAGGTTGGATACCCTAGGCGTAGCATTAAGCGCTTCAGAGCAGGAACTGCTAGACCCAGGTTCTTGCTAAGTAGGTGATTTGGGGCCAGTCACAGACTTTAAGCCTAACCTACCTTGCAGGGTTGTTGTGCAAGTCAAAGGGGGGAAGAGGAGGATGTTGTAAGCTGCTTTGGTCCCCATTGCAGAGAAAGACTACTTTTTCTCTAGGGGAACTATGGTTGCCAATCTCCAGGTGAGAACTGGAGATCACTCAGAATTACAAGTGCTCTCCAGATGGCAGAGATCAGTTCTCCTGGAGAAAATGGTGGACTCTGTGTCCTTATACCCTGGTGAGATGGACCCCCTATGACAGCCAATGTGACATAGCAGTCAGGGCTTCAGAGCATGGTGGAGGCTGCATGGAGGGGAGATGAAAAGTTAGTGAGGTTGATGATTGGCTGGGAAGCAGATAGGGTTGCCAACTCCAGGTGGAAAATTCCTGGAGATTTGAGGGATGGAACCTGTAGACGGTGAGGTTGGAGGAGGGTGGGACCTCAGACAGGTACAGTGCCATAGACTTCACCCTCCAAGCCAGCCATTCCCTCATGGAGAACCATTGTTGCCAATTTCCAGGTGGGGGCTGGAGATCAATCAGAATTACAACTGCTCTCTAGGAGGGAGGGGGAGGAGATGGGAAGCTGAAGCCAGGGGGCAGATAACGATACTTTGACAGCTGGCCGGGAGGGAGATAGGGTTGCCAACTCCAGGTTGGGAAATTCCTGGAGATTTGAGGGGTGGACCCTGGAGAGGGTGAGGTTTCAGCAGGGGTGGGACCTCAGATAGGTTCAATGCCATAGACTCCACCCTCCAAATCAACCATTCTCTCATTGGGAACCATTGTTGCCAATCTCCAGGGGAGGAATGGAGATCACACTGAATTACAACTGCTCTTCAGATGGCAGAGATCTTCCCCTGGAGAAAATGGTGGACTCTATGTCATTATGCCCTGCTGAGGTTGCCACCGCAAAATAACACTGAGTGCCCAAGACTGGGGCATTCTCCCAAAGCCTCTTTCTAGAGCCCGTTGTATTTGTTTCCACAATGTGCCTTATTCCTAGTCATTTATATTTTGAATCTTTAACTGATATTAATGTTGAAAACAGCTGTATATGATGTGGCAGGAAAGACTGCACAAAATTATATACTGGCTTAGCCTGCCTGTGTTCCCTGTTCAAACCCTATAGTTGACAGCCTGGAAAACAGGTTTTGAACCACCAAAGCCAATCACTGGGAATGGGCTTCTTATGCTAGTTGGCTACCCCAGACTTGATTAACTTTGCCTAACACTTTTTTCATGGAGCTGTCGCTTTGCTGCATTCATGTTTGCTATCATCTTTGCTTATTTGAGCAAACAGTCGGGACTGATTTCTTTTAGGATTGAATGATTTGCTCTCCTTACAGTCCAAGGGACTCTCAAGAGGCATCTCCATGACCATAATTTGAAAGCATCTATTCTTTGGTACTTGGCATTCCTTATGGTCCAACTCTCGCAGCCATACATTACTACTGGGAATACCATTGCTTTGACCATATGAACTTTTGTTGGCAGGGTGATGTCTCTATTTATTATGCTGTCTAGGTTTGCTCCCAATGAGCAGGCTTTTTTTACTTTCATGGCTGCAGTCCCTATATACAGTGATCTCGGATCCCAGGAACATGAATTCTGTCACTGCTTCCAAGACTTCCCCTTCTATTTGCAAAGGAGTGATGGTGCCGGATGCCATGATCTTAGTTTTTGTTAATGTTGAGTTTCAAGCCAACTTTTGCACTCTCGTCTTTCATCTTTAGCAAGAGGCTCCTTAGGTCCTCTCCACTTTCTGCCATTAGAGTGGTATCGTCTGCATATCTGAGGTTGTCGATGTTTTTCCCAGCAATCTTAATTCCGGCTTGTGATTCATCCAGGCCAGGATTTTGTATGATGTGCTCTGCATATAAATTAAATAATTAGGGTGACAATATACACCCTAGTTGTACTCCTTTTCCTTTGCTAAACCAATCAGTTGTTCCTTATCTGTTTCTAACTGCCACTTCTTGACCCTTATACAGGTTTCTCAAGAGACATGTGAGGTGGTCTGGTACTCTCATCTCTTTAAGGACTTGTCATAGTTTGTTGTGATCCACATAATCAAAGGCTTTAGTGTAGTCAATAAAGCAGAAGTAGATGTTTTTCTGGTACTCCCTTGCTTTCTCCATAATCCAGCGAATGTTGGCAATTTGATATCTAGTTTCTCTACCTCTTTGACACCCAGCTTGTTCTTCTGGTGGTTCTCTATCCACGTACTACTGAAGCCTAGCTTGTAGGATCTTGAGCATGACCTTGCTAGCATGTGAAATGTGCAAGTGTGCGACAGTTTGAACATTCCTTGGCATTGCCCTTCTTTGGGATTGGAATGTAAACTGACCTTTTCCAATCCTGTAGCCACTGTTATGTTTTCTGAATTTGCTGGCATATTGAGTGCAGCAGTTTAACAGCATCATCTTTTAGGACTTTGATTAGCTCAGCTGGGATACCTTCATCTTTGCTAGCTTTGTTGTCAGTAATGCTTTTTAATGCCCATTTGACTTCACGCTCCAGGATGTCTGGCTCGAGGTCAGTGATCACACCATCATGGTTTACTTCCATATAAATGGGAGAACATAAATAAAAATGTGCATAGTTGACTCACCTCTTCTCCTGTTGTTGCTGTGTGCAATTCCATTTTTCCCCTGCCACTCCAATCCTTATTTCAACATGACAATGTGGTCTCCATGTGGTATCGTTGTGTGTGTTTTTGTGTGTATGCAGAGAAAAAGAGAGAGAAAATATTTTTATTTATTTATTTCCATTCCATTTATTAATTGCCTGTCTCCACAGTTGTGGGGCTCTAGGCAATGTTTACAGAGTTCTAAAAGCATAAAAACGTAAGCATAAAACCAAGCCCAACAAACACATAGTAACTGAAAACAAGTGGCAAAAATTTTGTAGCTCCCTCCCATGTCTGGTCTGTGGGTGCTTCACACATTCAAGGGGGTGTTAGCCAAACTGCCTTATTTTGTTATAAAATGGGGAAAATATAGTTATTAAATGGCAATAGGCAACAAAAGGGAACAATAACCTATGTATACAGAAGTCCCACTTATTCCAGAGTTCCAGAAATAGATGAAGAGACCAGATCTTAGTGAAATGGTTTCTTTACTAGAAAGTTTGCACACATACAATAAAATTTAAGCACACACACAGCTACACATATCTAGGAGGTTTAGACGGAAAGGTACAGAGATGTAGGTACAGAGACACATTAGTAGGAGAATTCATTGGTTGGGTGATACTGTCCTGTCCAACAAGGTGAAGCGATCCTGCAGTGAAAAAGGAAGGGAGACCATAAGGGAAGGGGTCATGTTCTGACTGGCAGAGTACATGGTAGACTCTGGATAGTGCTAGATAGGATAGGATTGGGTATGAGAAGCAAGGTAAAATAGGATTGGGTTTGAGAAGCAAGAGAGAGAAACCAACTGTCTGGTGCTCCCCTTATATATTCTAAAGTGACTGGGCAGGCTATGCTTGTTCAGTCACGTAGTCCCCAGAGAAACTAGCAAAATCCAGTTATTGATGGTCGGGAGTTGCCCGGGAGAAAAAATTTAATAGTTGGGCAATTGATCTAATGTTTCTGAACAGTGACACCTTTCAGAGTTTGGGGGTTAAGACAAAGGAGAAGAATAGGCCATCATTCCAGGTGCTTGACCAGCCATCAACGTCAACAATCCGATGTTCAGCAGCTGCATTATCTTGATGGACACAGGGTGGGCTAGTTAATCCTGTCACAATCAAGTTCTTTTGTATAACTTGAAACTGACTACATGCAGTTTTGGGTGGTGTTGCTAGAAGAAGGTGTGTGTGGGGGAATGCCTGCATGAAGGAAATGGTACTTGTTATGGCGTCTGAGCAGGAAAGTTCAAGTTGTATCTGCAAAGTATGGTTTCTCTATTAGTCTGGGTGCTGGTTCCATGTGGCTGCAGGTCTCAGAGAGGCTGGCATGCAATCTACCTGGGTTTGCAGTCATCTTATAGAGGCAGGGATGGATGGCATCGGGTCTTCCATGGGTCCACATCTGGTTTAACATGTGGCATCAATTCACAGCTTCCCTTGGTTGGGCACACATCTCTTTGTCCAGTAAGTTGGCTTTGTCTCATGGTCACCAATTAGTCCATTTTCCTTGGCACACTCTTTGTACAGTCCAGATATAAAGTTATATAGGTGGTGGGCAACCCTACCAGTAATGCTATTTCTCAAGAAAGAGTGGGCACAATACATAGCTACGGGAACATTTTCAGGACCATGCTTAAAGAATTAACTAGAGGATGCTGCAAGGCTTTCCAAATTCCATCCATCCAGAAGCAATCTCATGCAGCCTAGAAAAGCAGCCTTAAAATTCAGAGAAATTTCCAAAGCAATCTCCTAAATATAGCAGATTTAAAAAAAAGTGAAAACACTCTGCATGAATCATTCTTGAATGGGTTATTGGAATTGTGGACAAAACCAAAATTAGGCTTTAAGGACTTTTCTTTTTTGTAGCTGATTGTTCCTTTATTGTCCTAACATCCTGTGGCCAGATGTTATTACACCTGAGTGAAATGAGGAGGAAAATTAGTTTACTTGTAATCCTCACTTATTCCCAGCATGAGAAACCTTATTATAATAAGCATGATCGGTACTGAATTCTGCTTTACTAGTGGACTGAGAACCTATGTCACCATAATGACTTTTATATCCAAAATATGTCCTTGCTTGGAAGGAGTAGTGATAGCAGAATTACCATGGGTACTGTGGTAGTAGCTATTGATGTTGCAGTGTTAGCAGCAATTTAACTGGCATTGCTTGGCTTTGTAGTTTGTTTCTAGATGTGCATAAGATTGCATTAGAGTATAACCTAGTGTAATGGGGCCATAGGATTTGCAGATATTGTTGCATCAAGAATGATATCGTCTTCTGGTTTCAGTGATCTCGATGTCGACCGCGTCTCTGGTGAGCTCCGAGAGATGTGGCCCGAGCCCAGTGATCGGTAGGGGTGCCGAATGAATTTCAGCCCCCCTGGAGCCCTTGTAGGGGGCTCCTAGCCTAAGGCACACAGAGAACCTCTCCTGAGGTGGCAACCGAGAGATCAAGGCTCCCCTTTGCCTCTATAGGTCCCACCAACACGGCACCTGACGGCATATAGAGGTGCACACCAGACAGCTGCAGGAGACCAAGAATGAGGCAACTTGAAAGAGTACTTACCTGAAGTCTCATGGCAAGATCTGTGAGTTCCTGAATCCTTTTTCTTTGGACCCAAATGGAAGTGGAAAGAGCAGGGGTTTAAATCACCCCCCCTCATTAAATCAGGTGATTCTCTGGTCTATGGGACCGAACTTTTTGAAATGGCTTGACTTTAAGCAAGTGATTACTAAGCTACTATAAGCATTTAATTAAGCAGACTCTTTTGAATTTTTTAACAGCTTTACGGAATTGTAAACAATAACAATGACTGGATGGGGGGAGAAAATGGCAACAACACCAAAGCCTTCCCCTAAGACTGCATCAGCACTTCCGGCATCCAAGTCTGAAGCAAGTACTGACTTTCCTGCTTTGCTAGCTACAGCATTGCACCCTCTGATGGAACAGCTGACCACTGTTAACTCCAAAGTGCAAAAGCAGATAACTGATGCCAACACCAGGTCAGAACAGACAGCTAAAGAGGTGGAAAAAGTAAAAGCCAAGACAGAAGCTGTTAAACAAAGACAGGATGTGGCAGGAAAAGAGAGGGCCTCAGATAAAGATCATCTTTTGAGGCTGCAAATGGAAAGGTTAACATTTTTTTTTAAGATTCCAAGGGGTCCCAGAACAAAAAGGTGAGAATCTCAAATAATTGTTAAGTGAAGCATTAGCTCCAATGACAGGTTCACAGGCTGATCTACTACAAAGCAGTATGGATATGGTTTACAGAACCTATCCTGAATTTTTGAAGAAAAAGAACCTGCCAGGTGAAGTTTTGGTGAGATTCTCCAAGAAATCTACTAGAGATGTGCTCAAGGCCACTAACAGGGCAACCTTGAAAATCAAAGATGAAGAAATTAAAGTTTTAAAAGACATTTCATATGAGATCAGGAAGAAGAGGAAACCCTACAAAAATGTAATCACATTTCTACAAGCAAATTCTACAGATGGGTTATTCTTGAAGGCTTGATCTTTAACTACAAAGATAAACAAAAGATTGACTCTGTTGCTAAGGCAAAGAAATTCTTGAAGCAACATCTGGAAAGAAAAGAGAAAAAATCCACAGAGGAGGAATTGGAAGAACAAGAAAGCATATATGGACTGGAAGATACAGAACCTTCAGTGAGTAAGTCTGAGGAAGAAGACGCTGATGCTGAAAAAGGAGCAGCAGCTCCATACCCCAGAAAGTAAAATAAGACTTTGTCAAAAGAAGCAAAAAAAAAGAGCAAAAATTAATAATTTGGAGTTGGGAGTAAGCAATAAAGTGGCTAAATTTGCAGATGACACGAAGTTGTTCAGGGTGGTGAGAACCAGGGAGGACTGTGAGGCACTCACCTTGACTTCCAGAAAGCTTTTAATAAAGTTCCTCATCAAAGGCTCCTAAGTAAGCTCAATAGTCATGGGATAAAAGGACAAGTCCTTTTGTGGATCAAAAACTGGCTAATTAAAAGGAAACAGAGAGTGAGTATGAATGGGCAATTTTCTCTGTGGAGGGAAGTAAGCAGTGGGGTACCGCAGGAATCAGTACTCAGTCCGATGCTTTTTAACTTGTTTATTAATGATTTGGAATTGGGAGTAAGTGGTGAAGTGGCTAAATTTGCAGATTACATAAAGTTGTTCAGGGTGGTGAGAACCAGGGAGGATTGTGAGGCACTCCAAAGGGATCTGTCAAGGATGGGTGAGTGGGCATCAACATGACAAATGGGGTTTAATGTGGCCAAGTGCAAAGTGATGCACATTGGAGCCAAAAATCCTAACTATAAATACACATTGAGGGGGTCTGAACTGGCGGAGATTGACCAAGAGAGAGATCTTGGAGTCGTAGTAGATAACTCAATGAAAATGTCAAGACAGTGTGCAACTGCAATGAAAAAGGCCAATGCTATGCTGGGGGTTATTACAAAGGGCATAGAAAACCAGTCAGCCGGTATCATAATGCCCCTGTATAAATCGATGGTGCGACCTCATTTGGAGTACTATGTACAGTTCTGGTTGCCACACATCAAAAAAGATATTATAGCATTGGAAAAAGTGCAGAAAAGGGCAACTAGAATGATAAAAGGGTTGGAACACTTTCTCTATGAAGAAAGGTTGAGCGCTTTAACTTGGAGAAAAAACAGCTGAGGGGTGACATGATCGAGGTTTATAAGATTATGCATGGGATAGAGCAGGTAGAGAAAGAAGTACTTTTCTCCCTTTCTCACAATACAAGAATTTGTGGGCACTCCATGAAATCGCTGAGCAGTCAGGTTAGAACAGATAAAAGGAAGTACTTCTTCACCCAAAGAGTGATTAACACATGGAATTCACTGCCACAAGAGGTGGTGGCAGCTACAAGCATGGACAGCTTCAAGAGGGAATTAGATAAACATATGGAGCAGAGGTCCATCAGTGGCTATTAGCCACAAAGTATAGATAGGAACTCTCAGTCTGGGGCAAGTGATGCTCCATATTCTTGGTGCTTGATGGGGGAGGCAATAGTGGGAGGGCTTCTGGTGTTCTGCCCCCACTGCCGGACCTTCTGAGGGCACCTGGTGTTTTTGGCCACTGTGTGACAGAGTGTTGGACTGGATGGGCCACTGGCCTGATCCAACATTGGCTTCTCTTACGTTCTTAAAGAAGAAAGAATAAGCAATGTTATTTTGAAAATTTGTCTTTTCTTCGTATCTACTCACTTGACTTATGTATTCATTTGATTTAAGCTTTTAAGGATATGCAGCTATTCATTTGATTTAATTTTTTTAGGGTATGCAGCTATTTAGAAAGATATATTAACTATTTTCTTGACTAAATGAAGCAATATATTTTACCCGACGGTAACTACTTGGTCCCTGTATAGGTAGGGGTAGTTTAGAGGTTTTTTAAGTTATAGTTTGTTTGTAATTTGTAGAAAATAAAATAAAATAAAATTTTAAAAAGGGGAAAAAAGAATGATATGGTCTTGATTGGAGACTTCTGGAACAAGGAAGAAGCCAGTGCTATCTCCCCCTCACCATCACTCATGCCCCTGCTGTTCTTATGTCATGTTGTATGGATGATAGTAGAAGAGTCTAAATAGATTGTAGGATTGTGATAAAAAGGGTTGTTTCTGATGTTCAAAGTAAGAAAAAGAGCAAGGACATGGTAGGCTCACTGCGGGGACAGGGAAGTGAAATTATAACAGGTGATGAAGAGAGGGCAGAACTGCTCAATTCCTAGTTTTTTTTTCAGTCTTCTCTTGAGAGGGAAATGATGCTCAATGTGGCCAAAACAGAACACATGATGAGGGAAGGGAGTTGTAGCTTTGGATCGATATAGGGGTAGTTCTTTAAATGAAACTAAGCCTTCGGGGCCAAATGAACTGCATCCAAGGGTACTAAAAGAACCTGTGGATGTAATTTCTGAACCTCTGTTTATTATTTTTGAGAATTCTTGGAGAACAGGTGAGGTACCAGTAGATTGGAGGCAGGCAAATATTGTACCCATCTTCAAGAAGGAGAAAAAGGAGGATCTGGGTAACTACCGAGTCATCAGCTTGACGTCTATACCTGGGAAAGTTTTAGAACAAATAATCAAACAGACCATCCTTGAGCATTTAGAAAGGATGCCTGTGATTACTAAGAGCAGCATGAGTTTCTCAAGAACAATTCATGTCAGACTAACCTTATCTCTTTTTTTGAGAAAGTTACTACTTTGCTGGATCAGGGGACTGCTGTGGACATAGTTTGTCTTGATTTCAGTAAGGCTTTTGATAAGGTTCCATATAATATACTTGTTGACAAATTGGAAAAATGTGGTTTGGATTCTATGACAGTTAGGTGGATCTGTAACTGGTTGACAGATTGCACACAAAGAGTGCTTCTGAGTGCTTCCTTATCTTTTTGGAGAGGAGTGACGAGTGGAGTGCCTCAAGGATCTGTCCTGGGACCTGTTTTGTTCAACATCTTTATCAATGATTTGGATAAAGAGATAGAGGAAATGCTTATTAAATTTGCAGGTGATACTAAATTGGGAGGGGTAGTAAATATGGTAGAAGACAGAGTCAGGATACAGGATGATCTTGACAGGCTGGAAAACTGGGCTAAAACAAATTTAATGGATTTCAATGGGGACAAATGTAAAGTTCTGCATTTAGGTAGGAAAAATCAAATGCATAATTATAGGTTGGGGGAGAGTTGTGTTGGCAGTAGTATGTGAGAAAAGGATCTGGGGTCTTAGTAGACCATATGCTGAACAAGAGTCAGCAGTGTGATGTGGTTGCTAAATATCAGATGTGATTTTGAGCTGTATCAACAGAAGTATAGTGTCCAGATCACCCGAAGTGATGGTACCACTTTACTCTGTTCTGTAGGCCTCACAGAGTATTGTGTTCAGTTTTGGGTACCACCATTTACGAAGGATCTAGACAAGATGGAACATGTCCAGAGGAGGGCAACAAAGATGGTAAGGGGTCTGGAGACCAAGTCCTATGAGGAAAGGTTGAAGGAGCTGGGTATGTTTAGCCTGGAGAGAAGAAGACTGAGAGGTGATATGATAAACATCTTCAATTACTTAAAGGGCTGTCATATAGAGGATGGTTTGTCATATAGAGGGTTTGTTTTCTGTTGACCGAGAAGGTTGAACCAGAACCAACGGGTAGAAATTAAATCAGAAGTGTTTTCGTCTAAACATTAGGAAGAACTTCCTGACAGAGTGGTTCCTCAGTGGAACAGGCTTCCTTGGGAGGTGGTGGGCTCTTCTTTTGTTTGGTATAGTGATTAAGAGCATGGACTCTAATCTGGGAGAACTGGGTTTGATTCCCCACTCCTCCACATGCAGCTGCTGGTGTGACCTTGGGTCAGTCACAAGTTCTTTCAGAGCTGTTCTCTCATGAGCAGTCCTTGAAAGAGCTGTCTCAGCTCCACCTACCTCACGGTGTCTGTTGTGGGGAAGGAGAAGGGAAAGAAGATTGTAAGCCACTCTGAGACTCTTTCAGGTAGTGAAGGGTGGAGTATAAATCCAATTTCTTCTTTCTTTGGAGGTTTTCAAACAGCGGCTAGATGGCCATCTGACAGCAATGCAGATTCTGTGAACTTAGGCAGATCATGAGAGGAGGCAGGAAGGGTTGCCTCAGTGCTTAGTTCTTGTTGTGGCCCTTTCCTACACACCCAGGAAATGTTGTTTGCCACTTTGAGGTCAGGAAGCATTTTTTTCAGGCTGGTTTGGCCAGGGATCCTGGAGGTTTTTGGTCAACTTCTGGGCATGGAACAGCAGTCACTGCAGGCATGGAAGGGAAGGTATTTGTGAATTTCCTGTATTGTGCAGGGGGTTGGACTAGGTCCCTTCTAACTCTATGATTCTATGGAGAAAAAATCATCCCCCCTAATTAGTAAAGGACAAAGGTGTTTGAAAATTCAAAAGTTAAATGTGGGTAATTGAATTGTGCTTGGGAGAAAGTAGAGAGCTACTGAAGTTTACACAGATAACAATTTGTTTATATTATTTATCATTTGCCTTTCTCATTGAGACTCAAGGTGGATTACACAATGCAATCAGTAGAATAAGACATTTGATGAACAAGTAATAGCAGTGGGATTATATAAATATGAAATAAAGCATAAAAGTTAGACATGGTACATTAACAGTGCCAAGCAGCAGAATTACATAGGTAGAAAACAATTACCAAAATAATACATATGGCAACAGATAATATGTACCATACACCATTGTGTAGCCCACAGACCGGTTCCCTTTATTAAAGTACCTTCCTGAAACACTGCATTATAATACAGCCCAATTTATAAAATGTTCTTCTGAACAGTTCTATTCTACCTACTCGTGCAGAATGCCAGAAGTCTGGGGGCCTTCCTGACCTTTTCAGGCAGTCCATTCCACAATGTGGGAGCTACAACTGAGAATGCACATGTGCAGTGGTTTTTGATCTCATCTATTTGCAGGGTGGTTCCTGCAGAAGGCCCTGCTTAGATGACTGGAGCTGCTGTGGAGAATACAGAGAGAGGGAGTCCTGAAGATTTGAGGGTCCAGTGCCATGATGGGCTTTGTAAGGCTGGTTTTACATTTGCCTTTCCTACTGGAATCATTCTACTTCCAAAAAAACTTGCCCACATCTCTTTCAAGTGTGAATCTGCATTCCTTCTCAACTGTCCATATCTGCTAATTGCCCTCTAGCTCTCAAGCTGGCTTCACACCTCTGTAAACAAATCCTGTTCTTAACAGCACTTCAAAAGAATGGCCCCTTTCACTCCAGTTCAATCAGATGTGGGCATTCCCCTACAACAGCTTTGACACCAATGTGTTACCGGTGCAGGGAGCGCTGGAATGAAGCTGTTACAAAAATGCACATGTAAAATCACCCTAAGTTTAATTAAAATCTTGAATTGAACTTGGTAACTGAAGGGCAGCCAGTGGAATGATTGCAGAATAGGTGTTATATGCATACTCTGCCTAGCTCCTGCAGCATTTTGTACTATGGAGGGGCATTTGGATATTTATGCTCCAAATGTATATCCAAGAAATATGATTAAGGTATTTTTTTAGATATATTTGGATATTTATTTATTTGTTTGTTGGATTTCTAGGCCGCTCTCCCCACAGTTGCAGGCCCAGAGCAGCTTACACGGCTTGGACATGCCAAGAATCATAAAACAATAAATACAAAACAGATTAAAACAGTATAAACAGGACATTTAGTACAACTCTATTAAAAATTTGATGGCGAACCAACTACTCATACCCCTCCCGGCCCCGAAACAATGTCATGGAGCCAGATGATGTTCACTGGGCCCCTTGTTGATGGTAAAGCATAGGGGGGGGGAGAGGAATGGAGATGGTGCCCCCTATTCAAAAGCCTGGCGAAAGAGCTCTGTCTTGCAGGCCCTGCATCAAGTCAAGTCCTGCAGGGCCCTGATCTCCTCCGGGAGCTCATTGCACCAGGAAGGGGCCACCACCGAAAAAGCTCTCCCCCTAGTAGCAGCGAGCTTGGCCTCTCTGGGGCCTGGTACCACAAGGCGATGATGGTCCCCAGACCAAAGTGCTCTCTGGGGTACATATGGGGAAAGGCAGTCCCACAGCTAGGTTGGACCCAGACCATTTAGGGCTTTAAAGGCAAGTACCAGCACCTTGAAGCAAATTCGGTACACTATAGGTAGCCAGTGCAGTGCTGCAAGCACTGGTTGGATGTGTTCCCATCTAGGGAGCCCCATCAGTAACCTCACCATGGCATTCTGCACCAGCTGCAGCCTCTGGATTTGCGACAAGGGCTGCCCCATGTAGAGAGCGTTACAATAGTCTAACCTCGAGGTGACCGTTGCATGGATCACTGTAGCCAGGTCAGAATGACTCAGGAAGGGAACCAACTGTCGCGCCAGCCTCAGATGGTAAAAGGCTGACTTGGCAGTGGCTGCCACCTGGGCCTCTATAGTCAAAGAAGGATCCAGGAGCACCCCCAAACCACCGGTGCAGGCACCAATGGCGCCCCATCAAAGGCTGGGAGCGGGAGCCCCGGCCATGGGCCGCCCCGACCCAAGCACAGGACCTCCGTCTTCACCGGGTTCAGCTTCAGCCTGCTCAACCTCAGCCAACCAGCCATGGCATGCAGTGCCCAGTCAAGATCATCCGGTCCAGAGCCAGACTGGCCACCCAGCATTAGATAGAGCTGGGTGTCATCAGCATACTGGTGACAACCCAGCCCCGCCCCTGGACAATCTGGGCATGGGGGTGCATATAGATGTTACAGAGCATCAGGGATGACGGCCCCCTGAGGCACTCCACATTCAAGCAGGTGCCTCTGGGACTGCTGCTCCCCTAGCACCACCCTTTGTCCCTGACCCTGGAGAAAGGAGACAAGCCACTGCAAGGCAAGCCCCTGTATCCCCACATCGGCGAGGCGATGGGTCAGTAGCTGATGACTGACTGTGTCGAACGCCGCCGACAGGTCAAGCAACAGCAACATCGCCACGCTGCCCCAATCCAGATGTCTCCAGAGGTCCTCCGTGAGGACGACCAGAGCCATCTCGGTCCCGAACCCCAGGTGAAAGCCAGACTGGAAGGGATCTAACACCAAAGCGTCATCCAGGAAGCTCTGGAGCCATGTCACCACTGCCCTCTCTATTAATTTGCCCAAATAGGGCAAATTGGAAACCGGCTGATAATTAGCCAATTTGGCCGGATCCAAAGATGGGTTTTTTAAGGAGAGGATGGACCATCGTGTCCTTGAGTGCACTCAGGAACTGCCCCTCTAAGAGGGAGCAGTTGATAATCTCCTGAAGTGCACCTCGAAACCCCTCGTGGCCCTCTTTAATAAGCCAGGAGGGGCACGGATCAAGGTCACATGTGGTTGGATAAACGGTCGTGAGTAACCTGTCAACTTTGTCAAGGCTGAGCTGACCAAAGGAATCCAAACCCAAATCCTGAGATGTGCAAGGGGCCTCGAGTTCGCTCATTGTATCAACTGTGGCGGGGAGGTTGCATCGAAGCGCTAAGACTTTATCCGCAAAATAGCTCGCAAAAGCCTCACAGCCAATCTCCAATTCCCTACTATTTGGTTTGCCCTGGTTTGCCCTGATATATAGATTTCTCAGAATATCAATAATCAGGTTGTGAAAAAACTGTTATAGACCAAATTGTCCTAAATAATTGAGCCGGGCATGAGCTAGCGGATGCAATCTTGGCCGCATAATAATCCTTCTTAGTGGCCTTGACTGCCATCTCATAGGCCTTCATAAATGTCCTATAAGATGTTCTTGATGTTTCATTGCGAGTGTGGCACCACTGTCTCTCTAACCATCTGAGCTCCCGTTTCATGAGCCGCAACCCCTGTGTATACCAGGGGGCCAGCCTAGTACAGGGGCGCAGAAGGTGTCTGGGAGCAATTTCATTGATGGCTGTGGAGAGTTGGGAATACCAGTCCTCCACCAGTCCTCCACCAGCTCATCCGATGAGCCGCCATGGGGCCTCGGTTCCCTCAGAGCTGACAAGAGCCGCTTTGGGTCCATTGCACTCTGAGGGCGAACTAAAATATGCTCGCCGCCTAAACAGGGTTGGAGTGGAATGTCCAGAGGAGCCCTCAGGGCATGGTGGTCTGACCATGGTACTGCCAAAGCAGTAATCCGGTCCACTGTCACCCCTGCTGCGAAAATCAAATCGAGCCTGGTGGGTGGGGGTCATTACAAACTGGGAGAGTCCCAGCGCTGCCATGAATGATGTCAGGTCCGCCGCCTGTATGGAAGCTGCATCATCAGCATGGACGTGTATACTCAGGAGTGATATATAAATTTCTCAGAATATCAATAATCAGGTTGTGAAAAACTCTGGAAATATCTGAGAATATTCAGTGCTGGCATTTTAAGGCTCTCAGATTTGTTTTTCTTCAATTTTACAGTTTTTGTTGGGCTTGCAACAGTGGCCTGTGCTTAAATTGGCTGGCCTGGATTCTCTGGTTTAGCACTGGTTCTGTTGGGCTTGTGACAGTGTCCCTTGCTTAAATTGGTTTGGCTTAGAGTCTCTGGTTTTGCAATGGGTCTGTTGGGCTTGTTGTTTCTGTTTGTATTTGGAGGCTTTTTCCAGTGGTTGCTCCTATACGTTTGGTTGTTGGCTTCTTTGCTCTGAAGAAACAATGGAATCAAGTAAGGGTCACTGTGGGTCAGAAACCCATAGAATTGGACCCATTGAGCCAATTTGCTTTAAACCTGGGGAAGCTTTAGTAGACAGGTAGGACTCACATCCCTTCAATTTTGGTGTCATTTGCTTGACGAACAGCCACTCAGATCTGGATTCCAGATCTGGATTTCAAAATGTTATTGGGAACCCAAATAATCCAGAATACTGATATTAAAAGTCTTCCTAGAATCTAAATCCTATTAATTCTGTTGTGTGTGTTTTTAATGCACATCCCTATTTTGTACCAAGTGGAGTCTGTCGACTTCAAGGGCAGAACTATGTACAGTGCATTACAGTAATCTAGTCTTGATGTTACCATGACATTGGTCCAGGTAGCTAGATCAGCCAAGTCTAGGAAGGGGGACATCTTCCAATCTAAACAGAGTTGGTAGAAAGTGTTTTTTAAATTATTTTGCAGCTCTATTAACTTGCTTCAGTAGTAAAGCCGGGTATACTGTGAGTCCTATGCTTTTAATCTAGTCATCAAAGGTCAGCTGAACACTACTGGAAATGGGAAACACAATGGCCTTCTAGACAGGTATGAAACATGTTGTTATAATCCAGGAGGCAAAGTATTGTAAGGCTGTGCAGCACCTTATGGACTTCTGCTAAGATATGAAAGCTACACATGAACTATGCTATTAGTTATGTGGGACATGAGAGTACTTTAGGTGACCAGTGGGAAGATGGGAAGAGATGCCTACACTATAGGAACAAAACACCACTTTCTGAGGTTACCACCTCCAGGCGGGAGGATTGGTATCAGAGATCAAAGACACTCTCACACACACAAAGACAGGAGGTTGTAAACTGTACATCTTTCGTGTACACCTCCTGGCGCACCTTTCATGCCAGCCTTTATCTCCATATGATACATCAAAGAGCATCACACCTGGGCGTGAAGACACTGGGATACTTCCTGAGGACCGGTTCCCATGGTCGGCGTTCCTGTGATCCAGAGTATCAGTGCCGGATCCCGTTGGCAGCGACATCCTGCCCTGACCATCAGATAGATCTGAATATTGACCCATCCCCTGTCACCCTCTTAGTGGCTAGAGATCCCAGGTACCACCTCCCAATAAAAGATACTCCCCAAGGTTAAAGAGTTAGTTCCAGAGTTCTAGAATTCCAGTTTTAGCTCCCTCTCCAATCCCTGACCTCCCCCCTCTCCCGGATTCCTGGGTGCACCACTGGGATCTGCCTCGTGGTTTCCTGCCGGTTCAGAGCCACGACCCTTATCATTTTCCTGAGATTTCCTCATCCCCTTTTCCCAGCCAGATTCTACTGCATCTATATAGGTAAATATCACCCTCGACGGAAACCATCAATTACCTGCTCATGCACAAGTCCCTGTAATTTCTATCTAGATTCCTAGTACTGTATGAATGTATGAATGATATAATAGCATAACCTTGTATGATCTTTTATTATATTTTAGTAAACAAACTATTTTACATCTTTAAATTGAGTATGTGTCAGTTTCTCAGAAGTATCGGTTAGCATATCCTCTGTATACACTGGTTAAAGGTCCCGTAAGCCTGCTGCATATTGATAAGAGCTAATATTCCCCAAATATTAATAACATAAAAGAGCAGTTAGGCTAACAGTATGGGTGTGGGGTGGGAATGACATTATGTGTAGAAGTATCTCAGAGCCAGTGTGGTGTAGTAGTTAGCATACTAGACTAGGATCTAGGAGACCCAGGTTCAAAACTCCACTCTGCCTTGGAAGCTTCCTGCATGATGTTGGACCATCACATATTCTCAGCCTACCCTAGCTCACAAGGTTGTTGTGAGGATAAAATAAAGGTGAGAAGAATTTTGTGTTTTGGATTCTGCATGAGGAGGAAGGTAGGGTATAACTGAAGTAAAATAAATAAATAAATGAACATTTGCTGAATTTACATATCAATGTAGGGTTTTTTCCTTCATAGTCTGGTTAATTTCAAAGGCTCCTTGGCATTCATTATAGCACTTACATATTTTCACCTGCTAGTTATGCCCTGCAAATTCTATGGTGAATATTGTCTTGATTCTGTAGTCCTGCTGACTCTTTCTGATTTATTTCTTGCTTCTCTCATCTAAGGATAGGCAAATGTTCCTGTTTAATTTCTATTCATGTTAATTTATAATTTGTCAACAGTTTCAGTTCCTGGCTTTCACTGCTAGCTGTGCAGATCTGTTTATATTGTGTATGCAGGTTGCACAGTTTTTATATGCCATTTATACAGCATTTATATGAACATTATATTTATTTATTTGTTTGTTAAAATATTTATATACCCACTTTTCTCCCAAGCAACAATATGAAAACAATAATTATTAAAATAACAAATACATGTAAACTATATAAACAAACAAAAACAATGTACAAGAACAAATCTACCTCACAGTATCATGTGGGGAGCAGGGGTGGACTGGCCATTATAACCACTGGGGAATTTCTCAATGGGCCAAAGGCCTGCCAAGGGTAGAAGAGATGTGTGTGGCTGTGTGTGGCTCAGGAAAGATGGCACCCAGCCTGGGTTATGCATGCACAGTCTGGGAAGGCAGCTCCTATACCAGATCAGCTATGTCTGGTTTAGGGAAGGCAGCACCTGGCCTGGACAAGCTGAGTGTAGCATGCAGGTGCCTGTTCCTAGGCCTGACACAGCTGTGGGAGATGGCCAGCCAATGTATGCAAGGTGAGGGGATGGATGGCTCTTTATCTCTCCCTCCTTTTGGGGGGCAGGTTGCAGACCTGGGCAGGTTGTGGACCTTGACCAGGGCTGTTCTTTTCCTCCATGTCTGCCCCTGGCAGGGAAAAGCAGTCCTTCAAGTATGTGGCTCCCACATCATGAAACGCTTTGAACATGAGCACCAACTCCTTGAATTGGAACCAAAATTCAGTTGGCAACCTATGAAGAGACCTCAGAATAGGAGTAACACAGCCATATTGACTAGTCCTGATAATAAATTGACTGCCACATTTTTTATCAGCTGCAATTTACAGATTGTCTTTGAGGGCAGCCTCATGTACAGTGTGTTACAGCAGTCACTGAACCACAAGGTTACTGAAACATAGCTCAGCATGGCCACATCACCCATCTGCAAACAGGGAGCCAGTTTCCTATGTAAATGTAACTGAAAAAAGCATTTTCCACCATCATAGACCCTGGTTGGTCTAGCAATACACCAGCATACAGCAAGACTTCCAGGCTCTTAACAGGGTCTTTCAGCAGAAGTGGCACACCATAATGGTATAAAGCATCATCCCAT
This sequence comes from Lepidodactylus listeri, assembly GCA_029233225.1. Taxonomy (NCBI): domain Eukaryota; kingdom Metazoa; phylum Chordata; class Lepidosauria; order Squamata; family Gekkonidae; genus Lepidodactylus; species Lepidodactylus listeri. Next base: position 111,851,193 of record JARCFY010000001.1, on the reverse strand, counting down.
TTTAAGCAGTGGCCTTTCCAACAATCATCACCTCCATCTTGTCTGGATTTAGCTTTAGTTTGCAATACTCTGATTTACTGATGCAAAAGTGATTTTAAGAATGTATTGCAAGGTGAGAAGGGAATTTATTCTATCCACATTAAGAATTGTATCAATCCTGATCCCCAACAGATTTACTTTGCAACAATAGGATTTTGTTTCCAAATAAATATATTTAGCACTGTAGATGTCATCTGAAGTGTACTATATTTGAATACCCTAGCAGACTGGATAGGGGGACATTATTATAGCCTTATAGATTTAACATTTGAATTGCATTGGCAGGAAATGCAAAGACCTATTTATGTGTACCTTGTTAAAACAGCTTGAGTGTTTGGGGAATTATTGGGGCTTATAAGGTATGGTTGGATTATTGAGACATTTTTTTGTTTGTGCTGCTTGAGTTGAAGAGAATAGGTTGCCATGACATTCTTTAGGCTAACCATTTTCCCCAGATACACCGTGAATGTGATCACTGTAAACTGCTGCAGAGCAATAAAACAAATATTGTTAAAGACTAGATAGAATGAAGCTTGGCTGCTGTATTTTAGAGATCTTATTATGCATGCCCATTAAGCAGGATTACATTCTAAATGGAGACACCCAGTCTGTCAAAGAGTAGCCACATTGCTGCTCTATAAATTGTTCAGCTCAATAAAATAACTGATCTGTTAAATAAAATGCAAGGCTATTTTGCCTTTCAGAACTTTCTCTCTGGTATCCCACAATATTAGAACTTGGGAACGTATTCTCAACTAAAAACTTTTACAATTAGACACACAGGGAACTTTCATGTAAGGACACCTTGGGGTCTGAGAGATTCAGCCCAGTGAAGACTGTGTGTCAGGCTGCAGTCAGATGGGGGAAAGATCCAGTGTGGCCCCAGTTCTAATTGATCCAGGGATTTTTGTACCTGAAACCGCTTCTGAGAAATTCCATGTTTCAAACATTTAAAAGCGGGGGGGGGGGGGGAATAGAAACACTTCATCCTGTGTCGTGTGTGCTGCTGGTGTTTTTATTTAAAAACTTGGAGCGAAGCTGGAGTCACTGGCTTTGTATTCAGACTCCCTCCTCCTCCTTCCCTCTCTGAAATAACCTCATCTTGTCAATTAACCCCTTCCCTACTCTGTGCATCACAAAGCTGTAGGCAGGAGACAGCTGAGACTCACAAGTGGTGATCCAGTCATGCGCACATCGCCAACTTTTTTTAAAAATGGCAAAAGCACAAGGAAGATGTTTAGATGTCCTAAATGGCTTTAAATCACTAGGAGGCAGTCCAGACAGGCAGAAATGTAGAATGGAGCCATAAACAATTTTCCTGGTGTCAACTGCAGCCTCAGTCAGGCTTCAACTAAATGAATAGATAGCCAGCAAGAGTCATGCATATTTTTTTTTGCCAAGCATGTCTAGCAGGTTTGCTTGTGATGATCAGACATGAGTCAGACACCAGGTCTCTTTAGTTCAGCATGGAATGACTTGAATTGTCTGCTGCTGGACAGGTTTGTATCCTGTAGTTTCAAAACTGTCAATTCATGAAAATAGTGCTGATCCAAACAGGCAAGAAGCAGTTAATGTCACTAAGGGCTACTTAGAAGAACACCAAATATTAATTTTTTAAAAACCCAGTATCTGTATTTATGTTGTAGAACTGATTTAACTAACTATTTATTTTATTTTATTTATTTATTTATTGGGATTTATATCCCGCCCTCCCCGTCAAACGGCGGCTCAGGGCGGCTCACAACAAAACACCATACAGAATTCATACAGCAATTAAAATATATAAAATAGCTTATCTGTAATGACGGCATACCTACGGCTCAATATATCCTAACAGAGCCCAGATGAAATCCTTATAGATGGTCACAGTAGGTTGATGGATAAGATCGAATAGCTGGGCCAGGGCCAGGATTGACAACATTACTTGAATGCCAGCAGCCACTACTTGAATGCCTGGTGGAAGAGCTCCATCTTACAGGCCCTGTGGAATTGTAATGAGGCCCGCAGGGCCCTGATGTTATCCGGGAGCTCATTCCACCAGCACGGGGCCACCACAGAAAAGGCCCTGGCCCTGGTAACCACCAACCACACCTCCTTTGGCCCAGGGAGGGCCAGCCGGTTTTGGGATCCAGACTGAAGTGCTCACTGGGGCACATATGAAGAGAGGCGGTCCTTCAAGTAAGTAGGCCCCAGGCCATATAGGGCTTTATAGGTAAGCACCAGCACCTTGAACTTTATCTGGTATGCTATAGGCAGCCAGTGCAGTGATTTTAGGGCGGGCTGGATGGGCTCCCTCAAGGGAAGACCCATCAACAGCCGCGCCGCTGCATTCTGCACCAGCTGCAGCTTCCGGATTTGGCACAAGGGCAGCCCCAAGTAGAGAGCATTGCAGTAGTCCAATCTTGAGGTGACCAATGCATGGATCACTGTAGCCAGTTCATTACATTCAAGGAAGGGAACCAACTGCTTAATCAGCCGAAGATGATAAAAGGCTGACCTCACAGTGGCTGCTACCTGGGCCTCCATCGTTAACGTGGGGTCCAGGAGCACTCCCAAACTCCTTACCTCCGACGCTGGCACCAACAGCACCCCCTCGAAGGCTGGGAGAGGGATCCCTACCTCTGATCCGCTCCGACTCAGGCACAGGATCTCCGTCTTCATCGGATTCAATTTCAGTCAGCTCTGCCTGAGCCAACCAGCCACAGCTTGCAACGCCAGATCCAGATCTCCTGGGCCAGCACCAGACTGCCCGCCCAACAACAGATAGAACTGGGTGTCATCAGCGTACTGATGACATCCCAACCCATACCTCCGGGCAATCTGGGCGAGAGGGCGCATGTAGATGTTAAACAACATAGGGGAAAGCACAGCTCCCTGTGGGACACCACACATTAGTGGATGTCTTTGAGAGAGCCGTTCCCCTACCACCACCCTCTGTCCCCGATCTTGGAGAAATGAGGAAAGCCATTGTACAGCTAACCCCTGGATCCCAATATCGGTGAGGCGGCGGCACAGTAGCTAATGGTCGACCGTGTCGAATGCTGCCGACAGGTCCAACAGCATCAGCACCGCCATACCGCCTCGATCCAGGTGCCTCCGGAGGTCATCTGTGAGGGCGACCAGCACTGTCTCCGTCCCATGGCCTGGTCGGAAACCGTATTGGAAGGGATCTAACACAGATGTCAATAATTAACTGTCAGTTAACACAGATGTCAATAACACTATGTCAATAATTAACTGTCAAGTGGAACAGTGGCACAGCAAAGATTGGACTGGGGGGGCAGTCTGAACTCAACTGTTTGTGAAGAATGTGTATATCTTTAAAAGTTTATTTTATAAAATTTATACCTCATCTTTCTGCTCTCTTCAGGTGGTTAACAGAATAAAAACATGCATAATACATTCATAATAAAACCACATCTTAAAAGCCACTACCCCCGTAAAAAAAAAATTAAGACATTAAAACAATTAAAACCAATGCTAAAATACAGATACAAAAATATAAAAACAACAATTAAAATATTGAGCAGGAAGGAGAGATCATTATGGAAATGCTGAACAAAACAAAAAGATTTTTCAGCACTGGTAGACGATGGAAACAGAAGGGGACAAAAGTCTTCCTTGGAAGAGAGTTCCAGAGTTTGGGTGCCATGACTCTCTCCCAGCTCGCCTCAGAAGGCAGGGGCACCCAAAGCAGGGCCTCAGAAGATATCCACAGTGGTTGGGTAGGTTCATAAGAGATTAGGTGGTTCTTCAGGTATGTTTACCCCACACTGTTTTTCCTATACTGTTAGGATAGAAAGGGATGAAACAGACTGCTAAACAGCCAAAACTCAGTATGTATTACTCTGTAATTATTATCTACAATCTCTTTTTTGTTCAGAAAACAGTTGCTAACTTGTAAATAAAGTCAGTTGTTCCAAAAAAATTATGCACTGTTTCAGACATATATCCCAGTGCAAAGTTCTGTCAGTATTTCTCATCAATTTTAGTTAGTTTATGCTGGATATGTTAACTGTAGAACTGTCTACACAACATCGCTGAATAGAAAAGCTCTTTCTAGTACAGAACTCCTTGAACTTGTGCCAGTGTCATGTGCCTGATTCCTTACCATGATCCCATGTTCCCTAGCTCCTACCCAATCACATACAAATATGTATATTTTCATGTAAAGTGGTAATCAGTGCTTGTTTTTAAAGAGGACTTTTAACTAGAAGTGGGATAGAATCTGGTTTGTGATAAGAATATTCAGAAAATGATTTCAAAGGTATTGCAAAATTAGATAAACAGATGACATTTTTTTTTCTCGTTCATAAACATTCTTTTAAAAAATGCATCCACTGGTGTTTACCTTAACTGTTGCCTTAATTTGTTGTTTTAAGTTTTTGATTTTTTTAAAAAAAATGTTTGAGACAGTCCAACTAAGTGAACTTGCCTGGTTTTGTTTAAGATTTCTCAGTGGCTCAGGTACTTGTGATATACGATTTAAAAAACAAAACTAAACTATTCTACTATACATAAAATGCCATTGGTTGTTTTATTATGTGGCTTGCCTAAGCAAATATTTTTATTTTTCTTAAAGTACTCTTTGTTATAATACTTTAGGGAAATGACTAATGATATTTATTTTGCATTGCAAAAAGTATCTTTTAAAAAGTGTGTGTGTATACACACATATATATATACACACACACATTCACATACATACAAACATTCACACACCCAAATCACGTGCTGTGCCAGTGACTGGATTGATTTATAAAAAGAAACACATTTATTTACATATTTTTATAAAGAAACAGAGATAACAATATGCCTTCTGGGTAGGAAAAGAAGACTTTGCATAACAGTATCCACTGACAGATAGATGTTCATTTTCAAATTAATATTGTTTCTTCTAGTTTGCCATAATGAGAAAATTATAAGCAACAGGGAAAGCTAAAGAGCTCTGTCAGCCTAAACTGAATGAAATACATGATACATTTGTTCAGTAGGTGACTCTGGGTTTCCTGAACCCAAATTGTTTCCTCTGAATTCACATGTCATCTGCAGGAATGTCATTTTAAAGATCAGAGTGAGTCTTTAAATAGAGTTGCCTTGAAGTGGCTTAACTCATTTCTCAAGGGTTGCGGACAGATAGTAGTGATATCAGAGAGGATGTCCTCACACTGTCCTCTAGTGTGTAGAGTCCCTCAAGGGGCAATCTTTTCTCCAATGCTGTTTAACAGCTATGTGCACCCTCTTGCCCAGCTGATGTGGAATTTCATCAATACACTGATGACACCCAGCTATATCTGTTAATGGACAGCTGACCAGATGCTGCCCATCTAGTTTGGCTGAGGGACTGGAGGCTGTGGTTGGGTGGTTGAAACAGAGCCAGCTGAGACTGAATCCATCAAAGACTGAGGTTTTGTGGCTGGGTAGGGGGGATTCAGGGATGGGGTGCAATCTTCTGGCTCTTGAAGGTGCACCTTTAACACCATTGCCAACTGCCAAGAGCCTGAGTGTGATTCTGGATGCCTCCTTATCAGTGGAGGCCTAGATCACAAATGTTGCAGACTGGTGTTTTTCCAGCTGTGCCACATCAGGCAACTGGCCCCTTTCCTGTCTCCCCTGACCTAGCTACAGTAATCCACACAATGGTCACCTCCAGGTTAGATTACTGTAATGCTCTCTACATTGGCCTACCTTTGAGACTGACCTGGAAATTATAACTGGTGCACAATGCAGTGGCCTGGGTCCTTACAGGGACCCCTTTGACAGCACAAATCCGACCAATGCTTCACCAGCTGCACTGGCTCTAGGTAGAATACCAGATCAAGTTTAAGGTTCTGATATTAACCTTTAAGACCTTGAATGGTCACAGGCCAGCGTAACTTTGGGACCGCCTCTCTTGGCATATCCCCCAAACAGCACTACACTCTGGGGAGCAAAATCTCCTGGTGATCCCTGACCTGAAAGACATTTGGCTATCCTCGACCAGGGCTTTTTGGCCCTGCCACTGGCCTGGTGGAACTCTCTGCCAAGTGACAACTGTGCCCTGCAAGATCTGATATAGTTCTGCAGGGCCTGTAAGACAGAAAGGTTCTGCCGGGCTTATCGTTGAGGACAGCAACAGTTTACTATCGAGTGTGGCCTCCGTTACTTTGCCCCCTCTCCCTACGGGAAGGGTATAAGTTGGCATTAAGCACCACCTGATTTAGTTTCACTGCAAGTGTTGTATTTTTAAATTGTTTATAACTGTCAACTGTTTAAATTGATTGATCTATGTATCTGTTGAATGTTGTGCACCGCCCTGAGCCCTTCGGGAGAGCGTGGTCTATAAACATGATGATGATGATGATGGTGATGATGGTGATGATGATGATGATGATGATGATACTGTCAACAACAATGCAAGGCAGGCTGGGCAAGCATTAGCAAATAGTTTTTAAAATGATGGCTTCATTATAGAATCAATACTATTTTCAAAATGTTGAAAGAAATCTGGTTTAGGAAGCAGTTAATTTGTGATGTAAGACGTTCCTACATTATTTATATAATTTGACATCTAAATATGGAATTTTCATGCAAGGTTTTGCTTCCTTGGCATCACAGTGAGAGGAGACATAAAGCTTATTCATTTTACTCAGTTGTGTAAAGCTTCAAAATGAAAGGTTTGTGCTGAGGGTGTTGTTCTTCCTATAGCACAGCTGTTAGGGAAGGAAATGCATGCAGTGTGCCCACACAAAGTGTTTTTTTTTTAAAAAAAAAAAAACCTACTCTATTATTTTATTGCTCTGCTGCTATGTTACTATTAAAATACCTTACCATACTGAATATCAGTGCTTTAAAAAAAAGGGAAATTTGGTATATTAAAATAGCAGATACAGGAACAAATAGCTTAATTTTTGTGGCATTCAGATATGGTTATATATTAGGTTAGCAATGATTCAATGCCTAATATTGTTAATATTAGCATGTGGATGTAAAAACATTTCCCTTGTACACTATATTTATCAGTTTTATTTTGGGGGAGGTGGTGTTTCATTTCAGTTTTTACTTCAACTGTTCTCACAAATAATTTGCATTTTTTCAAATAACTCATCATTATAATTGATTAAAAATATATTTTGCTTGCCATGCCATCCCACTATTCCAAATGTTAATGGTTTTTAGAAGGGGTTGTAAAAATAACTTGAATCTTTATCCCAGGCTGATAAACTAAAGCTTAATCCTGACTACAGCTACTGGTGGGCAGTAGGATTGACCCAGGATTTTGGGTGTATCCTTTTCTGGATGGTGATGCACTCATCCAAAAGAACATGTCTATAGCTTGGGATATACTGCTGGACCTGGGCCTCCTATTGGATAAGTGGGTGACAGCTGTCAGCAGGCCTGATGAGTCCATCTCAGAAGCCAAGAGGGTTGTGGTGGGCAAGTTTGTGGAACTCATGATCTCAGAATACACCACAGTCTGTGGGCCTTCAGACACCCAGGATTCAGATGAGACACCAGCTAAGATTATGAGACTAGAAAACTAAAGGACTCATGGAAATAACTGACAGGGCCACAAAAGGCCCCATCAGTAAAACCTACCCTTTTACCAGGGACCCCAAATTTAGCCTTAGGACCTTTGGAGAAGAGGAGATGAAGAATCAGGGTAGAGGTTCAACTCCAGCAGTGGAGTGCCTGGTTGGCTACTCAGAACTACGCCTCTGCCCATGAGTCTTGTGACAATCAAGATCCATCAGGAGGTTTTGTAGGATGCTGGACTAAGTTGAGCTGTAGGTACCCGAATGATTCTGGCCCTGGTGGCAGCTGTAGACCCTTGCCTTCATAAATAGCATTAGTCCTGCTTGGGTGATTGTGGGATCAACACCTCTTTCTGTTTGTCCTGACCTGTTTAAGGAGCAACCTGGATACCATCCATGAGGAATACTGGGTTCTCGGTGGCATGGACAAGCGAGACAGCGTAGTGATCAACTTTATTAGTTGGAACAAGCATGGAAAATACTGGGCAAAGTGGCCAATTATATCCAGACCCCTGAGACACACCCACAGTCCTATTGGAGGGTTTGAATCTCCTGCCAAAATCACTAATGGTGTATCCTTGGAGGCTCAGGATCCTTGGCCCCTATTGTTCCCTGGAGCCAAGCTCGGTCTGTTGCTGACACCTAGTGGCAATCAGCAGACATAACAGTCCATGGCGAGGAATATCTTTTACCAGTTTCAGCTGGTTAGCCAGTCGTGGCCTTTCCCTGACAGAAAAGACCTGGCCACTGTGGTGCATTCCCTGGTAACATCTAGATTAGATTACTGCAATGCTTTCTATGTGAGACTGCCCTTAAAAAGTGTTGGAAACTTCAACTGATACAGAATGCCACAGCCAGGATGCTGACTATAGGGACCATGTCATTCTAGTCTTAGTCCATCTTCACTGATCTCAAACTTTTTCCAGGCCCAATTCATGGTGCTGGTGCTGACATTTAGGTCCCTAAATGATTTGTGAACAGCATACCTTTAGGTCCATCTATTTCCTTACAAATCTCCCTGACACTACAATCATTTAGGCAGATGATAACCTGACAGAGGACCATCTTAATCATGCCACCAAAACTGTAGAACTCCTTCCATCAAAATCCTCAACAGTTGAGGCTAATTTTTCTTTCTCAGTGGTGAGGGCCACTCAGACCTGTAGCTGGACAAATTAAGGTGGCTATTCTAGGGTAAACCAACAGTAGATCACATCCAGCACCTCCTAAACTTTCCCCTCAGTGCAGCAACACAATTCCAAATCTTCACTGATTGACTAGCAAAGGGTAGTGATCAATAAATGTTGGGTTGAGAGTGGTCAGTAAGTCTAAACTGAGACAGCTGGGTAGCACCCTGAAGTTAGGTAGTGGATCTGGGGAGTGCAGCCACTGGTTCATTCTTCCCCTCCCCCTCACTTTGGACTCACACAGATACTTTATTTTAATAAAACAACAAGTTGATTGTTTATTCCATAGAAGGGTTAAAAGGCTTGTTGTGGTTGGTCATTAAGAGGGTGTAAAGTTATGTTTTTTCACAGCTTAGCTGGTTTACAGTTTCCCTAAGAATTGTTAGAGTTTCACAGATAACTACAGGGTTACACAACTAATAGGCTATTTCTCCTGGTGAAAGAGGTAGAGTGGTTTTATCTGGGAAAGGCTCAATAAACCCTGGGGTGCCTGGTTCCTTTACTAACATTGTGCATAATTAAATTCCTAAGCGGATGATATACATGGAATTGATGTTTTGGATCATTAATATGGTTTTCTGAAATGGTACTAGGAATCCAGGGTTCTAAGATAAACAAAAGTTACCCCCTTCCCCCCGAAGAAATACATATTGGTTTTTTAAGTTTGGGTATGGCAAGGTAGTGATAGCATGTGGTTGTGCTTTTCCTTGATTTCCACTGAAGCGGTACCTATTTATCTACTTGCAATTTCTTGCTTTGAGACTGCTAGGTTGGCAGGAGCTGGGGCCAGAGATGGGAGCTCATTCCATCATGCGGCACAAGGGTCTCGAACTGCTGAGCTACAGACCTTCCAGTCTGCAGCCCAGCATCTAAGTGACAGTATTTGCTCATATTACTGGCAAGATATCATTCTGTCATGGGAACAAGTGTCAGATCATTCTGATCTAGTATGACAGCTAGGAAAGGTCATGTGACAAGATTGCATCAGATTTTCTACATGACTCAGCTATCCTAGCACTGTAACCTGATTGGTTAATGTAAATATACATTGGAGAGTGTTATGTGCTCTTTGCTCTCTCTGAGTGCACACTTGTCTGCGCAGCACTCTGTCCATTTTTTTCCAGAGATTGCTGCTGAAAGTCTGTGTATATATTCCAGTTGTCCAGTTGTAAATAAATGTAAATACTCTGTATATAAGAAACAGAGTCACTCTGCTATTTTTGCGGTGCCAACATACCGTCAGGGTTATGGGCCCAGAGCAACTGCGCTAAGCTGTGGAGAGTCGGTCCAGGTGAGACTTGACACCCTCTGGAAACAGCGGCAACCTGGACGAAGAACTGGAGGCACAGTCTTGTGAAGAGGACAGTGTACTACAGCCTGCCTTGGTCGAGTCTGAGGAATTTGTGGAGTCTGATAGTTCTGAGGAGCCTGACGTGCCGGTGGTGTTGCCCAGGACTGGTCAACAGGAGTTGTGCAGTGAGTACGACATGGCGTTGGCTTCTACTACTTTGCTTGTGGACAAACTCACAAATGAGAACTATTCTATTTGGACTCTGCGGATGCAGCATTTTCTTAAAAAGGAGGGTCTGTGGACATGTGTAACTGCACCCCCTGCTGCTCCAACTGCAGAAGAGGCTGCCAAAGATGAAAAAGCCTTGGCAATAATTGTGCTGTAATGTCTTCAAATCAAACAGTTCAGTCACATATTGATGCATTGACAAATGTTTTCAAGATCTTGCTGTTCGGGGGAAAGAGGTGGCTGAGGATGATCGTGTCTACATTTTGCTGAGTTCTTTGCCTGGACATTTCCATGCTTTGATTTCTGCCCTTGAGAGTGTCAACCATGATCAACTGAAGTGGGAGTATATTGTTGGGAGATTAAGAGATGAAGAAACAAGGAGGAGAGGTAATGAGTTGGCAGACTGCCATCCTGGGAACAGTTCCAACAGAGATAGGAGCGTCTTTGCTGGCAGCGTTCCCAGACCTGGAGCAGGTCCCAACAAGACGTCAGCTGCTTCTTGGCAAAAGAGGTGTTTTAAATGTAACTCTACTCTTCATTTGGCTAAAAATTGTTCTGCTTCATGGAGGCGACCTGAGAGGACTAGATTTGCTGGTGAGAAGTCTTCCAATGTTGTTCAGCAGCCCAACATACCCCAGCAGCGTGTCACCTTAGTAACTGTTGACAGTGCTGAGAACAATATCAAATGGATTGTTGATTCGGGAGCCTCAAGAGTTTTTGTAAGAGATAAAAGTTTATTAACTGATGTGCGAGCTACTGAGTTAAACAAGGTTTGTCTTGCAGATGGTAGTGCAGCTTCTGTAACTTGTGTGGGCAGTGTGTATTTTCCTAGCCTTGATTATAAGTTCAATAATGTTCTCTGTGTGCCAGATTTAGAGAACAACCTGCTGAGTATTAGTGCTCTGGATGATGCAGGATTCAAAGTAACGTTTGAAAAGAAAGTTGCAAAATTTACAAAAGCAATCAGCTTGTGTCTGTTGGCAAATTGCAAGATATGTATATGTTTTAAGCAATGAATGTGTCAAGGTACAATCAGTGCAAAGCAACATGGGTTTACATAATGATTGCATCCATTTACTCCACAGGAGATGTGCGCATGCTAGCTTCTCCACTTTGAGCAAAACACTGGCTTGTTTAGGGAAAACAAATGTTAAGAAATGTGACAATTTTCTTGAATGTGAGATATGCAAGCAGTCAAAATCTCAGGCATATCCAGTTGCCAAAGTGAGTGACAGAATGTCACAAGAACCTCTTGAGTTAGTCCATGCAGATGTCATTGGGCCTTTCCCTAATTGTGTTTCTGGTAAACGCTTTGCATTGAATATTGTTGATGATTATTCATGTTTTGGTTGGACATTTCCATTAGAGAAAAAGTCAGAAGTGTGTGCCACTATAAAACAATGGGCTGCTAGTGTGCAAAGACAATTAAAACGACCCATTTGTGCTTTTCAGTCTGACATGGGAGGTGAATTTATGTCAGAGGAGTTGTCTAAATGGTTTAAAGTGCAAGGAATTGAGCACAGAGTCTCAAATGTCTCCACCCCGCAAGAGAATGGAGTTGCTGAGAGGAGAGGAGGCGTGTTGCAAACCATGGTTCATTCTGTATTGGCCGATGCAAATTTACCCTTTTGTTTTTTGGGGGAAGCCATAAAATACTGTTGTTATTCTCTGAATAGATTGTGGACTAAAGCAATTTCTGATATCCCTTATTCAGTGCTCTATGGGAGGAAACCTAGCCCAGAACATTTAAGGACTTTTGGTACTAGAGCATGGGTTAATGTTCCTTTAAGCCAGAGGCGCAAGGGGAAACCAAGAGCTGAGAAGTTGGTATTTTTAGGATATCAACCAGGGATGAAATCATACAGATTTGCAAACAAAAACAATTTGCTTAAATATAGCAGGTCTGCAAATTTTTGCGAGAGTGCAAACTGGTCTAAAATTCATTCCAATGAGTTACCTTTGCAGGTGTTGTTACTATTGACTCACACTGATCCAGTGCAAAGTGCTGAAGGTGCACAAGAGATTAAACAAGAAGTTCTTTCTCCTAGCAGGTCGTTGTCTGAGCCTGAGCAAAGTGCAGAGCAGCAACCAGTCAGAGTTTCCAGTCGTTCTACTAAAGGCATCTCGCCGCAGCGTTATGGAATTAATCATGTTTATGTTCCAGATAACTATGCTGACGTTTTAGCTCTACATGGAGAAGAACAACGTGCTTGGCTGGATGCTATGCAAACAGAATATAATTCTTTAGTAAATTACAAGGTGTTTTCTCCAACACAGCTTCCAACTGATAAGAAACCGCTTGGATGTCACTGGTTGTACAAGGTCAAGCCTTCTAGTGATGGCAATTTAAAATATAAGGCTCATTTAGTGGCTCAAGGATTTCTCCAAAGGGAAGGGAGTGATTTTAATGAATGTTTTTCTCCCACAGTGAGAATGGAGAGCGTTAAGGTGGCACTGGTTCTAGCTACACAACGCAAAATGAGCGTTAATCATTTTGATTTTGAAACCGCTTACCTCAATGTGCCATTAGAAGAAGAGCTGTATTTAAAACAATTACCAGGTTTTGAATGTGGTGATCCAAATGTAGTTTTGAGGTTGCACAAAGGTCTTTATGGCTTACGCCAAAGTGCTTATCTTTGGGGAGATTGTTTGTGCAAAGCATTGACAAAACTAGGATTCAAACAAAGTGTGGCTGATTCATGCTTGTACAGTATCACAATTTGTAATCAATTATGTTATGTTTTGGTTTTTGTTGACGATATTTGTTTTCTTTATCACACTGCAGAGCAACTGAATTGGTTTACAAAGACTATGCAGTCACAATTTAAAATGAAAGATTTGGGGGCTATTCAGAATTATCTGGGAGTAAAAATCTCCAGAAATGCAGATGGTGTGTTTGAACTGAGTCAGGAAAGCAAGATTGTTCAGCTGTTAGACAAATTTAATATGTCTGAAGCACACAGCGTTGACACCCCCATGACTACTGGCTATTGTAAAGAAACTGATAGCAACATTTTTCCTAACAAGGAGCTGTACCAGTCATTAGTGGGATCTCTTTTGTATTTAAGTCTTTCCAGTCGTCCAGACATATGTATAGCTGTTCACTGGTTAACTCAGAAATGTTCTAATCCCTCACAGGGTGACTGGCTTGCAGCAAAGAGAGTGTTGAAATATCTCAAAGGAACCATGCACCACAAACTTGTTCTCAATGTAACCAATGATCAATCACTGTTTGCTTACTGTGATGCCAGTTGGGGAGAGAGAAGTGATGGGAAATCTACTTCAGGTTTTGCCATTTACATGTTTGGAGCTTTGATTGCTTGGAAGTCCATAAAGCAAACTCATGTAGCTACAAGTTCCTGTGAAGCAGAATTTTCTTCAATGAGTGATTGTTTGGTGCAAACTGAATGGTTTTATCAACTACTTCTTGATTTGAATGTGAATTGTATGTTGCCAATAACTGTTTACAGTGATAGCTCTTCTGCCAGACAACTTGCCAACAATCAGGGTATACATACAAGAAGTAAACACATTATTGTTAGATATCAAAATGTGAGAACTGCAATATATAATGGATTTATTTATTTGCAGCAATGTACCTCTATTGAAAATGTAGCAGATTTGTTTACAAAGAATTTGCCCAAAGAAAGGTTTGTAAAACTGTGTAGGATGTTACCCATGACTGATTGAATCTTGGGAGGCGTGACAGTATTTGCTCATATTACTGGCAAGATATCATTCTGTCATGGGAACAAGTGTCAGATCATTCTGATCTAGTATGACAGCTAGGAAAGGTCATGTGACAAGATTGGATCAGATTTTCTACATGACTCAGCTATCCTAGCACTGTAACCTGATTGGTTAATGTAAATATATATTGGAGAGTGTTATGTGCTCTTTGCTCTCTCTGCGTGCACACTTGTCTGCGCAGCACTCTGTCCATTTTTTCCAGAGATTGCTGCTGAAAGTCTGTGTATATATTCCAGTTGTCCAGTTGTAAATAAATGTAAATACTCTGTATATAAAAAACAGAGTCACTCTGCTATTTTTGCGGCACCAACATACCATCACTAAGCACCACCCCCTAGAGTCAGATTCAACTAGCTTTCAAGCAAGGGAAACCTTTACAGTTGTGCAAAGAGTCACGAACTTTGGGGGTCTGTAAAATCAAACTCCTTTGTTCAGTTTCTTTGAAAATTAGGAAGTCTTTGCAGGAAGGACTATGTTCTGTGCAAATTTGGTGCCATTATCTTTATAAACAGCAGCTCCAGACTGCCTTATACATTCCCCATTGAAAATAATGGTCCCAAACTCCAGAACCAGATGGATTTGAATCTCAAACTGGTAATGTTCTACCTGAAAATAAGCAGTCATGGTAAAAATCAAGCCCGGATCCAAAATTATAACAGACTTTTATTCTTAACACACACCTGTACACTTTAATATTGTCTTTACCTAATTGACAAATACTTGAAGTGTAAACTTCACCTATTCAGTTATCATACTTTCTCAGTACAGTCGCCCTTGGACTCAGATATTAAAGTTAGTTGATCTCTTGATCCTCTCACAAATTCTTAACTTACAATCTCCCTGAAATAGACTAACCGGCTGAGTGCAGGATACCTGGTTCTATATCCTATCCCTATATCTAGCCCGGCTAAGCTCTGTCTCTCCCTCTTTCCCCCATCCCTCACAGAGGACCCACAGACTCTCATTGGCTGGAGTCTCCAGGAATTTGCATATGTAAGGATCAAAGATTAGCAGTTATCCTTGGAGGGTAGAACTGGAAGCCATCAATCACAGTACCATATATAGACTCTCACATTCTGAAATTCTGATCACTACGTAACCCATGCATGACTTGAATGGTGGTTCAGGTTAAAAATTCATACAGTTTCTATACGATGACGTAATAATGGATGTCACTATCAGTTTATCAATATTATGATTCTGACAACATTGCTCAAATATGACCAGCACCACTCCTTTTACTGTGCGTAGATCTATCTATCTAAAGAAAGAATCTTTCCTTATTATATAACTGAGTTTTCGTGTGACTCTTTCCTCAACATTCCACACACCACCACAGCCTTTGGCCCCCTGACCTGTCAATCAGAAGCTGTCCTTATCCACTGGCTCTGAGTACTTGCGTGCCATTGGCTGGGTGCTGGGTCTGCTCCTCTTCCCCGCCCACTCCTTCAGCCACTGTGCCCTCTCAGACAGCTTTCTCTCTTGACGAATACACCTCTCCTGCTTCCCTCCTGTGTGGGACTAACTGTTATCTCAGTAGCTGTTGGTAGGTGTAACAAAATGGCAGTTACCTGTGTTTATAAGATGGCTGCTGTCTGTGGTTTGTTTAAAATGTTCCCCCATAAGGTTCAATTGAGCTGTAGTTCGAGAGAGGGGCTTGCAGGGGTATGACTCGCTGAGTTGAATGGGGCTTCCTCATCTGCTAGCCTACAGTTTTCAGCTGCCACAAGGCCAAAAAGTATGGAAGAGACTGTTCCAAGGGGCAGGGCACCATCAATATAGACTCCAGTCCATCCAGGGAGGATTGTGTTTAACCCTGTTGATTTATGCCCTGTTGGTTCATAGTGTGTGCTTACTCCTACAGTTGTGCCTTATTCATTTAGTGTGTGTGTGTTCTCCATAATTGTGTAAATAGTCAAATAAATTCTTCTATTTGGGCTAATAATCTGTGTTGTGGTCTGACCCCATAGTCTCCCCTGCTCTGCACAATAACAAAGGGAGGGGGTAACCCAGGGAAGCAAGGAAAGGTCTGACCCTTGGGTTGCCAACTTTCCAGGGATCCCCCAAAGATTGGGGATTTTATCTCCAAATAGGAAGATTTGGCCACAGGGGTCTCACTGTCCCTCTAAAAAGGCAGTGACAATTCAGTGAGTGGTGGCAGGGAACTTAAGGAGTGAGATATACCCACAGGATGAGGGTGGGAGGTGAACAGCTGAGTTGTAAACTGGAGCCCGTTTCACCACAGTAGGCAACTAAGCTTGGTTCAGACAAAGGAAGGAAACCCTTCACAGGCCTTTGTGAGGAACTCATTAGGGCCAGTCCTGATTAGGGTTGCCAGCTCCAGATAGGGAGATTCCTGGAGATTTTCTGGTAGAGTCTATGGAAGCCAGGGTTTGGGGAGGGGAGAGACTTCAGCTGAACAGAATGCCATCAAGTCCACCTTCCAAAGCAGTTATTTTCTCCAGGTGGGAGAGATCGGTTGACTGGAGTTCAGTTGTGATACCTGGCTACACCTGGAGGTTGGCTACCCTAGGCGTAGGAATTAGTGCTTCAGAGCAGGGTCTGCTAGATCCAGGTTCTTGCTGTAGAAGCTGAGTGGGTGATTTTGGACCAGTCACAGACTTTCAGCCTAACCTACCTCACAGAATTGTTGTGCAAGTCGAAAGGGGGAGAGGAGAATGATGTAAGCTACTTTGGTCTCCATTGCAAAGAAAGACTACTTTTCCTCCTGGGAAATTTATTTATTTAAATTTCTATCCTGCCCGCCAGGCCAAGGAAACCATTGTCGCCAATCTCCAGGTGAGGGCTGGAGACCACTCAAAATTACAACTGCTCTCCAGATGGCAGAGATCAGTTCCCCTGGAGAAAATGGTGGACTCTGTGTCCTTATACCCTGCTGAGATCCCCCCCCTCATGACAGCCAATGTGACATGGCAGTCAGGGCTTCAGAGCACGGTAGAGGCTGCAAGGTGGGGGAGGGGAGAGATGGAAAGCTGAACAGTGAGGGAGAAATAAAGGTAGATTGATGATTGGCTGGGGAGTAGATAGGGTTGCCAACTCCACGTGGGAAATTCCTGGAGATTTGAGGGATGGAACCTGGAGATGGTGAGGTTTGATGAGGGGTGGGACCTCAGACAGGTACAATGCCATAGACTCTACCCTCCCAACCAGCCATTCCCTCCTAGAGAACCACTATTGCCAATCTCCAGGTGAGGAGTGGCGATCACTCAGAATTACAACTGATCTCTAGGAGATGGAAAGCTGAAATCAGAGGGGCAGATAATGGCAGGTTGATACTTGGCTGGGAAGGAGATAGGGTTGCCAACTCCAGGTTGGGAAATATCAGAATAAATAAGTCTTTTTGAAAACTCCCTGTATATATTTCAATATCACAGAACACAGAAAAATTCACATTAAAATGAAAACTGCAAGAAGCATTGTTTCCACTGAGTCAAAGTACAGACAATAGTTTTTAGAGCCTTGAAGATGGGATGATGGAGATCTCATTGCCCATTTTTGCACATGTTCATTATTTCTGTCCTATGCAGGTTTTCAAAGCATCAAAAAACCCCACAATACCTGTTTGACCATAAAACATTGTAGTACAGAGAAAACATGTGTACATAGGGACAATAAAGTAGAGGAAGACTTGGGATTATCTAATATAACATGGGCTAAACTACATTTTAAGCTTACTCCATGACAGTGATGACAGAAAAGCAATACTTTGCTGACACCATGCATCTGCACAGTGTAGGCCAGTGGAGCTGTTCTGGGTGGTCAGAAGTCTATTGGGATGTGGGCTGCAGGAGGAAGTGGACTTGCTGGTGGCTCACTGTGATTATGTTGCTTGACACTTTGCAGATAAAGTCTCTTTCATCCCTGGCGCCTCAGATTCTACTTTAGCAGTGACAATTTCAGATTATGTCTGGGTGTCAACTTGTCCAGTTGTTTGGAATACGTTTCAGTTTATTTAGTCTGAGGATATGGACAGGATCCTTGGGTCTTTGAGGCCTACCACATGCTTATATGAGCTTTGTCCTGATGGGGCTGGCTAGATGGGTATGAGACACAGCTAATGCATTTCAAATAGTGCCACAGCCTTTTGAACTAAACTGCATCCCTTACTAAAGAAACCTACTCTGGACCAAGGTGATTTGAATAACTATTAACTAGGGGTGTGTGCACAATATATACCGAGCTGAATAAATACCCGAAAAACACCTTATCGGTATTTTGAGGGTATTTATTCAGCCGAATTAGATTGTCTAATTTGATTTGGCTACCGATATAGCTGGCCCAAATAACCCCACCCCCCAAATTTGACTTTTATTCAAGTTAGCTAAGTAGCATGAAGTTCACCTACTTCCAGGTGAGCAATTGTGCGCCTACCAACACTTAAAATGGGTCAGTTTCATTCCCCTCCATTTCCAAGTGGAGGGGAATGAAACTGACCAGTTTAATGGCTTTCAGGAATTTCAGCCTAACAGTGGAGTGCAGCACTTGCCTTGCTGTCAGGCTGAAATGTCTAAGAGCCATTTAACCTGTTTGTTTCACTGCCTCCCCCTGCTTAGAAGCAGAGGGCAGCTAAAGGGAGGTGTTAAATGGCTGAAAGTCATTTCAGTCCTCCCTTTCCCTCCCCTCTATTTGGAAACAGAGGGAAGGGAAATGGAGGTCTGAAATGGCTTGCAGCCATTCAGACCAAATAGTGCAGTGAGTCATCCCATCAGCTGTTCAGTTTAAATGGCCACAAGCCATTGCAGACCTCCTTTCCCCCCATTTCCAAACACAGGGGAAGGAAAGGGAGATCTGAAATGGCTTGCGGCCATTTAAACCGAAAAGCTGATGGGCTGATCTGCCATGCTGTCTGCTTTAAATGGCTGCAAGCCATTTTAGACCTCCCTCCCCCCATTTCCAAATGGAGGAGAGGGAAAGGGAGATCTGAAATGGCTTGTGGCCATTTAAACCAAAAAGCTGATGGGCTGACCCACTGTGCTGTTTGATTTAAATGGCCACAAGCCATTTCAGACCTCCCTTCCACCCTGTTGTATTCTTATTATTTTACAGCCACAGCTTGCAGAGACTTTGGGATGCAGAAGGCCCTTTCTGATTGGCTACAAATAAAGACTCTCATTGGTCCTTAAGCCACTCTAGGTAACCAATTGCTGAACCTCGCTTAGGTCCAATAGGATTGTTTGTACATAGTTACATTGTTTGAAGTTATGAGTTGGAAACAGTATAAATTAAGGTGCTGCTCTCAAAGAGCTGTCTTTTGAGCTGAAGCAATGTGTTTGAATAAAAGCCTGTTTGTTTGATTCATCGCCTCCCGCTCAACACTTAAAACACCCCCTGTTTCCAAGCAGAGAGGAGGGGAAAGGAGATCTGAAATGGCTTGTGGCCATTTAAACCTAGCAGCTGACAGGCTGACTCACCATACTGTTCGGTTTGAATGGCTGTGTGATGGGAAAAAACCTATGACCAGCAGAGAGTGTTCATAGAACCCTGCTGAGTCACATCACAGAGTGAGGAGGGGGGCCGTTTGGGCTCAGGGCTCTCGGTTATTGTCTGTTAACAGACTCAGAAGGGAAGCGCTGAGGGAGTGAAGCGACTTTCGCCTTCTGAAGAGACTCTGTGGAGAATTCTGTTTCTAGGAAGGAACAGACTCAATCATAGTGAACTAAGCAAACACAAACACTGACATACATCAATCCTGGCGAGCCTGTGAGATGAGGTTGTGGGAGGGCTGAACTCTGGCAGGGTCTAGACAGCTGTGTAGAGGCCAGCTGTGACTCAAAGAGGCCAGTAAGACACAGCTATAGAGGAACCGCAAAGCAGGACAGGAAAGAGTATAATAGAAGAGTGGAATCAATGTGTAACCATCTGTATGCAACAACAAAAAACAAACAAAAAACATAAGCATACGGCCTGAACGTAGTCTGAGGACCTGTGCCAGCCCTTTCAGCAACAAAGAGTCTTCTGTACAAACAACCGATATTCTCCTGTGGGGTTCTGCCAATAAATTACAGTTTTATTTTATCTTGAGAAAACCTTGGTGCCTGACTCATACTTAATAAACCAATCCCCGAAGAGACTAAAGAAGAGAGGGACCTGATTAGTATTCATAGACCGCTGGGCCGATCTTTTCCCTCAGAGGGAAAGTTAAAACTATATCTTGTAAAGAGGACTTCAGCGAGAGGACTTCTCCAAGCGAGAGTAAGTAAAAGGGAGGTCTGAAATGGCTTGCAGTCATTTAAACCTAACATAGTCATTTCAGACCTCCCTTTTGCTTCCCCCTTCAAAGCAGGGGGAAGCAAAGTGGAGCAGTGAAATAGCTCCTACTGCCAGCATTTTCCCCCCAGAATACTTTATGGATCCATATATCATACTGATATTTGGATTTGGGAATATCAGCAAATGCCAGTATTTGGGGGGTTCAATAAACCTGAACCCGAAAAATACCTCTCTCTTTTTTTTGCTCACCTCTACTATTGGCAAGTTCCAAATGTATCATCCTTGAGCAATGTGATTGAATGGGTGGTGCCTGGACAATTTCAGTGTTTTCTGGGTGAAGTGAAGTAACTGTGCATCCTTTCTAGTATGGCTTCATGCCTGGGTATGGAATGGAAACAGCTTTGGTCCTAGTAAACCTAGTGGATTACATGTGATAGGAGATGTACACAGAGAGTGCAATCCTGTTCTTCCTGGATTTTTTAGGGGGTGGGATTGATACTATTAATATTTATTTATTTATTTTCTTCCATTGATATACCACTCTCCCTGCAAAGCAGGCTCATACTATCCTTTTGTCTCACCTTTGAGGCTGGGACTGGAAGACACCATATATATATATGCTGTTTCAACTGTTAGCCACCTTGGTGGCCCTAACAGTGCAAAAAAAGCAAGATATAAATGTAAACCAATCAATAAAAATAATAGATTTTATCATATTTCTTATAATTCCGAAAGCCTATCATATCCAGCCTACCACCTATAACCCTAACTTTAAGTCCCCTAAACAGTTGCATTTTTAATTTTCAGGCAGATTCCCACAACATAAAGCAGTGGGTTTTCACCATGGGTGCTTCACACACTAAATAACGCACTTTCAATCTGCTTTCAATGCACTTTGCAACTGGATTTTACTGTGTGAAATGGCAAAATCCACTTGAAAATGGTCACTGAAGTGTATTGAAACTGCATTATTTAACATGTGTGAAAGTGCCCCTTATGTTCCCAGCATATCACATCCTGTCCATTCAGCATATCACATCTTGTCCATTCAGCTTTATCATTTGATTTGATATATAATCACTAGATCAGGGGTGGGCAATTGTTTTGGCTCAGGGACCACTTTGTGGGAGCGGAGGTTAGCGGAGGGCCTCACCTTTTAAAATGATTGCATTCATTAGTTAACTTTGCATTTCAGAAAAGGTATAAATTGTATCATAAAAATCAATAAATATAAATTAAATTAAATAGTGCTAGTTTTATTCAATTTATTTATTGTGCTAATTTCATATCATCTATAGATGCAAGCACATTTAATTTTAGAATCAGTTTAATGAGACAAATGTACCCTATCACACTTTTCTACAATTTTTTTGAAATCAGGAGTGAGATTGCTTGTTGAGATTCTCATCACTGCCTGCAAGGTTAATGTCTGTCAAAAAGTATCTATATTTACTCTTGTTGATCTTCATGCAAGGAAAACTTTGCTCACAAATATATGTAGACCCAAATATAGAGAACATTTTCCCAGCAAATTTCTTTATACATGGAAATTTTTCCAGCAGACAAAGATTTGTAAAAGTCAACTAATGTCACAGCATTAAACATTTCTTTCACAATGTGATCTGACTGCATGACAATAAGTTCAAGCTGCAGCTCCTCAGGTGCTACATCAATATCAGCAGTGATGGGAAAAGAGAGCAAATTGAATTTAGGCTCAATTTTCTTGAAGTCCTGAAATCTTTTTGGTGGGTCGCAAAAAACTCTGTGGCAGGCCGCATGTGGTCCCCGGGCCGCAATTTGCTCACCCCTGCACTAGATGATACCCATACTAATGGATACTAATACTAATGGATACTAATACTAATATTTGTATCATTAACTGCTCCTTGCCTGTTTGTATTATTTTCAGTTCTTGCCCCCCCCCATGCTTTTTCACATACAGAAACATCTTTCTACTCTTGAAAAAGTACTCTTGGGGCCTCTACACAAATTGGGGCCTTGTGGCAAATTTAAAGGTCTACAAATGCTTTTAAAAGGGCGTCAGTGGCCACAGGGTGGACTTGTGCTATCACTTGCAGTTTGACCCTCAGGTCAGAATATTTCTGTTCAACCTAATGTCACAACAGTATTTTAAAACTTCATTAATGAACTATTGGGAGGGAAGGTGGCATGGTGTAGCCCAATCTTACCCGATCTTGGAAGCTAAGCAGAAGTGGTACGTGAATGGGAAACCATTGAGGAAGGCTCTGCAAAGGAATTTAATGGCAAACCACTTTTGCTCCCCACTTGCCTTAAAAGCCTCTTGCTGGGGTTGTCCAGGGCTGAGCCTTCCTCGGTTGTTTTCCATTCACGTACCAATTCTGCTTAGCTTCTGAGATCTGATAAGACTGGGCTACACCATGCCAGAGCCAGTTTGGTGTAGTGGTTAGGTGTGCGGACTCTAATCTGGGAGATCTGGGTTTGATTGCCCACTTCTCCACTTGCAGCTGCTGTATGACCTTGGGCAAGCCATAGTTCTGTCAGAGCTGTTTTCTCAAAGGACAGTTCTGGAGAGAGCTCTCTCAATCCCACCTACCTCACAGGGTGTCTGTTGTGGGGAGGGGAAGGGAAAGGAGTTTGTAAGCCACTCTGAGACTCTGAGTGAAGGGCGAGCTATAAATCTAATCTCCCTCTCCTCCTCCTCTTCTTCTTCTTCTTTTTCTTTGTCAGTTGTGACTTGACAGCACTTACATACTGTTGTGTTTGTTTAGAATATGAAGCAGTAATAGCTTGAAAAGGGCTCTGGTATCCTAAAGCTCCCATTTCTATTGGCTGATTAATAAAGACTCCCATTGGTCCTGAAGCCAATCTAGATACCCAATCACTGAGCCCTGCTTGGGTCCAATAGTATTGCTTTTATATAGTTACATTGTTGAAAGTTATGTGTTGGAACAGTATAAATGAAAGTGCTGCTCTCATAGAGCTGTCTTTTGAGCTGAACAATGTCACTGAATAAAAGCCTGTTTGTTTGAATTCATCGCCTCCTGCTCAATACTTAAAACATATATAATGAACAATTATCCTTAATACAGCTGCTAATATTCTGTCAGTATACAGAACACTTTAAAATATTCTTAATGGATTCATTCTGCCAAATTCAGTTACATGAACTCAGGCCCATAGCCAGGATTTTTTTTACTTGGGGGGGGCATTAAATTTTTTTAGGGGGCAGTTAATATTATCAAAGCTGATCAAATCAAAGTCAATCTAAGTACCTCATACTGAAAAGCTTGCCTTTGAGGCCTGAAAGCAGGCCTGCCCCTACAAAGGGCTGTCCCCCCCCCCCCCCCCCCGTGCACAAACCCTCATGGTGCTGCCTCAGGTCTGACTGCAGGGTGCTGGTGGGTTTTTTTTAAGACTTCTCAGGGTGCAGAGGAGCTGCACAGTTCTGCCCAGTCAAGGTGAGGTTAGATGCCCTGTCACTTTTGTTTCCATGGAGAGTGGTGGTACGGCCCCAACTTCCCCTGCCCTCGGCTACATGGCATCGCAGGGACGGCATTGCTGGGAACAAGCAACATCTGCTCTGGCTTCTCTTTCCTGGCTGCCATCATTTACTGACTGGCTCCTTTTCTGGCAGGCAGAGGACACAAAGTGCAGCAAGGCAGCCAGAGGGTAAAGCCTCCATCAGCCAATGTGTCTGGTCAGCAGGCAGGTGGGCAGCAGGGCAAGGAGAGGTCCGCAAGAGCAGCCCCCCCTTCCCTTCAGGCATGGGTCTCCCTTCCCAGCCCAGGCCCCTGCCCCTGCTGAGGGCAGGAGGTGGGAGGACTGCAAGCCAGCTAATCAAGGCTTGGGACCTGAGCTTGGCATGCCGCAACGGGGGTGCACCCAACTTTAAGAAAATGTTTTTAAAAGGAAAAAAGGGGTTTCCTCAATAAAAATTTATAGGGCAGGGCCTCTAAATAAGGGGCAGAGCCCTGAAATGCCCCACTGTAGCTATGGGCCAGCATGAACTTGACAACAGGTAGTTCTGAAGTTCTTGGCTGAGAAAACGTAGACTTTAACAACTAGTTTTAGGGCAGCCATCATTTCAAATTGTTTGGTGCATTCCAAGTGTTTCTTGTGTCTTTTAAAGCCCTTGACAGAAATTCTTCCATAGTAGTAAAGGTAAGTTGGAATACAGTTGGTCTAGAACTGGATTTAAATATCCTCTGGAGGTAGCCTCTCTGAAATGTTCTTCTTTCCTTGGCAATCTAATGGCAACCTAGTCTATTGACCTTCCATGAATGATGTGCAACATATTTTTTCATGTTTAGCACTTGATTTCCCCCCCCCATTTGAGTGCCATAACCTAATTTGTGTTTTAATCTTTGTAATTCAAGTCTGAGTGACATAAACTGATATTAATAATAAATGAATAAAGGCTTTCTTATGTTATCATGTTTCTCCTACATATACCTGTCAAAATTGTATATGCTGCATTAAAACATAAAATGTATTTGTTAGCTTATTTATTTTTCTCCCTATCTATATGGCCTTTTTTAGGGCCTGAATATGAATTGTTTGTTCCATTTTTTTTAATGATTTGGAAATGCTCGTCATTTTTGAGTGCCTTGTATAACAAGTCTTTGATGAGGAAGCTTTGAGGTTAATAATAGAGGATCTCATCTTGCCCTGTGCACATGGACAAACTTAAATCATAAAGAAACTGTGCACAGTATTTTACTGAGAAGTGGACTGGAAGGTCAAAACTAAGCTTTAGTAGTGGAAACCTTGCATAGCTTTTGGCATGCTAAAGACTAACAAATTTATTCTGGCATGATCTTTTATAGTCAAGTACTTTGAGCCATTTTATGCTTTGACAAAAGTGAGGGTTTGCCTATGTATTTTTTTAAATTCTTTGAAGTGCCACTTGACCCTTATGTTGAATTCTATAGGCAGAATGGATGATTTTATAGTGCAGAGAATTGTTGCACCAAGGAACCTTTATCATAACCAATTTGCTCTTTGACTAGCACAAGATGTTGTACAAGGCATTCCTTGTCCTTGATCAAAGACAAAATCTCATGTTAGTGCTTTCACATGCGTTTTAGAACAGTGCAAAGTTATGCATTCTTTTGGTGGTTCACTGGATCCAACTCTTTTTAAAAAACAAACGGAGGCTAACATGGATATTATGTTAGATCATTTTGCCTAGGCTTTTAAAAAGCAAGTGATCTAAACTGGTGCAACCTTTACTTTCTAGAAGATACGTGTATCTCTATGCAAAGGTTATGTGCATAATGCATGTTCACATGTTGTGATGTTATAGCAACAGAATTAAACAGGAACATTCATTGTCCATAGAACTTATATAAAGAAGAGTGTGATCTAGGTTATAGTTAAGCTGTTTTCTTTGTTGCATTAATAAATGATCATAAGTACAATGCAAAATTCCTGATTTCCATAAAATAGATATGATTCTCAGGGGAACAAGTAACAAAGAATATGCCCTTCATGAGGGCTGGGAGAGCAGAGCCATTCCCATAGAAGATGTGGCTGGCTTTTGTAAAGAACAACATGCAGAGACCCTTTGTGGAAACCTAGGATTTGCTTGTGGCCTAATTCAAATGGTGCCAGAACGTTGTGGGAGCCATTGTGGCATGGCTTCTTCCCATGCCATTCTAGAAGAAGAAGAATTGTTTTTTATACCAGAAGGGATAATACCAGAAGGAGTCTCAGAGTGGCTTACAGTTGCCTTCCTTTCCTCTTCCCACAGCAGACACTTTCTGAGGTAGGTGGGACTGAGAGAGCTCCGAGAGAACTGCTCTTGGGAGAACAGCTCTGAGAAAATTGTGACTGACCCAAGGTCACCCAGCTAGCTTCATGTGTAGGAGTGGGGAATCAAACCCAGTTCTCCAGGTTAGAGTCTGCCTTTCTTAACCACTACACCAAACTGCCTCTAGTGATGTTTTAAGGGTAGTCTGAATGACATGGTTGCTTCGAGGGCAGAGCAGTATTGGTGGGGAAAGTAAGGCTGAGGACAGACTGGCAATCTAAAGCGGAGGCAAAGCGGAGGGAACTGGTGCGGGGGAAAAACCCCACGGAGCTGGCTGTTCACACTGGCCAGAGCAATGCGGACCAGCGGCGATATGGAGCGTTCAGACTGCCACGGAGCGTTCAGACTGCTGCGTAGCCAGCGCGCGCAGCTCGCGCGCGCTGCTGCACTTTTTTTGTTTTCCTTTGATGTTTTTCACATATGCGCACATGCGCACATGCGCATATGCGCATAACTTTGTGCGGCGCGTTCACACTGCCGCCTCCGGATGCCTCCCGCTTCTTCCGGTTCACACTGTTTGGAAGCGGGAGGCATGCGGAGGACGGCCCCTGAACACCGGTTTTACCCGGTGTCCTGGTAAAGCGGAAGGAAAGCGACTGGGAGATGGGTAAGTACGAAACGGAGCCGACGGACAGATGCGCATGTCTGAACGTGCTCCTTTCTTCCGTTTCCAAAGCGTGCCTGCCCCGCTTTAGATTGCCAGTCTGTCCTCAGCCTAACAAACAGCACAATCCTAAAGGGTATGTGTGATTGGGCTCAGAGAGCCCACTGACCCTAACACCAACATCTCAGAGCTTGGACACTGGCACAGTATCTTGGACACTGGCACAGTTCCATAGAGGCTGCTTGCCAGCCCAGCTCTAGCCTTTTCAGCATGGAAATATCCCCTGAAACATGCACAAAGTTGTGCCATGGAAAATGGTGGTGTAGCCCATACGCACCCATTATAGTCAAAAACAAGTGCCCTCCACTGTTGCAGCCACACTCAAGATTCCCCAAGCAGCTCAGAATGCCAACTAAGGGTGCAACCAATCACTTCCTTTGCCTAAGGTGGCCAAGCCTTCTCCTCTGCACCGCCAGACCTATAAATACTTCCAGCAGGACCCCCCCCAACTCATGAGATAGGGCATGCAGCACAGGATGCTATCTGAAAGCTCCCTGGCATGCAGACTTAAAGCGAGTGCCAAGTCACCTTGATGGTGGGAAAAGCACAGAGAGGGCACTTTGCATCACTGGGTGAGCACTTGGCACCAACACCCAACAGGGAGGGCACTCTCTGTGGCTGACCTCTCCCAGTTCTCATCTCTAATAGGTATCACATCTCCTCACCTAGGACCCAAAAAAGTGGCCACACACTGACAGGTAAACAGAGGACTGTTTCCCCACCCATCGTATACATTGCTGGCTGAAAGCCACCCTATCAGCACTACCTCCAGCACCTGAACCCAATAACCAAGGGGACAGAGGAGCCCCTGATCCCCTATATTATCAGCCCCATGCACAAAAAGTTTTGCTGCGTAAAGAGTGGGCCAGGGAAAGAAACCAAAGCTGCCAACTCAGTACTGGACTGGCAGCTCAGGCAGTTGGTGGATTCTCTGACAGAGCACTATGGGGCAGGCAAGCCCCACCATCCTGAGTGGAGTGGGATAGTATATAATGCTTGTACCTATTCTCTTACGAGAACAGAATGCCAGGTTGGATCCATCATTTGTTGATGGTTTGGACATGAGATCCACACAGGTGAGAAAATTAAGGGTGCATCATTGGTCTGCCTCAGGGGCCACTAAGTGAACTCTAGGGCAACCCCTGTGGGACCTTCCAGTGCCCAAAAAGAAGCTATTGACACCTAGTTGTAGATACTCCAGTCTATGTTTGTTCATTTTGCAGGTGAAGACCCAACAGAGAGAGCCCTGGCTCCTCATATAAGGGTTGTGAGTTCAAGCCCTGTGGTAAGCAGGTACATTTTGCAAAAAACCCAAAATTAATAATATTTTTTTTTAACCTCAGGGATAAGTTTAAGAACGTTTTAACTCAGAGATGAGTTTATCGTTAGACTTTGATCACAGGTAAAAAAATTTTTACTGAACCGCAAGGTGTGTTTGTATGTGTTCTTAGAGCATCAGCATGACTTCTTCCTTTCTTTTTCTCTTAAAGGTACAGTGTCCTATTCTCTGTGTTCTCATGCCCCATCAGTGGAAAACACCAGCAACGTTCAACTAGGATCCTCTTTGGCTTTCCCCTCCCTCTTAATAGTTTTATTGATGGGTTTTAATGCTCTACATGTACAGTGGGGCCAGCTGCCTCCAAGCTGGCTGGCCCTGTACTCATCTTCATCCCTTTGCCGCCTCTCAAAGCCAGAGGGTTGCCAAGTTACTTACCCTTCCTGGTGGGGGAGTACCGGTCTGG
The DNA here is from genome assembly GCA_029233225.1 of Lepidodactylus listeri. Classification (NCBI taxonomy): domain Eukaryota; kingdom Metazoa; phylum Chordata; class Lepidosauria; order Squamata; family Gekkonidae; genus Lepidodactylus; species Lepidodactylus listeri. Next base: position 111,822,753 of record JARCFY010000001.1, on the reverse strand, counting down.
AGGCCTCGCGTGTGCGTGAAGTGTGCATGATGACATCACACGGAAGTGACATCATCATGCTGGGCACATTGCTGGAGCGATGCTCTAGCAATCGCCCTAAAACCCTATGGTACCATAGAGTTTTATGGGTGATTGCTAGAGCATCGCCCCGGCAATGTGCCCAGCATGATGATGTCACCTTCAGGTGATGTCATCATGCTGGGCAGTCGAACGGATTAGGCCGCTTTGGGGGTGGGGTTCCCCCACCGGCCAAATCCAGACCGGCGGATTGGGGACCCTTATAGCGGGGGATTCCCCACCCCCCGGGGGGACTTGGCAGCCCTACAAAGCCATGGGTGGGTTGGGAGAATGTCCTGCCAAGACCTCCTGTGCAGCCAGGGGACTCTGTGCTGGCAACACCCTTGTAACTGAAGCATGGGGGAGGCGGTTTTCTTCTGCTTCCATCTCCAACTACCCGGCTGCAGATCTGATCCCCCTGGGATCTTCCAGTAAAACTGGTCAGTTGATGAATCCATATTAATTAGGCAAAAAAATGTGGGTTTTGCTTGTAGATGCAAAATGCATACAGAATATACAAATAAATAAACCGGAGGCGGGGGGGAACCAGTGCAGAGGGAATGCATGCAATTGCAAAGTCAGTCCTTAAGACTTGACTCCTCTGGTTCTCCAGAGTAAGATAGTGCAGAAAGAGCCTAGTTCTGCTGTAGCTGCTCACTCAGGAATTGCAGTACAGAAAGGGTTAAACAAAGGGTCAAGTCAAAGGACAAGAGGTCACAGGGCTAGTTTATACTCTAATATCACTTTTAAATTTTATTACACCTATAGATTAAAGCAGGGGTCATTTCGTAGAAAAGAGGTGCAGGAGCTCATTAGCATAACTCATTTGCATATGTTACACCACCTGACATCACCAGAAGTATGTCAGAAGGCAAGAAGGAAGGAAGGAAGGAAGGAAGGAAGGGGACCGCTACTAATCCAAGCCTCAGAAATACCACTATTCTGGGAGGATAGCTTCAGTGGTGGCTGAAGCCTTCAGAAGGCTGGTCGGAGGAACAAGGACCTTTCCAGGGGATGGGGTCATTTTGCTGACACAAGCAGGCATTCCCCCATGGGGGGGGGGCTGGCACCAACTCCCAGAGCTGTGCTCCCCCGAGCTCCTGCTCGAAATGACCCTTGGATTAAAGTACTAATATCAGAGGCTAGGGATAATGAGTTAACTGATCAGGTTAAACCTTAGGCAGGTTATTGTAATAGAAAGGGGGGGGGAACCCTGCAACTATGGTTTAAATACAGCTAGAGCTTGTGGGGAGGGCAGGGTAAAAATGTGAAATAATAAATAAATAAATAAATAAAAACAATTTTAAACTAAATCTGAAATTTTAAGCTATATCTCCCATTCTTTAAAGAAGGGTTTTTTTCTTGCAAGAACACAAGCACTTAGATACCTCCTGTAACTTCTGAGACTATTCAGCTTGAGTTGCCTTTAAACCAAGTCTAGAAAGGCTAAATTAACATTAAGTAGAAGTGTGTGTTCAGCAGCAGGGTGAGAAAGCCAGGGTGGTAGTCTCTCCAAATTTGATTGATTTGATTTATTAAATTTTTATCCTGCCCTCCTGGCCAAGGCCAGCTCAAGGCGGCTTACATAAAACAACATAAAATTTACAATACACATAAAATAGATTGAACAGCAACAGTTACACATTTGAATGATTCTAAAACCATTTAACCATAAAATATAACAAAATGATAGTGTCAGTAATTTTGCAGTGGTTATTATTACTTATTTCTCTCTCTTCGCAGTTGACTCCTTGATCTTCTTGGATCGTCTTAGGCAACTAGCTCAGGCTATAGTTAGGAATCCCTGGAGGACTGGGCCTTCCCAACTTAGTCTGTCAGTTGTTAGTAGTGGAAGTGGCACCCAAAGCTTGGTGGAAGAGCTCCATTTTGCAGGCCCTGCAGAACTGCACAAGGTCCTGCACAGCCTGATCTCCTCTGGGAACTTGTTCCACCAGAATGGAGCTGCCACTGAAAAAGCCCTGGCCTGGTTGTTGCTAGCCTGGCTTCCTTGAGACTCAGCCAACTGGTTTTGGGCCCCTGATCGCAGTGCTCTCTGGGGTACATGTGGGGAAAGGCGGTCCCTCGGGTATGTAGGACCCTGACCATATAGGGCTTTAAAGGTAAGAACCAGCACCTTGAAGCAAATCCGGTATGCTATAGGCAGCCAGTGCAATGCCTTTAGCACAGGCTGGATGTGCTCCCAAACAGGGAGTCCCATCAGCAGCCTGGCCATGGCATTTTGCACCAGATGCAGCTTCCGAATTTGAGGCAAAAGCAGCCCCATGTAGAGAGCATTACAGTAATCCCATCTTGAGGTGACCATCACATGGATCATTGTTGCCAAATCGTTGTATTTGAGGAAGGGAACTAACTGCCTAATCAGCCAAAGGTGATAAAAGGCCAACTTGGCAGTGGCTGTTACCTGGGCCTCCGTAGTTTAGAAGGCATCTAAGAGCACTCCCAAACTCCTAACCTCCAGCGCTGGCACCAGTGGAGCCTCATCAAAGGTCAGAAGTGGGATCCCTACCCTTGGACCCCTTCGACTCAGGCACAGGACCTCCATCTTCATCGGATTCAGTTTCAGCTGGCTCAGCCTAAGCCAATCAGCCACGGCTTGTAATGCCCGGTCCAGGTCTTCCGGTTTGGAGTCAGACTGGCCGCCTAATGACAGATAGAGCTGGGAGTCATCTGCGTACTGGTGACATCCCAGCCCATGCCTTGGGGCAATCTGGGCAAGGGGATGCATATATATGTTTAAAAGCATTGGGGACAGCACTGCCCCTTGGGGCACTCCACAATCCAGTGGGTGCCTACAGGATAGCTGTTCACCCATTGCCAGCCTTTGTCCCTGACCTTTGAGAAAGGAAGCAAGCAACTGTAAGGGCAGTCCCTGGACTCCAGTGTCAGCGAGGTGGTGGATCAGTAGCTGATGGTCGACTGTGCCAAACACTACCGACAGGTCTAAAAACAGCACTGCCATTCCGCCCTGATCCAGATGCCTCCGGAGGTCGTCTGTGAGGGCAACCAGTGCTGTCTCTGTCCCGTGGCCCGAGTGAAAGCCGGACCAGAAGGGGTCTAAAATGGATGTGTCATCCAAGAAGCCCTGTAACTGAACCACCACCACACTCTCTGTTATCTTGTCCAAATAAGGCAGGTTGGAAACTGGCCAATAGTTGGCCAATTCGGCCAGAGCCAAAGATGGCTTTTTCAAGAGAGGGCAGACCACTGCCTCCTTAAGTGCCCCTGGGAAAAGCCCTTCTGAGAGGGACTTGTTGATGATCTCCCATAGGGTGCCTCGAAACCCCTCACAGCCAGCCTTGATTATCCACAAAGGGCATGGGTCAAGGGAGCATGTGGTGGGGTGGACAGTTAGGAGCAACTTGTCAACTTTCTCTATGCTGAGCAGGCCGAAATGATGGACAGCAATGTATAGAACATTTTAAGCTATAGCTTGGACTCTTATGCTGCAAGAAGGTGTGCCATCTAATACCAGACACTGAACATATTAGATAGAAAAGTTATCTTTTTTATTTCTCTGCTGCTAAGCTTTAGAGACTGCACTACATAGTAATAACCTTTTTAAAATGAGTAAACCTTATACACACACACACATATATATATAAGGTCTGCTTTATTTGTGTGTATTTAACCTTGAGAACCCACAGGGCTGGGTGCTGCTCAAGCAATAAAGAGTGGTGACCCAGGGTGACCCAGGCTTGGGTCTCTGACAGGGGTGTACATCAGGTTAAACCACAGAGTGTCATCCTTGGTGTAATGATGTCACTTCCAGTTTGCTTAGTTTTATCAGTAAACTATATACATCTCACCTCCTCGATAAATTCAAAACTTGGCTTGAACAGAAAAACCTGATTGCTGATGAACAGGCAGGATTCAGAGATGGTAGATGTACTACAGATCACTGTATGATCCTCCAGCACCTCAAAGAGAAATACTCTTCAACAAGAGTAGTATCTTTATATGTCGCCTACATTGATCTAAAAGTGATATTTGACTCTGTTTCCAGAACTAAGCTCTGGGGTACAGTGGAGACCTCTAATATTGATCGCAGGGTGCTTTTCGTGAACTATGCCCTACATGAAAACACCTCTCAAAAGGTCAGGTACAACAAGCTGGGACATCTTTCAAATGCTGTCCCCACTCTGAGTGGTGTGAAATAGAGCTGTATTTTAGCACTAGCTCTCCTCAACTTTTATATAAATGACTTGGTGAAATGGTTAAGTGACCAGGCCTTTCATCCTCCTAAACTACAGCATCGTCAGATCTCTATCTTATTATATGCAGATGATGCAGCTATTCTGTCAAGGACCCCAGTTGGGCTAAGAAGAGCTCTAAAGGCTCTAGTACAGCATTGCAAAGAATGCTGAGCCCGTTCACAGGGAGGGCGGGATATAAATTTGAAGAAGAAAGAAAGAAAGAAAGAAAGAAAGAAAGAAAGAAAGAAAGAAAGAAAGAAAGAAAGAAAGAAAGAATACTTTCTTACAATAAACTATCAAAAAACAAAAATAATGGCCTTCGGCAAGAAACAGAAGTCTAGGACTTGGACCATCGATGGCCATTTGATTGAACAGGTGCAGGCCTTCAAATATCTTGGTGCAGTATTTCATGCTTACAGCTCAAGAAAAGTGCATGTTGCCCATGCACCAGATACCAGGCAAAAGTCGGCTCACAATATACTTATATTTTTCGAACTAAGGGTGGACATTACATTCCTGCTGCCCTAAAACTCTTCCAGGCCAAAACCTTGGCCCAGCTTTTGTACAGAACTATGATAGGGCGAACATCATCATCTTTTGCTCCACTTGAGCATGTTTGATCAAAGTTCCTAAGAGCAGCATTACAAGTCCCCAATTGCGTACCAAATGCCTTGCTATGTCTGGAGACCAGCACTGTCAGAGTGGAAGTCAAAGTGTGTCTTGCCTCCCTAAATTACTGGTTTAAGATTACCTATTCTCAGCAAGGTTTGATCCCACTGCTTCTCTTGGATGACCATTAATCTGTATGGTTTAAGACAGTCATTTGCAAACTTGCGAGCCTAAGCTTTTCACCTTCCATTATTTTAACCGTGGGCCTTTATGAGGCAAAATGGGCCATAAAACAAAAGGATATTGGACATTGAATGCCAGCTGTCCCTCTTGGAGGTGTATAGTCACAGGAAAACCTTTATACTTGCAAGGTGTGCTGCACTCCCCTCTGCTGTTTTAGAGGGGCAGTTTAATAGAATTCCCTAATGGAAAAGGCTTTGCCCCAGCAATAAAGGAGAAATTGAGACTTTAGGTCATATTCTTCTATGCTGTCCCTTCTATCAAAATGCTTGCATCCAGACCATCACTCCATTGATCAATAGAATACCTGGAAGAACAAGCTTGGGATACTTTAGGTTACTCCTAGAAGACAAAAAATCCAACTGCAGCCTCAGTTGCAAATTTTTTTGCAACAGCCTATAAAATTCATCAGTTGTTTTCATTATTTGGGTTTATGTAAATACCACCCATTTATATTACTGTCTATTTATATTATTGTCTTTTTAATTTGTGTTATTTTTTTTACTAATATCAGTTTTAACTTTGTGTTTTGTTTTGTTTTTGCAGTATTTTATCTATGCTGGTCTTTGATGGTACAATAAAATTTGATTTAATTTGACATCATCATGTTTGTGCCTACCACACATTCCTATTGGAGAGAGAGGGGTCACTACCATCTGTATTCTAATTCTGAGAGGTTTTTTTTCCTGTGTGGATGCTTATATCTGCCAAAAGAGAGCTCACTCTCCCCTAACAGCTTTTCCTACATAGTCAGGCCTCTTTCTTGGTCTGCAGAAAGATCCGAAAAGTTTAAAAAAAAAACTTCAGGGACTGTTGAATCCCCCCTAATACCTTTTGAAACGGCTCCAGGCATCAACTGTGAGATTAGAATGTTCGAGGGAGGGGGGGAGGTTCTAACTGTTTCTGTCAGTAAAAAGCAGGGTTTTTATTGGCAGCAGTCTAGGGTTGCCAAGTACCCCCCCTGGCCATCAGCAGCAGATCCAGGCTGGGAAACTCCTGGAGATTTGGGGGGGGGAACCTGGGGAGGACAGGGGCCTCAGTGATGTACAATGCCATAAACTCCACCCTCCAAAGCATCCATTTTCTCCATGGAAAGTTATCTCTGTAGCCTGGAAATGAGCAGTAATTCCAGGGGATCCCCAGGTCCCACCTGGAAGCTGGCATCCCTAGGCAGCACCATCTGTGTGACTTGATACCACCTGATTTGCATGACTTAATTAGGCCCAGCTGCTTTGCTACTGTTCATCAGCAGCCACCCTATGAAAGCCATTGTGATGTAACAGTCAGAACTTCAGATTGGGATCTGCAAGACCCAGGTTCAGATCCCCATCTTCTGGTGGAAGCTGATTGGAAGATTTTGGACCAGTCACATACTTTCAGCCTAACCAACCTCACAGGGTTTTTGTGCAGACAACAAAGAGGAAATAATAACGTAAGCTACTAGTCCCCACTATGGAGAAAGACTTTCCTAGGTAGAGGCTGCGTGGGAGGGGGGTGGAGATGGAATGCTGAAGACAGATAAAGGTAGGTTGGCTGTTGGGTGGGAAGGAAATAGGGTTGCCAACTCCAGGTTGGGAAATTCCTGGACATTTGAGAGGTGGAGCCTGGGGAGGGTGGGATTTGAGGTGGGAGGCAGAAAGAGAGAGAAAGAGTAATGAGATGGGGAGGCAGGAAAACAAAGAGAATGATGTCGGGTCAAAAAGAGAGAGGAAGTAACATACATGGAGGAGAGAGAGAGAGAGTAAGAAAGGGGGGTGCAGAAGGGAGAAAGACTGTGAGACAGGTAGGGGAGGAAGCAAAGGTGTGAGGAATGGGATAACCATCCCGCAAGTTTCTTGCAGGTTTCCACTTGTTTATATACTAATAGCAAAGTGCCCACCCCTGTGCGGATACCTAAATCCATGTGGGGAGGCACTTGGGGGGGTTTCTACACACTGGGGGGCACTCCCCCCATGTGCAGAAAAATCCTAAATGTTAAAAAACTTTTGGGGGGATATTTAAATCCCCTCAAAAGTAAAAGCATTCTCTGCACAGGTGCAGAGAATACTTTGGCTGGGGGGAGGGCTCAGCGGGTGGTGGGCCTCACCGCTTCCACTGTTTTCAGGGAGGGAGAATGGAGGGGGGAGAGGCTTGGTGCATGGCTGCTGCCGATTTTGGGAAGGGAGGGGGGAGGTGGGGAGGGAGGGGAGGAGGCTCGGCATACGGCCACTGCTGCCGATTTTGGGGAAGAGAGGGTGGAAGGAGGAGGTGAGGGGCATGGCCACCACCAATTTTTGGGAAAGGAGGGGGGAGGGAGGGGAGAGAGGCTCACCTGCCCCCCCATGAGTATCCTACTGCCGGGAGCCCGTGGGGGGAGGGGGGAGTGGCGGGCCCAGCGAGATGGGGGAAATGCCCCCTCCCCGCAAGTTTCTTGCGGGTCTCCACTTGTACTCTATAATGCTGATCTTCTCTTTCAATACACCAAGCTTCAATTGTCTTGAGCCTGAACCTGGGGCGTGTAAAAAGCATTTCAAAGTCATATTTTTAATTTAGATTTCTAGATAAGCCAGATTTTCATAAAATTGCCTACTTTTTGAGAGCAGTAAAATCATAAGAGTCAGAAAACACAGAAATAATTGCCAACCACTGCTGAGGGTCCATGGCAATTGGAAAGTAAAATATTCCCTTGGGCTTCCAAAGCATGTCAATTTCAGTTATAGCCTTGACTTCTGTCACTGGCTAGAAAAAAGGGAAGGCTGAATGGACCTCTTTTCACTGCATATCTGAATCTACAAGGCTTAGAGGCTCAGGTTTTTAAAAAATTAAACCTAGGAATCAAGATCAGTTGATGGACCAAATGGGTACAAGGTGGCACGCACAGATTCCAGGTAAAACCCAGCCATTCCATCATTATAGCAACCGTTGCAGAAGATCTTGTCTTGAACAATTCTCTCCTTTTGTCTATTAAAATCTTACAGTTAGATAGATTAATATTTTTGTCATGGGGGAAGGATGGTTCACATATATCCAGAATTAATGGTTATTGCAGTCACCATTGTTTAGCTGGGACAAAAGATAAGTCATTTTAATACATATTATAATCACTGTTTCCAGGCTGTGGAAGAGAAGATGCTGTTCCTGTTCCTGGACAATAATTCAAGAGCAGGCAAATGATGACTGGGTCAACAATGGTTTGATCCCTGCAGTAGCTATATTTCTATTGATTTGTAATTCCTCAATAAAATGTGTGGCTCTACAGTGGTAGTAATGATTTTGCTAAGATTAGACACTCGTCACTTTCAGAAAGTAATTGTTGAGGTGTTCAAAAAAGGTATAGAAAATACCTGATTCAGGGCTCAGCTAGATGTAACAGTGTCTTCCTATCCCATCCGTGGAAGGTGTCACTATTTATTTGTGTGTAAAGTGCCATCAAGGTGCAGCTGATTTATGGCAGCCCCAGCAAGGGGCTTTCAAGGCAAGTGATTAAGCAGAGAGAAGAAGAAGAGAAGAAGAGATTGGGTTTATATCCCGCCCTTCACTCACTCAAGAGGCTTACAAACTCCTTTTCCCTTCCCCTCCCCACAACAGACACCCTGTGAGGTAGGTGGGGCTGAGAGAACTCTTTCCCAAGCTGTCCTTGAGAGAACAGCTGATACAGAGCTATGGCTTGCCCAAGGTCATCCAGCCAGGTGCAAGTGGAGGAGTGGGGAATCAAACCCGGTTCTCCCAGATTAGAGTCCGCGCGCCACCAGAGGTGGTTTGCCATTGCCTTCTACTGCAGAGTCTTGGTTTCATGGGTTTCCTTCCAAATATTCACCCTGCCTGAGATCTGACGAGATCAAAATATACCATTCCACCTTCTCTCCCCTGCTACCAACAGTAAGAGTTGTTCAACAGTGTGAGGCCTGCAAGGACTTGTGAGAGGCAACTCATTTCCCCTCCATCAATATTTTCTTTTCCCCTTCCCTCAAAGTTCCCCATAGCCTTTCCCTTTTTCCTGCTTCCTTCTCTCCTTCCCATCCATTAATATACCTTTTTTGTCCCTGACTTCAGCTTTCTTTCCTTTCCTCACAATAATGGGTTTAAATTAAGGGCAGGAAGGTATTGGCTGGATAAACTTTTTTTAACAGTAAGAGTTGTTCAGCAGTGGAATCAGCTACCTAGGGAGGTAATGAGCTCCCCCTCACTGGCAGTCATTAAGCAATGCAGTACAAACAGTTGTCAGGGATACTAGGCTGATCCTACATTGAGCAGGAGATTGGACTAGATGGTCTGTATGGCCCCTTCCAACTCTGTAATTCTATGATTCTATCCTCCCCCTAGCCAACTCTACCTGTGAAAACTATGGCCCACTTGTGTAGTGGGGAGCTTGCAAGAACTTGTAGGGGACACCTTATTTTCCCATGTATCCCTTCCTTATAATTTTTCCTCTTTCCCTCTTCCTGGCAAACCCCATATCTTCACCTTTCCCTGTTTCCTTCTATCTTGCCCACTCATCAAACAACCTACCTTTTATCTGCTCCCATCTTCACCTTCACCTTATTATTACATTTATGCCTCTCCTTTCTTCACAAACAGCTTGCATCATTCTCCTCTCTGAAGAATCATGTGAGCCTCACAACTCTGTAAGGTAGGTTAGGCTGAGAAAGAGCAATTGGCCCAAGAACATCCAGTGAGCTTCTGTGGCATAGTGAGGATTTGAACCTAGGTTTCCCAGATCCTAGTCTGAATTTCTAACCACTATACTACACGGGCTTTTGGAGTGTCACCACTGTTGAACAGTAGCAAGCAGCTGAACCTGGGTGAGTCATGCAAGCTGTGTGGTAGCAAGTCACCTGGTAGTTGCTGACAAGCCTGGCCATGATTTCTCCTCCCAGGGGCAGATTGGCCAGTTTGAACATCAGGAAAATTCCTGGTTAGCCAATGACCTCTCCTCATCTGGAGCTGATCAGTCCATGGCAGAAGGATTGTGCCTGTCCTATCCAACTTTGTATGGTGTGGGTGAAGTGGCACCCAACCCTGCATCAAGTGAAACATGTAGTGCCTGCCTGCTCGAGTCTTGGACAAGGCCAGGGAGGCAGCAACTGGCTCACCCAAGCCCCACCCAAGGTGAGGGAGGCAGTGCCTGGCTAATAGGGGGTTCAGTCTTTGGGGAGTGGGGCAGGGACAAGCAGACTGCCTTTTATTCTCATCATCCCTTCTTTGTGAATGCAACCAGGTATGCCATGGGTGGGTCCCTTTTTCAGGGTTGTTTTTATTTCTGACCTGCCCTAGGCTTCACCTTCAAATTCCAGAACACCCCTGAAAATGGCTGCTCCTTATCCTTTGCCTTCTCCTGACCGAAACCAAGTTTTTAATACTTTTATGGTTGATTAGCAATGGCCACTGAGAGCATCTGTTTCTTAAAGCTACAGGCACTCATTTTATCCTTTAGGAGTAGTTAATTCCCACATTCATTCATTGTGTTTCAGGTTTTTTGTTCATTTTTTGCAAACCTTGTGTTTGTAAAAAGGTCTGTTTTGTCTGTCCTTGGCCCCAGTCTCCAGATTTAAGTATCCACAAATGAACCCACATTGAGAATTAGATATATTGATGATACAGTATCCTTTTATGCACCAGATGGATATAAATGGATTCTAAACTTTCCTCTCATATGTTGATGCTTAGCAGGAACAATTTAAGAATTAGGAATTGTTTTATTGGGTGACTAGTTTGAAATTTTAATGCTTCATTGTATCCTTCTTTAATGGCAGTTTTATCTGCTTTTGTAAATCTTTGTCAGATGTATATCTTTGTCAGATGTTTTAGTAGAGAAAAAAGTTTAGGTAAATAATTATCTGCAGTCTAGAATTTGTTCACAAATGCAGTACATTTGGGGATGTGAAGTGTTACAGTGATTGAACTGTTCATTTTGGGAAAATTCTTCCATGTAACTATGGTCTCATGCATGCTGTGAAATACCTTGTATGTTTGCATATATCTTCACATTTCCATTCTTTCTGGATGAATTGGAAGGTTGGTCCACAGATAGAATTACCTCAATTAAAAACATGTTGGTTGAAAATCTATCATGCCTTAAATTCTGTCATGAAATTCTGTCACCCTACCAGCCAAATATTTGTATTTAAATAGTGTTGGACTGGATGGCCACTGGCCTGATCCAACATTGGCTTCTCTTATGTTCTTATATGTTCTCCAAAAAGCCTGTATCATTGCAGATCTATTTTAGTACTAAACTTTGCCTTAACAGAGCAGATTTTCTTTTCCAAGAATGAAACAGATGAAAGAGAGACAAGACTGGCACAACCTGGCCTTCTGCATCACATTGCTCAGAGTGTAATCTCACTGAGGACCTGCAGTGGGACTTCACTAGAGCATTTATACTTCAGTCAAAATTTATGCCGCACCATTTCCATTGAACACACCTCCCACTCTGGTCACAGGCTTTTGCTTTGCTTTATATATTTTTGACACAGATATATATCTGAAGGCTAGCAATAATTCAGGCAATTAAATTTTTCAATATAAATAATACTCAGCAACTTTGAAACCCAGTTGGTTTCCAACCAGATTCTGCTGCATTCTGTTGAAAGACTTTTACTACATTGCACACATGCTGGTTTTCATTTGCAGGTGCCTCTAGCAATGAAACAGGTAAGATGCAAAAGATGCAGGAAATATTATTTTAAAGGTATGCCCCCGGGTTTTTAGAAGTTCTCTAACTTGTGCTTTTGAAGGAACATTAATGTGGTTAGTTTTAAACTTTGAGCCATTTTGAATGCTCAGAACAAGCAGGGTGAGAATATTCTTCTGCTAGATATTTTGAATACCATATGCACACACCTCTTGTAGGGAGATCTGTGTTCACCACCTGTGTATGTGTCTCCATGGTCTAAGTTTTAGAATATTTTTAAATAATAAGAGAAGTAAAAACAATCCTGTGCTCTCTTTCTCACTCTTCCTTAACTTGAAGCAAATGTGCAAGCCAATCTAAGCCCTTTGTTCCTCAGTTCCTGGTGTCATGAATAAGCATTTTCTTTCCATATGGAAATGATACTACCCACAATTATTTTCAATGCCTTAATCTCAAGGTCTATAGAAGCAAGTGAAGATTGTGTGTGTTACTGGTGTGGTACGTACTGAATAATGTACATGCTTATCTATCACATGTCTGATCCATCCACCAAAACACCTGTTCTCCACAGTGTGCCATGCCAATTGCAACCTCACATTTTATACCCATTCTTTTTCACAGACCCACATTGTTATCACATCTTGCTCCAACATCCATCCATCTACTTATCTATACCATCTTTCCTCTTAAAATCTCATCCCAATATATATGGTTCTTCAAAGAGCTAAGGGTCTTTCTCTTATTCTAATTATAGCACAGTGAAGTAAGCAGATAGACAGTGGTTGCCTGGGGATTTTGGCATGGGTCAATCCAGACCCAAGTTTATGTACAGAATTGCCCATCATGAAGAAGAAGAAGAGATTGGATTTATACCCCGCCCTTCACTTGTAGTCTCAGAGCGGCTTACAAACTCCTTTCCCTTCCCCTCCCCACAACAGACACCCTGTGAGGTGGGTGGGGCTGAGAGAACTCTGAGACAATTGTCCTAGAGAGAACAGCTGGTACAGAGCTATGGCTTGCCCAAGGTCATCCAGCCAGGTGCAAGTGGAGGAGTGGGGAATCAAACCCGATTCTCCCAGATTAGAGTCCACACACTTAACCACTACACCAAACTGGCTCTTAACCACTACACCAAACTGAAGCATAGGACATAGGATTTCATCCTGCCTGTCAATCTGTATCTGGCATTACAGCTGATCTTTTTGTAGAATTCTGTTTCCAGTTAAACTGGACTTATTGGTCATGACTGATAAGCATTCCAATACTTTCTCCCATTATTCTTAAAATCAGAGCTTGCCTGGTTGATCTCTGACACTGATTATGGTGGATAGACCCTGTTCAGGCAAAAGTCCTTATAAATTTAACAGCATAAGGCATGCTGAGATCTTCTGTATCAAGACTAGAACATTATTCAAGTCATTATTACTAGCATTACCAGTCATTCTTTGGTGTAGTAGTTAGGAGCATGGACTGTAATCTGGGAGAACCAGGTTTGATTCCCCACTCCTCCACATGCAGCTGCTGGTCTGACCTTGGGTCAGTCATAAATTCTTTCAGAGCTGCTCTCTCAAGGGCTCTCTCTCAGTCCCACCTACATCACATGGTGTTTGTTGTGGGGAGGGGAAGGGGAAGGAGATTGTAAACTGCTCTGAGATTCCTTTGGGTAGTGAAGGGTGGGGTATAAATCCAACCTCTTCTTCATCAGCAGTTCGGTTTATTAATGGTAATGAGCACATGTACAAGATCTGGAAAATAGTAATACCTCTGTAGGACTAGAGTTTAGATTTCCAGAATAGACTGTCCTGTAATAACGTGCATTTGATAATATCCTTTGAGCCTAGTCATGAGGAAATATAATCTCTCAGAACTTCATGAGTATATACTCTTAGGCCTTTGAGGTCTAGTTCATCAATCAGTGTTGATTGAGAATGACCCAACCAGAAACACCCCAGATAAAAGTCATATGGCTGAATTGTGTTCACTTTAATAATTGTTCCATGTTTTGTCCTTTAATCCTTCTGCTCACATCCTATAATAAACAATACTGCATGAATACTCAGAAGTATGGTGATGTTGTTTCTGATTTCAGTCAGACCAGTTTCAGGTGTGAAATAGCTTTTATGCTCATGTGGAACTTAGTGGTTTCATAGAGCTGGATGTGGAATGCCAGAGAATATTGGATCACATTTTATATACTTGAATGCTTATTTTACATCTCTGCATCTACACTATCAATGTGGTTATTATTATATACTTTAATAGTCAAGTGTGGGCCAATCTGCAGATAGCTAATTCTGCAGATTGGACCCATACTGACTGAAAGGATATTTTCTCTAAACTCCAAGTTTGGGGGGGGGGGGGGATCTGTAAACTTAAAAAAAAACATTGGGGGGATATAAGTGGCAGCAACAGCGATGATAATGATGGTAGCAGGAAGCCTTATCAGGCTCAGCACAGCTCAGCTTCCAGCCTCTGCTGCTCATCCCAGCTCTGCTCTGGCATCCACCACCAAGTGCAGCATGGCTGCCAGCTTATGCCACCAGATACAATGTGGCTCCTGACTGCCAGTGTGACTCCTGGCCTCAGCCACCAGGCCCAGCATGGCTCCCTTAACTTCACTGTGATAGTAAAACTGGGTTTGGCAGCATGGTGAGGTAGCTGTTGCCATCACCACTGCTGAGATGGCAAAGCTGGGATTGGGAAGGATGTGGTGGTTACTGCTACCCAAGTGAAGGCACCAGATAAGTGAGGGATTTGGTGCTGCCCCAGTGAAGTAGTCAGGCAAGTGGAGGAGGTGCTACCAAGGTGGCAAACTGGATAGTGAACTGCTGGGTTAGTGATCAGGTGGGTGTGAGAATCTCCACTGCCACCACTGAGGTGGCAAACAGTCAGGATGTGTGTGAGTGGTGGCTGGAGAGCTGCTGCCAAGGTGAGTAGAGTACCAAGGATGGGGTGGGGGGCGGGGGTAGGTAGATAGAGCAGCAAAGGTGGAGGGGGAAGGTAAGCAGAGCAGCAAAGGTTGAATGAGTAGGTAGGTAGAACAGAAAGGATGGGGGTAATTAAACAAAGCAGCAAGAGTTGCAAGGAAAGGTAGACCGAGCAGCAAGGGTGGGGGCTAGGTAGGCAGAGTAGTGACATTATAAGGGATAGGTAGGCAGAGTAGTGAGGGTGGAAGAGGTTGGGGAGGCAGAGAAGCAAGAGTGTGGTAGTGAGTAAAGTGCCAATGATAGGGAGGGAGGGAGGCATAGCAGCAAAGTGGAACTGGGATAAAAGGGTAGAGAAAGGTGGCTGGGATGTCAGAAACAAGAGGACCAAGCAGGGGCCAGTGAGGGAATTTTCCCATGAGTTTCTTACAATTCTCCCCAATTGCAATTACTAATTTTACAATCTTATAACCAATTGATTTGAAGCAAATGCACATATATGTAAGAATTATACTTAAAGGATTATACTTAAACCTCATTGCGCAAAGCTTTGGTAATAGCAGGGCCAAGTTACATGTAGTTGTGTGCAACTTTATATTTTAGATTAAAAACAAGCTGCTAAAGGCTACAATTCTGGTTGTGATCAGAGTTACAGTTTGATCCGGTGCTGTTGCTGTTTCCTTCCAGATTTCAAATGCATGCTCAGACAGCGTCTCTTGTTTACCTGTGCCCTGTTCCCCCCTCTTATTGTGTGTTTATTTGACACCTGTGAAAGTCCAATGCTTTTGGACTGAGCTGGTTTCACACTGGATTTCCTGTTGTCTGATCCCCCTGTTGCGAATCCAAGCTGCCAGGTAGGTCTGACCAGTCTCTTTTGTTTTCCTGGTCACCCTTTTTAAAAAAAAAAAAACAACTAGTTAGTGATGTGCACAGAACCCCACCTCCATGCCCAGGCTGTGAAGCTGAGGGGAGGGACAGGTTGCTGCTGTGTTTTCGACTTGATTTCTCTTTAAACAATTTGTCCTGTCAGGGGAACAGGCCTGCAGATGAGACAACAGCCTGCCCACCAATTCTATGGTTGCAGTCTGATCGATCAAGCATGATGTGAGTACATAGTGTGGTGGTTAAGGGAGGGACATCTGAAAATGACAAAATACACTGGATTAAATTAGACATGTGACCAGACTGTGCTAAACTTGCTGTCTGACGAAAGCCATTGAGTGGGACACTGGCTGGGCAGAGTGGGAAAGATTCTCTTAGCAAAGAGATTGAGTTTTATTGCAATGAATGGTTTTGGTCTGGACACATGTAGCACAATCCTAAACATATTAGATCAGAAGTCCTAATGGTTCAGAGGGATATATTCATTGGTAAGCTGTTTATTGCAGATTTTGATAGCTATAGTGTATAACTTCCATCCATGTATCTGTTAGTTTATCAGGGATTAACCTTAGATAGGAGGTCAGCACTTTCCAATACAGAAGGGTTGTCATGGCTTTGGGTATTCTTTTGCAGGAAATCAGAGATAAGGCCCAACTGCAGATCTGAAGGCTCACAACTATGGTTGTTTTCTTACATAAAATTCTGTTCCATTAGTAGGGTACAAAAACAATGGACAACAATTTATTACAGTGCTTGTTAAATACTCATTTTAGAAAAGATTATGTTATTATTTATACATTTCAGATAATAATTGGACATTGTAAATCAAATCCCATTAAAAGAATGTGCAAAGCTTCATTTAGTGCAAACCAAATAAAAAGTTGAATCCAATGGAGTTCACTTTGATTTATATTTATAATTTACCATGTTTAAGCCAAACAAAGATCCATTTTTTTCTTATACATGCATGTCTATTAGGTAATGTAAGAGCATAAGAGAAGCCAATGTTGGATCAGGCCAATGGCCCATCCAGTCCAACACTCTATCATACAGTGGCCAAAAATACCAGCTGCCATCAGGAGGTCCACAAATGAGGCCAGGACACTAGAAGCCCTCCCACTGTTGCCCCCCCTCAAGCACCAAGAATACAGAGCATCACTTGCCCCAGACCAAGAGTTCCTATCTATACCTTGTGGCTAATAGCTACTGATGGACCTCTGCTCCATATGTTTATCCAATTCCCTCTTGAAGCCGTCCACGCTTGTATTTATTTATTTATTTATTTCAATTTTTACCCTGCCCTCCCCGCAAACGGGCTCAGGGCAGCTTCCAATGAGCCACCACTACCTTCTGTGGCAGTGAATTCCATGTGTTAATCACTCTTTGGGTGAAGGAGTACTTCCTTTTATCCATTCTAACCTGACTGCTCAGCAATTTTATTGAGTGCCCACAAGTTCTTGTATTGTGAGAAAGGGAGAAAAGGACTTCTTTCTCTACCTGCTCTATCCCATGCATAACCTTGTAAACTTCTATCATGTCATCGTTTCTCCCAACTAAAGAGCCCCAAGCGCTTTTACCTCTCTTCATAGGTAAAGTGATCCAACTCTCTTAGAATTCTAATTGCCCTTTTCTGCACTTTTTCCAGTGTTATAATATCCTTTCTGAGGTGTGGTGACCAGAATTGCACACAGTATTCCAGATGTGCACACAGTATTCCAAATGGTACAACATCAATAACAATGAAAACCATGGTTCTGTGACAAATCTTTTGTAGGTGATACATATTTTAATACCCGGCGCCCTACTTTTCCTTCCCTAATATTTTCACATCACAGGGACAAGACTGCAGATTTGTTGTAATCTGCAAGTCACAGTAGTTTAGTTAAAAATATGCTGAATCAAGTTATAATTACACTGTGCTCCTTCATGAAGTACTGATTATCAATACAAGCAATGAAACATTAAAGCACCCAAGTCTCCAGACAGGTGGAAGGTATCCAACTAATTCCTAGGAGGGGACATTTCAAGGGGCAGAGATTGGGAATCGGGGGCTGGAATCAAGATATCAAGTACTAATTACTGCAGCTATATCAAGATCTAATCACTGGTTCTTGGCAACTCTAATTTTAAATATTTGCACTGGCAAATATTCTTGTGATGCATGAGTAGCATCTTTGCAATGCCAGCATAATATCATATCAAGTGTTTATTTGCTGGTACAGCAACATCTATCCTAAGACTATTGACGGAGTTTTTCTTGGCTCACTGCATCTAAAATATTTTCAGTAGCCTGGGGCTATAAAGCATTCTGATATTGTATTTTATCTTTAGTCA
The DNA here is from genome assembly GCA_029233225.1 of Lepidodactylus listeri. Classification (NCBI taxonomy): domain Eukaryota; kingdom Metazoa; phylum Chordata; class Lepidosauria; order Squamata; family Gekkonidae; genus Lepidodactylus; species Lepidodactylus listeri. The sequence goes on along the minus strand of JARCFY010000001.1, from coordinate 111,804,880 downwards.
CATTGATACCTAGTGGTAACTGTATATATGTTGTGGGGGGGGGGGGGATGAAAAGCACAAAATGTAAGGGGTCACAGAATTTCTTTTAGACACAAGGAACTGAAAACCACATCTCTGCTGCTTTACAGTGACAACACTGCAAAGGAACATAGGGTCTACTGAAAAATTAAACCCAGCAGGCTCTGATGACTTGAAGAACCATTAAGAACCTGTCCGTCCTTATACAATTTCTATCTTTGGCCCGGATCCTCAGTCCAAACTTTTTATATGGCCAGGCACCACTACAACAGGCACGATTACAATCATGCAAATGAGACAAGGAAAACAAACTCAGCCGGAACAGTACTGAGGATTTATAATAACTTATGTAAAACTAATTTTCAATTATTTTTAATGCAGCCCGATAGTCAGACCCTGTTTTAAAACTACATTATCATGTACACTATAGAACAAATAGATTCCTTTTGATACACATTTTATTTGCAGTAGCTTGACGTTTGGGGCATTCACTGTTAAAATCATACCTGGTGCTTGGCTTCATTTTTACTTCTCTCTGTCACTGTTTTTATTTTACATGGTAGTTGCATAGAAGAAAATAATTAAGAAGAGCATCTTTCACAACATACTACATTCTTGTTCCTCTTACAATAGGGATCCCTTAAATGGACCCATAATACAGCCAGGCAACATGTCCCTAGCCCTGGTCTGCATTTTCAGCCATGAGATGTTTTATTTGGTATCCACCTGAGCCAGCAAGTACACTTGTTCTAGGCTGCTAATCATGCAGTTTTGCATTTATCAATGCAATTAGAGCAATCTTTCACATCCTTGCCTATTTTTAAGGCTAATTTTAAAATAAAAATGTGGCATTAAATATTTGCAATTATGAATGTTCTTACTTCACTTTGTTCTTTCTCTCTTAATTGTACAGTATGTTCCAACAAAGGACTCTTTATGTAAACTTGACTGATTGTTAAAAAAATCTATAGCTAAGTATTTACATAAGAAGAGGATATTGTGTCAGTAAGTATTTCATTTCCTCATGGCACTGTTCATTGCCAGAATTTTACTGTTATATAAGTATTTTTAATACTGTCTCATATGCCAGAACTTTACATTTATTGTAAAATTAAAGTCTCATGTAGTCAGTGCTAAGGGTGCCTTGGATGATGCAAAGAGACAGAAATAGAAAATATGGAAATAATACCAGCACCCCTTTGAGTGAAAAAGAACACAAAGAGCCCTGCAGCCCAACTCCTTGCTCTGAGGCATTACAATTTATACCTCAGGCAGATACAGACACACACCTCTCCAGTATTTTCTTTGAAATATATAGAGCTGCCTTTATATTGTCAGACTATCATCCATCTATTGTCCTTTTCCAACTCTAATTGGCAGAGTCTTTCCATGATCTCATACAGAGATCTTTTCCAACTTTGACATGTAATTTTTTTCCCCACAGGAAAATAAACCTGGAAATGCATCTATGTGATTTAGCACTGAGCTAGAGCACCTTCCCAAATTTCTATCAAAGCTGTCTTTATATTAGCATCATGTTGGGTGCATGTATATGTACAGAAGTAGAGAAGAAAAGAATCTTCATTTCTGTTTCTACTGAGATGATGTATAAAGCATGAGGAGCATGTAGGCAGTAACTGATTCCTTTCCTGTGTCCATCTGATTGGAAAGATGAAGTCAAAGAAAGGGGTAACGTTCAGTTCTTCCTCCACCATCTAACTTCAGCCAGGAAAGAGACACAATTGTCAATGGAATGAAAGTAGACCTGGGGAAAGACTGTGTTCTCAAAACAAGGTCATATCACCTAACTTGGCTTTAATTGACTGTATCACCTTGGCCAACACTTAAACAAAAATATTGTTAAGATAATATAATATATAACGTGCTTCATAACTCTTAGCCTGCATGGAAATTGTGTCTCTTGTTTTGCATTTGAGACAGTTTTTGGATGGACGGAAGTGGTTTCTGTATGTCAGTGAGGGAATAAAGAATGAAGGACTGAATACAGCTTTCCAGAGACACTGCTGTCACTCAGTACCTCAGCAAGTTAAACTAATTGCATGCTTGCATCTCACAAAGGATGCATGCAAGTTCAGACCTTAACATTGTGGCCTGAAAAATCTGCCTTCTACCCTTCCATCTTCTTTTTTTTTAAATTATACCATCCAGTCTGATGAAGAGTTCTGGAGAGCTCTAAAGCTTGCACAATGCTTTGTGTCAGTTTGATTGGTCCTAATAAAAGGTATTACATGGATTTCATTCTTGGTTTTGGATCATGCACAACTAGACCATGCCTAACTGGACTTCTTTTTCAAGTTAGGTAGGCAGATTTTAAATAATAATCCTTATCCTAATAATAACAACAAATAATGCACTGAATATTTATCCAGCAGGTCTATGTTGTCTTGTATATTATGATATTCTACACAAGCAGACACCTGTCTACTACTACTATAATACTAGGTCTCAGGGTCACCCTGTGAAATTAGTTGGCAGTAGATACAAGATGGACAAGAAGAAGTACTGTTTCACAAAACCGAGTTGACTGGTGGAACTTACTGCTTTGAGATGTGGTGATGGCCAATGGCTTTTAAAAGAGAGTTGAAGAAATTGAGGGAAGAATAGGTCTTATCACTGGATATCAATCATGATAACTGAATGGGACCTCCAAGTCTAGAAACAGAATGCTGTGATTGTCTGGTGTTGGGAAGAAGTCAGCAAGTGAGGGCTGTTGCCAGTCTGTAAAATCCCCTGTAGCATCAGACTGGTCACTGTTGGAGACAGGAACCTGGATTAAATGGATCCAGTATAACCACACCTATGTTCTTAGATTTTTTTCAGTCACTGGAAAATCATTTTAGAATCTCCTTACTTTCTCATTAATATTCTACCCACTTTATAATGAATACACAGAAGGTTCTCTCTCACTCTAATCTTACTGTCTCCTTGGTTTGATTTAAATTCTTCATTCTCTGTCAGCAACATACAAAAAATGCTCATAGCAGGTAATATTTGCTTTATTATACAAATATCAAAAATGCTACATTTTCCTTTTTCTGGTCTGAAAAGTATTTCTTGAATAAACCTATAAATATCTCACCGACATGTGGCTTCAACATGTTTTAAGACCTGTGTGCTTTATGCATACAATAGTTGTACTAACTTATTGGCCTTTTGCTTTGCTTGTGCTAGCAAAGGAGCTTTCATTATTAATGTTCTTTCTGAATGCAACAACACATTTTAACAGATGGCAAAATAGAGGGTTACCCTCTGGTGTCACTGTGTATGATGGGGTACTTGGCACTATCCCTGCAACACAGAACAGATGTTCTGGAAACTGCCAGGAAATAAGTGAGTAGCATAATAAGGAGACATGTTTCAGTACTGCATAGCACATTCTTGATTAATAAGGGCCTTAGGCATATAATATTCAGATGATAATATTATTTAAGAACAGCATTCTGAAATATGCATAGCATTTCATACATGGAGGGAAAGGCTGGAGAAAGCAAATTGGATGTCACTAGGTGCAAACTCCATAAAAGATCCCTACTGCTACAGCATCTCCATTTCGGTAATTTGCATTTGGTAAAGAGGACATGACAGAATTGGACCAATCCTTCTAATTCAAAGCATAATGCTATATTCCAACAATTTAGGCCATCAAATTAATAGAACATCGAAACCCAGCAAGTCTCCCCTCTAACCCACACTCATACCAATTTTAAGCAACTCATGCCTAGTTGTACCAAGAGTACTCCTTTTGTATCCAATGCTAATGGTTCACAGTGCTCTCCAGACTAGTCCCCATTCTTCCATCCTTCCCTACAGGGGTCATTTCGTAGAAAAAGAGGTGCAGGAGCTCATTAGCATAACTCATCAGCATAACTTATTCACATATGCTACAGCACCTGACATCACAGGAAGTATGTCAGAAGGCAAGAAAGAAAGAAGAGAGAGAGAGAGAGTGAAAGAGAGAGAGAGAGAGAGAGAGAAAGAAAGAAAGAAAGAAAGAAAGAAAGAAAGAAAGAAAGAAAGAAAGAGGGAGAGAGGAAGGAAGGAAGGAAGGAAGGAAGGAAGATGTAACAAAGGAAGAATAGCCCTGCTGATCAATTGTGTTACCACTTTTTAGTAAAAATGCATTTTAAAGAAAATCCCATGTATATAAAACATAAAGTCATATAAACGCATAGGAATATGTACCATGGCACATGTGCTATTCCTAAAAAATGTCATCTTGATTAGGTAGGAAGATTATGATGTGACTACAAATACTATGGATACAGGCTATGTTCCTTTGCATGAGGATTTAACAAAATCAACTTCTAGCCATTGTGCTTGACTATATGAAATACAACTACAAAGAAGTACTTAAAAATCAATGCCTCTCCCTTCTAGGCATTGTCCCAACTTGCACAGTACACATCTATGACTAGCCACTGGGGATATAAACTACATGATCAAGATAACTGTGATTAGAGTGGATAAGTGTGCAGGAATCCTCTGTTTCAACCTTCAAGGCTTATCTACAACATTTCTCTCCCTGCATGGTTTGTTTTAAAAGCCTTCCAAATACCCCAAGCTCTACTAGAAGTTGATTTAATTCTGCAGGGGAAACAGAACTGAGGTGGGATGGTGGAACAGGATAAAGGACTCTCTTGGGAAATGACAGATCAACAGTGCTGGAGAATGTTCTTCCATTTAAAAACACTGAGAGTGCAAAATACTTTCAGTTCATCTGTGAATATGCTTCTCATCTTTAAAGAAAGAGAAACTTTGAAATACAATGTAATTTTTTTGATGTGCAGAACTCTTGAAGTCCTCATCTTCTTTCTTAAAGGGAAGAAAGTAATAGAATCCAGTTGATGATACTGTGCAATTCCATAGAAGTAGTTCCTGCTGATTGGGGAGAGCCTTTGTCTTCTGAATCTTTGGTCCCTCTCATTTGGAGTTACCAACTCATTTTTATACTCTACCAACAACTCATTACTTCCAACAAGTAATGAATTAGGCTCTATTCTTAATCATACTAGATTCAAACCACTAATGCTGTGTTTCAGCTCATCCTTCTCTTTCTTTTTTAAAGCTATGAAGAGACAAATATTGACTTACAGTTTAAACCAAGGCACATGCAGAACAAAAGGAGTCTTTCTTTGAAGATTGTCTGTTAAGAGTTTCAAATTAAGCTATACTGGTACTTGAAAAAAAAATCCAAAAGCGGTAGTCCCCCAACCCTACAAAAAAACCAGTCAGCCTGAAGTGGTACCTTTAACCAAGCAATGGAGTTTGATAACTCTAGCATCTCATAACCTAGATGAATGGAAGCAAAGAAGCCTTTTCAAGGTTAGGCAATTGGAACCCTTAAAATAATTGTGATATGCCACAAGGAAATGTCAACCTCATTATAAAAATGCCTGTTTTGAAAAACTACATTGCACCCAAAGAAATATTTTTTAAAATCAATAAAATGACATGTTTTCTATAGCCTTTGGCATGCATATATTTTTGCTATAAATTGTTGCCCCCCAATCCAGAATGACGAGACAGACAACTGTTTTGGTATCAGACAAGGGCCACTTTATTAACTATTTAACTATTAAACAACAATGGCAAGGGCGCTAAATGGAGCAGAATAGGCCAGGCAGGTGTCAATCAGCAAACCTCCTGGACCTTGATATGGGCAAGACACCGGCTCCAGTCTAAGGCCATTGCCCTGGCAGCCCAGCACTGCGGTCTCTCCCCCGGCATTGTATTAAACAACAATGGCAAGGGCGCTAAATGGAGCAGAATAGGCCAGGCAGGTGTCAATCAGCAAACCTCCTGGACCTTGATATGGGCAAGACACCGGCTCCAGTCTAAGGCCATTGCCCTGGCAGCCCAGCACTGCGGTCTCTCCCCCGGGGGCGCCTACCCCCGAGGCCCTAAAACCTCAGGGGGCACTTGCCCGGGAGGTTCCCAGAGGAGATCACATTCCCAACCCTAAAACCCAAGGGCCGTTCCTGATGACCCCTATCCCAAATGGGGATTGGCTGAAGTGCTTACCAATTCTGCTCTCCATACCCTATACTCAGCCACCTGCGAGGTCAAGCCTCTGCTTTGACCTATGCGGCCATTCAACAGCCCAAGGCTGCCCTAATCCCTTGCCGTAAGTCTACTAAAAATATGTCGTTGCCCTTGTCTGACAAGTGAACCCCATCCTCCCTGTACAGGTCGGCGAGCTCATCCCGTATCTCCGGGTGAGGCAAATAACACCCCAAACCTGCAAGCATGGCATTCTTGATCTGCCTATTAACTTTCCGCCGAGCTCGATCCAAGCCCCGGGGGTCTCCCAGGCCACGCCACACACGACGTGGTAACAGTGCTGACCACAGCAGCAGAGTACCTGGCCATCGCGCCTGGATACGGGCCAAATCGGCCTTAACCTGGAGCACCAATGCGATGCCCTTCAACAATCCCAGATCATTTTCCCCAATGTGGAGGACCAAAACATGAGGGGGAGGGAAACGCCTCGCCCCAAACAGTAGCGTGAGGAGACCAGGCCAACGCAAGCCTCTCCTACCCAGCCACTCGACTTCAGCCCATTCACTGAGCCCCAGCTGAGAACCCACAGGTGTTCTCTTGGCCCGATGAGCCGCCCAAAAAATCATACTGTGGCCACAGATCAGGACTCTCCGTCTCGTCCGACAGCCACCTGGACCTGAAATGAGAACTGCATAAGTAACTCTTAAAACTTGCAACGCCTAATATATCTTTTATAACAATGAGAACGCCATCGGCCAATATCCTGAATTGCATCCGATGAATAACCCATGGCCGCTGCCGTGGAAGCAGCCCCAATTCGGAAGGAATGGGTTCCAAAACGAAAGGCCCCCAGGCCCAACCCCATCAGGGCCTTATGGGTCACTGACCAAAACTGGTACTTCGTAAGTGAGGAACCGTCCCTGTGGCAGAACAAAGCCCCGTCCGAGGACCCACGCCCTGACAGGTACTGTTGGAGCGCCAAAACAGGGCAAAGCTCCTCATCTGCACACCGGCCCAACTCCACCTCAAAACCCTTCCCCCTCTGATCTGTCTTGGACAGGCGAATCAACAACTTGACCCCCCGCCCTGTAAAGGAAAGGTCACACAGCTGGAGAGCTCGACCCAAAGCATCACGGTGAGAAACAGCCACCAGCTCGCTGACTCGGAGCACTCCAAAAAAGGCCACTAGTGCTGCAGCGTGAAACAAGGCCGCTTCATAAGAGTCAGAACAAATGCTAGGCCATAGAGCCCGCAAGCCCTTTAATACAGCCGGGGTCAGTGGTTCCCTGGTGTCCCGCTCAGGGGGGGATTCCTGTGACCAACCCTCCAGAAGTTTCCTAATCCTAAAATCGCCTGTATGGTCCACCTGCCCGGCCGCCTTACTAGCAAAAGCCAATGCAGCCAACTTACCCTTTATAGAATTAACCGCTAAACTCTTCCTTCTTAAGAAAACACAAAACTGAAGGATGTGGTGAACGGGAAGAGGCCACCCGGGTACCAGACCAACGAAACGTTGGAAGGAAACAAAGTCCCTACCTGCCCTCTTATAAGCCTTCCTGGTAGATGGCGCTAAAGCTAAGCCAATTGCTCTGTCTACTTCAGCCCGCCAATCTCCCAAAAACCCACTGGCATCCTTACCGGCAGAAGGTCCGCTTCCGGGGCCAACAGACGGAACCACTCCATCTGTTTACAGGAAAGAGCGTCTGCGACCCCATTATTAACACCCAGAACATGGCGTGCCCTAAATAATATGTTATGCTTCAAACACACAAGGGTGAAAACCCTAACCAATGCCATGACTCGTACAGATCTTGACGTCAAAGAATTAATTACTTGAACAGTACCAAGATTATCACACCAAAAGTGGACCGTATGTCCTGCAAAATCCGGGGTCCACAACCTCACTGCAACTACGATCGGGAAGAATTCCAAAAAGGTCAGGTCTTTGACCCAACCTGTCCGGAACCAACCTACCGGCCAATCCTCAGCGCACCAATGCCCTCTGAAGTACACCCCGAATCCCGAGGATCCGGCGGCATCTGAAACTACCTGCAGCTCAGCCTCAACCAATAAATCTTCCCGCCAAAAGGAGACTCCGTTAAAAGACTCCAAAAATTCCAGCCACACCAGCAGGTCCTGTCTGATTCCATGAGTTACCCTGGTCCTATGATGAGGCCGGCACAGACCAGCTATAGCATCACAAAGTCTTCTGACGAAGGCTCTACCCGGGGCAACCACTTTAGAAGCAAAGGTGAGGTGGCCCACCAGACGTTGCAGCTCCACCAATGAAATCTTCTTCAGAGACAAAACTGAAACTATACACTGCCGCAAAGCTTGCAACTTTTCCAACGGAAGCCTGCACAGCTGCCGTCCCGTATCAATTTCTATTCCTAAAAACACTAACACTGAACTAGGGCCCTCCATTTTTTCATGTGCCAGCGGAACTCCCAATTCCTCCGTCAACCAAATAAAGGACTCAAGGAGAAACTGGCAGTTGCCTGTCCCGGCACGTCCCACAAACAAAAAATCATCGAGGTAGTGTGCTGTACCCTGCTGGCCAGAACGCCAGCGCAGGGCCCATTCTAAAAAGGAACTAAACTTTTCAAATGCTGAACAGGACACTGAACAACCCATAGGTAGCGCCCTGTCCATATAAAAAGCCCCCTCAAAGGCGAAACCTAACAACTCAAAATCCCTAGGGTGAACAGGGAGGAGGCGAAAAGCTGACTTAATGTCACATTTCGCCAGCTCTGCACCCGGCCCGAAGGTACGGACCACCCTCATGGCCTGGTCAAATGATGTATACCGCACGGAACACAGCTCATGAGGTATTGAATCGTTCACCGACGACCCATATGGGTAAGACAAATGATGGATAAGCCTATACTTGCCCGCTGCCTTCTTTGGAACAACACCTAATGGGGACACCCGCAAATTAGGGACCGGGGGAGTCCCAAATGGCCCCAGAACCCGACCTTCCTTGCATTCCTTCTCGATCTTGGACCGCACAATGTGTTCCATTCCCACCAGGGACTTCAAATTGGGAGCCATATAAGGCATCCTGTCCCCTTGGTAGGGAATTCGAAACCCAAACCTAAAACCATCCAACAAGTACTACCCATCAACCACATTGGGATAACTTTGAAGCAAGCGACCTAAAACCATAACGTTAATGGGACTAGGCCTCTTTGTCAGACATCCCCTGCTGCCCCCCCCATTGGGCGCTTACCTCCCCTTGTGCCCGCTCTAGCCTTGGGCGTGGGGCAACCGGAGAGGGGGTGGGGGCCGGCACACAATGGACATTCATGCCGAAAGGAACACACCTTCCTGCTGCACGTGCCTTGAGATGTAAACTCCCAGCACAGAGGGAGTTTCTGGGCTCCCTGGTTAACTGTCCCCTTAACACTGGGCGGCCCGGATAACCTGTGAACCACATGTCCGCTATCTGAGTGGTCACCCGGTGCAGGACGCGCCGGGGACACATGCTGGAGCCACAAAGGGGGGTGAATTTGGTCCCACCTCAAGGATGGGTTCATAGCAGCCCGCATACGAAAACCCTCATCATACTCCATCCAACCGATTCCCATGAATCCTGAATAAGCTTTATATATGATGTCCATATATTGCAACAGGGAAGACGCTCTCCATGGTTGGGACCGTACAATAACTCCTGCATAAATCAGGAAACCCGGGTACCAGTTTTGCCAGCACCTGTCAGCTCGACGCTTCTTAATACGTTCCTTGTCCCGCTCATCTAGGTCTTCCTTATCCTTTTTTTCTAACTCCCTGAATAAAAGGGTGAAAACATCTACAAATTCACCCCTGAGAATTCGGTCCCTGGTAACAGAAGACAAATGGTCACCTAGGGGCAAAACCAAATCCCCACTGGGTAAGGCTCTAGCCGGAACTTGTTCACAAGTATGTCCTCCAGGGGGTGGAGCTGACCACCCTGGCCAGCCTGACTGAGAGCACTGACAGGAATGAGTAGAAATGCCGTAACCCCATGCTGGAGTGTTGGAACACAACCCACCGCCCTTGGATGTGAAAAGCCCTTGTGTGGTTGCCTTTTCCGAGGCAGCCGGGGAACCAGGCCCCCATGGCCACCCCGGAAAATCTGCTGTGCGTTGGACTGACTTACCCGACCCAGGCGTGGGTTCCTGGAACCGAACTAACTGCTGGCCAGTGGCTTCATCCGGGTGGTCGCCGGCAGCATACGCCGTGGATGTGCTGCCACCTTGACTATCCTCCAGCATTGCTAGGCGAGCTAAGACCTTGGCCTGAAAGGAAGAGACCCGGTTAGGTTTGTCGCCTTCAACCCCCGTGGGTTGTGCAGGAACAGCAGGGGGAAGTTGACGCTGCTGTTCAAGCGCAGCTAGACGAGCTAAAATGGCAACATTAACAGGGTCTCCCTCCTCCTCGGATGAGCCATGCTCAGCTGGTAGAGCAGGCACAGGTCGTGGGGCTGGCCGTTTAGGAGCAGGACCTTTACCCTTTGAAGGACCCAAGCCTTTTTTAGGCGCCATTACCCTGCTACAGAACCAACCCTTCTAACTTATATGCCACTTACCCGGTGAGGGGGGGGGACACTACCAGAATAGAAACTGAAAGTGTCTTCCAAAAAACCAAAACCGAAAGCCCCCGTGGCTCAAGAACTGAGGGGGGGAGCTAATTTTCTGGGCCAAAAGGGAGGATCACCAGGCCCCACTGCTCCCAAGCCCACTCCAAGTGCCCCGCCTCCCACCAACCAGCACCCAAGCACCCACAGTGGAAAATAAAGCGGTGGTGGTAGTGGCAAAAGAGGGGGTGGGGTGGGGTGGGGTGCACACAGCAACCCTAGCCCTCGTACACGGGGGGCGCTGCCCAAAGAATCCCAACTGCCACCCAGCAAGAATGCCGCTAACACGCGGCAGGGCCGCAACTCTGGAGCCACCCCCGTGAAAGTGGCTGCCCAGACTCCACAGCCGCTGCCTGCCTAAATTGCAGGCCACCGCCACCAATCTCCCCCCCAAGACCACAAGCTGGGCCGCAGCCCCGGACTGTTCCCTCGACAAGCGGCCGCCGAAGTGAACACAGCCGCCGCCGAAACAGCGCCACCGGCCTCCGCCGCCCGAGCCTCCGCGAAGGCTAAGTTGCTCGCTAGGGGTGAGCCGCCGAAGTGACCGGCTGCCCCGCGAGACCAAACGCCGGCCCCCGCTGTTCCCTCTGCCGGGAACTTCGACTGCGCCGCAGCCTGCAGGCTCTGCAGGAAGGGCGAACCGCTCCCCCGCCCAAAGCCGCCGCCGCCGCCGCCGCACTCCCAGGGCTCGGAGGCCTTGCTCTCACACCGAGCGACGAGCCTTCCTGCCCGAGCTTCCTCCGCGAACTGCGAAGGCGGGGCCGTGCCTAATAAGGCCGGCCTCCGCCCCCACCGTTGCGATGCTTTGCGTCGCAGCAGCCGTCTGTCCCCGCCCTCCATCTGGGTGGCAAAACGGCCCCCGCGCCCAACGGCTCGCCGAGGGCGCGGGAACCTCGTTGTTGCTATTAACAAAGTACCCACCACTGGGATGGGTACAGTTTGTGTGAGAGGGACATACATGTATATTGCAAGGGTCAATGGTATGACTGAAGAGGGAGGTAAATAAAGGGTATCATTGTGAACTCAGTGCACAAATGAACACTGACTACCCTGCAGATATCCTTGTCAGTGTGAACTAGGGCAGCTGGGAAAGACAAGGAGAAGGCTTTAATCCCATTGCAATAGCAGTGGCCCAAGTACAGACAGTTATTTGGGCTAATAGGTTTATATATATATTGCTTTTTTGACTAAACTACTTCTACATGCTAAAAACCTACTCTAATCTATATTATACAGAGAATACAGTTTGTAATGTTTCAAAGTAAGAATATTATTATATTGAAAAGCAATGTTAAATCTTGGTATCATCTGTTAAATCTATTTTGTTGTCTAGATTAAAATTGAAAGCTAGATAACTGGATTGCATACAGACATAGAAGTATCTGAAATCTAGGTTTAAGTCATTATCTGACATAGTGCGTCACAATATTAAAAACAATTCAGCATTATTTTTTCTTTGGTCCTCTTCTTTTCTTTTCTTCCTGAGGCTTAGGAGCCGCGGCCCCTTTTTCAGAATCTGACTGTTCTTCAAGATCTCCGCTTTTCTCATTAAATCCATACATACTCTCCTGCGATTCCAGTGAGTCGTCTGACCCAGTCTCTGCTTTTTTCTTCTTACATTTTTCCAAAAAAAATTTTTGCCTTTTTGATAGAGTCAATTTTGTGTTTCTTGGCTTTGTAGCTGAAGATCAGCCCCTCTGGAATGTCCCAATGATAGGAAATGGACTCCGATTGTAACCATGACGTCAAGCTCCTGTAGGCTTTTCTTCTTTTTCGAATTTCAAATGGAATATCTTTTAACACTTTGATCTCTTCTTCTTGAATCTTCAGAACTGTTCTATTTGTGGCTTTTAACACCAAATCTCTTGTTGATCTTCTGGAGAACCTTATCACAATTTCACCTGGCAGGTTTTTCTTTTTTACTAATTCTGGATAAATCCTGTAGACTAAATCCATATCGCTTTGTATTTTCTCTGCTTCCCAACCTGTCACAGGCGCCAATGCGTCACTTAACAGCTGTTTAATGTTCTCTCCTTTTTGTTCAGGATCATTTTGAAATCTCAAGTAGAAATTTGAGCGATCCATTTGAAGTTTTAAGACGCTGTCTCCTTGCAGAGTTTTATCTTTTTCTATTTTTTGCAATCTAGAGTCATTTTTTTCAACTACTTTTTTGACTTCCAAGAGTTCCTGCTGCAGCTTTTCCGATCTCTTTCCAGACTCAGTCATTTCTTTCTGTATAGCATCCATTTTAGTATTGAGAGTAGCCAGCTGATCCACTAGAGGTCACAGCATCACTGACAACACTGTATTCAGCTCTGTGATATCGCCCTTTGAACTCGGAACTGAACTTCCAACTTTAGGGGAGGGTTTTCTCCCCGCCATTCTTGCTTACTTTCTCAGCTGTTTACAATTAGATAAGGAGTCCTGAAGAAAACAATGGCTTTTTGTCACACTAATGCATTTGCAAAGCTCTCTTCTTTGTCTGCGCGATCCTGCCCTCCAGCACTCAGATTACGCTCTGTAGACGCAACAAAGCCGTGGGAAAGTCTTGCACCGTAAATTACATGGAGGGGGAGGGGGGGATTTCGTCCCTCCAACCCATCCCTGCCGCTTCCACTGTTTGAGACTCACAGTTTTGCCATTGCGTATCAGGAATTATGTTGCTTTTCTGTCTTGCATTCTCTGATGCTTCTTGGTTGCACTTTTGTAGCCATGTGGCTTCTGCGGTGGGTGAACCTACAGGGGTAAAAAGGAGCCTCAATCCTGAGGTTGCCACCGCAAGGAGAGGCTACCTTCAGGCACCCCAGGCAGAGTCCCTTCGCTAGGGTCTCTGAGGGTCCGGACCAGTCCAGGACCCTTTCTAACCCGCCAAGAGGGGATTGCCTCTCCCGCAGATGCGGAGAGAGGCATCCTCCATTAAGCACATAATTTACTGGAAGTTGGCTAATAGGTTTAAATGGCAGCCATGCCTTTTGTGAATGGAAAAGAACAAGGGTATATTTTGAACTTGGATAAAACCCAGTCTCTGCCTTTGGAGTCGTCGTCCCCCCCCCCGACTTAATTATTCTCAGCTGTGTTTCTTGTCATGCTAAAAAATGATAGACCTTAGGACCTAACTTAAGTATACATACTGTTCTCATAGCACTTTGCAAAATCCTCATAAATCTAAACACAAGGTTACTGCCACCATTTTACATGATGGACTGATTGTTAATAGGGTATGAACTATCTGACAAACTAAATTTCATCACAAACTTTGGCTGGTTTGCAGTTCACAAAGCAATGTTGGCAAACTGAAAAATTGCCATGAACTGTCACAATTTTTGATGTAGTTTATCGTGGTTTGTTTAAATCCCTGCTTTCTGCTCTTCACACAAAACAACTTTCTGGTCCCCATAAAAATCTGCAGGGAGCAGAAAGCAGAGGTTTAAATGGCTGGGAGTCATTTAACACCCTGCTTTCTATTCCCTGCAACTTTTCATGGGGAACAGAAAGCAGTAGTTTAAATTGTTCCCAGCCATTTAAACCAAACAGCTGAGTGGCAGGGAGTTCCCCTCTACTTAGCTGTATAGTTAAAATGGCCCTCTGCTTTCTGCTCCCCACAAAAAGCAGTAGGAGCAGAAAGCAGGGGTTTAAACTTTAAATGGCTCACAAATTGATATGAACCAGTTCAGTTTGTGAAACAACCTCATGGTTCAGCCATGAACCAAGCCACAAAAAATTGATTCATGCCCATCCCTAATTATGAACTAAGACATTACCAATGCCAGACAATGGTGGAGGACAGACTGGCAGAATGAAGCACAAGGGAAGAGGGGCAAAAAGACCTGGGCCAAGTTTTTGCAGGGCTTTCTGGTTGAACTGTGTGGACTGATGCTGGACCATACCGAGGAGGAGGCGAAATGGAGTGTTTGCACTGTGGTGTGGTCCCTGGCAGCACCACCACAGTTGCTCATGGCTTCGATCCGTTTCATCAACCTGCACATAGGTGCATAGGCACAGCAGCAATTGGGATAGAATCCTGTGGCTGGGAGCTTTAATTCCACGAGCCAGAAGCATCCCCACAGGTGGTTGTGTGCTCAAGTGCACAGTCCACATGGGCGGTTATGCGCATCCCTGCCAGATCAGCAGGTTCAGATTATCGGCACCGCTTTATTATGGCTTATTTGCATCCACACTTCCAAGAAGTGGGATCAACACACACCAAAATGGCTTGCCATGGCTTCACTTGGTATTTTTTAAAAAGTGGAATCAAAATGCTTCTGGACAGGGTGAGTACAGCACGGGAATGCTAGATAGCTGTGGCTGTGTGAACTGGCCCACTTAATCCACTTGAGTAACATGCCTATATCAGGCCAAACTGCCAATCTGAACTCAGCCAATGGTTCTGTAGAAAACAGCAGAAAAACACCAAGGGAAGACCATCAAAGAATAAATTACAAATAAGCATCTATAATGAGCTGGTGGTCCACAACAACCCCCCCCCCAAAAAAATACAATGATTTTGTAGAAAAAGATGTGCAGGAGCTCATTAGCATAACTCATTATTATAACTTATTTGCATATGCCACATCTCCTGACATCACCGGAAGTGTGTCAGAAGGCAACATCCACCACTCAGGCTCCACTCCAAAATTTCCAGGTATTTCCACACTCAGAGCTGGTGAGCCAGCTTTACACTTTGACTAAAGACACTTTAGATTTCCTTTGCTCTTGCAGGGAAGCTACCCTACAACAAGCATGAAAATACAGATCAAGTTAGTATGCTTTTGCTTTTTTCCACAGCACATCACCATACGTGCCCGCTCCTGGGATTGTTACTCCCGGAATGGCATTCCTGTGCGTTCCTGCTCAAAATGACCCCTGCTTAATATATCCTTCTAAGAATAAAGCCCATTGTGGAAATAAATACAATGGGCTCTAGAAAGAGGCTCTGGGAGAGTGCCCCAGCCTTTAGCACTCAGCATCCTTTTGCTTTGGCAACCTCAGCAGGGTATAATGACACAGAGTCCACCATTTTCTCCAGGGGAAGATCTCTGCCATCTGAAGAGCAGTTGTAATTTGGTGTGATCTCCATCCCTCCCCTGGAGATTGGCAATGATGGTTCCCCATGAGGGAAGGGGTGGGGGGGGAGGATATGGCATTGAACCTGTCTGAGGTCCCACCCCTGCTGAAACCTCACCCTTTCCAGGGTCCACCCCTCAAATCTCCAGGAATTTCCCAACCTGGAGTTGGCAACCCTATCTGCCTCCCAGCCAACTGTCAATGTATTGTTATCTGCCCCCTGGCTTCAGCTTCCCATCTTCTCCCCCCTCCCTCCTAGAAAGCAGTTGTAATTCTGATTGATCTTCAGCCCCACCTGGAGATTGGCAACAATGGTTCTCCATGAGGGAATGGCTGGCTTAGAGGGTGAAGTCTATGGCATTGTACCTGTCTGAGGTTCCACCCCCCCCCTCCAACCTCACCGTCTCCAGGATCCATCCCTCAAATCTCCAGGAATTTTCCACCTGGAGTTGGCAACCCTATCTCCTTTTCAACCAATCGTCAACCTCACTCTTCAACTTTCCATCTTCCCCTCCCCTGCAGCCTCCACTGTGCACTGAAGCCCTGACTGCTATGTCACATTGGCTGTCATAGGGGGTCCATCTCAGCAGGGTATAAGGACACAGAGACTACCATTTTCTCCAGGGGAACTGATCTCTGCCATCTGGAGAGCACTTATAATTCTGAGTGATCTCCAGCCCATGCCTGGAGATTGGCAAACATAGTTCCCCTGGAGGAAAAGTAGTCTTTCTCTGCAATGGGGGACCAAAGCAGCTTACATCATTCTCCTCTCCCCCTTTTGACTTGCACAACAACCCTGTGAGGTAGGTTAGGCTTAAAGTCTGTGACTGGCCCAAAATCACTCACTCAGCAAGAACCTGGGTCTAGCAGATCCTGCTCTGAAGCACTGACTGCTATGCCTAAGGTAGCCTGAAGATCACCAGGTATCACAATTGAACTCCAGACAACAGATCTCCCCCCTGGAGAAAATGACCCATGTCAAACTCTCAACATTTGTTCTCCTCTATCCTCCACAGGCACCTGCAAAGGGTGCACCCAACTATGTTGCTGCTGGAGTAGAGTGGTGACCTGTGGGAGGAAGAAGTGGCCCACTCCCTCTCAGCAGGGAGAAGTGAAGGGGGATCAGGAGGCCCCTTGAAGAAAGGCTCCCCATACTCAGGGTGCCATCAGTGGGCCACCCTCCAAGAGGTCAAAAGGGCTACATGGAGAGCCCAGGAAGCAGTCACTCGCCTTGTCAGTGAGATGACTGGTGTGTATGACCAACCCCTCTCCTTCATGGAGGACATAGCCTTTCACTGGTTGCAGAAGGGATGGTCAAGTTTCAGCTCTCCAGAGCACAATGCAGAACTGTGCACTTCACCCCAGGCCTCTGGAACAGCTAGCAGTACTGTTGGGGCATAGCCCAGGCCCCAACAGGGGGCAGTCTTACCACAGGGCTACAAAGTGGTTCTGCTCCATGTGCAGGGGATGGATGCAGACCGCACAGCACAAAACATCATTGCCGTGTGATCCAGAGTAGCCTGAGGGAGTAGTTGGGTGGTGGTAACATTGTCCATGGCTACATGGTCATAAATGCTAGCACCAACATGCTACAGAGTTGAAGTGTGTGCACCCCAATGGCATTGTCTGTCTGGCACACATGCTACACCTGGTTGTGAAGTATGATCTGGGGCTGGGGAGCACTGTCAAGGCCACCTTGGATGCTGCCCCCCCCCTTGAGATTAGTTCCTTGCTCAAGACATGCTGGCATCTGGCTGCCCACTTTCAGCACAGCATCAAGTCTGCCTATCTGCTGCATGAGAAGGAGGGCGAGGGGATGAGGAACTCTGCCTATGCCATGATTGTGCATTTGGTGGAGCAGAAGTATGTGACACAGGGTGTCATCTCCTCCATGACCATTCTGTGTGGGGAAGAGGATCTCAGCATCAGCTTCAATGACTGGCTGACCCTCAAGCCATTCCAGGGCAACACTGATGTACTGTGTGTCCATACAGCCAGCCTGGGGCAATCATTCCCCCTGATTCAAGGGCTGGACCAGATGCTGGCCTCTGCACTGACATGTGGGAGAAGGCTATTCTCCCACATGTCAGGGCCTTGGTAATGAGGTTGCGGATGGGCATCACTACCAGGGTGCATCCCCTGTGCAGACAAGGGAAGTACAAGCTAGCCTAGATATGTGACCCCCAGATAAACGGCAGCATTGCTTTCCTAAATGCAGACCTCTTGCAATGGAAGCATGAGCTCTGCAAAGAAGTTCTGAGGCTATAGGCCAACAAACATGGTCAGAGGGAACAGTGGGTGGAAGAGGCTGGGGAAGAGGAGCCACAGCCCAGTACTTCTGCCTCAAAGAGCCCTACCAGGAAGCAGCGCCACTCCTGGTTGTTGGTGGAGAACTGAGATGTCAGCAGCAGTGGGGATGTCAGGCATGTAATGGTGGAGGATTCAGCAGAGGTGATGGTGAGGGACTACTTCATCAAGTCCCCTGAGCTAGCTGACATGATTCTCTGGAGTACTGGTCATACAATGGTGCCATCTGGCTCAACCTCTCTTGCATGGCCATGAGCCCTGAGTCCACCTAACACCCAAACCTTAGCAGGGAAGAGAAGTCCACAATCAGGAGGGTATAAAAATGTGGGTTCTCAGCTGAGGTACCCAGTAGCCAGGGCTCGATTTCAACAGGAACACACAGGAACGCCATTCCGGCTGGTGTCTGAGCCTGCCCTGCCCCCTTCCTGCCCGGCCTGAGCTGTTTATACTTAAAGGGAAAGTTCCTGCAGAGAGCCGGCAGGAAAAAGCTCCACTGGGTGCTTTCCCTTTAAGAGCAAACAGCCAGCAGGAGAAAGCCCCGCCCAGAGATTAAGCACAGGGGCTAGGCTTTCTGCATTTGGCTTGCCAACATAGCGTGGCTTTCCCTGCTCCAGTAAGTGCCTCTTCGTTCTCTTTTCCCTCTCTCTCTCTCGTCCCCCCACCTTTCTTTCTGTCTTTCTTTCTCTCTCTCTCTGTCCCCACCTTTCTTTCTTCCTTTCTCTTTCTCTCTCTCCCTCCCCCCTTCCTTTCTCTCTCTCTCTCCTCCACCTACCTACCTACCTTCCTTCCTTTCTCTCTCTCTCTCCCCCACCTACCTCTTTCCTTCCTTCCTTCCTTCCTTCCTTCCTTCCGTTCTTTCTGTTTTTATAAAAAAATTATTGAAAAGGGGGGGATGTAAAAAAGCAGAGAGCTCAGGAAATGCTGGTTTTGACAATATCTTTAATTTTTGAGAATCTCTTTAGTTTTCTCATGGCATCTTGTGCTTAAGATAAGTAAGTTTGAAGCCTGAGTTCATTGTTGTGTCTTGTTGGGAATGGCTTGCAAATATATGTGTGTCTAAAGTCTGTATTAAAGTGGTTTGATGCTTACTGCCATGTAAGAGAAAACATCTGAAAAAGTAACTTCATTGTTGTGTGTGTTGGCAGAACACTTGACTGTTGCATGGGGTACTTTGGGGGACATTTGCAGAGAAACAGAGTTGTAACTAAAAATGAGCATGGTCAGCTGCACTTTGGCGATTGCCTGTTTTGTGAAATTTAAAAAAGTGGGCAGAGTTTCTGAAGAAGATGATTGTCCCTCTTCTCCTGCCACTGGACTGACATCTGCCTTTAATGGGCCAGCAAAGTTAATGTTCTTAAACCTCCTAATAAGAGAGATTTCCACTTCTGAGGAGTTCCAACGATTGGTGATCTTGTGATAGCAGTGATACTTTTATGTGGTAAAGACCACCTGTTCACAGGGTAATTTTACCTGTGGGACAGACTCTGCATGGTAACCACTCCACTGGTACATAATTGCTTGTAAAAAGTATTATAGTATAATAATTCAGGTGGGTAGCCGTGTTGGTCTGAAGCAGCCCAACAAAGTTGGAGTCCAAAGTTTCATCCAAGGTATAAGCTTTTGTGTGCATACACATGTCTTCCATCTGAAGAAGTGTGGGTGGCACATGAAATCTTATACCTTGAATAAAATTTTGTACCTTGAATAAAATAGTCCACAAACTACTCCCATCCAGTGCATCCACAAACCTAGAAGAAGAAGAGATTGGATTTATACCCCGCCCTTCACTCCCCAAGGGAGTCTCAGAGCGTCTTTCAAACTCCTTTCTCTTCCCCTCCCCACAACAGACACCTTGTGAGGTAGGTGGGGCTGAGAGAGCTCTGAGACAACAGCTGGTACAGAGCTATGGCTTGCCTAAGGTCATCCAGCAGGTGCAAGGGGGGAGTGGGGAATCAAACCCGGTTCTCCCAGATTAGAGTCCACACACTTAACCACTACACCAAACTGGCTCCTAGCGTTGTTCTGTCAGTGAACTAGGGTTGCCAACTCCAGGTTGAGGAAATCCCTAGAGATTTGGGAGTGGAGGGTGGGGTTTAGGGGAAGGAGGGACCTAAGCAAGGCATAATGCCATGGACTCTACTTTCCAAAGCAGCCATTGACCTGATCTCTGTAGTTTGGAGCTCAGTAGTAATTCCAGGAGGTCTCCAGACCCCACCTGTAGGTTGGCAACCCTAAAAAATCATATTCAGCGTACTAGTTCTGCAGGAAGGCAACCTGATTTCCATGGGAACCTAACCCTTAGGAATTGATTCCGATCCAGTGTGGGAATAATTGTTGGACATAAGATATTGGTTCAGGCAAGGTTTTGTATAGGTGGGACAGAAAATAATGTTTTTATTGGTTTTGTCAAAACTGTTTTGACAACAAGGTAAATAGAATAAGAAGCAAAAGGTGGATGTGGCTGGATGACCACACTTCTGGGAACATTGGGTGTGGCCTAATATGTTAATGAGTTGTGATATCAGGGGTGTGGCCTAATATGCTAATGAGTTCCTGCTGGGCTTTTTCTACAGGAAGAGCCCTGCCAGTAGCTAAGCCCCTCTGCTCAGTGTGAACAGAGAGATGGGGTGGCTCAGATCCAGCAGCGGGGAAGAATTCACAATCAGGAGGGAATGTGCTCTGCTAGTCCATTTTTAACAAATTCCCTGCCTCCCCATGTAACTGCTAACAGCTGACAGTGTGAGAGTGTGACAGAGAGCTGACAGAGTGTGTGGAGCTGAGCTGTGATTATATTCTGATCCTATAGCACAAAATGGGAACTCTGTTATTGACAGCCACCAGTGCCTGCTAAGCTTTGGAGGGCTTCTATTGGTGCTTCCAAGGCTTCCGCTCCCCACCCATTGCCTTGGAGTTTTGTAAACAGTTTAACTGAGCAGAGACAGTCTATCTAGAAATGTAGCCATTCATGAACTGCCACAAACCACTGTGAACAGCACCAAAGTTCATGGAATGTTTGTGCTGGGTGCCCTTCCACAAACATTGCTTCATGAACCAGCCAAAATTCATGATTAAGTTTACTTTGTGAGCTGGTTTGTGCCCATCCTTAAGTGTAATTCACCACCAACAGTTTTTTTCTTTAAAAGATTACCTATAACCTTTTGCAACAATACTGTCTTTTTAAAAAATCTCCTGTTATATGTAGGTAATCTAGAAAATAAACCTCATTGGTCTCTGAGACTAGTGAAGTAAACTAATTATATTTCTTCCATCTCTAATTTCTACAATTCAGTTAGATGTGATAATGTGGCTAATTATGAATTCTATATATATTATATATATAATATAAATTATAAATATCTATGGCACTTTATGTGGTATTTTTCCATGTGGGCTTCTTTCCATGTGGGCCTTTTCCCTGTGGGCTTATTTCCATGTGGGCATTTTTTCCATGTGGGCATTTTCCCATGTGGGCTTTTTTCCTGTGAGCATTTATGTCAATGGGTTTTTTTCTGTGGAGTTTTTTCCTGTGGGTTTTTTTCCTCATGGGCTTTTTTCCTAGAACCCAACCAATGATGTACTATAAGCAAAAGTTGAGTCCACAACATTCCTTGATGAGGGTTCTTAATGGCTGCAGAGACCAAGAGTGCTCCTATGATTATGCTGATTGGCTGCCTGTGTGCCCTGAAAGCAATACTGTGATCTGTTAAAAGCACCTTTAAGGATTAGATGTTTAAAAAGGGATAAACCAGATAAGATTATGAATCGGAAAAGCTATGACCTGATGTGTGTAAATTAACAAAGCCTAGCACTGAGGGACACATACAACAGTGAACCCCCAAACTTGTGATCAACTACTCTACCTTTTGGTGCAACTATGTGTTGTGTTCTAATGGCAACCGCCATGCAGTCAGGCCATACAGTCTGGGGCAAGCACATGGCCAGGCACAGTCAGAGCTTCACTTCAGAACATAATAGACTGGCCGGATTGTAATTTAGACCTATGGGTCAGCCAGGATGCAAACAGGGACAAATAACCTGGGGATACTTAATTGTATTAATTATAATCCTATCAGAGTGTGTGGGCGAGGCTGGGGGTGTGGTTAAGGTGTGCATATAAGCAGACCCCCAAGCCCAGCTCAGACATGCCATCTGATTCTTCCTATAAACTACATGTGCTGATTTCACCAAAATGCGTTTCTGACTCCTGTACTTTTCACTATGTCTATAGAAAGTCCGCACAATATTGCAGGATCACCAATAGAACTGTAGACTCTTGTGTGCATTTACTACTAACTTTGATCAGTCAAGGATGAATAACCAATCCATATTTTTACTTTGTATGTGTTTATTGTACTTAAAATAAACAAAAAAAGCAGCAAATATTTCATGAAATAAAATAAAATTTTCATCAGGAATTTTAGGATTTTGAAGAGTGCCTTTTTATCTTTTTATCAACTGAATATATTGGGCTGAATTTTCTAACTTAGTTGCAGCCTGTGTTCTGAGTGTGAAAAAACCTGTAGACTCAAGAAGGAGATATGCTTTGGAAAGCATTGTTAGAAGGAATGTCATTTTCTATTCAAGGATGTAACCCTAAACACACTTATTAGATATCAAAACAAATTCATTTCATCAGCCCTTACTTCCGGGCTGTTGGTGATCTTGAACACAACTTCTCCACTTTTTGGAAACTCTCAGACTAATACGTATTAGGAGTGTAGAATCTGATTCCCAGGGCTGATGTCAAGGGTCACAATTTTTTTCCCCTACTCTAGGAATTCCCCCGTGTCTCTGACAAAGACAACAGTGATGAAGGGAAGGTGCTGATGATGACCTGGAAATGACATCATAGTGTTAATGATGTAATTTCCCAACTTTCCCTCTCTATCCGTCTAATGCGGAAGACAACGTGTAGGGATGGGAGCCTGTCCACCATAGGTGGCAATCCCTACTCTATTTTCCCCAGCAGGATGGAGAGTGTGCATGAATGTGCACATACAAGGGGTCCCACTAGAGGTCGCCTTTCCCAGGGCCTCACAGAACAAGAAACTAGCCCTCTTTGCTCTTCTCCATAATGAACCTTCACTTGCTGTCTCTCTGCCTCACCAAGTAACTAAACAGTTCAAGAGAATGCCTTGTTTATAAACTGAGATCACATAAAATACCATGCTGCTGGGCTTTCAGTGGAACTATACACTTAAAAGCAAACTTTAGTTTTAAAAAGCTTTCCATTCTAGGTTTATGTAGGCACACACTCTTCATGCTGTATAAGCTGAAATGCCTTCAATTTTCTTAGCATATGGCATTAGTTCTGAAGATTTGGTTTAAGATTCATCCTGATAACAGATTCCCTTTTTCTCAAGTTCTCAGTATCTCTTTGGTTATAAGGACAATTGACCATTATTGACCTTATCAGAATTTAAAAGCTGAAGAACAATGCCCCACTGCTCAAACCCTGAGATTTGCATGTAAAAATTATATAGTTGTGACTTACAAGAAAAAGCTCAATGATTGAACAAAAGCTATGAAGATAGTTTTCATTTAAGTAATTGGCTCTCTTTCTATTCCTTCTGGTCCATTAAATTTATCAGTAAAATACATGAGCACATAAGGTCACTGATCAAAGAATGTTTACAGGTGTAATCAGTTTAAAATGAAGTAATTAGCCTCATTATCACAGCTAACTGAATTGTTGAAATTAGAGATGGAAGAAACATGATTAGTTTAGTTCACTAGTCTCAGAGACCAATGAGGTTTATTTTCTAGATTACCTACATATAACAATTTTTTCCTGCGAGCATTTATGCATGTGGGGGGTTTTCTGTGGGTTTTTTTTCCTGTGGGCTTTTTTCCTGTGGGCTTTTTTCTGGTCACCCATTGGTTGACATGTAGACCTGCCCTGGATATATTAATCAGTCATCTGTAATATGTTACAGTATGTACCCATCTGTAATATGCTAGGATTCAATCATACGAGGGACACACTAAAGTAAAAGTAAATGTAATAGTTTATTGCCTAACAAACAGTAGTCTCCTAGCTTCCCTGAATGCTATTCAAGTCCCACTTCCTGCAGCTCCTCCCTCCTAGCTATCAGGAATACTCTATAAACTTTCATTCCCTATGTTCCTATAAGGATGTGTCTCTAAATTACAACAATCACTATACCATACCAGTGAATATAAAGTCTGATCTGGATTGTATAATCCACATATAAAGCAAGTTGCAGTCACTTTTGCATCTGCACACTCGGTAAGAAAAATGTCACAGAGAGAACAAGATGGCTGGTTGTTAGCCAAGAAAGAGATGATTCATTTGCTGCTCAGGCATCCATTATTCTGCCATAAACTGTCCATGGAGGATTGGATTCAGTGGACTGAGAGGGCAAGTTATTTTCCTGCAAGAAATGTAAAATGAACTAAAGCCGGGGGGGGGGGGGAGGGTTAGAAAATATATTAGGAATCCAGATTGGCTTGACCACCATAGAACATCTTGCAAAGATGAAGTTATCAGCTTATTGATAAAGTTGTGGCAGTATTTAGTTTGTGGTCTGTTGGCTTCCTAGGATCCACAGGAAAGTTGTTCCTACATGAGTCATCATGCCTGCTTTCTAGGAAAATGTCTATTTTTGTGGTTTAGCAATAAAGCACAGAAGCGGCGGCTGCTGATGTGCCCAAGAAGATGGGAAGATGTGCTATCCAAATAAAAATTAAAAGAGACTTGCATGGGTATTGGGTATTTGTTTCAAGGACATGTAAAGCATTTGAAGAGGGGGAAAATAATATATAAAAAGGCCCATGTCTTGTAATTTGACATCATTATAAAAATCTTACAATCTGATATATTGTCAATATGTTGTGTTCTATCCATTATGCCTTTGCAAGAATATTTCTGGCATGCAGCAATTGATGTATTTGTTTATCTTTTTATATGGCTGGGATCAAATCTCTTTCTTTGTGTGTCTGCAATATTTACCAGTCTGTGGGAACATACACTTTTGAAATTTTTGGTTTCCATAGTGACATGCAGGGGTCCTTTCGTAGAAAAAGAGCTGCAGGAGCTCATTAGCATAAGTCATTAGCATAAGTCATTTGCATATGTCACACCCCCTGATGTCACCGGAAGTGTGTCAGAAGGCCACACCCACCACTCAGGCTCCACCTCAAAAATCTCCAAGGTATTTCCCAACTCAGAACTGACAAGCCTATCTGATGGCACACATGGGGGGAAACAAAAAAACCACCCATGTCAGGTAAAGAGGGAGGATACCAGGTCAATATATTTTTATTCTCCTTGGCATTGATGGCTGAGGTGCTTTTAGTGTTCATTTTCTGTTTGACTGGCAGCCTTCCTCTCTGTTACAGTTGACTATGGATTTTATATCACTGCCATTTAGTGTTGTTTTTGTCAGCCACAACAAGGTCACTTTCAGAGAGGAAAAGCAGGTTATCCATTTTTATGGATTTTGACAAGTCTGGATCCAGAACAACAACGAAATCACATCCGCTAATTTTTGTCTAAACAAAATCCAGTGATCTAGAGTTGTGGTCTTCAACCTAGGAGTTGGCAGACAGAGCCACTTGCCCCCCCCCCAAGCCATTTGGAAGTCCCCACACATGTATAGACACAGCAAGGGTGCCATGGCTCTTACTTCTCTTTGGATGCACATGAAGAAGAGCAGGATGGCAGGGTGAGGTCGCCTCTGGGGTGCCAACTGTTGGTTCATTTATCACTAAAATAAACCTCCCTCCCCCTGGGAGCCGTGAAACTTTTTGTTGTGCAGCTCATGGCCAGAATAAATGGGTAAACACTTCACATCCCCCCTTTGGAGACGGTGCTTCACTCACATCAGTCTCCTGCCAGCCACTCCATGTATTGTTGAGGGGGGGGGGAGAGAAAATATCATGGTAATAACCTCCAGGGTCATCTCGTCCAACCCCTTTCACAGGAAATGCACAAATACCTCCTTCCCTCACACACACCCAGTGACCCCTGCTTCATGCCCAGAGATGACAAAAAAACCTCCAGGATCTCCAGCCAAACTGGCCTGGAGAAAAATGGCTGCCTGACCCTCAAAGTGGAGATCAGCATTTCCCTGGGCAAGAAAGAAAGGGCCACAAGAACCAAGCACTGAGGCGGCCCTCCCTGCCCTCCCTCTCATGATCTGCTTAAGTTCACAGAATCAGCATTGCTGTCAGATGGCCATCTAGCCTCTGTTTGAAAACTTCCAAAGAAGGAGAGATAGAAACAGAGAGATCGAAATATAGATAGATACAGAGAGAGAGATTTGCATGGGATTATTACATTAAGAATGTGGCCTCCTCACTTCCTGCAGAAAATGGTACAACTACTGAACCACATAATTCTATCATGTCATTCTGCTATGCATGTATACTAGGCAGGCACAAGAACCCTCCTAACATTAGGACTCTATGCTTTTACATTTTTCTGTGAAAAGTAACTGGTGGTGGTGGAATGTACAATGAAGGTACAGCTTACTTACAGCACCACAGGGTTTTCCAAGGCAATCTTCTGACAGATGTGGTTTACCATTGCCTGCCTCTGCATAGCAACCCTGGACTTCCTTAGGGGTCTCCCATCCAGGTACTACCCAGGACCAACTCCACTTAGCTGATGAGACTGGGCTAGCCTGGGCCATCCAAGTCAGGGCAGAGACGCTCAGAGGTGGTTTGTCATTCCCTGCCTCTGCGTAGCAACTCTGGACTTCCTTGGTGGTCTCCCATCCAAATACTAACCAGGGCTGACCCTGCTTAGTTTCCAAGACCAGACGAGATTGGGCTATGTAGGTCAGGGCTCTGAAATTATAGGTGCTGAAATTTAGGGAGCTTTTGACCTGTAAGCCCATCTGTGCCTCTCCACGGATGACAGTGTGCATTTTTAGCAGATGCTCCAAAAAAACCTTTTTTTTTGTTACTTTGCAGGAGCTGAAGCCCTTGGCACTAAACACAGGGTCCAGTCTATCTTAGTGGGCTCTGGGTGCAATGAAACTCTGAGAAGGGCAAATAAAAAAGTCTCATGAGAAATTTCTGAAGGACCTAATTGTAGGTAGACCCAAAGTCAGGACAAATGAAGCATTCTCTGAGCATGGTTTCATATGCATGTGCGTCAGAGAGAGAGAGAGAGAGAGACCTAGCAAAACCCATTAGTGAACCTGGCAACACCTCAGGTTCATACTCTAATGCGATTTATGCCATCTTCATGTGTCTGCAATGCCCTTCCACCCTCTATGTTGGACAAACAGGCCAGTCCCTTCAACAAAGAATAATTGGACATAAGTGTGACAGCAGGAATAACAGCATCTAAAAACCAGTGGGGAAAACATTTTAGCTTCCCAGGACAGTCAGCTGCTGACCTAAGAATAGCAGCTCTCTTACAAAGGAAATTCAAAGGAGAGTAGAAAGAGAGAATGCTGAATAGCAACTGATAACAAAGCTCAAGACAACACATCCCCCTGGACGGAATCTAGACCTGGGTTTCCTGTCTCATGACCAACACTGATTTCTTCACACCTACTATTGCTCTGCGTGTCACACCTAATCCACTCACACCTGCTATAGTCATTTCCCTGGTAATGTCATTTGGCATCTGAAATTACTCCACTTTCCACTATATAGTGGAGAAGAAGAAGCTGGATTTATACCCTGCCCTTCACTTGGAGTTTCAGAGCGGCTTATTACACTCTCCTTCCCTTCCTTTCCACACAACAGACACCCTGTGAGGTAGATGGGGCTGAGAGAGCTCTGCGAGAACTGCTTAAGAGAACAGCTCTGCAAGAACTGTGACTGACCCAAGGTCACCCAGCAGCTGCATGTGCAGGACCAGGGAATCAAAACCCAGTTCTCCCAAATTAGAATCCGTGCACAACCACTACAACAAACTAGGACAGGTGGACTCACATTCAAGCTGTATCTGTAGAGGTGAGCAGTGACTCACAAAATCTCCGACCCTGCCACAAATTTTGTAAGCCTTTAAGGTACTACTGGATTCTTGCTCTTTTCTGCTGCTACAGGCAGACTAACACGGCTCCCCATCTTCATTTATTTTATGATTGCTTTGGAGGCAGTAGGGTGAGAGTGAAGAAACTGAGGCTGAATGGGGGGGGGGGTGTCTTCCCAGGATGGGAGTTTCTTGCTTGGAGGAGGTAGCAAGCCTTGCCTATGTCCTCAACCTGCTTTTGGATCCAGCTTTACTTGAATGCTCTTTATCCCCACCCCCACCCTCGTTTTTAGATCTCATTTTGCCAGGTTGCATTCTCCACCCTTCTGCTGCTGCTGCTCTGGGACTCCTTCAGACTCTCCCACCCCAAACTGTTTGCAGCTCACCGATTCTTGGAGGGTGTGTGTGTGTGTGTGTGTGTGTGTGTTGAGGCTGCTCCACGAAGACAGGTCACCTTCCCAGGGGGGAGGGGGATCTGGCAGCAGGAAGCCCCACTCCCCCCCTTCCTCTCTAGGAGTTGGGACTTTCTCTCTTTAACCCTTGGAGTGCATTTCTGCCCAGAAGCAAAGAGGACGTTCCAGGCAATATTGCAGGGGAAGGGTGGGCGGGTTGAGAAAGAGGAGAGATGGTTGTGACTTCACACCCCCCCTCCCCGACATTTGGAAATTGCTCTCTGCGAAATAGCTGCTTCAGCACCTGGTTATGCAAGATAGGGATGCCAACCTCCAGGTGGGACCTGGGGTCCCTCGGAATTACAGCTCATCTCCAGACTAGAGAGATGAGTTCCCCTGCAGTAAACAGATGCTTTGGACAGTGGACTCTCTTCCCCAGGAAAAGTGGGCAGACGGGCAGCCTTGTTGCCAGAGCTCCTGCAACTGGCGGTGGGTGGGAATGGGAAGACAGCCACAGGAGCACCGGCAGGGAGGGCGGGGGGAGGGGGCAAACAGCCTTGCCGGAGCTCCAGCAAAGGGCCACAGGACTGGCAGCAACAGCGGTGGGTGGGAGGGGGCAGACAGCCACAGGAGCACTGGTGGGGGGGAGGGGGAGGGGGACAAACAGCCTTGCCGGAGCTCCAGCAAAGGGCCACAGGACTGGCAGCAATGGCGGTGGGTGGGAGGGGGCAGACAGCCACAGGAGCACTGGCGGGGGGGAGGGGGAGGGGGACAAACAGCCTTGCCGGAGCTCCAGCAAAGGGCCACAGGACTGGCAGCAATGGCGGTGGGTGGGAGGGGGCAGACAGCCACAGGAGCACTGGCGGGGGGGGGGAGGGGGACAAACAGCCTTGCCGGAGCTCCAGCAAAGGGCCACAGGACTGGCAGCAACGGCGGTGGGTGGGAGGGGGCAGACAGCCACAGGAGCTAGAGCCTGGGCTACCAGGCTGCAGGAGTGCTTCCCCCCCATCCCTCCCATGCTCCCTGGGGCCCCAAACTGGATGCAGACTCTGCAGGCCTTTCTGCAAGCCCCTCCTTACCTTCCTTCCTCCTGCCTCCTTGGGAGACTGAGGGCTCTCAGGACCAGGGGGCGGGGCTTGGTCATGTGCCCATCAGCCCCGCCCCCTGGCCTTTTCACTCCCAGAGCTTAGCTCCGCCAAGCTCCAGCTCGAACGGAGCCCTGGTGACATGCATTTTGATTATCATATACAAACTAGGGATAAGGCCTGTTGTGGGAAGACAATGGGCTCTAGAAAGAGTCTACAGATGAGTGCCCTGGCTATGGCTGGTGGGGCAGCGGAGGGAAAGGGAAAATACAGGGAGGCGAGCCATATTTATTTCCTTCTGCTTAGCTATAGGGCAGGGCTGTCTCAAGTCATTTTGCTGCCCCAAGTGGGTAGTGCGGGAGGAGAGCCTCCACCCTGACTTATGTTGATTTGCAGCTATGCAGTGACAACTAAGATAGAAAAGCACCTCCTCCTATACCATGTTTTCTGGGTTCCAAGGGTCTGGAAAGTGGTTCCATAGCCAGGTACAGGTTTGCCAACTCTGGGTTGGGAAATACCTGTAGATTTGAGAGGTAAAGTCTGAGGAGGGCAGGGTTTCGGGTGGGGAGGGACCTCAGCAGGGTATAATGCCATAGAGTCCATTGCCCAAAGCAGCCATTGTCTCCAGGAGAACTGATTTTGGTCATCTGGAGATCAGCTGTAATAGCTGGAGATCTCCAGGTGCCATCTGGAAGTTGGCAATACTTAGGGGAGGTCCAGGTTTGTTGAAGGACTTCATAGAGCTCACCCTCCAAAGCAACTGTTTTCTTCATGGGTACAGACCTCTGTAGTGTGGAGATCAATTGTAATTCTGAGTGATCTCCAGGCCTCACCTAGAGATTGGCAACAATGGTTCCCCAGAAAGAAAAGTACGGTTTTTTCTGTGCCGTGGGGACCAAAGCAGCTTACATCATTCTCCTCTCCCACTTTGATCTGCACAACAACCCTGGGAGGTAGGTTAGCTGAAAGTCTATGACTGGTCCAAAATCACCCACTCAGCTTCCACAGCAATAACCAGGGTCTGGCAGACCCTGCTCTGAAGCACTAACTGCTACGCCGCACTGGCTGTCCTAGGGGGGCTGTTGCTGGTGAACAGGAGCAAGCAGCCAGGCTTCATAAAGTCATCCAGTCAGGTGTCACAAAGTCACCCAGAGGGTGCTGCCAGGCATAGGGTAGCCAGCCTCCAGGTGGAGCCTGAAGATCCCCTGGTATCACAACTCAACTCCAGCTAACAGATCTCTGTCCCCCTGGAGAAAATTACTGCTTTGGAGGGTGGACTCTATGGGATTCTATTCACCTGAGGTCTCTCCTCTCCCCAGGGGAGGTGTTTGTGGCATGCTCGACAGCACCAGCAAAGGAGACTCCAGTCCATGAGACAACTGCACAACACCATATACAGTGTATATACAGTTTTATTGTATAAGTGAGGTATATTCTGGCTCACACTAGCAAAGTGCTTCACCAGACACATATTACAGAGAGAAGAGAGATTAGCATTACATACGTACAGCTATATACATATCAGAGCAGCTCATTGTCCAGTGAGCTTGCTGCTGAGTCATCCAGTGCTTAGTCATTGTCACTCCTTCTGAGCATGCCGATACTTGTTCTTGTACAGGGTCACCAGCTCAGTCATATGACCCACTGCTCTTTGTTACCTGTCATCTAGATTGACACTCCATGTGCTCGCAGGCTGGGAGTCTTAATATGCTAACAATTCTGGCTTCCATTGACTCCACCACAAAATCTCCAGGAATTTCCCAACCTGGAGTTGTCAACCCTAGTCAGTACTGACCCCAATGAGTTCCCCACAAAGGCCAAAGTAGGCCTGGAAAGGGTCTCCCCCCACCTTTTTACTGACTGAACCAAGCCTGGTTGGCTAGCAACAGCTACTGAGAGGAAAATTAGCCCAAAAGCAGGAGGAGAAGGGAATGATTTGATAGCCACTGGCTCACCTCCGTAGCCAGCCAGCCTTGGAGGAGCAAAGCAGGAGAAGTGGCAGCAGTAGAAGCCTCTTCCTGAACAGAGAACAGTCATTTCAGTAGCCAGCCAGACGCAGAAGCATCTTCATTAGGAGAGAGAGCTGTTTTGGCAATTTATTCTGACAGGGAACAGTGGCCAAGGCGGCAGTGGGTGGGGTAGAGGAGTGGACCCAGTCCCCCGCCAATGGCACCCGAATATTCTTCAGTGGTGGTTGACCGACCAATGACTGATGGAGCACACAGCACAGCCAATGGCACAGTCAATGGAACTGCCAACACATAGGTCTTATATATATACACACACACATAATAACAAACATAAGATGCAAAAAAAAGGTGAAGTTTGGCTGTATTTTATGATGTCTCTCAAGCAGATCACCAGTTAATAAATATGATTATCTTGTTTTTAAATGGTAATAATTTAAGCTATATGTTTTCTGATGTTGTTTTTGCTCTAATAAATAAACTGTAACCCTCATGTCATACAGCCTGAACGTTTTCTAATGCAGTGTCTTCTCTGTACTTCCAGTTTGGTGTAGTGGTTAGGAGGGAGGACTCTAATCTGGAGGTGTGTTCATATGGCTCTTATGAGCCACGCCAGGTATGAGTGCCTGGTGAATTTAAAGTGCACGTCCAGATCACAACATCTGGGAATCATGCCACTTCTGTTAGTAGCCCGTTGATCCCTGTCGGGGATCTGTACTTAAAAGATAGTAGTGAAAGTCCAGTCTAAAGCTGGCTGATGGGCCAATTCCAGACTTTCCACCATCAGGTCATACCTCCAGTGCACAATCAGCCCATAGGATGGTCTCCAGACCATCCTGAATGGCCTCCATTTTAAAAAAAAACTCTTGGCGATGTGCACGTAACTGCTTAAACAAGTGATGTCCCCAGAGCTCCGCTCAAGCGATCCGAACAATTTAATGTTTCTGATGGTCCCCTGAACTTTTATTAACCCTATAAACTGAAAGGGTACCTAGAGGAAGGTACCATTGGCGGTACTTTTATCATTTCAGTCCGTGCATGCACTGATAAACAAGTATATGGTGAGGCGCATATGCACATGCACAGACAAGTTTTGTTTTGTTTTTTAAAAAGAGCCAACCACATGGCTTCTTATGGTGGATGCCATCCAGACAATCCACTGCAGGAGTCACACATGGTAAAGCTTCACGGTAAAGCGCTTCACGGGTGATCTGTCTGGTTGTGCAATGCTGGATCAAAAAGTTCTAGCTCAAATTACAGCCAGGCCAATGGCAGGATTAGCTGCCCATCTGAACATACCCTGGGAGAACCAGGTTTGATTCCCCACTCCCTCACATGAACCCTGATGGTGTGACCTTGGGTCAGTCATAAGTTCTTTCAGAGCTGTTATCTCAAGGGCAGTTCTCAGAAGAGCTCTCTCAGCCCCACCTACCTCACATGATGGCTGTTGTGGGGAGGGAAAGGCAAAGGAATTGTAAGCCGCTCTGAGAGTCCTTCGGGTAGCGAAGTGGGGTATAAATCCAATCTCCTCCTCCTCCTTTTCTATTGATAAAATGACAAATATACAAACTAGCAAATGTTAAAATTTTATATCAAAATGATAAAAGGGTATAGCCATTAAAAGATTTTAAATTCTATAGAAGAACATTATGTAGATGAATTTTGACCAGAATGCAACCAGTTCTTGGATTTTTAGGGAGTAGAGCTACTATTTTTTAATTAGTCAGTACAGAGCCTGCAGCAGTTCTGCATAAGCCTACAGGAGCAACTGATAATGAAATGTTCTCCTGGATTTTTTTTTCAAGCAGTTGCCTATCCAAATAGTTCTGAACTATAGATAGCTTAGCTCTTCTGTATGGGAAGAACCACCTTCACAGTTACTAGCAATGAGTGCCTACATTTGGGTTGTCTTCAAATTACTCCAGCTTGAGGCTTTATCTATTTCTAAAAGTGTCTTTCTTTTAATCCAATACTTCAGAATACTGTAGGATAATTTTGTCAATATCAATGCAAATATTGTTCCCTAAACACTGAAGAAGTGAAACCACAGCTGCCTAACAAGCATACAAATAATTTTGCATATGATAACAGCTGAGATTGGGGGTGACTGAAAACCATTTCTATGTGCTAGATTTAACATGCAAGCTATCACTGAAAGGAATTTGTCTACATAAAGCCTCATCAAGGAGTCCAGTTTGAAGTTTCCAAATTCAACTTTGTATTTTTCAATTCAATCCAAATTCAATAGTATTTTTTAATTAGGTTCTCTGATTTGTGACAAGGAGCTCCTATTTTGAGGTTTCAATCCCTAAAATTCCCATTTCAATTTTACTTCTCCTTGTACAATCTGAACCCCTGACTGGAGGTGGAATTTGCATGAAAATGGAATAGTCACTCATTCCTATTCTTTTTCTTCAGAATAATTGGTTTTTGTCAGCATCATTTTTCCAGGGATTTCTGTAGTTTGTTCTACCAACAACATAACAGTCTATACATCCATGTGGCAGCACAGAATTTTCCACACTTGCCATTATTTATGTTCTGCTGAACAGGAAATTCCTGTATCCCACTAGTCTAGATATCCTTTCATTCTAGTTACTGATATAAAGTTAAAACAACGGCAACAAAAACTGTGGTTTGTAGCATTGGAGTTGTCACTTCTATCCATCTTGGACAGTTTCCTTGCACAGATACCATTTGTCTTCATTCTTCAAGACAGTCCTTTATTGTTATAAGCACCTCACAGCTCTTACAGATGCTTGTTGACCTTGTAAAATGTCACTTGTTGTGTGGTCAGGGACCTTTTCTGTGGTAATCAAATCCTGCCTATAACTTCTTTAAATTACTGTTTATTCAAAAAACATTTTTTTAAAAAATCTTTCTTTAAAGTTTATTGTGTGTCCACCAATCTTCATGGATGTTTGAGTCATATGTAAACAAATTTTCTTAGAATTTTCTATGTCATATTTTATGAATTTAGAATGCAAATATTATTTTAGGATTGTTTATTTAATAAACAGAATAATCTATATACTAATAGCCAAGACACCCACTCTGTAAGAATATCTAAATCTGCACATTGGGGGCACTTGGGGGGCAGAGAGATTTTCCTGCACACTTGGGGCACTCCCCAGGTGTGCAGAAAAATCTGAAAAGTTTTTTAAAAACTATATAGGGGATATTTACATCCCCCCAAAGTAAAATATTCTGGGAACTCTGTGGCGGCCCAGCGGCTGGAAGCTGCTCAGGTCTTGCTGCTGGTGCCGGGGGGGGGGGGGAGAGATTGGTAAGCCCGGCAGCTGAGAGACATGCAAGCCTCGCTGTTGGTGCCTGGGGGAGGGGAGGTTCGGCAGGCCTGGTGGCTGAGAGCCACGCAGGCCTCGCCATTGGTGTGGAGGGGGTGGAGGAGAAGGATTAGCAGGCCCGGGCCTTGCCTTTGGTGCCAGGGGGCAGGGGAGAAGGCTCACCTGTGGCAGCTTCCTCCTCCTCCATGTGGAGCTACTTCTCCCCCTCCCATGAGAATCGCAGTCCCTGCTTCTTGTTATGACTAATGCTAGACTTCCTTTAAATACTAAAGAGACCTGGCCCTGTAAGATAGGACACAGTCTGGGAAACATGTTTTATTTTATTTTTTAACTACATTTCAGTATGGTATTTTAATAAAAAATGTATTAAGTAGTAAAACAACATTAAAAACATTAAAAAGCATTGAAATATCACATTTAAAAGTTCAACCAATTTACAAGTAAAACACACAGAGCCTTTTTCAAAGTCCTAAATTCAGTGAGCAGAGAAGTTACTGAATGCTTGGTTGAGCAAATTATTTTGGGGCATTCTCTGGAAACAGAAGAGTTAGAGCCAAATGAGTCTTTCCAGGGGGGATAACATTCCATAATAATTTAGTAACAATGGACAATACCCTACTCACAATACATGCCTGAAAATTGCCTCTAAACAGGGCCCAACAGGAAGTACTGAAGTTTAGAAGGGTTAAACAGGACTTAGTACTCTCTAAGATAGTTCAGACCCAGCATGGTTAGTAAAGGACAGGCAAAACCAAACCTTGAATTGGGCCTAGAAACATAGCAGCACCAAATGGTGTTAAAGAATAGATAGAAAATACTCCCCTGTTGACCCATGACACTCAAAGCAGTTGTATTTGAGTTGTTCAGTGCTAACTGATCAGACTGGATGATCAGCTCTCATCTGGTTCATTATATCCAGACATGGTAGGTAAAAACTGTCAAAAACATTTGATGCGGAATTCTCAGTATCCCTGTTCTAATGTGAAACTTTCACAGGTATCCATAGCAGTGATCTATTTCATTGTCCCCAATGATGGGCAAAAAATCAAGCGATGGTGGATTCCTGTATCTCCCCAACTGCCAGGCAGATTTTCCCCACCAAATCTTTAGTTCCCCCCAGTGACTGAGTTGCCCTACAGTAGTGTGTATATCTTTATACTATTTCCCAGAGGGTTTTTTTTAATGTGGATACTTTTTTCTGCCAACAGAGGGCTCACTCTCCCCCAACAGCTCTTTCTAAAGTCTCAACGGCCTTCCTGGATCTGCAGAAAAATCCAAAAAGTGTTTGTGGGGGGGAAACCCTCAAGGAAGGTTGAATTCCCCCCCCCCCCAAATCTTTTGAAATGGCCTCTGCAGGAATCTAACTCCAGGCATCAATGGTGAGAGATTAGAATGTCGGGGGGTGCTTCTAACTGGCTTTGTCAGTGAAAGGGTGGGGGAAGGGCCCTTTCCAGGTCTCTTTCAGCCTTTGAGGGAAGGAGGGTTGCCAGTGCCAGGCAAGGGAATTCCTAGAGGTTTTGTGGTAGACTCTCAGGAGGGCAGGATTTGGGGGAGAGGCCTCGGCTGGGTATAATGCCACAGAGTCCACCCTCCAAAGCAGCCATTTTCTCTGGGAAGACAGACCTCTGCTGTCTAGAGTCCAGTTGTAATTCTGGGGAGTCTCCAGGTCCCCTCCAGGTCCCACTTGGAGGCTGGCAACCCTAGGCCTGGCAACAGGCTAGGGTTGCCAGGTCCCTCCTGATTTGCATGACTCAACAAGGCCTTGCTGCTTGCTACTGTTCATCAGCAGCCACCCTTTGAAAGCCACTGAGGTGCAGCAGTTAGAGCTTCAAAGTAGGGTCTGCAAGACCCAGATTCAGATTCCCATCTTGCGGTGGAAGCTGACTGGGTGATTTTGGACCAGTCATGTATTTTCAGCCTAACCAACTTCATGGGATTATTGTGCAGATAAAAAGGAGGAGAGAATAATGTAAACTGCTTTGGTTCCCACTGTGGAGAAAGACTAATTTTCCTAGGTAGAGGCTGTGGTGGAGGGGGGTAGAGATGGAAAGTTGAAGACAGAGAGGCAAATAAAGGCAAGTTGGCTATTGGGTGGGAAGGAAATAGGGTTGCCAACTCCAGGTGGGGAAATTCCTGGGCATTTGAGGGGTGGAGCTTGGAGAGGGTAGGGTTTGAAGAGGGGGGTACTTTGATATAATGCCATAGACTCCACCCTCCAAACCAGCCATTTCCTCCATGAGAACTACCATTGTCAGCCTCCAGGTGAAGGCTGGAGATCACCCAGAATTACAACTGCGGTCCAGGTGACAGAGATCAGTTCCCCTGGATAAAAGGGCTGCTTTGGAAGGTTGACTCTATGGCATTATACCCCACTGAGGCTGTTTGCCTTCCCAAGCCTCACTGTTTGCCTTCCCAAATCTCCAGGAATTTCCCAACCTGGAGCTGGCAGCCCTAAGGTGAATTGATCTCTGCTGCTGGGAGATCCATTGTGGTCCCAGATCCCAGAGCACTACCCGCTGCTGTGGGGGGAGAGGAAGCAGGTGGGTGGCTGGGAGTACCACCACTGCTGCTGCTGTGTGGGGTGGGGGAGGAATCAGGCAGGAAGCTGGGAGAATGATGGGGCAGAAAGAGAGTGATGGGGTGGGAGGCAGAAAGAAAGAAAGAGTGATGAGGTGGGGAGGCATAAAAACAAAGAGAATGATGATGGGTCAGAAAGAGAGAGGAAGTCCCATGCATGGAGGAGAGATAGAAAAGGGGGATAGAGGGGGAAAATAGTGTGAGAGAAGTAGGGGGAGAGGGAAGGAAGCAAAGGTGTGAAGAATAGGATAACTATCCCACAAGTTTCTTGCAAGTCTCCACTTGTCTTCTCTATTGATATAAGCTTGAAACTGTCCCACTCTTTGTTTAGATATTGGTTTAGACTTTAGAACCAGTACAGGAACCTGAGGGAAAGACAGGAGCTGTCCTGTTTTATAAACCCTTGTGAAATGGCACTGCAGGCAAATTAACTTTCAAAAACAGAATACAGATTCTATTAAACAGGCAGGGAATATATATAATAGGGATAGTCAAGGTTTTGAGATTGCTGAGGTAAAAACATTCTTATACAGAGTTGAATTCTTACAACATTCAAGAGAGTGTATTTGTAGTTTTGTTTCAAGATGTTCTAATTCTTTCTTTGAAAGGTGTTTAGTATATTTCATTTCTTATTAATGTTTCTTCTTCTGGAGGACAGCATTTGCTATCCTAGATTTCTAGATTTCTTCCTTCAGAGCTCTAGGTTTTCCTTTAGATATTACAGCTTTTCACTAACTCCTAAGGTGTCTAAGCTTCTCCCCTTTATCACAGACCAGGGTTCTCTTCCCAACCCCTTTCACTGGCAGGAAGTTATTCTCCTTGTCCCTAAGAAGCAATAACTCCTTTTACTATTTGGCTTATATGAGAGTTCACTCTAACTAACCAGACTTTCTGCCAAAGCCTTCTCCAGTATTCTTTGTCTGTATAAAGCTGTTCTGTATAAGGCCAGTTCGGTGTAGTGATTAGGAGTGTGAACTCTAATATGGGAGAACTGGGTTTGATTTCCCACTCCTCCATATGAATCCTGCTGGTGTGACCTTGGATCAGTCACAAGTTCTTTCAGAGCTGTTTTCTCAAAAGCTGTCCTTGAAAGAGTTCTCTGAGCCCCACCTATCTCACACGTCCGTTGTGGGGAGGGGAAGGGAAAAAAGATTATAAGCCGCTCCGAGACTCCTTTGGGTAGTGAAGGGTGGGGTATAAATCCAATTTCTTCTCTCTGTGTAGCTTTCCTGACTGAGAATCTAAGTTCTCCTTCAGAGCAGTTTTAATATATTTAAGACAGTGAGGTTTCTCTTCTTCTCTCTATAGAAGTACTTTTCTGACTATTGCCTGTCAGAAAACACTTAATCCCAAATGTCCCTTCCCTCAGAATCCAAACCCTCTGGCTACTGATACAGACATTAGATTTCAAAGACCAAAAGGTGAAAGACCTCTTTTCCTTCCAGATCAGTTGTTTTATTTCCTCTCTCAGCTGATGTTGGCCAATCAGAGAGTGAGTAGTGCAGCCAATCACATAAGCTCTTCTCTCTAGGGAAGCTTAACTCATGAACTCCCTGACTCTCTAACACAAGCAGCATTTTTAAAAGCCTGCTTTTCTGTGCAATCTGTCACAGCTTAAATAAGTTATTCTGTGCCATGGCCACTATTTGAGATCAGTCCAGGTACACCTTGAGCTATTCTAAACTCTTGTCCAGGGCCGTCACTATTTGACCTGGGTATGATGAAAAACAAAACAGCACAGAAACACCCCCCTCCCAAAAAATACCAGCTGGTAATACAAGGATTAGAAACCTGCTCTGAATAAATGTAGGATACTAAACAAGTTCTGTTTCTTTCATGATCAAAACAAAACAACAAGAACATCCAGTTCTTACACTGCCAAAATTGCACCAGAATATATCATAGTGTAAGGGATATTTAATATAGGTCTTCAACCTGTAATATGAGTTCAGCATTGTGCTGTAAGACCTTATGAGCTACTGAGAATAACTGTGAAGTATGTACTAAGATTTGTGTGATGGGGAGTTGTTGGCCAGCAAGGCACTGCTAGTGCTCTTATGGATTTTAAGATTCATAAGCTTGAACTTGGGTTGCTAGTATTGGAAGGACCATGTGCATTCTCCATTGCTGGGGAAAGCTCCAGTCCACGCCAGGAGGCTGGCACCCTCGATAGTTCACCAAGACAGAGACAAAGCCTCCTTCTGCCATGAGGTTTCTTTCTGTCACACTACGCTGGTCAACCCCTGCCCCCTCCAACATACCTGAACGGATTATGCTAACATGGTTACCTGGCAACTGATGGTTGGGCCATCACCCAGTCGGCTAGGGCCATTAAAACACAATACAGTGGCCCCAGTGAGTCATCGGACCTTGCCCAGGTGTCTGTTCCTGTTGAGGTCATAGTTTTGCAATATTGT
The DNA here is from genome assembly GCA_029233225.1 of Lepidodactylus listeri. NCBI lineage: Eukaryota > Metazoa > Chordata > Lepidosauria > Squamata > Gekkonidae > Lepidodactylus > Lepidodactylus listeri. The sequence goes on along the minus strand of JARCFY010000001.1, from coordinate 111,765,157 downwards.
CCACTCCCCGGCCCTCCGCCTTTTGTTCACCTTTAACCCATGGTAGAACCAGAAAGGGACAGACCGCCTAGTAGGTGTGTTAGTGAGATGTGGTCTGCGCAGCCTGCCCCAAGACCACCTAATAAAAGACCTTGCACAGAGGCAATCAGTCTCTTGAGCCATTGTCCCCTATCTGCTTTGCTACCCCTTATGCCCAGCTTTCTATACCAATACCCTTGCCTCCATCTTTAGATCTCTGAATTCCAGAGAGAACCACGTGGTCTTGCTGGTTCGAGCCACATGTCCCATTTTTCTATATTTCTTTCCCCATCCAATTCTTCCTTCAAGTGGACAACTCCTCTTCAGGAAGGTAAGTATCACCCATCAACGAAATCCTGCTCATGCAAACGTGCTACTTTCTAACTTTATTTCCTAGGCCTGTGTGTATGTGTGTGTGAGTCTGTTTTTGGTGTGCTTGAACAACATTACCCAGTAAACAGCATTGAACTTGCTATCTGCCTTACGTGCCTCTTTCCTTGAGAACTCCTGGGAGGGGTGGGACCCTGGTATAGTTGGCAAAGAACCCGGTATTTCGCCAATTGCTCAGCATAAATTAAAGCAATTCAGCTAACAGAGTGCAGTTTGGAATGAAGAACCCATTTACCTTCCAACGTAAGTAAGTAAGTAAGTAAGTAAGATCTTTATTGGCATAGATAAAGCCATATCAGGAGGAAGGTGGGGGAAAGGGAAGAATAAAATAATATGATTAAAACATTACAGAGGGGGAAGCTCCTCTTCACATTGCTTTACCTTATGTTCCTGGATTCTCATATCAGTTAACAGATACTAACCCAGTGACATGAGTTATCTGGTCTAATAAAAGATATGAGACAAGCCTCTCATCAGAGTGCCCTTTCAGCTTACACAAAAGTGGACTGATTAGAGAGTAATGCAATTCAGCATGAAATTGGGCTTCCAGATTTACATATACAAAGTCTTTCAGAGTGGGGAATATTTCTGAATCTTCCAAGAAGAACCATTGTAGGTAAGGCATTGAGCCTGGAGAGCATAAAAGCTTGTTGTAATTGTGGAGAAGTTAAGTAAGAGAAATAAGAGGCTAAAACGCCCTACTCTGGCACTATACCAAATGCCATCAGAAAGCATCTTATTTGCTAAAGGATACAGAAATATTGTGTCCAAAAGTCTCTGTCAAGAAAAAGTGAACAACTGCAGACATACATTTGGCTAGATTAACTGCATATTTCCCCTGAACAATCCAACTGTTATCATATTATAAATTAATTCCTAGATATTTAAAGTGCTTAACTTGTTCCATGGGATTTCCTTTGATACGTCAATTAAGGTGTTTCCAAGACCTCGAGAACACCATTATTTTAGATTTCTCAAAATTTACAGATAATAAGTTGGACTTGCAGTAGAAAACAAATGCTGATAGGAGGCGCTTAAGGCCGCTCTGACAGCAAGATAACAGTACTGCATTATCTGCATAAAGTAATAGATAAACAAAACATAGGCCAAGCTTAGGGAAGTGACCAACCACTGTTCTTAAAATGTGATTTAGATCATTCATAAGTAAGTTAAATAGGTATGGGGCCAAAATATATCCCTGTTTAATCCCATGAAATTGAGTGTGTTAAATTATTGAGAAGGTTGTAGCGAACTTGGCAACTAGTTGAGGAGTACAGACTGTGGATAAGGAAAAGTAAACACTTTTCCATTCCCAACAAATCCTGCTTATCCTATAAGAAGTTCCTAGAAAGAGACTCAAAGGCACCTTTTAGATCAAGAAATGCGGAGAATAACCTCTTTCCACATGGGCCACTGTACTTCTCAACCAAACGGGCAAGGGTAGAGCAATGGTCCAAAGTAGATTTGCCAGAACAAAATCCAATCTGTCTTATACCTGGAAGACTATGGTCACACATCCAGGCCATAAGTTTGCCTAGCAGGTGTCTTGCATAGAGTTTGCCCATGATGGACAGTAAACTTATTGGTCAGTAGTTTTCTGTAAGTTTAGGGTCTCCTTTTTAAAAGATTGGCACTATAGTATTAGTCCATGATTTAGGCATGAGAAGGAGGAGGAGGAGGAGGAGGTTGGATTTATACCCAACCGTTCACTACTTGAAGGAGTCTCAGAGCGGCTTACAATCTCCTTTCCCTTTCCCTCACCACAACAGACACCCTGTGAGGTAGATAGGCTGAGAGAACAGCTCCAAAAGAACATGTAACTGACCCAAGGTTACACTAGCAAGGTTCATGTGGAGGAGTGGGGAATCAAACCTGGTTCTCCCCGATTAGAGTCCACGCTCCTAACCACTACACCAAACCACTACACCAAAGGAAATCTACAGCATCTGCAGGATTCTTGGCAACTCCAGTTAAAAAGGATCAGGTAATACATGATGTGAAAAATCTCTATCATGAAATTGGAGATGTAACTAGTAGCACTGACCTTGATAGATCAAAGGTCTGGTTCAGCACCATGGAATGCAAAACAGTTCAGGGCTGTGGTGCAGGTAAGCCATGTGCCATTTTCACAAGTGACTATTCAGCCCGTAAGGGAAAATATACAAGTAAGGAAGTGTTGTCATATCTTGGAAGCCAAGCAGGGTTGGCACTGGTTAGTATGCTGTGCCAAAATTCCTGTCTCTTTAATAGAGGCTTAATGTGTGTAGGTGGGAAGCTGAAATGGCATCCCGTTAAAGCTCCACTAAAAGGATGGGGCTTCCCATCCTCTCCAGGCAGTTGGCAATGTTACTTCATGTTATGCACCTTTCCTAGGTCCATATGTTCATATTCAACTATTAAGAAGTTCTTCTCCCACTTGTCATTTCACTTCCACAGCTCCTCATTTTGTCATTTGATGTTGTGACAAATTATTTTTTCACCATCGCATGAGCTTTTACGACTTCCAGAATATACTATTCTAATGAGTTCTGTGTGGTGTGTTCCCCCCCCCCCAAGATATTTTGATGACATCCACTGGTCCAGAAACTTCCTGACAGGTGGAAGCCAGTGGGATCATATTACATTCTTCTTAAAAGTTACACTGCTTGCCATGTGTTTCTACTCCTGATTCAAGGTAAAGCTCCTACATAATCTCTCAGAAAGACTGAATCCAGCCAAGGACACCCCTCTAAAAATATTTTAGGTGGACATTAGCTTGGTCTCTCCTGGAATCCACTGGCTCTGCCATTGATTGTCCCAGAGATGTGGAGTGCACTAAGCTATAAACCTCACTTAGCACCATCTTTTGTTTCCCTTAAAAGGCAGGAGAGAAAAAAATTCTGTTCCCCCAGGCCTCTGAAAGCATAGCCTACATTTTTTTGCTGCTGTATGCCCAATTTATTGGGTTGATTGTTCATAACTTGTAGACACAGTTAAAACAGATTTAACAATTTTAAAATAAATTTCCTTTATGTTGTAAACTTGCTTAGGAAAAAAATGCAACCTTGAATATTGATAAATGGAGAGTTCCTGGCTGGAGCTACCTTTCACAACCTTGACGCCCAGGCCCATAGCTACAGTGGGGCATTTCAGGGCCCAGCGCCCTGACTTTGCACCAGCCCCCCCAACCTTACCACCCTGGTCAGGCACCCAGACTTATTTCTTGCACTCGCCACCATTGCCAGCAGCCGCAGCAAGCCTTTCGCTATCCCCCCCCCCCCCAGCTCTCTGTATCTTTATGGAGTCCTCGCCACCACTGCCAGGGGCAGTGGCAAGCCTTGTGCCTCCTCCCTGCAGCTCTCTGTTTCTTTATGGTATCCTTGGCAGGCAAAGCAACCCCCACCTTCAGTCCTACACTGCTCATCTTGCCTGCCTCTCCCTTGCTTCTTGCCAGCCAGCAAAGCAAGCAAACCCCACTGTCTGGTCTCTGCTGGGCGCACACAGGGGTTGAGGCAGACAGGGTGGTTCCAGGGTAGGGGAACTTGTGAGGGCCTGATTGCTGAACCTCAGACACCTGGGCAGGGGCCAGTTACTTCACTGACCCTCTGCCTACCTGGTGCCTATTTCAGAGTTGCTGAGTTCAGAGCGGTGACCTCCCCCCTCTCCTTGGTCCCTCTCTTTCTCTTGTTTCCAGGTCGGTCACACACCTCCTCATTCCATGACTCTCGCTCCATACATGCCAGTTGTCATCCTCCTCAGTCAGCTTCCCCAGGCTCTTTTTTATTCTCTCTCCTCTCCCTTCCACCCCGCCTCCTCTTTATAGCAAACTGGCCATGGGGTTGGTCTTCTCTCTTTTCCCATCAGTGCACTTCCATCACATTTCTTCCCTTTCTGGCCAATGCCATTGTGGGAGCCCACCAACCCCTCCACTATGCCCTCCTTTGATTGTGGGGGTTCCCTGAGCTGGCTGGGGAGGAAGTAGCTTCAGCCCCCTGGGGAATCCTCTGATGGACTTGTCTTCTGGCTGCCACTGAAACATGGGAAACCCAGGCAAGCATGCTCCAGTGACTATTGCCGGGCAGGTCCCCCTGATCAGACCATATTTTCGGGTTGAGTGGCTTCTGCCTCTTCCGGTCCTTGGTTGCCCTGATTGTCTTCTGGTTGGGGTGGGGTAGAAAGAGACAGGAGGGCTGGAGGAGGGTCCCCCTCCTGACACCCACCTTCATTTCCCACTGCAAGCCACTGCAAGTAGAAGAGGAGGAGGTGATGGTGGTGGAGGAGGAGTTTGTTTTATACCCTGCCCTTCACTTGGAGTCTCAGAGTGGCTTACAATCTCCTTCCCTTCCTCTCCCCACAGCAGACACCCTGTGAGGTAGGTGGGGCTGAGAGAGCTCTGAGAGAACTGCTCTTGAGAGAACATCTCTGAAAGAACTGTGACTGACCCAAGGTCACCCAGCTGGCTTCACGTGGAGGCATGGGGAATCAAACCTTATTCTCCAGATTAGAGTCTAGTGTGAAGAGGGTGGCAAGGAGGGCTGCCCACCATTCTAGGCGCTTTTGGAATAATTCATGCAGAAGACTGTTGGGGCTAGGCACCTGTTAGCCGAATTGCTTTGATTTACGTTTAGCAATTGGCGAAATACACAGGTTCTTGCCAACTACACTCCCGGGAGTTCTCAAGGAAAGAGGCACGTGAGGCAGATAGCAAGTTCAATGCCTTTTACTGGGTAATGTTGTTCAAGCATACAAAAACAGATTCACACACACAATCACACAGGCCTAAGGAATAAAGCTAGAAAGTAGCACATTTGCATGAGCAGGATTTCGATGAGGGGAAAGCAATACGTTACCTTCCTAGAGATGAGTTGTCTGACCGATGGAAGAATTGGATGGGGAAGGAAAATATAGAAAAATATGGGGCACGAGGTTCGAACCTGCAAGACCACGTGGTTCTCTCTGTTCCAGGATACAGAGATTTAAAGATGGAGGCAAGGGTATTGGTATAGCAAGCTGGGCATAAGGGGTAGCAAAGCAGATAGGGGACGATGGCTCAAGAGACCAAATGCCTCTGTGCAGGGTCTTTTATTAGGTGGTCTTGGGGGTGGGCTGCGTAGACCACATCCCCCTAACACACCTACTAGGCAGTCCATCCCTTTCTGACCTTGTCATAGGTTAAAGGTGGACAAGAGGAGGAGGGCAGTGGAGTGGACAATATTGCAGAAACTGAAACTAAACAGGAACTATACACCTGGGTGAGGTCCGATGACTCACCTGGCCACTTCTATTGTTAGTTAATGACTCTGGCCGACTGGGTGATGGCCTGACCATCAGTTGCTAGGTAACCATGTTAACATAATTCATTTAGGTACATTGGAGGGGGCAGGGGTTGACCAGTATGGTGCAACAGAAAGAAGCCTCATGACTTTGTCTCTGTCTTAGGTGAACTGTCTAGGGTGTCAGCCTCCTGGCATGGGTTGGAGCTTTCCCCTACAATGGAGAATGCACATGGCCCTTCCAATATTAGCAACCCAAGTTCAAGCTTATGGATATCAAAATCCATAAGAGCACTAAAAGTGCCTTGCTGGCCAACACACCTTTCCTAATTTCAGTTGCTTAATTAGGCCTTCAATTTCATTTGGGCTAAGAGGTTGCTAGTTTGGCCAATCAGATGGAATTCTCTTTTGTTGGGGGGCAAGTGATACATCATAAAAATATTTTAAAAATAATCTGTCCAAGCTTGTGTGGACATAGGGATTTCAAGAGACTGGCCCCTGTCAATAAAAGCACCTGCACAATGGCCCAGGATTGCTTGTTATTGTTGGTTAAGGAGGCATTTTTCAGTAGGTCCCAATTTTATTGGAACTTTTTCTTATAAGTAACTATAATATGAATGTTTTTGTTTCAGATTATGATATCTGGTTGAGAGGATGGGTGCACTACTACTACAATAAAGATAATAGCTGGTATGTAATTGAGATTTTAAAATTTGGCATTCTTCATCAAATATTGAACTACTGAAGTTCCTAGGTGGTTTGTGCTGAGCAGTAGACTGCTGCTGTAAAACACAATTTATGGAGATTGCAAGTGAGCCATAGGACTGAAGAGCTTCTGGCAAATTAATAGCATTTGCTATTTGCTGGTTTAACACATTTAGTCTTTGGGGTTTACTCAGCTGATTTTAATCCTCTTCCATTCTTTTGTATCATCTAACTCTTCTAAATAATGACAAATTCTTGCAAGTAGTACTAGCAGGAGGGGCGTAAGAGGGAAATCCAAGTTTGGTGATCAAGGAACCGTCCAACCATATTAACTAGGGATGGGAAATGAGGGAGAAGGCCAATTATTGGGTTCAAAACCTTCATTAGGTTCAAAAACCTTATCAGCAAAAAGGAAACAAATCATGGGGCGTCCTAGACCTATTTCCCACAAGCGCTGCCCTTGTTTCGGGTCCTCTGTTTGCCCCGACTGCAGCTTCAATTTCACACTATTTGCTGTGGGGCACATGTTGACCCGGGGCTTCGCACAATTTCCTCCGTGGCTTCAGTGATTTGGTTTTTTGAGGATCACCAAAGCCACGGAGGAAATTGTGTGAAGCCCCGGGTCAAAATGTGCCCCGCGGCAAATAGTGTGAAATTGAGGCTGCAGTTGGGGCAAACAGAGGACCCGACGCTGGGGCAGCTCTGGGGCAGCGCTTGTGGGAAATCAGTCCTAGTGTGCCAGGACCTTTCAGTCTTTAATGCTGGAAAATACTTTTCTTTCTTTGTAAAGGAGAAGGGTACACTGGAGCTTCCAAAGGATATAAGAGGGAATTGGCTGCAGAGAAAGCTGCAGAGAGTTAAGGGGTTGTTCATGAGTACTAAAATGGGGAATGTCTTTCTGAAATTTTAAACATGAGTTATTCCCTTATGTGTACCTTTCCCATGAATGCATCTCCTTACATGCAAGGGTGAAGCTAGTGGTGGTGGGAGCTTGGCAGAGGGAAACTGCAGCACATGAAGCAGGAAGGGAAGATAGATCAGTCCTTCTGCTCTTGAAAATTAACTCTGGTAGCACTGGGATTTCTTATATTCTTAGCAGAGTGTAAGAATGTTCTTGCCCTTTTGAAGAAATACTATTTTCTACTAGATTTTCTTCTTTCTTCTCCTGGAAGAAATATCATCTTTCATACTACTTCTGTCTTTGAGACGTACAATGTACAATACAATATCTGTGGCTCCGAACAATGTATTACCATACAATCTCTAACAAGTTTTTAGCCACTTATTCGTGACATATTTTTTTCTCTAGGCACATCCTCCAACACACACACACACACACTTGATTCTCTGCTTCAGCTTTCCTTGAAATTGTCTTTGCATTACTTGAGCTTCATTCCTTGCTTCTACATCCTTTTTTATGCTTGAAGTGTTTTATATCTTATATTCTAATAGTGAAATCAGCAGATCTTTGGATACTTAAATCCAGTGACTGGAGCTGGGAACAGGCAAGACAGGTCTTTCTAGAAATCTGAAAAAGGCCCCAAGTTTGCAGAAAAATGTGAAATCTAAAAAAACAAACATTGGGGTTTTTTAAAAAATCTGAAAATGATAAAAGGAGTGCCTGCAGCTTTAAAAAGCGGATTCCCTTAGTGGTAGTTGCTAGGCAGCCACAGTATTCCAGACTGAGTTTTTGTGAGTAAAAAGGCAGGGGGAGGGGGCAGGATCCTTTCCAGGCCTGTTTTGGCCTTCAAGGGAGGAGTCATTGGGGCCAGGACAGACTCAGGTTGCCAGCTCCAGGTTGGGAAACTCCTGGAGATTTTGTGGTAAAGCCTGAAGAGTGCAGGGTTTGGTGAGGGGAGAAACCTTAGCATGATATAATGCCACAGAGTCTATCCCCCAAAGCAGCCATTTTCTCCAGGGGGACAGACCTGTTGTCTGGTACTCAGTTGTAATTCTGGGGGATTTCCAGGTCCTACCTGGAGGCTGGCAGCCTTAGACCTGACAGCAGCCTCTGAGTTACTTGATACTACCCAACTTGCATGACTCAACTAGGCCTAGCTGCTTGCTTTTTTTCAACAGCAACCACCCTATGAAAGCCAGTGTGGTTTAGCGATAAGAGCTTTAGAGTAGGGTCAGGTTTGAATCCCCAGCTTGCTGTGAAAGCTGACCGGGTGATTTTGGAGCAGTCACATACCCCACTGTGTTGTTATGCAGAAAAAAAGGAGAGCAGGAGAACCTGCTTTGGTCTCCACTGTGGAGAAAGACTGTAGTTTTCCTTGGTAGAGGCTGCAGGGGAGAAGGAAACAGAAAGCTGATAAAAGTAATAGGGCCAGAGGAGGCTTGGCTTCTGTTCTTTGATATATCATTTTTTTAAAAAAATTTACATGTGTCCCTCCAAGATTTGCTTTCAGTTACGTACATATCGAGAAATTTCTAAAGATTTAATTTAACAAAAGTAGTAAAAAAGACATGAAACACAGCAGCAAGAAATAATTGGATAATGATGAATGACTCATTAATATATTATGTATTTCAAAAGAGTATTTTTATTGGTGGTCGAAAGACAGTTGCTATTTGGGATGTGTACATTAGATGGTGCACAATAACATCCTAAAGAGACTGTTGCACAAAATATCATCACACCAGAGAGGGCCATATCCTAAGTACTTGTTCATATTACTTCCTATATCAACATAGCATCTGAGACAAAGTCTCCCCTAAGGAATGACAAGAGTCAAACAGGGAAGAAGGTATTATAGGAGACACCCTGCATATTGTGCTGTGGGGATAGCAATAGACATTTGAACTATATACAATGGAATCAATTGGGGGGGGGGCTAACTCCAACCCTCTGGTCCATACACTCACTTTCAATAATAGGAAAGGTGTATGCTGCAGTCTTCTATTGCAAGCTTTTAAACTGGATAGAATTGGATTCTCTATTATATCCTGAAGAGGCAGGATTTAGGAGAAGTGCCCTTGACCCTTGGCTTCTATTGTATCTAGCTGACAAATATTCTTCTCCTTCCAATGGTCTTCTTTGTGCAGCATTTATGGGCCTTTGTGTGGCATTTGATTCATCTCCACAAGAACAGACAAAATTGGCTAAAACATCAATAGACAAAAGTCTTCTTTGGTTACTTTATAAACTATATGAGAGTCCAACTGCACAGCTCTGTCGTGGACCAGAAGGGCAGTTCTGTGGCCATATATTTCTCTTGCAAGGTATCAAACAGTGATGTCTTTTAGCCCCTCAACTGTTCAATCTCTATGTGACTGATATGATTACTCATCGATGAAAAACAGGAGGGGTGTAAGGTTGCCAGATCCAACCTGGGAAACTCCTGGAGATATGGGGGTGGACCCTGGGGAAGGCAGGGACCTCACTAAGGTACAATGCCATAGAGTCCACCCTCCAAAGCATCCATTTTCTCCATGGGAAGTTATCTCTGTAGTCTAGAAAAGGGCTATTGAGTTTGACCATGTCAGCACTTAGGCCAGTGCAAGGCATATATGCTTTACTTTTTGACCCCTCCTCCACATCTAAACCTCCTTACAACTCCTGGCCATAGCTGTGCTTTTATGTTAGGAAGACTGAATGTCCTGCCAACTGTAGCACTCAGGGGGCACTTCACCCAAACATATTTTGATTACTACTGCCACTATGTATATGGAGTAACTAAGATCATAGAGCACCTCATCTTTTTCTGTGATTGTTGGATGCCGCTCAGAGACCTGTTGAAGAGCCTGTTGAGTCTCACATGATCTTTTTTTTTTTTTTTGCTGGCAGACACCAATCAGGAAATAACATGTTTTGTTGCCATATTTCTAGCACTTTTGGTTTCTCTATGCCATTAAAGAGATGGATTTTTGCCACCCCAGCAGGAATAACGAGACAGACAACAGTTTGGAATTAAAAAAGGGCCACTTTATTAACTATTTAACAGAACATTGCAGCAACGAGCAAACTAAGCAAGCACAGGAACAGGCAAGGCAGGTGTCATTCCCTGACACAACCTCCTTGCCCTTAATATGGGCGGGTCACTTAGCTCCAGTCTTGAGCCAGCCAAATTCTGTCTCGTAACCGGCAGCCCAGCATACTGGTTGCCCCCCAGGAGCGCCTACCCCTGAGACTGCACAGACCTTCAGGGAGGAGCCTAGCTGGAGAGGTTCCCAGAGGCGATCACCATTCTCCACCCCAGACCACACAGCCCTAGGGCAGTTCCTGATGAATGCCTGTTCCCAAACGGGATATGCCATAAGGCGCTCACCAGTTCCATTTTGCTTGCACGAACCTGCCAAGTGACCAATCTATTTAACACTCATCCACCACCTATGATCCTTAACCACTGCCCTCTCAGTGCAAAGTAGGCAAAAACACCCCCATCCAAGCAGCCAAACCAATAGAGGTGAAAAATTCCTACCTGGTCCCAATGGCGACCAGCAAAGCCTACACTGAGAACAGGGCGGGTGGGTGGGTGAGTACGCAGAGCAACTGATGAGGCAGGAGTGGGGCCTAGCATCATCAAGTGGCTGACCCCACCCCCTAAGCTCCGAACTGTGTGTAAAGCACAGCTGTTGTTGGCCTGTCCTCCTCCGTGGCAGCAAAGCGACCCCAGGGCTCCAGTGGCGTTGCCGGGAGCCCTGAAACTGAGTTGCCACCCCAGCAGGAATAATGAGACAGACAACAGTTTGGAATTAAAGAAGGGCCACTTTATTAACTATTTAACAGAACATTGCAGCAACGAGCAAACTAAGCAAGCACAGGAACAGGCAAGGCAGGTGTCATTCCCTGACACAACCTCCTTGCCCTTAATATGGGTGGATCACCTAGCTCCAGTCTTGAGCCAGCCAAATTCTGTCTTGTAACTGGCAGCCCAGCATACTGGTTGCCCCACAGGAGCACCTACCCCTAAGACCGCACAGGCCTTCAGGGAGGAGCCTAGCCGGAGAGGTTCCCAGAGGTGATCACCATTCTCCACCCCAGACCACACAGCCCTAGGGCAGTTCCTGATGAATGCCTGTTTCCAAATGGGATATGCCGTAAGGCGCTCACCAGTTCCATTTTGCTTGCACAAACCTGCCACAGCCAAGGCCAAGCCTCTGCTTTGGCCTTTGCTACCCCACACACAAACCTATCCCATGCTGCAAGTCATCAAATTAACCCAATGCCCTTGTTTACCAGATGCTCCCCCCCCCGGTGGGGCCAATGCAGGATTTAAAACTTAACCCCTTGTCAGGGTGCTGCCAAGCAAACCCAACCCAGATTCCACGGCCTGCCTTATCTATCTGCTGGCCTTGTGCCTGGCATGGTCAATACATGTGGGGTCCCAACTTTCTGCCACACCTGGAGGGAAGCATAGCTGACCACCCTAGCAATGTGCTGGGCCACCATGCTCTTATCATCACAAGGTCGACCCTGGCATACAACACTATCTGTACACCAGGCCACCTTGCTCTTGTCCTCACAAGGTACGATCCTGGCCTGCAACCTGTCCGAACGCCGGGCCACCTTGCTCTTATCCTCACAAGGTTGGCCCTGGCCTGCCAAATAAGGGCCAGGCCCTCCATCGGCCCAAACATTGTCCCAGGCATATTACCAAAACGTGAGGAGTAGACTGCCTCCTCAAGTAATAAGGGAAGGAGAAGAAGTCACTAATGCCCCTCCTTCACTACAACTCAAAGACCCTGCTGCAACCTGACGGGTGTCCATCAAGCCCGATGAGCTGCCCAAAAAGAATGCTGTGGCTGCAGAATGTGACCTTTCGTCTTGACTCACGGCCTGCAGCACCTGCAAGAGAAACATAATTAAAGACTGGTTCCATACCCTGAACCAATTCTAGATTAGGAGGCAGAAAGGTGCACTGCTTCCCTGAAAAGGAATCCAAACGTAGCATAAAACCCCCTCCAAAAGATAGGGACAAACAAGGACCATTGGGTAACAACTTAACCCAAGTCCAAAAACTACCAATCTAGATGGGTTGGGTCCCCTTATCATGAGGGGGGTTGTTGTTCCCTCCACCCCCCAAGCACTGGCCCCTTTTTCCACCCCCACAGCCCTTAGGCCTAGGGCAGCTGGAGAAGGTGTGAGGGCCAGCACACAGAGGGCACTCATGGCGAAACAAGCAGGACTCACGGCCACAGGCTCCCTGGGAGGTAAACTCCCAACAAAGTAGGCATTGTTGCACTGCCTGCCCCTCCTGTGTGCAGGAACCCGACTGCCCCTGAGCTCTCTTCACTGAGTGACCGCTGTGTGACCTCTAGCTTCAAAAAGCCCTACTTGGCGAGATAATTTGCAGCCACAAGTTAGGGTTAATTTTTGTCCCACCGCATGGATGGGTTCATGGCTGCTCACATCCTAAACTCCACATCATACTGCGACCAATCCAGGCTCGGGAAGTCTGTGAAGGCTTTATAAATGATGTCCATATACTGGATCGTAAATAAGGAATCCAGGGTACCAGTTCACCCATGTCCTACCAACTATGCGTCAGCTTAAGCGCTCTTTCTCTCATTCTAGGTTGTCCCTATCTTTTTTTTTAAATCTCACAATAGAGAAGACTAGAAACATCCATGTATTCACCTTTAAGGATCTTCTCCTTGGTGGCAATGGACAGATGGTCACCCAAGGGCAAATCCGCATCCCCGCTAGGCATTGCCCCCACAGGAACAGCTTCATACAAAGCCACCCCTGGATACTGAAAACCCGAGCCAGGATGTGGGTAGCCCAAGACCAGCCACACTCCATGGTAAGGGAGCGGAGCCCCAAAATTAGTGTACTGCATCCCCATGACCGGCAACATGTGCATGGCAGACTGTGATGGGCCCTGCTGGTATGGACCCCAGGGCCACTGTGCCCCATCTTTACCCAAGCTCTCCTCCTTACTCTACTGCCTGGGAGGGAGGGGCTCTGTATGCCTCCACCTGCTGGTCCCCATCGCCATGCCCTCGATAACTCGGAGCAGCTCCTTGGCTATCCTCAGCCACATCTGATCCCATCTGGACAAATTAGTGGGGCTGATCTAGGGTTAAATGATAGTAGTTCCCACACAGACCCACCCAAACGTTCCTCTCAGTCAAGCAACAGAACCCCAAGTCCTCGCTGATCGACAAGCAAAGGGGAGCTCTTATTGAGTGTATGGCAGTCCCCAGATCTCCTCCTATTTTTAGAGCTCCCCTAATGCCCCCATCTAGCTGGTGGGGAGGAAGCCCTGCCCCAAAAGTCTTCTGTCGCCCCACCTGAAAAGAGTGGGTGCCGCCGCACCTGCCCCACAAGCGGCAACTTCACCACCCGCAATGCAGGCATGAGCATTGCCCCCTCCCTCCAAGTGCCCCCCCCCCAGCTCCTGCCTTGCCCGAGACCCAACTAGATGTTATCTGGGAAAGGCTCACTAAACCCTGGGATCTCTGGTCCCTTCACTGCTGACGTACCGCATTGACAGAAATACTGGAAGTCTGGGATTCACACTTTCCCAGCTCAGTCACTCTTGGATTTAGACACAGCAGATAGGTCAGCTGATCTTGCCTTGATCCTCTCACAAACCTATTATCCTGCTGAAATAAACCAACCTGCCTAGGACATGATGCTTATTCCTATCCCTATTTCTATCCCTAGATAAACCCTATCTGAGGGCCCAACTAAATGTGATGGCATTCTTGGGTTGGGATTGGTGGTAAGCGTGGAGGGTGGAACTTGAAGCCATCCACCACAATGGCACAATGGCAAGAATGGGACAAGACAGAAATGCTAAAGGTGCTAATAGTGAACAGATCTCATCCCATCACCTGTTCTGGGTTTCAATCCCTTGGAAGGAATAGGTTTGGGTATGCTCTTGGAACCCGATCTACTGCTGGATAAGTAGATGGCAGCTGTAGCTAGGAGTGCCTTTAAAGGATTTGACTGGTTAGTCAAGTGCTGCCTTTCCTGGGCAGAAAAGATCAGGCCACTGTGGTGCATGCCTTGGTTACATCTAGACTAGATTACTGCAATGTGCTCTATTTGGGGCTGCCCTTAAAAAACTGTTCAAAAACTTCCATTGGTACAGAATGTTGCAGCCAGTAATGGTCTTAGGGACCATGTCACTCCAGTCTTGGCCCGTCTATACTTGCTCCCTATCTGATTCTGGGCACAATTCAAGGTGTCAGTGTGGATTCCACTGAACAGGGGAGTTAAGCAAGGATGCTTTTCTACCTTAGCTGCCACTGCGTAGCCCTGATTCAACATAAGCCAACCTCCAGGCAGCACCGGGAGATCTCCAGGCATTGCAACTGATCTCCAGATGACCAAGATCAGTTCTCCTGGAGACAATGGCTGCCCTGGGCAGTGGACACCATGGGACCACACTCTGCTGAAGTCCCTTCACACCCCAAACCTTGCCCCCCCAGCTCTACCCCTCAAATCTGCAGGTATTTCCCAACCCAGAGTTGACGAATCTATTCCTAGCTACAGAACTGCGCTCCAGACCCTTGGAACCAAGAAAACATGGCATAGGAGGAGGTGCTTTTCTACCTTAGCTGCCACTGCGTAGCCCGAAAGCAACATAAGTCAGGGGTGAAGGGGACCATACCTTTAACCATGTGGCTCACCTTCCTTACTACCCACATGGGGCAGCAAAAGGACTTGAGACAGCCCTGTGCCTGAAATGACACATTAGCTGCACCAACAAATGCGAACACATTGTTCTGTGACAATTAATTACACTGCTAGGAGTAGGGTGGTCTGCCTCGACACCCCATGGGTCCTAACCCCTCTTCAAGGAAGTGCTTAAGATAGCTGATTATTAGATGAAATAAAATGGCCGCCGACCATGAGGCAGGACAAACTCAACAAAATGGCCTCTGGGAAGTGACCTACCCAAGATGGCTGCCACCCCAGGCACCTAGTTAGTCAGTCTCCCTAAGTTGCCCTACCCGAGATGGCCACCGCTAGGGAAACCACAAGGAGATGGCTGACCTTCCCAGCCCTCTTAAGATGGCCGATGTAACTGCCGCCCACACCAGACTAGAAATGGGAGGGCGGGGGAAGGTCCACCGAAACATGCATCTTCCTAAATTCCTGCCACAAAGGCCCACAAGCCGGCTGTGCAGCCTCAACCCCTAAAGCCCACTGCCTGGAGCGAGTTGTCACCACCCCGTGGGGCCCTGCCACCGGCTGAAGCCCAACCACACTGTCTCCTCCAAAGCCTCAAGGCACCTCCTCGCACTCTGCACGGCACCACCCACGAGCCTCATCACCTGTCAACAATTTCTGGCCACTGCCCACCAAGTCAGGAGTTGCCGCTGCCCCGAAACAGGCTTCGCCGCCGTCTCAAGGCCACCGCTGCCTCCCGTCACGGCCCCAATGCCAGGAGCTCCCTCTGCGCTCTGCCGCTTTCAACACGGGTAGCAGAAGACCACCGCCACCAATACCATTCGCACCACCACTCGTGCCGCTGGCTCCGTGCCGAAGAAGGGGCCGACGGGCCACATAAGCTCGGGCCAAATGTAGGCCTGCCGATGCTTCCCTCTCTGCGTGCTCTGCTTAGGCCAACTGAAGCCGTGTCCCACAAGCCACCACCGCCGGTGCAAAGAGAAAAGTGGGGGGGCGCCTAAAACGCATTGCCACCGCCAAGCCCCAAGCCTCTGCTGATGAAGAAGGGGGGGCATGCCTGACTCGCACCGTTGCTGCTGCCACCACCGAGCAACTCCCTGGGCTGCCCAGACAGGTAGGCCCAGACTCGGAGCTCCGAAAAGCATGCTCAGTCCCTGACAAGCATGCGGAGCAACTGACGAGGCGGGAGCGGGGCCCAGCATCATCAAGCAGCTGGCCCCACCCCCTAAGCTCCGAGCTGCACATAAAGCACAGCTGTTGTTGCCCCGTCCTCCTCCACGGCAGCAAAGCAGCCCCAGGGCTCCAGCGGCGTTGCTGGGAGCTCTGAAACCGAGTAATTGGCCATGTTGCATTTTAATGCTTACTGTTTTGTATGTTATCTTGCATTTGCTTTATCTTGTATTTTATCTTTGCATTTGAAGCATAATAGTAAAAGGAAGGCTAAGGCTGTGGTCACACACACTAAATAATCCACATTCAATCAACTTTCAGTGCACTTTTGAATTGGCTTTTTACTGTGTGAACTGGCAGAATCCAGTTGGAAAGTGCATTGAAAGTGGATTAAAAGTGGATTATTTAGTCTGTGTGACCACAGCCTAATAACAGTACTTGTTTGCAGGGCTCTTTTTAGGCCAGAATGCACAGGAACAGCATTCCAGGTGGCATCTGAGCCCACCCCCCTCTCCCCACAGCAGGAAAGGGCCCCGCGCACTGGATCTGAGAGCCAGTTTGGTGTAGTGGTGAAGTGCGTGGACTCTACTCTGGAAGAACTGGGTTTGATTCCCCACTCCTCCACTTGCACCTGCTGGATGACCTTGGGCAAGCCATAGCTCTGTACCAACTGTTCTCTCAAGGACAGTTGTCTCTGAGCTCTCAGCCCCATCTACCTCACAGGGTGTCTGTTGTGGGGAGGGGAAGGGAAAGGAGTTTGTAAGCCACTCTGAGACTCCAAGTGAAGGGTGGGGTATAAATCCAATCTCTTTCTCTTCTCTTCTTCTCTCCATGCAGAGATTGAGTGTGAGGCCTAGCCTCCCAGCTCCTTGCACTTAAAGGGAGCATTCCCTTTAAGTGCAAAGAGCTGTCAGGAAAGGGCCCAATGCTCTGGATCTCCACATGGAGATTGAGCTTGGGCCTGGCCTCCCAGCTCCTTGTACTTAAAGGGAGCATTCCCTTTAAGTGCAAAGAGCTGGTGGGAAGGGGCCCTGTGTACCAGATCTCTGTGTGGAGATCAAGCATGAGGCCTGGTCTCCTGGCCCATTGCACTTAAAGGGAGTGTTCCCTTTAAGTGCAAAGAGCTGGCGAGAAGGGGGCCTGGCTGTTGCAGCTCTCTCCATCTGGCTTGCCACTGCCCCATTGCAGTTCACCACACCTATGCTTTTTCTGGTCCTGGTAAGCACCTCCCCCCATCTGTCCCCCCCTCTGTTTCTTTCTTTCTCTCTTTCTTTCTTTCCCCTCTCCCTCTCTCTTGTTCCCTCTCTCTGTCTTTCTTTTCTTTTTCTCTCTTTTCTCTCTCTCTCTTTTCCCTCCCTCCCTCTCTCCCTTCCTTCCTCTTCTACCTCCTTTTCTTTCTTTTTTCTTTTTTCCCTCTCTCCCTCCCTTTCTCTCTTTCTTTATTTTTCCTTCCTTCCTTCCTTCCTTCCTTCCTTCCTTCCTTCCTTCCTTCCTTCCTTCCTCCCTCCCTCCCTCCCTGTCTCTCTCAGGACTTCAGATGATTGGTGATCTTGTGATAGTAGTGATACTCTGATGTGGTAAAGACCACCTGTTCACAGGATCATTTTACCTGTGGGACAGACTCTACATGGTAACCAGTCCACTGGTGCATAATTGCTTGTAAAAAATATTATAGTGTAATAATTCAGGTGGGTAGCCTTGTTGGTCTGAAGCAGCAGAACAATGTTGGAGTCCAAAGTTTCATCCAAGGTATAAGCTTTTGTGTGCATGCACACTTCTTCCATCTGAAGAAGTGTGGGTGGCACATGAAATCTTATACCTTGAATAAAATAGTCCACAAACTACTCCCGTCTAGTGCATCCACAAACCTAGGGTTTTTCTGCCAGTGAAGTAGGGTTGCCAACTCCAGGTTGAGGAAATCCCTGGAGATTTGGGAGTGGAGCCTGAGGAGGGTGGGTTTGGGGGAAGGAGGGACCTAAGCAAGGCATAATGCCATAGACTCCACTTTCCAAAGCAGCCATTGACCTGATCTCTGTAGTTTGGAACTCAGTTGTAATTTCAGGAGCTCTCCAGACCCCACCTGTAGGTTGGCAACCCTAAAAATTCATATTCAGTCTCTAGTTCTGCAGGAAGACAAGCTGATTTCCATGGGAACCTAAACTTTAGGAACTGATTCTAATCCAGTGTGGGAATAATTGTTGGACATAAGATACTGGTTCTGGCAAGATTTTGTATAGATGGGACATAAAATAATGTTTTTATTGGTTTTGTCAAAACCGTTTTGACAACAAACAAGGTAAACAGAATAAAAAGCAAAAGGTGGGTGTGGCTGGATGACCACGCTTCTGGTAACATGGGGTGTGGCCTAATATATGAATGAGCTGCACTGTCATGGGTGTGGCCTGGTATGCTAATGAGCTGTGCTGTCAGGGTGTGGCCTAATATGCTAATGAATTCCTCCTGGGCTTTTTCTACAAAAAGAGCCTTGCTTGTTTGGTGTGCTAAAAGTATTCCTTTGCTTCACTTTATGACTTAATTAAATCAGAATTTGAACACTGAATAAATTGTGTTTATTCAGACACAGAAACTTGCAACTTTGGATGGGAACCCCTGCTTAAATATGAAATATAAATTCATAAAAACCTTTTTTTAAAAAAAAAATCCAACTTTTTTATAGTAGACATGCAAATCAGATTTTGAACTTGAATTTGGAAAAGACTGAAAGGTGAATGGAATAGTTATTGCTTCTGAATAATTGCTACAACGTTTGGAAAGAGAACTCTTTTGGAAAAAGGATTCAATTCATGATGGGCTTTCAGTAGTAAGATACTGTTCCACCTTCGTTATTTCACCTCATCGTAATTATGTCTTTGTTCAGGATTATTGAAGGAACTCAGAATTAAAATTAACATGTCCTGTTGATTGTTTGGAATAAAAATAGTTTTAGAGGGTAGGCATGTTGGTCTGGTTGGTCTGTGCTACTGGACTCAAATCTAATCACAATAAAAATGTCCTTCAAAGTCATATTTCAAGGAGGAGGGCCATCTGTCTGGACTTTCCTCTGTACACAGGCTGCTGCTGAAATGTAATGATGACTTGAGCATGATGTCTTTACATTTGTTGGCAGCAAGATAAAACATACTGTGCTCTGTGAAACACAGATGGGCAATAATTATATTTAAGAGAGAATAAGTTGGGAAAATCTGGGCATAGTTAGAGTAAACGGGGAAATGTGTCTTCATTGACCACATTGCCTTGGCCAATGACAGCCTTAAAATACCCTGCCACAGCTGATTGCCTTTCCTGGCACTTCTTCTGGGAGACTTGTATTGAAAAAAATAGGTAACACAGTCTACATAGATACCATGTCAGTTCCAGCACAGTGAAATGGCGCATTATAAATGTGTTAGTTTTAAGGTGCTACAAGATGGTTTATTTTTACTTTAAAAATAAGGTTTTTATGAACTGTTTTCAGCAAGTACTGCTTTCCACACCATTTCATAACCATGTTGGAGAATGTTATGACACAGCCAGCATCTCCAATGGGTGTAGGGTTGCCAACCTCCAGGTGGGGCCTGGAGATCTCCTGCTTTTACAACTGATTTCCAGCTGACATCAGCTCCCCTGGAGAAAATGGCTGCTTTGAAGGGTGGATTCTATGGCATTGTGCATGCTGAGGCCCCCTCCCCTCCCCAAACTGTGCCCTCTCCCAGCTCTACCCCCAAAGACTCCAGGTATTTTCCAACCCCGAGCTGGCAACCCTAAACTGGTGGCAGTGGCACCCGGTAGCCACACAGGGTACAACAGCCTCAGCTGAACAGCCTAGGGTTTTGCATTGGGCCTGGTTGTGGCAGCCATGCAGCCTGGTAGCTTCACTGGTCCCAGTAGCAGCTGGGCAGCCCAGGGCTCTGTGCTGGACCTGGCAGCTGCTGCACAGCCCAAGATCTGCACTGAGCCTAGTAGCAGCCAAGTTGCGCATGCCAGCACAGCCTGGAAACTGTGTTGGGCATGATGCCACCAATGGCGCAGGCCAGGAGTCACACCAGGACCACCAGTGGTGGAGATGCATGCCCAGGAGACACTCTGGGTACAGGTTTGGTGAGAAAGTATGTGTGTGGGGGGGAATCCCCCACATGTATTGTGGGCCTATATCTGTATATATTAAAGAGCATGGGTGAGAGATTAGAGACCCACAGCACCACACATGATAAATTCTACCCAGTTGATTCTGCACCTTCAGTGGAGACTCTGTATCCAGTCAGATGGAAAAGAGTGAAACTACCTAAGGACTATGCATTTAATACCAATTCCATATTCACACTGATAGATAAGAATGGAGTGGTTAACTGTATCAAAGGCTGCTTGATGGAATCAACAGGAGATTGTCCCTTGTCCATCTTTTTTTTTTAAAAAAAAAATCAGTGCAATTAAAGCTATTTTGGTACCAGACCCAGGCCTGAACCTAGACCAAAATCGATCAAGAGCAGATGTGTCATTCAGGAAACCCTAGAAATACTGTCACCTCATGTTTAATCGCCTTCCCTAGAAAAGTTAGAGTGGAGATTGCCTATAATTGGCCATCTCATCCTTGTCCAATGAAGGTTCTTTGAGCAGAGGTCTAATAACTTCCTCCTTCAAAGGCCTAGGAAGAGCCCCCTCAGTCAGGGAGGAGTTGATGCTTTTCATTAATGGTGGCAATACCCTTTCCTGGTAAGCTTTTAGAAGCCATGATAGACATGGGTCCAGAGCACACATGGTAGCCCTCACACTCCCAAGAACCCTGTCAACATCCATAGGAAGGATCAATCTGAAACTATTCATAACAAAAGAAGAAACAGGCACTTCCTACACCTCAGATACTGGATCTGCATTCAAAGTTGGAATGGATGAGAAAGATTTTGTCAGCAAAACCTCACAAAAACATGACAGCTAGGAGCCAAATTTTCATCAACAGTAGGGATGGACTTAGGTGTTAGCAAATCACAGAGATCAACTGAAATCTTAAGCAAACTTTAAATATACAGTGGTGCTGTAGACAATTCATAAATATAAAATGGAGAAATGGAAGATGCATTACAATTTTGAAACCATACTAGGCAACTCAGAACTTAAAAATCCAGGGAGAAATGTAGTTTAGGAGAATTTCCAAAGCATTCTTAGAGTGAGGCCATCCTTGGAACTCTTAATTGGCCCCTCATTGCAAGGATGATACTTACTTGCTCAAGTAAAAATAAACTAAGATGGAAGAACTACCTCTGAGCAGAGAAACATAGACATGTGATTTCTTCTTGACGTTTATCATGCAGAATAAGATGGAGGGAAGCCCTCATAATCCATACTCTTTGGCTTCATGCTTACTAGGGTTAGATACATGGTCTTCTTTGCACACTGTACATACCTTTTAGTTATGTGGACCATGAAGTAGAAAGAACAACGGGGCCACTGGTCCAAATCTTGGAGCCAGGGTAAAGTTTCCCCAAAACAGTGGTTGGTGGGAAAGTTGGCTATTCTATAGATCAATTGCCTTTAGCCTAAGATCCAGGCACATGTCTTCTTGTCACCTTTCCAAGGGGATTCTCAGCTGATTTCATTTGTAGTTGCTGTAGTCTACTGAACTACAGAATCAATGTGCTCTGTGCTTCTATATTCCTCTTATACATGGAAGAAATAGTTCCTTTCTCAGTCATTATATAATAGTTGAGTGGCTTGTTGTTTACTTTTCTCCCCCTCAAGCACTGGATATAACAGTAATCTCTACTATGGACAGAACAAAAGGCAGGGAAGGAGATAATAGGGGGTGCAATATATCCCAAGAATGGCCTGAATTCTTCTAGTCATGCTTGGATGTACAGTCACAGGAAACTGAAGTGGGTAGTCTGCTTTGTTTCCCAGAAGCACCCACTAATTTCTAAAACAATCAGGAGTGTCCTCAAATGCCATATCAAGTTTTGGGAGGATAGGAGAGACAAAATACAGAGCAGCAAGTACAGAAGATCAGTTCTAAGTTACTTTGGAATTCAGTCTTAATTTAATAGTAGTTACTTTAGGCTGAATCAACCAGTGTGATGCCTCTTTTATGCTGTGTGTTTTAACACTGCTTCACTTCAGGTTTCAAATTACTTTATTGGGGGCAATGCTCCCTCTAAGCTGTGGAGTCTTGTGAGCAAAAATTCTACTTTGTGAGCAACTGGCATTAAAGTTCTGAGTGACGGATTTGGCTACTGCATAAATTAGTTTGCTCTGGAGCCATCCTTCCAGAGCTAAGACAAAAATGTGTGAGCCAGAGGCTAAAAATCTGTGAGCTAGCTCACACTAACTCAGCTTAGAGAGAACATTGATTGGGGGATGTCTGCTTTGTCTTGTTGTTTTAGTCTATTGTTTATCAGTAGAACATCCACCGGGGTAGAGGTTGGGGAAATGGCTTCGCTTTCCAAAATACAAATTAAAAATAAAATAAAATATAAAACACACAATCATTTTGCAACTAAAAATTTGTGGTAGATGGGGTAATCAGGCTGGGGGACCAAGCGAAGACCAAAGGAATTTTGAAAATGTCTCAACAAAAACATTATTGCAAAGAGGAAAAAGGAGAGCCAGTGATTTTAGGTAAAATGAACCGAACACAACTGTGTTTGCGGTTAGCATGATGGCTTTCAAAAGTCTTTTAAAAATTGTTTTGATTTTTTTTTTGCATTAACACTATTTCATTATTGGTGCACACCTGACGGGATAGCTAATGTAAACAAGCGCAACCAGGTATATTTTATGAAGAATTAGTGGAGCAAGGATAGAAAATGTCTGCATGTGATTTAAACTGGAATGAAACAAGAATGGCGGACTTGGAGTGGTAAAAACAGCATCTAGTTAAACCAGTGTAGTGTGGGCATGAAAATGAGTTAACCACAGGAGGGCAGTAAACAAATGTAGACAACAAAATTTATAGTAACGCAATACTGGTTTCAGACGAGAAGAAAATATAGACAGTTCTTTTGGGGAATGTTATGAAACCAGCACAGACATCATTTATTGATTGATTGATTGATTGATTGATTCAATTTCTAGGCCGCTCTCCCCGCACAGCAGGCTCAGAGCGGCTTACACATTTTAGTGGACCAAGTCCACAATAAAACAATGAACATCATATGTAGATTTGACCTTACCATGTCTCACCATGATCATAAATGTAAAGGATACAGAAGATGTGTGATCTGGAACACAGGAGGATGGCAACCACATCCTCCCTAAATTTCACCCCTGTATGTTCTCTATGACTTTATTACTTTGGCAATTGGATTCACATTCCAATAGTTCAGTTTCAATTAACACTTTCACAAATTATGAGATTTTTTTTAAAAAAATGGATATTAAAAATGGCAAAGCATAAAATACTGGTGAATGTAGTTTGTTTGTTTTTTTTATCTGAAGTAGGCAAAAACTGCTCTGCTCAAATTGCAATTTGATTGCAATTTGTAAGAAGCACTGTTAAACACCAACAAGGCCTATTTTTTCAAATATTAGAAATTATATAAATTATATTATAGTATTTTGCACTTGTACAGTTATACATTTCGTCCCCCCAGTCCCTGTGACCCTCCTCTGTGCACTAGACTGTACTTCACTTGACGGAGGGGAAATGACCATATTAAAGTCATACTTTCTTGTTTTGAGCTTGTTAGCATATTGGTTGTGGTATGTAAGGCAAATTGGTCCAACAGGCACCATGTTCTACCATGGAGAATGTTAAATTTATTCAGTTGGCTCAGGTCTCAAGCTGCTAGACCTCAATTAGGAGTTAACCTCTCCAGCTCTATTCCCACCCCACCCAATGCATATAGTATTCATTTATGCTACCATCAATAGATTGATAGTTATGCTTGTATAGTAACCTTTGACCCAGACACTGTTTCTTTCTCTTAAGAGATTTTATTTCAAAGAAAAGAATTACCTTCCTACTTCAAATCATCATGTATGTTGAGGAAAATCTTTGAAAACTCTCTTATTCAATACATTCAGATTCAGGTAGGTTACTTCTTGCCTCTCTTTGTATTTTAGTATGCATGATCTCTATTAGTCTTTGTCTGGGGCAGAAAGATAATATGTAATTTAAAAAATCCTAACTTTAAATATATGGCTGTGATCAGATGGGCTATTTGACCCGATTTCATTGCTTCTTCCTTAGGGATTAAAAATGATTGTTCAGACAGTGAACTGTCTCCCGTTCTACAGTCGTTGGCAGCCTGTACTCACAGCTGACTTTCCCAACACCAGAAAAAGCAGACCTTTACAGATTGAACTGGTCTCAAAGTGCATTTCCTGATGTCTGAACTTTCTCTTGCGAAATCAAGCCATTTGGGAGAGCACACAAAGAGAGCACACTTGTGTCTGCAACATTTTAAAAATTCATTTAGTGGTGTGCACTTATGCAGATCTTTGCCCCATGTGTTTCTCTTTGGGCAGGCTCCTCTCTGCAAGCTATACAGCTTCAGGGGTAGGCACTCCTGGGAGGCAATCAGTTTGCTGAGCTGCTGGTCGTGAGCCAGATTGGTGGCTCAAGACCGGAGCTGATGTCTCACCCATGATGGGGCAAGGAGGTTGGTCAGTGTGAGTGATGCCTGCCTTGCCTGTTGTGTACTTGCCTTAGTATTCCCCTTACGACTTAGTTATGTTTCTGCAAATAGTTAATAAAGTGGCCCTTGTTTGATTCCAAAACTGTTGTCTGTCTCATTATTCCGATTTGGAGGGGCATTTTAAAACTTTCCAAATAAAGACATCAGTATGTTTCAGCTGTTTTCTGCCTACAGCCTTGTGGTGCATGTGGTTGGGAAAGGAGTTAATTGAATAGTGAGTTTTTTCAGAGAAGGAAGGGGAAGGGAGGCAGTCTGAACAATGCCATGACTCCAACTTCAGTCTAAGCTTTTAAATAAAAACATCAGCACACGAGACACAGAATGAGGCTTCTCTATTCTCTCCCACAGCTTTAAAACTTTTGAAATGTTTATTTTTTAAAAAGCACAGTTTTAAAAACCACTGCCCTCACAGCCAAACTACAAATTCCAGCAGCCTCGTCCTGCAATCCCATTGGCCACCAGCTGCCAGAAGTTTGATGTGATACTACCCATAAGCACTGATGTGATACTACCCATAATGCACATGCTCAAAGACAAATAATAAAGAAAAGCTCCCACTCCACAGCTGCCATTTGATCGGTCTTCCACAGTGTGAGTGAAGGGTGAAATGGATTAAGGATGGAATGTCTGATCAAATTTCGCTGTTACAAAAGAACACAAAGAAATATGAGGTGGAGCCATGTGACCAGAGTCTATATGTTGATGGGTTCTGAACTATGCAAGACCTGATACTATAGCAAAGAGACCTGATAGGGAGCCCTTGAATTCATCTCCATGCTTATTTTCTCCTTAAGGTCTCCTGAGATTGATGATAATGCAAACAGTAAAATTAAGATGAGGACTCCAGTAAAATTCCACACAGTCTGAAAGCACTTCCAGCATAACAAAAGGGGACTCAAACTAAATGAGTCTACTTGAAGGTAATAACATCAGCCACTTTTCTCACCTCAGTGATTAAATCTGATAATAGCCCTAATGCACGGAAGTATCCATCTGGCAGTTACCCTAATAAACTCATTATTCCCCCAGACACAACTATCTGTATACTCCCAGTCTTTTATCTACCCTCAAGATCATCAAGTAATGATGCCATCCCAGTCACATAGCTGTCACTTTTGCTATTCTAAATTTTCCCACCTAGCAGTTAAAATCTGAATTGGCCAATGCAATTCAACTTTTGTTGCTCTAATCCAATCCCAACCTTGGGGCACACTCCCTATCTCACTTCTAGCATTTTCCTGATAAATATAGCCCCCAAATGTCCTGATAGTTTGCAGCAGTTTTCAGGACCTTCCAGTTACTGCTCTTGTGATTCTGCTCAGGACCCTCAGAGACTTAGAGCTGGCTTTGGTTTCTGCCCCACTTTTCTTTTCAATCTTTCTCCAGATTGCCACTTTAGATTGCATGACACAAAGTGCTGCTGTGTGTCCTTCTTCTGCTTCCCTCTGGACCCTCCAGGACTTCCATCTTCTTCAGGACAGACCTGTATGTTTTTATTTGCCCCCTTCTTTTATTTCCTTCTGTGATTATTTTATTGCTTAGGTGTTATTTAGGTGTTAGGATTCAATGTGTGTGTGTGTTTGTGTGAGTATACAATATTCTGTTTGTCTCCTGATTTCCTGTTTACTATATTTCCAAATGAAGATTTACATTTGAATCTATTTTTGGCCTATTTAGTCCTGGGAATCTTTGTTTTCTCATAGCAAAGCATTACCCAAATTCAGGGCCCCATTTTATGTCAGGCAGGGATCTCTTAATATAATTTTGTCCTGGAAAATAACATGTTTGTACTTGACATGCAAGGAGGATGTTCCAGTTTTAAAGGGTTATACACAGGTAGGCCATTTGGCTAACAGACCCAGATTGAAAGAGATCTTGAGGCTATAGTGGATAGCTTGATGAAACTATTGACTCAGTGTGCAGCTGTGGTGAAAAAGGCAAATTCCATGTTGAGGATTTTTATGAAAGAAACTCAGAATATTGTAATGCTCTTAAAATAGAGCCACAGTGCATCTTCATTTGAAATCCTGCATACAATTCTGGTCATTGTATCTTTAAAAAGATATTGTATCCCAAAAAGGATATTGTATCTCAAAAAGTATAGAAGGCGGCAACCAAGAAAATCAAAGGATTGGACCACCTTTGTAATGAGGAAAGACTGAAGAGTCTGGGACTTTAATTTAGGAAAAAAGAAATCAAAATGGGATAACATGATAGAGGCTTATTAAAATATAAACAGAGAGGAAAAGTGGCTAGAGGGAGCCTTTTCACCCTTTCTCAGAATATTAGAAGCGGGGGGAGAGACCCAATGAAATTGATGTGCAATAGGTAACAGGACAAATAAAAGGAAAACCTTTTTACTGAATGAGTAATTAAATTGTGGAATTCATTGCCACTGCAGGTAGTGACAGCTGCTAGTGCATATGGCATTAAGGATTAGACAGGTCTATGGAGGATAGCTCCATCAGTGACTACTAGCTATGGTGAGTTAAGGAAACCTCCATCTTCAGAGGCAGCAGACCTCTGAATACAGGAAGCAGTGGCAGGGGGAGGCCTTGGCCTCTATATCTTTTTTGTTGGCCCTCTGGGGCAACTGGATGGCCAGGGTTTGAAGTGGAGTGCTGGACCAGCTGGACCCCTGGTCTGATATAGCAGGGTTCCTCTTATAACACCTATTTCAAGAAAAAAAAAACTTGTATAAGTGGTCATTGGTTACAAAAAAGTAGGAGGGCATACAGTTGAAAAACAGTTTTATGCCAGCATCTGAGAAAAAAAAAATTAACAATATATTATGGCCAGCCTGAGTCCAGGGTGGCTGAAGACTCCTCTGGAGTCAAGGAGCCATATGCTGCGAGCTCTGAACCAGTTAAAGTTAGTGAACTGGAGATACAGGAGCCTCAAGATTAATTGCCAGTAGTTGACCTTGACCCACCCATGCCTAGCTCTGAAGTAGCTGATGAAGCACAGCTGCAGGAAAGTAACCCACCAGGCTTTTCCCATTAATTGACCAGTAAAGAGAAAAGCTCCTGCAAAACTTAAGAATAGGTAGAGTGCTTGCCTCTTGTCTCTGCACCAGCTCCTTAATGATAGCAGTTCTGAGTAAGTGCAGGAGAACCTCCAAGCAGATGGCTGTAAATCAGGGTTGTTAAGGAATGCCTATATCAGTGGTGGCGAACCTATGGCACGCATGCCAGAGGTGGCACTCAGAGCCCTCTCTGTGGGCATGCACGCCATTGCCCCAGCACAGAGTTTGCAAGATTGGATAGCAAAAATCACATTAATTGTTCAAAAGCATGCCAAATGCAAACTTTTACCTTTCAATAAAAAGTTGTTGGTATCATTGAAAGCTCTGTTATTGTGTTTTTCTTTTTAGACAAAAGATGTTAATGTATGAGTTGTTTTTTCTAAAACGAAAACCTCAGTATTCAGGTCAAATTGCCGTGTTGGCACTTTGTGATAAATAAGTGGGTTTTGGGTTGCAGTTTGGGCAGTCGGTCTCTAAAAGGTTCACCATCACTGGCCTATATAAATCAGACCTAGAGAACTGTAGATTGTGAAAGCGACATGTCACAACCCTGTGAATTTTGTGACCACAACTCTAGACTCTGCCTACCTCCTGTGGCAGCCTTTGGACTGACCCTTGACTCTGCTTTTTGGACCTTCCTGAACCTTGACTTTGCTTTCCTTTCCTGAACAACCCATGAACTCTGACTGCTACTAAACGGTATTTCATCTCTGGACTGGACTCTTGACTGTGATCTAACTCTGTTGCCTTGCTCTGTGGTTTAGCTCTGTTGCCTTGCTCTGCCTGTATTCCAGGACTCTCTCTCTCTCTACACACACACACTTTCCCCACAAAGGTTCCCCCCCCCCGGTGACGATGAATTTCAGAGTTCTGTTCAGGCTTGTTCATGTATTCATATTTCTTTTTTTAAACTTTATTTTTATATTTATAAAATTGTACAAAATACAACATAAACATAACAATTGCTCAACATATCTTTGTTTAACCATAGGAGCAATACAGTATACATACAAATACCTATGTAGGTATAAAATAATACCAATATTCTGCATTTTGTAGGAATTGTCTTTGTTAAATTATTATCACCTTCAACACATTCCAAAAAAGGAAACATCATTCTAAAAGTCAGAGTGATATTCCTGGTTCTCCGACATTAATATTTGGTCAGAGATTTTCTCCATGGTAAAATATTCCCATAATTTACTTAGCCATTGAATTATTGAAGAGTTTTTTAAATCTTTCCATAGATGTGCAACTACCACCTTTGCTGTCACTAACAAGATTAAGATTAATTATTTCCTCAATTTAGGTATAGTTTTATCTTCCCATAAATGTAGTAGAATAATTTCTGGATGCAATGGAATGATGTGGGCAGTAATGCGTTTAATCATTCTTAAGATGTTCCTCCAAAATTCTTGAACCATAGGGCATTCTTACCAGCAATGGTAAAAGGAACTGATCAGTCCACAATCTTTCCAATAATAAAGGTCAAAACAAGGGTTTATGTAGTGCAATTTCTGAAGAGCCATGTACCATCTAGTCATTACTTTAAAGAACTGGTTCTTTATATTTATGGTTCTTTTTTAAAAAAAATGTTAGAAGACCAGATTTTTTTACCATTGCAAATCAGAGATATCGTTCCTACAGTCTGGGTGCCATTTAGGTTGCTATATAAGTTTTTTCTTCCATTGATTCTGATTTAAGGCTTTATACAATATAGATATCACACCTTTGATGTTGCCTTTATTTTCTTGCATATGTTTCCCAAAGACCGTGAGATCTCTGCTAAGACTCTTTTTGATATCTGAATTATTTATTAAATGTTGCACTTAAAGATATTGAAATCTAAATAAATAAATAAATGAAACCAAGGTATTTTTAATGCCTTTGGCTTCCAATTGAGATTTTCCATAATTTGACCTTTAGAAGTGGTATCACAGATCCTTGTAAGTTTGTTATCCTTCCATGTATCATAAGTATTGGCCTCATTGTATACTGTCTGGTAGATTCAACCTCCCCTTTCTGAGCCAATTTGTATAAGACAGAGGATGAAAATCTGTGCTTTTTGTGGGACCAGAAAAAGTCAGTTATTGACTTCTGCCAAGGAGCAAAGCATTGCTGTGGGTATCTCTATGGGTAGGATTCTAAATAAGAATAGGATTTTAGGAAGAATGAATATTTTTACCAAACTAATTTTGTCAGCCGAAGAACAATTAATGTTAAGACATTTTTTCAGACAAGTATTCATTTCTTGAACTACTTTGCCAAAATTATATTGAGAAAGTTTGAAGAGGTCTAAGGGAATTTGAACTCCCAAGTAATACCTTGAGTCTGTTACCCAGTGTTAGTGGTATTTAGTTTTCAAGATTTTGGTGATGTTATCAGAAAGCCAAATAGGGAACAGATCCAATTTCCTCTGATTAATACTTAATCCTGAGACTGGTGAATTTATATAGAGTTTCATGCAAAGCTGGGATAGAGCCCTCTGGCTTTGTTATATAGAGAACAAGGTCGCCAGCATATAAACTGACCTTATGCTCCGTGTTACCAGTTTTGACCCCCTTAATGAACAGCAAGGGTAAAGAAGACACCCCTGTTGGGGTACCCCTTTCAAGAAAAAAATTATCAGATGAAACCTCATTTACTTTTATTTTAGCTGAGGAAGTTGCATAAATAGCTTCAATTGCCTTTAGAAAATTGCCACTAAAGTTCATCTCAGTTAATAGGCATTTTAGGTAATTAATATCCAAGGAATCAAAAGCCTTCTGGATATCTAAGGCTAGTGGAAGAGCTTCCAGTTTAGTATTTCTACAGTATCAGATCATATTTGGCTTCTCTTATGTTCTTATGTAATCAGACATATATCACAATAAAATGTATTTTAACTTTAAAAAAATTAAAAATTACCAGGTAGAGATGGGTTGCCTGCTGAATTTTATAAGAAATTTAAAGACAAATTAGATGAACCCCCAACAAAAACTTGCAACTTTATATTAACTGAAGGGGTAATGCCTAAGACTTGGTCTTAAGCAAGACTTAGTCTTAAGCAAGAATTATAGCCATTCCTTAAAAAGATAATGTTCTTACAAAACCAGAATCCTATCATCCAATATCATTACTAAATCAAGACAGAAAAATCTTTACATCAATCTTCACAAGTAGACTGAAGAAAATTATTGCAAGTAATTATTGCAAATACATATAATCATATAAAAAATTCAAGTATAGATAGATAAAAATCTGGAGAGATCAAAGGAGTGACTCCATCTTCCAGAGTAAGGTCCTGTGCCAACCAACACATTATGAATGTAGGTAAGTCAACATTCAGGGCCACATTCTCCTTAAAACCTCTGAAGTTAAGGTTGTGTCTCTGTGCAGAAATTTTCAGGGCAATAATTTTGTTTTGAAGTCAGCCATTTTCTGACTGCAATGCCTTGTGGCCATTTTGAAGATCTGTTCCCATCTCAATGGCAGAACCAGTCTTTTGATTAACAGTATTGAAAGTGATCTTAAATTCAGCAAATTGCTCAGAAAGTGCTTTTATAAGAGCAGTCAGATTGTCTGTAAGTTTCTGCTCCATTTTGTTAAAGAGGGTTGCAAGAAGATCACCATTCAGAGAGGGATGGGCTTACCAGGTCAGTTTCAGATGCCATATTATTTCTGTCTTTCATTTCTGTCATCTCTGCTTGACAAGCTTGTTGTAGTCTTGTCAAGCTTTTTATTGCCAATAATATATGACAAACACATTTGGGTCACTGATTGGAGTACATTAAAATCTTACTTAGAATGAAATATTCCCATAATTTCTCTCTCCATGCTGACAGCAAGGGGATATGTGGGCATTTCCATTTTGATGCTAATAATGTTCTAGCTGCAGTCAATAACATTGAAATAATCTGGTTTTTTCTGTTTTATTACAGGAAGGATCTGTCCAGAACCCCAGCAACACAAATTTGGGAGAAAATGGTAAATTCAAACCAGTAATTTTATAGATTTCGTGTAGGATTTTTGTCCAGAAGGCTTTAATAAGTTTACATTCCCACCAGCAATGTAAGAAATAACTTTCTCCTACAGAGTTTCCAACAATTTTGACTTGATGAGTATTTGAATTTGTGGAGGTGGCTCGGAGGGAGGTACCATCTGTACATAATTTTAAAGGCTTGAACTTTTACTGTAAAGATAGTAGAAGTAAGACTGGGGGATGTTCAGATAGTCTGCCGTATTTCCTGTGAAAGTCTGTTACCACATTCATTGTTCCAACGTATTTGGTACGGTAGCATTTTATTGCTGTCAGTAGAATATTATATATTTTTGACAGTAGCCCTTTTGATTATCCATCATAATTTTTTATGAGTTGTTCAAATGAAGTTAGGGGTCTAGATGTAACTGGTTTTACTGCTGGGTCTCTTAACATATGCATTACCTGTAAATAGCTAAACCATGGAATCTTACTCCCCAATGTATATTCAAGTTGTTTCTCCATAGGTTTGTGTCCAATCTTACTCCCCAATGTATATTCAAGTTGTTTCTCCATAGGTTTGTGTCCAATTTATAGTGCATGAATGGAAAAAAAATATGTGGGATTCCTCCAGACTTTGAACTGAATACCTACCTGACTACAGCTTTAAATTCTTGGCTGACTGGGGAGCTGAAACTTCCAGGTATAGTGGTTATGACAGCATACTGACTAAATACTAGCAGATCCAGGTCACCAACCTCAATCCCAGATGTTATTGTAGAGATTGTGGATGTTCAAACAAAGAAATTAATTTTAGAAGCTGCTTGTAGCCAAAAAGTTTTGAAACCAGATGATTTTATCACCTGAATATTTCCAGATCCCCTGTATGAAATCTTAGCTGCTTGAAGAAATATGTGTCCAGTAGTACAGAAACTAATAGAGCTAAAAATACCATATCAGTGGTTACCTCTGGGTCATCTCACAGTAACCCAAGGGAGAAGGACGGACAGCCCATGATGTACCTTTGGGAGAGGAAATGATTACAGCTATTAGACTAGATAAGGATGTAAAATAGGCAGTGTTGGAATAGAAACTTTTGTTTAAATTTAATTTGGAACATTGCAGAATGCAGGTAAGACTGGGGAAGATTCCCCAGCCCACCAGTGGTGAGTCTCTTTAAGAGACTGCTTTGGGGAACCAAAGATTCCAGAGCAAAGATCAACACTAGAAGATAACATTTTGGTGTTCAGCATCAATTCTTGCTTTCCTTTCATCGCAAAAGTTATATAAAAAAATTATACATTAGAAGTGTTAAGAAATAAATTGACAAATAATAATAGCAATTGAAAAGAATTAATTTGGGGTCAAGGGGGGTAAGAAAAAAATGTATGAATTGTATAATGATATATTTTTTGGAACGTAGAAATAAATTTGTGGGAACGTTCCCAAGGGGATTATAAAGACAGAACAATAGATATATTATAAATTAATCCAATTTGGGAATATTGTAGATTATCTTTGATAAATTATTTTAAAAGTTATTCCGTCCTTTGTTATGACATTTTGTATAAACTTGTATTATGGGAATTAAAAGCAAAATAAAATATTTTTATATAACTGTTTCCCTGTGGCTGACAAAGGTGTGCTGTGGGGAGACGTCGTTGCTTCCTTGTAAGGAAGGAGAGGGCAGGCTGGCTGCATTTGTGGCTGGGTCCTGAGGGGGTGGGGCTGGTGCTATTAACAGCCGGCCCCATCCCTTGTTCTTCATTCATGCCCCGTGCTCGGCTGAGAGGTAGCATGAGGTCTTTGCTGCTGGCCCTGCGGCTTTTGGCCTAGAGCAGGGGTGGCCAACCTGTGGCTCGGGAGCCACATGCGGCTCTTTCACACATATTGTGCGGCTCCTGGCAGGGCGGCTGGGGAAGCAAAGGGGAGGCATGCTTTTTCTCTCTTTCTCCCTTCCTTCCTTCCCTCCTCCCTCCCATCTATTTGCTTTCCTAGTTTCTCTCTCTCTCTCTTTCTTATAACCAGTTTTCCTCGTTTGTTTTTATTTTTGGCAGTCCCATTTAACGTTAATAAAAAGCAAATTTGCATATTTTTAAAAATAAAAACGTGTGTGTGATATTTGTTCCTGTCTTGCGGCTCTCAGACATCTCTATGTGGCTCTTACGTTTATTCTATGTGGCTCTTACGTTAAGCAAGGTTGGCCACCCCTGGCCTAGAGCGTGCAGCAATCGAGGGGGTTCTTTTGGCCCAGTGTTTTTTCTGGCCTTGTTCATTCGCCTTGTTGTTTTTTTCGGTGGCTCTGTTGCCGTGGGGAGTAGGAGCCAATTTTGGGCTGCTACCCATCAGCGGGGCCTTTTTTGGGGGCTCCCAAAAAAGCCCTTTTGGAGGCAGAGGTGGCTGCAGTCGAGGAGGCACCAATTGTGCACTTGGCACGTCGCCCCCCCATTTTTCTTTGGTGGCGATGGCTGCCGCGGGGTGAGATTGAGCTGATTTTGTGTTTATGTGCATTGGCTAAGGCTTTTCCTTTGATCTCCTAGCCCCCCCCCCCTTTTTATTGGTGGCGGCTACTGCTGCGGGGCGAGATTGAGCCAATTTTGCGCTTATGTGTGTTGGCTGGGGCTTTTGGTATGAACTCCTAGCCTCCCCTCTTTTTTATCAGTGGCGGTGGCTGCTGTGGGGTGAGTGGGATCTGAACTTGCACTCTGCATATCAGCTGGGGCTTTCAGTTCGGGCTTCTAAGCCCCCCTCTTTTGCCCTCAGCTGTTACACCTTTGATTGGGGAGCATCGAGGGATGGTGGCTGGCATCAGCGGCAGCAGCAGTCAATGGCTGGGTCCTTCCTGACTGCAGTGGCTCCTTTGGCAGCCTGTTTGGCTGTAGCTGGAGTGGTGGCCTTGGTTTAAAGAAGAATCACACACACAGTTGGGGACTTAGTTTATTTGGTGGGAGTTAGGTGCAGTTGGTAAGGCTGTATGGGCTCCAGACCTTTAGTTCATAACTTTGCCCCCCACCCCCCCTCACCACTCTCCTTCCAAGGGTTACACCTGGGTTATACCTGTTTCCTTCTCTTTGGGACATGGTGTTTTGGTGGGTAACTGGTCCTTAGGGGTTTTTTTCTGGCTACTGGGGGTTGGCTTTAGCTGGGTGGCATTTTGAATTCAGGGCTGCTTGGAGTTTTTGTTAAGGCGGCCATCTTGGTGAGGTCTAATATTTTAGGTGTGGGGTGGCCATTTTGGACTCCTAAGATACTGGTATGGCATACTGGGGCAGCCATTTTAGGTGGGTATTGAGTGGCGGCCATTTTATTGTGGGAGTTGTTGGTGGCCATTTTGGTGTACTCATCATTTAGTGGAGGCCTTGTGTATTAATATGGCTTCCAGGAAAGGACAGGGCCAATCTAAAGGGAAGGGGCCAGTGCCGAAGGTACCTAGGAAAACTGTGGCACCCCCACCCGTGGCTCCATCATCGTTTGAGGATGAGAATGAAGTGAGGGAACAGCAGATCATTTTGGATAAGTTTGCTGCTTTGCAACAAGCTAGATGCACTGGGGATCCCCTTCCTTCCCAGGCAGTTATTAGGTCTGCATGGAGTAACCGGGGGGGGGGGGGGGGGGGCTGAGCAGAAAAAGTTTTATGATGAAGTGCTCAAGTACTTGTATTCTATTGAAGCTAGGTGTATAGAGGCCACTGGTAGCAGCGAGCCTGAGGAGACATCAACGGTTGTGCCTGCGGCGGGGGCAATATCGATTTCTGTGGAGTCTGTGGTGGTGGCGATTACTGATGTTGAAGTGCCTGGTCCTAGTGATAAGGAAGACACAGAGGGGTAGTCAACCACGGTTTGGGCCTGGGGACCTTGGGGACCTATGCTTGGATTTGTGCAGGATTACTCTGGTTCTGGTCAGCCTTGGGCTTGGGGCCCTCCCCCTAGGACACAGGATTCTCCTGGTGCTAGTCAGCCGTGGGCATGGGGTCCTCCTCCTATGGGCATGCAGTCTCCTTGGGGCCCTGTTCTGCCCCCTGGTATGGTTATGATGGCCAGTCCATGGGGGGCTTGGGGTTTTTCCCCTCCATGGGGCAACCCCTATGGGGCAGTGTCTGCAAAGGCGACGCTGCCTTGCCACTTGGAGACCACCTTTTGCCAGTCACTAGGGAAAAGATTTCCAAAGGGGATTATATCGACATTTTTAGCCTTCTTTACCGTGATTTGGAGAAGAAGGATAAAGAAGAGTTGACAAGGACAAGGAGATCCTGAAGAAAAGGAAGGTGAATAGGACCTGGGCCAATTGGTTGCCAGGGTTTATTATCTACACAGGAGTGATATCTCGGGCTCATAGCTGGAAGGCGACAGTGCTATTCCAATACCTGGATATCATTTATAAAGCATACACTGGTTTTATGGGTTCGGCTTGGCTCCGTTATGATGAGGAGTTCAGAATGAGGGCTCCAGATACACCCGCACCTTTAGTTACAGCTGATGTCTCAGGCACGGCCCAATGTCGGGGACCGTTCCCATAGTGGACACATGGTGCATAATTTGCCAGCTGGTTCTAGTGTTGTCTCCCATGGGCCCATGGGGCAGGTGGTTCAACCACACTTGTTTTGCTGGGAATTTGATTCCCAAGGGGTCTGCAGTCAAAAGACATGCAGTTGAAAGACATGAATGCCCGCTGTGTAGTGGATCTCATGCTTTCACAGCATGCCCTAGGGGAAAGCTTCGGTGGAGTCAGCGATAAAAGGGGGGAGGTGGTCCCTCATTGGCTGCAGGAAAGGGGGTCTAGTCCACTTAAGTGAGGGCCTTTGGAGAGTTGGTTATGGTGGTATCCTAATAGAAGGGATGCTGCTTATTTATTAGAGGGTTTTCGGATGGGTTTTCGGATTCGGTTCACTGGTTTTAGGGTAACATCTTTAGCCCACAATTTAAAGTCAGTTAAGGGCACGGAGGCAGTGGTGGGTGCTAAGATTGCTAAGGAAATTCATGAGGGCAGAGTCTTGAGCCCATTTGCTGCACCACCACTCCCCAATTTGTGGATTTCACCTCTGAGCATCTTGCCTAAGAAAACACCTGGGGAATTTTGTTTGATTCACCATCTTTCCTGTCCTGAGGGGAATCCATAAATGATGCCATTCCGGATCATTTGTGCACGGTTAGGTACACCTCATTTGATCAAGCAATGTGTGTTGTACGTCACTGTGGTCATGGGGCAGAGTTGGCAAAGTGCGACATTAAGTTGGTGTTTTGTCTCCTCTCCGTGCATCCAGATGATTTTGAATTGTTAGGGTTTTCCTTTGGTGATCAATATTTTATGGCTTTGCCCATGGGATGTTCTGTGTAATGCGCTGCATTTGAGTGCTTCAGCACATTCCTTGAGTGTGTAAAAATGGGCTTTTCTGAAGTGGTGCATTATCTGGATGACTTCCTTTTCATGGGTTTCTAAGGGTCATTTTACACCTCCCCTCTAAAGTAGTTTGACTGCTGTCTTTTCCTGTGCTGATTTCACAGTGGTGTGAAATTTCACTCCAGGGGGTCTAAGTGTACTAATCAAGAGCAATTGTTTAAAGCAGAATGAAGCCGGTTGCATACTAGCTTGACCACAGGAGGGCAATTAGTAGATGTGGATATTTCAGTGGCAGCACGGTTTCACACCGCACAGAAGTATGGGCAGGGTTTTTTGGAACTAGAATGATTCCAGTGGGAAAGTCTGATGTAAAAACAGCCTAAGGCAGAGGTCTTTTGTTCTCCTGGATAACTCCATCAATATATGAATTAACATCCTGCTACTTTTGAAGAACTGGTCTGGATTTTTTTCACTGTCTGTAAATGTAATTTTAGTTATGCTCTGCTCATTTCCAAAATACACATTCAACATTCACTTTGAAAAGGTGGAAACTTTTATATAGAAACCTAAGGTGATGTGACCTCTCACTATGGCAGAGGGGGTGAGGAAGCTGGGTTATTTGTCCCTTTGGCTTCAAGCACACGGCCCCTTAATGCGGGAGGAAGGGCTGCTTCCTCCCACATTTAAAGGCAGTCCCGCGGCGAAGTGGGCTCCAATGCGGGTTGCTCCCACATTTACCGACCCCGGGAAAAACTAGTGTTTTCCCGGGAGTCGCGGGAGGAACCCACATTCCAGCCTTCTGGACAGCCCTCTCTTGCAAGCATTGCGAGAGCCGGGCTGTCCAGACAGCCCCCCCCCGCCATTTCCCCCCCTTTTACACTTGGGCGCATGGCCACTCATGCGCCCAAGTGTAAAAGGGGGAAAAAATACCCCCAACTTACCAGGCCACCGCCGCTTCTGCCGCCACTGTGGCCACCTCCGCCGCCATTCCGGCTGCCTTTCCAGCCGCCGTTTCCGCCGTTGCCGCCGTTGCCGCGGCCATGGCTGCCGTTTCCGCTGCTGCCATTTCTGCCGCCATCGTTCCCGTGGCCGCTGCCACCGGGGTTGGGATGTCTAAACATCCCAACCCGCAGGAGGAAAAACGCGGCCCCTTTACATCCGGGATCCCTCCCGGATTAAAGAGGCCGTGTGGCCGCAGTCTTTAAGAGTTCATTTTTTCAAACCTTAATAATTTTGGGTTAACAGCAAATGCTTTGTGGGCTCTTGCACTACTGTCTATAGATCGCTCCAAGTTAAATATTGTTAGCTGATGAATGCTACTATCACACAGTTCCCTAGAATCTGGCCCCACTCAGCAGATGGCCAACAGCTGTACTGCTGGGGGCTGCCTTTGCCTCCTCTGAAGGAGGAAGAGATGGCTCAGATGCTGAGTCACAGCATCTGGGCCTTAGTTGGGAGTGGCCTTTTAATGGCCAGTTCCACTCCTGCCTGTTTAGTTGCCACCTTGTAGCTTGGAGAGGAGGGAGCTCCACTCCTTGCTTCATGCCTTGACTCTTCAGGGAGGCTCAGGCAGCCTAGTGGGTGTTGCAGCTTACCAGCTGCCGCTGAAGATCAGCAGCAAGGCGGCAGCAGGAATCTCGGTGGTGGCAACTATCTTTCAGCTGCGGGGACCTGCTGAGGTGGCCCAACTGCAGTTGGGCCTGTCGAGGAGGCTTGGTGGTAATGGAGAATTTTGGCTGCAGTGTGGATAGACAGCAGCACCCTGGTGGCAGCAGGGACCTGCAGTGGCACCTGCCAGTAGCAAGGGGCCTGTGGTGGTGCCTTGGTGGTGTCAGGGGCCTGCAGCTGTGGCCCAATTGGCAGGGGCCTGCAGTGGCAGCCTGGCAGGGGCTGGGGCACTACTGTCTGTAGATTGCTCCAAGTTAAATACTGTTAGCTGATGAATACTAGTATTACACAGTTCCCTAGAAACTGCATGATTCAGTCAATTCTGAATATATGTTGATATGATAAGAACATAAGCACTTAAGAGAAACCAATGTTGGATCAGGCCAGTGGCCCATCCAGTCCAACAGTCTGTCACACAGTGGCCAAAAACACCAGGTGCCCTCAGAAGGTCCATCAGTGGGGCCAGGACACTAGAAGCCCTCCCACTGTTGCCTCCCACCCTCAAGACCAAGAATACAGGGCATCATTGCCCCAGACTGAGAGTTCCTATCTATATTTCGTGGCTAATAGCCACTGATGGACCTCTGCTCCATATGTTTATCTAATTCCTTCTTGGAGCAATGAACGGTGATGATTAATTATGGTGACCACTGAATGCTCCCAGTGCAATGTATTTGAACTGTTTGCAAAACATCACATACATGTAGAAAGTTCCTGATATTAGATTATGTGCAACCTGCCCATGATAACTAGGATCATGTGTCACAGGCATCTTCCTAATCAGCCATAAAATTGAATGCTAGCACAGTGCAGATGGGAAAGTATTCAAGATAATTCTCCTTTAAAATTTCAAAGATCCATGCAATTATATGGAATGCTTGCAAGAATAAATGGCATTGCAGAGGAGATAAGTTCATTTTTTGAATGCTTCATCTGCAAATTTGAATTGTCCCTGTTTTAAATATGAGTAACATGAAGTTTTGCATCAAAAAGAAAGTCTGGAAACAAGGGCAGGAAATGTTAAATGTTTGGGTGGGAAAAAATTACATCCTGTTTCATAAGAGCTAAATTCAAGTCTACTAGCATATTAGAGATCAACAAGATTTTCAGGGTATGAGCTTTTGAGAATCAAAGTTCCCCTTGCCAGACATAATTGTATCTGGTGCTGGGAGCTTTGACTCCCGAAAACTTATTCCCCTTAAAAATCTTATTGATCTTTAAGGTGCTATGGACCTTGCTCTAGCTCTTTTATTACAGACCAACACAGCTACTCTCCTGAAACCATCCTGTTTCATAACACTTTGATGCTTGGCTATTTACTTACAGCAGCTGTACTCATTAAGCAGTTCAAAGCTCAAGTCCCGTGGCACCTTTAAGACCAACAAAGTTTTATTCAAGGTATAAGTTTTCGTGTGCACACATACTTCTTCAGATACATTATGCAGTTGTTACTCATAAACTGCATGGAATCCAGAGAAATTCCCTCAATGAAGCCCTTCTGTGGCATGGATTGATATCACACTTGAAACTGCAAGTGACATAGGCCTTGATGGGATAATGCTTATACCAACCAACCTTGCAAACTCTTTATAACTGCTTTAAAATGTACTGCATTGCTATTCTAGTACTCTAACAAGGACATTCTCATATTTTTAATGGTTGTGAACAGTGCAACTCTAATCAGAGCTGCATTTTTCTGCGCCCATTGACTTTAAGATTACTGCTTGTCCTGCATCAACATCCTATAAGTTGCTACAGCTTTATCTTTTAAAATAAAATGCATAGAAGTTATAATGCACGACTTGTTCCTCTTATGCTAAAACACAAATCTCTCTAGATTTTTTTTTAGCAAAATCCCCTCTTTTTGCAGCAAACCATGACACTGGGATAGGATATTATGTACTAAAATGGAATCCATACTAACACACGTATAAGATAAAAGTGTGTAGATTTTTTAAAAAAAATAAAACAAAACAATCCTGAGAGACCCTTGATGTGATTACATGCAGTGCAATTTCTTCAGTAGCACAAAGATGGACATAAAAGATTCAAGTAGCAGTAAATCTAAAATCAATACCACTGACAAGGAAGCAACAGCTACTTTAGTTGCCAGTATTTTCTTGTAAAAGAGAAAAAAATCTCCTTGTAATTATGGAGGAACAACTATCATTACAATATAGCAAAGTCACACCCCACAAGTGACACAAGTATTTTTGATTCATGGAAGAAGCTATTCACATGTGTTGAGAAACCACCCATAGTTGTGCAATGAATGAACGAATTATAATGTATTTTGAGATGCTTGAGCATAACAGAATCTCTGATCTACCAATGTTTCAGTCCATTATCAATAATAGAAGAGTTTGATATTAACATTATTGATCCCATGGTTCATACTTAATTGTATAAGAAAAATAATCAGAAGTCTTATAGTATTTATTTCCCATAGAGTGTTTTTGAGACTAGATTATTTGCTTAAGTATAAAAAAATAAAAGATGTTTCACATTTCATAACTTGCTGAAGAAATAATCACATTATTTTACATCCTATCATTTTGATGGACAGTGTCATATCACTGCCTCCAAGTTTTGGGACAATATTTGTTTGTAAATTAAAATGCATATAGGAAGAAGTGACAAATACTTTTCATATCCTGGCAGAAACCTTTTAACACCTCAGCAACACATGGACTATAGCACTTATCAACCAATTAAATGGTTGTTGAAGTTTCATGAATTTGAAACAGACATATGCTAATTAAGGTTCCCAGAATCATTCTGAAGTGGACATAATTCTACTCCCACCATAATCTTTGCTGAAAGTTTAACGGAACTACAGTTGCGTTAAATATTATAAAGTATTGCTTGCTTGCTTCCTCACTATCTAAGGCTCATGACCCACAATATGAGTTCTGGATTTCAGATTCAGTGCATTTAACCCAGTGGGAATGGCGCACCTTCAATCTATGGACTGTGCCTAAATCAGTTTGTACATCAGGATGTAATTCATGTATTTTACTTGCATTTTTATGTCACTGAAGGCTTTGTTTATAACTCTCCCCACCCACCCCAAACATAGTTACTAAGCAGATATGCATTTTGATTTCTGTTGCCTGATTCATACAACTGTTGCACATCCACTAAATATAGGAAGTGGGAACAAGATTATACTTGCTGCCCTTGCCTGTACCTTCCAAGCAGGGGCAGACTGGGAGGAAAAACAGCCCTGGAAAAGGGCCTCATTCCCTGTTCCATTCAGGCCCCGCCCCCACAAAGGAGGGAGGGAAGGAGGAATAGAGAAGAAGCCAGGTGGTCCTGCAGCTCTGCTGGGTTGAGTACCTCCTTCCCTAATTTACACGCGTCCAGCCCAGGTAGACTGCCCACCAGGAGATCTGCCCATGATTATAATGGTCAGGCCACTTCTGCTTCCAAGCATTCATTTAGAGGACTGAACACAGCTTATGGACATGACCAGGGACTCTCCAACTTGCATGGTTCCTGATTGTAATTTGTACATGAGTAACTATTCATACTTTCAGCAGAATGCAGGAAAGCCACAAACAGGGATAATAGGCAAAATCTGTTTTCCCTCTATATGATCCGTAAACCTGTGAGATTATTATTTGTATCATGGGCTGCGGTCACACAGGGCTTTAAATCTGGGAGCCTTCCCGGATTTAAATAAACTGTTTTTTTAAATTTCTGGTTGGGATGATTACACATCTCAACCCAGCGGTGGCAGTGGCAGCTGGGGGAGGCAAGGTGTGGGCGTGCGGGTGGTCCTCACATGGTTATCTCCCCGAACGCAGCCAGACAGAATCTCCCCACCACCTCAGAGAGGCTCTTCCACTTACCAGCTGGCTGGCTGGCTGGCTCACCCCGCGCTCCGCTCTGGGCCCCAAGCCCCACTGGTCGGCACCTGAGGAAGTTGGGAGAAACATGCGGAGGGGGTTGCCAAGTGGCAGCGGCCGGCAGGGCTCAGGGCCTGGAGCAGAGCACGGGGCCAGCCAGCCAGCCAGCCAGGTAAGAGCCTCTCTGTGCGCGGGGGGGAGCTTCTGGCTGCATTTTTTCCCGTTTCTTTGCACTTGGGCCCTGGAGTGCCTAAGCACCCAAGTGCAAAGGGGGGGGAAACCTGGGAGGGACAATCAGACAGCCCTCTCGCAATCATTGCGAGAGAGGGCAGTCCAGATCAGCAGATTCATGGGTTTAAAGCATGACTCCTGGGGAAATAGTTGATTTTCCTGGGGTCGGAAAAAGCACTAGGAACCCACGCTTGAGCTCACTTCGGCCCGAGAGTGACTGCGGCCAGTCTGAATGGTCCTTTTAAATTCGGGAGTCAACAGCACTGACTCCCACTTTAAAGGGCCGTGTGACCGCAGCCATGGTGTTCCTTGGTGGCGGTGGAAAGTGCTGTCAAGTGGGGTTTTCAAGGGCTTTTCAAGGCAAGAGTTGTTCAGAGGTGGTTTACCATTGCCTGCCTATGTGTCATGACCTTGGTATTCTTTGGTGCCCCCCCTCCAAATACTTGCCGGGGCTGACCCTACTTAGCTTCTGAGATCTGACAGGATTGGGCTAGCCTGGGATATCTAGGTCAGGACTATTGTATTCTTTACATCCCAGCACACACAGGCCGATTCTGCACTAGTTGTTGCCCTGTTGTCACTCCCCCATAAAATCTGGGGTAGAGCAACAGTTCCCCACTTGTTGCTCCGGGTCTGCAGTTGTAATCCTCGGTTCCCCCGGATCTTCCATTTCCAGGATTTTCAGGGGGGGGGGGGTTGACACAGGAGTGAAGTCGGGGCATTCAAGTGGGGAACTCCGAAATCGGGGTTTCTTGCTCCACCCCTTTAATGCCCCTCTGCTTCTTTTTCTCCCCTTTCCCTCCTCTTTCCCACCTATCCTCTCCCTTTCCTGCCCTGGCAAAAGCGGGGGGAGGGGTTGTCCCCCCCCCACGACACAACATTGATCCACCATTGACTGGCATTTAAATGTCTTTTTAAAAATGTACTTATGTTGTTGATGTCTCCACATTTCTGTGTTGCATTGTTTGTACAAAAGTCGTGTCTGAGTCATGCCACTATAAAAAGATGTATTGATGGCTTTGAGGTGCAGTGTGAGCTATTTTTTTGGTCCCCCCCCCCCATTGCATTACAACAACACGACACGACATTGATCCATCATTGTGTTGTTAACATTTTTTGTGGGGCCAATGTATTGCGGGTGGCGCGGTGGTGTGGACACAATTTTTGCAGGGGTTACATGTGTTGTGTTGCATGTTCCCCCTCCATTTCCCATCCCTTTCCCACCCTCCATTTCCCCTCCAACCCTGGCACAAGCTTTTTTTTCCTTTTCATGGGCATTTCCAAATGGTGAAAGTGATAACATGATGCAGTAATGGCGGCATGGAGGTCCACCTATGTTAAACTCCACCTACATTAAAAAGGGGGGGAAGGGGAGGGTGCATGATGTACTTTCCTGGGAATTATGAAAAACCTTGGCCAATCATGACTTTGTTGCATCACAACATCATAATGAAACTCCGGCTACATTTTTTTTTTAAAAAAGAGGGGGGAGATGGGCGGGGGCTCAAGATTTGGGGCAAGCACAGATGTGGAAATGAAGAACTGGCATCAACCCAGGTCAGATTCCTGTAATGTGGAAACACGCACACTGATTCGAACCAATTAAACCCGGGAGGAAAGGGAAGCAAAGCACTTGTGCAGAATCAGCCACAGAGACACAAACACTGTATAGACTTGAATAACTGCTTCGAACTTCGGTTCAGTGTCAGTATGCTAGAATTCTTTTAGACTGTGTAACATGTTATTCGCTAAATTGGCAGTCAGCAAATGTTTGTACTCTTTAATATTTTTCTGCTTTTGGTATTTTCATGCTCCAGTTGTTTGGCAGGGCCTGTCATAACTTTAAGAGATGAGCAACTACTACACCATCACAGAAGTTCAGAATACTCTCTTGTATTGCTAATTGAAGCCAC
This sequence comes from Lepidodactylus listeri, assembly GCA_029233225.1. Taxonomy (NCBI): domain Eukaryota; kingdom Metazoa; phylum Chordata; class Lepidosauria; order Squamata; family Gekkonidae; genus Lepidodactylus; species Lepidodactylus listeri. The sequence continues at coordinate 111,720,422 of JARCFY010000001.1, read as the reverse complement.
AACTCTAAATGATGGCACACAGAGAGAACAATTTGATAAAGTTCATTGAAAGGAAAGTGACAATCTGAACAATGATATTTAGCTTCCCCAGCTGCCCTGCTGGGAGCCACATAATATATGTGAAAGAGCCGCATGCGGCTCCTGAGCCACAGTTTGCCCACCCCTGGCCTAGATTAATTGATTCTTGTTTGGTTGATGCTGACAGTGGCATACACTTAGGGCTTTGTCTATCAAGAATATATGCAATTTTAAAAATAATAATAAACATTTTTGCTTTAATTTAATATTACTAAAGAAAGCAAGGTAAATGAAATAAAATCTACTGATTTTTTAAATTAGTAGGCTTCTATTTCAAACCTCTCAGAACTTTCATTCTGAAACTAAAGTATTTCCATAAGCAGAAAGAGTATTTTGCTGTCTTCATATAATTATATTTGGTTGTGTCTGAATAAAATTGTTGGGTGGCAGTAAGGATACAAAACCATACTGATGTGGCACTTCAGGAAAGGAAAGCCAGAAGTAGAAATCTCCTGCATCTTCCATCCCATTACATTCCATGCCATTCCACAATCTTGTTTATCGCAAGCCATTGTTTTGTAGTTCATGCATCTTTTTATGTGCACACATATACCTGCTAATTGTTATTTTAATTAGATACTACATCCCTCTGATTAAAAATGCTATTTTCTAGTACTGTGCATATCTGTGTGAGATCAAGACCCTCTAGGCTTTGCAATACATGTTATGATTATATTCTTAGTCATATTTAAGGTGTCATCATCATCACTTCAATTCCAGCAAATCCTGGAAGCAACACCCTAATACTATTATTATTGTTATTAAATTCTGTGTAAATCTAGCTTTAATTCCTATATGTAATACATTTAAAATAGTCAATAATAATTATATGAGTTTAAACAAATGTCATTATTTAAAATGTATCTTTGCCCTCTTTAGCAGTGCATAATAGAAGCAAGGAATAAAATTGCAGTTTCAGCAGCATGCAAATCTTGACATATGTTCAGATAATTCTCTAAGAAGGTAACTTATCATGAGAATAAAACTGTTTATTTAAAGAATGTTTTAGTAAAGTGGGGTGAAACTTGTTTTCTGTGGAGTTTATAGTACATGCAAGTAATTTAAATCTTTATGAAATTATTTGTGGGATGCTGTGAGGCAGAAAAAAGTAGTTCCAATCTCATACATTGTATCATTGTAATGTTGTTGCTCAGTGTTGGCTCAGTGTTGGCTAATTCATGTGAGTGCTTACTTGATCGTATTTTTGTTTGTAAGAAAACATCCCATCTGGGATGATTACTCACTTTGGCTCATTAATATTTAATCAAAACATTTGAAGATGACAGTTTAGTAAGTTCTACTTATTGTGCAAAAATTAGTATGAAGCAGGGAACTTTGATCTCTTCTCTTTATCAATTATACAGAATGTCTAAGCACATAGAATGCCCTGAAAGTGCTTTCAGAGTCTTTGGAATCATCTCTAGAAAATTAAGTCAATTTGCTTGTGGGTGATAAGCAGAGGTCATTAAATGTTTACTACCACAAGCTTGCAACAATTCCTTCATCACCTGGAACATGAAGTTCCCAAATCTGTGACCATTTCTTGTGGAAAATCTAACCTGGTGAACACAGTCAATAAGGCTTCTGCTACTGTTCTCACGTCAATGCCCCATAAAAGAATGGCTTCTTGGAATTTAGTGGCATAATCCTCAATTGTAAAAGTGTATTTATTTATTTATTTATTGGATTTATATCCCACCCTCCCCACCTTACGGCAGGCTCAGGGCGGCTACCAAGCGATTCAGTACAAATTTAAAATCATAAAACATTATATATAAAACTTACACTGCACAGCGGTTACAACCATACTGTGCCCCCAATACAAGATGGCACCACTTCATTGTCTATATCTGAGCAGTGTCCCAGATGGTAACCGATCGGTCGGTGCAGGATGGTCCAGAGTGACAGATTACGATGCAAGGGCCAGGCTAAGAATATTGGGATGGCCCTTACTTGAAAGCCTGATGGAAGAGCTCTGTCTTGCAGGCTCTGCAGAACTGCAAGAGGTCCCACAGGGCCCTGATGTTGTCCAGGAGCTCATTCCACCAGGACAAGGCTGCCATCGAAAAAGCCCTGGGAGAACCAGGTGATTTTGGGACCCCGACTGCAGTGCTTACTGGGGTACATGTGAGGAGAGACAGTCCCTCAGGTAGATAGGTCCCTGGCCATATAGAGCTTTATAGGCCAACACCAGCACTCTGAACCTTATCCGGTATGTTATAGGCAGCCAGTGCAGCGCTTTTAAGGCGGGTGGATGTGCTCCCACATGGGGAGGCCCATCAACAGCCTCACCGCCACATTCTGCACTAGCTGCAGCTTCCAGATTTGGCACAAGGGGAGCCCCATGTAGATAGTGTTACAATAGTCCAGTCTTGAGGTGACCAAAGCATGGATCACCGTAGCCAAGTCATTGCGTTCAAGGAAGGGAACCAACTGCTTGATCAGCCGTAGGTAGTAAAAGGCTGACCTTGCAGTGGCTGCTACCTGGGCCTCCAGCATTAATGAGGGGTCCAGGAGCAGTCCCAAACTCCTAACCTCTGACGCTGGCACTAGTAGCACCCCATCGAAGGTCGGGAGAGGGATCCCTACACTTGGTCCACTCCGAATCAGGCATAGGACCGCCATCTTCATTGGGTTCAATTTCAATTGGCTCTGCCTAAGCCACCCAGCCACGGCTTTCAACGCCAGGTCCAGATCACCCAGACTAGAGTCTGACTGGCAACAACAGATATCGTCAGCATATTGATGACAACCCAGCCCATGCCTCCGGGCAATCTGGGCGAGGGGGTGCATATAGATGTTAAACAACATTGGGGAAAATACTGCTCCCTGTGGCACTCAGCAAACCAGCGGGTGACTTTGGTAGAGCTGTTCCCCAATGGCCACCATCTGTCCCCGGTCTTGGAGAAACAAGGAAAGCCACTGTAAGGCCAACCCCTGAATCCCAAAGTCAGTGAGGTGGTGGGCCAGTAGCTGATGGTCGACGGTGCTGAACTCCGCTGACAGGTCTAACAACATCAGCACCACCGTACCGCCCCGATCCAGATGCCTCTGGAGGTCGTCTGTGAGGGCGACCAGCACCGTCTCTGCCCCAATCCTGGACTTTTCTATCTCTCTCTCAGCTTCTATTTTAGCCAATTCAATTTTCATTATCATAATTTCCACATCCTGCCTAGGATTTTCCCCAGCTGTAGTTTCTTCCTCTCCTTGACTGTCTCCATGTGCCTTTCTGGGTCTACACGGTGGTGCCATTTCTGACAGGAATTTTGAAATAATTCTTTTCAAACATACAATTTTTTTTCTTATTTTAGTTTGTATTTGTGATGGGATAAACTAGTTGTGGGTTTTATTTTCATGCCATGACACTGCCACCAAATATGATGACCTCGCTCTCTTCCCTCCCTCATATGCAGAATTTCCCCTTCTGTCTACCAGATAATTTGTTGACAAGTGTTTCTGCTATTTAACATTTCTAAAGCTTTGAGGAGAGAAGCTTTCTTTTCAGTTTCTGCTTAAACACTCAAGCATTAGTTTCTGAGTTTTACTGTTGTTTGACTCCTGCCAGTAGTAAAAATTGAGATAAAATTGGTCAGAAAGAAACAGTTATTTATTCTACTGCAGCAGAAGTTCCCCCCAGCTCTCAGGCTGGAAAAGACATGAGAATGTAAGAACATAAGAGAAGCCAATGTTGGATCAGGCCAATGGTTCATCCAATCCAACACTTTGTCACACAGTGGCCAAAAATACCAGGTGCCATCAGGAGGTCCATCAGTGGGGCCAGGACACTAGAAGCCCTCCCACTGTTCCCCCCCCCCAAGCACCAAGAATACAGTGCATCACTTGCCAGACTGAGAGTTTCTATCTATACCTTGTGGCTAATAGTCACTGAAGGACCTCTGCTCCATATATTTATCCAATTCCCTCTTGAAGCCGTCCATGCTTGTAGCCACCACCACCTCCTGTGGCAGTGAATCCCATGGGTTGATCACTCTTTGGATGAAGAAGTTCTTCCTTTTATCTGTTCTAACCTGACTGCTCAGCAATTTAAATAAGTGCCTACAAGTTCTTGTATTGTGAGAAAGGGAGAAAAGTACCTCTTTCTACCTGCTCTCTCCCGTGCATAATCTTATAAACTTGGATCATGTCACCGCTCAGCCGTCGTTTCCCCAAGCTAAAGAGCCCCAAGCACTTCAACCTTTCTTCATAGGGAAAGTGTTCCAACCCTTTTATCATTCTAGTTGCCCTTTTCTGCACTTTCTCCGATGCTATTGACAGTATTTGCTCATATTACTGGCAAGATATCATTCTGTCATGGGAACAAGTGTCAGATCATTCTGATCTAGTATGACAGCTATTGTTAGATATCAAAATGTGAGAACTGCAATATATAATTAATTTGTTTATTTGCAGCAATGTACCTCTATTGAAAATGTAGCAGATTTGTTTACAAAGAATTTGCCCAAAGAAAGGTTTGTAAAACTGTGTAGGATGTTACCCATGACTGATTGAATCTTGGGAGGCATGACAGTATTTGCTCATATTACTGGCAAGATATCATTCTGTCATGGGAACAAGTGTCAGATCATTCTGATCTAGTATGACAGCTAGGAAAGGTCATGTGACAAGATTGCATCAGATTTTCTACATGACTCAGCTATCCTAGCACTGTAACCTGATTGGTTAATGTAAATATATATTGGAGAGTGTTATGTGCTCTTTGCTCTCTCTGAGTGCACACTTGTCTGCGCAGCACTCTGTCCGTTTTTTCCCAGAGATTGCTGCTGAAAGTCTGTGTAAATATTCCAGTTGTCCAGTTGTAAATAAATGTAAATACTCTGTATATAAGAAACAGAGTCACTCTGCTATTTTTGCGGCACCAACATACCGTCAGCTATAATATCTTTTTTGAGGTGTGGCGACCAGAACTGTACACAGTACTCTAAATGAGGTCATACCATCAATTTATACAGGGGCATTATGATACTGACTGATTTATTTTCAATTCCCTTCCTAATAATTCCCAGCATAGTGTTGGCCTTTTTCATTGCAGTGACACACTCATTGAGTTATCTACTATGACTCCAAGATCTCTCTCTTGGTCAGTTTCCGCCAGTTCAGACCCCATAAATGTGTATTTATAGTTAGGATTTTTGGCTCCAATTTTGTTCATCGATGTGCCGACTAATTCTTTCCTTAATAACAGTTTCCACCAACTTACCCAGTATCGATGTCAGACTGACTGGCCTGTAATTTTCCAGATCTCCTCTGGAACCCTTTTTAAAGATGGGAGTGACATTTTCTACCTTCCAATCCTCAGGAATGGAGGCAGATTTTAATGAAAGATTATGTATTTTTGTCAGGAGATCTACAAGTTCATATTTAAGTTCTTTCAGAACTCTTGGATGTATGCCATCCAGGCCTGGTGATTTATCGGTTTTTAAGTTGTCTATCAGTCGTAGGAACTTTTCTCTCATCACCTCAATCTAGCTCAGGTCTTTCAACAGCTCTCTCGAAATCAGTGGTTCTGGAGTGGGCAGGCACTTCTCATCTTCCACAGTGAAGACAGAGGCAAAAAATGCATTCAGCTTCTCAGCCATTTCCCTAGTACTTCTTTTACCTCTTGATCATCCAAAGTCCCCACTGCCTTCCTGACTGGTTTCCTACTTCTAATGTATTTGAAGAAAGTTTTATTGTTGGTCTTTATGTTTTTTTGTGATATGCTCCTCATATTCCCTTTTTGCCTGCCTGATCACAGACTTGCATTTTATTTGTCACAGCCTGTGTTCTCTTTTATCAACCTCACTGAGACTAGCTTTCCACCGCTTAAAGGAATCCTTCTTATCTTTTACAGCTTCCATTACTTTGTTTGTTAACCATGCAGGCTTTTTTCTATATTTGTGCCTCCCCCCCCCCAAAGTTTTATTTATAGTTTTTACAGTATACAAAGAAGATAACATAGCATAAAGAAAAGTTTGAGTCTATGAATGGTTATTTTCATCTAACCACTTATACACTTTTGATCATCTCTTGTCAAACAGAGCCTCATCCCTTGTAACAACATATTAAGTCTATCCATTTTGGCCAGGACCAAGACTTTATAGATTAAATCCCATCTTGAGAGAAATTTATCCGACTTCCACTCTTTAGCCAGCAGGATTCTGGCTGATGTCAGCAGGTATATTAACAGTTGTACATCGTTATATGCAAATCCCTCCAGAATCATATTTAAGAGATAAATTTCAGGAGTTAACATAAGGTCAATGGATAACATTTCTAAAATTATTTTGTGAATCATCCACCAATAAGTTTGAGTTTTGGCACAACTCCACCACATATGGTAAAAAGTACCTACATTTGTTTTGCATTTCCAACATACATTCGAAGCTTTTTATGACATTTAGCAATTTTGTCGGGTGATCAATACCATCTATGAAACATCTTAAGAATATTTTCCGTATACGAAATGGCCCTCAAAAGTTTAGTTGTATTCCAAATTTTCAACCAATCATCTATCTCTATATGGTATCCAAAATCTCGCATTCAGGATACCATCGAAGTTTAACTATTTCGTCTTGCATGTAATCCTCTATCAAAAATTTATATAGTTTCTGTATCATTTTGTCACTTGAAGAAAGCCAAATTTTGTCTTATTGATTCTTTTGTTTCTGAAAGCCAATTTTTTTGTCAATATCATGTCTAGATTTTAACTGCATATTTCCCCACCATGTTAGTTTAATATTATGTTGTAAGAAAAGATTCTCCTCTGATTGTAAATTGTTGGCTTTGTCTAACAATGTCTCATAACATTCTCTATTATGATTCATGCAAAGGAATGGTTTTGTAAATATTTCAAGGGGGGACACCCATTTCGGAATTTTAGTGCAATATTTGCCTTTTACAACATTCCAAGTTTTTAACAGTGCTCCCCCTTAAGACATGGTGTCAGAAGTTAGAGTGAATTTTGTCTTTACCATACCAGATATATGCATGACAACCCATAAGTAAATCATGCCCTTCTAAAATTAGGCCTCTAGAATTTTTGAACATTATTCACTCCTTTATCCATCCAAGAGCTGCTGCCTGGTAATATAAGCTCCAATTAGGAACCCCAAATCCATCTCTTTCTTTTCTGTCTTGTAATGTCTTCCATTTTAGTCTTTTTTTTTTTTTTTCCATATAATTTTATTTTATATATTAACACAGACAATTTTCTGTATACAAAGATATACCAGCATACCTACGAATTATTTATCTATTAAACAAGTCATTTCTCTAGCTCATGAACACCAAATCTTTAATCCAATTAATCCATCCAATTATAAAATTTAAACCAAATTGCGATCACATCAGTTTTAGCATATGGATTTAAAAGGTAGCCTAATTTGTCCAATTCAGCCCATTTCAGTATCAAGCTAGTTAGTTCTTCTTGGGCCGGCATTTCTACCAATTTCCACATTTTCGCCCTTAGTATACGAGCTGCAGTTATCAAATATGCTAACAAACGCTGATCGTTTTTATCCATCTCTTCTGGCATGATATTTAACAAAAATATTGCGGGATCTAAAGGTATCTCAATTTCCAAGATTTCTTCTGCCATTTTTTTTAACCATTTTCCAGAATTTCCCAACTTTCCCACACACCCACCACATGTGAAAATACGTTCCTCTCTCCCCACAAATCCAACATCTACATGATACTTTGTAGCATTTATGAAGCGTAACTGGTGTCCAGTGCCAACGATAAAACATCTTATAGATGTTTTCTTTGTAATTGACAGATTTTAAAAATTTCATTGATTTCCACATTTTATTCCACTTATCAATATCTATATTTCCTCCTAGATCTCTCATCCACGATATCATTGTTGGTCTTATAATTTCCTCCTGCATTTCTTGACTTAAGAAATATTTATACAATTTATTAATTAACTTATCATTGCTTTTTAACCAGACCTCATCTAATTCATTGGGTTTGATATCCACTCCTTCTTTTATATCTTTTTGATATCTGGATCTTAATTGTAGACTTTCCCACCAAGATAGTCTTAGATCCAATTCCTCCTTTAATTGTTTTTCATTTTTAAGATCACCTTTATTATCTATTAATTTGCTATAGCTCACTATATTTTGAGGGTTTAATAAGGAAGGTCTAATAAAGGCTTCTAATGGAGAGACCCAGTTTGGGATTTTAGAGTAGCAACTTTCTTTCACCTCTAACCATATTGCCAAAAGGGTCTTTCTTAATATATGTGAGTTGAAATTTGAGTGAATTTTGTGTTTTTCATACCATACATAGGCATGCCAGCCCATGTATAGATCGTGTCCTTCTAATGCAAGTACTCTATTATTATTAAGTAATATCCAGTCTTTTATCCATACCAAAGCAGCAGCTTTACCATACAATTCCCATCTCGGTAAACCTATCCCACCTCTTTCTTTTGCATCCTGCAATAATTTCCATCTAATTCTTGGTTTTTTTGAGGCCCAAACGAATTTCCTGGTCAGCTTATTTATTTCTTTATAGAAGTAAGCATTTTTTTTCAAAAGAGGTAGTGCTTGCGCCAGAAATAGGAATTTGGGTAGAATATTCATTTTAATTGCTGCTGCTCTGCCTAGCCATGATAGATTAAGTTCTTTCCATTTCATAAGGTCATCTTTCACCTTTTTTATAAGCACATTATAATTGTCTTCTATTAGAGTACTCACTTTATTGGAACATGTTATTCCTAAGTATTTTAGCTTTTTTACAACCTCAAATCCTGATATTCTTTGAATTTCTAATTTTTGATGTTCTGACCCATTTTTAATCAGAATTTTAGTCTTTTTGGTATTAATTATGAATCCTGCAACTTTTCCATACGTCTTTGTCTCTTCTAATAGCCTTTCAACTGACTCTATCGGGTCTTCAATAATGAACATTAGATCATCTGCATATGCTCGTAATTTAACCTCTTGGCCTTTGCATCTTATTCCTCTAATTAAACCATCCTCTCTTATCTGATCACATAAGGATTCAAGAGCAAAAATAAACAATAAGGGTGACAGAGGGCAGCCCTGTCTTGTTCCCTTTTCTATTGGGAATTCTCGCGACAAATCTCCATTAATACATAACCTCGCAGACTGTTTTTTGTATATTGCTTCTATCAAAGTTTTAAAGTAATTTCCTGGGTCATAGTACCTCAGCTTTGCCAACAAAAATTTCCAAGATATGTTGTCAAAAGCCTTCTCTGCGTCCACAAATATAAGGGCTGCTAGTCTTCCAGGATGTGCCTCATAGTATTCTAACGTGTCTATCAGGATTCGAATATTTTCCCTCAGCTGTCTCTTAGGGAGGAAGCCTACCTGATCAGTATTAATTATCTGATTTAATATTGTTTTAAGTCTTTCTGCCAAAATACTAGCAAAGATCTTATAGTCCGCATTTAATAGTGAGATTGGCCTATAATTTCCAATTAGATCTAATTCCTCTTTACCTTTTGGAATTAGTGTTATCATAGCTGAGTTCCAGGAGTCTGGTGCAACGCTGGTCTGGCTTATATGTTTTACTAGATCTTTATAAATATCCGATAATTGGTCTTCAAAAATCTGATAAAATTCACCTGGCAGACCATCTGGTCCGGGAGATTTATTCTTCTTTTGTCTTTTAATAGCCTCTATGACCTCAAAAATTGAAATTGGTTCGCTTAACCTTGCCTTTTGTTCTGCTGTGAATTTTTTATCTTTTAGGTTATTTTCCAAATAGGTTTCAATGTTATCCACATTCTCATCTTGTTGTTTATACATTTTACTAAAATATTCTTCTGCTATCTGTTTGAGTTCTACTTGAAGATATTTATTCTCCCCCTTTTCATTTTTTAAAGAAATTATCATTCTTTTTGCTCTCTCTTTTTTTAGTCTGTATGCTAGCCATCTAGATGGCTTATTGGCATTTTCAAAGAAGAATAATTTGTTATATTGTATTTTTTTACCAATTTCTTTGTTCAATAATAAATTTAATTTATGTTGTTTATATAGTAATCTTTGTTTACATTTTGCATCCCCCTGTTGTTTGAACCTAAGATCTTCTTCTATCTTAATCTGTCTAACTAAATAATTATATTCTTTCATTTCTTGTTTTTTCTTCCATGCAGCCTGGCTAATCAACCTTCCTCTTATATATGCCTTAAATGCATCCCAGACGATGTGAATGGGGGTTGTATTTTGCAAATTTATTTTGAAAAACTCTTTTATGTCTTTTTTCAGGTTGTCTACAAACATTTTATCTTTCAAGATATATTTATTCATAGTCCATCTAGGACTCTTTCTCATTTCCTTAAACGACAAAAGGATCGGGTTATGATCTGCGAACGTTAGTGGTAGTATTTCGATGTCATTCAATTCCATTATTATTTCCCTTGATGTCCAGGCCATATCTATCCGGGACCATGATTTATGCCTTCCCGAGTAAAATGTAAAGGCGTCTCTATTTGGATATTTAGTTCTCCATAGATCTAATAAATCATATTCTTCCATTATTTGAAAAAAATAGTATGGTAAGATCTTGCCTTTTTTCCTTCTTTTATTTGCAGATTTTCTATCCCTCTTAGCGTCCACCACCGCATTAAAGTCTCCAACTAAATAGACATTATTATTATTAATGCTCTTCAGCACCTCTGCTACTTCTCTAAAAAAAGACTGCTGATTGGTGTTAGGGGCATAAATATTTATGATATTGTATTCCTTCCCTTGCCTAATTATCGAGACTACCACAATTCTCCCATCGTCTGAGGCATGTATTAACTTTGGATTTAAGTGATCTTTTACATATATCGCGACTCCCCTCTTTTTCTTTAACCTATCTGCTGCAACAAAAACCTGACCCAATCTTTTACAGTTAATGAATTTTATATGATCTTTTTTAATATGAGTTTCCTGGAGGCACATGATTTCGGCTTTTAGCTTATTTAATTGATGGAATACTCTTTTTCTTTTTTGAGGTGAGTTCAGACCGTTTACATTAATGGAAATCAACTTAAGATCTTTAAGATTCTGCTCCATTTTTTGACGCTCCTTTCGCCTTACTCTTCATCTGGTTCCTAGTCTGGATTTGTAGTGGAATTCTGGTGTCTTCTTTCTTCTTCCCTTTCTTTCTCTCCCCTTTTTTTCTTTCTTCTTCTTTCTCCTCTTCCTCTTCTTCCTCTTTTTCCGATTGTGTTTCTTCCTCTTCTTCAGCTGTTCCAAACTCGGGCCCATACGATTCCAAAAAGTTGTCTAATTTAAAGATTGAGTCCAGTTTGAATCTTCTTCCTTTATACTCAAAAATAATGCCTTCTGGAATGTTCCATCTGTACATTATATTCTTGTCTCGCAGTTGTGTCGCAAGGTGTTGATAGGGTTTCCTCTTTTCTCTGACACGCCAGGGTATTTCACGCAAGAATTTTATTTCGTTCTCTTGAATATGCACTCTATTTTCGTATGATGCTTTTAATATTTTGTCTCTAATATTCCTCTTATTAAATTGAATGTGTACCTCTCTCGGCGTCTTGAACTTTTTAGCGTAAGCAGTGTTTCGCCTGAACATTGAATCAATCTCCGCTGATATCTCTTGTTCGGTCCCAACTTTTAACTGTTCTGCGATTGCTGAGACTAATTCTTCTTTCCAATTGGAACTCAAATTTTCTGGGATATTTTGGCACCTGATAGTTAGGGTTGCCTTATCCATCTCCAGTCCAATTAACGCTTCTTCCAAATTTTCGTTTTTCGCCTTCATCTCTTGCATATCCAGGTCTAATTCTCTTACCCTGGCATGTGTCTGTCTCCCTGTCGCCATCACTTTCTGAATATCTGACTTGTTAGTGGCTATCTGGGTCTTCATTTCGTCTAGTTCTTCTTTTAGTTGGGACGCCAGGTTATCAATCTTCATATTGATTGGAGCGAGTTCTTGTTGGATGATTGGCGCAAGCTCTTGCTTTATTATCACTGGAATCCTCTCCTCAACTTTTCCCATCAACACGGGTATTGTTGTTTCTATAACTGCCTTGACAGCCGCCGCCACTGACTCGTCGATCAAGCTTTTCATTTCCTTGCTGCTTTGGGTTGGGTTGCTACTAGAAGATTTCATCGTTTGGCTCAAATTAAGATGTGCAGGTGAAGGTAAAGAACCTTTTCTTGGTATGCCTGAACTACCTGATGCCATGTATCTATTGTGTCTATGTGGTTTTAATGTTTATAATTATCTTCTTATTTCAATCTATTAATCGCTATTAATTTATTATTTGTTTCGGAATAATCTGGTCTTCTCACTTCTCACTTATTCAACTTATCTACTAATTTTCCCTCTAGTGATTACCTCTTTGTCTGTCAATTACCAGTTATCTAATTTCACTTATCTATGATATTTCCCTATATGCACCACTAATTTCTCCTGATTATTTTTAATTAGCTACAATTAACTGGTCTTTAATTGATTATTATTTTAATTAGTAAGTTAAAGTGATTTTAATTAATTTTTAATTAATTAATTGGTTGATCAAATAATTCTAATTAATAATCCTCCGAATTATCTCTATTCACTGGTAACCTATGTGAGTTAAATGTGTAAAGATGTAGAGCAGCTATACAGAGATATAATCTATGGTATATATCGTGTACATAAACCTATATCAACAGATATACAAAGATTTACAAGAATGTTCCCCTTCCATAAATTATAAGGCACCAGATAAAACAAACACAGGATTTATCAAATGGATCTCCCTTCACCCTCTTTCCCAGAACCCCTCGTCAGTGTTTAGTCCGTTTAGTAGCACTTCCTTATTTCCCTTTAAGTTCACCTCCCCCGCAAAATTAACAGATTAATTTTTTTTTTTTAACTAACTCGAATCTTTCAATCTTCCAACTTAATGCCGCTGACCCTTATATATCACTTTCCAATATATTTATTTTAATCTCCTTTCGCTATTTCTGTTGTTTTCGTGTCCGTGTCTGTTGTTTCCATTGCTCTCCGCAGATGGCTCTCCACAATTGGCGTTGCTCTCCGCGAATGACGTAGCTCCGCTGATTACATCAACCACTTCCACTCTCGCGTTGCTCCGATGGCTGTTCCGTGTTGTTTCCGTTGGTCTCCGCAAACGGCTCTCCGCAAATGGCGTTGCTCCGCTGATTACGTCGACCACGTCCACTCTCGCGTTGCTCCGACGGCTCCGATAGCTGCTCCGCGCGTGCGCGCCTCCGGCTGGACCCCACCCGACGCCGACTCCGCTGTAGACCTCGCGCCTCGTCCGTAGACCCGATCTCCGCCCTCCGACACCGACTCAGCTGCTACCCCACCGCTCCACTCCACTCCCGCCACAAGAGATGTTCCCTCCAAAATAATTAAGAAGACAAAGGAAAAAAAAAAACAGGTTAGTGCAGCTTATTTTCTAAGCACGGTCCCCTCTCTTTCCCAGTCCGATTTCACTCCATGCTCTTGGCCGCTTTAGCCCGGGAGATGTCTTTGTTCTTATTTCGGTTTTATATGGACTTAATTGTAACCACTCCAACCGCCCCAGCCAGCCCCAATTTATTTCAACTTAGCTTTGGTTATCTTCTTTTTAGCTTCCTTTGGTGTTCGTTCGCAGTATCTTCTCTTTGGCTCAACAGTGTTCTCTTTCCCACCTCTCCGTGCCGTTACCGCTCCTGCGGCACCGACGCTCCAGTCCAGAACTTCGCCTAAAGTTTAGGGAGGAAAAGGGGAGAAGCCCCCTGTCCAGGGGAGTTGCCTGCCCCTCCTAGACAGCCCCCACACTCTTAGCTTCCTTCCACCCCACAAGTAGAAAGAAAGGCAGCCTTTTTTGCCTGTTAATTCTGGTGGAATTACACAGCAAAGCTCGGAGCTCTCACTCCTTGCGTCTGCTGCGGAGGAGGGCGGAACCGGAAGCCTCTGTCTTCCATTTTAGTCTTGATTATTTGGGATACCAAATGAATTCTCTCGTAACCTTATCTAACTCTGGAAGGAGATTAGAATTCTTTAAAATTGGAATGTTTTGGGCCAAAAATAGAAATCTCAGTTCATTTTTAGCGTGGAAACTTTGCCTAAGAATGATAATTGCAGTTCTCTCCATTTAACTAGATCATTTTTTAATTTGCCTAGCAGTTTATTATAATTATCTTTGATTAGATTACTATTTCTGTTAGACAAGGTAATACCCAGATATCTAACTGTCTTTGCTATTTCCATTGCAGTTATTTCTTGAATTTCTTAACAAGTGTTAGATAGGCAATTTTTTGTGAGTAGCGTGGTTTTTTTACGATTAATCTTAAGACCCGCTTCATCTGAATATTCTTGCAGAACTTTTAGTAGGTGAATAATAGAATCCTTTGGGTCCTTCATGACAAACAGTAAGTCATCCACAAAGGCTAACAGTTTAAATTCCACTACTCTTAGTTTGAGACCATGTATCTATTCATTTTCATGGACTTGATCATTTAGTGTTTCTAATGCAAAGATAAATAACAATGGAGATAAAGGACAGCCTTGCCTTTTTGTGTCAAGTCACCATTTACCAGTACCCTAGCCTGTTGTTTTCTATAAATTGCTTGAATCATTGTTTGGAATTTAGTCCCAGGGTCTCATATTTCCATTTTTTGCAACATGAATTTCCAGGACAAGAATGCTTTCTCTGCATCCAGAAACATTAAAGTCATTTATTTGCCTGGATGGACTTCATAATACTCTAAAATATTAATAATTGTATGCTTTTTTTTCATATATCTTTTCAGTAAGAATCCTGTTTTATCTTGATGAATTGTTTGGGAAAGCACTTTCTTAAACCTAGATGCTAAAATACTTGTGAAAATTATGTAATCAGCATTTAGTAATGATATAGGCTGGTAGTTTTTAATTTGATTTTTCTCAGAATCTGGTTTATGTATAAGCGAGATTGTTGCATGGTTCCAAGTCTGGTAAAATACTAGCTTCCCCTATGTTTTGGAGCAGATATTTGTGCTTTTCCTAACCTGTGATATATATATATTTTCTGAGCTTCTAGGATTGTAGTTTTAAATAGTCTCCAAGCTTCCCCAATGGTTTTGACACTTTCTACTTTTGCTTTCAGTTTCTTCCTCATATGTTCCCTCATATCAGAGAAGTTACCCCTTTTAAAGTTAAAAGTGGTTGTTTCAGTCTTTTTGGACAACTCCCTATTTATATAAATGCTGAACTCAATAACATTATGGTCACTGTTCCCAAGCGGTGCAATCACTTTTACATCTCTAACCAGGTCTTGGGCATTACTTAGGACTAAATCCAGGATTGCCTCTTCCCTGGTAGGTTCTGTGACCATCTACTCCATAGCACAGTCATTGAGAGTGTCTAGAAATGCAATCTCATTTTCCCGACTTGGACACATATTGACCCAATCAATGTGTGGGTAGTTAAAATTAACTATTACAGCACAGTTATTTCATCTAGCTGCTCTTTTTAATTCATTCATCATTTTATAATCCTTCTTTATCTTTTGATCTGGTGGGCAATAACAAACTCCCAATGTTAAGCTTCCTTTTGGGCCCACTAATTCAACCCATAGCATTTTCAGAAACAAATCTAATTCTCTTACCCTCTCAGTCTTACTGGACTGTATACCCTCTCTGACATACAGAGCCACGCCACCTCCAACCCTTCCCTCTTATCCTTCCAATATCCCACTGATTTTCCTCATTCCACCAAGTTTCTGTAATACCCACAATGTCTATGTTTCCCCCCAACACCAAGCATTCCAACTCCCCAATTTTACCTCAGACACTTCTAGCATGAGTATATAAACATCTATAGTTCCCCATACATGTTAAGCCCGCAACCTTTCTCTTGCTGCCTCAAGACCTTGCCAGGCACTCCATATCATTAGCCACGGTCTCAGTGGTCAATTCTAATCCATTTCCTTGTAGAAAACTAACATGTACCCTTTCATCTCTTTGAGATGAGCCATCCTGAACCAGAGACTTTTCATCTCCGGTCAGCTTTCTCCCAATATTCAGTTTAAAAACTGCACTGCCACCTTTTTTATTTTACGTGCCAGCAGCCTGGTTCCTTCCTGGGACAAGTGGAGACCTTCTCTTTTGTATACCTCCCTCTTGTTCCAAAAAGAATCCCAGTGCCTAACAAACTTGAACCTTTTCCCCCTACACCATCGTCTCATCCACACATTGAGACTCCTGATCTGTGCCTGTCTCTCTGGCCCTATGCGTGGAACAGGTAGCACTTCCAAGAAGGCTACCTTGAGGTCCTGGCCTTGAGTCTTCTGCCTAGCAACCTAAATTTTTCCTCCAGGACTTCACAATTGCATTTCCCCACATTGTTGGTGCCAACATGTACCACGACCACTGGCTCCTCCTCAGCACTATCTACCAGCCTATCTAGAACACACATAATGACTGCTACTTTTGCACCAGGCAGGCAAGTCAACATACAGTCAGTACACGGATTTGCCACCCAGCTGTTTACCTGCCTAAGGATCGAATCACCAATTACCAAGAGCCCCCTCCCTGCCTGCCCAGGGATTCTTCTTTGGGTGCTAAAGGATACCTGTTCACCAGCTGAAGAAGAGGTCCCTTCTGAGGACACATTCCCTTTATGCACAGCATCGTGCCGTGTTCCCTCCCAACCCTCATGCTCCCTGACAGTGGTGGGGCTGCCAGATTCAGAGTGGGACATATCTAACAAATCCCTGAGAGTCTTCTCCATGTACCTGACTGTCTCTTCTTCTCCAGGTCAGCCCCCTTGGCCTCAAGGGTGCAAACTTATTCCCTGAGAACCAGGAGCTCATTGCACTGGGCACACACCCAAGACTTCTGCCCAGTGGGCAGATAACCATACATGTGACACACCGTGCAAAACACTGGATAGCCCCCAACCGCCCTTCTGGCATTCTGGCTTCATAATTGCTTTAAAAATAATTTTATATACTATCCCTTTAAAACTTTTTTGTATTTAAGTGGTTATCATTGTAGAAGTCTACTTACCTTACTGGGAACATAAGGAGACTCACCCCTCTAGCAGTTCCATCTATTGCTGCCTCTCAGAGCTCAACTGGGTCCATCAGAGCTGATACATAGACCTGATACATAGTTTGCAGATATCTTTTTTTTTTTAATTCTTTATTTATAAGTTTCAAAATATAACAAAATCAAAATAATTAATTGCTTAGAAGTGAGGTGTCGTCACAAAAGTAAGAGTACTTATAAGGCAACAGTAAATTATACAACTTGACTTTGCTCTTTTGGAGATAAATTCAACCAACTATACATCTTATTCCAGCTCGTACAAAACAAATCATCCTCTTTACCTTTAAGCCATATTGTCATTAAGTCCATTTCCACAACATTAAAAAGCTTTTGAATAAATTTCCTGTCTATTTGGTATTTTGTCCATTTAGCATAGAGGGTTCTAGCAGCTGTTATGCCATGTAGTAAGAGATAACCATTGTACTTTGTATATACATCAGGGATAACATTAAGAAGAAATAATTCAGGTTGAAGAGGTATCGTATTCGCAATAATTTCTTGCAAGATTCTCTTAATCATCAGCCAATACTTCAGCTCAGTACAACAAACCCACCATAAATGATAAAAGGTGCCCACATTTTTCTTGCATTTCCAACAAATACATGAAATTGATTATGGATACTTAGAGAGCCTATCTAGTGAGAGATGCCACCTAAAAAACATTTTGTGAATATTTTCTTTATAAGATATGGCTTTAGTTATTTTGATATTTGTCGTCCAGACCTTAGACCAACTATCCAAATCTATATTATGTCCCAAATCTCTTGCCCAGGTTATCATTGTAGGTTTAACCATTTCGTTAGCCATCTTAAAATTAAGAAGAAAACCATAAAGTTTCTTAATAAGATTCTTATCAAAGCTCAACCAAACTTTATCCAACTCAACAGTATTTATATAGAAACCTTTAATCTTGTTAATTTTAAATCTTGAATGAAGCTGTAAAGATCCCCACCAAGATAAGAAGACGTTCTGCTGTTCTAGCATTTGGGGGGTTTTCAGATTATTATCTTTGTCCAATAAATTCCCATAGCTAATCGTCTTTTCTTTTAGAAGCAAAGAGGGTCTTATAAAAGCCTCTAACAGGGACACCCACAATGGAATTTTTAGATAAAAGGCATGTTTAAGTTCTTCCCAGATTTTAAGGAGCGAGCTCGTAATAATGTGTTGTTTAAAATGGGCTCTATCTTGGCCATACCATAAGTAGGCATGCCAGCCCATTAAAAGGTCGTGACCCTCCAATGCCAAAAGTCGCGTATCCCTTTAAAGAAGCCAGTCCTTCAACCATACCATTACAGACACCTTGTAGTACAGAGACCAATCAGGCAAACCAAAACTGCCTCTGTCACTTCTATCTTGTAGATCTTCTGATCTTATTCGCGGTTTTTTGGATTGCCAGATAAAACAAGATACAATCTTTTCTAGGTCTCTAAAGTATTTCTGGTTCTTCAGTATAGGTATAGTTTGTAATAGAAAGTTAACTTGGGGAAGAATGGTCAGTTTAATTGTTGCAATCCTACCATATAGTGAAAGTTGTAAATTCCCCCATTTAGTAAGATCTCCTTTAATATCTAACAGAGTTTTCCTATAGTTAACATTAAAAAGAGAGCTACATCTGTTAGATAACAAAATACCTAAATATTTAACTTTTTTAGAAACAGTAAAACCAGTAGTATCTTGGAGTTGTTTTATCACATCATTGGGGCAGTTTTTGGTAAGAATATTGGTTTCCTTGGAGTTTTATTTTAAAACCAGCAACCTGGCCATAGATATTCAAAACTGAGAGCAAATGGTTAATCGAACTCAAGGGATCATCTAATATGAATACGATATCATCGGTAAAGGCCTGTAGTTTGAATTTCTCTTTTTTAATATTAAGTCCGTTGATCTTCTCATCTCCTCTAATTACCACATTCAAAGCTTCAAGACTAAAAATAAAAAGAAGCAGGGAGAGAGGACAACCCTGTCTGGTGCCTTTTTGTATTGGGATTTTAGAGGTTAAATTGCCGTTCACCATTACTCTCGCTTCCTGGTTCTCATATATCTTTTTTACCATCATGTGAAATTGGTCACCGCAATTCCAATGCAACAATAAAGCTAACATAAAGTCCCAATTGACGTTGTCAAATGCCTTCTCAGCATCAATAAATAGGAGGGCCAACTGTATTTCAGAATGTACTTCGTAATATTCTAGTATGTTTAAAATAGTTCTCACATTATGCCTCAACTGTCTTTGAGATAAAAAACCAGCCTGGTCATGATGAATCAGTTGAGCCAAAACCTTTTAAAATCTGTTGGCTAATATGCTTGCATATATTTTATAGTCCGCGTTGAGTAAAGAGATGGGTCTAAAAATTTTTATATCAGATAGATTAGAATCCTTTTTGGTGATCAAGACAATAAGAGCATCTTTCCAAGAGTCAGGGAACCTTTTATTTTCATAAATATTTTGCATAATTGCCTTGAGAGGTTGCACTAATTGATCGGTAAATTAACGATAAAATTCCGAAGGTAGGCCATCTGGCCCAGGTGATTTCCCATTCTTAGTGTGAATGGCTTTCACCAACTCAAATGTTGAGATAGGATCATTCATTAGTTTCTTTTGGTCTTAGTAAATTTCCCTTTTACGAAGTTTTCAAGATAAGACACAATAGCTGGATCTTTTGACTCTCCTTGACTATAGAGCTTCTTATAGAATTTCTCTACTACTTCTTTCAAGTCTTTTAGCAAAAAGCAGTTTTCACCGCTGTCATTTTTTAGGTTTTAATAAATCTGTCAGCCCTCTCTTTCTTCAGTTTATAAGACAGCCATCTTGATGGCTTATTTGCGTTTTTGAAATTTTTTTGTTTGGCATAGGAAATTTTTTTTTTACAATCTCTTGTGAAAGGGGACAGTTTAAAAGGTGTTGAGACTTCATTAGGTTGAGTTTGTATTGTACTGATAAAGGATCATGCTTCAGAGAACTTTCATCTTTCTGTATTGAATCAACGAGGGTTGAATATTTTTCTCTTTCTTGTTTGGCATGCCATGTTTGGTATCTAATTACTCAGTTTGCAGATATCTTAAATACATTCATAATGGCCTTGCTTCACCAATCTTTTAGGTCTAAATGTCCTGCTCATCTCATACCAGTTGTTTTCAGTTTGTAAATTCTTGACTAGTCAACACATATTCTTTCCTAATCAGTATAAGACACCCTCCCATATTTCTGTAGTCATTGCTAATTTGGCCTCAGTCGTTAGGCCTTTAGAGATTCTTTCATAACAGTTATTCTTTTATCCTTCTCAGCCCCCCTCCCATTTGAAACTCTTTAGAGGTTCACTCTAATACTCATACTTGATAGTGATACATAAATGCATACAACAAAAACATAATCCTATCCCTACAAGACATAATGCAAGACATATCCCACATTTCAATAACTCTTTGAGCCACTGAAACACATTCGGCAACCAACCCCACTAGTCCCAAGTGGCATCCTCACCAACTTGATGGAATACTTTGACAGCTTTATTAATATTCTTCACATCTTGAATTATTTTACTACTATCTACATAAAAACAACAAGTACCTCCTTGTTGTGCAGTTAACATATCTATTGCCCCTCTATTCTGCAGTACAAACTGGGACTCCTTTTTTAAAAATTTAGAATTTAACTCCTTCTGTGTAACTTGTATAGCATCTACTGTGGCGTTAAACTCTAATTCTAATTCTCTTGATATATTTACAGAAGCCTTTTCCAGTTCACTGATCCCCAGCCAAGGCAGGAACACTTTTGGAATCCTGGATCATCTTATTAGGGTGGTTTTAGTCTGGTGCACAAAACTCCCCATATTCAGAATATCTGAAGCATTGATCTGATTATATTTTTCAACCGGTGGTATCAAGTACCCAACCACACACCCAATGAGATAAGGCTCTTAACACTGGAAGTCCTCCAATCGATGGCCTTGGGTTAATCAAAGTTACAAAATATTCCCTGCTGTGGTGAATCCAAAGCCCATCCACATCGGGAGTTACTGTTTTCCTGATACAGAACTCTTTAGTTATAATTGGACCTTTGGGATAATACTTCAAGGATAGCAATTCCAAATCCTTGCCATTGTACAACAAGTTTATTTGTTCTCCATATTTATGAGGGCACAGCCTCCCTTCCCAATTAAGCCCAGAGGGGATGGTAATTTGTATATATATCCAACTAAAATTCTCATTTCCTAGTCTACCACATCACCACCAGTGTCAGTACTGTTTCTGACAGCACCATCTAAGAAAAATTCCAGTAATGATTTTCACTATAACAACCCAAAATGCCAGACTGTCTAAGAGGAAGGCTGAGTGTCCCTCAATCATTGCATCACTTGAGTTTAAACTTCAGGCCAAAACCCGGACACATTTCCACCACTTTTCTTCAGAGCTTTTGACTTGGCTCCTTCCAGTTGCTAGGATCTTGGCTACCCTGATGTCACTTTCTTCATGTTCTGGTCCATCAACTCACTTGCACCAGGTGTAGTGATGCCAGGCTTCCTTCCCCACAACTTTTATGGTGATGTTGGTCATTAACAGCACTTGGTACAGTCCATCCCAGGCAGGTTCAAGAGTAGCCTTCCTATAGGTCTTTAACAGCACACAATCTCCCAGTTTGATTGCCACCCCAGCACGAATAATGAGACAGACAACAGTTTGGAATCAAACAAGGGCCACTTTATTAACTATTTAAACAGAACATGCAGCAACGGGTAAACTAAGCAAGCTCTGGAACAGGCAAGGCAGGTGTCATTCCCAGACACAGCCTCCTTGCCCTTGAAATGGGCAAGTAACCTAGCCCCAGTCTTGACCCAGTCAGATTCTGGTTCGTAACCGGCGGCCCAGCATAATGGCATCCCCTCCCAGGGGCGCCTACCCCTGAGGCTGCACAGACCTTCAGGGAGGAGCCTAGTCTGAGAGGGTCCCAGAGGCGATCACCATTCACCTCCCCAGACCGCAAGGCCCTAGGGTGGTTCCTGATGACCTCCTGTTCCCAATCGGGATATGCCGTGAGGCACCCACCAGTTCCATTTTCTTGCTTGCATAAACCTGCCAAGTGACCAGTCTACTTAATACCCAACCACCATCTAGCCCTTAACCGCCAGCAACAGTGTAAGGTAGGCAAAAAACACCCCATCCCCGAGCCAAACAGGATGAAGTATAAAAATTCCTACCCGGCCCCAAAAGGCAACCAGCAACAGCCTACACTGCAACCAGGGCAGGTGGGTGGGCGAGCACGCCAACGATCTGCACAGGCGGGAGTGGGGCAACGGCTTTCCTCATACAAGCCCCGCCCCCCCCCTCGCGAGCAACGCGCAAAAAAGCTCTGTTGCTGCCTTGCGTCCTGCGGGGCGGCAAACCGGCTCCCTCACGCCACGGCTATGCCGGGCTATCAGGAGCCCATTCTATGTGTATCTGTATCCAGGGGGAGAGGTTGGTATGCAGCAGAGTATCAATGAAGAGCTTTCAGCTGTCCATGTACCTGTTGTATATATTTTCCCAGTTCCTCATCCTCTATGACCAATGAAGCAGGTACTGGGGGACTGAAAAGATTAAGAGGTCTACCAAACAACTTATAAGAAGAAACCTTCAGTTTTCCCTAGGGATGGGTCCATAGATTGTGAATGTATGTGTACAAATGTATTCATTTGTCTGCATGTGGGACTGTTGGCTAGCAGATATAGTTTGATTATATGTATGTGTTTAATGAGCAAAATTTTCTGAGCTTGTTTGTAGAGGAAAAGAAATAATGCAAACTTTTTTCTTGTTACACTTTTTACAAAAGCATGTATTTTATAGGTGCCATTTTTCTGAAGCAAAGGTCCTCCATAAAATTGCTTTGAGTGTTACAACACAAAGACAGGCTATATTCACAGCAAAGAAAAAGGATTTTTCTCTTTGCACTAATAAAGAAGCTCAAACCAGCAATTTCCTAGACAAGTAAATGAATAGGTATAAGGATTTGTGACACTTTCAAAACATAAGGAAAGCTCCCAAATGCCCTCTTTCCTAATTTTATTAAAATATTTTATCACATGAAAAGTCTGGCAAGAGAAAGAAAATAAACACAATATTATGCAAAAGATAGAAGGAATTAAAAAAATATTTAAAACTTTGCAGTCATATAATTCCTTCAAAAATTGTCCAGTTCTGATAAAATCTGGCTAGAATCCAACAGCTAAGAAATGTGAGCTCTTTGGTGAATGTTACCCCTCCTGAGGACTGGTAGCAGCCAACAAATTGAATACCAAATACCACTTGGGGAACAGGGAGCATGAACTCTCCAAACATATTTCCAGCTCAGGGACTCTAATGACACTGAAAGAAATGCTTACTGAAATCCAAGAAGTCAAATGCAAACACATCTGAAAGAATATATTGGGAAAAACCAAACAATAATAGGCATCAGTGGACTTGTACAAAAATCATAAAGGTTTTTAAACCATAAATGGAAAAGAGGAGAAGAGAAGACAAGAAGAGATTGGATTTATACCTTGCCCTTTAGTACCTGAAGGCATCGCAGAGCGGCTTAGCAACTCCTTTCCCTTCCCCTCCCCACAACAGACACCCTGTGAGGTAGGTGGGGCTGAGAGAGCTCTTTCCCGAGCTGTCCTTGAGAGAACAGCTGTGCCAGAGCTATGGCTTGCCCAAGGTCATCCAGCCAGGTGCAAGTGGAGGAATGGGGAATCAAACCTGGTTCTCTCAGATTAGTGTCCACGCACTTAACCACTACACCAAACTGGCTCTCTACACCAAACAGCACTGGAAGTGCTGGTCCCTTGCACTGGAGTCCCAGAAATATTTGTAGGCCTCTTTGGATTTAGTGGAACATCCTAATAAAGCATGTGCCCAAACATCATTGAGAGGATTAGCAGAAGAATAGAAAATAACAAGAAGCTAAGCTACAAAGTCACATATAGTATTGACAGACAAACCACAGTGTAAAATCTTGATGGAATTAGGAAAGCCAGGTTGGTAGAGTAGAAGTTTGCCACAAATGTTGAATCAACAACAAACATAAAATCATTAAAAAAACTCATGATGGATCTATCCCAATACCATCCTGTTTCTCATAGTGGTCTGCCAACCCATCATGATATCTCGTCATTTTGCCTTACTGTCCTTATAATTCCACATGGTTTGTTCTATTCTGCCAAGGACCTATGGATAAGCAACCACATCAGAAATGGATGCAGAGATTACATCTAGCTCAAAAGTCATGGAGCTGTATTTGTGATGTTCTTTTAATAATCCGCACATGAAGCCTTAACTGTCATCAAATCAACATGAGTTCCTTAGTGACACAGATACAAGCAGCCTAGCTTGGATATGGCTGCACACTCTATTCCATACCATCCATATACTAATAAATCCATATCAGGGCTGCCAGAAGCCACCACAGTCTCTCAGCCCCCTCTCCTGCTATCAGCCCAAGCACCATATGGAAACATACAGCGTGACACTTCCAGCTCCATGGGCTCCCAGATCAAGGCCACTAGAATTTTGTTCACCTACTCTGCTTCTGTTGGGGGCCCTGATTTGGACTGCATTCTGTAAAGCACAGATTTCATGCACTGAGCTGCCTCTGAAAATTCTCCTAAAGCCTATTTAAATTGGTGAACAAAGGCTGGAATTCCTTAGGGCTTACATCATGTGTTCTATTTGGCCTTTTCCATTTTGTTAAAAAAATCCAATGTTCAGAATGTTCTAGTAATCAGAGGGTCATTGTGTATACAATTTTATCTTTCTATTTTAATGATTCTTGACATCTTCATTTTCGCTGGGGGGAAAAAGATATCCAAATGCCCCATGTTTTGATGTTTCTAGGAATCAGGCACAGGAGTAAACTATGGGGGGGGGGGGGCCCTTGGGTGCCTGGGCCTCCTCTGAATTTTTCCAGGGGGGACTGAGCCTCTCCCGGGCAACCAGTGCCAGGCAATATTGAGTTTAAAACTTTCCTGTGTGGGTTTTTCCTCTTGGCTAGAAAGAAGGAAGTCAGGCTCACATTCTTACAAATGCTAATTGCGCTAGCAGGATAGATAACGGGATGGTTGGAAAAGAAAGTATAGTTCTTAATCCTGGCTGTTTCCACCCATTTCCAGTGTAACAATAGTCAGACTGTGAGGCCTCTGTATGGCCCAACATATTTGCTGGGCTCTGATTTACATTTTGGGGGAAAGTGTGTCTCTATTTTATTTTACTTTATAATTATTGTATACATGAAGTGGTTTTGATAAATATGTAATTTATTGTATTGTAGATTTTCAGTTGGAGACACTATTGTGCCAGGATGAGGTTTTACACACAGGCCATGTATTTCTAAAGATTTTCCTTCATAAATTATCCAATTCTGTATGTTTATTAAGAGTTGTATTAATGTTTTATAACAGTTGATTGGTCCAGTTTAGATGAAATACATTTGAATCAGAAGTTTATTCCAGAAAATTTCATCAGAAACTACCAACATAATTATTACAGCTTAAGAGGACCATCATTTTTTCTGTATAATTTCTGTATATGTACATTTTTCAATTACTGTGTTTAAGCATTATAATTAAGTATATTTACTGTGTTTAAGCATTATAATTAAGTATATTTATGTGCACCACACAGCTTTTTGTTATCTCATACTTTGGATTTGTTAGGCTGTGATTCTCTAGTTGTATTTTAGATCTAGTTGTATTTTAGTATTTGGATGGGAGACCACCAAGGAATCCTAGAGTCACTACACAGAGTAGTGATTTCACCAACAAAATGGTGTCTCAGAAAGTGCTAATCCTCTCTCCCCTGCTTTTAGCATTCATAAAAAAGACTTTAAAAATCACAACATGGGAGATCCACTCATGTTTCTTCCACAGACACAGCTAACTTTCCTCCAATCAAGCAAGGAATGTATGCACGCAGCACAAGCTCCTATGTATGCATACTGGTGCTAGTTAACATATGAACTGGTACCAGTATCCATGCATAGGAGCTTGTGCTGCATGCATACATTCCTTGCTCGACTGGAATGAACATCCTTCTGTATGCTGTGCCAAAATTCCTGTCTCTTTAATAGAGGCTTAATGTGTGTAAGTGGGAAGCTGAAATGGCATCCTGTTAAGGCTCCACTAAAGGGATGGGGCTTCCCCTCCTCTCCAGGCAGTTGGCAGTGCTACTTCATGTTATGCACCTTTCCTAGGTCCATATGTTCATATTCAACTATTAAGAAGTTCTTCTCCCACTTGTCATTTCACTTCCACAGCTCCTCATGTTGTCATTTGATGTTGTGACAAATTATCTTCTCACCATCTCATGTGCTTCTATGACTTCCAGAATATACTATTCTATGAGTTTTGTGTGGTGTGTCCCCCACATTATGTTCTTCTTAAAAGTTACACTGCTTGCCACGTTTCTGCTCCTGATTCAAGGTAAAGCTCCTACATAATCTCCCAGAAAGACTGAATCTAGCCAAGGATACCCTTCTAAAAATATTTTAGGTGGACATTAGCTTGGTCTCTCCTAGAATCCACTGGCTCTGCCATTGAGTATCCCAGAGATGTGGAGTGTACTAAGCTAGAAACCTCACTTAGCACTATCTTTTGTTTCCCTTCAAAGGCAGGAGGGGAAAAAATTCTGTTCCTCCAGGCCTTTGGAAGTATAGCCTACATATTTTTGCTGCCATATGTCCAATTTATTGGGTTGATTGTTCATAACTTGTAGACATAGTTAAAACAGATTTAACATTTTTCCAAAAAAATCCTTTATGTTGTAAACTTGCTTGGGGAAAAAATGCAGCCTTGCATATTGACGAATGAAGAGTTCCTGGCTGGAGCTACCTTTCACAACCTTGACGCCCAGATCCATAGCTACAGTGGGGCATTTTAGGGCCCAGCCCCCTGACTTTCTGCCAGCCCCCCCCCCCCCCCACTTACCACCCTGGCCAGCAGGGCTCTTTTTCTATCAGGAACTCCTTTGCACATTAGGCAACATACTATGTAGCCAATCCTCCAAGAGCTTACAGAGCTCTTCTTACAGGGCTACTGTAAGCTCTTGGAGGATTGGCTACATTAGGGGTGTATTGCCAAATATGCAAAGGAGTTCCTGATAGAAAAAGAGCCCTGCTGGCCAGCCCTGACTTATTTCTTGCAGTCATTGCCACTGCCAGGGGTGGAGGCAAGCCTTATGCCATCCCCTCCCCACAGCTCTCTGTATCTTTATGGAGTCCTCGCCACCACTGCCAGGGGCGGAGGCAAGCCTTGTGCCTCTCCAGCTATCTGTTTCTTTATGGAGTCCTCACCTCCGCTGCCAGGGGCGTCCCTTCCCCCCCAGCTCTCTGTATCTTTATGGAGTCCTCGCCACCACTGCCAGGAGCAGCAGCAAGCCTTGTGTCCCCCCCCCCCCCCCCAGCTCTCTGTTTCTTTATGGCATCCTTGGCAGGCAAAGCAAGCCCCACCTCCAGTCCTACGCTGCTCATCTTGCCAGCCTCTCCCTTGTTTCTTGCCACCCAACTCCATTCCCCACTGCAAGCCCCAGGCATCTCCACTCCATCCCTCCAATTCCCAAGCAGGCAAGTCAAGCCCTGCACAAGTAGGCTGAAGTTTACTTACTTGGAGTTTAACAACCTTAAAAATGGTTGTCCTGGTTGTTGTTTTGCATCAAGAGTGTGTGTGTGGGGGGGTGAGGGATGGCAGACTCCAGGTGGGACCTTGTGATCCCAAGTCTGGAATTAGAGCTTAAAAATCCCAACCATGTTTTTATCTGTTTGGCAATAAGAGTGTGGGGGGGGGGGGAGGGATGCCAGACTCCAGGTGGGACCTAGGGATCCCAAATCTAGAATTTGAGTTTAAAAAACCCAGCATTTATTTTTGTTTTTTGTTTTGCATCAAGTGTGCGTGTGGGGTGGGTGGGTGAGGGATGCCAGACTCCAGGTGGGACCTGGGGATCCCAAGTCTGGAATCAGAGTTTAAAAATCCCCAAAATGGGGGGGGGGGTTGTGTTTTGCATAAAGAGAATGTTTGTGTGTGTAGGGGGAAGGGATGTCAGACTCCAGGTGGGACCTGGAGATCCCAAATTTGGAATTAGAGATTAAAAATCCCAACATTGTTTTTGTTTGTTTGTTTGTTTATTTAGTAATAAGAGAGTGGGGGGAGGGATGCCAGACTCCAGGTGGGACCTGGGGATCCCAAGTCTGGATCCAGAGTTTAATAATCTCAAAAATGGGTTTGTTTGTTTTTTATTTAGGAATAAGAGAGGGGAGGGATGCCAAACTCCAGGTGGGACCTGGGGATCCCAAGTCTGGAATTGGAATTTTAAAATCCCAACAAGTCCCCCTCCCCTCAAGAGAGAGGAGGGAGGGATGCATAATGGGTGTCCCACAAGTAAAAAATGCCTCACAAAACGAAAAATCCTGGCTACTGGCCTGTTCAGCCCTATCCCAAGTGTTCTCTACTAGATGTTTTCCTTTCAACTCCACCCTTCTCTTTGGACCGATCATCCCGGTGTCATTTATTTCCAGGCACCTTGATCTCATGTGCATTCCAAATATCCATATCCCCCTCCCTAGCCATTTTGTTTTCTGGTATTCATTTTACCCCCATTCAGAATATGTGCAGTTCTACAAAGCACTCACCCCACACTTCGCATTTGCAAAGACCCTGCATTCGGGCACCTTCCCTGAAGAGCTTTGCAGCGTCTGCAGGCATTTTTTTGGGGGGAAATCGTATGCTCTTAGCATATCTCCTGGTGCGATCCAGCCTGTGAATGCAGGTCCTTCACTATCCGCCTCCCCTGTCTACAACCTGTCGCACTACATGTGCATGCGAGCCCCTGGCAGCTGTGCGCATCCCCTCAGCATCTGTATGCGATTTCCCCAGCAAGGCAGCCACTCGCCGCTCCTGCAAACTTCCTCCTCAGCACTTGCATTTTGCTCCCTCTGGAGAGCAGTTCGCTTTCCCACAGGCTCGCACCAAGCTAGGGAGTTGTAGACCCCCTTCCTTCACCTTTGCACTAGAGTAGAGGCTGGAAAGTCGAGTGGAGGCGGAGTCCTTCTGTGGCAATCTGCCAGGAAACGGAACGTTCTTGACAGCAACGGCAGGCTCTGACAGCAGTAGCGGCGGAAGAATCCCCCCCCCCCCCCTCGCGCGCCACCCTTTCCTTGGTCTTACTGCTGTAAAGCTGAAGCCGCTCCTGTTTAAAAAAAAAGAAAACCACAAAACCGTGCATTTGTGCTGGCGGAGGGATACATCCCATTCCTTCATGTGTATAGCGGCTCCTCCTCTGCTGCTGCTGCTGCTGCTGCCTCCTTGATATAGCCAAGCGCAAAGAGGCGCTTGCAGTCACTTGGCGAGCGGCGCTGCTCGGGCTGTTGGGGTTGGGGGTTGAGCGTGTGCTTGGAGGGGGGCCGACCTGAGAGGCCAAAGGAGCAGCAACAGCAGCTGGGGCGGCGGCGGCGGCAAAGTAGCGGCTGGAGCAGGCTTTCCCTGGGCTCAGTCAGCACCTCGAACTTGGGAACTGTCCACCGGCGCGAGCTCCTGAAAATGAACCTGCCGACTCTCTACCTGCTCGGATTGTTCCTCGGTAGCGGGCAAGGTAGGAGCCCGGCTTGACTGTGTATGTCGCGTGCCTCTTCCCAGTGCTTCTGCTGCTAATAATCAGAATGCAAATGAACGGAAAATAATTTTAAAGGGGGGTGGGGGGACCGCATTCCAAGTCTCGATGCAGGAGCCTTTGCGTTGGGGCGACCTCTGAAATCTGTCTGTCAGCGGGAAAGCAGCCGGGACGTTATTTATTTATTTTAAAATGATGAAGAACAGCCAGAAGGATGCTAACTGCAGTTCTCTTGGAGCTTATCTCTCTCTGTCCTGTTACACGGAACAATGGTTGTCCTTGTTTCTTGGCGTCTGGTTTTTTTTTTCATGTGCAGTGAAAGGGAAAGCGTTTTAAAATGTATTAATTATACTTGACATTCCTTAAAATAAATGTGTCTGTGGGATAATGGATGGAACAGATCTCGTCAGCGAGAAATTCTTGGGGGGTTTCATCCTTGCCAAGACAGGAAATTTCTCCTCCTCTGTCTGTGTTTCTGTGCGGGGAGCTTTCTTCTGCTTGCTTCCCAAATTGCCCTAAGCAGACATTCGGCTCTGTTTTGTATGGCACATCTGTATATCTGTAGGTGTGCATGCACATATCAGGTTTGATGCAAGGTGGTTCTTAGCAGGTATACATTCAGAAAGTGAACGGCAATCCTAGAGCAAGAAGTACTAAAAGGCAAAGGGTACACCTGTATGCCTCTGGTGTTCACGTGTGTAATGCATGTGTATTCAAATATATATTCAAGTAGCACTTCGGTCAAAACACAAACTGGGCTTGGCTTTTATGTGCTCTTTGCTGGTTACTTCAGGATTCCAGGACTTTTTGGAAGGGGGAGGTAGCTCTGCACTGTGTGGATGTGATACAATACCTCTTTGTGCTAATTAATTGCAGCATTTCAAACTGTTCAGACAAGTTTTTGGCATACAGTAAAGACTGGATTAAATGGGTAGAGGTTCTTGCTTTGCTCTTTCAGTGGGGGAGTTTAGAGTTTTAATTGTAACTCACTATGTTCCATTACAATTTTTTTAAAAAAATAAGCAAAAGAGATGTTGCAGAGAAGACCACCTCTCTCTCTCTCTCTCTCTCTCTCTCTCATACACACACACACTTAAAAAGAATAAGAAAAAAAATCACAATTTTATGGGCTGCTCTTTTTACTGAATTATTCTGTCCAGCAGGGGGCGATAGAGTTCCATTGAATATCTAAGTTTGTTAATTTTGCTCTGTATCAAGACGAGGCTTTTACATAGCTAGAAAAAGAGTGAGTCTGTCTTCTATCATTCTTCAAGCACAGCTTGACATTTTGGATGTGACTCCTTCTATTCTCTGTTCTCATCTCAACCCCCTCCCCTCCACCCACTAGAGGAACTAAGCCCACACAAGAAGATGCAAATTAGGTACACGAGCCTTTCCTGTGCATTCTTTCCTTCTCCTCCAAAAAATGTTATTTCAGAGCTGCATATAGACTGTTTAAAATAAAATATGCACTTTAAAAAAATGTCAATTTGTGCACTGTTGCACATTTATAAGCCAGTGATAAGAAGCCTTCATGATTGGAATGCTATAGAATTATTTATCTCAAGTCTTTGGAACACAAGTCACTGGATACTATTGTCTTATGCTGAAATGCAGCTGTGTGCTTCTGCTATCTCTGGGGTGGGCTCTGGAGCAACTGCAATTAGTAATTCAGCAACAGCCGTGAGGATTTTCAGCAGAGCTACAGGCATAGTTTAGCAAAGGAACATCATATCAGGGTAGCCATTAGTTCACATCTGCGTAATATGCTAGCTTGTATGGAAAGTGTTGATAACCATTAAGCATTAGATCTGTGCAGTAGTGCATTATTGTTCTTTTGATGTCCATGGAATGTTGCGGTATCCTATAAACTGCATCACTGCAAGCACCACATCATTTATTTATCTATCACACTGATGCCTTGCTATTCTCTGTAGAGTTCAGAGAAGCTTACATATGAGTCCAGCAGGTGTGACATCCAGGACTGTATCTGGTTACCTTCTGCTGCATTATATGCCTTCTAGACTGGTCCTCTGGGCCAAAGAATACTGAGAATGAAATTTACTATGAATTAACAATTCCCAAGATAAGTTGTATGTTCTTCATTTATATAAGCCTGTTCAGTGTGCAGAATACTTTACAATTATTAAGTTCCATATTCACATAACTGCCAATTTTTAATTTTTGATCCATCTTTTTATTTGCACATTTCTATTCCCCCCTATCTCCTCAGACAAAAGACTCAATTCATTTCAAAAGGACTTAAACCATGTCCTTCTAGGTTTAAATGCAACATGTTCTTCTTATTCTAGCACCCTTTTAAGTGTGAATGTTTGGGCATCTTCTATTCAGCATGATCTCCCATAACAACATACACAAATTGATTTTTTGTTTTCTAATTTTCAAATGGTTTTTGTGGCAATGTCAGGTTATCTATAGGTACAAGCTTCCCAAACAATGGTGTAATTAAAAGAGGACAGGGAGGGAGCATCAGGAATTGCTGTATGTCTCCTACAGCCTTCCTTGGCTAAATTAGATGGCAAGAAGGAGGAGGAATATTTATTAATGTGAAGCCAAATATGGAGACAAAGCATGTCTGAGAAAGGGAATTAGGAAGGAACAATTTTAGAGAAAATGTCAAGACAAATGTAAGGAGGATTTGGTAATGCTGCTAACCACCACAGGGACAGGCTTTCTATATGCACCTTTAGTGTCTTTGAATGCCTTTCTCGCTCTCTTTATATCTGAAAGGAGTGGGAGCACATGGAAAGCACAAATAAAGTAGGCAGTAATCACTGGGGTCATTTGCTTTAGATATACAAACCCCCAAGGTTCAGGTTTTATGTTAGCAATAAAGTTGCTGCAGAGTTTATGAAGCATGATTGAAGCTTATTTCTTTAGGAAGTGTTGCATTGTTAAATTGGCAAAAAGGATAGTGTATTTTGTCCAGAGTTACAAGGTTCCTTTGAACCAACTGCTTAAAATGACAAGAGCAAAGCACTGACAGACCTAAGTGCTGATTGATGTTATCGCAGTCTTAAGTTTTATCAAAAATCAACACATTCTTTTTTTTAATTCTAAACTTCATATTAAAACATGCATTTAAATATTTGGGGATTGGAGAATATTATATGAAAATTAACAAAACAACACAAATTGTAGGCAGTGGCGTTGTTCCATCAAATACTACTGTTCTAATTACATTACTGATAGGCTACTGTTATAGTACAATATTGTTGTTTTTAGATAATTAACATAATTGTAGAAAAAAACCACATTTAATTGTATGGAATTCAAGTCCAGAACAGACAAGGTTTAACTATTTATGGAGGATGGTAGGATTGCAAATATAAGACCTTCTGTAGTGCAATCTTAAACAGAGTTGTACCCTTCTAAACTCACTGACCTCTGCTTAGAAATATATTGTTAACATCTTCTCTTCACTTATGTCAAACAATTCTTTGAAATTTCACATTTTTCTTGGATTCTTTTTTGGGAGGGAACAGGAACATGGTTTCTGTAGAAAGGTAAAGTTGTCCAGCAAGTTCGGGTTTTACTTCTGTGCCCAATGTGACATGAGTAAACAGAAGTTCATTAACTACCAAGTTTCCTACATAGTTATCAATACAGAATTCTTCCCTGACACGTTGCCGTCTTCCTATTCAAAATTTGTTCTCTGGACATTTATTTAAGAATTCACCAATGGGCAATTTTTAAAGCTATATCCCCTCCTCTGATATTTAACTACAAAATGATAATCTGTGCATAGGGTCAAAGGTCCTTCTGCCTTCTAAAGATTTCTTCCTGAGTGGAAGGCATACTTTTAATTTCCTGCTAACATCAGGAGATTAAATATATGATATTTATACAGGCATCTTTCCCCAGCGTAAAAGAAAGCCTATTTTCTAGTTGATTTTGCAATGAACAACTAATTGGAAAAAAACATACAAAGATATATTATGATTACAATCTTCTAAAATAACAGCCCAGGACAACCAAATAGTCATCATCCAGTTTCCTGGAAAGATAACTAGGCTGCTGCTGAAAGGTGATTACGGAAAATGTTACTGTGCCAAGTCAAAAGCGCTGCTTTGGAAAGAAATAAGAATGCTATACCCTTTCTTTGAAATGAAGGAAGTGTTTACCGTGCGGCCAAAAGAGGTAAAAAGAAGTTCATATATGAAAGAAGAAAGTGGTATTTTAAAAATTTAATCATTTTGCCATTCAGTGCCATTCCACCCTTCTTTCTCAATCAAGTATGAAATTATTTTCTTTGCTAACTTTTAAAAACAGCATTAGAGGTGAATATTACAATGACATTTCAACTTTTTCTCCTTCAGATTACATGGACTTTCATCCATATACATTGGTTTAGTGGGCTAGTTTATAAAGCTTGAGAAGATGTTAGGACAGTATTGACTGTGTTGTTACTTTCTTGACTGGAGTCTTTGTGCAGTTGGTAGAATTCTTTCATTAAATGCATTAAAGGGAGACCTGCATGAAACAAAAACACCTCTTCTAATGAATTCATGACAAATTGCACCATGAATTGTGCTTTTATTTATTTAAATTATTAATTACCAACAAGCTTTCAGAGTGCCCCCATCCCCTAAAAAATAGACCAAAGAAAAGTTCAAAACCCAGCTAAGGGTTATACACTGATTTACATGCAAAATGCAGAGCCAAGAGGGGCAGATCCTTATTTTATCTAAGCAATCACTTTTAAATGTTCATGGTTGTAAACTTGCATGAACTGTATAGCTGGCAGTCATTTCCATAATTATAAAGTGTTTTTTTTTCTGGTTCTTAAATATGTGAGAGCTGAAGCAGGCTGTATCTACAATAACTCAGGATATAGACTGTGTGGATTTGTACTTGTGCAATCATCAGGACAGTTCATATGAAGTAATAGGTATTGTGAGAAATGGTCCCTGGGTTTATTTACTAAGCAGAATATGAGAACATGAACACTTCAGTCTCCCCCTTGCAAAACCATCCAGTGATTTCTGACCAGCACTGCCGTATTATATAACAGTGGTTTAGATTATATATGCTAACTTGGATCAGCTATGTTAGGATCAGCTATGGTGGCTGAATGATAGTAGTTGCAATACTCAAGTGCTGGATTTAGAGTAGATCATTTTAAACCACAATATTTCACTCAACACAGCATCAAGAGTTTTCTGTTGTCCCTCTCTTGCTTTCTTCGGTCTCTCACACACATAAATAAGTCAGTAGGGGTCCTCCACTGAACAGACTCAATAGTGTTTGACCGCAGCAAAAATGTATTTCCATAAGCATAATAAATATAATAGAATTTCACTCATTATTTGAACTGTTGCAAGTGTCATGCAGTTCTCTGAGAGAGTGTAACAGCGAAGGAATAAAAGGGATTAGAATAGTTGATTTATGTTGCAACTCAATAGATAATCAGTTAACAAGCTATAGTGACATATCCCAGTGTCTAAGACCTCAGGATTTTAATTTCCCGAGGACATCTGAGTTCCCTTGGTATGGATGTCACATGTCCTGGAAAGCACATATCCCTAAGCTTCTGGCGGAAGGAGCACTGAGATGTATGATTCTGCTAAGCAACATGTGCATTTACGGTGCAGTAGTATTAGTTTGTTATCTCCCTATGATATGGTAGGCTTTTAAAAACATATCTAAAAGCAGGAAAAGTGTATAGAAAAATACACTTTTTGCTTGTTTGTTTTTTGCTTGTAAGGAATATTGGCTGGAATATCTCTGTAAGCAGGTGTAGGATCCTTACTGAGCATTTCTATGCAGTTACTTCTGTCTAAACCCACTGAAGTTAATGAGTAATCCTACATAGGATTCAGAAAGAGTTTCCCCTAGTCTGGGCTCTTTTGACTTCTCAAACTTGTCATATACTTATTTACATGGAAATAAACTGAGTCTGGTAGCTTTTGTGGTCAAGTACGCATGTGTAGAATTGCACTTTGCAGCTTTTTATTAGCAGAACTTATTACTAGTATGTGTATAACAGGAATTAAGTACAACAGATAGAGAGAAGCCAAACTGGGTGGTATTACTAAGTGGTTTGAGGGCTGGTTGTGGATAGAGGTGGCTTGAAGAGTTGGCAGAGACCACACCATTTTTTTCTTAAGAGAACAATATGATAGCAGAGAAGCCAACTAAACCAAGGTAAGAGATTGATTGCTCTTAAATTCATTTACATGTTATCTGTTAAGAAACTGAGTTCTGTGCTTGAGTGTTATTAGTGCTCATCGGACAAGGATTGGAACAAAGTAGAATTAATTTGCTCTCGCTCAGCCCACTGGTGAGCCACCATTTGCAGCTCCCTGCCTTAATCAACCCAAGCATTGTGATTTTCAAACTTCACATGGTGTTGTGTATGTTCATGGTTCCATGCTGTCAGCTTTCCCACTTCACTCTTTTTGAGAACTGTGGTTGGTTACTTTGTGCCATCAGAAAAAGTGTGAAATAGAAATAGTTAATGATGGTTCAAGTCATCAGTACTTGGTGGCTTGTGTTAATGTCGCTGGTTGTCTGGCAGTAAGTGGACTTTAAAAATTAAAATGTATTATTTTTGTTCAGTGTTAATGTCACTGAAAGCTCAGAAAGTCCAATTGTAAAAAAGTCATGCTTGAAGTTGTTTAATTTTGTATTTTTATGCATTAGCTGATAGTGCATGCAGATCTCGTGACTAAAATTAGTAGCACTGTATTATTCTTGTTATTTACCTATTTATCTTTTTTTAACCAAAATAACTAAGATGACAGTACTGGGGGGGGGTGTTGTTGCAGTTTTATATTCTTGCCTCGCAGGCTCTGGTGTCATTACCTGAATGCAGGCACTCTCCTGAGTATAGTTAGTTAGCAGAGTTATTAATTTCAGTTAGTCTTAACTATGGTTTCCTATGATGCAGATAGCTGCATGATCCTAGTTTGTTGTATGGCAACACCATCTCAGGCTTCAGAGAAGAGCGCTGGTTAAGGCAATCCAGTATTTGGATGATTTTATGTGCACTGAATCATGGTTTCATTTTAATTCTGAACTGAGCCCACCATCTTGAATATAAATGTGATTTTTCTATTAATCATAACTGATTTTTTTGTAAATAATTTTGATAACTTTTAATTGTTTGTAACTACTTTTTCAATATATTTCACCATTCACTGTATTTCTTTGGCAATTTAAGAAAACAATAATTTCAAAATGAAAACAAATCCCTTCTTGTGAAAAAAACATACTAAGAATGACTTTTTGTATATGTTAGTGTGGTGATGGAGCCAGCACTGTTTCCTAATGGTAAATATGAATGTTTCTATAATACTGTACAAATAACTTAAAGTACTCTAGTCATTGTTTATATCATAGCAGATGGTTTTTGCCATAAATATCACAAAAGATTACACACACACACACCCAACTTGCTACCATCTCTAACTGTGAATTCTATGGATCTGCATAATCAGGTGGTTCAAGTAGTGACTTGGCCTTTGGAAGTGCCATCATGATTGGTGTATGTGATGGACTGCAGAGAAAAGCAGGCTTTCTAAAATGCTGCATATATCAGAGAGTCAGGGAGTTCAAGAATTAATCTTCCTTGGAGAGAAGAGTTTAAGAGATTGGCTAATCTGCTTGCTCTCTGATTGGCCAGCATCAGCTGAGAGAGAAAATAAAGCAGCTAATCTGGAGAGAAAAGAGGTCTTTCACAAATTGGTCTTTTGCTGTTTGGTCTTTTGCAAATTGGTTTATCGCTTTTTGGTTGTCTG
This sequence comes from Lepidodactylus listeri, assembly GCA_029233225.1. Classification (NCBI taxonomy): domain Eukaryota; kingdom Metazoa; phylum Chordata; class Lepidosauria; order Squamata; family Gekkonidae; genus Lepidodactylus; species Lepidodactylus listeri. The sequence continues at coordinate 111,682,954 of JARCFY010000001.1, read as the reverse complement.
AAAACTAATGTCTGAATCTGTAGCCAGAGGATTTGGCTTCTGAGGGAAGAGACATTTGGGAGTCAGTGTTGAAAAGTTCTTCTACAGAAATAAGAAAAACTCCATTGTCTAAATATATTAACACTGCTCTGAGGAAGAATTTAGATTCTCAGTAAGCAAAGCTACAGAAGAACCTTATACAGACAAAGGATACCGGAGAAGTATTTGGCAAAAGGTCTGGGAAGTTAGAGAGAACATCCAGACAAGCCAAATAGTAAAAGGACTTATTGCTTCTTAGGGAAAAGGAAAATAACTTCCTGTCAGTGAAAGGGGTTGGGAAGAGAACCCTGGTATGTGATAAAGGAGAGTAGCTTAGACACCTCAGGAGTTAATGAAAAGCTGTATTATCTAAAGGAAAAGCTGTACTATTGGAAGGAAGAAATCTAGAAACATTAGTAAGAACTGTGTTGTGCTGAAATATACTAATCGAAGTATCTCTCAAAGAAAGAAATAGAAAGCCTTGAAACAAAACTTCAAATACATTCTCTTGAATGTTCCAAGAATTCAACTTTGTATGTATTAGAAAGTTTTTACCGCAGTAATCTCAAAACCTTGACTATTCCTATTGTACATATATCCCCTGCCTGTTTATTAAAATATTTATTCTGTTTTTGAAAGTGAATTTGCCTGAGGTGCCATTTCTCAAGGGTTTAAAGAAAACTGGATAGCTCCTGTATTTTCAGTAGGGTTCCTAAGCTGAGAAAAAGCCTAAACCAAATATCTAAACATAGGGTGGGACAGTCAAGTTTTTTATGACAAAGAATATATGCACGCTTCTGTAGGGCAACCCAGAGTCATTGAGGGGAACTGAAGATTTGATGGGAAAGATCTGTTGGGGAGATACAGGGGTACATCATAGTGTGTCTATGAAGTAGGGCAGAAGTAGTAGGCCAAGATAACCCTTCAAACCAGCCATTTTCTCCAGGGGGACAGCTCTTTGTTGTTTGGAGATCAGTTGCTTTGGATGGTGGACTGTATAGCATTATATCTAGCTGAAGCCCCTCCCCCAACCCTGTCCTGCCTAGACTTCCCAGTTTCCCAACTTGGAGCTGGCAACCCTACTTCCAGCTGGCCCTGATGAGTCCTTCAAAGACCAAAACAGCCCTAGAAAAGGCCCTGCCCCCTCCCCCTGCCTTTTATTCACAGAAACACAAAGTGTATTCCGGAATGCTGTTGTAGCCTAGCAATGGCAACTGAAGGAATCTTTATTAAAACTACAGGGTGGTTGTTGAGGAGTGGAAGAAAATGGAGGAACAAATGATGTTGTAAGCCACTTTGGGTCCCCATTGGTGAGAAAAGTAGGATATAAATATCTACATAATTAAATAAAAAATAGAATCACAGCAAAACAAAATTGCATTTATTATTTATTGAGAAAATATGTATGCTGCCGTTTCAGACCTGCTGAAGGCTGCTCTCAACAATAAAACAAATCCAGAGTAGGGAAAAATGTTCCAATAAAAGCATATAAAAACAACAATCAAATTCCATAAAAACTTTGTGTTGATAAAAACAGTCAATAAAAGCAGGGTATAACAGTACATAAAACAGTACTTTGAGGCTTTCCTTCAGAAAATCCATGCAGTTTCCTGTTGTGTAGCCTCTATAGTTCTCTGATTGGAATTGGATCTTGGATCAGTAGAATGCTAAGCTTGGAAGCTGACTTTCCACTATTAACAAAGGTTTTGTTTATCACGTAAGCTTCCAGTTTCCTTTCTTATGTTCTGATTGCTATGTTTCTCAATAGAGATTTAAAGTCAAATCTAAACTCCATATTTTGGCTCTGTCCTTGCATTCTTGATGTCCATTGGCCCTCAGGCCACCAGGTTATCTCTTCATAGAGCACTGAAGACCTTAGATCATCAGATGGTCATTGCTAGGATTCATACAGCAAGTGCTATGTTTTTTTTGGGGGGGGGGTTGTATTGTTCTTCCTTTTACTCTTTCATCTTATTTTGATTGACTGACTGTACCTAAACATCAGGGGGCTTTTCTTTTGGCTAGGACTAGGTTAAATGCTTTCCCTCCATTGTTTTGCTGGGTAGATTCTGAGGAGTAGCTTACTCAGACAGATTGTGTCCTTGTGAATCTGGAGCAATTGAAACATTAGCTCATATCTTCTTTGACTGTGTGTTGGTGGCCCCATTGAGAGATCTCTGGATTCAGCCAATGATAGCTTCTTGTGTTTCTTCCACATCCCCAGCTTTTCTGCAAGCCAGTACTGATTTTGGTATAATACTGGCTGGGGGAGGGGGATGTCTCAGTGGTAGAGTTGCCAGTCTCCAGGTGGGACAGTTCTCCAAAATTACAGATGAACTCCAAACTACAGAGATTAGTTGTCCTAGAGAAAATAGGAGCTTTGGAGGTGGACTCTATGGTGTCAAATCCCTATTGTACTCCCTCCCATACTCAAACTCTACCTCTCCAGACTCTGCCCTCAAATTGCCAGGAATTTTCCAACCTGGAGCTGGCAACTCAGCCCAGTAAAACAGTCCTCAGACTAGGAACACAAAACACCTACCACAGTGATGCAGAAGATGGTGCAGTTGAGCCACAACCTACTTATTGTCACCCATCCACAGGGCATTCCAGGCAAAAGACAAACAGAGATGGTTTGCATTGCTTTTCTTCACAAGTCAATCAGAGTCTTCCGTGGTCTCACATCCAAGTAATAACGGTGGCTGACCCTGCCTCATTTCCAAGCTCTAATGAGTTAGGACAACCCCTTAGTTAAAAACCTGGGTAAAGAGAAATGTTTTGGCTTGGTGACTAAAATAGGCACCAGGTGAACTTTATCTTGGTGAGGTGCCACCATTCAAAAAACCCTTTCTCTGGCTGCCACCCATCTTACAGCTACAAAGGGGTGCACATAAAATTTCTAAAAAACTTTGGGTTGGTAGATCAAGCTAGTGTCTTTCTGGGTATTTATCCTAGAGACTTTGATTGGTTAAATTTTATCTCATTAAGGAACTTTGGGAATTGTATTTTGGTTGGAGATAAATTCTTCAGGAATTTCCTAACCTGGAGTTGGCAACTCTCCTTTCCAGCCAACCATCAACTTACCTTTATCTGTGCTTCTGACTTCAGCTTTCCATGTCCTCCCCCCTCCCTGCAGCCCTTACCTAGAAAAAGTACAGTCTTTCTCTGCAGTGGGGACCAAAGCAGCTCACATTATTCTAATCTTTCCCTTTTGCTCTGCACATCCCTGTGAGGTATGTTAGGCTGAAAGTCTGTGAGTGGTTTGAAATCACCCACTCAGCTTCCACAGGAAGAACCTGGGTCTGGCAGACCCTGCTCTGAAGCTCTAACTGCGAAACCACACTGGCTATCCTATGGGGGTTGCTGTTGGTGAACAGGAGCAAACAGTCATGTGTAATTAAGTCATGCCAGTCAGGTGTCATCAAGTCACCCAGAGAGTGCTGCTAGGGTAGCTGCTAGGGTAGCCAGTCTCCAAGATCACCTGGTATCACAACTGAAGTCACCCAGAGAGTGCTACTAGGGTAGCTGCTAGGGTAGCCAGTCTCCAAGATCACCTGGTATCACAACTGAACTTCAGACAACAGATCTCTCTCCCTGGAGAAAATAACTGCTTTGGAGGGTGGGCTCTATAGCATTTTATCCAGCTGAGGCTTCTCTCCTGCCCAACCTCTGGCTACTGTAGACTCCACCACAAAATCTCCAGGAATTTCCCAACCTGGAGCTGGCAACCCTAATCAGGACTGACCCCAATGAGTTCCCCACAAAGGCCAAAGTAGGCCTGGAAAGGGCCTCCTGCCCCTGCCTTTTTACTGACTAGCATGACTTAAAAGCTTGGTTGCCTAGCAACAGCCACTGAGGGGTAAGTGAGCCTCACAGCAGGAGGAGAAGATAATGGTTTGATGGCCGGTGGCCCACCTCAGTAGCCATTCAACTACGGAAGATCCAAGCAGGAGAAGTATCTTCGTCAGGAGAGACAGCCGTTTTGGCAGTTTATTCTGACAGGGAAGAGTGGCCAAGCTGGCAGTGGGTGGGGAAGAGGAGCAGACCCATCACCCAGCCAATGGCATGTGAGTACTCTTGACTGGCAGTTGACAGGCCAATCACTGATGGAGTGAACAGCCAAAGGAAGAGCTGGAAAGTGCCAATATGCTAGGGCTTTTATATATATAGGATATACTCAGAATAAGGCCTGTTGTGGAAATAAATACAGCAGGCTCTAGAAAGAAATTCTGGGTGAGTGCCCCAGCCTTCCCCACCCCTGAACCCTTGGCATTCACTTCACCCCCCCCCCCCCAATCCTTGCTGCCTTCCCACTCCTCCAATCCTTGGCATTCATTTTCCCTCCACCCTTGCTGTATTACCACCCCCGCCCCCCAACTCTTGGCATTCACTCTCCCCGCCATACACACTGAACTGACCTCCAGCTTCTCTGCTGGAGATGCAGTCAGATTTTTTTTTTGTGTTCCCTTTCTCCTCAACCCTTTCAATTCCAAAGCTGCTTCCCCTTTAACTCCGGCTGCTTACTTACCTTGCTAATGTCCCATGTCCTTGTGGGACTCCCAAACTGGGAGTGTAGTTCTAATTCCCTTTGCTATGGTTGCAGTAAGGCCAGCTGAGAACTACAACTCCCAAGGTGCAATGCATCAAAAGTGAGTTGTCAGCAACATGGTTTGCCTTTTATATATATAGGATATACATCTCAGAAAATACTGCCTATACACTCATGAATTTATATGCAAGTTAATACTGGAGAGTAAGTTTTCCAAGCTGCCTTAAGCAGCACTATCATATATTGTATCATAATTATTGTTGGTTGTGAATTGGAGCCTATCTAATTTCCAGGAAAGCGTTTTCAAAAACTCTTCTATTTGTTCTTGGGTTGGATTTCTTGTTACCATGCCTTTCACTGTTTTGCAGTGATGGTAAAATCCTTTAAATAGGAATATTATGGGAATCAAGATAGAAATCTGTCTGACATGGGTAACCCATGGTCAGTTTGGTTAACTGGGGCCTACTATGTGTCAATGCAATGAAAACCAGGGAAGAAGAGGAAGAGGGTGGAAAGGAAGGAGGATGAGAAGAAGAGTTGGATTCAGGGCAATTTTGGACCGGAAAGCAGTGGAATGCAGTTCTGGCTGGCTTCCAAGCCTGCCCCTCCCTTTCCCACCCCTCCCTCACCAAAAGCCCTGCTCTGCTCACCCAGAAGAAGCAGCAATCCAAGCAGAGCACTGGCATCACAGCTCTTTCCTTCTCCAGCCTCCTATTTCTTGCTTAGGTGGTGAGAAATCCCTCTTTTGTCTCTTATCTCAGGAGTCAAGCCATAGCTTCCCTACAGTGTGTGTGTGTATGGGGGGAGGTTCAGAGTCCTCTACCCAAAAGCCATTTGGTCTCGGAGTTTTTTTTTTAAAAGCTATGTAGTCTGCTCTTGTGCGGTTCCTGCAGTGGCAGTTAGCAGAGGATGCTATTTGCCAGTTTTAAAGTTTTGCTCCTCCAGGCTGGGCAACTTTTGCTTCTTCTGGTGAGCTTTTATGTTGTAAATGTGGAAATCCTTGGGGAACAGGGTGAGTTTCCTCCTCCTGACAGCCCCCCCGGGACTGGAATGACAGCCCCTGGGGGGTAGCAAGAGTGTTCTGGGACTAGAATGAGAGACCACAGAGTGGAAGGACTGTCTTTCCACGTTGTGGTCTCTCATTCCAGTCCCAGAACAATGCCTGTTTATTGCCGTAATTCAAATGACTTTTCTTCTGAGTTTAGTAGTACAAGTGTTGAACCCAGTGGGCATTTGTAGAGTGTATGTGATGCTGAGAGATACTGCATCCGTGCATAAGATCTGGGCCATAATCTACAGACATTACTTAATTCCATTCGATCAGTTGGCATTCTAAGGGTTACAGCCTTTGAAACCAAAGGACTTCAGTGGATTTAAGAGGGTATTGTAATTCTATTCAGGATTGGACTGTAAGGCAGGCATCATTTGATCTCAGAACTGGTTTTGGTTTTTATGTATTTCTGTATTCTATTTTATATTCTATCTATATTGTAAGCTGTTGAACTCTGTAAGGAAGAAAGACAGCTAATATAAATAAATAAATAAACTCTAGGACATGCTGAGGTAGAGATTCACCCTATGACCAAATTGATGCCTGCTGACTTTGAATTTTAAGGTTGCAAGAAGCATATTTTAAACATGACTTGTCCAGCTGACCATGCAATCTAGGGTTGCCAGCCTCCAGGTGGGGCCTGGGGATTTCCCGCTTTTACAACTGATCTCCAGCTGACAGAGATCAGCTCCCCTGGAGAAAATGGCTGCTTTGAAGGGTGGACTCTATGGCATTGTACCATGCTGAGGCCCCTCCCCTCTGCAAACCCCTTCCTCTCCTGGCTTCACCCCCAAAGTCCCCAGGTATTTCCCGCAATTCCCCATCTCTCAGGCATCAAAACTTATTCCTTCTCGACTTGGCAATCGTAATGTAACCCACATTCTCTGCTCTACACACGTCTGCCAGTTACATGGCTACATGATGAATTCTCTAGCCACTGAATCCAGAAGGGTGATTTTGATAGTGCAACATATCCCAAAGGAAGGAAGATAATTGATTTGCCTAGAAGGAATAAGTTTTGATGCCTGAGAGATGGGGAATTGGGGGAGGTTTGGATTTTAACAGATTCTTTGTTTTAGGAATTTGATAACGAAATAAAGCTCCCCTAATCTGGGGGTGGGGGTTGCCCTCACTTGGATGGCCCAGACTGGCTAGCCTTTTTCATCAGATCTCGGAAGCTAAGTAGGATTGGAGACCATCAAGGAAGTCCAGGCTGGGGCAGGCAATGGAATCTATTGCCTTGAAAACCCTGTGGGTGTTGCCATATATCAGCTGTGACTTGACAGCACTTCCTCCTCCTCCACCAATCTGTTTCATGAACTCATTTTTGTAAAATTGTAAGCCTGAGCAACATTCTTTTGGACTTTTCTGGTGATCTATGAGAGCAGTGAATGGACTATGCTGTCAGTTATGTGAGCCAAAATAGTGCACACGGTGACCAATGGGAAGATGGTGGCAGATGCTTCCAACGAAGGTTTAAAACACCATTTTCTGAGGTTACCACTTCCATCCTGGAGGTTGTCACAGAGCACAAAGACACTCTCACACACACACAAAAATCCATGTGCTAGAGACATATACCACTAACTCCATGAGAGAACGAATTTCATACACGTACACAGGCTTGAACCCACTCCTACAAGTCCTCCCTACATCAAAGGACTTCATACGAGGGAGCAAAAATAGCGGGATGCTTCCTGCTGGACCAGTTCTGCTGCCTGGGACCCACTTTCATCTAGGGGATCACGCCAGATGCAGCTGATGTGAACATCCTGTCCTGACCATCAGGTAGATCTAAATATTGACCACTCCCATAGGACCCTCTTAGTGGCTAGGGACAGAGAACAGACCATCTATAGGCGTTCCTGGGAAGGTCTTATACCTTGCCAACCCCCCGGGAACACCCCCCAATAAATACTACTCCCCAAGAGTCACAAGTCAGATTTAGATTCCTTCTCCCCACTTCTGCTTGTTCTTCCTCCCTCCCTCACGGATCCTTGGGTGCACCACTGGGATCTGCCACATGGCCTCTGCTGGTCCAGAACCACGATCCTTTGTCCGAAGATACTTTCCTTGCTTTTTCCAGATGGACTCCGCTAGATTCCTATATAGGTAAATATCACCCCCGATGGACACCATCAATTCTCCGCTCATGCAAACGTCTCTGTAACTCTGCCTAATTTCTTAGATCTGTGTAAACGTGTGTATGACTATGTAAATCGCCTATGGATCTTTTATCATTTTTATAGTAAACACCTTATCTTTATAACTCTTAACTTGAGTCTTGTGTCAGTTCCTAGGAAGTCTTGGTGAAGTGCAGCCTCTGTAGACACAGGTGGAGACCTGCAACGCCTGCTGCATATTGTTAAGAGCTAATATTCCCCCAAATATCACTAATAATAAGTGCAGCTAGGCTAACAGATTGGTGGAGAATGCTGCATATTGTTAAGAGCTAATATTCCCCCAAATATTACTAATAATAAGAGCAGCTAGGCTAACATTTTGGTTTTATTTTGTCAATCAGAACCTTTAGGAATTGATTCCAGTCCAATGTGGGAATAATTGTTGGACATAAGATATTGGTTCAGGCAAGATTTTGTATTGATGGGACAGAAATATTTGAAATAAACAAGTTGTTCATCCTCTCACCTCCATTCCACAATGCACCACCTTGTTCCATCCTTTTTTCCCTCTCTGAATGCTGGGATGTGAAATGGTATGGTTTAGTCCAGTCTTATAATCACTCAGAAGCTTATCAGGGTCAGTACTTGGATCAGGAATCTCCAAGACAGAGGAAGGCAATTACAAACTACCATTGATTCCCAGGTGCCTTGAAAGCCTCTTGCTAGGGTCACCACAAATCCGTTGTGACTTAATGGCACATACTTACATATCTGGATGCCACCAATTTCCATAGTTAACACACCTTCCCTCTCCCTTTCCACATCTATATGTAAAATTGTGAATCAAAAGTCCTTGGGAAATTGTGCAGCCCAGAGGAAACTGGTGACTTGTCACCACTTTGGAAACTTTTGGAGAGATGAATTCAATTTAGATTTAAAGACTTATCTCACAATTTCAGTATAGTTTTCCAAGTTCCAGACTGTTTATTGAGATGTTTGCTTATGTTACTGTTTATGTCACTTTTAAAATAAATATAATATTAATTAATAAAAGTATGGAATTGGAAACTTTTAAGAAAAAATTATTGGCTTTGTCAAAACCATTTTGACAACAAACAAGGTAAACAGAATAAGAAGCAAAAGGTGGGTGTGGCTGGATGACCACACTTCTGAAAACATGGGTGTGTTGCCTAATATGCTAATGAGCTGTCATGTCAGGGTTGTGGCCCAATATGCTAATGAGTTTCTGCTGTTGGGTGTGGCCTATTATACTAATGAGTTCCTGCTGGGCTTTTCCTACAAAAAGAGCTCTGGTTGGATTTATACTTCACTCGGGAGTCTCAGAGCAGTTTACAATCTCCTTCCCTTCCTCTTCCCACAACAGATACCTTGTGAGGCAGGTGGGGCTGAGAGACTTCTGAGATAACTTCTCTTGAGAGAACTGTGACTGACCCAAGGTCACCCAGCTTGGCTGCATGTGAGGGAGTGGAGAATCAAACCCAGATCTCCAGATTAAAGTCCGCTGCTCTTAACCACTACACCAAACTGGAGACCAGCAGCTAGTTGTGATGTGGCTGAAAGCCACATATTTATTTGACCAAACCAGCCAAATCTTAAGCTGCTATCATCGTTGACAGCATGAAATATATTTTTTCTGTACAGTTAGCAGAAACACAAAATTGGATTTAAAATACCAAAAGCAGGTATGCTGTACTGCCAGTGCTTTTCACACTCATTCATTTATCATTAGGATTGCTGATGCCAAAATTACAGCGGTATAGTAAACAGAACACCTTTGTTGGGGAACTTACATTTCTGCTCCAATATCCTTGCTGCTGCACATTGAAATAGCTTTGTGATGTTATGATTTTGTCTCATAAATGAACATTGTTTCATGATACTCAGTATTGAATGCATGGTAATAGTCACTGAAGCATTTGGGCAGGGTGATCTGTAGTCAGATTACTTTACGCCATTTATCAAAGTTCCAGATTTTGAGTCCAACAAATTATTTGCGCTTTGATGGATAGTTCCATATTTTGCATTGTATTTCTGTAGTTTTGCTTCTATATTCAGTGCTACTATGGGGCTATGGATACAATGTTTTTTAATTGTCCTTCAGCATATTTTTATACAAGAATATTTAGAAGATTGTTCTAGTTGAATTTTAACATACCTAATTCTTTTCTGACAGTATAGGAAAAATAGACTTTATAAATTTATTTGAATACTTTAAAAATATTTTTATATGGTGCCTCTCCAAAAAAACTCAGGGAATCTTGTAGCAATATCTTTAAAAACAAATACATTTAAACAACAATAAAAATATTTATAGTATAATTTTATGTTTTTTTTTATTTCAACCAGACTTTGCCTATTCCCCAGTGTTGCATTTTTATTAATACTTTTATGTGCATATGAAATAGAAGAGAAGAAGAAAAGAGATTGGATTTATATCCTGCCCTTCACTCACTTGGAGTCTCAGAGCAGCTTACAAACTCCTTTCCCTTCCCCTCCCCACAACAGACACTCTGTGAGGTAGGTGGGGCTGGGAGAGCTCTGAGACAACTGTCCTTGAAAGAACAGCTGGTACAGAGCTGTGGCTTGCCCAAGGTCATCCAGCAGGTGCAAGTGGAAGAGTGGGGAATCAAACCCGGTTCTCCTAGATTAGGTCCACGCACTTAACCACTACACCAAACTGGCTCCATGGGGGGCAACATGGGGATTTGCTCAATAGATGTTAGCTGAATTTTGAATTTAATTAATGAACATTTTTAGGTACACAGAAGTTTTGTTTTCAGAGATGCTCATTATATATATCGAAGTTTTCTGGGGAGAGCTCTAAATGGACCCTTATATAATATCTTTGCTCAGTCTGCACAGAAGTCAAAAGTGGCTGCTGGGATAATTACCTCTTAGAGACATTACTCACCAGTACACTGCAACGATTAGGTATTACTCTTTAAACAGGGTGATTCATGTAGTGGTGTTTGTTCGTAATAAAATCAGATGCTGAAAAAGCTGTTGGTACATAATAATTTTTTTAACTTCACCCATGAATATTTGATGCCATTCAGTGGAATGTGAAAGGAATAGCTGTTACTTTCCTACAAGGAAATGGATTAGAATTATCCACTGAGATTGTGGCTAATGATAGGGACTGCCTGCCAAGGTCTCGGGGCAGCAAGAGGAAGGTTGTGGGCTTAACATATATGGGAAACTATAGATGTTTATATACTAATGCTAGAAGTGTCTGAGGTAAAATTGGAGAGTTGGAATGCTTGGTGTTGGGGGAAAAACAGACATTGTGGGTATTTCAGAAACTTGGTGGGATGAGGAGAATCAGTGGGATACGGTGATTCCTGGTTATGAATTATATTGGAAGGATGGGGGGGAAGTTGGAGGTGGGGTGGCTCTGTATGTCAGAGAGGGTATACAGTCCAGTAAGACTGAGAGGTTAGGTGAATTGGATTCACTTCTGGAAATGCTGTGGGTTGAATTAGTGGGCCCAAGAGGAAGCTTAACATTGGGAGTTTGTTATCGCCCACCAGATCAAAAGATAGAGGTGGATTATAAAATGATGAATGAATTAAAGATAGCGGCTAGACGAAATAACTGTTGTAATAGGTGACTTTAACTACCCACACATTGATTGGGTCAATATGTGTTCAAATCGGGAAAAAGAGATTGAGTTTCTAGACACTCTCAATGACTGTGCTGTGGAGCAGACAGTCACAGAACCTACCAGGGGGAGGGGCAATCCTGGATTTTGTCCTAAGTGACACCAAAGACCTGGTGAGAGATGTAAAAGTGATTGCACCGCTTGAAAACAGTGACTATAATGTTATTGAGTTCAACATTTGTATAAATAGGGAGTTGCTCAAAAAGACCGACACAACCACTTTTAACTTTAAAAGGGTTATCTTCTCTGATATGAGGGGACATGTGAGGAGAAAACTGAAAAGAAAAGTAGAAAGGTTCAAAATTATTGAGAAGCTTGGAGACTATTTAAAATTACAATCCTAGAGGCTCAGAGAAAATATATACCACAGGTTAGGAAAGGCACAAATAGGTATAGAAAAAAGCCTGCATGGTTTACAAACAAAGTAATGGAAGCTGTAAAAGGTAAGAAGGATTCCTCTAAGCAGTGGAAAGCTAGTCTCAGTGAGGCTGATAAAAGGGAACACAGGCTGTGGCAAATAAAATGCAAGTCTGTCATCAGGCAGGCAAAAAGAGAATATGAGGAGCATATTGCAAAAAACATAAAGACCAACAATAAAACATTTTTCAAATACATTAGAAGTAGGAAACCAGCCAGGGAAGCAGTGGGGCCCTTGGATGACCAAGGGGTAAAAGGTGTACTGAAGGATGATAGGGAAATGGCTGAGAAGCTGAATGCATTTTTTGCCTCTGTTTTCACTGTGGAAGATGAGAAGTGCTTGCCCACTCCAGAATAGCTGATTTCGGGAGAGGTGTTGAAAAACCTGAGTAAGATTGAGGTGATGAGAGAGGAGGCTCTACACTGATACAGAACTTAAAAACAAATAAATCACCGGGCCCAGATGGCATACATCCGAGAGTTCTGCAAGAACTCAAATGTGAACTTGTGGATCTCCTGACAAAAATATGTAATCTTTCCTTAAAATCTGCCTCCATTCCTGAGGACTGGAAGGTAGTGAATGTCACTCCCATCTTTAAAAAGGGTTCCAGAGGAGATTCCGGAAATTACAGGCCAGTCGGTCTGACATTGATATTGGGTAAGTTGGTGGAAACTGTTATTAAAGAAAAAAATAGTAGGCACATTAATGAACAAAATCTATTGCGGAAAACTCAGCATGGGTTCTATAAGGAAAGATCTTGTCTCACTAACCTGTTAGTGTTCTTTGAGGGAGTAAACAAACATGTGGACAAGGGGGACCCAATAGATGTTGTTTACCTTGACTTCCAGAAAGCTTTTGATAAAGTTCTTCATCAAAGGCTCCTAAGTAAGCTCAGTAGTCATGGGATAGAGGACAAGTCCTTTTGTGGATCAAAGACTGGCTAATTAAAAGGAAACAGAGAGTGAGTATAAATGGGCAATTTTCTCAGTGGAGGGAGGTAAGCAGTGGGGTGCCACAGGGATCAGTACTCGGTCCGTTGCTTTTTAACTTGTTTATTAATGATTTGGAGTTGGGAGTAAGCAGTGAAGTGGCTAAATTTGCAGATGGCACGAAGTTGTTCAGGGTGGTGAGAACCAGGGAGGATTGTGAGGCACTCCAAAGGGATCTATTGAGGATGGGTGAGTGGGCATCAGTGTGGCAAATGGGGTTTAATGTGGTCAAGTGCAAAGTGATGCACATTGGAGCCAAAAATCCTACCTATAAATATATGTCGATGGGGTCCGAACTGGCGGAGACTGACCAAGAGAGAGATTTTGGAGTCGTAGTAGATAACTCAATGAAAATTTCAAGACAGTGTGCGACTGCAGTGAAAAAGGCCAATGCTATGCTGGGGGTTATTATGAAGGGAATTGAAAACAAATCAGCCAGTATCATAATGCCCTTGTATAAATCAAGGGTGCGACCTCATTTGGAATACTGTGTACAGTTCTGGTAGCCACACCTCAAAAAAGGTATTATAGCATTGGAAAAAGTGCAGAAAAGGGCAACTAGAATGATAAAAGGGTTGGAACACTTTCCCTATGAAGAAAGGTTGAAGCGCTTGGGGCTCTTTAGCTTGAAGAAACGACGGCTGAGGGATGACATGATCGAGGTTTATAAGATTATGCATGGGATAGAGCAGGTAGAGAAAGAAGTGCTTTTCTCCCTTTCTCACAATATAAGAACTCGTGGGCACTCCATGAAATCGCTGAGCAGTCGGGTTAGAACAGATAAAAGGAAGTACTTCTTCATCCAAAGAGTGATTAACACATGGAATTCACTGCCACAGGAGGTGGTGGCGGCTACAAGCATGGACAGCTTCAAGAGGGAATTAGATAAGTACAAGTGGAGATGCTTATCCCATTCCTCACACCTTTGCTTCCTCCCTTCTCCCCCTACCTCTCTCACACACTCTTTCTCCCTTCTGCCCCCTTTCTTACTCTCTTTCTCTCCTCCATATGTTACTTCCTCTCTCTTTCTGACCCATCATCATTCTTTTAGTTTTTCTGCCCCCTCCCCGTATCACTCTTTCTCTCTCTTTCTGCCCCCCCACTCCATCACCCTTTCTGTTCCCCCACTCTATCACTCTCTCTTTCTGCCCCCATCGATCTCCCAGCCTCCTGCCTGCATCCTTTCCCCCCACAGCAGCAATGGCATTGCTCTGGGAATCACAATAGATCTCCCAGCGCAGAGATCAATTCACCTTAGGGCTGCCAGCTCCAGGTTGGGAAATTCCTGGAGATTTGGGGGTGGCGCATTGGCACTGTGAGGCTTGGGGAGGCAAGCAACCTCAGCAACCCTCCAAAGCAGACATTTTATCCAGGGGAACTGATCTCTCTCACCTGGACAACAGTTGTAATTCTGGGTTCTCTCCAGCCCTTCTCTGGAGGCTGGCAATGGTAGTTCAAGTGAAGAAAATGGCTGGTTTGGAGGGTCGATTCTATGGCATTATACTGGTTTGTAGTCCCTCCTCAAGTCCCACCCTCCCCAGGCTCCACCTCTCAAAAGTCCAGGAATTTCCCAGCCTGGAGTTGGCAACCCTATTTCCTTCCTGCTGGACCTCCTGAGGGCACCTGGTGTTTTTGGCCACTGTGTGACACAGAGTGTTGGACTGGATGGGCCTGATTCAACATTGGCTTCTCTTATGTTCTTATAAATGTCTGGAAAGCTGAAGGCAGTGCAATTGAACCCAAGCAACAAGGAATATGTGAATTGCTTTGTATATGTCTCGAGTTGAAAGACATTTTTTTAAACTGTAGATTCACAATTTGAATTAAATCTGACATTTGTTGAGTGCTTCAACTGGAAGGCTATGTTCTGCGTAGTAATTTTTGTTTAGCACAGGACTTCTATTATTGACTGAATAGGGATGTCATTAAATATAGACAAGCATTGGATACAAGACAAACAATACTGACATTATCTTAGAAATGGCTTCTAAATTACTTTATTTTATTTAAAAGATTGAAAATTCCCAAGTTTTCCAAGGCTACAGGCATATACATTGGTCTGTTGGAAGAAATATCCTAAAAGTGACAGAAACAGAAGATCTTTACTAAGACAAAGCAGTGTTTGATCTAAAAACCAATATGATACGATTTAATAAATATTTCCAGGTGCCACTGCTTCACAGCCTTCCTGTTATAATGTTATCATATACTGACTGTTCCATTTTTTCCTGAGAGTAATTTCTGTAATGAAGATGACAATGTTAATAGATGAAATAACAAAATAAATATGTATATGCCATATTTATGAACAATCAATAATATTTTAAATAATAATGGTATTCTAGTTAACTGTCTATAATATTTCATATTATAAATAATTAGAATATTTCTCTTGTATTTCTCATTCAATAAACTATTCTGTTATGCTCATATATTTTCAAAAAATTGTAATAGAAAAAACTATGTATGCAGAGAAGAATTGTTAAGTTTTTAAATATATTCATTGAGTTGATTCTTCCATCCCTTAATATAATTTCTCCCTTGGAGTCAGTGTTCCATTCTCTGGCAAAGTGCAGGCTGAATTTATCTAAGTTACCTTTGTCTTCATATCCCTTCCTTTACTTTGGCCCTGGTGACCTATAAACAAGCTTTAAAAGAATGAAGCAGAGAAATAAGATCAACCAGCTGGTGCCTACAAGGCATATTTATACAATTTATTGGATCCCTCTAATGTTCTAGCGTCTAGTGTAAGAGACCCAGAGTTGCTGTCTCCCAGTTTTCCAAATCTTGGTGGCGTGATTTGTGTATTTTGCACATTGCTCACTAATTCTAGTTCATATTAATTGTTGTATTGTCTACAAATTACTCTGTCTGTCCCTGACAACTAACTCAGTATTGAGGGAAGTCCAAAGAAAAATATCAAGGTTTTCATATAACCATTTACTCATGTCAGGATTTTCTAATTCTTCATTTTCAGACAACAACAAAGCTTGTCAGGGAGATGTCACAAGAGTGCCAATCATACTGTTGTCTTCCATGGTGGTTAAAACATGGCAGTGAGCTTCTTCTTCTTCTTTTTTTTTTTTACTAAATCAGCGGCTGTAAAATATTCTAGATGTGAGACTCATTTTTAACTTCCAGATTGCAGCATGAGACCTACTAAGTCTCATGCATATGATTGGAAATCATGCGGTTTCACAGTCAGATGAGATCACAGTAATTTGACCAAAAGGAGAGGGTATTACCAGTGATAACACCTCAGATCAGAACCCATGTATGTAACTGAAACCCCTCCATAGATCCTCTAGAAGGGCTATGTATGCTTTTTATTTGCTTCTTGATTCGGCCCCATTTGAGTTTTGGAATATTAGGAAGGTGTCTGTCTCCTTCATCTGGGAGAAAGAAGTGGAATCTCAGTGCGCTGAAGCATATCCTCTACTTCAAAGTAAGGAAGAATGGTAATTGACAATTTGCTTGGGAAAGGTCGCATTCACTTATATCCACTCACTCCACATCCTTCCAGAGTAATAGCAGTGTCTCAGTTAATTGACTTTTCATTACATCAACATGTAACGCACAATCTACCTGAGATTTAGAGGCCTCATGCAAGTGCATCCATCTCCTATGGCTGATATTTTTATTCTCTTATTCTGTGTTTTCCCCAGAATTTGATGTAGCTAAATGGCAGCCTTGTAACTGAGTTTGTTATTTTGGCTATAAATCTCATCAAAGAAGATATCACCACCCCCAATTTCCACCTCTGTGTGAGATATTTTCCCACTCAACTATTGTTTCAACTTGTCTACTAATAAGATTTGAAATTTTTTGACTTCAACACAATCTATTTTGAGGAGCATCTTATTTCCCCTGCTATCTTAACACTTCTGGGGAATATAACAGTAGTTGTGAGAACCCCAGCATGTTGTTCCAGCTTAGGTCCCATCTGGGCTCCAGCAGTTGGCTGAACTAGGTCCAGACCCATACTTAGTTATTGATATTAAATTATTTCAGTACGAAATTATTTGTATTTCCAAAAGTCATGTGCCATCAACAATTAATCACATGGTTTAAAATATAATGTTTTCACTTGCAATATTCTGATTCTCAGTCAAAGAAAGAATACTTTGTAAAAGGAGAAAAAAGATGTCATGAACTCCATCACTTCAATAATTTGAGTAAAGATTCCATTGATTTATAAAAGGAAATACTTCTTCCCCCTTTCTCTTCCTCATAATTTAAGCTGAGTGTGTGACTGGCCCAAGGTTACACTGTGTGTTTCATAGCTAAGTGAGGATTTAAACTCTGGTCTTCACAATCTTAGACCAACACTGTAACTACACAACTCAAATACCGGATACTCTGTACAAATCTCCAAATGCATCTCAGAATCCACAATAAGCATGGAAGACCATTATTTGGATACTGTGCTTGGCACACACTCTCTGAATCTCAGCACAACATATTTGTTGCTTGATATGGGTGGACTGCTTCCTTCTTGCTGTTGCATCTACTTATCATTGCTTCAGCTGCTTCCTCCTACATTTCCCTTCTCATGTTTCTTCTTCTTCTTCTTCTTAGCAATAAGAAGCTAAGCACACAAATCAACTCTGTCTCTCCCCAGGACCTGCCAGTATAAGCTATTGCAAGCTGCTATTGCACTTCCACTTGGATCAGCCTGGGCTGGAAAGAGTGAACTTTTATGGGTTACAGCAGCTCATGTGCCTAGTGTTGTTGGTTCTGGGAGAAGAAGCAGAACCAGCTGATAAGGAGAAAAGCAAAAATGGAGTTGTCACAGCTCAATATGTATATGCATTTTGGGAAAAAAGGGAATGTCATTACTAGAAAGGCAAAGATACTTGCTATGGCATGACAAATTGTCTAATTTGCCTCTCAGGTGACTGTTTCAAGAAGCACATTCTTCGTTTCTCATACTGTCCAAGTAGATATGCTTCATTCCTGTTTGATTTTACTGCTAGTTGATGCTCATGTTACCAAAGAACTGCACTGTCTATGGTCCAATCTGCATTGGTCTTTCCTGCCGCTGTACAACTGACCTCACATTGTCTAAAAATTTCTGTCCTTATCTCATTCCACATTTGTTCTTGTATTGCTTCACCTCAGCATTGGCTGTCTGCATCACTTTATTGCCATTTAGTGGCGACTCCAAGGTCCCTATGGTGCCTCACTACGTTTTGTGGATTTGGTTTTAAGGTGGTTTAGTTGCTCGTCCCTGCCCTCCAAGCTGCTGTGAGTGATAAGCAGACAACTGGAGCTGAATCCCCCCCCCCCCATCTTTTCTAAGGAAATACACAAATTGTCACAAAGGAAACAAGTTAGTTTAAAATCCAGTTGTCTGTGTTTAAAAGCAGCCAGGGAACATTTTTCTGCAATCATAAATATATATATTGGGGGGGGGAGGGTTGGAAGCATGTCCACCTCTGAACCATTTACTATTTTCTTGGGCAGTCTCAGAACACCGTGCCTGGCAACCATCGGGTGTTTTGTATTTTCCTGCCCCCCTCCGCCAAGTCACCCCTTTACTTTCGGGGGGGGGGGGTCGCAGGCACCATTTCCTCTCCACAGTACAGTGCCCTGCCAGTGCCCCTAGGATGGTGCCCCTCCCCCCTCTCTCACATGCTCTCCTTAAACATGATGTAGATGGCAAGCTTTTATACTGAGCCAAATGGGAGGCAATGGAAGCCAATGCCAGAGCTGAAAGAAGCAGCGTTACACGACAGATGCAGATTGGGCCTATGAATGTCTGATTGTTCCAGTTGCTCCCTCCCAGCACTATTATATGGATCATTTGGATACTAGAGCTCCCCAATCATTTTGCCATCCTTTTAGCAAATGATCACTAATGTATTATTTGAGATGAACTAGTCCCTGGTGTCTTCCATTATAATAAAATAATAATTACTTATAAATGTTCCTTTGAAAAAGCATAATATGACATGTTCACAGAAGTTTGTAACTTGCCAAATAAGTTTGCATTTTGTTTCTCTTATTGCACTGCTGTTGTTTCCCCTAGAACAAATCTGGCTTTTTGGCAAGTGGGCTTTTTTCAGCACTTCATAGAATCCACTGAAAAAGGCCCTTTCTAATTAGAAAAATCTTTGTAGTCATGTTGCCGCTGTGCAGTGCTGACCAGAATGTCAAGTAGTCTGAATGCATATATCCCTTTTATCTGTATGAAGTTAGCTGCCAAATATATGTCAGTGATTACCTGTGGAAGATTTTAGCTATAAAAAATGTGGCCAATTAATACTTAGCTAAGATAAGGTATTATTTTCATAAAACAAGGCTGCTATATACTTTTGGGTTCCCAAGAATGTTCACATTGTTAAAAAAAAACACATGCAAGAAATGGCAGCTCCATTTTGATGAGGTCAATCTGGAGTAAATCTTAAGGATGATTCTGATTAATTCTTGAAATTGCAGTACTTGGATCATTGACTGCTAAACTATAAAATTGTGGTAATTTTCAGGTGCTCTTTACTGAAAGCACACAGCATGATTATTCCAAGCTTTTTTAAAAATGTAAACCTTTCCCTTTCGTTCCTGTAAGAAGGGTAAAACCTTTAGCTAGAGTGATTACGATGATGTTATCTGAGAGCATGAGCAGAAGGAAAGTACTGTGTAATGGAAATATTAAAATCATAATGGATCTGATAAAGTATGACATCTTACTCTGTAGCACATCACAAGACAAACAATAAACAGTTGAATAAAATATACTAATGCCTCCACTGAAAATATTTGTGTAACTTTCCACAAATAAAATATAGCATTTAAATTGTGCTAATACCTCTGTTCAGTATCACATAAGATAATATGCAAAAGCTGAAAATCTATGTGCCTCAAGATTCAATGCTTACAAGTGCATCTTAATTTCTGTTAGGGGAACTTCAGTTACTATCCATTTTTTTTTCTGTGACAGAAACTAGTGTGGACAGACCAAAGGCATTGATTTCTGATTTCTTTTTAATTTGAATTTAAATGTGTGTGTTAAGTATGAAAGTTCCTTTGGTATTTTGAAATGGCTCTTCCTTGCCCTGATTTGAAGCAGATTATGTGTAGTAGTATAATTTAAATGTAAATCAGTGCAGAAAATCAGGATGTCAATTCAAGTCATACAAATGTATATTTGCCTTAATGGGGGAAGCTTTTAGGTTTTATTGCTTTGTATTTTATTGTCGTAGTGCACAGATCATGGCAATATTACAAAATGAATATATTGACTAATTGGCTTTTTCCAGTCCGCTCTCCTCTGTGCTGTGGCTATCATTGAATATAATCAGAAGAGTTACAAATCCTCATTCATGATGTGCTGTAGTGTGCCACTAGTTTTTGTAAGATCTCTACAGTTTAGTCCTAAGAACGCTTTGCTGGGAGTTATATTCTAACTATTGAAGGCTGCAATGTTAAGCATAATTTGAAGTAAACTGTATTGAAGTAAACCCCATTCAGACCTTATTAAAATGAATGGAGTTGTGAGAGCCAGTTTGGTGTAGTGGTTAAGTGCCCGGACTCAAATCTGAGAGAACCGGGTTTGATTCCCCACTCTTCCACTTGCGCCTGGCTGGATGACCTTGGGCAAGCCATAGCTCTGTACCAGCTGTTCTCTCAAGGACAGCTTGGGAAAGAGCTCTCTCAGCCCCACCTACCTCACAGGGTGCCTGTTGTGGGGAGGGGAAGGGAAAGGAGTTTGTAAGCCGCTCTGAGACTCCCAAGTGAGTGAAGGGCGGGATATAAATCCAATCTCTTCTTCTCTTCTTCTCTCTACTACATAAAGTTTGTTAGAATTGCATTCTAGGCTGCATTCCTAATCATAACTTTTTGGGAGCAGACCCACTGAAATTCTTGGGATTTAGAAGTAGATTACATAAGGTTCTGAGGATGTGCCATTTTCCACATGACCAAAGCTAAATTCTACTAGAGGTGATGCTTTGCTTTTAGTACATGATTGCCAAGGGAAACTTTTGAGGAAAACAAAAAGCTCATCTTATATTTGGAACTTCTGTTTCCACATTGACTGCATGTTTGATATAAATAGGGATGCTTGAACACCTGCTGGTTCAGCACCAACAGTCTAGTTGGTCTTCTAGTTAACCCCCATTGGTTGGAGGTATCCTGTTCTGGCGAGTTGGTCGCAGAGTTCAAGGTTCACAGGCAAGCAGCTAGGCAAGAAAAAAGCAGGGCAGAATCCAAGTGTCAAAGCAAGAGCTGAAGCCCAGAGAAAGCTGGAGAAAGAAAAGCTAGAAAGCTGGGGCTTCACAATCAGCAACTCTCTAGCCCTATATCTATGCTTCAAACCTTGGGCAGAAAAAAGGGTGCAGCTCAGAGTGATAGCACATTACCCCATACAGCAGGAAGGGAGTGGGCAAATGGGACAAGCCCAGCCACAAACATGCAGATTCTTCTCTGTCTTTCTTGTAAAGACAGCAGGAAGGAAAGGGAGGAGGGGAACTCCTGTACACCTTTCACATTGTAATTTCATCTACAAAATACAGTCTAGGAGAACCCATGTGGTTAGAGACTAGCACACTAGACTTTGACTGAAGAGGCCTTGATTCAGTTCCTGACTGAAACTCATTGGACAATCATGAACCAGCCACAATCTCTCACTCTAACCATTCTCATACAGCTGTGAGGATAAAATGTGCGGAAGTGAGCCAAGTATATGTGATTTGAGTCTTGGAAGAAAGTCTGACATAGAATGAATGCAAATACTTAGAATTTATTCTGTTTAAACTGTATACGTTGATTATGGGCAATTCTCACACTAGGGAAACCTGTTGTCATATATGATAATGATTATGGCTACCTGCTGGCACCAGCGCATTTGATATGAGGAGTGAATGATATTTGTAGTTTTAATGTGATGCTTATTTGCTGTTTAAATAGCATTCTTGTTTCTGAATATTAATAAATAAAAAAATTATTTCTAGATGACATTCACTTGAACAAAGAAGAAACAGCAGAAACAGCTCAGGCAAAAAAAGGAGAGTTCTATTATAGTTAATGAATTATTATAGTTCTATGAATATATCCATGTTCCTTATTTTGATTTGTTTTTGTTTTTTTTGCTGGGGGGAGAGTAATAGTAACATTGCAGATAGTTTTCTGATTTTAAAGAGTCTCCATCTAGTGGCCCTGGTAATGCATTACAGCTTGTGGTTAAGAAACAATTCACCTGAGATTATCATTTAACCAAACACCCTTAACTGAGACGTGTGGTAGAATCATCCTAACCATCTTGGCGGGGGTAGGGGCTATCATAGGGCATTTGACTGTCTCTGTGAGTTTCATGGAAAATTAGAATCCTAATTTATCCAAAATTAATTTAGGACATTTATTTAGAAAACTGAGGTACTGGAAGGAATTTATGATGAACATATGTGAAAACCAAATTGTTCTGTATGTGCACCCTTTTACCCACAGTTACTGGGAGTTGCAGCTTATGGCTACATGAGAAGTTCTCCCTCTCCCTCTCTCTCACATTAAAGGTGCCATATGATGTTGGAGCCAGGAGATTTGCCACCTGATTCATTTCTGAATCATTTTGATTTTATTCACAACCAAAGTCAGCATAAGGTGATAAAAACAATAAAATAAGAGTAAGGTACAATTTAAAACCTTGGAGATTTTTAGAATACAGAACAATTGGCAGAGAGATACTTAACAGTTTTCTGCCTGAGCTAATAAGGATTTTCTAGTTCTTGAAGCAAGCCAACCAAATCTAGCCAACTGATATGTAACCTCAGGTTTCCTATCCATGAGGAAGTTCTTCAGCAGGCACAGTTTTTGTCTGCTAGTTATGGGTAAAGCATGGAAAATGGAAGAGATTCACAAAGATTGTTATATGCCTTGCAATCAAATATAACATGTTCTAGGGACTCTATACCTTCATTGCAACAGGGACATATTTGTTTTTCAAAAGGAATTTTCATATACTTTCCTTCGATAACCACTGAGGGGAGCATATCCCCTCAGTATTAGAGTAAACATTCTCCTATATTCATGATTTGACAGATTATAGAGATAGGACATAGATAGGACATAGGAATTACTCCGATGAGAGGCTCTAAAAAGGCATGTCATTTCTCATTTTGCCTGACAATATCCAGTATCCTCTGTTTTACTATGTCTCTGGCTTATCATAGGGAAGAGAGCACAAATATGTTTTTTTGGCTGAGTTTGTTCTTTAACAGTGCCATGGGTAAATACACATTTACAATTAAACAGTATATATTCTGAAACTTGTGTAGGAGGGCTAAAGCAAAGTGATCGTAATGGGGTAGCATCACTGCTATAACTTTCATCAAGGAAGAGATTAAAATACAGAGCCCTCCTTTGGCTCTGCTATGTCCAGAAGCATCCACAAGTAAGGCAAATGTCTTATAGCCAGTCAATGAGGGCCTCTGTGCACCAGGTTTCCTGTCCAAGAATTATATCAAATTTACACATAAATCAATTGCACTACCCTCCCTCATTTCTGCAGGACCACCCTCTTAGATTCCACGGTAGCAATGACAAGACTTGCCTATTTATAGGAATGTTATAATCATAAGTAGTTGTCTTATCTAGTCATGCCAATATGGTACTCAGTTCCCTTTCCACATCCAGAAGGATGCATCCATTGTTCTTCATCATCCGGAGTGGGAGGGAGACTTTGTTGTTCTCGTTTTTATTAATCACAGTTGAGGAACAAGTCCCTTTCCAGTTGGACTTCTGTTAACATCTGGGAGATTCCCTCAAAGGACTGTTGTTCTTATCATCTGATATTTTAGATGTTAGAAGTGGCTTATCTAAAATATCACTCATTGTAGAGTTCTTTTTAATGGGATGAGACCATCACATCCTGAATCAACTGAGGAGCCTTTATTTTCAGCAGTTTCATTCTTAGGTCTTCCAGTCTGTCTGTAATCCTCTGTTGGGCCTACTGAGGAAGGCCATTGAAAGATCTCAGCAGATCAGTTTCCACTGATTTATCAAGTTGGAAAGAATCTGATTCTTATGTTGAATAAACTGATGTCTCATCCAGAGTGATCAGTTCAGGCTTCTCATCCAAAATCATGAAAACCTGATAATCCTTGCCTGTCCGATCCACTGGAAATTTATCTCCCAGCTTCTGTGATGTAGACACAGGTTAGAAATAAGAAGAGTAATTTAAGTATTAGTGAAAACTCTAGTTGGAAAGATCCCCTTGAGATGTAGGCTAGATTTTTGAGCTAAAATCATAGAGAGGAGGGTGAAACTGCCAGAAAAAAGCATGACTCCTTGGGACTGATTGGAGGAGTTTAATAATCCATCATACTAAGGTCCAGAGGGTGTCTTATACCTTTAAGCATGTTCCTTAGGTGTACCCTGAGTGGTCGTTGTCCATTGGCACTCCAGTGGGCAACAGGATAATTTAAAAAAATGATTGGCAACTCCATAACATAATTTCTTGGGGGTAGGAAGTGGTGTCATGCCCTTCTAGGAATTGCTGGAAATTCTGTGGTGAAGCCATAGTTTTGTAATGATTCCTAGAGAGGACCAACATCACTTCCAGGTTTTTTCTAGAAGCAACATCATGCTATTGGCAATGGCTACTGCTCCATCTCTCCCCGCCCCCCAGTCTTATGTTGGTTGCCTGACAACCCTACCCAAGGCCGTCCTATAAAAATGAAATCTCTTTAGATTCTGTTCTGGATTGCATAAATGAGTACTACAAAGGGTGATGTCATTGCTAAATTCTCCATTAACAGAATATTATTAATAGCAGGGTCATTTCTATTTAAAATGAAGCATGAACAGCTACTTTGGTCATCAAAAACTTTGAAGATATTTTATATGCCTTTCATCTGGCTGCAAAATATAGATCAGGTAGCTGAAATATTGTCTAATGCAGTATCTTCAAACAGTTTTGTCAATGCAAAGAAAGGGCATTATTTAATTATTTAATTTAATAACTTTAATAATATTTAGCACTGATATGGCTCTTCTATTGTGCAAAGCACTTCTCATAAATTATCCTTATGTAATGTATGCAATGGCTCTTTAAAGTAGATCATATTATTATGCATGTATTACAGACAGGAAGGGGCAAAGGAAGAGTCAACATCCTTAAAGCCACTCAGTGAGTTCTTGACAGGTAACACTTGTACTGGGAATGTCTTTAATCCTAGCTCATCCACTTAGCCAACATACTAGCTCCTTTAATAAAATACTATTTATCACTTTATTTAAAATCATTTTTTCTATGTGCCCCATCTACAAAGAAATATCAAAAAGGGTAAGGTATTTGATATATTACAGACATTTTACAAATCACTTGCTTCCCAACACTTAATTTATTATATATTTGGCTCTAAATTTGTAAAATATGTCCCTGTTGGCTAGCTCTTAGGGGCCCTGCACTAAAGGGCACTAATAAGTTCTAATTCAGTATTGTAATAATTAATAAACTTTAATTAAATTCTGATGTCTGAGTTTGGAGAGAATAAATTTATATGTAGTAGCTGTAACAGTACCAGTGGGATGGGTCGTATATGGCATTAATCGAAACCTGGCATGGAAATCTCCTGATTATCTTGGACAAGCCAACCCTCTGATTAGTGTTTTGAAACAAGTGCAGAGTTGTGCTTGCTAGTGTTTCTGATGTTGGGGGCATTGAGGTGCTCAGAAGGCTATCCAAAGGAGTCAAAAAGAAGGCCGCTTTCTACCATCTAAAGAACTTCACCACAAGATTTAATTGTTGTTTATATGTTCAGCTCCAGCCTGGTGGAAAACTCTTCCAGGAGAGATCAGGGCCCTGTGGGATCTGGTACATTTTCTGCAGGGCCTGCAGAACAGAGTTGTTCTGCTGGGCCTATGGTTGAAGATAGTCACCAACCTCCAGCTGATAAGCTATAGTTAGTTCTGTCCTCCCCCCTCCTTTCCCCCTCCCCACACTTCCCCCCTCCCTTCCCTTCTATATGTGTTGCATATTGCCCCTCTGTGTGAATCTTTACATCATCATGAATTTTATAGTAATTTTCTTATTGATCTTTGTATTTATTGTTGTTTTTAGAAGGTTTTAAATTGTGTATTTATAAATTTTTGTCACCCGCTCTGAACAAGTTCCAGAGAGAGTGGGTTATAAATAAATAAATAAGTAAATAGTTTCTGCAGTCTGTTTCACTGCTCAGCCACTCTTACAGTTAGGAAGTTTCTCCTGATATTTAGCCAGTATCAACTTCCTTGTAATTTCCACCCATTAGATCTAGTCTTGCAATCCAGAGCAAGAAAGAGTAGATCTGCTCCATCTTCTATATGACAGCCCTTCAAATATTTGAAGACTGCAATCATGTCCCCTCAAAGCCTTCTCTTTCCCAGGCGAAACATACCCAACTCTTTCAGCCTTTCCTCATAAGACTTGGATTCCAACCCTCTCACCATCCTGGATGCATTCTTTTGGACATGCTCAAGCTTCTCAACATCCTTCCTAAAATGCGGTGCCCAAAACTGAACACGGTACTCTAGGTGAGGCCTGACCATAGCAGATAGCCCTTTGTGAAAGCTACTTACCTATATGACAAATGGTATAATCTTTTAAAGATAATGGCTGCAGTCAGACTGCAAGGTAGGCACAATATGTTATGCTGCTAATTTCTCTGTTTAATTTGGGAATGGAGAATCTCAGTCAGACATTGCACCCTGAGGCGCCTTTGCAGTGCACAGGGCCTGCAGTTGCTTGTTTACACTGTTACAGTGAGTCATCCATGCAGTGTAATGTGGGTTTTTTTAAAAAAAGTTTTCCTTGTGTATGCGCTTAGGCGCACATTTCAAATAGGACAAAAAAAACCTCACCTGGAATGGACGGTTCAGACTTTCCATGTGTGCCATGCATTCAAACATTTGGAAATGTGGGATGAATGTACAGACATCCATAAGCACCAGACTTTCTCTGGTGGCTGTTTGCATCCAACTCATAATATGATGGGGTGAGTACAACTGGGGCACGGATGCCATTTGTGGCTGTATGAATGAGCCCATTTAATCCATAAGGAAACAGCAACTATATTGGGCCAAATTGCCTGTCTGATTACAGCCAATGTCAGCAAAATCAATCCCAGTGAGTACTTCTCATACAGTACCACTACATTACTGAATTTGCCCCTGCTTTTGTGCAAGGTAAAGTACAAGGATAAACTGAAATAGACTTCATACTGATTTACTTACTAAAAATTTATTATGACATGAAGTTTTTGTGAACCAGAGCCCACTTCATCAGATTTAAGGCTGTGCAAATGGAGTAGATGAGGAGGGCATTTTGGCAGTTGCAGCTTGTCTGGAAAGAGAGGGAAAATCTGCTTCTGTTTCTTTTACACAATTATGATGGCTTCTATAAATATGTAAGGCCTGCCCTGATCACTGTGCTCACAATATTTAACAGTAGCTGGAAAACTGAATGAGCAGTTCTTCCACCTGGCCAAAGGGTTGCAGCAATATTTGACAAAGCAACAGCAGCAGGTATCATCCTTTTTTATTTTTTATTTTGCAATCTGTAGGCAAAATGAGATTTATATCAAACTAGGAATAAGGCCCGTTGTGGAAATAAATACAATGGGCTCTAGAAAGAGGCTCTGGGAGAGTGCCAAGGCCTTGGACACGCAACATCAAACTGCTGTGGCAAACTCAGCAGGGTATAGGGACACAGAGTCCACCATTTTCTCCATGGGAACTGATCAATGCCATCTGGAGAACAGTTGTAATTCTGAGTGATCTCCAGCCCTCACCTGGAGATTGGCAACAGTGGTTCCCCAAGAGGGAATAGCTGGTTTGGAGGGCAGAGTCCATGGCATTCTACCTGTCTGAGGCCCCACCCCTCATCAAACCTCACCCTCTCCAGGCTCCATCCCTCAAATCTCCAGGAATTCCCCACCTGGAGTTGGTAACCCTATCTCCTTCCCAACCAAGCATCAACCTACCTTTATTTCCTCCTCACTGTTCAGCTTGCAATCTCCCCCCCCCCAAACCTGCAGCCTCTACCGTGCTCTGAAGCCCTGACTGCCACGTCACATTGGCTGTCATGGGGGGCATCTCAGCAGGGTATAAGGATACAGAGTCCACCATTTACTCCATGGGAACGGATCAATGCCATCTGGAGAGCAGTTGTAATTCTGAGTGATCTCCAGCCCTCACCTGGAGATTGGCAGCCATGGTTTCCTTGGCTGGGAGGGTGGGATAGAAATTTAAATAAATAAATTTCCTAGGAGGGAAAGTGGTTTTTCTCTACAATGGGGACCAAAGAAGCTTACATCATTTTCCTCTCCTCACTTTGACTTGCACAACAATCCTGTGAGGTAGGTTAGGCTGAAAGTCTGTGACTGGTCCAAAATCACCCACTCAGCTTCTACAGCAAGAACCTGGATCTAGTTGACCCTGCTCTGAAGCACTGATTGCCACACCTAGGGTACCCAACCTCCAGGTAGAACCTGAAGATCGCCAGGTATCACAACTGAATTCCAGACAACAGGTCTCTCCTGTCCAGAGAAAATAACTGCTTTGGAAGGTGGACTTGATGGCATTCTGTTCAGCTGAGGCCTCTTCCCTCCCCAAACCCTGGCTTCCAGAGACTCTACCAAAAAATCCCTAGGAATCTCCCTACCTGGAGCTGGCAAACCTAGTCAGAACTGGTCCCAATGAGTTCTTTACAAAGGCCTGCAATGGGTTTCCTTCCTTTGTCTGAATCAAGCTTGGTTGCCTACTGTGGCAAAACCGGCTCCAGTTTGCAACTCAGCTGTTCACCTCCCATTCTTGTCCTGTGGGCATATCTCACTCCTTAAGTTCCCTGCCATCAGTCACTGAACTGTCACTGCCTTTTTAGAGGGCCCCTGTGGCCAAATCTCCCTATTTGGAGATAAAATCCTCAATCTTTGGGGGATTCCTGGAAAGTTGGCAACTGAACGGTCTGGCCTTTCCTTGCTTCCTTGGGTTACCCCCTCCCTTTGGTATTGTGCAGAGCAGGGGAGACTGTGCACAACACAGATTATTAGCCCAAGTAAAAGATTTTTTTTACTATTTACACAATTATGGGGCGCATACACACATACACTAAATGAATGGCACAACTGTTGGAGTAAGCACATGCTATGAACCAACAGGGTATAAATCAACAGGGGTTAAACCCAATCCTCCCTGGATGGGCTGGAGTCTATATTGATGGTGCTCCACCCTTGGGACATTCTCTTTTCCCGCACTTTTTGGCCTTGGGGCCGCTGGGAACTGTAGTCCAACAAATGAGGAAGCCTCATGCAACCCAGTTAGTGATACCCCTGCAGGCCCCTCTCTGAAACTACAGCTCAATTGAACCTTATGGGGGAACATTTTAAACAAACCACAGTCAGCAGCCATCTTATACACACAGGTAATTGCCATTTCTGTACACCTACCAACAGCCACTGAGGTAAGTGACACACAGGAGGGAAGCAGGAGAAGGGTCTATCCTCCAAAGCAGCCGTTTTCTCCAGGGGAACTGATCTCTGTCATCGGGAGATCAATTGTAACAGTGGGAGATCTCTAGGTCCCACCTGGAGATTGGCAATCCTAGGGGGAAAGTCAGCCACACAGCAGGGGGTTGAAGGGAATGGTTTCCTGGTTGCTGGCCCACCTCATTAGCCAGCCAGCCATGCTGGAGCTTAGAAGGAAGGAGAGTCGTTTTCTGACAGTTTATTCTGACAAGACAGTCAGTGGGCAGGAGAGGGGGGTTATGCTGATAGTCCACTGACAGAAGCAGGCCACTGAGGCGACAGTTAGACCCACCGGGCAGAGGAGAAGAGTGGACCCAGCAGCCAGTCAGTCCTTCCCCTTCGCTGGTTCCCTCCAGACTGAGGCTGAGACGCTGGCCGGTGGCTTTGTGGGCGGGACTGAGGCAAAGCAGGGAGAGAATGCAGACAATGGCCCCCTTTTGAGTGGCAGTCCGTCCAGCCTACTGATTTTGGCGCCCCATGAAATCTTGCCCCTTGGAATCTTGAGAATGGCTTTATATAATAGGAAAGATATCATATGCAGTCTTCTATTGTTCTCCTGTTTGTCATAATATCCTCACAACTGCCCTATGGGGTATGTCACAGAGTGTGTCACCCATAGCAGTTTTTGGATCTTAGTATTAGATATACATGGCAGTTCACTTAATAGCTGTTTTATTACATGTTGCCTGTTGTGAAGATAATCTAGTCAAAAAAGTTCCTTCACCTATCATTTTTAGCACACAACTCCAATCATCATTCTGAGGATAGTGGCCAGGTTTCAAACATGTAGCATATTTTCTGATGAGTTATGCCTGCCATAAATTGAAATTCTTAGCTTTTATTGCAAATAGTACAGGGGGTTGTCTGGAATTAACCTAGGTCAGGATATTCTCAGGCCTTACATTTTTGGCCCTGGAATGCCCACAATCATCCTGAAGCTGGTGACCAATTTTGAGTCTCCTAGCTTTATTTTCTGATTAGTTATGCATGGCACAAATGGACAGATGAATGGACAGGCTAATACTTTTATTAGTATAGATTCTTGGTTTTTATAACATTCATAAATTTTCTGCCCTACACTTGTATGAGAAAATATAGTATATTATTTAACAGTATATTTTGGGATCTACAAACCCATTTCTTTCTTTTTTATTGTACCCATTGTTATTATTAATCATTTCATTCTGCCAATTTCTGTTGCTAGTGATTCCAATTAATTTTTTGCAGCTTATAAATCACTAGCACAAAAATAACATTGAAAATGTGTTAATTTTAATAGGAAGCATATGGCAAAAAGAAACAGAACATGAATCTAAAAATAGCAAGTTGTGAGTTTAATTTATACAAGAGATACTGAAATCTTAATTTTTAAAACTGAATCTGCCAAGATAGGATTGCCAACTCTAGGCTGAAAAATTCTGGGAGATTTTGGGATGGTGTCTGGGGAAAGCGGGGTTTAGGGAGCAGGGACCTCAACTGGGTATAATGTCATACAGCCTGCCCTACAAAACAGCCATTTTCTCTAGGGGAACTGATCTCTGTTCTCTAGAGATCTGTTGTAATTCTGGAGATTGGCAATCCTATGTCAATACAAGAAATTTGACAGCATACATACAATTCATTGCTAACACCAACCAAGAAAATTTCGAGGAATATCTGCAGATTTGTATATGATTCTTTGTAGTGTTCATAAGATCAGTCATATATGCCCAGGAGCTCAGTATGTTAATTTTATCTCCTTTATGAAACTCCTGCAAATAATAGTAAATTTTCACCAACAAAATGAAGTGGTAATAGCAATGGCTACGGGGTGTCAGCTTTATAATGTCTTAACATGTATACATTATTGCACAAGGACATCTGAGTTACCCAAATTGGCATTCTTCTAATTTCTTGGGGAAAATAGGTCCAAGGAGACAGAGCAAGGGGGGTTACTGGGATTCTCCACCTATGTTTATGGGTATTTTTCCCTCAAGAGAACACTAAGGTTTTTATTAAATAGAAATAGAAATGAGCAACACACACAAACACACAAAACGCACACAAGGCTAACTCAGAAGAAATTAGGGAGGAGAGGGAGAAAGTAATTTAGGGGAAGGCTATGTAATTACTAGTCTTGAAGAAGGAGGTCCATGGAGGCAGCAGTGAAACCACCACTGTTTCACGGAGAAGAGAAGGCCCACATGCAAGTGGGGGTGTATGTACAGGTCCCAGAGCACACACACCCTGCTTTGGAGCAGAATGCTACAGTTATAGGGAGAAATGCTCCCTGGGGCAGTCTGATGTGTTTGCCCCCAAAACAATGACTTGATGGTTTTTTGGGGGGTGAATTATGATTTGAGAAAACCTTGATGGGTTTACCTGAAGTGGATTATAGGTGGTAATGGTGCTTGATAACAACAGATGAGAAAAACTACCAGGTTTTGTGAATAGTGTTAAGTGTTGCTTAATTAGGGTAAACAGGCAAGGTGAAGTGAGGCTGAGTGTTGAAGAGATTAATTTGAGATTAATCGAAGGTGAGGATATAGTTTGTTTGTTTTTTGTAAAAAAACCATTTTAATTTAAAGGGATACAGAAAGAAAAAAAGAAATAGGGAAAATCGCATAGGAAATATAATTACCAAAAACTGTAAGGGCAGTTTTACAGATATTGAAGCCATTCCTTTATCAGAATATATATGTGTATATATAAAAATATATATGGTGTAATAGCTTAACAAATATATGGTGTAATGGCATACACATATAGCTATATATATATATATATATATATATATATATATACACACACACACACACACACACATTAACTTAAAAAATCAGTGTAACAACCTACTTGGTATATTCTACCATTTTCTCATGCTATAGTATTATTTTTATCTTATCTTAACTATTATATGGTATAACATAGCTAACCAAAGTGAGGATAGTTTTATTGGGAGAACCATTGTCCTAAATTAAGCATCTCTCTAGGGTGGAAAGGAGGTTGTTAGATAGCTAGCTGCTCTTTTCAACAGCTGTCCCTGGTTGGCATCCATTTTGTGTCATTTTAGGCCAGGCAGTGCATATGATATTATGATATTTGAGCTGATATATAATATCTGCCTTGATCTTGATCTTATGTCATACTGTTATCTAGTACAGTCATAATTACCTGCAGCAAATATTTCATATAATTAAGTTTGGAATACAGTCTGCATCTTTAAGAAAAAATGAACTTGGAATAGACGGTCTAAGGGACAAGACTTGCCATTACAGCCCCTCTCTGTGTCTTCCCATTGGACTGCCCATATTTAGCCATCCAACTGGAGCCTCATGCCTTATTTGAAGTGCAGACAGGGTGTTGTGAATGCCTCATTTGCAGTTTCCAGTCTGTTATTTTACAAACAAGTCACTGTGGCTACTGGATAAGTTCTGAGAGGCAACCAAATCTTTACTCCTTTTGTACTTCCTTTTATCTTTGGATCTTGGAATGTTTCTACATTTTCATCTGCCATGGTCATGTCTGAATGTGCTTACTAATGGGAAAGATGGCTTTTCCAATCTGACAGTCAAACAGAGAATTTAAAAAAGACCATTTTTGATGTAATAAGACTTTCATCTTCTCACATTACTAAATGTAAAAATGAAGGTAGTGGTTCAGTGTTCATCTCTTTAATTTATAAGCCATGTATATCAAACCCATTCAGAAATTAACTGAGACTATAATTGAAATTATATACAGAGACTATAACTGAGACAGTACACTATTGCAAGGAAGCCAGTATTTTTGCTAATTACTATTTAGAATTTTAGAACTATAGTTGCTTTTTATACTTACTTTTAAAAACAATGCATTCTTTGGATTGCTTCTTTCAAAACAAGATTTTTAGCTTGCTGCTGTCAGCTGAATCCAGTACAGAATTACCCCAGTCTAAATCCACTGTTTTCCATTGTGTGGTAAATTTGCATATAATTGCAATATGATTTGCAGTGTAATCCTAAAAATACTTTCGTAGGAATAAGCCCCATTGAATGAGTCAGGTTCTGTGTAGACCTGCTCAGGATTGCTTTCTTAAAACACCTCCAGAATATGTGCAAGTGATCATTTGGATAGGATTTTATGCTAAACTATATCAGTCTGTATGCAGACAGCTAATCTGTAGCAAGAAGTGGCTGCCAAGTTTTTCACTTATGATTATGTCATTCACTGTAAATGTTAATGGTTTTCTTTCATCAAAGTTACAAACTTTTTTAGTGTGTTCCTTGTGTTTTATAACTTCCTGGGTATAATCAGTGGCAAAACAATATTTCTGTAGGATCATTAAAAAAAGACTTGCCAAATTAAGCCAAAGGTACATCTAGGGTGCGTTCAGATGGTGTGCTGGGGACGCTTTAAATCGCTTTAAATCACCCGACTTTGATGCGGTTTATTTTTACTCCGAACAATCATGATCACACGGGAGTGTATGTCGGGGTTTTTTTTAAGTTTACGCATGTGCATAGCCGCATCTGGAGATTTGAAAAACTACACCCTTGCGCATGTGCAAAAGCAGTGGAGCAAATCCTGTCACAGTTCCACAAGCACTGTGATTTCACCGCCATGACAGAACACGTCCCTTCAAACTTTTCGCCTGAAACTGGCCTCCTTGGCATCCCGAACTCAAAACTAGTGGCCATTTATTTTATTTTATTTTTGTAGACACGGGAGCGGAGCAGTGCTTATTTACACATTGCTGATGCAAAAATAAAAATGGTGAGTGAAAAGTGGAAGCCTCTGGCTTCTGCAGCTGGGGAGGCGGTTAAAGACTGGGAAGTGGCTTGACGATGGTGAAGCGATCACACAGGGGGAAATGCACTTTCATCCAGGAGAGCACAGGAAACACCACTTAAGGACCTGGTATCAAAATACTATGGTTTGCTCCGGAGTTTGCTCCGGAAAGCGACGTCTGGGGTCAGCAGGCAGCTGATGCTGTCTGAATGCACACATTTGATCCATTTTTGAAGAGGTCAAAGCTGGATCAAACGGCACGTCTAAATGCACCCCTAGTTTAGCATCTAAATAGTTCATGGTCCCCTCTCCACAAAATATTAATATAGCAAATATTCTTACAATGTGTATGTGTATGTATTTGTCTGAGAGAATACAGCATCCTGTGCCTAGAAAAGTGGCATTCACGGCCATTTAGAACCATGGATTGATTTGCCCCAGTACAGCTTCAAAGGAAGCTCTAGTCTAGATTGGCTAGCTAGGATGCAGCCATCCAATGGGAACACAGGCAGGAAGATTATTCCTCCCTCACCTCATGGTTCAGCTTTTGCTGCTTGCTGCTGGGTACTGGTGCAAACACTTGAGTGGATGTTGAAGAATGAAGATGACATGATCAGTGTTATCCAGTCACACACAGTAAGAGTTATAAGACATATTCCACACTGAGGACTGCCCAGGGGAAGAACATTGTTATTAGTCCAGTCTGCATTGGTCTTTCTCACCACTGCGCCAACAATCTCACATTGTCTCACAAATTTCTGTCTGCATTTCATGCTGCATCCGCTATCCTACTGTTTAATCACAGAATTGGCTGTCTGCATCATTTTATTGCCACTTAGTGGTGACTCCGAGGTCACTACGGCATCCCACCATATTTTTTGGATTTGGTTTTAAGGTGGTTTAATTCTTCCTCCCTGCCTTCAAGCCACTGTGAGTGATAAGCAGACAACTGGAGCCGAATCCCCCCTCATGTTTTCTAAGAAGATACACAAATGGTCACAAAGGAAGCTAGTTAGCTGAAAATCCAGTCATCTGCGTTTAAAAGCAGCCAGGGAACATTTTTCAATCGTATGGGGGGGGGGGGTTGGAAGCACACCCACCCCTGAACCATTTGTTATTTCTTGGGTCAGTCCCCAGAATGCCCTCCCTGGCAACTACCAGGGCCAATTTCGCACTGGCCAGTTGCCTCTCATTCTCTCCAGAATTTCCCCTCCCAGTTTCCTCCGGAGTATTTTCTTCATTTTCCCACTTGGAACATCAGCCCTTTCAATATAGCGTGATTAAGGGTTTTCTCAAAAATTTTTTAGAAAGTCCCACAATGGGGCGGCCCTGATGAAAGGCGGGCGAGTGGGCATGTTTTCATTTTGGGTTCTCCCCTGGAGCAAACAGGAAAATCCTCTAAAACCAGGATTTGTTTGCTCCAGGGAAACTCCGGTGCAGCAGGGCGATACTTCAGAGCAAAATGTGAGCCCAGAGCAACTGGTGTGAAATCAACCAGAAGCTCCGGTGCAAGCATGAGGGCAAACCTGGGGCAAATGCTAGTGCGAAATCGGCCCAGGTGTTTTGTGTTTTTTACCCAGCTCGTTCCATCTTTCCTGTCCCCCCTGCCTCCCCCTCTGTGTGTGTCACAGGTGCCATTTCTTCCTCTCAGCGCAGTGCTTGCTGGGGCCTCAGAAGGCTGCTCCTCCCCCTGTCTCATGCACTCTCCCTCTGTCCTGATGCAGACGGCAAACTTTTTATACTGAGCCAAATGGAAGGCAAAGGAAGCTGGTGCCACAGCAATGTGAAACACCTTAACATAGCAAATGCAGATTTGGCCACTGTGATAATATATGGGTGGGGATCTGTAACCTAGCTTTGGTGGAGGGTTTTCTAGCTCTGTGCTGCAAAACAGGACAAGTTTGTTTGCAGTAGACAAGTGTGCTTTTTATTTCTGTTCAACTTCTCTCTTGTTATCTTTTCCACCTTCTGAATTTCCTTGATGTACTGATTAGGGTTGCCAACTACTGGCTGGGAATTTCCTGGAGATTTGGTGGTAGAGCCTGGGGAAGGGAGAGACCTCAGTGGGGTATAATGCCATAGAATCCACCCTCCAAAGCAAACATTTTCTCCAAGGGAATGGTCTCTGTTGTCTGGAGATCAGTTGTAATTCCAAGAGATTTTAAGGCCCCACTTGGAGGTTGGAGACCCTGTGCACTATCTGGGAAGGAGGGGGGGGGATTGGCTAGCAAGGATTATGGAGGGAAAGTGGGACTTGTTAAAGTGGGACTGTCTGCCATTACTCTTATGAAAATGCTTCCCCCATCACTGTTTTACAATATCTGGACCCTATGTTTTCTGCCAAACTTCATATCCTGAGGTGCTCTCCTCCTAAGCATCAATCTGCAACTAAGTAAATCACTTATGGTTATTTAAACAGTCTCACATATTGGCACCATGTTAAATGCAGTAAAGTTTTATTATTTTGAGAGAATTTTGAGCACTAGGTATTAGAGCACTACATATTAGCACTAGATATCATCACTAGGTATTAGGTTAGAAGATGATTTTAAAAGAGCAAAAGAATTAAGGAAAGCAGCTAGACTAAATAACTGTGCAATAATAGGTGATTTTAGCTATACAAAAATTGATTGGGTCAATATGTGTTCAAGTCAGGAGAAAGAACTGGGTTTCTAGATACTCTCAATGACTGTGCTATGGAGCAGGTGGTCACAGAACCTACCGGGTGGGGGTGATCCTGGACTTGGTCCTAAGTAATGCTCAGGGCCTGGTGAGAGATGTAAATGTGATAGCACTAGTTGGGAACTGTGACCACAATGCTAGGGTCAAAGGAGGGTCAAATCCCTTTGGGCAGCTTGGAGATTATTTAAAACTACAACACTGGAAGCTCAGATGCAATGTGTACTGCAGGTTAGGAAAGGTATGAATACATTATATAATAAAGGTAAGAAGGATTCCTTTACACAGTGGAACACTAGTCTGAGTGAAGTAAATAAGGGAGCACAGGCTTTGGCAAATAAAATGCAAGTCGGTGATCAGAAAGCAAAAAAGAGACTATGAGGAACATATTGCAAAAAACATAAAGACCAACAATAAACATTTCTTCAAATACATTAGAAGCAGAAAACTAGCCAGGGAGGCAGTGGGGCCCTTGGATGACCAAGGAGTAAAAGGATTACTAAAGGACAATAGGGAAATGGCAGAGAAGCTGAATGCATTTTTTTTGCCTCTGTCTTCACTGTGGAAGATGGGAGGTGCTTGTCCACTCCAGAACTGCCAATTTCAGGAGGAGTGTTGAAAGACCTAAGCTGGATTATGGTTACAAGAGAGGAGGTTCTGTGACTGATGGACAAATCACCAGGCACAGATGACATACACCCAAAAGTTCTAAAAGAACTCAAATGTAAACTTGTGGACTGATGCAATCCATCACTAACATCTGCCTCCAATGCTGAAGACTGGAAGGTAGCTAATGTAACCCCAATTTTTAAAAAAGGTTCCAGAGAATCCTATGACTACATAAATTGTTGTTTCTAATGACTTGCAGCTCTTAACTATTTTAATTAAGATTCTTAAAGAAACCCTACTAAGAACACCTTTTGTTCTTACTTTGAACAGAGCCTTTTGCACCTGCAATCACTAAAGTCTTTGGGGCTGGAAGGATCGTCCCTGGCTCCCTCCTTTTTGCCAGCTACAAGTTTGTCGCTGGCTTCCGACTCAGACAAAATGTAGCCCCAATGGTTAAATTATTGAGGTGAATTCTAGGGTGGAGGGCATTTCTCCCCAGAGAGGATATCTCGTCTGACATGGGGTCTGCTATGCCACACATGTACATCCTCTAAAAACACAGGAAAAAACCTGTTTTATTTATTTATCTGTATGCAAATGTAAGATTCATAATAAATTCATTGACTGAAACTTTAAAAAAGAAAAGGTTCCAGAGGAGATCTGGGAAATTAGAGGCCGGTCAGTCTAACGTCGATACTGGGGCTGCGGTCACACACTCTAAATAATCCACTTTCAATCCACTTTCAATGCACTTTCCAACTGGATTTTGCCAGTTCACACAGTAAAATCCAGTTGGAAAGTGCACTGAAAGTGGATTGAAAGTGGATTATTTAGTGTGTGTGACTGCAGCCTGGGTAAATTGGTGGAATCCATTATTAAAAATAGAATTAGTAGGTCCAAAGGTGACCAAAAGCTATTGAGGAAGAATTAGCATGGATTCTGTAAGAAAAGATCTTGTCTCACTAACCTTTCAGAGTTCTTTGAGGGGTGAACAAATATGTGGACAATGGTAATCCAGTAGCTGTTGTTTACCTAGACCTCTAGAAAGCTTTTAATAAAGTTCCTCATCAAAGCCCCCTAAGTAAACTCAGCAGTCATGGGATAAAATGACAAGTCCTCTTGTGGATTAAAAGTGGGTTAATTAACAGGAAAGAGAGTAAATATAAATGGGCAATTTTTACAGTGGAAGGTAGTAAGCTGTGGGGTAGTGCAGGGCTCAGTACTAGGTCCAGTGCTTCCCCACTCCTCCACTACTGGATAACCTGCTGGATAACCTTGGGCAAGCCATAGTTCTGGCATAGCTGTTCTTGAAAAAGAGCAGTTTCTGTCAGAGCTCTCTCAGCCCCACCTACCTCACAGGTTGTCTTGTTGTGGGGAGGGGAAGGGAAAGGAGATTGTAAGCCGCTCTCCCTTGGGTAGTAAAGGGCGGAGTATAAATCCAATCTCTTCTTCTTCATTAATGTTTTGGAGTTGGGAATCAGCAGTGAAGTGGCTAAGTTTGTGGATTATGCTAAGTTTTTTTCAGGGTGGTGAGAACCAGGGAGGACTGTGAGGCACTCCAGAGGAACCTATCAAGACTGAGCAAGTGGGTGTCATTGTGGCAAATGAGGTTCAACATAGGCAAGTGCAAGTAATGCAGACTGGAGCAAAAACACTAACTATAAATATACAGTGATGGGGACTGAATTGACGGTAACTGACCAGGAGAGAGATCTTGGAGTCATGGTAGATAACTCACTGAAGATGTCAACTCTGTGTTCAGTTGCAATAAAAAAGGCAAATGCTATGCTGGGGATTATTAGGAAGGGAACTGAAAACAAATCAGCCAGGCCCTGACCTGGATAACCCAGGCAAGCCTGATCTCGTCAGATCTTGGAAGCTAAGCAGGGCCAACCCTAGCAAGTATTTGGATGGGAGAGGCAGGTGTTGGGTAAACTATAAGCAGAATCTTAATGTTAACAGAAAGAAGAGTGTCCTTTCTTCTCTGTTGGGTGGCACTCCAGTCACTGCCCATATCTTTCAAACAAACAAACAAAAAACACTTTTAAATGTAATTAATTTCAACAAGATCAGGTTGCAGGCAGTTCTTATTTTAGGCAAACTCATTTAAAAAGTTCATTGCTATTTGGGAGGCTATGTTGGTGAACAGGTGCACTTCCACTAATTTCTGGCAAAATTCTGTAGTCCAGGTGCCCATCAAACTCTTCAAACTATTAAATAACAAGACATTCTTTCAGAACACAGAGAGAATGTATACTGACCTCCCAAGTTCTGTAGAGTCCGACACAAACAAAAACACCCCATCTCCACATCCCCCCTTCCCGGTCAGGGAACCAACTGTTGGGGAAACTAGGAGTGCAGGAAACTTTCCTAGGACTCCCATGCCCACCAGGCTTGATAAGGGAAGGGGATGGCACTGGCAGGACCCTATAGTTCCACAGAGAGAGAGAGCTGTTCCAAAGTTAAAACCATTTATTGAAAATTTAAACCCATAATGCAAAAGTATTCAAGCAAATAGCAATTTAGCAGTCATCATATAGAGGGAAAAAACCTATTAGAAAATTAGTGCACTTGTAAATATGTTTATAAGGAATATATTTTGGCTCTCCCCCAAGGCCTCAAGGGGGCTGTTTGCTAAGGAGAGCCCTGAACACTGGCCTTCACTGATGTTATATACCTTTAGGATCCAAAGGGGCTGTCAATCAGAAATGAGATGAGCTCTGACCAAAATCAGAGCATTCCCTTTCTTGGCAAGATGAATGGGTTTTTTTCTGACTTTGGACTGCTGACCAGAGTTACTGTTTCTCAGAGGTCAGGATAACACTGATAACTATACATTGAGACTTCAAGAATAGTACCACTCACCCCTGGAATATATGAACACCCACAAAGACAAAAGTAGTGTACCAGGCAATCTGTATCACAAAGGCTAAAGCACTAGCTGAGCCCTGAAGCATCTTGGGAAACCAAAGATTCAGCTATATAAATAAATACAAAATGGGTTTGCAAGGGACTGAGTCTCACTTGAGGCCCCAATTCTGCAACAGCAGACTATTAAGACACTTCTCTTAACATCCTCCATACTCCAGGAGGAGTTGCCAGAGGTAACCATGACTTCCATGCACATGCAAACATTGCCCCCCCAAAAAAGGGGGGGGGGAGAAAACAAATCAGCTGGTATAATAAATGCCCCTGTATAAATCTATGATGTGGCCTCATTTGGAATACTGTGTAGGTTTTGGTCGCCACACCTTTAAAATAGCATTAAATTATAGCATTGGGAAAAGTGCAGAAAAAGGCAACTAAAATTATTAAGGAGATGGATGGAACACCTTCCCTATGAAAAAAGGTTAAAGGGGTTAGGGTTCTTTAGCTTGGAGAGACAATGTCTGAATGTTGACATGTTAAAGCTTTACAAAAGTATGCATGGGATGGAGAAGGTAGAGAAACAAGTAGAGAAGGTAGAGAAAGAAGAAAGAGAACTCATGAGCATCAGTGAAGTTTAATGAGCCAGTAGGCTTAGAACAGATAAAATGAAGTACTTCTTCACCCAAAGAGCAATTTGCATGTGAAATTCACTGCCATAGGAAGTGGTGGCAGCTACAAGCACAGACAGCTTCAAGAAGGAATTTGATAAACATATTGAGTAGAGGTCTATCAGTGGCTATTAGCTATAAGGTATAGATGGACCAGTATGTCTGGGGCAGTGATGCTCTGTAATCTTGGTGGTTGGGGGACAAATGTGGTAGTGCTTCTGGAGTTCTGGCCCTGCTGGTGAATCTCCTGATGGCACCTGGGTGACACAGAGTGTTGTACTGGATGGGCCACTGGCCTGATCCAACATGGCTTCTCTAATGTTCTCTTTTGTTCTTATGTTCTCTTATGTACTTGCTATTATAAGGTCATAAGCAAAAATTATTTATACTCTGTCTTTCTCTCCAATTGGTACCCAAAGTTGCTTCCATTATTTTCCTTTTCTCCATTTTATCCTCAGAATAACCCTACCAGATTGGTCTGGCAGATAGTGTGAGACTGGCCGAAGGTTACCCAGCAAGCTTAAAAATCATCACCCTCAGTTTATGGACAAAGCTCTAAAATCTTCAGGTTGTTTTAGAATTTATGACATTTTGAAAAAAACCTTGCAAATCTTCTGAAATTTTTATGTCTAATTCTTTCTTTCGCTTACCACTTTCCCCTCAAGAGTATCATTTCATTTTTATTTTACTTATCTCCATCAGATTTTCACAGAAGGGCAAAGGGATTTTCCTTCTCAGCTGTTTTAGCATATTACCATTTTTCACATATTCCCAGTTTTCCATCTTTAATACCCTGCTGCAAATAAGATCCATCTGTTGGGCTGTTGAGAATTTTGCAAACAAGATTAAATAAAATAGAAATCTTTTCTACAGAATTAATATGTTATATGTGGCTTAGAGGTTAAGACACTGAGCTGCAGACTGGAAGGTCTGTAGTTTGGCAGTTCGAGACCCTAGTGCAGCGTGATGGAGTGAGTTCCCGTCTCTGGCCCCAGATTCTGCCAAACTAGCAGTTCAAAAGCAAGAAATTGCAAGTAGATAAATAGGTGCCACTTTGGTGGGAAGGCAACAGTGTTCCATGTGCCTCAACATTTAGTCACATAACCTGGCCACATAACCACGGAAACGTCTTCAGACAGCACTGGCTCTTTGGCTTGGAAACAGAGATGAGCACTGCCTCCTAGAGTTGGATTCAACTAGCTTTTGAGCAAGGGAAACCTTTAATTTACCTTTGTATTAATATCCTATGGATGTTATTTCTAAATCATAAATGTCAAAGTCTTTCGAATGTTCATTTCTTTTTTGACATACTTCTCTGTATTATTAAATTTAAATATTTTATTTGTAATTAGGTGCTTCAGAAGATAGTAGTAACAGTAGTAACAACGTATCAGTTCATCATGTATGATTTCAGAAACATCATATTAATTTTTGGAAGATGAATTGGAAGATTTATTTTTGCGTGAATTTTGCGTGAAAAGGTAGTTGCCACACTTTGTGTCTTAAAGAACTGGGAAGTTTAAGAGATTTATTTCCTTATAATGAGTAAAAGCACTGGATATCTGTATTATCTTGGTAATACTGGCTTATTTACCAAGTTCCCACAGAACATAGTAAAAGCAAGTATATTCTTGCTGGATACAGCAAAACTGATCATCTGCTTCAGATTCTCAAAGAACAACTGCATAGCAGGGATGCTTTAGCTTTAGAACTCCAGCAAAAACGTGCTAACTTTATAATCAGAGATAGTTACAGAAGGGGAAACAGAGGCAAAGAGGGGGCAAGGCACATTCAGGATGGGAAGAGAACTCTCTAGGGTTGCACCTGGCAATTGGCAGGGGACTTATCAGGGAAGGCCCTTGTTGGCAACTGTGTAACATTGCTTCCTGCATTACATAAAAGCAATGTCATGTCACCGGGTGACACTGATTGGGTGCGTTCAGATGACGTGATGGAGCTGCTTTAAATTGCCCCACCTCGATGCGGCTTTTTTTTAACCCAGACAGTCACAATCACACAGAGTGTATGTGTGGTTTTTGGGTTTTTTTCTAAGTTTGCGCATGCGCATAAGCAATCATCTGGAGCTACAACCTTGCACATGCACAAAACCAGTAGAGCAAATCCTGCCACAGTTGCACAAGCACCGTGATTTCACCGCTATGACAGAACATGTCCCTTTAAACTTTTCACTTGAAACTGGCCTCCTTGGGATCCCGAAATCAAAAGTAGTGGCCTTTTTTTTTTTTGATGCGGGGGCAGAGGAGCGCTTATGCACATATCACTGAGGCAAAAATAAAAATGGCAGTCAAAAAGCGGAAGCCAGAGGCTTCTGTGGTGGTGGTGGGGTTTAAAGACTCAGAAGTGGTTTGATGACGGTGGAGCAATCACACTGGGGAAAATGCGCCTTCAACCGGGAGAGCACAGAAAACACCACTTTAAGGACCTGGTATCAAAATACCAGGGGTCATTTCGTAGAAAAAGAGGTGCTGGAGCTCATTAGCATAACTCATTTGCATATATCACACCCCCTAACATACTGGAAGTGTATCAGAAGGCAACACCCACCCCTCAGGCTCCACTCCACAGGTGAGTGAAACTGACCTGCTCTTCCTCCATTCCCTTCCCCATCCAATACTTTGTGCAATAAAAATAAGTGTAAAGAACACACCCACATTCTCTTCCTGCTCCCTTGAAACCACCAGGTTTCAAGTAGACTTGAGATTCCCAGGACATGTGCACCACCCATCCCTTCCCCTTCCCCTCCCCACAACAAGACACCCTGTGAGGTAGGTGGGGCTGAGAGAGGTCTTTTGAGAACTGCTCATGAGAGAACAGCTCTGAGAGAACTTGTGACTGGCCCAAGGTCACACCAGCAGCTGCATGTGGAGGAGTGGGGAATCAAACCTGGTTCTCCCAGATTAGAGTCCAACTCCTGACCACTACACCAAACTGATGGGGTGGAAGCTGCTGAAGGATTGGTGAAATTTCTCCAGTACTTATGTGCCATGTGCCCAGATAAAAAATGGTATACTTAGAAAATTTATATGCCACCTTGAGCAAGTCTCTGGAAAAGCAGCACACAGTCATAAAAGGAACAATGATAAAATTATCAATATTAAAACAAAACATTAAAAACAATAAAGACCCTAGCAGGGCTTTCCCTGGGACGCTGCGCCTCTGCACTGCTCGGGGAAGCCGAGGAGGGGGCGGGGCTTGGACATGTGCCCACCCCCTGGGCTCCTCACTC
The DNA here is from genome assembly GCA_029233225.1 of Lepidodactylus listeri. Lineage (NCBI taxonomy): Eukaryota > Metazoa > Chordata > Lepidosauria > Squamata > Gekkonidae > Lepidodactylus > Lepidodactylus listeri. Next base: position 111,638,805 of record JARCFY010000001.1, on the reverse strand, counting down.
CCGGAGCTGCGCTCCTGTGCGCTCCCGCTCCAATGGACCCCTGCAAAATACTATGCTTTTCTCTGCAATTTGCTCCGGTAAGCAATGGCTGGGGACGGGAGCCAGCTGCAACTGTCTGAACGCTCACATTTGATCCATCTTCGAAGTGTCTTGAAGCTGGATCAAACTGCGCATCTGAACACACCCACTCTCCTGCTTTTAACCCCAGGCATTTCTCTCCTGCCAGCCAAGTGAGTAGTGGCAGGCAGACGAGGCAGAGGCAAGAGGTCTCTTACTAAAGGAGACCTTTTTTCCCTGCAAACATCTCTGTTTCACAGAAGAAGATCTGACATATATTTGCTTGGACCTAAAGCCTACTGGTTTCAACTGAATTTATGTCCAGACAAAATACAACTACATTTGTCTTCGATAAAACTGCAATTCATGATTTTCCTTATTTCTTCAGCTACTAAATTTAGGTATGTTCTTGAGATGCTGCAAAACCTGCACATTAATGTTGCTACATAAATGGCTAAACACCATAATGCCAAAATACAATTTTAACTAAACAATTTCATTGGCTTTATGTGATTAGTATCACACAAACAAAAACTGAAATTAGACTATATATACAGCAGAATGAGGCAGTAGAAACCTGAGGTGGTAAATAGACTCTATCACATCAGACTGTAGATGAAAGAGTCACATTCACCCCTCATGTAGTGGATTCTACAAATAACAATAAAAATTACACATCAGAAAGGGAGGCTCAATTTGTCATATTGTTCACTTGGCTAGGTTTTACTAGGCTAGAATCTAGCATTCCACTCAGTGGTAATTTTGCCACTTGATTACCAGCTTTCATTTTAAAGAGAAGCAACTCTAGACTAGTAGTTCCTAAAGTGGGTAATACAACCCCCTGGGGGGTGTAGGGATTATCTATAAGGGCACTTGGAGGCAAGGGGTGGGTGGGTACTGGAGGTGAACCCCTTTGATCATGTTGTTAACTTATTTACAATTGACCAGGCTATGGTACCATGCTTGCAAATGACACTCCAAGTTTCTTTCTCTGCATAATGCTGAATTCTTGTGGAAAATATCAGAATTTTTAGTAAATACACCACCAGACATCAAGCCAGATCAGTATACCACATTTTGAGAAATTGTCACCACGTGTGGTTTTGTCTTTTGTAATTTTTCAAGTTTTTGCTGGTAAATTCTTGACAGAAGATGGCCCTACCAGGCTGCAACCCAGGGTTACTTTAAAATGGAGGGTCTCCTTTGCAGACATGGAAGGAGAAGAGACTGTTTGGGGTGATTCTCGCCAATAGAAGTATGTAAAGGGGACAGAGCCTGTTGTTCTAACTGCTTTGCGTTCCCTTTCAACGGACAGTCTTCTTGTTCAAGCAGTCCTCCCGCTCTCCCTCTACAATGTGGAGTTTTGCTGGTTGCCACCTTTGGAGCTGGGTAGGAATTTTTTGCTCCCTTTCAGATTGGCATGGAGAAGGGGTGTTTTTGCCTACCTCACATTGTACACTGTGGTTGGATGATTGGCTTTGGGTTGGTGCCATTAATTAGGGTCCTTGGCTGGAATCTGGCTGGTTTTTATGAAGTGGGGAGCACCAACAGACAGACCCCTCCTTGATTCAGGGGTTGGCGTGTTCAGCAGAAACCACACCTTAGCATGGGCCTCGGGTGGGGATTGCTAATGGCCTGCGATACACCCTGGATTGGGTCTCCCCTCAAGTTCTGCGGCTTGAGGTGGCTTGATTATTTTCAGGTTGTTAGCAAGTCCTCCCATCTGGTAACAGCCATGTTAATGTTGGCTTGCACCAGGGGCCACCTCAAGAAAGGGATCAGGGGGATCCTTTTGCCAGGCTTATGTTTAAGTGGCCCTTGCCGAGTTCATCAATCAAAGTTAAAAGTTAATAAAGCTGCCCTTTATTAATGCCAGTATCTGTGTGAGTCTCTTTCTTCCGACTATGTGTGTAATAGTATTAAGTGTGGTATTTATGTTCCTGTGTTCTTGGTTACTAAACCTGTTGCTTATGAAGTGCACTTTTTAGCTATGTGAGTGAAATTTCTGTCACAGCTCACCCAATATTAATAATTCTACATTAAGTAAATTTCTCAATGTTTTCAGAAATGGGAAAAAATGTAGAAATGTTAAATTTTGTGTTTTATATTTGTGCTGTTTCTTACAAGGAAAAATTGAGTAATTGAGGGAAAATTGGGTATAAATTGTAAAAATTCTGCAATAAGCAGAAAATTTATGGTAAATAAATATAAATATTGGGGAAATTTTGAGTATACTTTCAGCAAAAAACTTGTTTAGACAAATCTTTATTCAGAATTGGAGTTATAAAATGAAAGGAAAAATAAAAGTATTAAAAGGATTAAATAAATTAAAAAAAAATTAAATTCAAGGAATTATTTTTCTTAATTTTCTGTGATCTTCCAGGAACCTATACTTTCTCCAAAGTAATAGTATTAACCCTTGGTAAAATACCTTTGAGTTTAAATATCCATAATTAATGGATGCACTTTTTCCCTTTAGCCAAGTTTTCACAACTGCATATTGCATCATAAAAGTTCCATAAAGTTCTCTTTATTTTAAACCCTACTAGTGAGCCAAATTCTTTCAAATTAGACATTAATACTTCTATTCCCTTTAAAGGATTTTCCAGAGTTAATACCAAAAGCTCTTAGTTTATTAGTCTCTTTTTAAAATCTTGATACCTCCTATTCTCTCATCTTGCCTAATATATTTATTCACAATTTCAACCAAAATGCACAAAAGAGGTGACAACCTTATCCTGTTTGTTTTTGTATCTCACATGGTTTGCTTAAATCTTCATTTACAATTATTCAAGCTGTCTGTAAAGTGTAAATTGACTTTACACATTTCATAAAGTTGTCTCCAAAATTCATTTCCTCTAAAATCTTAAGAAATTCCAGTTTCGATTGTCAAATGCTTTCTCTGTATCTAACCCACCCACCCCCAAACCCGGTGCCGCTTGTTTTTCATTGTGTTTTTCCAGGTATTCCAAAATGTTCAAAATGGCTCTAACATTATCCTTTAACTGTCTCTTAAGTTAAAAAAAATCCTGATCTTCCTGAATAAATTCTTGTAATATAATCTTCAGTCTTTCTGCAAGAATCGTTGTGAACAGCTTGTAGCCATTATTCAGCAGTGATATATGATTTTTGAAATCAAATTAAGATCTTGTCCTTCTTTTGGTATTAGTATTATATTCACCTCTTTCCAAGACTCTGGCATCTTATCACTTCGTAAGATAAAATTCATTGTGGACTGTAATGACTGAAACAGTTCATCTTCAAAATACTTATAATTCAGCCCAGGTAAGCCATCTGGTCCTGGTACTTTCCCTAATTTAATTTTCTTTAGGGCTTCCACCACTTCTCTTATTGTTATAGGGCCATTCATAATATGTCTTTGTTTTTCCATAATGTGGGTTAAATTTTGTTTTCTAAGATAGTTATCTGTTTTTCCCGGTAGCCCAACTTGACCTTTATACAAACTGGCATAATAATTAGAAATGTTTTTTGAATAGCCACCTGCTCCATACAAAGCTTATCACCATCTTCCAAGTTCCATATCATTTTTAATGCACAAGTGTTAGCAAGATTTAAAATGGATAAATGACTATATGGTTCTGAAGACTGTATTTGAAACAGATTTATGTACAAATGATGATCACATTGCTAAAATTTACAGACTTTTGATGAAATATGAAACAGAAGATGAACAGGTAAAATGGGCTAAGAATTTTGGACATGGTATACAAATGGAACAATGGGAAAGAATGTGGTTGAAGGGTTTAAAATACACTTTAAGTGTTAATCTTAAAGAAAATTTTTATAAAATGATGTTTTGTTGGTATATGTCCCCAGATAAATTGGCCAAAATATACAAAAAGTCTTCAAATGAGTGTTGGAAATGTGAGCAACATGAAGGGACATTTTACCATATGTGCTGGACTTGAAATAAAGCTAAGAAATTTTGGATACAAATACATTTATTAATACAGAAGAAACTTTTTTTCTGGTACTGATGAACAGACAGCTTGAAAATAGTAATGGAAATTTGTTTTTATATATGATAACAGCAGCATGGTTACTTTATGCACAGAATTGGAAATTTATGTATTGGTTGTAAGTAACTGATGATGATTTAATTTTCTATTTATCAATAAGTGGCTGTACAGGGCCTTGCTATCAAGAAATATTTGAAATCTTAAAAAATGGAGACATGTTTCTCTCAGTTTTTCTTTTCCTTCCTTCCTTTTCCTTTTACCTTTTTCTTTCCTTATTTTTATATATATGATAAAAAATTCAATTAAAAGTTTATGAAAAAAAAGAAGTTTTACTTGTTGGAGTAAAAAATGATGATAAAATGCAAGATTCTAATACCCCCCTTTGCACAGGAGATGCTTGGAAGAACCTCCACTGAAGCAATGACAAAAAAGGAGGGGGCGTATAATGAACAGTAAAGAGTTAATGCTTTAAACCAGTCTGAAAACTTTGAGTGACAGGGGATTCAAATGGAATTCTACAGTTGAGAGTGGGGATGTGTGCTCGGGATAACCTGAGCCAAAACAACAACAACAACCCAATAAATACCTTATCAGTATTTATTAGGTATTTTCTCAGCCAGTTACCGAGTGGGCTACTGATTTGGCTATCTAAAAATAGCTGGCATGAAAAATCCCCAAAATATTCAGGACCGCAGGATAGTTGCAGTTAAAGAGAACGTGGCTTGCAAAAAGCATTTAAAGAGACTATGATCCCCTTAAATCCCTTCCACCCCTCACTGGAAAAAATGGAGGATCGTGGTGGCTCTGTTGGTCATTCCAGTTTAACTAGGCTGCCCAGCAGAGCTCCAACAGAGCCTGCAGGGAGAACTCTTCCTGCAGGGTGGGCTCCTTGGCAGGCTCTGTTGGGCAGTCCAGTTTAAACTGGGCTGCACAGTAGAGCCCTAGCCAAGGCTGCCTGCAGGATCAGCTCCTGGATGGGCTCTTTTGGATCAGCTCTTGAGTGGTCTAAACCAGGCTGCCCACCAGAGCCCCACCAGAGCCTGCATGGGGAGTCCAGTTTAAATAGGGCTGCCCAGCAGAGCCCCAAGTGATCCTGTGCAGAGAACCTTGGCTGGGGCTGGCTCCTCTTTGCAGCTTGGTTTCAACAGAGTAGCAAAGAGGAGCCAGCCCAGGACCAACCAGGGTGGTGGTAGCTGACAGCTCTATATACCTTGGCTGGGGCTGGCTTCTCTTTGCAGCTGGGTTTGAATCAAACTGCAAGGAGAAGCCAGCCCAGGATTGGTTAGGGTGGTGGGATCTTACAGCTCCATATGCCATCACTGGAGCTGACTCCTCTTTGCAGCTTGGTTGAAACCGGGGTGCCCCGGGCCGGGGCGGCATGGAGCTCTCAGCCAATCCTCTCTCTTTGTTTTTCCTTCTTGGGTCCATTAGACCCCCCCAAATTTGGGAATCCCAAGTAGCACATGAATCTGAATACCATAGCAGTATTGGGATTTGGGAATATCGGGAAATGCCAATATTTTTTTGATTCATTATACCTGAACCTGAAAAATACCATTGTGGGGTTTTTGCACACCCTTTATTTAGAATCTCAGTTAAGAGTAGCAGAGAAAGAGAATTGTTTAGCCCAATAGATAAATGGTTTCCTTTTCTGGATAAAATGGCAAAAAAATAGAGAAAATTGTGAAAGTTGGTCACATTATAAATACTGGCCTATTGTTAACGGTTAACACTATAATGTTGAGTAGATAACAAGTTAAAGCAAGTTAGCAACAAGATAGTTAAGCACTTGTAATGTTAAATTTAACAATTAGATATACAGGAATAATCCAACTTCTCTGTTTTGACTATGTAATCTATACACTTAAATGTTGGAAAAGTTTGTGTTTAGGTTTGTATATGGTTTGTTTGATCATAATTTTGGAAAAAAACCAATAAAAATTGTTATTAAAAAAAGAGAGTAGCAGTTAAGAATTACAGTTGAGAGTGGAGGAAGAGAAGGAGAGTTAAGAAGAGTGAGAGGATCAAGGAAGATCCTGAATTAGATAATTGGGATGAGTAGCCCTTCTCTGAGATAAATAACTCGTGGGGGTGTGTGATCCCTATCAAGTTGTTAAGAAGATAAAGCTTGTGTTAATGTTTCCGTCTTCACAAACTTAATTTTTGAGACAAAGAAGCTTATGCTTGTCTAATTAAGCAGTTACTGCCAAGAAATCTCTCCACAGTTTTAAAGATCTGTCTGTATAACCAAACAGCTAATTGTTTCTGACAAAATATCTATTGTTTGTACAAAGTTACCTCATTTGTGTTGCCTGTTTACATTTTAAGTCCTAAACCTTATAGCTATCTGACCATTTCCCCTCAGAAGTGAAATAAAGTAGTGTTCAAGTTTTTAATTACGATAAGCCTCTTGTGTGCCATTATCAGACAAAGACAAAAGAAGGGTTTTAGTTGGTCCCTCAGTTCCCTAGGCTGGGTCAGCATATATCTATATACATTTGAACAACTGGGAAGGATAAACAGAGAAACAAAGAAGGAAGGAAAGGTGCTGCTCAGCCATTAAAAAGATAAAGGGAAACAAGGAATTGTTATAGCAAGTCACTACTATGGCTGAGTTCAGACTGGCAGTTTGGCCCAATATAGGCATGTTTCTCAAGCGGATTAAGTGAGCCGGTTCACACAGCCACAGCTGTCTGGCATTCCTGTGCTGTACATAACCTGTCCTGAAGCGTTTTGATCCCACTTTTAAAAAGTACCAGGTGAAAGCTGTGGCAAGCTGTTTGGGTGCGCATTGATCCCACTTCCTGGAAGTGTGGACACAAATAAGCCACAATCAAGCAGCGCCAGTAATGTGAACCTGCTGATCCAGCATAACTGCCCATGCGTGCTGTGCACTTGAGTGCACAACCGCCCGTGGGGATGCTTCCGGCTCGCGGAGTTAAAGCTCCCAGCCATGGGATCCTGCCCCAATTGCTGCTGCACCTATGCGCCTATGCACAGGTCAGCGAAATGGACCAAAGCCATGCACCACCAGGGGGCTGCCGCCAGGGGCCGCCTCACAGTGTGAATGTTCCATTCTGCCTCCTCCTCGGTATGGTCCTGCATCAGTCCACACAGTGCAACCAAAAAGCCGTGTGACAGCTTGGCCCAGGTCTTTTTGCCCCGCTTCCCTTGTACTTTATTCTGCCAGTATGTCCTCCGCCTATGATCAACCAATCTGCTTCTTGCACTTTAAGTTACTTCTAAAGGGTGAATAATAATAATGAAAAATATCTTATGTGTAATGTAAATTTCCAGATTATTCCAAAATTCAGTAGTATAAGTAGGCAATAATGTGGCAAATGAAATTCATTGTTGGTAAGTATAAGGTCAAGCACACTAGGACAACAACAACAACAAAATCCTGATTTTAAATATTTGCTGATGGGCTCTGAACTGGCTGACACTGAAAAATCTTGGTGCTGTGCTGGAAAATTGGAGGAAAATGTCGACTCCATGCATGGCATCAGTGAAAAATGCAAAATCTGTGCTGGGGATTATTAGGAAAGGGATTAAAAATAAAATAGCCAATATTGTGAAATGTGATAAAGGGAACTTTCATATACAGAGGCAGAAAATCTCTGAATACAAGTGCTGGGAGGCAGGATCAAGAGAAAGCCTTGGCCTTTGTGCCATTTATTTTTGCCCCTCTAAGGGGCCACTGTGTGAAATAGGATACTGGACTAGATGAACCACTGGTCTGATCCAGCAGGCTCTTCTTAAGTTCTTATGCAGTAGTATTTCTTTTTAATTATATAAAAGAAAGTGTTCATCAGTCCCTTTCCTAGCTCCACCTGTAATTTTCAGAGCAGCAGAAGAACAAAAAGACAGCTATATTTTCAAAACTGGAAAAAAAAATTAAATAGTATACTAGCAAGTCAAAATGAGCCAGTTTCTAGTAGACTGACTGCATGGAATAAAGTGTAGTCATTCAAGTGCCAAATTATGTGAATATTTTCATGTCTGTGATGTCTGTTGATTTGATTAAATGTTCTTAAAAATCCAAATTAGGAGGGTTTTGTTTTAGTGTTTGTTTTTTTGGTGTGAAATCTGAAGATCTGTACTTTCAGCATAAAAGGTGCCAAGGCTGAATTATACTGGAAGCCCTGGTGCCAAATCCCACATCTGCAAGGCTAACATATACTTGGAGAATCCATTTCTTTCATTGCTAATTCACTTAGTGCAATTCTGATATGTCTTTAGGCACTGTGAAGAGAATTTTTAGCATATTTAAAATCTAAACTAATGGATTGTAATCATTCTCTTTTTATCAGGATGCCTTTTAAAATGGACATACTGTTCTACAATATTTTCTTGCACGCACGAGCTTACTTTCAGCCACTCAATGAAAATCCTTGTGCTGTGATTGCAGTAGCTCCCAAAGCAACATTTAAAAAAAATCTGCACAGTGCCAATTTGCTGTGGTGACCTCAACAAGGTATAATAACCCAGAGTCCACCATTTTCTCCAGAGGAACTGATCTCTGCTACCTGAAGAACAGTTGTAATTCTGAGCAATCTCCAGCCTTCACCTGGGGTTTGGGAACAATGGTTCCCCAGGAGGAAATGGCTGGTTTGGAAAGTGAAGTCTATGACATTTTACCTGTCTGAGGTCCCACCCCTCCTCAAACCTCACCCTCTCCAGGCTCCACCCCTCAAATCTCCAGGAATTCCCCAACCTGGAGTTGGCAACCCTATCTCCTTCCCAGCCAAGCATCAACCTGTTGTTATCTGCCCCTCTGATTTCAGCTTTCCATCTCCTCCTCCTCCCTCCTGGAGAGCAGTCGTAACTCTGAGTGATCTTCAGCCCTCACCTGGAGATTGGCAACAGTGGAGTGGAGTCTATGGCATTGTACCTGTCTGAGGTCCCATCCCTCCTCAAACCTCACCCTCTCTAGGCTCCATCCCTCAAATCTCCAGGAATCTCCCTACCTGAAACGGGCAACCCTAGTCAGGACTGGCCCCAATGAGTTTTCTCCCAAAGGCCAAAATAAGTGTGGAAAGAGCCCTTTACTGACAGAACCAAGCTTGATTGTCTAGTAACAGGCACTGAGGGGAAAGTAGGGTTCCCAGCTCTGAGTAGGGAAATGCCTGGAGACTTGGGGGATGGATCCTGTGGAGGGCAGTGTTGGGGGGGGAGGCAGAAGGACTCAGCAGGAATTTCCCAACCTGGAGCTGGCAATGCTAGTCAGGAGTGGGACTGGCCCCAATGAGTTCCTCACAAGGGCATGGAAAGGATGTTGTTCCTTTGTCTTTATACTGAGAGAACCAAGTTTGGTTGCCTACCAGCAGCCACTGAGGGAAAAGTTAGTCCCACAGAGGAGCCAAGCAGGTGAAGTATCTTCGTCAGGAGAGAGCGTATTCTGACAGGGTACAGTGGCTGGAGTAGGCGGGGAAAAGGAGCAGACCCAGCACCCGGCCAATATCATGCAAGTACTCTTGAGTGGTGGGTGACAGGCCAATGGCTGATGGAGTGCAATGTAGGTGGGACTCAGGCAACGCAGCCAGTGAATAAGGACAGCTTCTGAGTGACACATCATGGAGCCAACTGATTTAGGAATGTGTGTGTAATGATTTCTTGTTTTGGTGTGTGTATTTCTTTAAATATTACTGCAGTAATATGAGAAGAGTGATAGAGGGAGACAAGTGTGATGTGATCGGCTGATGACTGGAGTGTGGGGGGAGGGGTGTCTATGAGGTGATTCCAGGGCTCCGTTGGGGCCGGGGTGCGCCGGAGCGCCGCTCCGGGAGAGAGGGGGCGGGGGGCGGGCACTTAAGAAAGCTCCGCCCCCCGCTCGCTCTTCCCAGGCTGCGGCAGGCCGCCGCCGGCCTAGGAAGAAGCCCCCTCCCTCCCCCACTCACTGCTCCTGGGGCTGGAAGCCCTGCTCGGAAGCCCTGCTCGGAAGTGGCGAGCCCTGGCACAGGCCAGGCCGCCCGTATTGTCACTGCTCCAGTTGAGGCTGCTGCTTCTGCCGCGGCCGCCAGCTCCTTCTTCTTCCTCCTCCTCCTCCTGCGGGTCTCCTTCTCCACTGCCGGCGGCAACAGCAGCTGCGATGGTTGTACTGGAGACGGGGCGTCCAGCGGCTTTTGGCCCTCCCCTCCCTCGCCAAAAGTCCTGCTTCGAAGCGGCGAGCCTGGGCCGGCCGCATCATCCCCGCTCCAATTGAGGTTGCTGCTGTTGAGGCCCTGGCGGCCGGCGCCGCCTTCTTCCTCCTCCTCCACCTCCTCCTGCGGGTCTCCTTCTCCGCTGCCGGCCGCAACAGCAGCAGCAGCAATGGGTGTACTGGGCACAGGCTCGTCCTGGGCGGCTCCCATTTCCCCAGGCTGGCGGCCCCGAGACCTTCTGCAGCCGCAGCTGCCACCCATATTTCCCGCCTGCCCCCTCGATGGCGAGGCCCGTGCAGCTCAGAGCTGCCGGGCCCACCAGGTCTTCTTTTCCATCACCTCCCCCCCCACCACCGATGGTGCATCTTGCACGGCTCGGAGCCGCCAGGCTGTCTCTCCTGCTTGCCCCTGACTGACAGCGAGGCCCATGCAGCTCAGCCTTCTATCTCCCCCCCCCGACAGAAAGGCCTTCTCTTCCACCACCACCACCCCCCGACAGCGAGGCCCATGTGGTTCCGACCTGCCAGGCACCAAGCCTTCTCTCCCCCCTGCCCTCCCCCCCACAATGGCAGCAAGGGGCTGTTCCAACTGTGTTCCAACTGTGTTCCCTGCACACGCACTTGGGAGTGGTGGACACAAGCATCCCCGGCCTCCGAGGTGAGCCGAAGGGACCTGGGGGGAGGGACGCTGTAGAGGGCGGCCAGGCAGATCCCCAGGAGGCCACGCCTGGCGACAATCGGGCCACTCATCTTCCTCCTCCTTCGGGGTTCCTGAGGCGGCAGAGAGGGAGAGATCTACACAGAAATCTATACAGCTGACCACCTTGGTCTTCTTACTGAGAGCGTTCAATGCAGAGAGTTGATATGTGCGTGCATACATATGGTGGGGGGGTCGGTTGAAGAGCTCTCTTTACCCCTCCAACCCCCCCTTCTTCCTGCACGACTTCTGGGGCGCAAGTGGGGGGGGGGAGGAGCGCAGCCCTCAAGAACCCCCATCTGGGAAGGGAGGAGCCCTTTGGAGCAGCGCAACAAGAAACGCCAGATGCTGCAGAGGGAGGAGGGGCTGATTCAGCAAAAGGTGATGTCATGCACGTGCGCGCACCCCCGCCGTGGACTGGGCTCCATCTCACACTTCAGCACCCCCTCCCCACTTTGCATCGCTGCCTCCGCCCCCCCCCCCCAAATCCGCACTGGGAATATCAGGACTCTGAGAGAGCAGGATCATTGTGGCTGCACCCCCTGTTGAGTGGCTGCCTGGTGCTCATCCTCGGTCCAGAAGGCTCCCAATTGAAGAGTCTCAGCCTACTGTTCCCTCTAAGCTGAGTCAGTGTGAGCAAGCTAGCTCAGTTTTTTAGCCTCCGGCTTGCTCACACATTTTTTGTCTTTGCTCCAGAAGGGCGGCTCCAGAGCAAACTAACTTGGCTGCAGCTGCCTCTGGCTGCTGGGCAGCCCAGCCGCCTGGAGTAAGAACAGAGGCTGTTGCCTGCTGCGCCCGCCGGAGGGCTTCTTTATCTGGGCCCTGGGTGAGTCTGGGAGAGGGGGTGGGGCGCCGAGGAATAATCACAAAAGCTGTATTGTTTGAAGAGAGTTTATGGTTTGGTTTGTACACCTCTCCATCAATATTACCCAGTGGCCACTAGTAAGCATGGGAAAATCTTCACAACTCCACAAGGAAGGTTAAGCTAAGAGTCAGAAACTTGCTTAAAGCTGAGTAAGGCTGGTTTTTCTATACCAACCCAAACCACTACACCAAGCTCTGCCCCTGGCATAATTCTTAACTAGCTCTTCCTTCCTTCCTTCCTTTCTTTTTCTTTCTTCTCTCTCTCTCCCCCACCTACCTACCTTCCTTCCTGTTCCTTTCCTTCTTTCCCTCTCCCTCCCTTCTTGCCTTCTGACACACTTCCGGTGACGTCAGGGTGTGTGGCATATGCAAATAAGTTATGCTAATGAGCTCCTGCACCTCTTTTTTTACGAAAGGACCCCTGGGTGATTCTGTGTGTGAAGTTTGGAGAGAGAGCATAGTCTGTGTGACTATGAGAGTTTGAGTCTATTCTGTGTGAATAAGACAAAAAGTTTAGCCTGTGTAGCTATGTATATGAGAGAGAGTGATATAAGCCTATCAGAGTTGAGTTTTGGTGTTTGAGAGACTGTGTGTGACACCAAGCTTTGTCAGTTATATGTTCTTTCTTCAACAACAGTTCAAAAATACCCAGAAATCTATTTTGTTCTTGTATAAATAAATCCTTATTTGTTTAAACTTGTCCCAGCAATCTGCTCAGTCCTTCCTCAGGGCCACATAGTCCTCTGAAGCGTCCAGACACTGGGTCATTCTACAAAAATAGAGAGTGTTGGAATTTGTACTTTCTGGAGGCAGCAGAAATCTACCAAGTTCATGTACACAGAATGTGTTTTAAAGAAGAAACAGTCTCCCCAATAAGCGAGGACATCACAGTGTGGAATATTCAAAAAGTGCCACCCCACTACTCAATTATATACAAGGAAAGATACCATCATGAAAGAGCATTATTAGTGCTACCTGTATTATCTTCAGCATGTGCCCTGGTAGTATGCCAGGTCCTTTAAATTTTCAGTGGGAGTAATAGTGTCGCTGTTTCTCAATAAAGGTCTGTGACAGAACTTCTTAGGATTCAATTAACTTGCTAAGTAATGCAGAAAAACTCTTAAGAAATTAAGAAATTACTGTGTGTGATATTTAAGATGTTTAAGGCTGCAATACTGTGCACACTTGCTTGGAAGCTAATCACATTTAAATGAATATGGTTTAGTTCTGATTGAGTTTGGGTTAGATTCACATTCCATTGACAGTATGCCTCCTGGAAACTCATGAAATTCCACTGAAATTAATAAGAGGGGAGTGTGCACAGAACTGCAGCCCAAACCAACTCAAGTATATGTTCTACTATATGAGTAGGGACTAGAATATTCTGGGGCAGCCCCGTGGTTATGATGGCAGCCATAAAATCCTGAGCTGCTCCAGCAATGGCAGCCTCAGCTTAGACACTGAAGTCCCCAAGGACAACAATCCTCACTTCCTCAACACAAAAATTGTGACTGCCTCTATCAGCTCAGACAAGGAGACAGTTGGGCAATATAAGACCAGTAATGGGTAATGTTCGGTAGTAGCAGCAAATAGCAAATTGGTCCCAGAACACCTGTTCTAATTGGTGGGGTCTGATCTACTAAGATAACTCAGGCTGTCTTCAGCCCATTTCTGCTTGGGGATAACTTGCAGAAAGGAGCTCTCACAGCTGAGTTCTACCTTGATGGCTGCCATTACCATGTGGAGCTAAAAAAGGGCAGGCAGCCCATGCAAAGACTCAAGGCAGTGAACACAAGTGGAATGCTGTTACTTTAAGTGTAAATACCTCCTCTAGAATAACAACAGTGAGGATACAAATAGCAGGGAGGCATAGAATCATGTCTCTCCTTGCTTGATCGATTACTGTTCTGTGTATGGATATATTCTTTTTAATAAATTTCTTATTTTGGAAGTTTGTTCTCTGTAACCATGTTGAGTCCCACTCAAACACAATACTAAAAGGACACCAGAGGAAGGGACATGGTTGGTCAGTAGACCACTAGATCCCTGGAGTGCACAAGTGCTGTAAACTATTCCTACAATAGTTAATAAGAGTAAGCAGGAGATGTAGGTGATACTGACAGAGTGCTAGGAGTGCTGGCCCTCTTAGTTTGAAATACTCTAAATGACCAGCTGGTGGCAGCATAGATAGCCCCTTACTGGAATTGGGTGGGATTGAGAGAGCAGTGTGCCATTGAGCAGAGACCTGGTATGGTCATTGAGTATCTGACCACCTGGAGGACCCAAAGCACAGGGGTGATCACTGGTCAATGGGGTTGTTCTGTGACCCACCTTTCTGGCTGAGACTTAAGGCACATTACAAAATCTAAAAATTATGCAACTGTGCAGCATAAGACGTCCCATTAAAATGTGAGTATGACTAGGATTACAAAATTAGAAAACAATGCAGAGAATGTTCATGTTTATCTCCCCTCTCCCAGTGCCTGCTGACAGATAATATTATTGGGCACTGGAGCACCTATATTCACCTGATATGGGGTTTGATGACATTGTTTATTGTGCCATTGATGGTTTTATTGCTTTTACTGTTTTATTGTTTTACTATATGTTGCAAGCTGCCCTGAGCCCACGTGTAGGATAGGGTGGGGTATAAACTGAAGAAATGAAATGGAAAAAAAAAAAGGAATGGCAGAGCAAAAAAATGCCAAAAATAGATTTAAAAAGTAGACCATGATGTGAAGCAAGCAATAATAGGAATGCCCTCCTGAACATTTCTGTTTTTCACATTCTGTGGAATGACCTCCTCAGACACATTGGTCCGCAAGATGTGAGCCACAGCACAGAATGCACGCATATGGGCATGCATGTTGGTCTTACCCATTTGCAGGGTAAACTAAGGCAGGCCAAAGCATGCTTACTTCTAATTTTCTGATTTGGAAATGAAGAGGCCAGAATGTACTGTTTGCTAAAATTATTTTAAAATTATAATTGAATAAATGATATAATGAAAGTATGGGAGCCTTCTTGACCTTCTCAGGTAGACTATTCCATAAGGTGGGAGCACAACAGAGAAGGTATGTGTATGAGTAGTTGTTAATCCTGCCCATTTGCAGGGTGGCACCTGCAGAAGGTCCTGAACAGATTAGCAGAGCTGTCATGGCCGAACGTAAGAGGAGTGGTGGTCCTGCAGATATGAGGGTCCAAAGCCATGTGGGGCTTTCTACTTGATAGTCAGTACCTTTAATTAAACCTGGTTGTTGATGGGCAGCCAATGGAGAGTGACTGCAGAATGGGTACATGCATGTCCATTCTAGATCCGAATAAGAACTGAGCTGCAGAATCCATCTTCTTGCTAGAAAACTTCCACTTTTTTGGGGGGGGGGGACAA
This sequence comes from Lepidodactylus listeri, assembly GCA_029233225.1. NCBI lineage: Eukaryota > Metazoa > Chordata > Lepidosauria > Squamata > Gekkonidae > Lepidodactylus > Lepidodactylus listeri. The sequence continues at coordinate 111,623,677 of JARCFY010000001.1, read as the reverse complement.
AAATTACTACTGTTCTATGGTAAGGGAAGATGTGGCTAAATTATGTATCATTTGAAAGAATGGCTGATTCTGTGAAATAAGCTTAACTGTGAAATGTTCTGTAAGTAGTTACCTATCCTTTTTGTTTTGTTTTTACCGATCTGCAGTAATTATTAAGAATGTTGTTGCCTTTTGTTTCACAATTTGCTTATCTGCAAAAGCAAATGTGCAATTCTTGCTTTGGGAATCAACATCCAAGGGATATTAGCAGCATCAGCTTGAGCTTCTGTTCTGGGAAACAAATATTTTTAGAAGTCTCAAACCACACAGAGCAGTTGCTCCTTCCTCCTGATTTGCTGTACAATTAGCTCTGCTTTTATTTAAATAAAATAGGGATGGGAAAACAAATGCTTCATACATCAAACCAGCACTGTAAATAGGTATCATAACCTAAATTGTAAAATAACTGTTTTCTCATTTTTTTAGGAAAGTTTTGTTTAATTTAGTTTTGATGATATTTAAAAGTAATACATATACGTCTTTCTGAAAAAGAAGGATCTGAGAATTCTGCCATTTTGTACTGTAAGGAGAAGAAAAAAGAGTAAAAGAAGAAAAACCCTCCCAATTTATTACTCCTTGGCCATGTTTAGATAAAAGCCATGCTTTTGAAATTACAGTTTGGGGTAAATGGCTGAGATAACTAAACCCAATCCCATTTTCACCCAGGGTTGAGTCAGAATCCTTACATTTAAACCCATGCATGCTTAACTTGATTGTGTGTGTGTGTGTGTGTGTGTGTGTGTGTGTGTGTGTGTGTATCTCCAATGTATTGGTACTTTCCAGCTCTCCCATTGGCTGTGCTGTGCGGTCCATTAGCCATTGGCCTGTCAACTGTCACTCAAGAGTACTTGCATTCCATTGGCTGGGTGCTGGGTCTGCTCCTCTCCCCTGCCCACTGCCATTCCCTGTCTGAATAAACTGCCAAAACCGCTGCCTCTCCTGACAAAGATGCTTCTCCTGGTTGGTTCCTCTGGCTAGCTACTGAGGTAAGCTACTGGCTCTCAAACCATTCTCTTATCTTCCTGCTGTGGGGCTAACTTCCCCCCCAGGGGCTGTTGCTAGGCAACCAAGCTTGGTTTCATCAGTAAAAAGACAAAGATAGGAGGCCTTTTCCTGGCCTACTTTGACCTTTGTGGGGGAACTCATTGGGGGCAGTCCTGAGTAGGGTTGCTAGCTCCAGGTTGAGAAATTCCTGGAGATTTTGTGGAGGAGTCTACAGAAGCCAAAGTTTGGGGAGGGGAGAGGTCTCAGCTGAACAGAATGCCACAGAGTCCATCCTCCAAAGCACTTATTTTATCCAGGTGGGAGAGAGAGATGTGTTGTCTGGAGTTCACTTGTGATACCAGGTGATACCGCAGCCAATATGGCATAGCAGTTAGCACTCCAGAGCAGGGTCTGCCAGACCCAGGTTCTTGCTGTGGAAGCTGAGTGGGTGATTTCAGACCAGTCACAGACTTTCAGCCTAACCCATCTCACAGGGTTATTGTGCAGATCAAAAGGGGGAGAGGAGAATGATATAAGCTGCTTTGGTCCTCACTGCAGAGAAAGACTGTACTTTTCCTCCTGGGGAACCATTGTTGTCAATCTCTAGGTGAGGGCTAGAGATCACTCAGAATTACAACTGCTCTCCAGATGACAGCGATTGGTTCCCCTGGAGAAAATGGTGGACTCTGTGTCATACTCTGCTGAGGTGGACCCCCTATGACAGCCAGTGTGATCTAGCAGTTAGTGCTTCAGAGAAGGGTCTGTGGGACCCAGGTTCTTGATGTGGAAGCTGAGTGGGTAATTATGGACCCGTCACAGTCTTTCAGCCTAACCTACCTCACAGGATTGTTGTGCAGATCAAAATGGGGAGAGGAAAATGATGCAAGCTGCGTTGGTCCCCTCTGCGGAAAGAGACTGTACTCTTCCTAGGTAGAGGCTGCAGGGTGAAAGGAGATGGAAAGCTGAAGTTCAGAGGGGCAGATAAAGGTAGGTTGATGGTTGACTGGGAAGGAGATAGTATTGCAAACTCCAGGATGGGAAATTCCTGGAGATTTGAGGGGTGGAACCTGGATAGGGTGGGGTTTGAGGAAAGGTGGGACAATGCCATAGACTCCACCCTCCAAACCAGCCATTTCTTCCTGGGGAACTATTGTTGCCAATGTTCAGGTGAGGGCTAGAGATCACTCAGAATTACAACTGCTCTTCAGGTGGCAAAGATCAGTTCCCCTGGAGAAAATGGTGGACTCTATGTCATTATACCCTGCTGAGGTCACCACACCTGAGTGTCCAAGACCTGTTGTATTGATTTCCACAATGGTCCTTATTCCTTTTTTAAAAAAAGATTTTTTATTAATTTTCAGAAAAGAGAAAAAACACATAAACAAAACAAAAGAGGGAAAACAAGCATATGGAGACTGTACTATCAGTATCTAAATAAATTTTCCTAACCAGAATCATTTTACATTTTACCTTCCATAGTTTATAAGTTCTACTTAGAGCATACATGGTTAATACAGATTTATTTACAGTTTATTTAAAATAATTTCCCTACCATTTGTAAAGTCTTGTACAGTTGTTTTCTTCTTTTTTATCTGAAAGTTGCAAAGTTAGTTTGGCCATTTCCAGTAATTTGTAAATTATTTCTTCTTTAGATGGGACCTCTTCTCCTTTCCAGTACTTTGCATATAGAATTCTAGCCATAGTAATTACATGTACAATCATGTATCTATCTTTTTTAAAAAAATGTCTCTGGGATAATGTTCAATAAAAATATTTCTGGAACAAATGGTATAGTCAGGCCTATTATTTTTTGCACTATATCATGGATCCAAACCCAATATTTTTTTTGTTACACTACAAGTCCACCACATATGGAAAAAGGAACCAGTATTCTGTTTACACTTCCAACATACATTTGACATGTTTGGGTACTATTTGACTAAGTTGTCTGGTGTTATATACCATCTATAAAACATCTTACAGATATTTTCTTTAAATGCCATACTTTTAGTAAATTTTATATTTGTTTTCCATACTTTCAACCATTGGTCTAACTGAATATTGTGGCCTATGTTTTGAACCCATTTTATCATTGCATTTTTTACTATTTCATCCTGCATTTTTACCTCTGGTAACATAGTATAAAATGCTTTTATATGGTTTACATCATTTGTCAATATTTTATCCAAACCTATGGGCTTATCACAAAAACCAATTTGTTTGTCCTTAGCATATCTAGAATCAAGTTGAGCTCTTCCCCACCAATTTAAATTTACACCTTGTCTTTGGAGAGTATCTTGAGTCTTCAGGAGATCATTCTTTCCTAAAAGATCTTCATCTCTCCAAAACTGATAGTTAGCAAATAATGTGGGATAAATAAAAGCCTCCAAGGGTGAGATCCATTTGGGTACTTTTGGTATAGAACTCTTTCTTAGTCCCTTCCCACACCTTTAATAATGACGCTCTTAGGACATGTTGTTTAAAGTAATTATGGATGTTACTCTTCTTGTACCATACAAAGGCATGCCCACCCAGTTCCAGGTCATGGCCTTCCAGCTTTGTCAGTCTTGAACTTTCCAATGTAGCCATTCTTTCATCCTTGTCAGGGCTGCTGCTTTATAACAGAGGAGCCACTTTGGTACTGCAAATCCTCCTCTATGTTTTGCATCTTGCAAAACTTTCATACTGAGTTTAGGCCTTTTACCTTGCCAAATAAATCGCCATGTAAGTTTTTTCCATTTCTTTAAGATGTTGCTGATTCTTTAATATTGGAATTGTTTGGAATAAAAAAAGGAGTCTTGGTAACAAATTCATCGTAACTACTGCTATTCTTCCCATGAAAGAAAATTGTCCGGGTCTTTTTTTATGACAGTTAAAAGTTTTATATAATTATCTTTTATTAGCGAACTGCATCTGTTTGTTAGAGTTATTCCTAAGTATTTAATTTTCTTATGTACTTCAATGCCAGAGATCCAATTGTCTGTTCTTTTGTGCAGCTTTTTGTCAATATTTTTGTCTTTTTGAAGTTAATTTTCAGACTTGCCATCTGTCCATATTCCTTTAATGTCAAGGCTGTGATCACACGGCCCCTTTAAATCCGGGAGCCCTCCCGGATTAAAGGGGCCGCATTTTTTTACCTCGGGTTGGGATGTTTACACATCCCAACCCCTGCGGCAGTGGGCAGCGGCACGCGGAGAAGGAAGAGGCAGCAGGCGATGGAGGAGGCAGCGAAGGAGGAGGCGGTGGCATTGCCGGAAAGGCAGAAGAAGCAGCGGCGTTCCCAGGGGAAGCGGCAGCAGTGGAAGCGGTGGCAACGGCGTTCCCTGGAGTTCGGCGGCAGCTGTTGGCAGCAGTGGCTGTGGTGGTGGCAGCTGCTGGGCAAGGCACCCTTCCTCAATCCTCGCCAGCCGTCTGGTAAGCGTGGGGTTCCCCCCCCCCTTTTACACTTGGGCGCTTGAGTGGCCAAGCGCCCAAGTGTAAAAGGGGGGGGGGGGGAAATGGCAGGGGGGCCATTTGTACAGCCCTGCTCTCACATTGATTGCGAGAGAGGGCTGGCCAGATGGCTCAAATGCGGGTTCCTCCCGCGACTCCTGGGAAAACTGTTAATTTCCCGGGGTCAGAAAATGCAGGAAAAACCTGCATTTGATCCCGCTTCGGCGCGCGGCCATTGTAGACAGCCCCTTTAAATGCGGGAGGAAATAGCCCTTCTTCCCACATTTAAGGGCCGTGTGACCGCAGCCCAAAAGTTGAATAATGGAAGCTTGTGGTTCTTCCATAATAAATACCAAATCACCTGCAAAAATTTGCAATTTATATTCTTCTCCTTTGGTTTTGAGCCCTTGGATCTGGGTATTTTCTCTTACCATGCCATTCAATGTTTCTAAAGCAAAAATAAATAATAAAGGGGAAAGTGGACAACCTTGTCTAGTTCCTTTTTGATTTCAGTATTTTGTGAAAGATCCCATTTATCATAATCTTGCCTGTTGTCATGTATAGATTGCTTTGACCACACAATGACCCTTATTCCTAGTATGTGTGTATGTCTATGTGTGTGTATATATACATGTATGTGTATATATATATATATATATATATATATATATATACATATATATATATATATATATATATATATATATATATGTATATGTATATATATATATACACAGAGAGAGAGAGAGAGAAAGTCAGTGTGACTTCAGTATTGGAAGACTATAGCAACTAAAGTGTGTGGCGTTCCCCAAGGGGCAGTCCTCTTGGTGTAACCATTACTGGAAGACTATAGCAACTAAAGGGACAATCTCTCTCTGATGTTATTCAACATCTATATATATCACCTCGCCCAGCTGGCACGGAGCTTTGGGCTGGATTGTCATCATTATGCAGATGACACCCAGCTTTACTGTTGATGGCTGCCTGGCTGGACGCCTCCCCAAATAGTTTTGCTGATTGCCTGAGGGTAGTGGTTGGATGGTTGAAGCAGAGCAAGCTGAAATTAAATCCACCTAAGATGGAAGTCCTGTGGCTGGGCCGAGGGGATCCAGGATTGGGGTGCCAGCTCCCTACTCTTGATGGTGTGCCATTAACACCAACACTGACGGTCAAGAGTTTGGATGTGATTTTGGATGACTCCTTTTCGATGGAGGCTAAGTTCATAAATTTAGCCAGACTGGGGCTGAGGACAGACTGGCAGTCTGGCCCGCTTTAAAAGCAGAGGCAGAGCGGCAGTCCAGACTGCCACATCTGCCTGGAGGAGGCGAGCTGGACGCAACACATCCGGCGCTGCACTCCTCCTTCAGCAGCCGGGCACCACTTAAAAGTGGTGTCTCGGCTGCTGTGCATGCATTCCACCCGCTTCCGGCGGGTGTGAACACGTGCCGGGCCGGGGGAGCCGCGCAGCACTCAGACGCTGCCCGTAGTCTGGATGCTGCTGGCGGCTTCCTTGCGGCGGTGTGTGAACACTGCGTGGTGGGGGCAATTCCCCCCGCCTGTGGTGCGGCAGAATACCAGTCTGTCTTCGGCCTGGCATTTTACCATCTACCCCAGGTTAGGCAATTGGCCCTCTACCTGTCTCCCTCCGACCTAGCCATAGTGATCCATTCAACAGGCACCTCCAGATTAGACTACTGTAATGGGCTCTATGCAGGGCTTCCCTTGAAGCTGACCTGGAAACTCCAACTGGTTGAGAATGCAGCCGTGTGGGTTCTTAGAGGAACCCCAGTCAAAGCTCAACCAGTGCTCTGCCAGTTCCACTGGCTCCAGATTGAATACCAGATCAGGTTAAAGGTCTTGGTGTCAACTTTAAAGGCCCTAAACGGTCTGGGGCCAGTGTACTTATGGGACCACCTCTCCTGGTATACCCCCCAAAGAGCGTTTGCACCCAGCTGACAAAAATCTACTGGTGATCCCTGGCCCAAAGAGTGTTTGGCTGTCCTTGACCAGAGACAGGGCTTTTTTGGCCCTGGTGCTGGCCTGGTGGAACTCTCTACTGAGTGAGATCTGGGCCTTACAGGGCTTGGTGCAGTTCTACAGAGTCTGTTCTGCCAGACATGTGGCTGAGGACAGTAATGATCTCTAATTAGGATGAATTCCTTCTTTTCCCTTTTCCTGGTAGCTTCCTCTCCTCCTCCTCTCCCATATTGTTGGGAAATGAGGTACTATTGTGCTCTATTTAAGTGCCATCTCATTTGATTGTTGTAAATTTTAGTGTTGTTTTAGATATTTGTTAAAAATTTTGAACCGAATTTATTGTTGCTATGCGGGGAAGATGGGTTATCAATCCAATAAATAAATAAATAAAGTGTCATCTTGGAGAAAGTGAGACCTGGTCTGTGAAAAACTCAACTAACACTTCTGTTTATGAATACTGCATAATTTAGCAGTTTGTGCTTCTAAGAGGGGCTGCTATGCAGACTCGTCAATCTAGTGGAAGCCTTGGGCAACAGGCATTTCGTAATAGTTGCAGTAAATTGGCTTAGCATGGCAATTACATTAATATTAACATAAATATTTTGTTGCAAATTGTACATAGCTGCCTCCAGGGCATCTCTAAGGTAAGATTCTGTATTCAATATTTTCTAAGTAAATTGGCTATTATATTTCAGTATTTCCCATTTAGATTGATTTGGTATTCCTATGATATTACTGACCTCCTTCAGACTTCATAATAAAATTCCTAAAAATACAAATGCATACGGTTAAATAAAACCCACAGATAATGGTACATATTTTGGCAAGATAATTCTCATTTATTTAGATATAAATGGTAGATCTGATTATATTACTGAATTGTGGCATGAAGTTTCATAAGCTAGTACCCTCTTCATCAGACACATCTGACAAAGTAGACTCTGGCTCATAAAAAAGTTATGTCATAATAAATCCCTTAGGCTGTAAGGTGCCACAGACTGCAGCCTAGCTCAAGTGGAACTGCACTAGTTGCAGGGGAACTTTCCTGGCTCCTCCCTCTTGCTGCAGCATGCTAGCCCCCTCCCCCGGGGGGGCCAATGGCGCCTATATCAGTATGGGGGTTAAGTTAGATGGTTTGTTTGTGAGTTTCAGAGCCCTGAGTCAATCAGTTCCCAGCACTAGTCATTTCAGAGAATGAAGTTTATTGAGACATTGAAGAACTTCAGATACTTAATGTAACTTCATTAGATCTAAGGTACATTGGTGCGAAGCAAGCAATTATACTGAAAGCATACATCATAGGAATGGCTTGGGGCCAATCAGGGGAGAGGCATGAGCCCGCCAGAATAACAGACGTCAGTTCACAGGAGAAAGATGATACCAGGCAGAACAGACACTCAGAGGTACTTTTGCAGGCCAGCTGAGATAACAGGATGGCTGAAAGCAGAAACCTAACATTCCAAACTACCTCCATCCCCATGACAACCAAGCCAATATCATGGCGAGGTGTGACATCCTGCCACCCCAAAGACTTTGAAGGAAAATGTTTGTGAAAGTCCTTGACAAGCTTAGGTACACAAACATGTTCACTTCGCACCCATTCATGATGTGAAGGGTCAACGTCTTTCCACTGAACAAGGTAATAAAGGTGGTTGCACTTGAGCTTAACATCCAGAATTTCTTGCACCTCGTGGTGGGGCACACCATTCACCATCAGAGGTGGAGGGGCTGCTGATCAAGGTCTCCACTTGTTGTGCCTGAGGTCCCGTTTTAGCAAGCTGAAATGAAACACATGATGAATGGTCCTGAGTGATTTAGGCAATTCAAGTTCAACAGTCACAGCACTGATTTCCTTAACAACAGGAAACGGGCCCACCTATTTCCACCCCAACTTCCTCTGTGGCTAGAGGCCACAGAGATTTTTTTATGGAGAGATATACAAGGTCTCCAAGTTGTACGTCCCATTCAGGAGCATGGCCCCAGTCAGCATACTTTTTGTAATCCTCTTTGGCTTTAGCAAAGGTTTTTTTGAATTGAGTCCCATTGACTGGTAAGTCCACTCCACCAAGTCTCCAGATCTCCCAGGCTAGGAGAGTCAGTACCTATGGTGGGGATAGGAACCTTCTCATACCCATACACAGCTTTAAAGGGGGATAATCCAGTGGAACTATGTGTTGAGTTGTTATAACTGTATTCCACATAGGAGAGGAGCTCAGCCCAATTGTCCTGCTGGTAATTAGTAAAACATCGAAGGAATTGCTCCACCACCTGATTCACCCTTTCTGTTTGTCCATCAGCCTCGGAGTGGTGGGCACTACTGAGACCGCATTCCACACCCAATATTTGGAGGAGTTATTTCCAAAACTTAGCAACAAACTGAGACCCACGGTCAGATATTATCTTGTGCAGGACCAAATGCAATCTGACAATATGATGCATAAACAATTTGGCCAAAACCTTGGCAGAGGGTAATTGTTTGCAAGGGATGAAATGAGCCTGCTTAGAAAACAAGTCCACTACCACCGAAATCACCGTCTTCCCTTTACCAGATGGGAGGCTCATTATAAAGTCCATAGAAATCACTTCCCAGGGTCTGTTGGGAGTTTTGAGTGGCTGTAGGTTCCCAGGGCTTTTTTCCAGGATGTTGTTTAGCCATTAGGCAGGTTTGGCATGCCCCCACGTACTGGGAGACATCTCCTCACATATGTGACCACCAAAATTGTCTTTTGAGAAGGTTGAGGGTTTTCAAGAACCCAAAATGTCCGGCTAACTTAGACTCATGACTAAAATATAACACTTCCCCCCTGAGACTCCTGGGCACATACACACAGTTATCCTTATACCACCAACCATTGCCTTTTTGGAAGAGGAAGGGCTCTGCAGAAATTTCCCCCTGATCCTCCTCTGTGAGAGCCATTTTGAATTTCTCGAGCCAAGGCTCTGCCTTTGGGGTGGAACCCACTTTCACTTGCCTGCACGTCATCACCGCTCCACCTAACTGGGAGGGGTGAACATAGAATCTACTACCTCCTCTGGTTGACTGGCATGTTGCAGGAGGTGGGACAGGGCATCAGCCAGGAAGTTCGATTTCCCTGGGAGGTGCTGAAGGGAAAACTGAAACTTAGAGGAAAAACTCTGCCCACTGCAGCTGCTTAGCATTGAAGGTCTGAGGGGTGTGCCCAGCTGACCTCACCCTGAGGGAAAGGAAAACCCCGGAGCATCGCAGCATAGAAAACCAGCCAAAGCTGACAGGGGCTCGCCCAAAGCAACCCAGGGCCCTTCAATTGAATGCAGGCCCCAACTGAGCCTCCTCCAGTGGAGAGGAAGCCTCCTCCTCCACCTCTCTGCCGCAAGGAAAAGGCTGGGACCTGCTGTAAAGGGTGCAACCCAGCAGGTCCAAAAGTCACCAGTGCCACAACTGGTGAGCACCCCCCCCCTCTTTTTCATGACTGTGTCAGTAATAAACCCTGAGTTGGGTACCCAGGTTCTGGTGAGGGCTCTCATTGACTTGGGTTGTGCCAGAGACTTGATCAGCCCCACTATTGTCACTGGCTTGGGAGTGCCAGTCCAAACTCTTCCAGAACCCTTAATATTCAGTCAGATGGATGGTTCCCCAATGAAAGAAGCCTGTAAATACCAGACAGTGCCTGTAATCATGGGGACAGGGTTGCATTGGGAGTAGCGGGCTTTCATAATAAACCCCATGGCCCGGTTCTCAATGGTACTTGGGAGCCCCTGGTTGCGGGACCATGATTGTCAGATGTCTGACAGTGAGAGAAGGAAATCATCAAAAACCACAGAATAAGCCCTAACCTGGATAGCCCAGGCAAGCCCAATCTTGTCAGATCTTGGAAGCTAAGCAGGGCAGACCTTGGCAAGTATTTGAATGGGAGAGAATACCAGGGCCAGGAGCACAGAGGCAGGCTATCAAGTGGCTTCTCTGAACATCCTCTTTGTCCCAGTAGGAGTTGCTAGAGGTTGCCATGACTTCCAGGCATGGGCAAACACACACACACAAAAAAAACAAAAACAAACCACAGCATAAATGGCTTTGGCAAGAGAAAGAAGAGATCATGGCAATCCCTCTGGAATTTATCTTTGTTACATTATAGTGATAACTCACAAAATATTTTTTTCTTTTACATTAATCATAAAGTTGAACTACAACTTTAGGAATCTGATTGTAGCTTATACTTTAAATTACCATCTCTGTTCAGCACTATCCTTCTTTATGCCAGCAGCTATATGAAATGGAATTACTCAGTTCTCAGTTTTGGACCTTCATTTCTGAAATAATTGACATAAATGCATTTGTCTGTGGGAGAACATAGGTTCCAAGGTACTAAACTTTCTTTGGTTGAGTGGCTTATAATAATACAAATTTGATATATAGACCATATCATAACACCATGTACCATATCATAACACTAAAAGTGCATTTTGAAACTCAAATGCACACTAAATTACAATGGAATAGTGGTCTTCATAAGGAAGAGTGAGCTTTAATGCTATTTTTATAATTCACTTTGTTCAATTCCTATTATTTTCTGGACACTGTAGGACCCATTAAATAGCCTTCTCTTTTGGTGAGCACTTCTACCAGCCTTCCTATAATCTTTTATTATTTCAGCAGGAATGCTCACCATTGTGACTAAAGTGTTTAAGATTGGATATTATATTGGCACACAGCAATTTGTGACCTCCTTTTATTCTCAGTTCTGAAAACCAGGGGGGAAAATACAAAATTTAGTCTTTGTATCCTATTGCTCTGTATTATATTCAACACTTTGTCTTTGTATCCTATTGCTGTGTATTATATTCATAATGATTTGTATAATAGATTATAGTAATTAGAATAAAAGCAGTTCAGAAGAAATAGATGATTCTACATGTGGTATGGATCCTATGGGTGCTAGCCTATCTTCATTTAATAGTTGAAATGAACGCATTATTCCTCTGCTTATCTCTACTTAATCTCCTTCCTGTCCCCTTTGTCACCTATGAACTGTAGCTTTTTCTTTTGTGCTAAAATAATATGTGCATATCTGGTGTTATATAAAAAAATTGATAACTTTCACATATGATTGTACATCTGCAAAAAGAAAATCATGTGCAAATATTTTCCTCCATACTTTTAATCTTCTTTCATCATGCTCAGAAACTGTCCTTAGTAAATACTGTGGTAGTATATAATATTTGGAATGAAATAGTGTTTTTAAATAAGTATTTGAACTACCAGGTGTCTAGTAATACCTTCAGCAGATAAGATCTATCAAGACAATACACATGTTAATGTCCCCCAATGAAAATGTTTTGTCGTCTTCTTATCTGTTAGCTTTTATTTTCTTTCTATTTTTCTAATGGCAAAAAATATCTTGATGGAACATTTTCTTCCTTGAGGCATGGATTTTTCATCATATAAACTGCTGACAGAGAAAAGAAGCATTTGTATTATCCAAAAGATGCTAGCTGGATGAATCCCCAAGGTAACATATCTAATATAATGAGAGATACACTGTGGAGTGCTTTCATTTGATTGCTTAGTTTGGCAGCAGTATTTGGATGTAACATTTTTATAGTCCCCAGCACTATTGTACATAGAAAATCTGTACATATTTTACAGATCTGTAAATATTTTACATATTTTGGATGGGGAATCTGTGTTAGGAAATTTGTTTGCAAGATGAAGGTACCATGGAGAAGGAATAGTCTTCTCTTTCCAGTCAAGTTTAGGATACTTACCAGCTTGTGGGGGGGACATGTTGCCAGTGATGTTATGACATTGCAATTGATGCACTGATGTCACTCCTCTTGCTCCCAGAAATTACATCAGTGCATCACTGGAGTTGAGGAAGTTGACTGGTTTTTTTATACCTGCTTTTCTCTCCCTCAAGGAGTTTCAAAGCAGCTTACAATATCATTCCCTTCCTTTCCCCACAATAGGCATGTTGTAGGGACTGAGAGAGTTCCAAAAGAACTGTGACTGACCAACATCACCCAGCAGGCTTCGTGTGGAGGAGTGGGGAATCAAACTGGGTTCTCCAGATTAGACTCCACCACTCTTAACCCCTGTACCATACTAGTTGCTGTAGTATTTGGGCAAAACATTTCTGGCAAGGCACTGACATCACTCTGGGCATACAGGGAGTGATGTTAAAGCATCGGGATGCTGCCTGTTGCCTCTGATTTCTGTGTTAATATTTCTCCCTCTGCCCAGCTGAGTGGCTGCTGAGCAGCATCCCGCACAACCAGCAGGAACCTGGCAAGCCTTGTGTGTTTCAGACATAATGCATTTGTGTGTAAAGACAAATGGAATAAAACTGAATTAAGAGAATTTATTTTAACAATCATACTTTTGACTGAATTCCTTCCTGAAATCCAACAATTCATTTCTTTTCAAGTTTTAGGAATATGGAGTTTGTTTTTAATCAATTCCATTTTGATTAAAGAGAAATTTGAAGAGAGAAGGGGCAGGAAGGGAGGTTTTGCAAATTTTCAGAATTGTAGATGCTCAACAGCAGGCACTATCTACTGCTAGAGCACTCGCCTGTATTATGTAACATAAAACAGCTGCAAAGGCTCATCTTACAAAAGGGTGCATTGACCCTTTCTACAAGGAGAAATCAAAGAGAAAACAAAGAGAAATCCATCTTTTAAAAGGGGAAAAAGAGAATAAGAGGAATCAATGGCTATAAATAAAACTGAATTTTGAAAAAAGAAATTCTCATCCCCATAACAATGCTATTGTTCAGATACACTCAAAGCTTGAAAAAGTGACCTCCGATCATGAAAAGCAGGGCTATTTTTGGGCAGGAATGCTCAGGAATGGAGTTCTGGCTGGCTTCCAAGTTGGCCACACCTACAGCCTTCCCCTCCCCCCAGATCCCTCAGGCACCTCGCAAGCCGGGGGGCACCTGGGGAAGCCAAGCTGATCCAGGAGGAAGGAAGTTTAAACTGCCTCCCCACCTTGGGTTCCCTAGTCACTCCACAGCTGTGGGGCACCTGCGGAAGCCAATCCAGAAACTGCCTTCCTTCCCTTGAGTTCCCCATGCGCCCCCGCAAGCCACAGGCACCTGCGGAAGCCAATCCTGGGAGGGATCTGCACTGTCAGGGGTGTGGTAATATGCTAATGAGTTTCTGCTATTGGGTGTGGCCTATTATATTAATGAATTCCTGCTGGACTTTTTCTACCAAAAAGCCTTGATGAAAAGGAATTACAGGGAGGGATGGGGAAGAAGAGCTGTGAGTTGCTGAGTCTAAGCACCTTGGATAAAAGGGTTTTATTTTCCCACCAGAGATTTGACAGATGCTATGGATATACTTGCTTGCAAAATTGTCTCTTTTCTTCTATTGACGTTCTTTTTTGTATAAATAAAACATATACTACATAAATGCTGTACTTTCCAGCACTCTGTCACACAGGGGTCACTGGGGATAGTGCAGAAATGTTTCCAAACTGTGGGCTGGAAACTGGGTCCCAGATCTAGAGAAGGAGGGAGGCACAGCTGCTTTCTGGCTGGGAGGGGCCATGGAGGGGTGTATTTGAGGTGGGAGCAGCAACAGGGACTTGGGATGTGGAAGGGGTGGATGCTTGGCGGGCACGTAGAGAGGAGTGAATTGGAGATCCCCTTTGAGTTTGGTGTCTCTGGGACTTGGGAGGGGGGGCATTCTATTGCATCACAAACCTAACAAAGAACTGGTTTATTTGGCTCCTAAAAGTTTGTGATGGTTTGTGGTTTATGTATTGGGTACACCACATTTTCCCATCTTTAATAAAAATTATTCAAATCCATCAATTGCTTGAATCATAAGAACATACATATGAAAATCCACTACCCCAAATGGGTTTCCTGTTAAGTAAAGATTTGTGTGAATAAAAACAATGAGCAAATGGTACTACCTCATCTGTAGAAGCACAAGAATACAATAGAACTATGTACTTGAAACCTTATCCTGAAAAATTAATTAAAAAAGAGTTTTTCCCCAAAGTTTTTAATTATTAATTAAATTAAATTAATTAATTAAATTAAAATTAATTAATAAAGAGAGAGGGATTTTTGCCTGCAAATTCATTAAATTATCAGCAATGATTAGCCCTTTGAAATTGTCATGGAAATAATTAGAAAATTCAGATGATGGATGGGATTGTGAATATGGTAGTTTTGGATTAGCCTTGGGGTATAAAATAAGGAATAGTTGAAAAGACAGTTTTCCTGCTTAAGCATGACTAAGAAAAAAGCTGTATAAGTGGAAATGTTCCTGACTTTCTACAGAGTATGGTATTAACTTGGGACAAATGGTTGCTCATTTCTGGGAGAGAGTTAAATGCAGATAATTTCTACTACTAAATAATGCTAAATGAGTGTCTGAAAAGGATATGGGGCAAACCAACTGAACATGGATCAATTAATAGACAGGATAATATTGAATTCATGCTGCTGATGCTGAAGTTTGCAACATCTGCAAGTAGACTGTTTTAATGATGACACAAGTTTAGGAGCAAAACTTCCAATAAATGTTTTTTATAGCACCTGGGATCTTGGGAACCATGGGTCAAGATAATGAAAATTCTTGTCTCTCAGTAGCCCAACTGTAACCTCCCAATGTTAGGCCAGAATCTAAGAGGTCTATGGTACTTTATGTGAGTCAGAAGGAAAAAAATCCACCAGAGCCCACTTTTCACATCACAGATAGGAAAACACTGTATTCCATTCTTCAGAAGTTTAATTGTTTTTTTTTTCAATGAGATATTGCTGTGATTTCTTTCACTCTTCCTTCTGCTTTCTTCATAAAATGGCTTTATAGTCAGAATCCTCTCTTACTTTCTGTGCTATGGCTGCTTAACTTGGTCATTAATCTCTGATGTCAAATCTCTTTCCAGAAATCTAAAAGTACTATATATGTACCTAGTCACTATAAATGTACTGAATTTTCCTTATTTATCATGGGAGTAATTTTTGAAGGAAAAAAATATAGCAGGTTAGTTAAGCATGACCTCTTCTGCTTGAATTCAAGAGGTTGCCATTAATCAAACTACACTCTTTATGTATTTTACTATATCACTAAATAAAATTTCAAACCAAACCTCCATATTGATGTTAATATTTCTCTTTTAAAGGATGGCTGGTATTCCCTAAAGGGTCTGTGTACGTGAACTAGCATTGTATAGAGTCTTGTGACTGCTTCTCTGTACAAGAAAACAAACCATTATTATTGCTATGTATATACCTGCTGCTGGGTTGTTTTTTTTTAAGTAGGGGTGGTGATTTTTGCTGTCATTGATAAAATCACTATATTAATATGACAAGCCAGAACATATAAATAGCTTCCCGTATATACACCATCCCAACATTTTGTCACACTGTAGTCTTAGTGGTGAAGTACAAATATGGAATAGGAGACTCTTATGGACAAACTAAAGGGGTTGTAACTCTGGATGATAGAACTGGCAGTCCTGGAAGGACAGCTCTGTCTCTAGTTGAGTGCAAAACACAAAACATAAGGGGGGAGATGATCAGCCAGGAAGGATGGCCCTGACATCCTCTCTTACGCACACCCTGCCAAGGCAGACCAGGGACCATCTCTTCCAGTATTATACTGGAAAGATTCCAGTAACTGAAAATTCTCTGGTGGTGAACATAAGATTTTTTTGCATTGGATCAGTGGCTCATTTAGTCCAGCATACTGTTTCACACAGCAGCCAGCCTGTTACACTGAAGAACCAAATAAGTAAGGCATAGAGACCAAGGCTCTTCCCCAGTGCTGCCTTCCAGCACTGGTATTCAGAACCAACTCATGGTGACCCCATCCAATGGGCATTCCAGGCAAGAGAGAAATAGCAGAGTGTCACTATGTGATGTCCCCAGCATGATGATGTCACTTCTGTGTGACATCATCATGTTGGGGACATTGCATGTGGTGATGTTGCCCTGTCCCCCAGTCCCAGAAAGCTCCCTCCCACCTCCCACTGGCAAGGGGGTAAGACCTGGCAACCCCACCATGACCACTTAGCTTTGTTTAGCTCCCAAGTTCTGAGAAACCCAGGCTAACCCCACCAATAGAAGCAGTGCCTTTAGCTGTAAGAAACAAATGCTCTCCTTGGCAATTGTTAGGCAACTGTAACAATATTCCAAATTTTCAAGCCTTGCTTTCTGTTAGTAAAAGGTAGTGGAGAGGCAGGACCCTTTCCAGAGTCATTTTGGTGTTTGGGGGAGGACTCTTCAGGCTGGCTTGTTTGCCAGCAGCAACAAAACTACTTACTACCACCCTGCTTGCATGACTCACCCATGCCTGGCTGCTTGCTAGTGTTCCATATCAGCCATCCCATGGAATACAGTTTGGTGTAGTGGATCCAGACTTTTCAGCCTTCCCCATAGGAAAATCACTTGATCATCTCCATTAACTGCCTTTGTACTTTTTCCAGCTCTGTCATATCCATTTTGAAATACAGCAACCAGAATTGTACTATTCCAAAGGAGACTGCCCCATAGCTCTATACAAGGGCAGTATAATATTTAGATTCAGGATTCAGTCTGAAGCAGCAGAACTAAGTTCTTCAAATACATTACAGCATTTAGTATTTCATTTTCAGTCCCTTTCCTTATGACTCTTAGTATGGAGTTTATCTTTTTTTCACTGTTGCCACACATTGGGTTGACATTTTCATAAAGATTTCCAGTACAACCCCAAAATATCTTTCAGTATCAGGGAATTCAGACCCCATGACCATATATTTAAAATTAGGACCTTTTTGTTCCGATATGCATCACTTTTTATTTACCTGTGTTGAACTTAATTTGACACATTTTTGTCCACTCAACTGATTTAGAGAGATCGTCCTGTTGCTTTTCGCCATCTTGAATAATTTGGTATGATCTGTAAACTTGGAAATTGCATTGCTCACTCACATCCCAAATCATTTATGAACAAATTAAATCACACCGATCCTAATACTGATTCTTGTGGGACCTCACTGTTCACTTCCCTCCACTGCAAGAATTGTTCCTACTTTCTAGTTCCCATCATTTAACCATCTTTTAATCCATAAGGGTGTTACCCCTACCAGTTTTGATTTAAGAAGCTGAATCGCTGCCTTCAGTTTCTGGGAGAATTAAGCTAAATGGCATGCCTCAGTGAGAGGTGGGGTATTAGCGGGCCTCGTCCTACCTATGTCTAGGTTGATCTTTTCCTTTATGAGACCCCTCAGTAACTAGGCAGTTGCTTAACCAAAAGGGTTGTTTTTATTAAATAGAAGAAAATCCTAATAAAATGCACACATGCAGAAATAAAACATACGTTAAATCATACACACAAGTAATGGAAGTGCAGAGGTGAGTGGGAATTATAGGAGGGTGTTGGGGAAATATACTTTCCTGCTGCTGGAGACCAGGAGTCCATGGAGCAAAGGCCAGAAATATGAAAAATGACCCAAATTTGGGGGTAACCTAGGGTTGCCAACCTCCAGGTGGGACCTGGGGATCCCCTGCTTTTACAACTGATCTCCAGCTGACAGAGATCAGTTCCCCTGGAGAAAATGGCTGCTTTGAAGGATGGACTCTATGGTATTGTACCATGCTGAGGAGCCTCCCCTCCCCAAACCCCGCCCTCTCCCGGCTCCACCCCCAAAGTCCCCAGGTATTTTCCAACCCAGACTTGGCAACCCTAGGGTAACCTGCTAGCAGGTGTTTGGGGCAGACACACAGAGACTAAGCTCTGAGTGCTATTTTTATACCCAAAAGCATGTCCAGATGGCTTGCTAATTTGAGGGATCCCTCAGAACAAAAAATTGATGGGGTTAATCAGGGCTAGAACAATGTAGTTTGGAAACTCTAAATAGAGTTCCCAGAAATGGACAAAAAAGGCCAGAGGTTCTCTTCTAGATGCAAAGTACATGTTGGGCTGGATTCCTTATTAGTCCTCCAGTGGTTGAAGGACTAATGGATTGCTAATTTAAACTAGTCAAAACAGAAGCAATACTGCTTGATGAGCCACCTGGTCTTGGGATGTGGGAAAGAAATAAAAGTCAGGACTTGTCATTATCAAGGAAATGTGAGGAGGAAGGATCAGATTGATAGGATTAGCGATTGAGTTTGAGAGAAATAACTCTGGGGCAAGGCAGGTCCATTGTCTTGAGTATGCAGATGTTGATGGGGTGGGGGAGAGTCACAGCTGACAGAGCAAGGTCTTGTGCTTTCCAGGGTCACGTCCTAGTCATGATTATGGGGCCTGTCAGTCCTGGCTTCCATATTTGTGTCCACTTATGTCAATTTGCCTGGTATATGGACTCTTGGGGTATCCCTGTGGGGTCCATTGATTGTTGAAATGATCCCTCCTGGTAGAGAGGGGGTCAGCATACTTACAATTGGGACACATCCTTTTATCCCATGATTGCTAAGCTTACTCCAGGATTCAGTCAGTCAGTCAGTCAATCTTTATTAAGAGCCCACAGCCAGTAAACAAATAAATACTATCACACATAAGAAAAACAATAAAAACAATAACATGATATAAAAATATACTAAAATTGAATGCTCAAATTTAAAACTCTGATAAGACAGTTATGCAAATAAAGTTCCCACGATTCTATTAGAAACATAGATGGTATGTAATTTTATCACTTGAGCACAAAATTTTGCTATTTTCTTACTAGTCGCTGTGTTCTCATCAGAAAGGAGTTTATTAACAAACTCTTCCTCAGAAATTTCGAGACCTTTTGGTAGTATCAGTGAAACAAAAATCAAGCAAATTTCATTGTATATCGAGCAGTGAAGTAAGATGTGTGTTATTGTTTCTGTCGCATCAATGTTACAAGGACACTCTCTCTCAGCTTCAGGGATTTTATTATATCTACCCTCAACAACTGCTGATGGCAATACTGCTAGCCTTGCAAAAGAAAAAGCTCTTCTTTGGTTTGCATTTTCCAAGCTATATAAGTAAGAGGCCGGTTAGAGAAGATAGCATCTTTGAGGGGCAAAAATGAAATTTGGTGCTTTGGAAATGTTGGATTGGCGTTCTGTGTCTTTCACTATCTGCCAGAGGAGCTGGCTAGCTGTATCACAACCCAGATGAAGAACTAAATCAGGGGAAAACCCAAGCTGAGCTAACTTGGTTTGAACTGCTTTGAGCCAGCTTGATTGAAAATTATCCTGCAAAATTAACGATGCAAGACTGCAAGGGTTTTTATTTACCTTAAACAAAAGGTTTAATCGTCATCAGAAGCCTTTTTGAAATCCAAGTATATGATGCCTAGTGGCTTGCCCCTATCCACATGCTTGTTAACCTGTTCAGAAATTCTAAAAAGTTGGTGAGGCCAGACTTCTTTTTGTAGAAGTCATGCTGATGTTCCCTGAACAGGCTTTCTTCCTTAGTGTGCTTAATAATTCACTATTTAATAACAATAATTTATACTAATCTTCTGATTTTCTTGGAATTTATTTATTTATCTCCTTCAATTTATATCCTGCCTGTCCCACAAAGCAGGCTCAGATGTTAGGCTAACTTGCCCATAATTCCCTGTATTCTCCCTGGACACCTTTTTAAAATTTGGAGTGACATTTGCTACTTTCCAGTCATCTGGCATTGAGTCCTGTTTTAGCAACAAGTTACATATACTTGTTAATTTGTCAACGATTTCACATTTGAGTTCTTTAAGAACTCTGAGGTATATTCCATCTGGACTTACAAACCTAAAAGTTTTCAGTTTGCCAGCATTCCTAGAATTTTGTCTCTTGTCACCTCAGTTTGACTCAGTTCTTCAGACTTCTTTCCCCCAAACAGCAGCTCTGGTGTGGAGGTAGTTACCTGGTTTTGGATGGAAGAAGGCCAAACTGGATAAAGTTTTCCCTGTGAATCCCATCCTGTTGGTGGCAGATGAAAGGAGCGCTGGGGAGAAAAGAATTTTGACAGCAACAACCTATTTTCCTGCTGTTATCCTTCTGTTCAAGCATACCATACAGATTGGAGAAGTTAGGATTTAATCTGTTACTGTTTTGTTTAAAAAGCTATTGAGGTATAGAAACACAAAGTATAGTTTTAAGTAAAGCTAATTCATTTTAATGCTACAATTCATCATCATGGTCACCTGTGTTCTGGGAGCTTCTAAACTTTTTGTGGCAGCTCTGGGACTGCACAGGTGACCACTTGAGGAACCTCAGATACCAGTAGATGCATCATATTTTACTAAACACACCTAAAATGACATTTTGAGTATACATTTTGAGAGCCAGCTTGGTGTAGTGGTTAAGAGCAGTGGACTCTAATCTGTAGAACTGGGTTTGATTTCCCACTCCTCCGAATAAAACCAGCTGAGTGACCTTGGGTCAGTCACTGTTCTCTCAGAACTCTTTCAGCCCCATGCGCCTCACATGATGTCTGTTGTGGGGAGAGGAAGGGAAGGTGATTGTAAGCCGCTCTGAGACTCCTTTGGGTAGTGAGGCGTGGGGTATAAAACCAAAAAACCAACTCTTCTTATATACATTATTAGTATCTCAGATACATTTTTACTATACATTTTCACTATCTCAGATTCTCAGAAACCAGCCTTGTATTGTTTATATCTACAAAGTCTTTTGAGGATCATAGGTCTCAGGCAGATTTGTATTCTTGAAATCTCTTATAGTTGACAAGTAGTAGCAACGCTGGCATACTGAAAGGAAAGGCCATTATTCACCCCACTTGGATCATAAAGATTTGACCTTTATATATCCTGTCCCATATCCTAGGGTAAAAAATAGAAAGAACATTAGAGTATGGGACTTTTTGCTAGATATTTTTATTCCTCTGTGAGAGCATATAATTTGTGAAAAGGGCAAAGATATTTTTTTATGATGACCTAATCTCCAAAAGGTTATGCAAATTATTTTTAGTATTTCATTTTTACAGGTAGTTTATGCTAGTATAGATAAATTATTGGAAATATATGGCAAAATTTGACAAAATTTCAAAGGCCTAGAGGAGACAGAGCATTTAGTAAACAGAATTTTGTTGTTCTGTGAAGAGACAGCATAGAGTACTGGTTAGAGAGCTAATGTAGTATAGTGACTAGAGTGTTGCAGTTAGGGCTGCCAAGTCCAACTTGGGAAATATCTGGGGACTTTGGGGGTGGAGCCAGGAGACTTTGGGGGTGGAGCCAGGAGAAAGGAAGTGACATCATTTTGTGAAGTCACATCCTGTGATATTGCTTCCACATGCTTCCACATGAACTCATGAAGTTTCCTAATACTGAATCAGGCCATTGGTCCATCAAGGTCAGTACTGACTACTCAGACTGGTAGTGGCTCTCCAGGGTCTCAGGCTGAGATCTTTAATATCACCTATTACCTGATCCTTTTTTAGCTGAAGAGGCTGATACCTCCTGCATGTCAAGCAGATGCTCTATCACTGAGCAACGGCCCTACTGAATCCTTCCTCATCTCGGCAGAATATGATTTTCATATCATAAGAACAGGAGAGAAGCCACAGTGGATCGGCCCATCCAGTACAGCCCATCCAGTACAACACTCTGTGTCACAACAGTGGCCAAAAATACCAGGTGCCCTCAGGAGGTCCAGCAGCGGGGCCAGAACTCCAGAAGCCCTCCCACTGTTGCCCCCCCAAGCACCAAGAATACAGAGCATCACTGCCCCAGACAAAGTGTTCCATTTAGACCTTGTGGCTAATAATAGCCACTGACAGACCTCTGCTGGATGGGGACAGAGAGAGAGAGACAGACAGACAGACAGACAGACAGACAGAAAAAAGAAAGAAGGAGAGAGAGAGAAGGAAAAGAAGCTGGCACAGGCACTTACTTCCATTTAGACCTTGTGGCTAATAATAGCCACTGATAGACCTCTGCTGGATGGGGACAGAGAGAGAGAGAGAGACAGAAAAAAGAAAGAAAGGGGGAGGGGGCGAGAGAGAGAAGGAAAAGAGCTGGCAGATGGACTTACCCCAGGCCCAGCAGCAGCAACCTTTCAATCTTACACCAGCCGCATGCAAAAGCAGGCCCTTCAGTAAGAGCTTAGTCCCTCGTTAATCTCTGGGCGGGGCTCTCTTGCTAACTCTTAAAGGGGAAATGTCTGGTGAGGCTTTTCACTGCAGGCTCTTCAGACATTTCACTTTAAGAGGCCTGGAAGGGAGAGGGCCCGGCAGGCTCCGGCGTTCCCCTCCTGTTGGCAGCCATTGCCTCCCCCCGGTGGCCAGTTTTGAAAAAGCGGGGGGGAAGCATGAAAAATTGGTGTTTCCCCCGCCCTACCGGGGGACTTGGCAGCCCTAGTTGCAGTAGGACCCTGGAGAACTAGATTTAAATCTCCAAGATGCCATGGAAAGTTGCTAGGTGACCTTCAGCCAATCACTGTTTCAGTCTAAATCACCTCACAGGGTTGTTGTTATGAGAAAATGGAGAAAAGAATGATGTTATAAGTCAATTTAGACTGTCATTGGAGAGAAAAGCAGAATTTAAATAAATAAATAAATAAATAAATAAATAAATAAATAAATAAATAAATAAATGCATATAGCTCTGTTTGTGTTCGCCACACTGTCAAGACTGGGGAAGGGCTGACACACCATTTAAAACCTCCTCATGAATGCTTTGACAAGCCTCAGAATGGAGAAAGGGGTCTTCCTCCTCTCTCTGTACTGCCCTCCCATCTAGGCAGTTAGCTGATGGGAGGGCTAGAATGACCTCCAGGCCTGACTCCCTGGCCCTTTTGAGGGAACACACTGAGTATGCTCACCTCTTTGTCTCCCTGCATCCCTGAGGGTTGCCCCATCTCCTGAGTTGATGGACAGGCATGGCATAGAGGTAGGGTTAGGCAGTTGCCTGGGGTGCCAGCGTACTGAGAACACCACCCTGGCCAGCCTGCTGCCCCTCCTGGCCTCGCCTCATGCCCTGCTTAGCTCAGGCTGCTCTGCTAGTCCCGTGCTCTGCCTCCTCCTCCTTGTCTGAGGGTGCTGCACTGGCCAGCCTGCCACCTGCCCTGCCCCCTCTTCTCCTCTCCTTGCCTAAAGACCTGCTGCAGCTGCTCCATTTTCTGAAGCAGCAATCTGAGCAAGCACATGCACCGCACTGGCCTGCCACCCCTTCCCTCCCTTGCCTCACTAAAAGCCCTGCTGCAGCTTCACTTCATCAGCATGTCCAAACTGTGCTTTGCTTCCTTGGGGGGATGCAGGGATGAGTGGGGCAGGGAATTGGGAGCTGACCTACGGCCATGCATGCTCTCCGGGACGGTGATGTGGGGGGGGGGGGTTGTCTATGCTTCTTTGATTACTTTGGTGTCGAGGTTGGGGGGGGAAGCCAGTCAAGCCCCTTGCCACTGGCAGAAGCTTACCTCCCCCTCACCCCCACCCATCACTCTCCTTCCCCCTTCGGCACTTCTTTGGAATGGCTGTTTGATCCTGGTCTGTTCTTGGCTCTGGAGCAGCTGACCTTGCTCCCCATTTCTTTTTGAAAGTCTCTTCTTCTCTACCCCCTTAACCTTAGAGGCAGTGGGTTGAGTCTCTGCCTTTCCAGCATTTTCCAGGGCTTCCCAGAATAGCCAGCTCTGGGTTGGAGATACCTGGAGATTTTGGGGGTAGAGCCTGGGGAGAGAGGGGTTTGGGAAGGGTTCAGTAGTATCTAATGCCAAAAAGTCCATCCTCCAAAGCATCCATTTTCTCCAGGGAAACTGATCTCTGTCACTGATCTCTGATCTAGTTCTAATTCTGAGAGATCTTTAGGTCCCACCTGGAGGTTGGCAATCCTGTTTACTCCTCCAGCTTCTGTACCTTCAAAGTCCATGCCCCCCCATTACAGTCCCATAGCCACTTTTCTTCCCTCCGCTCCCAAACTTTAATTACTCATTTGAAGAGTTCAGTATCAGCCATGCCTTGGGTGATTTCTACCTCATCCCAACTTTTCTTCTTTAAGCTGCTCCTTCAAAGCTTAGGACTGTTTAGCTCTCCTCCACCACCAGTTTTTTTTTTTACTTTCCCTGAGAACTCATCTCTGTGTGACTTCTCTGCTCCAACTGGATCTGCACAGTTTAGAATATTGCTCTATTGTAATGATAATTCACATCCTGGATTTTTCCAGCATTGTGCTCCACCCACGTACACACATCATGTCCTTTGCCACTGGTTTCAGTGGGTTTTCCATGAGTTTGGTCTCCTCTTCTGTCTCCTCTTTGGACTTTGTGGTTTCTGCCTTAAGCTTATCCCTGTATTTGATTCATTTTTCCCCAATCTTCTTTGTTCCTCTGCTGATTATTTCTCCAAGTTGAACCAATACTTAAAGCCAAACTTCCTGACTCCCTGAGACAGCCTACCCTGCTTAATGCAGAGTACCTTTTCCCTGTTAAGCCCTATTTGAGAGCCAGTTTGGTGTAGTGGTTAAGTGCGTGGACTCTAATCTGGGAGAACCAGGTTTGATTCCCCACTCCTCCACATGCAGCTGCTGGATGACCTTGGACAAGCCATGGTTCTGTCAGAGCTGTTCCTGAGAGAGCAGTCCTTGAAAGAACTCTCTCAGTCCCACTTACCTCACAGGGTGTTTGTTGTGGGGAGGGGAAGGGAAAGGAGTTTGTAAACTGCTCTGAGAAGCCGAGTGAAGGGCAAGGTATAAATCCAATCTCTTCTTCTGTTTTGTCTCTCTTCATCTCCTTGTTTGCCAAGTCTTAACTGAGGCTCTGATAGCCTTGCTGTGCCTCCAAAACTCCTGCCCTCCTTTCTTCCTCAGAGGTTCCAACATGTCCTGTTCGTTGATGTCACTGGGAATTTGCATATGCTCCCTGTGGGCTGGATTTTCTGTGATACCTCAAGGATGGAAATAAAGGCTGTCCCCAAGTATACATTTAAAAAAGAAGAAGAAGAAGAAGAAGAGGAAGTAGTCCTGCATTCACATACAATGTCCAATAAAAAGGGTGTGGGTTGGGTCCAGTAATTCTCCATTATACCATTTGGGACCATTGACTGTAATGGTCCCCATAGGGTATAATAGAGCTGAAAAAAAATGGGTTACCCAAATATTCACCAAATCCAAATACCCTACCAGTATTGGGATTCGGGAATATTGGTAAATACCAATATTCTTTGGGTTCAGTATACCTGAACCTGAAAAAAATAGTGGTTTTTATTGCGCATCCCCAATACCTATATTTTCATTTATCATAAACAGAGGAGAAAAAAGGTTCCTCTTTTTAAAACACATAATGGGCCAAAAAAAAAAACATTTCTTTAACTTTACTGTATATAGATTATTTATCTCTGTAGGCTAAGAGTCATAATATTGTTGTGCTTTTTCCCAGTAATGACTTCAAAGGAAAAGTTTTCAAATGCAATCTCCTACTCTATTTATTCATGTAAAAGGCATTATGCTGCAGACATGAGGAGATTACATTTCTGTTGCTTCAGTCCCCATGGTATTTGGTGGCACATTAACTGTTCTCTGTCATCAAATACTTCAGAAAGCAGAATGAAACCAGGTGTCATTCTGATGCGATTTGGCATTTTCATAAAGGATTTTGTTTGTGTTCCATTCTAAATTGGATTGTGCCACTTTATAGGTTAAACTAGAGTGGTGGTAATAATCTCTTACTGTATAGTAGAAATGAGAATATCGTGTTATCGGATTTCTGTTTCCTTAAAGCCAAATTGCTTATTTGTTCCTAGGATCTACTGGGTCTCATTAATGTGTGGTTCTTTATATACATTCTTCAGCTGAGTGGTTCACTGATGCAGGGTGGAGGTGCTGTGCAAAGGAAATATCCTTTCGTAAATTGCTTATAATGATCACAAAGAAAATGTTAACTTTGTATTGTAGAACAACTTTAACTCATATATGGATTTTAAAAAAGTTTTATTAGGAATATGCTATCATAAGCTCTGTCCCAGCACCATGTGATATCCCTATGCATTACATATAAACAATAATATCAAGTAGAGAGGGAATAGCCTAGCTGTGGGAGGTACATTCTTCATCAAACCATAACCTCACTTTGTAAACTTTATCTAGTTTCTGCATCCTATTGAGATGCTTCATAAATAATACTGAAGCTAACAAGTATCTGCTTTTCTTTATTGATTTATTGGAAGATTTTCATGATGAGGAAACTGTTATTTATAGCTGAATTGCAACACAAAAAGTATTCATCCTAACCATATTGTGTGTGTGTGTGTGAGAGAGAGAGAGAGAGAGAGAGACAGAGAGAACCAAACAGACAACCAAAATAAAATTCTTTTTTTTAAAAAAAAAAACAGATTGGTAACGAAACTGTTTTTGTAGAGATTTGCTGGAAGAAGAAGAGGAGGAGGAGGAGGAGATTGGATTTATACCCCACCCTTTACTACCTGAAGGAGTCTCAGAGTGGCTTACAAACTCCTTTCCCTTCCCCTCCCCACAACAGACACCATGTGAGGTAGGTGGGACTGAAAGAGCTCTCCTGAGAACTGTTCTTGAGAGAACAGCTCTGAAAGGACTTACGACTGACCCAAGGTCACACCAGCAGCTGTATGTGGAGGAGTGGGGAATCAAATCCGGTTCTCCCAGATCAGAGTCCACGCTCTTAACCACTACACCAAACTGACAATTGATCTTGTACTTAGGGTTGCAAACTTTGGGTTGAGAAATTCCTGGTGATTTGGGGTAGAGCCTGTGGGGAGTGAGATTTGGAAAGTGGAGGGGCCTCAGTTGGGTGTATTGCCATACAGTCCACTCTCCAAAGCAGCAATTGTCTCTAGAGAAACTGGTGTTATCTGGAGATCAGCCATAATTCCAGAGGATCTCCGGGCCTGTCTTGGAGGTTTGCAACTCTGGTTGTTCCAGGGATTCCCAGTTGTGTCAGTGAAGCCAGTTTGATGTAGTGCACTGAACATCAATCTATTGTGGTGGTGAGGCAATATCTATTGTTACTACCAAAGGAACAGAGATGCTCAGAGCTGATTTATACACATGTTAAGTTAAAGTTTAGGGCCACAGATGATGAATTACAAAATTAAATTACTATATATTGTTTGGATCTCACCTAGATTTTTGCAGGAAACAAAGAGAGGGTGATGTTTGCTGATTTGCCCCTTCAGTTCCTTTCAAGCTATTCCCAGGGCTCATCTGTCACTCAGGAGCAGCACTTTGGGGTGCTGTGGGAGGGATGAACTGGCAAAAATACCACCCTCCTTGCACAATTTAGGTAGGAGTAAACATGCTTTAGTTTTACCTTTTGTTTCAAGAGGCTGTGGGACATCTTGAAATAGTTTAGAGCAGGGGTGGCCAAACTACGGCTCAGGAGCCACATGCGGCTCTTTCACACATATTGTGTGGCTCTTGGCAAGGTGGCTGGGAAAGTGAAGGGGAGGCATGCCTCCCTGACTGTCTTCCCTTTCCCAGCCAGTGTTCCCTTCCCTGGGTAGACTTGAAGTGTGTGTGTGGGAGCAGATAAAAAAAGCAATTTTAAATGCATTCTCCAAGCCCCCCCCCCCCAGTCAGCTTGGAGAAGGCATCTGTCTCTTTAAATCCCTTCTCCAAGCCAAACCAGCTTGGAGAAGGGGTGGGTGGTGGTGGTGGGGCTTGGAGGACATATTTAAAGATAAAGTTGCTTTCTTTCCACCTCTCCCTCCTCCCAACTATTTACTTTCTTCCCACTTTCTTCCTTTCTACTTTCTTTCCACTTTCTTCCTTTCTCTGTCTCATTCTCTCCTTCCTCCCCTTCTAAAGTTAAATGTATTCCCCAAGCCCTGCCACACCACCATGCCGGCCTGGCTGGCTCAGAGAAGGCATTTGTCTCTTTAATTGCCTTTTCCAAGCCAAGCCAGTGCAGCAGTGAGGGTGGAGAGCTTGGAAAACACATTTAAAGTTAAAGGTTTTCTCCAAGTCCCCACCCCACAAATTTGCATATTTTTCAATAAAAACATCTGTGTGGTATTTATGCATGTCTTGCAGCTCTCAGACATCCAACTATTATTTTATATGGCTCTTATGTTAAGCAAGTTTGGCCATGCCTGGTTTAGAGCCTCAACATGTCCAAATTCGGCCCTTGAGATGCTAGTTACCAACAAGATGACTTTCCTGATATGATCCAAGGCTTGGTAAACCCCCCCCCCCTTGCAAATATGAGTCTGTTGCTGTATTATGGGAAAGACTGTAGTAGAGCAGTAGTGCAGTATTTTATCACACACTAAAAAAGCTATACAAATGATAGTTGTCCATTGTAATAACTAAGACTAGCTTGAGCTTTAAGCTGCCAAAGACATCAGCTAG
Source organism: Lepidodactylus listeri (assembly GCA_029233225.1). Taxonomy (NCBI): domain Eukaryota; kingdom Metazoa; phylum Chordata; class Lepidosauria; order Squamata; family Gekkonidae; genus Lepidodactylus; species Lepidodactylus listeri. The sequence continues at coordinate 111,595,038 of JARCFY010000001.1, read as the reverse complement.
GTAAAATGGGCCATTTTTCTGAATTGCGTTAACTGTTAATATCTTTCTTTAAGCTACATGTTTTAAACAGCAAAATTTTGCATTTCCTCACACACAAAAAAGCAACTGAACACTGAATTCACAAATTCATTCAATTACACATTCAAAAATTTCATTCAATTACGCATTCAAAGGTCGAGCTCCACTACAGAAACAGTTAACCTCCCTTTCTGGTATAAAATGAAGTTAGCATATGCTGAAGGCTTCAAGGAATATTTTAGTGATAGGTTTGGCTCCATCAGCCTTTTTTCAAATCTGAATTCAAAAGGAGCAGTCCAGAATAACAACAAACCCCACACCTTTGTAACATAGTATCAGTTTCTTAATCAAAGTTCAGTTGTGTTAGTAAAGGACACTTTGCATACTTTTTCTATCAGATGCCAGAGGCCTCATATTTAAGATCAAGAATAGCATAATCAGGATATGATTTGCCCCTTCAGCAGAGAAAACCAGAAATTGTAGATTGCATCTAAATGACGCTGTTTGCATTTGCCTTTATCACAAGAACATTGAAAGACTATATTTGTGTACTTTTTATGCCCCATAATACTTTTAAAACAATAATATAAAAACAATATAAACAATTCAATAAAATTGACATTAAAAACAACATATAAAAAGTAAAATATTCACCTACCAGGAGGGCATTCTCCATTTGTCCAGGCTAATGTTTCACTGAAAGGTCTCTGAAACAGCTCTGTTTTGCAGTCTTTCTGACTGATGATATCCCAGTCATGGCACAGCCACTGAAGAAGTCCAGGCCTGGACTGCCGTAGAATGTACTTTAGACACTGAGGGATGGTACAACCTAACGGCCTCTCCCCAGCCTTTGGGGTGATTGAGCTACGGTATTCCTACCTATTTTCTATATTTGTACTGGGTTCAGTTTATTTTTCTTTGAAGTGACTAGTCAATTCTGCTTCCTGAAGGCTGACCAGTTCTCTATAAAAGTAATCTCTTTGGGGTCTGAGGTAACTTTATATATTGAGGACAACTGCCCTATATACACCAGAAAGTCAGGCACCCATGCATATAAAAGTCAAGCAGCACAGCTCTTTATTACACCGAAAATTCAACAGGGGGGTGGGATGTATTTACACAGGATATTTTGTTTCTTTGTGACTAAACACGTTACTTTGCCTTCATATATGCTGTAGGCTTAGTACTCTCCATATAACCTAGATGTTCTTTTGTTTACAAAACCCTCCTCTGACTTCACTATCCAATAACTTTTTGGTGGTTAACCTTTGGGCTTTATTTGCCTGGTCTCTTGAGTCTACTGGTGCGACAACCCCAGCTTTTTTGACTCCTCATAACCCTTAGCCCTTTCTTAGCCACCTTATAAGTTTCTTTAGAGCAGTGTATTTGGTGTTCATGACTACTGAGGTCTTATACTTTCCCTTCTCTGGCCCCTCACCTCTTTATATTAAAAGGTACTAGTTCAGAGGGTTATTCAGCCACAGTTTTCCACTTGAACTGCTATATGGCTGCGTCTACTGAGCCCAGAGTCTCCTGTCCTCCTCAGAGCTCTCTCGAACTGTTTTTTTAATAGTCAGCTGTTCACAGTTATCTGTCACTCACTGAGAACCTCTGTCCCCCCTCTCTCTCAGTGACTCAATATATGTGACTCAGCAGCTCTTTTGTTTACTTGCTGCTGTTCACAAACCTACAATGCTGTCACAGATGGACTGATAATATTCCTTGCTGGGAAGATTGGAGCAGCCACACAGGAATATATCAAGAGAGATGGTCCTTCAAGAATATTGGTTCCAGGGCATGAAAGACTTTAAAGATGAACTATTTAAAATTCTCATTTTATTTTTTAGCCTTTTTAAAGAGAATCTAGTAGGAAGCAGGCTTTATATGCTTCTCATTTACAGAAGACTTTCCAGGAGGTCTGTTCAAAGTTACACATCATGGAAATTTCAATCTGTGACTATGTGTTGTTGTGACTTCTCTGTCATGGCATCACAATTCCAGAATTTGCTTGCTATAACAGTCATATCCTAGTCTGAAATGCTAACCACTGACCCACACTGGTCTCTGCTAAACAGCAGCAAAGCTCACCTGAATGAGTCCTGCAAATTGCATGGTGGCAAGTCATCTGCTGGTTGCTGGCAGGCCTGGCCATACGAAGTCTTCACTCTAAGGGCAAAACAGCCCTGGAAAGGACCTTTCCGTGCCCCCTGCCTTTTTCTGACAGAAACCAAGATTTGAAAGCACGTGTTTAGGCCTCCCATAAATTTACCTGTTAACAGGGTTGCCAGGTCTGGGTTGGAAAATACCAGGAGACTTTGGGAGTGGATCCAGGGGAGGGTGGGGTTTGGGAAGGGGAGGGGCCTCAGCATGGTACAATGCCATAGAGTCCTCCCTTCAAAGCAGCCATTTTCTCCAGGGGAGCTGATCTCTGTTAGCCGGAGATCAGTTGTAAAAGCAGGAGATCTCCAGGCCCCACCTGGAGGCTGGGAACCCTCCCTGTTAAGGAGAATTAAAGCTGCATGTCATCCACATATTGGTGGTGCCTTACTTCAAATGCCCTGATGATTTCTCCCAGTGGTTTCATGTAGGTGTTAAACAACACAAGGGATGAGATGAAACCCTGCAGGGCCTTATAGCATAGATGTTATGGGGCCAAGCAGCAGTCCCAGAGTACTATGGTTTGGTATTGGACACTCAAGAAAGAGTGGAACCACTGAAATAACTAAGCAAAACAACAACAGTGACCTAATATCTAACCTAGAGAAGAAGGCTGGGCAAATACAAAGATATTTTCCTGGTGTAAAAAAAAGCATCAGATTTTACCCAAGCAGAAGGCTATGGAAAATACATTGAATAGGAGAGGAAACATAATGGCGTATCTGGTTCAGAGCTGGCTGCATGTGTCTCCTTGACTCCTGAGGAGTCTTCAGCCATACTGGACTCAGGCTGGTCAAGCTGGCCCATGACAATATCGTCTCCAGTATCCTAACAGTTGTGTCCCTTTGTCATTGCCTCATTTCCATCCTGGCAGGCAAAGGTGGCCTCCACCTGCAGAGGGTCATTTGTTCCACAGATGGAAGAGCTGTGTATTGATATAATATAGCTTTGCTCTAAGACATTGGCAAAGTTGTGAACCTAGTCAAATAGGCAAAGAGCAAGGACAGACACTGCAAATTACTTAAAAATGTTAGATGCAGTTTGAGAGACTGTTTGATAAGGCCATTATGTCCTTTGAGATCATTTTAAGAGTATTTTCCAGTACATAACAAAGAGTTTATTTGAGTACAAGAGCCAGGGGAAAAATCAGATACCCTGGGTTGCATGTACACACCATTTTGTGAATTTAGTGGGATACTATTATGTAGTAATAAAATCCAGATTTTAATCTATGAAAAATAATAGGAGTCAATGGATCCTAGCAGCAGATGAACAACATGAAATCTGATCCGAACAACAACAAAAAAGCTCAAGTGAAAATTAATACTAATTTCATGAGCTTTTTGTTGTTGTTCTATAAAAAGTATACAAAAACAAATTAAACTAACTTTAAAGGGCTTTAAAAATTATTAGAGACGATTCTTGATGATTTATGTAATCAAAGTAGGATTTACATGTTTATATTCCTGTTATATCTTCTTGCTGAAAGCATTATGAGAAACCCCTCCGCAATAGTGGTGCTTTTTTTTGGTCCATATAAAATTAACTAGTACTTATAGTTCTGTTTTCTAGGATTAACTTCAGTAAACAGAACAGCTGGATTAATTTTGTGTTTCTACTATATAGGCAACCACCTCTTAGGAAATAAGAATCCATCTTTTTTTAAAAAAAAAATCTTGCTATTTAAAAAATGCAGCCTATAGAAGAGATATTACTACTTATTTCATAAAAGGTCAAATGCATTTCAAAGTTTGCATGATTATATGTGTACGATGACAGAAACGTCATCTGTTATATAACAAATACACAGCCTTTGCTGAATGACAAAAGAAGAGGTGACAAACATGCTGTTGAGCCTCTGTTTTCAATGGCCTCTGTTTTTAAGATCACTCATCAACAGGAGCAAAGGTTATAATCAGGGCTATTTTTGGGCAGGAATGTACAGGAATGGAGTTCCGGCTGGCTTCCGAGTTGGCCACGTCTACAGCCTCCCCCCCGGGTTCCCCAGGCACCTCGCAAGCTGTGGAGCAGCTGGGGAAGCCAAGCCGATTCAGGGAAGGAAGGCAGTTTAAGCTGCCTCCCCTCCTCAGGTTTCCCAGGTGCCCCACAGCTGTGGGGTGCCTGGGGAAGCTGATCCAGAAACTGCCTTCCTTCCCTCTGGTTCCTCATGCACCCCGCAAGCCACGGGGCACCTGGGGAAGCTGATCCTGGGAGTGAATTGAGCTGTCAGGGGTGTGGCCTAATATGCTAATGCGTTTCTGCTGTTGTGTGTGGCCTATTATGCTAATGAGTTCCTACTGGGCTTTTTCTCCAAAAACCCCCCTGGTTATAATCAATTGTCATTCTATACAGGGAGTACTCAGGGTAGGAAATACAGTAACAGAGTATATCAATGCATGTTTATGTAGCTGACAAACAGTGCAAATCTTTCTTCCACAAATTAAAAAAAAGAGGAATCAGATTAGGGCATGCATTCGCAAAGCTAAGCCTTGTAATGAACAACACCAATGTCTTTTGCCTGAAGATTGAATTATTCAGTTCATGTACCCTACCAGCCATGACTGATGATTCTCAAACAGTTTTTTTAACAAAAAACATGAACCAGAAGCTGAGGATGGGCCAGCATGCCAAAGAAAGATTCATGCCCAGCATCACAATAAAGGGAATGGTTAAGTAAAGGAAGAAACAAAGGGGGTATAATGTGACAGAGTCAAACACGGTAAGTATCAGTAGGAAGGTCATATGATATGAACTCCATTTAAGAACTGGACAAAGTGAACAAAAACAAATGGATTGATTTGCATGTGGACTGATGAATGCAGAGGCACATAAATTTTTTTGGCTGAAACAAGGCTGCATATTTTATTTTATGGAACATCTGGGCATATCAAATTCAGATCCAAAAAAGTAGAATTTTGTTAATGGTGCTATCGTTTCCACTAACTGTATTGAAGAGCAACGTTTAGAAAAATGTAGGAATATTATCAGTGTTATTAGTCACATCTAAAGCTCTTAGCCACTGTAAGAAGAAACTGATCTTAATTTTTATAATTTTTTTTAAAAAAATGAATATACACATACACAAAACAAATGCCATCAGCAAAACCAAACCAAACCAAATGATAACTTCATATCCAATATAAAAGATGATACCATCATGTTATGATAATGTTCCAGCCATCAGGGAAAACAACAACATAACCCCCCCGAAAATATATAAACCATTTGTAAATAGCCTATCACGGGGAGTGTGTGTGTGTGTGTGTGTGTGTGTGTATGGTGTGTTGTTTTGCATGCTTATAAGCAGGACTTCAGCCCTGCTAGAGTTGTCTTAGAGTTAAGGAGAATCACTAATAAACAATGAGCTGATCACTCTACACGTCTGAACCCAGTACATTTCACTGGTGATGAGGATGGGATCCTGATGAGTGAGCCTGATCCAACCAGCACTGTATCGCACAACGAGCCCCAGCACCCCACACCCTGCATCGCTACACAGACCATAGCTGCTGCTCCAGGACATCTGCTAGAATTTGACCATGCTCACCCAGAGCTTTGGGAAACCTGGGTAGAACAGCTAAAGTACTACATCATGTTCCAGGACACTGGCAAAACCAGTAAGAAGAAGGCCCTCCTGCTCAGTGCCTGCGGAATTGTCATGCTGCAACTCGTCCAGGGCCTCATTGTACCACAAACCCTAGAAGAGTCCTCATATGACAACCTCCTCAAGGTGCTCACTGGCCATTTTGTGCCTCAACAGACTAAGATGGCATGTCACATGGACTTTTTCTGGTGCCAACAAAAGCCCAATGAAGAGGCCACTGACTTTGTGGTGGACCTTCGCCAACTGTCCCTCAACTGCATGTTCCCAGACCTTGAGGATGCCCTTCTCAACCAGTTCATCATGGGTGTACAAGAGCAGAAACTCCGCCACAAACTCATTAGCCACGTGGAACTCACCCTGGAGTTGGTGCTTCATGAGGCCACCACTTTTGAGAAGGCTCAATGCAACTGCCAGGCTACACACCAAGCCTCCACATCCCCGGCTTCAGAGGCCTCTAGTGAGGAAGAGATGCATCAGGCTCAGGTTATTTATTTATTTATTTATTTTGACTTGTATCCCGCCTAGCCAGCATAGGCCGGTTAGAGTTGTTCGCTGCCGCATACCCCACAAAAACCAGCACAACGACTCATGTGCCAGCTGTGGAGACGACCACAAATGCTGCTCCTGCTGTTTCTGTAACAAGACCTGCAGGACCTGTGAAAAGCCTGGCCACATGGCTCACGTCTGTTGCTTCAGAGGCACCAGGAGATGCCTGGCTGTGCACCAGGAATTAGCAGAGCTGCACACAACCGCAGTCCACCAACACCAGGTACTGCATTCGCTCTGGGATACCCCCCATAAAAATCAAAGTAACTGCTAATTGAGGGTATGCGCTGTGTGATGGAGCTGGACACAGGGTCCCCCATCTCCATTATCTCAGAAGAGACTCTCCGGAGGTCCATAGGGGAGTCCCTGCCTTAGACCCACTGGCTTCACCCTCTGGAACTTCCAAAAGAACATGGTGGCCATTAAAGGATAGGGTAAATTCCATGTGCAATACAAGAATTTCCGGAGAATATTGGACTTGTTGGTGATGGAAGGGTGGCTCACCAGTTTACTAGTACTGGTGTGGTTCGCACCCTTGGGATCTGAAGTGACAGGGGTGCGCCACATGCGGACTTCAAACTTTGATAATATGTGCAACCAGAAAAGCCAGGAACAAATGCAGTTATAAGTTTAGTCCTTTCTCTCTAATCTTTTTATTTTGTTCTTTTATATATTACCTTTGAGTGGCTGTTGGTTGGGGGACAGGCATAAATTGCAAGTAAACAGCCTCTTGGGGTTTTTTCCAGGCTATCCAGATAGATTTTTTTTTGTAGAAGAAGCACAGAAGCAAGAAGCTTGTCACTGGAAGATAAGAGGGAAAGGCAATTCTTCTGTTTTCTATCTGGGACTGCTTTGAAGAGGGAGGTTGCTATCAATGCCCAATAAGAGGGAACCAGTAATGAAAAGCCAGGAACGAATGTTATTATAAGTTTAGTCTTTTCTTTCTAATCTTTGTGTTTTGTTCCTTTATATATTATCTTTGAGCGGCTGTTGGTTGGGAAACGGCAAAAACGTACTCCCAGGAGCAATCGATTTGAGGGCAGAAGTGGAGGAGGCATAGAAGTGGAGGAGCAAAGGATGGGAGGAAGCAGAGGAGTGAAGGTGCAAAGGAGCAAAGGATGGGCAAAAAGGTGGAAAGGCAGAGGACTCAAGGATCTGCACGAGAGGAAACAGCTGGAGACAGAAGAAGAGACGGAGATAGCGGAGGTGGAGACAGCAACGGAAAAGTGTAAGAAGGACATAGAAGGAACGTAGAGGCAGAGAAGACTTGAAACGGGACGATATTGAGAAGGATAAAAGAGAAGGGGGGGAAAGAGAGAGTGGAAGTAAAAGAAAAAGGATGGTGACATGGAGAGGGAAATCCTAGAGGAAAGAAAGGGGAGGAAACAACATCACAATATAAGGGAAGCTATTATAAATAATATAAATAAGCAAGGAAGAAAAACTCAATATAAAGTAAATGCACCTATAACACTTAAAGACATGTAGGGCGAATGGCTACAGGAACTAGTGGAACTAGTGGTAACAGAAAGGCTTCTATATAATCCCCAGGACAGGCTCCAATACAGTCAACTTAATTAAATACAGTAGCCTTCCTGCTACACAATGAGTATAACACAATTGACAATAAAAGATTTAAAAAATCTTATACAGGAAACTATAGCTCAAGAGATGAAAAATACAGCTGAGGTAACATTGCCTATATTAATTAGAAAAGAAATGGAGTCAATCCAGATAAAAATGGGAGAAATAGTAGAACAGATTAAAACAGAGACTGAAAAGCAAATAAATGAAAATAAACAAGAATTACAAAAAATTGCTGCAGCTAGTGGTATAATGGAAGAAAAGATGCAGGAGATCAGGAGGTACAGGAAATAAAATACAAAATGGACAGAATGGAAGAAATGCTGATTGGTCTTGAAATGGATACTGCAGCATTAATAATAAGGTGCCAAAATATCCTGGAAACTATAAAAAAAAAATCTGAAAGAAGTCATAAGTCAAAATCTAACAGAACAATTAAATTTAGGAACTAAGGAGGAATTTGAAAGAGAACTAGATCAGGAAAAGCATGTTATATGCAAAATGAAATAAAGTACCTAGGGAAGTACATATAAAATTTAGTAGGAAGGAAATGAGGGACAAGATTCTTAGAGAAGCAAATAATTCCAAGATAACCATACAGGACACAGAAATAAAAATCTTAAAGGAAGTACCATGGAGAGTACGAGAAAAGCGACAAAACTATACAGTCCTAACAAATCTGTTAAGAGATAATGGAATTACATATAGGTGGCTATGCCAGAAGGAATTTTATTTAATTATGAAGTAAGGAGGTATAAAATAGACTCAATCTTGGAGACTTTCTTGATAGGAATGGTGAAAATTTAGGCTGGTAAGAAGAAGAAGAGAGCGAAGCTGAAGAAAAAACCACAAAAACACAAACACGGGGGGGGGGGAAGAATAGAAAAACGAGAAGACAGAAACATACAAATTTAACACCCTCACAAATGCTCACACGCTATCAATATAGAACAAAGGCAAGGGGTAACAAAGATAAAGATGGGAAAAAGCTTAAATTGCTTTTGGTTAATGTTAATGAGCTGAATAGCCCACAAAAAAGAAAGAGAACATTTCTACAAATTGATAAACTACAGGTAGATATAATTTGCTCACAAGAGACACATATCAAGAAGGATGATGTGAAGTATTTGGAAAATAAGAAATTAGGAAAGCTTTTTATCCCAGCTGATATGAAAAAGAAAAGGGGAGTGATTACTTATGCTAAAGAACAGCTATCCCCAGAGATAATATATGCCTCAAGTGATGGAAGAATAGTGGGAATCATAGTTATCACACATAACAAGAAGATACTAATTCTAAATATTTATGCACCTAATCAAAATCAGGAGGAATTTTTCAAATATATTTGAGATATATTTGAGATATAGTGGCAGTACAGAGTTGTGATGATATTTGTATAGCAGGAGACTATAATGCTGTTTTTGATTCTAAGATTGATAGGAAGAACCAGATGGAACATAAAAAAAGTTCTCCCCAAGACTTTTCTAGAATTAGCTGAGGAAAAGTATAGTTGATACATGGAAAATTAGGAATATAGATAAAAAGGACTTAACCTACTATTCGGCAAGACATAACTCTTGGTCTCAAATAGATATGTTATGAATCTCAACAGCTGTGGTTAATGAAATAATAGAATGTGAAATATTGCCTAACACATTTGCAGACCATAGCCCACTAATGTTAACATTCCAAGGAATATACAAAAAAACACACAAGATGGACAATGAACAAATACTTACTAAGGGATCAAGAATTTACTAAAAAAAATGGAATAGAGATTCAAGAATTTTTTAAAAGAAACATATACAACCAGATATTGCAATGAAAACTGTATGGGAAACTTTTAAAGCATATATAAGAGGGTGGTTTATTAGTGAAGATGCTTGAAAAAAGAAACAAAAGAAAAAGATGTATAAAAAACTAGCAGACCAAATTAAAATAGAGGAAGATAAAATGAAAAAAAACCTAAGGACACTGGAAAAATAAAGATTAAATTAAGGATGCTACAACATCAAATGAATTTACTGTTAACTGAAGAAATCACAAAAGAGAATATTCTAAACAATACTATTTTGAAAACGCAAACAAACCAACAAGATGGCTTGCCTATAAAGTAAGGAAAGAAAGAGAAAAAAAGATAATTAAAACCTTAAGAAATGGGAAGGGAGAAGAAAAGCATAACTCACAAGATCTTAAAAACATAGCAGAAAACTTCTTTAAAAACTATACCAACAAAATGCACAAAATGATCAACTTTTAAAAGATTACATATGCAAACAGAATACGAAAATATTTAATAAAAAACAAAAATTAATATTAAATGACCCAATCACTATCTGTGAAATTACAGAATCAATAAAGAAACCGAAAAAGAATAAAATGCAAGGTCTAGATGGGATACCAACAGAAATTTATCAGAGATTCCAAGAACAAATAATGCTACCCTTAAATGAGTTATTTCAAGAGATGGGCAAAATGGAAAAGGTATCAGATTCATGGAATCAAGTGCTGATTACATTAATTCCTAAACCTAACACAAATGAAAAAGAAATCAAAAATGTCTTCTGGGGGGTGCCACAGTTTCTGGGGTTTTCCATCGATGCGCAGAGCATCCATCTCACTTCTGACAAGGTCCACACCATCATCAAAGCCCTGGCTCCCACTTCCAAGTCGGAACTCCAGGCCTTCTTGGGACTGCTGAACTTTTATCATTCCTTCTTGCCCCACAAAGCTGTGATTGCTGAGCCCCTGTACCGACTACTGGACAAGAAGGCCCCCTGGGTTTGGGGTCAGAGGTAGGCTGACATGTTCTGAGCAGTCAAGGAACTGCTCACGTCCAATATGGTCCTCACACATTTTGATAAATCATGGGGGGGGGGGGGAGCGGCGGCACAATCTTCCCATTATATTCTATGGGGCCATAGAATACAATGGGAAGATCGACTCCAGAGAGAAGGGGTTTAAAAAACCCTTCTCTCTTCGCTTCCCCCCCTGCCCACCTTAGCAGGCCAGCTGGGGAAGGGAAGGGGAGGCTTTTGGAGATGCCTCCCCCCCCCCCGTTTGCTTGCCCAGCCGGCCTGCCAAGGTGGGGTGGGGGGAAGCAGCAGCGTGCTCTCTCTCTCCCAGGCATTTGGGGCAGGGGTGGGGAGCTGGGAGTAGGGCTTGCTGCTGCCACCATTTGTGCCGGCTGCTGAGCTGCCGGAGCAGCGCTCCGCCATGCCCCGGCCCCAAATGACCCCTGACAGGAACAATAGCAGACCAGGACTCTGGAATGAACCTATCAAATAGTAATGTTTTATAAATAGCCTATCAGTGGGAGTGTGCATAGAGTGTGTGTGTTGTTTTGCATGAATATAAGCAGGGCTTCAGCCCTGCTAGAGTTGTCTTAGAATTAAGCTGAATTACTAATAACTATGAGCTGATCACTCTATGCATCTGAACCCAGTACAAATCAATAACTATTGTGATAAAAGGAAAACAAGAATTGATGCTGAACACCAAAATTATATCTTCTAGTGTTAATCTTCGGGACATGCTGCTCACTCCGGAATCTTTGGTTCCCTAAAGGAGTCCCTTAAAGAGACTCGCCATTGATGGACTGGGGATCTTTCCCATACAGTCTTATCTGTGTTGTGCAATGTCCCAAATTAAATTTAAACAAAAGTTTCTATTTCAGTGCTGCCTATTTCACATCCTTATCAAGTCTAGTCCTATGAGCCACTGGCAGCCTGCATAATAGCCATAATCATTTCCTTTCCCAAAGGTACATCATGGGCTGTCCAAGTCCTTCTCCCTTGGGTGACTGTGAGATGACCCAGAGGTAACCAGAGATATGGTATTTTTTATTTCTATTAGTCTCTGTACCACTGGATGCATATTTATTTGAGCAGTCAAGATTTCATATGAGAGATCTGGAAATATTTGGGTGATAACATCTAGTTTCAAACCTTTTTGGCTATGAGCAGTTTCTAAAATTAATTTCTTTGTTTGAGCATCCACAATCTCTGCAATAATATCCAGGATTAAGGCTGGGCTAGTATTTAGTGTGTATGCTGTCATAACCACTGTACCTGGAAGTTTCAGCTCCCCACTCAGCCAAGAATTTAAAGTTGTAGTCAGGTTGGTATTCAGTTCAAAGTTTGGAGGAATCCCACATATTTTAATTTTCTGTTCACACACTCTAAATTCTAATAACATTAATTTATGTTTGGACTAGGCTTCATAATCATGTAGCTCAAAGTTTGGAGGAATCCCACATATTTTAATTTTCTGTTCACGCACTCTAAGTTCTAATAACATTAACTTATGTTTGGACTAGGCTTCATAATCATGTAGCTCCAAGGTAGCTTGTTTATTATTTCTCAGCTGAGTCTGCAACTACTTTAATTTCTTCCATGCTCTTAGTAAAATTGTCTATTTTTGTTGTCATTGGAGAGATAAGACTCTTAATTTCTTCTTTTATTTCTTGTTTCAGTTCTGTAAAAAAAATCTTGCATGTGTTGTTTTTTTTAAAATTGAGACTTCGTGTTTTCTTCTGCTGGCCCAAGCCTCCTCTCCTGATTCAAGTGGTGGTGGGGTAGTCTTCTCCCTTGGCCGGCAGAGGTCTGTGTGTTTTCTTCTTTTCACCCTTGGGTCATCCCATCTCAGCCTTTGAGATTAGAAGTTATCTTGTTATTTATGGTAGGCATCTTAAATTCTTTTAGTTTGAGACAACGGGGAGACAGCATCTGGTGCCGGTGTTCGAATCAACGTCTGCTGGAAGTTCTCCCAACTGCTAGTAAACCTAATCATGCCTTAGGCAGATTCTTGTTTGTATTGTTTCATAATTATATAATCCTATACTTAGTGCATTGTTTATTGAATGTTGTATGCTGTTTGATTGGTTTTATATATTTGTGAGAGAGTGTGTGTGTACATATGTTCACACAGAAGTATGTACAGTATATATAGTATAATAAAATGAAAACAGAATGTAGAAGAATAATCCTTGGAAGGGGCATTCACAACAGATTACACTGTGGATTGATTTGTCCTGGCCCTATTAACTTCTAATGAGGTAAGAGGTGCAATTGTCTTAGGGCAAAGTAGGTTAGCCAATCAGGAGAGGGCAGTTTACTGACTGTTTTATCCTGCTACTCCCTCTCACCTACAGCATTTCTTCTGTGGCTGACCTGCCAACCCTCCCTATGGGCAGCATGATATTAGCTGATCACTAGGGCTAAGCAGGAATTGGGAGGGGATAATTTTGCCTGCTACATCCTGTTTCTGTGGGTTGTCCCCTCTCCATTAAGTAAACCTGATTATAATAATTGCTTCGGGCACGGCTAGTTGGCAGGTATAGGGTGGGTGGCTTTGGAGAGGTAGGGATAATCAGCAATCAACTTGGAAATCTGTTTTGATGTGTGGAGTCTGGAACAGGCCATCACATGTTTTGTGGCTGGGTGCACTGTGAAAGAGCACCCTTAGTGTTGAGCAACGTCTTTTGAGCCTTACAGCACATCAGGGGAAAAGAGTGAAGCTTGGCACTTTTTTGCACATATGGCTTTGTCAGTAGTGATAAGTAAGACCTGTGGAAATGGTGGCTATAGACGAAGAAGAAGAGATTGGATTTATACCCCGCCCTTCAGTCACTTGGAGTCTCAGAACGGTTTACAAACTCCTTTCCCTTCCCCTCCCTTTCTCCTTTCCCCTCCCTTTCTCTTTTTTTTTTTTAAAGATTTTTATTGATTTTATCTATTTCTACTACTACATCGCAACTTTTCTAAGCTATGTTTACCTTATACAGAGTGTACTTTAACATTTGCTTAATATTACCTTACCATTAATACATATGAAGCATTTTAAACCTTGGTTAATATTCAATTAAAATTGTTACTGATGATATATGAAAAATAAAAAAGCTGTTTGACAGACATGTTCTTTTGAAGGAATGCTTAATTATACAAATTATATATAATATATAAGTGCTATTTCAAAAAACATTTCAGCCCTTATTTCTTCTTTCGTCCTCTTCTTGTCTTAACAGTCTCTTCTTGTACCTTTGGAGCTGCTGCTCCTTTTTCCGAGTCAGAAATTTCCTCTTCGCTCTTTGAGCTATCAAATCCATACATACTTTCTTGCGATACCAGCGAACCATCTGAGTCTCTCTCTTTTCTCTTTTCTTTGCTTTTTTCCAAAAAACTTTTTGCCTGTTGAACAGAGTCAATCTTATATTTTTTGTCTTTGATGCTGAAGCTCAGTCCTTCCGGAACATTCCATCTGTAGATAATAGATTCAGACTGAAGCCAAGATGTCAGTTTTCCATAGGCTTTCCTTCTTTTCCTTATTTCAAATGGGATATCTTTCATCACTTTAATTTCTTTTCCTTTGATCTTCAGAACCGCTTTATTTGTGGTCCTAAGACCCACATCTCTTGTTGACTTTTTGGAGAACCTTATCTGAATCTCACCAGGCAGGCTTTTCTTTTTAGTATAGTCTGGATAGGTTCTGTAAACCATATCCATATCACTTTTTATTTCTGCTGCTTTTAAGCCCGTCACTGGTTCAAGCGCTTCACTTAACAGATTTTTAAGGTCTTCTCCTTTATCCTCTGGTACATTCTGAAGTCTTAGGAAAAAATTCGATCTTTCCATCTGTAGTTTCAAAAGCTGATCAGAGTGGAAGGCCTTTTCTTTCTCCGCTTTTTGTAGCCTTGAATCATGATTTTTTACTGAAGTCTTAACTTCCAGAAGTTCTCGCTGCAGCTTCTCTGTAGTTTTATTCGACTCCTTCAGGTCCAGCTGCATCTTGTCCATCTTGACGTTGAGAGCTGTCATTTGGTCCACTAGAGGTCACAATAATGAGGAGAACACAGTGCTCATCTCTGTGGTATCAACCTTTGAACTCGGAGCTGTACTTCCTAGTTTGGGGGAAGGTTTCGGTTTCCCCGCCATTGTTGAGGCTGCGCTTCTTTGTTGATAGTTAGATAAGATGGACGAAAGAAGCAAATTCTATGACTGCGCTTATATCTTTTTAAAGTTCATATCCTCTAAAGAGCGATGCCGCCATCTAGCAAGCCGAACGTACGTTTTTTCATGCAGTAACTCCACGTAAAGAGTCCCGTAAGTACGCCAGTCTCGAGAGGGGGGGGTTTGCTCCACCCGCCTTTCCCGCTGTGTTCTGTTTATTTTTACTTCCGACTCACGTTTTCTCCGTGCGTAACTATAAGTTCCAGCTTCAAAGCTTCGCACTCTCTGCTGCTTCTCGGTTTTGCACTTTTAGCCATACGGCTCCCACGGACGGGGGAACCTATGGGAGTGATGAAAGGGGACCTCGATCCCTCGATCGCCACCATAGGGAGAGATCCCCTTCGTGCCACCCCAGGCAGAGCCCCTTCACTAGGGTCTCTGGGGGCTCGGCACCAGTCCGAAGCCCCTTCTTCCTGCCGGGTACGGATCGCGCTGCCCGCAGATGCGGAGGAGCGCGTCCGCCATGGTCGCAAGTCTTGCCGGAAGTCCCTTTCCCCTCCCTTTCTCCTTTCCCTTCCCCTCCCCACAACAGACACCCTGTGAGGTAGGTGGGGCTTAGTGAGCTCTGAGACAGCTGTCCTTGAGAGAACAGCTGGTACAGAGCTATTACTTGCCCAAGGTCATCCAGCAGGTGCAAGTGTAGGAGTGGGGAATCAAACCCGGTTTTCCCAGATTAGAGTCTGTGCACTTAACCACTACACCAAACTGGCTCTCCATATTTGGAGCTGGAGTAGCTCCAAAAGGCAAACCAGGTTGATGTCTAGAGCAGCCCACCCTCAAAATCATCAGCTGATTGAAATAAGCAGTGATGTAGATGAGCCATTTAAGTAATTTGAATAAATTTAAATAAATAAATTAGTTAAACCACCATTTTGTTGTCTCATATTATCATGGGCGGGGGGGGGGGGGGTTGCCAGGGCAAAGTGCTTAACACTTCTACATCCAAGCAAGTGTTGTTGACATGTGGTATACTGCATCCCATATGCAAAAGCACGACTATGAAGATAACAAATTTGTGTAATTCCACATATCAGTTTTAGAATGGTATTTTCAATAATTCTTATTTTAAACATTGCCATAAAGAACCTCATCTAACTACAGTAAGGTTAATATTGAAAGATATATATGTTTTCTGTTCTACAAATACAATTATCCATAATTTAATCTTGATTAGTCAAGCCATTATCACAATATTTTTTTAGAGATTTAGCACTAGAACCTATCTCTCTGAATCCCAACAGGGATTATTGCAATTGCTCTGATCTGAAGGTTCAAAGTTCTACTCCTGATAGCTCCAGACACCATCAGCTTTCCCCACCCATTTAAGATGTGAAGTCTTGCATGATAAAATATGAATAACCATAATCCAGTGCAAAAACAACTCCCTCAAAACCAGAATCTTTTGTGTGATGCAATCAACAAGAAGTATCATTTACAAATGACAGAAGCAGGACTATTTTGGGGCAGGAACGCACAGGAACGGAGTTCCAGCTGGCTTCTGAGTTGGCCATGCCTACAGCCTACCCCCCCCCCCCGGTTCCCCAGGTGCCTAGCAAGCCGCGGGGTGCCTGGGGAAGCCAAGCTGATCCAGGGAGGAAGGCAGTTTAAACTGCCTTCATTCCCTTAGGTTCCCCATGTACCTGGGCAAGCTGATCCTGGGAGGGAGCTGTGCTATCAGGGGCTGTGGCCTAATATGCTAATAAGTTTCTGCTGTTGGGTGTGGCCTATTTTGCTAATGAGTTCTTGCTGGGCTTTTTCTACAAAAAAAAAGCCCTGGACAGAAGCCTTTTCTGTTTCCATTGAAAGTCAAAAAAATAATGAGCTTTTCAACAAAAACAAAAAACAAGGCACCTACAACATCCCATTTTCTTTTCCTATTGGGTCTTAAAAATGGACACTGTCAAGATTATAAGAATCTGATTGCACTTCAAAAGGTTCAATTTTATGGTTGTCAACCTATAAACTGAATAGGCCAGAGGGGAAGATGAAAAAATGACTGCAGTGAAGATTTTTCCGGTGTTTGGGTTCATTCCGTCTCAGCCTTGAGACATTTGGGGGGGGGGGGACAAAAAACTTCTCCCCTACTCCAGGACATGGTGCAATACTGGGTAGTGCTATGCTTTTGTTGTTATTTTGTTCCATATGAGTGAGCAATGTCATGGAATAGCTGAAAGTCTTGCATTGAAATGCTTAAATAGATTTCTTAGTAGCTCTAGACAGTGGCATGTTGCAATGGAGCAAAAAGATGGGCATTAAGCCATTTATGAAAAATGGTCATGTAAAGATCAGGCCATAGAGGTTTCAAAATGGTTTTGAATTATAATAGTAAAAGCTGAAGTCACACAACCAGAAGTTATTGCAACACTCATAAAGAATTTTTGACAGTAATTAAATGTATCCTCTATTGTGTGCTGAGAGGATTTATGTGATAAGAATTGGCAATATATTTTCTCAGAAGCATTTTAAATTCAAAATTTCTTAATGGCACCTGGCCAGCTACTTGATGGGGGGGGGGGAGATAAGAGGATATAAGATTCTGAAATCTCTTAGGCTGAGGACAGACTGGCAAACTGAAGTGCAACAGAAGCAGGGCAAAAAGCCCTGGGGCAAATTGTCCTGGGGCTTTCCATTCACACTGCCTAGACTGATGCGGGACCATACCGGGGAGGAGCTGCAACGGAGCATCACACTGTGGGGCATCCCTTGGTGGCACCGCTGTGGTGGCATGTGGCTTTGGTTCATTTTGCCATTGTGTGCATGGGTGCAGCAGCCAGATCAGCGGGTTCACATTACCGGCGCTGCTTGATGTGTGGCTTATTTGCGTCCACACTGGCAACAAGCAGGATGCATGCTTACCCAGACGGCTTGACACCGGTTTCATCAGATACCTGTTTAAAGTGCCATGAAAGTGCTTCAGGACCGGGTGACTCCAGGCAACTGCGGCTGTCTGAACAGGCTCTCTTAATCTGCTTGCAAAGCGGATTTATATCGGGCCAAACTGCCAGTCTGTCCTTGGCCTTCGAGTTCTGTGGAAAGCTTGGCAACTACAATGCTTACACTTTTCTGTGAAGAGGTAGGTTAAATACTTGCCTGGGGATAAGGATAAGTTGTTAAAAGTTTAAACTGCAGAAAGGGCGTGTTCTTGAAGGAAGATTTACCTATTCAGGTGAGCCAGAATAATAATTATAACATCTACAGAACTAATTTTGTTCACACTTTTATTTATTGAGCAGCAATCTTCACCACATGGCAAAAATGCCTGAAATAATTTGACTGTTTAGCATAGACACTAATTCTAAATCAAAGCCTATTTTTATGTGCAATTACATTCCATTTTCTAGATGACTGAGAAAGACAGTCTCTGCCCATAGTTTCAGGTGGGTAGTCATTTTGACAAAAAGTGAAAAAAAAGGGGGGGCCTCAACTCAAAAAATAGCTGCGAACCGTGAGGGTCAAGCTAACAAAAGAATTATTATAAAAATATAAACATTTATTAGGGTGTACACATAAATAAAACATAGTAAAATTAAAAGAGACAGTCCAAATATCTGACAATTAAAGCTTGGTTCATTGGGAACTGATTATAGTACATATCAAACTGATGGATAAAATTTTTGACCTAAGGACCATACGTGTTTCGGCCCCTATGGGCCTTCCTCAGGGGTCAATATTCCTTATCATACAGTGACACACATCCAAAAATACATGCATTCCGAATTTTGTATATACATATATATAAATGAGACCAGGTGTTGCTTTCTTAAATGCTATGTGTTTGCTACAACTAGTAAAATGAGCCTGTGGTAGCTGTGCAAATTTTCCAAATTAATCTGGTATCAAATGTCCCATTTGTCAGGATTTGTGTAACTTCCATCAAATGTAATAGTCAAGTGTATAAGCTTTAGGAGTAAAAATTCCCTTTGTCAAATGTGAGTACAAGTGGAGATCTGAGTCTTTTTTATCCCAGTCAAAAGGTGGGAGGGGTGTTGTAAAAGATGCAGAGGTACAATGCACATTGTAATCAGTTTGATTAGAGCAGAGGAGGAATGCTTGGGGGCAGAAAATTTGCATCTGTAGTGAGGTAAGAATCCTGTGTTCCTGTTTGGGGGGGGGGATTGTCCATTGTTCTGAACTTGTGAATGAACTCGAACAATCTTGCATTGTAATTTCCCCTTGAAGTTTCTGTGTTTGAGGACTGCCACTCTTAGGTCAGTGATGGAATGACCTGAAAGATCAAAATGTTCTCCCACTGGTTGCTGAGTGTTGTGGTTTTTAATGCCAGCTTTCTGTCCATTTATTCTTTTGTGCAGTCTCTGTCCAAAATCCTTGTCAAAACATGTTGAAAAGGGTCTAGGTAATCTGTTTATTTTTTCCAAGAAAGCCTGAATTTGAATCACCAACATCTACTTGAGCAGCATTCTCATGACCTAAACAGGCAATCCCATCCAGCCCCTTTGTTATAAACCAAGATTAGTATATGTGTTGTAGGATGGTTAGGACTGAAATGTATGTAGTTGCTTGCCATCTTTCTTTATCTTCATTCTGTTCAGTTTCCCCAAATGTTAAATTTACTCAAAATATGAATCTGCCATATAGCTGTACATGACAGTGAATCTTATATTGGAAAGCACCCATATCTCTTTTTCCTGGCTTGAAATAGCTCTAAGAAAAATACATGATGTATATCCCATTAATACAATATTCAGTATTTGCTTTGTTGATTCCTGGTGGGATGTAATTTGAATCCTTAAATACAATTTTCTGGTATGTAAAACATTTTTTCTCTCCCCCCCCCCACCTTATGTAAGGGTTATATGAAAGAAACAACAATGATAAACCGTAGTTACTACATTATTTATCCACATCCTCAGAAATAAGACTTATTGGGGGGGGGGGGAGAGAAAGAACACTATGTGAAAGTTGGGTGCATGGGAATTGTACAGTATAAGCTCAACATTTATCAGATTTTTCCACTCTTAACCTGTTTCACTAAATTATTAACACTAGCACAGTAGATTAGATTAGTGAAAGTACTGTACATAGCACTGGACAAACATAAGTTTCAATTCTTTTAGGCTGCATAAAGGAAATGGAATTTTTATCACATTTTCATTTCAAAAAAGATTTCTGTGATTTAGAATAATACATTTAAATTGAGTCATGGGAACACATTGGCTTCATTTAATTTTGAATAGCTTCAGCTTTGGAATGTGATATGTGCAAATCCCAGGATTATGTTTTTGTTTTTCCACCCAGAAAGCCCATTTGTAAATATAAGCAGGGCTTTTTTTGTAGAAAAAGCCCAGCAGGAACTCATTAGCATAATAGGCCACACCCAACAGCAGAAACTCATTAGCATATTAGGCCACAACCCTGACAGTAAAGCTTCCTCCTAGGATCGGCTTTCCCAGGTGCCTCCGTGGCTTGCAGAGTGTTTCTGGATCGGCTTCCCCAGGTGTCCCGCAGCTGCGGGATGCCTGGGGAACCCAAGGAGGGGAGGCAGTTCAAACTGCCTTCCGTCCCTGGATCAGCTTGGCTTTTCCAGGCACCCCATAGCTTGCAAGGCACCTGGGGAACCCGAGGGAAGGGAGGCTGTAGGTGTGGCCAACTTGGAAGCCAGCCGGAACTCCATTCCTGTGTGCTCCTCCCCCCAAATAGCCCTGAATATAAGCAATTCTGATGTCCACAGAATATAAAAATAAGCTTTGAGTTTTATAAATTCATTTAAAAACAATTGATGTTAAATTAAGCTCACATTCTTCCATTCTGAACTCTTTCAAATCAAGCTTTAGACGATAGCTCTTAAGTGTAAAAATGTAAGGACTGTTAGACTTTAGCTGTGTATAAGATTTGTGAGTCACAGTGCATGTGATGCAGCTGGCATGATATACAGTTTTAAAAGCAATTCAACTGATGAAATATATTGCAAAAACAAGATGTTTAGATTAGTCTTGTAGCACTAGGACTATTTTCCTTCCATATCATTATCAGCATTTCTGCTGGCAAATTCCCTGTCCAAAGCCCTTTGATATGGAAGAAAAATAGTTCTAGTGCCACAAGAAAGGCTCCCAGATTTTAATATAATATTTTTAGGGCTCTAAGGAGGACATATGGGCAATCCTCCCTATGTTTATTTCCCTTTGGATGAGAGAGGAGATTTTGTGTATAGCTGATGAATGCCAATGAAGGCAATCACACATTTCAGTTATGAGATAATGGTTTGTGGGTGCACGCTGGTACAAGTAACTTGAGATTGAAAACAAAAGATCAGCCTGTGCATGAGCTTTTATTAAAGGACTTTGGACAGGGAATTTGCCAGTATAAATGCTGATAATGTACTACATTAAAAAATAGGGTTGCCAGTCCCCAGGTGGGAGCGGGAACCCCCAATTTCACAGGTTCCAGTCTGCTGCCAGCCAGCTGGCCAGTGGGGCAAAGCCCCACCCCAACAGCCACAGTTGGGTGCAACATCCCTGGTGTGATGACATCACTTACGAGTGACATCATCACGCTGTGGGCATTGCACATGGCGATGTCGCCATGCCCCCCCATTCCTGGGAAGCTCCCTCTTATCCTCCGCCGGCAGAAGAAAAAGACCTGGCAACCCTATTAAAAAGTGAAAGTCTGCAGGTCCTAAAATGGCTGCCACAGTTTACTGCAACATAGAGTAAACTGTAAATTCAAATGATGTTAATTTTCTGTATTGTTAATATACCTAGTTATATGAATATATATGGTTACATCCAGCCTCCTACATACTGAAAGTGATGTCAGGAATGGATATTCCCATCCTCCCCATTCCGGCCCCTGATGCCTCAGAACGCCACAGGTTGCTCTGGACCCTGCTGAGCAATATGCCAGAAAGCACTGAAACAGAAAGCACCACACCAGTTTGGTGTAGGGGTTTAAGTGCATGGACTCTAATCTGGGGGAACCGGGTTTGATTCCCCACCTCTCCACTTGCAGCTGATGGATGACCTTGGGCAAGCCATAGTTCTGACAAGAGCCGTCCTTGAAAGGGCAGTTCTGGAAAGAGCTCTCTCAGCCCCACCTACCACACAGGGTGTCTGTTGTGGGGAGGGCAAGGGAAAGGCATTTGTAAGCGGCTGTGAGACTCTGAGTGAAGGGCGGGGTATAAATCCAATCTCTTCTTCTTCTTCTTTTTCTTCAAGAAGGATGAATTTGGTGGAACTAACCACGTTACTCTTACTTATATTTGACAGTACCAAAGCTTAGAAGAGCTTTTACTCTGGCAAGAATGAATGCCCTTCCCTCAGCAGTTTTGGAGGGTAGATATAATAAAGTACCGTACGCTAACAGAACATGCAGATACTCATATGATAAAGTTGAAAGCACTGAACACATAATTATAGAGTGTCCAAAATTTAATGAGCTGAGGGCTAGTTTAATTACCTCTCTATTTAGAATATGGAATTGCCTAATATGAGAGCTCAGGTGACACGGCTGCTATCAGATACAGATGATTTTGTTACCCTTTCTGTGTCAAAATACACTGAGGCAATAATTAAACACCAGGGAAATAACATTAAGTAAGGTTTTCCCATTTTAATTTCTGCTTGAGGCGATAGCTGTATGAGTAATGATGATAGATAGATAGACAGACAGACAGACAGACAGATGTTACTCTTACCTGAAAGAGCAAGTGCAGTTTTGCTTGTTACCAAATTCTATCTGCTTGCAGCACTTTTGCTTACCAAGTTCTGTCTAAATCTTACCAAATTCTATTTGCTTGCAGCAATCTCTAGTTTAGGAGGATCCCTTGATCTTCAGTAGAGGCTTTACAGGAGGTCACTGGAATGATGGCGAAAGAATCAGGAAAGATACACTTCTGTGAACTTCATGGATAGTTGTATTCTACCCCCTAGAAGTTTCCTTTGATTAAAACAGATGATAACCTTTAGCCAGGGGCATGTGTGGATTGAGGGGAGGGGCAGGACTCCCATCCAAGTCATATTCAAATCAAGGCTCCCATCCAAGTCTTATTCAAATCAAGGCTTCCATCCAAGTCTTATTGCATTATCACTCAACAAACAAGCACCCAAAGAGTGCTTGTTAATGGCTCCTCATCCTCTTGGAGAGGAGTTACAAGTGAAGTTCCTCAAGGATCTATCCTGGGACCTGTTTCATTCAACATCTTTATAAATGATTTGGATGAAGGAATAGAAAGAATGCTTATTAAATTTGCAGATGATACTAAATTGGGAGGGGTAGCAAATATGGTAGAAGACAGAATCAGGAAGCAGGATGATCTTGACAGGCTGGAAAACTGGGCTAAAACAAAATGAATTTAATGGGGTAAATGTAAAGTTCTGCATTTAGGTAGAAAAATCAAACACATCATTATAGGATGGGGGAGACTTGTCTTGGCAGTCATATGCGTGAAAAGGATCTAGGGGTCTTAGTAGACCATACAGTGAATACATAACAGCAGTGTGATGTGGTAGCTAAAAAGGCAAATGCCATTTTGGCTGTATCAATGGAAGTATATTGTCCAGATCATGCAAAATGATTGTATCACATTACTCTGCTCTGGTTAGACCTCACATAGAGTGTTGTGTTCAGTTTAAGCACCACAATTTAAGAAGGGTATAGACAAGCTAGAATGTGTCCAGTGAAGGGCAATGAAGATATTGAGGGTCTGGAGACCAAGTTCTGGGAGGAAAAGTTGAAGGAGCTGGGTGTCTTTGTCTTTAGCCTGGAGAAGAGACGAGAAGTGATATGATAACCATTTTCAAGTACATGAAGGGCTGTCTTATAGAGGATAGTTTTCTGTTGCCCCAGAAGGCTGGACCAGAGCTAATGGGTTGGAATTAAATCAAAAAAGTTCTTGGCTAAACATTAGGAAGAACTTCCTGACAGTTAGAGCAGTTCCTCATTGGAACAGGCTTCCTAGGGAGGTGGTGGGCTCTCCTTCTTTGGAGGTTTTCAGACAGAGGCTAGATGGCCATCAGACAGCAATGCTGATTGTGTGAATTTAGGCATATCTTGAGAAAGAGGGCAGGAAGGGTTGCAATGCTGATTGCCACTTTGAGGTCAGGAAGCAATTTTTCTCCAGGACAGTTTGGCTGGAGATCCTGGAGATTTTTTTGTCATCTTCTGGGCATGGAACAGTGGTCACTGGGGGTTAGGGCTGCCAAGTCCCCCGGTAGGGCGGGGGAAACACCGATTTTTAGTCCTTCCCCCCGCTTTTTCAAAGTTGGCCACTGGGGGGACAAAATGGCTGCCTTAAAAGGGAAATGTCTGCAGAGAGCCTGCCCTGCAGTAAAAAGCCTCACCAGACATTTCCCCTTTAAGAAGTCAGCAAGAGAGCTTCCACAGCAAGAGAGGTCCGCCCAGAGATTAAGGAGGGACTGAAGGAGCTGCTTTTGCATGTGGCTGGCAAGGTAAGTTTCTCTTCCAGCTCTTTTCATTCTCTCTCCCTCTTTCTTTTTTCTGTCTGTCTGTCTGTCTGTCTCTCTCTCTCTCTGTCCCCATCCAGCAGAGGTCTATCAGTGGCTATTATAGCCACAAGGTCTAAATGGAAGTAAGTGCCTCTGCCAGTTTTTTTTCCTTCTCTCTCTCCCTCTTTCTTTTTTCTGTCTGTCTGTCTGTCTGTCTCTCTCTCTGTCCCCATCCAGCAGAGGTCTATCAGTGGCTATTATTAGCCATAAGGTCTAAATGGAAGTAAGTGCCTCTGCCAGTTTTTTTCCTTCTCTCTCTCCCTCTTTCTTTTTTCTGTCTGTCTGTCTCTCTCTCTCTCTGTCCCCATCCAGCAGAGGTCTACCAGTGGCTATTATTAGCCACAAGGTCTAAATGGAACACTTTGTCTGGGGCAGTGATGCTCTGCATTCTTGGTGCTTGGGGGGCAACAGTGGGAGGGCTTCTGGCCCCGCTGCTGGACCTCCTGAGGGCACCTGGTATTTTTGGCCACTGTGTGACACAGAGTATTGTACTGGATGGGCTGTTGGCCCGATCCACTGTGGCTTCTCTCCTGTTCTTATGATATGAAAATCATATTTAGCACTTGTGTAGCACTTAGTGCTTCATATTCTGCCGAGATGAGGAAGGATTCAGTAGGGCTGTTGCTCAGTGATAGAGCATCTGCTTGACATGCAGGAGGTATCGGCCTCTTCAGCTAAAAAAGGATCAGGTCATAGGTGACATTAAAGATCTCAGCCTGAGACCCTGGAGAGCCACTACCAGTCTGAGTAGTCAATACTGAGCTTGATGGACCGATGGCCTGATTCAGTATTAGGAAACTTCATGAGTTCATGTGTCAGCATGTGGAAGCAACATCACAGGATGTGACATCACAAAATGATGTCACTTCCTTTCTCCTGGCTCCACCCCCAAAGTCTCCTGGCTCCATCCCCAAAGTCCCCAGATATTTCCCAAGTTGGACTTGGCAGCCCTACTGGGGGTGTGAGGGGAGGTATTTGTGAATTTCCTGCATTGTGCGGTGGGTTGGACTAGATGACCCTGGAGGTCCCTTCCAACTCTATGATACTATGACTCTATGAAATGCAAGGTATGTAATATACAAAGAATTATTGTTCATTCAACCATTTTCATATTAAACCAGGATACTGCTGTAGTACTAGTAATAGGAGTAGAAAACATCCATAAACTATACACATATTTTATGTTTTGTATTTAAAATTTTCACTATTGTGCTAAATAATTTTTTTATCTTCCCCAAAAAATCCTTTACACACACACACACACACACACACACACACACACACACCCCTGCACACACAATTAAAACAATAATCATTTGCACTTCTTTGCTTCAGGCTACATCTCCCTTCCTTTTAATGGTTCCAGAAAAGTTTTTAAAGGGGGGAGCTCTTTTGTTATTTTTTCTCTCTGTGTTTGACAATTACGGATTTTTCAACTAAATCCTTGATTCTTTGCCAGCTTTTAAGACAGTTTTCTAAATTCCTGTAAGTGTAAAGCCCTGGGGAATGCTGGCAATTATACTTCTAAATATTTGATACGATTGCTACCACCCATGGTGAAAAGAAGTCTCAGTATAGTGAATTGTCACTTACTGAATCATACTTTTTTTTGGCGCACAATTGCCCTAAATCTAATATTCCTACTTGGATTAATGTATTTGCTAGGTTTAAAGCAAACTTCAAAGGAAAAATGGAAAATATCCATCTTCTAATACAATACAATTTGTTGATAAAATATAAACCACAGATACTCAGTACTGTGAATAGTGAAAAGAAACCTTGTTTGGCCCTTTGTTTCTGTCTCCACTTCCAGTGATATGTTGTCAAAGAAAGTTGTAAGTGATCTGAGCATTATTGTTAGTGCTTCTGAATAATAGCAAAATATGCAAAATTACATGTCTTGCCTATGGAGAAATACCCCAAAGCTAAATATGTGAATTTGAAATGTGCACCTCTCTTTTTGGGATATCTTCAAATACCAAACTAATGTCTAAACTGATGAGCAACTTCTCTTCCTTGTGGATATGCATGGATAACTCACACTCCTTTCAGTAGTAAAATACACACATCAGACGTGAACACAGAAAGCATTGGACCAGATACATGTTGTAACCTAAAACCAACACTTAAAGTCAAACTATTCACCAGCATTCCTTTTACAGAGAATGCCAGTAAAATCTGGTCATAATACCATGACCTGAAAAAATCTGCTTGTCTCCAGTCTCTTAAAAAATCATAACATCAAGCTTGAGGAAATGTTTTGATGAGTTCAAAAGCTTGCACAATATTTTCTGTAAATTGGGTTAGTCCTAATAAAGTGTATTACATAGAATTTGTTCAGTCAGTCACAAATACTGTATTTTGGTGTTTCCACATAGTGTTTGAAGCTATCCTAAAACTGCAGTGCAAGGTGATATGCATGCTTATGAGATGTAATTTTTAGCCTCTTATTTTATGAAATCATGAAGAAGCTGATGACTACATTGCCACCCCAGCCAGAATAACGAGACAGATCAAGAGATCATCATTTCCAAAGAAGAAAACTCTTCAGGGCTCTACTTGCATTTTCTTTATTATCTCACAGTCTTACTCACAAATAGTTTTCTTTTTTGAGGGGGAAGGAAGTGGCCAAACAGGAAGAGTGAAGAGTGCTGTTTAACCAGAAGAAGTAAAGAGAACTGCCCCAAGCCAGAAATCTGGCTGGTTAAAACATTTAAGAAGCAAGTTATGACGTACCCCTGGTTCTTCTTCACTGTGAGGCAGATTTTCCCATCAAAACGCTGTTCCCCACTCTGACTGAGCAGCCTGTTAGTAGCATATTTCATATAATAGAATTATATGAAATATGTGACAGAACAGTTATTTGGCTTTTGCACAGGGCGGAGATTTATTGTAGCTAAGCAGGAGCTCTCTTATAAATCTCTTTGTAAATGGCACTGACACAAATAAAGTTCAAATAAGAATGTTGATTTTGTTGAACAGGCACAGTTGGGTTAGGAATAGGCAGAGGACAAGAAACTGAGGCAAATTTTGTTGTTTATACAAATTATTAATATTTTGAACAGGCAACATAGCTGAAGCTTATTTTCTTAGAGACTCAGTTCTTAAATGTGACAGGTTTGTTTGTCCTGGAGATCTCTTTCTGCATGTGTTAATACAGTTTAATATAACTATCTGAGTTTCCTGGAAGTTAGTACTTTCTTCCTGTATTTAAACACTTACCTTGTAGGATTACAGCTTTCCCTTTCATTCTTGAGAGCTCTGTTCCCCTTTTGACACAAACTATGGGTCCCTTCTGAGTTGAGCCTACTGAATAACTGGGTAAGAAATATCCTCCTCTTTCTGGAAGCAATAATCCTTTTCTGTTTAGCTAGACTGGCAGTTTCAACCCATTGTCTAGTCTCTTCTGTCAAACCTAAACCCTTGTTCTGGAGACTGTGAATAAACAGAATTCAGCTAGGGCAGACAGTTAGACTTTTAAGTTCTAATTTCTGAACTTTTTCTCAAACATGTTGGTATACAGTAAGAGCAAGGAATTGTCTCCCTTCACTGTCCAAGTGAACTTGTCTGTTTCCCTCAGACTGAATGAAGCTGCGCGACGATGTGCTGCCAGTGCTTTTTACATAATACAAAGGAAACTTATGCAAACATCTACAGCACCACTTTAACAAAGTAAAGTAAATGTATAACCACAAAGTTGCAGTCCAATAATGTTTGTAGTTGTTCCTGTGTGAGTATTCATCAGCTGAGTAGATAGCTGGTGAGACGAGATTCTCCGGAATAACTCCTGTTTCGAATCTGTTGATCTTCTTCTATGCCACTATTTCAGAAGGCTGTAGGACCTGATTGAAGAGTATATTGGATGAATTCTTTCCCCTGTGAGGGACATAATATTTGAAGGCAATGTAAAATATGTTTAGACACCTGATGTAGAGTTTCCATCTCTTGTTCTGAAATAGTGGCATCAGTATCACCAAACAGTGGCAAGAGTTTGGAAAGCTCTCCTCAGCTGGCCCTGACCAATCAGAGAGAAGAGGGGGTGCACACAGGCAGCAGTCTGTTGATCAAACTGTGCCTTATAGTGAGGCATTAAACTGTAATCTCCCAATTCACTACTTTTGATGCACTAAGTATCCTGGTTTTGGAGGTCAGTTTGTCACACAAGTCTCTAAAAGGCAGGCATTCAGCATTGGGGAGCAATGAACAAAGCAAATAACACCTTGCTTCTAAAGTGCATATAACACCATGCTTCTAAAGTGCAATCATACATCATTCCATCTTTATGCTGCAATCACTTCATATTTTCTTTGGAGAAGGGCAGCCTGTGGGAGACCAGGGGACAGGGACATAAGGAGATAGATGCTGGTTATGATTTTTGGTGATGGCTGTCACGAAAATCCAGAAATGATGCAATACCTCTCTAGAAAACACAGTAGAGTTTCTGGAGATTTCTAAAGAACACTGACTTGAAGTGACATCAAATCATTGGTCCAATGGTCACTAAAAAAATCCCACCACCACTCCAAGCTGTGGTGAGAAATAAGAGGTGGGGGCAGGGTAACTCTACTTTGCAGTAAATATTACTGAATTCAGTGGGACTTATGCACATTACCTAACCACAGGATCTGAGTCTTGCCTTTCCTTATTCTTTATATTCTTACAACATTAAAAACAAAACAATACAACTATATGTACTGTAGTAACCTGGAAGCTTCCTAATGGGCATCTTTTGTTTTATTTCAAGAGAATATTGTCTTGAAAACTAGCATGAATTCTATACCCATGTGCCTTTTATGACATGAACTAAAGAAACAACATGTTCCCTTGTATTCTACAAAACAGCTCTTCAGAAGCTAAGAAATATGTGTATAGGCAGGTAACTGCTGAGTCTGAATTGCTAGTTCTGTAACATTTATATTCAATACCGTTTGCCTTCTCTGTACCAGCTGCTGAGAATGGTGACACTTCAAGAATTAGCATACATTTCCACACTACCTATCAATTCCTTTTTTGTTGCCTTTTTAACATGGGGAGGATAAGTGGATACATTTGGTTGTTTTTCTTTTAAACCGATGTTCTTCAGAAGCAGTTAAACAAAATGACTTTTAATACCTTTCTAGACCTATTATCTATATATGCTTTGTGTAGACAAATTGGTCCATGTGAGCCAACTAACTTTATAAAATGTAATGTTTGAATGGGCTTTGAAATACAAAAGAAATCTTGGCAGCAGGAAATAATGTTCATTGAACACAGTAGGAGTTACTTCTGAGTAGACCTGTTTAGACCAGTTCCCTTTACTGTACAAGCACTTCAACATTCATTCTGCCCAAAATGTCATATCCTGAAACAGAAACTGATAAATTTCAGCAGAATTGCATTGTTATTCTTAAAAGAAAAATGTGAATGTGAATTATTTTGAAAAGACAGAATAAGGTGGGGGTGGGGATAAATTTTTTATATTTGATGTTGCTTATCTTTTGCTATTTTTATTATTATTTATTTTGAAATAATCATATATGAAGAAATAGCATTAGATTATGGATCTCCATTGTTGTTATTGAATAATATACTTCAAGAAATATTTTTTTAAATATAGTAAAAAAATCAGTAGACTCATGAATGCATTTATCATCAGATCTGTCACAGGAAATCTCAAAACAAACCTGGCTTAAAATGCACACTGATATCTATGGCACTTCAATACATTTTGGAGTAAGTGTATATGATCCAAATATCATGTACAGATGATACTATATACCAGCTAAAGTATTTAAAAGTAGATATATGAGCTCCAGTTCTTGCTGCCTTTGTTCTAAAAGTATACAAATTCTAATCCATGTTTGGTTGGAAAGCTCAGTGGTCAAAAATACTTTTGTGGTATTTGAAAGTAATCAGTGAATAAAGTGCTTTGTGATTGAATGTTGATTTTGTATGGTCAAGCACACAAAGTGGGGAGAAAAGTGTATGTGTTTACCAGGGAATGTTCTTGTGACTGATACAAGTATACATTTTGATCTACAGGGAAGAGCTGCATTAGATTAATTATTTATTATCATTTAGTATCTTGATGGTGGGGAATAAGCAATAATGTATCTGTCTGCTTAGTTCTGTCTTCAACACTGTGACAGACCAGTTAGATTGTATGGGGACTGTGTGGCTGGTGATGAAAACTGGAGATCTCTTTCCTTTTCCCCTGTACCATCTAACAATTCAAAATGTATGGCACATCATCATCAAAATGTGAATTTCCCCTACTCCACATAACTGGCTGCTGTAGAGGCAGAAAAATAAAATGTAATTCACATCTTTTATTGTATTATTTACTAGGCTTTATTGGGAGGAAAGTAAGGAATTAGAGGTTACTACTTCCAATAGAAACCATGTGATTCCTCTAATGTCTATATCTAGCTTTGGTATAAAACATTAAACACACTTAATGGAAAACATGTTTGAAGGAAATTTGTCCTCACATATGAAATGTCTTTTCCTTCTCACCTTTCTCCCCATATGCATTCCAAGCTAATCTACTACTTCTTGGTTTCCAGAAAAGTAAAATTTGCTGTTACATCTGAAACAACACTATCTGATACATGCTTCCCAGCAAACTCAGAAAAAAAATCAAATATTTGCAATCCTGTGCAGGTATAAACTGCATGTAATGATTTGCAGGACACGTACAAACTGTGTATAGCAGCAACCAATGCTTTACCACAAACCCTAATTAAGTACTTCGTTTGCTGTGCTTGAAGGATGGAAGTGGGAAAGAGAATGGTACAAGCAAGTCAAAAGGTCCTTTAAAGCTTATTCTTGTTGCACCAAATCATGATCTGACAGTACATCTTAGCCATGTTTCAATCTTTGAGTTTTATTGCTAGAAGCAGCTTCTTCCATTCTGTTCTTTGTGTTTTCATGTTGGTGATAAAATCAGATTGGATAACACAGGAATAGGAATTCTAGTCATAAGGCTGGAGCAGAAATATATTATTGGGATGAGGGGTTGCTGGCTAGCCCAATAAGTGATCTGTATAGAGATAAACCACATATATTCACACAAGCACTTATTAATGATGGGAAAACTCACATATCAATTTGAACGTAATAATGGATTCTTCATATTTCCCATGCATAGGAAATTAAACCTAGTTACTATAATTCATTGTAAACCTTGAAATACATAAGAGATGTTGTCTAAGGCCGAGTTCAGACTGGCAGTTTGGCCCGATACAGGCCTGCTTTGCAAGCGGATTAAGAGAGCCCGTTCACACAGCCACAGCTGCCTGGTGTTGCCGTGCTGCACTCACCCAGTCCTGAAGCGCTTTCATCCCGTTTTAAAAAGGTACCTGGTGAAACCAGTGTCAAGCCGTCTGGGTGCGCATTCATCCTGTTTCCTGGCAGTGTGGACGCAAATAAGCCGCACATCAAATGGTGCTGGTAATGTGAACCCACTGATCCGGCTGCTGCACCCATGCGCCTATGCGCAGGTCAGCAAAACAGACCAAAACCATGTGCCACTGCACTGCTGCCACCAGGGGCCACCCCACAGTGTGAACGTTCCATTCCACCTCCTCCCCGGTATGGTCCCACATCAGTCTACACGGTGCGAATGGAACGGCCCATGACAACTTGGCCCGGGTCTTTTTGCCTCGCTTCCCTTGCGCTTCATTTTGCCAGTGTGTCCTCAGCCAAAGTGCATGCTCCCCAGATTCGAATATGAGCTTTTAATGCTGATCTTCAACATGAAATCAAGATTTACAGATTATACTTCTTTTACAGTTCTAACTGTATGCTCCACTCAACCTAGTTAAGTCCCCCCCCTTTCCTTTCCCACTCCCAGCTTACTTAGTTTGTGGCTATTGCTATTGTGACAGGCTGGTAGAGGTGGTGGCCAGCAGCCTAGCAGCAAGGGGACTAGATGGGTGGGTATTGAGTCAGAAACCTGTCTTTTCTTTCATGTAACATCTTATCCCCCCCCCCCCTTTCTTGTATAGCACTGAAGGCCCCAAGGTACCCTCTAGGACAGGGGTGGCCAAACTTGCTTAATGTAACATCCACATAGAATAAATGTCAGATGTTAGAGAGCCGCAAGACATAAACAAATATTACACACATATTTTTTATTGAAAAATATGCAAATTTGCTTTTCATTAACATTAAGTTAGATAGTGTGAAAGAGCCGCATGCAGCTCCCAAACTGCAGTTTGGCCACCCCTGCTCTAGGAAATACCACATCCTTTCTGAATAAGTCCTAAGGAGTTGTGTCCTTGTCTAGAAATAGTTACTATGACATAAAGCTTTAGCCTGTCCCTCAGAGAATCAACCACTGATAGTGCTTTACCTAATAAATATTTAGATTTGCTTATTAAGAAATGCAATTATCACTTTAGATCCTTTTGTTCAAATATGAAGGTACTAATTAAGTTTGTTTTTTCATTGTTCATTATTGTTGCAGTTTGACTATGTATAATGCCATTATGTGAAATGTTTGAAAAAGTTAATAAATATATAGTTATTAAACAACAGCAACATACAATTAGACAAATTTACAGAGGGTAATTTCCCTATACCCTATCACTGGCTATGCTGTGATTTTAAAATGTTGTGTTCAGAGACTGTACAACTCTGACTGACAGATGATTGGGGAAGGGACTGTGACTTCATGACCTGCATTTGAGCTTCTCAGAAGAAGCTGGCTTCCATTCAAAACAGAGAGATTTTGATCTGATACAGCAGGCTAGTTCTTCCACTTTTCAGTAAGATTTATGTTTTATATTTAAAGTGCAAACATACATTTTGTGTGTCTTTGTTCTTGGCACCTAGATCCTCACTACTTGCATTGACATATGTGCAATGCTAGTGTGACATTAAGATTTGTGCTTGTGTGTTGGTGGCTCATGCAGCAAGTGTTTGAAAATACATGTGGGAAGCTGAGAGTACAAAGTGAAATGGTCAGGAAAATATAAAGCAATCTGTTAGGGGGAAAGAAAAAACTTTATGAGCTGTGAGAAGAATAGGCTACAATCTAGGTGAGCAGGTAGGGATTATTTATTTCATAATAATGTAAAGTGGTCCATGCATGAATCAAAATAGGAATTGTATAAACATGACTAAAGCTGCCATTCTATTTTCTTATGGGCAGATTTTTCAGTAATGTTGTACTAAAGTCAGTGGTACTCTGAATAGGTAAGAAACTCTTAGGGCCTAAATTAAATGGAACATTATGCCTGGGTTTAGTTGTGGGTATCCATAACTCTCTGGTATGTAGGGCTGTTTCTCTTCCCCTTGTCATTGTGTCCATTGTACCTCCATGTTCTTCTAGTGGACACAGGTTTATTGTCCTTGAATACAGCCCAGGACAATAAGACTGTAGTGTAGAGTGCCAACCACCTGTCTTTTTGGAACATATTTTTGAAGGCAAGCTATATAATGGTGCCATTTACTTTTCATTTCATTTTTGTTGTCAGGGTGTGTGAGGCAAGCAGTTTTATGATTTTCCAAAATAAATTGTGCATGTAAGGATACACACAGTTGTTTATCTGAATCAACAAACAGTGAATGCACAATTTTTAAAATATGCTTCTTTTAAATCAAGACACCAATAACATATTACCCAAAACACTGTATCTGAAGATGTGTGCTTGCACACAAAAGCTTATACCTTGAATAAAACTTTGTTGGTCTTAAAGGTGCCACTGGACTCAAACTTTGTTCTATTGCTTCAGACCAACACAGCTACCCACCTGGATCTATATTACCAAAAAGTAATTATTGTTTGATGTCTTATTGTGGTGAAAATTTTGTCTGAGGATTCCTCTCTCCCTCCCAACTAAGTTTAAATGCATGGAACATACACAAAGTTGCAAGGAACCATAGGATGCATCCAGATCGTGACAAAATCTGTCATGGACCAGCCAAGCCCAGCGGAGCAAAGAGACACTGAAGACTCTGAGGAAGAGGCAGCCAGTGGACCTGACTCCAACCCATAGCCAGCAGCAGTGGTGCTGCAGGAGGAGGCAGTCTCTGAGGGACCAGACATAGAGCCTCAGCCAGGAAGCAGCACATTGGCCCTTCAGCCCCCCAGGCCTGCTCTCGCAACAGAAAGTCAGTTCACCTCCCCATCACCAGAGCCTCAAGAACGCCATAGGACAAATATGATGAGAGACCTTCAAGACAGAAGGTGCAGTGCCAACAGTGAGGATGAGTGCATGCAGGAGCAGGGTTGAGGCAGCAGGAAGGTGCATGGCTCAGTACAGGCTGCTGAGCAGCATGGTGCTTAAAAGCGGCAGAGAAGGGATTGGCTGTGAGGAAGCAACTTGTAGAGCCCTGTTTCACATGTTACATTCAATGCCTGTACTACAGAACATGTGATTGAAACTGGAAGTAATATGTATGCTCCTACTTCCCACTAATATGATGATGATGATGAAGAAGAAGAAGAAGAAAAAGAAGAAGAAAGCTATGGCATTCTGGACCAGTTGGAGCTGATTCTGAGGGAAAACAAATCCACGGTACATTACACTAGTTTAATCTTAGTGGTACTGTGGTGTTGATCCAGGTAGCCTGGTTAGCCCTATGAAGGTAACAGGCCAACTTTTGGGCTAGGCTGAGGTAAAAAGCTTTTTCTGTTCTTTTCTTTTTTTGCAGATGCATTAACTTGGTTCTTTAGTAACAAAGCTGGATCCAATATGATGCCAAGGCTTCTGACTGAGTTAGCAAGGATCAGTTGAACTCCATAAAAAGTGGGAAAAACAACACACATACACAAACAAACAAAAAACAGCCTGGGAGAGAGAGCAGGTTAGGCTGTCAGCCCAAGCTACCTGTCATTGAGAATTCAGCTCCTGTGCTAGGTTCTGTGCTGTACAACATACACAGAATACAAAGCGGACTTTCTGTATGAAGCAAAAAGGAAGCCTTCTTTGCTAGCTTCTGGAATTTCAGAAGATCTGTGCCCCCACCCCTGATGTTGTAATCTCACATGTTGTGCCTACTCCTTTGATTGATCATAAAAGTAAATCGGGGGGGGGGGCAATTTTCTCTAATGCCACACCTTTCCAGCCAGTATTACTTCTATCTTTTCAGGGTTTAGTTCCAATTTGTTAACTTTTAGCCAGTTAACCACAGTTATGCACATATCACTAACTGGGGAGAAATGGCGGTCAGGGAGTAGAAGCCTCAGACTTCCCAAATGGCTTGAATATGCAATGGACAGGGGACCAACAGCTGGGGAATGGGAGACAGACATCAATGTCTGAATGAGCATGTTAAATCTGGAAGGGAGAAGCAACAACATCAGATCAAACTGTTAGTCTGACTGCAACCTAAAGCTCAAAGAGTCTTTTCTGTCCCATAGCCTGAAACCAGACTGAAAAGGGTCTAAATTAATTTCATTAATAGATCTGTGAGAGGCTATACTGATAGATAGAAAATTCCTGAATACTTTTTTTATCCATAAGTATTCCCAGCTCTTGTCTTTCCTGTGGTAACCATGTATGTTGATTGAAAATGTGATAGTTTGGAACTTCCGGAAGCTTTGCGAAGAATGGCAGATGCCTCTCACTGCACCAGTGGGAGAGGTGATCCGTGCCAGGCGGGAAGAAGGGGTCCAGGACTGGTGCCGGACCCCCAGAGACCCCAGTGAGGGGGCTCTGCCTGGGGTGGCACGGAGGAGACCTCTCCCGTCGGTGGCGATCGTGGGTTTGAGGCTCCTCTCATCACCCCCATAGGTTCCCCCACCTTGGAAGCCGTAATGGCTACAGCGCAAACCCAGAAGCAGCAGAGAGTATGAAGCGAAAGAAGCAGAAGCTCCCAGATACGCAAGGTGAAATTGTGAGTCTCGAAGTTAAATAAAGCAGAATCAAGCAGGAACGCGGCGGGTGGAGGAAATCCCCCCCCTCTCCTATTTGTATCGGCGTACTTACGAGGCTCCTTACACGGCGTTGCTGAGGAATAAAAGCTTGTACGGACTGCTAGAAGGCAGGATCGTGTACTTGAAGATATAAACTTTAAAATGATATAAGTGCTGGTTGAGAAATTGTTCCTTCTGTCCTCCTTATCTAACTGTAAACAATACAGCGGACTCAACAATGGTGGGGAAACCGAAACCTTCCCCCAAATTAGGAAGTTCAGCTCCGAGTTCAAAGGTTGATACCACAGAGATGACTACAATTTTCTCCTCGCTATTGCGACCTCTAGTGGACCAAATGACGTCTCCTAACACAAAGATGGACAAAATGCAGCTGGAATTAAAAGAGTCGAATAAAACTACAGAAAAGTTGCAGCGGGACCTCATGGAGGTTAAAACATCAGTAAAAAATCAAGACTCAAGATTACAAAAAACAGAGAAAGACAAGGCTCTTCATCATGACCAACTTTTAAAACTACAGATGGAACGTGCAAGTTTCTTCCTAAGACTTCAGAATGTGCCAGAGAAGAAAGGAGAAGACCTTAAAAGCTTGCTGAGTGAAGCATTGGAACCAGTAACAGGTTTAAAAGCAGAAACTCTAAAAAGCGACATGGATATGGTTTATAGGACCTATCCAGATTATATTTAAAAGAATAGCTTGACTGGTGAAATCATGATAAGGTTCTCCAAAAAATCGACAAGAGATGTGGTTTTAAAAACCACAAATAAGACGGTTCTGAAGATCCAAGAAGAAGAAGTGAAAGTTATGAAGGACATTCCATTTGAAATAAGGAAAAGAAGAAAAGCCTACAGAAAACTAACAACCTGGCTTCAGTCTGAATCTATTATATATCGTTGGAATACCCCAGAGGGACTAAGCTTCAACATCAAAGATAAGAAATATAAAATTGACTCTGTTGACCAAGTGAAAAAATTTCTGGAAAAAAGCAAGGAAAAGAAAACAGGAAGAGAATCAGATGATTCACTGGCTTCGCAAGAAAGTATGTACGGTTTTGACAGTTCAAAAAGTGAAGAAGAATCAGACTCGGAAAAAGGAGCAGCAGCCCCAAAAATACAAGTTGAGACTGTAAAAACAAGAAGAGGACAAAAGAAGAAATGAATGTTTTAAAATGTTATATTAAGCATATGCACTAATGTGACTTATAAAATGTATTGTTAAGCGTCTTTCTTAAAAGTATGCATACCTGCCAAATAGCTTTCTCAGTTGAAACAGTAACAAAGTAATAAGCTGTAAACCATGGTCTTACATATGCTTCGTAATTTTTTATTAATAACTTGATATAATTAAGCATTTCATAAAGTACTCTCTGTATAAGGTATATGTAGCTTAGTTTTGTAGCGTTGTAGAAGTAGAAAATAGGTAAAATCAATAAAAAAATTTTTTTTTAAAGAAAATGTGATAGTTTGAAAATATATAGTTTGAAGCATATATAGATTGAAAATATATAGTTTGAAGCAGTATGCTAGCTTTATGAATTATGCAGACTCTCTTTCCCACCTCATATGTGTTCTCAAAACATATCAGCAGTTTAGCAATATAACAGTAATCTCAAAAAATATTAGTGCTTCTAGCCAGAGGACTTTTTTTTTTCAAAATTCACTTTCATATTTAGACAGTTTTATGTTACACACAATTCATGGATTTATTACTGAATTTTATTTTAGTGATGTGTTTATTGTGTGTAAGTGGCAGATAT
Source organism: Lepidodactylus listeri (assembly GCA_029233225.1). Lineage (NCBI taxonomy): Eukaryota > Metazoa > Chordata > Lepidosauria > Squamata > Gekkonidae > Lepidodactylus > Lepidodactylus listeri. Next base: position 111,557,038 of record JARCFY010000001.1, on the reverse strand, counting down.
GTAGCAAACCAACCTGTACATATGCATTAGTAAAATACTTATATGAGTTACACTGGTCACTAGATGGCATAACTGGAAAAAGAGAAGACACAATTAACAATTTCACAGAAGTATTTATTAAATGGTCCTGTCCAGGGGTCCGTTGGAGCAGGAGAGCACAGGAGCGCAGCTCCGGGAGTGAGGAGCCCAGGGGGCGGGCACATGACCAAGCCCCGCCCCCTCCTCGGCTTCGCCAAGCAGTGCAGAGGCGCAGCGCCCCGGGGAAAGCCCCGCTAGGGTCTTTATTGTTTTTAATGTTTTGTTTTAATATTGATAATTTTATCATTGTTCCTTTTACGACTGTGTGCTGCTTTTCCAGAGACTTGCTCAAGGTGGCATATAAATTTTCTAAGTATACCATTTTTTATCTGGGCACATGGCACATAAGTACTGGAGAAATTTCACCAACCCATCAGCAGCTTCCACTCCATCAATTTGGTGTAGTGGTCAGGAGATGGACTCAAATCTGGGAGAACCAGGTTTGATTCCCCACTCCTCCACATGCAGCTGCTGGTGTGACCTTGGGCCAGTCACAAGTTCTCTCAGAGCTGTTCTCTCATGAGCAATTCTCAAAAGACCTCTCTCAGCCCCACCTACCTCACAAGGTGTCTTGTTGTGGGGAAGGGAAGGGAAAGGGATGGGTGGTTCACATGTCCTGAGTATCTCAAGTCTACTTGAAACCTGGTGGTTTCAAGGGAGCAGGAAGAGAATGTGGGTGTGTTCTTTACACTTATTTTTATTGCACAAAGTATTGGATGGGGAAAAGAATGGAAGAAGAGCAGGTCAGTTTCATTCACCTGTGGAGTGGAGCCTGAGGAGTGGGTGTTGCCTTCTGACACACTTCTGGTATGTTAGGGGGTGTGGCATATGCACATAAGTTATGCTAATGAGTTATGCTAATGAGCTCCTGCACCTCTTTGTCTACAGAATGACCCCTGGTCCTGTCTAAAGAAACTATTTGCTCTGTGCTGTAGGTTCCCCCAGTCACCTATTCAATGCAGACATGAATCAACAGCTTGGATTTAACTGGTTTTTTTTTTAAATTAAACTGATCTGTGTTGTATTTAGATATGCTAACATATTTAAATGGGAGGGCTGGGCTAAGGCAGTCTGCCCATAGCTCCCTTTTCTAGCGGACCCACCCTGATGCCAAAAGGTACCCAGCTCCAGCCTCTTGCCTGTTGTGGCACACAGCTACTACCAAGTTTGTATGGAAGTTGTTCAGCACCGAGGGCTACTCCTTCCCAGCTGCTCCCCACTGCACAGCCAGTGATGTGCTGTTCTGGATAAACCCTCCACCACTTCAGGTGTCTCTGATGGCTTGCTGATCATCCCTATGTATTGGGCAGCCTGCCCAATCTTGCCAAAACTAGTAATGGTGTACACAATCAATCACTAGGCATATTTAGCCATCACCCTGGCATCGCAAATCAGGTGTAAAAAATGCACACCCAACAGCCAATTAGAGAGAATCTCAAAAAATCCTGCTTGGCCCCATTGGCAACCAGCTAATCTCGTGATACCTAAAGGTAGGGTGGGTGGGCAGAAAAAAGCAGCAAAAACCTGCTCAGAGGAATATAAACTGAGCAGTGGTGCTTCTCTATTGGCTGCCAGTCATTTTAGTACCCAGTAGATCTTCATGCCTCCTTTGGATTTCAGTGAGCCAGGGCAAACTGTTCCCAGTCACTAATGCCAAGAATTCTACATGTTTGAAATTCTTCTATAGGAAGAGAAGAATTTTAGAGTGGAGAGTACACATTTTGCTTTGCTTTTATAGAAGGAAACTGGAAAGGAAGTATGCTTGCAATGGTGGAAAAAATTCTCTTGGCTAGATCTTTCTGGGCTTTAGAAAGTTATCAACAACAACAATAAAACAAAACTTTACTTGAGAATTCTCCAAAAAAGTAATTAGATGCTCCACCCCATTCTGAATTCTGCTTAACACTATACATATAATATTGTGTCTGCCTATTCACCAAGCATGCCTCCAGTTTATGGAGAAAAAATCTTACACCTTTGCATGTTGTGTTCCCAGTGTAAATTTTGAATTAGAAGTTCTCTGAGGGTGCATTCAGATGAGCAGCTAATCCCGACATTGGCCCAGCTGTATTTTGATCTAGATCTTTTAAATCCAGCATTGCCTGACCAGACAGCTCCCCCGTGAATCGCTTTACCGTGCATGACTCCGCGGTGGATTGTCTAAATGGCATCCACCTTAAGGAGCTATGCGGTCAGCTTTAAAAAAAAATCCTGTTTTTGCATGTGCATATTTGCATATGTGCTTATCTGCAAATATGCACATATGCACATATGCATATGTGCCTCACTGTGCGGACGTCGCTTGTTTAAGCAGTTATGTGCGCATCACTAGGAGTTTTTTAAAATGGTGGCCATTCAGGATGGTCTGGAGACCATCTCTATGGGCTGATTGCATGCTGGTGGAATGATCTAATGGTGGAAAGTCTGGCATTGGCCTGTCAGCCAGCTTTAGACGGGAGTAAGCACTATCTTTTAATTATGGCTCCCCAACGGGGATCGATGGGCTACCAATGAAAGCAGCACGTTTCCCAGATGTTGAGGACTGGACATGCACTTTAAATCCACCTCAAAAGAGCCGTCTAAACGCACCCTGAATGCGATATTCCCATAAATCTGTTTTATAGGAGGAACACATTGTTTTTACCTTTAGTTGTTTTATAACTTTTAGATTTGTGCATATAAAATAGCCATTTCAACACTAAATGAAATTAAGTAACTAAAAAATCAGCTAAATATGTTGAAAACTGAAGATATGCAGAAGAAATTGAGTTTTATAAAACAGAAGTACTTTTAGCATGCCAATAAACCTGGAAGATATTCGGCATATTATTTACAGAAAGAAGAAAGAAGAACTATAACAGGAGTACAGGAAAAAATGATAGGATTACTTTTATGAAGAAAAAGATTAAAGAATGATTTACCCTATTACCAAATTTACCCTATTTTTTCCAAATCTCTTCAAATAGGATACACTAATAGAAGAACGGTTTGAGGAATACATAAAAATACACTTATTGATTGCAGTCACATGCACAACCCCCCCCCCAAAAAAAAAAACAAGGAGAAAGTGAGGCTATTTCCTCCAGAGGAATTTGACCCACAGTTGCATGATCACAACTTCCTTTGAAGCTGTGGGTGCAGTCTGTCAGTGTGTGATCAGTCTGTCAGTGTGAATCACACCTCTGCACTGAGGGCTCCCTATGGAATTTGCCATGATACACATACTGCAAAGGGGGGAGACAATGGCACAGAGTTGGGATGGCCTGATCAGATCATCTCGACACCATGAGAGTGCGCTGGAGCAATCAGACATGGGAAAGTCTGTCCATGCCCCATCACAGCCCATTTACTACTGGATTTCCCCCAGTGATACTAGACTGCTTCTGAACCAAAACACTACAATACAATAATTCTTTGAAGCAATTAAAAAATTGGAAAAAGGCAAAAGCACCAGGGCCAGATGGACTTAACAACAATGTATTACAAATGTTTGGAAGACAAACTAATGATGCCACTTCAAAAAGTTATGAATGAAATAAGCAAAGTGAAAGCATTACCTGCATCATGACAGAAAGCTTATATAACTTTGATATTCAAAGAAGTTAATAATCCAGTGCTATCACAATGTTATAGACCTATTTCTTTATTGAATGCGGATTACAAAATTTTAACCACAGTTATGGCAGAAAGATTAAGGAAATGTATCACAGAAATAATTCATTCTGGTAATGCAGGTGTTGGCCTCCAAGGTAAGGCAAGACCCAAACACTGAAGGTTTGTAAGTTGATGGAGAAGAATGTAAACTCAGAAGCTATGCAGACTATGTGGTTCTGTCAATCAAGCATCTTCATATTTCATTACCTCATGTAATAGAACAAATCAAAAAGTTTGAGTCATTTTCAGGTTACAAAATCAACAAGAAAAAAAAATACAGTTTTTAACAGAACAGAAAGAGGAAATTATTTTAAAAAACAACAGGATGTGAAATAACATTAAAAACAGTTAAGTATTTGGGAATAAATTTGTGCGTACAAAATGATACACTGTTTAAATACAATTATAAAATAAACATGGATGAAAATACATCAAACTTTACTAGCAAGCAGCTAAACTAGTTTGGATTGCAGAATGGATTAAGATCCATATGATAGACTAATAAAATTAGAAGCTGAGGAGTTAGGAAATGGATTATACTGTCTCCTTTGGATTGAAAAACCCACCTTGAAAAATAAAATACAAGACAAAAATCACATAACCAGAGACAGTTTACTCCTAATTTGGAGGTCCTAAAAGAAAAGAATCAGCCCTATGATATCACCCATCATGTTGTAAATCACCTAGAGCCCTGTGTACTCAGGAATGGGCCGATTCAGAAATTATGATGATGATGATGTCAGCAACAAACACATACTACAGTAAATACGAGAGAAGAAATAATGATTTTCTATCTTACAAAAACATGATAAATCTACAAGGTGAAATTAAATCTTGGCAAACAATTCAAGAAGAAGGAAAGAAGATACAATGGTTAGTTTATTCTCAATTTATTTCTAGGTTCAAGGAAGACCTCCACACAGGAAGAAATGGAATAAGAGAAAGGGGAATCCCAACTGGCCGGTTTGGTTTGGGCATTTTTGGCTTGGGTTGGTTTGGGGTTCACCCCAAACCTCGAACTGAACCGAATTGGAAGTTTTGGGTTCATGTTCATCCCTTCACAGTAGTATAGCCCACAATTTCCTTCCCTTTATTAAAGCATTCTTCCTGAAACTTTTCATTATATTAAAGCAGTGTTACCTATTACTCCCTGGGATGCACACCTTAATGTGGTGAGGGGATTTGTGGGTCAGTGAAGCTGAGAGCAATACTTTAAAGTGGCCTAAGCTCCTAGCAGAATCACTCAGGATGGAATGGTCAGAGCTGAGACACCAGCCTAAGATACATCCACCCCCTTCAAGGATCAATGCCCACATCAGCAGAAGGGAAAAGACAGGTCCCAGTGGATAAGCTCAAAATCATAAAATGAGAAATGGGACATTTAAACATTACAATCCTGGAATGAGTGATCTCGTGGACTGAACTGGGGGAGATTTGCATACTGGGAATGACAAACACAGAAAAAATGAAGCTGTTCTAACAGTGAGGAAAAAAGTAGCACATGCAGTAAGAAGTTATAACACAAAGTCTGATGGAATAACATCAATGAGACTTCATGGACAGCCTATCAATATAACCATCGTTTAAACCCCAGCTACAGATGCTGATTAAGAAGAAATTGAAAGCTTTTAAGCAAGTGTTCAGAAAGAAATTGATCACAAATCTTAGAAAGATGTAACAAAGCAGAATCAAAAAGTGATGGAAGATTTTTTTTCTAGGAGCATGAAATGAAGCAAGAGAGTGACTCAAAATTCCACAAAGAGAAAAATGTGTTCATTGAGAACACATTTCAGGCAACCAGACAGACAGTTGTATACATGGGCATCATCGGATGGTCAATATAGAATTCAAATTGATTCCATAATAGGAAGCAGATGGTGGAGAAGTTTTGTTCTCACTGCTAAAAAAGACCAGGAGCCAATGGTATAGACCGCAAATTGTTTATATTGAAAATCAAAATAAAGCTGAAGAAAAACACCAAAACATTCAGACTGTCAAAAGACAATCTAAGCAACATTCTTGAAAAATTTTAAAAACGTAAAAAAACAATTCAAATTACTTAGCTTCAATGAATGTGAATCAGAAGAACTATGGGTTGAAACTAGAGATACTATCAAGGAAGGATGTGCAAAGATCATTCCTGTACCCAAAAGAAAAGAAAAAAATTGATGGATGACTGCTGAAATTCTTAGAATGACTAAAGACAGATGAGAAGCAAAAGTAAAAGGTGACAGAAGCAGAACCAAAAGTCTAAATGTAGCTTTCCAGCGACTTCGACATAGACACAAAGAGAACTATTATAATAACCAGTGTAAATAAATAGAAGAGAACAACAACAAAAAAGGAAGAACAAGAGATCTTTTCCACAAGATCCAAAAAAAAATCAAAGGGAAATTTAAGGCATGGTTAGGCATGCTGAAAGAACGACTCTGAAGTGCATTAACTGGCAGGGCAAAATAAAGGAAAGGTAGGAAGAATACACCAAAGAACTATACAAAAGAGATGAAAGAATCAGATTCCTTCCAAGAAGAATCTTTTGAAGAAAAAAAAATTAATAATTATCAAGTGAAATGAAAGTTGTACTGAAAGCAATTGGGAGAAACAAATCACCAAGGGTATCAGTAGAGCTTTTCTGAGCCACAGAAACAGAATCCCTCAAAATCTTAAAATCAAGTTCAAATAAAAGTAGTAAGGAGTAAAAAATAAAAGGGGTAAGAAATAATAGTGATACTATAGTGGGGGTCTGCTATAGACCACAAAGCCAGGCAGAGGACTTGGATGAGATGCTCCTAGAACAGATTACAAAGTTCTCAAAGAGATGGGACTCAATAGTCATGGGCGATTTCAGTTACCCATATATCCATTGGAAATCCAACTCAGCTAAAAATGAAAGGTCTAATAAATTCCTGACTTGTCTTGCTGACAATTTCATTTTCCAGAAAGTGGAAAAGGAAACAAGGGGATCTGCTATCTTGGACTTGATTCTCACCACTGATTGAAAGTAGTGGGCAACCTGGGTAATAGTGACTATGTAATTTTGGAATTTACAGTCTTGGGGAAGAGAAAAGCTGTATGTAGTCAGATATATAGGTTGGCCTACAGGAGAGCAAATTTTTGATAAACTTAAAGTTATGCTGGGTAGAATTCCAAATTCAGAACTACTTAAGGAGAAGGTAGTTCAAGAGGGGTGGGAGTTTCTTAAAAGTGAAATATTGAAGGTACAATCTCAAATGATTCCTATAAGAAGGAAAAATGGGAGGAGCCTAAAAAAGCCAATGTAGCTCCATACACATCTTTTTAAAGATTTGAGAAATGAAAAAAGACTTGTTTAGGAAATGGAAGGAGGGCCTTATAACCAAGGATGAATAAAAGAAACAAGGGGGGGGGGCGCAATATTTGCGGGGGGGGGGGGGAGAAGCTGACAGCTGCTCCTCCTTCCTCCACCCCCCCTTCCCCCAGCGTTCCAGCCTGCCCGAGGCGAGGCCCCTCCGGCGCAGAGCCGCAGGCCTCGCCATCTCTTCTCCACCTCCCGCCCCGGCTTGGCCCAGCGAAGCCCGCGGCTTTGTGCCGGAGGAGCCTCACCATTCCTTCCCTCCCCCCTCGCCCTCGCGTTCCCCTCCCGCCCGTTCTCCTTTGCCGCGGCTTGAGTGGCTTAATGCCACTCAGACCCAGCGTTTCCCTCCTTCCCCAGCACCATCCCCTCCCTCCCCCCCGTGCTCGTCCGCCCGCCCACCAGCTCACTCTTCTTTGCTGGGGCTTGAGTGGCTTAACGCCACTCAGGCCCAGCGTCTCCCTCCTCCCCTCCGGCACCATTCCTTCCCACCCCCCGGCCATGCTCATCCGCTGCCAGCGCCACCAGCACTCCCATGCGCAGGGAACGCTTTTTTACTTTTCGGAGGATTTCAGTATCCCCCCAAAACTTTTTTTAACTTTTTTTTATTTTTCTGCAAACGGGGGGATCACCCCCCATCTGCAGAACCCCCTCCCCACCCCCCCAAGTGCCCCCCCGCATGGATTTAAGTATCCACATGCGGGGGGGCACTTGGGAATTAGATATATAGATAACCAGTGCTGGTAGAGAGAGAGTTAGGAAAGCTAAAGCTCAGTATGAGCTTAGGCTGGCAAGAAATGTTAAAAATAACAAAAAAGGGTTTTTTTCTTATGTTCAAAGTAAGAAAAAGAGCAAGGACATGGTATGCCCATTGTGGGGGCAGGAAAGTGAAGTTGAAACAAGAGAAGGCAGAACTGCTCAATTCCTACTTTTCCTCAGTCTTCTCTTGCAAGGGAAACATGGCAAAAACTGACCACATGATAAGGGAAGGGAGTTGCAGCTTAGGTTCGGCATAGGGGTAGTGCATAAACACCTAGTTTCTTTAAATGAAACTAAGTCCTCAGGGCCAGATGAACTGCATCCAAGGATACTAAAAGAACTTGCCTCTGCCCATTATTTTTGAGAATTCTTGGAGAACAGGTGAGGTGCTAGAAGACTGGAAGCAGGCAAATCTTTTCCCCATCTTCAAGAATGGGAAAGGGGGAAAAGGAGGATCCAGGTAACTACTGACCCATCAGCTTGGTATCTGTATCTGGAAAGTTTTAGAACAAATCATCAAACAATTGGTCTTTGAGCAATTAGAAAGGATGGCTGTGATTACTAAGAGCCAGCATGGGTTTCTCAAGAACAAGACATGTCAGGCTAACCTTATCTCTTTTTTGTTTTGAGAAACTTACTATCTTGCTGGATCAGGGGAATGCTGTAGACATAATTTATTTTGAATTCAGTAAGGCTTCTGACAAGTTTCCACACAATATTCTTGTTGACAAGTTGGTCAAATGTGGTTTGGATCCTATGACTATTAGGTGGATCTGTAACTGGTTGACGGATCACACCCAAAGAGTGCTCGTGAATGGTTCGTCATCTTCTTGGAGAGGAGTGACAGGTGGAGTACCTCAGGGATCTGTCCTAGGATCTGTTTTGTTCAACATTTTTATAAATGATTTGGATAAAGGAACAGAGGGAATGCTTATTAAATTTGTAGGTGATACTAAATTGGGAGGGGTAGCAAATACAGTAGAAGACAGAGTCAGGATACAGGATGATCTTGACAAGCTGAATAACTGGGCTAAAACAAAATTTATTTATTTATTTATTTACTACTAATTGTAGTTATACCCTGCCCTCCCCACAAACAGGTTCAGGGTGAATTTAATGGGGGTAAATGTAAAGTTCTGCATTTAGGTAGGAAAAATCAAATGCATAATATAGGATGGGGGAGACTTGTCTTGGCAGTTGTATGTGCGAAAAGGATCCAGGAGTCCTAGTAGACCATACAGTGAACATGAGTCAGCAGTGTAATGCAGTAGCTAAAAAGGCAAATGTGATTTTGGGCTGTATCACCAGATGTATATTGTCCAAATCACGCAAAGTGATGGTATCGCTTTACTCTGCTCTGGTTACACCTCACCTAGAGTACTGTGTTCAGTTTTGGGTACCACAATTTAAGAAGGATGTAGACATGCTGGAACCTAACCAGAGGAGGGCAACAAGGATGATGAGAGGTCTGGAGACCAAGTCCTATGAGGAAAGGTTGAAGGAGCAATGAAAGAATGCCCTGGACTGTGGTTCCCCCACTTGTAGTTGTATATTAGTCATTAAAAAGCAGTACTGTTACTAAACCTATTAATAATGGTTTTCAGTTATGAAGTGTTTTAGACCCAGTTTGGTGTAGTGGTTAAGTGTGCGGACTCTAATCTAGGATGAACCAGATTTGATTTCCCACTCCTCCACTTGCATCTGCTGGATGACCTTGCGCAAGCCATAGTTCTGGCACAGCTGTTCTTGAAAAAGAGCAGTTTCTGTCAGAGCTCTCTCAGCCCCACCTACCTCACTGGGTGTCTGTTATGGGGAGGGGAAGGGAAAGGAGTTTGTAAGCAGCTCTGAGACTCCTTTGGGTAAATCCAATCTCTCCTTCTCTTCTTCTTCTTTTAGTGTGATCTTCACTTATTCTTATACTTCTTATAAGTTGTCTTAATACTGTTATTATTAAACCCTAGGTTGCACATGTCTACCAGTGAACTGATGGCAGAAGAGAGGTTTAAACTGTGGATTCATTCTACTTTCTTATACTGCACCTTCTTCTAGGTATCCTAATTGTTAAATTCATTTTACACAGCTTCCTTTCATCCATAGCTCAGTGGTGGAGGTAATGCTTTACATGCACAGGATTCAAGGTTTATTCTGTGGCATCTCCCTTTGAAGAATTCCAGATTGTAGGGTTACCCCCCCCCCCCAAAAAAAGCCTTGCTTATTTATTGCTTTAATTCATTCATAACCTGCATTTCTTTCAAATGGGGACCCAAAGCAGTTGAGAGTATATAACTGGTCCATACCCATGTCACCCAGCAAGCTTTCATGGCAGTGTGGGAATTCAAAGCTGGGTATCCCAGATCCTAGTCCATCGCTAACTCTCCTCTACCACACTGGTTCTCAGTGTGAAAGGGGGTTATGAAAGCCAATAATATTCTGTCAAATGTACAATATCTCTATCACGGTACAATTTCATTTTGGTGTATTCATGCTTGGTATGTAATCCAATTTTTCTTCAGGCATGTGTGCTTTATTCTACAGAGAAATGATCTTAAATAATATAACTCCTAATAAGCATGACTACTTAATTCCTTAATCCTCTTCATTAGTCAACTTTCTTATGGTCTATAATTTTGAATTGTAGTGAGTCCCTGTGGACTTTCATACATTCTTCTGTGAAAATTACCAGCTTTGAGTGTTTGTAATAATAATGACTAAATCTGTGAAAAAAATATTATATCAAAATTGCATTGGAAATGTAGAAGCATATTCCATCTTTTTCTTGCATATAAGACATGAAAAGCCTTTATATATACAAAGAGATCTTAGAGAGAAGAGTTTTCTTTTTCTTTTTTTTTAAAAAGATACTGCTACTCTTAATTTGTAGACATTTTTAAATACTATTTTGCTCCTGCTTAGGGTTGCCTGGTGTGGCCTGGCACTGAGCAGAGGACCAGTGGGAGGAGGCAGGGACATAGGGTGGGTACTGTTGGTGACAGAGTGAGATCACTTCCATGTTTTCTGGTGTCATTTCTGGGTTTGCTCTGGAAGTGACATCATGCCATCTTCTCAACAGCCATTTTTTTTTTAAAAAATCTGTCACTCCTTGAAGCAGCAGCAGAAAATGGGAGCTGGGGGTGAAATATCCCCTGACATCACTGGGGGACTGCCAACCCTGCTCCTGTCCCTGGTGAGTCCTCTTCCATCAGGGAACTGGCAGAGCAAAGGACAGAACCTGTTTAAGGGCTCTTTTATTTATTTATTTTTATTAACAAAATTTATACTCCACCTTCCTTTTTTCATCAGGGTCACCAAGACAGAATAATATATATAATAAAACACATCTTAAAAGCCATAAAACAAACAAAAAATAAATAATTAAACAATGAAAATCAATGCCAAAATACACATACAAAACAAACTACAACAAAACAAATGTAGGGCAGGCAGGAGGGATGATGAAATGCCAGCTGAAATAAAAATGTCTTCACCTAGTAGCAGAAGATGGCAAAAAAAAAATCCCTCCAACTCCACTCTACAGGAGTGTTAGGGGCAAGGTGATGTTGCAGTGAGTGATGTTTCCAGCATGATGACATCACACAGAAGTGACATCATCATGCTGGGGATGCCGCACAACAACACTCTTATTATTTTCAACAAAACTCTATGGTTACCATACAGTTATGTCCAAAATACTAAAGCATTGCAACGTGTTATCCCCAGTGTAATGATATCACTTCTGTATGATACCATCATTCTGGGGACACAGTGCTGAGCGGTAGGTGGTGGAGGCAGGGCTTCCCCAGCTGGCTGATGGCAGATAGGAGCCCAACAAATTGGGGGAAAACCCCACTCCAACCTGGGTGCTGCCAACCCTATTCCACCATGACTTTGTTTTACAGAAGCCAAGGCCTGTGGCGGTTTAGTAATACTGTTGTGGTTGCCAAGCAACTTCCAAAATAGCCACTGAAAAGTTAGTGAAGCACTATTTTCTTAATGCTACAGACATTGTTTTTATTATTTTAGAGAGTTTTAATCCCTGACTTTTTTATTTTTAAGATTGCAGATTGTTTTCTTCTTGGCTTGTAGAGAAATCTTCTATCTATATACTAATAGCCAAGTGGCCCCCTCCATGTGGATATCTAAATCAATGCAGAGGGGCACTTGGGGGGCAGGGAGATTTTTCTGCACACTTGGGGGACTCCCCATGTGTGCAGAAAAATCTGCAAAGTTTAAAAAAAAAAACTTCTGGGGGAATATTTAAATACTCCCAAAAGTTAAAGAGCATTCCCTACACATGCACAGGGAACACTCTGGGAACTTCAGTGGGCTTGGTGGCTCTGCACCACGTGGGCCTCACCGGGGCAAGTGGGGGGGAGAGATCAGTGGGCTTCATGGCTCTGCACTGCATGGGCCTCACTGGGGCAACGGGGGCGGGAGGGAGAGATCAGCTCACCATCATTGCCTGGGGAGAGGAGGAAGCCTTACCTTTGGCTGCTGTTCCACGTGGAGCTCCTTCTCTCCCCCCCCCCCCTTGCAGGTCCCGCAGGTCCCACTTCTTCTCTTTCCCTAATTCCATTTTGCTGCTCTATTGATAATCTACTATGTGGCACAGTTCACAATTAGATATATGATTGTAATGAGTTTACAAAAAAAGGATTGACAACCAAATGTTTCTTAACAGTTCAATTAATATTCTGTAGTAATATGCATATGCCTGCATTATTTTGAAGATACATGGTAAAACCAGAGCTTGATTTCAACAGGAACGCACAGGAACGCCATTCCGGCTGGCGTCCGAGCCTGCCCCGCCCCCTCCCTGCCCGGCCTGATCTGTTTACACTTAAAGGGAAAGTTCCTGCAGAGAGCCGGCAGGAAAAAGCTGCACTGGGTGCTTTCCCTTTAAGAGCAAACAGGCAGCAGGAGAAAGCCCCACTCAGAGATTAAGCACAGGGGCTAGGCTTTCTGCATTTGGTTTGCCGACGTCGCGTGGCTTTCCCTGCTCCAGTAAGTGCCTCCCCATATCTTTTCATTCTCTTTCTCTCCCCCCACCTTTCTTTCTGTCTTTCTTTCTGTCTTTCTCTCTCTCTGTCCCCACCTTTATTTCTTCCTTTCTCTTTTTCTTTCTCTCTCTCTCCTCCACCTTCCTTCCTTCCTCTGTCTGTCTACCTTCCTTCCTTCTTCCTTCCTTCCTTTTCCTTTCTTCCTTCCTTTCTCTCTCTCTCCCCCCTCCCCCCTCCTTCCTTCCTTCCTTCTTTCCTTCCTTCCTTTTGTTCTTTCTGTTTTTATAAAAAAAATTATTGAAAAGGGGGAGGATGTAAAAAAGCAGAGACCCCAGGAAATGCTGGTTTTGACAATATCTTTAATTTTTGAGAATCTCTTTAGTTTTCTCATGGCATCTTCTGCTTAAGAAAAAGTTTGAAGCCTGAGTTCATTGTTGTGTCTTGTTGGGAATGGCTTGCAAATATATCTGTGTCTAAAGTCTGTAGTAAAGTGGTTTGGTGCTTACTGCCATGTAAGAGAAAAATCTGAAAAAGTAGCTTCATTGTTGTGTGTTGTTGGCTGGATTGCTTTAATTTACGTTCAGCAATTGGCGTAATAACAGGTTCTTGCCAACTATACCAAAGTCCCGCTTCCCCGGATGTTCTCAGTGAATAGGCGTGGAGACAAGGCGGTTTCTTTAAATGATGTTTACTATAAAATGTTATTCAAGCATACAAGGAATAATAATAAAACCACATCCACACAAGGTCTAAGGAAATCAGACAGAAAATAGCACTGTTGCATGAACAGGAATATCGTTGAGGGGGAAGTTACGTTACCTGTCTTGATAGAGGATGAATCGCTTCCACAAGAAGATTGAGGAGGGATGAATGGAAAAATGGAGGGAACGAGATCTGAACCTGCAGATACACGCTCCAGTCCTGGCTGCGCAAACCAGGGATTAAAGATGGAGGCAAGGTACTGGGTATAGGAAGCTGGACATGAGAGGTTGGTAAGAAGATAGGGGTCAAAGAGGGCAGGCTAGCTAGTCTAGGGGCGAGCTTCTGTTGTGCAAGATCTTTTATCAGGTGGCATTTTGGGCTGACCACATCCCATTGTCACACCCACTAGGTTGTCCGTCCTTTCTACTCTTTCTATTGGTCAGTGTCATAGTGAGGAGGGGGCAGGAAGGAGTGGGCAATATTGCAAAACTAAGTGTTAATCAGGATCTAACACCTGGGCCATCTGGTCGGTCTTCTTGGCGCCAATCTCTGGTCTCGTGATGGCTTCGGCCAGGTCACTTGATGGACGACAATTAGTTGCTGGGCAACCTAATCTCTTACTGGAACTGTTGGGGGCAGGTGTGAAGGGGCCAGCACAAAGGAGAAAAGGACTCTTTGAAATGCAGTCTTGGCTTCCTTGATGGTGGATGCATGTGAAATAGATGTGAGAGCTCTTTGAAATGTATTTCTGTTCTTCATGCAAGTGTGAACTTTGAAGGAAATCTCCCGCTGTGGGCTGGAGCCTCTCATAGCAATAGAGAGTGCTTTTGTCTTAGGCAGAGAACCAACCCCAAAGGTCAAACTTATGATATTAAAGTTCACAAGAGCATATAAAATTTCTTGCTGGCTTACAGTGTGTTGGCAGAACACTTGACTGTTGCATGGGGCACTTTGGTGACATCTGCAGAGAAACAGTTGTAACTAAAAATGAGAATGGTCAGCTGCACTTTGGTGATTGCCTGTTTTGTGAAATGTAAAAAAGTGGGCAGAGTTTCTGATGAAGGTGATTGTCCCTCTTCTCCTGCCACTGGACTGACATCTGCCTTTAATGGGCCAGCAAAGTTGATGTTCTTAAACCTCCTAATAAGAGAGATTTCCGCTTTTGAGGAGTTCCAGCGATTGGTGATCTTGTGATGGTAGTGATACTTTTATGTGGTAAAGACCTCCTGTTCACAGGATAATTTTACCTGTGGGACAGACTCTGCATGGTAACCACTCCACTGGTACATAATTGCTTGTAAAAACTATTATAGTGTAATAATTCAGGTGGGTAGCCGTGTTGGTCTGAAGCAGCAGAACAAAGTTGGAGTCCAAAGTTTCATCCAAGGTAAAAAAAAAGGTTTACCGAAGGCGCGGAGAAAATGACACGAAGCCCCGTATTAACACACGCACCGCAGCAAAGGGTGTGAAATTGACACCCAGCGCCGGGACAAACGGAGGCAGAACGCCGGCACATTGTGAGTGGGAAAAAGCCCTTATTCTTTCTCATACTTGGTCTAAAATTTACCTCCCCCCTTGAATCTGAATTAGGAAGGAGACAGAACAGTTTCAAGTTTCTGTTCAAGCTCTGTCTGTCTCTTTCTCTTTCTTTGCCATTTTGTCAGCCTCCTGTCTCCTTTTAAGTCTGTCTCATCTTTCTCCCCCTAAAGAATGGCAAAATCTGCTTCTCTGACCATGTGCTCCCTCACAAATGTCAGGGATGCTGCACAAAAGACCCTCCACTACTGGCTACCCGAACCTAGTTGTCTTCATTGCCTACAGCTTCTGGTGTTTCAGGAAAGGTTCTTTTGCTGTTCTAACTCCATCACCAAATTCGTTAATTTCCTGCTAGCCTTGCATTCTAGAAGAAAACAAGCAATTCTGCAGTCTTTTTTAAAAATAATTTTTATTATTTTCCAACCAAACATGACAAACAAACATATAAGATATGAGAGTAACACTACTTATACCCTTTAAATTACCTCATACAGATATAGCTCAATGGCATTCTTGTTACCATAATATGATTACTGTTTATGCAATATCTAAATATTCCACTGCTAGTTTTTCTATACATCTCAATAGGTTAAAATGTTTCCTGCTAATTGCCTTTTGTCTAAACATTCTACATAAGTCTTCTACAAGTTGCCTTTAAATATCATTTCCCTACTTCATAATAAAGTTCTTTTTATACCAGTTATCAAGACTTCTGGAATCCTTAAATCAGAGTTCGTTGCATTACATCTTTTATAAGAAATTTGAAATTTAACCCTCCATAAATTTCCATTCTATTATCTGCCTTGAACAATCTTATTCTAATAGACATTCATATGTATTTCCTAAACCAAATTTTCTCTTATATAAATCATAGTCTTTTTGACTAAACTTTTTAAACAAACAACAAAAAAAGAGACTAGTTTTCATCTTCCCATAACTATTTTAAATGTGGGCTACATTTTTATAAGTACATGCACATATGTTCTTCAGCCTATCTTAGCCAGTTAATATGAGCTAGGGTTTACTAAATTAATCTTATCCAGAGTTCTCTAACCCAAAGTCAGGTTGACTTTCTTCTTCTTCTTTTTTTAATAAAAGGAGTATATAAACCTTTAAAATTAATCTTCCTTTAGATTTTAATATAGGCTATAATTTGTTTTAGCTCATCTTAACCAGTCAAACGTAAATAGGGATTCTCCCAACCAATCTTATAACAAAATCCCTAAATCAGTCTTATTCCTATATCTTAATTTTTTTCTTCTTTTTATAGTCTCCTCTTTTTGGTAGAGTCTTAGATCTATGCCTCTTCTCCTTGTATGTAGAAAGGCTTTCTTTCATAGTTTGCCATCTATATTCAATATTTAGGTTTGTTTCATCTTCTCTCTGGTGTATTTTCCTCCTTGTAGGGTTCCAGAGTTTAACAGCCCTTTAGTAGAAGTATTTTTCTCACTGCTTAAATCAGTTTGATTCTCACTGTAGATTATTTCCTCTTGATTGTAGTTTTGTCCAGCGTCTTGCCCAATTGAGTGCTGTAATTCCTTTTCACTGCAAGTTGGGTCAGCTTGATTGTAGAATTGTTCTGTTTCTTGAATAGTTTGGTGTGCTGGGGTTTCTTGTCAATCATTTGATCTGATGCTGAAGGGTTTTGGTCTAGTATCCATTCAAAAATCTCCTTGACTGTTTGGTTCACTGATTCATTAATTACAGCCTGGATCTCCTTCCAAACTGTTTGAAGCTTATCAGATTCTTTGAAGCGCTCCATATCTGTATCATCGGGCATGTTTTTCTGAGAGTACTGATTGTTCATTTCAATTTAATAACAAGAGTCTCAGTTCAGTCTAGCAAAACCCAGCAGCTCTACAAGTTGCTTATCGGCTGTTGTTTTCAAGCTGTCTGCCTCTGCCAGATAATACTCTCCTCAGCAGTCAACAGTCTCTCCCATAAGCCAAATGTTTCTCTCCCATAAGTCAAATGTACCATAAAGCCAAAGCTTTATGGTAAAGACTAAACAGAGTACGCTTCTGTTCTCTGCAGTAAAGCATGATGTCACAAAGATGGTAAGTTTCAATTTGTATATCTTTCTTTATTGAGAAGGTTTAAGAAGAAAAAATTATAGTTCTCTTATAGAAGCTCAAGTCCCTCTTTGCCCCAGAAAATGTTTATCTCAACATTCTTTTAATAGCTCTTATCTCGTCTTAGCCGCTTTGGGCAGGAAAAGGGAGGAGGATTCCTCCTCTCCTTTCTGCATCGCTTTGAATGTTAAAAGGGGCTTATTTGAAGAAATCATCAGACTATTCAATGTTGCTGTTGCTATTTACAAGTACTTACAGGTGCATGTATTCATCGGTGTTCTGGATGAGGCTCAGAATTACTCTCCTACTTTGGGGTTGTTCACATCTTGTGCTGTTCTGGCTGCCATAACTGCGCTTCTCCATTCTCTGCTTCTTGGATGATCCAGGGCTTCTACCTGCTTGTTGCCTTAAGCGAGGGGCCCATATCAAGACCCTTGCTCCAGACCTCCCTCCAGGAGGTCCAGTGGGGTTTTGGAGCCCCCGAAACCCCCCTAAAAATGAAGAATCAGTGGTAGCTGGGAGCAGTTCCCGGTGTCGACCATGTCGATGTGATGTAGCCCCTTCTATCATAATTCTGCAGCCTTTTGACTATCTTTTTTTTAATATAAAGGTAGCTTTAGTTTACCTTCTGAGTCCCGAAGTACAAATTCAACATTTACATTGAAAAGTTATAAACTTTTTATGCAGATATCTGGGATGAAGCTTTATTCCACCATATTAACAACTGGGTATCATTGAAACAAGGTAACATATGCTTAATTTTCCCACTGAAATTAATTGGAATTTTTATTTTTGTCTGGACTTTGTCCAGTGTTTACACTCACTGATTTCAGTGGGATTTAAGTGCACCTAAAGATTATCTGGCAGCCTTTGGATTTTTACTTCATATGCAAGGATAAGATACTTGCATCACCATTTTCATACTTTATCCATCTCTGGTGTCCCATGGGCTTGTATGAACTTTGTATGACTTCTAGATCTGTCTCAGATGGGAAAAAAACTAAGCTTACTTTAAATGATGTAGAGGAAAATATAAAGATGACTGTAACATACAATATCTGTTCATGCTTACAAACTAGGAACATAAAATGCCAGTATAATTATATGAATTGGTGACCATGACAAAATCAATGTTAGATTTTATTTTATATTGATAAATCCCTAACATATATAATGGATGATGAAAAAAATGTAATGGAAATAATCTCAAGCAATTAAAATGCAACCATCTTCTCTTATTACCTTAGTACTCCTGAGAATGTTGTTTGCCAAATATGTGAAATGGAAAAACTAAATGGCCTCAACAGACCTTATAGTATTGTTTGTTGAAATCAACAGATATTTCTTTCATGATCTGTGGCCATTTGCACAATCTAAACTTAACTTGAAACTTTTTATTACATACACACACACACCCGATCTTAGCCAAAAGGCTAAGAAGCCTTTTTATTATTACACAAGCTTCTAGGGGCTATCATTATTTACTATCTCATGGGGGGCATGAATTGTATCATTCTTCTTCCAATACATTTTCAGAAAATGTATTTTTGTTGTAGATAGGTACTAAAGTGGACAACCACTATTAAACTGCATTTTTCTAGAAAAAGTTTCACAAATAAAAATGTATCCAAGTAAGATGTTAAACTGAACTGTGTTTCAAACTCTGTTCAAATTTTACCTATGAATGTTCAGATATTTGAGTTTACTTTTAAAGCGCACTTGTTCCTGAAAGCTAGAAGCACAGACAAACCTTTAAAGCAGCATTCAGATTCCACAAACAAACCATGTCATTCCTTGTTGTTCCTGCTGTATGCAGTACAGGGTCTAAATACTTCCACATGCAAGAAAAGGGGAGTGGAATGTGTGATCTAAAAATTTAAAGTACATTCATGTCATGAGCCAATGTTTTGTGAAGCCTGAATGTACTTCAGATATTACTCAGAATACTGTCACTGGATGGTACTGAGTACCTTCAGTGTTAAGTGACATAAAATCATAGAACCATAGAGTTGGAAGGTACCTCCAGGGTCATCTAGTCCGACTCCCTACACAATGCAGGAAATTCACAAATACCTCCCCCCCCAGATCCAGTGGCCCCTGCTTCATTTCCAGAAGATAGCAAAAAAAGCTTGAAGAAAAAATGTGGCAATCAGCATTTTCCTGGGTGTGTAAGAAAGAGTTATGTGAACTAAGCACTAGCGCAGCTCTTCCTTCCCTTCCTCTCATGATCTGCCTAAGTTCACAGAATCAGCACTGCTGTCCCATGGCCATCTAACCTCTGTTTGAAAACCTCCAAAGCAGGAGAGCCCACCACCTCACAAGCAAGCCTGTTCTACTAAGGAACTGCTCTGTCAAAAAATTCTTCCTAATATTTTGCCAAAAACTCTTTTGATTTAATTTCATAATATTGGTTCTGGTCCAACCTTCTGGGACAACAGAAAACAACTCTGCACCATATTTTATTTGTAATTTGATCACTGTTGTACTTCATGTTTCCCAGGATGTATGCTCAGTGAAACAGAATATATCTGTGTGTCTGATTTTCACATCAGTGTTACATATGTCGGAAAATGGCTATAAATATTTAGAAGTGGGGCAGATCTAGCCAAAGGACTGAATTATTTATAATCCATTTTTAAAAACTGCCAACCAAATGTGTGGGAAATCTCCATGGCAGCATAAAAGAAGAAGAAGAGATTAGATTTATACCCCATCCTTCATTACCCAAGGGAGTCTCAGAGCGGCTTACAAACTCCTTTCCCTTCCCCTCCTCACAACAGACCCCCTGTGACATAGGTGGGGCTGAGAGAGCTCTAACAGAAACTGCTCTTTTTCAAGAACAGCTGTGCCAGAGCTATGCCTTGCCCAAGGTGCAAGTGGAGGAGTGGGGAATCAAACCCAGTTCTCCTAGATTAGAGTCTATGCACTTAACCACTACACCAAACACAAAGAGTGGATTGGGAGAGCTTCTAGACCTGTGTGGAAAGTGTCTATATGTCTGGGCAGTCATACAATGGTTTGTCCCTATTGTGACCTATTGTATGATGCTTCTGTTAGGACAAAGCATCTTCTTTGTGGACTCTGTGCATCACACCTCTGGGATATAGTGCACCTGCGCTGATCCCAATTGGTATCTTATAAAGCAAAAGGGATTTTCGCGCCCTCTTCCCAGTCACATGCAGGGCTCCAGTGCGCATGACCAAGAGACAACAATCCCGCCAGTTCTCTTCTGACTGCCATGCTAGTAGGACCTGCCTCGCTTCGGTCGGTATTTTCTCTTCTTCTTCTTCTTCTTCTTCTTCTTCTTCTCCTCTTTTTTCCTTGGGATTTTCCCAGTGAAAGACTCAATTTATCAGACTGAACTGACTCGGAGTACTCTGCCTTGGCAGGCTACTCCCCGCCCCCATCCCCACCCACGGCCTGTGGCCAAGCGGTTGGGCTTCTTTAAATGGTGCCTAAAGTGCAGCAGTAAGATCATGCCCCCCCCCCCCACCGATAACCACTTGCTTTGCCTTTTGTGCCTTGGAGAAGCACACCAGGTGGACTCCTGTGCTCACTGTGCCAGGTTCTTGAAACAGACAAGGAAGAACTGAGCTGTGAGACTCTGTGTCGCTTTATTGGAACAGGCTCTGTCTCCAGCGATGTCTTCACAAGAGACGTCTGGACATGCCTCGCTGTCGACCCTAGCTTCAGGATCAGTGACTGCGCTATCTCTGATGCCGACCATCATAGATGTCAACAGATCAGTGCTGGAGTGACCAATGTTGACCTCCCAGTCCGAAGCCCATACTCCTGCCAAGAAATGCAAGGAGGGCAAGGACAATAGGCAGAGTAAGCACAAGAAGCACAAGAAGGGTACCCCTTCCAAAAGTGCTTCGTTCACACACGTCACATCAGACACAGTTCTGGCAGGAGCTGCGGTGCTTGCCTCTGCGGGCCTTGGGCAGCTACAAGGTGATTCCACCTTGCCTTTGCTGTGTCCTGTCCATTTCACAAACTTTGATCTGGATATGGAGTTAACCCTAGTGCCCCGGCCGCCCAGTGTCAAAAGTCTGCACCTGGACAAGGATACTGGTGCTTCAGCCACTTCTCTGCGTCAGTCAGAGGATCGGGATTGATCATCTGGACACTATCCCCCGGCTCCTTGGGATAGCCGTCAGTGGCAGTACCTCTATGGGGTACTATGCCTGCTGCACCCTGGTTCCCTCCGCGCCCCCCAGCGGATTGGGATCGCCAGTCAACATCCTCCTGCCAGTCTCGATACCGAGAGCACCCTCCAGTGCTGGAATTCGTATGGCCACAACAGTTGGTGCCGATAGGCAGGAAGCACAAACCCACTGTTCTGCCTCTGGGACACGATGCAATTGATACCGATGCAACTCATTGCTTTCTCCGAGACCTCGGAGCATTCTGAACCTTCGGGATTGTCTTCATCGTCCTCCTCCGGTGATGAAGCCCCTACCCAGGAACCCTCCCCACCACAAGGGGCGAGTAATCCCCCCATCTTCCTATCCAAAGACCTTAAATCATATGGGTATTTCATCAAGAGGATGGCCAATATGCTGATGCTCTCCACCGTTCAGCCTCCACCCACTGTGACAGACTCAGTATTCGACATAGTACAGACGGACACTTCCACAGCAGTTGTGTTACTGTTAACTTTGGACCTACTGCAAGCTGCCAAAGCACCATGATCTCATCCAGCTTCTACTCCTATTTCTAGCAAGAGGATTGACTACATGTATAGGGTGCAAGAATCGGAAGCTGAATTTTTATTCATTCATCCTAAACCCAACTCTATTTTTGTCATGCCCTGGTCTAAGGGCAGACGTGGCCATTCTTCTCCTCCTGATAAGGAAGGTGAAAAAACTAGACTCCTTTGGGTGCAGATTCTATTTGGCAGGGGTGTTAGGAATTAAGACTTCCAATTGCACGGCCTGCATGGGTAGATACCACTATGTCCTCTGGGAGCAAATGACTGAGTTTATTGCTTCCCTCCCTGAAGACATGAACTGACAAGCCAGGAGGCTGCAGAAATTGGGCATGATACTGGAAAAACATCAGCTTAGTGATGCTAAACACAATCTAGATGTGGCAGCCAAAATGTTCATGTCAGCGGTCACGCTCAGATGTCATGCCTGGCTGTGTTCCACCTCCCTTCCTAGTGACACTAAAGCCTTCATGGAGGATCTACCTTTTGAAGGTGAGGGTTTATTCAGTTTCACTATGGATGCAGTCTTGCAAGAACTAGACAAAAGCATCAAGACTTCATGTAAACTGGGAGTCTCCCAACCCCCCAAACAGTCCAAGTCGAAATGCTGGTATAAATCCAATCTCTTCTCTTTTTTTTTCTTCTTCATTGCGGCTTACTTTTGCCTGCAAGGTGTACAGATCTTTCTGTACATTGACAACTGGTTGCTTGTGGTGGACTCAGAGATCACCCAGCGAGACCATGTGTACTCTACAATCCTTGGGACTCACTGTCAATCTGGCAAAGTCTGTGCTCATTCCTGCAAGGTGGGCCCAATTTATAGGGGCCATCCTGGATTCTCTGACCATGTGTACTCTACAAGCCTTGGGACTCACCGTCAATCTGGCAAAGTCTGTGCTCATTCCTGCAAGGTGGGCCCAATTTATAGGGGCCATCCTGGATTCTCTGGCATGCAAGGCCTTCCTCCCTCCCAAGAGGGCAGAAGACATCATCACCCTGGTACGCCTCTTATGTCAGCAGAAGGAAGCTAAAGCAAGGCAACTCCGACATCTTCTGGGACTGATGGCAGCAACTACAGCCATCATAGTTTTTGCCAGACTGCACATGAGACCGCTCCAGCTCTGGTTTCTTCATCATTTTCTTCTTCGGCTTCATTCCCAGTCCAGGACATTTTGCCTTACGGCACTGGTGTTGGACAACCTCAGCTGGTGGATGAACCCACAAAATTTACCTGTGGGCATGCAGACACGTATATCTGTTCCCACCAATTCCTCTGATTGCCAAGGTGATCAACAAGGTGATGAGGGACCATCTCCATTGCATTCTGGTAACCCCTTGGTGGCCCTGACAGCATTGGTTCCCCACTCTCCTTCACCTGTCCAAGGGCTCCTTTGTCCACTTCCCGGTGGTGCCCAATCTCTTCCTTGCGCAAGGGGGACAAGTGTTGCACCACAATATGCCTCATATCAGGATGACAGCGTGGCAGATCCTGTATTGAAAATAGGTAACAGGATAGCACATGTGCTCCTCAATTGCTGAAAACCATCTGCATGTCAGTCCTATGATGGAAAGTGGAGGCAGTTTGTGGCTTACCTTAGTTTGGAAGGGTTGCCCCCCCCCCCCCACATATCTGAATGCTGTTTTCGGTTTCCTGCTCTCCCATATTGACATGGGCCTCAGTTGTGTTTCCCTACAGGTCTACTTGGCTGCTATTTCTGCACATCATCCTGAAATAGAAGGTCATTCAGTTTTTTTCCCACCCAAGGGAGGAAAATGACAAAACAATTCATGAAGGGCCTCAATCACCTGTTTCCTCTGACCCAAGGCCCAACACCAGCTTGGGACTTACCTCTGGTTTTGGTGAGACTGACGGACAAGCCCTTTGAACTGATGGCCACCTGTAGTCTGGAACTCCTCTCATGGAAAACCACCTTCTTGGTAGCCATCACATCCGCTAGGCAGGTGAGTGAACTCTCTGCACTCTGTTACGACCTGCCTTACCTATTTTTCATCATGATGATGTTACCCTGGCTCCAGATATCTCCTTTTTACCCAAGATAGTTTTGGAGTTTCATATGAGGGTGGATATCACCCTTCCACTGTTCTTCCTGACCCCTCAGAATGAGGAAGAGCATCATCTTCACAAACTGGATGTGAAAAGAACACTGTTCTTCTACTTGAATAGGACTCAGTCTTTTTGAAGATCTCCAGCCCTCTTTGTCTCCCATGCCTGACCGGGGCAAGGTTGGAAGTTGTCGCCTCAGCATCTGTCCAAATGGATTGTGGAGACGTTCAGACTGTGCTACTTACTGATAAAGAAGCCGTTGCCTGGTCCGCTTCATGCGCATTCCACTAGGGCAGTAGCTACTTTCACAGCCTTCCTCAGAGGGCTGCCTTCGGGAGACATCTGTAATGCAGCTACTTGGGCCTCCACTCACATGTTTGTGAGTCACTATACCCTCGATGTCAGTCATCACCAACATTCCACGGTGGGGTGAGTTGTGTTGCAGGTGGTGTGAGTTTAAGACCGCCAGTTCTGTCCTCCAGGTATGTGTGTGTTTTTCTCGCTTGTTAATCTCCCAGAGGTGTGATGCACAGAGACCATGAAGAAGATATACAGGCTGCTTACCTGTAGCTGGGAATCTTAGAGTGGTCATCTGTGCATTCTCACCACCTGCCCTCCTTCCCCGCTGCTGTCAGTCTTTCCTATCTTGCTCGGAGACTGATGGCAGTGGTCAGAAGGAACTGGTGGGATTGTTGTGCCCCTCCCTTGGTCATGTGCACTGCAGCCCTGCACATG
Organism: Lepidodactylus listeri; assembly: GCA_029233225.1. NCBI lineage: Eukaryota > Metazoa > Chordata > Lepidosauria > Squamata > Gekkonidae > Lepidodactylus > Lepidodactylus listeri. The sequence continues at coordinate 111,532,398 of JARCFY010000001.1, read as the reverse complement.
ATCAGGGAGAGGGCATGAAAATCCCTTTCGCTTTTGAAGATACCAATCGGGATCGGTGCATGCGCTCTATATCCCAGAGGTGTGAATGCACCGATGACTCGAAGATCCCCAGCTACAGGTAAGCAACCTGTATATTTCTAGTGGATCCCACATCACAGTCTAATGTGAAAACAAGCAAAGCAGAATAGTAGTTGCCTCTTAGTTTTTAAGGAATCAGAAGTACAAGCTATTATGTTTTCTATATCCACATATTTCTAATAGTATTTAATATTGAAATTGGCCTTTTTGCTGAATAATCCAAAGTGTAATAATATTCTCATTGTATTATAAGATTCTGTTAACAGAATTACCTATCCCACATTTTTTTTTTGGTTTAATAAGGTTTATTGATCAGTGAACAGTAGGAAAACAACTCTTGTAAAGTTCTATACTAAGCAAAATAAATGTTCTGCTTCACAGTTAAGAAACTCATTTTAAGTATGTAAACCACTGTGTTCACTCACTATTAGTGGTGTTTAATAAGGATAAGAATAACAGTTTTGGAGGAAATTGTTTTGTTAAGTATAGTGTCTCCTTCCCATTTACTAGTCAAAGTTCACTAAATCACAGTGGGTGGCATATCAACATTCTTTGTGCTGAAGGTCTCATTCCCCCACATTCCTCTGTGTTACTCTTTCTAACCTCTGGAAGATTATTCCCAGAGTTGTGGGACCCACATAGAGAAATTGCTGTGCAAGTTGACAGGCGGAGTTGGAATGAGTAAGGATAAGGATTTGAAATTGCCAGTGGCATACCAAGGGTGAAGTGGGGGTGCTATCTGCCCTGGGAGCAGCTTGAGGAAGGCCTTTTAAGGGGGCCCTCAAAGCCAGCATCATGTTACATCCAGCAGAACATATTTCCTTTTATTTTTAAAATGCAGTTCTGGCTGCAGCCCCTATGGGCACAGGGCAGTCTGAGCATAGCAAAGAACACTCTAGGATCAGCTAAACTGCCCTTGCTCCAAGGCTGAAGCAAACTCACTTAACAACAACCGGGCCAGCACGCTAATAACTGCTACAGTAATTGCCAGCCTGCAGGTCATTTTCTCCAATAGTCCAGCCCAAGGGTGTCAAATGTGTGGTCTGCAGGGTGGATCTGGCTTACACTGGGCTTGAAACCAGCCCCCAAGCAACTTCCTTCTGCTTCCTTTCCCAGGGCTGCTCCTGCAGCCACACCCTAGTTTACTTCTCACCCAGCTCTCTCAGTGGTTCTTTGCTTCCTGCCTCTTGCCTCCCTCCCTCCTCCTTCCCTCCTTTCATCTCTCTCTTTCACACACACACACACACATACACAGAGGGTGTGTTCAGATGCACAGTTTGATCTGGCTTCAACACACTTCGAAGATGGATCAAATGTGCGCGTTCAGACAGCCGCAGCTGGCTCCCATCCCCAGCCGTTTCTTACAGGAGCCAATTGCGGAGAAAAGCATAGTATTTTGATACGAGGTCCTTAAGTGGTGTTTTCTGTGCTCTCCTGGTTGAAGGCGCATTTTCCCCAGTGTGACTGCTCCACCGTCATCAAGCCACTTCCAAGTCTTTAACACACACACACACACCCCCGCGGAAGCTTCTGGCTTCGGCTTTTCACCCGCCATTTTTATTTTTGCCTCGGCTATATGCACATAAGCGCTCCTCTGCCCTTGCATTAAAAAAAAATAAAATGGCCACTACTTTTGAGTTTGGGATCCCAAGGAGGCCAGTTTCTGGCGAAAAGTTTAAAGGGGCGTGTTCTGTCAGGGTGGTGAAATCACGGTGCTTGTGCAACTGTGGCAGGATTTGCTCTACTGGTTTTGTACATGCACAAAGTTGTAGCTCCAGAAGATTGCTTATACGCATGTGCAAACTTAGAAAAAAACGAAACAAAACCTGACATACACTCCGTGTGATCACAATTGTCTGGGTTTAAAAAAAAGCCACATTGAAGCAGGACAATTTAAAGCATCTCCAACACACCATCTGAATGCACCCAGAGAGAGAGAGAGAGAGAGAGAGAGAACCTCATGTTTGCTTTGTGCCAGAGGCTTTGTGCCTGCTCCCCCCCCCAAACACACAGCTCCTGCTTTCTTTCTTTTTTTAATAAATTTTTATTGAGTTTTTATAAAAGAAAAGAAAAGGGAAAAAAACAGGAAAAAACATACAAAGATAAAAACATACTAACAGATACGGAGTCCATACTATATATATCTATATTAACATTTCTATTAGAATCAATTTCTAATTCACCAAATTAGCTTATCCCAGTTTTATAGGAGCGTACAGTTAAAATTAATTCATTTTTTAAAGTATTCTTCCAACCATTCATAAAGCTTTAACCAGTTATTTTTGAAGATTCATCTCTTTTATCTGCTAATTTCAATGTTAAATTGTCCACATTTGCAGTCTCCAATAGTTTATAGCAGGGGTGGCCAACCTGTGGCTCGGGAGCCACATGCGGCTCTTTCACACATATTGTGCGGCTCCTGGCAGGGCGGCTGGGAAAGCAAAGGAGAGGCATGCTTTTTCTCTCTTTCTCCCTTCCTTCCTTCCTTCCCTCCTCCCTCCCATCTATTTGCTTTCCTAGTTTCTCTCTCTCTCTTTCTTTCCACTTCTTTAATTCTTTCTTTCCATCTCTCTCTTTTTTTCTCTCTCTCTCAATATCATTAGCAAACAAGTAATATCATTATCAATAACCGGTTTTCCTCGTTTGTTTTTATTTTTGGCAGTCCCATTTAACGTTAATAAAAAGCAAATTTGCATATTTTTAAAAATAAAAACGTGTGTGTGATATTTGTTCCTGTCTTGCGGCTCTCAGACATCTGACGTTTATTCTATGTGGCTCTTACGTTAAGCAAGGTTGGCCACCCCTGGTTTATAGATTATTTTCTCCTTAGAAGGAACTTCTTCTCCTTTCCAGTGTTTTGCATAAAGAATTCTAGTAGCAGTTATTACATGGATAATCAGATATTTATCTAATTTGTTAAAAGTTTCTGGAATCATATTCAACAAAAAGAATTCTGGCACAAATGGTGTAGTCAAATGCAACATATTTTGCAATATTTCATGAATCCAGGTCCAATATTTTTTTACACATTTATATGTCCACCATATATGAAAAAAAGGAGCCAACAGCTTGTGTACACTTTGGTTGGTTTGGTTACACAGAGAGCCAGTTTGGTTTAGTGGTTAAGAGCACGGACTCTAATCTGGGAGAACTGGGTTTGATTCCCCACTCCTCCACTTGCACCTGCTGTATGACCTCGGGCAAGCCATAGCTCTGTACCAGCTGTTCTCTCAAGGACAGTTGTCTCAGAGCTCTCTCAGCCCCACCTATCTCACAGGGTGTCTGTTGTGGGGAGGGGAAGGGAAAGGAGTTTGTAAGCTTCTCTGAGACTCCCTTGGATAGTGAAGGGTGGGGTATAAATCCAATCCCTTCTTCTACTACTTCCAACTTTAATTCAACATATTTGGATACCACTATGCTAAGTTCTCAGGTGTCATATACCACCTATAAAACATCTTATATTCTCTTTAAATACCATACATTTTGTAAATTTTATATTTGTTTTCCATACTCTCAGCCATTGATCTAATTGAATATTACATCCTGTATTTTGTGCCCATTTTATCGTAGCAGTTTTTCTATTTCATCCTGCATTCTCATTTCTAATAATAGAGTATAAAATACTTTTATATATTTAACATCATTTGCCAGCAATATTTTATCTAGCCCATTTGATTTCTCAGCAAAACCAATTGGTTTATCTTTCACATATCTAGAGCCAAGTTGTACTCTGTCCCACCAGTTTAAATTAATGCCTTGTCCTTGTAGTGTATCTTGCGATTTCAAAGAATTATCTTTTTTGTAAAAGTTCTTCATATCTCCAAAGTTGTTCTTTAATAAAAACTGTGGGATATATGAATGCTTCCAACGGTGAAATCTATTTGGGATTTTTTTGTATAAAATGTATTCTTAGTCTCTTCCCATACTTTTAGAAGAGATGCCCTTAACATATGTTGTTAAAAATATTTATAAGCACCACTCTTCTCATACCATATGAAGGTGTGCCAGCCCAGCCTTCACACAGCTCCTGCTTTCTGACACTTAAACCACAACACCATGCTGGCTCTTGTGTGTGTTGGAATTTGGTTTGTTGGTTTGTTTTTTACTGGCATGTGTATAGGAAGTTAAATAAAATAAAATTTTCACTGTCTGCATTTCTTTTTTGGCCATTATTGTTTCATTTCATAATTATTACTGAAAATAATGTCATATTGAGGAGGGGCCCTGACCTGGATAGCCCCAGCCTAGCTTGATTTCATCAGATCTCAGAAGCTAAGCAGGGCCAATGTGGAGGCAGGCAATGGCATATCACCTCTGAATGTCTCTTGCCTTGAGAGCCCTACTGGGTTGTCACAAGTTAGCTGTGACTTTATGACAAAAAAAAGAGGAGGGGGATGTTAAATTATTCACCCTGGGTGCCAAATAGGCTAGATATGCCAATGGAAATTACTCTCTCTTCTGCAAGTGCAGCTCCGTTAAGGGGATGGAGCAATTCTATCAGTTTGTCCCTCACTTCAGTCAGCCAGTCCTAATGGCTGTTCTTCTGCAGGCATCTTGCAACCCCTGGGGGGAAAAAAATCAGCAATACAGACAAACGTGTAAAAATTATGTGAGCATTCAACATATTGATGGTAGGGTACAATATGTTCAAGATTTTATGAAAGTAAGCAGTAATGTATCAGGAAACAAATCGAATGAAAAGGTATGACTCAAGCAAAACATGTTAGGCAGTTTATAAAGTGCAACTGATACCTAGATATTCTCCCAGGACCCCAATAAATACACAAGACCACAATATGGGCTTGACCGTTTTATTAAAATTAGCTGATCTCTATCTTCAGTTAATTATGCCGTATAGTTAATTGGGGAAGGGCTATGCTAGACAGCCTGTCCATGTCTACCTTGTCTGGCAAATCTACCCTGGCACCAAACTTGGCCACTGGCCTTATTTATTGTTGCCCACACACACTGTGTGGACAGTTGCCCGGACCTAACCCCCTCCCCTGATGCACCATAAGGCCACAACCAGGTTCCAGAAGATGGTGCTGAGCAGCAAAGATGCTCCATTACAAGCCCCATCTCTCCATAAAGCCAATTATGGTCTGTTCGAATATGCCCTCTAGCACACAGGATGGCTCAGGGTGCTCATTGCTGATCCATAACTTTCAATAAGCAACCCACCCTATACCTGCCAAACTAATCAAGGCCTAAACCATCAAAGACCAGGCCTATTAAATTTTTTAATCATCACCAACCTGAACATCATGAAGCAGGTGAAAAAAGGCTCTGCCCAATAGCCAATTAGGAAAGAAGCCCCCCCAAAGTCCTGCTTGGCCTCAAACAGTGACCAGTTAATCCTCTGATATTCTAGAGAGGGTGGGTTGGTAACAGGTGGCAAAAAGCCACATCATGAGGAAGAGATATATAGTCTCTCCCTCCTGCCCTCTCATTGGATGGCAGCATTCAGTTCACAGCCTATCCAGCCTCATATTTCATTCAAAGAGGGACTGAGGCAAATTGATCTCCTGTTTACCAGCCATGAATGCCTTTTTTAGTGAATCAACCTTGTGTGCAAATACTATGGGTACTTTTCAATTTAAATAATAAACTTGGGGTTATTCTGCCCCCCCAGGTTTTTCAGGCTACAGGAGGGAGGGTGGAGTAGGCTGTTCTGTATTGGACTTGCCACACTGTTCTGTATTGGACTTGCCACACTTACCTGTGGTTTTCTGGTTGGTTTTGATGGGCTTTTTGGTTGTTTCCATAAGGAGGCTTTTGCCAGTGGTTGCTTGCTCTTTTGTATTTGGCTGTTCTTTGCCCGGAAAAAGGATGGATGTCTTCCTCCATAGGAAACAATGGGAGGGAAGATGGCATGGTATAGTGCAATATAATCATCTCTCAGAAGCTAAGCAGGGTTGATACTTGGATGGGAGACCACCAAGGAAGATTCTGAAGAAGAAGGCAATGGCAGACCACCTCTGCTTCTCATGTGCCTTGGAAACTGCTTGCAGAGGTCACCATAAGTCAGCTGTGACTGGCAGCACTTTACATACACACACAGGAAACAATGGTGAATGGCTGTGTGAGTCATGCAAGTCATGTGGCAGCGAGTACCCTGATAGTTGCTCTCAGGTCTGGCCCCAATAATTCCTCCTTCAAAAGCCAAAACAGGCCTGAAAGGGGCCTGCCCACACCTCCTGACTGAAACCAAGGCTTGAAGGCTGGAAATACTCTTGTGGTTGCAATGACCACCGAGGGAATTTGTTTCTCAAAGGTACAGGGGCTGCTTATATTATTTTAACCCTCAGTGTATTTTTTTTTAGTTTTCAGATTTTTCTGCAAATATGGAGCATTTTTCAAGTTTATAGAAAGATCTGTTTTGTCTGCTAATTGCCTCAGGCATTGGATTTACATATCTTCAGATTTGGCCACATTGGGAATTAGATGTGTTAATATATATTCTGTTTAGGGTTGCCAAGTCTGGGTTGGAAAATACCTGGAGACTTTGGGGGTGGAGCCAGGAGAGGGCGGGGTTTGGGGAGGGAAGGGACCTCAGCATGGTACAATGCCATAGAGTCCACCCTTCAAAGCAGCCATTTTCTCCAGGGGAGCTGATCTCTGCCAGCTGGGGATCAGTTGTAAAAGCGGGAGATCCCCAGGCCCCACCTGGAGGCTGGCAACCCTAATTCTGCTCCCAACACCATAGACATAAAGCAGTGTTTAAGTTTAGCATCCATTTTGGTTCACTGGAGCTCTCGCAACTGTATGGTCTTTAGCTTTCCTGATATTCATGCAAGCACAAATCAGGAAAGAGGGTGGAGAGAGAGGAAGCAAAATTCTGTGTGTGATACATGAGATGCTTGCAAATGTAAAGAATCATATTTCAAAAGTACTGATGTTTTGCTTCTTTTATTGTGGCCTTACAGAGTCCAACCATATACAATACCGCTTCTGCTTGTATCTTTTCCGGGATGTGAAAATACAGAACTCATTTGGTTTTATGTGTGTGCGAGCATGTGTATATATTCTGACAGACAGACATAAAATTCTGCAGCATGCAGTGTGATGCCTAACCTCTGCATGGTGAATTGTAAATGTAAGAGAGAAAGAGCACGAGGCCTGGAGGTCTCCTGAAATTACATCAGGTGGGGCCTGGAGGTCTCCTGAAATTACATCAGAGATAAGATCCTCTGAAGGAAATGTCTGCTTTAGAGGTTTTCCTCTATGGCATTGGACCCTGTTAAGGTCCCTCCCCTTCACAAATCTCACCCCTTCCATGTTCCACCCCCAAATCTCCAGGAATTTCACAACTCAGAGCTGGCAACCCTTCTCAGTTAACACATGGTGATCATCAAATGCTGTCTCACTTTCACAATTGCTTTGAAATTTTGAAAAGTGTAAATACTAAAGGTATGGCAGGCTGGAGATAACAGATGACTCATTCTCAGATATTTCATCTACCATGCAGTGTTTACATGCAGTGTTTACCCATTGTCATGTTTTATAAAGGATTTAAAAAAATGAAGAGTTTATGCAGATTTTTGTTCATACTGTTTAGTAATTCTGAGAGAATAGACAAATGCTAGATATTTCATGCTTAGTTGTGGTGGGATTCAGAAAAACAAGTGTGAGGAAGAACAGACAGGACTTCTGTGTCTTGGTTGTTGTTTTTTAATAAATGGGTGAACCTCTGATCTCTGAACATGGCTTCTACATTGTCATCTGTAGTTCTTCTTCTTTAAATTAATCCACAAAACCAAGAATGAGGACAGCCTATTGTTTCCCTATTGGGAGTCCAGTTGCTAGAAAGAAGGTTGTATGGTGTATGTGGAAGGCTTTTTCATTTTAACCAATATAATGTGCTTTAAAATCTTTCTCAATTATATTTTACAGCACTTCTACAAGTGTCGATTTCCCTCAGTAAAGCAGAAGTCAGTGTGGGCGTATCCAAATTCTTCACATGCACAGGTATACATATTTGTTTAATTTCAATGTGTTTAATTTATTAAACTTCTATCCCGCCCTCCTGGCCAAGGCCAGCTCATTGAAATACATTTGTTGAAAATGCCTTGCTTAGTTGTCTCTGTGTATAATATACCATCAGGGGCCCTGTGAGAAGTCATGAAGGTAGGGATATCTCATTCTCCTCTCCCTTACCAACTCCTAATCCCACATGGTATGGCACTGAGTGGCAGATGATCACTAATGTATAAAGTATATTCTGTGCCACAAGCCACCACTGAAGACCAAGATTATTGTCAGAGGCTTGGAGCTGAAAGCATGCAAGCCATTCACCTAATAGCATGGATTAGGTGAATGGGCACCCTCCCTCCATCTTTTATCTAGTCTTAATTTTCCCCAATCACCTCCAATCCCTCTCAGTCCTGTTACACAAACAGGTCCACTCACTCTTTCTTCTCTCCCTCATCATCTCTTCTGTCCCACTCATATTGTTTATTTGCCTCTCTTTCCCTTCTGTACTTTTGCTTTCTGCCTCTGCTTACCAGGGGTCTTTTCGTAGAAAAAGAGGTGCAGGAGCTCATTAGCATAACTCATTAGCATAACTCATAAGCATATGCCACGCCCCCTGACATCACCAGAAATGTGTCAGAAAGGGAATGTCAGTTTCAGCCCCATTATATCCTATGGGCCATTGAAATCAATGGCAAAAACTCATAGGGTATATGAGGGGCTGGAGGAAAGGGGGTTTGAGGGAGAGACTCCAAACTTGCAGGATAGCTGCTGGGGCCTCTCCTCAAAATACCCACTAAGTTTCAAGAAGATTGGACCACGGGGTCCAATTCTGTGGGCCCCCAAACAGATTGTCCCATCCCCTCCATTGTTCTCTATGGAGGGAAAAAATGTTAACTTTTTTCCTACCATAGAGAACAATGGAGGGAATGGGGGCAACCTGTTTGGGGGCCTGTAGAATTGGACTCCCTAGTCCAATCTTCTTGAAACTTGGTGGGCATTTCGAGGAGAGGCCCCAGCAGCTACCCTGCAAGTTTGGAGCCTCTCCCTCAAACCCACTCCCCTCCAGTGGCTTTTAAAGTTGCCGCCAAATTTCGGCGGCAATTCGGCAGCAAGCTGAATCAGATTAGAGAATCTGATTCAGCCCGTGGCTGCCCTACTGGCCAGTCCCCAACGGACCCCTGCTGCTTACCTATTTTCATTATCAAGTGTCATTTGGGGTTGCATAGCTGCCTCAAAAGACCTCCTGAAGGGATTTGTTTTTCTCAACAAGATCTGTGCATATGCAGACAAAACTTTTTTGCAATTATTATTTTTATTGAGTATATCCCATCTATATTCATATACCCAATTCTTTTCTTAATATTATACTCATTTTCATCCTTTTAACAGAAAAAAATTAAGCAATAAACAATGAGGTTACTATTTATCTACCAAGGTACAACTTAATCCCATTTGTTCCTTCGTCTTTTTCAAATTCCCTTATCTTACCCGCTTAAAAATCACCATACAACTTTCCCCAGCAAATTAGAATAATTCTTAATACATTTCTTTTAATCTTCAGTTAATTTCATACACCTAATACTCGGGGCTCATTTTGTAGCAGGCGCTCCTCTGCATATTAGGCCACACACCCCTGATGTAGCCAATCCTCCAAGAGCTTACAGTAGCCCCTGTAAGAAGAACTCTGTAAGCTCTTGGAGGATTGGCTACATTAGGGGTGTGTGGCCTAATATGCAAAGGAGCCCCTGCTACGAAATGAGCCCTGCTAATACTGATTTCTTCTTTCTTCTGTTCCTGAAAAAAAAAGTTGAATGGAGTTGCCTCTGATTATGGGTGCTAAAGAGAAAATCTCTACAGCAGGAGGCAAGCCTCCTCTCTGTTTTCGGAGGTCTTGGGGGGAGCACACCCTTCACCTCCTTGCTATGCCCCTGTTAAATACTTAACCTTCTACAATAACCTTACTTAGTGATAATTATAACACAAAACATCTCCTAATACTAACACACCTGACTTATTACTCCCAATTTAAACTATCTATCAATGCCAGATCATGATTTCCCCCTTTCAGGCGCCTCCTTCTTTTAATTTAACAACAGCATCCACTAATTTCTTGCCCATTGTCGCATTATGTGCCGTAAAGGTTTTATTATTTAAATTGACCACCAGGTGGCCAAGTGTTAGCCAATGGTATTGGATTCCTTTCTCTCTAGAGTCTTTGCTGTTTCACGTAGCCTTTGTCTCACGATAAGTACTTCTGGTATAACATCAGCGAACAAGAAGACACACGCATCTTCAAGGCACAGACCCTGATTTTCTCTTGCTATTTTAAAAAGTATATAATAAATAAAGCTCAACATATGTATAATTGTGATTGTAAAGCTCTGTAGGCTTGTGATTGAGGCACTTTATGGGAAAAGAAAGGATCTAAGATGCAGGCTAGTTGAATAAAGGGGGCAGAGAAGATAAATGCTCTTCATTTGCATCTTCTCTTTATTTTCACTACATATTTGTTTACTTGTTGTTGTTTTTTAAAAGAACATCATAAAGCTGATTAAAATCATATATGCACTTTTTTTTTTAAATTCATCACTATGACAGAGGGGAAAACACCTAGTAAAATTTCCCATCTTTGCAACTATTAAAAGTGCAAATGTCTTCTCAGAAACTGAAATTAAAGTATTTAAGGAGTCAAAATGTCCAATAGGCAAGGTTAAAGTGGGAAATTGTTCACACTGAATTGAATTAGCCCTCCTGTGCATGGTGTGGGAAGAGAGGAAGCTCTTGTTTGACAGTTGTAGGTAGGTCTTTTGAGCTGGCAGCAGTAATGGCACTGGTCTTTTGTTCTCCTCAGTTCCAACATGACAGTTAAGGATTCAATTGAGGAGAAAGGATGACTGTGGTATGGTTGCTACCTGTTCTATTGCACCAGCTCATGAGCTTTTAATTGCAACCAGTCATAAAGAAATACAGAAGGAAAAACTTTTTTGTGCCATGTTAAGTGGTATACAATAATATTTTTTTTAAAAAAACCCCTCTCCACTTGATGTATTCTTTACAAAGTGTTAGAATTTTAATTTTACAAAACACTTGTGCAATGCCCTATTATTAATATTCATAACTGCTCTATTGATTCCAGTGGCTCAAGAGGCACATGTGACTTTTCCATGATGCCACTTCCAGCTCTTCCTCTAATTTTGGTTTCTGGGAATTTACTTTGCTTACAACAGTTCTGGAATTTATTTGGGTTGCATTGAAAATTTATTTGGTTACATTTATAGTAATGTATTTATTATTTTAAAGGATTTTAAAGTTATATTGTATTTTATTTTATATTATAATATCTATAGGGAGTATGTTGTTAGCTGCCCTGAGCCTGCCAAAAAGTGGGGAGGGTGGGATAAAAATCTAAATAAATAAATTTGTGTGTGTGCACATGCGCACAGAGGGCATATGGTTGTCATGTGGCTCTTTTGATTTATTACAATTGTGAATGAAGCCCTCTGTAAGCCACAGAGTAAGTAGCACTGGGTTAGGCAAGTTGATCAGTGTAGAGTTTCTTCCTCAAGAATGTCATACGAACTATCTAGCTATGCTCAAGATTTCCCTAGTGTGCTTTTGTGTGACTTGAATTGTGTTGTTTTTGTTGCTGCATCACAGCTAGGAGACATGGAGGTATCCCTATGGAATTCTGGTGTACATTATGAATTGCCACCCAAGCCAGAATAACGAGACAGACAACAGTTTGGAATTAAACAAGAGCCACTTTATTAACTATTTAACAGAACATTGCAGCAACGGGCAAAAAACTAAGCAAGCCTGGAACAGGCAAGGCAGGCATCACTCCCTGACACTACCTCCTTGCCCTTGATATAGGCAGGTCACCTAGCTCTGGTCTTGAGCCAGCCAAATTCTGGCTTGTAACTGGCAGCCCAGCATACTGGTTGCCCCCCAGGAGTGCCTACCCCTGAGGTCGCACAGACCTTCAGGGAGGAGCCTAGCCGGAGAGGTTCCCAGAGGCGATCACCATTCTCTACCCCGAACCGCACAGTCCTAGGGCAGTTCCTGATTACCTCCTGTTCCCAAATGGGATATGCCATGAGGCGCTCACCAGTTCCATTTTCTTGCTTGCACAAACCTGCCACAACCAGACCTCTAAAAATATCCTATTGCCCTTGTCTGACAGATTCACCCTGTCGGGCCTATACAGGTCTCAAAACTCGACCCGTATATCGGGGTGCAGCAAAAACAGACCCAACCCGGACTCCATGACCTTCCTCATCTGACTGTTGGCCTTACGCCTGGCATGGTCAGTACACCTGGGGTTCCCAGTATTCTGCCACACCTGGCGGGGAAGCATGGCTGACCACACTACCTGCATGCCAGGCCACCGTGCTCTTATCCTCACAAGGTTGGCCCTGGCTTTCAACACTATCCACACACCGGGCCACCGTGCTCTTATCCTCACAAAGTCAGCCCCGGCCTGCCACACTATCCGCACACCAGGCCACTGTGCTCTTATCCTCACAAGGTCAGCCCTGGCCTGCAAAACTATCTGCACGCTGGGCCACCATGCTCTTATCCTCACAAGGTCAGCCCTGACCTGCAACACAAGGGCCAGGCCCTTCATCAGCCCCAAAACAGCGCTCCCCAGGTGTATTACCAGGACATGAGGAGGAGGCCCCTGTCTCTTTGTAAATAACAAGGGAAGGAGAGCAGGCCACCTCATGCCTCTCCTTCCCAACCACTCAACCATTGCATGCTTGCTAAGGCTGAGCTGAGCGCCAACGGGTGTCCTCTGCACCCGATGAGCTGCCCAGAATATCATGCTGTGGCCACAGACTGTGACCCTTCATCGCATCTCGCAGCCTGCAGCACCTGTAAGAGAACTTTATTAATAACCCCAGTAAAATTTAAGGAAACATTACAGGTCCTAATATAACCCTTATAACAGTGGGATTTCCAACACCCAAACTGAAACTTGGTGAGGGGGGTACCCTCCCTGTGTCTGAACAGATAACCAGTGCCATGCCCCGCAGTGCCAAATCTGGCTATGGACAGACACTGGGCACAACTCGGTTTCAGAACAGCAGTCCATTTCAATCACTGATCCCTTTCCATGTTGATCAGTTTTTGACCAATGCAGCCTAATCAGAATTCTAGAATTCAGGATGGAAGTGTCCCGCCACTCCAGTGCCATGCCCGAGGCGTCATTACGAGAGTCGGCCACCTGCACTGATTCTAAGTACCCAAAAAAACCGATCACAGATGCTGCATGAAAAAGCCCCCCACAGAACAGCAGGGGTTCCCTTGTGTCAGCCACCTTGGCACACTCCCGGGACCACCCCTCTAACATCCTCCAAATCCGGAAATCGCCCGTAGCATCCCCATGGCCAGATGCCTTACAAGCATTGGCCAATGAGGACAGCTTACCCCTGATGGTCTGCGCTGACCTGTTAGGTTAACAAAACTGGACTGCAAAATTGACATTGTCCAGTACCCCTCCTTCCTACTAATAGGAAATCATCCCGGTAGTGGGCCGTACTGCAGTGTCCCAACCTGTATCGCAAGGCCCATTCCAAAAACAATCTGAGCCTCACAAAAGCAGCACACGACACCGAGTACCCCATGGGAAGGGCCCAAACCATGTAGACTTGCCCTCAAAAGCAAATCCGAGTCGCTCGAAGTCCTCTGGGTGTACCGGGAGAAGGTGGAAGGCTGCCTGGATGTCACACTTTGCCAATTCTGCCCCCTTGCCACAGAGGCGGACTACCCATATGGCCTGATCAAAGGAAGTGTATTAACCAAACATAACTTGTCTGGTATCGTGTTATTCACTGACTCCCCATGTGGGTAGGACAGGTGGTGAATGAGGCGATATTCACCAGGTGCCTCCTGGACACAACTCCCAATGGGGAAACCCTTAAAGTACAAACTGGGGGAGAATTAAATGGACCTAACACCCTGCCTTCCCTGCAGTTGTGGCTCTTTGGATAATAACGTAACCCGTGCTCTAAAACTTCCTATTTAATTGGGCTGGGACCCATCGTCAGCAGGGGGGTTGTAGTTCCCTTCACTCCCAGAACGCTTACCTCCTTTGCCACCCCTTTGCCCAGGGGCAATTGGAGAAGGCATGAGGGCTGGCACACAGAGGGCACTTGTGGCAAAACGAACAGGACTCGTGACTACAGGTTCCACAGGTTCTACTCGTGACTACAGCGTGGATACCTGCCTGTGAGTGTGCCCTCTTCACTGAGTGACCACTATGCAACCTCTTGCCCCCAGATGCCCTATTTGGGGACATAATTTGCAGCCATAAATTGGGGTTGATCTTATCCCACCACATGGATGGGTTCATGACTGCCCACATTCTAAATTCCTAATCATACTGTGACCATGCCGGGCTCGGGAAGTCTGTATACGGCTTGTAGATGATGTCCATATACTGGATCATCGCCGAAGTCCTCCATGGTTGGTGCCTCACTATGACAGCAACATATATGAGGAATCCAGGGTACCAATTTGCCCATGTCCTGTCCACTATGCGCCACTTTAAGTGCTCTTTTTCATGATCGTCCAGATTGTCCTTATCTTTTTTTCCATCTCTTGATACGGTAAACTAAAAACGTCCATGTATTCGCCTTTAAGGATCTTTTCCTTGGTGGCAATGGACAGATGGTCACCTAAGGGCAAATCCACATCCCCACTAGGCATGGCCCCTGCAGGAACAGCTTCATACAAAGCAAATAATAGGAACTGCCTGACAAGGTCTCGAGGCAGCAAGAGGAAGGTTGTGGGCTTAACATGTATGGGAAACTATAGATGTTTATATACTAATGTGAGAAGTGTCCGAGGTAAAATTGGGGAGTTGGAATGCTTGGTGTTGGGGAAAAACATAGACATTGTGGGTATTTCAGAAACTTGGTGGGATGAGAAAAATCAGAGGGATACAGTGATTCCTGGTTATAAATTATATCGGAAGGATGGGGAGGAGAAAGTTGGAGGTGGGGTGGCTCTTTATGTCAGAGAGGGTATACAGCCCAGTAAGACTGAGAGGGTAGGAGAATTGCGTTCGCTTCTGGAAATGCTGTGGGTTAAATTAGTGGGCCCAAAAGGAAGCTTAACATTGGGAGTTTGTTATTGCCCACCAAATCAAAAGATAGAGGAGGATAATAAAATGATGAATGAATTCAAGATAGAGGCTAGATGAAATAACTGTGTTGTAATAGGTGACTTTAACTACCCACACATTGATTGGGTCAATATGCGTTCAAATCAGGAAAAAGAGATTGAGTTTCTAGACACTCTCAATGACTGTGCTATGGAGCAGATGGTTACAGAACCGACCAGGGGAGAGGCGATCCTGGACTTGGTCCTAAGTAATGCCCAAGACCTGGTGAGAGATGTTAAAGTGATTGCACCGCATGGGAACAGTGACCATAATGTTATTGAGTTCAGCATTTGTATAAATTGGGAGTTGCCCAAAAAGACTGACACAACCACTTTTAACTTTAAAAGGGGTAACTTCTCTGATATGAGGGGATATGTGAGGAGAAAACTGAAAGGAAAAGTAGAAAGGGTCAAAAACATTGAGGAAGCTTGGAGACTATTTAAAATTAGTATCCTAGAGGCTCAGAGAAAATATATACTGTGGGTTAGGAAAGGCACAAATAGGTATAGAAAAAAGCCTGCATGGTTAACAAACAAAGTAATTGAAGCTGTAAAAGGTAAGAAGGATTCTTTTAAGTGATGGAAAGCTAGTCTCAGTGAGGCTGATAAAAGGGAACACAAGCTGTGGCAAATAAAATGCAAGTCTGTCTTCAGGCAGGCAAAAAGGGAATATGAGGAGCATATCGCAAAAGTCATAAAGACCAACAATAAAACTTCCTTCAAATACATTAGAAGTACGAAACCAGCCAGGGAAGCAGTGGGGCCCTTGGATGACCATGGGGTAAAAGGTGTAGTGAAGGATGATAGGGAAATGGCTGAGAAGCTGAATGCATTTTTTGCCTCTGTCTTCACTGTGGAATATGAGAAGTGCCTGCCCACTCCAGAACCACTGATTTCGGGAGGGAGGTTGAAAGACCTGAGTCAGATTGAGGTAACAAGAGAAGAGGTCCTACGTCTGATAGACAACTTAAAAACAAATAAATCACTGGGCCCAGATGGCATACATCCGAGAGTTCTGAACTTGTGGATTTCCTGACAAAAATATGTAATCTTTCCTTAAAATCTGCCTCCATTCCTGAGGACTGGAAGGTAGCGAATGTCACTCCCATCTTTAAAAAGGATTCCAGAGGAGATCAGGGAAATTACAGGCCAGTCAGTCTGACGTCGATACCGGGTAAGTTGGTGGAAACGGTTATTAAGGAAAAAATTAGTAGGTACATTGATGAACAAAATCTCTTGAGAAAGACTCAGCATGCGTTCTGTAAAGGAAAATCTTGTCTCACTAACCTGTTTGTGTTCTTTGAGGGAGTAAACAAACATGTGGACAATAGGTTTTGTTTACCTTGACTTCCAGAAAGCTTTTGATAAAGTTCCTCATCAAAGGCTCCTAAGTAAGCTCAATAGGCATGGGATAAAAGGACAAGTCCTTTTGTGGATTAAACACTGGCTAATTAAAAGGAAACAGAGAGTGAGTATAAATGGGAAATTTTTTTTCAGTGGAGGGAGGTAAGCAGTGGGGTACTGCAGGGATCAGTACTCGGTCCGTTGCTTTTTAACTTGTTTATTAATGATTTGGATTTAGGAGTAAGCAGTGAAGTGGCTAAATTTGCAGATGACATGAAGTTGTTCAAGGTGGTGAGAACCAGGGAGGATTGTGAGGCACTCCAAAGGGATCTGTCGAGGATGGGCGAGTGGGCATCAACATGGCAAATGGGGTTTAATGTGGCCAAGTGCAAAGTGATGCATATTGGAGCCAAAAATCCTAACTATAAATACACGTTGGTGGGGTCCGAACTGGCGGAGACTGACCAAGAGAGAGATCTTGGAGTCATAGTAGATAACTCAATGAAAATATCAAGACAGTGTGCGACTGCAATGAAAAAGGCCAATGCTATGCTGGGGGTTATTAGGAAGGGAATAGATAACAAATCAGCCAGTATCATAATGCCCCTGTATAAATCGATGGTGCGACCTCCTTTGGAGTACTGTGTACAGTGCTGGTCGCCACACCTCAAGAAAGATATTATAGCATTGGAAAAAGTGCAGAAAAGGGCAACTAAGGCTGCAGTCACACACACTAAAGAATCCACTTTCAATCCACTTTCAGTGCACTTTCAAACTGGATTTTGCCAGTTCACACAGTAAAAATTCAGTTTGAAAGTGCATTGAAAGTGCATTGAAAGTGGATTATTTAGTGTGTGTGACCACAGCCTAAAATGATTAAAGGGTTGGAACACTTTTCCTATGAAGAAAGGTTGAAGCGCTTGAGGCTCTTTAGCTTGGAAAAACGACAGCTGAGGGGTGACATGATCGAGGTTTATAAGATAATGCATGGAATAGAGCAGGTAGAGAAAGAAGTCCTTTTCTCCCTTTCTCACAATAAAAGAACTTGTGGGCACTCATGACTTGTGGCCACCGTGACCTGTCTCCTCCTGTGTCAGCCTCCTTACTGTCCTGCTGGTGTGGAGACTTATAAAGTGCCACCTGAAGATCCAACATGCCCTGTCCTTGTTGGCCAGCCACCGATCCTTCTCCTCTGTCACCAGCATCTGCCTCTCCTTTGTCCTCCAAGAAGGCCAATCGCACTAAAACCTGGGCTTGAAAAGACACGTTAAAATCCCCTTTTATTCTTGCAGCCCTTGAAGACAAACCCCGCTCATTCTCTATCGCCTTGAGCCTTTGGAGTATTGTGGTGTTGACTGGCTCATCCTCTTCATCATCAGAGGGGATAACCGGAACTGGCTGCCCTGGAGGCCGCTTTGGAGCCGGTTGCTTACCTTTGGCTTTACCCTGCCCCTTCCTCGAAGCCATATGGCTACTCTATAGTAAGTTAGAAAAATAAAATTATGGACATGGAAACAGAACAAAGTGCCCACAGGCATATCCCCAATAATATAATAATATTCCCCAAAAGGAACAGTAATGTCCCAGCTCTATTGTAGGTAATAGGTCTTAACGATACAACAATCAATGGCTGCATATTATCGGGATGGACAGCTGGAGGACGTGACTGCTGCTCAATCCGCTCATGTAGTCAGTTCTTTTGTTTAGTTGAAGAGGAGTGTGTGCAACATTTGGTGATGCAAAGGTGGTCGGGGGGGAGGGACCTGCATGAAAGAGAAGTCTCTCCATGGCGCCTGTGCAGGAATATCCGATTTCGTTGTGCAGACCATGGCTTCTCCCTGTGAATTGTTGGTTTTGAGTACCTGTGGGGTCAGGGTGGCTGTCTTGCCTTCTGGTATTTGTCTGCAAGGATGCAGGAGTGAGAGGCATCAGGTACTTCATGGGTCCACATCTGGCTAGGCCCACTGCTTCAGAGCAAGGTTTCCCTTGGCTGGGCACATGTCCACAGTCTAGTAGATTGGCACTATATCATGGATACTGTTCAGTCCAGTTCCCTGGCATGCTTCTTGTATAGTCCAGCTTTACAGTTATAGTTCATAGCCTTAATAAATGTTTGCATAAGGCACTTGCAGGGCAACATAATAGCCACTGATGGACCTCTGCTCCATATGTTTATCCAGTCCCCTCTTGAAGCTGTCTATGCTTGTAGTTGCCACCACTTCCCATGTCAGTGAATTTCATGTGTTTATTATGCTTTGGATGAAGAAACACTTCCTTTTATCTGTTCTAAACCTACTTCTCATCAATTTTATTGAGTGCCCACGAGTTCTTGTATTGTGAGAAAGGGAGAAAGTACATTTTTTCTCTACCTTCTCTATCCCACGCATAATTTTGTAAACCTCTACCATGGTACCCCTCAGTTGTCATTTCTCCAAGCTAAAGAGCCCTAACCACTTTACCCTTTTTCATAGGGAAGGTGTCTCGCCCCCTTAATCCTTTCAGTTGCCCTTTTCTGCACGTTCCCAATGCTATAATATCTTTTTTGAGGAACTGTACACAGTATTCCAAATGAGGACACACTATAGATTGATAAGAGGGGGATTATGATTGTTGCTGATTTGTTTTCACTTCCCTTCCAAATGCTCCCCAGCATAGCATTTGCCTTTTTTATTGCAGTTTGCACTCTGAGTTGACGTATTCAGTGAGTTATATACCATGACTCCAAGATCTCTCCCCTGGTTAGTTACAGCCAGTTCAGACCCCATCAACATGTATTTATGGGTGTGATCATACACACCCATTTGCCACAGAAGGGAGATGATTCACTGATGGATCAAATGGGCGCGATCACACAAGCACATCTGGGAAGCATCCCACAACTGTTGTCAAACTGTCGCAAGCCGGTTTGATCTGGTGGGGAAGTGTTGTAAAAAGCTAGTAGTGAAACACCAGTAGCAAATAGTTTGCTGCTGTTCACAACTGGAGTTTCCCTGTTTGATTGCGCCAGCACGGAAGTGTGGCATCACGGATAGCACGCTATCCCAACACCACACTTTTTTTTTGTCCCCCTTCTCCATGTGTGCATCATCGAAGGCCCCCTTGGGGGGAAGCAAATCATCGATTCCCCCTTCCCCTGTTGAAGCACTTCATTGATTCCCTGTTTAAGCGCCTCGGAAACCCACTACAAAAAAACCCAACACAGTTGCCCGTGGTTGCATGTGATCACGCAACTGTGGCGCAAATTGCTCCGGCGCAAATTTGTGTCGATTCCTGTCCGGCTTATCTCACTCATGTGGCCGTGACCTACAGTTGGGATTTTTGGTTCCAAAGTGCCTTACTTGTACCTGTCCATGTTGAACCTCATTTGCCATGTTGATGCCCACTCGTCCAGCCTTAACAGATACCTCTGGAGCACCTCACAGTCCTCCCTGGTTTTCACCGCCCTGAACAACTTAGTGTCACCTGCAAATTTAGCCACTTCACTGCTTAAACCCAACTCCAAATTGTTAATGAACAAGTTAAAAAGCACTAGACCTAGTACCGAGCCCTGCAATACCCCACTGCTTTCCACCTTCTACTGTGAAAACTGCCCATTTGTACTCACTCTCTTTTTCCTGTTAATTAACAGGTGTTTAATCCACAAGGGGACTTGTCTTCTTATCCCATGACTGCTGAGTTTACTTAGGAACCTTTGATGAGGAACTTTTTGGAAGTCTGTTGGGTGACCCTTGTTCACATGCTTGTTCACCCCCTCAAAGAACTCAAATAGGTTACGGAGACAAGATCTTCCCTCACAGAATCCATGCTGATTCTTCCTCAGTAGCTTTTGTTCATCAATCTTCTTACTAATTCTATTTTTAATAACAGATTCCACCAATTACCCGGTATGGATGTTAGACTGACTGGCCTGTAATTTCCTGGATCTTTTCTGGAACTTTATTTAAAGATGGGGGGGTTATATTAGCTGTCTTACAGTCCTCGGGAATGGAGACACATTTTAGTGATAGATTACATATTTTTGTCAGGAGATCAACAAGTGCACATTTGTGTTCTTTCAGAACTCTTGGATGCATGCTATCGGGGCCTGGTGATTTGTCAGTTGTTAATTTGCCCATCAGTCATAGGACCTTCTCTCTCTTCACCTCAATCTGACTCAGGTGTTTCAACACCCACCCTGAAATTGGCAGTTCTAGAGTGGGCAAACACGTCCCATCTCTGCCATTTCCCTATCATCCTTCAGTAATCCTTTCATCCCTTGATCATCCAAGGGTCTCACTGTCTCCTTCGCTGACAGCCTGCTACTAATGTATTTGAAAAAATGTTTATTATTTGTCTTCATGTTTTTGCAGTATGTTCCTCATAGTCTGTTTTTGCCTGATTACTGACTTGCATTTTATTTGCCAGAGCCTGTGCTCCTGTTTATTTACCTCACGGACTAGACTTTCACAACTTAAAGGAATTCTTACCTTTTATTGCTTCCATTACTTAGTTTGTTAATGGGGCAGGCCTTTTTTAATACCTGTTTGTACCTTTCTTAACCTGTGGTATACGTTTTATCTGAACTTCTAGGATTGTTGTTTTAAATAGTCTCCAAGCTTCCTGAAAGGATTTGACGCTCCTTACTTTTTCTTTCAGTTTCTTCTTCACAAGCCCCTCATTTGAGAGGAGTTTCCCCTTCTAAAGTTAAGTGTGATAGTGTTGGTCTTTCTGGGCAACTCCTTATTTACATAAATGTTAAACTTAATAGCATTATGGTCTTTGTTCCCAGCCAGTGCTATCACATTTACATCTCTCACCAGGTCTTCGGCATTACTTAGGACCAAGTCCAGGATTGTCTCCCCCCTGGTAGTTTAAGTGACCATCTGTTCCATGGCATAGTCATTGAAAGTATCTAGAAACTCAATCTCTTTCTCCTGACTTGAGCACATATTTACTCAATCAATGTGTGGGTAGTTCAAATCACTTATTACGACACAATTATTTCATCTGTCTGCTTTCCTTAATTCTTCTGCTGTTTTTAAATCAGCCTCTAACCAGTTTAGTGTAATAATTAAGAACACAGACTCTAATATGGGAGAACTGGGTTTGATTCCCCACTCCTCAACATGCAGTGGCTGGTGTGGCTTTGGTTCAGCCACACGTTCTCTCTTTGCTCTTCGCAGTCCTCGATAGAGCTCTCTCAGCCCCACCTACCTTACAGGGTGTCTGTTGTGGGAAGGGGAAGGGAAAGGAAATTGTAAGCCACTCTGAAATTCTGAGTGAAGAGCAGTGTCCCGACCGGAGGCGTCGGGACTCGCCGCCGCCCCCGGGACCAGCACTCACCCCCCCTGAATTGCCGCCCAAGACGGAGAAGACGGGCCCGGCGCCGGCCATCCCCGCTGCGGTCTCCCGCACGCCGGGAGCACTCCCGGCGCAGGAAGAAGAAGGAGGCCCCGCGACAATGCATCCCGCCACCGCCCGGGCCAGGGCGAGTCCCCGCGGCCCACGGCCCGGCACCTTTGACGACAACTTACAGCGGCAGCTGGCTGATGGCTTGGAGTGCGGCGGCGCAGGAAGACTGACGCTGGGGCCAGAGGCGCATCAGGGAGGCGTCGCCAAGGAAGTGGAGCCGGCGGCAGCAGTAGCAGCAGCGAAGCGTCTCCCCGGAGCTCCGCTCGAAGAATGCAGGGGAGCTTCCGGCAGGGTGTTGGCCGGCGTCAACGGCTATAAAAGGGGGCGGGGCCAGGCGAGGGTGGTGGGTGGACACGGGCGAGGGGAGTGCTGGGGGAGTGGCAGACAGAATAAAAAGAGAAAATGGACAGGCCGGGGAGGAAGTGCCAGGGAAGTCTAAGTCCGCGTAACCAGAGAGAGAGAGACACGCTGTGAAGGACTTAACCCCTGGAGGCAAGCGAGCGCTTTGGGGGTGAAGTTTAACCCCGCTCCTGCCACATCTGAGGCCTCGTTCCTTCCTCATTTCTAACCCTGCCCTCCTTGGGGCCTTCCTCGGCCGTCGGGGGCCACGGCTACTGGGGGCGCAGACCCGGGGCAGGAGGCGGCGCTTGACAAGCAGGGTATAAATCCAATCTCTTCTTTTTTCTTTTTCTTTGATCTGGTGGGCAATAACAAAATCCCAGAGTTAAGCTTCCATTGTGGCACACATATTTCCACCCATAGCATTTTTGTAAGTGAATCTCTTAAATTCTTACTCTTACTGGACTTTATATCCTCTCTGACATACATGTAGTTCTTTCCTTTGATATGAAAAGGTGAAAGCATTTATTTCAGTGACATTCTTGTGTTATATAGTAGCCACTTACAAGGAAGTACATCTGGGAACCATTTCTCTAGTAGGTGACTTCTATATTTGGAAGGGACAAGGGGGGGGGGGGGAAGGAAGCTTTGTTTCTTCTTCCTGAATGGTAGCCGTAGTATTTGAAAATGGCCTTATATGTTCATGTGTCTAGTGCTAGTTTATTAATTTTATGGTTGTAATAGGAAAAGATTGCTTTCTTCCTTCCTCATTCTTCTGTATTTAAATCCTTCATGTATCAACATTTATGAAATGAAACTAAATTCTTCAAAAGAATGTGGGGTTGTTTTTTGTTTTGTTTTATTTTTGGTCAGTCAGGATGTTCTGTAGGTTTATCTTCATACAATCCTGCATATCATGATTGCTGTTTTTCTTCATGGAGAATTAAAAAAAAAATGGACACCCCCCCCTCAAATTTTTTATTTACTAAATGACAGTAAGCAGCAGCAGTACTCAATTGGATTAATCAGTCCCAGTTACTTTGCAAAATGTCCTTTTACCTAGCATAAGGACAGATTACTTTTCATTTGAGTGGGACAACCAACATTAAATGTAGAAAGGTGAAGTTTCAATGAAAATAAATGCATTTTATAGATGGTTGCTAGCTGATTTACAACCAAGGCTTCCAGGCAGCTTCTCTCCCCCGCCCCACCAGATAACTATTCCAGAAGCTCCATACAGAAAAGTATCATAGGGACAGCAGCAGATTTTCCTCCCACCAATTTTTTTGCATCATGTATACTTTCACTGATTCTATTATCCATTTGCAATACAATCCTAAACAGTCAATGGGTTTAGAAGGATGTAATTCTGTTTAGGACTGCACTGTTGGTACACTAATCTAGCATGTTTGTCACTCACAAATGAGGACAAAAAAGGGAGAAGATGAACTCAATCCAAAATATACCAGCACTGTTCAAAGGGTCAAACTAACTTAAACTTTTATCAAATATACACACAGAGAGACACACTTATGGTGTATATAATACCAAATATTAAAATATTAAAAACAAGTGGTCTGAAGATCAGACTTCATAGAACATCAACATGAGCTTGAAATAAACTCACTGGAGAAGACCCTGATGCTGGGTAAAAGAAGAAGGGAACAGCAAAGGATGAGATGGTAAGACAGTGTTTTCAATGCAACAAATATGAAATTGAGCAAACTTCAGAGGACGGTGGAAGACAAGAGGGCCTGGCTTGATGTTGTCCATGGGGTTGCGAAGAGTTGGACTTGACTCTGTGACTGAACAACAACAGCATTCTTGGTTGCTGTCACATGCATCCAGAGACTCAGGAAATTTCATACCAGATTATTATAACATTGAAGATTTTGTTGATTATGTGCAGTCACCATGAGAAGATATCCATGGCCTATTCAATAAATTTTCAGCAACTGCACAGCATATGAGAAACAACACCTGGCTTCAATGTATATAGACAGACAGACAGATAGCCTTTATTGGCATGTCAAAGATAAAAGTACATTACATTTTTTTAAAAAAATGCATCGAGGTAACAAAGTAATTGTAAGGCCAACCAAAATGAAATAGATCAGTTAATAGCTTCCCTGATTCAAATTACAGATTAGAGAAAACAGGTGACATTAGAGGTTATTAGAAAACTGTGTCCAGAAAATAACTACTGAACCTTGATACTGTCAGGGAGGCTAAAATGAAAAGCATGGGCAATAGGGTTACAAGCAATTAATTCCAACAATTTAAATTTGGAATATTGGGAGAACAAAAGGGTTAAACCCACTTGGAAACAACCCTGAGGATTGCTCTTGAACCCGGGCAAGGAGTGTGTTGAGAATCCTTGCAGGAAGATCGTAGAATCTGTCTAAGTTCCTTGGAGAAAAATGATCTTGAATTGCTTTAGACTGGAGAAAAAAATTTCTTACTACCTCATCCAGCTGTATCCCAGGATAACAACTTCATGGTTGAAGTCTGGGGTTTCATTGATTATCAGTCAATCTCTAACAGCTGTTCCAAAGATCTATTCATATCTAAGTTGATACAGCCATTGTTGTTGTTCAGACCGAAGTTTGTTGCAGAAGAGGGTTGATTAGGATTAAAGACACTGGGTTGCACAGGACTGGCCAGTCCTGGGGCCATGTGAAGATGGATCTGTATTTCCACCACCATCGGTTGTTTTATTGGACCAGCTAAATTCTGTGGGGAGGAAGGAAGTGAAGTCATATTAGCTAGATCTTGTGAGGGAGTTGAAGTTGATTGCTCCTTGCCCTTGTTCTGATTAGACAAAAGGCACATTCTCAGTTCCTGCAATCTGGCTGTAATTGATTGTTGTTCATGTGCTGTCAGGTTTTTGTAAGAAGCCAGGAGGTCTTCTTCCAAGGTGAGATGGCCCACTGGGTACTTTCCCAGTGGACAAAATGTCTCAGCAGGGTTGGTCTTTCTGGTTGGTCAGGTCATTCAGCACGGTTTTGTTTAATGTACTATAGTTAGTGATGGTGGGATTGGAGGCATTGCTGGAGAGAGTTGTTGGCCTAGTCTGTACAGCTGTAGGAGATGGAGGAAATAACAGGGCTACTGTAGTACTCTGGAAAACTCTTGCAGGAAAGACTCCTTTGGTCCTGAGAAAAGCTTTCTTGCTCAAAAGAAGCAGCGGAATTTTTGTGCAGCCAAAAAATAACAGGGCCTTTTGTATTTGGTTGGAGTTGTTCAGCCACTCTACCAATATCAGGTCAATTTGCTTAATTAATGAGAGGGACTCACTGCAAGGGGTTTTGTACAACAAGATGGAGTGTGGCCCTTAAACTCACAGATTGTTAAACATACGTTATGTGATAGTAATAACAAATGCCAGGAAGATGCTGACCCTAAATTAAAATTGAAGCTGGTAGTGGTATCCTGAGGAGAACCCGTATAAGAGCGAGATGCTGGTATGCAAGGATTTCCCCCCCCCCCCCCTGCTACTTCTTTATGGCTCTGGCTTTGGCAGATTAGATGGTCCAATTTAGAATGCAAAATAGTTAAATTGGTGTAAATATGCTCCATAGTTCTTGCCATAAGGATGCAGAAGTCAGCCAAAATACAGCCAGAGGCTTTAACAGAGTAATTTGCATGGGAAGACCCTGCTGCTTGACCATGCACTCTCTCAGACCCAGGAAAATTTGATCTGTAAGCAAGGTCACCATTGCTGCAGCCACTTCCATCATTACAGGGCTCATTGAGACCAGTGATTGAAGTGCTTATTGTAGTAGTTGAAGCTCTGATTACAGAAGGGGAATCAGGAAGATTTGCCAAAGCAGACAATCTGTTGCTAGTGGGCACTTGGATGGAAAAATAATCTCCTATCTTCTATTACTTAGACAAGGGGGGCGAAAGTTCTTACAGCTCCCTTGGACGCTTGGGTGGCCCCATTGTACGCTTACTTGAAAGTTAGATTGATTACTAAAAATAATGGCGGTCTGGGTGAAAAACACTTAGAGCCTCGCAAAGTTTAGAGTAGAAGGGAAGCTGTAAACTTATTTATTTAATTTATACCCCGCCCTCCCCGCAAGGTGGGCTTGATAAAAAGGGCTTGACAAACTCAATGTCTGGAGGCTGCTTCCTCTCCCAGAGTTCAAATCTTGATTCTTACTCAACTTCCGGCAGCAACTGTCAATCCATTCCAAGACAGTAGAAGTTCTAACATGCTCTTAACCAAGCCCAGACAGGAAGCTGTTTCTCTGAAGGAAAAAGGAGGCAGCAAGGTTTTCTGCCTTAATTAGCTTGCTGTGTAAATCATTTCTTGCAGGAGAAACTTCTGAAGATAACAAGTTAAAAGAATGCTTTACAGCTCCTTTCAGCAAGCTAAACAAATGTCTTGTGCTTAATAAGCTGGATGGACTATACAATATTTGGTGTTATCAAAAGACCAAAATAAAAGCTTATCAAGCAATTAAAAAAAATAAAACCTTATTATCATCAGAGCTCTGCACTAAGCGCCTGTGCGCATCACTGCCCAGCTGGAAGCATTCAATGTATACATATTTGCTTCTGGATGTATGTATATGTGTTTTTATCATAGTATTATTGACCAATGAGGAAGGTCCTAGAGGCCAAAACACATATTGTCCTATTAGTCATTTGATACATGGCTCAACTATGTATGTGAAATCATCAACTCTGTAAGTAGAATAACTAAAGCTTATTTCAAGCTCATATTGATGTTCTATGAAGTCTGACCTTCAGACCGCTTGTTTTTAATCTTTTAATATTTGATATTAATGCACACATCATAAATAAAAATATATATTTTTATAATATT
Source organism: Lepidodactylus listeri (assembly GCA_029233225.1). NCBI lineage: Eukaryota > Metazoa > Chordata > Lepidosauria > Squamata > Gekkonidae > Lepidodactylus > Lepidodactylus listeri. Next base: position 111,505,271 of record JARCFY010000001.1, on the reverse strand, counting down.
TCTTTGTTATATTGACCCTTCAAAAAGTGCTTTCACTCACAAAAACCAAGTTATAGATAAAACAACCCCATGATTAAACTTGGAGCCAAAATGTTGTGAGAATTGTTCATATTATTGTCTCAAAATATTAAATTCTTATTAAATATATTTGCAGGTAGGAAAAGTTAGCCACTGGAAGAAAATCATATATATATATATATGATATACAATTATTATTATTACATGTACGTGTTTGTATTTTTCTTTTTAGTGATTGGTGAGGCTGAGAGTATAGATTGGTATAATCCTCAAGGAGAAAAGATCATTTCCAGTCAACGAATAGTTGTTCAGAAAGAAGGTGTTAGATCACGGCTAACCATTTACAATGCAAATGTGGAAGACGCTGGAATATACAGGTGTCAAGCTACAGATTCCAGAGGACAAACACAAGAAGCCACTGTTGTTTTGGAAATTTTTCGTAAGTAAAATATAAATGGTAAAATAAATCAAGCCACTATGTTTTCTCTCTTTATCTGTTATGTACAAAATGAATTACTGACAATACTGTATGGACTTTATCTTGCAAGAGAGTGATTTATTTTTATGTGAAAATGTAAAGCATGGTAAAATATAAGCAAAGCTTTAATACTGCTTGACATCTCAAGCACACCAACCTCACATCTCTACTTTATATAATACGAATACAGAACGTAAGAACATAAACATAAGAACATAAAAGAAGCCAATGGTGGATCAGGCCAGTGACCCATCCAGTCCAACACTCTGTCACACAGTGGCCAAAAACACCAGGTGCCCTCAGAAGGTTCAGTAGTGGGGGCAGGACACTAGAAACTCTCCCACTGTTACCCCCCATCAAGCACCAAGAATACAGAGCATCACTTGTCCCAGACTGAGAGTTCCTATCTATACCTTGTGACTAATAGACACTGATGGACCTCTGCTCCAGATGTTTATCCAATTCCTTCTTGAAGCCATCCATGCTTGTAGCTGCCACCACCTCCTGTGGCAGTGAATTTCATGTTAATCACTCTTTGGGTGAAGAAGTACTTCCTTTTATCTGTTCCTTTTTGAGGATACACAGTGAAAAGGTTTCACTGAGAAGAGGCAAATAAGGGAAACTAATTTATACAGAAATATTTTACTGTAATCTTTTTTTTTTTACCAAAAAAATCAGATTTGTAACACAAGACACACAGTATATAGTTTACTTTTGGCTTGCCATAATGTTTCATGTTAATACTAAATGTCTTTTCTAGACCTTAGAAAGGCTTCCTTTCCTTTTAACTAAACTATGTAAGAAAAATATGTAATGTTGTCATCCAGATTGTATGTTTCTCAGAAACAGAAGACATACTAGTTTTATCTGAAGAACATGCTAGGTCCAGTACTTAGCATCACTAAGTAAAAGGTTTAGTAACAGACCTGTGAAAGACTTCTATCTGAGACTCCAGAGAACTAATGATTAATGGAGTAGAAAATGTGGGGATAAATGGTCCACTGATACAATTCAGTACAAAGCAGTTTTGTAAGTTTAAAATATGTTGTAGGATTATAGCTGCTTTTTCCCCCTGAGAAGCATTGTTTGCTATAATTAATAAGCAGTTTGCAGAATGGTACAAGCAGTATAATCCAATGCATTTTTCTTCAGTTTTAGGCTAGAATAACTCTGCATAGAGTTGCACTATTTGTAATCACTGTACACCTTTATCTACGATCATAAGGTGATTTTTGTCAGAGCTTTGGTAGGATGCAGCTGAAATTTTTGACCGGTTAATAGCCGGAAAACAGAATCAATTACCCACATCTCACTTAGTTGTGAATTCTATGACAAAATATGGTATGTCCTAACCAGCTCCCTTTTGATCAATAGGCACAATTGCCCAGAAGATAGACTAGTATCTTTTCTTCTATCAGATCTCTGCCCTCATATTACATTTTCAGTGGTGAGGTTCCTCTCTGTTGTCATGAGGGTTAGAGAATATAAGGTTAAAGTTCTGGTGGGATGATTGAATATTTAAAATCTGTGGTTTGTATGATACTGTGTTTTATTTTTTGTTTTCTAATCTATGCCAAAAAAGGTTTTGACTGACTGACTGACTGAGACTCTGAATTATGACTGTCATGCAGAAATATGGAGCACAATAAATATTAATGCATTTATTGTGGCATGATTTTAGGTAGATAAAATCCTTCTTCATCAGATTAATTTTATCAAGTAAGATCATTTCCATGAAATCTTAGGCCACAATAAATTAGTTATTCATAAAATTTCATGAGGCTTTTTGTTATTCATGAAGCAACATGTTGGTACAACTGCTACTCTGGAATTTATTTCAGGTGGAAACTTGTTTAAATTCTCCAAGGATGTTGGTTTGCTAAATCACAATGCTATTATAATTTCATCTGTCATGATATTTTTTGAAGGGTGAATTTCCTGCAGATGACCTGTCTTGTGTACATATCCCAGTATCTAGGATGATGGTGTAGTGTCATTCATTATTAGGTCCCTTTTGTTTTATTCCTTTATTGCACAAGTATTGGAAGGCTCCAGCTACCAATTCACATTAGTTACATGCAGAGACAACTGTTAAAAACAAAGAGTATGTTTAAATTCAACTTTCTATAGCTGGATTCAGGAAGAAAAGGGGAAAATCAAAGTAAAGGGATATACATCAACACTGTTGCAAGGGGATCTTCTACTAACAGAAGAAATCCAACTGTGTATTGACAGTGCAGGTTATTCCTTAGTTACCAGAAGTTTTTATAAAGAATGTTAGAAAGGAAGCTGAGGAAAGCCCTCTAAAATACACTATAGTAAAAATTTAATACTGTATTGCATTGTGGTTAATGAATTATATGGCTTCATGAACTAAATTATTTTGTGCTGATTTTATGTTATATAATTTCTACTGTACATTTTTAGTGAAGAGAGTACCTTATATTAACTGATGATATTCAAGAAACATGCATATATTACACAGGTATATAATATAATATCTAATACTGGCTATGTAGCTAAGCAAAAAAAAACAACAACCAAGAAATTTTAGTGAAAATTGTATCCTGTTATATGCAACACTGTGTTGCATTTTCTTTCAGCATTGAGTACCTCTCTATATGGAAATAACAGAGCTAACTATGCTTTACAGTTGTAGGTATTGCAATATTGTAATGAATAGCAGGTATCAAGATTACTCTAAAAATAGCAATAGTAATTAATATATCTTTTATTTATGTATATATTGGAATTCTCAACAAAAAGCTGAAGAAACTATTAATGATCTTTCCTTCTTTCTTAGAAAAGCTTACATTCCAAGATATCTCATCTCCACAAGAATTTGTTCAGGGTGAAGATGCACAAGTCATTTGTCGAGTTAGTAGTTCACCTGCACCCATTGTCAGCTGGTTGTATCAAAATGAGGAAGTCTCAAATATTGCTGACAGTTAGTATTTTGGTAACTCTTTAAATTATGTTTTTATTTAAAAATTCAACTGGTTTAAGATTATATTGCAGTGTTCTGATAAAGTATAGACAAATCAGTCATGTTGGGTACCCAAGAGACTAGTAAAAATATGGTCACTGTCAGTTTATAATTCTTGTCTTAAAGACAGAGGTTTGCACAAGGTGATGTTATAGTACTGGACTTGCTGACTGGCCATTTCTAGTACTCATCCATTGCCTCCAGTATGTTATGCTAGCTACATTATCCTTCCCTGATATTAATCCCATATCTGTTGCCAGGTTACTTCTGTTACCCTTCGCCTTCCTCTCTTCCTGGAGCCGGAAGCTAAAAAGTCAACTGGCTCTAGTGTCCCCCCAAGAGATGTGTACTGGCCATCAGAAAACTCCCAAAGACTTAGTGGAATAGATGAATAGGAATTTGCAGAATGCAGAACACTTGAAACAGAGGGGAAGTTACAGAGAGCCATATTTGCTAGGTATAAAAAATGTTCAGACTAAATTTGCTGATGCAGCATCATTGCTACTTAACTCTGGTCCCTTAGATTCATTTTTCTGTGACAGTGAACAGCTAGCTTTACAGCTATCAATAGGCAGGTCTTTATAGCCCCTGGCTTCTGTTTCTGTTACAATTGTCCAGAAAGCTCTTTCTTTGTTCATCCAAGTTCCAGAAACTACATTATCCAGCAGTAAGTCAATACTTCTTAGTAGCTCCGATCTGGAATTCACTTTAGTCTCAACTCCCCTAAAGGACAGCCAAGAGTCTGAAGGTAGACTGAGAATATTAATGAAATTGCTAAATCTTTGGCTGTCTGTGAATTTAGAAAATTCCAGCATTGTATTTCAGCATCTGCTCTGATTTGAACAAGAACATATTTAATAATCTGACTAAATAGAAGAAAAATTTGAATACTATACAGAATAAAGGGCTAAGGCTATTTTATAATTTATGCTTTATGTAATGTATAGACGATTTATTCATAACCTATTTGTCTTAGTATGACCAGAATTCTAACCCCCCCCCCCCCAAAAAAAAGATTCTTAACCTATCACTATAGTCTCCTTTTAGCTGTTTGATTAGTCCTCTTTAGTGTTAGAAAATAATAGCTTCGAATTAGGGTTGCCCGCTCTGAGTTGGGAAATATTTGTAGATTTTGGGAGTGGAGCCTAAAGAGGGTAGGGTCTGAGGATGGGAGGGATTTCAATGGGGTCTAGTGCCGTAGTGTGTACCTTCCAAAACTGCCATTTTCTCCAGGTGAATTGCCAATTTCTCCAGGTGAGATCAGTTGTAATCCCAGGAGATCTCCAGCCGCCACCTGGAAGTTGGCAACCCTACTCTAAATCATAGCTTTTTTATTATTATTATTATTTGGAGGGAAGTAAAACAAAACACCTATTTGCAAAATATTGTCTAGGATTGGCAGCTTCTTTCTTGTCAAGGATATAACCTACTGCAAATATTTATAATTTGATTCAGCAACAGGAATAAATTAATGGACTTTTTAAGGCTTTCACCTTTATTAACAGTTAGATTAAATATGGATAGCCATGTCTTTGAGAATTGTCAGATCAATTCCTATTAGTTTAGTTAGAATGCCAGCAGCATCTTTTCCTCCAACATGGTTTTAAGCTGTACTTTGTTTTCTTTCCATCAATATTATTTAGAAATCTGAAACAAGATTGTGTAAACATTATCCAAATTACAAAAAAGTAAAGTTTGACTGGATGTTTAAAAAACTGTAAATATATACTAGAGCTACCCTAAGTTTGCTGTCGAAGGCTTTCATGGCCGGAGTTCATTAATTGTAGATTTTCCGGGCTGTATGGCCATTGACTTGGCATTGTAGTACCTGATGTTTCTCCAGAAGCTGTGACTGGCATCCTCAGAGTTATAACACAGAAAGATGGACACAGAGATTACTCTATCCTTCTGTGTTATACCTCTGAGGGTGCCAGTCACAGCTGCTGGAGAAACATCAGGTACTACAATGCCAAGACCATGGCCATACAGCCCGGAAAATCTACAACAATTAATACCCTAAATTTATTTTTGGTATGAAGTGGAACATTGTGTAAATATTACTTTGTATTTGTTTAATTTTCCTTTAATAATTTTAGTTCTAAGTTATTTTAAGTTCTTATAGGTATGTTGTAAACATGATACATTCTGGGCTGAATGCATTTTTTATGGCAAAGAAGACTTTCCTATGTTGAACTGTGAACACCCACACACATGGGGAAGAGGGAGATAGAGATGGGAATGAAACAAGTTGATCATAGATAATTTCTTTTTGATGAACACATTTGCAGTTTGATAAACACAACACAAGTGCTTCAGTCTTAGAAATTCATAGCAATGTTCATGGCAATGCTTTTAATTGCTGATGCTACCTTATCTATTACATGCCTTTCCAGATAGATTTGCTGTATTACCAAACAATAATCTTCAGATTTTTAAAATCAACAAAAGTCATGAAGGAGTTTACAGATGTGAAGGAAGAGTTGAAGCCAGAGGAGAAATTGACTTCCGGGATATCATTGTCATTGTGAATGGTAAGCAGCTAAACAGAATTGTACACCTAATATTTTGTGTTGCTTTACTGAAATAATGTAAATAATTATTTTTTTGGTATCTTTTAAATACCCATCAAAAAACCCAGAGAGGAATATACTTCTTAAATACCAAAAAACATATGTACTCAACTCCAGTATTTGAGCCCTGAAAAAAAAAGAGGCTGTTGTTGTGAGAGAGTTTTCTGTCATTCCTGTACAATGTTTCTTCTAAACTTGGTGGAATCATAAAATTCATTGTGGATGAAACTAAATTTATGTGTAATGGTTTAAGAGTTATGGCTGTTGTGCATTATATCAGATTTTATAATTGTATAATGTCAATGTTAGGTTCATATTAGCATATCTTCCCATTTTTTATTTGAACTAAGAAAGACATTGTGAGGATGATAGTGCTCTTTTTCTGTTTCAGAATTTGGTAAAATCTTCACTAATAAAGCTAATAATAAGCCATAATTCAATCTATGTAAAATATATAGTTTCTTATTCTGTCATGATGAGATATTCAGTCACACCACAGTATATGACATAATTGTTTTCAATATATTATGAAAATCCATCAACATATTTATATTTTCATTATAGGATAATGACAGATTTAGTTTGATATACTGCAGAGACTCTCAGTTTTAAGCCATTGTAACATTTAATAGTACAATCAACAATAATTATGAAAAGATTTGACTATGAAGTTTAAATGTAGCACTTGGTTTGACTTTGTATTTCAAAGTCGGTGTCAGTTCATTAAAGCAGAATGTTGGCAAGTAAAGATATGATCCAGGAAGAAGATTTGCTGCTTGGAAGGGTGTTTTTTATTATTATTAATTTGTTTTCACTAAGGCTGTGATCATATGCACAATTAGACCCAGCATAGGCACGAATACCGGGTGGATTTAAATAGCGCGATCAGACAATAACATCTGGGAAGCACCCAATAGCCGTTGGCAACACGTTTTGCTCTGCCTCAGAAGTGGAGTTAAAAGACACCAGGAAAAATCTGGTAGTAAATGGGTTGTGACAGGCCACGGGCAGACTTTCCCATATCTGATCACTCCAGCGTGATCTCATAATGTCGGGATGGTCTGATCAGGCCATCCAGAGGAAATAGCCTCGCATCCCTCCCATTTTTTCTGGCACGTGTGACCGCAACCTTAGTTACTTGTGTAGTTTTATTCCTGATGGGTATCATAGAATCATAGAGTTGGAAGGGACCTCCAGAGTCATTTAATCCAACTCCCTGCACAATGTAGAAAATTCACAAACACATCACCCTTCACACCTGCAGTGACCTCTGTTCCACATTGAGAAGATGACAAAAAAAGCTGCAGGATCTCCAGCCAAACTGGGCTGGAGAAGAAGTGCTTCCTGACCCCAAAGTGGAGATCAGCATTTCCCTGGGCATGTAAGAAGGGCCACAAGAATTAAGCAACCCTTCCTGGCCTCCCTCTTATGATTTGCCTAAGTTTACAGAATCAGAATTGCTGACAGATGGCAATCTAGCCTCTGTTTGAAAACCTCCAAAGAAGGAGAGCCCACCACCACCCGAGGAAGCCTGTTCCAATGAGAAACCACTTTAACTGTCAGGAAGTTCTTCCTAATGTTTAGCTGAAAACTCTACTGATTTAATTTCAACCTGTTGGTTCTGGTCCAATCTTTTGGGGCAACAGAAAACAACTCTGTACCATCCTCTATATGACAACCCTTCAAGTACTTGAAGATGGATATCATATCACCTCTCAGACATCTCCTCTCCAGGCTAGACATACCCAGCTCCTTCAACCTTTCCTCATAAGACTTGGTCTACAGACAACTCACCATCTTTGCTGCCCTCCTCTGGACATGTTCCAGCTTGTCTATACCTTTCTTAAATTGTGGTGCACTGGTGCTCAAAACTGAACACAATACTCTACGTGAGGTCTAACCAGAGCAGAGTAAAGCGATACCACCACTTCATGTGATTTGGACACTATACTTCTGTTTATACAGCCCAAAGTTGCATTTGTCTTTTTAGCTACCGCATCCTGCTGCTGACTTATGTTCAGTATATGGTCTACTAAGACCCCTAGATCCCTTTCACACATATGACTGCCAAGACAAGTTTTCCCCATCCTATAATTATGCATTGGATTTTTCCTACCTGAATGCAGAACTTTACATTTATCCCCATTAAAAAAAATTTAATTTTAATTTTAATTTGTTTTAGCCCAGTTTTTAGCCTGTCAAGATCATCCTGTATCCTGACTCTGTTTTTGGGCTCTCTGTCGCCCGGCAACGCCGTGGCACAGGGAGTCGGTTTGCCGCCTTGCAGATTGCGAGGCAGCAACAGGGAGCGCTCCTTGCATTGCACAGGGGCAGGGGGCGGGGCTGGCTCATCAAGAGCCGTTGCCCCGCTCCTGCTCTTCTCAGTCTGCTGGCGTGCTCGCCCACCCGCCCTGGTTGCAGTGTAGGCTTTTGCTGGTTGCCAATTGGGGCCAGGTAGGAATTTTTGCACCTCTTCCTTGTTTGGCTTGAGGATGGGGTGTTTTTTGCCTACCTTACGCTGCAGTCAGTGGTTAAGGGCATAGGTGGTGGTCGGGATTAAGCAGATTGGTCACTTTGCAGGTTTATGCAAGCAAGAAATGGAACCGGTGAGTGCCTCACAGCATATCCCGATTGGGAACAGGAGGTCATCAGGAACCACCCTAGGGCCTTGCGGTCTGGGGAGGTGAATGGTGATCGCCTCTGGGACCCTCTCAGACTAGGATCCTCCCTGAAGGTCTGTGCAGCCTCAGGGGTAGGCGCCCTTGGTAGGGGATGCCAGTATGCTGGGCCGCTGGTTACGAGCCAGAATCTGACTGGATCAAGACTGGGGCTAGGTTACCCACCCATTACAAGGGCAAGGAGGTTGTGTCTGGGAGTGACGCCTGCCTTGCCTGTTCCTGAGCTTGCTTAGTTTGCCCATTGCTGCATGTTCTGTTTAAATAGTTAATAAAGTGGCCCTTGTTTGAATTCCAAACTGTTGCCTGTCTCGTTATTTCTGTTGGGGGGGCAACTACCATATTTGCTACTACTCCCAGTTTAGTATCATCTGCAAATTTAATAAGCATTGTTTCTATTCCTTCATCCAAATTATTGATAAAGATGCTGAGCAAAACAGGTCCCAAGACAGATCCTTGAGGCATTCCATTTGTCACTCTTCTACAAGAGGATGAGGAACCATTCACAAGCACTCTTTGGGTGCAATCTGTCAACCAATTACAGGTCTAACAGTCATAGGATCCAAACCACATTTTACCAATTTGTCAACAAGAATATTATGTGGAACTTTATCAAAAGCCTTACTGAAATCAAGATAAACTATGTCCACATCATTCCCCTGCTCCAGCAAGGTAGTAACTTTTTTTTTTAAAAAAAGAGAGAGGTTAGTCTGATATGACTTGTTCTTGAGAAACCCATGCTGTCCTTTCTAAATGCTCAAGGACTGTCTGTTTGATTATCTGTTCTAAAACTTTCCCAGGTATAGACGTCAAGCTGATGGGTCAATAGTTACCTGAATCCTCCTTTTTTCTCCTTCTTGAATATGGAGACAACATTTGCCCACCTCCAATCTTCTGACACCTCACCTGTTCGCCATAAATTCTCAGAAATAATGGACAGAGGCTCAGAAATTACATTTGCAAGTTCTTTTAGTACCTTTGAATGCAGTTCATTTGGCTCCTAGGACATAGTTTAATTTAAAGAAACCAGATGTTTATGTACTACCCCTATGCTGATCCTAGGCTGCAACTCCCTTCCCTCATCATGTGTTCTGTTTTTGCCACGTTGAACACTGTTTCCCTTGCGAGAGAAGACAGAGGAAAAGTAAGATGTTCCTTTTGTATTTTTTTTACACTTGCTTACTACCTCTTCTTGCAGTAGAAGAGCATCATTCAATCTCCATGTTCCTCTTGATTTTCTGCTCCATTGCCAAACTACTACTACAGGATTATCATCTGCAAATATCTTTGGTTGAATCTCTGCTTTGTCTAGATATATTGTTAAGCTTTTTGATATTCATCACATATCTATTCTTGAATGTGTTTAATGTCTACCTGAAAAGAATGTAAAATTTCTACCCTTTGGGTGCTTGGTCCTCCAGGTGTCTTCTAATTTCAGCGTTTCCAAATATTGGAATACATTTTTGTTTGGTGCATATATTGTTGCTATTGTGCACACCATGCCTTCTGGAAATCTCATTTAAAAAATTAGATTACTTACATCTGGATCTCTTAGTTCTTCTAATACATCCAATTGTGGAGAGAGCCAGCATAGTGTAGTGGTTAAGAGAGCTGGACTCTGATTTGGAGAACCAGGTTCAAATCCGCACTTCTCCACATGAAGCCATCTGCTCTCCCATCCTCCAAAATAAGTCTAGCTCACCACCTAGTTGTGCATAACACTAAAGGGATAGAACAAGACTGTTGGACAATCTTCAGATTTTCTGGCTATGCTATGTACATTGCCATATGATAATTAATTAATTAATCTAATTGTGGATTAGTTATATAAATGGCTACTCGGCACTTTTTGTTTTGAGCTGAGGCAAGATATACTTAATTTGTATTATTATTATTTAAAATATGTTAATGTTTCTTCTTTATGTGAATTTCTTGTAGGCATAAAATACCTGTGTTGCTTTTTAAGCTGATTAAAAGCTTTCATACATTTTTAGGGAGAGTTCAATTCATTGTTTACTGATACTATTTTTAATATATTCATTTTGTTGCTTTGTTGATGCCATGGCCATTTCTTCTTCTGAACTCTTAGTCTTTAAACTTTGCTTTTTGTTGCTTGGAGATTTTCCTTCAGTTCTTCTATGTAAATCCATCACTTACAGTTTTTCAGCCAATTGCTTGGCTTGTTCTTCTATCACCATTACTTTCTTTCCTTTTAGTAAGTATACCTCTACTGCAAATGGTAATTTCCAGTGGTACTTTATTTCTTTCTCTTGTAAAATCTGTCTCAGAAAGTCAAAGTCTTTTCTTTTTTTTAATACACTTGTTGGTAGATCCAGAAAGATCTACACTTTTTTCCCCTGCTGCTTTAAATGAAGATTCTCTTTGCTTTTTCAATATTGGAACTTGTGTTTTCTTAGGAGTGAAACGGACCAATATATCTCAAGGCAGCTTGTGAGGGAATGCAAATCTTGAATTCACTTTAAATATCTGGTCAGTATTGGGAAAATCTCATTGTATCTTCAAATAATTTTGATGCAGCTCATGAAAGCTCTCTTCTAAATTTACCCTCCCAAAGTCTTCTGGTATACCTGTAAAACATGGGCTGTGGTCACACACACTAAATAATTCACTTTCAATGCACTTTCCAACGGGATTTTGCCAGTTCACACAGTAAAAATCCAGTTGGAAAGTGCACTGAAAGTGGATTGAAAGTGGATTATTTAGCATGTGTGACCGCAGCCATAGATTATTTGATCTGCATTGGATTTTCAAGATTTCAGTTCCTCTCTCAATCCAACAGTCTTGTCTTTCTAGATAGTTATCATTATCTTTTTGCTTTTCTTTACATCTTATGATTTCTTGTGATTGCCCTTGTAGTTTTACATTAATTTCTGATAGTCCAGCCAGTAATCTTGACGTGCTTCTTGGATGTTATTCTGAGTTCTTTCCCCAGGTTCTTATACGTTTATCTGAATACTCTGAATATTTTGGGTTCTCACATTGTTGCATTTAATGCCCCAGTGTTTGTGGTAGCTTTCCCACCAGTTCTTTGGTTCTTTGGTCATCTGTTTCTTCTACTTTCCTTTTATCTTTTTGACACTTTCCTGTTGCCATTCTTCTTTTCAGTCTTCTCTTTTTAAAAAAAAAATATATACAACCTTTCCATATACTATTTTCATATATTATTTTCTATGTAAATATAGGAGTATACAACTGTCAAAGTTTATATTGTTGAAATAACTGGAGTATATATCTGATATAGTAAGGAAAGATGTTGTCTTAAATCTGAATATAAAAAGTATCCATAACATATAATGAATATTCTAAATAAGAGTGATGGAAATTTAAAAAGTAGATCATCCTCTATTCATGCTCTTTGTAGTAAATAATGATTATTCTAAGTAAGGCCGAGGACAGATTAGAGTTCTGCCATGCTACAGGAGTGTGGCAGTGGCAGTGGCAATCTGGACGCCTGCTCTGCCTCCACTTTTAAAGTGGAGGCAGAGCAGGCCAGACTGCCAGTCTGTCCTCAGCCTAAGTGTTATAAAATATGTCACCAACAGGTTTCTTTGTCATCTATTAAGATTTAAAATTAATGGAACTTGGGGGAATAATCAGGGAAAGGGGGGGGATTGGGGTAAAAAACCCTAAGAAACAAAAGAAGTTAGAAGAAATAAAGATAATAGGAGTAAAAATTAAATAGGGAAAAAATTAAACTCTCTCTGTGTGTGTATGTAGAAAAGCAGAAGTAATATGTTTATAGTAAATAATATTAGAAAATTTATATTGAAAAAAAAAGGAGAGAGAAAAAACAAGAGATAAAAAGATTTTTTTAAAAAATTGATATATTGGTTCTTATAAGTTTATATATCTGCTATAACTTACCCAAGGGAAGAAAAGGTAAAAAAATAAAAAGGAAGGTCAGCCCAGCATCTTTGTTTTTGTTTCCTGGTGCATTGGCCGAGATTTTTTAAAAAAGAAGGGGGGTGGATGTTGTAAAAATTAGTACAGAATCTTCTTCTTGTTTTTTGTTCTAGGGAGTATTGAAGAATGTGCTTAGGTAAAAAATCACTCAGGAGGAGAAAATAAATCTATTCTTTCCATTAAGCAGTCCTTTGGAGAATCAGTCAATTCATGTGTTGTTTTCTCTTTACTTTCTCTTTACTGTGTCATGCTATAGCCAAGCCACTGGAACTTTTAAGTATTTTCTTCAAGGGGGATAAAGAGAAATTAAGAGAAAAGAGAAGTGACTGGTTGTATAGTGTACAGAGAGGATAATACACAATGATAAAGTTTATCCTTATTCATGCTTAACTCCATCACTGAGTTTTAAATTTTTACCTGTTCAAACCCAGACCATGCTATTTTTAGAACCAGAAGTATGTGTGTGCACTCCTAGGTCTGGCTGGGTGTGTTTGATCGTTCTTGGTGAAGAAGCTGGAGAATTTGAGTTGACATTGTGATTGCAACCCGACCCAACCCCCCAATCCCGAGTGTGTTGCATAAAGTGGTCTTACCTGAGCATTGAGAAAGAGAAAGATGTGAGACTCATTGCTGAGCTGGGAGAGTGGTGATGATGGAGGCTTTGGAGGTTGTGGTGGCTTGTTCTGGCCCAGAATGTGGTGGTTCGCTGGTCTCCTTTTGAACTGAGTAGTGTCCCAGTCCCTACAATCTCTACAAAGCCTGGAATTTATTCCATTCATTATTTTCCTTGGGAGATGAAGCCCTCTTTGGCTGTACTGAAGGGAGGGTCACTCTGGTGTGCCCCTGTGGAGTGGCAAATATCAGAGAGTCTGGGATGCTCTGGGAGCGCCCCCCCCCCAGCAGTGATTGGATGTCCAAAATAACTGGAAATATTGTGGACATCTCTCTTCCTGTTCGTAGACTACTAGAGAATCGCAAAATGAAGATGTAGCCTTCAAGATACAGGCATAAGGTCTTTGTAACCGGATATGAGTTCATATTGAGAAGATACTATCTGTCTTGGGAGAATCTTTGTACAAACAGTATGTACCTATAAGATGCAATGATTCAAGTCGTCCTGGATTATTGAAGGGTCCAGTTCGAATGAAGACCTACAAAATGAAAATTTAGTCTGGAAAATTCCGTCAAGCAAACATTTATCATTGTCCATGGTTTAGAAGGGCTTAAGAAATTTTATGTATAATGTATTTTGTATATGTAGATCATAGTTTTGAAAATATATTTATGTCCATTACACAGTTTTTGATATATCCTTTTTCTTGGCACTCTAATGGGACACAGTGGGTCTAGTGTTTGACTGTTGAATTCCTCTCTCCCAGCCAATGAACTGAACTCTGCCCAATGATAAGAGTAATTGAATCCCATCCCTTTGGATAGATGAGTTTTCTGCTCCAACTAGATATTAGATGTTACTGATCAATCTTATTGGATTAATTAGGAAATTGAATTTTTAGAATTGAGAATGAATTGATTGATTAAATTTTCACAATTAATTGGTTTTATTAATCAATTAATTGTATTTTACTGTATTTATTAGTAGGGAGGAGGTGGGTAGGTCTAAAAGTGGGTGTTGGTTGAGTGGGCTTGATGTTGGGTTGTGAATTAGTTCAGGTAGATTTTTTTAGTTTTAGAGATTGTTATGCCAGGGTTATACCTACTTCTTGTTTTTCCCCATCAGATGCTTAGTGGGACTCATTCTTGCATCAATAAACCCTGGTAGGGGCTGCCATGTTAAGACCCGGGATTCCAGTAATAGGGGGCATGGGAGGTGTGCCGGTGGGACATGGTGGAATATGGGAAGGAGACAGTGCTTGATCTCCTTCCTACCTGTGTCCCATCTCAAAAGATGCTGGTTGTGGGGCAAGGAAGACATATCCTTCTCCAACCCTGGTGTTGTGTAATGCCAGATCTATTAACAAGACCTCTGTTTTGTGAGATTGTCTGGCAGAGCAGCATGTCTGAGACCTGGGTGAGGGATGGTGAGACCGTCACCCTGAACCAGCTTGCCTCCCTGGGTTTCTTGGCCGTTCACCAGTCACAGACTAATGGGGGGAGTACTTATCCAGGAGTCTTTCTCTTTCAGGGCACTCCCCACTACAAAAATTGTTGGCTTTGAATGTGTTGGCCTAGTGTGGGAAACCAAGAAGTGTTTGGCTATTTGGGTGGTGTACTGACCACATAACATACCAACAGATACCCTGCCAGGCTTATTGGAGGCCATTTCAGGCTGGTCATTAGAACACCCCACTAGCCTTGGGAAAATTTTAATGTCCATGTTGATGATGGGGCTTCCTCTCAAGTTAGGGACCTAGTATTGTATATGGTGGCACTGGGACTCTCCCAGTTTGCATTGGTCCCCACACATCAAGCAGGTCACACATTTGATCTTATTTTTGGCATAGGGCTGAATGTGGATCTGGTGACAGCTGATGCTGCTCCATGGTCAAACTGCTTCACCCTGAAGGCCCAGCTGAGTATCCCAACCCCATCCTGTTTAGGCAGCATGCAGATTTATGTTTGCCCATGGAGACTAATGGAGACTAATGAATTCTGAAATGCTCTGCAGGATCTGATGCCCCCTGGTGTTTTGTTAGATGAGCTAGTGTAGGATTGGCACAGCTGACTCTCTAAAGCCATTGACAAAATCACCCCCCCCAGTACCCTTTTTGCTCTTGTGCCAAACTAGCCCCCTAGTATAACCCAAGCTACCGAGGATGAAACAAGAGCTGAGGGTGGCAGCGGGCTCATAATGAAGCCATGAGAACATCTTGTAAGATGTTTCTGAAATCCTATGAAATGGCAGTGAAGGTAGCTAAGAAGGATTCATTTGTGACCTCCTTTGTGCCTCCTTGCCCAGTCCAGTTATTCAGAATAATTTGGTCTTTAACTACCTTGCATCAAGGCAAGAAAACGATAGGGAATTGGCTATTATCTGTAAGGCATTTACAAGCTATTTTGCAAACAAAGTCTCAGTACTCTGCCTGGATCTCCTGGCCACAGTTGATACAGTAAGGGAACTGGAAGCCCCTTGCTTGGCTTCTGGTCTGGTTTTGGACCAATTCAACTTGCTCTCCCTCACAGATGACCTCCACAGAAACCTGGATCAAGGCAGGTCGGTGCTGTTATTGATCTTGGATTTGACAGTGGCATTTGACACAGTTGATCACAGTCTCTGGACCTATCACCTCACCAATGTAGGAATACGGGGGACTGCTCTTCAATGGCTTTCCTCCTTTTTCCATGGTCTGGGACAGAGGGCAGTGCTCAGGGAGAGAGTGTCTCTGTGTTACCTGCTGGGATGTGGAGTGCTGCAGGCGGTGAGTCTCTCCCTAATGCTGTTTAACATCTATTATGCACCCCCTCGTCCAGTTGGGCTGGGTTGTCACCAGTATGCTGATGACACCTAGCTCTATCAGTTGATGGATGGATGGCCAGACTCTGCCCCAGAAACTTGGACAGGGCATTAGGAACTGTGGCTGGATGACTACAGCAGAGCTGGTTGAGTTTAAATCTAACAATGATGGAGGGCCTGTACCTGAGTCATGGGGGCTTGGGATCAGGAATTTGGCTTCTGGTGCTTGGTGGGGCACCTCTGATGCCAGCACTGAGAGTGAAGAGCCTTGGGGTGATCCTGGATGCCTCACTTTCAATGGCAGTCCAGGTTGCCACTGTTGCCAGGTTTGCCTTTTATCATTGCGGCAGGTCAGGCAACTTGTTCCCTATCTCTCTCTTCAGGACTTAGCTACAGTGATCCATGCAACAGTCACTTCCAGGCTGGATTACTGTAACTCATTCTATGCCAGGCTGCCCTTGAACCTAACCCACAAAGTCCAGCTAGTGCAGAATGTGGTGGCGTGCTTGCTGATGGTGACATCTGTGCGAGCATGCATTCAGTTGGTGCTACGCCAACTGGACTGGCTACCAGTTGAGTACTGGATCTGCTTCAATCTTTGTTGTTGATCTTTAAAGTTCTATGTGGCCTGGGACCAGCATACCTTTGGGACTGGGAGAGCCTCACCCTCCACAGACCAACATCTGCTGGTAATCCCTGGCCTGAAAGATGTCTGCTTAGTCTCAGCCAGGGCCTTTTCTGCTCTGGCCCCAACCCAGTGGAACCCTCTCCCAACTGAGATCAGGGCCTGTGGGACCCATTACAGTTCTGCAGAGTTTGCAAAACAGAGCTGTTCTGCCAGGCCTTTGGTTGAGCCTATAGCTGCCTACTATCCTGCTAATGTCTAACAGGAGGCATATTGGACTGCTCTGGGGTAATGTATGTTTTTTAGCTGCCATACTGTTTTATTTAACTGTTTTTATTGTATTTTATCAATGTTATGAGCCACCCTGAGCCCACTGTGGGATAGGGTGGGATATAAGTGCAATAAATAAATAAATCCAGGAAAGAAAGTGGAAGAGAAAAACAGATTTGATATACTTGTTGTGCTTGACCTGATTAAATTATTATTTCCCGTTTGCTTTGCAAATGCAGTTCTTCCATTAGTCTTTACACAGTTCACATAAATCTTGTGTTAAATATCTGTAATTTGAAAGCCATAAACAGAGAAATAAATTCTCCCCTTTCCTGACGTGTTACATCCAAAATCCATAACTGTTCAAGGTCTCTTCTTACCACTGTAATAAGGCACTGCTGGCAGTCTGCTTATCTCCTGTGTTGGAGCTGTAGTCTGGTGAAATGTTAAAAAAGAGAGCCATAAATGCATTTTTTTGCATATTGGTAGAGGAAGAAAAAAGAGAAAATAACAAAAGTTGAGGTCTACTTGGAAGGCAGAAGCCACCTTATCTCTGTTACCCTTGCTGGAATCAGAACTCAGTGGAGCTAGATAAATCCCCCCCCCCCCAGTTAATCTGTCAGTTGGGCCTCCCCCCATAAGGGAGAGGTAAAGATACAGAAATAAAAAAGTCCCCTTTTCCTGATGTGTTATGTCCAACAGCAAGATAGGTCTGGAGACTTTAAAAAGTGCTCCCTTCAAGTCGCTATTTCCCTGGAAGTCTTGTCAGAAAATATTTAAAGGAAAATAATATTACTTCAATTAAAATTTCTCTCCACCTCAGCCTCGTGCCATGACATTGTGATACTGTGTTTGCAACTGATATTACTAAAGATGAATTATTTTAGGCCATGTGAGAAATTTGTTATAATTATCTAAGTTCATATATATATATATATATACATATATTTCACATTTCTGCCCAGTTCCTCCAGCTATTACATTGCTCCAGAAGTCATTCAATGCCACAGCAGATCGAGGAGAAGCAATTACTTTATTTTGTAGAGCCAGTGGCTCACCAGAACCTGAAATCAGCTGGTATAGGTAAGTTCAAATCTCTGTAGCAGTGAGATTTAACATCCAAGAGATTTAAATATTACAGAATACAAGTGGAGATCCCATCTCCCACCTACTTCCTTCCCTCTCTCCCCTTCTCAAACTATCTTCCATTTCCTCTTTCTCTCCCTCTCCTTCTCCCTCTTCACTTTCCTATCTTTCCCCTTCTATTTCTCCCCTCCCCCTTCTCTGAGAATGTCCACCTTCTCTTTCTAACTCTGTCAGGCTAGAACAGATAAAAGGAAGTACTTCTTCACCCAAAGAGTGATTAACACGTGGAATTACTGCCACAGGAGGTGGTGGTGGCTACAAGCATGGATGACTTCAAGAGGGAATTATTTATTTATTTATTTAATTCAATTTCTAGGCTGCTCTCCCCGCGCAGCAGGCTCAGAGCGGCTTACAAGACTTGGCGAACCAAGATTCACATTATCAATAAAACAGTTAAAACATTATAAACTTTCATAATTAAAACAATACAGTTAATAAAGTGCTCAGTACAATCTAATGGCATGCAATATAGCAGTCTAATGTTGGGCATGCAGTATCGCCAGCAACAGGATGGTAATGCATGTGGCCAATCATTGGTAATTGCTGACAACGAGGGGAGGATAAGAAAGGTGGCAGCCCCTATTCATTCCCGCAAGGACCTGATCTCTTCTGGGAGCTCATTCCACCAGTGAGGGGCCGCCACCGAAAAAGCCCTCCCCCTAGTGGCAGCAAGCCTGGCTTCTCTTGGGCCAGGTACGACCAATTAGATAAACATATGGAGCAGAAGTCCATCAGTGGCTATTAGCCACAAAGTATAGATAGGAACTCTCAGTCTGGGGCAAGTGATGCTCTGTATTCTTGGTGTTTTGGGGGAGGGCAACAGTGGGAGGGCTTGCTGCCCCCACTGTTGGACCTTCTGAGGGCACCTGGTGTTTTTGGCCACTGTGTGACAGAATGTTGGACTGGATGGGCCACTGGCCTGATCCAACATTGGCTTCTCTTATGTTCTTATGTTCTCCCCTTCCCCTTCTTACAATATAGCTATTACAATGTAAACGTGTCTATATTGTACAAACTTCAGTAGATATTTCAGAGCATAAATGCTTAGTAGTGTCATCCTGTGCAGTTACTCCAGTCTAGAACTTTAAAATGCACACTAGGGTGTTGGTTCGTAGGATTGCACTTAGTATGTTCCTCGCTGGTTTTCTTTTTGCATTTCTCTCCACCTAGTCCCGGAAAAGCTCCATGGTTTTCTCTTGCTGCTCATATTCCCTGATAGTCTTGTGCTTCCTGAAGCACACAAAACCAGACTGTTATTTTTATGTGTTACATAGTGACTCAAATAGCCACAGGCAGTTTGTAGTTTACATCAGACAGTTTTTGAATTCATCAATTGCATGTATTTTCAAGGGAATGTTTTGATTAATTATTTTTGATAGACTAGGCATGTTTCCCCCAGTTCTTCAGAAATCTAACGTTTTAAACTGTTTCTACTATTGCAAGTATAAAACTACAAATATTTATACCCCTCCCAACTGAGGCCTTTTCTTAGCCTGGTTGTTTCTTTTACCATGTTTCTTGAATAGACACAGTGAGCCTCTGACCTTGATCAGACTTTCCAAGTACTAATTAGAACAGGAGTCCAAGTTCAGTTATATTTCCACAGGGGACAGGAAATAAATTTGTTGGTAATTTTGTCAGCTAGTGTGTTGAAGAGAGTAGGGGGAAAATATAACTTGATTTTTAAATGTTTCCTTGTTGAGAGTACACCTTTGATGCAAATTGTGCCAGTCTTGAGTAATGGATGGAAGGAGTATTGTTGCAGTAGTAGTTCAATATTACCAGGAAACTATATTTGATCTCTCTTCACTGGATCTGCATATGCAGTGAACAGGTTAGGATGCATAAATAACTTAAATTAGGTTTTTTAAACTAAGCAATTAAACTAGCTTACTGAATTAAACAGTTATTGATTCTTATCCTGATTATACAATGCACCCTATGAAAAAAGAGCTGCCCTGCAACAATGTGATAAAAATTGTGTATTTTGAATGAACTACACCAATTACATTTTTTTTGGCACTAGTTAGAGAAATAGCTAGTGTAGAAGTAATATTGAAAAATGGAAGTCCATGTCAGGAATATGAACTTTCAGGTTCTAAAATATATATTTTTTAAAATTCTGTTTACAAATCTGTTTTATTCTTTAGAAAAGGAAAACATATTGAAGAAAATGACAAATATACACTGAAAGGAAGCAGCAGAGAACTAAGCATCAGAGATATCAAAAACACTGATGCTGGTCTTTATAACTGTGAAGCAAAAAATAAAGCTGGAAAGGTGATGAATCAGACATTTCTTCAAGTTTTTGGTAAGTTTTGTCCTTGAATTATAATAATATGTGGACTGCTGAGGGTCTTAATGTATATATCATTTGTTGCCACTGAATTTCAGTTAAACTGAAAAACTCTTCGAGTTTTACTCTTCTTGGATAGTTGGGACAGGGACTCACATGCCTCTGAGCTTCCATCATATTTCACCTAAAATTCATTGCAAACTTGAGTGCTGAGTACAATGTATAAGAGATTTCAAAGAAGCTAAATTATTTTTCAGGAAGATAAGATTAGTTGATATTGGGGGGGGGGACATTAATTTACTAATAATTAGCACTTCCAGCATGACAGATTTTGTCACAGCAATATGGGAGCTTCTCACATGAATATGAAATCTCATACAAATAGTACATTTTTTCCTGGCTTGATAAGCAAGGTGGTCTAGGAAGAGAGAGGGAACACATGCCAATTCATCTTCCAACCTGTTTGCTAATCAGGGAGCTGATTAAACAACTGTCTGTTCAAGTATTCATAACCTGTTTGTACCATTTGGAACCAACAGGCTAGTTGCAGCGGGGCATCTGAAGCTGGCTCCAACAAGGTGATGCAATTAATTTTTTAAAACACACACACACACACACACACACACACACCTTTGAGTTGACAAGGGGAAAATGAGATATGTCTACATTTTCCACATGATAAGAATATTAAGCTTTGGGCAGGGCAGGGGGAAGATAGCTCATAATTAGGCGTAGGCATGAAGCACATTTTTGCAGTTTGGTTTGTGGTTCGTGGCTGAACCCTGAACCTATATGAACTGGGAGGTTGGTTCACAAACCAAACCAGTTCATAGAGGTTCATGGCCCCTGTTTTCTGTTATCTGCTGCTTTTCACAGAAAGCAGAGGTTCAAATGGCTCAGAGCTGAAACCAAGAAAGCCCCTTTAAACAGATGAGTCTAAACAGCTAAACAGATTATCTAAACAGCAAAGTGGTCAGGAGCAGCCTGCTCCCACTGCTCAGCTGTTTTGGCAGCTTTCACTCCCCATGAACCCACTAACTGCCTTAAAATTCGTGGAGATTCATGACTGGGCTGCAGGTCACGAACTTCAGTGCAGTTTGTGAAACATGAACCAGTGAAAATTTGTCATGAACAAAGCTTTGTGATTTGATTCGTGCCCATCCCTACTTATGCTAGCCAAAGTTTCATGGCAAATTCTTATAGCATAATGGCACTCTTTTCTGAGTATGAGATGTTTTAAGCTTTAATGCATGAAGTAAAATTTCAATATTTTATTATATGAATAAGCTTTAAAGGCTACTAGTGAAACAATTTTGATTTATTCTTTGCATGACTCCATTGCTTGTTTTGCTCAGTTCAGAGGTACAGGCATTGTGTTATATGCCATCAAGTTGCTTCCAACTTATGATGACTCTATGGATTACTGATTTCCAAGATGTTCTGTCATTAACAGCCTTGCTTGGGTCTTGCAAACTGAAGACTGTGCCTTTCTTTGTTGATTCAGACCACCTCATGTTTGCTCTTCCTCTTTTCTAATGCTTCTAGAATCCACTTATTTGTCTGTATGTATATGGCACAGCCTTAAATATGGCACAGTATTAGTAGTCTTAAAGAAGTTGTTTTCCCATGATGAGAATACAAAAAGAGCTGTGGGGAATCAGAATTATGATCCATCTGCACCATGTTCCCTGCCAATCATATACCCTATAAGCAGGAACTCAGAGGCCCAACCTTTCTCTTAGTGTCACTTCTCCAGCAAATTGGTTTGGGGAGGAATAGAAATCCATTGCCATGATGTCCTCATCAACTGGAAGTTCTGACCCCTCCCCCCAAAAATAGTTTTTTTTCCCCGTGTCCAAGCAAGTCGGGCAGGCTGCAAAGTTTCCAGTGCTAGGATATCAGATGCTGACTTTCAACTGATCACATGATCAGTTTGCAATGGTCTTCTGCCCCCCTCCCAAATGATTTCTCCTAGCAAGGCCAGGGTCCAGCAAATTTTCTCAAGAGTAAGATTGGAAGCCAAATCCCTAGGGATCCCATTCCCCATTGGGAAGCACTGTGAGAGGTAATGAACAAAATTAAAAATGAATCCATGCAGTATCACATGCAGTGCTTTATAATTTCCGGTATACAGTTGGAAGTGATGTAGGATTGCCGTATTTCTAGAGCTCCTTATGTCACTTCCTTTTTCATCAGAAGTTATGTGGCACTGCAGCTGGCACTGTGGCCCTCCCATATGCCTGCCCACAAACCTCTTGCTTCCAGATGACCTCCTGATAAACTGGGAATCAGCACCTGAACAATCCTGTTTGTCAGCAGCTTGCATTGTTCAGCCTGAGCTGAACAGATTTGTGTTTGGCTTATGATCTGATATTCCAAACAGGTTGACTGGGAAATTTGCCACATCCTATAAACAGAAAGGGTAGTGCATCAACAGCCTTGATTACCGCACTATACCTGCCTTATAATCAGCAAGAGCTTCACCTCACACAGGTTAGTTGTTTTGGAGCTAGGGTTAACATTTAGACTAGGAATACCCAAGTGAATAAAAAGGGAGTGCTCTTCTCTAGTCATGTAAGTCATTGGCATGTCATCCCAATTTTCCATTCTAGGCTGAGGATTTTCATGATAAGCTTCCAGTCTGGGATCACTGGGATCACAATTACTGATAGTCATATCTAGTTTTGTTTGTATGTTTGTTTGTTTGCTATGGCTACATGAACCACAATCTTTGGGGGGGATTTAAAATTTTTTTTGCATATGTGTGTGTGTGCGTGCGTGCACCTGGAAGTCATGGCGACCTCTGGCAACCTGTTGGGAACCTGGAGGATATTCAGAGAGGTGGCTGAATAAAGCCTGCCTCTGCCTCTCGACTGCTGATATTCCAAGGAGGTCTCCCATCCAAGTACTTGCCAGAGTTGACTCTACTTAGCTTTTGAGATCTGAGGAGATCGGGCTTGCCTAGGCTATCCAGGTCGGGTCATGAACCACAATCTTGTATTGTTGGTTTTTAAAAGAAAATTGGAGGGGGGACAGATCAGAGTGATGGGCTTTTCAGTAATTTCATATTAGATAATTATAACAAAGTAATAAGTATATTGCTTTTAATTCGGTGACATATGAAGTCTTAAGAAGACTTTAAAACAAGAGAACTGATTATCATAACAGGTGAAATATTAGTGCGAACAAAAATATGGATTATCTTTTCATTAAACATTTTGTCCCTCAGAAAAAGAAAAAGGAATGGCAGAACAATGAAGACAGATATGGCTCAAAATAGGAGCATGTAAGGGCACTGTTGGTATAATAGGCAAAATCAGCACCACAGTGCTATGGCTTTCACATTTATTAGAAACTGCCTTTCTTATGCACACTTGTGCACAATAAACATGGGCTTGCATTCAACAGTTTGCAAATGTAAACATAGACTTGGTGTAAACATAGTCTTGAGCAACACCTACAGCTTCCATCACTGTACATTATAGTACCCAGAAATTGGTTACACAAAGTCATGCTAGCAGAAATACAGGGGAGGGTACACAGTGCTTTAAAAATAAGTGCTGGTAGTCATCTATCATGGAGTACCAATTTCCACCATTTTCTCCTCCGGACTTGGGAGAGCCCCCACCAATGGTGTCTGTACCAGTGAGTACCAACACACACAAAAACACACACACACACACACACACACACTGAGGATACAATAAGTTTGAATTAGCACAAAAAGTTGCCATTCTTTTTTCCTTGCACTTCCACTTCAATCTATATATCTAATAGCCAAGGCTCCCCCTGCGTGCAGATATATAAATCCACACATTGGGGGCACCTAGGGGACAAAGAGATTTTCTTGCACACTTGGGGGACTCCCCAGGTGTACAGAAAAATCTGAAAACTTTAAAAAACAATATGGGAAATATTTAACCCCCCCCAAAAAAAAGTAAAAGAGCGTTCCCTGCACATGCGCAGAGAATGCTATGGGAATTCTGTGGCTGGCCAAGAGTTGGGAAGCAGCCAGGCCTCGCCGCTGGTGCCACGGGGGGGGAGATCAGTGGCAGGCCTGGAGGCTGGGAGGTGTCCAGGCCTCACTGCCGGTGCCTGTGTGTGTGTGGGGGGAGATTGACAGGCCCAGCAGCTGAGAGCTGCGCAGGCCTCCCCACCAGTGCCCCTTGGGGGGGGGGAGATTGATGGTGAGCCTGGTGACTGGGAGGCATCCAGGTCTTGCCACCGGGGCCTGTGGGGGGAGAAGGATTCATGGGCCTGGGCCTCATCATCAGTGCTGGGGGGGGGAGAAGTTCACCTGCAGGTGCTTCCCCCTCCTCAATACTGAGCTCCTTCTCTCCCCCCCACAAGTATCGTGGGTCCTCCTGCTTTTAAGAACTGTAATGTGAGTGGAATTTTTACGCTGGATCCATTCCAAGGTTTCTTTAAGTTCCTTTTGACGCCCATCAAATATACAAGTGCTAGCCCCAGAGTAAGGCAACACACTTGAAAATTCAACTGTGCTTCCCAACAACATACCATGAAAGAAGAGATTTTTTTTAGTTCTGCATGGAGATAACAACAACATAAAATGTCTTCAAAGTTAGATGCATACTGGAAGTCGCTGGCCCAAAAGACGTCAGTTAAGCCTCAACCAGGGCCAGGGCATTTTCAGTCCTTGCCCCAACCTGGTAGAATAAGCTCCCAATAGAGATCAGGGCCCTGAGGGATCTTTTATAGTTCCACAGGCCCTGTAAAACAGAGCTGTTCCACCAGGCTTTTGGGTGAGGCAGTAGATGTAAATTGTTAAGTCACTGGACTATAAGGCCTGCTCTGGATCTATCTGAGAGCAATGAGCTTACCATTGGAAAAAATATATATAGATTCTGGCTTCTCTTCTCCCTATTGTTATACCATGCTGGGACACTGAGAAATGGTTTTTCAGAATGTCATCGTGTTTTGATGGTTAGTGATTTTATGTATGGGGCCAATGGTATTCAGTTCATAAATCAACCAAATATTATTATGAACATGTAATGATGAACCAGGTGCAATCATTGTGTGGATTTTTCAGGGACATTTTGTGCCTTTTCAAAACCTTTCAAAATTTGAGTGCATAGTGTTATTTATATTTTTAAAGCAAGAGTGAGTTATATAATTTATACTTCTAACAGTACAGCCTCAAATAATACAACTCAAAAATGAAACGGCATTTGAAAATGGTCAAGCAACTCTCGTCTGTGAAGCAGAAGGAGAACCTGCCCCTGAAATTACTTGGAAAAGAGCCATTGATGGAATAACATTTTCTGAAGGTGATAAGGTAAATCAATCTATCTTGATTTTTTTGTCAGAAACAGGATTATGTTGAATAAAATCTGAACATATGTCTCTTGCTCATTAAAAACTAAACTGAGAAATGTTTAAGTACAACTTTGAACTGGAGGTCATATTCCGTTTACAAGATAATTGTCCTGTAGCATGAAAATCCAGGTGCAGTGAAAAAATGAAAAGAGTTATCCTACCAAATGACAAAAGATAAATGTTTAGAGGAGATCCGTACACTGTTCAAAATTGTTTCTTATTTGGGTCCTTTGCTTGCAATCCAGAAACTGAACTTTTTTCTTGATGTCTATGGAAAGTTTTTTTCTTGATGTCTATGGAAAGTCTCCAGGAAAAGTTGTGTTTGTTGGGGGGGGGGGGGAGGCTTTGAGATACAGTATCTTAGCTTGAAGTACAATAAATTCTTATTGTACAGGTATTTGAAATATTGGCTTGTATGGCAGTGTTCATGTATAGAGAATCCAGACTTTCAGTTTAAGAAGAAGCAGGGTAGTAACCTATCCAGCTACAGTAAAATATTGCAAAAGTAGATAGAGTTTCTGACTGAAGAGTCTGATACAGGATGAGAGGAATAAGGATAGACAGGTCTCTTAGTCACTGTTCTTCCTTCTTTTGTATATTAGCTTATTCTTTTGGTATATTAGCTTATACCACACAATTCCCATTCTCTTTTATTTTGTACTACATTTAGCAAATACGATTTAGCAATTTTTTTGTTTTTGCTTTGTTAACTTAGCTTTTATGAGTTTTATTGTATTTAATTGCTTGTTTTAGACTATAACTCACTTTGAGAGCCTACTGTTAGACTAATTCAGTGGAATGTAAATGCAAAAATCAGTCTCTACTTTTGATGGTACAGTAATCAGAAATTGTTATAACTTAGCCACCTGGAGCCGGCATTGCTGGACAAGCGGGGCATAAATGTAAAATAAATAAATAAATAAAATTAAAATAACTTAGGCTATTTCCACACTGGTGATTTTCCCTGGGTTGAATGTCTTTGTGAAGTGTGCCCCCCTTCCCCACAGTATTGTAGTGTGTTTAGGTTTTAATCTTTGTTGTTAGGCACCCTGAGAAAGGAAGGATAGATACACACACACACATACACACACATACACACACACACACACACACACACACAAATTCTGGAGTTAATTATCTTCCCAAAGGAGGCAGTGGTCTTCTGCTCTACATCTGATATTCATGATCCAGGATCAAGGGGCCTACAGAAATTAAAATAATTACTTGATAGCTAAGGACTGAAAGACTGACATTTTGCCTCCATTTTATCTCTGTCAGGAATGTAAGGGCCATATACATACATACATACATACATATAACATAAATGCCCCCCCACATATGTATACATGTGTGTGTGTGTGTGGTTGCCAAGTATCTCCAGGCAACTGGAACAGGGTGGGGAGATGCCCCCCACATATGTATACATGTGTGTGTGTGTGTGTGTGTGTGTGTGTGGTTGCCAAGTATCTCCAGCCAACTGGAACAGGGTGGGGAGATTTACCAGCAGTGGGGGAAGGCCTTGGCTGATACTGCAGTTGCTGTTGTAGCAACATTATCAGCAGGGGTCTTTTTGTAGAAAAGCCCAGCAGGAACTCATTAGCATAATAGGCCACACCCCTGACAGCACAAAGGAAACTTTAAAAGGCCTCTGATCTGAATGTCCCCCACCCCCCAATCTTGTTCATGCAAATCGGCTTACCATTTAAAAACAGACACCCTGTGAGGTAGGTATGGTTGAGAGAGCTCTTTCGAGGACTGCTCTTCAGGGAGCAGCTCTGAAAGAACTTGTGATTGACCCAAGGTCACACCAGCAGCTGCAAGTAGAGGAATGGTGAATCAAACCCACTTTTCCCAGATTAGAGTCCATGCTTCTAACTACTACACCAAACTGTAACTCAAAACCTTTAGAAGCAAGTATAAGAAACATAGGACTCCCTGTCCACCACATCAGAGCCTTTAAGCTCTACTTCAGACATTAGGAAAATTACAACAGAAAGAAAATTATAACTCCCCAACACACATGGTGAGAAATATAAAATGCATTTCATAAAGATCAAATACTAAAAAAACATAATTGTACAGTTGTGCCTCTGTTTAAAAGAAGAAAATCCAGGCACTTATAGGATGAATGTCCATCATATTTCCAAGAAAAATCAGCATAACCAAAAAGTGTTTGTTTTTAAAAGTCAGACTTTCAGAATACAGTTCAAACCTGTTAGGTGCCAAATCTCCAGTTCCAAAAAACAAGCAAACTGCCTGGTGTTTTCTTCCTCCCCGGCCCATTCCAGAGATAGATGGTTATAAAACTTTTGTCCCAAAAGAATAAAGTCAAATTAATAAAGTCTAGCTTAATGTATCAAGATGGGGGGGCATACCCACAGCCCCCTAATATCTGGCTGAACCTCCAGCACCTCTGTAGATTTTAAAAAGGAAAAGTAATGCCAGCTTTTAAAACAGTTATTTCATTTCAAAAGCTATGGCGATCTCTAATCATTTGAAGGACGATCCTTTCAAACCCCCGAAACTAGGTTTAAAAACATAATAAAAAGTTTTGTGAAAAGTTCAAACACAAAGAATTTTAACCTATTTGAAGTTTTAGTCTTTTTACAAAAACACTGAGATGAAAGATAGTCCAAGGCTTTACTTGCTGTTAGGGGAATAAAATAAAATAAAATGTGGAGGGATTTCCCCCCAGCAGTCACATTCCCAGAAGTGTTGGCCTTTCCTCCCAACTCTGCTGTTCACTTCCCAGTGTGCAGACTCACTTTCACTTTCCAACAAGCATGCACACACAACACACACACTCCTCGCTAGAGAAGGACTCATGCCATAAGACACAGACTCAAACACACCCCTACTGTCTTGGGAGTTGGGCAGGCTCAGCAGCGCCCTGAGGTCAGACTGTTGGAGCCAGGTGTCGCAAGAGCATGCCACCCCACAGCCAGCCCCACAGCTAGATGTGGGCCACAGGCGGCATACGCCAGCCTCATGTTCCAGTAGCAGGCAGCATTGGTGTGCCTGAATGCCTGGAAGATGGCCGCACTGCTCACTTCCTCCTCCTCACTGCCACCCGCTCCCGGTGGCAGCGGCACAGCACCTGAGCCAGTGCAGGGAGGCATTCAGCAAGCTGAAGTGGGTGAGCAGGAAAAGCCCAGCAGAGCCCCCTGCCTTTTCTAGCTCGTCTGCTAACGCAGGTGAGCTAGAAAAGGCCCAGGGGGTGCAGGGAAGCATTTAAATGCTTTCTGTGGCTTCCCCTGCTTGTTCACTGAAGTGGGTGAGTAGGAGAAGCCCAGCAGAGTCCCTCCCTGCCTTTCCTAGCTCATCTGCTGAGGCAGGCAAGCTAGGGAAGGCCCAGGGGGTTGCAGGGAGGCATTTAAATGCCTCCTGTGGCTTCCCCTGCTCACTCGCTGAAGTGGGGGAGCAGGAGAAGCCTGGAAGAGCCACCCCGGCCTTTCCTAGCTCGCCCGCCAAGGCAGCGAGCTAGGAAAGGCAGGGGGGGTACAGGGACGCCAGCCAGAACACTGTTCCAGTGCGTTCCAACTCAAAAATAGCCCTGATTATCAGCAATGTGGTAGTGTAACTTCTGGCATACACTGGAAGTGACATCTTTGTGTTGCTGGTGACACAGGGATGATATGGTATTTGGGTACTGAAATTTTGCCCAAATATCAGAGCATTCCACCTTACCAGCAACACAATGACATAACTTCCAGTGCATGCTGGAAGTGACATCATGACATTGATGGTGACCTCACTGAGATGCCAGTCTAGACCTCCCCCTCTGCCAGTAAGTCCTCCCACTAGCCAGCTGATTGGTGACAGGGAGCAGTGCTCAGGCCAGGGTATCTCCTGATCTCAGCAGGATCCTGACAAACCTGCATACATGGGAAAATGAACTCTGTGGTACAGGATATAACATGGGATAATATTGTGCTGATTGCTGTTTCCAGTGCTCACAAGGCCAGATGTGGCCTATCATGTCCTTTATGCCTTATGATCACTTGTTTATAATTGTTGGTCTTCTGTTTTCTGAAATAGTGGGAGATTATCACTGAGATTATACTTTATCAAGCAGGATTGTTTGTAAGTGTTGCTAATTTTGAGTAAATTGCTGGCTCTGCTTGAAGCACTTCTGTGTCATAATAATGAGATAGTTGTATGTAATGTTCCTGATTTTTTGGACTGTTCTCTGTCTCATAGTCAGGCTCCTGTGGGTGGTCTAGTTGTGTGAGATAGGTAAAATGGTAATTGCAACTTCTTTCTGTTCTGTGAACTGGAAAAAATACAGGCAGTGACTTCCATGGTCACATGATTTGATTGTTCTTATACTGTGCCAGTCATGTAGGTAAGTGGCTCACATTAGCTATTACATGTAGAAATGAACTGCCCATTGATCATTAGAAATGATTTACTATATGAAAGCAGTAAAGGAATGTTTGACTTTTCATATATGGTAAGCATCTTTTGCTTTGCAGCTATGGTTGACTGTGTTCTTTAAGTTTACTGTACAATTTTAGCAAGTCATATTGTTACTTTTCATGCTTTACTGATAGAAATTACTCATTTTGAAAGCTTTTGAAAGCTTAGATGACCTCACTGCAGTTGATGGAGGAAAACACGATGGTCCAGGTTTGGGATTATATACTGGGGATATGTTAACATCATGACCACTGTCTTTATATAACTACCAGACATGAATTTTAAAGGGTAAAACTCAAACTGGAGCAAATTGAAATTTATGAGTGATAGAATTAAGTAGATAGAAATGTAATATAACTGATGTGAATGGTTATAATGTGGAACATGCTTTTTGAACATAATGAAAATAACATCATAAAATTTACAACATAAATAATTAGATTTAACAAATATTCATGTTTTCTAAATTTATTATTTTGACAAATATAGTGTTATATTGTTAATTTATTCTAATACTACTAGAAAAATGCAAAAAACCCCACCATTTTGTATGTGACAGAATAACTATACATGTTAATTATCATGTTAATTAACACATGATATTTAAGAACCCAGCTTTTTTGTTCACAAAAGCCAAAATTCCATTGTTCAAATATGGACATCCAGATACATCAACTTGGTTTCATTCTAAAACTGCATCTGAATAATGATAAGAGATAATCCAAAAATTGTATCATGTCCACACAAACAGGATCACAGAGGCTCAGGAGTGCAATTCACTGGCAATAATTATATAAAAGCTGTTAAACTACAAACTTTGTACAGTGCTTATGGGTAACATTGGAGTACTAGCTATCTATCAAATTGACTTTCCTCCTAGGATTATTGTCATATAAAACTGGGAGGATAAACATATATTTGAGTTCAATAAAACAACTAAAGGCTAGAAAAATATTTAAATCTAGGAATAAGGCCTGTTGTGGAAATAAATACAACAGGCTCTAGAAGGAGCCTCTGGGCAGGTGCCCTAGCCTTGGGCACTCAGCGTCAATTTGCTGTGGTGACCTCAGCAGGGTATATTGACACAAAGTCCACTGTTTTCTCCAGCGGAACTGATCTCTGCCACCTGAAGAACAGTTGTAATTCTGAGTGATCTCCAGCCCTCGGAGACTAGCAACAATGGTTCCCCAGGAGGAAATGGCTGGTTTGGAGGGTTGAGTCTATGGCATTGTACCTGTCTGAGGTCACACCCCTCCTCAAACCCCACACTCTCCAGGCTCCACCCCTCAAATCTCCAGGAATTTCCCAACCCAGAGGTGGCAACCCTATTTCCTTCCCAGGCAATCATCAGTGTATCATTACCTGCCCCTCTGACTTCAGGGTTCCATCTCCTCCCCCCTTCCTGTAGCCTCTACCTAGAAAAAGTACAGTCTTTCTCCACAATGGTGACCAAAGCAGCTCACATCATTCTCCTCTCCCCCTTTTGATCTGCCCAACAACCCTGTGAGGTAAGTTAGAAAGTCTGTGACTGGTCCGAAATCACCCACTCACCTTCCACAGCAAGAACCTGGGACTGGCAGACCCTGCTCTAAAGTGCTAACTGCTACATCTAGAGTAGACAACCTCCAGATAAAGCCTTAAGATTGCCGGGCATCATAACTGAACTCCAGACAACTGATGTCTCTGCCCCTGGAGAAAATAACTGCTTTGGAGGGTAGATTCTATGGCATTCTACTCAGCTGAGGCCTCTCCCCTCCCCAAACTCTGGCTTCTGTAGACTCCACCACAAAATCTGCAGGAATTTCCCAACCTAGAGCTGGCAACCCTAGTCAGGACTGGCCCCAATGAGTTTCCCACAAAGGCCTGGAAAGGACTTCCTGCCTTTGCCTTTTTGCTGACACAACCAAGCATGGTTGCCTAGCAACAGCCACTGAGAGAAGTTAGTCCCAGGAGCCAAACAGGAAAAGTGTCTTTGTCAGGAGAGACAGCTGTTTTGGCCGTTTATTCTGTCAGGGAAGAGTGTCCAGGCTGGCAGTGGGCGGGGGAGAGGAGCAGACCCAGCACCCAGCCAATAGCACTTGAGTACTCTTGAGTTGCGGTTGATGGGCCAATGGCTAATGCACAGCACAGCCTGGGAGAGCTGGAAATGGCCATTACATAGGGCAATTATATATAGAGAGGTATATGATAATCCGGTTACTAAGATCAAGATTGTGTTGGTGAAATCTGAAATTACAGTTGTTTACAAATTAATAAAAATCAATAATTTACTTATGGAAAGGCTCCTCAAGACAGACTACAAAGCAAGCATGTAAATTGAGGGTCATGTTCTCATAGAACTAGCACAGGTATTATGAATCATAAATATGCATACACAGATTCAGCAGTACATTTGATAAATCAGGTTATCATATGACTGGCTATGTTAGGAAGAAGCAACCAGGCACAGTCAGAGGCCTCATGTGTCTTCATGGGTCTTCTACTTGTATCTCCTAACTTACAACCATTAAAAAGTTGTCAACAACTTTTGGAATTATCAACTAGCAGAGCTATAGGTCATAAAAACATGTTTTTTAATTAAAAAACAGCCACCAGTATTTGTGTCCGTTTTTTTCTCATGAACTATTTTCTCACAAATAGCTCCCCTCTAGTTCAGCCCTAGTATTATCAACACTCCTCATGAGCAAAATGCAATGTACCCTTATGTGAAATTCTTGGTGACCATAAGTAGTGAATCAGGAATAGTTAGTTACTACAAAATAACCTTTCAGCAAATGTATTGAAAACCTTTTTTTCCCTCCAGTGGCTTTTGAAGGCTGCTTATGGAAAGGAAATATTAATATAGTGAGGCCACTGCTAATGCTTCTTAAAAGTTGAAGATTTGAATTGGAAAGTAAATGGTCACTGAAAGTTTTTACAGTTTCTTCAACATTGTACACACAATTAGTATAAACTATATATAGAAAGGAAATAACAACACAAAACAATAAGAACAACAATAATAATCCAAATGAGTAATACATAAAGAATACTGTGGCAAGAACGTAAGAACATAAGAGAATCCAATGTTGGATCAGGCCAATGGCTCATCCAGTCCAACACTCTGTCACACAGTGGCCAAAAATACCAGGTGCCATCAAGATGTCCATCAGTGGGGCCAGGACACTAGAAGCTCTCCCACTGTTGCCCCCCAGCACCAAAAATACAGTACATCACTTGTCCCAGACTGAGAGTTCCTATCTATACCTTGAGACTAATAGCGACAGATGGATCTCTGCTCCATATATTTATCCAAGTCCCTCTTGAAGCCATCCATGCTTGTAGCTGCCACCACCTCTTGCAGCAGTTAATTCTATGTGTTAATCACTCTATGGGTGAAGAAATACTTTTTTTTATCTGTTCTAACCCGACTGCTCAGCAATTTCATTGAGTGCCCATGAGTTCTTGTATTGTGAAAAAGTGAGAAAAGTACCTCTTTCTCTACCTGCTCTATCCCATGCTTAATCTTGTAAACCTCAATCATGTCACTTCTAAGTCGTCGTTTCTCTAAGTTATAGAGCCCCAAGCACTTTAACCTTTCTTTATATGGAAAGTGTTCCAACCCTTTTATCGTTCTAGTTGCCCTTTTCTTCACTTTTTCCAATGCTATAATATCCTTTCTGAGGTGTGGTGACCAGTACTGTCCACAGTATTCCAAATGAGTTTGCACCATCAATTTATACAGGGGCAGTATGATACTAGCTGGTTTGTTTTCAGTTCCCTTCCTAATAATCTCCAGCATAGCATTGGCCTTTTTTATTGCAGTCGCACACTGTCTCAACATTTTCAGTGAGTTATCTACTACTGTCACAAGAGTCCGTTGACCCCACCTCACTATCGCTTAACCCAGAGCTCTGGAATAGCTCTGCCACCTTGTGACCCCCCACCCCCCCCGCACAGGGAAGCAGGGGCCTCAGATGTGTGAATGAGGGAGGGAGGTTACATCACCAGCCCTCGCTCCCATTCCTTCCAGCTGGCTGGGCTCTCTCTCTCTCTCTCCACTCGCCCTTCTGCCAAATGCCAGGAAAATTCTCCTTGGCCCCTCCTTGCTGCCCTCTTTTTATTCCCTCTCTGCTCCCCGCAGCCTTTCTTCATCCTGCCTCCCTGTTCCTCCCCCCAAAACCCCCTGCCTCCCCTCTTAATCCAGGACAATGAGCCCCGGAAGTGGCCTCGGTGTGGCCTTTCATCTGGGCCTAGTCCCTGCCCATCGTGGTTCCCTGGCCACAGGCTTCTCTGGTGTGGGCGGCCTCTCACGGCTGGCTTCCCAGGTGATGTGGCTGGCCCAGGCGTCCATTAAGTGGGTGGTATTGAGGCGGCTGGAGACAATCAGAGGTGCCCGGGAGGCAGCCAAGGGAGCCCAGGAGGTGGGCAGGGGGCGGGAAGCCCATCAACAGGACAACTACGACTCCAAGATCTCTCTCTTGGTTAGTCTCCACCAGTTCAGACCCCATCAACATGTATTTATAGCTAGGATTTTTTGCCCCAATATGCATCATTTTGCACTTAGCCACACTGAACCCCATTTGCCATGTTAACTCCTACTTGCCCATCCTCAACAGATCCCTTTGGAGTGCCTCACAATCCTCCCTGACTTTCACCACCCTAAACAATTTCATGTCATCCACAAATGTAGCCACTTCACTGATTACTCCCAACTCCAGATCATAAATGAACAAGTTAAAAAGCATTGGACTGAGTACTGAGCCCTGCGGTACCCCACTGCTTACCACCCTCCACTGAGAAAGTTGCCCATTTATACTCACTCTCTCTTCCCTATTAATTAGCCTGTTTTTGATCCACAAAAGGACTTGTCCTTTTATCCCATGCCTATTGAGCTTACTTAGAAGCCTTTGTTGAGAAACTTTATCAAAAACTTTCTGGAAGTCAAGGTGAACAACATCTATTGGGTCTCCCTTGTCCACATGTTTGTTCACTCCCTCAAATAACACTAACAGGTTAGTGAGGCAAGATCTTCCCTTACAGAACCCAAGCTGAGTCTGCTTTAATAGTTTTTGTTTATCAGTGTGCCTGCTAATTCTTTCCTTAATAAGAGTTTCCATCAACTTACTGGGTAATGACATCAGACTACGTCACAACATAGGGGTGTGCCCCCAATGTTAATTTATCGAGGCTGGCTTGAGATATAAAGAATCTTTAGGTAGTGTTCCAATAAAAAATCAATTCCTTTTGGCAGCGTAATTCTAGGCACTGGTTTTAACCATAAACCTGCGTTCTGGGCCAGTAACTCACTTTAGTTACTTAAAAAAAAGAATCAGAAATTTATTTACAAAAGAGTAACATGTATAAAAACACATATGAGTAAGGGAAAGGGTACATACACTGAACAAAGACAAAATGAAAAACTTAATGCACTAGCTTCTAGCACTGACCCTAAGCAGCAGTCTTTCAGCAGCACTGATGCAGAAGCAGAAGTATGAAGAGAGTGACAACCTTTTCCTCCAGGTTCATGAGCTCTTCAAGATAAGATGCAGAAGGTTCCTCCCCATCCTTCTTTGTATCCTTCTGTGTGAATATCCTTGCATGCCTTTGGTAGTTCCTGACTCCTGGCTTTATCTTAGCTCAGCTGTCAAGTCTTTATTGACTGACCAATCACAAGCATCAGTCAATTGATTTAGATCTTGAACAGTCAAGGTGGTGAAGTGTCAGGTAGTTACTTTGACAGCTCACGGTTGACTACTATCAAGCTAACCGATAACTAACTGCAGGTGCTTATTAGTAAGGAACATTGTAGCTTGGAAGCAATCCAGACAAAATGTAGGGATTAACAATTCTACAGAAAATGCAAATACTTCTATCTGGAAGACCCACTTTCGTGACAGTGTTAGCCTCACTGCTTTTTTATGTTATTAATATTTGGGGAATATTAGCTGTTATCAATATGCAGTAGGCTTATGGGACCTTTAACCAATGTATACAGAGGATGCGCTAACCGATACTTCTGAGAAACTGACAAGGATTCGATTAGAGATGTAAAACAATTTGTTTACTGAGATATAATAAAAAGGATTACCAAAAAAAAAACAATGTTGTTCTGTCATTCATACATACATACAGTACTAGGAATTTAGGAAGAAGTTACAGGGACTTGTGCATGAGCAGGTAATTGATGGTTTCCATTGAGGGTGATATTTACCTATATAGATATGATGGAATCCAGCTTGAAAACGGGGATGAGAAAATCTCAGGAAGATGATAAGGGTTGTGGCTCTGAACCAGCAGAGAATCACGAAGCAGATTCCAGTGGTACACCCAGGAATCCGTGAGGAGGGGGGGTGGTGGTTAGGACAGGTAGGAGAACTAGAATTGGAGCTCAAACTGCACTGGTAACCTTGGGGAGCATCTTTAATTGGGAGGTGGTACCTGGGAGGATGGCATGATATGATATCATCCCTAGAAAACCTATAGATGGTCCGTATGCTATCTCTAGCCACTAAGGGTGTGATAGGGGATGGGTCAATATTCAGATCTATCTGATGGTCAGAGCAGGATGTCGCTGCCAGCAGGACCTGGCACCGATCTTCTGGATCACAGGAACGCCGACCATGGGAATCGGTCCTCAGGAAGCATCCCGGTGTCTTCACGCCCAGGTGTGATGCACTTTGATGTATCATATGGAGATGAAGGCTGGCAGGAAGGAGCAGCAGGAGGTATACATGAAAGGGGTATGCGTATATAGAGTTGCAGATGTAAGTTTACAACCTCCTGTCTTTGTGCGAGAGTGTCTTTTGATCTCTGATATCAATCCTCCCGCCTGGAGGTGGTAACCTCAGAAAATGGTGTTCTGTTCCTATAGTGTAGGCATCTTTTCCCATCTTCCCACTGGTCACCTAGTGTACTCTCATGTCTCACATAACTAATGGCATAGTTCATGTGTAGCTTTCATATCATAGCAAAAAGTCCATAACGTGTTGCACAGCCTTACATTTGACTGCCTGGCCTGTAATTTCCCAGATCTCCTCTGGAACCCTTTTTAAAGATGGGAGTGACATTAGCTACCTTCCAGTCCTCAGGAATGGAGGCAGATTTTAATGAAAGATTACATATTTTTGTCAGGAGATCCACAAGTTCACACCTGAGTTCTTTCTTGGATGTATGCTATCTGGGCCTGGTGATTTATCAGTTTTTAAGTTGTCTATCAGTCGTAGGACCTCCTCTCTCATCACCTCAACCTGACTCAGGTCTTTCAAACCCCCCTCCTGAAACCAGCAGTTCTGGAGTGGGCAAGCACTTCTCATCTACCACAGTGAAGACAGAGGCAAAAAATGCATTCAGCTTCTCAGCCATTTCCGTATCATCCTTCAGTACTCCTTTTACCCCTTGGTCATCCAAAGGCCCCACTGCCTCCCTCACTGGTTTCCTGCATCTAATGTATTTGAAGAAAGTTTTATTGTTGGTCTTTATGTTTTTTGCAATATGGTCCTCATATTCCCTTTTTTGCCTGCCTGATCACAGACTTGCATTTTATTTGCCACAGTCTGGGTTCCCTTTTATCAACCAAACTGAGACTAGCTTTCCACTGCTTACCTTTTACAGCTTCCATGACTTTATTTGTTAACTGTGCAGGCCTTTTTCTGTACCTATTGGTGCCTTTCCTAACCTGTGGTATATACTTTATCTGAGCTTCTAGGATTGTAGTTTTAAATAGTCTCCAAGTTTCTCCAATGGTTTTGACCCTTTCTACTTTTCCTTTCATTTTTTCCTCACATGTCCCCTCATTTCAGAGAAGTTATCCCTTTTAAAGTTAAAAGTGGTTGTGTTGGTCTTCTGGGGCAACTCCCTATTTATACAAATTTTGAACTCAATAATATTACGGTCACTGTTCCCAAACAGTGTAATCACTTTTACATCTCTCACCAGGTCTTGGGCATTACTTAGAACCAAATCCAGGATTGCCTCTCCCCTGGTAGGTTCTGTGACCATCTGCTTTATAGCACAGTCGTTGAGAGTGTCTAGAAACTCAATCTCTTTTTCCCAACTTGAACACATATTGATCCTATTGTGTGGGTAGTTAAAACCACATATTACAACACAGTTATTTTGTCAAGCTGCTATCTTTAATTCATTCATCATTTTATTATCCTCCTCTATCTTTTGATCTGGTGGGCAATAACAAACTCCCAGTGTTACGCTTCCTTTTGGGCCCACAATTTCAACCCACAGTATTTCCAGAAACGAATCCAATTCTCTTATCCTCTCAGTCTTACTGGACTGTATATTCTCTCTGATATACAGAGCCACCCCACCTCCAACCCTTCCCCCCCATCCTTCTGATATAATTTATAAACAGGAATCACTGTATCCCACTCATTTTCCTCATCCCGCCAAGTTTCTGACATACCCACAATGTCTATTCCCCCCCAATACCAAGCATCCCAACTCCCCGATTTTACCTTGGAAACTTCTAGCATTTGTAAATGAACATCTAATATTTCCCATGCATGTTAAGCCCACAACCTTCCTCCTGCTGCCTCGAGACCTTGCCAGGCAGTCCATATCATTAGCCAGAGTATCAGTGGACATTTCTAATCTATTTCCTTGTAGAAAAGTAACAGTGGATATATGAAGTGGATATAATATGGACTGAGTCATTATACTAAGTGTACATCATTATTAGAAATCATCAAGGAAAAATGAAGCAAAGTCTAACTGGGTTTTTTAAATATTTTAGTTAGAATGGTGTTTATATTGTAGGCTTAACTCTAGCATAGTGAGCTGATAATTAATCTTTAAATAAGGAAAAGAAATAGCACATTTGAAGAAGTTAGTAAGTTTCCTTATGTTATACGGTATAAAAAAATGTTTGTACAATATACAATCATTTTATGTGCTCATTGACAATAATGGCTTGTGGTCTCACATGATGTTGGGTTCCAACAATATAGAATTTTTAGTGGCTTCAGTTATTTTTATTTATTTTATTTATTAAATTAGATTTGCTAGGCTGCCCTGCCTTATAAGTAGGGCTCAGGGTGGCTTACAATAAAATAATATACAATTATAAGGTGAATTAACTGCAGAAAGGCTTTGTTATTGGTTTCCTGTTTTATATTTAATGTTTTTATCACCCTTGAACACTGAGATATCAGAATAATAGTTGATACTTACTTGTATGTGTTCCAAGTTTGTATCCTAATTAAATCATGGTTAGGTAGCAATAAATGGTAACCATCTGTTTAAAATGGCTGTCACAAGAATATAAGAATGCTTTTAGTAAAGTTAAAAAGAAATAAAATCAGATATGTAAAAGTGTTAATACACTTACAACACAATCCTGGGTTTTGTGTGAAAGGGCTGAGGGAACTGACTGGCCACCATGCCAGCATATCTCTGAAATATGCCAGTGTAACAAATGCTCCCTCTAAGCTGTGGAATCTTGTGAGCAAAAATTCTACTTTGTGAGCTGCTGGCATTAAAGTTGTGAGTGAGTGATTTGGCTACTGCATAAATTAGTTTGCTCTGGAATCATCCTTCCTGAGCTAAGACAAAAATGTGTGAGCTGGAGGCTAAAAAACTGTGAGCTAGCTCACACTAACTCAGCTTGGAGGGAACATTGGCCCAGATTTACTGGTGTAGTACTGTGTCAGTGCTAAACACCAGTATGGCACTGCTACAGCTCCCTGCTGGTGCAACACACTACATTGGTGGAAAGTCTAGGAATGCCCTCTTGTAATGTACCATGTGGGTTGCAGGTGATGGCGATCACCATGTGCTCAGGTGATGGCGATTGCCATGTGGCCAAACA
Organism: Lepidodactylus listeri; assembly: GCA_029233225.1. Lineage (NCBI taxonomy): Eukaryota > Metazoa > Chordata > Lepidosauria > Squamata > Gekkonidae > Lepidodactylus > Lepidodactylus listeri. Next base: position 111,465,310 of record JARCFY010000001.1, on the reverse strand, counting down.
CACATGGCCAGGCCAGCTACCTGAACTTGGGTCAGGAATAACAATAGCTGGCTGGATTGTAACTTGGTCTCCAGGCCCCTGATCATCCTTGTTGCTCTCCACTGGTCCAATTCAGAAGGTTCTTTTTATGATGGAATATAAACATGATGAAAACACTTTAGATTGTCCTCTAAAGCAGTGTTTTTCAACCACTGTGCCGTGGCACACTGGTGTGCCGCGAGATATTGTCAGGTGTGCTGCGGGATTTTTTCAATGAAAGAAATGTGCCTTCTGGGCTGACCTTCCGGGACGCGTTTGTGTATGCGAGAAAGAACAGTGGCGCTCTCTCGCTGATTCCGCTCGCACGCTCTGTGGCCGGCCTGAGGTAGGAGGGAGCCGCCGTTGAGGCGCAGCTCCCCTTGGCCTTGCGAGATGGTTTTAAATGAATGAGGAGGATTTGTGTGCTGAATCAGAATCATGCTAGACCTGTGGATGTTAATACAGAGGACAGGAACATTCAGTACCAAGGGCATTCACTCCTCCAGCAGAGTAAGCTGGTTTCTTCCAGTGTGTGTGTGTGGGGGGGGGGGGGTGATTTGCACCAAGACATTCCAGTAAACATGAATATGTTTGATGGTAACAGCTAGCTGTTTCTGTCAGGGTGGGGTTCAAATCAGTAACTGTCCCTCAGCAAAGAATGGGTGTACTGTGTTTCTCTTCAAATCACTTATGGTCAATGGAATGCCGTTCACATAAGAGTAAGAGTTTAAACTCTCTATTTGAAAAACTTTAGCAGAATCGTAGTATTAAAATACATCCACATTATATTTCTTCTGAAATACAGGTCAATGTTATGGGAAGGAGCCATTACACTTTGGATCTGTAACTTACGATTTCAAGTTGAGTGGCTATTACGTGTATTTGTAATACTGTCATAGTTAATACTTGAGCTGAGGCAACTAATGACCCATTTATCTTGTATTTCAGTGTTTTTCAACCACCGTGCCGTGAGATATTGTCAGGTGTGCCGCGGGATTTTTTCAATGAAAGAAATGTGCCTTAGCTCGAAAAAGATTGAAAAACACTGCTCTAAAGGGAACACTGATGAAAATAAAACAACACAAGAAAGTAGTTTTTATAAGAATGTAACAATAATCATGCTGAATCAGACCAGTGTTCCATCTAGTCCATCCTGTCTCACATAGAGGTCAACCCCATTCTCCTGGAGGTCTAACAAAACAGCATAGAAGCAAAGGCCTTCTCCAGTGTTGCCTCACATCACTGGTATTCAGAAGTTTAATACCTTTGAATGTAGAGGTTTCCTTTTAGTCGCCATGGCTAGTAGCCACTAATATACCTATTCTCCATGAATCTGTCCAGTCCTCTTTTGAAGTTGTCTATGCTTGTGACTATCAGTACATCTTCTGGCAGCAAATTCCATGTTTTAATCACTCGCAGTGTAAAGAAGTATTTCTTTTCTTTTTTTTTAAAGATTTTTATTGATTTTCTCTATTACTACCTCTACATCACTACTTTCTAAGCTACATTTACCTTATACAGAGTGTGCTTTAGCATTTGCTTAATATTACCTTACCACTAACACATATGAAGCATTTTAAACCTTGGTTGATTTTCAATTAACATTGTTACTGATGATATAAGAAAAATAAAAAAGCTATTTGACAGACATACTCTTTTGGAGGAATGCTTAATTATACAAATTATATAAAATATATAAGTGCAATTTTCAACAAAAACAATTCAGCCCTTATTTCTTCTTTCGTCCTCTTCTTGTCTTAACAGTCTCTTCTTGTACCTTTGGAGCTGCTGCTCCTTTTTCTGAGTCAGAAATCTCTTCTTCACTCTTTGAGCTATCAAATCCATACATACTTTCTTGCGATGCCAGCGAACCATCTGAGTCTCTCTCTTTTTTCTTTTCTTTGCTTTTTTCCAAAAAACTTTTTGCCTGTTGAACAGAGTCAATCTTATATTTTTTATCTTTGATGTTGAAGCTCAGTCCTTCCGGAACGTTCCACCTGTAGATAATAGATTCAGACTGTAGCCAAGATGTCAGTTTTCCATAGGCTTTCCTTCTTTTCCTTATTTCAAATGGAATATCTTTCATCACTTTAACTTCTTTTCCTTTGATCTTCAGAACCGCTTTATTTGTGGTCCTAAGCACCACATCCCTTGTTGACTTTTTGGAGAACCTTATCAAAATCTCACCAGGCAGGCTATTCTTTTTGGTATATTCATAATAGGTTCTGTAAACCATATCCATGTCGCTTTTTATTTCTGCTGCTTTTAAGCCTGTTACTGGTTCAAGCGCTTCACTTAGTAGATTTTTAAGGTCTTCTCCTTTATCCTCTGGCACATTCTGAAGTCTTAGGAAAAAATTCGATCTTTCCATCTGTAGTTTCAAGAGCTGATCAGAATGGAAGGCCTTTTCTTTCTCCGCTTTTTGTAGCCTTGAATCATGATTTTTTACTGAAGTCTTAACTTCCAGAAGTTCTCGCTGCAGCTTCTCTGTGGTTTTATTCGACTCCTTCAGTTCCAGCTGCATTTTGTCCATCTTAACGTTGAGAGCTGTCATTTGGTCCACTAGAGGTCGCAATAATGAGGAGAACACAGTGCTCATCTCTGTGGTATCAACCTTTGAACTCGGAGCTGTACTTCCTAGTTTGGGGGAAGGTTTCGGTTTCCCCGCCATTGTTGAGGCTGCACTTTTTGTTGATAGTTAGATAAGATGGACGAAAGAAGCAAATTCTACGACTGCGCTTATAACTTTTTAAAGTTCATATCCTCTAAAACGCGATGCTGCCATCTAGCAAGCCGAACGTACTTTTTTTCATGCAGTAACGCCACGTAAAGAGTCTCGCAAGTACGCCAGTCTCGTGGGGGGGGGGGTTCACTCCACCCGCCTTTCCCGCTGTGTTCTGTTTGTTTTTACTTCAGACTCACGTTTTCTCCATGCGTAACTATAAGTTCAAGCTTCAAAGCTTCGCACTCTCTGCTGATTCACGGATTTGCGCTTCTAGCCATACGGCTCCCACGGACGGGGGAACCTATGGGGGTGATGAAAAGGGACCTCGATCCCTCGGTCGCCACCGTGGGGAGAGATCTCCTTCGGGCCACCCCAGGCAGGGCCCCCTCACTGGGGTCTCTGGGGGCTTGGCACCAGTCCAGAGCCCCTTCTTCCCACCGGGTACGGATCGTGCTCCCCGCAGATGCGGAGGAGCACGTCTGCCATGATCGCAAGTCTTGCCGGAAGTCAAGAAGTATTTCTTTTTGTCCATCCTGAATCTCCCGCCCATCAACTTCACTGGATGCTCTCAATTTATAGTACTTTAGAAGAGAGAACACAATTGATCTTTGTCAACTCTTTCCACCCCATGCATAATTTTATAAACCTCTATCATGTCCCCTCTTAGTTGTTTCTTGAAAAGTCCAAGGTCGCGATGAGATGGGTCTTTAGATCTGACCCAGGCATGAGTGCCTGGCAGATTTAAAGGGAACTTCCAGACAGTGACATCTGGGAAAGGTGCTGCGTCCATGATCAGCTCGTTGCGCCCCGCCAGGGAGCCGTACTTTAAAGATACCAGTGAATATGTTGTTAGCCACCTTGAGCCGGTTGTAAAACTGGCAAGGCGGGATATAAATGAAACAAACAAACAAATAAATAAATAAATAAAGTCTGGGCCAATGTTGGCCAGTGGGCCAATGGCGGACTTTCCCATCTGATTGTTCCAGCACACAATCAGGCCATTGAGATGGTCTGACTCCAGATCATCTCAAACGCCCACCATTTAAAACAATTCTTAGCGATATGCTCATAAACACATAAATGTGTGATGGTCACAGAGCTCCACTCAAACGTTCTGGACAATTTCATGTTTCTGAATGGCCTGTGAAATTTATGAACTTAGTTAATTGACATGGTACCTAGAGGAAGATACCACTGGCGGTGGTTTTACCATTCAAATCCATACATGTGTGAAAAAACAAGTACATGGTGAGGCACATATGCACATGCACAAACAGAATTTTTAAAAACCCAACTGTGCGGCTCCTTCAGGTGGACACCATCTAGACAATTCACTGTGGAGTCCGTGTGCGGTGAGGTGAGTCACAGGGGAGCTGTCTGGTCATTTAACACTGGATAAAAAAGATTGGGATCAAATTAGAGCTGGGCCAATGGCAGGATTAGCTGCCCATCTGAACACACCTCTAGACTCCTCAGTCTTTCCTGATAGGAAAGGTGTTCCAGCCCCCCCCCCCCCCCCCCCGGCAATATAATAGAAGTAACAGAATCAAGTATTTATGAGAAACTCTTGCTGAGCACAATTTAATATTTTATTTAATGCTCTGAAGAACACGTGATCAGTGCTACAAAAAATCATGTGATATGAGAGTGTGCTCCAAGGGGGAAAAAATTATACTTCCAGATCCAGTATAGGTGGGGTGTTTCCTACTGTGATAGCTGTTTTTCAGGTAGGACATTACTGGTTCGAGATTCAAATCCATGTAGTCTTTTGGGTTCCAGGATTTGGGAACTTTTATTTTCAGTGGGGAAACAGAAATTTTTATGTATATATTCAGTTCATGAATTTTGTAAAGCACACCACTGTTGTCAACTTAGCTAGTTAATTTGTTTGATTATTGACCAAGTAGTCTTACTATCATGATAATCCTAAAATTATAGTTATTTACAGCATGATCTTGATAGACATTACCTTTCAATTTGCTTACTCTGTGCATTTGAATAAGTTGAGAGATGGAGTGGATGAAGAAAAGAGTATCCACTCTTTTCCAGTTTCAAAGAGACTAATATTTGAATGAGCTTTATTTCAAAGACATCTGGAGAACGATACCAAGGACACTTCCACAAGAGATGCTTTGTGTGGGGAACATAGTGAAAGTGTTTCAACATTCACTCTCACTCAGCATTCATTCTCACTGAAAACAAATTTAAATGCAGGGAATGTACGTTCAAATCTTATTCCACACTTTGGAATGAATGTTTCTTCCCTCAGATTCCTTTTAAAAAATGATTGCCTTTTTATCTTTACACACTGATCTGAAATATTAAATATTAACATATGTATGCTTTCTGCTGTCTTTAAGTATGGAAGACCAAGTCACAAGAAAGGATCCTAGATACTGTATTTATTAATGTTAAAATTGAAAATGCTATCAAATGGTTCTTTCCCAATAACTAGAATACGTATCACCATCATATCATATAAATTGAATAAATATATATTAACGTGAATTACAAAATGGTATCTTTCTACAAGTAGAAAACTTGATGATGATGATGATGATGAATTGCCCCACCTCTGTTACTACAGGGCTCTGGGTGATGTACAACCACAGATAAAACAAGATAAAATCAGCTAAAACATTAGTACAACATTAAAGACAATCAGATAGAGAATAACTAATTCCAGCTTCCTCTGCTGGTTACTTCATGGTCAGGGGGGAAGTAAGCAAAATAGATGTAAACAATAGAGAATGGGAAGGGTGCCAGGCAAGATGGAACCGTCACTGTCCTCAACCAAAAGCCTGTCGGAACATCTCTGCCTTGCAGGCCTTGTGGAATTGCATCAGATCCTGCAGGGCCCTGATGGAATTTGGCAGAGAGTTCTACCAGGTTGGGACCTGGACCCAAAAGACCCTGGCCCTGGTTGAGGACAGCCAGATGTCTTTAGGGCTGGGGATCACCAGCAGATTGCTGTCTAAGGAGTGCATAGGGGGACATAATGGAGGAGACGGTCTCGTAGACACGTCGCTCAAGGCCTTATTTAGACATATTCCAAATTTACATCCTGTTTCCATTTCATTAATAAGACCAAAAACATATTATTCACATCTTCTGTGAAAATTCCCTGTGGCTCTGCCCTCAGCTGCAAATAGCATTGTCTATCTATAGTCAACTTACATGCTATAATTAGTATAAATAAGTAATAAATGATTGGTGAAAATAGGTTAATTAGAATAAAAGACTAGGTCTCAAGGTAAAATCGATAAATACATAATCTTGGTAATCAACACAGTGACCATTTCCATAAGGGCTGCCTTCCCCAGGTTCAATGCTGTTGCATTTCTGCACCTCCTGGGATACCCCCAGCTTTTCTCTAATCTTTCTCAAACCTACTTTGCTGCAAAGTTTTGAGAAAGATTGCAATAAATCCTGGATGGTTGTTGTATGGGTGGGAAAGTTCTAATTTTTCTAACTGCATGGCAGCCATTTTCTGTCCTCGTGGCCACCCTTTCTTCACTGAAATGGTTGTTTTAAATGCTAGCCTCTTTATGTAGAATTTCGCAGATTTTAGAGGAAGCAACTTTTGTTTTTGGAATATAACTTGTTAAGATTTTGTAGTTTTCTTATTCCTAAACCTCTACATATATTTGTAGTCAAGAAATTTTATATTTTGATTAACATCATATATGTATCAATATAATGAGATTTCAAATTTGATAATGCATTAAATTTGAAATTTTGCAGTTTATCAAGATCTCTCACTGCAGACTCCAATGGGGAAACATCAGGCTACATTTTCCTCTTATAACAATCCTTAATCTTCAAAAGCCCATTAATGATCTAGTTTTCATTATTGTACACTCTTTTCCTTATATCTTTTGTGTGTCCACAAGGGCATCTGTACATAATAATGTCCAATGGCTATTTCTGAAGTATCTTGCCACCCACTTATCCATTTTGCTGTCCATACCAGTCATGCAGCATCATGGCATAGTTTTAAATTAGGAAGCCCAACTCACCCTTAGTACTTTTACTTTGTACCAGTGACCAATTTACACTAGTTTTTTTACTGCCCCATATAAACTTGTTTACCATATACTGCCACTCTTTTGCAGTTTTATTTGGAATAATAATTGGTAAATTCAAAATTATGTAATTAATTTTTAATATTAGCATCATTTTTGTTGTGCTTATCTGACCTAGGATTGTTAATCTGGACGTTTTCCCAAGGGCAAATTTGTTGTTGTTGTTTTAATTTCCACAATGATTGATTCAAAATTATTATCCAATAAATCATCCCCATTTTTCCTTTTTTAAAAATTAATTCATTCATTTTTTGTAAATGGGCAGAGCAGTTCCTTGCCACACCTGCAGCTCTGCTAGTCCATCCCCTGTGGTGTTGGCTACACAGTGGTTGGCAGGAAATTTTGTCTTTGACAAGTTTTACTGGGGTGGTTCCATCGTGGCATCCCTAGCAGCTGCCTCACTGCATCCTGTGGAGAGGGTGTTCCAAGTGGGTGGCACCATGATGGACAGGGTAGTCAGAGCCAATGAGGGGTCAGAAGGCAAAGGGCCTGAGCCGAATGACCATCACAGCTAAAGGGTGAAGAAAGCCAGGGCCTGGAAGATTCAGCCATTGTCAGTGGCACACCCTTAAAGGGGTTTAGACCCCTCGCAACTGCTGGGCACCAGTGGGTCAGGGGTCCAAGTGTTCTCCCCATGGATATCCAAACCTGGCTTCCTGCCTACCTGCAGCCGTGGCATCTGGCTCTGAAAGATACAGCTCGCCCCTTTCACCCCACCTCAGTTTCTGGTGGTCCAGCTCCACTGCTGTCTGAAGACACTGAATCCACCTGCTGAATTCCCTTGCACTCAGATGCTGGCCCTGGGGACTCCGAGATGCTCACTGTTCACAGGACCATGGAAGAAGAAGAAGAAGAGATTAGATTTATACCCCGCCCTTCACTCACTTGGAGTCTCAGAGCGGTTTACAAACTCCTTTCACTTCCCCTCCCCACAACAGACACCCTATGAGGTAGGTGGGGCTGAGAGAGCTGTTTCCCAAGCTGTCCTTGAGAGAACAGCTGGTACAGAGCTATGGCTTGCCCAAGGCCATCCAGCCAGGTGCAAGTGGAGGAGTGGGGAATCAAACCCGGTTCTCCCAGATTAGAGTCCGCACACTTAACCACTACACCAGGGGTGGCCAACCTGTGGCTTGGGAGCCACATGCGGCTCTTTCACACATATTGTGCGGCTCCTGGCAGGGCGGCTGGGGAAGCAAAGGGGAGGCATGCTTTTTCTCTCTTTCTCCCTTCCTTCCTTCCTTCCTTCTCTCCTCCCTCCCATCTATTTGCTTTCCTAGTTTCTCTCTCTCTCTTTCTTATAACCGGTTTCCCTCGTTTGTTTTTATTTTTGGCAGTCCCATTTAACGTTAATAAAAAGCAAATTTGCATATTTTTTAAAATAAAAATGTGTGTGTGATATTTGTTCCTGTCTTGCGGCTCTCAGACATCTCTATGTGGCTCTTACGTTTATTCTATGTGGCTCTTATGTTAAGCAAGGTTGGCCACCCCTGCACTACACCAAACTGGCTCCAAACTGGAGGTTGTCACTGTTTGCCATGTGAGGATCAGGGCAGGAAGGTGGTCAATACAACAGCTGTGAACATTAGGGAAAAGTGTCCTGGGGTGAAGTGATAGAGAATGGAGAGTCATCCCAAGTGCCCACCCATGCCCTTCCACCTCGGTGCCGTCAGTCCCCTTGCAGGCACCTCACCTTTCTAACCCCCCAGCTCAGGAACCTGGGTGCTGTGATTCTCCCTGCCACTCAGCTCCATCTCTTCCTGGCTTGACACATGGACACCTGGCCCTGGATACAAGGTCCCAGAGCACCCTGGGTCTCAAAGGAGCACCCTGGCTGCAAAGATGAAGGCATCACGATGGCAGAATCCCCCAACTCCTTGGGGGTTGGTGCCCAACTGCTCAGATTAGTGATTGATCTGCCCCCCTCCCCTGATCACCTCCAAGGAATATCCTGAGATTGTATCCCCACCCTGAGAGTTGCCTGTAGGGGGAAGGGAAGGAGTCAGCATGTCCAGGGGATGCAGTGTGAGTACAGGTGGCAAGTGGTAGGCCCCTGACACTCACCAAATAATACCTTAACACTGTGGCCACCCATTACCACGAGGGGGTATCACCACTTGCATGACAGCCTCCACTCCTGGCAGACCCTCCTCCACCACCCATTAATAAGGGACAACCTTAGTCAAGAGGACTAGAACACACTTCCAAGCTGAGGCAAAGGAATCATTCTAGCACATCTCCATTCAGGTGGCATTTCCCAGGGCACAGGCTCATTCTGCCACCATTTTCCAGAAGACATGGCTGTGGGAGGTAGCAGAGCTGTACTGGTGGTCACTGTTGGAAGTTCCAGATGCGATGTCCCCAGTCTCAGACCTCCAGACTGAGTGGCAAGAGAGGCTGGATAGCTAGATAGGCACACTGACCTTTCTTCCAGTCTTTACTCTTCTGCCACTGTCCCCTTTGAAATGCAGATTGTGTTCTCAGGGACCATTTCCCTTTCCTCCTTCTCTCTCATTCACTTGAAGACAAGCTCTCTTCCTGCATGCACTGAGAGAGAGAGATGTGGTCCTCTCTTGGCACTATGAGGCAGATGGGCCTCTCGCCATCTGCTTCCATCCTTTAGCTAGTAAGTTAGTAATTTTATCAAATATCTACTCTTTCCTATCCAAAGTGTACTTCTCAAATAAAGAGAGGAGTATTTCTCTTCTAAACTTGCAATGTGGCTCTGTGTAGCTTGTAAGCTGAGTAACCTGGTAAAGTGATGCTGCTGTGTTTTAACTTTATTTAAGTACTCTGCTAACTAATGGTGACTGGACTAGGCACATCAGTTACCCTCAATAGTTATTAGGGCTACACTCACATGATCCACCACCAACCTGTAGAACAGTGCCTTCTCAGTCTTGGTCCAGAGGCTGGTGGTGGCCATCGCTGCTGCCAGATGTTGGTGCAGCCATACCACCCACACACTGGGGAATGTGGAGGTGGAACATAGTACCACGGGAAGCCACAGCACCCCCAGTCTCACTCATCTCGCCCTGTTCCTATGATGGGCACTAGTCACCAGGAAGATGATGCCCAGCTACCTACGAGGATGGGGGGTAGGTATGGGTGGCTACATTTCACAGTATTGGATGCAACCTTGTCTCTCTGCAGGCCCCAGGCCCTTTTCCCTCTGTCACCTCTGCTAGGCATTCAACACATCTACTTACTGCCAGTGCTCTATGTCTGGGTGGTACAGCAGTGGCAGAGAAGGTGGTTTGACTGGCAATACTGGACATGGATCACTATACTCCATCTGTCAGACAGCGGCTGCCTGGACCATTTCTGCCTGGGCAGGGCGGCCATCTAGGCCCTGCATGAGGAGCTAGAGACATCCCTCCAAGGCCAAGCTTCCATCTCCCTTGCACCATCCCTGTCCTGCAGAAGGTCCTGTTTTCCCTCAAGTTCCTAGCCACCAGATCATTGCAAGGGATTTTGGCAGAAGTTCTCCAGCTCTGCCATTCCTCACTGTTGTCTGCACAACTTTCTGCATGTCATGGTGGCCCACTTAGAGGAGCATATGTGCTTCCTCACCAGAGAGAGAGAGAGAGCTGGCACCCATCTGAGCAGCAGCAGCATTTGCAGTCTTCCCCAATGTGGTGGGAGCTGTGGATTGTACCCATATTGCCCTCATTGGCCTCGGGAGGAGGCACAGATCTACCAAAATCACCACCATTTTAGAACCTTAATGTACAAGTGTCCTGCAACCACCATGGCATCTTCATGGACCTTGAGGCCAAGTTCCCAGGTGGCATTTTTGTGTCATCTGGCCTCAATCGCATGTTGACCACCTGGCCAGAGTGGAAAGGGTGGGGGGCTGCACCCAGCAAGCAGAAGGCATCACTCCTGATGGGTCTCATTCCATCCTGTCCAGGTGACCACAGATACCTTCTCCTCCCATATTTGCTGTCACCGTATCCTGAAGATAATCCACCAAACCAGACAGACTACAACCAAGCCCACCACCAAACTTGCATGGTGATCAAGTGGGCATTTAGACAACTGAAGATGCAGTTTTGTTGCCTCCATCATACTGGAAAGTGGTGTGCCATGCAGCCTCTGGCAGTGGCCAAACTGTTCACTAGCTGTGCAATGCAGCTTCCCCATCTTTTGGCAAGTGGGACAGAAACAAGAGAAATTAGCAATGTTTTTTCTACTCCAAGCCAAATATTCTTTTTGCTAGCTTTTCCTTTGTATTGATCATTCCCAAATGTCCACAGTGTAGCACCATGTGACAGATGCAGGAGCTTCTGCCTATATGCCTTTGGCACAAGGAGCTGACAACTGGGTTTTCATGAGGCTTGGTGTCCTGTACAAATTGAGGGATTTTAAAAACTATGATAACATGATGAGATAGATCATAAAGACAGAAGTGGCGACAAGATACATCTTAGGCAGCAACAGAAGGAAAGGGGGGCAGCAAAAATTGTCCTTTCCCTCTTTTGAGAAGAAATGGGAGTGGAAAGGGAAATGAGACTGCAAGCCTTCTAATTCATCATCCATAGTTCTTCTGCTTCCTATTCAGCAGGCTTACTTCCCCACAATATGTTTCTGAACCCCAAACCTCCAACATGACAAGAAAGAGAGAGAGAAAGAAACAAAAGTATGGAACAATAATATTCAAAAAAGTGCAGCTGACAGAAATATCCTTTGTATAACTAATTTGGTTGCATTATCCAGTTGTATCATTACCAATATGACTCTCAGTATTCATAAATTTTCATTTATTCCATTAGTAGCATTACAATTTTAAAATTAAAGCCATAAAAGTTGAACTCCAAGGAGAAATTTGTGAAAGGAACGTGAGGAGAAAAAAAGAAACAAGTTGAAAACAGTATTTCAAAATCCTGAACTCAACAATCTTCTCCTCCCCCTGCCCCTCTCACAAAAGGTACAGTGGAAGAGCTGATGCACAAGTAGGTGGGATAGTGACTGTGTAATCACTCTTGCTGATGGCATCCTATGATGTTGTCTTTGTCTTCCTGTTTTGTGATAAATTGCATACCCTCCTGAGCAGGGATATTTAATGACAGTTTTTACTTTAAAAACATTAGTTAGCCAGTCATGTTATAAAAATTGCCTGATTTTCCCCATTTTTGGTCTGATTCCTCGTGTTACTTCATTGTTACTAAAAAACGGGGGGAAATCTGTTCTTAGCTTAATTTTAGGTGATTTATGGCAAACAATTGAAGTATTCTTTACTTTCATTATTCCCTTTTTTCCCTTTTTTTTTTTTTTTGCCTTCCTATAATTACAGGCGAACCAATGCCGGCTCTTTCAAGACATGAAGAAGTAGTGTTGGTTTTGGTATGTACAATGCCCTGTGTCACCTCTTTATATAACCAACCAAAATGTTGCATGAAAACACCAGCACAAGGCAGTAATTACTTATGTCTCGTACTGCTACCATTTCTTAAATTTTGCTTGGTGTTCTCAGGAACTTCTCTTTTTTTGGTATCTCTATGTGATTATAATTATCAAGTAATTCTTAATATATAAAAACATCATTTTCACTTTGAAATTTAAAAATTAGATGCTAGGATGGACAGAAAGCCAAAGCAACAAAATACGTTTAGTGTAGGGTTTTTGTGTGTGTGTGTGTGTGTGTGGTGGCTTAAACATTGATCATCTGTTAAGTGAGCTACTGCAAATAATTTCATCGCCTGGCAGGGAAAAATCAACCCATTAACATGTAGCATATTGCATTGATTAGTACCTGCGTGAAACTCAGAAATAAACTGCATTTGTAGTGTCCTTCCAAGATCTTCCGACTTTTTTGAAAGGAGGAAAACTCAGGTGTAACATGATTCTGAATCAGTGGAAAATAAGGCATATACACTTGGCAATACTCTGGAATTTTCTGCTGTTTCCAACAGGTGCATGGATAGAATACATTTTCCTGAAGAATTTGGGGATTGTTGTGAATGTTGCATCCATAATCCAGAAGGGAGCTTCCATCAGCTTCTGCACATTGATGGCTGTTGTGAATAACAGCCCTTGCTCATCAAAGGTAGCTTTTCAGCCTAGGAAATCTCGGCCTTCTGTTTCAACTTCTGGAAGTTTCACAATATGGTCAGTTCAGACAGCATTTTTTGACTACATTGTTTTTTCATTACTTGAGCTGGCTTATTGTGCAGAGCTGATCTGCCTTGCATCCAGTATTGAAGCCTGTCTGACTTGCAAGTCTCTATACAAATTTCTTTATATCTCTTGTGGATGCTAGTTCATCAACCATACAACATGCAATACATTTTTTTGGCAACTGGATATATTTCATGGATATCAAATAATCTGGATCCTTTTGAAATTCAGTGCCATCTGTTCTGAAAACAGAGATAAAACTTGAATTTCACAGTTAGCTACTTTCTGCTTGCTGAACTAAACAGGAACTAAACAGAATAATAGAGTAACAACTGAAGTTAAGACATCATCTTGCTTTGGCTCTCCTACCATCTAAACATTTGGCAATTATTTATCTATTGAATTCTGATGATGGGTAATAAATATTGCCTTTTGAGAGGTATAATCTGTAAGAATGATCAAGGAAACAGTATTGGTGTATGTATCATACATTTGAGAAATGGCAGTGTTATTCATACAAGAGCTTTATTTAGTCGTTATGGATGGTGACACATGGCATTCTTTAGATCTAAACCAAATGAACTTGATAATAATATATGGATATGGTCTTTGAGAGATGTATCATGGCTAGGAACAGTGACAAACAAAAGCACTCTATCTTAGAAGAACAAAATCACCCTTGTTAGAAGAACAGTATAATTCCTACATGGGAATTTTAAAAATCACTCAACTATCAATTTAGATTTAAAAAAAAAAAAAAACTTTACAAAACATTTTTTTTTCTTTTCCTTGGACCGTATAATATAATTGCTTGCAGAATTCAACTCACAGGCTGAGATATATAGAGATGAAAGAAATGCTTCACAAAGTGATTGTAATCCAAACATAAAACAGTTGTTACTGCTTTTTGCTTTTTTTGCACTGCACATTGTCTTCCATCCTTGTCAAAACAAAACAGACAATCTGGCAACTGTATAACTTCACATCATTTGCTGCAACATCTCCCCTCCCAAGCAAAACACTGCAAGAGTATCAAGGAAGACTCTGATCAATTACATTGAGTTACACCATTATGCAAACTGTTGTAGACTGGGTATCAACAGGAAATGGTAATTCCAGCCTGGGACTGAGTTAAATACAGATGGTCAACAAGAATTGAAACAACAAGCCTTACTCCTATGCTAGGATAAAGTCTTTATTTTCATGCTTTGTGTCAGGAGTTCTTGTTAAAAACTCCAGGAAGGTGGTGTCTGTCCCACAAAGTCTTTATCTCTTGGAAATACTGGTGATCTTTGTAATTCATCAGACTGTGCTCTGTTTGCCTCTGGATATACGGAATTTTGGAAGTATAATTGGGAATGTTATCGTAATGCAAATCGTAAACCAGTGTTTTGTGGTGCATTTTGGATTACAAAAAAATACTTTATTTAAAGCTAGCTATGTAGAATTTCAGAGGGGCCACGGTGGCTCAGTGGTTAAGACACTGAACTGCAGTCTGGAAGACTGGTAGTTTGGCAGTTTGAAACCTGAGTGCTGCATGACGGAGTGAGCTCTTGTCTCTGGTCCCAGCTCCTGCCAACCTAGCATTTTGAAAGCAAGAAATTGCATGTAGATAAATAGGTACCACTTCTGTGGGAAGGTAACAGTGTTCCATGTGCCTCGGCATGTAGTCATGCTGGCCACATGACCACAGAAACATCTTCGGACAGTGTTGGCTCTTTGGCTTGGAAACAGAGATGAGCACCGCCCCCTAGAGTCAGATTCGACTGGCTTTCAAGCAAGGGGAACCTTTCCCTTTCCCGTTTGGTGTCCCTTATGAAAGGACAAATGGAGAGAGCTGACAAAAAGAAATTTTTCTGCCTCTCCAAAATATTAGAACTCAAGAGCATCCAATGAAACTGATGGTTAGTAGATTCAGGATGGACAAAAAGAAATACTACTGTGCACAGAGAGTGATAAAATGTGGAATTTGCTGCCAGAGGATGTATTGATGGCCAAAGTAATAATTAGCTTTAAAAGGAGATTAGGTAGATTCATGGAGGAAAAGTCTATCAATGGCTACTAGCCATGGCAACTGAGGGGAACCTCCAGATTCAGAGACACGAACGCTCTGAATGCCAGAACTGGGAGGCAACATCAGAGGAAGGCCTCAACCTCTATGCCCTGTTGTTGGCTGTCCAGAGGAACTAGTTGGCCACTGTGTGAGACAGGATGGTGGACTAGATGGACCATTGGTCTGATCCAGTAGGGTACTTCTTATGCTCTTAAGAACACAGGGCAAATATTTTTAAACTAGGAATAAGGCCTGTTGTGGAAATAAATACAACAGGCTCTAGAAAGAGGCTCTGGGAGAGTCCCAAGGCCTTGGGCACTCAGCGTCAATTTGCTGTGGCAACGTCAGCAGGGTATATTGACACAGAGTCCACCATTTTTTTGAGGGGAACTGATCTCTGCTACCAGAAGAGCAGTAATTCTGAGTGATCTCCAGCCCACACCTGGAGATTGGCAACAGTTGTTCCTCAAGAGGGAATAGCTGGTTTGGAGGGCAGAGTCCATGGCATTCTACCTTTCTGAGGCCCCACCCCTCCTCAAACCTCACCCTCTCCAGGCTCCATCCCTCCTATCTCCAGGAATTCCCCATCTGGAGTTGGCAACCCATTCTCCATCCCTCCCACTTGCAGCCTCTACCATGCTCTGAAGCCCTGACTTCCACATCACATTAGCTGTCATGGGGGAGGGGGAAATCTCAGCAGGGTCCACCATCTCACACAGATTCTACCATTTTCTCCAGGGGAACTGATCAATGCCATCTGGAGAGCAGTTGTAATTCTGAGTGTTTTCTAGCCCTCATGTGGAGACTGGCAACAGTGGTTCCCCAAGAGGGAATAGCTGGTTTGGAAGGCAGAGTCTATGGCACTGTACCTGTCTGAGGCCTCACCCCTCCTCAAACCTCACCCTCTCCAGGCTCCATCCCTCATATCTCCAGGAATTCCCCATCTGGAGTTGGCAACCCATTCTCCTTCCCAGCCAAGCCTCAACCTACCTTTATTTCCCACTCACTGTTCAGCTTTCCATCCCCCCCCACCTGCAGCCTCTACCATTCTCAGAAGCTCTGACTGCCACGTCACCCTCTTTTCCTGCACTTTTTGGGCTTGGGGCAGCTGGGAACTGTGGGCCAGCAGATGAGGAAGCCCCATTCAACCCAGTGTGTGATACCCCTGCAGGCCCCTCTCTGGAACTACAGCTCAGTTGAATCTTAGGGGGGAACATTTTAAACAAACAACCACAGACAGCAGCCATCTTAGAAACACAGGTAACTGCCATTTCGTTACACCTACCAACAGCCACTAAGGGGACAGTTGGTCCCACACTGGAGGCAAGCAGGAGAAGCGTCTTCGTCAAGAGAGAAAGCCATCTGCCATTTGGTGAATTAGATATGGATTCTAGTAGAAATGTTAATATAGATATGTACAGTGCAGACTCCGTATCTGTTAGTATACTTTTTATCTTTGTATGTTTTTTTTCTTTTTTCTTTTTTTTCTTTATTTTTGCTTTTGTTTTCTTTTCCTTTTCTAGAAACTTAATAAAAGTAAAATTTTAAAAAAAATTAAAAAAGAGAGGGAGAGAAAGCCATCTGCTAGAAATTCTGAAAGGGCACAGTGGTTGAAGTAGTGGGCAAGGAAGAGGAGCAGACCCAGCACCCAGCCAATGGCATGCAAGTACTCACAGCCAGTGGATAGGGACAGCTTCTGAGTGACACATCAGGGAGCCAACAGATTTTGGAGCACGTGGAATGTTCAGGCGAGTCCATGGTGAAAACAGAATTATATATAATCGGAGGATGTCTCAGCAGAAAGAAGAAATGCATAAAAATGCTAGTTTTATATATATATATATATATATCCAAATAGACAATGAATACTCAAATGTACAAGCAGCATATGTTCAAAACAAGATAACCATATTCTCCATATTGAAACTTTCAATAAAATAATATACATGAAATAGTTGGTTGCAGGAGAGAACTTCATTTCCAAAAAGGGTATAATACATTATTTCATTGTTTCTATTTGATATTCCTTTCCCAATCAGTTCTGCCATTCAATTTAATTTTAATTGCTGCAGTATGCTGAATCAGCATAATAACCGTTAATTATAGAAGTACCCTGTTGAGATTATTATTTAGCATTGTTTAAGTTCAAGTATTGGTTTAAAACAGAATAATCTTGTTTTGCATATAGGACCTCAGGAAGCAGTCAGCTTTTGCTCTGCATTTATCTATTATAACTACTGCACCTCAGAATGAAGGCAGAGGGTTGTTGTAGGTTTTTTAATTTAATTATAGTAGGGCCAAATTTGTTAATGGCTATTTGCAACATAGATTCCTACTTAAAGATCTCCTTGCCAATTCCTTTTATATCTCCAAGCATATATTTCTATATTTCCTTCTCCAGCAAATCCCAGTTTGGATCTACGGCAACCAACCTCCAGGTAGGGTCTGGAGATCTCCTGGAATTTATTTATTTATTACTAGGAATAAGGCCCATTGTGGAAATAAATACAATGGGCTCTAGAAATAGGCTCTAGGAGAGTGCCCTGGCCTTGGGCACTCAGTGTCAATTTGCTGTGGCAACCACAGCAGGATACAATGACACAGAGCCCACCATTTTCTCCAGGGGAAGATCTCTGCCATCTGAAGAGCAGTTATAATTCAGCATGATCTCCATCCTTCCCCTGGAGATTGGCAACAATGGTTGCCCTTGAGGGAATGGGTTGTTTGAAGGGTGGAGTTGATGGCACTGAACCTGTCTGAGGTATCACCCCTGCTGAAACCTCACCCTCTCCAGGGTCTGCCTCTCAAATCTCCAGGAATGTCCCCACTTGGAATTGGCAACCCTACCTTCCAGCCAACTGTCAATGTATCATTATCTGCCCCCTGGCTTCAGCTTTCTATCTTTCCCCCTCCCCCCTAGAGAGCAGTTTTAATTCTGAGTGATCTCCAGCCCCCACCTGGAGATTGGCAGCAATGGTTCTCCATGAGGGACTTGCTGGCTTGGAGGGTGGAGTCTATGGCATTGTTCCTGTCTGAGGTCCCACTCTTCCTCAAACCTCACTGTCTCCAGGCTCCACCCCTCAAGTCTCCAGGAATTTTCCACCTGGAGTTGGCAACCCTATCTCCTTCACAGCCAATCATCAACCTCACTCTTCAACTTTTCATTCCCCCCCCCTCGCAGCCTCCACCATGCTCTGAAGCCCTGACTGCTATGTCACTTTGGCTGTCATAAAGTGTCCATCTCAGCAGGGTATGAGGACATAGAGTCCACCATTTTCTCCAGGGGAATTGATCTCTGCCATCTGGAGAGCACTTGTAATTTTGAGTGGTCTCCAGCCCTTGCCTGGAGATTGGCAACCATACTTTCCCTGGTGGAAAAGTAGTCTTTCTCTGCAATGGGGACCGAAGCAGCTGACATCATTCTCTTCTCTCGCTTTTTGACTTGCACAACAACCCTGTGAGATAGGTTAGGCTTAAAGTCTGTGACTGGCCTGAAATCACCCACTCATCAAGAACCTGGGTCTAGCAGATCCTGCTCTGAAGCCCTGACTGCTTATTAGCCACCCAGCCGTGGTGGAGCTAAGCAGGAGAGCGGGCCTGAGGAATTTCACACAGCCAATATGTTCCATTTCAGGAACTCCTCAGTAACGGTTTCTGTCAGGCATTTCACACAGAACCTTATTAGTACCGGTTCCCTAACGGAACATATTGGCCCTTTCTCACAGAAATGTGCCTCTCCCGTTGGGAAAGCGTTCCTGAGCCGGTTTACCTTGAAACCTCCTCCCAAGCGTTCTTCAGTCCTTGTACCGGTCCTGAAGCGCTACGGGGTGCTGTGTGAAATGGCCCCGTTTCTGACAGTTTATTCTGACAGTTTATTCTGGGCACACTGGCAGTGTGCAGGGGAGGGGGTTATGCTGTTAGTTCATTGTCTTTTCAGTGACAGAAGCAGGCCACTGAAGGGACAGTTAGACCCACCTGGCAGTGGGAGGAGGAGAAGAGTGGATCCTTCCCCTTCACTGGCTCCCTCCAGACTGAGGCCGGGACGCTGGCCAGTGGCTCTGTGGGCGGGACTGAGGCAAAGCAGGGAGAGAATGCAGCAAATGGCCAAGGTCCCCCTTTTGAGTGGCAGTCCAGCCTACTGATTTTGGCGCCCCATGGAATCTTGCCCCTCAGAATCTTAAAACGGCTTTATATAATAGGAAAGATTAGTTTTATAGGCCACTCTCCCTGCAACGCAGGCTTAGAGCGGCTTACATGACTTGGCAGAGCCAAGATACATAAATACATTAAAATAAGTTAAAACATAAAACACTCTCAGAACATAATAACAGTAAGAATAAAGTGCTCAGTGACATGTCAGATGGCATAGTAAATAAACCCCATGTTCTCCAGCTCTGGACATCAGATGTCTCTAGCTCCAGATGGTGATACCTGCGGCTAGTCATTGGTGGTCATGAGATGGTGGGGAGGTAGGGAGGTGGCGGCCCCCATTTGTAAGCCTGGTGGAAGAGCTCTGTCTTGCAGGCCCTGCAGAACTGCACAAGCCCTAATCTCCTCCGGGAGCTCCTTCCACTAGTACAGAGCTGCCACCAAGAAAGCCCTCCCCCTGGTAGCAGCAAGCCTGGCTTCTCTGGGGCCAGGAATAGCCAGATGCTGTTTCTTCCAGACCGTAGTGCTCTCTGGGGCATATACAGGGAAAGGCAGCCTGTCAGGTATGTCGGACCCAGGCCATTTAGGGCTTTAAAGGCAAGCACCTGCAATAGCAACTGATCTTCAGACTACAGAGATAACTTCCCCTGGAGGATGATTTCTATGGCAGTATATCACTTTCCTTTGGAAAGTAAGAGATTGCTACTGAGTAATATTGCTCTGTCATATTGGAAGAAGAGGTCAGGATTCCACAACTGCAGAAACAGCATGCCATTGCTTAGATAGGCAGGCACTATTAAATCCAGTGCTGTTATCCTGCCTTGTTTGGCTGAGCAGCAACAGCAGTGTCATAAAACTCAGATTAATGCATCTCAACATTGTCTCCAGTCACCTTTACAGAGCCAGTGAGTACAGCACAAGATAATGCCAATTGTTCTGTTTTATTTGGATGTATGAATTGTTATTTGGTTTTAGGATTTTTCTGCTGTAAACACCTGTCAAAGTTGCTAAAGATGCAGAAGAATTTAATTGGTTCAGCTTGTCCTTTGGTTGTTGAATGTGCGCTTAAAAAAAACCCCAAACCCTGAAGGCCAAAATCTCCACTGCTGACCTTGATCAATTTAATGACAAACTTTGATAGAAAAACAGTCAGTACTGATGCCTGTTGTTCAGGAGTTTAGGATTAAGTAGTTTTTGTTTTGTTTTGTTTTGTTCTGCCTCATCCCACCTCATCCCAAAGGCAGTTCTAATGTTAGATCATTCTTTTCTTATGCTAATTATTCAGTGATTGGCTAATGTGTCTTACATTGTAAATTAGGTGATAAAAAGAGCTCAAGACTACAGGAAAAGAGGAGATTCATTCTTTGAAGAGGCAGCATTTCATTTTAGAAATAAAAAGATTCAGCCAGTTGGGGAGTTTACCTCTTCTAAACAAGTTGTTGTCATCTGCAAGCTTTTCTTTCTCACTGTTTCACCTAAAGAACTTGAGGCCACAGAAGGAGAAGAAGTTAATTCCATTCTTTGGAAATTTTTGGTTTAAAGGAAAGCACTTTAGCAGTCAGTTTGTAGTTTTCGCATGCATTTTTCAATGAATTTAATAATTAATTGTTCAATGACTACACTGATGGCACATTGGGGGATCTAGCAGTCAGTTGGAAAGCACTGAACATAAAAATTACAAGTGCCAAATGGCCAGCTAAAATGTGTTAGAACTTCCAATCAGAAGAAAAAGAATTTGGCCTCTGACCACATTGAATACTTCCTACTCCAAAAACAGCTTGGCAGTTCGAGACCCCAGTGCCACGTGACGGAGTGAGCTCCCATCTCTGGCCCCAGCTCCTGCCAACCTAGCAGATTGAAAGCAAGAAATTGCAAGTAGATAAATAGGTACTGCTTTGGTGGGAAGGTAACAGCATTCTGTGCTCCTTGGCATTTAGTCATGCTGGCCACATGACCATGGAAAAAGTCTTTGGACAGCGCTGGCTCTTTGGCTTGGAAACGGAGATGAGCACCCCCCCCCCCCTAGAGTCAGATTCAACTGGATTTCGAGCAAGGGAAACCTTTACCTTTACTAGAATCCTAGAAACAGCTTGGGTGGCCAGTGTTGAAGTCTGAAGTGGGGAATCAGCAAAATTGTTTCTTTTTTCACTAGTAGAATTACCTTCCATAAAAAGAAAATATATGTACAATCCAAACCTGTGTAGGGATTTTGAATGGATGTTTGACACACTGATATAGATAGCTTGTGATCTATGTTGTATAGTTTCTAAAACATGAGAATTGTTTTAGATTTTCAGGCTCAGTTCTTCAGACAGTATGCAGGATTGCTAGCAGCAAGAGTTCAGAATAAGTCATTGATTATTTATTGCAAGTTAGAGAATTGCCAGCAATACCCAGGGGTCTCCTGTCTGTATTTTGCATGGTGTAAAAAATGATGCTTAAAGGGGAATTGACTGTTAGAATAAAGGTCATGTGAGTAACCTGATGAGATAAAATTTAGGAGGTCTTATAGTAAAACTTGTGATAGTGTATATATATATATATTGCTCTACAAAGATAAAAACTAAGAAAAAGTTCCTTAGATGTAAATACTGTACATTTCAAATTTGTCAGACTTAGGGGATACTTCTAAGCAGATCTATTTAGAAGTAAGTCTTATATTATTCAATGGAGCTTATTCCCACTTTAACATAGCACCCTAAGTATTATTAATGAGACTTTGGTCTGCCTAATTTATATACAATTATATTTATTGCCTTTTATTTAATTCCAGCAATATTGTCCTTTTATAATGATCGGAATGTGTAAGATAGTAAAATGAACTGTGTATGTTGTGTTTCTCAAACATTGTAGCGGTAATATAACAGGAGTATTTAAAAAAATCAAAATGATTGGTTATAAGCATTTTTAAAGAAAAATATTATGGTTTTAAAGAACCCAGTTTTATACCTTTGTGATAGCTTTACTTTTTACTTTTTCATTATATTACATGTACATTCTACTTTAGTAACAACAACAAAGACTTCCAGTTTCCTCATGAACATAACATCAGTTTCTTAAATGTACAAAGTGAAGAACAGATGTCAAGCTTTGTAAGCTTCTGCTCCTCATGTATAAAGTATAGTGTGTGACACAGAGCTTGCATTTATATTTCATATACATATAGGCCTAAATAGGGTTGCCAGCTCTGGGTTGGGAAATACCCAGAGATTTAGGGAAAGGGAGGCTTGGTGAGGGGGAGGGACCTCACCCGAGTATACTGGCATAGAGTTCACCCTCCAAAGTATCCATTTTCTTTGAGGGAACTGATCTTGGTCATCTGGAGATACAGTTATAATAGTGGGAGATCTCCAGTTGACACTGTAGGCCTAAACCACACAACTGGTTCCTGCCAAAGATGTTGTAAATATGCAAGAGGACCTTATATAACTATAGGGATTCTGGATAACTATGTGAAATGAAAACTGAATTATTTGAAAACTAATATTTCATACCATATTACTCCATGGAATACTGTTAATTAGTTTTGTAAAATCTTCCTTAAAACATTGTAAAAATGCAAAATAGGTTCAGCTGTCTTCATATTCATTTTTAAATAAGCAGTTAGTGTTTCCATCCTCCAGATGGGTCCTGGAGTTCTCCCAGAATTACAGGTGATCTCAAGATTACAGAGATCAGTTCTCCAGGAGGAAATGACAGCTTCAGAGTGAGGACTCTATGGAATTGCATCCCCAATGAGCTCTTTCTCCTCCCCAAACTGTACTTTCCCTAGGCTCCACCCCAAAATCTCCAGAAACTTCACTAGCTGGAGTTGGCAACACTACAAACAATCCTAGTTTTTGTGTTTAAAATATTCAACACACATGTTGCCAAAAAAATGCTTCACTACCAAGATCTTATGTTTGCATGTAATTAACAGTAATGTTTAACATATAAGGCAAAACAAATAAAATACTTTCTTTTTCCTGAATCACTGCAAACAGAGCCCAGATGGCCGTATAGAAGTCAAAGGGCAGCATGGAAGGTCATCACTGCACATTAAAGATGTGAAGTTGTCAGATTCAGGGAGATATGACTGTGAAGCTGCAAGTAGAATTGGTGGGCATCAAAAGAGCATGTACCTTGATATTGAATGTAAGTTCTATTTTTTTTTGTCTTTTCTTTCAAAGTTCTGCAAAGAAAAAGAGTAATTATTAATGGCAAAACAATCATTATGTGAAGTACTGTTTTGTATTTAACTGCTTCAGGCTTTTTTTTAAAAAAGAGTGGCTTTCTGAATTAAACCAGTCAAGGAATCAACCTTAATAACCACAAGTTGAGTTCTGTTTACAGCACGATACTTAAGACGGATCCATGCAGCTGCCGAAGGCCGGCTGGGGGGGGGGGGGAACGAAGTTGCCTACTTGTAAGGAGGACTGATCAGACTGGCTGCATTTGCAGCCTGGTTTTGCTGGGGGGGGCGGGGCTAGCATGCTGAAAGACAGCCCCGGCCCCAGCAGCCTCATTCGTGCCTTGTGCTTGACAGAGAAGGAGCACTAGGCTTTTTTCGCTTGCTCCCTGGCTTTTGGCCTAGAGCCGGCAGAAACTCAAGGGGTATTCCACCCCCCCTCCCACTCCAAAATCAGCCTCCCTTCCCTCCTTTCTTGGAGGCTGTGGCTTGGCTGGGCCTGGGACTGGCAAGGGTTTTTTTGGGGGCTGTTTTGGGGGCATCCCCTTGCCGGTGGAGGCAGCACTTGGGTCTGGAGAACCTGCAAGACAGAAGACACGGCGGCGGCTGGGCAGCGACTGTGGTGTAAATTAGAGTCGGCTGTGCTTCGGCTGGCTCCTAGGCTGCGGCCTGTGTGCTGTTAGCCTTGTTAAAGCAAGAATTACATGCCCATACACTTAATGGGAGTTTTCTTAGGCCCAGGGCTGGGGGTTAAGGTGCAGTTGGTGAGGCTGCTCGGGGCCCAGTTGGTCATTTGCCCACTTCTTCCCCCCCCCTTTTTTTCTCCTTTTGGTTCTATAGATTTACAGCCAGTTCCTGGCAGTTTGGCTGTTGCTGGGCAGTTTTTTCGCTGTTGTTAGGCGGTTAGACATTAGGTGGGGGCGAACTTTGCTGACATCATCAGAGTCCACCGGTCATGGCGAGCGTGAAGGGGTTCCGACAGTTGTATCTGGGGTGGCGACAGTGATGCTGGTTTCTGAGACATCTGTAGCGATGGTGGTGGCTGAGGTGGAAGTGCCTGGGCCCAGTGGTAAGGATGGGGCGGAGGCACAGCCAGCCATGATTTGGCCCTGGGGACCTTGGGTGCATAAGCCTGGTTTTATGCAGGACCCCTCGGGGTATGGTCAGTCGTGGGCTTCGGGCCCTCCTCATATGATGCAGGATTCACCTGGGACTACTTAGCTGTGGGTCTGGGGTCCTCTGCCTTCAGGCTGGCAGTCGCCTTGGGGCCCTGTGCCGCCTCCGGGCATGATGTCACTTCCTAGTCCATGGGGGGCATGGGGTTTTTCTCCCACTTATGACAACCCCTATGGGGCGGCTTCTGCAAAGGCCATGCCCTTTAGCGATGCAGCCTTGCCCCTTGGTGACCACCTTTTGCCAATTACTAGGGAAAGATTTGCAAGGGTGAGTACATCAACCTATAGCCTTCTTTACCAGGAACTGGAGAAAAAGGATAAAGAGGAGATGGATGACAAGGACAAGGAAATTTTAAAGAAAGGTGGGTTGGTAGGACATGGGCAAATTGACTGGCAGGGTACATTGTCTATGCAGGGGTGATTTCTCAGGCCCAGAGCTGGAAGGTTGCAGCACTATACCAGTATCTGGATTTCATTTATAAAGCATAAACTGGTTTTGTGGGTTCAGCCTGGCTCAAATACGACGAGGAGTTTAGGATGAGGGCTGCTATGAACCCCAACCTTCCATGGAACCACATATATCTGCATCTTTGGTTACAGCTGATGTCGCAGGCACGGCCTAATATTGGGGAACGCTCACATAGTGGGCACATGGTGCAGAACTTTCCGGCTGGTGTTAATACTGCTTCCCGTGGGCCCACAGGGCAGGCGGTTGAACCCCGCTTGCTTTGTTGGGAGTTTGGTTCACAGAGGGTCTGCAATAGGAAGATGTGCACTTACAGGCATGAGTGCCCAATGTGCAGTGGACCACATGCATTCACTGCATGCCCCAAAGGAAGGCCCAGGCATAGCCAACAGCCCTGGGGAGGTGGTGGTCCTTCAGCAGCTACTGGAAAGGGGGCCCATGCCAATTAAGCTTTGTCCATTGCAGAGTTGGTTGAAGTGGTATCCTAATAAAGAGGATGCCGTGTATTTGCTGGAGGGTTTTCAAGGGGGTTTTAGAATTCCGTTTTCGAGGTTGAGGGCTCCTTTTTTAGCCCGCAATTTAAAATCAGTTAATGGCATGGAGGCTGTGGTTGCTGTGAAGATTGCCAAAGAGGTTCAAGAAGGTAGGGTTCTAGGTCCATTTCTGGCACCACAGCTTCCTAATTTGTGGGTTTCACCTCTGGGTATAGTACCTAAGAAAGCACCTGGTGAGTTCCATTTAATTCACCATCTTTCTTATCCCCGAGGTGGATTTGTAAATGATGCTATTCCGGATCATCTGTGTACGGTGAGGTACACCTCATTTGACCAAGCTGTGCATGTGATGCGCCGCTGTGGTTGTGGGGTGGAGTTGGTGAAGTGTGACATCAAATCCACATTTTTTCTCCTCCCCGTGCACCCAGATGATTTTGAGCTGTTGGGATTTTCCTTTAAAGGGCAGTTTTTTATGGATAGAGCCTTGCCCGTGGGATGTTCTGTGTCATGCGCTGCATTTGAGCGCTTCATCACATTTCTGGAATGGGCAACGCATTTTAAAACAGGATTACCAGAAGTGGTTCATTATTTTGATGAATTTCTTTTCGTGGGTCCTTGTGGGATGGGTAGATGCCCCCAGCTGTTGCAGGGTTTTACACAACTAGCAGAGGAGCTGGGAGTTCTGTTGGCACATGAAAAAACGGAGGGACCTGTTTAGAAGTTAGTATTTTTAGGGGTAGAATTGGACACAGTTGCCCAGACATCTCGGTTGCTGTTGAGCAAGATTCAGGACTTGAAGGTCTGGCTTTCTATATTTCTTAAAAAGAAGAAGGCCACTTTGCGTGAACTTCAGCAGATTGCTGGGCACCTCAATTTCACGTGCAAAGTAGTGGCTCCTGGGAGGGCTTTTGTTAGACGGCTCTGCGATGCGATGAGGGGGCCACAGCATCATAGAGTGTGTATTGATGCGGAAGTGCGGGCCAACCTTGGGATCTGGCAGGAGTTTTTAAGTTCTTTTAATGGTGTCACCTTTTGGGGGGAGGAATTGAAGCTGGAGGCTGAGCTCCAAGTGACATCTGATGCTGCCGGATCTCTCGGATTTGGTGTGTACTTTCGTGGACACTGGTGTGCTGAGGAGTGGCCTGGAGAATGGGTTTCAGCAGGATATGTTAGGGATCTCACCTTTTTAGAGTTCTTTCCGATACTAGTGGTGGTTTGGTTGTGGGGTGAAGAATTGAAAGATCACACTGTCCACTTTTGGTGTGACAATTTGGTGGTTGTTCATGTGATCAGTTCCCTCACATCTAGGTCTCCATGGGTCATGGGACTTGTCCGGGCTTTCATCTTGCAGTGCCTTAGACTTAACTTGCTAATTTTTGCCAGGCATGTGCCGGGTGTGGACAATGGTGTGGCTGACGCTCTCTCTCGCCAACAGATGGCGAGGTTTCGTCAGCTTGCACCAGAAGCCGATCTTCATCCGGATCAAATGCCTCAGGAACTATGGCAGGTTGGAGGGCTGAGGCTTGCAGAGCTATAAGCCTCGCCATTGTGCCTAGCACCAGAAAAGGGTATGAGCGAGCAGTTTGCCAGTTCGTGGTCTTCAGGGCAGCTGAACATTATCCCAAGGTCTGGCCTATTCCTTTAGATCAGCTGATGCACTACTGTGTATCGAGCAAAGAAGCTGGCTTAGCTGTCCGTTCAATCCGAGGCAAGCTTGCTGCACTAGCCTTCGCGAGCAAAGCCTTAGGCTTTGCTGAAGTCACTTGTGACTTCAGGATTAGCAAGATGCTTGAGGGTTGGACTCACTAGGGGGGCACTGCTAAAGATGCGTGACAGCCTATCTTGCCCATTATACTTAAGGGGTTGCGAGCGACCTGGAGTTATGAGGCACTTCTGGTT
Source organism: Lepidodactylus listeri (assembly GCA_029233225.1). NCBI lineage: Eukaryota > Metazoa > Chordata > Lepidosauria > Squamata > Gekkonidae > Lepidodactylus > Lepidodactylus listeri. The sequence goes on along the minus strand of JARCFY010000001.1, from coordinate 111,437,961 downwards.
ATGAGGCATGCCTGTTTCGTGCAGCCTCTTTGCTTGCATTCTTTGGGGCTCTTCGGGTGAGTGAGTTGGTCGCTCAGTCTAAGACAGACTAGTCAAGCAAGGCTTTGCAGGTGTGGGATGTTGATATTCATGGCAATAGCATGCTGGTCATGATTAGGAGCTCTAAGACAGATCAGATGCGAAAAGGAGCCAAGGTAAAAAAAAACCCTGTCAGGATTCAGAGCTCTGCCAGTTCTGGCCCTGTCACAGTATTTGGCCCTGAGGGGTGTGGAAGCCGGTTTCCTCTTTCGGCGTGAGGTTGGGAGCCCTCTGATTAAACATCATTTTTGGGCAGTTACTTCCCTGGCTTTGGGGAAGCTGGGCCTATCAGGTGTAAAGTTTGGGCTTCCACAGCGGCAGCTATGGGCTATTCAGCTGAGGATGTTCAGCGCGTAGGGCGTTGGAGATCCAATGCTTATAAAGGTCATATGCGTTCAATGGCCATGTAGTGATCTGTTCTTTCGGCCTGGTGTTTGACTGTCCTTTCCTTTCAGGTGCTGTGTCTTATGGCAGGTGGAGAACCATTCTCATCTGTGGTCACAGCTTCATTTTTTGGGCTGCTCACCAGACTAACAGATCGGCCATCGGCTCGCAGTTGGGCCTAAGTCGATGGGCCACTGTTGAATGGAGGGGATGCTGCGGCTTGTGCTGGGCGGGCCTACTCCATCTAATATTTGGTTTGAATGCCAGTGTTCCTCCTGACATATTGCTAATTCACCTAGGGGGTAATGATTTAGGAATTTTAAAAGGGAAGGCATTAGTTCTATAAGCCAGGGAGGATTTTAACTGTATTAAAAGGCGATGGTCTAATATCACAGTGGTTTGGTCGGCCATGGTTCCGCGAAGGGAATGGCAATGGGCTTTGGACCCTAAGCGGATTGAGTGGGCTAGGCATAAGGTAAACAGGGAATTTAGGAGCATTTTAGTAATGGGTGATGGCCTCTTCATACCCCATCTGGCTATTGGGGCTACGCACGCTGAGTTATATAGGGGTCACAGCATTCATTTGTCGGAGCAGGGTATGGATATCTTCCTTAAGGATTTACGGCAAGGGCTGTTAACAGTGTTAGGGGTTTAGTGGATGCAGGGGCCTAAGCAGAGGCTTGACCCTTGCTGTGGCGGAAGTTTAGTAAATAGTTGTTGCGGCTTGGTAAGCACCTATCAGCAACCCTGGTGGGAAAGGAGCATGTTTGGATCATAACTGCAGCCTTGTGGCCTGGGATGAGGGGAACAGGCTGCCTTTTGGAGTGCCGTTGAGGGATACTTAGCACTGACCTTGTGGCTGTGTGTGAGGGATCATCAAGGCATGTTCCAAGGCTGGGCTGCCTGGGGTTTGAGCCGCTTATAGTGGGCTATGATCTGGGGGCCAGGTGCATTGTCCATACTATGCCAAGGGTGGGGTTAATGGTAACCCCAGGCCTTGGCCATGCCGCTTGTTAGGTTAAGCCCTTGCCATGTTTTTGTTAATAAATAAAGTGGCCGTTAATCCCATGTTTGTTGTCTGACTCTTCTGTCTATGGGGGCAAAGATGAATCCCCACAGCCGCCGAAGGCCGCCTGGGGGGGACGAAGTTGCCTCCTTGTAAGGAGGACTGATCAGACTGGCTGCATTTGCAGCCTGGTTTTGCTGGGGGTCGAGGCTAGCATGCTGAAGGACAGCCCCGGCCCCAGCAGCTTCATTCGTGCCTTGTGCTCGACCCACCCTCCCGCCCTGTAGGTAATGCAGGCTTTTGGCTGGTCGTCCCATTTCTTAGGGAGGCCGGGTAGGAATTTTTTAGCTCTGCTCTGATTGGCCTCAAGACGGGGGTGGGTTTCGCCTACCCTGCTTTGCTAGCAGTGGATTGAGGAATTGGCTGGGGTGGCATCTGCATTGATTTGCCACTTTATGGTTGGGCGGAAGTTTAGTAAATAGTTGTTGCGGCTTTATAAGCACTTATCAGCAACCCTGGTGGGAAAGGGGCCTGTCTGAATCATAACTGCAGCCTTGCAGCCTGGGATGAGGGGAACAGGCTGCCTTTTGGAGTGCCGTTGAGGGATACTTAGCACTGACCTTGTGGCTGTGTGTGAGGGATCATCGAGGCATGTTCCAAGGCTGGGCTGCCTGGGGTTCGAGCCACTTATAGCAGGCTATGACACGGGGGCCAGGTGCATTGGCATACTATGGCAAGGGTGGGGTTAATGGTAACCCCAGGCCTTGGCCATGCCGCTTGTTAGGTTAAGCCCTTGCCATGTTTTGTTAATAAATAAAGTGGCCGTTAATCCCATGTTTGTTGTTTGACTCTTTCTTCCGTCTATGGGGGCAACTAGCTTCCTTCTCTTCCAGTGTTTTTCCCAAAAGCATTTTGATGGTTGAGGGACCCTTTAGAAAAGTGCTTGATACTTTGCAAGGAACTGAAGCAGAAAGGAGTGATCAGCAGAAATCAGAGAGGCTTTTGGATTGGCAGATGTGCCTTTGGTTTGTACTGTTTATTTATATTTTTGGACATTTTAATCTCTTTTTTCTATCCAATATAGACCCAAAGTGCTTAGAATAAACAAAACACACAAAACTTTCACAATTAATAACTTAACAAACTATTTCATAAAGCAGAGCATGAGGCAATAACTCTGCCCTTGAAGAAACATTGTCTCCCCAGGTAGGCAGCAAATACTTTCTTCCCTCATTTCTTAAGGCAGCTTCTTTTATAGTCCCAGGAGTTGTTGGGGAAGGGCAAAGCTGGTGGCAACAGCTCTGCCTTTGATGAAACAGTCTCTCCCCAGGCAGGCAGGCACTCATTACCTAGGAGTCTATAGTAATATTCTGGTGGCAACTTTTTAGTATAGTGTATCATAGGAATTGATCCTTTCTTTGAGATGTTATGTGAATGAAATAAGATTTATATTTAAAGAAAGTAAAATTTGAATAGATATTAATTTAATACTATGCTTGTAAACATTCAGGAAATATTTTTCTTTCTTAGGATTGGATTAATAAAATCATGAATGACTGGTGCTTTCTCATGGAACAGGCACCGGCTTTTTCCTGCCTCCAACTCCTTGGAGGAAACCCGAGGGTGGGGTGAGCCAATTGGGACTCAGCACAGGAGCACTGACCAACTGTGGGATGGCTTGCTGGCCAGGTCTGGCAGCAGCGGCCCTCCCTCCTCAGTTTGATGACTGGCCTCATGGAGGCCTCTCACTTGGAAGATCTGTCCGTGGTGGTGAGCCTTCTCCACAGGCTGGGTTTGACTCCAACATGGGAGGGTGCAGGGAGGGCCCTGGGCAGGGCAGGGAACATTGGGCCTTCTGCTGTCGGGTGACTGGCACCCACTGTTGGCCTCTGCGGCACACGCAGTGTCAGTGGTTAGGTCTCCCCAGCAAGGTGCCTCCCCTTTGGGTGGCAGGAGATCGGTGGCTACAACTAGGGGCCCTGGGGCCTGTTGGTGGGCTTGTTCAGCACATGGCTTCAGGCCACAGTGGTCAATTCATGCCAGTTTACAGGCTCCTCATGCTCAGGGCTGTGGGAAGCTGGTGGCTGTGGCCTGCTTGGGGGGGTACTCAGAATGCGTACCTATGGTCTTTGCAGTCAGGGTGACTCAGTTGGGGGCCTCTTTAGAGTTGGGGGAACATATGGAGCCTTAAGGCTTTGCAGTCATCAGCTGGAATGTGCTCTCTCTTTCCTCCACACACTGGTATGCGGGCCATGACGACTAAGGTCTGGAAGGACCCTGGACCTGACTCTGAGCTGGGGTGGATTTGCCCTCTTAGGAGGATTGCTCTGCAAGCACAATACAACCCAGATCAGCTTATGTATAAATAAAATTCCCAATTAAACCCATAACTAGTGTTGTGTTTTATTCGAGAGGTGGGCAGGCAAAGTATATACAGCTCTAATGAAGACTTCTCTGAATGCAAGGAATACTTGAAATGAAGCAATAGAAATGGTTCACAGATGTCTAGAGAAGCAACATATACATTTCCTAAATAAGTAGTGTAGTTACTTTCAATATTCAGTTATAATCAATGGTTATTTGAATGACTGCTGTGAAAAATAATTAAACTTGATTATTCAATAATAATTCCTTTGAATTAAAATTTTTTATTTGATAAGTGAAAATGCTTGTTTTACTGTCACAGAGAGACAAATATTTTCTTTAGTAAAGTGTTTCCCTTGCCTAAGGACCCCTCTCACAGCCTAAGGATGGTTCCTCAAGAATCTCTTCTTCTGGTAGAAGGGCCACTTAAATTGGGGAAAGGTTCTTAGGTAAGAGGAAGGCTTTAAACTTTGCTGAACAAAGTGTTACAGATACACTCCGGTATATTTTCAGTTGCTGTTCAATTGTCTGGGTTTTTCCCTGAAAATATCTCTATAGCCATCAAGTGAGATTAATTTTTTTTCAGGATTTATCTCTTGAGAGGCACTAATGATAAAAAGATGCTTGTTCAAATGAGCATTGGTTGGATGGGAAAACACAATTTGAATGTACCTAGCAGTTGCTATATCAGTGTATAGAGGGGCTGCTCTTTGATTTCAATGAAACTGAAGTTGATTTAAAGGCAAGCACTTTCTATTTGGGTACTTCCCATGCTCATTTGGTGTATTAGGAAACAGAACAATACTAGGATAACAGTATTGTTCTATTCAGCAAGATAGATGAACATGTGCATATAGTCTTCTGCACACAATCCTGATATGGATAAACATCTGGATACACATATACCTTAATCACAGTCTGCATTCAAATACTATTCAATTGTGTGGATGTGCCTTTTGAAGTGAATCCAGTTGAGATTCAAAAGCCATCAACTGTAGAACGTGGCCAGCTGCTTGTGATTGTTGCTGGATCAGGACTCCTACATCTATAGTATTATTTCATTCTCTCAGAATTAATTCTGCTACCTCTTGTAATGTCTTATCATTTGGGGAAGAGGGGATCATGGAATCCATTTAAAAGTGCCCAACGTACCATGAAACATATCATGGAATGGAACCTTTCAACCTCTCTGTGCTGCTTCAGTCTATCACGGCCCCAGAATTCTTCATTTGGAGGTAAAGTGCAGGGGTCTACAATGGAAAATCATCTTCTCTCTTCCACCTGCAGAAATGCCTTTCTAGAAATGCCTTTCTAATTGATGTACATGATATTGAAGTCTTAAAGCATTTGCAGTTATTCATATTGACTACCAAGGTAACCAGAAATGTAAGGCTATTACCAGCATAAAATAATATAAAGAGAATTGCTACATATAGATTGGTTCATGTAAGAACTGATATGTGAAATGGTAGTCATAGCATGGAACAGTCCTGGCCTCTTTCTTGCTGCAGCCCCCTTATGCAAACAAACTAACTAACAAACTTGTTCCTAAGTATCATGGCACCCTTGGACCAGTATGGAATGCACCATGGAAGGCTGCAGCTCAGATGTCCAGACATAGTGAATCTTCCACTCATTAATAAGTTGGTCATTTTCTGTGGTTTGTTGTGTTCTCCTCATCCTAACTGAGTAGAATGTGTTCTGTTTTCAATGGGGGCTTTGGGACACTGTGGATTGCTGGTGGAAAGAAATGGTGGGAATATGGACTCTACAGACTCCTGTGTTCCCAATGTTCATCCAGATAAGAATGAAAAGCCCTTACCACCTTTTTACCCTCCATGTGCCCCAGATCTGTGGAAATAAGTATCTGCACACACAGGGGACCCTTGGCTATTAGGATATAGATATCAATAGAGCTATTCCAAGCCACTAAAACTGAGTTCATCAAAATCTTAAGACTGTGTCAACAAATATGGATAACTAAACAGTGGCCCACAGACCGTAAAAGTTCAATTTACATTCCAATTCTGAAAAAAAGAGTCATCAAAGGCTGCAGCAACCATCAGACCATCACATTAATTTCTCATGTGAGTAAAGTGATGCTCAAAATCTTACAACAAAAGCTGTTATCACGTATGGAACAAGAAATGCCAGGTGTTCAGGCTGGATTCAGAAAAGGAAGAGGCACTAGAGATTACATTGCAAATTTACATTGGTTGCTGGATAATATAAGAGAACTTCAAAATAAAATTATTTTATATTTTATAGACTACAGCATAGCTTCCGACTATGTGGATCATGAAAAGCTATAGATGCTTTTAAAAGAAATGGGTGTACCACAACACCTGATTGTTTTGATGTGCAACATGTACTCTGAACAAAATGCCACTGTTGGGACAGAATGGTTTCCAATTGGCCAAGATGTCAGACAAGGATGTTTTCGATATCCCTGTTTCTTCTATCTGGATGCAAAAAATATCATAAGGAAAGCTGGATCAGATTTAGATGAAGGTGGAGTGAAATTGGTGGAAGGAACATTAACAATTTGAGATATTCAGCTGATACCACATTACTGGCAGGAAATTGTGAAGACTTGAAATGACTACTGACAAAGGTGGAAGCATAAAGTGCCAAAACAGGATTACAGCTGAACATCAAGAAAACAACAGTAATGACTACTGGGAAACTGCGCAACTTAAGGTTGACGATGAAGAAATTTAAATTATTCAAGATTTTCTATTCCTTGGCTCCATCATCAACCAAGAGGGAGACTACATCCAAGAAATGAGAAGAAGATTGAGAATGGCAAAGGCAGCCATGAAGGAGATAGAATAGATGTGTAGGGATGTGCAGCTGGCAACAAAAATCAAGGTAATTCATGCCATGATATTCCCCATTTCTATGTATGGGTTTGAAAGCTGGACAGTGAAGAAAGCTGACAGAAAGAAAGTAGATTCCTTTGAAGTGTGGTACTGGAGAAGAGTTTTACAGATACATGGACCTCCAAAAAGAAAAATAAGTGGGTTTGACCAAATCAAGACTGAACTGGCCCTAGAAGTTAAAATGATTAAAATTACGCTGTTGTACTTTGGTCACATTATGAAAATACAAGAGTCACTGGAAAAGACGAAGGCAGTAGAAAAAGAAGACCCAACATGAGATGGATTGACTCAATCAAGGAATCCACAGCCCACAGTTCGCAAGACCTGAACAAGGCTGTTAACGACAGGATTTTTTGCAGAATATTAACTCATAGGGTCTCCATAATTCAGAAGCAACCTGACAGCACTTAACACACACAAAGGTTATAGAACTGTTTGTCAACATTACATTTATGGTGCTTCAAGTAGTATAATTTATTAATTTATAAGGTTTTGATGATCATTGTGATAAGTAAGTTTATTAGAAGAAAATAGTCATTAAAATACTTGTGGTTTTTATGCTCTTTTCATCCACTGTTTATCTGATCTGTGATACTTTGGAAAGGATGGAACAGATTGATCCCAGCCTCTGTTGTCCCTGCAATCACACTGATATACATTATTCTGCCATTTTCATTAATTACTAGTACTATGTACCAAGGCTTCTACCAATCCAACTGCAAAAGTGCATAGATACATATAACTTGTTGGGCAGAATGATGAATTATACATTTATATGAATGCACATTCCACTAGAAGTAATGCAGCATGGATGACCAGTATGTGTATTTCAGAGGAATATGGACTTGAGTGCACATCGAAATATGTTTTCTCCTCCATATTCTAGCCAACTAGTCAATGAACTGGAACTTGATCATGATGAAGTACCATAAGTTTAGTTGGCTTGGCAACCATGATGTTTCTTTATCCTACCCACTCACTTCTTGCAGAAACCTTCAACTTTTTCATAAGAGAGTACAAAAATGTTGGAATAAAAGACACAGACAAAAGGTTTGTGAAATGTATTCTCTCCATTCACACCACACTTTGGCTCAGTGCTACTAAAGCAGAGTAGCCATTCCTTGTGTAAATGATTTCTTGTGATGAACTCAGATGTATTTCCTTCTTATTCAGTATTTTGTAGTTGTGCTATTTTACTGACAGTGTACGTGTGTGTGTGTGTGTGTGTGTGTGTACATATAGAAATGCATACATGGCTTCTTGTTTGGTAGTTTTCATTTAATCTCTCACTGGCCATTTCTTTCCTCTCAGGTTGTCATGATTCAAGATGATGGACAGATATAAAAAGTATAATTTTTTTTTCAGAGGGTTTGTTGAATGTGGCTTCCTTTCTTAATCAGGGATCAATCAAGTTGATTACCATATTTGAAAGCAAAAAAAAAATTCACTTAGAACAACTGATGATTTTCTTAGGGTGGAACAGATTTCTGTCTGTTTTGTTCCCATAGTGTTCCATGGATTTGCTCTTTCCTGTTGTGTCTACAAGATTCTGGCATAACTAAGGACATTTTAAAATTGAATTATTTATTTATTTTACAGAAATTATACAGTGTTTTTCTGCTCTCATAAAAGCTAACAAAGTAAAACCTACTTAATAAAAATCACATCTTAAAAACCATTAAAACCAACAAAAACACATTCTTAAAACAATTAAGGGCTTTAATCCATTTGCATTTTACTCACTGGATAATTCCTGTTTCTTCGTGTTTTTGTTATTGGTGTTGTCTTCTGTTCCACAGATGTATTGCTCCCTCTAGTGATCCATTCAATATCACACAGATTTCTCTTTGGCATAAAAACCTGCTGGTTAAATCTGCAGGGAGATATACTGGAAATAAACTTGTGTGATATCAAAGTCAATTTTATTGTTACAGTCAACAACCAGTGCACTCAGTCATTTTACATAAAAACATTTAAATAATAAATATGAGATAAAACCAACAGTGGCATACTTAAATTTAAAAATCTGTGACTATAACATAAAGATAAAATAAGACAGCCATAACATTTGTGTATAATTTAGATAAAAGATCAGAAAATCTAATTGCCATGCATTTTACGCTCCTTGTAAATCTGGGCACAAAATCTAGCCACCTGTCTTGTTGTCTGATGGTTCCTGTCAGACAGGAGGTAATCAAGTTTAATTTTATTTGATCTGCCAGGAAACCTTTCTAATAGTCTCCATACGAATCACCCTATGTTATACACAGCTGAAAAATATGTGTTCTAGAGAGTCCATTTTATGGAGGGGGCAGGAACAGAACCTCAGTGAATAAGGGGTCCCTTTAAACCTCCCTTCCAATACTGCAGATGGCAAGGACATGCTTCTGGGTAATGTGAATGCCCTTCTAGATTTACTGGATTCAAGAAAATGTAAATAGGCTGCAGGAGCAACTATATGTCAGTCACTCTCTGCTTAACAAGTGATTTTGCCTGGTCTATACCAAGATCCAGAAGGGTTTGGGGAGAAAAGCCTAATTTCTGGATGGAATTCAAGACTGCTCTATGCCAATTGGACTGAAATTGGTCCTAAAGGATTAAAGGAAACAGACCCCTGGGGTTTATATTTCCTGTTACCCATTTATAAATTGAGAGGATACGAATTCTAGTGTCTATCTGAAGCATTCCTGTTTCTAATCTGACCCAAGTGTTTGACACACACTTAGTTACTTGTAATAATGCTCTAAGGAATTTAGACTGAACTCTCTCTAATGTGGTAAAGGAGGAAGATGATGGTGGTATAGCAGCATTCCTCAGAGACTCCTTTTGCTTCCTAAAATTTATTTATTCTCAGCAGCTGGAGCTTGTTTGATCTACTGAATTCTTTTCTCTTTTTTTTCTTAAACTGCTATTTTAAAAGCTGCCAAGAATACTCCTCCCTACCCTGAATAACATCAGGAATTTTTCTACCTCTTGGCTGTTTTACCCTAAACAGGGATCCTCCCTTGCTGATATCAAATTGATCACTAGAGGGAGCAAATGATGTGCAGAACAGGAAACCCCCCAAAGAAACAGGAACTTACCGGCAAGTAAAATGAGAATGCAGAAAACCCTAAAACCAGAGGTAAAATACATAAAAAATTAAATAAAAGCAACAATTAAAACACTGAGTAGAAAGGAGGTATCACTGAGAGGATGTCAAATGAAACAAAACAGTCTTCACACAGTGGGAAAAGAAGTCAAGAAAGGGGGAATGGACAAATCTCCCTTGGGAGAGACTTCCAGAGTTTTGATGCCACAACTGTGAGGCCCACTCCCAGGTTTCTGATTGCCTAATCTCAAGAGGTGGTGGCATCCAAAACAGAGCCTCCAAATATTACTGTAGTAGTCAGGGAGGTTCATAAGGGAGTGTGCATTTCTTCAGACATGTTGGTTCCAAATCATGATGGTATTGGAACACATATCGTTTTCAGGTTTTTGTTTCTCCAGTTAATTTGATGATTATTCTTCTTTCTAATTTTCTTTCTTCTTCTCTTATTTTTCTTTTTCCTCCCTCCTCCTCCTTCTCCTCCTTAAAGTATTTGTGGATATATGTGCACTGCTAAAAAACTGCAAAAAAAACCCAAACCCAAATTTGCTGTGGTTTTACATTATCACATCAACATTTCTTATCTACATTTTTAAAAAAAAATAAAGAGGCTCATCAGTAATGCAGAAGGGAAAATGCAAATGAATAGAAGGCTGTTGTGAAGTATACATGCACAATGCTCTGCATAAATATACCAATTAAAAACATAATAGTGGATCCCTAATGCATCATTTCCACTTTGCAAACAATATGAAGCAATTCATACCGCTAAATTCAAGGGAGAATTAGTATATAAACATCTATAGTTCCCCATGCATGTGCCATTGTAAGTGTTCTAGAGGCTGGAGAGGCAACTGTGGTGGGAAGTTCCAGGATTATGTTTTGAAACTGGGAGCTGTCCCTAATTGCTAAATCTAGCCTCGGATTACAGGAATTGAAGAAGTGTTTTGTATGTTTGTAAACTGAAACACAACACATTATGCAATATTTTATTGTGGGTCTCCTCTTGTACTTATCTTAAATACAAAAATGGTCTCTCATTACAATCAGTATTGCAGTATAATCTAAATTATATGACCAATCTGCATGAAAGTAAAAGATCCTGACACAGTAATGTTTGTATCTTTGACTTTATTTATGAATACTTTGCACTTCTAGAACTAGGGATTTCTTGCTTGATAAAGTAAGAGGTCATAACAAAAAGACTCAAAGTACAGAATGCAAATTGCTGTATTACAGATTTTGAACTCCTGTTGAAAAGTCCTGGAGTGTCACTGCTACCCTCCTGATGTCTTGAGCTGCCAGAATTTTTTTCAGATTATATTAATTGAATAGGTCACATACTTTCAGAGGCATTCAGGTCCCAAGCTGTGAAATGCTTTTGAAAATTAGTAGTACCAACACTTAAAACTGGGAGTAGAAACTAACCAGAAGCTAATACAGTTGTTACAATACTAATTGAATATGTGAGCTGTGATATTCTCTACTGGCTGAAGACTCTGAGCTGTTTTCAGAAGTATCCCACTGCAGATATTTTTCATGACCTGATCTTGGAGGTTATGAAAACATGGGTATGGTGGCTAACTTCCTCCCTAGCAGGATATAATATATAACTGATTTTTAAAATCTTGGTCACAGCATTACTTGCTTTTCCAGCAGTAATGCGATGTCCAGTAGCATCCCAGGCTATGTACCTGATTTGAAAAGGAAATAGACCCTGTCAGCTGCTAACAGACTTCCTCTTCCCACAGCATCTGAATGCTTCACTAACAGTGCTTCAATCTGCCAGTTATATAACAGTCACCTGTTCCAGCATCTATACTACTACTCCTGAATGCCCAGTGGGGAGGGGGGAAACAGAATTGGTGACCATTACCATATTGTTGACTAAATGCTATCTCCCACAGCAACATCATGTAGCTGTTAAAGATCTAAGAGACTGAATGGATCCTCTCAAAACAGGAGCTAAGCAAGTATCACCCTTGACCTTTGCAAATGCTCAGGAGGACATGAGCACAAATAGACTATAACACAGAGTATTATACAGTACAACAGAATATCTTGGTACATACTGGGATAGAGATGTGAAGGTCCAGAAAAAACAACAACAACATTTGGGGGGATCCCCCCCTTTCTCAAAAAGACTTTTAAAAATTCTGATAAAAATGGAAATTGGGGAGCTCCTATGACATATCCTCTTTTAGAATAGTAAAATGCTTCTTAAAGCAAGGTTTTTAACACTCAAATGCATAGCTTGAAAAGCATAAAAACTTTTTTTAACTGGGAAATTTGGGGGAGTACTGAAAAAATAACCTGCTATAGAATATTTTTTTCTCTTATAAAGATTGAAATCTTTTAAGACAAGGTATTTTCACTCAAAATGTGTAGTATATTTTTATACAATCTACAGCATTCAGTAACAATAACTCCTATATATACTATAGATACATACAATATTTTCATTTTTTGTTAATTATTGCCAAAGTTATTCATATTTAAATATGATGGTATATTTATACATTATTAAGAGTTTAGTGTTTTCAATGTGTTAAAGTTTAATTTAAGACCTGAAAATGCTGGTAGTCCTTCCTACAGTGATTGTATGAGAGTATCCAAATAATACATTTTCTTCTATTTACTACAGAGTGTGTTTTCTGCTTTCAACTTTTCTGCTTTCTTACCTCTCAGATGGCAAAAAATTAAGATGCATATGCTACCATAGCTTTGGTTGAAGCAGTTTATAACATTTTCTTAACTACTGGGTATGCTTATAGAAAACTTAGACATGCATAGTTTTGAATTCCATAAACACAATTTTATATGTCGATTTCTAAATGATGTGTTTTATATTGTTAAATCAGTAAAAGGAGTTTAGGTATGATATGAAAGTGTATTTTCCATTCCCCCCCCCCCCAACATTTCTGGGGGGTTGGTGGAAGAAAACTTTTTCTCCCTTGTGGCTTCAAAATTTCTTCAAATTTTACATCTCTACACTGGAAGGACCTAGATATAGATCATCCACTTATTTTTGTTCTATACCAAAGAGAAGAAGAAGAAGAGATTGGATTTATACCCCATCCTTCACTTGGAGTCTCAGAGCAGTTTACAAACTCTTTTCCCTTCCCCTCCCCACGACAAACACCCTGTGAGGTAGGTGGGGCCGAGAGAGCTCTGAGAGAACTGCCCCTTCAAGGACAGCTCTTGTCAGAACTATGGCTTGCCCAAGGTCATCCAGCACCCAGATTAGAGTACACACACTTAACCACTACACCAAACTGTTGGATACAAGTGGAAATCTGTTTACTTTCTAAAAAGTGGCTATCTGTATAAATAGCACTTGTGGCACTCAGATTCAATGTTGCAAAACATGCTACAAGACTTTTTGATTTTGCTGCAAACAGCTAATATCTGTATGCCTTTTGTGTTAGTCTGTATAAGTTAATTCTTACCCATTCACCTTAGCTTTTTCTAACTGTTCAGATATGCATAGTGAACATACCTAGGATTATATTTAAAAACATTTAATATTTATTGAAAGCACATTATCTCATCCTTGTAGTTATCTCATATAAATTAACATGTAATAGGTTTCGAAATACAAAGAAATTTGCCTGCTTGGCTTGAGCCACAGTGTTTTGAATTGTTATGTTCATACCACAACACAAAGAAAAGTGTGATCAAAGTTGATTGATGGTAGTCAAAGTTTGCAGTACATTTCTGCCATATTAATCTACTGTTACAATTTTATTTTATCCCCCCTCTCTCTTACACACACACACACACACACACACACACACACACACACACATTGTTGGAATGTTGTCTATAGTGTTTTTGTTAGGTTAGTGGATCAGAGTGTTCAGCTGATATGGGACACTAACTTTTTTGAGAAGTAAAACAGATGTCTAGCAGACTGTTACAGATTAAAATAATATATTCCAGCATAAATTTAGTGAATCATAGCTCACTTCCTCAGATGCATGGAAGTCTAATTCCATTAGGCCTGATTTATACACACAGAAGAAAGCAGGGGACTGGGGCTGAGGGTGCATGATAAAAAGGCTGGTCCAAGACAAGACTCAATCTGAGGAAGATGATAATATTCTGAGTGATTACTCATCAATAGATTATTTGTTATTTTGTGGATTAATCAAGAGGGTGATTACCTAGTAATGCTGAGACCCAGGCCCATAGCCAAAATATGGGGGGGGGGGGAATGACTACAGTCGTGGTAAGCACTTCAATATTTATTTACTTTGTTATGAATGAGCTATGATCTTCTAGTTCAAAGTCTCCACTGGGGATCATTCTACAAAGAAGGTGAAATGATAATCCATTTTGCTTGAAACCAAATATCTCCTTTCTTTATTAACACGCTAGCCTGATACCAGTGCTTTGCTACGGTATTTAAGTTCTGTAAATCCAATTATAATACTGATGATGTGAAGTTAGGAATGTAACAATTGTTGTAGGCATTCTAATGGAGAAGATTATAGTGTAAAAAACAAAGTAAGATATATGTACTTTTTTCTCTCTTTCTACTGAAGGACCTCTCTGTAGACCACATTGGTAGTTCTGCCCTTGGGTGCTAGGATCACTAGGCTGCTTGATGAGCTCACTCTGGAGCAGGCCACATAGAACTGTCCATGTCAGAAGCAGTCCTCTGTTAAGTCAATTCCTGCCACTTTCAGTGTCTGGCCTTGGGACTTGTTGATGGTCATAGCAAAGCCGACCTTGAGGGGGAACTGCAGCCTCTTGAACTTTGCGGTAAGGAGAATTTCTCCCTCATTGGCAAAGCCTGAGAAGGAGGAGTGGATGAAATGCCTTCTCTCATTGGCAGAAGACTTGTGACAGATTTCACAATAACCCCTGGTGCTAATTGGAGGGTCATGATAAATGATTGGTGGGGCCTCATCCCTTTTTGCACCACTGTGGCTACAGGCCTGCTGAGTCATCTACCTTGCAATCTATATATTCTTTACATCTGTATTCTCTCTGTAGAATCTATCCCGTGGTAGATCACAAGGATCAGCATTACTCCAAGCTGTATTTAGCAAATATATGCTTCCAATAAGTAAAACTTCCATAGTTATGGTTTTGGATACTAAGGATCTTTTAAAAACCTACTGGAAGTGACCATCTTTGTCTTAGCTGGCATATAAAACCTATGATCAAATGGATGAGATTAAACAAGTCGAAAATGAACCCAGACATGATTTATTTATGATAAATGATAGGAAAGTAACTTTGGAAGAACTGAGTATCTTTCAGGTAGATAGAGTGTCAGTGTATTTGTCAATATGAGTGTAGCATCTGGGGATTTGTCAGGATCTGTTTGTTTTTTTTGGGGGGGGTTGTCATTTTTGTTTGTTTTTGAAAAGCACATGACCATAGTTACAAAGTTCAGCTGACACAGTTTACAGCTGCCTGCCTTATGACTGGGGCTGGGTTCTGGAATTACATTTAACCTGTGTTAGGTTGCAATCACAAGCACAATTAGCCCCGACATAGGAGCAATTGCCAGGCAGATTAAAGGAGTGTGATCAGACAACAGCATCTGGGAAGCGCCCCGCAGCAGTCGGCAACCTGTTTTGCTCCACTGCACAAGTGGATTTAAAAGACACCTCGGAAAGTCTGGTAGCAAACGGGTTGCTATGGGCCACAGATGGACTTTCCCACGTCTGATCACTCCAGCACGCTCTCATGGTGTCAGGATGATCTGATCAGGCCATCCTGACTCCATGCCTTTTTTTCCCCCTTCTCAGTATGCACATCATTACACACTCCATAGGGAGGCCTCAGGGCTGAGATGCAAATCATCGATTCCTGGTGTAAGCCCATTGGATACAAATTGCAAAAAATACCCAACCCGACTCACCTGTGGTTGCATCTGATCACACAGTGGTGGGCTGTGCCTGCAGCTTCAAAAGACTGATCATGTAGCTGTGGGTCAACTTCCGCCGGAGGAAATAGCCTCCCCCCCACTTTATCTCATGCATGTGACTGCAACCTTACTATACTGGCTACCTATCTGCTTTTGGGATAAGTTCAAAGATCAGGTATTACTCTTTAATGGCTTTCATATTCTGGGATCCACATAACTGAAGAACCACATCCTTCCATACAAGTCCAATCAACTCTCAAGATCAGATCAAGAATCTTTATTGGTGGTCCCTCCTACTACCAAGTCAGATTTGTGACTGAGAAATGGCCTTTTGGTAGATGTCCCCGCCTTTTAAAATCAATTCCATAAGCATGCTAGGCATGGAAGTTTCTCACTGAGCTTACATAAAGGTTACAAGAACTTTCTTTTGAAATGAACTTTAAATCTGTGAAGAAGTATGTTCATGACAGGTTCATTTTATCATAATTGTGTGGGGTTCTGTTTGTATGTACATACTGCTGTTTTACTTTGCTGCTGTGTTCAAATTGCTGAGTCTTTCTTAGAATGTACATTTTATTGTTGTGTGGGCTACACAAATACAAGCCTTTTAAATGAAATAAAATGAATATAAGGAATAAAATGTCACGCTCCGCCTCTGCCTCGATGGGTGTGCCCCCTGTGGCCGTGGCACCTCCACGCCGTGGCTGGTCCTGAGAAAGGGGTTGAGGTCCAAAAGGGCATTGCAGGGCCTCAGTATGGCAGGGGACAGGGTTAATGACACCCTCGTTCACCCCTCTGCCTCCGTTGGCATGTCTATGCTCTCTCTCTCTCTCTCTCTG
This sequence comes from Lepidodactylus listeri, assembly GCA_029233225.1. NCBI lineage: Eukaryota > Metazoa > Chordata > Lepidosauria > Squamata > Gekkonidae > Lepidodactylus > Lepidodactylus listeri. Next base: position 111,421,436 of record JARCFY010000001.1, on the reverse strand, counting down.
TCCCTCAACACTGTCGACTGTTCCTCCCCACCCCTGCTTTTGCCACTCTCTTTTATTGCCTCTCCCCTTTCCCAGAGCCACCCACAGGCATCAGACCTCTCCTCCCTCTCTGGCCCCACCCCTTGATAATCCGAGACACACTCCCGGCATCCCAGATGTGGCTGCGCCTCCATCTCTGGAGTGCTGCGAGGCACAGCTGGCTGCCCTCATCTCCACTGGTGGGGTCTTGCCAGGGCCGATCTCTCCGCAGGCTGCTGAAGCGCATGGCCCCATCCCTGGCCCCATGGCTGCACCTGGCACGGCCTCTCTTTGGGTGGCAATGGTGAGGCGCGGCACCTGAGTGCATCCCCGGGCTCTTGCTGGGATGCTGCCGGTTGCCATGGGGACTTTGGTGTCGCTCCTCCTTGGCTCCCCAGGCGGTCTCTCTGGTGAGGGGAGGGCCCCTGTCTGGTGCTTGCAGGTGCCGGCCGCGGCTGCGGTGGGGACAGATGAGTGGGGCCCTGACTCAGCGGGAGGGGTAGCAAAGTCCCGGACAATCCAGGACGGGACACCAACCATGCATTATTTTTAGTCAAGTGTAGCAAAATGTTTCATCATTATGACCAGTGGGGTCAATTTGAATACATGAGAGCACATATGAATGCAGATGGGAGCCTATATACTGCAGAGACTCCTGTACAAATGTAGAGAGTACATAGTACCTTGGTCATCCTATATCAAGGTTTTGTTCCCAGTAAAATATAGGGATGGTGGAATCTACCATCATCTGTTTTTTGTCTGTTTCTAGAAGTTATGGTTTTGATCTCCCTCCTTTTCTTACTACTATTGTTTTATTTTAATGCAATTCTATATGTATAATATGTGTAAAAGGTATAATCCTGATTTATTGGCACATAAACAATGTTAAAATGGATATATATTTTTCAAAAGGGAAATGGTGCCAAATGGCATAAAAAATACGAACTTGCAGGTTTGACTTGAACAAAAGAGAAGCAGAACTGAAATGAGGATATTCAGACTGAACCAACAAACTTGTAAAATTTGATAGCATATCTTAACATAATAGTGTTCTGATTTGCAGTTTTCCCTTGTATGGGAAAAGGTACAGGGGTTATTATTGACATGGGAACTAAATCTGTTCTCTAAATAAATAATATTTAGGAAAAACAGGGTTTCCCCCCATATTAGCTATACCATAATGTTTATCTTTTCTCATGTGACTCAATGGGAGACAGGAAAGAACAGAGGCTGTTCTATCTGTGTAGTCACACTCTAAGTTCCATTTCAAAGTGGATCCTTAAAAGATTTTTCCAGCTTGCACATCTGTACTTTAGGAGCAACTTCTTGGTCAAGGTAGGGGCCATGGCTCAGTTGTAGAGCGTTCAGACATGCAGAAGGTCCCAGGTTCAATCCTGGACATCTCCAGTTAAAAGAACCAGGTAGGAGGTGATGTGAAAGACCTCTGCCTGAGGTTTGCTTGTGTTTGAAGCCTGAGCTTCATTCTACAAGTAAAACACAGTATATACCCACCCACTTCCTAGTAAGAAGGGAAATATTCACTAAATTTATAAACCTTTGGCCATCTGTTAACAAGTAAAAATTGTGCTTGGGTGGACTATATGGTCATTACAGCTCCCTAGGCACCTGCTGAATCAGGTAAATTTCCATATCTAATTTTACACATGAGTCTGAAAATACACTGTGGCTGGAGCTATGAAATGTTTAACTGAATTACCTTTTGGATCTGACAAATGATATATTATTTGATTTCTGAGGCATTAAACATAACTGAAATATTCAACTATATAGACAGTTTTTAGTGGCATTTTTTTCTGTTTTGTGTCATTCCTTTAGTGATTTTTTGCACAGCCCACTTCTTGTAGTCATAATGATAGCCTAAGAAGGTTAGCCCCCTCCCTGAAGAGCACTGGTAGAATGAATTATTTTCTGTTCTGTTTCTGAACTTGCCTTTCCAGATTTGTATACATTTTTCTAAAGGATATGGATCCCAATACTGGTATTGTATTTGGATCTAGGTTTTTCAGAAATCCTATTTTCTTTCGGGTTCAACAGACCCAAGAAGAAGAAGAAAAGGGGGGCGGGGATTAGCAGCAAAGCCACAAAAAGACAGCTGACAGGTGGAGCAGATTGCTCCCCCCTCATCTGTTTTTCAGGCTTTCTACTTCATTCCCTTTAAACATTGCAAAAAAACAGCCCAACAAACAGCTGACCCATGGGAAGCAGTCTCCCTGTGGTCTCAGCTGATCTTTATTTAAATGAGGCTGCATGAGAAGTCAGCCCAAAGCTGACCTGAAAAGTATTGGAGTCGGGAGTCCATGGAACAGTGAAACAGCTAGATCTTTATTGCTGGTCCGGATGAAGCATACAACCCAGGGCTCCGTGCCCTCCTTTTATGCTGGTCAGGGATAATCCCCTGACCTCGCCCAACTGGCCTGATAGGCTATTATCAGTCTATTTACATCTCATAGGTTCCCTGGGAGAAACCTAGGTACATGATTGGTGGCCGGTTTGAATCCACCTGGCCTTTGTTCTACCTGGCTGAAGCTCAGGTAGTTTCTTGGCCATGTGCTCTGGCCACATGGCGGTCGCCATTACTGGAGCACATGGCGACCACATGGTCAATACATAACACCCCTCCCCTCATAGTCCAGAACCCCTCTGCACACATACTCTTTGAGATAGTCTGGGCATCTGCGCTCACGTCCAAAGCGTCGGGGAGTTGTAAGACGGGGCAGGTTGCTCGTGTTGGAAGGTTGTGGTGCAGGTAGTTGCTCTGCTTGCAGGGCCGATCAGCTCGGTGGTCATTCAGGCGTGGATGGTGCAGCTGCTGTGTCAGAGGGCACAAGTGGAGTCTCTGCAGTCTCTGGATCCAGGTCTGGCGCTGCTTCTGGAATCTTGTCGATGTCACGGTCCGTTGGTGTGGGGAGTTCGGGGGCCTGGGTAGCATCGCGGCTCTGTGTGCGGCGTCAAATCTGGTCAGTGTGTCATTTCCAGACTACGCCATCTTCCGTAAGGACCTCGTAGGAATAAGGCCCGGTGATTCGGATCCTCGCAGGGATCCATGTCGGACCCTGTGCGTAGTTCATAGCGTATATGGGGTCTTCAGGAGCAAACCCTCCGGCAGCTGGCTGGTCCTGCGTTGTCGGGTTTCCATTGATTGCCCGGTCGGGATGTAGGCGGTCCAGGACGGTTCCCAGTCATCTTCCCATCAGAAGTTTGGCTGGCCGACGCCTGGTCCCTGAGTGGGGTGTGTTCTGTTGGCTGAACAGGAACTTATACAGCTGCTGTTCCCAGTCGCCGTGCTCCATTCTCTTTAATGCATCCTTCGTTGTTCTCACCATGCGCTCGGCCTGGCCATTGGTTCCAGGGTGAAATGGAGCGGAGTGGATGTGGCAAAGACCGCAGGCCTCCACAAACCGTTGGAACTCGCCAGAGGTGAATGCGGTCCTGTTGTCGGTCATGAGAGTGTCAGGCATCCCGTGGGTTGCGAAGATCGGCCAGAGACTTCGTAAGGCTGCATTGGTGGAGGTCGATGCTACCGGAACCACCTCAAGCCACTTGCTGTAGCTGTCTACAACGATAAGAAACAACCAGCCCTGGACCGGTCCCGCAAAGTCTAGGTGCAGATGGGACCAGGGCTTGTTAGTGGATTCCCAGGATTGGATGGGAGTGTGTGGCAGGTCTGGCCGCAACTCTTGGCATTTGGTACACTTCTGGACCCGCCCCTCAATATCTTTGTCCAGGCCTGGCCACCACACGTAACTACGGGCCAGGGCCTTCATACATACTATGCCTGGGTGGGCCTCGTGTAGTGCCTCTAGTACTTGGGGCCGCAGAGGCCCGGGGATCACCACTCGAGATCTCCTTGTGGGCTGAGAGTTCGTGTCTCTGTGCCATGAAAGCGGCGAACTCCGGCCCTGGTTTCTCTGGCCACCCCCTTTCCCACCCAGTCCAAGACACGGGAAAGGATGTGGTCCTGCCACATGCAATGGGCCACATCTGATACCTGCACAGGGCGCTCCAGTAGGTCCTCCAGGAGCGCCACGTGGAAGGCTGGAGCAGGATCCGGGTCGCAGGATGGGAAAGGAAGATGGCTGAGGGCGTCGGTGTGTCCCATCGCCTTGCCCGGGTGATGCACCAAGTCGTAGGAGTAGCCAGACAAAAAAATTGACCACCACAGGACCCGCGGGGACAGCATGTGAGGGGTCTGCCGGTGGGGGGCAAGGAGACCCAGCAGTGGCTTATGATCCATAGCCATGGTGAACGATCGCCCATACAGGTAATCGTGGAATTTCTTGATGCCAGCTACAATCGCAAGGGCCTCCTTTTCGATTTGAGCGTAATTACGTTCCGCCGACGACAGGGTCCTGGAGTAGTAGGCTACCAGCACTTCCTTGCCGTTGGGTAGCTGGTGCCCCAAGACTGCCCCGACGCTGTAGGGAGATGCGTTGCAGGCCAGAATAACAGGGAGCCTCTCATCAAAATGCGCTAGGACCGCATTTGAAACTAATAAGTCCTTGATGGCCCGGAAGGCTGCGTCATGCTTGGGACCCCAGGCCCAAGCCGCTCCCTTGTCCAGGAGGTGATGCAGGGGTTCAGCGATGGCCGCTTTGTGTGGAAGGAAGGCGTGATAAAAGTTCAAAAGTCCCAAGAACGCCTGTAGTTCCGCCTTCGAAGACGGACGGGGTGCTTCCGTAATCGCCGCTACCTTCTCCTTGGTTGGGTGAATGCCGTCCGTGGTCACTTTGAATCCCAAGAAGTTCACAGAGGAGACTCCCAGGGTACACTTATCCTTTTGGAACTTGAGACCTGCGTCCTGGAACCGTTGTAGCACCATCCGTAGACGTGCTGCAAACATGTCAACGTCCGGGGCGGCGATGAGGACATCGTCGAAGAACGGTTTCACACCTGGAACATCTTTAAGGAGAGAATCCATTAGATGTTGAAAGATCCCTGGTGCCACACTGACCCCGAATTGGAGCAGTTTCACTTTGAACGCTCCCTTATGAGCCACAATTGTTTGTGCCTCTGCTGTTGCCTCGTCTACAGGAAGCTGCTGATAGGCCTGGGCCAGGTCGAGCTTTCCAAATATTTTGGCTCCCGCGAGGGAGGCCAGAATGTGGCTGACCACCGGTACTGGGTACGCATGGTCTTGTAACACCTTATTAATAGTGCATTTATACTCCGTGCAGATGCAGACTTCCCCATTAGCCTTGAGGGGGGTCACAATGGGAGTCTCCCACTTGGCATTGGAGACCGGCTCGAGCCCCCCTTGTGCCACAAGCTTTTCCAGCTCTGCCTCCACTTTGGGCTGGAAGGTGAGTGGTGGATGGTGGACGGCCACGTGGATGGGCCGGACCGCTGGGTCCAGGTCGAAGGAAACCCGGGGTCCTCTGTAGCAGCCCAATGAGCCATCAAAAATGGCGGGAAATTCCTTGCAGATGGATGAGAAGTTGGTAGAGCCCATGCGGTGTATTCTGGTCCACTGCACTCCGAGCGGCTTGAACCAGGCGCGACCTAGAAGACTGGTTAGATTGCGTTCTACCACGAGAAGGTTTAGCAGACCGTTAAATGTGTGGTACTGGACCCGGACCCTGGCTAGCCCCTTAATAGCCGCTAGGTTTTTTTGGAAGTCCTGGAGGACCAACCCAGCTGGCAGCCGTAGCCAGCATGCCCCCTTTGGGCAGAGGCGGCTGAACGTAGCTGTTGACACAATGGAATATGCGGACCCTGAGTCCAGTTCCATGGAACAGGGAACTCCCTCTATCCAGAGGGACACGGAAATCGTGCCCGGAATGGGCTGGGGCAAGTTCATTACTGTGGCCATGGGAATGACGCTGTCCACTTCCTCGAAGTTCACTGCTGGGGCACGGTGGCTGTTCCTTAGGCGGCAGGCCCGGGCGAGATGGCCTGCTTTCCCGCAGGCGCAGCAGACGGCATCACAGAAGCGGCATGTATATCTGTCGTGGTGGTCCCCACAGCTGGCGCATGTTGGGGCCTGCCTGTTGAGGGAAGCAGAAGAGGGAACAGAGAGAGATGCTGGGCGCTGGCCCTTGGGCCTGGAGATGCCGGGCTCATCCTTCTTCAAGCATGGTTGCATCCGGTGGACATTCTCTTCTTCGCTTGAGTCGGGTTCGGGAGGGGCCACCTGGTGGACTTTGGTGGCTGCCTTGTCCTTTTGCATTGTCTCGAACGCTGCTGCTGTTTGGAGCATCTTCTCCAAGGTTGGCTTCGACATTGCGATGAGGCGCCAGTGGAGCTTGGCTTCATGGATCCCTCTCATGAAGGCAGTCTCCACGTGGTCATCCACATGGTGGAATTCGCAGCCCACGGCTAGTCGACGGAGTTCAGCCAGGAAAGTGGCGGCTTACTCCCCTGGCTGCTGCTGGCGCTGTATGAACTCCCAGCGCCTAGCCAGTTTTGATGGCTTCGGGGCGAAGTAATCGCCGAGGGCCTTGATGAGCACGTCATGAGGCACCTCGGTGGGGTCTTGTGGGGCGAGTAGGTTCTGGGCCATCCGCATGACCTCCACCCCTATGGAACTCAATAGCCAGGCGCTCTTCAGGTCCGCCTCTGTGATTCCGTGGACCTTGAAGGTGCAACCCAGCGTCTTGAGCCAGGACTCCCACGTCTCTGGGCGAGACGTATCAAAAGGGGTCATTGGTCCCGGAGCGTTTGCCATAGTTACCGGAGCAGGAGCGGTGGCAGCGGGTTAAGCGATGTCCTCATGGTCTTGTGGTGGTGCCGGGGAGCGCTGAGGCTTGGCGCTGCCTAGTGCCGGAGGATTGGGGCTCAGAGCGGCTTGCGGCAAGGCGTTGGAGCGCTGGAGCTCAGAGATGCCTGCGGCCGGCGGGACAGAGCTCGCTGTGCTGCTGCGGTTGGCTGGAGAGTCGCTCATCAGGATCCCACCTTTGTCGCCACTGAAAAGTATTGGAGTTGGGAGTCCATGGAACAGTGAAACAGCTAGATCTCTATTGCTGGTCCAGATGAAGCATACAACCCAGGGCTCCGAGCCCTCCTTTTATGCTGGTCAGGGATAATCCCCTGACCTAGCCCAACTGGCCTGATAGGCTATTATCAGTCTATTTACATCTCATAGGTTCCCTGGGAGAAACCTAGGTACATGATTGGTGGCCGGTTTGAATCTACCTGGCCTTTGTTCTACCTGGCTGAAGCTCAGGTAGTTCCTTGACCGTGTGCTCTGGCCACATGGTGGTCGCCATTACTGGAGCACATGGCGACCACATGGTCAATACATAACATGACCCATGCGGGAATGCTCCACTTCTCGCCAGCTCATTTAAACAAGACTGCACAAGAAGCCAGCCCAAAGCTGACTTGGTGGGGAGCACTCTGCTTCCTACCGGCTCAGCTGAGCTTAGGACTGGCTTCCCATGCAGCCTCATTTAAACGAGCAGAGCGCTTCCCACTGAGTCAGCTTTGGCCTGGCTTCTCCTGCAGCCTTGTTTAAATGGGGCTGCAGGAGAAGCCAGCACTCTGCTTCTCACTGACTCAGTTGATCCTCGGGCTGGTTTCTGCACTCACTTTAAACTTTAAAAGGACTGCAGTAGAAAGCCTGAGAGATGGGAGCAATGTACTCCCGACAAAACAGTGGAGTGGGGAGAGCAATCTGCTCCTGTCTCTCCACTGAATATATTTGGGATTTTTTTCAGTTTCCCTGGATATCTTTGGATTGCCAAAATATACTGGAAAAATAATGATTAGGGGTTTTGTTTTGTTTTGTTTTGTTTTGCAGGGGGGGTATATTTTCAGCTTGGGTAGATCTGAATGCACACCCCTAGTATCAACACTAGCTTTTTAGTTAGCTTTAGGTGAAGCCATGCTGTTTTCTGATATCTTTATTTGGGGTGCTGGGGCCTAGACTGGCCTGGCAAACAGAAAGTGACCTGAGGGTACATGCAATGACGTGGGGGAGCAGCCATCGGCAATGGTGTGATACTGCTTCTGGATAAAACTTGGAAGTGATGGAAGGGAAGTCTACAGTAGAATCATGGAGTTTTTGGTGATTCCTAGAAAGGAATCTGCCCAATGATTCTTTTAATTTTTTCCCTGCTGCTTATCTTAATGCTGCTGAGGGACTGGCAGATATGCTGTATTTAAGGGAGGCTGTGCTAGGCAACCTACCAATGGCTGCATTTGGGGGGAAGATCCACACTGGCTCCAAACTTAGCTAGCAGTTTCTGCTGGGTTTGTTTATCCTTACCTGAACATGGATTGTGCTTCAAGGTGTGAGGTCGCATCCCTCTACAGTGATGTGCTGTAAGGCCTTTACAAGTTTTGCTAAGAACCAAGGGTGTTCCTTCCCGTACTCATCCTTTTCTAATATTTGTGATGGGAAGTTTAGGACATGCCCTCCATCATGGTTGATGCCTTGGTGTGCTTGCCAATCATGCCTTTCTGTCATGAACCACCCACTCTATTCCTACCAATTATTTATGGCCTATCCGGTTAAAGCATGAACAAATAGAATCAAAAAAAGTTGTGAAAAATGCTACTGTAATATTATTATAATAAATGTGATGCAATAAAGACTATAAGTTCAGTTCTTTCCAAAGGGTTTTCACAAGATATTTTCACAAGAAGAGATTGCGAGGTTTTCTAGAATAAAATCTCTCATTTCTTCCATCATGGACTTCATCCGAACAAGAATATTTGGTATGTTGCATGACGCATACACAAGGGCATAATTATCACAACATCATCACAGTCGAATAGTAGTACACTCAATCATGGTCAAACCATTTCTAATGAAGGCTATAATGCTCCCTTCATTAGAAATGGTTTGACTATGATTGAGTGTACTACTATTCGACTGTGATGATGTTGTGATAATTATGCCCTTGTGTATGCGTCATGCAACATACCAAATATTCTTGTTCGGATGAAGTCCATGATGGATGAAACGAGAGATTTTATTCTAGAAAACCTCGCAATCTCTTCTTGTGAAAATATGTAAGTTCAATACCCCCACTGTAGTAACACTGTGAAACAGGCAGAGAAAAGTGCCCCAACAACCAGGCAGAGCAACCCAAAAATTCCTGCTTGGCCCTAAATACCAGCACACAGCTAATCCCAAAATTTCCTTCTTAGCAATTACTTTGGAACCTTCTTTATTCTTTCTGAGGAGAAAGTTATACTTATTAAGTCTCTCTCTCTCTCTCTCTCACACACACACACACACACACACACACACCATGGCCATTTCTGTGGACACTTGTATTCAGAGACTATAGCCATAAGCAGGCATGACAAGTCTTTCTACAAACCTGTAAAACATCCCAGGCTTGCAGAAAAAAATCTGAAATCTTAACACTGGGAGGATGACAGCCAGCATGGTGTAGTGGTTAGAGTGTAGGACTAGGGTCTGGGAGCTTGCTGGTAACCTTAGGCCAGTCACCCACTCTTAGCCTACCCTACCTCACAAGGTTGTTGTGATGATAAAATGGAAGGGAGAGGAATGATGTAAGATGTTTTGAGTCCCCATTTGTGAAAAAGATGGAGTATAAATGGAGTAAATAAATAAACATGGGAACAAAAGAAATGATGGTGGTAGGTAGGAAAAAGAGAAGCAAACAGGGTCAATTGAGGATATGAAGGCTGCCAAGAGGACAGATATAGTGTGGGAAGTGCAATGCTCCCTCCAAGTTGTGGAGTCTTGTGAGCAAAAATTCTACTTTGTAAGCTACTGGCATTAAAGATGTGAGCGAGTGTTTAGGCTAATGCATACATTAGTTTGCTCTGGAGCCATCCTTCCTGAGCTAAGGCAAAATGTGTGAGTCAAAGGCTAATAAACCTAGCTCACACTAACTCAGTTTAGAAGGAATACTGGAAGGATATATACAGGATCTCCAAAAGTCCTTGCAGGTTCCTCACCATGCAACTGGGACCAGCCCTGTCAGCACCATGCAGCCTAGCCAAGCCCAGTGGCTAGGTTGGGACCACACAGCTTGGTCAAGACTTTTCCCAGAGAGATGCTGCCAGGAGGAAGGAAGGAGAGAAAGCTGAAGATGGGGTGGGTGTAGATAAAACTAATTTGGCTGATGGGCAAGTGCAGCCAGACTCATAGTCAGATGTACATTGGGCAAACTTACCTTTAAAAGTGCTCATTCCCTTGGCACTGCAAGAGAATCATACAAAAGGGTAGAAGGAACTTTTGCCCCCCCCTTCACTCGTGCAGAGGGCAGCAGGGTGGCCTTTTGATTTTTTTCTTTGGCACTGCTCATTCTTCTTTCCCCTCTCACAGGGCTCCATTGCTGCTCCATGCAGACAAGCATTCTTTAAAATGAGCTCCCCCAATGTATGTCTGACTGTGAGTCTGATCACACACCTGTGGCCTAGCCATAAGTAGCCTAGCCATAAGTATGCTTTCAGAGTGGTCACCACTTGAGTGTCTTAGCTTAGCTAAGTGTCTTAAATCAAAATAATAGGTGCCTTTCTTACCAACTAGATACAGCAAGGGTCTGTGTTCTTTTAGTGATTTTCTGGCTGACATTGTACAACTCAGACTCTATAGAAATGAATGGGAATTATTGGTCCTTAGAAAGCACCAAGTATCAAAAGCCAAATGATATTGTTACGGCTCTAAATTTCTCCCCCTATTTTTAAATCAAGTATATTTCCTTTTTGTGTTGTTCTTGTTTATTGCCTCCATTTTAAAATTACCTGTCATACTAGGTGCTGCTGACAGCACTGCAATTTCACTGTCATAATAGTGCTTCAGGTGCCAAGAATCACAATAATTAAATTTACTGCTGTTCTTGAGCTTTCCAGTGAACTACATTCTGTCATTTTAACTCAAGTCAATGATTTGAGCATTGTTTGCTTTTACTAATTCTTGAAAGAATTAACTAGATTCAGACCTTATCCCTTGTCTAATCATTCCTTTGAAGCTTTAAAATATTTTTGTATATTCTTTTTAACTTTATGTTTGCATTCATCAAAACTTACAAAGTTAGAGAGTTGTAAGTATGTATAATGTGCTTATCTACTATGATACTTCCATTTAGACTTGTGATTCATGTTCTCCTTATTTTTAATTGAATTCTGGGGTTTTTTTTAAAAAAAAACCTTAAAACTAATTTCCAATTGTTACTTACCACGTGTTATCAATGATCAGATGTTTAGTTGGGAAACTGATAGGCATTAGATTCAGGACAGACCAAAGGAAATACTTCTTTACACAGAGAGTGATTAAAATGTGGAATTCACTATCAGATGATGTAGGAATGGCTGCAGGCATAGTCAGCTTTAAAAGGTGATTAGAGAGATTCATGGAGGAGAAGTCTATAAGTGGCTACTAGCCATGGGACCTCCACATTCAGAGGCAGTCAGCCTCTGAATCCTAGTACAGGGAGGCAACATCAGGGGAAGGCCTCAGCCTCTATGCCCTGTTGTTGGCCCTCTAGAGATACTCCAGAGATACTGGGACACTTTGTGAAAGAAGATACTGGACTAGATAGACCACTGGTCTGATTCAGCAGGGTTCTTCTTAAGTTCATAAACTGTTTCACCACCAAGAGATGCCTCAGGGTGCTCACCAAATGTTCTCTCTTAACTCTTGCTATTTTAGGCTACTCTATTAGGACCTATCCAGTCCTAAAACCACACAAATTAATCATGCAAGAAGAATGCGGTTGAAGCAGATGAATTGCATTTTACCCTTTTCTTTTGAACCCTTTGCTCAGTCTGGTGCTGTGCTAAGAGTATGCTTGTAAATATTTTCTTTTTCATAAATACTTCATAACTTTTTATTCTGTTAGTGGTTCTCTGTACCACATAGACCTCCACCTACTTGGACATGCTATTTTAAAGAGGGGGGAGGCAGTCAGTTGGCAAGTGGCTATTCCTCCAGGGGCACACCAGGCAGTAAACTGCCCCCATGGTGACCAGGTTGTAATGTAGTAGTTTCTGTGTAACAACTGGCCTGCCATGTGCTCCCAGGTAATGGCGCCCACTGCATGGCCAGAGTACATGGTCAGGCAGAGAGGGGAGCTTGAATCTGGAGGAACAATAGACATCTGGATTCTAAGCCGCCACCAATGTGGGACCTAGGTTCTCCCTGGGGAGCCAATGCTGCCAAAGGCTCCTCCAGGGAACCTATGACAACATGTGCATATGTAAAGCCCCTATCAGGTCTTTTGGGTGCGGCTGGAGGTGTGGCTCCGGCCAGCATATAATGAGGGCCCTGGAGCCCTGGAAGCATACTTGTTCTGACCATCTACTGGACATGCTGAATCACTCAATAAAGGCTTCATGATTCACTGTTCCTGGTCTCCCAAGCACAGTACTCTTCACTGGCAATGAAGATGGGATCCCGATGAGTGACTCCTTGGCCAACACCAGCATCGCATTGAGCCCAGACCAGATCCGTCAGCCACCGGCCCCGCTAGGCTCCAGCGCCACCGCACCACCATCGGCTCCTGAGGATCTCGCTCAACACACTGCTGTACATCCCAGAATGGCTACTGCTCCGGGAACCACCCACCCATTCGATCCAGCCTGCCCTGAAGACTGGGAAGCCGGGACAGACCAACTCACATCCTACTTTGATGCACAGGACATCATGGATGCCAGAAAGAAGAAGTCCTGGCTCATGGCCTCCTGTGGGGTAAAGACGCTGAAGTTACTCTGCAGCCTGCTTCCCCCTCGTACCCCAGCGGAGCCACGTACGATGACATCATGGTTCTCCTAAGGAGCCACTTCTCACCAAGACCCTCCAAGAACACGCAGCAGGTGAAGTTCTTCCGCCGGCTGCAGCAGAAGGGTGAGTCTGCCTCCAATTACCTGGCGGCCCTCTTCCATCTCCTGGTGGGGTGCGAGTTTGTGGCCGTAGAGGACATGCTATACTCTGCATTCCTGTGTGGGGTTCGTGACCCCAAGCTTCAAAGGAAGCTGATGGCCAACTCCACCGCCACCCTGGATGAGATGCTAACCATGGCTTGCGCCTTTGAGGTCTCTCAGCACCCTTCGCAGGCTCTGCCCCGGGGGGGGGCGACTTCAGAAAGTCCAGGGCCTTACCCTGCAGGACTTTCAGAAGAACCCGAAACCGATAACGGGGTTGGGCAAGTTCCAGGTCCAATTTAAGAACTTTATGGGACGTTTCGGCCTCCTGGTGGTGGCAGGCAACCTCACAAGCCTGCTGGGACTCTCCTGGTTCCAGCCCCTAGGGCTGGGCATCACCGGGGTACACAGTCCAGCCCATGCGCATACTGGTCCGCCATCCGCCGCTCACACTGCGGCCCAAAATCAAGTGGAAGCTTGATAAGTTGGTCACCCAGGGAGTACTAGAACCAGTGTCCCACGTCAGATGGGAGACCCCGATTGTGATGCCAGTGAAGGCAAATGGGGACATCCGCATCTGCGCGGACTATAAGTGCGCCATCAATACAGCACTGCAGGCCCACACCTACCCAGTCCCGGTCATCAGCCACGTGTTGGCCTCCCTGGCTGGGGCACGAGTGTTTGGGAAACTAGACCTGGCCCAGGCTTAGCAGCAGCTGCCAGTCGACGATGCCACAGCAGAAGCACAGACCATTGTGACACACAAGGAGGCATTTAAGATAAAGCGCCTCCAGTTTGGGGTCAGCGTAGCCCCTGGTATCTTTCAAGAGTTAATGGACCGTTTGTTAAAAGGTCTTCCAGGGGTGCAGCCCTTTTTCGACGACGTTCTGATCGCGACTCTGGACATGAAGACCTTCTTGGCCCGCCTACGCTCTGTCCTCCAGCGATTCCAGGATGCCGGCCTGAAGGTGAAATGCAAGAAGTGGCTCCTCAGAGTGCCTGTGGTGGATTTCCTCGGCCTCAAGGTGGACGCCCACGGAATTCACCCCACTAAGGACAAGGTGAAGGGCATCTCCAATGCCCCAGCCCCCAAGTCCAAGGCTGAGCTGCAGTCTTTTCTGGGACTCATCAACTTCTACCACACCTTCCTTCCCCACAAGGCGGCAGTAGCTGAGCCCTTACACAGGCTCCTGGACAAAAGCGCCACCTGGACGTGGGGTCCCCGCCAGGCGGCAGTCTTCCAGGGCATCAAGGACCTCCTAATGTCCAATGTGGTCCTCGCCCACTTCGACGAAGCCCTGCCCATCGTATTGGCCTGTGACGCATCTCCTTATGGGGTGGGGGCAGTTTTGGGTCACAAACTGCCAGACAGCCAGGAGGTCCCATTCGCGTATTACTCTCGGACCCTAGCCCCGGCTGAAAGGAACTATGCTCAGATAGACAAGGAAGTGCTTGCGATCATGGCCGGGATCAAAAAGTTCCATACTTACTTGTACAGGCGCAAGTTCACGGTTGCCACGGACCACAAACCTCTTCTGGGCCTCCTCACCCCAGATCGCCGCACGCCACAAATGTTGTCCCGCGAGTCTTCTGATGGTCGATCTTCCTCGCAGGGTACAACTACGACTTGGTGCATTGCCCAGGGAAGGCCATGGGCCATGCAGATGAACTCAGCCGCCTTCTGCTGCCCTCCTGCGACCCCGACCCATCTCCGGCTTACCATGTCGCTCTGCTCGAGGACCTGCCGGACTGGCCGCTTCAGGTAGGGGACATGGCCTGGCGCATGGCCCGAGACTGTTAACTCTCCCGGGTCTCCGACTGGGTGGGAAGGGGGTGGCCCAAGAATCCAGACCCTGAATTTGTGGCCTTCTCAATCCGGCGTGCAGAGCTCTCCACCCACAAGGGGTGCCTATTCTGGGGCTCGAGGGTAGTGATTCCAGAACCCCTCCGCCCACGAGTGCTGACCACTCTGCATGAGCACCACCCTGGGGTAGTACGAATGAAGGCCCTGGCCCGGAGCTACATCTGGTGGCCAGGCCTTGACAAGGAGATAGCGGACCAGGTCTGCCGCTGCAAAAAGTGCCAAGAGACCCATCCAGACCCGCCACATGCTCCCGTCCACCCCTTGGAGTCCACCCAATGCCCCTGGTCCCAGCTCCACGTGGACTTTGCGGGCCCGGTACAGGGGCAACTTTTCTTTATTCTAGTTGACAGCTACAGCAAGTGGCTGTAAGTCGTTCCTGTGTGTGCCACCTCCTCTGAAGCCACCATTCGAGCAATGTTGCGCATCTTTGCCACCCATGGCCTGCCAGACACCATCGTCTTGGACAACAGCACAGCTTTCACCTCCGTGGAATTCCAGCACTTTGTGGAGCTCCATGGCATCCAGCATGTGAGATCCGCCCCTTTTCACGTGGCCACGAACGGCCAAGCAGAGCGATGGTCTGCATCACTAAGGAGGCGCTGAGGCACATGGACCAGGGGGATCTGGGGTTTAAGTTAATGGCTTTCCTATTTGGCCAGTGCACCACCTCTCACTCAGCTACCGGTTGCAGCCCCGCAGAGCTGCTCATGGGCTGCCAGCTGACAACCCAGCTCGACCGGCTCCACCCTGATCGGGCGCCGGCCACCTCCAAAGAACCCAGCCTCCAAAGAACCCAACCCGGCCACCTCCAAAGAACCCAACGTCCCCAAAGCTCCCAGAGGGTTCGCACCAGAGGACCCGGTCTACGTCCACAACTACATTTGGGGCCCCCTGTGGTTGCCAGGGTGGATTATCCACGTCACCAGTCCCCTCTCCTATGAAGTCGCAGGCGAGGAAGGACAACGGTGGAGGCGCCATGTGGACCAACTTTGCCGCTGCCTGCACACCTTCTCCGTGGACGATCCAGGGCTGGACTTCCCAGATGCGGAACCCGAGGTACCAGAGACAGACGATCCACCCGCCCCACAATCGACCAAGACTCTGCAGGAGGACACCACAGAAGCCGGCTGGCTGGATATCACTCCAGTCGCTGTCCCTGCACTGGCACCAGACCTGGCTCAGCCCGTGGCAGATTTCCTCGAATCTCCGCTCCCTACACCGGCGGCTCCGGTGACCCCGCACCGCTCGACCAGAGAACGGAAACATCCCGCACACCTCAGAGACTATGTTTGGTAAGGGACAGTCCAGACTATGGGGGGAGGGGTGTAATGTAGTATGCTCTGTGTTCTAACCAGCCTGCCATGTGCTCCCAAGTAATGGCGCCTGCCGCATGGCCAGAGCACATGGTCAGGCCTAGAGAGGGGAGCTTGAATCTGGAGGAACAATAGACATCCGGATTCAAAGCCTCCACCAATGTGGGACCTAGGTTCTCCCTGGGGAGCCAATGCAATCAAAGGCTCCTCCAGGGAACCTATGACAAACATGCACATATGTTAAGCCCCTATCAGGTCTTTTGGGTGCAGCCGGAGGTGTGGCTCTGGCCAGCATATAATGAGGGCCCTGGAGCCCTGGAAGCATGCTTGTTCTGACCATCTACTGGGCATGCTGAATCATTCAATAAAGGCTTCATGATTTCACTGTTCCTGATCTCCTGAGTCCAGTAGTCTTCACAGGTTCTGGGCAGTGGAAGACACAGAGGCAATGCCTCAGTAGTTGGATGAGATGCTGGGAGTCCTGACTCTCCCAGCAGGCAATTCCTACAAAAGTCAAGTGGTGGCGGCAAGATACAAGAGAGAGAGAGAGAGAGAGAGAGAGAGAGAGAAGCCTTTCCTGATGTTGAGAAAACCCTGGAAGGAAGGGTGGAACAGGGCCTGCAGGCCAGAGCAGGACTGTTCCACCACAGCTGTGAAAACACTAGAGGGTCCACCTAAATCAGCTGTGACTTGATGGCACTTTCTACTACAGAGGAAATAAGATTGTAGTCTGTTGAAGTGTTTTTTGTATGTATCATTTTGTTTTTACTCCATTGCTGTTTACCTTGTAACCCAGCATCTTCAATTTTTTATGTCATGCCTTCAACAGGGTTTGTAGGGGGAATGAGTGCACGGTTTTCCAGTACTGTAATCCTAGTCTGATTGGGGGGGGGGGGTTTGCTTTGAGTCTCAACAAGAAAGGTAGGCTATAAGCGAAGTAAATACATAAATCAATCATTGTTTTAAAAGGGGAATGATAGGGAGAAACAGCTCCAAATGGCAAGTGCTGGGTGGAGGGTGGGGCATGTATATAGTTCCTCCCCACAGTAAAATTTTGATTGGCTGGAGTAAAATGTTCCCAGAATTCCAAAGTCCATAACCCATCAATGAATGGCAAGATTTTTTATTTTAAGCTTCTACACCATAGCAGTCCAGGAACTCAGTTCATGCCTGATCTTAGTTTAATTTAAGTGGCATCTTAATACAGCCTATGAATAAACATCTAACTTGCTTTTAACAAAGTGGTTGCAATCCTGCCAAAAAAATTTCAACACTATGCAGTAACAGTGCTTAATTGTACAATATTTGGGATAATTGACCACAGATTAGAGACTTCATCTAGAGAGATGGATAAACACAAAGGCTGCTTGCATAGTGAGAGTTTAAGTTTGTTTAGTTAGTTAGTCATGAATAACAAGCAGATTTTGATACTGGAATTCAAATTACTTTTGAAAACTTTCAGCATTACATATGGTTTTCCAGGTTGCTTTGAAGCTTAAGTGAAATCACTTGGTAGATTTGTTTGTTCTCTTGTTTGTTTTGTTTTTCAACTAAAACATGCTCATGATGCTAGATTACCGGAACTGGCTTCAGTCCAGTACAAAATTAAATGTTCTTACTACCATTGGGCTTCTATATGAAATTAATGTGGTTGTTGTTGGGTTTGTTTGTTTTTGGTAATCAGGGCCACTTACTTTCATGTAAGATATTTAAAAATTGGGTAGAAGGTCTTACTGCTTTCTATATGAGAAGAATGACTACCATTGGTATACAACTTTTCAAGTAGTTTCAGAGGAGAAATTGTGATGGATATTTGGGATATGTAGGACTTAGTCAAACAATATGCAGCAGCTGCCATTGGAGTTGCCATGATGACTTAAGTAACATGACTGAATGGTAAAGAAATAAAAATGCTTATATAATCATATTTTGCAGATGCTCCAATCTTTGTGTCAAATCAAACAACATATTATTCATGGGAAGGAAACCCCATCAATATAAGCTGTGATGTTCTATCTAACCCATCAGCTTCTATTCAGTGGAGACGGGGGAAATTGGTTTTACCTGGAAGAGACTCAACTCATCTAAAGATTCACAGTGCTGGAAACAAACTGGTATTAGAGGTAAGAGAGTGAATACAGGTAAATAACTTGCATCCTACTTTGTTGAAGTTTTAACTCTTTTACCATCATATCACTCTGACTAGAATTAGTACTGAAAAATTCAAGCCCTTTATACATTTTGTTACTGTGTCATTATCAATCATTTAGCTTCTTTTTCTGAACTGTCCAAAATTAATGTAAATATTTAAACATACAAAGGTGCAGGACCTGGGGCTTTTCTGTATTCTCATCTTCCTTGCTTATGTCTTCTTATTGCATTGGGAGGGGGACATAAAGCATTGTCGGACATAAAGCAGTGTAATATAGAGTTGTCCACCAGAGGGAGAAAAACGTGTGGAACAACAACAACAAAACCCTCTGAAGCAACAAGAATACACAAAGCGAGGAAAATGAAAATGTGAATAAAAGTCCTAGCCCAGTCTAGAGCAGGGAACAGCACCCGTGTACAGAGAATTCCTGCCTCTTGCTACCACTTACATGCATTTATTTATTTATGTAAGTATTTGTACCTGGCTTTTCTCCCCAATGGGAACCCAAAGCACCTTGCAACATCTTTCATTTTATCCTTAAAAATTCTGTGTGGTAGATTACACTTATGGACACTCACTGATTCAGCAAGCTTTCATGGCAGAGTAAAAATTCTTGCCAGGGCTCATGCAAATGACTGTGCATATACATAGGCTGCAGTCACACACACTAAATAATCCACTTTTGATCCACTTTCAACGCACTTTCCAACTGAATTTTGCCAGTTCACACAGTAAAATCCAGTTGGAAAGTGCACTGAAAGTGGATTATTTAGTGCAGGGGTCCTCAAACTACGGCCCGCGGGCCACATGTGGCCCGCTGAGGGCATTTTTCTGGCTTGCCGGGTGTGCCGCTGCCTGTCCTCCAATTCCCAGCAGCACACAAAGCAGCGAAAAAATTGCAGTCGACTCGTCCCGGGCCACATGACAAAGCCCCGCCCCCCCTGCTTCCAGTCAGCCAGGAGGAGGCAAAAGGAAGACTGGAAGAGGGTAAGTGTGAGGTGGCAGGCGCTCCGGCTGGCCCCAAGTCTCCTAGCCAACTGAGAGGCCTCTCAGCCGGCTAGGAGACCTGCGCCAGTCCCAAGAGCCAGGCGGGGGTCTTTTTCGAGGCTTTTTGTGCTGCTGGGAATCGGAGGGGGAGAGAGAGAGGTTTCTCTTTCCCATCATGATGCCTGCAGTAGTGGAGTTTCAGGAAGAAGCAGCTGGGGGCTTGCTGCTGAGGATGCCGAGTTCTTTGTTTCTTCGGAGAGGGAAAGAAAACAGCCCCGTCAAGGGTGCCTTTTTGCGCACCTCCCCCCCCCCCCGTGCGCCTTCCCTACCCGCAAAATAACCAAAGAAAAAGCCCATCTTTTGGATCCTGTGTGTGTGTGTGTGTGCGTGCCTACGCACGCTTTCTCTTGCCTTGCTTTTCTCCGGTCATCTTCACCCGGCCCCCTGGAGAGGGAGAGCCGCGCCATGCAAGACGTGAGGCTTTTTGTGCTGCTGGGAATCGGAGGGGGAGAGAGAGAGAGAGAGAGAGAGAGAGAGAGAGAGAGAGGTGTTTCTCTTTCCCATCATGATGCCTGCAGTAGTGGAGTTTCAGGGAGAAGCAGCTGGGGGCTTGCTGCCTTAAAAAGTTTGTGAGGATGCTGAGTTCTTTGTTTCTACGGAGAGGGAAAGACAACAGCCCCATCAACGGTGCCTTTTTGTGCACCTCCCCCCCACACACGCCTTCCCTACCCGCAAAATAACCAAAGAAAAAGCCCATCTTCATAGTTTTTTTTTTAAAAAAACTATAGTCCTGCCCTCCAACGGTCTGAGGGACAGTGAACTGGCCCCCTGTTTAAAAAGTTTGAGGACCCCTGATTTAGTGTGTGTGACTGCAGCCATAGAAAGGTGAAAGTAGACCATGAAAACAGAGTTCTACTAGCTTTAGGAAGGTGATAAGCTCAGTCAGATTGGGTCAGGCCCTCATAGTGTAGACACTTTCCTAAACTTCCCACTGCTATTAATCATGACAAATTATTATTCTTAAGAATTTTCACCTGTTTAAAAATGCATTCATTAAAATTGAAATAGTAATAGGTCATAAAAATACTTCATTGTTTTCACATCTAATGTGTATTATGTCTTAAGATTGCTCCCACATCTGACAATGACTTTGGGCGGTACAACTGCACAGCCACAAACCGAATAGGAATGCGATATCAAGAATATATACTTGACTTAGCTGGTAAGTGTATATTTTTTTGTTTAATAATTTAATAATTATGTCTTGTCATAAAGTACAAAATTAATGTTCAAAGCTTACAAATAAGGAAAGTGTAGTATAAATAAAGCAAATTATTCATATAATTCATAAAAAGCAAATAACTAAAATTAGTACACAGAATCACAGTCTCAGTGAAAACACTGTTATCTATACTGTGTTTTAAGCTAAAAATATCAGGAAAATGAACTTTTGCCTTAGCTCTAGTAATGATCATTGCATGTTATTATAATGTCTATACATAGAGAAAATTTCCAATGAGATAATCCTTGTAGTCTGTTGCAGCAACGAAACAGTGTCTAGTAGCATCTTAAAGACTAATCGGTTTACTGTTGTACAAACTTTCAGGGGCTAGAACCCAGCATCAGCTGAATTAAACTGAACGCTTCATATATAGAAAGTGATATATGTAATTTGTGCTTATAGAGTTTGTTCAACCCAGTTCTTTGATATTTTGCCACCTCAGTACTTGCCTTTCTATACAAGACATTTGATGGTTCCTCTTTATGTTAGGGCATTTGCTCTAGCTTGACTTAATGCTACTCCTTCTGAAGTATTAGAACAAAGTTTGCCACTGGACTCAAACTTTTTTCTGCTGATTCACACCAAAACGGCTACCAAACTGAATCTGCTTTCTGAAGTACTGTGTGGGAAGTTTTGTAATATGTCCTTGTGGCCTGGGTAAAATCAATACCATCTCATAAAATACTAGAACGTTTCTTTTATACTGTTTTTATGAATTGGTGGATTTTACCTCTTTTACCAAGTTTATCATTCAATAATTCTCAAATGGATGTTATTCTCTATCTGATGTAGACAGTGATCCAAATATAACCTTATCAGTGTTAAATTCCTGTCTTTCTTTAGAAATTAATTTAGCAGTCTTTTAGTCATTACTCAAGATCTATTGATCAGAGGAACTCAAGGAAGGAAGGAAGGAAGGAAGGAAGGAAGGAAGGAAGGAAGGAAGGAAGGAAGGAAATGTTAATGGTAGAGTTAAAAAGTTAGAAAGTGCATGATCTGATAATTATGGTTGCCTTTTGCATCAATATTTCTTGAATTAAACCTGTAATATGTTACAGTCTTTTAATTGCATGGTTCATATTTTATTTCCTTTCCTTCATTCTACACATATCTATGTACTGGGATTTCATTTCATGCATCTAATGAGGTGGACCCTATCCTGAGAAAGCTTATACTGCAATAAATTTGTTGGGCTTCATGGCTATAACAGAATTTTTCATTATTACTCTATAACTTTGGATCAAATTGGTATTTTCAGAGCCAAAGTAGAACTGTATCAGAAGATGCAGGCTGGTAATAAGAACCTTTATGTGAAATCTCAGTTTGTGGGTTCTGTGGGACAGAATTTGGAATGAATCTTGCAATAATTCAAAGAGAATAAAACATTTTTACTTTACACTTAACATCATATCATGCAATTAGAACATAGAACTTGGTAACACAACAGAATGTTTGTTTAAAGTCCAAACAATTAACTTTTCCCTCCTTCACAGTTTGCCACCCCCAAAGTCCATCTCTTTCCTCTTGTTGGTGGCTAAGGAAGTCTCCA
This sequence comes from Lepidodactylus listeri, assembly GCA_029233225.1. Lineage (NCBI taxonomy): Eukaryota > Metazoa > Chordata > Lepidosauria > Squamata > Gekkonidae > Lepidodactylus > Lepidodactylus listeri. The sequence goes on along the minus strand of JARCFY010000001.1, from coordinate 111,399,467 downwards.
GCTGAAAACTCTTTTCACTGGCTTCAAAGATGAGGGTCCCAAATGAACTCCCTGTTAGATATCACAGCCATGAAACAATAATTCTAAAATTTACAATTTGGGAGAAAGGTCTCCCTCCCATAACAGTTTCCATACACAAATCATAGTTACCTTAAACAAGGTGATAAGAGCCTATGATTAAGTTCAAGCTCCTCAGCAGGGCAGTCTTGCTTCCCTCTTTTGCTTTCAACACATTTGGCAACCTTCTGAATCTAAAGGCTGCACCCCTTCATGGCTCATTCAATTTCTAGCTAGGGGTTACATATGCACAAACCACAATAAGGCACAGTGATTAGTGCATCATTTACCAAACTATATGGAATAGGAATGCTGACAAGCCAACACAGACAGAAAGTCAGAACATTCTTCATTGCTGTTTTTCAGTACTTAGTTTGTGAAGTATTGTATTGTGGAACATAAATTGGGTTTCTTGTTTGGTATAAAATGGGAACAATTACAACAGCACTGATTTACTCCAGCAAAGGATGTGAATCAGAGAAACAGCTTTCACCACAAAGCCAGGCTGTTGCAAGGTGATGATTATGTACCTTTCTGTCTAGCTTCATTTGCTGTAATCGTTCTTCAGTTCTTAAAGGTTGATTATGCTGGCTAAATGTCACTGTGTCTCCTTCATAAGCAATTAACATTTTCTTTATCAGTTTTATGAGAATGACCCTTAATGCATACTGTAAAATAGAAGTGTCAAAAAAGGAAGAATTGGAGTATTTTCTTTGTTGTAGGTCATTTTGTGTGAGAAATAAAAGGAAAGCAACAAAAATAACTTTCCTTGGTAACATAGACACAGGGTGTTTGCCAAGCAAATAGTAAACAAGTTCTTCACCATCACAAATATATACTGATGGTGGTTTATGCAAGATGCTACAAGATAAAGATGCTAAGTTTTAAGAACACACTATCATCTTTCAACCAGGCATGCAACATGTTTAGCATTTATTCTGTACAATATCAGATTTTAGAAAATATATGCAGATATATACCCGGAAACCTTATTGTAGCCCACTCATTATATCTGCTGATCAAAATGCTAAAAATGTAGTAGAAGTCATTTTTTGCCAGTAACTGCAGTTCTAGCTTGGAATAAGTAAAGTTATTGAACAGTTGAATTTGAGGTGAATGGTATGATTGCACCCTTATTCAGAGTAAAGAGTCAGACACAATGATTGGATGAACTATGGGCCACTTTATTTAAATTAACAATCTGTAAAAATGGCAAGGGCTAAATGTGAAATGTGGCATGGTCCAGGCCAAGGGTCAGTCCTGACCCCTCCCTACTCATATAATGGGAAGTCAACCCACCCCCAGTTTGAGCCAGTATCTGTGGCTCACACTGGCAGGCACAGCGAACAGGCATGCCCTGGAGATTCAGCCACCAAGCTGTAGAACTTAGGCGGCTGATTAATCCATGCAGTCCCAAAAGCAGTCTGCCATCTTTACCCCAGGTTGCGCAACCCAAAGACTAATCCAGCCAGACTCCTATCCCCAAAACTGGGGTAATTAATTGGTGCTCCCCTTAGCCACATATCACTCACCAGCCCCAATCCAGCCATCTAAAATGACCAACCTAACAAAAAAGCACCACCCTAAGCCAATTCCACAACCCGCTGAATAGCAGTATGTGGTAGGTGAAAAAACATCCCCGACATAGGCCAATCAGTCCGGGATCAAAAATTCCTACCCAGCCCCTGAAAAAGGTGACCAGCCAAAGCCCATACAATGATCAGGGTGGGAGGGTGGGCCAAGCTTTCAGCAGCAACTGAATAGGGGCGGGAGTGGATCCGGCCATTAATAGGCCAGCTGTACCCCTTGAGCAAGTCATGTTGCTGGCCCAGCTCACATGTTCACACTTCCTCCTACAAAGGAGGCAAAGGCAGCCCTCAGCAGTAGGGCTGGGCCATCTGTCGGTAGGGCCAAATTCTTCCCTAGCCCCAAAGTTTCTTGCATGCTTACTGACCTGTGTGAATTCTCACCAAGAGCTGGGAGTAGTATTGCCAGCAGGCCTGTAGCAACAATGGGGCTTGGGGGGGGGGCTCTGCCCCCTTTCTTAAAGGCACGGCCCCACAAGAATTTGTCCTGTAAACTTTTTTCCAATCATTTTAAAACATTTTTTAAAAGGTGTGTGCTCCTTTAATCAGAGTGAGGTGGTGTAGTTGACTAATTCCTGCACTAAGCAAGGAGGTTGGAGTAGATGACTTCTAGGATCCCTTCTAACTCTGTGCCAAGAAACTGGTATCCTTTAAGAGAGTTTTTCTGCCTAAATGTTAGCTTTCTTGAGTATAGAAGTCATCACTCCTCACCTGCCAGCTTGTTATCAGAATTGTTGCTTAGGCTGGCAGAAGTGATTAACTTGCAGCATCTGAGAACTGACATCTAAAGTGGTTGACAGCTTGCAATTTAAAGATCTATCCTGGTAACAGCTTTCTGTTGGCTAAATGGCTTTTCTTTCTGCACTGAGAACTTCAGCCCCACCAGAAAAAAAATTTGTCCCACAAGCCACAAGATCCTGGCTATGGGCCTGCCAGGCCAAAGAGGACTGAGTGGATGGGATCATGGGTGTGGCCATCAATGACAGTGCGATATCATTTCTGGGAACACTGGAAGTGACCACACCTCTTTAGGAATTGGTGGAAACTCTGTGGTAAAAAGATGTTTCTGCATTCTTACAAAGTGCTTCATTGAGTTTGGGGTGATTTCTAGAGAGGATTGACATCACTTTTGGGGGGGATTTCTCAGAAATGATGTCAGGATGTCAGCCAAAAAGCCATTTTTTATTTTATTTTTCTCCCACTGCCTCTCCGAGGTGTTGAGGAAAAGGAATCTGGTGAAAGGGAACCCCCCCCCCCCTTACTGGGAGGCTAACAATTCTAGCCAAGAGCATTATCACTCTCCTGAAAAGTAACTGACTTGTATGTTTGCTATACTGCGTATGTTCAGTAATACTAAAGGTGGCAGCATTTAAACATCCCAAAACCTTTTCTGCCTTCAACCTAAGCATACTTTGGTGGTTTAAATGCTGTGCATGAAATAAGTAATGAAGCCTAGTTTGCATATTTAGACCTCCTTTAAATATTGAAGTAATATATACCTTTTAAATAATACAAATAATTTACTAAACAAGTCTTGTTGATGCTTGACTTGCTGATACATTTAGGACTGTTAAGGATCTTCAGGGAATTAATTTTATTTAGAGTGCTTCCACATTACTTCATTCTTTACTTTGAACTTACATGGAAAAGCAGCTGAACTATATCATCTTTTTGGTGTTGAATCCTACACCTTCCTTAAAAAAATCATTCTGACAAAGCTATGGTGCATTTCCCAGATAATGTTGAATCATATTGAAAAACACTGTACAAAATTAGTTGAACAATTAAAAGATTCAGATAATAACTCTCTTAATAATTCAGTGCAAAGATGGATAGCTGCTCTTGGCTCCTCATCTGGCCTCTGACAGCTAATAGCCTTATTGTACAGTTATTGTGGCAAAAGGAGAACTTAGATGGTTCTGCATTCTCACAAAATGGCATGCAGATTCTAGCACAGTCCCAAAGACATTATTGCTGAGAATTGTTAACAGCATGGAAATAAGAATGGAAGTAATATTACATGGCCAAGAAGATGGTAGAGGAGAGCATACAACAAAGTTTGCTAACTGAAATGAATTAAGTGAAACTATTTAAATCTTTTATCACTGTTGCATTGCCAACAGAATATAGTTTTATGTTCCTGCAGTGTAATTTTGCCTCTGCACAAGATATTGGAATTCTGCCAAATTTACATATTTTCTAAACTCCACCCCTTCCCCCATTATTTTTTCTGACCATAGTATTCTTGATGTATTGTTAAACAGTCTATTGTTTAGTTATTGATTTCTAATTCCATTATCTCTTTTATAGACGTACCATCTAGTCCACATGGAGTGACAATTATAGAAGTATCACAGACGACTGCTGAAGTCTCTTTCAACAGACCAGATTCACATGGAGGTGTTCCCATTCATCATTATCAAGTAGATGTGAAAGAAGTCACTTCAGAAACATGGAAAGTTGTGCTTTCCCATGGAGATCAGAGTGAGTCTGCAAAGAGAAAATACAGATGACTAATAGGGTGAATGTGAAATGGGGGTTAAGTGCATTAGTATTTGCTATTATTGCCCAATAATATTATTTTTGGAAGCACATTCCCTAAAGTGAACTAAACTATTTTAGGAGATACTCACTAATATAAAATAGCTTTGTTTCATGCTTGTACAAGTTCCACAAGTATAACAATTTCTCTTTTTAAAAATATATATTGAAAATTTTCGTATACACAGATACACACACAGAAAAATAGAAGAAATAAAGAGAAAAAGAAAGAAAAATCGAAGGAATGGATCCTTAAAATTTCCAAATTTTCTCTGTGGCAAAGTCTAATGCAATCACATTGCTAAATATAAAAAGTTAAACATAATCACTTACTCAGAGATTGTAACCATCAGGGGTCCGTTGGGGCCGGAGCAAGGCGGAGCAAAGCTCCGCCAGCTCAGGAGTGGCCACTAGAGCAGCCACGGGCCGAATCAGATTCTCTAATCTGATTCAGCCTGCTGCCGAATTGCCGCTGAAATTCGGCGGCAACTTTAAAAGCCACTGGAGGGGAGGGGTTTGAGGGAGAGGCTCCCAACTTGCAGGGTAGCTGCTGGGGCCTCTCCTCGAAATACCCACCACGTTTCAAGAAGATTGGACCCGGGGGTCCAATTCTATGGGCCCCCAAACATGTTGTCCCATCCCCTCCATTGTTCTCTATGGTGGGAAAAAATGTTAACTTTTTTCCTCCCATAGAGAACAATGGAGGGGATGGGACAACCTGTTTGGGGGCCCATAGAATTGGACCCCCGGGTCCAATCTTCTTGAAACTTGGTGGGTATTTCGAGGAGAGGCCCCAGCAGCTACCCTGCAAGTTGGGAGCCTCTCCCTCGAACCCCCTTTCCTCCAGCCCCTCATATACCCTATGCATTTTTTGCCATTGATTTCAATGGCCCATAGGGTATAATGGGGCTGAAACTGACATTCTTCTGACACACTTCTGGTGATGTCAGTGGACGTGGTATATGCTAATGAGGTATGCTAATGAGTTATGCTAATGAGCTCCTGCACCTCTTTTTCTACGAAAGGACCCCTGGTAACCATCATCATTATTCATTATTCTTTTCTGTTATTTAAATGTCTCCTTACTTATCAAAGAGAGCCAGTCTGGTGTAGTGGTTAAGTGCGCGGACTCTAATCTGGGAGAACCGGGTTTGATTCCCCACTCCTCCACTTGCACCTGGCTGGATGACCTTGGGCAAGCCATAGCTCTGGACCAGCTGTTCCCTCAAGGACAGCTTGGGAAAGAGTTCTCTCAGCCCCACCTACCTCACAGGGTGTCTGTTGTGGGGAGGGAAGGGAAAGGAGTTTGTAAGCCGCTCTGAGACTCTTAAGTGAGTGAAGGGCGGGATATAAATCCAATCTCTTCTCTTCTTCTTCTATTCTTCAAATCCACAAATCATCAATTCATTTTTTTCATTTGCATGCAGAAAGTCAAGAAGGGGCTTTCAGCTGGCAATAAAAGTGGATATTGTCTTTTCCTTAATCAAAGAAGTAAGGTTGGCCATTTCTGCAAATTCTAACATCTTTAACCACCATTCTTCTACTGTAGGGATATTCATAGATATCCAATCCTGTGCATAAAGTAACCTGACTGCTGTAATCATATAAAGAAAAAAAGCGTCATGACTATTTTCAAGCTGTCTGTCCATCAATCCTAAAAGAAAAGCTTCTAGCTTCATTTGTATATTAATTTTTAAAATCTTCTGTATTAACGAATATATTTATATCCAAAATTTCTTAGCTTTAATACAAATCCACCACATATGATAAAATGTCCCTTCATGCTATTCACATTTCCATCACTTATTCAACATGTTTTTATACATTTTAGCCAATTTACCTGGAGAATTATACCAACAAAACATTATTTTTTTAAAAAAATATATATATTTAAGGTGAATTTTAAACCCTGTCAGCCACATTTTTCCCATTGTTGCATTTATATATCACATACACAATTCTTAGCCCATTTTATCATGCATTCTTTCTTCTGTTTCGTATTTCAGTAATAGTTTATAGATTTTAGAAATAACTTGAACATCATTTGTACATAACTGTTTCAAATACCATCTTGGTTTTTGTCAAAACTATAAAGTTGTTTATCTAATTTAAATATTTCTAATAATTGTGCATAGAAAAACCAATGGCAATTATATCATCCTTTTATCAAACCTTCCCTTGATTTCATCTTGCTTTCACCTTGGGTGAAAAATAATAAATCATAATGAATTAACCTTTTATATTTAGAGCTGAAAGCCACAAAGGTGTTTTTGGACATGCCTAGGTTTGTATTTATTGTATATCCTCAACAGAACATGTCTAATATAATGGTTTTTAAAACCTACATTAACCTTAATTTTTCCATACCAAAGATAGCCATGCCAGCCAATCTCAGGTCATGTCCCTCCAATTCTAATAACCTTCTATTTCTCAGCAGTAACTATTCTTTTAGCCAAACCAAATAATAAGCAGCAAAATATATTTTCAAACTGGGTAAGCCCAGACCTCTTCTTTCTTTAGCATCTTGCAAGATTTTATATTTAACGTGGTTTTCCCACTACCACGACCAAACAAACTTAGATCTATCTTTTTGCCATTGTTTAATGGGGTTCCCGCATCCTCAGTGTAGCCGTTGGGTGCAGGAACCAGTTTGCCGCCCAGGAGGAGGGCGGGGCTGATGACTGCCTTGCGATGCTCATGTCGCAACAGCGGGGGCGAGAGCCGGCCTTATAGGCTCGGCCTTGCCCACGCCTTCCCAGTTCACGCCTCGTGCTCAGCCCACCCGCCCACCCTGTTTTCTGTGTAGGCTTTGCTGGTCGCCTGTTGGGGCCAGGAATTTTTCATCCTCCACCTGATTGGCCTTGGTGGGGGGTGTTTTTGCCTACCTTGCATTGAACTTGGGGACTGTTCGGGCTTTAGTGGTGCCATAAATAGGTTGGTCACTTGGCAGAGTTATAGGGTAAGGAGAGCAGAACTGGTAAGCACTTCAGCCAAGCCCCATTTGAATCAGGGGTCATCAAGAACGGCCCTCGGGATTTAGGGTCCGGGGCTGGGAATGTGATCTCCTCTGGGAACCTCTCAGGTAAGCACCCCTCATGGTTTTAAGGCCTCGGGGGTAGGTGCCCCTGGGGGGGGGACCTGTCAGCTGGGCTGCCAGTCATAGGCCAGAGGAATGGCCATAGGCTGGAGCCAGTGACTTGCCCATACCAAGGCCAGGAGGTTTGCTGATTGACACCTGCCTGGCCTGTTCTGCTCCCTTTAGCTCCCTTGCCGTTGTTGTTGTTGCTGATAGTTAAATAGTTAATAACGTGGCCCTTGTTTGATACCAAACACAGTTGTCTGTCTCGTCATTCCGGATTGGGGGGCAAATGGTATATCAGATGTCAACTCTGGTATTGTCTGAAACAAAAATAGCATCCTGGGTAAAACATTCATATTAATCACAGATGTTATTCTCAACAGTGACAGTTGCAATTTATCCCATCTTAAAAAAACATTTTTAACTTCATTCAAAATTTTAACATAATTATTTTGGAATAGCATACAATTCCTATTTGTCAACATAATGCCCAAATATTTCACTTTATTTTCAACTTTGCAATCAGTTGTATTCATCAGTTCTGTTTGGTCTTAAACGTTCATATTTTTTAGTTAATATCTTCATTTTTTCATTATTTATTTTGAACCCTGCTAATCTTCTTTCAATTTAGACACTAAAATTTCCATTCCTTTTATGGGATCTTCTAGAGTTCATACCAAATAATCTGTGGAAGCTCTTATCTTAGAAGTCTTTTTAAAAATCTTAATACCTTCAATCCTTTCATCTAGTGTAATCTCTCTATTCATAATTTCAAGCACTAAAATGAATAAGAGAGGCGATAGTGGGCAAACTGGTCTTGTTCCTTTTTGAATCGTACATGGTTTGGTTAATTCTCCATTTACTTGAGCTCTTTGTGATGTACAGATTGACTTCACCCACTTCATTAAGTTATCTCCAAAGTTCATTTCTTGAAGAAACTTAATCAAAAAAGTAGAGTTCAAATTATTAAATGCTTTCTCTGCATGTAAAGAAATCAACACTACTTGTTTTTCATTATGTTTCTCTAGATATTCCAAAATGTCCAATACAATTTTAACATCATCTTTTAACTATATCTTAGGCAAAAAGTCACATTGATCTTGATGAATAAATCCCTGTAAAATTATTGTCAGTCTTTCTGCTAAAGCCATTGTGAACATGTTATAATCATTATTCAATAATGATATTGGTTAAGGTGTTGTCCCTCTTTTGGTATTAATGTTATATTAGACCTCTTTCCAGGATTCTGGCATCTTTCCAATTTGTAGAATAGAATTCATTGTAATCTGTAATGGCTGAAGAAGTTCATCTTCAAAATACTCATAATATTCTCCTGATAAATTGTCTGGCCCCGATACTTTTCCTGGTTTAATTTTCTTTAGCACTTCCACCACTTTCCTTATTGCTATAGGACCATTCATAATAGATCTTTGTTCTGTGATTTGAGGTAAATTTTGTTTTCTAAGAAATGCATCTATTTTTTCTTAGTGAGACACCATGACATTTATACAAATTGGATTAAAAATAAAAATTATTTTTTGAATATCTACTTGATCCATACGTAGTTTATCACTTTCATGTAATTTCCATATCATTTTCTTTTCTCTCTCTTTTTTCAATGTATATGCCAGCCATTTACCTGGTTTATTAGCATATTAAAAATGTCTTTGTTTTGAAAAATTAAGTTTTACTTCCATCTGCCTTGTTGTCAACATCGAAAGCTGCTGTTGTAGAATTTTTATTTGTCAATGAAAATATTCCCTGGGGAATTTTTCAGTTCCTTCTTTTTAAAAATTTCATCTAAAATCTTTTGTGACTTATCTTCACTTTTTAAAAGTTTTCCCACTAGTGAGCCATCAGGGACCCCCCGACCACCAGGACCCCGCCAAACGGGACTCGCTACCTCCCACAGGTTCCCCAGGGCTTACCAAAGCATCCAGCTTGGTGTCCCCATTGATGTCCACGCTGTCGCCCACCTCCATTGCTGGTATCCCCAGCCGGGAGGAGGCCTGGCAAGGTCCCCTCTGACCCGCAGCCATCCCCGGCCTCCCAAAGCCTGAACCAATGCCTGAGGAGCCAGCCAAGCTGGGCCTGCAGCCCAGCATGAGAGCTTGGTTGCATATGTGAGCCCCGCAGCTGCAGTTGCCAAACAGGAAGCAGGCCGGGAGAGAGGAAATGCTGAGCTCACAGGCCCCTCCCTGAGCTCAGAATCTGAGCTTAGATAGGGGGTGGGGCAAAGGGAGGAGAGGCCCAGGGAAGGGTGGGGGAGTGGGGAAGGGAAAAAAAACAGGGCAGCCTAACCAGGCCAGGGAGGTTTGCCTAGCACCTTTTGCTGCTGCCACTAGAGAGAAGAAAGCAAGGTGCGAAGTGTGAGCTGGGGTAAAGGAGCTCCAGCAAAAATCTGGTGAGGAGTCCACCTGGTGGGGGCTGGGATGTGTGTGTGTGGGGGGGGGTAGGCTGGGGCAGGGCTCTGCCTGCAGCCTCCACCACGCTGTCACAAGAGCCTGATGATCCCCCTCACTGTCAGTGTCCTCCAGGTCAGCCTGAAGCTCCACCACCTTGAAGGGGTCCCCGTCAGGGCAGCCAAGACCTCAGATGTGTGAACTGGGGGGGGGTTACATCACCACTCCTTTACCCCAGCTCACCCTTCGCACCTTGCTTTCTTTTCTCTGGAGGCAGCAGCAACAGATGCTAGGCAACCTTCCCTGGCCCTTGGACCAAGGCGATACTGCCTTGGGAGCGATGGCCGCACCCCAGGGATAGCCTGACCCCACAGGAGTCATGGATCTCACCCAATTCAGGCAATGGCTCACCAAACACCAGGCACAGTTAGTACAGAAGTTAGCACAGCAGCAGCAGGCCATGCAGGTCTGCCGGATGCGGGACCTCCAGCAGACCCTGCCGGCACAAGGTGGAGCTGGGGGCGGGCAGAACATCCTGCCCCAGGGTCCCTTTGGACATGGACCCTGGGCCACCCTCACCACGCTCAGTGTGGAAGACAATGTGGAGGCCTACCTAGAGGCCTTCAAGTGCTTAGCAGAAGCCACCCAATGGCCAAAAGCACAATGGGCCTTCGCCATTGGGCCGTACCTCATGGGAGAGGTTTAAGTGGCAATGAGGGCCTTGGATTACGAGGCCTCCGATTATGATAAGCTGAAGGCAGCCATCCTCGACCGGTATGGCATGACCCCAGATGCCCATCAGCAGAAGTTTTGAGTGATGATCATACCAACTTCCAGGTGACCTCGAACCACACTGGCGGCCCTCCATGACACAGCCACCCATTGGAGACAACCTACCAGTGAGGATATGTGGTGCATCATAAAGCACATTGTTGTGGTGCAGCTATTGCAGGGGTCCATTGGAGCGGGAGAGCACAGGAGCACAGCTCCGGGAGTGAGGAGCCCAGGGGGCGGGCACATGACCAAGCCCCACCCCCTCCTCAGCTTCCCCAAGCAGTGCAGAGGTGCAGTGCCCCGGGGAAAGCCCTGCCAGGGTCTTTATTGTTTTTAATGTTTTGTTTTAATATTGATAATTTTATCATTGTTCCTTTTATGACTGTGTGCTGCTTTTCCAGAGACTTGCTCAAGGTGGCATATAAATTTTCTAAGTATACCATTTTTTATCTGGGCACATGGCACATAAGTACTGGAGAAATTTCACCAACCCTTCAGCAGCTTCCACCTTATCAGTTTGGTGTAGTGGTCAGGAGTTGGACTCTAATCTGGGAGAACCGGGTTTGATTCCCCACTCCTCCACATGCAGCTGCTGGTGTGACCTTGGGCCAGTCACAAATTCTCTCAGAGCTGTTCTCTCATGAGCAGTTCTCAAAAGACCTCTCTCAGCCCCACCTACCTCACAGGGAGTCTTGTTGTAGGAAGGGGAAGGGGAAGGGATGGGTGGTGCACATGTCCTGGGTATCTCAAGTCTACTTGAAACCTGGTGGTTTCAAGGGAGCAGGAAGAGAATGAGGGTGTGTTCTTTACGCTTATTTTTATTGCAAGTATTGGATGGGGAAGGGAATGGAGGAAGAGCAGGTCAGCTTCACTCACCTGTGGAGTGGAGCCTGAGGGGTGGGTGTCGCCTTCTGACACACTTCCGGTATGCTAGGGGTGTGTGGCATATGCAAATGAGTTATGCAAATGAGCTATGCAAATGAGCACCTGCACCTCTTTTTCTACGAAATGACCCCTGAGCTATTGTATATCCTTCCCCTGAGGGCCTGACACTGGGTTGCTTGTTGGCATCCCACAAAGATCTCAGAGGCCCAAGAGCTGTGGGGAAACTTCCAGGCCACAGAGGGGCAGGACAGCCTTGGGTGCCCAGAGCTCTCTCAGTTTGGGAAGGGCGGGGTGGGTACGTAAAAACCTGCCCAGGAGGGGAGGATGCCTCACAGTGTTGCCCTTCCCACCCCGGTGGGAAGGCCTGCTACTCTGGGGCTTGGTCCCTGCCTGGGCAAGGCCTGGGGGGCCAATCTTCCAACCCTCCCATGAAGGGCTGGGGGATGCCAGGGGTCCCTTCCCCCAGACCCAACCCCTTTCCCGCAGGGGAGTTCAAGGGCCCTGTTTCACATGGGGGCATTACTGACGGGACAGCCCGTTCATGGAGTATGACCTGGGGGTGGAGCTCACCATGCAAGCCATCGGGGGCCGCTCACAGGCCCCAGCATGGATGGCACAAGTACATCTAGGGGGCAGGCTCTTCACTATGCTGCTAGATAGCAGCAGCCCGGTGTCCATGATTCACCAACAGCTCCTGCTACAGCTACCGGTCCTCCGCACCACATCTATTGCCTACTTCCATGGGCATATGGATCACAGCCCAATGGTCATGGTGCCCCTCCGCTACCTCGGGCAAGTACGTGACGTCCCCCTGGCCAAAGTAGCGAACCTCCCTTTTCCAGTGCTGCTAGGTAGGGATGTACTGGAGTTTGTGGAGCTTACCCGCTGGGCTGGGGCGGCACAGTTGGAAATCGTGGCCCTCGGCATGGAGAGAGAGGAGCTTGCCGGCGAAGAGGTACCCGAGGAGGCCTGCGTCTGGGCCTGGCCCACCAATTGAACCCCACCTTTCTACAGGCCCAAGAGAATGATGACAGCCTGGCCACCCTACGGGACCACGTTGCAGTAAGTGAGGGGGTCATCAGAGACCTTCGCCACAGTCAGAGGCTTCCCAGGGTGGTGGTACAGAAGGGGGTCTGGACCTGGGAGGCCAAGGGCAGGCTGGGGCCCCGCCACCAGCAGTTGGTCCCCAAAGCCTTCTGCAGCAAGGTGCTGGAGATCATGCATGATCATCCCTGGGTGGGGCATCAAGGGCAACAGAATACCTTAGAACAAGTGTTGGAGCATTTCTACTGGCCCTCATTGGACTGGGATGTGAAGGATTACTGCCAATCATGCAAGGTGTGCCAGCACCTGTCCAACTGCACGGCCCCCAAGGCACCCCTGGCACCCATGCCCATTATACGCACCCCATCTGACAGGGTAGCAATGGACTTCATGGGGCCCCTGCCCCACACCCAGAAGGGGGCCAGGTACCGGCTCATCCTAATGGATTATGCCACTCATTATTTGGAAGCAGTGCCCCTCCCAAATATGGAAAGTGCCATGATGGCCAGAGTCCTGATGCGTTTCTTCGTCCAGGTGGGATTACCTGTTGAGGTGCTCACAGACCGCATGTCACCTTTCACAGCCCGCCTGTTACAACAGGTTTTCAAGACCTTACGGATCAAACCCCTCCTAACCACTATTCACCACCCCCAGACCGACGGCCTGGTAAAACGCCTCAATCTAACACTAAAAGGCATGTTTAAAAAGGTCTCTCAGGAGAAGCCCACATCCTGGGACTTGTATGTCAACCCTCTACTGTTTGCTTTGTGGGAGACGCCGCAGGCCTCTACTGAGTACTCCCTCTTTGAACTCTTGCATGGCCGTATGCCCTGGGGCATACTCAGCCAAGTGGAAGACACCTGGGCCATATTGGAGCCCCCACAGGCCATCCTGCTGGGAGAGTTTGTACATCAGCTCCAGGAACGTTTGCAGTATGTAAGAGGGGAGGCCAGACAAAACTTAGCCTGGGTGCAACAGCAGCAGAAGCATTGGTATGACTGGGGAACGCAGGAGCATGTCTTGCACCCTGGGACACTAGTTATAGTGTCTTAAGCTGTGATCGCCACACCCCACGGCGAGCCCTGGCAAGGACCCTTTCCAGTGATACGGGTGCTCGGCCCCCTCACATATGAGGTCAAATGTGGCCCAGGATGATGACAAAAGAAGTATGTCCATATCAACGATCTGAAAGAATGGTGTGCATGACAGGCAAGTCCCAGCGATAATGATGAGGCAGAGGAGATCGATCTGGCAGAAGACCCCACTGAACCCTTTGATGGTCAGCTACCTTGGGGGACGGGATGGGAACCATTGAAGGAGCCCCTGTTAGATGATGCTTTAGCCCCCTCGCAGAAGGAAGAGGCCTGCCAGGTCCTTCAGGCAGTGGGGGGCTTATTTTCCAAGGTCCCGGGATATACCCTAGTGGCCGTTCACTGGATTCCCATGTCCCTCAGGAGCTGTGGCCCGAGCTCAGTGGTGGCCCCTGCTCCAGAAGCAGTGGGCCATCATAAATAAAGAAGTCAATGAGTTGTTAGCCCTGAATGTCATTGAGCCCTCGCACAGTGCCTGGAGGAGCCTGATCGTCTTGGTGTCAAAACCGGATGGGTTTCTGCAATGACTACAGGGAAGTGAATAAGATCTCTGACTTTGATGCCTACCCCATGCCACGGGCAAACATCTTAATAGAGCCAGTTGGGTTCTGCATGCTATTTATTGGCCTTAGACCTCACCAAAGGCTACTGACAGATCCCCATGGTGGAGAGGGATCGGGAGAAGACAGCCTTTGCCACCCCCAGGGGTCTATACCAGTTTAAAAGGATGCCATTTGGTCTCCAGGGGGGAGTGGCCACCTTCCAGCATCTGGTGGACAAAGTTCTCTCCCAGTGACGGGTTCAGCCAGGCATACATAGATGACATCATCATCTATTGTCCAGACTGGCCCTTACACCTGGAGCACCTGCGAAGAGTACTAAAGGATCTCCGGTGCATGGGCCTTAAGGCAAACCTGCAGAAAAGCCACATAGGCTTCCAGGAACTACGGTACTTGGGCTTCCTGGTGGGACATGGGCAACTCAAACCCTTGTCAGATAAGGTCGCCACCCTTGAACACCAGCAACCTCCCCGGACCAAGTGACATCTGTGAAAGTTCTTGGGCTTTGTCAGCTACTACAGCAGGTTTATACCCCACTTTGCATCCATTGCCAGACCCCTCTTTGACTGTTTAGCTAAAACCTGCCCTAATACCATTGAATGGGACAGGACATGGGCTTCAGCCTTCAACATGCTCCAGGCCAGCCTGTCAAAGGACCCGGTATTGCATAATCCCAACTTTGACCTACCTTTTATCCTCCAAACAGATGCCTTGAGTACGGGCCTCAGGGAAGCCTTGATTTAGGACATCAGCAGGGAGGAGTGACCGATCCTCTTTATCAACCACAAGTTATAGGCCGCAGAACAGAATTATTCCACCGTGGAAAAGGAAGCCCTAGCAGTAAAGTCTAGGGCTTCAATTCTATCTCACCAACAACCCCTTCTGGCTAGTGGTGGATCACGCTCCCCTGCTGTGGCTCAAACAAATGAAAGATAAAAATCCCTGCATCCTCCAATGGTACGTAGCTCTGTTACCGTTTTGCTTTTCAGTACATCACTGAGCAGGAAAAGACCTCCTGGCAGCTGACTATCTCTCACAGCTCCACGAGGAAGAGGAAGAAACCCCCCAGTGATGGTGCAGGGAGGGGGTGTGTCCTGCTAGTGGGCCATCAGGGACCCCCAACCACCAGGACCCCCCCAAAGGGGACTCGCTACCCCCCGTGGGTCCCCTGGGGCTTACCAAAGCCTCCAGCTTGGCATCCCCATCGACATCCACACCATTGCCCACCTCCATTGCCAGTCTCCCCAGCCGGGAGGAGGCCTGGCAAGGTCTGCTCTGACCTGCAGCCATCCCCGGCCTCCCAAGGCCTGAACCAATGCCCAAGGAGCCAGCCAAGCCGGGCCTGCAGCCCGGTGCGAGAGCCTGGTTGTGCCTGCAAGCCCCACAGCCACAGTGGCCAAACAGGAAGCAGGCCAGGAGAGGAAATGCCGAGCTCACAGGCCCCTCCTGGAGCTCAGCATTTGAGATTAGATTGGGGGTGGGGCAAAAGGAGGAAAGGCCCAGGGAAGAGTGGGGGGAGTGGGGAGGGGATAAAAGTAGGGCAGCCTAACCAGGCCAAGGAGGATTGCCTAGCACCTGTTGCTGCTGCCTCCAGAAAGAAGAAAGCAAGGTGTGAAGGGCGAACTGGGGTAAAGGAGTAGTGACAACCCCCCCCCCCCCAGCTCACACATCTAAGGCCTTGGCTGCCCTAAAGGGGACCCCCTCAAGGTGACAGAGCTGCAGGCCGACCCAGAGGACAGTGACAGCAAGGGGGTCATCAGGCTCTTGTGACAAGTTTAGTATTATATTGTATAAATTGTTCTCTCATAAATGCTTTGTTTACATCCCAAACCATTCTCATATCAGTATCTTTATTAAGATTAAATTCAAAAAATTCATTTAATTTTTTTTCTATATTCCTCAACATTTTTTTTTTTTGCAACAAAACATTTAATCTTGTTTTGTGTCTGTTTAAACACCAAATTTACTGGGTTGGTCTGAAAAAATATTTGGTAGAATCCAGGGATCCTTTCGTAGAAAAAGAGGTGCAGGAGCTCATTAGCATAAGTCATTAGCACATGCCACACGCCCTGACATCACCGGAAGTGTGTCAGAAGGCCACACCCACCACTCAGGTGCCACCCCCAAAATCTCCAAGGTATTTCCCAACTCAGAGCTGGCAAGCCTACCTGATGGCACATGTGCGGGAAAACCAACAAACCACCCATGTCAGGTAAAGAGGAGGGATACCAGGTCAATATATTTTTATTCTCCTTGGCATTGATGACTGAGGTGCTTAAGTGTTCCTTTTCTATTTGACTGGCAGCCTTCCTCTCTATTATAGTTGACTGTGGGTTTTATATCACTGCCATTTAGTGTTGTTTTTGTCTGAAAGGTCACTTTCAGAGAGTTGGGGGGTCACCTCCCTCTGGAAGAAATGGGGAAAACAAAATGAGTGAGAACAAAGAAATTCTTGCAGGGACAGTCCTGGCTTCAGATTAGTTGCCCTGGACTATGTTGGTGGTCTCCCATCCAAGAACTAACAAGGGCTGGTCTTGCTTAGCTTCCAAGATTTGACAAGATCACACTCAAATGGTTCAGACAGCCTTTTGTCCAGTTGCCCTCCCTGGGAGCTGAGAAATTTTTTGTTGTGCAGCTCATGGCCAGAATAAATGGGTAAACACTTCACATCCTCCCTTTCCTTTGGAGACGGTGACTCAATCATGTGTCAGTCTCCTGCCAGCCACTCCACCTATGGCTGAACAATGCCAAGAGAGCTCCTTAAGGACTGCAATAAGCAGCACCTGGGAAAGGCATCCTGTTTACCTTCCTTACAGCACCATGGGATCACCATGATTCTGAGCATCACTTTTTCAGAGGTTTGAGATTTTTTAAAAAAAAATCAGCAAGAGCTATAGCGTTTTAATGCACTAGTTCCCATCTTTCAGCAAAAGCAAGCAAGCTGGGAACTAGAGCACTGATGTAATGGGCACGAACTTAACATACATGTATGTTAAAACAGCTCATACTAGGGTTGCCAGGTCCCTCCTGGCCACTGGCGGGGGATGCCAGAGCCAAGCTGGGAAACTCCTGGAGATTTGGGGAAGGAGACTGAGGAGGAGGGGTGTACAATGCCATAGGGTCCCCTTCAAAATATCAGTTTTCTCCAGGGGAACTGATCTCTCATGTCGGTAGATATACTGTAATACCTGCAGATTCCCTGGTCCCACCTGGAGGCTGGCATCCCTAGCACCTGGGCATAGGCAGGCAACCCCATCCCTCCCAGAGAGGATGGCCTCAGGACAGTCCAGTATGGATGTCCCATTCCCAGCTAACCCAAGTACTGCATCCTCCCCTGGATGGATCCCTATCCCCCCTCCCCCAGCCCCAACAATGGGCCCGGTGCTGAGACTAAAAAAGTGAAGGGCACGGTATAAATCCAATCTCTTCTTCTTCTACCCCATTTGCAGAAAGTGAAACCTGGGACCCCCCCACCCCCACCTCGCCGCTCTATGTATCTAGGAGACCAGGCGCACGGGGCTGGCTGGGCTGGAGAAAACTCTAGATCCCTTTAAGAGCTTCTGCAGCTGGATTTGCCTGGTCTCCCAGCAGCTTTTGTGGGCTGCAGAAGCTCTTAAAGGGACACAGAGTTTTCTCCAGCCCAGTCAGCCCCACACACCTGGTTTCCAAGATATATGGGGGGGGGGTGTGGCAGAGGTTTGTGGCCAGAACTCCCATCATTGCCCCCCCAGCGAAAACATTCCCTCCCTGCTTCCTGGAGCCCCAGACTGGCTGCAAGTTCCAGAGCCAGCCAAGAGCCCTCTCAGCTGACTGTGGGACTTGCAGCCAGCCGGAGCTCCTGTCGCCGCCTCTTCTTGCCCCCCCCCCCACAAAAACATTCCCTCCCTGCTTCCTGGAGCTCCAGACTGGCTGCAAGTTCCAGAGCCAGCCGAGAGGGCTCTCGACTGACTGTGGGACTTGCAGCCAGCCGGAGCTCCTGTCACTGCCTCCTCCCCCCCCACCCCCCACAAAAACATTCCCTCCCTGCTTCATGGAGCTCCAGACTGGCTGCAAGTTCCAGAGCCAGCTGAGAGCCCTCTTGGCTGACTGTGGGACTTGCAGCCAGCTGGAGCTCCCGTCGCCGCCGCCTCCCGCCCCCCAACCAACCAACCAACCAACCATTCCCTCCCTGCTTCCTGGAGCCCCAGACTGGCTGCAGAAAGGCAGTGGGGTGCCCGGCCTCTGCAGGCCTTTCTGCAAGCCCCTGCTTACCTTCCTTCCTCCTTCTGCCTCCTTGTGGCAGACTGAGGGCTCCTGGGACCAGGGGGCAGGGCTTGGGCATGTGCCCGCCCCCTGGCCTCCTCACTCCCGGAGCAACGCTCCACTGAGCTCCTGTGCGAACGGAGCCCTGGTAGAATCTCTGTTTTAGTAGCCTTTATAATGAACTTTATAATCCAGTGAAGTTTCTTACAGGTACAGTTTCATCCATGAAAAAGAAAGCTGTTAGGGAACTGTGCTATCCTCTTTAGCTATGGGCCATCTTAAAGATATAATTAAAATGAGTTTGAAGTCTATCTTGTCTATTTAAAATGCTGATTATCAGTGGGAAGTATTTTGAAGCTGAAGTCCATCCTCTATACTACTGCATTCCTTCAGGAAAGATTGTGCAAGATAATGATTTAAGAACATAGCAGACTCCATACTTCATGACACATATATGCAAAGGCATTTGCAAAGCAATCAAGCAAAGCAGAAAATGACAGATTTCTGATTCATTTACTGTGAAATTGAGAAATTTCCATTGGGTATTGAGTCTTCTGGACTTCCCTTTTTTATAACGGTTTCTGTAATTGCAAATCAACTGAAAAGAAGGAAGTGACTTTTTATAAACATATCCACCGAAATAAATTAATGGTAATCTACACAGGTATAATAGAAACAATAAGGTTATAGTAAAAGATATTTGTGTGATTCACAAATATATAAAGAGTATACCTGGATTATAACAGCTGCAAATTATATACAATATGTTTGCTAGCAAAAGGCAGCTACCAGTACGGAAGTATACATTATCTATATTTTTGGAAGATGTTTACAAATATTGATAAAGAATCTATAGGTGAACATACTATTTATGTAATATTTCCTTGGAAGAAAAGCAAGCTGAAAAAAATAGTGGAAGATGAAGGAATGTACAACAAATTAAATTTATATTGATTACGCTTATTGTCTGTTTTGATAAAATTGTATTCTCCGTATTTGTATTTCATATAATAACTGTATATCTATTTCTCATGTGGCCCCCATCTGCTGATATCAAAATTCACGGATTGAAGCTCCACTTACCTAAAACAGATATTTCTGCAAACTTGGAGGGGGTTAGGTTTGTGGGAAAATCTGATATTTTTTAAAAATACATTGGGGGTTAAATCCCCCCTACTCCATAAACTGTCTTTAAAGCTGGCATCCTGGGGCCTCTCTGGCCCTGGCTGCCACTCTGGCCTGGTCATGGTGGCATTGGCATCTGGGAACCTTTCTGGATCTGGCCACAGTGCCACCAGCACACAGGAGGCTCTCCAAGCTCAGCCACAGTGGTACTGATGTTCAGGAGGTTCTCCAGGCTCAGTTACAGCAGCTCTGGCAACCAGGAGGATCTACAGGCCTGGAGCAGTTCCCAAAATCTGCTGCCACTGTGGCCAGACCTGGAGCCATACCTTGCTCAGCAATAGGGAAGCTGCTCTGGGCCTGGAGCACCTTCCTGACACTGCAGCTATCGCAGCTGGTAAGGTGAGGAGGGAGAGAGATGGTGGGGAAATATTAACAAGAAGGGAGGAGAGAAAGAGGGGAAATTGTCAAAGAAGGAGAGGGAGAATTAGGGCTGGGATACATAGAGAAGTGTAGGGAGTGATTAATGGAGAAGGGGAAGAAAAGAGAGATGGGCTTAGTTAGACAAGGGAGGGGGAGAAATAGAGAAGGGGGTACATTTACAGAGAAATTTGGCCTCTTCCTAAACATCAAAAAGACCAAGTTCATGACCACAGAGAAGAGAAACATCAAAATAACAGTTGACAATGCAGAGACTGAATGTGTGGAAGAATTCACTTTCTTAGGCTCACAGATCAACCAAAATGGTGAATGCAGTTCAGAAATAAAATGTCAGATCACGCTGGGTCACACAGCAGTGATGAGCATGAATCAAATATGGAAGAGCAAGGACATCAGCCTAGCAACCAAATGCTGATTAGTCTGTGCTTTCTGTTCCCCATCACAACTATGGCTGCAAAAGTTGGACCATGAAGAAGCAAAACAGGAGGAAAATTGACTCATTTGAGCTGTGGTGCTGGAGAAGGCTACTGCACATTCTTTGGACAGCAAAGGTGACAAATAAGCAAATAATGGAGCACATAAAACTAGACATATCATTGAAAGGAAAAATCATAAAACTGCAGCTGACTTATTTTGACTGTGTCATGCAGAAGAAATCATTAGAAAAAGCAATTATGCTTGGATTGGTCAGTGGCAAAAAGGAAACCAGGCCACCAACGAACAGTGACTAGACACCATAAAAGTCAACACCAGCCTGAGCATGGAAAAACTCAAAGAAACAGTATAAGATTGGAAAACATGCAGAGAGCTGGCCCATAGAATCACCAAGAGTTGGACATGACTGAATGGCTAACAACAACAACAACACATTGACTGAGAAGGGGAGAAGTAGATTGATGGAGAAGGAATGAGGCAAAAAAGAAGAAGAAGAAGAAGAGATTGGATTTATACCCTGCCCTTCACTACCCAAGGGAGTCTCAGAGCGGCTTACAAACTCCTTTCCCTTTCCCTCCCCACAACAGACACTCTGTGAGGTAGGTGGAGTGAGAGAGCTCTGACAGAAACTGCTCTTTTTCAAGGACAGCTCTTATCAAAACAATGACTTTCCCAAGGTCATCCAGGAGGTTCAAGTGGAGGAGTGGGGAATCAAACCCGTTTCTCCCAGATTAGAGCCCGCGCACTTAACCACTGCACCAAACTGGCGAGTCGATTGACAGATAAGGGAAGGGGGGAGAAATAGAGAGGGGGTAAGTTGACAGAGAAGAGGAGGAGGAGAAAAAGGGGGAAATTTCTTAGAGAAGAGGGGAGAGTGAAGGAAGCAAAGAGGGGAGGGATGCACCTTCCCTGCAAGTTTCTTGCAAGTCCCCTCTTGTAAGATACCAATAATATAATTGTATAACTGAATATTCTTAAATGCTATTATGTGATTCTATTAATACCAGCTATCAAATACGTAATAAAACCTATTACAAATAGCATTAAATTCTCAAGGACAAGACAGAAGATAATATTTATTTATTTGGGAGATATATATGCCATATTTCCAGAGACCTGTTCAAACATACCAGACAAGGAATATTTGCCACTGTGGAATTAGCTTCCAGTGTCATTGAAGTTAATTCATACAAGGACTTACTTCAGTAAAATGGGTAGCATAGCAAAATAACTTCTGGTTTGTATTAGTAGTCATTGGAATGGCCCCCAGATAACACAGACGATGTGATTTATAAGATTCTAGTTTGTTTGTTTTCCCTAGGATTTGGTATTGCACCACAGGATCATACTTTGATTCACCCCCTGCAAGCATAGTCTCGGAAAGTTCTTAATGAAGTCTGTAAAAACCGAACTAGATATTACTTTTTATACCAGGGTTATTTTGTTGGTTGTGTGCCTGTACTGCATATTTTACTTCTTTTACTTTTTACTTTTTTGCTCCCTCTAGAGGTCACTTCAGTCTCTCCTAGCTGTTTCTTGGGGGGGGGGGGGGTGAGCTGCTTTAAAGTACTTAGAGAAAAGTACTGGGGGGGGGAATCATTGAAAAATGAAGCAATCCATCAGGAGGCTGCACATGCACTGAATACTTGCACTTGCAGCTCCCAGTGGGGTGACTAATGCCCACACCCACAGCTTCTGGGACATTTCACCAGCTAAAAATGGCATAGGGGGTGGAAGGCAGGAGCCCCTACTCTCCCCTGTGCCACGGTCCCAATAATAACTGGGCCCATCTACACTTTTTACACAAGAGTTTCCAAAAGGACTTGCAGCTGCAGTATGGCTAGAAGTCCCCATGGTGAACTTATGTAAAAAGTAATGACTAGTTGACTGGAAGTAGGCCCTGGCCTTTAGGCTCCTTATTACTTGGTCTTAAGAGTCCCAGCAGTAATATGGTTAGTGTGCATTGTCACTAATGATCTCTTAGGAGAACTGATATCATATAAAATTGCTATATAATTTAACTTATATTGCTGCTATTCTGTTTTTTAAATGAAGAATTGTGAATTATGCAATTGTATTTTTATTTATGTATATTCTCACTTTTTGTTTTATTGCCCTGCATGCTGTTGACATTTGTTTTTGTTTTAGTTTTTTGTTTGTTTTGTTTTTACTACTTCTAATGTTATTAATCACTTTGGGTATGATACCTCTTTAATAATAGAAAGGTGGCATATAAATCTTCTAAAATAAATAAAGTAGGCAGGTAGGTCATTCAGGTAACAGGGACCAAGAGGAATAGCAAGAAGCGCACTTTTGTGAAGACAAGGAACCAATGCTCCCTCTAAGCTGTGGAGTCTTGTGAGCAAAAATTCTTCTTTGTGAGCTACTGGCATTAAAGTTGTGAGTGAGCAATTTGGCTACTGCATAAATTAGTTTGCTCTGAAGCCATCCTTTCTGAGGTAAGACAAAAATGTGTGAGCTGGAGGCTAAACAACTGTGAGCTAGCTCACGCTAACTCAGCTTAGAGGGAACACTGCAAGGAACTATTGCCAAGATACCTATAGCCAAGTCTAGGTCAGGAAGATTAATTGGACTGTTGGAGATGGACCCTGCTGGGCCATAGGGGGAAAAAAAAGATACTGCTTCTTTCCTATTCCTTTCTTAACTTGAATCACTTCACTACAGAGAGGCCAGCAGTGAAATCCAATTTCCTGCTTGAATCCAGCTGTTTCTTCAAGTCAGAGATCTTTCCTATTATATAAAGCTGTTTTAAGATTCCAAGGGGCAAGATTCCATGGGGTGCAAAAATCAGTTCGCTGGACGGACTGCCACTCAAAAGGGGGTCCCTGGCCATTGGCTGCATTCTCTCCCTGCTTTGCCTCAGTCCCAGCCTCAGTCTGGAGGGAGCCAGCAAAGGGGAAGGACCGACTGGGTACTGGGTCCACTATTCTCCTCCGCCCACTGCCAGGTGGGCTTCACTGTCCCCTCAGTGGCCTGCTTCTGTCAGTGAAAAGACAATGGACTAACAGCATAACCCCCTCCCCCACACACTGCCAGCATGCCCAGAATAAACTGTCAGAATAAACTGTAAGAAATAGGGGACATTTCACACAGCACCCTGTAGCGCTTCAGGACCAGTACAAGCACTGAAGAATGCTTGGGAGGAGGTTTCAAGGTAAACCGGCTCAGGAACGCTTCCCAACAGGAGAGGCACGTTTCTGTGTGAAAGGGCCAATATGTTCCATTAGGGAACCGGTACTAATAAGGTTCTGTGTAAAATGCCTGACAGAAACCGTTACTGAAGAGTTCCTGAAATGGAACATATTGGCTGTGTGAAATTCCTCAGGCCCTCTCTCCTTCTTAGCTCCACCACAGCTGGCTGGCTAATGAGGTGGGCCAGCGACCATCAAACCGTTCCCTTTAGCCCCCTGCAGTGTGGCTGACTTTCCCCCTATGGTTGCCAATCTCCAGGTGGGACCTGGAGATCTCCTGCTGTTACAATTGATCTCCAGATGACAGTGATCAGTCCCCTAGGAGAAACTGGCTGCTTTGGAGGGTAGACCTTATGGCATTACAGCTTGCTGAGTCCTTCTATCCCCCCCCCAAATGCTGCCCTCCACAGGATCCACCCCCCAAATCTTCAGGTACTTCCATCACAGGGTTGCCAGGTCTGGGTTGGAAAATCCCTGGAGACTTTGGATCCAGGAGAGAGTGGAGTTTGGGGAGGGGAGGGGTCTCAGCATGGTTCAATACCATAGAGTCCACTCTCCAGAGCAACCATTTTCTCCAGGGGAGCTGATCTCTGTCAGCTGGAAATTCATTGTAAAAGCGGGAGATCCCCAGGCTCCACCTGGAGGTTGGGAACCCAATTCCATCATCAAAGCTGACAACTTTCTCCTTAGTGCCCATTGCTAGGCAACCAAGCTTGCTTCTCTGAAAGCCCCTTTCCACACCTATGATGGCCTTTGGGAGAAAACTCATTGGCGCCAGCTGAACAGAATGGCATAGAGGCAACCCTCCAAAGCAGACATTTTCTACAAGGCAGGGGGGAAGATCTGTTGTCTGGAGTTCAGTTGTAATACCTGGCAATCTTCAGGCTCCACCTGGAGGTAGGCTACCCTAGGCATAGCAGTCAGTTCTTCAGAGCAGGATCTGCTAGACCCAGGTTCCACCCAGGTGGGTGATTTCGGGCCAGTCGCAGACTTTACGCCTAACCTACCTCACAGGGTTGTTGTGCAAGTCAAAAAGGGGGAGAGAAGATTGTCATCAGCTGCTTTGGTCCCCATTGCAGAGAAAGACTAGTTTTCCACCAGGGAAAGTATGGTTGCCAATCTCCAGACTGGGCTGGGAACCACTCAGAATTACAAGTGCTCTCCAGATGGCAGAGATCAGTTCCCCTGGAGAAAATGGTGGACTCTATGTCCTCATACCTTGCTGAGATGGACCCTTTATGACAACCAATGTGACATAGCAGTCAGGGCTTCAAAGCACGGTGGAGGCTGCGGGGGGGGGAATGGAAACTTGAAGAGTGAAGTTGATGATTGGCTGGGAAGGAGATAGGGTTGTCAACTCCAGGTGGAAAATTCCTGGAGACTTGAGGGGTGGAGCCTGGAGACACTCAGGTTTGAGGACGAGTGGGACCTCAGACAGGTATAATGCCGTAGACTCCACCCTCCAAGCCAGTGAGTCCCTTATGGGGAACCATTGTTGCCAATCTCCAGGTGGGGGCTGGAGATCACTCAGAATTACAACTGCTCTCTAGAGGGGCAGGGGGAGGAGATAGATAGCTGAAGCCAGGGGGCAGATAATGATACATTGACAGTTGGCTGGGAGGTAGGGTTGCCAACTCCAGGTGGGGACATTCCTGGAGATTTGAGGGGTGGACCCTGGAGAAGGTGAGGTTTCAGCAGGGGTGATACCTCAGACAGGTTCAGTGCCATCGACTCCACCATTCAAACCACCTGTTCCCTCATGGGGAACCATTGCTGCCAATCTCCAGGGGAGGAATGGAGATCACACTGAATTACAACTGCTCTTCAGATGGCAGAGATCTTCCCCTGGATAAAATGGTGGACTCTGTGTCATTATACCCAGCTGAGGTCGCCACAGCAAATTGACACTGAGTGCCCAAGGCCGGGGCACTCTCCCAGAGCCTCTTTCTAGAGCCTGTTGTATTTATTTCCACAATGGGCCTTATTCCTAGTGGTTATATAAAGATGGGCATAGAATGAAAGATAGAGTACACCACAGTGTTAGTTACAGTTGTATACAAATTTACAGCCTGATGAATGCCATTAGTTTCAAATAGACTTATGAATGTGAAACTTCTCTTATTATAGACTTTGGAGATACCTGATATTTTAAAAACAATCATAAGCATCCATATGCAATAATATCCCTCCCTTGATTAATAATCAACGTGGTCTTTCTGATCTTTCTCAGGCAACTGTCATAGAAAACTTTTTTTTGTCTTGTTTTCTTGAAAACATGGAAAGACTGTGTGAGGATATGCTTTTTTGACATCTCTAGTCCTCTGTTGCTGTTTCTCCTTGTCCTCTTCTGCATTCCATTGTCAAGCTTACCATATTGTGACCAAGGAGGAACAGTACAGTTCCCAGAGTTCCATTGGCAAAGAAGACTCGGAACATGGTCAGAATCATTCATTGCACTTTGGAATCATGGGATGTTTGACTAAGGCTTACTGAGGAATCAATACAGTTAACATTATGGGACATAATGCTGAGTAAATCATGGTCAGAATCCTATTTTTTGAAATATATTGATTTAGTTTGCTTCACAGGTGCTACAAATACAAGGGGAAGAAACATGGTTTTGATGTGTTTCTCAGTAATCACTTCACACATTATGTTCCAAAAGTCTGATACATCTATAGATCTAATTCTCAATAGTCCCCTCTGTGTGTGGATGCTTATTTCTGCAGATAGGGGGCACACTCTCCCCCAACACACTCTCTCTCCAACTCAGGGGACTCTCTGAGTCTGCAAAAAAATCCAAAAAGTTGAATTCCCCCCATACCTTTTGAAATGGTTACCACAGGGATCTACTCCAGGTCCCACCTCATCAATAGCCGGAGAGAGAGACAGGGAGGGCAGAAAGCAAAAGCAGGACTGGAGCTCAGATTGGGAAGGATTCCTCCTGCAGTATGAATGGCTAAATGGGGGGGGGGGGGTTGGAGCCAGATATGGAACTAGGATTGCCTGGCCCATGTTGAGGAATTCCTGGATATTCTGTGGTGAAGTCTGGGGAGTGCAGAGTTTGGGGAGAGGAGAGGCCTCAGCTGGATACAATGCTACAGAGTCCACCCATTTTCTCCAGGGGACAGATCTCTGTTGTCTGTTGCTCAGCTGTACTTCTGGAGGATCTTCAGGTCCCACCTGGAGGCTTGCAAACCTAGGCCTAGCAGCAATATATGTGAAAGCAATCTATGTGAAATGGGTAGTTGATATTGCACAACATTTGTTGTGTGTGAGCGATAAAAGAAGATATTTTTCTACAGAGTCACAACTGTGATAGTATTTTTTGCAAATATATCCTTATTGACTCATCATTTTTTTCATGGAAGTATTGTTTGGTCTTCAGTCTCCTCCTGTGATCTCTCACTCTTGGCTTTAACCTCCAGGTGAGATCTGGAGATCTCCTGGAATTACAGCTGATCTCTAGATGACAGAAATCAGTTCCCCTGGATAAAATGGCTGCCTTGAAAGATGGAGTTTATGGCATTATACCCTGCTGAGGTCTCTTCCAAGCTCCAATCTTATCATCCCATGGCTCCACCCCCAAATCTCCAGGAATTTCCCAACATGGAGCTGGCAACTGTAAGAGGAACAGATGTCTGTATTTGGGAAATTCAGTGTAATTCCTGCAGAGTAGCTGCTGCCACTGTTGCTGGGGGGGGGGGAGTAGGTGGGAGGCTGGGAGAGTGACAAAAAGAAAATGACAGGCAAGGAGGAGAGAGAGAGAGTGCTCATATTTATTATTACAGTTCATGACCAGATTCACAACTCAAAACAACATCAAACATAGAGAAAAATAAGAATAAACATAAAAACAAGTAAGTGAAATATAAAATCTATAAAGAAATTAAAAAATATGAATGAAAAAAATTAAACATTACTAGAAATAACAATGTATTACAAATAAAATACAATACTAATCTAATCTAACATCATCTAACTTGTTACATATAATGCATATAATAGAGGGTTTAAAAAATTAAAATTATGTGAGTCCAGTGAAGTGTAATCTAGAATACATTAATTAAGGCCCAATTTACACCTCCCTCTGAAGTAGTTTGACTGCTGTCTTTTCCTACGCTCATTTCATGCTGGTTTCAAATTTTACTCCCTGGATCTGAAGAGTTAAAAGCAACAGGATCTGTTTAAAGCAGTAAAATGCTAGCTTGACCATAGGAGGACAATTAACAAATGTAAACAGTAATTTTTAACCTAGGACAAGTATGTTTTGAAACTAGAAACAGGTATAGACTGGGTTTTTTTAAAACTAGAATGATTCCGGAGGGAAAGTCAGATGTAGATTTGACCTAAAGTTACAATCTATCGCCTCAGGATCACCATGAGACATCTGAATAGAACACAATTTAATCGCTTGAGAGCAAAATTTGGCAACTTTCCGGGTAGTCTCTGTATTTGTATCAGAGAGAAGCATATTAATAATCCCGAATTCAGGGGAGACTGAACAATGTTTAAGTAGTGGAAGGATAAAAACAGTGCAAATCTCATTATGAAAGGAGCATTGGAGAAAAACATGAAGGCGTGCCGACTATGTGAGGCTGTGTCCCTATTTTGGATCGGTTGCCTGTCAATGCTCTTACTTTTGGAATAATCATCTTTGAATAGAATAGAAATTGGATTTCTTGTTCTGAAGAGGTTCAAGCTGAAGAAGTTCCTGACCAAACAAAGGATCAAAGCCGGCATCTTCATCCTTCGTCTGAAGATTATGTGTCTTTATTTGATTGTATTCTGTACAAGAGAGACAGATATGTTTTGCTTGTAGACTCTGGTGTGTTGTTTATTATACATTTTGACCCTATTGGGCTATTATATTGTTTGTGATTTATTTTGCGTTAAACAGCGACTCTCCCTTTATTTGTACATTACTGTGGTTTTCACTGGACCAAAGAATGTCCCATAAAGTAGCTGATGTAAGTTCTTTGCTTTAAAGAGCTTAAGGGCGGCAGGTGAAAAGTTACCCTCCTTAGATCTAAGAAATTTGATGATACTGAGTGCTGACCTTTCCCCTTTATCTGCCACATAGTTACTATTGTTAGAACTTTTGTTCTTTGTTAGAGAAAAATAAAATAAATCAGAGTGATGAATCTTGCTTCTGGAAAGGAGAGACAACTCCCTTTAGTTTAAAAAGGGTTTTATTTTCTAAAGGGATAGGGAAACAGGATTGTCTACAAAATAAAAGACAACTATTCTTAGGAGCAACAAGTGGCTCCGTCTGAACTCTACTACATCGTACATGAGACTGAGGACACAATGGAGAATCTGTCCTTCTTCTTGACCCTACAGAGGAAGTCACCTGTGAAGCAGCAACCAATTAAACAATACAATAGCCTTGTAGCTTCGTGGGCTTTTCCAAGATTGGCCAGGTGCCAAGGTTCTTCTGGGTCAGGCTGAAAAACAACACTGAGATACACAAGTTAACCCCATAATTGCTGGAAGTTCTATGCATATATTTCCAACAACTATGGGATAATTTGCCTCCATTTGCTTGCACAACCATGCCTAAATATCTATAGAAGTTCACTTGTTCCAACCTTTGGCCATTTTTTAACCAATTTCTTAGCTTAGGGCACTTACCAAAAGACATTACCTTGGTTTTAAGGTGGTTTATCCCAGACTGCTGGGAGTCACAGTAAAGAGCAAGGTTACAAAGAGCTCTTCTTAGCCCAGCTGGGGTTATAGAAAGTAAAACTGCATCATCTGCATGGAGTAGAATCGATATATGTCGATGTGCCAGTTTAGAGGGATGGTGGTACGCTACATTGAATAAGCTAACCATATTGGTTATGGAAAATATAAAAAGCAGTGGAGCAAGAAGGCAGCCTTGTCTAACTCCTTTCACGGTTTTAATAGGTTTTGTAAGATGACCTAATTTATTATATTTAGCCCTGAGGGAGGTGTGTGAATGTAGCAACTGAATGAGGAAAAAGGAGCCTTTTATCAATAGAAGATGCTCCCAACTTAACCCACAGTTTATTTCTGGAAACAGAGTCAAATGCAACCTTGTCCACAAAGTCCTTGTCCACAGGGAGGAAATCCCTTTCGAACAGTACTTTTTGATAAGATGATGGAGAACTAAACAATGGCCCATGGTAGACTTACCTTCCATAAAGTCTGCTTGTTCTATCACAATGATATCCTCTTCAATGAGCCAGGCAAGGAATTTATCAAGGAGGAGTTTGGTGTATAATTTGCTGGTGACACTTAATAGACTAATAGGCCTATAATTTGAGGGGTCATCTTTCTTGCCTCTCTTGTGGATAGGGACCACCATTAGTGTTTCCCAACTTTTGGTAATGCAACCGGAAGCATCTATGTATGTAAAGAGATGCAAGACAGCGGGCTTACCAATCCACATTGTCCTTTAGAAGCTCTGGGGGAATACCATCCAGTCCAGGGGCTTTATTTCTTTTAAGACAGTGTCACACGAGTCGCTGGACTCCGCCTCACTCTCACTGGACTCACTGGCTACGCCTCGCATCGCCACCTCACCCTCGTCAGCCCTTGGCAGCCAGGGTCTCAGATGTGGCCCAGGAGGGGAGGGTTACGTCACCACTCCTACTCCTCGTGGCCTCCTGGTGGGATTTCTTGTCCTCCCTCTCTCTCACCATCAGACTTCATCTGCTCCCAGGCTTATCCTCCTCGGCCCCTGCTGGCTGCCATCCTTTTATCCCTCTCTCTCCCCACACCTCCCTTTCCCAGTTCCACCCCTCTCCAGCCCTGCCCCCCTTCTTAATGTCAGACGTGGTGGACCGGAGGATGCTTCCAGTTCTGCCCTGCTTTCCCACCCCTACCACCAGGAGAGTAGCTTGCAGCTGACTTTGGGGTCTCACGCCGGGCCTATGGCCCAGTGCAGGCTGCTGCATACCTATCCCTCCCCCTCTCCACTCTTTGCGGCAGCCGCCTGCTTCCCCGGCGGGAGTCTGCTCCTGGGATCTTGCTGCTGCCTGGAGCTTTGCTGGGGCCCTGATGGGTGCCCTCCCCCCTGCTGACTTTTCTTGGCCCGCTGCGGCCCCGGGCTGAGGTGTCGTTGGCGTGGCACTGCTCCCGGCAGCTCTGCCACCCCTCCCCGCCTCTGCTGCTGCCTGTGTCCAGGCTCCCTCAGCCTCAAGACCCCTGCTGCTGGTGTTGCCTGTGCCAAGCCCCGGCTCCCCCATGGCAGTCTCCACTGGGCTGGTAAGTCTGGGTGCTGCGTCGAGGGGTGCTGAGAGGCTTTGCGGGTGACCATCGTTGCCTCCCCGCCCGGGGCGAGTCCCGCAATTGGGACAGACAGTTAATATGCGATATTATATCTTGTTCTGAAACTGGAGGCCAGCTCGGCAGAGTCACCGGCTCTGGTGAATTAGAGGACTGATGATAGTCATCATACAAATTACATTATTGGTTTCGGTTTCTGGTCAGCTCATTGCAAGACGCTTCTGGAGAAGCCTTGATATTTAAGGTTTATAACTTTTTATTTATTTTTTTATCTTCTCCTGACAAGACTTTTGTTATGAAACTGGATTGTCTGCTTACATTCTTTTCTGGGCTTCTAGCCAAGCTACAGAAGATAAGAAACATTCAAATGAACTTTTATTTGTGTGTTTTGTAGCCTCCAGCCCTTATTATACTCTCTTTTGGATAGAGTGATATGCCTTGTTATAGTTCGCCAACATCAATATAAATACTGTGCTTAGGCTTGTGAAGATAGACACTACTTGTATATAAAGAAAGAAAGAAGATTGCCATTTTATTTTCTGTTTGTCCTCCCGTTTGAAGAGTTTTGTTGGCAATAGTGAACATTTTATAATTTATCGAGCCTTCCCCTTTTTCCAGTGTCTGGGTCCAAAAAATACAAAAAAGAGGGAAGGGATGACACAGACTGTAATTCACCTCAGTCACCTTCCTCTGAATTTTCTAAACAACTGCGTATTGATGATCTTTTTAGTAATGACCAGCAGACCAAGTTTATGGTTCCCACCTCAAATAGATTTAGCCCTTTAATGAAGCTTTGCAGTCAGTTTTACATTCTTCTCAATCACCAAGTACTCTGATAACCTCGGAGGAGGTTGCCTTTAGAGAGGAAACAGCTAATAATTCCTTATGCTCTCTGAGAACTGCAAATGATCCTTCAGCCTCCCCTCTTAAAGTGGGGGCTTACTAAAGCTGAGCTTCTTAAATTGATTAGTGATCAATGTTTGCTCACAGCTGAAATGGTAGTGGACGTTTTCCAGAAATTAAACATGATCACAAATAAATTTGAAGAACTGCATGCTCTGATGACAACAGCATTTAACGGGATCACACCAAACATGGCTATGAAACCAACAGCAGTGAGGGCAACTTCCAAGTGCACTCCTCCTCCCATGGTAACAGAAAAAGCTGTATTCCCAGGCAGGGGAGGTGTCTGCAGATCTCTGGGCAAATCAGATTGCTTTAGTAATTGCTAAGATTCCAGTTAATTTCGAAAGATGTCTATTAGAAGAGAAGCTATTCATTCCTTAAGTCCGTTGCTGCAGCTGCCTTTACATGAAATTGATCTGAAACAAATAGAAAGACTGCCTAATACCAAAGAAGGAAGGAGGCAAATGCTCTTGTTTAATGGCTCTACTATCCCTAATCAGCTGTTTAAACAGAAAATCTGGCTTGCCACCTTCCAGATTTGGCCAGTAAGGGTGTTTAAAGAGGAAGGCAAAAAACCCATTGCTATCCATGAATAAAAGTGTACAACGGCCTGGATCATCTCTGAGAGGTCTCCATTCAGAGATTGCCTGAACAATCAGGTACACATATCAAGCTACAAAGGAGTTTAACAACACTACAAGAATCCGGGAAACTCGATGAGGAGGTGATTAGCCCTGAAGAACTTTCAAATTCTTAAAGAGTCTCTGTGTATATGGATAGTCAGGCAGCAGTGCCTGTTGCAACTCCAGACCTTAGCCAGGACGATCCCCAACGAACTGGAACTATGGTGCTTTGACTCTGAGAATTCTGTGGCTTTGGCATCATCCTGAAGCAGAAAGCTCCCTAATGCAAGACAGCCCTCAAACTGGGAGTTGCTTAAGGACATTTTTGCACCCATAACACCAACTTGTTCCATGCTGGAGTCCCTTCAACCAGAAGATTGCTCATCTAGTGGATTTCTACAAACCTTTTCTAAAGACACTACAGCTTGACTAGACTCAGATGTTTGCCTCACGAGCTCTTCTACTTGTCTAAAGATTTGCTCCTGGAATGTCGCTGGATGGTTCTGCTGCCTCTTCTATCAAGCTGAAATCCCTCCCTTTCAATGGAAATATGGTATCATAGAGATCCAGGAGACCTAGACTGTACCATAGATCTGAACATTGATGACTATTATACTTTTTAAGGTGGTTGCCATCCTGCCAAAAGGCCCAGGGCGACTAAAAAGTGGCTTTGTTTATTTCATCAGCACTGAAGGTCAAATGCCAGGAGGAAAAAAAAAATCCTTTCCCAGCTGGCTATGGTGGTCCTTTTGTCCTGGGAGGGGGGGTAGTATGATTATTATAAATGCATATTTGCCACCACAAAACAAGAAATTGGATACTGAAAATATTTGGGATTCCTTTGAACAATATGTAGCACTTTTAATTTCAGACCATCCAGATGCCATAGTTGCATTATTGTTTGGGTTGGGCCCAAACGATTCACATTTAGAGTCCAACTACAAATGTCTTTTGGGGAAGCTGAAGGGCAACTATAAAAAAACCTCTTTATACATGGCTTTTTAAGGACCAATTTTCAAATTCTGCAGGTTTTTGTCTAACTAAAGCCTTATATAGGTTCGGTCTTTATGTGCTAAATGGTCCCTCATCTGAGGACCACTGTGGTGAATATATTTTTATGGCAGGAACTAAATCTAGCACCATAGACTACATACTTGTTTGCCCCTTTTTAATTGATAGGGTTGCAAACTTCAGAATCCTCCCATATTTAAACAGGGACCACTTCTTTATCTCCCTTGTGGTAGAAGTGCCTTTTATGAAGGGTTACCATCTAGGAAGGTCAGCAATGAAACCCCCATCTCTTGAACAGTATTGTTGCTGACCCAAATGGTCTGACCAACTAAATTCCAGGCTGAAGGACCTGTTGACACCTGAGCACTTGCACTTTTGTAATTTTTTTTAGTAATTATACTTCACAAGATCCACTATCTAATTATGATAGTTTAATTCAGAAGATAGTTTCCACTCCTAAAAAGTATAAGCCTAAATTATCTAAACCATCTAAGCCCTAGTTTGATAAATCATGCATTGAAGCTAAAGCTGCCTTGTCAACTGCTTATCGTTGCTACATTCAATTTGGACTAGAGAGAGAGTAAGAAAAGGGGTGACAGGAAGGAGAAAGAGTGTGAGAGAAGTAGGGAGAGAGGGGAAGAAGCAGAGGTGGGGGGTGGGATAGCTGCTCCCACAAGTTTCTTGTGGGTCCCCAGCTCTATGTCTCATAATTTGAAAAGAGGAAGCCCTCAAGCTGTATCATGGATGAACAGACAGATAGATAGATGATGGCCATTTTGTTTAAGTTCTAAGCAATTTTTAGAGGGGGAAACATGCACACTGTAATGGATTGCACTCTTTACATCTTAGAAGTGCTGTACAAGCAGCTGAAAGAATGGGAAGGGTTAATTCTTCACAGAGCCAGTGATCCTTGAGTGACAGGCTGCTCCAAGCAATCTGGTTGATCAGCATCAGCTGAGCAGAACGAGACTTTAGAGTTGAATGCTGATGAGATTTCATTCAGAATTGGACTTCCGGAAGAGACACGCTCAATGGCGGACGCCTCTCACCGCCTCTGCGGGAGAGGCGATCCGCTCTCGGCGGGGTAGAAGGGGTGCCGAACCCCCAGAGACCCTAGTCAAGGGGCTCTGCCTGGGGTGGCTTGAGGGATGTCTCTCCTTGCGGTGGCGACCGCGGGATCAAGGCACCCTCCTTCACCCCCATAGGTTCCCCCCTCTGCAGAAGCCTCCGGGCTACTCAAGCGTAACCGTGAAGCAGCAGAGAATACCGATTGGAGAAGCAATGAAACTTCCTGATACGCAATGGTGAATCATGAGTCTCAAACAGAGTTTGCATAATAAAGCGGCTGGGAAGGGTTGGGTGGAGTGCTTCCCCCCCCCTTTCCGAACGGAGCTTACCAAGACTTTCGCATGGTGTTTCTGCAGTATTGAAAGCAGCCCTGAAATGCTGGAGGGCTGGATCGCATGCACGAAGAAATGAGCTTTTAAATGGCAGTAGTGTGAAAAAGAGACTTTCTTCTTCAGATCTTCTTATCTAACTATAAACAAAACGAAACTGCAACAATGACGGGGAGACAAAGACCCTCCCCTAAGCCAGGAAGCGGAGTGCCGGGTGCAAAGGGCGATACTACAGAGATGAGCGCAATGCTCTCATCGATGCTGCGACCTCTAGTGGATCAGATGACAGCTCTCAATGCCAAGATGGATACAATGCAGAAGGAAATGAAAGAGTCGGGAAAAAGAACTGAGAAGCTGCAAAAGGAACTCTTGGAAGTAAAAGCAACAACAAGTAAGCATGACTCAAGACTACAAAAAATCGAGAAAGAAAAGGCTTTTCAAAGTGACAACGTCTTAAAACTTCAGATGGAATGTTCAAATTTTTTCCTGAAACTGCAGAATGTCCCTGAGAAAAAAGGGGAGGATCTTAAAAAATTGTTGAGTGATGCATTAGCACCGCTGGCAGGCATTGAAGCGGAGCAACCACAAAGCGACATGGATTTGATTTACAGGACCTATCCAGATTTTGTGAAAAAGAAAAACCTGCCAGGTGAGATTATGATAAGGTTCTCCAAAAGATCAACAAGGGATGTGGTGTTAAAAGCCACAAACAGAACAACGCTGAAGATTCAGGAAGAAGAAATCAAGGTACTAAAAGACATTCCATTTGAAATTCAAAAAAGAAGAAAAGCCTACAGGAACATAACTACATGGTTACAGTCTGAGTCAATCACGTATCGTTGGAATATTCCAGAGGGACTGTCTTTCAGCTGTAAAAGCAAGAATTACAAGATTGACTCTGTAGAACAAGCCAAACATTTTTGGAAAAATACAAGAAAAAGAAAGCGGAGAGAGAGTCAGACGACTCACTGGAGTCACAGGAAAGTATGTATGGCTTTGATGGCTCAGAAAGTGGAAAAGAAGCATCGGACTCAGAAAAGGGAGCTGCCCCTCCCAAGCCCAGCAAAGAGACTAAAAAGACAAGAAGAGGAACGAAGAAGAAATAATGTTATAAACTATATGTAATGATGGTACACTATGTCTAAATGTAAACGGAATAGTAGGCATTTTCTTCGTCGCTGTATGTGCCAGTCAATCAGCTTTGTTATGTGTAGAAGCAGAAACACGAGCTTAAATTGATTAACCAAGAAAGTATATTGCTTTTCAGTTTTAAAAGTTAGTTAACTTGATTGTTGCAAACAGTATTCTCTGTATAGAGTAATATAGTGTAGTTATTAGCAATGTAGTTGTAGAAATAGTAAAAAATCAATAAAAAAATTTTAAAAAAAGATTTCATTCAGAATTCAGCTCTGACAGAGCAGTTTATCACAGACGGGAGAACTGGGGAAAGTTGGGAAGTACAAACGGGGAGTTAGACAGAGACTCCCATGCAGACCAAGGAAAGGGAGGGAGAGAAGGAATTTCCCTACCTAGTCTTAACAGAGTGATAGCTCTGAACAGTACAGAGATCCCTGGTCTGGGGTGGTTAGAGACTGCCTTTAGAGACGTTAAGAGTCAGTTAAAAATTCAAGATGAGTACTGGTGTTCCAAAAAAAAGGTGTTTGAGTACTGGAACGACTATACTAGCCTTCTGGAAACCAAGAATCAGAGAATATGCAAAGAAAGTGTGCTAGAGTGTTTGGAAAACACTGGAACAAAAGCCTCTCAGCATAAAGATTTTAAGTAACTCTGAAAAGCTTAAGTGTTAGATCTTCAGTTAAGACACTCTCCACAGCACTTGTATAAGGATGCTTTATTAGAGCTTTGCTTACTACAGAAACTGGTGCTTTGTCAGGAATAAAAAAAAGCACACAAAATCCTAAAGGTTATAGGTACACTCAAATGTAACCCCATACACATGTCAGCACTCGGCCCCTAGTGTTACTATAACCCTGACAGATATACAGTGTCTTATCTACTCTAGCCAGTCTCCAAAGGCAATCCCATTAGAAAAGGCCCAGGGGTAGGGCTTTTTTTGTAGAAAAAGCCAAGCAGGAACTCATTAGCATAATAGGCTACACCCAACAACAGAAACTCATTAGCATATTAGGCCACACCCTTGACAGTGCAGCTCCCTCCCCATCTCGGCTTCCCAAGGAACCCGAGGAGGGGAGGCAGTTTAAACTGCCTTCTCTCCCTGGATTGGCTTAGCTTCCCCAGGTGCCCCGTGGCTTGTGAGGCGCCTGGGGAACCTGAGAGGGGGGAGGCTGTAGGCATGGCCAACTCGGAAGCCAGCCAGAACTCCGTTCCTGTGCGTTCCTGCCCAAAAATAGCCCTGCCCAGGGGTACTCTTGGTGAAAAGTTATGGCTATAGCAAGCAAGCCCTCACACACTCATACAGTCCCCTTAGGAATTCCCTCCCCCCTAATTCATGGCAAGGTGAACACTGAAGCAGAACAAAAAGAAACGAAACTGAAACCTTGACATTAAGAAACTCTCATTAGCCTGAAACATAAGAATGAAAGTCTGTGTGTGTATGGATATTATCTCAGTGTTATCTATATTGAGTTACCTCAGAAATTTTACCCCTGATTTCACCTGACCTTTCCCCTCTATGTTGAATAAAATATTTTGTTAATTTGGAATATACAAACTTCTTGAGTGCCATTTAAGTCATATAAGTTAAAGGGGGCACCCATTCTTTCCCTTGGGTTCCTGAGCTGAGCAAACAGCCAAAATATTATACTGTGACAGGGTGGGACAGCCAAAGTTCGTCAGCAAAGAATAAGACAACTAGGACAACTTAGTCACAAAAGGGAAAGAAAAATGGAGGGAAAATCTTGCCTCTGAGGAAGGGAAATTGGGCAGGGCTGTCACACACACGTTCTGAAGTTTGTTTCAGTTTTAATGTTTGGTCTTTATATTTTCATGGCTCTGTGATTTATTCAACAGTTTATTCAATAATTTTTGTATTAATCTTTATTCAGTGTATGAATGTTCAACAATTTAGTCAATGATTTCTGTATTAATGTTAATCTTTATTAAAAGTGGCAAAGGTACTAAATTGGAGTTCTCTGGCTTGCACAGTTCCTTTTCAAAGAAACAATTTTCTTTCAAAGAATATAAATGATTGGTCACTGAAACTGATGTAGTCTTTTTAACAGGAATGAATTTAGACACAAAGACCCACTGATTTCAGTGGAGTTAATCACAAGTCTATTTGCATGTGGTAAAAGTCCAAGTCATCTACATTTTGAAAAGTATCTTGTAATTCTGTTAAATATGGTTTTCAAGCACCAGACTTGATTAGTAACAATTTTAGAGCATTTTCACATAATGGCTGAAGCACTCTGTATGATGTATTCATTCAAATGTTTTTGTTTTTGTTTTTTAAAAAATCATAGTTTCCTGTGAATAAAACTTAGGAATCAATTATCAAATCAGCCCTTATTTTAGTGTTGTTCAAATACAGTAATTGTCTACTAGTATGCAATCTACTAATGTTTCTGACACATCAACTTCTGTTTACAAAGTCATGAAACTCTAGTTTTAAAATCAATACTGCTAGTTATACATCAAAGATAAAATGTCACCTAACAGGGTTGCCAAATGGTTTCAACAAAAATACTGGACATATTTAATAAAAATTGTTGAAACCCCCATCCATCCAAATATATACATGATATGGGAAGTTTATTGATAACAATCTATATTACATCTTATATTTTACATTTGATCGTGTTGTTTTTATCAATTTTTTAGCCTTGAAATGTTGAGTTAAAAAACATCTAAACATAATTTCCCCTCACTACCAAAAGGCAGAGTTGCCAATGAAGTAGAGAAAACATGTTCTGATCCTTTAATAAAAGCTTAATGTGATGTTATTTACCTCCCTGACATGAAGAGCTTTAACTGCCCATTTCCATGCATTAAACCTCTGTTAAAGAGCAGGACATTGATCTCTGGATTTGTAGTAACCCTACCAAGGAAAGAAGAGAGTTTCTTGGTACTTGATTGTTGGCTATCTTATATATATAAGTCTCTTGACGCGTTGGCCATTTCTAGCTCTACCATTGGCTATGCTGTGTGCTCCATTGGCCATTGGCCCATCAACTGCTACTCAAGAGTAGTTGTGTGCCATTGGCTGGGTGCTGGATCCACTCCTCTTCTCCGTGCACTGCCTCTTCAGCCACTGTTGATGTCAGAATAACTGCTAAAACAGCTGTCTCTCCTGCTTGGCTCTGCCATGGCTGGCTGGCTACTGAGG
The DNA here is from genome assembly GCA_029233225.1 of Lepidodactylus listeri. Classification (NCBI taxonomy): domain Eukaryota; kingdom Metazoa; phylum Chordata; class Lepidosauria; order Squamata; family Gekkonidae; genus Lepidodactylus; species Lepidodactylus listeri. The sequence goes on along the minus strand of JARCFY010000001.1, from coordinate 111,360,499 downwards.
TGGGCCAGTGGCCGTCAAACCATTCTCTTCAACCCCCTGCTGTGCAGCTGACTTTCCCCTAAGGTTGCCAATCTCCAGGTGGGACCTGGAGATTTCTCACTGTTACAATTGATTTCCAGATGATAGAGATCAGTTCCCCTGGAGAAAATGGCTGCTTTGGAGGGTAGACCCTGTGGCATTATACCCTGCTGAGTCCTTCCCCTTCCCCAAACACTGCCCTCCACAGGATCCCCCCCCAAATGTCCAGGTATTTCCCTACTCAGAGCTGGGAACCCTACTTTCCCCCTCAGTCCCTGTTGCTAGGCAACCAAGCTTGGATCTGTCAGTAAAAGGCGGCGGGGGGGGGAGAGACCCTTTCCATGACTATTTTGGCCTTTGGTAGAAAACTCATTGGGGCCAGTCTTTACTAGGGTTGCCAGCTCCAGGTTGGGAAATTCCTGAAGATTTTGTGATAGAGTCTATGGAAGTCAGGAATAAAATTTCTGGAGATTTTATGGTAGAGTCTATGGAAGCCAGTTTAGCAGCCTCAGCTGAACAGAATCCCATAGAGTCATAAGAACTTAAGAGAAGCCAATGTTGGATTAGGCCAATGGCCCATCCAGTCCAACCTCTGTCATATAGTGGCTAGAAATACCAGGTGCCATCAGCAGATCCACCAGTAGGGCCAGGACACTAGAAACCCTTCTACTGTTGCCCCCCCAAGCACCAAGAATTATGTGCATCACTTGCCGCAGACTGAGCATTTCTATCTATACCTTCTGGCTAATAGCCACTGATAGACCTCTGCTCCATATGTTTATCCAATTCCCTCTTGAAGCTGTCTGTGATTGTAGCCACCACCACCTCCTGTAGCTAATAGCCACTGATGGACTTCTGCTCCATATGTTTATCCAGTTCCCTCTTGAAGCCATCCATGCTTCTAGCCACCACCACTGCGTCCGCCACCACCTCCTGCAGCAGTGAATTCCATGTGTTAATCACTCTTTGGTTGAAGAAGGACTTCCTTTTATTTATTTATTTATTTCTTCAACTTCTGTCCTGCCCTCCCCGCTGAAGCAGGCTCAGGGCGGCTTACATAAAACCAGTAAAACAATGAGCATTCACAGTAAAAATACATAAAACCAGGGCTCTTTTTGGGCTGAAACGCACCGGAACAATGTTCTGGCTGGTGTCTGAGCCCGCCACGCCCCTCCCCATTGGTGGGAAAGGGCCCCATGCTTCAGATCTCTATGTGGAGCTTGAGCAGGAGGTCTGGCCTCCTGGCTCTTTTCACTCAAAGGGAGCTTTCCCTTTAAGTGTAAAGAGCAGGTGGGAAAAAGCCCCGCGCTCTGGATATCCACGGCTTGCCACCACCCCATTGCGTTTGCTGTGCCTACTCTCTCCCTGCTCCTGGTAAGTGCCTCCCCATCTCTCTTTCTCCCCCCTTCCTTCCTTCCTTCCTTCCTTCCTTCCTTCCTTCCTTCCTTCCTTCCTACCTACCTACCTACCTACCTACCTACCTACCTTCCTTTTCTCTCTCACTTTCTCTTTCTTCCCCCTACCTCTCTCTTTCTTCTCTCTCTTCCTCTCTCTCTTTCCTTCCTTCCTTTCCTTTCTCTCTCTTTTTTCTGCTCCTCCCACCCACCCTCCCTCCCTTTTTTTCCTCCCTCCCTTCCTTTCTCTCTTTTCCTTCCTTCCTTCCTTCCTTCCTTCCTTCCTTCCTTCCTTCCTTCCTTCCTTCCTTCCTTCCTTCCTCTCTCTCTCTTCCTTCCTTCCTTTCTTCCCCCTCCCTCCCTTTCTCTCTCTTTCCTCTCTCTCTCTCTCTCTTTCCTTCCTTCCTTCCTACCTCTCTCTGTTTTCCCTCCCTCCCTCCCTTTTTCTTTCTTTCTTTCTTTCTTGTTTCATTTTGTTCTTTGTGTTTTTGTAAAAAATATTATTGGAAAAGTGGAGGGATGAAAAAAAGCAGAGAGCCCAGGAAATGCTGGGTTTGGTGGTATCTTTAATTTTTGAGAATCTCCTTAGCTTTCTCATGGCATCTTCTGTTTAAGAAAAGTAAGTTTGAAGCCTGAGTATTACTAGTCCATCGTTGTGTCTTGATGGTAATGGCTTGCAAATATATGTGTGTCTAAAGTCTGTATTAAAGTCATTTGGTGCTAAGTGCCACACAAGAGAAAACATCTGAAAAAGTTGTTTCATTGTTGTGTGTGTTGGCAGTTGACAGTTGACACTTGACAGTTGTATGGGGGACTTTGGGGGCAGAGAAACAGAGTTGTAACTAACAATAAGCATGGTCAGCAGCACTTTGGAGGTTGCCTGTTTTGTGAAATATAAAAAGTGGGCAGAGTTTCTGAAGAAGATGATTGTCCCTCTTCTCTTGCCACTGGGCTGACATCTGCCTTTAATGGGCCAGCAAAGGTGATGTTCTTAAACCTCCTAATAAGAGAGATTTATGCTTCTGAGGAGTTGACTTTCAACAATTGGTGATCTTGTGATGGTAGTGATACTTTGATGTGGTAAAGACAACCTGTTCACAGGATCATTTTACCTGTGGGACAGACTCTACATGGTAACCACTCCACTGGTACATAATTGCTTGTAAAAAGTATTATAGTGTAATAATTCAGGTGGGTAGCCGTGTTGGTCTGAAGCAGCAGAACAAAGTTGGAGTCCAAAGTTTCATCCAAGGTATAAGCTTTTGTGTGCATGCACACTTCTTCCATCTGAAGAAGTGTGGGTGGCACATGAAATCTTATACCTTGAATAAAATTTTGTACTTTGAATAAAATAGTCCACAAACTACTCCCGTCCAGTGCATCCACAAACCTAGGGTTGTTCTGCCAGTGAAATAGGGTTGCCAACTCCAGGTTGAGGAAATCCACGTTGAGGAAGTCTGGAATCAGCCACTTGCAAGGCCTTATGTGATATGTCTCATCTAGAGGCAGCTAATAATTTGCTAATGGTAAGGGCAGCATAAAAGGCCATTAAAGCAGTTGTCTAGAATAAATCAGTCTTGCTTGGATCATTGTATTATGTTCTGTCCCCCGCTGCAACAAAATCCTCATGGTGTCCTGGATGAACAAATGCTCAATATCTCCACCCACATAACCAACCCTTCCAAATCCTAAAATCTACTGTGCTATCCCTAACACCCCTGGAGTTTGTATCAGATGCAGCCCACTTACCAGGAGCCTGCTTCACCTGGCTTGTATCTGCCATCTGATCACTCTGACACATCTGTTCCTCAGTTGCAACTGCACTTTCACTCTCACCTGCAGTCCATGGCTGCCCACATTCAGACAAGGAGCACACAGCAGCCAATGTCTAAGCTTCCATTGCACTTACTTCAACAGTTGTGACACCAGCCTCCAGTCACAGACTTAGACTTTACATGCAGCCTAGGGCCATGTCAGCCACCTCATTAACTGATAATTTTGCCTGCTGTGCAGCTTGCTCCAGAGCTTCAACATGGGCACTGAACTAATCCATATTAATATCTTCTTCCTCGTCTGACAACAACTGCACCAGCAGCCACTTAGGAGGTGGGTGCTTGGCTAATCTTCCATGTTTCTGCTGATCTTTCTTGGAGCCGTGGTCTGCAAAACACTTCAAATAATGTTGTTAGATATAAATTTGCAACTGTCCCTCCTAGCTCCTAGTCCAGCACTCCAACCACTACCTAGCAATCCTACCCAGCTGCTGGCCTGCTCTGCCAAATTAAAAGACTGTCCCTAATAGCAATAGGCAAAACTCTTGGCAGTGCACCATGCATCAAGGAACTCAGGGGCAAAAGCAGGGCTGACACACAAAGAAAAGGGGGGGGGAAGGCTCTGGATTAGAAGAGAAGAGAGAAGAGATTGGATTTATATCCCGCCCTTCACTCAAGAGTCTCAGAGCGGTTTACAAACTCCTTTCCCCTCCCCTCCCCACAACAGACACCCTGTGAGATAGGTGGGGCTGAGAGAACTCTTTCCCAAGCTGTCCTTGAGAGAACAGCTGGTACAGAGCTATGGCTTGCCCAAGGTCATCCAGCCAGGTGCAAGTGGAGGAATGGGGAATCAAACCCGGTTCTCCCAGATTAGAGTCCACGCACTTAACCACTACACCAGACTGGCTCTCACACCAGATTACCCCTGTGACTGCTGAGGTGAGAGCAGAAAACACACAGGGAAAAGGCAGTTTTGAGCAGTTGGAGCACGAGACACACACCAGGATCATCAATGGCTCTGCAATGGCTTAAGTACTGCTGAGTTTCATAGTCTCCAAAGCTACCTCCAAGCCCTGGGCTACAATTCTCTGCACAAGTGGCCCCCCTTTTATAAACCAACTCCCCACCCTAAGAGGGGTCCAAGTAGGAACCACCTCATTTGCAAAGCACATTTCCACTAGACTACCACACACACCCGCACACAGACGCCTCAAGGTATTATCAAAAACTCTCTTTCACTTGTTAGTTGAGTCCAAAATCATAAAGGTAGGCTCCAGCAAGGCTCCAGCAGACAGCCTTGCAACTGCTCCACCACCATTCTCTTCGGCAGCCAGCAGCAAAAGCCTGCTTGGAAGAGACATGGCTAGGAAAGCAGCACCTCCCTATTGTCTGCAAGTCATTTTAGAACCCGGTGGAGCTTTAGTTACAGAGTGGGGGAAGTCATGGGGAATAGTGTGTGCCAGTGGACTGGCACTTTTCATTGACACATATTGACTAATATTAACATGCATTAATGACATATTCTAGTAACAGGACCAAGTATTAAATCAGTTATTTTTAAGCTTATTGACAAAAAAATAGGGCAGTATCTGCTAAGCAGATTTAGCACATAGTGGGTGCCAGTAAATTTGGCAGCTTTGAACAAAAGATAGGTCCTACAATCAGATATGAGATACGTTTCTTAGTAAATATGAAATTTCAGGACTTATGACTTTCTCCCAAGTAAGTATTTATAGGGTCCTAGAGTCATGAAGATTAGAAGATAGGCAACTAGAGAATTCTCCAGTTTGTCAGTTGACCAGGGGTCCTTTCATAAAAAAAAGAGGTGCAGGAGCTCATTAGCATAACTTATTTGCATATGCCACACCCCCTGACGTCACCGGAAGTGTCAAAAGGCCACACATCCCTGACGTCATCGGCAGTGTGTCAGAAGGCAAGAAGGAAGGAGGGGGAAGGAAGGAAGGAAAGGAACAGGAAGGAAGGTAGGTAGGTGGGGGAGAGAGAGAGAAGAAAGAAAGAAAGAAAGAGGGAAGGAGGGAAGGAGGGAGGGAGGGGGAAGAAAGGAAGGAAGGAGGGAGGGAGGAAGAAAGGAGGGAGGAAGGGGGAAGGAAGGAAGAAAGGAACAGTAAGGTAGGTAGGTAGGTGGGGGGGAGAGAGAGAAAAGGAAGGAAGGAAGGGGGGAGAGAGGGAGGAAGGGGGGAAGGAAGGAAAAGGAAGGTAGGTAGGTAGGTGGGGGAGAGAGAGAAGAAAGGAAGGAAGGAGGGAGGGAGGAAGGGAGAGGGGAAGGAAGGGGGAAAGGAAGGAACAGGAAGGTAGGTAGGTAGGTGGGGGAGAGAGAGAAGAAGAAAGGAAGGAAGGGAGGAAGGGGGGAGAGAGGGAGGAAGGGGGAAGGAAGGAACAGGAAGGTAGGTAGGTAGGTGGGAGAGAGAGAGAGAGAAGAAAGGAAGGAAGGAAGGAGGGAGGGAGGGAGGAAAGGAGAGGGAAAGGAAGGGGGAAGGAAGGGGGAGAGAGGGAGGAAGGGGGAAAGGAAGGAACAGGAAGGTAGGTAGGTAGGTGGGGGAGAGAGAGAGAGAAGAAAGGAAGGAAGGAAGGAAGGAAGGAAGGAGCGCTCCTCCCCCCACTGGGGCCGGTGTTTCCCTCCCTCCCCCCCTTGCTTGGGCCCGAGTGGCTTAATGCCACTCAGGCCGGCTTCTCCCTCCCTTGCGCCCCCCTCCTGCGGCCCCGGGAACAGTGAGTGTGGGAGGGAGGGGGCTTCTTCCCGGGGCCTGCGGCCTGCCGCACCCTGGGAACAGTGAGGGGGCTTCAGTGAGTGGGGGAGGGAAGAGGCTTCTCCCGGGCCAGCGGCGCATGCCGCGCAGCCCGGAAAGGATCTGTTGGGGGAGGGAAAGGGCTTCTCCCAGGCCGGCGGCACTTGCCGCGCAGCTCGGAAAGGATCTGCTGGGGGGTGGGGAGGGAAAGGGCTTCTCCTGCCGCCAGCCCAGAAGGATCTGCTGGGGGGGGAGGGAAAGGGCTTCTCCCGGGCCGGCGGCGCTTGCCACGTGGCCCGGGAAAGATCTGCTGGGGGGGAGGGAAGGGTGAGCTGGGGGGGAAGGGGCTTCTCCTGGGCCGGCAGCGCTTGCCACGCGGCCGGGAAGGGTCTGCTGGGGGGGGAGGGAAGGGCCTTCTTCCCGGGCCAGCAGCGCTTGCTGCGGGACCGGGAAGGGTGAGCGGGGGAGGAGGCTTTTTTCCGGCTCCGCTCCGAAGCGCGGGCCGGGAAAGCGAGCTGAGGGGCGGGGCTTTGTTATGTGCCCACCCCCCGGCCTCCTCTCTCCCGGAGCGGCGCTCCGGCACACCCCTGCCCCAACAGAGCCCTGCAGTTGACTGAAAAGAATATATCTAAATATACACTGAATATCCATTTAGGTAGTGCAGTAGGCATGTTGTTGGCATATGGGTTAGCTCTCACCATGCAGATAGATATAACAAAACTTGTGATATTGTTGAATTTCAACAGCTGGAATCTATGTATGTTTACTCAAAGAAAGTCCCACTGAGTCCCATAGGATTTATTTCCATGTAAGTGTGTATAGAATTATGGCCTTAAATAAAGAGGAAAGCTACTATACTCAGTGACAAGAAAAACTGTTATAGGGATTTGGCGAAAATGTGCTTCGTCCAGACATGTTTCCTAAAAGAAGAGAGTGTTGATAATTTAAAGTTTAAATATCAAATATAAATGAAGTAGCAGAAGCAAAGGAATAGAGGAATCAGGATTTACTTTTATAGAGAATCATTTAGTGGTCAAAAAGTGATACCAAGTTCTGAAAGGGGTTTACATTTCCCAAGTCTCCTCAACTCATGAATATATTGATTCTCCATGTAGTCACATTTTTATATTCTGTAATACCCTCCCAATTTTGTTTCTTTTTCACTCAGCCGAGTATCCCTTCTGTACCCAGAGAGCTAAGCTCTTCTAGCAAATTTTTGTTAGCATTATTAAAAAGACCTTAATATGTTCAAAGTTCAGTAAGGTTTTCAGCAGAACCATGACAGTAAAAGTGGAAGAAATTCCTACATTCCTTACCACCTATATAACACAGGGGACCGATATTTTTGTTAACCTGCCCCACCCAGTCTATGGTTGTGGCTGTTTTTGCAAATAAGTTATCTGCTCTGGAAGCATCCACCTTGACAGCCACTGAGGAATGAATATGGGAGCAGATCACAGTTTCTTCGCTTTTCTTCTGGAAAAAAAGAGCAAGACAGACAAAGATTATGATCCTATGTTTCATGTCAATAAAATCCACTAAACTCAATGTGACTTTGTTTTGAGTAATGTGTGTAGGAATCAGCTATAAGCAATGACCATAGTAATTTTCTTGTACTCTCCCTCTGCCCATCTCTGGTTCTCATCTCCCAAACTAATGTATGTAATTTTCATGGCAGACTATGCAGCCACAAACACAGTATATTGGTTTAAGGGCAATGATTCTGAACCAAAGTTTCATATAGCAAATGTAATTCATAAATGGGAAATCTGTAAATGCAGTTCCCTCTGTGACTCTTATGATTCTGGAAATAAAAACAAAACCAACCAACCAACCCCTCTCCCCCCCCAAAAAACCCATACCTATTTCTCATAAATAGGAAGATAAATAATTTGGTTATATACAGTTGGGCATGCTAAAAACAAATGCTTTATCATATAAAATTTAATGTTCTCTTCTTTGCATTTTTAGTCCAGCAATTGCAATTAAAAGACATTTAAAATGGTTTTCAAATACTTATTCTGAGTGTTGCTCTTTAGTTCAATAATAAGACATGAATGTACATGAATACATGAATTTAGAATAGAAGAAATTAAAAATATTAGAAGAAAAATAGATTATCCATTTGTAGTCTGCTGATTCCTACAGCTTTGGCCCTTTTAAGATTTTGAGTACTTAAACATTTTAAAGAAAAAAAAATAGACTGATGCCCCAGAGATCTATTGCTCAGCCATTCGTATTCACTTCTGCAGTCCAAGGTTTCTCCTTACCCACCACACTCAGCCCTCTGCAAGCATTACTTAGCATACTCAAGGGTTGCACCAATTTCAAGTCCTATATCTATATAACATTTTTTTCCTCAGCTATCCTCACCAACACTTTCGATAGATAACTGACATTACACACTATGATCTTCCCTGTGATGTTCCCTTTACATATCTGAAGAAGTGAGATCTAACTCACAAAAGCTCATATTGAAATAAATGGGTACCCATTTGAAACTTGACCAGCTTTATTATACCCCACCATTTCATAGGTTTGGGTTACTCAATATGGCTTCTCTTTTAAATATGAGATTGTCATTCTGTGTTTTCTTCAGTGGCCACTCCATCACCGCCTGGTGTCCTATTTTTGGATTGTCACCATATCAGTAGGGATTTAGTGCCAGGGAACAAGGGTATTTCTCTACGAAGGAACAAGCTCAAGTGCTCCCAACATGCTTCTAAGGTCATCTGATTTTACTTAAATTCTCTTTAAGGTGCCACAGACTAACACAGCTATCCCTTCACAATCTCTTCAGTTCTAAACAGAATTAGAGGTTGCTTTATGTGCTTAGATGTTTATACTGAAAGGACTGTTATTTATCAGTATCTCAATTTAATCTGTCCCTGAAATATTTTAGATTATATTCTTATATTGCATCGTAATTAGGATGATAAATCTTGAGCTGATTTATCACTATATGAGAGCATTAAATGGAATCTCTGTTAGCAGTATCAGCAATGAAATCCACATTCCTAAAAGAACTAGTAAAATGAAGAAATTAATAATGAGATGTCCAATGGTTATGTGGCACCAGCATTCACAGATTCATTGTAATGAATAATCTCATTTTCTGTTCCCAGAGGCTAACTTTCTAAGAGCAGATGTAAAATGTAAACTTTATGGTGGTTGCACATCTATTTATATAGCATGCATTTAATTATAACTGCAATGTCTAGTCCTTTTTTGGTTTGATTCTTCACATGATAATTACAATACCTTTTTAACAAAATGGTGAACATTGCAGAGTAAACTAATAGAAGTAACAGAATGTATTATTTAAAGCCACAAAGCTACACACTAGTTTACTACATTTAAAAAAATGCATTTACCATAAAGAACAATAAAATCAGGTCATACAACTATGGAGGAAAGCTGCTATTCCAAAGAAGCCAAGCATTGAACATCTGGTCCATGATAATGTAGCTGTATCACAACACTTAACACTATCAGTGGGCAACACATGACATCTTATACCTCTCTTCCCTATCTCTACTGCTTTTCTTCCTCCCTAGATCCTTTCTCCAGTCTCCTTTTCTAAAACATTATTTTCTATCTTTAAGTATTAGTTCATTTTGATGTTAAAACTAGTAGAAGTTGGTAATGAGAGCTGATGAGTCAGCCTATCAGAAGATGTGTGCTTTGTCCATACAAAAGAAGGAGCACAATGGGATTTTGATGTTTTGTACATGAGTTCACCATAGACTATCTGTTGCCTTTTGCTCCATGTTTGTGATCTCAAAAGAAGAGTTGTGCATTTATTCATAATTAATTTTGGTCTGTATTTTAAAGCTCATTGCTTGTTTTCAGAATTTTTTGCCAGTTATAAAAAAGAGAAAACCCCCCACATATATTCTCTGAATAATGTAACAACTTCAAAGTTGATTCAGAGTAAAGAGGAATTCAGTGTTTAATTATAGTAGCATCTATGTCTTATTTTTATAGTGCTGAAAAATTATCAAATTGTGAATGTCAGATATTATCAAAATAACTACTTTATGTCATTTGGAGTCACTTTGGTCACTTAACCATGTTGTTATTTTGGTTAGTACAATTAAAGAAAAAAAATAATAGGATCTAACTGCTATCTCTGTTTGCCAGCAGTACTACAAAGCCATATGTTATTTGCTGAAATTGTCCATCCATTCAGGGAAAGACAACATTTTCTTTTTCTTCACCTACTTGATACAGAGTGTTCAAGTGTAATCGGAGGGAGTGGGAGGAGATCAGAGAAAATATTTGTGGAACATCATATATGGGGGTCAGTGGCAACGGTCAGGCAACCTCTTATGGCAGCCTGTGTTTTCATACTGTGTTTGCTATTGTAATGTGACAGAATTCAGTTAGTTAATTTTACATATTTCTCTAGATATTTATTCAGAGATACCATAAAGGGTTTAACAGACCTCATAATAACATATTGAAAATATTCACATTATATTAGTATGGTTTTTTTCTTGCTTTATGTTATATCTTCTTGTATTTGTTCCCGTGGACTGATGAAGTGTGCATGCACACAAAAGCTTATACCCAGAATTAAACTTTGTTTGTCTTTAAGGTGCCACTGGACTCAAACTTTTTTCTGTGTGATTTTAGGTTAGTCACATATTTTCATCTTAATCTACCTCACAGGGTTGTTGTGAGGATAAAAAGAGGGAGAGGAGAATAATGTAAGTTACATTAGTCCCTACTGCAGAGAAAGGTGGAGTATGAATGTAGTGAATAAAAAATATAGCTGAAGATGTGATAGAGCTAAAAGATAGGTTGGTCAGTGGCTGAGAGGGAGAGAATGAGGCAAAGGAAGAAGACAGGATATGGGGGTTGCCAGAAGGAAGGAAAGAGAAAATAGTGTGGAAAGGGGGATACAAGGAAAAGTGAAGTCCCCTACCATGCAAGTTGGCCTGGCCCAGTAGCCAGCCGCACACAACTTAGCCATAGTTTTCCTAGGCAGAGACTGCTGGGGGGGTGGGGGGGAGGAAAGCTGAAGACAAAAGGACAGATAAATGTATGTTGGCTGTTGGATCAAAGGAGAGAAGGAAGCAGAAAATGGGAAGAGGCTAGGGGGGCTTTCAGGAAAGGGAAAGAGGAAAGAGTGAGGGAAGGGGAAATTATATGCCTTCCATGAGTCCCTGTGGGTTCCCACTTCTTTATTTTAGTAGCAAGGTGTGGCCTCATCTGAAGATACTTAAATCCAGAGACTGGAATGGTGAACAGACAAGACGGATCCTTTGACAAACCTGAAAAATGTCTCAGGTTTGCAGAAAATACACGGTGGTTAAAAAAAACCCTGAACGATACAAGGAACACCTATAGCTTTTTTTTTTTTAATGCCCTCAGTGGCTGTTGGCCAGCATTCCAGCCTTGGTCTCTACTTCATTTCTGTTAGTAAAAGGCAGGGGGAGGGGACAGGGCCCATTACAGGGTTGTTTTGGACTTTGCTGCCAGGCCTGGCAGCAACCACTAGATCACTTGGTACTACCCAACTTGCATTGCTAACCCAGGCCTGACTGCCTGCTATTGATCAACAGCAGCACCCCATGAAAGCCAGTGCATGTAGTCATTAGAGTTTCAGACTAGGAATTTTAATCCACATTCTGCTGTGGAAGCTCACTGGGTGACCTTGGGCCAGTTACACACATTCTCAGCCTATCCTACCTCATAGGGTTGTTGTGAGGATAAAATGGAGGAGCGGAGAATGATAGAAGTTATATTGGATCCCCATCGTGGAGAAAGGCAGGATATAAATGACGTAAATAAATAAGATGTGGTGGCAGATAAAAAGGTAGATTGGTTAGTGGGTGTGGAGTGAAGAAAGCAGGGAAATGTGAGCATATGAGAGTTGCTGGGATGAGGGAAAGAGGGGATAGTGTGGAGAGTGGATACAGTAGAAAGTGAGGTGCCTCCCACAAGTTTAGGAGGTTCCTTTCAGTGCAAATGGGCCCAGCTCAGCTGGTACCATGAAACTGGGTCATAGTTTCCTTAAGGAGAGGCTGCCAGGGGGATGGAAGCAAGGAAAGCTGAAGACATGGGGGCACATATCAATAGATTAGTTGGTTTGGTGTAGTGGTTAAGTGCGCGGACTCTAATCTGGGAGAACTGGGTTTGATTCCCCACTCCTCCACTTGCACCTGCTGGATGACCTTGGGCAAGCCATAGTTCTGGCACAGCTGTTCTTGAAAAAGAGGAGTTTCTGTCAGAACTCTCTCAGCCCCACCTACCTCACAGGGTGTTCTGTTGTGGGGAGGGGAAGGGAAAGGAGATTGTAAGCCACTCTGAGACTCCCTTGGGTAGTGAAGGGCAGGATATAAATCCAATCTCTTCTCTTCTCAGTGGTTGCAAAAAAAGAAGAAGAAAGAAACAGGAAAAGGGGAGAGGCCATGGGGGCTTTTGGGGAAAAGAATGAAGATGTAGTGACAGAGGGAAAATGAGATGCCCCCCGCAGTCCTTATGGGGCCCCCAGTTGTATATACTTATATTTATCAAGTTATTTTTTTCTTTTAGCAATGGTTGTTCTCAATAACCTGGAACCAAATACAACATATGAAATCAAGGTTGCTGCTGTAAATGGAAAAGGGCAAGGAGAATACAGCAAAACAGAGACATTTCAGACTTTACCAGTCCGTAAGTAACATTATCTCTTTGAAATGAAAAAAAAATCATTGTAAAGTATTTAGCAAAAAGAGGAAATCAACTGTTGCACATTTGGTGCTTCTTAGCTTGTGATGCCACAGTCCTTCAGGCATGTATAGTGAAGCCTACCAAGGCCTGGGAATAATCCTTTATATACTTGGTACCTTCTAATACAATGAAATTATGGCCGAGGACAGACTGGCAATCTAAAGTGGAGGCAAAGCGGAGGGAAGTGGAGCGGGGAAAAAAACCCACGGAGCTGGCCGTTCACACTGGCCAGAGCAATGCGGATCAGCGGCGAAACGGAGCGTTCAGACTACCACGGAGGGTTCACACTGCCGCGTAGCCAGCCCGCGCGGCTTCATCGCACTGCTAGTATGTGCACGTGTGCATGCGCGCAGATGCGCATATGCGCAAAACTTTTTGCCGGCGCGTTCACACTTCCTCCGGATGCCTCCTGCTTCTTCCAGTTCACACTGTTTGGAAGCGGGAGGCATGCGGAGGAAGGCCCCTGAACACCGGGTAAAACCGGTGTCCTGGTAAAGCGGAAGGAAAGCGACTGGGAGACGGGTGAGTACGAAACGGAGCCGACGGACAGATGCGCATGTCTGAACGTGCTCCTTTCTTCCGTTTGCGAAGCGTGCCTGCTCCGCTTTACATTGCCAGTCTGTCCTCGGCCTATGTCACTGTTAGTTCCTACATTGGAGGTCTGCATTTCAGTTTCTGCAATCAAGTGCACAGTTTTAGTAGAATAAAATATACTGTATCCTACCATACTGCTCAGCCTAAGGAGCCTTTCTCCAACTTAACTGGCTGTTTCACCAGAGAAAGATCATGTTCTGGTGCAAGGAAGTTCTTTAGACTGACAGAACAGCTGTGCTGAGTAGTAAGATACAGACTAGTACCTCCATTTCATGTTGTGCCAAAACCTTTTCAGGGCAGAACCAGTGTTGAGTGCAACTTATTAGATTTATTTATGTTTCTCTTATTAAATATTGTTTTTGGAATTCCATTTGGGAAGTTATTATGTCATTTTTAAAAATACTAATTGATATGTCTGATATATTTAATTAATATGTAGATAGACACATTGTGCAATTTACAAATAATTTTTCTTTGTATTGAATTCGTATTACCCTGAAATAATAAAGAATAACTTGATGAAGCTTTAGACATGAAAGAAATCCAGTCCCAGTCACACTGATTAAATGTGTTTCTTTCTCCAAAATTATGAATTTCCTTTACATAGCCAGTGCTTTTTTGTTTTAAAAAATGCTGGTACTTATATATAAAGTTGTAACCATCTCCACCAATTCATCCCTCAGGACTTGCAAGACCTCTCCCCAAAAAGTGCCAGTACTCAATACCAGTGAGTACATGATTTAAAAAAAAAAAAAAAGACGACAACTCCTGCATGTAGTAGTAAAAATTTTCTGTATCAACAAGATCATAGACTTGCAGTACAAATCCTATACAGAGTTATTCTAGTCCACTGTAAACCATTTCAATCAATTAGTTTAGAATGGGGGTAAAAAATCCTCTTGTGATTGCACAGTTAAAACATGGGCAAGCACATTGGTAGAAAGCCAAAAAAAACCTGTGCAGCTACTTCTGTGTGTCCAAGTGACATTATGCTTATTTTCCTAAGAATGGTCTATCATGCTGCATAATATGCTGTTTAACAATGGAGGGAATTTGAATTTCTTGTATGGCCTTCAAAGGAAAAAAAATATCTCTGGGCATTGCCAATACCATGAGCACAGTTCTCCAGAAATGACAAATGTACCTTCATGTACCATATACAAACAAGTGTAGTAGATATGAATATGTGGAACAGTTTTTCCAAAACTAAAAACAATTGTAAAGGAAGTACATAATTTGCATCCTAATTATAAAAATCTCCATATGTAGAAGTCCTATTATTTCAATGATAGTGATTCCCCAGTAATGGTACTTCACCCAAGTGAGCCAATTTGGTGTAGTGGTTAAGTGCGCGGACTCTAATTTAGGAGAACCAGGTTTGATTCCCCACTCCTCCACTTGAAACTGCTGGATGACCTTGGACAAGCCATAGTTCTGTCCCAGCTGTTCTCTCAAGGACAGTTCTGGAAAGAGCTCTCTCAGCCCCACCTACCTCACAGGGTGTCTGTTGTGGGGAGGGGAAGGCAAAGGAGTCTGTAAGCCGCTCTGAGACTCCAAGTGAAGAGTGGGATATAAATCCAATCTCTTCTTCTTCTTCTTTTTCTGAGATATGCATTTTTGTACTGTTTATCAATTAGCTTAGTTTAAACTCCTTTCTATACTCATGACTTTCATAAATCATGGTACTGCTGCATGGCTCAATAAGAAAAGCAAACGTGAATAAAATAATTCCCCCCCCCATCTTTTCTTTTAGGTGAACCTAGCCCCCCAACAATTCATGGACAAGTGGGCATTGGGAAGAGCTATAAACTTATCATAACCAAACAAGATGATGGAGGAGCTCCTATTTTGGAATATATTGTAAAATACAGAAGTGTAAGTATTTTATCACTCATCAAAAGAAGACCTGAGTCATGGCTTTTTTGAATTTACAAAAAAAAAAAAGGTTTACTAGAAAAGTCGATGAAATCTTGTTCATTTATTACATTTCTATTACACTTTTCTTCCACCATAAAACTAAAGACAACATTCCCAGGTAATCTGCTGTACAGTCACTAACTATAACCAGACCTGCATAGCTACAGCAAGACTGATGCTTCGTATGTTTTCACATGCTACACCATTCCACAATAAATTCATTCTGCTTTAGCATACCATTCTGCTTTAGCATACCATTCCACAATAAATTCATTCTGCTTTAGCATACCAAAAAGCTCATTTCCCCCCTCAACAAATTACCATACTCCCCATCATTCCTAATAGTAAATTAGGTGGTCCCTGTGATGATCACAAAAACAGTACAACAGGGCCACCAACAGAAAAACTGGGGTTTCTATATATATATATATATATATACAAAGTACACAGAGGGGGAAAAAAGTTTTGTAAATGGAAACAAAGAGCCCACCACTAAAACCAAAAAATCTCTGTGAGGACTAAACACGTTCTATGAGGTTCAGAATGCTGAAAGAGCAATTGAGAGGCTGTTAATGGGGAAAATGAGAGAAGGGAGAGTAGACATCTCCACATGATCTAGAGATCCTTCTGTTTGTAAAGACTCTGTGAGAAGATTTCAGTAAAAATAAAGAACTTAAATATTGCAAGATTATTAGCTGGCTACAAAAAATATAACTGCACTTTAAAAAAAAAAAAAAAAGAACTGATATTCCATGAAAATCCTCAAAGCAGCAACAATCATCAGTTCCAGTCTACAAAGATAACTGAACTACAATAATTATCCAAAAAGAAGCAGAAAACTAGCAAGTAGCAGATTAACAGCAGGAAATAGGCAACATGTGCATTGGCATATTTGCATGTTGTGCCCACACAGTTGAAGAAAGGAGCAGAATTGTGATCTCAGGTTTCCTGACTGGCCAACAAGAGAACGGAATAGAATCAAAGAGCCTGAATGGCACAAAACTCCATTGCAAAGTAAAAGGGGTGATGGAGTTTCCTTGATTTTTCCACTATCAGGTTAAAATTAAATAAAGTATTATATTAAAAGTTAAAATCCAAGTTCTAAATTATCAGTCACATACCAAACCACTAGAGCTTATTCTGTCCTTGAAACTGCATGAAGAATAGGACTTGGATATTTTCACCTGATTTTGTACCATCAGCCTTGGCCCTGTTTTTGTCTGCTGTGACTAGTGCAGCTCTTTATTTTCTTAAACTGATTCAAATCATTCCTCATGGATCAGATTCAAAGGGTTGCTATAGGAAACCATACGTCATTGGTGTGGGACCTATTTTGTGGGATTCTACAGGAAACAGTTCTATCCCCCATAATTTTAAATGTCTGTGTAAACCTTTAGGAAAAATCATTCATAGTTTTGGGGGCTGGTTGTCAATATGCTGACAATACTCAGCTCAATATAGCCATATCCAAATCTCCTGGTGATGTAGTAGAGGCCCTGAATCCCTGCCTGATTGCAGTGGTTAACTGGTTAAAAGTGAACAAATTGAAACTAAATCCTGAAAAGAGTAGTGCTGGTTGGGAAGATGAAGGCCTTGAAGGACATTGTTGCCTCCACTTGTGATGAAGTTCAACTAACCCTTGCTAACTCAGATAAAAGCCTTGGGATCTTACTGGATCCAGCTTTATTACTGGAGAAGCAAGTTAATACAGCTGCAAGAAAGGCTTTCTTTCAACTCAGCCTAGTTCGTAAAATGGGCCCATACCTCAGTATGCCTGCCACTCCCATTCTACAGCCCCTCCATTGGTTGCCCATATGTTACCAAGCTCAGTTTAAGGTATTGGCTATCACATATAAAGCCCTTCATGGTCTTGGCCCTTCTTATTTACGGGACCACTGGTCTCTGTATGCTCTGCCACATCAACTCCCCTGATGTCAGCAGGGGTTTCTGTTGGTGCCAACCTGCAAATGGGCAAAATCAACAACTGCCTGTATATGTGCTTTCTCTGTTATGGTTCCCACCTTGTGGAATGGCCTGCTCAAGGAGGTCAGAAAAGCTCCCACTCTTCCGTGAACTATGCAAAACTGAACTATTCAAGAGGGCTTGTCTGCACAGGTAATAAATGGTTTCACAAACTTACTTGGGTAATGATTGGAACTTGTGGGCTTTACTGCTGTATATAGCATATTGTAAGTGTGATCCTGTTATGTAATTTCTGTACTGCTTAGTGTGTCGTATTAATACTTATACTATGCTTCTGTGCGTTTCTGGTGGTTCCAGACTTCTAACGTCCTAATACATTAGTTATTGAATGTCCCTTTTTTTAAATTTTACTTACTCATTATGTGTAATTCACCTTAAGTCAATGTGAGAAAAATGGAATATAACTAACATAAGTAAATGAAATAATCATCTATTCCATATGCAGCATGTTATCATATGCCTGTTGAATAACTAAGGATTTATCGGACATATTATCTTATGGTTACCTAAACTGCTGGAGGTATAGGGAGACCCTTTCATTTTGCCCTGGGTTCCTGAACTACTACTGTCTAGGAACACATTGACCTTATTTTGGAAAAGAGGGGACTAGTGGCAGCCATATAGCATATGGCATAAAAAAAAGATCAAAGAAAACTGCAAAAAAGCGCTATTTAAATAGGGCATACATGTTTTTTCAAGTACAAAATACATAGAAATAGTGATTAGCAAAAAGAGTGGTCCAGAAGATTAGAAGTAGTTGACAAAGGTCTCCAGAATGATATTTTGTTTCACAGGAAACTTCATCCGAACATTGACCATAATAACAAAAATGTCTCCAATTTCTTGCTCATGACACAGGAGAAATTGCAATACCGTTGGCATAGCTTCTACTGGAGAAATTGCAATACAATTGGCACACGGGCATACAAAGAATACTAATGCCTTGGCAAGCAATAGTCAAGCAATAGTCAAGCAATGAGATTGTGAAAACAAACAAATGGGCTTTCAAAATAAATCTCCCAATTAACTGTCACACCAGGTGTGGCAGCAAGACAGGGTATAAAATGTATTCTATATATTTAAATAAATAAACAAATCAACATTTGTTCCACCATGTTTTTTTCTGATTTTTGAGGAGTCTGCCCAAAGCATTAAGAGAATATAAGCAACTTAATTGTGCTTCATTTTGTAACACAGTGGTGACAAAGCTTTTCTCCCTTTTGTTCTGTGCCAGTGATCTCATATGAAAGTTTGTACTATAGTCAGTGATTGAACAAACCTTTGTACACGTTTATCATTAAATAATGAGGCACTGAGGCATTTTTGGGTTCACATGTCACATTCCTTTAGGATCTTTTGTAACGTATATGTAACAAAAAAGACCACATGGTCTTCAGCAAGATGTTGCCCAAAGCTACTCTGAAATTCTTTGTATACATTCTTTCTTAGCATTACAAATAAGAGGAAGATATTCTCTTACTTTTAGGTTTGAAGAGGGTACCTATGCAGAGACAAATTGTGTGTGTTCAAGATGGTGTTTATGGAGGATTACTTAGGTATGACAGGCAATGTGATGGTTACAAAATACAAGAGTTCTTTCTGGAGTTCAGTTGTGATACCAGGCAATACCACAGCCAGTGTGGTGTAGCAGTTAGCGCTTCAGAGCATGGTCTGCCAGACCCAGGTTCTTGCTGTGGGAGCTGAGTGGGTGATTTCAAACCAGCCTAACCTACCTCACAGGGTTGTTGTGTAAGTCAAAAGGGGGAGAGGAGAATGATGTAAGCTGTTTTGGTCCCCATTGTAGAGAAAAACTGTACTTTCCTCCTGGGAAACCATTGCTGCCATTCTCAGGGTGAGGGCTGGAGATCACTCAGAATTACAACTGCTCTACAGGAGGGAGGGCGAAGGAGATGGAAAGTCAGAGGGGCAGATAACAGCAGGTTGATGGTTGGCTAGGAAGAGAGTTGCTAACTCCAGTTTGGGAAATTCCTGTAGATTTGAGGGGTGGAGCTTGAGAAGCGGTTGGGATCTCAGACAGGTACAATGCCATAGACTCCACCCTCCAAACTAGCCATTTCCTCCTGGGGAACCATTGTTGCCAATCTCCAGGTGGGAGCTGGAGATCACTCAGAATTAAAACTGCTCTCCAGGAGGGAGGGGGGAGAAGATGGAAAGCTGAAGTCAGAGGGGCAGATAAAGGTAGGCTGAAGGTTGGCTGGGAAGGAGATAAGGTTGCCAACTCCAGGTTGGGAAATTCCTGGAGAGTTGTGAGGTGGAGCCAGGAGAGGGTGAGTTTTGATGAGGGGTTGGGACCTCAGACAGGTACAATATCATAGACTTCACCCTCCAAACCAGCCATTGTACAAAGACCTGCATTTTTACTACATTTTTATTATATTGGCAATGACTCAGTCATTCATATCACATCAGATAAGAGAAGACTAATCTAGTACCCAGCTTTATTATATGGAAATTTAGCTCACATCCAAATTCTTATAAGTATCTTCTCCTAAAAAGACATGTTATAGTCTATCTTTCTTAATGAATGCTGAGGATAGTCTATGCTTTCCTAATGTACAGTCACAGAAAATATTATGTTCATCCAAACTGTGCTTTGAATCTGTAGCTGTAGTTGTGTCAGCTATTTATTTAGAATACTTATATCCAGCTTTTCCCCCTGATCAATGTGACTCAAAATTGCTTAGTAATCATCACTTCCTGATAAGAAAATACATACAAAAAAGTTCCTTGTTTTGCATTCTGCATTTTTGCAACTGTCAGCTTTGAGCTGTATTACTAAACATCTATGTCCTATTTTTTGTCTCTTTGTAGGCAGGGAAAAAAAGAATTGTGTCTAATTGTATATGTACAAGCCATTACAATAAGGGCAAAGAAGAACTCCCAAACTCTGATCCTATCTCTTGCACAATCTCCAGATATCAAAGAATTGGTATTAGAAAAACCAAAAACTTATTATGAGTCACTATTTTTATCATGTTTGATCTTGGCACAGGTGAAAGAATGTTGAAAAGACTGGAACACTTCCAGTACTACTAATAAAAAGTTATTTTTAGAGCACTATTAGCAGCCTAGTAATATACAATGCAATCCCCTTATGTCATTATGAATCATGACTTTTTTTTTTTGCTCTTCTCTCCAAAAATGCTTTTAACAGACTGCTGAGTCTACCACTCTGTTAATCAAAGTTCAAGTCCAGTGGCATCGTTAAGACCAATAAAGTTTTATTCAAGATATAAGCTTCCATGTGCAAGCTCACTTCTTTAGATACAGTGAAATAGAATTTGTTCAACCATTACATATAGGATGAGGGGGCTAGTTGCCAGGAAGGGTTATAGTTAGAATCAAGGTGCATAAGTAACTGAGCAATTATAGTTGAGATTGTATTAAGGCAGCCGTTAAGATCTGTGAATGGCAATAAATTAGTATACAAATACAAGAGTTAACAAACTGATGCGAGAACAAAGTTTTGAATCCAGTGGCACCTTCAAGATAAGCAAAGTTCAGTTCTGAGTATAAGCAAGAAGTGAGAAACTTAGCCTGTGTAGATGCATACTCCTTCAGATGTATTGAAACAGATTTCCTCAAATATTACACATAGGTGGGGGGGTTAGTTGCCAGGAAGAGCTGAGTAGAGTCAAGATACATAAATAACTGAGCAATAAATACATCTAAGATTGGAATAACACATTTGGTAAGACATGTTAATAGCAGCAAATTGGCATACCAATAATAAAGGTGTTAACAACAGACGTAAGAACATAAGAGAAGCCAATGTTTGATCAGGCCAATGGCCCATCCAGTCCAACGCTCTGTCACACAGTGGCCAAAAATACTAGGTGCCATCAGGAGGTCCACCAGTGGGTCTTCCAACTCACCCATTTTTGTCTTAGCTCAGGAAGGAGGGCTCCAGAGCAAACTAATTTATGCAGTAGAAGAGAAGAAGAGAAGAGATTGGATTTATATCCCGCCCTTCACTCACTTAAGAGTCTCAGAGCGGCTTACAAACTCCTTTTCCTTCCCCTCCCCACAACAGACACCCTGTGAGGTAGGTGGGGCTGAGAGAACTCTTTCCCAAGCTGTCCTTGAGAGAACAGCTGGCACAGAGCTATGGCTTGCCCAAGGTCATCCAGCCAGGTGCAAGTGGAGGAGTGGGGAACCAAACCCGGTTCTCCCAGATTAGAGTCCGCGCACTTAACCACTACACCAAACTGGCTCTCAGTAGCCAAATCGCTCACTCACAACTTTAATGCCAGTAGCTCACAAAGTAGAATTTTTGCTCACAAGACTCCACAGCTTAGAGGGATCATTGATTGAGACAGTTTCTTTTGTACAGCTCCCTCTTGTTCCAAAAAGCATCCCAGTGCCTAACAAACCCTTCCTCCCTACAGTATTGTCTCATCCATGCACTGAGAATCCTGATTTATCCCTGTCTCTCCGGCCCTGCGCGTGGAACAGGTAGCACTTCTGAGAAGGCTACCTTGGAGGTCCTGGCCTTGAGTCTCCTGCCTAGCAGCCTAAATTTTTCCTCCAGGACCTCACGACTGAATTTGCCACACCATTGGTGCCAACATATACCACAACCACTGGCTCCTCCCCAGCACTCTCTACCAGCCTATCTAGAACATGCATAACATCCGCTACCTTCACACTAGGCAGGCAAGTCATCATATGGTCAGTACACAGGTTTGCCACTCAGCTGTCTACCTGCCTAAGGATCAAATCACCACAACCCCCCCCCTCCCTCCCTGTCCAGGGATGGTTCCTTGGTGCGAAAGGATATCCATTCACTAACTGAAGAAGAGGTCCCCTCTGAGGGCACATTTCCCTTATCCTCAGGGTGATGCTGTTTCCTTTCAACCCTCATGCTCCCTGACAGCGGCGGGGCTGCCATTTCCAGAGTGGTACATATCTCACAAGTCCTCAAGAGTCGTCTCCATGCGCCTAACTGACTGTCTCTGCTCCTCCCGGTCAGCCACCTTGGCCTCAAGGGTGCAAACTCATTCCCTGAGAAAAACAGGTTGCCTACCTGAAACTGATGATCTTCAAGTGGTCATCTGTGCATTCACACTGATGGGTTTTTGCGCCTGCGCAGGAATCCTTCGGTATAGTAGAAAGCTCTTTTCAAGGATTTTCGCACCCAGCACCTCTGGGCATGCACAGAGCCCCCACAAGCAGTGTCTCGGAGTGTAGGATTGCTTTTGCACTCCCAGGGAGTTACGTGGGTGCCAGGACCTCCCAGGGGAATTCCGGTTTGAGGATTTATGGGACCAAGGCCTGGACCAGTCTCATGGTTTGGATTGATGGGGAGCCGAGGACACTCCTAGCGTACCTCAATACTCTTGTCAAGGTCCTGAAGGACGGTATCAGTAGTGACATGGAAGAGGCCCACTCCATCAAAGAGGAGGTCTTCTACCAAGAATTTGGTGTCTTGCTGCAAAGTGGTGGAATGCAACCAGGAGTGACGTCTCAGGGCTATGGCGGACATCATAGTCTTGGAGAAGGTGTCCAAGGCATGCTTGGAGGTGTTCACCAGCTGCTTGGCAAGGGTGAGGCCCTCTTTCTGTATCCTCCGGGCAGCCAGTCTCTGGTCCTCGGGAAGCGAATTGATGGCTTCCGAAAGCTGTTCCCACAGGCATAGTGGTATCTTCCCATGCAGGAGCGTAATTGGTGACTTTGAGGCCTAGGGCTCCTGCCGAGTAAAATCTGCATCCAAAGGCATCACGTTTCTGCCCTTCTCTATCTGTGGGGGTGGAATGTGTCCTTCTAGACCTAGAAGCCGAAGTGACGACCATGGAGTTAGGATGCGGATGATTCACCAGGAACTCAGCATCTGCCTCTTGGACCCTGTACATATGGTCCAGACATTTAGTGGAGACCGGTGTCAATGAGGGTGTGTCCCATACCAATTTGGCAGCTTGAAGGAGAACCGTGGACATCGGGAGTGCAATCGAGGTGGAAGTGTCCATCTGTTCAATATCGAAAACCGGATTGGTGATAGTAGGTTTTGGTTGTACAATGGGGAGGCCAAGGGAGAGGGCCATTTTTTTTGATAATATCTCTATAGAAAGTGAGGTCTTCTGACAGTGAAATTGGAAGGTTGTCTGCGACATCGGGTTTTGGGGACAGATTGACAGGGGAACTACGATCAGACTGATCGGCATCAGAATCCCGTTTGGATGAGGAGGAGGCAGGCACAGCTTTGGTATGGATAGACTGAGCCGGAGGCGGAGTCAACTGGATCGGTCTCGGGTCCTGCGCCAAGAGTTTCGATGCTGTAGCCATTGATGGTTCAGTGGTGTTCGGTGCCAATGGCAGAGGCGGACATTGGTGGACCATGGTCCGGGCCGGGGACTGTGCCTGTGTCGCCGATGGTGGTGGACATGGCCGCAGTGGCGATCTGGATCGAACCCAATAAGAGTGCCTGTCCCAGTCAGAGTAAATAGCCAGGGGGATCCAGGGCATCGATGTGGACAGTGGGTAACCTCCATATGGGTAGGGAGGATGGTGCCGATCCCAAGGTGCCATAGAAGGAGCATAGGCCCAGCGTGTCGAAGTAGGAGATCGATGTCTGGGCGACCCATAATGCGGAGACTATCTTGGAGAGTGGTATCGAGGTGGTGGTGGATAGTAATCACCCCTGTCACCCCTGTCCGGGTGAGGAGGGTTAGTCTCGACATAGGAGAGAGACTCAGTGGGTGATTGAGACCGGGAATGAGAGCTCAGGTGTCTCAGTGACAGAGCATATAACTGTTCATGATCGGTCTCTAGGAACTCCTGTGCCTCTAAAATGTGGTCTGGTAGAGCATCATGCGGTTGCTGAATAGGAGAGTCCAAGAGTGTGATGGTAGTCAACTCAGGAAACAGTGGAGGCACAACTAAAGGAGTTTTCGGTACTGAGGGAACACCGGGATGTGTTACCTGCTCAGAAACCGAAGTCGGAGCCTTACTAGGAGGCTTGCCAGAGGCCACTGATGGAGCCTTGTGGTGTTTTTCCAATTTGTCCTTTTTCTTCTTCTTAATTGGCATCAAAGCCGTAGACTGCATCGGTGCATGATGCCTCGATACGGGTCGAGTTATGTCAGATGACAGCCTTGATGTCAAAGGGCCAGCGAAGTTGGCTGTCGATACCATCGATGCCGATGGAAAGGAGGTCATCGCTGTTGACGCTGATGCCGGAAGCAACGCCGACTCAAGTAACGCTACCTTGATGTGAGCCGCTCTGTTTTTGTGCGTTTGGTTGCTAAATTTAGCGCAGTGAGGGCAAGATTCAGGCCAGTGACCCTCTCCGAGGCAGAGAATACACAAGGAGTGGCTGTCAGGAGTCGCTATTTTGCTGCCGCAGGATAAGCAACGCTTAAAGCAGCCCCACCTCGTAGCCATAAGCCGAAAAACAGAGATGAAATATACAGGGGAGGGGGGGAAGCCCGAAGGCAGAAGAAAAGAACCCCACTACCCGAGGAGAAAGATTTTTTTTTCAATTTTTAAGAAAGATAGAAGTAAAGTGTTGAAGGAAGGTAAAGATAAGGCAAAAGGAAGAGGTAAAGAAGATCTTTTCCTCAAAGGACTCAGCTGAATAGAAGAGCTGCTAGCAGCACGGTGGTCAGAAGAGAACTGGCGGGATGTCTGCACCCGCCCCTCTGGGCATACGCGGTGGGGGCTCCGCACATGCCCAGAGGCGCTGGGCATGAAAATCCTTGAAAAGAGCTTTCTACCATACCAAAGGATTCCTGCGCAGGCGCAGAAACCCATTAGTGTGAAGCACAGAGACCATGTTGAAGATCCAGGAGCTTCTTGCACTGGACACACACCCAAGACTTCTGTCCCGTGGGTAGATAGTCATACATGTGACACTCTGTGCAAAACACTGAATAGCCCCCAACCCCTTGTTGGCATTCTGCCTTCATAATTGCTTAAACAAATAATTATATATAATTCCCCTTTTAGAACCCTTCACATTTGTGTGGCTCTCCTTGTGGGAAATCTATTTACCTTACTGGAACACAAGGAGACTAGGGCCCTGGCTTTCTGGTCCTTCCTGGTCTTCTTACACAGCCCCTAGTCTAAAAGTTCCTAGGCTAAGAACCTCATACCTCTGGCAAGGTGCAGTCTTAAATAGAAGCCTTACCTAACAGGGGGCAGGGCCAGCAGCTATTCAAATTACACCCAGGCAATCCAATTACAGTCAAACAAAGCCTTTATCACCCTTTCTCGCCCCTTCTTAAGTAGCTATGACTCTGTAACAACTTAAAACTCACCCATACACTCCCAAACACTGTCCTCCCACACAGTACCCTCAGCTGAAAGCAAATAAAAAACACTCACCCCTCCAGCAGGTCTGTCTCTGTCTGCTTCTCAGAGCTCAGCTGGGTCAGTTTGAGTCTAGTGCCACCTTTAAGACCAACAAAGTTTGATTTCTGTATATAAGTGAGAAATCAGTGACTTAGAATGTTTAGTGAGATAAGAAGTCGATATCTCTGTTAAGCCATAGGTGTTCCATTGTCCTGAGTGCTCCTATATGTAATCGTTGAGGAAATTCTATTTCACTATATCTGAAGATGTGTGCTTGCACACAAAAGCTTATACCTTGAATAAAACTGGACTCAAACTTTGTTCTACTGCTTCAGACCAACATGGCTACCCACCTAAACATCTCAGTTAATGTGTGTCATATTCTGCTGGCCATGACCATAGAATCATAGAATCACAGTGTTGGAAGGGGCCATACAGGCCATCTAGTCCAACCCCCTGCTCAATGCAGGATCAGCCTAGAGCATCCCTGCCAGGTCTTTGTCCAGCTGCTGCTTAAAGACTGCCAGTGAGGGAGAGCTCACCACCTCACTAGGCAGCTGATTCCACTGTTGAACAATTCTTACTGTAATTCCCCCCCCTAATATCTAGCTGGTACCTTCTCACTCTTAATTTAAACCCATCCTGTGCTGCCAACAGGAACAACTCCCTGTGACCGACCTTCAAATACTTAAAGAGAGCAATCATGTTCCCCTTCAACTGCCTCTTCTCCAGACTAAACATTCCCAAGTCCCTCAGCCTTTCCTCATAGGACTTGGACTTCAGGCACTCAATCATCCTCATTGCACTCCTCTGGACCCAGTCCATTCTGTCCACATCCTTTTTGAAGTGAGGCTTCCAGAACTACACATAATACTCCAGGTACGGCCTGACCAATGCAGTGTACAGCGGGACTATGACATTTTGCAATTTGGATGTTATGCCTCTGTTGATACACTCCAAGAACGCATTAGCCTTTTTTGTCAACACATCACACTGGCGGCTCATATTTAACTTTTGGTCCACTTGTAACCCAAGGTCATGTTCACACACACCACTATCCAGAAGTGTATCCTCCATCCAGTATGTGTGTTCCTCATTTTTGTTAGAACTTGGCACTTACCCTTATTGAATTGCATCTTGTTTACATCCACCCACTTTCCCAGCATGTTCAGATCTCATTGAATTCTATATCTATCTTCTGGTGTGTTTACAGCTCCTCCCAATTTGGTGTCATCTACAAATTTAATGAGTAGCTCCTCCGCACCCTCATTGAGATCATTTATAAAAATATTGAAAAGTACTGGGACCAGAACCAAGCCCAGCAGCCAATGCTCCATCTAAGCTGTGGAGTCTTGGGAACAAAAATTCTACTTTGTGAGCTACAGATATTAAAGTTGTGCGCAAGCGATTTGGCCACTGTATAAATTTGTTTGCTCTGGAGCCATCCTTCCTGAGCCAAGAAAAAATGTGAACTGGAGGCTAAAAAACTGTGAGCTAGCTCACACTAACTCAGCTTAGAGGCAACATTGTGTGGCACCCCACTGGACACCTCCCTCCATTGATATGAAATGTCATTGACAACTACTTTTTGAGTGTTGTTCTCCAACAAGTTCCCTTTCCACCGAACTATCCTAGTCCACAGTCCTGTAGTTTTCCCATCAGAACATCATAATAATTGATTGGATTCACTAAGATGCATTTTTTTTGCCATAAAGTAACAGCTGATTTACGGCAAGTCCATAGCATTTTCAAGGCAAGAGACATTCGGAGGTGATGTGCCCTACTTCCCCCTCTGCCTCTGCATGGCAACCCTGGACAAGGGATTGTCTCCCATCAGAATACTAATGAGCGCAGACCCTGTTTAGCTTCTGAAATCCAACAAGATTAGACTAGACTGGGCTATCCAGGTCAGGACATGAAGCATTGCATGCTTTTATTTCTTCCTTTTTGGCCTCTACCACTTTCAATACCTAGGCATACCTCCTATATGAGGAAATTGGATGTGGTAATAGTGACACTCTCTCCTCTCCTCTCTTCTCCTTTCCTCTCCTCTCCTCTCTTCTCTTCTCCTCATCAAAGTTGGCTTGAAACTCAATATAAAACACTAAGATCATGGCACCTGGCCCTATCACTTATTGGCAAATAAAAAGGGAAGTCGTGGAAGCAGTGACCGACTTCACGTTCCTGGGATCCAAGATCACTGCAGACAGCACTGCAGCAATGAAATTTAAATATGGATAACACTGACCACATGGGGAACACGGGGACACTGAATACAATAACAAACAAAATACACAATACTCTGTGGAAACAACAAATAACTTATTAAAGCACTATTGCTCAAGCCAAATGTACATAACCAAAAAACTTTCCCACACAAGACCAAAAGGCAATACACAGTCCTTATATACACTGTAGTCTTCCTGGCTATTTCTGAGTTGCCAACTTCCAGGTCTGCAGGGAGGCTAAACACCAGGCTGACGTCTCCTGTCGGCCGAGAGAGTTTCGATGTACTTCTTCAGAGCCAATATTCTATGGAACTAATATAAAGCAAACAAAACATCCAGTATATAGACATTCACAACACTTCAAAACCTTGTTGTTTAACAATTTAAAACCTGACTTACCCACACAGTTTACATATTTTATATGCTTTATCTTGCTCCCACATGGGCTCGTTACGCTCCTATCGGCAAAGTGGTTCTTACTTACACAAACTCAGCTTGCATATTTAAAGCTAACCGTGCCTGAATCATTCCAGATTTACATTGCATTTAAAGTCACAGAGTATATAAACCACAAAGTATAAAACAACAAATAAGAGGAAAAGTCAAGTTCATTATTCAAACCATAAGGTGAAAAAGTTCTATATTCAAAGATATACCTTGCTTCTTTCTGTAATAAAAATTTCTGTTTGTCATGATAATTATATTTCTGTGGCGTATATTTGTAAATAACAAAAAATTTCAACTTCTCTGGGTCATGGCGAGTCATAACAAAGTACTCAATGAGAGGAGCTGACATAATGGAATTCCTAATTCGAGAAAGATGTTCCAAAATTCTGACTTTAATCATGTGCAAAGAAATGCCGATGTATTGCTTTTTACACTCACATTCCAAAATGTACACAGAATGGCGTGTTCTAGACATCACCATACCAACAGAAGTTCGTATGGTCAAAGCAATGGTATTCCCAGTTGTAAATGTATGGCTGCGAGGGCAGGACTATAAGGAAGGCTGAGCACCAAAGAATAGGTGCTTTTGAATTATGGTGCTGGAGAAGACTCTTAAGAGTCCCTTGGACTGCAAGGAGATCAAATCAGTCAATCCTAAAAGAAATCAACCCTGACTGTTCCCTGGAAGGCCAGATACTGAAACTGAAGCTCAAATACTTTGGCCACCAAATGAGAAGGGAGCACTCACTGGAGAAGATCCTGATGCTGGGAAAGATTGAAGGTAAAAGAAGGGGACAACAAAGGATGAGATGGTTGGACAGTGTTACTGATGCAACGAACATGAAATTAAACAAACTCCAGAGCACGACAGAAGACAGAAGGGCCTTTTGTGATGTGGTCCATGGGGTCGTGAAGAGTTGGACTCGACTGTGTGACTGAACAACAACAGTGAAACAGTCTGTTGTGGCATCAGAGAGAATTCAGTGAGAATGGGGAGAGAGTTGATGAGAGATCGGTAGTCTTCTCTGATGAGCTGAATGTTAGTTCTGGATAAGGTAGATTCCCCTCCGCCCAAGGCAACTCCCTAGGATTCAGTTCGACTTAATATAATAAGATGTAGTCCTTTCTCCCCTGCTGTCTTTTGTTTTGTGCTGCAGAAAGACTTGTTTTGCAAAACATGTGCAAGCAAGCCTCAGCACTCAGACTGTGGTAGAAACAAAATAGAGGCAGTATAGCACAAATTATTTCACAAATTTATTAATTATTATCTAGTCAAGTGCTATTATGCAAGTGTATGATGCTTTCTTTTGGGAGTTGTTCAGTAATTCTTTTTTATTATTATTTGGGAATTTTGGTAATACAAAAACAAGTGGAGTTACCAAACTATGTATTTAATCAAAATGTTGAAGAGGTGCACTTGGAAGCATTTATAGCATTTATTTCCTTAAAATTCCAATGCTAGCTTTAGGATTTATGTCACTTGAAATATGTTTGTGTCCTGATTTAACAAGGCTAACACATAGAAGCAAGCCTTTATGTATGAATTGTATAAATGGATGTGGTTTTGCACATATAATAGCATACAAAAGCAGTACAAAGAGAAAAATCTGCATCTAGCACCCCACAGTGTTTTTTTAAGATATGGAATAAACTTGTAGCTCATATTATTTGTATGTTAATTTATATGTCAGAGTATGTAGAAGAAATTGATAAACTGGAGTCTTGTATCAGATTTCAGCTAAAGAAATAGGTTGTTTGAACTATATGTTCTTTTTATATTATCTAAAATTTTAACATAATAAAAATACAGGAACTGAGTTTATCAAAATCTTAACAAGAATATGCCAACAAATCTGGACAACAAAAGAAAAAATAAAACAATGGCCCACAGACTAGAAACATTCCATGTGCCAGTTCAGAAGAAAAGATGTCAAAGAGTGCAGCAACTATTGGACCATCACATCAGTTTCACATGCAAGAAAAATGTTGCTCAAAATTTTATAATGAACACTCTTACCATATATGGAATTAGAAATGTCAGATGTTCAAACTGGATTCAGAGAAGGAAGAGGCGCTAGGGATCATACTGCAAATTTACATTGGTACTGGACCACGAGACAATTTCAGAAGAAAATCATTTTATACACTGCAGCACATCTTTCAACTATGTGGATTATGAAAAACTATAGAAAAGAGCAAGAGTCCAGTAGCACCTTAAAGACTAACAAAATTTGTGGCAGGGTATGAGCTTTCATGAATCACTGCTCACTTCTTCAGATACAGCTAGAATGTGAGTCCACCTGTCCTATATATTGGAAAGATACATTCTAGCTGTATCTGAAGAAGTGAGCAGTGACTCTCAAAAGCTCATACCCTGCCATAAAGTGGCACTTTGCTGGAATTCTTGGTTGATGACAAACACATCCAGAGACACTGGAAATTGTATACCAGATTGTTATCTCTCTGAAGGTTTTGTTGTGTGAGTGCAGTTACCATGAGTGCACTTATCCATGGTCTGCTTTATAAACTTTCAGCAACTGCACAACATATGAAAAAGCAACTCCTGGTCAGGATTTATATATTAACTTCTGAATGTGTGCCTTTTTGAAATGGTATATATTATTGACCACTGAGGAAGACCCTTGAGGCCAAAGACATATGGTCTTGTTGGTCATTTGATATATTCATCAACTGTGCATGTGAAATCAACTTTGTTTGTGAAATTACTACAGATTATGTAAAGCTCATGTTGATGTTATATGTAATCTGATGTTCAGACCTTATGCTTTTAATCTTTGCCAATGTGTACACCTTAATCAATATATATTTTGATAATATCTTATTTTTGATAGCTTGACCCATTATAGTTTGTTTTCTCCTTTTCCTTCGTTTGTAACATGTTAATTATCCGCATGTTGCCTATGGCTTGTCAAAGTGAGCTCGAGGCTGAGGTGATATTTGAATCAGAGATTCCCTAGCTCACTGTTCACATTTGTCAACTATGTTATCGTAGCCAAATTATGCTTTTAAATTCATATCCACATAATAAAAACATATTTATTTAGTTTATACCCTCCTTTCTTTCATCATGGAACTCCAAAATGGTTTGCTTAGGATTTTCCAGGCCATTTCCCATCCAAGCAAGAGTGCACCATCATATATATGCCCTTGCTTGCAAATGTTTATTCTAACTGAGGAGTTCAGGTCAATAGCATCTTGTATGCTCCACAGGATAGTGCTGTCACATATCAAAAGTAGAATTTAGAATTATTAGGACCAAGTTTTGATAATACTGGCCTTAATAGAGCAGTTCATCACTATTTATACTGTCATTTGTATTTTTTTTTACAGAAAGACAAGGAAGATCAATGGCAAGAAAACAGGGTTCACGGTAATAAAGACCACATTATTCTCGAGCCTTTGCAGTGGACAGTGGGTTATGAAGTGCAAATTACTGCTGCCAACAGGCTAGGATACTCAGAACCAACAATATATGAGTTCACCATGCCACCAAAGCCTAATATCATTACGGGTAAGTTGTTTCCGATATATTGCTTTGATCTTTGCTCCTATTTAATATTAGTGTGGGTTCTGAGCTTGCTATTGTCTCAATGTATCCTCCAGACTAGGTCATCGTTCTCTTTCTTAGTTATCAGCTGTATTTAAAAAAGAACCACTGGCCTGTGAAGTTTACTGTGAATTTTTGTCAAAAATTACTTTCAGCCATAATGCAATGGATGTTTATAGCTTCAGTAGTTAAAGACTACTATTGTTGTAGACTGATAAAATAAATTAAATGTAACTTAGAAAGAATAATAGAGATTGAATTCTGCATGTGATGTAAAAATCAGGTTTAAATGATAAGCTGTTTAGTCCATTTTCACATTCAGTTTATATAATTTAATTACTACTTCTAATTGTTTCCTACATTGAAATAATAGCTAACAGTTTTCTGTCCATACATATTGTGAAACACGAAGTAACTAATTCCATATAGCCATATTATGGTCGCAGAGAAAAGATGAAGTCCATACATGTTCAGGAAGAACAGGATGCTTCAGGACGTGGACAGGCGGTTATTTCCCCAAAAAGCACTTTCCTGGGGGCACCTTCGGGGGGGGGGGGTAACTCAGATGTTGTAAGTGCAATCCTCACCAAACTTGGAGGACAGGTTGAAGAAAGTCATCTGGAGATTCCCTTCAAGTTTGGTGTCTCAAACTTGCACAGGATGCATTCTATACTCTCCTGAACCACCTGAACCTGCACCTGTCTAAATTACAGGCAGTTATGCTGACAGGTGCAGGTTCAGGAAGTTCAGGATTCTATAGAATGGATCCTGTGCAAGCTAGAAACACCAAACTTGGGAGGCAGGTAGAGGAGAGTCAGCCAGCAATCCCCTGCAAGTTAGAGACATCAAAATAGCAGGGAATCTCCCCGGGATGTTCCTCTACTTACCCTCCAAGTTCCTTTCTATTGGTGTGAAGTTCTGGAAATGTGTCCATTCACAAACCAGCACAAACCTCCACAAATAGCTTGAAAGTTCATTGAATGTTTGTGCCAGTTGACCTGTTTGTGCCACAAACTTCACTTCGCAAACCATGAACCGGTCAAAATTTGTCATGAACTTTAGTTTATGAGCTGGTTCATGCCCATCCCTACTTTTCTTTGGCTAGGTACTCTGTGTATTCATGTATTTGTGGACTGCATACATGCCACCCACCGTTTCTAGAACTTTATACAGGAGTGAGTGTACTTATGTGTCTTCCTTTGACTAAGAATTTTCTGTTCTAATCACCATGTGCTGAAAAGCAGTATCAATGCCTTTCCTAAACCCAAAGAGCTCCATGTAGGATAGAATTATCTGAACTCCTATGGTGGGAAAAAGTGTGTGACCAGCAGCAGTTGACCACTGTGCTAACCAAAGTTTTAGATAACCACAACCCTATTATCTATTTTGCTCTCTGTCCTTTTCGGAATCCAATACACTGTTTTACTAAGACAAAGGCATAGGTGTCGTCATGAGTGATGATGACCATGTAAAGAAGAATTTCCTAAAGCTGTATCTCTCTTTGCTATTATGAGAAGACCAATGTGGAAGGCTCATATGGCATGGCAGATCTGCCCATTTCAAATATTAGAACAGCCTTGGATTTCAATTGAAAAGGGCAAAATTATAGCACAGTGAGATGGCATTAAACAGTCATTGGACAGCCTCTCCATGGAGACTGCTTGGAAGGCTTCCACATAGGACTAGAGAACTGCAAAAATCAAGAGCCTTCTTTGTGAAGAAGGTTGGAAGGATTATTGTGGAATGAGTGTGAGTTAGATACCAACTTTGGGTAGAAGTCCATGGGCATGATTGGACTTATATGTTAAATTGCATTTAACATGTGACTCAACACTCACATCTAAAACAATGTGTGGGAGGCAGGTGCAAATCACCATGCAAGTGTGATAGAGGCCAAAGGAGCTTCATTACTCCCTCCCTCCCACCCTGCGTGCTTTCACTGGCAGAAAAAGGACATGGGGTTAGGCTATTGTCTTACTGCCTATTCCACATGTCACCTGGGCAGTAGGGTTCCCCAACCCAACTTGTGCTTAATGTATTGTCTAATTCTACCTCATGTCTGCCTGAAGACTGAAAAGGATCACAATAAAACAGTCTGTTAGAAATGTTCTATGATTCATGTGATAATCTTTGCTCAAAGGAACCCTGTAGTGACAGAAAGAATTGGGGCATCAGATATTTTGGTTGGTTTGAAATATGAGATTGTTCAAGAACTTGGTCTGTTATTTCCAGAATGAGCTCCTATTTTAGCATAAGTTTACTTGTCAAATGCTAGGATTGGATGATACATGCCTCCCAGCTTCCTGAGATGGAATCAAAAAAAGGAGTGAATGAATTTTCCTTTATGTTTGGAGTTCAAATATTCATCAGAGGTTGATTTTCCCCCTTCCATACTGAGCTGTCACTCTTTTCTTTAGACATACAAATGTTGTAGAGTAAGACAGACTATACTGGGAATACCTCTTGACCCTGAAACCATCTGTGGGCTAATTTGGCCTTTGCCTTCAAATGTACTCCGTCGAGAGTCAGAACCCATCAAGACCATTTTAGTAATAATGATTGTGCTCCATGAGTATAGATAATGAACGAGGAAAAAGAATAAATTTTAATATAAGTTTGATCATTTCACTTTGTTCATCTTTTTTGAATTTCCAGTGAAGTCCTGTTTGCCTAGCATCACATTTTTTAAGTCATCATCTATTATAACACCTTCTGAGTTAACAAATAATTATCAACAATCTATCTACAGAGGAAAGGTCAGCAGTACATCACTCTGAAGTGAGTCTTTACCACACATTTCCCTAAATCTCTTTTATTTCCCCACTCCTTAGCAAGACTCCAATAACTTGCAGGAAGTTTCAATTTTCTTGTTGAACAAGCTACCAAGCTCTTTAATGGAATCTGTATGGGCCTGTGATAGATGGTTCATCTGTTTTCAATCTTGTTCTTGTAGGAAAAAAAGTTGGATAAAACTAATGAGATTCTGCTTTTTCTTGTTGAAGCATGAGATCGTTGTAGGACTAACTGTAGATCCAGTTGTGTTCATCTTCCAAACAATGTAGTCCTTCAAACAAATCCTGATATTCTAAATGGAATGTCTTTTGTCCCACATCTCTTTGATTTCAGTAACTATTCTGACCTGAATGAGGGGTTTTTTTAAGCATTTAGGATGAAATTAGAATCACTTTACTGAATACTACTAAGAATTGTATACTGTAACTGTATCTATATCTAGATAGATAGATAGATTGCTACTGATAGATTTCTCTCATTTACCATTATAAATGGCACCAGTACTGTTCTTTTTTTTTTTAACAAACAAACAATACCTTTATTGGCATAATTACTGTTCTTTTTAATATTTTAGATCTCTGGCAGAATACTAACTTGAGCTCCATTGTTTAATGTAAATGCAATGAACATTCCACACAACTCCATTCATAGGACACAATCCCTTTCAGATCTGCTTGTTTCCACCCAACCTACATATAATCCCCCAAAGTTATATTGTTTCACATAGTTCCTTTTCTTTTTTGTTGATCTTTGCAGAATCCACAGCATTTTTTTTCCAGGTGGTTATTATTTTACCGCAGTTAGGGCAATCTTTGGGAACCATGTTGCATTTTTCAGGCACCAATCAATCACTTAATTCTGGTACATTCTGTGGTGGAAAGTGCTGACAAGTCACTGCCAAGTTATGGTGGCCCCATATGATTTATAAGGCAAAAGACAAACAGAGGTGGTTTGTCATTGCCTGCCTCTGTGCAGCAACCATAGACTTCCTTGTTGGTCTCCAATCCAAGTGCTAACCAGGGCTGAGCCTGTTTAGCTTCCAAGATCTGACAAGCTAGCCTGGGACATCCAGATCAGGAAATAACGGTTACTTTTACAGGGTAACTAATCACTGCAGTCAACTTTCCTGAGCACTTAAATCAGATCAGAAGAGTTTGCTGCTACCAACATTCCTTCTCTAGGTTCTGCAACTATGGGGCAGTCCTGTCTGGCCAGCCTCTACCTGATGTCTTTTAACCTTGGCACACAGAGGGGCATGTGAACCTCCCAATCTATTCTGTTACATTTGTATCCTAGCCTTCTTTTGTTAGTAATATACATGATTCTTCCTGTAATTTTTTTTTAAAAAAATCATATCTATACTAAGGCTGATAAATGACTAGGCCTCTCCAATCACAGTCCAAGAATCTAACCACAACACTACACTGGCTTTCCAGATTTGTTGTAAAATAGGCTCATCTCCCAGTTACACCTGGCAATTGAACTGACATGTTCCTCCCAACTGAAAGCAGCAGCAGGAAACTGGATTGCAATGACACACACAAGCACAAAACTTTGACCCTCAGAATTTGGAAGTATTACTAGCATCTAAAGCTTCTTGCTCCACAGCATACAATAAAATTGATAACATAATGTCATATATTTTCTTATTCATTCACTCCTTTGTATCCTACCTTCTTACCAGTGTGGACCCAATGTGGCTTACATTGTTCTCCTCACCAATATTTTATCAATTTTATCCTCTGATCTGTGAGATAGACTGAGAGTGTGTGACTGGCCCAAGATCACAGTTTCCATGGCACAATGAGGATTTAAATGTGGGTCTCCCAGATCTTAGTGTAACACTTCACCACTACACAACACTGGCTGTCTTCTCTCTGATGAGCTGTGATTATTTGCCTGGATTTTTGCCAATTCTGTGCAACGTTGGTGGTATCTCAAATTTGGAATGCTCTCCTGGACCATTTCTGCACAAGTGCAAACCTCCACATCCATTCTTAAATAATTGAAGTTTGTAAAACTTTCTGCACATCGTTTTGCCTCCCCAGGAGTGAATTTAGTGCCCTGTTACCCTGCATTTCCTGAATCTACTTTCCCCACAGTTTTTCCTTCAGATATGAACTTTGGGTCTGAATTTTTCTTCTCACCCCCCCCTTTGTGTTATCAGTGTCATGTGTTAACTCCCTTCCTGCCCCCTGCCCCCCTCAGATTGTCCTTTGAGCAGTCCACTAATTTTTTTAAGCTTAATGTTGATTGTGTTACAATGCAAAAAAAATCCTTATAGTATATCAACGTTATAACATTGGGACTAAATGGGCAGCAAGGTTTCATGTAGCCTTCTCTGTGCAATTACCCATCCATGAAGTTCCTTTCCTTTCTTTTTTTCCCCTATTTTTTTGGGTGGGTAGTTTTTGATGCCACACACTTTGTTGTTTCTTCATTCTCCCCCCCCCCCCCCTTCTCTTCCCATGTAACTCCTGGGGTGTGTATGTGTGTTTACAATGTTACAATTTAATAACATCACTGCTTATACAAAAAAAGGAGGTTCTATTACTGACAAAGTACATGAGGGCACATTTAGCGTGCTTCATAATTATTTAATAACACTGTTATTTATTTATTTATTTATTTATTTATTTGAATTTATATCCCACCTAGCCAGCACAAAGCGGGATGTTATGAATTGGTATATTCAGTTCAGCAACCATTTTTTTAGTT
Source organism: Lepidodactylus listeri (assembly GCA_029233225.1). Taxonomy (NCBI): domain Eukaryota; kingdom Metazoa; phylum Chordata; class Lepidosauria; order Squamata; family Gekkonidae; genus Lepidodactylus; species Lepidodactylus listeri. Next base: position 111,323,290 of record JARCFY010000001.1, on the reverse strand, counting down.
GGCAACTAAGGAGGAGCAGGGAACCTTTGTAATGGAGGCAAGCATCCTGTTCCCTATGATACATCCAGCCTTTTGTTACACTATGATTTTATAACACTACTGCATATGCACAAAAAAAGGAGGTTCCATTGCTGATGAAATATGTGATGACACATTTAGCATGCTTCATAATTTTTGAATAACGCTGTTATGAATTGGTATATCCAGTTCGACTATCACAAATGGAATACTATTTTCATTATGATCTTGTGGAAATCTTTGCCATCCATTTCCTTAGTTGGCAACTAAGGAGTAGCAGGGGACCTTTGAAATGGTGGCAACCATGCTGTTTCCCATGATATATCCAGCCTTTTAAAAATGATGTTATGATGTCATAACATTACTGCATATGCAAAAAAGGAGGTTCCGTTACTGATGAAGTTCACAATGACTCATTTAGCATGCTTCATAATTATTGAATAACAGTGTTGTGTATTGGTGTATTCAGTTTGATGATGGCCAGCCATTTTTATAACTGGCAACTAAGGAGGAGTGGGGGACTTTTGAATGCTGTTCCCCAAGATACATCCAGCCTTTTTGTTTTACAATGTTACAGTGTTATAACACTACTACATATGGACAAAAAAGGAAGTTCCGTCACTGACAAAGTACATGACAATACATTTAGCATGCTTGAATAACACTGTTATGAATTGGTGTATCCAGTTCTATGATCACGAATGCAATACTATTTTTATTAGGATCTTGTGGGAATCTATGCTGGCCATTTCCTTAGTTGATGACTAAGGAGGATCAGGAGTCCTTTGAAATGGCAGCAACCGTGCTGTTAACCATGACACATCCAGCCTTTTAAAAACAATGTTATGATGTTATAATGTTACTGCATTATAAATAAATAAAAATAAACAGGCTCTGAGTTCATGATGACACATTTAGTGTGCTTCATAATTATTTTAGGAACTTTATTGAAACAGCTAAAATTTTTACAATAGGATCACAAAAACAACATACACCAAAAATTAAAAGTCAATATGTTAAGAAATGACACATAGGGGAATTTCACACAGCACCTTTAAAAACGTTACTGAACCGGCTTGGAATAAACTGGTACAGTAATGGCTGTTTCACACAGCCCTTCCCCTACCTGTAAGGAGCCGTCTTTGAAGTGGTTCATCATTACAGATGGCCGCTTTCTTTTCGCGCCTCTTTTTGCAATCTCTGGGTGATTTTTGTTAAAGAGCCAATTTAGAGCACTATTTCGCTGTCTGGCCACTGGGGGGGCGATATCACACTGTTTCGCTGTCCTGTTACAAAAAGAGGTGCGAAAACACGTTGGAGGAGGAAGTGCTTCAGGGGGCATTTCACACAGCACCCCCGTAGTGCTTCAGGACTGGCACAAGAACAGAAGAACACTTGGGAGCTGGTTTCAAGGTAAGCTGGTTCAGGAATGCTTCCCTAATGGAAGAGGAGTGTTTCTGTGTGAAATGGCCAATATGTTCAGTCAGGGAACCGGTACTACAATGGTTCTGTCTGAAATGCCAGACAGGAACTGGTACCGAAGAGTTCCTGAAATGGAACAAATTGGCTGTGTGAAATTCCTCATATACAGACCAGTGATATAGCAAGTACACCAAATGTAATACATTTGACAATTATATTTTCAGTTGGAGTATCCAGTTTGACAATGGCCAGCCATTTTTATTAGTTGACAACTAAGGAGGAGAGGGGGACCTTTGAAATGGCAAGCATGCTATTCCCCATGATACATCCAGCTTTTTTTACCATGTTATGATGTTATAATGTTACTGCACATGCGCAAAAAAGGAGGTTCCATCGCTGATGAAGTACATGATTACACGGTTGCACAAACCCTTTTCAAAGGAAATGCGAGACACTTGGGGAGGGTCGGATCTGAATTCAAGAAAAAATTACGCAAAATAAATGCCCTTTTGCTGAAGGGGTGCCACAAAATCTGAGCATTAGCTCGGGATTCAACTCAACAGGAAACCACAACTCTGAGGTGTGAAAAAGGTCCTGGTTCATCTGGTGCTTACCTTATTTTCCTTTAGGTGTAAGGCTATTACATTCATTAGCTTTACAGAAACCAAGAATTAGAAGGCTCAGCAATATTGTATGATTACATAGCAATTTCTAAAATAGCCACTGAGAGCTCAGTGGGCATTCTTTCTTAAGGCTACTGATGTTGATTCTATTAATATTTGTTTAGATTTCTTTCAGGTTTGTAAAGAAATCCCCTGTCAAAGTGTTCTGGTCCTGTCCAAAGCCAGAACACTTTGGGTAAGGGCTGCAGAACACAAAATTACAAAACCCTGGGGTGTGACTCCTCACATACTAGTCAGTCTGCCACCAGCCCTTTGACTATCCCAACAATTAGAAGCAGTAGCGCAAACTTCTAACCTTTCCAAGGCTAAACAAAAAAGTCTGCTCTGCAAGGTCGGCTTGCACAATGAGTTTCTCACAAAAGCAATTACTTGTGGTAGGTGGTTAACCAGTCTAGGTTTTGGATTTAGTTTGAGGTCAGGTTTAAGAGAAATAATCACAAAGGTAAATTAAAAGATATTTTATTAAGGTGCAAGTATACTTCAAACAAGAACAAGAAATTAAGGATAAAATAAGAAAACTAAAAATTCAAATGCTAAATAAAATAGTAATACAGTGATTCCAAATATCAGATGTTATCATTCTCAGTTAAAGTTCCAGAAACACAAAGTGACTCTCTCCTGAGAGTCAGCATAACCAGAAATTGTCTTGGGCTTGCAAGCAACATTCAAGATGGCTGATGTGAGCAAAACAATGACTGCATGTCAGGATCTCAGACAGTCACCATCAAGCTACCGAACAAACTAGAAACCTACTTCTTATGGGTAAAGGGGCCCTTGTGGCCTCAGGGACCGTAGGTGGTGATATATAGCCAAATTGTAAAGCCAGTAGCAAGCCAGATGACCTAAGCAATGGTTGGACCAGGGGGGAAAGAAATGAAACTATCTGCAGCTAGACTCATCCCCTTTCCCACAGGGGCTTAACTGAATGGAATATGGTTAATTGGGAGCTCGTATTTGGCTCCTTGACTCCCTTCTGCAGGTGGTGTTATCTGCAGCCTCACCAGGGCCGAGGAAAGACTGGCAAATTGAAGTGCAAGGGAAGCAGGGCAAAAAGACCCGGGCCGAATTGTCGTGGGGCGTCTCATTCACACAGCGTAGACTGATGCAGGACCATACCGGGGAGGAGGCGGAATGGAACGTTCACACTGCGGGGTGCCCCCTGGTGGCGGCAGCACGGGGCTTTGGTCTGTTTTGCCAAGCCACGAATAAGCACATGGGTGCAGCAGCCAGATCAGTGGGTTCCCATTACCAGTGCCACTTGATGCGTGACTTATTTGTGACCACACTGCCAGGAAGTGGGATGAACGTGCACCCAGACGGCTTGACACCGGTTTCACCAGGTACCTTTTTGAAGCACAATGAAAGCACTTCAGGACCAGGTGAGCGCGGCATGGCAACGCCGGGCAACTGCGGCTGTCTGAACGGGCTCTCTTAATCCACTTGAAAAGCAGACCTATATTGGGCCAAAATGCCAGTCTGTCCTTGGCCCAGGTCACTTACTCCCTCAGCAAGGCAGTATTAACTCACAAGCAGGCCGCATCTGAACCCAGAGCTAAACTTTCAAATGGAGAAAAGAAATTAGGGAACCAGTTTTCTTTACACCCCTTCCTCTGTCCCCAGCACCATTTTGCAGATCTGTTGATTCACACATGATGGCTCTGTTCAGAATTAGGTATGTGGCAACTTCCTTCTCCGGCCACAATTACCTTGGTACTTTTACAAGCAGTTTAAAAAACTCTCTAGCCTTGATCAGTGCCTACTTGACTGCAGCACTCGGTGAGCCTGTTGCTGTCTCTCAGTCAACTCTACCTCACAGCCTAGTTGTAAAGAGAAAATGGTATGTGGGCCCTGAGCTTCTTGAAGGAAAGTGAGATAAGTGTATAATAAGAGAAAAAAAATATTTGAAACAGAGTATAGTCCAGCAAAGTTTCAGCCACATCAAACTATGAAACAAGAACAGTCTAAAAATGAAATGAAAAAGGTTTCACAAGTGCACGCGATATTCACCTATACCACAGCTGTTTTCTACATTCAGACATGTAAATGTAAAAGTATCATTGTAATTAAATGAAAATAATTGCAGTACACCATTCCCATAAAGGTCATAATGCTGTCATTTTGAATCTATAATGGAATATATATGGTGGATAAGCACTGACATTTCTGAGAATCTAAAGCAAGCATGACCAGATAAAATATCACAATAAATAGATTAGCCATCATCTTTGCCTATGGCCCATGCATTGGTGTGTTCCCTTGCTTTCACTGTGCATATCCATCAGGTTTTTTTTGTCCTTCTGCATTCTCTCTCTTTCGCTGTGCATATCTGGGAGGTTTTTTTACCCATTCTGCATTGTTTTTCCGCCCTTCAGTGCTCAGTTTGCTTTCTGTTTGCTGTTTGCCTGGGGTTTCTGGGAGTGCTTTTGCTGTTGTCTTTCCCCTTGCTGTGCTGCCAAGCCAAAGGTGATTCAAAGGCATACATCTTCTCTGGATTTCTCCTCCCGACCTTTTCTCGCCCCTCAAAGGTTGGTCCCATCCCACATTGAGGTCATTCCGCCCACTCTGCACTTTACACCCTCCCCCCCTTCATTGGTGTTCAAACTCCCTTTTCCCCAGACAAACAGAAGAAATTAAAAAAGCGATTAAACCAAAGGTAAAACAAACAACTGAGGAAAAACAATCTCCCACAGGGAAAGTGTTTTTGCTATATATCAAGGGAATCACTGATCAGATGGGAAAACTTATGAAACAACACAACCTACAAACAGTATTCAGACCCACCAGAAACATACAACAGATGCTACGATCGGCAAAAGACAGAAGAGACCCCCTCACTTCTTCAGGAGTAAATTGCATACCCTGCAGTTGTGGACATGCTAAACTGCATGCACAAAACCTGAACCACAAGGATTTAATGGAAGGTGCTTGCTGGACGCTACTATACTACTGCACAGCTGTGATAGGGTGATTTTGTAAATTAAAGAAAAACTTTGGCTGCCACCCTCACACACATATCACAAGTGATAGAAGAAGAAGGAGAGTAGGCTTTTATACCCCGCCTTTCTCTACCTCAAGGAGTCTCAAAGTAGCTTACAATCACGTTCCCTTCTTCTCCCCATGACAGGCACCTAGTGAGGTAGCTGTCCCTGAGAGAATTCTAAGAGAACTGTGACTGGCCCAAGGTCACCCAGCAGGCTTCATGTGGAGGATTGGAGAATCAAACCCGGTTCTCCAGATTGGAGCCCACTACACCATGCTGGTTCTCCAAGATATTCCAAACAAAGAACTGCAAAATTTGAATATTTCTGTATATAGGGAGTGATTGGTATAATTCACTAAAATCATTAATTTGAGAATGAAGTAAAAAAATCCAACCGTTTATTTAAAGAAATGTGTTTAGAAATAGTGGCTATCTTTCCGAAGCATAAATACAAATCCTTAATAGTTTTTAGTCTGTGTAAAATTCTAGTGAAGATAGGCAACTTCAAATCTTATATGGGATTCATCAGTGCAGATACGTCATTTAGATGCCACCCCACAACACCTCCATTATGTAGAATAACAGAGTAAGTGGTTACTAGATTATAGTAATCTTGATATCAGGTTTCTAGATTTCTGTTAGTTTGTTTAGGATAAAGTGGATCAAGACTGGACACTAAAACTTCAGTCCTGTGTGCACTTACTAGAGAGTAAGTCCTTTGTCATCATTGGCATTTACTCCTGAGCAGAGTTCATTTCATAGCAGGAGCTCTTTTGCATATTACATGCTTTGCATGTAAACTCTTGGAGGATTGGCTACATCAGGGGTGTGTGGCCTAATATGCAGAGGAGCTCCTGCTACGAAATGAGCCCTGCTCCTGAGTATACATGATTGTACTGTAAGGCTGCAATTAAAAAAAATCCTTTAAGTCCCAATGGATAACAATAAACTTATTTCTACAAAGGCTTTCTTAGGATTGCTCACTAAGAGACCTAGTGGGCATTTGTGGAACAGATCATTCCTACTAAAGTGGCTATAAAATATGATGATGAAATCCTGGGGGATTATACCTGAGGCCAAATGTCAACTCTGCTTTCTTAATGCTCAAAAATTTTAACCCTACTTCCTTAATTTATAACCCTTTGAGGATATGCTTTTAAAACATATTTTATGTACAGAGATACAGAATAAAAATTCTACTCTATATCAACTAATAATATATTTTATGCAGAGGGTTTTTTTCTTATCATGTACATCCTTTTCGTGATACCACTCAAGATTTCTCACCTTTTTCCTTTGGACAGGGGACAAAAGATGAAAAACTAAACTTTGTAAAAGAGTTGATATCCCACTTTTCTCTCCTTAAGAAGTTTTAAAGTGGCTTAGAATCACATTCCTCTCCTCACCCCACAACAGGCACCTTGTGACATAGGCATCAACAGGGGGGCTCGGGGGTATTGGCCACCGCTGAAATTTCTCAGGGGGGATTGAGCCCTCTGGCAAAACGGAGCACCCGCCCACCCGCCGCCACACCTCCCCGCTTTCCAGGCCCCTTTTCTAGGCCTGCCCACCACTGCAAGAGCCTCTCCCCCGCCCGGCTCCCCTGCACCCACTCCTCCCTCCCTCCCAGGGCCATCAGGGCAAATGCCCAGCATGATGATGTCACCCGGAAGTGACATCATCACACTGGGCACATTGCCGTGGCGACACTCTAGCAATCACCCTGAAACTCTATGACACCATAGAGTTTCAGGACGATTGCCAGAGCATCACCCTGGCAACATGCCCAGCATGATGACATCACTTCCAGGTGACGTCATCACACTGGGCAGTTGCCTGGATGGCCCCCAGAGGAAGGGAGGGAGAGAGGGGGGGACAGAGGGAGGAGTGGGTGGGGAGAGGGGTGTGGGGGAGCCAGGCGGGGGAGAGGCTCTTGTGGCAGTGGTGGGGACATTGCCCCGGTGCACATGCGCAAGAGCCCCCCCCAGGAAATTGAAAGTCTATGCCCCTGCCTTGTGTTATAGGTGGGGCTGAGAGTTCTGAGAGAATGGTGACTGACCCAAGGTCACCCAGCAGGCTTCATGTGGAGGAGTGGGTAATCAAACCTGGTTCTCCAGATTAGAGTCCACCACTTTTAACCACTACATCATGCAGGTCCTTTTTGTGTATGTGCAAGTTGCAATATTGATGGAGAAATCCAGCACTATTGGGGGGGGGGATACACAAAGATTCATGGAGAGGGGAATTTTCCTTCTCCCCTCCTGCTGAAACCCAAGAATAACTCCCAAAATGCTGCACCTGGTGGACAGGACTCCCAGAAATAGCATGAAAGGGGAGCTGCTGCATCATTCAGGGGAGGGGTTCAATTTAAAGCACCCATTCCAGTTAAAATAAATTTATCTCAGAATCCAAACCTCTATTTCTGTTTTATTAACTACTACAGGTCAATTTATCATGGGGGGCAGGGCATTCTAGCGAAACACAAATCTGACAAATCAAACCGGTTCATTTGGCCACTAAAAGTTCATGACAGTTCATGGTTCATGTACTGGACATGCCACAAACCCCGAACAAAACTACATTTTTCCAGTTTGTAACCATCCCTAAAAGATAGTTTCTGGTAAGTGCAAAATTATCTACTTTTCATATATTTGTAAAGACTATCTAGCTATAGGTTAGAAAATTACATATAGTGCTGGTCATATTATGCATCGACACGCAAAATTTAGTGCAAAAAAATATGGTAACAAGTCACATCACCAAATTTAAAACATTTTTTGCCAACTATTCTCTTTTCTAAACATTCATTAGATTTTTAGAATTAGCCAGACTAAGAAAATATTTTTCATTTTGTATGAAAACCAAACTTAATTCTAAACAATTTATGTAGAGCTGTTGCCATGATTTCCGCCCTAAAATACACAAGAAAAAAGCTCCTGATGAAGTTTAAATTTATCCAGTAGCAAAAAAGAATTGTTGTCTTCCTCATTAGTTTTATACTATCTAGAATCATTACTGTCATATGGTTAAAAGCTCTGGACTTTTTATGTTTTTGTTGTATATAATTGATCAGTTTATTTGTATGTATTTGGTTTTGACCACTTGTCCTGAAACTTTGTGCAGATGTTGATACTAAAACCAAATTGTGTTAAGAATATCCATTTTCATTTCTTATTGTTCCTTGTGGCCTTTCTGTGTTCTGAATTTCTGCCCATTTATGAGTGCTGCTTCTGTTATATACAATGCTAATATAGTACCCCAAAAGCTATTCCCTGGACCTAGTGTTTCTTCTTTCATCTCGTTAGTGGATTTACTCTCCTGAATTCTCTGTCATTATAAAAGCCTTAACATATTGCATCTTTCAATATTATTATTATTAAAATATATTTACTTAAAATAATATTATTTTTATTTATAATTCACTTTCCTTACTGGGACCAAAGGCAGGTTACCGGTATGATTTAAAAAATTCATTCAATCAGTAAACAGACTATTATCAATGTATGCAAGACTTCATCACTAATACAAGTCACCTCCTGAGCTGAAGCATTATACAGCAGCTTTGTTTTTGTGGTTCAGTCACACAGTCAAGTCTGACTCTTTGTGACCCCATGGACCACATCACGCCAGGCCCTCCTGTCTTTCGTTGTGCTCTGGAGTTTACTTAATTTCATGTTCGTTGCATCTATAACACTGTCTATCCATCTCATCCTTTGCCGTCCCCTTCTTCTTTTACCGCCAATCTTTCCCAGCATCAAGGTCTTCTCCAGTGAATGCTCCCTTCTCATTTGGTAGCCAAAGTATTTGAGCTTCAGCTTCAGTATCTGGCCTTCCAGGGAACAGTCAGGGTTGAGTTCTTTAGGATTGACTGATTTGATCTCCTTGAAGTCCAGGGGACTCTCAAGAGTCTTCTCCAGCACCATAATTCAAAAGAATCTATTCTTCAGCACTTGGCCTTCCTTATAGTCCAACTCTTGCAGCCATACATTACTACTGGGAATACAACAGCTTTAGTCCATCTATAAAAATGCTGTTTAGAACAATTCTGTTTTGCACAATTTTGCAAAATGATGAAAATGTGGGGGCCGTGCTAACTGTTTCACAAAGACCATTCAACAATGTAGGAACCAACTGATTGTGGGACATCCAAGCAATCATTCTTAGACAAATATTGGGTGTCCCCAAATGTGTGCCTTACTTTATAATCTGCTCTGAAGTTGGCCAAAATTTTATTGAAACCAAGGCCTGGATCTCAGTGACACGCTACTGCCTCAGGCTCTACTTTAGAGCTGAGTCAGGTTCTTTTTTATCTTTTTTTTGCAAAAAGAACTGCATAATTCCTCCTGGGACTCCATAATCATATCCAAATTAAGTCAGCTTGGTGTTCCTCTTGAAGACCTAGCCCTAACCAATGAACCTCATATTTTTAAACTAATCGAACAATGACTCTTAGATATTAATCTGCAAAAGCTACACCCTACTCAACCTCATATCTGTTCACCTGCCATGCTCAGCCTCTCTAACCATTCAGGCAAGATGCCCCAATATTTTTATAATCTCAATATCCCTCTTCATCGTAGAGTTTTTCTTCTGGCCAGGGTTAATGCATTTCCCTCTAGAATAATCTATGGCAGATATCATCAAATCCCAAGACAAGAACAGCTGTGCCCCTGTGGTCTTAACTCCCAGGACACAATTGAGCACATAATTGTTGAAAGCTCTCTGTATGAGCTACCTTGTGGAAAATTCCTTCTAATTGGCTTCATCCTAAAAAGTTATTTGAGTAATAAGTCAAAATGTCAACTTCTCTTGAATGACTCGATCCCTGAGATCACTAATGAGGTTGCCAGATTTCTTACAGAAGTTCTTAAGGTACAAAATTTTAGATAGTACTACTTTGACTGTACTTAAGTTATCTGGAATCTTAGATTTTAATTTTACAGTACAATGTTTTATACACCTTATGACTGATAATATGCCAATAAAGGTCTATGAATGAATGATTGAACTAATTGTGTGGGGGTGGGGGCAATTTCAAAAGGCTTTGCTCACATGAGTGGATCAGTCACTGCAGAATATAGCAGGAGAGGCAGCCATATGGGTCCAGTGACTTTCAGAACTTTGTAGGTTATAGCAGCACCTTATGAACATATGAAGCTGCCCTATACTGAATCAGACAATTGGTCCATCACAGTCAATATTATCTACTCAAACTGGCAGCGGCTCTCCTGGATCTTAGGAAGAGATTTTTCACATCACATACTACCAGTTCCTTTAACGGAAGATGCCAGGGATTCAACATGGGATCTTCTGCATACCAAGCAGATGCTCTGCCACTGAGACATGGCCCCTGATTTTGAATTGAACCCAGTAATTGATGGATAACCGATGGAGTGTTTGCAGAAAGGGAATGATATTCCAATTCCATTTTGCACCTGATAGTAATCAGTTGCTGTTTTTCTGTACCAAGTGTAGTTTTTGAGTTGTCTTAAAGGGTAGACCCATGTAGAGTCCAGCATGGATGTCTTCCAAGCTAAGTGGAGTTAGTAAAAGGCCTTTTTAATATCTGCATCAGCTTGCTTCTCCAGCAATAAAGCTGGATCAACCATCATATTTAGGCTCTAAACTGAGTCTACAAGAACCCTATATATATAAAAAAACCATTCCATTACATATTGGCCATTTCCAGCTCTCCCATTGGCTGTGCAGTGCACTCCATGAGCCACTGGCCCATCAACCTCCACTCAAGAGTACTCATGTGCCATTCGCTGGGGGCTGGGTCCACTCCTCTCCCCCATCCACTGCCAGCTTGGCCACTTCCCTGTCAGAATAAACTGTGAAAATGGCTGTCTCTCCTGCTTGGCTGCACCATTGCTGGCTGGCTACTGAGGTGGGTCAGTGGCTGTCAAACCATTCTCTAAAACCTCCTGCTGTGCAGCTGAATTTCCTTTAGGGTTGCCAATCTCCAAGTGGGACATGGAAATCTTCTGTTGTTACAATTGATCTCCAGATGACAGAGATCAGTTCCCTAGGAGAAAATGGCTGCTTTGGAGATCAGACCCTATGGCATTATACCCTGCTGAGTCCTTCTCCTCCCCAAATGCTGCCCTCCACAGGACCCACCCCCAAATCTCCAAGTATTTCTCTACTCAGAGCTGGCAACTCTACTTTCCCCTCAGTGCCTGTTGCTAGGCAACTAAGCTTAGTTCTTTCAGTAAAAGGCAGGGGGAGGAGACCCTTTCCATGCCTATTTGGGCCTTTGGGAGAAAACTCATTGGGGCCAGTCCTGACTAAGGTTGCCAGCTCCAGGTTGGGAAATTTTGTAGTGGAGTCTATGAAAGCCAGAGTTTAGGGCGGGGAGCAGCCTCAGCTGAACAGAATGCCATAGAGGCCACCCTCCAAAGCAGGGGTCATTTCATAGAAAAAGAGGTGCAGGAGCTCATTAGCATAACTTATTTGCATAACTCATTTGCATATGCCACACCCCCTAACATACCGGAAGTGTGTCAGAAGGCAACACCCACCCCTCAGGCTCCACTCCACAGGTGAGTGAAACTGACCTGCTCTTCCTCCATTCCCTTCCCCATCCAATACTTTGTGCAATAAAAATAAGCGTAAAGAACACACCCTCATTCTCTTCCTGCTCTCTTGAAACCACCAGGTTTCAAGTAGATTTGAGATACCCAGGACATGTGCACCACCCATCCCTTCCCCTTCCCCTCCCCACAACAAGACACCCTGTGAGGTAGGTGGGGCTGAGAGAGGTCTTTTGAGAACTGCTCATGAGAGAACAGCTCTGAGAGAACTTGTGACTGGCCCAAGGTCACACCAGCAGCTGCATGTGGAGGAGTGGGGAATCAAACCCAGTTCTCCCAGATTAGAGTCCGACTCCTGACCACTATACCAAACTGATGGGGTGGAAGATGCTGAAGGGTTGGTGAAATTTCTCCAGTACTTATGTGCCATGTGCCCAGATAAAAAATGGTATACTTAGAAAATTTATATGCCACCTTGAGCAAGTCTCTGGAAAAGCAGCACACAGTCATAAAAGGAACAATGATAAAATTATCAATATTAAAACAAAACATTAAAAACAATAAAGACCCTAGCAGGGCTTTCCCTGGGGCACTGTGCCTCTGCACTGCTCGGGGAAGCCGAGGAGGGGGCAGGGCTTGGTCATGTTCCCGCCCCCTGGGCTCCTCACTCCCAGAGCTGCGCTCCTGTGCACTCCCACTCCAATGGACCCCTGCTCCAGGGGAAGACAGAGTTCAGCATGATACCAGGCAATACCACAGCCAGTGTGGCATAGCAGTTAGCGCTTCAGAGCAGGGTCTGCCAGACCCAGGTTCTTGCTCTGGAAGATGACTGGGTGATTTCAGACCAGTCACAGTCTTTCAGCCTAACCTACCTCACAGGGTTGTTGTGCAAGTCAAAAGGGGGAGAGGAGAATGATGTAAGCTGCTTTGGTCCCCATTGCAGAGAAAGACTGTACTTTCCTCCTGGGAAACCATTGCTGCCAATCTCAGGGTGAGGGCTGGAGATCACTCAGAATTACAACTGCTCTCCAGATGGCAGAGATCAGTTCCCCTGGAGAAAATGGTGGGCTCCATGTCATTATACCCTGCTGATATGGCCCCCCTATGACAGCCAGTGTGACATAGCAGTCAAGCCTTCAAAACAGGGTAGAGCTTGTGGGTTGGGTGAGTGGGTGATGGAAAGCTGAAGCCAGGGGGACAAATAACAGCAGGTTGATGATTGGCTGGGAAGGAGATAGGGTTGCCAGCTTTGGTTTGGAAAATTCCTAGAGATTTGAGGGATGAAGCCTGGAGGGGGTGAGGTTTGAGGAGGGTGGGACTTCAGACAGGTACAATGCCATAGATTCTACCCTCCAAACCAGCCATTTCCCCTTGGTAATCACTGTTGCCAATCTGCAGGTGAGGGCTGGCGATCACTCAGAATTAGAACTGCTCTCGGGGGGGGGGGAGAGATGGAAAGCTGAAGTCAGAGGGGCAGATAATGGCAGGTTGATGGTTGGATGGGAAGGAGATAGGATTGCCAACTCCAGGTTGGGATATTCCTGGAGATTTGAGGTGTAGAGCCTGCAGAGTGTGAGGTTTGAGGAGAGGTTGGGGCCTCAGACAGGTACAATGCCATAGACTCCACCCTCCAAACCAGCCATTTCCTCTTGGGGAACAATTGTTGCCAATCTCCAGATGAGGACTGGAAATCACTCAGAATTACAACTGCTCTTTAGATGGCAGAAATCAAGTCCCCTGGAGAAAACGGTGGACTCTGTGTCATTATACCCTGCTAAGGTCACCACAGCAAATTGACACTGAGTGCCCAAGGCCAGGGCACCCACTCTGAGCCTCTTTCTAAAGCCCATTGTATTTATTTCCACAACGGGCCTTATTTCTAGCCTAGTATAAAATCTAAACTCCTCCCTCCCAGCACTGCAAGGATCTCTAACCACACAGAAAATGGATTACCTTTTGTTCTGTAAAGAATGGTCAGAAAGCAGCATAATGTTGGATGGTCAAGCAAACTTGATGGCTGAGAACACAATTAACATATGAGTTTTACAACAATATTAAGATCCTTGATCAGAGTATACTTTACCAGAGGGCTACTCCAAAAAAGTAAGTAGAAAATGAAGAGGACAGCTCCCTTGTTTTCCAAAGTGACCTTGTTGCCATGGCAATTCTTCCATTCATTCCTCCCTTCAACTGTGGATTGGCAACTATGGGGGAAGTGACATTCTCTCACAAGTCTCAGTTTGGCTCAGTAACAGTCAGCTGCCCATTCTATCTCAGCAGGAAAATTATGAATTAATTGTATTTCAGCTCATCAATAGGCTGGTATAAAATTGTAATGTAGGCATCAATCTTGTTTCAAATAGATAGGCTCATCTTCAAAGAGTTATTTTAGGACTATCTAAGGACAGGGTCAGGGATAATATTTACTGTTTTCCCTCCACCTATCTCTTTTGAACAATGCCCACCCATAAACTCCTATCAGGTTTATAGAACACTCCTGCAGCACAGGGATGGAGAGAAACATACTTGACCCCCACTGTGTCCCACCTATAAGCACTCAGAAGATAATTGCAGAGTTCTTTCAGTTCAGGCCATAATGCTAATGGAACTTACTTGGACCATGCATTTTCATAAGACTTAATTTATATTACAGCCAGAAAATGCAGATTGTTTTGAGTCAAAAAGATTGTTTCCCAAGTTGCAGGACTTCTCAATGCTGCTGGCTGGGAATCCTAATAGAAAGAGTGATATTTTACAGAAAATTTGCCAGAAGTTGTAATAATTCATTGAAGATTATACAGAGCCCATTAGGTTTCACTATACTGTATTATTTACTCATGAAAAGACAAAAACCTTTCTTATGCTAGAAACATGATGACAATGAAAGGTCAAACTGCCTACACAGTAAAGTACAAGGACGGTGTGTGTGTGTGTGGGGGGAATAAGTAGAAATGGGGAAGGTGATTTAAATGAAGAATTTATATAAGGAGTAGAAAGTCTATTCCCATGGAAATAGGAAATTGTTTGAACTAAGTTGAACAATTTGAAATAGGTCCTAATATTTCTTCGGTTCTCAAGATCAAGCATTGCAATATACTAGTTCAATTCCAGTGATATATACTAGTTTTTCGATTGTATTAAATTAGCAATACTACTGAATCCAGTGGGAGCAACTGATGTGTTGATGGAAGAGACATTTTAAGAAAGTTCATGAAAAAAGTGGGGCTATGGGTAATGCTCCCTCTAAGCTGTGGAGCCTTGTGAGCAAAAATTCTACTTTGTGAGCTACTGGCATTAAAGTTGTGAGCAAACTTGCTCTAGAGCCATCCTTCCTGAGTGAAGACAAAAATGTGTGAGCCAGAGGCTAAAAAACTGTGAGCTACCTCAGCTTACAGGGAACACTGGTTATGGGGTACCATCCCAAATTGTTAAACTACACTTCATTATTTGAGTTTTCCAATAATAAAACTGCCCATTTCATACATAGGCCTTAGACAGAGTTTCATCTCTTGCCCCCATAGTCGTAATGAAGACCCGGACAACAATATGGATTAACAAGGGCCACTAATTAACTATTAATGAACAATTCCAGCGAGGGAATGCTAACTGATGTGAAAGACTGTGACAGATGTCAACTCTTGACCACCTGTACATCTTCCTGGGTGAGGCACCTGCCCTGATCTCAAGCCATCCTCATGGCTTTCAAACAGCAGCCTGGCATTTCATAAAAGCTCCTGGCTGGCTACCCCAGAAGCCGCCAGGCCTGCTAGGATCAGCCGAGCCCAAGTGCTCCCAGTAAGTACCCCCATTCCCAGCCCTGAGCCGCAAGGGCCCGAAAGCTGTTCCTGGAATACCCCTTGATACTACAGTATAAATGCCCTAGTGTTCACCATATTCTCTTTCTAACTTCACTACCCTCACCAAATAAAAGTGACCAACCTATTTAACTAGAACGGCCCAACCACAATCCAATTTCCCAAAAGCCACTTACAGCAGTGCAAGGTAGGCGAAAACACCCCTTTCCTTTTCCAGTCTGAGAGGGGGCAAAAAATTCCTACCTGGCCCCCCGAAGGGCGACCAGATACAAAGCCTACACTGCCATAGGGTGGAAGGGTGGGCTGAGCACACTGAGGGCTAGAATAAGGAGATGGGTGAGGCCTGGACCTAAGAGGTTGGCCCCGCCCACCCCGGCACTGTGAAATCACAGTGCCGGTGTCTGCATCTACGCCCTCCCAGGGGGCAAATTGGCCCTCTCCCACCATCACAAGTTCGGTGGGAGGCAGGGCCCGCCTTGCCCCCATAGTCGTAATGAAGACACAGACAACAATATGGATTAACAAGGGCCACTTTATTAACTATTAATGAACAATTCCAGTGAGGGGATGCTAACTGATGTGAAAGACTGACAGATGTCAACTCTTGGCCACTTGCACATCTTCCTGGGTGTGGCACCTGCCCTGATCTCAAGGCATCCTCATGGCTTTCAAACAGCGACCTGGCATTTTATGAGAGCTCCTGGCTGGCCACCCCAGAAGCTGCCAGTTCTGTTAGGATCAGCCGAGCCCGAATGCTCCCAGTAAGTACCCCCATTCCCAGCCCTGAGCGGCAAAGGCCTGAAAGCTGTTCCTGGAGTACCCCTTGATACTACAGTATAAATGCCCCAGTGCTCTCCATATTCCCTTTCTAACTGCACCACCCCCACCATAGCAAAGGTCAAGCCTTTGCTTAGGCCTTCGCCCTCACCAAGCGGTTTAGTGCTGCCCACACCCCTTGCTGCAAATCAACTAGAAAAATGTTGTTGCCCTTGTCAGAAAGGTGCACCCTATCCCCCCTATACAGGTCCGCTAACTTGACCCATATATCAGGGTGCAACAGGAACAAACTGAGGGCATAATGCTTTCAAGTACTTTCTACTTTCTCCTAACTATCAAGAGTTGAAACCATTATCAATATTTGTAATTCTCAAAATGGCTCCATGTGTATATACTAAAATCTGGAGATTGTGGCTATGACCAGACCAGACATACATTTGTATAAACATATGAAAAGCCCCAGGTTTGTAGGGGAAAAATCCAAAATAAAATAAACTGGGGGTTTTAAAAATTCCAAAATAATAGAAGCAATGCCTGTAGTTTTAGGAATTGCATTTGTCAGTGGCTATTGTTAGAACACTACAGTAGTACAGCCAGCTTTCAAACA
The DNA here is from genome assembly GCA_029233225.1 of Lepidodactylus listeri. Taxonomy (NCBI): domain Eukaryota; kingdom Metazoa; phylum Chordata; class Lepidosauria; order Squamata; family Gekkonidae; genus Lepidodactylus; species Lepidodactylus listeri. The sequence goes on along the minus strand of JARCFY010000001.1, from coordinate 111,306,452 downwards.
TTGGTTTTGTTCATTAAAAAGCAGGGTTTTTGAGGGCTGTTCTGGGCTTTGAGGAAAGACATGTATGGCCAAGCTAGGCTTGCCAGCCATCAGGTCCAGGTAGAGGATTCCCCAATTTTGGGGGTTTCTCCCCACCGTGGACCAGCTAGCTAGTGGGGCAAACTCCACACCTAAACATGGATGTCACCGCACAACATCCTCGACACAATGTCAAACTCTATGGTTTGAGGGTGAAAAAACCCATAGAGGTTCACCCAAATACCAGATCATCCCTGTGCGATGCCCCTGATATGACAACGTCACTTCTGGGTGATGTCATTGCATTGGGGACATCGTGCAACATCCCCATCCACCCCTGGAAACCCCTCCCCAACCCCCCCCCCCACTGGAGCAATGAGGGGACTTGGCAACCCTAGGCCAGACCCACCAGGAACTACCAGGCTAGTGGCTACCATGTGACTTGCATGACTCACCCAGGCCCAGCTACTCACTATTATTCAAGAGCAGCCACCCAGCAAAAGCCAGTGTGGTGCAGTGGTTAGAGTTTCAGACTAGGAGCTGGGAAACCCAGGTTCACTATGCTGTAGAAGCTCAAGTGTGTGATCTTGAGCCAGTCACTTGGCCCAACCAACACAGAGGATAGTTGTGCAGATAAAATGGAAGGAGAATGATGTAAGCTGCTAAGAATCTCCATTATGGAGGCAGATAAAGTTAGGTTGCTTTGCGAGTGGGAAGGAGCAGGGGAAAGGGAGAGGATACGAGGGCTGCCTTGAAGAAAGTAAGAGGAAATATTGGCATATGGGAAATGAGCTTTTCCCACAAGTCCTTGTGAGTCCCCTGCTGGTATTTCATAGTTCACAACTGTTTGTAAATTGTTTACCCTTAAACAAACCTCTAATAAATCTATTAATTAAAAATTTATTATTTTCACATTTACTTCTAAATCAGCTTTTTATCATTTCCATAAAATATTAATTGAATGCAATAAACAAAGACCCAATCTGCATCTAGCATTTGCTCTGCTGTCTTACCAAACCCACACTGGAACAGAAATTCCCATCTGCATTGCATGCCACTTTCACTTTGATTGATTGTCGAATTTTATGGCAGCGTCCAGTGTGCATGCTGCTTTGATCTCTGGTTTTATGGTAGCTGTCTGCATAGATTTATGGCCGTTTTATGGACATACAGGGGTGACTGCAGTCAGTACAGTTGGCCTGGGGTATTTGAATGTGGTTTTGAGCTACATCTTTTTCTGTTTCAATTAGGATTGCCAAGTCTTGCCTAAAAAAAAGGAGGGGAGTCCTGTTCCCTCTCTGGGAGTCCTGCATGCACACAAAGCATGTGTGCACCATGATGATATCACCCGGAAGTGACGTCATCATGCTGGGCATGTTGCCGGGGCAACACTCTGGTAATTGCCCTAAAACTCTATGGCACCATAGAGTTTTCAGGGCAATTGCTAGAGCATTGCCTGGTGACGTGCCCAGCATGATGACATCACTTCCGGGTGACATCATCACACCAGGCACGTTGGCCTGATCGGGCCACTTTGGGGGTGGGGTTCCCCCTGCCAGCCGGATCCAGATTGGTGGATTGGGGACCCATTTAGCGGGGGAATCCCCATCCCCCAGGGGGACTTGGCAGCCCTAGTTCCAATGTGGGTTTGGTAAAACAATGGAGCAAATGCTAGATCAGATTGGGCCAAAGTAGTTGATAAACACACTGTGTTGTGTTAGTTAAATTTAATCTAGCTCCAAGCTAAATATCCAAGGTCATTCTTCAGCACAAATGATTTCTTTGCCAGTAAGCTCCTTTGCATGCAATGGTCATTACATTTTGAGTTAGGATATGTAGCACTGGACTGTTACTATCCCACTAATTCAGCTCCCACACACATGCACATGCACATTTGTTCATACAGCAAATGACACATAAGGAAATATATATACATAGCCAGAAAAGCCAAATGGATTTATACTCCAGAACTGACCCTGAATACTAAGCAAAAGTGTCTGGTATGCTGTTTTGTGACATGAATGCCTGTGGCATGAATGCTGGTTAGTATTTCAGTAGGTTTTGTACCTAACAGGTTTTTTTTTTTTAAAAAAAAAGCATTAATTGGAGAATTCATAATCTGTTTTATGGCCATAAAAACAAGTAATAAGCTAAAAATTAAGAACAAGATTATGATACAATACCATAGTAAGTGCTGAGTATATCTAGTTATCCTGAAGCAAATTTCACATAAACATGCAATACTTGGAATAAGAAAGGTTTCCAGCTAATTGATGTTGTAGGGCAGGTCAGTTAAGGAATAAATGGCTGCACTAAGATGTCATGGACTCAGTTTATTCCAGTGATGAGCACCATCTCTCTTCTCTTCTCTCTGAAAATGGAATGCAGTTGAAGGCAATCTGGTTTCACTCAACACATTTGTATTCTGATGTCCAAATGCAAACACCTGGGCAAACCGGAATTTTGTCCACCACAAACTGGGATTCTAAACCAATATTCAGCTATGGTTTAGAATCCTAGTTTCTGGTATAAAGACAAATTCCACTTTGTACAAGTGTCTGCATTCAGGTGTCATGACAAAATGGAGTATGGTTCAAGCCTTCTAAAGATTAAGAAGCCAACACAGTCTATTGGTGAGAGTGTCAGAGTAGGATCTAGGAGATCCAGGGTTAGAATCCCCACTCTGTTTTGGAAGTTCAGTGTGTGACCAGTGGGTCAGTTATTCTTTTTCAGCTTAACCTTCCATATAGGTCTCTGATTAAGGGAGTTTCGACTCTTGAAAGCTTATTCCTGGACTTGAATTTAGTTCTTCCTTACAGGGTTATTGTAATGATTAAATAGAGAAGGGGAGGACCTGTAGGATCTAGAGAAAAGCAGGATATAAACCACTAAAAAAACAATGATTCCTTTAATTGTGCTCCACTCCTAGAGCCTCATGAAATTATGTTGATTTTTGTCATGATGGGAAATAACTTCAGTCTACCTTGTCCATCTCTCTACTTTAGAAGCATTTAGTTTCACACTATACATTTTTGGCATTTGATATTTAAAATGATTGGTGTAAGAAATTGACTTTGGCATTATGTAAATATTGCATTAATTATTTTTCTCTCTTTTCTTTCTCACTGTCACTATTTCCTTTTAATTTTCTTTTCCCACATACTTTATAATGTTTTCCATTTTTTTCTCAATTTTCCCTGGTTTTTTATCTCAATCTTCATCAAAGCAGATACCTGCTGTGAAGCACGTACAGGTGGAAATGGAAGCCAGTCATGGCATTTGAGCGCTGCTGGTTTTGTTTTCTTTATAGTCGTAACTTTACTGTGTGTATTTTAATATTAGTGGACAGCCAAACCAATGATTTTCCATTTTTTATGCAAACCTTTTATTTAACAGACCTGCATAAATATTGAACTTTCCTGGCACTCCTTTTAATTATTTGTTATGTCACATTATCATGAAAGCAACTGAAGAAACTATGCATGAATATTCCTTGCAAGTGGCTTTTTTATCAAGGAAACCTATGACAATTTTCACAAGTGATACTTCAATAATTTCTTTCCTTTCTTGCATTAGTAATTTCAATGCAAAAACCTCCTTAACTAGAATGTGAATTTAATTTAAAATACAGAAGTGATACCTTTCAAACTTAAAAAAAAAATAGAATCACTTGTGGAAATGAATTCAATCTGGAAATTAACGCGCAGCTTTTGATTGTCTGCTTGCAGCTGGGTTTGGAGTATAATATTTCCATCCTGTCTCAATTATGTTTCTTTGCAAATAATTGCATAGGAACTATGGTACACTCATATTTCATTTTTAGCATCTTACTGGAGTCCTCCGTTAGTTGTTTTTTTTTGTTTTTGTTTTAAATATACCACTATGTATATTGTTGTGCCTTTCCTGATACATACTTATATGGTCTTTGGTCTCCCTCCTCCCCAATGTATTAAAAGCTGACAGTTCAGCCCTGCTGAAGGGCCCTTCATTGCATATCAGAGCTCTAAAGCATATGGGAAGTTTTTGTGTACTTACAACAACTTCTCCATTCACTTATTATCAAGGAGACCATGTGAGAGGACTCTTGCATATTAGAGTGTACATGGGCCTTTGCTTTGTAGCATTTTTCATAACGTATCTTTTAATACACACACACACATTCAAGCAACCATTTCATACCTCTGTAAATTTGGTAATAAACTTTGGTAAATTCTCCCTGCTTTTTCTTCCTAACATATTTGAAATCTCACTCAGAAGACTTCTGCAAAGCCAACAGGAAAATATATTTCTTGTCAGTGAAATTTAATTCATGCCTTAAATAATACTTTTTCATTGTGCCCCCTATGAAATGCTATCATTTTTCAGTTTTACCCCAAATGTTATTACATTTTAAAAGCACTAAAAGTAGTTATTGGCAAAATGATTTACAATTCCATTAGCTCAGTTAAGAGGTTATGGTTCATATTATTGACCTTATTAGAACGTAAATTTTTGGATAGATGGGAAGAAAAAGTAGCAAAGGCTACATGTAGCCAGTACCTTACCCTTCATCTATTAAGTATGAAAATGTGTTCTTTTGTATTGATAACTGGAATTGCAATAGATATTACTGCCAGCTAATATATTGCATTCACATATGCAGTATAGTAGTTGGCAGAACAAACTTACCACAGAGAAGTAGACTTCTCAAGCTTCATATATTTGAAAATGTAAGAAAACCCCAAATTAGATACCAAACCTCTAAGGCTGAAGACACATTGGCAGTCTGCCGCGCTTCCATGGCGCGGCAGACTGGGGCGGGGGGAATTTCCCCCGCGGTGCGGTGTTTGCACGCCGCCGGAAGGAAGCTGCCCGCAGCGTTCAGACTGCGGGTGGCTTCCTGAAGCGGCGGGCGGACGCAGCGCTGCTGCCTCTGCCCACGCCGCAGCAGCCGAACACCACTTTGAAGTGGTGCTCGGCTGGTGCGGGAGGAGCGCGGCGCCGGACGCAATACGTCCGGGCCGCTTCCTGGGGGCAGATGCGGTTGTCTGAACGGCCGCTCTGCCTCCGCTTCTGAAGCGGAGGCAGAGCAGCCAAGACGGCCAATCTGTCTTCAGCCTAAGATGCAGCAAACCTCCTGATCCATGCCATTTCTAAAACCTATTTGAATTTAAGAGCTTCAGATAAGCTAAATGCCACAAATAAATTTTGTAGTTATTATACTTATTACTGTCACTGATCTTGATAGCTTGCACAGCTTCACTTCTAAATGCAGAGGTTCTTTTCTTTCTGCATTCCATCCTTTCTGAAATGCTGGGCAGAAAATGAAATATATCTACTTTGCCTTTATCAAAATAGCAGTTAGTAGTTGCTTCTTATTTTAATAGTCTATTAACGCTCCCATGTGGTTTCCAGTGATCCATATATTATGAGGTTATATTACATTGTAGCTTTTCTGTCTCATATTCTTAGGTCTGAAACAGCTCAATACAAAGCTAGCTTTATTGGTTTTCTACACACAGATACTCCTCTTCAGCAGAGGAATCCCTTCACAATTAAGGGAGTTCGTTCTTTGAAAATCAAAAACAAGGATCTGACTTAATATTTTTTGCTGGGGATATGGTTGTACTCCTTCTAATGTTTGCAAATCAAAATGGAAGAAGACTGAATTATCCTGTTCTAGCCATTTAACACTATCGTTTGAATACAATGCAAAAGAAAGTCTCAGATTCCTGTGAGTCACCCTTCCCCATAACATGTAAAATTAAAGGCTGTTCTGAAGGATCCTCTGACTCTAAAAAGAGGATTTTCGAAATGTGCAGGGTCACAGAGCAATAAGAAAAAGGCAGTGAAAGCCCAGTTCCTGGCAACACTTTAAAGAACTGGAGAAAGGCCTCTGTCTAAAAGCCTTAGAACAAATTCAGTAGTATACTGTTCAGTGACTCTGAATAAGACAGCTTCTTATACAGTCATGGCTTTCTTTATATAATTTCTTGAGCTCAGTTGCAAAAGAACAGAACAAAGAGCTAACTGATGTAAATGCTGAAGAAAGGAAATACACTTTGGGTTGGATCCAGGCACTCTATAAATAGAGCAAGTTTGTGGGAATGGTTTTTACTGCCTTCTCTTTCCCTGTGAACATCCCTGTGTTTCTCCTCAAGTAACTCCTGAGGGTTGGGGGGGGGGGGGGTAAAGCACAAAGTGAGAATGAGAAGAAACATCTCCAAACTTCACATAAGTGGAACAAACCCCGCAAATGGAGCAAAAAAGTGCATGCAAGGAGGGATGGAGCAATTTTTGCTGATTTTGACTTCTTGCTAAAGTTGTGTGTAAATACATCACACACAGTTTATGGAATTTTTCCAAACCTCAGAAGCAACTTCTGGGAGAGTTTCATTGGGAAAAGAAATGTAGTGTAAATTTCTGTCACAAATTTGTTCTCTTTGTGAAAGCATTTTCTACACTTTATTTTCAACTTTTATATGACTCTATATAGTTATGTGACACAAATAAATGAAAATAAATTGCATTAGAATAAATTGTTTTATTAAAATATTAAATTATCCTATAATACAATAACTATAGATCTCATTTAAATCCTTTATTATTTATATTAAACAACTGTTCTGTTCCTAATATTGACTCTATGCTTATGTATCAGTCCTCCTCAGCTCTGCATATATTGTCTGCAACTAAATAAAAAGTCAAGTACAGTTTATTTTTTATTATTTTTTGCAATGGCATTCCAATTTTTTTTGTCTAATTATACAGTTTTTCACATGAACAATTCCCCATCATTTTGAAAACCACTGTTGTTTAGTCAGTTCTTACAGAATGGTTTTTCCTAATTTTGAACTATTAGTGCCTTTGTTGCCATAAGGAGGTTAGCTTATTTTCTTCATATTTCCATAGTGGGTTTTAAATGGCATTATTATTTAAAAGGATAGAAAATGGACTAAAGGAAATTTGTTTGCCTTTTGCAATTTTGGTTTCATGCCACCTTTCAGAATTTGGGGGCACAGCCACCACATATGGAGCTAAATCATGCATCAAAGCAAAATTCTCCCAACATCTATTTGAATTTTATTGTTGTAAACACCTAATCACAGTTGTTATTTTATTAATGCTTAATGATGTAGACTTAAAACTAAAATGTGGCCCAAATTCCAAGATTATGACCAAATATTTGTTCCAGACCTTTATGTATGTTATTTTAATTCGTTTTTTCTCTGCAGTAGGCTAATATAGAATGGCCAAAAGCAATTAAGTTTCTGTTAATTTTATTAAATGTGTGCAAAATTCAGCTTAAATTGTGTGATCAAGAGTGTTGTACACAGAACATTTCTTGGTATTTTATCCAATTTATATTTATTTCAACAATAACAAGCCATTGTGTGCAACAGTAAATGTATCCCTAGAACTCCACCCACTAAAATAATCCTTTACGAGCTTCAGATGAAATAATGGATGGAAAACAAAAGTAGCCATTGTAGTTGGGTGCATTACAATGTCTTACATTTGCATGTTACTGAAAATAGGTAATTATTTGCAACACACACAAACATGAAACTGCCTTATCACAGTCAGAACAGTGGCCTGTCAAAGTGAATCACCAACTACCTGTTTTAATTGGAGATCTCAGGGACTGAAACTGGGACCTTCCACATGTAAAACAGATGTTATACCATTAAACCATGGTTCTTTCCCAAGGCAGAGATTACTATTATAATAAACTAGGAATAAGGCCCGTTGTGGAAATAAATACAACAGGCTCTAGAATTTGCTGTGGCAACCTCAGCAGAGTATAATGACACGGAGTCCACCATTTTATCCAGCGGAACTGATCCCTGCTACCTGAAGAGCAGTTGTAATTCTGAGTGATCTCCAGCACCCACCTGGAGATGGACAACAATGGTTCCCCAGGAGGAAATGGCTGGTTTGGAGGGTGAAGTCTATGGTATTGTACCTGTCTGAGGTCCCACCCCTCCTCAAACCCCACCCTCTCCAGGCTCCACCCCTCAAATCACCAGGAATTTCCCAACCTGGAGTTGGCAACCCTGACTCCTTCCCAGCCAAGCATCAATCTGTCATTATCTGCCCCTCTGACTTCAGCTTTCCATCTCCTCCCCCTTCCTTCCTGGAGAGCAGTCGTAATTCTGAGTGATCTCCAGCCCTCACCTGGAGATTGGCAACCATGATTCCCCAGGAGGGAATGGCTGGTTTGGAGAGTGGAGTCTATGGCATTGTACCTGTCTGAGGTCCCACCTCTCCTCAAACCTCACCCTCTCCAGGAATTTCCCACCTGGAGTTGGCAAACCTCTCTCTTTCCCAGCCAGTTATCAATCTACCTTTATTTCCCCCTCACTCTTCAGCTTTCCATCTTCCCCTCCCCAACCTGCAGCCTCCACCGTGCTCTGAAGCCCTGACTGCTATGTCACACTGGCTGTCATAGGGGGGCCATCTCAGCAGGGTATAAGGACACAGTCCACCATTTTTTCCAGGGGAACTGATCCCTGCCATCTGGAGAGCACTTGTAATTCTGATCCCCCCACCTGGAGATTGGCAACAATGGTTCCTCATGAGGGACTTGTTGGCTTGGAAGGTGGAGTCTATGGCATTGTACTTGTCTGAGGTCCCACCCCTCCTCCAGCCTCACTGTCTCCAGGCTCCATCCCTCAAATCTCCAGGAATTCTCCACCTGGAGTTGGCAACCCTATCTCCTTCCCAGGCAGTCATCAACGTCACTCTTCAACTTTCCATCCCCCCCCCCCGCAGCCTCCTCCGTGCTCTGAAGCCCTGACTGCTATGCCACACTGGCTGTCATAGGGGGGGCCATCTCAGCAGGGTATAAGGACACAGTCCACCATTTTCTCCACTGGAACTGATCCCTGCCATCTGGAGAGCACTTGTAATTCTGAGTGATCTCCAGCCCTCGCCTGGAGATTTGCAACTCTTCTCATCTGCCCACTATCAGGTGGGCTAACTGTCCCCTCAGTGGCCTGCTTCTGTCAGTAAAAAGACAATGGACTTTTAGCATAACCCCCTCCCCCGCCCACTGCCAGCTTGCCAACCAAGCCTGCTCTGATTAGGGAAATACCTGGAGATTGGGGGGGTGGATCCTGTAGAGGGCAGCATTTGGGGGGGATAGAAGGACTCAGCAGGGTATAATGCCATTGGGTCTACCCTCCAAAGCAGCCATTTTCTCCAGGGAAACTTATCTCTGTGATCTGGAGATCAATTATAACAGCGGGAGATCTCCAGGTCCCATTGGCAACAATGATTCCCCAGGAGGAAAAGTAGTCTTTCTCTGCAATGGGGACCAAAACAGCTTACATCATTCTCCTCTCCCCCTTTTGACTTGCACAACAACCCTATGAGGTAGGTTAGGCTGAAAGTCTGTGATTGGTCCAAAATCACCCAGTTAGCTTCCACAGCAAGTACCTGGGTCTGGCAGACCCTGCTCTGAAGCACTGACTGCTACGCTGGGGGTAGCCAACCTCCAGGTGGAGCCTGAAGGTTGCTAGGTATCACAACTGAACTCCAGACAACAGATCTCTCCCCCCCCCAGAGAAAATGACTGCTTTGGAGGGTGAGCTCTGTTCAGCTCAGGTCTCTCCCCTCCCTAAACTCTGGCTTCCCTTCCCCAAACCCTGGTTCTACCAGAAAATTTCCAGGAATCTCCATACCTGGAGTTGGCAACCCTAGTCAGGATTGGCCCCAATGAGTTTTTTCCCCAAAGGCCAAAATAGGTGTGCAAAGGGCCTTTTACTGAAAAAACCAAGCTTGGTTGCCTAGCAACAGGCACTGAGGGGAAAGTAGGGTTCCCAGCTCTGAGTAAGGAAATACCTGGAGATTTGGGGGTGGATCCTGTGGAGGGCAGCATTTGGGGGGGGGGGGTGGAAGGACTCAGCAGGAATTTTCCAACCTGCACTGGCAATGCTAGTCAGGACTGGACCGAATAAGTTCCTCACAGAGGCGTGGAAAGGGTTTCATTCCTTTGTCTTTTTACTGCCATTACCAAGCTTGGTTGCCTACTAACAGCCTCTGAGAAAAAAGTTAGTTCCATAGAGGAGCCAAGCGGGTGAAGTATCTTCTACAGGAGAGAGAGTATATTCTGACAGGGAACAGTAGCTGGAGTCATGCCATGCTGGGGATCCTTCAATTTTTTTCTTTTTAAAGTACTCAATTTGTTGTAACCCATACAAATTGTAGGCTGAGGACAGACTGGCAGTCTGACCCGCTCTGCCTCCACTTTAAAAGTGGAGGCAGAGCAGCAGTCCAGACTGCCACATCTGCCCGGAGGAGGCGGCCCAGATGCAATGCGTCCGGCGCCACGCTCCTCCCGCAGCAGCCGGGCACCACTTCAAAGTGGTGTCCCGGCTGCTGCACGTGTGTTCCACCCACTTCTGGCGGGTGTGAACGTGCGCAGGGCCGGGGGAGCCGCATGGCGTTCTACCACCGCCGCCAGAAGCCGCCCACAGTCTGGACACTGTGAGCGGCTTCCTTGCGGCAGTGTGTGAACGCCGTGCGGTGGGGGCAATTCCCCCCGCCGTGTTCTGCCACGCTGCAGAAGCGCGGCAGAACACCAATCCATCCTCGGCTGTAGTTTCCACATCTTTTACCAACCACTGATAATACTGTTTCTAGTTCTAAAAGGAATAACATTGAGTTGTGTAGTCTAATCACATATCATTTATTCCTTTAATTTTTTTATATTCAAACGAATGGCTCCAGTATGCAGACAAGAGTACCATCATGCAAATAAAATTAAACTTTCAAATTAATTTGGCAATCTTATAATTTCAACACCTACAAGAGTCCATTGTGAAGTGAAGTGATCCCTTCAAATCTGTCACTTCAAATACTGTTCTGTTCAGGTAGACAGCTTTATATTGGCAGTCCATTTTCATTAGACACTTGAAAACTTGTAGGAAACTAATGAAAATTATGTCTGATAATTAAAATTGTAGATAAAAGTGAAAATTGTGGGGTTTTTTTAATATATGAGACTACTTTTTCTAAATATGCAAAGAAAAATACATTACTATCCATGTAACTGTGGCACAGTAAATACATGATTTGTGTAATACTAATAATTTTGTCACTGAACCTGTGTTAAAATAGACAATATGAAATTGAACTGTCTCAATTCTAGCTTGAAATTTTTATTTAACAAGATAAATTGTCTTATTTCATTTTCTTTTGCATAGGTGTGACTATGTGATTTAAGATGCATGTCAGATTAACTATCCACTAGCTAATTTAGAATTTGTTGAATACAAATCATAGTAGCAACTTTTTAAACATCCACTATGCCTAAATGCAACTATGTAAGTTTCTCTTTCCCAAAAGCTTTAATAATGGAAACATTGTAGCAAAAAAGAACTAAACAAATATTCTGAAAGCTTTAAAGATATCTATATTCTCACTGTTTATCATCATGCTTCATTGGATGAGCCTCATTGGATGAACATGCTAAATGAAAAAAGGAGAAGGGTGAGAATGAAGTTGCGGGATGTGGGAGGAGGAAAACCTGAATGAAGGTCGGAAATAAGAAGACATTGTGCAGTTATGGTGACAAGAGGGTAAAGTTGTAAATGTAGAGAAGAGAGGACCAAGACAAGAATAATTAAAGGGATTAGTTATATCAAACAGCCGCCCCACACTGCCTGTTATGTTTTATAGCTTTTAAGTAGTTAATGCTGTGGGGGGTTTAACCATCTTTTCCACTAGAAGAGGTCATGTCCACTAACAAAAAAGCAGTGGATAACTTTGGCCACCCCACTCCCCACCCATTGTAGAATCCCACTTTGCCCTTCATACTATTCTCACAGGTCCATTGTGCCTTTAGCATAATTTCAGGAATGACAGGAAGCTGCAGCAGAAGGGGAATCAGGAAAGTCTACTACATGAATGTTGTATTTCACACTAAAATGTCACACCATACTAGATTGAGTTACAGTCTGATCCTCTATAGGAACAAAATATCTTTATGCTCCATATTTACTGAATGTATGTAGGTCAAAAGTAGAAAAGTAGAGACCACACTGAGAGGTCTGCAGTAGTTTTCACAATAGCTGTAATGTGCATTAATCAATTATATCTGTTCTTTAGGGACTGAATAAATGCCAGACTGCAATACCTAATAATTCTTGCTAATACCCACTAATTCACATAGTGTAAAATTACTCACCAAAATAATGGTATTGCTTTAGACTATGTAGTTAAATTTATCATTTTCCTTACTCTTCTGGTCAGTCATACTTATAAGAACTGTCAGCATGTTTGTTTAGCATTGCCCCTCCCGCTTTGTGCAAAACTCAGGATACAGAAATGTGTGGCTGGTTTAATATTTATTTTTACTAATCAAATACTGAAACATGCATACTGGATTTTTTTTTGTAAAGGTAATCTTTTAAGTTGTTCTTCTCATTTGAATTGTTAACATAAACAAAAGAAATATACTTTTTGATCATGTGTGTGTGTGTAATATATATATATATATATATTAGAGAGAGAGTTTTAAATAATTTACAACATATTCTGTAAGAGTTTATTCATTCCATTCTTGTCCTGTTGACTATCTGTTTCAATGGCTGTTAGTCCATACTGATGCTCTGTCATGTGTCAGATCCTTTCTTCAAAAAGTGTACACATTGTAATTGTAATGTTTCACAAAATCTTCCCAACTGTAATGTCAAAAACATATGTAACTTTATGCATGTCTTTCATTACATGTTTAGTGTCCATTTTATTTTATGTAATGTTTGTTCCATTTTTGTAATAAAGAAAAAGTGATTTAACCTCCTTTAGCAGGATTTTTAATTTCTAAAGTTACTGTTGCTCTACTCTTTTTAATATCACAGTTAATGCACAATTTTAAGAGCGTAAAATGTCAAAATCCAACACTGTCTCATCAGAAAAAATAAACATCTATTATTTTATAGTATTCTTGATATGAATCTGTGCTCTGCTTTGTGCTGAAGTTAATTTACTCCTTCCTATTCAACTAGCTTTCAAGCAAGGGAAACCTTTACCTTTACCTTTTACAGTAACCATCTTATAGTGTTAAGAACACTCATATCTACACTAATTGTATTTAGCTTAATTTAAATACACAAGAAAGATCTTTTGATTTATTATACACTTGAGTGTACTGGCCATATCAGCTTTTCATGCTCCTCTTACCAAAATACTTCAGTGGATTAATCATGAATTGATTTGCAAACATTGCAATTCATAAGTGCCTTCTCTTCTGCCTCTGTTGTGTCACTCCTTGATGCACTTTGCCTTCACTCCGGCAGTAATACACTGTGGCCCTGATCCAGAGAATATATTTATTCAGAAAGCAAGACTCATAACTGCCACTGAACATATGAAGCCTTATAATAAGCAGGGCTCATTTCGTAGCAGGAGCTCCTTTGCATAATAGGCCACACCCCCCTAATGTAGCCAATCCTCCAACAGCTTACAGAGCTCTTCTTGCAGGAGCTACTGTAAGCTCTTGGAGGATTGGCTACATCAGGGGGGTGTGGCCTAATGTGCAGAGGAGCTCCTGCTATTAAATAAGCCCTGATAAGCCATACCATTGGTCAGTCTGATTCAGTTGTACGTCGATTGGCAGTAGATCTCCAGATATCAGGCAATGTCTTTCTAGATGTCCATTTTACAGGGACTGAAGCAAGGACCTTCTGAATGAAAAGCATATAATCTGCTACGCTACTGTTTAACCAAGGCCCTACTCCATTTTCAGTCTGCAAGCTCCATTGAGTTACATTGAAAGAGACTTTTTAATAATAGCAGATTGTAATGTAGCTCAGGGATTGATATGAGAATGATAATAAAAGATCCGCTGCATGTATATAACTCTCCCCATATCTGCATGTCTTCTTATCAGGGCCAGAATTAATTTTATATTAATTAGTGAGCAATGAGTTTTTCTAAGTCATTCCTGGCTCCTTCCTATAATATCTGATAGGCCTTTATTTGGATCTACACTGTGACGTTTTTTACTACTAAGGTGCATTTTCTACTGTGCTGCTGTGGCCATCTGAAAGAAAATTGTGAATGTTACTATCATCCTTCAACAGTATATTTTATACAGGCTGCAAGTCACAACACACATCATTAATTAGGACTGGTAGAGTGGAATTAGTTCACAAATTCAAGTGCAAGTTATGAAATGTCCTGTAATAAACTATATAGCTGTATGATGTATTCAGAGTTTTTGAACTTCAGAATTTATATGGGAAGATGGAATCAAGAAATTAACTGAATTCCCCAGGTAGTATACATAGTATAGATAAAGAGGTCCATAATCCTATCACAGAAGTTCACTTAAAAGAAGAACACCTTGCGGGCATTGGCAAAGTTCTCATGCCACTTAGCACTGAAATGAAGTGTTTGCAAGCTGGTTCATTAATTGCCAGCAAAAAGACACTGGATATGGGTAAGACACTGGGGCCCACACAATGCATGTGAAATAATGTATGATTCAGTGCACAAATATGATCATGGACTCTGGCACACATGCTCAGTGTCAGACTTCACTGTACACATTGGTGACAGTGGGTCATAGTGGTGATATTATGCCAGAATTCATGTATAAAATTTCAGGACTGTTATTGTGTGAACCAGATACTAGGAACATTTATTCATATTATAACAAAAGGTGTTATTGATTTGAAGACTAACTAAACCAAAATGGAGCATCAGCTGAACCTTTCATGCATCGTACAAAGAGATCGCTGGCTCACAAAAGCTGATGCCACAATAGATATGTTAGTCTTTACCAGGGGTCATTTCATAGAAAAAGAGGTGCAGGCGCTCATTAGCATACCTATTAGCATAACTCATTAGCATAACCAACCGAATGTCAGTTTCAGCCCTATTATACCCTATGGGCCATTGAAGTCAATGGCAAAAATTCATAGGATATAGGGGCTGGAGGAGAGGGGGTTTGAGGGAGAGACTCCAAGCTTGCAGGGTAGCTGCTGGGACCTCTCCTTGAAATACCCAACAAGTTTCAAGAAGATTGGACCATGGGGTCTAATTCTACGGGGCCTCAAACAGGTTGCCCCATCCCCTCCATTGTTCTCTATGGTGGGAAAAAGTTACTTTTTCCCCACCATAGAGAACAATGGAGGGAATGGGGGCAACCTTTTTGGAGGCCCGTAGAATTGGACTCCCTAGTCCAATCTTCTTGAAACTTGGTGGGTATTTGGGGGAGAGGTTCCAGAAGCTACCCTGCAAGTTTGGAGCCTCTCTCTCAAACCCCCTCCCCTACAGCCACTTTTAAAGCTGCCACCAAATTTCGGCGGCAATTTGGCAGCAGGCCGAATCAGATCATAGAATCTGATTCATCTCTTGGCTGCCCTACTGCCCACTCCTGAGCTGGCAGAGCAGCACTCCACATTGCTCCGGCCCCAAAGGACCCCTGGTCCTTACCATGCCCTAAGACCGTTATTTTGGTCAGAACAATCTAATACAGCTACAAATTCTTGAGTCCTCATATTTTACCAGGTCAGCTGGTCAATGCCTATGTTACAGTCTCCTTATTTTCTGATACTTGAGTTTCCACAGACGGCATTGTCATCGCTACACTTTTCTTGCTGTCAGCATAAATACAGCTACCTGACAAAGCTGAATTACTACTAAGAATATTTAAGCTAAGTACATTAAGCTGAATGTACTTTCAAACACGTTTGCCATCTAAAACTGTACACCTTTCAGTTAGCCTTAGTCAGGAAATAATTTTCTTTCAATTTAATATTACCTCTGTTCCTTCCCCCCACCACCACCTTCTTGTAAATAATATTTGATTCATGATATGCTTACAAGACGAGTTGTATGACTAATGCCTTTAAAGCTGTACAATCAAATGTCTGTGCTATGGCTGTTCAGAACCTATTCAGAAAGTGATGTGGGGCTTCTTCATATGTAGCAAATGTGTAGAACGTATGCAGTGTAGCTGTGTAAACATTACTGGCAGAAAACTAAAAAAATGGTCAGATGTTTACATTACAAAGCAAGCTAATACTTTTTAACGAATGTCACATGGGCCATCATAGTCTAATGGAAGAGAGCTCGTTCATTAAAATGTTCATTAAAATGTATTAGCTTGCTTTGTATGGAATTCATCTTTGAAGAATATCAATTTGCTGAATGCCTTTGTGCAATATCTCTTTCCTTTTCACTTTGTATGGTCCATTTTCAGATGAAGATTGTTGAAATTGAAATGAGGAACCAGTCCAGAGAATCTCGTCATTTCTGTCTATGATTGGACCTATGAACATTTTTTGTATAGTTATTGTTATGATATAGGTTTTCATTCATCATTGTTATCTCTCTTGTATATAAAGCTGTTTTCAAGTGGCAAGATTCCATGGGGTGCCAAAATAAGTTGGCTGCAAGAACTGCCACTCAAAAGGGGTCCCTGGCCACTGGCTGCATTCCCTCGCTGTGTTGCCTCAGTCCTGCCCACAGAGCCACCGGCCAGTGTCTCAGCCTCAGTCTGGAGGGAGCCAGCGAAGGGGAAGGACTGGGTGCTGGGTCCACTATTCTCCTCTGCCCACCGCCAGGTGGGTCTAACTGTCCCCTCAGTGGCCTGCTTTTGTCAGTAAAAAGACAATGGACTTTCAGCATAACCCCTCCCCCGCCCACTGCCAGCCTGAACATTTTCCTGTCAGAATAAACTGTGAAAACAGCTTTCTCTCCTTCTTAGTTCCACCATGGCTGGCTGGCTGGCTAATGAGGTGGGCCAGCGACCATCAAACCATTCTCTTCAACCCCCTGCTGTGTGGCTGGCTTTCCCCCTAGGGTTGCCAATTTCCAGGTGGGACCTGGAGATCTCCTACTGTTATAATTGATCTCCAGATGACAGAGATCAGTTCCCCTGGAGAAAATGGCTGCTTTGGAGGGTAGACCCTATGGCATTATACCCTGCTGAGTCCTTCCACCCCCCCCCCCAAATGCTGCCCTCCATAGGATCCACCCCCCCAATCTCCAGATATTTCCCTAATCAGAGCAGTCTTGGTTGCCTAGCTGGCAGTGGGCGAGAGGGGGTTATGCTAAAAGTCCATTGTCTTTTTACTGACAGAAGCAGGCCACTGAGGGGACAATTAGACCCACCTGATAGTGGGCAGATGAGAAGAGTTGCAAATCTCCAGGCGAGGGCTGGAGATCACTCAGAATTACAAGTGCTCTCCAGATGGCAGGGATCAGTTCCAGTGGAGAAAATGGTGGACTGTGTCCTTATACCCTGCTGAGATGCCCCCCCCTATGACAGCCAGTGTGGCATAGCAGTCAGGGCTTCAGAGCACGGAGGAGGCTGCGGGGGGGGGGGGAGATGGAAAGTTGAAGAGTGAAGTTGATGATTGCCTGGGAAGGAGATAGGGTTGCCAACTCCAGGTGGAGAATTCCTGGAGATTTGAAGGATGGAGCCTGGAGACAGTGAGGCTGGAGGAGGGGTGGGACCTCAGACAAGTACAATGCCATAGACTCCACCTTCCAAGCCAACAAGTCCCTCATGAGGAACCATTGTTGCCAATCTCCAGGTGGGGGGCAGTTTGGTGTAGTGGTTAAGTGCGCAGACTCTAATTTCGGAGAACCAGGTTTGATTCCCCACTCCTCCACTTGCACCTGCTGGATGACCTTGGGCAAGCCATAGCTCTGTACCAGCTGTTCTCTCAAGGACAGTTGTCTCAGAGCTCTCTCAACCCCACCTACCTCACAGGGTGTCTGTTGTGGGGAGGGGAAGGGAAAGGAGTTTGTAAGCCGCTCTGAGACTCCAAGTGAGTGAAGGGTGGGATATAAAACCAATCTCTTCTTCTTCTTAATCATCACTCAGAATTACAACTGCTCTCTAGGAGGGAGGAGATGGAAAGCTGAAGCCAGGGGGTAGATAATGATACACTGACAGTTGGCTGGGAGGGAGATAGAGTTGCCAACCCCAGGTTGGGAAATTCTTGGAGATTTGAGGGGTGGACCCTGGAGAGGGTGAGGTTTCAGCAGGGTGGAACCTCAGACAGGTTCAGTGCCATAGACGCCACCCTCCAGACCACCTGTTCCCTCATGGGGAACCATTGTTGCCAATCTCCAGGGGATGGACAGAGATCACACTAAACTACAACTGCTCTTCAGATGGCAGAAATCTTCCCCTGGAGAACTGGTGGAATCTGTGTCATTATACCCTGTGGAGGTCGCCACAGCAAATTGACGCTGAGTGCCCAAGGCCTTGGCACTCTCCCACAGCCTCCTTCTTATATTTATTTCCACAATGGGCTTTATTATTAGTATACTATATAAAATTTGTTTAGCGATTGCACACAGCTTTTTCTTCCTTTTTGTACAGTGGTATTTGAGCTGTGGTTCTCTACAAAGATAATCCCAAGGCTTAGTGCCTGTTCTAAGAACATAAGCCAATGTTGGATTAGGCCAGTGGTCTATCCAGTCCAACACTCTATCACACAGTGGCCAAAAATACCAGGTGCCCTCAGGAGGTCCACCAGTGGGGCCAGGACACTATAAACCCTCCCACTGTTGCCCTCCCAAGCACCAAGAATACTAGCTGTAATTCTTCCATGATTGATAAGTTCATTTTTCCTTCCTCTCTGTCTTCCCTCGTTTTTTAGCTGACTTCTCTTCATAACTCTTGTAAACAGTGATGATGATTCACCCTGCTAAATGGTTCATGCAGTCAGATATGTGAATATACAACACAGATGATGGTTAATATAAACCAGGCTGTAGTAGTAGTAGCAGCAGCAACTATTTATAGTATACTTGCAGGGGGGAATACAGACATGATGGCAAAGATGGCTTGCCAGATCAGTAGTACAATGTTCAGTATTGATGGATACTTGAGAGAAGACCCTGGCCATTCATGGATTTGCTACACACAATTTCAGATATTGGTGGATTTCAGCCCATCAGGTGATATGGCTAGTCCTGAGTGATGTGGCCAGTCCTGAGTGCATGATCAATCTGCATATTTTATTTATTATTTTAATCTTTTCTATGCTACCTTTCCACATGCACAAGTGACACCAAAACAAGGGAGGTGGGCAAATAACAGTTACTGGGGTATGCCAAACAAACCTCTGGCAGAAATCAGCAATAGAGGGAGACAAACAAATCTCCCTGAGAGAGGAGTTCTGAAGTTTTTGTGTAACAACTGAGAATGCTGCTTTGTTGGGTTCCCACCCACCTATCCTCAGATGGTAGGGGCACCCAAATCAGAGCCTCTGAAGATGAATGAAGTGGATAGGTAGGTTCATATGGGAGACGACAATCCTTAAGTTGTGCTGGCTATAGAGTTTTGAAGGTCAATATTGGCATCTTGAATTGGGAGCCAGTGCAGATGGCACAGGACTGGAGTGATAAAGTGTCTATGACCCACTCCAGTCAACATTCTGGCTGCAACATTTTGTGCCAACTATAACTTCAGGTCAATCTTCAAGGACAGTCCCATGTAGAACTCATTGCAGTAATCTATTCTAGATGTTACAAGGTACGCATCACAGTGGCAAGATCTTTCCTGCTGAGGAAGGGCCAGAGATAGCTCACCAGCCAATGATGCTAAATGACACCCTGGCCACCACTGCCACCTGTTTATCTAACAGGAGCACCCCCAAGCTATGAACCTGCTTTTTTAAGGGGAGAACAGCTCCATCCAGAACAGGAGATATTTAATTTTCTGGGTCAAACTTTCCCCTCACTAGTAGCACCTCCATTTTGGCAGGATTAAGTTTGCTTGCCTTCATCCTTTTCAAGGCTGCCTGCAGGCACCTATCCACAATTTCTAGCCTCCCTGGGATCTGTTGAAAATGCAAGACAGAGCTGAGTGTCATCAACATATTGGTGGATACTTAGCCCAAATTTCCATATGACCTCTCCCAATGGCTTTATGTTGATGTTGAAAAGGATGGGAGACAAGATAGAATCTTGTGAAACCTTGTAGAAGAGCCCACAAATGGGTGAATCAGCAGCCCCCCAACCCCACTCTCTGAAATCTACGTTTCATTTACTATCTCCCAGACCCAGTCTGCCAGCTTCCCACCTGACTGATGGAGAGCCAGTTTGGTGTAGTGGTTAAGTGCGCAGACTCTAATCTGGGAGAACCGGGTTTGATTCCCCACTCCTCCACTTGCACCTGCTGGATGACCTTGGGCAAGCCATAGCTCTGTACCAGCTGTTCCCTCAAGGACAGCTTGGAAAGAGTTCTCTCAGCCCCACCTACCTCACAGGGTGTCTGTTGTGGGGAGGGGAAGGGAAAAGGAGTTTGTAAGCCGCTCTGAGACTCCAAGTGAGTGAAGGGCGGGATATAAATCCAATCTCTTCTTCTTCTTCTTCTTCTTAAGCAGCCAGGAAGTGTTAGCATTGCACGAACAGATGGTAGGCCTTAAACTTCCAAGAATTCAGTTCACATCATCAGACTAGACAAGATGAAAGCTATCCCTCACAACTGGACAAACTGACACCCTGAAACTATCCATTCATGTCACTGCTAATGTAAAGTCCAAGTTGGAACAGATGTGAGCGATTTTATCTGCAAAGTGTGTAGCAAAATTATTGCAGTGGGCTGAAGAGCAGTCCACCTCTTCCTTAGGCCAGAGCCCAATAGGTCTGTGACTACTCAGAAGAACTCACATGTCTACACTGTGCAGATGTAATGGTGGCAGAGAAATACTGTTTCTTCACCATCATTACCACATGGACTGGCTTTAAAATTAGCCTGTGCCTTGTCATATTCATCCTAAGTGTTTCTCCCGTCACATAACTCATCTCTCTTGTCTTTTAATTGTCCTCAGTCCCTCAGTAAACCAAAGGACTGCCCAGACTCTTTGACCACATAGAGGGTGCCTGTGAGTTATTGTGTCAATTGCCCAGGTCAGTTCCTCATTCCAGGGCATTGATAGGAACACTGACCTTTGTCAAGTCACAGCTGACTTATAGTGACCCCATGGGGTTTTCAAGGCAAGAGATGTTCAGAGGTGGTTTCCCATTGCCTGCCTCCACATCACAACCCTAGTATTCCTTGCAGGTCTCCCATGCAAATATTAGTCAGGCCAGACCCTGCTTAGCTTCTGAGATCTGATGAGATTAGGCTACCCTGGGCTATCTAGGTCATGGCTAATGTTGAGCATTTCAGCAAGAAAATTCTCTAATGCCATCTGAAACCAGTTGGATCCATCAGGCATGCTGGGAGAGAGACAGCACTAACAATCATGCTGGCTTCATTCCCTGCATCTGTACTATTGCCTGCTTCTCAGAACTATGTTTACATGTGGGCATGTGCACACATGGTGAGTTGTGTGGTGCCTACTTCATCTACATGAACAGGCAACTTGGTTTCTTGCATGCATTTGCATCATTGTGACTCATCCAACCCAGGCAGGCAGGCAATGTGGCCATTGCTACATGACTTAATTGGCAATGCTACAACCAAGCTGTATTCCATGAATGACTCAGCTGAGCTGGTCCTCCTTCCATGGGGTGGTGCCCTTTCCAGATCTGCTTTGGCTTCCCAGTCTGCCCTTGGAGACAGCTGACCCTCTGCTTCCGGTATTCATAGATTTCACCATCCATGGTGATCCCAGAAATGTAACTATTATAATTGGCAAGGTATTATTGTAATACAAATAAATATCAGATAATTCTATTATACAAGCTAAATTAGAATTTTTTCCCCACAGGTAGGAAATGCAGGTACTGTATATTAGTATGAGCAATTAAAAATCTAGAAATGTGGATTTTTAATTTTTTAACATTTACAAATGCTTAATTATATTTACATTTGATATTTCACTTCCATCTAAATTTCTTTAATTTTTCCATCTGTCTTCATATCTGGTAATATTTTATTGTAAATATGTATTGTCTCTTTCCTTTTATAATTTTCTATTTTAATTTAAATTTATTGGAAAATTAATTGGAAAAAAATTCTTGAAATTCTGAAGTTGGTCTGTTGTGTATATAAAATGCTAATTTTGTCATTACCATATATTCATTTAATTTATTCTTCCATTCCTTCAAATTTGGATATTTTTTTGCCTTCCATTTTGCTGCAAAAATTACTCTAGCTGCCATCACCATATAGTTAAATCATTTGCTGTGTATTTTGGTAATATTGCTTGGTAGGATATTTAGTAACATGGTTTTAGAGTTCATAACAAATTTAAATTTTAATATCTTTGAAATGTCAGTGAAATTTTGATCTGGCTGCACAGTAGGGATGGCCACAAACCGACTGATGGAGTAAAATTTGTCACAAGTTTTGGCCGGTTTGTGGTTTGCAAAAGTGATGTTTGCAAACTGAAGAGCCGCCGCAAACTTCCATGAATTTTAAGGCATTTTAAGGTGGTTTGTGGTGTATTGTGTACTGGGTTCGATGCATGGAAAGCCCAGACTACAATGTAGTGATCAGCATAGGTTTACTGAGTACACAACAAGCATGCGATACCAGCGGAGATGACCAACTATACACAACTCCTAGGACACACCCAAAAGTCCTATTGGCGGGTTTGAATTTCCTGCCAGAGTTCTTATTGGAGGGCTAGTGGTGGTCTAGGATCCTTGATGCCTATTGTCTCTCAGAGTCAAGCTCTGACTATATGCTGCTGGCGCCCAGTGGCGGTCAGCGGACATAACATGGTAGTTCGTGAGCAGCAGAAAGCAGGGGGTTAAATGGCTCCAAGCAATTTAAACCTCTGCTTTCCACTCCCCACTGCTCAGCTGTTTGGTTTAAATGGCTCAGAGCTGTTTGATTTAAATGGGTGGCACTGGGAGCAGAAAGCAGGATCACAAACCAATACAAACTGATTTGGTTCGTGAACTGACGTATCGGTTCATGGTTCAGCCACAAACCATGAAACAAACCACAAAACTGCAGTTTGTACCCATCCCTACTGCACAGAATAAGTAAGTTAGGATTATTCTGCTGATTCTGAGAATTTAGGCAGATCATGAGAAAGAGGGTTGCATCAGTGCTTAGTTCTTGAGGCCCTTTCTTACATACCCAGGAAAATGCTGATCACCACTTTGGGATCAGGCAGCAATTTTTCTCCAGGCCAGTATTGCAAGGGATCTTGGAGTGTTTTTTTTGCCATCTTTTCAGCATGAAGATGGGGGTCACGGGGAGGTGGGGGAGGTATTTGTGAATTTCCTGCATTGTGCATGGGGTTGGACTAGGTCACCCTGGAGGTCACATTAAACTCTATGATTCTATTATTTTATTTATTTAAAACATTTCTAGCCTGTGTTATCTCTCTCAGACTCAAGGAAAGTGGGTTTTATTTTCTGCTCTCCCCTGTTATTCTCCATCTTGATATGCTTCTATGCAATCCCACTTGCGCTCTCTCTCTGTTGTCTTACTGTGGCACCTTCTCCTCCTAATCATCTTGCCCTGTCCTTTCCTTTTTATCCCTTCCTGAGGTTATTGATGCCTATTAGTTTCATACCTGCTACCATAGTTTCATAACAATTTACAATGGACCTGAAAGTCTCAGTGGTCTCTAAGATATTATATTGTGAACTTTAAATCACTTGGCAATAAAACTGGAATAGTTCTATTCAAGCTTTTTTCAAAAGTCAATCTTCACTGGGTTCAGTAAGACTTACTCAAACTGCATCTGCATAGAAAAATTCAGGTGGGTAGCTGTGTTGGTCTGAAGTGGCAGAACAAAGTTTGAGGGGAAGAAGCAGAGGTAGGGGAATGGGATAGCCACTCTCGCAAGTTTCTTGTGCGTTCCCACTTTGTATATTTTCTTCTCATCATGTCTGCACCTATGGATATTTAAATCCAGAGCCTGGAGCCATGGACCTTTCTACAAATCTGAGAAAAGCCCTACATTGGCATAAAAATCTGAAATCTAAAACACACATACAAAAACCATTGGGGGGGAGGGTTGAAACCTCAGAAAATAATAGAAGGAGCAACTGTAGCTCTAAGAAATAAATGCCTTTACTGGCCATTGCTAGACAATCTCAAAAGTATTGCCAGTTGAAGCCTTGACAGGAAAGGCAGGGGTATAGGGCAGTGCCCTTTCCAGGCCTGTTTTGGCCACTGTGGTAGGATTTGAGGAGGCCAGGCCCTACAGCAACCACCAGCAACCAAGCAACTTGATACCATGTCAGTTTAAAAAAGCATTGTCTGTCTTGATTCTGCAAAGCTGGTAGCAGCAGACATTGGGAGCTACTCTGAGCCTGACTGCAGTGGTGGCAGACTTGAAGAGCTTCTTCAGGCTCAGAGCAGCACTGCTGTGGCTGGGCTTAAAGGTGGTTGGTGGGACCTGGAGCCTCACTGGCCTTGGTGATGGGGGGGAGATGGGATTCCCTCCCCTGTGAGTCTTGTAAGCCCCCATTGCTCTGTATGTATGTATTTTATATATATCTAAAGAGAAAAAATGAAGGATTGGGGGGAAATGGAAAGGGCCAGTGGGGGGGAGACTAAAAGGAAAGGAGTGAGAAAAACAGGAGCTTAAATGGAGAGAGGTAGCTCTGGGTAGAGAGAATCAAGATAAAAGGATGGGATAAAATTTCCTCCCACCTACAAGTCTTGTGGGTCCTTTTTCCAAAGAGAGATAAAAGGAAGAGTGACTGAGAAGGGGTAGAGGAAGAAAGAGAGAGGGGAAGAGTGCCAAAGAAAGGCTGTGGAGGGGAAGAGAGAAAAAGGGTGAGGCTGACAGAGAAGGGGTGTGGGAAAAAGAGAAAAGGGTAACAGAGAAGGGATTGGGGGAAGGGAGAAAGCAAAGATGCTCCCTCCTTTCACGTTTCCCCCCCCCCACATGTATGAATATAATTTATATATATATATATATATATATATATATATATATATATATATATATATATATTAAAAGGTAAGGGCAACAACCAAATGAACCTGTTCAGGCAGCAAATACTATAAACTGGGTTTAACAGATGAAAAAAACTCTGTTTTATATGTCTACCACTCTCACCTCTATCAGTGCAGACATTCATAGTGAGGCCCAGCAGATGCTCTTAAGTCATATTTTAGAGGTGGACCTTCAGATCTCCAGTTCTAGGCCATTCAAGATTTTGCAGGTCATTGTCAGCACTTCAAACTGGGCACAGAAACAAACTGGCAACTATCTGTAACCAATACAATGTTATGAGTAGTACATTCATCCACTGATCTCTGTTATGACCTTTTCTACCATGTTCTAGTTGTAATTTTAGGAATTTCTTCAAAGGCAACCAAAATTAGAACAATTTATAGAAGTCTAGCCCTGGGCGTTATTGTGGTGCCCTTGAGTGGAATAATAAAATTATATAGAATAGATGAAAAGGAAATGAATACTATTGTAGTTGGAAAAAAATAACTTTTAAAAGATGTTTTCTATATTCTCCTAACAAACAGGGTTCAGTTTTAATATTTCATTTCATTTCCAGTCAATTCTATTATTTTGTTCTTAGAAAACCTTATATAGATGTTATATAGATAACATGGATTAGTTTCTCTTCTTAGATAATCTTGTTTTATTTTTATTTCAAACCTAACTTTATTTAGTTCTTCACTCTCATACTGGAAGAAGTAAAAAAAAGCAATTTAATTGCAGCACAATTAACTTTCAAAAGTACTAATACTAATGGTACTATTTTTAAATAGTGTGTATGAATAACTTCACTATTTCATTCAAAAACTGAATGTTGTGCTGTGACAATCAATCAAATATTCATGAAAACAATACACTTTTAAACTAGAATGTTTGCTCATCATTTAAGTAACTGAAGTAATTTTCTAACAATCTTCATCATAGGACTACCATCTGTTTTCAGTTGTAACATAGCCATTGATCCTTGAAGCCAATGTTAGAAATGCATACTCCAGAAGAAAAATTATCTATTAGAAATGTCTTTAAGTTATATTATACAGGTAGTATTTTCTTTAGCCACACAAATATTTATCATTAGCCACATACATTTGGGTTTTTTAAAACATATTTTATGTATTCTGTTACACATTTTGCCTATGTTGTAAACTGCCTTGAAGTCCATTTGAAAGGCAGCTAATAAATAAACAAAATATTTACACTTGTCAACTGTAAATAACAAGCAATTAATTATAGATCCCCATTGTCTGTTTTGTTTGTTTTCAAGACACACTTTTTAGTGGGCTTGGACTTGGTGCAGTCATTGGACTGGGTGTAGCTGCTCTTTTATTAATCCTGGTTGTGACTGATGTCAGCTGCTTCTTTGTACGGCAATGTGGATTACTAATGTGCATTACCAGAAGGATCTGTGGGAAGAAAAGTGGCTCCAGTGGAAAGAGTAAAGAACTAGAAGAGGGAAAGGCTGCATATCTGTGAGTATGAGTCAAAATACTTAAATGAATTTTTTTTGTTGTTAAAAAAAGGCTGGGCAAGCATTAAATTGGAAATACTTCAGACATCTTAAACTGTAAGAATACAGGCTATCAAATGTAATGTAAATATTGCTATTGAAAGAAAATTTCACCTTTGTATTCAAAATATTTGTATTGCATATTCTGATTCAATGGTTCGTCTGAGATTTTATGGAAACAATCAGCAAAGTAGCACTTATGCAAGTGTTTGGCTTAAATCCATAAAAGTCACTGAGGTCTTTGTTACTCTTGATGATCAACCATAACTATATTCATTCTGAAGTAAATGCCTCTGAATCCAATGTTATTTACTTCCAAATCAAAGCACATGAAAGGATTACAGCCAGACAGTCTAATTCCTTGCTTGTTTATTCTGAAGTAAGTGTCAACATGCCCATATAATTTCCTTCCAAGAAAATGTTCACAGGATTGTAGCAGGACCATCTTATGTAGCAAAATTTGGGAGGAATAAAATATGAAACTGGGGAATGGGGTTGAGCAGTTTCCCCAGATCCATCATACTGTACTCATTCTGGCTAGGATCCATTACCGCATTTCTGGAGATGGAAGGATTTCTGCATATGGAGTGTGGTTTTCTAAATGTCCCCTCCCACTGCAGCCCCAAATGCTCTCTGCATCCCCAAAAACAGTAGGAGAGAAGAGACCAGAAAGTCATGCTCTGTTGGCAGAAGTCCTTTTACCCATAGACACACCTTCACTGAATCCAATCTTATATCTTGATTTTTCTATGCTTATAAAAACTTCCAAGAGCCACTACAAGCTCACAAATAAAAATTCCATCTTTCCCTCTCCAACATCACTCAAACCCAATCAAAACATCATATGAAAACAAAGGTTATGACTTTTCCACTAGATGGTCTCCCAGAGTGGTCAGGACCAGTATTCCCCCTGTCACAGGCTGGGTGCCAGTAGGTCAGGAGCCAAGTCAGAGTCCAAGACAGTCCAAGGTCAAGCCAAATCAAGAACAAATTACCAAGTCCAAAACACAAGCCGAAAGCAGAGTCAGTCCAAGCCGAGGTCAGAGAAGGAAACTCACGAGCAAACCAGTCCAAGGAGTCAACCAAAAGCCGAAGTCAAACAGAGCCAAAGTCACAAGCCAGAGGGTCCAGAATCAAGCCGAAGTCAGACAGAGCTGGAGTCATGAGCCAGAAGGTCCAGAATCAGGTTTAGCTGATGCGAGTCAAGCAGGTGCAGAGCTTAGCCAGAATGACTTGTTACTAGCACAAGTTGTTGGTCTCTGTGCTGTGCCTAAATACCCAGCCACTTCCTGTGCTTGTTAACAGCTAGCAGTGAGGTCCTGGCTCCCTCTAAAACTCAGGGCTGAGTGATCTGCGACTATGCATGAATGCCTCTTTTCTCCTAGCAGCTAAGTCTTGCCTGGATCGTGACCTTAGCCGTTCCACCTGAGGAGGTGAATCAGGTGGGCTTGAGCTTGGCTGTGGCTCAGCTGCTGCTAGTGCTGGGGTAATGCCCTGAGAGGTGCTTGCTTGAGCCTCCTCTGGAGCTGGGGACTGATCCTCCACTGCACTTAGGTCTGCAGGAGGCAGGTCTTCAGAGGCACTCCTGAAACCTCCTAAACTTCACTATGGGGTAGTGAAACACAAAATTTTAGGTGGCTGCTGAGGGATTTAGCTCCCAGCTCACAAGTATTTTTGCCTTCACTGAAAACAATGGAGGCTGGGGGTCATAAAATGGGACCCTGTGATCCAATCTTTTTGAAATGGGGCGGTTTTTTTAGGAGAGGCACCAGCAAATATACTGCAAATTTGGTGCTTCTACCTCAAAACAGCCCCCCCCCCAAGTCCCAGATACCCCCAGATCTATTCTCCATTATAGCCTATGGGCCCACTGATGATAGTGGTCCCCATAAGCTATAATAGAGCAGGAAAATTTAATAATTTTTACACACCCTTATTATGCTTTTCAATATGATTTGTAAGCTGCTTTGAGTCACAGTAAAAGTGGGATATAAATATTTGAATAATTAAGTCGTTTGGGCAGGTTGATAATATTTAAGCAACTTCCTGTTTGTTAAGTAAGGCAGGGTTCTGACAGTAATTGTTCCACCTCTGTAAATTTGTCTTAGTTCACTAAAAAAAAACCCAAAGGAGACTACAAAAGGTCCTTCCCCCCTCAAGAGCTGGTATGTTTTCTAAGGCTCAGTGCAGGGTGACAGTCTGAGACCAGGTGTACTAATATAGAGGAGTGGGGAGGGTAGACACAGAACACAGAAACAAAACAATATTGCAAAACAGGTTTTAATTTCTTTTAACTGTTACTGTCATGAAGAGCTTACCGCAAGTTTATAGAGAAATATCTTAATTTATTCATACAAATTATGGTTTCTATAATGAACAGATCTGATCTGAAGGTTGCATTTGTTAGCCTCACTGTTGGTAAAAATACATTTCTGTTGGGAGTTCTCATTTCATTACTTTGAATCTTATATGGAATTTACTTTGAAAAGTTAGTTGTATGTTAAAATGAATGGTAACTCAACAACCATCATTCCAACATGTCTAGTTCCAGTGTACTTTTGGGATGGGCAGGTTGAAAATGAAGATGACAATTTTGTTGAAAAAGTATTTAATCACAATTAATTATACTTCAGTTTTTTCTTCCATTATTTTCAAAGCAGAATCCTAGCAATTAATATAATGTAATTAATTTTGATAACAGTAATTAAGGCTAAGAAACTTTAAATATTTTTTTAGGAAAGATGGATCAAAAGAGCCAATAGTTGAGATGAGAACAGAGGATGAAAGAATTACCAATCATGAAGATGGGAGCCCTGTAAATGAACCCAATGAAACAACACCATTAACAGAACCGGAGTACGTACTCTGATGTTTCTCATAAATCAAAAGTTACTATTACTTGTAATACTATTACCTGTAATTAGTCAAGAAGTGCTATACATTACATAATACATTAATCAATGTGATATGATACCATGGCCAAGAACCAAAGAGCAATTTCAGGTGCCCCCAAAGAAACCTCAGAATCAAATTGATTATATAATTTGCAGTCAAAGTTAGAGAAGCTCTATACAGTATCAGTATAAACAAGACCTGGAGCTGACTGTGGCTCAGATCATGAGCTACTCATTGCAAAATTCAGGCTTAACTCTGAAGAAAGTTGGGGAAATCACTAGGCCATTCAGATATGATCTAGATCACATCCCTTATGAATACATAGTGGAGGTGAAGAATAGATTTAAGGGACTAAATTTAATAGACAGTGCCTGAAAGAGGTTTGTAACATTGTACGGAAGGCAGCAATCAGCACCATCCCAAAGAAAAAGAAATGCAAGGAAGCAAAGTGGCTGTCTGATGAGGCTTTACAAATAGCTGAGGAAAAAAAGAAAGTGAAAGGCAAATGTGAAAAGGAAAGATTTACACAACTGAATGCAGATTTCCAGAGAACAGCAAGGAGAGATAAGGAGGCCTTCCTCAATGAACAATGCAAAGTAATGGAGGAAAACAATAGAATGGGAAGGACTGGAAATCTGTTCAAGAAGATTGGAGAAATCAAAGGAACATTTTGTGCAAAGCTGGCCATGATAAAGGACAAAAATGGTAGGGACCTAACAGAAGCAGAAGAGATTAGGAAGAGGTGGCAAGTATACACAGAAGAACTATACAAGAAGGATCTCAATGTCCTTGACAACCACAATGGTGTGATTGCGGACCTCGAGCCAGACATCCTGTAGTGCAAAGTCAAATGGGCCTTAGAAAGCATTACTAACAATAAAGCTAGTGGGGATGACAGTATCCCAGCTGAGCTATTCAAAGTCCTAAAAGATGATGCTGTTAAAGTGCTGCACTCAATATGCCAGCAAATTTGGAAAATGCAACAGTGGCCACAAGATTGGGAAACGTCAGTTTACATTCCAATCCCAAAGAAGGGCAATGCCAAGAAATGTTCAAGCTATTGCACAATTGCACTCTTTTCACACGCTAGCAAGGTCATGCTCAAGATCCTACAAGCTAGGCTTCAGCAGTACGTGGATAGAGAACTACCAGAAGAACAAGCTGGGTTTCAAAGAGGTAGAGGAACTAGAGATCAAATTGCCAACATTCGCTGGATTATGGAGAAAGCAAGGGAGTACCAGGAAAACATCTACTTCTGCTTCATTGACTACACTAAAGCCTTTGATTGTGTGGATCACAACAACCTATGGCAAGTCCTTAAAGAGATGGGAGTACCAGACCACCTCATATGTCTCCTGAGAAACCTGTATAAGGGTCAAGAAGCGATCATTAGAACTGGACATGGAACAACTGATTGGTTTAGAATAGGAAAAGGAGTACAACAAGGATGTAAATTATCACCCAAAGGAGACTACAAAAGGTCCTTCCCCCCTCAAGAGCTGGTATGTTTTCTAAGGCTCAGTGCAGGGTGACGGTCCGAGGCCAGGGGTACCAATATAGAGGAGTGGGGAGGGTAGACCTGTTTTCCAGAAGCCAGGTCTACCAATATAGTGGAAAGGGACAGAGACACCCATTCTTGGGAGGCCTGGTCTACCCCCATAGCGGACATTTTTTTGTAATGAAATTTGACTTGATTTTGGTTTCCCTTATAATGTTTAAATTATTCTTAAAATATAGTTTAAATATAGTTTAAAATAATTCATTCTGAGATTTTTACAAGGTTATGGAAACAATCTTCTGAAAATAATTTATGCAATAGTCAAATGTAGTCTTGCTCACAACTTTAATGCTACTAGCTTTTTTCACTCATGGGGTAGAATTTCTGCACACAACACTGTGGAGCTTAGAGGAAACGTTGGTCAGGGGCCTTGGAATTTCATCCCTCTCATTTCCATGATGGCAGTCCTGGTTCCATTGGTTGTCTGTTGAATTTTATGGAATTTTGAAGAGCTAACCCAATGAATAAAGAGAGAGAGTATTCCTCTACATCAGAGATTTTTTAAAAAAGAAATATCTTAAGTATTTTGGGGTCAATATTTCTATGACCCCATGCCCAACCTAGAGTTGCCAGTCCTCAGGTGGGAGTGGGAGATCCCCTGATTTCATGGGCTCCAGCCCACTACCAACCAACCCTGCCCCCAACAGCCATAGCTAGATGCAACATCCCTGGCATGATGACTTCACACAAAAGTCGATGTCACACACACACCACTCCTGGGAAGCTCCTTCCCACACCCCAATGGCAGCAGAAAAGGACCTGGCAACCCTAGCCCAACCCCAAAATTGAGAATTTCAGGAAAAGTGTACCCAGGTGTTGCAACATGAAAAAGGAGACACCAATGAAAATCATTCAAAGGCAAGCCCTACTGAAAACTTTTAAAAAAATATAGTACAACAAAACTGCAAACCTCTTGCATGCCAAAAAGCATTTTTTAAAAGTTTTTAAAACAGTCTTCACAACACAGAGCTGGTTGTTGTTGTTTTTTCTTAAAGAAGTTCTAATTTTTGTTAGTGTGGTCGTTTGTGTGTTACACTGCAATTGGTCTCCTCTGGAACACAGAAACAAAACAATATTGCGAAACATGTTTTAATTTCTTAAAATCTACTTCTGCTTCATTGACTACACTAAAGCCTTTGATTGTGTGGATCACAACAACCTATGGCAAGTCCTTAAAGAGATGGGAGTACCAGACCACCTCATATGTCTCCTGAGAAACCTGTATAAGGGTCAAGAAGCGATGGTTAGAACTGGACATGGAACAACTGATTGGTGTAGAATAGGAAAAGGAGTACAACAAGGATGTATATTATCACCCTGCTTATTTAATTTATATGCAGAGTACATCATGCGAAATGCTGGCCTGGATGAATCACAAACTGGGATTAAGATTGCCGGGAAAAACATCAACAACCTCAGATATGCAGACGATACCACCCTAATGGCAGAAAGTGAAGAGGACCTAAAGACCTTCTTATTGAAGGTGAAAGAGGAGGGTGCAAAAGTTGTCTTGAAACTCAACATCAAAAAAACTAAGATCATGGCATCTGGCCCCATCACTCCTTGGCAAATAGAAAGGGAAGTCATGGAATCAGTGACAGACTTCACGTTCCTGGGATCAAAAAGCACTGCAGACCATAAGGAAGGCCAAGTGCCGAAAAATAGATGTGTTTGAATTATGGTGCTGGAGAAGACTCTTGAGAGTCCCTTGGACTGCAAGGAGATCAAATCAGTCAATTTTAAAGGAAATCAAACCTGACTGTTCCCTGAAAGTCCAGATACTGGAGCTGAAGCTCAAATACTTTGGCCACCAAATGAGAAGGGAGCAGTCACTGGAGAAGATCCTGATCCTGGGAAAGATTGAAGGTAA
Organism: Lepidodactylus listeri; assembly: GCA_029233225.1. Taxonomy (NCBI): domain Eukaryota; kingdom Metazoa; phylum Chordata; class Lepidosauria; order Squamata; family Gekkonidae; genus Lepidodactylus; species Lepidodactylus listeri. The sequence goes on along the minus strand of JARCFY010000001.1, from coordinate 111,273,768 downwards.
AAGAAGAAGGGGACAACAAAGGATGAGATGGCTAGACAGTGTTATTGATGCAACAAGCATGGAGTTGAGCAGGCTGCGGAGGCTGGTGGAGTACAAGAGGGCCTGGTGTGATGTGGTCCATGGGATCACAAAGAGTTGGACTCGACTATGTAACTGAACAACAATAACAAAAAGCACTGGATATTCCTGGTTAAAATGTTTACTCTTGTACTTTGAACTGCAGATGACAATGGTTTATTGCAGACTCCTTGTGGAATCTCCTTCAGCTTCAAAGAAGATTTTCCACATGGCATGGAGGCTGCTGTTCGAGAAACCCAAGTCAAAATGTCCTTTGGTTGTGCAAACCTGGAGTCATGGTTCTCAGTATGAAGGCTAATATATTAATTGAGAAGCATATCAGACATACTGTGCGATACCACTCAAAGTACACTTTCATCTGGTTAGGTTTTTTTGTGAAACATTTTCATATCTACAGAGAGCTTCCTGCAGTTTCTGTTCAATTGATCCTCAAAGCCTGAACTTGCTAGCTGGAACCAGCAAAATCAAACTGAAACTCTTGGCTTCATAGAAATTCACCACCAGTTACAGAAGCTTTTATCTCCCCAGAATTTCATCACAGCATTTAAAATTATTGCACTGAATTACAAATGATATGAACATATGATGTTAATTTCAAATTTATTTTTGTTTCCTGAAAAATTATGATAAAGGTAGAAATTATGATAAAAATTATGATACTCTGTTTTACAATAATTAAGTCACACTAATGATTTGAAAACCACTAGTTTTAAGGAACATGTATTTATTAATTGCTACAAAATTTATTTGCGAAATGTTTCCATTGAAACCTAAGTTCATTTGATTGCTTCCATATGGGTCTTAGTGCTACAGAGCAATAGATCTATTCATGTTTTCCTACCTTAGCTTGGAAAGATATAATTTTATGTCAATTTTATGTCAATGTAAAGAAACCTCCTCTTACCTTTTTTGATACTACCATACATTGTATATGGAATGGTTCTATATGTTTTCACTATCTGGGACTCTGTAAAAAAGTTTTAGTATAACTCTTTGTCTTGGATCTTTTGACACTGTTACCCTCATACTTCTCTCTAACCACTACAGAAGCTTTCCTCTTGTGCAGTACTCGCTTTCTCTATTGTGCTCACTTCCTCTGTCACTAGCACATTTGCAGGGTTGCCAATGGGGGAGGGGCAAAATTCAGGGGGCCCAAGCTGGAGGGCCCCTGAAGCCAGTGTCATGCTGCATCCATGGAATGTCTTTCCATTTATTTTTAAAATGCAGTTCAGGCTATAGCCTCTAGGAGCTGCAGGGAAGCTTGAACATAGTAAAAGGCTAGACTTGCCTTTCTCCAAGACTGAAGTGATCTTGCCTAACAGATCGTGCTAAGCACATCAACCAGCACAGGAGCAAGACAAACCAGCATGATGATGGCTGTTATAGTAATTGCCAGCCTAAAGCCTGCTAACAGCTTAACCTTTCTCTAGTCCTTTCCTTGTTCTCAACTCAGCCAGATCTTGCAAAGCACTAGTTAGGGTGTTGCAGCAAGATAAAATAGCCTTTCCCTCTCTTCCTTAATTTCTCTTCCTTTTTTCCACACTTTTCTCATTCAATTTTTCTCTCTGCCTATTTTTTTCTGTCTCTCCCCCACACATTTATTTTCAGTTCTTGGTCTTAAATCCTTCTTAGTCCTTTCCTGCTTGGAGTAGTAGTACCGTAGGAGATCTTTGTTAATATTATGAGTAGTGGAGTTTTTTTAAAAAATATTTTCCCATGATGTAACCAGGGGTCCTTTTGTAGAAAAAGAGGTGCAGGAGCTCATTAGCATAACTCATTAGCATAACTCATTAGCATATGCCACATCCCCTGACATCATCAGAAGTGTGTCAGAAAGGGAATGTCAGTTTCAGCCCCATTATACCCTATGGGCCATTGAAATCAATGGCAAAAACTCATAGGGTATATGAGGGGCTTGAGGAAAGGGGGTTTGAGGGAGAGGCTCCAAACTTGCAGGGTAGCTGATGGGGCCTCTCCTCGAAATACCCACTAAGTTTCAAGACGATTGGACCAGGGGGTCCAATTCTATGGGCCCCCAAATAGGTTGTCTCATTCCCTCCATTGTTCTCTATGGTGGGAAAAAAATGTTAACTTTTTTCCTCCCATAGAGAACAATGGAGGGAATGGGGGCAACCTGTTTGGGGGCTCGTAGAATTGGACCCCCTGGTCCAATCTTCTTGAAACTTGGTGGGTATTTTGAGAAGAGGCCCCAGCAGCTACCCTGCATGTTTGGAGCCTCTCCCTCAAATTCCCTCTCCTCCAGTTGCTTTTAAATTTGCCACCAAATTTCGGCGGCAATTCGGCAGCAGGCTGAATCAGATTAGAGAATCTGATTCGGCCCGTGGCTGCCCTAGTGGCCACTCCTGAGCTGGCGGAGCTTTGCTCTGCCTTGCTCCGGCTCCAACGGACCCCTGGATGTCACCAAGTAGTAAAAGAATGCTTCCCTCTTCTCCATCCTTTGCATGCGTGGTAATGGACCATTAATCTGTTTTAGTGCTTATACATGTGGAACAGAAGTTAGAACTTCAAGTTCAGGCACTGGATTGTTAATTGTTATTTTTAAACATTATTAGGGTTGCCCCACCCCCAAACAGGGACATCATTGTGCGATGTCCCCGACACAATGACATCACTTCCAGGTGATGTCATTGTGCCAGGGATGTCACGCAGCGACACACTGGTTTTGGGGCAAACTCTATGGTTTTGAAGGCAAAAACCTATAGAGTTTTGTCCAAAAACCAGAACATTGTATGCAACATCACTGATACAATGATGTCACTTCCGGTGGATATCATAACATTGGGGATGTCACTCATGATCTTCCACCCATCCCCGGAACACCCCCAAATCCCCTTGCCACAATGGCGAGGGGACCTGGCAACCCTAGTCATTATTGTGCTGGTGGAAGATCTGAAAGGCTACTTTGCTGTATGACAAATGATGTAATTTTAAAAATATCATGAAAACTTAGATGTCTAACAAATACCATACCCATCTTTCTTCCCAATGGAGACCCAGACCTGCATCGTCTTCATATCCTCCATTTTATCCTCACAGCAACCTTGTGAGGTATGTCTGGAAGAGTGTGTCACCCAGAAACTTTCCATGGTAGGTTGGGGATCTGAGTATTAGAGACACAAGTTTGCATAAAAGCTCTCTTGTTACACGTTGCCTGTCATGAAAATAACCTGGTTCAAGGCGTTTCAGTTCCCTTTATTTTGGCACTGCAACTTCCATCATCATTCTGGGGCAGTGGCCAGTTTTCAAACATGGTAGCATTATTTTCTGAGTTATGCTTGCCACAAACAGAGACCCTTAGGTTGCATTGCAAAGAGCACAGGACGGTGGTGGTTTGTCTAATTTGGATCAGGATTTTCCCATGTCTTTACATTTTGGGCCTGGAACTCCCACAATCATCCTGAAGTTGGTGGCCAGTTTTGAGTCTCTTAGCTTTATGCTCTGAGTTATACCTGCCAGCATGGTGTAAGGTTTAAAGTGCAGGACTAGGATATGGTAAACCCAGGTTAAAACCCCACTCTGCAATGGAACCTTGCAGGGTGATTTTGGGCCAGTCAGACACTCTCAGCCTACCTACCTCAGAGGGTTGTTGTGAGGATAAAATGGAGGAGATGAGAATGATGTAAGCTGCTTTGGGTCTCCATTGGGGAGAAAGGTGAGACGTAAGTTAAATAAATAAATAACAGATGGACCGACAAGTTATTATTATTACTATAAATTCATTGTAACAGCAAGCCGAGTGATTTGTTATGATATTTGGTTTGGATCAAGGTCATACGCGGGGCCAGGTAGAATGCTTGTCCAGGAGCCCATGGTGGTTCTTGGCAGCCCTGCACATCTTTATTCATAGGGGCTCCTTGAAAAACATTGATCTTGCACATGCAGAAGTGCTAGTAGAAGAGGAAGCATACACTGTAGTGAATGAAAGCTTTTATAGTGGTCAGAAAGAACATAAAGGGATTACCCCCTGTTAAGATAGGAGAACAATAAACATAAGCAGTGATCAGCATTCTGGATAAGAAACAGTGTCCTAAATCAAAACTATATGAACATGAGAATTAAGGCATGCATATCAGTGGATGATGGTGGAAAGTGACATCGTCACAGTTGATTTATGGCAATCCTGTGGGGTTTTCAAGGCAAAAGACGTTTTGAGGTGGTTTGCCATGGCCTACCTCTATGTCATGACACTGTTATTCCTCAAAGGTTTCCCAGTGAAATACTAACCAGCATCAACCCAGCTTAGCTTCCGAGATCTGATGAAATCAGGGTAGCCTGGGCTGAGGATGGATGCTGTCTATTCATGCTGCATTGTTTTCATGGAAACTGAATGTATACCCATTTCCACATGATGGCAGAACTGCTAACACTTACCGTATTTTCCGGCGTATAAGACGACTGGGTGTATAAGATGACTCCCAACTTTTCCAGTCAAAATATAGAGTTTGGGATATACTGACCGTATAAGACTACCCCTCTTCCAATGCACACCAAATACAGCGCCAGACCTTCAGTTAGTCCTTCTCTCTCCAGCGGCTCTGTGGACGCCGGAGGCTAAGAAACTGTAAGCTAGCTCACACCAGGGGCGTCGTCTTTTTAAATTCCTGGGGGGGGGGGTTGTGCGCCAGCACAACACCTCCCTGCAGCTGCTGTGAGCGGTGCGGGGCCTCCCCGTGAGCGGCGTGGGGGCTTCCTTCCCCGCGGCTGGCAGTGGTGTGAGCCCCCTGAGAAATGAAATGGCTGCTGCTTGTGCCGCCGCTGGCTTTGGTAAGGGAGGCCTCGCGCCGCTTGCACCACCCCCGGCCGTGGGGCCTCACCACAGCTGGCGCAAGCAGCGCAGGGCCTCACCACCACAAGCGGCGCAAGGCTTCCTTCCCCACAGCCGACAACGGCACGAGCAGCACAAGACCTTGCCGTGGCCGCCATGAGTGATGCGAGGTTTCCCTCCCCGTGGCAGTGCAAGCGGCCCGAGGCCTCTTTTCCCGCGGCCGCCGGCGGCGCGAGTAGCAGCCGCTTCATTTCCCAGGGGGGGCCTGCCTAGTCCTGCCTCACTAAGCCCCGCGCGCCATCTTTCGGAAGGCGCCCTTTGGCTGGAGGTCTGCACAGTGCCCTTCCCTTTGGTTGCCCCCTCATTCCCCTCCGTCGGCCGAGCTGTGGACATGGTAGGGATGGGGTAACCGCAGATTCTCCAGTCCGGCTTGGAAGTTTCATCACCCACCCTATAAGATGACACCCGGCGTATAAGACGACCCCCGACTTTTGAGAAGATTTTCCTGGGTTAAGAAGTAGTCTTATACGCCAGAAAATACAGTAAATATCTTATTGAAGCATGACTGAAGTTGAGTGAGGGCATTAAGAGTTTTATATGCGTAAAAACAACTTATGTTTGTTAAATTGATAAAATGGTGTGTGAGGAGAGAGGAGCACTTGTGGCATTTGTCACTAGTAATGGCAGAGAAACTACTTGATGGGAACCTATGATATTGAAGAACTAAATTGTAGACAATATTTACAATCTCAGTATGTATAATAGCTGATTTGAAACAGGGGAGAATAGCTGCAAAGAACAATGTCTGTCCTAAAACGGCATAAATGAGTAACACTTATTTATAGCACAAAAATAATCTAAAGTATCCTATGTATTTGAAATACATGGTTTTTAATAAATAATATTTTGACTTATTTTTTTCACAGAAAACTGCCACTAAAGGAAGAAAATGGAAAAGAAGTATTAAGTTCAGATACTATAGAAATCAAAGTTTCTAATGATATCATCCAGTCAAAAGAAGATGATAGCAAAGCATAATACAACAACTACAGCTGTCTAAAGGGGAAAAAAAGAATTTGGATTTGACTTAATCTGTGACCAAAACTTTACAGCTCACTTTAGTTTCTTGGGCAACTTAAAATGGAAGAATGCAAAGAAGCAGATCATGCTACTCCTGCCAACTGTTTTCTTTTATTTCTGTAGTTTTAGTCTGTGGTCCTGGCTGACATCAGTCCCATGGTCTCAGTTTGGCAAATTGGTCAATATAAATAGTGTAATTTATTTTATTGATGAAGAGATCTATTTATAAAACATCAGGATACACCCCCCCCCCTTAGCCACAGACTTTCCATGAGACAGCTGCGCCTCTTGTAAAGGAAGTTAAACCCATGAAAGAAAGTGCCATACACATTTATATTTGTTTTTTGAACAAATTTTGAAAGATTTTGGTTGCCTTTAAAAGAAAAAAATATATAAATATATATAAATATATATATATATATTATATAATATATCAGTCTCCATTAGAAATTAGAATATGTGGCTGGCAAGGGCTAAATAATGACCTTGGTTGCAGTTGAGACAGGAATAGACTGCAGTTAACACAAGAATAGACTGACCTTCTGCATGGTAATCGCCCTGCACTATCACACCGGCTCTCAAATGTAATGAAGAGTTCATTGGTTTGATGTACAGATTTTAACAAAGTGGTGAACTATTTTGATGAAGATGTTGATCACAACCTAATTATCAAAGTCCACAGAATTTTAGTGCTTTCAGATATTTTGTATTTATGTTTGAAAGATTGTGTGTAAGCTACAAATGTCAATACATATTTTGTGTGAAAAAGAAATATGAAATATGACCACAGCAGTCAACTTCAAAGGAATTCTTACAATAAATGCAAGCTCAAATGAGTTGTCTCAATGTATTCATGAAACACAACATTGTACTTCTGTTACTTTCATCTGATCAATATATAAAAAAAGAATCTCAAGACCTTATCCAAATGCCAGGATTTAGAAGGCTACCATAAGAACAGCCAATGGCTTTGCTCACTTTTTCCTTTAAAAAGCTGCCCCCCCCCATCACAACTTGCTTTGGAAATTATCTTGCATTTCAAAAGAATTTGTCATGTAACATGGATGCTAATATATATTTTAAAAGTCCAAAACTTCTTCAGACATGTAGAACTAGTCAGATGAGTGTTTGGATCCAGGCCCAAATACTTACTGTATAATATATATAATGAATAATTTGATTAAATTTCTATAGTGATTTCTGTTTTTAGTTTAAGAATAATAATAGCCAATAATTTATACTGGAAACCAGGGCTTTTTTTCCTAGGAAAATGCCCAGCTGGAACTCATTAGCACAATAGGCCACACCCAACAGCAAAAATTCATTAGCACATTAGGCCACACCCCGTGACAGTGCAGCTCCCTCCCAGGATCGGCTTTCCCAGCTGCCCCATGGCTTACTGGGCACATGGGGAACCCGAGGGAAGGAAGGCGGTTTCTGGATCGGCCTCCCCAGGCGTCCTGCCCCGCAGTTTAAACTGCCTTCCCTCCCTGGATTGGCTTGGCTTCCCCAGGTGCCCTGCAGCTTGCAAGGCACTTGGGGAACCCGAGGGGGACTGTAGGTGTGGGTAACTTGGAAGCCAGCCGGAACTCCGTTCCTGTGCGTTCCTGCCCAAAAATAGCTCTGCTGGAAACAACCATTAAAAAATTAAACATTCATGTTCTCTGCTTATGTCTGGAACTATCTTTTATTTTTGTTAAAGAAGTTTAAATTACCTCTTTTATATCCCTTTCTGTTTCTGTAGCTCCATCACGAATTGCAAATTCTTATTAAAATAAAGTATAACAGATCAAGTCTAACAAATATTTACCACCTCTTGTGAAAAGAAGAGGTTTAAATATGGCTTGCCAGAAAAGACTAGTTCCACTTGAATTCATCTTTGATATGGGAATGAGTAATACAATATAATATAAATATAAATCCCATCTTATCCACAGGTTTTCAGTTTGCATAAGAGGTTCATTCATCTACATAGCACCATGCTAACCTTGGGTAGAATTACTGACATTGTAGGAGAAGAAGTATATGGCTTTTGGCTGTCTAGGCTACAAGATGTTAATAATTTTTTAGTCATTTTGACACGTTTTTGTCAGTCACTGATGGATAAAGTTAATGTTAATTCATGGCTGTCATATGTCATGGATTTGAAAATTGATTTGTTAAAATAAATGCCACTGTATGTGATGTTTTCCTTTTGTATTTTAAACTCAGGCTGTTAGATTGACTTGACAAGACAAGTTAAGATTGTTCAGGTTTTTAAAAATATAAATATAAATATATAAATTTAGAGGTTGGTATGTTAAACTATGTTAAAGTCTACATCCTCTTGCAAAAACAGTTAAATTTTATTTAAAATGGTGAATTAAAACACTGTTGTTGATCAGGTGGCTTTTTGAGGGCACATAGGAGGCTGCAGTGGAACAGAGGCAATGGAAAAGTTCTGTTCAGTGAGTAGTGCTCTGCTTGTGGCACTTTTAATATAAGAAAGTCAATAGAAATAAAAAGATAAGAGACATGAGAGTTCCAGGAAATTCTTTTCAAATAATAGAGGGTAGGAAGACCAAAAACAACCCCAGTTGATTGTTTTATTAATCTTTTATTTTATAGAAAATTCAGCTTTTTTAAAAAAAATGAACCATTTTTGTTACCTGCTTTCAAAGGTGTGTGATCCCAAATAAAGATGTAAACATAAATAGGTATCTCCCAATCTATACCTCCCAGATATGTTTTGGATTTCTAGATTTCAGAGACCTATGATCTCACTGGAAAGAAAAAGCAGAAGCAGAACAATTTATGAATCATGGACAGCTATTTTAGTTGACTTGTTAGAAATGTCAGTGTTTGTTCTTGGAATGGGGTTAAAGATCAGAAAACCAAATACAGAAGAGAATCCTACCTAACAAAATACCAGTGTTTTCACACATGAGGCCACTATGTGGCTATTTATAAGCTGTATGTGGCACTTGAATCACATTATTCATTTTTTTCTTAGCTAGATTAAAGTATCCAATTTCTCTAAAACTATAAACATCACATTTCAATGTCTGATAGTAATTGTATTAGTATAAAATGCCAGAAAAAAGTATGCAAGTACAAAACTCAGTAGTATCAAATGTTCTGTATGTTAATTTAGAGCCCTTTACGTTTGATATTTCTTGACATGATATAAAGAATAGTGATACTGCAGAGGGGAAGATTGAGTGCACCACAAAAATACTACTGCTGAATAGCAGTGAAGATGAGGCTGGGATGATCTAGGGTTGCCAACCTCCAGTTGGGTTAAAAGTAAGAGAGATCACAGGTTGGAATGGTAAACAACAAAATACAACTGTGATATAATAACAATCATGATACAAAGATATAGTTATTATATCACGGTTGTATTTTGTTGTTTACCAACCTCCAGGGGGCCTGGCAATCTCCTTCTATTACAACTGATCTCCAGACAATAGAGATTGGTTCCCCTGCAGAAAATAGCTGCTTTGGAGGGTGGATTCTATGACATTGTACCCTGCTGAGGTCCTTCCATTCCCAAATCCCTCCCTCCCAGGTCTCCCACCAAATTCTCCAGCTGGCAGCCCTAGATGATAACTGAAAGAACACTTGCCCATAGATTCAGAGGCAGAGAATGGATATGACTGTGTTCTGTATACATTGTAAGTTCTACACCAGGGGTGGCCAACCTTACTTAACGTAAGAGCCACATAGAATAAACGTAAGAGCCACATAGAGATGTCTGAGAGCCGCAAGACAGGAACAAATATCACACACACATTTTTATTTTAAAAAATATGCAAATTTGCTTTTTATTAACGTTAAATGGGACTGCCAAAAATAAAAACAAACGAGGAAAACCGGTTATAAGAAAGAGAGAGAGAGAAACTAGGAAAGCAAATAGATGGGAGGGAGGAGGGAAGGAAGGAAGGAAGGAAGGAAGGAAGGAAGGAAGGAAGGAAGGAAGGAAGAGAGAAAAAGCATGCCTCCCCTTTGCTTCCCCAGCCGCCCTGCCAGGAGCCGCACAATATGTGTGAAAGAGCCGCATGTGGCTCCTGAGCCACAGGTTGGCCACCCCTGTTCTACACCTTGAAGAGGTATACTGCACTCACTACGGGCTAATGACATTAATGCCATGAAACCCTGCCCATTCTCATGCAATTTAAATTATATGATGGGGAATAACTTAGATAACAGAAACATGAACTGATCTCTTGATGTTCATTCCAGAAGCCACATAATTAATTTATCTAGGCCTTAATTCCCCCCGCTGGCTATGGTGTACTATTTCCAAATGTGATTACCTGATGTTCCTTATTCAAAGATAATTTTCCTTCATCCTGAACATCACAACATTTTAGAATACAAGTGAGAAACACATCATCACAGCTGTTTAACTGTCTGAAAGCCAGGCCCCAAAGAGTGTTATCCTTCTTGCATTATTGATTTCAGTACTCTGAATCTAAGGAATATTAGTCCAAGTTCTGAATCAGAAAAAAAGGTAGGTGCATGCACGTGTGTAAAAGTCTGGCATAAGCAGTTTATAAAGTTCAGTCTAGTTCCTATCTTTCCATAGGTTCTTGCAGCTGAAGCACACAATAAAATGCATAGATGAAGATCATTTTAACACATACAGTGAATGCCACTAAATATGTTCAGGCTTTGAGCTGACAGTCAGAAACCTGTTATTTTTTCTTATGGTAGTGAAATAAATTATTTAAGTGCCGAGCAGTAAGTCAATTATTTTCCTGTTACTTAGATAATTAAGGTGTATTTGTGCCTTTGGGTAGCATGCCACTCTGCTTTAGTAAAGCAAAAAAGAAGAAAGAATCTTCTAAAGTTGTTTGTCTCTAGATCCCTTTTAGTGACTACAGAGCCTCAGTCTTGCTTACCTTCTCAGAAATGCAAGTATATGTGGTTGTATCAAGACACATTAAACCGTAAAAAAGCTCAAACCTACCTAAAATGAGGTAAAATGACCATTTTGTTCTCATTTGTTCAATATGTTGCTAAATATTCTTACATATATGTAGAATTCTATGATCAACATTCAATCAGAAGTAATATTATGTGAATGAAAGCACTTTTGAAGAGTTTCAAAGATAAGTACTACAGCTAGGTGCCACCACCTACAAAAAAAGTCAGTGAGATAAATAAACATCTTATTGCCATTTGGGCCTTTGAAGCATTTCTTTATATAACTAAATCACCATGACTAAGGTGGGTTTTTTTTAGAACAATCTTACTACTAGTGTACTTCCCCATCTTTATTCATGAGAAATAAAAACATTTGAGTGATGCCTGCAAAGCTATTGAATTCACTGCCTTTGCTCTACGTGTCACAGGAGTCCTTACTGAACCACTTAATTCAATTATTTTTTCAGAGAACAGAGAATGCACAAGACCTGTGTATGAATTAAACCTGTGTATAAATTAAAGCCAAAGGGTAAAACAGTCACACACAAAAAAAACTATTGAAGAAAATGTAGCACCGTTTGCACAACAATTTAGCATCAAAGGAGATAAATACATTCTTTTAGAAGCAAAGTCTGAGGCCACATGTCGTGTGACAGGATTTTATTGCCAAGTTGTATCACAGTCATCACTGAATTCTAAATCTTAGTGTCCTTTGAAAATTAAAATGGAGATAGAGTATGTATTTGTCTAACCCATAGTAATAGTATGATCTTTGTCTAAACATACAAGATGTACATCATATGTGTGTTTTTGTTACTTGCTAAGTTCAGGGTTGGTTTTTTTCAGGTGACTACAGTATAGAAAACCTTTGCAGTTTATCTCAGTGTTATTGGTTAGATCCTATCTGATTAAATCATTCTCATTTGATTACAGTTCTTACTGCAGCCATATCCCATGTGGCTCTTGACCATGTGAATTTCATGATTCCTGACATACACATTTTGGTAGTCAAAAGGGGCCTCTCCCTTTTGCCTTTGGAAAAGCTGGTAGGATCCAATTCAATATATTTTCTAAACTACCCTTAAGGACTATGTTTCTTTAGACTGCATGAACTGCTTAAAAACAACTGACACTGTAAAGAACCATATAACAAAACTGACTTCTGAAATAGAACAAACATACTGAATTTGTAGCAATTTAATTTTAAGAACACTTCTCTAAATCCAACTGAATAAAACGGGGGTTACTTCTCAGTATACCTGTTTAGGATTGTACTCTTACTGATGCAACTGGGACTCTCCCTGACAGGCTTTGAATTGATTGCAGTTTGTCAGGTATCTTTCCCTCTTTAAAAGGGCAGTGCTGGTCCCATTCTGTTTTAATTTTGAAGCTGGATATAGGCCTTTTCTACTATGCGGAAATGAAATAGAATTATTGTAATCCAGCCAAACTTCAGTGCTTGAAATCCCATTTATTTCAGTTGGAGAAGTTTATGAATGTGCTTTACTTTGCCGCTTAATTCTGTGAGGTCTAAGAGGGTTGATTTGGGTCAATGTACCTTGCCAAATTTATATTGGCAGAGGGTTTTTTTGTTTTTTTTAATGGTGGAACTGAGAGTATTGTAGTAATGCTCTCTATACATTGAGAGTGAAATGCTAAAAATAAGAAGTGACATGAGCGTGTGCGGTAGACTGAGCTGTAAGCCAAAGAGGGAGCCAGCAGGTGCCATGGAAGTAACAGATGGAGAAAAATTGTTGCAGAGCTACTAACACTAGTGGATCCATGACTGAACAAAGAAATAGAAAAGTGTGTATGCTTTGAATAGAAAACTAAGGAGTCATTCTATGAAACTGATCTTAATATCATGCAGTTTAATTAGGTTACAATCACAAGAACTTCTGAATGTATATCTATTGGCTACAAAAAGGATTTAAAAATTAACCCTTCTGAAAGATATCAGTGCTCATGCCAGATATATAGCCTACTTAGACAAGATTAGCTTTCCTGCTACAATGGCCATTTATTTGGTATGTATTTTGGATTCTGTGTACAGCATAAGCTAAAAAGAGCCATTTTTGTTAACTTGTTGTTTCAGCAGTCTGTATATGGTATCTGCCATCTGAGTTAGTTACTGATGAGTTAGGTACCACTGAGACAAGTTTGTATGTCGTTTCAAAATTTTATGTCCCAATGAAATGCTGTATATATCTAAACGGTTTAAAAAGATAATGCAAATGCTGAAGTTTTGTATTTATGAAATACATTAAAAGTATGGATTGTATCAATTATTTGTCACTCTCCACCATTTGTATATTAATAGTAAAGAGACTTTTACTTTAATAAAGTGTTTTGTTTTGTTTTTACCTTTCTGCTTGTCAGAAATATGGTGGTTCCAAAATAATATTGTTTTATGTCACCATTGATAACACCTAGAACAGCAGTATTTTAGAACTACTTTAAATGAAAATCTTTGTTATCAAAAGTAAAAAAAAATCTGCAGAACAACCTTTTTGTGGCATATTTAATATTCATATTCTGGCAAACCTTGAGATACACTAACAAGATATCTTGGGTGCTGAAACTGACAATCAAAGATTTTAATTCTCAAATGATCATCAGGAATATGTTCATAAACTCAGCCACACAAAATCTTGCAATCTTGAACCTATATTGGCATGTAAAGAAAAGGCGCTTGATTTTCAAAACACACACCTAAACCATATGCCTAGCATTGTTGTTGTTGTTTTTTTAATCTGGTTCCTAATGCTTAAGGTAGGCACCAGACAAACCACTGTGGAGAGGCTAGCTGAGCTACTATCACAGCTGAGACACCACTACAGTGAAAATCCTACCTCTGGGACCATTCACCTGATTTCTGAAGGTGGGGGCCCAAAGTCCAAATGACGATCTTAACTGTCTGACAGGCTCATATTTCTAACATTTATTCAGAGAATTAGACAAATTTATGAAAGAACTTCCAACTCAGACACCATCCTGAAAATAAATGTGAAGTCTAGTTCATTGAATAATATAATAAAAGGGCATACTGCTTCTGCCTATCTTTATTAAGGATAAATGTAATGTAATGCAAGTAGTTTGATCTATGTATATTTACTCTGAAGTTAATTCAAATGTGTTACTTAATGCTTACTCCTGATTAAGAGTGTAAAGAACTTAATGAGAAGTGTGATTAGTCAGCTGATGATGAAAGAAAAAATATCCAGTCAATCAGCTGGTTGGAGAAAACTTTAGATACTTTCCAGTCAGGAGATCATAGCAAGAGCAGTTTCTGAGGTCCAGTGAGTTGGAAGCAGAGCCATTGAATGCCCAGGAGGGGAAAACTCTATCTGGTCATTATCAGGCAGTCACTTCCTGCTGGAATAACTATATATCTCAGTAACTCACTGGTGGTAATAAATTGCTGCCAGTGGGATTATACAGCATTATGTGCCTAAGTATATATGTTTCAAGGATAGGGGCAAGAAGTGCTGCTGTTAGGTACTGGCAGACAGATGGAGATATGATGGCAAAAGGAGAGGCCAAGTTAAGGAAAGAAAGGTTTGACAAGTTACACCCATCCCTCTTCCAGTTTTTCTGTCAATCTTGCTGGTAACATACCAAGACTAAAAAGAGCTGCTGCTGAATTACAGATTGGTTATAAATGAGGAAGCCAGCTTTGTACATATAATTAAAACCTGGGTGAGTGAGGTGGGAAGGGTAGCCCTCTCTCAGCTTTATCATCCAGGCTTCCTGTAAAAATATCAGCCTTGACTTGGAGGCCAGGGAGCAAGAATTGTGATGATCTATTAGTTCTCAGTGGCACTCACCAGGTGTTCTGTTACTCCAATTTTTGATAAAATATACCTGATTATTCAAATTTTGTTGGTGTAACACATACCACATTGCCCAACAATTAATCTACCTAAGCTAATTGAAAGCAGTTAAAATTTAGTATTGAGGACCCTGAGACTTTTGGTCCATTGGAACATCAACTTTTATGCCAAGGCCACCCTGACAGGTGTGGCTCTGTATTTCATAGTGATCATGACAAATGTGGAGTTAGAACATTCTGGTTTCTATGCTCATTTGCTTAACTTATGCTTTTGTTCTAGTTTCCTGGAGACAAAATGCATGACTTTATAATGGAGAACTTTCACAGCCTGTCCTTGTTGTGGACCAGCTTCAATGGAGGTTAAGACTCAAGGGAACTCATAGCCTTGGCAAGAATGGGGCTGACAAGGATATTCTGCCTCAGAAAACTTATGGATCCAGAGGTTTTCGTGATGTTTCTTGGAGAATTTCCAGTTAGCAAGGTTGGCACTCCTGTTAAAACCCTAGTAAACCTGTGGAATTAAGAGATGACCCAGTGGTTGGATACTATTGTTCTGAAGCTCTCACATCCTCTCCTACAGAGCCCAAAATACCCCATGGTATACTGAGATATTTAGGCTGCGATCACACACACAATTAGCCCCAACATAGGCGTGAATGCAGGGCAGATTTAACATATGCGATCAGACACGCACATCTGGGAAGCATCCCACAGCCAGCAGTAATCCGTGTTGCTCTACTGTAGAAGTGGAATAAACAGGCACCAGGGAAAGTCTGGTAGCAAACGGGTTGCTACGGGCCATGGGCAGTCTTTCCCCTGTCTGATCACTCCAGCATGTTCTCATGGCATCAGGATGGTCTGATCAGGCCATCTTGACTCAGTACTATTGTTTTTTCCCCTTCTCAGTATGCGCATCATCGCACACTCCATAGGGAGCCCTCAGGGCTGTGGTGCAATCATCAATCCCTTGTTTAAATGCGTTGGAAACAAACGGGGGGAAAACCCAATTCACCCATGGTTTAAGCCCACAGCTTCAAAAGATTGTAATTGTGCAACAGCGGGTCAACGTCCACAGGAGGAAAAAGCCTCTCTCTCTCCCCCCACACTTTATCTCATGCATGTGACCGCAACCTTGGAGAAGTCAAACTACTTGGTTGACTTAGTACTAGTGGAAGAACATTCAAAATGAATCTGACTCAGCACAGGTGAACCACATCATGGAACTGTTTTGTTGATGTTATGATGGTGAAGCTCATTTCACCACCATTGTATCTCCCATCCAGTGGGCATGTTCTGGGTTGTGAGAAGGGTTTCTATATTAGGCATATGAGATGCAGATCTGGAAAATGTGCTTGCTCACTGTGAGTAGCAATGTATTATGTACACTTGCATCTACTGTGACCTACAGACAACAGTTAATCCAATTCCAAAAGACTATTTAAGCACAGTCTGTTTTTTAAAATTTATTTTATAGATTTAAATTACAGAGTTAAATTTACATAAGATATAAATAATAAACAACATAGAAAGTAATATCAGAAACATCTGGAACATTCAAGATTAAAGATAGAAAAACATAAGACTTATTTATTCAAATATTTATATCCCACTTTTTCCTGTGACTCAAGGCAGCTTACAAATCACACTGAAAAGCATAATAAAGGTGTGCAAAATCTTTTTTTCTGGCTCAGTTATAGCCTATGGGGACCATTATAGTTAATGGGCCCCATAGACTATAATGGAGAATCAGTCCAGGAATATCTGGGGCTCTGGGAAGGCTGTTTTTGAGGTACAGGCACCAAATTTGTAACATAGCTGCTGGTGCCTCTCCTCGAAAAAAGACCCCAAGTTAAAAAAATATTGGACAAGAGGGACCAATTCTATGGGCCCAAAAAGAAGGTGCCCCTATCTTCTATTGTTTTTGAGTTGAAGCAGAAATCCTCCGAGCTGGCCTCTGAAGTGCTGTGTGCCGGCACTCCCTAGCACAGCTTAGAGGGAACTGTGGCCAGGATTCCTCCAGCTTAAGTTGAGCCAACTCTATCATGCCTATCAAGTGTAGTGAGCCACCTGCACAGGTTATTTCACCCAACCCTACTCCCTTTAAAATAATAATAATAATTGCCCTCATTCCTAATCTCTGGCTTCCTGAACACACTTCAAAGGATCCAACAAAGGATCTGAGCCCGTTCGTGGGGAGGGCGGGATATAAATCCAATAAATAAATAAATAAATAAACACCCAACTTCCAACTCTTGTACCAGTATTACAAAATGGTATCCCAGAGCTAGGAACCATTCCTTGTAGAGGCAGTCTGCTCAGGAACTGAATACCGGCCCAGAGGATTACTACTAACTGCTTGTAGGGCATTAGGCAGCAAGCACTGAAAAAAACTTGTTTGTTACATCATTACTCACTCCATTCATCAGCAGTGTCTGGGGAAGTTACTCAGGTGTTTGAGACAATGATGGGGAAAAATTAAGTGCCGCCCCATACCCCAGCCACACCTTCTGGTCTGGATGTGCTAAAACGTACCTACAAGAACATAAATCATGTACCTATAAGAACATAAGAGAAGTCATGCTGGATCAGGCCAATGGCCCATCCAGTCCAACACTTTGTGTCACATAGTGGCCAAAACCCAGGGGTCATCAGGAGATCCATTAGCAGGGCCAGAACTCTAGAAGCCCTTTTACTGTGGCCCCCCAAGCACCAAGAATATAGAGCATCCCTGCCCCAGACATTGTCTTCCATCTATACCTTGTGGCTAATAGTAATTAATGGACCTCTATAATGCCCACTCCCTGCGTAGGTGCATCAATATTCCCCTGTTTGGCTGCAATCCATTACTTGACCACCTAGGTTGCACTGCATGTATTCATCGAGGCATCAGAATACAGCCTTCCATGACCTGGCTACTTGCTACTATAACAGTTGCCAGCCTTGATTTATTTATTTATTTATTAGTTCAATTTATATCCCGCCTTGCCCACCCAAGCAGGCATTGTGTTCCTAACAAAAGAGATGCCCACTGAGGTCCCTTGTTGTTGTTTCCACCCCTGTAGTACTGCCATCTAGGCCAGACTGTGAAGTTGCCACTATGGCCACTAAAGAAAAAAAGAAACATTTGTTGATCTCCCAGAGATATACCTGCCCACAGATCCATGCTGGCTGACTAGTCCAAAGAGGCAAGTGGTTGTAGCAAATGACTGGGAGACCTTGTGGGAGGAGGACATTGTGCCCAAACAGCTTCTTATAATTATTAATTTATTTATTTTTACACTGTGTCTGATTTAGCCTTTAGAATCACTTTAGCCTATAGACCACTGGTCTATAAAGCCAGTATTGTGCACTATAAAGTCAATATTGTGCAGTATTGTCCAGCATGGCTTGCAAGGCTCCGAGGTGTAGGTCTTCCACATCACCTCCTACATCCATCCTTTCAACTGGAATGCTCATGGATTAAAGTTGGGACCATATTCATGCAGAGAAGTGGCTGAGCAACAGTGACTGCAACTGAGCACACATTAAACTGTCTTATACTGGATCAAACCCATGATCCATCAAGATAAGCACACACTGTCCATGCAGATTGGCAGCAGTTTTCTGATGCCTCATCATTCCTCCTTCCCATCCCCTACTGTTTGAGCCTTAGGTGGATATGCAAGGGATTAAACCTGGGAATATATGAATATGGATTCACTCAGCGTTTCAGAGCAGCTTACAATCTCCTTTCCCTTCCTCTCCCCACAACAGACACCCTGTGAGGTAGGTGGGGCTGAAAGTGTTCTGAGACAACTGCTCTTGAGAGAACAGCTCTGAGAGAACTGTGCTCACCCAAGGTCACAACTGGCTGCATGTGAAGGAGTGGAGAATTTGTTTTATTCTTATTTTTGCCTTTGGTTTTTATTCTGAGGAGGTACAGTCAAATGTATCAAAAACCACATGTGCATCCCCACTGGCTGCCAATCCATTTTAAATACCCAATGAGGCTTTGTGCCTCCTTTCAATTCTAATGGGCCAGAACAAATTGCTTCCCAGCAACAATGCTGGGAATTCCACAGTTTTAAAAACCATAACTTCATTTTAAAGATGAGTTATGCCTCCTACAAATGGATAGATGGATGGACATGAGCATCCTTGTACTATTATATACAGAGCTATTTGGGGGCAATAACGCACAGGAACGAAGTTCTGGCTGGCTTCTGAGTTGGCCACGCCTACAGCCTCCCCCTTCTCGGGTTCCCCAGGTGTCTTGCAAGCCATGAGGCACCTGGGGAAGCCAAGCCAATCCAGGGAGGGAAGGCAGTTTAAACTGCCTCCTCTTCTCGGGCTTACCAGGCACCCCACAACTGTGGGGAAGTCAATCCTGGGAGGGAGCTACACTGTGTGGCCTAATATGCTAATGAGTTCCTGCTGTTGGGTGTGGCCTATTATGCTAATAAGTTTCTGCTGGGCTTTTTCTACAAAAAAAGTGCTGATTATATATTATTTTTACATTGTGAAGTCCTAATTTCTAGGGAGGTGTTATATAAATTTTATACAAATTTTCTAAATAAAACCATTTTCAATAAGATATTTAGAGACAGATTGTCCGTACAAATGAAAAAACTAAATACATACTGACTCACGAGGGAAGTTCTGCTTTAATTTCCCTACATAAGCCAACACTTTGCTGGAAAATTATTATTATCCAAGTTTTCTTTGTGGAGAAGATAGTATCTCAAGATTTGTAAAATAAAATAAAGGTGTAAAGGTAGTTTCATTTGCCACAGTGATCTGCCTACTATCCCTATCAATATAAACTTCTTTATACCAATCTTCCTTCAAGTTGCTCAGAGTACATGATTCTGCCTCACAACAACCCCATATGGTAGGCTAGTCTGAGAGGGAATGACTGGCTCAAGGCCAGGCAGAGGACATCCTGTCTGTGAAGAACTGAAGCAGGGACACCCAGACCCTATCCATGCTGGCTTTCTATGAGGCAAAGGGACAATATGAGACAAGCCGATCACTTCTGGGCCAAACAGATTTGAGGAGATACTTACCTGATCAGTTGATAATTATGGACCTTTTTTACCCATTTCACTTTGCTTGAGGTTGGAAAGAAAGAACATATAAAATATAATCCTTGTGATATAATTTGTTGGCTATGGTCGGAAACACTGATTTTTTGGGGAGTGAAAAGTAGATGGAATGGTGAACTAGAGGGAATGGTGGAGGGAACTCCTTGAGAGCAAATAGCATGATTGATTCCTAGTGCCAATTCCAATGGTCCTTCCCATCTCAATACACTATGCTGTTGTGCTGTGAAAACAGGTGTGTATCATGTGCCATCAAATCACTTCCAATTTATGGCAACCCTGTGAATTAATGACCCCCCCCCCAAAGACCTATCATTAACAGCCTTACTCAGGTCTTGCAAACTGTGGGCCATGGCTTCCTTTATTGAATCAATCCATCTCATGTTGGGTCTTGCTCTTTTCCTGCTGCCTTCAACTTTTCTTAGCATTATTGACTTTTCCAGTGACTCTTGCCTTCTCACAATGTGGCCAAAGTACAATAGCCTCAGTTTAGTCATTTTAGCTTCTAGGGAGAGTTCAGGCTTGAAAATACTTCTCTACTATAGTTTCAGCCAGGGTAGATTTGCCCAAATGTTGTTAGCATAAATGTTTTTTCTCTATTTGGATACTCACATTGAAAAGGAAGAAGTGAAGCTGTAAATAAATTAGGGCTGCAGATCAGCCATTAATAAATCTCTCATTTAATGCACTTGCTTGCACCTTGCTTCTTCATTCTAAGATACAGAGACAATTTTGAATTGCAACCAGATTTTGTTTCAAGCAAACTGTAAAATAAATTTGAAAATTCAGCTAAAATATCTGAAGCCAAATGAATTTTTAAGGAAGCAAATGCATTTTGACATCTAGAAAACATATTCTTACTGAGACATTATCAAACTGTGACAAACTCCTAATTTCAAAATGCAGGAGCAAAAAGGATTGAAGAAATCACTGGCTATCTTGGGGGAAAAGTGAAACCAAACTGAAGGAGTAAATTCAGGTTCAATACAGACTTAATTTTGACTACCATTCTTTGTATGTGAATGCATGCCATTATGTCTGAATTTCAGTTATGAATTCTGGTTGGTTTGAAATGAAAGTGACAGAATAATTAAAGCATGGCTTTGGCCCCATAGATGTAGCAATGAATACATTTCTGGTATTTATGCATATGGGTTCAGTGTTAATGTCTACTTAGGTAGTATAGTGCTGTGTTATTATGAGACATAAGATTTAATAGCATGTATGCCACAGAAAGGCGTGAAATGTATTTTTCCTGAATATTGCTTTGTAAGACATAAAAATGCATTTTGTTCTATATTTCCAGCCAGAAAATCTGCACTTGCATATGAATAAACACAGATGTGCCATAATTAGAGAAAATAATAATATCCTAGAAGCAAATGTTGTTCATCAGAATATTATGCTCACTTGAAGATCTTTGCCAAATAAACTTAAAACATAGCTGTGTGGTTTCAAAGAGGGCTTGTTTGTCATCAGTGGACTGGAATAAGAATTTGTTTTTAGGATAATGGAAATGTGAGAGATGATCTCAAGAGACAGGATAGTTATTTTTACATTTGTTAATGGAGTGTTCTTTAAATCTCATCCAAGAATAATAAATCATTTGGTTCATAGTTTAGAAGTTGGCTTACAGAAATTTGTAAAGGGAAAAGCACTGGATACTTGTAGATTTGCTTGTCTATTTGTATCTAATTTATTTTTTTTAAGGTTTTATCCTGTGGTATGATGCATTATCATGTGAATTTATGAACTACAAGATGATTTCTTTCTATTGATTTCAATTTCAGACTACCCTGACAGTACTAAACTCAACATGTCTTAGTCATAATAAACTGTCTCCAGCATAGATAAATAAAGGATAGTAATGCACTGCTTAAACTGGAAAAAGATAGATTTCACTAAATGCTACATGTATTAAACTGCTAACACAATGCAGCCACTTTAATCATACCAAATAAATGGGCTGATGTTCCCGAGAAGCAAAACCCATAGTCTCTCACAATATCCAAACCACCCCAATAAAGTCTAAACCATACATATTACAAAGTAGTAGATTCTACTACTACACAATGAGGTAGGCAACCCATTCCTAATGTGTAGAGAGTTGCTAAGAGCCAAAAATAGAAGTGACTGCCATAAAAAGTCACTTTTTTGCAATTCATAGCAATTTTTTTTCTTCTTTTTATTGTCATTACATCAGATTCAATAACTAGAGTCTCAGGCTACAATCACACGCAGAATTAGTTTTGATACAGGTGCGGATGTCAGGTGGATTTAACGTGTGCAATCAGACACGAACATCTGGGAAGCATCCTGCAGCTGGCAGCAACCAGTGTTGCTCCACTGCAAAAGTGGAGTAAACAGGCACCAGGGAAAATCTGGTAGCAAATGAGTTGCAATGGGCCACAGGCAGACTTTCCCCTGTCTGATCACTCCAGCATGCTCTCATGGTGTCGGGATGGTCTGATCAGGCCATCCGAACTCCATGCCATTGGTTGTTTCCCCCTTTTCAGTATGTGCATCATCGCACACTCCACAGGGAGCCTTCAGGGCTGAGGTGTGAATCATTGATCCCTCCTGTAAGTGCATCAGAAACAAATGGCAAACCCCTCCCCCCCGACTCACCCACTGTTGCATCTGATCATGCAGTGGTGGGCTGTGCCCGTAGCTTCAAAAGCCTGTGTGATTGTGCAACTGTGGGTCAACTTCCACTGGAGGAAATAGCCTCTCTTCTCCCCACTTTATCTCGCACGTGTGACTGCAACCTCAGACTTTTGTGCATTAAAGAATTCTGTGCATAATAAATTGTATGTAGCCTTGCATTATTCCAAGTAATGTACTTATATTAAGACATATCTGAAGCTAGGACAAAAAATCTTCACCCACTGAAGGAAGATGTCAATAGTAGGGGATAGGTGAATCTCGCTGGGGAGAAAGTTCCAGAATTTTGGTGCCACTATTGAGAAGGCCCTCTCCCAGGTTCCTACCTACTTAATCTCAGAAGGTGGGACTACCCTATGCAGGGCCTCCCAAGATGACTGCTGTGGTTGGGTAGGTTCATAAGGGAGTAGCTGGTCCTTCTGGTATGTTGGTCCCAAACTATATACTGTTTTAAAAGTCAGCATCAGGACCTTCAATTGTGCCTAGAAACAAATTGGAAGCCACTGTAGATTATTCAAGGATGGAGTGTTCTGCATTGTTTGAAGTTTCCAACCACTTCAAGGACAGCCCTACATATAGCAAATTGCAGTAATCTAGTCTAGATGTGACTAGGGCATGCCACAGTGGCCAGATCTTAACTGACCAGGAAAGGCCACAGCTGGCTAACCAGTGAAAGCTGGTAAACTCTTGGTCACAGCTGTCACCTGCTTATCCAAGAGGACCCCTAACCTAGGGATCTATTCCTTCAAAGGGAGTGCAACCCCATCCAGAATGGGTGATACCTTCAGCCTGAGGTCAGATCTTTCATTCAACAACAGCACTTCCATCTTGTTAGGATGACACTTCAGTTTATTAGTCCACATCTGTTCCAAAACTGCCTCCAGGCACCAGTTCAGAGTTTCTACAACTTCCCTTGGATCAGCTAGAAATGTGAGATAGAGCTGAATGTCATCTGCATATTGGAGACAACCCAGCCCAAATCTCTGGATTACCTCAACCAGTGTTTTCATGTAGATGTTAAAAAGTGTAGGGGACAAGATGGAACCTTGTAGGACCCAAAGACCAGAGGGTTAAGTAGAAGGCCTCCAACACTACCTTCTAAAAGCTACTTTCCAGGTAGGGCCAGAACCACCACAAAACAGTGTCTCCCATCTAGCCTCGGGTCATTAATTTTGGCAAATAATAATTGCCATAGGCTTCAAGAAGAGGTATTCCATAACCCTGATTCTCTGGATCCTCCAACTAGAGTCATTAGGAATTGTACTTGGAATCCTGTGTATGCAAAACATGGCTTCATCTTGTATTAGAAGGGGAATCCCTAGTCTCACTCTAGTGTCTGGGAAACCCAAAAATACTCTCTTAGAGGTAGTGTTATCATCTCTTGAAAAGTACAGATCTGGCAAAGGACAGTATCCATCCAGGTGTGGAACCCAGCATAGAGCCTTCCCACCCAGGATAGTGCACACAGGGTTGGGCACAAAGGGATCAGAGAGAGGAGTTGAGTGGGGTCAAGGTGAGGGGGCAGAACCAATAGATAATGCTCTATTTATTTAAGGTGCTCTCCTATTTCATGTGCTCCTACCAGACAATGAACATTTGATGACAATAGGCCAAAACAAATAAACTTAACACAATCCAAATGCCCTCCATCTGAAACAACTTCTCACCCACAATAGTGCAACATCTAATTTGAACATGGACACTAGGACCCAGATGCCAACTTTGCTGCCACATACACCCAGACAACACAATCACTGGACCTATCAACATCAACTGCACCATCAGAGGCTCATTCACTTGCTCATCTTTTAACATCGTATATGCCATTAAATGCAAACAATGCCCTTCAGTTTTCTACATAGGGCAAACAGGACAAACCCTACACCAGAGGATAAATGGACACAAATCTGACATCAGGAATCACAAGACTGAGAAATCTGTAGGAGAACACTTCAACCTTCCAGGACATTCAGTGGGTGACCTTAAAGTAACTGCTTTATTACAAAGGAACAAGGAACAGAATGGAGAGGAAAACTGCTGAATTACAAGTTATTATAACACTTGGAACAAAAACCTCCCCAGGACTCAACAGGGATACTGGCTTCTTATCTCATTACATATGCCAACTCATTCAGTCCTCACATATGTATTCTCAACAAGAAGGACTGTACATCCTCTGTATTTTAGTGTATTTCTTTTTCAGAACAGTATATTAGAATATTGAATGTAATGTAAGGAATATTGGAATTTTTGCTGATAGAACACCACACCTACCTCAAAAAAGAAAAAAAAATGCTGTTAAGTTACCTCCACACTTGAGAGGAAATGAATGGAGAGTCTCAGTTTACTTCTCACAATAAGAAAATATACTTTTACACATTTGTCTTCTATTTTGACATTTATTGTTTTACTGTTTTCCCTCTTAAATTAAATAAAGACAACTGTTGACCTTACAACCTTAGCTTGTTATGTAGTTTTATCTTCACATATCTTAAAACATTCTCATCATGTTACATGTTAATTTGCTATTCAGCCTCTGTCTATAAGTTTGAACCCTTACCTTCCATTCCAATGTATTTTAAAAAGTGTGCATCCACATGAAAGAGCATACCTTGAATAAAATTTTGTTGGTCTTAAAAGTGCCACTGGACACTAAATTTGTTCCACAAATCCAAATACTTATTCTTCTACAGACACAGAGCAAAATCTAAAAAGGCATATAACTTAATGAGATGAGAGGACATTAATTTGCACATTGAGTGACATATATAATACACAAATGCAACTTACTTAAGCATTGTGTTTAGTACATACTATGGAAAATAGTTGATCCATTTTATAGATGGAAACACAGAGGCTGCAAGTTTAGCTCTAGAAGATAAACCATAGCACATAACTCAAAACCCATTCACAGCCATTTTATTAAAAAATGAGTCATGCTGCAAAACAATTATTTTTTATTTCATTTCTGTTTTGGAAAGGACATCACCAAATGGACTCTAGAGCCCAACAAAATAATGAATAACTCACAGTCTCTACCAGTGGTAGAACTGCCAGCTCTTGAAACCATTATTTGTATCCTCAAGCAATTTTTTTTCATTTTTTCACCATAATTTGGTATTAGTATTGTACATTTTCTGTATATCATATACTAGCCTGATACCTGTGCTTCACTACGGTATTTAAGTTTGGCAAATCCAGTTATAATACTAATGATGTGAAGTTTGAAATGGAACATTTGTTGTAGGAATTCTAATGAAGAAAATTGTAGTGTAAAAAACTAAGTGAGACATACTTAGGCTGAGTTCAGACTGGCAGTTTGGCCCAATATAGGCATGTTTCTCAAGTGGATTAAGTGGGCTGGTTCACACAGCCACAGCTGTCTGGCATTCCCGTGCCATACTCAGCCTGCCCTGAAGCATTTTGATCCCGCTTTTAAAAGGTACCAGGTGAAAGCCATGGCAAGTCATTTGGGTGTGCACTGATCCCGCTTCCTGGAAGTGTGGATGCAAATAAGCCAGAATCAAGTGGCGCCGGTAATGTGAACCCGCTGATCTGGCAGGGATGTGCATAACCACCCAGGTGTGCTGTGTGCTTGAGCCAGGGCTCATTTTGTAGCAGGAGCTCCTTTACATATTAGGCCACACACCCCTAATATAGCCAATCCTCCAAGAGCTTACAGAGCTCTTCTTACAGGGGCTACTGTAAGCTCTTGGAGAATTGGCTACATCAGGGGTGTATGGCCTAATATGCAAAGGAGCTCCTGCTACGAAATGAGCCCTGACTTGAGCACACAACTGCCCATGGGGACGCTTCCGGCTCGCAGAGTTAAAGCTCCCAGCCATGGGATCCTGCCCAATTGCTGCTGCGCCTATGCTCAGGCTGGCGAAATGGACCAAAGCCGCGTGCAACTGTGGTGGCAGCGCCCTGTAGTGCCCCACAGCACCCTGCAGTATGAACACTCCATTCCGCCCTACTTCCCCCCCTTCTCTACTGAAGGACCTCTCTGTAGACCACAGTGGTGTTTCTGCCCTCTGGTGCTAGGATCACCAAGCTACTTGGTGAGCTCACTCTGGAGCAGACAACATAGGACTGCCCATTTAAGAATCAGTCGTCTGTTAAGTCAACTCCTGCCACCTTCCACGAAAGGGATGGCCTCTCTACTTGTGTTACTGGATTATTTTGCTCATATGAAGACTGTGTTGTTCTGAGCACCTCAGGGTGATCTCTCTGGTACTTGGCCTGCGCAGCTCAGTGCCCCACAGGAGTACTATGTGCAAAAGTCTTTGCTGCATTCCTAAGTTGCCTCCTCCTGGTAGAAAAATGTCTATTCAGGTGTCTTGAATCACTGATTTCTATAACTGTCCTCAACTGTCTGCAGTCTCTTTTAACTGTGTTTTTACCTCAGAACAGAGACTGCAGACAGTTGCGTCTCCAGGCACATGGAAAACAATTGGGGAAACACATTTTGCACCTTTTTTACCCCCTTCAGGGTCATGTTTCTCAGAAATCTCTTTTGGGGGGGGGGGGTTTGACTTCATGGTAGGAATGCACTCCCCTTATTTTGGGTTTCTTGGTGCATGGGTTTGGCCTGGGCATTGAATTGGGGGAGTGGGCATCCCCCCTCTTCTTCTTCTTCTTTTTTTTTTACAAAATTGTCTTTCATTTATATTACATTTAAGAAGTGGGACATAACCACGTATTCAAAACACCATCCAAGCAATCAGATACTAAGTAAGTTCATATGAACCAATTTTCTAAAACCCACATTATGAAAAGTTAAAAAAACCTAATAAAGGAAACCACTTTTCTACAAATTTGGGGTATATTTCCATAGTGGGTGGGAGTGTGGCTAAAGCCATTGGTGAGGCTGGGCCAGGAGCATCACTAAGGTGATCCTGCTGGGGCAACATCCCTGATGGATAAAGTACCCTGGCCCTGCTCCTACACCTGACAGACACCTGCCTGTTTGTGTTTAAAGGCATCGAGGAGGCTGGGCCAGCAGGAGGGCAATCCTGCTGAGCAAACCTCCCCAATGGTTATAAGCATCCCATGTCCTCTCCTACACCTGACAGGGAGCTGCCTGTCCAGTGTGGGAGGGGGAGGAGTATTAGAAGCCACTGTGGGGGATGGACCAGCAGGATCACTGAGGCATTACTGCTGGGGGGGGCTCTCTGTTGGCTTTAAGCACCCTGCAGCTGCTGCTGCACCTGACAGACAATCACCTGCCAGGAGTAGGAGGTGTGTGTGTGTGTTTGAAGCCATGGGTAGGCTGGGCCAGCAGCATTACTGTACCTCACAGGTGGTTTTATTTCTATTTATTTATTTACTATTTCGGCTTATATCCCACCCTCCCCTCCTTCTGGAGGGCTCAGGGCGGCTAACAACATACATTAAAATACAGTGTCGTTAAAACATGCAAAATACAAACCAACAAATAACATACCCCACTACAAGATGGTGTTTTTTCTTTTATCGAGGTAGCATCTTAGATATTAACAATATAACCGGTGAGGCAACATTCAGGCTGGCGGGTTCTCAATTGGGCCAGGGCCAAGATGTAACTATTGGGCAGCCCCAAAAGCCTGGTGGAAGACCTCCATCTTGCAGGCCCTGTGGAACTGTAATAAGTCCCACAGGGCCCTGATGTTATCCGGGAGCTCATTCCACCAGTGTGGGGCCACTACCAAAAAAGCTCTGGCCCTTGTAGCCGCCAGCCGAGCCTCCTTTGGTCCTGGGAGAGCCAGGTAATTTTGGGATCCCAATCAGAGCACTTGCTGGGGAACATGGGGAGAGGCAGTCCCCTGGTTGTTGGCCATCCTGATTTCCTCAACTGTCATTAGCTGTCTGCAGTCTCCTGTAACTGTTGGAAGAGTCTCCTGAAGTCTCCTGTAAAACTGTTTATTTTTTACCTCAAAGCACTGAGCTCTGCAGCTGACCAATCAGAGAGTGGGGGGTGCAAGTAGGCAGCAGTCAATCAATGAGGGAGCACATTTCCCCCCTTTTGACCCACTTAGGGGTCGAATTTATAAAAATCCCTTCTTAGTGAGCCCCTACACCATGGTAGGAGCACTCTCCCCGAATTTGGTGTTTCTAGGTCCAGTGGTTTGGCCTGGGCATTGATTTTATGGTGAGGGGACTTTCTTATATATATATATATATATATATATATATATATATATATATATATATATATATACTAGGAATAAGGCCTGTTGTGGAAATAAATACAACGGGCTCTAGAAAGAGGCTCTGGGAGAGTGCCCCGGCCTTGGGCACTCAGTGTCAATTTGCTGTGGCGACCTCAGCAGGGTATAATGACACAGAGTCCACCATTTTCTCCAGGGGAAGATCTCTACCATTTGAAGAGCAGTTGTAATTCAGCATAATCCCCATCCCTCCCCTGGAGATTGGAAACAATGGTTCCCCATGAGGGAACGGGTGGTTTGAACAGTGGAGTCTACAGCATTGAACCTGTCTGAGGTCTCACTCCTGCTGAAACCTCACCATCTCCAGGGTCCACCCCTCAAATCTCCAGGAATTTCCCAACCTGGAGTTGGCAACCCTACCTCCCAGCCAACTGTCAATGTATTGTTATCTGCCCCCTGGCTTCAGCTTTCTATCTCCTCCCCCCTAGAGAACAGTTGTAATTCTGAGTGATCTCCAGTCCCCACCTGGAGATTGGCAACAATGGTTCCCCATGAGGGACTCGCTGATTTGGAGGGTGGAGTCTATGGCATTGTACCTGTCTGAGGTCC
Source organism: Lepidodactylus listeri (assembly GCA_029233225.1). NCBI lineage: Eukaryota > Metazoa > Chordata > Lepidosauria > Squamata > Gekkonidae > Lepidodactylus > Lepidodactylus listeri. The sequence goes on along the minus strand of JARCFY010000001.1, from coordinate 111,244,578 downwards.
CACTCCTCCTCAAACCTCACTGTCTCCAGGCTCTATCCCTCAAGTCTCCAGGAATTTTCCACCTGGAGTTGGCAACCCTATCTCCTTCCCAGCCAATCATCAACCTCACTCTTTAAGTTTCTATCCCCCCCCCCCCCCGCAGCCTCCACCATGCTCTGAAGCCCTGACTGCTATGTCACATTGGCTGTCATAAAGGGTCCATCTCAGCAGGGTATAAGGAAGTAGAGTCCACCATTTTCTCCAGGGGAACTGATCTCTGCCATCTGGAGAGCACTTGTAATTCTGAGTGATTTTCAGCCCTCACCTGGAGATTGACAATCATACTTCCCCTGGAGGAAAAGTAGTCTTTCTCTGCAATGGAGACTGAAGCAGCTGACATCATTCTCTTCTCCCACTTTTTGACTTGCACAACAACCCTGTGAGGTAGGTTAGGCTTAAAGTCTGTGACTGGCCCAAAATCACATACTCAGCAAGAACCTGGGTCTAGCAGATCCCAAGCATTCTTCAGTTCTTTGTACTGGTATTGAAGCACTACGGGGTGCTGTGTGAAATGCCCCGTTTCTGACAATTTATTCAATTTATTCAATTTATTCTGACAGTTTATTCTGGGCACGCTAGCAGTGTGCGGGGAAGGGGGTTATGCTGATAGTCCATTGTCTTTTCACTGTCAGAAGCAGGCCACTGAGGGGACAGTTAGACCCACCTGGCAGTGGGTGGAGAAGAGTGGACCCAGCACCCAGACAGTCCTTCCCCTTCGCTGGCTCCCTCCAGACTGAGGCCGGGATGCTGACCAGTGGCTCTGTGGGCGGGACTGAGGCAAAGCAGGAAGAGAATGCAACCAGTGGCCAGGGACCCCCTTTTGAGTGACAGTCCGTTCAGCCTACTGATTTTGGCGGCCCATGGAATCTTGCCCCTTGGAATCTTGAAAACGGCTTTATATAATAGGAAAGATAGACTAGGAATAAGGCCTGTTGTGGAAATAAATACAACAGGCTCTAGAAAGAGGCTCTGGTAGAGTGCCCCAGCCCTGGGCACTCAGTGTCAATTTGCTGTGGTGACCTCAGCTGGGTATAATGACACAGAATCCACCATTTTCTCAGGGGAAGATCTCCACCATCTGAAGAGCAGTTGTAGTTTGGCACGATCTCCCTCCCTCCCCTGGAGATTGGCAACAATGGTCATCCATGAGGGAATGGGTGATTTGGAGGGACTCACTCAGCAATCCTGCCCTTGATGCATGGGTCACACATGGTTGCCAACATGTATGTCTTCTGCTTGGTGAAGACAGGCTGAAAGTGTGCCTCAAGCCCTTCTTTCAGCCTCCTCACCAGCATTTGCACCTCTGGAAGAAGGTCTGCACATCCTGTGCCTGGCTCCAGCAATGAGGCCAGTCCCTCATGACCACAGCCAAACTTGCAATGTCAGACGGGAGCATGTCTGTGTGGCTCTTGAAGGGCTCAAGAACCTCTACAGTCTGAGAGATGATCACTCACTCCTCCTGGGTGAGTCAACTCTCTTCCTGAATGACCCCGCTCTCTGAGATTAGGGCAATCAGGGCTCTCTTCTGCTCCACCAAGTGTTCTAGCATGACATAGGTGGCGATCCAGCGGGTGCTGATGTCACCAAATAGGCAGTACTCCAGCATGCCCATCAGTGTCTGTTTCTCATGCAGCAGATATGCGTTCTTATGGCTGCATGAGAAGTGACCCATAATGTGCTGGCATTTCAGGAGGAGATGCCAGTAAGTGCGGTACCTGGCAACATGCTGGGGATTCTTTGATCCCTGGCCCAAGGCATCTCCCACCATGAGGTGGAGAAGGTGGGCCACACAGGAAATGCACTTCTGGCCCGCTGCCTTGACCACTGCCTTCATGTTGGAGCCACCATCTGTCACCATGAAGCCCATGATGATGTCATAACCTACCCACTCCTCTACTTGCCTACTGATGATGGTTCCAATGTTGGCCCCCATCTGCAGCATGTCAAGTGGTTCAGTGTGCAGCATAACCTTGTAGTAGCCGGCCTGGGGGCCCTGTCCCTGCCTATCAGCTATTTCCTGCCCCCCGATGTCACTGGGTTGCCACCAGTGGGCAGTCAGTGAGAGATATGCTTTATGCCCCTGTTTAAAGGTCCAGATGTCTGATGCGAACAGCCCTCCCTGCATCACAGGACAGCTGTTCCTTCACAAAGTCCCTGACAGCCCTGTAAAGTGATGGCACCATGGTCCTGCTCATCGTGGTACAAAAAGGAGCCATGTATCAGGGCACAAGAAACCTGAAGATCCTCCACAATACAGGACTCTTGGCCAACTTGAAGGGGAACCCTTCTAGGACAATCAGCTTGGCAGTGGAGTTAGTGATCATCCTACTAGCATGCTTCCTCCCTCCCTAGGCACTCTAGTGCCACTCTCTCCAAACATCTCAGTGAGAGATGCCTGGCATCCCTCCCTTTCTGTGGAACTCTGTGAGAGAGCACCGGAGGTGATTGCTGCAGGATTCACTTCCTGGCTGGCTGCTGGTGGTGGCCGCTTGGCCATCCCAGCAGCAACAAGTGTCTCCCCCCAAAGAAGCTCCACCTGGTTGTGCATCCTCAGATGGTTCCGCATCCTGGCAGGTGTGAAATGGTGTGGGTCCTTTCCACAGCTGATCTGGGCCCTACACAGCTGGCACTGTGCATACTGTGGCTCCTCCAACAGCCAGAAGTACTTCTAGACGATGGAGGTGAAGTGGGACCCATGCTGACCAGTAGCTTCAATCACCACTCAAGCCCCCTCCTGTAAGGAGCTCGGGGCAGACAGTGTGTCTTGGGGGGACACAAGGAGAACGCTGCCTGTGAGGAGGGGGTTGAGATGGGGGCACCCTGGGGTGCATCTCCTCCATCTCTTCCTCCTCCACCCCCTCCAGCCTCCCCTCTTGTCTCTCCCCAGAAGGCCTGCTGAAGCCTAGAGGGACTGGAGCAGTGGCAGCCACCCAGCTCCTTCTCCAGTCTCTCCATAGCTCTCTGAATCCATGGGGTGGGACAAACTGTCCCCAGAGATTAACCCCACAAACAGTTCTTGCTGCCCCTCCTCCTCCCGCTGAGCCTCAGCACCAATGGCTTGAGGAGGGACTACTTGAGCAGCAGACCCCTGCCCAGTGCCAGCACCTCTGCTGAAGCCCCCCAGGAGCCTCCTCTGGGAAGAGAGCCACACATGACTTCTTCATGGCACCGCTCTTGTCAGGCTGTGGAGTGGTCCTGCTCTGAGGTATAGGGGGAAACCACAGTCCTACCCCTACCCCTCTCCTCCACCCCTCTGGTCTTCTGCTTTGCCTTGCCCCCAGGGCCCCTCTGTGTCCCTTCTCTGCCACTCATTGTGTCACCTTGGGCCAAACTCTGAGTAATCTAACTGTAGGTAGGGTGTTTAGGCACCTAAGTAACTAACTGCACTGACACCTGAATCTGACAGAGCCTGAAACCTTTTTAAGAACCCTTCCACCAAATATCTACCTTGATTTTCAAAAGACCCTAAGCTATCCTTTCTTCAGTTTTTTTTTCTTTTGGTACTATACTGGTTTAAAACTTGGTGATCCTGCTTCTCCCTAGCTGAAGGTTTTATAAACCTATCCTAGAGATGGAAACAAACCTTTTTGGAAGTGCTGGGGTCTTAACCTTGTCCTGGCTAATGTACTTGGACAAACCTGATTTCCTAAGAAGGAAATGCAGGTGTCTGTGAGATGAACTAAAAAGCTGGGGTTGACCCTAGGCAATGGATAAGCACTGGCCTTCAATGAAGGTCAGGTGCACAGAACACTATTTGTGTAAATGGTTAAGGCTACTTATAAACGTTGCTTTTAAGGAAACCCTTCCTCACCTCTTTTAATAGTATCCTATCTGGACTAGTTAGGTATATGAATGAACTACAGCCCTACACTGGATTACTTAAAGTTTAAAAACAAAAGAATTCCTGAACAAACCATTATTAAACTGACCTATTTAAATCAACGGCCCTAACAAACCAGCAGCACCCACCCACAAGCCTAGAAAACCCTTTTTAAACCCACAAATACCCCAACCAATGCCACACAAGTGACCAAAACTGAACAAGTGCCACTGCCAACTGCAAAGCCTTAGAGAGACCAGCAGCAGAGCTGACCTCACCAGCAGCACTCCCCCCAGCAACCAAAAGGAAATCCTTCCTGATTCTGTCTGTCTGTGTCAGTCTGTCTATCTATCTACTAAACAGGAAGAAATCTATCTATAAAACCAGAAAGCAATCAAACACACTATCTATCTATCTATTCAACAGGAAAACCAGGGGTCCTTTCATAAAAAAGAGGTGCAGGAGCTCATTAGCATAACTTATTTGCATATGCCACACCCCCTGACGTCACCGGAAGTGTCAGAAGGCCACACACCCCTGACATCACTGGAAGTGTGTTAGAAGAAAGGAAGGAAGGAGAGAAGGGAGGGAGGGAGGGAGGGAGGGAGGGAGGGGGGATGGAACAAAAGAAACAGGAAGGAAGGTAGGTAGGTGGGGGAGAAAGAAAGAAAGAAAGAAAGAAAGAAAGAAAGAAAGAAAGAAAGAAAGAAAGAAAGAAAGAAAGAAAGAAAGAAAGAAAGGGAGGGAGGGAGGGAGGGAGGGAGGAAAGGAACAGGAAGGAAGGTAGGTAGGTAGGTGGGGGGGAGAGAGAGACAAGAAAGAAAGGAAGGAAGGAAGGAACAGGAAGGTATGTAGGTGGGTGGGGGGAGAGAGAGACAAGAAAGGAAGGAAGGAAGGAAGGAAGGAAGGAAGGAAGGAAGACAAAGAGACAGACTAGGTGCTTCTCCCCCCTCCTTCAGGCCTAGTGGCTGTCAGCTACTCAGCCAGCGTTTCCCCCCCCACCTTGCTCTTGCTTGGGCCTGAGTGGCTTAATGCCACTCAGGCCCAGCTTTTCCCTCCCTCCCTCCCAGGAGCCCAGGAAGGGAGAGCAGGGGGCAAGGGACGGGGGCTTCTTCCCGGGCGGCAGCGCTTGCCGCGGCCTGGGAAGGGAGAGCGAGGGGGAGGGACGGGGGCTTCTCCCTGGGCGGTGGTGCTTGCTGCGGCCCGGGAAGGGAGAGCTGGGGGAGGGATGGGGGCTTGAGTGGGGGGGGGAGGGATGGGGGCTTCTTCCCAGGCAGCGGCGCTTGCCGCGGCCCAGGAAGGGATAGCTGGGGGGAGGGACGGGGGCTTGAATGGGGGGAGGGATGGGAGCTTCTCCCCGGGCGGCGGAGCTTGCCGCGGCCCGGGAAGGGAGAGCTGGGGGGAGGGATGGGGGCTTGAGCGGGGGGAGGGATGGGGGCTTCTCCCCGGGTGGCGGCGCTTGCCATGGCCCAGGAAGGGAGAGCTGGGGGGAGGGATGGGGATTTCTTCCTGGGCGGCAGCGCTTGCCACGGCTCAGGAAGGGAGAGCCAGGGGGGAGGGAAGGGAGAGCCGGGGGAAGGGCAGGGGCTTCTTCCCAGGTGGTGCTTGCCATGGCCGGAAAGGGAGAGCCAGGGGGGAGGGATGGGGGCTTCTTCCTGGGCGGCGCTTGCCGTGGCCCAGGAAGGGAGAGCGGGGGGGGGAAGGATGGGGGCTTCTTCTTAGGCGGCGCTTGCTGCAGCCTGGGAAGGGAGAGCTGGGGGGGAGGCTTTTTTCCCCGGCCGGCGGCCTGCCGCCGGCTCAGGGACATTGAGCGGGGGTGGGGGTCTGACCCAGCGGTGGCCCTGCTGGGGGCGGGGCTTAGTAATGTGCTCGCCCCCCAGCGTCTTCATTGGCGGAGCGGCGCTCCGCTTCGCTCCGGCCCCAACGGAGCCCTGAGGAAAACTATGAAACTGCGGGGACAGAAAGAAGGAAAGAAAACCAGGGCACTAACAACAACAGCTGACCAATGAAACCCAAGGCAACCCCCCAAAAAAACACTAGAACAGCTCCAAATAGACAAAAAACCAGTACAACCTTTACATCCACATAACCCTAACCGCACAATCAGAAAAAAAAACCCAAGGCAAGCAAGACTCCCCCCCCCAAGCAACAACAACCAGCACAACGTTTTAAACTTATAAAACTTTAAAACATTAAAGAGAATTTTCCATTTAGGATTAATCTATGTTTACTGGTTGTAGGAACTCTAAACAATTCCATTCAGAGATATTTGTTCTAATTCATGTTTATAAATTTGATTGTATATGCTTAGCATTTTGTCCACATTGGGGGGGGGGATATGAAAAGAGTGTGTGGATTTCTAAGATGAGCAATGCCATATACTATTCAATAATTGCTTGATTGTAATTATTGGCAAATGAGACAAATATAACTTTTTAGAGTGTTTATTGGGTATATACATTAGTTGATCATTTGCATTTCTTCTTTTCATCATCCTTTTTACACCGTGACCCCGTTGTTTTTGTAATAACCCAGTATCAGAGCATTGGATCATTAATCAAAGACTCTCAGTGATTAATCAGTGTACCTTTAGCCACATGAAGAATGTGTTCATTGGCTTTCAACATGGGAAGAATTTTCCCTACATCAGCATTTACCACTGAAAAGGTTTTCTCACCTCCGGCTGATTTCATCTCAGACTGATCTTAGTCATTTTGCCAAAGCTCTACTCTTCTGATCAAACCAAGACTTCCCTCCAAATGCCCCCCACTTTCCTCTCTGCACAGCTTCCTCTCTCTATTGTCTCTGTATAGGAATTGCCAGTAGTTTCATAAAACTATACTGCTCAAGGTTATTTGTGGTAAATCATGTTAATTAAGCTGGAGTTTATAGATCATTAGTTTATAGATCCCTTTGATACAGTTATCTGACCTAGCAGGAAAGATACTTGCATGGAAGCAGACTTCAACATCTATAACCAGGATCAATGGAGATGCACACCCAAATTTACATTCACATCACAGTGTTCACCCAAACACTAGCTTTGTTGCACGAGGAGTTTGTGCTCCCAGGCTACTCAGAGTGCATGACTAGAATTAGATCAAGGTCTTCATATAATCCATAAAGATGTTAAAAAATAAAAGTGTAGACCATTTTAATTATGCAAATACTAATACATTAGCCTCTGTTTATCTTGGGTGGCTTTTGCCTTTACAAACCCAAGTATGGTAATTACATAGCAAAATGCACTTTCATAGAAAATGAAAAAGGCCTTCAGAAATTCTTGGAGTATTGCATGGACACATCAAAGCAGAAACATGAAAAAGAAGTGAAATGCCATCTGTTCTTAGAGTGATTTTGGGTAACTAAACAGAAATGAATTATTCATTTGGTGGATGTTCTCGCCCTATTTTATGATTGAGTGTTTAGAATTAAAAAAAACCTGTAGCAAATTTCTTCTGAAATTAATTCTTAGTCTGTAGTTTGCTTACAAAGGCTTTGTGACAAATATATGTTTTAGAATTTGTGTCGCACTAAGCCCACAGTATTGATTTTGAAGGAGGTAATAAATACTTTGTGCATCACAAAAGTTGCCACGAAGCTACTAAAAATGTGGGTTTTCTTAGGCCTAGCAAATGCATAAAATAGGTGAAATCATATTTCACTAGTTATCCACAAAATTTTTCAGGTCACTATTAGGAATGATCAGATTTATCTACTTCTATCCCAGTTAGGATTTGATCCCTCCTTATTCTGATAGGAGCACTCCATTAACATTCCATCCACATTCATGAACTTTAAGGAACAAATCTTCGAAAGAAAGAATTGTTTCCTCTTCTCTTCCCTTCTAAGTTTTCCCCACCCCCTCCAAGAATCCATTCAGACTACATATCATACAGAGAAGTTTTTATCAAAATGCATAGGTGCATGTTTTAACAATCCTGTTCTTTAGGAATGTGAACCTCCAATGTGTTATTGAAAACATACCACATTAAAATATCACCTTTTGTACTCAAATGCATAGTTTTGCTTTCTGGAGATGACTGAGGGTGTGCCAGCTAAGGCTATACACACATAATTTGGAGGTATGCTGACATAATTTGGATTTACAATAGCATATGCAGAGATATCTGAAGAAGTGTGCATGAACAGGAAAGCTTATACTCATAATTAAACTTTCTTGGTCTTAAAGGTGCCACTGGGCTCAAACTTTGTTTTATTTTATGGCTGTTTAACTTATCACTGACAAATAACATTTCAATGACTAATGATATGTAATTTACCCTTTTTTTGCCATTGTTCTTATCCAATTACTCTTAATTGTTCAAACCTCTGAGTCATCTCATCTATTAGTAGAATAGTTGCTATTTTAAAAAAAGATCAGTTCCTGATTTAATCAGCATGTTTTTTTTAAGGTTCTCAGAATGAGGAATGTGGTTCCCCATATGCAGGATAAAGCCGTGCAATTTTCTTTAAACCTTTCAGAAATATACAGTGTTTAACTCACAACAATTTTCATCTACCTCTTTTTCTGTCTCCCAAACAAATCTTTTTCTTCTGTTCAGCTGGAAGAGGTCACCTATGCAACTTCTAACGGACACTTAACAAAGCTCTCAGAAAATAATTTCCTAACAATTAACACCCATTCAGGAAACATCATAAGGCATTCTGAGTCATGAACATAAAAAGAACAATTAAGCAGCAGCTGCATTTTTTTAAAAAAAGTAGTTGAACTCCCAAACCTGGCATAACATGCATCAATATTGCTATCAATTTTAATGAAAAAAAATCTCTTGGTAAAATAGATTGCCTGCTGTGATTTAATTCCACAGATTAAAAGAGCCGATGTGACACCCCCTATTTGACTTAAACCCATTAATGCCCGAATTTTATGTACTGCCCTCATGTGAAAGGAGATGTTTTACAATACTGAGAGACTGAATCAAGTGCATTAAAAGTGAAACCTACTTAATTTTACAGGAAGTGTAATTCGTTAAAGTTGGACAGGCAAATTTTTGATTCTCAAGTTAATTTCTGATAACAGAACTATAGTATGTTGTAATACTAGAATTGATTTTAAATGAGATAACAATCACATGGCTAACTGTGACGGACCTTCAAGGGTTAGTGCCTAACAGTCTGAAAACCTTTGAGTGACTGGCTGTTTGAATTCTGTTGAGAGAATCAGTTAAAAAGTGACAGTTGGGAACTTGACAGTTGAAGAAAAGACAGTTTAACACTGACTGGGAAGGAGGCTAAGAGAGTGAGTGGATCAAGGAGGACTCTCATTCAAGCCAAAAAAAAGGGGGGGAAACTGCTTCTAGAAAAGAGGAGTGATCCCTGGTTTGTGTATAAAGAAGGATTTAGGGAACTTGGTTGATGTTCCTGCCTTCAAACTTCACATGTTGGTGAAACTCAGAAATCTTTGCTTGAGTGTTTAAGCAGAAACTGAAAAGAAAGCCTCTCTCCTCAAAGTTTTAAAGATCTTGTTGAATAGTAGAAACACTTACTTGATGGCAACAAATTATCTGGTGTGTTAATACAAAGTTACCACAGTTTAATTATTTGTTCACCTCACCCATCCTACACCTGATTCCACCTGACCTTTTCTCCTCCAAGTTATTTTGAACTTTCAAAAGCCTCTTGTGTGCCATTTCAAAAGCAAAATATAAAAAGGTGATTTTGTCTCTTCTATCAATTTGCTGGGCTGGGCCAATGTCAAAATATACATATGTAATAAAACAACTGGGTGGGAAAGAAAATAAAGGGGCTGCTCAGCAAGAAAGGAGACAGATGGGAAAATCCTGCATGTGAGGGAGGGTAGAAGACGAGATCATCATAATAATACGTCTCTAACAGGTTTCTAACAGGTGCCCCCTCTTCAGAGGCTTGACTTCAATGGGTGACCATGTACTGATAAGTAAGCAAGGGCCAGAAATCTGGCCTCCCCAACTTAGCCATCCACATCCACCTCCTCTGTTCCCATACAATAAGGCTGGGCATTGCCCCCAATGCTGGCTTCCACAGCAAAGTGCATCAGTTGATTCGGGGTGGACTGAGCCAGGTCTTACCAGCACCATGGCCCTTGCCATGTAATGGGGCAGACTATCAGAAAAGTGTAATCAGGAGAGCTGCCTCTGTTGGGGGGCCAGGATACTTGCAACCCCAGATTGAGCTGTTAGCACCCTCCCTTGACAGAACCCCCCTTGGCTGGTGGACAGGCACAACTGTGAGTTAGAGTGCCTGCAAGCAATACTCTGTGGATCAACTGGCCAAGCAACCTTGCAGGATCAGAGCCCTTTTGAGGCAGCAGCAGAGCACCAATCACTTGTCATCACCAAGCACTTTCACCCAAAATGGGTGTCATTTGTATTGCAACAGCATCTGCCTCTGGGAGGGATCTCATGGAACATCCAATCCCAGTTATGGAACTGTGGACCTTGCCAGGGCACCAGAGACATCACTGAGCTGAGCACAGTACCTGTGCTGTTTGCCATCATGTGTCTTTCTTTGTTTTCCTGCAGGTGGTGATTCAATAGTGAAACCCAGCCACTTGACCCCTCCAATTTTCTCCGTCTCCAGTTCCAAACCAAAGCAAAGATCCATGGTGTGAAGATATAGAACCAATATAACGAAAGCACCGTGTATAGGCTATTAAGGCAACTACTGAATCTTTTAGAACATTTACCAAATAAGCTGTACAGATATCTTAAGGTCAAATAAATTATTAAAAGCTCTGCTGTGTGTAATTATTCATATTCAATACTCATGTGCAACATTAATATCTATACATGAAAAATTAAATTGTATATAAAACAGTTGAATAATATACACAAAAATCTATAGTCTCAAGCAATAAATACACCATGTATAAAATTTAGGAAAAATGCAAATAAATAACAACTGAAGATCAGAAAGAACAAGAAGATATGGGCGGCCAGTTAACAATTCCATTTCAAAGAATATGTTCATCATGTCTAAAGGAAATTAGTGGTTCAGAAACTTTCTTAAAGAAATAAGTTGCACACTAGCAGAAAAGGTTTTAAAAATATATACAAATGTTATAACAGAAATGCAACTTACATTAATAACCAGTAGTAAAAACTATACTAACAAAACTTACCGAGCCTACTAGAATGAATTACATTAGAGTCAAAATGCCTCATGTTACTTCATTAAAGTTGAAAACATCTGAAATACACAATGAGGAACCATAATTCACAAAAAGCTCATGTGCAAATGAACTCGACTGCAATAAATTCTCAAGTCAAACATACATACCATAAACCCATGCAGTAGGCAATTTGCAGTAGTCGATAAACACCTGTCCAGATTTCAAGATGGCTGGCAATTAATTATTGCCAGCAACACAAGAGCTTAAAAGAACAGTCTTAACAAGGTGAGAGTTGGACTATAAAGAAGGCCGAGCACCAAAGAATAGATGTTTTTGAATTATGGTGCTGGAGAAAACTCTTGAGAGTCCCTTGGACCGCAAGGAGATCAAATCAGTCAATCCTAAAAGAAATCAACCCTGACTGTTCCCTGAAAGGCCAGATACTGAAGCTGAAGCTCAAATACTTTGGCCACCAAATGAGAAGGGAGCACTCACTGGAGAAGACTGATGCTGGGAAAGATTGAAGAGGGCGGCAAAGGATGAGATGGTTAGACAGTGTCATCAATGCAACAAACATTAAATTAAGCAAACTCCAGAACACAACAGAAGACAGGAGTGCCTGGTGTGATGTGGTCCATGGGGTCATGAAGAGTCGGACTCAACTGTGCGACTGAACAACAACAAACAAGGTAATTACAAAATAGATTGCAGGTCCATTCACGTGTTATAGAATTAAAGGGGCATTGCTACAAAGTATCCTTTGTATTAAACACAATAAACGGGATCATATTAACCTTTATCATACAGAGAAAGGATGTATACAAAACACCTCTCATATGAAACCATAACAATGATTCTAAACATCCTGAGTTGACAAAACTACAATACCAAACATCTTTACAGAAATGATAAGTCTAATGTCTGGTTCAAACCAGAATGAACAACTGTTTAAAACTTATGAATGAACCGTGCTTCTTGTTGTAAAACCGTGCTTCTAGTCACATCAGTTTGATTATATGGATGGCTTGAAGCTGATACAAAACCCAAAAACCCGAAAATAATCAGGTCGTTAACATTCAGTAAAATTGACTGACCATAGGTGCTTCTAGGACTTTATGATGAATACATGACATGTGCTCCGTAATTCTTATCTTAATGGGTCTAGTACCGATCCCTGTGTACAATAATTGGAATGCACATGTTATCCAATAAACCATATTCCTAGAGTTGTAGCTGGTTCTTTGTTTACAGGTACAGTGTCCTCTTGGATGCTTAAACTCAGTGGTTACTAATGCTAAATGGCAAAAAAGCAATGTTGACATTTTACATGTCCAGCCTACCTCTGGAGTGTCCTGACTCATGCTGCTGTTCTACCCAGGAATCCACCTCACTAGGAACGCACTGTGCTAGGGAAGGCTCAGTCAGTCTCCCCATAGTCCCTGTGATCAGCTACCAAATACAGTTTCCCAAATTTACTTGGCTTTTTTGGCTTTCAGGTAGCTGAATGCCAACTTCCCTCCCCTGTGGCTTCCCTAGTCAATTTCACTCACCACCAGTCAGCTGTTAGGTTTAACACCTTTAAACCTAACAGCTGATAGGCCAGTGGGAGTGAAATTGACCAGGGAAAGCCTTCTCTCTCTGCTTTCCCTTCTCCAACTGCCCCATAGCTGCTAGAGAAACATAGGCATAGAGTGCAGGTATGTTTAAATGCCTTTCTTTCCCTCCCCAAACTCAGGGAGGGAAAGGAAGGCATTTAAACATGCCTGTGCTGTCTTTGTCTGCCATTCTCCAGCTGCCCTGTGGTCACAGGGCAGTTTGATAAGGGTAGGTAGGGAGCCCAAGTATGTTTCCATGGGTCAGCTGAGGAAGCCAAGGGAAGGCCACTCCACTGCTACAGAGAGACTCAGGATGGGAGGAGATAGTCAGCACAGGCATGTTTGAACTGTCTTTGCTTGCCCTTCTCCAGTCATAGTCTGAGATTCAGACTATTTAAAAATTATACTTTAGACTTGACCTGGATAGCCCAGGCAAGCCTGATCTCATCAGATCTTGGCAGCTCAGCAGGGTTGACTCTGGCAAGTACTTTGATGGGAGACTTCCTTGGAATACCAACAGTTGTGAGGCAGGAGCAGGCTTCATTCAGCCATCTCTCTGAATATCCTCCAGACCAAGGCAGAATACAAGAAGATAACTGGTTAAGAATTTGGGGATCCCCAAGTAATACCTCTAAGATTTTTAGCATTCAATTTGATTCATTTAAAATTACACACAGATGGCATTTGTCGCCAGTTAGAGTACATTGTATATATTCCTCAGTCAGAAAAAAAAAATGTTGGAAAAACTGTGGTCAGGATGGAGACTTCTCACATTCTGGTGGAATTGCCAGGTCATCAAAGAATTTTGGAATTTAATCCTAGTACAAATTCAGAAAATTGCAGGAGATAACTTACCTGCCACGCTAGGTCCTTCTATGTACCTGGTCAGGCCCTATGGAAAACAAAGGCAAAATAAGGTTATTTTTTTCTGTTTTAGCAATGACCAGAATCACAATTGTGATAAAATGGAGAGATAAAACCAGACCCTCTCTATATCTGTGGCAAAATAAACTATGGGAGCATTTTATTTACAATAAAATTATAAGTCAGCCCTTAATGCCCAACTTAGAAAGTTACCAAATAAACATTTCAAGCTATCTGGTTCCCAGTAGTAGAATATTTGGCTAGGGAAAAGGTAATACGAAAGAATTTGTATTATCGTGATCTGTTACTCTTTTAAGGTTGTCTAATTATTAGAATAGACTGGTGGTTTTAAGTTAATGATACTTGAATGTAATGGCTTGCTTTGAATGTACAACTAATTGTTATTTTTGAGAAGCTCTCATCAGTATTCTAAATGTTAATCCTAGATATATAAAAGGCAAGCCATGATAGTGACAACTCGCCTACTCTCCCACTGACCACTGGGGAAGCTGCCTTGGTGTCCTGTTGGCTTGTCCTGTTGGCTCGGCTTCTCCATTCTCTCTCTCTCTCTCTCTCTCTCTCTCTGTCACACACACACACACACACACACACACACACACACACACACACACACACACACACACACACACCTGACACGTTGCACCTTGGGAGTTGTAGTTCTCAGCTGGCCTTACTGCAACCATAGCAAAGGGAATTAGAACTACAGCTCCCATGTTGGGAGTCCCAAGAGGCCATGGGGCATTAGCAGGGAGTCAGTTAAACTGTTAATCAGTTCATGTTAAACAGGAAGCAGCGTTGGAACTCAAAGGAGTTGAGGGGAAAGAGAAGGCCTGGACATCTCTCTAAATTACAATTGATCTCCAGATTACAGAGGTCAGTCCCATGGAGAAAATGGTTGCTTTGGAGAATGAGTTCTATGGCATTATATCTCACTGAAGTCCTTCAACAAATCTGCCCTTCCCCTTAGTATTGCCAGCCTCCAGTTCTCCTAGAGAAAATGGCTGCTTTGGGCAGTGGATTCTATGGCATTATACCCTGATAAGGTCCCTCCTCACCCCAAACTCTGCCCTCACCAGGCTCTACCCCTCAAATCTACAGATCTGCCCCTCCTCTTTGTATTGCCAACCTCTAGGGACCACCTCCCTGTATTGCCAACCTCCAGGGGTATCTCCAAGATCAGTTTTCCTCGAGAAAATGACTGCTTTGGGCAGTGGACTCTATGGCATTATGCCCTGCTGGGGTCCCTCCCCACCCCAAACCATGCCCTCCTCAGGCTCTATCCCTAAAATCTACAGGTATTTCCCAACCCAGAATTGGCAACCCTGTAACTGGCTACAGAACTGCTTTCCAGACTCTTGGAACCCAGAAAACATGGCATAGAAGGAGGTGCTTTTCTACCTTAGCTGCCACTGCATTGCCCCAAATCAGCATGAGTCGGGGTGGAGGGAATATACCTGTTACTATGCAGCTGTCCTTCCATACTACCCACTTAGAACAGCAAAATGACTTGAGACAGCCCTGCCTTATAGCTAAGCAGAAGGAAATAAACATGGCTCGCTTCCAGCTATTGTCCCCTCCCTCCACTGCCCCACCTGCCACAGCTGGGACATTCACCTGGAGCCTCTTTCTATAGCCTGTTGTATTTCTTCCCACAATGGGCCTTACTCCTAGTATGTTATAAAAATCATGTTAAATAAAGAATTATTTTTTTAAAAAAATTACTTGCAAAGTTATCCAATACACAGAAGGGGCTGATGTTGCCTAGTAACTACTTGGGGCCTAGAAGCTTCCTGTAATGTAGTATGTTCTGTGTAGCAATCTGCCTGCCATGTGCTCCCAGGTAATGGCGTCCGCTGCATGGCCAGAGCACATGGTCAGGCAGAGAGGGGAGCTTGAATCTGGAGGAACAATAGATGTCCGGATTTTAAGCCTCCACCAATGTGGGACCTAGGTTCTCCCTGGGGAGCCAATGCGGCCAAAGGCTCCTCCAGGGAACCTATGACAAACATGCGCACATGTGAAGTCCCTATCAGGTCTTTTGGGTAAGGCCAGAGGTGTGGCTCCAGCCAGCATATAATGAGGGCCCTGGAGCCCTGATAGCATGCTTGATCTGACCATCTACTGGACATGCTGAATCACTCAATAAAGCCTTCATGATTTCACTGTTCCTGGTCTCCCGAGTCCAGTACTCTTCACTTCCTTTTTTATTTTCTATTTTGCTTGTTCCTTGCTTTTCTGCTTGCTGATTGTTCTGCAGACAAGGAGAGAGATCTGCATTGTACCTGTTTAGTTACCTGTTTTGTGTGTCTGAAAGCTCAGTAAGGGTTTTGCTTCTTGAAAGAAACTTTAACACAGTGTACTTTGTTTTAAAATATTATTTCAAGTTTGACTATGTTTTTTTTTTTGCCTGGGGGGCTGTAGTTGGGAAGAGGGAGCTTTTTCCTTTCTGGATCTTTTCAAACTAGTTTTCCTTGGTTGTTGTTTTGTGCTGCTTTCAAAAGGGTTTAAAAGGCTTGTGTGCTTGGGTTCTCTTATCTTGCCTTGGCTTACAATTTTTAACTGCTTTGCGTCTTCTCAGTTTCTAAAAGGTTTTAATTTTCAAAGGGTTTGTGTTTGGGGATCTGATTTTTCTATTTGGATTCTATGATCTGACATTTTTTGTTAGGCTTGTTGCTTTGGCTTATAGTTCTGCTGGGATTCTCTGGTTCCATGTTGGTTCTGTTGAGACTGTTGATTCAGTTTGCATCTGCAGGCTTCTGACAAGTGGTTGCTCTTGTGTGTTTAGCTATTGGCTTCTTTGCCCTAGAAAAGGCATGGGAATTTACCCCATAGGAAACAATGGTAATAAATAGGATGGCTAGGGACACCAATTCACTTGAAACCTGGGGCGGGGGGAGGTGTCTTTACTGGACAGGCAAAACTAGATTCCCTGCAATGTTTTGTTTACTTGAAAAACACCCACATCAGTCCCTCCCTCTAGAAAGAGTCTCCCATAGGGAATAATGGACCCCTCAAATTTCAGAATTCCCCCCAAAACCTGAATTTGAATTCCAAACTAGTATTGGAGACCCAAATAATCAAGAATATACATGCCGAAATTCAGATCTTTTTTAAAAAAAAATTTCCAAGTACACATCCCTTATAAAATGTTTGAGAAGTAATTTACAAATTAGATTTCAAACAGATAGCTTAGATTACTTTCAATCCTATTTTGGGCTTCTCCCTGAACTTAACATCAACCTTTATTAAGAGGTCTATGTTTTAGATTTAACACTGTTCTTGTTTTCTTTGTGTCCCATGAAATAAAATATTGTTTCCCAGTTATGACAGCAAGAGAACAGATGAGCTACTGGAGGGTTTGTCCCTTGAAGCTGTTAGTAAACAAGAGACTCAATGATTCTAGCAGATGTCTCTGATTTGAGCCCTTTCACTGCTATCCATTAGAACACATGCCAGGGGATGAACAAGATCTGGCCCTGAGCCCATCCAAACCAGGAACAATATGTTGACATGGCCAGAAGCTCTAGGAATCTAGCCATTATTCCCAGCAGCTTAATTTTTGGATCAATCATCCCAATCATATGCTCTCTCTGAATAGGCTATTCAGTCATTTTTCTCTCCCCTGGGACACTGCACTCACTTGACCTATTATTTATTTATATTTCAATCTATGTATCCTTCAGTTTATTCTTATGTTATTAATTGTCCTCAAGATGGCTCTGCAGCCCAAATACATCTGTTGGTTGTGATCTGCCAGAAGTTAAATGCTGATGTTTATTCCCTCTTTACTCTTGATTCCCTACAGAATCAGCCATATGCCTGCATTATTTCTGAACACTGAAAGTGTGGACTATTTTTATTCACTGAGTTATTTTACTTTCTATCTCTTAAAAAAGTATATATTGTCATCTTACACATTATTGAATTACTCTAATCCCATTTATTTCAATAGGAATTAAGCAGTAAGTAGGCAGTAAGCAGTGTGTAAGTAGGAATGCAGCCTCAATCCTAAGCATTTTTACCTGGACACAAGTCCTATTCAAATCCACAGGATTTGCTTCCAAATATATAGACTTAGAATTGGGAGCATTGTGTTATTCATCCTCTATTGGAAGAAGGATGGGAAGTGTGAATTGTCAAATGTAGAAGACTTTGGAAAAAATAAATATCACACAGCTGATGCTTTTTAGATAGACTCTCAACTGGTTTTGCATTGCCTTGAGCTTTTAATGTCAAATTATCAAAGGAGAGCATAGATACCTTTTGTGAAAGCTGCTGCTTTTCTTTCTTTATATTTATATTCTGCCCAAACCACAGGACATATAACAAAAGTTATAAAAATACAAACATTTAAATAATGGCCTAAAATACATATACACATAACAAAAGCTTAACATAAAGGAGCCAGTAAAATTAATCAGAAATCATCCCAAAGGGTGTGTGTGTGTGTTTTAAGTTTTATACTGTGTTTTTTTTTTGGGGGGGGGGCTTTTCTGACTGAGGATCTGACATATCTTACAAGGAAAGGATCCCATGGCAGTAAGAGGAGCCCTACAGGTTCCAATTAGCAAAAAAGGGCTGCCAGAAATCCAGCTGGGAAAGCAAACAGCTGGCCTGATGGTGGCATAGGGTCTATGTCTCTATTATACAGACTATCATCAAATAAATACACATGATTTACAAACAAAGAAAATAACCAATATAAGTTGCCCAACAGGGTCTATATGTGTAATAAATGACCCACAGGTCTATAAGCAAACACGTAAGTCTTTCTTATACAAAACACATGATCTTCAGACGAAGGACGAAGATGCCGGCTTTGATCCTTTGTTTCATCAGGAGCTTCTTCAGCTTGCTGAATATAAAACATACATGTCACCACTCCCAATGTAAACTACTCCAAATACAAATACAATTATTGATTGTTTCCTTTTAACAACAATGCATATGCATATACTTACAACCTCCTCTTACAAGGAATCCAACTTACAAGGAATCCAACTGCTATTATATTCAATTATATTCAGATGATTATTCTGTAAGAAAGATGCCACCATAAGTTATTTCCATGAATTCACACTATTTAAAACCCTAAAAGTGCAAACCTATACTTAGAAAAGCTCACCCCAAAACAAGAGCATCACTGGGCAACCGATCAATAGGGCCACAGCCTCACCTAGTTGGCATGCCTTAACAATCAACTACCCCAATACCCCTATATACACAAACACAGCATAGTATTTAAAGGGGCAGGAGATGCATTATGCTCACCTATTTCATAAAAAAGAATTAAATTCAATTGACTGATTCAAACCATAAGGATGCTAACTACGCAAACGGAAGATCCAGAACGCCTCTCTCTGTCTCAACTTTCTCTGCACATCGACCTGATTAAACTGCCAGGAGGGAATAACCTCCAAAACTAAAAATCTGAAATCATTACAGGTGTGCCCTTTTGCCATAAAATGCTGCACAAGAGGCGATTCTACTCTGCAGTTTCTAATGCAAGATCTATGCTCAATCATACGGGTCCGAACGGCCCTAGACGAAATCCCCACATAAAAAAGGGGGGGGGGAACAACCACATTTCAAAAGATACACAGCCCGTTTTGTAGCACAGGAGGAGAAGGAACGTAACACATAATCACAACACACTTCAGGGATATTGACTCTTGTGGTTTGCCACACCAGGGGGCAGACTCCACAATGCCCACAGGGATGGTGGCCTTTAGGACCTGCAGACATGTCTGTAGGGTGGATTGCCAAATCTGAGTGCACTAAGGAGTCTCGAAGGCTTCTGGTTCTTCTAAAACCTATGAATGGTGCGGTAATCATTGCTTATCCTCAATGCTCCTTTAACATAACATCTTGAGAAGGGACATTGCTTGTATTATTCTTAGGCCTTATGCCCATGACAGTCAGGTATTACAGGATAGTAATGTTAAGTGTGTTAGGTGTGGAGGGCTGTGGGCATTTAGGGCTGACCTGGAATGTAACTGGTAAGGAAAGCAAGCGATCTCGACCTGAGACCAATAAACGTCACAGATCCATTATTGTGGGAAGCTATAGTGTGTCTCTAGGCATGATGTTCTAGCTTGGCACATACATATTGCTACTGTGGCTGATTCTGCATTGGCTTTTCCCTACGTTGTTTTAGGAAACCCACGTTGGAACAGAAATCTCCCTCTGCATTGCATGCTTCTTTCACTTCCTTTGATCATCGGATTTTATGGTAGCCTCCACACGCCATGCCACTTTCGCTTTCTTTGATCATCAGGTTTTATTGTACCTTCTGCACAGATTTATGGCTGTTTTATGGCCATTCAGGGGTGACTGCAGTCAGTACAGCCTTGCCCTGAGGTATTTGAATGTGGTGTTGAGCTGCACTTTCCCCTCCCTCCCAGTTGAGAAAATGCAACATGAATGCTAGATGCAGAATCACCCTGTGATAGGAGCTGGTCCTAGGATGTGTCTCAGGGCCATACCTAGCCTTTCTCACTTGGTGGAGCTGTTACATTTCCAGGCAGGAAATGTACTCATAACCAACAAAAACTTGTATAAGCTTTCACTGTGCCCAAGTGCCTGTCTGTACTTTAGTAGCTAAGGACCAAACTGTATGTGCTGCTGGAATGGAGATTCTAAGTTTAAAAAAACAAACAGCAGGATCATAGTTTGAAATGTAGAGGGAAGGGTTAACTTCACTCACCACTTAATACCGCCTCATGCCACAGGCCCATTTTAAACTGGGGAAAGGGTGGGGGAGAAATTATGGGAGCTCCAGTTGTAGAATCCCCAGCATTATTTCTAATTAGCCCAAAAAAGTTGTTTGTAGTAGAAATGTGTAGCCATCCTATGTGTTCATGTCACAGCAGGTAAAGGACCCCCTTCCCCCAAGCACGATAAGGGGAATTGTGATCTTGGAGGGAAAAAAATCCACTCTGTCATGGACAATTTTTGGCAGACAAAATTGTGCAAATCAGGTGAACTTTGGGACTCCACAAGCCACCATGGTTGTTTCTAAAACCATAAACATTTTTGTCAAGGAGCCGAACAGACTGAGTTTCAAAGGCAAAAACACAAGTAACCAGACATGTTATTAAAATATTTATAAAGTTAATTGAAAGAATGGACAAGTTAATATGAATATAGCCAACAGATTACCAAAAGTCATACAGAACACAAAATAGTAAAGCTAGCTTTTATCTACCTAACACTTTTGAAAATTCTGTTAAAGAGTACAAAGCTTACATCCAGATGCAGTCCACAAATGAGTGGCGAATATGATTCCAACAATTTGCCAAGCATAAATTCAGGCCTCTATGGATGATGTTTCAGAAAATAACCCCAGCCCCTTGGGGAATATCATAATTATAATTTGCTGATTCCTCAAGTCAGGTGATGGTGATGTCCAATCCTAACAGGCTTTCAGGAGAATTCTCCAGAATCTTACATCACTGCTCCTGATCTCCCCCTTCCCAACACTAGGAACACATTCTAGGAGAAGCTAATGCCTCTGGCCTTGAACTGATAAGTTGGCAGGAAGGCCAAATGCATATTTAATGACACCTGAAAGAAAGGGCCAGTTCAGTTATTTATACAGTAACCCTTGAGGGGAGGCAAGAATGGTGCTTGCCTCACAGATTGCTATTTTAAAAACAACCTCTCATTCCTTAAGTGAAAGCTCAAATTAAAAGCCTTCAATACATTATCAAATGGGGACTTCCAATACTTGGTGGCATCAATGGTGGGTGCATGTTCCCGAAGCTCCAGGAGATTCAGCCTGGACCTGGTGGTGAGAAGGGGTCCCAAACTGGTGTGGCGACCCAGGGATTGAGGCTTCCCTTTGACTCAGTAGGTTCTGCTGCTGTGGAGCCCTCAGGCACATCAAAGTGCTTCCAGATGGCTGCAGAAGGCAAGATAATCAAAGAGAAAAGAATCTTGAACATGGTATGCGGGGCAAGACGGTTAAGTGGCCAATTTATATGAAGATTCTTTGGTGGTAGCTTAAAGCGAAGGGGATTTAAGGTTTAAATCCCCCCTCCTACTTTACCGGTTTAAAGAAACAGCAGACCAAAGAATCTGAGTGCTTGCTACATGGCTGGAGAACAAATGGGACTAATTTAACTAGCAGAGGCTGGAAAAAGAGGAATTTTTAACCAACTTTTGGAAACTTTTCTAAATTGTAAACAAAAAATAATGACTGGACGGAGTGAAAAGATGGCGAGGAAACCCAGACCTTCTCCTAAAGCCACATCAACACTTCCTGCTACAAAGTGTGAATCTAGTACAGACCTGAATGCAGCATTGGCAACAGCTTTGGCCCCCTGATGGACCAACTGACTGCAGTGAATCTTAAGCTGGATACTTTGCAAAAGCAAGTGACAGATGCAAGCATGAGGTCTGAGCAGACAGCTAAAGTGTTGGCAGAGATTAAAACCAAGGCAGAGAAGACAGATTTAAGAATGAATATGATGGAAAAAGAGAGGATTTCTGATAAAGATAATCTTTTGAGACTTCAGATGGAAAGGTCTTTTTCCCCCCTGAGATTCCAGGGCATTTCTGAACAAAAAGGAGAGAACCTCAAAAAGATCCTGAGTGATGCTTTGGCTCCAATGACAGATTTACAAGCGGAACAATTACAAAGCGATATGGATATGGTCTACAGGATCTATCCCGAATTTGTAAAGAAGAAAAAATCTGCCTGGAGAGGTTATGGTGAGGTTCTCAAAGAAATCAACTAGAGATGTTGTGCTCAAGGCCACAAACAGAAATGCCCTGAAGATTCAAAAAGTGGATATAAAAGTTTTAAAGGACATTCCATTTGACATTAGAAAGAAGAGGAAACCCTACAAGAATTTAACTACTTTCTTACAAGCACAAGGCATCTTATACCATTGTATTACTCCAGAAGGCCTGGTTTTCAGCTTCAAAGACAAGAAACAAAAGATTGACTCAGTTGCGAAAGCAAAGAAATTTCTGGATTTTTGCAAAGAAGACAAAGATAAAGCTTCCACAGGGGACCCTTTCGAATATCAAGAGAGCATCTATGGACTGGAAAGCTCAGATACATCTGGAACTAAAAGCTCAGAAGAAGTAGGGTCAGATGAAGCCTTAAGAGCAGCTGCAGCAAAACCCCAGAGAAGAAAGAAGAAAAAGAGAGGACATAAGCAGAAAACATTAATGATGTGTTAAAAGTCACATATTTTTACTGTATCCCATTTAAGTTTCAACCATGCATGTAATCTTTTTTCATTTATAGGTCTGAGATATCTAGTATTTAGCATTAAGAAGCCTGCATATTTAAATATTTTCTTGAAATTTGAAGCAAGAGCATAATATCAGTATAGCAATCTGACTTCTGTATACCTTAGGGTAGTGTAGGTTTTTAGTTAGTGTAGTAGTTTTAGCTGTGTGTGTAGTTGTAGAAAATCAATAAACATATACTTAAAAAATACATTATCAAATGTAACACCATATTTATAAGCTAATTTCTTTAGAAAGGCAAAGATGATCTTGAACAGCTAATGAATAATGTATTTTAATGAAATCACTATTTAATTAAGTACTATAGAAAGACATTTAGTGATAGAAAACTGGTTAATTATTTCCATTTCTTTTGGATCAGATTTGAATTGGGTATACTGTTGGGAGCAAACTAGGAAATTAAGGTAGAAAAATCTAGAGACGTTTGCATTAACAAATATTTTGTTGAAAGGTGATACTTTACCTGTCCTGATGTTGAGAGTAGAATCTGCAGCAAAAAAATACAGTGACTAAGGGAAGGGATCATGTACTGATGAACAGAACATGTGGGAGATTCCAAACTGCACTAGAATGAAACCTATGAGGCAGGGCAAAGTGGGGGGGAGAGAAGAAGCAGAGGCAAGAGAGAGAACAATGGGCAGATGCTCTCCTTATATACCCTAAAGTGACTAGGTGGGCTATGCTTGGTCAGTCACATAGGAAATCTAGAAAAAAAAAAACCCAGTTACTAATGGTCAGGAGATGACCAGGAGAATGGGATTAATGGTTGGGTAACTGACATGATATTTCTTAATAGTGACACCTTTCAGAGTTTGGGGTTTAAGACAAAGGAGAAGAACATGTGGGAGATTCCAAGCAGTCAGTCAAGGTGCTTGGCCAGCCATTACCTTCAATGATCCGAAGATCTGCAGATGGGTTATCTTGATGGGTGATGGGTGTGTTAGTCAGCCCAGTTAATCCTGCCATGGCCAAGTTCCTTAGTTTAACTTGATGATGACTACGTACAGTTTTGGGTAATACTGCTAGGAGAAGGTGGGGGGGATGCCTGCATGGTGGAGACAATGCTTGTTCATGGCATTTGAGCAAGAAAGTTCAGATTGTCTCTGCAAAGCATGGCTTTTCTATAAGTCTGGATGCTAGTTCCATGTGACTGTGATTCTCAGGAAGGCTGGCATGCCATCTACCTGGGTCTGCAGTGACTTTAGCAATGCAGGGATGGATGGCATTGGGTCTTTCATGGGTCCGCATCTGGTTCAACATGCCGCTTCAGTTGCTTCCCTTGGCTGGGCACATGTCTTCAGTCCAGTAAGCTGGATCTGTCTCATGGTCACCAATCAGTCCATTTTCTCTGGCACACTCATTGTACAGTTCAGCTTTGGAGTTATATTTCAAGTCCATACTTTATAAGAAGCTTGCAGGGCAACACTATGCTAGCAATATATATTTCACTGACTTTTGCAGCACACCATCAATACAGTGGGATCAGACTGCAATTAACAGACGACTGAATAATGGTTAAGGAAAATACTATGAGGGTTTTTTTGGTGCTTTGGGCATCATCACTTCATTGTGGAAATGTTTGGTTTGGGAAACAATTCTATAATGTTCTTCAATTTGAAAACATTCTAGTCATTACATAGTGCACTATGACTTTTTTTATTAATGCTGACTGATGAATAAACCACAAGGATTTGAACCCAACTGTTTATATTACACATCATATATAAAAAGTGGCTCCCTGTGCCAAGTTGGAAATTTTCCCTTAAGACTTACTACTAAAAATCTAATGATGTGAAACTGAATTATTAAAGGTATCACAGAAAGGATAAAGATGTTTCGAATTTCCACATCAATATACTCCAGAAGAAAGATAGCAAAAAATAGAGCAATTTTAAGAGCTGGGGGAAAAAGTATATCTTATTTAAGATGGGCACATTTGAAAAGGCCAGAGGGGAGACTCAAATACACCAATGGTCATATAAATAATAGTATTCTTTAAAATTACACTGTTTTTCCCTTTAAGAACTGTATTCGTAATTGTATTTTTGTGCCTACTGACTTAAATGTGAAACTTAAACACATACTTAAATCTTTCCCTCAGTGGGATTGGAAGTCTTTGTGAAAATTTGATTATGTCCTCACTTGCACACAGAAGTTGACCTGGACATCTCAGCAGTCATTAATAGACAGCAAGTTATACTCTCATATAATAAAACATAATAAAACCAAAGGAGTAATCTGAATACAAATTAAAAAGTTATATGTTTACCTTTCAGTAATATGCTTTTTAAGTCAGAGGTGGCTGTGCTAAACACAACGATGAAGGGATAGTGTTAGCGAGGAACAAATAGCTAAGGATATAGTTTAACTTCTGTTTTTACCATTGCAAACATGCCTGTTTTATACAAGGTTTATATTTTTTTCTTATATCTTATGTGTACTTATTTATTTATTTATCTTATGGGCAGGATTACACACAGGAAGCATATAGTAATATAAAATAAAAGTGGAGACCTGAAAGAAACTTGCGGGATGGTTATCCCATTCCTCACACCATTGCTTCCTCCCCTCTCCCCCCACCTCTCTAACACTCTTTCTCCCTTCTGCCCCACATTTCTTTCTCTCTCTCCTCCATGCATGTTACTTCCTCTCTCTTTCTAACCTGTCATCATTCTCTTTGTTTGTCTGCCTCCCCACTTTACCACTTTCCCTCTCTTGCTGCCCCCATTCCCTCTCTTTCTGCCCCCATCACTCTCCCAGCCTCTTGCCTGCATTCTCCCCCACACCACATAGCAGCAGCAGTGGTGGTTGTAGTCCCAGCCATGTACCTGCTTCCCCTCCCCCCAACAGCAGCAGTGGCAGCACTCTGGGAATCACAACAGATCTCCCAGCTACAGAGATCAATTCACCTTAGGGCTGCCAGCTCCAGGTTGGGAAATCCCTGGAGATTTGGGGTTGAGCCTTGAGACAGTGAGGCTTGGGGAGGCAAGCAGCCTCAGCAGGGTATAATGCCATAGACTCAACCCTCCAAAGCAGCCATTTTGTCAAGGGGGACTGATCTCTGTCACCTGGACAACAGTTATAATTCTGTGTGATCTCCAGCCCTCCCCTGAAGGCTGGCAATGGTAGTTCTCATGAAGGAAATGGCTGATTTGGAGGGTAGAGTCTATGCCATTATACCAGTCTGAAGTTCCTCCCCTCCTCAAACTCCACCCTCCCCAAGCTCCACCCCTCAAATGTCCAGGAATTTCCCAACCTGGAGTTGGCAACCCTATTACCTTCCCACCCAACAGCCAACCTACCTTTATCTGCTTCTCTGTCTTCAGCTTTCCATCTACCCTCCCATCCCCCACAGCCTCTACTTAGGAAAATTACAGTCTTTCTCCACAGTGGAGACCAAAGCAGCTTACATTATTATTTCCTCCTTGTTATCTGCACAACAACCCTGTGAGGTTGGTTAGGCTGAAAGTATGTGACTGGTCCAAAATCACCCAGCCAGCTTCCACTGCAAGATGGGGATCTCAACTTGGTCTCGCAGACCCTAATCTGAAGCTCTAACTATTACATCACACTGGCTTTCATAGGGTGGCTGCTGATGAACAGTAGCAAGCAGCTGGGTTTAATTAAATCATGCAAACCAGGTGGTATCAAGTCACCCAGAGGGTGCTGCCTAGAGATGCCAGCCTCCAGGTGGGAACTAGGGATCCTCTGGAATCACTGCTCATTTCCAGACTACAGAGATAACTTCCTATGGAGATAATGGATGATTTGAAGGGTGGACTCTATGGCATTGTATCTCACTGAGGCCCCTGTCCTCCCCAGGGTCCACCCCAAAATCTCCAGGAGTTTCCCATCCTGGATCTGGCAACCATACCCCCCATCCCCTGCCAGTGGCCAGGGGAAAACCTGGCAACCCTAGACTACTGCCAGGTTTAGGGCTGCCAACCTCCAAGTGGGGCTTTGAGACCCCCCCCCCTGAATTACAACTGAACTCTAGACAGCAGAGATTTGTCTCCCCTGAGAAAATGGCTGCTTTGGAGGGTGGACTGTGGCATTATACCCAGCTGAGGCCTCTCCCTTCCCCAAACTCAGCCTTCCTTAGAGTCTACCACAGAACCTTCTAGGAATTCCCCAGCCTGGCACTGGCAACCCTTGTCAGGCCTGGCCCCATGGCTCCCCCCCTCAAAGGCCAAAATAGGCCAGGAAAGGGCCCTTCCCCTGCCTTTTACTGACAGAGCCATTTAGAAGCCTCCCTCCCCCTGAATATTCTAATCTCTCACGGTTGATGCCTGAAGTAGATCCCTGCAAAGGTCATTTCAAAAGGTATCGGGGAGAATTCAACAGTCCCTGAAGGGTTTTTTTTTTTAACTTTTTGGATTTTTCTGCAGACCCAGGAAGGCCCTTGACTATGTAGGAAAAGCTGTTGGGGAAAAGTGAGCCCCCTGTTGGCAGAAATAAGTATCTGCACAAAAAACCCTCTGGGAAATAGTATAATGGGTTGATACAATGGGTATATAGATGGATTGAACAATCCCACTAAATACTATCTAAACTTTTAATCCACTCAGTCTCATCTAGGGAAAGTTCAAAGAGCTCTGTCACATCTGCCTGGAAAGCACGATGCTCACATTCCTTTAATAGATGAAAAATAGTTTGGCAAGCTGCACCACAATCGTATTTGGGTCCTGATATTTTGCCCCATTTAAACAACAGGTCAGTACATCTGCCAAAGCCTGTTCATATTCAGCCATCTTTCATGCTTTATGTGGCAAGTCAAATCCTGCGGGCCTCTTGTTGATGTTTATCAGGTTATCTATATTGGATGGAACTGATTGCATCCATGTTCACAACCATTCATTCCTTAGACTGAAATTTTGTCATTGTTGCATTTGTGCAGATCTTATTGTTGGTTGTCCAGATGTTAGTCTGCATCGGCCCATGTCAGTCACATCTTTATGAATGGGCAGCTCTCTGTTTTTGACGATCTTTCTATATTCACAGAGAAGAGTATCTTGTCTTCTGAGATGTGGGGGAGCAATGTGGCACAACGTAGGTAGCCAATAGGTCAGAGTTGGTTTAATACTTCTGCTAATTGTTCTCACTGTTGTATTGAGTTGAGCATAAAATTTGTGAACATGGGGGTTGTTGAGCCACATTAAAGCACCGTATTCTGGAGTACTGTACACCAACCCCAAAGCTGAGCATCTAAATGTTGTAGAAGATGCACCCCAAGTTGTACCACATAATTTTAGAGGATGTTGTTTTGCATGGGTATTTTTGTTGCTACATAGGTAAGATGGTGTTTATAGCTCATTGTCCTGTCCAGGGTGATGCCAAGGTACTTAGTTGTATGGTTGTATGGTTGTGTGTAAGTCAGGTGCAATTAAGGTAGGCATTTAGTTCAGAGTGGACAAGATTGTTATTTTTTAAAATATTTATTTCCGGAGAGTATTTTTGTGTGTGTGTGTTTGTGTGTACCTGGAAGTCATGGTTTCGGAGAGATGGCTTGCTGTTGCCTGCCTCTGTGTTCTGGCCCTGGAATTCCTTGCAGGTCTTCCATCCAAGTACTTGCCAGGGTCAGCCCTGTTTAGCTTCTGTGATCTGATGAGATCAGGCTTGCCTGGGCTATCCATGTCAGGGCTGATAAGATTGTTATTCAGATGGAAACAAGATCATTCTATTTTTCTTGGACTTGGAATGAACCACCATTTACAGTAGCAGTCAGCCAAAATTTCAAAGTTCCTAGTCAGTATTTCCTCAGTCCTTTCAATTGATTTGTGCCTTACTGCAATCACCATGCCATCAGCATAAGCAAACTTCTTGGATATTGTCTTGGAAACATCAGAGATGTATAGATTGAAAAGAACTGGAGTGAAGACTGAGCCCTGGGATAAGCCCTTATTCAGTTTCTTCTGTTTGCTAATTGACTGACCCATAATTACTCAGAAAGTTCTATCATTCAGCATGTTATTTAAAAAGAGTCAAAATAATGTTCCGCAGGGGAAAACTTGTACAAAAGGCCATCCCTACAGACTGCATCATAAACAGCAATCAGATCGGCAAAAACTGCTGATACCCTGCCTCAGTGAAAGTTGTTAAGCTGAGAACCTGGTCTTCACAACTATGATGGGATCTAAATCCTTCTTGCTCTATAGGGACATGTTCAATAATTCTGTCACTGATTCTGTTCAGGATTAGCCTCTCAAGGAGTTTATAACAGGAACTCAGAACGGAAATAGGTCTGTAACTTTCCGCCACATGTTTTAGTTTTCCAGGTTTCAGAATAGCAACTATCTTTGCTTTCTTGAATTCCCCTGGTCTTCCTGTTCTCATGATGCCAGTGAGAAACTTTGCAGGCCACTTCTTAGTGAATATGCTGTTATTGATCAGGCTCTCATCATGGATGCAATCAAATCCTGGTGTCTTTCCACCTTTGATATCTTTCTGTGCCTTGGAAATTTCATGAGCACTGAAATCCTTTGACAGCTTGCAGTCTTCAGGACAAGCATGTTTTAAAATCTGGAGTTTTTTTTTTTTTTTTAAATCCTGATTGTAAAATCTCAATCCTTTGGAGCGCTGGATAGAGATACCAGTTGGGCAGCTACCTGGTTTGATGTTACTGCTGGATTTCCTTTGAGTACACATGGGCTTTCACCTAGTTTTTTCAGCAGGCTCCAGGCTTTCCTACTAGAGCACCTGAAATCTGAATTTGCAGCTGCTTCAGTCCATTTTTGTCTGCATTCAGTGTCGAGTTCATGGATTAATTAATTTGCTACTTCTGGATTTTTGCTGTGAAGGAAATTTTGATACAGCATCTCATTCTGATTGCTCCAGGCTGGAATATATTCTTTCTGATATCCTCAAGGAATGAGCCTTTTGGCCACAGATATAACAGTTCCAACAAATCAAAAGTAGTTATTATGTGTTGGAGGGACCTATCCAAAACACCTATCCAGATCTTCACTGAAACTTGTCCAATTTGCCTTCTTAAAGTTCGATCATGGTCTTGGAGAAGACTTGATAACTAGTATTTGGATTCCTAGCTTGAGGATTACATGCCAATGCTGACTGTGTGGGAAAGCCTCCAGAGGACATCTGGATATAGACAAGGGCTGACTTCTCTGGTCAGATGAAACAAATATTAAATCAGGATTGGATTTCTATTCCATGCCACTGATCTGAAAGTACCTCTGTCTTCTGTGTCAAAAATGATATGCAAGCCATGTTCTTCAGCCCTGACGAAAAGTGCCTCACTGTTTTTACCATTAACTATATATCTCCAATTTCCCTGGTGACTGTTAAGGTCACCAGCGTATACAGAAGGATGAGGGCAGGTTGATAGGACAGGTACTGGCCATGAAACTGCAGGAAGTTTGTAAACACTGACATGTAACTCCCCAGCTTTTAATACGATTGTGTGGATGTCATTGTGGACATTAGTCAATACCAACTTCATATTTTCAATGTTTATTCAGGCATAAGTCATTATACCATAGGTATGGTGGTATGTGATGCCAATGTCATCACATCCCATGATTTTTGCTGTGTGGCGGGCTTGATTTTTGTTATCAAGATGAATTTCTTGAACATGAGCTAAATCTATTTTATTGGCCAGTAAGATTTGCAATAAATATTGGCATTTAGACTTGCTTATACCATTACTATTCATTTGGCAGATTCAGATTCAGTCTCCTATACCTCTTTCCATTTCCCATGAATCCCCACCTGTTCTGTGTGAGGCAGGCATGAGTCTCAAGACCCTGTTAAGTAGTAGCCACCCTGTGCAAAGTGTATGCAAACGCCAGGACAAGTCTCTAGCCTCCTTCTCAATAGGAGCTAGTAGGAGCTGCTGCCACTGCAAGCTGGCTGCCCCTCAGTTCTCACAATGCAGACAGGACCAGTTGGGTAGAGGTTGCAGAAGGCTGAGGTGGGGTGGACACTCTTTTCTCCTCCCTCTGTCAGGGGTTGGGGCTGAGGTAGGCAGTCTTCTCCCCCCTCCTTTCTAGAGGTGTTTCTGCCTCCTAGCCCACCCCAGCTGTGACTTCTAAAAAAGGAATCTCTGAGCTTTTCTCAGTTGATGTATACTACCTGTTTATTTTATAAGTCTGTTACCCAGCAGCTAGACTGTGGCAAACAAGACCTTGAGACTGTTGCATTATGGACATTCTGTGGCGGTCACATTGACTTTTGTGACAGAAGTATGTACACTGACTGCTAAAAGGAACAGTACCCTACTGAGGAAGAATCAGCTGCTGCAAAGGGAACTTCTGTCTCACCAGTCTTTTGGTCTACTTCATAAATGTAAGAAGCATGTGGATAAGGGTTTTCTGATAGACTTTTAAAAAACCTTTGTCAAAACCTCCAAAGTAAACTTAGCAGTTATGACATAAGAAGGCAGGTCCTTTCATGGTTTAGAAACTGATTAAGGAATACCTTATTTATATGGATTCATCTTCACATTGCAGACCCCATGCATTAGCTTTTACCCCCTAAGGCTCAAGAGCAGCTTTCTGGGAACAGTATGCAGTTAGAAAAGAAACAGAATGAACCCTTATTTCCCAAGTGGAACAGCACTCATGATTTATTGTACCAACCCATACTTTCTATCAACCATCCATTCACCTGTCAAGTTTCCTACCCTGAATTCCTGCAATGTTCAAAAATTCCCTTACCCCTTCTGTTAACTATTCACAGAATAAACAACACCAAAATGAGCAGCTTAAATGTTATGAATAATGAATTTGCATTGTTGCCATTTGTATTCCCAAGTCTACATACAAGAAATAATTTTTTTAAAAAAATCTGAGTTCACTTATTTGTTGATACAGTGAATTTGTAAGCCAATAGCAAGAACCTGCCAGTGCATGCTACACCACAATGCATAATAGGGATGGGCTTGAATTGGCTCATGAACTAAAGTTTTTTTCATGAATTTGGGCCAGTTTGTGGTTTGCAAAGTGATATTCATGGAAGGGTGCCCAGCACAAACATTTCACAAAACTTTGGTGCTGTTTGTGGCAGTTTGTGGTGGTTCATGAATGGTTACATTTTCCAAACTGTCTCCACTCAATTAAACTGTTTACTGTAAACTGTTTTGATTGTGATTCCTCCCCCCGATGGGATTTAGGGGTTTTAGGTGAACCTAGGTATCTGAGCCACTTGTCTCTCTGCTCACACTGAGGAGCTTAGTTAGTGTATTCCTCAGCTGAGGACCCACATTTTATACTCTCCCACCCCTCCTGGTTGTGAACCAATCCCTCTGTACCATCAGAGAGAAAGTGGATACAAAGGGTTCTTGTCATGGGGTGTCCTGCCTGCTAATTTAGCTGTTGTGGGGTAAATTTGGAGAGCCTCTTTTCATGTCTGCCTTTCTGTCACTGCATCACTAATAACTTAAAATGGAAAACTCTGATTTCCACTAGTTTGGTGGGGCTGGGGTGCCTGCCAAGCTGTTGTGGCATAGGTTTGGGGAGCCCCTGCTGAAACTCTAAATGTCTGCCTTTCTGTCCTTCAGAACCTGTCTTTGGAGACTTGGAGGGGCTGCAAGTGTAGGGGGGATGCTTGCCTTTATTCCAGTGTCAGGCTGGGGGTGGGTGGGTCCCAGGTGACGTTTCATTGTGAGTTTGGTATCTGTGGCTTGTTTCTGAGCCATTCCATAGACTCCTGTAACTGCAGCTGTCTTGTCCAGAGACAGCACTGGGGAGACCTTTTTTGGGGGTCCATAATTCTAGAAATATGATCTGCCCCCAATTTGGAGAGATTGTAGAAGAACAGGCAGCAGGGTGAGTTTCCCTTTGCATTTGGTGTGTGTAGCTTGCAGAGGGTCCATTCTATATACTTTTGAACTTGTACCTGACATTTTCCCAAAAAGCACTTTCCTGGCTTTACTTAGTCCTATTGGGTTTGCAGTGTCATAGTGGCACTGGTTCTGCTGGGCACATTGCACTGGTTCTGCTTGGCTTGCAAAAATGTCCCCCACCATCAGTTTCTACTGAGAGGTTCTCAGTTTGACCTTAATCAATTGGAAAGAATGGAGGATGGGGCATCTTCTTTGGGGGGCTATAACTAAGACCCAATACATCCAATCTTCACCAAACATGGAGGGCATGTAAAGGAGAGTCAGCTGGAGACCTGCTGAAAGTTTGGTGTCCTTAGCTTGCACAGAATCTGTTCCATACACTCCTGAATCTCCTAAACATGTGCCTGTCATCTCACCAGAAAGCTCTTTCCTGGGGGTGCATTCTTTGGGGGCCATAACTTGGACCCCGTAAATACAATCCTCACCAAATTTGGAGGGCAAGTAGAGAAGAGGAATCATGAGATTTCCTGTGAGTTTGGTACTTCTAGCATGCCAGTGGCATTCTACTGTATCACCAAAGCAATTCATCTAGTGCAAAAAAGTTTATGATGGTCCGTGGCTTGCGAACCGTGCACACCATGAACTGAACTGCATTTTCCCATTTCATGCCCTTCCATAGTGCATAGACCTATGTAGTTGAAATAAATCTCTCTGAAATTCCTAAAGCCCTTTAAAGTACCTAAAACACTCGATTTTCATAGAATAATATTAATGTACACTCTCCATCTTCTGTATATATAATAATTTATTGTTAAAAGAAAGATAGTCACAGCAGTGTCCTAATATCACTTCAGTGATTTTGCACATATCATGCCTCATCCAATTGGTTTTGAAAAAAAATATAAAAATTAATTAAAAGGAAAAAAGCATTAAAAGAAGAGGTATTCTACTGGAAGCAGAAATCATTGCTAATTAAAATTTCTATTTTTAACAGGCTTATTATGACACACTCATTAAATAATAAAGTGGATTCTTTCAAACAAAATCCTTA
Organism: Lepidodactylus listeri; assembly: GCA_029233225.1. Taxonomy (NCBI): domain Eukaryota; kingdom Metazoa; phylum Chordata; class Lepidosauria; order Squamata; family Gekkonidae; genus Lepidodactylus; species Lepidodactylus listeri. The sequence goes on along the minus strand of JARCFY010000001.1, from coordinate 111,211,011 downwards.
AAATAAAATATAGTTAAAAAAACTGAACAAACTTATTTTGTCTATTTGGACATATATCCTCTGGCGTAACATCAAAGAACAGTGACTAGGGCTCATGTAATGGATTCAATCATTTTATACTGCCTTTTGCAGGTCAAGGCACCCTCGGGAGCCATGGGAATGTAGTATGAATATTGCAAGTTAAATGGGAAATCCACTGAAATAGTCTGCTGATCCGTGAGCAGCAATGCCATCCAATTGCCTTTGAGTCCAACCGTATGTGGTCAAGGTATGTGGCCCAAACTGCCTGTCTCCTTTTAATTAGGGGAATTTAGCAGAGAGACAGCACTGGCAAAATGGGTTTCACAGAGGGAATCACACACCTATGTATACCAGGGTCAGTTTCAAAGAGGGAACTCTCAAATAATGGATACTATGTTTGAAGGAAGATTGTTTTATTGAAAAACAGTGCTCTTTTTCAGCAGGAACGCACCGGAACGCCATTCTGGCTGGCATCCGAGCCTGCCCCTCTCCCTCCCTTCCAGGCCTGAGCTGTTTACACTTAAAGGAAAAGTTCCTGCAGAGAGCTGGCAGGAAAAAGCCACACTGGGCGCTTTCCCTTTAATTACAGAGAGCCAGCAGGAGAAAGCCCCGCCCAGAGATTAAGCACAGGGCTAGGCTCTTTGCACTGAAAGGCCTGGCTCTGCATTTGGCTTGCTGACATCACGTTGCTCTCCCTGCTCTGGTAAGTGCCTCCCCCATCTCTTTTCCTTCTCTCTCTCTCCCCCCCCCACCTTTCTTTCTTTCTGTCTGTCTTTCTCTCTCTCTGTCCCCACCTTTCTTTCGTTCTTTCTCTTTCTCTCTCTCCTTCCCCCTTCCTTTCTCTCTCTCTCTCCTCCACCTACCTTCCTTCCTTCCTTCCTTCCTTCCTTCCTTCCTTCCTTCCTTCCTTCCTTCCTTCCTTCCTTCCTTCCTTCCTTCCTTCCTTCCTTCCCCTCTCTCTTCTCTCTATCTGTCTCTCTCTCTCTGTCTCTTTCTTTCTTTCTTTCTTTCTTTCTTTCTTTCTTTCTTTCTTTCTTTCTTTCTTTCTTTCTCTCTCTCTCTCTCTCTCTCTCTCTCTCCCTCTCCCTCTCCCTCTCCCTCTCCCTCTCCCTCTCTCCCCCTTCCTTTCTCTCTCTCTCTCCTCCACCTTCCTTCCTTCCTTTCTTTCTCTCTCTCATCTTTCTTTCTTTCTTTCTGTCTTTCTTTCTCTCTCTCTCTGTCCCCACCTTTCTTTCTCTCTCTCTCTTTCCCCCTTCCTTTCTCTCTCTCTCTTCCACCTTCCTTCCTTCCTTCCTTCCTCTATCTATCTATCTATCTATCTATCTATCTATCTATCTATCCATCTATCTCTTTCCTTCCTTCCTTCCTTCTCCTTCCTTCCTTCCTTCCTTCCTTCTTGTTCTCTCTCTCCCCTAAATTTCTTTCTTTCTTTCTTTCTTTCTTTCTTTCTTTCTTTCTTTCTTTCTTTCTTTCTTTCTTTCTTTCTTTCTTTCTTTCTTTCTTTCTTTCTTTCTTTCCTGTCTCTCTCTCTCCCACCTCTCTCTCTCTCTCTTTCTTTCTGTTTCATTTTATTCTTTGTGTTTTTATAAAAAAAATTGAAGGGGGGGGGGGGAATGTAAAAAAGTTGAGAGCCCAGGAAATGCTGCTTTTGATAATGTCTTTAATTTTTGAGCATCTCTTTCATTTTCTCATGACATCTTCTGCTTATGGAAAGTACATTTGAAGCCTGAGTTCATTGTTGTGTCTTGTTGGGAATGGCTTGCAAATATATGTGTGTCCAAAGTCTGTATTAAAGTGGTTTGGTGCTTACTGCCATGCAAGAGAAAACATTTGAAAAAGTAGCTTCATTGTTGTGTGTGTTGGCAGAACACTTGACTGTTGCATGGGGGACTTTGGGGGACATCTGCAGAGAAACAGAGATGTAATAAAAATGAGCATGATCAGCAGCACTTTGGAGGTTGCCTGTTTTGTGAAATTTAAAAAGTGGGCCGAGTTTCTGATGAAGATGATTGTCCCTCTTCTCCTGCCACTGGGCTGACATCTGCCTTTAATGGGCCAGCAAAGTTGATGTTCTTAAACCTCCTAATAAGAGAGATTTCTGCTTCTGAGGAGTTGACTTGCAACGATTGGTGATCTTGTGATGGTAGTGATACTTTTATGTGGTAAAGACCACCTGTTCACAGGATAATTTTACCTGTGGGACAGACTCTGCATGGTAACCACTCCACTGGTACATAATTGCTTGTAAAAAGTATTATAGTGTAATAATTCAGTTGGGTAGCTGTGTTGGTCTGAAGCAGCAGAACAAAGTTGGAGCCCAAAGTTTCATCCAAGGTATAAGCTTTTGTGTGCATGCACACTTCTTCCATCTGAAGAAGTGTGGGTGGCACATGAAATCTTATACCTTGAATAAAATTTTGTACCTTGAATAAAATAGTCCACAAACTACTCCCATCCAGTGCATCCACAAACCTAGAAGAAGAGATTGGATTTATACCCCACCCTTCACTACCCAAGGGAGTCTCAGAGTGTCTTACAAACTCCTTTCTCTTCCCCTCCTCACAACAGACACCCTGTGAGGTAGGTGGGGCTGAGAGAGCTCTGAGACAACAGCTGGTACAGAGCTATGGCTTGCCCAAGGTCATCCAGCAGGTGCAAGGGGGGTAGTGAGGAATCAAACCCAGTTCTCCCAGATTAGAGTCCGCACACTTAACCACTACAGCAAACTGGCTTCTAGCATTGTTCTGCCATTGAAATAGGGTTGCCAACTCCAGGTTGAGGAAATCCCTAGAGATTTGGGAGTGAAGGGTGAGGTTTAGGGGAAGGAGGGGCCTAAGCATGGCATAATGCCATGGACTCCACTTTCCAAAGCAGCCATTGACCTGATCTCTGTAGTTTGGAGCTCAGTTGTAATTCCAGGAGATCTCCAGACCCCGCCTGTAGGTTGGCAACCCTAATAAAATCATATTCAGCATACTAGTTCTCGCAACGAGGCATCAAGAACATTTTATAGGACATTTATGAGATCCTATGAGGTGGCAATCAAGGCTGCTAAGAAAAAATTCTTTGCAGCTGAGGTTGCGTCTGCTAGCTCTCGCCCGGCCCAATTATTTAGAACAATCAGGTCGCTAATGGAAGTGCCACAGAGCACTTTAAATGATAGGGAATTGGAAATTGGCTGCGAGGCTTTTGCGAGCTATTTTGCAGATAAAATCTTGCTACTCCGCCGTGAACTCACGGCCACAGTTGAGACAGTGTGTGAACTTGAGGCTCCATGCACATCTTCAGGTGTAATCCTGGATCATTTCAGTCCTCTCAGTCTTGAGGAGGTTGACAGGTTGCTCTTGACTGTACGTCCAACCTCGTGCAGCCTTGATCCGTGCCCCTCGTGGCTTATAAAAGCTTGCCATGAGGGGTTGCGTGACACGCTCCGGGAGATAATCAACAAGTCCTTTTCAGAAGGACTGTTCCCGGAGGCACTCAAGGGTGCGATGGTCCGCCCTCTCCTTAAAAAACCATCTCTGGACCCGGCTGTTTTGGCCAACTATCGGCCGGTGTCCAACCTACCCTATTTGGGTAAGGTCTTGGAGAGGGCGGTGGCGATTCAGTTACAGAGCTTCATGGATGACACCTCCATGCTGGACCCGTTTCAATCCGGGTTCCGACCGGGTCATGGGATGGAGTCGGTTCTAGTCGCCCTCACGGATGACCTCCGAAGACATCTGGATCGAGGCGGTACGGCGGCACTGGTGTTGTTAGATCTGTCGGCGGCATTTGATGTCGTCGACCACCAGTTGCTGATCCACCGCCTCACCGATGCTGGGATACGGGGGCTCGCTTTACAATGGCTTGCCTCCTTTCTGCAAGATCGGGGACAGAGGGTTGCACTCGGGGGACAGACCTCCCAGAGGCACCCACTGTTGTGTGGTGTTCCTCAAGGGGCGGTTCTGTCCCCGATGTTATTTAACATCTATATGCGCTCCCTTGCCCAGATTGTCCGGAGGCATGGGCTGGGGTGTCATAAATATGCGGATGACACCCAGCTCTATCTGTTGTTGAGCGGCCGGTCCGGCTCCTCCCCAGAAGACCTGGAACGAGTGCTGCAGGAGGTTGCGGGCTGGCTTAGACTGAGTCGACTGAAATTGAATCCTCTGAAGACGGAGGTCCTGTGCTTGAGTCAGACCGGAACGGGGTTAGGGCACCCTCTTCCGTCCTTCGGTGGGGCGCCATTGGTGCCAGCTCCAAGGGTCAGGAGTTTGGGTGTGCTCCTGGACTCCTCTTTAACGATGGAGGCCCAGGTAGCAGCCATTGCCAAAGCAGCCTTTTTCCATCTACGGCTGACGAGGCAGTTGGCCCCCTTCCTCGAACGCGAAGACCTAGCTACAGTGATCCATGCTATGGTCACCTCACGTCTTGATCACTGTAACGCTCTCTACTTGGGGCTGCCCTTGTCCCAGATCCGGAGGCTGCAGCTGGTGCAGAATGCTGCGGCCAGGCTTTTGATGGGTCTCTCCTTGCGGGACCACATCTGGCCTGTGCTGCAGCGGCTGCACTGGCTGCCTATAGCATACCGGATCAGGTTCAAGGTGCTGGTGTTAACCTTTAAAGCCCTGTATGGTCAGGGGCCTGCCTACTTGAGGGACCGCCTTTCCCCATATAGGCCCCAGAGGCTACTGAGGTCGGGCACCCAAAACCGCCTGACTTGCCCCGGTCCAAAGGATGCCCGGTTGTCTTGTACTAGGGCCAGGGCTTTCTCGGTGGCGGCCCCTTACTGGTGGAATGAGCTCCCGGATAACATCAGGGCCCTGCAGGATTTGTTGCAGTTCCACAGGGCCTGCAAGACGGAGCTCTTCCGCCAGGCTTTTAAATAGGGGCCGCCGTCGGGGAGAAAGCTGATTATACCATCTCCCTGGCCCTATTGATCGCACCCCATTGTAGCTACTCACCGGACCGCTAAGAAGTCGCCATCTTGTGGTATTTATTCAGAGCTGTTTTAAATGTTGATGTTTTAAATTGTAAATTTGTTTTTATGATTTTATATGTTGTTAGCTGCCTTGAGTTGGTTATATAACTGACAAGGTGGGATATAAATGAAATAAATAAATAAATAAATAAATAAATAGATAGTTCTGCAGGAAGGCAAGCTGATTTCCAAGGGAACCTAACCTTTAGGAATTGATTCCAATCCAGTGTGGGAATAATTGTTGGACATAAGATATTGGTTCAGGCAAGATTTTGTATAGATGGGACAGAAAATAATGTTTTTATTGGTTTTGTCAAAACTGTTTTGACAACAAGGTAAACAGAATAAGAAGCAAAAGGGGGATGTGGCTGGATGACCATGCTTCTGGTAACATGGGGTGTGTCCTAATACGTTAATGAGCTGTGCTGTCAGGGGTGTGGCCTGATATGCTAATGAGTTCCTGCTGGGCTTTTTCTACAAAAAAGCCCTGTTGAAAAATATTGATTAAATGCAAAGCACACACACAAAGCAATCAGATTACACACACACACACACACACACAAGGATACAGCAAAACGGAGGAGCTGAGAGACATACAGGGAGTTTTGAGGCAATATTTACTAGATCTAGATGTGCAGAAGTCCAATGAAAGGAGATCGTGAACAACCAGCATACCATGAACAAGGGGGACCCAAACTGTGAGTTTGAGGGTGTACTCTGTAAGATTCCTTAGAGTGTCACATGGAACCATGGCTGGGCAGCCTTTTGCATAGATTATAGAAGGTATCCTGAGGGGCAGGACTATGGGTTTGAACAAAGGAATCAAAAGGTTTCAGATCTTTGATTATGGGTTTCCCAAACATTAAACAAAAGGTGTGTTGGTACCCTATTGGGTATATCCTGGAAGATTCTTGGAGTGTCAATGGTTGATATTATATGGTACTTCAGAGTTAATAGCTTTTGGTAACCTGAGAGAATTGCTTGGGAAGAGTACCATAAATCAGTTCCCCAGAGAAATATTTACATTTAAAAAGAAGTAAGAACCAGGATGGGAGCAGTAAATGGCAGATGTAGGTGTTTTTTGGTAGAGAAATAGATTTACTTGATGGAGAGACAAAAGGAGCTTTTCAGAGAAAGATCTTCAAATTGTGGACATGCTGGAATGCAGAGAACATTAATCCTTACCTGTGAGGGAGGGAGACAGATTGTACGTTGACAAGACACATATTGTTTCCAAATCCTCCAGGGCCCATGTTTTAGGCAAGGTTCTATGTTCATATGCGTGGGTGTACCCCCACTTAGGACTGACCACAGAATCAGGAGCAATGACTTTTAAGGGACCCTGGGCTATTTCAGGGGTGAGGGTGCCCATAACAGGCTGCTTTCTGATGCAGGATACACAGGTGGGGTTACAAAGGGTGGGGAGAGAAGTTCCTCTAATTAAGGAACCACTAATACACCTTCAAGGAATCCTAGGACTTCCCAGGACACAGAAAATGGGGATCTCATCCATGTACTCCTCAGTGAACTATCAGAACACAGCAGTAGTTTTGTTAAGAGACTACATAGCTTTGTTAAAAGAGACTACAGAATATATTGTGTGCTCCTGAATGTATTAGGGCCAAACTACGCACTATGTTGCTCACAAGTCTGCCATGTAGGCTCGCAGCTGCAAACTTCCCACAGGAAATCTATTAGAAGCCAGGCAGGGCCCCAGTTCTGGTTACAACTGTGGTGTGGGAGGAGGGGGGTGGTCCTGCTTTCCCCCCTGCCATTCTCCCAACCCAGAATGGTGCTGGGGTGTGTCCCGTGTGAGAATAAGTAAAATGACAACCTTTGGTTTTCTTTCTCAAACAGAAAATAGTTTTAGCGCACAACTCACTGACCATTTTGAATAATCCTGTGAATTGTGATGTCAAAAATTAAGGCTCTTCAATGTTTCCATTTCAATTTTGTCACCAATTCCTTCAGGTCAAGTGCTGATGCTTCAGTGTGTTCAGCTGCTATAACTGCCAAACCAAATAGTCTCTTTTGCAGCAGTAGTTCTCCTTCAGTTTTCTCAGTTTTGCAATTCTTAATGTCAGATTTGTGTCCATTTATGCTTTGGTGTAAGGTTTGACCTGTTTGTCCTATGCAGAGAACTGCAATTTAGACATCCTACTGTATTGTTATTGCTCATTTACTTATTCATCTTGACTCTAATCATCTCTTTCTGACAACTAACTCCCCCTACTTGCATGTAATATTTGAGGAAATCTGTTTCATTGTATGTGAAGAAGTGTGCACAAGCTAAGAACATAAGAACATAAGAGAAGCCAATGTTAGATCAAGCCAATGGCCCATCCAGTTCAACACTTTGTCACACAGTGACCAAAAATACCAGGTGCTATCAGGAGATCCACCAGTGAGGCCAGGATGCTAGAAGCCCTCCCACTGTTGCCCCCCCAAGCACCAAGAATACAGAGCATCACTTGCCTCAGACTGAGAGTTCCTATCTATACCTTGTGGCTAATAGCCACTGATGAATCATATGTTTATCTAATTCCCTCGTGAAGCCATCCATGCTTGTAGCCCCCAGCACCTCCTGTGGCAGTGAATTCTATGTGTTAATCACTCTTTGGGTGAAAAAGTACTTCCTTTTATCCATTCTAACACAACTGCTCAGCAATTTCATTGAGTTCCCACGAGTTCTTGTATTGTGGAAAAGGGAGAAAAGTACTTCTTTCTCTACCTGCTCTATCCCATGCATAATCTTGTAAACTTCTGTCATGTCACCCCTCAGTCATCGTTTCTCCAAGCTAAAGATCCCCAAGAGCTTTAACCTTTTTTCCTGCTGAGGGGTGGAGGCGCAAGAGGCAAGGCTGAAGGGGCTTGGATCTGAGAGATCCAAGCCCCTGCAGCCTTGCCCTTGGCTCCCACAGGACTGGGCGAGCAGGGGAGACAGGGCTGAAGGGGCTGGCTCCTGTGGGCTTGGGCGGGTGGGGGAGGAGGCAAGGCTGAAGGGAGCTGCTGCTACTACTGCTGCAGTCACCATGAGTTTCTGGAGGAGGAAAAGAATGGGAGAGCCAGGGCTGGTGAGTGAGTGAGTGTGAAAGCCTGTGTCTGGTTGGAGGGGCGCTGATTGTCCATTTCTGTGCTCCTTTGAGGTCTGCGCCCTAGGCGGTTGCCTAACTTGTTCTAATGGTAGCACCGGCCCTGTGAGTAACACTGGATTACAACTTTTCTACCCTCTGATGATCCTCCCATTATGACATGTTAAGACCTCCCTTATGACATCAAACAGGCATGATTAGTTGAGTTTTATTTGTTTGAGATATGGAGCATGTGTACGCAGGGGTCATTTCATAGAAAAAGAGCTGCAGGAGCTAATTAGCATACCTAATAAGCTATCAGCATAACAGCTCATTAGCAGAAGGGGGGCATCTTCAAGTGATATCAGAAGGGGGGCAAAAGGGGGGCATCTTCAAAAGCCTCCCCTTCTGTCCCCAGCCAGCCTCAGCATGCCAGCCAGAGATGCCCAGGGGAGACATTTAAATGTGTCCCCGCACCTTCCTGCACCCTCCCTAGCTCATCTGCCTTGGCAGGCAAGCTAAGAAGGGCGCAGGGGGGCTTTGGCGGGTTTCTCTGGCTGGTGTGCCTCAGCGTGCCAGCCAGAGAACCCCAGGGAGACATTTAAATGTCTTCCTGCACCAAGGCAGGCAAGCTAGGAAGGGCGCGGAGGGGCTTTGGCGAACTTCTCTGGCTGGTGTGCCTCAGCGCTCCAGCCAGAGAACCCCAGGGAGACATTTAAATGTCTTCCTGTGCCCTCCCTAGCTCGCCAGCCTTGGGGGTGGGGCTGGCCGACATTGCCATTTGTGCTCGCTCCTGAGCTCCCGGAGTGGCGCCTGGTGCGCTCCAGGCCCAAATGACCCCTGTGTGTACGCGTAATCTCTTTGTTCTCCTTGGCACATGCATACAAGAACTGTGTCTATCAGTGATAAAATGTTTCAAACTTTGTTTCAAAGTCATGTTCCTAGACATTTAGATATCAATTAGTGAACAAAGTATTGCTGTGAGTCTTATTGTACAAAACAAATTTTCAGCACCTTGCTAAATAAACTTAGTTTGCATTTATTTTCCAAAAAATATTTTAAAGAAACACCTTGCCAAATGTGGCTTCTGATAAAGATGTTGCTATATGCTTCTACCGCTGTCTGGGTCTGGTCGTCAGACAATTCAAGATTACATTCTATTTAAACAAAGCATTATTACATGTCTTTGAGGCCTAGATACAAAATGTTGCTAGCTCATGTTCATAGTTTTAACATTTGGATAACATTCAAAGCATCTTTAGAAGGCACAACATTGTTGACTCAGGCCAACAAAGAAACCTTGGCACAAAAGATACAACATGTGTCCTCCAAGATAGCCCCTTCCATAGGAATGTGTTTACAGCCTCTGCTTTGAAGTCACAAAAGCTCTATATTGTCTTACAAACAGATTAATTACAGATATTAATACATTTCATATTGTTAATTACTACATAGTAAGCTACATGGAGATAGTTTAAGGCATATACTTTTTGAGGATCACCCTCCCTATGGAATATACTAGGCATCTATAGTTTAAGATAAGAAAATTATTTTCATAAAATAAAAGCCTTCTAACGAAACATTTTGCACAAGGGATACATCTTGTGAACTTCAAAAGATTAACAACCTTAGTTCTCATGTGGGCTATTTGCCATTTTGCCTTGTCATAGGAATGAGGAGTGCCTTTGTTTGAGATTTTTCCAAAAGCAAATGAAATACAATTCATTGACATGCTTACTCTAATCAATTTTAGCATATTGGGGCATTTAGAGATATAAACTTACATAATTTTATCAACAGCTTAATTTCAAAGTTTATAGAAGCATGAGGCTTCTTTTAAAAAGGACCATAATTTGTCTACGTTCCCACCTCCCTTTGCCCTTTGGGATCTTCTTTCCACTGTATCTTAAAACTAAACTTTATTTTCAGCCTCTTTCATAACACCCAAATGCAACAGCTACAGACAAAAGGGTTCTTGCGGAGTCCATAGCCCTATTCATTGAAGGCTTTATCTACAATTAAACTTGAAACATTTAGAAATATGCCTGCCAATTCAGTCAGGCAGGTAACTTCATGTCTTCTGGTGATATCTTGCCCAAACATTATTGTATTCTTTGAACTAAAGAAACCCTTTTGAAAAGCCTTAGTGTCTCTGTATTATTTTAAAGAAATCACATTAAATACTGTACCTATATAAAATGAATATGGCATTAATCACTTATTTAAATCAGCATAGGTATTGTAAGACCTCATTTGGAGTACTGTGTACAGTTCTGGTCACCACACCTCAAAAAAGATATTATAGCATCGGAGAAAGTACAGAAAAGGGCAACTAGAATGATAAAAGGGTTGGAACACTTTCCCAATGAAGAAAGGTTGAAGCGCTTGGGATCTTTAGCTTGGAAAAATGAGAGCTGAGGGGTGACATGATCGAGGTTTATAAGATTATGCATGGGATAGAGCAGGCAGAGAAAGAAATCCTTTTCTCCCTTTCTCACAATACAAGAACTCATGAGCACTCCATGAAATTGCTTAGCAGTTGGGTTAGAACAGATGAAAGGAAGTACCTCTTCACCCAAAGAGTGATTATCACATGGAATTCACTGCCACAGGAGGTGGTGGCAGCTACAAGCATGGACGGCTTAAAGAGGGAATTAGATAAACATATGAAGCAGAAGCCCATCAGTGGCTATTAGCCACAAAGTATAGATAGGAACTCTCAGTCTGGGGCAAGTGATGCTCTGTATTCTTGGTGCTTGATGGGGGGGGGGGCAATAGTGGGAGAACTTCTGGTGTCCTGCCCCCAGTACTGGACCTTCTGAGGGCACCTCGTGTTTTTGGCCACTGTGTGACAGAGTGTTGGACTGGACAGGCCATGAAGCAATAATTCCAAAAACCCAATCCGATCAGGAAGAAGGCACACAGACACCAGGAATAGGAAAAGCCAAAAATTTATGGTACCATAAGTCTCAATCTGAATAACAGTTTCAGATACAAGCGAGCCCCGTTTACAGTTGAGCTTAATCTTTTATACTAAGGAGGCGGAGAATTCCAGTGGGATGAAACTAGTGTCATTTCTACACATTTGACATCATTCTCATAAGCAAAGGTATTCTATTTCATTCTTGTGCATGTCAGTTACAGGAAAGAAATCAAGAATGTTGTTATACGTTGTTGCAAATCGGTATACTTTCTCATGCATCTTCTCTAAGCTAGAATGTGCTAGGAATAATAGACCATTGTAAGCAGTTGCAACTTAAAACAATAAACTCCTGTATGAGCATTTTTGCTGAAGCACAAACATACAATGCAGAATTCTTTATGCATGTTTGTATCTGTGCTGGCCTTGCGGTTTCAAAGAATTAGCTTACTAAGGCAATAAAATTAGTTTTGCATTTTCTTTCTTCAGCCACTGGCCTGATCCAACATTGGCTTCTCTTATCTTCTTAAGACAATTAGCTATAAGTCTTGGCTTTTGAGCATTTTGATTATATATAGTGTTCCTTTAAATAACCAGACAGAATAATTTCTCTTTAACAATATTGGGTGTGTGTGTGTGTGTGTGTATACTTGTCAGAATCTGACATTTCCCAAGTGGGAGGTGGTTTCCCTGACTCAGTCTACGTCGCCCGTTCTGCCAGAGAGCTCATTACTGCTGTTGAAACTGTTATCTGCTTTGCTTTTATATGGCCTTGGCTTGTTGTCTTAATGGCTACTCTGCCTTCCAGGTGCCTCTCTAACTGCAGCCTAGGAATCGCTGGGGGGTTTCGGTGGGGTGCGGGAAGGAATGTGGGATGAGCAATCGCACATTTGAGCACATTTTTCCTGGGAAGCTAAATGGACATGTAATGCAGCGCCATTTCTGACTAACCTGATTGGTGCCCCTCCTCCTTCTTTTTCTTTGAATAATGTATAACTTACCTACAGCCCGTTGCTCTGTATTACTAACACAAAACATGTTGACTACTATGGACCATTAAGAATTAAAAAAGGACTTTTAATTCCAGAAGGCCTGGCTTATTGGCTCTGCAAGGGTTCTCACAATACTGTAAAAATAGCTTTTAATCCTGCTATTAAGCAGTTTAGCTCCAAGCCTTATTATTTTAGGCACTTGTAATTCTGCTAAACTTAAATGTTTGTAACTATAGGCACATAAACACTTTAAAAATCCTATTAATAAATTTACTTCTTTAACTCATTAGAACACTGGGGGGGGGGGGGTCTCTTTCAAACAGTTCAAAACAAGCCGTTTTTCTCCTGTGAGACATGCTGCTCCAGACTTAATGACTTATTCTTATCCTGCAACATTTTCAGCAGATAGAGAGAACTGTACTGTCTGTTAATGCACACCTTTGTGACTGGTGGGGCCAGCTTTTAGCTTTGCTTAGTACAGGAGAAAAGTTTATTCTGTTTAAAACAAAGCCTGCCTTGGCCCAACAAGACTCCATTATTAGTAAAATCAGTATTAATAAATGATAGGTCAGTGGGCTTGCTTTACAAAGGGAAAGGGGGAAAAGACTCATCCACTTTAAACACAAGCTATTTGACCCTATCTTCCTTATGAATTCCAAAGCCATTGACATTAGCTCTGGGATATTAATGTCAGCTAAGCAAAATTAGCAACAATAAATTCAGGCCTCTGAGCCTGGCCTACAACAGGACTATAGTTTCCCTGGGTAGAGGGTGCCAGTGGTAGGGACGTGCAGAAATCTGAAAATGGGGAAGAGATAAAAGTTTGTTGGCTGGCAGATAGGAAGGAGGTAAGGAGGCAGGAAGGGGGAGAGGCTGTGGGGGCTGTAAAGGAAGGGGAAAAGAAAACAGTAGGGGAAAGGGAAATGGGATGCACCCTGCAAATCCTTGTGAGTAAATCTTGTAATATCTTTTTATTGAACTATTTATTCCTCAGTGATTTTAGAAAAGCTTTTATATGATTTCCAGGCAATTACCCATCAGGTGGATTTGAAGATATTTGGTTCCAGCAGTAGAACATCATGTACCTCCAAACTTTTACCTGGGCCATAGCTCTGGCACTTCCCTGTAAATGGAGGTCAAGAGGCCTTATCTATAAATATATAAATGTAATAAATAAATAAATATAAATAAATATCAAAGAAAGATGGATCCCACTAGGAACAAATGAAACACACAACCCATTTTCATTTTGACTGCTAAGGTAGGCTTATGGGTGATTATCAATGATAGGGTTGCCACATGGTGAGCTACATGGCATGGTTACTCTAGGACATACCCAGCAGGCTTCATGTGGAGGAGTGGGGAATCTAATCTGTTCTCTAGATTAGAGTCCACCACTCTTAATTACTACACTATGCTGATGCTCTTTAAAAAATAAAAATAAACTATGGTTATATCTAGCAAAATATGTATCTCTATATATATAGGTCTATCTATCCTATCCCTGTGCTCCCATTTCACTGAGGAAAGTTTTTTTTTACCTTCCTCCAGCCTAAGGACCCTTCCTCCAATTTAAATTTGTTCTTCCATGGAAGAGGAAGGCTCCTTGGAGGATGACTGTATTCCCACTGTGATGTGTTAATCCATCATGCTGAAGCTGTATTCAAGAACTATCCAAGCCAGTTGTGCAAAAGCTTGCAAAGTAGGTGCTATCACCCTATCTATGGCAAGCACAAAGGAGCAGAAAGTTAAACTTTCTTCAGGATGTAGTCAATCTTCTGAGAGGGAACAAGGTATCTGTCTGATGCAAGCTGCTACTAGAATGGTCAAAAATGACCAAAAGTGGTTTTGCTGTATCAATTCCATCTTTTTAAATTATTGTTCTGCTGTTTCTGTTACAGCCAGTTCATTAGTATTTGTAGATGAAGGGTATACAAACTAAGGCTATAATGACTTTTCCCAAGTTGGTCTTCCTCAGCCCCCTCTTTAAAAAGCCTGCCCTGTAGACTGCCCTGATCTCATACAGTGTGTCCTGGATGTGGAAACATTACTAACCATCCATATTCTTGTTAATAGTTGGCCACTATTGTGGAGTATCCCCACAAAAAGGGCAATTCATGGCTGCAGTCACATACACTAAATAATTCACTTTCAATCCACTTTCAGTGCATTCCAACTTGATTTTGCCAGTTCACATAGTAAAATCCAATTAGAAAATCCACTGAAAGTGGATTGAAAGTGGATTATTTAGTGTGTGTGACTGCAGCCTATGTAGTGACTTGTCAGGTGTATGAAACATCTGCCACATAGTAGTGTTGTTTTCAGTAGTATTAATATTTGAATTGGCTTGTAATCAGAAGTAGTGAAAATACTTATGCTCAGGAATGGAAGGGAATACTTGGAATCAGGATTAGTAGAGTTTCTAAGGCTTTAGAAAAAACTAGACTGGTAGAGAAAAGTAATTACTCTGAAAATCTAAACAGCTTTTAAAATTAATATAGCAAGTATCAGGTGACTTTAAAAGAGCTGAAGTTATCATTTCCATTTTATCATCAAATGTACAATGTAGGGCACATATCATTTTCCTTTAAATGCCAGCAGCACCGCTATTGTGCAGATGATAAAGTGCCTACGTAAAGAAAAATAAAGAAGCACCAATCAAACACACTTCTTTCTTGTAAAAGCTGTTTATCTTACAATCTAATCTTCATAAAACAGATTTTGTGTGATTACACCTTGCTATAAACTATGGAAGGGGCTGCAGTGGTTCAAATGGTTAAGACACTGAACTGCAGACCGGAAGGTCGGTAGGTCAGCAGTTCGAAACCCAAGTGCTGCATGACAGAGTGAGCTCCCGTCTCTGGTCCCAGCTCCTGCCAACCTAGCAGTCGGAAAGCAAGAAATTGCAAGTAGATAAATAGGTACCACTTTAGTGGGAAGGTAACAGTGTTCTGTGCGCCACAGTGTTTAGTCATGCCAGCCATGACCACGGAAACATCTTCTGACAGCGCTGGCTCTTTGGCTTGGAAACGGAGATGAGCACTGCATCCCTAGAGTTGTATTCGATTGGCTTTTGAGCAAGGGAAACCTTTACCTTTACCTATAAGCTATGGAAGACATTTTCTTACCATTTTTTTCTCAAAAAATGGCAGCACGGGTGCAAGATTCCAATACCACTCTGCCAAGTGAATTTTATTGAGATTGAAAATAAAGTTGATGATTTGACAATGTTCTCAGTGTAGTCAGTCACATCATGTGAATCATCTGGATCTCCATGTAGTCAAGATAGACAACTGACTGATTACATAAATACCTTTATTAAGATTACTACTTTAAATTTAGATGTCACCTGATTTTTTTTAAAGTTATTTTCTCCATGAAAATAGTTAATATTTAAAAAATTGTTTCTCTGTGAGATGATTATGTCTGTCTCGTTTCACTAAAATTTGATTAAATTCTTTTTTATTTATATCTGTTATTTCTGACAAACCCTGATTCTTTAGAGATTTTCATAACTTTTTATTAATTGTATAAGGCATTTTAGATTTTTTATTATACAGACACTATTATAATTACTAATCATATCAATCTATGTTCCTCTACAATATTCTGCACAACTGTATAGAGAGCTCAGTTGTGATAGATGGGACTACGTAAAAAAAATTGTACGCAAGCATTTCAGAGGGAAAAGCACCAAAACAATTTCCTTTCTCATTCTCAATCATTACACCTTCGGTCACATATTCTATACTTGTCACACTCAATAAGATCAGGACTTGGGCAAATGAAAGTTGTAAGCAGTCTAGCATTGCTTGAGGGGACTGAATGCATATGATTCAAAATAACACCAAACTCCTACCTACTGAGAGCTGAGTTGTCAAGTCATTTCACATTGGAATCAATAACAAAATAAAGGCTTTGATCAGAACATTCTCTGTAAAAGCTCTGGGCGCTGCACTTTATATGTAAATTCTGAGGTCTACTACGGACAGTGGTTAAAGCCAAGAATTAAAATTACACGGAAACATCACAGGAGGAGAGCTGCACAGGAAACACATTTGTAACTTGGCCAAATGGCAAGAAAAGTGCTGAGTGACTTGTGACCCTTAAGATATTTTTCTAGCAGTTGCTGCTTAATTTGAAGAAGAAGAAGAAAGGAGGGAAGCCAATCTTTGTGCTGTATCCTGAAATATATTTTTATCCTATTATGTTACCTGTATCATGTGGTTTGATATTTTCTACATAGTAATGTCGGGAACACCATGTGACTGATACATTATATGGTCACTTGCATGATGTGGTCACAAAGTTCTGTATTTCAAACTTTAACACACAGCATGAGATCCTTGGAAGTGCCAACCATGACACAAAGCTAATGAAATATAGTACAGTGACCCAAAAGTGCTTCCTGTGGGTGCCATGAGACACAATGATGTGTCTTTTGGCATCCACTTGCTTCTTCCCCAAAGGTTTTCATAAAACCAAACAGCCAATTCTGACTTTCCACCACTTTACTGGAGTAAGGAGGTGCTTTAAAGGACCCCAGGAAGTCTTTGTGTCTATAGGTAGCATACATTTTGAAACAAATGCCTCCATGAGAGGAGGATGCTTGGCTTGGAAGCCATTTTATCATGGTGCCCATTATGTGTTAAAATTACAAAATGCCTACAGATTCAACAGGGTTGTGAACACCTGATGTAGTAGATCAGCAGGTAACTTAGTAGTTGTTTTGGAATACTTGGGCACTATTACCGTATTTTTCGCTCCATAAGGTGCACCTGACCGTAAGACACACCTAGTTTTTAGAGGAGGAAAACAGGGGAAAAAATATTCTGAACCAAATAGTAATAAAAATTTTAGTAATTTAGTAATAAAATTTTTAATAAACTATAACAGAATAACATTTGAACCATGTAAAGTGAACAGCAGTCAACAGTGGCATTAAGAACTATTATTACTGTTATTAACAAATGGAGAGACTTAAAGATTTGAGTACTCTAGTTTTCTGGAAACCGCAAGAACTCGTCATCGCTAGAGTCAGAATTTATGAAGCTCATTTGCTCACAATCACTGACATCACTTTCTTCGCTGTCTTCATATAAGATACCGTCTTCACTTCCATCTAAGGCATTGCTAATGCCACATTTTTTGAATGACTGTACAACGATCTCCTCCTTTACTGAGTCCCATGATGTTTTCACCCATTCACAAACTTGAGTGATGGTGGGCCTCTTCATTCGTCCAGTAGATGTCAGATCATGATTACCAGCAGCCATCCATTTGTTCCACTCTTCTCTCATTAAGACTTTAAATGGCTTGTTGATGGAAACATCAAGAGGTTGCCACTGGCTAGTAAGACCTCCGGGAATTACAGCTAGATGAGTCTTCACTTCTTTGAAGCACTTTTTTGTTGGTTCGCTAATATGTGCTCTAAACTGGTCAAGCACTAATAAGGCAGGTTTTTTCAGAAGTCCTCCAGGATGTTTGGACCACACCTTTTCAACCCATATTCTCATTCCATTTTCATCCATCCATCCTTTTTCATGTACATGTACAACAACTCCTCGCGGAATCACTTCTTTTGGAAATGTTTTCCTTTTGAAAATCAACATGGGTGGCAATTTGGTGCCATCGGCACAGCAGGACTACACAGCTGTGTAATGGGTCTTCTCATGCCCTGAAGTTTTTAGAGTGATAGTTTTGGCACCCTTCATATCTACAGTCCTATTAGATGGTACATCAAAGGTCAGCGGGACTTCATCCATATTCCCAATCTGGCCAATTTCAAAGCCATTTTTCTTCCTAGCATCAATAACAAATTTATGAAAGGACAGAATTTTAGATTCATATTCTTTTGGCATTTTTTGTGCAATTCTAGTTTTAGTCCGCATAGCAAGACCACATCACCTCATAAATCTGTAGCACCATGATGGTGATCCTGTAAAATCCCGAATGCCTTTCTCTATAGACATGCATTTCGCTTCAAATATGATCACTTTTGTCGAAACAGAGAAGCCATTATTCCACTGACGTATAATCCATTCTTTCATGCCCACCTCCAACTGTGGCCACTTTGCAACATGCCCACGAAAAGTGTGCTTACTTTTATCTGCTTTTTGCAGTTGATCCTCCTGTTTCCTCCACTCTCTAATCATTTTTTCAGTTGGAGGAGGCCCAAAATGTCTCTCCGCTGCTCTGTTTCCATGCTTCTTAGCATATTTTACTACCTCTAGTTTAAAAGGAATTTTATATGCTAACCTTTTCTGCTTTATCATCTTTGCAAGGGTAGAGTGAGGTACTGTAGTATTTTTTTTGTAAGAAATGAAGAAACTGTCAGTATCATTTCTTCAGTGTTTACCATTGAGCACTAACCATTAGCGTTGTCACTAAGCACTGAACATTTGCATTACCACTGAGCGCTGACCATTTGCATTGTCACTCACCGCTGGCCTGCGCATTATCACTGACCACTAACCTGCACTGAGCATTATCTTAAATCAATGAGAACAACAATCAGCCATATTAAAATTTATAACATATTTAAGACCTAAAAACAAACACAAAAATGGACTTTGTGCATCATGTGTACAGTATAAATTAATAATTGATTCCAGTGACCTAACTTTGTACATTATAATTATGGTAATACTGACCATTAAAGTTTAATATGGCAGGTGTTTTATCATATATTTAATGCTCAAAGTGGAACATCATATGTATGGGGTAAATCAAGATTTAATGAGTGATAAAGTTTTTTTTTAAATGAATTGTGCCCCCTGCAGCCAGCATTCATAGTACCTAAGAGAGAAGGGCCCAGATGAGGGCTGTTGGCCTTGGCTGGCGGTGGAGACCCCATGCTGGCTGGCCCCATTGGCTCTCTCTGGGAAAAAGCACCCCCCCACACACGGAAACACGCGCAGGCCAGCCATGACCCCCCCCCCTTCCCGAGTGCTGCCACTCGAGGATCCCGCAGCCCCTCCACCAGGTCCCGGCAGCCAGCTGGGCCCCAGCCCCCAGGGCTGCCAGGACGGTCGCTGGACAGCTGAAGCCATGCTCTGCAGCTGGAGGCCCAGGGCGAAGGGCAGGGAGCTTAATGGTACTGGGGTGAACTGGTGTGGTTAGTCCAGTCACCATTAGTTAGCAGAGAGACAGGCTAGAGTACTAACTTGCTAGCTAAAGGATGGGTGCAGATGGGGAGAGGTCCATCTGCCTCATGGTGCCAAGAGAGAAGGGCCTGTGCAGGGAGAGAGGTGGCTTCAAGACCACAACACGAAGGGAAGGAGGGGAGGGGAGAAGGCAATCCCCCTCTCAAAGGGTCCCCAGTGGCTGCAGAGTGAAGACTGGAGGAAAGGCCAGCATGCCTCTCTGGCTGTCTCGCATTCCTTACCGCGCGGGGCAGGGGAGATGGGCATCTGGGATGGCCAGCAAATGGCTCCACAGACCTGCTCTCGGGGATTCCACTCCAGGGCCTGTCATTCCATTCCCAGAATACTCCTGCTGCCCCCAGTGGCTTTCATTCCACTCTGGGGCTTGTCATTCCATTCCCAGAATACTCCTGCTACCCCCAGTGGCTGTCATTCCACTCTGGGGTCTGTCATTCCATTCCCAGAATAACTCCTGCTGCCCCCAGGGGCTGTCATTCCACTCTGGAGCCTGTCATTCCATTCCCAGAATACTCCTGCTGCCCTCAGGGGCTGTCATTCCACTCTCGTGGCCTCTCATTCTAGTCACAGAACACTCCTGCTACCAGCAGAGGCTGTCATTCCACTCCATGGTCTCTCATTCTAGTCACAGAACAGTCCTGCTACCCCCAGTGGCTGTCATTCCACTCTGGGGCCTGTCATTCCATTCCCAGAATACTCCTGCTGCCCCCAGTGGCTGTCATTCCACTCTGGGGCCTGTCATTCCATTCCCAGAGTAGTCTATATGGGCCGAGAGACCCTAATGGAAAATCCATTCCACATTTTCTTTGCAGCTCTACTTGTACTGTGGAGCCCATGCAAATTAATTGGCATTCCTGGCTCCCATTATTTCCAATGGGCCTTCAAGTGTTTCCCATTGTCCTTCTTTTTAGTACATCTTTTTGTTTTCAATGGGCAATCCTACACAGCTTAAAAAAAAAAAAAGCTCGGCTTTTGGGTAGAAGACTCTGAGCCCCCCCCCCCTCACACACACGCACACACACTCTGTAGGAAAGCTACTGTTCTAGGGGATGGTCTGGTCGCTGCTCCATCCCCACTGCTGATGGCAGAACTACTCAATGCATATATAAAGAAAAAAGGGGGCAATGTTCATGGTTTGCATGTACATTCACAATAACTTCTGAACATGGCTAAGAGTTTCAGGATGCCTCCCAGGTCCTAGTCTCTGCTCTCCACTTGCAGTCTGTAGTTGAACAGTCCATGCTCCCCCCTCCCCCCCCCCCCTTTTTGAAGGAGGAAAGACTCTTCAATTCCTTACAAGGGCATCAGCCTCTTTTCTCCCGCTCGTGTGCCCCACCCCGCTCTTCTGGCCCTGCCCAGTTCCTTGGAATGCGGTGAGCAAACGACAGGACCCTACCAGCTCAGCTGCAGGAGAGGGAAGAGATGGACTAAACCAATAATCCAAATCTTTTCTGGTCACAGTGGCATTAGGATCTTTAAAAAGGAGGGAAAGGTGTGTGTGGTTCAGCCTGGTCCCTTACACCGCTTCCTGTGCCCCTGACTCAACTGTTCTCCCTGCAGAAACTCCAGTCCCATTCTTTCCTCCCCCCCCCAATCCTGTGCGACTTTGACGATAGTTCGTCCTGGTGTTGAGCCTGTTTGAGTCCTTCCTGTTCCTGCCAGTGGGTCTTGCTAGGGTCATCTGATCTTGCCACTGGTTTTCTCCCGTTGCCGCTCAAGGTGAGAGCAGGAGGAGTCTCACTTGGCAGGCAGCCCGTTTGAGGGAATGCAGGGGGGGAGGGGGAGTTCTTCCCGGGCCGGCAGCCATGCCGTGGCCCGGAAAAGGTGAGCAGGGGAGGGGGGGGTTTCTCCCCAGGCAGTATTCACTTTATAAGGCGCACACACTTCCCCCCCACTTTTTTG
Organism: Lepidodactylus listeri; assembly: GCA_029233225.1. Taxonomy (NCBI): domain Eukaryota; kingdom Metazoa; phylum Chordata; class Lepidosauria; order Squamata; family Gekkonidae; genus Lepidodactylus; species Lepidodactylus listeri. Next base: position 111,189,979 of record JARCFY010000001.1, on the reverse strand, counting down.
GGGAGAAAAAGTGCGTCTTATAGAGCAAAAAATATGGTACATATAAATCAGGAGCTGAATCATGGAAACATCCACAATCTCAACTGTACATTTTGGAGACACTATATACTATCAACAGAACAATCCATGAAGGAAGAAACTGGCAGAAAATAATGTGTGAACCATCCAAGGAGTCATGGTACTACTAACCTCATACTATTATTTTTTATATTTGAATTTTTAATCTCAAAACCAGACCTGCAATACATTTGTTAGCCACAACACCTGGGTCTCTGTTTGAATTATGATGGGAGAATCAGCTAAGAGACCATTTGCTTAATAGGCGTGCAAGCTAGGTATCAAACTCCAACTATACCAGAGTCAGAACCCATTCATGGCAACAGAAACAACAGACAGGAATATCTTTTATTAAATTTATTTTAAAAAATAACCCTACTACATTCAGCTAATTAAATAAAAATATCACACAGACACACAAGCTAGGAAATAATGGATTGAGGCGATCTTAAGAGATCAAAGACAAAAGAGGGTGAAGCATTGGGGGGGGGGTTGCATAGCTATCTGTCCAGATGTGCAGAGGTCCATGAAGAAGGGAGTATGGCCCAAACACAGTTTGGGGGTGAACTGCAAGTTGACATCAAGGCAGACACACGATCTGAGGGTATGTGCCTTGATGGATATAGACACTGGAAAACAATGCAGACCAATGGGAGGCCTTGAGGGGCTTGTCCCATCTGAAGACAAAAGATTACCTGGACCAATAATGAGTCCTGGGGGTGACGCTAGGAAGGGGCAAGCCCTAGGTGTGACTATTGAGGTTTCAGAGGGGCAGAGTCTAGATTCACAATAGTGCTGATGGGATTACTGGAGATGGCTGAAAGGGTCTGATGATTCCTGATGGTCCAGCCAAGGCAGATGGAATAGGTTCCCAGATTTAGACAAAAGGTGGGAAATAGGTCCCTGATAGATGTCAAGAAGGATCATTAATAATTTGAATGTTTGATTAGTTCAGTTTTTTAATTTCCAATAACCTTTATTGGCACAAAAATAAGTTTAAAGTTTGATTAGTTATTGTGGTATCCTGTGGGGAGGGTGCAGGAAGGACAGGTGTTGAGACAAAGGAGTTTTCACAGAGGTATAAGAATCACAAAAGGAACTACGGGCAGAGTTGGAGACAGAAGGGCTGTTTGCCAGGTGGCCTCTGAATAGCCTTTAATGGAAATGCAGATCTGTACCTGGTGGAAACTTGGCATTGTTTCATATGCATGCCTTTGTTGGGGGGGGGGGAGACTGGAGATTGTTTGGAGGGCTGCCTTGTAAAAACTGAAAATGAAATTCATTTTCAGAGCTTTTGGCTAGCTCTGTGGTTCAGACCAAGAGTGTTTTCCTTTGGCCTGACTTCGTAGGTTTCTGGTTTAGGTTAGAAGTGGGGTGCCCCTGCTGTTAGGGCTACCCTAGAATAAGGCAGTGCCTCTGGGTAACACATACGTCCCAGGTTTTCCCTTAATAACTATGTGAAAACTGTAATATAAATCACTTAAATAGTGTTCACAGTGTTAGCATGCCACACAAGCTTGTGTGGTTGACCTTGGACCAGTCACTGCCTCTTAGCGGCACTAACCTCTCAGCACTGTTACGAGAATAAAATGGAGAGAGGAGAAATATGTATGACATCCACAGCTCTGTGGACGAATGGCAGGGTAAGGTAGGATGAAATGAACTGCCTCCTGATAAGATAGGACACCAGAATAATATTACAGAAAAATCCATCTACCTGCTGCAGCTCCTAACACCTTTATAGGAATAGTTCAAGATACTAAGAATAACTTCTAAGGCAATACAAGACTTGTTGTGAAACACGTTCTTCTTCTATGGGCTACAATGGTTTCTCCTGAGTGAACTATTTATACTAAAATAGTCCTATTATAGAAGAAAAATTAACAACTTTGTAGTGTAACTATTGGCTAATATTAAGAGATTGCATTGAGACGTTGATGTACTACATTTATTACTTTTTTCTACAGTACAATTCATGAAGTTTTGCATTAAGGAAGGCAAAATTAACTAGTAATGAACAACTATTCAGAGTTAGTCAAGTTTATACCCACTGAGGGGCTTTTAAACCCCTTCCTCCCATGCCAGATTTGTGTCAAAAATAATCCAGTAAACACTTTTACTACTACACCTATACATATTCTCCAACAGGGGGGAAAAGCTTGTGTTGATTTTGAATGAGAAAATGGCATTGGGGGAACAGATCAAGAAGCCCCTTTCACCCTGCGAGTCTACTCCTTGAACCTATGTAGCCAATGGCTTCATTAAAAAAACCCCATTAAATAGTTGTTGGCTAAAAGAAGAAAAATCTCAACAGAGAATTCAGTATCACAAAGTGTGCATGATTTTGTAACTCTGCCAACTGTGTCCTCATCTGAACCGCATGCCATGAACAAAGATATGCATCACATTCTTGCTAAATGTGATGGACAATGAAATTCTGTTTTTTTAAACTTATTTTTTATTGCTCTGCCTTAGAATTTGCTTTACAACTTGGCAATATGCCTTTCTGCTGTGTATAAAATGAGTGCAGTTTCCTTTCTCAGTCAGAAAATTGGCAGGAATGATCTTTCAAGTGAGAATGGTACAGTCCCTGAGATGATACAATCCCAGTTGGATGTGGTAGCTGATTTTGAAGGGGAAATCTGCTTTCATTTCATTGCTTATGCAAATGACATATTTGTCCTACCTATCTGAAAACTGGCAGTCTTGATTCTGTGGGTGAGTAGTGTTGCTAGCTCTGGGTTGCTCTGGAGAACTGAGTTGTCAGCGTAGAGACCAATAGGCACCATGCTGGCTTTTTCCTTGATCTCTCATAGGAGTAAAAGGTATTGCCTGGTTTCTTAGGCCCTCAGAGCAATTCTTGCCCCAGAAATTCTGTGCACCCCCTCTGGCAGCAGCGATTAAATTGCAAACAGGTGCCCCTTTCTCAAAACTGAAGGAATTACTTTTTTGAGAGGGTGGAGGCTTCAAGAACACGTTTTAATTTGCCTCAGAATGTTCTGTGGAGAAAATGCAGTGCAGTACTTAATCTTTGTTTTGTGTGTGAAGATGGTGAAAGTCAACTATCATAAACCTTCTTTAATTACATGCAATGTTTTTTATATGTAGTAGAAAACTGCTGAAAGGTGGCAAAAAGCACATTCACAAAAAGGAATGTAGAACATCTGTATGCTATTGTATTTAGTAAAGAAACTCAATTAAAAATCCTACAGAGTTATGTTGAAGTTTAGTTCTTGTATAATGGAAATATAGCAGGTTCAAGGGTTAAAATAATCCACTACCTAAAGGAAATAAAACAAATTTTGTAATTTCAGCTTGCTAAGCACAGTTTAGTTTGATTGCTTATGAAAATTGTATTATATTAATTGAAAATTTATATAATAGAACTGGAGAAGAGAAATAGTTTCATGTACAAAGATCACTTATAAGGGCAAGCCATAGCAGAGATGCTGTGTGTGTATTATAAAATTAGTTTCATGTGGGCTTAAGCAACTAGGCTGTTTTATTGAAATTTAGCATGCAAGTTCTTGGCTTGCAAGTATCTTTGGTAAGTTACATGGATGCAATTATTTTTAATTGAGGGTTTCTCATGATCTTTTGCTTGGAACACATCCTATGCAGCCTCATATCATACAGTAGCATTTTCTACTGAAATGATGGATGTGTCACCATAATTCAAGGGGAATGAATCATCAGATTAAATGGATTTCTACTTGTGGATCTTCACTGCCAGGATTTCAAAGGATTGCTGCAGGATTGTGAGAGGGAGTATTCTAAAGCCTTGAAGCTCACTGCCCTACCACTGATGCAGCCTAAGAGCCATGGGGTGGAGCCTGATGATGCGACAGTGCTGACAACTTTGGAAAGCTGGAATTTGGGTGCTGAAGTGGTGGAGCCCAGCAATAAACATTTTGTTACTTTATCAGCCTAAAGACTATGAGCTGAATTACAATAAAATCCCCTGGTGGGGGGGGATCACACAATCATTTTCTATCTATCATTATCCTGGAAACAAATTTTGCAACTAATATTAGGATCTGACCCAGCCTACAGGAATTTCAATTTGTCATTTACAGGCACATCAATACCTCCTTGCTAACAAGGAGAAATCAATGTCTTCCTTATATGTGTGAATAGGCTACACTCTAAAAGACAGTGTTCTGATGTGTCTATCTACCCTGGTGCACACAGGCATGCTCAATCAGAATAAGACCTATTACTGTATCGACCATATAATATCTGGGATGGAATTACATTTAGCCAAGATAGCATATAAGCTCTCCTGTGGCATGGCATGATATCTAAATAAAACTCTGTGTGTGTGTGTGTGTGTGTGTGTGTGTGTGTGTGTGTGCGTGCGCGCGTGCGTGCGTGTGCATGTGTATGTGTAGGCCTTAGGAGTGTCTGTGTGTGTGTGTGTGTGTGCGTGCGAGCGCGCCTGTGTGTGCGTGTGTGTGTGTGCATGTGTATGTGTAGGCAGGAGGACCTTAGGAGTACAAAAGACCCAAGTAGATGTGGGAACAAACCCTTTGAGCTTGCATACATAAGCTTCATAGATCTAATTCAAAAAATAGCTTGGAAATTTAGGTATTAGCAGAAGCCAGCCCTAAGGCTGTTAATTCCATAAACTGAAAATCTAATATTAAGAGTCTTGATTCAACTAACTCCCTCCAAGGGCCTGAATAAGGATCTTCTCTTAACAAGAATAAATACCCACCATTAGCAAACAGTATTTTCAGCCAACAGGTACAGGTCTTGAGTGAATGTAAACTCAATTCTAGTCTCAGAACAGTTTCAGTAACTCATTGTGGCACCCCAGTAATCTTTTGAAGGAAATAAACATAATTCAGGGATTCATGGCATACCTCTATCCACACAGGAATTCCATATAATAGCTGGGAAATGACCTAGCTATTGAAAATTGTAATGGCTGCGGGAAAGTACTGTCCACCAGTTGTTAGAAAATATTTCACATTTGATTGAGACATAATTGGGGCCTTATTTTGTGCTTTATCCAAATGGGTCTTCCATGACATGTTGGACTGAAAGTTAACCCCTAAATAGCAAAACTCATTTACTTGTTCCAATGAACAGCCATTAATATCCCATGCTAATTTAGGCAGGTGTCCCGGCGAGCGGGCAAAGCAGGCACCAGAGCAGAGATACAATGCCAGAGCAGTCTAGAAAGTGAAGTCAAAGCCAGTCCAAGGGTTGGTAATTCATTAGGTAAAGACAGGTCCAAGAAGCAGAATCCAAAGGCAGTCCATATAGCAAAGTCCGAGGTCAATCCAAAAATCAAAGGGGGCAATGCAAGTAGGGTTGCCAAGTCTGGGTTGGAAAATAACTGGACTTTTGGGGCGGATCCAGGAGAGGGCAGGATTTGGGGAGGAGAGAAGCCTCAGCATGGTACAATACCACAGAGTCTACCCTTCAAAGCAGCCATTTTTTTTCAGGGAGCCGATCTCTCTCAACTGGAAATCAGTTGTAAAAGCGGGGGATCCCCAGGCCCTACCTGGAGGCTGGCAACCCTAAATGCAAGGGGCTGTGGTCACTAGGTTCACAGGTATGTGACTTTTTGCTACCACAGCTGGAAGGCATGCCAGCTTGGTTTAAATAAGCCTTTCACAATGAGCTGTCAGCCAAATGCCGGCATTGAACCAAGAGACATGCACTGTGCCTTCACTCTGTAAGTTGGAGGCGAGTTCTCTCCTGGTGTTGGTCTATTAATGAGGAGGAATCAGAAGAGTCTTCCTGCAACAGCTATTCTTCATCATTTCCTCCCGTGGTCTGCCTAGGGGAGTCAGGACCAGCTGCTGGTGATGAATCCAATTAAAAGGCTAATTAAAAGGAAATTAAAAGGAATTAACTGGCTAATTAAAAGGAAAGAGTGAGTGAGTATTAATGGGCAATTTCCTCAGTGGAGGGAGGTAAGCAGTGGGGTACCGCAGGGATCAGTACTCGGTCCGATGCTTTTTAACTTGTTTATTAATGATTTGAAGTTGGGAGTAAGCAGTGAAGTGGCTAAATTTTCAGATGACTCAAAGTTGTTCAGGGTGGTGAGAACCAGGGAGGATTGTGAGGCACTCCAAAGGAATCTGTCAAGGATGGGCGAGTGGGCATCAACGTGGCAAATGGGGTTTAATGTGGCCAAGTGCAAAGGGATGCACATTGGAGCGAAAAATCCTAACTATAAATACACGTTGAGGGGGTCCAAACTGGCGGAGACTGACCAAGAGAGAGATCTTGGAGTCGTAGTAGATAATTCAATGAAAATGTCGAGACAGTGTGCGACTGGAATGAAAAAGGCCAACGCTATGCTGGGGGTTATTAGGAAGGGAATTGAAAACAAATCAGCCAGTATCATAATGCCCCTGTATAAATCGATGGTGCAACCTCATTTGGAGTACTGTGTACAGTTCTGGTCGCCACACTTCAGAAAAGATATTATAGCATTGGAAAAAGTGCAGAAAAGGGCAACTAAAATGATAAAAGGGTTGGAACACTTTCCCTATGAAGAAAGGTTGAAGCGCTTGGGGCTCTTTAGCTTGGAGAAACGACGGCTGAGGGGTGACATGATCAATAAGATTATGCATGGGATAGAGCAGGTAGAGAAAGAAGTCCTTTTCTCCCTTTCTCACAATACAAGAACTCATGGGAACTCGATGAAATTGCTGAGCAATCGGGTTAGAACAGATAAAAGGAAGTACTTCTTCACCCAAAGAGTGATTAACACGTGGAATTCACTGCCACAGGAGGTGGCGGCGGCTATAAGCATGGACGGCTTCAAGAGGGAATTAGATAAACATATGGAGCAGAAGTCCATCATTGGCTATTAGCCACAAAGTATAGATAGGAACTCTTAGTCTGGGGCAAGTGATGCTCTGTAATCTTGATGTCTGGGGGGGGGGCAACAGTGGGAAGGCTTCCTGCCCCCACTGCTGGACCTTCTAAGGGCACCTGGTGTTTTTGGCCACTGTGTGACAGAGTGTTGGACTGGATGGGCCATTGGCCTGATCCAACATTGGCTTCTCTTATGTTCTTATGTTCTTAATCTTGAGGCTCCTGCCTTTCCTCAGCTGTTTCAGCTGTTTCTTGTGAGCAGGGCCCAGGTTATGTGACACTTGAAGAGTCTTCCTCCAGGCTGAGTTCTGACTGGTCAAGCTGGCCCATGACAGTGGGCAAGACTTTAAAAAAATCATGACTTTAGACTTGTCATAGTTTAATTGTAAGTTCCTCTTGCTGACAATATGCTACAAAAAAATTCAATAAACATTGCAATCCAAGCTGAGTCTTAGAGCATAAGACTGTATCATCAGCATAAAGTAGTACTGGTACCAAGCAGTTAGCTAGAGAAGGTGCATGGGTTTCAGCTTTCCTAAGAAAGGTGGTCATATCACTAAAATATATATTAAATGAAGTTGGAGCCAGGACACAGCCCTTCCTAAACACCTTCTGTAATAAAATAGTTTGTGATAAATGCATCTTGCTTAGGCAGTTGTAGAATCATGGACCTGTCACAGTAATCTGTCCTGGGTTAGCCAGGGCTCAGCAAGAGTGAGGACTCCTCATGAGAAGAGGAGCCCTATGTAGCCAGCTCTGAGTCAGCAGAAGCTGACAAGCTGGAAGGTGAGCGGCAGGCTTGTCAGGATTCGAAGCCAACAGCTGGTTCAGAATCACCAACACCCTCCAGCCCTAATTCCATAGGTCAGGGCTCATTTCGTAGCAGGAGCTCCTTTGCATATTAGGCCACACACCCCTAATGTAGCAAATCCTCCAAGAGCTTACAGAGGATTGGCTACATCAGGGGTGTGTGGCCTAATATGCAAAGGAGCTCCTGCTATGAAATGAGCCCTGCCACAGGTGAAACTCAGTTGACCCTTTCCAGCCCTCCACTATTACCAAAACACTTAGAGTGTCGCAGATGGAGGCTACGTACAGGAGAGATGACAAAGTGCATGCCTCCTGGCCCAACACCAGCTGCTTGAGTAGTTGCAGGATTACTCCTGAGCAGTTAGCTGCAAGCATGACCCACTGGAGTACCAGGTCAGGTTCAAGGTTTTGGTATTGACCTTCAAGGCCTTGAGTGGTCTGAGATCCATGTATCTTCAGGACTGCCTCCTCTGGTATGTCCCCCAAAGAGCTTTACACTCTGCTGAGAACAACAGACTGGTGATCCCTGGCACAAAAGACATCCAGCAATGGGCACCATCCTGGCTGGCACTCCCTATCCTTTCCCATATTTTTTAATACTCCCACCCCTCCCATGGGTGACACAAAATCTGAAAACTGACATGTCTCCCCCCCCCCCTTTTTATTTAAGTTTAGGTTAAAATTATAATAATAAAGTGATAATTAACAATCTATTACAGAACCGAAAGTCACAATGACCAACCATCTAAACTGTGTTGCATCGAGGGAACTGGCGAGACCCAGTTTGGTATAGTGGTTAAGTGTGCACACTCTAATCTGGGAGAACTGGATTTGATTCCCCACTCCTCCACTTGCAGTAGTTGGATGACCTTAGCAAGCCATAGTTCTGTCAGAGTTGTTCTCTCATGAGCAGTTTTTGAAAGAGCTCTCTCAGCCCCACCTACCTCACAGGGTGTCTGTTGTGGGAAGGGGAAGGAGTTTGTAAGCCACTCTGAGACTCCGAATGAAGGGCGGGGTATAAATAAATCCAATCTCCTTCTTCTTCTACATCCTTAACACATAGAAATTCTAAGACTGGTTTCCAAATTTTGTCATATTCAGATAAAGGGACTACTGTACGCAAATCCCCATAAAAGGATTATGCATAATCCTACCTCTAATGTACCATGCAGAATATGGACAATGGCGCTCACCATGTGCTCCTGTAATGGCGATGGCCACAGGGCTAGAGCACATGGCCTGGGTGCAACCTGAGCTTCAGCCCAGGGGAACAATAGCTGGCCAGATTGTAACTGGCCACCAATCTAGTGTCTAGAATCCTCGAGGGGACCTATGACATGTAACCACAATTGTAAGGTCCTATAGGGACATTTGGGCAAGGTTGGAGGTGTGGCTCTGACCAGAATAAAAGAGGGCCCCCGAGCCCAGGTCTGGTATGCCTCATCTGACCACCAAATAAAGAGCTTGCTATGAAATCACTGCCACTGGTCTCCTGACTCCAGTACTTCCCACTACCCATCAGGAATTGTTCCCAGATTTTCTGGTACCATTTTTAAAGCAAGGATCCTGTGAGGGATTTCCAGTTCCTGGCGATGACCAAGTGAGCAGAAGCAACTAATGTAGAGACAAGAAATTTGGTATTTTTTTTTAATCAAGCAAAGAGTCAGCCCAAAAATCCAATAACAAAAATTCCAAATAATAAGGCAATAGAAGACCCACAATGTTAGATATCTCTTTATGAACCACCTTCCAAAAGACCTGAACCAGATGGCATTCTCACCACACATGTAAAACAGTGCCTTCCTGCTCACAGGATCTCCAACATAGTGGAGATGACATGTCGATCAGCTTATGTTAACACCATTTGAGAATTGTTTTAATCTAAACTGAATTGTTATTGTCTTTTTGATGTTTTGTTGTTCATTGCCCAAAACCCTGAGTAATCAGGGTTTGGGTGTTTCTGAAATATAATTTATAAATAAATAAATAAGCATAAATAAGAATCTACTACCATTTTCATTGGATGAAGGGAAATTTTAGGTCCCATGTTCAGCACAGCATATATATTTTATCATCTCCAATCATGTTTCCCATTATTTTCCCTCTCACTTTCCAATTAAAAAGGAGTTTTTAGTTTAGGACAAAAATAAGATTATAAGAATTAACAAAGGCTTATTATGACTGATATGGAGAAAGCAGATAGAACATAAGGATTTTTTTCTCCCTCTTCCCAAATACTAAAACTTAGAGGCACCCAATGAAGATGATGTGCAGTAAATTCAAGACAGACCAAAAACAACATGATGATGTGGAAGAACCCATTTTCACAATATGTAGTCATGCAGCAAGTTTATGGTTTTAAAATGAAATTTGATAAGTTTATGAAGGATGGGTCTGTCAACAGCTGCTAGCCTGGAAATGGAACCTCAAATTTCAGAGGCAACAAATCCAAAATACCCATTGCTGGTGTTAGCCAAATTGCTCTGTTTGCTTTAATAAAAGCTTGGGGAATTATGATATTAATGTACAGTTGGCATAACTACAGGATCATGGCCTTTGTATACCAGAGTCCCACTTAATCCAGGTCACAGAAATAGACACAGAGACTTGATAACTAAAGCAGTGATCTCTTTACTGAAGAATTCTTAAGTCCTTATACACAATAATCAAACATTCAGACACACAATACAGAACTAAGGAAGTAGAGGTGATTGATAGGGAATAGAGGGGGTGAGTTATGGGGTGATACTACCTGCCCAGATGTGCAGAGGTTCATGAGGAAAGAATTATGGCCTAAACCCAGAGGGTAAAGGGATGGCCTGCCAGTTGGCATCAGGGCAGAAAACACACACGGTCTGAGGTCATGGACCTAGATAGTTAAAGGCACTGGAAAACAATGCAAACCAATGGAAGGTCTTGGGGGGCTGGTCTCAGGTGAGAACAAAAGATTACCTGGGCTAATCAGGTGTCCCAAAAGGTGTGTGACACCGGGATGGGCAAGGCCTAGATGTAGCCAATGAGTTTTTGGAGGGGGCAGAGTCTGGATTAACAACTGGAGCCAGGTGTGCTGGGGCTAGCTGAATGGATTTTAAGACCCCTGATGGTTCTGCCAGGGCAGTTGAATAGGTTCCCAGATACAGACAAAAGAGGGAAATGGGCCCCTGATTAGCATCAGGAAGGATCGTTAATAATTTGAATGTTTGGTTGGTTTATCTTGGTATCCTGAGGGATGAAGAGCAAGGAAGGACAAGTACCACACATAGACAGGAGATGACACAAGAAAAGGGCTGGGTGAGGTTCTGGAGACAGAAGGACTATTTGCCAGATGGCCTCTAGATAGCCTTTAGAAATGTAGATACTTCACCTGGTAGAACCCATTGTTATCCCATAAACACAATCTCTTCTGGGTGGAGGGGGAAGATTGGAGATTTACTTTGAGGGTGCCTTTTGAAACCTGAATGTGAAATCCCTGTTTCCAGAGCTATGGCTTGCTCTATGTTCCAGGACCAAGAGTGTCTTCCTTGGCCTGAGTTTTGTGGGTCTCTGGTTCGTTAGAAGTGGGGTGCCCCTTGCTATTGGGGCTACCCAAGAGTAAAAACAGCACCTCTAGCAACACGGGAGGGAAACAACTGAGACTGGTGAAAATCATGAACAAATAAATATTATAAATGAACTTTAAAATAAATTGGAATACAGCAAGTTGTGAGTCTATTATTATCCAATTACATACAAATTTATTATACACATGTAATACACAATTCCATCCAGAATATGAACAATATCTAAAGTTGGTGCCAATATTAAATATCTCTAGGTTCACCTTGACCAAAGAAAATGTAAACAAGAGTCCTCATGTTGGGTTGTAAAAGTAATAAATCTCAGCCCCCTCCAGATGAATCCTCCTGTTGTAGCACTGGCAAGGACCTCTTATAATAATGTATCATCAGCTGGAAGATCTTCCGACAGACATTCAATAGTGATCATTTCAAGAAACCTCATTATCAAAAACTGACAATTCTTAGTTGTGTGGCCAAGCACCACTTATGAGAAAGATAAACTTTTGCTACTACTAGGGGCTGTCATTCCATTCCCAGAACACATCCACCATTCCCAGGGGTTGTCATTCCAGTTTGGGGGACAGTCATTCCAGTCCCAGAGCACTCATTCTACTTCAGGGTATCATCATTCCACTCTGGAGTCTGTTATTCCAGTCCCACAGCAGTTTAACTGGGCCTGGCATTTTCATTAAAAGTGTTCTGTGCTGTAATGTATTTCAGTGGAGCCCATGCAAGTCCATTGGCATTCCTGGCTCCCATTTTCTCTAATGGATCTTCAAGCCTCTCTCATTGTTTCCAGTGGTCAATCCTTTTATTCTTTTTAGTACACCCCCCAGCAGAACCAGTGTAATATACTAGTGCTCAGCAGAACCCAGTGCCGTTGTGGCAATGCCAGATGAACAGGACTGATGTAAGGCACAGAATGACACTCCATGCCTGGGTGGGGGAAGAGTTTGCAAGCCCAGAGAACCAGTGCAATGTACTAGTGCCCAGCAGAGCCCAAAAAAACAAGTGCAACGTGCTAGTATCCAGCAGAACTCAATGGCATTGTGGCAATGCTAGTCAACAGGACTGATGAGAAGCACAAAATCACACTCCGAGGTTGGGGGGGGGGGTTTGCAAACCCAGCAGAACTAGTGCAATGTACTAGTGCCCAGCAAAATCCAGTGCCACTGTGGCAATTCAGGCAAAAGGAGGACTAATGTCAAACCAGAGAATCCCTACAGTTATAATGCACAGAATGCCCAGCAGAACCCAGTGCCACTGGCATTGCACGCTTAAAAGGACTGCTATCAAAGCACAGAGTTACAACAAATCATTCATTCATGTGCCAGTTCATGCTCATCCCTAGTAGCAGCACAGATGCTCTGTCTCAACTGTTACTGCAGGCCAAACTATAGCTACCCCTGACAAAACAAGAAGAAAGAAGGCGTAGCAGCAGAACTCCTGCACCACAGCTAGAGAGAAGAGAGGAGCTGGCCTCCTAGACCAGGACATGGTCTTACACTGTAAACCTTAGGTGACTGAAAAGAATGAGTGCTCTTTTGCTGCCATTAACTTTTGTTGAAAGCAATTGATGCCTACCGTCAGGAAAGGTCTGGAAACAGCATCCCAAAGTCCAGCCCGGAGGCCACCACTTTGCACCAAATAAAAATGAAAAAAAAATACAAAGTTGAGTAATGTTGGCTTAACTCAAAGTGTTGGCCTTTACCTTTAAAGTTGTCACCAGCCAGGGTTCCTAAGGGACTGTGTGTTTATGCCCATCAACTGAGATCATCTACTATGCTTAGGCATTCTCCCCTTCTAAGACGAGTGGCCAGGATTGAGAGTTATGTGTTATGTTACTTCTTCATCCTCAGAATGTCTTCCCCTCCGTACAGCCACTCATCTGGCACCAAGCGTGGTAAGATTTTTCGTGCCAGGTAAAGACAAAGGAATATACACACTGTGTTAATTCTGATATGTGCTCTGTTTTGGTTTTATTCTGATCTACTTTTACTTTAGTTTTATGCAGGGGTCATTTCATAGAAAAAGAGGTGTGGGAGCTCATTAGCATAACTCATTAGCATATAGCACGCCCCCTGACATCACCGGCTGAATGTCAGTTTCAGCCCCATTATACCCTATGGGCCATTGAAGTCAATGGCAAAAACTTATAGAGTATATGAGGGGCTGGAGGAGAAGGAGTTTGAGGGAGAGGCTCCAAACTTGCAGGGTAGCTGCTGGGGCCTCTCCCCAAAATACCCACCAAGTTTCAAGAAGATTGGACCAGGGGGTCCAATTCTATGGGCCCCCAAACAGGTTGCCCCCATTCCCTCCATTGTTCTCTATAGTGGGAAAAAAGTAATGTTTTTTTTTCACCATAGAAAACAATGGAGGGGATAGGGGCAACCTGTTTGGGGGCCTGTAGAATTGGACCACCTGATCCAATCTTCTGTAAACTTGATGGGTATTTTGGGAAGAGGCCCTAGCAGCTACCCTGTAAGTTTGGAGCCTCTCCCTCAAACCCCCTCCCCTCCAGCTGCTTTTTAAGCCACCACCAAATTTCAGCAGCAATTCGGTGGCGGGCCAAATCAGATCAGAGAATCTGATTCGGCCTGTGGCTGCCCTAGTGCCCATTCCTGGGCTGGCGGAGCTCTGCTCCGCCTAGCTCCAGCCCCAAATGGCCCCTGGTTTTATGCTGGTAATTGGCTTTTAAAAGTATGTTTTTTCTTCCCTGATTAAGGATTTTTTTTTTAAAAAACAGATCTTTTTATGGCTGCTGTGGTAATATTTATACATTTATTGTTTATACATATTATCATTATTATGGATTATTATGAAGCCAGTGTGGTATAGTGGTTAAGTGTGTTGAACTGGTATCTGGGAAATCTGCGTTTGAATCCCTACTTGTGCCATGGAAGACTGCAGGTGGCCAGTCACACTCTCTCAGCCCAACCTATCTCACAGCATTGTTGTGAGGATAAAATGTAAAGAGGAGACTGATGTAAGTGGCTTTGAGATCCCATTGGGGAGAAAGATGAGAAATGAATGAAATAAAATAATAAAAATGAATAAAACATAAATAAAAATGATATGATAGGCATTTTTACAGTGGAGTGAGGATGTGGGATACAAATACTTCAATGAACTAGTCTACCTTGAGTGAAAATTGAAATAAAATGAATAAGTTTCTGATGAATGTATAAAGGAAGACAAAAGATTTTCTAAAAGACAAGCAGAACTCCTTTCTTGAGGATGGAGGAATCACTATATAGCACATTTTCTGCAAAACAAATAAACACATCTGGGTGCCAAGGCAGACATGGCAAACTATTTTAATATAAAGAAAATGATTACTGGCATGTAAGACAGGTTGATTCATCTTCCTTTATAGAACTTGGTAGTAGCAAGTCTTACTGTGAAGCACAATAGAATTAATAGCAAAAACAAATTATATCTTGAGCTGGAGCACGCAGAAAACATTAATTTCTTAAGCTTTCCATTTTACTTATGAAGTGCCAAGCAATAATAACATTATCAGCTGCATTGTAAGGCAAAATGGTTGCTAGTTATTATGCATAATCATCCTCTTACCTGGAAATTTCTATTATGTTTTGCAATATCACACTGAGAATAATAAAACTCCAAAATGCTACAAGATTATACTTAAATATTTAATAGCTAATCATTAAAAAGTCATTCAGTGTGTTTGCATTAAATATTTTCCCATATATGTAATCTTATTATAGCACTGCATTTTTAGATTTGGGGCCAAAGTGTGAACTGGAATATATTTCTTCTCTGTGCAATTGTATTTGGTAAGTCCAATTTCCATGCTAGAAGGATGAGCACAGTAACGACCAGTTCCTACATTCACTCAGTGATGTTTTTGATACCCTCTTCAACACCTTAAAAAAGGGAAGGCATCAGACTCTGGGTTGGCAGGATAGCAGGGTAGCCAAGTGGGGGACAGTTGGGGCTAGCTATTTACTGTCAGCAATCTGGCACTTTTCGGCCTTTTTGCTTGAAGAGCTTCAGGAGAAAGTAGAGCTTGCCCTGCTAAATCTTTGCATGTATGTGGTATGGTTTGCCTGGAAGTGGAGAAGAAAGAGAGGCCCTTTATAGATCAAATGTTTGGTTCTTAGGGGATTCCTTAATCCTATGGGGAAATTAGCATGACTTCTACAAAGAGAAGTCCTGCCTCACCAACTTGGAATTATTTGAACTGGTTAACAAGTATGTGGATAAGTGATCCAGTAGACATTACATACTTAGACTTCTAGAAGACTTTTGACAAGGTACATCACCAAATGTATTTATTCATTTACTTACTTCATTTATACTCTGCATTCCTCTCCAGTGGGTACTCCAAGTGGCTTTCATCATTCTCCTTTCTTCCATTTTGTGTACACAACAATCCTCTAATAAGCATTAAAGTGCATGACTGACTCAAGGTCACACAGCAAGCTTCCAAGGTAGAGTGAGGGGTTAAAACCTGGGTCTCCCAGCTACTAATCCAGCATTCTTAACAACTATACTCTACTGGCTGTCAAAGAATCCTGAGTAAATTTAGCTGTCATGTAATAAGAGGATGGGTACTCTTATGGATTAAAAAATCAGTTAAATGACAGGAAGCAGGGGAGTAGGAATAAATGGACAATTATCTTAAAGAGGGAAGCAAGCAGCAGAGTTCCATATTGGTATTGGACCAGTGTGATTTAATTTGTTCATTAAGTATTCTTCCATTCATTGGAATATTTCTATCCTATAATTCCAGATATTTTATTTATTTTTATTTCTTTATGTTATTTATTGCCTGTCTTTCTCACTTGGACACAAGACAGATTACACAGAGTGAGTCAATACAGTCAACAAGATGGGACATTCAATAAACAATGGAAGAAGTTTAAGGTTAGAGAACCCACCAAAAATCTAAAAAACAGAGCTAAAGCAAAACCAAAGTATTAGCATGACACATTAAATGGTGCTAGAATAATACAATAGGAAGCTACACATAGTATAGACCACAGTTCTTAATGATTTATCCAAGTAATTTTGTGAATCACTGTACCCTATTGGCTGCATAGAAAAGCCTTCTTGAATAATTCAGTTTTGCACAGTTTGCATAAAGTAGAAAAGTGAGTGTCTTCCTGACCTTCTCAAGCAGGACATTTTCCAAGGTGGGGATCCACAATGGAGAAAGTACATGTGCTAGCAGTTGCTGATTTTGTCCATTTGCAGGCCTGCTCAGATGAGCAAAGTTGTCATGGCAGAACATAGGGGGAGAGGTAGTCTTGCAGATATGAGGGTCCAAGGCCATGAAGCACTTTGTATGTAGTAGCCAATACCTTAAATTGTCCTCATAGACAAAAACCTGCAGTCCAGAACAAATTATGTCTTAAAGGGAAGAAGATGTGCTTTGTACTTGATTGAGTAGAAAAATCATTGGATCCTACTGAATCAAGTAGGAAGCACATCTTCTTCCCTTTAAGACATAATTTGTCTTGGACTGGAGGTTTTTGTCCATGAGGACTCTGTTTAAGATTGTTGTAAATGACAACATAAAGACAGTAACACAATTTGTGAATTGCTTTAATTATTATTGTATGATTTGCATTGAAATTGATTATTACACGATATGATGTTATATATAAAGATGAGTTTGTGAATTTTGATTATTAAGTTTGTCATAGTTTCATCTCCATTTGCTATATATTTTCCATGATTGTCTCATTTTGTATTGTCCAAAGTCTAATAAGAGCAATGAAGAGTCCTGGTCTTATGCTCAGACAGAGGTCATCAACTAAAGCTAGTAGAAGTGTCTCCATCCTGTAGCCTGGCCTCCAAAGGATCTAGAGCAGATGAGTTACCTGAAGACATGGAGTTCATCTGCTACTGTTCTTTCAATTGCTTTGCCCAGAAAGGGCAGATTAGAGACCATGTGATAACTGGCCAAATCATTTTTTTTCTGCCGGGATGATCTTTCAAGTAGAGGACAGATAACCACCTCTTTAATGGCCAAGGAATGGTGCCTGAGTTACCGACTGGTGCTACAGGTTTGTTGATGTAGTCTTTACATTTTTTTGGCAGCCGTAATAGGCAAGGATCCAGGGTACAAGAAGTGGCCTTCACTGATTCCAGGATCTTGTTGATGTGCTTCATGGAAACTGGGTCAAAATGGTCCATAAATAGATCAGGTGTAGTGCTAGGCCTTTCTTCTGGTGTGCTTATGTTAAAACTGACATCCAGATCAAGGTGTATTCTCTATATTTTTATCAGCAAAAAGCTTGGCAAAAGTATCACAGCTAATTCTTTCTTCCTGAGACAATAAAGACTCAGATTTTGTTGCTAGCAGGTGCTGAACTACCTTGAACAATTGAGCTGATTGTGAACTAACTGATGCTATAGTAGCAGAATAGTAATAGTTCTTTGCTGCCATCACCGTCACTTCATATTTCTTCCAATGGACTCTATGGCATAATCATTCAGATTTGGTAGGAGTTCATCACCAGAATTATTCTAGATGCCTCTCAGCCTTCTTCGGGTTACCCAGCCCCATGGTGACCCATGGCCTGTTTTTGTCCCAAGGATGGGAGTGGCCATTGAGAGGCAACCTTGTCAATAACTTCAAGGAGCTTTACAATCCACATTCCAACTGCAGCCTTAGCTGATATGTGTTTGAGATCCTAAAATCTCTCAGAGTCTTCTGGAATCTGGTAAGATCCATAAGTCTCTGTGGCTAGACAATTCTATATCAAGCTCCTTTTCCAGTTGTGTGTCAGGGCCACTGTCATATTCGTCTTGAGTAGATGGTGATGTACTCATTGAGTAGATGATATGCCTTCCCCTGCAGTTTATACCACATAAAAAGTCCTGGCAAATGTAATATCCTTGCAACATCTACTGAAGATTTCTAGATACACACCCCTCACTTCTTCATGGAGCCCATTCTACAAAGTAGAATGAGGAGGAAATGGGCTCTGGGTGAAGCCACCTTAAGTGGGAGAACAGCTAGTAAGTAGCAGCCTAAGAGAACTACAGTTGGTGTATGGGAAATATAGGAGGAGATGGTCTATTAAATATATAGTATCTGATCAGTAAATGGCTTTAGCAATAGCTTAGGACTTGGGGGAAAAACTAACAGCCAATATAGGTCAAGCTATGTTTCAGTCAGTTGGCAATCACTAGACCGTAGCATTCTGAATCAGCTTCAGTTTCCATGTTGTCTTTATATGCAACTCAGCATAAAGTGCAGTAGTCCAGCCATGAGGGTAAGAAAGCATTGATCATTGCATCCAAATTGGCTGAATCTAAGAAAGAGAATTTTGAAGAACAGGTACAGCTGATAGAAGGCACACTTGGCCAGTATTCCAACCTGTTTTTCAAACAGCAAAACTGGGTCCATAAGCACCACCTAACTCTTAACCTGGTCTACATTTTCCGATTGCAGTCTGAAGGGTTATGACTCAGAGATCTGTGCCATGTGCTTTTTTCTGTATTATGTACATTGGTTCATCCAAAGAACTAACCCTTGACTAATCCTTTCAAATTCAACCACATGGAATGGCCACATTTTTATAATGAAGAGAGGGAAGTAACATATGATAGGACAAGGAAAGGCATGTTAATTCTTTATGATGCTATGGACATCGGTACTGGCTCTTAGAAGATATAGTTGTATTTTATTTCTTTGTTTCCTTTTCTTGTCTCCTAATGGACAGTTTTAAAAATTATTGGGTTTTTAAAAAAAAAATAGGTTGCATTTGGTATTCAATCTATATATCTAATTCCCAAGTGGCCCCCTCCATGCGTATATCTAAATCCGCATGGGGGGGCACTTGGAGGGCAGGGAGATTTTCCTATACATGGGGGAGGACTCCCCCCATGTGCAGAAAAATCCTAAAAGTTAAAAAACTTGGTGGGGGTATTTCAATCCCTCCAAAAGTTAAAGAGTGTTCCCTGCGCATGCGTATGTGCAGGGAATGCTCTGGGAACTGCCGGGGCAAGCGGGGGTGGGGGGAAGAGAAATTGGCGAGGCCTGTGGCTCTGCACTGCATGGGCCTTGCTGGGGCAAGTGGGGACGGTGGCGACGGGGGGGGGGGGGGAGACGGGATGGCAAGGCCCATGGCTCTGCACTGCATGGGCCTCACCAAGGCAAGCCAGGGCATGGGGGGAGAAAGGTTGGCTCCTTCTCTCCCCCCCCCCACGGATCCCAGAGGTCCCATCACTGGCGGGGGAAAGAGCTGGCAGGGGGGAGAGAGATTGGTGGGGAGACCTCCGGAGGCCAGGTCTACCAATTGAGTGAAAAGGGGTGGATAGACCTGTTCTCCAGAGGTCAGGTCTACCAACAGAGTGGAAAGGGCTGGGTAGACCTGGCCTCCGGAGAACAGATCTACCCGCCCCATTCCACTCTATTGGTAGACCTGGCCTCTGGAGAACAGGTCTATCCAGCCCTTTCCACTATATTGGTAGACCTGGTAGACCTGGAGTGGGGTGGGGGGGGAAAGGGAACTTACCTGGAGCTGCAGCCTTTAGAAATCCTCCCCCCCCACGAGTATTGCGGGTCCCCACCTCTTGTGTTAATATAAGCTATTTGATGTTCAATTTGTGCTGGAAAATGGGGTACTTTAATTAAGAACAAATGATCTTGGATCTCTATGTCAATGCTTAATTTCTTAGAAGTCCTACATATACAATACACATATCTAGCCCACTGAAATTCAAAGGAGGCCCAAAACCTCATTGTGTACTAAAAAGGATTGGTGGCTATTCAAGAAGCAAGATAGTCAGTGTATATTCTGGCCACATCTCAGAGCAGGCTTTTGTGCTGTCTGCTGCTCACCTGATTTCCCATTAGGCATCAGGGGATTAGATGGTTGCCACTGGGGCCAAGCAGGAATTTTCTAGGTTCTCCCTAATTGGCTGTCTAGAGTGCCTTCTTTGCCTACTTCATGATGCCAGGGCTAAGGCCAGTTAAATAAACCTGGCCATGAACTGTGAAGACCATAACTAGTTTGGGCAGGGGTACAGCTGGGAAGGAGTGGCCCTTGGATCTGAGCAACATGTTTCTGTGCCTGGTAGTGACTGAGCAGTGCATCAGGTGAAGGGACTAGGGCTGGGCACCTCTTGGCACATTGTGTGCAGGTGATGATAAAGCCGGCAGAAGATGTTGGAGTCAGGGTGGGTCTGCCAGAAAAAGCAGCCACAGGCAGGCTGCCTTAGCACAGCTCACTCATTTAAATATGTTAGCATATTTAAATATGTTAGCATATTTAAATGACACAGATTGGTCTAATTAATTAAGTAAACTAATGAAACCCAAGCTGTTGTCTTGTGTCTTCTTTGAATGGGTGCCTGGGGCAAAAGCACATGTTCAGACATTCAAAATTATCTCAGTTTGCATGAGTCTGTCCTTGTTATAGTAGTATCTAGACCAATTTTAATCCAGATCCAGGCTTGTGAGTTTGAGACAGAAATGGCCTAGGGTACCCTAACTGATGTCATCACTCTGGGATCTGAAATTTGCTGCCAGGGGATGTAGTGATGGCCACAGGCATAGACAGCTTTAAACAGTAATTCAAGGAAGACTTATTCATGGAAGATAAATAGATCAGTAACTACTAGCTATGGTAACTAAAAGGAACCTCCACATTTAGAGATAGTAATCCTCTAAAAACCAGGTCCAGGAGGCAACATCAGCATAAGGACTTGGCCTCTGTACCATACTGTTGTCCCTTCAGAGTAACTGGTATTTGTGCTGTTCTTGCCCCCATGCTGTTAAACTTCTACATGAAACTGCTGGGAGGATTTGGATTTAGGTGCCACAAATATGACACCCAGCTCTGTTTCTCCTTAACAATGGTGTAGCTACTCCTGATTAGGAAGTCACCTTGTTGGAGGGGGCGTTGCACTCCCCCGAAGGATGAGTTTCCTAGCTTGGGAGTGGTACTAGATCCTGAGCTATGGTTAGAGGCCCAGGATTCCTGTGTGGCATGTAGTACTTTTTATCATCTTTGGCTAATAATAATGTCTGGAGCCCTTGTAGAATTCTTTCCAGTTTTACTATCTATTATATTCAGACTCACAAAGCTCTCTGTCTTACAAATCGCTTTTCATAAACATGATTTTGTCAGCCACTTTTTCCAAGTGTTTTTCCTCATATTGTGATGTGGAACATGGTTCTTTTTTAGATAAAGTCATCTCTTCATAAGTAACACAGTCATTTTCTTCACTCATTTTAAGATGCTTTGCTACAGTGAAAGTTGAATTAAAGGACTGTCTTGCTTTTTTCAGCTGTTCTCAAAGGGTTGCACTCGTTGACTAAAATGAATATGACAAAGTCATT
The DNA here is from genome assembly GCA_029233225.1 of Lepidodactylus listeri. Classification (NCBI taxonomy): domain Eukaryota; kingdom Metazoa; phylum Chordata; class Lepidosauria; order Squamata; family Gekkonidae; genus Lepidodactylus; species Lepidodactylus listeri. Next base: position 111,168,388 of record JARCFY010000001.1, on the reverse strand, counting down.
TTTTTTAAGTAGTAAACTGTATGTTATGCTACAACAACAAAAGCAATGGTCATAACTCAAAAAGCATGATCTGGCCACAGTGCTTCATGCTATGATTACATCCATGTTAGATTATTGTAATACGCTCTATGTGTGGCTGCTTTTGAAAATGACCCACAAACTTTAGCAGATCCAAAATGTGGCAGACAAAGGGTAACTTTCAAGGATGGGACACAGGGATTGCATTACTCTGGTGCTGAACAATGCACACTTGCTGCTCATTTGGATCTGGGCAAAAAAAGTGCTCATTCTTATGGGTCCCATGGGCATAGAGGGTCCTCAGGTGAGGAATTAACACAGACCTCATTGATTTGGAGAGTAAAGACGCCACAGTATATATTGGTTACAACCATAGGAGTGTGGTTGTTTCATAGGGACAGATCCCATATCAGGTGACCTGCCTGCTACCTGATGAACCCCTGCACCCCTAGCCTCCCTGCTGGGGTGCTATCAATGAGTGCCAACCCTCAGGAGCTGGATAGGTGCTGGATGCTGCCACCTGGTGTTAAGAACCATGCTGACAGCCCCCAAGCTGGGCATGCAGCTGAATTGGCTCTACCCTGAGACCCCTTAGGGGAGGCCCAGAACCACAGGAAGTGGGCACGCAGGCACTGCCTCCCTAACCAATGGTATCTGTCTCCATACCAAAACTGCCACAAGAGCTGGGGAGGAGGAGTGCTCCCCCCAGGCTCTTGCCAATGCCCCTAAGCCTGCAACTAACAAAGCAATCCATCCTGTATGCCATGCAGCCATAAATCCATGCCTCATTTGTAGAGATGCACTCCGTCAGATCTGTAGAGGGTGGGTAGCCTGAAACTGATGTCTAGGTGGTAGATGACGCTTCCTCTCAATGATACAACCACATGTGCTGCTGCCTTGCACACCTTTATCCTGGCCAATTCCACTCAGGCAGGTGAAAGTGCCCCATGCCATTTGCAGCACTCAAGGAGATAGGACCAAATCAGGCAAGTATTGGGAAGACAGAAGCGGAGAGTTATTTAAGTTCATAGTGATGCAGTGTATTAGCACCACCTCTCTTTGTGGTGGGAGGTCATTTCCCCCAGGTGTATCACCAAGGCATCAGGAGATCCCTGCTTCAATGCTTGGCATAATCCAGTGGTGAAGGGAGAAGACCAACGCACACTCCAGTACTTCAACCCAGTGATGTGCAGAGAGCTGCCAAGACCTACGTCTTCTCCCCATCTAGATGACATGGCATACCTCCCTGCCCAACAGACTATGATGTGGCCCATGATCCACACTGATTTGCAATGATTTAAGGGGGCTGAAGGGCACAAACATTAACATAACAGCCTGGATGTCTTGAAGGATGTATGCAAGATTTACATGCAACAGACCACTGTCAGCCTATTGAGTGGATTCCTTCTGCCAAGAAACCCAGTTCCAAGGCCTCTGTGGCTGTGCTAATGTGGAAAGAGTAGACACCAAAGTCTATGGGGGAGAGGCCAAGATCCGTGATGCATGCCTGCATAATGCTAATAAACTGAAACCTAGAGAGGTGAAATCTGTCAGCATGCACAAAGAGGGTGTCAGTACCCGAGGCCTAATCTGGAGGTAATCAAACATAAAATGGACCTGGCAGGGATGGCTTGGTGGAACAGAATGAAAATGAATGTTGGCCCCATGGCCAAGCTGATTGTTTTTCGATTGCCAGAGATGAACGTGGAGCTCATCACCCCTGATGTTGACATCATGGTGAGATTAAACCTGCCCAGAGCTCTCCAGGCACAAGGCCACCAGCAGTTTGCTGCTATGAAAAGCTCTGAAAAAAAGCTAATGTGAAAGCTGCATGGAAAAGGGTGGCCTCAAATGGAGACCAGCAGATCTATGAAAGGTGTTGGATCATGCCCACAAGAATGTGCATTGTGATGGGCTTATGCCTATCCAGCCTGGGGTGTGGGGGGGAAACCCCTTCTCCACCCCTCCATGGCTTGCCAAGCCAGGAAAGAGTTGCAAGGATCAGGTAAGCTGAAAGCCTTGCTGAAAAACAATATGGCCATTAAGCGGATCCCCGTGGTCCTGACTGACAGGGCCCGCTCCCTCAAATGTCCCAAGTAGTGCAATTCTAGAGCCTCTGAGGTCAGCCACAGCCCAACATTCCCCAGTGAAATGCAGAAGGATAAGAACTCTGAAGCGGCATGCCCATAGGACCAATGTGTTGAGGTGGCAATGGATCCCAAAACTCCCTGAGCTATCAGCCATTTCCAATTGTCCACAGTACTTCTGGGAAGTGGTCCAGATGTCTGTTCACTCCTGGAGTCAGCATATGAAACCACTCATCCTGAAATCAAGATAATGCATCCACAATGTCATTATTGGTTCATGCAATATAGCACGCTGAAAAAGAGGTGTTAGACTCCAGGCATGCTAGGACAAATCTGCGGACCAAGCGCATAACCCACTAAGAGTGTGAAGACTGCCTATGGATAACTCTGACAATGGCTTGGTTGTCACAGTAAAAAAGGACATGCCTGTTTTGATGTAAATACTTCCACACGATAACAGCCAGCAAAATAGGGAAAAATCCAAAAGGTAAGGTCCTGTAATAACTGTGACTTGGCCCACTGTGGTGGCCAACACCTGATGTACCATCACCTTGCAAAATGCATCCTGTAGCCAAGACTGTCAGAAGCATCAGTGTGAATCTGAAGGATGCCCCCCAGGTCCAGTTTTGATTACCAAAGGGACACCCCATTGAAGTCTTTCAGAAAGGTGTGCCAAACCCCCAGGTCCTCCCTGATGCCCCATGTTACCCTGATATTGTGATGGGGGGCATTCACACCAGAGGTAGCCTGTGTCCGATGTGCATTAAATGTGCACTCAGGAGACACCACCTTGCAAGGAAAATTAAGGTGACCCAGGAGGACTTGAATGTCCTTTAGCATGCATTTCCAGTTCTCCAAAATTTCAAGGATCATGGAGTTCAAAGCTGTGAGCTTGTCCTCTAGAAGGTGAGAGGTGCCCTGGACTGAATATAATTGGATGCCCAAATATGTCAAACTGAGTGATGGGCCCCTCCATCTTATCCCACACCAGTAGGACTCCGAACTTGGCTGCTGTAGCTTGAAGAGGCCACTCAGTCAGCACAGTCTGAGGTGGCAGCTGTGCCAGCAATAAAAAAGTCATCCAGATAGTGGGTGACATGTGGGCATTGTGTGCAGTCCTTAACCACCCACTCAAGGAATGTCCTGAATGTCTTAAAGGTGGCACAGGCCACCAAACAGCCCATAAGCATGGCTTTATCTACATATCACTCTATTTATTTATTTATTATTTCAACTTTTACCCCACCCTCCCTGCTGGAGCAGGCTCAGGGCGGCTCACATAACACCGATAAAACAATATTCATTACAAAATATATCTAAAACACTACATAATAACAATTTAAAACCATTAATATCGATGGCAGTTCTCTGAACTTTTGAACTTGAACCCCATTCAGCAGAAGTCCTCTGGGTTAACTGGCAGCAAGCGAAATGCTGAATGGATATCACATTTTGCCATAAGGTCACTTGCGTCACAGGACCGCACAATTTGCACAGCCTGGTCAAAAGAGGCATACCTTACAGAGCAGAGCTCCAGGGAAATGAAATTGTTTATGGAGAACCCCTTGGGGTAAAACAGGTGATGGATAAGCTGGAATATGCCCGGGGCTTTCTTAGGCACCATGTCCAAGGGGGGAACTCTGAGATCTGGGAGAGTTGGGAATTTGAAGGGGCCTGCCACCCTACCAGCTGAACATTCTTTGGTGATATTACTCGTCAGAACACCAGATAGATCCCTGGTGGACCAGAGGCTAACACAGTTGGTGGGCACCCACAGGCTCATAGAGGGGATCCTGAATCCCAATGCAAAAGCCTCCCTAAGGTACCTGGCAGTGGCCCTAATGGGATACCAAGCAAGAAAGGGCAGAAAGGCCAGGAGGCAGATCAGGGTTTTTGCCAAACTTCCATCAAAAGGAGGGAGGCCCTCTAAACTATTTGGTTGAACTGGTGGAACAAAGTGTCAGAGGTCCCCAATCCTTCCTCCTTTTTAATGCTGGAGCTGGAGGATCAGGTGCCCTGAAAGGGCTGTTGCAACACCCCAGGATGGACACAGATGCAGTCCAAAGCAGGAGTCACAATTATGCTCAAATTTACACCTGGACCGATGACACTTGCCCTGGTTGTACTCCCAGCATACCTTCCAAAAAGAATCCTGCCTAAAACTGGGCTTGGGCTGGGTTGGCTCATGCCTCACTTTGGTGTACAGGCCAGCAATGAGAAGCCAGAGCTTGTCATCCAAGAGGCCTATCTGGTAATTTCTTTTTGGGTTTCCACCTGCCTAAATGCCTCATCATACTCAATGGCCAGGGAAACCCCTACCAAAGCCTGGGGCCACAAAACATTTTTAAGTGTTGCGATAGGTGTCATCCCTGATTGATGAAAACTGACTGGACAGTGCTCATAAAGACTGTAGCCACCCATCCAATTATGGAAAGAACGCTCTACTCCTCCCCCCCCCTTTGTGGAACCTTTTGAGATGTGATGGTTCCCCCCCCCCCCCCGCTGGCCTCCCCCACTGTTTTTGGGAGTGTAAACACACCCACAAAGTAGCTGTCCAAAATCATCTCACTGACTTTGCACATCAGGTGGATGCCCAGTGAGTGTGTGCCATTAACAAATTTAGGTGGAACTTGCATGCTGGTAGGCTGGTCAGCTCCCCATATGGCACCAGGCCCAGGTTGGTCCACCCCATGCTGCCTCTGGACCCACATTGGCAGGCCTAGCATGTAGGCCCCAGCCAGCCAATAATTCCCAGCTGCGTGTGTGGAATCCTTTTCCAAGTTTGACTCGTTTGAGGTGATGCTGCTGTAAGTACCCTGGGCCCTATGTGGCTTTTTAATGTTTGGTTCAGTTCTTTTGGGCAGAAGGTGCTATCTATGTAGTGCTGCTGCTTAAAGGACTGGATTCGTCTGAACTGGTTGGTGAATTCTGTTTTCTCCTATCCCATGGACAAGATGTCTCTGGTGCCTCTGCCGGTGTTGGGGCAGAGCTTTGCTGGTCAAAATGCTCTGAGAGGTGGGCGATGGCATGAGCAAGCCTCTGTAAACCTCTGTGTGATCTTGAAGCTAAGAGTTGGGGGGGTCCCCTGATTGGGGCCAGCAATGGTAGAGGCTCCTGCTGTGAGATGCTGGGTGTTGACTTCCTTGCTGCTTGATCTTGTGAGAGTGCCCCTGGGTGCTATACAGCTTGCTAGAGGCCAGACCCTGGAGAGGGTAGCCTCTGGGTTGTACAAGGATCCTGCTCGTGGAGCCCATGTGGGAGCAGCCTTGGAAATTTGCTTTTTCTCTGCTGCAGCCTTCCTGAGGGGCATGGTACTTCGACTCTACATCACCTACTACCTGACTGCATATTAACTGGAGATGTCTGTGATTGAACCTTGAACCTTCTGCATGCCAATCAAATGCAATGCCACTGAGCTGTGGCCCCTCCTCAAGACTGTCGGTTCACAGCAAAAATAGAACACAAAGTGGGGAAGTATTTGCTGATGTGCTGCCATCGGGAGCTGTTCCAGCCCGGCAACTGGTATCACAAAGGTGGCCCTTTATGGCCTGGAGGCAATATGTTTGGTGGCCTCTTATCTCTAAACTCCTGCCCATGCTCCCTTGAATTGGTGCAATCCCTGCCATGAGGCAAGCCCAGCAATTGCTTCTCTCCAGGCCTCAGCTAGCATCCTCTGGAAGCCACAATGCCATTCCAGGTGGCCTCCCCCCCCCAGCTCTGATCACAGCAACTGGAGGCCATGAGATTTCCCCGGAAGCCCCTTTTCCTCAGGCTCCAAGCCACTGTCTGGAAGGTAGTATGGCCAGCAGGCAGCAGCCTCCTTCAAACCTCCCCACCCCTTAAACCTTTGGATCCTTTAGTAGGAACCAGGGAAACTCACTGGCACCCCATGGCCCTGGTCTTTCTGGCTCTCAGACTGCTTGAATCTATCTCTGAGTGCCAGGGGAACCCTGCCAGAACTCCACTGGCCTTGATCCCAGGGCCTTACCTGTGCTTGCATAGCTGTGGGGGGGGGGGTCCGAATTTACCTCCTGATGGCCCCACCACCGCCAAAGTATTCCTCCCCCAGTACCTTACTTCCTCCTGCTGATAGAAGATTCTGCCTCGATAGATGCTCTATGCTCCTCTACCTCTCAGCTGGTCTTTTTCAGGGAATGTTCTGTCAGCAGGTCTGGAAGCTTTAAAGGGCTTGGTTATTTCAGGAACCTTCCCTTTCCCCACCTCACGTGTTAGTTATTCACCTGGGGAGTGATGACTTGGGTATGGTGAAGGGTAAGGCTTTGGTGCTGCAGGCTACTGAAGACTTGTGGGCTATACGGGCCAGGCAGCCTGATGTTTCTATAATGTGGTCAGCAATGGTTCCGTGCAGGGTTTGGCGTGATGTTTGGAATCCATTGGAGATTGACCGTGCCCGCTGAAAGGCTAACAGGAACATTAAGAAGGCCTTTGATGCCGGGTTAGGCCACTATCTGCCACACCCACACTGCATGGACTTCTACTAGCAGGATGGGGTGCATCCAGGGGTCCTTTGGGGCTGGAGCGAGGCGGAGCAAAGCTCTGCCAGCTCAGGAGTGGCCACTAGGGCAGCCACGGGCCGAATCAGATTCTCTGATTTGGCCCGCTGCTGAATTGCCGCCGAAATTCGGCAGCAACTTTAAAAGCGACTGGAGGGGAGGGGGTTTGAAGGAGAGACTCCAAACTTGCAGGGTAGCTGCTGGGGCCTCTCCCCAAAATACCCACCAAGTTTCAAGAAGATTGGACCAGGGGTCCAATTCTACGGGCCCCCAAACAGGCTGCCCCCATTCCCTCCATTGTTCTCTATGGGAGGGAAAAAGTAACACTTCCCCACCATAGAGAACAATGGAGGGGATGGGACAACCTGTTTGGGGGCCCATAGAATTGGACCCCGTGGTTCAATCTTCTTGAAACATGGTGGGTATTTGGGGGAGATGCCCCAGCAGCTACCCTGCAAGTTTGGAGCCTCTCCCTCAAACCCCCTCTCCTCCAGCCCCTCATATACCTTATGAGTTTTTGCCATTGATTTCAATGGCCCATAGAGTATAATGGGGCTGAAGCTTATTTTATTTATTTATTTATTTATTTATTTATTTATTTATTTATTTATTTATTTTTCGCATTTCTATCCCGCCTTTCCAGCGAACTGGCTCAAGGCGGCTCACAACATAACATACCACCGAAGTGGTTTACAATTTAAAAGCATAGATAAACAACATTATAAAACGACTCACATAGCCATACTGGCGGCATCTATGTGCTCCTGGAGAGTAGCGGCAACAGAAGATTTGGCCTGTGGAACCAGGGCGATGTTGTCCTGCCATCTCCCCGGTGGCGGCTCCTATTCGAAAGCCTGGCAGAAGAGCTCCGTCTTGCAGGCCCTGCGGAACTGCAACAAATCCCGCAGGGCCCTGATATCATCCGGGAGCTCATTCCACCAGTATGGGGCCGCCACCGAGAAAGCCCTAGCCCTGGTACAGGCCAGCTGCGCATCCCTTGGACCGGGAATAGTCAAGCGATGCTGGGTGCTTGACCTCAGTTCCCTCTGGGGCGCATATGGGGAAAGGCGGTCCCTCAAGTAGGCAGGCCCCTGACCATATAGGGCTTTAAAGGTCAACACCAACACCTTGAACCGGATCCGGTATGCTATAGGCAGCCAGTGCAGCAGCCGCAGCACAGTCCGGATGTGGTCACCCATAGGGAGGCCCATCAATAACCTGGCCGCGGCTTTCTTATTTTCTGTTTTTTGATTGCTTCAAATGTATCACACAGTGCTATCGGTTGATTTAATATTTTCATTTGCGATTCGCTAAATTTCTTTCCAGTTTTCTTTGTCAGAAAAGTATTCAGTCCTTCTAAATTATCTTCATTTTTTTAATATAAATCATCAAAAAAAATCCCTCACTATCTGATTTAAGTCCTCTTTCAAAAATTTATTTTCCCCTTTTTTATTTTTAAGGGTTAAAATAGTCCTACTCTCTCTTTCCTTCCTTAGTCTATATGCCAACCATCTGGTTGGTTTATTTGCGTTTTGAAAGAAGTATAGTTTATTATATCTTATCTCCCTTTCTATTTCTTTTGAAATATTCATATTGATTTTCTGTTGCAACAGTTTTAGTTTAATTTTATTTTCTTCCACCTTTTTATTAGCGACCAAATTCATTTCTACAGCTTTTACTTGTTTTTTCAAGGATTCATAATCTTGTCTTCTTTTTTTATTCTCCCAAGCTTGGACGCTTACTATTTTTCCTCTCAGGTATGCCTTAAAGGCATCCCACACTATTCCTGGTGAAATATCTGCCTGACTGTTTCTTACAAAAAAATCTGTAATATCAGCCTTCATACTTTCTACAAACTTTTTATTTTTTAAAATGTTGACATTCACCATCCACCTTGCCTTTTTTGGAACTTCTTTGAATTCAACAAGTATCGGGTTATGATCCGCATAAGTCTGTGGTAAAATCTGAATATCATATAATTCAGATGCAAATGCTATCGATAGCCAAGCCATATCAATCCTAGACCAACTATTATGTCTAGCTGAGAAATATGTAAATCCTGTTTTGGTTGGGTTCCTCATTCTCCAGATATCAATTAGATTAAATTCATCTGCTATATTGTAAAAGTTTGCCAAAATCTGTCCTCCTTTTTTTAAGGGGATCTTTGATCTGTCTATTTTTTTATCTATAACACCATTATAGTCACCTATCACACAAATGTTTTTTTATTTTTCTCATGGTTAACACCGTTCTCAGCTCTTTAAAGAAGTTTTCTTGTTGGTTATTTGGAGCATAGATGTTAATAATTAGATATTCTACTCCCTGTTTCTGTATTATTACAGCCACTATTCTTCCGTCTTTAGCTGCATATAATAATTGTGGATTTAATTCCTCTTTTACATAGGTTACTACCCCTCTTTTTTTTTGGTTTTTATCTTCAGAGAAGAAGGGAATCCCAAGTTTTCTGTATTGTAATAGGTTAACATTTTGCTCCCGAATATGTGTCTCTTGTAAACAGGTTATGTCTCCTCTTTCTTTAACTAATTGTTTGAACATTCTCCTTCTTTTGTGGGGCCCATTTAACCCATTTACATTTACAGATAGTATTTTAATTTTTTTTAGTTTTAGGTTCTATTATTTAGTCTTGGTCTACCCTGAGAGATTTATTTTTTTGGTATCGGGTGGTAACCTGAAGCAAGATCTTCCCTGTCTTCTTTTTTCCTTTTTTCAGAATTTCTCCCTCTTTTCTTGTATCTTCCTCTGCTTTTTCTAATTCACCTTCTTCTTGAGCCTCTTCTTCCTCTTCCTCCTCTTCCGATTTTTCTTCTTCTTCTTCTTCTCTTGGTTTAGTCCATCCAAGGTCTTCACCATAGGTTTCTAAGAAGTTATTCACCTTGAAGATAGATTGTGGAAGAATGCTGATCTACCGAAAAAAGAGGACATCATTACCAAACTAAGGGAATGGGCAGAGCTCGATAGACTTAGTTATTTGACGAACCCGGATAATAAGCAAGACTCTTTACTTGTATGGTCGAAATTTATGAATTGGTTAGGAGAACATTAGTGCTCAAATACTCTGTGATATGTTGGATATAATAAGGTTTGTACAATGTGGTACAACTTTGAAAATGTTAATAAAATTTGTTCAAAAAAAAAGATAGAATCTATCTTTTGTCTCCTTTCTTGGTACTCGAAAAATAAGCCCTCTGGAGATAACCATCTATAGATAATATTGTTTTTCCTGAGTAAATCAGCAAGTGTGCGGTAATCTCTTCTTTTCTCTCTGACTCGCCACGGTGTTTCTTTTAGAAATTTTATTTTGGCGCCCTGGATGTTTACTTTTTTATCGTAAAAGGCTCTTAAAATTTTATTTCTCGTTTCTCTTTTGTAGAATTTTATACGTACTTCACGAGGAAGATAATTTCTTCTTGCATAGGCCGAACCTCTTCTATAAATAGTTTCAATATTCCTGGATAGAATTCCTGGATTCCTGGATAGAATCTTTTGTACCTATTTCTAATTGTTCTGCTATGTTTGTGGCGAGTACTTCTTTAAGATCCCTTCCGACCTTCTCTGGGACGTTCTGGCATCTAATTAGGGTGGCTGCTTTGTCAAGTTCAAATCTTATTATTGTGTCTTCCAGTTCCTCGTTTTTATTTCTTAGTTCCTGTAGGTCTAAATTCATATCCCTTTTTTTGTTACACGTTCTTGCTCCTCCCACCAAAAGTGTTTGAATATCCTTCTTATTGTCAGTAACTTGTTCCTTAATTCCTTCCACTTGTTCTTTAACAGTCTCTATTTCCGTTTTAATTTGCTCTGATAAGTCGTCAATTTTTTGGCGTATGAGGCTCAGTTCTCTTTGAACTAGGTTGGGGAGTGTCTCTTCCACCTTTTGTAAGAGTAAGGGCACCATCGATTCCATTGATTGTTGAATTGCAGAAGTGATTGAATCATCAATCATATTCTTCAACTCTTTTTGGGAGATTGGTGGAATATTTCCTGAGGGATTCTCGAATTGACTCATCCTTATCAGATGTCCTGGTGAAGGCAATGATAATTTCCTTGAACCACTGCTCCCAGGGCCACCCGCTGCCATAAACCTACTAATTTCTTATTATTTTTATTTTTAGTCTAGCTTAGTAGGTAAGTAGTAATTTTAATACTTTATTAGTTAGATTTTACATCCACTGGTTATTTCTTCTATAAACTCCCTAACTTAATAATTTTTATTTTAATATTTTCCTCCTTCTAATGTTTGGTTTGACTTTTAAATTGATTATAAGATTATATTTTAACTTCTTAGATCCCAGTTATTTTCTTAAAATAATTATTAATCAGATTTCTTTCTCAGCAATCCAATTTCCCAGTACTCACCGCTTTATTTTATACTTAATTAGTTTAAATAGTTTGTTTAATTGTATCTATCAAATTTAATATGTATAATTGTAGAGTCTAACTAGTATAGTTATGTTATATTTAGGTTCACTCTATACTGTTAGTACTTTATATTGTGTTTCCTAGTTCACTATTGGTAGCTCCTTAAGCCAACTTATTTATTTATTTGTCCCCGATAGCTACTGTACAAATTTATTTTCCCAAATTAACTAGCGTAAAATTTATTTCTAGCCAACCCTGTTTTTATATATTTTAATAATTTAGCATTTATATTCAACTGATTTAAATGGTACTATTAATTAAATAATCAATTTATTTATTATATCTAATTATCAGTATTAATTAATTTGGGCTGCTCTAAACCTAAAGAGTACAAAAACAGGAGAAAGGAAAAAGGTTCACTCCAGTCCTATCTGTATCCAGCATGTAGTTTGTTATAAACCTTGCAATCAATCAACTTACTTAAAGTCCTTCGGGTCTGAAATTCTACTTAACTTTGGCAGTTCTGACAGACAGTCGTAAATATCAGGCAACTCACAGACTAGTAACAGATAAGCCAAAGAAAAAACACAGACTTCACCAAAAGCCAATTTCCCCCCTTATACCGAGAGAACTTCTTTGAAGTCACAGCTGATTCTTTCTGTGGACTCCATCGCTCCCATAAGCTTCTTATGTTCCATCGTCTCCGTTGCTCTTTTTTGTAGCTCTTTACGTTAAATCACTAACTCTCCCTCCTTTACGCTGTTTCTGTTCTGTTACTCCTTCCACGTAGTCAGCTCTCCTCGTGAGGCCACTTCACTTCCCACTCCGTTTCTCTCAGTCTCCACTGCCTTCAAGTTCCCTCTCCCGGTTGGGCTATGCTGCTCTGTTTGTCCTCGGAAGACATGAAAAGAAGACAGAAAACAAGGAAACCAAAAGTTAGTGCAGCGTGTTTAAGATTCTGTTCTCTTATTATTTCACATTTGTTACTGCCTGCAAGCTTGTTTTTACTTAACTCTGACGCCTGGCAACCATTTTGCAGGTGTTTCTTTCTGCTATGTTAATTTGCTATAATTTAACTAGGTTTCTTTATAGTTTACATACTTAGCCCCATTTCATTTTTTAAAGGAAGTAGATAAAGTTATACTCAGCTTTTTTCCTCTTATCTCGTAGTCCTATTGATGGCTCTTATGGTCCCAGCTGGTCTGTGTCTTCTGTTGTGTCTTCACTGCAGAAGCTTTCCAAAAGCAGCTGTGTTCTTCCTTATCCCTCATGCAGTGCAGATTGCCTTTCCACCTCAGCATGAAAGAGCAGGATTTCACTGCCTCCCCCTCTACATGGTGGTGGAAAGCAGATGTTTTATGCTGGCTAATTTTTGGGAAAATGGGAGCATCTCAGGGCAAGCTCTCATTTCCCTGGCCACTCCTTTTGCTCACCGGAACCAGATCCCAACGGCCTTCCTGCAGAAATTTACAAAACTTTTGAGGAACAGTTATTACTCCCCTTTAAAAGTCTAATTAAATTTATTGGTGAAAAAAAGGAGATACCCGAATCTTGGAACCAAGCTATAATTACATTGATTCCAAAAGATAAAAAGGAGAAGGAACAGATAGGGAACTATAGGCCAATATCCTTACTAAATGCAGATTATAAAATCTTTGCATGTATATTAGCAGAAAGATTCAAAAAGGTTTTGAACCAATATATTGAGGAAGATCAGACTGGCTTTCTGCCAAAACGGCAAATTAAAGAAAACATAAGAGTAGTGATAGATGTATTAGAGTATTATGAAGCCCATCCAGAAAAAGATGTCCTACTTATGTTTTTAGATGCGGAAAAAGCGTTTGACAACTTGTCATGGGATTTCCTCTTAAATAAATTAGAAGACGCAAACTGTGGGTTCCTCTTTGTATCTTTTATAACAGCTATATATAATCATCAGACAGCTAGAGTGGTTATTAATGGTGAACTTACAGAAAGTATAAATATAGAAAAGAGAACAAGACAGGGATGCCTCCTTTCTCCACGGTTATTTATTTTTGCGTTAGAAACCTTACTAGATAAAATTAGATCAGAAAATATGATCAGAGGTTTAAGAATTAAAGGATTTGAATTTAAGCTTAGAGCTTTTGCGGATGATTTGGTCTTATTTTTGGAAAATCCAACTAAATCAATAAATAAATTACAGGAAACTTTAAAAGAATTTGGTAAGATAGCAGGCTTTAAAATAAATAGACTTAAAACTAAAATATTAATGAAAAACTGCTCTAAAGAAGTGGAAGAGGAAATTATTAACCAGACAAAAATGGAGATAGTAAAAAAGGTCAGGTATCTGGGGATATTTTTTACTAATAAAGTTAGTACTTTAACTCAAGATAACTCTAATAAACTTTTACACGAGCTACGAGAAGATTTAAAGAAATGGAAAAACTTACAATTGTCATGGCTAGGCAGGATTGCGGCAATTAAAATGAATATCTTGCCAAAATTTCTATTTTTGGCACAAAGTATACCGCTTATTAAAAGTAATGCTATTTTTTTAAAGGAAATTAATAAATTAACAGGAGAATTTATATGGCACCCAAAGAGATTGAGAATTAGACGAAGTGATTTGCAAAAGAGTAAAGAAAGAGGAGGGTGTGCCTTACCTAACTGGGAATATTATTACAAAGCCGTGGCAATGGGATGGGTGAAAGAATGGGCAACACTTGCCAATACTAGACTTCTCGCGTTAGAAGGGCACAATTTATATATGGGTTGGCACGCCTACATGTGGTACGGAAAAGACAGAATTCATTCTAACTTCCATATCCATTTACTAAGAACCTCTTTGATGAAGATATGGAGTAGTATTAAAGATTGTCATTATAAAAAAATACCATGTTAGGTGTCGCCTATGGAAACCTTTGTAAAACCCTCTTTGATCAAAAAAGATTACCTCTTACCATATCAAGATCTTTTGGATAGCCAAGGGGAGCTTAAGACAGAGACAAGATTAAGCGCAGAATACAACCTAGAACTAATATGGTGGCAGAAATTTCAAATAAAAACAAGAATAAGTAGTGATAAAAAGCAAGGAATATTACTAACAATGAATGAGATGGATAAAAAGTGGATTATAGGAAGTGAGAAACAAAAATAGTTTATAACTATTTATTGGAATTTGAGAATCAAGGAAATCTTATTACTAAAGAAATGATTAGCTGGATGAAAGATTTTGGGTACCCATTGCAAACTGATGAATGGGAAAAAAATTGGAAATCGGTTAGGTTGGTAAAAGCGGTATCCTATAAAGAAAATATTTATAAACTATTTTACAGATGGCATTGGACCCCTCAAAAGATTGCCAAATGTTATAATAATGTTCAAAATAAATGTTGGAAATGTCAAATTAAACTAGGCACCTATTTTCATATGTGGTGGCAATGCCACAAAGTAACAAAATATTGGAGAATGATAAGAAAATTTATTAAGGAAATAACACAAATAGAGCTGGCCTTTAAACCAGAAATATTTTTACTAAATATTCTACCATCGGATCTAGAAAGGAATAATGTACTACTGATTGTATATATACTGACATCGGCACGAATTCTTTGGGCAAAGAACTGGAAAACTATGGAAGTGCCCATGACAAATGATTTGTTAGAAAAGATATTGGAAGTAGCAGAGCTAGACAAGATGGACCAAAGAACTAAGTCACATATGATAGGATTAAAAAAAAGGGGGAAAGACTGTTGGTCAAAACTTTTTGTTTGGATAGAGAACTTGTGAACTTCAAGGCTCAAAATGATGCACTGGAACATATTCGAAGTTATGTTGTTTTATGTACAAATATCTAAAACCAATAAATTATATTTAAAAAAAATAATAACCTGGCCGCGGCATTCTGCACTAGCTGCAGCCTCCAGATTCGAAACAAGGGTAGCCCCAAGTAGAGAGCGTTACAGTGGTCTAATCTCGAAGTGACCATAGCATGGATCACTGTAGCTAGGTCATCACGTTCGAGGAAGGGAACCAACTGCCTAATCAGCTGAAGATGGTAAAAGGCTGCCTTGGCAGTGGCTGCTACCTGGGCCTCCATTGATAAGGAGGCATCCAGGAGCACTCCCAGACTCCTGACCCTCGGCACCGGCACCAATGGCACCCCCCCCCCCCGAAAGACGGGAGTGGGGTCCCTATCCCCGGCCCGCTCCGACTCAAGCACAGGACCTCCATCTTCGTTGGATTCAGCTTCAGCCAACTCAGTCTGAGCCAGTCCACTACGTCTTGAAGCGCCCACCCCAAGTCATCTGGGGTAGAGCCGGACCGGCCGCCCAACAACAGATACAGCTGGGTGTCATCTGCATATTGATGGCACCCAAGCCCATGCCTCCAGACAATCTGGACAAACTGACATTCCCTTTCTGACACACTTCCGGTGGTGTCAGGGGACATGGCATATGCTAATGAGTTATGCTAATGAGTTATGCTAATGAGCTCCTGCACCTCTTTTTCTACGAAAGGACCCCTGGGTGCATCTATCTGTGATGGGTAATGATATCTTCTTGGAAGATTTGTGGCAAGGGCTTCAGGAGGCCTTAGTCCTCCCAGTGGATATGTTGGCTTAAGCTGAGGCTTGACCTCCACTGTGGCTGATATTGGGGCTGGTGAGTGATATGCAGCAAGGGGGAGCACCAATTAACAACCCCAGTTTGGGGGATAGGAGTCTGGCTGGATTAGCCTTTGGGTTGTGCAACCTGGGGTAAAGATGGCAGACTGCCTTTGGGACAGCATGGACTGATCAGCCACCTAAATTCTACAGCTTAGTCGATGGCTCTCCAAAGCATTGTCTGTTTGTTGTGCCTGACCAGTGTGAGCTACAGATACTGCAAGTCACATTTGACCCTTGCCATTGATTTACAGGTTGTTAAATTAAATAAAGTGGCCCCATAGTTCATCCAATCCTTGTGTCTGACTCTTTATTCCAAATAAGGGGGTAATTGCTATCTCCTGCTCAACTTCATTTATATATATTATATTAAATTTAGTTTATATTTGGTTGTGATATCTAATTAGTTGTGACACCCTACATGAGTACCTATTAGAAGTGCAGTGCCATGATATAACTGACAAAATATGTGGGTTCCCACAGCCAATCGAATTAAATACAACAAATTAAGCCAAGCACATAGGAGTCAAAGAAACAGGACAATGATACCAAGAAGCAATAGTATACAGTCACACAAAAATGTTCATAGCTAATATAAAAAGTCCACACAAACCAGTAACTCTTATTATACTTGCAAAACAAACTTGAACCTCTACAGTATTTTATCATAATAATTGCACAGTTAATGCTCTGGAAGCTGGTACAGCCAAGTGACACTTTTTAGTAATGTTATCTTCTAAAACAGGTAAGCAAAACTTGTTGAAACAGCTATGTACATATTATCTTGTCCCTTGTAACTTCTAAGTAATATCTCTGTTGCCATAAGGAATGTCTCTGTTGGTCATATCTTGGGCAGTGCCACACTGAAATTAGCTTTAGGATGACTATAGGGGATGGAACCCTTTTGCTCCTATACTACTTATCATATGTGCAAATACATAACTCATTAAATTAAATGGAACTTACTTCCAAATAAAAATGCATAATATTATATCTTTCATGCATTCTTACACAGTGCAATAGCCCTTGGGTGTTTTCCACCTTCCTGTATGAGTAAAAATGTAATGTTAAAATTATCTGGGCTAACAGGCTATTGAGCAATGTAACATGGTATGTTTACTGTCTAATAAACATGTACAGGGGAACAATTTATATTAAAAAAAACCCTGTGTGTGTTGGGAAATTTTAAGAGCAACAGGGATTTTAAACCGAATACCACCTGTTACTTAATGGGTTGACTCTGTTTTCTACTTTCCAAATTGCAGACATATGATTAACAAAGAACAAGGACAATTTTGTGTGTGTCAAATAGGAGGCAGTTGAAAGACATGCCTCCTCCCAGAAGTGATGATATATAATTAGTGCCAATCATTCACAGGAACAACAATTAGGCACTGTATTTGGGAGCCCAAAGGAAAACTCGATGTGATTGCTTCTGACTACCTTGATAAATAGAAACTGTGATTAACTTCCAGGGTTACTTAAAGAACTTCAGATGATGAGGGCTAGGAAAACATTGTTACTTTCAAAGAGGAGACAGAGTTGTTGTTTTGGTGGTGTGTAGTTTTGACCTAAACTTTGTAGAGTCTTGTACACATGCTATTTTGATTGCTTCAGCTTGTCATGTTTTTTAAAAGTCAGAAATAATGGTTTTAAAATGTAGTATGAGCAAGAATCATAAAACCTGCATAACTGAAATTAGCCTGGCATTATGTCAAGGTAATGCTATTTTTCCCCTCAGGACTAACAAGATCTAGTGATACAATGTAGCAAAGAGGTTCCAGACACAAGCAATCTAATTCAGTTACAGACACAAGCAATCTAATTCAGTTACCGACAAAAGCAATCTAATTGTTTCCCTTTGTTCTTTTGTAAATGAGC
The DNA here is from genome assembly GCA_029233225.1 of Lepidodactylus listeri. Taxonomy (NCBI): domain Eukaryota; kingdom Metazoa; phylum Chordata; class Lepidosauria; order Squamata; family Gekkonidae; genus Lepidodactylus; species Lepidodactylus listeri. Next base: position 111,150,863 of record JARCFY010000001.1, on the reverse strand, counting down.
ATGCAGATCTCACCCATGCCTATCAATATTTGCCCAGATATGTTTATTTATTTATCATATGGCAGAATTACACACAGGAAGCATATAATAATATAAAATATATAACCAAGTTGATAAAACAGGTATGCAGACCAATTGGGCAATGCCCCTAAATATTAATATCTAAATCCAAATATGTGTATAGCATATACACATGTGTGTAAAGTGCCGTCAATTTGCAGGTCACGTATGGTGACCCCAGCAAGGAGCTTTTAAGGCAAGTGAGTAGAGGTGGGGCCATCATGCTGTTTCCCACTACCCCTCCTCATGCATTGACTTCATATAATAAGATGCCTATTAATTAAAAAAAATATTAAAGTGTTTCTAAACAGATTTTTTTTTTGCTATAATGTCCTCTCAGTCTTCTTTAGCCATACATGCCCATGAGTTAGATTTTTAAAAAAAGTTTCAGGAGAGGGAAAACTTACCTTAAACATCATACCAGTAAATAATGTCTTTTCAAGACGTTAAAAAATGATACCTCTCTGAAGTACTTTAAATTTTTCCTGGAAAATAAATCAATAGAAAACTCAATTAGGGGAAAAATTGGGATGTGGGTGAAGTAGCAGCTGTTATGTTGACATCAAAGCTCAACACATACACTTCAAAGATATGTAAAAATGAGTTCAGATATGAGCCTGTGAGGTGATATTAGGCATGATTTGTGCTTTCTAATCCTATTCTGGCAGGCAATAGAGATTTGTATGCAAAATAACACCTGCATGTTCACCATCTACTAGAAAGGAATTAAAATTTACCACTTAGCCATGAACAGATTGATGGAAAAGTCAGTTTTAAGAGGAAAAGAGTGATTTTTTAAAAAAAAATAAAAATCTATTAAATGAGATTCTAATGCAGCTCTCCATCCTTCTCATAGAATAATTTACTCAGCTGGCATTTTGCCTTCCAAGCTAAAAGTTTTTATAGGATAACTCAGAGGAATGTTGCTTGTACCCAATTAATAGTTGCAACTGTCTACCTAATATACCGCTAGAGTTTGTTTAATGGTGAGACCCGAGTCCTCTTCCATTTATCTTTCACACCTCTTCCATTTATCTTTCACATAGCTTTCAAAATGTGGCTTTATCTAACCTTCAGCCTCTAGATCTTTGTTACACAATAGTATGTTTTTCTGAACTATTTATACAATATGTCTATGAGAGCGTTTATTGCCAGTTATCTCTCATATGTTCATAGGGTTAGAAAGAGTTCCCAATTATAGCAGATGTTTCAGTAACAAATGTAATAGCTCTGATCCCACAGAAACTCATACAAAGCAGGCTGTAATAGAAACAACTTCATATGTGCATCTGCTTTCAGATAGGTGATGTGGTCTATTTGACAGTTATGATGTGTTCTTGGAGAAGGAGAAAAGGAACAGCCTCATTATTCCTTTTACACTCTCCAATCAAAGTTTATTTTATATACAGTCTGTTTAGCTGGTGGGCATGTAGGCCCAATCCTGTCCAGTATTGGTTGTGTGTTGGACATAAGACAGTTTTTCATTCTACATTTTATGTTCCCACGATCAGGACAATATATAATGATAGGTAAGTTGACTTCTGTTAAAGAGATATCTACTCATTCTCTGTGTCCAAGGTTAGTGCTTTCAGCCCTGAACTTACCAGAGGAAGAGAGTGAGACGCCATCTGGGCTGATTATGGACACTGGCAGGTCACAGGCATTTAAGCCTGCCCTGGCAATGAGGGATCCACTCTCCACCCAGCTACCTCATCAGAAGGAGACCAGCAGATGGTGGGAAAGTTGGTTGGCCAAGGAAGGCTGACAACGCAAGCTTCTAGGAAGCCACAATCAGGAGGAGACACTCCGTCAGGACTACTAACAGTGTGGAAGCCAACAAAGGCCCTACAGAGCAACCAGAGCAACAGGAGGGAAGCCTGCTGACTACTAGGCTCCTCCACAGCACAGCAGCAGAGTCAGGAAGCAATGCATCTGTCTGAGCCACCACCAGTCTCAGGGTATCCAGGACAATGAACCCCAACTCAGCTCTGGTGTTCCCGGCAAGGATAGGGAGCTCCGGGGCTGTTTTGCCACCCAGGAGGAGGGCGGGGCAGACGACTGTTTGCGATGCTCCACATCACAATGGAGGGGGTGGTGCCAGCCTTATAGGCACGGCCCCGCCTTCACAGTTTGCACCTCGTGCTCAGCCCGGTTGGATGCGCACAGCATTTGGCCAGTTGGGCCTGCCAGCCTTGGGCTTGCCATGGAGGCTTCGGAGCGGTGGAAGCCCTTTGGCTGCCCCCCACTTCAACGACCGGCTGCCGCTCACAGGGCTCAGGCTGGTCTACGGGGTCAGAGGACAAGCCTCGTCCTTGCCGGCGGCCAGGAGTTTTTCTTCCCTCCCCTCTTCTGGGGTGCGGAGGTGGCATTCCTCCTGGTGTAGGACAGTGGCGGTGGCAATAGCAGTGCCCCCTCTTCCTGTGCATGTTTTTTGGCGGCGCTGTTTGCACAGTGTGGTGCTCGGCTACTGCTCAAAGGGCTTGGGCTGGTCTTTGGGGTTGGAGGATGAGCCAGTGCCTTGCCGGCCGCTGGGAATTCTTCCTCCCCCTCTTCTGGGGCATGGAGGCAGCGTGCCTCCTTGCATGGGCAGCAGCGATAGCAGTGCCCCCCTTTTTTCTTTTCTCGGAAGTGGGCGGTTGGGTGGCAGTCTCAGTTTCCCCCTTCCCCCCCCTTACGGGCCGGTTGGTGGCCCATTGGTGACACCAGCATTGCCTTCTTTGTCCCAATTTTTGTTGTGGCAAAAGGGGGTGTTGATCTTCTGTTTTTCTGTTTTATTCTTCCCCTTTTTCTTTCTTTTGGTGGGTAGAGGTGTGGGATACGGGCCTTTAGTGTGGTTGAGCCATTGTCCTTCCCCCCCCCCCCCACATCCCCCTTCCCTCCCTCCCAGCTTCGTTTGCTGCTTTCACTTTCCTTCTCGTGCTGGTGTGTGCACTCCTGCATCCCTTCCTCCCCCTGGTGGTGGTTGGTTGAATTGCAGGGCCTCTTCTTAGGCTCACTGTGAGTCGAAATATGGCTCCAAAGAAGGGCCAGGGGTCCTCTAAGGGTAAGGGGCCCGCCCCAAGTGGCCAGTGCCATGGCCCCCTCCAGTTTTGCCACCTGAACCTGTATCATCTAAGGAGGGAGACCTTATTAACGCTGCTATTTTGGCTCGACTGTCGGCACTTGAGCAGCAGCGACAGAAGCCCTCTAAGGCTGTTGCCAGTTCCCCAGGGGCTAAGAAAGGGAAGTCTAACCCCGTCTCTTCTTTCCAGGTGAAGGTCTTGGCTCACTTAGCTATGTTGGAGGATGGTCAAGGCAGTGGGGCATCCACATCGTGCGATGTGGGCAATCATCCAGAGGAAGGTGCCTCAGGCCAGCAGTTGGAGCAATATAAGGGGATGATGCCTGGGCCAGGTAAGTCTGCTATGTGCCCAGATGAGCCGCGGGGCTGGCCATGGGGACCCAGTCACACTGGAACTTTAGGGAAGACATCCACCCCAGGTTCATCCCCGCCTGGGGGCTGGGGGCTGTGTCACCACACTTTAGGGTGTGGGTGTGGCATCACTCCAGTGCCTTGCCAGTGTTTGCATTCAGGGTAGCCAGGGTGGTCAGTGCCAGCACCCGGGGGTCAGTCATGTGAACAAGTGCCTGCTAAGGCCTTGCCTAGTGGGGATTTGGTTTTACCTCTTGGTAACCACCTGCCATCCATCACCAGAGATCAGATTCTAAGAGGCCCTGTGGATGTTTTCACCCTTTTATTTAGGGAATTGGAGAAGAAAGATAAGGAGGATCTTGATGACCAGGACAAGGAGTGCTTTAAGAAGCACAGGGCTGATAGGTGTTGGCAAAATTGGTACCCAGGCTTCCTGATCTACACAGACATCATTGTCCATTCGCAGCCTTGGAAGGCTTCTTCCTTGTTGCAGTATATGGACAATCTATAAAGCCTACACGGGTTTTGTTGGTTTTGGTTGGTTGGAGTATGATGAAGGTTTTCGCATGCAGGCTGCCATGAACCCATTACTCCGGTGGGATCAGATTCATCCACCCCTGTGGCTCCAGCATGTGGCCACTGTGCGTCCGGCACCAGGTGATCACTCTGATAGTGGCCATGTGGTTCACAGGTTGCCTTGGCTGGCCAGTGCCAGGGGAGTGGCTGGCCAGGTTTTTCAAAAACACCCACTTTGTTGGGAGTTTACCTCCCAAGGCGTGTGTAGTAGGAAAGTTTGTTCCTTTCGGCATGAATGCCCCTTGTGTTCTGGCCCCCACCCTCTCTCCAGTTGCCCCAGGCCCAAGGCCCGAGCAGGCTCCCGGGGTGGTAAGCACCCGCCTGGGGGAGGTGGGCAGCAGGGTACACCTGACAAAGGGGCCTAGTCCCATTAACGTAGTTGTTCTGGAACGCATGCTTAGGAATTACCCATATGAGGTTGACGGGTGTTATTTACTGAATGGTTTTGGTTTCTGGATTCCTTATCAAGGAGACAGGAAGCCTTGTTTGGCCCCTAATCTTCGGTCTTTGGCGAGGATGGAGCACGTTGTGTGGCTGAAGATAAGGAAGGAATGTGAGGAAGGTAGGGTTTTGGGCCCCTTTGCAGCCCCACCAGTTCCCAATTTATGGGTGTCCCCTCTTGGTGTTGTTCCTAAGAAAGCGGAGGGTGAGTATTGCCTCATTCACCACTTGTCCTACCCACATGGGGCCTCGGTGAATGATGCAATACCACATGAGCTTTGTTCTGTCTGGTACACTTCTTTCGACCAGGACTTGAAGGTAGTACATAGTTGCGGACGGGGCACTGAGCTGGCGAAATGCGATATAAAGTCTGCCTTTCGCCTCCTTCCTGTTCACCCGGGGGATTTTGAGTTGTTAGGTTTTGCCTTTGAAGGGGTGTTTTACATGGCCCGGGCTCTCCTGATGGGGTGCTCGGTTTCCTGTTCCGCATTTGAGAAGTTTAGTTCCTTTTTAGAGTGGTCCCTGCATTTTCGGACTGGCCAGCAGAGCACGGCGCACTACCTTGACGATTTTTTATTTGTCAGGCATGCTGGTAGCGGCAATTGCCAATTTCTCCTCAAGTCCTTTATTCGGAATTGGGAGTCCTGCTGGCTCATGAGAAAATGGAGGACCCTAAGTGCGTTCTTGTATTTTTAGGAATAGAGATAGATACGGAGCAGCAGTTCTGTAGGCTGCCATTACAAAAACTGCAGGACCTGCGATGTCTTCTAGCTTCAGTTGTTCCCCTTAGGAAAGTATCCTTGATTGAGTTGCAGCGTCTCATGGGCCACCTCACCTTTGCCTGCAAAGTGGTGACCCCGGGCAGGGCGTTTGTTCGCTGTCTTTGCGATGCTATGGCAGGCTTGCGCCAGCCTCATCATAGAACTAGGGTAACTCATGGGATCTGGCAAGACCTTTTGGTATGGCTGGAATTTTTGGAGTCCTACAATGGGGTTTCTTTTTGGCGGGAAGAGTTATTGGTGGAGGCTGAGCTGCAAGTCGTCTCTGATGCAGCTGGGTCCTCTGGTTTTGGAGTTTATTTTAGGGGACACTGGTGTGCTGAAAATTGGCCAGTGGGATGGTTCCAGGCAGTTTGGGTTAAGGACCTGACCTTTTTAGAGTTTTTCCCGATTGTAGTGGCTGTTAGGTTATGGACCTCAGACTTTGCGGGTTACACAGTTCATTTTTGGTGCAACAATCTAGCCACGGTTCAGGTTATCAATTTGCTGACTTCTAGATCGGTGCGGGTTATGGCGCTAGTTAGGGTTTTTACATTGGTTTGTTTGAAACATAACATATTGTTTAAGGCTCGGCACATTCCCAAAGTTAGTAACGGGGTTGCGGATGCTCTTTCCTGTAAATAGATAGAGTGATTCTGCCAGTTGGCCCTGGAAGCAGACCTCTCCCCGGTAAGGATGCTGGTGAGTTTTTGGGTGATTGGCGGGCTGAAGCAGACAGGGCACTTGGTTTAGCCCTGGCGCCATCAACCCGGAAAGCTTATAAGTGGGCAGGTCAGGATTTCGTTTAATCTAGGTGTTCTGTTGGCCTGACACAAGTCTGGCCTATTCTGGTTTCCCACATTATTCATTTCTGTATTTTTCTAAAGAAGAAGGGATTAGCTGTTAATTCTATTTGGGGTAAACTGGCCTCCCTGGCTTTTGCCAGTAAGGTGGCTGGTCATGTGGATAATATGGGTGATTTTAGGATTAGGAAGATTTTGGAGGGCTGGTCGCGTGAGTGCCCACCCAGGAAAGACACTAGGGAACCAGTGACCCTCTCAGTTTTGAAAGGCTTGCGGGCTTTATGGCCTCACCTTTGTTCAGACCCCTATAAAGCTGCACTTTTTCATGCAGCAGCATTGGTCGCCTTTTTGGGGGTGCTTCAAGTTAGTGAGCTGGTGGCCGCCTCTAAATGCAACAGCTCTGGCCATGCCCTCTGATTGCGGGATCTCTCCTTTATGGGGCAGAAGGTCAGGGTGTTGATTCGTCACTCAAAAACAGACCAGAAAGGCAAAGGTTTGGAGGTGGTGCTGGGTCAGTGTGAGGATGAGGAGCTTTGCCCCATTTTGGCACTCTGACATTATTTGTCTTGGTGAGGGTCTACCAATGGGGCCCTGTTTTGTCACTTGTGATGGCTCCTTACTCACGAAATATCAGTTTTGGTCAGTGACACAGAGGGCACTGAACAAGTTGGGCCTGGGAGCTTTTCGTTTCGGGACCCATTTCTTTAGGATTGGGGCTGCATCCATTGCGGCCTTTATGGGTTACTCTCCGGCTGCTATTCAGAGCATTGGCCATTGGTGCTCTCAATGTTATAGAGCCTATGTTAGATGTTGCAAGTTTTGAACATTTTATTTATGTAGTTCTCGTTTCAGGTTCTGGTGGCCAGCTGGCGAGACGAAGAATCCTGATTTGCAGCCACAGTATGGTTTTTTGGGCTGTCCATCGGGCCAGGAAAACTCCTGTGGGTTTTCAGTTGGGCCTCAGCGAATGGGCTGAAGTGGAGTGGCTTGGTAGGAGAGGCATGAGATGGCCTGGTCTCCTCACACTACTGTTTGGGGTGAGGAGTGTTCCTCCCCCACACATTTTGTTGCTTCACCTGGGAGGAAATGATCTTGGCCTGTTGAAAGGCATCACATTGATGCTTCAGGTGAAAGCCGATCTGGCCCGTATCCAGGCACGATGGCTGGATACACTGTTAATATGGTCGGCAATGTTGCCATGCCGTGTGTGGCGCAGCTTGGGTGACCCACGGGGTTTGGATCAGGCATGGCGAAAGGTTAATCACCAGATAAAGAAGGCCATGGAAGCAGGTTTGGGGATTACTTGCCACACCCTGAGATACGGGTCAAGTTCGCCGACCTGTACAGGGATGATGGGGTGCACCTGTGAAACAAGGGCAATGATTTGTTTTTAGAAGACTTTCAGCAAGGGATTAGGGCAGCCTTGGGCTGTTAAATGGCCGTGTCGGCCAAAGCAGAGGCTTGACCTTGCAAGTGGCAGAGCTATAGGAGAAGGAGAGCAGAACTGGTAAGCACTTCCAGCTAATCCCCATTTGGGATAAGGGGTCATCAGGAATGGCCCTCAGGTTTTAGGGCCCGGGGCTGGGAATGTGATCTCCTCTGGGAACCTCCAGGTAAATGCCCCCTGTGGTTTTAGGGCTTCGGGGGTAGGCGTCCCTGGGAGGGGACCTGTCTGCTGGGCTGCCAGTCATGGGCCAGAGCAATGGCCATAGACTGGAGCTGGTGACTTGCCCATACCAAGGCACAGGAGATTTGCTGATTGACACCTGCCTGGCCTGTTCTGCTCTCATTAGCTCCCTTGCCATTGTTGATACTTAAATAGTTAATAAAGTGGCCCTTGTTTGATACCAAACAGTTGTCTGTCTCATCATTCCGGATTGGGTGGCAAAAATTGGGGAAACAGCCCTTCTGGAAGGATGTGGAAAAGAAATGGGGGCAGCTTGAACATTAAGCACATGAGAATGGGAGCCAAGGGCTTTCCAGAAGGGAAGAGGCCAGGTGTGGTATTGAAGGAAAGTTTTACAGATATCAAGGACTGTCCAAAAGACAAATTAGTGGGTTCTAGAACAAAGCCTGAACTCTCGCTCAAAGCAAAAATGACTAAACTGAGGCTATCAAACTTTGGTCACATTATGTGAAGACAGTCACTGGAAAAGACAGTAATGCTAGGAAAAGATAAAGGCAGCAGGAAAAGAGGAAGACTCAATATGAGATGAATTGACCAAGTAAAGGAAATCATGGTCCTCAGTTTGCATGACCTGAGAGTGGCTGTTAATGATAGGATGTTTTGGAGGGCATTGATTCATTGGGTTGCCTTCACTTAACACAGATATACATGAAGGAGCTGCCCCAGATATTTTCCATTGTTTCCTAAGGGGAAAACAATCCATGCTTTCTCCAGGGTAAAGAACATTCAGACACACAAGACCAAGCAACCACTGGCCAAAAGCCTCCCAACTGAAGTGGAACCAATAAGCCCAGCAGAACTAACTTCAAACCAGAGAATCCCAGCAGAACCACAGACCAAGTTGACAAGCACAGTGTAAGCAGCAAGGCACTGTTTTGAGCGCTCTTATGAATAGAAGGAATTCATAAGTGAAGATCTTGGACAATAAAGCTGAGTGGGTGTGAGAGGTCTTATGATACTGAAGTGAACAGCAAACACAGGCCAACTGCAGATACATGCCATCTTATGCCAGGAGACGACAGTCCAGCAGAAGCATATTGTTCAAGTTCCCAGAAGCCTCTCTGAGCACAGAAAGCAAGCCAGGTTCATCTCTGATTGCAAAGACGTGTTCAAACATTGTCACAACCAAGTCTTCGCATATCATGCTCCTTCCCCCCCCCCAACAGACATTGTTCCTGCTAAATAAACGCTTGATTGCTCACTTCACATAGACTATGGGAGCAGTTAACGAACAATTAACTTCGACCAGGTCAAGAGTTTAATCCCTTCTGGAGAAGACAATGGCCTCACCTATGAGTCATCTTTCCTCCAGACCAGGTGTCTCTAGATGTGATTAGGTCATACTTTAAACATTGCCTACACCCATCCTATGTCTTATTGGTAGTATTTTAGAGGCGGGTCAGCCCAGAGGAGGTGTCTTGCAAAGCCAGCCCCCAGCAACGCCCCCCCCCAGAGCAGTCTCCCAAGCCCCAGAGAGCAGATTCTCAGCTCCTTTTGCTACCTTCCTCCCTTCCTCTCACCAGGACCCTTGTATTCGCGAACTTGGGCCGAGCACGTGTTTCTGCAGGTTCAGAGCACGTGTTCCCATTTTTACTCCTTCCCAAATACCCTCCTTTCTTCTAGCAGGAAGAAAAACCAGGCTTCTGGACAGGTAAATATTTCCCTCTACAGGATACCATCAACTCCCTGCTCATGCAGCCGTCTCTGTAATTCCATCTTACTTCTTAGACCTGTATGTTTGAATGTATGATTCTTGCAACACCTGAATGATTCACTTTTATTATTATTTAGTAAACTAAAGACTCTTTTTAACTTCATTTGAGTCTCTGTGTCTATTTCTGTGACCTGGATAAAAGTGGGACTCTGGTATACAAAGGCCATGATCCTGTAGTTATGCCAACTGCACATTAATATCATAATTCCCCAACCTTTTATTAAAGCAAACAGAGCAATTTGGCTAACAACAGCACATCCAATGTCAAACCAGAGAATTCAGGCCAAAGCAACTGAGGCAAGGGGAGGTGTCCAGAGCAACAGAGCCAATATCCAACCACAGAAGCCAAGCAGAACACCAGGAAAATGTGGCAGCCCAAGCCCAACAGAACCAATATCAAACAAGAGAATCCCAACAAAAGCAACCGAGCAAGCTCTGCCAACTGAGATCCCATTTGCCTGTGAGAGCTGCCTCCCTCCTGTTGTCCAAGAATCCTGTAAAAAGCAAAACAACAACAACAAAAATACACCCAAGTTTGGTACTTCAGAATGGTACTTTCTGGGAATATTTGGGATGTGGGGATACTAGTATTGACTGACTTTGTCTAATGTGTACAAAGATCTGGAATATACCTGAAAAATACAGGTGAGATATTTTCAGACTAGATATATCCATATACACATCCCTACCCCAATGTATTTTTTTAAGATTTCAGATTTTTCTGCAAACTTAGGGTTTTTTTCAGATTTGTTGAAAAATCTGTTTTGTCTATTTATACCTCTAGTCTCTGGATTTAAGTATCCACACTTTAGCCATGTTGAAAAATAGATACATAGACTATTTGTGATCCCACAATCCCTATATAAGTGAAAAATTACTTCCAACATTTTTCTCAAGAGGAAAGTTCAGAATTTTATGCAGTAAAAGGTGTCATTTTACTCTGCAATCATGTCAAGTAATAATATCTTATTTTTTTGTTTTTAAAAAGGATTTTTTCCCACATAAAAATGCAAGGCACTAACACTTAGAAGACCGAAACAGCTGTGCAGTCAATAATGCAAAGACATTGTTAGCCCTCTAGTTCATATTCATATAACTAATGTCCCACTGGAATTGGATAGATTTAGTGGTATTCTGAAGAGGTGGCACAGAAATATTCTAAACTCTAAATAAATAGCAAGTTAATGAACATTTAAAGGTAGACATTCCTGTCCTGAGCTAGTGATTCCTTTTGGAGACAAAATTCCCCAGTGACAAATTTGCTAATATATTTCTGTTTGGCACTTTCATGTTGTAGTTCCCTAATGAAATGGATGAGTTGGAATATGGGTGCTTGAAGGTCTGTTGAATTATATTCTAAACTAATGTAGTCCTGTAAACTTATTTCCAATTATATGGTTAATATAATGTTGAAAATAATGTAAACCAACATGAATATATAGCCTTACACTGAGCCCCCTCCCATGAACCAATTATGAGTTTACATGAACTACATCTAGAGGGTCCAATTTCTTTTTTACAAACAGTTTTTAGTAGAAAATGTTGCCTTTCTATTTGACAAGTAAAACTTTTCATCCAGCTGAAACTGAAATTAACATAATTGCTTTTTGCTACTTCTGTTAACCTCCTCCAAAGGTCTCCGGATATAAACATTTTCAAGGCAAGGCTCATCTGAGCAGGTGTCAGACATAAAGTGCCCCCTTAACTCCCATCACCATCCTGATTAATGACTTTCTCTCAAAGAGAATTGTTCAAGCATGGAAAGGGTGGATATTCCACCTGGTCTCAAGTTTCTGTTGAGCTGCTGTTAAGACAAGTGAACCGCAATTTCCACAAAAGCATGATGGAGACTTGAAAGGCTACAAAAGGTGAGGAAAATGCTAGCCAGCTTCTGCACATTGGTCAAGCACAGTTTGCTCACTAAATTATTCTGTCATTTCTGTCTAATAACCAAGGTGAATTAATGTAAATTAAAGTGGAAAACAGAGAACATGGGAAGTGCTTTGTTTCTCTTCCTACACATTCCCTTTAGCCTCATTTTGATGCCCACTGAACCCAGGAAAGTAGATTATGAAAGTGCAAATTTCTGAGCAATTGTATCATCTTATCTGTCTCACAGATACATGATTATTTCTATTGTTTTCCTACTATAGGCTCTATTTACTTTTCTCAAAAAGACAAGCAATGTATTCCTGTATAAGAACAAGCACCCTTCCCATATTACATTACCAAAGACAATTAGGAACTACTGAAAAAGGCTGGAAAGACATATCTGATCTGTCAAAGGTAGTTGGAAAAACTATGGTCCACTGTCTTTTAGGGACAAGCACAGACATTTTATTTGGGTTACATTAATGTTTTCTTGTTCTTTAGTATTATTTTTCATTTCTTTATTAAAGTTATTATACCCATTCAGATTCTTTATTTAATGAGCAACAAATCTGAGGCTGTAACTCCCTCCCCCATCAATAGTGATGAAATTGTCAGGACTGTACCATTTACAAAAGGAACTCTTCTGCCAGATTTCAAGCAGCTAGGTAAAAACATTTTAGGGGTCTTTTTTTCTGCATGAGGCCCAGAGAAGAGTGAATTGCTGTGTGATTAACCCCCCAAAATTAAGCCCAAAAATATCATGGGGATGTGTGTCTAATTTTAACCACAAATGGTGCATTTATTCATGGGAACTAAGCATCCCCATCTTATCTCATTGTGTTTGTTTGATTTTTACCTTTTTGCCTCATTCTGACATACATTGTTCACCAGTGTAGTAGGAAGAGATTTTTTTTAAAAAAATTGCAATTATAATCAATCTCTGTAATTTGTAGTTGCTGTTTCTGCAGCACAATGCTAAACACATTATTTAGAAGTGAGCCCCACTGTATACACTGGGGTTTATCCTCTAGTAAGTCACCATTTTTATCATCAAAAAACTATTCTTCTCCCACAACTAAAATCAAGATCAATAGCTCTTATACAAAATCTATCTCATTGAGGCGGGGCACCCGATAGGGCTGCCCACTTTCCCCTTTATTGTTTGCAATAGCGTTAGAACCAATAGCTAATGCCATTAGATCACACCCTGACATCTCCGGGATCAAGCTCCTATCAAGGGAACACAAAATATCGCTATTCGCAGATGATATGTTGTTATACATCACTGAACCAGTCAAAGCTCTCCCTGTGTTACATCAAACTCTAGAGCATTTTGGCACATTGTCAGGTCTCTGAATAAATGACAGCAAATCACAACTACTACCAATATGTTTATCAAATGAAACCAAAGATTACATCCAAAGAAACTTTAAATGTCATTGGGTTTCCACGTACTTAGCATATCTGGGTGTTAAAATCCCTATCAATCAAGCAGATACACTAAGGATTAATCACCAGAACATATACACTGAAATCACCAAAACTCTTTCCAACTGGGGTAAATTAAATCTAAACTGGATGGAGAAATTCAACCTAATCAAAGCGTTTATATTACCTACATTTATTTTTCTGTTTAGAACAATTCTGATTAATATTCCACCCTTCTTGTTGAAAAGATGGCAGAACACACTACTTAACTTTCTATGGAACAAGAAAAGACACAGGATAAGCTACAATGTCTTGAGAAGACCCAGCTCGCTAGGTGGCTTTGCATTACCAAACCTAACAACATACAATCAGGCAATATTACTGTCTAACATAGTTAAAGTACTACGCCCTTCGAAGCAACCCTCATGGGTGACTATATACAATGACCTGCTCTACCCAAATTTCCTGGAAGACATGATTTGGGCGCCCGAACAACTACCCAAACAAACAATAAACCCTGCAGAACTAGTGTCAGCTTCCATTCAGTGTTGGAAACATAATGCCAAAAAACTAATGCCCCCAACGTCAAGATACTCTACATTTCTAAATCAAAATTGGTTTCCGCCTGGAAAAGATATAAATATTGTAAGAAAATGGAGAAGCAAGGAGATGTCTCATATTATAGATATAACAACAAAGCAAGGCATTAAGAGCAAATCAGAACTAGAAAAAAATTAGGTAACAACATACCCTAGTTCTTTTACATGCAGCTGGGTCACTTGTTAAATGGAATGAATATAAGAGATCTGATGTCTAAACCACTAACAGAATTGGAATTCATAGTAAGCAAATATAACAACCAAAACAGAGGCTTAATCTCAGACCTTTACTCTCTACTACTTAAAAACTCACGTGACAAGGGGTTACCGTACCAATCTGCATGGCAAAAAAACTGTGGTGAATCTCTTAGTGAGGATGTGTGGAATAGCTATTGGAATTCTACAAGCTTTAACCAAACTATTGCAGTACGCTTCCAAAACCTAAAATTAATGACTAGATGGTACGTCACTCCACTTCAACTGTCACATATTTCAACAGACAAACCCCCACACTGCTGGAAAGGATGCAAACAAATAGGGAATTTTGCCCACTGTTGGTGGAAGTGTGAAAAAATTAAGAAGTTTTGGATGATAGTATTAAATACAATTCATAAAGTCCCCTCAGTCCAAGTCCCATATACACCAGAAACTTTATTTCTAAACGCTTGGCCACAAGACTTAGCCTCGAGGCCACACAAAGACACGATAGAAGTCATGTTAGATGCTGCTAAGACAACCATTGCATCTTACTGGAAAGATACTAAGACACCAGGGTTGGAGGCATGGTTTCAGAAATTATGGAATCATTACATTATGGATGCTGTCACAAACAAATTAAAATATATGTCTCAACACTCAACACAATCTAAGTTCATTGGAAAATGGTACTCGATATTGGAATACTTGTCTCAAAATAATTTCATTTCTTCTGATTGGTCTCAATTACACAAATGGCTTTGAGGTTAGAGTTCGATTCCTTCTTTGACACTTAATTGTTATGTTATATTATTGATATATAATTGTTCAGCAATAAGCTGTGAAGTATGAAGAACTGTTAGTGTATAATAAGCTGTGAAGTATGAAGAACTGTTAATGTATAGTACTAGCTGTGTAGATAAAAGCTGTGGTGATAAACCACATAATATGTTGTATTCTGGGAAATAAGTATTACATGTATGTTTTTGTTTGAACTAATAATAATAATTAAAAAAAAAATTAGTAAGTCACCATTCAGACCAATCTTCTCTATGTTTACTCAGAAGTAAATCCCTCCACAAGCTGTTACTTGGAAATCCCTAGTATTTCAGTTTTACTTATATAATGCTGGCTCTTGTTGATCTGATTTCTTCCCAAGCTATGTAAATAGAAAATAGGGCCTTCACTGGAATTTGTGATAAGTGATCTGATTTGACACCTTATGGGTTTCTCCACACTCAGGATGAAAATACAATCACCCTTCTTCATGATTAAAATTTGATACCTGGTTTTGAGTTAGTTATGTAAAAATGGCACAAATCCACCCACCCACCCACACACAAAAAGCCCAGGAAATCTTACAAATAAAGAAAATAAGACAAAATTGGGCTTTCTCACCATGCATTAAAAATTAAAATAAATGAAAACAATACATATTAATACTGTCATAACCAGAAATATATCCACAGCAATGCTTCTAAGGACTGTTGTTAAGTAAGAGAGCCAGTTTAGTGTAGTGGTTAAGTGCGCGGACTTTAATCTGGGAGAACCGGGTTTGATTCCCACTCCTCCACTTGCACCTGGCTGGATGACCTTGGGCAAGCCATAGCTCTGTACCAGCTGTTCTCTCAAGGACAGTTGTCTCAGAGCTCTCTCAGCCCCACCTACCTCACAGGGTTTCTGTTGTGGGGAGGGGAAGGGAAAGGAGTTTGTAAACCACTCTGAGACTCCCTTGGGGAGTGAAGGGCGGGGTATAAATCCAATCTCTTCTCTTCTCTCTTCTCTTCTTCTCTCTTTTGAGCAAGTTTCACATACAGAGGGCTAGACAAAATGAAGAATGAGCATGGTGATTATGGGTGGCTTCCAATGAAGAGTGCTTTTCACCTGTTTATTACTCAGATATAAGGTTGGTGAGGAGATATTTTTAAAGTACATTGAAGAAACATTTGGGAGTATTAGTTTAAATAGGCTTCATCTATGAAATGAAAGAAATAGCTGATTGACTTCTTGTGCAGGCGTTGACTTATATCAGTGGTTATCGCTTTTATGTTTGTTTGACTTGATGACTCATAAGGGCTTCACTAGCTTATTCATTTTATCCCAGGATTTCCCTGATTCTTTGCAGGTCTACAACATTAAAAAAATCTGATTATTTCACTATATTTCTGTGGGAACCAGTGAAGAGTCAGGAAGGCTATAGCAGGTGCTGCTCAAGCAAACATCTTTTTGATTGAGAAAGACAAACTGCTCAGATGATCAGTACTATCAAGGCACCACATAATACACACACACATTCAGTGAAAGCCAGTTTGATTCCTGTTTATCTACTTGAAAAGGTGGATAAACTGAATAATCAGACCCACATAATATATACTTAATGCAAACTTGCTTGTGTTATTAGACTATGCCAAGGGTTCTTTTGGTACAATGAAGATTTAAAAAAACACACCCATTATTTTGATAGTTATTTTATTAATCATCTGAAAATGATGCAACATATACTGAGAATCCCCCCCCCCAATAGCACAGGGCTTCAACAGATTCTCCACAGATGAAGCATTTTTGCTGCTCAATAATGTCTTAAAGTTTGCAGCACTATTTTATGCATTATGCTATTAATATAATTGTAAATCATCTGATTATTTTGATTTATCTTGATATATAAAAGCTGTTAAATAAGCTATTGAATCATGAAGAGATGATGAATGGATGGTTTAGACCATAACCACAGGTTTTTTTGAAATGTTTAAAATTTGACAAAGGAGCTTTTATTCATATATAGCAGGGGTGGGCAAATAGCAGCCCGCGACAGAGTTTTTTGCAGCCCACGAAGGCAGTTGGCCACGTGGTTTCAGTCAGGCCTCCGTTGGGAATCTGAACAAGCAATCTCACTCCTGATTTCAAAAAAAATTGTAGAAAAGTGTGATAGGGTACATTTGTCTCATTAAACTGATTCTAAAATTAAATGTGCTTACAGCTATAGATGATATGAAATTAGCACAATAAATAAATTGAACAAAACTACCACTATTTAATTTAATTTATATGTATTGATTTTTATGATACAATTTATACCTTTTCTGAAATGCAAAATTAACTAATGAATGCAATCATTTTAAAAGGTGTGGCCCTCCGCTAACCTCCGCTCCCACAAAGTGGCCCCCGAGCCAAAACAATTGCCCACCCCTGATATATAGGATATGTTTCTATCATTCTACTTCATTTTCCTTCCCCTCTTACTTTTGAAGTTTTGTTATGTTATTTATGTATATGGATGGCATGCTGAAAAAACTTGCATAAAACTATGCATAGTTTTAAAACTTGCATAGTTTTAAAGTAGTGAATTAGATGTGTGTGGGTAGAAGGTAGACTAAGATGTACCAGATCTACTAGATGGCTCACTAGAAATTGACCAGCACTGAGATAATGACCACATCCTGCAGAAGCACATAAGACTTTTTACCTTCAGAGCGCTTCATATCCATGGCCATAAGAAATAGCCTAAATTTGCAGAACAATAATCTAATCTATCAGAATCCCATGTACAATACAAACTTCCCTGGTGACTCAGTCAAGAATCCAAAAAGGTTGGACTTCTGGTTTTGGCACTTGTCGGGTGAGCTTGCTTTCATTGAAGCTCCAATGACAGTGGCCCATGCCCACGGTGGCTGGGGGGGTACCAGCTGGATCCAGTCCCCCCTTTGAACCCTTGTAGGGGGCTCTCAGCCTGGGGCATGAGAGGTGCCTCTCCCAAGCCAAATGCCAAGGGGTTGAGGCTCCTCTTTGCCCCAATAGGTCCTGCTGCTGCGCGACCAGAAATGGTGACAGAGACGCACAGTGGGACAAGCGTGCAGGCGGTCAAAAATGTTTGTCTTACCTGGCAAAAGATGTCTGATGAAGTGTGAGTTTTTTGCTTGTTAATCCAGACGGCCAGATAAGTGTTTAAGCCCCTGATCCTCAACTTTAAAGTGGCAGCGGGGGGGGGGGGGAGTTAACTCCACCCCACAAAGATCTTTACAACTCAATGGAGAGGAGGAGGGGTGCAACCAAAACATTTTCGGCTGAAATAGGAGGCAGATAAGCTTAAAGAGCTTTTTCTAACTGGCTCCAGAGACTTTTTAAAAACTTTCCCCAAATTAAACAACCAGTCTCTGACTACGAAAATCATGGTGCCAAAAGTCAGACCTTCCCCAGGAACTGCAAGTTCAGCCACATCATCATCTAAAGCAGAAGTAACCATAGACTTTCCAAATATGTTAAATGCTGCATTGCACCCTCTGCTGGACCAGATGACAACTCTTAACACAAAAATTTATACTCTTCAAAAACAGCTTGACAAAACTAATCTGAGATCAGAAGAAACTGCCAAATCAGTTAAAAAAGTGGAAGCCAAGACCAAAAAACAAAAGCAGCGACTAGAGGCAGTGGAAAAAAAGAGAACCTCGGATGAACATCAATTGCTACAACTGCAAATGGAAAAATCAGTTTATGTACTGAGATTCCAGGTAATCCCAGAACACAATGAAGAAGAACTCAAGAAGCTTTTAAGTGATGCCTTGGCACTGGTTGCAGATACTACAGTGGAACTTTCACAAAACGGATATGGATATGGTTTATCGGACCTATCCAGACTACATCAAGAAAAATAATCTGCCCGGAGAGGTTTTTGTGAGATTCCCCAAAAGATCAAGAAGATACTAAGTACTTAAAGCGACTAATGGGACTACCCTAAAAATTGAAGGTACAGACATAAAAGTTTTAAAAGACATTCCATTTGAAATTAGGAAAAAGAGAAAACAATATAAAAATCTGACAACTTTTCTACAGAAAAATTCCACAGCCTATAGATGGCTCTTTCCCGAAGGGCTCACTTTTAAATTTAAGGACAAAAAAAGAAAGAACTCTGTTACAAAAGCCATAGCCTTCTTGGAACAATATCAAACAATGGAAAAACCAAAAAGAACAGCACAGGACAACAAGACATATAAATAGCTTATAATATAATATCAATAGTTTGATAGAATATAAATCTAAACTCCATCCTCTTTACTTGCAGTGGGACAAACTGAAAATTGTGTCTGGAAGAGGAAGCAAAAGAAGCAAGTAGGCTAGAGGCTGTTGAATGGTAGGTTGGCTACACACTAACTCTGTGCTAAAAAAATATTTAGAGGACTATACATCTCAGACAGAGAAGCAGAAAGACTTTATTTACAAACTGAGTAGCAGTATGACAATAACTGGAAACTCTTCACATTTCCCACACCCCTTGCTCCTCACAGCATGAAGATATAGCTAACTGAGATGGGTTATGGAACAGTCATTCCTGGAAGTATGATGATGAGGGAGATCTTCTTTGCAATGCTGAGAATGTTGGACAACAGGGAGCAATCACCAGACCATACACCAGGATTTTGCAGGGGTATGGGAAAACTGCACACCTGCCCTTGCACATCTAGGTTAACAATTTGCTCTCCTTTCTTATCAACTGCCTTCCAAGGTTCTAGTCTTTTATTTATTTTTGATATAGTAATAACAATAAGCCTATTTTTTAACTTTTACATATCTCTGTGGGTGAAAGGTGGCTCACATGGTACAATCAGTTTTGCAATATGTGAACTAAAATAAAGACTTCACCATGGGGTGGTATAATGAAAGAACAATGAGTTGGTATTGAATTGTTTATTTGAGAGTCCCCATGGAACTGTGACCTATCTCCCCCCCAGTGTGTGTGTGTGTGTATGTGTGTGTCCCGCTTAGCCAGCAAACTGGCTCAAGGCGGCTAACAACAACTAAAACTATAAACAATACATTCAGTTAAAAACAGGTACAATATCCATAAAATTGCCAGATAAATTGCACGATAAGATAAACAGGTACAACATCCACAAAATTGCCAGATAACTTGCAAGATAAGATAAAACAGGCAAAAGATGGTGGCAATGCCAATCACACCCAACAAAAGCAGCAACCCTGAGATCCTGGGCCAGATCCCGAGCCAGATCCCGGGCTAGGAAAGTGCCACCGGCTGAGTTACCCAGTAGCCCATTTCCCCAGTGGCGGCTCCTAATCAAAGGCCTGGCAGAAGAGCTCTGCTTTGCAGGCCCTGAGGAACTGCAGAAGGTCCCGCAGGGCCCTGATGTCCTCCTGGAGCTCGTTCCACCAGTGGGGAGCTGCTACTGAGAAGGCCCTGGCTCTGGTGGTCACTAACCTAGCCTTTCTCGGGCCAGGGAGGGTCAGGCGATGTTGAGAGCCTGACCGCAGTGATCTCTGGGGTACATACTGGGAAAGGTGGTCCCTTAGGTATGCAAGCCCCTGACCATATAGGGCTTTAAAGGTTAAGACCAGCACCTTGAACTGGATCCAGTATGCTATGGGCAGCCAGTGCAGCATCCTCAGCACAGGCTGGATGTGGTCTCGCACAGATGATCAGATTGTTATTAAACAGGCTGATAAAGGAGGTGGGGTGGTAATAATGGACACCACTGACTACCTTATTATGGTTAGGAAACTCTTATCCAATTCTTCTTATCCTCCAATTCCGGTGGACCCTTCGGATCGGGTTAAGTCTATCATCAGGGTCATTGTTCACGAAGCCCTTTCTTTGGACTACATTAACTGTCAGACTGCTGAGTTTTTGCTGAGTGATTTTACTCGTGTGCCACTTTTTTATGCCCTTCCTAAGATTCACAAGCCAGGATAGCCCTCGCCTGGGTGCCCCATTGTATCTGGTAATAATTCATTGTTTGAACCACTCTCACAGTATGTGGATTCATTCTTGCAGCCATTTATGTGCACTATAGCCTCCTATATTAGGGACACAAAAGACTTCATTGTTAAAGTAGAAGATATTGTGGTGCCTGGCAATGCTGTTTTGATTACTATGGATGTGACAGCGTTGTATTCTAATATTCCTCATGAGGAGGCTCACATAAGTCTGGTGGAAGTTTTGGCAAAAAAGAGAATATCTAACCCCTCCCACGCATTTCTTACTTGATTTGGTTGATATCATTTTTGAAAGGAGTTTTTTTAAGTTTCAGCATGAGTTTTTCTTGCAAATCAGAGGAATTGCCATGGGCTCCGCTTTTGCTCCCTCTGTGGCTAATTTGTTTATGGCAGATTTTGAAAATAAGTGGATTATGAATCCTAGCAGTTATTCTTTTTTTTTTTGGATAAGATTATTGTTTTCAAACATTACATTGATGATTTATTTTTTTATGTGAGGAGATTGTAGCTGAGGACTTTGTGATGTGGTTGAATTTGTTACATCCCACTATTAAGTTCACACACAAATTGGACCCACATAGTATTGATTCTTTGGATACTTCTGTTTTCATCTCTGAGTTAGGTACGTTGGCGGTTAGATCCTTTTTGAAGAGTTCTGATAGAAACTCTTATCTTCACTATCAATCACATCATATTGGACATTTGAGGCACAAATTACCCTATGGCCAATTTTTGCGCATTAAAAGGAACTCAACATTGCCAGCCCATTATACAGCAGCAGCATCCAAATTAACTAAGGAGTTTAGTTAAACATGCAATTATTGAGAAGGCAAGGTTGAGAGCTGATGCGATAGATCGTTTGAAGTTATTTAAAGAGACAACACAATTCAGACAAAAACAGACTTTCAATTGTGCCTTTGATTTCACACCCTTGGCTTCTCAAATTAAAAACATCATACTGAGGCATTGGCATGTGGTTCAGGAGATCTTGGGGTGTGAAAATGCACCATTCATAGCTTTTAGAAGAGCTAGAAGCCTCATAGATTCCTTGGTACACTTGGTACACTCAGACTTAGCAATTCATCGGTCAAACATTACTGCAGGTCCTAAAGGCCACCATCCATGTGGGCAATGTGTAGTCTGCCCCTTGATGTGGCAGACTATGAGAATTCATATCCCTGTAGTGCATTGCAATTATGAGTTATGGTTCTTCTCTACCTGTTTTTGTTGCCCCCCCCTTTTTTATGTGGGGATCTCATCTAGGTCTGTCTGGACCTGCATGATCAAACATAGGCTGCGATCACACGGCCCCTTTAAATCCGGGAGGGCTTTACATCCCAACCCCTGTGGCGGCAGAAGTGGTGGCAGCCACGGAAGAGGTGGCCACGGCCATGGCAGAAACAGCGGCAGCGGCTGCAGAAACAGCAGCAGCAGCGGAAACGGCAGCGGCCACAGAAGAGGTGGCGGCGGCAGAAACAGGGGCAGCGGCTGCAGAAGAGGCGGTCGCAGCAGAAACAGTGGTGGCCACGAAGAGGTGGCAGCGGCAGAAACAGTGGCGGCCACGAAGAGGCGGCAGCGGCAGAAACAGTGGCGGTGGCTGCAGAAGAGGCGGTGGCGGAAAAGGACCCGCCAGCCACCTGGTAAGTTTGGGGTGTTTTTCCCCCCTTTTACACTTGGGCACTTGAGTGGCCAAGCGCCCAAGTGTAAAAGGGGAAAAAATGGGGGGGGCATCTGGACAGCCCTGCTCTTGCAATGATTGTGAGAGAGGGCTGGCCATATGGCTCAAATGCGGGTTCCTCCCGCAACACCCGGGAAAACTGTTGATTTTCCCGGGGTTGGAAAATGCGGGAGCAACCCGCATTTGAGCCCGCTTCGGCGTGGGACTTTCTGCGGCCGTTGTAGATGGCCCCTTTAAATGCGGGAGGAAATAGCCCTTCCTCCCGCATTTAAGGGTCGTGTGACCGCGGCCATAGATTATGTATTAGGAATTGCCGAGTAGAATCACCTCTTGTCCAGCATTTCATGGAACAAGGGCATGCTTTCAATGAATTTAGATTTGTAGTTTTGGAGGTCATTTCTACCCACCAGTTTAATCAGTTTGATGTACATAGATTGTTGAGACAAAGAGGCATTTTGGATCTTCCGTTTGCACATGTAGCATCCATATGGTTTGAACCAGTCTATTGAATTTAATTCCTTTCTATGAATTGGGGTGAGCATAATGTACTCTTTGCCCCTTTAAATAGTATGCATAGTGCACTCTTTGCCCCTTTAAATACTATGCTGAATTTGTGTATATAGGGTTATTGGTGTAACTGATTGTTAAGGCGTGCCGACTATGTGAGGCTGTGTTCCTGTTGGATCGGCTGCCTGTCTATGCTCTTGCTTATGGTTTTGGGTGAGTTTTTTCTATCTTGAGTTTTCATTTATAGGCTTCTAGGAGCCTTCTTTACTAATAGGCTTACAGTGCTTTACCTTCTTGTGAGAATTTTTAATTACTTAAGTAATGAATGGTCGATATCTTTCTTACAGAATAATCTTCATTGAATGTAATAAAAATTGGATTCCTTGTTCTGAAGAAGTTGTAAGTATTTTTATGATGCATTGATGTTAAAAGATGTTATAACATGTTCATCTATAATTGCATTTGGAGCTGATGTTTGAATACATTTGTATCTAGAGTAGTGATATGTATATTTTGTATTTAGTAAGCTGAAGAAGCTTCTGATGAAATGAAAGATCAAAGCCGGCATCTTCGTCCTTCATCTGAAGATTTTGTGGCTTAAAGATTTCCTGTATAAGAGAAGATTTATGTATTCATGCATGCAGACCCTGTTGGGTTGTTTAATATACATATAGACCCTGCTGGGCTGTTGTTTTGGTCCCATTTAAAGCTCCTCTTTTGTGAGGATTGTGAATCCTTATATTGTTTGTGAATTATTGTCTGTGTTAAACAGTGTTTTTTTTCCTGGTTCAAGGAAGGGAACCATCTGCCTAATCAGCCTTCAGTGGTAAAAAGCTGCCTTGGCTGTGGCTGCTACCTGGGCCTCCATTGACAAGGAGGCATCCAGGAGCACTCCCAAGCTCTGTGCCCACCCAAAGGTCAGTAGTGGGATCAATGGTGCCCACCCAAAGGTCAGTAGTGGGATCCCTACCCCCGGTCCACTCCAACTCAGGCACAAGACCTCCTTCTTTGTTGGATTCAATTTCAATCGGCTCAGCCTGAGCCAGCCCACTACATCCTGAAGTACCCATTCCAGGTCATTTGGGGTGGCTTCGGACAGGCCGCCCAACAACAGGTACAGCTGGGTGTCATCAGCGTACTAGTGACAACCCAGCCTGTGCCTCCAGGCAATCTGGGCAAGAGGGCAAGAGATGTTGAATAACATCAGGGAGAGCACCGCCCCTTGCAGCACCCCGCATACCAGAGCTCCATGCTGCCAGTTGCTCACTGGGAGCTGCACAGCCCACCAGGCAGCAATGGCAGATTGGGTGATGGTAGCAGCTGCTGTAATGAGAGCCATTGTAGAATTATCAGAAATTTTATATAATCTATTAGGATACCTGGGGCTGGAATTGTACTGAATATATACAAGGTGTTCTCTTTCCAATACAAGATAAACCCAGGGGGTCATTTGGGGCTGGAGTGAGGCACAGCAGTGCTCTGCCAGCCCAGGAGTGGGCACTAGGGCAGCCACGGGCTGAATCAGATTCTCTGATCTGATTCAACCCACCACTGAATTGCCACTGAAATTTGGCAGCAGCTTTAAAAGTGGCTGGAGGGAAGGGGGTTTGAGGGAGAGGCTCCAAATTTACAGGGCAGCAGTTGGAGCCTCTCCCCCAAATATCCACCAAGGTTCAAGAAGATTGGACCAGGGGGTCCAATTCTACAGGCCCCCAAACAGGTTGCCCCTATTCCCTCCATTGTTCTCTATGGTGGGAAAAATCACGATCTTTCCATTGTATTCTATGGGGCCCTTCTCGCTTTGCTCCCCCCCCCCCACCTGCCTTGGCAAGCCAGCTGGGGAAGGGAAGGAGAGGCTTTTGAAGATGCCCCCCTTGCTTCCCTTTCTGACACACTTTCAGTGATGTCAGGGGGCATGGCATATGCTAATGAGTTATGCTAATGAGCTCCTGCACCTCTTTTTCTAAGAAAAAGACCCCTGGATAAAGCTTGTTCACTCGTTTTTCTTACATAAAATTAATGATTGCACATTTGCAGCCTCAGCACTAAAGGGGTAAAGAGTCGTCAAGGGAACCCCCTTTACAGCCCCAGAACGTGTAAAGACAACTGGCACCTTCTGGATTGGAAAATGGCCAGAACTTCATTGGTTACAGCAGCTGTCAGAGCCTTGGCATGGCATGGAGCAACAAATCCTGTCACCTGTCAACCCACCGGCTGGCCAATGTACTCCCCTCCCAACCCAGCCTGCCTGCTATGGGAGGGAACCAGGGGCTCGGAGGGTGCAGGATTCCACATGGGTGCAGACTACTGAGTCGTCTCTCCTGCCACTTGAAGGTGAGGGTGCTCTGAGAGGTCCTGGGCTGAACATGTAAACCATCACCCCCAAATCCCTTAACTGGATCTCCAAAGTTGGGGGGAAATGGCATGCAGACTACCTTTCCCCAAAAAACGGATCTGGCCCCATGCTTATACTGCCCAACTCAGTTGTTACAGAGAAGAATAAAGAAGAAGAAAAAAGGCAAAACAAAAGCAAGTCCCAACTCAAACGGTAAATCAAGGGAGGGGTAGGTGGGGAAGGTCACAAAGTGACTGAGTCCGGTGGCACTACAGGGGCCCTATAAGAGCCAGCCAGGCAGACCACAAGGAAACTCTCCTCTGAGTAATCTGCTGACCCTAGTCCCACCCCCAGCTGAGCCAAGCCAAGCCTGATTGGCCATGTTGGGGGTAGAGAAGGCAGAGGGAAGCTCATGCAGGTGCAAGAGGCTCTCCATATATTATCCACCATGTCGCTGGCCAGTTGAGCCACAGATCTGCATCACTACTCAATTTACCTCCCCATTGGACCACAAATGGGGCCCAGGTAAGTCTGAGCCCCCTAGAATCAACATATAAACAGTTAATTCATCCCTTAAGTAATACATAGCTCTAACTTAAATTAAAAGATAATGGGTTGCATCCTAGACCTCTTTCTATTCACAGAAGAGCCATTTCTGTTTTTACAAGGTTCCTCCTTCCCACTACAGATCCCCACACTGCTATTCTTGAAGGTCCACCAGCATTCTCAGAAGCTGCACGGTTGGAAGCACAGCACAGCACAGCAAGCTGTATGGGCAGGGGAGTGGAGTGTTCTACAATTACAACTCCTCTTACTGAGTTTGGGATCCACATCTCTGTCTTTGTCTTTGATATATTAAAAAAACCCATTTAATATATGTGAGCATGAACAACTTTGGTTTCTGTATGCATGTACCAATTTTACATTGGTGGTGTTCCTAGCAAATTGCATTTGAAGCTTTATACAGATGTAATGGTTTCAAAAAGTTCTTGTGTATAATTAGGCCACTGGGCTTTGCCCTTCTTTGGTTCCAGCTTCAGCCCCTTATGCTGTTT
This sequence comes from Lepidodactylus listeri, assembly GCA_029233225.1. Lineage (NCBI taxonomy): Eukaryota > Metazoa > Chordata > Lepidosauria > Squamata > Gekkonidae > Lepidodactylus > Lepidodactylus listeri. The sequence goes on along the minus strand of JARCFY010000001.1, from coordinate 111,125,020 downwards.
CAAATGCTACAGCATTGAGACCACAGATGTCATGAGTATTTGGAGGGAGCGCAACAGACAGCTGTGGGGAAGGGGAACTCAAAAAGTCCTTCTGCATGTAATTATGCTACTCTCTGGTTCTCTGTATCCCAATCAATATATTTGGTTAAAAGAGGAGGAAAGACTATGTCAGATAGCATAGAGCTGTGTTATGCAATGACAAGCTCTGAGCTACTTCTGGTCCAGTCAAGAGGAAAATAAGAAATATAGGGTAGGCTTAGAAGGATAGAGCTTGCAGCAGGCCATTTTGCTAAAGAGATTTGAGCTTTGGCAATTCTACTCCCTTGCCAAAGCAGCTTTTTAATATTTATTTATTTATTTATTTATTTATTTATTGCATTTCAGATAATATCAGATCAAACATCTGGATTTTCTGTTGGATACTGTGCACCATTTATATGTGTCATTGTTTGGAAGTGTTAATCCCAAAAGCCCGGGTCTGGATAACCCAGGCTAGCCTGATCCCATCAAGATCTTGGAAGCTAAGCAGGGTTGACCCTGACTAGTAATTGGATGGGAGACCTCCAAGGAATACCAAGGTTTTAACATGGAGCCAGGAGATGGCAAACCACCTCTGAATGTCTCTTGCCTTAAAAACCCTAAGGGGTTGCCATAATTCAGCTGTGACTTGATGACAAAAAATTATAATAATCCCAAAACCAAATTTATCATTATTTAAAGGGCACTCATGTGTCAGCTAGAACTTGGCGTTTTTAATAAATAGCACAAGGGTTGGATAATTTTTGAGCAACAAAAGAATTTGCAACTTTCCTTATCCTGATAATTTGGAAAGGATTGTGGCAAAATGTATCTGCCATTCACATCATACATCCTGAACTCAAAGATACTTCTTGAAAGTGGGAAAATCTCAGGAGGGAAAATGGCCAGCATACCGTATTTTTTGCTCCATAAGACGCACCTGATCATAAGACACACCTTGTTTTTAGAGGAGGAAAACAGGAAAAAATGAAACAGAAAGAGAGAGAGAGAGAGAGAGATAAAGGAAGGAAGGAGGAGGGGAGAGAGAGAGAAAGAGAAAGGAAGAAAGAAAGGTGGGGACAGAGAGAGAGAGAGAGAGACAGACAGACAGACAGACAGAAAAAAGGAAAGGAAGGAAGGAAGGAAGATAGATAGATAGAGAAAGGAAAGAAGAGAGACGTCGGCATGCCATGCAAAGCCAGGCCTTTCTGTGCAAAGTAGCCATGGAGCTTAATCTGTGGGCAGGGCTTTCTGCTGCTGGCTGTCTTAAAGGGGGAAAGCACTTAAAGGGAAAGAGTACTTAGCCTGGTGGGGTTTTTCCTGCTGTTTCCCTTTTAAGTCTTAACAGCTCAGGCCCAGCAGGGAGGGGTGGGGAAGGCTGGGATGCCAGCCTGAATGGTGTTCCCCTGCATTCCTGCTGAAGAAAGAGCCCTGTTACAGGTAAGAAAAGCTCCATATTCGCTCCATAAGATGCACACACTTTCCCCCCCACTTTTTTGGGGAGGAAAAGTGCGTGTCACGACAGAGCCTCCGGGTTGAGGCAGAAGATGCAACAGTTCAGGCATTTAGCCAGGAGTTTCTCAGCCGGCCGGTAGTTAAGCAGGTTGCAGAGCAAAGGTTATTCAACAGTCCAGTAATCAAGCCGAAAATTACCGTCAGAGCCGAAGGACAAAGTAGGGAGGCGTTGTCAAAGGAATGCCAAGTCAGATAGCCGGAGAGAGCAACAGAAACAGAGCCAGAACGCCGAAGTCAAAGTCCACAAAGCCAAGTCCAGAGTCAGAGGTCCGAGGTTCAAAGCCGGGTCAAGGGTCCACAGGAATACACGGAAGTCAGGAGGGTGCAGGGCGAGGGCTCGTCAAGGACGATCATTCGTTGCCAGCACATTTTGCTGAGGCCAGTGATCTGCTGATATAGCATGCTGGCTTGTTACATAATTAGCAGCTGCCAGACACCGTCCTGCTTCTGCTAATACTCTGGACTTAGAGTTCGTCTCCCCCGCATGCGTGCCTCACTCCTCCTGTTTCTTAGCTCTTGGCGTCTCCTTTCACGGAGCCGGCTGACAGGTGGTGGAGACTCAGGGAGTTCACTTGGTCCAGGTATAGCCTGATCAATCTCAGGTGGCTTTTGCTGCTGGCTTGACTCCCCAGGACTTACGTCCAGGTCCGTTAAAGGAGCCTGATCTTGTTCTGCAGGGGCTGGGTCAGGAGCAGGAGCAGGCATGACAGTGCGTCTTATGGAGCGAAAAATACGGTATATCCATCACAATGCTATACTGATATGCCCTTCAGTTCTATAGGAACTGACAGAAAAAACATACCCTTTTTGAAATGGATTGTTGTTTTTCATTCAAACAATTATTACAAATAATGAGAGAAGAGAATTTCTGTGGAGGCAAAATAAATAATAACATGGAATAAAAATCAAGTGACTGAATAATTTATGCAGTATTGTGTAATTAGCTTTGAGTTGCATCTGAGGGAACATTATTCTCTTGTCCAAAAAGCATCTCCTCTAAACAAAATTCTTTCTGGGCTTAACTGTACCATGCCGATGTCAGTACTGGTGCATGCATGCCCAGTTCAATGACCTGCTGCTTAAAGTATTAGTCCATAAACAAAGAAAGATTACTGCTGGTTAATATTTAAAAATAGGGAACAATTATACATGTTTTGTAAAATCTATATGTGGTTTTTAATGGTAGAGAATGTAATTAAATAGGTTGAATAAAACATCTCATTTCATGAAATATTAACAATGGAGAAATAAATAATGAATTACACCAGGAATTTCAAAGTTATCGGTCATTTCAAGAGTAATGTGAAAGGAAAGAGGAAGTAAGCATATTTGTTTGTGTTATTTTTCCTTTTTTTGGTCATTTCTTCCAAACACTGGGCTGGACTTATTTAAATGGAATGCATCTCTGTCCTTGTTTATTGTATTTTACCTCGTAGAAAAGCTGCCTCTGAGCACTGGAGGACCCTCAGGAACAGAACAGGTCTACAGCAACATCACATTTTATAATGCTGTTCCTCCAAGGAACTCAGGGTGATGTAGATGAATCTCCTGTCCTCCACTTAATTCTCACAACAACCTGTAGCTTTGGTTAGGCTGACAAAAGTGATCACCTCAAGTGAGGCTGACAAAAGTGATCATCCAGTTAACTTCATTATCAAAAGGTGATTTGGGCCTAATTCTCCCCAGACTTACTCTGATATTCTACTACAAAATGTTGATTCTTTAAGCCTTTGGAAATATCAGAAATATAAGAAATCACCACCATCTCCACAATTGTGCAACCTGTTCAGTTTCTGTAAAAGTTTTGCATAAAAAAAGAGAGGGGGAATTTCTTCCAATTTTTCTTCAGCTGTATCCCACACCCTCTGTTCTCAAGGATGACCTGGCTTCAAAGGAACATGTTTTGGGATGAACAGACCCCAAGTCTAGTGATCAGCTCTATTTTGTTAGTGACTAGAAATAAGGCCCGTTGTGGAAATAAATACAACGGGCTCTAGAAAGAGGCTCTAGGAGAGTGCCCTGGCCTTGGGCACTCAGTGTCAATTAGCTGTGGCGACCTCAGCAGGGTATAATGACACAGAGTCCACCATTTTCTCCAGGGGAAGATCTCTGCCATCTGAAGAGCAGTTGTAATTCAGCGTGATCTCCATTCCTCCCCTGGAGATTGGCAACAATGGTTCCCCATGAGGGAACAGGTGGTTTGAAGGGTGGAGTCGATGGCACTGAACCTGTCTGAGGTCCCACTCCTGCTGAAACCTCACTCTCTCCAGGGTCCACCCCTCAAATCTCCAGGAATGTCCCAACCTGGAGTTGGCAACTCTACCTCCCAGCCAACCATTAATGTATCGTTATCTGCCCCCTGGCTTCAGCTTTCCATCTCCTCCCCCCTCCCCCCAGAGAGCAGTTGTAATTCTGAGTGATCTCCAGCCCCCACCTGGAGATTGGCAACAATGGTTCCCCATGAGGGACTCACTGGCTTGGAGGGTGGAGTCTATAGCATTGTACCTTTCTGAGGTCCCACTCCTCCTCAAACCTCACTGTCTCCAGGCTCCATCCCTCAAGTCTCCAGGAATTTTCCACCTGGAGTTGGCAACCCTATCTCCTTCCCAATCACCAACCTCACTCTTCAAATTTCCATTTCCCCCCCCTGCAGCCTCCACTGTGCTCTGAAGCCCTGACTGCTATGTCACATTGACTGTCATAAAAGGTCCATCTCAGCAGGGTATAAGGAAGTAGAGTCCACCATTTTCTCCAGGGGAACTGATCTCTGCCATCTGGAGAGCACTTTGTTAGCCTGATTGCTCTATTTATTATCAATATTTGGGGAAATATTAGTTCTTAACCAATATACAGCCTGCTTTGCAGATCCCACCTATGTATACAGAGGCTGAACTTAACCAAGGCTTCTCACAAATTGACACAGGACTCGAGTTAAAAGTATAAAAGATAAGTTGTTTACTAAAAATGTAATAAAAGGTTTGTAAACAATGTTACACAATCATACACACACTTATACAGATCTAGGAAATTAGGTAGAAATACAGGGATGTTTGCATGAGCAGGATGTTGATGGTATTGTTGAGGGTGATATTTACCTCTATATGAATCAGTGAAATCTATCTGGAAAAAGAAGGAAAGAAGTCTTCAGGCAAAGGACAAAGGACCGTGGTTCTGAACCAGCAGAAAGCCATGTGGCAAATCCAAGTGGTGCACCCAAGGATCCAGGAGGAAGGGTGGGAGACAAGCAAGGGAGAAGAAAAAGAATCCCTATCTATGTCTTTTGGGGAGCAATATTTATTGGGAGGTGTTCCCGGGAGGATGGCAAGATATGAGGCCATCCCAGGAGAGCCTATAGATGGTCCGTTCTCTATCCCTAGCCACTAAGAGGGTCCTATAGGAGTGGTCAATATTCAGATCTACCTGATGGTGAGGACAGGATGTTGATGTCAGCTGCATCTGGCATCTGTCTTCTGGATGACAGAGAGTCCTGGGCAGCAGAACCGGTTCTCAGGAAGCACCCTGCTGTCTTCTCACCCTTGTGTGAAGTCCTTTGATATACCAAATGGTGAGGGGGACTTGCAGGAGGGGGTGTAAGACTGCATACGTGCATGGAGTTTGTACCTTCATGGAGTTGCTGGTATATGTCTCTAGCCTCATGGCTTTGTGTGAGAGAGAGTGTCCTTTGTGCTCTGTGGCAACCTCCAGGCTGGAGGTGGCAACCTCAGAAAATGGTATTCTGACCCCTTATTGTAGGTATCTGTTCCCATCTTCCCACTGGTCACCTAGCACACCTTTATAGTTCACATAACTGGTATCATAGTCCATTCACTGCTCTCATAAATCATCAGAAAAGTTCATAAGAATGGTGCGCAGCATTACAATTTGTAATTCTGAGTGATTTCCAGCCCTCACCTGGAGATTGGCAATTATACTTCCCCTGGAGGAAAAGTAGTCTTTCTCTGCAATGAGGACCGAAGCAGCTGACATCATTCTCCTCTCCCCATTTTTGACTTGCACAACAACCCTGTGAGGTAGGTTAGGTTTAAAGTCTGTGACTGGCCCCAAATCACCCACTCAGCAAGAACCTGGGTCTAGCAGATCCTGCTCTGAAGCACTGACTGCTACGCCTAGGGTAGCCAACTTCCAGGTGGAGCCTGAAGATCACCAGGTATCACAATTGAACTCCAGACAACAGATTCCCCCCCTCCGGAGATAATGACTGCTTTGGAGGGTGGCCTCTATGGCATTCTGTTCAGCTGGCCTCAATGAGTTTTCTCCCAGAGCCCAACATAGGTCTGGAAAGGGGCTTTCCAAGAAGCAAGCTTGGTTGCCTAGCAACGGGCACTGAGGGGAAAGTTGCCGGCTCTGATGATGGAATAGGGTTCCCAACCTCCAGGTGGGGCCTGAGGATCTCCCGCTTTTACAATGGATCTCCATCTGACAGAGATCAGCTCCCCTGGAGAAAATGGCTGCTTTGGAGGGTGGACTCTATGGCATTGTACCATGCTGAGGCCCCTCCCCTCCCCAAACCCCACCCTCTCCTGGATCCACCCCCAAAGTCTCCAGGGATTTTCCAACCCAGACCTGGCAACCCTATGATGGAAATACCTGAAGATTTGGTGGGTGGATCCTTTGGAGGGCAGCATTTTTTTTTGGGGGGGGGGGATGGAAAGATTCAGCAGGGTATAATGCCATAGGGTCTACCCTCCAAAACAGCCATTTTCTCCAGGGGAACTGATCTCTGTCATCTGGAGATCTATTGTAACAGCGGGAGATCTCCAGGCAAACCGAGGGGGAAAGTCAGCTGCACAGCAGGGGGTTGAAGAGAATGGTTTGATGGTCGCTGGCCCACCTCATTAGCCAGCCAGCCAGCCATGGTGGAGCTAAGCAGGAGAGAGAGCCTGAGGAATTTCACACAGTCAATATGTTCTGTTTCAGGAACTCTTCAGTTATGGTTTCTGTCAGGCATTTCACACAGAAATGTATTAGTACCGGTTCCCTAACGGAACATATTGGCCTTTCACACAGAAACGTGCCTCTCCTGTTGGGGAAGCGTTCCTGAGCCGGTTTACCTTGAAACCTCCTCCCAAGCATTCAGTTCTTGTACTGGTCCTGAAGCGCTATGGGGTGCTGTGTGAAATGCCCCCCTGTTTCACAGTTTATTCTGATCGTTTATTCTGGGCACGCTGGCAATGTGTGGGGGAGGGGTTATGCTGAAAGTCCATTGTCTTTTCACTGACAGAAGTAGGCCACTGAGGGGACAGTTAGACCCACCTGGCAGTGGGCAGAGTAGAAGAGTAGACCCAGCACCCAGTCAGTCCTTCCCCTTCGCTGGCTCCCTCCAGACTGAGGTTGGGATGCTGGCCGGTGGCTCTATGGGCAGGACTGATGCAAAGCAGCTAGAGAATGCAGCCAGTGACCAGGGACCCCCTTTGAGTGGCAGTCCTTCCAGCCAACTGATTTTGGCACCCCACGGAATCTTGCCCCATGGAATCTTGAAAACCGCTATATATAATAGGAAAGATTTCAGCAAGCAGCAGAAGGCAAAAATCCCAGGCAGCAGCCTGGGTTTTATGCATGCAAACACCATACCCTACTCCCAACAATATACTATTTACATAACACTGTTTTTCTATTGTTCTATTCTAGATTCCTTTTGGATCTCTATTGGTCTGTTCTAGGATCCTAGCCAGCTATTATTTGTGGACACAAGCTCACCCCGATCCCAGGGCTACTTTAAGGATGACTCATCCTTAGTACACAACAGAGGCAGAGAATAGCAAGGTCACAGGAAAGATATCTTCCATGAACTCATTTCATTCACAGAACTTTGTCTCCAACTCATTAATCTGACTATATTGTTAATGGACTTTTTCAACTGCAAACTGCAACAAAAACTGACCACTTTGGAAGGTCTAACTGGTTTAGTCCTTTACATATGCTTGAAATCTCACTCAGTTATCTGTTTAGGTGTTTCTGGATTATATCTCTGATTGTTAAAATGGATAATTTAAAAGGTTAATTATATGCCAGTCCTCAATGAGGGGGCTTGTGAGACTAAAGCATGTTATATAACTAATATAGAAAATAAATATCTGAAGAAATTTCTCATAAGGCTGCAGTCTCAGTAGGCTATGATGAAATATATATGCATGTGTACACCTCCCCCAAAGTTAGCTTGTGGCTTGTAATGATAGGTTTGAACAAATCTAGTATTTTGCAGTCTCCCTGGAGGTATGGGTTCAAGGTACACTTTTAACTCCACTGTTTCATATTATTGCTTATCTATTCTTGGGTAGACAACACATAAAGAATCAACTTCCTTTCATGAAAAAGACTACTAGAGACCAATGATGTCTGCATATTTATTTTGTTATATGTACATGTGAGGGAGAGCATGTACTATGGAAGGGGTGCAGAATTTAGAGCTCAGGCAGGTACTACTAGCCAAACAGCAAATATAATACAGTATCCAAAAATCTTAGAAGACAACTCCCAAGGCACCAAACCTCAACATGTCTTTAGCAGTCCAATCAAGACTCAAAAATCATCTTTTCAATTTTTCTGTGCCACTGCACTTGTATGGGGTAAATCAGTTTTACATATTACCAGGGGTCCTTTCGTAAAAAAAGAGGTGCAGGAGATCATTAGCATAACTTATTTGCATATGCCACACCCCCTGATGTCACTGGAAGTGTCATAAGGCCACACATCCCTGACGTCAGGTGTGTCAGAAGGCAAGAAGGGAGGGAGGGGGAAGGAAGGAAAGGAACAGGAAGGAAGGTAGGTAGGTGGGGGAGAGAGAGAGAAGAAAGGAAGGAAGGAAGGGAGAGGGGAAGGAAGGGGGAAAGGAAGGAACAGGAAGGTAGGTAGGTAGGTGGGGGAGAGAGAGAGAAGAAAGGAAGGAAGGGAGAGGGGAAGGAAGGGGGAAAGGAAGGAACAGGAAGGTATGTAGGTAGGTGGGGGAGAGAGAGAGGGAAGGAAGGGAGGGAGGGAGGGAGAGGGGAAGGATGGGGAAAGGAAGGAACAGGAAGGTAGGTAGGTAGGTGGGGAGAGAGAGAGAAGAAAGGAAAGAAGGGAGAGGGGAAGGAAGGGAGAAAGGAAGGAACAGGAAGGTAGGTAGGTAGGTGGGGAGAGAGAGAGAGAAGGAAGGAAGGAAAGAAGGGAGAGGGGAAGGAAGGGGGAAAGAAAGGAACAGGAAGGTAGGTAGGTGGGTGGGGGGAGAGAGAAAAGGAAGGAAGGAAGGAAGGGGGGAGAGAGGGAGGAAGGAAGGAAGGGAGAGGGGAAGGACGGGGAAAGAAAGGAACAGGAAGGTAGGTGGGTAGGTGGGGGAGAGAGAGAGAAGAAAGGAAGGAAGGAAGGAAGGGAGAGGGGAAGGAACAGGAAGGAAAGAAGGAAGGAAGGGAGAGGGGAAGGAAGGGGGAAAGGAAGGAACAGAAAGGTAGGTAGGTAGGTGGGGGAGAGAGAGAAAGAGAAGGGAGGGAGTGAGTGAGGGAGAGACGCTTCTCACCCCAATGGGACCGGCGTTTCCTCCCCCCTTGCTTGGGCCCCAGTGGCTTCACGCCACTGTGGCCCGGCTTCTTTGCTGGGGGGGAGGGAGGGGGCTTTTTCTTCCCGGGGTCCGCGGTGCTCTGCCGCAGCCCCAGGAGCAGTGTGCGGGGGGAGGAAAGGGGCTTCTTCTTCCCGGGACCGGCGGAGCGCCGCCGGCCCCGGGAGCAGTAACGGGGGGGAGGGAAAGGGCTTCCCGGGGCTGGCAGCACTCTGCTGCGGCCCCAGGAGCTGTGGGAGGGGGGAGGAAAGGGGCTTCTCGGCCCCGGTGCCGGTGGAGCGCCGCCGGCCCCGGGAGCAGTAATGGGGGAGGGAAAGGGCTTCCCGGGGCTGGCAGCGCTCTGCCGTGGCCCCGGGAGTAGTGAGTGCAAGAGGGAGGGAGCTTCTTTCCAGGCCGGCGGCGGCCTGCCGCTGGCCTGGGAAGAGCGAGCGGGGGGCGGGGCTTTCTTAAGTGCCCGCGCCCCGGCCCCAACGGAGCCCTGCATATTACTTTCCACCTTGCATTGAAGTAAGAATCATTCAAATGATTAAATGATTTGTTTCACTGAGGTAAAATTGGTAGTACCTAAAGGTGATAACCAGCACTGAACAGTGGATTTTGAAGAAACAATACTTTCAAAGAGAAATGTCTTTGGTATCTGTTAACAATTTGTGGACAAGGGGTGTATTCTCTAAGACATAATAGATATTAGAACTGGTCAGCAGAGGTATCATTTTCAGGTTCTAAACATGCTTTGACTTTGTGGAACAATATTAAGAGATGCTTTTGCAGCAGAGCTCAATCAATTGTGTTTGTCCCAAGGCTTCTAATACTTGATCCAGATTTTACTAGTGTTTGTTTTTGTTCCCTCCCTGGTTGTGTTCTGATTGAGGATGGTGGCAAGCTGATGTTGGAAGGACAAACCTTCACTGACATGCACTGGTTGGCTTCTTTGAATGCTGCAATCATAGGGGATTGTTGGGTAGTGACAGATATAGAATTTAGTGCAATTGTTTTACACCTTGAAATTACATCTCTTTTGTACATATCTCTCTTCTACTGAGAGAGCAGCATCAGCAATCCACTACCATCTTGGAGTTCAGCTATTAATCATACTGATGCCTTGTTCTAATATTTATTACTAAATATCAACTGCATATAGGATTGCTTTAATCTTCCAAATTTAAAATATCATCATGTTCTTATATCTAATATTTGACAATAGATGCCCCAGGCACATCTCCTAGCTAGGCAAATAGGAGCAAACTCAATTATTGCCTTTACAAGGTTGTGCAGCACTAGGGTCAAGTCATTTAAACTTCTTCAAAATGTTTTCTTCTACCATTATAACTGTCAGGAAGTTTTTACTCTCAGTTACTTCATTTCTAAACTGTTATCCATTCACTCAGGTCCCCCTAACATTCTGGAAAAATCTCAGAATTCAAATAGACCATTTCTTCTTAGAGAAAATAGTTAAACTGCAATATTCTGACCCTTATCACAATGAAGAGGTTAGGTGACAAATATTTAATCTTCCATAAACTGTAGAACTCTTTTGAACTTCTTAACTCAGATGAAAGGTAGCATATTCAGTTGTGGCTCAGTTTACCTTAGTTGCTTTTTTAATTTTTAATTTTATTTATCAAAGTGAACATAACATTATCTGTAACAGAAATAGTAACAGTAATTTCTAGTGAAAATGAACAACATAAAACAGGTACAATACAATACAAACATAAGCTATTAGGACAGGCTAAATTTATCTTGAATTATTCTGAGTAAATAGTGTAAATGAATAAAGTGTTGAATAATACCAGTTTGTCCGGCAAGGCGGGATATAAATTGAAATAAATAAATAATGTATTTCCTTAGCTGATTGCAATTAGCATATAATTATTATCTATTTTTGATTTTCCTGTACCGTGTTGATGTTTAAATTTCTATTTCATAAAAGAAGCCCATTTTTCATATATATATATAATTTATTTATCTGGGAATTTCATTTTTGAATATCATCTGTTACCTTATCCGTAATGAAATAATCCCATAACTTCATATACCAAGAATGCACTGTAGGGGGATTTTCATCTTTCCAATTTTAGCTATATTACTTTTTACTGCCGTGACCATCGTCATTATTAAGTCTTGTTTTATTTTAGGGATTTTTAAATTCTCCCAGAGATTAAGTATGTTGCACAAATTGGCTGACCCCCCCCCCTTTGCTACCGCTGGATTCCGAGCTTCTGCAGAGCTCAGCCACCTTGTTGACCATCCCAAGGGCAGCAGAGGCCTCAGACACCTGAGCGAGGAGGGGGGTTACATCAGCACACCCTGCCTTTTGCTCCTCCTGGGCTGTTTGCCTCCTCTCTCTCTCTCTCTCTCTCTGGGCACGGCACTCCAGTCTTCAGGCAATCCTCCCCAGCCTCCTTCTGCTGCCCTCCTTTTATTCCTCACCTCATCCCCTCCTCCTTTCCCTGAATCTGCCTCCCACTCCTCCCCTTGTGGCTCCAACCCCATACTTAATTGGACATGCTGGGCCTCGGATATCTCTTCCGGGCTGGGCCAAGGTGTTAGTGAGCGGCTGCATTTGGGCTGCCAGGCTGGCCCACCCTTGGTGAAGCCTCCTCTCTCGTCCTGCTGCTGGTGGCTCCATGTCAGTGCTGTTGAGGTTGCCACGGCACCACTTTGCTGAGGATGGACCCTCCCGGCGACTCTCCCTTGGCCTTTCCAGGCTTCTTGGTAAGAGATGGGTGGCCCATGGGGGGGTGGTCTCTGGATGTCAGCGAGGTGGCCACCGGTGGCAGGCAGGCCACAGGAGTCCCGTCATCAGGACAAAGTAGGATTAATTCTGGATTTGCTTGGATTGTGATCCCTGGTTTTTTTTAGCTATTTCTAAAGTATTTTTTTTTACAAAAATAATTAATAACTTTGCAAGTTCACCAATTATACATAAACATTCCTAGCATTCCACATTGTTTCCAGTAATAGGGGATAAGATTAGGTGTCTAGTGGGACAATTGTGTGGGTGTTGAACCATCTGCTAATTACCTTATAAGTTTGTAGTTGTATATTAACAGATTTAGAAGTATATACTGACATATTCCGATGTTTTCCCCATTGGTCTTCTGTTAATATTCAGCCCAAGTCCTTTTGCCAGTCTGGTAATTGTGGGGATAGCAATCTTTTACTATAAGTAAAATTCCATATATTTTAGAAATAACCCCCTTAATGAAAGTTGAGTCATGAAGTAAAAGTTTTTCATATTCAGACAGACCCTCCCGGATAGGGTATTTAAATTTTTGTGTACTGAGTAGATTATTTAGTTGAAAATATTCAAACTATGGTAAAGTAGTAGTATATCTATTTTCCAAATCTTGATTTTGTATTATCTGTCCTTTTGATGTCACATCTATAAAACATGTAATGTTGGTGTGTTTCCAGTTTTGAAATGAATGTTTGCCCAATCCTGGCTTGAACCATTTTTGACCCATATAGTTTCTTAAGAGTGATGTTGGTGGCACTATAGTTTTGCAATTTCTATTCCAAACTTTTCTAACAGCTTCCCAAAATATATTCACAATTAGATTATAACTGGGACTGTCTTGTTGGTGCCACAGAGTTTCATGGACTGTGTATGGCAGGAGGCTGTAATCCTCAATAGTTTTCCATTCTGCCTGATAGGCACTATTATATTGTTTTACTATATTAGATAAAATAATTGCATCATAATATAAACTGATGTCTGGCACTGCTAATCCCTTTTTTCTGTATGGTTTATGTGACAAATTGAAACTCAGACTCGGTTTTTTGCCATGCCAAAGGAAAGTGTTAAGGTCTTTTTGCCATTTTACTAGCAATTCTGGTGGTAAAAATATTGGTACTGCTCTAACAAAAAAAACAATAATTTGGGCAGGATGAGAGATTTAATTATATTTATCCTCTCTATTAGTGAAATGCTGTGATTGTTCCATTGTATTAAAAGAGCTTTAATTATTTTATAATTGTTACACGGTTGATCTTGATCAAGTCTTTTAATTTTATTGGGATATTAATTCCTAAATATTTCCAAGCTGTAGTAGCCCAATTAAATTGATATCTACTTTAATGTATAATTTACACGTTTGTTATATTTATTGGGTATAGTATTGTTTTAGAATGATTTACTCGGAGACCAGATACTAAATTTGTTGAGCTGACTACTTATTACAGTTATTTCTAGGTTAATGATATATGCTATATCATCAGCAAACTTATCTTATAGCGTATATTGTTGCTTAAGCCTGATGTACTAAGTGCAGAACTACCTGCAAAAACATTGTTTTAGTGTTGTGAAAGTCTTAAATTCCTTGGAAATGCGTGGACTTCTGTTTTCAATATCCTTAAAAAGCCAGAGCAGCACACTTCTTTTTTTAGCCTTAATTTTCCAAACTTTTGTACTCCCCAGAAATATGTTGCTCAAATAGACATATCTTATAGCAGAGGACTGGAATACGTATGTGTTTTTTATGTCTGGATATGCATGCACAATATCATTGGTTGCTTTCACTACAATCAACCTTTTCAGCACTAGTTGAACATTATCTAGTTCCTGTAAGGGTGTAACATTGTTATGCTGTTGCTTAACTATGGCAATTCAAAACACAATTTATGTTTCCCAGTACAGTAATTAACTCAGAGTGGGGCAATCACTCATAGGCCCTTTCTGCACCCGTATTTTGCCTTGGTCTCTGAGCACATCCTCTTCTTCCATTCAGCATTCTCTCTTGCTGTCACTTTCACTTTGTTTCAGGACTTTCTCTTGTTTTGCATTTGTTTTACAGGAATCTGCATTTAGGCCACTTCCAGCACACTGTTGCCATGCAGCTACCCAGGGGTCCTTTTGTAGAAAAAGAGCTGCAGGAGCTCATTAGCATAACTCATTAGCATAACTCATTAGCATATGCCACGTCCACTGACATCACCAGAAGTGTGTCAGAAAGGGAATGTCAGTTTCAGCCCCATTATACCCTATGGGCCATTGAAATCAATGGCAAAAACTCATAGGGTATATGAGGGGCTGGAGGAAAGGAGATTTGAGGGAGAGGCTCCAAACTTGCAGAGTAGCTGCTGGAGCCTCTCCTTGAAATACACACCAAGTTTCAAGAAGATTGGACCAGGGGGTCCAATTCTATGGGCCCCCAAACTGGTTGTCCCATCCCCTCCATTGTTCTCTATGGTGTGAAAAAATGTTACCTTTTTTTCTACCATAGAGAACAATGGAGGGAATGGGGGCAACCTGTTTGGGGGCCCATAGAATTGGACCCCCTGGTCCAATCTTCTTGAAACTTGGTGGGTATTTGGGGGAGAGGTCCCAACAGCTAGCCTGCAAGTTTGGAGCCTCTCCCTCAAACCCCCTTCCCCTCCAGTCACTTTTAAAGTTGCCGCCAAAATTCGGCAGCAGGCTGAATCAGATCAGAGAATCTGATTCGGCCCATGGCTGCCCTAGTGGCCACTCCTGAGCTGGCTTCGCTCTGCCTCGCTCCAGCCCCAATGGACCCCTGCAGCTACCAAAACTCCTTTTGCAGAGATTCTTTGTTCTCATCCACTTTCAAATCACTAATCTTTTCTAAAGTAGAATTGTATCTGAGGGTATTTAAGTACTGTCCACTGTCCTCCCCAGTTTCTGCCTCTCTCTCTTTAGGTTGATGCTCCCTCCCCATTCTGTTTGCTTTCCCTCCTTCTCCAGAGAAAAAAGAGGATGTGTTCTCCTGCTCAGGCAATTTTTTTAAAAGCCAGAGAGAGCATAAGAAGGAATAAGTAAAGGACTAGAGGATTCCCTGCTCCCAAATTTTTCCGTCTTGCATGTGTGGGTCCGGATTTCCCCCTCCCTTTCCTTTCTTTTTGCAGAATCATGGAGGGAGGGGGGGAGAGAGGGGTTGGCAGTCAGTTAGCTCAAAAAATGTGGGTTTTGCTTGTAGATGAAGAGTGCATACAGAATACACAAATAAATAAACAGGAGGAGGAAAAAACAGTGCAGAAGGAATGCATGCGACTGCAAAGTCAACCCTTAAGTCTTGAATCTCAGATTCTCTGGAGCAAGCTGTCAGTGCAGAAAGGGCCATAGTATCCTGCCCAGTGCTGAAATGTAGCAAACTCTGGAGAAGGGAACCTGTTAATGGGAGGGGGGGGGGAGAATTGTGCAGCGATAGGCACAAGAAGTCTTCAAGTTTTATGTTATTCCAGTGCAGCCAACAGAGGGAGGGGGTATGTCCGGTATGAAATGCATGTCTGGTGTGAAAGAGAAAATGTGGCTAATACTGGATTATGCTATGCCATGAGGAATCTCCATTGCAAGTGCAAGTTGAGAATATTGCACTGGCAACATGATGAACAGTAAAACTCCATGGTGTGAAAGAACTCTTCGTCCAAGGGAACCTCCTTCACAGTTTAAGTGATGCTTTGGGATGCTTATCGAAATTAGCCATTCTAAGGTCTCAGTCACACAAGCAAGATAATCCGGGGGGGGGGGGAGTGAGGCTATTTGCTCCGGAGTAATTTGACTCATAGTTGCATGTTCACACAGTTCTGTGAAGCTGTGGGCACAGCCCGCCACTGCATGATCAGATGCAATTGTGGGTGAGTCGGGGGGGGGGGGTTGCCATTTTTTTCTGATGCGCTTAAACAAGATTGATGAATTGCATCTCCACCCTGAGGGTTTCCTATGGCAGTATGAAATGATGTGCATACTGAGAAAGGGGGGAAATGGCATGGCATCAGGATAGCCTGATCAGACTATCCCTGATGCCATGAGTGCACGCTGGAGCGATCACACAGGGAAAGTCTGTCTGTGGCCCGTAGCAAACCTGTTTGATACTGGACTTTCCCTAGTATCTTTTAACTCCACTTCTTTGGCAGAGACAAATGGGTTGCCGATGGGTGTGGGACGCTTGCCAGATGTTCTGGTGTAATCGCACCCTTAAAAACCACATGGCATTCATGCCTATCACACAACTCTTAAATGTGTGTGATTGGGGCCTAAGCCTGTTTTTAAAAAACTCTCACTGTCCACTCGAGTAGCAATCTGTTTAAATAGCTGGTTAGCATATCTCCCATCTCTAGGCATTTCAATCCCCCTTAACCGTTGCACTACAAAATAAGCGAAAGGAAAGTCGACATATTTGAACACTAATCAATTTGGATCAACTGATGTTTAACAATGGGTTTGACTGTTTGCTACTTGTTTGCAATGGTATGGAGGGCTGTTGTACTCCTTATTGGCTTTCATGCATGAGTATTGTCAAACAGCCCTATAGAGCTCCCTCATCACCACTCTTTAGTCATTGCTGCATACTGCTTTGCTCTGCAGCCAAAGCACAGAGTTAAATCAATCATTAAGCATATAAACTACTATCATATTATTAATTCAGGTTAAAAATCCCAGTTAGTGTTTATGGGTGGGAAAAGCTTTAATTATGGTTAACTCATGTCCCTGTATTAATATATCACAATTAACAGGAGTTAATTTCTAACCAGGAATCCTTTGTTGTGAGCCATGCAGGATGGGAGGAAAGAGGAATAAGATGTAAGTGCAAGGCCTGTCATATTTTAACCTAACCATAGTTAAGTTTGTCATCTGTAATCCTAAAAACACTTGTTTGAAAAATTTGGGACTTACTTGTAAGTAGACCTGCTTTGGAGTGTGTATCTCTCGAAATGAGTTCCCACTGCTGTCATGTATTTCCTACAGAGCAGAACCTGTTGTATAATCTGAAAATAGGGAAATACTGTCATTTAATTCTGAAACCAAAATGTCTATTGCTTTGTCTGCTCATTTCATCTTTTTGCTGTAGGAAAATGAATTGATTTTACTGCCCTTATGAGCTATGATACCTGGTTCAGAGGCAAAGTGTCTTGATATTGACAGTTGCAATCAGATTATTAGGCTTCTTCATAACTGGAAATAAAAACAGCCAGCTGTTATAACAATTTATGTTTCTGAGCAGTGTAGCCACATAAACCTACCCTTAGTATTGTATCATTGTGAAAATCGCCACTATTTTATAAGCAAGATAATAGTTATAATTTGGTACTAAAACTGCTTTTTAGCCAAGTGACTTCTGCTGAGAAATATATTTAAGATAAACCATAATTAATTTCTGTCACGCTTCTTGAGACTCTTGGCAGATTTCACAAGTGAGCCTTCACACTAAGCCATTGCTAATATTATGATTATTTTATATAGCTGTCTTGAGATATGTATTAATGATGGTGCTACAATAAATCTTTCAAAAAGTTAGGAAAGTAAGATTATGTACGTGGTTTATTGAAAGCGTATTTGAAATCAGATGGCTTATTCCAAAATTAGAATTTTTCAATCCTGGCTCCACTTACTTTTATGTAATGGCTGATTTACAATGCATCTTTATCTTCTTTAAATCACTGGGAAATGCTTTTAAAATACCCCACTATTACATTATATATTCATTTGTTTCATTAAATATAAATTTTTGCTTTTTTATAAAACATGACTAAAATTCTTTCAAACAGGCTAAAAAGATCAGATTCAGCACATGTAGCTCATCTTGGCTAACATTGGAGACTGAGGAGTGAGGTTCATGTTCACTATGCATCTGGGAAGAAATTCTGAAGGTTAAAAAAACAAAAACAAATGTTGGTGTGCTCCATGCCATAAGAAACTGTAAAACTTTCTAAAATGTGGCAATTCCTACCTTTCTAATATTAAATCCAGAACAATGTAACACAGTCTTGTTACTATCTTTTGTTACAAGTTACAAACAGTGATCTGAACATCAGGCCTTCAGTGTTACTTCATTCTACACTCTTTTCAACAAGCAAGATCAGTGGGGATAAACATATTTATCTTTGGTTGCAGCCATACTGTGTTGAGTTGAGATTATCTTGTGAAACTCTAAATTGGTAATTTTCATGGATATTCATGGGATTTTTTTTAAATCTGAAAAGATCTCCAACTGCATGCAATGATTGTGTAACACTTTAATAGTGCTGTTTCATCTCTAAATCTAATATTTGATTCAAATACACACAGGTCTCATTAAGGATTTTATACCATGCCTGCATAATGATTAACCTTTTACTCAGGCAGTTGGAGTTCGCTGTCTGGTTACTGTATTCGGTAATAAAAACACATATATATCTGTCAATTTAGTTAGATATCTTCAGTCAGAAAGCAATTCATTATCCTTTGTGTATATGTGCATAGATCCAGAAGACCATTAATTTGTATCCCAGGAGGCCTTGGAGAGACTATTGAAAGATAAAACTGTAAAATCCTGAGCATACATGGAAGAACTTTGCAAGCACATGTGAGCTTCTCTGCATCCCAGCCCATGTCTATGCCATAACCTAGTATTAGAATAAACCATAAAAGAATTTGCTCATATCAGGTTAATCTTCTATTTTAGATCACCTGACATTTCTGAATGTTCTGTATAGGCACTACATTACTATCTCTGTAACACAGTGGGTTACTGAGCATAGATTACCAATTTTGAAAAACCTAATCAATTGATTAAAATATACAGTGAGAACAAGTTCAAGTATATGTAGTATCAAACCGTATATAATCTATACAAGGTTTTTTACATTTGTTTTCAACAGTATCTGCTTAATCGTTTCTTTCTGTTCAGTCTCCTACCATTTATACTTTAACAGTTGGAATCTTCTAATTGAAAAAAATTGCACAAAGATATATACAAATATTGCCACACTTGCTAATTCTGAGGCTGTCTAATAAAAATTCTAGACCCACTATCAAATTTCTTTGTTGCCTTCTGATGATATCAGTACCTTGAAAGGTTTTTTGCCCCCTCATGATGTTTATAAGAGTAATTTTCTTAGGGAGTTTCCATTAGCCAGGGCAGCAGATGGCTTTCACCAGCAAGGATCACACAAGTACAAATATATGCTGATATAGCTAATTAATGTTTTAGTTAAAAATACATTTCTGTATTTTTTTCTGTGAAAAGATATCTGCGTAGTTTTGAAATAGTCAATTTAATCCTTCAGTACACAGGATAATGTTCCTGTATATAGTCTTCTTAACAAGATAGCCATAGAAATTGATTTGGGTTTGGGAACCAGTTGTTATGTATTGACCATGCGGTCGCCATGTGCTCTCTTCATTGCAACCGCATGGCCAGAGCACATGGCCAGAGCATGGCCAGAGCACATGGCCAAGAAACTACCTGAGCTTCAGCCAGGTAGAACAAAGGCCAGGTGGATTCAAACCGGCCACCAATCCTGTACCTAGGTTTCTCCCAGGGAACCTATGAAATGTAAATAGACTTCTAATAGCCTATCAGGCCAGTTGGGTGAGGTCAGGGGATTGTCCCTGACCAGCATAAAAGGAGGGCTTGGAGCCCTGGGTTGTATGCTTCATCCGGACCAGCAATAAAGATCTAGCTGTTTCACTATTCCATGGACTCCCGACTCCAATACTTATCAGTGGCGACGAGGATGGGATCCCGATGAGCGACTCTCCAGCAGACCACAGCAGCACAGCGAGCTCCGTCCCGCCGGCCGCAGGCATCTCCGAGCTCCAGCGCTCCAACGCCTCGCCGCAAGCCGCTCTGAGCCCAATCCTCCGGCACTAGCCAGCGCCAAGCCTCAGCGCTCCCTGGCACCGCCGCAAGACACGAGGACATCGCTCAAACAGCCGCCGCCGCTCCTGCTCTGGTAAATATGGCAAACGCTCCGGGACCAATTACCCCTTTCAATACGTCTCGCCCCGAGACGTGGGAGTCCTGGCTCAAGACGCTGGGTTGTGCCTTTAAGGTCCGCGGAATCACAGATGCGGACCTGAAGAGTGCCTGGCTCTTGAGTTCCGGAGGGGTGGAGGTCATGCGGGTGGCCCAGAACCTACTAGCCCCGCAAGACCCCACCGAGGTGTCTTACGACGTGCTCACCAAGACCCTCGGCGATTACTTCGCCCCGAAGCCATCAAAACTGGCCAGGCGCTGGGAGTTCATACAGCGCCAGCAGCAGCCGGGGGAGTCAGCCGCCACTTTCCTGGCTGAACTCCGTCGACTAGCCGTGGGCTGCGAATTCCGCCACATGGATGACCACGTGGAGACCGCTTTCATGGGAGGGGTCCGGGAAGCCAAGCTCCGCCGGCGCCTCATTGCAATGCCGGAGCCAACCTTGGAGAAGATGCTCGAAACTGCGGCAGCCTTCGAGACAACGCAAAAGGACAAGGCAGCCACCAAAGTCCACCAGGCGGCTCCTCCCGAACCCGACTCAAGCGAAGAAGAGGACGTCCACCGGATGCAACCACGCTCGAAGAAGGGTGAGCCCGGCGTCCCCAGGCCCAAGGGCCGGCGCCCAGCATCTGTCTCTGTTCCCTCTCCTGCTTCCCTCAACAGGCAGGCCCCAACGTGCGCCAGCTGTGGGGACCCCCACGACAGACGGACATGCCGCTTCCGTGATGCCATCTGCCGCGCCTGCGGGAAAGCAGGACATCTCGCCCGGGCCTGCCGCCTGAGGAACAGCCACCGTGCCCCAGCAGCGAACTTCGAAGAAGTGGGTAGTGTCGTTCCCACGGCCACGGTAATGAACTTGCCTCAGCCCATCCCGGGCGCAATTTCCGTGTCTCTCCGAATAGAGGGAGTTCCTTGCTCCATGGAACTGGACTCAGGCTCAGCATATTCAATTGTGTCCGCAGCTACGTTCCGCCGCCTCTGCCCGAAGGGGGCACGCTGGCTGCGGCTGCCGGCTGGGTTGGTCCTCCGGGACTTCCAGAAAAACCCAGTGGCTATTAAGGGGCTAGCCAGGGTCCGGGTCCAGTACCATGCCTTTAATGGCCTGCTGGACCTTCTCGTGGTGGAGCGCAATCTAACCAGTCTCCTAGGTCGCGCCTGGTTCAAGCCGCTCGGAGTGCAGTGGACCGGAATACACCGCATGGGCTCTACTGACTTCTCATCCATCTGCGAGGAATTTCCCGCCGTTTTCGATGGCTCATTGGGCTGCTACAAAGGACCCCCGGTTTCCTTCGACCTGGACCCGGCAGTCCGGCCCATCCGCGTGGCCGTCCGCCGGCCACCACTCGCCTTCCAGCCCAAAGTGGAGGCAGAGTTGGAAAAGCTCGTGGCACAAGGGGTGCTCGAGCCGGTCTCCCACGCCAAGTGGGAGACTCCCATTGTGACCCCCCTCAAAGCTAACGGGGAAGTCCGCATCTGCGCGGATTACAAATGTACAATTAATAAGGCATTACAGGACCACGCGTACCCGGTACCGGTGGTCAGCCATGTTCTGGCCTCCCTCGCGGGTGCCAAAATATTTGGAAAATTAGACTTGGCCCAAGCCTATCAGCAGCTTCCCGTAGACGAAGCAACGGCCGAGGCACAAACGATTGTGACTCACAAGGGAGCGTTCAAGGTAAAACGCCTCCAATTTGGGGTCAGCGTAGCACCTGGAATCTTTCAAAATCTAATGGATTCTCTCCTAAAAGATGTTCCAGGAGTGAAGCCGTTCTTCGACGACGTCCTCATCGCCGCCCCGGACGCCGACACGTTCGCAGCTCGCCTCCGGATGGTGCTGCAAAGGTTCCAGGACGCGGGTCTCAAGGTTCGAAAAGACAAGTGCACCCTGGGAGTCTCCTCGGTGACCTTCTTGGGGTTCCAAGTCACCGCAGACGGCATTCACCCTACAAAGGAGAAGGTAGTGGCAATTACAGGTGCACCCCGCCCGTCCTCAAAGGCGGAACTCCAGGCGTTCTTGGGACTTGTGAACTTCTACCACGCCTTCCTTCCGCACAAGGCGGCGGTCGCTGAACCCCTGCATCGTCTCCTGGACAAGGGAGCGGCTTGGGCCTGGGGTCCCAAGCATGATGCAGCCTTCCGGGCCGTCAAAGACTTATTAATTTCAAATGCGGTCTTAGCGCATTTCGATGAGAGGCTCCCTGTCATCCTGGCCTGCGACGCATCCCCCTACGGCGTTGGGGCGGTCTTGGGACACCGGCTACCCAACGGAAAGGAGGTACCAGTTGCCTACTACTCCAGGACCCTGTCGTCGGCAGAACGGAACTACGCCCAGATCGACAAGGAGGCCCTAGCAATCGTAGCTGGCATCAGGAAATTTCACGACTATCTCTACGGACGGTCATTCACCGTGGCCACAGATCACAAGCCGCTGCTGGGTCTCCTTGCCCCCCACAGGCAAACCCCTCACATGCTGTCCCCGCGGGTCCTGCGGTGGTCAATTTTTTTGTCAGGCTACTCCTACGAATTGGTACATCGCCCGGGGAAGGCGATGGGTCATGCAGACGCCCTCAGCCGTCTTCCCCTCCCGTCCTGCGACCCTGATCCGGCTCCCGCTTTCCACGTCGCGCTCCTAGAGGATCTACCGGAGCGCCCCGTACAGGTATCAGATGTGGCCCGTCGCACGCGGCGGGACCGCATACTTTCCCGTGTCTCAGACTGGGTGGGAAGGGGGTGGCCGGAAAAACCGGGACCAGATTTTGCCGCTTTCACGGCACGCAGGCACGAACTATCGGCCCACAAGGGATGCCTGCTATGGGGATCTCGAGTGGTGATCCCCGGGCCCCTGCGGCCCCGAGTGCTAGAGGCCCTCCACGAGGCTCACCCGGGAATTGTGCGCATGAAAGCTCTGGCCCGGAGTTACGTATGGTGGCCAGGCCTGGACAAAGACATTGAGGGGCGGGTCCAGAAGTGTACCAAATGCCAGGAGTCACGGCCAGATCCGCCACACGCTCCTGTCCGATCCTGGGAATCTACTAACAAGCCCTGGTCCCGCCTGCACCTAGACTTCGCGGGACCGGTCCAGGGCCGGTTGTTTATCATCGTTGTTGACAGCTACAGCAAGTGGCTTGAGGTAGTGCCGGTAGCTTCGACCTCCACCAACGCTGCCTTAAGAAGTCTCTGGCCGATCTTCGCGACACACGGAATGCCAGAAACTCTCGTGACCGACAACGGGACCGCCTTCACCTCCGGCGAGTTTCAACGGTTTGTGGAAGCCTGCGGTCTGCGCCACATCCGCTCCGCTCCGTTCCACCCCGCAACCAATGGCCAGGCCGAGCGCATGGTGAGGACAACGAAGGACGCGTTAAAGAAGATGGAGCATGGCGACTGGGAAGAGCAGCTGTACAAGTTCCTGTTCTGCCAACGGAACACACCCCACTCAGGGACCGGGCGCCGGCCAGCCGAACTTCTGATGGGAAGACGACTGGGAACCGTCTTGGACCGCCTACATCCCGACCGAGCAATCGAGGGGAACCCGACAATGGAGGACCGGCCAGCTGCCCGAGGATTTGCTCCCGAAGACCCCGTATACGCAAAGAACTTCGCGCGGGGTCCAACATGGCTCCCCGCGAGGATCGTCCGAGTCACAGGGCCTTATTCCTATGAGGTCCTTACGGAAGATGGCGTAGTCTGGAAATGGCACATTGACCAGATTCGACGCCGTACCCAGAACCACGATGATACCCAGGCCCCCGAACTCCCTGCACCAACAGACCGTGACATCGACACGACTCCAGAAGCAGCGCCAGACCCTGATCCAGAGACTGCGGAGATGCCGCTCCTGCCCGCGGACGAAGCAGTCGCACCATCCACACCTGAACAACCCCCGAGCAGACAGGCCCCGCCAGCAGAACAACTACCCACACCGCAACCTGCCGACACTAGCAACACGCCCCGCCTTACAACCCCCCGGCGCTCTGGACGTGAGCGCAGACGCCCGGACTATCTCAAAGACTATGTGTGCAGAGGGGTTCTGGACTATGGGGGGAGGGGTGTTATGTATTGACCATGCGGTCGCCATGTGCTCTCTTCATTGCAACCGCATGGCCAGAGCACATGGCCAGAGCATGGCCAGAGCACATGGCCAAGAAACTACCTGAGCTTCAGCCAGGTAGAACAAAGGCCAGGTGGATTCAAACCGGCCACCAATCCTGTACCTAGGTTTCTCCCAGGGAACCTATGAAATGTAAATAGACTTCTAATAGCCTATCAGGCCAGTTGGGTGAGGTCAGGGGATTGTCCCTGACCAGCATAAAAGGAGGGCTTGGAGCCCTGGGTTGTATGCTTCATCCGGACCAGCAATAAAGATCTAGCTGTTTCACTATTCCATGGACTCCCGACTCCAATACTTATCACCAGTAATAATTTTGTTCTGTCTACTTCAACATGTTGGATTATTTAACAAAATCAGGAGTCATTCCCACTGGTGTCAGTCATATTCAATCTTCCATGTTTGGCTCACATTCTACTTGCCAGTCATGACAGGAATCCGATTGTTCTGGGATCTTTTCAGATGTATCCAAGCTAATTCAGATGCATCCTAGCGGTATAACTACACTGCTTTATTACATTCCAAACTGCTTTTTGTAGCTGCTTATCACTTGCCTATCACTCTCATGGAGGGGTTTGATGAGGCTGTGGGCTATGCTGTGGAGGGCTACCCAGGATGGGCAGGCCACAGCAGAAAACTCAGAATAATGGGCTCCCGATAGCCCGGCACAGCCGTGGCGCCCGGGAGCGGCTTTGCCGCCTCGCACGACGCAAGGCAGCAACAGAGCTCCGGCACATGTTGCGTGCCAGGTGGGGGTGGGGCGTGAGTGGGAAGAGCTGTTGCCCCGCTCCCGCCTGTTCAGTTCGCTGCATGCTCGCCCACCCGCCTACCCTGGTGGCAGTGTAGGCTTCTGCTGGTCGCCTTTGGGGGCCAGGTAGGAATTTTTATACTTCATCCTGTTTGGCTCGGGGATGGGGTGTTTTTTGCCTACCTTATACTGTTGCTGGTGATTAAGGGCTAGATGGTGGTCGGGTATTAAGTAGACTGGTCACTTGGCAGGTTTATGCAAGCAAGAAAATGGAACTGGTGGGTGCCTCACGGCATATCGCGATTGGGAACAGGAGGTCATCAGGAACCACCCTAGGGCCTTGCGGTCTGGGGAGATGAATGGTGATCACCTATGGGACCCTCTCAGACTAGGCTCCTCCCTGAAGGTAGGCGCCCCTGGGAGGGGGCGCCAGTATGCTGGGCGCCAGTATGCTGGGGGCGCCAGTATGACTGGGTCAAGACTGGGGCTAGGTGTCCCGCCCATATCAAGGGCAAGGAGGCCATGTCTAGGAAAGACGCCTGCCTTGCCTGTTCCTGTGCTTGCTTAGTTTTGCCCGTTGCTGCATGTTCTGTTTAAATAGTTAATAAAGTGGCCCTTGTTTTGATTCCAAACTGTTGTCTGTCTCGTTATTCATGCTGGGGTGGCAAATGTGATCCGCTGGAGAAGGAAATTGCAACCCACTCCAGTATCTTTGCCAAGAAAACCCCATGGACAGTAACAAAAGGCTAAAACATATGATGCTGGAAGATGACCCCCTCTGGATGAAAGGTGTCCAATTTGCTACTGGGGAAGAGCAGAGGGCAAGTACAAGTAACCCCAGAAAGAGGGAAGTGGCTGGGCCGAAGCCGAAAGGACACTCAGTTGTGGATGTGTCTGATGGTGAAAGGAAAGTCCGATGCTGCAAAGAACACTACTGCATAGGAAACCTGGAATTTAAGATCTATGAATCAAGGTAAGCTTGATGTGGTAAAAAATGAGATGGCAAGACTGAACATTGACATCTTGGGAATCAGTGAACTAAAGTGGATGGGAATGGGTGAATTTAACTCAGAAGACCATTATATTCACTACTGTGGCCAAGAATCCTGTAGAAAAAAACTGTGTAGCCTTTATAGTCAACAAGAGAGTGCAAAAGGCAGTAATGGGATACAACTTCAAAAATGACAGAATGATCTCAGTACAAATCCAAGGCAAACCATTCAACATCACAGTAATCCAAGTCTGTACCCCAGCCACTGACACAGAAGAGGCTGAAGTGGACTGGTTCCATGAAGACCTACAACACCTCCTAGAATTAACACCAAAAAAAGATGTCCCCATCATCATAGGGGACTGGAATGCTAAAGTTGGAAGCCAAAAGCTAACCATAATAATGAACAAGTTTGGCCTTGGATAACAAAATGATCCCAGGCAAAAGCTAACAAAGTTTTGTCAAGAGAACACACTGGTCATAGCGAACACCCTCTTCCAACAACCAAAGAGGCGAGACTACACAAGGATATCACCAGATGGGCAACACCAAAATCAGATTAATTATATCATTTGCAGTCAAAGATGGAGAAGCTCTATACAGTCAGTAAAAACAAGACCTGGAGCTGACTGTGGCTCAAATCATGAGCTACTCATTGCAAAATTCAGACTTAAACTGAAGAAAGCTGGGAAAACCACTAGGCCATTCAGGTTTGACCTAGATCACATCCCTGATGAATTTACAGTGGAGGTGAAGAATAGGTTTAAGGGACTAGATTTGATAGACAAAGTACCTAAAGAACTATGGATGGAGCTTTGTGTCACTGTACAAGAGGCAGCAATCAGCACCATCCCAAAGAAAAAGAAAAGCAAGAAAGCATAGTGGCTGTCTGATGAGGCTTTACAAATAGCAGAGGAAAGAAAGAAAGTGAAAGACAAAGGTAAAAAGAAAAGATTTACCCAACTGAATGAGGATTTTCAGAGAACAGCAAGGAGAGATAAGGAGGCTTTCCTGAATGAACAATGCTAAGTAATAGAGGAAAACAATAGAATGGGAAGGACTATTTTCCCCATAGCATTACTGGCTTTCCCAGTAATTCATGTCTTCTCATGATGTGACTGAAGCACATTAGCATCATTTTAATTCCTTTAGCTACTAGGGAGAAATCAGGCTTGATTGGATCTAGAACCCATTTATTTGTCTTTTTGGGGGTCCTTGGTAGCTGTACAACTCTCCTCCAGCACCACATTTCAGATGACTGAATTTTCTTCTTGTCAATTTTCTTCTTTGTCCAGCTTTCACATCCATATATATATAGTAACGGAGAATATCACTGTATGAATTGTCTTGATCTTGGTATTCAGAAGCCCTTCTTTACCCTTAAGGATCCTTTCTAGTTTCTTCATGGCTGGCCTTTGCAGCCTCAAACTTCTTCTGATTTTTCAGTTGCAATCTCCCTTTTGATTGATGATTGAGCCAAGGAATAGAATATCTTTAACGATTTCCATTTCTTCGTTGTCATCCTGCTTTACAGTACAACTTGTTAAATTAACAGTGTAATCTAAAATCAACGGCTTTGGAAAGGTACAACTTTGTTTAGGATTGCACAGTCAATGACCCAATCATGACCTTTCCCCTAGGCAGTGGTCTTAAACTGTGCTCCTTCAGAATGAATTCACACAGAGGAATCACAGCTGGCATCCTGCTGCAGACCCCTGTGGCAATGACATGTCACACAAAAAATGTAGTTGGGTCTCAGGGGCTGTACCTAAAGATTATTCCCTCCCAGATTTTATGAAGATACAGTTAGATGTAAAGCCAGATGCTGAATCATCCACTTGGTAGTAGACATTGAGGCCACCACACATTTATATGTTATCACCCGTGTTGATAGTATTTGTGTAAGGATCCTTCATAAAATCATCCAAAGTTTTGGAGTATATTATCATAAATATGCTGATGACACTGCATTATATATCACTCTAAATAAGCTGCTGTCCATAGCTATTTCTGTCCTGTTCTAGCCCAGGATGTGAATGTGGTGGCCAAGATGCTAAGGGATAACTAACTGAAGCTGAATTCAAGTAAAATGAGGACGATGCTGGCTGAAAGAGCCAGTTTTAAATTGGTTTGTTCTTCCTATCATTGATAGTGTGCAACTTCATTGAAAGAGTCTGTTAAGAGTTTGTGGGTCTTATGGGAGTTACAGGCATCAATGACAGCGACAAAATGCTTTCTCACAGCTACATTTAGTTAGGAAGTTGGCTCCCTATTACATGGGCCATTAACTTTCTGTCTTTCAGAACATATTAGGATGTGAGGTGATAAGTTTTTCTCTCTCCTTCCTTTCCCTCCAATGAGATTCTGATGCAAGAAGGGTGTGGCTCTTTTTTAAAACTGAAAGTCTAAGGGATACTTAATTCCATATACATGAACTCTGTGCTAGGTTTCATTTTATGTTGCTTGCAGTATTTGTCTAACTTAATTTTCATCAAGGAATCAGTGCACTTGCTTGGACAAAAAATAAATTCTTTGAACACTGTAGAGGAACAATATATTGAGTAAAAGGGCACACCGTTTTAGGTTGGTTTGATTTTATAAATGAAGGGGCAGATTTGTGCATACTCCAATGCTATGGTTTGTTTGTTTTTTTTAACCTCAGGCATGCCATCAAAAAAAAGGGGGGATCTTACATTCACATACAGGTTACAGTTATGTCCAGCATTTTTTCCCCTTGGTGTATAATTTTTCTAGGAGAGTAGGGCCACTTTGCTTTTGAGAAAATACAATAACTGAGGATGGGAATTCTTTCAGTTGGAGAGTATGAGGTACTTCCTCCTTTTGGATACTATCTTGCACTTTAACAGTATATTTTAAAAATCAGAACACCAAGGTTCTCAAAGTTCTGTCCAAGGGTGGTAGAACTCCACTCCCTTATTCACCTTTAGTAGTGAGACCTTCAGGCCAGGTGGAGGGGACTCCAACAGTGGACAGCAGCCCTAGGGTACTGCTGAATCAGGCAGCCTAACCCAGATCTGTGGGGGAAAGAACAAGGAAGAGGCCAAGACTGGAAATGTACCAGCTGTGGCCTCAAAGCCTGGCAGACCCAGCGCACACCTCAGAAAAAAAGGCAGAGCTCAGGCAGTAGGCTGCACCCAGGAACAGGCCAGAGGAGGCTGGTGGCAACTTGGGCCTCCTGGGACCTAAGCAGATAGGTAAAGCAGTGTCTTGAAATCTTGGTGTGTGTGTGGGGGGGGGGGGGTGTGGAGCTGGTAGGGGAGGTCCCAGCCAGGGAGACCCTTGGCCCAGATTCACTTCACTCACTGTGGGCCCACTCCTAAGTCTAAGGTTAGCCTGCCTCCAGACAGTCCTTTAGTGGGCCAGCCCAAGGAGAGGCTGGGAGGCTGGGACAGACCATGCTCTCACAGTAGTAGGAGAGGTGAAGAGCTGGAGAGATAGGGTCTAAGGTGTAGGAAATCCCCATACTTTCCCTACTGAGCTTGCCAGCAAAAAGATGAGCTACAAGATCTACCCCCCATCCATTGGACTTTGACCCCCAAAAGATGGAGTCTGACAGCTTTCCCTGAATGCTTCCAAATGTTCAAAGGTAATTTCATTTAGT
This sequence comes from Lepidodactylus listeri, assembly GCA_029233225.1. Taxonomy (NCBI): domain Eukaryota; kingdom Metazoa; phylum Chordata; class Lepidosauria; order Squamata; family Gekkonidae; genus Lepidodactylus; species Lepidodactylus listeri. The sequence goes on along the minus strand of JARCFY010000001.1, from coordinate 111,095,772 downwards.
TACTCTTCTAAGGTACACAATGTATATTTAGGTCAGATTTTTATTATTTTCTGAATGCACATTCTTATGAATGCAAAGTTTCGTTTTAAAAGTGAAAAATGTTTGAACCAGGCATGGTTTTTCCATTTTGAATCCTATGTAGTTTTATAGTGTTCATTTGTGACTGATTGACACATCAATGTGGTGAAAAATGAACTGAACTATGAAGAAACATTTCATTATGAAGACAACTTGCATTCAGTGTTTAGAATTAAATATTGTGGAACTGCTTTCAGACACCACCAGTTTAGAAATTCTGTTATTTCAGATAGTCCAACTGTCTTAATAAAATACGAGTCTGTGGACTTTCACACTGTGTTATAATAGCCATCTGCTCTCTTATACTTTTGTCCAATTCTAGAAAATATTGGTTTTATGAAGAGAACTGCTAGGGGAAATTGAGATGTCTTTTTGTAAACTTCTTTAGCAAACAGCTTTGCAATTAGTAATAATGTGGATCATTATTACTAATGTTCAGGGCCAAGCCTGGCTCTGTTGCTCTACCCAGGGCTTCTGGGATATACAAATACACTACAAGAAACACAGCAATAGGTACAGAGGCAAGGTCTACAAACCAGTCTGGAGTCAGAGATCACAGGTCCAGTCCAAGGGTTGGGGTAAGGAGGGTCAAGGGTTCAAGGGTACGGGTCCAGGGCTGGGGAATAGGTGCAGGATGCAGGATCTGGGTCCCATGCTGTAGGAGCAAGCATACATTACCAGCAACAAGGTACATATCAGGAAGTCAGGGCAGAGCTCAGTTTGCTAAGCAGTTCACTTCAAAGAAGCGTGGCAAGCAAGTTTGGTTCCACGTCAAACCTTGCTCAGTATGTTCATTTAATCTGCTTTTCTTGTTGACTCATCCCCTGAAACCCAGGGGGCATGCCTTACAGTCATGTTCACCTTCCTACAAGTGCAGGTCTTTACTGTTTCTGTCAGTCCTGGTCCTGGAAGGACTCCGTTCCAGGAATTAACACTGATATAGTTGCTGGGCAATCAGATGAGCTGTTTGTCTTCTCTCCAGAGCTGCCAGTGCTCTCTCCTCCTTCTACGCTGTGCTGGTTCAGGAGAGGCTGGCAGATATGGAGACATTGGCCTCTGTGTCATCTCTTTCTTCTCTTGGAAGACTGAACAACCTAGCTTTGACTGGGTAGCGTTCTCACTTCCCAATGCTTCCTCTGTTGGGTCTGCTGCTGGAGTTTGGACCCACCTGTTCAGGATTCCATCAGTGTGAGGTCCAATACTTCCGATTCCTCTTCCAAGGGAGGAGGTGGCAGCTGGCCGACCTATGACAGTTATTTTAAAGTGAAGAAAATTTGCAATTCATGTAGAAGCCCAATTTATGATCTAGAGACTTCTCATGCATGGAACTGAGGTCCCAAATCTAGCTGCAACAAACATAGCATTCCCCCCCCCCCCCCCACTTTTCTACAATGGCAGCTTCCAACTTGAACCAAACATGTATTATGAGTCCAGGACTAAACAATACCAAAAGGATGTAGGGGAAGAAATTTGTACTGAAAAAGGACCTCTCATTGATTTTTGATGAAATAAAAATGGAAAAAAATGCCATCCCATGGTAAGGTAATCAGTTTCCTATGAGAAATGGTACAATCCAGTTTAGGTACTTGTCCAGTGAGATTATCCTAAAATTCTGGAATAAAGATAACTGGTGTTTGAACATATGAACAGATGCTGCTGCCTTATCCTTGCTGTGGCCTTAATGCTAGACATTAAAAGGAAGAGTTGTAGCAGACTGCACTTTAAAAGCTTATAAGTGCTGTGTAAACATGTGAAGGGCTTTAAAAGGTTAATGCCTCACAGAGCCAGAGAGCTTTGAGTGACAGGCTACTCAAAGGAATTTGATTGGTTACCATCAGTTGAGTAGAAAGACTTGGGAACTGACTGCTGAAGATAACTCAGTTTGAGTTTAGCCCTGACTGAGGAGAGTTTAGCTTTGACGGAAAACAGTTTCATACTGACTGAGGACTGGGAAGGTTGACAAGGAGGAATGGGTGGATTAGAGAAGACCCCCTTTCAGGCCAGGAAAAGGGATAGATCTTCTAGTCAGAGAAGAGATTCCCTGCCCAGTTGAAAGGGAGATAGCTCTAAAGAGGAAGTGATCCCTGGTGAGCTCAGAGAAGGAATTTGGGTGCTTGGTAGTGTATCCCTGTCTTTTGAAACCTGAAGAGTCAAAGTCAAGAAGGTATACTGGAGTGTTTATAAAACACTGGAAACAAAAGCCTCTCATCTCAGAGGTTCTAAGACTGTGTGAAAACTTTAAAACTCTCAGTTTGCTGGAAACATATGAACTAGAGGTGTGCAGTTGGCTATATCTGAGCCAACAAAACATCTGAAAAATACCTTATTTTTATTTTCCAGCTATTCTTTCCAGCTGGATAAAAGAATATAAGAACATAAGAGAAGCCAATGTTGGATCAGGTCAGTGGCCCATCCAGTCCAACACTCTGTCAAACAGTGGCCAAAAATACCAGGTGCCCTCAGAAGGTCCAGCAGTGGGGGCAGGAAGCCCTCCCACTGTTGCCCCCCCAAACACCAAGAATACAGAGCATCACTTGCCCCAGACTGAGAGTTCCTATCTATACTTTGTGGTTAATAGCCACTGATGGACTTCTGATATAGATTTGGGGCATTATCTGAAATGGCCAAACCTAAAAAATCCTAACAATATTCTGGATTTTTTTATAGTCAATGCTAAAGGGCATTTAAAGGGATTGCAGTCTCCTTGAATGCTTTCTGGGTGAACTCAATGCTTGGAGAAGGTTTTTAAAGGAACTGCAAGCCTTTTGAATGTCTTTGAAGTTCACTTGTGGCTTGGAGAAGGCACTTAAAGAGACCACAGTCACTTTAAACACCTTTACCCCCTCCACTGAAATCACTGGAGGATGGGGCACCTCCTTTGGGGGCCCATAGAATTGGACCCCCTGGTCCAATCTTTTCAAAACTTGGGGATTTTTTTGAGGAGATGCACCAGTGTGAGACTTCTGATTAGATCCAATAAGCCAGGCCTCAGTGTAAGAGCTCAGTGTAAGGGGTGTGTGTGGGTAAGAGCACTCTGACATGGGAAGAAACAGGGTACCATTCTCCCGCCGGGAATAAACAGTCAGCATGGAGGAACCGAAAAACAAAATGACAGGGAACCTGACATCCTGCCCCTCCCAAAATCACCCCCCACCAGTTTTAGAAGGATAACACTTGTGAAATTCATGAACCAATCTGGGAGCATGGACATGCTCTGCAGCAACCCATTCATTACATTCAGGACCAAAATCAACCCATTGAACCAAATAATACAAACGACCCTGTTTAAGCTTAGAGTCCAAAATGCTGGAGATTTCAAAGTGAGGTCCCCCCCCCCTTCATCAGAGGAGGAGGAACAGGAGGATCTGGTCTCCAGGAATTTGGTCCAGGACACTTCTTCAGCAAACTGTAAACCTCCTACTGCATGTCTTGGAAGTTTCCCGACAGCTGCTCAGCTACCACTTCCAGGGTTGCTTTCTCGGTCTTCTCACTCGTTGCCCCTTCCAGCTGTAATGCCCGGGGTTTATAGGCTCCTTTGGGAGGACATGGCATCCCCACCAAAATTGGAGTGGGAGTCTTTGGTGTCTTCATCCCCCCCTGGGGACAGGAAGATGCATAGTGCCCGCTTTCTCCACACCTCATCTATAGTCCTTGTTTAAAGCGAGCATCTCGTAACTCCTGATTGGCAGTTTTGAACTTGGTCTTACCAGGAGCTTTTGCAGCAGAATGGGATGACTGCGACCCTAACTTGATCAGAGTGAAATGCTCTTCAACATCAGCCGCTACTCTCATCCATGCCACCAGGGAAACAGGCCGGTCATTTCTCAACACAGTCTCGTATATCTCCGAATTCAGGCCCTCCCTGTACTTCTCAGTAAAAAGGTCCTGAGACCAGCCATGCATTTTTGCAGCTATTCTATGAAACTGAGCAGTATATTCCCTTACAGAGGATCAACCTTGAACCAGTTTCCGCAACTGATTCTGGGCCTTCTCCTCCCCCAAGGGATCCTCGTAATGCTGCTGGAGTGCCCACATGAACTCATTTACTGATCTCAGCTCAGGGCTGGGAGGGTTGTGTAAACTCACGTTCCAGTCATTAGCAGTGTCCCGTAACTTAGAGCCAATGTAGCCAACCCTCTCACGTTCAGTGGGGTAAAGGTGTCCCCAAGTCTCCAGGAACCGCTCAATCTTGATGATGAAAAACTGGAGCTTGTCAGGATCACCATCAAACATAGCCAGCAGGGGGTCATTCAGAGGCTGCCAATAAATCCTGTCCCCCGGTTGGGGCGCTGAGTGGGCCGGGACCGCAGGTGGTGGAGGAGCCCCCCCAGGTGCTTGCTTCACAGGTCCTGCACCTCCATCCCCCTGTTGTTGAGGGGGAGGAACCCCTCCAGCTGCACCATCACCTCTGACCTGTCTGCCTCCCATGACTCCCAGCATGACATTCTGCATGTTGAGCTACGCTTCCTGCAACTCGACTGCCAGACTGTCATGCATTTCCTCAAACCTCCAATCCATCTGCTGCCAGACTTCATCAGGAACCCAGTCTGGATAGCGAGGTGGAGATTGTTGTTCCAGCTGAGCACTCAGCCTCCAGGTATCCTTCTCATCTGCGAACTGCACTCTGGAACCCCGTCTGCCATGGACCCAGGATTCCTCCGTGTCCTTTCCAAACGTCGACCAGGAATACCTTGGTGTCACCGACCAATCCCCTATAGTCCCCCCTCGACACAGGGGGGCATAGGTATCGAAGCTTGTAGTCACCAGCTCTACAGGTGTAGTAGTTGCCGGAGTTTCAGGGGTAGAGGTCGGAACGAGGGTCCCATCTTCCGTTGATGGAAAGATCACTGTCAATCTGTGAGACTTCTGATTAGATCCAATAAGCCAGGCCTCAGTGTAAAAGCAAAGTCCTTTTATTTTCTTAATGGTCTTTCAGGGAACACGTCCATTGACAGTGATACCAGATCAATAGGACTCAAAGCAATTATACAGTTTTCAAATAGCAGATAAATGACAGGCATCAATCAGTGTAATAGGCAAAAAGCGCGAAAAAACCCAGCAGTTACTTTCCCAGAGAAAAGGTGTGCAAGCTAGAAACCACTCCCCCCTCCCCCCCGTGAGAACTCCTACTTCACATTCCCACACAGTTAGGCACCTGGAGGAATCCATCACAGAAACATCCCAAGGTTAACTTCACAGCAAAACAGATTAGAAGAGCTGGCAAGACGCAGGGGGAGGAGGGGTGTGTGTGGGTAAGAGCACTCTGACATGGGAAGAAACAGGGTACCATTCTCCCGCCGGGAATAAACAGTCAGCATGGAGGAACTGAAAAAAAAAATGACAGGGAACCTGACAACCAGCAGCTATTCTGCAAATCTGGTGCCTCTACCTAACCCCCCCAGCCTCCCTAGAGCCCCAGATACCCCAGATCAATTCTCCATTATGCCCTATGGGGACCATTGACTATAAAGGTACCCATAGGGTATACTAAAGCCAAAAAAATCCAAGATTTCTGAAAAATCCTGAATCCAAATACCATACTGGTATTGGGATTTGGGAATATCAGAAAATACAATTTCTTTAAAGTTCAATATACCTGAACCTGAAAAATACCCCTAGTATGAACTGCAGTTTGTGAAAATATTAAAGTTACCTCAGAGTTCTTATTGATTTACCTCAGATGTTTTATCCCTGAGTTCACCTGACCTTTCTCCCTCTGCATTGAATAAAATATTTGCTTTATTTTTAAATGTTATAAAGCCTCTTGTGTGCCATATCAGAAGTTTAAATTCAGGAGATGATCTTATCTCTTCCCTCAAGTTCCTGGGCTGAGCAAACATAAAAATACCATAAAGTGAAACTGTGATATACCCATATATCTTTAGACAAGAAGAAAATAGATAAAGGGGCTGCTCAGTCAGAAAGGATGGGGAAAAAAACCAGAGGGGAAATCCTGTATCTGAGTGAGGGAACAGGTCTAAGTCGTTATAGAAGGCAGCATAGTTTCTACCATAAGTATAGTTTAATAACTCAATTTCTTTCTTTGTTTGGAGCTGCAATGACAGCAACTTCCTTTTTCCCTGTTTCTGCCCACACCATATCCTGGAGTGGACTACAACAGTCTAAAACACTGGTTGTCAAAACACCACAATACTGAATCAGATCATCAGGTTCTCAAAATCAGTATTCTCTACTCAGACAGGCAGCAGCTCTGTGGGGCATTAGGTAGAGGTCTTTCAACTGGAGATGCCAGGGATTGTATCTTGGACCTTTGGCAAGCATAGCAGATGCTCTACCATTGAGTCATGGCCTTATATCAACAAGCATTTAGCATACTTAGCAAATCTCCACAATAAGGCCTTCCATCCAACAGAGTAATCAAAGTACATACTCTCTCTCTCTTTCTCTGTGACCATACCACCATCAAGTGCTTCAACCAATCCTGCTACTCTACAAGTCTCTTCTATAGGTCTCTGTCTGCCCCACAACCTCAATCTCCCACCCGCTCTGGACCCTACTAAGCTGCTCTGACTCCAGTATCCCAACAACTCCCCAATTTCCATGTCAATGCTTTGGCCACACGCTCCCAGACCACTCTTTCCAACTTCCATACCTCTCATGTCCTTCCATACACACCTCACCAGACTGGTTTTTCTCTTCTCCTCCCCCAATTTTCTCTTCTCTTTTAAGAACAATCCAGGGTGGATTCTAGCAAACCAGACAGACATGATTGAATCCATTTTAAATTTGCATCTCTTTCCATGACTTTTCTACCCCCCAATTAATCAATAAATTAAGGCTAATTCCAGGCTCAGAACCATCTCCTCTTATTCTGATATCCTGAATATCAGTCCAAGGTGTTCCTGCATATACACAAAATTTAAAGATCTCAGCACTAGGGTCAATTGTGACATAACTTGTTTCCCCAAAACAGGTTTCAGCTACTAGCCAAAAAGCAGGCACATTTTTTGTACACTTGAAATTGTGAAAAAAAATGATTTCAGAACACTGGCAGACTTTTTACATCAGGAAGAACCTAGGCTATTCAAATCACTCATGTTCACAGACATTTTGCATTTCAACTGATAGAACGGATAAATCTATGTATTCATCTCTTTGATCCAAACAACACCTTTCCAATTTGACTTATCATAGAAGAAGAATAGAAAAGGAGGAATATTTGCAGAACCCCAGGGCAAAAAGAATGTTTAAATATGCAACATTTTGGATGTCAAGAAAAGAATTAAAAAAGAAGAAGAATAGACAGGATTAATAGTTCTATGTTCACATGTCAAGGAAATTTATAACATAATAACAATCCAAAATGTGTGGTGCAAAGAAAGCAGCACATCTTTCTTCATTGGTACACAAGGACAAAGAGTCAACATTGCCACTGATGCCAACTATTTTTACAACAGTTTATAACGGCACATGTTATGGGTATGTGGTGAAGGGCAACTGAATTCTTCTTCTGGTGAGGTCAAACTTTCAAATGGGTCTGCAACATACCCCACAATCTTTCAAGCACAACCCATTTGGCATACTGTGCACAATTCTGGTCACCACACCTCAGAAAGGATATTATAGCATTGAAAATAATGCAGAAAAGGGCAACTAGAATGATTAAAGGGTTGGAACACTTTCCCTATGAAGAAAGGTTGAAGCATTTGGGGATCTGTAGCATGGAGAAACAATGATTGGAGGGGTGACATGATCGAGGTTTACAAGATTATGCATGGGATAGAGCAGGTAGAGAAAGAAGTAATTTTCTCCCTTTCTCATAATATAAGAACTCATGGGCACTCAATGAAAGTGCTGAACAGTTGGGTTAGATCAGATAAAAGGAAGCACTTCTTCACCCAAAGAGTGATTAACATATGAAATGCACTGCTGCAGGAGGTGGTGGTGACTACAAGCATGGATGGCTTCAAGAGGGAACTGGATAAACATATGGAGCAAAGGTCCATCAGTGGCTATTAGCCACAACATATAGATAGGAACTCTGTGTCTGGGGCAAGTGATGCTCTGTATTCTTGGTGCTTGGGGGAGGGATTCTAGTGTCCTTGCCTCTCTGTTGGACCTCCTGATGGCACCTGGTATTTTTGGCCACTGTGTGACAGAGCGTTGGACTGGATGGGCCATAGGCTTCTCTTATGTTCTTATGTTCAATCTACCATGCAGGCCCAAAGGAAAGAATGTCCATTTGGCATTGGTTAGCAAGAGCTTCGTGAGTAGCAAAAATTTGACTGCAATAAAATTCAATGGGCAAAAGATAGGTGAAGCAACTCCAGTCCACTGGCAATATAATATCTCAATAAATTTGGCTTTAGTTTAGCATTTCATGAGACTGAAATTAGAAAATAATGCCTGACTGGAGCTATTTAGAATTATATAAACTCTACCAAACCCCAAGAAACAAGATGTCAAAGACTGTAGCAACTATCGGGCCATCACATTAATTTCTCACACAAGTAAGTTGATGCTCAAAATCTTACAAGGACTGTTGCTATATATGGAATGAAAAAAATGAGAAATGCTAGATGTTCAAGCTGGATTCAGAAAAAGAAAAGGCACCAGATATTATATTGCAAAGTTATGTTGTTTACTGGAATGTACAAAAGAATTTCAGAAGAAAATCAGCAAGTGTTTCATAGATTACAGCAAAATTTTCGATTGTGTGGATCATGAAAAGCTATGGTTAGTTTTAAAATAAATGGGTGTGCCACAATGTCTTATTGTTTTGATGAATAACCTGTACTATGGACAAGAGACTACTGTTAGAAGAAGAAGATATTGGATTTATACCCAGCCCTTCACTCAGAGTGGCTTACAATCTTCTTCCCTTCCTTTCTCCACAACAGACAGACACCCTGTGAGGTAGGTGGGACTGAGAGAGCTCTTTGAGAACTTTGAGAGAACAACTCTGAGAGAACTGTGGCTTGCCCAAGGTCACCCAGCAGCTGCATGTGGAGCAGTGGGGAATCAAACTTGGTTCTCCCAGATTAGAGTCTGCACTCCTAACCACTACACCAAACTGGCTCTCAGAAGACAGAATATGGAGAAATAGAATGGTTTCCAATAGGCAAAGGTCTCAGATTGGGATGTAGTATGTCCGCTTATCTCTTCAACCTATATGCAAAATATACCATAAGGAAAGATGGATTAGATTTAGATGAAGCTGGAGTGAATATTCATGGAGGGAATATTAACAGTTTGAGATATGCAGATGATACCACATTACTGGCAGAAAATCATGAAGACTTGAATGACTACTGATGAAGGTTAAAGCAGAAAGTGCTAAAGCAGGATTACATTTGAACAGCAAAAATATGCAAGTAATGACTACTGGGAAATTACAAACTTGAAGGCTGAAGATGAAGAAACTGAAATTGTTAAAGATTTTTTTAGTCCTTACCTCCATCAAGGTAACCAAGAAATCAGAAGGAGATTGAGACTGGCAAGGGCAGCCATGAGAGAGTAAGCAAAGTTTCTGAAGTGTACGGATATGTTGCTGGCAACCAAGATCAAGTTAATCCATGTCATAGTATTCTCATATATGTGTGAAAGTTGGACAAAGACGAAAGCTAACAGGCACTTAACTCATACACAAAACCTCTCTCTGTAATTAACATATAATCAAAGTTTATAATCCAGTATTCCACCACAAACCCTGAAATAATTCCACTGAGCTCAATAATATTTGAGTTCAATAACACTTACTTCAGAATAAGTTGCTTCAGTATCAGACTGAATGACAAATACCTTTTTGATATGCCATTAATACTATCAACAAAACCAAAATTTGTGTTACTGCAAATGTTAGAAATACAGTTTTCAGCAAATAAATGTTTATTTTTGTTGGTGAGTATAATCATGCAAAACTCAAGACAACCTGTTCTTTAAACAATTATTTACAACTTATTTATTTGTTTAGGATAGATTTCATCAGTCTATGCAGGGGTCATTTCATAGAAAAAGAGGTGCAGGAGCTCATTAGCATAACTCATTTGCATATACCATACCCCCTAACATACCAGAAGTTTATCAGAAGGCAACACCCACCCCTCAGGCTCCACTCCACAGGTGAGTGAAACTGACCTGCTCTTCCTCCATTCCCTTCCCCATCCAATACTTTGTGCAATAAAAATAAGCGTAAAGAACACACCCTCATTCTCTTCCTGCTCCCTTGAAACCACCAGGTTTCAAGTAGACTTGAGATACCCAGGAGATGTGCACCACCCATCCCTTTCCCTTCCCTTCCCCACAACAAGACACCCTGTGAGGTAGGTGGGGCTGGGAGAGGTCCTTTGAGAACTGCTCATGAGAGAACAGCTCTGAGAGAACTTGTGACTGGCCCAAGGTCACACCAGCAGCTGCATGTGGAGGAGTGGAGAATCAAATCCGGTTCTCCCAGATTAGAGTCCAACTCCTGACCACTACACCAAACTCATGGGGTGGAAGCTGCTGAAGGGTTGGTGAAATTTCTCCAGTACTTATGGGCCCAGATAAAAAATGGTATACTTAGAAAATTTATTTGCCACCTTGAGCAAGTCTCTGGAAAACAGCACACAGTCATAAAAGGAACAATGATAAAATTATCAATATTAAAACAAAACATTAAAAACAATAAAGACCCTAGCAGGGCTTTCCCTGGGGCGCTGCGCCTCTGCACTGCTCGGGGAAGCTGAGGAGGGGGCGGGGCTTGGTCATGTGCCCGTCCCCTGTGTTTCTCACTCCCGGAGCTGTGCTCCTGTGCACTCCCGCTCCAATGGACCCCTGAGTCTATGCAAGACTGATGCCAATTTTTCATTTGTTTATCATGTTTCCTATATTCCAGAAAGAAATAAGACAGAACTTATGCTTATTTGTAAATAGAGATTCTTCTGTTCTCTCAGTGCTCTATTATTAAATGTCAGGAATTTGCATTTAACACTGAGACCCAGAGAAATCTACCACAAGGCATATAATCAGCTGAAGTAAAACCTTTCCAGGGAAATAAATCTAAAGGATCAATCTATATCTCATTATGTGAAAATTCTTTTTTTGTTTTTCACCCACACATTGCCTTTCGGAAATGACTTAACCTCAGTAGGACTACAGTATGTGCTAAACAATTTATCTGGATTGTACCCATATGCTGCTACTCCCCAAACAATGCAGCTCTACAAAGTGAACCAAATTACTACATCAGGCATTGTAGTGATATATGCTGCTGTCAGCCTGCAATACGGTCAGCAGTTATGGCTGGTATTAGATAGCCCAAAATGTCCCGTGAGCTTTGCTGAAAAGAACATTAATTTGCTGAACTTGCTGGGGAAAATATGATTTCACTTATAAAACCAATGTGGGATTCAAACTATAGCTTCCTTCTACCCTCAAATTATTCTCTCTCTCTCTCTCTCTCTGTGTGTGTGTGTGTGTGTGTGTGTGTGTGTGTGTGAGATTCCAAACAACCATCACAGACAGCCCCTATATCTTATACTATTTCTATCTTTAAATAGTACAACACTGAACTTAATTTCTCAATAGACTGTCAGAACCATATGATACTAGCCTGGTAAGGTTCCACTTACCTTTGGCACAATGAGAACCAGTGTAATATAGGGATCAGCAGCATGTCAGACTAGAACTGGGTTAGGAGAAGTTGTTCTAAACTTTTACTTCTTGGAGAAGTGCCCAGGTGCCATAACTCTGGATGCCAAATCCAAGAGGGATATCAATGATGACGAGGATTAATAATGCCTTTGATGTTATGGCTCCTTGGATGTCCCTCCCACAACAAGCATCCAAAGTCACAGCTCACAGATGTAAAAGCACGGCTTTGGGCAAGGACACTAGAATCACATGGTTCTGCTGGGAGAGGCATCTGCTTGAGTGGGGTGAGTCAACTGCCTACTGTTGTCTGACTCCTGTGGGTGAAATCACAGCTCTCAGCTGTTATAGCACAGCTTTTGGTGAGGACACTAGAGGCACTGCTGGGAGAGGCTTCTGTTTGAGTGAGGTGAGTCAGTTACCTGCTGGCAGTGGGGAGAGTCAGCTGCTTGCTATTGTTTGACTCCTGGAGGTAGAGTCACAGCTCTCAGCTGCTATAGCACAGCTCATTAGTGGCCTGACCCTGTAAAAGATGGACAGGATGTCTTTGGGTTTTTGGAAAGAGCTTTTAACAGGCAAGTTGGGAGTTTAGTGTGGGAGGTCAAAGGAAACCAGGAAAGAACCCTGCTAGTCTGGTTCCTGATAATGGGTATAAAAGCTCCATATTAGCAAGGAGGGTTGTATGCAGCTGGATATTTCTTGCTATAGAAATCCACACTAGTTTGGGTAAGCACCCTAAGATACCTTTAAACAACTAACCAGTTATGAAGGTATAAAACCGGCAGGGTAGTGGGGGCTATCGATTGTTTTGCAGGGTGTCAAGTGTATGATTATCTACCCACTGGGTGGAAATCATGGGTGTGTGCTTGCTTCATGGAGCTCTTGGCTGTTAGGGAACAGGTTCATTCCCTTGAAGCTAGTGTTGCTGCCCTGGAAAAAGCTGAGGCAGAGAGACAGTTGGGGGGGGGGAGACCTTCAGGGACTCACCAGAACAGTCCCACTCTTGTGCTGACTGTTCTTCTGCTGTTGTGGAGAGTGAGAGTCTCAAGGTCAGAGGGCATCAGTGTGAGGAGGAGGGATATGGTCCCTTCAAAGGGTGATGGACCAATATCCTCTCATACCAAGGATACCACTCTGGGGTTGGTTTGGGGCATAAATTGGTTGTCGTTTGGGGCATAAATAGAAGCAGTGGTGAAGTCCTTGCCATCCAAAGTTGTTTTCCTGTATGGACTGGACACCTAAGTTAATGATGGACCAAATGAGTCATAAGGGCAGGAAGAAGGAGGGAACCAGCTTGGCATCCATCCACCACTGCTTCTAGAGTAGAAGAACAGCTGCTCAATTAGTTTTGGGGTCTTGAAATGCTGTGGTGCTACTGATGATATCATCAGAATTGCTATGGAGCATCAACACCCCACCCTCATGGCACTCAGCATAATTTGAATACTGTAGGTATTTATCATATATAGCTTGACTTATTTAGGTCTGCTTACAAGGTAAAGCTGAGGAGACCAGCTCATCTATTGCTAGTTCTTAAATTACATGTGTGTCTCTGCTATCATCTGCATTTAGGAACCTTTTGAAATTAACGGAAAGTGCCATGTATGAAGACAATTACCTCATCACATCCTCTTTTCCCCTTCTATGTGATATTTGAGACTGCTCAATGTCTCTTCAGACTTTTCTATAATTGAATAGAAAGTTAGCTTGATGTCTTGCAAAGTCAGGCAAATTTAAAACAGATTGGATAATTATTGCTTAAAAATGTGATTGCATAGTAGCACCATATGCACTTTTATTTACCATGGAAAAACACATTGAGAAGGGCCCATTTCCCCAGTTGTTATGAGCCACTGAGGCTGCAAATCTTTGCAGCATGATTTCAATCAAACCCTAAATGTACCATGTTTCATTTAAGAATTCTAAACAACATGCAGAATTAGGCAGTTTACTACTTGAATAGGGGTTACTTTACTTTAAAATTATAGTTGTTTTCTGAGGCTAATCACTATTTTCATGTCTGTATTTGACCCAGTTATGTGGGGTCAGATAAGCACAGGCAGAAATAGTAGTAATAAGACAGACTTTGCTGTCTTCTGCACAGTTTTTTCCCCTCACTGCTACAAGCAACAGCTGATGTGTTATTGAGCTGATATTTGCCTCCTTGTGAATTACCCAGCAGCATGTGGTGAAGATTATTGCTTCTCTTAATTTCACATTTGTTTTCATTTTGAGAAACATGAGAATAGACCGGATTGAGAATTTCTTGCATTGATAGTTGTGAATGTGGCATTCAAAGGGATGCTGTGCTAGCTAGCCTAAGGGGGCTTAACATCTACCCAATGATAGCCATCACTCTACAAAATTGAAATGCACAGTTGGTTTTCAGTCGATGGCAAAGTATGTAGTTCAAGCTATTTTGAATGATTTCACACTACAACATCTGTGGACTGGGGAAAAGGACAAAGTGTTCACCTCTAGTTTAAGGGGGAAAATGAGAGATTGTCCCAATAGATATAGTCCACAACAGGTCTCTTAAAGTAGAAAGTACCTTATTTGTAGAAAAGATCATGTTTCCTGTTAGTAATGCTCAAGCTTGGAATTGCTGTTAGTAATGCTCAAGCTTGGAATTTGTAGAAAAGATCATGTTTCCTGTTAGTAATGCTCAAGCTTGGAATTGCAATTACAATTATACTTGGTATGAAATATGGTCTAACTACCCTCTACCAATCAATAGAGAGAATTCTTGGTACCCAAATATACTGGCCCAGTATTCCCATGGAAATCGCGGCAAAATGAGTTCTCAGGGAGAAGTACAGTTGAATATTTTTTTGGGGAAAAGTTCCCAGAGAAACTAAGCAAAAGGAATACGTAACAGCAGTGATTCTTGTAACACATAACAGGAGGCACTTTTGTTCAAGGTCGTTAGCTAAGGAGGCTAAAGATAAAAGGGAAAAGAAAGCAAATGAGTAATGAGCATGCGTATGCGCAAAGCAAAGCGAGCGAGGCATGCATTCCAAAGGTGGGAGTCGGGTTCCTGATGTTATCTCCCAGGCGGGACCTACAGAGGTTAAATGAAACCTTGGAACACAAAGCAGTAAATGTCAATGCAACTCAGGAAGTATTGCAACAGGTAACACAGCAACTTCATTGATCATGGCAAGACAGCCACCCAGGCTTATGGCAGTTAGCCTATGCTCAACTGACAGAAAATAGCTGCCATGTTAAGGATCTAGTCCAGGCTTGGTTTTTGTGTGGTGTGCACCTTGAGGGACACCTGTGTTACAGTTCACCATAACAATTCATAAAATAATTATTAGATAATGTGTAACAAAAAGAAAGAAATCTGGATCCAAATAGTTTTTCTGCTATATATACTAACAGTACCCATCTCTGAATGGCTAAATGTAATTAGAGCACAAAACAGTTTCATTAGTCCACTTAGCCACTGGCAAAAGGCATAGTATTGCTGATGGTAGGATAATGAATACCCCTTATTCAGAGTCCCTTGACTGTGACCAATAGCAAAATTTACACCCCTGAACCAGCCTGGTATTAGATACTAATTTAGGTTTTTCCTGACATTTGACATATGTACCATTCTGCCTATCCTGGATTCCTTTACCGTCTGTTTTCTGTTTCTGGCCTTTCTGATTGACTGTGATCTTAGATATAGTTCCCCATTCTGATCTGTCAGGTCAGATCCTAGGAGCTCCTGGAAATTTGCTTTTCACTATTTCAATTAAAGGGAAAGGATAAAAATAATTTAGGTGAATGGATTAGGAGAGATTGTTGACATACAATGCCTCTTCATGATCTTTTGAGAAACATTCAGCTGAAGTTCAAAATCTCAAACAAAGGGATCTGTAGGGTCTTAACTTCTACATGTATATGAAGTTTTGAGATTTTGGTGTCTAGTATATGACATTATAGGAGCTGTGGTGGCTCAGAGGTTAAGATGCTGCTGAGCTACAGACCAGAAGGCCGGCAGTTCGAGACCCAAGTGCCACATAACAGAGTGAGCTCCCCTCTCTGGCCCCAGCTCCTGCCAACCTAGCAGTTCAAAAGCAAGAAATTGCAAGCAGATAAATAAGTACTACTTTGGTGGGAAGGTAAAAACGTTCTGTGCACCTTGGCGTTTAGTCATGCCAGCCACATGACCATGGAAAAAGTCTTTGGACATTGCTCGCTCTTTGGCTTGGAAATGGAGATGAGCACCGCCCCCTAGAGCTGGATTTGACTGGCTTTCAAGCAAGGGAAACCTTTACCTTTTACTATATGACATTATGATGTCTTTAATAGAGACATGTTGAACTTCCCTGACTGATTGCACTCAATATATTAAAACAAAAAAAGTGGAGTTGTGACATCTTAATGTGCCACAGTGTTGTTATTACTTTGGGTTTGTTGCAAGAAACTAGCATGGATGACACTTTGAAATTTGTCACTAATCCTGAAATTTCTTTGAATTCTTATGCATTTTTCCAGATGTTTCTGGAACCTCCAGGTAACTCTCAACATCTCACTTAAAGTGAAGCACAGTAGCAAATCTAGTATTGAGTTGATATTTGTAGTGCTAGAATACCATTTTTAAATATAACTTTACTACCATAGCATGTTTTTTGCAAGAATAGGCAGCAGTCTGTCCCTTTAAAGGTAAAATATTATCTCTAGGGAGAGCAATCATTACCACTAGGGGACCATCTCTTGCCACTGACTAAGATGAAATTTTGATGATAATGTTGACCTTTTTATTGTCATCCAGAGATTCAGAGGTAAAAGAGGAAAGTAAAGAGGAGAACAAATGGAAAATTAGGAAAAAATGGGCTGACATAACATAGAACAAGAAGCAATCCCCATATATGATTTATATGGCAGTGGCCATTCAGTTTCAGCTGGAAAAGGCCCCAGGCCTGATCTAGGGCTGCCAAGTCCCCCGCTAGGGCGGGGGAAACACCGATTTTTAGTGCTTACCTCCCGCTTTTCCAAAGATGGCCACCGGGGGGACAAAATGGCTGCCTTAAAAGGGAAATGTCTGCAGAGAGCCTGCCCTGCAGTAAAAAGCCTCACCAGACATTTCCCCTTTAAGAAGTCAGCAAGAGAGCTTCCACAGCAAGAGAGCCCCGCCCAGAGATTAAGGAGGGACTGAAGGAGCTGCTTTTGCATGTGGCTGGCAAGGTGAGTGTCTCTTCCAGCTCGTTTCATTCTCTCTCCCTTTCTTTTTTCTGTCTGTCTGTCTGTCTGTCTGTCTCTCTCTCTGTCCCCATCCAGCAGAGGTCTATCAGTGGCTATTATAGCCACAAGGTCTAAATGGAAGTAAGTGCCTCTGCCAGTTTTTTCCCCTTCTCTCCCCCTCCCCCTTTCTTTCTTTTTTCTGTCTGTCTGTCTGTCTCTCTCTCTCTCTGTCCCCATCCAGCAGAGGTCTATCAGTGGCTATTATTAGCCACAAGGTCTAAATGGAACCCTTTGTCTGGGGCAGTGATGCTCTGCATTCTTGGTGCTTGGGGGGCAACAGTGGGAGGGCTTCTGGAGTTCTGGCCCCGCTGCTGGACCTCCTGAGGGCACCTGGTATTTTTGGCCATTGTTGTGACACAGAGTGTTGTACTGGATCGGCTGTACTGGATGGGCCGATCCACTGTGGCTTCTCTCCTGTTCTTATGATATGAAAATCATATTTAGCACTTGTGTAGCACTTAGGGCTTCATATTCTGCCGAGATGAGGAAGGATTCAGTAGGGCCGTTGCTCAGTGATAGAGCATCTGCTTGACATGCAGGAGGTATCAGCCTCTTCAGCTAAAAAAGGATCAGGTAATAGGTGACATTAAAGATCTCAGCCTGAGACCCTGGAGAGCCACTACCAGTCTGAGTAGTCAATACTGACCTTGATGGACCAATGGCCTGATTCAGTATTAGGAAACTTCATGAGTTCATGTGTCAGCATGTGGAAGCAACATCACAGGATGTGACATCACAAAATGATGTCACTTCCTTTCTCCTGGCTCCACCCCCAAAGTCTCCTGGCTCCACCCCCAAAGACCCCAGATATTTCCCAAGTTGGACTTGGCAGCCCTAGCCTGATCAAATACTTAGATATTATCCACCAGGCATATGCTGAGTATACTGGATCAGTATGACTTAGATATTACAAGACTTTATTTATGCATGCAGCCCTTAATTTCAAACTAGCTTGGAACAAAATGAACCAGTAGCTCTGGTCCCAGTGGTTAGGCTTCATGCACCCTTTGACTGGGATATATTCAGACAGAGACCATCTTATTTCAAAAAGGGAGTCCTGAGTAATATTTGGCAGGAAACAGCTAACAGTTTTGGCTCCTTTGCTGAGCATTTAATAGTGTGGGAAGCTGTGAACAAGAAGCTATGTTTATTTAGACATGCATGTGACTGAAATGGGGGTCATCACCCAAGATCCACATGCCTTAGATTCCAGGAGGTTGGGTTTGTTTGTTTGTTCAGCAATCAAGAGGGGGTAGAAGAGGTGCAACTGGAGGTGGTCCTTTAAAAGGCAACAAGCCCAATATGGCTTTTCACACTTATGTATTGGTTAGAGCACTAACCCTAAAAAGGGTGTGTGTGTACTGAGTATCTAGCTGCAACTTTTGAATCTCATATAAGGCATTCAAGGCATTTTTATAAGGCCAGGTGTCTGAAGTCAGTTCTAGGTTTGGAACTGATAGCGAGGGAGAAATTGGCTAAGGAGCAGATAGTGAGGGCCTAATAGTTGAGCCATTCGGCAGTCAGACTAAGGAGCCTCAGGGTGTCTCCTTTGTGTTTTGTACCAAAGAAAGTCCCCCAGGGAGTATCAGATTATTCATCACATGTCCTACCCTAGGGGTGAGTTGGTCAAAAATGGGATACTGGAGTAGCTATGCTTGGTATGTATTGTTTTTTGTTTTGTTTTTTCTTGCAAATGTTATCCCTTCAGTCATGAAAGCATTAAGCTGATTTTTCTGTAAGCTAATGATAGCTAGTTAGCACAGAACCAATTAGGCATCAAATAGAATCTTCCCATCAAGAAAGGGAAGGTCTTATTCTTAATGAGGTGATCTTAAGATTGACTATTGGTTAACAATATATTGGAGAAGGTGCATGCCATTCTGTATGTACAGAGGAGGTGGAGTTTTGGGGAAAACTTTTTTCCTTTGTTCTAGAGTCTGTAGTCTGAAACAAACAAAGAGACAAGATGGAGTAGATTAAAAAGATGAATTAGGCTGTTGTTTTCTTCCATGTAATCCTTCCCTAATTTTCTAGTAAACTTTTTCTTAGAAACTAAACACACATGTCTGCTGTATCATTCTGCTGATATCATTCTGCTTCATTTGTTCTCCTAATTATCCAACAGTATAGTATGCCTCCTATGATGTGTGAGATCATGTGGTCAGGGTGCATTGTTAGCAAAGTTCAATATAATGTCAGTGTTCAGGCTGTTCCTGGGCCACTCAGACAATTTTTAATAGTTACGTTTTCAATTTGAAGGAAAGTAGCCAATGGGGTGTTCCGCCTCCTGTTCTGTACTTGAGCTTTTTAGCATGATGGTTGAGTGAGCATTCAGAGAGACAGCTGGGACAGATAAGGTGGAATGTTAGCTGGTTGACTTTCTATTTGCAGCCCCTTCTTCCCTGGGGAATATGTGTGACTCCTGGAGGTCTTCCATAGTTTGGCTTTGGAGTTGGGCACACCTCTACTGGAAGAAAAGACAGAAGGCCTGGCATAGTGTCTGACATTTTTAGGGACATAAATTGATACTGAGCAGCAGTTATTCTGGTTGCTGGCAGAGAAACAGCAGAAATATAGCACCTTGCTGGAAGAGTCGTAGTAGAAGTATGACCTTGAGGCAGGTGCAGGTAGTGTTGGATCACCTGAACTTTGTCTGTAGATTGATAGCCCCATGGAAGGAAGGCCTTTTTTCCACATATGACTGATTCAACTAGGAACATCAAACTGGCTTATCATAAGATTAGGGTTTCAGGGCAAATAAAAGCATACGTTTGGTTAGATTTTTGTGGGAATTTAATGGGATGTAAATTTCTGTGGGAATTTTGGAGGAAATGCTGGCTCTCTGGGGATGATTTTCACAGGATATTGGACTGGATGGACTATTGGTCTGATTCAGCAGAGCTCTTATGTTCTTATGGTGGAGGGCATTGCAGTGAGATGCAGCTGTGAAGAAGTGGCCCTTGCTCTTGGGCAACACCTTAATGAACCTGGTAGTGGCTGTGTAGTGCATTGGGCAAGGGGCTGGAGCTGGGCACCTCTTGGCACATTGCCAGAAGATACTGGCTGTGTTTGCCACCAGGTTTGGTCTACCTAGAAAGACAGCCCTGGGCAGGCTGCCTAGCACAGCCCACATATTTAAATATGTTAGCATATTTAATTATGTCACAAATTATTTAATTAAACTATTTAATGAATTAAATAATTAAGTAAATAAACCCAAGCTGTTTTCTCATGTCTTCATTGAACGATGTCCTGGGGAAAAGAACAAGGTATAAATAAATAGATTGAAGTCCAGTAGCACCTTAGAGACTAACAAGAGAATAAAAGGACTTAGAGATCTCTATCTCTACTTGTCTGACAAAAGAAACTTTTTAAAAAACTGTGTGTGTATGGGCTTGTGAGCCTGGAAGTCATGGTGACTTCTGGTGACCCCTAGTGGAGTAGGACATTTCAGAGAGGTAGCTTATATTACCTACTTCTGTGTCCTGCCCTGGTATTCCTTGGAGGTCGCTCTTCCAAGTACTTGCCAGGATCTGCCCTGCTTAGCTTCCATGATCTGATGAGATCGGGCTTGACAGGGGAAGCTTTGACTCTTGAAATCTTCTACCCTGAGACTCTTGTTGGTCTCTTAGGTGCTAGTGGACTTATGGTGCTACTCTTTTACTCCAGACCACCACAACTACTCTCTGAAACTGTAAACAAACAGATTTCTCAAGTACTATATTATGATTTATATTATCACATTAAAACATAATCTTCTGTACATTTTGAATTCCAATATTTTGCCATAGCAATGGAATAACTTCAGTATGTGTGCTATCTATGTTTATACTTGCATCCCAACCCAATGCCTGTTTGTTTTTTTCAGTGGTACTTCCAGGTAAGTATGCTTAGTAAATGTAGTTCTAAAGGAATAAGGGAAGATTTGAGTAATAAGTGAAATTTTGTAACTTATTGGTACCTGACACATAAAAACAGATGCTGTAATCGGATAGTCTTCCATTTAAGACATGCAAATGGCTGCTTCATGTATGGTTCCCTTCTTCAATCCAACAACAAATTACAACATTTTTAAAATAAATGCACATCATGCAACTGGCAGCTTATGAGCACAAAGCTGGATTCAGTTGTTCTGATACTACTTCAGTATGAAATAGCTGATCAACAGGTACTGATATTTAAACAAAGAAGAATATCGTGTACGCAAGTCCTGGTTGTTCTGCATTCATCCTACTAGAAAGCCTCATTTATCTGGAAGTAAATGCTGTTGATTCAGGGAATCTGTAACAAGATTACATGATATGAAACACAACTCAAATGGCATAAACTGGAATAAATATGAGTAGTTTCAAAGATGCCACTTGATTTATGTTGCACTTTGCTGTAGCAGACAAACATGGCTACTTTTTGGCATTATACTTAAGGGTATGTTTTAGATTAAGGCATGGGCAAAGCAATCCTCTACCATGCCCGCACAACCGTGGCTTGCTGTAGTATAACTACAGTGCCACTAGTCCATTCCCTATGGGTTTTCATTATGTGGCAGCTGTCAGGAAAACCAGTGCTTTAGCTGTGTCTAAGCACTACCATGGTATGGGGGCCATGCTGAGCACCATTGCAGCCCAGGGGCAGAAAGGGGACCAGCCTGGAATGCTGGCTCCCTGTTAGTGCCACCCCCTCTACTGAAAGAGACCAAGTCCCATCACAAGTCCCTCAGGCAGAGGCCTGTGCATTGCCCCCCCAGACAGTAACCCCCTTAAACAATGAACATGAGCAGGCATGGTTTCTGGGCCCTCTAGCACCCTTGGGGAAGGCTGACATGGCAGGCACAGGATGAACAGGGGCTCATGATCTTTACCCCATCTGTAGGGGATCAGCACCACCCCCACATACCACTCTTCCCCCCTTCTCATTGCTGGCATAACACTGAACTCAGGCCAAATGGTGAAAGTCCTCACCTGCAGGGAGGGTTTCTTGTAAACACCTACCCCTGTCTATGTCCTCTCAGCTAGAACCCACACAGCTCCTGCGCAGCCATAACTGACCTTGAGGCAGCCAACCTAAAGGCAGGCAGGGAATATCTGTTGGAACCCCTACGGACAGTGATAGGGGCTTTCCCAGGCACCCTCCAATGCTGTCAGTTCTGTTTTCCACTTTTGGTTAGTTCCCTGAAAAGGGCAAGGGGCAACAGTGACTTCAGAGCTAGCAATAACCACAATCTGGGAAGTGCAAATACTACATGCTTGTGTGAGGTCTGGGGTCATGGAAGGATCCACACATCCATACGGATGGCTGACCTCCAACGATGCAGTCCTGGACATCCACCTCCCACAGGGTAAGTGCTCCTAGCTCTGAGGCTCTGGGCCCTGGGATGAACTGAAAGCAGCTGAAACCAGACACACCATCTTCAGCAACCATGTTTTTGTAGTTATGGTCACCATTTTTAGCAAGAGTGCCAGCCGGGAACCCGATAGCACTCAGTTTTGACTTGCTTTGACTACTCATTAAAGATAAAGGTTTCCCTTGCTCAAAAGCCAGTCAAATCCAACTCTAGGAGGCGGTGCTCATCTCTGCTTCCAAGCTGAAGAGACAGCGCTCTCCAAAGATGTTTCTGTCGTCGTGGTTGGCATTGTCACGAGTGCTCACCCAATCCTGGGTCAACACTCAAGGTCAAGGAGTCAAAGCACAACAAAAGTTTACAAAAATACTTAAGAGTATAACACTCACTCAAGCCTTTAGTAGTCTGCCACCAGGTTCTTTGTCTAATCCCAACCAGCACAGGAAGAAAGAACCAAATCTTCTGACCTCTCAGGGAATTACAAGAAAGGTCAGCCCTGCAGTGTAGAACTACAGTCTGAGTTTCCAATAAATAAACAATTACTTAGTTGGTAGTAGCCAAGAGTCTTAGGCAATTGGATTAAGCATTTAAGATTGAGTGAACGCCAATACCACAACTGAGTAAAAACATATTTTGTTTATTTTAGCCCATTAGCACATTCCAAAGCAATTAAGACACTTGCACCTGTGAGGGGGAATTAATCTCTGTTGTCCTTAGCAACTAGGTTTCGTTTCTCCTCTAACCCAGTATTCTGGGATGTTAATTAGCCTAGCAACCCTGAGAAGGTGATATCACTTCTCTGGTCTGTGATTGGGTCAAAGGCCTATGGCCACTCAGAGACCACTTTCCTATAAAGCAAGTTGCTTCCCTCAGAAAGAATGGGCTGCTTTGGGCTACAGGACCTTGCCTGGTCAGTAGTCCTATGGCAAGCCAGCATTGGCATTCCATCTTGAACTCTGCCTGGATGGGCTGACTGTGTTTCCATCTTGTTATGTTGGACTATTCTGCCTCTGCAACCTGAAAGGTAGTTTTGCAACTGTATCTTCTGTTTATCAAGGCTGGAAAAGCTTAGCTTTCTTGTTTTGTAACCTCCACTGAGTCTTGTCTTGTCTTTTGCATATTTTTGCACTTAAATAAACAAAATATATTTTTACTCTGTTGTGGTATTGGCGTTCACTCAGTCTTAAAGGCTTAATCCAATTGCCTAAGACTCTCGACTACTACCATGTAGGGTTGAGGCTTAGGGTCCTCCTCCCGGTGAATAGACTCATGTTCCACACTTGAGTTCAATAATCCAGGCAAGGTTTATTATCCAGGCAAAATAGAAACAATGCCACTCCAAGAATGGATAACAAAAACAAAAGAATGTCTGCCAAAAGTATATACCCCAGCGGGCACTGAGGTCAGGGTCAGCCCATCACCTAGAGGTCCCAGGTCTTAGGGCCGCTAGACTCTCTAAAACAAGGGCCAGGGCTTTTTCGGTGGCGGCTCCCATCTGGTGGAATGAGCTCCCAGAGGAGATCAGGGCCCTGTGGGACCTTGTGCAGTTCTGCAGGGCCTGCAAGACGGAGCTCTTCCACCAGGCTTTCGAATAGGAGCCGCCACCGATGATTCCATCCATCAGCTATATCATCCTTGATGTAATCTGGCCTGAATCAACCCTGGCGGGTGGCAGAGGGGATAGGGAGTTCTACCACTGAGCCGCCGCTTGATAATCTGACAATATATTATAGGAAGCTGCTTGCAAAATTTTGTTAGTCTTAGGAATTCATTTTAAATGTTTAAATTGTTTTAATTGTTTTAGTGATTTTATTGTACTACTTCTTGGCCTATGAGCCCATGTAAGCCGCCCTGAGCCCGTGCAGGGAGGGCAGGGTATAAATCGAATAAATAAATAAATAAATAAATAAAATAAAAGTCTATGGCTGGTCAGAATACAACAAACAAACAAAATCAGATGGCCTTCACAGTAAAATATGTTAATCCAAAAGGCAAACTAAACGCCAAGGCACATGGAATGCTGTTACCTTTCCACTAAAGTGGTACCTATTTATCTACTTGCAATTTCTTGCTTTTGAACTGCTAGGTTGGCAGGAGCTGGGGCCAGAGACGAGTGCTCACTCTGTCATGCAGCACTTGGGTCTCGAACTGCTGAACGACAGACCTTCTGGTCTGCAGTTCAGCATCTTAACCTCTGAGCCACTGCTGTCCTGACTCATCATTAGCATACTCAAATTGGCCTAAGGTTTCTGGGACCCACCCAGCCTTTCCAGGCCTTTGTAACGCAAGACCCTCCAATGCTTAGTGCGGCAAAAGTCAGCTGTCCAAGACAAACACTGGAAATCACTCAGCACCCTTTCAGCTTTCCATGAACTGTGTGCGCTATTGGTTGGGGGCACATGAGCCTTGACTGTTGCCCAGCCTTCCCTTAGACTATAATTTGCAGATGTGCCACCATCACTAGCAGGATTAGAACCATATACTCTGTTGCTAGATTGTACCATCTACATAGTGAATGGGCTTCCACACCCTTCCCCCTAAAAACACCCAGAAACAAACACAGACACAGGTATGGGGCTCCAGTGACAAAGGAGGGGAGGGGCTATTTGTCATGATGCTCCATGGATACCTATTTGTCATGATGCTCCGTGGAGAGGCTCCAGTGACAAAGGAGCTGTGAAGAAGCAACTTCACCTCCATGGAGCATCATGACAAATAGGTATCACTTTCAGAGGTGGCTTCCAAATAGGGCAGAGGACTAAGGCACCAGAGACAGGATACCAGTGTGGCCTTTCAGGGACAGGCTTCTTCTGAGGCCAGGGCATAATGCAGGCTCAGGTCTCTGCAGTTAGAGCTGAAACTCTCCCTGTTGGATTTCCACCTGCATAATATACAAAGGAGCATTTGCACTAAGGCTCCAATGGCTGTTTGGTGGGCACTGGAAAAATCCACAGGGGCTGCCCAGGAGTGCACTTAGTGGCCCCTGAGGTAGGTTTATGGCACAACCATACCCCCCAGGCTTGCGGCATCCATACCTATCATGTATGGAGCTCAGATCCACACCACCAGCAAATGGAGGATCCACCATTGGCAGGAACTTCAGGGGACTCTACATCTACAGAGAACTGGGTTGAGGGATCCTGTGGTAATGCACTCCACTCAGGAAGGTGGTGATTGGCTTCCTCATAGCACCCTGCCAACTTCTGAGGCTGCCTTTCAAGTGCATAGCTGGCACCTTGGGACCCCTACCCAGGCAGATGTCTCAGGCTGGTCCCCATGCACCAAACCCCTTTGTACGTGGGGCTGACAGTTCATGAGGGCAACTGCCAGGGCTGGGTGCAGATAGTGCCTCTGACAGGGTGGCTCACAGCCCCTGCTGGAGGCCATGGAGGGAAAGGGGATTGGTGGAAGGGTGTCTTGCTTACCTGTCAGTGCACAGCCACCCCTTTGGTTCCAGCAGAATAGATGGGGTACCTCTTTGGGGTAAAAGCTGGAAGAGGTCAGCCACAGAGAGTGGATTTTGTTCTCTCTGTTGAGGGTGGGCACCAAGTGCTTGCTCAGTGGTGCAAAGTGCTCTCTGATTTTCTTACCATCAATGTGTCTCTAATTCTGCATGGCAGGGAGCTATCAGACAGCATGCTATGCCATGCAGCCTATCACATGAGTTGTGGTGTGACCTGCCGGAAGCATTTGTAGGGCTGAGGGGGGGCTGATTGGGTGCTGGGGAAAGGATGAGGCCACTGCAGGTGAGAGTGGAGATCAGCTTCATGCCTAGTTGGCATCCTGAGTTGCTTGGGGTCTTCTGGGCAGGGTCACAGCATTAGTGAAGAACATTGTTTTCCAGTATAATGAGCACCAATGGGCTATGCTTCCATTTTTGGCAACACAAATTTGAACCTGTTTCAGGGAGGCGTTCCCATGCTGGAAGCACTTAGGGAGCCACCTAACTGTGGCCACACACCCCAAACACCCACATGGACTCCAGTGTAGGGAATTGTACACAGCCATGGCACTATAGAGCAGTGCAATGCTACTGGTGTCTTGCTCCAGCATATCTGGCTTTCATGCTGGTGCAACTCAGAGTTATGCTGGCGCAAGAGTCAGTCAGCTCCCTGAGCTGGTTCAGCCTTCTGATTGTGCTGTTAATGAACAAATTCCTCATGTACTGCACAATGATTGCTTTTTTTGAGCATTAATATAGAAATGTTATTTTTTCTCAACTCTTCCTATGCAGACTCTTATTGTTATAATTTACTATTTTCTACTATCAAAGGCCATGCAACTGAACTTCAGCTGTTTCATTCACTGACCTCACACAGCAAACATATTGAATTTTTCTTAACTGAACTTTGTCATTTATTTGCACATCAAAGAGAGCACCGTAACAAAACAAACATGACTCACAAATGCTTCTAATTAGAAGTGTGCAACAAAAGCTCAAGGACACTTAATGGGGCCTGAGGAATTACATACCAAATGTCTGATTTAAATATTTATATTGCTTGGTATTTATGATATCTGGCTATTTAAAACCTATTAAATTTGCCCTTCTTCACAAAAGATAACAAAGACAAAGTGTGAAATGAAGCAGAATTTTCAGGATGCAATACTTTAGAGTAATGCTCTGTTTTAAAGACAAGTAAAGACTGCAAATGTTCACTAGGACCCTCATATAAAAATGATATAAAGTCCACAGGTGACAGTTTAATGGGCTCTGGCAGGAGGAAGGGGATATAAAATATGAAGACAGATAGTATTGCATCCCATGGATAGATTCAGTTAGTGACTTTACTGATCAATAATGGCAATCCTGATGGAGATTTACTGTGAAGGAAACACATTTTGGGACTGTTTCAGGCTTGTCTGTCAATGCATATTTAAAAGACAGATTGGATGCCCCAAAGTGTTAACCTTGTCATTAAGATTAAAGTTTGTATTTATATGCACTATGTTTCATTATCTTTGGTTGTTTGTTCCTTTTCCTCCTGTGAATTATTGCTTGAATCAAAAATATCCATTTCCTTTCAGTGGACAGACATTTGGATCTATTCACAGCACCAATAAGAAACTGCAAGCATTTGGAATATTTACATTTGAATTTGATGACCTCATGCCAACAAGAACTTTTGTTCATACTTTCCATGGGAAAAAGTGCTCTGATGGTTGTTCAGTGGAGGTTTTTCAGTTGTCATCTAGCAACTTTACCTTGAAAATAAATACACATTCAGTCAGAGGATAGCAAATGTGAACACACCTACCTCACAGGGTGTCTGTTTTGGGGAGGGGAAGGGACGGGAGATTGTAAGCCACTCTGAGACTCCTTTGGGTATTTATTTATTTTATTTATAGGCCGCTCTCCCCACAGCGCAGGCTCAGAGCAGCGTACACGTCTTGGCAAGCCAAGATATATAAATACAGTTAAAATCCATTAAACCATAATAAACATTCAAAACATTCAACAACAATAAGAATAAAGTGCTCAATACTTTTCAGATGGCATCATATATGTACCCCATGTTCACCGGCTCCGGGTGTCAGTTGTCCCCCACTCCGGATGATGATAACTGTGGCTGGCCACTGCCCATCTGAGCTGTGGCTGATTGATGGTCACGGGGGGGGGGGGTAGTGAATGACGGGGTATAAATCCATTTTCCTCCTCCTCCTCCTCCTCCTCCTCCTTTTCCTTCCCCCTCCTCCTTCTCCCCCTCCTCCTTTTTGTCTACAGTATCTGATTACTTCCATGTTCATAAAATGCTTACTTTACCTATTTATTTAAAATATTTGTAGGTAGTAAATTGTAGTGAGACTTCCATGGTTGTTACAATAAAAATGCAATAAATAAAAATAGTGGAAAGCATCCCTGCCACCCAAAATCCACCCATCCACACAAGTTTGAACAACAGTATAGAAAGGGAAGTAAGAAACATCAGTAGATTTTAAACAGTTGGATACTATAGATCCAAAATTACTATATAATTATGGTCAGACATCAGACAACCTTATACAATTCTAAAATAACAGAGGAAAGGACAGAGAAAAGAAATCAGCAATATGAAGAAATCTTTGTGGGGGGGAAGCTATAAATTTTAATCAGCAAAAAAACTGAATACATTTCCTTAGATAAGCCATCTTTGAGATTCTGAAAGAGTTGCAATGAAAGTGTAAGAAAACCTGAAACTTGGTTCAATAAATGAATATTAGTACCCTTAGTGAATGACATGAGATGAAGTAAAATGCAAGTTCTCTAAGAGTCTCCATAGATCAATTAACCTCAGTTTTGATAGAAAAGGATGGATTATTTTACTGATCCCATACATTTCTCGTGAGACAGAGAAAGGAATTCTCTAGTATAGAATTAACAATTTAACTTAAATCTCATTCCAAAATAAAAGGTCCTGGGAAATCAGCCAAGATTATAAATACTCTGTGAAAGTAGTCATGTGAATTAACTCTTGAAGTGAATAAGTGAAGTGAAGTCGGCAATCTACTCTCAACTGTACGTCCAACCTCATGCAGCCTTGAGTTGTGCCCCTCATGGCTGATAAAAGCTGGCCGTGAGGGGCTACGAGGTGCCCTCAGGGAGACTGTCAACAAGTCCTTTGAAGAGGGACTTTTCCTGGGGGCACTCAAGGAAGCGATGGTCCGCCCTCTCCTGAAAAAGCCATCATTGGACCTGGCCGAATTGGCCAACTATCGGCCGGTTTCCAACTTGCCCTATTTGGGCAAGAGCTTGGAGAGGGCGGCAGCAATTCAGTTGCATAGTTTCCTGGATGACACTTCTGTGCTAGACCCGTTTCAGTCTGGCTTCCAGCCAGGTCATGGGACAGAGATGGCTCTGGTCGCCCTCACAGACCTCCGACGGCATCTGGATCGGGGCGGTACGGCAGTGCTTGTGTTGTTAGATCTGTCGGCTGCATTTTTCACGGTCGACCACCAGCTACTGATTCACTGCCTTGCTGACATGGGAGTTCAGAGGCTTGCCCTGCAGTGGCTTGTCTCCTTTCTCCAAGGTTGGGAACAGAGAGTGGCACTGGGGGAGCAGACGTCCCAGAGGCACCCGCTTTGTGTTATCCTATGTGGTGTTATCCTCAATGTTGTTTAATATCTATATGCACCCTCTCACCCAGATTGCCCGGAGGCACAGGCTGGGCTATGACCAGTATGCAGATGACACCCAGCTTTATCTGCTGTTGGGCGGCCAGCCCAGAGCCACCCCAGATGACCTGGAGCAGGCGCTTCAGGACGTGGCTGACCCGACTGAAATTGAATCCAATGAAGATGGAGGTCCTGTGCCTGCATCGGAGTGGACTGGGGGTAGGGATCCCACTACCGGCTTTCAGGGGGTGCCATTGGTGCCAGCGCTGAGGGTCCAGAGTTTGGGAGTGCTCCTGGATGCCTCCTTAACTATGGAGGCCCAGGTAGCAGCCACTGCCAAGGCATCCTTTTTTCATCTTCAGCTGATTAGGCAGTTGGTTCCCTTCCTCGAATGCAAGGATCTGGCGACAGTGATCCATGCAATGGTCACCTCGAAGTTAGACTGCTATAATGCTCTCTACATGGAGCTGCCCTTGTCTCAGCTCAGGAGGCTGCAGCTAGTGCAGAATGCTGCGGCCAGGTTGTTAATGGGTCTTTCGGTGAGGGACCATGTTCAGCCTGTGCTGATGGTGCTGCACTGGCTGCCTATAGCATACCGGATCTGGTTCAAGGTGCTGGTTTTAACCTTTAAAGCCCTATATGGTCAGGGGCCTGCCTGCCTACCTAAGGGACCACCTTTCCCCGTATACACCCCAGAGAGCACTGTGGTCAGGCACCCAACACCACCTGACCCTTCCTGGCCCTAGGGAGCCTAGGTTGGCAACCACCAGGAATATCGCCTTCTCAGTGGTGGCTCCCTGCTGGTGGAATGAGCTCCTGGAGAACATCAGGGCCCTGCGGGACCTTTTGCAGTTTTGCAGGGCATGCAAAGTGGAGCTCTTCTGCAAGGCTTTTGGAGCTGCCACTGGAGGGAAGGGCCACTAGTATGGCCTGGTACATCTTGCTGGCCCGATATAACCTGGTGGGAATCTCCTAGCCGGGAATATCTTGGATGCCGCCCCTAGTGCTGGATTTTGCTCTGCTGTCATTTTTTTTTGCTGCCATCTTTTTAGTCTTTTATTGCTCTGTGATATATATTGATGTGATTCTATATTTGTACGTTTCTGTTTTTATATATTGTTAGCCACCTAGAGCCGGCGAATGCCGGCTAGGTGGGATAGAAATCTAAATAAATAAATAAATAACTCATTTTATGTATGTATGTATGTATGTATGTGGCTTGCAGAATGCTGGCCAGTACACGATCAAAATATACCATGCCTGTCTCTTTCAATATATATTTATGTTTAGTGGTACATCAGTCAAAATGTTGTTTTTCTAGTTTTAAAACAAAATGACCATGGAAATCTATTTTGTTTTCTCAATGAGATCAAGGTTATTAAAATGTAGGAGCACCTTTTATTTGAACCTCTCCAAGTACTGGTTCACACAAGATTTCTCATTGTGTCTCACCATTTGATTAGTCGTCATTCAAGGTAAAAAAGGCTGATTCACATGGGCACACACAGTACTTGCTTGATCTTCTTTTCACTAATCAGCAAAAATTCCCAACCAAATGTGCAAACTATTTCCAATGAAAACAATTGGGTCTCAGGGATGTTTACCATGTGATGCTTGATTTAATATGCATAAGTCATCTCCTTCTACTCTAAACAAGTGATACTTGATCAAGGTGCAAACTCGCCTTTGTCACAAAAGGAAACAATATACATATATGGCTGTCTTTGATATAAGGAATCTCATTTGGAAAATGTGCTGATTAGGTAAATAATAAGGTGAGAGGCTTCACTCCATCTTCACAGCCAATCAAGCTGCAAACCGAGAGGATACAAAGAGTAGTGTATACATATGGCAAGATATACTTTAAAGCTCTTTCTCTTGGATAAATGGGATGATTTAATTCCTTGAGTGTGGGTGTTCCTTTCGTTTAAGGAGTAATCCTTCTTTCTTTTACCTACAAGATCTACATTCTAACTCTGTGAAACCAAGTTGGATTTTTGCTAGTTTTGTAGGTCATGTACTCCCTAACTTCTAGTGTGGGTGGCTACCAGATCAAAAGATAGAGGAGAATTATAAAATGATGAATAAATTAAAGATATTGGCTAGACAGAAGAAAATCTAGAAGAAGGTGCATCCCAAAATACTGAGAAAGTGAGAAGTCAACAACAGAAAAAGATAAGAAAAAGAGGGATATTACCCCTTTCCAAATGTTAACCTGGTTCCAGCATAAGGAAAAGAGAAGGATATTTATAAAAAGAAAAATGGAGACCAATAAACCCAAAATACTATCTACTAATGTTAACGGATTAAACAGTCCTCAAAAAAAGGGAAAAAAAATCTTTCATCAAATCTCTAAAATAAAAACAGATCACTTGTTTGCAAAAAACACACATTAGAAAAGTAGATGAAAAATACCTGCAAATTAAAAAATTAGGGAAATTATTTGTAGCTTCAGATGATCAGAAAAAGAAAAAAAGGAGTAGCAATATACGTGAAGGACTATGTTCAGAACTAACATTTGCAACAGAAGATGGCAGGATGATTGCAATCACAATTTGGACACTTAATAAGAAAATTTTAGTAGTAAATATTTATGCTCCAAATCTAAACCAAGATCAATTTTTTCAAGAGTTACGCAATAGTCTTACCCAAAACAACTATGAAAGCATATGTATAATTGAAGACTATAATTCTGTTTTTGATGCAAAAATAGACAGGAAAACAGCCTCAACTAAAAATAAATCAGGAAATAACTTGCCAGTTACCTTTATACAAACAGTTGAAGAACTGAGACTAGTAGATGCTTGGAGGGTCAGAAATATAGCAAAGAAAGATTATACTTATTTTTCACCAAGGCACAATGCATGGTCACAAACAGATATGGTTTGGATATCAGCTACAATGATTTCAGATATTTCTGAAGTGGAGATCTTACCAATGACCTTTGCAGATCATAGTCCTTTAATGATCTCATTCCAGACTACTCAAAAAAGATCAAGATGGAGGTTAGATAAGAAAATGCTTAGAGACAAAACTGAAAATTAAATATTTTTTAAAGAGAAATCTACGGCCAGAAACACCAATAACTATAGTATGGGATACTTTCAAGGCATACGTAAGGGGATGGTTCATAAATCAAGGAGCCTGGAAGAAGAAACAAAAACAGAAGAAATACAAAGATTTGCAAAAGAAAATTAAAAAGGAAGAAGATAATATGAAAAATAGTAAAGATCCAGAGAATTACAAGTTGAAATTAACTATGTGACAACATCAGTTGAATTTGTTACTCATGCAAGAAATAGCAAAAAATAAAATAAAATTGGTAAAGCACTATTATTTTGAAAACTCAAACAAACCAGGTAGATGGCTTGCATACAAATTTAAAAAAGAAAAAGAAAAGCAGATGATTAAATCTCTGAAAAATGACAAAGGTGAGGAAAAATTTGATATACAATCAATGAAAAATATAGTCTGAAACTTTTATACACATCTATACCAGCGGAACGATATAGAAAATCAAGATGTGCAAGAATATATGAGACAGCAGAATAGAAAAAAATTTACCACAAAACAAATAGCACTGTTAAATGACCCAATTTCAACTTGCGAGTTAGTAGAAGTAATTAAAAACATAAAAAAAGAAAACGCCAGGCCCTGATGGCCTTCTGGCAGAAGTCTACCAGATTTTTGAAGAGCAAATTATGAACCCCTTAAAAAATGTCATGCAAAAGAGAAAAGAAACAGGAATTTTACCAGCATCTTGGAACAAGGCAATGATAACTTTGATCCATAAGCCTAACACAAATCCAATAGATATTAAGAATTACAGACCAATTTCCTTGCTAAACTCAGATTATAAACTATTTGCAAACATATTAGCAAACAGACTGAAAAAGGTGTTAATATATACTATTCACCAAGACCAAGATGGTTTCCTGCCCAAAAGACAAATCAGGAATAATATCAGAACAGTAAATGTTTTAGAATATTATGAAATGCATCTGAGTAAACAACTTGCATTAATTTTTTTTTTAGTTGCAGAGAAAGCGTTTGATAATGTCAATTGGGATTTTGTACTACAAAAATTGCTAAACTGGGAATGTGGCTCAAACTTTTATAATATGATCAAGGCAATATATACAATCCAAAATGCCAAAAAATATTATAAATGGAGATCTTACACAGAATTTAAATATTGAAAAGGGGACAAGACAGGGTTGTCCGCTGTCACCTTTATTGTTTATTTTTGCGCTAGAAACGTTGATAGATATTGTGCTGGAGAAAGACCAAATTAGAGGTTTAAAAATTAGAGGAGAAATGTTTAAATTACAAGCCTATGCAGATTATCTTATGTTTATATTGGAAGAGCCAATTAAAACCATTCCATTTCTGATAAAAGAATTGCAAGGCTATGGTAAAATAGCAGGTCTAAAAATCAATTTTCTAAAAACTAAGATCCTAACTAAGAACTGTACACCAAAACAAATGGAGATAGTGAAGAAAGTGAAATATCTTGGGATCCTGTTAACTAATAAAACAGCAACATTATATGAAGACAACTATCTGATGTTAATCAACCAGGTGAAAAAAATCTATTAATCTGGAATAGTTTGCTAATCTCCTTTATGGGCAGAATAGCTACCATCAAAATGAGTATATTGCCAAAATTTATTTTCCTAGCACAAAATTTACCAGTTATTAAAAAGCAACAATTTTTCAGAGATCTGGATAGTGTTACTAAACACTTTTATGGAACCACAGGGAATCCAGAATAAAAGGGAAGATACTTAATGAAAGAAAGGAGCGAGGGGGCTTTGCAATGCCAAACTGGTCACTATATTATAATGCAGCAGCATTAGGATGGATAAAAGACTGGATTACATTAGAGAATGCAAGATTATTAAAACTGGAAGGTGCCGACCTCAATATGGGTTGGCACACTTATATTTGGTATGAAAGGGAGAAAATTCGTTCAAATTTCTATAATAATATTATCAGAAATGCTTTAATAAAGATATGGATAAATATAAAAGAACGTACATATATAAAAGTACCAAAATGGGTTTCCCCACTAGAGGCATTTATAAAACCTTCTTTGTTATTCCTAGATAAGAGGGAAACTTATGGAAATTTGCTGGATAGTAAGAATGAATTAAAAACAGAAGACACACCACGTAGACAAAATTTAGAATTAACTTGGTTTGAAATATTACAATTAAAGAACAGATTCAAAGAGGACCAAAAAATAGGCTTTCAAAGCAATAGAATGAAATAGATAAAATCTTATATGTGGATAGTACCAAGATTATTAAAAAATGTATAATCTTCTGCTTGAGGACTATATGAGTGACAAGATAGTTAAACCATCGATGATAAACTGAATGAAAGACTTGAGCTACACAATAGATATTGATGACTGGGCAAAAATTTGGAAGTCAGTAAAATATATGAGGTCAATTCCTTATAAAGAAAATATCTTAAAGATGTTCTACAAATGGCATTGGTGTCCAGAAAAACTTGCAAAGTGCTTCCCGAATATGAGTAAAAATTGTTGGAAATGTAAGAGAAATGTAGGCTCTTTTTTCATATGTGGTGGAAATGCCCCAGAGTCCAGAAATGTTGGTGCAAAATCCAAAAAATCATTCATGAAATATGTAAGATAAAGGTCCCATTTAAACCGGAGATTTATTTATTAAATATGATTCCGGATGATTTCAAGACAAACTCCTATATAATAACTTATATTTTGACATCGGCAAGGATTTTACTTGCAAAAACTGGAAAGCAGAGATACTCCCCACAAGAGAAGACATAATCAATAAACTGTTGGAACTAGCTGAGATGGATAGGTTGAATGCAGTCTGGGTAAATAGAGGTGAAATGTTGTTATGGAACAGATGGACAAATGTATATGAATGGGTACACTCAATGACTAAATCGCAGACTCGTAATAGGCTGGACATGTAAACCAATTAGGAAGTAACGTTAATGTATGGGTATCTAATATAATGTATTACATGTAAATGTTATAACATCTTGAAAGTCTTTTGTAAAATTATAAATAAAGTTAAAAAAAGATATTGGCTAGACAAAATAACTCTGTTGTGATAAGTGATTTTTAACTACCCACACATTGATTGGGTCACTATGTGTTCAAGTTGGGAAAAAGAGATTGAGTTTCTAGACACTCTCAATGACTGTGCTGTGGAGCAGATGGTCACAGAACCTACCACAGGAGAAAGAATCCTGGATTTGGTCCAAAGTAACACCCAGGACTGGGTGAGAGATGTAAAAGTGATTGCACTGTTTGGGAGCAGTGACCATAATGTTATTGAGTTCAACGTTTGTATAAATAGGGAGCTGCCTCAAAAGACCAACACAACCACTTTTAACTTTAAAAGGGGGAACTTCTCTGAAATGAGGGGACATATGAGGAGGAAACTGAAAGGAAAAGTAGAAAGGGTCAAAACCATTGGGGAAGCTTGGAGGCTATTTAAAACTACAATCCTCGAAGCTCAGATAAAACATATACTGCAGGTTAGAAAAGGCACAAATAGGTATAGAAAAAGGCCTGCATGGTTAACAAACAAAGTAATGGAAGCTGGAAAAGGTAAGAAGGATTTCTTTAAGTGGTGGAAAGCTAGTCTAAGTGAGATTGATAAAAAGGAACACAGGCTGTGGCAAACAAAATGCAAGTCTGTGTTCAGGCAGGCAAAAAGGGAATATGAGGAGCATATCACAAAAAACACAAAGACCAACAATAAAACATTCTTCAAATATATTAGAAGCAGGAAACTAGCCAGGGGGGCAGTGGGATCCTTGGATGACCAAGGGGTAAAAAAATTACTGAAGGACAATAGGGAAATGGCTGAGAAGGTGAATGCATTTTTTGCCTCTGTCTTCACTGTGGAAGATGAGAAATGCTTGCCCACTCCAGAACCGCTGGTTTCGGGAGGGGTGTTGAAGAAGAAGAAGAAGAAGAAGAAGAGATTGGATTTATATCCTGCCGACTACCAGTCATGCTCCTGTATGCCCCCTGGTGGTGCCACCTGTTCGGCCGTGGTCCTGCATCACCCAAGAGATGGGGGTGGGGTGTGGAGAAAGAAGGCAGGACCTCAGAATGGGGAGAGGCCGGGTTACTTCACCAGGCGGCCTCAGCCCCTGCGTGGCCAGTGACCGTCTGGAGTGCCTTGATGTTCTCTCTCTCTCCTCTCAAGTGCAGCTCCTTTGTCCTTCTTGCACACGCCTCTTCCTCCCTGGCCCTCCTTTCCCTTCTTTCTTTTATTCCCTCCTTCACCTCTTGTTGCTCCTTTCCTTTCCTTCCCTTTGGTGTGGTCCCCTGTCAATTTCCCACTCTTCTCTTGCCATTGTCTTCTTCGTCTCCTCTCCTCCTCATTGTCTCCCACCCCCGCTTCTTTCCTGGGCATCCCGCCTGGCCCCACCCCTTTCAGAAGGTGGCTCCATTGAGCTGCCCATGTTCAGGCATCCTTTCCCTGGCCCCATCTCAGAGCCGCAGCTGGGCACTGGCACGGTCCGACCAGCCCGGGGTCCTAGCCTCTCCTTCCTTGCAGGCATGGCCCAGCCAGCCCTGGGTCCTCGCGGCCCCCTCGGCTGGACCCAGATGTGTCCTGGCTGTGCCTTCTTCAGGCCTGGGCCTTTCCCGGCCGATGGGCCTCATTCGGGCAGCTCCCCTGAGTCTGCCCTCCTCTGCTGCCCCATCGCCCATGCTGTGAGCGGGCTGCCGGCCGCCTCCCACAACTCCAAATGAGTGGGGAAATGTTCCGCCACAGCTGGGGCTCCTGGGATGCCAGGAAGCCCCATGGTGGGACACCCCCCTCCATGTCCCAGGTCATCAGTCAGGGTCAGTTGAGACAGGAAGTCTGTGTTGAGGTGTTTCCGTCCAGCACGGTGGAGCATGGTGAATCTGAAAGGAAGCAAAGAGAGGTACCAGCGCATTAGCCGGGGATTATGGTCTTTAGCACAGTGTAGCCAGACAAGGGGAGCATGATCAACCACTAACAGAAAGGGATTGTCGATAAGATAGAACTGTAAGGCTCCCACAGCCCACTTAATCGCCAATGCTTCTTTTTCGATTTTAGAGTACTGCCGTTCAGCTGGCTGCAACTTCCAGCTGAGGAAAAAGACCGGGCATTCTTCGCCGTCCACATCCTGGGCCAATACTGCCCCCAAGCCGTCGGTCTGTATGAGGAATGGCCAATGGAAATTGGGGTTGTGCAGCACCGGGGACCCTGAAAGGCTGTGGCGAAGTACCTGGAAAGCCGCCGTGCGGGCCAAATTCCATTGGATAGTATTCGGCTGCCCTTTTCCCAAACTATCAGACAGGGGAGTCGCTACTGATGCAAAGTGGGGAATAAATTTGCTATAATAGCCTACAAATCCTAAAAATCGTCGCATTCCTTTTTTTTGTGGTTGGGGCCAGGAGCGCCTCAAGAGCCACTATCTTTTCTGGGAGGGGCTGTAAAACTCCTCTCCCAACTTGATACCCTACGTATTTAAGCTCCTGGAAGCCTACACATCTTTTCTGGGGGTTCGCAGTTAAGCCAGCTGCTTTCAGGGCACACAACACTTGGTGCACATGGTGTAGATGGGCCTCCCACATAAGGCTACAGATAATAATGTCATTGATAAAGGCCCAAGCGAATGCCTGGCAATGAGCCAAGGCTCGGTCGACGACCCATTGAAATGTGGCGGCAGCCCTGTGAAGACTGAAGGGCATGCATGTGAACTGGAACAACCAATGAGGAGTGGTGAATGCTGTTTTCTCCTTGTCCTCCACCCTCACGGGAATCTGCCAATACCCCTTCGTCAAATCCAACGCCGAGAGATATCGGGCCTAACCCAGTTGTTCAATCAGATGTTCCACTCGGGGCATGGGGTAGGTGTTGAAGGTGACCACTTTGTTTACCTCCCTGTGACCCATGCAGAATCACACACTGCCATCAGGCTTTCGCACTAGCACGAGGGGGCTCCGCCAGGGGCTGCGTGAGGGTTTGATAATGCGTAATTTCAACATGTCAGCCACCTCCTGGTCAATGATAGCCTGCTGCTTGTATGGGACTGGCACCACCGGCATCAAACTACCACTCTCGGTAATGTAGGGACCGCATGTTTCGCCAGGTCCATGTGCCTGGGTTGTGCAGTGAAGATGCCGGGTACGGCCTGGAGCACACAATGTATATGCGTGCGCTGGGTATCTTGTCAATGCTTCATCTACCATGGGTTGGAGGTTGAGGCAAGGGTCCAGAGGCACCGGGGTTTCAGGGACCTCAAGGTCCCCAGGCACCGGAGATAGCAGGCACTGGGTTAGAGCGGTTTCTGAGGGCCCGGGGTGGGGAACCCACTCTTTGATATTGTTGATGTGCAGGGTCTTTACCTGTCATGGGGACCACCCATAACACACTTTATACGTCAAGGGCCCCAGCTGCTTCTCGAGGGTGAAGGGGCTGACCCAGGGGTCTCCCTTCTCTCCGCCCATTACTCGGCTTGAAACCAGGATGAAGCACCCTGATGACAATTCCCTTGTCTTGGCCCACTGGTCATACCACATTTTCTGTTTGGCTTGAGCAGTGGCCAGGTTTTGCTTGGCCAGGGATCAGGCTGTCTCTAACCTCTCGCGCAGCAGCCTCATGTGCTTGTCTGCCGGTTGTTCTTCACTGGCTGGGGATTTGACCCACTGGTCCTCGAGCAGGTGTAGGATGCCCCTGGGTTGACAACCATATATCAGCTCAAAAGGGGAATATCTGGTGGATGCTTGGGGTGTTTCTCACAGGGCCAATAGTAGGAGGTCAAAGTCTAAGGCTTGGGCATGGACATGGGCATATGACAACCGTCTCAGCAACTGCTTTATAGTCTGATTCATGCATGTACCAACCCATCTGTTTGGAGGTGGTACATGGCGGTAAAGAGTTGGCAGATGTGCAGGGCATCGCACTCCTTCATGAATTGTGCCGTGAATGGCTTCCCCCTATCCATCAGGATCTCCCAGGGTAGCCCCACCTGTGAGAAAAACTGCATTAGGCTCCTAGCCACCCCCGGGCTCTTCATACTTGTTAAGGGAATGGCTTCCGGGTATCTCTTAGCATAGTCCACTAAGACCAGCACATACCGGGCTCCATGGGCAGTCTGTGAAAGGGGTCCTATGAAATCCATTGCCACTTGTTTGAATGGGGTGCCTATTAAGGGAAGGGGAGAGAGGGGGGCTTTGAGGGGGAGTGGGAGTTCACTTATTGGCACGGCCCACATGAACTTGTAAACTGTGTGACTTCCCTGTAAATGGAAAGCCAAAAAACCACCCTAGAATGCATTTTAAGGTATTCTTGATCCCCTGATGACCCGCCCAAGGGTGGTCATGGGCCTGGGCCATCACCGCTTCCCAATATCCCACTGGGACCAATAGCTGGCGTTGTGTTCCAACCCTCCCCTGGACTTCCTGGTACCATACCCCCCCAACCCGTATTATGCAGGCTGACTGGGCCACCAATCGGGGGTTGAGTACCTCTCCATCCTGCTCTGCTACTCTTCCTTGAAGGGCAGCCAGGGACTCATCTTGATCTTGGGCCTGTAGGAAGGCAGGATCTTGATGCCACTCAGTGGGGCTGCCCCCTGATAGCTCCTCTTCTTCATCACCTTTCTTCTCCATGGTCTCCTCCTTGGCGGAGGCCACCCACAAGGGTCCCTTGTCAGCTTGCTGTGACATAAACAGGAGGAAGTCTGGAGCATCCCTCCCTAACAGCACTGGGAAAGGCAAATCTTGCACATGGGCCATCAGGAGCGCTCGCGGCACCCCCAAATACGCTATTGGTACCAACACCACTGGGCAGCTCTCCTTGTGCCCGTGAAAACAGGATATGTCTGTCTCTCTGAGCAAGGGTAGCTTGTGGTCTGCGCCTACCATGGAGATAGAGCTCCTGCTGTCCAGGAGAGCCATCTGTTGTCGTCCACTCAACTCCAGCCAAACCATGAAGGGGGGGGTCCTGCAGGCTGTCTTCTGAGGCCAGCAATGCGGATTCCCAACTCACGTCACACTCCATCAATGGGCACTTGCATCGAAAATGGCCCATTTGGCCACAACTGAAACAAGGCCTGGGGTCCGGACCCCTGCCTGGCCCTGCTCTCCCCTCCATTCTCCTGCTTGCTTCAGCGTTTTCGGGTGGTCTGACCCCAGGTGGAGACAATCACCATCATGGTCCAAACCCTGTAGCCCCTAGGCATGGGGGCAGGGGATGTGCCTGCCCCCCTCATGGTCATTCTGGGCCACTCCCTGTCTTCTCAAGTCCGCCCTGCCCCGTGGAGGCACCACCCTCTCATCCTCAGTACCCATCATGCTTGCAAGGGGCCACCAGTCCTTCTGCCGCTATAAAGTTCTCCCAGACTTCAAGAGCCTCACCCACGGTTTGCAGTTGCCAACACATAATCCAGTGTCATGTGCACGGAGGGACTATTTGCAGTAACTGTTTCAGCACTACTAAATCAACCACCCTCTGAGCATCATCTGATTTGGGCCCCAACCAGCAAGTGACCTCGTCCTTGAGGGCAGCTAACACGGCTCGGGGTTGGTCACCTGGATGCCAGGTGATCAACCTAAATTTCTGGTGGGATGACTTGGGGGTCACGCGATAGTGGTCAAAGATTGTGGCTTATACCTTATCATAGTCCGTGGACTCCTCTTTGGTGAGGGCCTTGACTGCTGCTTGTGCGTCCCCCCGTAAGGTAGGGACTCAAAATCACTGGCCACTGAGCTCTGGGTCACCTGGCGGCATCAGCTACCTGTTCGAATTTTTTGATGTATGCCTCAATATCATCATCTGGTGTCAACTTGGTTAACAGTACCCAGGAGCCACGGGAGGGCCACGTCTCATTGGGCTATAGCGGAGCGACACCCCTGTGGCCTCCTTGCTCCATCGTCCGCTGGAGGTCTCAGACCAAGGCAGCTTGTGCCACCTGATGCTGCTGGGAGACTTCCTGTAGCAGACAGGTAGTGTGTTCTGTCAGCCACTGGCCAAACTGGGTTAAGTCCATCTCAGCCCCCCCTCTCGGGAAGACCCCTCTCTATGACTAAGTCTTGACTGGCATCTGATTCCATTGACGCTTCACTCCTTGACTCCCGCAGAGCTGCCTCCAGGGTGCGGGTGGGCCTTAACACTCTGGTGGCTGGGGTCCACCCTGGGGGGGTCAACAAATGGGGAAGTGGCCTCCTTAATGGACCACCAGTGCCTGCATCCTCCACCACCTTGTCACGCTCCTGTATGCCCCCTGGTGGCGCCGCCTGTTCGGCCATGGTCCTGCATCACCCAAGAGGTGGGGGTGGGATGTGGAGGAAGAAGGCAGGACCTCAGAATGGGGAGAGGCCGGGTTACTTCACCAGGTGGCCTCAGCCCCTGCATGGCCAGTGACCATCTGGAGTGCCTTGATGTTCTCTCTCTCTCCTCTCAAGTGCAGCTCCTTTGTCCTTCTTGTGCATGCCTCTTCCTCCCTGGCCCTCCTTTCCCTTCTTCCTTTTATTCCCTCCTCCACCTCTTGTTTCTCCCCCCTCCTTTCCCTTCCTTCCCTTTGGTGTAGTCCCCTGTCAATTTCCCACTCTTCTATTGCCATTGGCTTCTTCGCCTCCCCTCCTTCTCATTGTCTCCCACCCCCACTTCTTTCCTGGGCATTCCGCCTGTCCCCACCCCTTTCAGAAGGCAGCTCTGTCGAGCCGCCCATGTTCAGGCATCCTTTCCCTGGCCCCATCTCAGAGCTGCAGCTGGGCACCAGCATGGTTTGACCAGCCCGGGGTCCTAGCCTCTTCTTCCTTGCAGGCATAGCTCAGCAAGCCCCGGGTCCTCATGGCCCCCTCAGCTGGACCCCCGCACGTCCTGGCTGTGCCTTCTTTGAGCCCAGGCCTTTCCCAGCCAACGGGCCTCATTCGGGCAGCTCCCCCAAGTCTTCTCTCCTCTGCTGCCCCATCACCGGTGCTGTGAGTGGGCCGCTGGCTGCCTCCTGCAACCCCAGGTGTGTGGGGAAACGTTCCGCCGCAGCTGGGGCTGGGGCTCCCAGGATGCCAGGAGGCCCTGCAGCGGGACACTACTCAAGGGAGTCTCAGAGCAGCTTACAAACTCCTTTCCCTTCCCCTCCCCACAACAGGCACCCTATGAGCTGGTTGGGGCTGAGAGAGCTTTGAGACAACTGTCCTTGAGAGAACAGCTGGTACAGAGCTATGGCTTGCCCAAGGTCATCCAGCAGGTACAAGTGGAGGAGTGGGGAATCAAACCTGGTTCTCCCAGACTGGAGTCCATGCACTTAACCACTACACCAACTGTTGAAAGACCTGAGTCAGATTGAGGTGACAAGAGAGAAGGTCCTATGACTGATAGAGAATTTAAAAATCACCAGGCCTTGATGACATATATCCAGGAGTTCTGAAAGAACTCAAATATGAATTTGTGTATGTAATATTTCCTTAAAATCTTCCTCCATTGCTGAGGACTGGAAGGTAGCGAATGTCACCCCCATCTTTAAAAAGGGTTCCAGAGGAGATCCAGGAAATTACAGGCCAGTCAGTCTGACGTTAACACCAGGTATGTTGGTGAAACCATTATCAAGGAGAGAATTAGTAGGTATGTTGATAAACAAAAACTATTGAGGCTGATTCAGCATTGTTTCTGTAAGGGAAGATCTTGTCTCACTAACCTGTTAGTGTTCTTTGAGGGGGTGAACACACATGTGGACAAGGGGGACCCAATAGATGTTGTTTACCTTGACTTCTAGAAAGATTTTGATAAAGTTCCTCACTATAGGCTCCTAAGTAAGCTCAACAGTAATGGGATAAAAGGACAAGTCCTCTTGTGGATCAAAAACTGGCTAATTAATAGAAAACAGAGTGAGTATAAATGGACAGTTTTCTCAGTGGAGGGATGCTAAGCAGTGGAGTACTACAAGGCTCAGTACTGGATCTGTTGTTTTTTAACTTGTTCATTAATGATTTGGAGTTGGGAGTAAGCAGTGAAGTGGCTAAATTTGCAGATGACACCAAGTTGTTCAGGGTGGTGAGAACCAGAGAGGATTGTGAGGCACTCCAAAGGGATCTGTTGAGGATGGGCAAGTGGGTGTCAATGTGGCAACTGGGGTTCAATGTGGCCAAGTGCAGATTGGGGCCAAAAATCCTAACTGTAAATACATGTTGAGGGGTACAACCTGGTGGAGACTGAGCAAGACAGAGATCTTGGAGTCATAGTAGATAACTCACTGAAAATGTTGAGACAGTGTGTGACAGTAATAAAAAAATGCCAACACTATGCTGGAGGTTATTAGGAAGGGAACTAAAAACAAATCAGTCAGTATCATAATGCCCCTATATAAATTGATGGTGTGATCTCATTTGGAATACTGTGTGCAATTCTGGTCACCGCACCTCAGAAAGGATATTATAGCATTGGAAAAAGTGCAGAAAAAGGCACCCCGAATGATAATGAATCCATCTTTGGATCCAGCTGAACTGGCTATTGGCTGGTTTCTAAGTTGCCCTATTTGTGCAAGATAA
Organism: Lepidodactylus listeri; assembly: GCA_029233225.1. Lineage (NCBI taxonomy): Eukaryota > Metazoa > Chordata > Lepidosauria > Squamata > Gekkonidae > Lepidodactylus > Lepidodactylus listeri. The sequence goes on along the minus strand of JARCFY010000001.1, from coordinate 111,051,898 downwards.
TAGAGAGGACAGAGGCAATTCAGTTACAAGGCTTCTTGGATGATGCTTCCATCTTAGACCACTTCCAGTTCAGCTTGCACCTGGGCCATGAGACAGAGATGGCACTGGTCGCTCTCACAGATTACCTCGGAGGCATCGGGATCTGGGCAGAATGTCAGTGCTGTTGCTGTTAGACCTCTCAGCAGCATTCAACATGATTAATTGTTAGCTACTGACCCACCACCTCGCCGATGCTGGAATTCAGGTGCTGGCTTTGCAGTGGCTTCTCTTTCCTCCAAGGTTGAGGACTAAGGGTGGCATTAGGGGATCAGCTATCCCAGAGGCACCCATTTCAAATGGCAAAACTTCAATTTGCAATGTATTGAAGACCTAGTCACATCATAATTTAATATTGGCAATTCCCAGTCACCAGAAATTAAATGCAATAGCATGGCACCAATAGAGTATATGAAATAGTACTAAAAATCTTGAAACATCGCCTTCAGTATTTCAAGACTGAAATGAATCCAGAACAACAGACAAACCTGATGAAGAGTACACAAACAGAATGATTACTGTAATGCCATTGTTTGTTTTAAGTTGTTTTTTCCTTTGTAACAAGTGTATTATATTAGGACCTTGAGCCTAAGATAAGACCTCATTGCTGACTAAATATTACTATAGGAGTTACATCATTCTGAATGTTTGTTGAGCTGTATTGTTAATGCTTAAGCTGTATTCTTGATAATGAATCACTCAAAAATATTCTAAAAATTTACATTTAGCATTATATAAAAAAAGATAAAAATTGTACACAGTGATTTAGTGTTTTACTTAGTTATATACACCATGGTCCAGTTTGTTGCAAATACCTTTAATGTTGGCATTTTCTTTATTTGCCATGTTCAGTGACATGCAGTATATTTTGATGGAAATTATCAGAATTTCTGTTTGTAAAGAAAAATCATTTTCTTTTCAAAACAGGTCTGAACCAAAGTTTGAAAGCCTGTTTCAAAAAGCCACTTTGGTTCTAAAACTTTCCCTAGAGACAGAGAAGAGAGATAACAGTAGGGCAAAATGATCTTGTCTCCCATTTGCCTCCTTTTGAGCTTTCTTGCTGTTATCTTAGAAGCTCGTTAGGCACATTCTGATTCAATTACCACCAAAGTGCACCTGGTTGTGAGATCGAGCTTGTTAGCTGCAGAAATAAGTTTCGTTCTTACAATTATGGGATGTTAATTAGCTTAGCAACAGAGAAAGAATTACATCATTGAAATGCCCTTTGATTGGTCACTGGCCATGGCTCTTTCAGAGGCCATTTTTCTATAAAGTGCCTTGTTTAATGGAACACGGGGCTAGCTGTTGTCTACTCAGACTGGTGTGGTCAAGTGGGCGAGTTAGTCACAATGATAACTGGTGACTAGGCCTGGACAGGCCTCTCTCTGATTTATGGATTACAACTGCGTGGATCTCTGTTTTGTCTGAACCTGTGAAGGTAACTTGTTTCTTAAATGTTTAGTTAGGCTATATAAGCATAAGTTTTTTTTTGTTTTATCCCTCCTTCAAGTCTTGTCTTGTTTTATAATATATATTTTTACTTTGAGACTTTCCTTGAATTCTTGCAACCGTAAAGCCTAAATCTATTTTGCCTTGGACCAGACCACATTTCTACTGGGTAACTTGTTTTAGTGACACCCTGAGAGGCTGGGAAGTGTGGTTCTCTATTCCGATTCTGGTGGGGTTATTCTGAGAGAACCTGGTGGCAGTACTACTTTACACTTTTGGAGGCGGTAGGCTTTCTCAAGTGTTTTGTAAATTTTTGTGCTGTGCTGTGACCTCTATGAACCCCACAGTTTACCCCGGAAGGGGTGGCTGCGGTGACACTATTAAACACATGTAAATGTTTGTTTTAAAAGAATTGCCACCATGGTGTAGTAACTAAGACTTAAGATAGGAAACTGCACAGGAACTGGTGCAAACCCAAGCAAGTCTTGCAGTGTTAGCAAAGCAAGTGTTAGCAAATTAGGCCCCCTCATTTTGTTAAAAACTAATGGGCACTTCCATGTGACTGTCCAGATTCCATGATTGTCTCTGCCATGATTTAAATGATGCTCTGAGTTAGCTGTGCAGGAGGGAAAAGACAGGTATAAATGTTGTATTGATTTTTTCCTGCTATAGAAATAATCGTGGGTTAGAGAGGCCACTGAAATAATAGAAAAGGCATGAGGGAAACTAATTAAATATTCCTTTTATGGTTTACCAATGACTCTTTTGCAATTTGGTTCTCAGAAAAGGCAAAGAATTGCAAAGCCAAACATTTTTTTCCATATTAATCATTCACAATTTCTTTAAAAATATGCTACAGACCAGCTATCCACAATTTCATACTCCCCTTTTCCCGTCGGATCCATTCTGATAATATGAATGCCTCTATGGGTACGAACCACATTTTTTGTAATTCAGTTCATGGCTGAACCACAAAGCAAACTGCAAACTGATATGCCAGTTCATGAACTGAACTGGTTTGTATCAGTGTATGAGGCATTTAAAATTTAAACCCCTGCTTTCTGCTCCCTACAGCTTTTCACAAGGAGTAGAAAGCAGGAGTTTCCAAATATGACTATTGCTCAGCTGTTTGGTTTAAATGGTTCTGAGCCATTTAAACCCTGCTTTCTGCTCCCCATGAAGCACCACAGGAAGCAGGGGTCTCCAGACTGCTGCTCAGCTGTGTGGTTTAAATCACTCCAAGCCATTTAAATCCTGCTTTCTGTTCCCTGTGGCTTTTTGGAGTCATTTAAACCCCTGCTTTCTACTCTTCGTGAACTGCCACAAACTGCATCAAAATTCATGGACGTTTGTGGCAGTTCTTCAGTTCATGTACATCACTTTGTAAACCACAGAATTTTAATTCGACAGCCGGTTCATGCCCATCTCTATTGATCACAACTGAATTTCTTAAGAGAGAGGACTTGATCATGGATGTTTGGGACCATTTCCAGAATCAATTTGCACATTTATCAAATTGAGTCAAAAAGCACTGTTCAGTTGATTTGATAGTGAAATGTTAAGCTCATACTATGTTTTTTTTAAAAATTGTAACAACTGTAATTCTTTAATAATAAGAAGGAAAGAGATTGGATTTATACCCCACCCTTCACTTGTAGTCTCAAAGCGGCTTACAAATTCCTTTCCCTTCCCCTTCCCACAACAGACACCTTTAAGGTAGGTGGGGCTGAGAGAGTTCCAAGACAACTGTCCTTGAGAGAACAGCTGGTACAGAGCTATGGCTTGCAAACGGTCATCCAGCAGGTGCAAGTGGAGGAGTGGGCAGTCAAACCCAGTTCTCCCAGATTAGAGACCATGCACTTAACCACTACACCAAACTGGCTCTCCAGTTAATAAGAGACTGTACTCCTTTTTGCACAACTCCATGAACAATATGAACTGTCTACCTTTCTAACTATGGTAACACTGCTATATAAATCACCATTCAAAAGAGCAACGAAGTTGTGTCACAAAAAAGTAGAGGTTATTAGCATGGAACAAAGACTTGAACAGAACTATCTCAGAAAAACATTGGAAACAAATATGGGGTTCCACAGTCTACAATTCAAGGTCAATTCCTATCCAAGCACAAGCAAACAAACTTTACTTAGACGGTACTTAACTCCAAACAAATTGGCCCACATGCTACCATCTCAATCTCCTAATTGTTGGAAATTATGTGGCAATCATGGATCGTTCTTTCACTGCTGGTGGCTGTGCCCACATATTAGTAAATTCTGGTCAGAAGTTATCCAAGAAATTAAAAAGGTTATGGGGTTATCTATTCAAAAGGACCCTGCATTAATTCTGTTAAACCTATGGCGCAAATCTCAAATCTGCAATAGGGATAGGGAATTAATCTCAATCCTTATCATGGTGGCAAAAAACGTAATTGCAACGAAATGGAAAGACAACACCACACCAACAATGGAGCAACGGTACAGAAAAGTTTGGGAATATTTCCTATCCAATAAAATAACAGAATGGACAATCCGAAATGAAAAAAACAACTGAACACAAGAGTGCAATGTTTAAGAGGACTAGATTTATAGAAACACAAGAGGATATTTTAAACAATGTTAAGCAATGTTAAGCAAACTAGTCATGTAGATCAATCAGCCTTGATACTGTTTCATTAAACTAAAGCAAGACAAAGAAAAATAAAAAAAAGGAGGGGGGGAAAAACCCTTAGAAAATATTTGATTGAAGACACTATGATAATATATAAAAACTGTACAAACCTTATAGCTGTACTATATATCATGTACTGTATTGTTCAAGATATGAAAAAAATAATTCTTGTATTGTAAAATGCTTTTAATTTACAAAAAATAAAATAATAATTATGCAAAAAAAAAGTAGAGGTTGAAGTAGTTCCAATACTAGTGATTACTTAACTTGGAATGGAAAATTCAGGAACAGTTTATACAAACAAAATGATTGCATGGATGCAGTTGTATATTTGTCACTATGGCAACTCGTAACATGTTGTGCCATATTTATTTATTTATTTATTTATTTATTTATTTATTTCATTTTTATCCCGCCTTGCCGGCGAACTGCTATGTAAACCTATGAAACAGCCTTAGACTGAGGCTGAATTTTATCTGGTAAGGAATATGGAAAAGGGCTCTGCATGTCTTGGTTCTCTAAATGGTTGAGACACAGAATGTCACCAATGAAGCAAGAAAACAAATTTTTGTAATGCTCTCCAAAATTATAAAGATAAAAGAGATTTCTAGGATAAGAACAGAGAGAGGGGAAAGAATCAAAAAGAGGCGGGGAAGTCTGCCCTAGAAGGCAATAATGCCTATCACTGCCTCACCATCTTGGTGTTAACAGAAGTAACCTGGACTCAGTCTGGAAAAGTGTTGAATAAGGCTCCTCCTGGAGGGGAGGGGGAAGTTTGATGTTCTTCCTCCCTCTGGCATTTGTGTTTGAACACCTTCAGCGAGGCAGGATCCAGAGCACTGAAAAAATGCTGTCAGCAGGCAGCCATCTTCCCCAGAAGTCCGCTCTTGACAAACTTGATAAGAAGTTCTCTAATGTTAATTACTACTGGGAACTCAAGTGATAATCCTGGAGAATAGTTATAACTACTTCTGCCTCCTTGGATGGAGCATTCCTGCTATTTTGAAAAGCAAAATTCTCCTTCGTTAGATGAATAACCACTACTTTCAGCATCTGGTGCAGCAGAGTGAATTAGTAGTAATAGTATCACTACCATAACAACACCTATTACTGTCAAAATATAAAACTAATCTTAGAAGTATATTGTTTGTCGTCGTAATCACTGTAAGATGTGAAGTTACTTCATAATACTAATTGTTATTATTTTGGGGGGGGGGGGGGAACACCAGGAACTAAGTCAAAGTTACTGTGAAAAATCAGAGTAATCATTTATATAATAATGTTCTTTGACCAGACAATACAGTATACACTGGCTTTGTTTCTAAACCACCAACAATAAAAGTTTTCTTGTAAAACCAGAAATAATGTTTTGCCTGATATCTATCAAGTTAACATATGCTTTAAGTTGTTGGTTATGACTGGGACTAAAATTCTCTTTTTGCAAACAAAAGTGCTATCTGATTTTCCCTAAACCAGCCTTTGAAGGAAATTATGTCTGATCAGATGAAAGAACTATGTGGTCTATGATATGTTACTCTTGTCATTAGTGATATGGTAATTATGATAATTTTCATATTAGCTCTGTTGAATTTGTATTAAATATTACAATTTACTAGCTACAATATCTACATTGCAATATGTACCCAAAAAACAACTTGGGCAGGACTGAAGACAGGCATCCCCTGTAGGGCTTTTGATTCTCCCTTTCCAAACAACAGCTTTGTATGCTAAAAAACAATCTGCTTTTGGCAAAATGTCCCCAGCACCAAAAAGCAATTTGCTGTTCAACATGTAGGGAGTGGAAATAATTTGCTGTTCAAAAAATACACCCATTAGGCACATAAATATAGCTGTACATTTCTTTGGATCCCATGTTTTAAATTATCCATTGTTACTGCCAATGGCATGCCTTGTTGTTGAGGAAAATTAGCTATGTGGCAGGGGAGGCCAGAGAGGTACAGGGACCGCAGAGCAATTGTATACCAAGGTCCAGTACAGTAGGAAGACTCCAGATTTGAAGAGTAAATAAAATAGTTTTTATTAAAGTATTCCCCTAATTACAAGCACACTAAATATTCCAAAAGAGCTAGCAATACAGAACTAAGAAAGCAGCGGTGATTGATAGTGAATAGAGGGGTTAGTTTATTTATTTCTTAGATTTTTATCCTGCCCTCCTCGCCTCATGGCAGGCTCAGGGCAGCTACCAACATATTTCATACACAATAAAATAATATAAAACTACAAAAAAACATACACTACCCATTATACAATTTCAGTACAAGATGGCACTTCATTACCCCCTCCCCATCTGAGCGGTGTCAATAGGCATTATACAAAATATCCACTTGGTGCTGATGGTGTAGGCAGCAATCTTCAGTACTCGGGCCAGGGCTATTAAATCATGGTGACTCCCACTTGAAAGCCAGGTGGAAGAGCTCCATCTTGCAGGCCCTGCAGAACTATAAAAGGTCCCGCAGGGCCCTGATGTTCTCTGGGAGCTCATTCTACCAGTGTGGGGCCACCACTGAAAAGGCCCTGGCCCTCGTTGCTGCCAGTCAGGCCTCCCTGGGCCCTGGAAGAACCAGGCAGTTCTGGGAACCAGATCGAAGTGCTCACTGGGGTACATATGGGGAGAGGCGATCCCTCAGGTAAACAGGTCCCTGGCCATATAGGGCTTTATAGGTAAGCACCAACACCTTAAACTGGATTCGGTATGCTATAGGCAGCCAGTGCAGTACCTTCAAAGTGGGCTGAATGTGTTCCCGCAAAGGGAGACCCAATATCAGCCTCGCCGCTGCATTCTGCACCGGCTGCAGCTTCCGGGTCTGGAATAAGGGCAGCCCCATGGTAGAGAGCATTACAGTAATCCAGTCTTGAGGTGACCAGCGCGTGGATCACCATAGCCAGGTCATTGCGTTCAAGGAAGGGAACCAACTGCTTGATCAGCTGTAGATGGTAGAAGGCTGATCTTGCAGTGGCTGCTACCTGGGCCTCCATTGTTAACAAGGTTTCCAGGAGCACTTCCAAGCTCCTAACCTCCAGCGCTGGCACCAACAGTGCCCCATCGAAGGTCGGGAGAGGGACCCTAACCTCAGACCGCTCCGACTCAGGCAAAGGACCTCTGTCTTCGTTGGATTCAACTTCAATCAGCTCTGCCTAAGCCAACCAATCACAGCTGTCAATGACAGGCCCAGATCTCCTGGACTAGAGTCTGACCCAACAACAGATAGAGCTGGTTATCATCAGCATATTAATGAGAACCCAGCCCATGCCTCAGAGCAATCTGGGCGAGGGGGCGTATATAGATATTAAACAATGTTGGGGAGAGAACTGCACCCTGCAGCACACCACACACTAATGGGTGTCTTTAAGACAGTTGCTCCCCAATCGCCACCCTCTGTCCCCAGTCTAGGAGAAACGAGGAAAGCCACTGTAAGGCCAGCCCCTGAATCCCAACATTGGTGAGGTGGTGGGCCAGTAGTTGATGGTTGACCATGTTGAATGCCGTTGACAGGTCTAACAACACCAACACCGCCATACCGCCTCAATCCAGATGCCTTCGGAGGTCGTCTGTGAGGGCGACCAGCACTGTTTCTGTCCCATGGCCTGGTTGGAAGCTGGACTGGAAGGGATCTAGTATGGAGGCATCATCCAAGAAGCCCTGCAAGTGGTCCACCACCACCTTCTCAATTAACTTACACAAATAGGGTAAGTTGGAAATGGGCCGATAGTTGGCCAATTCAGCCGGATCCAGTGATGTCTTTTTCAGAAGGGGACATACAACTGCCTCCTTTAGGGCACTAGGAAACACCTCCTTGGTGAGGGATGTGTCGATGACTTCCATTAGCGCCCCTCGTAAACCATCCCAGCTGGCCTTAACCAGCCATGATGGGCATGGATCGAGACTGCATGTGGTTGGATGGACTGATCGGAGCAGCTTGTTGACCTCCTCTAGGCAGAGTGGATCGAAGTAATCCAGAATGTGACCAGAAGATGTGCGTGGAGCCTCAAGTTCCATTACTGTATCAACTGTGGCAGGGAGATCCTGAAGGAGCAATAAGATTTTATCTGCAAAATCCTTCCCAAAAGCCTCACAGCCAGTCTCCAATTCCCTATCGTTTGGTCCGCATTGCAGTACCATTGTTAAAGACCGAATTGTTCTAAATAATTGGGCTGGGCGGGAATTCGCAGACATGATCATGGCTGCGTAAAATACTTTCTTTGCAGCCTTGACCACCATCTCATAGGCTTTCATAAACATCCTATAGGATGCTCTTGCTGCCTTGTCAGGAGCATGATGCCACCATCTCTCTAGCCATCTAAGTTCCCACTTCATTGCCCTCAGCTTCATTGCCATGTATACCATGGGGCGAGTTGTGAGCGGGCGTGCAGAGGGCACCAGGGAGCAATGTCATCGATGGCTGCCAAGAGCCGGTTTTGCCAGTTCTTGACTAGCTCATCCAATGAGCTGCCAGGGGGCATCGGATCCTGCAAAGCCAACTGGAATCACATGGGATCCATTAGGCTTTGCGGGCAACCTAAAATCTGCTCGCCACCCAAACAGGGTTGGAGCGACAGGTTCACCCGGGCCTTCAGGGCATGATGGCATGACTGTAGTCGTAATCCGGTCCACCATAAACCCTGCCGCAAAAATCAGATCGAGCGTGTCACCGGCTCTGTGCATGGGAGTTGAAACAAATTGGAAGAGCCCCAGTGCTGCCATGGATATCATCAGGTCCATTGTCTGCATGGAGGTTGCATCCTCAGCATGGATGTTGAAGTCACCCAGGACTAATAGCCGAGGGTGCTCAAGCACCCAGCCTTATATGGCCTCTAGCAGGGATGGCAGGCTGCTTGCCGATGCGTTGGGTGGTCGGTACACCAGCCAAACAGCCAATCTCTCCTTGGCTTCCCAGACAAAGCTGGCACACTCTGTGCCTGCAAGATTCAACGGTGGGAGCATCCTGAAAGTGTAACTCTCCCAGATGAACAATGTCACTCCTCCCCGTGCCCCTGAGTCCAAGATTGGTGAAGGATTGAGAAACTGGGGGGGGGCAGTTGAGAGAGAGCCACAGTCTCCCCCTCCAGCACCAAGGTCTCGGTCATGCACACCAGGTCCACATCCTGCTCAGACACAAAGTCATGCAGGGTTCTGGTCTTATTATTAATGGACCTGGCGTTACACAGCACCAATGTTGGAGTGGGGTTCTCTCTCCTAGCCACACAACCTGTTACCCTTGGGATGGGGCGCAGACTGGGAGGGAACCGAGTTATGGGGTAATATCACCTGTCCAGATGTGCAGAAGTCCTTGAAGAAAATAGCACCAATGACCAGTGTTATGCGCTATGGGAAGGTCCAAAGAGAGAGAGACAGAGAGAGTGGACAGATATAGACTTTGGAGAACAATGCTGGCCAATAGAAGGTCTTGAGGGACTTGTCTCAGGTGAAGACAAAAGATTACCTGGGCCAATCATGATCCCAGGGGGTGTGGCATCAGGAGGAGCCAGACCTAGGTGTGACCAATGAGGTCTCAGAGGTGGTAGAGTCTGGATTCACAATAGCTATGATGGGATTACGTTGATGGCTGAATGAGTTTGATTATCAGGGCAGGGCAGATTGAATAGATTCCCAGGTATAGACACAAGGTGGGAGTCCCTGATTAGGATCAGGAAGGGATGTGTAATTGGTTCATCTCAGTATCCTGAGGGAAGGAGCAGGAAAGACAGCTGTGAAGACAAAGAATTCTCACTTAGACATAGGTGCATGCAAAAGGGCTGGGTGAAGTTCTGGAGACAGAAGGGCTATTCGCCAGGTGGTCTTTGAATAGCCTTTAGAAATGTAGATACTTTACCTGGTGGAATAATGCAACCAGCACTACTGCATTCGTATTATTTCTAGAAGCCTTGGTATTATTTCTAGATTTTACTTCTTAGCCTGGAGTTCCTGAAACTATGTTGTCAATAAGGCCTGGTATGTAATTTAAAAATCTAGATGAAAAGGGATCACAGTCATGCGAGATATAACAATTCTCTGCAAGAGATGGAGTGAAATCAAGCTTATAATAGTATTTATTTGCTCTTTGATAATCTTGTAGTTTTTGGAGAAAAATGCATGTTTTTAAAGAACAGATGTTTATGAGCTAGTTAAAATGTAGCTGATTTTCTGCTCTTAGTGGCTTCTAGATTTTCCTGTTCCACAACTATTTTTTTTCAGTTCTTTACTAAACTCAGCAGGGAATGTATCGACAGTGGGGGGTAAAAGGCTGTGGATTACTTTTAAACTGTTCTTCTGCATATTCAGTAGCAAGAAAACAATACAAAACTAACCTTAAATCCCATTAAAGCAAAGTTAAGACAGTGTAATGGGAACTAAATGGTACAAAGCAGTGAAATGTAGTGTTGCATCAGCCATACACCTACTTAGTTTTGTTCCATGCTAGTAAATACAATTGATGGGAAAGTATGGATAGAAATCTTCACAGTGTTTGTGGAAGGTATCATTTGTTTTTACATAGTTTTGAGAACATGGTTCAGTATTAACATGCAGGAAGAGGAGTACAAACAACCAGCTTTTCACAAGGTAAAATGTCAGCAGCTTTGGTCATTTCTTAATTGTTGCTATGTGTTCCAATATAATCAGTATAATCTGTGGAGGCTGTTATGCCACCTATAGTTACTATGGAATAAAGACCTATCCCATCATGTATTGTTTCTGTGTTTTGTTACTAGTTTCTTTCTTTTTTACAGATTTACATTATGAGGGTGGAGATTTAAATACAACTGTCCTGTGTATAACTCAATTAACGACAGTTATTCTCAAGTAAACATCATTTTTCCTTTTTTTTTAATGGTGCCTGTTGTAAATTACCTCCAGAAAACAGGCAAACAAAAATCTGAAAAAGGTCCTCTTAGTGCATTAAAATCAAAATTAAGTATTTAGACACATTCTGTTGTAAAACAACAAATTAACAAATATAATTTTAGACATATCAAGAAATAATCTATTGCTAAATTTTAAAAATCCAGACTCCAAAAGATTTTTTTTTCAATCATGAAAATATTTATTCATATTTAAAATGTTCAGAGTACTACAGTTGTTATTGTGAGTGCTGAAAACCATAGGGGACAAAAGTTGGAAAGAACAAGTTATTAGCAATAAAACAATTGTGCAAGAAATTTGAGAATTATGCAAAAATTTATAACTGAATTCCATGATAAATGGCATATAAAATATTTTTTTAAAAGAAGATAAATATTCTAAAGAATGCAAATAAAGGAATAATTGATAGACCAGTGGAGGTGACTGAAATAGTAAATGTAGCAAGATCGTTAAAACTAGAGGAAACTCTAAATCCTGATGGCCTTCCATTTGAACGTTATAAATAATTTTTGTCGGTACCAGGGCTCTTTTTCAGCAGGAACGCACTGGAACGCCGTTCTGGCTGGCGTCTGAGCCTGCCCTGCCCCCCTCCCTGCCGGGCCTGAGCTGTTTACACTTAAAGGGAAAGTTCTTGCAGAGATCCGGCAGGAAAATCCCCACCCGGCACTTTCCCTTTAAGTGCAGAGAGCCAGCAGGAGAAAGCCCCACCCAGAGATTAAGCACGGGGCTAGGCTCTTTGCACTGAAAGGCCTGGCTCTGCATTTGGCTTGCCGATGTTGTGTCGCTCTCCCTGCTCCGGTAAGTGCCTCCCTCATCTCTTTTCCTTCTCTCTCTGTCTCTCCCCCCACCTTTCTTTCTGTCATTCATTTTTTCTGTCTTTCTCTCTCTCTGTCCCCACCTTCCTTCCTTCCTTCCTTCCTTCCTTCCTTCCTTCCTTCCTTCCTTCCTTCCTTCCTTCCTTCCTTCCTTCCTTCTCTCTCTCCCCCCTCACCTACCTTTCTCTCTCTCTCTCCCCTACATTTATTTATTTATTTAGTTCTTTCTTTCTTCCCCCTCATCTACCTCTTTCTTTCTTTCTTTCTTTCTTTCTTTCTTTCTTTCTTTCTTTCTTTCTTTCTTTCTTTCTTTCTTTCTTTCTTTCTTTCTTTCTTTCTTTCTTTCTTTTTGTTTCATTTCGTTCTTTGTGTTTTTATTAAAAAAATTATTGAAAAGGGGAATGTAAAAAAGAAGAGAGCCCAGAAAATGCTGCTTTCGACAATATCTTTAATTTTTGAGAATCTCTTTAGTTTTCTCATGGCATCTTCTGTTTAAGAAAAGTACATTTGAAGCCTGAGTTCATTATTGTGTCTTGTTGGGAATGGGTTGCAAATATATGTGTGTCTAAAGTCTGTATTAAAGTGGTTTGGTGCTCACTGCCATGCAAGAGAAAACATCTGAAAAAGTAGCTTCATTGTTGTGTGTGTTGGCAGAACACTTGACTGTTGCATGGGGGACTTTGGGGGACATCTGCAGAGAAACAAAGTTGTAACTAAAAATGAGCATGGTCAGCAGCACTTTGGAGATTGCCTGTTTTGTGAAATTTAAAAAGTGGGCAGAGTTTCTGATGAAGATGATTGTCCCTCTTCTCCTGCCACTGGGCTGACATCTGCCTTTAATGGGTCAGCAAAGTTGATGTTCTTAAACCTCCTAATAAGAGAGATTTCTGCTTCTGAGGAGTTGACTTCCAATGATTGGTGATCTTGTGATGGTAGTGATACTTTGATGTGGTAAAGACCACCTGTTCACAGGATAATTTTACCTGTGGGACAGACTCTGCATGGTAACCACTCCACTGGTACATAATTGCTTGTAAAATGTATTATAGTGTAATAATTCAGGTGGGTAGCTGTGTTGGTCTGAAGCAGCAGAACAAAGTTGGAGTCCAAAGTTTCATCCAAGGTATAAGCTTTTGTGTGCATGCACACTTCTTCCATCTTCACTACCCAAGGGAGTCTCAGAGTGTCTTACAAACTCCTTTCCCTTCCCCTCCCCACAACAGACACTCTGTGAGGTAGGTGGGGCTGAGAGAGCTCTGAGACAACAGCTGGTACAGAGCTATGGCTTGCCCAAGGTCATCCAGCAGTTGCAAGGGGGGAGTGGGGAATCAAACCCGGTTCTCCCAGATTAGAGTCCGCACACTTAACCACTACACCAAACTGGCTCCTAGTATTGTTCTGCCAGTGAACTAGGGTTGCCAACTCCAGGTTGAAGAAATCCCTGGAGATTTGGGAGTGGAGGGTGGGGTTTAGGGGAAGGAGGGACCTAAGCAAGGCATAATGCCATGGACTCCACTTTCCAAAGCAGCCATTGACCTGATCTCTGTAGTTTGGAGCTCAGTTGTAATTCCAGGAGATCTCCAGACCCCACCTGTAGGTTGGCAACCCTAAAAAAATCATATTCAGCATACTAGTTCTGCAGGAAGGCAAGCTGATTTTCATGGGAACCTAACCTTTAGGAATTCATTCCAATCCAGTGTGGGAATAATTGTTGGACATAAGATATTGGTTCAGGCAAGATTTTGTATAGATGGGACAGAAAATAATGTTTTATTGGTTTTGTCAAAACTGACAACAAAGTAAACAGAATAAGAAGCAAAAGTTGGATGTGGCTGGATGACCACACTTCTGGTAACATCGGGTGTGGCCTAATATGTTAATGAGCTGTGCTGTCAGGGGTGTGGCCTAATATGCTAATGAGTTCCTGCTGGGCTTTTTCTACAAAAAGAGCCCTGGTCAGTATCATCATCTTCTTTAAATGAAGGTGATTAATGGTATCATGCAAGACGGTGTTATGTCCAAAAGAAAATGGAATCCTCATTGCTGTGAAGAGGGAGTTAATTAGGAAGTAACAGAATATTTTGAAGAAACAGAGAATGGAAAGAGGGAAAGGAAGGGATTTCAGAAGTTAATTTGGTCTTAATTCATGAGTGATGCCAAATCCCAGGTACAAAAAACAAACCAAAAGAGGTTGTTGGGGGTAGTCTTTTAGATCACCTTGCCCCAAATCTGAGAGAACTGTATACAGTCCGATTTTCACAGGCTTTCTGGTTGTCTGTTTTTGGGTGGGTGAAGGGTCACAAAGGGCTATGGAATGACATTTTTCCTTGTTAATTTAATCAGAAAAAAATAGGTATACTTGTATTATCTATTGGGATGGTATGTCTCTGAAGTTTTGTTTTGTTTTAGTTCTCATAGTCACCAGTCATTCTGGGTTATTGTTTTACAGAGATGATCCTAGTGGTTACAAAAATATCACAAAATGGAATTCATACCTATCGTCTAAGTGAGATACTTCTTCACATGTAGCTCAGGTATCTGATTTGAGTTTAACTTCAGATCCTGAACAAACAATGGAGTCTTACCATTCTGACTTTCTACACACATATACTATGCCACAGGGGTGCATTCTAGTGAAAACTGCTGTTTCCTTTTCTTCTTCTTTGATTTAGCTTACACTTTTTATACTTATGATTTGGTCAACTCACTTTAGCTTCACCAACATGCCATCATGTCACTTCCAGGTTAGTTGTTGACACCGCTTGTTGAGGCATGACATTAACACTTCCCATGCCTCTTAATTCACTGATAAATAGATATAAGCTGTACAATAACATTGGTAATTTAGGACTTTAAGATAAAAGAGTTCTAATGTTGAATAATGGAATACTGAATAAATAAAAGATGATGCAAATATATTTATCTGCTGAGTTGAAACCAAGAAAAACGGATATGCAGATAATATTTAAACGTTTCTCAGAAGTATATAAAATTGAAATAGAAAAATCATAAATATGCTAGTTCGCTAAATTCATGGTTGAATAATATTATATTATTCCAGATTAAATTGAACAGTTTTAGAGCTATGACCTCTAGAGTTATGTGTAGGAGACTCTCAGAACTTCTTATGTGCTGCTATGAATTTTCAGTTGGAATCCATTCTATTTGCTACCATTAAAAAAGCTAATGTTAAGAAACCTAGTTGCTTCATCAAGCATGCTTGCTACTGAACCTTAACATTTCTTATTATGTAAGTTAGTAACAAGAAAAAGTCTTTTACATTGTGATGACATAAAAATCTAAATATATGGGTAGATTTGCACTACAAAAAAAAAGACTGCCCACTTTCTTTAATATAGTGTGAAAGATTTTAGTATAGCAATAAGCTGAAGAGTTTTGAACCAACACTAATGGCCATAGTTAAAGAGATGCTGGCAAACTCAGAGCTGCTTTGATTTTTGCTGTATATTTAATTATAGAATGGCAATATATCTGAATGTGAATGAACTTGTATTAATTCATGTTTATTGTCAACTGAAATAATCACATTATGTTAAGGATCCATTGTGGATCTAATTTTGTGTACATAATGAGAGTTTTGTTTTAAAAATATTTACAGCTCTCAAAATGTGTTTGAAAGATCTCTGCATAGCTAAGACATTCCATTTCCAACTCTCAATACAGATATGCACCATCTAGTACATGTGCTGCCTCTGGAATACATGGACAAGCTAGGAGCACAAGATGATATGTAAGACTTTGTGGAAGCATAGGCTTGTGCCTGATCTCAGAATGCCAAAACAGATGGCACTCTTAGCAATTGAGGAAACAACCTACAGAATCTTTTACTATTGGTCTTACATTAAATGTTGGTATGCATTGGTATTCTATCATTGCATTAATCTCCTGAGTGTTCATGTTCCTATCCCTATGGGCCATCCTATAGTGACCACTGAAAGGGTTGTTGTGAACATGAGAAAGAAATCTAAAAACCAGAATGGGTACAGTGTTAGTGATTTTCAGCTTCCTTTTTTGGACTATTTCCTGTGGCAACACATTTAATGAGATCAGACAAAAATAGCCTAACATTAGGAACGGGTTGGCATCATTCTCTTTGCATTGTACTCATTAAACAAAACAACAACAAACCCGCCTAGCCCCTCATAACTAAGAACTGGACAATTGTTACATGTTACATGCTGTATTTACCCCATATATAAGTCCTATTGAAGTCACTGATCCTTATCTCAAAGTAACCATTTGTAGGACTCAGCTATAAATGGTTACAGAGAAAAGGCATCATGTGTCGATCTCAAAACACAGTCAGATTAATACTGCCAATCTTTCAGGTGCTCTGCACCCAGACCACTTAGGGCTTGTAAATAGATCTCTGGGAAATAACTCTAAGCAAGCAGTAGAATTGTCATCATTGGTGTGTTTTTAATTACTACAATTTTCCCTACACTCCTATTATGGCCTTACAAATACAGTAGAAATTACTCCAGGATTAAAAGGAAAACCAACAGGAGCTTCCACACACTGGTAAGACACTAAGGAAAAAGAGTGATAAATTACCAACAGTACAGTAATCAGGTCTCCTACATTTTAATATAATGTTTCCCAGTCCCACTAGATCTCCCATTTGTCATAGTATTCTACATTCTGTTGATCTCAAAGGAAATAAATCACCAGCTTATCATGTTATTTTCCTCATCCATCTAGGCATCAACATACATTGGACACTGTGGAAAACAGGCATGACAGGAATTCTGAATCAAAGTGCTGTGGATGTTATGCTTTCTGAGAGAGTTTTCTGATTGCTGGTACTATGACTGATGTAGGAACAGTATCTGCTTTGATTAAATTCTCTGAGGCAAAGTCTTGCAGCTTAAGCGGGGAAGTAGGTATCAAGAAATACCATCCTAAGCAGACATATACCCTTCTAAGCCATTGACTTCAATGGACTTAGAAAGGCACAACTGTTTCAGATTGACTTCAATCAGTTTAGAAAGGCATAACTCTGTTTAGAACGGCAATCTTACGGTGTCATTGTAAGATGGTCTGCTCAGGATCCTGTGTGTGTATGTAAAATGTTGTCAAGTCACAGCTGACTTATGGCTATCCCATAAGATATAGAGGCTAACAGAGATGGTTTCCCATTGACTTCCTCTGCATAATGACCCTGGAATTATTTGGTGGTCCCCCATCCAAATACTAGCCAGAACCAACCTTGCTTAGCTTCTGAGTTCTGATGAAATTCGGCTAGTCTGGGCCATCCAGTTCAGGGAACTCAGAATCCTAACTGGATCTGTTTAATGAGACTTACTCCCAGGATTGGGCTTTTAGGATTACATCATTAACCTTCACTCTATTCCCTATAATTCTTCAAAATGCTTAACACCATCCATAATTTATGCTACTTTAGTCTGTACTTAATTTATACCTCAATGTGGATCTAAAGCAGCTCATATTGTTTACCTCTCCTCCATTTCATCTTCACAACAATTCAGTGAAGTAGGCTAGGCTGAGAGTTTGTGACTGGCTCAAGGTCACCCAGCAAGCTTTCATGGCAGAGTGGGGTTTTTGCATAAAACAATGGCAATCACATTTTGTTTTCATTGTCCAACTCATGATCTTATCGTCTTTCAACAGCCTATTCCTTGTTTTCAAAAACATACAATAAGCATGTTTATAAGAGTATGAAATTTGAAAATGAAGCCTTACAGTACCCTGCCCATTTGCAACAACTACCTGGCATCCTAGTTATAAGATATGACAGATTTACAGTATATACGTACAGGTCTTATGTACCTGGCAACAATAATATTTATATGGAACTTCCATTATCAGAAGCCATATTTGTCTGTCAACACCAGTTGCTAGAGAGAAATAACAGGCAAGACTTTGGTGTCTGTGTCCATTTTTGAGCCTTCCACTGCATCTGTTTGGCTGCAGTGGGAAACTGGATGCTGGGTGGACATTCTGTCTGCTCCAGCAGGGTTGGTTAGATGTTTATATTTTTTTTATTTTTAAGAATATATATTTTCTATATGAGTCCTGCTCAAAGCACTTTGCAAATCAAAAATCAATACATTTATTAAAAAAAAAAACAATATAAAAGCCACAAACATAAAATGTCCCTCAAACTAGAATCAGACCATAAAAACAGTTTTCAAAGATGCAACATTTCAGTTAAAACTCTAGGTGAAGAGAAATGTTTTGTCTTGGTGTCTAAAAGACAATAAGTCAAGGAGTCAAACTAGTCTCAAAAATACAGAATGCTGCAATTGGTGCAGAATGCTGCCATCAGGATGTTAACTGAAGTGGGTCATAGGGAGCATATCAATCAGCCTTGGCCTACCTATACTGGCTCCCAGTTTGCTTCCAGGCATAATTCAAGGCACAGTGTTGACCTTCAAATTCCTATATAGTTCAGGTCTAATACACCTGAAGGATCACTTACTCCCTAACGTACCTGAAGGACCACCTACTCCCTTATGAACCTGCCCGACCACTATGGGTATCTTCAGAAGCCCTGCTTTGGGTGCCTCTCCCTTCTGAGATTAGCTAGGTGGCAATTTAGGAGAGGGCCTTCTCAGTCATGGCACCAAAGCTCTGAAACTTTAGTCCCTTTCTGTTGCCATCTTTCTCCAGCAGATGAAGATTTTTTTTGTTATGTTTGGCATTCATGATCTCCCTTCCTGCCCAATATTTTAATATTTAAAATGTCTTTGTATGTATTTTATTTTTGGTTTTAATTCTAATTATGTCTCTGTGTTTTGGGGGGTTGATCTTAATGGTTTTAAAATGTGATTTAAAATTATGTAGGTTAAGTTTTTTAGACACCTTGGTTGGCCTTGTGAGGGCAGAAAGGTAAGATATATTAAATAAATAAATACATACATAAATAAAAGATTGCCTGTTATATGGAAACACCTCTTTGAATGCTAATTGAACATATGTAAGCCATACACTCCTGAATAACAAAACGAGACCTTGTATGGTACAGACCCTTGTTCCATGGTTCTGTCTTCCAGACAAACTGCCTTTATATCAGAAGAAATCCAGAAAAAATAAAGAAGTTTACTGTGGCTCTTTCTCAATGTTTTTGAGGTAGTTAACAGTATTATGGCAGTTGACAGGAGGAAATGCAAAACTTATTGGAAGATAACACTACTGATTTGCTTGATTTGTACATTTAGAAAACAATGCACGCAATATGTTGCGATGGACTGGTTAGGTTCAGCCTTTCCCTTAAAGCAGCCAAGAAGAGTTGACCAAATGTTGAGAGCAGGAAACTTGAAAAAAACAGATGTTGAGAAATGGCAGTTAAGGAGTTAATAGCAGTGAGAGGAGAGAACAGCTTAAGGGCTGAGATAAAAAGGGGTTTTCTGACTGAGGGAATCTATTTAGAAGAGCTACTTGAAAAAGGCTGAAAATAGTAAATTTGTAACTAAAGGATCCCAGTTGTAGGTATAGGACCTCATTTTAAAAGTTCAATGGAAGTGAAACATCATTACTTAGACTTTACTTTCTTTGGTGTTTTGTTCTTATAAAAAAAATTATTTTTGATTAACCCTGTGGGCTGTGTGTCTAAAGGGAAAAAGCACACACATAGAGACATCCAACAAAATTTAATATCTCAGTCTTACATACATATATTCTAGGATATGAATGAATGCTGGCTGCGAGCGATTGGAACAGTGTCTGAGCCCCAACTCCAATAGCTCTGTGTGAGTGAGGGCTGATTATTAAAGTGGGCTGGGCTACCCTGTCTGTAGATGTCTCTGGGAGTGAGTGAGGACCAGAGGTGTGAGATGGTCATGATTCTCTGTAGATTTAAAAAGAGACAAGAAGGATAGTGAGTGTGACATCCTGACCTATGTATAACCCATAACCTGAAGAAGGTTGGCTGTAGAGGGTGGTAGGAACTCTGTGTGAGTGGGCAAGGCATGTCACATGTCAGCTGTATCCTTAGAAAACTCCCAAGTAATCTTAGTGGATCCATGACAGACCACTGTGTGTGAAACCCTTAACTCATAAAATTATGTGTATCTGATTCATCTATGATGTCACTTTTGGTGCAGTACATTTGGATGATATTATTATAGAGCTTACTGATCTGTTTGGTTAGGCAAATTTTATTTATCACAAATCCAGCTATGCTGAAAAGGAGCTTAGAGATGTGCAAATTACCATCTGCCTACTTGATCTTGCTTTTCGTGGTTGATAACATCTAACTGGGAGAGAATGGGTGGTTTGTTCATAATTGTGCCAACTGATTGATTCTGAGTATTATATAAACTCCTTGCAATTCTATTTTCAAAAGGAGAGGGTTATTTATTTGTTTGCTTGCTTGCCTTTTTACCCCAGGAACTCCTGGTATATCTTGAATATTTCTTACACACAGCCCTGTGTAATCTTATTAAGTGTGAAACACCTCCTGGTCTCCATTTAAGAAGTAAGCCCATTTTGGGCACCCTGACCAGGATGGTTTAGGCTAGCCTGATATTGTCAGATGTTGGCTGCTAATCACCCTGGTCAGTAATTGGATGGGAGACCACCAAGGAAGTCCTCTTTTTGTTTCTTTCCTTGAAAACCCTGCAGAGTTGCCACAAGTCAGCTGTGACTTGATGGCATTTTCCACCACCACAGCATTTGGACTGCATCATACCCCCACCTACGTACTTTTTTAAAAAAGCCTACAGTATTATGAGTTCTGGGAAACAGAAACAGGTTTTTACACTGTCGCCAAATATGCCCCTAAAATGCATTCAAAAATGCCATTTTGTTTGTTTGTTTGTTTGTTTTGAGATTTTTATCCCGCCCTCCCCACCATTTATGGCGGGTTTAGGGCGGCTACCAATCAATTCATATAATACAATAAATACATACATATGATAAAACAACCAATCATAAAACACTGCTTTACATAGCTAAAAATACTAAGAATCCTAAGAAGAAAAAAACAAGATGGTAAACTTCACTGTCATACCCATGGCAGTCCGCAGGCACACCATCTTCCTGATTGGAGTCAAGTGGACAGGTTGGCGGTCGGTGTTAGTTAGGCCAGGGCCAGAACTATAAAACCGAGGTGGCCCCTACTTGAAAGCCTGGCGGAAGAGCTCTGTCTTGCAGGCCCTGCAGAACTGTAAAAGGCCCCGCAGGGCCCTGATGTTATCTGGGAGCTCATTCCACCAGTGCGGGGCCACCACCGAAAAAGCCCTGGTCACCGCCAACTGAGCTTCCTTCGGTCCTGGTAGGACCAGACAGTTCTGGGAGCCTGCCCTTAGTGCTCGCTGGGGTATGTGCAGGGTTAGACGGTCCCTCAGGTAAGTGGGCCCCCGGTCATATAGGGCTTTATAGGTAAGACTGTGAAACTTTGCTACAATTTTGACAATATAACCAAGGTGAATGACAACAATGATATTTAAAATCTTTACAGGATATATTGATTGACAGAAAGACAGATAGACAGAATAAGACTCAGAGAATAATGAAATCAAAATATGAATTAAGATAAAATCAGAGAATAGGATGCAAAATGCAACTACAGAATGCAAACAAATGACTGAGTGTACACAGAGTTCCACTTTTTGTCATTCTGGTTTCATCTTTCCCTTAGCTCTTTTTGGCAAATCCATCTTTGTTTTTTACCCCCTACCCCTGAGTTATTAGCCAGTGACTGGCAACTGGTGGGAGACTGGGTGATGGGGACATAAAGTGGCACTGCTGGCCTGATAGAATTAACATCACTTCTAGGAGAAACCTAGATGCAATGCTGTCTGGATATCAATGATTTTTAAAGTTATATTTCTTCTTCCAGGCAATAGACCAGTGGCAGGCAGCAGTTGTTGTCGAGAGGTGATTTCTTGCCATAGCTGGAGATCTGACAATCTGTCCCCCCATAAGGACACTAATATGAGCAAATGGGTTTAACTTGGATTTCTTTTATTAAATATCTGATGTGAGCATAATTATAGCCAAACCCCCAGTGCACGCACCTCATCTACTTGGCTATCTCACCCTAGCTTGAATAACATAATAGCATTAATCCACCCATCGCTTTTCTTTGCCTGCGTACAATGGCAATGCATCCTGAGAGGAGCCCACCTATGAAGGGAAACACTAGGATTTAGATTGGGTTCATGCAGTAAGTGACATTGCAGCATTGGCGTGATGCCACTTTATGTGCCTTCACCCTCGAAAAGCTTCTGTTGGTTGCTGGCAGTCCTACACCTTGCTAAATACTGTGATAGCTGGCTGATCAGCTATAAATGGCAAGTGCTGATCCAAGAGGAGCAAACCATTAAAGTTTACTTGTTCCCTCCCCCCTGAATTCATGAAGAATCCACCATTCTCTAATGTCTACGCAAAAGTTCAGTGTCTTACTTTTCTGGAAAAGAGATGTGAGAAGATACAAAAGCCAATAGGGGCAGGAGCTGTATGTTTTTATATCTTTCATTTTCACATTTTTGGTGCATAATACACATTCAAGTTCAGACTTGAATGTGGCCTTTATATCTAGCATTCTCTTTCATGTGTGCATTCTGGGAGTGTTGGGGCAAGATAAGGCTACAGATAATTATGCACTAGGGGTAAAACAGGGAACATGTTTGATGAAGTATGACAAATGAAGTCCAAAAACCTCTTTTTTATGATTCTGAAGAACCTGAAATGATTTTTAGAATTCCCAGATTTCAGCTTGTTTAAATAGGTCAGGGCTTGCTAGCAAATACACAAAGAATACCTATGCTAGCTATTTCACAATGGAGAAATAGTTCCTTTTTGTAGATCTAAAGATTTCAAGCTTGCTAATGTTGTGTGGACACATGCTCAATGGTGTTGCTGCTGTTCTTGCCATTCTTTTATGCTAATTTATTTATTTGTTTAGTTAAAGGTTTCTTTTCTTTCATAGCATAAAGGAAAGCAATTAGTACAGTTAAGACATATTATAAATGTATTAAAATAGTAAAAATACAGTACTAAACATAACAAATATCACAAAATATGCAACCATAAAAGCAACACAATATTATAGCATAAACCCATACCTGAAAGCATAATAAAATTACCCAAAAATAAATTTTAGCATAATATACCTTTAACCTTGTAACTCTGAAAATAACATCCAACGGTTTGGGAAGTCAGTAAAAATCAATCCACAAAGCTCAGATCCAGTGTGCAGTCAAGCAGCACCAATTTCAGTGTCCAAAGGACTTCAAGTACAAAACAACCTTGCAAGTTGTCCTGAATCTTGTCAGAGAAGGCACTCTATGCACCTCCTCTGGCAAGCCATTCTACAAAGGGGGGCAACGGCAAAGAACACAGTGGCACTAACAGAGAGCAGACATACCTGTTGAAAAGAGTTCCAGGTGGTCAACCATGTTGGCCTAAAGCAGTAGAACAAATTCAGAGTCCAGTGGCACCTTTAAGACCAACAAAGGTTTATTCAAGGTATAAGCTTTTGTGTTCATGCACACTTTTCCAAATACATTGGACTGGAAGGTGAGAGTTAAAACTTAGCTTGTTATTTAGTTTTGTCTTTGTATATCTTGAAACATCTTCATCATGTTACATATTAATTTGCTGTTCAGCCTCTGTCTATAAGTTTGAACTCTTACATTCCATTCCAGTCTATTAGAAAAAGTGTGCATGCAGATGAAAGTTCATACCTTGAATAAACCTTTGTTGGTCTTAAAGGTGCCACTGGACTCAAAATTTGTTCTACTGTTGATAAGAGTTACACAGAAATGATGGAGACAGTTTCAGAGGGTAACCTCTGCAGTACAAGAGCTAGATTCCAATCCAGTAGCACTTTAGACACCAACAAAATTTTCAGGTCAGAATTCGAGTTCAGTGGCCCCTTTAAGACCAACAGAGTTTTATTTAAGACTAGGGATAAGGCCCATTGTGGAAATAAATACAACGGGCTCTAGAAAAAGGCTCTGGGAGAGTGCCCTGGCCTTGGGCACTCAGCGTCAATTTGCTGTGGCGATCTCAGCAGGGTATAATGACACAAAGTCCACCATTTTCTCCAGAGGAAATGATCTGTGCTACCTGAAGAGCAGTTGTAATTTTGAGTGATCTCCAGCTCTCACCTGGAGATTGGCAACAATTGTTACCAAGGAGGAAATGGCTGGTTTGGAGGGGGGAGTCTATGGTATTGTATCTGTCTGAGGTCCAACCCCTCCTCAAACCCCACCCTCTCCAGACTCCACCCCTCAAATCCCCAGAAATTTCCCAACCTGGAGTTGGCAACCCCATGTCCTTCCCAGTTAACCATCAGCCTACCGTTATCTGCCCTTCTGACTGCAGCTGACTTCTGCCCTCCCTCCTGGAGATCAGTTGTAATTCTGAGTGATCGCCACCCCTCACCTGAATATTGGCAACAATGGTTCCCCAGGAGAAAATGGCTGGTTAGGAGGTGGAGTCTATGGCACTGCACCTGTCTGAGGTTCTATCCTTCCTCAAACCCCACCCTCTCCAGGCTCCATCCCTCAAACCTCCAGGAGTTTTCCACCTGGAGTTAGCAACCCTATCTACTTCCTAGCCAATTATCAACCTGCCATTATCTGCCCATCTGATTTCAGCTTTCCATCCCCCCCCCTCTCCTGCAGATCAGTTGTAATTCTGAGTGATCTCCCCTCTTCACCTGAATATTGGCAACAGTGTTTCCCCAGGAGGGAATGGCTGGTTGGGAGGCTGGAGTCCATGGCATTCTACCTGTCTGAGGTCCAACCCCTCCTCAAACCTCACCCTCTTCAGGCTCCAGCCCTCAAACCTCCAGGAATTTTCCACCTGGAGTTGGCAATCCTATCTACTTCCCAGCCAATCATCAACCTACCTTTATTTCTCCCTCACTGTTCAGGTTTCCATCTTCCTCCCCACACACAGCCTCTACCGTGCTCTGAAGCCCTGACTGCCATGTCACATTGGCTGCCATGGGGGGGCTTCTCAGCGGGTTATAAGGACACAGAGTCCACCATTTTCGCCAGGGAAACTGATATCTGTCATCTGGAAAGTAGTTGTAGTTCTGAGTAATCTCCAGCCCTCAGCCGGAGATTGGCAACAATAGTTTCCTTGGCTGGGAGGGTGGGATAGAAATTTAAATAAATAAATAAATTTCCCAGGAGGAAAAGTAGTCTTTTTCTGCAATGGGGATCAAAGCAGCTTATGTCATTCTCCTCTCCCCCTTTTGACTTGCACACCAATCCTGTGAGGTAGGTTAGGCTGAATGTCTGTGACTGGTCCAAAATCACCCACTCAGCTTCTGCAGCAAGAACCTGGATCTAGCAGACCCTGCTCTGAAGCACTGATTCCTACACCTAGGGTAGCCAACCTCCAGGTAGAGCCTAAAGATCACCAGGTATCACACCTGAACACCAGACAACAGATCTCTCCTGCCTGGAGAAAATAACTGCTTTGGAAGGTGGACTTTATGGCATTCTGTTCAGCTGAGGTCTCTCCCCTCCCTGCCTTCCATAGACTCTACCAGAAAATCTCCAGGAATCTACCTACCTGGAACTGGCAACCCTAACCAAGACTGGCATCAATGAGTTCCTCACAAAGGCCTGTGAAGAATTTCCTTCCTTTGTCTGAACCAAGCTTGGTTGCCTAAACTTACTGTGGCGAAACGGGCTTCATTGTGTGACTGAAGGCAAGCTGTGGCAGCCAATTTGTGGTTGGCTCTGCCTCCTGTGACAATCATTTTGCAGCTACACCCACCACACTGTGTCAGAATTCCGAAAGTACCTTCAAGGCTCAAATAATTGGGGACCCCTGGTGTAAACTTTCAAGAATCAAAGCTCCCTTGGTCAGATTAGAAGATGTTAATCCCAATTGATGTCCTCATTCTTAGTATTCAGTTTACATAAACAGGCTTAATACTATCAGCTTCTAACTTTAAAGTTCTTGGCTGTGTGGAATTCTTTACAGTCTTTTAATGCAGCTTTTTGTGTGCAATTCTATAAATTGTAGTTGTCCTTACTAAAAAACTCCTCATTAAAATAATTTGTAGGACAGTGTGTTATTATTTCACAGGTTAGTTATTCTAAAGTAGCACTTTGTTTTATAGCATCTTTACACTGTTATCACTGAAAGCATTCGAGACACAATGTGCAGTGCTGTTAATTCTCTGATTAAAATATTTAATTGTGGTTTTGTAACACCACCAGTTCTATTGATTCAATAGCAAGGATAGTAAGTAAGCAACTGCTGACAGCAATTAAGGATTAAGGCATAACATAAACCAAAGCCTTTCCTTCTAAATGTTTGCTTTGCATTCATAAACTGTATATGGAAATCAATTTCTCAGATTGGTAATGAAGAACATCCTCTTGGATCTATATTTCTGATATCACACTTTAGGCTCCAGCATTTCATAGCTAAGTAAAAAAAGACAGCTACTACTTGTCAGTGGAAAGGGAAGAAGAATGTCAAATATGAGCAGCTCCCATTTGTTTAACTGTTATCACCTGAAGCAATAAAATATCAGCAAAGGCAGATACTCATTTCTGCTCATCAAATTTTCAACACTGATGCATTCTTCTGTTTTACATAGTACAATGAGCTGTAAACTTTAATTCATTTTTTGAAATTAACTCAACAGTTAATGAAGAAATCTGGTCATAATCGCCAATGATAGATCTCATCAATGCTATTACCAATAATACATTGTTGAAAGATTCTCATGGGCTTCCAACTGTCCCACCCCCTCCCCCTTCACAGTTCTTAGTATACATACACATTTTTGTTGCTAACTACAATCTGGTTCTTCAACAAAAAGACTTGTGGTTTGTGACATCAGTATCCCATAGTATCACATAGCCTGCTTTACTGTAAGCTTGTTTTTCATTTTCTTGAGATAATATGTAAAGAAAGAAGACTATCAAACTCAGTCCAGCATAAATGTAAGTGATTTGCAACTTTGATTTCCATTTTTGCTTTTTCTTTGTTAATGAAATACATCTTTGTGACATCAAATGTGTAATCATTCTGTTGGATTATGAATCACCAGATATTTACGAGATAGTCTAGTAGTGTTTATGGAGAAAAGTTTTTGCATTAAGGTAAATAGCAAAAGTGAATGAGCAAATAGCATAAATGACTATTCGGGGGGGGGGCTATCAAAGGTCTCAGAACTACTGGAATAATCTGTAAATTTAATTAAACAAGTCACAGGGTAGGAAAACTACAAAAGCAATATCCTTTAAGCATGCTTTATGATAAACTGCTGCATCCAGAGACTGAGAGACCTCTTTGAAGTTTCTGCTAGTCTTACTGAGCCTCTTGTAGCGTCACTTGAAATTCTCCAGATATTCCACCTTCTGCAATCCGATGTCAATCTAGGAGCCTTTTTTGAGCTCAAGTAGTTTGCCTGAAGAGGAATTTATATATGAACTCCATTTTCACTTGAGATGAAATTGCTGTGTCAATACTAGCTTCTCCAGGGGTCCACAATGTGATGCTCATGAGTGCCATGACACCCACCGACTCCTTTCCTCTCATCAAGTGTTGTTAGAAGGGGGGGGGGGCAGGTCAGTAACTTGCCCAGCAGGGATTCTGATTGGCCAATTGAGTGATGCCAGAATTCCAGTGGTGCCCACCAGCTTACAACCACATGAGCGTGCTGAGTAGTTGAGCCAGTGTGGTTTAGCAGTTAGCATATTGGAGTAGGACAAGGGAGACCACAGTCCAGTCCTTCACTCCAACATGAAGCTCACTGGATAACTTTTGGCTACTTATTATCTTTCTGCCTAATCTCACTGAGATGCTGTGAAGATAAAGCGAGGAGGGCAAAATGTATTCAGTAAGCCTTGAGTATCTCTGAAGAATGCAGGAAGAAGGATTAGATAAGACAGAGAAGGAGAATGAAAGAGAATGCAGGGAGGAGGCTTGGAGGTCTGAGAGGGAGAGTTATGCCAGAGACATGGAAAATTAGTGTTGCGGGAGTCTGGAGAGGGACTTTGGGAGAGACAAAGGAATGTCCCATGGTATGAACAAGAAGCCATCCCAGAACCATGGGGAGGAAGTGTGTGGAGAATTTGTGAGATATTAAGAAAAAGAAAGAAGTTAGATCATAACTATCACTCCTGAAGAGTTCATATTGTCTCTTTAGAAGGGAAAACATGATATACTATGTACGGTTAAAGCCCAGAACTTATATATCCAAGGGCCAAACTAGATGTGATGGTGCCCATGGGTCCAACTGTGAAACCATTTTAAAATGTTTTAAAAAAATACTGTAAGGGTCTGATCTTGATTGGGCCTGCAGAATGGCAGCCTTAGGTGCATCAAGTTCCCTCCCTCAAGCCCTTTCAAGTGCTGATGTGTTGGGGCTCCCATGCAAGGGATGCATTTTTCCATTACATGTAACTCAGGAAGCAAACTAAATTGCTTTCATTGATATACTAGCTACTGTCTTAAAAATCCCCTAAAATCTTATGAATATTTATCTTTTGCTGTTACAAAAACAAGTTATACTTTATGTAGACAGAATCTGAAATGATTTTAGCTAGTTTAGATGTTTGTATTTCATATGAACTTTGGAAAGTACTGGAGTTGGAGATGCTTTGTAGTAATTTCAGCAAGCATAACTTTATTAGAGAGGTCAGAAGAGCATGCCTAAATGGGGGCTGCGGGCCGCTTTTATTTACAGATAAGCCACACCCCAGACAAGGTGATAGGATTTGGTTCCTGCCAGAGGCTATCATAGGTTTATTTGAATATCCTAAGCCTCTGATAGGGGGATGACTAGGATCCTAGTGCCCTATTGTTGTCTGGCCTCAAGCTCAGGGCTTTCCTGGCCATGTGTGCAACAGACCGTCATGTGGTCGTTGTTGCGAGTACATTACAAACTTCTTTGCAAAGGGCACCTGAAAACCACACTTTGAATTCTATCAATTTTAAGTGATATTTTATTCCTTATCAGACTCTGACTTGATCTCCCCTTCTGGCATCTGTGCTCTAGGGCTGAAAGTGAGGGGTGTGTGTGCGTGTGTGTGTGCAGTTTTCACATGATTCTCTCCTCCATTTTCTAGGATGCCATAAGGCACTAGATAGCTACAGGACTCCTGGGCTAACACTTCACCTACTGCCTGAACTTTCTGATGTTCACTCAATCATTCTATTTGGTATATGTTGTTTTGGGTATTTTTTTGGTATTTTTTCTATGTATGTGTGTGTGTGTGTGCATCTGGAAGTCATGGTGACTTCTGGTTACTGACCCCTACTAGGGGCCTGGAGGATATTCAGAGAGGTGGCTGAATAAAGCCTCCCCCCACCTCCCACCTCTGGTATTTCAAGGAAATCTCTGATCCAAGTATTTGCCAGAGTTGACCCTTCTTAGCTTCCAATAGTTGATGAGATCGGGCTTGCCAGGGTCAGGGCTGTTGTTTTTAATCTTGATTTTAGCTGCTTACATATGTCCTGTAGTGTTTCATCTGCTGTTTTCTTACTACTCTGAACGTGACTTGACTATTTATCATGATGTTTCTCTTCTGTTTTTGTCTGTTGCACTGAATTGTTTTATCTGCTGCTTTAAACTGTTATATGTGCAGCTTTGTGTATTTTTAATGAACAATGCAACCTTAGAATACTTCTAACAAACAAACAAATATTGTATTCATATATATTCTGAGCCCCAGATCCTGGGCACAAATAACAGAGAACAGCAATTGCCTTCATGCATCTGGAGGCATTAGAAATGATAGAATGCTAGAAGGACCTTTGGTCTGATCCAGTAAGACAATTTTTATGTTCCTATCAACTGCTTCAACCTGCCCTATGGGCTATAATTTGATTTCAGAAATATATGTATGTTATGCAGTGTGAAGGTTAAATTGCTGCTGGCTACCTGAAATGTGAAGAGCAATGGAAAATTTACTAGTTGAAAATCTAGATTTATTGAGATCAGTGGTATCAAAGACCCTCAAAGGCTTGAAGATTTTGCTGCTACTGCTGCCACTACCAGAAGCATAATTTATTTGAAGACATTCCAAAAATATGAGTTTAACTCAGTGTTGTTGTTGGTATTCTAATGATGTCTGAGCTAACCTATTTCCTTCAAAAGCCTTGTAACCAGCTGTATACAAAGTAGAATAATAGAAGTAACGTCTTTATACAAACAGAATCTGGTGGCAAACCTAGTTTCATAATAATAAATTATCAGATGGGAATATTCAAAATAAAATAATTTCAAGAAATAAGAATACATCATGATGTATGGTATGAATGAGATATCAATGTTTTTTTAAAAAAATGTGTATTATCTGTAGTTTCTAAAATCCTCAGTGTGAAAAAATATGTGTGTATGTGTGTGTGTGAGAGAGACAGAGACAGAGAGAGAGAGAGAGAAGATATGAAGGTGGGGTAGGATTTAACTATGGCAATAAAATCTTTAGGAGGTGCTGCAAGGCCTGCCTGTTTGCTAGGGCTTTTGATGGAGTTTCTACAGCAGGCATCTTTTAAGGGGGGATTTGGGTTTTGTTATTTTATTTTTTGTTTTAAATTATTATTGTAAGCCACACTGAACCATGTGGAAAGGTGGGATATAAATGTTTTATAAATAAATAAAGACTAAGCCCTTACAAACTTTTATTTGACAGCAAGTTAAGTCTCCTACTGTTTTTCAGGGGAGACCTGGCAATCCTGGCTTGAAGTAGTATAAATCTAACAAAAAAATGTTAGTATAAATACACCCAAAGGCTCTAAATTGCAAGAAGTTGACTTTGATATTAACTTGGGAAAAGGGGGGGAAGTTCCTTTGCCTCAATAATGATCACCAATAACCAGGTGATTTATGGATCCTGTTGATTATTTCAGGTTTCTGAACCACAGTTGATGTGCAATTTGCTAATCTCAATACATACTGAAGTGCTATCGTTAATTTAGGAATGTACTTATTATTTTTAAAGAGATTGTCTTAAGAAGAACAAGAGTTGGTTTTTAAACCCCACTTTTCTCTGCCTTAAGGAGTCCCAAAGCAGCTTACAGTCTTCTTCCCTGAGTAAGGATGGGCATGAACCATTCTGAGTAGGGATGGGCACAAACTGCCTTTTTGTGATTCGATTCATGGTTTGTGGCTGAACCATGAACTGAGCCACAAACCAACACATCACTGAACTAGTTTACATAGGTTTGTGAGCCATTTAAAGTTTAAGCCCCAGCTTACTGCTCCCCATAGCTTTTTGTGGGGAACAGAAAGCAGAGGTTTCCAAACAGCTGAATGGTGGGGACTGCCGCTTAGCTGTTTGGTTTAAATGACTCTGCACCATTTAAACCCTGCTTTCTGCTCCCTGCTTGGAGTCATTTAAACTTAACAGCTGAGTCATTTAAACCAAACAGCTCAGTGGTGGTCTTCACCTCTCAGCTGTTTGGAAATCCCTGCTTTCTGCTCCCTGTGGCTTTAAATGATTTAAATGTGAGTTTAAATGGTTTCAGACAGCTGAGTTGTGGTCCCCCCCACTCAGCTGTTTAGAAACCCCGACTTTCGGCCCCTATGGCTTTTGCGGGGAGCAGAAAGCAGTGGTTTAAATGGCTCCAAATCATTTAAACCAAACAGCTGGGTTGTTTTTTGTGAACAGCAGAAAGTGGGAGTAAACCTGCTTTTCTTGAACCACCACAAACTGTATTAAAGTTCATGGAAGTTCATGGTGGTTCTTCCATTTACAAAACTTGCTTCACAAACCATGAACCTGCAAAAATTCATGATGAACTTTAGTTCATCAGCTGGTTTGTGCCCATTCCTAGTTCTGAGACAACAGTGACTGGCCCAAGGTCACCCAGCAGGTTTCAGTTCTCTAGATTACAGTACACCTCTCTTAACCATTATACCATGCTGACTCTCAAGCCTCAGTGGCTGTTGTTCCTGGTAGCATATTCATACAGGTGATACTGTACAGGTAGTGCCTGAGCTGTTTAAAGCTGAGTATTAAGTATTGAGTCAGGAGGCAATGAATCCAATGCAGGCTTTCATTCTAAACATCATTCAACTCAAAAGACAGCTCTGGCAAGAGCGGCATTTAACTTATACTGTTCCAACACATAACTAGATACACTGTAACTAAGGATACTAAATCTGATTGGACCTAAGCAG
Organism: Lepidodactylus listeri; assembly: GCA_029233225.1. Lineage (NCBI taxonomy): Eukaryota > Metazoa > Chordata > Lepidosauria > Squamata > Gekkonidae > Lepidodactylus > Lepidodactylus listeri. The sequence continues at coordinate 111,019,950 of JARCFY010000001.1, read as the reverse complement.
GGCTCTTTGATTGGTCCCTAGGATTGGCTTAAGGACCAATAGGAAGTCTTTATTCAGCAGCCAATAAGATTGAGGGAGCTAGAATACCAGAGCCGTAATGATGCAATGTAAAACAACATAAGAAACATAACACTCCTTCCCCCTTAGTTCAGATAACATAGTTTTTCAGGAAGGTGGAGGGGCATCTGGTCTGACGGGACCGGCATGGCAATGGCGGATGCAATAGAAAATGCTCCATCAAGTCCAGGGACTCTGAGCAGGCCAGTGTGAGCTGCAGCAGTGGTGGACTCAAGTGGGAGCACTCTGCTGAGTCAGGGAGCTCCGAGTGCCTTGGGGTAAGTCCCACCTCCAGCAGGGGGCCTGCCAAGTCCCAATCAGGCAGTAGCACAGCAGACTGTCCCTGCGGAATGTCCTGGGCAGGAGGTGGCATGGGAATGCTTTCCAATGGGCAGCTTTCCCAGGCACCGACATCCCGCTGAGCTGGGAGATCTCCTGGGCCGGCCACAGGAACTGGGGTGTGGTGCAAACTTTCCAGCACTTGGGGACGCTGCTCAGGCTCTGGAGCTGGGGGCCGTTGTACCTGCTCATCCTGTGCTGGCCAATGACGATGGAGTTGGGCCAGGTGCCAATACTGGACCTGCCCCTTGGCATCCTGCACCTCGAAGGAGATGGGGCCCATTGCTCAGAGGATCACAGCAGGAACCCAATGCGAACCCATTCCGTAGTTTCGAGAGAAGACAGTATCATTCGGGGCAAAGGATCGCATGCTGCCCAATGCGATGAGGTCACGGTGGATGTCCTGCACCAGGTCAGTTGGATGTGGCTCAGCATGGTGGACAGCTGACGGCCCATGAGGAGCTCCACTGGCAACTTCCTGGTGGCAGCATGTGGCGAGGAGTGTTGGTGGAGCAGGAAGCTAGCTAGGTTGGCTGGGAAGTTCCCGTCCCCCAGCCTGTGGAGTGAGTCCTTTATAGTTCATACCATCTGCTCTGCCTGGCCATTTGTCTTGGGGTGGAACAGTGTCAACGTGACATGCTGGATGCCCCGCACATCCAGGAACCTCTGAAACTCCGCTGATGTAAATTGAGTTCCATTGTCGGACACGAGGAGGTCCAGCAGGCCGAAGGTGGCAAACAGGTGGTCCAGGCAGCCGGTAATGACGGCCAATGGTATGGAGGTAACAGGCAAGACCTCCAGCCACTTTGAATAGGAACCTGCAACTATCAGGAGAGTTTGGCCCAGCAAAGTCCACATGAATGCGAGACCATGGACCCCTTGGTTTCTCCCACAGGTGGACTGGAACTTCAGGGGATGTAGACCGTGACTCTTGCATGGCTGACACGTCCGGACCCACTGCTTGATCTGCTTGTCCAGCCTGGGCCACCAGACATAACTCCGGGTGACAGCTTTCATTTTCACAATGCCCAGGGGGCCTGTGTGCAAAGCATCCAGCACTTGTTGTCAAAGTGGGGGAGGGATGATAACATGGTTTCCCCACAGCAGACAGCCCTTGCTCACTGATAGTTCTGATGACTGTTACTGGAACAGTTGGAATTCAGCCTTGAGCGTTCCCGACGGCCATCCTCTCCACACGTAGTGGTAGACTCGGCTAAGTATTTGGTCCCAGTTGGTGTGGAATGCTATGTCAGCGATGGAGAGTGGAGACTGCGGCAGCTCTTCAATGAGTAGGGTTTCATGGTGGATTGGAGCCTCGGGTGGCCTTGGCGATGGCAGCGGCAGGTTGCTGAGGGCATCAGCATGCCCGATGGTCTTGCTGGGCCTGTGGAGGAGACGGAAAGAGTAGGCAGAGAGGAGGACTGCCCACCGCATCATCTGTGGCAACAAGATTTGTGGGGTTTGACAGTCGGCTGTGAAAATGCCAAGCAGCGGCTTGTTCAAACTCATGAGTTCAAACTCATGCCCATAGATGAAATCATGGAACTTTTTTTACAGCCGCAATGATCACTAGTGCCTCTCTGTCTATCTGGGCATAGTTTCTTTCTGCAGCAGATAAAGTCCTGGAATAAAAAGCAATAGGGGCCTCATGGCCGGAGGACAAATGGTGTCTGAGTACAGCCCCAATCCTGTAAGGTGACGTGTCACAAGCTAAGACAAGGGGCTTCTTTTCATCATAATGGACGAGGATGGCATATGAGGTGAGGAGAGCCTTGACGGCTTGAAACACAGTGTTTTCTTGGCGACCCCATGCCCACGGAGCTGATTTGTCTAGGAGGCAATGGAGCAGTTCGGCAAGAGCTGCCTTGTTGGGCAAAAAGGCATGATAAAAGTTTAGGAGCCCTAAAAAGGACTGCAGCTCTTTCTTCAACTTTGGAGGGGGCGCGTTGCGGATCATAGCAACCTTGTCCAGAGCAGGGTGGATGCCATCTGCATCCAGAAGATAGCCTAGGAATTGAGCGGCAGGGACAAAAAACTCACACCTCCTTCTTGAGCCATAGGCTGTCATTTTGTAAGCAACGCAGGATTTCTTGCACATGGGTTGCTAGTTCAAGTTCAGAGGTCTCTGAAATTAAAACGTCATCAAAGTAGGGCACAACACTGCTTACCTCACAGAAGATGCTCCATCAGTTCTTGGAAAATGCCAGGGGCGACACTTACCCCAAATTGTAGCTGGTTCACCTTAAAGGCTCCTCAGTGCATTACAATACTCTGTGCCTCGGCCATGGCTGCGTCTACAGGCAGTTGTTGATATGCCTGGGCTAGGTCGATCTTGGCGAACACACAGCCCCCGGAGACTGAGGCTAGGAGGTGGCTTACGACAGGAACACTTGTTGATGGTGCACTTGTAGTCAGACAGAACCATCAGGCTTGAGCGGGGTGATGATGGGTGTCTCCCACTTGGCACTTGGAACCAGCTCTAGGATACCCTGGGCCAGCAGCTTGTCAATCTGCTCATCGATTTTAGGCTTGAAAGCGATGGGGCAGCATCTGGGCTTAAGGCGGATGGGCTGTACTGCAGGATCCAGGTTAATAGAAAGAGGTGGACCTTTGTAGCAGCCTAGCTCTGCTCTGAACACCTCGGGAAACTCTTCCTCAAAGTCTATGAGAGGTTGCTGACCGACCTGATTTATGCCAACAACGTCAATTCCCAGGACAGCGAACCAGTCCAATCCGATAAGACTTGTGTGGCGACCATCCACCATGAGCAAGTTCAGATGGCTGGCGAACTTCTTGTATCTAACCTGAACTGTGGCAATGCTGACGACTTGAACTCGGTGCCTTTGGAAGTTGGACAGCTGGAGAGTGCACTTCAGAAGGCAGCATGCAGAGAACCATGGGCAGACTTGTTGGAAGGTGCTTCACGAGACGATGGATAGCGTGGACCCGGAGTCTACTTTCATCTGGCACGCCCGACCTTCAATGAAGACGGTGGCTTTGATCTTCGGACACAGATGCAAACCTTGGTGAATGTAGAGGCAATTGATGTAATCTTTGAACATGCTTGTTTCATTGCTGTACTTGGGCCTTGGCTCGAATGACCTTGATGACCTGAAGCGATATGAGGGGCTGTAGGCATTGGCAGACCCTCACATATGCTGGGACTCCTCTGGAACACTGAGACCTTGTGACGAATAGCAGACTTTGGCAAGGTGTCCCGCTTTACCACACACATGACAGATGGCATCGCAAAATTGACATGCGCACTACCACAACTGGCACAACTTTTCCTTCGCGGGATTTTTTGAAAATGGTGCGGGCTTTTTTGAGAGTGGTGCAGTTTCTGATTGATCCCCGTTTGGTAGATGCCGTCATCTGATGCATTGGATTGGTAGTCCCGGACGTCAGCGGAGTCAGTGGTACTGTCATGGTATATGGCGTCAGCGCGGCATGACGTGTGGCTTGGGGACCCAATCGCAGCTCACTGAGGGACAGGTTGGTGGCCTCTACTCGCAGGGCCTCTTTGAGGGCCAATTTGTATGTGAGTCTTTAATAAGAGTAGGGCCCTTTTGACGTTTTTGTCTCTGAGGCCACAGAGGAGCCGATCTAAAAGGACGGACTTCAGATCAGTGAACTGACAGTCCCGAGCAGCCCATCTGAGCATGGTGAGGTATTCGGTGACAGAGTCACCCTCTTTCTGGTTCCGCTGGTGGAAAGCACATCAGTGGGCGGCAGCCAACGTCTTTGGCGTGAAGTATTCGGTCAGCCGGGTCTTGATGATGCCGAAAGCGGTCTTGAGTAGCTTGAAGGGGGCTACTAGATCATGAGTGGTGTCGAAAACAGCCTGGCCACATGTATTTAGAAAGGTGGTGCAGCAGACATCATCTCTGTCAATACTATTTGCTATGTGGTAGCATTCAAAACGATCGAGGTATGACTCCCAGTTCCCAACCTTTGGGTCAAACAGTTCGATATGGCCCTTGGATGCCATGTCCATTGTGATTCGGCTCTAGGCGCCCTTAGTGATTTCAGCTGGGCAGGCAGAGTGATTTCAGCCATTCGGTTAGGACTGGGATCCCATCCTCGTCACCAGTATTAAGTATTGAGTCAGGAGGCGATACATCCAATGCAGGCTTTTATTCTAAACATCGTTCAGCTCAAAAGACAGCTCTGGCAAGAGCGGCATTTAACTTATACTGTTCCAACACATAACTAGATACACTGTAACTAAGGATACTAAATCTGATTGGACCTAAGCAGGGCTCTTTGACTGGTTCCTAGGGTTGGCTTAAGGACCAATAAGAAGTCTTTATTCAGCAGCCAATAAGATTGAGGGAGCTAGAATACCAGAGCCCTAATGATGCAATGTAAAACAACATAAGAAACATAACACTGAGGCAGATTTGTAACTGTTGGTTCTGATTGTTCTGTCAGGTACAGTTGGGAGACTGGTTATTGTGACACTAACAGTGCATAGCACTCCTTGACACCCTTTGGTCTTTAAACTACCAAACCCTGTTATGTACATAATCCAAGCAAGCCAGTATTTGTGATCATGCGTCAACAGCTGCAACCCAGTAAGCCACTGTGTGTAGCACCATCACTGCAGATGCAAACCTATTTGAAATGCTGTTCATTCTGGATGGTAAGTGGATCATCTGAAGTTATCAACTTGGCAAAAGGCAGACTTTGCGAACCAAACTAATTATGAATTTTGATCTCCTGATATGCAAACATATAATCATATTATTGAAGACAACTGTACATCTCCTGACTTCTATATCTGATGTTTCTCTCACAGACACCCATCTTTCTGAAACTTGTAGAAAATCTTTTCCAGTGGGCCAGGGATGTCACTTTTCTAAGAGAAAAGTAATTAATAAGTGTAGGATTTCTCATAGTGTCTCTGGCTGATTTCTGGTCAAAGGCAATATCTGATGCAGCCATTCTTCCCTTTATACCAGTAGTGCTTAATGTCACCAGATCCTGTTGGGTTGAATCCTACATATCCCTTCTGCTAACAGGCACTTTTCTACAGCTCAAGAAGCTGACAATGCATTCTGCTAGTGGAAGCGCATCTCACTGAAAAACTTCTTGCACCAAAGGAAAGCACCCCTGTTAGCAGAATGCATCTGTAAGATCCAACCTATATTTCTTTTTTAAAAACCCTCATTTATTTTGCCAACAAATTGCTGATCTATATTGTTACATTGCAATTATTTCAAATATAGTTCCATTAAGAAATATAGTTCCATTAAGAAATTAAGAGCTTGTAATTCAGATTTCTTTTTAGAAGTATTTTTAGAGATTAAAACTTTTAGTAGATTAATGTTATTAAAATACATGCCAGTTTGCCTGTTCTGTGTTCATGTCTGTCTTTCTCCCAGAGTGGCTAATTACTGCAGATCAATGTTCATTAAACATTCTCTCCACTAGCTATCTTCTCTTCCTCTGGGTTTGCATTAAGAAGATTCTTCTCTGTAATCCACAGTCTGTGCTATTGCAAATTGTTGTTATGGAAGTAGGTAGGCTACTCAAGGTACATGCTAGGACCACATGGAAATAAGGAAAGGCCTTTTCACTAAAACATCATCCTCTGTGCTAAAGAAATGACAGCTTGTTTTTGTGCTACCAGTTCCTGCAGTGCAATGCTGGGTTTTGTGAGTGTGCTTTGCTTTTAATTTTTAATTAAAATAATTTTTTCATGGGATTATGCAGATAATGAACTTATTGTTTCAAAGAGATAAACCATAATTGCTATAATGGTCACAGTGATACCTATATATGTCTTACTGAAACCAAAGGGCATTCTGCATTTTGGCTTTTACGTATACTTTGGAGATATATTATTGAATGTAATAAAAACTTGGTTTTTCACATATTGTTATGAAAAACTTGCTCATTTAAAGGCAAAAAGACTCCATGTTTTTGAAAGTTCCCTAATCATTAAGATTATAATTCAAATAGATATGTGGATAAATGAGAACTCCCTATGGGAACTAGTTAATGTTGCTGCCTTATAGATTTGTTGAGTGGATTCTGGAGAAAATGTCTTCTAATGGACACGGGTCAATTACTGTCCCCTGTCCCCAAGGATCAGCATTTCCAGGAGCATTTTGGATTGCAGTGTAAGGGGGAGGTAAGGAAGTCACATCCGCTAGCAGAATTTTTATGCTGGATCCAACCAGTTGTCATGAATAGTGTTATTAATTATAAACTGCTTGGAAGACAATTAAAACAACAACAACATTAAGCTCTGTAAACAGGCTTTCACCCTAGGAAATAACGTCATAAGAAACAGGTTAAGGAACACAAGAGTAAGGAGAAGGAAAAACAGAAATTAGAAGTTAAATGTAGGAATGTAAAAGAAATCCACAAATTCAGTTGCTCAATCTGAATCATATTGTTCTGAAAGGGGTTCTTTCAAGTCAGAAGCTGGTGTCTTGAGCATCAAACATGTTTGACTCCCAGATGAAATTTGAGAGAAATTTCTTTTTTATGCTTAAAATTTATATCAGATGGTTCTCTTTTTGTGTTGAAAAAATCTGTTTTCGTATTGTGACTTGATTTGAGTGGTCATTATGACTTGAGTAGTCATTATGGACTTCTGCTGGGTGTGCTCATTCAGGGTCTCATATCAGATATTCCACTGTGATCTGTAACTGTACTGAGTTAACAGTATTCATTTGCTAGGAATTGTGGTTCATGTTTTTTCAGCTGCCCCTAGTTGTTCAGAGACAACTGTCTATGGGAGACTGGAGAAAGTGAACACTACAAGCTGAAGATAAAGTTTTTGTGTGTATGTGAAGAAATAACAGTTGGTTCATTTTTTCATATGCGGTGGACATGTGATAGTTAAAAAGTATCAATCTTGGATTCATGAAATGCTCCAAAAATGTTAGAATGTACTATACCTTATATACCTGAATTGTTTTTATTAAATATAATACCAGAAAATGTTAAAAAGCCCAGGATTTTAACCTTATTATATATGTAGTAACTACTGCAAGAATACTATATGCCAAATATTGGAGAAAAATGAAGTGCCCTCAAAAGAAGAAATTATAAATAAACTATTTGAAACTACAGAGATGGATACATTAACTTTAATTTTGAGAGGACAGTTTTGAGGTGTGTTTTTTCAAATCTGCTATTCTATATTATGTCAACTAGAGTGTTTAATAACACAGACAATGGTTTTACAAATCAAAGCTTAAATCCTGCTGAGCTTTAACATGGATAGAATGGGGTTCCCATGTCCTCGGCACAGCCGTTGGGCGTGGGGACCAGTTTGCCGCCCAGGAGGAGGGCGGGGCAGGCGACTGTTTTGCTACGCTTTGCGTCACAATGGCGGGGGCAGGCGCCAGCCTTATAGGCATGGCCCCGCCCCCGCAGTTCACACCTCGTGCTCGTCCAGGCAGGACGTGCATGTCATTGGGGCCATTCGTGGGCCCGGCAGCCTCAGCAAGCAGCGGTGGCTCGAGGAACGGAGGCCCTCTGCTGGTTCTCTTTGAGGCGTGGTGGCTTAGCGGGCTGACGGATGCAGCCTTCTTGTTTTGGGGCAGCAGGCTGGCAGCCCCTTGTGCCCCTGGTTGGCGAGGCTGCGGGGGTTGCTTGGACCCCGACGGTTTGCTGTGGTGTGGGTTTAAGCGCTGTAGTGCGAGGTAGTGGCGGCTATTCTGGCCGTTTCAAAGGGTGTTTCTGTGCCCCTTTGGCGGCGCTGGTGTTGCCCCTTTGTTGATCAGTGGTGATGGGTGTTCCTAGGTTAGCGGCGTTGGCCGCTTCTACCCCCCCCCCCATTGTGGGTGGTTGCTGGTCCGGGGTGTGGTTTTTTGGGTTAGCCTAGGTACGGGGATTGTTTTTTCCTTGGCAGGGTAGTTGTTGGTTGGGGGTTTGAATTTGGCTGTTGTAGCCCTTCCCCCTCCCCCCCTTTTTTCTATTTGCAGTAATTGGCAGCTGCTTTCACTTTTGTTTCTGGTTTTTTTGGAAGTTTTGTTTTCCTTTTCCCCCCTTGTGTTGGTGGGTGGGGATTGAGTTGTTTGTCTAGCTTGGGGTTGCTCCCTGTACTTAGCCATGGCCCCAAAAAAGGGTTAGGCTCTTCCAAAGGAAAAGGGCCTGCTCCTAAATGGCCAGTGCCATGGCCCCCTCCTGTTTTGCCATCTGAGCCTGCATCATCTGATGAGGAGAGTGACCCTGTTAATGCAGCTATTTTGGCTAGATTGTCAGCACTTGAGCAGCAGTGGAAGAAGCCCTCTGAGGTTCTTCTTAATTCCCCAAGGGCTAAAAAAGGGAAGCTTAACCAGGTTTCTTCTTTCCAGGAGAAGGTTTTGGCTCGCCTGGCTATGCTGGAGGAAGGTCACAGTGAGGGGGCATCTACATCACAGGATGCTGGTGATCACCAGGATGATGGTGCCATGGGTCAGCAGCTGGAACAGTATAAGGGATCGATGCCTGGGCCAGGTAAGTCTGCTCAGCACTTAGGTGAGGCACATGGGTGGCGATGGGGATCTGGCCATGCAGGGGCTTCAGGGAAGACATCCCTGGGTTCACCTCCATCTGGGGGTTGTGGGCCTTGTCAACACACTTTAGGGTGTGGGGTCCCTCCTATTACTTGCCAGTGTTCTCATTCTAGGTGGCCAGGTTGGTCAGTGCCAGCACATGGTGGTCAGTCATGTGAGCAGGTTCCTGCTAGGGCCTTGCCCAGCAGTGATTTGGTTTTGCCTCTGGGTGACCACCTGTCTTCTGCCAGTAGGGATCGGATATTGCGGGGTGATTACGTGGATGTTTTCACCCTTTTATTCAGGGAATTAGAAAAGAAAGATAAAGAGGATCTTGATGACCGTGATAAGGAATGTATTAAGAAGCGTAGGGCTGATAGGTGTTGGCAGAATTGGTACCCGGGTTTTTTGATTTACACCGGCATTATTGTCTGCTCTCAGCCCGGCCTCTTCCTTGTTACAGTACATGGACATAATTTTTAAAGCATATACAGGGTTTGTTGGTTTTGGCTGGCTAGAGTATGATGAGGGCTTTCGCATGCGGGCTGCTATGAACCCATCCCTGTGGTGGGATCAGGTGTATCCACCCCTGTGGCTTCAGCATGTGGCTCCTGCGCATCCGACACTGGGTGATCATTCTGATAGTGGCCATTTGGTCCACAGGTTACCTGGGTTGTCCACAGCAAAGGGAGCTGCTGGCCAGGTTTTTCAAAAGCGCCTACTTTGTTGGGAATTTACTTCCCAAGGTGTGTGTAGCAGGAAGGTGTGTTCCTTTCGGCATGAATGCCCCTTGTGTTCTGGCCCACACCCCCTCTCCAGTTGCCCCAGGCCCAAGGCCAGATCAGGCTCCCGGGGTGATAAGCGCCCACCCGCAGGGGGAGGACAGCAAGGTATATCTGATAAAGGGGCCTAGTCCCATTAGCGTTCCGGTTCTTGAACGTATGTTGAAAGTTTATCCCAATGAGGGTGATGGGCATTACTTACTGGATGGGTTTAGTTTTGGTTTCTGGATTCCATATCAAGGGGACAGAAAACCTTATTTGGCCCCCAACCTAAGGTCTTTGGTAGAGATGGAGCATGTAGTGCGGTTGAAGATTCAGAAAGAGTGTGAGGAAGGTACGGTTTTGGGCCCCTTTCCGGTCCCACCAGTTCCTAATTTACAGGTTTCCCCTTTAGGCGTTGTTCCAAAGAAGGCTGAGGGTGAGTATTGCCTCATTCACCACTTGTCCTACCCGCATGGGGTCTCTGTGAATGATGCGATACCTCATGAGCTTTGTTCTGTCCGGTATATGTCTTTCGATCAGGCCTTGAAGGTGGTGAGCAGCTGCAGCCATGGTGCTGAGCTTGCGAAGTGCGACATTAAGTCTGCTTTCCGCCTTCTTCCTGTTCACCCGGACGATTTTCCATTGTTGGGTTTTGCATTTGATGGGGCGTTTTATATGGACCGGGCTCTCCCGATGGGGTGTTCTGTGTCCTGTTCCGCCTTTGAAAAATTTAGTTCTTTTTTAAAATGGTCCTTGCATTTTTGTACTGGTCGGCATAGCATAGTGCATTATTTGGATGATTTTTTATTTGTTGGATGGGCAGGTACCGGTGATTGCCAATTTCTCCTTGAATCTTTTATGCGGTTAATGCAGGAGTTGGGAGTCCCATTAGCGCATGAAAAGACGGAGGGTCCTAGACGTGTCCTGGTGTTTTTAGGAATCAAAATAGATATGGAGCAGCAGTTGTGTAGGCTGCCAGTTGAAAAGTTGCAGGACCTGCGGTGGCTAGTTGCTTCAGTGCTTCACCTCAGGAAGATTTCCTTGTTGGAGTTGCAGCAGCTGGTGGGCCACCTCACCTTTGTCTGCAAAGTGGTGACCCCGGGCAGGGCGTTTGTTCGCTGCCTTTGTGACGCTATGGCAGGCCTGCATCGGCCGCATCATAGAAACAGAGTAACTTTGGTGATCAGGCAGGACCTCCAGGTGTGGCTGGAATTTTTGGAATCTTATAACAGGGTTTCTTTTTGGTGGGAAGATCTATTGGTTGAGGTGGAGCTGCAAGTTGTTTCGGATGTGGCTGGGTCCTCTGGTTTTGGTGTTTATTTCAGGGGTCATTGGTATGCTGAAGATTGGCCAATGGGTTGGTTCCAGGTGGGCTGGGTTAAGGACCTGACCTTCTCAGAATTTTTCCCAATTGTGGTGGCTGTTAGGTTATGGACGTCTGATTTCGCAGGATGCACTGTTCATTTTTGGTGTGACAACCTTGCCACGGTTCAGGTTATCAATTCGTTGACTTCTAGATTGGCGTGGGTTATGGTGCTGGTTAGGGTTTTTACATTGGTTTGTTTGTAACATAACATATTGTTTAAGGCACGGCATGTTCCAGGGATTAGTAATGGGATTGTGAATGCTCTCTCCTGAAAACAGATAGAGCGGTTCCGCCAGTTCGCCCCGGAAGTGGACCTCTTCCTGGTAAGGATGCCTGTGGGTTTTTGGGAGATTGGCGGGCTGAAGCAGACAGGGTGCTTGGCTTAGCCCTGGCACCATTGACCCATACAGCTTATCAGAGGGCAGGTCAGAAATTTGTTTTATTTAGGTGTTCCATGGGCTTGTCACAAGTTTGGCCCATTCCGGTTTCCCATATTATTCAGTTTTGTGTTTTTCCAAAGAATAAGGGTTTGGCTGTTAATTCTATTCGGGGTAAGCTGGCATCTTTGGCTTTTGCCAGCAAGGCAGCCAGTTATGTCAATCATATGGGGGACTTTTGAATTAGGAAGATCTTGGAGGGCTGGTCACGTGAGCATCCACCAGAGAGGGATACTAGGGAGTTGTTGACTCCCGCGGTTTTGAAAGGTTTGCGGGCTTTATGGCCTCGCCTTTGTTCAGATTCTTATGAAGCAGCCCTTTTTCATGTGGCAGCATTGGTCACCTTTTTTGGGGTGCTTCGTGTTAGCGAGCTCATGGCAGCCTCTAGATGTGACACTTCTGGTCATGCCCTTAGGTTGTGGGATCTGTCCTTTAGGGGGCAGATGGTAAAGGTGTTGATGACCCTCGGGTTTTAGGGTCTGGGGCTGGGAATGTGATGTCCTCTGGGAACCTCTCGGGTAAGCGCCCCCCGTGGTTTTAGGGCCTCGAGGGTAGGCACCCCTGGGGCCAGAGCAATGGCCACAGGTTGGAGCCGGTGACTTGCCCATACCAAGGCCAGGAGGTTTGCTGATTGACACCTGCCTGGCCTGTTCTGCTCCCTTTAGCTCCCTTGCCATTGTTGTTTTGGACAGTTAAATAGTTAATAAAGTGGCCCTTGTTTGATACCAAACACAGTTGTCTGTCTCGTCATTCTGGATTGGGGGGCAAGGATTTTCATTCACAACGTGCACATTTGTCAACTTCTTCCTTCTGCAGCAACCTGAAATCCCCCCCCCCCCCAACATACACACTTTGCCTTGGAGGGTCACATTTTCCAATCTCCGACCTAGGGTATCTAAACAGGGCTGGTTCCAGGTTTCATGGGCTCTGGGCAAGAGGTATAACTGGGCAGACCCTCTTCCCTCTTTGGTAGAGCCTATTTATCCTAACCACACCCTTTCCATTTCACCCTTCCGCTTTGGCTATTTTTAAATCTACATTCTTTCCCATTTCAGTTTGCTCACTCTGGTAATTGAAAACCACACAAAAATTTTACTTAGAATAGGGATCAGATAAAGTGCAACACACATATATGCTTCCTTCCCCGCTACAGTCTCTCCTTACCCTACAGATAGGTGATTCTTTTTCCCATTCTCTTCTCATTTGAAGCAACTTTTCAACCTTCTCCCCTGAAATACAGGAACAGCTGCAGCCTGCCTCATGCCAGAGAAGAGTCCCTGGCTGCTCCTGCAACATTTGCACCTGACTGTGAGGGGGAAGGAAGGTCTTCCTTCTTTTCTCCTTCTACAAGTGGGCCTATAGGGAGCCTTTGGGCCCCAACAAATGACTTTCTTAGCTGCCCTTTGCCACGAGCTATGGATCAGAATTTCTGCCAGTCAAAGGCAATTCACAACATCTATAACTGCTGATTTTTGTTTAAAGATAACTGGGTCATGTTAATAATATGTATATATTTGTTCCTGCTTTGGAAATAGAAACCACACAAAAAAAAGTTTTAAAGAAGTGAAATGAATTTACTTCAAAACATAAATGGGTAGATTTTTTAAAGATAAAAAGTTGCATGACAACATTTGTTTTAGCTGGGAGGGTGCTCATTTTGCATGATGAAATAATAATGATTGGCAGTGAAAACAAAAAAAAATAGTTAGTCAAATATTTAAACATCAAATAGGCAAAAAGGAACATGTGTGTGCGTATATAGCATTAGGTCAAGCACAATCAATCACTTAATGAGACTGCAAAACTTTATTTAAAGGAAAACTGGTAGAGATTACATGCTATAATTGCTAGAGCTGTTTACTCAAAAGATTGTTTGCCTTTTGTAAGAATTATCCATTTCTGTTGTCATTTCTCAAAGTTTTACAGGTGTATTTTAAAGTCATGGAAGCTTATTGGGAAATATGCAAACAGCAAAATGCCCTTGGATAGCATTAGGGATGTGCAGGAAGGGGGGGTAACATACTAAACCTCTTCAGGCCTGATCACACCCTAAACTTTGTGTGCCTGACAAAAGTGAACATGGATATAGGAGAGGGTTCAAGATTTCATTTGCACAGCTCACTTTCCCCTGTCATAGAACAGCTCACTTTCCCCTGTCATAGAACAGTTCCCTGTCATCCCTCCCTTATTGAGCACATGTGCCAGTTTGGTGGGGCTGGATCCTAGGGCTATGTATTAGCTCTGATCAGGGGTCCGTTGGGGCCGGAGTGAGGCAGAGCAAAGCTCTGCCAGCTCAGGAGTGGCCACTAGGGCAGCCACCAGCCGAATCAGATTCTCTAATCTGATTCAGCCTGCTGCCGAATTGCTGCCAAAATTTGGCGGCAACTTTAAAAGCAACTGGAGGGGAGGCGGTTTGAGGGAGAGGCTCCAAACTTGCAGGGTAGCTGCTGAGGCCTCTTCTCGAAATACCCACCAAGTTTCAAGAAGATTGGACCAGGGGGTCCAATTCTACGAGCCCCCAAACAGGTTGCCCCCATTCCCTCCATTGTTTATGGGAGAAAAAAAGTTTTTCCCACCATAGAGAACAATGGAGGGGATGAGACAACCTGTTTGGGGGCCCATAGAAAACAATGGAGAAGAAGCTCCTAATTCAGACTGCCATGCTTATAAGTTTTTTAACTGTTATCTTGTAACAATAGCTAGCTATCCCACTTGAGAAGGGTCACATTCTTGGCTAATTATCTTATAGCTTCAAACACCATACACAGTAATCCATATTCATAAAACATATTAAAATTGTTTGTTTATTCTTGCTTTTTATTATATCAAAGTCTTTTTAAAAATAGTGATTACAAGTTTCTCATACGTATGAATATGTTGGCCCTCAGATCATACTGCATCTTTGAGCTATATCTTCACTTCTGTGAAGTTTTGATATTTCTGCTACTCTCAGATGCTTCTCTTACTTCTCCAACACATACTATCTCTTGATATGAGTTATACTTTCTCTAACCTACAAAAGGTTATGTTATTGGGTTACCCATTGTTTCTTACCCTTCTTCCAGGCTGTTATTTTCTGGGTCTCTAGACTCCCTTTTGGCATGTTTAGCTGAGAGACTGGGCCAGTTGATTCTGGATTTTATTGGTACATAAGCTTTAACAAGAATTTTACCTTCATTTAATTGCATGAGAAATGTCCCAGAATACATGCCAGAACATGAAGATTCTCAGAGGAGACCACTTAATTTAATCTAGATACTAATTTCTATATAGCACAATTAATAATGAAATGGTAATCTCATCAATCAGTTAGGAGAGCGCAGCAAAACACATATGAAAGCAGTCAAGCAGCTGTTCATGTTTAAGGGATGTCTCTCCAGCAAAGTCCCCTTCAGGTGACTATCTAAACAACAAAATGAGATAGAGAGAGGCTTGTATCCTCTCTCACTGATTACCTGCTGGAGACTTCTAATTTTTATTATTTATCCAGTCTACCTCCCTTCTAGCTCCTGATGCTTCTAAACCCATCAAGATGCTCCAACCCATCCTAGATTTTTACCAGTTTGCTTACAGGGTCCTTCAGGTATGTGTGTGCGTATATATATAGAGAGAGAGTGCAAAAAATCATATACAGTCATCTAAAGATTATGGGAAATTATGAGTTTCCCCTAGTCATTGAGTGTTTACTTCAATTTAATGTCAGTTAATGGAAAATGGAGGGGAAGGTAGTTGATCTGTTCAGGTCACTAATAGCATCCTGCAAGGGGAGTTTAGGGCTACATACCACAAAGCATACATGCTCTGATTCTAATGTCTCTTTCCAAGATATCCAGGATGGTTTAAGTTTTTACAGACTCTGATTACTTTAACGCTAAAACAGTCCTTGTGGGAGGATTAATTGGGATTGGAGATAGAGGACAAATTCTAAGCCTAATGGATCATGCCCCTTGAGGTGAGGCCTCAAAAAAAGAAGTGAATCATGAACAAGTGTTTTTCAACCCTACTCTCCCCAATTCTTCTTTTATAGCATGGGAAGGGAGAGATACAAATATGCCCTTTTTATTTTTTGCTTTCAAATGTAATTGAGGGTCTTTTCATTTCACCCATTTTCATATTGAGTGATCTCATTTCCTTTTCTTTTTTTAATTTTATGTCATTTGTAATTAATATGTGGCTTATATGTCATTTGAATGCAACTGGCACAAAATAACATTATGAAGTGCATACATATAATGAGAAAAAATAGCACAGTAGTGAAAAAATAAAAAACACACTGTTCTCATTCACACAAGAGAAAAGCAAATGCAAAACATCCACTCAAAACAAGTGAAGTTGTAATATTCAGTAAACCTCATGTTCTGTACTGCTCGGGTTTAGGACTGCATAGGCAGCTTCCACTTCACCCAGTCTCAGACCTCAGCAGGTAATGTATAAGTCCAGCATGCTATAGTGCTGTACTGCTTAGGTTCACAACTATAAGAGCAGGAAGCTACTCATCTAGGCGCCAAGCTCAGCAGTATTGCATTTCTGAACTGGTGTGTGTATGGGGGGGGGGGGGGTCCTAATAATTTATCTCCTATCGTAGGATTTATCATGGGTCCCCAACTTGTGATTTAATATTCTTGGCACAATGCTACTGATCAGAAAACAGAACACTGTTCAAAAATGTTTTCCTTTTCCAGTTTGCAAAGTTGCCTTACATATGAATTATGTTAAGAGAGAAAGTGAATTCCTTTGTACCAAGATACTGAGTTTGTGTGTACATGCTACAAAGAGAACAGGTAGATTCCTGACGATAAATCAGTAAAGAAAAATCAGAATAATGCATCCTTTCTCTTGGATGGAGTTTTCTTTGGTTAGTTTTTGGTTTGTTTGTATGTTGTTAAACGATATACAAAAGTGGTAGATTGGAGCCAGGAAGATGTACCACCTGTGGGATCTACTGCCCAAAACAACTGCTTTATGTTATTTTATGCTAAGGCAGATCAGGTGGAAGAAATTATTTTTGTGTTTTCTGTTTCACTAGAAGTGTCTGGGCCCTTGGTATGCAAATTAACTGCTGTGTTTTTTGGGGGGTTTGCTATACTGATTAGGGTGGATTCTGCACCCACCTGTTTCCTCACAGCCAATTGGAAGCTTAATCTCCCTCTGCATTGCACCCCACTCTCAGTTTTCTTCTGCACCACAGCTATTTCCAGATTCTACATTGTTTTATGGCCATTTGGAGGTGACTCTGCAATTATCACAGCACTGCCCTGGGGTATCTGAAAGTGGTTTCTCCCTGGACCTTTTCGTTCTTCAGTTTCTGATTCGGAGAGAATAATAAACAGACTACTTGATGCAGCTTTAGTCATCTCTGTGTATTTCCCCATCCCTATTTTTGCTTCTATTTAATTTTCACCTAACACACAACTTGGAGGGCAGGTAGAGGGGCAGCCTGGGGAGATCCTCTAGGAGCCTGATGCTTCTAGCTTGCCAGTTTGGTATAGTGTTTAAGTGCACGGACTGTAATCTGGGAGAACTGGGTTTGATTCCCCACTCCTCCACTTGCACCTGCTGGATGACCTTGGGCAAGCCATAGATCTGTACCAGCTGTTCTCTCAAGGACAGTTGTCTCAGAGCTCTCTCAGCCCCACCTACCTCACAGGGTGTCTGTTGTGGGGAGGAGAAGGGAAAGGAGTTTGTAAGCCGCTCTGAGACTCCAAGTGAAGGGTGGGATATAAATCCAATCTCTTCTTCTTCTTCTTCTTGCGGGGGATGGTGGTGTTCAAACACTCCTCTATCCTTTGCACATTGGACCCTAGGGAGGGATCTTTTCCCCCTTCCTCAAAGCCAATCTGCATACAACTTGGAGAGCAGGTAGGGGGCAGTCTGGGGAGTTCCTCTGTGAGTTTGATGCTTCTAGCTCGTGTGTGTTTGACACACACCTCCATCCTTTGCACATTGGACCCTAGGAAGAGATCTTTTCCCCCTTCCCCAAAGCCAATCTGCACACACCTTGGAAGGCAGGTAGAGGGGCAGCCTGGGGACTTCCTCTGTAAGTTTGATACTTCTAGCTTGCATGCGGGGAGGGGGGTTAACACACTGTTGCCCATTGGAAACAGTGAAAGAGGCTTGAAGGCTCATTTAGTTTTGTTTTTGTTTTTTAATTTCAATCCTTGGGATGCCACCCCTCCCAACAGGCCGGCCAGCCAGCTGCCAAGCTGGCATCCCTCTGTGAGTTGTGCATGCCTGGACTAGCCCAGTGGCAGCTAGCCAAAGGTGGTGGGAGAGCAGGGGAGAGAGGAGAGAAAGGGGAGGGTGTTAGCCCAACTGTCTTATTATGTTATTAATATCAGGAAAGCATAGCTTTAAATATTTGGCAATTAGCAAAAATGGGTTTTTTCACCCAATGTATACAGAGGTTGCACCTCTTCCAGACAAGCCAAGAACAGGCAAGGAGACTGAGGTCAGTAATAAAAGGGTGCTTCTTTACTTAAGGAAGTGTATCTCATTTAAATAATACAGATTCACACACACTTATACAGAGCCTAAGACATAAAGAGAGACTAAGAGACAGTTACATGAGCAGGATTATTGTTGGTGGTATCTGTTGCCATAATTACCTGTCTGGAGAGTTGGCATGGTCCTGCTGGAAGAATGGGTGTAACAGGAAAGAGGGGGGCAGGGCACACGTCCTGAGCCAGCAGAAACACGTGTAGGATTCTGTTATGCACCCAGAACCCAGGAGGGAGGATGGGAGGATGTAAGAGAGTACTGACTGATGCTTGGGAGCCTTCTCTTATTGGGGTCTCTGGGGGCTTGCAATGCCAAACACCTCCCATGGGAACACCCCTGGGCTGATCTGCCTTCAAAATCCTATCCAATAAGGAAGGGGCTGGGGTTGGCCAATGTTAAAGATTTATCTAATAATCTTCTGGAGACATCTGTGTGGGAAGGAGGTAAATCATCACTAGGGCCACTGTTCTCTTCCTGATGGGATTAGCTTCTTGGGTTGGCCGAAACTGTTTGTCTGTTGTCTGGGTCCACAGTCCATGTGGAATCAGGAATAATCCCTTTCTTTCACTGGAACAATGATTGTTGGAGGGGAGGAGGTTGTGACCTGTGACCTGGTGAAAATATGTGCTGACTTGTCTCTTTAGAAAAACTGGTCTGTTCCAAAGTTTCAAGATGGAGTTTCTGTGCAAGTGTCTTTGTGTTAGGGAATCTCCTGGAAGCTGGCACCCACGGGAATCTGCTGGTACATTCGTCTCCGTTGCTGGATGGCGTTTGTCAGCAGTCAGTATTTCCCCTTGGCATTCAGCATAATAGTTCCCTTTTACACATTCAGCAACACAGTTCATTATTAAATCTTATGGATTTCATGTCCATAAGAGTGCAAAAGCACTTTGCAGGGCTAACAAGAGTGCATTGTGCCCCACCCCTTGCTCATGCACTTGGCAAAGTTGGTGACCTCCACAAGTCCCAAGTGATGTTAACCACAATTAAGCAAAAAATGTGATTTTTGGTTGTAGATGCAGAATGCATACACAAAAATAAACTGGAGGAAAAAAAATAGTGCAGAGGGCAGGGACACAAAGTATGAAGTTAGCCTTAAAGGCTTGTCTTGGATTCTCCAGGGTAAGCTACAGTGAGCTGTTAAGCAGAAAGGACCTAGAATTCAAGGAAGCAGGTCCGTAGAGAGTGAGAGTTCTCACACCATCCCCTCCCAGAACCAAAGTAGTTTTCTTTCAGTTTCCATCTTCAATTAATGACACTGAAGATTCTTCCATAGCACCACAGATAACTTGCACTATAGAAATTGCTTGTATCTTCATGGAGAGCTCCTTGAGCCTATAGTCACACAACCATTTATTGCATATAGTTGTGTAAACTAATAAGGTAAAATTTCAGTAACATCTTTCTGTCCTAGAATGAGACCCACTGCATTATCTAACGTTTGTGCATGAGAGAGATCAGATTTATAACAGAAGTTAAATGTGTGTTGGAAACAGTGGTTAAAGCATGAGTTGCAAACGAAGTTGCCAATTAAATTTCACTGAAGATTGAATGTAAACCAGATTTGCAGTTAGGGATGGGCACAAACCTAAAAAGGGTGGTTTAGTTTGGGGCAGCCCATGAACTGAACTTCAAATTGAACTGATTGAAATGGGCCCTGCTCAAACTGAACTAGTCCAGCAAGTTCAGTTCCCCTTTCTCCTAGCCACAGCTTGTAATCTATTTAACCCTTTGTGAAGGAAGCAAGAGTTGAATGGATCACAGCCATTTAAACCCAACAGCTTTGCAGTGGACTGACCAGCTGAGCTGCTAGGTTTAAATGGCTGGCAGCCATTTAACCCTTCAGTTTTGCTCCCCTGCCAGCCACTTAAACCTAACAGCTGACTGGTTAACCCCACCCTGCTCTGCTGCTAGGTTTGCATGGCTGTCCCCAAATAGCGGAATCAAACTGGCCAAAAGTTGGGTAGATGTTCGGGGAAGATGCCTTCCCTGAGCACTGATTCCCAAGTTCATGCCAAATGTTGGCTTGTGAGCTGGTTCGTGCCCATCCCTATTTGTGGTTTCATCATAAGAGGAACATGTGACCAATTCTAAGTTAAGTCAAAGAGGTCAAATAAGAGTAACAATATTTCTCAGGTGATGGAGGCATGTACATCCTTAAGCTGTGGTCAGATTGTGCTTAAAGAAATTTTTGGGAGGAACTCCGAGATTCCTGCTCAGACAAACAATTTAAGAAAATTCAAACGAAGTCAAAAATATTTGTCAAAATTTCACTTGGAAGTGAAAGAGAAGAAGTTCTACTTTGAATTTCTTTATCAGTGAGACCTAAGGTGTTGGAAATTATTTCAAATATCATAAACTACTATGTGTGTGTGTATGTGTGTGTGTATATATATATATATATATATATATATATATATATATATATATATATCTTTTGAAAAATATGCACATGTACTTCTATTCAGAAATACAATAACTCACGGAGATTTAGCAAAAGTATAGATTTGACCCTTAAAGAGAATCTAGTGAAATAGGTATCCAATTTACCCTCAGAAAACCAGCCTGGAGATAATAAAGCAGCAAAGGTATTCTGCAAGTTATATTTAGCAAATGGGGAAAGAAAGTATCCTTGGAGTATAATTACAAAGAACTTCTAAATGCTTACAAGTTTTATGACCCTCTAGTGAGATGGGATCTTCACTGGAGATAAATGGTGTTCTAGAATGGTCCCACGATAAGCATTTGAAAAGAGTATATGACTCTCTGGATACTACTGGAACAGCACACTTTAAGAATAGAGCCCTCCTCTATCTCTCCACATTAGTCAACTACTAATTGTAGTTTTACCTCTAGTTTGTGATTTTTATTGTTTTCTTCACAAAATCCAGTTTGGTGTAGGGGTTAGAGTGTTGGAGTAGGATCTCAGAGACCCAGTTTGAATCCCCATTCTGCCATGGAAACCTACTGGCCCAGTCACACACTCTCAGCCTAACCTACCTCATAGGGCTGTTGTAAGGATAAAATGAATGAAAGACATTTAAAAAGCCTGTCTTATTCTCTGTTTGGGTAGCTATGATTCAGTCTTCACTTGGGCTTGTAGGACGTCTTTGATCTTGCCAGAAAACAGACACATGGATGAGTCAGTGGTTGCCAGGACCATTGGTGATTAAGGAAGCAAACGATCACAGAGCAAAGTGTTGTTTTTGAAACATAGATCAGAGATGTTACAAACTGCCTTTGTTTTGTAAAGAAAGGGATATTCTCCACCATTGCTTTCCATACTGCCTCTACCTTCCTGTCTTCTAGCAAACGAACTGTCACATCCACTACAAATAGCTGAAGAATGTTCCTTCATTTTTGGCACTGCAGTTCCCACGATCATTCTAAAGCAGGTGGCCAATTTTGAAACTTCTAGTTTTATTTTATAATGAGCTATGTTTGCAACAGACAGATAGACAGATTTACACATCCTTTGATTATTGTAGATAAAAACCAGGCTGATTTGCATCAACATCAAACCTTCCCCCACTTTTGCTCTTGGGGAGATGGCTCATTGAAATGGGCAGTCCTAGTGTATGCCATCATTGCTCTACATCTACCAGCCCTTTTAAATACACCCCACATACCTGTAAACAGGGCCTATACAAATATCTGGTAGTCAGATTACAAATCTATATAATGATGGTGCCTGCTGAATGTATGATGAAAGGTACAATGTGCTTCTGATCCAGTGGGGCTCTTATGTTCTTATGCCGATATAGCCTTTAGGATGTCTGTTTTGGTGTTGCTTGATATCAATAGTTTCTAAGAATTCTCAGTTTAATAGCATGTTGCTGAATGTCTTAAATGAATTAATTTGCATCAGTTAACACTAAATTAGTAAGCTTATACTATAGAACGGAGGTAATTTCTGTGCCAATTGTTCAGCCAAAGTCTGGGCCTGCTAATGAAAAATCTGCTGATAAATGTAAGGACTGGAGAAAAGTTCCAAAGTAAGTAGTTAGGTATACCCATACCAGTGGCATCCATGAATATCACTCATTCTTCTGAGGAAACCCTGTTCTACTTGGTTAAATAGATTTAAATGAAATGCTACCTGACATTTATTTATTTAATTTATATTTCACCTTTTTCCCAAAAGGGGACCCAAAACAGCTTACATTCTTCTCCTCTCCTCCATTTTATCCTCACAACAACCCTGTGAGGTAGGTTAGGTTGAGAGTGTGTGACTGGGCCAAGGTCACCCAGTGAGTTGCCATGGTAGACTGAGGATTCAAACCTGGGTCTCCCAGATCCACTGGAGTTGTTGTACTGCAATACTCAAGTTCATTAGCTATAGCTATAGCTATAATAAGAAATTACTAGCTATGCCAATATTCTATGTGATCCGTATGTAATTTAGACCACAGTTGTCTTGTTGGCTGGTGTCCTTTGAGCAGGCATACAGATGCATTTTCTAGGCATCAAAATCCAGTCCCAAGACAACACTCACAACTACAAATCTGAAGGGCAATCTGAAAGCAAGATGATAAAGGTACAGGCCAGGGTCAGGGACATATACAACAATCCAGAGCAGACACAGCAAGGTCAGTAACTGTCAGACAAATTACTTCCACACAGCCATTCTCTCCTCTGTTGCTTTTAAGCACCATGCTGCTCAGCAGCCAGTATTGCATCATGATCCATACATATGCCAGCCGCCTCAGTCCTGCTCCTGCAAGCACTCAGCCTCCCTGTTGGTGCTGGGCCGGTGCTTTGTTGCCCAATGAGCACTACGTCTCCTGTCTTGCAGGTCTCTCCTTATTCTTCTTCTACAATGTTCCTGAGGCTCTGATGACAGAGGGGGTGAACTGAGGGTGTGGGCACGTGGCCCTTCAAAGCGGGAGGAACTGCTGTTTCCTCCCGCATTTAAAGGAACCGTTCATACAGGCCAGGACCACTCCTGCGCCAAAGCGGGCTCAATTGCGCTTTCTTCGTGCTGTTTCCAACCCCCGGGAAAATCAGGTATTTTCCGGAAGGTCGCATGAGGAACCCATGATTGAATCGATCTGGACAGCCCTATCTCACAATGATTGCAAGAGAGGGCTGCCTGATCGTCCCTCCTGGGGGTTTTTTCCCCAGTTTTGCACTTGAGCGCTTGGGCACTCAAACACTCAAGTACAAAGGGGGGGGGGGAAACCACCCTGTGCTCTGCACCCAGCCCTGAGCCCCACGGGCCACTGCCGCCTGCCCCCTCCCAAATGCTCTAACCCAAAAACTTACCAGGCAGTGACCAGCAGGGCTCAGGGCCCAGAGCAGAGTGTGGGGTGAGCCAGGCAGCCAGGACAGGTCCGGCGGCGGTGGCTGGTGATGGCGGGGGGTGTAGAGCACTCTCTTGTGAGCAGGAAGGGTGCCTCCCCCCACCACTGCCAGCCGCCGCCGCCAGGGTTGGGATGTATGAACATCCTTACTAAGGATTTACGTCTGGTCCCTCAGAGACTGCCTCCTTCTGCAATACTTATGCCACTGGCTGTGAGTTGGGATCAGGCCTGTTAGGTGACTCTTCCTCAGAGGAGTCCTCCGTGTCCTTTTGCTCTGCTGAGCTTGGCTGGTCCAGGACAACAGTATCTCAGAAAATCAGCTTAACTATGTTAAGTGAAATTGCATTTAAATATGGATGCTGCCAAATTGACCAAGAGATCAGATCTTTACTTTGTGCTCTTTGGGGGCGGGGATGTCTTTTTACCTCAACAAGAATAAAGAAGGATACCTTTAGATCAGTATAAATTCATTTCGTTTGTGCACATAATTACAAGATCTCATGTGTGGTAAGTACCATAAAAACCACTCTTGTATCCATTTGTTATATCCAGCTTGAAATAAGAAATGTTGAAACAGCATGATTTCTGATGTAATAATGTGAGAGAAACAATGCAAACAAATAAAAATATAACTAACTGTATATTGGTGCAATCTTACATTTTTGTTACAGAAACATGTCAGGTAAATGCTTTATCTTTCTAAAACCCTGCAGTGTAGATGACACATAAAAAGGGAAAGAAAATGGATCATATCATTAAATGTGCTTCTCATGAAGAAATCCTATGTCAAAGTCCTTTAATTCTGAATACCTTTAGTTCTTAACAGAACAACTGTTTTTAAGGCAATATTTACTTACTTGCTTACTTACTTATTCAATTTATAACCCACCCTCCCCGCCAGAGCAGGCTCAGGGCAGCAATAGGAATGGAAAGTTACCCTGTTTAGACTATGGCTGGTAGATCACTTCATGAAATAATATTTGCACCATCATGATAATGTGGAACTGGCAAAAGGCTGTAGGAGCCTCTATAAGTTTCATTGATGGAATGTGTTATATATTGGGATTGAATCATCCCTGATTGAATCACTCTGATTGAATCAGCCTAGAGACTGGTTGAGCTTGGAGCACAAGAAAAGTAGCCGGCCAAGACTCTGGAGTAAACCATCCAAGTAGTAATGTTTTGGTAAATAGCCTATCACGGGGAGTGTATGTGTGGGGGGTGGAGTGTTTTGCATGCATATAAGCAGGCAGGGGCGTAGACTTTTTAAAGCCCGGGGGGGGCGGGGGCTCTCTCATGCACGCACGCGAAGCGTGTGCGCACTTGGGACCATGTCCCCGCCGCTCTCCCCCCGCCCCAGGGAGCCGCCGCCGCCGCTTCCCTCCCCCGGGCCATGCCCACCCGCCTGCTGCGCTCCCCGCCCCCCTCCCTCCCTCTCCCTGCTCACCTTGGGCGCCGGCGTAGGATTACTGCTGCTGCTGCCGCCTGCAGCCGGGGGCCGGCACGTTGCCCTTGCAGGCCCCCGGATCCCGCTCCACCTCGCGCTCGGGGCATGCGGGGGTGGCGCAGATGGAGTGCCCAGTGGCCAGTCAGCCGGCTGTCGCCGCCTCTCCTTCCCCCCCGCCCCAGGGAGGCAGGAGGGCAGGCCGGGGGTGGGGGGGAAGGAGAGGTGGCGATGGCCGGCTGACTGGCCACCGGGCGCTCCATTTTGCCGGGGGTGGTTGAGCCCCCCTGGGAAATTTTGGGGGGGGGGGCTTGAGCCCTCGAGCCCCCCCGTAGTTGACGCCCATGTAAGCAGGGCTTCAGCCCTGCTAGTCATGTCTTGTTCTGGCTTAATTCAATAAACAATGAGGTGATCACTCTACGCATCTGAACCCAGTATATTTCAGAGTGATTGATGTATTGATTTATTGATAGCCCACCTTTCTCATTTATCCAGAGGAGTTAGCTGTGTTAGTCTGTTGCTGCAAAATAGTAAAAAGCCCAGGAGCACCTTTAAGACTAACAAACTTTATTGTAGTGCAAGTTTGCTAGTCTTAAAGGTGCTACTGGGCTTTTTACTACTGTCTCATTTAGACTCAATGCAATCAGATGGCACCAGACACTGACATTAATGAGCCCTTTATGTCTATCGTAAAGCAATCACTAACTCAGGGCACCTTTTCTCAGCCATTCAAAGAGGCTGTTATCTTTACAGTATTTAAAATATCCCTACAGATAAATAATGTGGCCAGTTATTGCCTAGTCTCTAATCTGACCTTTCTGAGCCAAGCAACTGAGAAAACAGTAGATAACTCATGTGCTCTGGACCCTTTTCAGTCTAGTTTCAGACTGGGTTATGGGAAAGAGACACCTCTGTTGGCTTTAGGCTGTTTTTACATCTGACTTTCCCGCTGGAATCATTCTAGTTCCAAAAAAACCTGCCCACACCTCTGTGCGGTGTGAAACCGTGCTGCTACTGAAATGTCCACATCTACTAATTGCCCTCCTGTGGTCAAGCTAGTGTCCAACCGGCTTCATTCTGCTTTAAACAATTGCTGTTGATTAGTGTACTTAGACCCCCTGGAGTGAAATTTCACACCACTGTGAAATCAGCACAGGAAAAGACAGCAGTCAAACTACTTTAGAGGGGAGATGTAAAATGACCCTTAGGCTGTTTTTACATCTGACTTTCCCACTGGAATCATTCTAATTCCAAAAAAACCTGCCCACACTTCTGTGCGGTGTGAAACCGTGCTGCTACTGAAATGTCCACATCTACTAATTGCCCTCCTGTGGTCAAGCTAGTATTCAACCAGCTTGATTCTGCTTTAAACAATTGCTGTTGATTAGGGCACTTAGACCCCCTGGAGTGAAATTTCACACCACTGTGAATTCAGCACAGGAAAAGACAGCAGTCAAACTACTTTAGAGGGGAGGTGTAAAATGACCCTTAGTTGAATTCATCCACCTGAAAGTAGAAGGCATGGTTCTTTGTTCCTCCTACTGGATTTCTCTGCAGCCATCTTTAAACTGGAGGTTATTTTCAATCTGATCTACTTTTTTCATAAAATCCTTTTAAAAATCTCTCAAATATTGCAATAATTTCTGGAAGTCAAGCCCTCCAATGAGAGCTCCACTATCACAGTTGTTCATAACCTCAACCCCTGACCAATTTTTTTGTTGGTTTCACCTCCCATGTAAACAATTTTGCAGTTGTGCACACTACCCAGTTTTAAAATTCCAATAGTGCCTACAGGCTCAAAATGGTTGGGGATCCCTGCCATCATGGATAGGGATGGGGATGAACTGGGAAAATGTGGTTTGGTTTGGTTCACAGTTCATGGCTGAACTGTAAACTAAACCAAATCAGGAGGTTTGTTTGCAAATCCCACTGGTTCATGGTTCATGGCCCCACAAACCCTGTTGAAAAGGACCACAATCCCTTTATACGGGGTTTGCAGAAAGCCTAAAAAACCACAACAGCTAAGCTGCCCTTAAATTTAAAGAGACTACACAATATAGCCCAAAACAGCTGACCAGTGGAGAGCATCTCCCGCCACTCAGCTGTTTTTGCAGCTTTCACAAGGAAAAGAAAGCAAAGGTTTAAAGGGACTAGGAGTCCCTTTAAACTCCAGCTTTCTGCTCCATCCATGAACCACCATGAACCACCACAAACTGCTTTTAAAGTCTGTGATGGTAGATCACAAACTTTTGTTTGCAAATCATGAACAGGGCAAAATTCATGATGAGTTTTGCTTTGTGGTTCAGTTCGTGCCCATCCCTAGTAGAGGACAATCTTAATTTACAAAAGGATAGCAGTAATGGCTGTTTGAACTGGGCTCAGGAGTGGACTACTAGCCAATTGCTTTTGGGGTTACATCCTTTTAATAGTTGCCATGACCAGCAGTCTAGCCACAGTGTTCTGCACTAGCTACAGCTTCCAAATACTCTTCAAAATACCCAAATAGAGTGTATTACAGTAGTCCAGTCTAGATGTAACTAAGACATGGGTCACTGTGACTGACCCAGGAATGGATTCACCTGACACACCAGTCAAAGCTGGGTAAAAGGACCACTGCAGCCATCTGCTATTTCAAGTTAAACCCCCAAGATGTGTTCTTTTTCAAGAAGAGTATATCCCTATCCAAGAGGAGAGTTCTGGTTTGCCATTCTACTAACCCAGAAAATTGCTGCCTGGTCAGGATTTTAAAATTTGAATCCAGTAGCACCATTAAGACCAACAAAGTTTTATTCAAGGAATAAGCTTTCATATGCATGCACACTTCTTCAGATACATTGAAACAGAAGTTGCAAGGACAAAACTAGAATAATAAGTTTAGTTTATGTAGTCACTATTTATTTGGGTTTAATTTTGGGGGAAACATAGTGAAGGAAACAAATATATCAAAATTGGAAATTGGTGAGCAGATGTACCCTTTTTAATTGTGGATGCTGAGAATAATTAATTGAGACCCTGCTATCATGCTCCATCTGTCTCCTCTAAAAAGTAGAGGCAACCTTACAGCATCCACTTTTTTGAGGTGGGGTGATTGGCTGTGCAGCATATCTCCTCTGTCCCCAGAGGGGGTATTGTTCTGAGTGTCAAAATAACTTGTAACTCAGTGATTTCTCTGTCTAGTCTGCTCCTGAAGTTCTTTTGCAATAAAACAGCTACTTTGAGCTCACCCATTGAATGTTCTGGAAGGTTGAAGTGTTCTATAGATTTTTCAGCCTTATAATTTTTCATGTCAGATTTGTATTCACTTATCCTTTTGTGTGGGGTTTGACCTGTTTGCCCTATGTAGAAAACTGAAAGACATTGTTGGCATTTAATGGAGTATACAATGTTAAATGGTGAGCAAGTCAGTGAGCCTGAAATGGTGTAGTTGTTAGGTTCCATGATTGTGTTATCTGGGTATATGCGGTAGCAAAGTTGGCATTTGGGTTTATTGCAAGCTCTGGTACCAGTGTCCATGTTCAAGTTAGATGTTGTATTATGGTGGGTGAGAGTTGTGTAAGATTGAGAGGCTATCTGTGTGCAAGAAAAGAGAACTGTCATTATTCAGTAGAGGTTGTAAGTCATTGATGATGCATTGAACTATTTTGAGTTGAGAGCTGTATATGACTACTAGTGGTGTTCTGTTATTTTCTCTTTGGGGCCTGTCTTGTAACAGGCTTTCTCTGGGTATCATTCTGGCTTTATTGATCTATTTCTTGACCTCATCAGCTGGATATTTTAGTTCCAAAAAGGTTTGTTGTAGATTCCTCAGGTGAGAATCTCTGTCTACAGAATTGGAACAGATAGGTTGCTTGCTATGTTTAGGATGGTAGGTAGATGCATATAGATATGTTTGTTGATCAGTAGGTTTCTGGTATAAGGTGGTGTCTATGCATGGTGTCCAGAATGGTGTCCAGAAAATGCCTTTCTTGTATAGATTGGTTCATTGTCAGGTTGATGGTGTGGTGAAAATTGTTGAATGCCTGATAAAATTTGTCCAAGGCTTCTTCAGCATATGTTCAGTCAATACAAATGTCATCAATGTGATGCAGGCACAGGAGAGATGTGAGTGGACAGGAGTTTAGGAAGTGTTGTTCCATGTTGGCCATGAAGATTTTAGCATACTGTGGTGCCATGTGAGTGCCCATGGCTGTACCAGTAATCTGAAGGTTCTTACCGAGTAGTTATGGATGAGAACAAAATTGTGTTGTCAGAAATCACGTTTCTTATGGCTTGTAATCCATTTTTGTGTGGGATGTTGGTGTACAGAGATTCCACATCCATGGTGGCCAAAATAGTATTCTCTGGAAGGCCATTCAAAGATTGCATTATCCTCAGGAAATCTGTCGTGTCTCACACATAACTAGGAACACTAATGGCATAGGGTCTTAGAATAGAGTCCATGTATCCAGATATCCCCATGGTGAAAGTGACTATGCCTGAGACAATGGAGTGTCCCGGGCTTCCAGGTTTGTATATTTTCAGTAGAAGGTAACAGGTACCTGTTTGAGGTTCCAGTGGTGTGTCTGAAATAATTTTTTTTCCTATATGCATGAGGGTAATTCCTTCATGATCTTGTCTAGTTTTTTTTTGTACTCCTGTGTGGAATCTGAGGATAGCTGTTTATAAAAAGCAATATTTATAAATTGCCTTTGAGCCTCCTGGATGTAATCTGATCAACCCATAATGACAATGGCTCCACTTTTGTTTGCTTCTTTAATTTAAGTTTCAACTTGTTCTCCCTGATCCAGCCCATTAAGTTTTCCAAGCACTGGTTCAGATTATCAACAACATCCTTGGAAATAGGTGGAAATGAAAGGGAAGTGCTAGGTGTCATCTGCATATTGGTTACACTGCAGCCCAAACCTCCTGTTGACCTCTCCCAGTGGCTTCATGTAGATATTAAATAGCATGGGGGATAAGATCAAACCCTGGAGAACTCCACAGGTCAATGGCCAGGGGGCAAAGCTGGAATAACCTAGCACCACATTCTGAGACTGCCCCCTTGATAGGACTCAAACCACTGTAACATGGTGGCTCCCAGTCCAAGTGCCAAGAGGTGGCTCAGTAGGATATTATGATCAATAGTATCAAAGGATGCTAAGAGATCCAGCAGAACTAGCAGGGTCACATTCCCTATCTAGTTCTTGGTAGAGGTCATCAACCAAGGCCCCCAAAAATGTTTCTATTCCAAACCAAGTTTTGAAGCCAGATTGAAATTGATCTATAAAATCAATCTCTTCCAAGGGCCCCTGCAGCAAAAAGCAACCATCAACTCAAACACCTTGAAAAAGAATGGAAGATTGGAGACTCGCCAGAAGTTCTCCAACATAGTTGGGCTTAGAGTAGGTTTCCCCCCCTCTAAAACAGTTCTAATCATTGTGTCCTTGTGGCAGTGGTACAACCCCTGCACTCAAGGAAGCATTTACCACTCCCGTTACCCATTCAGCCGAGCTCCCCTTATCCATTCAGCCAAGAGTTAAAGCACAGGTGGTAGGTCTCACCTCTCCAAAGATCTTGTCCACATTTTCAGGCTCCACAAGCTGAAAGGTATCCATATTAATTGGATAAGTAGGTGCCAAAGGTACATGGTCTGAACATGCATCCAGGCCAGCACCTAACCCAGAGTGAATTTGGGTGATTTTGTCTGCAAAATAAGTAGCAAATTGATCACAGTGGGCCATCATGTGTTCAGAAACTGATTCCCTAGGGCTATGATGTAAAAGCCACCGGATCACACAGAACAGCATGACATATCCAATGATGAGATATGCAGTATAATAGGATTACAAAAATCAAAAACAATGCAAAAAATATCAGAAATTATGTTATAAACAATGCAAAAAATGGAATCATGAAAGTAAAAAAACAATACAATAAGAGAACAATACATAACAGTGTATAGTTGAATAGTCTACAACACTGTTCTCTTAAAAGCATCCTCCTGAAGCACTACATTATACCAGCCCTATTCCTTTAAAAATACATTCCTGAATTATTCTGTTTCACAAAGTTTGTGGAGATAGTTTTAACATGGTTTGAACTGCAGTAGTTTTGGTCTTTTCTATTGTACTGAATCAGACAGTGGCCGTTCAAAGCACTAAATAGATTCACAGGGAGTTGATGGGTGATATACCCAGATGTTATGGAATATTATATTATTCAATATCTATGTTAATCATTTAAATGGGATTGTTTAGAGCTTTGGGGTAAGGTGTCATCAATATGCTATTTTTGTCTAGTCAGCTGCCTCAGTGCTGTGGTCAGTTGGCAATGGAGGAACAAGCTGAACCTGAATCCAGACAAGACTAAGGTGGTACCGGCTGGAAAGGATGGTAGTATGGGGGGAGTTGCAGACTAGGTAACATATTTGGAGGGTACTGTTGGACCCAGTTGTGCTAATAGAGAAATAGATAACTGATGTTGCCAAGTGCCCCCTTTCACTGGCACCTGGTTCACAAACTGACTCCCTACCTACACTCAACCCACCTGCCACACTGATCTGCGGGACTGAAACCTCAAGGCTAGATTATTGTTAAACTAAGTAGGGTCAACCGCGGTCAGCATTTCAATGGAAGAACACCAAGGAATACCTGGGTCACTATTCAGAGGCAGGCAATGGCATACAACCTCTGCATGTCTCTTGCTTTGAAAACCCTATGGGGTCACCGTAAGTCAGCTGTGGATTGATGGCACTTCCCACCACCACTGTAACTTTAGGTGATCTTATTCTTGAACACTTGTCATGTTGCCCTGCAAGGTGTTTATGCACTCTTATAGACACAAAGTCTATAAGTGTTAACAATGGACTGTGTTGATAAATGTGTAAGAGGGACTGAGATGTAGTGTGACCAGATTGCAATGCCAGCTGTACACACACGCCAGCTGAACCCTGAGATGATGTGCCACTGGTTCCCGAAGTCACCAGCTCCCAGAGACATCCCTTAATACAGAAACCCACAAAGAAAGAGACACTCACCACTGTGGCTTCAACATATGTTTCTAAATGCCATTAGAGAAGCCCTTCTTCATCACGCAGGCAACCTCTCTCCCCAACCTTCTTTGCTTCGAAGGCACAAAAGACTCTTTCCCACCTTCCATGGACAATGGACTTGGCCAGCCAAGAAACCGGTTCTGCAGCCCTGAGACAATAAGAGCAATCAACAAAACAAAGGGTTTAGCTGATGAGTCACACCAACCCTCGGGGTGTCTTTGTCACTGACCAGGTAGAGTTTAAAATTGCCCAACTCCTTAAGCCCTCTCCCCATTGCAGACGTGACTTTTTTGGAGCAGACCACCAAAAGGTGGTCTCAAGGGAGGTGGCCAGCAAAGCCCTCCCCCAAAGCCCCCGTAATAAAAAGAGCTACCCAGCCATGTGGTTGCGCTCTCTCTCCTTGCCTTTAGACTAACCCTGCCTTATCTTGCAGACTCTGGTGTAACTAACCAAGAGTCTTTCCATGTGTTCTTCTGGTTCAGTTCACAATCCCCAATTCCCTGTAAACTCCATTATTTTTCCATCTGGGATCGCATCATCTCTCCGGACAGGTAATTATTGCCCTTTGACGAATACCAATGACCTTCTGCTCATGTAACTGTATTATCCCCTTCTATCTAATTTCCTAGGAACTATATAACTGTGTGTATGATTGTGTATGGTTTGTTTGTGACAATTTCCTAAGTAAAAGAAACCATTTTAATCTGAAACTGGTCTCTGCGTCCATTTCTGGTACTTTTGAAAGAAGTGGGACCCCTGTATATAAAGATGATTGTTCCCTATTGCCTATTGCCATATTTATAATATCTCAATTCCCCTATATTAATAATAGCTCAAGGCAATCAGGCTAACAGTCATTAAACATTTTCAAAATTCTCAAGGCAAAATCTAATGGAAAGTGTTCTTAAATTCATTAGTTCCAGAGGATTTAAGTGTGATCCTGTGTTGGATTGCAGTCTCACAATATAACAGAAAAATTCTGTTATTTTGGTAGTACAGAATGAACTTCTGGGTATCTCATTAGAATATTTCTCACAAGGGTATTTAAATAACAAATGTTTACATTTCTTCCAAGTGTTAAAAATTTTAATATAGTCAGCTATAAATTTCAGTGTTTATTTTTTACTTATTTTCCCCCTGAAGCTCAGTTAAAGTATTGCAAATGCATCTAAATATTTTTCTTTGAGGTATCATCAGTCTAGAAGTGCCAAAAGAAAGGACATCTGTTCACTGAATTTTGATAAGCCTTGATGCTGTAAAAAAATTCCAAATGACAGCAATCAAGTGAAAATAATGTATAAATGGGAAGTATTTTTGAAAGTGCCCTTATCCAGGGAAAAAAATGATTTGGCAAAAATTAGCCACAGCAGGAATGTCACTGAATAAATTATATAAAATCACTGCTAATGTCAAACACTTCTGTTGACAAAAATAATGTATTAGAAGTCTATCTTATTATGTTTTTGGTGGTATTTAATAGTTTCATGGTAAACTTTTGCAGTTTGAAAATGTTGAGGTTGATGTTCAATAACCATGAACTGTAGTGGTTTTCATTATACTTTTCATTCTTTCTACCTTTTTCACACATACTTTCCAACTAGAAATCTTTTTCTTTCTTTAAAATATTTCTTACCCACATTTCTCTAACCAAGACCAAAAATTACAATAATCTTAGAAGGAAAACCAGAAACATCAACAACCTCACGGGACAATACTGTTGTACTTTCTCAAAGGTCTTTTCTAACAGCTTTATTTTACAGAACTTTGAAATACCTCAGCATAACCCATAGGTTCCTATACAGAAAAACCTCAGTGAAGCATACAAAGCACACAATGCTGACTGCAGCCATAACCAATCGCCCTGGCAGGACCCCACAGGCATGGTTGTGGTTTGTAAGGCATTTATGCTGTTTGCCATCACTGCACATGTTTCTGTTTTCATCTGTGCAGGTGGTAATTCAACAGAGAGACTTGGGAACATGATCATGCAGTCCCTGCCACCCTGCACAGTCACTGGTTAAACATAAGAACCTAAGAGAAGCCAATATTGGATCAGGCCAATGGCCCATCCAGTCCAATAGTCCAGTCCAACACTCACACAGTGGCCAAAATACCAGGTGCCACCAGGATGGCCACCAGTGGGGCCAGGACACTAGAAGCCCTCCCACTGTTGCTCCCCACCCCAAGCACCAAGAATACAGGGCATCACTTGCCCCAGACCAAGAGTTCCTATGTATACCTTGTGGCTAATAGCCACTGATATATCTCTGTTCCATATGTTTATCCAATTCCCGCTTGAAACCTGGTTCCTTCCCAGTCACTGGTTCCTTTTAACAGTTTTCCCTTGTCCCAGAACTCTTGAAGCTAAGTTTTTAAGAAATTTGATTATCATTGACAAAGCATCACTTTTGGCTTTACTCTTGGCTTCTTTAGTTCATCAGTTAAGTTTCCTAAAAACTGTGGAACCATTTTTTTAATGGGAAGAAAGTATTTCTTCACTGTATGCAGTGCTAGAAATCCATAGCACTGTCCAAATGGTTTGATGAGAGCTGCAATAATTTGGACATTCAGTGCTGATCCACTCATAAAATGATCAGGGAGGATATGAAACCTATTTAACAAGCCAAACTTGTTAATGAAATCTAGTCACCAACCCATTGGTGACTATGGGACTGGAGGACGAGCATAAGGTTCATCTTCAGCCAGCTGAACTTCAGCAGGACCTGTTTTAGAAGGACATGTACCTTTATAAAGATGGAACTTACAACAAGCATTTAAGGCCATTGCAAGAAGTTTGAAAGAGGGAACCAATCTTGGGCCAGCTTTGCCACACAGCCAATACTGTTAATAATACACTGATGAATCTCAAACTTCCAGCCCCTCACAGCCTCATCAGTAAGGAGATTTGTGAAAGAGGTTGTTAACCCATCTCTAAAAAACTGTTGACATGCTTCACTTTTGACATCAAGGCCTTTTTTACTAAGATCAATAGCAACTTCTAGAACTTCTAACTCTCCTTTTAGGCAATACAGGAACAACCCATGGAGGTCTGTTAATCATGTCATCCAGCTTGGCCAGGTCAGTGTGTGGAAATGCAGGCTCTTCATCTTCAAGCTGTGGAAGAGCATCACCTTGACCTTGTTCATCAGGAGGTATGGCTGGGGAATTCTCATTTGAAGAATCAGGTGAGGAGGACTGATTCTGCTGGAGAGGAGACTGAGAATGTCCATTCCCTCCGACTGGAGAGTCACGAGTTGTGGCTGTCATACTCAAAACAGGGCAGAATTTTGCAGTTTTGTCTGCTTATGTAGTTGTCATGAGAGAAAAATGTACAGACTGCTTAGTAAATTTGAAGTACCAGCATATGTCTGTTTTGAAATGCTCCAACTCAAGAATAAGTCATTTTGCATTGACCATAGGATAATCCCCACACAGCGCCTCCCATCTCCACTGCTGTTCCTGGTGCTTGTGCTGAGGCCTACTCTGATCCCTGCTGCTGGTTCTACTGTTTTTTTTTTTTAAACAAATTTTATTAACTTTTTAAACTTTACATATCTATAACTATAACATTCAACAAATAAGGTTTTGATAGTATTGATTCTTATATCTTACAATAACCAGTGTTTACGAACAAATTTATAATAACTTGCTTGCAGAGTGGAAGTAGTCTTCTCAAGTATAGATTCCAAGTTTTTGATAATGGGATGCCAACGACCATAGAAGGAGTAAATGTCTTTATGCGAATCGTCCTTAGCCAGTCCATCTGTTATTTTATCCATAATCAAATGGTCCCAAATCTTGGAATACCAGGTTGCCAAAGAGGGGGGGTTGGGTTTATTCCAACTAAGTGCTATCGTTGTTTTCACAGCAGCCAAAAGCAAAGTTAACAGTTCAATAGTATATTTGGGAAAGGGTACATCTTTCCAATGGTTTAAAAGAATGATCTCCGTTTTTTGGGGTGTAGCATATCCTGTCAGTTGTTCAATTTCCGAGATAACTGTAAGCCAGAATTGCGAAATTATTACACAATCCCACCAACAGTGCATGTAGGAGCCAATTTGGCCGCATTTTTTCCAGCATTTGGGGGATAGTTTAGAGTTGATTTTGCGAAGTTTTAAAGGGGTCATATACTACCTTGTTAAAATTTTTAGATTTTGCTGCTGAATATTGATAGATTTTGATGTAGAGGCATATGATGCCCACACGGATTCCCAAAAGGAATCAGGAGGGTCAATCTGGAGATCATTCTTCCAAGGTTGAACATAAGTTGGTAAAACAGAAGGGTCAGGATCCAAAAGAATATTATAGATTTTAGATATCAAACCCTTAGAGTTTGGTCGTAAAATTAATAGTTTTTCAAAGGTGGTAGATGGGCAAGAACAGGTTTTCTGAAGTTCTGAGGTATTAAATAAATGTTGAAACTGTAAATACTCAAACCAAGGGAGAGATATCCCAGCAATCCTGTCCAATTTTGTTTTTGACATTAATTTGTTTTTATAGGTCAAATCATAGAGAGTATTCAATTTTGCAGATGCCCATAGGGGAAATGAAGATGGGTGCATTGCTGGGGGGAACCACAATTGGTTTCTATAATGAGAGAGCAATGACCTTCCAGGAACCAAATGATTACGTTTTAAATTCCATGTTTTAAACAGAGCTTCCATGAAAG
This sequence comes from Lepidodactylus listeri, assembly GCA_029233225.1. Lineage (NCBI taxonomy): Eukaryota > Metazoa > Chordata > Lepidosauria > Squamata > Gekkonidae > Lepidodactylus > Lepidodactylus listeri. The sequence goes on along the minus strand of JARCFY010000001.1, from coordinate 110,983,545 downwards.
GATGGGGTGGACTTATCATAGCCCTTTCTGATTTTGCCGCCCATATAGATGTACAATAATTTTTGTTGACTAAAAACTGTTCCTCTATCTTATACCATTGAGGAGGGGGGTCAGCATATAAAAGTCTAGTCAAATTGGACAAAATTGAGGCTTCATAGTATTTACCTATGTCTGGAAGTGCTGTACCGCCCAATTTAGTTGGATGCATGAGTGTTTTAGCATTAATCCTAGGATTGTGGGAGTCCCAAATAAAGGACAGCCAATTCCTTTGCCATTTTTTCATCTGGGAAGATAAAATGAGAATTGGTAAGGTACGAAATAAATATAATAGTTTAGGAAATATAAAAGTTTTAAGGGACGTTATTTTTTCCATCCAGGTTAATTGCTGAGTGTGCCATTGATCTAGCAACCTTTTGAATTTATTAAAGGAATCAACATAATTAACTTTAAACAAATCGGTGATGTCTAACGGGATGTTAACTCCAAGATAAGGCCAACTGTTGGTAACGCTGGTATATAGATGGTGTTGACTAAGGTAATCTGCTGTCGAAGTAGACAAAGAAATTGGATACAAAATTGATTTAGATGAATTAACACACAAGCCTGAAACGACTGAGAATTCCAATAAAATAGATTCTATCTGAGGTAAAGAATTTCGGGGGTCAACTACGTATAGGACCAAATCATCTGCAAATAAACTGATTTTAAAGGTCGATTGGTCTATTTGGAGGCCCAATATATCTTTCGAAAGGTGGATTTGGTTAGCCAAAGGCTCAATACATAAAGCAAAAAGCAAAGGAGATAATGGGCATCCCTGCCTTGTGCCCCTGGTTAAATCAAAATCGTTTGAAATCATATTATTTACCGCCACCTGGGCCTTGGGTGATAAATATAAAGCTTGAATTACCTTTTGGAATTTAGGACCAAACCCCATTATATTTAAAATTGTTTGCAAAAAAAGAGGCTCTACCTTGTCAAAAGCCTTCTCTATATCTAGCGCTAAAATACATGATTCCACTGTAAGCGACTTACCATAGTGGATAATACCCAGCGTTTTGCGAATGTTATCTGCAATATCTCTCCCTGGTATAAAACTGGTCTGATCTAAATTAATATAATTACCTATAAATTTATTCAAATGAAGGGTCATAATTGTTGTAAATAATTTATAATCGCAATTCAATAAAGAAATTGGTCTAAAATGCTGTGGGATTAAAGAGTCTGGGCCTTTCTTTGGTATAACAACTATTTTTGCCTGAGACCACGTCTCGGGCATTATTCCTGTACTAAGGATAGAGTTACAAGTGTCTTTAAAGGGAACAATCATATTATTAATAAATTTTTTATAAAATTCAATAGGGAATCCGTCCCTGCCTGGGGCCTTATTGGATTTAATATGTTTTAATGCGGTATATATTTCTGCGTTAGTGATTGATTCGTCTAAAAATTCTTTATGTTCTGGGGTTAAAGTAGAACATATCCCATCTGGTGACAAGTAAGATAAAATCTTTTCTAAGTTTGGAGTGTCTGAGGTGTATAAAGATTGGTAGTATTTTTTGAGGACTTTAAGAATTTCTTTATTAGTAGTGACTTTATTGCCTAAGGAGTCCATTAATACTGTAACACCTCTAGACGCTTGTTGTTTTTTTAGTTTCCAATTCAAAAGCTTAAGTGACCTGGGATGACGGAACCAATGTTTATGTTTCAAATACAAAAGATTTGTTTGTATTTGGGACGTTTCCAGTGAATCAAGCTTTTTCCTTTCTATTAGAAGGAGCTTATATGTCTTTTTTGAGCAAGTTTGCTTGTGCTGTTGTTCAAGGGTCTTAATATTAGCCAAAATTTCCTGAATTATTTGTTTCTTACTTTTGGTATAGGAAGCTGATAAAGAAATCAACTTGCCCCGCATCACGGCTTTCATGGCATCCCATACCGTATGGACAGGGACTCCACAGGAAGAATTAATTTGGAAATATTCATCAAGCATCTTTTCTATGTCTTCACAGTAGAGTTGATTAAATAATAAACTTTTGTTAAAAGACCATGAACGTGTGGTGTTTTCTTCTGGGTTTAAATTCAAATAACATTCAGTCCAAGCATGGTCTGATAATGTTCTAAGCCCAATTTCTGTTTTTTGAATTTGATTAACTAAAGAAACGGAAGAAAAAATATAATCAATCCTAGTAAAAATATCATGTCTGGGAGAATAATAAGTATAATCTTTTACTCCGGGGTAGTGGGTTCTCCAAACGTCTTGTAAATTGTATTGTTGCATTAATTTGTTTAAAGGTGTCGGGATAGTCTTTTTTTGTTGAGTTGCTTTTGTGGTACCGGGTTTATACAAACGGTCCCAAAAGGAGTCAGAGATTAAATTAAAATCACCTCCAATCAATACATGTCCTTCTTGAAAAGAATCTAATTTAGCAAATGTATCTTTCAAAAAGAGTTCTTGGTTATCATTAGGGGCATATATGGATACAAAAGTAAAAAGTTGGTTGTTTAAAAGACCTTTAACAAATATGAATTTCCCCGACGAATCAATCATTTGGGCCTGGCTAACAAAATTGAGGTGCTTTGAAAAAATTATCGCCACCCCCCTAGATTTTGAGGAGCCAGCGGCATTAAATTGCAAAGAAAACCTCTTATGTTTAAATAATACTGATTTAGAGTCTTTCTGGTGTGTTTCCTGTAAAATAAGAATATCAGCATGCATTCTGGAGAAGGCTTGTACCAACTTCTTGCGTTTGGAATTTTTAAGCCCCTGCAGTTTAAAGAAATAGTTTTTATCATGTCATTAGACATCAAAATACAATTTATATTGACTTGGTTAAGTCCAAACTTGGTTATGAATCCATCTGAGTAAGATACCACTCCACTCATGTAGTAGATATTGAACCTTATGTAAAATAAAACATATAACCAAACTATAACAATACAACCCCACATGGGGTTCTGGGTCAAGTGCTTGTCCTAGTACACTAGGAACAAAGCTGGTGAACTGCCCAACCTGCAGTTCACCAATCAGTAAATGGGGGAAGGATTAAATAACAAACCCCTCTCCCCTCCAGAATGTAGACATAATTCAAACTGATCAAACTCCTTAATAGAATTAATAAAAAATATAAAATAAAATAATCTAATAATTTTTGATTTAACCATTTTTATGTACTCATTGTATATCTGCTTATTAAAAGTTAAGGTAACTTAGTCCAGGGCTAAACCAGGAGGCTTCCCTATATGGACTTAAAGACTCATTCCACATTAACTCGAGATACCTATTAAACTTAATGAATTATTATTAATTCTTAATATTTATTAAATAAAATAATTGGTTAACAACACCAAAATTTTACTAGTTTCCCATTAAAATTAAATGATCTACAGCCAACTATATTGAGTTAAATTTCACACTCTATCTTCCAATGTAGTTCAATAAAATGAAATAAAATATTAGGTTGATTTCACCAATTCATATTAACATTTAATGAAATTAAGTATAGTTGGTTAGAAAGTAAATAGGTAAATAAATAATATTTCTAGTTAACTACACCAGATTTTACCAATTTTCATTTAACTTAAATTAAATTTAATCAAATAAAATGAGTTAAGTTTCACTCTCTATTTTAATATTAGGTCAATAAAGTGAAATAAAATATTAGGTTAACTTCACCAAAAAATAGCGAGATTAAATATGATTAATGCAATTGAAGAGAGTTACAATTCACTCTCTGGTTCACACCAAGTTCGTATCACAGACGTGGCCACAGGTTTACCATACCCTTAATAAAGGAAAGTATTAAAACCCAACAGTTTCACCTGGCCAATTATGAGAAGTAAAGAAAAGGGAAAAAAAGAAAAGTTATATTCCTGGGAGTTGTCTAGAATGGTTGTTGACTCTCTTCCAGTGGAGGCCAGGTCTTTCAGTTGGCGAGCGACCAGAGCTTTCAGAGTCTGGGTGAAGAGGCGAGGTAGGTGAATCAGAAGAGATGTCCAGGGCCGTTAAGAGTTTCTGACCACTAGGGAGGTCTGAAGCTGAAAGTCTTAGGCCTTGATGGATTACGAGGATTTCCGAGGGAGATATCCAGCGGTAACGGAGATGATGATCAGACCATGCTTGCGTGATTGGTTTAAGAACACGTCTGTGTTGGAGCGTTTCGGTGGATAAATCTAAGAGGAATTGCAGCCTGCGGTTTTGGTAGGTTATCCCGCCATTTTGGCGTGCTTTGTTAAGGATCACAGATTTTAAAGGAGCCTCGCGAAGAGTTATGATTATATCACGGCAAAATGATTCAGAGCGTTTCAGGTTGGGACCCACCCGATAGGCACTTTCTAAATATGGGGAGGAAAATTCCTCCAGCCCGAAAGTCTCCGTGAGCCAAGTGGAAAGAAAAGTTTTTAAATCTGACTCACCCTCGCTGTGTTCAGGCAGGCCACGGATCTTAAGGTTAAGTTCTTTTGATTTATTTTCAAGTGCCATTATTTTGTTTTTTGACCAGACCTCATGTGACTGTAGGGATCTGATTTCCTCTTGAGAAACAATAGAATTCTCGAGCGTGGATTCTGCGGCTTGAGCCACTTCAGATAAAGTCTCAGTAATTGATTTGAGTTCATCTGTAAGTGGGCAGATTGCAGCGTGGATCTGTTCCACGATTGTAGATTCTAAGTGTTTAATTGTTGAGAGGAATTCACGGCGAGAAAAGATTGTTCTGTCGTCTTCGTTTTCGCTCTCGCATTGAGCGTCAGCCATTTTGTGGGTATTCGATTGCGAGTCGTTTTGTGCAGGCCTGGTGTCGTCTTTTGCAAAGAACTGAGTAAGTTGCTGGGGAGTAGCCACTGATTTTCGCGTTTTAGCATTACCAGATTTCCCCATATCCAGCGTAGTATTTTGATTTTGAAAAAGGAAAGAGTTGCAGGAGATAAAAGGATTAATTCTGGAGGGGAAAGAGGGAGCTGAGTCATTATGCGTCTGTCCTTGCCGCTCGTCAAGCTCCGCCCCCCCCCCCCCGCTGGTTCTACTGTTGATGGAGGTAGGAGGTGGCAGTGGGTGCTGTGTCAGGTATGGTTTTCTCATCCGAGGTGGCAGCAGCCACAGCAACCAGCAAGGCCATCTCTCACGTCTGGCATGAGCCTGCTTAATGCTACTACTGCTGCTCTTCCAGTCACTGGCTCAAGCCACTCAGAATCTTGCTGGGAGCAGCCCTCACTGTCACAAACTCACTCAAGCCTTTCCACTCTTTTCAGGGGCACCTGGGTGGCTACTACTATGGCTGCTTTTTTTTCACTTTTGCATCACCAGCAGTTTAGTGTTGCTGCTTCCTAGCAACAGCATCAGTGCCAGTGTCTCAGTGGAAACGCCCTGAGCTAGGGTTGCCAGCTCTGTGTTGGAAAATACCTGGAAACTTTGGGGGTAGATCCAGAAGAGGGAGGGGTTTGGGGATGGGAGGGACCTAAGCATGATACAATGTCATAGAGTTCACTTTTCAAAGCAGCCATTTTCTCCAGGGGAGCTGATCTCTGTTACTGGTGATCATATGTAAAAGCGGGAGATCTCCAGGCCACACCTGGAGGCTGGCAACCATACCCTGAGCTTGTGCTTATTTTGTGCCAGGCAGCTTGAAGAGATGCCTGCTTGAAGCTTGAAGAGAGTAGCCTGGGCTGGCGCCTATGGGTTCCACTTCTCTGTTTCTGGGGGAATCAGATGTGCCAGTGCCTGGAAGAAGGAGGGGGGGGGGCTATACTCTGCTAAGTGAATGAGAGAAGGCAACAAAAGGTCGGACTAGCTCTGGAAAGATTTAAGAGCAAAGTGGTGATATCAGCAGCATCAGAGATGAAGTGCCTGTGTCCTGGTAATATGGTGGCACTAGCAGGGCTCAGCTGGTGGCAGCAGTGCAGACGCTGACTTAACACAACATTGCCAGCCCCACCACCCAAACAGTATCAGTGGCAAGGAGTATGATCCTCCTCTGACTCAGGGATACCCATGCTGGGATTGCTCTTGTTTGTTTTTCTGGTGGCACCGGACTTCTGTTTTGTTCAGCTGCGAAATATAGCAGGGGGTCAGTGGCATCTTGAAGGCTGACCCTGCATATTGGTCCCCACCCTCTTCATAGACACACACTTTGCTGGCTGCTCTGCGCAGCTTGGACTGGGAATAGGCTGGTGGATGGTCCATAGGTCCATGTGGCTGGTGGTGATGTCAGAGCTGTAGTGGAGTATATAATGCCTGCAGGCAAACCTTATTTAAACACTGGTTAGAATGATGGTCTCGGATGTGGGGGATTTAGGTCCATTAGGGTAGCCTCTGTCATTTATTGTCTTTATATTGTTACTTTTTCAGGAGAGGGAGGTCTATGACTCAGAGCAGGGATGGTTGAATGCAAGCAGGACTTTTGTTGTCAGTCTAGCCCTTGCTGGGGACAAGGGGAGAGTCTTGTCCACTGTATGTGTACCTGGCACTTGTGGGCTGGGGTGTGTGTGTGTGCACTCAGGCCATGTGCCTCTGTTGTGGTTGCGCTGTTGCTGGTCTTCCCTCCCTATCTGCTGGCACTCTGTGGAAGCAGTGGCATTGAGAAACAGTGGCCAGATTGGCAGGCAGGAATTGGCTGTAACTGTGTGAGCCACTTGTAGGGGTGTCACTGGCTGCCATTGTCTAGTGGGTATTTCCAGGGTTTCTATGAACTCCAGTAGCTTGCTATGCTATCTGTGTCATGTGGAGGCACATGTGCTGTTATTTCCCCTTGCAGAATGTCCATAGGGAGTGGACTAGCAGTTCTGCATTTGTGTTGGTGGCTACCTACTCTCGCCACAGTAGCTTTCAGGATTCTGCTGTGCATGATTATTTGTCTTCTAAAATTATACAACTCAGAGTAAAATCACAATAATACGTCATCTCTAATATACTAAATGCATGTGTCCTGAGTTAGATTGTTCCTAGGAGTTATTATTAAAGTTTCTTTACTATTAGCTGTTAGTAGAACCTATTGTTCCTTTGCTATTTGGTGTTTATTTAATTCAGTGAGGTTGCTCAAACCATTAAAGATGTATAAAGACAACTCCCTTCCTTGATAATATTTTCTGTGTTAATTTCCTGTTCAGAGAATGTTTATTTTTATTTATTAGATTTTTGAGGGAATCATCTGGGAATAGTCCAAGGTAGTGGGGCTTCTGTGAAAGATAAATGGTAAAGCACTAACACTTTACAAGTATATTTCAAGTGAACTTTTGCTGGATTTATCTACTAAATGTATAAGTAGTGGACATTGCACTTCCACAGTGATACATCAATTGATCAATCAACCAATAGATAAATCTGTGGTGGTAGTGGATGCACTTTGGGCCCAGCTGTGGTGACAGCAGACACCGCAAACCACTCCAAGCTTGGAATGGTTCCCAAACTGTAGCCAGCCTCAGCGGTGGGTGGAGGATCTAAGAACTGTGCCAAACTCAGTTATGGGGGGAGATGGGATCACAGGCCCTCCACTTGTACTATACTAAGAGGCACAAGCTAAAAAGACAAAATATTTTAGGCTGTTTTCCACTTGATACTTTTAAATCGACTTAAACACAGAAATAACAATAGGGAAAATTATATCCTCAAATAGTCATAGCAGAATTAGCAGGTCAGTTTGGGGCTCAGTAGGAATTTTGGAGGCTTTTCCACAGTTGGCCAGGTGAATAGTGTTATTTTTCTTGCTTCACTGCAAGTGTAGAGGAAAATAATTTGGGGGAGTTTTAACAAGGAGTTGGCAAGATTAATGTGGTTGTTGCTTTAATGTCATTATATTGGCAAGCACCCTGAGGTGTCTATAAATGGGAAAAGATTATCAAATCAGGTATTGGTACGAGGCCCTGTGGAGAGGCCTTCGGTGCTGGGCAAATGGGCAAAACCAGAACTTGCTTGCTGACTGTCATATCTGGGCATATTTTGGTGTGATTACTATGATTTTGAAGCTAGGGTGGGAGTGTCTAAAAGCTGAGGAACCCTTTCATTAGCCTCTTAGGAAATGAACTCTAAAGGGAGAGGGATGAGTTAAGTAGTTGCAGTTCAGTTATTAAAATGGTAATAAAGCCTGTTTTAATCCACATTTGGCATCCAGTGTCTGCAACCTCCCCTGCAAATTCCTGTATTGGGTTTTGGTTTATGGGTTAATGTATCTATCTTAGGCCGAAGACAAACTGGAATTCTGCCGTGCCTCTGTGGCGCGGCAGAATGGGGCGGGGGAATTTCCCCCGCCCCGCGGAGTTCCCACGCCGCTGGAAGGAAGCCGCCCACAGCGTTCAGACTGCGGGCGGCTTCCTGAAGCGGCGGGCGGACGCCGCACGGCTGCCCCCACACATTCACACCCGCTCTGGCGGATGCTCGGCTGTTGCGGAAGGAGCGCGGCACCGGACGCGACGCATCCAGGCCGCCTCCTGGGGGCAGATGCGGCCGTCTGAATGGCCGCTCTGCCTCCGCTTCTGAAGCAGAGGCAGAGCGGCCAAGACGGCCAATCTATCTTTGGCCTTAATCTCAGCCATAAACCAACACTGGCATACTTTCATGGATATCACTGTTTTACCTAGGTAAAATGAAAAGAAGAGATAGTTGGTTGTCAGTTGCATATTTTTTAGTCATTTCATGTAGATATTAAAATATGAAACTGGTTTTTTCAGAGGATAAGCCAAAAATTAATGACTTTTTAAAAGATTGACTGCTTTTTGTTGAGTCTTTTAAACTTTCATTAAACTTGAGTTTTCCTTTGCAACCATGTGGGCTAAAACTTGTATGTGCAAGTGTGTTTTAGTGACAGGGAATTGTCAGGATTCTAGCAAAAACACAAGGAGACTGAAGAAAAACATAAACAAGAGTCCAGGGGAGTGGAGGTGGATAATGGGAGTTGGGCTGGATGCAGCTTAGGTATTTTTTGCATGTTCACATAAAAGGTCCACAGATAATGTTTTCTGAATGCAAATTAAACTGCTAAAATCCCTGAGAATTTTGCGGTTTAGTAGTTGAATGTGAACTGCATCTCTGTAGACCCGAAAAAAGTGCTAGATTCTAAATGATTTGAGGCCAGTGCATCCTTAGATATCCTGATGATATGGTAGTATTGCATGTACATTACATCAAGGCAGGTACAGTGACACGAATCTTTAGGAGTAAAGAACAACTAATTTGAAAAGCTCTAGAAGCACCCAATTTTTATTCTGGCATTTCTAATTATTTTACTACACTCAGCTTTCTCTCATGGTGTCTTTGTGGAAAATTAATTTATATTACAATAGCAGAACAAAGTATTGCAGAGTTAGGAAAATCAAAGAGCTCAAATATTTTATGTGCATGCAGCATTCAGATATAAGACTATTACAAATAGCAAAATAAAACTTGCACCAACTCAATGTTCTCTTTATTCTATACAAAGTGGTACATAAATGGAAACTACTCAGACTTTGCATATTGTCATTAATCAATATTTGCCCTTTCCAAAGCAAAACTTATTGGCCTATTATGATTTTCCTAAAGGTATGCAGGAGAAAAAAAGTTATTAAATCGAATGAAAAATGCTTATTTTACTCAGAGCATAAAATAAAACCAAACAGCAGTTAAATCTGCTATTGTATGTAGAACAGTGCTTTAAAAATCCATTTTTCAACACAAACTACTGAAACAATAGCAATGTAAAATTGCTACATACAGAAAATACAAGTTAAGCAAAATAAAAGGCCTTCTTTTAAATAATAAATAGATGCATGGGCAAATAAATGTTCCTAACAAGGAATGATAGTTATCTGAATTACTGGTACAAGTCAATATGAAGATTTGGCTAACAACCTAACATTTCTTGCAAATTTCTTGACCGCTTATATGGATTTATATCCAATACACACTGACTGAATGGTGAAATGTTCCTGGCTGCCAAGCCAGGCACCAAGATTCTCACATGAAAACATCCATAGCCATTTTTTTGTTGTTGAGCCTGCACTGGGGCCACACTGACATACAGGATGTAGTGTCCTCTGGGGTCTACAGCTAGCACACAGGAGACAGTAGCAGCTTCAGTAATATGCTTCTTTATTGCTTCACACAGACTTGATACTACAACCTACACACAGAGAACTGAGCCCCATCCCATATAGGTCTCAGTGGGGGAAAGAGTGACTAGTTGGTTAAGGCTAGGGTTGCCAGCCTCCAGGTGGGCCCTGGAAACCCCCCGCTTTTACAACTGATCTCCAGATGACAGAGATCAGCTCCCCTGGAGAAAATGGCTGCTTTGAAGGGTGGACTCTATGGCACTGTACCCTGCTGAGGCCCCTCCCCTCCCCAAACCCCACCTTCTCCCAGATCCACCCCCAAAGTCTCCAGGTATTTTTCAACTCAGAGCTGGCAACCCCTAGTGAAGGCTCACTGAGGCTGCCGTCACACACACTAAATAATCCACTTTCAATCCAGTTTCAGTGTACTTTCCAACTGGATTTTGCCAGTTCACACAATAAAATCCTGTTTGAAAGTACACTAAAGTGGATTGAAAGTATTTAGTGTGCGTGACCACAGCCTTAATGGCATATACACATATACATAGTGAAACACTATGCGGTCACATACATTAAATGATCTACTTATCCAACTGGATTTTACTGTATGAGCTGGCAAAATCTAGTTGAAAAGTGCATTGAAACTGGATTGGAAGTGGATTATTTAGTTTGTGTGACAACAGCCTAAGGTCCTTTCTGCATTTATCTGTTATATACTGATGGAGCTTGGGTCTGAATGAAGGCTCCAAAGACCTTCAGGACTATTGGTTGTGTTGCCAGTAAGATCCAATCATATTTGTTGCTTATAATTCAGAGGCTGCACTGTCAATAGTTACATTGTATATGGTTCATATAAATTAAGGATCCTAACTACCCACCTGAATCTTTCCTTTACTTAGCAACCAATCAGTATAGGCTTTCAAAAGCTTATTATACATTAAATATGAACATCCAAAAATGTTGTGTGATTTTTTTCTTCAATTAACATCTAGACTAGTATTCTTAGACTTTTGTTGCATGTACAAATTACATCTGTGTTGTCAGAACTGATATGTAGCTACATAAAAATGCAAGGATTATTAAAGATGTTGTATGACAGTTTCTGTTTCCTAGTTGGTGCCTACTTAAAATGGAGGGGTTATAACTCAAAAACAGCCCCCTTTTTCTTACTGCTGTCTTTGCCCAAGAAGCCATGGGGCAGCTGCATATGTGAGAAAGGGCTACTTCTTCTCCTGTGTCCCTTCTCATTGTCCTTACTTTCATAGCTACCACTATGCAAGCTGTACACTTTCTTTCTTTACCCACAGTTGGTATAGATAGGGGCCATCTGCATGCATATGCATGTACTACTTCACATACTCCCTCTTCCCTGACCAGCTGTTTGTAGCCCAATCAGGAGTTTGTAGTCTATGCATGGAATAAACACTCTGGTGCCCTGAGTAAGATATTTGACCACATTCTGAGATATTTAAAAGGAAAAAAAAATTACTAAAATACAGTTTCAGTTCACCAGGGCACAAAGCATTTAAAAACTACATTAAAACACTACAAGGTGTTACAAACTAAGAAAAGATATCAAAGTTAGGAGGCTAAGTTGTACAGTCACTGGCAGTGTTCCTTCTAAGCTGAATTAGTGTGACTAAGCTGAATTAGTAGCTCAGAGCTTTTTGGCCTCCGGCTCACACATTTTTGTCTTAGCTCAGGAAGGATGGCTCCAAAGCAAACTAATGTATGCAGTAGCCAAATCACTTTCTCACAACTTTAATGCTAGTAGCTCACAAAGTAGAATTTTTGCTCACAAGATTCCAGAGCTTAGAGGGAGCATTGGTCACTGGTGCTATCTTGGCATTCCCTTTCATGGAATGGATGCAAGCCCCAAAAGACACAAGACCATAGTTTGGGTTTAACTAGTTTATTAAAATTAGCTGATCTATATCATCAAATATTACTATGCTGATATTTAAATAGGGCAAGCTGAGATAAGCAACCTAGCCATGGCTTCCTTTGTATTGGTAAATCCACCTTGGTTTCAAATTCAGCCAGCAGATTCTGCCAGCTACATATTGTGCTGAGAGCTGCCAAGCCTCATCCCCCTTTCCTGATACACCATAAACCCACTACTAGGTTTGGAAAGATGTTGCTCAACACCCAAGATGCTCCTTCCCAAGCCCCATCTTACTGTAAAGCCAGTGACTGTCTGTTCAGGACTTGCCCTCCATCACGCCCAATGAGCCAGAGTGTTCACCACTCACCCCTACCTGCCATGAGCAATCTGTCCTGACCTTGCCAAAAACTAGTTACGGCCTTAACAGTCTATGGCCTAATTATGTTAATTTATCCCACTTCTCCTGAACATCACAAAGCAGGTGAAAAAAGGTTCCCCCCCACTGCCAATCAAGCAGACCCCCCCCCCATGTTCCTGCTTGGTCCCTAATGGTGACCAGCCATCCCCATGATATCCTAGGGAGGATGGGTGGATCGGCAGCAGGCAGCAACAGCCTGCAGCAAAGGGGCGAGGCTTGCTTATAAAGCCCTTGCCTTCTGCCTTCCCATTGGATGACTATTCTTCTTGCAGCCAGTCCAGCCTTATGCCTTATTTGAAAAGGGACTGAGGCAAATCAATCACCAACGGCTGTGAATGCTTCTTTCTTTCTCACCCACATGTATTTATTAAAGGCATGGCTGCTCTATTCAAGACAATGGCTTTGTGAGTCTTATACCACTAAAGGATAGTTAAAAGTGATCTACTTCCATAGTCTTGAAGTGGCCTTCATGTTCTGCTTACTGTTCTTGGTTTTCTTCTATCCTGCTGCATAAAAAGCACAAGAAATTCATACCAAAACTAGGACTAATTGGAAAGAAATATCACAGGAGCAACTAGTTTTTTCATGTCTTCATGGGCTGTGTGTATAGTAAGTTAAAGGTACCAAGAGTCGTTCACTGTGAGGAAAAAGCTGGAATAGAATCAAGACAAGATGGAAGGTGATGTTGGTTGAGAATACAAAATTGGTGGTAGGAAGTGATTTACCCTTATTGTATGGGGACAGCTTTTCTTAACAGTCAGCTAGAGAGCTCTGGGTTACTCCTGGATACAGCCTTTCTGATGAAAAGCAGGTTGGCACTCTTGTAGGACCACTTTTTTCAATTCTTTATATAGGCTGCCTCCATACCATGATTCTCCCAATGTAGCTATGCCGATCCATGCTACCATAACTTCCAAGATGCATTACTATAACATGATTTACATAGCGTTGCCCTTGAAGATAACCTTGACATTTCAATTGTTACAAAGTGAGGAAGACCAGTTGGTGTCTATCGTTAGCCTCCAGGAACACCCAAAACCTATATTGTCTGGGCCCAATTCATGGAGCTGTTTTTCACCATTAAAGCCCTTAATGGCCTAAGGTCTTCATACTTAGTGAACTGTTATACTCCTTGAAAAGTACTGGGTCCAGGCACGTTGTTTGTGAAATCAGCTCATAATTTATTTTCAAGGTAAGAACAAGACTGGCTTTGCAGGACCCGGGGGTCCGCTTAAATGTCAGTTCAAACTACGCCCACACCCAACACCATGATTGGCTTATGTACAGTGCACCCACAACCATAGGTCCCTCATAGGATCCGGCTCCCTCTATTGTTCCTTGCCAGGATCCTCTCGGTCTCTTGTTATATTGTGCAAAGCTCCAGTGCTTCGCCTGGCAACGTGTTGGCTTGACCGCATGTGCGGTCTTTTGTTAGAACACAAGTGTGAGAGTGTTCCAATAGATGCAGTCAGCAACAGGTGTTCTTAAACAGAAAGTCCTTTATTGCTAGACAAGTCTTGTTGGTCATTTACACTTCTTGTGTTAGTAATACCCGACACTCATACAACCAGGCATAATATACAGTATTCAAAAGTTAGTTCAGACAGTCCCCACCAATCATAAGGAGATAAAAAAGGCACCTAAGAATAGTGGTCTTTTCTTCCCAGACTAAAAGCAGGAAAAGTTACAGTTTGCACCTGAGAGGAAGAAGCGGCTGAGAGCTAAGCACTCAAGGTCAGAGAAATGAGGGAGGTGATAAGCAAGCAGCTAGCCTGAGAACAGTGAGCGCATTCCAAAGGAGGGGGCCTGACCCAAGGGAAACCACCTCCCATGCGGGAGATGGCAGCATTAGCTGACAACAACACTCCTGTGCACTGATTATGCTCCTGAGCAACTGGCTGCTTACTAAAGCCTTCTGCCCTCATGTTCTATGCCAGCTCAGGCAAGAGCATTTTCAGTGATGACTAGTGCTTTAGAATGACCTACTTGTAGAGGCCACTACCACCACTGGCAGTTTTTCAGAGGGCATGTGTAACTATTTTATTTCAGGGAGCCTTCTTGAAAGGCTAATGAAATGTTGATTTTGGTAGCAAAGTGTAGAGAATTATGGGCCGAGGACAGACTGGCAATGTAAAGCGGGGCAGCCCCGCATCGGAAGTGGAAGAAGGGAGCCCGTGGAAGAAGGGAGACATGCGCATCTGTCCGTTGGCTCCGTTTCGCACTTTCCCGTCTCCCAGTCGCTTTCCATCCGCTTTAACAGGACACCGGGAGAAACCGGTGTTCAGGGGCCGTCCTCCGCATGCCTCCCGCTTCCAAACAGTGTGAACCGGAAGAAGTGGGAGGCATCCGGAGGCGGCAGTGTGAACGCGCCGGCACTAAGTTATGCGCATGTGCGCATATACGAAACACAGATGAAAGAAAGCATTGTCCCCATCTCTTGCCGTTTCGCATATGCGCCGCGCGAGCCGCGGAGCCGGCTCCGCAGCAGTCTGAACGCTCCGTATCGGCACCGCTGTGCACTGCTCTGGCCAGTATGAATGGCCAGCCCTGTGGAGTTTTTCCCCTGCACCAGTTCTCTCCGCATTCCTGCCACTTTACATTGCCAGTCTGTCCTCGGCCATGGACAATAGAGGCTACTTAAATTTTGTAACTGTTATTTCAACTGGCAGCTAGGTGTTGTGGAAATTGTCTAATTTATTTACTTCATTTATATTCACCTTTTTCCCCACTGGGATCAAAAATGACTTCCATCATTCTCCTCTCCTCCATTTTATCCTCATAAGAACATAAGAGAAGCTAATGTTGGATCAGGCCAGTGGCCCATCCAGTCCAACACACTGTCACACAGTGGCCAAAAACTCCAGGTGCCCTCAGAAGGTCCAGCAGTGGGGGCAGGACACTAGAAGCCCTAACACTGTTGCCCCCCCCCATCAAGCACCAAGAATACAGAGCATCACTTGCCCCAGACTGAGAGTTCCTATCTATACTTTGTGGCTAATAGCTACTGATGGACCTCTGCTCCATATCTACATATCTAATAGCGAAGGGGGCCCCCCCTGTGCGGATATCTAAATCCGAGCTAGGGGGCCCTTGGGGGGGGGAGAGGTTTTCTTACACACAGGGGGCACTCCCACCATGTGCAGAAAAATCCGAAAAGTAAAAAAAAACCTTCAGGGACCATAGAATCTCTCAGAAAGAGAGAGGAAGTAACATACATGGAGGAGAGCGAGAGAGTAAGAAAGGGGGGGCAGAAGGGAGAAAGAGTGTGAGAGAGGTAGGGGGAGAAGGGAGGAAGCAAAGGTGTGAGGAATGGGATAATTATCCCGCAAGTTTCTTGCAGGTCTCCACTTGTGTTTATCTAATTCCCACTTGAAGCCGTCCATGCTTGTAGCCGCCACCACCTCCTGTGGCAGTGAATTCCACATTTTAATCACTCTTTGGGTGAAGAAGTACTTCCTTTTATCTGTTCTAAAACATAACAACCCTGGGAGGTAGGTTAGGCTGAGTATGTGTGACTGGCACAAGGTCACTGAGCAACCTTCCATGGCAGAGGGGGGTTGAACCTGGGTCTACTGGCTGACAACTCTAGTAAAAAACAGAGCACAAGGTATGTTAATGACAGTGAAGAGAGGGGAGGTGGACAGTATTTCCAGAAACAGCCAATTTGCAGCTAATCTTTGAAGCTGCCAAGGTCAGGTTTGGAGGAACATACCTGAGGAACCGCCATTCCCTGTATATACCCCAGCGAGCACTACGGTTGGGATCATACCACCAACTTTCTGTTCTGGGCCCGAGAGAGGCCAGGCTCACCAGAACCAGGGCCAGGGTCTTCTCGGTGGTGGCTCCAACCTGGTGGAATGAGCTCCCGGAAGAGATCAGGGCCCTGCGGGACTTAATACAGTATTGCAGGGCCTGCAAGATGGAGCTCTTCTGCCAGGCCTTTGGCTAGGAGCCGCCACCAGTAGTACCATCCTACTATTAGTAACATCTGAGGTGAAGGCCCTTGGATACCTGAACACTTGAATACTTGAACATTTGAATGCAGCCCAGATGGGTGGTCAGAGGAGACCGGACCCCAACCCTGACAGGAAGCCATCCAAATATTCCAACTGACAATCATTATAATTTGGAAGCACTTTATAGTAATTTATTGTAATGTAACGTATGTTATTTGTAACTGTTTTAGCATTGTGATATATTTTAACTGTTTTATGATGTATTGGGTTGGCACTGTGTGCCCTTGTAAGCCACCCTGAGCCCGCTTGCAGGGAGGGTGGGGTATAAAAATGAAGTATTAAATAAATAAATAAATAAATAAATAAGCTAGTGCAGGAATTTTCTTGTTTCTTAGCCTGGTCTTTATTTGGTATGGGGAAGGGGAGAGATCTCTGCCCAACTGGGCATTGGTTTGGGAGTGCTATGAGACTGAAGGAAACTTTGGGGCTCCCTGAAGGGAAAGCCATCCCCATTCAGTTTGTGCAGTAGGTCTCAGTACATTTTATGCCCTCTTTGCAGCTCCTCATTGTTTCTCCTTGGCCCCGGTCACACGAGCGAGATAAAGTGGGGGGGGCGGGGCGGGGAGAGGGAGTGAGGCTTTTTGCACCGGAGTACTTTGACCTGCAGTGGTGCAATCACACATTTTGGCGAAGCTGCAGTTGCAACTCGCCACTGCATGATCAGACGCAACCTTGGGAAAGTTGGGTTTTTTTTCTTTTGTTCCATTCTGATTCACTTAAATGGGGGATCGATGAATCGCATCCCTACCCTGAGGGCTTCCAATGGCAGTATGTGATGAAGCGCATACTGAGAAGGGGAAACAAACAACGACATGGTGTTGGGATGGCCTGATCAGACTATCCCCAACACCACAAGTGCGTGCTGGAGCGATCACACAAGGAAAGTCCATCTGTGGCCCACAGCAACTTGTTTGATACTGGAGTTTACCTACTGTTTTTTTACTGCACTTTTTTGGCGGAGAGCAATGGCTTACCGACGGGTGCAGGACGCTTCACAGATGTGCTCTTGTGATCATGCCTGTAAAATCCAGCAGGGAGTCGTGTCTCTCGTGCAGCTAATTCTGCATGTGATTGGAGCCCTCAATTGGCTTAGACTCCTATTTTGCCACAACAGACTAATACCTTCCCCCCGCAACTTTATCCTTGAAGCAGAAGAGGACATTTTTCTAACAACTTCCCAGAAAAGTAGCTCAAAGATATGGAAATTTTGCAAGGTTACTTAAGATGGGGATAGTAAATAAGTAAATGGGGACCAAATAACTAGTCGTTATGGATGTGAGGGTGAAAAAGTTCTGTTTTCTAAATGACAACAAAAGTATTTTTTGCTAAATCAAGTGGGAATAGATAGGAAATAACAGCACCTTCAACAACTATCACACTATCATGTTCAAACTATGAACATTCAAGTGAGCCTATTGAGCAAATCTGTACCCCATAAACAGAACTTCATAGTAGGACTGATAGATAGTACTACTTTCATTCTGAGCCTCAATTACAACACAGATAAGATGAATGAAAGTATGTTCACACTACTGAGTATGAATGGCAGACTTCATAAGGTGCTTTTGTTGGTTATTTTCCGCATTGCCTATATGATACTTCAGTTATTTTGTATTTTATTTATTTGGAATTTACTGCCTTCAGCCTCCTACAAGAGGCAAATTCACAACCAAACATACAAACCCATTTTTATTATATACACCAGTGTTCATACGTATATATTGCCTGAATAACCTCTGATCCTTCACAGTGAAAACTTTCACTTTAGTAATTAGCATAAAAATGAACTGGAGATTCTATTTCATCTCAGATTTTTTCGTGGGTCATTGCCTCATCAGCTTTCATTTAGACTTCTTGCTTGGCGAAACTAGAATTCATGAATAGTCACACTCATGTCAGGTAGACAGTGTATCACCTGGAGAATTACTGGCAGAATGGCATAAATCAAGTTTAGACATCTTGAGTCATTTCTGAAGTAGCAGTACAATCATCACCTTCCTTTCCACTTTGTGCTTGGAAGAGTCTTCTTCAATTTCTTGTCAAGTGTGACTTGGATAATATTATTTATCAAAAGAGTATGTCTTTACACACCATATAGTTTGTGGTATAGCACATTCACTAATATGCTTTTCATACCTCTATAAAAATTAAAAATAATGCAGGAAAAAATATGTGTCATTGACTGCTTTTCTTTGAATATTTAGATTTATGCCTCAGTTCCCCAACTGCTAGAGAAGGCTTCCAAGTCAATATTCTTCCAAACCTATATAGCAAAAGAGAACTGGACAGAATTCCTGATGGACCATCTGCTGGCTATAGGTGCAAGTCTTCTGGGGAAAAATGCCCGAGAAGATGGACTTTGGTGTGATTTAAAAAGATACTTACAACATTTTTAAACCTTAAGTGCACTCTTGGGCTACAACCAGTATTGTACTGTTGCTCTGCTGTAATAATCATTTGCAACTGGGTTTTCCTGTATGGACAAGACAATCATGGTGTAAACAGTTGCTATAGTGCAACAATAAAACAATAGCCAATAATGTGGGAATGTAGTCTTACATTTGTACTGGTGGGCCAAGGAGTTTTTTGGGGGGAAAGATAACAAATAAGCAGATTATTGGAAGTCCATAAGAGATTTAAAACAGCTGCTTAAATAGTATAAGAAAATTCAATATGCTATTCTTGAACTATAAGAGAGAGCTGATCTGATCGTGAAAATGGAAGCTGATTCCAGATCTTTAGTGCTACCACAGAGAACACCTACCCAAAGTCTCACAAAATCTCATTTAATGTAGGGAACAAAACAGGAGCAAGCCATTTCCCACTGACTTTAAATAACAGGGAAATTCTTAAGGGTCATCAGCATTCATGGGCTGAAATATTAGATTTCCATGGGGAAGAATTTTATTTCATTAAATCATTTTTACATTTCCTGTGCTTCGAGCCATTTTCCATGTTAAAATGGCTCATCATTCCTATTAATCCTTCAGATCACATTCAGAAAACTCCCTGGGGCCAGCGAGGCTTTTAATCCCCTCATCATGTTCTCATGTAATAATTGTCATTATTACAAGCTTTGCTGCCAATGTTTATATGTAGCAGCACTAAGGGTAAATCAACACATTTTTTAATCTCCTATCTTCTATACCATATGTAATGTAAATCCCTCAAATTCCCTTTTTTAGAAGGAAACTTTTCTTTGTCGATACAGTTATTTGTCTACTTTTTTTACATGTTACATATATAGTTTTATTTGTATGGTGATCTTAAGTCTCCCAAAGACAGTACTGTAGTTATTTTGAAGGTCATCTGCTCTTCTGGACACATTTATTTGATTGTATATTAAAACTATTTGTAAGACTGATGGATGCATGCTGACTTCCAATGTTAGCATCTCTTTTCTGTCCTTAGGCTGCCTTGTTACCCAAAGAGCCAGTCTCCTAATTAGTTGGGGGAATTGGTTTTCAGGCGACAGAGCAAGAGGGGGTAACTGGGATTCTCCACGTATGGATACCAGGATTTTTCCCTTCAGAGAACTCTCAAATAAACCCGGCAGATGTTCAACTGGAAAGATTTTTATTAAAATAGAAAATAGAAATGGACAAAAATGCACAGAGAGAGAAAGAGAGAGAGAGAAAGAGAGAAACGCATACAGGAGCTAACTAAGGCTGAGGACAGACTGGCAGTCTGGCCCGCTCTGCCTCCAGTTTAAAAGCAGAGGCACAGCAGCCATCCAGACTGCCACATCTGCCCCCGGAGGTGTCCTTGTCCGACAGCGCGCTCCTCCCGCAGCAGCCGGGCACCACTTCCTAGTGGTGTCCCGGTGGCTGCGCGCACGTAGCCATGTAGTGTTCTGCTGCTGCCGCCAGAAGCCGCCCACAGTGTGAATGCTGCAGGTGGCTTCCTTGCGGCAGCGTCTGAATGCCGCGCTGCGGAGCAGTTTGCCCTGGCTTGTTCTGCCATGCTACAGGAGCGTGGCAGAACTTCAATCTGTCCTCACCCTAAGAAAAACAGGGAGGGAATGGGAAAACGTTTAAGGGAAGAGTAATATTTACCAGTTGAAGAGTTCTGTGGAAGCAGCAGAGCTAGAGAGAAAAATGGCCAGCATTTTGTTCTGTGAAAGAGAGAAAAAGAAACCCACAAAGTGGGGTGTATGTGATCACACAACACACACACACTGCTGGGAGGCAGGTGCTCCAGATATAGGGCAAAATGTACTCTCAGGTGGGTGATGCAATGCTCAAAAAACAATAACTTAATAGGCTTTTCTGAGGTGGACAATGGTGTGGGAGAGGTTTGATGACCCTGCAAGTACCAGGCAGGAAGGGCTAATGGGTTAGGGGAATAGAATTAAGTGATGATTAAGTGCTGCTTAACTAAGGTAAGAGGGTGCAGGGGAAGTAAAGTTGTGTGTTGATGAGATTAGTTCAAGGATGAGGCAATAGATCCTGACGGACTCATTGTTTCATATTATGCATCACTTTGGGGCGTGGAAGGGGGCAGTAGACAGGCCGCTGCTCTTACACTTTTAAACTACTTGCCCAGGCTTGATCCTGACTGGCATCCATTTTGTTTCATTTTGGGCCAGGCAGTGTGCTTCACTTATGAATTTTGGGGTGGTGTTTGTGGATATTCTAGCTATAAACTGCCCCTCTGCAAGAGGAGGGGTCTGACTGTTAGCCTAAAGGACAATACAATTAAGCTCCAGCTCCCTTTGTGTGTAAAATTGGTCCAGACTATCTATTCTCATGCTTGCCTAAAGCCACTAGCATATTTGTTTTTTCTAAGCTCCTTTTAGAGAAATATGATCACAACAAATATCATCAGAACAAAATTTGGCCTTCCACTTTCCTTTGTTACTCAGCTGACACACATAGCATTGCAAGATGCGTCAAGAGCATCTTATAGGACGCTTATGAAAGCCTATGAGATGGCAACTAAGGCAGCAAAGAAAGAATTCTTTGCTGCCGAGATTGCATCTGCTAGCTCACGCCCAGCCCAATTATTTAGGACAATTCGGTCGTTAACAGTACTGCCAGAGGGCAGAGCAAATGCTAGGGAATTGGAAATTGGCTGTGAGGCATTTGCGAGCTACTTTGCGGAGAAAGTCTTGTCGCTCCGCCGGGACCTCCCCGCCACAAATGATACAGTGAGTGAACTCGAGGCCCCTTGCACGTCTTCGTCTCCGGGCTTAGATGGGTTCGACCAGCTGGATCTTGAGGAAGTTGACAGACTGCTCTTAACTGTTCGCCCAACCACATGCAGCCTTGATCTGTGCCCGTCCTGGCTTATAAGATCCGGCCACGAGGGGTTGCGAGGTACCACCCGGGAAATAATTAACACCTCCCTTGCTGAAGGGAAATTCCCGGGGGCTCTCAAGGAAGCGATGGTCCGCCCATTCCTAAAAAAGTCACATCTGGACCCGGTTGAATTGGCTAATTATAGGCCGGTGTCCAATTTGCCCTATTTGGGCAAATTAATAGAGAGGGTGGTGGCGTTACAGTTACGGAGGTATCTGGATGACGCTTCGGTTCTTGACCCCTTTCAGTCCGGCTTTCGCCCGGGCTATGGGACGGAGACCGCCCTGGTCGCTCTAACAGACGACCTCTGACGACATCTGGATCAGGGCAGTGGGGCGGTACTGCTGTTGCTCGACTTGTCGGCAGCGTTCGACACAGTAGATCATTGGCTGCTGTCCCGCTGCCTTGCCGACGTGGGAATCGGGGGGCGGGCCTTGCAATGGCTCGTCTCATTTCTCCAGGGTCGGGGACAAAGGGTGGTGCTAGGGGAGCAGCAGTCCTTGAGGCACCTGCTTGAATGCGGTGTGCCGCAAGGGGCAGTGCTCTCCCCGATGCTCTTTAATATCTATATGCGCCCCCTTGCCCAGATTGTCCGGAGGTTTGGGCTGGGATGTCATCAGTACGCGGATGACACCCAGCTCTATCTGATGTTGGGCGGCCGGTCGGACTCCGGCCCAGACGATCTTGACCAGGCATTGCACGCCGTGGCTGACTGGCTCAGATCTAGCAGGTTGAAATTGAACCCGGCGAAGACAGAGGTCCTGTGCCTGGGTCGCTGTGGTCCGGAGTGGGGGGTCCCGCTCCCGACCTTCGACGGGGCGCCGTTGGTGTCAGCGCCGAGGGCGAGGAGTCTGGGAGTGCTCCTGGAGCCTTCCTTGTCAATGGAGGCCCAGGTAGCAGCCACTGCCAGGTCAGCCTTTTATCACCTACGGCTGGCGAGGCAGCTGGTTCCCTACCTGGACCGCGGTGGCCTCGCCACAGTGATCCATGCGACAGTCACCTCGAGGCTAGACTACTGTAACGCTCTCTACATGGGGCTGCCTTTGGTGCAAACCCGGAAGCTGCAGCTGGTGCAGAATGCCGCGGCCAGGCTACTGATGGGACTCGCAAGGCGGGACTACATCGGGCCTGTGCTGGCAGCGCTGCACTGGCTGCCTATAGCATACCAAGTTCGCTTCAAAGTGCCGGTTCTTACCTATAAAGCCCTATATGGCCAGGGTCCAACATACCTTAGGGACCGCCTTTCTCCATACCAACCCCAGAGAGCACTACGGTCGGGGTCTGAACACAGGCTACGTGTTCCTGGCCCCAGAGACGCCAGGCTGGCCAGAACGAGGACCAGGGCCTTCTCGGTGGTGGCTCCTATCTGGTGGAACGAGCTCCCAGAGGAGATCAGGGCCCTGCGGGACCTGATGCAGTTCCGCAGGGCCTGCAAGACGGAGCTCTTCCGCCAGGCTTTTGAATAGGAGCCGCCACCGATGATACTAGGATACCAGCTGACATCACAACCATCTTGATGTGCCCTGGTCCAACACGGTCTCAGCGGTGGCCGAGGGGGGGGGGTAGACCTGCCACTTGGTTGCCACCGAACGCTGTTTTATGGAAGCTTTTATGAGTATTTATTTGTGGAATGTTATTTATTGTTATTTATTGTAATGTTTTTAATTGATTTTATAGGTCAATGTACCAATCAGGCCTTTGGCCCATGTTAGCCGCCCTGAGCCCGCTTGCGGGGAGGGCGGGATATAAATATGAAAAATAAAATAAATAAATAAATAAATTGTTTCCAGATATGACACAAGAACTCAAAAGAACTCAAAGACAGGATACTTCCATATTGGTTATTTATCCAAGGTTCAGTGCTGCTGAGAAGCAGCCCCCCCCCAATTTCCCCACAGCATCATGGTGCATTCATGTACCTCCCAGGGTTCCCCCCGTTTTCATGTGATCTTTCTCAAACGTGCTTCATTCCAAAGTTTTGAGAATGACCTCAATAAAACCTTGATGGTTGCTATGTGGGTGGGAGAATTCAGATTTTTCCACCTACATGGCAGCCATTTTCCTTGACACTGTTCCTTCAGCAGCTATTTCCTCTCCCCACCACTAAATGGCTTTTAAAAATGACACTATAATATTGTTAATATTGTTATATTGATATACCATTGTAACAATATATGTAATATCTAAATTCACAGCTTTCATTTTTTAAAAGTTATGTCTATGAGGAAAGTTTTGTCTCTACAATGAGAGGAGCTAGAGTTAGAATAATACTATAATATTCTAGTGCTATTTTTTTAAGTTGCAAAAGCCCTGGTAGCCAGGGGAATCAGGAAGGGTGGCCACAGCTCAAAATTTTTATTTACTGGATTACTGATCATTAAAATTTAAGCTCTCAGAAAATGTGGGGAAAATGCATCTTGTTCCAAGTTATTGCCTAACTTATTATACAGTTTTGTTGCTTTCTTTAGCTTTGCATATTTAGTATGTTCTGAAATTATGTTATTCATAATAAAAATGTATTTCACATCAAGAAATCAGAACTATATTTTCAACTCTGTTGCCCCCACTTTGTGTGAAAAAGTCATATCTTCTTTATCTGACCTGTTTTCTTTAATGGAAAACATAAAATTTCATAAAATATTATTACCATTAAAAAGAAGGCCAGAATGCTATAAAACCATAGCACTTCCATCAATTTATCTATTCAAAGCCCTTCTATAATAGAACAGTTTTCAAAATTCACTGGAAAGACCATACAGATGGCATTACATACTTAGTCGGAAGAAAGAGACTGACACAGGTAGATGGTATAAACTAAGGGCAGCTTTATTTAACTGTAATTCAACAGAATAACTATAACTGGCAAGGGCTGCAACATCCATCTAGCAAGAGGATCCCATGATCTCTAGCCAGACCTTAAATCATGTTTATAGGGCTGGGACCCTTTACCCACTCCATGGGGGGAGGTGTTACTGCCCCCAGGTCTCTTGTTGCCAATTCTCTGCTTTGCCCTGGAACATGCAGTAAAGACATGTTACTCCCCCCCCCCCCAAGGAGCACTCATGCTTAGACTTGCAGGGCTTCCATGCACAAACCTCTTGAGATGCAAACTCCCAGCACAGCAGCCAGGGTTGAACATCCTCCCCCCACCCCCCGGGCAAGATAGGGAAACCCCAGCCAACCTCTGTGTGATGTGGCCACTATCAGAGCGATCCCCCAAAGAGGGCTTAGCTGAAGACATCAGTTGGAGCCATAGGTGCTGATGCATCTGATCCCAAGGCAGGACAGGGTTCACTGCTGCACACATCTGAAACTCCTCATCGTATTGCAGCCAGGCACCCGCCGTAAACTGAGTATAAGCCCTGTAAACAATATCTATGTACGGGGAAAAGGGGACCACCCATATAGGGCAAGTCCTCGCCACAACCCCTGCATAGATCAAAAAACCCAGCAGCCAATTGGCCCATGAGCGATCCACGCAATGACACTTTAACCTCTCCTTATTCCTATCATCTAACTCATCTTTGTCTTTCTTCTCAATGTCCCTGAACAATAGAGTGAATACATTCACAAAATCTCCTTTCAGAATCTTCTCTCTAGTCACCAGAGTCAGATGGACTCCCAAGGGCATGCCAACATCCCCCCGGGGCATAGTGCTAAAAGGCACAGAGCTGATAGGGGTCAGAGGAACAGCACCATAACCCCTGTCCCCCCAAGGGGGTAGTTGTCCTGGGACCACTCATTCCAAAAGGCCAAGCCCCAACTATAGCAGGAGAAAGTGCCCCCCATGGATTGGCTGGAACTGAACGGGTCCCACTGTATTGCCCCCCCAGGCTCCCGGATCTCCAAAGCCAAGCCAGTCCCCCAGAAAAAGGGTCGAACTTACCTGCCCCTTCCATGGCTGCAACAGCCATGCCAACCAGTACAGCCTTGGCAGCCACCCCTTGGCCCAAGGATCCCTCAAAAGCCGAGGCTCCCTGATCAAGCCCGACATCATCGCTCCCCTCAGGAGGAATAGAAGAAGAGGAACCTCCAAAGCTGTAAGATGGGCCAACACCATTTGATTAAATTGAGATGAACAAGCCCGATGAAGAGACTGGGGAATTTCAACCCTCCCTCAGGCAACCGTGACCCTGTGTGCATTTTCCAATGTTTCTAAGTGCTCCAAGATGAGATGGCACTCTTGCTCCATCTCCTCCTCATCCGACGAGGAGTGAGCATCAGGAACCGATTTTGCAGATTTCTTGGCTGCTTGCTGTGAGTCCTTTGAAGGACCCTCCCCCTCCCCCAAAGCCATTGCTCACAAGAAGAACATGAAACAAAATGACGCCCTCACACACAACTGCTCAACCACCCCCAAATCACTCACGAAGCTGCCAACTGCGAGGTAATCCTTTAATCCACTGTGGGCAAAGAGACCACAGAAAAAGAGCCCAAAGGTACTAAACCGGTGTGGGGGGAAGGGGAGGGGTCTGAAAACCCTGGGAAAGGGAGGGGGTGGTAGTGGCCGAAACCCAGACCCAAGGGGAAATTCACAAATAAGACTCAACTCAAAGACCTGAATGGCAAACCCGCCCACAACCCACCCATAGAACCCCACAAAACCAGATCAATGACAACTGGAATGCCTAGGCCTCGATCGGACGAACAGGAGGGACAATCTTCCTTGCCAGCCAATTTCAAACAAACTGCCCCGATGGGAGGGGGTGCAACAGTAATAAATGCAAAGCCCCTCCCATCACCAAATACCCATATGGGTGGGAAATGCCACCACCAATCTCTCTCCTTCCAAGTTTGCAAATTAGACCCTCATTCCTTATGCAGCCCTTTGGGCTGCCATCTGGTAGGGCCTTATTATGTTGGGATGTTCTTTATACAGCTCAGGCTACCACAAATGGAAGCTTGCTCCTGCATAGTGGATCTGAGTGCATTACTTCTGGGTATGCTAAAAGGGGGGGAACTTGTGAAAAGCTATCACTTTCCCTTTTGTTTCATTTTATTTATAATTTCGAGTTACAGTACATGATAATGTCATCTCTATAGGGAAGCTCTCTGTACCACCAGTAGATGCTGAAGTAATACTGGAGAAATCCTGCTACACTAAAGTCAAATCTACATCTGATTTTCCCACTGGAATCATTCTAGTTTTTTTTAAAAAAAGTCTATACCTGTTTCAAACCATACTTGTTCTAGTTTAAAAATTACTGTTTACATTCATTAATTGCCCTCCTGTGGTCAAGCTAGCATTATACTACTTTAAACAGATCCTGTTGCTTAGTACTTTCAGACCCAGGGACTGAAATTTGAAACCAGCATGAAATGAGTTTAGGAAAAGACAGCAGTCAAACTACTTCAGAGGGGAGGTGTAAATTGGGCCTAAACCAGGCAGGAAGCAGGAGGATAGTGTCTGGAAGATCCCTGACCAATTGTCATGTGGACTGGTTTCACAGCAGAAGAGCCCGCAGAATGGAAGTTGGCAGAAGAGGATAAATTGTACCCTTTGATGAGGTGGGTCCACTTTATCATAGAAGGGGGGAAACCCTCTCGGGGAGGGGGGTGCTGCACTATAGCTGTGTCCTTTGAAACATTGATGAGGGTATAAAAACATACATACACACTGGGCTCTTTATAAATATAATGTCAGGTGGAATTATGACTGTGCTGGAACAGCCAAAGCCCTTTGAGAATGGAGTGAGAAACTGTCTGAAGTAACCTGCTACTATAATTAATTTTCCACAGTAAATTATATTCCACAATACATTATTTAGTATTCTCTCACAAAGGCTGGAGAACAGCCTTAAAGATTCGTAATTATGTTGTTATGGAATATTTTTCCAAAATCCAAATATCAGTAGTATTCAAATAGTTCATTAATATATCAAGGGTACTCCTGTGCATTATCTCTGTCTAATTAATTCCACAAATAAAGATCATGGACATGTATACAATAAATATTTTAGAAAATCATTTTTATAAAGCTGAAAAAATATCACTTTTACTTTTTTTTTTAAAAACAACAACTACAAAGTGGCATTAAATATTAAAGTGGTGTTGTGCTCCAAAGAGAGGTTTGATGATATTTTGGTAAATTAAGGAATGGATTAGAGGGCCAAATATTTTATTTCTTTACATATTCATTTATGCTCTTGTAAACAATTCCAGTTTTCAATTTTTCACTGTTGATTTTGTAGATTTGTTTGTATTATGTATGGATCCTGTATGATTTTTATATGCAGTGGATACAGTAGTAATATTACAATGAATATTATTTCTACATATACCTATAATACTGATTTATTAATGCACAACTAACATTTATAGGGAATAGTAAAGTGAGGAAAGAGATGATGATGTGAAAATAAAGAATCTAGGGTATGATCTGTCCAAGCGAGTCACTAAATCAAAGAAAGGTATTTGCCGGTTGAAACAGCAGGAACGAGACATTCAAAAGCATCTCTTGCATGGATTCTAAGTCTGGGGTTTGGATTTGAGTTGAATAGGACAGAATTAATTATAGCTAATAGACTTGTGCATAGGAGTTTGCTTCATTTCTTAAATTTTTGTTATGAATACCAAGAGAGACTGTTTTGTTCTTGGGTTGTTTCATATGGTTTTGTTTCATAAAATCACATAGTTGAAAGGGGCCATACAAGCCATCTAGTCCAATCCCCTGCTCAATGCAGGATCAGCCTACAGTATCCTTGACAAGTGTTTGTCCAGACGCTGCTTAAAGATTGCCAGTGAGGGGGAGCTCACCACCTCCCTAGGCAGCTGATTCCACTGTTGCATAACTCTTACTGTAAAAATTTTTTCCCTAATATCCAGCCGGTACATTCCCACCTTTAATTTAAACCCATTATTGTGAGTCCTAATTATTGTTGTTCCACATGCATGATTCTATCTCATTATTATGTTCCATTGGTTTTGACAGAAGACCTCAGCCCACCCTTTTCTCTGTACCTACATGGTTTCCCATTCAGTTTGGACAAAACTCAGGGGAAAAGTAATGTTCCTACACTTCCAAATTTGAGGCAGATCTAATGAGGCTCTCCCCCCTTTTTGAGGCTATGAAAGGTACCTAGACTTAACATTAAAGTCTATGGAAGAATTGATTGGAAATATTCCAAACATAATGAAGAAAGCACTACAGCCACTTACCTTGAAAAACCGTAGCAGGAGAAAGAGGTAGACTGATAAGGCAAGGGCATTTGGTGGCACAGGGAGTATGAGGCATCTGAGCAGGCTGGCAGCAGCAGCAGGAGAGCCTTGAGGAAGATTTGCTTGGATGAGGAATATGATTTGGAGAGCAGTAGACAAATAGGGGAGTGCAGACTGTAAGGAAAAATTTGGCATAGCAGGGCAGGCAATGGGAGGAAAGAGGAAAGCAAAGTCCCTCTTCCATATCCTTTAGGTTTGGAATACCTCACACGTGTATGTAATTATGGTGGCTACAGCTTGCAGTCAATCAAGAAATGTCATACAATTCTTAGATCAATATAGTAGCCATGTTAGTCTACCTGTAGCAGCAGAAAAGAGCAATCTAGTAGCACCTTATAGACTGCTCACTTTTTGTTTTTATATTTAGAGGTTGATAAAAGTCAAAATACAAAGCTAGATTTTACTTTTTCTCTCTCTTAAAAAAACCTTTGTTCATCAAGGATGTATCTGTATGGGGCTCAATTAAATATGCAAAATGGTCCAAAATGTGAATTGAGATCTCATCTTTGGAGGCCGTGCTCTGTTATTTCCCCACATACTGAATGTATCAGAGGCAGGGCCCTCTCTATAATGATACATGTATTATGGAACTCCCAACTGTAGAGGTTCCTCTGGTGCCAAGTCTACATCCTCTTTAACTTGTCAGGTTAAAGTTCCCTCCCTCCAAGCATTTTAAATCCTGCATGCCTGTTTTATTATGTCCAGCTATAGTTCTGTATTTTAATGCAGACTTTTAAAGTCTAATGTATTTTAGCCTGATGTGCAGCTCTTTTTTAAAGTTCTTCCTTCTAGACTTTTACATCCCCACATTGGGATGAGCTAGTGTTATTTTTGGGGTTAGTATTTTAAAGATTTTATAACTTTAATATGTTGTAACCCACCTTGGTTACATGTTTTGTGGTTGATTGACAGAGTTGGGTGTTGTTGGATTATGGAGGGAGAAGGGTTAGAAGATCTGCTGGTTAGACCAGGAGTCTATTAGGTATTTTGAAGCTATGCAGCATTTGGGTGCTATTCTGTCAAAAAATGATTTAAAATGGAGAAGACTATCTGCTTTGTATTATAATGGTTTGGGTGTTCCAGTCAAAAACACTTAAAAGCTAAAAGTCTTTCTGCTCTAGGTTATAAATCTGAACCAGTCAAAAAAGAAACCTACTTTGTAGCTCCTTAGAGACGAACAAAAGTTTTAGGGTGTATGCTTTTGAGAGTCAAAGCTCCTTTCATCAGATGAAGAGAGCCTGAAACTCTGGTTGGTCTCTAAGATTCTACTGGATTCAAATCTAACTGTTCTGCCGCAGATCAACACGGCTACCCTCTAAAACTACTTTGCAGTTGTTATACTTTCTCAGGACCCAGATCTACAGTAACTTTGTTACTCCAAGACTGAGAGGGTTGGAGAAAAGAAAAAGAAAAAAAAACCCAACCAAGTTACCAGACCACTGAAGTAAACCTGTTTCTTTGCTGTTTTCATCAAACCTACTGTGTGGTTCCTTCAAGCCTATAAGCCCCTCATAATCAGTCAAATGAATGCTGGATAGCACCCTGAGTCCAGGCATTGCTCTCATTTATTTATTTACATTATTTATAGTCCCCCTTTCTAATACGCACTCAAGGCAGAGGACTAGAAGACTAGGCAGACTAAGGCAGTTCCAGAAACCTCAATTATAAAAAAAAGTATTTTAAAAAGTAAATACATTTGTAGGGTGTGAAATCCCAGTTTCTAGTTTCTAGGACTCGAGACATGAGAAGGCAACAGTAGTGCTTTTAAAAAATAAGAGTAAAGTATTTCTCCTTTTAAAAAGACAGTGATGTTAAAGATAAGAATATTAGCCTTTGTCAAGCCAGCTGCTGTTATAATACCATTATTTTCCCCTCAATAATCATTGACATCTTCCTAGAAATAAATAATTTCAGTCATTTGGGTATTCAGCAGTGAAATAAATGACATAACAATAGGTAACCAATTAGATTTTTGTGCTTATGACACAGAAGGCAAATGAAGCAGCCTGCAGGAAACTTTTCTCCTCATTTCAAATGGACAAATACTTTTGAATTCTTTCAGATCAATGTTTGAAATCTTGCTAATAGGAGCAACACTTTATTGCTAATCTTGCTAATAGGAGCAACACTTTAAATGCTGCCAGAATTGTGCTCAAAAAGTAGTGCCCTTCACAGGACAGTCTACTTGTTGCTGGCATGCTGATACACCAGGAAATGAAGTACCTTCTTTTTTTTCCCCTGGAAACACCTGATGCCATTTGGCTGTCTACTAAAGTGAAGAACAGAGGACATGAGAAATAATGTACAAATACAAACTAAGGATACACAGGAGAGCAGATGGGACCATTGTCAAGAAACTGACATTGTTTAGGTGTTTCTTGGCCTTTCAAACTTTCATCCAAGCTTTTAGGGATAGTCAAGTTCCCGAAGGCTCTTCCCTTAGAGAAATTAATGCCATGCTGTCTTGCAGTTTCTAAAGAGAGATAAGGGAGGAAAGGGAGTCAGACATAGGTGCAAGTGAGATCATTGGTCTCAGAGCTTCAATGCCAGAATCTCAGAGGGAGTTTCACACTCACATTCCATCTCATTAGCACAAGAAACCCTGGGGATGGGAAAGCTGTTTGATTGTGAATATTTGTCAGCTGCAGAGGTACATGGTCCCCTGTCTTAGTAACACACCTGACTGGCCAAACATGGTCTGGCATAAAGCAAGTAGACTGGCATAAAGCAAGCCCATTCATTCTAGTTTGGAGCTTCAGTTGGGCCTTATGCATTCAGAATACCTGCTTCTGGGACTTTGGAGTTCTATCTAGATCTTGTACCTTCAGTCTGACCAAGTAACATCTAGGTCAGAAGACTAAAGCTTAAATAAATATGTTTGTATAGTTTTACATCATATTTCTTTGGTGTTATTGGGGTTTAGGGGCTTCAGTCTAAACTTGGCCAAGTCTGGCTACAGCTACCAAAGGAATCATTTGTGGAACTTAGCTTGCAAGTGCCCTACCTTACAGTCTGACTTCATAATTAACACTTGGTAGAGCTGGATACTTGGTCCCTTGATCTTTCAGCTGAGAATTAGCTTAGAGCAGTGTTTTTCAACCACTGTGCCGCGGCACACTGGTGTGCCGTGAGATATTGTCAAGTGTGCCGCGGGATTTTTTCAATGAAAAAATTTTCCTTCCGGGCTGACCTTCCAGGACGCATTTGCGCATGCGAGAAAGAACAGTGGCGCGCTCTCGCTGATTCCGCTCGCACGCTCTGTGGCTGGCCTGAGGTAGGAGGGAGCCGCCGTTGAGGCTCACTTTGGATCTGTAACTTACGATTTCAAGTTGAGCGGCTATTACGTGTATTTGTAATATTGTCATAGTTAATACTTGAGCTGAGGCAACTAATGACCCATTTATCTTGTATTTCAGTGTTTCTCAACCACTGTGCTGTGAGATATTGTCAGGTGTGCCGCGGGATTTTTTCAATGAAAGAAATGTGCCTTAGCTCGAAAAAGGTTTAAAAACACTGGCTTAGAGGGGCTGGTGGTGGCTCCTTTCCCTGAGCAGCAGGGCTCTTTTTGTAGAAAAAGCCCAGCAGGAACTCATTAGCATAATAGGCCACACCCAACAGCAGAAACTCATTAGCATGTGAGGCCACACCCCTGACAGCACAGCTCATTAGAATATTAAACCATGCCCCCATGTTACCAGAAGTATGGTCATCCAGCCACACTCACCTTTTGCTTCTTATTATGTTTACCTTGTTGTTCCCTCAAAATTGGCAGCAGGACAGGGGAGCCATCCTCGGTTTGGATATAACAGTGGCACAGCTCCAGAAGCCCTGCTGGCAGCTGCCCCCGCACAGCCCCTGCGGCAGAGGATGCCAGTTTTTGCTCCAGGCCTGATTGCAGTCTGAGGTGAAGGGGAGGAAGGACCCCTCGGCGAGCTCACCCCTAGCACTTCCAGACGAGCCACTGAGAGATGGAAGAGAGGGAAGAAGCCTCGGCGAAGGCCCATGGCCAGGAGACTTTTAGTGGGGGGGAGCACTGAGGAAAGTGGAACACGTATGAAGCTGCCTTATACAGAATCAATCCCTTGGTCTGTCAAAGTCTGTATCATTAACTTAGACTAGCAGCAGCTCTTCAGGGGCTCAGGTTGAGGTATTTCATGCCAAATACAGCCTGGTCCTTTTAACTGGAGATGTCACCGCAAAATATAGAGCCCTGAACAATCTTTGGATATTGTAAAGAGGTGCTCAAATAACAACAGCCAGTAACATCACAAGACTGGAGTAGGGATGAGGGGACACACTCCCCAACAGCTCTGAACAGCAAGTTCTAAAGGGAGAGCACAGGAAATTGGTCATGGAGAATGTTCAAGCTTACCCTTCCCCAGACCCTTTGCAGTCAGGCTTTGCATGGTGGAGAGGTGGGAGGATCAAAAAACCCCTTCCTGTAGCCATTTATTATCAGGCTATAAAACATGATCAAGGAATGCACTCAAATACAGAGAGGAAAATTATATTCTGCATCACTAATTCATGGTCTGCATGTGGGAACTGATCCCAGCTCAGGATATTTCCAGAAGAGTCTACACTTTGTTTATTTTTATCTGCAGCTTAAAATTGCAGATACACCTTTGTCTCTTGTAAACATCTTTATATTTCCTACACTAGGATCCTGCATTTATTTGGGTTATGAATTGCTGTAATTAATACCACCATATTGATTGCTTCCCCAACTTTCCCCTAAAGACCATTTCCATATTTAATCCACAGAAAAAGCAAACAAAATTGGAATCAAGACTTCAGGGCCACCTTTTAAGGCCAAAAAAGTTGTATTCAAGGCTGGAGTGCACACTTCCTCAAATGTTAGTTCCTTGGCTGACCCACACCTACTGAGGACAAGAACACAGAGTGGATCGCCCAACCCCTGCTGCCAACTTAAGACCAACAAAGTTTTGTGCAAGGCTGGAGTGCAAACAGGACCCCGTGGCTGCATCCTTCTCTTCTTCCACAGCTCCTCTGAAGGCTGAGACAAAGATAGGGGCAAGAATCCACCCCACCCCCACGCCATTTGCTTCTCCCAGGAGCAAACAAGTGTTAGTAAAGTCAAAAAAGCTGGAGCCTAGAAACTCCAGTGCCACCTTAAGAGGAACGAAGTTTTGTGCAAGGCTGGAGTGCAAACAGGACCCCTTGGCTGCATCCTTCCCTTCTTCCACAGCTCCTCTGAAGGCTGAGGCATAGATAAGGGCAAGAATCCACATACACACACACACACACACACACACACACACACACACCAGAAATTTGCTTCTCCCAGGAGCAAACAAGTGTTAGTAAAGGCAAAAAAGCTGGAGCCTAGAAACTCCAGTGCCACCTTAAGAGGAACGAAGTTTTCTGAAAGGCTGGAGTACAAACGGGACCCCGTGGCTGTATTCTTCCCTTCTTCCACAGCTCCTCCGAAGGCTGAGGCATAGATAGGGGGCAAGAATCAACCCCCACCCACCCCACCCACCCACTTGCTTCTCCCGGGAGCCAACAAGTGTTAGTAAAGGCAAAAAAGCTGGAGCCTAGAAACTCCAGTGCCATCTTAAGACCAACAAAGTTTTGTGCAAGGCTGGAGTGCAAACAGGAGCCTGTGACTGCATCCTTCACTCCTCCCACGGCTCTTCCGAAGGCTGAGGCATAAATATGGGCAAGAACCCCCCCCCCACTCCTCGCCAGCCGCTTCTCTGGGGATCTTACCTTTTCCAAAGCCCCAAACCCTGACGAGTTCTCGGAGTAAGAGTCTGTATTCAGAGGTGTGGTGTCCTAGGTGGCTACAGCTCCTCTACAGACAGCTCCCACCACCAGCTCACTCATCGGGGGTCTAATGAGCGCTGGTAAGAGCCGGGGGGGGGGGCTTATTTTAGCAGGAAGCAGAGCAGGGCCGCCTACTCCACTTGTAAAGCATGTGGTTTTCAGCGTGCATGCTTGGAGGCGTGGCTGTTTGTTCCCTCTCTTCCTGGGTGACAGAGGGAAGGGAAGGAAGCCTTGGGAGGCCCCTCTGGAGCAGCTCCCTGCTCCCCTTGGCAGCGGGTGGGATGGCCAGCTCTGCCCATGCCCTGCTGCTCCTGCCGCCGCTGCTGTGTCTCTGCTGCCTGGGCTGCAGCCTGCTGGTGTCCAGGCAGGCATGGCAGGAGTACTCCGCCGGCCCCAGGAGAAGCAGGAGTAGACGAGGAGGCAGGGAGGGGCGGGGCAGGCGCAGGAGCCAGCCGGAACGTCGTTCCTGTGCGTTCCGGTCGAAAACTAGCCCTGCTGAGCAGTGAGGATTCCCTCCCCAGTTTTATGCATTTTGTTCTTGATCCTCTTGAGGGACAAGGGTTTTTTGACATCCATGTTTATGTACTGTCGTAGGTATAAGAATAAATTCAGACAAAAGGTACTTCTGCAATAGAATGTTGTTAATATGATATTTGAACCTTTTGCAGATGGTAAGATTCTCCATAGTGGCCTGAAATTGTAGAGATATGCTGTGGAGAAAACAGTTACTAAACTCATCGAAATTATTTTAATTCCCCATGAAACTCCAGCTACAGTTTTACCTAAGTAGGGCAATCTCTATTTACCTTGAATTAAAAACTTTGATTTAGATGAAATTTGGTGGCTATAGCTCAGATGTGGGGCTGTCCCAATACATGCCAACATGAAATGTTGGTGCTCTATGCATGGAATTCCAAACTTGTAATTTAGACCTAAGAATAGAAGCGGGGTGGAAACCAGTGGATAGGCATTATGAATCAGGGCTTTGGTGCTGGGTGATGGAGGGGTTAGCTTCCTCCCCATTACATATCCCATATTTCCCCAGCTTTTCTTCACTATCTTAAAGCAGTTTATGGAGAAGTAACATAGGAAGGAGGATAGATTCAGGTGGGGTAACCATACTGGTCTGAAGCAGCAGAACAAAGTTTGAATTTAGTGGCATCTTTAAGACTAACAAACTTTTATTCACAGTATAAGCTTCCATGTGCAAGCACACTTCTTCAGATGTAGTAGAACAGAATTTCCTCAACCATAATGTATAGGAGTGGGGCGGGGGGGGGGTTGTTG
This sequence comes from Lepidodactylus listeri, assembly GCA_029233225.1. Classification (NCBI taxonomy): domain Eukaryota; kingdom Metazoa; phylum Chordata; class Lepidosauria; order Squamata; family Gekkonidae; genus Lepidodactylus; species Lepidodactylus listeri. The sequence continues at coordinate 110,947,620 of JARCFY010000001.1, read as the reverse complement.
TCAGGAAGGGCCATTTAGTGTTAAGATGCTTAAATACTGGGTGATTATAGCTGAGACTGGATGTACAAAAGATCTGTGAATGGCAGTAAATTAGCATACAAATACAAGAGCATTATTTTAGCATACAACAAACAAATGTGGGAACGAGATTTGAGTCCAGTGGTATCTACATGACAAATAAAGTTCAGTTCTGGATATAAGTGAGAACTTAGAAGTTACACAGCCATTCCTAAATGCTGTGGTACTGATCCATATTTCCATACCCTCAAATTTCTAGCGGACTGTGTCAAACTACACATGATGCTAAAGTTCTGTGTGTGAGTTTCTGTGAAGCTGTATTATTTTTAAAAATGGGAATCAAGAGAGATCCCATTAAAAAGGCAACTTAAAGAAATCATGTGGGGAATTCATTTTCTCCTTAGGTGTATATATATCCATTAGCTGTCAGTGTTTCCTGTGGTGGTGAGAGAGAATTCATCCAACAGGTAGAATCAGGCATGGCTTGAGGAAAATGGGTAGGGATGAATCCATCTTCCAGAAGGACAAAATTGAAATAAAACCCATTCAATCTTAGACATTTTTCAATGAGTGACAAGATCTGCCAGCAGGCTGTTAAGAAAAGATATATACCCTAGAATTCATCAGATGATTCATTTGTGAAAATTATGTGTATGAGTGAGACAATGAAGAAGAAAGAGTTGAACCTACAACACTTTGCAGTTTATCTCTACATACAAGCAATATAATGCAACCAAACAATTCCACAAAAAATAGTTAATCAGCATTACTACCATCACCACCAGCAGTTTCCTGCTTTCCCTAGGAACAAAAAGTAAATTGCCCCCGTCTGTGCTGCTCTGCCACTGGTAGAGCTTATAAGACTTTGCCTTCTTGACCTGTGTTCAAATGACCCATTATGTGGTTCACTTTCTGAAACAGCTTATACAGAATTCAGCTGTATGAACATCTCTTTCATTAAGTTCAGAGCAGCAGCTGTTGCTGGAGGGAGGCCAACCAGATAAAAGAAGTGTATTGTCAAGTTATAAGACAGATCAAGTCTAACAAATACTTGACAACTGCCATTTGGGTTCTTAACTTACTTCACTGTGTTTAGGTAGGTGACAAGACCTGTCTTGTAAGATCCATAGTTCTTAAAACATAAGGAAACAAGTTTATGCCTGGGATATGTTTTATATATAGGCATATGTTTCAGGTTTCACAGAACTCCTTTCATGCAAGCAAATATCGTTTCCTAGGCAGAATAAAATCACTGAGGGGGAGGGAAATGGCTGAGACAGTTTCGGTCTTTGTTTCCCCAGATCTTGTCAGTTTTCATTGTGGGCCAGAACACTATGAGGACTTATTTGCACTTAATATTTTATGCAATGCCCTCTTCATGCAGTGCCATGTCAAGTCACAGAGTGGTATTTCAACAAATGCATTTAAGGTTATTGTACTTCCTTGTTTTCTCAACGATCTATAAACAGCATCAAGTATATAGAAATTATATTCACACAATTTAATTGGTATAGTTAATAGCTTCTCACATACAACAGATGAAGCAGCCATTTCAGTGCTCAAAGGAACACTGTAATTGAGAATGCAACACTCATTTGTTCTTCAGCCAAGAGAAGTCAGTTTGTGCTTACAACAGTACAGATATTTCTGAACTGTGTCTCTTCCCTTTCATGGAGCATAGGTGATTTCCTCTTCAAAGAAACCTTACAATGTACCTTGTTAGACATGTCAAATTTATAAGGGATGCAGACCTCATCTGAGTTCTTCTCAGGACTGTTTGCAATATGAGATTTCTCAGGCACGTATAGAAAACGTGATAGGTGGGTGTAGTGGTTTTTAACAGCAAGAATCAGCCTGTAACTAGATTTCTGGGACAAAAATAGGTTTCAGGAAGCCTAATGGAGTGAAGCTGACCCACACAAATAAAAATGTTCTTATTTTGTAATGCCTGTATATTTAATATTGATGCATCACACTGTAAGTGAAGTATATCTGCTTTGTGCCTTAGTGGTGCTTCTGAATACAAATGTTTTAATGATTTGAGACTGTCAAATCATTAAAATATTGTGCATCCCAATTTATATCATGCATACCAATTTAAACATGACATTTGAGTCTGAGATGTTCCAAGGAAGCTGAAGTTCAGCTACTTTAAGTCATAGTGAATCTGTGAAAAGGTCATCATTTTATCAACTAGATAGGTCCTTTCTCAGTCAGAATTGTTAGTCAAAATATTAACAACAACTTGAAGTAGATCAGAGAGTGCTGTTCTTCCTTAATAAATGTTCTTCCTTAATACTAATTAGCAGAACCATAATTTGAGTTTGTATAAACAGTGACTTTTCTATATTTTCAAAACTATACATAGGGAATGAAGATGGCCAGCCTCAAAAGCAAATGTGCCCTGTTAAATCCAAAATCTGAGACAAAAGGAACGTACAGTTGAAATTTCATTCATCATTATCTGATCTGAACCACACCCTACCTGAACCACAAAAATATCTACCAAAAATAAATAATCAGAAATCTGTGAGAGATTGGAAGCCTTCTGACATCTGAGTTTTTGTTGTTTGGCTTAATTTCCCTGGGCAGCTGAATATAGGAGAGGCAGAAAAGGGACAGTGATTCTGAAGGTGCTGGGCTATTGTCCAAACAGAACTGCTGACTAATCTTTCAGCAAAACAAGATTGTCTTTGTTGGTGTTTTTGTGTACATCATTTCTACTTTCCATGAATCACTGCACTGTCTCACAGGCTGTGGGACTGCTTTCAGACTCTAGATAAGCATGTTTTGGTTTCTTATATCTGTTATCTGGACCTGTGCATCTACACACTGGAACTATTAGACAGGAGTTTATGCCAGGAATTCAGCTGTAAAAGCTAGCAGACAAGCAGCAGGCCTTCCCAGGCTGAAGAAGATGACAGAGGCACCTGCTTGCCTTGTGATAGAACAGGGAGACAGAGGTAGAAGCTTTGGAGACACCCCAAAGCAAAGAACATACATACATCAAACCAAATGGCATGCAAGATATCAATGATAACAAGGATTTGTACTCTGAATGTCTAACTCTGAATGTCCCTTGCCTTGAAAACTGCAGGTAGTTGACATAAGTCAGCTGTGTGTGGGTCCAGGATTAGGGAGGGGCACTTTTACTGTCAGGACTCTTTTTCTAGGAGGAACTCCTTTGCATATTAGGTGACACACCCCTAATGTAGCCAACCCTCCAAGAGCAGTAACCCCCGTATGAAGATCTTTGTAAGCTCTTGGAGGATTGGCTACATTAGGGGTGTGTCACCTAATATGCAAAGGAGTTCCTCCTAGAAAAAGAGACTGTTATTCATGAGTCTTCAGGTAGGGCAGTACCAATCTAGGATTCAAATCCATGGGGGGGGGGTTGGGTTGGGTTTTTTTTTTACTATTATTTTCAGTAGGGTAACAAATTCAAGGGTCTGGTGCAGATGTTTTAAAAATAATGGCACCAAATTTGCACAGAGCATAGTCCTCCCTCTAATCTAAAGTCCACTTAAGTTTCAAAAACAATGGGCAAAGCGGTTCTGATTTACAGACCCCCTAAGTAGGTTCACCTCAGTGCACTTCTTTCCATTGTTTCCTATTGGGTGTGTGTGTGTGTGTGGAAGCAGCCTGGCAGGAGAGTGCCGGCTGCTGGCTTTAAAAAAAAAATCTTGGCTGCATGTGGTTTCTTTATGTAATCTTACAGTGACTGTTTTATATATATCTTAACCTTTCCAGTGAAAACTTTCCTTGCTGTGGCCCACTGGCTTCTTTCACAAAATAAGGAAGTCTTCATCTACCTCACTGTGTTACTGCAACCTTTGAAAATAGTTCAGATTTTTTTAAAAAAAAATAAAATAAACATTGTGTGTGTGATTGCATGTGATCAATCAATCATTCAGTTTCTATGAGGCACATGTCTTTATACTGGGCATTCACTGTATGGATACCTTAATTACTACTACTATGGAAGGAGTTCCTGATGAGTGCGGTCTGTCATTTCTCTAAAAATGTTGTCTGGCTCAGAGTAGCAGCTGTGGGCCTTCAAAAATAAATCTGTCCCCCCCCCCCCCCCCAAAGTTGATTGGTTGTGATAGTCCAATTGGAAGGTAGAATTGTCATTGCCTGGGAAATCAAAATAATCAAAGAAAGCAAAGCAACTTGCTGGTGGTGATTATGGTATGTACCCAAACATGATAACACAAGGGGGGGGTTTTTTTTGGGGGGGGCATTTTTTGTAATGCCCAAGAATCCAGGATTTGTGTTTATTGTTCCAGAAATCACAGGAACAACCTGAAACTGCAGTTTTCATGCATATTTTTTGGTCTGAGAATTTCAAGATGCACAGCCCTAGTGAAAAGTGTCCATTTTAAAACTACAGTAATGTTTGTAGTTCAGAGATGTTTAGCAATCCCCATCCCATGCCTTATCCTAGTGTTTTCAGCATTTTTGTGCAGCTTAACTAACATTGGTCATCGAAGCTGAGCTGGGAGAAAAGTCCTCAAAGCAGGGGTTACAGCAAGGCAGGAAGAGAAGGATTCACTCCTACCATCCCTGTATTCTGCTTTTGTTTAAAAATAGATCCAAAGAGACATATTAGGATCTGAGGAAGAAGAATCTCCCTTATGTACTAATGCACAACTAAGTGGGTGCTCTAAAAGGAAAAAAAATAGCAATTAGAACACGGAAATTTTCACGTCATTTTTGAATCAACATTGGTTCTTACACCAGACTAGTTGACATTATCTCTAAACATGGTACTCTTGATAAAGCAGAATTGGAGGACAAAATTGAAGAGAAGGTATCATGGTTTCTCTTTTCTGAGTTGAAGAATCTTTGTGATAATTTAAATATTGGTAGTATATTGTCTGCTCTAAGGCTCTTTTTGTAGAAAAAGCCCAGCAGGAACTCATTAGCATAATAGGCCACACCCAACAGCAGAAATGCACTAGCATATTAGGCCCTGACCACACAGCTCCCTCCCAGGATAGGCTTCCCCAGGTGCCCCACAGCTGCGGGGCTCCTGGGGAACCAGAGGAGGGAAGGCAGTTTAAACTGCCTTCCCTCCCTGGATCGGCTTGGCTTCCCCAGGTGCCCTGCGGCTTGTGAGGCACCTGGGGAACCCGAGGGGGGAGGCTGTAGGCATGGCCAACTCAGAAGCCAGCTGGAACTCCATTCCTGTGCGTTCCTGCCCAAAAATAGCCCTGGTCAGCCCTATTAATGGAATTTGAACATATTCTTCAGAACTGCATGACAAGTGATCATAATTTCATTTCTAAAATTTATTAGACTGTACTTAAACTGGAAAATAAGAATCCTTTGTTGTGTCAGAATTTATGGCAAGTTGATTGTAACTTGACATTGTCAGAAAGTAACTGGTCACAAATCTGGAGGTAGAATACATTTTCCTCGCAAATGTATGTGTGAGAATTCAAATGTTCAAGATTCTGGCTCACTGTTATTTAACACCACAAAAACTCTCGCATAACTTCACGTCATATTCACCACTCTGTTGGAAGAAATGTAGGCAAGTAGGCACCTATGCACACTGCTGGTGGCTATGTGAGAAAATTAAGCAGTTCTGGCAGGCAGTGTTAGATCAAATATTTGTACTGACTGGTTATGAAGTATCCTATTCCTCTGAAGTAATATTTTTGAATTATTGGCCAAAAGCCTCAGTGCCACAAATTAGGAAGAAATTTATCTCCATCCTTTTAGTGGCAGCAAAACCTGCTATAGCTACTACTTGGAAATGTTTGGACACACTAACCCTCACCTTATGGTATCGGAAGATATGGGAGATGTACATTATGGGAAAAAATTACATATCAAATTAGTCCACATGAGTTAAAAATACCTCGTACTGACTTTGTAGAAGCATGGTTTAGTATACTGGATTATCCATCTCAGCTTGAAGTGGTTCCAAGAAACTTAACATCTTTATTCCTATTATATATTGTAAGCTTGTTTGGAAGTGTGTCAGGCCTACGCATAAATCAATCAACGTCTACAATATTCCCATTACTTCTAGACAAGATCTCTACAATCTTCATCAAAAGTAAATTTTCCTTTCAATGGATTACTAAAGACTATCCCTTTAACTTTGAAAGACTTAATTAAATACAACCATATACAAGCCAACTCTCTAATCCAACACCAACTAAAATCCTGGAACTCAAAAATTTTAACATGGCTAGAACGCATCACCATCATTAAGTCTATTATTTTACCTAAGTTTATGTACTATTTTCGAGCCCTCCCTCTAAAAATAACTCCTAGGCTTCTCTCCCATTGGCAAAGGAATCTTTTGAATTTCCTATGGAACTCTAAGAAACCAAGAATCCAATTTCAGACTCTAAGACGAAACACATCTTGTGGGGGACTTGCAGTCCCTGACCTAAAAACTTATTACCAAGCAACCATCATGGCAAATTTTACTAGACAGTACCACAAAAGCTACAAGGTGGACTGTAAAGCTATTGAAAATACTTACCTGAGATCACAGTCCTTCCAAGAAGCCCTATGGAATCCACCCTCGAAATGGCTTCTTCTAGGGGTCTCGCACCCATTTCTTCCAGTGACTTTCCAAACTTGGGACATCTGTAAAAGAAATTTGATACCATCAGACTCACCACTGAAAAGCTTCCTCCGAGAGCCTTGGTTTCAGCCCGGTCTATCCCCTTCATCATTCCCCAATTGGTTAACTGCGAACCTTACAAGATTTTGTGACATTTCGGAACGTGGTATAATGCTAGCAAAAACAGATCTGGAAAAGAAAACCAAATTAAAACTACCATGGTATGAGTATCTTCAAGTAGCCCACCTATTCACATCTTATAAAGCTAACTTTAATTTTCAAAGAAAGTTCAATTTTTTCGAACGCCTCATGACATCCTCTGATCTCATAAAAAGGGGCCTCATCTCAACGTTCTACTCTTTTTTTATTCAAGCCTCATCACAGCGGATCCTACCCCTACAATCAGCATGGCATAAAGACTTTAAAAAAAAGAACTCGAGTCCTGTGTCAGTTTATGAGAAGCCTTGGTTTAGCACAGCCTCTGTATACATAGGTGGGATCCGCAAAGCCGGCTGCATATTGTTAAGAGCTAATATTTCCCCAAATATTAATAATAAATAGAGCAGTCAGGCTAACAATATATATATAGCTTGTATGTAGTTGTATGTATGGTATAAGTACTGTTTTATCATGTCATCCTGTCTTAATGGGTATTGCATTAGTTATATGTGTTTGGGTTTATGTAATAATGTCAAATGTATATTCTGGTATACTGTTTATAGCTTTTTAATTATTTGTTTTAATGTTTGGTTGTTGTAATTGCTTTATGGTATGTGTGGAAATGGAAAAAAATAAACTTAAAATATTTTTTTTAAAGAACTGGGAAACATCATTCTATCTGCCTGAAAGTTTGGAAGGAGGATCCCCTAGGTGAATAGTACAAACAGGAAGTAAATCCTGCTATAAACATCCGTGTGTAATGAGTGCCTTTTTTTGCACCTGCTGTTATGTATTAACACTTTCAATTTATTTAAACCTCCTTTTTCTCCTGTCTTCCCAGAATACTGTCTTCCCAGAATACTTTATAGAAGTGACACATAAATATTGCCTCCGAGGAAGAAAAACCATGAACTACTTCAGAGTTCAAGTACCATGATGATGAGAAAAGTTTAAAACCTTAATAAAACAAATGACCCTTTGTAAGGATATGCAAAGATCTGGAACACTGTCCCTTTTCTGATCGCTAAGTAAATGAAAGTCTTCTTTGGTAATATATGAAACCCAATACATAGTTCAAATATTTGGTGATAAAATGTTGCTTCACACTTATAGATATATTGATGTAACACTGAAACTGCTTACTATCATACATCATGCATACAGGGTTGTGCTGACACAGATGCTCCCCTGTGACACCAATGCCCTTAGGACACTATGTTGGTAATTTGTCAACTGATCTACACATATCTTGCTTCCACTAGGCTCCATTTTAATGATTATTTATGGGCTTCATAATAGCTCTGCACAATAAGTAATGACACTTGGGTGTATGGTTGCTTTTAACAGAATAGGGGCAATAGCACATGTTGGTATAAAGGCATTGGGGTTTGATATACAATACCAGTGTAGCATTATTATAATAGAATGCAGGTCTTTGTGCAAAATCCTGAATAATTTTCTAATGAGGTGGTGCTATAAGCAAACATTTACTAGTGATAAAGATATGAACTTTCAGGCAGTAGAGTTTGCTGTAAGGATAGGTGCTCTTAATTCTACTCCATCAGCAGTGTTACTCCCTCCTGGCAGAGATACATAACATATTGTACTGATTTCCCTTGTTCTGTTTCATTAGTCTTCTCTGAATGTGATTTGCTAAGTGCTCTGCTTTGCCTCCTTCCACTATTTCTTAGAGGATGGCTTTGATGTTTATTAGTATGAGCATTTTGCTATGTATATTACTCTGTAAAGTCAGAGATGGATTCAAGCCATTAAAGAAAAAACAAAACATAACCCCCCCCCAACAAAACCAAACCTTGTTTGATTCTGTAATATCAAAATTAGAGCTAAATCAATCTGATTGTTTTCCCACCAATATCTCAATAGGAAACTTTTTTTTCAGATGTCGTCAGGGCTGCCAACAGGACGGAACCAGGATCTGTGTCAAAATTCAGGGGGCTCAGGTGAGCTTGAGAGGCTGTGAAACATACATCATCCTGCATTCAGTGAATACATTTAAGTTTATTTTACTTTTAGTGCAGTTCTGTACAGCAACCACTATAACAGAATAGGAAAGGCAAAGCAGAGTAAACAGCTAGAAGCTCCAAATATGTTTGTTCCACCTTTCTTCAAACTTTGCCTACGGATGAGATCATCCTTTTTTTGGGGGGGGGGGGGGGAACTGTAGGCAAAATTGATTTAAAACAAATATCATGCTTTGCTTTTCTCCTCAATGGGGATACAAAGCAGCTTCCATTGTTCTCCTGTCCTCCATTTTATCCTCATAACAACTCTATGAAGTAGGGCTAGCTGAGTGTGTGACTGGCCCAATATCACCAAGCAAGCTTCAATGATGGATTGGGGGTTCAGGTATTAGAGAAACATGAAAGATTGCTTAGTCCATGTTGCCTGTAACTGAGATAACTTGGTTGCAGGTGTGCCAGTTTCCTTCTATTTAGGCACTACAACTCCTATTATCATTGTTAAGTAGACGGCCAATTTTCAAATACCTAGTTTTATTTTCTGGTGAGTTATTCCAGCAACCTAGATCCTTAGCTTCCATTGCAGATAGTATGGGGTGTGTGTGTGTGTCTGTGTGTGTGTTCTGGGGATAACCTGAGCCAGGATATTCTGACTCTCTTCATTTCTTGCACTGGAACTTCCACAATCTTCCTAAAGCTGGTGGCCAATTTCGAGACTCCTAGATTTATTTTCTGATGAGTTATGCCTGCCAAAGACAGATAGACAGATCCTTTTATTATGATAGATTCTTATAACAACAAGCCTAGTGATTTGTTTTGTGGTATGGATTAGGGTTATATGGAGGGCAGATAGAATCTTTGTCTGAGTGCCCTTAGTTGTTCGCAGCAGTCATGGATGCAGCTTGTTGTTGTTATTGTTCAGTCGCACAGTTGAGTCTGACTCTTCATGACCCCATGGACCACATCATGCCAGACCCTCCTGTCTTCCATCGTGCTCTGGAGTTTGCTTAATTTCATGTTTGTTGCATCAATAACACTGTCTAGCCATCTCATCCTTTGCCGTCCCCTTCTTCTTTGACCTTCAATCTTTCCCAGCATCAGGGTATTCTCCAGTGAGTGTTCCTTTCTCATTTGGTGGCCAAAGTATTTGAGCTTCAGCTTCAGTATCTGGCCTTCCAGGGAACAGTCAGGGTTGATTTCTTTTAGGATTGACTGATTTGATCTCCTTGCAGTCCAAGGGACTCTCAAGAGTCTTATCCAGTACCATGATTAAAAAGAATCTATTCTGCAGTGTTTGGCCTTCCTTATAGTCCAACTCTCACAGCCATACATTACAACTGGAAATACCATTGCTTTGACCATACAAACTTTTGTTGGCAGGGTGATGTCTCTACTTTTTATTATGCTGTCTAGGTTTGCCATCACTTTCCTCTCAAGGAGTAGGCGTCTTTTAATTTCCTGGCTGCAGTCACCATCTGCAGTGTTCTTGGATCCCAGGAACAGGAAGCCTGTCACTGTTTCCGTGACTTCCCCTTCTATTTGCCAAGGAGTGATGGGGCTGGATGCCATGATCTTAGTTTTTTTGATGTTGAGTTTCAAGCCAACTTTTGTACTCTCCTCTTTCACCCTGAGCAAGAAGTTCTTGAGGTCCTTTTCACTTTCTGCCATTAGAGTGATATTGTGTGCATATCTGAGGTTGTTGATGATTTCCCCAGCAATCTTAATTTTATCTTGTGATTCATCCAGGCCGGCATTTCGCATGATGTACTCTGCGTATAAATTAAATAAGCAGGGTGACAATATACATCCTTGTCATACTCCTTTTCTTATGCTAAACCAATCAATTATTCCATATCTGGTTCTAACTGTCACTTCTTGACCCTTATACAGGTATTTCAAGAGACATGTGAGGTGGTCTGGTACTCCCATCTCTTTAAGGACTTGCCATAGGTTGTTGCGATCCACACAATCAAAGGCTTTAGCATAGTCAATGAAGCAGAAGTAGATGTTTTTTTCTGATACTCTCTTGGTTTCTCCATAACCCAGAGAATGTTGGCAATTTGATCTCTAGTTCCTCTACCTCTTCGAAACCCAGCTTGTACTTCTGGCAGTTCTATATCCCCGTACTGCTAAAGCCTAGCTTGTAGGATCTTGAGCATGACCTTGCTAGTGTGTGAAATGAGTACATTCGTGTGATAGTTTGGAATTCCTTGGCATCACCCTTCTTTGGGATTGGAATGTAAACTGACCTTTTCCAATCCTGTGGCCACTGTAGTGTTTTCCAAATTTGCTGGCAACTTGAGTGCAGCAGTTTAACAGCATCATCTTTTAAGACTTTGAATAGCTCAGCTAGGATACCATCACCTTTACTAGCTTTGTTGTTAGCAGGGGTCATTTCGAGCAGGAGCTCAGGGGAGCTCAGCTCCTGGAGTTGGTGCCAGCCCCCCCCCCCACGTGGGGGAATGCCTGCTTGTGTCATGGCTGCAGCAAAATGACCCTGCCCCCAGGAAAGATCCTTGTTCCTCCGACCAGCCTTCTGAAGGCTTCAGCCACCATTGAAGCTATCCTCCCAGAATAGTGGTATTTCTGAGGCTTGGATTAGTAGCTGTCCCCTCTCTGCCAGCTCTTTCTCTCTCTCTCTCCTTTCTTTCTTGCCTTCTGACATACTTCCAGTGATGTCAGGTGGTATAGCATATGCAAATAAGTTATGCTATTGAGTTATGCTAATGAGCTCCTGCACCTCTTTTTCTGCGAAATGACCCCTGGTTGTTAGTAATGCTTTTTAAGGCCCATTTGACTTCGCATTCCAGGATGTCTGGCTCGAGGTCAGTGATTACAACATCATGGTTGTCAAGGACATTGTGGTCTTTCTTGACTAGTTCTTCTGTGTATTCTTGCCATCTTTTCCTAATCTCTTCTGCTTCTGTTGGTCCCTACTGTTTTTGTCCTTTATCATGGCCAGCTTTGCATGGAATGTTCCCTTGATTTCTCCAATTTTCTTGAAGAGATCTCTAGACCTTCCCATTCGATTGTTTTCCTCTATTATTTTGCATTGCTCATTCAGGACAGCCTCCTTATCTCTCCTTGCTGTTCTCTGGGAAATCTGCATTCAGTTGGGTAAATCTTTCCTTTTCACCTTTGCCTTTCACTTTCCTTCTTTCCTCTGCTACTTGCAAAGCCTCAGCAGACAGCCACTTTGCTTTCTTGCATTTCTTTTTCTTTGGGATGATGGTGATTGCTGCCTCCTGTATAATGCCACAAACTTCCATCCATAGTTCTTCAGGCACTCTATCTATCAAATCTAGTCCCTTAAACCTATTCCTCACCTCCACTGTTTATTCATCAGGAAGGCAGCTACCATCCAGTAATTTGGATGACATTACCAGGGACTGTGCTTCACATAATGGATTCTCTCCCCTCCACACACATGCATTTCAGAAAGATAGGGGAGAGAGTCCTGTCATACAGGACATTTAAATGCCCATGTGCAGATCAGTCCCATGGAGGTATGAATTTCAGATGAGTTTTTCTACCCTTTCATGATATCCTCAAACAAATGTGTGTGTGTGTGTGTGTGTTGTTTTATGAAACTGGAAAGTGCAGGGAAGGGGAGCTAAATTCTGGCCCCCACACTTTACTTCACTGAGTTTTGCATCTTTCAGCATTTTTAAATCCTAGTCTGGTTGGCTTCCTGTACTGGAAGTAGATGTCTGTGTGCATGTGTGTGTGTGTACACAAGAGCAAAGTGATTAAAGGTTTTGGGGAGACAGGGTTGTTTCTCAAACAGTAAGCAGAGGCAAGAGGGGCTGTTGCTTAATGGTGGAGCCTCTGCTTGGCATGCAAAAGGCTCAAGGTTCAAATCCTAGCACCTGCACTTAAAGGACCAGGCAATAAGAGATGTGAAAGGCCTCGGCCTGGGACCCATGAGTAGACAATTCTGATCTTTTTTTCTTTTTTTTATAGATTTGAGTCTCTGTACAGTCACAACATTCCGGGGAAGTCTCTATTGTTGTTGTTTTCCCATGGTACAGATTTCTGGTTTATTATACATTATACAAAGATACAAACATACAAAAAAAACAAAACTTACATTGATGAACTAAGGGTCTGATTCAGCAGAAGGCAGCTTCATAGGTTCAAAACCTTTCATCACTTTTCCTTCCAGTGGAGGAAGCTAACCAGATTAGGATTTTTTTTAAATGCAGAAAGATTTAAAGAGGCAATTTTTGAACAGATCCCCACTGCTTTGTACCTGAGTGGACTGTCTCCCCCAAAACATTCAAGCAGCTTTCAGATACTGAATCAGCAGTTTTCTCCTTGCACAGAGAGATGAGCTGGCCCCTAATCCTCACTGGCTTTATTTGTATCTCTGAGGTGATGGTGTGTGTGCACAAGCTTCATCTTTACAACTACAACATAAGAACCCCTAAACTTTGTCTCCATCTCTCTCCACACACACAAAAACATAGAGAGAGACAGTAAGAGACTAAGACTGTAAGGCAGGCAGGCAGCCTACTGGCAAGATGACAAAGACAGAGAAAATGTCTCCCTCTCTCTTGATTAGCACATTTATTTTATTGTATTTAAATTATTTATAGTGTTCCTTTCTCATTGAGACTCAAGGTGGATTACACAAAGTGAGTCAAGAAAATCAACAGGATGAGACATTCAATAAACAGTGAAATAGGATGTGAGTTGCAGAACCAACCAGAAATATAAAAAAGAACTGAAGCAAAGCAAATTACTAGCATGACCTATTAAATATAGCAAAATAACATAGTAGTTTCCAACTGAGACTTCTGAGAAATTTCTGAGAAATTTCTGAGAACACATTCTTATTTCGTATTTGCATAGCATTCTAGCTGGTAAAATGGTGATGAATTAATTTATTCAACAGCAACTGTGAAGCAAAGGCCCTTGTTTCCTCCCAAGGGTTAATGTGAATATTGATGGGCATACCCAGCTTTGCAGGTGTCTGTAATTAATCCATCTGGTCCACAAGCTCTTATCTTTGTCAAGGCTGGAGCCAAGAATGTAGCAATTAGTTTGGTAGCTGGGAGGAGGGAGAGGAGCAATGATGCAGTCTTCCAGAGAATTCTTATGAACATGGACCCTGATTGGATCTGGGGTATCAGCTAAACACCAGGGGGCTAAAAAGTTTAATGGCGCTAGAGATTAAAGGGGTAGCAGCTGACCTGGTGATTCTCTCCCCCCCCCCCCCCGAATGAAGGCCTGGCCAGTGCTGTCCAAGAAAGCCTCTTTAAACAGCTGAGCCACACGACCAGTTTGCTCTGTTTTGCTGAGCTGTTTAAAGGGGCTTTCTTGGGCAGCTAGCCCTAGGGACTGGCAGCCCAAGGAAGCCCCCTTAAACAACTGAGCCACAGGAGCTAGCTCAGCTGTTTTGAGCCTGAACAGCTGAGCTGCAGGAGCAGGCTGTTCCCATAACTCAGCTGTTTCTGATCTTTTGTCGGCTTTTGTCGGGAGTCTCCTCAGAAATCCAAGAACCTCCACAAACTGCCTTAAAAGTTTGTGGAGGTTTGTGGCTGAACTGCAGTTTACAAACTTCAGTTTGCAAACCATGGTCCCAGCAAAATTTGTCAGAAACAAAGGTTTGTGAGCTGGTTTGTGCCCAGCCCTAGTTGTTAAAGCTGAACATGTTTTCCCTGTAATTGTCTATAAAATTGGTATCCTTTCTCTGTTCAAATTTTGACTTGGGAGATTCCTTAGGTAAGATGCATAACCCTGTGCTTTCACTTTATTCTCCTGTCCACCAGGGTACACAACAATGACTGTCCCCAGTTCTACTCTTTCAGAGTAAAGTTATATTTTTATAAATATGAAAGATGGATACTTTTTATAACTTATTTATCCAAAAGAGAGTCATTGTTCTGTAGTGATCAGAGTGTCAGATTAAGATCTGAGAGACCCAGATTCAACTCTCCACTCTGACATCAAAGCTTTATAGATGACCTTGGGCCAGTCACACTCTTAGCATAACCTACCTCACAGAGCTGTTGTGAGAATCAATAAGAGAAGAGATGAATGATAAGAGGCAAGATTAATGATACAAGCCACTTAGGGTGCCCATTGGGGATAAAAGGCTGTGCTACATGCAGTAAATGCTGTATCAATGTACATTTATAATTTATCAGAGAGAAATCTAGAAACATCCCAAGACAATCATACTTTTCTGGCTTTTGATTGCTCTATTTTACTGGATCAGTGATTTGCTGCCTTCTATGTTTGATGAGGAGGCTTGTTTTAAATATAGTCTTTCCATGATTTTGTACTTCTGTTGTTATACAGATACTTTGAGGTACAGGAATTGAGTACAGCAATAATTTTTACTATGAAAGAGCACACTTACACACTGATAACTGCTGCTTTGATTTCTAATGTTACAAGACTGCAGAAAGTAGAATCATAGAGGAATTTCACACAGCCAATATGTTCCATTTCAGGAACTCTTCAGTAACAGTTTCTGTCAGGCATTTCATACAGAACCATATTAGTACCAGTTCCCTAATGGAACATATTGGCCCTTTCACACAGAAATGTGCCTCCCCTGTTGGGGAAGCATTCCTGAGCCGGTTTATCTTGAAACCTCCTCCCAAGCATTCTTCAGTTCTTGTACTGGTCCTGAAGCACTACGGGGTGCTGTGTGAAATGCCGAAGCACTTCCTCCGATGAAGAGTGTTTTTGCGCCTCTTTTTGCCCACGTGGGCAATCTCCATGATTTTTTTTTAAGATGAGCAGATCCAGGCTGAGTCTTAAAACGCTATGTGTGTTTGTGTGTGTGTGTGTGTGTGTGTGTGAGAGAGAGAGAGAGATTCAGGCTGAGTCTTAAAATGCAGAGGAGGGGGTGAGAAAGAGAGAGAGAGCAAAATCCAGGTTGAGTCTTAAAACGCTGTGTGTGTGTCTCTGTGTGTGTGTGTGAGAGAGAGAGAGAGATCCAGGCTGAGTCTTAAAATGCGGGGGGGGGGGGGTGAGAGAGAGAGAGACAGATCAAGGTCCAGGCTGAGTCTTAAAATGCCGTGTGTGTGTGTGTGTGTGTGTGTGTGTGTGTGTGTGTGTGTGTGGCGAAAAGAGTCTTGAAAAGAACGGCAGTCTGAAATGGCAAACTGTTTCAAAGACAGCTCCAAAACGGTAGTGGAAGGGCTGTCTGAAATGGCTGTTACTGTACCGGTTTATTCCAAGCCGGTTCAGTAATGTTTTTAAAGGTGTAGTGTGAAATTCCCCTATAGAGTCTCCTTGGGTAAATCTAATTGCATTGATTCCCTTGTCCCATTGATGAGTTTGACCAGCTAATTACTACCACAGTCCCTAGATGAAAATGCCCAGTCTGCCATTGCATAACTGTCTGGGAGACATCCAAGCATGACTGAAGTAAAGCTCCCAGTCATTAATAACATTTCACCTGTTGAAAATGCTACATCTGCACATTGCCGGGTTTATTAGGAGGCCGTAACAGTATGATTAAGCGAAAGGGTCACCAATCACTAGCACTGTTTCCCTTTGTGAAAGTGCCAAATCTGCCCTTTGCAGAGCTCTCCGGTAGACATCTGATATATAATACCACATAGAAGCCAGCAGGGATGCTATTTGGGAAAGGGAAACAGTAGCAGCTAAATCTTCTGTTCTGGAGTAAGGGGGTGCCTATCATCCTACACTGCTGGGATTCCCATTGACCACCTTGGGTAGATGTCTCAATACTCAGCAGAGAGGTGAACCACATCACTATACAGTTAGAGATCAATCTAATGTAATCGAATGTCCTGTCCACTAAATAACCTATCAGACAAACATGACTGGGCCACGGATCCACAATATGCTCACACCCATAAAAAGCAGCTGCCGGATTCACTGACTAACCTCTACATACTAACTACCATCTATTTTATCTTTTGAGAATACCCCAAAATACCCCATAATATTACCTGGTACTGGAGACCTTCTATCTATCTGTCTATCTATCTATCTATCTATCTATCTATCTATCTATCTATCTATCTATCTATCTGTCTGTCTGTCTGTCTGTCTGTCTGTCTGTCTGTCTGTCTGTCTGTCTGTCTGTCTGCCATCTGCCTGCCTATCTATCTACCTACCTACCTACCTACCTACCTTCTACCCCGCCCTGCCAGCCAAGGGTGGCTTACATGAAATCATCACATAAAATTACAATAAAACAGTTAAAACAAGGCTAAAACCATTAACCGTCTGAATTAATAAGTGCTAGTATGTTGTCATTGAATTTAATTTTAATGATGGCTGTAGTACTCGGTTCTGTCTTCACAAAGTCGGCTCCTAGAGTTCTTTGATGTCCTTCAGGTGTTATTAAGCTGTTATTAACAATACCAGAGGCAACAGGGCTCTCTGTCTTCAGCTAGTAGTTATCAACAATGTTTAACGGTAGTGGCAGCGCCAAAAGCCTGCTGGAAGAGCTCTGTTTTACAGGACCTGTGGAACTGTAAAAGGTTCCACAGGACCCTGATCTCCTCTGGGAGCTCATTCCACCAGAATGGAGCCACCACCGAGAAAGCCCTGGACCTGGTTGTCGCCAACCTGGCATCCTTAAGACTTGGGAGGGCCAGTCGGTTCTGGGCCCCTTTTAAGCATGCCAAGGGGACAGAAACCCTGCAAGCCAAGCCATGGGCTGACTGTTAGGCATTTATAAGATGACTCAAAAGCTACATATTAATTTAATTAACTTTAATTTAACTGCCCCCTTAAAAATCCAAATGCCTCTTTGAAGGAATTCTTTAGTTATCTTAAGACACTGGCAAACCACGTCTAATGGGCTCCCTACCGCCCGGCATCGCCGTGGTGGGGGGGAGCAAGTTTGCCGCCTCGCATGACGTGAGGCAGCAACAGAGCGCGTCGGCGCTCATTGGCTTGGCGGGGGCGGGGCTAGCTCGATTAGAGCCGTTGCCTCGCTCCCGTCTGCGCAGTCCGTTTGCGCGCTCGCTCGGGAGAGCACGCTGTTTTTGAGCTCCGGGTTTGGCCTGCTCGCGGCGACGGCAGGCAGTTTAGCAAGGGAGCTCTGGTTTCCATGTCGGGGCGGTGAGGTGGTTAGTAGGGTGGCTGTGGCGAGATAGATCCGAGACGCGGGCTTCTTGCAGCCTGAGGGAACTTCGGGCTAAGTTTTTGGGCTCTTCCCCCCCCCCATGTCATCTTTAGAGGCTCGGCTGCAAGGGAAGAGAGGGAGCCGACGGCGAGGCTCCGGCTTTGCCGCGGCGCTGTCCCCCCCCTTTTTTCTTTTCTGCAGTTGGGGCTCAGGTGGCAGGGGATAGACAGAGCCGACGGCCGGGCTTCGGGTTGGCTGCGGCGCCCCCCCATCTTTAATTCTGTGGTGGCTCGCGGCCCCCCTTACTCGTGGAGGGTGCGAGCAAGCGTTCGGGCCTCTCTGGCTAAACAGGCGGGAGGCGGCGGCGTTAGTTTGCCTGCTTCCCCCCCCCCCGGCAGACGGTTTAGCAGTCGCGGCTGCTATTAGTACTTCTATGTTGGTTCCCCCCTTCAACCCTGGGGCACTTAAAGGGGCAGCCTTTAAGGATGAGTAACTGTCCCTCAGTGGGACAGTTTTACTCCGGCCCCTTCTTAGCCTACCTTAGTCGACCTGATCTGGATGGCCCAGGCTAGCCTGATCTCATCAGATCTTGGAAGCTAAGCAGGGTCGGCCCTGGTTAGTACTTGGAGGGGAGTCCACCGAGGAAGTCCAGGGTTGCTACAAAGGGGCAGCCAAGGGCAACCACCTCTGAATGTTTCTTGCCTCAGAAACCTTATAGGGCTGGGTCAACATAAGTTGGTTGTAGGCCTTAGCTGCTGAGCCAGTTCGGCGGCCATTTTGGTAAGGTCGCTTGGCCTTACAAGATTACCTTACTTGGGTGATAGGCGGCCATTTTAGTGAGGTCTTTTGGGCCTCATGGTCGAGGGCCATTTTAGGAGAAGGCTGTGGTGGCCATTTTAGGTGGCTTACTATTCTATATCCCTGTGGGAGCATTAGGTGGTGGATTTTGACTGTATCAATTCACTTACGTTTCATTTTGTTTGTATTGTCAATAGTTCGTAGTTATGGCATCTGGAAAAGGTAAGGGCAAGGGCAAGCGCCCGGCGCTGAAAAGACCTCCAGCACAGCCTGATCCTGTGGTTCCTTCCAGTGATGATGAGGAGGAGAATGTGGTAAACGTGGCTATTCTTCAGTGGCTGGAGGCACTTGAAAAGGAGCGTAGTATGCCTGTGGGAGGTTTACCAGTTGACAAATGTGCCAATGTGTCTTTTCAAGCACAGGTGCTGGCATGTTTGGCATTCTTGGAAGACAGGCAGTAGGCGGCGGCTTCAGGCCTGGTGGGAGCGGAGTCTGGCCAACAGGGTCCAGGTGCAAGGGAGCAGCAGATGGCTCTTTACTCGCCTTCCCAAATTCCCGGAGGTAAGGAGATGGCATTGGGCAGGCAGGGATCAACGTGGCCTTGGGGCCCTAGCAGCGAGAATTCAGCTGCTTTGCCTCAGCAGCACCCTGGCCAGCCTCTGGGCCCGGCATTTGAGCAAGGTGCCACCTCTTCTCATATACCACAGGTTAATTGGCCTCCACACCCATATTATAGCTCTCCTTCTGGGTGTCAGGGAGCTAGGCCATACTGGGGTTTTACCCAGCCTAATGCGGGTTACCCTTATGGCAGCGGGTCAGTATATGATTCGGTGGCCGCGGGGGCAGTTCCGAGTGGCGACACAGACCTACCTTTAGGAGACCATCTTTCAATGGCAACTAAAGATAAGATTCTTAAAGGGGAGTTTGTAGATGTATTTGGTCTACTTTATCGGGAGTTAGAGAAAAAGGACAAGGATAATTTGGATGACAGGGAAAAGGAGTGCTTGAAGCGCCGGGTAGTAGATAGGACATGGGCCAACTGGTTTCTGGGTTTCTTAATCTACGCAGCAGTCATAGTGTGACACCAACTGTGGAGGGCCTCTTCGATGCTCCAGTATTTGGACATCATCTACAAGGCCTATACAGACTTCCCGAGCCCGGCTTGGTCGCAATATGACGAACAATTTAGAATGAGGGCAGCCATTAACCCGGCCATGCGTTGGGACCGGATATGTTCTAACTTGTGGCTACAAATCATGTCTCTGGCCAGGTCTGCTTGGGGTGAGTGGTCTCATAGCGGCCATTCTGTAAAGAGGGCGCTGGTGCAGTCAGGTTCCCACCCTGTGGTGGGGCAGGTGGTTCAACGACTCCAGCTTTGCTGGGAGTTTTCTTCCCAGGGAACCTGCGGTCGTAAGTCGTGTACTTTTAGGCCTGAGTGCCCCTTATGCGCCGGACCTCATCCCTTATCCAGTTGTTCACGGCCCAAGGGCCGTGGGGGAGTCAGAGGAGGCAAGTACCCAGGGGGGGGAAGCCGCACAACCCCCCTTCTGATAAAGGGGCCTAACCCGATTAAATTGGGAGTTTTGAGACACTGGTTGCGTAGTTATCCAAGGATGGGCGACAGGGCCTACCTCTTGGAAGGGTTCACTGTTGGTTTTTGCATACCGTTTCAGGGGACGAGGGTTCCCTCTTTGGCTAGCAATTTGAAATCGGTTTTGGGCATGGAGGACATAGTTAGGGCCAAGATTGCCAAGGAGTGTAAGGAGGGCAGGGTTTTGGGCCCGTTTGTTAGTCCGCCAGTGGCCAATTTAAGAGTTTCCCCTTTAGGTGTAGTTCCAAAAAAGGCCTCATTCATCACCTGTCCTACCTTCGGGGGGGGGGTGTCGGTGAATGACACCATCCCAGGTGAATTATGCTCTGTCAAATACACTTCCTTTGATCAGGCCATGCGGGTGGTTCGCCTCTGTGGTGTGGGGGCCAAATTGGCGAAATGTGACATTAAATCAGCCTTTCGGCTCCTCCCGGTGCACCCTGAGGATTTTGAGCTGCTCGGATTTGCCTTTGAAGGGAAATTTTACATGGATAGGGCCTTACCCATGGGCTGCTCGGTGTCCTGTTCTGCTTTCGAGAGGTTCAGTTCATTTTTGGAATGGGCCTTGAGAACCAGGACGGGTCTCTGTAGTACCGCCGATTATTTGGACGATTTTCTTTTCGCGGGCAAGAGGGGTTCTGGTCAGTGTCGTTTTCTGCTTGACAGTTTTGTCTACCTGGCTGATGAGCTGGGTGTCCCTCTTGCTCAGGAGAAGACTGAGGGCCCGACCTCCACATTGACGTTTCTAGGTATTGAGATTGATACGGTTAGTTTGTGCTGCAGGTTACCCCGAGAAAAATTGGAAGCATTAAAGGCGCGGGTTAGCTCTGTTAGGTCGCTTAAAAGGGTCACTCTCCTGGAGTTGCAGCAGTTGGTAGGTCACCTCAACTTTGCATGCAAAGTTGTGGCGCCGGGTAGGGCATTTGTGAGGAGGTTATGTGATTTAATGGGAGGCCTCCGGCTCCCACACCATAGGACCAAGGTCTCCAAAGGGATGAGGGAGGACCTCTTTGTGTGGGAACAGTTTCTGGACTCGTTCAACAGGGTCTCTCTGTGGCGGGACGAGCTCTTGTTAGAGGCTGAGCTTCAGATTTCATCTGATGCGGCCGGCTCATCCGGTTACGGAGTTTATTTCAGGGGGCATTGGTGTGCCGGGGACTGGCCTAAAGATTGGTTTCGGGCAGGTTGGGTCAAGGACCTCACCTTCCTGGAGTTTTTTCCAATTGTCACAGCGGTGTGGATTTGGCCAGCTGATTTAGCTAATAGGACTGTCCATTTCTGGTGCGACAACCAGTCCACAGTTCATGTCATCAGTGCCCTTACATCCAAATCCCCCAGGGTCATGGCTCTGGTTTGGGCTTTTACTTTGCAGTGCCTTAAATTTAACATCTTGTTTAGGGCCAGACACGTCCCGGGGGTCGCTAATGGGATCGCTGATGCTCTCTCTCGCAAACAGATGGAGAGGTTTCGTCAGCTGGCTCCAGAGGCCGACCCGCTCCCGGCACGGATGCCCGCAGAGGTGTGGGGGATTGGAGGGCTGAGGCCGACAGGGCAATGAGCCTGGCACTCACCCCTTCCACCAGGAGAGCTTACCTGAAGGCTGGTAAGCAGTTTCTGTCCTTTAGGGCTGGAGCGGGTTTACAGCAGGTCTGGCCTATTCCTGTGTCGCACTTGATGCAATTTTGTGTGTCACTAAGGAATGGCAGCCTTTCAGCTCACACAATTAGGGGCAAGCTGTCTGCACTGGCTTTTGCCAGTAAGACCACGGGTCACGAGGACACCACGGGTGACTTCCATCTCCGGAAGATGCTCGAGGGGTGGTCTCAAGAATCCGTTAAGGCAGTGGACACAAGGGAACCTTTGACACCCACGGTCCTGAGGGGGTTGGAGGGCCAGTGGCCCTCTTGTTGTAGTGACAGCTACGAGGTGGGCTTATTTCATGCCACTTCGCTGACCACCTTTTTTGGGGCGCTCAGGATTAGTGAACTGGTGGCAGGCTCTCGGGCTGATGTTTCCGGTGCAGCTCTGGAGCGTAGGGATGTATCAATCATTAATTTTCAGCTTCGGATTAGGTTGCGTAGATCTAAGACTGATCAGCGGAGTAAGGGGAGTGTGCTGGAATTAGGGTCTAGTTCGGAGTCAGCATTGTGCCCAGTCGCTGCCATGAGGCGGTACTTGACACTTCGGGGTGATGGCCCGGGCTATTTGTTTCGGCATAGCGACAACACCCCTCTTACGAAGTTCCAGTTTTGGACCGTGACTCGGAAGGCCTTGATCCGGCTGGGTCTGGGCGGTGTTCGTTTTTGTTCCCATTCTTTCCGAATTGGGGCAGCATCGACTGCTGCTGCCATGGGGTACCCTGCTAGGAAAATACAGAGGATCGGGCGTTGGAAATCTGGATTCTATAAGAGTTATGTGAGGCGTTGTACCTTGTAAGTTTGTTTGAGTTTCATTCAGACGTTGGTTAATAAAGTTCTTTTTACAGGTGCTGCAGGCTGTGAGACAAGACGAAGGGTCATAGTCTGAGGCCACAGCATGGTCTTTTGGGCGGCTCATCGGGCACGGAGAACATCTGTCGGCTCCCAGCTTGGCCTCAGCGAAGTGGCGACGGTTGAGTGGTTGGGGAGGAGGGGCATGAGATGGCCGGCGCTCCTCCCATTGTTGTTTGAGGAGAGGCGCCCCCCCCCAATGTTCTAGTCATACACCTGGGGGGCAACGATTTGGGTTTGGTCAAGGGCGTGGCCCTTGTGATGCAGGCCAGGGCTGATTTGGCACTTATCAGGTCAAGGTGGCCTGGCGTGCTGATAGTATGGTCTGCCATGCTCCCCTGTCTGGTTTGGAGGCATGCTGTATGGACAGGGCTAGGTGTAATGCTAACAGCCAACTTTGCACGGCCATGGAGTCGGGGTTGGGTCTCTTTTTGCTGCACCCAAACATACAGGTCAGGTTCCCGGACCTGTATCGCCCTGATGGGGTGCACCTTTCAAACAGGGGCAATGGGTTATTTTTAGAGGACTTGCAGCACGGGATTCGGATGGCACTCGGTTGCCGTGTGGGGTAGCAAAGGCCAAAGCAGCGGCTTGGCTTTGCATGTGGTAGGTTTATGCAAGCAAGAAAATGGAACTGGTGGGTGCCTCACGGCATATCCCTGTTGGGAACAGGAGGTCATCAGGAACCACCTTAGGGCCTTGCGGTCTGGGGAGGTGAATGGTGATCGCCTCTGGGAACCTCTCAGACTAGGCTCCTCCCTGAAGGTCTGTGCAGCCTCAGGGGTAGGCGCCCCTGGGAGGGGATGCCAGTATGCTGGGCCGCCGGTTACGAGCCAGAATCTGACTGGGTCAAGACTGGGGCTAGGTTACCTGCCCATTACAAGGGCAAGGAGGCTGTGTCTGGGAATGACGCCTGCCTTGCCTGTTCCTGAGCTTGCTTAGTTGCCCGTTGCTGCATGTCCTGTTTAAATAGTTAATAAAGTGGCCCTTGTTTGATTCCAAACTGTTGTCTGTCTCGTTATTTCATGCTGGGGTGGCAATAGATAACTAAAACCTACAAGATGCTGGCATACCACATTTAAGGGTATGAGAAGAATTCCTCTTTCATCTCTCTCTTTCACTCAGAGCATAATGTCATAGAAATGTAGCTATTAACCAGAACAGCTCAGCTTTCTCACGGAAACCGCTTTTACACAGAAACTGTATCTTGTAGCAACATTGTTTATATACTAAGTACAACATGCCACCCTCATGCTGAATGAAGAAATAATTAACTGCATCTATCATCTGATGTAGCAGAAAACAGCCAATAAAAGACGAGCCCAAAAGCCCTGATTTATGCCTCGCATCATACCTCCGTTTCCGTGTCTGCTTTCCTTCATCACCTTATCGGGAAGGTGATCCCTCACCGCCTCACCTCTTGAACAAAAAATATCCTGGCTACAGACCTGCCCATTTGGCCTGGACATCTGACAACAGTATACCCCAACAAAGTTCAGCTGCATTCAGGTAAATTAGTTATCTATCTAGTACTCCTGATTAATTATTACAAAGCTCCAGTCAGCTGAACAACTAATTTAACTGCAAGACAATACCACTTGCATGTCACTAACTTGCAGTGTGGACTCACTGAAATGCCACAAACTGTTACTGTATAACTTCTCTTGCAGGCTCCTAGCAGTACCACAGACTGCTATGCCAATGCCTTGTAATGCCACCTTTTATGTTTATTGTCCATCTGGCCAGGGCTTATTTTGTAGCAGGAGCTCCTTTGCATATTAGGCCACACACCCCTGATGTAGCCAGTCCTCCAAGAGCTTACAGTAGCTCCTGTAAGAAAAGCTCTGTAAGTTCTTGGAGGATTGGCTACATTAGGGGTGTGTGGCATAATATGCAAAGGAGGTCCTGCTATGAAATGAGCCCTGCATCTGGCAATGCAACATCCCTGCAAAAGCATAGCAATGCCACCAATACAGTTTACTGCTTAGCTTAGCTTGCTTAGTTTGCAATGCAAAATCCTTGCAATGCCCAAATCCATTCAGTTACAAGTCTTCCTGTTGCTTAATTTGAATCTAGTGGCACTTCTAAGACCAACAAAGTTTAATTATGGATATAAGCTTTTGTTTGCATGCACATTTCTGAAGAAGTGTGCATGCATACAAATGCTTATACCTAGAATTCAATTTTGGTGCCAGAATTCAATCAAGGTGCCACTGGACTCAAACTTTGTTCTGTTGCTTCAGACCAACATGGCTACTGTTATGTACGCTGACCACCACTAGGGTCCAGCAGCAGACAACCAGAGCTTGACTCCTAGAACAATAGGAGCCAAGGATCTTAGGCCACCACTAGTCTACCAATAAGATCTCTTGTGGGAAATTCAAACCCATCAATAGGACTTTTGGGTGTGTGCCAGGACATGTATAAAGTTGGCTATTTCAGCTGGTATTTGTTATCTCAAGTTGTGTACTAATAAACAAGATGTTCGCTATGTCATCGTCCGCCTCTTCAATGCTAAGAATCCAGTACAAAATAGCTACACACCTGAATCTATGTTGCTTAACTTGAATTGTAAACTCCTTCCAACACCTCCCCTCTGAAGTAGTTTGACTGCTGTCTTTTACTACACTCATTTCACACTGGTTTCAAATTTCACTTTGTTTTTTTTCCCTGGGTCTGAAGAGCAGTAAGCAACAGGATCTGTTTAAAGCAGTGTAATGCTAACTTGACCACAAGAGGGCAATTAACGAATGTAGACAGTGATTTTTAAACTAGAACAAGTATGGTTTGAAACTAGAAACAGGTATAGACAGGGTTTTTTGAAACTAGAATGATTCCAGAGGGAAAGTCAGATGTAGATTTGACCTTACAAAGCCTCCAGCACAGCAAATTGTCCACTTGCAATACATATCCCATACAATTCCTTAAATCCACTAAATGCCATCTATGCTCATTGCTTAACTTACAACACAAACTCCTTGCTGCTGCTTAACCTGTAATGCAAACTCAGTGTATTATTTCAAAATAATACAGCCTCTAATCTAACTGTACCACCAATCTGCTTGGCTTAATCAGCAGCTCAACATAACAGTAGTACAAACCTTGTCTGACAGCAGTACCCACTCAGATTATAATTCTAATAAAGCTACTGGTGACAGTATAGCTCTTATCAGCTCAATCTGAAAAGCTGTGCCAGAAGTGCAATAGCTAAGTAGTATTAAAACTCAAATTCTAGTGAACAGGACTTGCACATGAAATAGGCTTGCTGATCTCCTGATCAGAGCAGGGGTTCCCCCCAGTTTTCAGGGATTTGGCCTGCCCCCAAACAGCCACATCCCCATGTGACTTCCCTGATATGATGAGGTCACCTGGAAGTGATGTCATCATGCCAGGGATGCCATGTGGGGATGCTCTGGTTTGAGGGGAAAACCCTATGGAATTAAGCCAGTTTTACCTACGAGTTTTGCCCTCAAACCAGAGCATCTCTGGTGTGATGATGTCACTTCCAGGTAACCTCATCATGTCAGGGGCATCCCAGAATGTCCCTAACACCCCCTCCCTGCCGGAGCAATGAGGGGACATGGCAACCCTAACATGACACCAATCATCAAACAAAAGTGAGCTCTTCCCCAAAATTCCAAAACAATATAGGAAAAAATGTTGAAGAAAATTAAAGGGAATTTGTGGAGGAGAATTACAAATATAGGGGCAGGAGGGTGATCCTAACCCATTAATACCTCCAATCCCAGAGTCACCAAAACACACACCAAAATCCATTTCATTGAATCTATTCCAACTTCATCACACACACACACACTAAGTCACAAAATGCACATGATCACCCCCTTCAGACACACAACACAACACTCCACAAACCTAGTAATGACTGCCAGATTTGGAAAATGCATAAGGAAAGGTGTTGGCCAGCAAGGCACTTTGAGTGCTCTTATGGATTTTGATATTCATAAGCTTGAACTTGGGTTGCTAGTATTGGAAGGGTCATGTGCATTCTCCATTATAGGGGAAAGCTCCAGTCCATGCTAGGAGGCTGGCACCCTAGATAGTTCACCTAAAGACAGAGACAGATTCCTTCTGCCATGAGGTTTCTTTCTGTCACACCACGCTGGTCAACCCCTGCCCCCTCCAATATACCTGAATGGATTATGCTAATGCGGTTGCCTGGTAACTGATGGTCGGGCCATCACCCAGTCGGCCAGAGATATTAACTAACAATAGAAGTGGCCCAGCTGAGTCATCGGGCTTCGCCCAAGGTGTCAGTTCCTGGTGAGATCATAGTTTCTGCAATATTGTCCACTCCCCGGCCCTCCTCCTTTTGTTCACTTTTAACCTATGGTAGGGTCAGAAAGGGACGGACCGCCTAGTAGGAGTGTTAGTAGGATGTGGCTAGCACAGCCTGCCCCCAAGACCACCTAATAAAAGACCTTGCACAGAGGCAATCGGTCTCTTGAGCCATCGACCCCTATCTGCTTTACTACCCCTTATGCCCAGCTTGCTATACCCATACCCTTGCCTCCATCTTTAAATCTCTGGATTCGCGAACAGAGAGAACCACATGGTCTCGCAGGTTCGAGCCTCGTGTCTCATATTTTTCTATATTTTCCTTCCCCATCCAATTCTTCCTTCGGTCGGACAACTTCTCTTCAGGAAGGTAAAGTATTGCTTCCCCCTCATCGAAATCCTGCTCAGGCAAACGTGCTATTTTCTGTCTATGTTTCTTAGGCCTGTGTGAATGTGTGTGTGATTACGATTTCGTGTGCTTGAAATACATATTTTTCAGTAAAGCCCATTTAAACTGAACAACAGCCTCACTGCCTATTTACTGGGAACTCCCGGAAGGGGTGGGACCTTGGTATAGTTGGCAAGAACCCGTGCATTTCGCCAATTGCTAAACATAAATTAAAGCAATTCGGCTAACAAAGGCAGTAACTCTCCTTTGCAGCACACAGCAAATGCTTGCTTGGGAGTGGCCTAGCCTCTTTAAGTATCCTTCCACACCTTTCCCTTAGCTGGAACTAGGATCACCAACCTCCAGGTGGGACCTGAAGAGTTCCTGGAATTACAATTGATCTGCAGATAAATTCTGCTGGAGCCAGTTTGGTGTAATGGTTAGGAGTGTGGACTCTAATCTCTGAAAAATGGGTTGGATTCCCCACTTCTCCACATGCAGCTGCTGGGTGACCTTGGGAAAGACAAAGTTCTCTCAGAGCTCTCTCAGCCCCACTTACCTCACAGGGTGTCTGTTGTGGGGAGGGGAGGGGAAAAGAGATTGTAAGCCGCTCAGAGACTCCTTCAAATAGTGAAGGGTGGGGTATAATCTTTTCTCCTCCTCCTCCTCCTCCTCCTCCTAGAACTATATGACATTACAAACCACCGAGGTCTCTCCTGTACCCAAACCCTGCCCTCCCCAGCCTCCACCCCCAAATCGTCAGGAATTTCTCAACCCAGGCTTGGAGCCCTACCTGGAACATTGCCAGACCTGACCAATGGTGCCCCATGCCTCATTTGACAGAAGAGGCCAGAACAAATGAATCATCTGCTGCTGATGCCATGAATGCCCCTTCCTCAATGTAGTTTGGGTACATGGGGTTTTTGGTCCCCACTCAATTGTTTACCTCAATTAGTGCAATAGGACCACATTAAGTGACTAAAGCACAAGAGAAAGAGGAAAGCAAAACAAGAATCCCATCATTATCAGCTTTTTAAAAAAGCATTCTGAATGTAATACATTCATTAAACCAGTCATATACACTGAATGACTACAGGCTTTCACAATTAATAGCAATTCATGCCTTAGGGCAAGAGGGAGAGAATCAAGGCAAAGCAGACTGAAGAAGGTCAAACTCTGGTACAATTATGCTAATAAAGTCCTTTTCTTTCTGCTCTCCACCTTTGTACCTTTCAGGTGGAAAGTAAAAATGAAAGGACTTTAACATAATTTAATACACCAGCCAAATAATGCAAGATTTCATCTTGTTTGGATGGTGACGATATAGGGCAAGTTGCTGAAAATATTTGAAAGTATTGTATTGTTAGTCAAGAGTCAAAATATTATAATGCTAAAGCTTACATTTACAAGTAATATTCTGCAAGGAAATGTTGCATCTTTTTATAGTGAGTGCTCAAAAGAATTGAACTTTGAAAATGGAAGTGAAAAATTGTATTGAGATATGAGAATCCTTTCTATCTACTTCTGCCTAAGCTTTTCCTCCCCTCTAATGCTGTATTCATGGGAGCAATCTGAACTACACAATTTGAAGTTTCACATATTGGAACATTTTAAAAACTCCATTTTGAACTGAATATTTTATGCTAGATTTACAATTGCTGATAAGTGTCTCCTGGCATTTTGTGAGCAATAAAAAAAAAACCTTGGAACCTCATATATAAATATACTGTGATATGAAATGACTTTCAGATGAGAAGGAACACCATGTAGCACTTTTGAAACTTTACATTTCTAAGTAGCCTTGCAAACTTTCTAAGATGTTCCTAGTGATCATATAACTTTACTCCTTTGCCTTCAAAGAATACAGATATTTATTATTAAAATAACGATGCATTTTAAGTACTTGACAACAAGTGTTTGTGTTTTTACAATAACTTTATTCCTACATGTCCTCCAGTTGGAGGTGTTGAATCCTTCTCTTTCACTCCATACTTGCAGTTGCTCTCAAGAACCCTTAACTGACCCTGACAAAAAGACAATTAAAATTGCTAGCTCTGACAGTATAAGTTTTATGGATACTGTGGACAGCCAAAAAGACAAATGGTTTCTAAAGCAAATCAAGCCTAAACTCTCCCTAGAAGCCAAAAGGACTAAACTGAGGCTATTGTACCTTGGTCACATTATGAGAAGACAAGAGCCACTGGGAAAGACAATAATTCTAGGAAGAGTTGAAGGCAACAGGAAAAGAGGAAGACCCAACATGAGATGGATTGACTCAATAAAAGAAGCCACAGCCCTCAGTTTGTAAGACCTGAGAATGGCTGTTAACAACAGGACACTTTGGAGGACATTAATTCATAAGGTCCTCATAAGTTGGAATTGACTTGACAGCACTTAACACACACACGATAGTAGGAGTGACAGATACATTAACT
Organism: Lepidodactylus listeri; assembly: GCA_029233225.1. Lineage (NCBI taxonomy): Eukaryota > Metazoa > Chordata > Lepidosauria > Squamata > Gekkonidae > Lepidodactylus > Lepidodactylus listeri. The sequence continues at coordinate 110,917,811 of JARCFY010000001.1, read as the reverse complement.
AGTGCATGAGTACAACTCACCCATCCTGAAAGTGTATGTGTGGGTAGGTGCTTCCCCTCATAACATGCTTTTATGCTCCCAGTACAGGGATTCTGAGCCGAAAACTATTTTATGCCCAATAACTACCTTTACTGTAGCTTATCACCTGTCTTCATTCTTGAGGTGGGCCAATCGTGTGGCACATAAATGAAAATACATGGAAGGCTGTGCCATGATGTCTGCACCATAACATAGTGTGAAATATGATCCTGGCAATGTAGATCAAAATAACCTGTAATATTTTTTATTCTGGAAATGAAGGATGTAAGAGCTACAATCAACAATTTTCTTCACTCATAGTTGTTCTAGGGCAGACATGTCAAATATGTAGCCTGGAGGGCCAGAACCAGCCCATCTAGGGCTCTTATCTATCCTGCAAGACACTGGGAGAAATCAGTCTAAATGTGGACTGGAAGTACCTATGCTACGGTATTATACCTCCTGCTGAGGTCCCCCCCTCCCACAAATACGGGCCCTCCCCAGGGTCTTTCCCCCAGATCTCCAGGGATTGCCGAATGCAGAGTTGGCAACCATAAAAGGTAAGGATGGCTGGTTTGGCCTTTCAGTTCTCTGCAGCCAATCCCCTTGTCACCTGTCGGCTGCTCTTGGCTGAGGCACCAGGCTCTGACATGCTGCCTGCCCCCACCTCCTCCTCCTCCTCCTCCAGCCAGAGTGCACTGGGCTCCTGCCTGTGCTGCTGGAAAGATGGCTGGCTGTTCATATGAGGCAGGTAGAATCTGTTTGACCCCGCCTCCCTGAGCCCAGCTAAGTGGCTTCCCACTTGCAGGCAGCCCAAGGAAGGCAGCCATGGGCATAGATAGATGCCTGTGGAAAGCTGCTGGCCAGCTTGCCAAACATACCCACTTGTGAACGGAATGACTGGCCAGGCTGTGCGAGCTGTGCACAGGAGCCCAGGCAAGAGAGAAAAGCACAGTGCTTATGTTAGGGGTGCAATGCATGCAAAATACAAAAGGTTGGGGGCAGATGCCACCAAGTTGGGTGAGCTGTAGCCTGCTAACCTGCTAACCCACGTACAAGAATAAAGCTGTGTGATGATGTGCTGCCAATGTCTTTTATGTAATCCAAAGGAAAGTTATGCCAAACGTCTACAGCACCACTTTCAAAAAAATATAAATGTATAACCACAAAGTTACAGTCCAATAATTTTTGTAGTTGTTCCTATGTAAGTATTTATCAGCTGAGTAGATAGTTGGTGACAGCTGAGTAGATAGTTGGCGAGACGAGATTCTCCGGAATAACTCCCGTTTCGAATCTATTGTTCTTCTTCCATGCCACTATAAGTATAATCTAACAGAGAACCAAATGCAACTGTTAAATGATATGGGGAAGGACAGTTCAATTATTATTAAAGAAGCAGATAAGGGTGGGGGGGTCGTTATATTAGATCAGAAGGACTACCTAAGCGAAGTAATGAGGCAATTACAAGATAGGGAATTTTATGAACCCCTTGCCTATGATCCGACCCAGGAAGTGTTTAACATAATAAAGATTTCAGTTCAAGAAGCTCTGGCACTTGATTATATCCCTAAGCAAACAGCTGATTTTTTGTTGAATGAATACTCTCGTGTCCCCATATTTATATTATTTTGAAAGTGGTGCTGTAGACATTTGGCATAAGTTTCCTTTGGATTACATAAAAGACATTGGCAGCACATCATCGCGCAGCTTCATTCTTGTGCCTGATTTACATCTCCAAAGTTGTGCTCCTCTTTATTGTAACTTGTGAACCTGCTAACCCACAGCAGCACAATCCTTGGCAGCACAGAGGGGATTAAATAAGAGGCAAAGCCAAAATGTATGCACACTCCCTGCATGCAAGCGCTGCCTTATGTAACAGTCTGAATGGAAGCAAAGAAGGAGGGGGGTAAGACAAAGGTCAGGGCCAGCAGCAGGCGTTCTTAAAATCATGCTGGGTTTGCACAGCACAAAGGTGGGCACTGGATATGAATCTGTGTGCTTGCACACGAGAAGTAATTTTTTGGCTGGTTGGATAATGCCATGGAGCTGGCAGGAAATAAAGTCTGCAAAAGGCAATTAAAGTGGAGCTGGCATCTTTGGAGAGTGGCAGCACTTAAAGATTGCTTGTGGTGTTGGGGAGCATCAGAATTTCCCTTGTGGTTCAAGCTTGTTGCTGAATTTGGGACTTTGACAGAGGGAGGTGTGGGACTTTGACAGAGGGAGGCCTCACCCCCTCCCCTTCCCACCCCAAAGCCTGTTGACTGTAGAAGTTTCTTTAAGGCAGGGCTTGTTGGGTTCCCCTGGTTGATGCCACTTGGCCACCTGTCTTTGGCTGCTGCACCTGCAGCCATGGAATGCAGCCCTTCATGCTTCAGCTCATCGAAAGCTTCTGAAATGTGTTAGTCTTTAAAGAGCCATGAGAGTCTCTGGTTGTTGCACTTTGATTGTCAGGCAATAGCTCTCCGTGCTGTGCAAAACTTCTTGGGTATATCGAGCAACAGGTGGCTAGTTAGGTGCTGAGGAGGGGTGTGGGCAATGGTCAGTGTTAAAATGTATCTGGTACCTGGCATTAAATGTCATGGCATATATGAGCCAGCCCAAGAAAGTGACATTTATGTCATATTTGGCTCTCGTAACAAATGAGTTTGACACCTCTGTCTAGGACTTAACCTGGTAATTAGTAAATGAATGCCAAAATTCATTTTGCTTCTGTGGTAAAATCCTGCAAATCTATCTTCAGAGCAATAGCATATCAGCCAGTCCACACAGATGGATCATGTGGAAATGTGTGTTATTTACCAGAACTTTTTTTTTCGGGGGGAAACAGACAATCAAATAAGTGGCCATGAAGAGTGCACAACAACTTTTGACATGATATCTACAATAAAAATGGATATTGAAGAAAAATAACTTTTTTTTTTCAGGTACAAAATGTAACATATCCAGTGCTTGGAAAACAATATATTTACAAGAATGCCAGCATCAGAAATGCCTCCTTTATAGAAAACAGTAAACAGTGAACAAGTATGTCCAGCTAACTGTGTAGAAGGATCCTTGGAGTGTCCAAGTCTTATTTGACAATATAGAAACTGAAGCTATATTTACATTTTACTCCTTTTAAGCTAATAGAACCTAAATGGACAATGTATTTTTGATTTCCCTCCATGAAAGCTTTATTCAACTGAGGGAAAGCGAGTGGTGTGAGGCTTTTTATGTATCTTGAGATGAGGGAATGTTAGCTATTTCTTTTTAAATTTCCTTTTCTTTTAAAAAAAACAACTTAGTTTCTCCACTTTTCCTTTGCAAACTCTGCCATAAAAACATAAGAAGAGTCCTGCTAGCAGTCCATCTAGACCAGTGTCCAATTTCACACTGTGATCAACCAGTTGCTCTAGTCTAGAGAGACAATGAACAGGGGATAAAGACGCATCCTGGCATCTGTAGCCTTTCTGCCTCTACCTTACTGCCTCTGTATCTGGAGGTTCCCATAGTAATACATTTATGTGGCTAGAAGCATTTAGTGGACACACATTTATATCACATTCATTTTCATTCACCCTGTCAAACATTTAATGCTATAGAAAAGAATCAAGATTTTCAAATGACATAAAATCTTTACACCAATAATATATTTGTTTGAGGTCATTAAAATATGAGCTTCTTTGTTGTTTAAATACCTTTAATATGAGTGTTTCAGATTAATTTAGATCTTTTTCTTTTTTCAGTCTTGCTCTTGAAGTAATTTGAATTCTCATGCATACTGAAATTAGAAAACTGGTAGAGTGGACCCAGGAGAACCACAAACCAATTTTTAGTATTACACACTGAATGTCAAGAAATTTCATCTAAGACAACTGTGAATTACAGTGGGAAGTGAAAAGCAAAAGGTGACTTATTGCACAGACTGATCTCACAGAAGCTTTTATTCACTTTCATTTGCCATTGCAGGCTGTTTGTTTCACAAGATCAGTCTAGATGACAAGGGTGCATTCATAGGTTTGAACAACAGTTAGGAGGCAATGACAAAAGTGCTTGGGTTGCCTTGTGTCATTTGATCTATAATTCCAAAACCTGATTTGTAATGTGTATCATTTATTGACTGAAAATATTTGCTCTGCTTGTGTTGGTGGAGAGAAGTGTTTGATGATGACCTTAATGAATGGGAGGAGTCAGGTATAACATACAGTATAAGGCTTGCAGCTTCTTATCCCTCAGTTGGGTCACCAAAAAAATCCAAAAATAGAAACCCTTTTTTTTTCATTCTGGGATTTACATGCTGTTAAATGGAGTTGGTTCTCTTAAGATATTGGTAGAAAACACTGGCAACAAGAACATGTACTCAGCTGTTCTCCAGACACATTTTTTCTGGTGCTTCCAGCTTAAAAGAAAGAGAAAATTACTTACCTATTCTACCTTGGCTGAGCTTTTGTTTTAAGTACTGTAGTTACAATCACTACCTTATCAGTACAAATATTTGCTCACACAAGTGGTTAACATGTACAGACAATGTAGTATGGTAGGAGGGGGTTCATGGATAATCTATGCTATTTAAAAAATATATGGTTGAAGAGCCCAGATCTTCTGTGGGTTTTTTTTTTTGTAAGAAAGTTTTTATTTTTCAAAACATTAAAATTAATACATTTGTTTTATACAAATCCTTTTTTCCATATTATATAACATTTTGTTCTATTTGTATAGTCTTGCTTTTATCTTGTATTGGTGGTTTCCCACCACATCTGAAGCATAACACATTTTCCACTTTATCCAAAATAGTAATATTTATCTCTATGTTTACATTTCTGGTAACGGTTATATATCTTTAAAATACTTATATACCAATTCTTATTTTCTATATTCTTATATAATTCTAAAAAAACAAGTTCATTATCTAATTATCCTTAGTACATTCATATACTCAATTTCTATTCCTTTATGCTATTATAACCATGTATAAATGTAGTTTTTCATGTCCCAATATTTTTCAACATATTCTTTCAAATCCTCCCAATCTTCTAAAAAAGTCTGAGTACAGATTATTCAACTTTCTAGTCCATTTATCCATTTCAGCCATATATAACAATTTTTTCAACCATTCCCACACTTCTGGTATTTTTTCATTTTTCCAATTTTGTGCATACACCATTCTTGCTGTTGTAATCATATACCATATTATTGTCCTTTTCTTTACATTTATCTCTTCTAGTTTAAGTCCAAGCAGTAACATTTCAGGCAACTTCTTAAATGTACATTTCAAATTTTTTTCCATTTCTGCATGTATTATAGACCAATAAGTCTTCGCTTTATCACAAGTCCACCACATATGATAAAAAGAACCTTCTTTCTTTTTACATTTCCAACATTTGTTAGACATATTTTGATTAATATTTGCAATTTTTTTTGGTGTCATATACCATCTGTACATCATTTTAAAACAGTTCTCTTTTAGATTATAACATGTAGAAATACTCATTGCATTTTTCCATAAAAATTCCCAAGATTCCATTTCAATGTCTTTGTTTAGGTTTATCGCCCATTTTATCATTTGTTCCTTTACCATTTCATCAGCATTAAACCATTTTAACAATACTTTATACATTTTAGAAATCATTTTTTTCCCATCTTCCTCCCAAATTTGTTCTATTTCATTGCTTTTTTCTCTAAAACCAGATTTTTTTATCACTTCTGTACATATCATATATTTGTCTGTACCTTAACCAGCCATAATCAAAGTCCATCTGCTGCTGCTCCTTCAATTTAAAGTCTTTACCATGTCTTGTTAACAGGTCTCTATATTTCAACCAGTCTTGTCCTTTGTAGTGAGATGATGGATTTAAAACTTCTGCAGGTACAATCCACATAGGTATTTCTTCTGGAAAAAAGTTTTTATATCTTGTCCACGTATCGATTAATGTTCTTCTCAAATAATGATGCTTAAACATATTGTCCATTTTTGTTTTACCATAATACAGATATGTGTGCCACCCAAACCTACAGTCATGACCTTCCAGGGACAATAACTTTCTGTCTTGTAACATAGTCCATGTCCCTATCCAAGTCAAACATACTGCATCATGATATAGCCTTAAGTTTGGTAACTGAAACCCATCTCTCTCTTTAGCATCACACATTATTTTCATCTTAATTCTTGGTTTTTTCCCTCTTCTGTGGTCTTGATATCATATTGATCATGCAAACAGACCGCTGAGGCAGAACAGCTGTTGGTATATTTGTACCAACTCTGAGAAGGATACTCTTCCTATGAAGCATCCATTCTCTCTATTAGTGGAATTTCCTATTGTCTCAGTAAACATATTCCTGAACTCATGTTTGCTGAAATACTGTAAATGCAGGGGTAGAAAGAAGAAATGGCAGATGGGAAGAATTCAGGGCAGGAAGTTTGGTTCTCCTCTCAAATTCAGTTAAACTGAGATAGAATGACTGGCCCATAATTAACCATTGAGTTTCGTGAATCCAGATCTCTACAGTGCTCCACAGTATCATTCTAACTACTTCATTTAGCAATCTTCAACTTGATAGCAATGGTTAATGAAGAACCCTCTTTCTCTCTTTTTATGCTTGTGCAGGAGTGTGTGAGAGTGGGGACGGAGAAGATCTCTAGGATTGCATTCTCTATTTCGTTCAGTTTTGTACTGAGATTTGTTTATGACTGGCATAGAAGAATTGAGTAAAGAGAATTACTGGCCTTCATTAATATATTTCTTTACCTCAGCATTCTTAGATATAAAATGGAATAAAATAAGGCATATGCACGTGATTTAACCAGCAGTCCTGATTAACTAATATTTCAGTTGCTTGCCATGGATTAACTAACTGTTCTTGGTTGTTTTCTAGAATGATGCTGACATTCTTTAAAAATATGCTGCCTTATGAATGTGATACATAGGAATTGGTGTATAGTCTATGCATATTATTTCCTACTACAGTTATTTGATGCTGGTTGGGAAGGCTGAAGATTTGGAGGGTGTGATCTTTTCAGCCTTTACAGACAAATTATCATTGTTGGACTCAGTGAAGAGTTGGGACTGGAGTAAGTTTTAATCCTTTTCCCCCTCATTTGCAGTTGATACTTGAACTAAGTTGAAATGGCCATGTTGATCCATGATATAGTAATCGATAATCAATGACTAGCAATGGGGCTATCCTTGCAGACTTCTTGGAAATCAGCTGGTACAAAATTCCACAGCTCAACTGCTAGAGCCAGTTAAAAAGAAGAGGAAGAGAAAGAGGAAGAGAAAAAGAAGAAGAAGAAGCATATTATGTCTATGCACTGTGTTGGTTCTGGTCAAGCATCATTGAAGATCTACAAAGATGGGGAAATTGAAACATTCATAGGAAGAATTTCTACGGTTAAAATAAATATATTACCAAAGTTGAATTATTTGTTTCAAATGTCACCAGTTCATATAGATGAAAAGATCTTTTAAAATGGCAGAAAATTACACACAGTTTCCTATGAAGTGGGAAGAAACCAAGAATAAGATTAAAAATACTACAGGATGAAAAAAAGAGGGGGGTTAACTGTACCAAATATCAAACTTTATTGCAAAGCATCTGTACTAGTTTGGCTCAAAAACAAGACAGACTTTGGTGTGAACACAGTGGGAAAAACAAAATAAGCTCACCGAAGAAAATCACTTGGCTATACTTTTATAATGTTATAATGCAAATTTCTCAACAATCATCCTTATGTAAAGTACATGCCATAAACATAAACAAAGACAATGGTGTGAGTACAATAAAAAATATTGATTCTGTTTAGACTATATTCCTGGGCTGTTTTCTTTTCAAGGCAACTTGATAGAGCTATGAGGTGGAAAAGTAGACTGAAAAGTCTTTGTTTTTCAAGCTCCTGAATAGCATTTATCACTCCTTCCTTTAAAAACATCCAAGGAATACAAGAGAACACGCTAACCATGTGTCATGTCAATAAAGAAACAATTGACCTTCATTTCCCCGAGAGGAAAAGAACAAACACTCACCACTGCAGGGATAACAATAACGTTTTTTTTAAAGCTCTATCAAGAGATTGGTGATGAACACCAACAGAGAGATAGAGTTGATAAAGACACTCGAAACCGCTTATTAATCCTAGGAAAGCATGTTAGTGTGCTCTCTTTATGTCTTGTTGTTCCTTGAATCTGGTATTCTCCATCTATGTTTACATGGATTTTTCCTTCAAGAGAACTGTTGAAATAAATAAGGCAGATGTTCCTGTGGTGAGGATTTTTTAAAAAAAAGAGAAATAAAAGAGTATTTAAAACACACAATCTAGCTAAGAGGAAATCATGGAGAAGAGGGAGGAAAGCAATTTCAAGGAGCTATAATTACCATTTTTGAAGGAAGATGGTCCATGGAAACAGCAGGAAAATAAACAATGTTTCATGGAGTCAGAGAGAGAAGGCACACATGCAAGTAGGGGTGTGCAGAAGATCCAAGACACGTACATACACACACAACTGGTGGTTGGGTACTTCATCTACAGGGCAAAATGCTGCCTGTTGACAGGCTGATGTGTTTGCCCCCCAAACAATAACTTGAAGGGTTTTCTTAAGGTAAACAATAATTTGGGAGAAGCTTGATGGGATTTCCTGAGGTGAACTATAGGTGTAAATGGTGCTTGATGTCCCTACAAGTACCAGATGGGGAAAGATACAAGATTTGGTGAATAGTGTTGCATAAAAAGGCAACTAAAATGATAAAAGGGCTGGAACACTTTCCCTATGAAGAAAGGTTAAAGTGCTTGGGGCTCTTTAGCTTGGAGAAATAACAACTAAGGGGTGACATGATCGAGGTTTACAAGATTATGCATGGGATAGAGCAGGTAGAGAAAGAAGTCCTTTTCTCCCTTTCTCACAATACAAGAACTTGTGGGCACTCCATGAAATTGCTGAGTAGTCGGGTTAGAATGAATAAAAGGAAGTACTTCTTCACCCAAAGAGTGATTGACACATGGAATTCACTGCCACAGGAAGTGGTGGCAGCTACAAGTATGGACAACTTCAAGAGAGAATTGGATAAACATATGGAAAAGAGGTCCATCAGTGGCTATTAGACAGAAGGTATAGAGAAGAACTCTCGGTTTGGGGCAAGTGATGCTCTGTATTTTTGGTGCTTGAGGGGGGCAACAGTGGGAGGGCTTCTAGTGTCCTGCTCCACTGGTGGACCTCTTGATGGCACCTGGTATTTTTGGCCACTGTGTGACAGAGTGTTGGACTGGATGGGCCATTGGCCTGATCCAGCATTGGCTTCTCTTATGTTCTTATGTTAATTAGGTTAAATGGGTGAGGGGATATGAGGCTGGACAATTGCTGGGATTAGTCCAATGTGAGGCAATGGTTTATTGGGAGCCCCATTGTTCCTAAATTATGCATCTCCTCAGGGTGTGGAAAGGGTCATTAACTAGCCAGCCATTCTTTCTCACAATTCTAAACTACGTCTAGGCATGTCTCTGGTTGGCATCCATTCTGAGTCATTCTGGGCCAGGCAGTGTATTGCATTTATGACATTTTGGATGATATTTTAGGAAGGGTGTTTATGATTTTCTAAGATTTGCCCTCAGCGAGAGGAGAGGTCTGACTGCTAACATCAACTAATGGGGGATCTAGATCTTTTACGACCTCTGGGGGAGCTGGGGGAGAGTCTATGTCTGAGATTCCTAAATTCTTCCCTCATCACTTGTTTGAGAAAGTTCAGCAATTCAGGAAGACAAAGAATTGAGCCCAAGGGCCCGGTTACTGGGGCTAGTTTCTCTGCTGTGAATGGAGCCTTGACCTCCGGTAGCCTTCACATGAGGATCATTGTTCCCTCTTGAGTGAAGCTGGCTAGTCTGATCTAAAAGGGCTAGCTGAGGCCCTTCTGCCAGCTAAGAATCAATGAAGACACTCACTGCAGCCTCCTCACTCCCCCCTTGCAAGGTGCCTTTCCTCAAAATGGCTGCCATCGTAAACCTCTCAGCTTGAACTGGCTACTGGCCTTGACACACTCTTCCTAATTGCATGCTTTTTCTTTGGCACCAAAGGGTCATCCACAGCTGCCAAAGTGGGGTACATTAGGGCTATGCCATCTTTGGTTAAAGAAGTGTCAGCCTTCCCGGCCAAAAGAAAGCCATCGTCCTTGCTTCTTCACACCATTTTTTAAAAGCAGCTGCCACAACTATTTTTTCTGTACACTTGCTGCTTGCAGGCGAAAAGGTCCTATGCGTCTCCTCAGATTGGCAGCTTCCTGCTCTCCCTTCTGACAACAGCAACAACAAAATACTATCTCCCAGAATATATCCTCAAGGTATAAGTGGAAATGCAAGAGATCTGTGTCCTCTGTTGTCAGCAGAAAAACTACAAGGATCAGTGGTATCAAAAACCACAGAAAGATCCACCAGGAGAACTAATGACTTCCACTAACTCTCTTCAAAGACATCTTATCATTAAGCGCCACCAAGGGTATTTAATGATGATGCGTGCTACTACATCTTCCCTGAAATATCTATCTTGTAAAGTGTCACATTCTGTCACCAGTCCATTTGATGTCCATATCCTCTTTCTCCTCAACCTTACTCTGGTAATTCAATTTCCATTTAGTTTGTAGCCACTTGCTATTGTTGGGCTTAAATGAGCCCATTCGCAGGGAGGGTGGGATATAAATGTGAAGAATAAATGAATAAATAAATAAAAATGTCAAAGAGATGAATGAACTGAATTCAGTCAAAATTGAAATGATTATTTTTTGCAACTGAAAAATACCAATGGTTTTAGAACAGATATTTTTATGTGGAACAGCGGAGTGTTAAGTAGGCTGAAATGAATACAATAAATAATTACTACTTTTTAATTTGGATATACGTGTTTTTCAAATTAAGTTTAAAGTAACATTATTTTTAAATCATGGTAAATTACATTTGATGGGGCTGTTAATAGTTTTTATTAATTAGGCATTCAACAATTGTTTATATGATATAAATTTACATATTATCATTGTATAATACACATTTGGGAAAATTTTTAAGAGAATGGAAGCTTGAATTCAAAATAACAAAATCAATCCAAATAAAATTAATTAAATTTGTACTGAACTTTTAAAAAAGAATGTAAAATTTTGTTACTAGGATCATATCTCTGAATTTTCATTTGCAGTTAATTTCAGCTCTACATACAATCCACTTAAAAATGAAATGATGACACAATATTAAATTGTCACTGGAACAGTTGCATAAAGACTGAATTACTAACCATAAAGATTAATCTTCATTGTACTGTGGCAAGTAGCAATGATCTGGCAATCCATCTGTTCTTGCATTCTTCAAATATTAGGATTTATTACTGCTGAAAATAATAGGTGCTAATTTTCCAGCCAACCACCTGTAAAGAACAAGTCATTGAACAGATAAGACACGAGCTTTTTTCATGTACTGCTGCTTCAACTAACTTCATTACTTCTATTTGAAAGAGAGCATATTTCAAGAACAAGGCAATTATACGGTTCTATGCCTTGTATAACTTGCTAAAAACAGTAATTTTCTGATATTAAATTAATTTTGTGCTCAGTTTACAGATGCAACCACCCAGAATATATATTTTTTTCACAAGCTCCTAGGTATGGGCTCCCCTTTTATATGTCTTTCTTTAATGTTCACAGCTTGCTTACACTGTATAATCCACAATCATTATCCCTAACTCTCAGAGTTTACTCATCTTGGTTCATGGCAATTTCCAATAAGTTGTCAGATGGTTCTTTCTGCTGAGACTGAATTTTAGCCATTACTGGACCATCTAGTAGTTCAAAAGTGGGAACCACATCAGGATTTGGTGCATTCCAGATTTCCATATACCATTTTTCTTTCATACATAACTCTAAAGGCATTGCAAGTATCACCTCACCTAAACACACACACACAAGAGTGACAGGCAGTACCTACCACTAAGTAGACATAGAAAAATCTTTTGGCTGTATGTAGCTTGCTGGCATATAGGCAGGCAGCACTGAAGATGAGATGATGGGAATAGAGGCACATGCCAACCTCACCCACTCATGTCATGCAAAAAAAAAATCTTTGCCATGCTATTTTAATGAGTGTACACTACAGTCAATAACACAGAGCAAGAGAGAGACAGATCAAGGCCAAATCCAACAAGATGTATGAGGTGAGGATGAACCTGAGATACCTTGATTTTTAAAAAATTATCATTATGTTATTTCTGCAGGTTGATCTTCTTACCCACCCATCTATACCCTGCTTCTATTAAGGGTGGGGGGAGAGATAGGCAGCCTCCTATTTATATGTCAAGAAGGTGTAAGCGAAGATCTAAAAATCAAAATGAAGCACAAGTTTGAGGTAAATGTCACCTTTCTCCTTTCTGAGTACTACTGTGCTCCAATGCTTGATTCTCCCTTCCCAACTCACTTTCCATATTTGGATAAGACAGGACAAAATACTTCAGTCACTAGAATGAAGTGTACATTTTACCCACATACGTATTTTAAAATGTTTTAAAAATAGATTCCAATCCTCTGGATTATATGTCATTTTATGGATTTACATATGAGGACACCCCCCCATTCTCTGTTTTATTAGTAGCCCATTTCATGCTTTACTAGGTTGCCAAATGTGTTCCTGTGCCATTTATTCAGTAAATTACAATTTTCTTTCTCCTATCAGCCAGAAATTTCGGTAGCAGGAGACCTTCAGCTCAAAGGTTCCCCAGCAGTATGCCCCCCCCCGAGAAAGTAATAAAAACAACAAAGAATAGAAAAAAATGTATGTTCTTTTTTTAAAATCTGCATTATTTATTTATTTACATGCCCAGTAGTTGATGGGCAGTCAATAGAGTGACTGAAGAATGGCAGTAATATGCATACTCTGATAATCAGGGGTCATTTGGGGCTGGAGCTAGGCATAGCAGTGCTCCGCCAGCCCAGGAGTGGCCACTAGGGCAGCCACGGGCTGAATCAGATTCTCTGATCTGATTCGGCCCGCTGCTGAATTGCCGCTGAAATTCGGTGGCATCTTAAAAAGCAGCTGGAGGGGAAGGGGTTTGAGGGAGAGGCTCCAAACTTACAGGGTGGCTGCTGGAACCTCTCCTACAAATACCCACCAAGTTTCAAGAAGATTGGACCACGGGGTCCAATTCTACAGGCCCCCAAACAGGTTGCCCCTATTCCCTCCATTGTTCTCTATGGTGGGAAAAAAGTGGATGGGGATGGGGCAACCTGTTTGGGGGGCTGTGGAATTGGATCCCATGGTCCAATCTTCTTGAAACTTGGTGGGTATTTGGGGGATAGGCCTCGGCAGCTATCCTGCAAGGTTGGAGCCTCTCCCTCAAACCCCATCTCCTCTAGCCTCTCATATACCCTATGAGTTTTTGCCATTGACTTCAATGGCCCATAGGGTATAATGGCGCTGAAACTGACATTCGGCCAGTGATGTAAGGGGGCGTGGCATATGCTAATGAGCTATGCTAATGGGTATGCTAATGAGATCCTGCACCTCTTTTTCTACAAAATGATAATTGAGCTGCAGCATTCTGAACCATCTGGAATGTCAAAGTTGACTTTGACAGGAGACATACATAGAATGCATTACAGTAGTCTAGTCCAAATGTTACTATAGTGTGGACCCAGTTGGCCATATTGGCTCTGTCAGGTTAGGGGCCATCTTGCAAGCTAGACTGATTTGGAAGAGAGCATTTTTGGCAGCTGCATTAATTCCACTAACAATGTTGGCTCCATAACCCCTAGGCTCATAACTGAATCAACAAGGGTCAGCTGAAGCCCATTGGAAGTGGAAAGCCCAGTGTCTTTCAAGATCTCTACCTTCCCAGTGAGCATTACGTCCATCTTGTCTGGGTCCAGTTTCAATTTGCTCACTTCCAGTCCTTTCACAATAGCAGTCAAGCAGGGGCTTAAAACCTCTGCTGTAGCATGATTTGAATCAGGATCCGAATAGAGAGATATAAAGCTGGGTCTCATCTACATATCAATAACATTGAGTTTCAAAGCTACAAATGATTTCCTTTCTCATTTGGTGGCCAAAGTATTTGAACTTCAGCTTCAGTATCTGGCCTTCCAGGGAACAGTCAGGGTTGATTTCTTTTAGGATTGACTGATGTGATCTCCTTGCAGTCCAAGGGACTCTCAAGAGTCTTATCCAGCACTATAATTAAAAAGAATCTATTCTTCGGTGTTTGGCCTTCCTTATAGTCCAACTCTCGCAGCCATACATTACAACTGGAAATACTATTGCTTCGACCATACGAACTTTCGTTGGCAGGGTGATGTCTCTACTTTTTATTATGCTGTCTAGGTTTGCCATCACTTTCCTCCCACGGAGCAGGCATCTTTTAATTTCCTGGCTGCAGTCACCATCTGTAGTGTTCTTGGATCCCAGGAACAGGAAGTCTGTCACTGTTTCCATGACTTCCCCTTCTATTTGCCAAGGAGTGATGGTGCCAGATGCCATGATCTCAGGTTTTTTTATGTTGAGTTTCAAGCCAACCTTTGCACTCTCCTTTTTCACCCTGAGCAAGAAGTTCTTGAGGTCCTCTTCACTTTCTGCCATTAGAGTGGTATCATCTGCATATCTGAGGTTGTTGATGTTTTTCCCAGCAATCTTAATTCTGGCTTGTGATTCATCCAGGCCAGCATTTCACATGATGTACTCTGTGTATAAATTAAATAAGCAGGGTGACAATATACATCCTTGTAATACTCCTTTTCCAATGCTAAACCAATCAGTTGTTCAGGTTGGTTTTGCTCCCCCCCAGGGCTCTTCTTGTAGAAAAAGCCCAGCAGGAACTCATTAGCATATTAGGCCACACCCCTGACAGCACAACTCATTAACATATTAGGCCACACCCAATGTTTCCAGAAGTGTGGTCATCCAGCCACATCCACCTTTTGCTTCTTATTCTGTTTACCTTGTTGTCAAAACAGTTTTGACAAAACCAATAAAAACATTATTTTCTGTCCCATCTATACAAAACCTTGCCTGAACCAATATCTTATGTCCAACAATTATTCCCACACTGGATTGGAATCAATTCCTAAGGGTTAGGTTCCCATGGAAATCAGGTTGCCTTCCTGCAGAACAAGTAGGCTGAATATGATTTTAGGGTTGCCAACCTACAGGTGGGGTCTGGAGATCTCCTGGCATTACAACTGAGCTCCAAACTACAGAAATCAGTTCCATGGCTGCTTTGGAAAGTAGAGTCCATGGCATTATGCCTTGCTTAGGTCCCTCCTTCCCCTAAACTGCATCCTCCACTCCCAAATCTCCAGGGATTTCCTCAACCTGGAGTTGGCAACCCTAGTTCACTGGCAGAACAACGCTAGGAGCCAGTTTGGTGTAGTGGTTAAGTCCACGGACTCTAATCTGGGAGAACCGGGTTTGATTCCCCACTCCCCCCTTGCACCTGCTGGATGACCTTGGGCAAGCCATAGCTCTGTACCAGCTGTTGTCTCAGAGCTCTCTCAGCCCCACCTACCTCACAGGGTGTCTGTTGTGGGGAGGGGAAGAGAAAGGAATTTGAAAGACACTCTGAGACTCCCTTGGGTTGTGAAGGGCGGGGTATAAATCCAATCTCTTCTTCTTCTAGGTTTGTGGATGCACTGGATGGGAGTAGTTTGTGGACTATTTTATTCAAGGTACAAAATTTTATTCAAGGTATAAGATTTCATGTGCCACCCACACTTCTTCAGATGGAAGACATGTGCATGCACACAAAAGCTTATACCTTGGATGAAACTTTGGACTCCAACTTTGTTCTGCTGCTTCAGACCAACATGGCTACCCACCTGAATTATTACACTATAATACTTTTTACAAGCAATTATGTACCAGTGGAGTGGTTACCATGCAGAGTCTGTCCCACAGGTAAAATTATCCTGTGAACAGGTGGTCTTTACCACATAAAAGTATCACTACCATCACAAGATCACCAATCATTGGAACTCCTCAGAAGCAGAAATCTCTCTTATTAGGAGGTTTAAGAACATCAACTTTGCTGGCCCATTAAAGGCAGATGTCAGTCCAGTGGTAGGAGAAGAGGGACAATCATCTTCTTCAGAAACTCTGCCCACTTTTTTAAATTTCACAAAACAGGCAATCGCCAAAGTGCAGCTGACCATGCTCATTTTTAGTTACAACTCTGTTTCTCTGCAGATGTCCCCCAAAGAGCCCCATGCAATAGTCAAGTGTTCTGCCAACACACACAACAATGAAGCTATTTTTTCAGATTTTTCTCTTACATGGCAGTAAGCACCAAACCACTTTAATACAGACTTTGGACACACATATATTTGCAAGCCATTCCCAACAAGACACAACAATGAACTCAGGCTTCAAACTTACTTATCTTAAGCAGAAGATGCCATGAGAAAACTAAAGAGATTCTCAAAAATTAAAGATATTGTTAAAACCAGCATTTCCTGGGCTTTCTGCTTTTTTACATCCCCCCCCTTTTCAATAATTTTTTTTATAAAAACAGAAAGGAAGGAAGGAAGGAAGGGGTAAATGGGGGGGAGAGAGAGAAAGGAATGAAGGAAGAGGTAGGTGGGGGAGAGAGAGAGAGAGAAAGGAAGGAAGAAGGAAGGAAGGAAGAAACAGAGGAAGGAAGGAAGGTAGGTGGAGGAGGTAGGTAGGTGGAGGAGAGAGAGAGAAAGGAAGGGGGGAGGGAGAGAGAGAAAGTGAAAGGAAGAAAGAAAGGTGGGTACAGAGAGAGAGAAAGAAAGATAGAAAGAAAGGTGGGGGGGCGAGAGAGAGGGAAAAGAGAACGGCCAGGCACTTACTGGAGCAGGGAAAGCCATGCGATGTCGGCAAGCCAAATGCAGAAAGCCTAGCCCCTGTGCTTAATCTCTGGGTGGGGCTTTCTCCTGCTGGCTATTTTCTCTTAAAGGGAAAGCACCTGGTGGAGCTTTTTCCTGCCAGTTCTCTGCAGGAACTTTCCCTTTAAATGTAAACAGCTCAGGCCGGGCAGGGAGGGGGCGGGGCAGGCTCGGATGCCAGCGGGAATGGTGTTCCTGTAGAAATCGAGCCCTGCTTCCCCCCTTTTTGAAGCAGAGGAAAGTGAAACAGACCACTGTAATGGCTGCCAGCCATTTCTGCCTAATGGCTGATGGACACACCCACCCCACTGTTAGGCTGAAATAGCTGCCAGCCTAACAATGGATTTGGTCCACCTGTCAGCTGTTGGGTTTAAAAGGCTATGAGCCATTAAAGCCAGCAATTGGCTGTGAACCATTAAACCCTGGCAGCCATTTAACCCTTCTTGGGCAATCCCCCCTTTCTCCTGGCCATGACTGTAAATACAATACCAGATAGTTACCTTAGATGGAGCAAACACATCTCCAAATTTCTTAATGCTTCTTTGCAGAGGAATTTGTGACACAAAATCATAGAATCATAGAGTTTGAAGGGGCCATATAGGCCATCTAGTCCAACCCCTTGCTCAATGCAGGATCAGCTTAAAGCATTCCTGACAAGTGTTCATCTAGTCCCTGCTTAAAAACTGCCTGTGAGGGGAAGCTCACCATGTTCCCAGGCAGCTGATTCCATTGCTGAGCTACATTTACTATAACCCCCCCCCCAAGAAACCTCTGATATCCAATCTGTATCTTTCTGCCCAAAATTTAAACCCATTATTTCAAGTCCTATCCTCTGCTGCCAACAGAAACAGGTCCCTGTCCTCCTCTATGTGACAGCCTTTCAACTTCCTCTTCTCCATTCCCAAGTCCCTCAGCCTTTCCTCATGGGGCTTGGTCCCCAGGCCTCTGGGTCCCTGCAGGTCGCAACATCTGGGCAAAGTATTTGAACGAAAGGAAAAAGAACGATTCCATCTTTTAAATCTTCTGGCTGCTTTGGTGAACATTGCCCTCCCAATCCAGAGTTAGGAATCCTGCCCCTCCTGAGAGATATTCTAAACTCTGTCAATCAGGTCATCTATCATGTAGCCCTTGTCTCCCTACCCTTGATTAGGTTTTTTTATGTTTGACATTCATTTCCTCTGTTTGACATTTAGTTCAAATGGGCTATCTCCGGCAGAACACATTTCCTATTTCCTGACTCTCTGTAATGAAACTGGTCTCCTTTAAGAGAGTTTTTTCTGCCTAAGGGTTAACTTTTTTGTCTATAGAAGTCATTAACCCCCATGCTGGTTTGCTACCAGGATTGTTGCTTAGGTTAGCAGAAGTGATTAAGTAACAGCAGCAACTGTCATCTAAAGTGGTTAATGGTTTGCAATCTGGGGAGCTATCCTGGTAACAGTCTTTTAATTGGCTGGATGGTTAATGGGCTGAAGGCAAGTGCTCTCATAAGATATCTATGTAGAATGTATAGAATGCACATAGAGAAAAGAGAGCAAAACTCCCACAAAACTCTCTTCAACTTTCATTCTGCTGTTTTGCTGTTGGGGACTCTGCTCATCAGGAACACCAGCTGAGATGCCAGAGCTATGTACCTGGCAGGACTAGTAGTGAGTAGATTAGCCAGCTAGTTTTTGTTTTTTGTTTTTGTTTTGCATTCATTGCTGAACTGTATACATTCTTTCCTCTATTTAAGTGTTGTTTCTCCTTTCTTCTTTGTAAATAAAGTTTTATTTGTTTTTATAGGAAATTTAAATGAGTTTACTGGCCAAACCTGGATAAATCTATTCCAGTGCTATGCTTACCACCTACCAAAAACACCTTTTCTTGGCTTTCTATCATCCCTGGTGCATGTTGTTGTACCTTCTCATGTGAAAATAAATAATTGTGGTGGTTTCAGGGTCCACAATCACAGCAATGGTACCTCCAGCAAGGGGCTTTGAAGGCAAGTGAGAAGCAGGTTTGCTTTTGCCTTCTTCAACAGAGTCTTCCTTGGTGGTCCCCTATCCAAATACCAACAGTGCTTAGCTTCTGAGATCTGACAAGAACAGGCTATACCATACCATTCTACATCCACAGCTTGTTTTATAAAGATGATAAATCTATATAATTTGAAAATACTGAAGAAAAATTGTATATCTCATTTGGGCCATAAATAACCTAAGAGCTGCTTTTCTGTAGAGCTTGTGGAACATTTAATTTCTGGCAGGATAAATTTGATGGTTAATTGGGATAGCTTCAATGTGCCTATGTGAGGTAGATTACAACATCTATCTTCAACACAGTTTCTTTTATTAGTGCTGAAAATATGGGCTTAGTAGTAACATTGGAAGTCTGGCATTACTGCAATTAAATGTATTGAAGTGGAAAGAAAGAACGAACCTAGTATATTCACTATTAATATGGTATCTATGTAATACAAAGCACTCCAAAGATTACTTTGGATAACACAAAAATTGCATACTACAGAATATATGAAAGGATTCATGTGTTGCTCTCAAGTAATTTTTAACTTTACCTATAGTGCTCTTTTGCAGTAGAACTTGCATCTGTTCCCTGTTATATATGTCATCAAATAATATTTCTCTTCCTAGAGTATCTTTAAACTACTAATCCCAACATAGTCTTCAGCACTTCCCAAATCTGAGTTGGGTTTCTGCACTTTCTTACACTACATCAGAAGTTGTGGATGATTTCTGTCAGAGGCAGATTTTTGAGTGGTGTACAGGGAGCACCTTGGAAGTTGCAATGAAATGGCAGTGAGTAAATGCCTTTATGTTTTAGCCAATCTGTTGGTGAGATCTAGTGGATCACTTCCTTACCATAAATAATGAAGTCTTATACTTAAGGGATTTCTGAAGGATGCCTCTGCTATAATTCTTAAATACATTCAAGGAAAGTTTCCACAATTCTCTGTGCAGCTTGTTCAGTGCTAATACTGCTGATTTATACTGGCATCTAATAGCCACAACCTTCCATAAGGTACATGATGGGCAACTATTGTGTCTCCTTTTTTTATAATTGATAATTTTATATACTTTTAAAGTATTTATTACACAGTTGATACTGTTGCATCATTGTCTAAAGTTTTGGTGCTAGTACAGCACTCCACCAAATGGACAAGAGACAAATTATATTTAATATGCATAATTTTTGGCACAGTTTAATTATGTAATGTCAGATAAATGCCATATCAAGCATTTTCTTTAAAAATTCTTTTTAAAGGTACTGCTTATGAAAACATAAATATAGATTCAGAAGAGTACCTTATAGATCTCACATGTTGACTTACAGAAAGTATTTGGATTGATTCAAAATTAATTATCTTTTGAAATACAATGAGCTTACTCTTCCTGTAAAATCAAAAGGAACTGTTGATGCATTTAGGCATTGTATTAACTGGGCTGTGCTTTTTTTCTTTCTTTCTTTTTGAAATGGAGAAATATCTATGTACATTTCAAAAAATCATTGAGATTCTTCTACATTTGCAAACTTTATAAAAATAACTGCTGATTTTAGATGAGCTTCAAGAGTTCTTTGTTTTCTTTGTCTTTTTAAATGAGTAGAGCTGACATTTTGTGATAGAAAGCATTTGTATTTCTCTTGCCAATAAATTGTTGTGTGAGCTGCATTTGGGCATTGACTGAAAGGAAATAAGTTAGGGGAAGATTGATTTATCCAAGCAATCTCAATTTTCAAAATAGTTCTACAGTTAATATTTGTAGAACAGAGACATCAGATCTTGAATGAAATAAAAAAAAATGTGTTAAAACAGGATCTTTCTGTGCTTTATTTCATAACTATACTTTTTGGTGCAGTTGCAAAGAAGCTTACCAATTAAAAACTAAATACACATCTTTTTTAGAGGATGTCTTTAAATGAGGGGTTTGGGGGGGGGTTGTTTGTTTGGTTTTGGTGTTCCACTTCCTCTCTCTTTGCAAAATGACAAATATATATGTTTATGTATATGACTCCCAATTGTAATAAATATGCTAAAAATACACACACAAAGTAGGAAAGGGCTCATTCAAATACTACTTTATGCTAGTTTGCTTACTCATAAAAGGCTTCATATAATCACCAGTTCTTACCTACACATTGTGTAGTTCACTTAGTGTCAGAGCTGGCTGTAGATCCTGGGCAAAATGGCAACTGGTGGCCCCTCCACAAGTATATTGCTGCTACCATAATTCCTCTTTTATACACCTGTGCCCAAACCTATACTCCACTGTACTATACTGTAGGAGTAACTAGTCAGTACCTATTTCTTAAAGCCCTTCTGTGGCAACAAAGCTGTGAGCTGCATGAGACTGTAATAGCCTACTCCTTTCACCACCCACCAACATGAAACTGAGATATCTGAAGAGATCTTGAAGGCAACTTTCCATTTCACTGTAATGAAGGCCCTACAGTGCAACTCTTTCATCCTCATTCTAGTCTTTTCACCACCTTTCTTCAGGAGGTGCCTGTCTGAATAGAAACTGAAGGATCAACTCAAAAGACCCTGCAGTGATCTTCAATTTTCTGATCAGACAGGCCCCTCAGGGTGCATTTGGCAGCATACTGGTTTTGAGAAAACTTCCACACTTTATGTATAGTGTCACTGAGTGCTTTTTCAGTTTATACTAATTGGGGTTATATAATAAATGTGACATGTCAACTGTTCATGTTTATGGGCTGTCTAATTTTCACGGGTTTGCATCATCATAGATTTTAAGTATATTGATCATCTGACATGCTCATGAGAAACTTACATGAAAACCACTTTCACTTCCTGCCTGCCAGGTCTGTTCAGGTCAGTTCATTCCTGTTTTTCAAGTATAAAGGAGATTCCCCCCCCCCTTTCTCCTTGTCCAATTTAAGATGAAACACCTTTAATGTATTTCTGTCACAGTAATGGCAAAAAGTAATGTATCAAGCAGAAATAGACTTAGGATGATATATTGCTTACTTGGTGCACAGTAACTGGCTAGTATTAATACTCCTATATTTGAAATGTTAATACTTTAAAGAGTCTGAGTATCATTTTATTAATCTTTTATAGTGTTTGGGCATTATTTTATTGATCCTAAATGGAATGAACAAATAAGAATAGCCCTGCTGGATCAGACCAGTGGTCTATCTAGTTCAGCATCTAATCACTCTGGAGGACCAACAACAGGGCATTGAAACTAAGGCCTTCCCCCAGTATTGCCTTCTGGCATTGGTATTCAGATTTTTATTGCCTCTGAATGTGGCACTTCCCTTTACTCACCATGGCTAGTAACCATTGATAGCCCTATCATTCTTTAATCTGTCTACTCCTCCTTCAAAAGGGCACTTATGGCCATCACTACATCCTCTGACAGTATTATATATTTTAATGACTCACAGAGTGAAGAAATAAGTATTTCCTTCTGTCTGTACCAATTCTACTGCCCATCAACTTCTTTGGGTGCCACTGTCTCTTCACTCTCTGTACCTCATGCATGAACCTCTATCATGCCCTCCCCAGTCATGTCTTTTCTAAATGGAAAGTCTGTCAAGACTCTTCTGCCTTTCCTCATAGGAAAGGTGTTTCAAATCCTTGGTTGCTTTATTCTGTATTTTGCAGCCCTGTAGTGTCCTTTTTTTGAGATATGGTGACTAGAACTGAGCATGGTATTCCAAATGAGCCTGCATTAAAATATTGGCTGTTCTATTTTCAATCCCTTTCCTAGTAATGCCTTGCATAGTGCTTACATTTTTAACTGATGCAACACACTAAGCTGATATTTTCCTTGAGCTATCCAACACAACCCCAGTGAAGGAGGGGGGTAAGATTTACCCCACCCCCAGTCAAAACAAGTTCATGAGATACACTCCCTTCTTTTCCCTTCTAGGTAGCTACGATGATCTTCATTTACCACATGATTGCCCACTCACCCAATCTGTGGATATCTTCCTGGAGCTCTTCACAATCAGCCTTGGTTTTCAGCATCCTGAGTTATCCTGTGTTATCTGCAGACTTGTCCACAACACTGCTCACTTTCAGTTCCAGATAATTTGTAAACAGATTAAATAGCACTGGCCTCAAACTGGGAGCCAGTTTGATGTAGTGGTTAAGTGCGCGGACTCTAATCTGGGAGAACCGGGTTTGATTCCCCACACCTCCACTTGCACCTGGCTGGATGACCTTGGGCAAGCCATAGCTCTGGACCAGCTGTTCTCTCAAGGACAGCTTGGGAAAAAGCTCTCTCAGCCCCACCTACCTCACAGGGTGTCTGTTGTGGGGAGGGGAAGGGAAAGGAGTTTGTAAGCTGCTCTGAGACTCCAAGTGAGTGAAGGGCGGGGTATAAATCTAATCTCTTCTTCTTCTTCAATAGCAGTGCTTGTGGGACATGCACTTCTTGCTTCCCTCCACTATGAGAACTTTCCATTTATTCCTACCCTCTGCTTCCATCATTAAACCAGTTTTATACATAAGAATATGTGGCCTTTGACTGCTAACCTGGAAAGCCAGCATGATGTAGTTGTTAAGAGCAGCAGACTTTAATCTGGAGAACCAGGTTTAATTCCCCAGTCCTTCACATGAGGTCTTCTGAGTGACCTTGGCCCAGTCACAGTTCTCTCAGAACTCTCTCAGCTTCACCTACCTCACAAGGTGCCTGTTATGGGGAGAGAAAGGGAAGACAATTGTGACCCACTTTGAGATGCCTTATGGCAGAGAAAAGTGTGATATAAAAACCAACTCCTCTTCTTATTCAGGAGTCTTTGGGAAGGTATCTTATCAAAAGCATTTGAAAGTCCAAGTATATAAAATCAACTGGGTCACTGTTACCTTTATGTTTATTCACTTTTTCAATGAGCTCCAAAAGGTTACTGTGACAAGACTTCTTTTTGCAGAAGCCAAGTTAAGCAACAGGCTTTGTTCCTCTGTGTCCCTAATAATTCTATCTTTGAAGATAGATCCAGGTGGTAAATCGTATTGGTCTGAAGCAGTAGAACAAAGTTTGAGTCCAGTGACACCTTTAAGACCAACAAAGTTTTATTGAAGGTATCAGCTTTTGTGTTCACACACACTTTCGCAGATACAATGAAATGGAATTTACCAGTCCATTCATATAAGGTCCCTGGAGGAATGACCACTTGCCAACTGCCTACCTTCCCCTCTGGTGTGCCTTTTAAAATAGTGTATCCAAGACAGTGGACGTCTAAGTGGTACAGAGAACTCTGGCCAGCATCAAATGTTAAACACTATTTATTAAAAATAAAATGTTTACAAGCATACTTTTAGCAGAGCACCAAACTGAGTAAGGGATACAATAGGTAAAATGCAAATCTTCAGTCCTTCCCTCTATACATGTCCTATCAGGTGTTAAAATATAGGACAGGCTCTTTATCTTTAAGAAATTACAGATCTCAATGTATTTACCATTACCTTGAAGTTTCCTTCAGCTCTTTAGGCCAGCATGTGGTCAAAATGGCTGTTTTTCCCAACCCCAGACCTCAGCTAAGAGATCTGCCTCCTCTGATGGATCCAGCATGCAGGGAGACATCCATCCTGTTTTTATCATATGTGTTTCTCCACTTACTGACTAGATCATGCCAGGTCAAATGTGTTTCCTGAAGATCTCCAGGAATTTCTTTCCTGGAGATTTTCTAGCATTCTGTTCCTCCAAAACTCTGTCCCCTCCTTGGAGAAGGGAGAGAAACTGGACTTGCTTATTGTCTCTAGCTAAACTGGGAAGCAATAGGACTGCCTTTCTCTCTTTCTCTCTCTCTCCCCCCTCCACAGCCTGTTCTCTGCCCAGAGGGGAAAAAACCCTTTTGAAATGCACAGTGGAGGTTTTGTTCATCACAAACCTCCCAAGGGGGAAGGGGAAGCATTTCAAGGAGTCACAAAAGTTGCTTGAATATTTGATAGACCCATGGGGAGATCTAATTGGGTTTCATAAGATTAAAATAAAGTTCTGTGTCATATAATTCCTGGACCTTACATCACTAACTGACCTTATCTGTTACACTTTCTAGAACAGATGCTGTAGGCATTTTATATAATCCATTGCTTTTCAAGTCATGATTGTCTCTTTCACCTTTCTGTATTATGAATGCAAAGCACATAATACTAATCTCTTCATCATGATACACTGCTAATCCACTGAGAACTCTTCTGACTATTTATATATCAGCTATATATCCCTTCTAGGCAAATTGAATTGACTTGAATACAGATCTGCTCCTATACCAGAAACAGTAAAATGTGGCCTATCTTCCTTCCCTATTTGTGAGTAAAAGGTTTTAAACTCATTTTCTGTGAAAATAATGATCAAGAAAATAAACACTTAAAAGGACTATCAGCATTAATGGATGCATTATAGATTCACAGAACAAAACAGAATGTCAGTTTAAAATATTTGGTTTGGAGATCTTAGATGAAGGTAAACCGTTGAACAGTATGTTAAGTAATGTAGATGTAAAAATGCATACTTTTGCCCAAGTATTATGTTTATACTTTTAAACATAATACTTGCCAGTATGACATAATGTGCACACACAATTCATATGGAATCAATTACTTTACAGTGTTCATTGTCTCAGATGTAGGGAAGGTAAGTAAAAAATAGCATTACTGTTACCCAAGTTGGCATATACATCAACAGACTGTAACGTGTAGGGCTGCCAAGTCCAACTTGGGAAATATCTGGGGACTTTGGGGGTGGAGCCAGGAGAAAGGAAGTGACATCATTTTGT
Organism: Lepidodactylus listeri; assembly: GCA_029233225.1. Classification (NCBI taxonomy): domain Eukaryota; kingdom Metazoa; phylum Chordata; class Lepidosauria; order Squamata; family Gekkonidae; genus Lepidodactylus; species Lepidodactylus listeri. The sequence goes on along the minus strand of JARCFY010000001.1, from coordinate 110,892,212 downwards.
GATGTCACATCCTGTGATGTTGCTTCCACATGCTGACACATGAACTCATGAAGTTTCCTAATACTGAATCAGGCCATTGGCCCATCAAGGTCAGTACTGACTACTCAGACTGGTAGTGGCTCTCCAGGGTCTCAGGCTGAGATCTTTAATGTCACCCATTACCTGATCCTTTTTTAGCTGAAGAGGCTGATACCTCCTGCATGTCAAGCAGATGCTCTATCACTGAGCAACAACCCTACTGAATCCTTCCTCATCTCGGCAGAATATGAAGCCCTAAGTGCTACACAAGTGCTAAATATGATTTTCATATCATAAGAACAGGAGAGAAGCCACAGTGGATCAGCCCATCCAGTACAGCCCATCCAGTACAACACTCTGTGTCACAACAGTGGCCAAAAATACCAGGTGCCCTCAGGAGGTCCAGCAGCGGGGCTAGAACTCCAGAAGCCCTCCCACTGTTGCCCCCCAAGCACCAAGAATGCAGAGCATCACTGCCCCAGACAAAGTGTTCCATTTAGACCTTGTGGCTAATAATAGCCACTGATAGACCTCTGCTGGATGGGGACAGAGAGAGAGAGAGAGACAGACAGACAGAAAAAAGAAAGAAAGAGGGAGAGAGAGAGAAGGGGAAAAAACTGGCAGAGGCACTTACTTCCATTTAGACCTTGTGGCTAATAATAGCCACTGATAGACCTCTGCTGGATGGGGACAGAGAGAGAGACAGACAGACAGACAGACAGAAAAAAGAAAGAGGGAGAGAGAATGAAAAGAGCTGGAAGAGAAACTCACCTTGCCAGCCACATGCAAAAGCAGCTCCTTCAGTCCCTCCTTAATCTCTGGGCGGACCTCTCTTGCTGTGGAAGAAGCTCTCTTGCTGACTTCTTAAAGGGGAAATGTCTGGCGAGGCTTTTTACTGCAGGGCAGGCTCTCTGCAGACATTTCCCTTTTAAGGCAGCCATTTTGTCCCCCCGGTGGCCAACTTTGGAAAAGCGGGAGATAAGCACTAAAAATCAGTGTTTCCCCCGCCCCACCGGGGGACTTGGCAGCCCTAGTAACGTGCAATGATGTCCCCTTGCTAGCATGGAGCAAACATGTGTCTTTTGGGTACTTCAATACCTGGGATAGCCTGTGTATATCAAGGTCCAGATTCAGACCAAAACTTGAAAGAACAGTGGGAAATAAACTTCATAAACAGAAATGATTTTTTAAAAATTTAAATAACAGAAAAGAGACTAAGTTAAGCAATTTGGAGAGCAAAAAGGGAAATGCAGAAAGGAAAACATACAGTGATAGATACACTACAAAATCTTTCCATAGAAAAGAATTACATGCCTATTGGGAATAAAACTGAAAAGGGGAGAAACAAGACATAATGTGCCTGCTCCTGGAGAGAAGGGGGTTTGTCCTCATTGCCAAGGAAACAGCATCAGGGAATAAAATTGACCAGGCAGAGAAAGGAGACACATAGAGGTCCATGAAGCAAAAAAGTGAGAGGCCAGCTTGGGGTAACAAGGTATGTGCCAAACCAGCTACACAGAATAAACGTAAATTAGAGCAATTTGGCTAACAGAATGAGGCTGAGGGGTTACTTCACACCTTTTGATGAGAATGAGGAGGGGAGGGGTGTTGGCATTGGAATGTGTAATAAAATTTCTATCTTCCAAAAATGAATCATCTTGAAAGGAAACTCTGTATTGTGGAAGGGAGTTTCCCCCTTGGGTTGTGAGAGTATCAAAAATGCTCCCTTGGGAAGATTTGGAGGTTAGGTAAGTATCCTTGGCCTGCTACTTGCCATTATTGGGAAAGGGCAGGTATCTTCCTGTCTGGTCATAGAGATTGCTGGGAAATTTGTGAAATTAACCCATTGTTTATTATTTTAGAAATCTGGGTCATTAGTTAAGATCAAATTATCTGGGAAAATGCTCCAAGATCCTTTGTGGAAATGGCCCTCGATTGAATCCCTCTTAGGGTGTGCATTTGCGTGATTGATAGAGGAGCTGCCTTGCATTCGTTTCTTGGTGTGACTTAGTACCATTTGATATTAGTTTAATTCCATCTCCTATCCATCCTAGGCCCACATTGCAGTGTACACAAAATGTAAGAGCTTTCAGGTAGCAGGCCCCGCTCCAGTGACAAAGTGCCTGGAACAGGGGGATAAACAGGCAAGCTTATCAGACATGCAAGGAGAGGGTAAGTGGCACTTTCCCTATATCTATATGTAAGTTTTAATATAAACTTCTATCAAAATATGTGAAGTGAAAAGGGTTAAAATAATAAGGTACCAACATATGGTCACTTCTCAGTGTTGTAGCTGCTAAAACTACTCAGGTATAGCTAATTAGTTCTAAACAGGCTCAGAGGTTATTGGCTAGTTTTACTGCTGTATGGGAAGGGTTAAACAGAGGGTCCAGCAAAGGACAATGATTAAAATTGAGGGCACAGGGCTAGCTTAAACTCTAATATTACCTTAAAACTTTATTACTCCTATAGATTAAAGTACCTTTCTGAGCAGCTCCCTTTCAGCAATACCTATTGTTAATCAAACAACAGCTGACTCACTCATTCATCCTCCTTTTGATAATTAGCTCCCAATTAGTGTGATTGGCTCCAGTGGTGGGTGGAGTTTTGGCCCAATCTATTAATTTAGGGTTCCTATGAGTAGGCACAGCTCTGTGAGGTAGCAAGCCCCACTCCAGTGACAAACAGGGGAATAAACAGGCAAGTTTAGCAGATGTGTGAGTTCAGTAGCAGGGTAAGGAAGCCAGGGCACTAGTCTCCCCAAGTTCCTAAAAAGGGTATGCACATTTTCCTCAAACAAGTCTACATAAATAGGAACTTTTTAAAAAGGGGGATTAAAGAAAAGAGCAATTATGAAGGTAGCCAGCAGGGGGTGCGGGGCTGTCCAATGTATTGCACTGACCAGGGGTCATTTTGAGCAGGAGCTTGGGGGAGCTCAGCTCTGTGAGTTGGTGCCAGCCCCCCCCCCCATGGGGGAATGCCTGGTTGTGTCATGGCTGCAGCAAAATGACCCCATCCCCTGGAAAGGTCCTCATTCCTCCGACCAGCCTTCTGAAGGCTTCAGCCACCACTGAAACTATTCTCCCAGAATAGTGGTATTTCTGAGGCTTGGATTAGTAGCGGTCCCCTCTCTGCCAGCACTTTCTTTCTCTTTCTCTCTCTCTCCTTTCTTTCTTGCCTTCTGACATACTTCCAGTGATGTCAGGTAGTGTAGCATATGCAAATAAGTTATGCTAATGAGCTCCTGCACCTTTTTTTCTACAAAATGACCCCTGGCACTGACTATAACATGTATGACTATCTGCCAGCTGGACAGAAGTCATGGGTGTATGCTTGGTGCAAGGAGCTCCTGTTTCTCAGGGACTGTGTTTGCACCCTCAAGGTCAAGGTGGCTGACCTGAGAAGGAGAGACAGTCAGGCACATGGGTAAGGCTCTAAGGCAGGGGTGGGCAAATGGCGGCCCGCGGGCCACATGCGGCCCGCCACAGAGTTTTTTGCGGCCCGCCAAGACATGAAGATTAACAAGAGTAAATATAGATGGTCTTTGACAGACATTAACTTGCAGGCTGTGATGAGAATCTCAACAAGCAATCTCACTCCTGATTTCAAAAAAAATTGTAGAAAAGTGTGATAGGGTACATTTGTCTCATTAAACTGATTCTAAAATTAAATGTGCTTGCAGCTATAGATGATATGAAATTAGCACAATAAATAAATTGAATAAAATTACCACTATTTTATTTAATTTATATTTATTGATTTTTATTATACAATTTATACCTTTTCTGAAATGCAGAGTTAAGTAATGAATGCAATCATTTTAAAACGTGCGGTCCTCCGCTAACCTCCGCTCCCACAAAGTGGCCCCCGAGCCAAAACAATTGCCCACCCCTGCTCTAAGGGACTTGTTAGATGTGTTGCACTCAGAGAATGGCAGCCTCATGGCTGTCAGGGAGCATGAGTGTCAAGGAGAAACATGGCACCATCCTGTAGAAATGAGGAATATTCCCTCAGAAGGAACCCCTTCTACAGTTTGCACCAAGGAACCATCCCTGGAGAGGGAAGGATGGGGGGCTCTTAGTGGTTGGTGTTTTGATCCTTAGGTTGCAAACCAACGTATTGACTGCCTGGCGACTTGCCTGCCTGGTGTAGAGGTAGCAGACATTATGCATGGTCTAGATAGGTTGGTAGAGAGTGCTGGTGAGGAGCCAGGGGTCATGGTAAATGATGGCACCAACAGTGTGGGAAATGTAATCATGTGGTCCTGAAGGGGGAAAAATTAGGCTTCTAGGCAGAAGACTCAAGACCAGGACCTCCAAGGTAGCCTTCTCAGAAGTGCTGCCTATTCCAAGTACAGAGCCAGCTGGGCAGGCACAAATTAGGAGTCTCAGTGCATGGATTAGACAATGGTGTAGGGAGGGAAGGTTTAAATTGGTTAGGTCCTGGAATCCTTTTTGGAACAAGCAGATTGGAACAAAAGAGAGAGCTTCCACTTGTGAGAAGGAACTGGGCTGCTAGTGCTTAAAATCAGAAAGGTGGCAGAGCAATTTTTAAACTAAATCTGGGGGGGAGCCAACAGGAGGTGGCATGTGTCTTGTTTGGGATGGCTCATCTCTAACAGATGAAGTGGTAGCTGTTACGGTTCTAGAGGGAAATGGATTAGAACTAGCTACTGAAAGGGTGACAAACAATATTGACTGCTTGACAAGGTCTAGAGGCTGCAAGAGGAAGATTGCAGGCCTAACATGTCTGGGAAATTACAGATGTTTATATACAAATGCTAGAAGTGTGTGAGATAAAATGGAAGTGTTGAAATGCTTAGTATCAGAGAACATAGGCATTGTAGGGATTTCAGAAGCTTGCTGGGATGAGGATAATCAGTGGGATACAGTGATTCCTGGATATAAATGATCTCCTAGGGATAGAGAGGGAAGGGTTGGAGGTGGAGTGACTCTCTATGCCAGAGACGGTATACAGTCCAGTAAAATTGAGAAATAGTTTTGTTAACAGAAATGCTATGCGTGGAAATAGTGTGCCCAAAAGGAATCTTAACTCTAGATCAAAGGTTAGAGGATGATTTAAAAACAGCAATAGAATTAAGGAAAGCAGCTAGGTGAAATAGCTGTGTAATAATTTGTTGTTGTTGTTCAGTCGCACACTTGAATTCAACTCTTCGTGACCCCATGGACCACATCACGCCAGGCCCTCCTGTCTTCCATTGTGCTCCAGAGTTTGCTCAATTTCATGTTTGTTGCATTAATAACACTGTCTAACCATCTCATCCTTTGTCATCCCCTTCTTCTTTGACCTTCAATCTTTCCCAGCATCAGGGTCTTCTCCAGTAAGTGCTCCCTTCTGATTAGGTGGCCAAAGTATTTCAGCTTCAGTATCTGGCCTTCCAGGGAACAGTCAGGGTTGATTTATTTTAGGATTGACTGATTTGATCTCCTTGCAGTCCAAAGGACTCTCAAGAGTCTTCTCCAACACTACAATTCAAAAGAATCTATTATTTGGCGCTCGGCCTTCCTTATAGTCCAACTCTTGCAGCCATACATTACTACTGGGAATACCATTGCTTTGACCATATGGATAATAGGTGATAATAATAGGCAAGTGTAACCACTCACACATTGATTGAGTCAATATGTGTTCAAGTCAAGAGAAAGTGACTGGGTTCCTAGATATACGCAATGACTTTGCCATGGAGCAGATGGTCACAGGACCTACCTGAGGGGAGGTGATCTTGGAGTTGGTCCTAAGTAATGCTCAAGACCTGGTGAGAGATGTAAATGTGATAGCACCAGTTGGGATGCTATTAAGCTAAGCTATTAAGTTAAGCAATACTATTAAGTTTAGCATTTATGTAAATAGGGAGTTGACCAAAAGACCAACACAACCACTTTTAACTTTATAAGGGGTAACTTCTCTCAAATGAGAGGGCTTGTGAAGAAGAAACTGAAAGGAAAGGTAAGGAAAGTCAAATCTCTTCAGGAAGCTTGGAGACTGTTTAAAACTATGATCCTGAAAGCTCTGATAAAATGCATACCACATGTTAGGAAAAAGTACAAATAGGTATAAAAAAAGCCCTGCATGCTTAACAAACAAAGTAATGGAAGTAATAAAAAGTAACAAGGATTCCTTTAAGCAGTGGAAGGGTAGTCCAATTGAGCTAAATAAAAGAGAGCACAGGCTGTGGCAAATAAAATGTGATTTGATTATCAGACAGGCAAAAAGGGACTCTGAGGAATATATTGCAAAAAAACATAGACTAACACAAACCTTTCTTCAAATACATTAGAATCAGATAACCAGCCAAGGAGGCAATGGGGCCATTGGATGACCAAGGGGTAAAAGGATTATAAAAGGATAATAGGGAAATGGCAAAGAAGCTAAATGCATTTTTTGCCTCTGTCTTCACTGTGGAAGATGGGAGTTGCCACCCCAGCCAGAATAACGAGACAGATAACAGTTTGGAATTAAACAAGGGCCACTTTATTAACTATTTAACAGAACATTGCAGCAACAGGCAAACTAAGCAAGCACAGGAACAGGCAAGGCAGGCGTCACTCTCTGACACAATCTCCTTGCCCTTGATATGGGCGGGTCACCTAGCTCCGGTCTTGAGCCAGCCAAATTCTAGCTCATAACCAGCAGCCCAGCATACTGGTTGCGCCCCAGGAGCACCTACCCCTGAGGCTGCACATACCTTCAGGGAGGAGCCTAGCCGGAGAGGTTCCCAGAGGCAATCACCATTCTCCACCCCGGACCGCACAGCCCTGGGGCAGTTCCTGATGACCTCCTGTTCCCAAACGGGATATGCCGTGAAGTGCTCACCAGTTCCATTTCTTGCTTGCACAAACCAGCCACAGCCAAGGCCAAGCCTCTGCTTTGGCCTTTGCTACCCCATTCAGCAACCAAGTGCCAACCAGATCCTGTGCTGCAAGTCCTCTAAAAATATCCCATTGCCCTTGTCTGACAGATGCACCCCACCAGGCCTATACAGGTCTGAAAACTCGAAACATATATTGGGGTGCAGCAAAAACAAACCCAACCCAGACTTCATGGCCTTTCTCATCTGATTGTTGGCCTTACACCTGGCATGGTCAATACACCTGGGGTCCTCCACATGCCACCACACCTGGCGGGGGAGCATGGCTGACCACACTATCTGCACACTGGGCCACCTTGCTCTTATCCTCGCAAGGTCGGCCCTGGCTTGCAACACAAGGGCCAAGCCCTTTATCAGCCCCAAATCATTGCTCCCCAGGTGTATAACCAGGACATGAGGGGGAGGCCCCCATCGTTCTTCAAATAACAAGGGAAGGAGCACAGGCCACTTCATGTACCTCCTTCCCAACCACTCGACCGTTGCCACCTTGCTAAGGCTGAGCTGAGAGCCGATGGGTGTCCTCCGACGCCAACGAAGCAGCCCCAATCCTAAAGGAGTGCTTACCAAAGCGGAACCTGCCCAGTCCCAGGCGGACCAACGCCCTCTGCGTCACAGTCCAGAAATGAAGCTTTTTAAGGGGGGTGTCATCCCTATGTTGGAACAGAGCGGCCACAGGGCACAACCGGGCCTCAGAGCAGTGGTCCAACTCAATAACTGAACCCTTCCCGCATTGGTCCATTTTTGACCAGTGCAGCTTAATCCTAATTCTGGAATTCAGTATAGAGATGTCCCTTCACTCCAGTGCCCTGCCTGAGGCATCATTGCGAGAGCCAGCCACCAGCTCGCTGATCCTAAGTGCCCCGAAAAAGGTGATCAACAATGCCACATGAAACAGAAGGGCCTCATAGCCGTCACTGCAACATGTGAGCCACTGAGTTTCAAGCCTCCGCAGCACAGCCGGGGTCAGGGGTTCCCTGGTGTCAGCCACCCTGCCACTCTCTTGGGACCAACCCTCAAGCATCTTCCAAATGCGGAAATCACCCATAGTGTCCTCATGGCCAGAAGCCTTACTGGCAAAGGCCAAAGAGGACAACTTGGCCCTAATGGTATGCGCCAATAGGCCCTTGCTCCTCAGTGTCATACAAGTGCATTAAGTGTGACACCGGTATGGGCCAGACCTGCTTCAGTCCTGCTTCCTCCCTGAAGGCCAGGAATTGCTTACCCACCTTCAAGTAAGCTCTTCGGGTGGTAGGGACAAGGGCTAGACTCATCGCCCTGTTGGCCTCAGCCCTCTAATCTCCCAAACCTTTTTGGGCATCCGTGCTGGCTGCAGGTTGGCCTCTGGTGCCAGCTGACAGAATCTCTCCATCTGTTTGTGAGAGGGAGTGTCAGCAACCCCATTGTTCACCACCAGAACATGCTGGGCCTTGAAAGCAGTGTTGCAATGTAAGCACTGCAGTGTGAAGGCCTGAACCAGTGCCATGACCCTGGGGGACCTAGATGTCAGGGAGTTGATAACATGCATGGTGGACTGGTTGTCGCACCAAAAATGGACTGTACATTTGGCCAAATCCTCAGGCCAAATCCACACTGCCGCGACGATCAGAAAAAATTCCAGGAAGGTCAGGTTTTTGACTCAACCTGCCTAAAACCAATCCGCTGGCCAATCCCCAGCACACCAATGCCCCCTGAAATATATTCCGTAGCCCAAGGAACCTGCCGCATCTGATGAGATCTGCAGCTCCGCCTCTAGCAGGAGTTCCTCACACCAGAGGGACACCTTGTTGTATGACTCCAAAAATTGTTGCCATACAAGGAGGTAATCCTGGATCCCCCTGGTGACCCTGGTCCTATGGAGTGGAAGATGGAGGCCCCTCATCGACTCACAGAGTCATCTTACAAAAGCCCTGCCGGGCGACATGACCTTGCATGCAAAATTTAAGTGGCCTGTAAGCTGCTGCAATTCCAAGAGTATAATCTTGGATTGGGACCTTACCGAGTCCAGCTGCGCTTGCAATGCTGTTATTTGTCATGTGGCAACCTGCAGCACTGGCCAACTGTGTCAATTTCTATCCCCAGATAGATTAGAATGGAAGTCGGGCCCACCATTTGTTCTTGGGCTGGGGGAACGCCTAGTTCCCCAGCTAATCTAATGAAACTGGACAGCAAAAATTGACATTGCCCAGTACCCTTACTCCCTGCCAGAAGGAAATTGTCCAGGTAGTGAGCTGTACTACTGAGATACTCCTGTATCTCAAGGCCCATTCTAAAAACAAACTGAACCTCTCAAAAGCAGCACAGGACACAGAGTACCCCATGGGAAGGGCCCGATTCATGTAGAACTTCTCCTCGAAGGCAAAGCCGAGCAGCTCAAAGTCCTCTGGGTGGACTGGAAGAAGGCGGAAAGCCGACTTAATGTCACATTTTGCCAACTCCGCCCCCTTACCAGAGAGACAGACCACCTGCATGGCCTGGTCAAACAATGTATACCTAACCAAACAGAAAATGTCTGGTATTGCATCATTCACCGACTCCCCCCATGGGTAGGACAGGTGGTGAATGAGGCGATACTCCTCTGGCACCTTCTTGGGCACCACTCCCAATGGGGACACTCTCAAATTAACAACAGGGGGATAAGAAAAAGGACCTAATACCCTATCTTCCTTGCACTCCTTGGCTATCTTTTTCCTCACTATCTGCTCCATTCAAATGACTGATTTTAAACTGGGAGCTAAACAAGGTGCCCTCATCCCCTGGAAAGGAATCCTAAACCCCAAACTGAACCCATCCTGGAGGTAGGTGCGGTCGTGGCTGTTTGGGTAATAGGTGAGCAATCGCCTTAACTGATTCAACTTCACTGGGCTAGGACCCTTTTTCAGAAGGAGGGTTAACATTTCCACTGCCCCTGAAGCACTTACCACCCTTTCCAGTTCCCCAGCCTTTAGGCCTGGGGCAGTTAGAGAAAGCATGGGGGCCAGCACACAGGGGGCTCTCAGGCTGAAATGAACAGGACTTACAGCCACAGGTACCAAGGGAGGTAAACTCCTAGCAAAGCGGGCATTGCTGAACTGCCTGCCCAGCCTGAGGGTGGGTTCCTGCCTGCGAATAGGCCCTCTTAACGAATGACTACTGTGTGACCTCTCACCCTTGGCTACTCTATTCAGGGACATAATTTGCACCCACAAATCGGGGTGGATTTTATCCCACTGCATGGAAGGGTTCATGGCCGCCCGCATTCTAAATTCCTTATCATACTGTGACCATGCCGGGCTCAGGAAATTAGTAAAAGCTTTATAGATGATGTCCAGATACTGGATCATCGCCGAAGCCCTCCACGGCTGATGCCGTACTATGACAGCAGTATAAATAAAGTATCCAGGGAACCAATTCACCCATGTCCTGTCCACCACGCGCTGCTTCAAGCGCTCCTTTTCCCGGTCGTCCAGGTTGTCCTTGTCCTTCTTCTCCATCTCTTGATAGAGAAGACTAAAAACGTCCACAAAGTCACCTTTAAGGATTATCTCCTTGGTGGCAATGGACAAATGATCACCTAAAGGCAAATCAGAGCCACCGCTAGGCAGAGCCCCTGTGGGAACCGTATTGTACGATGCACCCCCTAGACATGGATAGCTGATGCCAAGCTGGGGGTAGCCCCATGCCAGCCAAGACACTTGGGGAATGGATGAAAAACACAGTGGAGTGTATTGTGGCCAACTAGGCTGAACCATATGTGAGGCAGCTGAACCCTGATAAGCAGGGCCCCACGGCCACTGGGACCCATCCCCACCTGAGGCAGCCTCCTTACCTCCTTGTCCGTGAGGCACCGTATAAAGTGCCACCTGCTGATCCCCCAGGGGTTGTCCCAATGGTCCAGATGCCGATCCTTTGCCAACCTCAGACGCAGCCGCCTCTCGCTTGTCCTCAAGGAATGCTAGATGCACTAAAACCTGAGCTTGAAAAGACAAATTAGACTCTCTTTGTTGCTTAGCGCCCTTAGAAGACAAACCCCTCTCTTTCTCCAACGCTTCCAGCCGCTGTAATATGGCTGCATTAACTGGATCAATGTCTTTATCGTCATCGGATGACTTCACTGGCGCAGGCTGAACAGGAGCCAACTGCTTACCTTTTCCTTTGCCCTGGCCCTTCCTAGAAGTCATAATAAATAAATGTTATTTGAAATCAAAATGCAATCAACTTGGGAAGTAAAATGTAAGCTATCCAAGAATTACGCCCCCTTTGAATCCCAAAAAAGGCCCAGATATACCAAACAGCCACAAGCTGCTTGCCCTAAAATGGCCGCCTAAAAGCTACTCAAAATGGCCACTGCACATGGGCGACTAGACCTCACCAAAATGGCTGGCCAGTGTGTGTCAGAAGCCTAAGCTGAAATGCCACACTCCTCAAGATGGCCCCACCAAACAGAGGCCCTGCACGAAATGGCCGACCTAAGGGCCCTACAAGATCTTACTAAAATGGCTGCCAAACAGAGCCTCTATGCCCCAGCAGTCTACCTGGCTAATGGGCCAGCTGCAAGGCCTACCACAGTTTGCGGGGGGAGGGGTTGCAGACCAACACAACCAGCCGCCCCTAGAAATAAACATTGGGTGGGTCTTCCCTCCCCACTCAACCAGCAGCCTTGTAAAGAATGGGAGGGAGGATGAAGGGCCTCAACCCGCCCACACTGCCCCCACTGAAGAACCCACGCCCAGGCCCAACCGGACCGTGGGCCTCTTAATTGCTCAACAGGTCTGTCAAATTCTGTCACCCGACCACGCCGAGTCCCAGCCCTCTCAAGCCAAGGTAGGCATGGCCTGCAGCTCCAAGTGCGTGCTCCTCTGAGTCCAAGCATGCGGAGCGAGTGATGGAGGGGGGAGCAGGGCGCCAGCTTTCATAGGCCAGCCCCGCCCCCGCCTGCTCTGAGATCACATGAGATCGCATGTTAAGTTGCTGCCCACTCTCCGGCAAAGCGGCCCCTGGGAGCCCAGGTGCTTGCCCACTCCAAAACCACTGATTTCAGAGGTGCTGAAAAACCTTGGTCAGATTGAGGTGACAAGAGAGGCAGTCCTGTGCCTGATGGACAAATTAGAACTGAAGAATCACAATGCCCAGATGACATACCTCAAAGAGTTCTGAAAGAAATGAAATGTGAACTTGTGGATCTCCTGACAAAAATATGCAATCTATCACTAAAATCTGCCTCCATTGCTGAAGACTGGAGGGTAGCTAATGTAACCCTCATTTTTAAAAAAGGTTCCCAAGGAGATCCAGGAAATTACAGCCTGGTAAATCTAACATCGATAGCAGATAAATTGGTGGAATCGGTTATTAAAGACAGAATCAGTAGGCACATAGATGAACAAAATCTATTAGGACTGCCAAGTCCAACTTGGGAAATATCTGGGGACTTTGGGGGTGGAGCCAGGAGACTTTGGGGGTGGAGCCAGGAGAAAGGAAGTGACATCATTTTGTGATGTCACATCCTGTGATGTTGCTTCCACATGCTTCCACATGAACTCATGAAGTATCCTAATACTGAATCAGGCCATTGGTCCATCAAGGTCAGTATTGACTACTCAGACTGGTAGTGGCTCTCCAGGGTTTCAGGCTGAGATCTTTAATGTCACCTATTACCTGATCCTTTTTTAGCTGAAGAGGCTGATACCTCCTGCATGTCAAGCAGATGCTCTATCACTGAGCAACGGCCCTACTGAATCCTTCCTCATCTCGGCAGAATATGAAGCACTGCTACACAAGTGCTAAATATGATTTTCATATCATAAGAACAGGAGAGAAGCCACAGTGGATCGGGCCAACAGCCCATCCTGTACAACACTCTGTGTCACAACAGTAGCCAAAAATACCAGGTGCCCTCAGGAGGTCCAGCAGCGGGGCCAGAACTCCAGAAGCCCTCCCACTGTTGCCCCCCAAGCACCAAGAATTCAGAGCATCACTGCCCCAGACAAAGTGTTCCATTTAGACCTTGTGGCTAATAATAGCCACTGACAGACCTCTGCTGGATGGGGACAGAGAGAGACAGACAGACAGACAGACAGAAAAAAGAAAGAAAGAGGGAGAGAAAGAGAAGGAAAAAACTGGCAGAGGCACTTACTTCCATTTAGACCTTGTGGCTAATAATAGCCACTGATAGACCTCTGCTGGATGGGGACAGAGAGAGAGAGAGACCGACAGACAGACAGACAGAAAAAAGAAAGAGGGAGAGAGAAGGAAAAGAGCTGGAAGAGAAACTTACTACAGCAATGTTGCCAGCCACATGCAAAAGTAGCTGCTTCAGTCCCTCCTTAATCTCTGGGTGGACCTCTCTTGCTGTGGAAGCTCTCTTGCTGATTTCTTAAAGGGGAAATGTCTGGTGAGGCTTTTTACTGCAGGGCAGGCTCTCTGCAGACATTTCCCTTTTAAGGCAGGGCAGGGAAGAGTTCCCCTGCCTTCCTGCTGGTAGCCATTTTCTCCCCCGGTGGCCAATTTTGAAAAAGCGGGGGTGAGTATTTAAAACCGGTGTTTCCCCCGCCCTACCGGGGGACTTGGCAGCCCTAAAATCTATTGAGGAAGAATCAGCATGGATTCTATATGGGAAAATCTGAAGGGGCTGAACAAACATGTGGACCAGGGTGACTCAGTAGATGCTGTTTACCTAGACTTCTAAAAAGCTTTTGATAAAGTTCCTCATCAAAGGCTCCTAAGTAAACTCAGCAGACATGGGATAAGAGGACAAACCCTCTTGTGGATTAAAAACTGGTTAATTAACGGGAAACAGGAAGTGAGTATAAATGGGATCTCTTCATAATGGAAGGTGGTAAGCAGTGGAGTACTGCAGGGCCCAGTTCTGGGTTTGGTGCTTTTAAATTTGTTCACTAATGAATTGGAGTTGGGAATAAGCAGTGAAGTGGCTAAGTCTGAGGATGACACTAAGTTGTTCAGGTTGGTGAGAACCAGGGAGGAGTGTGAGGACTTCCAGTTGAAACTGTTAAGGCTGGGTGAATGGGCATCAAAGTAGCAAATGAGGTTTAATGTGGGCAAGTGCAAAGTAATGCATCCTGGAGCAAAAAATCCTAATTATACATTGACAAGTGGAGACCCGCAAGAAACTTGCGGGATGGTTATCCCATTCCTCACACCTTTGCTTCCTCCCTTCTCCCCCTACCTCTCTCATATTCTTTCTCCCTTCTGTCCCCCCTTCTTTACTCTCTCTCTCTCCTCCATGTATCTTACTTCCTCTCTTTTTCTGACCAGTCATCATTCTCTTTGTTTTTCTGCCTCCCCGCCTCATCACTCTTTCTCTCTTTTTCTGCCCCCCACTCCATCACTCTCTCTTTCTGCCCCCATCACTCTCCAGCCTCCTGCCTACTTCCTTTCCACCCCACAGCAGCAGTGGAAGTGCTCTGGGAATCACAAAGGATCTCCCAGCTACAGAGATCAATTCAACTTAGGGCTGCCAGCTCCAGGTTGGGAAATTCCTGGAGTGGGAGTGGAGCCTTGGGACAGTGAGGCTTGGGGAGGCAAGCAGCCTCAGCAGGGTATAATGCCATAGACTCAACCCTCCAAAGCAGACATTTTATCCGGGGGAACTAATCTCTGTCACCTGGGCAACTGTTGTAATTCTGGGTGCTCTCCAGCCCTTGTCTGGAGGCTGGCAATGGTAGTTCAAGTGAAGGAAATGGCTGGTTTGGAGGGTGGAGTCTATGGCATTATATTGCTCTGTAGTCCTTCCTCAAATCCCACCCTCCCCAGGCTCCACTCCTCAAATGACCAGGAATTTCCCAACCTGGAGTTGGCAGCCCTATTTCCTCCCCACCCAACAGCCAACCTACCTTTATCTGTCTTCAGCTTTCCATCTCCACCCCCACCCCCACAGCCTCTACCTAGGACTAAAGCAGCTTGCATTATTATTTCCTCCTTGTTATCTGCACAACAACCCTGTAAGGTTGATTAGGCTGAAAGTATGTGACTGGTCCAAAATCTTCTAGTCCAGTGGGTCTCACAGATCCCAATCTGAAGCTCTAACTGTTACATCACACTGGCTTTCACAGAGTGGCTGCTGCTGAACAGTAGCAAGCAGTGGGCCTACCTTAGTCATGCAAATCAGGTGGAATCAAGTCACATAGAGGGTGCTGCCTAGGGATGCCAGCCTCCAGATGGGACCTGGGGATCCCCTGGAATTACTGCTCATCTCCAGACTACAGAGATAACTTTCCATGGAAAAAATGGATGCTTTGAATGGTGGAGTTTATGGCATTGTACCTCACTGAAGTCCCTGTCCTCCCCAGGTTCCACCCCCAAATTTCCAGGAGTTTCCCAGTCTGGATCTGGATCTGCTGTCGGTGGCCAGGGGGCATAGTTGGCAACCCTAGACTGCTGCCAGTAAAAACCCTGCCTTTTATTGACAGAAACAGTTAGAACCCTCCCCCCTCCCCCAAACATTCTAATCTCTCACAGTTGACATCTGGAGTTAGATCCCTGTGAAGGCCATTTCAAAAGGTACTGAGGAAAAATTTAATGGAGAGAGAGTTTTTTTTAACTTTTTGGATTTTTCTACAGACCGAGGAAAGCCCCTGACTATGTAGGAAAAGCTGTTGGGGGAGAGTGAGCTCTCTTTTGGCAGATATAAGTATCCACACAGAAAAAAAAACCCTCTGGGAATTATTATATAGATAGGGTCTGAACTGGTGATAACTGACCAGGAGAGAGATCTTGCAGTCTTGGTAGACAGCTCACTGAAAATGTCAACTCAGTGTGTTACTGCAATAAAAAAGGAAAATGCTGTGCTGGGGATTATTAGGGAGCCTCATTTGGAATATTGTGTGCAATTCTGGTCACTGCACCTTGAAAAAGATATTATAGCATTGGGGAAAGTGTGGGAAAGGGCAGCTAAAATGGTTAAGGGAATGCAACACCTTCCCTATGAAGAAATGTTAAATGGTTTAGAGCTCTTTAGCTTGGAGAAATGTCAATTGAGGAGTGACATGATAGAGGTTTACAAAATTACGCATGGGACAGAAAAGGTAAAGAAAGAAGTACTTTTCTCCCTTTCTCACAATACAAGAACTTATGGGCACTCAATGAAATTAATAAGCAGTAGGTTTAGAAGAGATAAAAGGAATTACTTCTTCACCCAAGGAATAATTAACACGTGGAATTCACTGCCGCAGGAAGTGGTGGCAGCTACAAGCACAGACAGCTTAAAAAGGGGATTGGATAATCATATGAAGTAAAGGTCCATCAGTGGGTATTAGCCACAATTCATAGATGGAACGCTATGTCTGGGGCAGTGATACTCTGTATTCTTGGTGCTTGGGGGGAAACAGTGGGAGGACTTCTCGAGATTTGGCTTCAGTGGTGGACCTCCTGATGGGACATGGGTTTTGGCCACTGTGTGACAGAGTGTTGGACTAGATGGGCCACTGACTTGATCCAACATGGCTTCTCTTATGTTCTTATGGTACAAGCCATGCCAAATATGGGGCTCCAAGAGGCTTGAGGGTCTTGGGGATGTCATTACTTTACGTTAAAAGTAGAAAAACTGTGGAGTGGTGTAGTTTATTCACAGCAAAAGCCAGCAATCAAATACAGTAGTCAAACTGAATTTGTCAGATTCCATAAAACCACAAGCATATATGAAATATATAAAATAAAAATGTAAAATAGTGCATGCAAGTAAAACATGTTAAATCCTTTGCCACCACAGCCGGAATAACGAGACAGACAGCAGTTTGGAATTAAACAAGGGCCACTTTATTAACTATTTAACAGAACATTGCAGCAACGGGCAAAACTAAGCAAGCACAGGAACAGGCAAGGCAGGCGTCACTCCCTGACTCAACCTCCTTGCCCTTGATATGGGCGGGACACCTAGCTCCGGTCTTGAGCCAGCCAAATTCTGGCTCGTAACCGGCAGCCCAGCATACTGGTAGCCCCTCAGGAGCGCCTGCCCCTGAGACTGCACAGACCATCAGGGAGGAGCCTAGCCTGAGAAGTTCCCAGAGGCAATCACCATTCACCACCCCAGACCGCACGGCCCTAGGGCAGTTCCTGATGACCTCCTGTTCCCAAACGGGATATGCCGCAAGGCGCTCACCAGTTCCGTTTTCTTGCTTGCACAAACCTGCCAAGTGACTGATCTATTTAACACTCATCCACCACCTATGCCCTTATCCCACTGCCCCCAGTGTAAGGTAGGCAAAAACACCCCCACCAAAGTAGCCAATCCTGGTAAAGGCAAAAAATTCCTACCTGGCTCCAGTGGCGACCAGCAAGAGCCTACACTGAGAACAGCGTGGGTGGGTGGGCGAGCACTCGAAGCTACTGCAAGGAGTGGGGCGGGGCACAGCTTCAAAAGGCAGCTAGCCCCGCCCCTGGCAGCTCCGTGCCGTGCCAGGGTGCACCTGTTGCTGCCCCGCATCCCGGCATGGCGGCAAAGTGGCCCCCAGGTGCCATCGGCATTGCCGGGCACCGGGGAACCCTGATAACAAATTACATCTATTCTCCTTTCACTAGCAGCTTTCTAGTCCTTACAGCTAACCAGCCAAATTTGGCTAGTTTAGCTGTAACTTCAGGGAGCCTTCTTTCTAAGAGGTTCTTCAGTAATTGCATGTAACGACACTGTGAATTTAACCATGGATGTGTCCAACAGTTTCTACAGCAGTCTTGTCCCTCTCCTTTTCTATTCTACCCACCAGACATACAAAAATTAAATTATTAGGAAGGTGTGTTCTTTGGTTGCCTCAATATGCATGTGTGGAGAAAACTGTGGTGTGATTCATCTCTCTAGTATTCCAGCATTGTTGCTTTTGCCTGTTGGATTCCCAAAGTCCAGTGCACTGTAAACTGCTAAGTATTATATACTGGGTCACAAATAGTGTGTGCTCACACTCTTGGTTAGGAACCAGGAAATTCTGAACTTATTCTAAAATAATAATGTAATTTATAGCACAGGATCAAAAGTAGCATGTACACATTAAAAAAAGTAGCACATACAAACATAGAGCACATACATTACTTGCTCATAGAGTACTTGGGGCTCACATAATCCTGAGGGTACAATAAATTGTGAGCATATTCCAACACTATTTATACAACCAATTGTGCTAATTTTGAACTGTGAAAAATCACTAATGTGAACCTATGAATTACTTCATTTGAGAGGGGGGCAGGAAACAGATTCCTAAGGGGGGGAAGATTTCATTGGTTCAAATGTATTGTCTGACGCTATAGGACAAACCCTATAATTGGGTATAGGGGTGGGATCCCTCATTCTCTCTTTTGTTTCCCTTTTTCCAATCTACCTGATATCTATACATGCTGCCTAAACTGGTATGCTGCCTAAACTGGTATGCTATGTTGTGCCATAGTCTGGATTATTATTCTGTTTATTATTATTGGATTGCTCACAGAAGATTTACCATCTGCACTGCAGGTGTTCTATGTATTATGCTGTGAGACGGTATTAACAGAGAATGTACTGGAACTGTTTTGTGCTTCTTTTGTTGTCACATCTGTTCTTCATTTGTTGCTGAGATCATCAGGAGGTTTGAAGTTGGGTGCCAACAATATGCTGATGACACTCAGCTCTTCCTCCTGCTGGTTAAGCAGCTGGCGGCAGAGCTCTTGGTGATATCCCAGTGCCTGGATGCAGTAGTCTGATGGTTAAGGAGGAGCTGGCTGAAGTCAAATCCATTCAAGATGGAGGTCATGTGGCTGGGGGGGGGGGGGATGAAATGCTAGCTAAAGGATCATTCCCGAGACTCAAAGGTGTCCAGTTGACAGCTGTAGACTCTGTAAAGAGCCTCAGGGTGTGGTTGGATTGTGTGCTATCATTGAATAAACAAGTGTCCATGGTAGTATGGTCAGTGTTTTTTCACCTATGCCAGGCCTGTCAGCTGGCTCCTTATTTGTCTGGGTCAGACCTTGCCACATTGATCCATGAAACAGTCACATCCAGATTGGGTTACTCTACATAGGGTTACTCCTGAAAACACTTCAGAAACTGCAGGTGGTCCAGTATGCAGATGCCAAGTTGCTGACTGGAATATACTGTCAATTTATATTACTCCAATTCTGTGGTAACTGCACTGGCTACCAATTAGTCTCCGGATCCAATTCAAGCCCTTAACGTTCTGGGACCCTCATACCTATGGGATCACCTGTCCCCTGTACTCCCTTTGGTCATTGTCTAGGGGGCTCTTGCAGGTGCCTGGCCGTAGGATGACTTGGTTAGCTGTCACCTTCTCAGTTGCGGCCCCTACCCTGTGGGATGCACTTTCGGATGGCACCCATGCCCTGAAAGCCATGCAAAGCCTTTGGAGGGTAATCACATGTTTAGCCTGTTTTAATAGTGGAATGGTGATAGTCACATATTTTAATATCTTTATGTTAATATTTTATATTATTTGTTTTTATGTTGTTTTTACCTGATTGGTTTTAATGCTGTAAGTTGCTAAGAGACCTTTTGAGTGAGTGGCAACTAAAAATCAAATAAATAAATAAATAAAATTAATTTGCTTTTTTAACCTTTAGAAATTATATCTGGTTCGGTTACTGTGTGAGCAGGAATCACCTTGGAACTCATGGTAAATTGGTTTGGAAGCTTTGATGGATTTTGGGGAGCCCCCTAGTAAACTTTGCAGAAAGGTCAAGCTAGCAGACTCAAAGATACCACTCTTTACTGGGCTCTGCCTTCCCTGCACCCTTAGCAGCTGTAGTCAGAACTGGGTAAGGAAAAAAATTGTTTTAAATGTATTCCATGAATACAACATGATTCTGGCTTCAGGGGCCCTCCATATGACTTGGGTGGCCAGAATTTTGTCCCCTCAGTTCCCCTCCTTTAGCATTCCTGCTAACTTTATTGTTTTGCACATTTTTGAAAAGTCAGAACACCAGACACAACAATACTTTGATGGACAGAATCTGTCAGGTGTTTAGGGTATAACCTCAAATACATATATAAAGCCTACAGAAGAAGAAGAGAAGAGATTGGATTTATACCCTACCCTTCACTCAGAGTGGCTTACAATCTACTTTCCTTACCCCTCCCCACAACAGACACCCTGTGAGATAGCTGAGGCTGAGAGAGCTCTTTCAAGGACTGCTCTTGAGAGAGCTGTTCTGAGAGTTTATGACTGACCCAAGGTCACACGAGCAGCTGCATGTGGAAGACTGGGGAATCAAAACCAGTTCTCCCAGATTAGAGTCTATGCTCTTAACTACTACACCAAACTAGCATACAATGACACAGTTCCCTATATCTCACTTCTAGTGCCAGTTATTTGACTCAAGGTGATTCTTGTACCACTTTCATAAGCTAAATTGTCTCTGAAGTTTCTATTCTATTGCAGGAGACATACTGGTACACATATAGTGCCATGTTTACCCAGAGGGCCTGCTGTAATTCATCTTGTTGCTGAAAATTGAGATCCTCACAAAACAAATCCCGGAGTCTCATATTGAACACATATCATATTGATCTCCCACCTACCCTGTTTCTGATATACTCAGGAATGAGGTCAATGACATGCATTACAGACCTGATACTCCTAGTACTGTATCCAACCCTCTAGCAGTTCAACTTCTTGCTAGCTGGGCTCCATACCACAAATTCAGCCATTGTTTCCACCTTTCATTACTAGTAGTAACATAGAGTGCAAATGCTGGGACTACCTGTGATATATTTAGGCCTGTTAGGTCCAATCTGACCTCCTTCAGAGAATGGATTGGACCCAACATCACCTGTTCCTTATGATCTCCCTTTACCACATGTGGTCCAATCAAAGGATGCTTCTGAAGTTTCAATAAATCATTTCCCCCTGCTAGGATTTCAGACTGGACAGTTTTTCCCAGCTGGTGTGTTGTGTTATTTCAAGTCACGTTAGCTCTCTTCTAACTGTGTTACACATTTGGGGGGATGGGGGATGGGACATTCTCTGATTTGAACTTTTTCTGTCTAGGGGCACCTTTTAGACCAACAAAGTTTTATTCAAGGTATGAACTTCCATGTGCATGCACACTTCTTCTGCATACAAAAGCTGATACCCTGAATAAAACTTTGTTGGTGTTAAAGTTGCCACTGGACTCACTTTGTTCTACTGCTTCAAAACAACATGGCTACCCACCTGAATTTATCTGTTTCTGTTATCCATGCCTCCCGTTGATAACTTCCCATAACAACATATTGTGCACCAGACTATGTCAGTAGAGTGCTGCTCTGGAATTGCCATTCCTTTGCCATATGAGACCCACTGAATCCTGCGAGGGTGGAAATTGGGATGTAGTTTGTGGCCGGGGTCATTTGGGGCTGGAGTGAGGCAGAGCGGTGCTCTGCCAGCCCAGGAGTGGGCACTAGGGCAGCCACGGGCCGAATCAGATTCTCTGATCTAATTCGGCCCGCTGACGAATTGACGCTGAAATTCGGTGGCAGCTTTAAAAGTGGCTGGAGGGGAAGGGGTTTGAGGGAGAGGCTCCAAACCTGCAGGGTAGCTGCTGGAGCCTCTCCCCCAAATACTCACCAAGTTTCAAGATGGTTGGACTAGGGGGTCCAATTCTACAGGCCCCCAAACAGGTTGCCCCCATTCCCTCCATTGTTCTCTATGGTGGG
The DNA here is from genome assembly GCA_029233225.1 of Lepidodactylus listeri. Lineage (NCBI taxonomy): Eukaryota > Metazoa > Chordata > Lepidosauria > Squamata > Gekkonidae > Lepidodactylus > Lepidodactylus listeri. Next base: position 110,870,703 of record JARCFY010000001.1, on the reverse strand, counting down.
AAAAAATAATTTTTTCCCCACCATAGAGAACAATGGAGGGGATGGGGCAACCTGTTTGGGGGCCTGTAGAATTGGACCCCGTGGTCCAATCTTCTTGAAACTTGATGGGTATTTTGGGGAGAGGCCCCAACAGCTACCCTGCAAGTTTAGAGCCTCTCCCTCAAACCCCCTCTCCTCCAGCCCCTCATATACCCTATGAGTTTTTGCCATTGACTTCAATGGCCCATAGGGTATAATGGGGCTGGAACTGACATTCGGCCGGTGATGTTAGGGGGCGTGGCATATGCAAATAGGTTATTCTAATAGGTATGCTAATGAGCTCCTGCACCTCTTTTTCTATGAAATGACCCCTGTTTGTGGCCATAAAGGCAAAACCATTAATTTTTATAACAGTACAATTAGTTCCATTTTTGAGAGTGGTATATTTCCCAAACCTTTACCTTATCTTAACTGCTCAATAGTAACACTGTAGGAAGCAATCACTTGATATGTATTCACATGATGATGGCAGGTCCCACACAAAAACACTATAAGTATACTTTAGCATGTCTCTCAGCATATGTGTTTCACCCGCTATCACTGCTTGAGGTCCAAACAAATAATCCCCCCTAGACTACAATCCTCTTTCCCTTCCCCTCCCCACAACAGACTCCCTGGGAGGTAGGTGGGGCTGAGAGAGCTCTCTTGAGAACTGCCCTTGAGAGAACAATTCTGAAAAAACTTATGACTGACCCAAGGTCACACCAGCAGCTGCAAGTGAAGGATTGGGGAATCAAACCCAGTTCTCCCAGATTAGAGTCCGGGCTCCTAACCCCTACACCAAACTGGCTTTCCATGATATGGTGATATATTATATGAAGCCGCTGTTTTATTCCTAGCAGATGACATAATTCTTGCATCACCTGACCAGTGAAGTGCATTCTCCTATCTGATGATAAACTCTTTGCAATTCCAAATCTTTAAAATGTGTGGTTAAACAGTTGCTAGGCAGTGGTTTTTGTTGTATTGTAGTCAGTGTTCTCAATCCATTTTGAAAAACTGTCTACCAAAACTAAACAGTACTGATTCCTGTTCTTTGTTTTTGACCCTGGACCTATGTAGTCTATCTGAACATCTGACCACACCCATTTGATCTCTGGTGCCTCATGGCTCCTTTCTTAATCTTTGAGTCTGTGTTCATCAGATAATTATAGCATCACTGTTTCCTGTTTTATGAGAGGCCACCATCCAACACTCTTGATTTGCTCTAGGGTTCTTTCCCTACCAAAATGCCCCTGATCATGGACAAATTGAATCATCATTCTTGACTATTCCTGGTACCACCCCTAGGCTGTGATCACATGTGCCAGTTGAAGCGGAGGGGAAGCGATGCTATTCCCTCTGGAGGAATTAGACTCACAGTTGTGAGATCACACGGCCCTTTGTTGCTGCGGGCCCAGCCTATCACTGTGTGATCAGACTCAACTGCAAGTGAGTCGGGTGTGTGTGTGTGTGCTGTTTTCCCCATGTGCATAAACAAAAAATTGCACCTTCACACCGAGGGCCTCCTATGGGTATGCAATGATGCGCATACTGCGAAGACCAGGGGGGAACCGGCACCGAGTCAGGATGGCCTGATCAGACCATCCCAACAGTTTAGAAGCATGCTTGCACAATCAGACAGGGGAAAGTCTGTTCATGGCCCACCACAACCCGTTTACTACAGATTTTCCTTGGTATCTTTTAACTCCACTTCTGCAGCAGAGCAGGTTGCCAACGGCTGTGGGACGCTTCCCAGATGTTGCTGTCTGATCGCACCCTTTTGATCCGTTGGGCATTGGTGCTTATGTCGGATCTTCTGGCATGTATGATCACAGCCCTAGTTTAGAATCTTTCCTACTGCCCATACTACCTCTCAATTTTTCTGAATTGCATATTTTCCACATAGGCTCTGTTCCTTTCAAGCAATTTTTGAATTTCCACATCATCCTTTTGTAAGATTCCTAAATCTGAAACAGCTGGGGGTAACATTTTCCCTTTGATCTCATGGCTGCTGCTGTTACTTTCTCTTCTTCCTCTGGGGTTTCAACTGCTTTTGCTGACTATTGTGCTAATGAATCAGCTTTGTCATTCCAATATGACTCCCTAGTTTTAATTTTCTGATACCCTTTAACAAGCATTGCTTTAATATCTCCTTGCCATTTTCCTATGTGATCAGCAGTCTCAACCCACAAGTCTAAATGTACTACTGGCTTTCCATTTGATATGCATATCTCATGAGATTTTCAAATTGTAAGCCAAACCAACAGGGCTTGCCTGGTACAATCTAAATCTGTAAATATTGTAACATTTTCTGTTTCAAATTCAGCTGCAAACTCTTCTTACAGCAAACACCTCTGTGGCTTGTGCTGAGTGAGGGCTTATGGCCCCTCCTTTCTCCAGGCCATCATTAACCCGGATGATCCCATAACCTGTTTTAGCTTTCCCTTTTTCATAATAATAAGACCCATCTACAAACCAGACTCTATAATTTTTCATCAGAGCCTCCTCCAGGGTTAGTCCTGATGTCACTGGTCAATTTATGTGTACATACTAATTTTACATTATATAGACACGTTATGAGCCTACTGCGTGGGGAGAGCGGCCTAGAAATCGAATGAAATAAATAAATAAATAAATAAAATAAATTTCCTTCTTCTCTTTTTTTAGTCTTAGAGTGAAACTGTTCAGAGCCAAATTTGCTGTAAGAGCGGTATAATTAAAGGATGTGTACAAACAAACACTTTGCTTTCTCCCACTATGTACTCCCATTGCTTCAGACACCAGAATAATGCCAGACATTTCCTTTCACATGGAGAGAAATTTTGTTCAACTCCACTGAAAGCTCTGGATGCATCAGCTGCCATTCTTTGTTTCCCATCTCGATTCTCTATTAGAGTTCCCCTATGGCTATATCTGTTGATGCCAATTTGACTATGAACGCTCCCTCATTCGAGGGTATGCCAAAGCTGGAGCCTAAACCAGATCTTGCTTTAATTGTGCAAGTGCTTCTGACTCTTCTGGGCCCCATTCCCATTTGAGATTCTTTTTCAAAAGGGCCCATAAAAGACAAGTTTTAAAAAGAAGAACCCTCAATGAACTCCTGGGAAAAAATTAACATCCCCGGGAATGCTCTTAAAGAATGGGCATCAGTTGGAGCTGGCAATTTTCCTATGGCTTCCACTCTTTGTGCATCAAGAGTTCTTCCTTCTTGGCCTAGGCACACTCCTAGGTACTTTACCTCCTTCTATACTAGTTGTGCTTTATCCCAATTGATTTTAAATCCTGTTTCCTGAAAAAGCTTCAAAACGTAACGTCATCAATGTATGACTTAGTGGCTGTACTCTTGGGAAACTTATCCAGCATCTGAACAATGTGCTTGGCGAGAGATGCAAACCTTGTGGTACTCTTGGTAAAAGTATTGTTTTATACTAGATGTGAATGCAAATATGTACCAGCAGGACTCTGCCAATGGAATAGAGTGGAACATATTGGTCACATCCAAAGTAGTGAAATACTTGGCCCTGCCCACTATGGTGGCAATAACTTCTGGGTAACTAGCAACCACTGGAGCCGTATTTGGGATTCTGCTGTTCAAATTTCTGAAATCTACTACTAATCTGTATGAATTGTCCTTTTTCTTGACTGCCCAGATAGGGGAGTTGTTAACTTTATCTGCACTAAAACCCCATGCTCTGCTAAAAAGTCAATTATTTCTGCTATAGCTTTTTCAGCTTCAGCAAGGTATTTGTACTACTTATGAAGTTTTGTATCCGGTTCAGTAATAAAAACTTCATCATCCGTGTTTCCAAACTCAGTCCTATTCTTCATTCCTACAAAGGGGAATTCTTTAATCCATTCTTCCTCAGGGCCCCTTAAAGAATGGCACTTCTGTACAGAATATATTGGAAGAGTGATCCCTTTCTCTGCTGGCATCTGCCACAAGCAGTTATTGGATAGGTCAATTATTAACTGGTATTGTTTTAGAAAAGGACTTCCTATTATTTGTTTATTTATTTGCATTTATACCCCGCCTAGCCAGCAAGGCTGGCTCTAGGTAGCTATTAGTAGCTATTAGTATTAGAAATATATATATATATATATATATATATATATATATATATATATATATATACACATGCAAAACTATCATTCTCATTATTACAGCTTCAAACCCCCCATATATTACTGTTCTTTCATTCTGTTTGTTCAGCTCAGAGTGGTTTATTTGCAAAAGCCATGGATGTTTCAGCCTGTTTAGGTCCTTGGTAGCCATGTTAGGCACTAGCAATGCCTTACTTTGGAGAAAGTGAGGTCAGGACTCTCCTCAGGCTATGCTAATGAATGGCCAAAACCTTAGGGAGGAGACTGATTCACTGGTGGACATCTGCATGTCTACCCTTTGCCACAGGGGCTTGCAAGCCATTCACCCACGTTACTCTATACAAGTAATATCATCAGCAAATATAGGTCTTCCCAAGTGCAAAATCTAATTACTATCAAGCAGCCAGGTGAGCTGATTACCTTTTACTGATCATCCTTGACTGTCTCCTAGCCTATCTGCTTGCCCCAGTCAGGGGGAAAGCCTCCACCCTGCCGGCTCATTTGTCTACCTTGCCTGGTTCCAGTCTTCTTTTGTCAACCTTCCTTTTGTCATGGCATGAATGCACAAGGGAAGCTTCCACCCTGTCAGTCCTTTTGTTTACTGCCTGAATGCAATCTCTTTTTGTCACCATTCTGGGAAGCCCCTCATCCCCTTAACTTAGTCAAAGCCAGGAAATCCATAGATTCTCACCCTAGACTCACCCTGAATTCCTGGACTTTATTTCTTTGAAATTCTTTTGTGATGCTCTGCTAGCCAAAACTGTGCAGTCACATCCTCTTCACTTGTACAGAGGCTGCCAACTCTGCTTTTCTTTCTCTGGGACTTTGGGACATTTACTTGCCACATAGGAGCATTCCTCCACTGTCTTACCTTATTTTTTATTTAAGATTTTTGAAAGCTATGCCTAAAACCCCTACTCTTAACCTGCGGATCATTGAAACAGGCAACATACTGGAACTTGAAGTGATTTTGGTATCTTGGGACTTGCATAGTTAAAGAAAAAGAAATGAAATAAATGGGGAATGTTTCTATCTTTGGCCATGTGTGTGGGGAGGAGGGGGAGAAGCCTGTAGCTAAAATGCTGGAAGTTAAGATGATTTGGGTATCCTGACTGAGACTTGCAGTTTAAGAGAAAATGAAATGGAAGATATGGGAATAGCCATTTGTGTGTGCGCATGCGCATCTGTACATGGGAAGAAGGAGATAAAGCTGGTTCATCAGATATACAAAATGAAGGAATTCTGCTGTCTGTATTTACTCTGGATTCTGAGAAGTATTTGGGGATTAGTACTGAATATCCTGTATGTGTGTCATGAGTCAGCCAGGGTTCAGCAATAGCAAGGACTCCTAAGGAGTAGAGGAGCCCTGTCTAGCCAGCCTTAACAGAAGCTGACCAGCAGGAAAATGGGCTGCAGGCTTGTCAGGATTCACAGCCAACAGCTTGTGCAGAACCACCAGTACCCTTCAGCCCTGATCCAGCAGGTGAACCTCAGTTGGCCATTCCCAGTCCACCAGTATCATCTACACCCTTAGAGCACCACAGACGGATACTGAGAATAGTGCTACAGGTAGGATGGCAAAGTGCATGCCTCCTGGCCTGATGTCAGCTGCTTGCTGAAAATGGAGATAAGTAGTTTCAGGATTGCTTCTGAGCAACTGGTTGCAAACATGACCTTTAGGTGTGGGGCTATAAAATCAGCCAAGGGAGGCTATTAGGTGTGGGTGCAACATGTACTACCAACTTTGCCTTGCCTAACTTCTGGACTTTTGACCTTGGATGGAATGACTCGGCCCTGCCAAACTTCTGAACCTCTAACCTTGGACTGAATGACTCTGCCTTGCCTGACAACTAGCATCTGATACTTGGAGCCTGCAAGCCTGCAAATGAGTAGTGTAGGAGTTAGAATGTTGGTCTAAGATTGGAGAGACCAGAGTTTAAATCCCCACTTAGTCACAAATACTATGCAGCTTTGGACCAGTCACATACTTTCAGTCTACATTATAAGGAAAAGAGAGGGGGGCTAAGTATTTCCTTTTATACAAAAATGATAGTTACTCAAATTGTCTCAGTGAAAGATTTCATAACGTCTTTCCTCTCCTCTTACAGAGTCCTCTTACTTTGGCTGAGGTTCAGACTGTTATGAGGGGGAAATACATATTTTCAAACCACACGATTAATTGTTGATGGTATTTTTGGAAATATAAATATTTTCATATTTAAATGATTTAATATAGATAGTAATATCTATCTATCTATTTCTGGGACTAGACCAGGTTCAGCCCCTTGCCCCCCCCCCGAAATTGAGGTCTATGCCCCTGAATATTGGATATATAGGATATTTCCTTTTTATGAAAGAGTTTTGAGTAATCCCTTGGAGGCCAGCATGCTGCAAATGTTACTTAGTCAATCAGACAAAGGGAATCCTCTAGAGTCATAAAAGATACCTTTGTCCTAGGAGAAAAGCCAACATTTACCACTGTTTACTTATTTCTGTTGCCTGGGGAGGCCTGTGCAGTAAAGGGAAAGTGTAAGGTATTTTTATCACCAATTCCACTCACCTTAAAATGCAAACAGCTTTTATAGGGAGCATGTCTCTATGTTGGAAATTACCTTGGCATTAAAGATACTATCTGGAAGAGGTTTTGTTGGGAGCTTTTTAATTCCAAAGACCTTTCCCCACTAATACAAAAACTTACTGTAACAAAAATGGAACAAAAGAACAAAAACTCACCCTCATAAGTTTAAGTTTAGTAGAAGAAAACACCTATAAGATAGTGTTATACTGAAAGCTCTGGCAAATGTTTCTCCTTAGTGATCCCACTGTGTTTGACCCATGATATCTGAACTGCAGGAAAGGGCAATGTTTGATATTAAAGTTAGGGCATTAAGATCACACTACAAACAATTAAGACTAGTGAAAGAGGCAGCAGTTTAGTTCCCACCTACCCTTATCAGTAAGTGACCTCCCTCTTTCACCTGTCTTAACTACACATAACCTGATGAACTTTTGGCTATAATTAATTTTGGGGGCTTGAAGAACCATAACCAGCCTTCCAAAATTACTTAAAGATCACTCTCACAATGCAGGCACTTCTGTGAACCTAATCAAATCCATTGCTAGAACTATCTATCCATCTATTGTCAGACATTAGCCACACCTGCCACCCAGGGAATTTGGTCATCCCTATCAGGCTCATCCCCCACTCCTATCATATCACCTAGATGCATTCTCTTTGGCATCGCTGTGATCCCACTTCACAGACACTACTACTACCCACCTCAACATTTGTTACACAGGATCAGGGATGCAAGCAGGTCAGGCAGTCACAACTGGCCACCCAATTTGTCTTTTTAAAAATATACAGACAGCCCTGGCTCTTTCGCACACCAGGTCATCTCTGTCATTCCCAGAGACACTACCAGACAGGGTAGCCCAGTTCCCTTATTAACCACCCTTCAGTCAGACCTTCCACAGAGCCACTGGAGTTGGAACACACAAACTGCTTCAATCTCATGCTGTCATCATTTATTCATATGTATATGTATACAGAGAGGCCAAGGCCTGATATGTTTAAATGTGTGTTCATTTATTTCTGTGAGACCGTACATATTCAGTCAGTAGGGATGACCACAAAAACAGTTAACTTTTATTGAATGCTTAAAGCAACATTGAAGCGATTCAGGTAAGTAGCTTTGACATCTCTCTCTCTCTTCCTCTCTCTCTCTTGCGTGTATTGTGTGTGTATGCCTGGAAGGCTATGACATTTCTTAATGGCTGAACTTCTGATCCCTGACTGATTCATGTTACAAGTTATCTTCCTTTGAGCCACCTTCAGGTTACTATTTTCTCATTTAGTAGCTCAAGTTGTCATTTACCTTCTACATAGCTCTAGTTCTCCCTCCAACTAATTTAATGGCTCTGTCACTTCTTTTTCCACATTCCATCAGATCATTGTTTGCAGAGAGGCAGAACTGGACCTGTCCATCCCAGTCTGCCATAAATCTTCCAGAAGCAGCTCCCCAGTGAGAGAACAGGTTTAAATATATCTCCAATCACAGACCAACCCCAAATTCCCCAGATCCAAATGTGTGGACTAATAGCAGAGAGGATCCTAATTTGTAATCAATGACATTTGTCACCAATAGCCTTGGTAAAAAGAATATAAGAATGCCCATCCTGAACTTGATAAACTAGGTTCATTTTCCATCTTCTCAGGATGTGAAATAAGGGTTAGTGGTATGAGGTTCAGTCCCATCCCCAGGGGCCCAATTCAAGATGTTGGATTTGTCCTTTAAAGCCCTACATGGCATGGGACCAGGGTATCTGAAGGACCATCTTCTCCTATACTTTCCTGCCTGAGAATTAAAATTGTGGGAAGATGCCTTCCTGCCACTCCCACCAATTAAAGATGCTCATTTAGATGCACAAGATAGAGGGCCTTTTCTGTGGCAGCCCCACAGTTATGGGACAACCTCCCCTATATATGAGTACTACAATACCTGGGCCCCTCATTGTCAGTCTTCAGGAAACAGTTGAAGGGAGTTTTATTTAGGACTGTGTTTTGATTAATTTAGCCTTTATGATTGGCATTCTTGATTGGAATGGTTAAACTGTGACTTTTATGGGTTTTATATTTTTGGGGGTTTTTTTGTGTTTTTATAATGTTTTATTTATATTGTAAGATGCCTTGAGACCCACAAGGGGGGAAAGTAGGTAATAAACATTTTAAGTAAATGAATAAAATAAATGTCTTCTCCATCAAGATAAGAAAATTACCATCCAGAGACATTCCTGGTTTCTTTGGAATTCCAAATCTACATTCAGGCTGCAGGATCAGGTGATGTACCCTTCCTGAAAGCCTGGTTAAAGTCCTGTCTTCTGTCAAGAACTACCACATCTTATTCCCTTCATGGGACACCAAGTTGCGCATTGTAGTTTCCTTTGTCAGGTACCTGCCTCCATCCTGTTCCTCCTTTGTTTCTGATCCTGGTGCTCTGAGAAAGACTCTGTGGGCACAGAACCCTGGCAGTGCTCCTGCAGTGGCTCCAGGTTATCAGGAGGTACTGCTGGGGTGTAGGCCTCCCTAAAGTGGCTCCTGGTCTGTTGGTTTTCTGGGGTGAAGTCCAGATCTGATTACAGGAGAAGGATTACAAGCTTTGCCTCTGGAACATTGTCAGAGCTTGAAAGGAACTCCTCAACATCTGAAAATTCTGTAACAGTGGGGCTGGGGTGAGCCATGAGCATATTTATCTAGGTATTTTAGCATAGTCAAGTTCTAAAAACAAGTGTATTGCTTTCAGTCTGCCTATTTTCCTTATTTACTTTGTGTGATGTGTTCAACAAAGATTAAAGCTACTGTCTACCTCTGTCTTCTCCCATAATTCAAATCTAAGTTGCAGCCATGTAAAAACAGACATAAAGGTCCCTTATCCTCACATTTGAGGAGATCACATAGGTCTGCCAGGTTTGGCCAGCAAGCCATCAGGGGACTTACCAGGAGGCTACAAGAGAGGGGAGGGAAGAAGCACAATGTGTTGGAAAATTTGGTAGAAATAGTTATATATTCAGAGTTTGCAGTGAATCTTAATTACTGGAGAGGAGGCATATTCTTTCTATGTAAAAATCTTTACTTCTAAAGGGAAAGGTACACGGGAAACCTATAAAACAAGAAACACTTAAGACTACATCCTTACTTGTACAAGTACAACAACAGATTGACTGACCACATGATTGGTAATAGAGATTCTTCTTTCTTCTTGACTTTAGAAGGAAATCACCTGAATACATTAACCAATGATTGTTAGTAAATAGACTTCAGTTTCCTGGGCTTTCTCCACATTGGCTTTGTGCCAGGTTACCTTCCAGGTCAGTCTAAACAATAGCATACAAGGTAAACACATTAAGCCTATAATGACTGAATTTAGACCTTGCAACACACATATTTACAGCACCCCTTCTCAAGGTCTAACATGTAAGTCATTATACATGCACACACAACAAATATCACTCATTATTCACTTTAACATTTGGATCAACCATATACAACATTTCACAAAGACATTCCCATTTTTCTTTGATCAGTGGCTTAGTCAAAATGTCAGCCTCTGTGCGACAATGTTCAATCTCAGTCCCTTCTGGTACAGATCTTTCACTAAGGCACACTTAATTCCAATAAATCTACTTTTTGCTGTGGTGCTTTCTCCCTTGAATATAGTAATACAAGCTTGTTTGTTCTCAAACATAACTACAGGTACAGGTTCTCTTATTCCAAAGTCCTTCAACAAATATCATTTCATTTCATTTCAGCCCTCTCAGCAGGGAGGCTGGGAAGGACCGTCCTCCATCATTGGTGTTGTGTAATGCCAGGTCTATTAACAACAAAACTGCAACCCTGCAGGAATATCTCTTAGAGCAGGGTGCTGACCTGGCGTGCGTGACCGAGACCTGGGTGTGAGAGGGAGAGACAGTGGCTCTCTCTCAGTTAGCTCCACCCGGGTTCTCGGTCCTCCACCAATCACAGACTGAGGGCTGGGGAGGAGGAGTGGCACTGTTCATTCGGGAGGTTTACTCCTACAGGGCACTCCCGCCGTTGAGGCTTGCGGGCATAGAGTGCACGGGCCTGGTGTGGGAAGCAGGGGAGAGGTTGGCTATTTGGCTGGTGTACCGGTCTCCCAACGCACCAGCCGATAGCCTGTCCTCACTGGTCGAGGCTGTGTTGGGCTGGGCCTTGGAGCACCCAAGGCTTGTAGTCTTGGGTGACTTCAACGTCCATGCCGATGATGCGGCCTCTGTTCTGGCGAGGGATCTGGTGTCTTCCATGGTGGCACTAGGGCTCACCCAATTTATACAGGTTCCTACACACCAGGCCGGGCACACGCTCGACTTGATCTTTGCGGCGGGGGTTATGGTGGGGCAGTTGACTGCTACGGCAGTGCCATGGTCTGACCACTATGCTCTGAAGGCTCATCTGATGGTGTCCCCCCAACTCCGTTTGGGTAGCGAGCATATTTTAGCTCGCCCGCGGAGCCTGATGGACCCACAGCGGTTCTTGACGGCTTTGCGGGAACCCATGCCTTCCAGCGGCTCATTAGATGGGCTGGTCGAGGACTGGAATAATCGGCTCTCGGCGGCCATCAATGAGATCGCTCCCCGACGCCCTCTGCGCCCCCGCTCTAAGCTGGCCCCCTGGTTTACCGAGGAGCTGAGGCTGATGAAGCGGGAACTCAGACGGCTAGAGAGACGGTGGCGGCGATCTCGCGATGAAGTATCAAGAGCATCTTATAGGACGTTTATGAGATCCTATGAGATGGCAATCAAGGCCGCTAAGAGGCAATTCTATGCGGCTGAGGTTGCATCTGCTAGCTCTCGCCCAGCCCAATTATTTAGAACTATTAGGTCTTTAACTACAGTGCCACAGAGCACATTAAATGATAGGGAATTGGAAATTGGCAGTGAGGCATTTGCAAGCTATTTTGCAGATAAGATCTTGCTGCTCCGCCGTGATCTCCCGGCCACAGTTGAGACAGTGCGTGAACTTGAGGCTCCATGCACGTCTTCTGGTTCCACCTTGGATCATTTCAGCCCTCTCAGTTTTGAGGAGGTTGACAGGTTGCTCCTGACTGTACGCCCAACCTCGTGCAGCCTTGATCCCTGCCCCTCGTGGCTTATAAAAGCTTGCCACGAGGGGTTGTGTGGTGCGCTTCGGGAGATTATTAACAAGTCCTTCGTTGAAGGGCTGTTCCCGGAGGCACTCAAGGTTGCGATGGTCCGCCCCCTCCTTAAAAAGCCATCTTTGGACCCGGCTGTATTGGCCAACAATCGGCCGGTGTCTAACCTACCCTATTTGGGCAAGGTACTGGAGAGGGCGGTGGCGATACAGTTGCAGAGCTTCATGGATGACACCTCCATGCTAGACCTGTTTCAATCTGGCTTCCGACCAGGTCATGGGACGGAGTCGGTCTTGGTTGCCCTCACGGATGACCTCCGAAGACACCTGGATCGAGGCGGTACGGCAGCACTGGTGTTGTTAGATCTGTCGGCGGCTTTTGATGTGGTCGACCACCAGTTGCTGATCCACCACCTCGCTGATGCAGGGATACGGGGGCTTGCTTTACAATGGCTCGCCTCCTTTCTCCAAGATCGGGGACAAAGGGTTGCGCTCGGGGAACAGACCTCCCAGAGACACCCACTGGTGTGTGGTGTGCCTCAAGGGGCGGTCCTGTCCCCGATGTTGTTTAACATCTATATGCGCTCCCTCGCCCAGATTGTCAGGAGGCATGGGCTGGGCTGTCACCAATATGCGGATGACACCCAGCTCTATCTGTTGTTGGGCGGCCAGTCCGGCTCTACCCCAGATGACCTGGAGTGGGCGCTCCAGGAGGTTGCGGGCTGGCTTCAACTGAGTCGACTGAAATTGAATCCTCTGAAGACGGAGGTCCTGTGCCTGAGTCGGACCGGATCGGGATTGGGGCATCCACTTCCGTCCTTCGGTGGGGCAACATTGGTGCCAGCTCCGAGGGTCAGGAGTTTGGGTGTGCTCCTGGACTCTGCCTTAATGATGGAGGCCCAGGTAGCAGCCACTGCCAAAGCAGCCTTTTTCCACCTATGGTTGATTAGGCAGCTGGCCCCCTTCCTCGAACGCGAAGACCTAGCCACAGTGATCCATGCTATGGTCACCTCTCGTCTTGACCACTGTAACGCTCTCTACTTAGGGCTGCCCTTGTCTCAGATCTGGAGGCTGCAGCTAGTGCAGAATGCTGCGGCCAGGCTGCTTACGGGTCTCTCGTTGAGGGACCATGTCCGGCCTGTGCTGCGGACACTGCACTGGCTGCCTATAGCATACCGGATCAGGTTCAAGGTGCTGGTTTTGACCTTTATGGTCAGGGGCCTGCCTACTTGAGGGACCGCCTTTCCCCATATCAGCCCCAGAGGTTACTGAGGTCAGGCATACAGAATCGCCTGACTTGCTCCGGTCCAAAAGAAGCCCGTTTGACTTGCACCAGGGCCAGGGCTTTCTCGGTGGCGGCTCCTTACTGGTGGAATTCGCTCCCGGATGACATCAGGGCCCTGTGGGATTTATTGCAATTCTGCAGGGCCTGTAAGATGGAGCTCTTCTGCCAGGCTTTCAAATAGGAGCCGCCATCGGATGGAGAACTGGTTTTTAACATCGCCCTGGTCCTGGGGGGAGTACCCCCACCGCCTTCGCTTACCGGGAAACTCGGACGTCGCCATCTTTGGAAATTTTATGGGAATTTTATTGTATTTTAATGTTTTATATTGTAAACCTATATGGTACTGGAATTTGTTAGCCGCCTTGAGCTGGTCTTCCTGGCTAGGCGGGATATAAGTGGAACAAATAAATAAATAAATAAATAAATAAAAAATCCATTCAAGTTCTTTGCAGGCACTTGCTGCTGAGACACACTCAGTTTCTGTTGTAGACTGTGCCACAATAGTTTGCTTTCTGCTAGTCAAGCCTATTAGCCCATCTCCATAGAAGAATAGATATCCACTTGTTGACTTGAAATTATTTGATTCTTCTCCCCAGTTGGCATCCATATATTCAACTAGTCCTGGCCTTTCAGACTGTGCAATTTTCAGTTCTAAGTCTACTCTTCCTTTCAGATACCTTGCTAATGTCTTTATTGCACTCCAATCATGATGGTTAGGCAAACTAACTTTTCTACATAAGATGCCAACTGTTGCTGTGATGTCAGGCCTCGTGGTTTTCCTCAAGTGGAGAAGTTTTCCAACTGTTTCTCTGTATTCTCCAATGTATCTCAGAGGTGTTCCATCCTTTAGATATCCAGGTTCAAGTGGTATGGATGACACTTTGCAGTTTTTCATATCAATAGATTTTATAAACCCCATAATTTTTCATTTCTTGCATAGAAGAAAGGTTCTGTCCTCGAGTCTTTCAACTTGTATACCGAGGTAGTGTTTTATGTCTCCAAGCTGTTTGACTTCTACTTCATTGTTGAGTCCATCAGCTATTTCTTTAATATCCTCTCTATTTTGACAAGGCACAATCAAGTTGTTGACGTATACAAGAATGTACTGGTATTGTCCATTTTTAATTCTAGTGTACAGGCAAGGTTCAGCTTTCCTTTGCTCAAAGCCTTGCCTCTGCAATAGTCATGTAATTTTGTCATACCAAGCCTTTGCTCCTTGTTTTAGTCCATAGAGTCCTTTGTTGAGTCTGTAAACATAATTTTCTTGTCCTTTGACTTTGAAACCCTCAAGTTGTTCTATAAATATATCCTCAAAAATATTTCCATTGAGAAATGCTGTCTTTATATCCAGATGCTCTACAATCATGTCTCTTGATGCTACAACACTAAGAAGTGTTCTGAAGGTTGCATGATTTACAACTGGAGCAAAAGTTTCAAAGTAGTCATTCCCATATTCTTGTGAATAACTTTTGGCTAATAGGCAGCTTAACACACACCACTTCAAAATGCTACAGAAAAGTGCCTTTACAAAGGTTACACATAAAGGTATCGCAAGAGAAAGAGAAAAAAATGACACCAAGAAATTTGGAATGCCCGAGCCTGTGGAGAAATTTGGAAGACTTTTGTTTGGATCCAAAATTAATAACCATTTATATTGTTTAAATAAAATATAAAGGGATAAATTTATCTTACACTCCTAATGGGGCTGCCCTTGAAGCTGACCGGAAATTACAGCTGGTCCAGAATGCAATGGTGCGGGTACTTATAGGTACCTCAATGTGCTCTACGCACCCAACCAGTGCTTTGCCAGCTGCACTGGCTCCCAACTGAATACTGGATCTGCTTCAAGGTTTTGGTCTTAACCTTTAAGGCCCTACCTAATCAGTCAGGGACCAACGTACCTCCAGGATTACCTCTCCTGGTATGTCCCCTGAAGAACCTTGTGCTCACAAGATCAAAACCTACTGGTGGTCCCCAGCCCAAAAGATGTCTAGTTGTCTTCAACCAGAGCCAGGGCCTTTTTGACCCTGGATCCTGCCTGGTGGAACTCTCTGCCTGGAGACATCTGTACCCTGTGGGACCTAGTTCAGTTCTGCAGGGCTTGCAAGACAGAGATATTCTGCCAGGGCTATGGTTGAGAACAGCAACAGGTTTCCATCATATCCAGCCCATAACCTGCCCCCATGTAGGGGGAGAACCACTTACCGAACACCATTGCAGAAAGATTGTGTTTTCAATGGTTTTATTAAGTTGATTGTTGATGTTTTAACTAATTTATTGTATATTTTAAATATGATGTACACCACCCGGAGTCCTTCGGAGGAGGGTGGTTTAGAAATCAAATTAATAAATAATAAATTAAAATGTTTCTGTTCTGGGCTCAGTCACTGAAAAGTGCAAAATCAGAATACAGGACTGGTTCCAAATTTGGAGGGGCCCTGAGTCCCCATGCCCTCACTCATTCTTCCCTTTGCACCCCCAACCCACATGCCTGTGCACCCCTCTGCCACCCCTTCAGGTGGCCCCTCACCACCACATACACCCAGCCTCAGCAGCTGAGCATGGCTATGATCCATCTCTTGCTCACTGAGCAACTGGCCTTGGGTGACCCAGATGACAGGGTCCTGGCTAAGAAGGGGTGGTCTGAACTTCGCTCTCCCAGATCCCTCATACCCAGTTCTCAGTCCTCCTGTGTTTTCCACAGAAGCAGTGGAGCTAAGGGGAAGGCGTGGTGCTTCCAAATCCCTCAGGGGCATTTTTTGTCCTCCCATGACCCCTTTAATCCTCATGGGCTGAAAACAGGTGGAGGGAGAAGGGGGCACTGTCTCCCACCTGCCCTGACTCTCTGCCCCCCAGCTCCATGGCTGTTCAGACAGACAGCGGAGACAGCAGTGCCCATTTTCCCCTTTGCTCTTCCACTTACTTCTGAGGCTGGGACATCTTTCCCCTCAGAGTGGCATACACAAGACAACCCAGTTGCCTTTCAATCCACATGCTGCTGTGTCTCCTCCTCCCTGCCAATCCTATCCTTTTGTTGGCAAACCACCACTCCACATGCCCACTTCTGCCCACCCTCTCCCCACAGTCACCATGTGAAAAACCATGAAGCTGGTTAGTACGTTAGTGGCAGTGCCTGCCGCTCAACCCTCCCCCCGCCCCCTGTAGTGATTTTGTCAATCCATGCTGAGCTGCGGTCAGAGGAGGCAGGAGGGAAAATACAATGTTTCTTCTTTTCCTGCCTTTGCTATCATTCCCCCAATACTATTTTACCTCAGCCTCTTAGCCCCATCCCCTATTTCCTTTTTATTTATTGACAGCTTCAACCACACACACCACACTGCTTGCACCCACCCACCCCTCCCAAACAGTCTCCTACCCTTCCCTCCCTCAGAGAAGTTGCTTGTCGGCTGGATAAGAGCCCTGGATGGGTCAGTTCCAGCCCACAGGCCTTATGTTTGATACCCCTGATATAAACATCTGAGAAAACTATTCTAGCCTCCACAGTACACTGCAGAATCGATGCATACAGAACACTCCTATTTTTTTAAAAAAAAGCTTATACTGAAATTATGCTTTCATGAAGAGTGGTGAGATTCTCCCCCCCCCCCCCCGTTTCACAGTGGTGCCAGTCATGCATCTATGATGAGAATGCTGTCATGAAGCATATTGTTATGCTGAAAGCAGATTTTCTCCTAAAGCCCTTGTGCTTTCTGCTTTAAGAAATTTTGAAGAAGCATTCTTTGATTTCAAGTTTGGGGGGGGGGGGGACCAGGCAGGAAAAGAATAATTGATTGAATTAAGGAAATAATGCAGACACAAGATGTCAGATTCTCCCTTGATGATGTGATCCTGGGGATTAGCAATCTAATATAACTAATTCAGACTCACAGCAATTTCAGTCAGCTTTCCCAAGAAGAAATGATAGTGCCCAAGCCTCAATTCCTCAGTAGGTCATTGCAGGAAAGAAAGAATAAAGAGGCTGACACAAGTGAAAGGTAGTAACCAAATAGCTCACAACTTTTTTTGAGGAATAAGGAATAATATGAATCTGTTAAAACCAATTTAAAGGAGGTAGTCTAACCATTCCTATCAAAATTCTCACAGTCTGGCATGGGTTATTGGTTATGTCTGGAATAACATTTCACCTTTGAACCACACCTGATAAATTCCAAGATGTATCTCTCAGGTTACGATCAGACAACTCTTTAGATCCAACCCAGGCACGAGTGCCTGGTGGATTTAAAGGGCACGTCCAGACAGTGACATCTGGGAAATGTGCCACTGCTGTGATCAGCCCGTCGATCCCCGCTAGGGAGCCGTACTAAAAAGATAGTAGTGATAGTCCAGTCTAAAGCTTGCCGACAGACCAATGGTGGACTTTCCCCCATCTGGTTGTTTCAGAATGCAATCAGCCCATCAGGGTGGTCTGACTCCAGACCACCCTGAATGGCCACCATTAAAAAAATTCTTAATGGTATGTGCATAAACATGTAAATGAGTAATGGCCACAGAGTGCCGTTCAAATGATCCGGACAATTTCATGTTTATGAAGGGCCCGTGAAATTTATGAACTTTGTTAATTGAAATGGTACCTAGAGGAAGGTACCACTGGCGGTGCTTTTAACATTCAAGTCCACACATGTGTGGAAAAACAAGTAGACAGTGAAGAACATATGCACATGTGCAAACAGATTTTAAAAGAAAACAAAAAAAACCCCTGACCACGCAGCATCTAGACAATCCACTGCAGAGTCTGCACATGGTAAGGCGATTCACGGGGAAGCTGTCTGGTCGTGCAACATTGGATAAAAAAAGATTGGGATCCAATTAGAGCCGAGCCAATGGCAGGATTAGCTGCCCATCTGAATGGGACCTCAGAATGGGATCTACAAGAGGTAGATTGGAGCTTTCCTCTTCTGTTTGTTCATCATCTTCACTACAGTATACACTATTAGGTTTTCACAGCTGTATGAGTATCCCCTACTTAAGTTTCCCCTGTCAGACTTTCTCTGTCCTGTGACATCCCATCAGAACATAAACTTCATGCCTATTTCAGGATCAGTGCAGTTAAATATGTAAAAATATGGTCTGGGGGGTTGAAAATTAATTAAATGATGTGCTTGGGGATGAGAGTGGGAACTGAACTGAGTGGTAGTTGATGGGTTTTATCTAAGCAACCATCAGTGACAGGCACTTGTAAACATGGATTTTCCCCACGTTCTTCTTCTTCAGAAATTCTTTTTCACCCCCATAGAGATACCTGAATTATTATGACCTGTATTGACAAAAAAAAGTAGGGTGGCTGCAGTAAAGAATGGGAGGGGCAAAATTGCCCTTTTCTTCCTCTTCCATAAGGAGAGCACCATGGGGGGGGGTGTCACAAGGGCAACGCTTCCTCAAAAATGGGTCTTGTCTCCTCACCTGCTGTGCCTTCTCCCCTGACACACTAAACTGCCAGGAAGAAAAGTGAAATTCAATTGAAGCAAAAGAGACTCCTTGCTGCAAGCCCCATCTGGCTGCACTCTGGGTTCCAAAGCCAAAAAGGCAGGTGGACGTGCCAGCTGTTTAGCAGGAAGTGCCCAGCCAATGGATACCTTATGCAGAAAGGCAATGGGAAGTTACAGAGATGATCCCTTCGGTATCTTGGAAGGGTGAATGGTTTGAATTCTGTAAATTGCACCTTGCCATTGGTTTGCATTTGCTGTAAGTGGTGGAGGAAAGATTGAGCTGCTAACCACAGGAGCTAGAAACACAGACATCACTGTGAAGGAAACACACTCTGCATTTGCTCAGGAGCATTCTCTACTCTGCTAACTATGTGGCCTTAGAGCCAGCATGGGAGACAGATGGCAGGGCTGCCTCCCCCCCTGCTCAGCAAGGCACAAGCCAAGCTGGAGCCTTGTGAGCACAGGGGAGAAGCAGGGGAGGCAGGCTGGAAGCAGGCAAGGGCCACTGCTGAGATGGAGCCCTTCTTCACCAAGGTGAGCAAAAGCGAGGAAGGGGGTCTGAGTCAGTTTTCTCAGGAGTCAGCTCCACTGCAGTAAACCCTTGTTGCCCTCCTAACAAAAAATTCTGGCTACGGGCCTGCCATGAATTAATTTGTCCTAGCCTCTTTTATAAAATGAGGCCCGGGGCAGTATTAGCCAGGACTGGAAATGTTCCAACCAAGTGGGAGAGGTGGCAGGGTAACTACTTAAACAGGTTAGGCTTCTCCCAAACAGGCATTTGCTGTATGTTTTTGATCCACCCACCCACCTGTGGGATAATGTGGGATTAGCTGATCACTTGTAAAAAACCAAGCAGGATTTTTTGTGTCCCCTGGATTGACTGTTGTAGGGGCCTTTTTTGCCTGTTTCAAAGGGAGGTTAATTAGACCTGGTCTTTGATTAGTTAAGCCATAATTAGTTGGCAGGAATAGGGTAGGTTCTTCACAATAGGTAGTGCTAATTGACAAGCACCCTGAGGTATTGACGTGGTGGGAAGTCATGTTCTTATGGTTGGATTGGTTAGGCTGGAGCACCCTTGGCACATCTGGGAGGATGATAAATCTTGTTATCTTTCAGCACATTCCATATGCAGGCAAGGATAAACAAGGCAGCCGAACTGCTGGCCAGGTTGATCTTCCCAGCAAAGGCAGTCATTGGCAGACTGCACAGTGCAACTAACCTTAAAAGTATGTTAGTGTATTTTCATTAATTATAACATAGATTAGACATTTAAATCAATTAGACACTAGTAACATAAAAATTCTGTAAAACAGAGCAGAGCATTAACAAGCTAATAAATTGAAGCCCTTAATTCAAAGCATGAGTAAAAAAAGATGGCACCTAAAAGAAAGAAATTCCAAGAGAGCCTTGAGGGTGGGGACATTTCAAACACAAGGTGCCATCACAGAAAATACACTGTTTCTGGTTGCCACTCACTTCACCTCTAAAGGCAAGGGCACAGAGACGAGTTTGAGAGGCAATTTTTAACTGGCAGGCTGGATAGTATGGTAGGAGACAGTCCTCCAAGTACCCTGGCCCAAAGCCATTTAGGAACTAAAAGATAAGAACCAACACTTTGAATTGTGCCCAGACAAAAATGGGTAGCCAGTGCAGATCTTTCAGCACAAGGGTGATATGATCCCTGTAACCAACCACTGATTGTACCTGGACACCATCGTTTGAGCCCATTGAAAGCAGCCTCATGTAGAGCACATTTCAGTAATCTTACTTGGACGTGAACAGAGCATAGATTACTATGGCCAGATCACAGTTTTCAAGGAATGACCATAGCTGGTAAACTGAAGCTAATAAAAGATGCTGTGTGCCTTTTAAATAAAATAACATTCTAATGAACAGAATGTAATAACTGAAATTAAAATAGAATTTGTAATCAAACATTTGTTGTTTCAAAATGTGATGAAATCTATAGTATCCTATATATATAATTCCCTTATGTATTGGCCATTTCCAGCTCTCCATTTGGCTGTGCAGTGCATTCCATCAGCCATTGGCCTTTCAACTGCCACTCAAGAGTACTCGCGTGCCATTGCCTGGGTGCTGGGTCTGCTCCTCTCCCATGCCCACTGCCAGCCTGAAGACTCTTCCCTCACAGAATAAACTGCCAAATGACTGTCTCTCCTGATGAGGACACTTCTCCTGCTTAGCTCCTGTGGGACTAACTTTTCCCTCAGTGGCTGTTGCTAGGCAACCAACCTTGGTTATGTCAGTAAAAAGACAAATATAGGAGGCCCTTTGCAGGCTTTTGTGGGGAACTCATTGGTGCCAGTCCTGACTAGGGTTGCCAGCTCCAGGTTGGGAAATTCTTGGATGTTCTGTGGTTGAGTCTATGGAAGCCAGAGTTTGGAGTGGAGAGAGGCCTCAGCTGAATAGAATGCCATAGAGCCCACCCTCCAAAGCAGTTATTTTCTCCAGGTGGGGGAAGAGATCTGTTGTCTGGAGTTCAGTTGTGATATCCAGTGATCTTCAGGCTCCACCTGGAGGTTGGCTACCCTAGGTGTAGCAGTCAGTGCTTCAGAGCAGGGTCTGCCAG
Organism: Lepidodactylus listeri; assembly: GCA_029233225.1. Classification (NCBI taxonomy): domain Eukaryota; kingdom Metazoa; phylum Chordata; class Lepidosauria; order Squamata; family Gekkonidae; genus Lepidodactylus; species Lepidodactylus listeri. The sequence continues at coordinate 110,849,590 of JARCFY010000001.1, read as the reverse complement.
ACCCAGGTTCTTGCTGTGGAGGCTGAGTGGGTGATTTTGGACCAGTCACAGACTTTCAGCCTAACCTACCTCACAGGGTTGTTATGCAGATCAAAAGGAGGAGAGGAAAATGATATAAGCTGCTTTGATCTCCACTGCAGAGAAAGACTACTTTTCCTCCTGGAGAACCATTGTTGCCAATCTCCAGGTGAGGGCTAGAGATCACTCAGAATGAAAACTGCTTTCCAGATGGCAGAGATTAGCTCCCCTGGAAAAAAATGGCTGCTTTGCAGGGTGGACTCTGTGTCATTATACCCTGCTGAAGTTGCTTCCCTCCTGCTGGGATCCCCACTGTGGAGAAAGACTGTAGTTTTCCTAGGGAGAGGCTATAGGGAGGGAGAAGAGATGGAAACCTGAAGTCAGAGGGGCAGATAACGGTATGCTGATGGTTGGCTGGGAAGAAAATAGGGTTGCCATCTCCAGGTTGGCAAATTCCTGGAGATTTGAGGGGTGGAGCCCAGAAAGAGTGGGGTTTGAGGAGGGGTGGGACCTCAGACAGGTACAAAACCATAGACTCCACTCTCCAAACCAGCCATTTCTTCATGGGGGACCATTGTTGCCAATCTCCAGGGGAGGGCTGGATATCATTCAGAATTACAGCTGCTGTCCAGATGGCAGTGATCAGTTCCCCTGGAGAAAATGATAAGCTCTGTGTCATTATAACCTGCTGAGGTCACCACAGCAACTTGACACTGAGTGCCCAAGGCCAGGGTACCCGCCCAGAGCTTCTTTCTAGAGCCCTTTGTATTTATTTCCACAACGGGCCTTATTCCTAGTTAATAATACATTTTAAATTTACCTGTGCTAGAATATAGAACAAGTTTTAAAATACACAGTCTTGATTATTTAGTCAATTCAATGAGTACATAGCAAACAACAATTTCCAAAATCCTTTTTTGCTTGGCCATAACAAAATGAAAACTTGCACTTTTTTAGGTGTACTCCCTCATGATTGGGTTCATTTCATTAGAATATTTTCTGCCATGCTTCATAGTGGTACACTGAAGTCTGAGTAGAAATCAAAACCTTACAACTCAACACCCTGAAACAGAGAATGATTATCAAGCCACACAAAGAGTTGGTTCTTTTCTCCTTCAGAATCCTAAAAAAATATACTGAATGCAAATTCTTTTTCATTAGCAGCCCTCTTGTTTTCATTCTTGCCTTCTGCATTAAACAAAAATTCCATTTGAAATATTCTGTAAAAGCATGACCATAGCTTAGTTTTTTCTGCAAAGTTAAAAACAACATTCTTGAGCATGGTATGATGGTCTAATGATAGAGACAAGAAAGCAAATGAAAGATTTATGTTTTAGCACATTGAGCATGGGGAGCTAGGTAAACAACTCATTATTTATGTACAAGAATATGCTATTGATTCCCTATGCAATATATTGTAAACACACTCAAATTTTTGTGTTTTTGTATAAAGGCAGTTTTCAGGGTCCCCCCCCCCTTGTGATGTGTAGCAGAGAAAATGCTCTAACACACTTGAAATATTCTTCACTTCATTAATTTTACACAGTATTATTCTACAGTGAGCCTTCTAACACTAAATTTCAGGGGGTTCAAATCCTACTTCAGGAGAAATGATTGGCACTCAGTGCCATAAATCAAGAGACAGCTTAAAAAGCACAACAACATTTCTAAAAATGTTGATATATATTAAAGGGTGGGGAACATAAGATTGCTCAGACATCCTGGACAGAAGTCTCATTATTGGATTAAACTATAGTCAATGTTGTTCTTAGCTGATCTGCAACAACAAAATATATTTTATACCTTTCTTCCCAAATGCCTGGGTGGGTAGTCTTAAAATGGCTGCCATGGAGATTAACAGTGTCACCCCAAGTACATCCTTCTAAGTCCACTGAATTCAATGAGAGAAGGGCAATAACTCTGTTTAGGATTACTACATCTCTCCAATGGCACTGAATGCTGAACAAACCCAACTTGGCACAATGCTAATCATAAGCCATGACTTCACCATTCAGTGTCTGCATATCAAACAGCATGCCCCTCCCTAGGTCGGTCGGTCGGTCAGTCAGTCAACCAGCCAGCCAGTCATAAAGTTCAACAATGCTACTCTGATTGAAGAGAATCTCCTCTCAGGCTAATCTGTTTTAAGTGGTTGATCTATCTCTTTAGATCCTTCTGGAACCTCTAGTGAATCCATAAACCATACATTCTGCCCTATAATGCTCACTACCTTACCAGCATAGACAATTACCACATCAGTTAAGTGTTTTCCCCTAAAATAATGTAGAGCAGACAAAAAAAGTCACTTTACCTATCAGGGTGAAACTCAAAAAATTCCTGCCAGATCCCCCAGTAACCAGCCAACCCTATAATGCCTCTTTTAAAGGGATGCAGGAAGGGGAATGGAATGCAGTGAGTCTGAAGGCTGGTGCTGGGACTTGTGGTTTTGGAGCATTTGGATGCCTTCTTCTTCATGTAGGTCATTCAAGGCACAATGACCATTTGACAGCTATTCCTCCTTTTTCTTTGAAGGGCTGAAAGCAAAACTATTACCACCCTGTAAGCAAGAGGAAAATAGAATTCTGATGTCTAAAAAAGCATATCCCTGGTGTCTAAAAAGTATATCCCATTCCAGTCATGTGCAGCTAGTTACATCCAACCATTAGTGCCCCCAGATGGAGATTTACATATCACTACACATCAAAATATATACCTAACAAAACCTTAGATGAACTTTACAGTGTTGATGCACATCTCCATTGGTTGAATGCATAGATTGGACTTGCTGCATTGAGGCACAGATATGGTCTGCTCAAAGGCCTATATGTAGGAAAGACATTTTCTATGAACTTGCCAGCTTGAGTTTTAGGGGACTGGTAAATTTCAATCTTAACCATTCAGGCTTTGTTTTAGGATTCATCTATGGCAATGGGTTACAAACCCTACTCCCTATTGTAGGATAAAACTAAAGAAAAGAGACTAATCAAAATAGGGAGCAACCTTTGAGCTTATATACCAGTGTGTCAAAAGCTGCTGCTCGTCAACCATTACTAATGGGTCATTGTGCTTCTTTTCTTTCAGGTAGACCATGGCACAGGGGTCTTCACTGCACAACTGAAGTTAAGCTCTGTGTATGCAAGAAAGTATTTCAAAACAATATGCTCATTTTAAAAGGCATTTTAAAAGGCTTCTGCCTGAAATATTAAAGACTTACTTAGATTTATGCATAGCCTCACTTGCTGATAGTTGGTGGTAGGTACCACCTCCTGTGGCAGCCATTTTATGGTTGTCTCCACCTCCTGCAGTGACCATTTTATGACTATGCCCATCATTCTGGGTCAGAATTTCAAAGGTACCTGGTAGGTGAGGTTAACTGGAGCTGGATTGGGCTGGGTTGTCACCAATATGCGAATGACTTTCAGCTTTATCTTGCACTTCCACCTGATCCCAGGGATGCTGCAGAAACCTTGAATGAGGCAGTTTTGGAGTGGATGTGGCATAATAGAAGTTTTATCTCAACAAGATAGAAGTGCTACTGATGGGTCGAAGGTCTGGCCTGTGATTTAAGGTTTCTCCCATTCTGGATGGGGTTGCACTCCCCTTGGAGGAACAGGTCTGTATTCTAAGGGTGCTCTGAGACCCAGGCCTACCATTGGATAAGCAGATGACAGCTGTAGCCAAAAGTGTCTTTTACCAGCTTTGACTGGATAGCCAGTGGTAGTCTTTCCTGAACAGAAAAAAAATGGCCACTGTGGTCCCGCCCTGGTTACTTCAAGATTAGATTACTGCAATGCATTTTATGTGGTGTTGTCCTTGAAAAGCATTCAGAAACTTCAGTTGATAAAGAACGTTGCAGCCAGGATGCTGACTGGAGTGGTTTGTAGGGACTAAATCACTCTAGTCTTCGCCCAACTACACTGGATCCCAGTTTGTTTCCATGCCTGATTCAAGGTGCTAATCTTGACCTTCTAAATTTGGTTTAGGACCAACATACCTGAAGGACTGCCTAATCCCTTCTGAAACTGGCTGATCATTATGGTCATCTTTAGAGACCCGGGTTTGGGTGCCCCTGCCTTCTGAGATTGGAAACCCAGGAAAGGGCCTTCTTCATTATGGCACCAAAGATCTGTAAAGGGGAAATGTATCTGTCCCCTTCTATTGCTGTCTTCTGCCAGTGGGTGAAGACTTTTTTGTTTTGTGTGGCATTCCCTCAATGATCTCTCCTACCTAACCAATTGTTTTAATGTTTTGTATGAACTTTTAAAAAAGATTTTATTGATTTTCCAAACTACACTATCACCTCCAAAAACAAACAAACTACATAACTAAAATCTAAACTACCCATATAATGACAGGGTTCCAGATAATTATGAGTCTATACTTAACAAAACTTTCTAAAAAGAATAGTTATAGAATTCAGGTTATCTTATTCTTTTCTAAATTCTATTCAGATTATATAAAAAAACTTTGAGATTCAGTGTATACAAACAAGACAGTCAAACTCTAGAGAGATAAACATAACAGCTTATGTAAAACTATTTCTTCTTTGGTTTTTCTTTCTTCTGCGTCTTCTTCTTGGGACCTGCAGCACCCAGTTCAGACTCTGAATCACATTCTTCAAGTCCCAAATTTTCTGAGGATGAACTTTCTAGTTCATAAATACTTTCTTGTTGATCCAGTGAGTCCTCTGATGAAGATTCTTTTCCTTTCTTTTCTTCTTTCTTCTTGCAGTAAACCAGAAAAGCATCTGCCTTGGCAACAGTATCTATCTTCTTCTTCTTGTCTTTAAAGCTGAATGTTTGGCCCTCTGGATAAATCCAGCGATAAGAAATATTGGCAGATTGTAACCAAACAGTCAATTTTTTATAAGCCTTTCTCTTCTTCCTGATCTCATAAGGAATGTCCTTTAACACCTTGATTTCTTGCTCTTGAATTTTCAGGGTGGCTTTGTTGGTGGTTTTGAGAACCACATCTCTTGTAGATCTTTTAGAGAATCTCACCATTACTTCCCCAGGCAGGTTTTTTTTCTTCACAAATTCTGGATATGTAATGTTTTGTATGAATTTTAACTGTTTTGTAAGGGCAGAAAGGTGGAATATAAATTTTGTGAATGAATGAATGAATGCAATCTAATTAGTTACTTGAAGCCAATCAGTATATTTTCACTTTATGGCTAAGTGACAGTAGTACACATTAATGGGGGTACATTTTCTTTTTTTCTTTTTTTTGAATATAAAGGAATGATTTTCACTGCCTTGAGTGATGCTTTCATTGCTTAAGTACTTCTTGGCTTAGTTGATGGAAAGCATAGGGAAGCTCCTTAACCGAAGTGTCTTTCATTTGTCCTGCACCAGAATGTTATTCCACCTGGTAGTATTAGCTCTGCATGGTTTGCTTCGAATGCACAGAGGGAACTATAAATCCATCAAAACACAATAAGGGAAGATGATGAGATTGCAATTAAAGCTTTAATTTATAACACAGGAGGGTATTCTCAAGAAGCTTTTTGCTGGACTGAATAACTTTTTATACCCAACGAGTAAGCGCCAATTACTGCATCCCCCCCAACTGAAGCTTTTCCTGTCAAGTCTAAGGCCTTGTGCAGACAGCAACAACTATTACCAGAGACAATCTTGAATACTAATTTGTCTGTCCTGGACCTCTTTCCTCCCCCTTTCATCTTGAAGTTCTAATCTCGACATCATATATTCATACAATAGCATGCTATCCATTCATAGCTGGTACTGTCTTGTACATCTTCATTTTCAATTTTCAGAGAATTAAAAGTATAGTTTCTTGGCACAAAACTTAAGGTCCTGTCCTTCACACAAGTATTAATTGAACAGAAGTTTGTTTCTGCATTTAATGAAAACATATCCTCTTTGCTATCTTAACAAGGAGATGCCTAATTTCCCCCCAAAACCTTGGTACTATGAAGCTCATCTTCGGCCACAATCTCCCCTCTCAGGCCTGACCATACTGTCAGTGAAACTATTCTGTTTACTGATGATGTTTCTTTATGAACCTTGACATGATGGATGGATAGAGAACAGAAGCTGTGCACATATTACTTTGCTTGACACCCTCTGGCCTCAGTGTCACCTCTGCTTTGTTCAGTGTCATGCTTCACAGTCACATGGATACCCAAAGGGATGAGCAAGATCACAAGAGGTTAGAGGGTCTGCAACACTCACATGCAAGCTTCAGGAAATCTTGCCTTCACACTTCTTTCTTTTAATGAACTTAATAGACAATTCCATTGTGCACTAGCACATTTGTCATACCTGTGAAATATGAATCACTATTCATGTATCCTCATATATATTTACAAATAAGTGATGTGATATTGAGCAATTAAATTATTATGTAAATGTGTGTATTATAGTGTATGTGTACACTATATGGGGTCCTCCCTGGTGAGCTCTGTATCCTGTGGATACCCAGACCTGTGGGTGTGGAGATAGGGAAGCAAGACAGCACAACAACTTCTAGTTGCCATCTACTGCTTATCCCCAGTTAACTGAATCATAATGGTGACACTAGCTGCTGGTGACACTCAGTGAGAGGAAAAGGACAGGACTGAACAGCAGAAACAGTGGCAGTTTGGTGTAGTGGTTAAGTGTGCGGACTCTAATCTGGGAGAACCGGGTTTGATTCCCCACTCCTCCACTTGCACTTGCTGGATGACCTTGGGCAAGCCATAGTTCTGGCACAGCTGTTCTCTCAAGGACAGTTCTCTCAGGGCTCTCTCAGCCCCACCTACCTCACAGGGTGTCTGTTGTGGGGAGGACAAGGGAAAAGAGTTTGTAAGCTGCTCTGAGACTACAAGTGAAGGGCGGGGTATAAATCCAATCTCTTCTTCTCTCTTCTAGCTGGGAAGCCCATGAACCACAATGGCAACAAACAGCTGCTTCCACTTTTTTGAAAAAGGAGAAGCCACAACAGTGTGTACACACCAAGGGAGGGAGAAGAGTCTGCTTCCTAAACATCTGCTTTGGATACCAAAGTATATATCCTTTGTTCTAAAATAGGCTGAGGACAGACTGGCAATCTAAAGCGGGGCAGGCACGCTTCACAAATGGAAGAAAGGAGCACGTTCAGACATGCGCATCTGTCCCTCGGCTCCGTTGCGTACTTACCCGTCTCCCAGTCGCTTTCCTTTCGCTTTAACAGGACACCGGTTTTTCCCGGTGTTCAGGGGCCTTCCTCCGCATGCCTCCCGCTTCCAAACAGTGTGAACTGGAAGAAGCGGGAGGCATCCGGAGGAAGTGTGAACGCACCGGCAAAAAGTTATGCGCATATGGCTACGCGGCAGTCTGAACGCTCCGTGGCAGTCTGAACGCTCCGTATTGCCGCTGATCCGCATTGCTCTGGCCAGTGTGAACGGCCAGCTCCATGGGTTTTTTCCCTCGCTCCAGTTCCCTCCGCTTTGCCTCCGCTTTAGATTGGCAGTCTGTCCTCGGCCATAGTTTCAGTCTGATATCTTGCCAAATAGAAAATAAATCTTTCTTTATACTCAATTTTTTCAAGCTTTTATTTCAACAACTGTTGTTATTTTTCTTGCCACATGCAAGAAAGCTGCATTTCCCACTCATTTGACTACTACAGTAGGCAAAAGTATCCTTTCTAGAACAGTTTTTTTCCCCCATGGGTCATAGTAGCATGGCATGGATAAGTTTATAGCATATTGACAAAATGAAGTGGGAAATATCATTTTGGATAAAGCAGCTATGCATTTGTCTATGAAAGTTAGTGACATTGGTTATTGCTCCAGTATCATGAAAAATCCTATAATGCATTGGAAAATATATGCTTTGCTAATCTCCATACAATCAGTTGCTCAGCAGCAGATAATGAAGGCATCATTAAATAAAGCTGAATGTTCCCTAATTTCTAGAGTCAGTGTAGTGGAAAGTAGCTATTTCTGATCCTCATTTCATTTTCTGCCATGTCTTTTTTTAAATGTCACTTGGGAATAGACCTGATTCTGAAATGCTTAGAATTAACCAAGGAAGTTGGTTGGAAGCTGAGAAAGTTAAAATCCCTCAGAATATGAAAATAATGCTAGAGAAAAATGCAGGGAATCAAAACAAGCCTAAAAGCTATCAAATAGTTAGTCCAATGCCTTTAGTTTTAGATCAAGCATTATTTAGATCAAGCATTATTAAGTCATATGGTGTAGTAGTTAAATGTTGTACTGTAATGGGAATTCAGAGTTCAAGAACCCGATTCCTATCCCAGAATCATCAGAACTTCAGGAATTAAAAGCTCAGAAACAAAATGGAAGATTTCCAACTATAAAAATGAGATCTACCAGGTAGGGTCGCCAACTCCTGGTTCAGAAATTCCTGGGTATTTGAGGGTGAAGCCTGGGGAGGGCTCCTCTCTGTTGGGGGGGGGGGGAGGTGAGAGACCTCAGCCAGATATAATGCCATAGAGTTCACCCTCTAAAGAAGCCATTTTCTCCAGGTGAAGTGATTAATGTGGTCTGGAGATCAACTGTAATTCTAGGAGAGCTCCAAGCACCATCTGGGGGTTGGCAACCCTACTACCAACTGAGAAAGTAATTTGCTAAGTTTAAGTTAAAAACTAGATCGAACAATTTAACAGGAATGGTTAGGAATTGTTAAAATGTTGCTTAAGCTTTTCTGTCTTGGAGAGGATGTGGTAAGAACATGCACAGGTAAGACGGTTCTGAGGAAAGGGTGTAACTGAACAGCTTTTTTTGTTTTTTGTTTTTGTTTGTTTTTTGCTTTTCAACTTTGATGTGAATGGTTGGATATCCTGTAGCTTCAGTTGATATCCTTAATTCCCAGTAAGTGAAGTAACACAGTGTGTTTCATAATCATTTGATTATTTTTTGTTGCTAGTGTATTGTGCTATAGTATCAATGAACCGGTTTGATTAATGAATCTAACCTATATATGTGCATGGCTGAATTTTGGAAAGGAACCTGTAGCACTGTGGCATACTCAGCAGATTTGAGCTTAGTGGAGCATTACCATGAAGCTTGCTAGGTAACCTTGTGTTAGTTAAACACTTTCGGCCTAATCTACCTCACAGGGCTATTGTAAGGGTAAAATAGGCAAAGAAAATTGATGTGTACCACCCTGAACTCCTTGGAGAAAAGGTGAGATAGAAAAGTAATAGGTAGAATGATCTTCAAAATTAACATTTTCAATAATCAGATGTAGCCAGTTCAAAATGTCCATTTTCTCCTCAACTGAGTATACCATATGCTCAGTGTAATGATTTGTTCAAATTTTTTAAAAGAGCAGTATTTTGAACATATTTGAATTGCAGCAGCTTGTGGCATTCCCCATTATTAGAGTTGCCAGGTCCCTCCTGACAACTGGTGGCGGATGGGGGACTTACCAGTAAGAAGGAGAAGGCCAAGATCCTGTCACCAGTGTCACACAGAAAGTGATGTCATCATGTCTGTGACTTCTGGGCAATGCTCTGGTATTTGGGCAAAACATCTATGGTAAAACCAGCTTCTACAATAGTTTTTGCCCCAAAACCAGAGCATCACCCAGAAGTCACTGGTTTGATGACATCACTTCCTGTGTGATGCCAGCGATGTGGCCTAGGCCTTCTTCTTTCTACTGGTAAGTCCCCTTGACTGGCCAACTGACTGGCAGGGCCTGGTGGCAGGGACCCCCGCCTCCACTGGGAAGGTCTGGTAACCCTACCCATTATGCAGGTAGTTGTCTGGTATCCACTGTTTGAATGCTGAGAATTCACTGGATGGTTGGGGGTTTTGGAACTTGTTGCCTCCTCAGCCTTCATATTTGATTTTAAAAAACTGCAAAAAACTATGATTCCAAACAAACCAGGCTGTAAGTCATATTAGAAAGATTGGATAAAAGTAATTTACAGACCTTACTGGGATTATTTCCCCACCCCTCAAAAAAGTATGAGTTGTTGATTCAGATGCAGATAACTGGCAGAGAAGGGGTTAGATATTGAGTGTACAAACATATGTGTTTTTTTTTCAAGTGTCCCATTGAATATGTAAATGCCTATCTAATATTTTCTAGTATTCAACAGGGATACTTGGACAAATGTAAGTAGGAATTGTGTTGAGTACAAGATCGCTCACACACACTTAATCCTTACATATATCTGGAACCTCACTTGGAATTCTAGATGTAAAGTAGGCAAACATACCTTTAAAATATATGACCATGAGTGAAGTTTGGTCAGGAAATATAGGTATAGTGAAGAGACCTGGCAGTCCTTATAAATGATGCAATCTAGACATATTTAAGCATTTTTAAGTCCTGTTCCTAGTGACAGATGGTTAAGAACCCACTTGGCTTTTTCTGGTGAAATTGTAGCAAAGGCTGAATAACACCTAGATACAAAATGCTTTAACTCCCAGCAAGACCTTTCATTCACCTGAAGAGCTAAGAAATGAATCAGAAATGAGGTATGGCAATTTGTAAAGGACAAAAAAAAACCCCTCTGGCTCACATACAAAAAAAGTCAGAACGTTAATAGAGAGAGCTTTAAAAGCTGAATGTTTATGTTTTTCTCTGAATTTCTAAAATAATTCACACTATAAGGCCAAAGTTATTTATAAGATATATATTTTGCATGGAAATTATAGTGCCTTCACATTACTTATTAGGTAGGAAAATGGAAATCCTAAGTGCTTTTAAACTGCTTCTAACATCTGAAATAAAATACATTGTAAATGCTAATATCCATGCAATGCCATTAGAATGGTACATATGCATGTGCGTCTATATTACTATAGCTATATGCATATATATGTCCCACACCAAAATGAAAGCACAATGAAAAAACAAAATTAGAAAACTAGCTCCCTTCAAAGTCACAATATAATTAAATCACTGGTTTGCAAAAGCCTCCTTTTTATTATACACAGTTACATTTTATTACTATAACAGCAAGATGAATTGCCTCTTAAATTACCATGAAAAAGCTATTATTAAGTAGAATAATACCACTGAAGCAATTTAAAAACCACCAACTACCAAATAATATTTCTTCTCATGGTTAATAGCACTCTCTGTTTATGCTGTGCTCAGCATTAAAATGATGTAATACAAACAAATTGAAATGCAAATATTGCATAACTTCAAGCAGAAGATATTAATTGAGCAGAGAACAATGATAAACTTTACTGTGATTTAGATATTTTAATTTTGTCTTCTAAAAATAAGACAACAGTTATGCAGATTGTATTTTCATAGATTGTGAAAGTGCAGCTGCAGTTCTTGCCGTATTAGGGAAAAGCTTTGATGTCAGGGGGGATTGAATCTCAAACTTGTGTTCTTTTAGTGATGAATTCAATATCAAATTAGCACAGCAGTGGTATGGTTATCTGAATGTATCCAAATGATAAAAAGGAAAAATCTATCCTACAGATTTTCATTTCAGATAGTGCTTCACGAGTTTCATGGCAGGTTTTAGTTAAGGGAAGTAAAACAGCACTGAAGCACAAGAGTGAGAACCATGATGACTCACAGGAGAGGAAATGTCATAGCCCACACTGATCCTATTTCTACTCTGTCTCCACTTAATCATGCTTCCCCTTCTTTGTTTGCTCTGGGTTCTTATGCTTGGTAGACCCTTTTTTCTCTTTCTCCTCCCACCTATTTATTTTGGCCCCCCTAGTCAGAGCTTTCCCTCTTTCCCTCCTCCTTTCAGTGCCAACCAGCTGCTGGGGGAATGGGTTTCAAGCTGAAAGCACATGCCCCAGCTACTACTGTTACCCCCAGTGGCCTGCCTCATTGTGGAGAGAAATTAACTATGAGACGGAGGAGGCCAAAGGGGCACTAGGGACCACACACCTGTGTATACAAAGGTCCAGTCCAGGAGGAAGTCTCCAGATGTGAAGAGTGAATCAAATTGTTTTATTAAGGAGTTTCCCTAATTACAGTCATACTATGAAGTCAAGAAAGAGCACACAATTCAGAGCTAAGAAACAAGAGGTAATGATAGCGAATAGTAGGATCAATTATGTGGGTTATACTACCTGTCTACATGTGCAGAAGTCCATGGACAAGAGATTATGGCCCAAACAAAGTTTGGGGGTGAACAGCCAGTTGGCATCCGGGCAGACACACAGTGAGGCCATGTACTTTGGTGGATATAGACATGGGAAAACAATGTGGACAAATGAGAAGCCTTGAGGGGCTTGTCTCAGGTGAATACAAAATATTTCCTGGACCAATAAGGGTTCCAAGGGAGTGTTACACCAGGAGGAATAAAACTTAGGTTTGACCAGTGAAGTCCCAGAGGGGCAGAGTCTGGATGCACAATAACGTTGATGAGATTAATGCCCATTGATGGCTCTACCAGAGCTGGCTGAATGGATTTGATGACCATTGATGGTCCTGCTGAGGCAGGTTGAATAGGTTCCCAGGCTTAGACAAAAGGTGGGAAATGGGTCCCTGATTGGCATCAGGAAGGATTGCTGATGAAACTAATGTTTAATTAATTTTATCTTGGTATCTCAAGGGATGGGGTAGGAAGGAGAGTTGTTTTATACAAAAGAGTTTTCACATAGGTATAGGAGTCACACAAAAGGGACTGCATGCAGCTTTGGAGACAGAGGGGCTATTTGCCAGGTGGCCACTGAATAGCTTTAGAAATGTAGACACTGTACCTGGTGGAACTTGCTGTTGTTTCATATGCTGTTCTTTCATACTCACCCTTTGCTGGGTGGAAGAGGAAGACTGGAGATTGCTTTGAGGGCTGCCTTGTGCAACCTGAAGTGGAAACCCTTTTGCAAAGCTTTAGCTATCTTTGTACCTCAGGCTAAAAGTGTCTTCCTTGGCCTGACTTTGTGGGTCTCTGGTTCAGGTCAGAAGTGGGGTGCCCCATTGTTGGAGCTGCTTGAGAGTAAGGCAGCGCTTCTGGGCTACACCATGAATCACCTAGCAGTGAGGAGGGGCTTAGTGGAACTCAGCATCTCCACAGCATTAAAGCGATGGCCTGAGTAGCTCTGTCACTCCTTCAGCAAATTTTTTTGTGAATTGCTGGGATACCCCAGGTGCTTACCAAACAAATAACCTCCAGTTGGGCATTATGCCCCCTGAATATTTGTTTGTTTTAAAATGTCTGCACATGCACATACATTGCTTTTTAGACTTTGGGGTTTAACCCTAACTCCCACCCTTTTATATTTTTCTCCAAATGCCCAAGTTTTGCAGAAACATCTACCAATTCTCTAGAAGCTATATTATCTGTCTGTCTGTCTGTCTGTCTGTCTGTCTGTCTGTCTGTCTTTTAGCCCACCCTCCCTGCAAGCAGGCTCAGGGCGGGTTATAACAACAATAAAAAACACAATTCAATATTTAAATATAACAATTATTAAAACCCAAATCACAATAGAGCAATTGATATCAACAGCAGCCATTGATGGCACCATTCAGCCAATCTATCTCTATCTCCATCTGCTCCTGTGTAGATTCCCCATATGCTTACAGGTGGATGACAACTGATATCTGATAGGAGGAACAGTCAGACGAAAGACTATGCAGATGACAACAATGCAACAATGCATGGTAGGCCAATATAAATAGATCTTCACTGCCTCAACCATAGACTTGGTGGAACATCTCCATTCTGCAGGCCCTGCAGAACTGCACTAAGTCCTGTAGGGCCCAGATCTCAGAAGGGAGAGTGTTCCTCCCAGCTGGTGCCAGAGCTGAGGAGGCTCTGGTCTGGTGGAGACTAAGTGATCATCTTTGAGGCTGGGGATTATCATCAGATCTTGATATATCAAGCTTAATGGTCCACAATGGACATTTCGGGAGATGTTCCTGAAGATATGTTGGTCCCAGACCACGCTGGGCATTAGGGTTAAAACCAGAACCTTGAACTTGACCCGGTATTCAACGGGAAGCCAGTGCAGCTGGCAGAGGCTGGTTGCATTTGTTCTCTTAGCGGTGTTCCTGTAAGAACATGCACCACTGTGTTCTGCACCATCTGGAGTTTCCTGATCAGTCTCAAGGGTAGCCCTGCACAGAGCAAGTTACAGTAATCCAGCCTGGTAGTAACCATTGCATTAATCACTGTGGCTAGGTCAAGGGGGGAGAGATAGGAAGCCAGTTGCCAGACCGGTGAAGCTGGAAAAATGCTGATCTGGCAGAGGCCTCCATAGATAAGCATCCAAAATCACACCCATGCTCTTTACTGTTGGCACTGGTGTCAACAGCACCTCTCTCCCCCCAAGCACCAACCTCTGTCCCTACCTGTGGAGAAAAGAGATGAACCTCTGTAAGGCTGTCCCATGTATCTCCACATTGGTGAGGCAGTGGCCCATAAAATCATAATCAACCATATCGAACACTGATGTCAAGTCAAGTAATAGCAGCGCCGATCATCTATCTGCCTTGATCCAGGTGTCTGGAGGTCATCTGTAAGAGCAACCAGCACTGTCTCCATCCCACAGCCTGTGCAGAAACCTGACTGGAACAGATCAAGGGTCGAGGAATCATCCAGGAAATCCTGGAGCTGTTTGGCTACCATTCTTTCAACAGCCTTACCCAGGAACGAAAGGTTTGAAACTAGGCAGTAGTTGACTGGGTCAGTGGGATCCAGGGATGGTTTCTTTAGGCACAGTCTCATCATAGCCTCCTTTAAAGCTTCTGGAAAAGTCCCTGTACTCAGGAACAAATTGATTATATCTTCTGGGGGAAGGAGCATATCTCATCATGGCTGGCCTTCACCAGCCATGATGGGCATGGGTCCAGAAGGCAAGTGGAGGGTTTCACAGCACCCAGAATCCTATCAACCTTATCCTGAGAGAGCTCGTCCCATCACTGTACCTGAATTTCCCATATTGTATCAATATTGACTGGCAGTTCCTGGTGGAGCAACAAGATTTTATCTGTAAAACAGCACACAAAAGCCTCAGGACTAATTGCTGAATTACTGCCTTTTTGCATTCCTTGAGAAAGGGACGTTAATGATCTAATTTTTCTAAATAATTGAACTGGGAGAGAGCTAGCAGATGCAGTGGAGGCCACACAGAAGAAGAGTTGTTTTTTATACCCCACTCTTCATTACCTGAAGGAGTCTCAGAGCAGCTTACAATTGCCTTCCCTTCCTCTCCCCACAACAGACACCTTGTGAGGTAGGTGGTGCTGAGAGAGCTCTGAGAGAACTGTGACTGACCCAAGGTCACCCAGCTGGCTTCATGTGGAGGAGTGGGAAATCAAACCCAGTTCTTCAGATTAGAGTCCACTTCTCTTAACCACTGCACCACACTGGCTTTCACAGCCACCTCATAGGATCTCATAATCATCCTGTAAGATGTTCTTGTAGCTTCATTACAAGTCCACTGCCAAACTCACTCTTGTTTCATCCTTCGTAGCTCCATGGTATACCATGGAGCTAGTTTGGTATGGGGGCAAAGAGGCCATTGGGAGTTATTTTCTCAATGACTTCAGAGAGTTGGGTACTGCAGTCCTCTACCAGTGCATCTAATGAGTCGCTGGGGGCATTGGATTCTGCAGGACATTCTGGAAGCCAATTAGATCCATCAATCTCCATGGGTGAACATAAATCAGCTCACCGCCTGATCAGGGAGGAGTTGGGATACTCAACTGAGCCTTCAGGGCAAAGTGGTCATACCATGGCACCGCATCAGTGGCATCTAAGTCCACATTTATCCCCATCCCAAAGATCAAATCCAGGGTGTGGCCTGCTTGATGCATGGGGCCTGATACAAAATGAAAGAGTCCCAGTGCTGCCATGGACAACATTAGGTCTGTAGCCTGCAAGAAGGTGGCTGGATCAGCATGGACATTGAAATCCCCCAGAACTGGGTTACTCCAAGGCTGAACCCACCTCCGCCTCCAGCAGGTGCAACAGGGTATCTGCTGGTGCACTAGGCAGCTGGTACACCAGGTAGATAGCCAAACTTTCTTCAGTGTCCCATGCCAGACCTACACAATCAATGCTGGTGATCTTTCATGCTGGGAGTGACCTGAAGGAGAAAACTTCCCAGATGAGCATCCTTTTGTCTGGGACTGATGGAGGACTAACCCCCCCCCCCGGGGGCAGCTTTCTCAGGGCAACCATCTCACCCTCCCTCACCCAGGTCTTGGTCATGCATGCCTAGTCCATTGCTGTGCTGCAAGATAATTCCATGTAAATGTGTTGATCCACAGGCCAAGATGGATAATAGATATATGATTCTAATATTGGATTATTTTGAGCATTCACAAAAGTAACTGAAGATGCTGAAAACAATTTAAGAACCCAGGAGTCAACCCAACAGTGCTAAGTAACACTGATAGACCACAAAGCAGATTCAATAACTGTTCCTAAACTCAGTGGCTCCTGGAGCAGATCAAACTGGCAGTGCAGTTCTAGACAGAGTTATATCCTTCTAAGGCTTTAAATGACTTAGAAAGGTATAATTCTATTTAGAATTGCAGTGTGAAGAAAATATATATGTAAACTACAAGTGAACACTGGCATAGCATTTATTTATGCTACAAACTAGCCTTAAAAAAATCTATAGTTGTTTCCTGCTGTCATTGTAAGGTGTAACTTACCTGCTGATTCTTCTGCCTATTGTATCATTAAAAAAGAGTGCAACTAATAATAAAATCTTTGTGTTCCAGTGGCACAGCTGCCTACTAGTAATTATCCTGGCTAACACAAATGGTTCTTCCTGACGGGAATACTGACAAGTCTAATTGCTTGCGGCTGTTGGACATCTAGCAATGTCAGCCAGAGTTTTGAACTTTGGGTTATCATAGACTGTATAGTTGTTTCAATTATGTTGCATGTTGATTTGAGAGTCAACCTTTTAACATATTTGACTTTGATGTAAGATGGCAAATGCATTAAAATAAGTGCAAGTAATATTTTTGAACTTCTATGTAGTCTACTCTATATGATAGCAAATACATTAGATTCAGCAATATTCAATGTGTAATGTAATTAACATCATCCACTGCCTATGACTTCTTTTTTTTACGTATTGCCTGCACAATAACAATAGGAATCTAATTTGCCTTCACTAGCCCTTTTGTATTTTTTTGAAACAATATTGGGAATCTGGACAGAATGAAAAGAGAAGTAAAATTTATGAAGGGAAATAATGCAAATATCTGGACTGGAAATTAATATCAAGCGCTCAAAATAATAGCAAGCATTCAGCAATACTAGAAGTCCATATTGCTCCAGTCATCAAAACAACATATAGATTATTCAAAACAAAAAGAGAAGCAAAAGGCCAAAATGGGGAAAGGGGGGCTACATCTACCATTTTGCCCAGGCAAGGGTTCCAGCTCTAAGACTGGGTCTGAAAGTCCAGGAAAAAAATAGTCCAAATTCCATAAGGTAGCAAAATCGATAAATTTTATGATATCATAAAATTTAGGTAGCTGGATCCAGTCAAAAGTACTTGGGGGTTTAGATTCTAGTATCACTGACAGGACAGGTAGTCAGGTCCAAAAAACATGGTGCATTTATTATATACAGGGGTCCTCTGGAGCGGGAGCGCACAGGAGCGCAGCTCCAGGAGTGAGGAGCCCAGGGGGCGGGCACATGACCAAGCCCCACCCCCTCCTCGGCTTCCCCAAGCAGTGCAGAGGTGCAGCGCCCCAGGGAAAGCCCTGCTAGGGTCTTTATTGTTTTTAATGTTTTGTTTTAATATTGATAATTTTATCATTGTTCCTTTTATGACTGTGTGCTGCTTTTCTAGAGACTTGCTCAAGGTGGCATACAAATTTTCTAAGTATACCATTTTTTATCTGGGCACATGGCACATAAGTACTGGAGAAATTTCACCAACCCTTCAGCAGCTTCCACCCCATCAGTTTGGTGTAGTGGTCAGGAGTTGGACTCTAATCTGGGAGAATCGGGTTTGATTCTCCACTCCTCCACATGCAGCTGCTGGTGTGACCTTGGGCCAGTCACAAGTTCTCTCAAAGCTGTTCTCTCATGAGCAGTTCTCAAAAGACCTCTCTCAGCCCCACCTACCTCACAGGGTGTCTTGTTGTGGGGAAGGGAAGGGAAAGGGATGGGTGGTGCACATGTCCTGGGTATCTCAAGTCTACTTGAAACCTGGTGGTTTCAAGGAAGCAGAAAGAGAATGAGGGTGTGTTCTTTACGCTTATTTTTATTGCACAAAGTATTGGATGGGGAAGGGAATGGAGGAAGAGCAGGTCAGTTTCACTCACCTGTGGAGTAGAGTCTGAGGGGGTGGGTGTTGCCTTCTGACACACTTCCGGTATGTTAGGGGGTGTGGCATATATGCAAATGAGTTATGTTAATGAGCTCCTGAGCTCTTTTTCTATGAAATGACCCCTGATTATATATATCACAATGGAACATTCTGTCTGCCCCCCCCCCCCCCCCCGCTATTTGTATGAGCTGGTTTAGTCTCACGGAGTAGATTCCCAGCTTAGTTAGTTCTGTTTGCTAATTAAAATTGTAGACTGCATAAGCATCCTTGTCCTGAAACCAGTTTGTCCCATCCCTGGTGCAGGCCCATAGCTACACAGGTGCACAAAAGGGTTTGGCTGCATCAAGAAGGAGGAGGAGGAGGAGACTGGATTTATACACCGCCCTTCACTCAGAGTCTTAGAGTGGCTTACAAACTCCTTTCCCTTCCTCTCCCAACAGATACCCTGTGAGGTGGGTAGAGCTGAAAGAGCTCTTTCCAGAACTGTCCTTGAGAGAATAGCTCTGACAGAAGGTCATCCAGCAACTGCAAGTGGAAGAGTGGGGAATCAAACCCAGTTCTCTAAGGCTGATTTTACATCTGACTTTCCCGCTGGAATCATTCTAGTTTCAAAAAAACCTGCCCACACTTCTGTGCGGTGTGAAACTGTGCTGCTACTGAAATGTCCACATCTACTAATTGCCCTCCTGTGGTCAAGCTAGTATTCAACCGTTTTATTCTGCATTAAACAATTGTGGTTTTTTAGTGCAATTAGACCCCCTGGAGTGAAATTTCACACCACTGTGAAATCAGCACAGGAAAAGACAGCAGTCAAACTACTTTAGAGGGGAGGTGTAAAATCAGCCTAAGATTAGAGTCTGTGCACTTAACCACTACACCAAATCAATAATTTGCCATCCCCCTCCAGTCAGCACTAGAGGTTGTAAAATCTGTCACAAGTCTTCTGCCAATGAAAGAGGGTATTTCCCTACCTTGGGTAGACCAAGGTGGCTATCATTCTGTGCCCTCAAAAACTGAAGACCATAATACAGATGGTAACAGAGAGGTAACAAGAGAGGCCAGATGATGTTTGATGTCTGCTGTCTCACCCAAAAGTCTGGCAGAAGAGCTCCATCTTACAGGCCCTGTCCATCTGGCTATGCTCTGAAGCACAGTACACAGTCCTTTTCCCACCTTAGCTTGCTAATCATGCCAATCATGGATTCC
The DNA here is from genome assembly GCA_029233225.1 of Lepidodactylus listeri. NCBI lineage: Eukaryota > Metazoa > Chordata > Lepidosauria > Squamata > Gekkonidae > Lepidodactylus > Lepidodactylus listeri. The sequence continues at coordinate 110,830,182 of JARCFY010000001.1, read as the reverse complement.
TCTGATCTGCAGCACTGTAGCACATTAAGGTAGACGCTTTTGGGGAAGGCTCTATTTTAACCCAAGTGGGGAATGTTCAAAAGTAGTTGGGATCAGAGAGGGTAGATGTTGTTTTGAACTTGATCATCTCTGCTGTGTACACCTTAAGAGTAGAAACCTGGCTGAATACCCTATTCCTGACTTGCAAGTAAAAGGGAACATCACGTAGTGTCAGAAGTGGTCCCTTTACTTCCATGGTAAAGCTCAAGCACTACAGAAGAAGATTCCAACTTATACCCATTATTCAGTAATGGAGCATTTCACCCTTCCTCAGACTTATCCTTAAGGGGAATTTAGGGAAGACCCTGATACAATGGGAACAGAAATTAAAATTATACCTAGCAGTCACAAAGGCCAAATAAGAGTCTGAGGGTTATGCAATTGCACTCTTGTTTTATTGCATAGGAGAAAAAGCCCTTGAGATTCATACTAATATGCAAGGGGTGTTTGTAGGCTCTGACAATAAAACTGTACCAGAGGTTTTAACAGCCTTTGAATCTTACTGAGGACCCAGAAAAAATCATGTGTTAGAGATACTAGTTCTGGCAATTGACTATAATGAGGCTGCTGGAATAGATGATTTATTTTGGTGAGCCTATATAGTGCCTCACATAGAACCTGCTAAGAAAAACAGTTTTCAAACACTATGCAGATGTTTTTGAAGGATTTGAAGAATTGGTCAAATTCTTGATACTCACCTTTCAAATTCTTTCTTTCCAAAAAAAGAGGGGAGGGGGGAGAACAAGGGGAGGAAATCTTCGAATCCAACTGCATAAGATTTTTAAAGGGGGGGGGGAGAAAAACAAGATATACATAAATACAAGACAATCATCATCATCATCATCTCTAATAACCACTAATAAGCTCTCCCCACAATTATCTGGAATACTCTTTCTTTCTGCATTGTATCAGCAATTTGTACTTTTGTTGACACAGCAATTGGGAAAGCAAGTCATGAGGATACAGATATAGAGGTTACTGAGGTAAAACTTTCAGGCTGAGGACAGACTGGCAATGTAAAGTGGGACAGCCCCACGTTGGAAGTGGAAGAAGGGAGCGCGTTCAGACATGCACATCTGTTGGTCGGCTCCGTTTCACACTTACCCGTCTCCCACTCGCTTTCCATCTGCTTTAACAGGACACCGGGAGAAACCGGTGTCTAGGGGCCATCTTGCGCTTGCCTCCCGATTCCAGGCAGTGTGAACCGGAAGAAGGCGGGAGGCAAGCGGAGGCGGCAGTGTGAACACGGCGTTTTGCCAGTTTGCGCATGTGCGCAAATTGCCGAAACAGCCCTATCACGAGCTGCGGAGGCCGGCCCACGTAGGGCCACTCCGCAGCAGTCTGAACACTCCGTATCGGCACCATTGCGCAATACACCAGCCGGTGTGAACGGCCAGCCCCGAGGAGTTTTTCCCCTGCAGCAGTTTCCTCCGCATTCATCTCGCTCCAGATTGCCAGTCTGTCCTCAGCCTCAAATGTATATACAGAACTGAGATTTGTGAACAAACAAGAGAGTGTTGTTGTAGCTTAATTTCTGAGTTTCAAATTCTTTTCAGTGAGAGGTTTTTGCTTACTATATATTTCAGTTGTTACACAGAATCTTAAATACAGTTTCTTAGAAGATAGCTTTCTGCTTCTAAGTGATCTAGGTTTTCCATTTAGATATTATAGTTTTCCAGTAACTCTTGTGGTGTCTAAGCTCTTCCCCTTTATCACAGACCAGGGTTCCCTTCCCAACCCCTTCCTACTGGCTAGAGATTATTCTTCGTGACCCTAAGAAGCAATCCTTTTCCTATTTGGCTTGCCTGAGTTTTTTTCTAACTCCTCAAATCTTCTGCCAAATTGCTCTTCCAGTACTATATGTCTGTATAAAGCAGTGTTGTAGCTTTCTTGACTGAGAATCTGAATTTTCCCTCAAAGTAGTTTTAATATATCTTAGACAATGGAGTCCCTCTTCTTCTTTCTATAGAATTACTTTTCTGACAGTTCCCTGATAGAAATCACTTACTCCCGAAGTCTCTTCCCTCAGAAGCCAAACCCTCTGGCTACTGATCCAGATGTTAGATTTAAAACAAAGACTCAAAAGGCGAATGACTCTTTTCCCTCCAGATCATCTGTTTTATTTCTTCTCTAAACTGATACTGGCCAATCAGAGAATGAGTATAGCAGCCAATCACATGAACTCTTCTCTCTAAGGAAGATCAACAACCTCCCTGACTCTCTGTTCCAAGCAGCTTTTTAAAAACCTGCTTTTCTGTGCAATCCAACACAAGAACCCTCCACCAATACTTAAAGCAGAGTACACTGCTCCTTTTGTTATTTTATATCTTTTCTGCAACATTTCATGGATGTTATTTAGGCAAGTTATTAGGGGAAAGTTAGGTTTACTGCTAGATAGGCTGCCATACATAGATCCTTGTGCACGGCAACACTGTTGCATGCAAAGTCCTTTACACCAGGATATGACATTCTTGTTTTCATCATGTTTCATGTTTATTGCCACTTAATGGACAAAGGAACATTTATCTGTTTAGAAAGAAAACTGACCATACTTCTGGGAAGAAGAGAAAAAGCTAATCTTTTCCTCTTTTCCCAAATGGATATCAGGACATATTACACTTACCACATTCCTGGATGTTGATGGGATGTGTGACACAAGTACTTGTCATGAGTCTTGATTAGAATAGTCTTGATTAGTCAAGGCAGGCTTCCTCCAGGTTGTTTGCTTAATACTTCCATATTTTTAGTGTATCTGCCTTGAAACAAATGGATTAACAATTTACTGATTCTGTAGGGTGAATAGAAAAAGAGGGTAAAGAACAAACCAGATTTCAGAATTCAGACATGCATTAAGCTTTTTGTCTATATTTCAAAATTATGTCTTAATTGTATTATACATCCATAGAACACAAGACTCACATGTAGAACATGTAACCAGAATTAGTAAAGTCACTTCCAGTAATCAGTTCCAATCAATAATCTAAACCATATTTGAGTTCAGTGAACAACAAATAAAGATAATCTGTTGGGGCAGGGAGTATCACATTAGTACTACAAGCCTCAAAGTATTTCTGAGGGACACATGAAAGATAGTTGGACACAAGAGTTTCTGTGGAAAATCCTCTATAATATTCAATTGCTTCATCAATATTTTAAGTGTGAATGTAATAGTCACTTATCCAAATGCTGCTCAGCTTCCCAAATCACTCTAAGCTATCATAAAAGATGGAATATACAGAGAGGTAATAGAGAAACATTGCCAGCATAGAATACAGATTCAATTTATTAAAGAAATTATTCTTCACTTGTAAAGTTGCTGCTAAGGTTCTTTTTTCATTTTTTTCACAACCCACATTTGGTATATTTTAAACACTATTAAAAGCTACATTTTTTAAAAAAAGATGGAGAGTAGTAACAGCAGCTCTTTAATTCCTTTGAATAATATTGTGTAAATAAACTGTAGTTAGCTCAGGCAGAATACACCTAAGAAAATAATTAAAACTGGTATCTATTCTCAAACTGCTCCCTTGATTACAGATTCTTCTGGAGGAGAAACTGATCAGATCCTTCTTTTCCATCATTTGAGCTTCAGTGAAGATGCCTTGAGATATAAACAGCATTTTACATCTCATTCCCAGAGATACATGTGATAAAATTTTAAGTTTTCTACCCACCTATTGGGCACTAGCAGTGACTACAGTGTCAGAATTAGAAAACAGTTTGAGGATTATAATTCTGGGAATGTCCTAATTACAGATGTTGTTTGTTATAAGTGCTAGATTAACAACATTGCATCTTAAAACTCCCAAAATATAATGTTTCTGTAACTTTACTATTCAGTTCAAAGATATGATGTTTTAACTTGTATATAATTGAGCACTGGATTATTCATTAAAATAAAATCTTAGTTTTTGTTTATGAACTTCTACTTCGAAATGTGTACTTCCTAAAAAGGAGGTCCAATCTTACAAAATCACTTGAATTAAATTCTGTTCTCACAAAAACAGGCATGTTTATCTGAATCTACTTTAAGTACTGCCACTCCTAGGAATTGCTTAGTTTTGCTCAAGGCAGAATCCTGTGTTTTAAAATGTATTAAAAATCCATAAATATACTACAGAATTTTAAAATGTGGGAAAGCTGCATCATCCAAAGATGCTTGTTTCTCAGGGTAGGTCCCCAGTCAAATCTAAGGGTATGGGGGGATATATAAAGCATAAAACAAACATGGAAGAGAAGGGAGAGAGAGAGAGAGGGAGAGAGAAGGAATGCTCAGCTGAACGTTAACCCTTTACCAATAATCTTTTTCTTCCATTCCCTCCACATTTTTTTTAGTGACCAAACTCATTCCTGGAATATGAACCTAGCTGGAAGTGAATGTACTTCTGGTGAATTACTACAGGGGTACAGTTGTTGGTGGGAACCTATCACCTATATGCTCTTTGTTGGTTTAAATGCTACCTCCCACTTCACATGTGATTGGTGCAGACCACTGTTAAGATACATGGCTCTGCCCATATCAGGTATAGTTTGGATCTTAGGAAGGAAGTGCCTACTCCTTAAGGAGGGATGGGGGATGTATTCTGTTGATGGCAGAGTTCAAATAATATCCTTAATTTCTGGGTTAAGTTTCAGCCAATATCTAGTTTCTCTAAAAAAAAAAAGCAATGAACAAAACTGACATAACTTTAGAAAACTCATTTTGAGTATGTCTGCTTTGCCACTCTTCAAAAATATCTAATATTGAACTTGTGACTATTTGACTCATAATTCATAATGTAGTTTGACTTGGATATACAATGATTGTATCTATCAACGATCTACATGCACAAAAATCACACATAACAGCATTCTGCTAACCATAGTATTTACTTTTAAAACGGGCCTTTGACTGAAGAATTAAAATTGACTTCTTTCTTCGTACTAAATGCATTACTTGGAAGTAAATTCTATTTATCTGGTGTTACTTTCATACAATGACCCTTATCTAGAAAAGCTGTATTATCTATTTATCTGTTTATCTAGGCTGCATACCTGCTAATGAGACCTCTCTCAGCCTAATCTATTATCATTATATAAACAGACACAGTTTTCACCTACTAACATGAAAGTCAGTGAGCCTGGACTGAATATGGTACAAGTTCTTCTACACTGCCTAACAGGTAATTGTAAGCTCCTTTCCCTGTCTCCTAATCTGGTAAAATCAAACAATAAAGCACTGTGAAACAGCATCTTATCTTCAAGGGGGGGAAATATAAAGAGAACTGACAGAATCAAAAAGTAAGTTCTCTCCTGAGGATTGTCCTACATGCAAATGTAATTGTTTTAGAGATGTTAAGTTAAAGTGCAGCTGTCCCTACTCATCCCCATCTTGTAGTTGCCAGCATTTAGTACTGACACACAGATGTTCCAGGTGTTACTCATTCATGCTGCAATGTAAAACATATTGGAACTCGCCATTTCAGAATGTGGTCTGTCTCTTTTCCTTTGCCAATGAAAGATGTGGTAGCCAAAAAGGAAAATATAGCAAGAATCCTGCAGAGAAACACCTCCCAAGGCAGGTGGCTGAAATAATGAGGGCAGAACATATACAAATTTCTGTGACTGAGAATTGTATTATTAGTAGGTAGCAACAATGATCCCCCACTTTCCTTTCTATTTTTCCTGAATGAGCAGCCCCTTTTCTTTCTTCTTTGTTTTGCTTTCTGCCCCACCAAGTTGTTTAAATGTAAATGGATATATGCTGACCCAGCCTAGGGAACTGAGGGACCAACTAAAATCCTTCTTTTGTCATTGTCTGCTTACAGCACATGAGACAGTAACAGTAATTCAAAACTAACAAATGGCTTTATTTAATTTTTGAGGGGAAATGGTCAGGTGGGTATCAGGTTTAGGACTTTGAAGATGAACAGGTGACAGGAATGTAGCAACGTTATATTAGTATAAACAATAAGTTTATCTCAGTCAACTAGCTATATAGTTATACAGACAGGTTTTTAAAACTGTGGAGAGTGTTCTCTTGGCAGTTACTGCTTAAATAAACAAGCATAAGCTTCCTGGTTTCAAAAAACCTTAAGATTGTGAAGAGAGGAACATTCACACAAGTTCCAATTTTCCTTCTTAACGATAGGGATCACCCCTCTTTACTAGGAGCTATTTTCCTCTGGAAGGGCTAATCATCCCACTTCCCTAATTCAGGATCCTCCTTGCGCCTCTCACTTTGCTTAACTCTCCTTCACTGTTCTCACTCCACTCTCAACTGTCATTCTTAACTACCACTCTTAACTGACATTGTAGAATTTCATTTGAATCCCCTGTCACTCAAGGTTCTCCGATGAAGTTAAAGCATTAACCATTTACTGTCTGTTACAGTAGATCTATCTCAATTCTATACCCAGGCAGACAATCCTATTAAAAACAAGGGGATTTAAACATCCTAAATAGTATTGCAGCTCTAGAATAATAGAACACAATAATATTTTTTCAGAACTTAGAAGTGGAAAACAATATTGACTTATCCTTCAAATTCTTACTGTTGTCCTAAGTTTTCCAGAATTTCACAAGTATCATTAGTGTATCTATGGAAAAGGAAAGTTCTTGAGACTACTATGGTTTGGGAGGTTTTATGGGGGGAAAGCAGTATTCTCTTATACTGATTTATATTGCTTTATTGAATGATCCCTACAGATATTTTATTTAATTATTCTCATGCTTTTTATAGACTTTTGTAAATGGCATCAGAATTTGGGGAAAGTGGTATATAATTCTAAGAATAAATAAATTATATGCCAAAATGATATTTATTAACTATTTGAAGGGATAGTCCTAGGCAGGTCTACTCAGAAGTAAGTCTCATTTTATTTTTAGAGTTTATTCTCAAGGGAATGATCTTAGGACTGTATCCACAACATATTTGATTCGATAAACTTTCACATTTCCACATCCGTACAACAATAGGCATTATAGTTATTGGGATGGCAGTGACTCCTACCACATAAAAAGACTAACTTTCAAAATAAAATGTGCATACATAGTTTATGTTTGGTTTAGTTTTTAAGTAATTAACATTTGAGTCACCAGTACTGTTCTGCTATTTTAACCATTCAAAGCCATGCCTCTGTCTGGATACAAAGGGATAGCCTCAAAATCTCCTTGCTGTTTTTGGGGAAAAGGACTGAATGATCATGTTTCCTACTTTGTTTCTTTTATGTTTCCTTATATTTTGTCTGTGGTTTCACTTCCCTTTTCACTGTTGGTTTGATAAATTTATTTATTTTGTTCACACATTATGCTTTTATACTTTTGCTATGGAATGTATATGTCCTTTATATGCTTAATGTATCAGTATCAGTAATGCATCAGTAATGTATCAGTAATGTATAACATTTATTGATGCAAAACAATATTGAAAATGAATATACTTTATAGGATAAATTTGGAACAAGAAAACAAAACCAAGTATTATGGCTTTAATTTGAACAAGGGAGAACACTGAAACAATGTACTCAGATTGTATAAAGCAGAACTGAGAAATATGAATTGCCCCTTAAGGAAGATAAGGGTATAGTGCAAGAGATAGCTGGTATTCTTTCCTTCTCCCTCACTCCTTTTCTTGCATGAAAAAGCACTTCACATTATAAAGCGCTGAGGCTAGACTCACCAGAATAAAGACATCAGCTTTTACCTTCTACCTGTCCAGGGACCTAAACAACAGCTCCTCTACTTTAAATGTGAGGATTAAATGTAATAAAGCAGATTTTGAAGGAGCATTTTGCTTTCCAAGGACAGTGGTGGAAATAACCTTTTGGTGCTACTCATCCTGAGTATTGAGATTGCTTACTACTAAGTAATAATGCAAAATGCATAAGTGTTATTTAGGACCAGCAGACAGAACAAGCATTTACAAAGGGGTTGAAAAGGAAGTCAATGCCATATAAATATTTCAGGAAAACAACTTATCCACTCAGCATGCCCAACTGTCCTGCACTGTGACAAGAATACTGCAGTGGATATAGATAATACAAAATGACAGGTGTGTGAATTTATATAAAATGTGCATGTTTCACAGAGTGTCAGTTTTCTTTGTGAGCTTTTCTTTTATTCTAGATAGTTTAATATATATTTGTTATTTGTTTAATACATTTTTACACTGCCCTTCCTCTAAGGAGTCCAGAACAGAAACTTGGTTCCTTTTCCTTCTCCATTTTGCCCTCACAACAACTTCATAAGGTAATTAGGATGAAAGCAATAGTGATTGGCCCAAAGTCACACAGTGAGCTTCATAGTGAATAGGGATTTGAACTTTGGTCTCCTCAAGCCTAGTCCAGTACTCTTAAAATTACCCAACACTGACCAAATTTATTCAGAAACATCCATGTAGATCTGTAGTTTGAACTGATGCCAAATGTTGGTAGGTGTGGTGGAACAGTTCCACTCTGACCTGCGAGACTTATTCTACTATGCCCTCCAAGGCATCTGGGCAGCAGTGGCTGCCCAAGATCTCTGCCTCGCACATGCCACTCAGCTGACTTGTGCGACATCTGGAGAGGGTTTTGCCCACCCATCCCTTGAATGAGACACCAGACAAGTCATGGGTTAAACTGGGAATTTATTTACACACATACTGATCTGCATCTATTAGATCAATTAAGCACAGGTTACATTGTTCCTGTAAGCAGGCTTCCCTAGGACAAAACCACCCTGGCTTTGAGCTGGGTCCAGAAGCCTTGCATACCCCCTCATCACAGCCCGTACTTCCAATGCATGTAGGAGATGTGAGAGCAGATACTAGCCCATGACTGCTAAGCCTTCAGGCTTGTCATCTGCTCCTCCACCCCTAGTAGGCCACATCCTGGGTCTCCTGGACTGCTAAGCCGCTAGGTACTCAGTTTGAGACCCCTCCTATTGCTGGTACCTCAGGGTGTTTGTCAACATGAATAAACCCCTTCAATCATGCCCACCTTCGCAGTAAGGGCCTAACCAGGTTACCAGGCCTGTTCATACCACATCCCCCTGGACCATGTGAAGCAGGTGAAAAAAGGTCCCCCTTCATGGACAATCTGAGTGAGACCCAAAAAAATTCCTGCTCCACCCCATGAACCAGTGACTGGCTAATCCCACATGGTCTGTGACAGAGGGCAAGTGGGCAGAGAGCTCGTCTTTGGCTGGAATGGTGCAGGGATAGCTGCTGCCCCCAGATCCATCCCTGCAGTCATTCCTGATAGGCCAGTGTTTCCATGCTGGCTTTGATAGGCTCCCCTACCCCCATGATCACATTCAAAGATGTGGGGGGGGGGTGGCAAAAGCCTACACTTGCTCCAGGGCAAGCACCGAAATTCTTTCCGTCTCTCAGTTCAACTGCTGCTATTATCATCTGGCATTTGTAGGAATGGCCCACTAAGAAGATCAGGGCTCCCAGTTTTGTGGACTCACTTCTGTGTCTCCCACTATCCAAAATCTGGTTAATACAGAGACTGCTTACTGCCTTGTGCGTCACTGGAGGAATAGCCTTTGGAACTGACTTCCCCTCCCCTACTTTCTGGCACCTGGAACGATGAAAGTCTAATCTGATACAGACATGGTATGACCTTTAAAGTCCTTCATGGCCTCTCAAACACATATATATTAAAGGTGAATACTATGGTATGTATTATCTTGATGCTTGTTATCTATGACACATCATTACACTTAAGGATCTTTTCTAGCTCCTTCATGACTGCCCTTCCCAGTCTCAATCTCCTTCCGATTTCTTGGTTGCAGTCTCCTTTTTGGTTAATGATGCAGCCAAGGAACAGAAAATCTAGAACAATTTCAATTTCTTCATCATCAGTTTTAAAGTTGTGTAGTTATTACTTTTGTCTTCTTGACGTTCCACTGTAATTTTGCTTTGGCACTTTCTGCTTTAAACCTTCAGCAGTAGACATTTCAAGTCTTTACTATTTTCTGCCAGTAATGTGGTATCATCTGCATATCTCAATTTTTTAGTGTTCCTTCCACCAATTTTCACTCCATCTTCATCTAAATCTAATCCAGCTTTCCTTATGATATGTGCTGCATATAGCTTGAAGAGAAGGGAAGATAAAAGACATCATTGTCAGACCCCTTTGCTAATTGGAAACCATTCTGTTCAAGGGCAGGGACACTGGAAAGGCATGTGGCATCAGTAACATCACCCTGTAACTTCCAGGTACCTTAGAGATTCTGGGGTTTTACCCAAAAGTGATATATTGGCACAGAGACTGGCAGTTTTCCCCCCTTCCACTGCCACTAAGATAATTGGTGGGTGATCTCTTGCCATCATGGGAGGCCAAAAACAAAGCACCTTGGCATCAAAATATTATCCCAATGAGACAAGGCTCACAAAAAAGGGGCCCAGGAGGTTTATTAGTTTTTGTTTGGCATAGGTTTTGCACAAGTTTTCCCCTTTTCACTATTTCTAGACTGCATCTCATTTTGTTTTTGGCACTTTTTTGTGAGCCATGTCTCATTGGGATAATGTTTTCACATTTTCAGATTAGGATAGGGAAAGAATTTTGTCCAACATTTTTGTCTACTACCTTGGATAACCAATAGTTAAATGTTGTTACTGAATGGACACAATTGGAATTTCTAAAGAAAAAGATGAGATTAAATCTACATGCTATATCCCTTACAGATTACTCTAAAGTGAAGAGGATCTCTAAGGGGATTGATGATGCCTAAACCACCTGTGATGTTCACAGAAGGCAAGGCATTTGGGGGGAAATAGGCAGCAATTCTCAACAAATGATCTTTTGATTTAATGTTAAATATAGAGAAATTCCTGGAGAACTCTAGCAAACTGAGAATGGAAATAGGTGTGGTGGAGCAGTCGTTAAAGGGCATGGTTTCCCCTAGGACCTTTGATTTGAACATTCAGGACTTGGAATATAAGGTTAAAACATTTTAGACTAAGTTGAAAGAACTAAAAGTAAAGAAATTTGCCCGTGATTTGAGAGATTATGCCCAAGCCAGGGTAGATGACTGGTGGACTCCATCAAATAAAAAAAAGTTAGGTGGGCAGATCAGACAAAAAGATTTTCTGATCTGGAGACAACAGATGGAGAGGATTCAGCACCTACATCAGGGGAGGAATTGTGTTACGAGAGACCCCGATAGGAATGTACAACTAGAAGCCATGCCTGGGATTCTTTTTCTCAGTCTCACCTTTGAGATGGGAGAGAAGATGAACTTAATTATCAATTTCTCATCATGGAAGCTTTCACCCAAGAAAGAATAAGTTATTGGGTTAGGTTTAGGATTTGTGTCCACATCATACTATGATGCTTTTAGAACTAGAGTAGACCTGTTCTGTCTTATTAGAAAATTTAAACTAAAGAGCTTTTTTCGGACTGCTGAGGTAGACTAGGGAGATGTGTTTCGACCTAAGTCCACTTTTATACTGCCTTACAGTGATCCTTCTATAACTGTTTTTGAAAAATTAGTTTTAAGAGATCTTGAAAGGTTGGAGTCATCTTCCAGCCCTAGATGGAATAACGTATCAGGACAGGATAGACTAGTGTTAAAATCTTTGGTTGAAGACACTAGTATAGTTATTAAACAGGTGAATAAGGGTAGAGCTACAATCCTTTTAAATGCCCAGGACTACTGTGGGGAAATGGAAAGACGATTAGGTGATTCTTCATATTATGTCCCATTAGCCTCTGATCCTATGGGAAGTGGATGAGGCTCGGGAGATGGGTTATATTGATGATTCTGAATATAGGTTCTTGTTAAACCCATATGCCTATGTACCTTTATTTTTTTTTTACCTAAAATCCACAAACCTGGTCCCCCCCCCCCCCCAGTTGGCTAGCTGTATCTGGTTCAGGTTCATTGTTAGAGCCACTTTTGCAATTTGTGGATTTTTTTCTGAAACTTTCTGTTAGAGGGATTCCCAGTTTCATTAAAGATACAGCAGACTTCATTTCCAAGATTGAAGGTTTGTCCATTCCATTGGAGGTATTAGCAATGCTAGATATAACAGCACTATATACTAACATACCTTTTGAGGATGCTAGACATACTGCTCAGTGCTATTTGGAATCACAGTCTAATTTAGACCTTCCAACTTTTTTTAATGGATCTTGTTGATTTAATTTTGGGGGGGAGGGGGGAATATTTTAGGCTCCAAGACAGATTTTTCCTGCAGGTGAAATGGTTGCTATGGGCAGCCCCTTTGCCCTTAGCATTACTTGTTTATACGGCATCAATAGAGAGTCTGAGTCATTTTGTAATTCTACTCCTAATCTCTACTGTGAAGATATTTTATTATATAAGCATTTCATAGATGATGTATTCATTATTTTTCAGAGGGGGATAGACTACATGATTTCATTCAATGGGCCAATAATGGGCATAACAACATTAAGTTTTCTTTTCAATATGACAAAGATTCAATCACTTTTTTGGATACTTTAGTCTATAGAACTTGACATGATACATTGGCAGCAAGTTTTTTTTAAAAAACCTGCAGGCAAAATTATCTATCTGCATTATCAGTCATTTCATCCTCCATACCTCAGGAACAAGTTGCCATTTAGTCAGTTCCTATACATAAATCTAATAATGATTATATAAGGGATAGCAGGTTATTAAGCCAACAGTTTAAGGAACAGGGATATCCACTTAATATCATACAATGGGCTAGGGACCGGGCTACAGACAGGAATGATCTATTTAAGAAAAAGATGGGACATGAGCATAATAGAATACCTTGTGCTTTTCAATACTCTGTAAGATTTTATTCCATTAAAAAAATTATTGATAGACACTGGCATTTTGTGGAAGATATTCCTGGTTCTGAATTACCTCCACAGATTGGATTTAAAAGGACAAGAAGTATACATAACTACTTGATAAGATCTGATTATGGTAGTCACCCATATTTGTCTGGAGAACCCAATGGGCATTACACCTGTGGTTTATGTGTCACATGTGCATTGGCGCTAGTAATTAAGGAGTTTGTACTGTTACTGGATGCTCACACAGACTTGAGATTGTATTATGCTTTAACCCTGGGTTTTTTTAAACCTATCTGCCCCCTCTGCCTCTGCCCAGAATATTATTTTCTTCTCCTTAAGAGCAATAACCTCTTTTGACTTGCTTGAGGTACCTCTGTGCCTCCTCACACCTTTTGTCAAATTCCTATGTCCCAGAAGAACAGTCTCTGTAAACTGGTTAATAAGCTTCCATTCTGAGAATGTCTAATTCTCCACTCAAGTACTGTTTCTGTTTTTTTACACAAGGTTTCTCTCAACTCCTTGAATAGGTGATGTCCTGACACTTCTTTGTCAGACCCATTGTCTCCACCCTAAGTCTGTTATTTGCAGCGGCCACAATACACTTGCTCTGCTCCAGACAGGGCTTATCAGACCCTTTTTCTCTCCAGAGTCTCTCACTGGGAGTTTTCTGTTAACTCCCGTCCCTTGGTCCAACTCCAACTGATCCACACCAACTCCTTCCCACTGGATTTTTTTTTAAAAAAAACAGCTCAGTATTCCATTCCACAATAAGCAGACTTCACCCAATCAGAAAGAGCTCTGTGAGGGCTTCCGGTCGGAGGGAAAATGGAGATTTGATGCACCCAGTAAATGCTCAGGGTGGACGGCAGTTCTTTCTGACAACTTGGGGGCTTTTAGCACCCGATGCAACCCTCCCCAGGCAGGGAAGCATCCAGCAAGCAACAAGACCCAAGAGAGAGTTGAGATTGGTGAACAATAAATCTTGGAGGAGATTTGTTGACACTTTGATCTCCCTCCCAGTGCGGGCTTTGCAAGCAACTCTAGAGAGCTGAACCGGGCTGATTTATTCAGCATAAAACCTCCACTCCCCTGATTTCTTGACTGAAAGAAGACAGACTCTAATTTATGAAGCTACACCCTTACCAGAAAAAACATCTAAAGGTAACAAAAAAACTTTTTGCTTATCGGCAACGTGTTTTTGAGCGCAAGGAAAACAGACAGATAAGCTGAACATCAGTTGAAGAACATACTGAGACTTTTTTTTTTATTTAAAAGAGTTGGATTTTAGCTAAAAACTGCCAGAAAAGTGTTTGTTTACCATTCCTGCGGTCGTGGAGGAGAGGGCTGGAGGGATTGGAGGCATCGCGAGAGTTACATGGGCGAGAGAAAAAATGAAGACAACAGGAAGTGACATCTGGCTGAGAGCAGAAAAGAAGACTTGAAGAGGAAGAGACCTGGGAGGACTGCAACTAGCAAGAGTACTTCTGGGTGAAAGAGAACCAGGAAGTAAGACATGTGACCAGTACCATAGAGAAAAGACATCCACCATTTTGGGGAGGACTAAAACTTTAAAACCAAATATCTTGAAAAGTAAACACCCTAGAATGGCGAAAATAATGGCATTTGTTAAAGCTCCTTAAGACTGACTGATTGAGTATAAAAACCTTGAAATTAGAAGATACCAAAAAATCGGCTTTTTTTAAAGGGCAAAAACGGAGGCTGAACAGAGAAGTGCCCAAGATGGTTCCTAAAAAAGATACTGAACTAATGGCTATGATAGAGGCGATGGACAAAAGGATGTCAGAAGCTTTTAATGATCTTAGCCAGCAAAATCAACAACTGAAAAAGAAAATGAATGACCCAACTGGACAAGTGGATAAAAATTTTGGAGACCTAAAGACTGCAATTCAAAACGTGGCAAAAAAATCGAAAGAGATGGAAAACAAAATGCTTGTGTTGGAAGAAAATATTCAAAAAGTGACAAAAGAGAACTATAAAGTGGAAACAATGATGGTATACAAGGAGATGCAAAAGCACTTAAGATTCAGAGGGATAGGCGAAAAGATGGGTGAGAATGTACACATAAGGATGACTGAAGCCTTGAGTGACTACTTGAAGCAAAAGCACTTAAGATTTAGAGGGATAGGCGAAAAGATGGGCGAGAACATACCCACAAGGATTATTGAAGCCTTGAGTGGCTATTTGAAAGATGAAGAAGAGGACATAAAATCTAATATTGACTTCGTCCTTAGAGGTAATTCAGAGTATGCTAGCAGGAAAAATCTGCCAAGAGATGTGGTAGTGCAATTTACCACTAAGAGAGTAAGAGAGTTAATTTACAGAAAATGCTTCAAGGTCTGAAAAAAATAGCAAATATTGATTAATGGTTGTCTAATTGGTGTATGATTCATGCTGAAATGGAAAAAAATTATGAAATATACTTTTAAAAAGCTGCCTGAAATGTTATTGCTTGGTCTTAAGCTAGAGGAAGTTAATGTAACTAAAAGGACATTAATATGGTATATGGTGACTACAGCGAGAATGGTCTATGCTCAGAACTGGGAATGCGGAAAAAGACCCCAGACGTATGGGAAGGGTTGAGAAAATTGCTATTTATGGTAGAAATGGACAAATGGACAAGAAAATTGAATAATCAAGACTCCGAAAGATTTCTAGAAGAATGGAAAGATCTGAAAGAATATCTAGAACAACACTGGGATATGAAAAATAATATTTTCACATTGACTAATTATTGATTTTAGATGTTTAAAAGAAGAAACAACTATTTTTAAGAGAAATATACTGAATGATTGAAATGACAAGAATAGAAACTAGAGTACATATTACAGATATCTAGATAATACTTTTAAATGTTTAAAAAATTCCTTTCTTTTTTTATTGTTATAACCAAATTTGTTACCTGTAAGAGTTAATACTTTTATATCTTTATAATTGCTATAATATATATAATGGTATAGATGAGGCGGGAAGTCCTAAAAGTTCTTGAATTGTAATCGGAATACATAGCTATATAGAAAAACGGATAGTGATGATAATATTTTAAAAGTAACTATGTAAAGTGTTGTAACTGGAAAAATAATAAAAATTTGTTTTCAAAAAAAAAAGAAAGAGCTCTGTGAGCTGTTAATCATTTTTTGCTAGTTCACTCTTTCTCAAGCAGCATTGCTTAAAAACCTGCAGTTGCTTGCTGTCCCATCACACCCTCATTATCATGCTAATGACTTTATTTCCCCAAACTCTGCAACTTGGAATTTGAATGAAATTGAGCCAGGGGGGAAGCTAGCCTTTTCTTTTGACCAGACTACCCATAAAGGCATTTTGAATTTAACCTCTGAGCATATGAAGAAGAATAAGAAGAGATTGGATTTATACCCCACCCTTCACTTAGAGTGGTTTACAAACTCCTTTCCCTTTCCCTATGAGGTTGGTGGGGCTGAAAGAACTCTTTTCAGATCTGTCCTTGAGAGAACAGCTGTGACAGATCTATAGCTTGCCCAAGGTCATCCAGCAGCTGCAGTTCTTATACAGGTACTTGGGTGAAGCATGAGATCATCACATAGAGCCTTTTTTATATGAGGTACTTCCAGTCATGTAAACCTAGACCAGCATACTTAAATAGCATATCCCAAAAAAAAGGTATCTCACCAAAGACTCCTGAGTAAACTTAGCAGTCATGGTATAAGAGGACAGGCTCACTTATGCATTAAAAAGTGGTTAAATGACTGGAAGCAAAGAGTAGGAATCAATGCACAGTTCTAACAATGGAGGGAAGTAAGTAGTGGGGTCCTAAAAGGATCGATATTGGGGCCGGTACTGTTTAATGTATTCATAAATGATCTGGAACTAGGAGTGAGTAGTATAGTGGCCAGGCTTGCAGATGATACAAAATTATTGGTGAAAACCAAGGCTGGCTGTGAAGAACTCCAAGAGGACCTCCACAAAGTGGGTGAGTGGACAACAATGTGGCTAGCAAGGTCTGAACTTGCTGAGACTGAGAGGGGAAAAGAACTTGGGGTCATAGTGTTGGCCAGCAAGGCACTGCTAGTGCTCTTATGAATTGTGATATTCATAAGCCTGAACTTTGGGTTGCCTGTAATGGAAGGGCCATGTGCTTTCTTCATGATAGGAGCCAGCTCCAGCCCATGCCAGGAGGCTGACACCCTAGACAGTTCACCTGGAACAGAGACAAAGGCCTCTTGCCATGTGGTTTCTCTCTCTCTGTCTCAGCACGCTGGTCAACCCCTGCCCCCTCCAACATACCTGCATAGTTATGCTAACGCAAGTGCTTAGCAACTAATGTTTGGGCCATCACCCAGTCGGCCAAAGTCATTGACTAACAATAGAAGTGGCCAGATGAGTCATCTGACCCCTGTCCAAAATCCACTTCCTGGTGAGATCATAGTTTTGCAACATGGTCCATCCCCTGGCCCTCCTCCCTTTGTCCACATTTAACCTATGGAAGGGTCCAAAAGGGACGGACTGCCTAGAAGGTGTGTTAGTGGGATGTGGCCTGATCAGCCCGCCCCAAGACCCCCTAATAAAAGACCCTGAACAGAGGCATTCGCTCTCTTGAGCCATCGTCCCCTATCTACTTTAAAAAACCTCTTCAGTCCAGCTTTATGTACCCAACCCTTGCCTCCATCTTTAATCCTCTCTCTCTGGGCTTGCGATCCAGGAGAACCACGTGGTCTCGCAGGTTTGAGCCTCGTGTCCCCATAGCCTTTCTAATTTTCTCCCCATCCACTTCTTCCATCGTTCGGACAACGCATCTAAGGTAAGGCACTGCTTCCCCACCAATGAATACCTGCTCATGCAAACGTGCTACTTTCTGTCTTTGTTTCTTAGGCCTGTGTGAGTGTGTGAGTGATTACGTTTTTGGTGTGCTTGAGACACATTATTAAGTAAACAACATTTAATTGGATATCTGTCTCACGTGCCTCTTTCCTTGAGAACTCCCGGGAGGGGTGGGACCCTGGTATAGTTGGCAAGAACCCGTGTATTTCGCTGATTGCTAAACGTAAATTAAAGCAATTCGGCTAACAATAGTAAATAGCTCAATGAAAGTGTCAACCCAGTGTGCTGCAGCAGTGAAAAAAGCAAGCTTTATGTTATGGATTATTAGGAAAGGAACTGAAAATAAAACAGCCAATTTTATAATGCCCATGTATAGATCCATGGCACGGCCTCATCTGTAAGACAGTGTACATTCTGGTCACCTTTTCTTAAAAAGGACATTGCAAAGATGGAAAACAGTACAAAAGAAAACAACCAAGATGATAAGGGGGTTGGAAAACCTTCCCTATGAGGAAATGGTGATGAGTCTGGGACTTTTCAGTTTAGAAAAGAGTCGACTGGAGGGGAGGGGGCTAATAGAGGTTTATAAAATTATGCATGTGTTGGAGAGATTTGACAAAGATAATTTTCTCCCTCTCCTAAAATACTGAAACTCAAGGGCATCCAGTAGCATTGATGGGCAGTCGGTTCAAGATGGACAAAAGGAAATACAGCTTTACACAGAAAGTGATTAAACTGTGGAATTTGCTGCCAGAGGATGTAGTGATGGCCACAAGAATATACAGCTTTAAATGGGGATTAGATAGATTCATGGAGGATAAGTCTATCAACGGCTACTAGCCATGGTGACTGAGGGGAAACTCCACATTCAGAGGTGCTAATCTTTTGGATCCCAGAGCCAGGAGGCAACATCAAAGGAAGGTCTCGGCCTCTATGCCCTGTTGTTGGCCCTCCAGAGGAACTGGTTGGACACTGTGTGAGACAGGATGCTGGACTAGATGGACCAGTGGTCTGATCCAGCAGGGCTCTTCTTATGTTTTTATGTTCTAGTAATTTTCTGAGACTTATATGATAAGCTATATTTGGGTGTGTGTTGTCATTTTCTTTTCTTCTTTTTGTTTGTGAATAGATAAGTAGGCCACAGAGAATAGGAGATAATTAGGTTTCTGTTTTTCTCATTCACACGCCAGCTGTCTTGAGATGATGACAGTAGTAATGATCTGTGTTCACTTGAACTATTCTGCACACAGGTAATTTTCAGGAAACCCAAGAAATCTCCATATTTGAAAAGAACTAGTCCTTCATGCTTCTCCACCATCTCCACCTTGTTCAAGGCTATATATTAATTGCCTCCTGAAAAGTCAGTAGCAAGTTTAAATCTCTGATTATTTACATCACTTTTGTGCAAGGTTTTTTTTTTATTAAATCAGTTCACCTTTCCCTACCAATACCTTGTGCAAGAATACTTTTTAAAAATTTCTTCAGGAACCCAATGAATATTTAGCATGAAGTTTGATTTTGACACCCACATCTCCTGTAGAGCCTTAAGAATGAATTTAAAGGATGACAGAGGGATCAAATTATGCACCTGTAAAAGCAATGAGTTTCACTTAAAAAGATATATACACAAGGTGCCAGGGATGTGTTGATTAATGTGGCACCTTCGTGAATTTATTGTTTCCCTCTAAGTAGCACCAAGCAATATTTTATGCCAAAAAAATGCAATTGGATTGATCATCCTGGTTTTGAAAAAAAGAATATGCTAAGGCTAATATTTTTATCTTGTCAGAAGAATGTATTTACTTTATTTCTGGAGGAAGAGGATTTGTAGAGACCAGGGAAACTTCTTAATAATGATGTATAATGTATTTTTTCATGTAGTTATGTAATTGTAATACTATTAAGAGCATACTATTAAGGACAGATATTTGCATACATATGATAATGTTATGAAGAGGCATTTGTATTCTGTATATACAGTCAGGTAAAAACCACACCTTCAGTCTCATCATGGGGGGGGGGGGATTTACAGCAAATATAGCTTTTCATCTTTTTTGATAGTATGTATTTTATTAGGCACACTAGATATATCATGTGAGAATACCAGCAAATGACCCAAATCCAGTTGAAAAATAAAACCTGGTAAATATTATACCATCCTCCCAATGAAAGCATTTTAAATTTCCACTGCAGTTATTTTTCCTTCTTTTCCATATAAATGGACAAAAACTTACTAGGTCTGCTTTCATGTGGACTTATATCCTGAAGACTCTCTTCAGGGGTGCAGTTCTCCTAAGGTGTCTTTACATCTGAGACAGTGCTTTCTCTTGGAACTAAGTTTCCTGGTGCCCAGCAATGCCGTGGCTCCTGGGGGCCACTTTGCCTCCACGTCAAATGTGAGGCAGCAACTCCTGATGTGCTCCCGTGCACCTCGGAGCAGGCGGGGGCGGGGCTTGCCTTTTAAGGGCTGGTGCCCCGCTCCCGCCTTTGCTAGTTGCTCCGCAGGCTTGAGTAGGGAGAGCACGCATTTTGGAGCTCTTGTTGGGCCTAGCTGTTTTAGCGGCACAAGCTGGGCACCCCCCCCCCCATTGTTGGCAGAGACGGTGGCAGCGGCACGAGGCTTGGAGGCTCCGGCAGCTTTGGCGGTGCAAGCTGGCAGCCCCCCCATCATTGGCGGTGACAGTGGCAGTAGTGCGAGGCTCGGAGGCTCCGGAGGCTTTGGCAGCACAAGCTGGCGCCCCCCAACGTTGGCGGTGATGGTGGCAGCAGTGCAAGGCTTGGAGGCTCTGGTGGCATGAGCTGGCGGCTCCCCCTTCGTTGGCGGTGGCAGCAGCGTGAGACTTCAGAGTCTTCGGCGGCACGCGGCCTTGGTGGGGGTGGTGCAGTCCGGCGGCTGCTTTTGCAGCGGCGGCAACATTCCCGGCTGGCTCGGCCTGGGATCCGGCTACTGGGTCCAGGTTTGGGATGGCGGCCTCCTTTTGAGCCACTGTAGCCACCTTTTTGGGGTGATTTGTTCAGCTTCAGGGCTCCCCCGGGGAAGCAGAGGAGGATTGTTGGTGGCCCTTCCAGCATTAGGCTGGTGGCCTTTGGATTGTCGTTGGAGTTGTTTCCCCCCTGTGGGAGTTGTTCCCCCCCATACTTGTGGGGTGGGGGTGGTTCTTTGGGGTCCATTTTGGGAATGGTGGAGGCTGGTAGGCCCCTCTGTATTTGGGCAATTTGCATGGGCTTTTCTACAGTGGCCATTTTAGGGAGATCACAAGCCCCTTGATCTGCAGCCATTTTAGTGGGGGTTGGTGCCTCTGGCTCGGTGGCCATTTTAGTGAGGTCCCCAGTCTCTGGCCTGGTGGCCATTTTGGTAGGGTCGCAGGCCCATTGGGATGCTGTACCACTTGGGGTGGCCATATTGGGGAGGTCTCATTTATTTGGGAGGCAGCCATTTTGTGTTTGTCTGAAGGAGGCCATTTTAGATCACTCACTTTAGGTGACAGGCTGGTCTCCGATAGTTTTGTTTGCACTAGAGTAGCCAGGCTGTTTGTTCATTGGTTGTATTTTGGCTTATTAATAACATACATTGGCTATGGCTTCAGGGAAAGGAAAAGGAAAAGGTAAGCAACCGGCTTCCAAGAGGCCCCCGGCATGGCCTGCACCAGTGATTCATTTCGATGATGAGGAAGAGGATGATCCGGTGAATGCTGCTATTTTACAGCAGCTGGCAGTGCTGGGGAAAGAACAGAGTTTGCCTTCCATGGATGCTAAGGCGAGAGGGGAGTCTCATGTGTCTTTTCAGGCCCAGGTTTTGGGGCGTTTGGCGTTCCTGGAGGACACAAGGGAAGCCGACGCCTGTGAGCAAGCTGCCAGATTGTCATCAGGACAGCTGGGAAAGAGCATGGGGAACCAACAGGTAGCACTCTATACTGCACCTCTTAAGCAGGGAGGTAAGGAGGTTGGAATAACAGAGAGTGGTGCAAGGTGGCCATGGGGCCCCGCTTATCAGGGTGCGGCTGCGACGTACATGGTGCAGGCTAGTCGACCACCCTATGCGCCATCGTGCGCTCCATCCATGCCCCCAGTCTCCTGGCTGACATGGGGCTACTTACAGCCTGGCATTAGCTATCCAGGTTCAGGTGGGGCATCATATGAGGCTGTTTCTCCAGGGGCTTTGCCCAGTGGGGCCTCGGACTTGCCTTTGGGAGATCACCTGTCCATCGCTACTAAGGAAAAAATCCTTAAAGGTGAATATGTGGACATTTTCAGTCTTCTCTATTGGGAGATGGAGAAGAAAGATAAGGACAACCTCGAGCGTGAAAAAGAGTGCTTAAAGTGCCGCATAGTGGACAGGACATGGGCAAATTGGTACCCGGGATTCCTTATATATACTGCTGTCATAGTGTGGCACCAGCCTTGGAGGGCTTCGGCGATGATCCAGTATATGGACATCATCTATTAAACCTTCACTGACTTTCCGAGCCCAGCTTGGTCCCATAATGATGAGGAGTTTAGGATGTGGGCAGCCATGAACCCGTCCATGCACTGGGACAAAATTAACCCTAACCTGTGGCTGCAAATTATGTCACCGAATAGGGTGTCTTTGGTGTTGGAGAAATGAGCATGAAACACAAGGCCTGAGAAATTCAGTCATTATAGGGTTAACTATGCAACTTGTTTGTTTACCTATGTTAGCCTGGAAGTAATACCTGGCAGCTGGCCAATTGACTGTAGACCCGGGAAAACTAAAGGTGTACTGTCTTGCTAATTGGTCAATGATATCAGGTGTTTCCTTTCAAGGGGTCAAGAAGAAGGAGAGATCCTCCATTACAATCTCTCACTCTCTATCAGTATGTCTTAGTGTGAAGACGGAGCACAATGCAGCTCCTTAGAAAGCATGTTTTGTTTATTTGTAGCTAATCCCGTTTACCTTTTCCCTTTAGTAATAAACTTCTTTTAAACCAAAAGAAGCAATCTCTTCTTTCCAGAAAAGCAAGATTCATTACTCTGATTTTTCTGATTATTGGACAAAAGTCCTAACATTTGGGTGAGAGGTCGCATAGCAGTCACTCAGTAAAGAGAGCTCATGGGCAGCCGGGTGCCAGTGAGCAGGAGGGGCAGGTGGCTTGACGACGTCCGCTTTGTTGGGAGTTTACCTCACAGGGAGCCTGTGGCCGTGAGTCCTGCTCATTTCACCACAAGTGCCTTCTGTGTGCCGGGCCTCATGCCTTCTCCAGCTGCCCCAGGCCGAAGGGCCAGGGTGGGTGGGAAAGGAGGCAAATGCTCAAGGGGTGGGTAGAACAACAACCCCCCTTAATATAATGCTTCCCAGCCCAATTAAATTGGAAGTTTTCAGGCTTGGGTTAAGTTTTACCCAAAGATCCATGTTTGACATACGGGGTTTATGTTAGGTTTTGGATACCCTTCCAAGGGAAGCAGGGCACCTTTTCTACCTCCTTATCTCAAAATTTGTTCAAGGTATGGAACCAGTTATTAATGACATTTTTCTTACAGGTGCTGTGGGCTGTGAGATGAGATGAAGGGTTTCGGTCTGTGGCCACAGCATTCCTTTTTGGGCAGCTCATCGGGTATGGAGGATGCCCATCAGATTTCAGTACAGCCTTAGTTAGCATGTATCGGTTGAGTGGTTGGGTTGGAGGGGCAGGAGCTGCTTGTACTCCTTCCCTTGTGACTTGAGGAGGGGACCTACTCCTCACGTTCTGGCAATTCACTTGGGGGCAATGATTCTAGGCTGATGGAGGGCCTGGCCCTTGGTGGCAGGCCAGGGCCTACCTTGTGAGGATAAGAGCAAGGTGGCCTGGCATATGGTGTGGACGGCCATGGGACCTTATGAGGATAAGAGCAAGGTGGCCTGGCATACGGTGTAGATGGCCATGGGACCTTGTGAGGATAAGAGCAAGGTGGCCTGGCATATGGATAGGGTGGTCACCCAGTCTTCCCTGCCAGGTGTGGCAGAAAGTGGGGACCCCAGGTGTATTGACCATGCCAGGCACAAGGCCATGCAGATAGAGGAGGAAGGCTATGGAATCTGGGTTGGTTTTCTTTACAGCACCCTGACATGTGGTCATGAGTTCCAAATCCTGCATAGGCCCCACGGGGTGCTTCTGGCAGACAAGGGCGATGGGTTATTTTTAGAGGACTTGTAGCACGGGATGTGGTTGGCATTTGGTTGCTGAGTGGGGTAGCAAAGGCCAAAGCAGAGGCTTGGCCTTGGCTGTGGCAGGTTTGTGCAAGCAAGAAAATGGAACCGGTGAGCTCCTCACGGCATATGCCATTTGGGAGCAGGAGGTCATCAGGAACTGCCCTAGGGCTGTGCGTTCCGGAGTGGTGAATGGTGGTCTCCTCTGGGAACCTCTCAGGCTAGGCTCCTCCCTGAAGGTCTGTGCAGTCTCAGGGGTAGGTGCTTCTGGGGGGCTACCAGTACTCTGGGCTGCCGGTTATGAGCCAGAAGTTGGCTGGCTTCAGACCAGAGCTAGGTGTCCCGCCCATATCAAGGGCAAGGAGGTTGTGTCAGGGAGTAACGCCTGCCTTGCCTGTTCCTGTGCTTGCTTAGTTTGCCCGCTGCTGCAATGTTCTGTTTAAATAGTTAATAAAGGGGCCCTTGTTTAATTCCAAACTGTTGTCTGTCTTGTTATTTTGGCTGGGGGGGGGGCAAAGAGCAGGAGTCTTTCTTGGAAAAAACAGAAAGGGCTATACAGCTTTCCAGATCAACCCTGTCTAGCCATGAAGCAGCAGGGTTTTGTATGTCAGACTAGTATCTGGAAGACCCAGGTTTGAAGCCCCACTCATGCCATGGGAGCTCGCTGGGTGACCTTGGGCCAAATCACACTCTTCCAGCCTAACCTACATCCCTGAGTTGCTATGAGGATAAAGTGGAGGAGAGGAAAATGATGTAAGCTGCTTTGGGTCCACATTGGAGAGAAAGGCGGGGTATGAGTGAATTAAACAAATAAATTGCAGGCTTCCATTGTATCCACCACCACAACAAACCCAGCTGGAGGTTTCAGTTATTGAGCAAAGATGCTGTTTCCCGTTGCAAAAATCTTGACCACATAGCTGTCTTACTATTCTTATGTCTGCAAATTTCTTTCCATTCTTCATGGAAGGGAAGATTGCTCAGATGCTCAGTCTGATACTGACTTCACAATATTTTCTACAGTTTGCTCCCAAAGTGATTTTGACAGAGTTTAGATCAGTAGAATGCTAATGATCCATATTCAGTATCCAACATCTCTATGAAAATTATTTGTGATAGCAGGTTTAAGAAAGATCATTCCGTAACTTAGACTGTACAGATTTACTGCCATTCAGAGTAGTTAATATGGCACCCTATTGGCCTATAAACTACTTTAGTATAAGGCAGATTTCTTGGTATAGGGGGATCTGTTCATGTGTTCAGTATGAGTTCAATGAGTATAAATGAGAAGGGGATGAATTTGAAACATTTGAGCCAGCTGAATAAAACCTGAATTGAGCATTTGCCCTTTTTGTAACAATGCCTCGGTCAGATGCATGAGCCTTTCAGTTGTAGCAATTTTGGTATAGAAACTGGTGCTTGCATAGGATGTGAGCTATTCATTGTAAGGAATGCTAGAACACCCCCTGGTTGAGCTCATATCCTGTTTTCCAGTCATGTCTAGGAAGCTAATTTTTACATGATTGGGCAGAGTTTGTCAGTGTTCAACATGTTGCTTCACTGTATTCCTTCACCATATTCCTTGCTAACCATGCAGTCCAAAGAAACTGGCTTTTTAAAACATACAGCCTGATTGACTACTACTACCTGCCCCATTCTAGCTGCTTAACTGCTTTGTTCAGCAAGCAGTTGTTTAAATAAACTATTAGATCATTCACAAATCATATGCATCAGCCATAAATACTGTGCTTCAATAAAATCCTGCCATTCAGTGTACATCAAAGTAGTCCAGGTCCTATGGGAGGGTCAGCAGGTGCATCGCACCAGGGCCCTTGGGCCCACAGGGGGCCCAAAGGATGCCCAAGTGTTTCCTGGAGTCCCATACAAATTGCATAAGTAGACTAGTATTTATATCTTATGTTCCTGGCCTACATAGCATAGTTTTATCCTTCCCAATGTTGTTATATTGTATTCTCAAGATCATCCACTAGGGGCAGCATGTACCAGTTAGAAGATCATGTGACTCTCCGCTCTTCAGCCAGGCAGGCAGAATGTTTAGGCTGGTGGTCATTGTTGTGATGGAAGGACTGGGGTATTAGTACATTCTAAATCAATCTTTAAAGAGCAACTTTGGACAGATAAAGTATTAGAACGTTATCTTCAACTTAACTTAATTACTTCAGTCACTTTCACTGATTTATTCATTTTAAAACTTTGTAAGTTTGGGCTCAGGATTTTTTAAAGCAACATGGCAATGATCAGAGCTGGTCAAGAATTAAATTTCCCCCTTTCAGATATAAAAAAAGAAATTATAAATTGTCCATCAAAATGTATTCTCACAAATCAGCAGCCCAGAAACAAAAAGAAAAAAAAAGAATGAGAGGAACATGAAAAAGGGGGACAACAAAAACTCTTTCAACCTGGATTAAGAGTGCCTTCGGAAAAGAATTCTTATTCAACCCACCTATAGAATTAGAACAAGAAAAAAACTCTTGAAATCCTCACCCCCAAACAAGGAGCAGTTGATCTGGGTAATAATGTACATAATTTTTGATAAAGGAGCACATGCAGCAAATGACAAAAATGGACTGAAACAAAAATACAGGCTCAGGTGGAAGTGAGTTGGGAAAATGAGAAGAATACTGAGGCCTTGACATTGGCTGCATCACAACTGAGTTTCCTTTTCAAAAAGAAATAGAGAAGTATGTTGCCAGTGGTCACATCTCATTGCATAAAGCATTCTGAAAAGACACCAGCAATTTTCCACAAAGCATACTGAAATTTCAAAGTGCCAATGGACAACAGCATGTAAGAGACTGGCTTGTCTGGAGTCAACAGAAACAAGCTTTATGTTGTTTTCCATGTCATTATTTTGGCACAAAACTAGCAGCTCAGCAGTGCATCTAAATCTGCATTGGCATCAGCTGAAGACTGGATGACTAGTGGGAAGTGGCGGAAACTCTGCAATAGGATTCCAGAACTTGAAAAAAGCAATAGCCACAGAGAATGCTACCTAGCTTGGAAGAACTAGAAAGGCACATGATATCTGGGGCAGGAGTTAACACCATCTTAGAAACATCAATACAAACTGAAGCTGTGAAATCATACAATATTTTAAAGAATATCATTGATGTACTCTTCTTGGGAGAACATGGTCTGGCTTTTAATGATTCATCCCATCACATTGGTGATACAAACAATGGAAACATTTTAGGACTCAGAACTGCTCTCCAGGTGGTACTCCATCCTTCAGAAGCATGTGCTAAGTGTACAGGAGTCACAGAAGAAGGGTGAGTAACTTCAAGTTAGAATAATAGAATCATAGAAGGGACCTCCAGGGTCATCTAGTCCAAGTCCCTGCACAATGCAGGAAATTCACAAATACCTCCCCTCCGCACCCACAGAGACTATTGTTCCATGCCCAGAAGATGACAAAAAACCTTCAGGATCCCTGGACAAACTGGCCTGAAGAAAAATTGCTTCCTGACCCACAAGTCACAATCAACATTTCCCTGGGCGTGAAAGAAAAGGCCACAAGAACTAAGCACTGAGGCAACCATTCCTGCCCTCCCTCTCATGATCTGCCTAAGTTCACAGAATCCACATTGCTGTCAGATGGCCATCTAGCCTCTGTTTGAATACCTCCAAAGAAGGAGAGCCCACCACCTCCAAAGGAAGCCTGTTCCACTAACTGAGCCAGCTTGCCCGGCAAGGCGGGGTATAAATATAAATATATATAAAATAAATAAATAAACTGTCAGGAAGTTTTTCCTAATGTTTAGCTGAAAACTCTTCTGATTTAATTTCAACCCATTGGTTCTCCTCCGACCTTCTGGGGCAATGGTAAACAACTCAGCACCATCCTCTATATGACAGCCCTTCAAGTACTTGAAGATGGTTATCATATCACCTCTCAGTCATCTCCTCTCCAGGCTAAACATACCCAGCTCCTTCAATCTTTCCTCATAGGACTTGGTCTCCAGACCCCTCACCATCTTCATTGCTCTTCTCTGGATACGTTCCAGCTTATCTATATCTTTCTTAAATTGTGGTGCCCAAAACTGAACACAGTATTCTAGGTGAAGTCTAACCAGAGCAGAGCAAAGTGGTACCATCACATCGTGTGATCTGGACACTATACTTTGGTTGATACAATCCAAAATCACATTTGCCTTTCTGGCAACCACATCACACTACAGACTCATATTCAGTGTATGGTCTACTAGGACCCCTAGATCCTTTTTGCACATACTACTGCCAAGACAAGTCTCCCCCTTCCTATAATTATGAATTTGAGTTTTCCTACCTAAATGCAGAACATTTGTCCCCATTGAAATTCATTAAATTTATTTTAGCCCAGTTTTCCAGCCTGTTAAGATCATCCTGTATTCTGACTCTGCCTTCTATTGTACTTGCTACCCCTCCCAATTTAGTATCATCTGCAAATTTAATAAGCATTCCCCCTATCCCTTCATCCAAATCGTTGATAAAGATGTTAAATGAAACAGGTCCCAGGACAGATCCTTGAGACACTCCACTTGTCACTCCTCTCCAAGGAGATGAGAAACCATTCACAAGCACTCTTTGGGTGCAATCTGTCAACCAGTTACAGATCCACCTAACAGTCATAGGATCCAAACCACATTTTTCCAATTTATCAACAAGTATATTATGTGGAACCTTATCAAAAGCCTTAGTGAAATCAAGATAAACTATGTCTACAGCATCAAGATAAACTATGTCTACAGCAATCCAGCAAGGTAGTAACTTTTTCAAAAAAAAGAGATAAGTTTAGTCTGACATGACTTGTTCTTGAGAAACCCATGTTGGCTCTTAGTAATTACAGCCATCCTTTCTAAATGCTCAAGGACTCCTCTGCTTGGGAGAGGCACCTCTTGCACCCCAGACTGAGAGCCCCTGAAAGGGCTCAAGAGGGGGACCGTATTTGTCTGGTTTCCCTCCCAGCCACCATGGGCATGGGCAGCTATCATTGGAGCTTCGATGAAAGTGTGCCCACCCAGCGAGGGCTGAAACCCGGATCCTCCTTTCCCCCCTTGTTGAAGATGGTGACATTTGCCCGCCTCCAATCTTCTTGTGCCTCACCTGTTCTCCAAGAAATCTCAAAAATAATGGACAGAGGCTCAGAAATTACATCCACAAGTTCTTTTAGTACCCTTGGATGCAGCTCATCTGGCTCTGAGGACTTAGTTTCATTTAAAGAAACCGGGTATTTATGTACTACCCCTATGTTGATCCTAGGCTGCAACTCCTTTCCCTGATCATCTGTTCTACTTTTGCCATGTTGAGCACCATTTCCCTTGCAAGAGTAGACTGAGGAAAAGTAGGAATTGAGCAGGTCTTCCTTCTCTTCATCACCTCTTACAATTTCATTTTCCTGTCCCTGCAATGGGCCTAACATAAGAACTTTTTTTGTTGTTTTTGGCATCTCTTGCTAGCCTAAGTTCATACTGAGCTTTAGCTTTCCTAACTTCTTTTTCTACAAGCACTAGTTATTTGTTTGTATTCATCCTTGGTTATAAGGCCCTCTTTCCACTTTCTGAATGAGTCTGTTTTCTTTGTCAAGTCCTTAGAAAGCTGTTTATGGAGACTCCTTGGCTTCTTTAGGCTCCTCCCATTTTTCCTTCTCATGGGAATTGTTTGTGATTGTGCCTTCAGTATTTCACTTTTCTGAAACTCCCATCCCTCTTGAGCTCCCTTCTCCTTAAGTATTTCTGACTATGGGATTCTACCCAGAATAACTTTAAGTTTATCAAAATTTGTTATATGTCTTACTATGTACAACTTTTACTCTTCCCCAAGACTGTAAATTCCAAAATTACATGGTCACTATTACCCAGGGTGCTCACTATTTTCACCTCATCAACCAGTTGTTCCCTGTTGGTAAGAATCAAGTCCCTTGTTTCCCTCTCCACTTTCTGGAAAATGAAGTTGTCAGCAAGACGTCAGGAATTTATTGGACTTTTCATTTTTAGCAAGTTGGACTTCCAACAGATATGTGGGTAATTGAAATCCCACATGACTACCATGTCCTGTCTCTTTGATAACTTTGTAATCTGTTCTAGGACTTAGTTTAAAGCTCTCATTATATTTTCAAGGCTGTTTCCAAACATATTTTTTCTCCCCTTGTGAGGTGCAAACCCTCTCCCAATAGAAGAGCTTCATCTTGAAAGCATAAACCATGGTCCAAAAATCCAAACCTTTCCCAATGACACCATCTACGTAGCCAGTCATTTTGGTATTTGTGTGTGTGTGTGTGTGTCTGCACCTGGAAGTCATGTTGACCTCTGATGACTGACCCCTACTGGGGGCTTGGAGAATATTCAGAGTGGTGGCTGAACAAGCCTGCCTCTATATTTCTGACTTGGTATTCCAAGGAAGTCTCACATCCAAGTACTAAACACAGTCAACCCTGCTTAGCTTCTGAGATCTGACGGGATTGGGCTTGCCTGGGCTATCCAGGTCAGGGCTATATAGCCAATCATTGATCTGCAGTATTCTTCTTTCTCTTTCTAAGCTATGGCCTTCAACAGGAAGAACTGATGAGAATACAACCTGTGCTTCCAATTCCTTCACCTTTTTACCCAGAGCCACATAGTCTTTTTTAATATGTTCTGGGCTATGCCAAGCTGTATAATTTGTTCCCACATGGATGAGCAAGAAGGGATAATAATCCATGGGCTTCCCTGTTCGTCACATCCTGGATGCATGCACCCAGCAGACAGCATATTTCTCAAGACAACAAGTCTGGATGGCACACTTTAGCTTCTGCTCCTCCCAGGAGAGAATCCCCTATTACCAACACATGCCTTCTCCTATATTGGGAAGCAGAGACTTGAGTCCTCTTATCCACAGGGGTCTCCAAAGTTTTCTTCAAGCTTTGTAGAGGCTGGGGGAAGAGCCCTTGTTTTAGTGGTTCAGAATCAATACTTGTGGGGAGATCCAGAAACTGATTGCTTAGTAACAGAGGCTCAGAATGTCTCTTGATCTTCCTGTTCCTGTGGGTTACATTCTTCCATGTGCCCTCCTCCTGTGTCAAGTGTTCCTCCAGTTGCTGGGATACCTTTCCTTTCTCCTCCTGTTACCCTCTCAGGAGTGCTTCATGCATTCTGTCCATGAACTCTCCACCTTCCCTTATAAACTGGAGTGTAGACGAATGTGCCTCAAGTCCCTGTATCTTCTCCTCCAGTAGAGCTACCAACTTACACTTGCTGCAAGTGTAATTCCTGTTACCCTCAGGTAAGAATACGAACATGCCACAGACTTTGCACGTCACTGCCTCAGCTCCCTCACCAACTGTGCTGTTGCAATCCATTCCAAAATTAGTTCAGTTTAACTGACTCTTCTCTGATAACTTCTCTGCCAAACTTCCTCTCAAGACTACTTGCAAAAGGTTTGCAGAAGCAAAAGTAACTTAACAAATGCAGAATGCAAGACACACTCAGTGTTTCAGTTCATTATCTGTCTCCTGACTCACAAAATGAATTTATTGCAGAATGCTCAAATCTTGTGAAACAACATATTTTGCTTGAGAGACAGTCTTCAAAGTACTTCACAATAACAGTTAATCTAAGATGCCACACCAGATTCCTCACACAGAGAACAAACAACATTTATTTTGAGATTCATAATTTTAAATGAAACACAGTATGAAATTTAAGAAAGATTTCTAGTTTGCAGATTGCAGCAACAAAAGAGGGGAGAAATAGCTCAATTATTACTGATTACTGATACTTTGAGAGAACATGCTATTCCTCTCAGTGATAGTGGAGCTCAAGCTTATGACAATGGATCAAATATGGAGCATAAGCAATTTTTTTCACCTTGCAGTTGTCACACTTAAGTTATATGGAAATGATGCTACTGAATGCATACCTGAAGCAATAACTTTTTTTTTTGAACAATTCAAACTATTTACCACTTGTTTAGTTCCAGTCCCAAGCACTGGGAAATACTTAAGAGGACATAAGAACATAAGAGAAGCCAATGTTGGATCAGACCAGTGGCCCATCCAGTCCAACACTCTGTCACACAGTGGCTAAAAACACCAGGTGCCCTCAGAAGGTCCAGCAATGGGGGCAGGACACTAGAAGCCCTCCCACTGTTGCCCTGCACCATCAAGAACCAAGAATACAGAGCATAGTCTATTCTCTTCATGGTATGTCTGAAACAAGATTGTCAGATTGTGTTGAAAGTGTAAAGCTTTTTGCAGCTCACCTCCTGGGAATTAAATTAGCACTGCAAGACCTCCTAGAACTAAATTTGATATTCAAAACAAGAAATGAAGTCCAGGGAGTTTTATTCTATGTGACATCTTTTATCTCTGTGTTAATATCAGCTGTGTGGTACAAAATATTAGTTTACATAGACAACTGCAATGAGGTAATCCAGGCCAGAAATGCCACAATGGTTGTTGAAGCAGAAAAACTGAAACACTCCTCACAGATCTTACAAAACTTCAAAATGACTGGAAATGCATGTGGAATGAAGCCAAAATTGTTTTATCAACAGCATCATGTACTGTCAATTTATATTTTCTTCTTGTTAATTGTCTTATTTATTTGTTGTACCTGTTTTAAATTTTATTGTGGAATTGCTGCTGTAATCTGCTCTGAGCCCCCTTGTGGGGAGGGTGGAGTATAATTGAAGAAATAAATAAAAATAATAATTAAGATAGAAATAAAATTCTGTTGTGGATGTGGTAGAGTTATGCACAAGAGGGCAAGGCTGTATGATAACAGACCTGATGCTAACTTGTTGGAAATGAATGACAAAGATGATTCACAGAAAATCTGTGTTTTATGTTTTGGCAGACTGTTATAGCAGGACTAACTGTAAGATTAATTGCTGTGAAGGAGTTGGCTGAAAAGTTTGATTTCTTGTGGAAATACCTCACCATGTCTGAAAGTGATGGGAATGGAAAAACATTATTTTTATCAAAATGCTATCCTGATGACCTTAATGATGAGGATTTGTTGACAGAAATGTCACATTTATCTTCAGTACATAAGGCAAATTTTGGAAATGCACAATTAAAACTGTTGAATACATTAACAGAATACAGACTTGGTGACCTGTTTCCAAATGTATGTGTCAGCTTATGCATTCTTTTAACAACAGGATATACAAGGCTCGTGCTCTATTCACTTGTAGAGAGGTGTCCCATAATCTCTGTTTAATATTTTATTTATTTATTTTATTTGTCTTTATTTTTATACCCCGCCCTCCCCGCAAGCGGGGATATATTTATATTTACTCTGCCTCCTTGGTAACCAAAGTGCAGGAGATCCATACTGAAAAAACCTAGTAGTGACTGTTTGTTTTCTATTGTTGAGAGCCAGCTTGAGCTGAAACTATCTTGGACAATTAGAAGAGTTAAACCTGAGGGGGAAAGTTTTATCTTGAGCCACAGACAAATGACATGAAACAAAACCCAGGTTTCCAGTGAAACTAATCCAGCCTCTAGCCTGAGACCCCAGGTTCTCTGATAGGGCTGGCAGTGGGCAGAGTGGGCCCCAGCTTCCCACATTCACTGTTGCCCCATCCCCAGCAAGAGCCATCATGGCCACCACATCCTCTCTGCCCTTCTCCCTCCCTGAGGTGCCACAAACAGAACCCTTGGTGAGTCTGGGTCCCAGCTTCTGTTCCATTTGAATCAGCAGAGTCTTTGTGTATGCACAGTTTTGTGAAAACCCAGTGCAAACCAGTACAGCTGGAATTCTTGACTATTTGTCATGAACCAAACAGACTGCATGATCAACTGCATCTGATTGCACTTTTAACTATGGTTTGATTGTTAAATGTGTTTGTGACAAAATTCACAGCATCCCTATTTATTATGGAACCCACCCATAAATATATAAATGTCCATTTTTTTGAGGCGGAAGGGGGGAGGCAGGTGGCTCACCCTATTATGAAGTTTATTTCTGCTTACTAGAATGTTTCAGCACTCAGACATGTTCTTCTACCCTGTCTTTCCTTTAATATTGTCCTTTGAGATTTTTTGCCCAGAAATGTATTATATTCAGTATGTTTAGTAAAACTGAATGGGTTTACAGGTGATAACCTAAGTATAATGGCTGTCTCTCCCTGCCACTTCATAGAATAGAAATTTATAGTGAAGTCAAATATCCCTTTTATGGAAAGTGGCATTTTTATCCCTAGTAAAGAGTTTTGCAATTTTCCCACTGCCTTAGTTTTAATTCTCAAGAAAAACCAATGGAACCAGCACTTCAATATCTATGGGTGAAAGTGACAAACAAAATATGTGGTTGGAATGATTATGAGTAATATCTGAAGAATTCTGAGGCAGTTTTCAGAGCAAAGATGGGTGTTCAAACCACTTTGATGACACACAGAATTTTATCTACCTTTCATCACCATATTTCTCAAAAGCCTGCATTATATAACTGTTCTCAGAATAAGTAATGGGCTTATGTTGGGAGTGGGTATAGGCAGGCCTCTAGGCACAGAAGTAAATATGGCCATTGCTAACTACTGTAATTGGCCATCAATATGATTACTGCTGGATTCTGGATTAGCCAGAACTGCTATTACTATTAGGAACCCACCTTCTGGGTGGTTTTTTTTTTGTGTGTGTGTGGTAAACAAATATATTTTATATGCATTTATGTAGTACATCTCAGGTTGCACTCCTCACTAGTCTGAATTTCTGTCTAACATTTGAAAGATTTGGCTTGTTAGTTTAACATCTATATGCCCTTTGACTTTTAAGCCTTACCTCTTTAGAACATTATCCCAAATATTTTAAGAGTCAATCTAAAGATTGAATTGTTCAGTGAGCAATTGAATACCAGTGAAATTGAAGCAGATGTTGCTTAAGCTTCATGTAAAAGACAAGGTCAGTCTATCAATAAAGCACATTAAATTGCAGATAGTCATTTCCCAAGGCCCCATCACTCCATGCTGCATCATGCTGTATCCAATAATTAATTAATTACTTGGGGAAATATCAATAAAATTTCTAATAATATAATGTATCCTTCCCCATGAAAATATCTCAATAGCCAGACAGATGGTCAGTATGACACCATCCCTCAAGGTCAATACACTTCTAAAGAACTGGTTAGATTAAAGGGGAAAGAACCTGTAGAATTTGGAAATGAGGAATTTGGTTTCTATTTTTAAAAGGAATTTAATTTCCAGTACAATTTATGTCTCCAATTCCTAGGCTTCCCAGCTTTCATTCAAAAAAATTACTAGAGCTCATTTTTAATTATTTTTTTCTTATTCTACATTCTCTTCTCTGTGACAATGCAGAGGCTGGTATATGTCTCTTTTCTCATCATGTAATAGTATACTACTACAATAGAACTGTGGTCAACTGTAGACCAAATTTACCTCACCTGAAATCCAATTTTGGTAGTGTCAGGTCTATCAGAGAAGTACTGAAAAGTACATTTACAGCACAGTCTGGGGGTGGGATTAAAGAACTCAGGAAACCAGTTGGCTACTTTGTCAGTATATCTTGGTAATACATGCTGCCCCAGTGGTGGAGGGTGCAGGTCCATGGGTGTGGCAAGAGTTAGTTCCCTAAACTGGGAATATCTCCAAGTACAGGGGGGAAATTTACAGAAACAAAAACCATGTCGTAGCCCACAGGTTCCAGTGGAGTCTGGAAAATCCAAGCCCCTGTAGCCCCCAGACTCCCAATCCCCTGGGAACCATGGGATGCCAATGATCCCTGTGTCCAGCACTCATTGGTTCCTGGCTATTCCTCCCCCCACACAGTCTATGTTGGCACCTGGCAGGCAGGGCAGATGGGCAGGCCAGATGCCAAGTCATGCAGCACAGAACCATGTTGATAAGCCCTGTGACCACAGGACTTAGAATTCTCACCATGGTGGCAGTTCACACACACTCAGGGCATGGATGCACCATGTGGGAACACAATTTACTTCCAGCCTATCACAGGCTGGGGTGCCAGTCAAAGGGAGTTCAGAGTAGGCCAAGTTCAGAAACCAAGAAGACAGTGCAAAGTCCAAAGCCAAGCCAGGAGCCAGAAACACAGAGCCAAGTCCAAAATCACAAACCAGAAACATAGTCCAAAGCCAAGCCAGGGTCAGGAACACAGAGCCAAGTCCAAAGCCAGGGGTTCCAAAGAGCTGAGCCAAAATAGATGTGAGACAACACAAAGCTGACTCATTGCTTCTACAAATAGACTCCCTAGAGTGTGAAGTTAAATGCTGCTTCCAATTACCCAGCTGCATGATCACCAGGCTCCTGTTAAAACTCTGGGCTAGCCAAGTGTCTTCCCTGTAGCCTGGCCTCCCATCGCCTGGTTGCTAAGTTTTGCCTCAGTTGCTCCCTTAAATGAGCCATACATGGGGGTGAGTCAGGAGGACTTTCAGTTTGCAATTCTTCCCCCTTATCTGAGCCAGGTGTGAAGAATGCTGATACAGACAACTGTCAGGTATCCTCCTCTGCTGCTTCAAAGGGGCCAGCTGTGGTTTCTGTAAGCTCTGTCAGCTCTCCCTCATCCATGCCCATGACACCTACATGGGGAAGTAAACCTGCTCCTGCAGGTGCAGTGGTATAACATCCAAGAAGCTGTGGGGGTTGCAGCTTGCCTAGGATTGGGACACCCTTCAGTACCTCAACCATAACCTTCTGGAACAAGCCAGTTGCAAGGAAGCACAGGAATAGCAGCTCCTTCTAGAGGACAGGGATAGCTCTAGTAGTAGGCATCTGGCCCTGCACCACTGGGTCAGCTTCCCTCAGAAGGCTTGGATGGTCATGTGTCCCCACAGAACTGTCCCAGGAAAGTGCCAGCAGGTTGCTGAAAGTGCTCATGGTAGCACCTGGCAAGAAACCTTCTGCAGCATCACTGTGCCACCTGAACATACAGAGCAGGCACTAAGGTTGGCAGGAGGAAGGGTCACCATCTGGATGTTGGCTGTCCAGAGTCTCATGAGATCTCCTACATGTAGATCAGCAGCTGCTGTGCGGAACGTTGTTTTTCACAGCAAAGAAAGGCAAATACCCCATATGGTCACATGTTGCAGAAGCAATGTAGTCCTAATTAGGTTCCATATGGCATGTGGCATTTCACTTTTGAAATAAATACACAATGAGGTCAAAGCCAGTGTGGTGTAGTGGTTAAAGTATAGGATCTGGCTAAACCCAGGTTTGAACCCCTATTCTGCCATGGAAACTTGTTGGGTGACCTTGAGCCAGTCACACTCTGTCAGCCTAACCAACCTCATAGGTTTGTTGTGAGGACAAAATGGAGAAGACGAGAATGATGTAAGCCACTTTGGATCTCCATTGGAGAGAAAGACAGGATATAAATAAATATATAAAGCTACCAGCCACTGGATTTTCCTCCTATCTGATTACCAGAAGGACAAAGCAAATGTTTATTTTCTGCCTTCTGTTTCTGTCCAGAGTATATGTATGAACTACATTCTTATATGTGTTCCACTGCTACATGGTGCATGCCATTTGTCTTCTTTGGGGTACACACCCACTTCTGCACCCATGTGCTTCTACTGTCTTCCTTTTCCTGGAAGAAGGATGAGATTAAATTTCTTGGATATCAGTTGTGTCCATGACCATAACAGAATGAGATACAATACTGTGGTGGTAGAATAGCCTGTACAGCTTCACATTACAGATGAAAATATCATTTTTGAATTTTCCCCACATTTAAAAATGTCATGCACACAGAAAAGTAGCACACTGGGAACAAGATTCCAGCCCAATTTTTCTTCCATTTGCAAAGTCTTTTCCCCCAAATCTTACAGGAATATAAAAAAATGCAATCTCTGTGTATGATTTGAAGTAGATCCATTCCTTAATGTTCTAGAGTCCTTAATGTTCTAGAGTCTCATTATTCTGGATGTATAGACCACTAATTCAAATCTCCAACTGGCCTGATACATGAATTTGTGTAAATATGTTTGCAGTTATATCTGTGGATGAAATTAAGTGAGGTGTTTGATTTTAAACCCCATTAAAACAATATATATTTTTTCTGAACAAAATGAATGGAATATTTGCGTAGGATCCAACTAGATCGTCCTCAGGTACTCACTACAGTTTTTGTCCAAAGGAGCCCTACAGTCTCCTCTGTAGAACCTTTTTTTTTCTTTTGAGAGATTCCAGAATAGAGGCTTGTATATTAATATTGCAGTGAATGGATTATTTAGTGAACCTTCTAGGGTAAAATTAAATCTGTCTGTTAAGTTCTATTCAAAATAGAATGATGCTCAGGCATACCCATGTTTCAGATTTGCTCTTGGCTGCTCACATGGCCTGCATCTATCCAAGTCTGATAACCTTATTTAAGGAGTTTAGTAGATATCCAATAATTGCAGAGAATGAGCTCTCTCTTTTTGTACTAACGTCTAAAGGAGTGTGTTTAACATTAAATAGTATTCCTTGACATATTATTTTCTAAATTTGGATATTGAGTTGCATATTCCTCTCCTGCCATAGTTCAGTTATACATTTGTGATCAGATTTCAAATAGGCATATCATGTGCTTTTGATAATGATTCCATAGATGTTTAAAAAGCAATATGTCAGGAAGATCAGCTGCAAGTGCATGTGGGCCAAATTTAGTGCAAAGGCAGTGGGTTGACTGCAGATACTGACTAATGATTGGGTTCTCATTATAATTCTCTAAAAGGTTTAATAATGTCATCATTGTTTAACAGTTGTATTAATGAAATTATACCAGATTTGGCCTATGTTGGCCATATGAAAGATTTACCTGACATTTTAGTATTAGGATTGCCTTATAGTGTCAAGGGTACATGCAAAAGTAATAATTTTTGTGGTATTATTTGTTCATTCATACATTTATCTCATAAAATGGCACAATGAAAGTTTTGTGGCAGACGTTTGTATGAAAGTAGATATCATTAATCTAATATCACTGGTCCTTTGCTTATGCAAATACCCACTTGGGACCTTTTCGCAAAGAAATATTAGGGTAAGTATTCCCAATATATTGAATGGCACCAGCTCCCAGAGTTAGTGTTATGGTTTCCTGAATGGTATCTTGGTTTCTGTCTGCTGATTTTACTGTGGAACGTGAATGCTGACATTTTAAGGCATAATGTGCTATAAAATCCTGTCTTGCCCTAAGAAGAAGCACTTCTGTATATGTCATTTGGGTTAGCTGGACAGTTAGTTATTCAAAAGCATTCCAAAAGAACAA
The DNA here is from genome assembly GCA_029233225.1 of Lepidodactylus listeri. NCBI lineage: Eukaryota > Metazoa > Chordata > Lepidosauria > Squamata > Gekkonidae > Lepidodactylus > Lepidodactylus listeri. Next base: position 110,791,220 of record JARCFY010000001.1, on the reverse strand, counting down.
TCATCTCTCTGCTTATTTTGCTAGCCACACACTTCACAAATCTTGAATATTGCAACAGCTCTGATAAACGGTTCTGACTACTTCCATCAGTTAATTGGAAACAATAGCAGCCATTCCCCCCCCCCCCCGAACTGAGTACTAAAGTAATCAGCAATTTTGTTTTAATTATGGAGACTTGCACTTTTAAAATGAGGAAACCATTCCAGTTCAGCTGCACTATAAATAACAACCTCTTAATTTTAGTTGCACTGCAGACTTGTGTTTTTTAAGCACCACTGACTTGTTAAATGAGAGGAAAAAATATTTTATTCACACTAAAAGGAATGATAAAAAAAGATTTTTTACTGATGATGGTCAGATACTGAACATGACACAGTTTAGGCAGATAGAATCCCAAGCACAAATTTCAGGAATCTTGTTTAAGGAATGATGATTTAAATTTGGTCCTATTTAAGTGTATTCATAGAAGGAGGATAAGCTGTAATTGAGTCTATCATGTGTTTTGGTAGCAAGGAGAAACCCACTCCAGTTCCATACATCTGACTGGCATTATCTACCATCAATTAACTCACTAGGGAGTTGTATGAGAAGTACTCAGTTTTATCCATGATTCCTCACCCATTTGTAAGAATTTCCCCCCTATAGTTCACCATTATTTCTACAGATGGATGAACTGTCAACACTATTCTAAATATAATCAAGAAGTCTGAAAATCTGGGAAGTACCTAAGTAAGCCTACATTTTCTTCAGGACTTCTTCTAGCATGTGCATAGCAAAATGCAGGTAGCACAGGCAACAAGATATTCTGTGAAGTAATGAATTCCCTGACATGTAAAACCCAGTTCCATAAGCTAAATTATTTTTTACTCCATAGATGGTCCTACTATTCAAATTATTATGTCATAAATCCAAATGTATTCAGGATTCAAAGAATAGAGTCAGATTGAATTTACAAGGTTTTTCCCCCCTCCTGGAAGCTATTTCTATTGATACATGATGAAAAATCCCCTTTCTTCAGTAGTTACTCATTCTTAAAAATGTATACTTAGAGATAAAATAGAAGCAAAAAAAAGGTTCCCCCCCCCATTGGGAGTGAATGGAAAAGACCAAAGTATTTTTCCCATTATTCTGTGTATCTTCCTTAATTTGTTGGTTTGTACTACTAAGGGACTAGATTAAGAACAGACAAAAGGAAGTATTTCTCCACATAGCATATAATTAACCTGGGGAGCTCACTGTCACAGAATGTATTCATGACCACAAGCATAGGTCACTAAGAGCAGATTAGATAAATTTATGAAGGATGTAACAGATTGCACAGAAAAGCAGGCTTTTTAAAATGCTGCTTGTGTCAGACAGCCAGAGAGTTCATGAGTTAATCTTTTCTGGAGAGAATAGCTTATGTGATTGGCTGCTCTACTTGCTCGCTAATTGGCCAACATCAGCTGAGAGAGGAAATAAAACAGTTGATCTGGAGGGGAAAGGAGTCTTTCACCTTTGGTCTTTCACCTTCTGAGATATTTTTGGTCTTGGTCTGAAAACAAACATGTGGATTAGTAGCCAGAGAGTTTGGCTTCTGAGGGTAGAGACATTTGTCAGTGTTTTCTGACAGACAATAGTCAGAAAACTATCTCTACAGAGAGAAGAGAAACTCCATTGTCTTAAATATATTAAAACTGCTGTAAGGGAGAACTTAACTTTTCAGTCAGGAAAGCTACAGAACAGCCTTATACAGAAAATGGATAGCAGAGAAGGATTTGGCAGAAGGTCTGGGTAGACAGAGTGAACTCCCATACAAGCCAAATATTAAAAGGAGTTATTGCTTCTTAGGGATAAAGTGAATAACTTCCTGCCAGTGAAAGGGGTTGGGAAGAGAACCCTGGTCTGTGATAAATGGGAGAAGCTGAGATACCTCAGGACAGGAGTTAATGAAAAGCTGTAATATCTAAAGGAAAACCTAGAATTCTGAAGGACAAAATGTAGGAACTTTAAGCAAACACTGTCCTCAGCAAGAAATATTAATAAGAACTGTGTGAGCACTGAAGTATACTAAACAAAGCACCTCCCAAAGAAAGAACTAGAGAACCTTGAAACAAAACTACAAATACACTCCCAGAATTCAACTCTGTATCTATTAGAAAGTTTTTTACCTTCGCAATCTCAAAACCTTGACTACCCCTACACCAGTTTGGTGTAGTGGTTAAATGTACAGACTCTAATCTGCAAGAACTGGGTTTGATTCCCATTCCTCCACTTACAGCTGCTGGATGACCTTGGGCAAGCCATGGTTCTTCCAGAGCTGTTCTTGAAAAAGCTGTTCTTGAAAGAGCTCTCTCAGCCCCACCTACCTCACAGGGTGTCTGTTGTGGGGAGGGGAAAGGAAAGGCATTTGTAAGCCACTCTGAGACTCCAAGTGAAGTGTGGGATATAAATCCAACTACTACTACTACTACTACTACTGATGATGATGATGATGATTTCCCTGCATGTTCAATAAAATATAATTTCTGTTTTAAAAGTTATTTGCCTCATGCCATTTCATAAGGGTTTATAAAACAGGACTGCTCCTGTCTTTCCCTCAAGTTCTGGTACTGGGTCTAAAGCCTAAACCAATATCTAAACAAAGGGTTGGACAGTTTCACACCTATATCAGTAGAGAAGGTATACATGCTACTGTAAGACACTGAGGGGAACTGAAGCTTTGGCAGGAAAAATCTGTCTGACAGTTGGGGAGATAAAGGGGTCTGTCATAGATGTCTTTGACTATTAACTTTTAAATGGAACTTTCATGTTCAGAGGTTGTAAATGGGAGAAGCTTGTGGGATTTTTATGGATAGCTGAGCCCCAACTGTGACTCAGTGTGCCTCCTCCTGGCCCAGTGGTCCACCCAGAAGACCATGCTGTGGCCACAAATGTCGACTCTCCACTGCCCCTGATCAGGCAGTGAGCCTAAATGAAATGAAGGTTTGCCACCCCAGCCCAAATAACGAGACAGACAACGACTGGAATTAAACAAGGGCCACTTTATTAACTATTTAACAGAACATTGCAGCAACGGGCAAACTAAGCAAGCACAGGAACAGGCAAGGCAGGCGTCACTCCACGACACAGCCTCCTTGCCTTCTGATATGGGCGGGACACCAAACTCCGGTATTGACCCAGCCCCAAGTCTGGTTCTTAACCGGCAGCCCAGCATACTGGTTGCCCCGCAGGAGCGCCTACCCCTGAGACCGTACGGACCTTCAGGGAGGAGCCTAGCCGGAGAGGTTCCCAGAGGGGGCCACCATTCTCCGCCCCGAACCATAAAGCCCTGGGGCAGTATCCTGATGACCCCCTGTTCCCAAACGGGATATGCCATAAGGCGCTCACCAGTTCCTTTCTAGCTTGCACAAACCTGCCAAGTGACCAAACTATTAAAGTCTCATCCACCATTTAAGCCCTTAACAACTGTCCCAGTGTAAGGTAGGCAAAAACACCTCCACCATACAGCCAATTCAGGTAGAGGCGAAAAATTCCTACCCGGCCCCGATTGGCAACCAGTTGAAAAAACCTACACTGAAAACAGGGCGGGCGGGTGGGCGAGCACGCGGAGCCAAAGACATCTACGGGAGCGGGGCGCTGCCTTATATAGGCAGCCCCGCCCCCAGGCTCCAGTATCGCGTGGGAGCATGCAGAATCGTCGCTGCCTCGCAGTTGTACGAGGCGGCAAAGCGGCCCCTTGGCGCAACGAGCGCGCCGGGAACCGAGTTGCCACCCCAGCCCAAATAACGAGACAGACAACGATTGGAATTAAACAAGGGCCACTTTATTAACTATTTAACAGAACATTGCAGCAACGGGCAAACTAAGCAAGCACAGGAACAGGCAAGGCAGGCGTCACTCCACAACACAGCCTCCTTGCCTTCTGATATGGGCGGGACACCAAACTCCGGTATTGTCCCAGCCCCAAGTCTGGTTCTTAACCGGCAGCCCAGCATACTGGTTGCCCCGCAGGAGCGCCTACCCCTGAGACCGTACGGACCTTCAGGGAGGAGCCTAGCCAGAGAGGTTCCCAGAGGGGGCCACCATTCTCCGTCCCGAACCATAAAGCCCTGGGGCAGTATCCTGATGACCCCCTGTTCCCAAATGGGATATGCCGTAAGGCACTCACCAGTTCCTTTCTAGCTTGCACAAACCTGCCACAGCCAAGGCCAAGCCTCTGCTTTGACCTTTGTGACCCCACTCAACAACTGAGGGCCATCCATATCCCGTGCTGCAAGTCCTCTAAAAATATCCCGTTGCCCTTGTCGGAAAGGTGCACCCCATCCAACCTATAAAGGTCAGAGAACTGGTACTTAATGTTGGGGTGCGGCAAAAACCAACCCAAGCCTGCCTCCATGGCCTTCCTCATGTGCGTGTTGGCTTTGCGCCTAGCCCGATCCATGCATTTAGGATCTTCCACGTGCCACCAAATTTGGTGGGGGAGCATGGCTGACCAGATGAACTGAACCCCAGGCCACCGTGCCTTTATCTTCTGGAGGGCAGCCTTAGCTTGTAGGACAAGGGCTATGCCTTTCATCAGGCCCAAGTCGTTGCCCCCTAGATGAATAACTAATAAGTAAGGAGGAGGCCCCCACCTCTCCTCAAACAACAAGGACAAGAGGGCAGGCCACCTCATACCCCTCCTACCCAACCATTCCACCGTTGCGACCTCACTAAGGCCGAGCTGGGAGCCGATGGGTGTCCGTCGGGCCCGATGAGCTGCCCAGAAGACCATGCTGTGGCCGCAGACAGTGACCCTCCATCTCGTCTCACGGCCTTCAGCACCTGTAAGAGGAACCTAATTAACAACAAGCAGCAGATAAAACTCTCGACAAAGATGGTACCTGGAGGGCCTAAAGTAAGTTTTGTAACAGCTGGATTTCCGGCGCCCAATTTGATAAACTGCAGATTGGAAGGAATTCTAACCAACTTTAAAACCTTGCCACAGATAAATACTATCATGGCGGTTGGGGTAGCAGCCCAGCCATCGCTGTAGAGCGTCCAATTTAACTGGGCTGGGGCCCTTTGTCAGCAGGGGGATTTGGATCCCCCCCATCTCCAAAATGTTTTCCAGCTCTCCCCTTGCCCCCTCCTTTCGGCCTGGGGCAGCTGGATAAGGCGTGAGGTCCAGCGCACAAGGGGCACTCATGCTGAAAGGAACAGTTCTTGAGTCCACAAGTACCGAGGGAAGTAAATTCCCAACAAAGCGGACGTCTTGAAGGAGCCTGTCCAGGCTGACTACAGGAAACCACCTGCGAGTAATCCCTCTTTACTGAATGGCCACTGTGAGTCCTTTCACTGCCTAAAGTCCTGCCATGTGACATGATCTGCAACCACAGATCCGGATGGATTTTATCCCACCGCATGGCAGGGTTCATGGCCGCCCGCATTCTGAATTCCTCGTCATACAGGGACCAGGCAGGGCTTGGAAAATCGAAATAGGCTTTGTAAATGATGTCCAAATATTGGAGCATCACAGAAGCCCTCCATGGCTGGTGCCGCACAATTACTGCGGCATAGATAAGGAAACCGGGAAACCAGTTTGCCCAGGTCCTGTCAATGACACGGCGCTTAAGGCGCTCTTTTTCCTGGTCATCGAGGTTATCCTTATCCTTCTTCTCCAGCTCACGGTAAAGAAGGCTAAAGACATCCACATACTCCCCTCTAAGAATTTTCTCCTTGGTAGCCAGCGAAAGATGATCGCCCAAAGGCAAATCCGTGGCACCGCTAGGCAAAGCCCCTGGAGAGACTGAATCATAAGATGCATATCCTGAACTTGGGAATGTGACGCCGTGAGGGGGGCATCCCCAAGCAGGCCATAGTGTTGAAGAAAAAGAGGAAGGGCCTGGCCGGGTGTACTGCGGCCAACTAGGCTGCTGCCAAGGTGAAACACCTGATCCTGCAGTTGTAGGGCACTGCGGCCCACTGGGCTGCTGCAAAGATGAAGCAGCCGGACCTACGAGCGAGTGGCCCCAAGGCCAATGAGACCCATCCCCACGTGTTGTCATTAACATACCTCCAGGACCATGAGGCACAGGACGGAGTGCCAACTGCTGATCACCTTGACTGGGTCCAGGGTGTCCGGCCGCTGGTCCTTCGCCTGACTCAGCTACAGTTGCATCACACCTGTCCTCAAGAAGGGCCAAACGCGCTAGGACCTGAGCCTGAAAAGAGAATTGCGACTCAGGTTTTGGCAGCACGCCAGCCGAGGGCAAACCCCACTCACCTTCCAACACAGCCAGCCTCTGTAAAATGGCTGCATTAATAGGATCTTGGTCCTCATCGTCCCCAGAAGGCACTGGAGCAGGACGAGGAGGAGGCCTCTTAGGGGCAGGCTATTTGCCTTTCCCTTTGCCCTGGCCCTTCTTGGGTGCCATACAGAGCTCAAGAGGGCCCGAACCCTACAAAGGAAAAAGAAATGGAAGCTAGGAGGAACAATATAGAACAGCCAAGCAAACCACTTGCCAAAGGTCATCCAGCAGCTGCAAGTGGAGGAAAAAATGGGCACAAACTGGGCTCTACCAGATGAGAGTCCACACACTTAAACAGAAATACAAAGCCAAAAGGAACCAAGCAGTTAGGTGGCCACTGCCCCCCCAAAAAAATGGCCGCCACCAGTGGAAGCAAAGGAGACCTAAAATGGCCACCAAGGCAAGCTCCCTTTGGGACTACAAAATGGCCGCCCCTTAACTGAAGAGAAAAAAGGGGGGGAGGCAAAATTAGGCCGGGTCAGCACAAAGACCATGTGGAAAGCCCCTACAGAAGAAACCCCCAGCAAACCCCCAAAAGAAAAGATTGATTGCCCCAGAAAAAAGTGCCCCACCGCGCCAGCAACAAAGGGGTCTGAGGGGCCACCTCAGCCAGCAATGCCCAAAAGTGTGCATGGGGGGGTAGACCCAGCAGTGAAGCCGCGCCAGCCGCCACGTGGCCGCCCTAGGGGCTGCTTATGCCACCAATGGGGGGCGCCTTTGCTGCCAGCGAGGGGGCCAATTGTAAGGCCGCACAAAAGAGAGCCACGGGAGACCACCGCCGCCGCACAGTGCGAATGCACAATCTCCGAGGACCCTAAGGAGCCGCAGCCTCGCGCCACCTGGCCGCCTTAGGGGCCGCACCTGCCACCAGTAAGGGGGCTGCCTATGCCGCCATCGAGGGGGCCGACTAAGCCTGTCAGAAAAGCCGCAGGTGCTGCCGCCGCACAGCGCGAAGGCACAATCCCTGAGGGCCCCTGGGAGCCGCAGCCCCGCGCCACCTAGCCGCCCTCACTAGGAAGAGGGCTGACTGTGAAGGAGAATTTAAATGGTGAGGCCCCCACCCACACTGCCACTCAACCTCCCCGCCGCCACGCTCTCCCGAGCTTTAATAAAGGGAAGGGGGAGCCCAAATTCGGCGGCATCAGGCCGCGGGAGGCAGCCGCCTGGCTGCCTGCACAGCCGCCTCCGCTGTTAAGGGGCCGGGCAGGGTGAGTAAAAAGGGGGGTGTTCGCGCCTGAACAACCCGAGGCTCGGGCCGCCGCCGCCTGGCCACCGGGAACACCGACGACGACTCAGGAGAGCCTGCCGCCTCCATCAGCTCCCTGCCGCCGCACGCGGAGCCAAAGACATCTATGGGAGCGGGGCGCTGCCTTATATAGGCAGCCCCGCCCCCAGGCTCGAGTATCGCGCGGGAGTGCGCAGAATTGTCGCTGCCTCGCAGTTGTGCGAGGCGGCAAAGCGGCCCCTCGGCGCGACGAGCGCGCTGGGAACCGAGAAACAACAGCACACAACATCCTTACAATATCATGGGCAGGTGAACATAGGACTTATAGCTCCGCAACCTTCACTGCCCCAGCCACCGAATGTCCATCTCTGTATGCCCCATCAGGCTGCCATGGAGGTTGCCCCGATCCTGAAAGAGTGGGTCCCAAACAGAAAGTACCCCAGCCCCAAAGTCAATTTTAATCATAAACTCCTGCAAGAACCATCTGGCTGACCAACAGGACATAATGAATAAATGCAGTAGTTCTGGCAGTCCTTATAACCATGCCATATAACCATACCACTGGCTGCTGCAGAGTTCATGTCCTTTATTCAAAACTATGTTATACTGTCATAATTGTCCTAGTGTTTTTACCAAAATACTTGTTTAATGAAACACATTTCCCTGTCCAGTAGTCCGACATGTCCTGGCGATCTCAACATTGTCATCCTTCTGTATGCTAACATATTTTCACAAAGCAAGACAGAGAGAGATTATTACATGTGGCATCATTCAACTGTCACTAGATGGGTAACTCGCAGCATGAGGTGAATTAAGCCAGGACATGCTCTGTCTAATGAGTAATTGTACACTTGTTCTAGAGTTTGCACACTTCCAAAAAGCATTATAAAACTGTCAGAACCTTTTGATTTAATATAGCTTAGTACAGTTTCTGTATTTAAAAACAATCGATGTCTCAAATTAACCCCATGAACCTTGGATGTGTGTGAAATCTCCCACTTAGTTTAAAGCAAAGAATATGCATAGAAAGCACCACATCAGTCTGTACCATTTAAAGTCTACAATTCTGTACATCTACTTCATGCAATCATAGGTGCATGTAGCCTGATTCAGTTATCATATTAATTCTGCCACTGTCAAACAGAGCTCTAATGGCGTATTGAACTCCTACCACCACATCACATACTGCCTCACATGCTGACTCAGGTGCTGACTGTACAACAAAGAACACCCATTTATGGTAAAATTTAAAAAGGTACAGTAAAGCTCTGTGCATTAGTAAGTTTTAAGACAGTGACCGTTCAACTTTTTATACTTCCTGAAAGGTTAGCATGTTTGTCTTACACTATTCCAATGTCTTGTCGTTTCACGTGCAATGAGGCAGCTAGTCTGTGAAGCACAAACAGCTCAGTACCCAGCTTTTATCCTGCTATGCACCTTGTAAGATAGTTGCTTCTGAGTTGCTCCGTATTTCCATAGGTTTTTATAATGCAAATTCATCTTACTTATCTAAACTTATTTAAATGGATATTCTCCCAAAATGTAGAAGACATCAATGGGAAATGAACAAAGAATCTGCATGAACATGGAAGATTTTTCAGAATTTAAAACCATCACTACCAACAACAGGACATGACTATACACAGTCACTGACTATAATAAAACAATAGTGATACTTGTATGGAAAAACTACTTTGCAAAATTTGCTCTGATATTCTTTGCATAGGTGTGCCATGCACTACTATACTGATGACATTTTCCCTACAGCCTATTGAAGAATTTTGCTGTTATCCATGTATCTATAGGCATATATAAAAGACCCTAAAAAGTGGTTATTATAACTATGTTAAGATGTATTAAAATAACTTTTTATATTGTATGTATACTAACTTCAACTACTTCAAGAACAGCAGCAACCCATAACCACTGATGTAATGTCTAGATGAAATGTCTGGAGTGGTGGCTTACTCGATACTTATTTTGAATATGCAATTTATTCACGGTATCTTCAACAAAATAACTTGATAAATATAGATAAGAGTAACTATTTACGTTCAAGTCCCAAATGAAAAACAATAATTCTTCACTGTCATTTATGTCAACAAAATAAATGTCCATCATGTAATTTATAGAGAAAAGCTGATATAACTGAAAAGCTATGAGATTTATTTTTTGGTTAGCTTCTGCCTCATAAAAGTAGTATTCAATCCATATAAACTCATAGTAAATAAAGCCTGGACATGAATTTCATAGCGACAATCTAATGTTTATCATAGTTCAAATCAAATTATATATTCAACCATCATCATTATCAAGTGGAATAGTTAGGGTAAGACTTCACTGATCAGATACATATCCGCATCTACTGTGTTGCCTTAAAGAGTTCCACAGCAATGCAACCATGTATAAATATCATCAGTGTACCATCTAAACTGAGTTAGTGTGAGCTAGCTCACAGTTTTTTTAGCCTCCAGCTCACAGGTTTTTGTCTTAGCTCAGAAAGGATGGCTCCAGAATAAACTAATTTATGCAGCAGCCAAATCACTCACTCACAACTTCAATGCCAGTAGCTCACTAAGTAGAACTTTTGCTCACAAGACTCCACAGCTTAGGGGGAACATTGAATATCATCTCTATTACTTAGTTAATCAAACATTTTAGATAGACCCAACTGTAACTGCATTAATTGGGTAGTCCAACCCTTACACTATATTGAATACTGAAATACAAATACTTCCTTTGGAATCTATTTATTACTCCATTTTCCAACTCTTTTTGATTAGTGTCTTATTTTTTTCCCTTCAAAATACTACAAGTAGTGACAGTCCCAAAATTTGGGATTGAGGTAGTTGTTGGAAGTAAACTGCCCTGACTGAGAAAATAATTATCCATCATGAGCAGAACCCAAACTCCCTCAAAATTCTCACAGCAGGTTTGCTCCATTCTAAACACTCCCTGATGCCAAACTCCTCAGCTGTTAATGACTGCCTAGTTTATAAACAAATTGAGATTGTACAAAAAAAAATGGTGGGAAGGCTAAAGGCAACAAGGTCTGGTGTATAAAGCTTAACTACTGTGTCAGATGCCTCAGCCTGAGAAATTAAGCAGGTCCTCAAGTGCCATTGAGAAGTCTGGAAAATGGATTTTTCTGTGCTTTTCTGCTTAACAGACTGACAGTGCAATCCTAACCAGGTCAACTGAGAATAAAACCTAATTTTATTCAATGTGGTTTACTCCCAAGAAATTATTACATTGCAGCCCATCCACGAGGCACAGGAAGAAACATTTCCTAGGTCCCCAGGTTGCAACAAGTGCTTCTGAGCAGGGGTGTAGATTTTGTAAATCCCCAGGGGGGGCTCTTTTGTGCGCGCACGCAAAGCGTGTGCGCGCACGGGACCATGTCCCCGCCGCTTCTCCCCCCTGGGAGGTAGACCCGGTTTCAGCAGCCAGCTGGCCGGCTGACTGCTGCGCGCACGAAGCACAGGACCATGTCCCCACCACCTCTCTCCCCCCCCCACCCCAGGGAGGCAGGAGGGCAGGCCGGGGGTGGAGGGGAAGGAGAGGCGGCGACGGCAGCCAGCTGGCCGGCTGACTGGCCACCGACGGGTGCTCCATTTTGCCGGGGGTGGCTGAGCCCCCCCCCGGGAAATTTCGGGGGAGGCTTGAGCCCTCGACCCCCCTCCCGAGGTTGACGCCTATGCTTCTGAGAGTGCTCAGAAGATCCACTTATCACCTCAAGATGGGAAAATGGCATTGCCCATCCACCCCTCAAATGAAGCACAACACAAGTTATGGGTTAAACTGGGAATTTTATTTATACATAAGCTGATCTGCACCATCTCATTAACACATTAAAGCATGGGTTGTATTGTACTTGCAAAGCAAGCCTCCTAACAGGGAAAACCCACCCCGGCTCAGAGCCAGGTCTGGGATTCTTCTGGACCTTACTCATCAAGGCCCACATGCTAGTGCATAGAGGGGAGGGAGGGCACATTTCAGCCCATGACTGCAAAGCCTTAAGGCTTGTCATATGCTCACCCAACCCTGAAAAGGCCCCCAACTGAATCACCCTGACTGCAAAGCGCATAGGTACCTAGTTTGAAGACACACACCCATCGCTAATATCTTGGGATGCTTGCCAACTCAAAATCCCCTCAACCCATACTTTTCTCATCTTCCCAGTTAGGGCCTAACCAGCTTTGCCAGGCCTATTTATACCTCACCCCCTCTGAGCATGCAGAGCAGGGGAAAAACCCTCCCTCTTGGCCAATCTGAGTGAGACCCAAAAAATTCTTGCTCAGCCCCCCAAACCAGCAACTAGCTAATACCACATAATCTAAAAAGAGGGTGGGCGGGCAGGGAGCTCATGCTGGGTCATACTGAACAGGGAGGGCAGCCACCACCAGACCTTGCCAGTGAGCCAGCCAGCATTCCCATGGTGAGCCCTAATTGGCTCCCCCACCCTTGTGCTTCCTCCAAGGAGGTGGGGTGGGCAAAAGCTAGTGCCTGCTCCATGGGCAGGCACCAGTCTTCCCAATTGTTCCCAGCACACTTCCCAAATAAGGCCACAAGACAAACCAAGCTTTGGTTTAACTGGTTTATTAAAATGGCTGGGAGCATCATGAAGTAATACCTATTTAGGGATGGGTTGTGTAGGAAGTATTTCATGGCTGCCTCCATTTTGTCAACACCATCCTGACTCTGAATGCAGCTAGCCATTTATTTGCTGGCTTTATCTGTCCTCACCTGCATGCTGAGCCTGGTGCTTGCAGCCTTTAGCTCCAGAGTAGGACCAGGGCTCCCAGGGGCAGGCTGCGGTGTGGGTCCAGCAGCCTGCCAACCAGTCCGGCCCCCTGCAAGATCATGGAGGAGGAGGCCGGGCTGGCCAGCCCGCTCTTGCCTGATTGTTCTTGCCTTTCCAGCCAGCCTCACCACTCAGACTTTTGTTCCCCTAGCAAGAAGTTTGGGCTCGAAGACAGGCTGTGACAGCTGTGACCCCCTTATGCGGTGGCTCCAGTTTGCTCATCATGAAGCCTGAAGCATGCCCATGTGTGCCCATGCCTGGAAATCATAGCGACCTCTGGTGACTCTTACTTGGGCATGGAAGACATTCAGAGAAGTGTATTGATAGCCTGTCTCTGCCTCCTAACCCTGGTATTCTTTGGAGGTCTCCCATCCAAATACTTGCCAGGGTCAGCCCTGCTTAGCTTCCATATCTGACAAGATTGGGCTTATCTGGGCTATCCAGGTCAGGGCAGTTCTGGTTTTAGTTATCTTAATGATTTGGTATTGTTCTTTTTGTATAGTTCTAAAATGTAATTTTATGATGTATATTTTAATGTGTTAACAGCCTTGATGGCCTTAGTGAGGTCATAAAGGTGGTATATAAATTTTGTAAAATAAAATAAAATAAATAAATACCTGTATTACAACTGAAGCTAAAACTGATACCATTACTACATAATGTTTCTGTGGAACTCCCTGCTCAGGGACGTATACATGGCTTGTATATGCTCTTGTATGTGCTTAAAGATTACCTTTATATAAAGACCTTTAGACTGCTACAACAGACTGGATGCTAAGAATTTCCTTTTAAACTTTCTTTCATTTTTAAAATTTAAAATTTAAAAAGTTTAAAATTTAAAATTAATGAATGAAAGTTATTGCACATTATTTAAAATGATTATACAGATTTCTGTTGAAAAATTGTAATTAACCAGAAGAGTTTTCTGGACAGAGCACTGTGGATATAAATTTTAAAAATCCAACAAACAAGTTATTAGATTATTCTAATCACATTTGCACAGCTGAATTCAGTCCTAAAGGTCCATACTAGCTGCAATGACGTAAACAGTGGCATCATCAGTCTGGCAAATAAGAACATGAGAGAAGCCAATGTTGGATCAGGCCAATGGCCCATCCAGTCCAACACTGTGTCACACAGTGGCCAAAAACACCAGGTGCCCTCAGAAGGTCCAGCAGTGGGGCCAGGACACTAGAAGCCCTCCCACTGTTGCCCTCCCCCCCAAGCACCACGAATACAGAGCATCACTTTCCCCAGACCTAGAGTTCCTATCTATACCTTCTGTCTAATAGCCACTGATGGATCTCTGCTCCATATGTTTATCCAATTCCCTCTTGAAGCTGTCCATGCTTGTAGCCACCACCACCTCCTGAGGCAGTGAATTCCATGTGTTAATCACTCTTTGGGTGAAGAAGTACTTCCTTTTATCAGTTCTAACCTGACTGTTCAGCAATTTCATGGAGTGCCCACTTTTATTGTGAGAATGAGAGAAAAGTACTTCTTTCTCTACCTGCTCTATCCCATGTATAATCTTGTAAACCTCTATCATGTCACCCCCAGTCGTCATTTTTCCAAGCTAAAGAGCCCCAAGCACTTTAACCTTTCTTCACAGGGAAAGTGTTCCAACCCTTTTATCATTCTAGTTTCCCTTAATTGCAGCCGCACACTGTCTAGGCATTTTCAGTGAGTTATCTACTATGACTCCAAGAATTCTGTCTTGGTCAGTCTCCACTAGTTCGGAACCCATCAATGTACATTTATAGTTAAGACTTTTTGCCCCAGTGTGCATCACTTTGCACTTGGCAACACTGAACCCCATTTGCCAAGTTGATGCCCACTTACCCATCCTCAACAGATCCCTTTGGAGTGCCTCAGAATTCTCCCTGGTTTTCACCACCCTGAACAACTTTCTGTCATCTGCAAATTTAGCCACTTCACTACTTACTCCCAACTCCAAATCATTAATGAACAAGTTAAAAAGCATCGAACCCAGTACTGAGCCCTGCAGTACCCCACTGCTTACCACCCTCCACAGTGAAAATTGTCCATTTATACTCACTCTCTGTTTCCTATTAATTAGCCAGTTTTTGATTGACAAGAGGACTTGCTCAGGCATTTTTCTTTGAATTAGGATAGCAGAATGAGTTGCTAGCAATATATAGTACAGATGTTTGTATATTATCCTTGTTCATTCAGCTTCATTCAAACTAGGTCTACTGAAAGTCAAATGGCAAATCAGGACAATGAGATGAAAGGGAAAATCTGCAATGCTACTAATTGCAATGCCAATCCTCATTAGCACTTTGTTGGTGCTGATTGCTTTCCTTTGCAAGTGTTGTAACTGCAAAGGCCTTTTCATCTTAGTCCCCATGAAGGCTCAGGATAGTGAATAGCGAAAGGCTGAATGACTGGTAGAACAAAAAAACACAGATATTTTACCTCTCCTCTCCATAACATACATAGACTTCTTTTTGTTATTTTTTTTTGGTTGAGCAAAGTGTTTTTTTTTTGTTTGACTCATCTGTTGGGATACTGTTTGTAAGGTTTGGGGTTTTTTTTGTATATATTAACACAAATAAACTAAACAGTGAAACATTGGAATGGATACTTATTAGGGTTGCCAGGTCTGGGTTGGAAAATACCTGGAGACTTTGGGGGTGGATCCAGGAGAGGGCGGGGTTTGGGGAGGGGAGGGGCCTCAGCATGGTACAAGGCCATAGAATCCACCCTTCAAAGTGGCCATGTTCTCCAGGGGAGCTGATCTCTATCAGCTGGGGATCAGTTGTAAAAGCAGGAGATCCCCAGGCCCCACCTGGAGACTGGCAACCCTAATACTTATTAAGAACAATAATATACGTTTTAAGTGCTTTGAATATATATATGAAAACTAGGCAGCCCTGTAGCCAGGAATTGGGGGAGGGGTCCTCACTTTTCAGTCAGGCAAATGGGCTCCAGGTGGAGGCCTCTGGGCTGCTCCTACTCAGGCAACAGCCATTTCTTGGCATACAGCCTTGCCAGTATGGGCAGTGATTGCAGGGACAATTGCCAGTGGTGGAGAGCTGGCCCAAGCAGTGCACCTACTTGCTCAGTGTGCACCTGGAGAACAGTTAGGCTGGGCTTTGCAGACCTTGCTGCCCAACCAGCCCCAGCACAATGCAGGCCCTGGGGCACTGCTAAATCGATAGGGGGAACCACCCCCAAAACCCCACCACTGGCTACAGCCCTGAAATTAGGATTTCACAATGAAATTTTCTTACATTTGTAAGTAAGTTTCTTGTTTGAAATACCTGTTGTACTTCAGAACACTTTCCCACTGTAGTCAGGGGAAATGCACATAATTGCAATTAGGAACCTTCCAAAATTCTCTATCTCAATTTCTCCCTGGAATTTGGAGTTCCAAATTATCTCATCTCACTGGGAATCCTTCAGGCTGGTGTGTGTGCTCTATTTTTCAAATTTTGTACAGAGCACAATTTTCAGTTCCTTTGTTTCATTTGTATCTTCCCACTCTCATTAATGATATGCCTGCACAAAATGATAAAATAATCAAACAGAGCAATCAATAAAATCAGTTGAGATTATTTTTCAATGGAGCTTTAAAACAAGATTGCTTTTTATCATTGCACAAGGGTACTCTGGTAATTTAGAGGGGGGAAAGTGCAAACAAACTGAAAAAAAGTAAAAAGTGTAACAAACTGCTTGTGTTCCAGTTCCAGAATTAATTCCAGAAATTTGTATAGCAAAATGGAATTCTAAGCAATCCCACATTAACAATAAATGATAGGGATCCTAATTGCAAAGCAGTATTTACATTTGAGACAGATATCAGAATAACTATTGATGTGTATGTTCAAGATGCAGTTTTACATATCATGATCAAAAGTGAGCTCAGTCTCTACTCCCCTTCTCAAGGAAGATGAAAACATACTGAAATATGATGCTTCCTTTGAGCATGGAGATAAACATGGAATTATGCTCTAAATAATTAAAGCTTAAACATTAGTTCCACTTTTTTGTGGCAGTGGAAAATATATTTCAGTGCAAAATATATTTAAATTCAAATGAGGTCTTTTGAACATTTTGCTTTACTGATTTATACTGGGTGTCAAGAATTTCAAAGGCTGTTTTAAAAAACTTTTTTTTTTAACATTTAGTGCATGTGGCACCCTTTGTGGCTTTCCACCATGATGCCATGTGTCTTGGAAGAACTCCCAAGCCCTCAGAATGGAGATGGAGAGAGTTGCTCCACTTTGTTCTTTCTCTAACTCCAGTGGTTGCAGCCACCTCACTGCCAGACAGCATCACTTTTATCCCCACTGGCTCAAATTTTGCTCCTGTTAAAAGGGGTTGTAGAAGAACCAATCTCTGCCTGCCAATGACCCAAGAAGCCTCTTGGAGTTTGAGGGCATGGTTCCTCAGGTTGTTCTTGCCTCTACTCCCCTGATGAGCCCCTGCCTCTGTTACCAGTCTCCTCACCCCTTCATTCCTTGCTAGACTGCCTGGGCTTCACCACCCAGCTGAATCATGAGGACCTTACCCTTTTTGGGCTACCTTGGCTGGAGGTGAAATTCAGTTGACCTCAGGTGAGGCAAGCCACCAACAGCCCATAGTTAGGGCCCATTTGCCAGCTGTTGTTGCTGGCAGTGTTCATGCAATGGCTTCCCCTAAGTCCTGTTAGCTCCTGATCATTCCCATCAGCTTCCTCAGCCATGCAGGTAAGTCTAGATGAGTCTCTGCTGCTGGGCAGTGCAACCCTTTTGCTTGGTGTGTGTGTTCTCATTAGGAAGTTTCAAGCACTAAATGTGGTGCCACTAGTAGTATTATTTCAGATTTCAATTGGGAAAGGCAAAGACATTTCAAAAAGAAGGACAGTCTCAGAAGGGGTTAAGGTTCTTTTATAATAAATATTTATTGGGATATTTTGATTCATCATATTAATGTGTACTAATATTATAATGTTAATACTCTTTATTTTCAAGGAATTTTAACTTTAGCACAAACATCCAAATATGCCAAGACTTCAAGAGTATACCATTTTTGTTGCCCATACTATTCTGTGGAATTGCCTCTTCAAAGAGATGACCCAACCCGAGTGATTTTCTTAAATTCTGTCAGGTGGGGCTATTTGGGGCTCAGCCCCCTAACTTAAATGCATGGTCCCACAAGATTTTCTTCATAAAAGTATTTAAAGTCAGCTTATAGCATTTATTTAAAGGTGTGCACTCCTGCACAGTGGACGGACAGCTCACCAAAAATAGCCTTGAGAAGCCCTGTCTACTTCATCCTCTGTCCACTCTCTCCGGCCTTTTCCACCTTTTTTTAACAGCCACACACCAAGAATAGCCTGGAGAAGCCAGGTGAGGTCTGTCTTCCCTCCACCCGCCCCACCTTCCCCCCTTTTTAACAGCCATGTGCCAAGAACAGCCTGGAGAAGCCCAGCCAGGTCCACCTTCTACTCCCAGCCCTCCCTCTGCCCTCCTCACCTTTTCCCAGTTTAAAAAAAAACCCAATCCAGAAGTGGCAGCTTGATTCACTTGGCTGCATCCTTCAAGATTTGCCCTTCGTTCTCTGTCTGGTTTGCCTGCAGAGGCTAACCCAAGCCAAGGCTAACTGGCTGCTCCTTCCTTGGGTACAGAGAGGCTGGACCAGGTATAAATTTAACCTTCTCATATACTGGGCAGCAAAATGTATGTTGCCTTTAAAAACAGAACTTAAAAGCCCCCTTAAAAGTCTGAAAACCTCCTGGAAAAAAATCCTAACTATAGGCCTAAATCCTGTAGGGACTTTTCTCAGGAGCATTTTAAATTGTGTGGTGTACACCAGTCTGGTGTAGTGGTTAAGTGCGCGGACTCTAATCTGGGAGAACCGGGTCTGATTTCCCCACTCCTCCACTTGCACCTGGCTGGATGACCTTGGGCAAGCCATAGCTCTGTACCAGCTGTTCCCTCAAGGACAGCTTGGGAAAGAGCTCTCTCAGCCCCACCTACCTCACAGGGTGTCTGTTGTGGGGAGGGGAAGGGAAAAGGAGTTTGTAAGCCGCTCTGAGACTCCCTTGGGGAGTGGAGGGCGGGGTATAAATCCAATCTCTTCTTCTTCTTCTTCTTCTAAATTGTGACTTTGACAAATTTTATCAGCTGTTTTATTATAAATCTGAAATAGTATTTCTAGTGAAAGGATATTGACCATTCTGGTTTGTTTTTCTCTCTCCATCCTGCCAGCTCCTATTTGTAAGCCACTAAAAATTTTTTTTTAAATAAACTTTTACGTTCCACCTTTTCCCACGGCTCAAAATGGCTTACAAAGCATAATTAAAAAACATCTAAACATAATGCTATGAAACTGGGTTCTGGCCACTAACACCACTAAAGACAGACATCAGAAATAATAGAACCATGTCTTGTCTCACTTACTGAGGAAAATGGGTGTTCCAGATAATCTTGGCCTACCCAGAATTGGATAATACAACCATTAGTCAGTCTCCTCCCCATTCTGCTGTTAATCTTCAAGATGGTATCCAAAAAGAATAGCATTCTGCCCCCAGAATTATTGTATCCACATCTACATTCCTCACAAATAGTTCAGATTGTGCCAGTAAAGTAATTAAGACAACATTGGAGTTGCCCACTAATGAGATAATCAACCAACCAACCAACCAACACATGGAAATTTTCTCTGCTTCCTTAACTCTACATTCCATAACTATCATCCTTTCTTGCTCACTGTCCTCTTTCCAAACAGGAAAGAAAATATTTTATTTTTGGCTATCTTGTCTTTTAACTATGGCCTGAATATTTTCATGTCCAGAACTTTCACATACCATGGTGTGATTTGTCAAATGACCAGTCATTCCAGTGGGATAGGACGTCTTGTTATTGGTCAGGAATACAAACCTGCAATCAAGGAATATCACCCAACAATATCATCTCATTTCCTGAGGGTTAGATCCTTAGCTAAAGAACACAATGGGGCATATGGTATAAATGCCAGTATGGCATGCCTTTTGCCACCCCAGCATGAAATAACGAGACAGACAACAGTTTGGAATCAAACAAGGGCCACTTTATTAACTATTTAAACAGGACATGCAGCAACGGGCAACTAAGCAAGCTCAGGAACAGGCAAGGCAGGCGTCATTCCCAGACCCAGCCTCCTTGCCCTTGTAATGGGCAGGTAACCTAGCCCCAGTATTGACCCAGTCAGATTCTGGCTCGTAACCGGCGGCCCAGCATACTGGCGTCCCCTCCCAGGGGCGCCTACCCCTGAGGCTGCACAGACCTTCAGGGAGGAGCCTAGTCTGAGAGGTTCCCAGAGGCGATCACCATTCACCTCCCCAGACCGCAAGGCCCTAGGGTGGTTCCTGGTGACCTCCTGTTCCCAACAGGGATATGCCGTAAGGTACCCACCAGTTCCATTTTCTTGCTTGCATAAACCTACCAAGTGACCAGCCTAATTATACCCGACCACCCTCTATGCCCTTAACCACCAGCAGCAGTGTAAGGTAGGCGAAAAAACACCGTCTCCAGGAGCCAAATAGAAGTCGGTATAAAAAATTCCTACCCGGCCCCCAACGGCGACCAGCATCAGCCTACACTGCAAACGGGGCGGGCGGGTGGGCAAGCTCTCGAGGCGACTGTGCAGATGGGAGCGGGGCAACGGCTCAAATCGAGCAAGCCCCGCCCCCCCATCGAGCCAATGAGCGCCGACGCGCTCTGTTGCTGCCTCGCGTCATGCGAGGCGGCAAAACTGCTTCCCCCCGCCACGGCAAAGCCGGGCGGCGGGGAGCCCATTGCCACCCCAGCATGAAATAACGAGACAGACAACAGTTTGGAATCAAACAAGGGCCACTTTATTAACTATTTAAACAGGACATGCAGCAACGGGCAACTAAGCAAGCTCAGGAACAGGCAAGGCAGGCGTCATTCCCAGACCCAGCCTCCTTGCCCTTGTAATGGGCAGGTAACCTAGCCCCAGTATTGACCCAGTCAGATTCTGGCTCATAACCGGCGGCCCAGCATACTGGCGTCCCCTCCCAGGGGCGCCTACCCCTGAGGCTGCACAGACCTTCAGGGAGGAGCCTAGTCTGAGAGGTTCCCAGAGGCGATCACCATTCACCTCCCCAGACCGCAAGGCCCTAGGGTGGTTCCTGGTGACCTCCTGTTCCCAACAGGGATATGCCGTAAGGTACCCACCAGTTCCATTTTCTTGCTTGCATAAACCTACCACATGCAAATCCAAGCCTCTGCTTTGGCCTTTGCTTACCCCACACGGCAACCGAGAGCCATCCGAATCCCGTGCTGCAAGTCCTCAAGAAATAACTCATTGCCCTTGTTTGAAAGGTGCACCCCGTCAGGGCGATACAGGTCCGGGAACTTGACCTGTATGTTAGGGTGCGGCAAAAAGAGACCCAACCCGGACTCCATGGCCGTGCGAAGTTAGCTGTTAGCGTTCCGCCTAGCCCTGTCCATACACCTGGGGTCACCGGCATGCCTCCAAACCAGACGGGGGAGCATGGCAGACCAGACTATCTGCACACCAGGCCACCGTGACCTGATCAGTGCCACATCAGCCCTGGCCTGCATCACAAGGGCCACACCCTTGACCAAACCCAAATCGTTGCCCCCCAGGTGTATGACTAGCACATGAGGGGGGGGCCCCCGCCTCTCCTCGAACAACAACGGGAGGAGCGCTGGCCATCTCATGCCCCTCCTCCCCAACCACTCAACCGTCGCCACTTCGCTGAGGCGAGGCCAAGCTGGGAGCCGAAAGAGGTTCTCCTCGCCCGATGAGCTGCCCAAAAGACCATGCTGTGACCGCAGACCATGACTCTTCGTCTTGTCTTTTAACTATGGCCTGAATATTTTCATGTCCAGAACTTTCACATACCATGGTGTGATTTGTCAAATGACCAGTCATTCCAGTGGGATAGGACGTCTTGTTATTGGTCAGGAATACAAACCTGCAATCAAGGAATATCACCCAACAATATCATCTCATTTCCTGAGGGTTAGATCCTTAGCTAAAGAACACAATGGGGCATATGGTATAAATGCCAGTATGGCATGCCTTTCCTCAGTGCTAAGGCTTGTATATATGACCTGCCATCAATATAATTGTCAGATCTGTGGATGCTTAAATATGGAAACTGGAGCCATGAACAGACAAGGCTGATCTATCTACAAACCTGAAAAAGTATTTTGGATGTTGGGGCCATTAACAGACAAGACAGATTTTTCTATAAAGACACAGGTGTGCAGAAAAATTTGAAATTTCAATCAAAAATATATATCAAGTGCTTTTACTTTTTAATTTGTCTTATCTTGAGGGAGAACATCTGTAAGATGTTATACTAGTGGCATTTTTCAGCTGTACTTCAGTTACATTATGAGAAGATAATTGTTACTGGAAATGACAATAATGTTTGAAAAAAGTTGAAGGCAGCAGGAAAAGAGGAAGACACAACATGAGATGGATTGCTTTAATAAAGGAAACAATGGCCTGCAGTTTGTAAGACCTAAGCAAGGCTGTAAGACATTTGGATGTCATTAATTCATAGGGCCCTCATAAATTGAAAGTGCCTTGATGGCACTTAACTCACATAACAAGATTAGCAAGGATATATGGCAATTTCAGTGCTGATTGCTAGTTTTAGTGTGAAGATAGGGCAACTTCATACATATTTGGTTGTTTTGCCAGTGGGCATAATGATTTTTGGAAGATTATAGCCTTGGTATTGTCCTCTGGTGCATATATTCTAACCAGGAATAAGGCCTGTTGAGGAAATAAATACAACGGGCTCTAGAAAGATGTGATGTGTAACGAATGCATAGCCTGGAAGCAGGTTAAGTACATATTAGCAGTATCTAATAGAAAGACACAAATGTGAAAGTAAAGTCTCATATACCTTATGTTACACAATAACTGGTGTCCAAGGTCACACAATGTGGGCCAGAAAATGCAGCACACAGGCCTCTGGGAAGTAATTTCTACAACTGGGCAGTCTACAAAGTCATTTTATGTTGGACATCCCTGTCACCTGGGGAGGATGGAGTTTGCAGAGGGAAGGACCTCGGAAGATTATAATGCCATAGACTCCACTCTCCAAAACAGCTATTTCGTCCATGGGAACTAGGGTTTCCAGCCTCCATGTGGGGGCTGAAGATCACATGGAATTACAAATTCTCTCCAAATTACAAACAGAAAATGCCATCCCCTGGAGAAAATGGCCTTATACCCTGCTGAGGTCTCTTTCTCCAAACTTCCTCCCAAAGCTCCATCCTCAAATATCCCGGAAATTACCAACTTGGAATTGACAATTTTAAGGAGGAACAGATCTCTGTAGTTAGGGGATCTGTTGTGATTCCAGGAGATCTCCAGGCCCCACCTGGAGGTTGGCAACCCTAAAAGTAGAGCAGTCAGGAAGGGTGAGGCTATGGGGGCTTTTAGGAAAGGGAAAGAGGAAACAGTGGGGGAAGGGGAATTGAGTTGCTTTCCACAAGTCCTTGTGGGTTCCCACTTGTTCAATCTGATTTACATTGTGAGCCTAAATCATTTCTATTTAATTTTGATGCATTAATCCCAAACAACCAGGAAATTATTGTACTGCATATGTTTACTGCAGGTTTATGCAAAAGTCTGGAAACAGAAAGTAATTGCTTTAAAATTACCTAGATACGGTCAAGGACTTACTGCATATCAAAATAGAGGTGATAATGAAATATTAGATACACAATGGATGAAAGTAGTACACTGTATGGATAATACCTTAGTTGAGGTCTAATTAATTAGTACTTAAGCACCATTGTTGCTGAATTTTCTTTCTTAACTTTGAATGTGTTTTGAGTTTTTATTTTTTCTGTTATTCTTTTTGACAATACACTAAAAAGAAGAAAAAAGAAATGTTGCCTGCATTATATTTCTGACTTCAGAATAGACATATATGATTCCATATGCACTAACATTAGCAAAGAACAGAATCCACATCATTCGCATGCATGGACTGAAAGACAGAAATTCCACACTGTTCAGATTTTTTACACAGTCATGGTTGTGACTACACATGCAGTATTAAAGGTTAAATTATTAGCCCAACTATAGAGTGGTTTGTGCACTCTGAGGGCAGGTGGGAGCATTTTGGATTTTCTGTGAGTGTAATATTGCCTTGAGCTAGTCCTATGACTAAACTAGTTTTAGAAGTCATTTTCAAAAATCCCCCTTCCCCCTGAAACTGATGTTTTAAGTGTCTTGTCTGATAAACACAGAAAATCTAAGTCCCAGAGAAAATTGAAATGTTTGGAGAGTCAGCATAGTATGATCCATAGTGTAGTCATGCATCATCTTTGGTTGTCAAGGTAACCTAGTCTTGGCATTCTCAGAATAATAGATCTTTTCAAATCACCAGAGAAAACAAGCACAGGTGTCAGCTAGTTAAGCCACTTTGTTCCATACAGCTCTATTTCTTGTTTCTGTTCTCAGAAGCCCTCAATATATTAAGTTTTCAAGACAAACAGAAAAACATCAATTTGTACAATATAGCTTAAATTCCATTGTCCTGTGTGCCATTAAGACAGTGCCTAACGGAATTGCAGCAGACACCTAGAAAAACGATCACGAGTGGAAAGCATTCCATCCTGTGAAATACTGTTTATCCATTATTGCTAAGGAAAACATGACCAAGGTGGTTCAGTTATATTACCACTATGCTATCTTATTTTCATTTCTCACATCGTCTCTCTTGTTAGGCAAGATCTCATTTATGCAACTGGTTTATTGGACAATATAAATTATTTTTTAAAATTGCAATTGGCAATATTTGTTTCAGCAGTTTTGCTGATTTAGCACTGAAGTTCCATTCATTATAGCCAATCACCAATCCATTTAAAAGCCTGGAATTTATTTATTTTTAATGCTCCAAATTCATGCATCCAAAGACTGGATGTGCTCTACTGTGGAAGATCCCTTGATTGGGATTGACTGATAATCCATGAGAAATTCATCCTAATTGGGTGAGGGGAAAGGTATGAGTTGGAAATCTGTCCCTCCTGACAGTGGCCTGTATTCTACCACTATACTAAGCAAAGTTTGACGCCTTCCTCCAGCCTAAATTGGGGGGAGAATCCTTAGGCTTGGAGAAACTTCCTAGAATATTATTTAATGTTCCTAGAACTGAGAGATGTTCTCCCACCTGCCTGATATTTGGAAAGAGGTCATCTTAAATTGATTGTTATTTATGAACATTCAACATACAAAGGGATTTTTCCCCTCATATTGTTAAAGAAATGGTTGTGCCCTTGAGCAAAGGTGGATTAAGATTTAAGAGAATAATAAAGGAAATCATTTCAAACTTGCATCACAATTTTTAAATGAAGATTGCAATGTCATGCTTACTTATTTATGCCATGCATTAATAACTGGCATTTTTAAAGCCAAATAATTGTGTGAAATGGGCCTTACCTGTTGTTTACCTTCTTTACTGTATTATACTATTTTTTTTAAAAAAAACAAGTAGCCTTTTTAGTTGGCCTGAAGAATATTTCCCTCTCTCTTCAGCATACCAACCATATTGCATAGCAATACTAAGTAGGTTTACTCAGAATCCAAACAGGATTGCCAGCTCTTCCTGGAAACCAAAGTGGGGTGGGGTTGGGGACTTACCAGCAGTGGACAGAGACCTAGCATGGCAGTGTAGTAATGTCAACAGCAATGCAGGGATGTCACTTCCCACACACACTGGAAGTGATGTCATTGTGTCTCTGGCAATGTGGGATGCACTGGTATTTGGGCAAAAACTATGGTAGAAGCCATTTTTACCATACAGTTTTGCCTAAATACCAGAGCAGATGCCGTTAGCTAGAAAAAAATGTATGGGGGGGATAAGTACAGTGGTGGTGAACACATTACTTACTTACTTACTTACTTACTTACTTACTTACTAATTTAGAATGATGTAAAGGGATCATTCACAGCCTGGCACAGATCTGCCTCTTCTGCAGCATCTTGATGTTTCTCCTTCCCAGCCCTGTGATTCTGTGGATGCATTGCCTCATACTCCCACAATACCCCGCTTTTCCTCCATCCTACTCTCTGTTTTTCTTTCACTTTCCCCTCTCTTCTCGCTTGGTGAGATGCATCTCCATGTTCTCTTCTTTTTTCCCACAGTCCTATTTGTCAAGATGAGCAGCTGAGCTTGTTTATGGTACTGATCAGGGTGGTGGTGGTGGTTGTTTTAAAGAGGTACCAGAACTCTCAAGAGGGAAATGAAGTTTTCAATCTGTATACTGAAAGCTCATGAACTTTTAAACATTTTTAAAAGAATTTTGTCAGTTCCAGAACTTTGTTCCAGCACGTTCCCCCAGAGAAAAAAAAAGCCCTGGCACTGACTAATTATAGGCAGCCAGAGAAGGTTATTTCAAGACCCCAGGTAGACTTGGGAATAAGCTAGGGTGCTTGTCACTCAGGAAGACACAAGGCAAAGCATCCTATCCTCTTTTTTCTTGCTTCCATTTACCTCACTCACATTTGCTTGGAGTTCAGCTGGACTTAGTTAAATAGACAGCTCCTATATGACAGTATAAACTGGCTTCACATGACTGGCCTTGATTGCTTCACCCTTTATGTATTAGTTGTTAGTTGGTGTAGCTAGTTTAGTCTTGCGGGGATGGGAGGGATAGCAAGTGTAGAGATTAGGGTGGGCATTGTTAGCGTTAGGTTTTTGACCACCACATAACTAAGGGGTACTTATTGTGGGGTCTGTACTTGGCCGTGAATGGTCTGTGGCTGCTGCAAAGAATGTCTAGCAATGACTGGTCAACAGATTCTGGTGCTCCTGGGGAGGGGAAAGTGCGGTGGGTCCAGGCCGAGAAGAAAGGGAAGGGCTCTGAGAAACAGGAAGGCTCGATGCCCTTCCAGCCTGCGACTCATCCAAATGGTTGTTGGCAGTGGGGCTGGGAAGAAACACCCCTCTCCGACATTGGTGCTGTGCAACGCCAGGTCGATAAATAATAAGACCAAGGTCCTTCAGGATTTTCTGATGAATCAGAAGGTCGACCTGGTGTGCATGACCGAGACATGGATGCGGGATGGGGAGACAGTAGCACTCTTCCAATTCCCCCCCCCCCCAGGGTTCTCGGTCCTACATCAATCCTGGACTAGGGGGCGGGGGGGGAGGGGTGGCAATTTTCATTCAGGAGGCTTACTCCTTCAGGGTGCTCCCATTGGTGAAGATCGTGGGCTTGGAGTGTGTCAATCTGGTGTGGAAGGCTGAAGAGAGTTTGGCTGTTTGGCTGGTGTACTGACCACCTAATTCACCAGCCAGCAGCCTGCTGTCCCTAATGGAGGCTGTATCAGGCTGGTCATTGGCGCACCCTAACCTAGTGGTTTTGGGTGACTTCAGTGTCCATGCTGATGATGCAGCCTCTACTCAGGCAACGGACCTGGTGTCGTCCATGGTGGCACTGGGGCTCTCTCAGTACATCTCAGCCTCCACACACCGGGCCGGGCACACGTTCGATTTGATCTTCAGCGCGGGGGTAACAGTGGACTGGATCACTGTGCAGGCAGTGCCATGGTCGGACCATTATGCCCTGGGGGCCCATCTGAACATGCCGCCCCGACCCCTAGGCAACGAGCTTATTTTAGCTCACCCGTGGAGCCAAATGGACCCTATGCGGTTTCAGATGGCTCTGCGGGATCCCATGCCCCCTGGAGGACTGGCATAGTCGACTCTCCATGGCCATCGACGAGATCGCTCCCAGGCGCCCTCTACGCCCTCGCAACAGGCCCGCACCCTGGTATACTCAGGAGTTGCAGGGCATGAAGTGAGAGCTTCGATGGTTGGAGAGACGGTGGCACCATGCCCACAATGAAGCTACAAGAACATCTTATAGGACGTTTATGAAAGCCTATGAGGTGGCAACAAAAGCAGCAAAGAGGGATTTCTATGCTGCTTCGATTGCATCTGCAAGCTCATGCCCAGCCCAATTGTTTAGAACAATTCGGTCTCTAACAGTTCTGCCACAGGGCAGACCAAATGCTAGGGAATTGGAAATCGGCTGTGAGGCTTTTGGAAGCTACTTTACAGATAAAATCTTGGCACTCCGCTGCGACCTCCCTGCCACAATGGAAACAGTGACTGAACTCAAGGCCCCTTGCATGTCTTCATTTCCGGGCTTAGATGGGTTCGGCCCACTCAGCCTTGAGGAAGTCGACAGGCTTCTTGCATCTGTGCATCCAACCACATGCATCCTTGATCTGTGCCCATCCTGGCTGATTAAAGCAAGCCACGATGGGCTGCAAGGTGTCACCCAGGAAATTATCAACACGTCTCTTGAGGAGGGGCTGTTCCTGGGGGCATTCAAGGAGGCCATGGTCCGCCCTCTCTTGAAAAAGTCACATCTGGACCTGGCCGAATTGGCTAATTACCAACCGGTGTCCAATTTGCCCTATTTGGGCAAATTAATTGAGAGGGCAGTGGTGTTACAGCTACAGGGTTACCTGGATGAAGCTTCGGTCCTTGACCCCTACCAGTCCAGCTTTCGCCCTGGTCATGGGATGGAGACAGCTTTGGTCACCCTTACTGACGACCTCTGGAGACATCTGGATTGGGGCAGTGTGGCGGTGTTGCTGTTGCTTGACCTGTCGGCTGCGTTCAACACAGTCAATTATCAGCCGCTGTCCTGCCACCTCGCCGATGTGGGGATACAGGGACGGGCCTTGCAGTGGCTCATCTCCTTTCTCCAAGATTGGGAACAGAGGGTGGTTCTTGGGGAGCGCCAATCCATGAGGCACCCACCTGAATGTGGAGTGCCTCAGGGGGCGGTGCTTTCCCTGATGCTGTTTAACATCTATATGCGCCCCCTTGCCCAGATTGTCCGGAGGTATGGGCTGGGGTGTCACCAGTATGCTGATGACACCCAGCTCTATCTGATGTTGGGCGGCCAGTCAGACTCCGACCCACAGGATCTGGACCAGGCATTGCACACCGTAGCTGGTTGGCTTAGGCAGAGTCGGCTGAAATTGAACCCGGCGAAGATGGAGGTCCTGTGTCTGGGTCGAGGTGGTTTGGAGTGGGGGGTCCCACTCCTGAACTTTGATGGGGTGCCATTGGTGCCCGCATTGGGAAGTAAGGAGTCTGGGAGTGCTCTTGGATCCCTCCTTGACAATGAAGGCCCAGGAAGCAGCCACTGCCAAGTCAGCTTTTTATCACCTACGGCTTGCACGGCAGTTGGTTCCCTTCCTCAACCGCGATGACCTGGCCACATTGATCCATGTGACAGTCACCTCGAGGCTTGATCACTGTAATGCTCTCTACTTGGGGCTGCCCTTGGTGCAAATCTGGAGGCTTCAGCTGGTGCAGAATGCTGCGGCCAGGCTGTTGATGGGCCTCACTAAGAGGGACCATGTTCAGCCTGTGCTAGCGGCACTGCACTGGCTGCCTATAGCATACCGGGTTCGCTTCATGATTATGGTGCTTACCTTTAAAGCCCTATATGGCCAGGGTCCCACATACCTAAGGGACCACCTATCCCCATATATACCCCAGTGAGCACTTCGGTTGGGGGCCCAAAATCTACTCTGCGTAGGCTTGCAGGAACCAGGGCTAGGGCTTTTTTGGTGGCGGCTCCTGTCTCGTGGAATGAGCTCCCGGGCGAGATCAATTCTGCAGTTATGCAGTTCTGCAGGGCCTGCAAGATGGAGTTCTTCCATCAGGCTTTCAAATAGGAGCCACCACCACTGGCACCACATCACGACTGCTATCTGATGGTGTGGGTCACCCTGGTGACAGCCCAGGCCTGATGGCCATGGAAGACCATACTTGACCCTAAGCCATCTGTTTTTACATTATAACTGGAAGCACTGTTTAATTTGAATTTTATTGTAATTAAATTGTTTTGGGATTTTATAGTGGATTTTGATTATTCTTGTATTGGATGTTGCACTTTGTGCCTTGTAAGCCGCCCTGAGCCCACTTGCGGGGAGGGCAGGGTATAAAACTAAAGAATAAATAAATAAATAAATAAATGTGCTGTTAGATGCTGCAGGGGCACATTATTTTGGAATTTATTTTCAGAGTTACTGGGGTGCCCAATGTTGGCCTCTCAGCTGGGAGCATGAGGGTATACTTAGGGACCTTATCTTCTTGGAATTTTCCCCATAGTAATAGCAGTACATATCTGGATAGTGCTTCAAAGATCTTGGTAGTTTTGTTTTGCAGTAGCACAAGCTATCAATAAGCAGACTTCCAGGATTGTTAGGGTGGTGCAACTTTTATGGGTACATACAACATGCTTGCTGACTTTGCATGCACAGTGTCAGACTACTTACCTGAAAGTCTGGCCCCTTGGCTGCCTCTACCATCCCCCCACTTTGCTGTCACTGCAGCTGCATTTCAACATGTTCCTAAAGAATAATCCCACAATGATATGTAGAAGTAGTCCAAGAACAGTAGTTGTCCCCTATAGCAAGTGACAGTAACTTTATTCAGGATATTTTTGTTAATATTATACTACACATTCATTAAAACAAACAAAACTTCTGAGCTTTTGGAATTGTCTGCAATGTCTTGTGTAGTTTATGTAGCTTATATGTTTATAAGTAAGCAGGAGTCATTTCGTAGAAAAAGAGGTGCAGGAGTTCATTAGCATAACTCATTAGCATAACTTATTTGCATATACTATACCACCTGACATCACCAGAAGAATGTCAGAAGCCAAGAAAAAAAGAGACAGAGAGAGAAAGAGAGAGAGAAAGGAAGGAAGGAAGAGCTGGCAGAGAGGGGACAGCTACTAATCCAAGCCTCAGAAATACCACTATTCTGGGAGGATAGCTTCAGTGGTGGGTGAAGCCTTCAGAAGGCTGGTTGGAGGAACAAGGACATATCCAAGGGATGGGGTCATTTTGCTGCAGCCATGACACAAGCAGGCATTCCCCTGCAAGGGGGGGGGGGTGGCACCAACTCCCGGAGCTGAGCTCCCCCGAGCTCCTGCTCAAAATGACCCCTGTGTTTATAAGTAAAATGTGCCTTCTCACTGCTGTAGCTGTAGCTGTGAAGGGTCTTTTTCTTACTATTATTTTGTGTCATTCGGATCATTTTAGCATATGCCAAGCTGCACATTCAATTAAATTGAACTAAAGCTATGAAGATGCAGGTGCTCTGTTGCCTGACATACAATCTGAAAAAATTACAGGAGATATTCACATTTTAAGAAGGCTTGTCTAAACTGTGTAGACCCATCTATGCCATTCTTGAACATTTTTCATCTCATCTCATCTACAGACCAGAGTGAATTCTCCAAACTAATCAGAATGCACTCTCTTCAAATGTTCTGAATCTTTTAAAGGTGAGCTGTTATGCCACTCAGTTTCCAGTGGGCAAGCTAAGGCATATCAATGGAAAAAGTTGAACAAAAACACCTTATGTCTTTCATTTCTTTTGCAGGTTTGGTTCTGCAGGAAACACAGTCAGGGTGAGAAACAACTGTGTGTTTGTTCAGGATGATCACAAAATCCCACCAAAGAAGATTCCATAAGGAGATCTAAATCCTCCCTTGGTTGGATTGCTCTTTGGATCAAAACACAACCTGTGTGAGATTCAGTGAACAGTCCAAGAGGGATTTTCATGTTTTGGTGCTTTTATTCTATCATAATTACTGATGGGGAAGAATGGAATTCTTTAAAATTCAGTATCTGCACAAAATTGTGATTATTTATTTATTTATTGTATTTTGTACAATAGGTCCCCATTGGCAAGAAAAACAGGGTAAAACAAGTAAGTAATAAGTAAGAAAGTAGTGGTAGAAACTTAATAAAGAACCTTCTGTTATTCCCTATATTAGTGCATTCCCTTTGCCCTATGACAACTCTACAGATCATGCCAGCTTGGTTTTGTCCCAGCATTCCCTATATTAATAAACATGGGTGCATCACATTCTGCATGTAGATGTTCTTGTAACCAACAATGAGAGAAAGTAGAATATCAAAGGATCTGTTCCTCAGACTCACTACAGTTGGCTTTAAGTGGTTTAAAATGTGATTTTATTTATGTTTCAATTTCTTAGCCACCTTAGTGGCCCTTGTGGGGACAGAAAGGCAGGACATACATTCTGTAAATAAAATAAATAAATAATAAATAGTTCTAGAAAAGTATTTGGTCACAAACCAAAAGCTACCATCTCCCAAACTGGAGAAAACTTCATGGTGGGGATGCACATTTATTTATTTATACCATTTTTTCCAATAAAAGTAGCACCATCAAAATAGCATTAAAAAAAAACAACCTTAAAAAGACAATAACAAATAAACTCAATAAATATAACAAGAAGAATCAGAAAAAGAGAAATCATCAGACATCACAACATTCAGCTAGGTTCATCAGCAACTAATTAGCTAACCCATTCAGCTGATGAAATAGAGATTTTACACAACAGAAAAGATCAGCAGCAACAGATGGCAGTGTACAAATACAAACATAAGGATAGTGAAAGGTGGGGAAAATGCATTAGGCAAGCAGGAAACGAGCATTTCTTATTTTCAACGCAGGTAACCATCACCTGTTCAAGCAATATAGTTCACATAAGGAACAGCTATAATGGGCCCTTATATGCCTAAAGGACATTTGTACACTTATTAGAAAGCAAGCACAGCAAAAGTCAAAAGTTGCCTAGTCTGTTCTTATCTTCCTTGACCTCTTTTGTGATAAGTCAATCTGGCTTGACTCCATTTATGACCTAGATTTCTGAAAATATGTTTTTCAGCTGGATCTCTTCCTGTATAATTGCTTATTCACCCAGTCTACAGAAGTATATACTTTATCCACACTACCCTCAGGTACTTCAAGAACCTATTGGTCCATTAATATTTATATCTGAAATGGCACCTCATTTTTCCCACCTTCCTCATATACTCCACATCCACTGATGTCACCATCCTATCTGTTGATAATGCATGCATTCGTGGCTTTCATTTTGATTTGTCCCTCTCCTTTGCTCCAGTCCAGATCTCCCCCAATCATACTATTTACTCCTGTATAACACAGCAAAAGATACCCCTCTTCTTCTCTGTCCCACAGCAAACATTCTGGCTCACTCTGGTCATCTTTCATTTGGCTGCTGTGAAATTCTCATCTTGGGCATTCCATTGCCATTTCTGTGATCATTTTTTTTCAAGGACTCTGCCACCAAAAAAATTTATTTCTCTCATTGTCCAGACTTTTTCTTATATGACTTATCTGGTTTCCCATCCATTCATTATATCCTTTCTACTAACAGCCTTGCTTCCCCCTTATCTTTACATTCTCTAAGGCTGATGTATCCATTCCCACGATCTTTAGTCTTCCAGCTTCATCACCTTCAGATGTCCAAAAAATCTGTTAATGTCTTAAATAACTTTCTTCTTTTCCTGAACACTAGAAGACAGTAAAAACAAACAAACAAACAAAACACCCCCCCACTTGGCATTACTTCTTTAATACCCAACTTTTCTGTCAAACTTTCCATTAACACTTGAGATTCATTATTTGTTGAAACTAAGCCTAAATATGAATAACTAAAATTAGTTCATATAAAATATTCCCCTCCTCCTGCCTATTCGTGTGTCATATTTCAGTTCTTATGGGGAAGGTACCTGTATTTTAAAACTAATTTACAAAGCACTTGTGATTACACTGTATAAATAATAACCACCACCACAACTTTATTCTTTTTTATTTGATTTTTATTTGATTTGAATTTTATTCTGCCCTACCCCACAAGCAGGCTCAGGGTGGCTCACAACATATAAATATAACAATTTAAAAGATTAAAACATAATATGATAAAATATTAAAATTCAATAATCATGATAGTGATAATACAATTAAAATGTTCTCAGAATTTTTTTTGCCTCTGTATCTGTACTAAATCTACTGATTTTTAACAGTGGCAAAGAATTCCCACAACTCAATACATAGAAAGTTCCTGTGCATAGAACAGGGGAATATCATGGATGGGTAGGGCAGTGTGTTTGTGTCTAATGTGGTATCCACTGCCTCAACCAAAGGCCTGGTGGAACAGCTCTGATTTACAGGTCCTGTGGAATGGTTGTAAATCCTGCAGGGCTCTGATCTCAGTTGGGAGGTTGTTCCACCAGGTGGTAGCCAGAGCTGAGAAGTGACCCAAATTGCATAGAGCTCAGCTTCTGTTCCAGAAGGAGAAGACATTTCCACGTAGAGAATATAAAAACATAAGAGACGCCAATGTTGGCCAGTGGCCCATCCAGTCCGACATTCAGTTACACAGTGGCCAAAAACACCAGGTGCCATTAGGTTCAGCAGTGGGGCCAGAACACTAGAAGCCCTCCCACTGTTGCCCCCCCCCCATCAAGCACCAAGAATACAGTGCATCACTTGCCCCAGACTGAGAGTTCCTATGTATACCTTGTGGCTAATAGCCTCTGTTCCATATGTTTATCTAATTCCCTCTTGAAGCTGTCCATGCTTGTAGCTGCCACCACCTCGTGTGGCAGTGAACTGTGGCAGTAGAGGAATCCCTGAGCACTATTACAGGAAAAGTTCTTGTCTAGTTTTGCACTGTCTTCCACAGGGCTCTTGTTGTAAAAAAAAAAGCCCAGCAGGAACTCATTAGCATAATAGGTCACACTCAACAGCAGAAACTCATTAGCATATTAGGCCACACCCCTGATGGCAAGCTCATTATTATATTAGGCCAAACCCCCATGTTACCAGAAGTGTGGTCATCCACATTTTGCTTCTTATTCTGTTTACCTTGTTTGTTGTCAAAACAATTTTGACAAAACCAATAAAAACATTATTTTTAAAAAAAGTTTCCAATTCCATACTTCTAATAATGTTACTTTCAAAATAAATATATTAATTAACAGTAACATAAGCAAACATCTCAATAAACACTTTGGAACTTGGAAAACTATACTGAAATGGTGAGATAAGTCTTTAAATCTAAGTTGAATTCATCCCTCCAAAAGTTTCCAGAATGGTGACAAATCACCAGTTGCCTCTAGGCTAGACAATTTCCCAAGGATTTTTGGCTCACAACTTTACATATAGAGGTGGAAAGGGATATAAAGGGAAGTTGTGATAACTATGGAAATTGGTGACATCCAGATATGTATGTATGTGCCATTAAGTCACAACAGATTTGTGGTGACCCCAGCAAGGGGCTTTCAAGGCACCTGGGAAGCAGTGGTAGTTTTTAATTGCCTTCTTTGTCTTTGTTGGAGATCCCTGATCCAAGTACTGACCCTGATAAGCCTCTGAGAGATTATAAGACTAGGCTAAACCATACCATTCCACATCCCAGCATTCAGAGAGGGAAAAAAGGATGGAACAACGTGGTGCATTGTGGAATGGGGATGAGAGGATGAACAACTTGTTTATTTCAAATATTTCTGTCCCATCTATACAACCAGTATCTTATGTCCAATAATTATTCCTCCACTGGATTGGAATCAATTCCTAAAGGTTCCAGTTGACAAAATAAAATCAAAATGAGTTCATAAAATAGATTGGTGGTGGGGAAGTGCTGTCAAGTCACAGCTGACGTATGGCAACCCCCATAGGGTTTTCAAGGCAACAGATGCCATTGCCTGCCCCTGCCTGGACTTCCTTGGTGGTCTCCAACCCTACTTAGCTTCTGAGATCTGATGAGACAGGCTAGCTAGCCTGGGCCATCCAAGTGAGGGCAACCCCCCCAAAAAAAACAGATTAGGGGAGCTTTTTTTGGTTATCAAATTCCTAAAACAAAGAATTTGTTAGAATCCACCCCTCCCCCAATGCCCCATTTCTCAGGCATCAAAACTTATTACTTCTAGGCAAATTAATTATCTTCCTTCCTTCCTTTGGGATATGTTGCACTATCAAAATCACTCTTCTGGATTCAGTGGCTAGGGAAGTCATCATGTAGCCATGTAACTGGCAGACATGTGTGCAGCAGAGTATGTGGATTACATGGTCAGCTGGACAAGTGATGTTTAAGATATGCTTCTTGCAACCTTAACACTCAAAGTTGGCAGGCATCAATTTGGTCATAGGGTGAATCTCTACTTCAGCATGTCCTAGAGTTTATTTATTTATTTACTTAAAATATATATTAGCTGTATTTCTTCCTTACAGAGTTCAACAGTTTACAATATAGATAAATATATATAAAATAGAATACAGAAATACATACAAACCAAAACCAGTTCTGAGATCAAATGATGCCCGCCTTGCAGTGCAATCCTGAACAGAATTACAACACCCTCTTAAATCCACTGAAGTCCTTTAGCTTAGAAGGCTGTAACCGTTAGGATGCCAACTGATTGAATGGAATTAAGCAATGTTTGTAGATTATGGCCAAGATCTTATGCACTGATGCAGTATCTCTCAGCGTCACATACACTCTACAAATGCCCATCAGGTTCAACACTTGTACCACTAAACTCAGAAGAAAAGTCATTTGAATTAACGGCAATTAACAGGCATTGTTCTGGGACTGGAATGATAGACTACAACATGGAATGACAGTCCTTCCACTCTGGGGCCTGTCATTCCATTCCCAGAATACTCCTTCTACCCCCAGGCACTGTCATTCCACTCTGTGGTCTCTCATTCTATTCACAGAACACTCCTGCTAACCCCAGGGGCTGTCATTCCACTCTGGGGCCTGTCATTCCAGTCCCAGAATGCTTCTGCTACCCCCTGGGGCTGTCATTCCACTCTGGGGGCTGTCATTCCAGTCCCAGAGTAGTCTCTTTGGGCCCAGAGACCCTAATGGAAAATCCATTCCACATTTTCTTTGCTACTCTACTTGTACTGTAATGAATTTCAATGGAGCCCACGCAAGTCAATTGGCATTCCTGGCTCCCATTATTTCCAATGGGACTTCAAGTGTTTTCCATTGTTTCCAATGGGCAATCCTGTCCTTCCTTTTAGTACATCCCTTTCTGGCATGAGCAGTCAAAAAGCGAAAAAAATGTTTTCTTTCTTTAAAAAAAATAAAAGGTAAGAAGAAACAATGAGCGGGAAAGCTGGAGAAATCCAAAAAGGACTGGTGGGAGAGAGGAGACAGGAGAGCTGGGTTGGAATCAAACTTTGGCAAAGGTATGCTGTTGGAGAGGAAGGGGAAAACAGAAGCCACATTTTTGCTTCAACTTTTTGGGCACTGCAAATAATAAGAAGCCTTATTAGAAGATATATATTGTTTTTAATTCACAGTTTTTTTCCTACTCCTCTCTCTTTCTCTCTGTCAACACACATACACACACACCACCTTTTTTTCTGCTTTGGTGTTCAAAATAAAAGGGAAGGGGTGGTGGCCACAGGAGGAGGGAACTCACCCTGTTCCCCAAGGATTTTCACATTTACAACACAAAAGCTCACCAGAAGAAGCAAAAGTTGTGGCGCCAGGAGGAGCAAAACTTTAGTGCTGGGCTGGCAAATACAATCCTCTGCCAACTGCCAAGGAAGCATGCAAGAGCAGGCTACACAGCTTTATAAAAAAGCTTCGAGGGTAGAGGACTCTGAAACCCCACCCCCACTCCCACACTGTAGAGAAGCTACGGCTTGACTCCTGAGATAAGAGACAAGAAGGATTTCTCACCACCAGCAGGAAATAGAGGTTGGAGAAGGAAAGAGCTGCAGTGCCAGTGCTCTGCTTGGATTGCTGCTGCTTCTGGGTGAGCGGAGCAGGGCTTTTGGTGAGGAAGGGGTGGAAAGGGGAAGGGCAGGCTCAGAAGCCAGCTGGAACTGCATTCCGGCACGTTCCAGCCCCAAAATACCCCTGGACTCTTCCATAACATTTAAATATCCAGATTGCTCACCTCCAAAATTAAAATGGAGGGCATCATTTAAACTACATTTATCCCATCTTTAACACATTATTCAAAATATGGAACACATTAGCAGCCCAGTCCCAGTCATTTTTACTGTGAGTAGAGCACTGCATTAAATTAGACTTATTATACATTAAATATTTCCAGGATTGCAACTCTAAATGTGAATAAGAGGAATTAATATGTGAAATGCATTTTAGATTTTTTAACCTTTTTAATGTGTGTCTTTACAATGCTCAGCACTGTGAATCACCAACCATAGTGAAGCTGCAGTATTATTCTTATGAACTGTTACTGTCAGATACTTGACTGGCACATGCTGTTCTGCACTTCGAAATATAGCCAAGTTCTTTGGAATTGCAAATGTATCTTCACAGGATTCTTGCTGCTCCCATCAACACTGTCTTCTGGAACTGAGCTGGTGTTATCTTCTCAATTCCCACAATGTCCAGGTGTTTCTTGAGACTTCTAGGCACTGTTCCAAGGGCTCCAATGACAACTGGCACAATAGTCACCTTCTCTGCAAAGCATCCACAGTCATGCATGTTCCTGACCTGTCTGGCCGACAACTTCCTTCATCAAATGGTGGCTACAAGGGGCTCAGTCATTCTTGACTTAATATTGGCCAACAGGCAAGAGATGGTAGATGGGGTGAAGGTGGGGGGACCTTAGGGAGAAGTGACCATGACCTGTTAGATTTCCTTTTGCTGTGGGAGACCAAGGACATTCCTAGCCACACATGTATGTTAGATTTCAGTAGGGTAGACTTTAATAAACTCAGGGGCATGATGAGAATCATGAAAAGAACACTGTTTAATGCAGACAATAATTCACAAACAATATAAAGATTCACAATCCTCACAAAGGATGAGCTTTAAATGGGACCAATACAATACCACATCCCAGCAGGGTCTATACATATAGTAAACAACCCAACAGGGTCTACATGCAAGATTACATATGCCTTCTCTTATACCGGAAATCTTCAAACCACAAAATCTTCAGACAAAGTTAAATGGGACTACAGGGTCTTGCCACAATACAATACAACAGCCCAGCAGGGTCTATACATATATTAAACAACCCAACAGGGTCTGCATGCATGAATACATAAGTCTTCTCTTATACAGGAAATCTTCAAACCACCAAATCTTCAGATGAAGGATGAAGATGCCGGCTTTGATCCTTCGTTTCATCAGAA
Organism: Lepidodactylus listeri; assembly: GCA_029233225.1. Lineage (NCBI taxonomy): Eukaryota > Metazoa > Chordata > Lepidosauria > Squamata > Gekkonidae > Lepidodactylus > Lepidodactylus listeri. The sequence goes on along the minus strand of JARCFY010000001.1, from coordinate 110,752,899 downwards.
GCTTCTTCAGCTTACTAAATATAAAACATACATATCACTACTCTACATACTAATGTATTTAAACATCAGCTCCAAATGCAATTATAGATGAACATTTTTAACATGTTTTAACATCAATGCATCATACAAATACAACTTCTTCAGAACAAGGAATCCAATTTTTATTACATTCAATGAAGATTATTCTGTAAGAAAGATATTCACCATTCATTACTTCTGTAATTAAAAATTCTCACAAAAAGGTGAGCCTATTAGTAGAAAAGGCTCCTAGAAACCTATAAATGAAAACTCATGATAGAAAAGACTCACCCAAAACAATAAGCAAGAGCATAGATGGGCAGCCAATCCAACAGGGACACAGCCTCACAATAGTCAGAATGCCAGTTTAATCAGGTTGATGTACATAGAATGTTGAGACAAAGAAAGGCGTTCTGGATCTTCCGTCTGCAAACTCAGCATCTGTATGGTTTGAACCAGTCTACTGAATTTAATTCCTTTCTGTGAATTGGGGTGAACATAATGTACTCTTTGCCCCTTTAAATAGTATGCATAGTGCACTCTTTGGCCCTTTAAATACTATGCTGAGTTTGTGTATATAGGGTTATTGGTATAACTGATTGTTAAGGTGTGCTGACTATGTGAGGCTGTGTCCCTGTTGGCCAAAATGCACTCGTTGCCCAAGCAGAGTCTGGGTGGCACTTTCACATGGGCCTTCAGGGCAAAGTGGTCAGACCAAAGCACTGCCGAAGCGATGATCTGATCCACTGTAACCCCCGCCATGAAGATCAAGTCGAGCGTGTGCCTGGCCTGGTGAGTAGGGGCCATTACAAGTTGGGTGAGTCCTAGTGCCGCCATAGATGACACCAGATCTGCCGCTGGCACATAGGCCGCATCATCGGCATGGACATTGACGTCACCCAAGACTATCAGCCTAGGGTGCTCAAATGCCCAGTCGGACACAGCCTCAACCAGCGAAGGCAGGCTATTGGCTGGTGCATTGAGTAGATGGTACACCAACCAAATAGCCAAACTCTCCCCAGCTTCCCACACAAGGCCCGAGCACTCAATGCTCGGGAGCTTCAGCAGCAGGAGTGCCTTGTAGGAGTAAGCCTCCCGAATGAACAATGCCACTCCTCCTCCCCACCCCTCAGTCTGTGATTGGTAAAGGACTGCAAACTCAGGTGGAGCTAACTGGGAAAGAGCCACTGTCTCCCCTTCTGATAATACGTTTCACTTCATTGTATCTTGTATTCGCTTTTACTATGTTGGTTTTTTCATGCTGAAAGACACTTAAAATGTAAGAGTTACTGGGCACAACTTTTTTAAAAAAAATAAACAAACACTAAAGGCATCTAAGTTGTTCAAAGATACCTAGCTGAGAGAACTTACAGCCCATTGGTTCTCAAAGGATGTTGTTGCTGAGTCAGGCCATACATTATACCCTAGATAGCATTACCCAGGGGTCAGTTTGGGCTGGGGTGCAGCAGAGCGCTGCTCTGGGAGTAAGGAGCCCAGGGGGCGGACACATAAGCCCTGCCACCTGCAGCCCTCCTCAGCTATGAGGAGAACATGCAGCAGGCAGGTAAGTTACCTCCAGTGGCCCCCTGCCCACCCACCCTCGCCCACCACTGTGGCCTCTCCTGGGCTCTGTGCTCTCGTGCAGGCTTAGGATGAGGCCTCCAGAGGCTGTCTGCCTGCCCTTCCCCCCTATCTGCCTGCCGGTCGCTGCTGCAGCCTGTCCTGAGCTCTGTGCCTGCTGGCCACTGCACTTTGTCTTGGGCTCCATGTTTTGGAGAGGGCCTAGGACAAGGCCTCCAGAGGCCATGTGCCTGCCCCCCTGCCCACCAGACACTGCCAGAGAAAGGCAACGCAGAGGCAGGGAAAGGGAAAGGGGGGATTTCAAACATTTGTGGAAGCTGGGGAGAAATAGGCTGGGCCGCACGGGGGGGAGCTGGGCTCATGCTCCTGGGCATCCCCTGCCCTCCTCCCCAGGCCCCCGCTGCATACTCACCCGGGCCGGTCAGTGCAGGTAGCTTTTCATTTTGGCAAAACCCAGGTCTCTGGCTTTGTATTCGCGGGACCTCGGTCGAGCCATTGGTCCTCCTCTCCCCAGCACCAAGTCCAATGCAAGTGACCTCCCTCCTGCCCTCCCCTCATGGCCAGCTGCTGCTGCACCCTGTTTGGGACTCTGCGCTTCCCCCACACCTTTGATCCTGCTGCCTCCTATATCCACTCTGTTTTCTAATTTTCCTAGAGAGATGCAGGGTGGCGGAGGGACATTGAGGACAGACTGTTGCTTTTCCTGGTTTGTCTTTTTCTTTTGCCAACTGTTATGTCAGTTCAGGGCAAACAGGCAGTTTGGCTTGTTCAGCGGACTGTACAATGAAATCCTAAATGAAATTACACCATTCTGTCCATTAAAATGATAAGTGCATTACTGCTGTTTGCTGCTATGACCATTCTTTTTGCTGGTTGAACTACAGCAGGTCTTGGATATCCCTATAAGTTTTTTATCCAGCATTTACCAGAATTACAGCTAATGTAGAGTTCATATGTGGGCACAGTTGTTCACACAATTAAGGAGTTCACCCAAGATGGAACTGTAGTAGGAAAAAAGTTCTTGAGTAATTATGATAAGTTGGGACTTTAAAATTATGCAGTCTCACACATGGATAACTTTTGTTGGTCCATTAGTAAAAATGTATAAGAATGCAGAATGGAAATACCATGGGAAGGTGGATTCTGTGGCATTGAAGTTCCCCCTCCCCAAACTCTACACTTCTGAGGCTCCACCCTCCAAAATCTCCAGATATTTCCCAATCTGGATCTGGCAACCCGAGCAAGTTTCTGCATTGTAGGAATGCAATGGTTTGATACTGAGCAGGAATGGATAGATACAGGCTACTCGAGAGGTGGTGGGCTCTCCTTCTTTGGAGGTTTTTAAATAGAGGCTAGATGGCCATCTGACAGCAATGCTTGTTCTGGGAACTTAGGTAGATCATGAGAGGGAGGGCAGGAAGGGTTGCATCAGTGCTTAGTTCTTGTGGCCCTTTCCAGGGAAATGCTGATTGCCACTTTGGGGTCAGGGAGCAATTTTTCTTCAGGCCAGTTTGGCTGGAGATCCTGGAAGTTTTTTGTCATCTTCTGGGCATGGAACAGGGGTCACTGGGTGTGTGTGGGGGGAGGTATTTGTGAATTTTCTGTGAAAGGGATTGGACTAGATAACCCTGGAAGTCACTTCCATGATATTCTTTCTCTCCCTCTCTCTCTCTCTCCCTCTCAGCCATATGTAGAGCGGCTGGCAGGAGACTGATATGATTGAGACACCGTCACCAAAGGGGGGATGTGAAGTGTTTACCCATTTATTCTGGCCATGAGCTGCCCAACAAAAAAATTTCACAGCTCCCAGGGAGGGCAGCTGGACAAGAGGCTGTCTGAACCATTTGAATGCAATCTTGTCAGATCTTGGAAGCGTAGCAAGGCCAGCCCTTGTTAGTTCTTGGATGGGAACTCAGCCATCAATGCCAAAGAGAATAAAAATATATTGATCTGGTATCCTGGTATCCCCCCTTTTTACCTGATATGGGTGGTTTGTTTGTTTCCCCCCACATGTGCCATCAGATAGGCTCACCAGCTCTGCATTGGGAAATACCTTAGAGATTTTTGGGGTGGAGGCTGAGTGGTGGGTTTGGCCTTCTGACACACTTTTGGTGATGTCACGGGGTGTGGCATATGCAAATGAGTTATGCTATTGAGTTATGCTAATGAGCTCCTGCACCACTTTTTCTACGAAATGACCCCTGGCATTACCCAATCTTCAATATCAGGACCTCCTCCCCCCACTTATTATGATATTGCATTTGAAGTGGCATATTATCAAAATGCAGCACTGTGTACTCAGGGCCTAGCTAGTCATGGTAATAGCTATTATTTGAAGAGATGGGCTGATCTCTTTCCAGTGATAGCTGAAGTCAATTTTAAAGCATATTGTGAAAGTATAAAATGTAATTTCAGTTTGATTAGCAAGCATAAAAAACATATCTCTGTGACAGAGCTTTTCATTGAAGCAGGCTTTTCCCCTGCATTGTTACGATGAACTGAGATATAGATGAGGCTGTTACTTAAAAAAAAAAATCATCCAAGGCTGTTCATTGTTGCAGCCTTTTTTAATTATTTAATATGCAAGCAAAGAATGAGATACTATGACAACAAGTTAGTTCACTGGAAAATATTTCATAAGCTTTTCATTACTTAAGTTGTAGTAAGAGAAACACTGTCATTTATCATTAAATAGTACAAGAACTTAACTTTACTGATAAGAATTTACATGTACAATTGCATAACTACATAATGCAATCACTCACTTCTCATTTAGTATAGGACAACATATTTTCTATTAATACATAACATGGCTGTGCCCCATTTGTTACTGATCAGCAGGGCTCTTTTTGTAGAAAAAGCCCAGCAGGAACTCATTAGCATATTAGGCCACACCTCTGACAGCACAACTCATTAGCATATTAGGCCACACCCCATGTTACCAGAAGAGTGGTCATCCAGCCACACCCATCTTTTGCTTCTTATTCTGTTTACCTTGTTTGTTGTCAAAACAATTTTGACAAAACCGATAAAAAGCCTGAACCAATTATCTTACGTCCAACAATTATTCCCACACTGGATTGGAATCAATTCCTAAAGGTCAGGTTCCCATGGAAATCAGCTTGCCTTCCTGCAGAACTAGTACGCTGAATATGAATTTTTAGGGTTGCCAACCTATAGGTGGGGTCTGGAGAACTCCTGGAATTACAACTGAGCTCCAAACTACAGAGATCAGGTCAATGGCTGCTTTGGAAAGTGAAGTCCATGGCATTATGCCTTGCTTAGGTTCCTCCTTCCCCCAAACCCCACCCTCTTCAGGCTCCACTCCCAAATCTCCAGGGATTTCCTCAACCTGGAGTTGGCAACCCAACTTCACTGGCAGAACAACCCTAGGTTTGTAGATGCACAGGACGGGAGTAGTTTGTGGAGCATTTATTCAAGGTTCAAAATTTTATTCAAGGTATAAGGTTTCATGTGCCACCCACACTTCTTCAGATGGAACCACACTTCTTCATATGGAAGAAATGTGCATGCACCCAAAAGCTTATACCTTGGATGAAACTTTGGACTCCAGTTTTGTTCTGCTGCTTCAGACCAACACAGCTACCCACCTGAATTATTACACTATAATATTTTTTACAAGCAATTATGTACCAGTGGAGTAGTTACCATGCAGCGTCTGTCCCATAGGTACAATGATCCTGTGAACAGGTGGGCTTTAACACATCAAAGTATCACTACCATCACAATATCACCAATCGTTGGAAGTCAACTCCTCAGAAGCAGAAATCTCTCTTATTAGGAGGTTTAAGAACATCAACTTTGCTGGTCCATTAAAGGCAGACGACAACCCAGTGGCAGGAGAAGAGGGACAATCATCTTCTTCAGAAACTCTGCCCACTTTTTAAATTTCACAAAACAGGCAATCTCCACAGTGCTGCTGACCATGCTCATTTTTAGTTACAACTCTGTTTCTCTGCAGATGTCCCCCAAAGTCCCCCATGCAACAGTCAAGTGTTCTGCCAACACACACAACAATGAAGCTACTTTTTCAGCTGTTTTCTCTTGCATGGCAGTTAGCACCAAACCACTTTAATACAGACTTTAGACACACATATATTTGCAACCCATTCCCAACAAGACACAACAATAAACTAGTTAACACTCAGGCTTCAAACTTACTTTTCTTAAACAGAAGATGCCATGAGAAAACTAAAGAGATTCTCAAAAATTAAAAATATTGTCAAAACCAGCATTTTCTGGGCTCTCTGCTTTTTTACATCCCTCCCCTTTTCCAACAATTTTTTTTTAAAAAAACACAAAGAACAAAATGAAACAACAAGGAAGGAAGGAAGGGAGAGAGAAAGAAAGAGAGAAAGAAAGGAAGGGAGGAAGGGAGGGAGGGAAAAAAGAGGAAGGAAGAAAGGAGAGAGAAAGAGAGGGAGAGAGAGGGGAAAGGAAGGAAGGAAGGGGGATAGAGAGAGAGAAAGGAAGGAAGAAAGGTAGGTAGGTAGGTAGGTGGGGAAAGAAAGAAAGAAAGAAAAAAAGAAGAAAGAAAGAAGAAAGAAAGAAAGAAAGAAAGAAAGAAAGAAAGAAAGAAAGAAAGAAAGAAAGAAAGAAAGAAAGAAAGAAAGAAAGAGAAAGAGATGGGGGGAGGCACTTACCAGGAGCACAGAGAGTGTAGGCGTGGTGATGTGACGGTGGCAAGATAGCTGCAGAGAGCCCAGGCCCCGTGCTCGATCTCCAGGTGGAGATCCGGAGCATGAGGCTTTTTCCCGCCAGCTCTCTGCACTTAAAGGGAAAGCTCCCTTTGAGTGCAAAGAGCTCAGGCCCCACGCTCAATCTCTGTGCAGAGATCTGGAACTTGGGGCCCTTTCCCACCGGTGGGGAGGGGTGGGGTGGGCTCGTCTGAAAAAGAACCCTGCTAATCAGTAGTGTTTCTCATAAATAGCAAGAGTGTTGAGAGGGAGAAAGAATGAGGTTGGCTTGAGCAATTATCTTTAAACAAACACTTCCATGCTCTTACTGTTCTCACATCAGTGTAATCCTAATTTCAAGTGACAGAAAGTTTTCCAGTTTTTTTACTGGTATATTTTACAAAGAGCTGGACTTAAAAAAAACTCACTATATCCCAACATTATTGAAACAAACAGAATGAAGCCAGTAGTAGCAATGACTGATGCCGGGAGCCATGGTAGGCTTAAAAAGTCTCTACTGAAAAAATTAAAGTAGTTTTGAAAAGTGGTTTTGTGAAAGGAAAAATTAAGTGTTGGCACAGAACAGTTTAGTATGAAAAGATTCATTTTTAATTTTATTTGCACAGGTAAAGATTTCCCTTTCTTGAAAGCCAGTCAAATACGACCAACTCTAAGGATGCAGTGCTCATCTCCATTTCCAAGCCAAAGAGCCAGCACTGTCCAAAGATGTTTCCGTGGTCATGTGGCCAGCATGACTAGACACCGAGATGGATGGAATACTGTTTCCTTCCCACCAAAGTGGTACCTATTTATCTACTTGCAATTTCTTGCTTTCGAACTGCTAGAATGGCAGGAGCTGGGACCAGAGACAGGAGCTCACTCCATCATGCAGCACTTGGGTCTCAATCTGCTGAATTTCCGGTCTGCAGTTAATCATCTTAACCACTTGAGCCACAGCAGAGGAGCCTTCAAAAATGCATTTCTGACTATTAAAGCCACTGATCTTGTCTGAAGTCAGCCATAGCATGAGATGCTACTGGCAAGGCTGGTAACTCCTAGCCAAAAGGCTTTATAACTGAGCTCTACCTCTCCCACACAAACTTTTGATGTGTGCTGCTGAAAAGAGCTGCTGTCTTGCCTGGCTGGAGTTGGTATAGTAATAACTAAGGTTGTGATGAGGGCCTGCTGGTACCTGATGTGCTATGCTTTAGCTTCACATTGGCATAACACTTCTGTAGCCTGACCCTTGCTAGTCAAACAATTAAGAGGAGAGAGTTGACATTTGCACTCCAAGGGTTTATTAAAGGAGTTGTTGACAGTTCTTTCCTTTTGCACATGTGAGTATATCATGAATCCCAGCAAAGGTAGTCATGCTGGGACATTACATTACCGTCTTGACAAACAGCATGCCAGAATTATCACCGAAGGATGAAGCTGCGGCTCTGATTCAATCTCCAGCATCCATTGGTGAGGAATTTGTGGGATGCTGTGAACATACTGGTCCACAAGTTTTGAGAGAGAACATATGCTCACATATCTGGACTAGTGATCTTGTCCATATATAAGGGTCTGGCCTTGCTTTGAAAGCCCAGAGTTTTGAGATGAATCAGGGAATTGTTCCAAAATGCAGACCTTGTTTAGATCAGTGGCAGGTCTGAAGGAGAGCGATACATTAGTAAGAATAGAGCAGGGTGGCCAAACTGTAGCTTGGGAGCCACATGTGACTCTTTCCCACAGTCTAATTTAATGTTAATAAAAAGCAAATTTGCATAAATTTTAATAAAAATGTGTGTAATATTTGTGTGTGTCATGCAGCTCTCAAACATCTGACGTTTATTCTGTGCAGCTGTTACATTAGAAGCAGAAAACCAGCCAGGGAGGCATTGGGGCCCTTGGATGTCCAAGGTGTGAAAGGATTACTAAAAGATGATGGGGAAATGGCATTTTTTGCCTCTGTCTTCATTGTGGAAGATGCAAGGTGCTTGCCCACTCCAGAACTGCTGATTTCAGGAGGAGTGCTAAAACACCTGAGTTAGATTGAGGTGATGAGAGAAGAGATCCTATTCCTGATGGACAAATTGTTAACTGAGAAAGCACCAGGTCCAGATGGCATACATCCAAAAGTTCTGAAATAACTCAAATGTGAACTTGTGGATCTCCTCATCAAAAGTATGGGATCTAGCTCTAAAATCTTCCTCATTTTCAAGGACTGGAAGGTAGCTAATATAATGCCCATCTTTTAAAAAGGTTCTAGAGGAAATCTGGGGAATTAGAGGCCAGTCAGTCTAACATCGATACTGGGTAAATTGGTGGAATCCATTATTAAATATAGAATTAGCAGGCACATTGATGAATCAGAATCAGCATAGATTCTGTAAAGGAAGACCTTGTCTCACTAACCTGTTTGAGTTCTTTGAGGGGCTGAACAAACCTGTGGACAAGGGTGACCCAGTAGATGTTGTTTATTTAGACTTAAACTCAAAAATCATGGGATAAGAGGACAAGTCCTCTTGTGGATTAGAAACAGATTAATTAACAGGGAACACAGACAGAGTATAAATGGGCAGTTTTCACAGTGGAAGGTGGTAAGCAATGGGGTACCACAGGGTTTGGTATTAAGTCCGGTGTTTTTTAACTTGTTCATTAATCGTTTGGAATTGAGAGTAAGCAGTGAAGTGGTAGAACCAGGAAGGGCTGGGAGGTGCTCTAGAGGGATCTGTTGAGGCTGGGTGAGTGGGCATCAATGTGGCAAATGAGGTTCAATATGAGCAAGTACAGAGTAATGCACATTGGAGCCACAAATCCTAACTATAAATATACATTGATGGGATCTGAACTGGTGGTAACTGACGAGGAGAAAGATCTTGGAGTCATGGTAGATAAGTCACTGAAGATATTGACTCTGTGTGACTGCAATAAAAAGGGCAAATGCTATCCTGGGGCACTCAATGAAATACATGAACAGTAGGCTTCAAAAAGATAAAAGGTAGTACTTTTTCACCCAATCTGTAATTAACATGTGGAATTCACTGTTGCGGGAAGTGGTGGTGGCTATAAACATAGACAACTTCCAGAGAGGTTTGGATAAACATATGGAGCAGAGGTCCATAAGTAGCCACAAGGTGTAGGTGGAACATTATGTTTGGGGCAGCGATGCTCCGAATTCATGATACTTGATTGGCAACAATGGGAGGGAGTTCTGCCCCCCTGGTGAAACTTCTGATGACACCTGGGTTTTGGCCACTGTGTGACACAGAGTGTTAGACTGGATGGCCCATTGGCCTGAACCAACATGGCTTCTCTTGTGTTCTTAAGCAAGGCAGTGCAATCATTGGCCAAGTTTGGAGCCATAGTGGAGTCCCCCAAATTAATAGCAGGCACAAACTGGGCTATTTTACCACAGCTCATGCTTAAAATATATTAAAGTGTATTTAATTATGACACAGATCATTCATTTAAATTAATTATTTAATAAACCGGCTGTCTAGTATCTTCAAAGGGGCTGTCAATAGTAAATCATTTCATGGATTTTTTTTTAAAAAAATAGATTCTTTTAATGCATTTTTAAAAATAAACATAAGAAACCCCAGATTTCAGCATTATGAATTTCACTACAGTAAACATTTATGGTAATATAGGCCCCCAAACACTAGGGAGAAATTCAGTGGAGGAGTTTTGGGGAAGGATCTCTAATTTCTGACAAAGAAGTACAGCAGTATCTACAGCAGCTACACTTTCTAGTTCTCTTTGGGAAAGGCATTATAGTAAAACCATTATAGCACTGATAGAAGTTTTCAGTGTAGAGTGGTCTTAAAAATCAGAGCCAGTTCATAATGCTGGCTAAAGGAGCGTCGTTTAATTGCTAGGTACTTGCACATACCAAACTCTCAGTCATTTAAACAAATAAGGTGAAGCATGCTGTGGCATAACAGTCCTGCTCTGGCCTACAGGTCCTGTCCCACCCTGCCCTTCAAGAATTTTCCAACACCTGGAGGTGCTTTTCTCTCTCTCTGGTAACCTGCTGCCACTACCTGACCTTTATAGGAATTGCCTGCTGGGAGGGTCAGAATTCCCAGCTTCCCTTCCAAGTTCTGAGGCCTTGCCTCTGTGACTCCTGCTGCCCATGGAGACCATTTACTGCCTTGTGCATCATTGGGGGAATAGCCGCTTGCCAACTGATGCCCCCCTTCCTCCTGGTGCTTTCAAAATAGCATGTTCAAGATGGTGGAGGTCTATGTTGTACAGAGAACTACTTCCACCATCAAAAGTTATGAAGTATTTATTAAAAAGAACATGTTCACAAGCATACTCTTAGCACAGCACTAGATTAAGCAAGGGATTCAAGAGAAAAGCATGCTGTGGCAGAACAGTCCTGCTCTGGCCTACAGGTCCTGTCCCTCCCTGCCCTCCAAGAAATTCCCAACACCTGGAGGGGCTTCTCTCTCTCTCCGGTAACCTTATGCTACTACCTGACCTTTGTAGGAATTGCCTACAAAAAGAAAATGTTCATAAGCATACTCTTAACACAGCACCAGATTAAGCAAGGGATTCAAGAGAAAAGCAAGAGAAAAGGGTAAAATGCAATTCCTCTGATCCTTTCTCTATGTATGCCATATCTGTTGTTAAATATAGGACAGGCTCCTTAGCTTAGAATGTTATAGATCTCTATAAAGTGACCATTACTTTGCAGCTTCCTTCAGCTGTCTAGGCCAGCATATGGCAATGGCCACCGCCTCCAGACCTCAGTTAAGAGTTCTGTCTGCTCTGATGGACTCAGCACAAGAGACCCTCCTCCTTGCTCCCAGGAGTTTTATCATCTGCCTTTCCCCACCCACTGACCAAGTCAGGCTGGGTCAAAGAAGCTTTTCCTGAGGTCTCTTGAAGGTTCTTCCTGAAGTCCTTCTAGTCTTAATTCCTCCAAACCTCTATTCCCTGCTTGAGGAGTGGGGAAAGTGAACCATCCTATTGTCTTTAGCTGGACCTATTAGCATTTCTTAAAAGCTGAGGTGAAGCTGGAAAGCTATTGAACTGACTTCTCCCTTCATGCCTGTTTTCTGCCCAGATAAAAAAAAATTCAAACCTCCTAGTAAAGGTTGTATTCAGGTCAGACCTATACACCCAAAATGCATTTATTTGCATATGCCTTAATGACAATTATGGCTTTCTACCAAAATAATCTCCAACATACTAGATGGTTAGAATAGGTGCTGCTGCTTCAGTACTGTTTCAAGATTAGTTAGGGGCTACTGACTCCAACCCAAATACAGTCAGGCTCATCTAATGCAATCAGCCCTCTTCCCCTTAGAGATGCTTTTCCCACATGAATTTTCCATCTTATAACTTTATGTGTAAAAAAAACAATTGAAAGGTTTCTCAAGCTTAGAAAAGATTGGGTTTTTTTTTTAAAAAAAAAAAACATCCTGTCACATTTTAAGAAGCATGAAACCCACTTGGGAAATACAAATGTCTTGTAATATATCTTAAAATAAAGTGAAGTTGTACAGTATGACCACTTAAAAACAATATACCTCTGCACAAAAATATGATTTTCCCAATAAGCTTTAAAGAAAGAATAACATTTACTACTTACACCTACATATTTATTGCAGCTTATTAGAGAGAAGTAAATATATAGCTGTGAGGGAGACTCCATTATTCCCAGAATGTTTATTGAGCAGAATGATATTACTGGACTTTCGTATATTTTGTGTTTTCTATTCTGCTGAGTGGGGAGCCACTGGGGAAGCATGCAGGCCAGGGCCATCACATTGTGGCGGCACCCTACTTGAAAGCCTGCTAGTCTCAGATGGCTGATATTGATGTGTGTATATTGTCTCTGACTGAAATAGTTTAATGTCTGCTTTTCCTAGTGCTTAGATATGCACTTAAGTGGAACAAAAATAGGTGTTTGTTGTTATTTTAATTATGTTTTCAATCTAAAAGAACTCAAATTGGATTGGGAACTCTATAACTTCCATCCCAATACAAATCCATATAGATATTAGTAATAATCAGTGAATGGCAAGTACAGAGATGGAGCAAGAAGAAAAAAAAATGAGATGAGGGAAGAAAGAGCAGAAATCTTCAAAGGGAGGTTGCCCCTCTTCATTTGCTAGCATATGCAAAACAAAATATGCCCCAGCCACAATAAGGATCTTCTGCAGAGGGCAATGTTTAGTTCTCTTCATAGCAAATAAGTTTAAAACTATTTATTGTCCACAAAAGGATTTATTCTGTGCACTAATGATTGATAAGTTTTTTCAGATGCTTGTATTAAGATATTGTTAAAAGTGGTTTGTCTGCAGCACCACTGTTGAATAAGACACAAGACAAGCAATCTTACATTTAATTGGTTTATTTAGATGGCTGAGCTACATCATGGTTTATTTTCTTAATACAAGAACAGTCTGTATTAGGCTGCCTTTTGTGGTTACTGTCTTTTGGGCAACATACAGATCCAGCTTCCAGGTAGGGACTGAAGATCCCCCAGAATTGTAACTGCTCTCCAGGCTACAGAAGTCAGTTCATCTGGAGAAAATTGCTGCATTGGAGGGTGGGCTCTATGCCATTATACTCTGTTGAAGTCCCTCCCTTCCCCAAAACCTCCCTTCTCCATGTTCCACCCTGAAAATCTCCCAACCCAGAGCTGGCAACCTTAGTAAAAACACACTTGAGCTCCAAACAATTCATTCTTGGCTTTGTTTAGCCTCACCTGCACATGAACTGTACCAAGAGGTGCCAAGCTTTACCCCTTTTCCTCAACATGCCCTGAAAAGTACCAGAGTCAGGAGACCAGCTGAAGTGATTTCATAACAAGCTCTTTATTAGGTGGTCAGATGAGGCATGCTAACCTGGGCTCAGGGGCCCTCTTTTATTCCAGTTGGAGCCACACCTCTGACCTCCCCCAAATGTCCCGATAGGACCTTACGATTCTGGTTACATGTCATAGGTCCCCCTGAGGATCCTAGGTACTAGATTGGTGTCAAGTTACAATCCGGCCAGCTATTGTTCTGCCAGACTCAAGCTCAGTTAGCTGGCCTGGCCATGTGTGTTTGGCCACATGGCGATCACCATAACACGAGCACATGGCAACTGCCATTACATACATTACATGCTCCATAGACAACCGATCTCTTTCCCAGCCAATCCACACCTTGTAACTTATTTTATTTAGAAGGGTATGGGACAACAGCATCCCCTGGCCTCAATGACTATGAATGTATTTCTAAGTCCAAATATTCAGTTATCAATGTATGCATTCCTATATGAATGCTCTATACTGTCATCCTCAAAGAGCGTTATAAGGAAAGGGAGCCAGTATTTCCTTTGCAGATAGCATACCCTCTCCAACAGATTTTGGCTTTCTATACAGTTTCACAGTTCTCTCTTTAACAAGAAGAAGATAAGAAGATATTGGATTTATACCCCGCCCTTTACTCACTTGGAGTCTCAGAGCGGCTTACAAACTCCTTTCCCTTCCCCTCCCCACAATATGCTTACAAACTCCTTTCCCTTCCCCTCCCCACAATATGCAATTTAAATATGCTTTCCACCACTTTAGCTGGAATAATTGCTAGTATGTCATTTCCTGGTTCCTAATATAATTTCCCTTTAAAAATGGTTTACTAAGTTCAGACATGAAAATATTGCAATCTTACTTCTGAAGGTATAGCCAATCATTTGCAAATCTAAGTCAAAGTAACTGAAAAGAAGCCTAAACTAAATCCAGTGTGGCTAAAAAGAGAAATAGTTGGCTGTAGCTGGATTTAATCTAGTATGCAATTTTATGAGACTTGGAAGCTCAGGAAAATACATATTAGCATGAAATATTGACAAGTTATGGAATCCAGAAAAAAAAGTGAGGTATGATTAACTTTTATTCAAATCAAGGGCTTAGACCGAGGTAACTCTACATAGGATTGCATTGTAAAAAGTTTAACTGTGCATTTAAGCTCCACACATTTCAGTGGAAATTCAGCATGGCCAATTTCTTGGTTGGCGCCCAGTTTTTCTATTACCCTCTTACTACAGAAGCAGCTGTTCCATTAGTTCAGCTTAAAGGGATATGCAGTCACAGTGTGACAATATTGTTTTGCATGCTGATACTATAATGTATCCTTGGTTTCATAAAGATTCCTAAGGATTCTTTAGTTGCCAAATTCACAAATGCTTGGTTGGAATAATGTATGGCATATCTGATTAGATTAAGATAGTACCGCATCCAAAGATCAAGACATAAACCATGAAATAGTCAGTTGATATTTAACACTATTTGGGACCATATTCTGATTGTCAGAACGAAAGATTATATTTCTGTGTTAAATGTAGCTGGAAATGTAGCCATTCCCCGTAGAGGAAGACCCAGATGGCTTTCCAAGTCCTGCTGGCCAGTTTGAGTTAATGGATTTGAGAAAGGATTACATATTTTATTCTAGGCTGAACATAAAGCTGCCTTGTCTGCATGAAAAAAGATGAGGATGTTGCTGCTTGAGGGAAAAATCTGTCTGCTTTTGCAGGAATGATCCACTGTAGGAGTAAGTTAAGTGGGGATTACAAATGGCCTACAGAAAAAGCTAAGAAGCAACTAAGCACCCCAGGATATAAGCAAGCATATTTTAAACACAGGACTTTGGCACGGTTGTGGAAGAAGCTGACCTGTTTGATATGACAGAATTTTCATCTGAATTTCTAACCAAATGCCTTTTTGGCTTGCAAATACATGATATGGGAATTGTAAAATGTGCTTACACTGTTCTAACAAAGGCTGTTCAAAAGCAATGGGAGCAATATTACAGCTGGGGATATAAATAGTAGCTGGAGAGCATTAGAGGCTGCCAAAGGTTTATGGATGCATTTTCTTTGTGAGAGAGCATATTTTGTAGCATGGCAGAGACAAGGTGGAACATACAGCTGAGTTTTATATAAATTATTTCATTTGAATGTATTATATGTGGGTGCTCACTGGCCATTGCTTTGTTAGGCTGACGACTCAGAATTATTAACTGTTGTTTCCTGAATGCATGCTTATCATCCCCTCATAGCTTGTTGCATATCCCAGATTGAAGGCAACCCCTCACAGCTGGGGGAAAGGAAGGTGTGAATTAGGGGGGGGGGGGACTCAGCAGTTTAAGTTTAGAAAGGAGAGGGAGGGAAGAAGGCCAAACTAGACATGATGTAGTCACATCTACTTTGGACCAAAAAGAGTGTCCCATACCCATCTTAGGCGAACTAACTGCTCTCTTGATTGGATCTTATTTTATTGTGGCCTCCCCCACCCCCAATATTTACCAGGCCTGATGAATGTACACTTCTACACATCTGAGCAAGACAGCTCTGCATCATAAAAAGCTTATGCTGAAATACCTTTTTTTAGTCCTTAGTCTTTAAATTGCTACTGGATTCCTGTGTAATTTTGCTATAACAGGCTGACTCAGTTACCCCTCTCTGTGTGAAACTAATATGATACAGCAGATTTACTTCTCTGTAGCAGTGCCTTTCATTTCCACCTATGCTCTGCATTACAAAATGTATGCCCCACCTTTCTGCCCTCATCAGGGCCAATAAGGAAGCTAACTGACTGAAACAAAAGGCAAGTAAAACGTATCTTTAAAAACATTAAAAACCAAACAAAAACACATCATTTAAATAAAACTAGGGCTCTTTTTGGGCCAGAATGCACCAGAACAGCCTTCTGGCTGGCGTCCGAGTCCTTCCTCCCCCCGCCCGCCAGCTGGCTGGCCAGCCAGCAGGAAAGGCCTCCTAGTTCTCTGCACTCAAAGGGAGCTTTCCCTTTAAGAGCAAAGAGCTGTGGGGAAGGGGCCGGCTGTCACAGCTCTCTCCATGGGGCTTGTTTCCACACCTACACTCTCCCTGCTGCCAGTAACTGCCTCCTCTTCTCTCTCTCTCTTCTTTTCTTTCTTTCTCTCCCTTCCTTTCTCTCTTTCTGTTTCTTTTCCCCCTCCCTCCCTCCCGTCCTCCCTCCCTCCTTCCCTCCTCTCTCTCTTTCTCTCTTTATTTCTTTCCTTTCTTTCTTTCTCTTTCTTTCTTTCTTTCTTTCTTTCTTTCTTTCTTTCTTTCTTTCTTTCTTTCTTTTCCCTTCCTTCCTTCTTCTCTCTCTCTCTCTCTTCTCTTCCTCTCCCCCTCTCCTCCCCCCTAATCATGTAAAGGCTTAATGTATAGAAATGGGGAGCTGAAGCTTTCTATGGCATGAGGGTAAATAGCATCTCATCAAGCCTCTCTTAAAGGGACAGGGCATTTTCCCCAGGCTGTTGACAACCCTGGATATAAATCCCATGAGAAAACTTGTTTCAGTCTACATTAGAGGATCAAATCAAATATATGCCACAAATTATAAATAGTATGAACAAGTCCTGAAGGTCAGGATCACTCTTTGAATTGCAAGAAAGGGGGCTATAAAAACTGACTTCCTTCCAAAAATGAGAAACAAAGTTGTAACTAAAAATGAGCATGGTCAGCAGCACTGTGGAGATTGCCTGTTTTGTGAAATTTAAAAAGTGGGCAGAGTTTCTGAAGAAGATGATTGTCCCTCTTCTCCTGCCACTGGGTTGTCATCTGCCTTTAATGGGCCAGCAAAGTTGATGTTCTTAAACCTCCTAATAAGAGAGATTTCTGCTTCTGAGGAGTTGACTTCCAACGATTGGTGATATTGTGATGGTAGTGATACTTTGATGTGGTAAAGCCCGCCTGTTCACAGGATCATTTTATCGATGGGACAGATTCTGCATGGTAACTACTCCACTGGTACATAATTGCTTGTAAAAAATATTATGGTGTAATAATTCAGGTGGGTAGCCGTGTTGGTCTGAAGCAGCAGAACAAAGTGGGAGTCCAAAGTTTCATCCAAGGTATAAGCTTTTGTGTGCATGCACACTTCTTCCATCTGAAGAAGTGTGGTTTCATCTGAAGAAGTGTGGGTGGCACATGAAATCTTATACCTTGAATAAAATTTTGAACCTTGAATAAAATAGCCTACAAACTACTCCCGTCCAGTGCATCCACAAACCTAGAAGAAGAGGAGATTGGATTTATACCCCGCCTTCCCCGCCAAGGGAGTCTCAGAGCAGCTTATAAACTCCTTTCCCTTCTCCTCCCCACAACAGACATCTTGTGCAGTAGGTGGGGCTGAGAGAGCTCTGAGACAACTGTCCTTGAGAGAACAGCTGGAGCTATGGCTTGCTCAAGGTCATCCGCAGGTACAAGTGGAGGAGTGGGGAATCAAACCTGGTTCTCCCAGATAAGAGTCCACGCACTTAACCACTACACCAAACTGGCTCCTAGGGTTGTTCTGCCAGTAAACTAGGGTTGCCAACTCCAGGTTGAGGAAATCCCTGGAGATTTGGGAGTGGAGCCTGAGGAGGGTGGGGTTTGAGGGAAGGAGGGGCATAATGCCATGGACTCCACTTTCCAAAGCAGCCATTGACCTGATCTCTGTAGTTTGGAGCTCAGTTGTAATTCCAGGAGATCTCCAGACCCCACCTGTAGTTTGGCAACCCTAAAAATTCATATTTAGTGTACTAGTTCTGCAGGAAGGCAAGCTGATTTTCATGGGAACCTAACCTTTAGGAATTGATTCCAATCCAGAGTGGAAATAATTGTTGGACATAAGATTGATTCAGGCAAGATTTTGTATAGATGGGACAGAAAATAAAGTTTTTATTGGTTTTGTCAAAACTGTTTTGGCAATAAACAAGGTAAACAGAATAAGAAGCAAAAGGTGGATGTGGCTGGATGACACCACTTCTGGTAACATGGGGTGTGGCCTAATATGCTAATGAGCTGTGCTGTCAGGGGTGTGGCCTAATATGCTAATGAGTTCCTGCTGGGCTTTTTCTACAGAAAGAGCCTTGAACAAAACCAAGTTAAAATTCACATACAGTACAAAAATATGCATAAAGAAAATGGCAATTATATACATTTGAGCAAATATTGTAAAAACACAGTCTCTAGTGCTCCCCTGTGAAAGGGAATGAGCCTGGTTAGTGCTGCCCCTAGAATATCTTGTAGAAATAGAGAGCATGTAATAATATATATGTTTCATATTATTTTGTTACATTTTCTACAATGACTTATTTGTTCATTTTAAATTGTAACCAGCCTCCTCTCTCCAACAACATCTGGTACTTAGGAGCAGACTATTCAGTTAACACATCTAATAGCTACTGGTAACATTGCATCCTTTAAATGAGTAACATTAGCTAGATTTCACTCCCTGCATCTTGTACCCATGCTGCTAGCAACATCTACTGAGAAGTGATTGCAAGATTAGCTGGGTTCATGAGAACACACAGAGGCACTTAAGTAGTAAGTCACTTCAAAAATCTCAAAGACTCGCCACCCCCCCCCCCCCCATTATGTGCTTTATAAAAATGGAGAGGTTATTGCAGCAGTAGATGAGCACTGAGGTCTATGAAAAAAACAGTAATCACATGAAATAGACAAATCCAAATATAATTGGACACATTTGAACAGCATGCCAATCAATCAGCTTTCTACTTGCTACTGACAAGCAGGACATGAGCTAAACTAATGGGTATTTGTATATGCCTATCCAGGCAACCCTGGCATACATGACAAATACTGGATTACTAGATCATTTTGCTAGCAGCACTGCTGGGACTGGCAGTATGGCAGAAGAAAAATGAGCAAGGCTTGTGCCAGACATCCTCACATGGACTTGTGCAACTGCCAGCTAGACAGCCAGTATGGTATAGTGCTTAGAAATATTAGGATCTGGGTCACCCAGGGTTGAATCCTCACTCTTGTTGCATGACCTTGGGCCAGTTGCAGACATTCAGTTTAACCTACATTGCAATGCAATAATAAAATGGAGGAGAAGAGAACAATGTAAGCCGCTCTGGGTCCCCAATGGGGAGAAAGATGGGGTATAAATGATGGGAATATATAGGTCCAAAGCAAGCTTCTGAGATGCTGGCAACACAACTAGGGCCCACTGTGTCTGATCCAGTAGTTAAGATAGAGTACTAGGGATGGTGGCTTACATTTGTCACCTCCAGTTACTAGCTAGTGTTATTCTGCAATAGCAAGGAGGGACTGTAATTCAGTGCTACAACACTAAGTCATTGCCCCTTGGGCTTTCACATTCATAGATTCAACTTCACCAATATCTCAAGAGTGTGCCTGATACCTATACATCAAGCTCAAAAAGGAAAAACAAAACACAAAATATATAGTGTAGGCATGAGAAATTTCTCAAGAATTCAGGTGTCTCAATGAATTCCATGAGATAGGAAAGACATTAGTTTTCTCTCTTGATTTAGAAATATTGTTCTGTCTAGTCTCCATTCCTCTTACACCACATTTGCTAGACTGTGGCAGCAAACTCTTATATTGTATTGGCTCTTATATTTTCCCCCAGTGCAGAAAGTAGCAGAGAAACTAAGTGCAGTATATACTGACCTTTTCCCCCACTGGTCTTCTATTTTGTACTCTACTGTTAATGATATTCCACTATTTCAGTGTAATTAACATTGAAGAAAAATTTCTCATCTTTTCTTTCAAGGCATCTTGTGTTCTTAGGAATTTAGCCTTTGGAAAAGCTGTAATCAAAATAGGTATTGTATTGCTTTCGTCACCATCAAGTCAGTGAAATTTTGTCAGGCTCATCTTAATTACACCTTAATTTCAATTATTACACATTTGATGGACAGGGAAGGGATGGAAATTTTTGAGCCTTTCTCCAGTCTGTCTCCTCTACTTATCCTTTCCCACTTCTATGTTCACTGCTATCAATTAGACCATTGCCTCAGGCAAAGTAAGTGCAGTTATCAAGCCTGCTTTTACAAACCCAGCTCTTACTCCCAGAATGACACAACCTCTGAACTCTGATTATTAGAAAAATCTACTTTCCATCTAAATTCAGAGGCTACACTTGTGATGGGACATCCCTATTTGCCTTCCCAGAACAGCCTTGTTTTGTTTTTGCTAAGGAAAATATTGAGAATATTGCCATTCCTGCAACCACAGAGAAGCTTTTAAGTAGGAGAGAAGTCCATTACTTCTCTCTTAGCATTCTCATAAATAATGGTGAGGGGTGTCAGGACAGTAGCCCCAAAGTGACCAGGGACATCACAGGTTATCAGTAGGTTTTGTCCCTACTTCAATATTTTACCCAAAGCTGTTTTTTTAAAAAATCATCAATTTAACCCTGCTGAATTTCTTGGAAATGAAGCAAATAGCACATCAGAGTCCACTGGTCAAGACTAATTTACAATCACAGACAAAAAACAAAAATTATGTTCATCATAACCAAAATTGATGCATTGCCACACAAGAGACTTAGAATCATAGAACCATAGAGTTGGAAGGGATCTTCAGGGTCATCTAGTCTAACCCCCTGCACAATGCAGGAAATTCACAAATACCTCCCCTTCCACACCTGTAGTGACTGCTGTTCCATGCCCAGAAGATGACCAAAAACCTCCAGGATCCCTGGCCAAACTGGCCTGGAGAAAAATTGTTTCCTGACCCCAAAGTGGCAATCAGCATTTCCCTGAGTACATAAGAAAGGGCCACAAGAACTAAGCACTGAGGCAACTCTTTCTGCCTTCCCTCTCATGATCTGCTTAAGTTCACAGAATCCGCATTGCTGTCAGATGGCCATCTAGCCTTTGTGTGAATACCTCCAAAGAAGGAGAGCCCACCACCTCCCGAGGAAGCCTGTTCCACGAGGAACCGCTCTAACTGTCAAGAAGTTCTTCCTAATGTTTAGCTGAAAATTCCTCTGATTTAATTTCAACCCGTTGATTCTGGTCCAGCCTTCTGGGGTAACAGAAAACAACTCCATACCATCTTCTATATGATAGCCCTTCAAGTACTTGAAGATGGTTATCATATCACCTCTCAGTCATCTCTTCTCCAGGCTTAACATACCCAGCTCCTTCAACCTTTCCTCATAGGACTTGGGTCTCCAGACCCCTCACCATCTTCGTTGCTCTCCTCTGGACACATTCCAGCTTGTCTATATCCTTCTTAAATTGTGGTTCCCCAAACTGAACAGAATACTCCAGGTGAAGTCTAACCAAAGCAGAGTAAAGTACCATCACTTCATGTGATCTGGACACTATACTTCTGTTGATACAGCCCAAAACAGCTTTTGACTTTTTAGCAACCATATCACACTGCTGACTCATGCTCAGTGTATGGTCTACTAAGACCCCCTAGATCCTTTCACACATAGTAATGCCAAGACAAGTCTCCCCCAACCTATAATTATGCATTTGATTTTTCCTACCTAAATGCAGAACTTCAGATTTATCCCCACTGAAATTCATTAAATTTGTTTTAGCTCAGTTTTCCAGCCTGTCAAGATCATCCTGTATCCTGACTTGTTGTGCAGAGGGGCAAGAGATACTGTGACACTAATGGTGATGAAAGGGCACATTGGCATCTCAGTGACTGGGAGAATGTGGGAAAGGTTCTCTTCTCTGGATGGAGAGCATTGTATAATTGACAGGGAAAATATGCTAGCTCTTTGATGAGTTAACACCTCTTGATTAGAGGATCCATGTTCTGGCAGGCTTGAGCCCTAGGAACTGGAACCCAGATTGGCTCAGGCCATGGGAGGGAGGGAGGTCTGGAAAGGAGATCTTTTCCTTTGTTTGGGGGTTCATCAGAGAAGCTTTGGATAGTCCTATTGGGGCTGTCTCTCTTGCATGTGTTTGCAATAGAGGATGACCAAGGGGAATGACACTGAAGATGTTTGCAGATGCATTTAGGAAGGGGGGCATCATGCAACTAACAAAGCCTGGATATGCTATGGATATGCCGTAGCTACTTGGCATGTTAAAGAGATATTCCCCTGTGGCATCAGCCTCAGGTGATCCCATGGGGGGGCCTGAATTTTCCCCTGGGGTGGAGGTGATGAGAAGGAAAAGAGGAGTGAGAGAGTTGGTGGTTTCTCCCACATAGTGACTACGTCTCTACAATACTAAACAAATCCAAGCACTTGGGTAAGTGGAATATAATTCAGAGTATACATGTTACAAATTTCCTGGATAGAATTCAAGTATGTAGGGTTTCAGTTCAAAGGACAGAAGCCAGTTCTGAAGAAAGATTCATAATTCATCATGTTATCACTAACAAAAAGGTAAGCTGATACCATTTTAAATGGGAGTTTATTCTCAACTCCCCACTCCATCTACCAAGCACACTATGATCACCAATCTGACTTTTTCAGTGGCATGGACAGCAAGGCACCAGTACATCATATTTAAACCAGGGCAGCTGCTTATGCTTCTTGACTTGTCTCACTCCACCAGATCCTTCTTACAGGAAACCTTTCTACCTTTAAAATCCATTTATTTCATCACCCTATTAGCAAGTCCCAGTGCTATTTTTGTGTTCCACCATGGCATGAGACTTGCCCTACTTTCTCTTCACAGCAGCAATTTATCATATGCTACTTCCTTTATTATCAGTATTTCAGCAGTCTCCATTCACTATTCTTGTGATACTGAACTATCTTTTGCCAATATCACCCCATAGGAGAAGAATCTAAAAGGCTACAGCATAACTAGACTAAAGGTACTGATCACATCTCTATGTATATGTATGTGTGATTTGTTTTATTCTGGAGATTTGTTTTATACAGCAGCAACTGCTTAATCAGAAGATCCTGCTAGGTACCCTGCCTATTTAATTTTTATTTCTTTCAGTTATAGCCTGTCTTTATTTCCAATGGCAACCAAAGTAGCTTATTTCATTCTCACCTCAATTTTATTTTTGTCATATACATACATATCTCAGGTTTTTAAAAACCTACTCTAGCCAAGCCCATGCCCTTGTGCTAAAATAAAATATAAAAGAAATAATATATTATGCAAATTCTTAGACCCATTATATTTCCATTCCTCCCCCTTTTCATATGTATACATACTGTTTCATGCCCCTCAGTTCCCTCACTGATTCTGGGGCAGTTTATGTGGCCACTAGAGATGGGCACGAACCTCATCATGTACCTGATTTCATGATGAACATAGCCAGTTTGTGGTTTGCAAACTGAGGTTCATACACATCCTTATCCATGACCCTCCAATGACCCTTCGCATGGTTTTCAGAGGTTCATGGGGTTTGTGGTGGGAAGCAGGGGGGGAGTGAGAGGGATCACTGAAATGTCTTGCGTCCATTTCAGCCTAACAGTGAAACTGGTGCACCCGTCAGCTGGTAGCCTGAAATAGATGCAAGCCATTTCAGCGATCTCTGCCCCTCCAAGTATTCCCTTTAAATTGCTTTGGCAGACAGGCAAGCATCACAAGTCCAAGCAGTGAGTTCACTAAATAGTTGGGCTGGATGTGAACTAGCAGACATGTTGGAGGCAGAAAAGTAAGCCTTTTTTGCTGCCTTCACTACAGCCTCATAGGCTTTCAACTGAACTCTATAATGTGTTCTCACTACTTCATCACAAAACCATTGCTCTAGCCATCTGAACCACCTTTTTGTATTTCTCAGCTCCTTGGTATACCAAGGGGCAAGGGAACACAGGGCACAGAGGGTGTTTGAGAGTGATTCAATTAATGGTCAACTGAAGACCATTATTCCAATGGTTGGTAAGCTCATCAAGGGAACCGCCAACAAGCTCTCGTAAATCCTGCAGAGCATCCTGGAATCCAAATGGATCCATAAGTCTCTGTGGGTGAGCACAAATTAGCTCTATGCCCTTGCAAAGGGGCATGTTAAATCTCACCCCAACCTCTAAGAGGAAGTGATCTGATCATGTCTCTGATTCTATGACTGGGGCATTTAGATCTGTTATCTGCACAAAAAATCAAATCCCCGGGAGCACTCAAGGATGCGATGGTCCACCCCCTCCTGAAAAAACCATCTCTGGACCAGCTGTATTGGCTAACTATCGGCCGGTGTCCAACCTTCCCTATTTGGGTAAGGTATTGGAGAGGGCGGTGGCGTTACAGTTGTAGGGCTTTATGGATGCTGGATCCAGCTTCCATGCTGGATCTGTTCCAGTCTGGCTTCTGGCCAGGTCATGGGATGGAGACGGTACTGGTCACCCTCATGGATGACCTCCGAAGACATCTGGATCAGGGCGGTATGGCAGCGCTGGTGTTGTTAGATCTGTCGGCCGCGTTCGATATGGTCGACCACCAGCTGCTGATCCACCACCTTGCCTACTCGGGGATACTGGGGCTTGCTTTACAGTGGCTTGCTTCTTTTCTCCAGGATCGGGGACAGAGGGTTGCACTCGGGGAACAGACCTCCCAGAGGTACTCACTGGTATGTGGAGTGCCTCAAGGGGTGGTAAGTTATTTACCAAATGTTATTTAACATCAATATGCGCTCCCTTGCCCAGATTGTCCGGAGGCATGGGCTTGAGTGCCATCAATATGCAAATGACACCCAGCTGTATCTGTTGTTGGGTGGGCAGTCCGGCTCTACCCCAGATGACTTGGGACGGGCGCTTCAAGACATAGTAGACTGGCTCAGACTGAGTCGGCTGAAACTGAATCCAACGAAGATGGAGGTCTTGTGCTTGAGTTGGAGCAGGTCGGGGATAGGGACCCCACTCCTGTCCTTTGGGGGGGTGCCATTGGTGCCGGCGCCGAGGGTCAGGAGTCTGGGAGTGCTCCTGGATGCCTCCTTATCAATGGAGGCCCAGGTAGCAGCCACTGCCAAGGCATCCTTTTACTATCTTCGGCTGATTAGGCAGTTGGTTCCCTTCCTCGAACGTGATGACCTAGCCACAGTGATCCATGCTATGGTCATCTCAAGATTAGACCACTGTAATGCTCTCTACTTGAGGCTACCCTTGTTTTGGATCCGGAGGCTGCAGCTAGTGCAGAATGCTGCGGCCAGGTTACTGATGGGCCTCCCTATGGGCGACCACATCCGGCCTGTGCTGCGGCTGCTGCACTGGCTGCCTATAGCATACCAGATCCAGTTCAAGGTGTTGGTGTTGACCTTTAAAGCCCTATATGGTCTGGGGCCTGCCTACCTGCAGGGGACCAAGGTCCAGTGAAAGGGAACACACCCATGTGGTTGCACCATTGTTGATGTTTCTCTTCAACAGGTGGGACCTGAACAATGATCTGTCCTTGTGCATGCAAGGGGTAGGCATCCAGAACTGTCGATGACAGCAGAAAGGCTGGGAAAGCCCCACTAGGTGGACTACTGACCAACACTCCCTGAGCAGTTGGCACTACAACATAGCCATGCCCCCCCCACATTAATATCATCCAGGCTACTATGATGTTGGCCCATGACAACCACCAGGATGCTGTGCATGTTGACTATCTCTCTCTGCATGCTACTGTACAGTCACCGCCTGGTCTATTTGGGTCTCAGCTGGTGCAGAACTGCTAGAATGGCAATGAGTAATGTGCTTGTGGGGAGGAATGCATGGAAAGTTGTAGCACCTGTGAGAATGGCGACCCCAATCCCAGTCCTCAACACTCCAGCTAGTGTGCTCCTGTATGGTATTGTGATAAAGTATGACAGGGTGACCAGACGCAGTTTTGTGACTGCTTGCCACCATGTCTTCTGGCACATGGTGATGGAGTGTGTCTATTTTCTGGGCCATTTGCACAGACGGAGCTGCCCACCCTGAAGCAGTCAAGCAACAACTTCAGACCAGCTTGGAGGTATATGCATGCCTTCATGGCTGTCTTAGGGTATTCTCTATGACTGGGCAGTGCTGGAGGGTATTCATGGTACTGAGACAGTGCAGTGTGTTGTGATTACACCAGTCATGGTGGGTGGTTGCAGTGTAAAGGCCCTTTCTGATGAATATGTGGGCTTGCAGCCATGTTGCAACCTTAAAGAGTTGCCCCCCTTTCCAACTGCTCACTCCCACCTTTCCCTCTGCAAGCAACTCAGTCAGCAGAGAAGCTGGTGCTGGGTTGCTGGGTGCCGGAACCACCAAGGTAGCTGGTTCGCATGCCATATTGCTGATTGCAGAGCCAGTTAAGGAAGAGGACATCACTATCACAGCAAGCCAGTCAGCCCCACTAGATGGAGTGATCCATGAGGCACCTGGATGGCAGAGATGGAGGTCAGCAATGGGATAAAGTAGATGTGAATGAAGGGGAAGTGGACCCACTCATGGCTATGGACCTGCACATGGACTGGTGGGCTCAGCTGATTCAGTTGCCCCTCTCCACCAGCACTGTCACCCTGATCTTTTCTGCCAGTGTTGTGGAACATCTTTTCACCTCACTTCAAGACAGGGTGTAAGGGATATTGGGTCAGTCATCCGCCTAAGGCTTCACAGAAGGAAGACTCCACATCCTCAGATGAAGTGGGGGCTACAGGGGATAGGGAGGCTGGCAAGGTGCCATTGCATCCTGGACCAGCCCTGGGTGCTGTGGCCAGTACAGTCCTTAGTGTGGCTGGGGACTCAGCGTTGTTGCTCATCCAGGGCATTCCCCAGCCTCTCATTTGTGAGGGCTGCCATTAAAAGAGAGATGCTCTGTCCCTGAGTCTGCAGAGCTTAGAGAGCCTCAGGTGATGACTACTGGCCACTTTGAGTGGTTGGCAGCTATCACTGGCAGTCTTTAAGCAGTGGCTGGACAAACACTTGTCAGGGATGCTCTAGGCTGATCCTGCATTGAGCATTGACTAGATGGCCTGTATGGCCCCTTCCAACTCTGTAATTCTGTGATCTTATGATTCTATGTAAGGGTGACAGGTGTTCATTGTGGGGCTACTTGTGGACGTGTCAGTGATAACCAATTTGCATTTGCATTTTTTTCCTACCAGCACACAAAAGTTGCAATGAAAAGTTCTGCTGGGAAGGGAGGAATGCCATTGTTTCAGAAATCAGCTGAATAATGGACAAACACAAGTTCATGCTGTCCACTAGCAGCACACAAAAGTTGAAAACAACACAGATTTCTGCGGAGAGGGTAGTTTAGTTTCACTAATAATCCTGTGTTCGTAATACCATTCCAGAACATCACGGTAATGGCCCAAAACAGAAATTTCCATGTATATTCTCAACTCAGGTATTTCTTTATGTATTCCCTATGTAGGAATGGAATGTCTGGTTTGTTTCTCCCTTCTCAGGGTGGTTGTGGCATTGTGGTACACAGCTAGCATTTCCTCTTATTATTGCACTTACTTATGTACTTGGAAACTCTTGCTCAGTGTGTTGTGCTTGCCTAAGTTATTCTGGCCATTGAAGGCTTGTTTCCCTCTTTCTTGGGCTCATTCGGAATCCCTAGCAGCCAGCTTTCCTGCTGAAAGGGGCATTGGAGGGAAGCCTAAAGACCTCCCACTTCGTTGCAACACTCCTCAGCCAAATGGAGGTGAGTTCTTCCAATCATCTGTGTGACTACATGTCAGGTCAGGCATCTATATCCCTACTCATGTAACCTGTATCATGTATTTGGGCCATCAGCCAACTCTATATGTATTTTAATTGCCTGAAGAAAGGGATGCTTTCTCCTTTTTACTGAAAGTTGAAAGAGTGGATCACTTGAATGAAACGTGCAATTCCTTATAATTTAACTTACTGGTTAGGAGACAAAACAAATTATAGACAGAAATGTGTTTCCATTTGAAACCAATGTGAACATCATTTAAATATAACAACACTGACCATGTCTTAATACTACCAAACAACTGAAATAAAACTTGTAATGGGAAAATGACCCAGAATAAAATTTTGCTGCATATCTCTACTTAACATCACATATTGGTATTTTAACAAAGTAAGTTATGGTGCCACATTGTCAGGAATAGCAAATTTCCTAAGCCTGGGACTAAAACAGTGAGCTGTTTGAAATCATCCCCAGATGAAATGCCTTTGCCAGACTCCTAATAGGAAGCATTATCTCTAAGCACACATATGAAGCAATAAGTTCAAAGAAAAGTGGAGAACACAAGGGAAAAAGTTAAAACTAAGGTGGACAGTAAATGGTATTCAGCTTTGCTTCCTCATAACTTGAGAGAAGCACAGAAGAAGATTACACAACAAACAAAAATACCATGGAGAATAACAAAAGCAAGTAAACCTAAATAAATAAATAAATATGCATGTATGGGTGAATGAAAAGGCATTAACAATAATAAAGTCACAATTTTTCAGCATTCAGAGACAATATCAGCATTCAAAGGGCTCATATCCAAATCCATAGCAAAGCAAGCCATAACAGTTGACTGTTATGTCTTGCTTTGATATAGATTTGGACTTTTACATGCAATATCCACTTTGAATGTTGATATTGTCTCTGAATACAGAAAAGTTATGACTTTATTATTGCTAATGCATTTTCATTCACACACACTCACATTTGTCTACTTGCTTTCATTATTTTCCATGGTATTTTTGTTTGTTGTGTAATTCTCTTATAACTTGGCTTCCATATTGTCCTCTACTCAGCTTGAATATATACTTATGAAACACTCTGTTTAGATATGGTCAGTCACAGAAACCAGGTAAAATGTTGTCAAAGGTTAGATGGTGCCCACCAGTTGGTCATGATCCATTCATTTCTGACAGAAATGTCTTGTGCTAGATTTCTTGCTGATGCTATAGATACAGTGAGTGTCGTGGTCTTGTTGCCACTAGACTTACTTACATACATTAAACAAAACTTTGCATGTGAAAAGTAAAGAATTGGCTTTATCTGAGTAGTTTTCATTTAAATAGGTCTCATCTCTCCTTTTTGCATATCTATTACCTCTCACAAAAGAGTTTTCAGCTAATTGTTGTATCTGCCACTTGCTAAATCTGTGTGCTAAATTACTAAGTCAAGATGAGTGTGCTACCAGCCACTTCTTTCACAAAAAGATCTTTAGTCTAATTGTTTTATCTGCTGCTTGCTTAAGGTGTTTCCTAAATTATACCTTTCATTGAACTTACACCAAAACCTTTTCAGGAAGCAATTAGTAGCTGTTGACATGTTTTAAAGTACAGTTTATACACCTTTGACTGTATGGGAAAGTCTGAAGGATAGATGTAGAAATAATACAGCTGTCAAAAAAAACTAGTAAAGTATTGCCCAAGGCTTTTATAAGAACATTCCTGTTATCGGACAAACATCATTTCAGAGACATGAACTTGAAAGCTATTCTTCCACATGTTGGTTGTTGTCTTTTTAATGACTACCACATTATAGGTACTGTAATTTGAAATTTTATCTTAAGGCAATAGTCTGTGTCTGTACTCCTGTTATCCAGAAATGCACTCCAAATATAGACTAATGGAATCTACAAAGCTGCTCATCCACCAAGGGCTGATTATAAAGAGGAAGAATAGAAAATCAGTAGTGTTTTTGTCCATATGGGATTCTTTTCTAATGATGTGCTTGGAGGGTATTCAGAACTAGTGGGAAACACAGAGCAGAGTTTGAATTCCTCAACCCTGTTGAATTGCTCTGAAAAATTCCATTTCAGTTTCTCATAGCCCATTTCAATCCTTATACAAAGCAAACATTTTGCTTTTTTAGGGATGTGTATCTCAAAAAAAGGGGGGGGAAGTGTTTTCCCAATATTGATTTTAGGAAGCACATAAATATTGGTGTTCTGGGTTAATAGGGTCCCCCAATTCTGTTTTGATATTCAGATTCAAGTGCCCGCCCCCCATTCTGAATTGTTTTGGATCCATTATTTCCTTTCTGGGGGGCTAGAATGGTTTTTTTCCCAAGCAAATGACACCAAAATTTCAGGGAACCAATGCAAGAATGATGTGCACATTTTGGAACTATTCCACATATTGACCCAATCAATGTACGGGTAGTTCTGTGACCATCTGCTCCATAGCACAGTCATTGATAGTGTCCAGAAACTCAGTCTCTTTTTCCCAACTTGAACACATATTGACCCAACCAATGTGTGGGTAGTTAAAATCACCTATTATGACACAGTTACATCCCAGAGTTCTGAAAGAACTCAAATGTGAACTTGTGGATCTCCTGACAAAACTATGTAATCTTTCATTAAAATCTGCCTCTATTCCTGAGGAAGGTAGCAAATGTCACTCTCATCTGTAAAAAGGGTTCCAGAGGAGATCCAGGAAATTACAGGCCAGTCAGTCTGATGTCAATACCGCGTAAGTAGGTGGAAACTGTTATTAAGAAAAGAATTAGTAGGCACATTGATGAACAAAACTATTGAGGCAGACTCAGCATGGGTTCTGTAAGGTAAGATCTTGTCTCACTAACCTGTTAGTGTTCTTTGAGGGAGTTGGCTGTCTTGGCTTGTTGCTGCAGAATCTACACACTGTAAGCTAGAAACACAGTCTGGAGTCAAGGTAAATAACAAAGCCAAAGATCAGATAGCCAGGAAGTCAATTCAAGGTTGCAGGGTTCAAGAACAAGGAGCAGCTGCTACACTCACAGAAGGAGATCTGAATATGCAAAGTTGCTGCCATGCTGAAGCATGTGCCTGGAGTGTTTTTGAGCAGGTCTTCCCTTCCCTGGGAGTTGAGTCTGCAAAGGCTTATAACACCTCCCATTGTCTTTGCAGGAGCTGCAGTCTGGCACTCCTTCTCCTGCATAATCAGCCTCTGGCATGCCCTCCATCTGGGGGACTCAGGAGAACTAGGCGGGGAGTCTAGCCTTGGGGTGTCTGCAATTGGGGGTGCTAGGCCAGGCTCAGGACTGGTCTTTCCTTCTGGCTGCACGTCCTGTGCAGCTGTTGGGGACTCTTACTCCTCAGGTACTGTTGAGGGTTCTTCTCCTGGGCTGACTCCAGAGGAGGCTGGGTTGCTCCCTGCCTCTTCCTCATCTGAGGAGTAGTCACCTCAGCAGAACCAGTACCCACAACAGAGAGTGAACAAACATGTGGATAAGGGGAACCCAACAGATGTTTACCTTGACTTTCAGAAAGCTTTTGATAAAATTCCTCATCAAAGGCTCCTAAGCTCAATAGTCATGGGATAAAAGGACAAGTCCTCTTGTGGATCAAAAAACTGGCTACTTAATATGAAACAGAGAGTGAGTATAAATGGGCAATTTTCACAGTGGAGGATGGTAAGCAGTGTGGTACCGTAGGGCTCAGTACTTGGTCTGATGCTTTTTAACTTGTTCATTAATGATTTGGAGTTGGGAGTAAGCAGTGAAGTGGCTAAATTTGCAGGCATCAACATGGCAAATGGGGTTCAATGGGGCCAAGTGCAAAGTGATGCACATTGAGGCCAAAAATCCTAACTATAAATACACGTTGATGGGGTCCAAACTGGTGGAAACTGACCAAGAGTCATAGTAGATAACTCACTGAAAATGTTGAGACAGTATGTGACTGCAATAAAAAAGGCCAGTGCTATGCTGGGGATTATTAGGAAGGGAACTGAAAACAAATCAGCCAGTATCATAATGCCCCTGTATAAATTGATGCTGTGACCTCATTTGGAATACTATGTACAGTTCTGGTCATCACACCTCAGAAGGGATATTATAGCATTGGGAAAAGTGCAGAAAAGGGCAACTAGAATGATAAAAGGGTTGGAACACTTTCCCTGTGAAGAAAGGTTAAAGCGTTTGGGGCTCTTTAGCTTGGAGAAATGACGACTGAGGGGTGACATGGTCGAGGTTTACAAGATTATGCATGGGATAGGGCAGGTAGAGAAAGAGGTACTTTTCTCCCTTTCATACAATACAAGAACTCATGGGCACTCAATGAAATTGTGGAGCAGTCAGGTTAGAATGGATAAAAGCAAGTACTTCCCAAAGAGTGATTAACACATGGAATTCACTGACACACAAGGTGGTGGCAGCTACAAGCATGGATGGATTCAAGAGGGAATTAGATAAACACATGGAACAGAGGTCCATCAGTGGGTATTAGCCACAAGGTTTAGATAGAATCTCTCAGTCTGGGGCAAGTGATGCACTGTATTCTTGGTGCTTGGGGGGGGGGCAACAGTGGGGGGGCTGGTGGACCTCCTGAAGGCACCTGGTATTTTCAGCCACTGTGTGACAGAGTGGTGGACTGGATGGGTCATTGGCCTGATCCAACATTGGCTTCTCTTATGTTCTTATGTCTTTTCCTGTATGTAAAGGATCTTTCCACTGTGGTGAACACCCTGGTAACATCTAGATTAGATTACTGCAATGCTCTCCATGTGGGGCTTTCCTTGAAGACTGCCTGAAAGTTGATAGTTGATACAGAATGTTACAGCCAGAGTGTTGACTAGAGTGAGACATAGGGACTATATCAGTCCAGTCTTGTTCCATCTATACTGGCTTCCATTTGCTTTCAGGCTATATTCAATGTGCTGATATTGACCTTTTAAGCCCTTTGCAGACTAGGACCAACATACCATAACAACCATCTTCTCCAATATGAACTTACCTATTTACTCCAGTCTGCTTCAGTGGCCCTTCTTTGGTTGACAGGCCTTATGAGGCCAGACATGTGGCAACCCGAAAAAGGGCATTCTCAGACATGGCTAGGGTTGCCAACCTCCAGGTGGTAGTCAACCACCAATGGATGTACAGCAAATGAAGTATGCAAACCACCAGGTGATGTCTGGAGATCTCCTGGATTACAACTGATTCCCAGACAACAGAGATTAGTTCTTGCAGAGAAAATGGTCGCTTTGTAAGGTGAACTCTAAAGCATTATACCCCATTGAAATTCCTCTGCTCCCCAAACACTACCCTCCTGTTGCTCCACCCCCAAAATATCCAGGAATTTCTCTGCCTGAACCTGGCAACTCTAGTTATGGAACCAAAACTTTAGAACTCCATCCCCAGGAAGGACTATCAGTGATGGAACCTGGGATCTTCTGCATATAAAACATATGCACTACAACTGAGTTGTAAGACTTAAACACTATGCAAATATATAGTCACTGATTGGCTATCAGAAACAGGCAGGGGCTACTAGTCAATCAACTACCATATGCTTGGATAGTGATCCAATATGCTGCCTTACTGCTGCCTCTCAATGGTAGCTCAGAGCCCTGAGTACTCGGGGATTAGGTGATACAAAAATCCAAATTAGAAATAAATAAATATAAATTTTCCCCTTCCTTAATTGCCTCATAGTAGTAAGGGATCATTTATGCCTATAAATTTTCATCCCCACTATTGTTGTATGACAGTTGTGCTCATCTAGGGCATTTCTCCTGTGGGGAAGCTTTCAACAAATGTGATCCCCACCTGTAGTTTGAAGCTGTGCACTCCCTGGATGAGCTAAAATCTGAGCTAAAAATGTAACTCAGGCTGTAAGTCAACAATCATGCTCACTGTATATAAAATGTATGTTGCAATGTTAATGGTGTGAAAATAGTTACGTAACTGCTGTGAAAAAGTCTAAGCTTTGCATCAGTGCCTTCAATTATATTATCTTGAAATAAACTGGCTGCTTGGTAATTATCTGGGAAAGACACTTGGGAAAACATTTTTAATCAAAGAATTTTGATTAGTCTAATCACTGCTCTAGAATGAGTGTACAAATGGTAGGTCTTGCCATGTTCTAATTTGAAACCTTGGGATTTATGGCTAAGGGATACAGCAAAAATGTTTCTTGGAAATAATGACACTGTTCTGTCTGCAGAATGAAATTTGCAAGATGAAAAGTGAAAAGTACCTTAAAAACTGAAACAATATTTCTGACAATTGAACTAGGCTGCTCTCTGTTTTCCAAGGTGAACAGATGCTAGCACAGCTAAAGCTGCCTCCAGTGTCATAGTTTTGGCCATGACTAGTCTTTCTGTAGGACTATTATTTATGATTCTGTTTTGCTGTATCCATCAATTCAGAAGAAGCCAATACTATCCTATGCACAAATGCCAAAAGTGTAACTGTGTTACTATGCTGCAGTGTAAGGACAAAATCAAAGTGATATCTTGGACCTGGATCTACAACACAAAGTACTCTGAGGCATGGATGGACAAATGTGCCATTTTTCATTTCTATATGTTAGTGTGAATAGTATTAGTCCACTCTTTTTTGTTGCTGATATTAACAGTTTGTTTTTAACTACATTTTAATTCAATTTATACACAATCTATACATACAATTTAGGGCTTTAAAGGTAAGAACAAGCATTTTGAATTGTGCCTGGAAACAAACATGTAGGCAATGTAGATCTTTCATCTGAAGAGTGATACAATCCCTTACCTGGCTACCACTTTTTGAACTCACTTTCAAAGGCACCCCTATTAAAGGTGATTACTGTAAATGAACATGAGTGTGAATAGAGCACACATTACCGTGGACAGACCATGCTTTTTGGAGTACAACAAAAGTAGCTGCAACCAGCTATGTATTTGCAATTTATTACCAAGACAAGACTGGCCCTGTAGCACAGGTGCAAAGTGTCTTAGCATGGAACTCAAGATGACCTTTGAAAAAAAACAACATTGAGAACTTCAGATCAGGAGCTCACCTTAACATGTGTATGAGGAAGTTCAATAAAGGTAAGTTTGAGTGGAAGTTAACAGCATATGTATCTGCAATCACTCTCAATGATATCTCAAGAAAATGCAAGGGCTTTAAGACAGGAAAATTTGAGCCATTGTAAACTGAACTGGGTTTTAGAACAGTCAGGATCCTTTTAACAATGTGCTCAAATCTGGATTAGCAAATTTGTTTTATGAACATCCCCCAAATGAAGACTAACCCTATCATCACCAGTATGGAAGCAATCCCAAGTAAGGTTGCAACCATGAAACCATATGGAGGTGCATGACACCCTGTTCACTTTTCTTGCAGTTGACCTCAAATTCTGTGCATGCCCCCATCCTGGCAGTTTTTATAGATCCACACCTTATTTATATTTATACATCTACATTTAATATACAGATGCCACACACACAGAAGTGCGCACTCACCATTTTGAAAGAACTATGGTCTGTTCCTTCAAAATGGTTTAAATTCATGGCTTGCTGAGCCTATAGGTTCTGCTTTTTAATCCAGAAAATTCCAATTACAGTAATATTATTCACCTTTTTCTCTTAAAATGTCAAATAACTAGCCTGGAATCTGGTAATGGGAGATAAATTTGAATCTCAAGAAAGATTTAATGACATTTCCCAACTCTTATTGCCAACAGTGCTGAATAAAGATTTTTCAAAGCATGTTTTTTTAAATACTTTGTTTTCTAACAACTCTGAAAAGTATACACTAATGATTTTATGTAACTGCATTTGAACCAAATATTTTGTTATAAAGTTTCATGATGTTTTCAGATGTTTCATCAGCAATGTGGAGCAAAATGATTTACAGCAATTTACAGCACAGTTTCATTAAAAAAGATGTAAATGTTCATAAATGGACCCTATGAGTAGCCTGACTCTTGTTTCTTCAACTGAAGTTCTTAACCAAAGCAAGTGGTATGTCCTTATTACTGTGGAATATTTTCTTTGACTTTTATCAACATTCTATTTTGTTTGTGAAGTAACACAAATATATACTATGGCAGTGAATTGGCAGCCTGGGCTAGCTACCCCCTCCAGCTCTTTTAAAACATTAATTTCTCTTTAATGCTTGGATATTTTAATGAAGTATCTTTGTGAAGGGTTGTGATAGTGTAGGAAAGCCAAGTCCACTTTTTTCTTCTAAAGTAAATTATATGGATTATCTTGTTGTTTTCTTTTTATATATTTTCCCTACAAAATTAATAAATGTAGCCCATTTTACATTGTAAGAATTCTATTGTTGTCATTTTTCTTATTCCTACATAGCTTGGTAAAAGACCTCTGGGATTAAAATATGTCAGCAAGCTGTTTTACTGCAAAAGAAAACATCAGTACCCAGTTATGCATGGGAAAGGTTAGTACTTGGAACTCTGAATTAGAGTCAATGTCATGTTGTTATTCGGCCTCTTTTGTCCTGAAATGATTCTCACTGACACATTGATATCACCTACTATTTGGCCTTATGAAACTACTGTTCTTGGGAGAATGAATCTGAAGCATTTGGGCATCCTAAACTACTATATTAGTCCTTAGTATTATTACTACTGCTATGCCAAAGAACAAATGAATGTAAAGCAAATTAAAGAGGAGAATGGGGGGGAGACACAGATTGACCCGAATAGAACTAGTACATAGGGGTGGAGAAAGAGGTTGAAGACAGCTTGGAGACTGACACATGAGAAAGAGAATATGTCTCACATAGATCTGAGGAATAAGATCACAATTGCCAGAGGTAATCTTCTCAGTCATTTGCAGCAGAAACCATAAATATATTGTAAATGGGAATATTCAGAAATTAGTGGAAAAACAATTTTAATATTCTAGGATATTATGATGACTTTTAACTAACCATTTTATTTATTAAACCAGAACATGTATATGCCACCTTTCCAGAGAACATTCTTCAATAATAATTACAACAAAAGTTTAAAGTGAAGCTCCAGTTGGAGTAAAACAATTTTTTTTGCTAATTTTATTCTATTACTTTGGGTATCATTTGATCCTAAAAATTTATCTCTCACTTCAGTGATTAAATCAGAGGAAAACAAAAGCTTGGAAGATTGTGCTATTACCAAGTATTAGTGGTGAATAGTCAAGGCTCTTATATCAAATGAATCTGAAGACTGCATAGAAATACCACAGATCTTATATAACTTTGTCAGAATTACATTTCAGTCAATTAAAAGAACCAGTTTGGTGTAGTGGTTAAGTGAATGGGCTCTAAACTGGGAGAACTGGGTTTGATTCCCCACCCCTTCTCTTGCATCTGCTGGATGACCCTGGGCAAGCAATAGTTCTGTCAGAGCTATTCTTGAAAGAGCAGTTCTGGAAAGAGTTCTCTCAGCCCCGCCTACCTCACAGGGTGTCTGTTGTGGAGAGGGGAAGGGAAAGGAGTTTGTAAGCTGCTCTGAGACTCTGAGTGAAGGGCAGGGTATAAATCCAATCTTCTCCTCCTCCTCCTCCTCCTCTTCTATTAGAAGAAGAAGAAGAAGAGATTGAATTTATATCCTGCCCTTCCCTCACTTAGAGTCTCAGAGTGGCTTACAAACTCCTTTCCCTTCCCCTCCCCACAACAGACACCATGTGAGGTAGGTGGGGCTGAGAGAGCTCTGACACAACTGTCCTTGAGAGAACAGCTGGTACAGAGCTATGGCTTGCCCAAGGTCATCCAGCAGGTGCAAGTGGAGGAGGGGGAATCAAACCCGGTTCTCCCAGATTAGAGTCTGCGCACTTAACCACCACACCAAACTGGCTCTTTAGTATTAATATCTTAAAGACTAACAGCTTTAGTTAGCTCCGCCAGTGAAGACGCTGGGGGGTGGGCACATTACAAAGCCCCGCCCCCAGCAGGGCCGCCGCTGGGTCGGACCCCCTCCCACGCATTCCTGCTCAATGTCCCCGAGCCGGCGGCAGGCCGCCGGCCGGGGGAAAAAAACCCTCCCACCCACTCCCGCTCAATGTCCTCGAGCCGGCAGCAGGCCACCGGCTGGGGAAAAAACCCTCTCCCACCCCCCTGCTCAAAGAAACCCTTCCCCACCCCCACCCCCACTCAATGTCCCCGAGTCAGCGGCAGGCCGCCAGCCGGGGAAAGAAACCCCCTCCCACCCATCCCTGCTCAATGTCCCCGAGCCGGTGGCAGGCCAACCCTGCCACCCACCCTCGCTTAATGTCCTCGACATTGGGGAAAAACCCTCCCCCACCCCCCGCTGAACATCCCAGGAAGGAGCCCCCATCCCCCCCTCACCATTCCTCGGGGGGTGAGGGAGGGAGGGAGGGAAGAGCTGGGCTCCAGTGCCCAAGCAAGAGGAGGGGAGAGAAGCGCCTTGTCTGTTTGTCTGTTTCTTTCTTTCTTTCTTTCTTTCTTTCTTTCTTTCTTTCTTTCTTTCCTTCCTTCCTTCCTTCCTTCCTTCCTTCCTTCCTTCTTCTCTCTCTCCCCCCACCTACCTACCTACCTACCTTCCTGTTCCTTTCCTCCCTCCCTCCCTCTTTCTCTTTCTTTCTTTCTTTCTTTCTTTCTTTCTTTCTTTCTTTCTTTCTTTCTTTTTTTCTTTCTTTCTTTCTTTCTTTCTTTTCTTTCTCCCCCCACCTACCTACCTTCCTGTTCCTTCCTTCTTTCCTTCCTTTCTTCTCTCTCTCTCTCTCCCTCACCTACCTTCCTTCCTTCCTTCCTTCTCTCTCTCCCCCATCTACCTACCTTCCTTCCAGTTCCTTTCGTTCCTTCCTCCCTCCCTCCCTCCCTTCCTTTCTTCTAACACACTTCCAGTGATGTCAGGGGTGTGTGGCCTTCTGACACTTCCAGTGACGTCAGGGGGTGTGGCATATGCAAATAAGTTATGCTAATGAGCTCCTGCACCTCTTTTTTAATGAAAGGACCCCTGCCTATTGCCATGGTGTGGCATCTCATAGCCGTGCCCCCAACTCTTCCTCCACACTCTACAACTTTTCTTTTCCAAAAATGGGGGGGGGGGGAGTTTGCAAATTTTTAGATC
Source organism: Lepidodactylus listeri (assembly GCA_029233225.1). Lineage (NCBI taxonomy): Eukaryota > Metazoa > Chordata > Lepidosauria > Squamata > Gekkonidae > Lepidodactylus > Lepidodactylus listeri. The sequence goes on along the minus strand of JARCFY010000001.1, from coordinate 110,714,254 downwards.
CATTTAACTTTGAAATCCATTTAAATTGTGTTGCAGTGTGGCACACCATGCTGGAGGGAGCTCCAGCAGGGCAAACTGCTCAGGACTAGTCTGCCCACCCATAGCTGATCCTAATTATATAACCTACAGAAAACTGCCCCACACTCACCCAGCTCCAGGCCAAACTGCTTGGTGGGCTACCCTTCTTCAACATTGTCCCTAGGCCAGAAGAGGTGTGGTGGGCAGGAAGCAGAGCATGAAGGCAGGAAGGTGCCTGGACACACCAGTGGCAGGATCAAACCAAGGGAGGCCAGCCCAACTGCTCTGGTTTGCCTTCTACTGCCCCAGCAGCCACAGACAACCCCCATCCAAGCACCTCCCAACCTCTGCTGCCGTGTGGCTGACCTCTCTTGCTCCACCTGTAGGCAGCTCCCTGTGGGTGCTTGGGACTGGTTTGCTGCATCCCTTTTCTGGCTTCAGGCATCTGCTTGCTGGAAGGAGGGCTCTGTAGAGGTGCTTACCCAGACTCTCAGCTACTGCAGCTGTTGTTGCCGGACCCCAGCCTTTCTCCATCCCTGCCTGTATTCAGAGATTCTGGAGTGGGGCACCATGCCATGCCTCCCCCCCCCCCCCACTACTGAATGTCTCTGTCCAGCTCAGTGCCCAGGACCATGAAGGCTTTCTCACCACTGAATCCTGCATGCTCAATCATTGGCTGGCTCCCACACACTCACCCCTCAGGTATATGCACTTGCTCTCTGCCACAGGGCTGAATTCCAAGGATCCATCTGGGCCTTTTTATTTATTTTGTGATATCACTCCCCACGAGTTTTCCCAGTGCCTCCCCACTAAAACTTCCCTGCCTACAGGCCTGTGGGAATGCCAGTTCACACAAGCCTTATCTGTATGGTTTTCAAATCCTGCAAAAAGCTTGTTTCTGCTAGTATAATCCACAGTCCACAACCAGCAGAGTTTCAGAGGCAGCATGGGTCTTCATAAATACATCTTTCTGCATATTGACCAAACAATCTATATACTAATACCTAAGATGCCCCCTCTGTATGGATATCTACCCCACCAATTGCCTTGATTACCAGTAGAGTTCCGGATCCATTTCAAGTTGTTGTTAATAACCTTTAAAGCCTTACATGGCCTGGGAACAACATATCTGAGGAACCGCCTCTTCCCATATATGCCCCAAAGAGCACTACGCTCTATGGATCAACACTTCCTGGTAGTACCTGGCTCAAAAGATGTCCATCTTGCCTCGACTAGGGCCAGGGCCTTTTCTGCCCTGGCCCCTGCCTGGTGGAACATGATTTCTAGGCCACTCTCCCCACATTTCGCAGGCTCAGAGCGGCTTACAAGACCTGGGGAACCAGGATTCACTTTACATTTTAAAATAGTTAAAACAGTATAAAACATACATAATTAAAACATAGTGACAATTAAAGTGCTCAACATTCAGTACAACAGATAGCATCTCTCTGATGAAACCAAGTGCCATATCCCTGGCAGCAGATGATAATATCAGTGGTCAGCATTGGTGGATGTAATATGGGGGGGAGGGAAAGGAGAAGGTGGCAACCCCTATTCACACGCCTAGCGGAAGAGCTCCACCTTGCAGGCCCTGCGGAACTGCATCAGGTCCTGCAGGGCCCTGATCTTCTCCAGGAGCTCATTCCACCAGGTCAGGGCCACCACTGAGAAGGCCCTCCCCCTTGTGGTAGCGACCCTGGGTTCTCTGGGGCCAGGTGTAACCAAACGATGTTGGGCCCCAGACCGTAGTGCTCTCTGGGGTACATATGGGGAAAGGCGGTCCCTCAGGTAGGTTGGACCCAGGCCACTTAGGGCTTTAAAGGTAAGCACCAGCACCTTGAAGCAAATTCAGTATGCTATTGGCAGCCAGTGCAGTGCCACCAGTGCAGGACGGATGTGCTCCCATTTCGGGAGACACATCAACATCCTCACTGCGGCATTCTGCACCAGTTGCAGCCTCCGGATTTGCGACAAGGGCAGCCCCATGTAGAGAGCATTACAATAGTCTAGCCTCGAGGTAACTGTTGCATGGATCACTGTGGCCAGGTCAACGCAGTCCAGGAAGGAAACCAACTGCCACACCAGCCTCAGGTGAAAAAAGGCTGACTTGGCAGTGGCTGCTACCTGGGCCTCCATAGTTAAGGAGGGATCCAGGAGCAATCCTGAACACCAACGGCCCCCCGTCGAATGCCGGGAGCAAAAGCCCCGACCATGGGCCACCCCTACCCAGGCACAGGACCTCCATCTTCACTGGTTCATCTTCAGCCTACTCAGCCTGAGCGATCCAGCCACAGCGTGCAATGGCCAGTCAAGATCATCCAGTCCAGAGCCAGACTGGCCACCCAACATCAAATAAAGCTGGGTGTCATCAGCGTACTGATGACACCCCAGCCCCTCCCTCTGGACCAACTGGGCAAGGGGTCACATATAGATGTTAAAAAGCATTGGGGACAGAACCGACCCCTGAGGCACTCCGCATTCAAGCGGGTGCCTCCAGGACTGCTGATCCCCTAGCGCCACCCTCTGTCCCCGACCTGGAGAAAAGAAGCAAGCCACTGTAAAGCAAGCCCCTGTATCCCCGGATTGGTGAGGCGACAGGTCAGCAGCTGATGATCGACCGTGTTGAACGCAGCCAACAGGTCAAGCAGCAGCAAACCCCCCATGCCGTCCCGATCCAGATGTCTCCGGATGTCATCAGTAAGGGAAACCAGAGCAGTCTCCATTCTGAACCCTGGGCGGAAGCCTGACTGGAAGGGGTCTAGCACCAAAGCATCATCCAGGAAACCCTGTAACCGTATTGCCACCGCCCTCTCTTGTTGCTTCATCATGAGCGCAACGCCACCATCTCTCTAACTGTCTAAGATCCTGTTTCATAAGCCATAGCTCCTGGGTATACCACGGAGCAAGCCTACTGTGTCAAGGAGTGCTATCTGTTGAGCTGGTGTGTTCGCACCAGAGCAGAGTGCTTCAGTAAAGTGCAGAGCCAAAATCCCACAGAGTCCAATGTCCACACAGCCAATTAGGGAAGGAATATATACAAGGTTTATTTACAAAGTCCTGTTGTTCAGTGCAGGTATACACAATTCAGGAAATCCACTGACAAAGCGCTTCGCCATACACTGCAATATACTGGAGAGAGAAAATGACTGTACAATGAATGCTTATATACATTGACTGACCAATCAGCATTAGCTGCTGAGTCACTCTGACTGCTGTATAATATCTACTGTACAAACTAGCCAGAACTGGTTTGCTCTAGATAGGACTGCTAGCCTTGGAGCTGTTAGCTGTCATTTAGATTGACACCATCTAGAATCTGAGACTCATATCTTCCTGCCTCATTATACTGTGGGGGCACAGAGGACACCTGGGAGCGAGCTTGTCGATGGCTGTGGAGAGTCGGCTATGCCAGTCCTCCACCAGCTCATCCAGTGAGCCGCCAGGGGGCATCGGATCCCTCAGTGCCACCAGGAACCGTCCAGGGTCCATCAGGCTCCGAGGGCAAGCTAAAATGTGCTTGCCGCCTAAACAGGGTTGGGGTGGAATGTCCAGATGAGCCCTCAGAGCATAGTGGTCTGACCATGGTATTGCCAAAGCAGTAATCTGGTCCACTGTCACCCCCGCCGCAAAGATCAGATCAAGTGTGTGTCCAGTTTGGTGCGTAGGGGTCATTATAAACTGGGTGAGTCCCAATGCCACAATGGACATCAGGTCCGACGCCTGAACTGAAACCGCGTCATCGGCATGGACGTTGAAATCACCCAGGACTATCAGCCTTGGGTGTTCCAGCACCCAGCCTGTTATGGCCTCCATCAGGGCCGGCAGGCTCTCAGCCAGTGCATTAGGCGGTCAGTACACTAGCCAAATCACCACACTCTCCCCGGCCTCCAACACCAGGCCAACACACTCTAGGCCCGTGATCTCCTGCAGTGGGAGCGCTCTAAAGGAGTAAGCCTCTCGAATGAGCATCGCCACCCCTATCCCCTTGTCCGTGATTGGTGTAGGACCACAAACCCAAGTGGGGCAATCTGGGAAAGATCTACTGTTTCCCCTTCCCGCACCCAGGTCTCAGTCATGCAAGCCAGATCCACTTGCTGTTCTGCCATGAAGTCCTGAAGGACCAATGACGGAGGAGAGTCCTCCATCCTAGCCCTGCTGCTGATCATCTTTGGGATGGGTCTTAGGCTGGAAGGGTGCTGAGCTCGTCTGTTTCTCCGCATCCTTCCCTTCTGCTCTTGCCTGGACCTAACACTAAACTTCCCCCTCCCCAGGAGCACTAGAATCTGCTTGCCAGGCAGCACTACCTTTCTCATCTCCACTTGTGCCTCAGATCGCTGGGTTTATCGATATCAACACACTTCCCCTAGCAACAGATGTCCTCAGTGGTCCCTGCCCTACTTATCCTACTACCCAAATGGACACTGCCAAATTTCCTTCACTGGCCAGTAAGACAATAAAGGCCAGTGCTAGCCCCTCCCCACACCCATTAACTAATCAGGCTCCCTAATTTCTCCCAGCCACTGTTCCCACAATCAAGTTCCTAATTCAGCCCCAATTAAACTAATACAGCAGGATAATTAGTCCCAACCACTATCCAACCTCGTGGGTGTTGTGATTCACATGTCTTGTATAAGTCTGGCTAGATGAGTTTGATCTAGGTGAGTGGAACTGACAGCCAGGAGCTGTTAGGCTGGCTGGCTCCAACCAGTTCTGGGCAGTCCAGTCCAGCACTGAGTAACTGACATCATTATGACTCAGCACTGCAATATGATTGGTCAGTGGTTGTATATATGTAATGAATGTAATGTATGTCTAGCTCTCTCTTGTTGAATGGTATCTGCGGAGCACTTTGACACTCTGTACTGGAAATTGGTGGAGGCTTTGTGTAAATAAATTGTATATAGATTTGCACAGAAGCTTTTGGACTCCAGTCTTCATTGAATACTTGCACTCCCTAGAACCTCTGTGTACATGTCAGTACCGCTTACCACGACAGTGGGCAGCCCTCTGCTGATAGTTATTTTGTTGGCACCAAGGTACCATCCAGTCCTCCAGTCTATCTCTCCTGTCCAGGGCTTTCCCCCCCCAGACCCTGCAGGAGTTCGCTGCCAATAGCTTGAATTTGGCAGCGCCGGTCTAGCTTATAATTACGTCTAGAGCTGCCCTGAAGTAAATAGTTTGATGTTCCTTAGAAGGGGAAGGATGCAATTCGTGTCCTAATCCATCACCCAGCTGTTCACCCCCCTCTGTTCATTCATAGGCGGTCACCTATGATAGCGTTTCTAGTGATAAGTGTTTCTGATAAAGTGCTGTCTGAATGTAAACCTGCACTGATTGTATTGTTTGGGTGAAATATATATTTTTCTGTGTATTGTTTGGGTGAAATATATTTTTGATAATATTTAATACTAACATTTAGAGAAGTGTAAAGAAAAAGAATAAAGCATAAAATTATTTTACTGTACACATATATTTATTCTACACAGTGATATATATATTTTTGGTATTTCTTCCTAACAACATGACCCTCTATTTTTGTATTAATCTCCAGGTGGGCCTGGGGAGCTCCTGGAATCACAACAGATCCTCAACTACAAAGATCAGTTAGGAGGGAGGGGGAGATCTTTTAGATTCCACATTTGTCTGCATATGTAGGGCCTTTTTCAGGTTTATAGAAAGATCTGTCTTGCCTATTTAGAGCTCCAGTCACCGGATTTAAGATTTGACTAACTTCACTATTAACATATAGATGATAAACACAACACAGGGAAAGAGCCACTAACAAGGTGGGAATGCCAAACAAAACAAAAAAAGTCTTCACCCACAGGGTGTTCCGTGAATCTCCCTGGGACCATTTTTTTTGGCCACAACCAAGAAGGCCCTATCTTGGGCTGCCTCCATCTACCACCCATGCTCTAGCTAGCTCCCAATAATAGCCATGCTGCAGTATTCTGTGCCAACTAAATTCTCCAAGTTGATTTCAAAAGCAGACCCATGTAGAGGGCTTAAATAGTCTAGTTTTGATATTACTATGTCATGGATCTGGGTGAACAGATTTGCTGAGTCAAAGTAGGGGGCCATCTTCCAAGCTAAACTAAGTGTCTGTGGATGCATTAACTTGCTTCTCCAGCAGTAATGATGGATCCAGCACAATGCTAGATCCGTTTCAGTCTGGCTTCCAGCCAGGTCATGAGACGGAGACGGCATTGGTCGCCCTCACGGATGACCTCCGGAGACATCTGGATCGAGGCGGTACGGCGGCACTGGTGTTGTTAGATCTGTAGGCTGCATTTGACATGGTCAACCACCAGTTGCTGATCCACCGCCTCGCCGACTCGGGGATACAGGGGCTTGCTTTACAATGGCTTGCCTCTTTTCTCCAGGATCGGGGACAGAGGGTTGCGCTTGGGGAACAGACCTCCCAGAGGCACCCACTGGTGTGTGGTGTTCCTCAAGGGGCAGTGCTGTCCCCGATGTTATTCAACATCTACATGCGCTCCCTTGCCCAGATTGTCCGGAGGCATGGGCTTGGGTGTCATCAATATGCAGATGACACCCAGCTCTATCTGTTGTTGGGTGGCCAGTCCGACTCTACCCCAGGTAACCTGGAGTGGGCGCTTCAGGACGTTGCGGACTGGCTTAGACTGAGTCGACTGAAACTGAATCCAACAAAGATAGAGGTCCTGTGCTTGAGTCGGACCGGGTCGGGGATAGGGTTCCCACTTCCATCCTTCGGTGGGGCATCATTGGTACCAACACCAAGGGTCAGGAGTCTGGGAGTGCTCCTGGATGCCTCCTTAACAATGGAGGCCCAGGTAGCAGCCACTGCTAAAGCAGCCTTTTACCACCTATGGCTGATTAGGCAGTTGGTCCCCTTCCTCGAACGTGAAGACCTAGCAACAGTGATCCATGCTATGGTCACCTCACGACTTGACCACTGTAACACTCTCTACATGGGGCTGCCCTTGTCCTGGATCCGGAAGCTGCAGCTGGTGCAGAATGCTGCAGCCAGGCTGTTGATGGGGCTCTCTTCGCGGGACCATGTCAGGCCTGTGCTGCAGTCGCTGCACTGGCTGCCTATAGCATACCGGATCCGGTTCAAGGTGCTGGTGTTGACCTTTAAAGCCCTATATGGTCAGGGGCCTGCCTACTTGAGGGACTGCCTTTCACCATATATGCCCCAGAGGGCACTGAGGTCAGGCACACAACATCATCTGACTCTCCCCGGTCCGAAAGACGCTCGGCTGGCCTGCACCAGGGCCAGGGCTTTCTCAGTGGCGGCCCCATACTGGTGGAATGAGCTCCTGGATTACATCAGGGCCCTGCGGGACTTATTACAGTTCCGCAGGGCCTGCAAGACGGAGCTCTTCCGCCAGGCCTTCAGCTAGGAGCCGCCACCGGGGGGAATTTGCAGGATAACATTGCCCTGGTCCCTTTGGCCGAACGTTGTACTGCCTTCTGTTCATCATGAGAACTCTGATGCTGCCTGCTATAATGTTGCTCTATACTCGTGTATGTGCTAATGTTGGTTTTTATGCTAGTTTTAACAGTTTATTTGTAAACCACTTTGATGGTATTTTATGGTTGTTAGCCGCCTTGAGCCAGTTCGCTGGCAAGGCGGGATAAAAATAAAATAAAATAAAATAATAAAATAAATAAATACCTAGTCTTTTCTCTGACCATTTCTGCAAAAGAGCTTGCCCTGCTGTTGACCTCCACAGTTATTTGCAGCTAGTGATTATTTCCACACAGGCTGATGTGTGGCAGGGTTCTGACCCAAATCTTCCTTCCTTTCCCCCCACATCTTTTGAGTCCTGCATTTGCCAGAAGTATTCATTGCTGTGCTCCTGAACTCACAGTTTCAAGTGGGGAATTCTTCACATTGTGCCTAAACTCCACTTTAAAATAATCTGCATCACAACTGCTCCCTTTTTTCAACACCCACCACTCCCACCCAGCCACAAATGTTATCCCTCACCACAGGAATTCCTCCTACTGTGGAATCAGTGAATCAGACAGTCTTCAATGGACCAGGAATGAGAGGCAAGTACCAGATGTGGAAACAGTCTCTGAGTCTGCAAGGGTTAGCTGAACCCACCAAAAGTGGAAAAGCAATATCCTTTAGGACTTCAGCCTTCCCAACCAGCCTTACTTCCATCTTGCTAGGATTCAGTTTTCATTCATTCACTGTTAGCCCCTTGATCATGGAGCAATATCATAAGAACATAAGAGAAGCCAAATATTGGATCACACCAGAGGTTCAACACTCTGTCACACAGTGGCCAAAAATATCAGGAGGACCACCAGTGGGGCCATGACACTAGAAGTCCTCCCACTGTTACCCCCCCCCAAGCACCAAGAATATAGAGCATCACTTCCAGAAGCACCAGAAAAAGACACAGAGACTAACTTCAGAATGAAATGGTATCTTTAGTGATGATACTTCACAAGCATACAATAAACTCAAACACACTCACAATTACACAGATCTAGGAAAATTAGAGAGAAAGGGACAGCGACATTCGCATTAGCAGGATGTTTAGTTGAGGGGTAATAATTACCTGTCCTTGGCATGATGAAGCGATCTACAGAAAAAAATAAGGAAGAGACTATAGGGAACAAAGGATCATGTCCTGAACCAGCAGAACATGTGGAGACTCTGGCTGCGCAAACCAAGAGCCGTGGGGGCAGGGTAAGTCTAGAGGTAAGGAGAGAGAGAGAGAGCATATGGCCAGATATCTTCTTTTATAAACTGGCTTTGGAGGTGGGCTTTACTGGCCACATCTCCTGGCACGTCCCCCTTCTAGTCCATCCCCAAAACATGCTACTTGAAACTGGTTTCTGGGGAATGGCACTAAGGAATTGGGCAATATTGAATTCTAGTTACTCTGCTTGTAGCGACACCTGAGAGGATTATGACTTATGTGGCCAGAGTCATTGTTATGGACAGTAGAGCTGGTCCATGTCAGTTGCTTCATTAACTTATTAATGTTAAGTCCTATGTTTGGTGAGGCAGGGAGGGGGAGGCTGCCCGCGTGACAAGGAGGGTGTAACTCATGGAGTTTGGAGTCCAGGTTTCTGGTACTTTTTGGCTTGGAATGGTGACAATTTAAACAGCAGCAGTAGTTGGCTTCGGAGTGCTTCATGTGGCTAGGGAGCTGGTCCATCTCACTATGGGTAAGAGGGCAGGTAACTTCAGGAACCATTGGCACATCATCTCAGGAGAAGGGTTTTTCCTCTGTTGGCATGTGTCTGCAGCTGGCATCACATTTGGTTATCCCACAGTTCAGTCCCTTTGCACACACTACTTGCACAGTCCATTTTAACACGGATTATAAGTCCATAAGAGCACAATAGGCACCTTGCAGGACAACACCAATGGCCCATCCAGTCCAACACTCTGTGTCACACAGTGGCCAAAAACCAGATGCCATCAGGAGGTCCACAAGCAGGGCCAGAACTCCAAAAGCCCCCCCACTGTTGCCACCCAAGCACCAAGAATACAGAGCATCGCTGTCCCAGACATAGTGTTCCCTCTTTATCTTGTGGCCAGTAGCCACTCATGTACTTCTGCTTCATATTTTTATCTAATCACCTCTTGAAGCTGTCTATGCTTGTAGCTGCCACTACTTCCTGCAGCAGTGAATTCCATGTGTTAATTATTTTTTAGATGAAGAATTCCTTCATTTTCTCTGTTCTAAGTCTAAGGTAAAGGTAATGGTTTCCCTTGCTCAAAAGCCAGTGGAATTAGACTCTAGGGGGCAGTGCTCATCTCCATTTTGAAGCCTAAAAGCTAGCATTGTCTGAAGACATTTCCGTGGTCATGTAGCTGGCATGACTAAATGCTAAGGCTCACGGAACACTGTTACTTCCCCACTGAAGCAGTACCTAATTATGTACTTGTAATTTCTTGCTTTTGAATTGCTAGGTTGGCAGGAGCTGGGGCCAGAGACAGGAGCTCACTCCATCACATGGTACTTGGTCTGCAGCTCAGTGTCTTAACCTCTGAGCCACCACAGCCCCTGTTCTACATCTACTGCTCATTAATTTCATTGAGTGCCCACAACTTAAGAACATAAGAACTTAAGAGAAGCCAATGTTGGATCAGGCCAGTGGACCATCCAGTCCAACACTGTGGGGAATTTCACACTACACCGTTAAAAACATTACTGAACCAGCTTGGAATAAACTGGTACAGTGACGGCCATTTCAGGCAGCCTTTCCCCTACAGTTTTGGAGCCGTCTTCAAAGCAGTTTGCCATTTCAGACTGCCGCTTTCTTTTCAAGCCTCTTTTCACCACACACACACACACATGGCGTTTTAAGACTCAGCCTGGACCTTGATATCTCTCTCTCTCTCTCTCACCCCCCCTGCATTTTAAGACTCAGCCTGGATATCTCTCTCACACACACACAAACACACACACACACACAAACACATACAAAACACATACAAACACACACACAAATACACACAAACAAACACACACACATGGCATTTTAAGACTCAGCCTCTTTAAAAAAATAATGGAGATGGCCCACATGGGTGAAAAGAGGCATGGAAACACTTGTCATCAAAGGAAGCGCTTCAGGGGCATTTCACACAGCACCCTCTGTAGCGCTTCAGAACCGTTACAAGAACTGAAAAACGCTTGGGAGGAGGTTTCAAGGTAAACCGGCTCAGGAACGCTTCCCTAACACTTCTGTCTGAAATAGCCAATATGTTCCGTTACTGAAACGGTACTAATACAGTTCTGTGTGAAATGCCTGACATAAACTGTTACTGAAGAGTTCCGAAAACGGAACATATTGGCTGAGCCGGCTCAGGAATGCTTCCCTAACGCTTCTGTCTGAAATGGCCAATATGTTCCATTACTGAATCGGTACTAATACAGTTCTGTGTGAAATGCCTGACAGAAACTGTTACTGAAGAGTTCCTGAAACGGAACATATTGGCTGTGTGAAATGGCCCTCTGTCACACAGTGGCAAAGAACACCAGGTGCCCTCAGAAGGTCCAGCAGTGGGGCCAGGACACTAGAAGCCCTCCCACTGTTGCCCCCCCAAGCACCAAGATTACAGAGCATCACTTGCCCCAGACTGAGAGTTCCTATCTATACTTTGTGGCTAATAGCCACTGATGGACCTCAGCTCCAAATGTTTATCTAATTCCCTCATGAAGCCATCCATGCTTGTAGCCGCCACCACCTCCTGTGGCAGTGAATTCCATGTGTTAATCACTCTTTGGGTGAAGAAATACTTCCTTTTATCTGTTCTAACCTGACTGCTCAGCAATTTCATGGAGTGCCCATAAGTTCTTACATTGTGAGAAAGGGAGAAAAGGACTTCTTTCGCTACCTGCTCTATCTCATGCATAATCTTATAAAACTCAATCATGTCACCCCTCAGCCGTCGTTTCTCCAAGCTAAAGAGCCCCAAGCGCGTCAGCCTTTCTTCATAGGGAAAATGTTCCAACTGTTTTATCATTCTAATTACCCTTTTCTGCACTTTTTCCAACGCTATAGTATCTTTTTTGAGGTGTGGCAACCAGAACTGTACACAGTACTCTAAATGAGGTCACACCAACTTCTCACATTGTGAGAAAGGGAGAAAAATATGCCTCTATCTCTTGCATAATTTTTAAACCTCTATCGTTTCATCCCCAATCGTTTCTCCAAGTTAAAGAGCCCTAATCTCTTTAACCTCTCTTCACAAGGAAGGTGTTCCATCCCCCTAATCATGTTAGTTGCCCTTTTCTGCATCTTTTCCAATGCTATAATATCTTTTCTGAGTTCTGGTGACAGAACTGTACACTGTATTTCAAATGAGGCCGCAGCATAGATGTATACAGGGACATTATGATACTGGCTGATTAGTTTTCAATCCCCTTCCTAATAACTCCCAGCAAAGCATTTGCTTTTTTTTATTGCAGTCACACACTGAATCAATATTTTCAGTGAGTTATATACCACAACCCCAAGATCTCTCTCCTGATTAGTTAGCGCTAGTTTGGACCCCATAAATGTATATTTATTTTTAGGGATTTTGGCTCCAGTGTGCTTTATTTTGCATTTGCCCACATTGAACCTCATTAGTAAGTCAGCTGAGACTTGGCAGTACTTTCCACCACCAATTATGGGGATGGAAATGACTTGAGTGGCCAAGTAGGTGAGCCAATGAGTGTATATTAGGACTGGTGTTTTGAATGTGAAACATGAGGTGTGGCCTGTGGGCTGCTTTGGGGTAGTGAAGAGAGGGAAAACAATCTGCCTGTGTCTGTGTAGGAAGTCAATATCTGTCTGAGCTACAATCTGTCAGCATCTGTCTGGAGAGTCTGTCAAAACCTGAGTGAGCAGCTGCAGAGATAGTGAGTAATGAGAGCCAGCAGATGCAAAAGGGAAGCACAAGATTAATTCTGTGTAGGAGTCTTAGAGTATCGGGTAAGCATGTCCTTGATTACTCACACTTGAAAAAGAATGAATATGAGTTGTAACTATAATGTAATTTATTTGTAAAACAGCTCCAGGTATAAAAAGTGACCTGACAAAGCATTGAGGGAAACAGAATATTTACCTAGGAAATCTGTAGTCACATGGTAACTATCTGGAAGCAGCAGCAGCATAGCACTGCACGATGTAGAATAAAAAAAACAGAGGAAGAAACAAGTCTGTGGACTGTAATTGGAATTGAATCCATTTTTTTTCACAGTGAACATTGGTGGGGTATAATCTTCAGTTGGTCACTGTGGTCCATTTGTGGCTTGAATCACCTGGATATTGGCAACCCCAGGAGAGATAGATTGGCTCTCCTAACAATCATCAAACCCCCACCCCCCTGCCATGGAAAGTCATGGGAGAGAGAGAGAGCCTGTCTTCCCCACCACGCCTTCTCTTTCTCTCTTTCCTTCCCTAGCACACACCACCCCCCCAGGAGTGGGAAGGCTGGGGAAAGAAAGGAAAACTGCCCTTCAGCTTCTGGTTAGTTTCAGTCCTGGAAGAACAGCTGTTAGGCTTAACAGTTGATCTGAGGGGAGTGAAACTGATCAAAAGTGGCAGGGCAGCTTTCTTTCCCTTGCCCAGCTCCCTGCAGTTGATCAGCTGTTAAACAGGCTGCCTGCCTGGGCAAAGACTTATTTCTTGAAGGGCAAAGTTGTTTCCATCTGTTCTGTTCTGCCATATGTTAATGGCAAATAGTAATCGTGAAATTCACAAATTTTGCATATCTATGAAATCGATGGCCTTTTGTGTGTTTTGTACATTGTAAGTCACTTTGGATTTGTATTGTATGTAGAAAAGTGGATTAAAGGTGTTCTTAAATAAATAAATGTATGTCAGTCAGCATAGTATATTTATTGTTTAAACTGTTACATTTTATCATCATATTAATCTTATTCCTTAACCTTATTTATTTATTTATTTGTTTGTTTGTTTATTAGATTTATATCCCGGCCTCCCGGCCTCTCGGCTGGCTCAGGGCGTTTAACAATCTGTACCACAAACAGTAAAACCATAAAATACAATTTACAATTCCATTTAAAACATACAACCTCAAGAACAATCATGGTTGCAATGTCCTCTGTTTTACCCCAATTTTACGCTTTGCTAACATCATTTTCTCATTTCTTTGAAGTAAAAGATGCCACCATAAATCTTACTGGCATCATTTCAATTCATTAAGTAAAGCTTTCTCAAACCAGCAAAATATTATCTATGTAAAAGGATAAGCTGCAAAAAAAAGGCAAAGGTATACATATTGGTATTGCTTATAGATTAATAGTTCAATGTTGATATGTTAAAACATGAAAGAGAAACAATATGATTTTTTCTTATTTAAAATTACTAAAAATCAAAAGCTGAAATAAACTCCTGAACTTCTTTTGAAGTCGAGAGATTCTCATAAATCTTCACTTATGACAAATTTTTACTCAATTAAACCTGGCTCAATTAAAACCAAAACACTCCTAGTTGGAAGAACTTTTTTGTTGTCAATTAAAAGTGCTGTCCAGTGATTCAAACAGCCCATCAACTCTCTAGGAGAGTCCCAAAGACTTCCCCCCAAGATTCCTGTAAATTAGCAATAACCAGGGCTCTTCTTGTAGAAAAAGCCCAGCAGGAACTCATTAGCATATTAGGCCACACCCCTGACAACACAGCTCATTAACAGATTAGGCCACACCCAATGTTCCCAGAAGTGTGGTCATCCAGTCACATCCACCTTTTGCTTCTTATTCTGTTTACCTTGTTGTCAAAACAGTTTTGACAAAACCAATAAAAACATTATTTTCTGTCCCATCTATACAAAACCTTGCCTGAACCAATATCTTATGTCCAACAATTATTCCCACACTGGATTGGAATCAATTCCTAAGGGTTAGGTTCCCATGGAAATCAGGTTGCCTTCCTGCAGAACTAGTACGCTGAATATGATTTTTTAGGGTTGCCAACCTACAGGTGGGGCTTGGAGATCTCCTGGAATTACAACTGAGCTCCAAACTACAGAGATCAGGTCAATGGCTGCTTTGGAAAGTAGAGTCCATGGCATTATGCCTTGCTTAGGTCCCTCCTTCCCCTAAACCCCACCCTACACTCCCAAATCTCCAGGGATTTCCTCAACCTGGAGTTGGCAACCCTAGTTCACTGGCAGAACAACGCTAGGAGCCAGTTTGGTGTAGTGGTTAAGTGCACGGACTCTAATCTGGGAGAACCGGGTTTGATTCCCCACTCCCCCCCCCCTTGCACCTGCTGGATGACCTTGGGCAAGCCATAGCTCTGTACCAGCTGTTGTTTCAGAGCTCTCTCAGCCCCACCTACCTCACAGGGTGTCTGTTGTGGGGAGGGGAAGAGAAAGGAGTTTGAAAGACGCTCTGAGACTCCCTTGGGGAGTGAAGGGCGGGGTATAAATCCAATCTCTTCTTCTTCTAGGTTTGTGGATGCACTGGATGGGAGTAGTTTGTGGACTATTTTATTCAAGGTACAAAATTTTATTCAAGGTATAAGATTTCATGTGCCACCCACAATTCTTCAGATGGAAGACGTGTGCATGCACACAAAAGCTTATACCTTAGATGAAACTTTGGACTCCAACTTTGTTCTGCTGCTTCAGACCAACACGGCTACCCACCTGAATTATTACACTATAACAGTTCTTACAAGCAATTATGTACCAGTGAAGTGGTTACCATGCAGAGTCTGTCCCACAGGTAAAATTATCCTGTGAACAGGTGGTCTTTACCGCATAAAAGTATCACTACCATCACAAGATCACCAATTGTTGGAACTCCTCAGAAGCGGAAATCTCTCTTATTAGGAGGTTTAAGAACATCAACTTTGCTGGCCCATTAAAGGCAGATGTCAGTCCAGTGGCAGGAGAAGAGGGACAATCATCTTCTTCAGAAACTCTGCCCACTTTTTTAAATTTCACAAAACAGGCAATCTCCAAAGTGCTGCTGACTATGCTTATTTTTAGTTACAACTCTGTTTCTCTGCAGATGTCCCCCAAAGTTCCCCATGCAACAGTCAAGTGTTCTGCCAACACACACAACAATGAAGCTACTTTTTCAGATGTTTTCTCTTACATGGCAGTAAGCACCAAATCACTTTAATACAGACTTTAGACACACATATATTTGCAAGCCATTCCCAACAAGATACAACAATGAACTCAGGCTTCAAACTTACTTTTCTTAAGCAGAAGATGCCATGAGAAAACTAAAGAGATTCTCAAAAATTAAAGATATTGTCAAAACCAGCATTTCCTGGGCTCTCTGCTTTTTTACATCCCCCCCTTTTCAATAAGTTTTTTATAAAAACAGAAAAAACGGAAGGAAGGGAGGAAAGAAAGAAAGAAAGAAAGAAAGAAAGAGGTAGGTGGGGGGGAGAGAGAGAGAGAAAGGAAGGAAGAAGGAAGGTAGACAGACAGAGGAAGGAAGGAAGGAAGGTAGGTAGGTGGAGGAGAGAGAGAGAAAGGAAGGGGGAGGGAGAGAGAGAAAGAGAAAGAAAGAAAGGAGGGGACAGAGAGAGAAAGACAGAAAGAAAGACAGAAAGAAAGGTGGGGGGCAAGAGACAGAGAGGGAAAAGAGAACTGGCGAGGCACTTACTGGAGCAGGAAAGCCACGCGACGTCGGCAAGCCAAATGCAGAAAGCCTAGCCCCTGTGCTTAATCTCTAGGTGGGGCTTTCTCCTGCTAGCTGTTTGCTCTTAAAGGGAAAGCACCCGGTGGAGCTTTTTCCTGCTGGCTCTCTGCAGGAACTTTCCCTTTAAGTGCAAACAGCTAAGGCCGGGCAGGGAGGGGGCGGGGCAGGCTTGGACGCCAGCCGGAATGGCATTCTGGTGCATTCCTGTTGAAATCAAGTCCTGGCAATAACCAATAGAAAATCACTTGAACCATTGAATGTTTCCTACAGAAGTATATATATGCTTGAATAAAAATGTTTGCTAGATTTTACAAAAGAGCTCACTATAAAGGACCAATCCAAGTGCTGTACAAAACATGAATTAAGATGGGTAGCCGTGCTAGTCTGTAGCAGTAGAAAAGAGCAAGAGTCCAGTTGCACCTTAAAGAGACTAATAACATTTGTGACTCACAAAAACTCATACCCTGCCACCAATTTTGTTAGTCTTTAAGCATCTACTGGACTCTTGCTCTTTTCAATTATATGTTTCTGTAAAATAAACTTGTTTCTGTAAAATACACAGAAATAGTTAGTATACAGGCTAAAATTTGTATCTGAAGTTAACTCCAAAATAAATTATACTTATTCTGATGGGAATCACTTACTAATAACCAGCATCAGCTAACCAAAGCACTTCCCCCCCAATTAAGAATAGTTTCAATTTATATTTACAAGACAGATTATCCATATAAGACTGTAGTCAGCAGCTCAAGAATGCATTTCAGTAGGCTGGCCAATGAAACTTCCAGATTGACTATACATGCCACTATATTCAGAGAGCAAATGTGGACAAACCCAAAGTGGAAACCACCAGCACTTATTAAACTTGTAAGGACTGCTGCTGGTTATTTTAAAAATGCCTTATTGAAAGCTGACATTCACATTAATGAATTCTCTCAATCTTTCTTTCATGGAATGACCCCAATATAATTTATAATAGAAAGTCATGATGACCATGCTCAGTAAACCTGGTTCAAATTTGAGAATGAACACGGTATAGGAAACACTATCTTTATAAACTTACATCCATAAGAATGTAGACCAGCAAGAAGAACAAGACAGAAGAATTACTGTGCAACTGATTCTGAGAGGGTGAGGAAATGCAACAAAAAAACATAATTAAAGATTGCTGCAAACAATTTGGTTAAAGGATATTACAAACAATTACAGTGCCGTTTCAGAAGCAGCAGCATTCTTTACTCTGTACTATATTTCAGAAGCAGCAGCATTTGGGAGCTTTGCTACAGGCAAAGGAACAACTGTGATTTCCTGAAGATTTCCAATAGTGGTGGGCGTACTAAATTCAATTGAATAATAGTAAGTCACAACCATTGTGCCTTTTAATTTACTAAACTGAAGAAATGGGATCAAAGGGAGAGATGTCAACAGAAATAAGGAAATTCGAACAGCAGGACATAGCATAAATATTCAATTGCATGAATTGAGCAGAGGGTGGCTACTACCTTCTCTATCATTACCTAGAGAATGCCAAACACCTGACTAATCCTATTATAGGAAATAGAGTAATATCAGTCAACATGTTATTTCACTGATCAAATAAGTGGCTGAAAAGGCTTTTTTCCCAATAGGCATAACTGCATGAATTGCTTTCAGATTTCAGTCCATTCTTTCTAAGAGGAGGTTTTCCAATAGAAACAGACTTCTACTAACTGCAGTCTGCTTGCTCAATCCCACAGAGTCTTAATCAAGTCTAGACAAAGCACACTCTTTTATATTATAATTTCTGTGAAATATTTCAATCAGGCGGAAATAACTTTTTCAAGTCATTTGACACTACTGTCAGGAGTGGTGCATAATCAGCTGTAGTTTAATCATTGAACATTTATGTGGTAGAATAAATATCAACAGAAATATTGTTGTGCCTAAAATAAGCATGTAGGAGGAAGAGGAGGAGGACAAGGAGGAGGATGGCATAAGCTTTCAAGCACTTTCCCATTTTGTCAGATGCATGCAGTGAGTCCTTGTTAGGCAGACATACATTCAAGGTTCATGGGGGGGGGGGGGGAAGCAAGTGGTAAACATTTTCAAAGGATCAAGACATGCAGAAAGTATAACGTAAATCAAAATTATGTAAAATTCATATACAATCAACAGATACAGAGACCATAGCAGCAATTGGTTGTAATATAATTTCCCTATATTTGCTATGCTTGTTAACACTTGCTGATCGAAGAGAGGAAGCGATCTCACCTCCTTTTCCCTCCTCACTGCAGCCCTCAGCCCACACAGCTGTCAATCCACTTGAGTCCTGCAAGTCTGTAGATAATCTTTCCAGGGATTGAAAGAGACAACATTTGCGGAGAGGAGCATAGAGAAAATATGTATGTTTTCTGGGAGCATGTTGGATACAAATCGCTAGAAATAAATGTTCTGCAAATGAATATATTTAAGTAGACAATTCCATTATAAGTAGAAACTGCTTAATACATGCAATTATATTTTACTTTCTAATAGCTTTAATCAAAACTATAACTGCCTGCATTATATACAATAGGAGTTGATGGCCATCCAAAACCTATGCTTGGATGAAGAATTTAAGAAAGCCAATGAGCCAGTTGAGATATTGAACGATGGCAGTGGCTGCTATATACAAATTTAGTAAGTATGGGTTTCAGCTAATACTCTGCATGAAATTGTTTTTGCAACTTTGAAGAAGACTCACTGAAATGCACTTAAATCCAGATGCACATTGTTGAACTTGTGTCACACTTTTGATTTTTGTGGTACACTCCTTGTCTACAGGGAACATTTCTTTTTATATTAACCTTTTCAGTCACCTTCTTGAAACTTGTTTTGCATAGGGAACACTGTTTCCATGTAGAAGTGTCATATAAGAATACTAGGAATAAGGCCCATTGTTGAAATAAATACAACGAGCTCTAGAAAGAGGCTCTGGGAGAGTGCCAAGGCCTTGGGCACTCAATGTCAATGTGCTGTGGCAACCTCAGCAGGGTATAAGGACACAGAGTCCACCATTTTCTCCATGGGAACTGATCAATGCCATCTGGAGAGCAGTTGTAATTCTGAGTGATCTCCAGCCCTCACCTGGAGATTGGCAACAATGGTTTCCTTGGCCGGGAGGGCGAGATAGAAATTTAAATAAATAAATTTCCCAGGAGGAAAAGTGGTCTTTCTCTGCAATGGGGACCAAAGCAGCTTACAGCATTCTCCTCCCCCCTTTTGACTTGCTCAACAATCCTGTGAGGTAGGTTAGGCTGAAAGTCTGTGACTGGTTCAAAATCACCCACTCAGCTTCTACAGCAAGAACCTGGATCTAGCAGACCCTGCTCTGAAGCACTGATTGCCACACCTAAGGTACCCAACCTCCAGGTAGAGCCTGAAGATCACCAGGTATCACAACTGAACTCCAGACAACAGGTCTCTCCTGCCCAGAGAAAATAACTGCTTTGAAAGGTGGACTTGATGGCATTCTGTTCAACTGAGGCCTCTCCCCTCCCCAAACCCTGGCTTCCATAGACTCTACCAGAAAATCTCCAGGAATCTCCCTACCTGGAGCTGGCAACCCTAGTCAGAACTGGTCCCAATGCATTCTTTACAAAGGCCTGCAAAGGGTTTCCTTCCTTTGTCTGAATCAAGCTTAGTTGCCTACTGTGGCAAAACAGGCTCCAGTTTACAACTCAGCTATTTGCCTCCCACCCTCGTCTGGTGGGCGTATCTCACTCCTTAAGTTCCCTGCCACCAGTCACTGAATTGTCACTGCCTTTTTAGAGGGCCCCTGTGGCCAAATCTCCCTATTTGGAGATAGAATCCCCCAATCTTTGGGGGATCCCTGGAAAGTTGGCAACCAAAGGGTCTGACCTTTCCTTGCTTCCCTGGGCTACCTCCTCCCTTTGGTATTGTGCAGAGCAGGGGAGACTATGCACAACACAGATTATTAGCCCAAATAAAAGAATTTATTTTACTATTTACACAATTATGGAGCACACACACACTAAATGAATAAGACACAACTGTAGGAGTAAGGACATACTATGAACCAACAGGGCATAAATCATCTGGAGTTAAACACAATCCTCCCTGGATGGGCTGGAGTCTATACTGACGGTGCCCAGCCCACCTTGGGACAGTCCCTCTTTTCTGCACTTTTTGGCCTTGGGGCTGCTGGAAACTGTAGTCCAACAGATGAGGAAGCCTCATTCAACCCAATTAGTGATACTCCTGCAGGCCCCTCTCTGAAACTACAGCTCAATTGAACCTTATGAGGGAACATTTTAAACAAACCACAGACAGCAGCCATCTTATAAACATAGGTAGCTGCCATTTCTTTACACCTACCAACAGCCACTGAGGTAAGTCACACACAGGAGGGAAGCAGGAGAAAGGTCTAATGCCATAGGGTCTACCCCCCAAAGCAGCCATTTTCTTCAGGGGAACGGATCTCTGCCATCTGGAGATAAATTGTAACATATCCAGGTCCCACCTGGAGATTGGCAACCATAGGGGAAAGTTAGCTGCACAGCAGGGAGTTGAAGAAAATGGTTTGATGGTTGCTGGCCCACCTCTTTAGCCAGCCAGCCATGGTGGAGCTAAGAAAGAGAGAGAGCCATTTTCAGTTTATTCTGACAGGAAAGTCAGTGGGCAGGGGAGGGGGTTTTGCTGAAAGTCCATTGTCTTTTCACTGACAGAAGCAGGCCACTGAGGGGACAGTTAGGGTGTGATCACACGGACGTTTACTGCGGGCTTCGTGGCTGTTCCGTATCGCAATTAAAGGGGCTAACCAGATGGCTGCATCTGTCTCCCATCTCGAAGCCGCCCCCCCCCCCCCCCGCATTCAAGCCCGCCTTTCAAACCACCAGCAAAAACAAGTACCTTCCGTTTTCTCCCGGCGGGAACCCGCAGTTCTGCCCGTTTGGACTTCCACTCGCAACGAGCCGACTTCCCTCCTGCCGCTTTGTTTTTTTTTTTAAGTTCGCCGTTCTGCGCATGTTCGCTTCCTCGTCAGAACAATGTTATGATTATTTAATGAAACGCATAAAATAAAAAAGTTTTTTTAAAAAAAAGGCGGCTCTAGCGTTTTCTCCTCGGGGACCAGCGTGGAAACGCAATTTTGACGATTAAATGATCGTTTCATATTGGTAAAGTAGTCCCTGTGAGCGCCCTCTGCTGCCACAGCAGGACCGGAACTCATTTCCTGTTTGAGAAAGGCGAGATGGCAGGAGGTAGAGGAGTCTCCTGGACAAGAGAGGAGGTCTTGGATCTCCTTGCCCTGTGGGGTGAGCAAAGGGTCCAAGATGCCATCCGCCAGTCCCACCGCACCATGGGCATCTATACAGAGATCTCAAAGGGCATGGCAGCAAGGGGTCATTGGCACACTGCAGTCGAATGCCGAAATAAAACGAAGGGGCTCCGCACAGATTATAAGCGGACACTCATCCACAACAGCACCTCAGGAAACCACCTGCCCCTTCTACAAGGAGCTGCATAGCATTTTAAAAGGGGACCCCAGTGTCAAGCCCAGGAGGGTGGTTGACAGCCTCCAACTTCCATCTGACCCCCAACCACCAGCCATAAGCACAGGGCTGCAAGCCCCTGTGACACCCGCTGAGGGCTCTGAGGAATTATTTTCCCTGGTCCTAGAGCCCATTGACGTAGGAGAGGGGGCAACACAGGAGACAAGTTTTCTTTCTGGTAAGTTTGTTCCGCTCCTTGCAGGACTGTACTAGGGAACACTGCAGGAAGTGTGTATTTCCAAACTCCAGGTGGAGCCTGGACTTCTCCCACATTGGTTATATTATGCAAGCATCAGTGAGAACTCTGGCTTCCCTATCATTTGCACCCAAAAGTAGCATTTCAAAGGTGCTAAGGTGGGGTGTGTGGGTGGGTGGGTGTGTGTATGTATGGACAGAGAGAGAAAGGAGTAGAAAGAACTGTGGATTAAAAACAATATACATCATTAAACAGGCTGTATACTATTTTCATTGCCCAAAAAGTTGAAGCAAAGATGTGGCTTCAAGTTCCCCCCTCCTGCTCCAAGAGCAAAGTTGGATTCCAACCCAGCTCTCCTCTTCACTGCCCCACCCCCAGGCCTTATTGAATTTCTCCAGCATGGGCTCCACTGAAATACATTACAGTACAAGTAGAGTTGCAATGAAAATGTGGAATGGATTTTCCATTAGGGTTTCCCTGGGACTGGAATGACAGGCCCCAGAGTGGAATGACAGTCCCTTTGGGGGGGGGGAAGCAGGAGTGTTCTGGGAATGGAATGACAGGCCCCAGAGTGGAATGACAGCCCCTGGGGGGGGGAAGCAGGAGTGTTCTGGGAATGGAATGACAGGCCCCAGAGTGGAATGACAGCCCCTGGGGGGGGGGGGGAAGCAGGAGTGTTCTGGGACTGGAATGACAGGCCCCAGAGTGGAATGACAGCCCCTTTTTTGGGGGGGGGAAGCAGGAGTGTTCTGGGACTGGAATGACAAGCCCCAGAGTGGAATGACAGCCCCTTTGGGGGGGGGGAAGCAGGAGTGTTCTGGGACTGGAATGACAGGCCCCAGAGTGGAATGACAGCCCCTTTGGGGGGGGGGGGGGAAGCAGGAGTGTTCTGGGAATGGAATGACAGGCCCCAGAGTGGAATGACAGCCCCTGGGGGGGGGGAAGCAGGAGTGTTCTGGGAATGGAATGACAGGCCCCAGAGTGGAATGACAGCCCCTTTGGGGGAGGGGAAGCAGGAGTGTTCTGGGAATGGAACGACAGGCCCCAGAGTGGAATGACAGCCCCTGGGGGGGGGAAGCAGGAGTGTTCTGGGAATGGAATGACAGGCCCCAGAGTGGAATGACAGCCCCTGGGGGGGGGGAAGCAGTAGTGTTCTGGGACTGGAATGACAGGCCCCAGAGTGGAATGACAGCCCCTTTTTTGGGGGGGGGGAAGCAGGAGTGTTCTGGGACTGGAATGACAAGCCCCAGAGTGGAATGACAGCCCCTTTGGGGGGGGGGAAGCAGGAGTTTTCTGGGACTGGAATGACAGGCCCCAGAGTGGAATGACAGCCCCTTTGGGGGGGGGGAAGCAGGAGTGTTCTGGGAATGGAATGACAGGCCCCAGAGTGGAATGACAGCCCCTGGGGGGGGGGGGGAAGCAGGAGTGTTCTGGGAATGGAATGACAGGCCCCAGAGTGGAATGACAGCCCCTTTGGGGGAGGGGAAGCAGGAGTGTTCTGGGAATGGAATGACAGGCCCCAGAGTGGAATGACAGCCCCTGGGGGGGGGGAAGCAGGAGTGTTCTGGGAATGGAATGACAGGCCCCAGAGTGGAATGACAGCCCCTTTGGGGGTGGGGGGAAAGCAGGAGTGTTTCTCTCTCTCTCTCTCTCTCTCCCCGCAGTACCTGCAACAGCCTCTCCCACCCACCTACCCTCATTATCTCATGGCATCTTCTGTGGAAGAAAAGTAAGTCTGAAGCCTGTTTGTTGTGTCTTGTTGGGAATAGCGTGCAAATATATGTGTGTCTAAAGTCGGTAATAAAGTTGTTTGGTGCTAACTGCCATGCAAGAGAAAACATCTGAAAAAGTAGCTTCACTGTTGTGTGTGGTGGCAGAATGTTATGGGTGGGGGTCAACACAACAATAGGAACTGTATTAAAGGGTTGAGAATCACTGTTTTAAATAAATGGGCTACAGTGCAGTTGCCAGGCTGGTGTGGCTGGCTCAGCATTAGGGTTCCCTGCTGTCTTTCAGAGCCTTCCCAAGAGGAGGAGGAGATAGAAGTGCCAGACATGATTGAGTCCTGTGTCCACACCCCTGCGGGCAGGTAAGTTGGCATGCAATGATACAGCTGGATGGTCCCCTAGAAGTATGTTGTGAACAAGCATGTTGATGTGTTTTCTGATATATGTGTCAGCAGAAGACCTCCCTGAGGTCCATGAAAGCATATCTGAAATTACACTACTCCTGTCCAGGTACCTCAGCTACTGATGAAGGAGATGAGGCTGGAGAGAGGAACCCTGATGGTGAGTGTGATATAAATGTATTACAAAGTTGAGAGGCCTCACCTCTGCAGAACAAGTCATGCCAGGTTTGTACATGTGTCTTCTTTTCGTAGTTAAGGAACATATTGCTCCCCTCGTCTCCCTATTTGCAGATATCCTCACACACCACAGCTGTCTTGCTGCAAGCCAGGCAGTCACAGGTGCTTATCACACGCTACTGGCCAAACCATTTTACAAGTACAGTTGTGCAACAGTGAAATCAGTGGCCAAGGGAGGCGGTGAGCTCCCTTTCACAGGCACTCTTTACTCGGCAGCTGGACATACACTCATCAGAGATGCTGTAGGCTAATCCTGAAAAGAGCATGGGGTTTTACTGGATGGCCTCTATGGGCCCTCTATCAACATGATGCAATACCCACCACCCAGCACTGAACATGGGAAAGGAATGCAACACCACTGCGCGATGTGTGATCTCATTACCCAGGTTGCACAGGACCAAACCTTGTATTGAAAGCTACCTGGATGAAATTGGTACGACTCCCATGCCTTCTGTACAGTAACCTGTCAACCTTCCAACTGTTTTTCATAGGTGTCCCGCCAGGTGCTGTGCTTGCGGAGCTGTCACCCTCATCGCGAATGGCTTTCATAAGAGCACGGAAGAAACGGGTGACAGCGGTGCAGCGGGTCGGAGAACAGATTATGCGTGTGACTGCACGTGAACATGCAGAAATGATGGAGGCAGCCAGGCGGGAGCACATGGAGTTTCTGGAGGAGATGAGGGCCTCACGATTGGAGGAAAGAGAAGCCAGGGAGGCAACACAGGAAATCCTTCGCTCAACCCTGCTCACATTAAGTGACATAGCGAGGGCTGTCACCAGTCCCAACTTTCGGGGGCAGCCACCAGCCCAACACTCTGCAGCAGAAGGGGGAGGAGAACAGGTAGCTGAGGCCTGTAGTGGTACAGCAGTAGGACTGATGCAACCGGGATGCCCCAACCAAAACTCCCATAACCCGGGGCATGAAATGCGCCCTAAACCGAAAAAGAAGGTTCCCTATAGCCCGTCTGTATAAATTGGTGCCCTGTGATTTGGGGACAGCCACAACTCCCATGTTTTTTAAAGTAGGGAGCCTGGTTAGATGTGTTGCAAAGTTTAGGTGTTCTACCCAATTCCTATTTACGTTTCCTACCCAGTTTTGGACTGTTGACAAAACACACCACAGCCTCTTGTAAACAAAACTACAAATTTTAATCAAACATTAACTGTAACAATAAATACCTAACTGATTTAAACCTATTACTCAAACTCAACTATTTACAAAGATTACTGGTCCTACTCCTCCTCACTGGACTCAGTGGCAGGAGGGGCCTCCACACCCCTTGTGGTCAGGATGTGATGCAGGTGGGCAACATCTGTCCTCAGCCGGCGACCGATCTGCCTCAGTGCTGTAATTTGCTGGAGCATGTTTTGCACTATGGTGGGGAAAAAAGGATGGGGGTCAGTTAGATGAGGCCGTGCCATGCCAACCGTCCCTGAAAAGTTGGCAGTGTCACACTGATCAACACATAAAAGCTGCCTAGCTTTGATAAGCGGCCCATTTCCTGGGGGATTTTGTCTATTACACTCTCCCATCACATCTGTCTTCTTTCTTGGTATTGGCATGGCCCTGATTAGTCCAGATGCCACCCCAGCCCTCTGCTCCCTGACCACTCACTCAAGTTGTTGCTGTCCACCAGCTGTGTTGCTGGAGAGTCCTGCCACCCACCCCACCCTTGACAATCAGAACATAGGTCAGTTCCAAATGTTGCCTGCTTGGCCCTTTTCTCTGACAATCTAAGCAGGTTGCCTTTGCTGTACAGTGATTTCGTCCTGAGGTGTCCCCTACAGGTTCATTGCAGTCAGCAACACAGCTAGGTTTATTTTTGGAATGGGGACAATGGAACTGAAGAAGCCCCAAATCAACATAAGTCATGGGGTGGAGGGAACCTTACCTGTTACCGTGCGGCTGTCCTTCCATACTACCCACCTCGGGCAGCAAACGGACTTGAGGATAGCCCTGACTTATGACTAGGCACCCGTCACAGCCTGGACTCTCACTGGGTGCTTCCCTCTATAGCCCATGGTATCTCTCCCCACAATGAGCCTAGCTCCTTCGCGTGCATAGAGAGAAGGCCCGATCATTGTGGGAGACCTATTGCCTAGCCAGTATTAAGTGAGGTAACTTACTTTGTCTGTCCATCCTCGTCTCGAACTCCTCCTGCCGTCGCTGAAGATCAGCTGAAATGGCGGCCCAGGGTTCCATCTCCACTTGACCTACAGCCAATGGAGTACAGCTCACACACAGAAAGCAGGAAGAACCAACCCCCCCCCCCCCCGGGCGCACTAAGGATGATGTTACCTGGGGCAGACTCAGCAGATGAGGCAATTGTGATTGCACCTCTCGCAACCCCCTCCTCAGTCGACGCACCTGAAATGACCACAGTTTGGCTGAGCTGGACTGCTTGGCCAACTAGCAGCCTCCAAAACCCTTGCAGAACAAAAGCCCAAGAGGCACACAGTGATGGCAAGGGGGGCCACCACACGCTGGCTTTGCGCACAGTAGTGCTGAGGCCAGCGGCTGGGTTTCCGTAACCAAAAGCATCAATGGGAGTGCTCATATCCCCGTACACGCCACATTCCCTCAGTTCAAGACATCTGAGGCCCTAAAGTATTGCTGCAGCAAGTTTGGGTGGGGATTTTTAAAGCAGCAGGTATACATGCCTGACTGGACTGCCATTGACAACTCACCCTCTGCACTGTCCCTCTCTGTTGCAGGGAGCACCTCGGCCTCATGGGATGGCTGGGAGGGCCCTGCTGAATCAGAGGGAAAGTTGGTTACCTTATGGTCAGGGCTGAGAACTCTTGTCAAACCAGCAGCCCTATCATCCCCTCACCTGCACCATTGTCCCCCGAGGACACAGTCACGGCCTCCTGGGCTGGCTGGTAGGGTCTGGCTGCATCATAAGGAGAATGAGAAATGGTCAGGTCCACTGTTCACTCTGAGTTACTGTGTTAGCTAGCTCATAGGGTGGTTAGTCTCCGGCTATCACGTTTCTCTCCTAGCTCAGGAAAGCTTGCTCCAACAGCAGCCAAATTGCTTGATTGTGATCCAAGCCTCAGAGATACCACTCTTCTAGGAGGATGGCTTCAGTGGTGTCTGAAGCCCTCAGAAGGCTGGTCAGAGGAACAAGGACCTTTCCAGGGGGTGGGGTCATTTTGCTGCAGCCATGACACAAGCAGGCCTTCCTCCGTGTGTGTGTGTGTGTGTGTTTGTTAACAAGCTCCAGCTTGAAATGACCCCTGCATGGGGCCCCCATGCTATGGTCAGGGTTTATATGCAAAAGGTGTACTCACCAGTGGATGGTCCTTCCCCCGGATCCTCCTCCGTTGTTTCACCAGACGTGGGGGTCTCCAACACCCTGGCTCTTCAGCCCCATCTACGAACACGAGGTGAGTCTAAAAAAAGAATATTGCACTCCATGAAACCAGTGAAGCATGGTGCTGTGTTGCGGTGCAAATCTCCAACAGCATGGAGAGTATTCACTGCCTTACAACAACCCTGAGCCAGCCCATGGTTTACAGACTCTTTTTACAGACTATTATGGTCATCTGGAGGACTTGTGCAGAGAGGGCAGAGCTTCTCTCTCTCCCCCCTCCATTTGTTTCAGTTCTCTCCCCACCCCATTACTGTCCCTGCCTGGTCTCACAGTAATCCAGTCAGGAGTCTAGCAGCTTAAGTTCCCCCCAGAGGGAGTGACTACTTGGGGGGGTTGAGTCTAAAGGCATTATATCTGTATAAAGACCCCTTCCTGACTCTATCCCCACCATCCCCAGGCTCCACCACTCACATAAACAGAGATTTCCAAACCTCGTGTTGACATCCCTCCCTTGCCCAGACAAGCCTCAGTTATTAGCCACTCTGTCTTCAGCTTTCCATCTCCTTTCCCCACTGCAGCCTATGTTAAGGAAGTTCTTTCACCTCAGTAGAGATTAAAGCATTTCACATTGTTCTTTCCTCCTTTTCATCCACACAACAACCCTATAAGGTAGTTTATGCTGAAAATCAGTGAGCTTGCAAAGCAAAATGTGGATCTAAACCTGGGGCTATCCCCCCATCTGTGTTCCCACCCCTCGGCTCCTGCATCTGTGTATTTCTATTCTCCACCGCACCACCCCTGTCTACCCCCACCCAAATCTCTGCCCCTCAGGAAACCATGATGTCTAACCATGGCAAACCAAGGGCAAGGTTGGCAGAGGAATGCCTGGGTAACGCTGACCACCCACCCCTGGCTTTGTGGGGGTCCCAGAGGTATGTCATACTATCTGAGCTTAAATGATACCCTGAAACTCTGCTAAGGGTGAATTGGGATAGGGGGGTTGAGGAACACGTTTGTAGCAATCAGGAAGAAAGGAGCGAGGTATAGAGATACTCACAGTGGGCATGCCTCTCAGTCCAGGGAGGCCTTCCTGCTTGTTCCCACAACCTAGCCAGGAGGTGGAAACGTGGAGGACGATGGCTGCTGGGTGGGAAGCCCTCCCAATCCTCCAAGGCATCAAAGAAGGCCCCCTTGTCCCTCTTGAACTTGGCTCTACACTGAGAGCCAGTTCTATCATACCCCTCCTCTGTAAGACTCCTGGCCACGTCAGTAAAAACAGACAGGGTCTCCAAGTGGGTGCTGGGCATGATACGTGGCCCAGCCTCGAGCTCATACAGCAGCTCCAGCATCCTCTCCACCTCCTCCTGCTGCCAGAATACTCCAAGCCGCCTCGACGCCATCGGGAGAGGTTTTTGGCGCTGGCCGGTGGAGCGCATGTGCAAAGCAACGCTTGCAAAAGGCATGGGCGAAACTGAAAGTGGAGAGGGGGATGGGAGGTGACTAATTGAGTAATTGAGACAGGGTGGGACTGTTTGAGGTAGGCTGCAGCAGCGTGCAGCAACAGGTATCCCTCAAGGAGGATTTGGGGCTGTCCTGAAAGTTTGAAAACAGGCAAAAGAGGAGTGCATCTAACTATAGGTCCCCTGGGATCCTCCCTGCAATTCCTCCATCTCAAAACCTGCCTCCCACCCCTACTTGGGCTGTGCAGTCTCCAGGATGATAGTTTGGGTTCCTCAGCTTGTTACCCTACATCACAGCCTCCAATACCTGGAATGATTCCAGCTATCAGTAACATCTGTCTGCCGCTGTTTATCCAGATGTATTGGAGACAGCACAACTATTCTGGCTGTGCCTCCCTATCAAGTATTAGCAGTGGAATCTTACATACCAGTGGACATCTATGACAGTTTTAGGATATGTTCATGGACACCCTACATGCAAAGATCTTTTTTGGCAAGTTTCCTCCCTCTAAACAAATCTGGAGCCCCATTTTATATACACATTGGTCCATGGATGCCAGACCTTACACACATGTCTCTGGGTTTCAGATCCCTCCTTGACCCTCCCAATGAGGGTTGCAGCAGCACAGGCCTCGTTCCCACCCCACCGGGCAGTATTGGGATGGGCAGAGCCAGCCATAGACATTTGCTGTTATTTACAACTTTGGTTGTAAATAACAGCAGTTTTGGAAAAACATTTGGGGGGTTTCCACTGATTTCTGATTGTATGGGCTGCAGGGATCAGCTGCAGTAAAAAACAAACAAACCCTTCCTCATAGTGGGTATATTAGAATACTTGCAGCTCTATGCAAATCCTGAATACAGGAAGGCGGCTGAAATATGTAACTGTAAGAGCAACTGATACCTTATTACTTGTAACAGGATTTTGCAAGTCTCAACACTAGTATGTGGATAATATGTGTCTGTGAGGTGGGATGCTATAAGGCATGACAGCTTTACCCTCAATGCAGTGCAATGCAGTGACCTGGCAACAGTGATCCGTGCAATGGTCACCTCAAGGTTAGACTACCCCAACACTCTCTACATGGGGATGCCCTTTTCCCAGATCAGAAGGCTGCAGCTAGTGCTGAATGCTGCGGCCAGGCTGCTGATGGGTCTCTCTACACAGCACCGCCTGACTCTCACTGACCAGAAAGAATCCAGGCTGGCTATCACCAGAGCCAAGGCCTTTTCAGTGGTGGCTCCACATTGGTGGAACAAGCTCCCAGAGGGTGATTTTGGAACCGTCACACTCTTTCACCCTAACTAGCATTACAGGGTTGTTGTGCGGATGAAGAGGAAGAGAGTGTAATGTAAGCTGCTTTGGTCCCTACTCTGGAAAAATACTGCTTTTTTTCTCAGCTGAGGCTGCGGGGGAGGGGGTGGGGACAAAAAACCAAAGACAGAGCGGCAGATTAAGGCAGGTTGGATGCTGGCTGGGAAGGAAATAGGGTTGCCATTTCCAGGTCTACTAATTCCTGATATTTGAGTGGTGGAGCCTTGAGCGGGGGCGTTGAGGAGGAGAGGGACACCAGGAAGGTATGAACACCAGAATAAAGGCCACATTTTGAATTCTTGGTTAGGGCTGCCAAAAATAAAAATAATTAATTCAGTCAAATGCAGTCCTAAATACAACTGTAAACTTGTTCTTGTGTAAGATGCCATGAATCACGACAGAAAGGTGGTGTATATAAATATTTTATTTGATAAAATCATTAGGTCTAGAAACTTGCTTCTTAAATGAAAAGGGAAGTGACAATTCTCTTGTGGCTGTGTGAAAATGAGATTGCGAAAGCTGGAGAGAAATTAGGGCCCAGGCTCTGGTTGATGCCTTTTCCCCTGCTTGACCAGGGAGGGGGGCCATTTAGTAAGTAAAGGAGAATTTATACGGGCGCCATCGCCTACCAGTGAACCTTGTCCAGAGTGCCTGCTACACTCCACAGCCGCCATCTCCTCCACAGAAACTACCATTGCCAACCTTCAGGTGCGGCCTACAGATCAGAGTTAATTTCCCTGGAGGAAATCACACCTTTGGAGGCATTATACCCTGATGAGGTAGCTTTCTTCCCCAACCATCACCATCCCAAGGTTCCAACCCAAAGGGCAAGTAAAGAGAGTGGAGATTGAAGGGGAAGGGAGACATACACGAGGAGCAAAGTGCAAAAATAATTTATTGCACTAACAAGATGAGAGTGCTTTGAAAACAAAACTTTTTTTCATCAACAAGTAGAAAGTCATAACGGGTTTTCCAGGCAACAATAACTATATACAAAACATTCAGCAGTAACTATATACAATACATGCAGCTGTAACTATATACAATAACTCAGCGCCGCCTCCTCCTCCGCAGGAACCACTGTGTCAGAGCAAGACGCACAGCCTTGCCCTCCTGTAGGTGCCTGTTGTCCACAACCTGTGGTGGCTCATTTAAAATCCGAGGAACCACGGGAGGCATCTCCACATCCTGGGGAATAATGCCATGGCCGCACTCCTTGCATATGTTGTGCAAAATTGCACATGCTGTAATGACGCTGGCCACGTTCTCCTCCTGCACAGGGAGCTTAAGTGATAGGCAGCACCACCTGGCCTTAAACCTGCTAAAGGCCCGCTCCACCATGTTTCATGCCCGCGCATGACACTTGTTGAAATGTGCCTCCTCGGGTGTCAGGGCCCCAGTATAGGGCGTTATGAGCCACTTCCTCATAGGGTAGGCAGCGTCTGCAACCATGAGGGGAGGCATCTGGACACCCTCCAGAGTTATACTGGGGTTGCCCCTCACAAACATTCCCCTGTCCATTGCCTTGCAGAGGTTGGAGCACCGGAAAACATAAGCATCATGGGATTTACTGCTATGGCCCACACAGATGTTGGTAAATCTGCCCATGTGGTCCATGGTTCCCTGCAGGAGCATGGAGAACACACCCTTCCGGGAGATATATGCTCCAGATTGCCGGACCGGTGCTCTTATTTCGATGTGGCAACCATCGATGGCTCCCACACAGTGCGGAAATCCCATTGTTGCAAAGCCATTCATCACCTGAAAAATTGAGGGAAAGTTATTGGTTTGATGTGGGTATCAATAACTGTACCCTGCCCCTAAGCACCCACCCACATGCATGGGAAAGCAACATTTCAGCTAGGCTACATAGTGAGGTTATCCAATCCAAAAATTTATAAGGAAAAAACAGCTTTGCTTTCAATACACCTCCCTTTCAAGTACCTGTGACTACTGGAGCACCCTTGGGGAACATTGCCCTAGCTGACTGCGCAGTGATTCAGTGCATGCTCACTGTTTCAATAGGTTCACACTACAAACCTGCTCTCCGTGGCTATTGGGAATGTGTAGGGCCTGCTGTGTTGTGTTTCCTAGGTAATAGGTATTTTTTGCCCATAGTGCAGAGGCACCTCAGTTGATATCCTTAGAACAGGTAAAATCATCTGCTACAGAACCCAAACTGTTAACATGGTTAGATATGACCGGTCTAGCCAAAGTGCCACTAGTTGGGAAGACAAGTGGTTTCTGCACACCATGAGATATGAGATATGCATAATTAGAGACACGTGTGGCATTTTTCTGCCACTCTAGTGAGTGGGGCATTTCTGAGCTAAATGTGCAGTCTCCAATGCACTCACACAAAACTGCTATGACACTACATCACATGTTCTACATTGTATTTCCTGTACTCCTCCCTAACTTCTGCAGTGGCCATTGGTGCCTAGCAATGCAACCTACCCTT
Source organism: Lepidodactylus listeri (assembly GCA_029233225.1). Classification (NCBI taxonomy): domain Eukaryota; kingdom Metazoa; phylum Chordata; class Lepidosauria; order Squamata; family Gekkonidae; genus Lepidodactylus; species Lepidodactylus listeri. The sequence continues at coordinate 110,681,461 of JARCFY010000001.1, read as the reverse complement.
CCAGGTAGTCCAAGATGGATGCAGGTTTTTAGCAGCTCCCTCTCGATTGCCAGGCAGACCTCCACAAATATCCCAGCAACAGTGGACCGTGCCAGGCCGAACTGCTGACCCACCTCCCTATAGCACTTGGAGTTTGCGAGCCACCAGATGGTGATGGCAACTCGCTCCTCCGTGCTGATGGGTGCCCTCATATTCGTGCCTTGACGTTCAATCCTGCAGCGCAGGGATTCCACCAGCCAGTGGAAGGTGGGCCGGGTCATGTGGAAATTTTCTAGCCACTGCTCGTCATCCCAGACCCACAGGACAAAGACCTGCCACCACTGGGTGGACCGCAGATAGACCCACCAACGACGAAAGGCGGCCGTCTCCGCCAGGGTGACGTAGAGGCGCCTTGCCTGGGAGACTGAGGAGAAGGTCTGCAGCAGTCTCGCCTGACGGTGTGCCCTGTACCACCGCCACAGAACCGCCCTCTTCCGCCTTATGAGGGCAATTCTTCCCACCTCTTGCCTCAGGGTTAGGACTAATGTCCTAATCCCCATCACATAAAGCAGCTACAGAATGGCTTGAGGATCCATCTTTGCCAAAAACCCTGAACAGAGCTCAAATCACTAACAGCTGCTCAGATTCCCTCAGGGTGGCAAAGTGATGTCCCGCTCAGACCACAGCTGTCAAAAGTTAATCCTCCGCAGCCCTGAGGTGCTGGTGGCGGAGGAAAAACACGGTCTATGGAGGCGGTGATTTGTACAAGCGCTTGTGCGCATGCTCAATGGAGTTTTTTTTTTTTAAAGCCGCGCTGCCGCTTTGCTGGCACGCCGTTTTGGACGAGCGCTGCGCCGGTCTGCAGCCCGGTTGCGGCACTGAGGCGCTTATCTGAGGGGTGTCTGGTCACCCCAAAGCCGCATTTGAGCCATCGCGCTTGAAAGAGCAGCGTGGGAGACCCGGGTTTAAATGCCCGTGTGATCGCACCCTCAGACCCACCTGGCAGTGGGCGGAGGAGAAGAGTGGACCCAGCACCCAGTCATTCCCCTTCGCTGGCTCCCTCCAGACTGAGGCCGAGATGCTGGCCGGTGGCTCTGTGGGTGGGACTGAGGCAACACAGTGAGGGAATGCAGCCAATGGACAGGGATCTCCTTTTGAGTGGCAGTCCTTGCAGCCAACTGATTTTGGCGCCCCATGGAATCTTGCCATTTGAAAACAGCTTTATATATAAGGAGAGATTTGAAAGTACATACATGTGTTCTAATTTTGGTAATTACTTCGTTGTTATTGAGTTCATTTGTAATTCATAATTGAAATTTATTATTCAAGAATACTTGTAATGTTAATATGTCATTATAACTATAAAATATAACTATATCTCTCTATATAACTCTACTTTGTGCACATCATAGTCCCCTGTTTACATATTATCTATAATAGTGGCTGCTGGGCACCCGGAGGGGCTTCTTGCCATTGTGAGGGACTCTGGGTGAGGAATAGGAGCTCATCAAGAGGCTGCTGGGGAACCTCTCAGAGTCCCTCTGTATCCCCTAGTACCCTCACACCCCCTTCTTTTCTGTGCCTCCAATAGGAGTGGCACACGGGTTGGGCATGGGGACACTCTCATCAGCATGTGTGGCCATCTGGCTGCCGTGGCTGGCAGTGAGAGGGGGCACCCTGACATCTATATTCTTGTCCATCTTCAGCCTCTGGTACCCTGTGTGCTTTGTGTACAGAGCACCAAATAGTGGTTCCGGTGGTGCTAATGGGTGATGCGCCCCCTCCCCACTGACAGGTGGCCAAGGCTTGTGATGAGAGCTGGTCTCTTTAAGGGTGTGTGCCTTAGGGGGTGACTAGCACCACCACAGTGCAGGTAGACTCTGCCCAATCAGTTGTGTCTCAGACAATCACTTGCAGCTGCCTACATGATCAGGATACTTCAAGAGAAAAGCCCTATAAATATTCTGAAATTGCTTAAACCATTATGTGCATACATAATACACACAAACCTTAGCAACAGAAATAGAATTTGAGTCTATAGCAGCCACAGTTTAACCATTTTGACCTAACTTCAAGAAAATAAGCCACCCAAGAAATTTGCAAGCAAGCATCAACTGTAAAATCTAAGGGGAAAAAATCCTGCTTTTATTTATCACTTTGCAAAGTATGGCAATCCTAAAGTTAATGCTGAAATCTATAACAGTGCTAATGACAGTAAGATTACTTAGCTGTTTTACATTAATTAGCAAGTATAGCAAGATTAATGTGATAAGGACATAACACACTATTCTGTTACATTTTAAAATATTTTGCACCTCTTCGCTCCCTATTTCATTAAAATCAACAGAACGATAGCCAGAAATTTCAGTAGGGCTAGGAAATATTCCATATAAATTTATTATGAAGTGAACCTGGATGTGGGGGTGAGGTTAGAACCTTTACATACAATGCCAATCATAAATAAGGTACGTTGTTCAGTGTCACTACAAGTTATTGCAGCAATCTGAACTTTTGTTTGAAAGTAATTTGCTAGGAGACTTCAACATTTTATTTGTTTGTTGTTTTCCTTATCACACTTGCCAAGTCATTTTAGTATAGAAGTATCTGTAAGAATGTTCTGTTACAACTGAAGTTTACAAGACAAAAGGTAATTTACTTGTCAGAATAACAGCAATCATGTCAGTGGCAAAAAAGAAACCCTCCCTCCATATAATAAGTCTGCAGAAGGCCTCTCAGGTCATCTAGTAAATGTTCTTGATCTTTCCTAGGTTTGTTTGAAGGCACACACTGCCCTGTCTTAACAAAACTGGTGGTATGTCCTATTTTACTGACCTCCTCCAGAAGCATAAAATATAAACATTCACTTCATGATTGTTTTTTTTCTTTTGACAAGTTTCAGATTTATTATTTGGCACAGAAATGTTGAAGTGCAAACACTAAAGAGGCATGGAAATGGGTTATTATTGCACCTAAAAATAAATTTCCAGGTCACTTTCAGTAAGAGTTTTAATATATTTTGAAGACATCAGTACACCTTGTAAGAATGATTTTTGATTTTCCACTCATTTTGCTTTGGCCCCAACATCCCTCTTTTTATTTTGCTTTTCCTTTGCACAAATGCAACCCATGTCTTTGATCTGAAAGGAGATTTACCTCAGTTTCTTGTGGTTTGACTTAAGTGAATCTAGCACAGCAAGACAGCTACTCTTGTGGACTTGTTATCCTTAAGGTTCGCTGGCTGTGTAGCTGATGAGGCCAGCAAGCGTTATTACAAGAATTGAGGGAAATCATCCAGGTTTCACAAGGAACTGATCCCAGCTGCTTGCAAAGGGATGGAACACAATTTATTTACATACTAGGAATAAGGCTTATTGTGGAAATAAATACAACAGGCTCTAGAAAGAGGCTCTGGGAGAGTGTCCCAGCCTTGGGCACTCAGCATCAATTTGCTGTGGTGACCTCAGCAGGATATGATGACACAGAGGCCACTATTTTCTGCAGAGGAACTGATCTCTGCTACCTGAAGAGCAGTTGTAATACTGAGTGATCTCCACTCCTCACCTGGAGATTGGCAACAATGGTTTCCCAGGAGGAAATGGCTGGTTTGAAGGATGGTGTCTATGACATTGTATCCATCTGAGGTCCTACACTTCCTCAAACCCCACTCTCTCCAGGCTCCATCCCTCAAATCTCCAGGAATTTTCCAACCTGGAGTTGGCAACCCCATCTCCTTTCCAGCCAAACATCAATGTACCATTATCTGCCCCTCTGACTTCAGCTTTCCATCTCCTCCCCCCCTCCCTCCTGGAGAGCAGTTGTAATTCTGAGTGATCTCCACCCCTCCCCTGGAGATTAGCAACAATGGTTACCCAGGAGAAAATGGCTGGTTTGGAGGGTGGAGTCTATAGCATTGTACCTGTCTGAGGTCCCACACTTCCTGAACCCCACTCTCTCCATGTTCCACCCCTCAAATCTCCAGGAATTTACCAACCTGGAGGTGACAACCCTATTTCCTTCCCAGCCAACCAGCAATGTACCTTTATCTGCCCCTCTGACTTTAGCTTTCCATCTCCACCCCCACCCCCACCTGCAGCCTCTATCGTGCTCTGAAGCCCTGACTGATACATCACACTGGCTGACATGGGGGGGGGCATCTCAGCAGGGTATAAGGACACAGAGTCCACCATTTTCTCCAGGGGAACTGATCTCTGCCATCTGGAGAGCAGTTGTAATTCTGAGTGATTGCCAGCCCTCACCTGGATATTGGCAACAATGGTTCCCCAGGAGGAAAAGTACAGTCTTTCTCTGCAGTGGGGACCAAAGCAGCTTACATCATTCTCCTCTCCTCCTTTTGACTTGCACAACAATCCTGTGAGGTAGGTTAGGATGAAAGTCTGTGACTGGTCTGAAATCACCCATTCAGCTTCCACAGCAAGAACCTTGGTCTGGCAGACCCTGCTCTGAAGCACTAACTGCTGCATCACACTGGCTATGGTATCGTCTGGTATCACAACTGAACTCCAGACAACAGATCTTTCTCTCCCCCTGGAGAAAATAACTGCTTTGGAGGGTGGTCTCTATGGCATTCTGTTCAGCTGAGGCCACTCCCCTCCCTAAACTCTGGCTTCCATAGATTCCACCATAAAAATCTCCAGGAATTTCCCAACCTGGAGCTGGCAGATTGTCCCTTAGTTAGTACTGGCCCCAATGAGTTTTCTCCCAAAGGCCAAAATAGGCATGGCTGGTTGCCAAGCTTGGTTGCCTAGCAACAGGCACTGAGGGGAAAGAAGGGTTGCCAGCTTTGAGGAAGGAAATACCTAAAGATCTGGGGGTGGATTCTGTGGAGGGCGTTTGGTGAGGAGAAGGACTCAGCAGGAGGGGAAGGACTCTGTCATCTGGAGATCAATTGTAACAGTGGGAAATCTCCAGGTACCACCTGGTGACTGGCAACCCGCACAGCAGGAAGTTGAAAAGAATGGTTTAATGGCCAATGGCCCACTTCAGTAGCCATCCAGCTGCAGGAGAAGTGTCTTTGTCTGGAGAGACAGCTGGTTTGGCAGTTTATTCTTAGGGAAGTGTGTCCAGGCTGGCAGTGGGTGGGGGAGAGAAGCAGACCCAGCACCCAGCCAATGGCACACAAATACTCTTGAGTGGCGGTTGATGGGTGAATGGCTGATGGAGTGCACAGCACAGCCAATGGGAGAGCTGGAAATGGCCAATGCATTAGGGGAATTATATATATAGGATATACAAACTGAGGCCTAGAGGCCCTAATGGCAACAACTCCAGCAGCCATTTTACCAAACACAACACAGCCTCTTTTTCCCCAGACACCACCAGGAGGCACTAATGCATCGGCCTTACGATTGTGCCATCGATTTACTACCTGGCGCATCTCTGCCTACCGGCCGCCTGTATCCCATGACAAAACCAGAACTGGCCGCTCTTAGAGACTATCTGGACAAAAACCTGGCTCGGGGATTTATTCGGCCTTCAACCTCTCCCTTGTCTTCTCCAGTACTGTTTGTTAAGAAGAAGACAGGAGACATACGGCTCTGCAACGACTACCGGGTGTTAAATAAAATTACGATCTGGGACCACTATCCCCTTCCCTTGATTCCGGAACTCCTAGACCGTCTGAAGGGAGCCCAGATCTACACCAAGCTAGACCTGCGCGGCGCCTACAATCTGGTACGTATTAAAGCCGGCGATGAATGGAAGACCGCTTTTGGCACCCGGTATGGCCAATACGAACATCTAGTCATGCCCTTTGGTCTGACTAACACCCCTGCCGTCTTTCAACGGTTTATGAATGACGTCTTCCGCGATCTCCTAGACCGGTTTGTGATTATTTATTTAGATGATATTCTTGTTTATTCCACCTCCGTACCTGAGCACATTGACCATGTGCGACAAGTGCTCCACCGTCTCCGCACCCATGGACTATATGCCAAACTGGAAAAATGTGCTTTCCATCTCCAGTCTGTTGAGTTCCTGGGCCATATCATTTCACCTCAGGGAACTCAGATGGACCCCAAGAAGGTCGAAGCCATCCTCCAATGGCAAGCTCTGCAAAACCGGAAAGACATTCAACGCCTCCTTGGCTTTGCCAATTATTACCGTCAGTTCATACCCGCCTATGCCGATCTGACGAAACCCTTGACCCGGCTCCTATGGCCAACGGAACCCTTCCAATGGACCCCTGAGGCAGAACATGCTTTCACCACGCTAAAACAACAGTTCATGTCCGGACCACTCTGTCATGCCCCGTCTGCCCTCCCTGGGGTGGACCACCTGTCACCGTGGCAGGGAACGCCCCAGAGGACTGCAGGTCCGAGGAGGGGAAGTAGCGCCGATCAGCAAAGGCCTCAGATATGGCTCGAGGTGGGGGTTAAACACACCCGTGTCCGCCTTCGGCCCCCGTCAGGGAGTTGGCACCCACTGCTCTCTCTCTGGCGGTCTGTGGGTGTTCCACCACTCTCTCCACAGCTCATCCTCCCTGGCCTGCTGTCTTGGCTCTCCTTTTATTATCCCCGCTCCTCTTTGACCCCCCCCCAAGGGTTCGCCGGCCCAGCTGTGCTCGGCCCTGCCTCCCTTCTTCAGCTGGGACACCCTGCCGGCCAGAGGGCATTGGCTGCTGCGGTGCGAGTGGCATCTGCAGCATGTCAGCTTCCCACCCCCCCAGCCTTCCTGCCACCAGGGTGTTGACGGCTCTGGCCCCCGAGCCGGGCTGTGGGGCGCGTGGGTGAACCCGAGCCCTCTGCACCAGGAAGCACGGCTCCTCCTTGCCCCGGTTTCTGGAGCGTTCCGTGGCTCTCGACGTCACCCCGTTTGGATCCCTGCCACCCTGGTCGAGCGTCGGGTCGCGGCACGGAGTAGCACTCAGCTGACGTCGCCTCTCCCGGGATGCCTCTCCTGGCTCCTGGCGGGCTTTGCCCTGTGGGGTAAGCGGCTCCGGGGTTGCACCAGGGGGGGAGAAGCCCCGAACCCTCCGAGACGGGACACACTCCTCTGTTACCCTGATCCTAGACTACCATTCACCGTGGAAGCTGACGCCTCCAGTGTCACCATAGGGGCCGTGCTCTCTCAAAGAGACAACCCCGCCCTACCCTTGCGGCCCTGCACCTACTATTCTCGGCAACTCTCCGCAGCAGAACAAAACTACACCATTTGGGAGAGGGAGTTGCTTGCCATCAAAACCACCTTCGAGGTCTGGCGACATCACCTTGAAGAGGCTTGTCATCCAGTCCAGGTACTCACCGATCATAGAAACCTGGAACACCTCCAAATGACTCGTCGGCTGAACCAATGCCAAATTCGCTGGTCCCTTTTCTTCTCTCATTTTGATTTCAAGGTCACTTATATCCCTCATGCCCAGAATCAAAAAGCAGATGCCTTATCCCGTAAACCGGAGTATGCAGCCACATCAGCCAAAAAGGCCCCAGAGACCAGCATCCTGCCACCCACAGTCTTCGCCGCTGCTCCAGATTCGTCATCCCTCTCTGATGATGTGAGGTCCAGTCAGGCTACCGACCCCTGGGCCCAACAGCGCCTTCAGGAATTACAACAAGGTGCTTCTGGAAACTTGACTATTCGTGACAGCTTGCTGTACCATCGGGACCAACTCTACATCCCACCCGGACCTTTGAGGTCCCGCATCCTACGCCTTTCCCACGATGCTCCTCCAGCTGGGCATTTTGGCCAGCACAAAACAGCCCACCTGTTGACCTGGGACTTCTGGTTGCCCTGCGTTCGAGCAGACGTCAATCGCTGCATAAGCACCTGTGATATCTGCCACTGAGCCAAGGACATACCTGCCAAGCCCTCTGGCCTCCTCTGTCCGCTCCCTGTTCCATCTGGTCTTTGGGATGTCATCTCAATGGATTTCATTGTCGACCTACCCCGATCCCAAGGACACACCTGCATCTTAGTGGTGGTGGACCTCTTCACGAAAATGGCCCACTTTATCCCTTGTGCCAAAATCCCCACTGGACCAGAAACCGCCCAGTTGTATTTACAGCACGTCTTTAGACTCCATGGGATACCCTCGCGTATCATCTCAGATTGCGGCCCACAGTTCTCGTCCCGGTTCTGGCAGGCATTACATCAAGGTTTGGGGATGGAAATTCATCTGTCCTCAGCCTATCACCCCCAAACTGATGGTCAGACCGAGAGGACCAACGCCACCCTGGAGCAGTATCTCCGCTGCTACACAACTTATGAATAGGACAATTGGGCCTCCTTGCTACCATTGGCGGAGTTCGCTTACAACAATGCAGTACACAACTCCACCCAGGTCATGCCCTTTGCAGCTAATTACGGCCACCACCTGCACTTCTTCACTCCAGTCAGTGCCCCCTCCAATGTTCCAGCCGCAGAGGTGAGGATCGAGGAACTTCACACCCTCCATGCTCTGCTCCGGGCGCAGTTGCAGCATGCCAAGGATGCGTACAAGCTGGCAGCAGATCGTCACTGCCAGGAAGGGCCACCCCTTAAAGTCAGCGACCTGGTGTGGCTGTCCACTCGCTACCTGCAGACTCCCGGTTGCTCATCCAAACTGAACGCTCGATTCATCGGCCCATACAAAGTTGACGTGCAAATCAACCCAGTCACGTTCCGTTTGCACCTCCCCGAATCCCTTCGGATCCACCCTGTGTTCCATCGGTCACTGTTGCAACCAGCAGCCCCTCCAGATCCCAACCGTGATGTACCACCACTACCACCACCACCGGTGCTGGTGGATAATGAAGAGGAGTATGAAATTCAGCAGATACTTGATTCCCGGCTCCACCACGGAAGTATCTCATTGACTGGAAGGGCTATGCACCAGATGACCACTCCTGGGAACCGGCCGCCCACATGCATGCCCCCGACTTGGCCCAGGAATTCCATGATGCCTACCCAGACAAACCAGGCCCTTTGGATTTGGGGGGGCCTGAGGGGGGGGATAATGTCATGCCTGCTCCAGACTCAGCCTCTAACCCAGTGGACTTGGCTCCTTTAACAGAAGAAGGTGCAAGTCTTGGGGAATCAAGCCTGCAGATAGGCCCATCTGAAGCTGATCAGGCTCTGTCCGGACCAAATTTATCACCTCCAGACTCTCCCCCACCTGTAAGTCGGCTGTGTGAACAGAGACGGCAAGAACTCAAAGTCAGGAGAAAAATATGGGGAACGCGATCTGTGAGTCCTGAGTACTAGCATGAGCCAGGACTGCAGGTAATGAGCTAACAAGCCAGCATGCTACTTTAGGAGACCAGCTGCTGTGAGCAAATCATGCTGGCAACTTCGTTGGCAGGACCAAACTCTGCATCTCGAACCGTTGGAACTGACTTGTCTCTCTGGCATCTGACCCGGCTTGTACTTTGACTCCTGTCTGCTCCTGGCTTTGTATTCTGGCATCCCTGACCTTGGCATTCTTGGACTACGGTATCAGCCCTCTCCCTTGGATTCAGGTTTGATTTATGGTTATGATCTCCGGCACGTCTTGACTTTGCTTGCTCTCTTAAATCATGGACTTGTTTGCACCTCTCTTGCTTGAACTGAACTCCCTGCTGACTCGGACTGTTGACAACGTCTCTTGCTTGCTGTGAACCTTGTGGCCCAGCAGTGACACCCTGTGAGGTAGGTGGGGCTGAGAGAGCTCTTTCCCAAGCTGTCCTTGAGAGAACAAGCTGGTACAGAGCTATGGCTTGCCCATGGTCATCCAGCCAGGTGCAAGTGGAGGAGTGGGGAATCAAACTCGGTTCTCCCAGATTAGAGTCCGCACACTTAATCACTACACCAAACTGGCTCTCCTATGTTTAGCTCCAATGTTGCCTGATAGAAGGCACAGCTGTATAATTAATGTTCAAAGATATATTTTTGAATAATAATTCGTGTTTTGTACAGCACTTGGATTGGGTCTTTTATAGTGAGCTATCATAGGTGCTGGTCTATTTTTGATTGTAGACTTTACAAAACATGCATGCAGACAAACATCTCCTTACTTCTTGTTACTTGCTAAAGCATTCCAGATCTTATGGTTTTCAGTAATAAAGTCTTGATCTCAGCTAACACTGTCATCTAAGCTAGGGGAGGACAGACTTCCTGTTTCTTCGAGCTACTTAAAAACACTTAGAAGATACCAGTCCCCAAATGGCAGCTCAGGGTCTGGCTTATACAAAAATAACAGCATTTTAGAGCAGGTCTGCAGAGTTGGGTTCTTTCTGTGTTTTCTCTGTAAGAGACAAATAGCAGCTTTAATGTAGGAGGGAAAGAATCAATAATACATTCCTTACCTGTTGAAATCAAGGGTATATGTGTGTGCACATGAAGGAAGAGTAGGAAAGGTCAGTGGGAAAGGGTGCTGGTGTGTCCTTTACCCAGTCAAACCAAAATTGTGTGTGTGGTTACAAATGCACTGGAGGATGGGTGGAGAGCTCTCTTTCAATGCTTAGAGAGTGACTGGTCCTGAGTAACCAATCTTGAGTGATCTTCTGCTCACACCTGTTATAAGCCAAAGAAGGCATGAACTCCTTTAGTGTAACCCCTAGCAAGGAATGGAATGACCCAAAAAGGGGTGAAGCTGTTAGATGCGGAAGGGTGCAGGAGCCTAATCGTAGGCTCTTAACACCTTGTTTAAGGCAACTATGATTTGTATATGGAAACTGTTAAAGAAGGGAAACTTCTGTTCTAAATTGTACATTTTAGAATTATTGATTCAGAGCTGTTTTATCTAATGGGGAGTTCATTTGGGACCCTCCTCTTTGAAGCTGGTGCATAGGGTGTTCAGCTGGAGACTTCCGAGACCACCAACATGAGAAAGATATGGACTTTGGGGATGGCAAATTGTGAAGGATGGGAAAGTTAATTGTTTAGACTTTAAGAGATCATTCTTCTGTTGTGTCATTGAGCTCTGTGTTTTTATTACATAATAGGATGTTAAGTGAAAAGTAAAAATATTTTATACTTTTTGAATTATTGCAAGATTTATTCCAAGTTCTGCCCCACAGAACCCACAAGCTGAGGTTACAAAATTGCCACCCAATGAACATGGGGATTGGAAGTGAACTTGCAAATATAAACTGCTTGCAATGGAAGTGTACAGAAAGTTGGGGTTTGATCCTCATAAAGCTGTTTTGTTATGTGATATAAGTTCAAAAGCTGTGAATGGGGATATTCAAAATGCTGTAGAACTGTATAGTGCAATTGCTGAGATTCAGAAGATAAATGGAAGAGAGAAAGAGATGCTGCTGTGTGAATTTCAGACAGCTGGTTCTGTCTGTAGAACAGGAAGGCAGTGCTGGAAGCACAAGTTGCATAGAAAGTGGGATGTAATTCCTATTGATGCAGAGTTCGCAACAACTATTGCACAGGAAAAAGAAAGAATGCAAGATGGCAGTTAAATGGATGAAAAGGCTCCAGTTGCAGCCTCTACTCCTACTGCAAACTTTTCTCCTGAACTGCAACAATTTTTGGAAGCAATTTTGCAAACTGCCAGTGCAACTAAGATTTCAGCAGCTGATCTTAAAAAAAAATGAAAAGACATTTTTTAGCATTTTACCTAAACCAGCGGTGGAAATGGTGTATTCTGTTTGGAGAGTGCATGCAAGAGAGTAGAAGATGACAATATTCCTGAAAATATTAAAAGGAGGAAAATTATACCTGCCACCTGCATTGAACATGGCTTTGGGAGCAGGGAGCAAAGCTTCTGCAAAGGAAAGCTTTGTGTTTTAGAAATTGCATATGGAAATATTGCTTCAGTTTTTGAAATGAAAGTTAAGTTTTATGAGACTCATCAGCACATTAATGAACCCCCATTAGCATATCTAAATTATTTGCATGCTTTGGCTATGGAAATACTAGAAGATAGGAAGATTACAGAGGAAGAATTTAAGCTTTATGTGTAGGAAGAATTTTTTAGAGAATGCTGGCATGAAGCATTGTTAACATCTCTTAAAATAAAAGACATAGGTGCTGGTAGTGGACCAAGACAAGTTCACTATGTTGATCTTCTTCATGCTTGGAGAAAGAAATTTTGAATAAACAAGAAAGGGAACTTAAGCAAAAGATGCATGAAAAGAAAAGATTTTTAAATAAAAAAAATTTTAAAATAAAAAATAAAAATAAATAAAAATATTTTTTTAAAAAATAAAAATTACCTGAAAAAAATGCAGAAAAGGTTGAAAGGAGTGGTACTAACAGAGAAGTAGACTGGAAATCTGAATACTTAGAATCTGAGAGAGAAATGACTAAACTAAAGATTACTCTTCAGTAAGCAGGGGATTTAGCAACCCAAAGCCACCATTCTCCCAGATTTTCAGAGAAAAGAGATCTGTACCATCCCAAAGCCATAGGCTGCGGTCACGGACACTAAACGATCCACTTTCAATCCACTTTCAATGCACTTTCCAACTGGATTTTGCCAGTTCACACAGTAAAAATCCACTTGGGAAGTGCACTGAAAGTGGATTGGAAGTGGATTATTTAGCGTGTGTGACCGCAGCCATAGTAAGGCATTATAGTGCTTTAATTGTGGATTAAGAGAACATTTTAAACATGACTGTGTCAATCAACCCAGTCCAACATTGGTTCATCAAATTTTACTAAATACAGCTGGCAACCAAGAAGAACGTCATTCAATGGGAACAACCAAGAGTAGTACAACAAGTCAGTGGGCATCTGGAAAGGAGACTGTAGGAGGGTAGTTTTCAGAAGGTGGTGCTGGGACACTACTGTTCAGCCCATTGGCCTTTAGCCTATGGGGTCCTGCAAGATTTCTTCTTGTCCCCTTTGCTCTTTGACATCTACATGAAACCGCTAGGTGAGGTGATTCGAAGTTTTGGTCTGGGTTGTCACCAATATACAGATGACACTCAGCTGTAGCTTGCAATTCCAGCTGATCCCAGGGAAGTTGTAGAAACCCTGAATCACTCCCTAGAGGCAGTTTTGGAATGGATGTGGGCTAATAAATTGAAGCCTAATCCTGACAAAGCAGAAGAGTTACTGGTAGGTGGAAGGTGTGACCCAGAATTTAAGGAAGCACTAGTTCTGGATAGGTTGCACTCCCATTGAAGGAACAGGTTGGTAGACTGGAGGTGCCCTTGGACCCAGGCCTACTGCAGGTGGCAATTGTGGCCAAGAGTATCTTTTACCATCTTTTACTGGTTAACCAGTTGTGGCCTTTACTGAACAGAAATGATGTAGCCACTGTGGTGCATGCGCTGGTTACATCTAGATTAGATTACTGCAGTGCACTCCATGTGGAGCTGCTTCTGAAAAGTTTTCAGAAACTTCAGCTAGTGCAGAATATTGCAGCCAGGATGTTGACTGCTGTTGGTCATAGAGACCATATCAATCACACTGGTCTTCGCCCACCTACATTGGCTTGCAGTTTGTTTCCAGACACAATTCAAGGTGCTGGACTTGACCTTCAAAGCCCTATATAGTTTGGAACCAGCATACCTGCAGGGCTGCCTAATCCCTCATGAACATGCCTGACTATTACAGTCATCTTCAGAGACCCTGCCTTGGTGCTTCCACCTTAGGAGGTTAGTTGGGTGGCAACCTGGGAGAGGGCCTTCTCAGTCATGGCACTAAAGCTCTGGAATTCTCTTTCCGGAGAGCATTGTCTGTCCTCTTCTGTTGCCATATTTTGCCAGTGGGTGAAGACTTTTCTATTTTGTTCAGCATTTCTTCAGTGATCCCTTTTTCCTAACCAATACTGTATGTATTTTAACTGTTTTATATGTATTTTAACTGTTTTTAAACACTTTTAAAAATTGTTTTAATGGAGTATGTTTGAGAGGATTTTTTTAACGGTTTTATGATGTATTTTATCATGTATGTTTTAAATTGTTAGCTGCCTTGACAGCCCTTGTAAAGACAGAAAGGTGGGATATAAAGTTTGTAAATAAATCATTACTATGACAATGACTACAATTACTACTACTAAGGCTAATTCAGGAGTACCAATTTTTTTTTTGAGCCAGCAGACACTGAAAATCTAACATGTTGTGATGGCTGTATCCACAAATGGCTGTCTTAGAAGGTGAAGCCAACCATAAAATATCGGGGAGTGAGGCTGTGCATAAATCTGATTGTAGCTCTTCAGCACTTCAGGCAGAATCTCTGTTTAACAGGACAGTTTTAAAACTGAAGATATTGTTTTAATTTTTTTTCTTGCATATACACATGTGAGATCTGTACATCAGAAACTCTACTGAGAAAAAGACCCATGTGGGCCAATCCATTCTCAAAAACAATTGGCAGTAACCTGGAGAGGTATTGGTAGGCACCATGGCACCCACAGCTGCCACATTGGGGACCAAAAGCAGAGCCTCACATCCCTATAGATATGTAAAGAAAAACTGTACTGGGAAATCTTATGGGGGTGAGGATTACATCTATTGAGAAAGAATTGTGTAAGGTTGTTCAATGAAAACGGCTTAGTTTTTGTTTTTAATACTACTGTCTAGAGTTAGCATTCTTAGCAATATATATCTGTGCTGATAACACATATATTGCTGTTATTTATACCAAAGCTCAGATGTAGAGTATCTGCTTGGCATGCAGAAAGTTCCAGGTTCAATTTCCAGCATCTCCAGTATCAGGTAGTCGGTGATATGAAAGACCTCTCCCTGAGACTCTGGAGAGCTCCTGCTACTCTGAGTAGACAACACTGACCCTGATGGTCTGATTCTGTATAAGCCAGTTTCACATGTTCAATGGCACACCATGCTATTCTATGGCTGCATTCATATAAAACGGTAGGAGTTTATAAACTGACTGATTTCATGGGTCGTAATTGCATGCGGAATATCAACAGCTGCACTTACATGAGCATTCCCTGTTGTGGCCTGCTGGAGGAGTTCAGGAAGGCTACTCTACATCTAACATTCCACAGAATATGCAAAACAAAATTGTCCCAAGAGAGCATTTTTATAAAGACAATAGGGTTGTAGTAAAATCAGAATTCTTCAGGAGGATGCTTTAATATGCATGGAACTGTTTCCTGTGTACATTTCTTGTTTTACTGTATTGATTTCAAATTTCTGTAATTCAGTTTTTGCATTTCTGATGTCATGTCTTATACTGTTACTGCTGCATTATTTTATAACTTTGTAATCTAATCTTATTATGATGTTTATTATATGTCTTATACTGTTCCTATTGCTACATTTTGTAATTTTCAAATATCAGTGAGAAAGGCAGACTATAAAATAAACAACTGAAAAGAAACCTGAACAAGACCATAGTTAAAATACACCTGTTTTTCCCTCCTCCCTGTCAACAGCTACAATTGTGTTCCCTGTTTATATTGCATCAGCTTTCATGGGATGATGTTGCAAGATATGACCCTTCCTGGGGCCCAAGAACAGTCAGGTGTTTTGATGCAAAATGTTAATGTCACCCAGTTGTTCAACTTGCAGACTCTTCTCTATGCTGGCCAATAACTTTGCTGCCCCTTGTGCTATATTATTGGTGAATCTGCATTTATCCAATATACCTTTATTGGCCATTTAGTATCTAATCAACTTTGTCTCTTTCTACATGTCTTGCAGATAAAACTTCAAAAACACTCCTGATTCAGCATTAACTGGACCCAACTCAAAAAGTGCCATGTTGTGTGAGAGGTTCATTACTATCCTAAGCAGAGTTACACCCTTCTAAACCCACTGAAGTCAGTGTACTGCAAGTGTAGCATCGTCCTTTATGAACTGCACCAATTCACCACTGCCATGATTGCCCCAGGTACAATTATGCTGATATTGTACAGATATTCACTATCTGAAGAAGAAGTGAGCAGTGACTCATGAAAGCTCATAGCCTGTCACAAATTTTCTTAGACTTTAAGGTGCTACAGACAGACTAACATAGCTACCCATCTTGAGATATTCACTAGTTATGATGATATTGTACTAGTGTATAGACACTTGTGGATATCTGTATAATAACAGTATAATTGTTGTGTTGCTTTAAGGGAGAATATATATGGAACCAGCACTTTTGAGCTACTGCAAAATCCACATGCTTATATAAGAATATTCCTATGGTTCATGAAACCTGGAGAAAAATAATCATTACATTTCATTGAAAAAAATATCTATTAATTTAAAGTCTCATCAAATATGTATATTTAACTAACAAGTATACGAATAATTTATTCAAGAATGGGTGGAAAGGAAAGTAGGTATTACAATGTTATCCAAGGATTTCTTCTTTTTTACTCAGAAAAGCTATTATAAAGTATCTTGATTTTTTCCTCTGTGCTGGATGTCTTATAATGTGTTCCAAATTAAGGAGTATGCACTTCTGACATACAGCAGAAGCTGAACAAATATTCTATTAACAGCCTTTTTTGAAAAAGATTATTTTAAATACTCTATTTAAATTGCTATTCTGCACAAGTAATACATGTTGGAGGAAGAGCTTGTTACAGCTGAATGAAATTAACATGGCTTTTAAAGTAACATTTTATTCCTACTGAAATTTAGGTAATGAACTTTTTAAAAAATTGTATTTTCATTTGCATTTGTTAGCATTACTTATTTAATCTGTTTTCCAGCATAAAATCATATTATCAAACAGAATCTCTTCCAATGATGGTTTTCTTAAAAAAAAAAAAAAAAAAGTAATGGTATGCAACTAAAACAACAGCATACTAAATTTCAGAATAATTGAATTAAAAAAGAGGAGACCAATGAGAAAGAAGCTTACAAAGAATAGACTTGTTTTTCTCCTGTCTCTCCTAATGGATGAGTAACGACCATCTTACTGACCTTGAAGAATGAGCAACTGGAGATCTCTACTACTCTTTAAAAGAAAAGAAAAAAACTACTTGTCATTTATAGTTATCATTGATGTGTCCATCAAAATGGTGTTTCATATAATAGGGCACTCTGTATCAGCAGCCAAAAACTCCACTGATAGTCTAAGACTCAAGTGAATAGAGCCAAGTCAAATTAACCCAAAATCGAAAAGCTTGATGTGGTTGATTAAAAAAAAAACTTTAAAAAAATTATTGATGACTGGTGTCATTCACTGCATGTCACCTCTTTGCTGCCACCAACCCACCACCAATTCCTCTGTTCTTCCTATGTGCAGTCCTACACTGCTCAGGCAAATGAACTATTCAAATGAATAATTATTTGCAGAAATGGTTGGTTTATTGACTTTCAGATACATCAGAGGGGAATGCTGTAGCATCATAGGAATCTTTGCATGTGAAAGGTCCCAGGTTTAGTATCTAACATCTATGGTTAAAATGATCTCAAGGAATAAGGGATGAGAATAATCTCTCTCCAGGACTTTAGGTAACTACTGTCAGTCAGCAGTCCATAGCTTGACTCAGTATAATAAAGATATGTAATATTTCATTAAAATCTGCCTCCATTCCTGAGGACTGGAAGGTAGCGAATGTCACTCCCATCTTTAAAAAGGGTTCCAGTTGAGATCCAGGAAATTACAGACCAGTCAGTCTGACGTCGATACCGGGTAAGTTGATGGAAACTGTTATTAAGGATAAAATTAGTATGCACATTGATGAACAAAGGCCCCGTCCGCACTGTCACTTTTGCAGCTCATTTCTCCCTATTGCTTTGGGTTCCTCCCCCTTTTCCACATGTGTTTTGCTCCCTCTGGGACTACTAGAGAGAACAAAACATATGGGGGGTGGGGGAACCTGAAGCAATAGGGAGAAATGAGCGACAAAAGTGACAGTGTGGACGGGGCCAAAATCTCTTGAGGAAGACTCAGCAAGGGTTCTGTAAGGGAAGATCTTGTCTCACTAACCTGTTAGTGTTCTTTGAGGGAGTGAACAAACATATGGACAAGGGGGACTTTAGATAAAGCTTTTGATAAAGTTCCCCATCAAAGGCTCCTAAGTAAGCTCAATAGTCATGGGATAAAAGGACAAGTGCTTTTGTGGATCAAAAACTGGCTAATTAAAAGGAAACAGAGAGTGAGTATAAATGGGCAATTTTCTCAGTGGAGGGTGGTAAGCAGTGGGGTACTGCAGGGATCAGTACTAGATCCGATGCTTTTTAACTTGTTTATTAATGATTTGGACCTGGGAGTAAGCAGTGAAGTGGCTAAATTTGCGGATGACACAAAGTTGTTCAGGGTGGTGAGAATCAGGAAGGATTGTGAGGCACTCTGAAGGGATCTGTCGAGGATGGGTGAGTGGGCGTCAACGTGGCAAATGGGGGTCAACGTGGCCAAGTGCAAAGTGATGCACATTGGAGCCAAAAATCCTAACTATAAATATACGTTGATGGGGTCTGAACTGACAGAGACTGACCAAGAGAGAGATCTTGGAGTCGTAGTAGTTCTCAATGAAAATGTTGAGACAGTGTGTGACTGCAATCAAAAAGCCCAGTGCTATCCTGGGGATTATTAGGAAAGGAATTGAAAACAAATCAGCCAGTATCATAATGACCCTGTATAAATCAAAGGTGTGACCTCATTTGGAGTACTGTGTACAGTTCTGGTCGCCGCACTTCAAAGAAGATATAGCATTGGGAAAAGTGCAGAAAAGGGCAACTAGAATGATAAAAGGGTTGGAACACTTTCCCTATGAAGAAAGGTTGAAGCGCTTGGGGCTCTTTAGCTTGGAGAAATGACAACTGAGGAGTGACATGGTTTATAAGATTATGCATGGGATAGAGCAGGTAGAGAAAGAAGTACTTTTCTCCCTTTCTCACAATACAAGAACTCATGGACACTCAATGAAATTGCTGAGCAGTCAGGTTAGAACAGATAAAAGGAAGTACTTCTTCACCCTAAAAGTGATTAACACATGGAATTCACTGCCACAGGAGGTGGTGGCGGCTACAAGCATGGACAGCTTCAAGAGGAAATTAGATAAACACAAGTGGAGACCTGCAAGAAACTTGCAGGATAGTTATCCCATTCCTCACACCTTTGCTTCCTCCCTTCTCCCCCTACCTCTCTCACACTCTTTCTCCCTTCTGCCCCCCCTTTCTTACTCTCTCACTCTCCTCCATATATGTTACTTCCTCTCTCTTTCTGACCTGTCATCATTCCCTTTGTTTTTCTGCCTCCCCACCTCATCACTCTTTCTCTCTCTTTCTGCCTCCCACCTCAAATCCCACCCTCCCCAGGCTCCACCTCTGAAATGTCTGGGAATTTCCCAACCTGGAGTTGGCAACCCTATTTCCTTCCCACCCAACAGCCAACCTACCTTTATCTGTCTTCAGCTTTCTATCTCCACCCCCCCCCCCTCCACTGCAGCCTCTACCTAGGAAAATTACAGTCTTTCTCCACAATGGGGACTAAAGCAGCTTATATTATTATTTCCTCTTTGTTATCTGCACAACAACCTGTGAGGTTGGTTAGGCTGAAAGTATGTGACTGGTCCAAAATCTCCCAGTCAGCTTCCACTGCAAGATGGGGATCTGAACCTGGGTCTCGCAGATCCCAGTCTGAAGCTCGAACTGTTGCACCACAATGGCTTTCATATGGAGGCTGCTGATGAACTGTAGCAAAACAGCTGGGCCAAATTAAGTCATGCAAATCAGGTGGTATCAAGTCACACAGAGGGTGCTGCCTAGGGATGCCAGCCTCCAGATGGGACCTGGGGATCCCCTGGAGTTACTGCTCATCTCCAGACTACAGAAATAACTTTCCATGGAGAAAATGGATGCTTTGGAGGGGGGAGTTTATGGCATTGTACCTCACTGAGGTCCCTGTCCTCCCCAGGTTCCACCCCCAAATATCCAGGAGTTTCCCAGCCTGGATCTGGATCCGCTGCCGGTGGCCATGGGGGGTACTTGGCAACCCTAGACTGCTGCCAGTAAAAACCCTGCTTTTTACTGACAAAAACAGTTAGAGCCTCTCCCCCTCCCCCGAACATTCTAATCTCCTCACAGTTGATGTCTGGAGTTGGTGCCATTTCAAAAGATATTTTGGGGGATTCTACGGTCACTGAAGGTTTTTTTTTAACTTTTTGGATTTTTCTGCACACGGGGGGAGTGCCCCCCATGTGTAGGAAAACCTCCCTGCCTCCCAGGTGCCCCCCCCTGTGCGGATTTAGGTATCCTCACACAGGGGGCGCCTTTGGAATTAGATATATAGATATGGAGTAGAGGTCCATCAGTGGCTATTAGCCACAAGGTATAGATAGGAACGCTCAGTCTGGGGCAAGTGCTGAACTGTATTCTTGGTGCTTGGGGGGGGGGGGGGGGGCAACAGTGGGAGGGGTTCTAGTGTCCTGTCCCCACTGCTGGACCTCCTGATGGTACCTGGTATTTTTGGTCACTGTGTGACAAGAGTGCTGGACTGCATGGGTCACTGGTCTGATCCAACATTGGCTTCTCTTATGTTCTTATGCTCTTAAGATCTCCTTATATATCCTCTAAAAGAATAACAAATGTTGTTGCCATCAAATATTCCATTGTTGTTTGTCTTTTTCTTTCATTGCAGTGCTGAATCTATTCTTATCTGTAACTGGGTTTTGCTACCTCCAAGACAACGGCTTCAGTCACACAGAGAAGGAGCAGGATTATGCACGATCTATATACTATTAGCCATGTATGGCCCTCATCTAGCGATACCTAAATCTGTGGATCGGAGCCACACAGAGGCTAAATAGATTTTTCAGCAAACTTGGGGCACTGCCCAGATGTGCAGAAAAATCTGAAAATTAAATAAGAAATACACAAAAAGTGTATGTGTGAATCCCCTGAAAAGTAAAGTAGCATTCTCTGTGCTTGTCTTCAGTGGCACTGGAGCCAGGGTGCCATGCTGGGTCCAGAGGTGATGGCAGCTGCACAACCCAAGGCTCTGCAATGGATACGGCAGGGGCAGTGGCTACACAACCCAGAGCTCTGTACTGGGCCCAGCAGCAGCTGTGCAGCCCAGTGTTCCACACAGGGTTTGGCAGCAGCTGTGGCTATGCAGCCGAGGGCTCTATGCTGAGCCGAGCAGCAGCTGCACAGCCCAGGGCTCCACAGTAGAACCAGTGGCTGTGATGGCTATGCAGCCTGGGGTTCAGTGTTGGGCCCAGTGGTGGCTGTACAGCTGGGGTGCTGTGCTGGGCATGCTGCCACTGGGCCCAGCCCAGGAGATGTGCCAGGCAGGCCACAGCCTGGAAGACATGCCGCTCCAGCAGCCCAGGAGTTGCACTGGGCATGCTGCTAC
This sequence comes from Lepidodactylus listeri, assembly GCA_029233225.1. Lineage (NCBI taxonomy): Eukaryota > Metazoa > Chordata > Lepidosauria > Squamata > Gekkonidae > Lepidodactylus > Lepidodactylus listeri. The sequence goes on along the minus strand of JARCFY010000001.1, from coordinate 110,660,341 downwards.
TGGTGGAGCTGCCTGAGAGTCATGCTGGGCCCACAAGCAGTTGAGACACAGGTCTGGGAGTCACACTGAGAGCAGACCTGGCAGGAAAGTGGTGGTGGAGGTGGTGAAGGAATCTCCCACCATGAATATTGTTGCTTACACTTGTCATGACTAATTTCATTAGGCCTGGGTGAGAATAAGAGCAATTTCAAAGATATCCAACTTTCATACGTATGAAAAACTTACCACTATTTCTATATCCTTGATTTTAATAAAAAATTGAAAGAGTGATCTAGCACAACTTTTATATATTTTAAGAAGATTTGGTGTAGTGGTTCAGTGTGAGGACTCTAATCTGAAAGAACTGGGTTTGATTCCCCATGCCTCCACTTGCACCTGCTGGATGACCTTGGGCAAGCCATAGCTCTGTACCAGCTGTTCTCTCAATTTGTCTCAGAGCTCTCTCAGCCCCACCTACCTCACAGGGTGTCTGTTGTGGGGAGGGGAAGGGAAAGGAGTTTGTAAGCCACTCTGAGACTCCAAGTGAGTGAAGGGCGGGGTATAAATTCAATCTCTTCTTCTACAGATAACTTTGTATGGCATTTAGAGATTTAATAAGACAAGTGGAGGGACCTGCAAAGATTTGCAAGGTGCATCTCATTTCCCCTTCCCCCACAAGTGTCAAATGTCCCATTCCTGAGCAAGGCAATTGAAGGGGTAATGGCCAGACAACTTCAAGCATTCCTGGATGAAGTAGATTTTTAAAAATCATTTCCAGTCCAGTTTCAGGCCAGGATATGGGGTGAAATGTACTTGGTTACCCTGGTGGATGACCTGCACTGGGAGACGGACCAAGGGAGTGCCACCCATAGTTTCACCTGGATCTCTTAGTGGCTTTAATTACCACCAGTCTGGATATCCTTCTCGAATGCCATATGGGCTGGGACTAGGAGGCACTGTTTTTCAGTGGCTCCGGTCCTACCTGAAGAGTAGGTTTCAGATGTAGTGCAGAGGACTCCTGCTAAGCCCCTTCACCTTTGGCCTATGGGGACTTGCAAGGCTCCCTCTTGTTTCCTATGCTTTTCAACATCTACATGAAGCCACTAGGTGATATCATCCAGAGATCTGGACTGGATTGTCACCAATATGCAGATAATACTCTTTTATTTTGTCCTTCCAGCTTGTAGAAATCCTGAATTGATGCCTGGCATGGTCAGTGAAGCTATCTGGTCTAAAATACCAGTGGCAAAAGCATGCTTTATATTCAACCAGTAAATTTTATATCGTAGTGAAGGATGTTGTCAACAGGAATGAGCCATTCCTCAACAATCAGAAATTTGGGGCTGAATCTTCAAAAATTGGTTAATGTTACTGATTAATAATTTCTGTTCTAGAAGCACAAATGCAGAGTAGGCCTTAAAGTTCTCTCACATCCAAGGCTCGACAGGAACACAGGAAAATTCTCAGGCACGTTTGTTATTAATGGGGCCACCGGGCAAACGAGCTCCATTCAAACAGAGTGTCAATGCTAGGTACAGGGCATAGCAGTAAAGTGTAGGTATTGCAGCACAAAACCTGGTACCCAAGGAAACGTCACAGCTGGGGCAGCGGGATGGGGTGAGGTGGGACCAAGGAAGGTATTTTAGATTCCAAGTATCACAGCTAAGGCTGTGTGTACCATTTTTGTCTGTCATAAAGACTGAAGCCAGTCCTAATCATGACACCTGAGTACATCTATAACTAGTTTCTAGAAAGACTGCCTCAGTTAAATGATGTACAATGATAGCCTATGTGCATCATTTATACACGTACTATAATGCTAATTTATCAATACACAGATAACTCTGAAAATGCATGTATTTTATGGGAGGAATTGGTATAAGAAAACAGAAAAAGGGACAATTTTTTTTTTTAAAATCATGTGTTCATTTGCACAAAGGAAAAATAAAATTAGAACTTTGATATATGGGTAAAAATAGCACCATGCGGAATTTTAATCATCCCCTATCAGATGCTTGAAGTGGAACAAAGTTCTTGCTTATGAAAGCATGTAGTCCTATCAAGGATTATGCTGCAGATAAATGCAGTTACTCTATATATGTTTGTATTCAATTTGTGCCTTATGTTTGTAGTTCATTTCAAGTACAGTTAAGTAAATCCAAGTTGTCACTTAATTTCTCTTTAAATTAAACTTGTGTTTGTTTATTTCTCTGCAGGAGAATTATCTGCTAAAATATTGGGGGGGGGGGGAGAAATCTAAAAGACCTGTAATAAGACTAGTTAAATTCATCAGGCAGTTTTGTATAGTTGTTAAAAGGACCAAAGAAAAAGAAGGGAATATATTTTATTGCCTGGTATCTTCCTTACAGAAGAATTAGTTTGAGATATAACAATTATATTCTACCATTTTACATGTTCATTATTAACATTTTTATGGTAAAGAATCATAATAACAAATAAGCTGTACTGCTACCTGTCATAGTGTTACCCAAATATGTTTACACATCAGGGCAGCAATGTGCAAAGTTATCCATTTGCTAGCATGGAGCAAACACATGTATTTTTGGTTCTTTAATATATTTGGGATCTAACCTGTGTATGCCAAGGCCAGCTCTACACTCAGAAAAACAAGGGGGAAGACTCTTAAACAAACCATGTGGTGGGGCGTATCTTAAGTAAACAGAAAAAGAGACCAGATTATTCTATGCAATGTAGAAAAAGGAGCAGTGAAAATTACAGAAAGGAAAAGGCAATGTGGTAAACACACAAAACCTTTTCCTAGAAAAATTGCCTACCTACTGGAGGAAAGACAATAATGCTAGGGAAAGTTGAAGGCAGCAGGAAAAGAGGAAGGCTCAACATGAGACTAAGCAGCAGTGGTGGGGGATGAAACTGACCAGGCAGGGAAACCAGACACAGAGACCAGATCATGAATAGAATTTCAAACTTTCAGGCACTGGATAAATTACCTGCTATTACAATTGATTTCCAGATGACCAAGATCAATTAAATGGCTGCTTTGGAGGGTGGACTCTATGTCATTATACCCTGCTGAGGTCCCTCCCCTTCTGAAAAACCCTGCCCTCCTGAGGCTCCACTGCCAAAATCTCTAGGTATTTCTCAACCCAGAGCTGGCAACCCTATTCATGAAGCAAAAGAATGAAAGGCCCACAAAAAGGCTTGGGTAACAGGATGAGTCCCAAACCAGCTACAAAAATTGGAGCTGAGGGGTAGCTTCTTGGTGTTGGCATTGGAATGTGGAAATAATAATGCAATGTTTTGAAGATGAGTCAGCATGAAAAGAAATCCTTTGTCTATATGATAGAGGGGAGTTTTCTTTCTTTTTTTTTGCATGGAGAGAGTCTATAATGGTGTCTAAAGTGTTCCTTCAAGAAGATTTGAAAGTTAAATATGGCTGGGTACTTGTCGTAATTGGGGAAGGACAAGAATCTTCCTGTCTGGGAGTCGATCTCACCAGTGTTACTGCTACTAATGAACGATATAGGAGTCACTGGTGAGGTCCCAGAAACTTGGAAAGATGCAACCATCTCACTTATCCCGAAAGAAAATCAAGATTTAACTAATGTTAAGAACTACAGACCGATTTCTTTACTAAATAATGATTATAAGATTTTTGCTAAGATGATAGCTGACAGCCTAAAAGAGCACCTTAAAGAAACTATACAAACAGAACAAGCAGGGTTCTTACCTAATCGCCAAATAAGGGACAATCTAAGAGTAGTAGTGGATGCTATAGAATACTATGATAAACATCCTGAAAAGGAAGTGGGTTTTTTCTTTTTAGATGCGGAAAAAGCATTTGATAATTTAAATTGGGATTTTATGTTTGAGGTTCTAGAGCATCTTGAAATTGGTGAATATATGCTTAACCTCATTAAGTCAATATATAAAGAACAGAAATCCTCTTTAATAATTAACACTGAAAAGACGGACGATTTTAAAGTCGAAAAAGGAACACGACAAGGATGCCCACTTTCGCCACTGCTATTTATTTGGATTCTAGAAGTTCTACTGTTAAATGTGAAGGAAGATAAAGATATTAAAGGCTTAACAATTAAAGGTTTTTCTTTCAAATATAGGGCCTTTGCAGATGATGTGATGTTTATAGTGGAAGACCCTATGTCTACACTACCATATCTGTTACAGAGAGTAAAAGAGTTTGGTGACTTGGCTGGATTTTATGTAAATAAGAACAAATCGAAAGTGATGTGCAAAAATATGTCAAATAACAAACAAACTGAGTTACAAAATCTTATAGAATGTGAGGTGGTGAAAAAGACAAAATATCTAGGTGTGAACCTAACAATGAAAAATATTGATCTTTATAAAAATAACTATTAGAAATTATGGCTGCAAATTATGCAAGATATTAAAAAGTGGAATGTATTAAATTTGTCATTGTTGGGTAGAATTGCGGTGGTTAAGATGACTGTGCTACCACGATTAATGTTTCTGTTTCAAACTATTCCAATTGTGAAAGATGTAAAAACATTCAAATGCTGGCAGAAGGAATTGTCTAAGTTTGTGTGGGGAGGGAAAAAACCAAGAATCAAGATGAAAATAATGTGTGATGCTAAAGACAGAGGTGGGTTCCAGTTACCAAACTTAAGGCTATACCATGATGCAATATGTTTGACCTGGGTAGGGACATGGACTATGTTACAAGATAGAAAGTTATTGTCCCTGGAAGGCCATGACTGTAGGTTTGAGTGGCACGCGTATTTGTATTACGGTAAAACAAAAATGGACAATATGTTTAAACATCATTATTTGAGAAGAACGCTAATGGATACGTGGACAAGACATAAAAACTTTTTTTCCAGAAGAGATACCTATGTGGATTGTACCCGCAGAAGTTTTAAATCCAGCATCACGTTACAAAGGACAAGATTGGCTGAAGTATAGACACTTATTAACAAGACATGGTAAAGACTTTATATTGAAGGAGCAGCATCAGATGGACTTTGATTATGGTTGGTTAAGATATAGACAAATATATGACATGTATAGAAGTGATAAAAAAATCCGGCTTTAGAGAAAAAAATAATGAAATAGAACAAGTTTGGGAGGAAGGTGGGAAAAAAATGATCTCTAAAATGTATAAAATTTTGTTAAAATGGTTTAACGCTGATGAAATGGTAAAAGAACAAATGGTAAAATGGGCGATAAACTTTAACAAAGACACTGAAATGGAATCTTGGGAATTTTTATGGAAAAATGCTATGAGTATATCTACATGTTATAACCTAAAAGAAAATTGTTTTAAAATGATGTACAGATGGTATATGACACCAAAAAAAATTGCAAATATTAATCAGAATATGTCTAACAAATGTTGGAAATGTAAAAAGAAAGAAGGATCTTTTTATCATATGTGGTGGACTTGTGATAAAGCAAAGATTTATTGGTCTATAATACATGCAGAAATGGAAAAAAATTGAAATGTACATTTAAGAAGTTGCCTGAAATGTTATTGCTTGGACTTAAACTAGAAGAGATAAATGTAAAGAAAAGGACAATAATATGGTATATGATAACAACAGCAATAATGGTGTATGCACAAAATTGGAAAAATGAAAAAATACCAGATGTGTGGGAATGGTTGAAAAAATTGTTATATATGGCTGAAATGGATAAATGGACTAGAAAGTTGAATGATCTGTACTCAGAGACCTTTTTAGAAGATTGGAAAGATTTGAAAGAATATGTTGAAAAATACTGGGACATGAAAAACTACATTTATACATGGTTATAATAGAATAAAGGAATAGAATTAGAGTATATGAATATACTAAGGATAATTAGATAATGAAGTTGTTTTTTTATCTTAGAATTATATAAGAATATAGAAAGTAAGAATTAGTATATAAGTATTTTAAAGATATATGACCGTTACCAGAAATGTAAACATAGATATAAGTATTACTATTTTGGATAAAGTGGAAAATGTGTTATGCTTCAGATGTGGTGGGAAACCGCCAATACAAGATAAAAATAAGATTATACAAATAGAACAAAATGTTATATAATATGGAAAAAAGGATTTGTATAAGATAAATGTATCAATTTTAATGTTTTGAAAAATAAAAAAAATTCTTTACAAAAAAAAAAAGAATCTTCCTGTCTGGTCACTGAGACATGGAAGAAATTGATGGAATCACCCTATTGTTGGTTGTTTTGGAGATCTGGGTTGTTAGGATCAAATTATCTGGGAAGAGACTCCGAGATCCTTGAGGGAAATGACCCTTGATTGAATCCCTCTTAGGGCGGGTTTATGGATATGATTGATAGAGGAGCAGTCCTGCATTCCTTTCTGCCTTAGTGGAGGCGTACATGTGGGGACAAGCCATGAAAAAATGGGAGTTTCTAGGGGTGAGGGCCCCAGGGGCATCATGAGGACTGTATCTCTGCTCGCCATCTGGGATTAGGGTGCTCTGCCAAACCTGCCCTATCTCTTCTTGGCCCCTCCCAGGTTCAGGGCTCTCCAGATCTTCTCCTATCTCAGAGTCAGCGTGAACTGGGTTATGACACATAGTAAGGTTTTCTTATATAGTTTATTGATCATACTTCCATGAGGAGCTAAAATAAATTGTTTTGTTCCATAGCAGGGATTGGTGATTCACAAATAAAATAAATAATAATATCCCATTCTTGAGCATCTTACATAAAGTTCCCTATGTAAATAGCAAGAATTTTATAAATCAAGACAGACAAACATCCTTTTATTATTATAAATTTAATTGATTTATGCCCCACCTTTCTCTGCAATGGGAATCCAAAGCTGCTCACATCATACTCCCCTCCTCTGTTTTATCCTCACAATACCAACCCTGTGAGGTAAATTTGGCTGAGAATACAAAACGGCCCAAGGTCACCCAGCAAGAAATCACCAGGGCCAGATATTCTAATTCTCTTCATTTTTGGCCCTGACACTCCCATTTTCATTCTGAAGTAGGTGGCCAATTTGGAAATTCCTAGCTTTATTTTCTGATTAGTTATACTTGCCACAAACAGACACATCCTTATATTATTAAATATCGTAGTCTGCAAGCTCAATGAGGACCAGGATAACTGTTACTCTACAGCGCTGTGTACAGCTTCTAAAAATTCAGAACACTTTTGTAAAATTAAGCTGTACTTATTGGAAAATACTATACATTCATTGAGATTCCCCCCTCACCATGTTGACTAATTCGGCTTCCTAATTATTTTTCAAGTATCCCAGACCCACACAAGTTATTTTGATCAAAGTTAGTAATGGGAAAGCTCATAACAATGCCAAAATCATGTTGCAGAATAAGTGCTTTCTCTTTGAAAATGGAATGAACCAATTATAATTAGTTCAAAATATAAGAAAAAAACAGTATATTGTGTGCAGCAGGAACAATTCAAGCAAATATTACTTTAATCATTCTGTAGAATCTTAACACAATTGACGTGATATAGCAGAGCCACCCACAGCAAAGATTATTAAATAACTTAGATATTTCATTTTGTCAGCTCTGCACTATTTGTAATTATCAACACAGCCTATCATTTACTAAGTGGTTAGTTGTGCATATGGGACCTTTATCTTGCATCGTAATTACAATACACAGCAAAGGTATAATTGTTAGGGTGGTTTACACTGAACTGAGTAGTTAACAATCATTAAAGTATTCCATAATGTATTAATCTTTTAACACAGTTTTGACCATAATTTATTAGATGAGAGTTCTGCAAAATGATCTTAAAAACCTGATACCAAATGCAACATTGGCCAACCAATACAATTATGGAAACAACACACACTTGGGGACGAGGGGAATGTTCACTGACTAATCCTGACCTCCATATATGGATCAACTCTACTGCACCAGCCTATGCATGTAGAACTATGAATTTTCCTAGATCAGGGACCTCATCCCCACTGGGGATCTCATCCTCCTCTTGTTTCTATAACATACAAGAAACTGATGACTCTCTCTTTTAATAGAATACAGCTGCAGTCCTAAGAACACTTTGCTAGGACTAAGCTCCACTGAATAACATAGGACTTACTTCTGGTTTGCTTCAGATTTCTCCCTAAGTGTCCCTTAGCAAAGCTCCTGAACCTAAAGCAAGCAGAATTATCTGCAGTATCAACACTTGTCTTTACAGCAGATCAGTTTGTACATTTGTTCCTGGATCCACTGCAGCCTCTGGCTACTGCATCCTTACTACAGGGCCAGGCCTCAAGATAAGTAGACCTTCACTTTTCATTCAATTCTTCTTTCCTCCTGCTTAGGAATACTGTCACCCTAACTCCATTAAAAGGCCAGCTATTTGCCTTCTTGCTAGCAAACCAAATCTTCCTGTTTCCTACTACCTCTGTCTTTTAACCACTTCATCCCTGCCACACCCACATCCTGGCCCTATCTCCTTACTCATAAGTAGATCTTTATTCCTGACATGCTATCAACAAGATTTCTTCCTGATCACTGTGGGTGGGGGCTGACTCCCTCATCTGACCTTTGCTCCCATTTCTTTGCCCCAATTTAGGGTGTGGTATGGTGTGACAACTGTCTGTACACACAGTCTGTGAACTGCAAAAATGCATGGCACAGACCATGTAAAGAGAACCTATACAAGGTATGTGTGTTGTCAAGAAGATGTGGTCAAATAGCAGGGATTGTGATTGACTCAGTATGTGTGATCACTCCATAGCTTCATTGTATCAGGGGAAAATCTGGGTCTACGTGCTCTTTGGAGCTGTCCTACCTGGCAGCAGTAGCCAGCAGTGGGTAGTCCTGCCAGTTAACACTACTGCGAAGGAAACTTGCTTAAAGACCAAATCACACAGCAGCCTCTGTTGTAGTGAGGGGGATCAGTCCTCACCCCAAGAAGGCGGAATCATGAATTATTGGAAAGGTTCCCACTGACTCTTTTAGCTCAGGAAACAGAGGGAAGTTCACAGTTGAAGCACAGTTAATTGAGCAACAACAGGATGTACAAAGCACTGAAGCAAACCTCCCAAGAGACCAACTCCTTCCCCAAAGGCTGTCCCTTCCACCACCACTCCCGAAAGCATCTGCCACAGAGAAATGCACATGGAGAGAGAAAAGCTAGGTATACCTGTGCTATCAGCATGTTATGATGCCCGGGTTCCTTGAGCTGGTCCACAGTAACTCTCCCTCAGCCCCATAGCCAAAAAATTTTCTGTGGGGTGCAAAGACCAGGAGTGGCTGTGTAAATACCGAAAGTGGGGATTTTAATTAGATTACCACAAATTAAATTAGTAGCTAATCTAATCAGTGCTGATTTAATTGAGAGAGAGCAACTACTACCAAAATGGTGCAGGGACAGTGCTATTCCTGCTGTGCTATTCCAGGTGGAGGAAAGTCAGGAAGTCAAGTAGCACAACACAAGATAAATTAGCACATAATGGAGGCTACAATAATAAACATAATGGAGGCGGGTGGCTGCCAGGGGAGCATGGCCTATGAAGAAGAGAAGTTCGGCTCTGGCTGTGTGACGCTTTACCTCATGCTCTGCCTATTGCTCTGTGTGAAGCTTGCTGAGCAATGTGTGAAAGCCTACAGGGCTGAGGAATCGCAAGGTCATGTGACCAGGTTGTTGGCATCATATGACCTGGTGTCAGGTGACCTGGGATAGCTGGGGTGGCACAGAGAGGCTTCCAGCAAAGTGTGACCACTTCCTCCCCCTCTTGGCCAACCAGCTTCTGTTCTGTCATTGTCAGTCACCCCAGGCTCCCAGGGGCAGGGAGGGTCCAGGAGGGAAGGTGGGCTGGAAGAGAGCAGGGCAAATTCAGGTGGGGTTGTCACCCCAGGGCCCCCATGGCTACAGGCCTACAGGCCTGCACCTCCTGCACCTAGGGAGGAGGTGCAACAATGATGACTGACCCCATGCTACTTTAAGGGTCAGGATCTCATCAAGTTGGATTTAGCTTTCCAAAAGGAAGGTGAGGCCCTACTATAGGTACTTATGCAATCCAGTTGACTCTCACTGAATGGAAAGTATCCTTAACTGCATCGTCTGTGGAGACCATGAGAGGATTTGTCCTATTCTGATTCTTTATTCGTAATCAGTGTTATTATTGAGAAAGAAAAATAGGGACACTTGAGTCTTTGATCAAGGTATTAAGTCTTTGATCAAGGCACATATAAGAACCTCACTGAATTTAGAAAAGATCCTGCATTAAATATTCTGTCATCTCCATCTAGGCAATCAAGACCAATCGTAGACAGGTCTATTTGGAATCCTACTCAGTTACATTCAATGAGGCTTCCTAGGAGAGTGTTCTTATTATTTCACTCCATTTAATGTTTACACATTATGGAGAATAAAGGATGGGTCTGAGGTAGGGATTCTAGTCCCCCCCCCCCACCATCAGACTCTACTGCTCTGCTGCTGAACAGCTGGCCGGCAGGGGGACTTACCTAGAAAAAGAGCAAGGCCTAAGTGATGTTATAGTGATGTGACTACCCTATATGTGTATCAGTCTTTTATTTTATCTATTAAGTACCATAATTTTGATACCCATGTCATCGAGAGAACAAGTGAGATTCAGGTGTCACAGCAGACTTGTGCATTTCTTTCATAATCAATTATAATAATTCCACAATTACAGATCTGAAAAAAGGGACAGGTGTCTTACACTGAGCCCAGCCCAGGCTAGCCCAATCGTGTCAGATCTTGGAAGTTAAGCAGGGTCGACCCTGGCTAATATTTGGATGGGAGACCTCCAAGGAATACCTATGGGGTTGCCATAAGTCAGCTGTGACTTGACTGCATTTTCCACCACCTTCTTGTGCTGAAAGTAATGGGGCGTAATAACTAAAGAGAATTAAGAAAACATAACAATAAAGAGAGAAACAATAGTGAAACAATCCAACAACAAAACAGTCTCTTTTGGAATTTAGACTAAAAAATGAAAGCTATTTATTTATTTATTTATTCACAGCATTTGTATTCTCCCTTTCCACCTTACAAGGGCCACAAAGGCACTAACAATAAAAAAATATACATGATAAAATTACATTTTAAAACCACTAAAATCAGCCCTCCTCCCAAACATATCATTAAAACAATTAAGCAGCAAAGTTGAAATATGAAATAAAATGAAAAAACTCCCATGGACAAGTCTATAGATAATTTATAGATAATGAGCTTCCCTGATAGCAAGACTTATTCTGCCTTTGAGCTGTACTGTGACTACTGCCGTCCTAGTCCCCCCTTTTTCCCTCGCAACTAAAGTGGACCAAAGATATAGTGTGAATACTGAACTGCTAGTACTTTAATATTGTTGTTTTAACATTGTTTTAAATGTGATGTATGTTTTTATGTATTGAAAGTTTTATCTTGTTGTGAGCTGCCCAGAGCCAGCCTAGGCCAGAATGGGCGGGGTAAAAATCAATAAAATAATAAATAATAATAATACTTTGTCCAAAACCATCTGTACTATGAGGTGAGGGAAGAAACAGGGTTTCCTATTCACTTGGGACCACTCATGTTGCATCTCCTCCCCTCATAGTGCTAGTGTGCTTTAAAAAAAACAGAGGATACTTACAACACTAAAAGAATGATTACAAGGAGAATCCAACATGAAAATACCTTCTGGCAACCAATACCCACTTTTTGTAAGGGTTTTTTTGTCCCCCGTTCTAATACTATAGATAAAATCTTATATGACAATTACAAACCAGTACACGGTAAAAATCTATTTAGCTATATCTTATAACCAAGCTACGATGCCATTTTAAAATCTTTTAAAAATAAACATCTGGATGAGTTTTTAATGCCATATTGAATATGATACACTGATATGTATCTGAATGATGTCCTCATTTTTAAGCAAATATAAATGTCTTTTTCTCAAATGGCAAAGTGGTGTACAGAGTTATTACAGTTTTACTAGATTGCACTTTTATGAAGGGTTTTTAGAGTTTCTGTTCACACATATGAAACTGAACTTTTTCTACAGATAAAATCTCATTCCTTAACTAAATGAAACTTTACTTGGAGCCATGCACACATTAGGTAGACATTACCTCAGTGACCAGAAATGAATGTTCACTGTTTTTAGATAAAATAAAAAATATTTTCAATAAGTTTACATCCCACTGTAGCAAATAAGAAGTTCAACAGTTTACAGTCATTGAGCTAGATCAGGACATTCTACTTTGTTCTAAGACCTAAAGAACCACAAAGGTATTATTCATTTATGGTTTGTTTATTGTTGCTTCCATGGTTTTGTCATATTTTTGTAACCTTTGGCTCCTTTTATTGTCTGGGTAATCTTTCAAAAATGTGTCAGGAGGAGACAAAAGTGTTACACATCCTCTTTCCTCACTGTGTGAATGGGAGGAAATATTTCCTGAGGGAATGGAGCTATAGACAGGTCAGCTAGCACCATATTCATTTTGTACAGCATCTTATGAAACTGAACTTCTTAAAATCAACAAGGCTATTGGATGAAACCAAAAAATTGTCTCACTGAAAAAAAAAGTCCAAATACTATGGTAAAAGACAGAATATATGCTATGCTCAGTCACGCATAGGTTGAAACCATTTATTCCTTAACTAAGCAAAACTAAATAGGCTGCAGTCTACTGTGGAAATCCAGCACACATGTACACATACATGCATGTGTGTGTAATTAACCCTTCCAATCAATGATTTTTTTTCAGCCAAAAATCATACACACATTTCTACCCAGTGAGTGCACTGGGGAAAATACATGATCAGTGCTATTTCCTGCTAAAGAGGTAAGTATAACTAGAAAAATGGAAAGGAAAGAGTTGAGTCTTCCTTTAATTTTGCCTTTCATCCTGACATTTTATGAAATAATAATATTTGTACACCATATAATAAAAGCAGAGACAAATATCTTACTTTAGATAACACAAAATCTTAGCATTCAAAACAAAGCCCTGGCTGTGGTTGAAGCCAAGTGAACATCCCTTCGGCCGGGGATAACCAGCAGATGGGGGTCTGCAGAGCACAAGTCTCTCCAGGGCATATATGGGGATCAGTTATATAAAATGCTGTACAAAATGAATATGGTGCTAGGGACCTGTCTATAGCTCCATTCCCTCAGGAAGTATTTCCTCCCATTCATACAGTGAGGAACGAGGATGTGTAACACTTTTGTCTCCTGACACATTTCTGAAAGATTACCTAGAAGTTGTTTTAGAAGTTTTAAAAAGAGCAATGCTTGAAATGGCTGATTTAGTTGGGCTTGAGGTAAAATGGGTTAGAATAGTCAAGTGGGGACCCACAAGAAACTTGTGGGGGGAGTGCATCACTTCGCCCCTTTGCTCCTTTCCCTCTTCCCTCTCCTCTAACAAACTTCCTCCTCTTTCTTCCTCCTCCCCTTCTCTGTCAACCTAATCCCTCTCTATTTCTCCCCCTTCTCAGACTATCCACCCTCATTCTTTCCCCTCCCCTTACCTGACAACCTAACCCACTCTCTTTTGACCCCTTCTCCATCAATCTCCCCTCCCCTTCTCTATCAACCTACCCCCTCTCTATTTCTCCCCCTCAATCTATCCTCATTCCCTTTTCATCAATATTTTCTCCAACTCTCCCTCTCCCCCCTCCTTACTTTTCTAGCCACAGTAGCTGCAGTCTCAGGAAGTTGCTCAGCTTCCCTATCACCAAGTTAGGTATGTCTCCGTGCCTGGCTGCAGCAACGATGGATTCTTGGAGCTGCTGTGGGCCTAGAGCACTTCCCAGTCACTGGAACTGCTGTGGCCAAGCCCAGAAAGCCTCCTGGATGCCTGTGTCACCACATCTTGGCCTTAAGAGCCTCACAGATGGCCAGTGCCAACAATGCTGGACCCAGAGAGCCTTCTGGATAACTGTACCACAGCAGCTGGGCCTAGAGAGCTCTCTGCACTCATTTACTAACAGTGTAGGGGCTTGTATCAAACTAGGAGAAAAAAAAAGGTTCATCAGTTGATCTCAATCTAAAATACAGTATTTGAATAAAACTAATAACTAATTGAAAAGACCGGCAGGGCTTGTTGTGAACTAGTATTTGACTAAGAGTAATTTCACACAGCCAATATGTTCCGTTTCAGGAACTCTTCGGTAACAGTTTCTGTCTGGCATTTCAGACAGAACCGTTGTAGTACTGGTTCCCTAACAGAACATATTGGCCATTTCACACAGAAATGCTTCTCTACCGTTAGAGAAGCGTTCCTGAACCGGCTTACCTTGAAATCAGCTCCCAAGTGTTCTCCTGTTCTTGTGTCAGTCCTGAAGCGCTACGGGGATGCTGTGTGAAATGCCCCCCGAAGCGCTTCCTCCTCCTCCAAGTGTTTTTGAGCCTTTTTTCACCTGCACGGGTGATCTTTGTCATATTTTTTTTTTAAAAAAAAGCGGCTTTAGATCGCTATTTCGATGTATCAGGTCAGCGAAACAGCGCAATATCACTCCCCCAGTGGACAGACAGCAAAATAGCATCCTAAATCGGCTCTTTAAAAAAATTGCCCAGAGATTGCCCGCGTGGGCGAACAGAGGCGGGAAAAGAAACTGGCCATCTGAAATGACAAACTGCTTCAAAGACAGCTCGAAAAAGGTAGGGGAAGGGCTGTGTGAAATGGCTATCACTGTACCGGTTTATTCCAAGCCGGTTCAGTGACGTTTTTATAGGTGCTGTGTGAAATTCCCTCATGTTTCATCAAAAGGCCTTCATTCTAGTACTGGTAATGTTATCTCATTATAATGAAAAATAACATTCTTTTTGCTTATCATTGTTGATCATTGAAAACTTCCATATGCATAGAATTAAAAGGCAATATTTGCACATCAGAGGGCTCATGGCTTTATAATCAGCTTAATGCTAGGAACTCAAGCTGTAGAAGAAAATGACATATGATGTTGGAATTCTGTGGCTAATTTTTTTAAAATCTCCCAATCTGTTTTGGCCCAGAGCCAGGCCTGTAGCCTCAGTGGAGCATCTCGTAGCCATGTCTCTGCCTTTCAATCCAAGCCCCACAAGGTCAGCAGGGGTTTCCAGGCACAGGGATCGCTCCTCCACTCCCCTGGCCAGCCTGGTAGGCAGTGTGCAGTAGCCATTCTTCCCCAGCTCTCAGAGCTCCATGAAGGCCCCGAGGGAGGAGACACCTTTCCTCCTCCTCCAGCAGCTGTTTCTGTGCAGGGCTCCTTGCTCACCTGAAGGTGAGCTGGAGGCTGCTCTGTAGCGGGGGCTCAGATAGCCAGCACCACATGTTGAATGTTAGCTAGCACTCAACCCTTGTATTTGGAAAGGGTGATGGTGGTGTGCGCACCCTCCAAGGAGGGTAAACATTCGACAGTCCCTGCTCTGTGAGGGAGGAACAGAAAGAGAACTGTCAGAGGGAGAGAGAAAGCCAAGAGGGGGAAGGGGAGGAGGTGGCAGCTGCAGAGAGGGAAGAATGCAGTAGAGCAGACCTACTGTAATTCCTGCACCAACAGAGCATGCTTGGTGAGCCTGGCAGGCACTTCCCCACTGGAGTTAGTGTCGAGAAAGGTGCATGGGTGGACTTTCCCCTGCAAAGTACAGCCATATGTATGGGAGGAAATTTCAATGATCCCCCCCCCCTTTAAATTCCACAAGCCCCTGAAACAACATTTTATGGCTACGGGGCTGCCCAGAGCACCTGAAAGATTGGGATCATGGAGCTATATACCTGATTGTAGCTGCACCCCTAGCTGCTTTTAACTCTGATAAGGAGAATAGGCAGGTATCTAAATTTACTTTCCCTGACAGAGTTCAAAACAAGGGGGGGGGGGGAGGATCTGGTTCGTGCAATTGTGATGACAGAGTTATCTTTTCTCTTCCACAATGCTGTGCTCTGGGCTTGATCCATAATAAGAGTCCTGTGGCTCCTTTTTGAGACAATTACATGTCCACTTATCTGTCCTTATTATATAATTTCATTTTCAACTGACAATGTTCTATGCTTGCCAAAATCAGTTGGCTGCCTGATGTGTCACTCAGGTTGTCCCTATCCACTGGCTGTGTTGCCTGAGTCTCGCCACCAATATTCTAAACAGTTTGCTGTTCCACTGCCCCCATAGCCAGTTGGAACACAGAGATTATTTGCATATGCGGCCTGATTGGCTTTTGCCTCAAACATTCTAATCAGTTTGCTGTTGCTGTTGGGTCACTGAATGTGGTCCTGAGGTAAAATACATCTCCCAGTCTTCGCTTAACCGTCACTGGAGTTGCTAAAATACATATCCCAATCTTCCCTTAAATGATCACTGAAGTTGCCAGTCTTCCTGCGGGGCCTGTAGATCTCCCAGAAATCACTGTGTTCTACAGCCACAGCACATCCCTGCTGAGGTCCCTCTGCAACCCACACCCTGCCCTCCCCAGGCTCTGCCCCTCAAATCTACAGGTCTGGCCATCCCCTTAATATTGCCAGCCTCCAGGCAGCACCTGGAGATCTCCAAGATCAGTTCTCCTGGAGAGAATGGCTGCTTTGGACAATGGACTCTATGGAATTATACCCTGCTGAGGTCCCTCCCCACCCCTTCCCTCCCCAGGCTCTACCCCTCAAATCTACAGGTATTTCCCAACCCAGAGTTGGCAACCCTTTAACTGGCTATGGAACTGCTTTCCAGACCCTTGGAACCCAGAAGATATTGCGTAGGAGGAGGTGGTTTTCTGCCTTAGCTACCACTGCATAACCCCAAATCAACATAAATCAGGGGTGGAGGGAACCATACCATGAGGCTGTCCTCCCGTACTACCCATTTGGGGTAGCAAACTGACTTGAGACAGCCCTGCCTTATAACTAACCAGAAAGAAATAAGCATGGTTGCCTCCTTCTATTTTCCCCTTCCCTCTGCCACCCCACCAGCCACAGCCGGGACATTCACCTGGAGCTTCCTTCTACAGCCCATTGTATTTCTTCCCACAATGGGTCTTACTCCTAGTAGTCTCATATTACAAATATCATTTTACTCCTAGACATTAAATGCTGGGCAAGGTAATGCTATACTATCAGTACTAGTTTAAGCAGAGTTACACAGTTCCAAGTCCATTGAAATCAATGGGTTTAGAAAGGTATAATGCTTAGGATGGCACTGTATATACTTGCATATTGTGAGTGCATCACTGTGTTTTAACTGCATAATTCCCTGACCTGGTTAGCTCAGGCTAGCCCAATCCTGTCAGATCTTGGACATTAAGCAGAGTTGGCCTTGGCTAGTATTTGGAAGGGCGATCACCAAGGAATACCAGGGTCATGACACAGAGGGCAGCAATGGCAAACCACCTCTGAAATGTCTCTTGCCTTACAAACAAGTCTAGCTTGCCACCTAGTGGTGAATAACACTGCCAGAGAATCTTAGGGTGTGCTGGCTATTCTACACACTATGCCATAGGATATTTTTTCCTAAAAAAATATTACCATAGCATATAGCACATTATCTTATACAGCCCAAACATGAAAGTAACTAATTTTGTTTTTGTTTCTTCTGTTGTGATACAGCTACCTTAATGTAGGCTAGATGCTGGTAGACTTAATTTCCTAAATACTGGTAAAATCCAAGCAGTTGTTTTACTGTAGATGCTGGTCTCTAAAATCAGATTAGCAAATCTGTTAATCCAAGTTTTCTTAAACTCTGGTCCCTCACAAATTGCAATGTAAATAAAAAAGAATGTGTTAGTCCTATTTGGACATTTTTTCTTTAGATTTGGGATTTAATTATAGAAAAACTTTCCTAGATAAGGTTCATAGAAGTGTATGAAGATGCACAAGAGCACAGATATACAGGTTGCTTACTTGTAACTGGGGATCTTCGAGTGGTCATCTGTGCATTCACACCTCTGGGATACAGTGCACCTGCACCAACCCTGATCAGTATCTTCTAAAGCGAATGGGATTTTCATGCCCTCTCCCCGGTCACATGCAGGGCTCCAGTGTGCATGACCAAGGGAGGGGCAAGACAATCCCACCAGTTCCTTCTGACCACTGCCATAAGTCTCCAAGCAAGATAGGAAAGACTGACAGCAGAGGGGAAGGAGGGCGGGTGATGTGAATGCACAGATGACCACTCGAAGATCCCCAGTTACAAATAAGCAACCTGTATATCTTCTTCGTGGTCTCGGTGCATCACCCAGAGCCATAGTGAGACCATGGTGCTTTGGCAGCTTGCAGTAAAACTGAAGTTAGCGGTAACACAATGGCTGTGTAAGTGTCCATCTGCACTATGTCAAATACTGAGTCTGTCACAGTAGGTGGAGACTGAACAGTGGAGAGCATCAGCGTATTGGCCATCCTCTTGATGAAATTCCCATATGATTTAAGATCCTCGGATGGGGAGATGGGGAGGTTATCCGCCACTTGTTGCAGTGGGGATGGTTCCTGGATAGAGCCTTCATCACTGTAGGAGGAGAATGAAGATGATCCCAAAGGTTCAGAATGTTCCGAAGGCTCAGAGAAAGCAATGGGTTGCATCAGCATCGATGGCATAGGTGTCGACTGCTCGGCATGGTGCCCCAGAGGCAGAACAGTGGGTTTGTGCTTCCTGCCCATTGGCACCGACACTTGTGGCCATATGAATTCCGGTGTCGGTGGGTGCTCTCAGTATTGAGACAGGCGGGAGGATGTTGACTGGCAATCCCAATCTGCCGAAGTGCGCGGAGGGAACCAGAGTGCAGCAGGCATGGGATAAGCTCCATAGAGGTACTGCCACTGATGGCTGTCCCATGGAGGCGGGGGTTAATGCCCAGATTATCGATCCTGATCCTCTGATCGATGCAGAGATATGGCTGCGGTGCCAGTGTCCCTGTCTAGGTGTTGACTTCCGACACTGGGCGGCCGGGGCACTTGGGTTAAATCCATATCCACTTCAGAGTCTGTGAAGCAGGTAGGATGCAGGAAAGGTAAGGTGGAATCACCTTGTAGCTGCCCAAGATTCACAGAATCAAGCACTGCAGCCCCTGCCAGGGCTGTGTCTGATGCGATGTGCGTGGATGAAGCACTTTTGGAGAATGTACCCTTCCTGTGCTTGCTCTGCCTGCCGTCCTTGCCCTCCTTGTGTTTCTTGGCAGGAGCAGGGGCTTCGGACTGGAAAGTTGACATTGGTCATTTCAGCACTAATCTGTCAACATCGATGACGCTTGGTGTCGGAGACAGTGCAGCCACCGATTCTGAAGCTGGGGTCGACAACGAAGCATGTCCAGGCGTCTCTTGTGAAGACATTACCGGAGAAAGAGCCTGTTCCAACAAAGCAATGTGGAGTCTCATGGCTCAGTTCTTCCTCATCTGCTTTGAGAACCTGGCACAGTGAGCACAGGAGTCCACTCGGTGCGCATCCCCAAGGCAAAAAAGGCAAAGCAAGTGTCTATCGGGGGGGGGGGGGGGATTTTGCTGCCACACTTTAGGCACCATTTAAAGAAGCCCCACTGTTTGGCCATAGGCCGGGGTTGGGGGGAGGGGTTATCTGCCGAGGCAGAGTTCTCTAAATCAGTTCTGTCCAAATTAGCTAAGTCTTTCAGGAAATCCAGTAGAAAAAGGAGAGAAGGAGAAAAAGAAGAAGAAAATACCAACCAAAGTGAGGAGGGTCCTACCAGCGTGGCAGTCAGAAGAGAACTGGCAGGATTGCCGTGCCCTTCCCTTGGTCATGTGCACTGGAGCCCTGCACATGACCGGGGAGAGGACACAAAAATCCCTTTCGCTTTAGAAGATATCGATCAGGGTCGGTGCAGGCACACTATATCCTAGAGGTGTGATGCACAGAGACCACAAAGAAGATGTGTTCTTGTTCATTGCCTACTCATTTCAATGGGTGGTAGTTGTGGAGTTGTTCCCCTCAGACATTACTCCTTTAGACACAAGTGAATGAGCACAATATTATGGATTATGCTCTTATCTTCGGATATGAATCTAGTCTGATTTTTAATAAGGAATAATTTTGGACCAGAAAAGACAAATCAGTTATGATAGTCTCATTTGTTTCCTCTTTTATATTTGAGTTTGTCAAGCTGCAGTGTTAAGACAGGTAATTACATGAGAAAGTTGTGAGAATTTGGTAAACATTGAAGTGCATAAATGTAACTTCAAATTAAACATTGCCTTATTTGCATATTTCCTGTTTTTGTCAAGCAGGGCTTGTAACTAAGGATGAAATAATAATTTCTCTCATTTTCTTACAGCCATGTAGTTTATGAAGAGACATTTTGAAACAGACCTGCAGCTGCTCTGGTATATAGCCTGCTGTTACTTGTTTGCCATTCTGCTGGGCCACTGCATTTGCATTCATAGTAATAAATTCAGACTGCAAAACATCTCAAAGAAAGTTGACAGTTCTCAGCATTAAAAAAGGAATATTCTAGTGAGGAAAGAAAAAAAAACAAATTAATATTCTGTGCCTGTTATATTATTGATGTAAAACTTCAGCAATGGCAAAATATGCATATGTTAGTGACAGTATTGCAGTAAGGCAAGAAACTCCATGTTGATGTGATATGGGATGCTGGCAAAAATGGCAGCCTCTATCCAGTTCCCTTTCTTCCCTCCATAAAGTGTAGATATCCTAACCAGATCATTATGTGTCCCTCCATTTTCCCATCAACAGCTGTGATTTCAATTGGAGCCCAGTTACTCACAACAGGGATGCCCCTTGGCCAGCATTCCTGCAGTGCATTTGACATGAAGTTATAAATGTAATCACCAGGCATTCTTTTAAAATTTAGCAGACCAGTGGTAAATATCAGAAAATGCTGGTAAGTACAAGAACATTTCAAAGCCACCCAAGCAAGTTAAATAACCAGATCTAATATAATTTCTACCAGTTAACAATAGGAGGGATGCATTCATTCGTTGGAACTCCAGTTGGGGGAATATTTTATTATTCATTTGGGTGTTTTTTTAAAATGTGTATACTAAAATCACAGTACATGATCTAGTTCACAAAATGGTACACCTACCCACAGCAATAAAGATTTCAAAACACTCCGTGGGCTGTAAATAGGAGGTGGAAGCAAAAAAAACAAAATCCACAATCTGTGAGTTCCACTGTGTGACTGGATCTTATGGGACAAACCCATGGCACAAGCCAATAAGTCCCACAATGTACTGTCATTAAAAGGTTTTTTTTTCCATAAGGGTAAACTTTAAAAAGTTTGTATGTTCATTTATTTTATCGCTTTACTTAATTTACACATTGGCTTTCTCCACAATGGGACCCAAAGAGGGTTACATCATTCTCTTGTCCCTATGAGTTAGGTTAGGCTGAGATGGTGTTCTCCGGTGGTCCAGGAGTGGGGCAGTCCTTCAGTCCTCACTCCTGGGAAGCTCCTCCCTCTTCTTGAAGCAGGGCCAGCAATCTTTGATCCTGCAGGGGAGGGGCTTCACCACTGGATCCCCAGTCTATCCAGCCCTGCTTTCCCTGCAGGATGTGCCAGCTGTGCTCAGCAGAGCACGAAGATCCTAAGAGAAAGAAGATAGAAAAAAGATAGAGAAAGTCTCTTTGAGACTGAGGAACAGTGGGAAGGTAAAACCTCCCCCCCTAACCTCCTGAGGGTCAGAGAAGAGACCCTAGGAGAGCAGAGTCCCGGCACCGGCAGTCTTGGGAGGCCCCCAGGCGGTCGTGGCCCTGGAGGAATGCACAGACCCTGGAGAGAGTGCTGCGGCACGATGCTTGCCCCCCCCACCTGAAAGGTGGCGCATGGCTCGGGGAGAGCCGAGGGATGCAATGGGTCCAGCGGAAGCTGCGGGCGGCATGGGAACTCTGTCGCTATCCCGTTCGGCTCTGGAGTGGCTCTTCTCCCCTTCCCACCACAGGAGAAGAAGGGAGGCACAAGGCCCCAGGACTCCGGCACTTTCGCTGAGGCACAGTAGATGAGAGAGAGAGAGAGAGAGCAGAGGTGGATCTCTTCGGAGCTATGGATCCCAAAAAGGGGAGGAGAGCTAAATCAGGACTGAAGCCCCTCAAATCCCCCCCCACTCTCACCCCCACTGCTCTCTCCTTCCTGCTCGAAGAAAATCATTCGGGCAACCCCCCCCCCCAACCCTCTACCTTGAGTGGTAGGAAGCAGGGCACTATCTAGGCCTCCTCCAAGATTAAGGACAGGCCAGTATTCACCCCCCCCTCTTTCTCCCGAAGAGGGGCCCTAAGGTGGGAAAAGATGCCATTTTGTGAGCCTGGTCTCCTGAGTGTTAGCAGAGCTTTCACTTTCACATTTACCCAAAATGGCCATCCAAGCAGGAACATCCAGCTCTCTGGGCTTAGCAGATCTGGAACCCTTCAAAACCAATGATATTGAGCCACTGACTGAACAACCCTCTGGAGAAAAAGCCAGACAGAACTTGTTGTCATGACTTAGAGAAAAAATGAGCAGAGAGTTTAAAGACTTATTGCAACAGCCTTCCCCCGACCAGGCCCCTATGCAGGTTCATCCTAGGGACAGACTGTCTAGTACCAGCAATATGCCCCCCCCCACCCCAGTAAGAGACAGAGGCTAGCCACAGCAGACAAGGGCTTTGTTCCCTTAGTCAGTGATTTGACGAGGACTCAGACTCTGTGTCCTCAATTACGGAAAAGGAGGAAGGAGTACTGTCAGAGGAAGAGGAAACAGTACCCATAGTACAATTCGGAATGTTTCTTCAGGACCTCTTCAACAAACTCCTACCCAAAGTCATTAGAACACTGGAGCTGACTTATACTCCAAAAGTATAGGAGGGCAAGGAGGACCCAGGCCTTCCGGTGGGATCCTCCAAAACCATACTTAAAACCACAATCAAGCCAGCTGACGTCCCACTTATAGCCACTTTTTACAATATCATGATAACAGAATGGGAACACCCGGAAAACCCAAAGGCCGGTAACCCTCTGTTTCACAAGCTATATTTTCTTATTCCAGAAGCGACTAAGAAACTAAAACTACCAGTAGTGGATGACCCCATAATTTCACTGGCATCCACTTCTTTCCTGCCCAGGGATACTGTCGGGCTCCCCAAAAAAGTGAACTGTGATAAGAAGGTCGAGAAGGCACTATGCAGAGACTTTGAGGCAACAGCTCTCCCCTTTGGGCGTCAGCCACAGGTTCCCTGTTTGCCAGAGCAGCATACACCTAGGCCTCTGGACTAACTACAGGGGAAAGTACCATACCTAAGAGGCTTAAAGGTGAACTAAATAAGATTGCCCTAGCCACAGCATTTGCTGCAGACGCCTCGCTTGATGCCATGCAACTCGCAGAGCGAGCCATGGCATGCAATGTAACTGCTAGGAGAAATGCCTGGCTGCGGCACTGGGATACAGATCCAGCAACCAGGTCCAAAGTTGCATCTGTACTGCTTAATTTATTTATTTTATATTTATATATCAGTTTTATACCCTGCTCTCCCCACAAGTGGGCTCAAGGGAGCTAACCTCTCTGGCGAAGGTCTGGACAGCTACCTAATGGAAGACAAGGAAAGGAGGGAAAGAACAGAAGGAATTTCAACCTTTTTAGTTTGCTGGTACTAAGTCCTTCCCCCACACTGTTTTGGAGAAAGGCCATTATATCCCCCACTTGTGCTTTCATGGGGTCTAATCCCTTGGACTCACACTACCCTGAGGTTTGCCAAGTTCTGTTATATATGTTATTATTGGAGACCTTTCTAGAGGCCAGCAATGTGGAGATAACCTCCAACCCCTAGCCCATAGCGACTAGTTGCCGCCTCTCGATCTCCATGTTGCTAATTGAAACCTGTCCGGTCATGGGTGGACAGTTCCCTTTTGTGTCAGCTGGTCTCGTCTGACTGGAAGATTCCAGGGCTCCCCTGTTGACAGTCTTATTAGGTCCCTGAACCACAACCTTCTCAGTCAGAAGGGTGCCACCACAACCAGTTCAGCTCTTTGTTCCATGACGCACTGTATCACCTGAGGTATTATGGGAATTGGAGGGAATGCATTAAAAAAAGAGTTCATGGCCACTGGCAGTTCAGTGCATTTGTCCCTAGTGTCCCCTCCGTGTATGTCTTAGACAGCAACTTTCTCAATCGGTGGTTCCACCTTGATGCTAGGAGCTCCACCTTTGTGTTTCCGAATCCTTCACTGGTCTTTAGAAACACCTCCCTGTGAAGTTTCCAATCAGTCTGGTCTAGCTACTGTCTGCTCAGCCACTCCGCTAACTCGTTGTTTGTTAACGTAAACTTTGGCCGTCATGTTGTCAGCCCGAATTAGTACATGACGGCCCAATAGTTGGTTTTGCAGTAGCGCTAGTGCCAGTTTTAATGGCCCTGAGTTCTAAGAGATTGATGCTCCTGGTCGTTTCCACTTCTGACCAGGTTCCTTGAACTGTGTTCCCCAGGTAATGTGTTCCCCACCCGAACAGGCTCGCATCTGTTTTTATGACCGTCCTCTGGGGTTTCCCTGAGGGGCACTGCATCGGAAAACGTCGTGGTACAAGCCACCGCTGCAGCTCTTGTCATATCTCCAGAGGTAGAATTATTTGTTTGTGTGTTTTGTGTGCTAGTTCTACTTGGTATTGAAGTAGAAACCTCTGTAATGGCCGTGTGTGGAACCTGGCCCATGGTAGCAGGACTTGTCAGGATAACAACATTCCCAGAAGGCAGGCAAGTGTGAGAATCTTCTGTTTCCGTGGTTCCAGAACCGTCTGCAGCAGTTTTTGTAAGCTTCTCTCTTCTTTCCGTGGACAGGAACACCTTGTCTTGTGTAGTATCTTATCTGAACACCCAGGCGATTGAGTACCCGGGTTGGTTCCAGTGTACTCTTTTCCCTGTTTATCAGAAGACCATGGTCCTGTAGCACCTGAATCGGTAGGTCCAGGCTCTGACATGTCTGTGGGCAGGAATTCCGCTTTAATGAGAATATCATCCATATAGGGATTAAAACCACGTCCTTCATTCTCAAGACCACTATCAGTGATACGAGCCCCTTTGTGAAGATCCGTGGTGATGGTGTAAGGCTGAATGGGAGGGCTCGATGTTGGAAATGTTCGACGTCGTACGCACATCGACCCTCAACTCCTTCTTATGGCAAGGCAAACATCCACAAACAAGCTTTCAGATACTCAGAAGATGCACATCACAAGGAGGCTTACACTATCCAGACTTGACAACCTACCAAAAACAACTTTGCTGATTCCTATAATAAAGATACTATGACATGGAGATCAACTAGACTGGGTCAAACCACTAACTCCTCTCCTGTCTCCACTTACAATTCAGGAAACTATATGGACCACCTCACGAACTCATCCAATCACAACTAACCATAATATATTCCTTATGGTTATCTTGAAAATGTGGGACTCACATAGATCCCAGTTAATTCTGAAGCACTCCAGATTTACTTCCTTCCTCTTCCAACCCTGGTTCCCTCCAGGAAATGACAAATGGTTAAGTGACGGCCGGAGACAAGCAAATATGTCTTCTCTAAAAACATCTTGACTAAAGAAGGTCTATTACCAAAGCTACTATTGGAGCAAAAATTAAAGGCCACAATACCATGGTTTTTCTACCTTCAATTAAGCCATAAGGTGCAACATCTGGACATTTCCCAACTAATGAAGGAACCCCTTACTCCTTTTGAAAAACTCATCAATTCTACTCACCAACACTCCAAAGGCTTAATCACAAGGATATATGACACTCTGATCCATCAAGGAGGAGAAAAACCTATGAAACACCAACACCAATGGCAGCATGATTGTGGGAACATCATCATGGCCCAACAATGGTTACAAATCTGGATTGCCAAATTAATAACCTCACCTGTATTATCGACAATATAGCAGACCCATAAGATTATCTCTCGATGGTACCTCACCCCTGAGCAGATATCCATGATGACATCTTCACACTCGACCTTGTGTTGGAAAAAATGCGGAGAAGTGGAAACTTTTACCCACTGCTGGTGGCAATGCCTCCAAATTAAGACTTTTGGCTAGATGTTCTATATCAAATAAAACTCATCACGGAATACGACATCCCATTTGAACCAACTCTGGTCTTTCTTGATATATGGACCTCAACTGACATACCTGTGCTTCACCGCGGACTAATTACTAGTCTTATTGTGGCTGCTAAAACATCGATCACATCCAAATGGAAATCAGATAAGGCTCCCAAATGATCATGCTGGTTTAATAAAGTCTGGAACCACCTTATCCTGGAAAAAATTACTTACCACTTACATCAGTCAGAAATCTACCCTAAACCATCTAATTTCATAGGGAAATGCTTTCCCTTTATGGAATTTCTCTCTGCCTCAGACATCCAGCCTTTCAACCCTTCATATCTGACATTATTATTATCACTAATTAACATTATAACATATCAACCACAACATCTAGTTGTGTCATTGCTTAGTTTCACTTAAATTACTTATGCAGTTACTTTTTCATAATAGTTCTTTTTATACACTCCTGCTTGTTATTATAACACTTATTGTACTACTTAATATGGTTAACACAATAGTTATACGTTTATCAATGACATAGCTAAAAAAGTGATGAATTATTGATTTACACAATATATTTTGTGTATTATTGTTGAGTGCTAGTCATTATTGAAAAATTTATAAAAATAAACAAAAAAAAACAGAATGGAGTTCCATATAATTAAGAACTCTTGTTAATTTTACAAAGATAAAACGTCCTCCATGTAACTTTGTTCCCAGACAGCACACACACTGAGCAGACGAGCTTTGCTGCATTGTAAGCCTTGAGCACTCTGCTAAACTACTGGAAGTAATTCCAACACAGACAACTTCATGTTTACACCAAGCCAGAGATTTGAGGGACACAAGGGAGGCATCTGGTAAGCAGGGCTTTGTGTGTGTGTGTTTGGTGGTACTCATTGGTACTGAGCACCAGCATTTTGGGAGGAGGCTCTCCCAAGTCTTGACTGAGAAATTGGTGGATGAAAGAATGGATTTTATTGGAGAATACAAGACTTCTGAAACTAGAAGGACACGAGTTGAAATTAGGTTGGCACACTTTTGTATAGTATGGGAAAAGCAGCAACCATAAATATTTCGAACAACATATGTTAAGAGCAACCCTACTAAAGGCATGGGAAAAGGTACAAAATTATGTTATATTAAAATACCTAAATGGGTTTCACCATTAGAGGCCTTCATAAATCCCCTGGTATTCGCAAAAGAACTATTGTGGAGATATGAAGATTTACTAGACAACCAAGATAAAATACTGCAGCAATATAAAGTATATAAAAATATTCATTTGAACTGGTGGGAAAAGGCCCAACTAGACTCTAGGTATACAAAAGACAAGGTTACAGGTTTCTATGATACACCTATAGATTTGGATAAAATTTTGTTTTGTATAGAAGGGAAACTTATAAAGCCTTTTTTAAACTTTATTGTTAGATATGAAAATGCAAGACGAAATTGTAAAAGACTCAATGGTTAAATGGGCACAAAATATAGGACATAACATTCAACTAGACCAATGGTCTAAGTTGTGGGAAGTATACTTGAAATTTACTAAAGCAGTTTCTTATAAGGAGAATATATACAAAATGTTTTATAGATGGTATATGACTCCAGAAAATTTAGCTAAATGGTACCCTAATATGTCCAATTTATGCTGGAAATGAACATTAAAAACAGTTTCATTTTATCATATGTGGTGGACTTGTAAGATTGCTAAAACATATTGGATATGGCTACATGAGATATTACAGGAAATATTAGGCATGAATGTTCCATTTATACCAGAACTTTTTAAATTAAATATTGTACCACAGAATTTTAAGAAAAAAGATACCTTTTGATCATACATGTAACGACTGCCAGAATCTTATATGCCAAATACTGGAAGAAGGAAGAAACACCAACAAAAGAAGAAACAATATATAATCTTTTAGAAGCTGCAGAAATGGATAAATTGACTCTGCAATTAAGAGACAATAAGGAGGAAACATTTTTAAACAACTGGTCAAGACTATACAAATGGATTGAAACTTATCTTGAGAAACTACCAACTAAACATTAAATTTAATGAATGTACTGCAACTGATACAAATAACATGTGTAGGTGGATAAGAAATAGATTCATATAGATTTAAATTTATCTATAGATCAAAGTATATGCTCCATTGTTTTGTGTGTATGTTTTTATGTTCTTTGTAATGTCTTGTCTTTTTTCTGAAAATAAAAAAGCTTTACTAAAAAAATAAGAGAAATTGGTAGAAATATGTGCAACCTTACATATGAGTACCAGAACCCTTTTTTGTAAACAAAACCCCCCACTGATAGTTTGTAACTAAAGCATGCCTGAGATACACTGATAGTACTCTCAATTAGAATATTCTGCAGTCTCCAGAAGTAAACATTTCCACTGCTGACTTGAAATTTCTCCTAAAGATTCAGTTGCAGTTGCTTCTTGAAGTAAAACAAACAAACAAGCAAAAAACAGTAATTTACTTGTTTTCAGTTATATGTGTACATAATAGTATTTTTTTTCTAGGAACATTCACATTTTAAAACTACCAGCATATAGCACCCTATCCTTTACATTGTTTTCCATAGGGGAAATATAACCATTTCATTGAAATTTTCCTTGGAGTCTTTAATTTCTGTACCTGCTTGCAGCTAAACATTTACTGTCAGGCTAACATAGGCTGAAGACAGACTGGCAATCTGGAGCGGGAGAGCTTCGCTTGTGAAGCAGGGGAAGGGAGCCTGTTCAAACAGCCACAGCTGTTCCCCGACTCCCTTCCATGCTTACCCGCTTTCCAGCCACTTCCCTTCCACGTTAGAAGGACACCGGGAGAAACCGGTGTCCAGAGGCCGTCTGCCGCTTGCCTCCTGCTTCGATGCAGTGTGAACTGGAAGAAGCGGGAGGCAAGCAGAGGCGGTGGTGTGAACGCGCCATCGCGGAAATATGCACATGAGCACTCATACACCCATACGCACCCATGCCCCAATACAGGAGGTGGGGAGATTTTAAATTTCTAGACTGCTGATGCAGCCATGCGCCTATGCGCATAGGTGCACATATGCATATTGCTGAAATGGCCCCACCACAAGCTGCGGAGACCGGCCCACCCAGGGCCACTCCACAGCAGTCTGAACACTCCGTTCCGGTATGCTAATGCAGGAGTCTGGCCAGTGTGAACGGCCAGCCCCAGAGCAGTTTCCCCCGCAACTTTCGGCCCTGCTTTCCGCCCGCTCCAGATTGCCAGTCTGTCTTCAGCCATAGAATTTACCACTTTTAAGTTTCTGCTAAGGCTCTTCAGAAACACTATCACACTACTGCTTCATTAGGTATGCACTTAATGTAATTCTTCATTATTATATGATATGGAATTACATGACTCCTTTTTCTCTTCATACACGCCTCATCAAAGAAAATTAGTTCCACAAATTTTAATAGCTCTTTAATTATACCTAGCAAGAAAATTATCATGAAATTTTTGACCTTTTGGGTTTGATCTTTAACATTCTGGAATTTCTTTGCTGGACCGTCCAGCTCTCCTTGCAGTGCTATGAGACTGTAAACAATGAGCAAAGTGGATGGCAGTGCAGTCAAAATATGGAATGCTGAAAAGGTTAAAGTAATAAAATTTCTAACACTGAACATGAACCAATTTGGATATTTTAATATTGTAGCCAGGTTTAATATTGCAGCCCATGTTGGGGAGAGGCTGTGGCTGAATGGTAGAGCATCTGTTTGACATGCAGAAGGTCTGAGGTTCAATCCCTGGCATCTCCAGTTAAAAAGATCAGGTAGAATGTGATGTGTAAGACCTCAGCCTGAGCCCCTGGAGAATCACCACCATTCTGAGTAGGCAATACTGACTTTGATGGACAAAGGGTCTGATTCAGTATAAGGCAGCCTCATATGTTCATGTGTTTGTAAGAAAAAAGAAAAATTGGACGAGGAGAATTCTTCCTATTGGTAATGATTAGAAAGTAGTAGAGATCCAACTAATTTTAGCTACTTTTTATAAAATCTTTTGTTTGGTAGCTGGATCCACTTTTGCACCAAGCAAGTCAGTGGCATTTAACAGTTCCCTGTATCTGCTAAAGAACAGCCACACAGATGAGAAGGTTCTTCAACAGTTATTTAAAAAGCAATAATAAGGAAACTATTGGGAAGAGCAGAATGGGAGAGGAAGGAATTGCTGCCTTCTTGTTAAGTCTTTTTCATTAAGAATGTAAGAAGACCCCTGCTGGATCAGACCAATGGTTAATCTAGTCCAGCACTCTGTATCACACAGTGGCTAACTGTGAGATTGTGCCAATAGACGTAGTCCACAACAGGTCTCCTGAAGCAGAAAGTCCTTTATTTGCAGAAAAGATCTGGTTGGTCAAAAACACTTCTTCTGTTAGTAATGCCCAAGCATAGTAATACAACTACAATTATACCTGATATGAAATAAGCCCCCCCTCGACTTCCACCAATCAATTGGGAGAATTGTTGGCGCCCAAATATACTGGCCAACTGTTCCCAAGGAAAGCACGGTAAATTAGGTTCCCAAGCAAAGACACCATCAGGATCTGTGGGGCGGATGTTCCCAAGGGTAAAATCAAGCAACAGAGCAATTTGCACCTGTGAATAAAATAACATGTAGCAGGAAGATTCCAGGCTGTGAGCTAACAAGGAGCGAAAGAGAGATAAGAGCGAGTGAAAGCTAATAAGGAGTGAGCATGCGCAGAGTGAGCAAGAAGTGCACTCCTGCGGTGGGAGTCACTCTACTGATGCGATCTCCCATCCGGGACCTAGAAGAGTAGATATAGAACTCAAAACAAAGGCAATGTTAAATAGAAACCATTGACAGTGTTAACTGATATGATTGCAACAGAACCATGGCAGTGCTAACTGACACCAACCAATTTCTCTGGACGGCCAACAACAGAGACTGAGACCGAGGCCTTCCCCTGATGTTGCATCCTGGCTCTAGGATTCAGAGGTTTAGAGCCTCTGAATGTGGAGGGTCCCCTAAGTTACCATGGTTAGTAACCATTGATAGATTTATCATCTATGAATCTATCTAATCCCCTTTTAAAGCTGTTTATTCCTGTGGCCATCACTACATCCTCTGGCAGCAAATTCCACATTTTAATCACTCTCTGAGTAAAGTACTATTGCCTTTTGTCTGTCCTGAATCTACTGCCCATCAGCTTGATTGGATGCTCTCAAGTTCTAGTATTTGGGGACAAGGTGAAAAAAATTCTCTTTGTCAACTCTCTCCACCTCATAATTAATTTAATAAACCTATACCATGCCCTCCCCCACTTAGGCGTCTCTTTTCTAAACTGAAAAGTCCCAGAATCTTCAGACTTTCCTGATAGGGAAGGTGCTCCAACCCCCTAATAATTTTGGTTGCCCTCCTCTACTTTTTTCAGTTCTGCGATTTCCTTTTTTGAGATACTGTTCATGGTATTCCAAATGAGACCGCACCATAGATCTATACAGGGGCATTACAATATTGGCTGTTTTATTCTCAATCCCTTTCCTAATAATCCCTAACATAGAGTTTGCCTTTTTCACTGCTGCAGCACACTGGGTTGACACTTTCATTGAGCTATCCACTACTGATAAGAGCAGATACTACACTTGATCTTTTGGGGCACCAAAAAGCAGAAGAAAGAGTTAAACAGCTTCTCTGAGATCAAGCTTTACAATCGGACAGAGCACAGACATGAACACATCCAATGATTTGACAATATACTAAATGCTTTGAACCAGCAGATTACCTCAGATACTTCACGATCTCCAAATATCAGAGACTCTTTACCCTTGCACACATTAACGTTCTACCCTTGGTCCTCCTGGAAGGCAGATACTATAATGTCCCACTCTCTCAATGGCTCTGCCCATGCCATGCAGGGAAACTAGAGTCTATTGAACATATTCTGCTGCACTGCCAGTTTTATAACAATATCCAATCTCAATATATAGTTCCAATTCTGTTAACTTTACCAGGAAGATCTGAACAACTATATGTCTCCCTCCTTCTTGCAGACTTTCCCAGGACA
Source organism: Lepidodactylus listeri (assembly GCA_029233225.1). NCBI lineage: Eukaryota > Metazoa > Chordata > Lepidosauria > Squamata > Gekkonidae > Lepidodactylus > Lepidodactylus listeri. Next base: position 110,628,400 of record JARCFY010000001.1, on the reverse strand, counting down.
ACTAATAAAGTTGCAAAATGTTCCCTTCAGGCCTATAGGATATGTAAACTCCTGATTGAAGTTCAGAAATAGTCTCTTAGATGGAGGAAAGTACCTCTTCGCCACCCCATAATTTGTGCTCAGTGTGCCCATTGCAATGCATGTTCCCCTTACTCTTTTATATCTTTATGTTATCTCTATTTCTTCTCTTATTATTATTGCTGATTCTTCGAAGCTGATTTTGTTAAAATAAACAATTGATCGATTGAGCTATCCACAATGACCCCAAGATCTTTCCCCCTCTTAGTCTCAGCAAATTCAGACCCATTAGCCTATACTTGAAGCTAGTTTTTTTCTTTTTGTCCCAATTAGTTCTAATTATAATTTATAATTGATGCTTTCCAAAGTACTTTTGGACTGGTACTATGCCTGCAGAAATGTGACTGCTTCAAATATTTACAGCCTGACCCTAAGTAACATCCATTAGGGATCTTAAATAAATGACATAACTCCTGTTACTGAGCCATAGGTCTAATCTAACATTAGTTCAACATTCTGCCTCCCAAGCACCTCTTCTTAATGTGCTTCTTAATGTGCTGCATTCAACCACTTGTACCTGATATCTCAGATGTCTGTATGCATCACAGATGAAAGGATACTGTGTTGGCCTCAAGTTACGGTAGTTTGCGGAAATTTCCACAGCAGGGAGCAGGGCCAGGCAGCAATGCTTTCTGGCACAAGGTATCATTTCTGTGTAAGGAAAGGATGAGGAGACCTATTCCCCCTCACTTTCCATTCTCTTTATTGCTCCAAATTCCTTTCTACAATGTGTTATTTTTCTGAATAACAGCAGAATTTCTATCGTTAATCCCTGATTATGTAACATGCACACTTGGTATACCTTTCCATTCCTTCAGTCCATTCACCCCCATGTGACTAAAGCATACATATACTGGTAAAATACTGCAAAGATTATAAACACATGAAGCTGCCTTATACCATGTCAGATCACTGGGCCACCTACCTTCTGAAGTCAGTCATATACCTACCATTGACCCATAGCATGTAGCCTGTACGTTTGGTTGAAAAACCTCTTTTGTATGGTGTGTGACTGATGTGTACATGTGAACTAGCGCTTTTGTAAAATAACACACACAAAAAGTCTTGACATATTTATTCATTGTATATTTGGTCATATTTCAACATATTGATTTAAAAATTGTGATGCCCAGAAAATAGGGATGTATATTTGGATATCTAATAAAAATCTGAGCAAAATCCTATTTGTTAACTTTTAATGGCTAATTCAATTCAAATAGTACTTGTGTTATTTTCTCTCTCCCAGAGATGTGTTGAAATATCAGTTGGTGTTGCCTGTTTCTCTGTCTGTTGCTATCAGATGGATTTCCTTTCCTTCAGCTCCATTTGGCAGAGGTTCAGTGTCCACTGTCATTTAATTATTTTCTTCCCCCTCCTTCTGCTCTGCTCCCCCCACACACACACTTTTACTGGCTTAGAACAAGTCCACATTGTATTGCATTTTACTTAACAGACCCAAGCATTGTCAAGATAGGGAAGAAAATACTCTCTATTTGTTTTTCTTCTCGTGAAGGAGAAAAAGAGTAGTGTTTGACCAGCACAGCTGTATTTTACACAGTATTTATAATACAGAATACACAGAATTATGCCATACTGTTATTCTTAGGCACTTCTAGTTACATTTTAAAGTATTCCTATTTCTATGGCATTTGCTTGTCTCTTACTATGCTTTGCAAGCATCTCAGGCATCATTAACTGCTAAACAGCTGACAATGACTGAAATTGCTTTTGTATAAATATGTGCAGTGCATTTTTCCCTTTCATATATATTTCTCAAGGCCACATGTTACTATATCACTGATCTGACCTCCATATATCACCAGAAATGTGCTACAAAATCAGGAATGTTCCGTTTAGCAGTTTTAAAAAGGAAATGTAACATACACAACAGAATTATGATTCTTCAAAATTGGGGGGGCGGGGTTAGATCATTATTTGTTTTCTCAGTTCTGAGCACATGGCATAATTGCAAATGCCCCCCCCCCCCCACTCTAGCACAGTGCCACGGAGTCTTTGAGTGCCTGAACAAAGGTTTTCTGATGAAAAATTGGCCTTTGCAGATGATGGAGAAAAAATCCACTTAGCACTTAAAGTAACATTAGTCCAGATTCAGCACTAGTAATGGCAGCCCATGGAAGAAAATCATTTTATGGTGCTGGACTAGGATTGTGTTGGCTGGTCTCACATCTTCACTCTGCCAGCCTTACATGTCAGAATCTACCTTGGTCCAGGTCTGACTGAGACACAATATATTTTGTACAGCAGTATCCCCACACAAACATATCTAGGGTTGCCACACCCCTGGTCTGGATGGGGGTTCTCCTGATTTTGGGGGGTTTCTACCCCCCCCCCCCCCAAACAGGGATGTCACACAGTGACACTCTACTTTTAGGACAAAACTTTATGGTTTCAGGCCAAAAAAACACATAGTTTCCCCCAAAAATGCAGAGTGTTGCCACACGACATCCCTGTCCACCCCTAGAACACTCCCTGAATCCCCCCACTATCATGCCAAGGAGACCGGGAAACCTTAAACATAACCACACTTAAGGACCAGCACAAATCAAAATTCCCAGAGGAAAACTTGAAGCCCTTCATCCAAGAAGAAGTTCCATCCAAGGAACTAGGGATTCAGGGAAAGCACAGGACCCTAGACAAGGCTCGTGAACACATGAAGCTGCCTTATACTGAATCCAGGGGCCATTTAATAGAAAAAGAGGTGCAGGAGCTCATTAGCATAATCATTAGCATAACTTATTAGGATATGCTACTCCACCTGACATCACCGGAAGTATGTCAGAAAGAAAGAAAGAAAGAAAGAAAGAAAGAAAGAAAGAAAGAAAGAAAGAAAGAAAGAAAGAAAGAAAGAAAGAGCTGGCAGAGAGGGGACAGCTACTAACCCAAGCCTCAGAAATACCACTATTCTGGGAGGATAGCTTCAGTGGTGGTTGAAGCCTTCAGAAGGCTGGTCGGAGGAACAAGGACCTTTCCAGGGGACAGGGTCACTTTACTGCAGCCATGACACAAGCAGGCATTCCCCCACAGGAGGGGGGCCTGGCACCAACTCCCGGAGCTGCGCTCCCCCGAGCTCCTGCTCAAAATGACCCCTGACTGAATCTAGCCACTTTTGTCCACATGGACTTGCAGCACCTCTATAGGGTCCCAGGCAGAGATCTTTCACATTGCCTAATGGATGGTCCTTAAGTAGAGATGGTAGGATTGAGTGACACCCCTCACCCCTCCAGAACCTCACAGTCAGTTTTTGGCCAACAAGGCAGAGAGTGAGCCTGTGCAGAAAGTTATTCCAGACAATTATGCATACATCTTGCCAGAATATGTATGCTGTAGCAAGCAGACCTTAGATTTCAACTTAACAGTATTTAAGAAGTCAGCAAATCATTTAAAAATTTTAAGTGTACTGGAATATAGGCAAATTTTACCTATTAACATGTTGTCATATTTTGTCATAAACAATTCTTAAGGGTCATAAAAAATCTTTTCAGGTATTTGATTGTGGTTCAAGGGTAGTAAAGATTGTAATCCATGTGTTGTTGTTGTTCTTCTTGTAGTTAATATAAAGCAGACATGAAGTAATTGTTCCACTCTTGGCTACAGTACTGGGCTATTCAGTGGAAGAGCTAGTTACCCTTTCCCCTTATGTGGCAAATGTATATATTAGGGATGCCAGCCTCCAGGTGGGTCTTGGGGACCTCCTGGAATTACAGCCCATCTCCAGACTACTGAGATAATTTCCCCTGGAGAAAATGGCTGCTTTGGAGGGTGGACTCTGTGGCATGGTACCCCACTGAGGTCCCTGTCCTCCCCAGGCTTCACCCCCAAAATTTCCAGGAGTTTCCCGATCTGAGCCTGGCAACCTCAGCAGGAATGAATTTGTTTGTTTGTTTTAATATAGCTATTGGGAATAGATGCTTGATGTTGAAAGAGTCCAGTTAACCAAACATTATAATGTGTTTGAATTAATGTATTGAATTATTGGTAAAGGTCAGTTGACCATATAACAAAGCTGACTTGGTTGAGAGTGTGTTTGTAGAAATGCTTCAACTGAAACCTGACCTTTGCTGGTACAATAGTTATTTCCTAGTGGTTACTCTCTGTATTGAGCCTTTCTTTTCCACCTGCTTGTAATGCTTGCTCTACATCTGCTAGAGTTTGACCAAAAATGCCAGATGGCAAATTAGAGAATACGCACAAGCCTCATGATCTGTAGACTCTAGTTTTGTGAAGTACAGATTGATTTATTAACACCAATATAGTTTTATACTTTACATACATAGGTTCCTGTGCCAACATGACAGCCAGAGCATGGACGTCATATGTTTGGGGTGGGTAGCTGGTACAAACATAATTCTCTTCTTTGGGTAGAAAGTTACCATCTGCATAGGACTAATATTTATTTATTTATTTATTGAGATTTATAGCCCGCCTAGTTGGATATACCGACTCAAGGCGGCTAACAATATTAAAACCAACATTCATATATAAGTTAAAAATCCATACATCCATATAAAATTAACAAATAAACCCACAAAGATGGCGGTAATACAGAACTCATCGTTAGCAAGGCAGTGCAATGGACCGACATCAGAGCAGCAGCCTAAAGATTACAGGGCAGTAAGTCCACCAGCCAGTTTCATAGGCCGGTGATCTCACCACCATTTTTCCAGATGTTGTTACCCCCCCAATGGTGGCTCCTAGTCAAAGGCCTGATGGAAGAGCTCCGCTTTGCAGGCCCTGTGGAACTGCAAGAGGTCTTGCAGGGCCCTGATGTCCTCCGGGAGGTCATTCCACCAGTGAGGAGCCACCACTGAGAAGGCCCTGGCCCTAATGGTCGTTAGCCTGGCCTCTCTAGGGCCAGGTGATGTTGGGTGCCTGACCTCAGTGCTCGCTAGGGTATGTACGGGGAAAGGCGGTCCCTTAGGTAGGCAGGCCCCTGACCATATAGGGCTTTAAAGGTTAGCACCAGCACCTTGAACCGGACCCAGTACACTATAGGCAGCCAGTGCAGCAACCTCAGCACAGGCTGGACATGGTGTCTTACTGAGAGACCCATCAGCAGCCTGGCTGCGGCATTCTGCACCAGCTTCAGCCTCTGGAGCTGGGACAAGGGCAGCCCCATGTAGAGAGCATTGCAGTAGTCTAACCTCGAGGTGACCATTGCATGGATCACTGTCGCCAGGTCATTGCGTTCAAGGAAGGGAACCAACTGCCTAATCAGCTGTAGGTGGTAAAAGGCTGCCTTGGCAGTGGCTGCTACCTGGGCATCTATAGTTAAGGAGGCATCCAGGAGCACTCCCAGATTCCGGACCCTCAGCACTGGCACCAAAGGTGCCCCCCGAAGGCCGGTAATGGGATCCCTACCCCCGGCCCGCTCTGACCCAGGCACAGGACCTCCGTCTTCATTGGATTCAATTTCACTCAGCTCAGCCTGAGCCAGCCCGCCACATCCTGAAGCACCCGCTCTAGGTCACTTGGGGTGGCATTGGACCAGCTGCCCAATATTTAATATTTAGTTGCACAGTAAATACAGATAACCTATTGACAGGAGATATAGTAATGGGGTTGCTATTGCTCACCTGTTCATTCCCCCCCCCCCCTTTAACTAAGAGTGAAAAATAACAAAGACAACAGGGTTTCTCTTTTCCAGTGAAGAGAGAATAACTTAGCATAAGCAGTGCATTTTTGTGAAATAATTGTTACTTAGACAAGTGTTCAAAATAAGATGTGTTGGATGGCCAATTCACCCTTAAAAATTATTCCCACACTTATAACTGTGATGGGAAAGAGATATCCGAGAACTTGAGATTTTCTATGGCAGTGATCACCAAATTACATCTGTTTATTGTCTTCCCAAGATAAATAACACCTGGGGCAAAGAGTGTCTTTGGTGCCCCATCTCCAGGTCAGCTTTGCAATATTGCCAAGTTGTGTGGCTTCTGCAAGATTGCAAAACCTAGCAGTGTAACTGGCCTTATAGAGCCTCTCTAGCTTTCCCACCAGTGTCTGTAATAAAGACTCAGAACAAGCAGCTGTCCTGTGCTGCTTTTGTTTCAGTGCTCTTTTCCTGCTTCAGTTTTGGAATCCAAGTGAAGCTTCCCAGGCCATAGCTCTCTCCCCCCTCCCCCCAGGTCTTCTCCTCCATCTCTCTCTTTTTAAAAAAGCAGTGTCACTCTTAACTGTAGAGTTGTACAACCCTCTAGAATGGGTCTGAAATCTCCAGGAGATGACTCAAAGCAGTCCTTCTAGAAAATTAAACACTATTACATTACAGAAACTTCCAACATTACATTAAGTTGGAAAAAAATATAGGAATAGCTTCAGTCAGTATTAGCACCCGTACTTCCCAAAGAAAGAGCACTTTCTTTTCTAAGTCAGGATGAAGAAGGAGGCTTGTCAGGTGATGTAGCTAGGCTAGTATTACAGCAGAAAATTAGCAGCATCAAGGATATTCTTGAAGCCCCCTCAGTTTAAGAGGTAGACTGTTAATTTCCTTTCATGAACTTTTCTTTTCTGAGGCCCTGAACCTCTCATGCCTCTCTTCTTTAGGCTCATTTTTAGAGCTCCAGTTCAAGTCGTACCCTCTGCCTGCAGAACTGTGTAAGTTATGTATGATTTCTTTGTTTGCTTAAATGCCCATGACATTTTACTGCTTTATTTTTTGAATTCTGAAAATAACAGTTGGCCCAATATATAGAACTGAAGTAACCACATGCAACAGCTGTATTTGTGAAAATGCCTTCTAAAAAGCTGCCTGGAGCACAGAACAGAAAACACAAAGTTGCAAAAAAATGCAGATATGCACAAGTTCTTTCAGCTGGCTGAATCAGTGGGTTTTCCATGCAGCGGTAATGTGAATGTAAAGGTGCTCAAAGAATACAGTGGAAATGTTCCAGTTTCCATCACTTTAGAAGATGGTGACAGATCAGCCTCTGATTAGAGGCGAAGCAGAATAATGTTACAGAAGGAACCACATCAGACCACACTTACACTGCAAGCCTAAGAACATTTTCCTAGGAGTAAGCTCCACTGACCACACTTCAGTATGATTCTGTATAGACCTGCTAAGGATTGCACTGTTTGCAATAGTACCGCTGATTCTGCATTGTGGCCAGGGGGAATGCAGCCTGAATTTATAGTGGTAGTTCTTTCCAAAGGTAATTGTTTCCAAAGGGTCAAGTGAAATTGAGGATATCACTTTTCCTGTAGATCAGAACATCATTTCTCAAAAACTTTTCTTGAAAGAGTTATAGACAAAGGTCAGAACTAGAAAAAGTGCTGGTTTGTATAGTCTAAAAAGTACTGACAAGCTTTTTTGCTTCTGCTGCAAAATATTTCCAGGAGGTACTACTGCCAGTTCTTCAGTTGGTGTCATGGGCCAACCAACTGTCACCTCCCCTTTGGAGGAAGAACCAGAGGAGTTGGGCCCCACACTGGTCAACTACCCACCTAAGCAGCTGGATCAAGAAACAGGCCCAGTGAGGGAAGCATCAGGAAATGAAAATGCTTCCCAGCCATAGCCAGGTTTCTTATTTTAGCAGGAGACAACAGAAAGGATGCAGAGGCCAGAGACTCGGTTTCCACCAGGTTCTCCTGAACCAGTGGAGTGTAGAAGAAAGAGGGAACACTTGAGACCTTTGGATGGAGTGCTTGCCTAATGGCACAGCAGCAATCAATATTGGCTCCTCGAGAAGAGTCTTTTCAGGAGTAGGCTTGAGATGCTGATAGAAAGCAGCAAGGACTGACACATGGAGGATGAGGAATCCACCAGGAACAAGTGACACCTGGGCATTGGATATAAGTCAGCCAAAGGATCAGTTAAAAGGAACACGCTGAGCAAGGCTTGGTGTGGAAGCAACTTTGTTTGCCATCTTCCTGTGAGGTGACCTACTCAGTGAACAGAGTGCTACCTTGCACTCTGTCCTGTTTAACCTGTGCTTGCCTTTTCTGCTAGAAACCCAGAACCCTCATCCTGCCCTGGCTTCAGAGCTTTAGACCCTGAACTCCAGACCCTCCTTTCCCCTGACCTTTGGACTGAACCCTAGGCTCCCTGACTCCAGACAATTTAATAGACCATAATCTTGCTTTCTGTCTTACTTGTTACTGTTGTATTTGTGCATCTTGGAAACCCCGGGCAGAGTAAAAGCACCAGGCTTTGCCCTGATCCCAACATTTGGGAATACTGGAAGTAGTGACTGGAAACACTCACCGTATTTTTCGCTCCATAAGACACACCTGATCATAAGACGCACCTAGTTTTTAGAGGAGGAAAACAGGAAAAAAAATATTCTGAACCAAATAGTGTAATAATTTTTTTAATAAACTATAACAGAATAACATTTGAACCATGTGAAGTGAACAGCAGTCAACAGTGGCATTAAGAACCATTATTACTGTCATTAACAAATGGAGAGACTTAAAGATTTGAGTACTCTAGTTTTCTGGAAACCCCAAGAACTCATCATCGCTAGAGTCAGAATTTATGAAGCTCATTTGCTCATAATCACTGACATCACTTTCTTCGCTGTCTTCATATAAGATACCGTCTTCACTTCCATCTAAGGCATTGCTAATGCCACATTTTTTGAATGACTGTACAATGATCTCCTCCTTCACTGAGTCCCATGATGTTTTCACCCATTCACAAACTTGAGTGATGGTGGGCCTCTTCATTCGTCCAGTAGATGTCAGATCATGATTACCAGCAGCCATCCATTTGTTCCACTCTTCTCTCATTAAGACCTTAAATGGCTTGTTGATGGAAACATCAAGAGGTTGCAACTGGCTAGTAAGACCTCCGGGAATTACAGCTAGATGAGTCTTCACTCCTTTGAAGCACTTTTTTGTTGGTTCGCTAATATGTGCTCTAAACTGGTCAAGCACTAATAAGGCATGTTTTTTCAGAAGTCCTCCAGGACGTTTGGACCACACCTTTTCAACCCATATTCTGATTCCATTTTCATCCATCCATCCTTTCTCATGTACGTGTACAACAACTCCTCGCGGAACCACTTCTTTTGGAAATGTTTTCCTTTTGAAAATCAACATGGGTGGCAATTTGGTGCCATCAGCACAGCAGGACAACACAGCTGTGTAATGGGTCTTCCCATGCCCTGAAGTTTTTACAGTGATAGTTTTGGCACCCTTCATATCTACAGTCCTATTAGATGGTACATCAAAGGTTAGCGGGACTTCATCCATATTCCCAATCTGGCCAATTTCAAAGCCATTTTTCTTCCTAGCATCAATAACAAATTTATGAAAGGACAGAATTTTAGATTCATATTCTTTTGGCATTTTTTGTGCAATTCTAGTTTTGGTCCTCATAGCAAGACCACATCGCCTCAAAAATCTGTAGCACCATGATGGTGATCCTGTAAAATCCTGAATGCCTTTCTCTATAGAAATGTGTTTCGCTTCAAATATGATCACTTTTGTCGAAACAGAGAAGCCATTATTCCACTGACATATAATCCATTCTTTCATGTCCACCTCCAACTGTGGCCACTTTGCAACATGCCCACGAAAAGTGTGCTTACTTTTATCTGCTTTTTGCAATTGATCCTCCTGTTTTCTCCACTCTCTAATCATTTTTTCAGTTGGAGGAGGCCCAAAATTTCTCTCCGCTGCTCTGTTTCCATGCTTCTTAGCATATTTTACTACCTTTAGTTTAAAAGGAATTTTATATGCTAACCTTTTCTGCTTTATCATCTTTGCAAGGGTAGAGTGAGGTACTGTAGTATTTTTCTGTAAGAAATGAAGGAACTGTCAGTATCATTTCTTCAATGTTTACCATTGAGCACTAACCATTTGCGTTGTCACTAAGCGCTGAACATTTGCATTACCACTGAGCGCTGACCATTTGCGTTGTCATCGCTGGCCTGCACATTATCACTGACCACTAACCTGCACTAAATTACCAACCTGGTCAGTAATTTATTCGCGTAGTCATGTAGAGGCCTGACCAAGTGGAAGCAATTTTTAGCAGCCATCACCTCTCTGTGAGAATATATGACACTACACCAGCTGTCTGTGGGGGGAATTGTGTGGCTTGAAGCAGCACTGCCCCAGCCACTTGCACATTTTTATCTGCTCCTGAATTGGTATGGGAGGGATGGTGATGTAATGGTCAGACTAGGATCTGCAAGACCCAGGTTCAAATCTACATTCTGTCATGGAAGCTCATCAGGTGACTTGGGCCAGTCACTCTCTGTCAGCTTAATCTATGTTCTTCTGCAGTCCATGGGAATATGATGACTTTTCAAAGTAATGCTGCACACTGAACAGGTGCAAGAAACAATTGTAATTCTGTACCACCTCTACCTTTCAGAGTAAATATAATTTTCTTATGGTGACATTCCAAACACACAATCATAAGGCCCCATTCAAGAAACTGCTTCCAGTAATGCAGGTTCCAGCCAGTGTGTAAGGCATGGAAGTTTGGCTGACACACTCAGTCAACACCCTCACTATAGTATGCTTTCCAGAAGCAGTATAAGCAGCCGCAGAGGTGAAACCTGCTACTTGAGCCAGAGAGCAGAACTGCCCAAAAGAATGACAACAAAAGCTCTTTCACTTGTTGCCATTGTTATAAAATTGCCAGAATTCATCCTTTTAAACACTATACATATCAAGAGCAGTATTTCTTTAAGTTCTGAACAAGGTATAAAACAGGGGTCCTCAAACTTTTTAAACAGGGGGCCAGGTTACTGTCCCTCAGACCGTTGGAGGGCAGGACTATAGTTTAAAAAAAAACCAACTATGAAGATGGGCTTTTTCTTTGGTTATTTTGCGGGTAGGGAAGGCGTGCGGGGGGGGGGGGAGGTGCGCAAAAAGGCACTGTTGACGGGGCTGTTGTCTTTCCCTCTCCGAAGAAACAAAGAACACGGCATCCTCACAAACTTTTTAAGGCAGCAAGCCCCCAGCTGCTTCTCCCTGAAACTCCACTACTGCAGGCATCATGATGGGAAAGAGAAACCTCTCTCTCTCTCTCTCCCCCTCCGATTCCCAGCAGCACAAAAAGCCTCGAAAAAGACCCCCGCCCAGCTCTTGGGACTGGCACAGGTCTCCTAGCTGGCTGAGAGGCCTCTCAGCCAGCTAGGAGACTTGGGGCCAGCCGGAGCGCCTGCCACCCCACACTTACCCTCTTCCAGTCTTCCTTTTGCCTCCTCCTGGCTGACTGGAAGCAGGGCGGCGGGGCTTTGTCATGTGGCCCGGGACGAGTCGGCTGCAATTTTTCTGCTGCTTTGTGTGCTGCTGGGAATTGGAGGACAGGCAGCGGCACACCCGGAGGGCCAGAAAAATGCCCTCAGCGGCCCGCATGTGGCCCGCGGGCCGTAGTTTGAGGACCCCTGGTATAAAAGAACAAAACCTGTCTCTTTTTTAACTTACTACAATAAAACAGAAACGACGTATTCTTATAGCAACGATTTATTTCCCACACACACACGCACACCCCGAAGTGCCTCGTGAGTAGGAAATACTCACTCAATGAAGTACCTGGCTCCCTCCCCCACCCCCTTCCCAGGAAAGAGAGAGAGAGAGAGACAAACACTGGAGAGCAGCAGCAGGGGGACGGGGAGAGAAACGAGCGGGAAGCAGAGGGCATCTTCAGTCCCCGAACTCAATGAAGTACCTGGCTCCCTCCCCAACCCCCTTCCCAGGAGAGAGAGAGAGAGATAAACACTGGAGAGCAGCAGCAGAGGGACACGGAGAGAAATGCGTGGGAAGCAGAGGGCGTCTTCAGTCCCAGACCCCCGCGCCGCCGCTGCTGCCACCAGAGGGGAGAGAGACGGGCCGGGCACCCAACTGAGCGGATCATGTGGCCTGAGTTGATGGGCTCCCCGGTGAGAGGATGCAGCCAAGTAGTTGAGCGGGTCAGGTCACTAAGGAGGGAGAAGCGGCAAACATGCACCTCTTAGTACAGCCTGTGGGGGAGGAGAGGCAGTGGCGGGGGGGAAGGAGGAGGAGGGAACTGAGCTGCACCCCCCCCCATTTCCCACCTGGAGACTTACTCGATGAAAAAGACCCGGCCGTCCCCACAGATGCCATAGGACCAGTGCTCAGGTAGAGTGTCCCGCCCCACTGCCTCGGCCGCCGCCATGTTCGCCACACTCACAAGCCTCTGTCTGTTGGAATGGGCGGGGGGGTGCAAGGTGAGGCAAAGACAAGGCGGGTGCCCGGTGCCCTGCTCTGCTCAGCAGCGCCACCAGGCAGGGACTGGGGCAAGGTGCAAACAAAACACGTGTCCCGCCCACTCTGAGTGGACCCTCTTCTTCTCCCCGCAGGCGGCTCCACCTCACCCAGATGGTGTGCCGGCCTGGGAATTCGGAGGGGGACTGCAGCGCCTCCTTTTGCATTGCGGTTGCCTGGAGGAGTAAGGGAGTGGGAGCGGGGGGGGGGATCATCCCGGCGGCTCCGTCGGGGAAGCATTGCTATTTAAGTAACACAGCTGCATGTTTTACGCACTTGCCTAAGTGAAAATCCTATTGGAGTTCAGTGGGGCACATTCTGTAGGGGGGGTTTCTCCCCGGGCAGTATTTGCTCAATTCCCCCCCCCCCACTTTTTTGGGGAGAAAAAGTGCATCTTATGGAGCAAAAAATATGGTAAGTGATATTCTGAAATGGCATGAAAAGTCATCCAGCCATTTGACTGCATTCTACAAGTGGATGGAAACTGAATCCAGGTTTAGATTAAATATGTGCATTGATGTAGAACACCATCAGATTATAAGACAAGAAATTCAGCATTGGAGGGGTGTGCTTGAATGCTTAATGGCTATTATGGTGTTCCTGGAGACACACAACTTGGCATTCTGGGGATATTTGAATAAGCTCTTCACAGACAACAATGGAAATTTTCTAGATTTCATACAGTTGCTTGGCAAGCCTGATGCGGTAATGCACGAGAATTTGTGACATATATCTTCAAAAGAATGTAATGATCACTACTGTCGGAAAACCATTCAGAGTGAACTGATCACCGTTATGGCCAACAAAGGGTTAGAAAACATACACAACAGGTTAGACAAAGCTAAATATTAGTCTGTTGTATCAAAATCCATGCCTGATGTGAATTGCTCTGAAAAGAATATCATTTACAGTGAGATTTGTGGATGAAGATGGAGGCAAAACTTTGTGTAAAACATTTCCTAGGATCCAGGGCAGTTCCTGAATCAACATGACAATGCTTTATAGAGATCTTACAGAGAATGCTGGAGAAAAATGACATAGAGGTTTGCCATGGTCAAGGTTATGATAATGATGCCAACATGAAGAGACAAAAGAAAGGTGTTCAGGCAAGACTACTTATATTGAACCAAAACACTTAATTTGTACCCAGCAGCAGCCACTCTCTCAGTCTGGTAGTTTCAGATGCATTATCATCAAAGGAATCTATTTCTCTTTTTGGTGTGCTAGAGCATACCTTTGCGCTATTTTCTGCCTCTGTTCAACAGTGGCAGATACTGAAAGATAATGTGCCCAGCCTTACTGTGAAATCATTGAGTGGCACTTGCTGGGAAAGTCACAGAATATGTGAAGTTTATTTGATATCAAACAAAAAAAGTTTATGCTGCTGGGATGAAAATAGATGAGTTGCCTCAAGCAGATATAGGACTTCACCATGAAGCACAGTATATAGAAGACCAAATGACAGACTTCAAGTTCTTACTATCATTCGTAGTACAGAAGTCTCAAAGGGAGTAGATGGTTTTTCTTTCAATAGCTTTTTGTTTAGTTTTTGGCAAGTCTTCTTTATTTTAGAATATTTATTTATTTAATTAAACTTATGAATCGCCCACCCTGCAAGCAGGCTTTGGGTGATTTACAGCCTTATAAAACATTTTAAATACAATCAATATATAAAATTATATTTGCCAACAGTAAATCAATAATTTAAAACCAATATAATAATCCCCCTTTGTCGGCCACACCACTGACTTGCACGGCAGGGCAGGGCAGGGTACGGGGAGGGGGAGGGGGGCATAGGAAGGAAAAGAAGGGTGCCAGTCTTAACCTCCCAATGCTGCCTTTCACTAAAAGCATGGCAGAACTTCTCTGCCTTACAGGCCCTGTAGAATTGTATCGGATCCCGCAGGGCCCTGATTTTTTCGGCAGAGAGTTCCATCAGGTCAGGGCCAGGACCGAAAAGGCCCTGGCTCTAGTCAAGGACAGTTGGACCTCCTTATCCATTGCATAAATGTTTAAAAAGCAAACAAAAATAGTTATATAAGTTACCAGATTTTCAACCATTCTGCCAGGTTATGCATGCGTATATAAATAGTTATTTGTCATTTAGACATGATGAATTGTCACCTTCTGAACTAACCTCCTGAAGCTCAGCTTGGAGCTGTGGCATTTCCTGCAACTTAGCTTGGTGCCCCCTGCACCCAAACTGGTACTTCCTGCAGCTTGGTACCCACAGTGGCCGTCCAGCTTTCTCACCCCGAAGGCCATAGATCTATGATGCTCATGGGTGACTTTGGAGCAGTTTCTCATTCTTAGACGAAGCTACCTCAGAGTTGTTGTGATTAAATAGGGTATAGAAAAACTTCTACATTAGGCAGCTTGCTGGAAGGATGGAATAAAATATAATATGTAGCTTCTTCAAGCATATATCTGAAGGAGTGTGATATAAACGTGCCCAAAACATTAACTATAAAAGTACATCCTTTGTTCAGACCCATGTTCATTTTTAAAATAATTAATTTCCTTTCCTTCTTCCTATTTAGATGCTGTTATTTTGATGACACAGTGTTCTTTATTTCAGCTTTTCATATTTTATAAGTAAAAAAATTCCTAGTTCTAGTCTGATTTTGTTTTATTATGATTATAATACAGTACAATTATAATTTAATGTCAATATTTATAAGCATACACCAGTCTTCCAGAGTTAATAATAATACTTAGATTGTCCAGCAGTAATTATAATTAAATTATAGGTTGTCAGGTTCACATAGATTTCAGGACACACAGTGATTAGCTTTGCTTCACTGTCTTTTTACCACCCATAATATAGCTATAATTTAATGACAAGGGATTATCTAACATACTCAGATTCTAATTCTTTTCAGTCAAAACAGTTGATTTTGGGGTGCACATTTTACTTTCTCCATAAAATCTATAATTTTCACCACCTGCCCCAAATCAGCAGCTACTGCATGCAGTCTAGATATGTGTTAATTCTGATTAACAAAAAACCTTGCCTATGCTTGGATTTTTTAAATTTAACTATTAACTACATAATAATGCAAGTAAAAAATTGTTTTGCTCAGATGTCACGTGATACACAAGAGGGCATTTCCTGGTTCCAGGTTAATTGTAAAGCTTGGAATAAAATTTTGTAAGTTGATAGCCATGGTGGGGTAATAAGGGATAGCTTGTTAGCACTAAGGCCCAATTTACACCTCCCCTCTGAAGTAGTTTGACTGCTGTCTTTTCCAAAGCTCATTTCACGCTGGTTTCAAATTTCACTCCAGTGGGTCTGAAGAGTGCTAAGCAACAGCATTTGTTTAAAGCAGTATAATGCTAGCTTGACCACAGGAGGGCAATTAACAAATGTAAACAATAATTTATAAACTAGAACGAGTATGGTTTGAAACTAGAAACAGGTATAGACAGGGGTTTTTTGAAACTAGAATGATTCTAGTGGGAAAGTCAGATGTAAATTTGACCTAAATGTCAGTGTTCCCTCTAAACTGAGATAAAGTGAACTAGCTCACAGTTTTTTAGCCTCCGGCTCACACACTTTTCTCTTCACTCAGGAAGGATAGCTCCAGGGCAAACTAATTTATGCAGTAGCCAAATTGCTTGCTCATAATTTCAATGCCAATAGCTTATAAAGTAGAAGTTTTGCTCACAAGACTTTGTCAGTCTTAAAGGTGCCACTAGATTCAAACTTTGTTCTAGGCTCCCAAAGGGTAGTGATATAGTTGATTCTTGTCAATATACATACCATTTGCTAGTGGAAATACCTGCCCTGATGAAAAGCAGCTACTTTTAGTTTTCTTTCTCCTGCTATTGCTACTATAACATATTGCTTTTAGTTCATTCATGGCTTTTAAAGCAATGGATGCTTTGGGACAGTCCCTGTTGAAATCATAGAAGAGAATCATAGAATCATAGAGTTGGAAGGGACCTTCAAGGTCATCTAGTCCAACCCCCTGCACAATGCAGAAAATTCACAAATACCTCCCCCTCCACACCCACAGTGACCACTGTTCCATGCTCAGAAGATGACAAAAAACCTCCAGGATTGGCCAAATTGACCTGGAGAAAAATCGCTTCCTGACCCCAAAGTCACAATCAGCATTTCTCTGGGAGTGAAAGAAAAGGCCACAAGAACTAAGGACTGAGGCAACCATTCCTGCCCTCCTTCTTATGATCTGCCTAAGTTCAGAGAATCAGCATTGCTGTCAGATGGCCATCTAGCCTCTGTTTGAATACTTCCAAAGAAGGAGAGCCCACTACCTCCCAAGGAAGCCTGTTCCACTGAGGAACCGCTCTAACTGTGAGGAGGTTCTTCCTAATGTTTAGCTGAAAACTCTTCTGATTTAATTTCAACCCATTGGTTCTGGTCTGACCTTCTGGAGCAACAGAAAACAACTCCGTACCATGCTTTATATGACAGCCCTTCAAGTACCTGAAGATGGTTATCATATCACCTCTCAGTCATCTCCTCTCCAGGCTAAAGATACCCAGCTCCTTCAGCCTTTCCTCATAGGACTTGGTCTCCAGACCCCTCACCATCTTCGTTGCTCTCCTTTGGATACATTCCAACTTGTCTATATCCTTCTTAAATTGTGGTGCCCAAAACTGAACACAATACTCCAGGTGAAGTCTAACCAAAGTAGAGTAAAGTGTTACCATCACATTGCATGATCTGGACACTATTCTTCTGTTGATACAGCCCCAAATTGCATTTGCCTTTTTAGCAACCACACCACACTGCTGACTCATGCTCAGTGTATGATCTACTAAGACTCCTAGATCCTTTTCGCACATAGTATTGCCAAGACAAGTCTCCCCCAACCTATAATTATGCATTTGATTTTTCCTACATAAGTGCAGAACTTTACATTTATCCCCATTGTAATTCATTAAATTTATTTTAGCTCAGTTTTCCAGCCTGTCAAGATCATCCTGTATCCTACCTCTGTCTTCTGCTGTATTTGCTACCCCTCCCAATTTAGTATCATCTGCAAATTTTATAAGCATTCCCTTTATCCCTTCATCCAAATAATTGATAAAGATGTTGAACAGAACAGGTCCCAGGACAGATCCTTGAGGCACTCCACTTGTCACTCCTCTCCAAGAAGATAAGAAACCATTCTCAAGCACTCTTTGGGTGCAATCTGTCAACCAGTCACAGATCCACCTAACAGTCAAAGGATCCAAACCACATTTTTCCAATTTGTCAACAAGCATATTATGTGGAACCTTACCAAAAGCCTTACTGAAATCAAGATAAACTATGTCTACAGCATTCCCCTGATCCAGCAAGGTAGTAATGAGACTACATGAGGCTGTTGACAGTGCTAAATAGAATCCAACCAATTGGAAAACTAGTTGGAGGATCTTAAAAGGGGAATCTATTTTACTATTGTAAGCATTTGCTAATTGGTATACATCTCAGGTATCAAAAGATGAAAAATCATTCATCATTTGTTGTATATAGGAGTAGGGAGGGACTACCCTTAGTGCTGAGCAATATCAACCAAACCCATATTTGTCTGTTTGGCATATTGGAGGGTGGGGAGAGGTATAGCATGGCACTTCTCACAATTAGTGTGCAGGCAAAAACAAACATACAAAGCCAGTGAAGATGCTAGCCAAGTTTGGTGCAAGGTTAGAGTTGCCTAAAGTTTTGGTAGCCATTGGGTTGCCATGGTTGCAATCTACCCTAAATTTATAGATACATCTGTGATGGTACAGATCAGCCATTAAACAGAACCTGCTTTAACTCAAATAAGGTTGTATCATGTCTAACTTGGGGTGTGTGTGTGTGAAAATACCCTTTTCTTTTAAAAATGCAGGTTTTTAAATGTACACTGTGTATGTTTGTGTGTATAGTTACTTTACGAAACATAGGGGTTAATATCCATATTTATGTCTTTTCATCCCCCCTCCCAACACCTAGCAGTTTTTATGGTATGATAAGCAAAATATACATACATATTTTAATCACCATATAATCAGAGCTTCACTACTGAAAATCTGGGTTGAGATAAAAAGACAATTTTATAGAAAAATACCAAAATGGGTAGCCCCCTTGGAGGCTTTTACTAATCTGAATTTAATTACAATGAATTTAATGGGTAAATATGAAGAATTATTATATGGTAAGGATAACTTAAAGACACAATAGTCATTGCTGAAACAAGAGGTGAAACTGACTTGGTGGCAAAGAATTCAATTGGAGTCCAGATATGCTAAAGATAAAAGTACTGGCTTTTATGAGAAACAGACAGAGGCCGAGGACAGACTGGCATCTTGGCCCGATATAGGTCCACTTTTCAAGCGGATGAAGAGAGCCCATTCAGACAGCCGCAGCTGCCTGGCATTGCCGTGCCATACTCAACCAGTCCTGAAGCGTGTTCATCCTGAGTTAAACAGATACCTGGGCTGCGGTCACACACACTAAACAATCCACTTTCAATCCCCTTTCAATGCACTTTCCAACTGGATTTTGCCAGTTCACACAGTAAAAATCCACTTGGGAAGTGCACTGAAAGTGGATTGGAAGTGGATTATTTAGCGTGTGTGACCGCAGCCCTGATGAAACCGGTGTCAAGCCATCTGGGTGCACATTCATCCCACTTCCTGGCAGTGTGGACACAAATAAGCCATGCATCAAGCAGCGCTGGTAATGTGAATCCGCTGATCCGGCTGCTGCGCCCATGCACACCTTGGCAAAACAGACCAAAGCCGCTCAATTCCGCCTCCTCCCTGTTATGGTCCCACATCAGTCTACACAGTGTGAATGGAAAGCCCCATGACAAATTGGCCTGGGTCTTTTTGTCCCGCTTCCCTTGCGCTTCAATTTGCCAGTCTGTCCTCGGCCAAAGTTAGACAAAATTCTGTTGAACACGGAAGAGAAACTTATAAAAAACCTGTATATGGTATTATTAGATTTTAAAGTGCAGGACGAAGTAGTTAAAGCTCCAATGGTTACTTGGGCCCCAAATTTAGGTCATAATATTAATTTAGATCAATTGACCAGAATTTGGAAAACTAATATAAAATACACAAAAGCGGTTTCCTTTAAAGAGAACCTCTATAAGATGTTTTATAGGTGGTATATCATGCCAGATAGAATGGCTAAATACTATGCAAACATGTCAAATGTCTGTTGAAGTGTAAAGAAAAAGTTGGATCCTTTTTTCATGTTTGGTGGACATGTCATAAAAGTAAAATGTATTGGGTTGAAATACATAGAATGTTACAAAAAATAATGGGATCTAATATACCTTTCCAACCTGAGGTTTTTTTGTTAAATATAATACCAGAACAGTATAATAAGTCAGACTTTTATAAGATTACACATGTTGTAACCGCAGCTAGAATCCTATATGCTGGAGTATGGAAAAAGGAAGATATACCATCAAGGGAAGACTTGATTCATAAGCTATTGGAAACAGCTGAAATGGACAGATTAACTATGGCACTGAAAGGAAGACAAGATACTATTTTTGAAGAATTGTGGTTGAGGCTTTATATGTGGATTGAAAACTTTATTAAGAAATAATTACAACTAATTTGTAATAATAGGATTAATTTTACTTTACAATTTTTAGGTGCAAAACTGAATGAAAGAATATGTTTATAAGGAACTAGGAATAAAGCCCATTGTGGAAATAAATACAACGGGCTCTAGAAAGAGGCTCTGGGAGAGTGCCCTAGCCTTGGGCTCTCAGCATCATTTTGCTGTGGCGACCTCAGTAGGGTATAATGTCACAGAGTCCTCCATTTTCTCCAGGGGAAGATCTCTGCCATCTGAAGAGCAGTTGTAATTCGGCATGATCTCCATCCCTCCCCTGGAGATTGGCAACAATGGTTCCGCATGAGGGAATGAGTGGTTTGGAGGGTGGAGTCTATGGCATTGTACCTGTCTGAGGTTCCACCCCTGCTGAAACCTCACCCTCTCCAGGGTCTACCCCTCAAATCTCCAGGAATTTCCCAACCTGGAGTTGGCAATCCTATCTCCCTCCCAGCCAAACATCAATGTATTGTTATCTGCCCCCTGGCTTCAGCTTCCCATCTCCTCCTGCCTCCTTCCTAGAAAGCAGTTGTAATTCTGAATGATCTCCAGCCCCCACCTGGAGATTGGCAACAATGGTTCTCCATGAGGGAATGGTTGGCTTGGAGGGTGAAGTCTATGGCACTGTACCTGTCTGAGGTCCCACCCCTTCCTCCAACCTCACCGTCTCCATGCTTCATCCCTCAAATCTCCAAAATTTTCCACCTGGAGTTGGCAACCCTATTTCCTTCCCAGCCAATCATCAACCTCACTCTTCAACTTTCCATCTCTCCCCCCGCCCCACAGCCTCCACCATGCTCTGAAGCCCTGATTTCTATGTCACAGTGGCTGTCATAGGGGATCCATCTCAGCAGGATATAAGGACACAGAGTCCACCATTTTCTCTAGGGGAACTGATCTCTGCAATCTGGAGAACAGTTGTAATTCTGAGTGATCTCCAGCCCTTGCCTGGGGATTGGCAACCATAGTTCCCCTGGAGGAAAAGTAGTCTTTCTCTGCAATGGGGACCAAAACAGCTGACATCATTCTCCTCTCCACTTTTGACTTGCACAACAACCCTGTGAGGTAAATTAGGCCCAAATCTGGCCCAGAATCACCCGCTCAGCAAGAACCTGGGTCTAGCAGATCCTGCTCTGAAGCACTGACTGCTACGCCTAGGGTACCCAACCTCCAGGTGAAGCCTGAAGATTGCCAGGTATCACAATTGAACTCCAGACAATGGATCTCCCCCCTCCCCCGGAGAAAATGACTGCTTTGGAGGGTGGCTTCTATGGCATTCTGTTCAGCTGCCCCAATGAGTTTTCTTCCAGAGGCCAACATAAGTGTGGAAAGGGGCTTTTAGAGAAGCAAGCTTGGTTGCCTAGCAACAGGCACTGAGGAGAAAGTTGCTAGGTCTTAGGGAAATACCTGGAGATTTGGGGGGTGGATCCTGTGGAGAACAGCATTTTTTGGGGGATTGGCAACCCTAGGGGGAAAGTCAGCCACACAGCAGGGGGCTGAATGATTTGATGGTCGCTGGTCCACCTCATTAGCCAGCCAGCCATGGTGGAGCTAAGCAAGAGAGAGCCTTTTTCACAGTTTATTCTGACAGGAAAGTGAGCAAGCTGGCAGTGGGAGGGGGTTATGTTGAAAGTCCATTGTCTTTTTACTGAAAGAAGCAGGCCACTGAGGGGACAGTAAGACCCACCTGGCAGTGGCTGGAGGAGAAGAGTGGACCTAGCACCGTCCATCCCCTTTGCAGGCTCCCTCCAGACTGAGACTGAGACACTGGCCGGCAGCTCTGTGGGCAGGACTGAGGCAATGCAGCAAGGGAATGCAGCCAGTGGCCAGGGACCCCTTTTGAGTGGCAGTTCTTGCAGCCAACTGATTTTGATGTCCCATGGAATCTTGCCATTTGAAAACAGCTTTATTATACAGGAGAGATAAGACGGGGGCTGTTTTATATATTATGTAACCGGTTATCACTTTGTGTAAGTGCTTTCCCTTTGCTTTTTTCTTTTCCCTTTGGTAAAACTCAACAAAAAAAAAATATTTTTTAAAAAAGGATATCAATTACATAGGCCACAGTTCCACAGAAAGATAAGCATGTGTCAAGCCAATGGCCTTAAGTGTGCCTGTCTCTATGCTGGACTTCACGGATGGAATTGTAGGCTGTATGTCATCACGAGACTAACATGAGCTAGGAAATTTCTCAGTAGATGCTAGTCAGAACTGGTAATTTGCAATAAAAGGTTGTTCCAGCTATTCTGATTAGCAATAACTCCTCTCTAGTTAAAATGATGTTCGCCATCCCTTTTAAGTTCCATGACATATCCATTTAGCTTGTGACATTCTAACATTAGTTTCTCTGCCAGCAGCACTATAACTCCTTTTCATTGCCTATTAGAGAAGAGAATTACGCCAAGCTATGGCCAAAGATCACATAAGAAACAAGAAAGTACTCTTTCTACATGATTAGCTCTGTGTGCCTTAGGAGAGTGAGATGAATGAAGAAGGGATCACTTAAGGGGAAGCCTGCACTAATGCTTACAGCATTCCCGATTCAGCTGTAATCAGTCCAAATGGGACTGTGAAGAATAATACTTTTTGGCACAGAATGGATAGGATGCAGGAAAGCTTTTTTTTTTACCAGCACTGATCTTGCCCCTGAAATTGTACCAGTATACAATGCCAGTAGGTGCCAGTGCAGGACCTAGTTAAATTGTAGCATTAGTTGGGCTGCAGAGTTTATCATGTGGACTGGATCTTGGAAGTTATCTGGAGTAGTTATGTTAGTGAATGTCCAGATAACGCTGACAACTTTCCAAGTATATTTCACAGGAACCAGAAGGAGGGAAAGGAACTATGCTGAAAACATGGGCTTTTTCATGGCAATCCAGTTTAACTGATTCACTATTTACATGCTCATAGAGCACAGTGGTGCAGCAAACAGAACACTTCAGAATATTTATTTATATTGCTAATAGCTCTATAAAACTTCCAGCATGACTTGTCTGTTCAAGTCAAAAAAGTTTTAAAAAATCAGAATTTAGGACTCATAACAAAAGGGCACAGAACATGAATGGTTAGTAAAATTGTTCCTGTATTACTAACTGCAAGAATCCCATCCCTTCAGTCAGACCAGTCTGCCACAGAAGACAGAAGTCTCAGAGGTTGACTGAGGGAACTGCTGATTTCTTTGCAGGTATGTGATGGGCCCAACCAGGGAGAAACTGTACACCTGAATTTCTCTTTTAGGAGACAGGAGGTTTGCTACAGTGCTTTGTCAATCCTACTGTTGCTCAGTAAACTGTGCTTCAACTGTGAACTTGTCTCTGTGTTTACTAGGCAGAAAGGGTCAGCGGGAATCTCTTCAATAGTGCACAGTTCTGCCCTCTTGTGAATGAGGCTGTTGTGTGGTTTGACTTAAGCAAGTTCTCCTTGTGTGGCAGTGTTAACTGGTGGGACTACTTACTGCAGGCCACCCCTGTAAGGTAGGACAGTCACCAAGAAAGCATTCAAACCTAATCCCACCTAACAATACCAGAGCTTTTGGCACTTCTACATATGTTGAGATTTCTAACATTACTAGCTTTATTTGTAAACTTGAAATGATGGCTTTGCTAGTGCATAATGAATTAAGAGAAACTGGCTTGTATCCTACCACTCCCCTAAGTCTCATGACTTTGTTTCACCAAGAGAAACTGGCTTGTATCCTACCACTCCCCTAAGTCTCATGACTTTGTTTCACCTAAGGAACCTCCTACAATTTCCTTACATGTCAAAGCCATTTCATTTTAAGGGTGGTTTTTAAAAATTATTATTATTACTAGGAAGGAAATTTGGTACTGCAATTAAAATATTCTGATTTAAAAAAAAATACTATGAACATTGAAAATGTGTTAAGAACATAAAAACATAAGAGAAGCCAGTGTTGGATCCCGGTGTCTAACAAACTTGAACCCTTCCCCCCTACACCATCGTCTCATCCATGCATTGAGATTCCTGATCTGTGCCTGTGTCTCCAGCCCTGCACATGGAACAGGTAGGTCTTCCGAGAAGGCTACCTTGGAGGTCCTGGCCTTGAGTCTTTTGCCTAACAGCCTAAATTTTTCCTCCAGGACCTCACGACTATATTTCCCCACATCATTGGTGCCAACATGTACTACGACCAGTGGCTCCTCCCCAGCACTATCTACCAGCCTATCTAAAACACGATAGCTACCTTCGCACCAGGCAGACAAGTCACCATACAATCAATATGCGGTTTCGCCACCCAACTGTCTACCTGCCTAAGGATCAAATCACTAACTACCAAGAACCCCCCTCCCTCCCTGCCCAGGGATGGTTCCTTGGTACTAAAGGATACCTGTTCACCAGCTGTAGAGGAGGTCCCTTCTGAGGGCAGATTCCCCTTATCCACAGCATGGTGGATGCTGTGCATCCTCATGCTCCCTAACAGTGGCAGGGCTGCCAGATACAGAGTGGGACATATCTAACAAGTCCCCGAGAGTCGTCTCCATGTGCCTGACTGTCTCTGCTTCTCCAGGTCAGCCACCTTGGCCTCAAGGGAGCAAACTCATTCCCTGAGAACCAGGAGCTCATTGCACCAGGCATACATCCAAGACTTCTGCCCAGTGGGCAGATAATCATAAATGTGACACACCATGCAAAACACTGGATAGCCCCCAACCCCCTGCTGGCATTCTGGCTTAATAATTGCTTTAAAAATAATTTAATATAATCCCCCTTTTAAACCCTTTGTATTCTCCTTGTAGAAGTCTACTTACCTCACTAGGAATCCAAGGAGCCTAGGGCTCTGGTGTTTTGGCTCTTCCTTGGCTTCTCACGAGCCCCTTATCTAAGAGTCCCTAGGCCAAGAGCCACAGGCCAAGAACCCTTTGGTTCATACCCTTCGGCTCGTGCCAGAGGGGACTGCATCATAAATATATCAAAATTATTCATTTTGTGGTTTTGAGCAAGTGGAATACCACTAGTCCTTAGTACAGGGATGTCAATTATGTGGCCCATAGGCTGGATCCAGCCCCTGCAGGGCTGGTATATGGCCTGCGAGCAAATGCTTGCATTTCAAAGCTATTACTGCTGCTGCTGCATTACCAAAGCCTCTCTTCCTCCTAGGGAAGTGAGG
This sequence comes from Lepidodactylus listeri, assembly GCA_029233225.1. Classification (NCBI taxonomy): domain Eukaryota; kingdom Metazoa; phylum Chordata; class Lepidosauria; order Squamata; family Gekkonidae; genus Lepidodactylus; species Lepidodactylus listeri. The sequence goes on along the minus strand of JARCFY010000001.1, from coordinate 110,603,420 downwards.
GGGAAGGAAAAAAACAGTGCACATGCGTGCAGCAGATTAAAGCTCCCTCCTGCTTCCTCCTCTGGGGCTCCTGCTGCAATACCTAGGTTCTCTTCCCCCATTTGTAGAGGGAGTCCCATGGCACCTTCAAGATCAACGAAGTTTTATTCCAGGTATAAGCTTTCCTGTGCATGCGTACTGAGAGGGAGGAGGGAGAGAGAGAGAGAGAGAAATTCTTCTGACAAGTCTGCTCTGCCATTTACTGTGAGACATGATAACACACACACTAATGTTACAAAAGGACGGGGGGCAGAAAAGAGATGCATCTGGAATAATAGAAATTAAAGGGAAATTATTTTTGCTTATTCTGAAAAGTTTTTTTTTGTTTCGTTTTGTTAGGAATTACAACACTTGGATTGGATTCCATGGAAGTAGATGGCTAAGTATTTAAAAATACATTTATATTTCCATATATTCCAGTTAAACATGTGGTCCCTTTCTTTCTCTCCCTTCCCGCCTCACTGGCTTCTTCACATTACCTCCCCCCCCCCCCCCGGGTGCTTTTTAAACGTTTTATTATCGTCACTTAGTAGGGTTGCCAAGTGTATTAAACTTACCGGCGAGGGGGGAAGCTCTGCAAAGCGTGCACACCAGGCAGTGTCACCGGAAGTGACGCCAGCACGTTGGGGCATTGCCAGGGCTTATAGAGTTTTGGGGCGATTGCCAGAGCATCGCCCTGGCAACGCCCCCAACGTGATGGCGTCACTTCCGGGTGACGTCATTACGTGAGGGAGGTTGTCCAGGCTGGACGACCTCGGGGGTGGGGTTTCCCCCGCTGGCCGAATGCTGGCCGGTGGATTAGGAACCCCTGTAGTGGGGGATCCCCCGCCCCCCGGGCTGACTTGGCAGCCCTATCACTTAGTGTGTGGATCTTGTCCAGTCTGAAAGCAACACATTATTTCACTTGGAGCAATCCCCTTTCCAGTTCTAACAGATTCGGGGGGGGGGGGTAAAAGAAACCTAACAGCACAGCTTGCAATCTTTCTTAGTGGAAAGGAGCAAGAGTCCAGTAGCACCTTAATGACTAACAAAATTTGTGGCAGGGCATAAGATTTCAAGAGTCACTGCTTACTTCTGCATATCCAGCTAGAATGTGAGTCCATTTGTCCTTATATCTTGGAGCATGAAGTGATTTCAGATGCCAAATAACAATAGCAGCCATTGGTAATGAGAGAAGAAAGCTAGGTCTCAATTCAGCCCAGAAGGATGCACTGAGCTTCATTATCAGTTGCAGTTCATCAGTCTTTCTAGTCTCCCTTTGAAATTCCTTTATAAGAGAACTACTACTCTTAGGTCAGCAACTGAATACCCTGGAAGGTTAAAATGTTCCCCCACTCATTTTTGAATATTGTAGTTTCTTATAGCTGTAGAAAGAGTTAGAGTCCGGTCGCAAAAGTTATGGCAAGCTGTGAGCTTTTGTGTGTCATTGATCACTTCTTCAGACTTATGTCCATTTATTCTTTGCATCCTCCTGGACCAAACTGAGACCTAGGTTTCCTGTCTCATTACCAGTGATAATATCTCCACATCTACTACCCTTCTGCATATCCCACCTAATCCAATCAAGCCTATTGCCATTCAACATTTGAAATAATCTTTATAAAGTTTATATCTCTGGTGCCTCATATTGCATTTTATGGCACATATGGTCCAGCCCAGCAAAGTAACATTTATGTCAGATCTGGCCCTTGTAACAAATGAGTTCGACACTTCTGCCTTAGTGTATCGCTTGCTTAAAATTTTACTATGTATCCATTAAAGTGAAAGAAGTGGAATTTTAATCAAATATTGGAGGTGGAGATTTTCTTGAATTTAGGACACACTTTATTCACCCTCAATCTAAGTCAAATCTGACTCATCATTTCATGTGGTATCCTTAGCTAAAAGGTTGTATATAATTTGGATAGATGAGAACTTCTTTGCAACTATGCTGAAATGACTCTATGAGTTTCTCTCATATTACAGCCACACTTTGCATGGGTAGTGATCTAAACGTTCCTTTTATTTTCATAGTTGGTGAACAGCAGCAACCTTTTTTTCCTTCCTGGCAAATCACGAAATTTGATCAGAAAGTGTGATCCCATACATCATAACTATAACAGCTAGCAGAATGATATTTGCACACTTATTGGGATATTTATCTGCCACAATGTCTCATGGCTTTAAAAAGAAAATTAAAATCTAAACTGGCTGTTCATGTGATTGGGATGTGAAACTATATACGATTATTGAATTCTAAATCCAACTTGACAGCTTCCTTTTCAGCATCATTCAGTTGTATGGCCTCTGCACATCTTTGGAAATGGGGAATATGCTCAGGCTGAATGGCAGCATGAAATAAACAGCAAGGCCACAGGTTACTTTATTAACAATACATATAAACCCTGTTTAGCTTGGAACAGGCCTGGCTTTTTTGTACAATATTTGTCAAATAAGAATTATGAAAGCTAAGATGATAATAGAAGAAAGACTCAGTGCAAGGTACCTCTCTTTTATAGGAAGCTAGGGGGTAATCGTGGCATTTTCAAGGTCAAAGATTGTAGCCAGAAGATGAAAAGGGAAGACAGAAGCCCTGAAGGATAGGTTGTGGTGGAAAGTACCATCAAGTTGCATCTGACTTATCGTGACCCTGTAGGGTTTTCAATATAAAAGACAATCAGAAGTGGTTTACTTCTGTGCAGCAACCCTTGTCTTCTTTGGTGTCTCCCATCCACATACTAACCTGGGCCAACCCTGTTTAACAGCTGAACTCTGATGAGATCACTCTATCCTGGACCATCCAGGTCAGGGTGCAGGATAGGTAGGATGAGGGGAATGGGCATTCTTTAAAGGTACCTGCAGCCCTTATCACAGATAGGGTGGCAGGTGTAAAATTTATGGCTGTTCAGAATGCTGCTTGAGAAAGTAGTGAATTCAGATCACAATAAATTCTGCTCTGTAATTGCCTCTTGCTGCATCCCCTATTTATTGAGCTGTCTAACCTTGTTGTCCAATAGTGAAATCTGGTGCTACCCAAAATGGCTGGTGTTATGTTTAGTGAAGGCATTATATTAATGTTCACATAGTAAAAAATAGTTCCTATAGGAATAGTTAGGATAATGAGAGGCAACTCACGCTTAGTTAAAGTTTGATATGCAGGTGTCTATGACAGAGTAAGCATATAATAATTCAAGGAGGTTTTTTTTAAAAAAAAAAATCTGTATCCAGGAGAATAAGGGCAAGTTTATATTTGTAGGCAACACTGAAAGAGAAATATGGATATGACATGCATTTATTCTCACTCTACAATGAAGCAGAAAACAAACAAAAATGATTTGATGACAGAATAATGTAGCTACACATTCAACACTCACAACCTACAGTTAGGAGCCTTGCCTAAGGCAAGGCCCTCAATAGCATGTGCAGAGTCTATACACACACACACACACACACACACACACACACACAGTTCACAGGCACAATTTTCACAGGTTATGGTGGACCCATAGAAGAGTTAGAGGCAGGCCTGCAGGCATAAGAACACAAGAAGAGCCATGCTGGATCAGAACAAATCTAATCAGCTGCCTCTAGGAAGCCCACAAGCAGGATGACTGCAACAACATCCTCCTGCCTATCTTCCCAGCAACTGCTATGAAGAGAGATATTGCTTCTGGTACTGGAGGGAGTAGATATCCATCATGTCTGTTAGCCATTATAACTAGTAACCACTGATAGCCCCCATTCTCCATGAAGTTGTCCATTCCCCATTTACAGTAAAGTTGGTAGCCATCACCACATCCTGTGGCAGTGAGTTCCACAATTTAACTATGTGCTGAGTGACGAAGTACTTCCTTTTGTTTGTTCTAAATCTCCTACTCTTCAGCTTCAGTGGATGACCTGGGTTCTGGTATTATGAGAGAAGGAGAAGCTATTCTCCCTGTCTGCTCTCTCCACACCATGCGTTATTTGATAGACCTCTATCATGTCTCCCTTCATTTGCCTTTTCACCAAGCTAAACAGCCCTGAGCCTTTTAAACAATCCTCACAGGGCGGTTGCTCTAGCTCCCTGGTCATTTTGGTTGCTCTTTTCTGCACCCTTTCAAGCTCTACAGTATTCTTTTTCAGGTGTGGTGACCAGAATTCTACACAGTATTCCAAGTGTGGTCTCACCATAGATTGTATAAGGGCAGTATGATAGAGGCAGTTTTATTCTCTATTCCTTTTCTAATTATGGACAGCATGGAATTTGCCTTTCTCAAAGCAGCCACACACTGGGTAAACATTTTTATAGAATTATCCATCACTAGCCAACATCCCTTTCTTGATCTATCACTGCCATCTCAGATCCCATTTGTATATATGTGAAGTTGGGATTTTTTTTTTGTTCCAATAGGTATTAATTTACATTTGCTCCCATTGAATCTCACTTGTTATTTTAATTTCCATTCCCCCGGTGTGAGGTCTTCACAATCTGTTTTTTGTTTTAACAATCCTGAATATTTTTGTGACATACATATACTAGGCCATCTCACTATTCACTCCTAACTCCACGTCATCCATGAACAAATTAAAAACACTTGTCCCAATACAGATCCTGGAATAACCCCACTGCTCACATCCCTTTATTTAAGAATTGATCATTTATCCCTACTCTCTGCATCCTGGTTTTTAGCCAATTCCCAATCCTTAAGTGGACTTGTCCTCTTATCCCTTGACTATGAAGTTTGTTCAGGTGAGGGACTTTGTCAAATGCCTTCTGGAGATTCAAATAAACAATTCTACCATCTCATTCTCATCCACACATTTACTGACACTTTCAAAGAACTCTAAAAGATTAGTGAGAGAAAGACTTACCTTTGCAGAAGCTGTGCTGATTTTTATTCAGCAGGACTTGCCCTTGTATATGCTTGACAATTTTATAATAATGCTTTCCATCAATGTAACCAGGACAGACACTGAGCTAACCTGTCTGTAATTTCCTGGCTCCCTTATTAAAAATGGGTGTTCCATTAGCACAAGGGTGATCCTGCTGCTATGGTATTCTTGTTTGGTGTAGTGGTTAAGAGTGGCAGACTCTAATCTGGAGAACCAGGTTTGATTCTCCATTCCTTCACATGTAGCCAGCTAGGTGACATTGGGTCAGTCACAGTTCTCAGAGCTCTCTCAGCCCCACCTACCTCACAAGGTGTCTGCTGTGAGGAAAGGAACGGAAGGAGATTGTAAGCCACTCTAAGACTATGAGTCAAGGGCAGGGTATAAAACCTCCTCCACTTCCTCTTCCTTCTCCACACTTTGGTACATAGGTACATTCCTTGTGTGATTGGGTGTGTCCTTAATGGACTATATGTACACAGTCATATAATCAATATAAATTCTGCTAAATACCTACACTCAGGGGTCCTTTCATAGAAAAAGAGGTGCAGGAGCTCATTAGCATAACTCATTAGCATATGCCACACCTCCTGACATCACCAGAAGTGTGCCAGAAAGGGAATGTCAGTTTCAGCCCCATTATATCCTATGGGCCACTGAAATCAATGGCAAAAACTCATAGGGTATATGAGGGGCTGGAGGAAAGGGGGTTTGAGGGAGAGGCTCCAAACTTGCAGGGTAGCTGCTGGGGCCTCTCCTCGAAATACCCACTAGGTTTCAAGAAGATTGGACCACGGGGTCCAATTCTTTGGGCCCCCAAACAGATTGTCCCATCCCCTCCATTGTTCTCTATGGAGGGAAAAAATGTTAACTTTTTTCCTCCCATAGAGAACAATGAAGGGAATGGGGGCAACCTGTTTGGGGGCCTGTAGAATTGGACCCCCTGGTCCAATCTTCTTGAAACTTGGTGGGCATTTCGAGGAGAGGCCCCAGCAGCTACCCTGCAAGTTTGGAGCCTCTCCCTCAAACCCCCTCTCCTCCAGTGGCTTTTAAAGTTGCCACCAAATTTTGGCAGCAATTTAGTGGCGAGCTGAATCAGATTAGAGAATCTGATTCAGCCCGTAGCTGCCCTACTGGCCAGTCCTGAGCTGGCGGAGCTTTGCTTCGCCTCGCTCCGGCCCCAACGGATCCCTGCCTACACTAACCTGTATCACTTTTCTCGAAATCCAGCCAACAACAAATTACATCTGGTTTAGAATGGTAATGTGAAATTGGCCTAAGTCTACCATATTGAAAATACATAGTAACAGGAACATACTTGCTCAGAGATTCATAAGTGCATACTCCGACCATTTTTTTTAAATTGATTAATAACAAACATGGAAAGCCAGATGGGACTGGAACTGTGACATGGGGAGGCATTTAATTATTTCCATTTTGTTCTACCTCAGTCACACTCTGAAGCTGCTATTTGTCTCATAGTGGCACCACAGATGTTACCAGCATGGTGCCTGTTTGATCACAGCAATAGGAAAAAAGAAACAGAAAACAGAAGCTGTAGGGCATTTAAGATCACAAAAATGGGGGTGGGGGGGGGGCTTAACCTCCACTTTCCTACATTGTGGTTTCGACACCAACTGTGGCTTCTTAAGGTTGCCAATAAAAGCATTGAGAGGCTCTAATAATGGATCTCCCTATGTCTCATCAGTTTGTCTCTAAAGAAGTATTTCTATCCAAATGCAAGTTCAGTTGAATGATGGAAAAAGTAAGACACCTCATTTTGTCCCCAAATTCTTCTTAACCACTAACGTAGGGGATGGGTGGATTTTCCCACTTTTTTTTTACAGTCCTGAAAACTGCATAATTCCCTCTACTGCCATTTTGTCCATGATTTATTAAATCCAGCAGTCATTAAATTGTCACCAGGCAACCCTGTAGCTGAGCCCAGGCTAGTAACATCTGCAAGCAGTTACAGACAAACAGTAAATTTTGATCACTTTTAGAAATGAACTCATCAGGATTTCTTGCCAGATTTGATGAGTCATTTCTTGTCAACAAACAGAACAACCAAACAAAGAAATCAATGGCTGCCATATAAAATTATAGTTGATTCCTGAATAGTCTGTTACCAATATAAAGGAAAGTGTGATAGCAATTTGTGGACTTTGATGTCCACTGCAAGCAAAACCTCACTGTTTCTCAAAATAAATGTTCTCCAAAGTAAGATAAATCTTTAATGGAATTTTAAATGAGTTCATGCAGTGATGCATATCTGTGGAAACTGTTCATGGTCAAAACGAAACTTCCAGGTGACTTTAACAGGATCAAATACAAAGGTATCCTTATAAACCAAAAAAAGCAAGATAAAGATTATAGAATTTTCCAGTCTCTTATATTTTGTTACCAAGAGAAAGCTTACAATTCAGAAGTTAACAAAGAAAGTAATTCCAAGTTTTCAAGAAATCTTCTTTATTCTAATGTCCTGTGTTCTGCAGTAGGGGCAGTCAGATCTCCTTGAGTGGTAGTGTCTTCTGGCTAGCATAGTCCTGGGAAAAAAGTGCAGGCTCTTTTATGGATTAAAAATTGGTTAGATGACAGGAAGCAAAGAATAGAAATAAATGGATAGCACACAATGGAGGGAAGTAAGCAGTGGGCCCTGCAAGGATTGGTATTGGGGCCAATATTATTTAATTTATTCATAAATGATTTGGAACTAGGGGTGAGTAGTATAGTGGCCTGGTAGTGGTGGTTGTGTTTTTTAAAACTTTGTGTTTATTATAAGTTGCCAGGTTTGAAGATGATACAAAATTGTTCAGGATGGTGAACACCAGGAAGAAGAAGAAGAAATTGGATTTGTACCCCACCCTTCACTCTCTTGGAGTCTCAGAGCAGCTTACAAACTCCTTTCCCTTCCCCTCCCCACAACAGACACCCTGTGAGGTAGGTGGGGCTGAGAGAGCTCTTTCCCAAGTTGTCCTTGAGAGAACAGCTGGTACAGAGCTATGGCTTGCTCAAGGTCATCCAGCCAGGTGCAAGTGGAGGAGTGGGGAATCAAACCTGGTTCTCCCAGATTAGAGTCAGCGCACTTAACCACTACACCAAACTGGCTCCGTGAAGAGATCCAGGAGGAACTTGGGTGAATGGGCAACAGTGTGGAAGATGAAGTTCAGTGCTGGTAAATGTAAGGTGATATATACTGAACCAAAATTCCAATGTTGAGTATAGGCTAATGAGGTCTGAATTTGCTGAGACTGAAAGGGCAAGGATCTTGGAGTTATAGTCGGTAACTCAATTAAAGTGTCAACCCAATATGCTACAGCAGTGAAAAAGGAGAACTCTATGTTAAGGATTAGGTATGGGCACAAACTTAAAAATTCCAGTTTTTCAGCTTATTGTTACAGTCCTTAGACCAGGCATACAAAAAAGTACACCTTCACAATATTCCAAAATTTTAAAATATATCAATAAACATTAAAAGCAGATTAAAATTTAATCTAATGTCTAACTACTGTAACTAACTAACTATCATAAAATTTCTATAACCTGAGTATCACCATACAGGAACTGGCTACTTGGTAGGTGATCTTGTGATTTCTATCAGATAGAAGAAACTCAAGTCTAGCTTTTTCAGAAAGGCCCAGAAGTTTTTGTTCAGTCAATGGAGTGATGATCTTATTACATGCCACCTTACAATACGGGCATATAAAAAAATGTGCTCTGTAGTCTCAACCTCCCTTAATGAGCAGATACAAAACCTTTCTGTGAAAGGAATATTCTTGTATTTTCCTTTGAGCACAGCAGAAAGCAGGGCAGAGCATCTAGCTAGAGTGAAGGCTCTTCTAAAGCCTTTTACTTCCAGAGATGTTAAATAGTTTGCCGGTTCCACAGCATTTTTAATGTTTGCCCTCATCATAGTGTTTTCTAAGTTGGAAAGATCAGTCTAGCATTCTATATCCTAGATTCTCTGCTTGACTAATTTTTTTGCTTGGTCTATTCCAAAGGATAAGAGCACCTGGGGGGAAAGGCCTATTTTCAGCAGATAACTTTGAACAGACTTAAACCAATTTGATTAGAAAATCTCACAGTATATCAGAGGGAGTAAACTTTGTGGATTGAGATGCCCCTTTAGTCAAATGTATATAGATAGAATATAGACTCAGGCTTCAACTTTTAAGCAAACTGTCTTCAATCTTACCTCTAGGGACCTGTAAAATGGTTCTTAAGAATTTAGATTGAACTCTTTCTTGACTAGGAGCTGGGCGGCCCCATGAATTAACCATATAACAATTGGGCTAACGTCTTGGCTTTATATAATTTAAGTGCTGCAGGAATGTATGATTTCCTCTTAAGTTCTTAAGGCCTGGACATCAGCAGGAGCTTGAGGCAAGGAGCTAGACCAATGACACAGGTTTACACCTAGTAGGACCAGGTGATCAGAAAGTTTTGCCATCCAGCCCAAGGCTTAAATAGGCTGAGAGGACAGCAGCTCCACCTGGAAGCAGTACCTGGAGTGCATCTTGTTAGGCTTAACTGGGATCACATTCACCATGATCCAGCCCAGGAGATGGAGCACAGGTTGCTTGCCTGGCACTGCATTTTCACTGGGCTATCTCAGCACAAGCCTCCTGTTGAGTGGAGACCAATTCTGGTGGGCTTGTGGACTGAGTCCTGAACTGGTGTTTAATCACCTCAGAACCTTGGGTGACAGAGGGAAGTTCTGGTGGAGGAGCTCAATCAGCAGGCTTGTTCTGCAGGTTCCTTTAGGATCTCCCACTACAGGTTCCTCAAAAATAAGTTCTGGAACAGATGGGCCAGCGGCATCTTCCCTGCAGGGGTCTTTTGGTTTCTTCTGCTCACCCCCAGCCATTTTTCTGGCTCCTTGGAGGCTTCTGAATTGAAGTCCAGAGCCAGCTCAGTGGGGTCATCATGACACCTAAGAACAAATATTCCATATCTGTAAGAACAATGGAATCCAGCTAGATCCTCCCAAAGCTAGATCCTCCCAAATCAATGTTATTCAAAATCTCTTATCAGAATGGTACTGATCCTCCCAAATCAAAGACTACTGTTGTGTTATTCAAAATCTCTTACCAGAATGGCACTTTTAATTGAACAAGCCATTATTGTTATAGATAAAGCACTTTTCTAACAATCAGGCTATGCTGTTTAAACTAATGGATGTTTGACTTTAATGCATTATGATGGAAAGCTTATTGGTTCACTTTTTAAAAAAGGAAATCTGTTTTAAAGGAAATCTGTTAGCTGCTGCAATACAAACCTATGTATATAATATCCAAAATAACAATAAATTATTCAGAGATTGAGAGATTTTGTATATGGCGATAAATTGTCGCATTGTTATCATCTATAAAAAACCTATTCACTATATCTACAGACCTACTCTTAGGCTTTGTTGTCCTTCCAGGGAGTGATAGAATTTTTTTAAGGGTAAAAAATAAGCCTCTCTAAAATAATAACATATGGCAAGTAGGGGTGTGCAAAAAAAATTTGGCCGAATCAGGCCAAGTCAGATTTGGCCACCGAATGACCCTTGAATGTCAATTTCGGCAAAGCATGCCAATTCAGAAGTCATTTGGCTGGCTGAATGTCAGTTTCAGCCCCATTATACCCTATGGTCCATTGAAGTCTGCCCAGCCTTCTCAGCAGCCTAGGGAACATTTGGAGAGAGTGTCTGAGGGGGCAGCACTGGAGCCTCTTCATCCAGCTGACCTTCACCTCAAGCTGCTCCACCTCCCTCTTCCTGTCTGGCTGTCCTCTCCCTCACCAATTTGTAAGTAAGATGGAGTGAGTTTCTACTGGGGGCTGCTGCTGTCACCTCACATCTTCCAACCTCCTGCCTGTCAGCCTTCTGGCGATTGTGCCCACTGTTCAGCCTACCATCTTGCAGTGCTGCTGCCTCCACCCTGAAGCAGCAGAGCTGCATTTTCTGTGAACATGCACAAGCAACATTTCTCTGTTTGGGGAGACTTAAAACCCCCTCCATCCCACACCCAGATTTTAGATTTTTCTGCAATGAAAGGTAGTGTCAAATTGGTCTCTGTAAAGAAAAATGGTTCCTTGCTTTGCCCTATGAAATAAAATCTTAAATCTTTGGTTCAGGCTGTAAAGGAGCATACAGAAACCATCTTAGCAACAGTTAGAAACAGATAGAACAGTGTGACCTTGCCAGATAAATTGTTTGCAGCTGTGGGTGCTTGGGAGTACCACTTTACTTTGGGCTTCCAATTAGTACATTCCAAGCAACTGAAGTTATGGGCACCTGTGGGAAAGAGGCAAGGCCTAACTGCTGTATGGTTTCATTTCTTTACCCCTCTGTTCTATCATCTTATACATCACACGCTGAGCAGCACATAGAAAGTTACATCATCTCTCAGGTTTCTGATTGGCCTAACAGGCCTGAGGTCAGTCAGAGACCCTCTCCATACATGTAGTTAGCCTTTGCTATGGGGTTGGCTTTGTAACCTCTTGGCATTGAAGCATATCAGTGGTTACACTGCTCCATTTGAGCTATTGGCATCCATTTTGACTGCTTGCTCAGAAGAGCTATGCCCTTGAATATCTTTGGATTGCTGGAACTAACTGCCTGAGGTGAACCAATACTGGATAACTTGGAACTCTGCTCTATGTATTAGTTATGCTGGATATGCTTAGATTTATTTGTTTTATTCCTTCACAGTCATGTTTCTTTTAATATATTTTTTGCCCCTTAAATAATTATATTTTTTACCTTGTCATGGATTTTGCCTTCATCGTCTTTCAGAGCCCTGGCCTTTGACCATCTACCAGCTAACTGTTTTGTATTTGGAAACTCAGTCTGCAGTCCTACTCTGCAGGGCTGACTTTTCTTGTTAATTCCCTGAGAAGCCAGGAGAATTGTCCTTTTGCTCCTGGGCTCTTGGGATAGACTGAAAGGACTGCTGGAACCTCCCAAGACTAGGGTGAGACTTAGTCTCTCTCTGGTATTTTGTAACTTTGATTTGCGGCAAGCCTTTTACCAAAAGTTCTTAGCCTGGGTTGGAACAAGGACTTTTGACAGTCCCAATCCACAGGTTTAAATATCTGCAGGCTGGGGCATGCCTATTAGATATAAGATGATAGTTAAACTATGTTACATTTTCATTGTATCATTGTTGGCGTCACCAATTAAAATGAATGTGTACCAAAATTCCTATGGTTATAGGATGGTCTAACTGAGAGCAGCTTTAATTACTGCCCATAATTGAAACTGTGCAGTACAGACCAATGCTAATGAACCAGTATAAACCCAACATAGTGCTGCCCAACACTCAACTGACGGCAAACATAACATTGAAAAAACATTGACCTTCCATCCACCAACAATTTTGATTTCTGACCTGGACTCCAGCCAGAAATTACTAGGTCTCCTGTCATGGCAGGCAACCTCCCACCCCTTCCATCACTGAATGGAACAGCGGGAGAAAAAATGGAGGTGGATGATAGAGTGTGATAGCTTGATGGGTCTTCTAGGTTAGTATCCCAAAGTGATATTATGGTGTTTGCAACACTCTAGGAATTCCCCTTAATCTCTGTGTCACTGATGCCATGATGTTACATTCTCTATCTCCTATATGAATATGAGAAAAACACCACCATCTTAGAGGGCATTAAAGAAAAAAATAGTTTCAAGGGCTGACTTCTTTGTTTCCCATTAGGATAAATTTTTCAGTGATTGCATCCCTCATCCAGTTATTCCAAATTTCAGGAAAATTAGCAGAAACCTTTCCATGTTATATGCAGTTGAAATTTTCACTTTAGAGTGGGTTCAGGGTGGCATGAACTGATATGTTGATTATCTTCCTCACCCCCTTTCCTCTGATCCTCAAATGTGAGATGAGAGCCTGTTGTTATGTACCTGGAACACATGAATAAAGGGAAACTAAGCCTTTTCCCTCCATTTCATTACCACACTATGTTCTATTTTGTTCAGCATTAAACTGATCCTTCATTAGCAATTATTGCACCTGCATCTCCTAAATGTGTCTGTTTGCTGTTTGTTCTTTGCAAAACAAAAGGGAAGTCTTACACTCCCCCTCCCCTTATGGGATAGGCAGTCTGCAGATCATAGAATACAGGCCAAAACCAGTCCTCTTCTGTATTCCTCAAGGTCTTTCTAATCTTACCTACTGATCATTGTTTAAAAGCAAAGCCTTCACCTCTGTTTTCTGAGTATAGGAGCAGGTTAGCAATTACAGTTTTTGCCTCTGCTCCCCCTAATCTGACCTGCATGTCTGCCAATGTGTTCTTTGTTTCCATCTAGCAAGCACAGCCATAAAAATGGGAAGAGCTCGTGTAGCCACAGGATCCTTGTTTAGCTAGTTATCAGAGAGCCATTCCAAAGTCCAAATGTCCTGGACTTCCCTGAGTTCCAGTGCTTAGCATATATCATGCTGTTAATAAGTTCATTATAAATGACCTTTCTATTCTATTTGCTCCTGTAAATGTGCCTAATAAAACTTGTTTCTGACCTTTCCTAAGTGTGTATCTGGCCATGTCACTGACATTCCTTCAATATATCCTAGTAGTGTGAATTTTGTGAGACCTGTAAGTGTCTTTCATCAACTCACACAGTTTCATTGGCTCACTTCATCACTTTCAATGTAAATTCACAGGCAATTTACCCACATTCCCAGAGGTAGTGGCTGGCTAAAAGCAGTGACTCACCCAGAAGCACAGAAGATGCCTCTTCTATGACTTAGTATTTGGGGTTCATGGGAGCCTTTAATTATTTTTCAGCACATAGATAGTTCTCTTGTAGCCTACTAGTGTGCCACCATTGTCCCACTAGAAATTACTGTTTTAATCCTCTACCTTTGAAAAACACCTGGAGATCTAATTATATTATGTGGATACCAGTGTTGGAATTCCTCATTTCTGATATTAAAAATAGAATACATCAGTGTGAAATTGCCCCCTAGCTCAAAATGAGGCAGTTAGGAACATGGGAAACCATGCTGAGACCTCTGTTGATATTTCAGGGGTTACATGGTAACTATTTTCCATGCTTCGGTTAGTGTGTAAGTATGGGGTGAGAGAAATAGTAAAAGGTTAAAAAATAGGAAGGGAAGGAATCAGGAAAAAGAGAGAAGAAATGGTAGGAAGGTAAAGTTGAAGAGGGATATGGAACAGATAAGTGGGTGGGTTATGCAAAAAGGAGGAAAGCTGCACGGGAGGTAAGGAGGAAAAGCTGAAGAGTGGAGACAGTTATGGTTGGTAGGTAGGTGGGACTGGAGGACACAGAGAAAGGAGAAATAATGTGGGAAAAGCCAGGAAGAGGGAAAGAGGAAAAGTGAAGATAATGTGGAGAGGAAATAAAGGGGAACCGAGTTGTTACTTTTCATTGCCTTTGGGACCCTGAACTGGGTGGAAAAGTAGCATTCAAATGTTTTAAATAAATATCAGAGTCATTTGGCAAGTGTAAAAATAACCCTTTGCATTTGTTGTTGTTTTTGCTGCTGCTATTGTTGAGTCTCTTTGTTTTGTGCGTTTCCATTGCTGCTGGTGCTCCTGATTTATTCACCATTTTATGGCACTTTTTAATGTTCTAAGCCAGAGGTGTTGAACTCATTTGTTACCAGGACTGGATTTGACATAAATGCCACTTTGTTGTGCCATGTCATGTGTGCCATAAAATGTAACATGAGATACTGGAGATATAAACTTTATAAAAGTGATTTCAGATGTTGAATGGCAATAGCAGGTGAATGACAATAGCAGGCTTGATTGGATTAGGTATGATATGCAGAGGGGTAGTTGGCATGGAGATACCAGGGTTGGTAATGAGACAGGAAACCTAGGTCTCAATTCCATCCAGGAGGATTCAGTCTAGGAGGATGCAAAGAATAAATGGACATAAGTCTGACATCAGAAACCAAACCATTCAGTTGCTGATCTAAGAATAGCAGTGATCTTACAAAGGAATTTCAAAGGGAGATTAGAAGAGAAGAAGAGGAGATTGGATTTATACTCTGCCCTTCACTATCTGAAGGAGTTTCAGAGTGGTTTACAATCTCCTTTCCCTTCCCCTCCCCACAACAGACACCCTGTGAGGTAGGTGGGGCTGAGAGAGCTCTCTTGAGAACAGCTCGTGAGAAAACAGCTCTGAAAGAACTTGTAACTGACCCAAGATCCCACCAGCAGCTGCATGTGGAAGAGTGGGGAACCAAACCCAGTTCTCCCAGATTAGAGTCCATGCTCCTAACCACTACACCGAACTAGAAAGAGAGACAGCTGACTTGCAATTGATAATGAAGGTCAAGATAATGCTTCCTCCTGAACTGAGAGCTATTTTTCCTATCTCATTACCAATATGTACTATTATAATTTGACGTCTGAAATCACTCTACTCTCCAAGATATAAGGACCAATCCAAGTGTTCTAAATTCTAATCAGGGTATTTTTGAAATAAAATAAATTCAGATAGGAACAGAGAAATCCAATCTTTTTTTTTTTTTAAACTTTTTGGAATAAGCTAAAATAATTTCCTCAGTGTTCATTATGCTTGTCAGAAGAATCCACCCACTCTCTCCTTCCCACTCTCCCTCCCTCCCTGTGTGTGTGTTTGTGTGTGTGTGAGAGAGAGAGAGAGAGCAAGGAAGGGGGGAAGGAGGCAAGAAACAGGAAACAGGAAGCAAAGAGCCACGGAGGGAGCTGATAAAAAAAGCAAGCTATAGTGCAGCCCCGGTAAAAGAAGCAGGAGATGGAAGTTGCTCAGGGGCCAGATTTGAGCCCCACACGGGCCGCATCCGGCCCACAGGTTGCATATTTGACACCCCTGTTCTAAGCCATTTACATTCAGTTTATGATGTAATTGGAAAACATCAGTGTGAAAAAACATCAGTATAAGAAAGTTGTTTTAAATCATTTCTCATTCTTTTGGTGTATCTGTGACCCCAGACACACTAAACCTTCAATCAGTAATCAGCTCTGAATGTTACCCTAAGTTTTACAAACTAAGTAGAAGTGCTGAGGAGAAATGTGGTAGACCAAACATTTTTTTTGGAAATAAAGTTATTATCACTGATGTCCAGTGTAAGAGTTGTGTGTAAATCAGAGCATGGACAGCAACCATTTCTGTTTATTTTAACAATGAAACTTTACCTCATTTGCTTGTATAATTAAACCCATTACACCCAATTGGATTTTTCAAGCTGCTTAGAAAATATCCATCCAGTAATTAAAAAGCCTAAAAGCAACACAAAATGACTAAAAATAAATGAAATCCTGTAAAATATTCTTTTCATAGAAACAAAATTAAGATATAACATTCAGTAGCTGAATTAATAATCAGAATCTATTGTATGTCTTACTCCAGTTCTGTTTGCTTAGTACAATAATGAGGCATCCTTATTATAATTAGAAATTTGCAGGGTAAAATGACATGAATACATTACTAATTATCTACTGACAAATTCATGTGCTATTTCTGAACTATACAATAAGACCTATGAGGGTTTTGTTTTTGTTTTAATGAGCACATTATTTAAGTCAACAAAACTGCAATTGGCACCTTCAAAATTATATGGGGATTTTCATAATGCCTTTTAACAAAGACTTTTTCTTCAATAATTTTTTCAGAATGTTTATAAAATGTTTTCCTTACCTATTTGTACATCTGTAGAGTCCTTTAACCCAGTGATAAATGTTTTGTTCTTTTATTTCCCTGCTATTACAAATTTTAAGGTTATCTTAAATGCTGCAGGCAATTACATCTAAGACACTTGAACAGAAAGATAATAAAGATGGGGAAAGGTCAATTAGCATGATTTTCTGTCATACTGTTGGTATTTACATACCCTCATGGCATGACAGATTAAAAGATGTGTGTTCACTGTTACTGCATGTCTGTGTATGCTTTTGGGGATTGCTTGGTTGAATCACCTCAAGCCAAAGGAAGCACCAATGGACAAAACAACAAAAACAACCACCCCGCTGTACTAATCTTGCTGTTTCCATGGCTTTCCTCTTTGACTGAACAGTAGGCACATTGTTTACATTACTGATACATAGCCTCAGCTATTTTTGCAAAATAAATTGATAATTTGAACAATTTAGCAGTATTCTGTGGCTGATTTCCTCTTTAGTTGCACATGGAATAGAACAAACTATTGTCTTCATACATGCTTTCTAAGGCTTCCTCTTCAATTATTCATGGCAACCTCATTTTGTGGGTTGCATAATCTGTAGCTGGATACCATAGGATCTTTGCAACCTTATTGTCAGGTTCCTGACATTTTCCCGGGTGGGAGTTGGGTGCCTGCTGCTCTCCACGTCACTGAGTGCTCTCTCGCTCCTTCCCCCCCACACACAGTTTGTTCTCATGCCTGTATCTGTTTCTCTGCGCAACGCTTGTAACCTTGAAGTGTTTTTCTAATGGCACTGACTCTAGGTGGTGGAGGTGTGGGAATCAGCAGGGAAGTTTTGTGGGAGATGGGGAAAGGCTGCCAAGTCTGAGCTGACTCCGTTAGGTGCCTTTTCGGTGGGAAAACAATGGCTAGTATTTTTGCGCCTTTTTGCAACTCACCTGATTGGTGCCAGGTTCTTGTTCTGGTGTTTGAATATAATATAACTTATCATCTGCCCTGTAACTGTCATCACTAACACTGAAAGTGCTTACTGAGTAGACCATTAAGAAATAAAAGGACTTTATTCAACATACGGCATAGCTTATTGGATCTTACAAGATTCTCACACTTATACACAGTTACTCTAGTCTAAATCAACTAAAATCAATGAGCACTGCATAGGATTGTTTATCACCTATGTTTAAATACCATCATTTTTCAGTTCCTCTGTAGAAGTTTTACATCATGTCTGGAACTTAATTTGCCTTTAATCTTCAGTTTTGTCTCTGTTCTTCTTTCCTCAGTTGCCGAGCTCCTAGTGTGTCTGTTTTCATGCCATTCTCTTGCTGCTGGGCAGCCAAGAGGGGGCCGCCGCAGTGCCATGGACTCGGGCAAAGAAATCCACGAGAGGAACAGGCTGGTGACTGGGAATGGCAGCACCGACAGGCCCGTGTGGGGCTGAAGCGCTTTGGAAGGTGGGCCGTTTCCTGGAAGTCAGGGAAGGGAGGGGGTAGCCGAGCCCTCCCCTTCCCCCCTCAAGTGGCTGTGGCAAGGCCCGAGGCCCACTCAGCTGTCTCCCACCTCCTTCCCGGCAGCAGCCAAAGCGTTCTCTGAGCATGCACAGGGAACGCTTTTACTTTTGGGGGGATTTAAATATCCCCTGAATATTTTTTTAAACTTTTTTAGATTTTTCTACACATCTGAGAAGCCTCCCAAGTGTGTAGAAAAATCTCCCCCCCCCCAGGTGCCCCCCCGTGTGGATTTAGATATCCACACACAGGGGGCACCTTGGGAATTAGATATATAGATATTAATCAAATTAGAAATAAAAATAAGTTTAGTAAGAAAGTAGAATGCATATCTTCAAACACAACAGACTGACCAAGGATAAAAGAAAAGGTGATATATTCAAACTGTAATCCTTGACTCTACTTAATTTTTGAAACTACAAGTATTTAGAAACCATCCATTACTTGGGTTTCAGTATTCAGGGGGCAAGATTGGTTTCCAGAGGACAATGTGTATTTGGGATATGTGTAAGTTAACATAGCCGAGATGCACAATTATAGAAGTTGGTATTGCTTGCAGTAAATAAACCCCAAAGAAGTATATTGCAAAAGGTAAAACTTACTTGTATTGAGGTAGATACAGCTAAGATTGGAATAACATGTTCGGTAAGACATGTAATAACAGTAAGTTGGTATACAGATAATAAAGGAGTTAACAACAGATGTGGCAGGCCTTGGCCTAGTCTCCTCATTTCCCCCTCCCCTACTGTCTCCAACCAGCAATCTGAGGGTAGCTCCCTAGAGAGGACAGGAAGTCCATCAAGGCTATGAGGAGATCTGCCCCTGAAATGCTGCAGGAGGGAGAACAAGTTCCTGGGAGGGAAGTGAGTCTGTCAGAAGGGGGGTCAGTCTGGGGGGAAGTGTGAATCCCGTCAGACATTTGGTTGGATTCTGCAGCCGGCAGAGAAGCCATGTTGGGAGAAATATGGATCTAACCTTCTCCCCTGAAATGAAGTGGTGTGCCTGCCCTTCTGACCATCTAGACAGGGTATGAGTATAGAGAAGGAAAAGATGGAGTGGTTTTGTTACATTTATTTTTGATTCTTCTGTTCACTGTATGCCTGTAAATAGTTGAGTGTTTTCAAATAAATTCTTCCAATGATAAAGGAGTGAGATCCCTCTGTACCGCCTAGTTCCCCTGCTGCTTGGACATGCCCATAGTGGGTTGGAGAATCCCTGAGGAGGAGAGAAGGCACAAAATGGCCAGTTGCCAACTCTCCAGGGGAGCCCTGAAGATTCCCAGGAAGCCCCAGGGTGGGTTCCTGGTGACTGTGGAGAGGCAGGTTAGGAGTCTGTCCCACCTAACCAGAGCCCCAGAGAGGGACAGTGGTGGCAGCTATACCGAGAGCAGTAGAGAAGAACTGCCCCTTCAGGTGCCAGATCAAGCAAAGGAGGGGTGGGCAGAGCGGGGCCTGCCAGCTGATGCAGGCCTGTTCCGCCACAAGCTGTATTTGTTGCTCAGTTATTTAAGCATCTTGACTCTAATTAGTTCTTCCTGGCAGCTACCCCCCCACACACACCTATATGTAATCTGTTTCAATGAATCTGAAGGAGTGTATGTACTAAGTCTCTCAATTCTCACCTGTACCCAGAATTTAACTTTATATATCTTATAGGTGCCACTGGACTCAAACTTCGTTCCCACATTTGTTTCTTAATTCTTGTATTTGTATGCTAGTTTACTGCCATTCACAG
This sequence comes from Lepidodactylus listeri, assembly GCA_029233225.1. Lineage (NCBI taxonomy): Eukaryota > Metazoa > Chordata > Lepidosauria > Squamata > Gekkonidae > Lepidodactylus > Lepidodactylus listeri. The sequence goes on along the minus strand of JARCFY010000001.1, from coordinate 110,583,664 downwards.
ATCTTTCTGACATTAGATCTCAGCTATAATCACCCAGTACTTATTCATCTTGACACTAAATGGCCCTTCCTAATAATAAACCCCATCCACCCCCTATAAGTAATGGTTGAGGAGGTTCTGTTTCACTATATCTGATGAAGTGTGCTTGCACACAAAAGCTTATACTGTGAACAAAATTTTGTTGATCTTTTTTAAAATTTTATTGAAGAAGCAGAAATTACAAATAGCAATTTATAACAATACACAAATGTGGAGGAAACAATATATCTCAAAATTCAACCAGGCTACATCTGTTTCATTGTTATGATGGTACATAGTCATGTTTGTACTGGATTGCCACAGAAATTAACATTGGTTACTATACGTATTATTCAATCGCCATAACAAAACTAAAATTAGTCCATAGTTCAAAGTCTGATGAATCACTATGTGGTAATTTCCATTTCAAAAAAGCCCATTTTTTGATCACATATGAATTTTTAACTTGTATTTCCGTACATTGAATGTCATCTGATTTTTTTTTCAATAATAAAATAATCCCACAATTTTGTGTACCAAAGATGAATTGTGGGGGGAGTTTTTTCTTTCCTCTTTAACGGTATAATCTTTTTTGCTACCATGACCATTATCATAATAAAATCTTTCTTAAGTTTAGAAACTTTTAGGGTTTTCCAGAGATTTAAAAGAAACAACTCTGGATTTAATGGAAGTGTGATTTTTGTTATATATGTGATTTCTGATATTAATTGCTCCCAATACAACTGAATTACCTTACACATCCACCAATTGTGAATAATTGCTTCCAACAGTTAACAGATATCAATGAAGTATAATGAGATAGTCTAGCTGGGGTTAAATACCAGATAGAGATTACTTTATATGTTTGTATTTGTATTGGGATCACTTTGGAGGTAAAAGCTGGAGAGTGCCATACTTTACGCCATTGGTCTTGTGTTAATTCTCTTCCCAGATCTCTGTGCCAGGCATCCTGATAGGAATGGCATTTTGGTTTCTCAGATTTCAATAAGATGTTATAAACTTTTGAGATCAATCCTTCATTAGAAGTGTCATTGTAATACATTAACTTCTCAAAGTCAGTTAGTCCAAGTTGAATAGGGCATTTAAATTGATGGGTAGTTAACAAATTGTTTAATTGCAGATATTCTAACCAGAGCAAGGTAGAGTTGCATTTCTGATCTAACTTAACCTTTTCAAGTAGATGACCCTTTGGCATTATATCAATAAAGCAATTAATTTTCATGTGTTTTCAGTACAGAAATGCTGATTTGCCCATTCCCAGTACAAACCAGTCTTGCCCAGTATAAGATGTCAGTGGAGATGTTGGTGAGGCTAAATGTTTAAAATTCTTGTTCCAGACCTTCTGGGTTGCTTCAAGAAATACATTCAAATGTGAGGAGAAGTAGCATTTCTTTCCCAGAACGTAAATGGAGAAAAGTAGTTTTCTTCTATATGCTGCCATTCTGCTATATAAGATTTATTGTATTGCTTAATTATATTGGCCAATATTATGGCATCATAATAGAGACTAATATCTGGAACAGCTAGACCTCCTTCTCTTTTAAGTTTTCTTAATGATTTAAATTATGGTTTCTTGTTATGCCAGATAAACATAATAATATCCCTGTGCCATTTTTTTTAACAACTCTGGAGGAAGATAGATAGGAATTGCCCTAACATAAAATAGAAATTTTGGTAGAACAAGAGATTTAACTATGGCTGAGGACAGACTCTTGTTCTGCTGCGCCTCTGCAGCGCGGCAGAACAAGGCGGGGGGGAATTGCCTGCGGGTGGCTTCCAGCGGCAGCATGCGAACACCACGTGGCTCCCCCGGCTGGCGCGTGTTCACACCTGCCGGAAGCGGGTGGAACATGCGCTCAGCAGCTGGGACACCACTTTTAAGTGGTGCCCGGCTGCTGCGGGAGGAGCGTGGCGCTGGACACGTTGCGTCCGGCCTGACTCCTCCAGACAGATGTGGCTGAAATATTGATGGGATATAATAATGATTTAGTATAGTTTACATTAAGACCTGAAACTGAACTGAAGTCTCCAGGATGCTGAGTTATTAATGGAAGGGTAGAGGCAAGATTAGTTAAGTATAACACCATATCATCTGCGAATAGGCTTATCTTATAGCATGTCTCATTTATCTTTACTCCAGAAATCCATATGCCATCTCTTACTGTACTGGCAAAAGGCTCTACCTCTAGTGGAAATAAAAGAGGTGAGAGGGGACACCCTTGTCTTGTCCCTCTATTCATGTTTATTTCCTGTGAGTTGACACTATTTATCCTCAGTATAGCTTTAGGAGAGGAATAAAGTGAGGTAATAATTCTTCTAAATTTAGTACCAAGCCCCCATCTCCTGTAGGAGGTGTTGAATATTGGTTTAGGAATTCAAAATCAATACATTTATTAGCCTGGAATGTACAGAAAAAGAGTCCTGAAACAGGGATAAAAGGCATAAGAGACTCTAAAGGTTTAGTTTCTACATCAACAAAAGTAATACTCCATCATTTTGAGCATTTCTATGCAAAGCTCTATGATTCTACTCATCCTCCATCTGATTTAATTATTATTTTTGCATAGTAAAGCCTCTTTGAAAATCTTAACAGATGAGCACATGAATTACCTTGAGCAACCAACTGAAGAAAAGGAATTGGAAGTCACTTTGCGACGAATGAAAAACAATAAATCCCCTGGCCCTGATGGCTATACAGCTGAGTTTTATAAACGGTATAGCTCCATCTTAAATCCCTTTTTTATAGATATATTCAATGATGTTCTAGATACAGGTAAAATTCCAGATACCTGAACAAAAGCCAAAATCACACTCATACCAAAAAAGATACTTAACAGATATCAAATTTTATAGACCAATTGTTAAACAATTATTATAAAACCTTCACTTCAATATTGACTTCTAGACTAAACAGAATTATTACTGACTATATATCAATAAAACAAACAGGATTTATCCCAAGACGGGATATGACAGACAACATCAGGAAAACGCTTAATATCATCCATTTCTGGAAAGTGCACCAAGTCAAAGATACAGGATTAGTATCCTTGGATGTGGAGAAAGCTGTGTCCAGTGTCCAGGCATGCTGAGTCTCCTTACCCCAACAATATTCATGGCTACTTTATGTAGTTAAGATGGATTCCTTCCTTTTTGATTTACAAAATGACCAAGAGAGCTTCTTTTATTTGCCCAGTGGTTTTATTTTCTGCTTCACTCCCTCCTTAGCCAGTTCTCTTTCCCTTCTTGTTTGCAGGAATGTCACTTCTGCATTTTGGCCTCCTGAAGATCTACAACTTAGATGTGACTCTTGCTATAGCCATTTGCATTTCTCTAGCATTGAATGGCCCTGTCCTTGGGAGCTACCATATTTTTCGGACCATAAGACGCACCTAGTTTTAGAGGAGGAAAACAGGGAAAAAAATATTCTGGACCAAATAGTAGGTAGTTGGGGGGGGGGGAGAGAAGAAAGAAAGAAAGAAAGAAAGAAAGAAAGAAAGAAAGAAAGGTAGGTAGGGGGGAGACAGAGAGAAGGAAGGAAAGAAGGAAGGAAGAAAAAGAAAGGAAGGAAGGGTGTTTCCCTCCCCCCCTTGCTTGGGCCCCAGTGACTTAACGCCACTCAGGCTCAGCTCTTCCCTCCCTACCTCCCCCCCTGCAGCCCGGGAAAGGTGAGCAGGGGAGGGAGGGGGGTAGGTAGGGGTGAGAGAGAGAAGGAAGGAAGGAAGACAAAAAGGAAGGAAGGAAGAAACAGGAAGGTAGGGAGGGAGGGAGAGAGAGAGAGAAGGAAGGAAGACAAAAAGACAGACAGACAGAAAGAAAGGAACAGGAAGGTAGGTAGGTAGGGGGGAGAGAGAGAGAGAGAAGGAAGGAAGGTAGGTAGGTAGGTGGGGGGAGAGAGAGAGACAGAAGGAAGGAAGAAAGGAAGGGAGGAAGGAAGGAAGGTAGGTAGGTGGGGGAGAGAGAAGGAAGGAAGACAGAAAGAAAGACAGACAGAAAGGAAGGAAGGAAGAAACAGGAAGGTAGGGAGGAGAGAAGGAAGGAAGGAAGGAAGGAAGGAAGACAGACAGACAGACAGACAGAAAGAGAAAGAGAAAGAGAGACAGAAAGACAAGGTGTTTCCCTCCCCCCCTTGCTTGAGCCCAAGTGGCTTAATGCCACTCAGGCCCAGCTCTTCCCTCTCTACCTCCCCCCCCCGCAGCCCAAGAATGGTGAGGGGGGGAGGAATGGGGCAAGAAAGGTGAGCAGGGGAGGGAGGGGGCTACTTCCCGGGCTTGCCGCAGCCCCAGGAAGGTGAGGGGTGAACAGGGGGAGGGAGGGGGCTTCCTCCCGGGGCCGGCAGCACTTGCTGCGGCCCCGGGAACTTGTGCACAGGGTGGGTGGGAGGGGAGCTTGTGCAGGGGGTGGGTGGGTGGGTGGGGGGCTTGTGTGGGGGGGTGGGAGGGGGGCCTGTGTGGGGGGGTGGGAGGGGGGCCTGTGCAGGGGGTGGGTGGGAGGGGGGCTTGTGCAGAGAGTGGGTGGGTGGCAGGGGGGCCTGTGCGGGGGTGGGGGTGGGAGGAGGGCCTGTGCAGGGAGTGGGTGGCAGGGGGGCTTGTGCAGGGGTGGGTGGGAGGGGGCCTTGTGCTGGGGGCGGGTGGGAGGGGGTCTTCCTCCCGGGTCCACAGCGCTTGCCACGGCCCCGGGAGCTTTTGCGGGGTGGGGGTGGGAGGGGGTCTTCCTCCCGGGTTCGCGGCACTTGCCACAGCCCTGGGAGCTTCTGCAGGGTGGGGGTGGGAGGGGACTTCCTCCCGGGTCCTTCCTCCCACCTTGAGTGCCAGAAGGTAGAAAAATGACTAGCAAATGTTTTAAACAAATAAATAATAAAAGTAATAATGAATAGTAAAGTATAATCTTGGGGTGCCTCTTTTATAAATTATGTTTTTTTCTGTTGTGATGTAGGAAAGGGACTGTCATGACAACATATTTATGATCTGTACTCAATTAACATTAAGTTAGCCAATCAAAATGAGCAAGGCTTAAAACCGAAAGGCAAACTGTGTAGCTTCCTCTGTCCCAAGCATGATTGAAATGTGTCTTTTTAAACTGAGGGTTTTTTGACACGTAATGAAGATGGTGGATTAAGTATGGAGATGGGGAAAACAGTGTGTGCACTGTACACTTTTTATTCAATTCTGAATATTTGAAAATAAATTAACATTTTCCCTAAGGTTCAAGGTTCAGTGGTCCAGCTCACAATTTGTGAGAAAACTGCACTCTGAAAAGTGGATTGATTAAGCATTCCCATATGCTACTCCATCAGATTTGCAGGATCCCTTTTGCTTTCAACTGCTTTTCATAGTACCTAAAGATAAGTAAATTTTCCTGCTTCATTTTTTAATATTGACATGTCAGCTATTTCAGTTTTTTGTTCCTGTTAATTTCATAGACTCATTTGTATTGTGCAAGCGTATGTTATTTTCATATGTATACATCTACATATATATCTACATTTATAAATATCTACTATTATATATAATATGCTATGATTCATATAAAAAGTATATTTGACAGGAAACACACACAGAGAAGATACAAATAAACAATATATATATATATGTTATCTTACATAGATTCAGTAGTCTTCACATAATGATCTAAAATAAAATAGAAAAATAACATTTAAGATTTATGTTGCTATGGTAATGAACCACTTATGAATCTTACAGTAAACAATATATCTAACTTTTTTAAAGCTTTTAAATTACTATTGGGTTAGGTAAAAAAAAAATTCATCTATTGTTGCTAAAATTCCTCAACATTTGCAAAACACTTGAAACCTAATATTTCTTTATAGATGGAAACATTTTGAAATTATCTGCTTTTTCCATGCTGATTCACATATTGTATTTTTAAGTTTCCATTTAGACTATTGCAATCATGTTGGTTATACCCTTACAATGCATTTCAAATCCTTTTAGGCTGCAATCATATGCACAGAGACCCAACATAGTTGCAAATGCTGGGCAGATTTAAAAGGAGTGATCAGACAGCAACATCTGGGAAGCATCCTGCAGCCATCGGCAACCCGTTCTGCTCCACCGCAGAAGCAGAGTTAAAAGACACCAGGAAAAATCTAGTAGTAAACAGGTTGTGACAGACTTTCTTCTGTCTGATTGCTCCAGCATGCTCTCATGCTGTCAGGATGGTCTGATCAGGCTATCCTGACTCCATGCCATTGTCCCCCCCACACCTTCTCAGTATGCACATCATCGCAAACTCCATAGGGAGCCCTCGGTGCGAAGGTGCAATTCATCAATTCCTTGTTTAAGCTCATGGGAAACAAACGGGGGACTCACCCACAGTTGCATCTGATCACATACTGATGGGCTGCACCCGCAGCTTCAAAGGGAGGTGTGATCTCGCAACTGTGGGTCAAATTCCTCCAGAGGAAAAAGCTTCATCCCCTCCCCCTGGCTTTATCTGGCTTGTGTGATTGCAACCTTAGACTGTAATACATCTTTAATGGGAAGCTGATGAGATGCACCATGAGAAAAACATCAACATATTATATAAATGGTCTTGTTTCCTGGTTCCTGAATGTTCTAATTTGTTCTGGTAATCATGTAACAAATGACAGATCGTATTATTTCCCCACAGAAAAAAATCTTTATATTTGAGACCAAGCCCTAGCTTTCATTCATATAAAGGAAACAGCATGGATGGTGTCATGATCTACCACTATTCTGTGTGATTCCTTACTAATTCCACCTAAGAAAAGGTGGAGAAAAAAATTAATCACTTACTTTTAAATGTAGTTTATTTCAGCTCATATGACCAGTGGTCTCAAGCCTATCCACAACATACAACATAGAACATATATATATGTCGCCAAAGCAATAGTTTTAAACTATACATATCAAATCCGGTTAAAATTATAAGCAATATAAAAATTTAAAATATAATTTAAAATATAAAAACTAAAATGGAGACCTTATCTTACCAGCAATTATTTATGCTTCAATTCTATTTTAATAGCTAAGGATTTTTCTACTGAAGTGGTAATTATCAGATCAATATCTGATAAGAGGTCACCCACGACTCCAGTGGGAGATGGTATTCAGGTAGAATTGGATTTATCCAATATAACCTAGGAGCTAACCAATGAGAACAAAACAAAAGGAGATGTGTCAGCATCTCGATCTTGCTGGAAGCGCAGGTACAAAGCCTATCTGAATACAGAGTTTGTAAGAAATGTCCCATTGATTCTGTAGATGGTACAGCATTTAATCTTGCAAGAGTAAAAGCAAATCTATGAGAGGCAGTGGTAGGATGGTTTAGATATAATGGAAGGGTCAACGAAGGAGGGATCCCCAAAACTAGGGGAGAACATACACACCTGGCATGTGCGGTGGTACTTGCCCTATCCCAATTTCCTGCCTTCTTGCTGAGATATGTTTTTGATCGTTGATATCAGGAGGCCAAGGAGGTTCAATTTCTCAATCAGTTATTTAATTCATAATCTAGATTTTTATATAGTAGATACTCATGTAATTCTCTATCACTGAATTTCTTAGTTGAATATCTAATCACCAGCATAACAAATCAGATTAACTCAGCTCCCATCAGGCTTCCACCTCCAAAATCTTTATAGAATATTTATATTTGTAAGCATCTCAATGCAGTGTCAAGACACCTAGAAACCTGTGCAGCCCTGGAAGCAGCAGCTGATTACAGAAACCAATGTTTTGTATCTTCCAATACTACCACCCAAACAAGTGCACATATACATATACTGCCTTGGGGAATAGTAAATGACTGCAATGTTCATTCAGTCAAACATAGATTAAATGTGCTTTATCAATATACAGTAATGCGTATGTAAATATATTTCTAAACTTTTTTTACAATTGCTGGTAGCTTTGTAATTTATTTATTTATTCAGCTTATATCCCACTCCTTTCCTGGCCAAGCAGCTTTCAGGCCAGCTACCAACAGTTAGTTATACAATAAAGTTACCATTTTACAATTTTAAAATCCAATAGTACAAATGTAAAAACCTAACTCTCAGTCTGCTATACCAGATGGTACCCCAACAATCCATCACAGGTAGGCAACTGCGGAATCAACCAGCACATAAAAATTCTTGGCCCAACAGTAGATGAAAAAAGCAAGCCCTAGGAAATGGCAAGGGAGGAGGAAAAGGAAGAGAAAAGGAGGAGGGTAAGATTAAGACAGGAAGGAGCAGAATAAATAAATAAAACAAATGGTGGAGGAAGGGAAATGAAAAAGACAAGAAAAGGGGGAGAAAGAGGGGAGAAAGAAAGAAAGAGGCCAACTGATCTCTCTAACCATCACTGTCCTCAATCATACATCTCAGTCTTACAGGCCCTATGGAACTGAACCAAATTGATAATGATGGTATGGAGGGTTGGGTTGGCACAAGCAGATGCTAATGTATCTTTGGAGGGAAACAGCCCATCCCCTATACCGTGCCACTGTCCTCTTGGTGGTAGTGTGTGTTGATTTTGAACTACCACCCAAACCAAACTTCCCCTTCACACTACCAAACACACCTGAGAAGGAAGCCCCCCCCAAAAAAGTTATTTACTGGCCTGCCTGTTAGGGTTGCCAGGTCAGTTGCCCCAGTGGAGGGATTTGGAGACCACATGGTAAGCCAACCAGCTAGAGGGCTCTTTAAATCTTGCAGGAGAAAGGGAGAGGAGCAGTTGCTGGCCGCACACATGGCCGGCAAAAAAACTCTTTAAAGGGTCTTTTTGTAAGGGATGGGGGCTGCAGCATGCAGAATTGGGGGAAATCATGCAGGGCTGCTGCAGAGAAACTCCAGGAGAGAAGCATGCATGTTTCCATGCCTGCCCTTTGCTTCCCCAGCCCGGCTGGAGAAGCCAAGGAAAGGCATGGAAACATGCCTGGGCTCCCTGCCTGCCTTTCTCCAGTTGCACTGCAGCCATGGGGCCCCTGGATAAGGGCAGGCTGGAACCCAGGCACGTTTAAATGCCTTTCTCCCCCCCCCCCCGAGATCAGGGAGGAAAAGAAGGCATTTAATCATTCCTTCTCTGACTTTCCCTTCCTTCCCTGAGTTTCTCTGCAGCAGCAGAAAGGCTTAGGGAGGAAAGGAGGCATGTTTCCATGCGTTCCCTTGGCTTACCCAGCTGACCCCCCACAGTGCCTGGCTGAGGAAGCCGAGGGCAGGCATGGAAACATGCCTGGGCTCCCTGCCTGCTCATCTCCATCTGCCCCATAGCTGCGGGGCCCCTGGAGAAGGGCAGGCAGACAGGGCAGACATGTTTAAATGCCCTTCTTTCCCTTGGGAGATGGAAGGAAAGGCATTTAAACATGGCTGGGTAGAGAGAGGAGGCTTTTCCTGGTCAGTTTCACTCCCACAGCTGACTAGTGGGGAGTGAAATTGACTAGGGAAGCCACAAGAAGAGGGAAGTTGGCATTTGGCTACCCAAAAGCCAGAAAAGCTGAATAAATTTCAAAAACTGTATTTGGTAGCCAAAAAGTTTTCTGAAGTTGCATTCAGCTTTAAGAATACCAAATAAATACTGATAAGGTATTTATTTGATTTTTTTTTCAGTTCAGGGAAGCTGAATGCACATTCCTAGTACCAACCACACCAAAGTAAAGAAGTGGGAAGTGGTATATTTATTGTATATCTGTATATATGTAATGGAACAGTATGCTATCCCCCCCCCCCCCAATCTGTGTGATTTAGTTTGGTCCTATTGGGTGAAGCTCTTGTTTCATTTGCCAGTTTTGTATGTTAGATGTAGTTGTTGGTTGTGGGAGTTGTCCCCTTGCAAATAAACGATGTTTTGAGCCTGTCACTGCTGAATGAATCTAAGAATGTGTTCCTGAGTGAGTACTGTAACCTGGGAAACCACAGTCAAAGGGGGACATTATGGGCAGGGAGGCAAGAAGGGCTGGCTCCACAAATGATGCCAGAATAGAGTGCGGGAATTCAACTTCATCGTGAGGCAGCAACAATTCAGAATCTTTTGACATACAGCATATCCAAAGTACTGTGATTCAGTTTAGGGGGGGGGGGAAATCCAGATAGCTAAGGCAACCAGTCTTGATGAACCCAGGAATCTTGCAATGATTTCACAGCATAGCTTGCCTTCTCTTACAAACTATCCAGTTTATACTTCAAATACAAATCAGCCTTGATTGTGCAAACAAGTAAATGCCTCCTGCTTTAAGCTGTTGAGGTACATAACCAAGTTAACACAGCAGTAGGGAAATTTAATTTGCATAATTCGAAGGTAAACATGAGCCAAAATATAGCACCATGTAATGTTGTTTTACAAGTATATTTTAATAACCTTCAAATATATGCAGGCATATCTCTATGCACAGACTGTAAGTATGTGTCAAGATTTTATTCAGGAAAGTACTGTTTGTATTTCAGCTACACAATGTTGTACACTCTTATGAATTCCTTTAGGACACTGGCTTTTTTAACAGCTTGTGCCAATAAAGGGGGAATTTTAATGCTACTCCAACAGGCCTTATCTAGGGGATGAATTACATATTACTTTAAGGTTAGCTAGAAAAGAGGTGGAGTCAGTTTTTAAAGTTAAATGGAAGCTGCATACAGGAAGAAACAGCTTTAAAGGGGGATTAGATAGATTCATGGAGGTTAAGTCTATCAGTGGCTACTATCCACACTTAGCACGATCATATGTTTGTTAGTGCGAACTGAGGGAAGAAGAGCATGACACACTTCCTTTTTCTAAGCTTCTTCTCTAATATGTGAAGTGGATGTAGTAGTTACATCTGAACCTACACAGTGTAATTTATTATTTACCTGCAAACGGATTCTGAACTGGGATCAAACTGATTTAAATGTATGGTGAATTATTGCTTCAAATGAAAAACAACAACAAAGTATTAGCCTGTCACTTGCAAAGGGAGGAGAGAGGGAGGAAGAGCAAGTAAGTAAATTGAGTTTGCCATTGAATACTGAAATTAGGTGACACAATTAAGCACCTACTGACAACAATGGGGAATCTGTGTGCTTAGGCAAGTAAGCAGGCTGAGCAAGAAGAGCATATTGAGAGGAGCATTACTGCAAATTCTAACAGCTGATCTATGCTTTTGTTTGTTCTTTATGAGTCTGGGTACAATCGGGGCATTTCATAGAAAAAGAGGTGCGGGAGCTTATTAGCATAACTCATTAGCATAACTTATTTGCATATGCTAAACCACCTGACATCACCAGAAGTCAGAGGAGAGGGAGAGAGAGAAAAATGGAGAGAGAGAGAGAGAGAAAGAAAAAGAAAGAAAGAAAGAAAGAAAGAAAGAAAGAAAGAAAGAAAGAAAGAAAGAAAGAAAGAAAGAAAGAAAGAGCTAGCAGAGAGGGGACAGTTACTAAATCCAAGCCTCAGAAATACCACTATTCTGGGAGGATAGCTTCAGTGGTGGCTGAAGCCTTCAGAAGGCTGGTCGGAGGAACAAGTATCTTTCCAGGGGACGGGGTCATTTTGCTGCAGCCATGACACAAGCAGGCATTCCCCCGCGGGGGGGGGGGGGGGCTGGCACCAACTCCCAGAGCTGCTCAAAATGACCCCTGGGTTCAATGTTTGGGGATGGCCAGAGGTACAAGCCTTTAGGTTTGCAATGAAGGGCATGAGCTGAAAAAATCTTGACCCTCAATTCCTAGCCTGTGGCTCATGCCCTGTGGCCTTGGATGAGCTGATCTGTTGGATCTAGATCTGGCACAAGGTTTAATAGGTTATTTAAGGTCCATCTTTTTCTTCTCTCCTATTTTGATTGTATTTTTTATGATTCTTATAAACTGCCTTCTGAAAAAAAAGCAACAAATAAATATGATAACTTCAAATCTTGTTTTCTACACTTCAGGAGATGGACATTTGTTTCTATTAACAAATCCAATTTGAACTATTTGTTATTTTATGATTATTTTAATTTTTAACCTAGCACCAATCTCGAATTATTTGTATAGAAAAACAGTGGAGAACCAGCAAGAGTTGTGATGACATTTATTAAAAGAGCTGAAAGTGAAAAAAACACCAGGATGGGGGAAGGTGAGAAATTCAGAATTTTATTTGATCGCTGACAAAGGAAAGTAGATGAGCAAAAATTTAGCAATTAAGCACCTAATGATAAAGGGAATGGGGGTGCTTAGTCAAGTAAAGAGTAATTAATCAGACATGTAATTAAGTAAAATGAGAAAAGTCTTCTGGTTCTATAATATTAATCAAAACTGGAGAAAAGGGTGATTTTTTTCTTGTGTGTTATGAAATGTTCAACTAACTAGTGGTGGATCATTCAGTAATGGGGAATATGGAAAATATTAACTAATGGTCATTTCAAGTTAAATGTAGTAGAGTTTGCAAATATAAAATTATTCTAATACAGGTGGCTTGTAAGAGGTTTCCAAGCTCAAGTTTCCTTTTAATGATTAGTCAGGCTAGAAAAAAATTAGACTGCAGAGGGAGAAGTAGTTAGCATGTGACAAATGGGAAGAGTTAAAGCTGGGTAAACTCACTAATGCTGAAAAAGTATACTACTTGGACAATAGTACAATGTTTCTGAGTTAGAACAGATAATGCTGCCAGTTCATTTTTTTTTTTTTTTGCCGTTAAGTCACAGTCAGTTTATGGTGACCCCATGGGGTCTCCAAGGCGACAGAAATTCAGAGGTGGCTTGCCATTACCTGCCTCTGTGTAGCAACCCTGGTATCCCTTGGTGGTCTCCCATCCAAATACTAATCAGTACCAATCCTGCTTAGTTTCTGAGACCTAACAAGTTCTGGCTATCCTGGACTATCCAGGACAGGGCTATCTGATTTTACAGCACACTTTAAAGTTGGTTGAAGTATTAATACAAAGGGTGAAGTAACTTAACTTATTCTTTTTAATGCCAATTTACTAATGACCTCAGGGTGCCAGAGTAACAGTACAGGGGATGTCTACAAGCTATTGAGTGGGTGATCCAAAAGTGTCTTTATACTCATGGCCAGATTTTCCATTACTGTTATGTTCTATGAATGAATGAAACCAGTCCTTCCATAAATAGAAAATTCCTATGACATGGAAAATGCATTTTTAAATCCAAACCTATGTAAAATGCTAAGGGGGGGGGGGGGGAATCATGTGTACACTAATGGCAGGAAACAATTTGGACTGCTGTTTTCAGTGAAAGACCCATATTGTTCATGCTGGGTAGTTTGGCATTCCATTTTAAAAGGAAAAGCAAATGTATAAAACTACATTATATCGTCCAGTTCTATGTGGCAGACCCAGAGTTGGGTTAAGGCCAACTGATGACCTAAGCACAGCCCAACAATGGTACCCCTTGGCTTTTCCATTGCTTAACTGACAAGACATTAAGACTCAATAAGTGCTGAAGGTGAAATAAGAGATTTAAAAAATCAGTTTTCTTCCAGGCCATCCCCCACAACAATATTAAATATAAACTTTTAAAATATATATATTTATTTAACATTTATTTTAAAAAGTTAAGGGCATGATAGCTAAGGGGGGAACTCTGTGGTGTCCCCCTTCCCTTGGTGCCCTAAGCACGTGCTTATTTTAATAGTTAATCCAGGGATGGGCAGACCACAAATAGTTATTTATTATTTGTTTGTTGTTTTACATCTCACGTCATACAAAATTTGGTTCCCAAAGTGGCTCAAAGAGATAGGGGAAAAATAGTACAAATGACATAAAAATTCAATAACATTGGCCTGGGGAAGAATTTCCAGACACAGTGGAGGAATGCCTGTCAGTTTCCTGCTGTCATTCTTATGGCTATATTGATAATTAGAAGCTGGAGAGAGGGAACTCTTCACTGGAGGAACATTCAGGCTCAATGAGGGATGAATTTTCTGTTTCCCTCCCTTCCTCTGATTGGTTCATTGATAGCAACTGAACTCTGGTTGAATGGGGAATAACTGCTGAAGCTGGATCCAGATGTTATGCAGGTGGAAGTGCTTGGCTGCTTTCTGCCATGCTTCTGATGACCTGTCCAGGGCAATTGGATGCAAGAGGTGGAAGTGGACTTTCATCTGAAGCTGGATGCATGTATAGAGGAGGGGAGTCTTCCTGCTTCCTACCCTCTTTAAAAATCACCACATCAGGAATTAGTAAAATATTACCATCCATACTATGTGGACTCAGACTTTAAATAGTGACATCTCATTACTACCAGCATTATGTCTGCCTGTTCCATTTTCATGGAAGAAACATCAGGGGCCCCTGCTTAGCTGGAATGTGAGTTACTCATGTTAATCGCATTGTGTATTAAACAGATCTCCATATCCTGATTTTGCCATTTTTCATTGACTGAGTTTATGAGACATTTGACATGCTGGCATTTAACATAATTAACCCAGTCAATACTTATTATCCTGTGGCAGTCTTTGTTGCACTATGCACCTGCCTCTGTGTAAACAGAGGATAGAACACAGTCACATAGGCTCATATTTTGGATTAAAACAAATGTATGGAATGAAAAATAATATATTATTGTATCATGTAAAATACAAAAAATTCCTTACTTCAAATTATGGCCATAAATTCCAAGCTGCATTTTAGTATTAAAAAATATATATATTTTGGAATCAGATTACTGAAAGATAAAATATGTGTTTCACTAAAGTAACACAAATATGCAAAAAAAAATTTAAAACTGTAATATTAAGGATAATAAAATAAGGAAGAAAAGAGAGTACATGTATAAAACAAAATGTGTTTACCAAGATACTTAAAATGAGGAGATCAAGTACTGGAACAATACTTGGAAACAACCCAGATAAGATGGAAGTGATGCTGGTTAGGAAGCCTAGGGCCTTAAACAATATTGTGTTTTCTGGTCTTGATTGGATTCAGCTGACACTTGCTGACTCTGTTAAGAGCCTAAGAGTTATACTGGACCCAGCATTACTGCTGAAGATGCAAGTTAAAGCAGCTTAAAAAGAGAGAAGCTTTTCATCAGTTTAATTTAGCCTGGAAGATGACCTCCTACCTTGACTCAGCCGATCTGGCCACCAGTATCCATGACAGAGTAACGTCAAGACTAAATTACTGTAATTCACTGTACATAGGTTTCACCATGAAATCAGGTCCGAAACTACAGTTGGTGCAGAATGCCACAGTTCATTTATTATCAAGAGCTAGGTGGAACCTGCATATTACACCCATTCTGTAGTTACTCCATTGGCTGCCCATCAGTAACTGAGTTCAATTCAATGTATTAACTATCACATAAAAAGCCCTTTGTGACCTTTGACCCTCATACCTGCAAGAATGCCTGTCCATCTGTGTCCTACTGTGATAATTTGGCTCATCTGCCAAGGCCTTCTGCAGGTGCCACGCTGAAGACGGGCAAGACCAACAACTGCCCCTATGTGTGCCTTTTCTGTAGTGGCCCTACAGTATAGAATCACCTACCTGAGGAGGCTCCCATGCTCCTGGCATTTCACAAACTTTGTAAAATGTAAGTGTTCAAGTGGGCAAGTAAGGCAAGTAGAATGGTATTTTATAAAAAAAACATAACATATTGGCCCAGGAAAATGCATTGTTTTTCTAATAATATAATACCATGTGTTGTATTCTTTAACATGATATGTTTGATCCTTATGTTTTGTTCATATGACAGCTCTGTCTCAAATTTCTGTAATTCTTATTCATATTACTTTGTTGAGTAGATTGTCATCTTACTGACTGCATTGATTTACATGGCTAATCAGCTTTAAGTCTTATTGAGAATGTCAGACTATAAATAAATAAATAAATGTTCCGTAAGGAAGTAACAAAGACATTTCTGCTCTGCCTTTCTCCCCCATGGAACCCAAGGCAGCTTACATCATTCCCCTCTCCTCCATTTTATCCTCACAACAACCTTGTGAGGTAGTTTAGGCTGAAAGAGTGTGATGGGCTCATGGTCACCCAGTGAGCTTCCATGGCATGAGCGGGGCTTCAAACCTGGGCCCCCAGACACTAATCTGACATTCTTATCCATTACACCACACTGGCTCTTTTACTGTGCCAGCCTTTGCTTCTCTACTTCAAAATGTCCCGATATGTTGACTAGGATAATTCCGAGTATATTGAATGTCCCACAATGTTGGGGGTGGGTGGGAGATATCCCTTCCAAATACCAGAAAAAAGATACCAAACTACAAAGAGGAACAAAATAAAAGTGGAGAGATATTAGATGAAACTAGCACCCACAGAATGAGAAAGGATGCGATTATAACGGTTTTTTTCATTTTGATACCATGTATGAATAGTGAGATATTCGATTAATAGAGTTTTTTTCGTTCTGTTCTTTGAATTCTTCATTGTAATCACATTCTTTCTCTTTTTGTGGAGTGAGTTGGTTTCATTTAGTATCTCTCCTCTTTTATTTTGTTACCATTTGTACTTCAGTACTTTAATTTCTACCACAACAATTAATGCCAATGTGTAGGATTGCAGCTTTATTACTCTACTAGGAATAAGGTGTGTTGTGGAAATAAATACAGTGGGCTCTAGAAAGAAGCTCTGGGCATGTACCCTACCTTGGGCACTCAGCATTCACTGCCCAAAGCAGCCACTGTCTCCAGGAGAACTGATCTTGGTCATCTGGAGATCAGTTGTAATAGCTGGAAAATTTTCTGTAGGGGAAATGATGTGCTGTGGCTGGGTAACACAGTGTTTTCTGGGAGATCTCCAGACCCCACAGGGAAATTGGCAACTCCAGTCAAGCCCATAGCTAAAATGGGGCCCACAGGGCCCAGCCCCCTAGCATTTCTTCTGGGCCCCTCCCTCCCAGGCTAGCACCAAAGTACCTCAACTTGCTGCCTGTGCCATGCTGCCTCCGACCTGGCTACCAGACAACTGAGTGCCTTGGTTGCTTCCCCTCCAGCCTCACTCCACTCCCAGCCAGCGACATCCAGAACAGCAGAGGTGGCAGCAGTTCCAGCAGCAGGAGGTGCCTGGCTTGCTCGGTGGTGTGGTAGTTGGGCAGGTGGGTTTGCTGGGCTAGCCCAAGTAAGTGGGCTGGGGAGAGTGTCCTGCTGCCTCTTCCCACTCCCACCGATAGATCTCTTCAGGGCTCATTTTGTAGCAGGAACACCTCTGCATATTAGGCCACACACCCCTGATGTAGCCAATCCTCCAAGAGCTTACAGTAGCCCCTGTAAGAAGAGCTCTGTAAGCTCATGGAGGATTGGCTACATTAGGGGGTGTGGCCTAATATGCAAAGGAGCTCCTGCTATGAAATGAGCCCTGGATCTCTTTCTCCCCCCTTCCCTGCCAAGCCCCCTGCTGGATGCTGCTGTCCACTGCCTGTTTCTCCCTGCCTAGCTTCACAACTTGAGCAGGTATGCAGTGCTCTGGGGGAGAGAGGAAGCTACAGCTGTTAGGCATTACCCCTCTCACTTGCCCTGGAGTCTGGCGGGGGTGCAGAGCTACCTTAGAAGGCTGGCTTCTAAAGATTTTCACTAATTAACTTTTAATTAGCTGTTGGGCCCCCCAGGCCCCCTCCCCAAAATATCCCTAGCTATGGGGCCTGACTCCAGTGACCATTTAAGGGAATACTGGGATATGTATTTTACCTCAGGATCACATTCAATGTCTCCCAACAGCAACAGCAAACTGTTTATGTTAGAGGCAAAGGCCAATCAGGCCACATATGCAAATGACCTCTGTGTTCCGACTGGCTATGGGGGGGAGAGGAACAGCAAACTGTTTAGAATGCAAGATGTGAGATTCAGGCAATGCAGCCAGTGGATAGGGACAGCTTGAGTGACGCATCATGGAGCCAACTGATTTGGGAGTGCATGGAACGTTGCCACTCAAAACCAGAATTATATATAAGAGAGATTTTCTATGATACCTCATTACTATTTTTTACATCAGCTCTAACATAAAGGTTAACTATACTCTGTTGATTCTGTGTGGTGGTTGGTTATCTAATGCTAACAACTTCCAGCAGGTAAACATTATTAAAAAACATCAATTAGATTTATGGAAATATATCCCAGATCAAAATTTTCAAACCCTGTGAGTCTGACAGTATGCAGCTGCCCCAAAGTCACGCAGCGAGCTTCCATAGCAGAATGAAAATTCAAACCTGTGTCTCCAAGTTCCTAGTTCAGAAGTTGAACACTAACCACTACACCACACTAGTAACCACACAATTTTCTGAATTATTGTTCTGCAGTGATTATATCTCACTAGTGGAAGTGCACTGGGGCTGCCTCAGAGATTGGGTTACCAGGTGGAAGTAGGGTTGCCAGTCTCCAGCAGAGACCTGGCAATCTCCTTGAATTAAAATTGATCTCCAGACTATGGAGATCAGCTCCTCTGGAAAAAATGCCAAGTTTGGAGGGTGCACTCTGTGGTATCACATCCCTCCTCTGTTCCTTCCCCTACCCAAACTCCACCCCTAAATCTCCACTAATTTTCCAACCCAGAGTCGGCAACCCTTCTCAGAGAGCAGAGATGTAGTTCAGAGCAACAGAAAATAGGCCTGGTTGAGTGAAGTAGTGCAGCTCCTAGAAACACAAGCCACTACCACATACAAGAACCTTGTATACAGGCTAACAAAAGCTAACTTGGGCTGTGGCAGTGAAACAGCTGCATGCCAAAAAGGGTAGTTCCGTATTTCCGTATCCAGGATACTTTCACCCTCAAAAAATCCTTTCAGAATCCCTAACCCCAAACAATTTGTAGATTATATCATCTACCACAATTATTTCAATTGAGGAAATATTCATAAGCTTCAGCAATTACATTATACAGAACTTGTCTTTCTCTCCTACAAAACTAAAATATTCACTTTTTACCCATGAATATTTCTTTTAATTAAAACTGTTTTAAAATATGTGTGGAAGAAGATTAGGGCTTCTCATGGCACCCATCCTGCAATGACAACCACTGCTCTTTTTCAAAATTCCAACAGTCCTCACAGACTCAGCATGGTTGGGGAAACCTGATCTAGCCGCATCAGTCAAACACATCTGTGAATCTCCAACCCTTTGTGGTGATGCCTTCTTTTCCCCTCCCCCAGTAATCAGAGGTACTCTGTCATGGAACATAGAAATTCAATTTAGTTGTTATAGCTAAATGCCAGATCTGAACCGACATGGAACCGATTAAACTAGTCACACTACAATGAGGATGTCAAACACAAAAGGATTAGCAGACAAACTTCTTACCTAGCAATTTTTTTCCAGCTTGAATTCAATGCTTAACTGCCAAGTCCTCCATTAAATACCACTCTTAGCACTCCATTCTTACACTGTCATCACATTCATTGACAACTATGCTACTAATTTAGAGGAACAGGAAAAGAGGCTCCTGCTGATACATGCAGTGCAGCCACTACTAACACACAGTGCAATCCTAAACAAATTTCAATGGACTTAGAAGGGTGTGACTGCTTTGAATAAACTGTTAGTCTTATTAAACACTCAAGCTCCCTAGATCAGGACATGGTTCAAAAACGAGTGTGGTATGAGTTGGTGATACTTTTAGGTTGCATTAGAGATCCATAAAGGGTCTGATTAAAGCCATGTAATAAAGTAAAGGTAAAGGTTTCTCTTGCTCAAAAGCCAGTCAAATCGAACTCTAGGGGGCAGTGCTCATCTCCATTTCCAAGCTGAAGAGCCAGTGCTGTCTAAAGATGTCTCCATGGTTATGTGGCCAGCATGACTAGATGCCGAGGTGCACGGAATGCTGTTACCTTCCCACCAAAGTGGTACCTATCTATCTACTTGCAATTTCATGCTTTCAAACTGCTAGGTTGGCAGGAGCTGCGACCAGAGATGGGAGCTCACTCCGTCATGAGACAATTAAGTCTCAAACTGCAAAACTACTGACCTTCTGGTTTAGCATCTTAACCATATAATAACTACACATAATTGCATAGCTTTTTGATTGCTGTGGTCCTCTCAAATTGTGATGGGCCCTTCACATGAAAAAGCCCCACTTTGGACTTAAATTGTTGCACAAAGCCTTTGAAGGAAGGTCTGGTTTCAGAGATTGAGATTCAGCCTGAACCATGGACTGACCACTCTTTGTTCAAGACAAGGGATGGAACCAAACTCCCTGGTTTACTTAGTTTTGCTGGAAGATGACAATGCTGATATGGCCACCTGGATCCAGGTCTTAGTAACATCAAGACTAGCCTACTGTAATGCACTCTACATAAGTCTTCCTTCAAAGTCAACCTGGAGATTCCAGTTGATGCAAAATGATGCAGCTCATTTTTTTAATCATAAACTAGGAACATGCATATTATACCCATTCTACAGTCACTCCATTGACTGTGCATCACCAGGTTTAGTTCAAGGTAATTGCTATCTAATATCAAGCTCTTCATGGTTTCTCCTCCTCTGCTACACTGCTCATCTGTCTTCTGCAGTCCCTTTAAATGCCCCCTGTTTAAATGGACTGCAATGGAAAGCCCAAAAAACAGCTGATGGGGGAGCAATTTTACAGAAATCCCAATTTTTTTTGCAGGGGGAGCGGGTTTGTCCAATAGACTTGAAATGAAAAATACCAGTAAAGAGAAAATTCTATGCCCCTAGCTATTCCACATCTCTATAAACTTGAGGATAATGTGAGTTCCCTTTACTTCATAGCATTCTTCACTTTGTAAGCAGATGTCATAAAAACAGACACCATAACAGGCATACCTTTACAGGCCAGTGTTTTTAAAACAGTATTATGTGGGGAAATAATATTGTTACAAGCATATTGTTACAAGATTTTAGTCAAAGGGTAGAAAAAATAATTGCCAGGATCAATAGAAGTTGCCAGCTAAAATTAGCAGGCCACATCACACATTTTCATAGCTGATCTTATTTTTATTTAGTGAAGCTGATACATTAGCACTCTAAGTAAAACAAACAAACAAACATTAGCATAAAATCTCATTTTTATTTACGTGAACATAAATTTGCTGGCCTGATTTTTGTGTGTGCATTTCAGAGGATAATTGTACTTATTTGAGATCAGACCACTACCGTTATTGCTTAGATTTAAGACTCTGAGTGTTGTTTCTGATTAGTTCTTTTGGTAATGGAATATTGCATATAACATTTCTGATTGTGTTGACAGCACTTTTCCATACCAAAAAATTTGAGCACCTGGGATGAAGGCCCCTGGAGCCTCAGATGCACAAATGAGTGCCTGCCTCCCAGGTAATAGGTGCCAGCTTCCCCCCCCCCCCACATCGAGAGCCAGCTGGAAGCCTGGGTAGGCATAGGCTGGGCAAGGGAGATGTGGGGGAGGTGGAGGGAAGGAGCCCAGGGGGCAGGGGACCAATGAAAGGGCAGCCCTGGAGAGTGACATGGAGGCTGCCTAACAGTTGCCTATCAATGGGGAAGGGAAAGGCTAGGCAAAGGTGGAGCTGATGGGAGGAGTCCAGGGGGGAATGAAAGGAGATACCTTAGAATAGGACAGAAAAAAAGGAGTAGTTGGTGACCCCAGGCAGCAAAGAGGTTAAGTCCAGCCGGGATGAGGAACCATGCTGCAACCCCCTCTCCTCCCATTCTGAGGTCTGTGGGAACCTCCTGCCAGACTGAGGAAAAGACAGTGGACTGTAGGCTGCCCCAGGGTAAGTGGGCAAGTCTCATATGTTAGTTAAGTGCCATCAAGCAACTTCCAACCTATGATGACCCTAAGAATTTATGAGCTCCAAAATGTTCTATCATTAACTGCCTTGCTCAGGTCTTGAGTCAATCCTTCTCATGTTGAATATTTCTCTTTTCCTGCTGCATTCTACTTTGTTTAGCATTATTGTATTTTCCAGTGACTGCTGTTTTTTCAAAATGTGATCAAACTATGATAATCTTGGTTATTTTAGCTTCTTGGGCTTGATTTGATCTAGAATCTGCTTATTTGTTTTTCAGCAGTTTGTCGTATTTATAAATCGCTCCTTCAATACCGTGTTTCAAATGAATCCTGTCATCTTTCTTCACTCTATGAAGCGGTATGAAGTCTCTTGATCTTGGTCACCAACCACACATAATTACATCCTTAAGAATCTTTTCTAGCTCCTGTAGTCTCAGTTTCCTTCTGGTCAAGGAATAGAAAATCTTGAACAATTTCAATTTCTTCCTCAACAAACATACAATTTTGTTAATTCCCAAGTAGTCATTACTGTTGTCTTCTTGCTGTTTAGCTGTAATCCTGCTTTGACACTTCATTCTTTAACCTTCTTCAGTGGTCATTTCACGTTATTATTTTCTGCCAGTAATGTGGTATCATCAGCATATAAAATACATCCTTGTCTGACACCTTTGGAAATCATTCTGTTTCTCTGTTATTCTGTCCTAACAGTGGCCTTTCGTCCAGAGTACAGGTTGCACATCAAAATGATCAGACACCCATTTCTTTTAAAACCAACCATAACTTTTCATGAGCCACACAGTCAAAAGCTTTGCTGTAATCTTTGAAAAACAAGCTATTTTTTTTTAATGTTCTTGTGTACTCCAGGAACCACTGCAAATTTGCAATATGATCTCTAGTGCCTCTTCCTTTTCTGAATCCAGGTTGAACATCTGCCATTTCTTGTATATCGTATATATCGTAATATATATCGTAATAGTCTTTGTTATAGTTTTGAGCATCATTTTACTTGCATGAGATAAGACTGCAGTTTTGATGTCTCCTTTTTTCAGAACTGGAATGTAGAATGTTTCCAGACGGTGAGCCATTGTTTGGTTTTCCTTTTGTTCTTTTGCATACTCTTGTTAAAATTTTGATGGACTCCATTTCTGTGGTTTACAGTAGTTCTACTGATATCCCACCTACCACCTGGTGATTTCTTTGTCCCAATTGTATTCAGTGCAGCATTCACTTCATAGGAACGTAAGAACATAAAAAGAGTTCTGTTTTCTTTCATCCCTTTTTATACTCTAGCTTCAGTCTCTTCCTTCCATGTATGTGTTGCATATCCACCTTTTCTTACTTTCCATATTTTCCTTGAAATTCAAAGTGAAACTGTTGCAACAATTTTGAATTACCTTGGCTATGTAATCCAAAACAACTGATAAAATCTCATGAACAAATCATGTAACATCTTGGCATTTTAAAAGTTCTTGATTCTCTTTTTAAAAACACACCTTAAAATAACTTTAAGATTTTCCTTTAACTCTAGAGGGTCTCTCAGGTTTCCAAAAATATATTCATTTTCTGCTCCTCCCTGGCACAATTGTGCAGATTTTTTGATCCACACTCTGGCTCTAGGTTATTAGTTATAACAAGTGGGAACCCTCAAGGACTTGCAAGAGTCATCTCCCTTCCCCCTCCACCATGATTTTCTCATTCCCTTTGCTGAAGGGCCCATAGCCTCTCCCCTTTTCCTGCTTCCTTCTGTCTTCCTAGGGTTGCCAACCTGGAGGTCTCTTGAAATCAAAATGGATCTTCCAGTTACAGAGATCAGTCCCCTTTAGGATTACCACCTCCAAATTAGGAAATCCCTGGAGAATTAGGGGTAGAACCTTGGGAGGGAAGCAACCTCAGCAAGGTATAATGCCAGAGTCCACCCTGCAAAATAGTCATTTTCTCCTGGGGAACTGAGCTCTGTCATTTGAAGAGCAGTTGTAATTCTGGGTATTCTCCAGCTCCCACCTGGCGGTTGGCAATGCTAAATTCTATGGAGGAAATGGGTACTTTAAAGGGAGGAGTATATGGCCCCTCTGAGGTCCTTCCCTCCTGAAACCCCACCCTCCCCAAATCTCTAGGGATTTCCTAACCTGGAGAAGGCAGCTCTATTTCCTTACCACCCAAAAGCCAACCAATGTTTATCTTCCCCTCTTTCTTAAGCTTTCCCTCTTTTCCACAGCAGCTTCTACCTAGGAAAACCATGGCCTGATGTGTGGCTCCAGGCACTGGGCCATGCCCTCTTGCATGGTAGGGAACCCTCAAGGACTTGTGAAAGGGTGCCTCACTTCCCACTGTATCCGTCTCCTCACCATATTTCCTCTTTCCTACCCCTGGCAATCCCCAGTTCCTCTCATCTTTGCCTGCCTTATAATCTCCTCAGCCATTCTCCAACCTTCCTTTTTTTGCCTCTCATTTTCAGCTATATTTATTTACATCACTCATACTCTGTATTTCTCCACAGTGAACACCAAAGCAGCTGGCATTATTCCCCTCTCCTCCTTTTTATCTGCATAAGAACCTTGTGAATGTGCGGTAGATTGGGCTGAGTGAGATTCCACAGGAAGATGGGAACTGGAACCTGGGTTTTCCAACTGTACTCTAACCACAGTGGCTTTCATAGGGTGGCTGCTATTGAACAATAGCAAGTAGCAAGGCCTAGTTGAGTCATGCAAGTGAATGGTATCAACTCACCCAGAGGTTATCAGGCCAAGGGTTACTAGATTCCCACAATTACAACTGAACTCCAGACAACAGATCTATCCCCCTGCAGAAAATGGCTGCTGATCTGGAAGATGGGCACTAGGGCATTATATTCCACTGAGGCCCCTCCCCTCCCCAAGCCCTGCACTTCTCAGACCACCACAAAATGTGCAGGAATTTCCCATGCTTGAGCTGACAACAGTAACCAGGCATACCTCCAAGGAGTCCTCCATTAAAAGCCAAAATAGGCCTGGAAAGTGCCCTGCCTCTTCTCACAGAAACTGAAGCCTGGGATACTGTGGTTGTCTAGCGAAAGCCACTGAGGGAATCCTTTGCTTAAAGCTACGGACACTCCTTTTAACATTTTTGGATATTTAAACTCCCCAATGTATTGTTTTCAGTTCTTACATTTTTCTGCAAATCTGGGGATCTCTTTAGATCTGTAGAAAGATCTATCTTGCCCATTCATAGCTCCAGTCACTAGATTTAAGCATCTAAAGTATCCCAGTCCCCCACCTTTGCTTCTTCTCCTCTCCCCCTACTTCTCTCACACTCCTTCTCCTTCCTGCCACCCTTTTTCTTACTCTTTCTCTCTCCCTCCCCTCCATGCCTTTTTTTTCCAGTGGAATAATTCTTCCTCCAATTCAAGATTTTTCATTTATCAGAGAATAACCACTGGGTTCTATGCATAATAGATGGTTTTAAAAGTGGGAGCACGCAAGAAACTTGTGGGAGTGGCTATTCCATCCCCCCCACCTCTGCTTCTTTCCCTCTCCCCCTATTTCTCTCACACTGTTTCTCCTTCCTGCCACCCTTTTCCTTACTCTCTCTCATCAATGCCTGTCACTTCCTTTCTGCCCCCACCCCATCACTCTTTCTGCCCCTGTCACACTCCTGGTCTCCCACCTTCCTCCTCCTCCCCCCAGCAGCAGTGGCGGCAGCCGCTCTCCAGCAATCACAATGAATTGCTCAAATACAGAGATCAGTTCCTCTTTGGGTTGCCAGTTCCATGTTGGGAAATTTGGGGTGGAGCCTTGGGAGGATGAGGTTTGAGCTGGGAAGTGACCTCAGCAGGGTATAATACCATAAACTCCACCCTTCAAAGCAGACATTTTTCTCTTTAAGTCAAATTTATACAATATTGTGGGATTAGTAATTCAAAAACCATGTGAGCATTTTATTGTTTCCATACATGGTGCTTAATAGAGATCTGTCTGAAATGTATAATGTTATTACTCTGAATCAAGGGTTTTTTTTGGGGGGGGGGGTTGTATAGAACATTGTGCATGGGCATCTTTATTACAGATTTCCATTAATGTAAGAACATAAGAACATACAGTACCATACCAGTACTGGAATGTGGAATTTTTCAGAAATCATGAAATTTTTCAGGTCCAATAGACCTGAATTGGAAAATACTGCTTTTTTTTTTTTTTTTGCTCACCCCTACTTATGAAACATCTTGTCTCATTCGACCAAATCTTTTTCTTCTTTTCTTCTTACTCGTTTCTTGAGTAAAACACTTCATAATTTTCTGACTAAAAATGACCTAATCCAGATGCAAATGGGAATTATGCTTCTTTATGAAATGAAGTAAAAGTGAAATGAGTTCATTGTCCACAGTATGTAGTAACACCTAACTAGGCTTTACTACTCAGATTACAGTCTTATGTTCTTGAGTGGTAATGAATATTTCCAAACTCAATAGTTTTTCCTTGGGAAAGGAAGAGGCACTGGGTTCTAGGTCAAATTAAGCCTGAACTCTCCTTAGAAGCTAAAATGACTACACTGATAATATTAAACTTCTGTCACATTATGAGAAGATAAGACTTATTAGAAAAGACAATAATGCTAGTCAAAGTTGAAGGCAGCAGAAAAAGAGGAAGACCCAATATGAGATTGATTGATTCAATCAAGGAAGCCACAGCCCTCAGTTTGCAAGACTTGAGTAAGTCTGTTAATGATAGGATTTAGAAACCAACATAGTGTAGTGGCAAAGAGCAGCAGACTCTAATCTGGAGAACTGGGTTTTATTCCCCATTCCTCCACATAAATCCTGCTGGGTGACACTGGGCCAGTCATAGTTCTCTCAGAACTCTCTTAGCCACACATACCTCAAAAGGTGCCTGTTGTGGGGAGAGGAAGGGAAAGAAATTGTAAGCTGCTATCCTTAAGGTAGAGAAAAGTGGGGTTTAAATAAATTTATTTATTTATTTATTTATTAGTTTCATTTATATCCCGCCTTGTCAGTTATACAACCGACTCAAGGCGGCTAACAGCATATAAAATAATAAAAACAGAGAGTTAAACAACTCTCATTCTTCTAAACAAGTTCTTCCCCAGGATCATGGATAGACAGGTGTTACCAGAAATGTTCAGAGTACACATCCCAATGCTGTCCTAGATCTCTATGTGCTTGAAATGAGCACAACTTCGGAAAATACCTCAGGGAAAGACTTGGAATGGCAGACAGTAAAGAATACAATATTTTTAATCTTTATTGAACATACAAAATGAACAGAAGGAAATGCAGGTAGATTGAAAGGGCAACATCATCATATAGTCTAATGGATACTTATATCCATGGATTTGGCCAATATAGAGAAAAGAGAGGTTTTTCTCCAAACCTGGGGGACCCCACCAGGTTTGCAGAAAAATCTTAAACCTCTAATTAAAAAGTGTAGATGTTTAAAAAAACAACCAAAAACAGCACAGCTGTAGTGGCAAAGGGGAAGAGGATGGAGAACAGCAGTGATGACAATGCATGGCTCAGATCTTGAAACTGAGGGCTGTGGCTTCCTTGACTGAATCAATCTATCTCATATTGGGTCTTCTTTTCCTGCTGTCTACAGTGCAGATGCAAAAGCCACTGCCAGGCAAAGAAATACAATTCCGTCAACACAGAGAGATACAACTCTACCACAACAAGCTACTGTGGAGTTGCAAGACCTGTTCAGCAACTGTTTGAGGCAGATGGAAGAAAGGGGGGGGCAGATCTGAAGCTTAACTCATGAGTGAGTGCTGCTTTCAAAAATGGTGCAGTCACCAGTTTCTAATGTCATAAGGCGTATTCACTGCACCTTTTGAAGCATTCCTATAAATATTATTACCAACCAACATGTGAACAAATCAAATATATGAGAGTATAGCAGCCCAAGGTGTAAGCACATAACCAGTTTCTGAATGCTGGAGGGGGTAAGGCTGCAGTCTTATGCATGATGTGAGACCAATATAACTTACTTCTAATTGAACAAGCAATGGATTGTGTCCCATATCCATCCCAGCCCCAAAATCCATTTGGTGGGAAACAGGGCTCTTTTTGTAGAAAAAGCCCAGCAGGAACTCATTAGCATATTAGGCCACACCCCTGACAGCACAGCTCATTAACATATTAGGCCACACCCAATGTTACCAGAAGTGTGGTCATCCAGCCACATCCACCTTTTGCTTTTTATTCTGTTTACCTTGTTGTCAAAACAGTTTTGACAGAACAGGAGATACCCAACCTGGGATTTTTATATAGCATTTGCCCTTCACCTCTAACCATAGTTTCATCAAAGCAGCTCTCAACTTATGCATATTAAAGTTTGAATGAATTTTGTGCTTCTCATACCAGACATAGGCATGCCAGCCCATGTACAGGTCATGTCCTTCTAGTGCCAAGACTCTAAAGTTGTTTAGCATCACCCACTCCTTTATCCAAACCATTGCCACCGCTTTACCATATAGTTCCCAATTTGGCATCCCAATTCCTCCTCTATCTTTTTGATCTTGAAGCAATTTCCATTTAACATGGGGTTTCTTCAGGAACCAGATAAATTTCCTTGTTATATTATTAAATTCTTTATAAAAATGGTCATTCCTTTTTAATAACGGGACCAATTGGGCCAGGAACAAATTTTTGGCAAAATATTCATTTTAATCGCTGCCACTCTACCTAACCATGATAAATTTAAATCTTTCCATTTATTTAAGTTTTCTTTAGTCTTTTTTAGAAGCACATTATAATTATCCTCAATTAAAGAACTCATTTTATTAGTACATGATACCCCTAAATATTTAACCTTTTTTGCCACTTCAATC
This sequence comes from Lepidodactylus listeri, assembly GCA_029233225.1. Taxonomy (NCBI): domain Eukaryota; kingdom Metazoa; phylum Chordata; class Lepidosauria; order Squamata; family Gekkonidae; genus Lepidodactylus; species Lepidodactylus listeri. Next base: position 110,555,213 of record JARCFY010000001.1, on the reverse strand, counting down.
CCTGATATATTTTGAATTTTAAGTTTCATCTGATCTAACAATTTTTTACCAGAAATTTAGTCTTTTGTATATTAATTTTTAGGCCAGCGACTTTATCGTAATCATTAATTACTTCCAAAAGTCTTCCTATGGAATCTATCGGTTCTTCAATAATATACATTAAATTGTCTGCATAGGCGCAAACTTTATATTCTTGGCCCTTACATTTAAGTCCTTTAATTAACTCGTCTTCTCTGACTTGATTACATAGAGATTCTAAGGCGAAGATGAAAAGAAGGGGTGACAAAGGACATCCTTGTCTTGTACCTTTTTCTATAGGGAATTCTTGGGATATATCTCCATTTATCCTGACTCTTGCAGTCTGCTTTTTATATATCGCTTCTATCATTATTCTAAATTTTTTTCCTGGATCACATTCTCTCATCTTTGCTAACAAAAATTTCCAAGATAAATTATCAAAAGCTTTCTCTGCGTCCATAAACATCAGAGCCACAGCTTTTTCAGGGTGGGATTCATAATATTCCAAAATAGTAATTAAAGTTCTGATGTTTTCCCTTAATTGTCTTATGGGAGGAAGCCTACTTGATCTTTATTAATTATCTGATTTAACACTTTTTTAAATCTTTCCGCCAGGATACTGGCGAAAATTTTATAGTTCGCATTCAGTAATGAAATCGGTCTGTAATTGCCAATTAAATCTAATTTCTCCCAACTTTTGGAATTAGTGTGATTAAAGCTGAGTTCCAAGATTCTGGGATTGTACTTGTATAGTTTATAGATTTTACGAGGTCTTTATAAATTACCGAGATTTGCCCCTCAAAAATCTGATAAAATTCGCCTGGCAAACCATCCGGGCCAGGAGATTTATTTTTTTCCTGTCTTTTAATAGCTTCCACTAACTCGCAAGTCGAGATTGGTTCACTTAATCTTCTCTTTTGTTCTTCTGAAAAATTTCCAGTGTTTAATTTACCTTTCAGATAGGCTTCAATTTGTTCTTCATTTTCTTCCCTTTGTTTATATATATTACTAAAATATTCTTCTGCTATCCTTTTTAACTCCGCTTGAAGGTATTTATTTTCCCCTTTCTCGTTTTTTAGTGAGATTATTGATTTTTTAGCCTCTTCTCTTTTTAATCTATATGCCAGCCATCTCGAGAGTTTATTAGCGTTCTCAAAAAAGAATAGTTTATTATATTGTACCTTTTTTCCTACTTCTTTACTCAACAATAAGTTTAACTTATGTTGCTTGAAAAGCAATCTTTGCATTTTATGTCCCCATGTGTTGTTAATCTATTATCCTTTTCTATTTTAATCTGTTTAATGAGATAATCATATTTTTTTATTTTCCTGTTTTTTTTCCAAGCAGTATAGATGATTAATTTGCCTCTTATATATGCCTTAAATGTATCTCATACTATGCTGATAGGTGTCTGTGGTTGTAGATTTCTTTGAAAGAACTCCTTGATATCTTCTTTCATGTTATGCACAAAAGTATGGTCTTTTAAGATGTGTTTGTTCATCGTCCATCTGGTACTTTTCTTTACTTCCCTAAATGATAATAACACTGGATTATGATCTGCGAAAGTTAAAGGGAGAATTTCGATATCATTCATCTCCAATACTAGTGCCCTTGATATCCACGCCATATCTATTCGCGACCAAGATTTATATCTTGCTGAATAGTATGTAAAAGCCTTCTTATTTGCATATTTAGTTCTCCATGCATCTAATATGTCATGTTCTTCTGCTATGTGGTAAAAAGTATTTGGTAAAGTTTGACCCTTTTTTCTGACGCTATTTATGCTTTTTCTATCTAAGTTTCTATCCACCACAGCATTAAAGTCCCCTATTAAACAGATACTGCTACACTTTTTATCCTTCAACACTTCTGCTAACTCTTTAAAAAAAGGTTGTTGATTAGCATTAGGGGTGTAAATATTTATAATAACATATTCCTTTCCTTGTCTTATTATTGAGACAGCTACTATTCTCCCATCATCTGACACATAGACCAGTTTTGGATGCAAGTGTTCCTTTACATAAGCCGCAACCCCCCTCTTTTTTTCACTCCTATCTGCTGATACAAAAGCAGTGCCCAATTTCTTATCATTAATATGTTTTATATGTTCATTTTTAATATGCGTTTCTTGTAGACATACTACCTCTACCTTTAATTTAGTTAATTGATTAAATATTCGCCTCCTTTTTTGCAGAGCATTCAAACCATTCAAACCATTCACATTTATTGAGACAAACCTGAATTCTTTAGTGTTCTGCTCCATCTTTCGTCTTGGCTCCTCTAGTCCTGTTCTTCGCTTGGTTCCTTGTCTGGATTTGTAATGGAATTAATGAGTCCGCCTTTTTCTTTCCTTTTTTCATCTCAACTTTTCTCTCCTTTCTTTCTTCTTCTTCCTCATTTTCTTCTTCTCCCTCTTTATCTGACTGGGATTCCTCTCCTTCTTCTACTATTCCAAAGTCGACGCCATATGTATCCAAAAAATTATCTAATTTGAAAACAGAATCTAATTTATGTCTTCTCCCCTTATATTCAAAAATCAAACCTTCCGGGATGTTCCCTCTATATTCTATATTTTTTTCACGCAGTAGAGTGACCAGTTGTTGATATGTCTTTCTCTTCTCTCTGACTCTCCAGGGTATTTCTCTTAAGAATCTTATTTCTTCCCCTTGTATGTGCACCTTAGTTTCATAAGAAGCTTTCAAAATTTTGTCTCATGTTGTCCTTTTATTGAATCTGATATGAACCTCTCAAGGGACCTTAAATTTTCTGGCGTATGCTGTATTTCTCCTAAACATTGAGTCTATCTCTGCCATTATTTCTTGTTTTGTACCCACTTTTAATTGATCTACAATAGAAGTGATTATTTCCTCTTTCCAATCGGTGCTTAGGTTTTCCAGTACGTTCTGCCATCTTACAGTCAGTACGGTCTTGTCCATTTCCAGACTGATCAGAGCCTCTTCTAGGTTTTCATTTTTAGCTTTCAATTCTTGAAAATCTAGGTTCAACTCTCTAACTTTGGCATGTGTTTGTCTTCCTCCAGCCATTAGCCTTTGAATATCCATCTTATTAGCCACAACCTGTGCTTTTACTTCTTCAATTTCCATTTTAATTTGAGAAGCTAAGTCGTCTATCTTACCATATATTGGAGCTAGTTCTTTTTTAATAATAGCTGGGAACCTTTCCTCTACTTTTTCCATAAGTGCCGGTAAAGTATTCTCTATAACCGCTTTAACTGCCGCGGTGACTGAGTCGTCTATCATTGACTTGATCTCCTTATTGGATTGTGCAGGGTTGCTCGAAGAGGACTTCATTTGGCTCAGTAAACTCAGATGGGAGGGAGAAGGTAGAAAACTTTTTCTGATAGCACCTGGGTTGCCAGAAGCCATATACTTTTATTAATTTTTAAGTAACTCTTTAGTTAATTTTTTATTTAATTAATTATTTTAATTTATTTATTATTTATAATAATTTATTATTTGTTATTATTATTATTTATGATAATTATTATAGCTTTGCTCTTCCAATTACTTAATATTGTTACTATTTCTTATTACTTTTATTGTACTTTTATACTATTGTGTTTTTAAGATATTGTCAGAATTAACCTACACCTCTTATTATATTATTGTAATGTTATTATTATTCACCTAAACTTCTTACTACAAATAAATTATCTTATTTTATTTTTTGATGTTTGTTGTCTGCTACCTTTATGTAATTAAATACTTCACTTTAGGAACCTCTGTTTATGTAATGGTTTATTATTAAATTAGATTAAATAATATATTTTCAAGCCCACTCAATTAAATCAGATCCTTAGATTTACCTAAGATTTTATCTTTTAAACTTGCTTAGCCTTATTCTCTTAGTGATTATTCCCGAGCTTTATGTTAATAATAATTAGTCTGAGGGTAAATTAATTCCAAGCACCTAATCACCCAGATTAATTAATTTATTGACAAACTCTAAGGTAATCAAATTTAATCAACTAATTGGTTTTTATTTATATGTTATTACTATTCTATAACTTCTATATTTACTGAGTAAGATTTAAAATAAATTAATATTTATTTTAAATTGGTCCAATAATTGTCACCTATACTAAATTATCCAGATTATTTAGAACCTGTCTAATAATTAACCACAGATAGACTTATAATAAATTTAAATATAAACAACATAACATCCACTTATATCCTGTGGGAAGTACACAACAACAGCAAAAGATTCACTCACCACCACCTTTCTCCCTTGCCCCAATTACACCAAACGACAGTCTCTTACAGTCTTGGAAGTTAGCTTTTGGGAATTCAGGTCAACAGTCCTTGTGCCAGTTCTCAAAGTCCTTGTTCCAGCTACTTGCCACTTGCATTTATGCTACTTGCATTCCAGTTACTGCATCCGCGCTCCAAGTTCCTTCTCCCCTACCAGTTTCTCTCCAGATGCTACTCTGTCTCTGCCTCCTCCATTCCTCTGCAATTTCTCCACTTTCGCGCCTGCACTCTTGCAGCCATGCCCGACGCCGAGCAATCCTCCTCTCCTGCAGACCTCCTCTCCTGTAGACCCACTCTCCATGCCACAGCCAAGTCACCGGGAGCCACCCAAAGAGAAAAAACCACCTCAAAAGCAAAGAGGAAAAGAAAAAACACAAAAGGTTAGTGCAGCGAGACCTCACAAACTGCTAACCTAACCCCCCCCGGCCCTAACGCACTCTAAAATGCCATCTGGCCGCTTATTCCGGGAGTTCAATAATAATAACTTTAAAGCCCTAACATCTCTGGGCTAATTAGTGTTAAAAAATAATAACAAAACTTGACCCAAACTCAGCTTTTATGCCTTTGTGGACCGGTCCGGTCCTCTCTCTGGCTCCACAGGGTTCCCTTCCCTCTTCTTCCGACCGAGGCCAATCCACTTGCAATGGCAGTGCTCCACCTCGAACTCCACTTAGAGCTAAAAACCTGCCCAAGGGGGGTTTCCTGCCACCTGGGGCAGTTCCCCAAGCTCTCTGCTTCTCTCCTCCCTACAAGTGGAGAGAAAGGCAGTAGTTTTGCCTGGAAATTCTGAGGGGATTGTGAGACAAACTCAGGAGCTCAAACTCCTTGTGTCTGCCATGAGGGTGGGCGGAACTGGAACTCCTTTACTAAACCCACGCTTGTTAACCCAAAGAACTTGGCGAGCTATGATAAACTATTAGATAACAAGGGAATTATTAAAAACGAATTGCAATTAAGAGAAGAACTGGGGTTGCAGTTGTCCTGGTGGGAAAATGTGCAACTACAGTCTAGATACCAAAAAGACACAAAACCCGGTTTTAGTAGGAAGCCTAATGATCTAGATGTGATCTGGTTGAAGAATAATGATAAATTAATTAATAAACTATATAACTTCTTATTAAACCAAGAAATGCAGGAAGAAGCAATAAAACCAACAATGATTCATTGGATGAGGGATTTAGGTAGTAATGTAGATATAGATAGTTGGACCAAGATATGGAGGTCAATTAAACTTTTGAAAGTAGTTAATTATAAAGAAAATATCTATAAAATGTTCTACCGTTGGCATTGGTCACCGGATAAGTTGCATAAATGTTATAAAAATATCTCAGATATATGTTGGGTTTGTGGGAGTTGTATAGGTACATACTTTCATATGTGGTGGTCGTACAAAAAGATAAAAGAGTACTGGTTGATAGTTAAAAACATGATTGGGGAAATTGTGGAGTTAGACTTACCTTTGGATCCTGCAATATTTTTACTGAATATGGTGCTGGATGGGCTATCAAAAGAAAATCAAAGACTGTTGTCTTACATTGTGACTGCAGCTTGTACTCTATGGGCAAAACTATGGAAATTATCGACTCTTCCAAGACAAGAAGAATTAATCAGCATGCTGTTGAACTGGGCTGAAATGGACAAATTAGGATATCTTTTGAATTCACAAGCCAAGATGGACACGTTGGAGGTTTGGTCCAAATTCTGTTTGGTTGGATTGAGCGATTGGCTCATTGTATATAAGTATATTTTGATTGTGTTGTTAAGTTAAGTGTAAAAACCTAATTAAAGTATAATATAAAAAAACAGTTTTGACAAAACCAATAAAAACATTATTTTCTGTCCCATCTATACAAAATCTTGCCTGAACCAATATCTTATGTCCAACAATTATTCCCACACTGGATTGGAATCAATTCCTAAGGGTTAGGTTCCCATGGAAATCAGGTTGCCTTCCTGCAGAACTAGTATGTTGAATATGATTTTTTAGGGTTGCCAACCTACAGGTAGGGTCTGGAGATCTTTTGGAATTACAACTGAGCTCCAAATTACAGAGATCAGGTCAATGGCTGCTTTGGAAAGTGAAGTCCATGGCATTATGCCTTGCTTAGGTCCCTCCTTCCCCTAAACCCCACCCTCCACTCCCAAATCTCCAGGGATTTCCTCAACCTGGAGTTGGCAACCCTAGTTCACTGGCAGAACAATGCTAGGAGCCAGTTTGGTGTAGTGGTTAAGTGCGCGGAGTCTAATCTGGGAGAACCGGGTTTGATTCCCCACTCCCCCCTTGCACCTGCTGGATGACCTTGGGCAAGCCATAGCTCTGTACCAGCTGTTGTCTCAGAGGTCTCTCATTCCCACCTACCTCACAGGGTGTCTGTTGTGGGGAGGGGAAGGGAAAGGAGTTTGAAAGATGCTTTGAGACTCCCTTGGGTAGTGGGCGGGGTATAAATCCAATCTCCTCTTCTTCTAGGTTTGTGGATGCACTGGATGGGAGTAGTTTGTGGACTATTTTATTCAAGGTTCAAAATTTTATTCAAGGTATAAGATTTCATGTGCCATCCACACTTCTTCAGATGGAAGAAGTGTGCATGCACACAAAAGCTTATACTTTGGATGAAACTTTGGGCTCCAATTTTGTTCTGCTGCTTCAGACCAACACGGCTACCCACCGGAATTATTACACTATAGTACTTTTTACAAGCAATTATGTACCAGTGGAGTGGTTACCATGCAGAGTCTGTCCCACAGGTAAAATTATCCTGTGAACAGGTGGTCTTTACCACATCAAAGTATCACTACCATCACAAGATCACCAATCGTTGGAAGTCAACTCCTCGGAAGCAGAAATCTCTCTTATTAGGAAGTTTAAGAACATCAACTTTGCTGGCTCATTAAAGGCAGATGTCAGCCCAGTGGCAGGAGAAGAGGGACAATCATCTTCATCAGAAACTCTGCCCACTTTTTAAATTTCACAAAACAGGCAATCTCCAAAGTCCTGCTGACCATGCTCATTTTAGTTACATCTCTGTTTCTCTGCAGATGTTCCCCAAAGTCCCCCATGCAATAGTCAAGTGTTCTGCCAACACACACAACAATGAAGCTACTTTTTCAGATGTTTTCTCTTGCATGGCAGTAAGCATCAAACCACTTTAATACAGACTTTAGACACACATATATTTGCAAGCCATTCCCAACAAGACACAACAGTGAACTCAGGCTTCAAACGTACTTTTCTTAAGCAGAAGATGCCATGAGAAAATGAAAGAGATTCTCAAAAATTAAAGATATTGTCAAAAGCAGCATTTCCTGGGCTCTCTGCTTTTTTACATCCCCCCCTTTTCAATAATATTTTTTATAAAAACACAAAGAACAAAGTGAAACAGAAAGAAAGAAATGTAGGGGAGAGAGAGAACAAGAAGGAAGGAAGGAAGGAGATAGATAGATAGATAGAGGAGAGAGAGAAAGGAAGGAAGGAAGGTGGAAGAGAGAGAGAGAAAGGAAGGGGGAGGGAGAGAGAGAAAGAGAAAGAAAGAAAGGTGGGGCAGAGAGAGAGAGAAAAGGAAAGACAGAAAGAAAGACAGACAGATAGATAGTTAGATAGATAGATGAGAGAGAAAGGAAGGAAGGAAGGTGGAGGAGAGAGAGAGAGAGAAAGGAAGGGGGAGGGAGAGAGAGAGAAAGGAAGACAGAAAGGTGAGGACAGAGAGAGAGAGAGAAAGACAGAAAGAAAGGTGGGGGGGGAGAGAGAGAGAAGGAAAAGAAGGAAACGAAATGGGGGAGGCACTTTCCAGAGCAGGGAGAGTGATGTGACGTCGGCAAGCCATATGCAGAACCAGGCCTTTCAGTGCAAAGAGCCTAGTCCCATGCTTAATTTCTGGGCGGGGCTTTCTCCTGCTGGCTCTCTGTACTTAAAGGGAAAGCGCCGGATGGAGCTTTTTCCTGCCGGCTCTCTGCAGGAACTTTTCCTTTAAGTGTAAACAGCTCAGGCCCGGCAGGGAGGGGGCGGGGCAGGCTCGGATGCTAGCCAGAACGGCGTTCCAGTGTGTTCCTGCTGAAAAAGAGCCCTGGTGGGAAACATGCATATCATAATTAGTGCAAATGTCATGTGAATATCTCTAGCTGGACAGGGCCAAGAGTTTGGGTGTAAAATAAATACATATAAATTCACAGATTTCTGAAGTCATTATAGTTCATATTAGGACTCAGAATTCAGAATGAAGCCTTATACCATATACCATCCTACGTCATTACAAGACTCTTAACATTATGTACTTAGTAGAGACTGATTGCCTGGGCTGGCAAAACTTTCTTTAACCAACACTGTCACAATATCCAAACAATACTTCGTATACAAAATAATCAGCAAAACTTTTCATTGTCTTTTCATGAGAATAAGTTATTTTTTTAAAATCCAGATAGACACCAAAGTACTCTAAATTAATGGCTTGGAGATGCCAGAAAGAAATAGATTTGATGTATATTTGCTACCTGAAGTTTTAACAAAAAGGAGTTTTAAGAAAAATGCAGAATGGATAGAAATTTTCTTTTACTAAAATGGACTATAAAAAGTGTATATTTTTGATTAACTATTCAGATAAGAATATCATTACATTAAAATTCAAGTAGTTTGTCAATATTCCAAAAATCTTCAGACAAGTAGTACAATTTAAATTATGTACAGTTTGTAGGCACATGAATATTTAACGAAACATAGACAGTTTTTGCATGACCTTTACAGCTATTATTCTCAATAGATTTCTCACCAAACACAGTAGTGATCTTTTGATGCATAAGAAACTAAAATGAGGAACTATTCATGAGTTACTAAAATTAGGGGAACAGCTATCCCAAAGGCACCCACTGATTAAGACACTGAACTGCAGACCAGAAGATTGGTAGTTCGGCAGTTTGAGACCCGAGTGCCACATGACGGAGTGAGCTCTCGTCTCTAGTCCCAGCTCCTGCCAACCTAGGAGTTCGAAAGCAAGAAATTGCAAGTAGATAAACAGTAACAGCGTTCCGTGTGCCTCAGAGTCTAGTCATGCCAGCCACATGACCATGAAAACATCTTCAGACAGTGCTGGCTCTTCAGCTTGGAAACACCCTGAACACATCACACCCTAAAGTCAGATTTGACTGGCTTTTGAGCAAGGGAAACCTTTACCCAAGGGGCGGTTGAATAACCCTGATGTTATTCAACATCTATATGTGTCCCCTTGCACAGATTGCTTGGAGGCATGAGTTGGAATGTCACCCAGCTCTATCTGTTGTTGGGCGGCCAGTCTGACTCTAAACTGGAAGATCTGAACCTGGCACTACAAGTCAAGGCTGGATGGCTTAGACTGAGCTGACTGAAATTGAATCTGATGAAAACAGAGGTCTTGTGCCTGAGTCGAGGCAGCCCGGGGTTAGAGATCCCACTCCCAACCTTTGGGGGGGCTCCGTTGGTGCCAGCACTGGAGGTTAGGAGTCTGGGAGTGCTCTTGGATGCCTCCTTAATGATGGAGGCCTAGGTAGCAGCCACTGCTAAGTCAGCCTTTTACCATCTTTGGCTGATCAGGCAGCTGGTTCCTTTCCTTGCAGTGACTTGGCAACAATGATTCATACAGTAGATTAGACTACTCTAATGCTATCTGCATGGGGCTGCCCTTGTCCTGAATCTGGAAGCTACAGCTGACACAGAATGCTGCAGCCAGGCTTTTGTTGGGTCTCCCCATGCAGGAGCACATTCAGCCTGCTCTGAAAGCATGGCACTGGCTGCCTATAGCATAATTTGCTTCAAGGTGCTGGTTCTTAACTTTAAAGCCCTTTATGGTCAGGGGCCTACATACCTGAGGGACTGCCATTCCCCACAGGTTCCCCAGAGAGCACTGCATTCAGGGTTTCAAAATCGTCTGGTCCTCCGTGATCCCAAAGATGCCAGGCTGGCCTTGACCAAGGCCAGGGCTTTTTCACTGGTGGCTCCACACTGGTGGAATGAGCTCCCAGAAGACATCAAGGACATGTGTAACCTTCTACGGTTCCACAGGGCTTGCAAGATGGAATTCTTCCACCAGGCTTTCAACCAAGGAGCCATACCTAGTAACTGAATATTGGCTAAGACCCTGTGCCCTGGAACCACCATTGGCAGTCTGTGCCCTGCTGGCATAAATGGACTGAGATAATAGTTTAACATCAGTGTGGACCATATTCCCAGTATGCCTAATCTGCTACTATGTTCCACCATCACTACACAATTATTGATACTGTTACTTGCACTTCATGATTGGTTTTATTAATGTTCTGTTTTATGTGTTTCAACTTTTTAAGTAAGCTGCCCTCAGCCTGCTTTGGTAGGGAGGGTGGGGTATAAATTGAAATCATCATCATCATCATCATCATGTTGAGACTAAACAATACAAGGAACAATAAGTAAAATATGTAGTTAGGATACTTCAAAAAAGAAAGGATGGGTGCAGCACCTGTTGCTCAGCCCTTGCCTGTAAAAGCAGAAACCATAAAGTTGTTTCATGGCCTCTTGAATGTGTAATATTTTATTTTATTTTTAATGTTTAATGTTATTTATAATCTGCTTTTATCATAGGGACTCATGGCAGATTACAAATAGTGAGCTAGTATAATCAAGAAAATGGGACTTTCAATAACTAATGCATTAGGAGATTAGAACCATCAGAAAGAAACAGAAGTGTAGCATTAGTATTAACATGACACTTTAAACGGTACAGGAATTATATAATAGGATTCTACGTACAATATGCTATATACAGCAGTATAGATAACAACTCCCAATCATTTATTTAAGTAAGTTTGTGAACCATTTTGTACTGTGCAGCCAAATTACCTGCACAGAAAAGCCCTCTTGAATAGTTCAGTTTTACATAGTTTGTAGAGGGCCAGGAGAGTGGGAGCTCTCCTAACCTCCCCGGGCAGGTTGTTTCACAAGGCAGGAGCCACAACAGAGAAAGCACATGTACAGGCAGTTGTTGATTTTGCCATTTACAGGTTGGTACCTCCAGCATATAATATAAAGGTAACCAACCACATCCAGAAATTCTGTTCTGTTTCTTCTTTTTAAAAAAGAGATGCTCATAGAATAAATCAACATTCAAATACACATAGAATAAATAGATGTACCATGCTCAGATTATACCAGTAGGTGGGGCTAAGAGAGTAGTTTCTGTCAGAGCTCTTTCAGCCCCGCCTACCTCACAGGGTGTCTGTTGTAGGGAGGGGGAGGGAAAGGAGTTTGTAAGCTGCTCTGAGACTCCCTTTGGGTAGTGGAGGGTGGGGTATAAATCCAATCTCTTCTCTTCTTCTGCCATCTTGTGTTCTGCTGGTTGGGATGCTGTGCAGGCCTCAGAATGGGAGGGGGTTTGAGGCACCCTTGACCGCCTCTTTTTCCTCTTGACTGGAAAACCTTCTCTCTCTCACACAAGTCTACAGTCCACTCCTTCCTAGCAGGCTCCCAGGAGCCTCTTTTTATATCTTTCTCCATCCTGTCAGCCTCCTTACCCCCTGTCACCTATATTGAGGTTAACTGGTGTGATTAGTCCAGTCACCATTAGTGTCCTGCCATAGACCTTGCAGCCACAGCAATGAGTGAGCAAGCAAGTGGCAACTAGTTGGTTGTTCTCCAACCCAAGGAGAAGGTACCCTACAGATGAAGTCAACCCCAGGCCCCCTCCTATTTCTGAGGCTTCAGGCTGAACCCTATCCAGTCATTGCAGCACGGCTGAAAGCCTGCCCCGCCCGGGAAGGATGGGGAGCATGACAATTAGTTAGCAGAGAGTTTAAATAAATCTACAAATGCAGCAGCATCACTTTACCAGGTTATTCAGATTACAAATCTACACAGAGCTATGTTGCAAGTTTAGAAGATAAATACTTCTCTCTTTATTTGAAAAGTACACTTTGGATAGGAAAGAGCTGAGATATGATAGAGTACTAACTTACTACCTAAAGGATGGAGGCAGATGGTGTGGCGGTTACTCCAGCTGCAGCTCCTTGCTGTTCCCAAGCTTCCAGCATCAGTCTGCTCTGGTCATGCTGCTGCATCAGGCTGTTCAGCTGTATTCCACCTTATTTAGAGAATGATGCAAAAGGCCATGTTTTACCTTTTATTGAGCCTTTAAGAAATAGAAAATGGCCTGATGGGTCTGCAAGGTTATCTTTAAGAATGAAGTTCACCCTCTTGGCAAAGAGTATTGCCATACCTCGAGATCCCAATGATCCTGTGGCTTGATATTGTTGGGTATATAATGATGTCATCAGAACCGAATGGCTGATGGAATGGAGATGTGTTTCCTGCAGAAAGATGATTGCTGGGCATATTTGCCTCAAGTATTTTGTAACCCTCTTTTTCTTAATTAAGTTGTTCATGCCTCTGATGTTAACTGAACAGAATTTTAATGAATCCATTTTGATCTATAAGAAAAACTGCTTATCTTAGTATCACAAGGAGAAATTACTAAAGTTATCCTTTAATCTGAACATTCCCATCTAAATAAATCGTTACCCTGTACTATACTTTCAAGAGCTCCAACTTTGAAGCAAATCTTTTAAACTGTAGGAGACTCTTGGACTGATTTAGGCCAGGTGCCTGGCCTGTGAATAGCAAGTAGAGTTCACAAAGGGGCATGGGGGGGGGTTAGTGCTTTTGCGCCTTTTTGGTGAGAACATAACGGTTGGGGTTTTTCTGCGCTTATTTTAGTTGACTCTGATTGGCTCTTTACCTGTCCTTACCTTTTTGTATATGGTATATTAATCCCTGCTGCCTGTAACTGACTATCACTGACAAACATCGTGTACCTGAAGGATCTTTGAGAATAAAAGGACTTTTGCTTATACTAAAGGCCTGGCTTATTGGATCTTATCAGAAACCTCACAGATGGTCTATTTTGTGAGGGTGACTTATTTTTAGAGGAGTGGGAGAGTTTTCTTTGTTGTTGTTAGAGAAAAGATTACATTTTCCCATGGGGCAGGGGATTGATGATCCTGTAGGTCCCTTCCAACTCTATGATTCAATGATTTTAGGTCTGGAACCAGGCTGGAGTTGTTGCAAATGCTGGTAATCGGTGGGTGGACTTAGGTGCTACCTATTTTTAAAAAATATGAGTGAATAGTTTTTTGATATATATCTGCCGTTTAATTTAACAAAACCTAGTTTAGCTCATATACTGTGGCTGTATGTCTTTATTAAAATGCTGGAACAAAAGCTTTTCTTTTCTTTTTTGCAACAAGAGGTGTCATTTTGAAGGAATTTCCCCCTTCCTGACTCTTTGAGAAAACAAGGAGTGTTTATTAATGTTTCCTTAGTTTCTCAAACTTCCACCATTTTTTTAAAAAAGAAGGCCATTAGATTGAACAAATCCAAGTCAGAATAAGGTTGAGGAAATGCAGTGAACCATGGACATTACAGGCTTGTATATACCTTTGGCTTTCAACATTGTGGCTGAAATGTCATTATACTTCAGCAAAGTCCTCCCTTTCTCTTCCAATAACAATTTAGAAAATCTAGGTGATCTTTGTCCTGGGCTTTTAGATATATTGTTCTATCATTCATGGCTTTAATAAAGCCTAGACATCACTTCGTGTCATGTATCAAGATTGTCAGTAGCCTTCGTACAGGGCTGTTGCAGTAGGAGCCTTCTTTGGTAGCAGCCAGTGTTCCCTCTAAGCTGAGTTAGTATGAGCTAGCTCACAGTTTTTTTAGCCTCTGGCTCACACATTTTTGTTGTAGCTCAGGAAGGATGGCTCCAGAGCAAACTAATTTATGCAGCAGCCAAATTGCTCACTCACAACTTTAATGCCAGCAGCTCACAAGGTAGAATTTTGCTCACAAGACTCTACAGCTTAGAGGGAGCATTGGTAGCAGCCAGTGCTGGGCCACTCATTGGTACCAGCAGTAATTGCTAAGTTCATCAGCAGGAGTACTATGAACTATTGAAGGGAGGCCAAGGGTAGAAAACTGATGCATAAAATCAGATTGTAGTAAAACACCTATCTAATACTGAAATCTTCATCTCCTACCAAAACTGATCCCAGCTGACTTCAGAGAATCATTATTTTACCAAAGTCTCTTTTTAGTGATCTGGGTCCAATTTCCTTATTCTAAGTGAACAGTCTTCAATTCAAGGACTGTTGATTCTGCTGGAGGAAAGAGCCCTTCATTGAATGGTAGAAGTCTCTTTTTTCCAGTGGAATAATTCTTCCTCCAGGTCAAGATGTTTCATTTATCAGAGAGTAACCAATGAATTCAACCCAAAATAGGTGGTTTTAAAAAAATTACATAGTGAAAGTGGGAACTCACCAGAAACTTGTGGGAGTGGCTATCCCATTTCCCCCACCTCCGCTTCTTCCCCTCTCCCCCAATTTCTCTCACACTATTTCTCCTTCCTGCCACCCCTTTTCTTACTCTCTCTCTTCCTCCTCTCCATGCCTGTCACTTCCCTTCTGCCCTTATCACTCTTTCTGCCCCTTCACTCTCCCAGCCTCCCACCTACTTCCTCCCCCACCCCCACAGCAGCAGTGGCAGCAGCCATTCTTCAGGAATCACAATGGATTGCCCAAATACAGAGATCAGTTCCTGTTAGGGTGGCCAGTTCCATGTTGGGAAATTCCTGGATGGATGGATGGATGGATGGATGGATGGACGGACGGACGGACAGATGGATGGACAGACAGACAGACAGATAGATAAGTTTTATTAATAGTCATTGACTAAAACATAAACCAATGACATTTTGTTACATGGGTAAAAGATATCACATTAAAATAGGAACAGAATTTTAAGAAAGGAAATTCCTAAAAATTTAGGGGTGGAGCCTTGGGAGGATGAGGTTTGAGCTTGGAAATTACCTCAGCAGGGTATAATGCCATAAACTCCACCCCTCAAAGCATCCATTTTCTACAGGGGAACTGATCTCTGTCATCTGAAGATCAGTTATAATTGAGGAGACCTCCAGCCTTCACCTGGAGGTTGGCAACATTAGTTCCTCTGGAGGAAATGACTGCTTTGGAGGGTGAAGTGTATGGCATTATATCTGTTTGAAGTCCCTCCCCACCTCAGTCCCCACCATCCTCAGGCTCCACCACTCAATTTCCCAATCTGGAGTTGGCATCCCTATCTCCTCCCCACCCAACATCCATCCTACCTTTATCTGCCCCTCTGTCTTCAGCTTTCTGTCTCCTTTACCCCTGCAGCTTCTACTGAGGAAAACTAAAGTCTTTCTCCACAGTGGGACCTAAAGCAGTTGACATTATTCTTTCCTTCTTTTAATCCACACAATAACCCTAAAAGGTAGGTTAGGCTGAAAGTATGTGACTGTTCCAAAATCACCCAGTGAGCTTCCACAGCAAGATAGTCTTGCAAACCCTACTCTGAAGCTCTGACCATTGTACTACACTAGCTTTCATAGGGTGGCTGCTGTTGAACAGTAGCAAGCAGCCAGACCTAGCTGAATCATGCAAGTCAGATGATATCAAGTCACCAAGAGGGTTTGCCAGCCTCCAGGTGGGACCCTCTAAGCTCCACAGTGTTGTGAGCAGAAATTATACCTTGTGAGCTAAAAAAGTAGCATTACAGTTGTGAGCAAGTATACATCTGACTATCACATAAATTAGTTCTTGGAATATTACTTCAATAACCTTGTAAAAATCTCAAAATAAATTCTTTTAAACTATATTTAAAGAATAATTCAAACATTATAAAACAGAATCAAGTCAAATTTCATCCACCCCTTTCCACTGTATTGGTAGACATGGCCTCCAAAGAACAGTTCTACCCACTCCAGTCCACTATATTGGTAGACCTGTCCTCTAGAGAACAGGTCTACCCACCCCTCTCCACTTTATTGGTAGACCTGGCCTCCAGAAAACAGGACTACCCATCCCTTTCCACTGTATTGGTATACCTGGTCTTCACAGAACAGGTCTATCTACCCCTTTCCACTATATTGGTAGACCTGGCCTCCAGAGAACAGGTCAACCCACCCCTTTTCACTATATTGGTAGACCTGTTGCCTTGAGCTGAGCCTTAGAAAACATACCAGTACTGGGGGGGGGGGGGGGGGGCGGGGGATGACCTCTTTTTTTTTTTTTTAGTTAAATATGACAACCAGCATTACAGGTCAAGTATAACAGAGGAGGAACAATCGTTGTCAGAACCCTGCCTAGCCTAACAAACATAAAGTTGCTTAAATATTATCAACCTGCCCAAACTACTTATTTACTCAAATATTTATATCCCACTTTTCTCTGTGACTCAAGGCAGCTTACAAATCATACTGAAAAGCATAATGGGGTGTGGGGGGAAATCGTCTCCCCGTGGCTCTATTGTATCATATGAGGATCATTATAGGCAATAGGCCCCATAGGCTATAATGGATAATTGATCTGGGAGTATCTGGGGCTCTGGGGGCTGTTTTTTGAGGTAGAGGCACCAAATTTGCAGTATAGCTGCTGTTGCCTCTCCTCAACCCCTCTCCCAAGTTTCAAAAAGATTGGTCTGGGGGTACAATTCTATGCGTTTCAGAAGGAGGTGCCCCATGGGAAATAATGGAGGAAAAATGTCAGGTCATAACCTGAGAAATGCCTGTTAATTTTTTGTGCACCAGTGTACCCTAGCACAGCTTCGAGTGAACTGTGCTGGATATCCCCCATAATTACAACTGAACTCCAGACAACAGAGATCTGTTCCCCTTGAAAAAATGGGTGGACTCTGTGGCATTATATCCAGCTGATGTTGCCATGTAAGAGCCTTATGAAGCATTTGTAAAGGCTATGAACTATAACTGTAAAGCTGGACTGTACAACAAGTGTGCCAGGGTACTGGACTGTGTGGTAGCCATGAGATAGTGCTATTCTACTGGACTGTAGGCATGTGCCTAGTCAAGGGAAACCTTGTTCTGAAGCAGTGAGCCAAGGCAAACATGGACCCATGGAATACCCAGTGCCTCTCACTCCTGCATCTCTGCAGATAAATACCAGAAGGCAAACCAGATTCCCTGACCCCGCAGGTACTCAGAACCAGCAGTAGTTCATCAGGAGAAGCCATGCTCTGCAAAGGGAACCAGGACATTCCTGCACAGATGCCATGGAAAGGCTTCTTCTCCATCATGCAGGGACATCCCCCCACTCCACCTTTGCATATTAACATCACCAGACGTTGCATGTACTCCTCCTCACCTAAACAAAAGAACTTACTCCATTATAGGATTAACCGGCAGTCACATCCTCCAGCCACCCATCCTGATAATACAGCTGTTGATCATCAGATCGTTAAGACCAACTACTGTTCATGGGGTTGGAACATTGCTATTCTTTTTTTTCCTTTGTCTCTCTGAGAGGTGTCACTATTAGTAAAACATTATTGCACTTGCTCAACGATTGATCTCATTCTAGTATTTCCTGGGGACTACGTGACTAGTGAAACATCAGCTTCCAGTCATTTTAGGGTATAAAAGGAGAGCATCTCCCCATTGCCCTCTCTCTCTCTCCCTACCTTCCTAGGAGGAGGAGGAGGAGATTGGATTTTACCTCACCCTTCACTCAGAGTCTCAGAGCAGTTTAGAAACTCATTTCCCTTCCCCTCCCCACAACAGACACCCTGTGGGGTAGATGGGGCTGAGAAAGCTCTGACAGAAACTGCTCTTTTCAAGAACACCTCTGACAGAACTATGGCTTGCCCAAGGTCATCCAGCAGCTGTGAATGGAGGAGTGGGGAATCAAACTCTGTTCTCCCAGATTAAAGTCCATGCACTTAACCACTACACCAAGATGGATCTGTCCTAATCCCACCCTACCTTGCTGGCTCCATTCTTAGCACTGTTTAGGGTCTTCCACGGGCGTTGCTGGCCAACACAGGACCCTCTTCCCTTAGTATCACCCCCCTTTTCACTGCAGGATTGCCTCGTCGTGTCGGACAGGTAATATATCACCCCATCAATGATACCTTCCTGCTAATGCAACTTCTGCTGTACCTTTCTATCTAGATTTTTATTTATGTATTGTTTGAGTGTATGATTGATTTTTATATTGTATGTGTGTGAATCCTTTAGTAAAGAAATCACTGCTTTGAACATCTAGTCTCAGCATCTATTTCTGGGATCTGGATAAATTGGACTCCCATATACACAGGTTATTGGTCCCATATTTAATGCCTATTGCCATTTAAGTATTCATAATTCCTCACTTTTAATAAGAAATAAGGCAATTTCACTAATACTGAGGCCTTTCCCCTCCACAAATTCTGCACTCTTCAGAATTCATGAAAGAATCATCAGGGATTTCCCAACCTGGAGTGGGCAATCCTAGTCCCAGGCCTGGCTCCAAAATAGTCTTGGAAAATTCCCTGTCCCCTCCCCCTGCCTTTCTAACCCAAACCTCCTGCTATTTAACCATTCAGACTACAGGAGGAATCCTCCCCAATCCCAGCTTCAGTTATGCTTTTGCTTCCTGCCCTCTTCCCCCACTCACCATCTCTCTCTCTCTCTCTCTCTCTCTCTCTCTCTCTCTTTCTTTCTGGCTATCAGCCAGTCTATCTCTCATTGTCGATGTGGCCATGCCTGGAGTAGATCCCTGTGGCAGCCATTTCAAAATGTATTCAGGGAAGTTTGACCCTCCCTGAGGTTTTTTTTTAAACTTTTTGGATTTTTCTACAGACCCACAGAGTTTCCTGAGTCTGTAGAAAAAGCTGTTGGGGGAGAATATGCCCTCTGTTTGTGGAAATAAATATCTGCACACAGACGGGACTGTTGAGAATTAGATATATAGCAAGAGGGAGGACCCGCGATACTTGCAGGGAGGGGGGGGAAGGAGCTCAGGAGGAAGCGCAGAGGTGGCTTCTCTGGGTAAGCTGCTGTGGCAGCAGCAATGTCTGTGCTGCTTTCCTGGGCTGGCAGGTGAGCTGGGGGGGGGAATTCGCTCCCTCTCTCTCCCTTGCCCGCACACAGAGCGGTTCTCTGCCTGATTCTTTGAGCACCGTGCAAAAGGAGGAGAAAGAGGACAGCGTTTTGGTGGCTTTCCACCTATGGCGCGGGGGTGGGGGGGAGATGCGCCTCAGTCACCTACCGAGAAGAGGGTGGAATAGGCAGAGAGCACAAATTTCATGCAGTAGTAGTAGAGTCTTTTCACTCCACTTCTTTGCTCAGCGGGAAGGTGCCTCCACAGTCCTGGACATTGAGGACCCACCCCGCACTCACTCTACCTTGCTTTCAAGGGGCTCTTTTTTTCAACTTCCACTCTGGGGGAAGTGAAAGCAATTAAAGGGGCAGGCAGGAGCCGTGGAAGGTTAACTTTTTGAGGAAGCAATTGGGTTTTCTCCAGTCAGAGTGCTTCGGATTAGGGTTGGCTGGGGCAAATCTGTAGTCCTGCTAAAGTTTCTGGTGAGCCCAGCCTCAGAGCAGAACACAAAACTGATATAATTAGAAAACAGAGATGATACAGCAGCTCAGCAGGCTCTCCCAGTGCTGCCCATGGGCTGGCAGGTCAGCTGGGGGGCGGGGAGCGGGAGAGGGAGGACGAAGAGCCGAGGCTTCCTTCTTCCCCTGGAGGAGAGTGATGACAGAAGCGGCAGCAAGTGCTCAGCACCCGCCCAGGGACCGCGCCGCCTCCCAGCAAGCTCCTCGCCTTCATCTACCTGGAAGGGGCCTGGCGGCTTGCTTCCCTCTGTCTCCCTCTTCTCCGCCACCCCTTCGCTGCTGCTGCTCCTGTTGTTCTCGCTGCTGCTGAAGGACTCGCGCGCCCACCCACTGCACACTTCAGCGCATGCGCCAACGCTCTTTAACTTTTGGGGGGATTCAAACATCCCCCCAAAAGTTTTTTTTAACTTTTCAGATTTTTCTACACACCTAGGGAGTCCCCCAAGTATGTAGGAAAACCTCCCTGCCCCCCAGGTGCCCCCCCCGCGTGGATTTAGCTATCCGCACACAGGGGGCGCCTTCGCTATTAGATATATAGATTAGGAAATGGATATGACTTTCTTCTAGTAATCTGAAGAGCTAACTGACTTTCTAGCAATTATATGCTTTTAAAAAATCCTTTTAAACAATATCTAAATG
Source organism: Lepidodactylus listeri (assembly GCA_029233225.1). Classification (NCBI taxonomy): domain Eukaryota; kingdom Metazoa; phylum Chordata; class Lepidosauria; order Squamata; family Gekkonidae; genus Lepidodactylus; species Lepidodactylus listeri. Next base: position 110,534,866 of record JARCFY010000001.1, on the reverse strand, counting down.
GAAACCCTTATGACTGTCTTATTGAAACTGGCCAGTCAAGCCATACAGAGATTTCTTCTATATAGCTAAATCTCTTGTTTTTAATGGATGACTGAAGCACAGCTTGTAGGTTCAATGATGGTTGCATGATGGGACTAATCTTCTGGAAAAGACGTATATTTGCCCTCTTTACTGAACGCTGCAAAAAGGGAATTAGGACTTTTTTGGTCCAAAGTATAGAAATAGCATATTTTCTATTTGCATACAAACACATAGAAACACACTAATTATCAGCTGTATTAATTTCACTCTGACTGCTTCAAGTCAGTCCATATTAAGGCCTGATTACTCAGTATAATGAATAAATTGGTCAAGATGAAATGGCAAGAAGAAAATAACTACATAGACATCAGGGATTCAATACATACACACCACTAGCATGAAAATGTTTTTATTTTTTATTTTAATTTATAGTCAACCTTTCACACTGAGACTCAAAGTGAATATGATAGAACTATTCATTCAGTGAGTAAACTGATTACAAGATATAACATTTGAATCTAATAAAATAGATTCCCAGTAAAACAAAAATACTCAGTCAATACATAAGTGTATTACAAAATAGGGTAACATTTGAGTCTTAACAGCAACAATTCTTAGTAAAATAACACAATGCAATAGGCCTGGGACTGAAGAATTGAGGGGAACCCCCCTCCCATTATCTGTAATAGAGGTCATGTCCCAAGTTGATCTGTAGCTCTATTTCCTCTACAAGAATGTCCTCCAGAACAATTCTGCTTTGCCTCAGACAGGCCCTCAGACAGACAGAATGTGGGAGCAAGCATAGAGAATGCCTATGAATAGGAAGCTGCTGCTTTTACTTCTTTGCATGGTGATACTTTCAGAAGGCTTTGTTTTAACAAGTGGAGTAGTGACTGCAGAACATAGCAAGAAAGGGGGTCCTGCAGACACATGGGCCTGCAGCTTTGTAGATGATAGCTAACACCTTGAACTGAGCATGGCACTAGATTGGTAACCTATGGAGTGTCTGCAGAGTGAGAGTGATCCATGCATTCCATCTATCACCTGATAGTATTCTAGCTATGGCATTCCATACCAACTATTGAGTTGTTTCTGAGTTATCTTTAAGGCGCAGATCCATATAGAGGGCATTACAGTAGCTTGATCTTGAGGTAGCATGGATGCTACTTGAAATAGCCAGTTCAAGATAGTGGGCTATCTTCTGAGCTAAGTAGAGTTGATGGAACACCTTTTTGTAGCTGCACCAGCTTATTTGACCAGCAATAAAGCTGGATCCAGAATTACTCCTAAGCTCTTAACCAAGTCAGTGAAAAATAATTGGATCCCATCAAAAATGGGGAGCCCCATGCCCTTCAGGACCCCAGCCTTCTCAATAACATTATTTCATCTTGTCAGAATTCATTCTCGGCTTGAAGAGGGTAGCTGTATTCATTTGTATTAGAATAAGCAGATTGAAGTCCTTAGAGACCAACAAGATTTTCAGGGTATGAGCTTTGACAAAAGGAGCTTCTAAGCATTTGAATCTAGTTTCTGGACTTGAATCTAGTTTCAGCTTATTTACTCTTAGCCACTCAACTACAGAAGTTAGGCATTGGTTCAGAGTCTCTGTGGCCTAAAATGTACATCTCATAAACAAAATTTTGTTAAAATGTAAGTGCTTGTGTCAGTCTTCTTAGACAAAAAATGCTTATTGTACTAATGGTCTTTAATTTGGCTATAATAAAGACAGTCGTGTGGTGGGGAAATGGCTGCCACTGTTTCAGCCTTAAAGTATAGTAATAAATAAGATTTGTGTGATATAAATGGCTTATAACACAATGGCATCTTGAACTAAATAGGTGGGCATATATTTCCACACTGGTTACCGTCAGGGCAATAAGAGAGAACCGTTGTATTTACTAGTGATAGGGATTATCATACAATACACTTAATCATGGAAGGGAAATATAGTAAAATTGTGGGAGACAATTTTCATCTTGAGGCAGCTATGCACCACTATTTCTCTATATATGTCCAAGTTGCCTTGCAAACCCAAATACCTGTCTCTGTTCTGCACATAGCTCTAGCTGATATACTGAACTGGTGAGCATGCTGTTTATATCTTTAGAGTTATGCACCTGGAATTGGAGTAGAGGGAAGACAGCACAGTTATTGATTTTGGACTTTTGCCATATACCACTGCTAATCAGTAGACCTTGGGAGAGTTTGCTATGTATCATATGAAGCCTTGGGAATAGCCCTGAGATTTGATCCCAAGCACAAATTGAAACTGTTAAACAGTACTGTGCAGTTGGCCAGTTCCAGGTGGCCTGCCCATTGTCAGCTCCAGGGGTTCCCAACAGCTGAAGGGACATAAGCATATTATTTATTTGCATTACTTTTTCTGTAGATGTTACTTTATTCTGTGGACTACCTAAGCTGCTTGATAAAAATCTATTTTCCTTCACCATGTATATGTTCTTTGCCTCCACATCCTTTAAAGAGAAAAAAAAAACTATTGCCCCTTGGCAATACAGAAAATATAAAGACAAATTCCAGTCCCAGTATTGTTCCATTCTATGTAAAAGTAAGTTTTATAGCCCCATTCTATGCTTAGTCTTACTCAAGACTTCAGAAAAAAACCCATATAATCCAGGACTTCTTTGTTTCTTTCCCCTCTTTTCTTAGACCAAGGTCTTGAACAATACAGCAAAAAAAAAACTTACATAAAAACCATGTGTAAAAACACCTTCCCTCAACACTTTCTGCAGCCTCTAGAAACTGAGCAACAAAATAAGTGTGTTGGAAATCAGAATCCTCTAAGAGGAATTGAACTTTTTGATCTAATGTCACTAGAGGAAGCACTGTCCATTTATCAAGGCATGACATAATCCATTTTAACCTAAACTGGAACACATAAGAACTTTGCAGGAGAATATGTACAAGAGAGTCCACTGACTAGAGGGGGTAGGGGCATAGCTGATCTGAAAAGGGGATCCCTTGCAGATTACCCAGCAATACCTTTGAAAAGGGGCAGCTGAATTATGATCTGTTTGGGAATTCCATGCAAATGGAACTCCTGCTCCAGGTACATCTGCACCATTTCTCGGGCTGTGGGGAGCCCAGTGCAAGGGATAAAATGACTCATAAACAGATCCACCACCATTAAAATACTGATAAACCCTTTGGACCAGGGCAGGTCTGTGATAAAATCCATAGAAATGATCCTCCAAGGTGCAGAAAGAGTGGGCAACAGTTGTGGTAAGCCTGAAGGCTTGCCTGAAAGGTCTTTTGCCCACCTGTAGACAGTATAAGTGGTGACATATCAGGCCACATCTGACTGGATCCAAAGCTACCAGAACTCCCGGGTTACTAAGTGTGTAGTTTTATGGCAGCCAAAGTGCCCGGCAGGTTTGACGTTATGGGAGAGCTGTAGCACCTCAGTTCATAAAGGCCCTGATGGGTCAGCAGCGTGCTTTCTTCAGCAAATCCCTTTGCCCCTGGCTGGTCAGCTGTCTGAAGTTTTTGAATTTGCTCCTGAGCAAAGGATCTGAAAGATCTGAGAACACTGTGGTGGCAAAGGATTTGGGGGGCAGAATGGTGACTAGTGGTTTTTCCTCTGCTGGGGTGGTGGCAAACTCTGGTTTGCAGGAGAGGGCATCTGCCCATTTGTTCTGGGAGTTAAGTACATATATGATTTTGAAGTCAAACCCAGAAAAGAACAAGGGTCACCGAATTTGTCGTTGGTTGAGGCACTGGGTGGTTTGGAGATGTTCCAAATTCCAGTAGTCGGTGAAGACCTGAACTGGGTGCCAGGCTCTCTCAAGATGATGACACCACATTTCAAAAGCCATCTTGATTGCTAGTAACTCCTATTTCCAGATCATGTAGTTTTTCTCAGTGGGTGTAAATTGGCAGGAATATTACGCACAGGGTTGTAGCATGTTGAACGGTGTACCCTGATGGGAAAGGATGGCCCCAAGGGCTGTGCTGGATGCATCGATTTCCACAATGAAGGGTAGCTTGGGATCAGGATACCAGAGCTGAGGTAAACTGTGCCTTTAGGGTGCTGAATGCTTGGTCCTCCTCTGGAGACCACTGGAAGGGCTCCAGAGGCTGCAGGAGTCAGGTCAAAGGCATGGTGATTTTTGCATAACCAAGAATGAACTGACAGTAGTAGTTGGTGAAGCACAGAAAGCGCTGTACATCCTTGTGGGAATGGGGAGGCTGCCAGGTCTGCACAGCTTCTGCTTTCTTGTGGTCCATTTCAATTCCATGAAGTGAAACCACATAGCCCAGGAATTCCACTGTCTGCAAGTCAAAGTCACACTTTTCTAATTTTGTGTACAGACCATGTTGCCTCAGTCTCTGCTGTACCGTGTACACATGATCAGTGTGCTTGGCAGGGTTCCGTGAGTAGATCAGGATATCATCTAGGTAGATTATCATGTATTGATCCAGCAGGTCTCAGAATATGAGAAGGAGGAGGAGGAGGAGATTGGATTTATACCCCACCCTTCACTACCTGAAGGAATTTCAGAGTGGCTTATGAACTCCTTTCCCTTCCCCACAACAGACACCCTGTGAGGTAGGTGGGGTTGAGAGAGCTCTTTTCAGAACTGTTCTTGAGAGAACAGTTCTGACAGAACAATGGCTTGCCCAAGGTCATCCAGCAGCTGCAAGTGGAGGAGTGGGGAATCAAACCCAGTTCTCCCAGGTTAGAGTCACTACACCAAACTGGTTCTCTGGAACACTGCTGAGGCACTGGTAAGCCCAAAGGGCATTATTAAATACTCAAACTGCCCATATCTGGTGCTGAAGGCAGTTTTCCATTCGTCCCCTTCCTTGATGCGCAGCAGGTTATAAGCCCCCCAAAGATCCAGCTTGGTGTACACCTGGGCACCCTTGAGACACTCTAGAAGCTCCAAAATCAAGGGAAGGGGATACTGGTCCCAAAAGGTAATTTTATTCAGAACCCGATAGTCATTACAGAGCCGGAGTTCCACGCTCTTTTTCTTATAGCACTGGGGCAGACATGGGAGAGCTGGAGGGTTGAATGAACCCTGCTGCAAGTTTTTTTCAAGAAGACTTACAGGGCGGCCAACTCTGGTTCTAACAGGGAGTAGAGCCACCTTACTGAGAGGAGTGCTCTGGGGATCAAGTCTATGGCGCAGTCATATGGCTGGTGTGGTGGTAGCTGATCTACTCCCTTTTCCTCAAACACATCTTGATAGTCCATATATTTTGTGGGGAGGATATGGTCCTGTGAATCACTAGTAGCAGCCAGCATTGGGGATGGTGGTTGATGAGGACAGGGCTCCCGAAAATGGAGTTCTTGCCTGGACCAGCTGATGAGAGGGTAATGGTGGCTCAGCCCAGTAATAGCTGGAATCAGGGCATGCTGGCTACATCGAAGCAGAGTTGTTCCTGATGTCGATGGACTTGCATAGTCAGTGGCTGTGTCTCCTGGACCACTGGACCCGAGCGCAGTGGTTAGCCAATTATGGCCTCCACTAATGCAGGCATTGCTTTTTCCCAGAGGTGAATGGCATGTTGCTTCACAAACTTGGCATCAATGAAACAGCAGGACACCCCGGAGTCCACCATAACATACAGTAGCAACCACTGAGAATCAGGCAGACCTAGCTTGACTGGAATCAGGAAAGGGCCAGAGTCATCAAGAGAGGACCCAGTGGACCCCCCGAGGTGCCCCAAGCCATGCAGCTCATAACAACCCAAGGCTAGTTGTTTAATGGTGCTGCCAGTTGCTTTGGCTTGGTGGGACATTTGTTTGCATAGTGGCCTGTGACCCCACAATATAGACACAAGTTACTTGCATGTCACCAGGCTTTCTTCTCTGGGATCAAGCATGGCTGAGCAGCCCCCAGCTGCATTGGGTCCTCAGTGTTTCTAGTGGTTTCCTGGGTTACCAGTTTTGGCAGGGTGGGTAACATGTCCCCTCTACCATACTGCATTCTGTGGGAATCCTTGTCGGTCTGCCAATGACTTTCAAGTTGACCATCAATCCACAGACAAAGCAGAATGACATTTTGAAGGGTTGTGGGATGCTCAACCCAGGCTACTTCATCCAGGATTTCATCTGTCAAGCCCTCTAAGTACTGGTTCATGAGTGCTGCTTCATTCCAACCCAGATCCTGAGCCAAGAGCTGGAACTGGGTAGTGTACTGTGCTGCAATATTTTTGACTTGCTTCAATAGAAGAAGAAGAAGAGATTGGATTTATATCCCACCCTTCACTCACTTGGAGTCTCAGAGCAGCTTACAAACTCCTTTCCCTTCCCCTCCCCTCCCCTCCCCAACAGACACCCTGTGAGGTAGGTAGGGCTGAGAGAGCTCTGAGACAACTGTCTTTGAGAGAACAGCTGGTACAGAGCTATGGCTTCCCAAGGTCATCCAGCAGGTGCAAGTGGAGAAGTGGGGAATCAAACCCGGTTCTCCCAGATTAGAGCCTGCACACTTAACCACTACACCAAACTGGCTCTCAGTGCCCAAATTTATCTATTGGCATTCTCAGCTTCCTGAGGATTTGTTAAGGCAGCTGACAAGTGTGCCACAAAGCCAACATAGTCAGATAGAGGGGGTGACTGGGCGATAAGCAAAGTTGTGGCCCATTTGGCAGCCTGCCCCTTTAAAAGACTGATCAAAAACACACTTTCATTTTGCCTGTAGGAAAGTCCTGAGTACTGAGTTCCATGTAGAGTTGGCATTGGGCCAAGAAGGCTGGAAACTTCTCCACATTTCCCTCATTTATCAGGGGACTGACAGGACATTTTGGGGGTGCAGCACCTACCAGGTGTGGCTGCAGGAGCTGCTGTTGCTATGGTTGTTGTTGCAGGCCTGTGCATGCCTGAGCTAGCTGCTGCCCCTGGTCCTGGAGTGCTGCCAAAGCTGCCTTAGCTGTTGTGTGGAGAATGTGGGGGTGGAAGTAAACTGTCATAGCCCAGCTGGACTCACAGGCTCCAAGTCCAGGCCACATAGGTAGTAGCAGGTCAAAGGAATGCTCACAGCAAAGTCTAAGCAGTCCAAAGTCAGTTGTTATAGTCAGGGAGAGTACAAAAGCAGAGTCAAGCCAGTCCAAGAGACACAGGAGTAGAGCAGGGTCAGGAGTCGAGGCCTCAGGATGCACTGTAAGGTGATGTGTTGCTTCCACAAGTTGGTAACAGGCAGCTCACACCCAGCTTTATGTAGCTTTTCCCTAATTAGACTTATCTGCAGTTGCAAGTTAGCAGAGCTCCTGTAATGACTCATCTTGTAGCTGTCAACAGGCCATTAATCTTTTACTCTGTCTGCGTTCTTGCAATTGCCTTCTTATCTTAGCCCTTCTTCTTTTTATGAGTGGGGAGAAATCTGGGGGAGTCATGGGTGCTTCTGGAGGTACTTGCTGCCTGACTTCAGCAGGCTCAGTATTATCTGACTGGAATTCCTGAGTGTCCTCTACTCTGAAGTCATCTTTCGCCATGCTGGACTCAGGCTTGACTTCTGAGGAGTCCCTACTCCCACAGGGCTCCAGTTGCCAATCAGACTGGTCAGGCTTCAAGTCAGACTGGTCCTCACCCAGGCTGGGCGCAGGCAGCAACTCAGTCTGGCTGTACCTCAGGCTGAGGCTGGTCCACAGCAGGTGTAATTGCAGGGGTTCTCTGTACACTTTTCCCCTCTCTATTTCCAATCCGCCCTCTTTGACACAGAGGTTTATGACACCCTCCACTTTAAATACAATTTTATTTAAAATAACACAGGGGAAAAGGATTCTATACAGGGAGTCAATCAGTTGTTCAGGCTTTCTTTTGTTTTTCTCTTTTTAACTTTGGACTACTCTTAGATATTTTAGTTTTCGTCCAGACCACACCCTTCCTGCCCAATCTTTAATATCTCTGTTTTAGAGAAGGCTCTCCCACAGTCTAGCATCTCCCTAAACTGCTTCACTTGCAGTTGGTCCCTAGCTAGAACTGTATAACCTTCCCCAACAGGATTTCTTATAGAGGAGCACTATGTGTGTCTGTGTTATACACCAGGAGCTTGTCTCATTAAACTCCTCAGCAGCTCACAGGGTCCATGCTCTCTCTTCCATCTGACAGCACCCTTTCTTCCTTTGTTCCGGTCAGCAGTCAGCTATTGACAACCTTTTTAATGGTTTTTTTCCTCCCTCCAGTTCAAAACTGAAGATTCCAAAACCATTATGTCACATGCTCTCTCTGCCTCTCTGGTTATGTGACCACTCAGCTGCAGGCTACCTTCCAAGCAGCTGGTGAAGGAATAGAATTTCAAAAAGCCATATTATGAACCACTGTTTAGTTAGCAAGCTATGTGTCAGTTGACACTGCCACAATCCAGGGCAGGAGTTGGGATTTACACAGTAAGGCAAACCAGCCCCCTTCCCCCAATGGAATGTACTCCTCTTCCCAGCTTCTGCAGCTTCGGCGCTCTATTATCTCTGTCCTTGGGTTGCTTGCTACTTCACACAGACTTGTTGTGAATCAGATATTGTTTCCCACAGGTGCAAACCGATTTTCCTTTCCCGCTTTTAGTCTGGGAAGAAAACTAAACAACTGTTTTAGGCGCCTTTTCTCTTGCCACTGATTGGGGATTTTATGTATGACTGTATGATTTGATTTTCCTATAATTGCACTAACACAATTCCTCCACCCCATTACTAACTCAACACATGTACCCCGAAGATAACCCTCCAATAAAGAAGATCTTGTTTAAGAACTCTTTGCTTGGTGTGGTTGCATCCTGGGTAGTCTCACACTATGAAACCGCAAGGCCAAAACACAAGATTCTCTGATGTTACATGAGACGCATGCATAAGAGCACAAAAGCACACAAGCGCCCATTGTTCCACTCACAACTATCTTAAGATAGCCTAAGCCAGGAGATTGAGGGTCATTTTACACCTCCCCTCTAAAGTAGTTTGACTGCTGTCTTTTCCTGTGCTGAATTCACAGTGGTGTGAAATTTCACTCCAGGGGGTCTAAGTGCCCTAATAACAGCAATTGTTTAAAGCAGAATCAAGCTGGTTGAATACTAGCTTGACCACAGGAGGGCAATGAGTAGATGTGGACATTTCAGTAGCAGCACGGTTTCACACCGCACAGAAGTGTGGGCAGGTTTTTTTGGAACTAGAATGATTCCAGCAGGAAAGTCAGATGTAAAAACAGCCTGAGAATTCTGACGGCTCGCAACGTTACTTGAAATGAACATTCCAGCTAGTTTGACTCTGATAGGCATGGGCGGGATTGTAATTGAATGCTTTGCTTATGAATATGATGCAGAATGTACACAAATGACACTAACCATTTATTTTCTGTAAACTCCTGCCCCACTGGTTTTTAAGGTCGAGCCCACATAAAATTGGGGCTCGGCACTTGTTTTTGCAAATCTTATATGGCTGAGTCTGACATCAATAAAACAGCTTCTCCTGATCCTGGTGTCTGAGTACCTTCGTCCTTGGGTTGGTTCTGTTTCTGGTTAAATAGTGCTTCATTGGCTTTGCTTGTAAACTTTGCTCTGAAATTAAGCTTTCCATTATAACAGGCTCTGAAAGACATATTGTAGTTGCCAAGTTATGAATTCCTATATTTGTTGAGTATCATCGTGATTAGCACTAGTAAGCAGGTTTAGCTTGGTGTTTAGGGACTAATGTATCACAGGCTAGATAATATGTGTTTTTATTATATGGAGAACAATCATGGATTTACACAGCTATAGGCCATAGAAATATTAATCTGTATTAAGTGAGTTCCTTTGTAGTTTCTAGTTCTCCATTTTTTTCCTGCTAGAGAAGCCCTAAAATTAGTCTTAAAGCAAAAGAACCAATATACAACAGCTTTGTGATGAGAGGGAACAAAACTGACCAGTGATTATGTAGGTACGAATGGTAACTATAATGGAACACAACCAAGCTCATTTATGCGAGTGAGTATGGTGGAGTCATTTGTATAATGTATATATTTTCACTCTGGAATATTGTGGGGTAATTTGCAGAGTGAATCATCTGTGAATGATCCATATGTTGTACAGAATGAATTCCGACCCTTCTAGCCCTGTGGCCGATGATTCTGTGCTATAGCTATATTGCCTACCAACCTTCTGCTGTTTTCAATTCTTCCTTTCCTGTAAGGATTAAATTGCATATTTAAGAAAGCAAATGTAGTGTGCCTTAGCATGAGTTATAGATTAATACTTGTTCTAAACAATTTGAAGGGTTCTGTGATTTTATAGAGCCTGCAAAGGAAAACAAATGCAGTATATCAGTGCATATAAGTATCCTGATGCATTCAAAAGGAGCAGATGAAAAGCTATGGCAGTGTAGATTTTTACCATACAATTTAATTGCAATAGCACTAGTAAAACTCTATAAAGAAGGAAAGAAAATTAAAGGAATATGTAAACTGTAGGCATGCTCAGTATATGGCAGTAGGCTGGCAGTGACTCGAGGGTCTTTAAACAGATGGTCGGTGTAGAAAGGGCAGGCAGATGAGGCAGACCAAAAATTGTTATTATTTCTTATCCATGGTTCATCTACTGGTGTTCCTTCTTCAATAAAATAAATGCACCACTAGAAGCTTATGGACCTTCATAAGACTTCAGACAATTCTGCTTCAAAGAAACAATTAAAATGAAATCTAGAGATAAACTGAAATTCTGCTTGATAGTAATAAAGCCCTGAATGGCATATTATATATAAGGCATCCTTTTAGACAGCTTTTGTCCTATTCTGGGTATCATGTAAGCAGAGTAGCTAACAGTCTGTAACCCAACTAAGTTGAGTATTGTAAAGCACAGAGAAGAACAAATGTGATCATAAATCAACCAGCCTAAAACAAGCACATTTAAAACTGCCTTTCTTTTCCTCACATATCAGGACCTGATAATTGTTCTTTAAGAACTGGATTTCTGTTTTCATATATACAGCCTAACGAAAAAGGTGTATTAAAAGCTGCTTCAAAGCCACATGTAAAGTTAACCTCAATTAATATTGTGAACACTATTGCAGTTAGTGAATATCCAGTTCTTCCATTATCCATGGGGTTTGGCTAGGCTGGGTTCTGCATAAGAATGTAAATCATCTTCCATTTGAGCATTCTAGATAAAGTGCTTTAAGGAGAGCAGCTGTAACTAGTAATTCACGTTTTCACTCTGTAGAATACTGCCTCAACCAGAAGTGTTAAATAGCCACTGAATCAGCAAGTTGTCAAAGTCTGCATTCTCAAGATTCCATATTTTGAACAAAAGAAAGCTTTTCACTTCATCTGCTAATGCTGTGGCAATGTGTTGCCATTCAAAATGACAGAGTGACAAAAAAATGACTCTGTACCTACAGTAGATGTTTTTGAAAGAATGCAGAAATTGTCAATAGGCTTGTCATCACTATGTATTTCCCTTTGCTTTGGCTTTGCATAATAGCTCCATGTCGGGTTACTATACTAGACCAATCTACCAGCAATAATTTCCTAGAGTGCTTTTTTTTTTTATCTGTCATTAGGTAAGTGTCTCATACACTCTATAGACCAAAGGGAGAAGAAACTAGAACTACCTAAATAATCATACGAAAAATTATCAGACACGTATTATGTACAATCCTATACTACTTTTGGAAGGAAATATTTATCTCAGTGCATTCTGGCAATCATTTTCTTTTCTGACATGATTACACATTGATTTAGGGAGGGAGCTGCTATATGGCTAGTCCTGCAGCCAAGATACCTGTCCACAGCCAGGCTAGCTGTGCAACAGATTCAATTGCATCCAGCTTTCACAATCTATGGTTATTGGCTGTTGCTCTTATTAGCTCAAAGCATGATTTATGTGTGTCGTTTTCTACCAGCATACCACAAAAAGGGGGGCTCTCCAGCAAGCCTCTATTAAACTGTTCTTGCTCACAGTCAGTTGGCACACATGCCAATAGGGAAGATGAACAACTCTTTCCCACAGATAAAAGTCTATCCTTACAACCCTTAAATGAAACTGCAGTTAGTATTGCTTGGCTGGAATAATGATAGCTGTATTGGGTCAATATTAACATTGCTATTGTAAAGGCTGATGATATGAAAAGATTTTAAATTCTTAATCTGCATGGTTGAGCACTGCAAAACCTTATGTTCCAATGGAAAGCACCATTGCTAATGTAAAAATGCAGTAATTCATATTGCTTGCCTCCTGTTCAGAGCACAAACATTCCCCATAGTAATCAAACCAAGCTCTTGCCACTTCCTATAATTTTTAAGACTTTTATACAAGCACAACCTTTTCCCCCTGTCCATTCTAACCACATATCTCTATTAATGCTTATGCTTATTCGATAATTTAAGAGTTGTGTTCCTAATGTGAAGTTCATTTTGACTGACAGATTAATTTAGGTACAATCTGATTGTATTTCTGAGCTTCCATCATGGTCAGACTTTTTATTTACTTTTAGGACTGGTTTACACATGCACAAAATTTCTCCACTGATGTCAGACCTTGAGTCAGAAGTTCTCTGAGTTCTACTGAAGTACATGGTTATGTATGCTTGCTCTTTTCTACAGCAGTGATAATGCCATCAGTTTCTGTCCTCCCTCACCTCCATTTGCAGGGCATGTGACTATCCATTAATGGGGGATAGCACTTTGCATTTATTATTCTCATGCCTTCTCCTCCTACAAGCTTTGCAAGCAAGGGTTTTTCCTCTTTTACCACATGGGAGAAGTTCCTTCAGCAAAACACACAACATTCTGGAGCTAACTGGAAAGGCAGAGAGGAGCCGGGAATAGCTTTGCAAGCAAGGGCTTTGCCTCTTTTCCTTGATGCAGCGAGGGCTTTTTACCACTTGGAAGAAGTTTCTTCAGCAAAACACACAACATTCTGAAGCTAACTGGAAAGGCAGAGAGGAGCCAGGAATAGCGTTTCAGGGATTGGGTGATATTTCCCAGTCCTGGAGAGGTCCACAGAAGAAGCAGTTCTAGAGAAAAACAACCAGCATTTCATTCTGTGAAGAAGAGAAAGAAAAGCCCACAAATGGGGGTGTATGTGATTGGTACCAAGATCACACAACACACTGAGTGGGTTTTCAGGGCTGATCCTTATTGGAAAATTGCACCCTGAGGCTGTGGGAAGGTGTGTTTACTTTTTTGTGCAAAACTTTTAGAGAACAATTGTGATGATTGCTTCTACCATGGTGAAACCAAGGTTTGGCCCATGGCTTGATTGCCACTAATAGCCTCATTGGTGACCTAAGGAAGGTTTGACCAGGCAGGTGGCACTGAGTTAAAGTGATTAAGTTGCCTTAGGTGATAGCAAAGAGGAAAAATAGGGTTTTAGAGTAATTGCTTGCTTGAATTACTGATGAATTCTTCCAGAGATAGATCAGAAGAACATAAGCGAAGCCAGTGCTGGATCAGGCCAGTGGCCCATCCTGTCCAACATTCTGTCACACAGTGACCAAAAACACTAGGTGCTCTCAGGAGGTCCACCAGTGGGGCCAGGACACTAGAAGCCCTCCCACTGTTCCCCCCCCCCCCCCAAGCACCAAGAATACAGTTCAGCACTTGCCCCAGACTGAGAGTTCCTATCTATACCTTGTGGCTAATAGCCACTGATGGACCTCTGCTCCATAAGTTTATCCAATTCCCTCTTGAAGCCGTCCATGCTTGTAGCTGCCACCACCTCCTGTAGCAGTGAATTCCACGTGTTAATCACTTTTGGGGTGAAGAAGTACTTCCTTTTATCTGTTCTATCCTGACTGCTCAGCAATTTCATGAAGTGCCCATGAGTTCTTGTATTGTGAGAAAGGGAGAAAAGTTCTTCTCTCTCTATCTGCTCTATCCCATGCGTAATCTTTTAAGTAAGTAAGTAAAATTTATTGTGTAGCCATTAGCCATTACAATTTAAAACAATGTACAAATTAGACAACTTAACAGCACTGGCATAATCTTGTAAACCTTGATCATGTCACCCCTCAGTCATCATTTCTCCAAGCTAAAGAGCCCCAAGCGCCTCAATCTTTCCTCCTAGGGAAAGTGTTCCAACCCTTTTGTCATTCTAGTTGCCCTTTTCGGCACTTTTTCCAATGCTATAATATTCCTTTTGAGGTGTGGTGACCAGAAATGCACACAGTATTCCAAATGAGGTTGCACCATCAATTTATACAGGGGCATTACGATACTGGCTGATTTGTTTTCAGTTCCCTTCCTAATAATCCCCAGAATAGCACTGGCCTTTTTTATTGCAGTCACACAGTCTCTAAATATTTTCAGTGAGTTATCTACTATGACTCCAAGATCTCTCTCTTTGTCAGTCTCTGCCAGTTCGGACCCCATCAATGTGTATTTATAGGTAGGATTTTCGGCCCCAATGTGCATCACTTTGCACTTTGGCCACACTGAACCCCATTTGCCATATTGATGACCACTCGCCCATCGATGACAGATCCTTTTGGAGTGCCTCACAATCCTCCCTGATTTTCACCACCCTGGACAATTTAATGTCATCCACAAATTTAGCCACTTTAATGCTTACTCCCAACTCCAAATCATTAATGAACAAGTCAAAAAGCATAGGATCCAGTACTGAGCCCTGCAGTACCCCACTGCTTACCATCCTCCACTGAGAAAATTGCCCATTTATACTCACTCTCTGTTTCCTATTAATTAGCCAGTTTTTGATCCACGAGAGGACTTGTCCTTTTATCCCATGACTATTGAACTTACTAAGAAGCCTTTGATGAGGAACTTTATCAAAAGCTTTCTGGAAGTCAAGGTAAACAACATCTATTGGGTCCCCCTTGTCCACATGTTTGTTCACTCCCTCAAAGAACACTAACAGGTTAGTGAGACAAGATCTTCCCTTACAGAACCCATGCTGAATCTTCCTCAAGAGATTTTGTTCATCAATGTGCCTACTAATTCTTTCCTTAATAACAGTTTCCACCAACTTACCTGGTATCACCGTCAGACTGACTGGCCTGTAGTTTCCCGGGTCTCCTCTTGAACCCTTTTTAAAGATAGGAGTGACATTGGCTACCTTCCAGTCCTCAGGAATGGAGGCAGATTTTAATGAAATATTACATATTTCTGTCAGGAGATCCACAAGTTCACATTTGAGTTCTTTCAGAACTCTTGGATGTATGCCATCCGGGCCTGGTGATTTATCAGTTTCTAAGTTTTCTATCAGTCGTAGGACCTCCTCTCTCATCACCTCAATCTGACTCAGGTCTTTCAACCCCCCTCCCGAAATCAGCAGTTCTGGAGTGGGCAAGCACTTCTCATCTTCCACAGTGAAGACACAGGCAAAAAAAATGCATTCAGCTTCTCAGCCATTTCCCTATAATCCTTCAGTACATCTTTTACCCCTTGGTTATTCAAGGGCCCCGCTGCCTCTCTGGCTGGTGTCCTGCTTCTAATGTAGTTGGAGGAAGTTTTATTGTAGGTCTTTATGTTTTTTGCAATATGCTCCTCATAGTCCCTTTTTGCTGGCCTGATCACAGACTTGCATTTTATTTGCCATAGCCTGTGTTCCCTTTTATCTACCTCACTGAGACTAGCTTTCCACTGCTTAAAGGAATCCTTCTTACCTTTTACAGCTTCCATTACTTTGTTTGTTACTCATGCAGGCCTTTTTCTATACCAGGTTGTGCCTTTCCTAACCTGTAGTATTTTTTTCCTGAACTTCTAGGACTGTAGTTTTAAATAGTCTTCAAGCTTCCCCAATGGTTTTGACCATTTCTATTTTTCCTGTCAGTTTCCTCCTCAAATGTCCCCTCATTTCAGAGACGTTACCCCTTTTAAAGTTAAAAGTGGTTGTGTCAGTCTTTTGGGGCAACTCCCTATTTATACAAATGTTGAACTCAATAATCTTATGGTCACTGTTCCCAAGTGGTGTAGGTCTTGGGTGTTACTTAGGACCAAATCCAGGATCACCTCTCCCCTGGTAGGTTCTATGACCATCTGCTCCATGGCACAGTCATTGAGAGTGTCTAGAAACTCAATCTCTTTTTCCTGACTTGAACACATATTGACCCAAGCAATGTGTGGGTAGTTACAATCACTTGTTCTGACACAGTTATTTCATCTAGCCACTATCATAATTTTAAAATCCTCCTCTATATTTTGATCTGGTGGGCGATAACAAACTCCCAGTATTAAACTGTTTTTGGGCCTACTATTTCAATCCATAGCATTTCCAGAAGCGAATCCAATTATCTTACCCTCTCAGTCTTACTGGAGTGTATACCCTCTCTGACATACAGAGCCACCCCACCTCCAACCCTTCCCCCCTTTCTTCCAATATAATTTATAACCAAGAATCACTGTATCCCACTGATTTTTTTCACCCCACCAAATTTCTGAAATACCCACAATGTCTATTTCCCCCCAACACTAAGCATTCCAACTCCCCGATTTTACCTCAAAGACATATAACATTTGTATATCTATATACTAATTCCCAGAGGGTTTTGTTTTATTCTGTGTGGATACTTATATCTGCCAAAAGAGAGCTCACTCTCCCCCAACAGCTTTTCCTACATAGTAAGGGGCCTTCCTCGGTCTGCAAAAAAAATCAAAAAGTTTTAAAAAACCCATTGAATTTACCGCAGCACTTTTTGAAATGGCATTAACTCCAGGCATCAACTGTGAAAGATCAGAATGTTCGGGGGAAGGGGAGGCTTCTAACTGTTTCTGTCAGTATAAGGCTGGGTTTTTACTGGCAGCAGTCTAAGTACCCAAGTACCCAAGTACCAAGTAGTACTAAGTTGCCAAGTACCCCCCCCCCTTGGCCCCTGGCAGTGGATCTAGATCCAGGCTGGGAAACTTATGGAGATTTGAGGGTGGAGCCTGGGGAGGACAGGGACCTCAGTGAGGTACAATGCCATAAACTCCACCCTCCAAAGCATCCATTTTCTCCATGGAAAGTTATATCTGTATTCTAGAGTTGAGCAGTAATTCCAGGGGATCCCCAGGTCCCACCTGGAGGCTGGCATCTGTAGGCAGCACCCTCTGTGTGACTTGATACCACCTGATTTGCATGACTTAATTAGGCCCAGCTGCTTTGCTACTGTTCATCAGCAGCCACCCTATGAAAGCCATTGCGATGTAACTGAGCTTCAGATTGGGATATGTGAGACCCAGATTCAGATCCCCATCTTGCGGTGGAAGCTGACTGGGAGATTTTGGACCAGTCACATACTTTCAGCCTAACCAACCTCACAGGGTTGTTGTGCAGATAACAAGGAGGAAATAATAATGTAAGCTGCTTTAGTCCCCACTATGGAGAAAGACTGTAATTTTCCTAGGTAGAGGCTGCGGGGGAGGGGGTGGAAATGGAAAGCTGAAAACAGATAAAGGTAGGTTGGCTGTTGGGTGGGAAGGAAATAGTGTGAGGAATGGGATAACCATCCCGCAAGTTTCTTGCGGGTCTCCACTTGTCTATGTCTATAGTCAGAAAAGCAAGGCAGTGTACAGGGCCTTCTATTTTTTTCTTTTGCTAATGGACCCCCAGCTCCAATGCCAAATCCCTAAAAACAGCCATAAACTAAGCATACCAGACCTGTTGGGGCCAGTAAACAGAAAGTAAGTAATCTGTAACCTTATCGGACACAGCTTTTGCTGTGAATGCCTGCTCTAACATAGTGCTATAACAAAATGATGCCTACTGGATGGGGCAAAGGTCCCCTGGTATCCCATTGTTAACTGATTCACCCTTTGGGTAAGATAAGTGAAGTATCTATATATCTAATTCCCAAGTGGCCACCCCTGTGTGGATATCTAAATCCACACAGGGGGACACTTGAGGGGCAGGGAGATTTTCCTACACATGGGGGGACTCCTCCAAGTGCATAAAAATCCTAAAAGTTAAAAAAAACAACCTTGGGGGATATTTAAATCCCTCCAAAAGTAAAAGAGTTCTCTGCGCAAGCACAGAGAATGCTTTGGCCACTGCTGGGGAGGGGGTGGAAGGCAGCTCAGCGGGCCTCAGACCTTGCCGCCACCATGGGCAGTTGAATGGGGGAGGGGGGGGAGGCGGCTCACCGGGCCTCAGGCCTCACTGCCACCATGGGCAGTTGAATGGGGAAGGGGGTGGGAGGCAGCTTGGCGGGCCGTGGGCCTCACTGCCACCATGGGCATTTGAACGGGGGAGGGGGTGGGAGGTGGCTCGGCGGGCCTTGGGCCTCACTGCCACCATAGGCAGTTGAATGGGGAGGGGTGGGAGGTGGATCAGCGGGCCTCGGGCTTTGCCGCTGCCGCCATGGGCAATTGAAGAGGGGAAGGGGTGTGAGGCAGTTCAGTGGGACTCGGGACTCGCCGCTGCCACTGCTGATTGAACGGCGGAGGGGGTGGGAGGCAGCTCAGCGGGCTAGCAGCTGTGAGCCACTCAGCCTCTCCAGTGCCGGGGGGAGGAGGGAGAAGGCTTACCTGCTGCCACTTCCTCCTCCTGTGGAACTCCTCCTGCTTCTGCAGGCTGGGAGCTGTGGGGAATACTCCTCCCCCCCCCATGAGTATCACAGGTCCACCTCTTGTAATCCCATATTCCATTTGGGCTTTCCTTGGTACCAACCCCAATGGGGAAATCTTCAAATTCTTTTTTATTAATTAATTCAATTCTTCAAGGAGATCTCTGAAGAAAAGGCCAGCTATCCTACCTTACCTCTTTTTTCCTACTTGGTTATCCTTGACCTCCTCTTCTAAACCCACAACCAATTACAAATTCTTTGAAATGTAAAAGTGTCTGGGGACAGAATAAGGAATTCTAAAGCCTTCCTTTTTTTTTTACCCATATTTTTTTTTATTATTATCAGTTGTTAAATAATACATTATTCCATTATTCATTTAAATAATTTTTCCATTTTTCTCCCCTTCCCTCCCCCCTCAGTCTAATTATCCTCTTCCAGCCAGGAGCATAAGGCATGCATCTTCCACCGAATGTCTTCTTTCTTCTCTTCTTTAATCCAATTCAGGTAGAGCGACCATTTCTTCTTGATCCTTGCTGTTCTATCTTCCCATGACGAATCTTGTGTCAACATGGCCGCTATATCCGACTGGACAAGATCAAACAAATAATTATGCCAAGCTTCTCTTGTCCACTTACTTTTATCTTTCCATCCTAATGCTATTACTGCTTTCCCAGCTAGTATTATTGCTTTCAATAGATCTTGACTATTTTTCTCTATTTTCTCACTACCTAGTGTACCTATGGTCATTAATTCGAAGTCTATGTTAGGTCAGGTCATACTCATTTTTCCAACATTTTTTAACCACCCCACAGGGTAGCAGAGGAGGAAAAAACCTTTTGACAAGCAATTCCAACTCACTCAGACACAATGAACACAGCCTCTCCACAAACACACTACTTCCAAACTGTGATCCGCAGGCTCCCTCTCAAGATGTTTCAGATCCAGTTGCAATAGGCACCAAAACAGCAGACTTGAAAGGGAACCATCTGCAGCAGCAGCAAAAGCCTTCTCCCAAGAAGTGTGGCCATAATATATACAGCCAAACTATGCCCCCCATTGGCTACTTCAGATATAACTACCCAATTATGCTTCCTGCCTTCCTTTTCTACATTTTGGCAGAGGCAAACTGATCCCCAGCATTAATGCCTTAAAATGTTAGGCAAATGTCCACTTAAAGTACAGATCACTGCATCTAGGTGTAGTGTGATACACTATGGCCTCAGCCCAGCTGTAGAAAAGAAAGGCAGGAGGCATAATTGAGTTTTTACTGATTTTAACTTGTTGCTAACTGTTGCTATTTTTTTATGTTTTGTTTAACATTAGTTGAGAATGCCAGATAATAGTCATCCAACAAATAAAATTGATAAATAAAGCACAGTGAAACAATGAAGGCTTAGGCTCTTGTTCTTTAAAGAGTCATCCAAAAAGAAGCACTGAAATGCATACAAATATATCAGTTCTGAAATAAAATTAGAAAAGTGACAGTACATGATGGCAGGTCTGTTAAGTACCCTCCATCATAATATGCTGCATGATGAGTTTGCTCATTTATAATTTTTCCTGATTTCTGCTGTGAAACATACTGTGTGTGGGGGCGGGTTTTCCCATCAAATCTCTTACACTATGTGGAAATTAAAAAACAACAAATTCAGCATATACTCAAATTGCCTCAAATTACACGTTGTCATGCACTGCTGGTTAAATTGTGCATAGAAATATCTTGACCTCTCTCCTAGTGTACACATTTTGCTTATTGCAGCAATTGTTTTAAATATACAAGATTTACAGCTTGTTGAATACAGTTATTTTCTAAAGCTTATGCAAATATTTCTAGAAATCAACAAACAAGTGAGAGTCGCTAATTAGTCTTCTGCTGCAAAACGTTCTTTGCTGAGAATTTGAAAGTATGGTCAACAATACCAATACACATACCATCTCTCCACAAAAAGGGGAAGGGATACAGCATTAGAAGATATATATGCAACCAAACAACCAAATTGTTACACAGTGTTTTATGATTACATTGTTTTAACTTGTTGTTTTAAAGCTATTTTTAATTGTACTAAATTGCATTAATACTGTTGGAACCCGCCCTGAGCCTGCTTGCGTGGTAGGATGGAATACAAGACCAATAAAATAAATAAAAATAATACAAATACTTATTTTTATTTATTGATGGATATACTAAGAAAATTTGCACATACATGTTCACCAGAATTACCACCCTGATAGCTCCCATGTGTATATTTAGAGACTGAACACAATGAATGGAGGAGTTCCCCTCAAACACAGTGATATACATTGTGGCAGTTCAAATAGTCAACTTCAAATGATCAAATACTGAAATCATTGAGTAATTAGAAACCAAACTATTATGTGAAAATTATAGCACATGGAAACCATGAAATTCATAGCCTAATGGCACATTTTGTTGTATGACAGTAAGTCATAATTGTCTTGCTTCCAAATGGAAAGTATGAAAATGATGCATAACTATAAGACTATCAAAATCTAAATTATGGGATCTTAGAAGGCATGCATAGTATCATTCATAAACTATTTAACCTGTCTCTGCTGACCATTTTATTTTTAAAAAATTCTTTATGTTATTTGTTTTTTTAAAAAAATATGTTATTTATTGTCTGCCTTTCTCATAGGGACTCAAGGGAGGTTTCACATAGTCATTACTATCAACAAAATTGGTCATTCAATAACTAATGCATTAAGATTTTTACAAGCCTGGAACCACCAGAAAGACCTGAAGCAATGCATAAATGTGAACATGACACATTAAGCAGTACAGAAGTTACGTAATAGGATCCTATTTACAATAAGCTATACACAGCAGTATAGACCACCATCCCAATTATTTATCCAAATAACTTTGGGAAATATTTTGTATAGTGCAACCCTATTACCTGTGCAGAAAAGCCCTCTTGAATAGTTCAGTGTTGAATAGTCCGAAGAAAGCCAGGTGGGAGCCACAACAGAGAAAGCACATGTATGGGCAGTTGTTGATTTTGCCCCTTTGCAGGATGGTACTGCAGAAGCCTCTATTGACATGAGCAAAGTTTTTATGGCAGAGCATAGGGAGAGAGGCAATCCCAAAAGTAAGAGGGGCCATGGCCATGGAGGGCTTTGTATGTGATACGTAATACCTTAAACTGACCCCAATATGAGATGGGCAACCAATCGAGCATCTGCAGAATGGGAGTAATATGCCCACTCCATCTAGCTCCTCTTAATAGCTGTACTGTGGCATTCTGGACCAGTTGGAATTTCCAATTTGATTTTGAGTGGAAAACAATGTACAGCGCATTATAGTAGTCTATTCTTGATGTTACTGTGGTGTGCATCCAGGTGGCCAGGTCAGCTGTATCGTGGTGAGAGGTCATCTTACAAGCTAGGCTGAGTTGGTAGAAAGCCTTTTTTTGCAGCTCTATTAACTTGCTTCTCCAGTAATAAAAAGATGGATCTAGTACAACCCTAGCGCTTTTAATGAAGTCAGCAAGAGTCGGTTGAACTCCACTGAAAGTGGGAAGAACAATATCCTTCAAGACCTCCTCCTTCCCAACCAGCATTTCCTTTGTCTTTTCAGGGTCGTAGTGCTCTCTGGGGAACATGTGGGGAAAGGCAGTCCATTAGGTATGTAGGCCCCTGACCATAAAGGGCTTTAAAGGTAAGAATCAGAACCTTGAACTGAATTCGATATGCTATGGGCAGTCAGGACAGTGCTTGTCTCAAAAGACATCAAACTAGATGATAACCAGGACTGAGAAAGGATTCCAGGAATGTGAGATGTCTAAGTATGTTCATGCCAGACCAGTGAGGAGGCTACCTCTGAACATACCAATGGCCAACAAAGTATAACCCCAAACCTATGCTACCTGCAGTGTCCATGTGCACCTGTAGTGAGTCGCCAGGGGATAAAGGTGACTGCCAGGCAGAAACCCCATTAAAGTTTGTCAAAAATCTGAGTCATCCCCACAGTTCCTCTTTCATGCCTGAGCTACCCTAATGCACTGGTGGTGGGAAGAAACACCAGTGGTTGCCTGGGCGAGCTGTGCACAGAAAGCCTGCCTCGTCATAACTACGTACAGATGAAATTAAGGCGGCCTAGGAGGCCTTGGATTTCTTTGAGAGTGCACTTCTTACAGTCAATAATCTGGGTTAACAGGGCATGAATCATTGGGCAGAAGGGATATACCCCTAACCAAATCAAACTGAATACCCAAGTAAGTTAACTGAGTGGAGGGGTCCTCGATTTTCCCTGGAACTGGATGAACCCCAAGGTCCGCTGCCAGCACCTGAAACATGGATACAGTCAGCACAGGTGGGGGTACCCACAGGGCTGACAAACAAGAAGGCAGCCAGGTAGTAGGTGATATGGGGGCAATTAGTATAACAACCCATTCAAAGAAGGTACTAAATGTCTCAAATGCAGCATAGAACAGCCCATGGGCATAGGCTTGTCCACATACCAGTGGCCATTGAGCTCAGGAAAGGGGGAGAAGAGAAGGGGCCTGCAACCCTGCCCACAGTGTATTCTTTTGCAACCTTGTGAGCCATGATTTGAGGTTATCACAATCTGTGGGGACATGCAGGCCTGAAAAGAGGGTATAGAAACCTGAAGTAAAGCCATCTCGAAGGTACCTGTCAAAGGCCCTGTTGGGGTTACTAGCTAATAAGGGAGTGAGGATTTGAAGGTGCACGGGTCTCTTTGTGATGCCACAGTGAGGCCATGCCCTCAACCCCTGACACACTGCCGGTCACTGTTGGCAATGTGCTTTGTTTTGTCCCACCCCCGGCCCTCATGTTATTTGGGGCCATTGCTTCCTAATAATGTTGACCAACTTCTATAGAGGGCTCCAGACTAGCTCTGGACACTTTTAAAAAATTGACTGTTTTACATGGAGTAGCTGTAAAGAGGCACACAACCCCAACCCCAAGCATGCACCTGAAATATAGTATGTTGGGTTTATGGGCAGATCCACACATAAGTCTTGTAAGCACAGGGGTCGAATGAGTCTTTGACTCGATTTGTTGTGATCTGCCCAGAGCACACTTTGGGAAGGGCAGAATAAAAACCAACCGATCAATCAATCAATCAATGTGTGCAGACTTGTAAGAATTGGACCCACATACATACAAGTTTAAAAATCTAGTAAAGGCAAATATAAAATGTTTGTTAAGCCCAACAAGTATTTGAACTAAGACCCAGTCTAGGCACTCCTTTCCCAACTCCTCAGTACCTGGCAAGAACTATCTTGACACAATATTAAATGAGAGTATGTGGGAACTGTAAAAACAGCAACGTGTAGATATTTTTTCAGTCACTGTTCTCTTCTTAAAGCCTCTGAACATATACATTTTGTTTCACAAGTCTTCTCACATCCCTTCAAACAACTTTTTATCACTAATTTATAATCCCACAAAAACAGATCAACAGACTGATAGTAATGCATTGCCACCCCAGCCAGAATAACGAGACAGACAACGGTTGGAAGTAAACAAGGGCCACTGTATTAACTATTTAACAGAACATTGCAACAACGGGCAAACTAAGCAAGCACAGGAACAGGCAAGGCAGGCATCACTCTCTGACACAACCTCCTTGCCCTTGATATGGGCGGGTCACCTGGCTCTGGTCTTGAGCCAGCCAGCTTCTGGCTCATAACTGGCAGCCTGGCATATTGGTTGCCCTGCAGGAGCGCATACCCGAGACCACACAGACCGTCAGGGAGGAGCCTAGCCGGCGAGGTTCCCAGAGGGATCACCATTCTCCACCCCGAACCACATAGCCCTGGGGCAGTATCCTGATGACCTCCTGTTCCCAAAGGGGATATGCTGTAAGGCGCTCACCAGTTCCTTTTCTTGCTTGCACAAACCAGCCACAGCCAAGGCCAAGCCTCTGCTTTGGTCTTTGCTACCCCACTGTCCCGCCGCTGGGCTCCCGGGAGCCCCGGGAATCTTGGTTCCCGCCAAGGCAGGAGCTTGCCAGACTCACCGGGGCCCTTCTCCAGCGATGGGGGTCCCTCCGGCAGCGACCAGGAGTCATCGGGGGGGGAGGGATCCACCGGCAGGGACTTGCAGCATGGGATACGGATGGCACTTGGTTGCTGAGTGGGTATCACACCCATGAGCGCCCCCTGGGCCCGGTGGGCATTCTGCCGCAATTTCGTTGGAGCCCCCGAGGGGTGGGCTAGGGATGTGGGAGGCCCTCAGGTGACATGAAGTTGTACAGAGTGGTGAGAACCAGGGAGGATTGTAAGGCACTCCAAAGGGATCTGTCAAGGATGGGTGAGTGGGCAAATTTAGCCACTTCACTGCTTACTCCCACCTCCAAATCATTAATAAACAAGTTAAAAAGCATCGGACCGAGTGCTGATCCCTGCGGTATCTCCCTCCACTGAGAAAATTGCCCATTTATACTCACTCTGTTTACTTTTAATTAGCCAGTTTTTGATCCACAAAAGAACTTGACCTTTTATCCCATGACTATTGAGCTTACTTAGGAGCCTTTGATGAGGAACTTTATCAAAAGCTTTCTGGAAGTCAAGGTAAACATCTATGGGTCCCCCTTGTCCACATGTTTGTTTATTCCCTCAAAGAACACTAACAAATTAGTGAGACAAGATCTTCCCTTACAGTACATGCTGAGTCTTCCTCAAGAGATTTTGTTCATCAATGTGCCTACTAATTCCACCATCTTACCCGGTATTGACGTCAGACTGACTGACCTGTAATTTCCCTGATCTCCTCTGGAACGCTTTTTAAAGATGGGAATGACATTCACTACCTTCCAGTCCTCAGGAATGGAGGCAGATTTTAAGGAAAGATTACATATTTTTGTCAGGAGATCAACAAGTTGACATTTGAGTTCGTTCAGACCTCTTGGATGTATGCCATCCGGGTCCAGTGATTTATTAGTTTTTAAGTTGTCCATCAGTCATAGGACCTCCTCTCTCATCACCTCAATCTGACTCAGGTCTTTATTTATTTTTTTTGTGATATGCTCCTCATATTCCCTTTTTGCCGGCCTGATCACAGACTTGCATTTTATTTGCCACAGCCTGTGTTCCCTTTTATCAGCCTAACTAAGACTAGCTTTCCACTGCTTATTGGATCAGGGTCAGGTGCAATGGGTAAATACAAGTCCTTTAAGCAGCGTAGAGTTTTCTCCAGGCTCAGTAATCATGGACCTTATAATAATTCAACTGGTGTGGAACTCCATCTCTGATGAATGTGAAACTCCAACCCAATCAATAATGTCACAATCCAACCAATAAATTCCAGTTCTGCAATTCAGCTCCTTGCCCAACATATAATCTCCTTCAAAGTCAAACAGATTTCAACACACCTCCCAGCCTAGGGTTGCATTCAGATGGGTCTGGTGGATTTAAAGGTAATGATCAGATGGCAACATCTGTGAAAGGTGTCACTTCCATGATCAGCCCATTGAGCCCACCAGGGAGCCGTACTTTAGAGATACTGGTGAAAATCTGGGTTAATTCTTGCCGACAGGCCAATGGTGGACTATCCCCCTGCTGATCCTTCCAGCACAGAAAAACAAGTATGTAGTGAGGCACACATGTGCATGTGCAAACAGAATTAAAAAAAAAAAAAAAAAAAACCCCAACTGCATGGCTCTTTCAGGTGGACACTGTCTAGACAATCCACCACAGAGTCACACATGGTAAGGCGATTCACAGGGTAGCTGTCTGGTCATGCAGATAAAAAAGATCGGGATCAAATTAGAGCTGGGCCAATGGCAGGATTAGCTGCCCATCTGAACGCAGCCTAACAAATCCACCAAAGGCATAAAAGCTTAAAAAGCACATCAGTATAATCAACCAAGAGCATTCTGCTTCTCTCACTTCATTGTAAAATTCAAAGGCAGCATTACTGATTAATCAGTTTATTGATTAATTGGTGAAAGCCCATTTTTATTGGTAGGATCAAAAGTTAAATATAAACTTGAGTATTTTTAGCCTTTTGTGTATGTGTATTGCAACAGAGAGTAAAAATATTAGTGGCATTTTTATTAACAATGAGAAATAGTTCTTGTTCATTAAATAATAAGTCCTTGTACTTCTTTCAATATCTCAAAAAGCCTCCTATAATAAAATATTGCCAACATGCATGCTTATTTAAATGTAATTAATTGATTAGTCAACTAATATTGTTAAATCAGTTAGCAGCTTTTCAAAACATACATAAGTAACTCAACTACACACTCTGTACATATAAATACCATGACTACAAATAACATGATCCTGAGTACTGTGACCAGAGTGGAGCTCACAGAACAAAACTTTCCTACCTCCTCTCACTATAACCCTGAAATTGTGCTGGGACCATCTCTTTTCCGTTCTTGTAAGCCTATCATTTTGTGTGTGTGTGTCCCCCCCCCCCGCCCCGAGATCTGATTTTTTGCCTATTATAATTTTAACTATAAACAAAATTCTGAGAGGAAGCAACTTGCTTATGTGTCCACAATGGCTTAAAGATACCACAAACAGCATGAAGAATTGTGTTTCACGGAATTCAGCTATTTGGCTCAGAATGAAATGGGGATGCTGAACAGCCAGTGTCAGTCATGGTAAAAAAAAACTGGTCTGGTGTCATGATGAGTAAAACAGCCTTGCATAAAGGGGGTTCTGTTTATTTTAAAATGAATTGTGGGTAGGGGATAAAAGACACTGGTCATATTGCCACCGGGGAAAATGACAAGGGAAAATTGAGTGAATACTGGGATTAAAAATTCTCTGTCCTATATGTCATTCTGATTGATGAAAAACATAAAATTTACGGAACAGGAAAGAGTTCTGTCCCTAAGTGATAACCACTTTTGTATTCTTTACAATAGGCCATCACTATACTGCCTGCTACATTCTATACCAACTGGCATTCCCAACCCATTTTCAAAGGCAGCCTAAAGAAGTGCTTTACAGAAATCAAATCTGGGGGCATGTGGCATGACGTTGTCAGTGGCGGACAGGTAGATGCTATTCTCCTCCACCCCACTCATCATTTTCAAGCAAGGGTGATCACAGAGCACCTAACCAGCCAGGAAATATCCTGAAACTGATTGCAAGTGGGGGGGGGGATTCACTCTCATAAAAACCTCTAATAAGATTTATGGCAGACAAAAGCTGAGTGCTAGGGCAAAGGTACTTCAAACAAACTTTAAACACTTGGCCATGTCTACAAAGGCAAACCGGCAGAATCAAACTGAGACTGCCATAATAAAACAGGATCTGCTGTCAGTGTTAGAGCAGATGAGGCTTGACATAAAGGGCACAATAACTGAGTCACTGCAACCCATTAAAGATCAATTAGAGGAGATCAAAAACTCACTCTCAGAGGTGATGAAAACAGCAGATCCTGCCCTGGCTTTAGCATTATGCCTCCAGGAGGAAAAAAGAGATTAACAAAGAATACAAGGACAAGGAGAACAGGAGGAAAAAAATATTATCCCTACAAGCAATGCTTCCCTCTAAGCTGTGGAATCTTGTGAGCAAAAATTCTACTTTGAGAGCTACTTGCATTAAAGTTGTGAGTGAGTGATTTGGCTGCTGCATAAATTAGTTTGCTCTGGAGCCATCCTTCCTGAGCTAAGACGAAAACGTGTGAGCTCACACTAACTCAGTTTAGAGGGGACACTGCAGAAGTAACCTTGACAGAGAATAACCTGAAATTTAGGGGGATCTCTGAGAACACTGAAGGGTTAGGAAATCTGCCACAGATTGTGTCTTCATGGTTAGTTTCGGCTCTCAGCCTAGACTCCAGTGAAATCTCTGTAACAGTCAAAGCTTATTGAAGGGGGTCGACTACAAATGCAAGTTTTAAAGACCCAAGAGACATTGTGGTGGAATTTCAGGACTACAGTGCCAAGCAGAAAACACTTAGAATGGCTAGAGAAAAGGGTTCACTCCAGTGTCAGGGCAACAAAGTTATTGTGCTGCAAGACTTACCCTCAGATGTGTTACAAAGAAGTAAAGAGCTGAAGCCTACCACTGTGAAATTGACAGCCTCCAACATACGCTACAGATGGCTCAACTCATCTAAGCTTCATGTCTCATTTAAAGGGAAAGACTACTATACCTTTGATTCTGAAACTGGACTCCTTCTTCATGATTTACGACTTGACATGTCTCCAGGCCAAATTAGGCAGGGACAAAACAAAAGCAAAGTGCTGTGAACAGTTGTTCAAACACCTTGAAAGTCCCTTAGGAAGTGATTCTTTCTTTCCTGATGCTTGGATCTTCTAACAGAGTCCAGCAAGTTTTGAATGGCTGTAATGAAACATGCTAACTATTTGGCTTTATGGTATTAGTCCTTATCAGCCCATTGGTATTAGTCTACCAAATGTTTTAACTCAGCCCTCTTTGTTTAATCCATTCCCCCCAGCTACCCCCTTTCCCCTCCTTCCCTTTACTAATTAATTAATTAACTTTTCATGTATTTTTGGCCACTGTGTGACAGAGTGTTAGACTGGATGGGCCATTGGTCTGATCCAACATTGGCTTCTCTTATGTTCTTATGATTGCATGGGTTCATCAAACTTTTTACTTCATTCCACTTCATCTATTTCATTCTCTTTAAACTCCACAAGTATTCTTTTAACTATCCAATTATTTATTTATTAATTCTTTATAATGTGTTTGTCTCTATCGTGTTTATGAGTATGAGGATGCTATGTATTCTCACAAGCTTTACAAATCAGACTGCTGCAATTTGATAAAAGGGGGAGGGAAGAGGGGGGAAAGGAAGAAGGGGAGAAAAAGAAAGGAAGGGGAAAAAATCACTGCACCATGCATGCAACTACTTAGATTAAATACTATGATTGAACTAATACACTTTGAATGTATGGTCACAATGGGTCTAACAATATAGGTGGCCTTTGTCATCTGCTTAAACTACCTTAATTTATTGCAACCATTACAAACTAAACTAGTATATATTTAATGCATTTGTTAATATTGCCTACTGACTTCATTCAGTCATTAGAAATCCATAGTTGCTGCACCAGTAAGTATATAAAGTGCTTTAGGCTCAAGGACAACTACTTATTACCAGTAAACAATCTATTTAATTATTTATTCATTAGTCATTACTTATTATTGGAACTATGTATTAGTGTTAACTAGACTTATAGATGCAGGTACTCCTTTGTAACCCAAATTTATATTATTGGTGCTTGAATTATTGGTGCTCATAAACACCCATGCTCGTAACACTTCATGTCACAGTGAGTGGGGTGGGGGATTGTGATTTAGAGCAAGTTAATTTTAGTTATACCCAAGTTCTTGCTAGTAGTTTGTGGGGTACTGGAATCCCATGCTATCTTTGGAGAGTGGTAAGGACTGATGTAATTGGTTTAGCTAACGATTTAGGCTAATATTTTACAGTTGTTATATAGTTGTTTTATTGTTAAAGTATATTATTAGTTGTAATATAATCAAATTATTATAAAATATCTGTTATCTGGTTAGAATTTGTTAGGCTAGTAATACCAGATCTTAACACATTTGTATTTAACTCATACACACCTAAAAGCTCTTTTAGACCCTCAAGATCCGGAAAATACTTGATCACTATATTCAATCAATCAATCATTTTATAGCTCACAGACCAATAGGTTATAAGCAAATATACAAAGTATAGTACATACAGTGGAGAACAGCATACATTATAATTTACACTCTTGATCACTATATTAAGCTCTCAGTGTGCAGAGAGGGCCTCTCTACAATACACTCAACTATAGCAAGTAAACACCAATACTT
The DNA here is from genome assembly GCA_029233225.1 of Lepidodactylus listeri. Classification (NCBI taxonomy): domain Eukaryota; kingdom Metazoa; phylum Chordata; class Lepidosauria; order Squamata; family Gekkonidae; genus Lepidodactylus; species Lepidodactylus listeri. The sequence goes on along the minus strand of JARCFY010000001.1, from coordinate 110,504,627 downwards.
GTAATACGCTTATAACAAGTCCTCCTCTTTACTACCAGTGTTTGACTTCATCAGGTTCCTCTCTCTCAATACTAGGGGTTTGAACAATATAACAGAACATAGAAGAGTATTTTCTACCCTCTATAAATATCACCCAGACATACTATTCCTACAGAAGATGAACTTTCATGACCCTACAATCCCCACAATAAGATCTCATAGATGTCCACAACAATATTGTTGAAATCAAGGGGGGTTGCAGTCCTTGTCTCTAAAACAGTCTGGTTTACTCACAAAGCTACATTGATAGATACTCAGGGATGCTTCATTTTCATTAAGGGTCACTTACACAACACTGGAATTGCTCTATTCCCACAATAATAACCAACTAATTTTTTTTTGGAATAGACTCTGCATGAACCGAGTCATTATCAGGAAGGCAATGTTATCTTAGAGGGTGATTTGAATTACATCATGGATCATACCCTTGACAAATCTTCCCCAAAAAAGAAAGGGAGGAAGCCAAATCAGAACTAGCCCAAATTTTATCAAACTTCCATTTTGTGGACATCTGGGCTGAGGACAGACTGGCAATCTGAAGCGGAGGCAAAGCGGAGGGAACTGGAGCGGGGGAAAAAACCCATGGAGCTGGCCGTTCACACTGGCCAGAGCAATGCGGATCAGTGGCGATACGGAGCATTCAGACTGCCACGGAGCGTTCAGACTGCCGCATAGCCAGCGCGCGCGGCTTGCGTGCGCCGCTGCACTTTTTTTTGTTTTCCTTTGATGTTTTTCGCATGTGCGCACATGCGCACATGCGCACGTGTGCACATGTGCAAAACTTTTTGCCGGTGCATTCACACTTCCTCCGGATGCCTCCCGCTTCTTCCAGTTCACACTGTTTGGAAGCGGGAGGCATGCGGAGGAAGGCCCCTGAACACCGGGAAAAACCGGTGTCCAAGCAAAGCGGAAGGAAAGCGACTGGGAGACGGGTAAGTACACAACGGAGCCGACGGACAGATGCGCATGTCTGAACGTGCTCCTTTCCTCCATTTGCGAAGCGTGCCTGCCCCGCTTTAGATTGCCAGTATGTCCTCAGCCCTGGAGACATCATCATCCCCTGGAAAAGGACTACACTTATTATTTGGCCAGATATCAAATATATACCAAAATAGATTATATATTGATCTCCTCATCTTTGTTAAACATGATCCATTCAACTAACATAAGCATGCATATTTGTTGATTGGTATGTGGAGATAAAAAAACAAAAAACAAAAAACAAAGTGGTACTTTAACACATCTTTATTAAGCAAAGTGGACCTGGTAGGCAAATTGGAACAGGACATTCAAAACTATTTTAGTGATAATATTCGGGCTGTTTCTATTTATTTATTTATTTGGATATATTCTACCCCTACAATTGTATGGGATGCTATGAAACCGGTGATAAGGGGTATGGTTATTTCAAAATCTACATTTCTGAAAAGACAAAGAAATAAAATCAAATCAGATTTATTGGGAAAAAGATTAAGACTTTGGAGAAAATACACAAAGAGAAGGGTGGCAAAAAGATCTATCAGAAACTACCGGCTGAACACAGGCTATTAGAGTCCTTGGAAACATCCAAAATTGAAAGAAATATGTTATACTTTTAAGTATTGAACAGGAGGCGATGAATTCAAAGAACAGGCTTTTATTCAGTGATATTGCTCAGCTCCAAAGACAGCTTTATGAGAGCGGCACCTTAATTTATAGTGTTCCAACACATAACTTTCAACAATGTAACTATATACAAGCAATACTATTGGACCCAAGCAGGGCTCAGTGATAGGGTATCCAGATTGGCTTCAGGACCAATGGGAGTCTTTATTCATCTGCCAATAAGAAATGGAGCTTTAGGATACCAGAGCCCTCTCAAGCTATTGCTGCTTCAAAACACAAACACAACACTTCCCCCCCCCCAAGTTCAAACAACAAAGTCTCTTAGGTGCGGGGGCAGCTGCCTGGTCCGTTGGGACCAGCGTGGCAAAGGTGGGCCCGATGGGAAATGCCCTCTTAAGTCCAGGGACCCCATACAGGCCAGCATGAGCTGTGGCGACGGACTCACGGGGGAGCGGTCTGTAAGGTCCGGGAGCTCCGGGAGTTCTGGGGCATGACTCAGCTCCAGCAGGGGGCCTACCTCTTTCCAAGCTGGCAGTGGCTCGGCAGACTGTTCTCTTGGGATGTCCAGGGCTGGAGTTGGCAGGGGGCTGCCCTCTGTCAAGCAACTTCCCTGGGCGCCGGAGTCTTGCTGTGCCGGGAGGTCTCCCAGGCCAGCCTCAGGAACCAGGGTGCATTGTCCTGTCACAGGAACTGGGGTGTGTGGCAAACGTTACTCCGATTCAGGAACTGGGGAGCGTTGCAAACATTGTTCCGGCTCAGGAACTGAAGAGCGTTGCAACTGATCCTCTGGCACTGGCCACCGGTGTCTCAGCTGAGCCAGATGTCTGCGATGGACCTGCCCTGTGTCATCCCTCACTTTGTATGAGATAGGGCCTGTGGTGCGCAACACGACTGCTGGAACCCAGTGCAGACCTACCCCATAGTTTCGGGTGTATACGGTGTCTCCCAGTGCAAAGGACCGAGAGGACCCTGTGGTGATACGGTCACGGTGGATGTCTGGGTGGAGACTGCTCAGGCGGGTGGACAGCTGGCAGCCCATAAGCAACTCTGCCGGCAACTTCCCGGTGGTGGTGTGTGGCGAGGAGTGCTGCTGGAGTAAAAACCCGGCGAGCTTGGCCGGGAAATTTCTGTCACCCATCCGGCGGAGTGAGTCATTGGCCATTTGCACCATTCGCTCGGCCTGACCGTTCATTGCGGGGTGGAAAGGAGCCAAGGTGACGTGCCGGATACCCCGCTCGTCCAGGAAGGACTGGAACTCTGCTGATTTAAATTGAGTTCCATTATTGGACACGAGGAGGTCCGGCAGGCTGAAGGTGGTGAAAAGGCGGTCTAGGCAGCGGGCGACGACAGCTGATGTCATGGAGGTAACAGGGATGACCTCCAACCACTTGGAGTACTCATCCATGATGATCAAGAGTGTTCAGTCCTGAAAAAGGCCCAGCAAAGTCCATGTGAATGCGGGACCACAGCCCCCTCGGCTTCTCCCATGGGTGAACAGGAACCTTTGGAGCCGCTGGTCTTGACTCCTGACACGGCTGACACGTCCGGACCCACCGCTCAATCTGCTGATCCATGCTGGGCCATCAAAGATAGCTCCTTCTGATGGCCTTCATCTTAATGATGCCCGGGTGCCCTTCATCCAAGGCATCCAGCACCCGTTGGCGAAGTGGGGGAGGGACAATGACTAAGTTTCCCCACAGCAGGCATCCCTTCTTCACTGACAGCTCAGACGACCTCAATAGGAATGGCTGGAATTCGGCGTTGAGTGACCCTGACAGCCATCCCCTCCACACATGGTTGTAGACTCTGCTGAGCATGTGATCCAGGCTAGTGTGGAATGCTACATCGGCAATGGAGAGTGGAGGCTGCGGCAGCTCCTCAATTAACAAAACTTCCTGGAGTGAGACCTCAGGCGGGCCTGACGATGGAAGCGGCAGCCGGCTAAGGGCATCAGTGTGCCCGATGGTCTTGCGGGGCCTGTGGAGGAGACGGAAAGAGTAGGCAGACAGAAGAATGGCCCAGCGCATCATCTGGGGGGACATGATCTAGGGGTTTTGACGATCAGCCGTGAAGATGCCCAGCAGTAGCTTGTGGTCGGTGACGATTTCAAATTCCCGCCCGTAGATGAAATCGTGAAATTTTTTCACTGCAGTGATAATTGCTAGTGCCTCTCGATCTATCTGGGCATAGTTTCTCTCAGCGGAAGATAATGTCCTGGAATAGAAGGCAATGGGGGCCTCCCGGCCAGATGGCAAGCAGTGACTGAGCATGGCCCTGATCCCGTAAGGTGACGCATCACAAGCTAGGACGGGGGCTTTTCCTCATCATAGTGAACTAAGACAGCATCGGATGCAAGGAGGGCTTTGATGGCTTGGAAGGAGGTGTTTTCCCGGCGACCCCATGCCCATGGTGCTGACTTGTCCAGTAATCGATGGAGTGGTTCTGCAAGAGCTGCTTTGTTGGGCAAGAAAGCATGATAGAAGTTCAATAGTCCTAAGAAGGACTGCAGCTCTTTCTTAGACTTTGGCAGGGGTGAATTGCAGATTGCAGCAACCTTGTCCGGAGCAGGGTGGATGCCCTCTGAGTCTAGGCGATAACCCAGGAATTGCACGGTGGGGATGAAGAACTCACATTTCTCCTTCTTCAGTCGAAGGCCAACATCCTGTAGCCGACGAAGGACCTCTCGCACTCGAGTAGCCAGTTCAAGGTCTGAGGCTCCGGCAATTAAGACGTCATCAAAATAGGGTACAACGCCAGGCAGACCTTGAAGAAGATGCTCCATGAGTTCTTGAAAAATGCCGGGGGTGACGCTTACCCTGAATTGCAGCTGGTTTACCTTGAAAGCTCCTCAATGCGTCACGATAGTCTGTGCTTTGGCCGTGGCTGCCTCTACCGTCAACTGCTGATATGCCTGAGCAAGGTCGATCTTGGCAAACACCCGGCCCCAGAGACCAAGACCAGAAGGTGTCTCACCACAGGAACCGGGTATGCGTGCGACTGAAGGCCCAGTTGATGGTGCATTTATAGTCAGCACACAAACGGATGGAGCCATCAGGCTTGAGGGGAGTGACGATAGGTGTCTCCCACTTGGCATTGGGAACTGGCTCGAGGGTCCCTTGGGCCAACAGCTTATCAATCTGCTCATCAATCTTGGGCTTAAAAGCAATGGGGCAGCATCTGGGCTTGAGGCGGATTGGTGGTACAGCAGGATCCAGGTTAAACGACACAGGTGGACCCTTGTAACAGCCAAGCTCCGTCTTGAAAACCTCCGGAAACTCTGTCTCAAAGTCCAATAAAGGCTGCGGCTCGACTTGGGTTCACACCAACAACATCGATGCCCAAGGCAGCGAACCAGTCCAGCCCTATCAGGCTTGTGCGGTGACCCTCTACCATGAGCATGTTCAGACAGCCAGAGAATTTCTTATATTTGACCTGGACTGTGGCGATGCCAACGACTGGAACTCAGTTCCTCTGGAAATCGAACAACTGTAAGGTGCATCTTTGAAGGCGGTGAGCAGCAATTCATGGGCAGACTTGCTGGAAAGTGCTCCACAAGACGATGGATATGGCTGACCCAGAGTCTACCTCCATCTGGCACGCTCGACCTTCGATGAAGACGGTGACTTTGATCTTCAGACATGGATGTAGTCCCTGGTGTATATAGAGGTGGTTGGTGTAGTCCTCGAACACGCTTGCCTCATGGCTGTACCTTTGCCTTTGCCCGGATGGCTGAGATGTTTTGGAACGGTACGATTGGCTGGGGGCATTCACAGACCCTCAGGTACGCCGAAACTCGTCTGGAGCATCACGACCCTGAGACGAGCGACACACTTTGGCGAGGTGGCCCGCTTTCCCACACGCATGACAGATGGCATCACGGAACTGACAGTCTCGACACGCATGCACACCTCCGCAATCGGCACAGCCGTTTCTTCGCAGACTTTTTTGAGAGCGGCATGGGCTATTGTGATGGTGATGCAGCTTCTGGTTGGCTGCTGCATTGAAAACTCTGTCATCGGACACATTGGATTGGTCATCCCAGGTGTCATTGGACTCAACAGTATTGCTCTGGTTGTACTATGTCAGAGTGGCCTGGTGTGTGGCTTTGGGGACCCGATCACAGTTCTCGGAGAGATAGGTTGGCGGCCTCTACTCTCAGAGCCTCTTCGAGGGCTGCTTTATATGTTAGAGTCTTTAGTAAGAGTAGGGCTCACCGGATGCTCTTGTCTCGGAGTCCGCAGAGCAGTCGATCTAGGAGGACAGACTTCAAATCGGTGAAGTGACAGTCTCTAGCAGCCTGCCTCAATGCGGTGAGGTACTCCGTGACAGACTCGCCCTCCTTCTGGTTCCGCTGATGGAACGCGCATCGGTGTGTGGCAGCCGACGTCTTCGGGGTGAAGTACTCGGTCAGCCGGGCCTTGATGATGCCAAGAGGGGTCTCGAGTAACTTAGAGGGAGCAACTAAATCTTGAGCAATGTCGAATACAGCCTGGCTGCAGGTACTCAGAAAAGTGGCGTGGCAGACATCGTCCCTGTCAATATGATTTGCTATGCGGTAGCATTCAAATCGCTCAAGGTATGATTCCCAGTTCCCAACTTTTGCGTCGAACAGTTCGATATGGCCCTTGGATGCCGTGCCCGTAGTGATTTTGCTCTGGGTGCACTTAGTGATTTTCAGCTGGGCAGGCAGAGTGATTTCATCCGTTCAGTTAGGACTGGGATCCCATCCTCGTCACCAGTTTTAAGTATTGAGCGGGAGGCGATGAATTCAAACAACAGGCTTTTATTCAGTGATATTGCTCAGCTCCAAAGACAGCTCTATGAGAGTGGCACCTTAATTTATAGTGTTCCAACACATAACTTTCAACAATGTAACTATATACAAGCAATACTATTGGACCCAAGCAGGGCTCAGTGATAGGGTATCCAGATTGGCTTCAGGACCAATGGGAGTCTTTATTCATCAGCCAATAAGAAATGGAGCTTTAGGATACCAGAGCCCTCTCAAGCTATTGCTGCTTCAAAACACAAACACAACATATACCTAACACAAGGAATATTGGCAGAATACATCAAGATTGCTGAGGTTACTGGCCTGGTGTGTAAAAGATCAAACCCTAAATAGGAATATCTTGTTACTGCATGGTAAAGAAATTGCAAACTCGGTCATCAAAAATAATTAGAACATTAAGGGAATACTTCGAGGCTTTCTACAGTCCCAAAATCACCTCTGAGTCTGTGATTATGTAATTGCCCACCCAGTCGGAAAAAAAAAAGACAGACATGAGGTTGGGAATATGGGCCATTTATTAATTATTTAATTATTTGCCCATGCAAGCAACAAGGGCTAACCTGACTGTGGAATAGGTCAAGGCTAGGGGTCACCACTGACCCCTCCCTTGCCATATTAGGCAAGCCACCTTGCTCCTGGCATGAGCCATCCTTATGTGGCTCAGACCTGGCCAGCATAGCAGGCTACCCCACTGGAGCTCCAGACACCCAAGCTGCACAATTTGAGAGGAGGACCTATCCATGGCAATACCATAGGCAGTCCGCATTCATCCACCCTGAGCCACATAGCCCAAGGGTGATCTTGACAGACCCTTTGTCCCCCAAATTGTGGGGCTGCCAAATTGTGCTTACCAATCTGCTTTCTCTTTTTTCCACACTAACCTGCCAAGTGACCAAATGTATTTAATTGACACCACCAAATCCAATTAACCAGCACTGCAGACAACAGTGTAGGGTAGGCAAAAAAGCACCCCCCACCAATCAGGGCTAATCAGTGAGGGGTGAAAAATTTCTACCTGGCCCCTAAAATGGCAATCAGCAAAAATCTGTAATGAATACTGGATGGGAGGGTGGGCCGAGCACGCGGCGAGCATGAAAGAGCAGGGGTGGAGCTGCCTGCATACATCAGTTGGCGCTGCACCTCTGCACTGCTCGGGGAAGCCAAGGAGGGTGCGGGGCTTGGTCATGTGCCCGCCCCCTGGGCTCCTCACTCTCAGAGCTGCGCTCCTGTGCGCTCCTGCTCCAACGGACCCCTGGTTGGAAGGAATGTGGAAAGGTGGGGTCATATGCACATTGTTGGTGGCAGTGTGAGAGAACTGAACAATTCTGGAAGACAATCTTAGACCAAATATTCCTTATAATGGGGGACATTGTCCCATTCAAACCGGAGATATTGTTTAAAGTCCTATATGGCCAGGAACCTAGCTACTTGAGGGACCGTCTCTCACCATATGTTCCCCAGCGAGCACTTTGATCAGGATCCCAAAACCACCTGGTTCTCCAGGGGCCGAGGGAGGCCCGGTTGGTGGCTACGAGGACCAGGGCTTTTTCAGTGGCAGCCCCACACTGGTGGAATGAGCTCCTGGATAATATCAGGGCCCTGCGGGATTTATTGCTCTTCCACCAGGCCTTTAAGTAGGACCACCTAACATCTATCACCCTGATCCTACCATCAGAACCCGCCAGCCAGACGACCAAATTGTGTATCACCTTTGACGCTACCCTGATACAGAAATAAAGTCATGCCATCTTGAATTGGGGGTATTGTAAGACTGAATATTTAATGTTTTAATGTTTTATTGATTTTATTGTAATTAAAATGTTTGTAGCCACTCTGAGCCTGCTGTAAGGTGGGGAGGACAGGATATAAATCTCAATAAATAAATAAATAAAATTAATTATTGGAAGGATAGCACAGTCCAAAATATTAGGATAGAGCGGATCTCATACCTTCTAATAGTTGCCAAAATATCTATAGCAGCTAACTGGAAATGCCCAAATGCACCTATGCTTTATATATGGTATGGGAGATATACATAATGGAAAAAATTACATACAAGATAAATCAGTTTGAAAATAATGCTCCTTCCTCAAATTTTGTAGAAGTATGGCCAATGATATTGAACTACTTGATGCAGATGGGAGTGGTCCCCATAAAATTAAAGTACTTAACAGAAATGTCATATTAAGGATATTTATAAGTTGCATGATCTGATGTTTGGTATTGCTTATTTACTTTCTAATAGTTGTCTTTGTTGTTTATGTTATTTCTTTGTAATTTGTTTCATGCTTGTGTATTTCTTGGTTGTACTAATGTTGTTGTTCAGTTGCACAGTCGAATCCGACTATTTGTGACCCCAGGGGTCACACCAGGCCCTCCTGTCTTCTGCCGTCTTCCGGAGTTTGCTCATTTTCATGTCTGTTGCATTGATAACACAGTCTAACCATTTAATCCTTTGCCACCTTCTTCTTCTTTTACCTGAAATCTTTCCCAGCATCAGGGTCTTCTCCAGTGAGTGCTCCATTCTCATTTGGTAGCCAGCAGGGCTCTTTTTCTAGCAGGAACTCCTTTGCATATTAGGTGACACATCCCTAATGTAGCCAATCCTCCAAGAGCTTACAGAGCTCTTCTTACAGGGGCTACTGCAAGCTCTGGGAGGATTGGCTACATTAGGGGTGTGTCGCCTAATATGCAAAGGAGTTCCTGCTAGAAAAAGAGCCCTGGTGGCCAGAGTATTTGACCTTCAGCTTCAGTATCTGTCCTTCCAGGGAACAGTCAGGTTTGATTTCCTTTAGGATTGACTGATTTGATCTCCTCATAGTCCAAGGGATTCTCAAGAGTCTTCTCCAGCACCATAATTCAAAAGAATCTATTCTTCAGTGCTTGGCCTTCCTTATGGTCCAGCTCTTGCAGCCATACATTACTACTGGGAATACCATCACTTTGACCATACAGACTTTTGTATAAATTGTCAAATTTAAAGGCAGGGGGAGAAATCAAACCAAGGTATGTGTAACCACCAGTTTCAGGAATGGTTGCAGTGGTAAACCAGGCTAAACTGGTAAAAGATGCCCCTAATACCCGTTTCTCAACCAGCAAGGGAAGAGCACCCTAAAATGAGAATCTGTTGCTTCAATATGTAAAACAGGCTGGAACACCTGACACTTCTATATTGATCCTTCTATATTGTCAGAATTACACTTTCAGTTTGATCTTCTCAACCCACATATCAATTTGGGCCTCTTCTGCCCCTCTGAATGCACATGAAATGGAGAAATAAGTGTTGTTAGTGTACTGATAATCTTGTTCTTCACATCTCTGACTTATCTCATCCAGCAACTTCATGTAGACATTTAAAAGCATGGGAGACAAGATGAAACACTGTGGCTGCCAGTCTCCTTTGCTGACTACCTAAATAATTGTTAGTAGTTAGACACATACAACATTCCTCGTCCTTCCCTGAGTTAATAAGTAGCATTTCTGTCTGAGAACTGCATATTGTATGCAGCCATGACTCTTGGGAGCTTTGAAAGGTCAAACAAACTGTGCACTTAAAAGGATTTTTTAAAAATTGCATGGCTATTTCCAAGCCTGCTGTTTTTTGATTAAGAAAATGGCTGTGGGACCAACTCTTCCCACTGTGGAACCTGGAAACAAATACTAATTTGCTTCTTTGTGGAAGGACAAAACACACTGTTTGCAGCAATTTACACGATAGGAGCCTTGCATAAAGAAATCTAAAGCACTTTCCAACTGCTTTATTATGTAAGCCATTGAAACAAATGCTTTCATGTTTGAGATTAAAGTAAAATACACTTCAGGTTAAACATGCTAAAATGCTTTATTTCCCTAACATCTAAATTTTATAGAACTTTTTAAAAAAACCATAAATTTCTTTATGGAGAAATATTTTCCAACACTATATAAAAATCAAGATGCAGGACCATGATATATTTTTGCACTGAAATGGTCATTTCAGTGTTCCATTATTTTATTTAGTGCTTTGTGGCTCATGGACATAACTCAGACAAAGTTAACCAATTTTAAATCTCATTGATTTCAACAGGAGACATTAACCACATGTTTAATTGCCCCATTGAGATCAACATGACTTGAAAGCTTAAAATTGGAGGGATTTTATCCATTGGTATGTGGATTCTGGGTGTGTGCTATGATGAAGCACACCACTTCCTTCCTTTCACTACTGAAGTAGGATTTATTATTCCATGAAGTAACAGGATGTTCTACAAGTAGAATGGTTTAAATTTTAAGGCTTGAATATTACATTTATTTTTCCTGCTCTTCAAAATATTGCTGTTTGCATTCCATTAGTCCCTAAACAATGGCAACACATGTGTACTAAAAGAAAAAAGACTCATGAGAAATATATGCAGGAATTTCATTATGATTTATAATCTGGATACTCTGATTCAGCATACTTGAGGCTTGTAAACTACATGGAAATTGTACATATGTAAATTAAATAATCCCACAGTCTGACAATATTAATATAAATAATCTGGCAGCTAACTTTACTCCCCCTCCACATGGCAATCTTCATAAACAACTATTACAATTTTTCTCTTTGCTCAAAGTAAAGGAAGGGACACAGAAAATGAAGAAAAAGGAGACAGTGGCTCAGCACATTATGTAATTGTCAATGGCATCTTTCATTCAAAACAATGAATAGATGTTCCACTAACTATACATCATGAAACGCATCCGGAAAACATACCACTTAATGAAAGGCAGGGCAGATGAGATGAAAAAGATTTGTATTGAGACAAGATTTCAGAATTCAGTAAGCTCCTTCAAGTATTTCATTTCATATAAAAGCTACCGCATGATTTTCTGATTAATTGTCATCTGCTACTAGCCTAATTACAAGAGAAAACAGGCAACCTTGTATTCACATCCCCACCCACCCGTAGAATGCCCCCCAAATCCCCCCACTGGAGTGACAAGGGGACCTGACAACCCTAGATGGAAGAGAGAATAACCATGTATGCCACCCTGAGCTCCTTGGTGGAAGGAAAGAGAGGGAAACCACAGAATAGAAAGCTTAAATGGGGGGGGGAAACCCTTAGGTTCACCTACCAGAAATTTGGCAGGAATGATTCCTTTGGTAAGGGTAACATTTAGAAACTGTTATCCCTATAATGAAGAGAACCCAAAAGGTATAGGCAAGAATGCCCCCCCATTGGGAATCAATGAAGATGAGATCTAGAGGGGGCAGATCCAAACAGTTGCAATGAATGAATGAAAATAAGAATCAAATGAACTAGTAACATTCCACATAAAATATTTATGCAAATTCTAAAATTTCATATCACTCAATTTCATATCACATTATTTGGATAGCACAATCAACATAGAAAGGCATCTGCTCAATTTTCCCTTATTTTATGGTTCCTGTTTTGGTGTGTCCAAAGCTAAAGGGTCAGGTACAATGCACCTGATCAGATTTGTCCAAAAACATATTGCCAAATGAATGCAAATGATCAGGGAGTTGCAGGGCTCATTTGGCATTTGCTGTTAAATGAATGCACATCTCTACCTTGTTCCCTAGACTGCTGAATCCTTACAGATCCTCACCTTTGTAAACTCAATGTGTAGTAAAATTGATTGCCATTTTTTGACAGGACTTCCATATCCCTATCAAGAAATTAACTGGTTGGATAGCTCCTTTAAATTTTCTGTCAAAGTTGGCATGTACTAATGGATCCTTACATGGTTCCTTCTATATTCTATGGTAGCTTTCTGGCTATGTCAGGCTCTCAATTTTCCAGAGGTGTTTTAGTGCAGGTTGATTTCCTTTCATCTTTCTTAGCAGAGGACCTCCTCTGTCCTACTTTGCTGAGTTATATTAATTATAAAGTTTTTATATGTTCTGAAATGCAAATGCTATGCTGAAGATGTATGTGACAACAGGAGTACAATAATGCAATCTCAGCAGGAGACCTGTAGCTTATACCCCAGCATGGTAATATGAAAGTGGGATGGGGCAAGGGTTACTTACATTAATGAGCTATCTGCTTCCTTAAGTAGGCCATAAGAGACTAAGGTTTCACTTTGATGGTTAGTAATTGGCACTTCAGCAAATATCCAACAAGCCTTTTAATAATAGCAAGCATTTTGCTAGTAATTATCAGAACAAAGATTAAATATTTTAAAACTCTATAGATCTTTTTTAAAAATTAAAAATCTGACTTGGATTTTAACAGAAAGGAATCTGATAGATCTTCCATTACAGGAAGAAGTCCTTCTGATAGGGAAAAAAACCTCTTTTTTTCCCAAGGAAGAAGTTCCAAGGCAGAAGTTCCCAAGGAAGAAGTTCCTTTTTTTCCCAAGGAAGAAGTCCTTCTGTTGGGAAAAAAAGACTTTTTTTTCCTATCAGAAGATTAACTTTCTCTAGTGGAAGGAGTCTTTGGAAAGAAGCTTTTTCACCTAAAAGCAGGGAAACTACTGAATCCAACTCTAATTTTTTTTTTAGAAATTATGTCCAGTTTTGGAATTGACCAGTAAAGACTATGAATCATGAATGGGTTTGGCAAGAAGAAAGTACCATCTTAAGAATGCTTTCCAGGGAGTAAGCCCTACAGAATACACATGAGTGGGACTTGGAGTAGACCTGCTTAGAAAATGCTCTTACAATCAGTCAAGCTTCAGGTCTTCTCATCTCCATCCAGTTTGCAGCTAAACAGCTTTGAGGCTGCATAGTAACTTTAAGTTTGTTTCATTTCCTTATGCCTTACAAGCCCCTTAAATTGTTTATCCTTCTGTTTATTTATGTATTTATTTTTAGAAATTATGTATTACCTCTCCATACACCCACTTGAGGTGGTTTCTGCAGTAAAAACAATACAATAACTGTAACAATATAAAAATGATCAATAATAAAGAAGCTATAAAAAAGCTGTACAAAAAAAACTTATAGCAGCCTAAAATAATATTCATAAAACTTGTTTCAGGCTACCAGAAACCCAGTTACAACTGATGGAACCTCAGTTAAAAGTCCTGGGAAAAAAAGAAATGTTTTAGCCTGACACCTAAAGCACAGGAAGGGAAGAACCACACATTAGCCTCAAGGTTGGGGGTGTTGCATGAAGTCAGGTGTACTAAATCAGGTATTATATAGCATACTTCATTTGCCAGTTTTGTCAAATGTGCTGCTTTTTAGAAAAACTGCATCAATAATAGGAATCAATTCTAAGTCAATTCTGGGTACCCAGAAGAATCTTTCTAAAACGTAATTCATGTTTAGAACAATCTGTCTCAGTGCATAAATAATACATGCCAGTACAGCATGTGCCATTGCATGTTTCTATTTTGGTAGATTTATTACTGAAATTTGCATTTGGAGCTTATTCTAATTTTGGGGAATTAGAAATGCACCAATTTGCATTTCTTTCTTTTCCTTTTGTTTTGCCAGCTGTTTAATTCGTACTCTCACAGCCTAATCCAAAACCAATTAAATCAATAATAGACCTTAGGTCCACAATGGGTCAATATTAATCTGCTTTTATTTTCTCTTAGTTGGAATATATTAGTTAGATCCAGAAATCTTGTAGGCATCCATACCCCTCCTTTCTCCAACCCAACCTCAGTTTCTCTGCTGATATGAGAGATGTGAGGCCAGCAGGCAACTAAGAAAAGGGGGGGATTGTGCTGCCTACCTCAGTCCTATCCCCACTTTTCTTCTGTTCCATGATTTTGATGTTCAGTGTTCATCACATCCAGTGCATTGCATCTGTAACACCTGGCACATGGTAAGAAAGCACTTGCCAGAAAACTGACACTGAATGTGTAACCTCAGCTTGTGGGTTTTGTGGGGCAGAACTTGGAATTAATCTTGCAATAATACAAAAGAATTTTTTTTTTACTTTTCACTTACCATGTAACAAAAACATAGATCAATAGAAAAGTGATCTTTTAAAGTCAAAACAATTAACTTTTCCCTCCTTCACAGCTTGTAACCCCCAAAGTCCACCTCTTTCCTCTTGTTGGTGGCCCAAGAAGTCTTGACCTGATGTAGGTCCTAAATGAACTCCTCATTAAATAACACAGCCCTGAAACAATAATTCCAAAATTTACAATTTAGAACAAAAGTATCCCTCCCTTACCAGTGTCCATCCATAAATCATATTAGTTACCATAAACAAGGAGTTAAGAGGCTATGATTAAGTTCAAGCTCCGCAACAGGGTAGTCTTGCTTCCTTCCTTTGCTCTCTACAGTCTGCACCCTTCTGCACCTGGAGGCTCCACCCCTTCCTGGCTCATTCCATTTCCAGCTAGGGGTTACAAATGCACTAGGTGCTGATGGTGTCACATGTTCAAGTCACTTCAGGTATGTGAGGCAGGGGGAAATGAGAAGAGAAATTTGGGGAACCCCCCCCCCCCCCCCGCAGAATGGCAGCAAGACTTTCCCCTCCTCTCAGCTGCTGGATGAGACCACTGTAGCAGGGCAGATAAATTAGGCTGGAAGGAGGGGCAGAGAAGAATTCTGGGGAAGGACCAACTACAACTCCACAGAGCTTTCAGTGGCATAATCTGATATTTCATGTTGTTCTGAAAATTTTAAATACTCAGAATCAAGCTCATGATAAAATGGACAATCTGATGGTATATCCACTTTGCTAATTTATCAACAATAGCTAGTGCAAGAACTTGACAATATCTAGCACAGATCCAGAGGTACAAACAATAGGAAACTGAGACTGGGATTTATTTGGATTTGGAGTGCCTATGATCAGGTTACAATATTAGTGTTTTAGTATAAATAATTTTCTGTTCAGCTGTCTTTGGTTCATCAAAGTATTTTATTTTTTACCTGAAGGGTTCCTTCTTACTATTCCAGAAAGGTCCTTCTTTTCTGTTTTTATAAATCTTTCATATAAACAAAGGCTGGAAACTATACCTGTCTTCAAGTAAACCCAACTTCTTTTGTCCAGATAAGGAAACTTAATTTTATTTTATTTTTAGAAAAATAATACTAAACTTGGCCATTCCACTGAATAACATGGAATTTATTTCCAGGTAGTTCTGGTTAGGGTTACTCCCTAAATTGCAGTTGCTGAACTGACACTTGTAATGTGGAGCAGGAGGAACTACCATGGCCCCCACCACAGCAGTTAAATACATGATGAAAGCTACATGGCTTTCCAGCACAGAAACCTGCACTGTTAAAATCCCAGCAAAGCAATCTGCTGCCCCCTGGTCTGTGGTTGATTGCTTAACACCTGCTTAGAGATACGATGCCCACTGTCAGAATATATTTATTTATTTATTATTTCGATTTATATTCCACCTTGCCAGGCAAACTGGCTCAAGGCAGCTTACAAGCATAACAATAATAAAAAATGATACAATAAAATTCACATGTACAGCATACAGTACTAATAAAACGATACAAATACAAGTGATACGAAGGATGATGGCATTCAGTATACAATCTAATACCGGTAGGTACTGTCCAATGGTGTATCATAACAGCCATAGGGTGGTCTGGGCTCAAGTCATCAGTGGTGGCTCCTAATCGAAAACCTGGTGGAAGAGCTCCATTTTATAGGCCCTGCAGAGCTGTACAAGGTCCTGTAGGGCCCTGATGTCCTCCAGGAGCTCATTCCACCAGTATGGGGTCGCCACTGAGAAAGCCCCAGCTCTAGTAATAGCTAACCTGGTGTCCTTTGGGCCAGGGAGAGTCAGGCGATTTTGTGTTCCTGATCTCAAGACTCTCTGGAGCACATATGGGCAAATGCAGTCCCTCAGGTAAGCAGGCCCCTGAAAATATAGGGTTTTAAAAGTCAAAATCAGCACCTTGAAACGAATCCGGCATGCTATATCTCCCTGGCGTGGCAGAAGCAGGACCTATACATTGCAAGCAGAGCTGCTAGTTTCCTTTATTCCAAGCCAGCTTCAGATCCAGTGCCTCCCTCATTCTAAAATTCTCTCATAGGCCCAGTCTGCATCTAGTATTTGCTCCACTGTTTTATCAAACCCACACTGGAACAGAAAAAGATAACTCAAATGTGGCTCAAAACCACATTCAAATACTCTGGGCCAACGCCATACTGACTGCAGAGTCACTCCTGAATGACCATAAAATGGCCATAAATCAATGCAGACAGTTCTGTAAAACCTGAAAGATCAAATGAAGTGAAAGTGGCATGCAGTCTGGACACTGCCATAAAATCTGACAATCAATCAAAGTGAAAGTGACATGCAACTCAGAGGGGAATTTCTGTTCCAATGTGGGTTTGGTAAGACAGCGGAGCAAATGCTAGATGCAGACTGGACCTTACATTCCTGCTCCCTAAGCTTATCCTTACTGTTCTCAGTCACCTCAGTCTAATGGAAAAGCAAGGAAAACAGACCTACACGTTCCCCTTACCTCATTTTTGAACTTGGCATCTGCCAGCAGCTGACTGAAGACAAAGACCATTTTAAAACAACAATGAGGAAAATATTTAAAAAAGGATAAGTCAGACCAGGAAAAAAGAAAAGAGCAGACTGTTCCTTATATGTTCCTTACCAGTTTAAGAGCCAATTTAACATCTAAAATAAGCAGAAAAAAAAGAAAGTGTCTGTTTATCCAGCGCTGTCTTGACTTCAACCCTTGATATGTTTTTAATAAACGGTTCTACAGCCTGGTTCCTGGGGTATTATGCAATTGTTTTGTCCCAGCACAGGTATGAATGGACCACTTTTCAAACATATTTTATGATTCATCAGCTGCACACTGCACTTGTTGACCCGGGAGTTCTGGTGGCCCTGTGTGTGCTCAGATGTTGCCCAATATGTCAGGTCTTGTGAAGTGTGCTGATGGGCCAAGGAAGTTTGAGCCAAGCCCTCTGGCCTCTTACAACCCTTGCCCATGCCCCCAGGCCCCTAGAACACTGTATCACTGGACTTCATCATGGAACTTCCCTGGTCCAAAGGCCACACCTGCATTTTGGTGGTCATGGACCTCTTCACGAAAATGGCTCACTTTGTTCCATGGCCAAAGCTCCCCACAGCTCCAGAAACCACCCAGCTGTACCTACAACATGTCTTCTGGCTGCACAGACTACTGGCTCACCTAATTTCAGATCATGGAGCCCAGTTTTCCTCCCGGTTTTGGCAGGCCCTGCATATGGGTTTGGGCACTCAGGTATACCTATCCTCAGCCAATCACCCACAGACCAATGGCTACACAGAGCGTACCAATGCCACCCGTGAGCAGTACCTCTGCTGCTATACCTGTTACCAACAGGACAACTGGGCCACCTTCCTGCCCCTGGCGGAATTCACATACAACAATGTTGTACAGACGTCCATGCAGATGACCTCATTTGAAGTGACATATGGCTATCACCCTTGGTTCTTCCCATCTGTCCTTTCTCCCATGAACGTTCCAGCAGCAGACACACATCTACAGGAACTCCATGCTCTCCATGACTTGCTGTGAGAGCAGCTCCAAAGACCCAAGGAGGCCTACAAGACAGCAGCTGACTGGAAATGCCAGGAAGGCCCACCGCTCAAACCCAAAGACCGTGTTTGGCTCTCTACCCGCTACCTATGACGTTCTGGCCACTCGCACAAGTTGGATGCGTGCTATGCTGGACTGTATCCGGTTGTGGAACAAGTCAATCCTGTTGCCTTCTGGCTTCAATTACCACCCACCCTTCAGAGTCACCCGGTCTTCCATTGGTCTGGCTGCACCTCCTGACCCTGCTCAATCCCCCCTCCGGCTCCACCACCAACTGTGCTAGTGGATGAGGAGGAGGAATACAAACCATACCAGGACTTGGACTCTCGACTCCACAGGGGTGGTCTTCAGTACCTCATTGACTGGGAAGGGTACAGTCCCGAAGGTTGCTTCTGGGATCTCACAGAAAACCTCCACTCCCCAGAATTGCTACAGCAGTTCCATGCCACCTATCCCAACAGGTCAGGCCCTGCTGGGGGGGGGGGGGTCCTGGGGAGGGTGATAGTGTCATGGGCATGGATGAGGATGAACTGACTGAGCCTGCAGAAACCACATCTGGCCCCTCTGAAGCAGCAGAGGAGGATAGCTGGCAAGTGCCAGTAACAGCAGTATTCACACCTGGCTCAGATAAGGATGAACTGCAAGCTGAAAGTCCTCCTGACTCACCCCCACTTGGGACTCGTTTAAGGGAGTGACTCCAGCAAAATTAGCAACCAAGCGAAGAGAGGCCAGGCTACAAGGGAGGTGCTCAGCTAGCCCAGAGTTTTAACAGGATCCTGGGCGATCATGCAGCTGGCTAATTGGCAATAGCATTTAACTCCACAGTCTGGTCAGTATTTTTTGTGGGAGAGTCAGCTTCATGTTGCTTGCATCCACCTCGGCTCTTGCACCTAGACCTTCAGACCCCCTGACTTTGGACTTGGCTCTGTGTTCCTGGCTCCTGACCCTAGCTCAGCTTTGGACTATGCTTCTGGTTAGTGGTATTGGACTTGGCTTTGTGTTTCTGGCTCCTGACCTCAGCTTGGCTTTTGACGCTGCACTATCTTCTTGGCTCCTGACCTTGGCTTTTCTGGATTTCCTTTGACTGGTACCCCAGTCCATGACAGTCTTACTGGACTGTATACCCTCTCTGACATACAGAGCCACTCTACCTCCAACCCCCCCCCCCATCCTTCCGATATAATTTATAATCAGGAATCACCATATCCCACTGATTTTCCTCATCCCACCAAGTTTCTGAAATACCCACAATGTCTATGTTTTCCCCTATGACGCGCGACCTATTAATCTGCCATTTTGTGGCGTTCTCTGAGGAAACTGACCAGGCTCGAATTTAGTGTTCTGACCAGCTCCCTCCTCACTCTTACTCGTCTCTTTGGGGTTTGTTTTAAATTGCTTTATACGTAAGTTGAGGACTACTGCTAGATATCTTTGTCCTTGTTTTTAAGAGTCAGGCACTCAGGCTTTTTGGTTCAAAACACAACAGTACTTTATTTCCAGAACCAAACAGGGGATGGAGGATGTATATACAGTGGACACTTTGTTTCTGTATAGGCTGGCATGTTTGGCTTAGATGATACTTAGGCAGTAAGCTATATTGTTTGCTGTTTCCTTAACCGTACATAAGCTCACTCAACACATTCCTCTGTACACTCGCCTGTCCTGCTTAGGGGTTATGTGCTGCCCCAGCCCCAGCAGGGCACACCCAAGCTCAGCCCGTTGAGGCCCACTGCACTCAGGTCTGTGGCACTGAGAAGAGTCAGCGGTCCTGCCTTCAGATTTGTCTAACCAAAGTTTTTCCTGTGGGCCATCCGGAGAAGGCAAAGAAGATGTACATCATCCTGGATGGGCAGAGCAACCAGTCCTTGGCCAGTCCTGCGTTCTTCATGCTCTTCGGCCGCAAGGTGAGGAAGTCCACTATACTCTTAAAACGTGTGCTGGTGTACTGCGCATGGCGGGGAGGATAGCCACTGGGTTCCAGATTGAATCACTCGATGGCAAGGCCCCGTTTCCCCTGCCATCATTATTGGAATGTGATGCTCTACTGGATGACCATGACCAGATTCCTACTCCAGACGTTACACTCCACCATCCTCATTTAGCATCTATTGCTAGCCGACTTCCTGCCCTAGATCCTGATGCAGACATCCTGCTCCTGTTGGGAACTAACATTCCTGACCTACTAGCCTGCCACGATCTGCTCAGAGGACCTCCTGGGACACCACATGCCCAGAGACTAGAGCTGGGATGGGTCATCATCGGGAATGTGTGTGTAGATCGTCTGAAGATGCCAACTCAGATTACCATCTTTGCCACAAGTGTCCTAAGCAATGGACTACCCACTCATCTGAAGCCATGTCCAGACCACTTCACCCTGGTCAACAGAAATTCTAGCTTGGGAGCTATAGTGTTCCAGACTACAAAGGAAGACAATGAACCCACTCCATCTATAGAGGACTGACAGTTCCTGCAGCTGATGGACAAGGGATTCAAGCAAGATGAATCTGGAAGTTGGGTGACTCCGCTACCTTTCCGTATGCCTAGGCAGCGTTTATCTAACAACCACAAACAGGCCCTGTCTTGACTCAGCACCCTGCGCAAGACTCTAGAAAGGAAAGCCGAGATGAAGGCACACTTTGTGGAATTCATGAACAATATGCTTCAGAACAAGCATGCAGAACTAGCACCTCCTCTAAAAGAAGGTGAGGAGTGAAGACAGGCGAATGGCCAGCACCTCAAGGGACCTTCGTGGCCAAAGACCTGTTAAAACAGCACTGGAGGCAAGTCCAAGTCCTTGTGAACACCTTCTGGAAATGGCGGAAGCAAGAGTTCCTTCCGACTTTGCAGAGCTGGCAAAAGTGGGAAGACGTCAAGCCTAACCTGCAGGAATGAGATGTCGTGCTGCTGAGGGAGAAAGATGTGCCCTGCAACTCGTGGCCCGTAGGACTTATAGATAGGGTCTTTCCTGGTGAGGACAGACTGATCCACAAGATTGAGGTCCGTGTCGCCACACACAAAGGCCCACAAGACCGTCCCTGGCCAACCAAGACTTTTATCAAACCAGTCACTGATGTGGTCCTGCTCTGCACCAAAGAAGAACTTGAATATTGAAGATTGAAGATTGCATGTTTTAATTTTTGTCTAGAACATAGTTAGCAGTGTTGCATGCTATGCATAGTTATAGTTATAAGCCTTTGTTAGTAATACATGTTGTAGTGGAACCCATAGGGTTCCAGGCGGGGAGTGTGCTGCCCCAGCCAGCTAATAGAAGTTAGATAAGATGCTGTAGCTATAAATGCAGGTGCCTCTGGGTACTGTAGTCCTTACCAGAGGCATCCCTCTGATTGTCTAAATTATGAGAAGCGGGAGATTAGTTTAGCTTCCTTCCTGCTCCTTTGTTTTCTGTCTCATCTGAGAGAGGAGAGGGAGACCATCTCTTTCTCACCATGGCTACTGAAGATTGGAATCATTAGATGTAACTCTGCTACCTAGCCTTCACCTAAGATCGTGAGTACATGATCTATGATGAATATGTTTTGGAGTTGAATAAAAGGATTTCAGTTTAAAGTGGCCATGCGTTGCCCACTCTCCAGAAAGGTACTCAGCCCCAGCGTCTCAAGAGCTGATGCCAGGACGGAACAGGTTAGCCTTTTGGCTTTGGCTTCCTGGCCCTTAAGTCCCAATTGGCCACCCACCAGCTGTCCAGACTCTTCCAGTCCTAGCTTCAGCCTTCCCTTAACCTCCTATCTCAGGTGCTTCAGAAGTGATGTATTTTAGGTTTGTGACTGCTTATGTGTTCTGATTTTACTAGCCTGTTCACTGTCCCGTGAACCAGACTATCCAGCACCCAGTTATCTGCTTTAACTGGTATTTTTGGCTGCTCACACAGAGCTACAGAGAGACACTCAGAATCCTCACAGAGCTACCAAGAGACTGTTCCCTCACAGACTCTCACTCTCCGCTCTCTCTCCAACTGTCAGACCCAAACTGTCAGTTTTGCCCATTAATAGTCAGTCACTGAGTGTTCCGAGCCAAGTGGCCCCCTCCTCACTCAGTCATGTGACTCAGCAGTGTTCCTTGTTGACAGGCTGCTAGTCCCAGATCTTTAATTCTGTCACATGTCCCCCCTTTCCTAAATAATTGTGTAATGTGAAAGGTTTCAGCCTTTTGCTGAGCAATGGGGCTCATGTGAAGTACTTACTTGTCTGCATATTACTTCTTATCATCAACATTACAACATCAGGTCATTTCCTGAACTCAACACACATTTTCTTCCTGTGCACAAACTTTAACACACAAATGCATTATCACTAAATATAAAACATCTTTACATAAAAACACTTTTCACTTTGTTTGCCTTTGCTTGTTTATGCGCATATTCTTTTACAGATTCAGTTTTTAGAGACACACTTCATTTTTTTTTAATGTGTATGCTGTTCTTGATAATGTGTCTGCAATCACATTATGCTTCCCTGGAACATGTTGTATATCAAAATTATAGTCCTGGAGCTGTAAACTCCACCATATAAGTTTACTGTTTGTACTCTTTACTTGGTTTAGCCACTTTAGTGGGGAGTGGTCAGTGCAAAGTATAAACTTCCTCCCCCATAGGTAAGGTTTCAACTTCCCTATGGCCCATACAATGGCTAAACATTCCCTCTCGATCACTGAGAGGTGTTGTTCCCTTTCCAAGAGTTTCCTGCTTAAATAGAGGATGGGGTGATATTGTCCCTCCTCTCCTCTCTGACTCAATATTGCACCTAAGCCGATGTTAGAGGCGTCAGTGGATAGGGTAAACTCTTTACCAAAGTCAGGAGTGTGTAACACTGGCTCTGTTGTTAGTGTTTCTTTAAGATGTTCAAATGCCCTTTGGCAAGCTTCAGACCAAACCACTACATCAGGGTGTTTCTTTTTGGTGCACTCACACATGGGTGCTGCAGTGGTGCTAAACTTGGGGATAAATCTCCTGTAATATCCCACTACTCCTAGAAACGCTCGTACTTGCTTCTTATTTTGGGGTCTGGGCCAAGTTTGGATAGCTTGCACCTTTCCCCAATCTGCTTTAATCTTACCTCCGCCTAGTACGTGCCCAAAATATTTTACCTCCGGCATGCCTAGTTGACACTTTGATGCTTTGACGGTGAGACCTGCATCTTTGATCCGTTGAAAAACAATAGTGAGATGTTGTAAGTGCTCTTTCCAGGTGTTACTATATATAGCTATATCATCAATGTATGCTAGAGCAAACTCTTTTAGACCAGCTAACATTCGGTCTATCAACCTTTGGAATGTGGCAGGTGCGTTCCTCAAACCAAATGCTAGTATTGTAAATTCAAAAAGACCCTCCTTGGTGACAAAAGTGGTCTTTTGACAGTCTTTGGGGTCCATTGCCACTTGCCAATAACCTTTGGTTAGGTCTAGGGTGGAGATATAATTGGCAGCCCCAATCGTCTCTACTAACTCATCTACCCTTGGCATGGGGTACACATCTGGTATGGTTACCTGGTTTAATCTCCTATAATCCACACAAAACCGTATGGTCTTATCGGGTTTTGGTACTAGTACCACGGGTTAGGCCCAAGGACTTATAGAAGGTACAATAAGTCCCAGCTTTAGCATTTTCTTGACCTCCCTTTGTATATATTCGGCATTCGGGCTGGTCACTCTATAAGGTGGCAGTGCCACAGGCCTCGAATCCCCAGTATTTATTTGATGACATGCTATGTTAGTTTTTCCCAGCAAGTTGGAGAAAATCTGTTGATACCTGGACAGAACAGTTTGTATCTGCCCTCTTTGTTCTCCAGTAAGAGAAGGGGTGAACTGAACTTCACTAAGGGTAACTTCCTGGGAGATTCCCCCCCAACCCGACAATTCAGTTCCCTTACTCTTTTCCCCTTTTGTTAACAGTACCGTTACCTCTGTCATGGTAAGGTTTCAGCATATTAACATGAAAAACTTTACATATATCACCAGAGTCACTCATGGTTACTGCATAGTTTACGTTGGAGACCTTATGGGTGATGGTATAAGGTCCCTCCCAGGCCACCTCAAGTTTGTTCTTCCTCCTGGGCTTCAGAACCAGAATTCGGTCTCCAGGGTTAAAAGCTCTGTCTCTGGCCTTAGCATCGTACCAAAGTTTCTGCCATTGCTGTGCTTGTGCCATGTTGTCTCCTGCGGCCGTTCTCACCTCCTGCAGATGATGTTGGAGCTCTTGGAGATATGTGATGACATCTGTTTCTTGCCTGTCCTCATGCCTGTCCTCATGCCTGTCCTTATGCCTGGACCATGCCTCCTTCAGGATATCAAGGGGTCCTCTGGCTTGCCTCCCATACAGGAGCTCAAATGGGCTGAACCCGGAATTCTCTTGGGGTACCTTCCTGTACCCGAAAAGCAGGTGCTGTAAGTGTTGATCCCAGTTGTTGGGGTGCTTGTAGGCATAAGTTTTTAACATGTGATTCAAGGTGCCATTGAATCTTTCATTTAGGCCATTTGCTTGCGGATGGTAGGCGGTGGTGGTTATGTGCTGGATTCCACAAGCTCTCATCAGCTCTTGCATGACATTGGACATAAAGGTTGTCCCCAAATCTGTCACCATTTCCTTTGGGAACCCAAGCCATGCAAATACATTTAGAAGCGCCTCAGCCATGGTCTTGGCTTCAATGTTTCTGAGAGGCACTGCTTCTGAGAACTTGGTGGCATAGTCCACGATGGTAAGGATATATTTGTTTCCTCTCTGGGTGACTCTCGAGATAGGTCCTACTATATCCACGCCTATCTTGTCAAATGCCTCAGAGACTATAGGGACTGGTTGCAATAGTCCTTTGGTCTTATCTAGGCCTTTCCCCACCATTTGGCAGGCCTCACAGGACTTGCAAAAAGCTCGTATGTCTTTACCCATGTAGGGCCAAAAGAACCTCTCATGCACCCTGTCCCTTGTTTTGTTTACACCAAGATGAGCGGCCATGGGTGTTGCATTGGCTAATGTTAATACTTGCAGTCTGTACTTTTTGGGAAGAACTAGTTGTTTCTTCCTCTCCCATACTACACCATGCTTCCTTGTCAAAGCTATTCTATACAGTTTCAGATCAAGGATTTTAAATTGACAGGGATTTTCAATGGTGACTTCTTGATCACTTACAGTTGCTCTCTGCCACAGATCTTTCAAGCTGTCATCCTGTTGTTGCTCAACCAGGAACTCTGCTGTATGGACGTTCTGCAACAAAGTCTCATTTTCCTCCTCCTGCTGCTCAGCCTGGTCACATGGTTGTGCTGGCATGCTTCTTGTAACAATCTTTACTGAGACCTCTTGTTGCTTGTTGACCTGAGATGCCAGATCATTTCCCACTAAGAGGGGCATCTCCAGATCCCGAAGAATTCCCACTATCCAGAGGCCTTGAAAGTCTCTATATTTGACCGGAACCTCTGCTAGTGCAACTTTAAATGCAGGTCCTCTAATGCCCTTGATGGTGTAGGACTTGCCTGGCAAATATTGATGTTTCTGCACAAACTTTGGCTGGATCAGAGAGACCTGTGCTCCAGTGTTCCTGTAAACTTTAATTTTCTGTTCATTTACAGTCATAGTCTCTAAGTAATCCTCATTTAAGACTTCTTGCACCTTCCATACTTGTAAAACACTGTTAGCTCATTCTGGTGGTGCAGTCTCTGCGTGTGCAGTTTCATCTAACTCTGGTTCTGGGTTTAAATACTGAACCATTTTAACAGTCTTTGGTGGTAAGGGTTTTCGCCCTACATCCACATTGGTGCAGGATCTATGGTAATGCCCTTTCTGCCCACATTGGTAACAGATTACTTCCTTCTTTCTATATTGAGGGGGACTAGCCCACCTGTTAGGGTTGTTGTTAGTGCACCCAAACTTTTCTGTGGGTTCCCAAACTCTGGGTTTCTTTCTTTTCTTTTTTTCAATTGATATTTTATTTTATTTTCACAAAGCAAGTACAAGCTAAAACAGTGTAAAAACAGAACAAGGATTTTTTTTTCCCTAATAATAATGGTAATGCAAATAGAATGAGCTTAACAAGAAACAGTTAGCATCCTTGCGATATTTGCTGATTTGAAACGATTATTTCCAATACAAATACAACTTTTGTACAGATTTTGTATCATATTAAAAGAGAAAATAAATAAGATCAGCTAAATGAGCAATCATTGGAGAAACTAGTAGATTTCCCTATTTTGGTTTACAATGCTTCAGGAATAAATACTAGAACACTCAAAACAATAAACCAGACGAGCAGCATTAATATATCTTTCCATAGATAGTGTATTGGTGGAAAGTACCATAGAAAGAAGACAAGTACTCACATCCATCTCTGAAGATCTTCCCAGCTTTTCGGGATAACTTTTTTGCGGGAAAGGAAATCTAAAATTGGTTTCCATTTTTCATTGAAGTTGGATTTAACCGGGTTCATGGAAGATTTGTTTAGTTTATTAGTGATGTTCTCCATTAAGTATTGGTCCCATAATTTCTCGTACCATATCTGTATAGTTGGAGGTTTGGGATTTTTCCAGCAGTATGCATGTCTAGCATACTGGGGGGGGGGGGGGTTGCATTTTGTGTGCAGTATTTTTTTCTGACCATACATGTTAAGCTCACAACCTTCCTCCTGCTGCCTTGAGACCTTGCCAGGCAGTCCCTATCATTAGCCACAATGTCAGTGGACAATTCTAATCCATTTCCTTGTAGAAAAGTAGCAGCTACCCCTTCATCTTTTGATGAGCCATCCCGAACCAGAGACTTTTAATCTCCTTTCGGCAATTAATTTAAGTGTTTACATATTTTTGGATTTAAACAATCCCACATACAGGCATCTAATTTTACAAAGTTACAGTATCATCCTAGATAGTTTCAGAGGGAAGCCATGTTGGTCTGCAGTAGAACAGCTAGATTCTAAATTCTACTCATGACTTGCCACTGGAAACTAATACTGAAAATATACTTGAAGTCCCCATGGAAAAGTCCCCTGAGGAGTGGGTAGCAAGTGGCTATATAAAGAAGCTATACCTCTTCAAGGAATGCTTTTGCTGACTGCTGCTGAATGGGATATCATGGGATTGATTAGTCACTTTTGTAGGGCCAAACAAGAATTGTTGTGGTTGCACTAGATTAGTGTGGGGGTGGTTCCTGCTTCTCAGTGTCCTAGAAGGACATTGTTAATCTAGCTAGGCCTGGTCTCAGACTGATCAGGTCACAACTAATTGGTAAGAATATAGCAGGATGTGCACAATAAGTAGGGATAATTGGCAAGCAACCTGAGTTATTGGATATGATGGAGGGTGTGTCCGGAACAGGCCATGGCAGAACTAGAAAAAAGTGCCCTTAGTGCTGAGAAGCATCATTTGAAGCCTGGTAAGGCCCTTCCAGCACATCAAGGGAGGGGGATGAGACTTGGCACCTCTTAGTGCATAATGCATGTGCAGGAAAGGAAGTGCTGGCCAAGTTTGGAGCAAGAGTGTGGACTAGAGAGGCATGAACCAATAAAAAATCATTTTTTCTAAAATCCATTTTATTTTCAATAGTGTCTAATTTAAGTATCTAATTATCAATATATTTAATTTTCAATATGGCCTCATCAATAGATACTTAAATCTGGAAATTAGGAACATAAACAGACAAAAAAAATGGGGAGGGGAATCACTGGACTGTTTAATTCATCCCCCAGATAATATAAGCAATGGCAGTAGCTTTAAGAAACAAAAGTCCTCTCAGTGGCCATTGTGGCTATTAACAGGCAATCACAACAGCACTGGCATTGTTCAAGCCTTAGTGACTGTCAGTAAGAGGCTAGGGGAGGGGGCAGGGCTAATTGGGCCTATGAAGGAGGATTCATCAGGGCCAGGCACATCAGCAATCACCAGCTGACTTGCTATCATCTGACTTGCGAGGCTCACCCCAATTCCAGCTGCTGTCTACTATTCAAGAGCAGCCACCTAATGAAAGCCAGAGTGGAACAGTGATCAGAGTTTTACAATAAAATCTGTAAGACCTAAATTCAAATCTCCATTCTGCCATGCAAGTCCACTGTATGACCTTGAAACACTTTCAACCTAACCTACCACAAAATAAAATGGGGGAGAGGTAAATGATGTAAGTTGTTTTGAAGAAAAGTGAGGGTATAAATGAAGCAAATAATAAAGATGAAGATGGGGGCAGATTAAAAAGTTGGCTGGTTGGTGACTGGGGGGGAAAGGAGACGCTAGGAAAAGCTGAAGACATGGGAGGCAGGTAAGTTGGATGGTTGGTGGGAAGGAAAGAAAGAAGTAGGAAAAGGGGGGAAAGCCATAGGTGCTTTCAGAGGAGGGAAAGAGGAAATAGTGGAAGAGGTGAAAGTGAGTTGCCCCTGCAAGTCCTTGCAGGTCCCCTGCTTGTAGAAATCTATTAACAGTCTCCATTGAAATCACACTTGAAAATTGAAATCACACTTTGCTCATGTCACTGCTCAGGGACTTTTATGATGAAGCCAATATTACCTTTTACTATCAGAAATATGGATGATAGTAAAGAGGAGAACATAATCTCTAGGTGACCACAGCTCAATATTTAATTAATAGAAGAAAGATTTCCCTTCAGTGCCAACTTGGTTCATATGTTTTGTGGTCAAAAACTCTTGGAGACAAAGGGATTTTGGAATGCTAGGGTTTTGTTGGACAGTGAGCAGTTGGACAGTTGTCACTGGGCAGGGATACATAACATGTGGAAATGTGTACACAATAGCAATTTAAACAAATTTAAACAAATATAAAATACCATGTTCAATTGTTTATCTTACCATTTAGTGTCCCTTCCTTGTGCTCATTAATTCTTTTACCAAATACATCTTATTAACAATAGGCAAAACATACTAAGCACTAGTGTTAATCTCTCCAACCATGGGATAAGTGAAGAAAATTAAAATGTCTATATAATATCATACGTTAATTTTAGAGGAAATTACTAATATACTAAATCTATAATAATAAAATGATGTGTCTGTGTCTGTTTGTCTGCTTGTGGCAGGAATAACTGATACCAAAATAAAACTATGAGTTTTAATAAGTGTGTGTTTTTATTAGTATGGCCATTGACCAGATGCATAAAAGAACCAGCCATGCATAAGAGGAACACAGCTAGAAGAACAGATCTTAAGACAAAAATATGAAGCCATGTATATACTGCTAGAAACTTTTTTATATACTAGAAAAAACTACTGCTGCTACTACTACTACTACTACTACAATCTTACAAATTATACAAAAATCAGTAATAATTAAAGAATCATGAAAAACACTGATGTTTTGATTAATAGTTGTTGACAAAAGTTGTTGGCAGACGAGAATCTCCGGAATAATGTCCTGTTTCGAATCACAAGATCTTAATCTGAACTATGACATAGAAAACCAAAGTGTAGAGAATTGTTCATACATGAGGCACAGAGCAAAAATGGCCCACCTTCATATATTTAACATCCACAAAGTGAAGGAATCATACAGTCTTACTTCATAATTGCAATTACAGTATTGGATGACCTGACTGTAACTGCAATTATGAAGTAAAACAGAATTTTGTATAATTCGTAAGATTCATATTTTTGTCTTAAGATCCTCTCTAAAAGAACCAGCCAAGCATAAAAGAACCAGCTGGGCATAAAAGTTTTAAAATTATCCCAGATTATCTCCAGATGATCCCTGTGCCACTTCAATAGAAGGAATGGTTTATTCACTAGAAACGAGGATGGTGAAGGCTGCAAAGACTGGGATGGTGGAGTATATCTCCTGCTTTACAAAACAAACCTTCAGACAGACTTGCCAGTTAAAAGGTCTTAAAGATGACGCTCATTGGAATAATATTCTAGAAGAAGTTGCAGTTATTAAGTCACCTTTCAAAAAGCTTTTAAAAGAAGTTTGCTACTGTGCTAAAAGTTTGTTCCATTTAAAATCCTTAAAATCTATGGGTTGTATATTATTTATTTATTTATTTGTTTGTTTCATTTATATCCCGCCTTACCAGTTGGCAACCGGCTCAAGGCGGCTAACAACAGATAACAGTACAAAAATAAATATAAAACATTTAAAATATTTAAAACATCACTACAATTATTCCCCAAGATGGCGACTTCCTAGCGCTCCGGTGGGTGTTTTAGGCAGCAGGGCATGATCAATAGGGCCAGGGAGATGGTATACTCAGCTTTCCCCCCGATGGCGGCTCCTATTTGAACGCCTGGCGGAAGAGCTCTGTCTTGCAGGCCCTGCGCAACTGCAACAGATCCCGCAGGGCCCTGATGTTATCTGGGAGCTCATTCCACCAGTAAGGAGCCGCCACCGAGAAAGCCCTGGCCCTAGTGCAAGTCAACCGGGCCTCTTTTGGACCAGGGCAAGCCAGGCGATTTTGGGTGCCGGACCTCAGTACCCTCTAGGGCCTATATGGGGCCTATATGGGGAAAGGCGGTCCCTCAAGTAATGAATATTTCTAAATATATTTTGCATTGTGCACATTATCACAAGCTTTAGGAGGACATGAGGCAAGAAATAAGCATGGAGTTTCAATATGGGGTTCCCTTATTGGTGTCTCTTTGCTACCGCTATTGGAACCCAGGTCCAATATTATAACAATATCACTTTGGCTCTCATGAAAATGCAACATGATAGAAAACTGGCTGTGAAGCTGCCCCTACAAGGGATGAAAATACATGCACTGTAATGTTCAACACTGTATAATGAGACAACACAGTTATCAATGTCAAGCAGATATGCCTAATTATCATAATGACCAAAATGTAAACCAGGATTTGTTGTAATTGGATTGTAATTGGGAAAAAAACCTCTCTGTATTCTTTCTGTATTGTGTGAGGGGTTTTTTTTAAAAAAAACTGAGACAGAAGACATGGAAATGGCACCAGTAAGCATGAACACTGCAACTCCCTTGGCTCTTGCCTAAAATAATAGAGATCCTACTCCCCAATAATGCACCTATGGCTGCAAATGATCTGACAAGTGCTGTGTGACAGGAAGATGCTGACATAACAAACTCCTTTGCTACAGAAGAATATTTTCAGTGAAGTTGATATGGTTTCCTCTATAAATTGTCATGCAATTTTTAGATTTATATGAGGACAGTCATTTATTTTTCCATTAAAGAGAATAATGCATTACTATTGCAATTTATAATTAATACTTTTAAATGCTTTTGTGTTTTTAATTGAGATTTTTGATCAGAGTTCAAATTTTACATGGTCATAGAATCTACGAATCATTCCAGATGGATCTTCATGTTAGTATTTTACAGCACAAACTATAATATTTTAGTACTTTAAAACTAACACATTGTAAAATATTATGCTGTAACAAACCTGATTATTTTTAGGTGCCCCAGTCTCTGCATTTGATACTGGTTAAGTCTGTTTGATTGAAAATGTCACATCCACTTAGGGTTGCCAGATCCCCCCCCAGTCCCATGGGGGTCTTCCATTTTTTGGGGGGGGGGGCTCCTTCCCACCACTAGTCAGCTGGCCGGTGAGGGGAAGCCCCACCCCAAGAGCAACCATCCAGCAACCCCTACTACAAGATCTACTACCTGCTGTGCTCTCTCTCTCTCTTCCCCTTGTATTTTCCCCATGCACAACTTGGGCTGTGGGTCAGGTGGACAGGAGGAGGCAGTGGCCTGCCCCCCCCCACCCGCAGCCACCTGCTATGAAGATACTCCCTAGCTCCCAGCTTGTTCAGGCCAGGATGAGGTGGGGGCTGCTGCAGCTGCTGTTGATTGTACTGCCACGGTACCCCCCACTAGGGCGTCCACACAGAGGACTTTGGAGTAGCCGTCAGGGAATGGGTTGCTTAAAGGGCCCCTCATAGCTGCCAAGGTCAGGTCAGTCAGACCACACTATGGGCCATGTGCTCCTGAGTGCCAAGGGAGGTAAGGCCCAGCCCCAAGCCCTGCTTTGGTTCCGAGGGGAGGATTTGGGATGGCTGTTGGTCCCTGTGCTGCCACCGCTGATCCATCCAGGAAACTGAGCTGGGCTGAGGTGGGCCAGCCATGTGCTCCACAGTGCAGTGCCCATGTTGCCCAGCTGTGCTGGCGGGGCTGGGGGGAGGAGGAGGATGTGAATATGTGGGAGTCCCTTCACCCACCGGGGAAGCTGTCCTGGGGCTGAACCTAGTGCAACCTTGCACCTCCATCCTCTGGCCTGAAGAATTGGGCCTGTAGGCAGCAGTCTGAAGATGTTTTGATTCAGAGCTGTCAGGGCCTGGGAGGGGGAGGGAGGAGAATGTGGGGATGTGCAAGTCCCTCTTCACCACTGTTGACCCACCCAAGAAGCTGTCCTGGGGCTGGGACCAGTGCAGCTATGTGCTGTATCCTCCATTGTGTACCTGAAGAAGCAGGCAGCTGGGGCAGGGGTGGTTTGGATGGGTCTGCCCCATTGTTCGGAGCCAGTGGGGAGGAAGAGGAAGGTCTCCAGATTGTATGGATCAGCAAAGCAACCTTTGCCAGCCAGCTCCAGGCTGGGAAATTGCTGAGATTTGGCAGGGGAACATAGAAGGGCAGGGACGTCAGCAGGATTAGGGTATAATACCATAGAGTTCACTGTCCAAAGTAGCCATTTTCTCCAGGAAAATCTGGGGATCAGTTGTAATTACAAGAGATCTTAAAACGCTATGCAAAGGCAGGCAACCCGATTAACAGCATTGGAGTGTGGAATCTAGAGCATCATATTCTCACTCAGCTCCCTCCCCTCCCCATACTCCAGCCTCCCAAGGCACCACCCTCAAATCTCCAGTGATTTCCCAAGTTGGGAACTATATGTTCTGGCTGTGGAGAGACATCCAGGTCCTTCTCTATTGGTCCAAGGCTGCTGGTGTTTAAATGATATTCAGTGAGAATTTGAGGGGAGGGGAGAAGTGTACTAATACTGTGCCAGCACAAAATGTCACTTTCAGGCTGCAAAAACTGGAAATTACACCAAAAATAATGTCCTTGTCTTTTTAGAGACTGTGATAAGTTTGATAATTGCATAAATGGTTTCTGCTTGGATTCAGCTCTTGTTTCAGATTTTTGCTTCGTTTCCATTTTCAGCAATCCAAATCCTGTTGTGTTGTTTACTGGATGTCTGATTCTTTTGATTGTATTGAATGACTCTGTATAATCTGCCTTCAGTCTCAGGCAGAAAGGTAGACTTATTGTTAGCCGAATTGCTTTAATTTAGTTTAGCAATTGGCAGATAACCGGGTTCTTTGCCAACTATACCAAGGTCCCACCCCTTCCAGGAGTCCCAAGGAAATAAGCAGTGAGACTGAGGTCAAGTTTAAATGATGTTTACTATAAAATGTTTTTCAAGCATGCAAAACAGAATCTCTCACACACACAGGTCTAAGGAAATAGAAAATAGCACTGTTGCATTAGCAGGAGTTTCGTTGATTGGGCGATACTTTACTTGTCCTGAAGATGGGTCCTTGTTCCAAAAGAAGATTAGAGGGATTGGAAAGGAAAAGTGGGGAGTGTGCTCTGAACTGGCAGAAACACACTTTTGTCTGTCTGGCCAGACCAGAGATTAAAGATGGAGGAAGGGTACTGGGACAGCAAACTGGGCTAAAGAGGGACAAAGGCAGATAGGGGTCATAGAAGCTCAAGGGAGCGATTGTATGCTGTGCAAGGTCTTTTATTAGGTGAGTTTTGGGGCGGGCTGTGCTGACCACATCCCACTAACACACCTACCAGATAGTCCGTTCCTTCAAACCCTACCATTGGTCGAGGTAAAAAGAGGAGGGGATGCAGAGAAGTGGTCAATATTGCAAAACTATGAGCTAGGCAGGAACTGACACCTGGGCAATGGTCCGATGAGTCACTTGCCATTCCATTGTCTGTTAATGGTCCTAGCTGGCCAGTTGATGGGCAAAGATTAGTTGCCAGGGAACCTCACTTAGCATAATCCGTGCAGGAATGTTGGAGGGGGCTGGAGGTTGCCTAGCGCGAGGTGACAGGAGAACCCTTTTGCAATGAGGTCCTTGTCTCTTTATGTGAACTATGTTGGGTGCCTGCTTCCCGGAATGGACTGGAGCCTCTTACAACAATGAAGAGTTAAAGCATAACATCCCAAAGGTCAAAACTTATGAACATTAAAGTCCATAAGACCACATGATGTGCCTTGCTAGGCAACATTATAATGAACATAATAGTTCTTGAGCTAGAGAGTCCCTTATCCCACAATAGTGGCAAGGGGAGAGGTCGGGGACTATGCCTTCCACTTTTAGCCCCTTGAAGGAAAAGTGGTATAAAAATGTTTATTTTACACACACACACACACACACACACACACACACACACACACACACACACACACACACACACACTATTTCCCAGATTTTTTTTTTCTGTGTGGATACTTATATCTGTCAAAAGAGAGCTCACTCTCCCACAACAGGTTTTCCTACATAGTCAGGGGCCTTTCTCGGTTTGCAGAAAAACCCAAAAAGTTAAAAAAAAAACTTCAGGGACTGCTGAATTTCCCCCCCCCCCCAATACCTTTTAAAATGGCCTTTGCAGGGATCTAAATCCAGGCGTCAGCTGTGAGAGATTAGAATGGTCGGGGGAGGGGGGAGGATTCTAACTGTTTTTGTCAGTAAAAGGCAAGGTTTTTACCAGCAGCGGATCCAGATCCAGGCTGGGAAACTCCTGGAGATTTGGGGGTGGAGCCTGGGGAAGACAGGGACCTCAGTGGAGTACAATGCCATAAACTCCACCCTCCAAAGCATCCATTTTCTCCATGGAAAGTTATCTCTGTAGTCTGGAGATGAGCAGTAATTCCAGGGGATCCCCAGGTCCCACCTGGAGCCTGGCATCCCTAGGCAGCACCCTCTGTGTGACTTGATACCACCTGATTTGCATTACTTAATTAGGCCCAGCTACTTGCTACTGTTCATCAGCAGCCACCCTATGAAAGCCAGTGTGAGACCCAGGTTCAGATCCTCATCTTGCAGTGGAAGCTGACTGAGAGATTTTGTACCAGTCACATACTTTCAGCCTAACCAACTTCACAGGGTTGTTGTGCAGATAACAAGGAGGAAATAATTATGTAAGCTGCTTTAGTCCTCACTGTGGAGAAAGACTGTAATTTTCCTAGGTCCAGGCTGGGGGGGAAGAGGGAGGGGTGTGGAGATGGAAAGCTGACGACAGATAGAGGTAGGTTGGCTGTTGGGTGGGAAAGAAATAGGGTTGCCAACTCCAGGTAGGGAAATTCCTGGACATTTGAGGGGTGGAGCCTGGGGAGGGTGGGATTTGAGGAGGGACTACAGACCAGTATAACGCCATAGACTCCACTCTCCAAACCAGCCGTTTCCTTCACGAACTACCATTGCCAGCCTCCAGACAAGGGCTGGAGAGCACCCAGAATTACAACTGTTGTCCAGGTGACAGAGATCAGTTCCCCTTGATAAAATGTCTGCTTTGGAGGGTTGAGTCTATGACATTGTACCCTGCTGAGGCTGCTTGCCTCCCCAAGCCTCACTGTCCCAAGTCTCCACCCCCAAAACTCCAGGAATTTTCCAACCTGGAGCTGGCAGCCCTAAGGTGAATTGATCTCTGCAGTTGAGAGATCTATTGTGATTCCCAGAGCACTGCCAGTGCTGCTGTGGGGGGGGGGGGGTGGAGAAGCAGGCAGGAGACTGGGAGAGTGATGAGGGTAGAAAGAGAAAGTGATGGAGTGGGGGACAGAAAGATAAAGAGTGTTGAGGTATGGTGGCAGAAAAACAAAGAGAATGATGACGGGTCAGAAAGAGAGAGGAAGTGACATACATGGAGGAGAGAGAGAGAGAAAGAAAGAGAGCAGAAGGGAGAAAGAGTGTGAGAGAGGTAGGGGGAGAAGGGAGGAAGCAAAGGTATGAAGAATGGGCAGGGCCAGTCCACCAACTAGACAGATTAGACTTCTGCCTAGGGCGCCCCCTGGTGGTGAGTGCCAAAATATCCACCTGCCCACTGGATCTGGTAGCCCTCCCCACCTGCCTGCCCTTGATTCCTGCCATGGATGCCCTACTGCCCTGACCAGGCAGGCCCATGAGCCACACAGTGCTGGGGGCTCACCCATGGTTGCCCTTTGCCTGACTTGCATCAGATGCCAGGCCGGGCCTCTGCAAGGTTTGGCCCTGGTGCCCCCATCTGCCCTCTCCCCAGTGCTAAAAAACTCCAGCCTCCAACTTCCTTCCCAACAGAATCCCCAGGGGAGGCAGTAGGGCCACCTGCTTTCCAGGCCTGGCTGGCTGGCTGGTGGCCTTCACTGCTGCCCAAGCTGGGCCTCTCTCATGTCAATTTCAAGGAGGGCAAAGATTCCAAACTTTATGCTCAGCGCAAACCCCAATCCTGTCACTTTTGCCTTGACTCTTACTGGAAGAGAGGGGGAGAGAGATGCCAGAACTTAACATTTTCCTGCACCACAATTCTGGTCATTCGAAGTCTGAATTGTGGCCTTACCTCCCCCCCCACCACCACCATCCCTTGCTCTGGCAGGGCTTGGAAGGACTACTGGTGATGTAAAGGGGGGGGTATAAAGAGAGAAGGGATGATGACAGACCTCTACACCCTCCTTCCCCTGCAGTTCTAAAAGCCAAAATCAGGACTTTGCAGGTGCCCCCAAGTGAGAGAGGGGGGAAAGCAGCCTGGATACTGGAACTGCCCCCAAGGTTTCTGCAGTCAGATGCACCTCAGCTCGTTTGCTTCAACAAGTCTTCTGCACAGGATGAAACTGTGCCATGGAAACATGAGCAGTCCCTCGCAGACAAACTCCCTTTCCTGGGGAGCCAGTCCCACTGTGTCCCATGGGACTTGCTCCTGCACAAGTGTGCTTTAAGTTGGACTGTAGCCTTACCAGTGGCTCCCATACAGAGCAGAAACTTCTTTTTGAGTGAAAGCCATTAGGCTCCTAGAACTGGACCTGAATTCTCTTCTGATTTCTCCACATACACCCTTTTCCTAGGGTAACAAGGGCTGGGATCCTAACTACAGCCGTGTGGAGGAAATGACGGGGGCATTTCAGGTTTGGTTGTCAGTTAAATTGTTAGAACGAGTCTTGGAGAAAAAGGGGGAGATAAGCTTCATTCAAGGACATTTTAATTAAACAGCCCGGCCAAAGTGATTTCCTCCCGCCTAGCAGAGGAGATCTCAAGATCCATTCTGTGTTTTCCCCACTCAAGTGCCAATTTTTCAAAACTCCCCCCCCCCCCCCAAATAGGAACTCTTTCAAGTGTTTGTGGAGGGTGACGGTTCCCTCAAGTGAGAACTATCCCTACAGGCACCTGCGCTGTTGCAATTCCAGGCGTCAAATAATGCACGTGAATGTACATTTGTGTTTTTCTGTTTGAAAGAGAAAATCAGAGATTGTATTACTTGTTCTTACAATTAAAAAAAAAAGAAATTAGCAATTTCAAATTTTGTGTTTTTCATACATTTATGTTTGAAAATTGGTGGGCGGGGGGACAGAAGGTAGCCTCGCCTAGTGTGCAAAAAAACCTGAGGCTGGCCCTGGGAATGGGATAACTATCCTGCAAGTTTCTTGTGGGTCTCTACTTGTATATGTATAAATGTGATGTATGTGACTGGTTGCTGCTGCCACACACCAGAAGTTGCTTTGGATTAGAGATTAGATCTCTCAGAAGAGCTGTGATCAACACACTGGCTAAGGCAGAGATTAAAGATCCCTGGTTACAGGTTTGATTTGGCCACCATGAGCTTGCTTAGATGTCCTCAGGTAAGCTGCTGTCTCTCATTCCTTTCCACCCACCTGCAACACCAGAAGAATACTAACTTACCTCTCAGAGCTGTCATATTATGAAGTGATACATTATGGAAATGCTCTATAGCAGCAGCCTGATACCTAGCATTAAACTTTAGGATGTTTTCACAGGTCTGGGGAAGGGTAAGCTTGCAGAAAGTCTCCAGGCAGCAATATGTAAATGGCATGATGGTTTATTATATCTTTTCGTTAGTGCTGAAATATTCTGGAAAGTATTTTGGAATTCTGAATCTTCTCCCCTGATCGTTTTCCTGTGCACTCCCTTTAACCTTTTATATTACCTAAATAAAACCGTGGGTGGTTTTTAAAGCTGTGATATTTCTGCTCTGTGCAGCCTCAAGCATATGGTTAACATGTTTTTGCAAGCTTGTAGAAAATAAATATGACTTGCCTCCGTCTATTTTCCCCTTCCCTCTGCCTCCTCACCAGCCACAGCTGGGACACTCACCTGGAGCTTCCTTCTAGAGCTTGCTGTATTTCTTCCCACAATGGGCCTTACTCCTAGTAATTTATAAATGCATTCGTAGGTCTGACAGTGTATTTAAATGCATCATAACTGAAATGCATTTCTTAGATTCACACAGGACAGCAACACATTGTGTGACTGATAAAACCATTGCTCCTGGGATCTCTGATCTTTTAATATTATGTAGAATAAAGGCCAACAAATCATCATCATCACACACACACACACACACACACACACACACACACACACACACACACATCCTTGTTCTTTTGGTCACAGTAATCCACAGTATTGGTTCCTAGTAGATCTGAGCATGGCCAGGTGAACATTTCAAAAATAAATACAAAAAAATCCCTTATTTCCTTCTGGTTATTTATAAGGCAGAGCTGCCTCAAGTCAGTTTGCTGCCCCAAGTGGGTAGTCTGGGAGGACAGCCTCATGGTAACAAGTATGGTTCCCTCCACCCCGACTCATGTTGATTCAGGGTTATGCAGTGGCAGCTAAGGCAGAAAACTACCTCCTCCTACACAGCGGTTCCATAGCCAGTTATAGGGTTGCCAGCTCTAGGTTGGGAAATACTTGTAGATTTGAGGGGTAGAGCCAGGGGAGGAAAGGGGTGGGGAGGGACCACAGCAGGGTATAATTCCATAGAGTCCATTGCCCAAAGCAGCCATTCTCTCCAGGAGAACTGATCTTGGAGATCTCCAGGTGCTGCCTGGAGGCTGGCAATGCTAAGGGGAGGTCTAGATCTGTAGATTTGAGGGGCAGAGCCTGGGGAGGGCAGGGTGTGTGGTGCAGAGGAACCTCAGCAGGGATGTGCTGTGGCTGCAGAACACGGTGATTTCTGGGAGATCTGCATGCCTCACAGGAAGACTGGCAACTCCAGTGATCGTTTGAGGGAAGATTGGGATATATATTTTAGCAACTCCAGTGATGGTTTAAGTGAAGACTGGGAGATGTATTTTACCTCAGGACCACATTCAATGACCCAACAGCAATAGCAAACTGATTAGAATGTTAGAGGCAAAAGCCAATCAGGCCACATATGCAAATGACCTCTGTGTTCCAACTGGCTATGGGGGAAGTGGAATAGCAAACTGTTTAGAATATTGATAGCAAGACTCAGGCAATGCAGCTAGCGGATAGGGACAGCTTGAGTGACACATCAGGCAGGCAGCTCTTTTTGGAGGGCATAGAATGTTGCCAGACAAAAATGAAATTATATAATAAGGACAGATACCCCTGATAGATTATTTATTTATTTATTTATTAAATTGGAATTACTAGGCTGCCCTTCAGGGTGGCTTACAACAGAATAGTATATGTTCTTGATATAAAATCAAGTTAAACAGTCCAATACATACATGTAGATAAAAACAGTGTATATTCTGGGATGAGCCTCTCCTAATCTTGGCAAGGTGGATGATTTTCAGAAAGGCTAAGAAGGTGGATGAGGAAGGCTGATGCTAAAGCAGCAGTTTTTGGTGCAGTCTGCTGGAAGTGACATCTTTGGAAGGGGGTGGAGCTTGGGAAGTGACATCACTTGACTTTTGGCCTCGAAGTGACATCACAGGATATGACATCACAAAAGTCTCCTGGCTCCACCCTAAAAGTCCTCAGACATTTCTCGAGTCTGACCTGGCAACCCTACATCTACTGTGTGTTTATGTGTGTATACATTAATGTAGCATTCACATAGTCTCTAGCCCTCTTTAAAATGCCACAGTTCACACTTCAATAATCAGATTTATATATTTGATAGTAGATTATTAAGAAATACTTGCTTCAGAGTACTTCTGGTTTCCCTCTTCATCACAAAGTACATGGTGTAGCACTGCATACATTATCTGATGGGATGTATGGCGGGACGTATGCTTGTTATCAGATATCATGGAAATATAAACTACACAGTACATCACATTTACATGTGTTGTCCTATATTTTAAATTGTTTCTGTTATAGCACTTATAATGTGAAGATACTGTCCTCCAGGTATTTCACAATCTGCAGCAGGCATAAGGTGTTTCAAACATTTTGGTAGTCCAACCCATGTACAATCATAACATATGAATCAGCTCTCAAAGTGAGTCCACATGTACATGTTCATGACTGCCAATTTGAATTATGTCTTTCATAAGATTGTCATATTGCCTGATTGGCAGAGCTCTACTTAAAATCTCAGTATAACACCTGGTGGCCATTTGGGACAGCTAATGGCTGTTTGGACCATTAGCTGTCTGAAAAATTGTTCAACTGTAACAGCCTTGCAAAGGTTAGAGAACCTAATGAGAAAAGGTGTTCTACTAATTTGATTTGTCTAGCCATTCCACAGTGTGGATGCTACCACCAAAAAGGCCAAAGATCTAATGGAAGTCAGATAAAAATCTCAGAAGGGAATGTTTCCAAAAACAGCTGCTGGGCCAATCCAAGCTGAGGAAGAGCTGGCTCTTCAAAGGTATGGTCCCTACATCATCATTTGGAAACAAAATGGCAAGCAGAGCAGCTGTTGTAGATTTAGTGCTATACATGAGCCCCATTCAACACCTGACAAAAAGTGGGCACTGTATTAAAGTTTCTGAAGACTGCATTTTCCTCCGGGAACATCCAAAGAAGCTCAAAGCTTTCAAGAAATGTCTTCTATTGATTAGGCAATTATAAACCTCAAGGTTTTTAAAATGTACTGTATAAAGTACTATACAGACAATCTCTTAAATTGTACAAGTACCATATAATAACAGTCTTTGATATCATGATGCAAAACTTAATTACAAGACTTTAATTACAACGCAATTCAAGTTTAAGGGTAATTTTCTCTGTAAAGAGAAAGCATAAGTACTGATAACTACTGGTTTTCCAACTTCAGTGTCTTTCTGTATTATGTGAATTGCATATATTATAGGACAAAAGACAAAGGTACTCCATTCTCTTGTTACATGGAAATTGAAATGTATTTCTATTTCATCACCAAAGATTGTTTAAGGACCTTCAGAGTTGTTTTAAAATTATTTTTCTTTGCTGTCGGGAAAAATATATATTTTTACTTTGCGGCATATAATGAAAAAAGTTGAATTTTAATGCAACCTAATCTGTCCCTACCCCCCAAATCTATGTTACATGATAGAGACACAATAAACTTTATCAACAAAAACAACATTTAAAAAAAATGCCATTTAACAGAATAATATTGTCAGGGTATTCTAGTTATGTTCTGCAAGTACTCTCCCAGCTGCAAAGGCATTTGGAGTGTTCTTTATTAATTATTTATCATAATATTTATTATTTATATTTGCATTCTGGTGTGTCTCATTCTGTCTCATTGAAGCTGCTTCCAGGATAATATTGTATTTTGAAGTATGTAAAGCATCATATAGTTTTACAAACACTTGTTATTTTACAGGAGTGCCCAGACTGCAACCACTGAGGAAGGATTTTTCTCCCTAAAGATTATTCTAGGCACTCCCTTTAAAGTACACCTTATAATATTTAATGGCTATACTTTACTGGTTTTGTTTTATTATTTTAGTTGAATCTTGATCAGGTCTCTGAAGAGGCAGCATATAACTTTTCAAAAATTTTTGCATGGTTTCCCAGCTCCCCTTTCTATGATGTTAAAGCAGCTGGAGCTCTGCTATTTCATCTCTCAAACCAAATACATCTATTTAAAATAGTCTGTGTTTCAAAAATCTTTTTCTAGCTACATAAGACTCAAGGACAAGTTTAGTAGTTTCTTTATAAAAACCCTAATTCATTTTGTGCTTAGTTCATTTAGACTAGAGGTTTGGTGGACAACTCCTGATGTTCTCATCACAAACTTGGTTGCAATCCTGTGCACAGTACAGTGAAAATGGAATTTACTTATTTGTAAACTAGGAATAAGGCCTGTTGTGGAAATAAATAGGCTCCAGAAAGAGGCACTGGGAGAGTGCCCCAGCCTTGGGCACTCAGCGTCATTTTGCTGTGGTGACCTCAGCAGGATATAATGACACAGAGTCCACCATTTTCTCCAGGGGAATATCTCTGCCATCTGAAGAGCAGTTGTAATTCGCTGTGATCTCTGTCCCTCCCCTGGAGATTGACAGCAATTGTTCCCCATGAGGGAACAGGTTGTTTGGAGGGTGGACTCTATGGCATTGTACCTGTCTGAGGTCCCACCCCTGCTGAAACCTCACCCTCTCCTGGGTCCACCCCTCAAATCTCCAGGAATTTCCCAACCTGGAGTTGGCAACCCTATCTCCCTCCCAGCCAACTGTCAACATATCATTATCTGCCCCCTGGCTACAGCTTCCCATCTCCTCCCTCCTAGACAGCAGTTGTAATTCTGAGTAATCTCCAGCCCCCACCTGGAGATTGGCAACAATGGTTCTCTGTGAAGGACTGCTTGGCTTGGAAGGTGAAGTCTATGGCATTGTACCTGTCTGAGGTCCCACCCCCTCCTCCAACCTCACCGTCTCCAGGCTCCATCCCTCAAATCTCCAGGAATTTTCCACCTGGAGTTGGCAACCCTATCTCCTTCCCAGCCAATCATCAACTTTCCATCCCCCCACAGAGCCTCCACTGTGCTCTGAAGCCCTGACAGCTATGTCACATTGGCTGTCATAGGGGGTCCATCTCAGCTTGGTATAAGCCACAGAGTCCACCATTTTCTCCAGGGGAACTGATCTCTGCCATCTGGGAAGCACTTGTAATTCTGAATGACCTCCAGCCCTCACTTAGAGATTGGCAACCATAGTTCTCCAGGAGGAAAAGTATAGTCTTTCTCTGCAGTGGGGACCAAAGCAACTTACATCATTCTCCTCTCCCCCTTTTGACTTGCACAGCAACCCTGTGAGGTTGGTTAGGTTTAAAGTCTGTGACTTGCCCAAAATCATCCATTCAGCAAGAACCTGGGTCTAGCAGATCCTGCTCTGAAGCGCTGCCTGCTATGTCTAGGGTACCCAACCTCCAGGTGGAGCCTGAAGATCACCAGGTATCTCAATTGAACTCCAGACAACAGATCTCCCCCCCCCCCCCCCGCCGGAGAAAATGACTGCTTTGGAGGATGGCCTCTATGGCATTCTGTTCAGCTGCCCCAATGAGTTTTCTCCCAGAGGCCAACATAGGTGTGGAAAGAGGCTTTCAGAGAAGCAAGCTTGGTTGCCTAGCAACAGGCACTGAGGGGAAAGTTGCCAGCCCCTAAATACTTGGTGATTTGGGGGGTGGATCCTGTGGAGGACAGCATTTTGAGGGGGGGAATGGAAGGACTCAGCAGGGTATAATGCCATAGTGTCTACCCTCCAAAGCAGCCATTTTCTCCAGGGGAACTGATTTCTGCCATTTGGAGAGCACTTGTAATTCTGAGTGATCTCCAGCCCTCATGTGGAGATTGGCAACTCTTCTCCTCTGGCCACTGCCAGGTGGATCTAACTGTCCCCTCAGTGGCTTGCTTCTGTTAGAAAAAAGACAATGGACTTTCAGCATAACCCCTCCCCCGCCCACTGTCAGCTTGGC
This sequence comes from Lepidodactylus listeri, assembly GCA_029233225.1. Taxonomy (NCBI): domain Eukaryota; kingdom Metazoa; phylum Chordata; class Lepidosauria; order Squamata; family Gekkonidae; genus Lepidodactylus; species Lepidodactylus listeri. The sequence continues at coordinate 110,460,999 of JARCFY010000001.1, read as the reverse complement.
AACCTAGCTTGCTCTGATTAGGGAAATACCTGGATATATGGGGGGAGGGTGGATCCTGTGGAGGGCAGTATTTGGGGGGGATGGAAGGACTCAGCAGGGCATAATGCCATAGTGTCCACCCTCCAAAGCAGCCATTTTCTCCAGGGGAACTGATCTCTGTCATCTGGAGATCAATTGTAACAGCAGGAGCTCTCCAAGTCCCACCTGGAGATTGGCAACCCTAGGGGGAAGTCAGCTGCACAGCAGGGGGATGAAGGGAATGGTTTGATGCTTGCTGGCCCATTTCATTAGCCAGCTAGCCATGGCGGAGCTAAGCAGGAGAGAGTGCCTTAATTCTGACAGGAATATTCACAGTTTATTCTGACAGGAAGGTCAGAAAGTCAAGCGGGGGAGGGGATTATGCTGAAAGTCTATTGTGTTTTCACTGACTGAAGCAGGCCACTGAGGGGACGGTTAGACCCACCTGGCAGTGGGCGGAGGAGAAGAGTGGACCCAGCACCCAGTCCTTCCCCTTCGCTGGCTCCCTCCAGACTGAGACTGAGACACTGGCTGTTGGCTCTGTGGGTGGGACTGAGGCAAAGCAGTGAGAAAATGCAGCCAGTGGCCAGGGACCCTCTTTTGAGTGGCAGTCCTTCCAGCCAACTGATTTTGGCACCCCATGGGATCTTGCCTCTTGAAAACGGCTTTATATAATAAGGAAAGATGTGCATAGAACTGTAATGTCAAACTGCTATTTGATCTACAATTTGATCTACAACCACTGCAGTACACTGATGTCTCACCTAGTATATGCAGTAGGTGACATAAATTCTAATCTGACCTGCTGTTTATCTTGCTAATCATGACAGTAGGAAATGAAGTAGAATAAATTTTAAGTTCTTTGCTCTCAGTGCGGGCTACCTCATCTGACATGGCCATTTGAGTCATGTGGTAAGTGTTCTCCACACACAGACTGCCGGACACCCTCATCATTGACAATGGGATGACATTCACTTCCGCAAAGTTCCAGCACTTCGTGGACTCCCTCAGCCTCTGCCACATCCGTTCAGCACCCTTCCATCCTGCGACCAACGGGCAAGCAGAGAGAATGGTGAGAACCACCAAGGAAGCCCTCAGAAGGATGGATCAGGGTGACTGGGAATGTTAGCAATTAACAGACTATACATTTTAGAAATCAGACCTTTTAGCTCTCCTTGTTGTTTATCTAGCAGACGTTAAAATTCTGTTATGGGAGTGGAAAAATATTTTGTTTTTTTTAATTTTTGTAATATATTGCTAAGTTGTAAATATCTAAACCAGGGTATTTTTTTTGTCAAGTTTTCTCTCTATTTCTAATTTTGTCAAAATATTATCCTTATGCATAAAGTCATTTAATCAGCCAAAACCTGCTATATCCCAATTAACAAAAGCAATTTTATCTTGAGATTAATTGATTTGTTTCCCACCATGAAAAAAGGCCGCTCTGACCTATTTCATTGATTTTGAGTATTGAGTTCCTGTCTAGAAGTTCTTCATATTTCTTTCTTTTTTCTATTGTCAATAGTGTAGGTTTTATGAAGGCCTCAGGTGGGGATACCCAATTGGGGATTTTCAAGTAGAATTTATACCTGATTTCCTCCCAGACTTTTAACAATGGTCCTCTGAGAGCGTGTTGTTTAAAAATTGTGTTTTTTTGGTTATACCACAGTACTGCGTGCCAGCCTGTTTGTAAGTTATGACCCTCTAGTTTTAATATCCGTTCATTTTCTAGGTTTGCCCAATCCCTTAACCAGGTCATTCCTGCTGCTAGATAATATAAATACCAATCTGGTAGTCCAAAACCTCCATAAAGCTATCTATCTTGTAAATATTTAAGCTTGATTTTTGGTTTTTTCTTTTGCCAAATAAATCTTGTTATACTTTTCCCCAGATCTTTAAAAAAGTTTTGGTTATTTAAAATTGGTAGATTCTGAAAAACAAAAACAAGGCGCGGCAAGATATTCATTTTGACCAGGGCAATACGTCCCATAAAATATAAGTGTAATTTTGTCCAGGACGCTAGATCTTCATTAATTTCCATTAATACTTTTATGTAATTATCCTTATATAACGAACTGCACCTATTTGTTAAATGGATCCCCAGGTATTTAACTTTTTTAACAATTTCAAAATTAGATTTTCCCTGGATTAGTTTTTCCGTCTTCTTCGTGCAGTTTTTTGTTATTAATTTAGTTTTTTTTCATTGATTCTTAATCCTGCAACATAATTAAACTCTCTGAGAGTGTCTAAAAGTTTGTCTATAGAGTCAACCGGATCTTCCATAATGAATAAAGATAAAACAACTGGATTTTATAGGAATCCCACCGATTTTGACAAGGCTTGGTTACTTACAGAGTCTAAAACCATAAAGAAAATCTACACTTGCTTACTAGATTTCAGAATGGCTGATGAAATAATTAAACCTAATATGATTAAGTGGGCCCAACAGATAGGGCACAATATAGACTTAAATTCCTGGGTTGAAATTTGGAAAAATAATTAAAAAAAATTAGAGCAACGGCCTATAGAGAAAATCTTTATAAGTTGTACTACATGTGGCACTACTCCCCGGCCAAACTTGCTATGTATGCTAAGAAAACCTCCAAACAATGTTGGAAATGTAAACATAGTGTGGGTTCATATTACCACATGTGGTGGTTATGCATAAAGGCATCTAAGTATTGGCAACTTATCCACAGGACACTTCAAGAAATAGCACAAATACCTATTCCATGGAAACCAGAATTGTTTTTATTGAATATAATTCCTCTGGACTGGGGGAAAAATGAGAGTAAATTCATTTTACACGGCATTACAGCAGCGAGAATATTATATGCCAAATGCTGGAAAACAGAAAACCCCCCGAAAATCGAGGATTACGTGGGAAAACTTCTCAAAATTGCAGAAATGGACACTCTTACTCAAAAACTCAAACTTGTTCACAGAAAAAAATCTAATTCAGTATGGGATAAATTTTATTATTGGTATGAGATATTTTATTTGAAAAGTTTTGACTAACTGTAAGGCAAGACAGATATTTATGTTAATGATTCGGCTAATTTTCCTTTGTAATGTGATGAGACTCTGTTATGTATGGTTGGTTCTTTTCAGAAATGTAAGAAACCGAAATAAATATTCAAAAAAAAAAAAAAGCAATTTTGTCCTTCCTAGGTTGGAACTACTCTTGTCCTGTATATATCAAAAACCTGGAGACCGGAGGCAACAACAAATGTTTGTATTTACACCATATTTTGAACATAGTTTTTAAGAATATATTTTATGGTTTTTTACTGTGTTTATCATATAAAATATTCCAGTAAACTTCTGGTAGTGTAGTACCATTTAATTCTACTTCTATTTGTTGCCAATTTATGGTATAGGGAGTCTTCAGAATTCTCACTACATTTGCAATCTGGGTTGCCTCGTAATATGTTTTTAAATCTGGAATGTCCAAACCGCCATCTTTAGCTTTACGTCATAAAGTATTAAAATTAATGCTATGTCTTTTATAATCCCAAAAGAATTCATTTATCATTTTTTGCCATTTGGCCAGTTTTTTGCTATCGATAGCAATTGGTAATGCTCTAAATAAAAATAATTTTTTTAGAAAGGCAGAGCACTTAACAATGTTGATTTGGTCAGCCCATGCAAGTTGTTGTTTACTCCACTGTTTAAATTGGATCTGAAAATCCTGTATTATAATTGAAAAATTGCAACCTAAAAGGTAATTGAGGTCAAGTGGAATTAATATTCCAAGGCATTTCCATTTATCAGAAGTCCAAGAGTATTGAAAGGTCTTCTGTAGTTTTTCTAATGTGACATTATTAATCTTAATTGGGATAAGAACAGATTTTTTAAATATTAATCATCAAACCTGTTACTTCTTGTATATCCTGAAAAGTTTTTTGTAGGGCAGTTAGTGACTGTTCTGGATTAGATGAATAAATCAACAAGTCATTGGCATATAAATTTAAGGAATGCATTTGCCCTCCAACTTTTATTCCCATGATGTCTGGATTAGATCTAATAATATTCGCCAGGGGTTCAATAGCCAAGGCAAATAATAATGCCAACAGGGGACAGCCCTGTCTAGTTCCCCTGTATGTGTCGATAGGTTTGCTTAAGATGTTTTCTACTCAAATTTTTGCTGTGGGCTTGTTGTAGATGGAACTTATTGCAGTCAAAAAGTGTTCACCAAAACCCATATATGTTAGTAGATATTTTAGATATTCAATCCCTACGCTATTCAATGCTTTCTCCAAATCTACCAGAAAAAAAATTAGATCTTGTTGCAGTCTTTTTCTAACAGAAATAATATTTAATGTTCTATATATTTTATCCATCATAGAACGGTTAGGAATAAATCCGGATTGGTTCGGGTTTATATATTCCGATATAACCTGTTGTAATATCTTGGCAATTACTGTAGAAAAAATTTCGGAGTCACAGTTTAAAAGCACTATTGGCCTGTACGAAGCAGGCAGCTTTTGATCTTTATTCACTTTAGGAATTGTAATAATATATGCTTCACCCCAGGACGGTGGTTTTTCTCCTATGTTTAATATAATGTTGCTTAGTTTAACTAGGGAATTTACAAGCTCTTTGGAAAAAGTCTTATTTTATTTTATATTAAATCATTTATTATGGGTGTAGTAATCCATGCCATATCTATCCTTGACCATGATTTATGTCTTGGTGAGAAGAACATAAAGTTTTTTTTCTTAATGTTTCTGGTCCTCCAGGCATCTATAAGATTTAATTCTTCAGCCATTTCTAATAATGATTTTGGCAGCTCACTTCCCTGCTTCGGTTTTGCAGACTGTTTTTTCTATCCATTGCCCTATCATATATTGCATTGTAATATCCTATTATACATAATTCCTCGAAAGTTTGTTTTGCTATGATATTTCTTAATGTTTTTTTTAATTCTTGTTCTTGATTTGGGGCATATATATTTGCAGTTAACATATTTTTCAATTGTCTCTGAATTTGTACTATTAATATTCCTCCATCTTCTGAGGCATAAATCAATTCTGGATGGAGATGGTCTTTGACATATGTTACTACTCCCCTTTTCTTTTTCTGTTTATCTGTAGAGGAAAAAGTCTTTCCCAACTTTTTGTTGTCCAATAGTTTTTTATCCGAGCTTTTAATATATGTCTCTTGGAGACAGATTACATCTAGGTTCATCTTCTTCAGTTGTTGGTTTGGGTTCTTTTGTTTGGTCCATTTAGTCCATTTACATTTATTGAAATTATTTTTAATTTGTTATTCTGCATCTTCAGATTCTTTCTGTTTTTCCATTTTATTTCTTTGTTGGAGTCTTATCACTTGGGGCAGTATTAATTTTCCTTTATATTTCCTTTTTGTTTTATTTTCCTGTGAGGCTGCTGCCCCTTGGATTTCTCCTTCTTCTTCTGATTCATTAGAGTCTTCTCCTTCTTGTCTTTTTAACTCTTCTCCATATGTTTTAAAAAAGTCTTCCATTTTAAAGATTCAGTTAATTTTATACCTATTTCCATCAAACATGAAAAATACTCCCTCCGGCACCAGCCACGTACCGTATTTTTTGCTCCATAAGATGCACCTGATCATAAGACGCACCTTGTTTTTAGAGGAGGAAAACAGGAAAAAATGAAACAGAAAGAAAGAGAGAGAGAGAGATAAAGGAAGGAAGGAGAAGGAGAGAGAGAGAGAAAGAGAAAGGAAGAAAGAAAGGTGGGGACAGAGAGAGAGACAGAAAGACAGACAGACAGACAGAAAAAAGGAAAGGAAGGAAGGAAGGAGGAAAGAAGAGAGACGTCGGCATGCCATGCAAAGCCAGGCCTTTCTGTGCAAAGTATCCATGGAGCTTAATCTGTGGGCGGGGCTTTCTGCTGCTGGCTGTCTTAAAGGGGAAAAGCACTTAAAGGGAAAGAGTACTTAGCCTGGTGGGGTTTTTTCCTGCTGTTTCCCTTTTAAGTCTTAACAGCTCAGGCCCAGCGGGGAGGGGCGGGGAAGGCTGGGATGCCAGCCTGAATGGCGTTCCCCTGCATTCCTGCTGAAGAAAGAGCCCTGTTACAGGTAAGAAAAGCTCCATATTCGCTCCATAAAACGCACACACTTCCCCCCCCCCACTTTTTTGGGGAGGAAAAGTGCGTCTTATGGAGCAAAAAATACGGTATATCATTTTTCCTTAACGGATCCACCAAAATGTTATATCCCCCCCCCTTTTTTTCCTCCATGGTACTTCTTTCAGTATTCTCACTTCTGCTTCTTGTATTCGTAGGGGGTTTTCATTTGCATTCCTTAGGATTTTTTTAATTGCAGTTGCTTCTTATGAAATCTAACATATATTTCACTTGGTACCTTATTTTTCCTTGTGTATGTGGACTTCATCCTGTAGACAGTGTCGATACCTTCAGAGATCTCTTTTGTATCTTCTAGTTCTAAGATTTGTGTCATTGTTAGTTTAAGGTCTTCCTCTTTATTTTCTGGTATATTTTGGAATCTTAAGAGATGAGCAGTTTTATCCGGTTCCATTTGTATCAGGGAGTCTTCTATCTTTTCATTTTTTGAACACAGTATTTTTATTTGTGTGTTTTTTTTTGTAAAGAATTTTTTATTTTTCAAAACATTAAAATTAATACATTTATTTTATACAAATCCTTTTTTTCATATTATATAACATTTTGTTCTATTTGTATAGTCTTATTTTTATCTTATATTGGCGGTTTCCCACCACATCTGAAGCATAACACATTTTCCACTTTATCCAAAATAGTAATACTTATATCTATGTTTACATTTCTGGTAACGGTCATATATCTTTAAAATACTTATATACCAATTCTTACTTTCTATATTCTTATATAATTCTAAAAAAACAACTTCATTATCTAATTATCCTTAGTACATTCATATACTCTAATTCTATTCCTTTATACTATTATAACCATGTATAAATGTAGTTTTTCATGTCCCAATATTTTTCAACATATTCTTTCAAATCCTTCCAATCTTCTAAAAAGGTTCCTGAGTACAGATTATTCAACTTTCTAGTCCATTTATCCATTTCAGCCATATATAACAATTTTTTAACCATTCCCACACATCTGGTATTTTTTCATTTTTCCAATTTTGTGCATACACCATTCTTGCTGTTGTTATCATATACCATATCATTGTCCTTTTCTTTACATTTATCTCTTCTAGTTTAAGTCCAAGCAATAACATTTCAGGCAACTTCTTAAATGTACATTTCAAAAAATTTTCCATTTCTGCATGTATTATAGACCAATAAGTCTTTGCTTTATCACAAGTCCACCACATATGATAAAAAGAACCTTCTTTCTTTTTACATTTCCAACATTTGTTAGACATATTCTGGTTAATATTTGCAATTTTTTTTTTGGTGTCATGTACCATCTGTACATCATTTTAAAACAGTTTTCTTTTAAATTATAACATGTAGATATACTCATAGCATTTTTCCATAAAAATTCCCAAGATTCCATTTCAATATCTTTGTTGAAGTTTATCGCCCATTTTACCATTTGTTCTTTTACCATTTCATCAGCGTTAAACCATTTTAACAACATTTTATACATTTTATAAATCATTTTCCCCACCTTCCTCCCAAACTTGTTCTATTTCATTATTCTTTTCTCTAAAACCAGATTTTTTATCACTTCTATACATGTCATATATTTGTCTATATCTTAACCAACCATAGTCAAAGTCCATCTGATGCTGCTCCTTCAATATAAAGTCTTGACCATGTCTTGTTAACAAGTCTCTATACTTCAACCAGTCTCGTCCTTTGTAACGTGATGATGGATTTAAAACTTCTGCAGGTACAATCCACATAGGTATTTCTTCTGGAAAAAAGTTTTTATATCTTGTCCACGTATCCATTAGCGTTCTTCTCAAATAATGATGTTTAAACATATTGTTTTACCATACCATTTTTGTTTTACCATAATACAAATACGTGTGCCACCCAAACCTACAGTCACGGCCTTCCAGGGACAATAACTTTCTATCTTGTAACAGTCCATGTCCCTACCCAAGTCAAACATATTGCATCATGATATAGCCTTAAGTTTGGTAACTGGAACCCACCTCTATCTTTAGCATCACACATTATTTTCATTTTAATTCTTGGTTTTTTCCCTCCCCACACAAACTTAGACAGTTCCTTCTGCCAGCATTTGAATGTTTTTACATCTTTCACAATTGGAATAGTTTGAAACAAAAACATTAATCGTGGTAACACATTCATCTTAACCACCACAATTCTACCCAACAATGACAAATTTAATACATTCCACTTTTTAATATCTTGCATAATTTGCTGCCATAATTTCTCATAGTTATTTTTATAAAGAACAATATTTTTAATTGTTAGGTTCACACCTAGATATTTTGTCTTTTTCACCACTTCACATTCTATAAGATTTTGTAACTCAATTTGCTTGTTATTTGACATATTTTTACACATCACTTTCGATTTGTTCTTATTTACATAAAATCCAGCCAAGTCACCAAACTCTCTTACTCTCTGTAACAAATATGGTAATGTAGTCATAGGGTCTTCAACTATAAACATCGTATCATCTGCAAAGGCTCTATATTTGAAAGAAAAACCTTTTATTGTTAAGCCTTTAATTTCTTTATCTTCCTTCAAATTTAGCAGTAGAACTTCTAGAATCCAAATAAATAGCAGTGGCGAAATTGGGCATCCTTGTCGTGTTCCTTTTTCGATTCTAAAATAGTCCGTCTTTTCAGTGTTAATTATTAAAGAGGATTTCTGTTCTTTATATATTGACTTAATGAGGTTAAGCATATAGTCTCCAATTTCAAGATGTTCTAGAACCTCAAACATAAAGTCCCAATTTAAATTATCGAACGCTTTTTCCGCATCTAAAAAGAAAAAACCCACTTCCTTTTCAGGATGTTTATCGTAGTATTCTATAGCATCCACTACTACTCTTAGGTTGTCCCTTATTTGGCGATTAGGTAAAAACCCTGCTTGTTCTATTTGTATAGTTTCTTTAAGGTGTTCTTTGAGTCTGTCAGCTATAATCTTGGCAAAAATCTTGTAATCATTATTTAGTAAAGAAATCGGTCTATAATTCTTGACATTAGTTAAGTCTTGATTTTCTTTCGGGATAAGTGAGATGGTTGCATCTTTCCAAGTTTCTGGGACCTCACCTGTGACTCCTATATTGTTCATTAATAGCAGTAACACTGGTGAGATCAACTCCTGTAATGTTTTATAAAACTTCGCTGTAAATCCATCTGATCCAGGTGCTTTTCCTAATTTTGAGTCATTTATTGCATTTTTAATCTCTTGTAATGATACTGGATTGTTAAATAGTTCTTTAATTTTCTCTGTTGGGTTTGGTAACTTTAATGTTTGTAGGTATTCTTTAATCTTTCTTCTGTCTTTGTTTTCCTTCTTAAAAAGTTTTGCATAATATTTAAAAAATTCTCTCTTTATTCCTTTGTTGTCTATTATCTCAATATTGTCCCTTATCACTTTAGTGATAAATTTATTTTCATGTTTTTTCTTTAATTGCCATGCTAAATATTTTCCAGGTTTGTTTGCACCTTCAAATGCTTTTTGTTGGAGTTTTTTCAAGTTCCAGTAAGTCTCTTGGTTCAAAATAGCTTTTGCTTGATCTTGTAACATCCAGATTTCCTTTTGCAATTTCTTTCTCCCTGGTCTACTTTTCAGTTCTTCTTCTTTTGTTTTAATGGCTTGTGCAATATTTTCATATTGTTCTCTTTTCTTTTTATTATCTTTAGCATTTAATGATATCAATAATCCTCTCATCACTGCTTTGTATGCATCCCATACGGTTTGAATTTTTACTTCTTTCTGTATATTTGCTTGGAAATATAAGTCTGTTTCTTCATGTAATTTTTTAACTATTTCTTGGTTGTCTAGTAAGTCCTCATTTATTCTCCATCTCCTTTGTCTTTTTACCTGCCCAGCAGTCCATAAACAAGGATTATGATCTGAAATTATTCTAGGTAGAATTTCCACTTTTCTTGTCTTAAACGTTAGATTAGTAGTCATCCAAATCATGTCAATTCTTGAATGTGAGTCATGTCTATTAGAATAAAAAGTAAAATCTTTTCCTTGTGGGTTGACCTTCCTCCAAATATCTTCCAGCTTCTCTTGTTTTATCAGTTCAAAAAAGTTTTTTGGAAGCTTCCCTAATGCCTCATCTTTTCTCTTAGAGCGCCTGTCTATTTTGTTATTCACAGTTCCATTAAAGTCCCCCAACATCATGATTTGATCATAGTTTACATTGTCCAATTCCACTTGTAATTCTTTAAAAAAAAATTCTTTGGCTCCATTTGGGGCATAAATATTCACAATCAAAGTTTTCTATCCTTGTAAAGAGACTTCAATAGCTAAATATCTTCCTTCTTTATCTTTAAATATTACTTTAGGTTCCAAATCTTTTTTAACATATGTTACAACACCATTCTTTTTATTGCTTGCCAAAGAAAAAAATTCTTCTCCCAGCTTCTTCCTTATTAGATATTTGTGGTCTTGTTTTTTAAGATGAGCTTCTTGTATACAAATTACACTACATTTTTGTTTCTCCAGCCAATGACCTACCATTCTATGTTTTTGGGGTGAATTAAGTCCATTTACATTCCATGTAAGTACTTTGTAATCCATCTTGATATATTCTTAAATATCACCAAGGTCTTCCTTGTTCTCTCCAAGAAATGCGTACATTTCTCCTGAACTTTTAATCACTACTCTGGTGTTGCCATAGTAAAAGCTTAGTCCTTGAGGAATCTAATTTTTTTCTCCTTCAGTTTATCAGTCAGACACTTGAATTTTTTCCTTTCTTGCAGTATTGCTCTGGGCAGTTCTTTCATTACAATAATTTTCTTTCCATCTATTTCAAAAGGATCAGTAAAACACTTCTTGTAAATTTGTTCTTTTGTCCTTTTCATTGTAAATTGAACTACCACATCTCTTGGTATGTTTTTATCTCTTGCATATGTAGAATTGACTCTATAAACAAGATCCATGTGTTCTTTAACAACCTCTTCCTGTTCTTGTAAAAAATCTGCTAATGCCTCTTGCATTCTTGTAAAGATGTCTTCACTCAATTTTTCCTCAGTACCTCTAAATCTCAAATGGTTTTGCATGTCTTTATAATGCATCATCTTTTCCATCCTGTCATTGTCTTTCATTTTCTTTTGAGTACTTTCTTCCAGTTCTTTTACTTTAGTTTCTATGTCTTGTGTTCTTGTGGTTAACTTTTGTAATTCTGCTTTTAAGTCTATGAAGTTTTTATCTGCTTGTGCAGCTATGCCATTCATTTTAACATTTACCTCTCCTATAGCGTCTAACATTTTTTTCCCATTGCTTCCATAATGGCTAATAGTTCTTTTTCTTTTTTTGCTGCCATTGTAGGAGAGGACCATGTAGCTGCTCTCGATCTTAGTCCGCGGTCCGTCTTGTCTCTTTAAAAAAGATTGATTTTGTTTTGTTTTCCAAATCAAATGCCGATTAGTGTGTTCAAACAAGCTAATCTTGCCAAGTCAAATTTCATTGGTTTCAGCCTTCTAGGTTATATAGTTTATGAGATATTACTGTTTAAAAATTTTATAAATCCAAAATGGCGGGCACAACTTCTCTATGGTTTGTGTCAAAGGTTACAGTCTTTTTACCTTGCTTCTGGCTTGCCGTAGTTTCCTTCTGTCCCTTCCTCTTGCTTACTTGTCTGCTCTCCACACATCACTTCCTGTTGTAGTCCTTTTGGTCCGGCAGTTTTTACAGTCCCCTTTTCTCTCTTCCGGTTCTTCTTCGTTTCCCTTCTTGTCTGCTCCCCAAGCCGTCACTTCCTGTCTTAATCCTCACAGCTTGGTCTCGCGATGCTTGGCTCCCTCCTCCCCTCCTTGTCTCGCGATGCTTGGCTCCCCCTCCCGACTCTTCTTAACCGCAGGAATGTTAAACAACTTGTTTTTTTGGCTTTTTAAGTTCAAATTCAGCTTTTTAACGTTTCAAAACTGCACTCATCCAATCTGCAACAGTCTATTGCTTCACCAGTTCTGCTTTTCGTCTTTCAAAACGCGGTAATGATAAGGCAAAAACTTTTTTTCCGTTACCTTATGTTGTTACTTCGCTTCAGAAGTGGTCCCAACGTTTAAACTTTGTCCTCTTTGTTAAGGAATCAGGGGAATTGGCGATTTTATGCTGATTTAATCAGCTTGGCTCGGCTCCTTAGAGATACTTGCAGGAATCTTCTTCGGTTGCAGTGCTCAAGGTGTTGTAAAAGTTTCCTCCGAGACTTCTCCTTCACGGAGCTTGCTCAAACCTGGATTATATTGCTTGCTAGTCCTCACACTACCTGTGTGAGGCGTCAGGTGGGTTTATCCACCCAAGCTGTCAAGAAGAGCCGCCGTCCGCTTTGCTCACTTGCAAAGCGCGTCAGACCGCCATTCCTTCGACCGGAAACCGAGTATTTTTATTTGTTGTTCCATGTTTATTGCCTTATTTTCTAATTTTGTCATATTATCCCGCATATCTGTAATCTCTTTTTTTAATTTTCCAAGGTTTGTTTTCTAATCACTTCTGTTTGTAAAGTAAATTGTTGAGTGAGATTGTCAAACTTTGTGTAGCTTGGTTCTACTACTTTCTCAACTGCAGCTGGTAGTGCTGTTTCCAGCACATGATTCACTGCTGAGGCTACTGTCTCCTAAGTTAGTGTTTGTAGGTCTTTCAAATTAACTTATACCAGGTTTGTTGCCCTGGAGATGTCAATGATATCTTGTTCCATTTGTCATTTTTAAATATCTGTTAGAGTTTTCTCTGACTTTTCTCCACTGTTATTACTTCTATTTGCCATTAGCTTTTGCCTATTTTTGCCTAACATTACCAATGCTGTGTCTGTCTTAAATATCAGCTAAGCCTTATCCTCCAGTTTCCTTTTTCTATGTATGTATATATATGTGTGTGTATATATATATATTGTTAAATATTTGATACTACAGATTTAAAGAGAACTATAAACAAAAGTCCAAATTTAAACAGAGCTGTCTTTTTTCTTCCTTTTTCCTCTTCTTTTATTCTGTTCTGTTCTTATCTTCTTACAGTCCGTTTAAAGGTACTTTGTCTCCATATACTTTTTCTCCCAACCAGCAATCAGAATAGAGATCCCCCAGCGAGTATAGATTCTCCAGTGGGTAGAGATTCCCTGGTGAATTTAACACAAAATAGAAGAGAAAGAAAGAAGGAGTATCAGATTATGAAGTAAGTTTTAAGTAAAGCATATAAATCTTTGGTGCTCAAACTGGAATGGTAATTTTAGAGGTTGGTTCGAGCTGTGGCATTTCTCAAGCCACACCAAGCCATTTCAGGGAAAAACCTCCCTGCCCCGCCTTTCCCGTCTACCTTAGCTTCTGGAGAAGAGAAAGAGAGCTTTATTCTGTGCTCAAACCTGGAGGGAGAAAAAACAAGAAGAGAGAGAAAGTGACCCAGACACTACCAGGGAGCAAGAGAAAAAGGTCTTTCACTTACAGTTTTATCTTGCCTAGCAGGTGGACGGTCATCTGTTTTACAAAGGACTCCAAACTTCAGTCTTATGTCTACATCCAACAGTCACCTCTGGTTTTCTCCATTCAGGTTTAACATAGGTGGAAAGAGGAGATAGGGGTGAGTTGATGCCCAACCAAAGGAAAAAAGAGCTCCTTTTAAAATTAAAGGTGGGCCAGGTGCTTTTCCAAGCCACAAAAACCAGGAGCGAAAACCGCCCCACCCTTATCTTGCCTTGGCGTCCGCTGATCAATTAGGCTGTACACAGATTAAGTGAAGAAGAGAAGAGAGGAAAAAAGGAGTTAAACCAGGTACAAACATCCAGGGAAAAGGTATCTAATTTTTCTTACGGTGCAGGTATGTCTAGTGGTGGGATGGGTTCCTTTCTCCAGTTGGCTACAACTTTGTCTTGATGCTTGCCTTCAAGTTGCTCTTATAGGTCTCCACTCCAGAGCACTTTGGGGTTCTACTCTCGGGTTGCCACCCACAGCAGAGTCCCTGATCCTAGCTCTCCGCTAGAGTCTCCCTCCAAAAGACTCTATGGGGTCCTGGCAGTAATCTAAAGACCCCTTTACAGACCTGAATATTCAGAAAATAGCAGAGCTCCTCCTCTGTCAACCGAATGCATTGTGCCACCAACTGGAAGTCCTTCCAAATTCAGGGTTTTTAGTTGGAAAGGCAAAACAAACAAATGAAAAAATGTCAGTCACTGGATGTGTAGGAAAATGAAATGAACAAGAATGTGTTTTGTTTTGTTTTTTTTAAAAAATGCCAGTGGCAAGCAAGTGCTCTCCTACTGGAGCGCCACCATATTTCTCCCATAGGGATCAGTAGATAAAAATGTGCCTATGCTCTGCACAAATTTGGTGTCATTATCTTTATAAACAACTGCCCCAGACCTTTGAATAGATTTCTCACTGAAAATAATGGTCCTAAATCTCCTGACCTCCCCCCAAATACCACAAGTATTTGATCCCAAACTCATAAAGTCCTAGCAGAAATTGAGAGATAAAAAATAAGGCCAGTGCTTGATGGTGCAAAATATAGTAAAATATATTTTATGATAGTTAAAATTCCCCAAGTTTCCTACATGTTTTGCAAACAGGTTTATTTAAGGGATCCCTACATTAAACAGGGAATTTTGGGAATTTTAACTGAGTAAAACATAAAATATTTTTTATTTATTTTGCCTTATTTTCTCTCTCTTAGTGATTGGTGCAGCCCTTTTATTTTCTCCTTGCTACCAGAAATTAAGCAATGATGGTAACAAACACAAATCCCAGATATGAAATTATTATGAAAATTTTCTCAGCACCCCCGCTAGTCACTGTGCATAAAGCCACATAACTCCTTTGTAGATGAAGAAACAGCTAACTCATCTCTCAGTCTCATCCTGGACTAATCCTATTGTAACCTTGATTTTGTTTGGAACATCCTTTTTCAAGATTAGAGTACAGTCTAGACATCTATTTTAGAGACTCATAAAGAGATTTGTTATAGGGCTTTACAACATTTTGAAGTATCTGAGTTCCAATTTAACTATGTACACCTATGTAATCTATGTATACCTTCTTCTTTGGGCACCAGTGAAAACATTAAATGCAGATTCTAAAGATACCTCTCACACTGCGGTCCTAAGCAGAGTTACACCCAGTGATCTCAGGAAAGTGCATCTCCACTTAGGTATGTGAAAACTGTTGCTGTTTTCCATTTATGGCTCCTCATGCTACATTGGAAGCTACTTCTGAGGGTCACTTTTTCTTTAGAGTTGGTTTGTCAGACAGTGCAGAGAACTGTTTTTAGGACAGTTTCTCAGAAACTCTGCTATACAAAATGAACAATTCCCATAACCATCTTTTGGATGCCAGCCAAAGCAGTGAGGTCATATAGAAGATCAATGACTCTGGAGAATCCTGCCTGAAAAGAAAAGTATCCCTGAGAAAAAGAGTAAATAGCATGGTACAACAACCCCACATATTCACTAAACATGTGGAGAGAACATTTGCTAGCACACTGGCTCCATTTCTGCCTCTGTGCAACCATCTGGAGGAAGTGGCTGCATAAACTCTCCCTCTCCATGATCAGTGATGTTTGGAAAGCAGCCTGGCTGATGAGGCACAGCCACTACCTTCACACAGCTGCAACCTGCAGACAATCAGGTGATTACATGAAGGCAGTGGGCAGGGCCATCATGCTCACACCCACTGTCCCTCCTCTTCTATAAACTTCTAAGGCTATTGTCTGAATCAGGATAATATGGTCTCTAGCACTGTGATTTAATTTATAAACATTTTTTAGGGCAAGTTGTCCATTTATAGGACAAGAACTCTGCTTTCCATTCACATTTCCAGGTATTCACATATCTCTATTGTTCTTCCAAACCTTCAAGCTGTTGTACAAAGCTAACAAACCACCCTTAAAACCCATAACATCACCCATCTCTTCAGTGGCAAGTGTTAAACAGAGCATAGCAACACTATACAATGACTTAGACAAGAGGAGAAGAATGTTGAATCCAATTAAAACCACAGGGGGGAAATTAAATAAGCAAAATGTAATTACTTGCACTGGAATTTAGCCAGGATACCATGATTAACATTTACCTTTGGAAAGCTGTTTTTGGTTTCTTAGTAACAACTGCTCTTGAAATGTTAACGCCACCATAAATATTCACATGAATGTACCTTGAATTAACAGCTTTTCTTCTGCCATGTCGTTTTATGTTAATTCTCCATTTTAAACCCAGTGCTATCACATTTTATTTCCCTAAATATTTGTGAGATCAAATTATATCTCTGCATTTCAGTACTCATATGCAGAAACCATCTTTTTTCATATGAGTGGAGAAGGGTTGAAGTGCTCTAATGGTAAGATCTCTTAGTGTGCTGCCACATTTCACGTGAAAACAATGAAGTGGGCCAGCCAAGAATCTTTCTGCCTATCACAACAGAAAGAAAGAAAGAAAGAAAGAAAGAAAGAAAGAAAGAAAGAAAGAAAGAAAGAAAGAAAGATTAGCAGAAGAGGAAAGTAACCAAACATTATTTAGTGGATTGAATGATATCACAATTCACTTTTGCTAATCATATTTGACTTTACTGAGTTCAAAGGATATTGGAAAGTGGGGCAAGTTAACAACAGTCCTAATCAATGTTTTTACAAGGACTGCTAAAAAATCAATGAAACAGAGAAACAGGTTTTGGCACTTTTGAAAATATTTACAAATTACTGAGTAGTTCCCGTTCAGCTGTAGATTTAAACAGCATGCCTCTGCACAAGATTGCAGTCTGTCTGCAGACTGAAAAAATATGCTTCAGACATAGGTATAAACTTCTTAAATCAGTGTTTGTAATTTCATTATACTAATGCTTCTCTACCATCTTTTCAATTTCTTTTTATCTAAACAGTCCCATTTACACTACATTTCAGCATTTATTAAATTCATTTAATGTAAAAGACTTTGATAGAAAATAGTCTTGGTAGTTCAAGCCTCATATACTATATGCAGATTTATGCTGGCAATTAGCAGGTCAAGCAACCTTCAAGAAATGTGCAATTTTTCTCAAGCACTTTATAAAGGTGTTTTTTCCTTCTTTTCTCTGAATATTCTTGTCTCTAATTAGTGCTAATTAAACTTATGAAAATGTCTCTCTGGAGACTATACACTAGTGGTTAATTTCACTTTTAACGTTATGGATATGTCATAGTTAGTTTCTTTCAAAAATAATCCATGGGATCCAAATAAATACAATATTTTTAATGCAGACATAATTCAGAGCCTCACACACATGGGAGATTCTATTTTCTTCTTCAAGAAGGAAATGATAAATTTACATACAAGGTTTTCCAATGTTGCCTGTCAATGCATGTCAATGATAAACAGAAGGAAATGAGAAAACCTGGATTACCTAAATTACTTCCCCTTAGTGCAGTTATAATCTACCTAGATTTTTACAGCTGAGAGAGCTGAGAGTTGTGATTTCCCACAAGCAGCTGTGCCATGGTCGCTCTTCCATTTGCCCTGGTTGCATTGGTCAAGTTCACACTATTCGCCCCGCAGCCACATTTTTTTTTAGATTTTTTTATTTTATTTTCTAAAACAATACAAAAACAAAATACTAACTAAAATCCACTAATCTAACCCTAAGGTATACAGAGATCATGTTTCTATGTTAAATAAAATAATAATGCTTGAATTATATTCAGTAAAATAATAAGTATATCAAGGAATCTTTAGCTAAACTTAATTTCTTGCCCTAAACATTTAAACTACATAAATTACTATATTTAAGACAAGTGAATACAAATCAAAAAGTAAAACTTTCAAAATAACAGTAATTATTCTTTCTTCTCTTTTCTGTTTTATCTTTCAGGGATTTTGGAGCTGCTGCTCCTTTTTCTGCATCAGACTCTTCTTCAGATTCACTGCTCTTTGAGGTGTCAGTACTTTCCAGTCCACATATGCTTTCTTGTTGTTCCAATTCTTCCTCTGTGGATGATTTCTCTCTTCTTTTCAGATGTTGTTCCAAGAATTTCTTTGCTTTTGCAACAGAGTCAATCGTTTGCTTCTTATCCATAAAGTTAAAAGCCAAGCCCTCAGGTGTAAACCATCTGTACATGGTAGCTCTTGCTCGGAAAAATGTAGTTAAACTTGTATAAGGTTTCCTCTTCTTCCTTATTTCAAATGGAATGTTCTTTAAAATTTTAATCTCCTCATCTTTGATCTTCAAGGTAGTCCTGTTGTGGCCTTGAGCACCACATCTCTGGTAGACTTCTTGGAGAATCTCACCATAATCTCTCCTGGCAGGTTCTTTTTCTTCAGATATTCAGGATAGGTCCTATAAACCATATCCATATCACTTTGAAGTAAATCAGCCTGTAAACCTGCCATTGGAGCCAATGCTTCACTCAATAGCTATTTGAGATTCTCACCTTTTTGTTCAGGGACACCTTGGAATCTTAGAAGGAATGCTGATCATTCCATTTGCAGTTTCAAAAGATGGTCTTTATCTGAGGTCCTTTCTTTTTCTACCACATTCAGTCTTAAATTAATATTTTCTGTTTTGGCTTTGACTTTTCCCATTTCTTTAGCTGTCTGTTCAGATCTTGTGTTGACATCAGCAATCTGCTTTTGTAGAGTGTCCAGTTTAGAATTAACAGTGGTCAGTTGTTCCATCAGAGGGTGCAATGCCATAGCTAACATGGAAGTCAGGTCTATGCTTGTTTCAGACAAACAGACATTTATCCAAAACCCTCTAATTTTGTAGGAAAATGGTCTCCATTCCTGGAATATTTATATGCATCAGATATTCAACCATATAAACCTATATCTCACATTCTACTTCAATGAACATTCATGTAATCACCTGAATACACAAACACCTAAACAAACAAACAAACAAAAATATTTATACCTAAACAAAAACAAAACCCACTGGAAATCACAAGCTCACTCTAAAAAACAATCATTACTACCTTCTAGCTCTGACTTACATCAGTACTATCAGCATTGTTAACTATTAGTTATTGATAAGTATAGCTCATATTTTTTGTGACATTTCCCTAACACCGCAATGTTAATAACTTTGTGCAGCTTGTTATTTAATCAGTTCTATGTATCTGTAGTACTGAAAAACCAATAAAAATAATTTAAAAAAAAAAGAAAAAGAAAGAAAAGCCACATGTCCCTATTATAGGGAGCTGCATAATATCCTAAAAGGGAATGGTAGTTTGAAGTCAAGGAGGCTGGCATGTGCCATCACCTTTCAAGATGAGGAACCAGCAGAATCATGACATGGTTTTCCAAGACCTTTTCTGCCAGGAGACTCCAACAGTGAACTTGGAGCACATCAGACAGAATGTTCATGGTAAGTTATGCATACAAGGGGGGGGGAGTAAGTACACTGTCAAAGATGGTGCACAGATGACTAGTATGCATGTACAAATCTTTCTTGCTTGATTGCTGATGGGACCTTTCAGTAAAGTGGAATGAAAGTTATTTCTTTCCTAGTCACTTTGTCTTGGTCTCTGTGATTTGCAAGAACTCTGAAATGGGGGCTTCTGAAAAGCACCCACCAAAACAGCCCTTATTTATGGGTACTGTCTACCTTACAGGGCTGTGATTTTGTCCTCCAACTTTACACTTGCAGTGATAGAAAGGCCGGTGCTGTTTGGTTCATGCTATAATGGTATTTGATGGGAAACAAGGCAGCATGTGAGAATTCAGACAGGCATCAAGTTATAGGACTATATAGGTGGGGAGCTCTGTTGGTCTTAGGCAATAGAATAAAGTATGCTTGTTCACTTTCTCAAAGAACTCCAAAAGTTTGGTGAGGCAGGACTTCTCTTTGCAGAAGGCATGCTGATTTCCCCCCAGCAGGCTTTGTTCCTCTATGTGCTTAATAATTTTGTCTTTGATTACAGTTTTTATTAATTTGCCCAAGACAGACATTAGGCTTAGATGTGTAAAACTTGGTACTAAGCAGGTCTCAAGATCTGGTGAGAGGTGTTGAGGTTGTTGCACCAGTTGGGAATAGTAACCACAATGCTATTAAATCCAACATTCATGTCAATGAAAAGTTACCCCTAAAGTCCAAAACTGTAACATCCAAGTCTCCTCTGGAAGGCTCTGTGACTAATTGATCCAATGCACAGTTATTTATGATGTCTAGGAATCTCATTTCTACAGCATGGCTTGAGCCCATGTTTACCAGTCCATGTGAGGGTAGTTGAAGTCTCCCAGTATAATAAAACTATATGCTTAGACTCCTCCCTCATTTCCATCTCCATCTCAATATCAGCCTCTAGGGTTTGATCAGGTGGGTGACAGTATACCTCTATTGTAAAACAACAACAACAACCCTAATAGACCAATATTTCCAACCATATGGCTTCTGTTGGATAGTTAATTCCCTGATAAGTTTTCTAACTTATTTAATTCTATGGCCCCATTGATGTACAGTGCAACACCTCTCCAAACCTGTTTCTCCCTGTCCTGCATATAGAGCTTATACCCAGGAAAAACTCTATCCCATAAATTCCCCCATTTCACCATGTTTCTGAGATACCTAATATATCTAGATTGTCATTGAGCACCAAGTACTCCAGCTCCCCCACTGTGGCTCAGAAACTTCTAGCATTGGAAGATAGACACTAATGATATGTTTCCCTCTCCAGCAACCCTCAGCTCCCTCAGACCCTTAGTTGCCACACATGGCCCTCATTCACCATTTTACCCTCACTCCCAAGTTCTATTATACTGCTGTCAATATTACCCCTATAAAGTGTTTATGTAATCATCCCTTTGGACTGACATCACAAATTGGAGGCTTCCCAGTTTCTGTCAGCTTTCCCCCGGGATGAGTTTAAAAGCTGCTTTGCTATCTTTTTGATATTAATTGCCGTCAGCCTTGTTCCCTTTGGATTCAAGTGACATCTGTCTCTTTTGCAGTGGTTCAACTGGTCCCAGAAAGTTCCCCAGTGTCTAACAAATCTAAACCCTTCCTCCCAGCACCACTTTCTCATCCACACATTGAGATCCCTGATCAGTGTTCCCTCTAAGCTGAGTTAGTGGGAGCTAGTTCACAGTTTTTTAGCCTCCGGCTCAGATATTTTTGTTGTAGCTCAGGAAGGATGGCTCCAGAACAAACTAATTTATGCAATAGCCAAATCACTCACTCACAGCTTTAATGCCAGTAGCTCACAAAGCAGAATTTTTGCTCACAAGACTCCACAGCTTGCAGGGAGCATTGTGGCGGATCTGTTCCTGTCTTGCTAGCCCTGCACATGGAACCAGCAGCACTTCTAAGAATGCTACCTTTGAGGTCCTGGCCTTTAACTTTCTGCCTAGTAACCTATTTCTTTTCTCCAGGATCACATGACTACATTTCCGAAAGCCATTGGTGACAATGTGCACCATGACTGCTGACTTCTCCCCCAGTACTATCAACCATCTAGACAGCTTGTGATGTCTGCAACCTTTACACCAGGCAGGCAAGTCAGCATGTGGTCAAAACACCTGTCACATATTTGAACACACACACACACAAACCACCTGTCACAGACCCCACTCTCTATATTCCTATATTCATCCACTACCAAAAGCCCATCTCCCCACAACCCCAGAAGGGTATCCTTAGTACAAGAGGATACTGGTACATCACCCAAGGAAGGGTCCCTTCTAAGGGATCACATATCTCCTCCTCAGTCTGAGGCCCTCCAACCTTGAGACTCTCACTCTCCATAAGAGCAAAAGAGCTGTGAGCAGAGAAATGGGACAGTTCTGGTAAGGCCCTGAAGGTCTCTTCCTTAAACTTCTCTCTTGGCCTTAGCTTTTCCAGGTCGGTAACACTAGTCTCAAGGGAACAAACCTGCTCCCTGAAAGCCAGAAGCTCCATGCAGTGAGCTTAGAACACACCCATGATTTTCACACAGTGGGTAGATAAGTCATACATGTGGAACTCTGCAGAACATTGGATAGCCCCCACTCTCATGCTGGCTTTCCACCTTCATAATTGGTTAGTAGTTCAAAAGTATCTTAGAGTGAAATAGGGTGCTTTTCTGAAATGGTGTGGATTTCTATAAGGATATAGCAGCACACCACCCTCCTTGCTGATGTGGAGCTTGTATGCCCTTTCTCAGGAAACTCAGAGGGATTCTCTCCTGCTCCCCCTTGACCTCCCAAGGCCAACTGCCCCATTAGCAGCCCTGTTTGAAACACCGCCAGAGGCATCCTGTGTGCCTTTTACAGGGTCAGCCCTCTAATGAGCTAATGAGGTAACAAACTGTGCTTTACAGCTGACAGCTGTAGTGTAGCTCCACCCCCTGGACAATAGCAGGCAACTGACTCACCACACTCAAGTAGAAGCTTGTGCTTCTAGTGCACTCACCAAAATCTAGGAGATTTTCACACAGACATATCCCAAACAGCTAAGATACCACACTACTTCAAGCAAGCAAACACACACTTGCCCCTCTTTTCCTCTCGCACCAACCCCAAGCTCAACTGTTTTTTTAGAAGCCCTTTCAAAGTACTTTTTTTAGAAGCCCTTTTAGAAGCCATTTCAAAGTACTTTTTTTAGAAGCCCTTTTAGAAGCCATTTCAAAGTACTTTGAGCAAGACTCTGTGTGCCTTTTATGTGGTCAGCCCTGTAATCAATTATTTCAAATTTCCATAATTTTATACCTATAAGTATGCTACTAAAATACACTATGTAAACAATAATATTCATAAAAATTTGAAATATTCCATGCATTTTTAGTGTTATAATTCTGGATATTCCAAATAGTTCTAAATCTAAACTGTGCATCCCTAGCTGGCTGCATGCTTGCATGTTATTAATGGGAGTGTACATACTTGGTGAATCATCATGGTGTTAGTGATATTGCAATATAATGATTGGTGGTTTTATATATGGCTACTATGAAGAATTGTAAAAAGTGCTGTGATTGGTGGATCAGAACAGAATTGCTAGGGTGTTACCTAGATTTTTTATCCCATCCTTCTTCAGAGTAGTTCAGGATGCTGTACTTGGGTCTGTCCCCACTGAGATTTTGCTGGATCTCAACTACTTACACTGGTGACATCTCCTGTGTATAAGCTGCCATTTTAGCTAGATCATACAATTCTCTTTTATCCATCTTTTTAAATGCATCTAATTAAAATTATAAATTATAACAGCCCTAACAAATCATGGTGCACACTCTGTTCCAAAAAGAAATTAAATTTTATTTCAGCTTCTTTCATGCATGTCTCCTACTCCTTTCTTTGTCTGTTTTTGAATTACTCTCCTGAAAATATAATTGTTATTGAACTGATTATCCTCATACTGACTCCATAAGCTCTTGCTAACACTAGTTGGTATTGGATGACAAACTACCTTTTTGAAGCACACATGTATCAGTAATTGATGTCATGCTCTGCTTGTCACTGGATTCATATTAATCATCCAGACTTTCCCAAAATGCTCGCCTCTGAATGTCACTGGGTCTTAAAAATAAAATAACACCAGAAACGAGGCATGTATAGTTTTCACCATTGCATTCTTTGCTTTGTGTTTTTAACCTTGACTGGAAAACAGCTATAACATCCCCTGTTCTTTTTTTCTATAGACTGAGTAAAGGGAACCTCCATATTCAGAGAAAGTAAATATTTGAATCCCAGAGTTAGAAGTGAACATAAGGGGGTGGCCTTGGCCTCTATGCCCTCTTTGGTAGCCTTCCAGGGCAATTGGTTCATCATAGTGTGAAACAGATTACTGGACTAGATGGACCACTGATCTGATCCAGAAGAACTCTTCCTATGTTCTTACATTGGACTCCAGGTTTTCGGCTTGTAAAAAAGGGGAGGAGGGAGTCCCATTTGACTACTGAAAAGGCTATCCTAGAGCTCATAAGACTTACATCACTGTAGCCTCTATGCCCTCTTTGGTAGCCTTCCAGGGCAATTGGTTCATCATAGTGTGAAACAGATTACTGGACTAGATGGACCACTGATCTGATCCAGAAGAACTCTTCCTATGTTCTTACATTGGACTCCAGGTTTTCGGCTTGTAAAAAAGGGGAGGAGGGAGTCCCATTTGACTACTGAAAAGGCTATCCTAGAGCTCATAAGACTTACATCACTGTAGTGATGTAGTAAGTATTGTAGTAAGTATTGATTTTTAAAAAGTGGCTAGATTCTACCCTTTAACAGTTATGATCCATTGTAGATAGATGGCACACCCAAGTAATTTGATGTTTAACATCTACAAATCGCTGCTACTAATGCCCCACCTATGGTCATGCCAGAAGCATGCAGATGACCACAGGAAATAAAGTACCTGTGTTATTCAATAGTCATTATATTTGCAGGAGGACTTGAGTCACATAATATCAGTCCCCAGCTGTTAGCCCATCAGTAAGCTGCTTCAGTGCTTCTAGTGTAGCTCAGTTGATAGTAAAATGGCAAGTATGGAAGAATACCCAGCTGCTTGCACCTATCTGAAAAACCAGTTGCTAAACTGTAGCAATTAGAAATAGCTTGTTTAGTGACAACTCTATTATTCTCTAGAGTACCTGTCTATTTTCTCTTGCGCAGCTTCCTGCATTTCAGAAACATGGTGGGAGTATATTTTAAGTCTGATTGCCCAGCTTATTACTTACTCATTTTTAATTCAAAGTCACAAGGGGAAAGGGATATATGCTACTATCCTGGTTTTGTTATACTGATGAGGTGTCATTGCCTTTGGGTTTTTTTTTAAATTGGTTCATGAGCTCTATTTTTTTCCTCAAACTGGGTATGCAGAGTTTATTACTATACAAAATCTCTGCCCACCCCTGATTTTTTGACCATAAGGGGGGAGGGATTTGCTGCCATCGTAACTGCTACAAACTGATAGAGTGTTATTGCATTTGGGTGGTTCGACCGTAGTTCACAAGTTATTGATTCATGAACTTGAGTCCATTTTCTGGAAGGAAAATTAACTGCCTCTTTTATTCCCCCCCCCCCCATGCAGAAGAAGCATCACTAGTTTTAGGGATTCACCATGCAGGTGATGCTTTACAGTGCATGATATTATGTCCTGTTCTAGAGTGAGATTGTTTTTTGATGTATAGAACTGTGTAAACACAACAATGCAGACTTTTTTTTTGATGTATAGAACTGTGTAAACACAAAGATTTTTTTTTGATGTATAGAACTGTGTACACACAACAATACAGACAGCTCTGGTTGATAAAATATGTACTCTTATTGAAATTAATGGTAAAACTCTTCTGGATTCTAATGGAGTCAAATTACAGCTTAAGTTTTCTTGTATCAGCCAGAATGGCAAATATCTACCACCCCTCTTTTTAAGGGAAATATCTGTGACTCAGGAGCAGAGCAGATGCTTTGCAATGGAAAGGTTGTGTGTTCAGTTCCTGGCATCTCTAGTATAAGGTATAAGGATCTGGGAAAGATCTTTCCATGCCCAAGAACACAGAAAGTGGCTGCCTGTCAAAGTAGGCATCTATTGAATTAGATGGACAAATGTTGTGCACAAGCAATTTTGCATGTTCTGGTCATACTGTCATAATCCATTGTAACATGCATTTTTGATAAAGTGGGACTCATCACAAATACTTCACAATAACTTCCATGACCAGAAATTCTTGGGAAAAAGGCTACTTTTACACAAGTTTTCCATAAATACACACCAATAGAACATTTAAGTAATAAACATGTGTAGGAGTGCACAGAAAACCCAAAAATACCCAGTATTTTTTGATTCAGGTCTATTAGAACTGCCGGGGGGGGGGGGGGGAGAGGAATTAGGATTTCCAAAAAATTCCAGATCCCAGTAACAGTATGGTATTCGGATCTGGGATTTTTCAGAAATCGTGAATTTTTTTGGTCCATTAGAATTAAGAAGAAAAATGCTGGTAAAAAAGAAGCCAGCACAGAGCTGAACCAGTGGGGAAAAATCTGCTTCCCATGGGCACAGCTGATCCTGGATGAGCTTGCTTCTCTTGCAGTCCTGTTTAAACCAGGCTGCAGCAGAAGTGAGCCCAGAAGCTGCTGTGCTACATGAAGCACATTGATCCTGGCAGCACAGAAGATCCTGGCTGGGTACACTTCTCCCGCAGTCCTGTCCTGAGCAGCTGCTTCAGCCTCCATTTTTCTTCCTTATCAGTTATTACAGAATGCTCTTCAAAAGGCTTAGAGATCACAGCACTATAAATCACAACATAAAGCAGGCATGGTACCTATCCAGGCCACCTTCTGTGTTGGTGTGATAATATTTAAGCTCACTTAGGTTGGTGCCGACCTGACATATTTTTTACAAATGAGCTTCCTATTTCTCAGTTCTTCTCTATAAAATTAATAATCTTGAATTTATTTTCAAGGAGAAATAAAACACCAAGAACCAGTTTTAAATGGTCTTTCCTAAAACAGAATTCTTTTTTTTTTTTTGCAAACAATTTTTTATTATTTTTCCAGTTACAAAACTTTACATAGTTACTTTTAAAATATTATCATCACTATCCGTTTTTCTATATAGCTATGTATTCTGATTACACCTAAAACAGAATTCTTTATTTAGGATAGTTGCTATGAGATTGCAATTAAGCCTTCTTTGAAGGCAAAGTACTCCTTGTGAAAATTAAGTGTTCCATAACTGCACCAAAAATAAATTCAGTCTCTGTTAATATTCTTACAGAAGAGAAAACTAAATGGTTTTCAACAGTCAATATAACTTGATTTCCCCCCATTTCTATGTATTACATAAAGTGAGTTATATATTACAGTAAACAATTAAAACAACCTGTTTGAACTGACAGTAGAATCCTGGACAGAGTTTCATCCTTCTAATCCCACTGAAGTCAAGAATGGCACTCTGTGAATTCTTTTTTTATTAAAAACCCATGTAATTATTGATAATGCCATTATTTATTTATTTGAATATTTATGTTCTCTCTTTTCCCATAGTACAAAAAGGTCCACAATATATAAAAGCACAAATTTTCCTTCAACCTAACAAAGCCTAATAAAGCAGAATAAAATCTAATTTGCCTCCTTAAACTGGAGGTAAGGCAGGATAGTATAAGCCTATCTTGTCAGATCCTGGAAGCTAAATAGGGTTAGTACATGGATGGGAGACCACAAGGAAGCTCTCAGAGGATGGCAATGGCAAAACCATTCCCTTCCATATAGTGGGAATAACAGCAGAAAAAGAATGGATACTCATCATCTCCAAGCAGGCCAACATTATTGAGAAAACAACCAGAAAGTGGCAAGCTGAAGACAATAGCTGGTATAGTGGACCTACAAAGATCTGTGTCTTTCAGATGTCTGGATCCTAGGGCTTAAAAGTTATCATTAGAATCTTGAATTGAACTTGAAAATATACTGGCCTATGAGGCTGTTTTAAAATACATAAGTTGTGTTCCCAACAGCCAGCACCTAAAAAACAATCAGGGTGCTGCATTTTGAACCAGTTGCAATTTTCTGGTGTTTTCTTTTTTTTTTGTAAGAAAGTTTTTATTTTTCAAAACATTAATACATTTGTTTTATACAAATCCTTTTTTCCATATTATATAACATTTTGTTCTATTTGTATAGTCTTGCTTTTATCTTGTATTGGCGGTTTCCCACCACATCTGAAGCATAACACATTTTCCACTTTATCCAAAATAGTAATATTTATCTCTATGTTTACATTTCTGGTAACGGTTATATCTTTAAAACAATTTTCTGGTGTTTTCAAGGGAAGTTAAATGACAGAATTACATTAGTCCAAACACAGTGTTATAAAAGCATGGGCCAGGTCAAGATATCCCATCGTTCAGGTCCAAGCTTGTGACTAAGCCTGAGGACAGACTGGCAGTCTGGCCTGCTCTGCCTCCACTTTAAAAACAGAGGCAGAGTGGCAGTCCAGACTGCCACATCTGCCTGGAGGAAGCGGCCCAAACGCAACGCATCCGGCGCTGCACTCCTCCCGCAGCAGCCGGGCACCACTTCAAAGTGGTGTCCTGGCTGCTGCGCGCACGTTCCACCCTCTTCCAGCGGGTGTGAACACGCGCCGGGCCGGGGGAGCCGCGCGGCATTCTGCTGCCACCGCCGGAAGCCACCCACAGTCTGGATGCTGCAGGCGGCTTCCTTGCGGTGGCGTGTGAACGCCGCGCGGTGGGGGCAATTTCCCCCGCCGTGTTCTGCTGCGCTGCGGAAGCGTGGCAGAACACCAATCTGTCCTCGGCCTAAAGTTCTGTGGAGATATCTCTGTTGGGGGAAAACCCTGTTCTTAGGAAATATTACAAACAGGAGTCACAGCCAAAGCCAAAACTCTGTACACATACTGACAGCATTATATAAATCAGGGGTCCTCAAACTTTTTAAACAGGGGGGCAGTTCACTGTCCCTCAGACCACTGGCAGGCTGGACTATAGTTTTTTTAAAAAAAACTATGAACAAATTCCTATGCACACTGCACATATCTTATTTTGAAGTAAAAAACAAACAAAATGGGAACAAGTGGCTAAGTGTGCAGAGACTCTAATCTGGGAGAACAGGGTTTGATTCCCCACGCCTCCACTTGCATCTGCTGGATGACCTTGGGCAATCCTGTGTAATACCTGGAAAAATCTGTACCAGCTCTGTACCAGCTGTTCTCTCAAGAACAGTTGTCTCAGAGCTCTCTCAGCCCTACCTACCTCACAGGGTGTCTGTTGTGAGGAGGGGGAGGGAAAGGAGTTTGTAAGCCGCTCTGACTGGCATGACTTTATGAGGCCTGGCTGCTTGTAAGCCGCTCTGACTGGCATGACTTTATGAGGCCTGGCTGAAGTGTTAATCAGTTAAACTGTTGAACAGGAAGGCCTGGACATCTCCCTGAATTACAATTGATCTCCACACTACAGAGATCTGTCCCCATTGAGAAAATGGTAGCATTGGAGGGTGAGTTCTATGACAGTATACTTCACTGAAGTCCTTCAACAAACCTGGACCTCCCCTAAGTATTGCCAACCTCCAGGTGGCACCTGGAAATCTCCAGCTATTACAGCTGATCTCCAGATCACCATGATCAGTTCTCCTGGAAAAAATGGCTGCTTTGGGCAGTGGATTCTATGGCATTATACCCTGCTGAGGTCCCTCCCCACCCCAAACTCTGCCCTCACCAGGTTCTGCCCCTCAAATCTACAGGTATTTCCCAACCCAGAGTTGGCAAACCTGTACCTGGCTAAGGAACTGCTTTCCAAACCAAA
Source organism: Lepidodactylus listeri (assembly GCA_029233225.1). Taxonomy (NCBI): domain Eukaryota; kingdom Metazoa; phylum Chordata; class Lepidosauria; order Squamata; family Gekkonidae; genus Lepidodactylus; species Lepidodactylus listeri. Next base: position 110,431,712 of record JARCFY010000001.1, on the reverse strand, counting down.
ACACAACATCAAAATCTTATGGTATGAATATCTTCAAATCCAGCACCTTCTCTCTCTCCCGCAAATACGCAACACATTTCAAAACCCGTTATCTGGGTTTGAAAAACTACTTCTATCGCCTCCTAGCAAGAAGGGTCTAATCTCCACCATTTATAAACTTCTTCTGCACGTGGAGCCTAACAAACTCCTGGCTTACCAACAAGCTTGGCACAACGATCTGAACTGCTCCCTGTCCAATGAACAATGGCTTGATACTTGGACTACCCTAACTAAGACGTCCAACTCACACTACATACAGTCAGCGGCTCACAAAGTTTTAATGAGGTGGTACCTGACCCCGGTCAAGTTAGCTCATGTGCATTCTAATGCCTCTCCTCTATGCTGGAAACTCTGTGGGGAAAAAGCCACCTACTTTCACTGTTGGTGGCTCTGCCCTCTTATAACTCAGTTTTGGATGGAGGTGATAAACAAGATTGCTGTTATTACCAACGTCATCATACCTCTTGATCCAGCTGTCATCCTGCTTCATTGCAAACCTCCACAACCTCTGCCTACATGCCTACTGGAATTAATTAACATTTTACTCATAGCTGCTAAGGTAGTAATTGCACAAAATTGGAAAAATAAATCTGCCCCTTCAATATTACAGTGGTTAAATAAGGTTTGGGAATTTTTTCTGTTAGATAAACTTTCTATATTTTCCACCAGCAAAACGAATGAAAGGGAACTACTTAACCCTATAGACAAATGGTACCCTGTATTGCAAAATGTGAATTTCGATCAGTTTGATTGGGAGAACATTATGGATGCTAAGTTCAAAACCTTTATCTACGGTTAAAATGTGTGCTACTTACCTTGATTTTGGTTTGTTCATGTTGCATTTGTTCATATGTATATTTCTCTCAAGTTTGTGCTTGGACCTTACAGAGCATACTGGACTATATAGCTTCTCTTAAATGTGTATGTTTATAAATCCTGAGTGCTTTTTCTTTTCTTTTCTTTTTTGTAATTTTTTTTTATTTTTCAACACATTAAAACTAATACATTTATCTTATACAAATCCTTTTTTCCATATTATATAACATTTTGCTCTATTTGTATAATCTTGTTTTTATCTTGTATTGGCGGTTTCCCACCACATCTAAAGCACAACACATTTTCCACTTTATCCAAAATAGTAATACTTATATCTATGTTTACATTTTTGGTAACAGTCATATATCTTAAAAATACTTATATACTAATTCTTACTTTCTATATTCTTATACAATTCTAAAATAAAAAACAACTTCATTATCTAATTATCCTTAATACATTCATATACTCTAATTCTATTGCTTTATGTTATTATAACCATGTATAAATGTAATTTTTCATGTCCCAGTATTTTTCAATATATTCTTTCAAATCTTTCCAATCTTCTAAAAAGGTCTCTGAGTACAGGTCATTCAACTTTCTAGTCCATTTATCCATTTCAGCCATATATAACAATTTTTTCAACCATTCCCACACATCTGGTATTTTTTCATTTTTCCAATTTTGTGCATACACCATTCTTGCTGTTGTTATCATATACCATATTATTGTCCTTTTCTTTACATTTATCTCTTCTAATTTAAGTCCAAGCAATAACATTTCAGGCAACTTCTTAAATGTACATTTCAAATTTTTTTCCATTTCTGCATGTATTATAGACCAATAAGTCTTTGCTTTATCACAAGTCCACCACATATGATAAAAAGAACCTTCTTTCTTTTTACATTTCCAACATTTGTTAGACATATTCTGGTTAATATTTGCAATTTTTTTTGGTGTCATATACCATCTGTACATCATTTTAAAACAATTTTCTTTTAAGTTATAACATGTAGATATACCCATAGCATTTTTCCATAAAAATTCCCAAGATTCCATTTCAATATCTTTGTTAAAGTTTATCACCCATTTTACCATTTGTTCCTTTACCATTTCATCAGCGTTAAACCACTGAGTGCTTTTTCTAATGATGTTTATTATTATTACAAAATAAATAAAAACAAATCGGAAAAAAAAAAACTGCTTTCCAAACCCTTGGAACCCAGAAAACATGGTATAGGAAGAGATGCTTCTCTACCTTAGCTACCTCTGCAAAGCCCCAAATTGACATAAGTCAGGGGTGGAGGGAACCATACCAGTTACCATATGGCTCTCTTCCCATACTACCTATTTAGGGCAGCAAAATGACAGCCCTGCCTTATGGCTAAGCAGAATGAAATAAACATGGCTCACCTCCCTCTATTTTCTCCTTTCCTCTGCCGCCCCACCAGCCATGGCCAGGACACTTACCTGTAGCCTCTTTCTAGAGCCCATTGTATTGCTTCCCATAACAGGCCTTATTCCTGGTTTGTTATAATTTTGTTGTTAGGGCCCATAATATTATTGATGAAGTTTGATGAATTCTTTTGTTTGACTTTCCAGGCTAATAGGTGCAAAGATCTGGGGTGATAATGGCAATATCTCTGTTTTAAGAATAAAAGGGGTGGGGTTTTTTTTGGATCTTAGAGGTTTCCAATGATTCTAAAAACTTTTCTCTCAGATTGTAACTGTGTAGCCTTTTTTACTGCCCATTGTTTTATATTTTTTGTTCCAAATTGGTTATTTTAGAGATAATTTCCAATTTGATTTTTTCCAATTTGCCCCTAGACTCAGCCTTCATTGCTTCCCACACAGTCGCATGACTGATGCCATGTTTGGATTTGTCCTTAAAATAGTTCTGTAGTGAGAAAGCTATTTCTGAACATAATATTGTTATATAAGAGTGAGATGCTAAGTTTCCATCCTATATTATTTATATTTTTATGCCAATTTTTAATACATATACAGTCCAGGAATGGTTGGACCATAATTTTTGGCCAATAGATATAGAATGGACTAGGTCAACTAGGTTTTTAGATGTAGTCTATTCTGGTATGAATATCATAGTGTGCCAAATAGTAAGTATAGTCATGCTCATAAGGATGTTGGATATTCCAATATATTGCCCAAACCATAGTTGTGAAACAAAGACTTCAGTTCGGAAGGGCCAGCTACAGTTCGGAAGGGCCAGTTTTTGTTAGGTGCATCCTTAATTTAGACCTGTCTATTGAGTTGTCAGCTATGAAATTGAAGTCTCCACCATTAAAAAATCACCCTTTCCAAAGGAGATCAATTTAGAAAAGGTCTTATTCAAGAAAGAAATCTGGTTATAGTTTGGGGCATATATTGATACAAGAATAACTTATCTTTCCTCCAGATAACCTGTTAGGAAGAAGTAACAACCTTGAGGTTCTAATTCAGTTTCTTTGGGAGAGGATCTACAATTTTTGGAGAGCAGTATTGCAACTTCACAAGATTTAGTAGAGCCCACAACATGAAATTGCTGAAAAAACCATGAAGATTTGAAAATTTGGTTAGAGGCAGGGTTAATTGCAGGAATAGAAGGTCTGGTCTTAATTTAGTTAAATTAGTTTGGATTCTGTTAAGTTTGATTTTACTGTTCAACCCTCTATAATTTAATGAAATAATTTTAATTTTATCAGCCATTGATGAAAACATGTACTGAAATAAAAATCAAGAATTTAATCATGTTGGTAATAAACCAATGAAATTAAGTGATTGGACACTGGAATCATTTAAAAAGTTACTAATTTTAATTATATATCAAAAAGGATGTTTATTTGGGCACACCACTTCCACTGCATATATTATTAAAAAGGACAATTTCACTTTGGGAAATTTTAAAATTGAAATTTTAACCCAAGAAACTAATTTGAAATTAAGATTGGCAAATTTTACCAATGAAAACATATTATTAATTCCTTAATAATTAATTAAATTTAATTAAATTTAATTAAATTTAATAATTAATTAAATCCAAAATTAATTATTGTTGAATTAAATAGGCCAAAGGAGGAAATAATTGAATCCCTTGTTAAAACAAAATAACCCCTGATTATTTCATGAATCAAAGTTAATGTTTTTCCCCTTTGTTTTAAAATTAAGAATTGGTAGGGAAATGAAGAAGTAGTAACTTTTGGATAGTTTTTGGTTAACCTAATGCTTAGATTTTCATTGACGTTCAGTTGACCAATGGATAATCCCCCCCCAACTTCCACTAAAACTGTGATAAGACCATATGTCAGTAGATGTGCAAAAAATGTAGAATATTGAAATGTACATACACAAATTAAAATAACCTCTCATATTTAATGACAAGCTAACTGAAACCCTCTTTTCTATCTCATAGTCAGTACATTTCTCAACTAAAGCACAACTGAAAAAAGAAATTTAATAAACACCATGAAAAAACAACAAGAAGGGACTCTCATGGGGTCAAGCTTCCAGGAAACTGGAGAATATCCAGAAAAAAAAAGAACTCTTGTCCTGTACCTGGAGCTTCAAACCTACTATCATAACTAACATATATAGCTGCCTCTCCCCAATCCCCCTCCCCTAAGAGCTTGGAATAAAACCAACATTAAAAGTATAATCTCTGTAAGATTAAACAACACTCTCACTATAGTGACAGTCACCCGCAGGCAAAAGCAAAAACCTTTAAATCAGCACAAAGCGTGAACATAACAAATGTCTTCTTATTTCATATTTGCTGTAAGGAACATTGAAAGATAGTTCACATCTGACAGTGGTAGCGCAATTTGAAAAGTGCAGGAAGAATAATTTCCAGAAGAGATTGTGGACTTCTTATTACAATAATGTTAAAGAATTACTGTCTTGGTTTCTTTTTCCATTTTGGAGTATTCAAAGTGCTGTCCAACTTGTGTTTCTATGACTTGTAGGGATTTTCAGAAAATAATTCTAAATTCAGGGATTGAAGCAAACCATGTGCCATGTCAATATCAGATGCAATGTAGGTTATTCCATGGATATTTACAACACTGTTGCTGGAAGGAGACCACTTGTAACAATTTTCAGATCTCTGTGCTTAGATAGTGTTTCCACAGAAAGATCTGGGAACACATAGATCTTGGATTCTTTGTAAGGAAGGTAATAGCGGGATCAGACTAGCTGCATTTTTTCCCTTTGTTCTAGTGTCAGGGACTTCAGCAACTATGTCCCTTGGTCTAATGAGATGAGAGTTGTTTGCTCTGTCTGTAAGCTTTATTAATAAGCAGGGCAACCCCTTTTTCTAGATCTAAAGTTGTGGCAAGCCATGATGCTAGGAAGATTGTAAAATCAGACTTTTCTTCCTCCTCTTCATTAAACCCTCTGGATTTCAGGTTAAAGTCTTTAAATTTATTCTCAAAGAACATTACTTTTTCAAATTTAGAGCCCAGTGGCACCTTTAAGACAAAAAAGGTTTTATTCATGGTAGGAGCTTGCACACAAAAGCTCATGCAAATAAAACTTTGTTGGTCTTAAAGGGGCCACTGGACTCTAAATTTGTTCTACTGCTTTAATATAAGACAGGATCTTTTGCAGTTGTGATCTCAGCTTGCTTCCAAGATATTTGGGTTTGATACTTCCCACTTCTTCATTTCAGTCAAGTGAATACAATTGAATATCTTTTTTATTAGGCGGGGGGAAATGGACCTCAGACTTCAAATGTCCATCATGGTTGGAATTGATCCTGGAAGTCCTCCTCCACCATCCCTTCCAGACTGCCAGGGCCAACTAGACCAAATACCAGACTGTGCCATGGTAAGTGCAGGGAAGAACAAGCCACCTCTGGTCATTTTAGTTCTCATGGTTGAAATTTCCCCCATTTTCTCTTGAAACATGGACAAGATGGAGGTAAAAGTTTAGTTCTTTGTGGCTTGTCTCTCCCCAGCCAGAAGGTAAGAAAGCTTCTTTGTGTCAGAGAATTTATAATTGCTGTCTTTCTCCCTCTCCCAATGACCTTATTGTCCCTTTCTTTTTATTCTATCACTTAGTCTTCTTAGTTTATGGCTCTATGAATGACACTTAGTTGTGAATGAGATCTGGACTGGCTTTGTTCTGGCTTAGGTCCATCTGTATTTTGATATTTCTGGCTTGCTTGTGTTGGGGTGTGACTCAGAGCTAAACTAGACATGTGGCAGTTATATGTCCAGTTTATGGCTGAAGGGTCTAATCCTAATTGCTGAAGGGTCTGATCCTAATTGAGCCCATGTAACAGTGGGACAAGGCAATCTCATTCCCCTAGCCTATTCAAATGCCCCAAAGTCCCCTCCTCACAGCTTGTTAGACAATTGAAAAGGTGTGTGTGTGTGGGGGGGAAGATTGCCTTGTTCTGCCATGACCATTTTTAAATGGCTAAATTCTCCTCTAAAATGGTATTAGCAGCCACAAATCGGATCCATGACAGCTGTAACATCTAGTTTGGTTCTTATTCCCCCACTTGCATTTCTGCAATGTGCCTGTTTCCGGCTGCAAAAGGACACTTTTCCTCTCTGGCCCCAAGTTAAATAAATTTATATAACCTTGATATGAATTCTGGAGTGAAAGACATTCACCACAATGTTGTTTATGAATCTGGTACACAATAGACCAGAGCAAAAGCAGAAGGGGGGGGGGACCTGAATATCAGTAACATTCTTGTTAAACCTGGCTAATCTAAAATCTTTAGTACTACATGTTTATAGAAGCAATTAATTTAAAATTATATTGAACTGCCAGGGTGAGTTGGAATAGTAAAGTCAAGCTTCAGACAAATTATGATTAAAATAATGTATGTTAAGTTTCTAAAGACAAGTTGTTCTTTTCTGGCTCTTTTTCCTTTCATAAATCAAATCTCTGGGCATTCAAATGCCAGATAAACAAACTGTGAGCATTATTTTGACAACCCGTTTCCTGTTAGAAACAACAATAAACAATGCCCTACTTTTTGGAATACATTCTTGGCTACCAATACCACTGAAATGATCTGCTAACAATGAAAACAAGTGCATGGTAAATGTATTCTTGAACAATTTCTCACTGAAGCAGAAGTTGTTTGGATCTGTGGCATGGAAAGAATACAAAACAAGGTAAACTGAATCTTGCCAATGAGCAGTCTAGAACAATGGTCCAATTTGTCCAGACTGTAGACTGCCCCATGGGATCCATTTTAAAAGTTTTACCTTTTATTTAAGGTCACAAGTAAAAAGTAGCACACTATTATTGCATGTTGTCATGCTGTAAAGAGTGTTGATGCAGTCATTGGAAGAAGGAAGGGGCACAATTGTATTTGGGGGGAGGATCTGCAACAGGCAGAACAAGCAATCAAAACTAATGAAGTGCTTTGTGGCATTAAAAGTTAAGGGAAATGTATATAATGGACAAGATTACTTATTAAGTAAATCAATACGAATCCCATCAATCCTGTTCTGATTTTGTTGAAGTTTGGTCCATTGTATTAGAATATTTGACATGACTTGAAATGGTTCCGAATAACTTAAAATCTTTAGTTTTAGTATAATTGTGTAAAATTTATAAGATGTAATGTCTGGTATTGCTTTGTCCCTATAGATTTGGTGTTTGTTAACTAGTAATGATAATTTGGAAAGTTAGTAGAATGTATTATATGTATTGTTTATAAAATGCTGAATAAAAAAAACCTGATGAAGTGCAGGTTAATAGGATGTCAAATATAACAGGGATGGCAAAGATTCAACTATGCATCCCTTATATCTTTTTGGTCCAATAGACCCGAATTGGGGGGGGGGGATTTCTCCCCCACAACCCTAGCAAAGAAGTCACACCATCATTGCTACTTTTATAAACAATTGGTAATTGCTACAGTAGTGTTCTGCAGAATACTAGGCACATGCTGCTAAAAATAGCATTGCTGTGGGAGAATTAATTTGTGAAATTTTATGAATTCAGTTTGGGAGGAACCTGGATCTCTTGGGCTTAATGGAATCATAGGAATATTATTGTGGCTGTTTAGCTTTATTAATCACAAGAATTTCTCAAGAACCCCCTTCTACAATTTAATCTAGGACACCTGTTACTTTCTCTAATTGTTATTACTGTTCTGGAAACACAATCTCAAAAACTAATGTGGATTGGAATATTAAGCTTCTACTGGGAAATATGGATAATTAAAACCAAAACAAAACCATCACTGGGCAGCCCTTTGTGAGCCTAATCCATTACCTAGGATCCATTACCTAGAGTACAATGAGATAATCCCATGTATAACTCCGTGTGTTCCTTGAGGAAATTTGAATGCAAATATGATAAAGATTCCTGGTTGTTTTTTATATGACTGTGCATATTGGGAAAGCTATGGCTCAGTAGTACAGCATCTGCTTTGCATGCAAAAGGTGACTGGTTCAATCACCGACAACTCCAGTTAAAAGGATTAGTATTGTGATTTCAATTTCAATTCAATTTCAATTTTATTATATTATGGTCCACAACTAGATATTAGCATTGTGATGTAAGACCTCAGCCTGAGACTCGAGAGTTGTCATTTTGAATAGACAGTGCTGATCTTTATAAACCAATGGTCTGATTCAGTATATGACAGCCCCAAGTGCTCATGTGTATGTTCAAGGTAGTTATATACTCTACAGATACTAAATGTGTAAACTGCTACCTTCTTCTACAGAGTAAAAAAGACCAAGTAGCAGTACACTATTAACATCATTTGTTGTTGCATCAGTCACATAGTCGAGTCCAACTCTTTGCAAGGCCATGAACCACATCACGCCAGGCACTCCTGTCTTCTGTCGTGCTCTGAAGTTTGCTTAATTTCATGTTCATTGCATTGATAACAATGTCTAACCATCTCATCCTTTGCTGTCCCCTTCTTCTTTTACCTTCAAACTTTCCTAGCATCAGGGTCTTCTCCAGTGAGTGCTCCCTTCTCCTTTGGTGGCCAAAGTATTTGAGCTTCAGTATCTGGCCTTCCAGGGAACAGTCAGGTTTGATTTCCTTTAGGATTGACTGATTTGATCTCCTTGCAGTCCAAAGGACTCTAAAGAGTCTTCTGCAGCACCATAATTCAAAAGCATCTATTCTTCGGCACTCGGCCTTCCTTATAGTCCAGCTCTCGCAGCCATACATTACAACTGGGAATACCATGGCTTTAACCATACAGACTTTTGTTGGCAGGGTGATGTCTCTACTTTTTATTATGCTGTCTAGGTTTGCCATCGCTTTCCTCCCAAGGAACCGGCATCTTTTAATTTCATGGCTGCAGTCACTGCTGCAGTGATCTTGGATCCCAGGAATGTGAAGTCTGTCACTGCTTCCATGACTTCCCCTTCTATTTGCCAAGGAGTGATGGGGCCGGATGCCATGACCTTAGTTTTTTTGATGATGAGTTTCAAACCAACTTTTGTGCTCTCCTCTTTCACTATTAGCAAGAGGCTCTTGAGGTCCTCTTCACTTTCTGCCATTAGAGTGGTATCATCTGCATATCTGAGGTTGTTGATGTTTTCCCCGGCAATCTTAATTCCGGCTTGTGAATCATCCAGGCCAACATTTTGCATGATGTACTTGCACATAAATTAAATAAGCAGGGTTACGATATGCATCCTTGTCGTACTCCTTGTCCTATGCTAAACCAATCAGTTGTTCCATATCCAGTTCTAACTTTATTTATTTATTTATTTATTTATTATTTATACATTCGATTTATTGATCGCTGCTTCCCACCCACAGGCGGGCTTGCAGCGATTTACAATTTGTTTGAAGACAAGGGTCTAACAATTCAATTCAGTGGGGGAAGGGAAGACAACACATATAACTGAGTCTTTTCTGTTGGCTTTTTTTTTTTGTTGACGAGTCATGTTCCGGGCTCAGTGTTTGTTCCGTTCCTTCTCAGCTCCACACCGCCACCGCCTGGCAGGCTGCTTCATTGCAGGAGATCGGGATGAATTCCTGTGCGAGATCTTCCAGCTTAATTAGCCAGCGCTGACAGATGAAACTCAGATACTAACACCTAATTATCTGAGGATTAGGTGTGCCCACTTTCTTAACAGTGGTTCCCAATTTTATCTACTTGCCGAAGCTTTCGAATCGCTGGGTGGACGATGAGCTGGGGACGAAGCTGGCTGCTCAAACCAGCGCGGGGCTTGAACCGGCAGAGGTCTGCTTAGTTCAGCTGTTAAGCAGCGGATTAACTTGCTGCACCACCACTCCCCTTTCACTTTCACTTCTTGACCCTTATACAGGTTTCTCAGAAGACATGTGAGGTGGTCTGGGACTCCCATCTCTTTAAGGAATTGCCATGGTGTGTTGTGATCCACACAATCAAAGGCTTTAGCATAGTCAATGAAGCAAAAGTAGACTTTTTTTGGGTACTCCTTGCTTTCTCCATAATCCAGCAAATGTTGGCAATTTGATCTCTAGTTCCACTACCTCTTTGAAACCCATCTTGTTCTTCTGGCAGTTCTCTATCCACATACTGCTGAAGCCTAGCTTCATAACATCATAGCCTTCTACAAATCTGCTTGTATTCTGAAAAAGCAAACATGTCCCCTTCCAGATGGATTGTGAGAGAAATAGAACATGAGTTTCACATAACTGTTCTTTATCTGGGGGAATTAATTTAAATCTATTATTTTGCCTTCAGTTAAATTAGTCTCTTGGTATTTAATAACAGATGCTAATTAATCTAATTTTTTATCAATAGAATGTAAATCTGCATTAATTTTAGGCTATTTTATTATTTTAAATTAGCCTTATCAAGGTCTGTCTGTGTTGCAAATGAGTATATACAATTAAAGCACAACACACCCCCACATACACACAAAATGGGGAATTATTCAGTGCAATTCCAAATCTCACACATCCATTATGTCAGTATTTCCATTAAGGATCACTGGCTAATGTATTGTGAGGCACTCCAAAGGGATCTGTCGAGGATGGGCGAGTGGGTATCAGCATGGCAAATGGGGTTTAATGTGGCCAAGTGCAAAGTGATGCACATTGGAGCCAAAAATCCTAACTATAAATATACGTTGATGGGGTCCGAACTGGCAGAGACTGACAAAGAGAGAGATCTTGGAGTCGTAGTAGATAACTCAATGAAAATGTCGAGACAGTGTGCGACTGCAATGAATAAGGCCAATGCTATGCTATGCAATTCAAGGGAATTGAAAACAAATCAGCCAGTATCATAAGGCTCCTGTATAAATCGATGGTGCGTCCTCATTTGGAGTACTGTGTACAGTTCTGGTCGCCACACCTCAAAAAAGATATTATAGCATTGAAAAAAGTGCAGAAAAGGGCAACTAGAATGATAAAAGGGTTGGAACACTTTCCCTATGAAGAAAGGTTGAAGCGCTTGGGGCTCTTTAGCCTGGAGAAATGACGGCTGAGGAGTGACATGATCGAGGTTTGTAAGATTATGCATAGGATAGATCAGGTAGAGAAAGAAGTACTTTTCTCCCTTTCTCACAGTACAAGAACTTGTGGGCACTTGATGAAATCGCTGAGCAGTCAGGTTAGAACAGATAAAAGGAAGTATTTCTTCACCTGAAGAGTAATTAACATATGGAATTCATTGCTACAGGAGGTGGTGGCGGCTACAAGCATGGACAGCTTCAAGAGGGAATTAGATAAACATATGGAGCAGAGGTCCATCAGTGGCTATTAGCCACAAATTATAGATAGGAACTCTCAGTCTGGGGCAACATTCTTGGTGCTTGATTGGGGGGGGGCAACAGTGGGAGGGCTTCTAGTGTCCTGCCCCCACTGCTGGACCTTCTGAGAGCACCTGGTGTTTGGTGTTTTTGGCCACTGTGTGACAGAGTGTTGGACTGGATGGGCCACTGGCCTGATCCAACATTGGCTTTTCTTATGTTCTTATGTATTTCTGATGTAGATGGAGGTTGCTATGTCATAGGGATATAGCTGTGACAGATGAGGTCACAATAGCTTTAACTGATAATCTTTCAAGCTTGAAGAGTTTGCTTTCATGGCTTCTGCTGAAGCATTTCTGTGCTATCAGTGATCAATGAGATTTTGTACAGCCAAGTTTTCTCAGCAAAACACTCTTTTTTCCCCTTCTCTGTTAGGCATTGAGGCATTAAGAAATATACTTCACTGATGAAAACATAAATCATAATAATTAACAGGTAGCAGAGGGTAGAAAGCCAAGCTGAGAAGCATGATCTTTAAACATCTGTGAAGTACTCTTAAATGATAGAAATGTCCCCGAAGCCCAGATGCTAGAAAGTCATTCCTAATATAAAATTCTTTAATAATCAGAAATTAATTTTAAAATGCGCTAAAATGTAACCCTCTCTCCTTTTGGATTTCTCCTAGGACTGTTTTATGGAACTTAATATATGAAGTACAATAAAACATCATACCCCCAAAACATCTCAAAGATAAAAATCTTTATATAAAATTGTAATAGTTCCTGCAATAAAAATCATTTTTGTCCTTCAGTTTTACATTCTGGCAAGAAAAAAGCCAGACAAGAAAGTCACACAAGAAAAAAAATCCACATTTATTCTTTTGCTCAGGTTATTTTGTTGAATAAATCTACAGCTTACTATTCATGTCTCCCACACTTCCTTTCCACACAGCGTTATCACTCATTGTAAGAAATGTGGATATAAGAGCATAAGAAGTGCCCAGCTGGATCAGACCAATGGTCCATCTAGTCCAGTATCTTATTCCACTCAGTAGCCAACCAGTTGCCCTGAATGGCCAATAAACAGGTCAAGGTCTTCCCCCAGGTTGTTTTCTAAAAGTAGCATTCAGCGGCTTCTTATCTCTGAATATGGAGTTTCATTTTAGTCCTCATCATGGTTAGTGTTCATTGATGGATCCATGAAGTTTGTACCATTTTTGAAAAAATGAATCATTGGGGCTTTTCAGACTTCAGCTGACTTTTGTGTTTTTGTGTGTGTTGTGCCACTACTGATGGTCATGCTATCAGTAGGATCAGTTCAGACTCCCCCTCAGAACTTCCATCTGTTTTGGGTTTTGTTTTGTTTTGGCAGGGTTTTTGCACATGGATTGAAGCATTTGAGCATTTCAGCAGCCTCATTTGCTCTGCCTTCTTTACATAAGAGTAGCCTCATTTACTCTTGTGTAAAGCTCAGTAGCTGAAGCACAAAAGATTATTTGCATCATTGGCTTTAGTACTGAAGAGGGGGGCATGACTCTGGCTCAGACTGGAGAGAGAGGCAGATAGAGGCTGAGGACAGACTGGCAATGTAAAGCGGGGGCAAAGTGAAGGGAACTGGTGCGGGGGGAAAACTCCATGGAGCTGGCCGTTCATACTGGCCAGAGCAATGCGCAGTGGTGCCGATACGGAGCGTTCAGACTGCCGCGGAGCCGGTGCGCGCGGCTCGCGTGGCTCGTGCATGCCATTGCACTTTTTTTTGTTTTCCCTTTGATGTGTTTCGCACATGCGCACATGTGCCGGCGCGTTCACACTGCCGCCTCTGGATGCCTCCTGCTTCTTCCGGTTCACACTATTCAGAAGCGGGAGGCATGCGGAGGATGGCCCCTAAACACTGGTTTTACCCGGTGTCCTGTTAAAGCGGATGGAAAGCGACTGGGAGACGGGTAAGTGCGAAATGGAGCCGAGGGACAGATGCGCATGTCTGAACGGGCTCTTTTCTTCCACTTCCGACGCGGGGCTGCCCCGCTTTACATTGCCAGTCTGTCCTCGGCCAGAGAGGTGACTAGACCAGACCAAGAGAGACAGAGTGAGACTCACACACTTGCAAGTCTGAGCAGAGGAAGCTGCCCAATGCAGGCACCTTTGATCACTAAAATGTTTTGCCACTGAGATGCAATTAAAAAAAAAAAAAAAAAAACACCCACACTAGCCTGCCCTTTCTGAGCAGGTTTTGCAGGCTGGTGGGTTGTGCCAGTAGTCAGCAACTTGAAAAACTTAGTTCAGATTACAGAGTAGGAATGTGTATTTGACAATACTGAGCTGAAAAAATATACAAAAAATACCTTATCAATATTTTCTAGATTTTTTCTCAACCAAATATAAATGTTGGTATTGTCTAAGCTATCCAAAATGACTGAGCCCAAAAAATCTTTTTTAAAAAATAATATTTTATTAATTTTATAATAAACATGTTAAGTGTATCAAAATACATGAACAATATAACAATATAACAACATAAACTATAATACTTTTCCAAGTAAAAAGAAATGAAGTAAAGTATGATAACAAAGTGCAATGCATAGAAAGTTTCTTCTATAGTACTTAAGTAAAGCTGGACAAAATACATCAAAGTTTCGGTGATCATTCTATTCATTTAAAGAGTAAAAGGTTGATATGAAGTAGATAAACTACCATGAGCCTGTATAATATTTCGGGTGATCTCACAAACCAATTGGTTGTATATTAAAGTATTACCATAGCCATGGTTCATCTAGGACTTTGGGTATAAGCTCAAAAAAACTTGAAAGTATTTGGGATTTTTTGGATCTGCCAGATAGCTGATGTTTAAAGGGATTGCTTCCCTTTAAATGCTTTCCCAGTGAACTCACCACTTTGGAGTGCACTCACGGTGTGGCTTGCAAAAGGCATTTAAAGGGAACATAGTCCATTTAAATGCCTTTCTCTCTGGAAATAATGGAGGATGGGGCACTTTCTTTTGGGGCCCATAGAATCGGACCCCCTGATACAATCTTTTTGAAACTTGGGGTTTTTTTTGAGGAGAGACATCAGCAGCTATGATGCAGATTTGATGCCTGTACTTCAAAAAATAGCCCCCACAGAGCCCCGATCCCCCAGATCAATTCCCTATTATACCCTATGGGGACTATTGTCTATAATGGTACCCATAAGGTACAATGGACCCCCCAAAATTTGGGAACTCAAATATTTACTGAATTTGAATACTATACCAGTACTAGGATTCAGGAATATTGGGAAATGCTGATGGGGGGGGTCAATATACCCAAACTCCCCCTCCCAATGGGTTTTATTTTTGCACACTACTATTACAGAGCTGAGGTTTTGTTGCGAATACATTTTGCTTCCCCCCAAAAAAGTCAAGGAGAAACCAGTTTTATTAGGAATGGGCAAGAATGGGGAAAATATGGGAGAGTTCTGGGATGTTTATGAAGTTGTGTGAACATGAGAAAAAAAACAACCATGTTTACATCAGGTAATGCAAGTGGATTTTTAAGGTAATGTGAAAGACCCATTAGCCATTGTTTGCATATATAGTTAAGTAACATAAACAGTATTATCCCAGTTCCTGCACCTGTAGGACTATGATTTGGGGCTTCTTTAGATCCTGGTGCCTTTTACAGTCAGAGGTACAGGATGAAGGAGGGACAAATGTAACTAGGGATTAATAACCAGCTTCTCCACTTCACTCTTTTCCTCTCCTCCAGCCACCTTCTTCTGGCTGCATGGAAGATTGATGGAAAGATGTGCCATATGGGCAAAGTATTGGATCCTGCAATACACACAGAAAAAAATGAATTGACTTAATGCAGTTCTGCTAGTATAACACCTTGGGCAACAATTAATGCTTTCCTTTCTATATTTTATACATGTGCTAATATTTTATAGTATCCAGAAATTGGTTGCACAGTATCTGGCAAAAGTGGAAATACAACAAGTCCAACTTGGTGCAAGTGGCAACTGCAATTGTAAGCCAACAAGGCATTTTATATACTCTTATGAACTTTAATATCATAAGTTTGACCTTTGGAGTTGGTTCTCTGCCTAAGGCAAAATCACTCTCTATTGCCATGAGAGGTTCCAGCCCACAGCGGGAGACTTCCTTCAGAGTTCACACTTGCATAAAGAGTAGAAATACATTTCAAAGAACTCCCTCATGAAGAACATGAAATACATTTCAAAGAGCTCTCACATCTACTTCACATGCACCCATTATCTGGGAAGCCAAGACTCCATTTCAAAGAGTCCTTTTCTCCTTTATGCTGGCCTCTTCACACCTGCCCCCAGCAATTCCAGTAAAAGATTAGGTTGCCCAGCAACTAATCGCCATCCATCAAGTGACCTGGCCGAAGCCATCACAAGACCAGAGATTGGCGCCAAGAAGACCGACCAGATGGCCCAGGTGTTAGATCCTGATTAGCACCTAGTTTTGCAATATTGCTCACTCCTTCCTGCCCCCTCCAACTATGACACTGACCAATAGAAAGACTAGAAAGGACGGACAACCTAGTGGGTGTGACAATGGGACGTGGTCAGCGCAGCCCACCCAAATGCCACCTGATAAAAGATCTTGCACAATAGAAATAGTTAGTTTAGCTTGCCCTCCTCGACCCCTATCTTCTTATCAACCTCTCATGTCCAGCTTCCTATACCCAGTACCTTGCCTCCATCTGTAATCCCTGGTTTGCGCAGCCAGGACTGGAGTGTGCATCTGCAGGTTCAGATCTCGCTCCCCCCTATTTTTCCACTCATCCCTCCTCAATCTTCTCGTGGAAGTGATTCACCCTCTATCAAGACAGGTAACGTGACTCCCCCTCAACAATACTCCTGCTCATGCAAACGTGCTATTTTCTATCTAATTTCCCCTAGACCTTGTATGCATGTGGTTTTTATTATTATTCCTTGTATGCTTGAATAACATCTTAATAGTAAACATCATTTAAAGAAACCACGCAGTCTCCACGCCTATTTACTGAGAACTTCCGGGGAAGTGGGACCTTGGTATAGTTGGCAAGAACCCGCTATCAAGACAATTGCTAAACGTAAATTAAGGCAATTCGGCTAACACAATCTTTTTCTTGAGGAGCTCTAGTGCAAGCAGAAACCACAAGCCTATATAGCTTTCCCTATTGATCTTCACTAACTAATTCCTATTTTTCTACCTCAGAACATCTTTGGCTAATTTCCAGGGTCACCTGGCAAGTTACTGTCTTTACTAATGTGGCCATGCTATTATTACAAATACATACATTTTAATGCACACATTAATATTTTCAAGTTTGGGTCTTACCAAACAAGTTACAGTTTGGCTTATATTTCTGGATGTATTCATTAAATTGAAGTTGAAGGATAGCCCAGTATACATTGTCTTTTTTTATATAACAAGAAAGGTATGTAGCCTAATTCTAACTGTTGTGATTTATCTGTGTTTCTGAAAGATCAATAGCAGTCTTCAGAACCTTGGCAACATAGAATGTTATATCTTCTCATCCTTACTCCTACTTGAAGTCTTTGAATGCAAAATTTTATGCATCTGACAAAATGGCCTGCAAAAGCTTATGCCACAAAGGATTTACATAATCAATTACAAGAATTGATCCAGTTGGTAATGTTTGTATGAACTGCATGTTCAATGTATTGATCAATTTCTATTTAGTTAGCAGTTAGAGGTATTTATTGTTTCTAAGTAATGTATTCAGTTCTATGTTACTAAGGATTTTACAGTTCTAGACAACAGTTTGAACATTTGTGAACTGCAGTATTGGCACTCAATTATTTATAAACTAGTTCTATACATATTGGATATCGAGCCCAATCCTAGATATTTTCACTTGGAACTAAATTCCACTAGGTTTAGTGGTATGCATTTCCAGGAAAGTCTGCCTATCAGTCTTAGACTGTCAGGCTTGACCTTTGGATCACATGAATTAAAGTTGTATTCATTTATCATCTATCTCCTTTACTAATTATTATAATTGTTCTAATGGTCTCAAATTGTTGCTAATATTTAATAACAGAGTTTTGGATTATTGCATAATGTCTATGTCGTTTACTGCAGTGCAATTCCATTCTCATTTCTGTTACATAGCTACTAGTAAAGTGCCTAGAAAAAGTGATTTCCCCACATCTAGTTTGATTACAGACTCCAAACTTCACAGTTATCTGTTGGAGTTCATTCCTCATGGAACAATTAGAATGAAATACAGCAAACTACTGTTTCTCAGGACACTGTAGCCTAAGCTGACAAACATGTGGTATTAGCAACTTCATCATGGTAATGCAACACTACATGGTTGACAGCTTTGATTTCTTCTTCGGCAGCTTAATGTTTACATTAAAATATTTTAATTCTATTGTAATTTAAATTTTGCAATATATTATTATGAATTATGAATATTAAAAAAGTAGGAGAAAATCACAGATGCTTAAAAATTATGCATGGTCTGAAGAAAGTAGGAATGATGCAATGTTCACAAAACAAATGCTCCATAAAACTCCTTACAGGTTGAGTGCTAATTGCCATGGGTGAAATAAATGTTTTCCCACCGGAAAAAAATGAAATGTAAAGTACTTCACTGTAGCTTGATGGTGTCGGCCCACTACTTCAGGGTTATTATCTACTTACCTGCTTTCTTTCAATGAAGCTATTCCTTCTGCTGACATTTGTCACTCTCCCTCCCTTACGCACTCTCTCTGTCTCTGTCTCTCTCTCTCTCACACACACACAGACAGAATGTATTTTAAAGACATTTATTCCACGAAGGCATTTTTTATTTTATTGTATGCATGACAGTAAGCTTCTTTATTGCACAAAAATAGGCACAATCCAGTGCAATTGTATTATTTTGAGTTCCTTATAATTTCAAGGTACAGTACAACATGTGCTTCAGTATCTCTTATTGTAGCTGGCACTTTGATTTCCTCCAATCATATAGAAAGAAGATCTAATTTTAGAAGTGAAAGTTGCAAATAGTAAAATGATGATTCTACTCTTACCCTCAAAACCCTTTTCCTCAGTTGAACTCCAGTACTAGATGAATGCTTTATTGAGAGAAAATTGCTTGAGAAAGTGGGACTCAGGGGGGCGTGGCAACACTGCAGACAATGGTGGATGTCTAGAGCTCCTTCTCCCCGACGCATGCCTTGCTAAATCATTCCTAGCCTCTGTTTTGACACACCGACTTGACTTTGGAGGATGGGTAAGAAAACTCATAATAAGCCAGACCAGAAAACTGCACCCTCGAATGTACTGCCTACTTATTTTACTCAAGGAGGGAAAAAGCTTGAAGAAACCTGTTCGGGACTTAAAATGGCGGCTGGGACTTCAGTGGCTGAATCGGATGACTCCCCAGTTACTCAAGGTGATATCTCTTTACTGCTATATAATTTAGAACAGAATATTGCTAAGCAAATTTGCACAGAACTGAAACCAATAAAAGAGCAGATGGAAAACCTAACAACTACAATACAGCAAGTTTCTAAGACTGCTGGGACTGCTCTTGAGGCGGCGATAACAACTCACGAGGAAGTAAAACAGTTACAATCTACAGATAAATGGCTAAAAAATAAAATCATGACTTTAGAGAATCGTTTTAAAGAGCATAATTTGAAGTTTCGAGGGGTGCCTGAGAAAGTGGAAGAGTCCCAAGATTTAAAATCTTTCTTAGCTAATTGGCTAGCTCAAGCTTTGAATCTGGAGGAAGATGTTGCTTTATTTATTGACTTTACATACCGGGTGAGCTCTTTAAATAAATGGCCAGAATCCTATGCAAGGGATATTATAGCAGCGTTCCCAGACTTGAAGATCAGAGAGAGGATACTTAAAAAATCAAGGATGGAAGGAGGACTTACCTTACGGGACTCAAAAGTAACGATTCTGTTGGACCTCACACATGAGACTCTTCAGCATAGAAAAATCTTACGTCCTGTGACAGAAGTCTTAATGCGAAATAAAATCCATTTTCGATGGCTTTCGGCTACAGAGCTCTTGGTGGTACACCAGGGAGCTCGTATTACAGCTTCAGACTTGAAAACAGGCTATGAACTTTTGACTCAACTTCAGCTGGAATTTACTCAACCCCCTCTCTCCCCTTCGGAAGAGTCGGATGATTCAGACACAGGCTGCGGTCACACACACTAAATAATCCACTTTCAGTGCACTTTCAATGCACTTTGAAATTGGATTTTTACTGTGTGAACTGGCAAATCCAGTTTGAACGTGCACTGAAAGTGGATTGAAAGTGGATTATTTGGTGTGTGTGACCGCAGCCACAGACTCAGCATTGAGTTGGGTTAGAGTATGGAAGAACAAGAGGAAGACTTGAATGTTAATCTTTTTCTTAGCAACAATTAATGGCTAGGACTTTATACTCAATTAATAGTCATGGGGGGATTCTTTTTTGCTCCCATAGATAAATTTTTCTTTTTAGTGGAGGCTAACTTACAATTGGCTTCACACTACCTGGATTCCTCAGTAGGAATACAGCAAAAGGGTTTTTTCCCTCTAGTTAGTAGAGGAACATGTTGGTGAGGGTGGGGGGGTATTTTTGTTTTTTCTGCTTTTTTTCTTGTTTCTGCCCATGGATTTGGTGGCCATTAAAGTTGTCTGTAAGAACACTACTAATGTTGTTACCAATTGGAAATTTCATGCATGTGGTTAAGATTTTTAGGAAACTAAATAGTAAGGTTACTTTTTTAATAACTTACCCTTGTCTACTTAGAATATCTTATGCTCTGTTTAACTATGTTGCAAATATAGCCAATATCATAAACAAAAGTAATACAATTATCACAACCCGCTTTTCAAGTTGTTTGAAATATATTGCTCTCTCTGTAATATTACCATTTATAATCCACGTTGTTGTGCAATCCATGGCCAAGTCCTATACTAGCCCTAGAAATAGGTAATGGATGACAGCCAGATAAAAATTTTATCTTTGAATTGCCATGGTTTGAATAACAAAATTAAAGAAAAAAGGCTTTTGGTTTCTTTGTCAAAACTCAAGCCTTCAATACTATTTTTGCAGGAAACTCATATTAAAAAACCTGAACAAACTATTTTCAAGTCAAAATGGTTTTCAGAACAATATTGTGCACCAGGGAGTTCTAAGTCTAGAGGGGTAGCTATTCTTTTTGC
The DNA here is from genome assembly GCA_029233225.1 of Lepidodactylus listeri. Classification (NCBI taxonomy): domain Eukaryota; kingdom Metazoa; phylum Chordata; class Lepidosauria; order Squamata; family Gekkonidae; genus Lepidodactylus; species Lepidodactylus listeri. The sequence goes on along the minus strand of JARCFY010000001.1, from coordinate 110,411,007 downwards.
TAGGAATTTTAGCTTTTTTTGTCAGGATAAGTTAATAGATCCAGATGGGCATTTTTTATTTCTTAAAGGTACACTAAATGGAATTGTTTATACATTGGTAGTGATATATGCTCCTAGTGTGGGACAGGAACTCTTTATACAAAGCATATTTGAACAGTTGGAAGCTTTTAAGTCTGGATACGTCATTATAGGTGGTGACTTTAACTATATATTTAATAGACATTGGGATAGATCATATACAAACTGCTCCAACAAAACTAATGCTAAAAATATTTCAGTTTTCCAGTCATTGTTAAATAACTATGATTTGAGTAATATTTGGAGATTACAGAACCCAGGGGTTAAAGATTTCACTTTCTTTTCTCCAAGACACAATGTATTTATAAGGATAGATATGATTTTCGTTTCTTCTTCCTTAATTAACATGGTGATGAAGTCTGATATTGGCCTTCATACATTATCGGACCACACCTGGACAGAGTGTGTCATAAGGGGAGGTATTAAGGAAAAAACCCACAAGGCAGTGGATGTTGAATAAAAATCTTTTATTTCAACACACTATTACAGAGCAAATAGATCAGTCATTGCAGGAATATTTCCAATTCAATGCTTCATGGGGAGTCCCCCAGGAGACAGTTTGGGATGCAATTAAGGCAGTAATAAGAGGGAAGTTCATATCAATATCAGCAGCATATAATAAACAGAAAAATAGATTGAGACAAGAACTAATGGAAAAATAAAGGTATTAGAAGATAAACATAAAACTCATGGAGCAAAAAGGATTTATAAAAAAATATTAATAGAACAGAAAAAGCTAGAAGCTTTGGATGTTTCCCAGGTTCAAAAAAATCTTCTTTACATGCGACAAAAGTACTGGGTTAAGCACCCAAAGTCAATTAAACTTATGGCCTGGAAGTTGCGGGAAAGTCAACTTCATAAAAATATATCTTGTATTAAAAACAAAAATGATACCTTGTTATCAGCTTCTAAAGACATTCTGCAGGCTTTTCAGCGATACTACAAAAGTCTTTATAGCTCAGATAATCTGATTCAGGCTAATATACAAATTTATCTACGAAATAATAACTTGGTGACTCAAGTGGCAGACATCCATAAGGAACTTATGGATGCACCTATAACAGAGCAGGAGGTAGAAAAAGCAATTTCTCACCTGAAAACTGATAAGACATCTGGCAGAGATGGTCTGCCGGCAGAATTCTACAAAAAATTTAAACACTTTTTAATTACTTCTCTTACAAAACTTAGTAGCACAGTACTAGAGTTAGGGAAAAAGCCTAAAATGTGGGATGAGGCAAAAATTATCGTCCTTCCAAAAAAGGGCAAAGGTTCTTCCTCTACTAAGTCATATTGCCCCATCTCTCTATTAAATTGTGATTATACAATTTTTACTACTATACTGACTATTAGACTTAATTCTTTTATTGGGAAATATATTCATACTAATCACTCAGGCTTTGTTCCAGGTCGTGATATAGTAGATAACATCTGGAAAACCCTTAATATAATTCAGTATAGTAAAAAACACCAATTAGAACTGTGTATATTGGCTTTAGATATCGAGAAAGCCTTTGATAGGGTGGAACCCATTTTTCTTAAAACATTAATAGTAGAAATGGGATTTGGTAGAAACTTTCAGAGAGCACTAGAAACAATATATATGTCTCCTACAGCACAAGTTATGGTCAATGGGCTTGTTTCCTCAGATTTCATGTTATCCCGAGGTACTAGACAAGGGTGTCCGCTCTTGCCTTTATTATTTACAATAGTTATTGAGCCATTGGCAAATATGATTCGGAAAACAACTGATCTACACGGCATTGTTATTAACCATGAAAGCTATAAACTTAGTTTGTTTGCAGATGATCTTGTTTTGTATATATCATGGCCTAAACAATCACTTTTAACCTTAGATAAACTCTTACAAGAATATAGTTAGCAAGCTGGACTTCAAGTCAATCATGCTAAAACAGTATTGTATCCTGTGAGCCTATCTGAGTCAACAAGAAAACACCTTAAAGAAAATTATTCTTACCAATGGACAATTAAGTCTTGGAGTTATTTGGGAGTTAAAATCCCACTGGACCTTAAAGACTTATTTAAAGTTAATTATAGTGATACCATGCATGAAATAGCAAAACAGTGTACTAATTGGAGTAATAAAAATGTCAATTGGATGGAAAAAATTAAAATATTGAAATCTTTTTTGTTTCCTAGAATATTATATTTATTTTGTGCGCTACCAATAGAGATATTGTATGACACCTTGCACAAGTGGCAGAGTGTCTGGAATAAATTTATATGGGGCAAAAAATTCTGAGAATTAGTTTTAATACGTTACGTAGACCCTGTGCTTTAGGAAGTTTAGCAATACCAGACTTGAAATTATACTATTAAGCAACACAACTAACGGCCCTACTTCGAATTCTTTACAGTCCTAGTTCCATTGAATGGGTCCCTATTGAGGAATCCTATTTTTATCCAAAAGAATTTATATGGTCAGATGCATATGACTATACCCAAAAGCAAGATACTTTGTTTATTAAATCAATTATAAGAGTATGGGACCATAGAAGGAAACAGTTAATTTCAAAACCCTCAACAGCCTCAACATTTTTGAGGCAATGATGGTTTCCACCTGCATTAAGTCCTGATTCTTATAGGATATGGAGGTTTGCACAGTTAACTAGAATTTTTGATGTCATAGGAAACGGCCGTATACTACCAAAACCAGACATGGATAAGAAAGCCAAACTAAATGTTCCTTGGATAGAATATGCTCAGTAGCATCATTTATTAAATACACCCCACTGGTTTTAGCAATGCGAACTCCATTGATACCTTTTGAAACTCTCATTTTGAAAACAGAAGGAATAAGAAAGGGACTTATCCCAATAGTGTACAAGATATTGTTAAACAAAGATATTACAAACTTACCTACATATTCAAATATATGGCAATCAGAGAGCACCTTATCTTTGACCACAGCCCATTGGGAATCTATATGGTCATCTTATAGTTTTAAATCAAAAATAATTAATATACAAGAACAAAATTATAAAATCCTTGCTCGATGGTATCTAACACCTAGGAAACTTAATTGTATTAACAAGAATATATCACCAATGTGTTGGAAACGTGGCAAAATAGGCACCTTCTTGCATTGTTGGTGGGAATGTGGGGTAATTAAATAATTTTGGAAAATAGTATTGCAAGAAATTTGAATGTTAACAGGATATGAGATACCTTGTACACTGGAAGTAATTTTACTTAATCACTGGCAGGATATATTGATACCACAAATACATAAGGAATTAATAATGATTCTTTTGACAGCAGCCAAAACTACTATAGCTGAGTGTTGGAAAACACATGAGGCTCCTTCTAGTAGGAAATTCTTATTTAGGATATGGGACTACTTACTTATGGATAAAATCTCAGATTTTCTTTCCTTTTAGGACCCCTTTCAAAGCCCTTCACGTTATAATGCTAGGTGGTATCCGATTCTAGAAAATTTAGATAGGATGCTCGAAAATCAAAAAAATGTACATGGCTATAGATTTCGTAATTTTTTGAAGACTAGTTGGTTACTTCAATAAGGGAATAGTGGATATAACTTCTTTTAAGGGCTAACATAGTAAGGATATTAAAGGCTAAGTTTAGATGATGGATAGAAAAAAGTTATCTTGGGCAACTAATTTGTGTCGAAGTGTACATTTGTACATTCTATGATAATCAAAAGTCATCAATCTGTTTGAAATTCTGGATGATTGGGTTACGTGTTTATTGTTATGTTATGTTGTTAAAACCAATAAAGTATTTATCATACGTAGGAAAAAAAAGAAAGTGGATGTGATTCCAACCTTTTCCATGTTATTGGGATGGCGGCGGATGGTGGCAGCAGATGGAGAAGTCGGTGAAGGAGGAGGCGGCGGCAGCAGTGTTGGCATTCTCGGGCGTTTGGCAGTGGGGGAGGTGAAAGAAGTGGTGGTGGCAGAAGAAGCAGTGTTAGCATTCTCGGGCATTTGGCAGAGGTGGAAGAAGTGGCAGCTGGCACCGGCAGCGGCCGGGGGAGGCACCCTTCCCTGAGCCCCGCTGGCCACCTGGTAAGTTTGAGGGTTTTTTCCCCTTTTACACTTGGGTGCTTGAGTGGCCAAGCACTCAAGTGTAAAGGGGGGGGGAAATGACGGACAGGACCATCTGGACAGCCTGCTCTCACAATGATTGCAAGAGAGGGCTGTCCGGATGGCTCAAATGCGGGCTCCTCACGCGACTCCCAGGAAAACCCTTGATTTTCCTGGGGTTGGAAAACACGGGAGGAACCTGCATTTGAGCCGGCTTCGGTGCGGGAGTTGTTCCAGCCATTCTGAACAGTCCCTTTAAATGTGGGAGGAAACAGCTCTTCCTCCTGCATTAAAGGGCCGTGTGACTGCGGCCCCAGATTTATCTTGAGAATGTTCAGTTTTTGTGTGTATATGTCTGCATAAATCATACTTGTAAATCTTTATTTTTGTTCCATTTTCTGTTTGCTCATGCTGACTTTTTCCATTGTGTATGCAGCGCTGAACATGATTTTTGTCTCAATTGCATCCAGATGGTGTTTCAATGGTTAATATCTAAATGACATAAAATAGTGTAAAACTTGTAAAAGAAACAAGATTCAAGAATACCAGTAATAGAAATGAAAAGGCTTACAGGCTCATCATACAAAAACAAAAAGAAATGAAAGGGCCCTATTCATACATCCATAGTTTCTATACATTTTTTAATTAATCCACTCCTCAGCTTCAGATTTGGAGGTGTGTTTTCAGTGAGTTGTGTTCCATAAGAACCACAGGTGAACCAGAAAATGCAAAAGCCCAGGAAAATAATCCTTTATTTAAATTTTATTGAGATTGATTCTAGTAAGCTCTTTCCTTCAAGCACTACCATAAATATTTGCCATTTTTCCTATAATGAATATTATTACCAAAGTCCCCTTTTCGAACAAATATGAACTGAATATTACAAATGTGTTCTGAAATATTTATTGAAGTAGTTTCATGTTTGATTTAGTGAAGAGCATGCTAAAATAATCCTGTTCTTACCAGTTTAACATAAAAGGCTATGGAAAGCAAATGAACTGAGTCGTAAATATTCAAGGCTGTATTTCTCAGCTATCCCTGTACATTTAATTTTCAACCATGAAGCTTTGGTGGTGTTAATTTGTGAGGGGGTGCTAAACTGAGACAGGTGCTAATTTCATTCCACTATACCTGCTGTGCTCTCTCAATAAGTTAGTCAGTTAATAGCTCTATTGCATACTGCTTTCTTTGAAAAGTAGCTGTAAAACTGTGTGAGTTCCCCACATCACAACTTGCTTAAATTCTGATCTTGGAAGCACATGGAAAACTTTGAAATATTACTTGCTACTTGAGTACAATGGATGTCTACTCAAGGCCACATCATATGGATTGGTTGCCCTTTAACAGCCCTTACCATTCTGCTGTGATCTGTGTCAGAGTGGTTAAAGAAAGAATGGCTGTGTTGGAGGGAATGGGATACACCTTTTCAATGCATAGTGATGAGCAAAGTGGAATTTCTAATCCAGGCTAGCAATTTTGAAAATCAAAATTTGTATTTCATGTATTCTAGATTCACAGGGAATAAGTGTTGTGGATGAGGGGCAGATAGACAAGATATGCTCTGACAGTTATGGAAATTGAAGGCTGACTTGGCATGCCAGAGACTGGCACAGTATGAGAAAGATGTACTCCACTGGATAGAGAGGGTCCAAAGGGAAACACTAGCTCTTTGATACGTTAACACATCTCAATTGGAAGGACCATGTTCTGGCCATCTTAAGGCCCAGGACCTGGCACCCAGATTGGCTAAGGGCCTAGAAGCCCACTTCTTGACAGGTCTACAAGCCAGCAGAGGAAGTCTGGAAAGAAAGTCTTCTTATTTTCAGGGTGGTAAAGCTGTTCCACTACACGTCTACACAGTAAATGATTTAGATGTTATGTATCAAAATAATGCAGTTCTGAGCTGTTTGCAGTGTGGTTATCTGGATACCAGTATGGATGAGCTGACCAGGCTAACAAAGGATCTCAACTGATGATAGAAGCTAGCCAAAAATATTCTGGTTGCCATATGACCCACAACAGCAATATCATCAATAACATCGATATTGTATCAACTGAACAGCCTGTGCTCCACCAACACGATCCAGAGAGGAAGAGAAGAGATTGGATTTATACCCTGCCCTTCACTACAAGGGAGTCTCAGAGCAGTTTACAAACTCCTTTCCCTTCCTCTCCCCACAACAGACACCCTGTGAGGTAGGTGGGGCTGAGAGAGTTCTGACAGAAGCTGCTCTTTTTCAAGAACAGCTGTGCCAGAGCTACAGCTTGCCCAAGGTCATCCAGCAGCTGCAAGTGGAGGAGTGGGAAATCAAACTCAGTTCTCCCAGATTAGAGTCCGCGCACTTAACCATTACACCAAACTGGCTCTCAGACCATGCTGTCAACTGACTGTCAGATTTCCATCATCATTATATTGTGCTAGGACTTTATGTACTGTTTTTAAAACTATTTTATTGTAATTTTATTTGATCAATTGTTTTATCTTGCTATAATACTGTGTAAGCTGCCCTGAGCCTACATTGGTGCAAAAGGCGGGAAATAAGTTTAAATAAATAAATAGTTGAATACTTCAGCAAACACATACTCACATGGCTCACGCAGACAATTTCCACCTGAGCAGTAAAAAGAGAAGGGATCCAAAGCTGGAAGACCGCTAATATGAAGAGCGTACTAGACAACAGTAATCCTTATCTCATTAGCCCTCTTTAGTTAAATCCCCCTTTCACTCCCATTGAAAGTCATAGGACAATCTCTATAATAATCCTGATTTGGCAGTGGCACTCTCCTGAACATTCCACATGCTTCAAAATCAGTTGGCTCCCTGATGTGTCACTCAGGCTGCGGTGACACGGGCCCCTTTAAATCTGGGAGCCCTCCCGGATTAAAGGGGCTGCATTTTTCTAGCTACCCGTCCCAACCTCTGCGGCGGCAGAAGCGGTGGCCGCGGAAGCGGCGACAGCCGCAAAAGAGGTGGCGAGGGAGGTGGCCATGGCAGAAGCAGTGGCTGAAGTAGTGGCGGTCGTGGAAGAGGCAGCAAAGGAGGCGGCCGCAGTGGCGGCAGAAGCAGCGGCGGCGGGAGAAGCAGCAAAGGACCCACCAGCCACCTGGTAAGTTTTTTGGGGTTTTCCCCCCCCTTTTACACTTGGGCACTTGACTGCCCAAGCGCCCAAGTGTAAAGGGGGGGGGAATGGCCGATGGGACCATCTGGACAGCCCTGCTCTCACAATGATTGCGAGAGAGGGCTGTCCAGATACCTCAAATGTGGGTTCCTCCCGCAACTCCCAGGAAAACTGTCGATTTTCCCAGGGTCAGAAAATGCGGGAGGAACCCACATTTGAGCCCGCTTTGGCGCGGGACTTTCTGCGGCCATTGTAGATGGCCCCTTTTAATGCGGGAGGAAATAGCCCTTTCTCCCGCATTTAAGGGCCATGTGACCACGGCCTCAGAAGTTGTCCCTATCCACTGGCTGTGAGTACTCACGTGCCATTGGCTGGGTGCTGGGTCTGCTCCTCTTCCCCACCCACTCCTTCAGCCTCTGTGCCCTGTCAGAATTTCTGGCCGACAGCATTCTCTCTTGACAAAGATGCTTCTCCTGTTCTCTCAGTGGCTGTTGGTAGGTGTAACAAAATGACAGTTACCTGTGTTTGAAAGTTGGCTGCTGTCTGTGGTGGTTTGTTTAAAATGTTCCCTCATAAGGTTCAATTGAGCTGTAGTTCCAGATAGGGGGCTGCAGGTGTATCACTCACTGGGCTGAATGGGGCTTCCTTATCTGCTGGCCCACAGTTCCCAACTGCCCCAAGGCCAAAAAGTGCAGGAAAAGAGGGAAGAGAGTGATGTGGCAGTCAGGGCTTCAGAGCATGGTAGAGACTGCAAGTGTGTGGGGGAGATTGAAAGCTGAAGAGTGAGGAGAAAATAAAGGTAGGTTGATGCTTGGCTGGGAGGGAGACAGGGTTGCCAACTCCAGGTGGGAAATTCCTGGAGATTTGAGGGATGGAGCCTGGCGAGGGTGAGGTTTGAGGAGGGGTGAGGCCTCAGACAGGTAGAATGCCATAGTCTCTGCCCTCCAAACCAGATAGTCCCTCTTGGGGAACCACTGTTGCCAATCTCCAGGTGCAGGCTTGAGATCACTCAGAATTACAACTGCTCTTTAGGTAGCAGAGATCAGTTCTCCTGGAATAAATGATGGACTCTGTATCATTATATCCTGCTGAGGTTGCCACAACAAATTTGACACTGAGTGCCCAAGGCCTTGGCACTCTCCCAGAGCCTCTTTCTAGAGCCCATTGTATTTATTTCCACAACAGGCCTTATTCCTAGTCATTCCATAATTGTCTATAGAAGACAAACATTTACCTACACTTTGGTATGTGGAAACAAAACATGCTGTGGCAGAAGGCAAGTATGTTTCCCCCCAACAGTTTTCCTGAATATAGCCACCTTTCCCACTTTTATTTAGCTTAACTGAGTGATTATTTATCTGGTTATTGTTGTTGTGTCTCACTTTTGCAGCACTCCTGATATTGGAAGAGAGACATATACTGGAAAACACACCACCACAGCACACCACCACTGCCTCAGTCCTTGGAAATGTATGTGGATGAGTGTGTATTGTGATTCTGCATGTGAATATGCTGTTGGTAGCTGTGATTTTGAATGGACCATGAGTGGAACATATGTGTGTGTGAATGGTGTTTGAATGAAGGTTTCTTATTCTGAATGGAGATGATGAGTAGAAAATAGCACATGCATGAATGCTGGGATTACCATTATGCATGAATGAAAATCTATTGTGTACAGTGTTTGTGTGTGTGTGTGTGTAAAAAAAATTAAATAGATACAACTTTTTATAGGGTGATCCTTTGATCTCTCCTTCTGATTGCTATTTACCAGCTGAATAAGAGTGGGGAAGTAGACTACTCAAGTTTTTCTTGCTTGCATTTTTGAAAATACCATTTCACTTCTAATACTATAACAAGTTCCTTGTTACTGTGATCCAAAGAAATATATGTATGTGGGAACAAAACCCACTCTCAGGGACTAGAACTACATCTGCTGCTTTTAGTACAGCCTTCATTTCCGATTGATAAAGAGTCAAAGTGTTGCTGGGTTTAACACGTTTCTTTTATGTAGCATGATCTGGCTGGATCTAAATAAATAAATTGAATTCCGACATCAGATTTTAGTTCTGTAGTTAAGACAAGCCACTGAAGAGCAGCAATGGTCTTCCGACCACCACCTACCAGTACTATTCATAGATTTCAACTCTTTGTTTGTAATAATGTATGGAAGCACTAGGACTGTGATTAATGTTTAAGGATGTAATTATGGGCAAAATTGCTCAGCTTTCCAACTGATAACAAGATTTCTGAAATACTGAGCATTCAGGAACATCATCCAGCATCTTTTGATGGTCCCACTGATTTATTGGCCAGGCTTTCAAAGGAATCCAACTGTATAAGAAGAATATGTAAGCAGAAATGCTTTGAAAATTTCACTCCAGGTGAAGTTATTAAATGTGTTTGGAAGTTTAATCTTGTCTCTCATTTAACAGAGTATTCTTAGAAAAACACCCCCCCCCCCAAGTCAGTGTAAGTAGTTTATGGATCTTCTTCACTGTGTTACACCACAGTAGTTTTTAGAGTTCAGTAAAGCAAAATATGATACCTATGGATAAGAAGAACTATTTATGTTTCTAAAAAGAAGTTTATACATTATGTTCATTCTAATTCCTTTGAATTCAGTGGCCTGAGAACTCTGCATAGGTTGGCAATCTGTATATATAAAATTATAAGATTTTAAATATAACATCAAATAATTATGCAGTATCTTTTTCTGTCTCATGGTCCTTTATCTAGTTACGCTGTTGATATGGTGTAGCATTAAGAAAATCAAATGCAAAAAAGGACACATGTCACTGTCCTATATTAAGTCAGCCTAGTGGACTTATTAGCTCAGGAGTCTCCTGCTCTGGCAGTGACATTCAAAGATCATGGCAGAGGCCTTTCTCCAGCACTGATGACTTAGTTTTGTCTATCTGGAAATGTCAGAAATTCAAATTCAAGCTAGGACTTAGGATGCTGAGAATTTAGAAACAAACATTTTTAACATTCAAACTTAACATTATTACTCTATTGATCTACACAAGAGTCAGTGTCTTAACTGGACATCCTTGATGTTTTTATCTGAATTTGAGCAGCATTATGCCTGTGTAACAGCTGCTTCTACAGGTTCTCCTGCATAAATTGCTTCATATGCTACAGTGCATTATGGTAACCATATAGAGTAGTTCTTTATCATGGTAAAAGGTGTGAGGTACATAGTTGCTCAGGGGACAACAGGTCTTCTACAGAAAAATAGCTGCAATTTCTATGAATCATGCACAAATGATTGCCAATGACAACAGTTCATCAGCCTTTCCCATTAACAGACAATGGGCCTCATGATCATGGTGGGGCTGCAATACAGAAGAAGGAAGATACACAACCCCAACACTCTTATTTTGTTAGAGAGGCAAAATTTTTAAAAAACAAGAATGTTGTGCATTGCGGGGGTATGGAGGCAAAGTAAGTCCTATGAGTCAATGATAAAATGAACATGAACAAATATATTCAGATCTGGACAGTTTGCCTACCTTTATCATTGTCCATCACTGAGTTATACAATAATCAGTTCAGCAAACTGTAAATCACTAACTAAGAAGTGTTAATTCTTTGTGTACTAAAGAATATGATGAACAATAGACAGGAGGCAGCAGTGCTGGTAGACTGAGCTGCGGAAAAGATCAATATGTTATTGGGCAACTGCAATAGTCTCAGCACAGGGGAACAATTTGTCTAGCATTTGAGTGGACAAGTCAGAATGGCAACACAGAATTTGACTTGAACCAGTGGCTGATCAAACTTCCCTGCCTAGGCCATTATGCATCAATGATGTTATCTAAGTTACAGCCACTCTCCTTGCATAATTTAATACTTTGTTGTGATATAGTACATGACCCAAATTAAGCACTTTCTCCCACTGGACTTGATAAATCACTCAGCATCAACATGACTTGTAGTATTTAATTTTGCTGGATTGTGACCAAAGTTGCCGCTACATTTATTGCTGTAATGAATATTTCATTTATTTTCATCCTAGGCATGCTCATACCCCCCTAATGGCACTTCAAGAACTTTACTGACATAATTTACATTACAGTTTCTATTTCCTGCTTTCTTTTTCTCCAAAATGTAATTCCAAAGTCATTGCAGCATCAGATCTTGGATGTACTAGTAAATGCTTACCTTCCTGTCTCATACTGTACATCTAACACAATTCTTGAGAAATATAAGCTATCTCTGCAGTCATGGCAGACATTTTTTCCTTACCCTTTTGGCATGTTCTCATTGCATAGTGCAGATATAATGCTCCTGCTGTGCTGCTGTAGTTTTCAGATATTATCTACACATGAACTAATAGGAATAGATACATGAATTAGGGGTTTTACATAACAACAATAAAGATGTGGTGCCACTGAAATGTATATAGATCCAAAAAAATGAAAGCTCACATTAGCAGTGAAGTTTACTTTTTTTAAATACTAAAACCATCAACTGTAAATAACAATACTGGGTTCCATGCAAATTGTCATGGTAAACACCTCTTTTTTTCAACTTGCTGCACATAGTTCTTATGAGTTTGGAGTTATACTTAATTAAGCCTCATGCAAAGGATGGTTTAGACCATAACTGGGGGTGGCAGGTGTGTTGACTGATAGAGCAGGTGTAGAGCTGGTTGCTTATTTGGCAAGCATCATTAGGTGATTATGAATGAAGGCCCATTTCCAAACCATCCCATCACTGGTTTGTACAGCCAAGTAGGTTATGAAGCAGACTTCTTTGATGGTAAACAGCATAAGGTATGGGTACAAACTGGCTCATGAACCTTTGTTTGTGACAAATTTTGCTGGTTTATGGCTCATGAACTGAAGTCTGCAAACGGCAGCTCAGCTACAAACCTGCACAAACTTTTAAGGCAGTTTGTGGAGGTTCGGGGGTTATGGGGAGCAAAAAGCAGTTCTCCTCCCTGCAAAAGCCACCAAAACAACTGAGCTGTGAGAGCAGGCAGCTCTCAGCCACTCAGCTGTTTAGATCAGAAACAGCTGAGACACAGGGGCAGCCTGCTTCTGCAGCTCAGCTGTTTCAGCCTCTAAACAGCTGAGCCTGCTCCCACACTTAGCTGTTTAAATGAGCTTTCTTGGGCAGCCAGTCCCTGGGGCTTAGGGTTGCCAAGTCTGGGTTGGAAAATACCTGGGGACTTCGGGGGTGGAGCCAGGAGAAGGTGGGGTGGGGGAGGGGCCTCAGCATGGTACAATGCCATAGAGTCCACCCTTTAAAGCAACCATTTTCTTCAGGGGAGCTGATCTCTGTCAGCTGGAGATCAGTTGTAAAAGCGGGAGATCACCAGGCCCACCTGGAGGCTGGCAACCCTACTGGGGCTCGCTGCCCTAGGAAGTGCTTTCAGACAGCTGAGCCATGTGAAGCAAACTGCTCTGCAAGGCTCAGCTGTTTAAAGGGGCTTTCATGGTTTCAGCTCTGAGTCATTTAAACGAAACAGCTGAGCGGTTTAAATGGCTGGGAACGTTTAAACTACTGCTTTCTGCTCCCCATGGAAAGCTGTTCCCTGTGAAATGTGGTGGGGAGCAGAAAGCAAGTGTCACAAACCCATTTAAACTGGTTGGGTTCACAAACCAATCTCCTGGTTTGTAGAAGTTTGTGTTTCAGTTCGTAGTTCAGCCACAAACCATAAAACAAACCGAACTGTTCATGCCCAGCCTTAAACAGCATAGCCTAAGTTACTAAGTAACCCCCCGTCTCCAACCACAGAAAATAGAAAACTCTTTCTGAAAGGTCAATAATTCCTAGTGTATCATAGGGGTCTACTATAGAAAAAACCAAAATTCTACTAAACATAGAGCAGAGGTAGGAAGAATAGACATCACAATCTGCAACTCAGAAACTAATTTTAGAATTTTTCCTAGCTCAACCAAAGTTAAGTATTGTAACACTATATAGACAGAACTTATGGAACATTCAAGGATGGAATAAGGATTGATTCTCTGATGGGAAACTGCTGGAAGCCTCCTGAAGCAGGTCAGAACTTTTCAAAGAATAGTGGAATACAAATCAATATCTTGGTAGTCATATTTGGCAGTATCAAAACTTCAATAGTGAACCAAAATCTGCTGTTTTACATTTTAAGAGACACTAATTATAGATTGTCAATATGGGGTTTGTTTTTTTTTACTTTAACTGTTGTGCATGATCAGGAGCATCATTTTCCCACCTACTTTCTTTGACACATGTCTTTGTTTTGAAAAGTTCGGAACTAGGGTAAATTTTTCCACATTCATGGTATTCATGGTAACCAGTAAGTAATGCTTTAATTCTGTAGAACATCCAAGAATAAAAACTGGAGTGCCATGTCTTTATTTGGCGTTATAGGAACAACATATATTTTTCTAATGTTATTATCCAAGCACAGGAGACTTGTAAAAAGACCATGATGCATTTGAAGATGTGTTATTAATTTGTAGCAAGAATTACATCATATATCTATTTGGTTAATCCCAAATGAACTAGGCTTAACAAGTCTCATTGTTATTTTACCCTGTGAAATAAAGAGAAAACACATGTCAACCACTGGCAACCATCAGCTTTATTTCACTGAAAGGAACCTTTGTGGGTTTTCAGTCACCAGATTACAGCTACAGAAAAGTTAATTCTCTTTCTTTTGATTTCAACAATGGGTATACTGACTGCAAGTACTGTGAGAACAAAATAAAAACACAGTACCAAAGTGCTATTATTATTGAATTTAACTCCAGGTTGGACAAATACTGCACAGTTCAAGAAAGTGCGAAAAGGAAAAGTAGAATACAGAAATAAGAGAAAATCTATGAGGAATGTTGGTTGGAATACAGAGTTATCATGGGAGAAGTAGATGCTTGGTAGTTTCAGTCATTTTTGTCTATCAAACACAAAGAGGAATTAAATCAGCAGGTTGGGACCTATCGTATAGAGTGCCCCAAGACTCCATTTTACCTAGTTCTTTAATATTTGTCAGAGGCCACTGATTGAGATAGTCCAGCATTTGGGGGATAGATGTCATCAATATATCGATGATGCCCAGATCTATATTTCATTATCTAAGCCTCCAGATGTGTACATCTTGCTCTGAATGAAGACCTGGAGGCTGTGGTCAAGCAGCTAAAGCTGAACCAACCTAAGCAGAATCTAGTCATGACAGATGTGATGCTGGTCGGGAAGGTTGATACTTTTGAGGAACAGAATAATCTTGGTTTTGATGCATGGTGCTGACATTTGCAGAGCTTGCAAGTATTAATGGATAGGGTAGACTGGTCATTGGCCTCACCTGGAAATCTTCCCATGGGCCACTGACTTTGAGGGCTGGTTGGTGGGGGAGGTTTTGTTGTGGGCCCAGCATCCATTGGGGGGGGGAGGCAGAGAAAGGCAAGGAACATTTATGCCATTCATAATCACTTTTACAATCCCCTTTGGATTAAAAATGGCCAAAACTTTATTGGTTACAGCTGTAAGAAGCCTTGGCACAGCATGGGGCAAATGGATCGCAGCACTGACCAACTCACCTGCTGGTTGATGAACTCCAGCCCACCCCAGCTGCCTGCTGGTGTGGAGGAAACCATGGGATAGCAGGATGCTGGATTCCACAAGGACGACTGCCACTGCATGGTTTCCCCTGCCACTTGGGAGTGTGAATAACCCTGATAGCCCCCGTGCTGGGAATTGATAGCCCTCATCCCCAAAATCCCTTAAGAGGATCCCCAGAAGCTGGAATAACAGGCATACAGGCCAGTTTTTCCTAAAATGGATCCAGCCCCATGCCACCAGAGCCGAGCAGAACCCAGCCTGGCTCCCACCAATGTTTCTACAACTGCAGCCAAACTCTCATGTCATGCCTAATCCCATGTAGCCAAATGCCCTGACCTCGTTCAAGCAGGTGAACTCCATCTATGTGGAATAATGCTTCCAAGTGATGTGAGATGTCCAGATATTGATCCTGCACCCTCCATGGCTTCCATGATCTTGCCCAGCCTATTCATCATCTTCCTTCCTGCCGCATTGACCTTTTCAGGCAGCTAGCCCCACACCATGACTGCCATTCCAGCCAGTCTGACCAAAATATCATCATAGCTGGGAGGTCAGCTGACAAAGACTACAAATCTAATTCCATCTGAAGTTGATACCTATGCAGACCCCCAGATAATTCTTACCCAACTGTATAACCAATGCATCAGGTGGCATGTGCTGCCAAAGGTAAGTGCCCTATGGTGGCTAACAAGGAGTCCGATCTCATTCTTCTCATGCCAATCCATGTTATTTGAAATGACACTTGCAATCAACAAGGGCAGTCAAATATATGCCCTGTAGGCTGCAGAGTGCCACTTGCCAAAGGTTGGATACATGATGGCATAAGCCCAAGATTGGTGGCTGTGGTAGCCACCCCAATCCAAAAGGAATGGGGACCAAATTCCTTTGGGGGAAGGCCTAAGGCCACCAGCCTGGTCTGAAAAGCCCCAGCAAACTTATACATAGTGAGTGATGAGCCATTTTCATGGATGAGAAGGGGGTCCAGGCTGGGGGGCTGTACCTCCAGCAATGCTAACATGGCCCACACAGGACAAGAGCCATTCTCCAGGCAAGGGTAAGTTGAATGCATGCCCGTCCCATTTGATTGGTCTTTGACCTCCATATGTCCAAGGAGACCCCATGCATGCTAACTGAAACATTTTGCACCCCAAGACCATGGCCTGAGGTGTCATCCCTAGAATTTGCCATGAGTTCATCAACCCTCATTTCCCCAAAGAAAGCTAGGATGAAGGCCACCTTAAAAAGGGCGGCTTCATATGGAGGTTGGGCAATCTCTGGATAATATGAGCCAAGATTTTAAACATAAGAGGTCTGCGGGTGTTAGGTGCCCTAGGAGACAGTCTTCTGCAACCTTCCACTGCCTTCTGGGTGGCAAAGGTGTCACATTGATCCAGGAAGCCATGGGCCTTACTAAAGAATTAAATGGCTGTGATGTATTCCATCATAGTCCTGGGGGTGAGGCCCCACTTGCACAAATAAGCCAGATACTACAGGTCCCAAGCCTCTGGGACTGGCCAGGTATCTGGGCCTCCAGAGTATGAAGAAAAGGCCAAAAAGGATGCCACCATGGAGAAATAAGAATGAAAGGTAGAAGGGGCAACTGAATGAAATACTCCCTGCATTATGACATATTCCCAGGTGCCCAAAGCTCCTTGGGAAATGGGTCCGGGTAGAGGTGGGCTTCTGGCACCAGGCTGCAGAACCTCTCCTCCTGGAGGTGAGCCAAGGCATCTGCCACCCTGTTATCAATGCCTGCTACATGTTGGGCTAAAATGTTGTTAGCAGACAGACAAACTAAAACAAACCAACATACCAGATGGATAACCCGCTCTGAGCATGTTGTTTGCTTATTCACCACCGGTACCACTGCCTGATTGTCACACCAAAACCTGGCCTGCTTATTCCTAAAATTGCTCATTCAAGATGACCACTGCCATGAGAATTGGAAACAATTATAGAAAAGAGAGGTTCCACAGGATTTATTTATTTATTTACATTTATACCCTGCTTGTCCAGCAATGCCGGCTCCAGGCAGCTAACGGCAGTTAAAATC
Organism: Lepidodactylus listeri; assembly: GCA_029233225.1. NCBI lineage: Eukaryota > Metazoa > Chordata > Lepidosauria > Squamata > Gekkonidae > Lepidodactylus > Lepidodactylus listeri. Next base: position 110,394,142 of record JARCFY010000001.1, on the reverse strand, counting down.
ATATCCATACATAAATAAGATTAAAAGCAATGACATAAAATGACATAACAAGAACCCCCGAAGGTGGCAATACAGAGACGTCCCACTGAGCGCAGCAACCCAGGTACCACAGACCAGAAAGCGTCCATCAGTAGATTTCCCGGGCCAGAATGATTAAACCAGCTATTTCTCCAGGGCTATTTCCCCCATTGGCGGTTCCTAATTAAAGGATGCTAGCATCTGCCGAGTAGGCAGGCTATGGTTGGGCACACCAATGCCCATTTGTAACACACCCCAAAGCCAAATGCTGCCTGCAGCATCAGATTGTATCTAAATGCTTTTATCCAATTCTAGTGGCTGCTGTGAAATGGTGACCCTTTGTAATGTATGAAGAAGGACAGCCAGATACTGAGGTCCTCCTTCATGCCCTTAGTTACCCTTATATGGTGACATGGAGCAGATGCACCAGCTGTGGTTCATGCCAAGCGCACACAGAATACCCTGTCTGGGGATACTACATGACAGATGAAATTAAAATGACCCACTAGCAACTGCACCTCCTTCAAGGTGACTTTTGTGCATACCAAAACCATGGAGATGAGAGCCTGCAATGCCAGAAGGTTATCCTCTGACTGGCAAGATGTCCCGGGTACTGAGTCCAATTGAATCCCCAAATAGGTCAGCTGCATGGCCAGCCCTTCAGTCTTGTCCTGGGCCAAGGGCATCCCCCACTCCCTGGAAAGTATTTGAAAGTTGGCTAGGCAGCCAGCACATGCTGGACTACCTGAATGCCCCACAAACAGGAAGTCATCCAAATAGTGTGTAATATGGAAGGTGTCCTAAAGCCCTAGCTTTAGCAGCCCATTCTAGAAAGCAAAGAAAATACTTTAACATAGAAGCCATCTAAAATGTCCTCCCTGACTTTTTGCAATAGGTAAATTCCGGGTAGATTCTCTTAATCCCCATGAGTGGAATGGTAACTCTGTTCCTTGCCCATACCACTCCAGGGCCATTCTCAGCCAGACTCATGTCAAGCCTGCACTCAATTGCCCAGGCTGGCAGCCCTGGAATGTGAACTGTGGCGCACCAATTGTACACAAAGGGCCCCTCAGCTCCTCCTCCAAAGAGAACTCACCTTGTGTTCCTTTGCTGTCTGAGTCTTCCCTACTGCATGATGCCACGTTGGTCCTCCTTCTCCTCCCGTGCCCATGTTTTGCCGAGCTGCACTTCCTGGATGGACACTCCTCAGAGCTGATAGAACTCATAGATTCTGGTGATGGAGATTGATACCACCCATGGGAGCCTCCTTAGACCCTGGAGTGCCCACTTCACATGGTAGGCTGGTGCCCGGCTCACACTGGGCCAACTCTCTTTGTGCTCTTTCACCACTGGCCATTGTCCAGTCGATTTAGCTGTTTGGTAAGGGGCTCCACTGCAAGAGCCCCTTTGCCCTTCATCTTGTGGGGTTGCCATCCACCCCCCTGCCTGCAGGGATGGAGGGACCCTGGCAGGTTCAGACCCTCTGGTCCTTGCACTGTGTCCTCTTGTGCGTGGTGGTGAGGTGGGCCCTGCCCCTGCTTCAACGTGCTGCTCTTTTGGGTGGCATGCTAATGCAAGGACTCAAAACAAGAATATTAGGCAGTGACAATAACACATGGTAACAATGAACACTATGGATAAATGTCAAGTATCTCAAGCACAATGTCATAAAGATGGAAGGTTCACACAGTCATGCTTTCAGCATGAAGATTAGCAAACCACAACAATGCTATTCAGTCAACTCACTCTCACATATACTGACCCCCTGAACCTTGGGGTCTCCAGAAATCTCATATCTTGGCACTGCAGCACACTCCCAATTCCTCAGAGGCCCCAAGACATCTATTTTAATTGATTAATCTATTTAGTAATCTACAAGCCGGTGGACCTGCGATACTCGCGGGGGGGGGAGTGAGTCTCTTCCTCCTCCTCTCCCCTGGCGTGCCAAGCCTCTACCCCCTCCCCCTTTGGCAGCTTCCCCCCTCCCTCCCTTCAAAATGGCAGCGGGGGCAGCAGGGAGATCGCCATCCGCCGAGGCTCCCCCTCCCCTCCTTTCTTCAAAACGGCGGCAGCAGAGAGACCACTGTCCGCCGAGGCTTCCCCCTCCCCTCCTTCCTTCAAAACGGCAGCGGCAGGGAGACTGCCATCCGCCGAGGCTCTCCCCCCTCCCCGAAAACGGTGGCAGCGAGGCCTCGCCGCGTCGCTTCCCACCCCCTCCCCTACAGTGGCCAGAGCTTTCTCCGTGCGTGCATGGAGAATGCTTTAACTTTTGGGGGGATTTAAATATTCCCCGAGAAGTTTTTCAAACTTTTTGGATTTTTCTGCAGGCGGGGGGGTCACCCCCCCACCTGCAGAACCCCCCCCTCTGCCCTCCAAGTGCCCCCCCGCACGGAATTAGGTATCCGCACACAGGGGGGCACTTGGCTATTAGATATATAGATTCTCCTTTACTCTTATATATCTATATCTATCTATCTAACTATAATTCAGGGATGGCATTAATGGGCTATGACCTTGGATTCAACTACAGAATCCATAACCAGTACCCCGGTAGACTCCCTTCAGCCCAGTAACCCGGACCAGTCAGCTTAGCTTCCGAAATCTGACTCAATATGCAGCCTCTACAAACCACAGAGAAAGGGGGAGGGGTAAAGAAGGACTGCAGGGGCCAATACCAGATGCCCAAGAGGGGTGGTGAGGTAGGAAAGCCACCCACCGCATGTCAGGTGGAGTTGGAGGGGCGTGATCACTGAGATGGTGCTCAACCCTTTGCTGCCCAGCCACCACTTCCTGCCCTATGATGGAGTCCTGCCAGATCAGGCTGCCCTGGCCAGAGATTCCCTCCCTCCATGGGGTGCCTCACTAACCAATCCCCATGAAATTCAGCTGGAGTTTTAAATTCACTTCTCCAGCAGCCCCAGATCAGCACAAGCCCCCTATGGTGGGAAAAGGATCTACAATCTGCAGCCCTTGTGAAGGCCCTATTGTCACAGCAGCACCAGCTGACAGTAGCCCCTTGTAGGATTGCAACCCCTTAGCTGAAAATGGATTGGGGGGGGGGGGGGGGGAGTGATTGCCTAACTGCAGGATAAAAACATTGCTCCCAGTCTTCCCACCAGAACCTGAAAACTGGTGATGGCTTGTGCAGAAAGCTGGTGCTTGTTGGAAGTTCCAGAGATGATGTCTCCTGTCTCAGACCTCCAGACTGAGTGGCAAGAGAGACTAGATAGCTAGACAGGCAAACTGACCTTTCTTCCTGTATCTACTCTTCTGCCACTGTCTTCTTTGAAATGCAGGTTGTATTCTCAGGGATCAAGTTCCCTTTTCCTGCTTCTCTCTCACTCTTAATGAAGACTTGCTCACTACCTGCACGCACCAAGAAGGGACATGAGGTCATCTGGGCACCGTGAGGAAGATGAGGCTCTCATCTGCCTCCATCCTTTTGCTAGTAAGTTAGAAATCTATCAGTCTTTCCTCTTTCCTATCCAAAGTGTACTTCTGTAATAAAGAGAGAAGTATTTCTCTTCTAAACTTGCAATGTGGTTCTGTGTAGCTTTGTAAGCTGAGTAACCTGGTAAAGTAATGCTCCTGTATTTGTAGCTTTATTCAAGCACTCTGCTAACTAACAGAGACTGGACTAACCACACCAGTTAACCTCAATAGTGCTCACCCTACAGAGCCACAGCTCCTTTCCTTTTCCCAGCCACCCAGCCAATCCCAGGCCTCTGATGCTCTATCCCCTTGGAAGCCCCTCACCCCTGTGGCTACTCCTCCACCCCCACATGCCCTGGTAATCTATCCCAGCAGTGAAGGAACAAGGAAGAAAAGAACCATGAAACCATGTGCGGCCCAGGTGGCACAAAAGTGCCCTTTTCTGCCTGCCAGCACCCACCCCACCCCCTCCCTTGGCCCTCCTGAGGCACAAATCTGTGCCCTGTGTGACCCCTTGGCCGAATTGGAATCACAAAATCTGAATCCAATGGATTAGATGAATATCTGTTTAATGAATTCATAACAGGGAATGCAGGGTTAATGAGTGCCATAGCACTCCAGCAATTCCAAAGCTGTATTCTGCCATAACCAGGAAGGGCAGAAGGTCTTATACCCCAAATGACATCATATATAGTTTACACATTAAAGGGTCTCTAATTGGTACCAGGCAGTTAACATCATATAAGCATAATTTGACTCAGTGCATCTCTCAGTGGTGTCAGTAATTTCACCTGTTTATCCTGTCTTCAGAACACTGGGTGATTTCCTGGGCTTGCATATGGAGAGCTTGTTGATAACATAGGATTCTGAATCACATTAAACTTCGCTCTTGGCAGCCTTGCAACTTCTAAATAGCATTCCATTCTTAGTGCATCCTAATTCCTTCTACAGAGGCTTCCTATCCAAAAATTACAATTATAAAATATATATTCTGTTATAAGTTTCTCTAATCAGAAGCTTCTTGGTTGCATACCAGGATCTGGGTCTATTATTATTAAACTTTTGAAGGCTCAGTGACAGCTGTCAGAAATCACATTCAGAAATCACATTATTTTCCCCTTGTCCTACACTCCCAAGTAGTGCAATTGGCCTGACCCTGGTAAGGGGCTGGCCAATAGCCCTCTGGCAACACAGCCACCCAGTCCCCAGCTGATCACGTGGCTGAGACCAATGCTGCCAAATGTAGCTGGCCAACAGACACTCAGCTGCCATTTTCCCCCCTTCCTTCCCCCTCCTATGGGTCCACAAACAAGACCCATGGTGAGTTCAGGGTCTTGGCTTGTTTCTGGAATCTGGAAAGTTTTCTTTTAGTGCACTTCTGTATTACAAGCATGAGGGAAGCACTGAAACAGATATTAGAGTACATAACAGAGCTTCTGGTTTCATTCCTGAGAGGAATCCCAGTAACCACTTCTTAGGCTAAGCAGAGCTTAGTCCTTTGTTTATTGTATAAAAGTAGTAACTAGATGTGCATGGGAGTTTGTTTAGTTTCTTTTGGTTTTGTTGTTAATTTCAAAAGGGATCATTTCATTATTGGGTTGTTCTGTATGGTTTTGTTTTGTTATTGTTTCTTTCATTATTGCTGTCCAGTCAACTTTCATTTTGCTGTACTCTGACATGTTTGCAGGTGTCAGCCACCCCTCAAATTGATGGTTACCAGCCAAGGTCATCTCCTGAGCCTGTTAATTAGATCACACAGTTCAGCTGTGAATCTGGTGAGAGAGGCAGGAGCCTGCTCCTGTCCAGAATATTCTATGGAGCTGGCTCTGTGATTGGTTGGAGAAGGTTAGGAGTAGGGATGGATACAAACTGAACCATGAAGCAAAATGCATGATGATTTTTGCCCTGTTCATGGTTCATAAACAGAAGTTCATGATAGGTTCACTGTCACAAACTTACATGAACGTTAGAGTGGTTCCTTTAAGAAGAAGAAGAAGAGATTGGATTTATATCCCGCCCTTCACTCACTGGGAGTCTCAGAGCGGCTTACAAACTCCTTTGCCACCCCAGCAGGAATAACGAGACAGACAACACTTTGGAATTAAACAAGGGCCACTTTATTAACTATTTAAACAGAACATGCAGCAACGAGCAACTAAGCAAGCTCAGGAACAGGCAAGGCAGGCATCATTCCCAGACACAGCCTCCTTGCCCTTGTAATAGTCGGGTAACCTAGCCCCAGTCTTGAGCCAGTCAGATTCTGGCTCGTAACCGGCGGCCCAGCATACTGGCATCCCCTCCCAGGGGCGCCTACCCCTGAGGCTGCACAGACCTTCAGGGAGGAGCCTAGTCTGAGAGGTTCCCAGAGGCAATCGCCATTCACCTCCCCAGACCGCAAGGCCCTAGGGTGGTTCCTGATGACCTCCTGTTCCCAATAGGGATATGCCATGAGGCACTCACCGGTTCCATTTTCTTGCTTGCACAAACCTGCCACATGCAAAGCCAAGCCTGTGCTTTGGCCTTTGCTACCCCACACAGCAACCGAGTGCCATCCGAACCCCATGCTGCAAGTCCGCTAAAAATATCCCATTGCCCTTGTCTGAGAGGTGCACCCCATCAGGTCGATACAGGTCCGGAAACTCGACCTGTATTTTGGGGTGCGGTAAAAAGAGACCCAGCCCGGACTCCATGGCCGTGCGAAGTCGGCTATTAGCATTACGCCTAGCCCTGTCCATACACCTGGGTTCACTGATATGCCTCCATACCCGGCGGGGGAGCATGGCTGACCACACTATCTGCACCCTGGGCCACCTTGACCTTATCAGTGCCAGATCGGCCCTGGCTTGCAACACAAGGGCCACATCCTTGATCAACCCTAGATTGTTGCCCCCCAGGTGTATGACCAGAACGTGAGGGTGAGGCACCCGCCTCTCCTCAAACAACAAAGGGAGGAGCGCAGGCCACACTGAGTATAACCCCTTTGTCAGGGAGCTGCGTCGCAAACCCACCCAGAGTCCAGAAGCCACCTCATCAATCCGTGGGGTCCCCAATGTTTGCCACACCTGGAGGGAAGCCTAGTTGAACCCCATCGACATGCCAAGCCACCATGCTCTTATCATCACAAGGTCGACCTATGGCATAGAACACTATCTGTATGCCAGGCCACCTTGCTTTTATCCTCACAAAGTGCGATCCTGGCCTGCCCCTGATCCGACACTGGGCCACCTTGCTCTTATCCTCACAAGGTGCCGTGGCCGTCCACAGTACATCAGGCCACCTTGCTCTTATCCTCACAAGGTGCCATGGCTATCCATCGCGAATGACGAGCAGCCTTGCTCTTATCCACACAAGGTGCCATGGCCATCCATTGCACCGCCAAGCAGCCTTGCTCTTATCCTCACAAGGTGCCGTGGCCGTCCACCATATGTCAGGCCACCATGCTCTTGTCCTCCAAGGTGCCGTGGCTGTCCACGGTACATCAGGCCACCTTGCTCTTATCCTCACAAGGTGCCATGGCCATCCACAGAACGTCAGGCCACCTGGCTCATAGTCTCACAAGGTGCCATGGCCGTGTGAGCCATATGCCATGCTGCCATGCTCTCATCCTCGCAAGATGCTGTGTCCGACCACAGTACGTCAAGCCACCCTGCTCTTATCCTCACAAGGTGCCGTGGCCATCCACAGTACGTCAGGCCACCTTGGTACTATCCTCACCAGGTGCCATAGCCAACTACCCCGAGCACCAAGCTGCCTCGCTCTCCTCATCACAATGTCAGGCAGGCCCCCAAAAGAAAAAGGCCCAAAGCCCCTTCTTCCCACAACTCAAAGACACCCTCTGCACTTGACGAGTGTCCATCCTGCTGAAAGAGCTGTTGAAAAAAGAGTGCCATGGCTGCCAACGGACCTTTCATCCTGCCTCACGGCCCACCGCATCTGCAAGAGAAATATGATTAAAACCTGGTTCCGTACCATTGAACCGATTTAGTGTAACAGGCCGAAAGGTGAACTACTTCACTAAAATAGACATCCGAGACAAAAGACATCCATATATTCACCGTTAAGGATTTACTCCTTATGGCAATGGACAAGGAGCACAGCTCTGGGAGTGAAGAGCCCAGGGGCGGGCGCATACCCAAGCCCCCCACCCTGTCCTCGGCTTCCCTGCCATTTGTGCCTTACCAGAAGAAGTGAAGGAGTGGTAACCAAAGACAGGACTTTACAGTGGTGGTCCCTGCCTTTAAAATGCCCACCCTGGAGGCTAGCCTGGCTCCTTCCATCCTGTCCTGGAGGTGTGAGAGCCAATATTTCCTAATTTACCAAGGTTGTAATGAAAGGGTTCCATTTTTAACAGCTGGTGTTTACCATCTCAGAGCTGTTTTTAGACATCTTTCTAGGCTACTCTTGTGCTGCTGTAAGCCCTGCTAGGGTCCCTATTGTCTTAATGTTTCATTTAAATGTTGATAATTTCATCACTGTTTCTTATTATTAATGTGTGCAGCGTTCCCAGAGAGTAGCTCAAGGTGGCATGTGACATTTCTTTACTTCTATTTTATTTTCTTATTTTTTCTTTTCTTTTTGTTTTGTTTTGTTTTGTTTTGTTTTTGCAAACCATTATTGATGTGGGCACATGGCACACCAGTACTGGAGAAATTCCAACAACCCATCAGCAGCTACCACCCATCAGCATGGTGTAGTGGTCGGGGGTTGGCCTCCAATCTGGGCGAACAGGGCCCCATCCCCATTCCCCCACACGCAGCCGCTGGCATGACCCCGGGCCAGCCACCAGCCCTCTCAGAGCTGGCCCCTCCCAAACAACCCCAAAAAGACCCCTCTCAGGGCGTCCTGCTGTGGGGAGGGGAAGGGGAAGGGGAAGGGGAAGGGGGGGTGGGTCACATGCCCTAAGTATCGCAAGTCTACTTGAAACCTGGTGGTGTCAAGAGAGCAGTAAGAGAATGAGGGTGTGTTGTTCACACCTATTCGCAGGTATGAGCATTGCCCCCTCACTCCAAGCTGGGCCCCCCCGGCTCCTGCCTTGCTCGAGACCCAATCTGGATGTTATCTGGGAAAGGCTCACCAAACCCTAGAATGTCCGATCCCTTCACTGCTAACCTACTGGATTGGCAAAAATACTGTAAGTCTGGGCTACACACTTCCCAGCTCAATCACTCTTGGATTTAGACACAGCAGATAGGACAGCTGTTCTTGCCTTGATCCTCTAACAAACCTATTATCCTGCTGAGATAAACCAACCTGCCTAGGACATGATGCTTATTCCTATTCCTATTTCTATCCCTAGATAAACCCTATCTGAGGGCCCAACTAGATGTGATGGCATTCTTGGGTTGGGATTGGTGGTGAAGCCTAGAGGGTGGGACTTGAAGCCGTCCACCACAGTGGCACAATGGCAAGAAATGCTAAGGTGCTAATAGTGAACAGATCTCATCCCAACACCTGTTCAGGATGGGGTTTCATTCCCTTGGAAGGAATAGGTTTGGGTATACTCTTGGAACCCGATCTACTGCTGTATAAGTAGATGGCAGCTGTAGCTAGAAGTGCGTTTTCAGGAAAGGATCAGGCCATTGTGGTGCATGCCTTGGTTACATCTAGACTATATTACTGCAATGTGTTCTATATGTGGCGACCCTTTAAAAACTATTCAAAAAACTTCCACTGGTACAGAATGTTGCAGCCAGTAATGGTCTTAGGGACCATGTCACTCCAGTCTTGGCCCGTCTACACTTGCTCCTATCTGATTCTGGGCACAATTCAAGGTGTCAGTATGGATTCCACTGAACAGGGAAGTTAAGCAAGGATGCTTTTCTACCTAAGCTGCCATTGCATAGCCCCGATTCAACATAAGCCAACCTCCTGGCGGCACCTGGAAATCTCCAGGCATTGCAACAGATCTGGAGGTATTTCCCCACCCAGAGTCGATGAACCTATTCCTGGCTACAGAACTGCACTCCAGACCCTTGGAACCAAGAAAAACATGGCATAGTCGGAGGTGCTTTTCTACCTTAGCTGCCCCTGAAAAAAAAAAGGGGGGGGAGACAGAAATCGCCTGGCCTGGCAAACACCAGAAAAAAGCAGGCCGCCCATTAAAAACCCACAGCCGGGCCACCCGCCCAAAGACAGGAGTAGGTCAACCCGAAGGAAACAAAGGGGGGGGGGCAATGAAAAAACGAAGCTCCAGGAGCCCAGCACCAAAAGAAGAAGGGAAACCCCAAAAGCGCAAGGCCATGGGCGGCCTCCGCCTTACCGCCAAGGGAGGCCTCCACCTCCGCTGCCAAGACAGCCGGGTTGTGCCAGAAAGGGGGGGGGAAGCCTCAGCGACAAGTAGCGCAGAAGCCGCTGCCTCCCCGACCAAAGTCAGCACTGCGTGATAAGCCTGGCAGACACCGTCAGCCAGACGTCGCCATAGCCGCTCAGTCCCCTCAGCCGCAATCTGCCTGGCCTCAGAAGGGAGGCCGGTGCTGGATCCCTAATGACCAACCCCGATGGGAACAATGATCCTAATTCGCGCCGGGGAGGATCTGAGGTGTCAAAAGGCGCCAAAAACAGTCCTGGAAGCTGACGAGGTGGTCGGGCGACTGCTGCCCACAAAATGTTTACTGGGGAAGGAAAGGGCCGACTATGCAAGGGGGAGGGGTGTCGCCCTAAACGAACTGGGGGAGTGGCTGAGTGCTGCCTATTAAGGCCTGAGCCACATGCTCACTGGACTAACAACCCCTGACCACACTCCGCCTAAGCCCCCAGTCCGTCAGTCCTAGCCCAGCCGGCCACAGTGGAACCTGCCGGAGCTGCTTTAAAACAGCAGCGTCGCTGCTGATCAACCGATCAACCAGCCACAGACCCGACGCCCTAACGTGGACCGCCAGAGCCGCCTTCACTGCCACCGGGGGGGCACACCCAAGCGTCTAATGCCCACCAATTACCCCCACCGCCCAAGGATCACAACAGCAACAGGGTGAAGGGGGGGGTTGCCGCGATCCTAGTCGCCGCTGCCTTGACCGAACACCCAGATGAGAGAAGCCACCCTCGACAATCATCAGGCCGAAAAAAGGGGGAGGCTGGCCAGGCAGCCGCCGCCGCAGCAGCCGACCTGCCACTCAACCTCCCTGCTATCAGAAGACCAGAGCTCCTCTCCCTAATGCCAGCCGTCGCCGCCGAGCAGGCCAAAGACGTAGCTCAGAAACAGCGCGCTCAACACAGCCACCAGAAAACCCCCCTCACCTGAAGCTCTCTCACACTGCCAGTAGGCCCGCGTCTTGGAGCAACGAACAGCGTGCTCTGTCCTCCTCCGCGACCGCAACCAGCCGGCCTCTGCTAATCCCAGCCGGCCTCGAAGCAAAAAAAGGGGGGGGGAGAACCCAACCTGAGCTGCTGCCACTGCCGTATATCGCCGCCAAAACTGAGAGAACCCGACCCAAGCTACTGCCGCTGACGACGACAACGAATGCCGAAGCCTGCACACAACCCTAAGCTGCCAGCAAGCCCGCAGGCCAAAGAGGAGCCCAAACAGCGTGCTCGCAGTCAGCCGAGCATGCCAATGGACGGCAGAGAGCGGGAGTGGGGCAACGGCTCTCAACAAGCAAGCCCCGCCCCCTGCCCCGTGCGACGCGGAGCATTCTCTGTTGCTGCCTCGCGATCTGCGAGGCAGCAAACCGGCTCACCCGTGCCACGGCGTTTGCTGGGCGACGGGGAGCTCATTCCCTTCCCCTCCCCACAACAGACACCCTGTGAGGTGGGTGGGGCTGAGAGAGCTCTGAGAGAACTGTCCTTGAGAGAACAGCGCTGAAGAACTATGGCTTGCTCAAGGTCATCTGGCAGCTGCAAATGGAGGAGTGGGGAATCAAATCCAGTTCTCCCAGATTAGAGTCCACACACTTAACCACTATACCAAACTGGCTCTCACCTGCTTTTTGTTCCCCATGAAAGCTGCAAAAACAGCTGAGCAGTGGGGAGGTGCTATCCACTGCTTTGGGCTGTCTTCTGCCATCCCTTTAAACTCTAAAGTGAAAGTCAGTAAAAAAAAAACCTTTTAAAGTAGTGTCAATAAAACACTTTAAAGAGACGGCAGAAGACAGCCCAAGAGAACTTTGTGATGGGGAGCTCAGCTGTTTTCCAAGCTTTCTGCAAACCCTATTTAAAGGGACTGTGGTCCCTTTCAATGGGATTTGGAGGGCCACAAACTGCATGAGACTAGAAATCTCTTCAAGATCTCTTCAAGAAAATTGGAGAAATCAAGAGAACATTTCATGAAAAGCTGGTCATGATAAAGGACAAAAATGGGCTCTGGAGGATGGTGGAAGACAGGAGGGCCTGGCGTGATGTGGTCCATGGGGCTGCAAAGAGTCGGACTCGACTGTGCGACAGAACAACAACAAACTGCACAAACCAATTTGGTTCATGAATCAGCTTCCTGGTTCGGTTCATGGTTCAGTTCATGTTTCAGCCATGAACCACAAACTGAACTGCATTTCCCTAGTTCATGCCCTCCCTAGTCAGGAAGTTATGGCCAACTTTTTCTATAAAGTATAGTTATGATAGGAAAATACATTTTTTTAACCCTTTGTATTTCTTGCATTCTTCCATTTACCTTACTTGTGCTGTCCAAAGATACTCGTTGTATACTCTGGAAATCCATACTTTGGCTATAAGAACCAACATCTCTGCTGTAAGAACGGAGTAAGTCAATCAAGGCCAGTCTAGCTTTGTTGTTTTTCTGTGCATCTTGACTGCCACTGAACTAGTATAATATTTGAAAACATTTTCTTGGATTTCTTTGATAAAGCCCTAATTGCTTTATGGTCTGTACTAGGAATAAGGCCCATTGTGGAAATAAATACAACGAGCTCTAGAAAGAGGCTCTGAGCAAGTGCCCAGCCTTGGGCACTCAATGTCAATTTGCTGTGGCAACCTCAGTAGGGTATAATAACACAGAATCCATCATTTTCTCCAGGGGAACTGATATCTGCCACCTGAACAGCAGTTATAATTCTGAGTGCTCCCCAGCCCTCACCAGGAGATTGGCAACAATTGTTATCCAGGAGGAAATGGCTGGTTTGGAGAGTGGAGTCTATGGCATTGCAGCTGTCTGAGGTCCCACCCCTCCTCAAACCTCACCCTCTCCAGGCTCCACCCATCAAATCCCCAGAAATTTCCCACCTGGACTTGGCAACCTATCCACTTCTCAGCAAACCACCAACCTACCTTTATCTGCCCCTCTGACTTCAGCTTTCCATCTTCTCTTCCCCTCCCTCATGGAGAGCTGTTGTAATTCTGAGTGATCTCCAGCCCTCACCTGGAGATTATTATACAAAAGAAACAAACCATGCAGAAATAACAAAAAACATTCATCAGCCAACACTTATAACAATCTGAACCTATGTAAATAGTATAGTTTATCAAAAATATAATAGTCAGAAACTCAAAAATACACAGTCAAAATACACAAATAACCTTCAGATAGTCCAAATCAAATTCCTCAAGCAGTGTAAAGTCCAAACATCAAAGTTTATAATTACTTTTCAAAAAGCTCTTTTTGCCACTTGTGTATTCACTTGACGGCCCTGCTAGCTAACAATAGCCGTATTGCATTGCTTCCTGGAGATTGGCAACAATAGTTCCCCAAGAGGAAATGGCTAGTCTGAAGGGTAGAGTCTATGGCATTGTACCTGTCTGAGGTCCCATCCCTCCTCAAACCTCACCTTCTCCAGGCTCCACCCTTCAAATCTCCAGAAATTTCCCAACCTGGAGTTGGCAACCCTATCTCCTTCCCAGCCAGCCACCCACCTACCTTTATTTTCCCTTCTGACTTCAGCTTTCCATCTCCCCCCACACCTGCAGCTTCTACCTTTCTCTGAAGCTCTGCCTGCTACATCCCACTTGCTGACATAGGGGGGGCATCTTAGCAGAGTATAATGACACAGAGTCCACCATTTTCTCCAGGGGAACTGATCTCTGCCATCTGGGGAGCAGTTTTAATTCTGAGTGATCTCCAGCCTTCACCTAGAGATTGACAACAATGGTTCCCCAGGAAGAATACTACAGTCTTTCTCCATAGTGGAGACCAAAGCCACTTACATCATTCTTCTCTTCCCCTTTTGACTTGCACAACAACCCTGTGACTTAGGTTAAACTGAAAGTCTGTGACTGGTCTGAAATCACATAGGCCCAATCTGCATCTAGCATTTGCTCCATTGTTTTACCAAACCCACACTGGAACAGAAAAAGATGCATCTCAAAACCACATTCAGATACCCTGGGCCAACACCATACTGACTGCAGAGTCACCATAAAATGGCCATAAATCTATGCAGACAGTTCCATAAAACCGAGAGATAAAGTGAAAGCAGCATGCAGTCTGGACACTGCCATAAAATCCAACAGTCAATCGAACTGAAGGTGGCATGCAATGCAGAGGGGAATTTCTGTTCCAACATGGGTTTGGTAAAACAGTAGAACAAATGCTAGATGCAGATTGGGCCCCACTCAGCTTTCACAGCAAGAACCTGGGTCTGGCAGATCCTGCTATGAAGCGCTAACTGCTACACCACACTGGCTGTGGTATTGCCTCATATCACAACTGAACTTCAGACAACAGATCTCTCTCTCCCCCTGGATAAAATAACTGCTTTGGAGGGTGGCCTCTATGGCATTCTGTTCAGCTGAGGTTGCTCCCCTCCCTACACTCTGGCTTCCATAGACTCCACCACAAAAATCTCCAGGAATTTCCCAACCTGGAGCTGGCAACTCTTGTCAGGACTGGCCTCAATGAGTTTTTTCCCAAAGGCCAAAATAGGCATGGAAAGGGTCTCCCCCCCCTTTTACTGACAGAACCAAGCTTGGTTGCCTAGCAACAGACACTGAGGAGAAAATAGGGTTGCCAGCTCTGAGTAGGGAAATACTCTGAGATTTGGGGATGGATCCTGTGGAGGGCAGCATTTGGGGAGGGGAAGGACTCAGCAGGGTATAATGCCATAGGGTCTACCCTCCAAAGCAGCTGTTTTCTCCAGGGGAACTGATCTCTGTCATCTGGAGATCAATTGTAACAGTGGGAGATCTCCAGGTCCCATCGGGAGATTGGCAACTGTAGGGGAAAGTCAGCCACACAGTAGGAGGTTGAAGAGACTGGTCTGATGGCCGCTGCCCCACCTAAGTAGCCAGCCAGCCATGGAGGAGCCAAGCAGGAGATACAACCATTTTCTCAGTTTATTCTGTGAGGGAAGAGTCTCCAGGCTGGCAGTGGGAAGGGGAGAGGAGTGGACCCAACACCCAGTCAGTGGCATGAGAGTATTCTTGAGTGGCAGCTGATGGGCCAATGGCTGATGGAGCACACAGCACAGACAGTGGGAGAGCTGGAAATGGCCAGTGCGTTAGGGCAATAATATATATGGAATTACTGTGGAGTGATCTGAACCAAATCCAGATTAGGTTTGGTTACATTACTGCATCAAAGTGGAGTTAGCCCTGGTTTTGTTGTTTCGTTTTTTATAATACTATTTCATTATTATTTCCAGTTAGTTTTGATGGCTGACCCCCCCCCCCCCCCCCCGGTCTGTACCTTCATCATTTCCCATTCAAACTGAACAAACTTCAAGGGGAACTGTAGCATTCACCTAGGACATTCACACTTCCCAAATTTAGACAGACAGAATAAAGAGGTCTCCTCTTTTGAGGAAATGAAAAGCACCCATATTTAACATTAACTCTATGGGAAAACTGATAGGAAAGATTCCAACCACACAATAACACAGCAGCATGTAATGAGGGAATTTAGCACTTCAGCCACTTAACTTGAAGGACAGCAGCATGGGGAAGAGGCAAACCGACAAGAGAAGCACATTTTAGTGGGCACAGGAGGCCAAGGTATTTGAACAGGCAGGCAGCAGGAGGAGGACCTTGAAGTAGATTTGCTTGGATGGGGTTTGTAAAGCAGCAGACAATCAGGGGATTGCAGACTGCAAGGGTAAATCTGGCAGAACAGGGCTGGCATTTGACAAAGAACAAAAGGCAAAGTCCTATTCCCTATCCTTCAGAACTGGAACACCTCACACATGCATATATGCTTCTGTCTCACCCTCCCCTTCCTCTTAAGGAACATAGCTTATGCCTCTTTTAGAAAAATGCTGGCTGCTGTGTAAAAGGAAAACCTGTCAAGTCAAAGACTACAATAATGAAAAAGAGAACAAAATGAAAGAAAACCATTTTGTTGTTGTTACAGGCTGTTTACATGGGGAATTTGTTTCTTTTCGTTAATTAGGATAATTACAAACCACCCTTTAGTAATAGTAACCGTGCCCTTAATGAGGACACTTAATTTTCTTTATGCTTCAGACTGCTTCTACCTCAATCTGTTGTTGTTTGTCCCACTTAATTACACTTTTGTTTATCTGAGAGAGAGGCTGGAACCTCTGACCTCTCTCTCATCATCCATTATGCTTAGTCTCATACTTTAGAGAAGCACAAGTGGAAGATTTATGGCAAGATTCACAAGAAGCCTCTCTCTTTCACAAGTATATTTCTATAATTTTCATTATAAAAATAATATAACTTGTTAATGTTACCATATATGTTGTAACACAATGGTTGTAAGATCAATAATGTTTGTAAATGTAAATGTAAAAATGAAAAAAATGTTAATAGAAAAATAAAATAAAAATAATATAACCAAGATTAGATATTTATTTGAATCCATTTTGGTAAGTGCAGCATTATGCAGTTTTTGGAACTGCAGGGAACTTTTCATCAAATAAGATTGCATCTTTTTTTGCTCAGGAGAGAGCCTGTTTTTTGCCACTAAAGGGTTAATTCAGACCAGTAACATGCAATGTGCTTTATCCTCTTTAAAACCACCTTTTGGTGCAATGGCCATTGGTGACAAAAAAGTATATATTCAAAAGCAGAGAGCTTTCTGTGCACACGGAGTGACTGTAACTAGAATGAGGGTTTCATGAGCAGAGGTGTTTGCATGACAGGAGAAGGAGATTATTTATGTATGTATGTATTTATTTATTTATTTTGGCTTCTATCCTGCCCTCTCCACCACAGCAGGCTCAGGGCGGCTCACAACATTATTACAGATAAAACAGTTCTCAAGTAAAATTACAATAAGTTAAGTCTAAAAATAATACATAAAATGCTAGCAATAACATATAACATATATTATGCTGGAGAGAAGCTCTGCTACTAAAATAAAAGGCAGCTATGTATGATTGATTGGTCTTTTACTTTGTGTAGGAGAAGGATGCATTGATTCTCCAAGAAGTTCCTTTAATTTCTTCTTTAGTTCTCTGCTTTTTTTTTTCAAATAGAAGAACAACTCTTTTTCCAGTTGTTGGACTTTGGCTTCATGTGTTTTAAGGGATTCTGTAATACTTTTTCCATCCTTCTCTTTGCAATGAACTAATATTAATTGCATCTTTTGCTCATGCTCTTTCTGCTGGAGGGTCAGATGCCTATCACACTGAAGCATGAGATGCTGAAGTGCCAATTCAAGCTCTCTTTTACTATGTTTTCTTCTTCCATTACCCTCATTCCCAGTTCTTCGGTTTGGAGCTGCAATTTACATTCACTCTCTCGGAGGCCGACAACTAGGGCTGCCAAGTCCCCCTGTAGAGCGGGGGAAACACCGATTTTTAAAGCTTTCCCCCGCTTTTCCAAAATTGGCCACCGGGGGGACAAAATGGCTGCCAGCAGGGGAACCTCGGAGCCTGCCCTGCTGGCCTCTTGAACTTCTTAAAAGGGAAATTTCCCCTTTAAGAGCTGATCGAGCAAGACAGCCCCGCCCAGAGATTAAGGAGGGACTGTGCAAGGTTGCTGCTGGAGTAAGTTGCTTCCGTGCAAGGTTGCTGCTGGAGTAAGCTGCTTAAGGTGCTGGGGTCTGCGAGCTCTTTTCCTTCTCTGTCTCTCCCCCTCCCCCTCTTTCTTTTTGCTGTCTGTCTGTCCACTGTGGTTTTGTCAAAGGAATAAACTGTCACTTCCAAAGAGGTAAACATCACAAGGAGAGGTTGCCTGTAGAAGGTCTGGGAGTGGGATTGTTTAAAATGTCTTGTTGTGGCTGTTTGGGTCCCCCCAATCCTCATTTCCCTTCTGCAAATAAAAGTTGGGATTCCTCATTTTTATGCCAATTTTCTGTTTCTTTCAACCATGCCCCCCCCCCCCCTCCGGCAGTAAAAATCTGCATTTTTAAAAGCATTTGTACATCAAGTAACCGGTATTTTAAGTTAGGGATGGATCCAACTAGCTTTTCTGCTGGCGAAAAGGGGAGGACAAAGGTCCTCTTTAGCCACCAAAAAGCCTATGCTGGGGGGGGGGGGAGAAGTTATGGGACTTACATGGACAACAGCTGGGTGAAACAAGGGCCAGAAATAAAGCCTGGGAATTGGGCAAGAGTAAGTGAAAAAGCTGTCTGTCTGTCTGTCTGTCTGTCTGTCTGTCTCTCTCTCTGTCCCCATCCAGCAGAGGTCTATCAGTGGCTATTATAGCCACAAGGTCTAAATGGAGCCCTTTGTCTGGGGCAGTGATGCTCTGCATTCTTGGTGCTTGGGGGGCAACAGTGGGAGGGCTTCTGGAGTTCTGGCCCCGCTGCTGGAACTCCTGAGGGCACCTGGTATTTTTGGCCACTGTTGTGACACAGAGTGTTGTACTGGATGGGCCGATCCACTGTGGCTTCTCTCCTGTTCTTATGATATGAAAATCATATTTAGCACTTGTGTAGCACTTAGGGCTTCATATTCTGCCGAGATGAGGAAGGATTCAGTAGGGCCGTTGCTCAGTGATAGAGCATCTGCTTGACATGCAGGAGGTATCAGCCTCTTCAGCTAAAAAAGGATCAGGTAATAGGTGACATTAAAGATCTCAGCTTGAGACCCTGGAGAGCCACTACCAGTCTGAGTAGTCAATACTGACCTTGATGGACCAATGGCCTGATTCAGTATTAGGAAACTTCATGAGTTCATGTGTCAGCATGTGGAAGCAACATCACAGGATGTGACATCACAAAATGATGTCACTTCCTTTCTCCTGGCTCCACCCCCAAAGTCTCCTGGCTCCACCCCCAAAGTCCCCAGATATTTCCCAAGTTGGACTTGGCAGCCCTACCGACAACCTTATTAAAATACTTAAAGAGAATTGCTTGTAGCCCAGTATATTTCAAACTGGGAGTCCTTGAGTTTGTCTTTATAATGAAGTAAAATACCTAGATTTGCTGTGTGGTCTGCAAACTAGCTTGGCTGTGTTTAATCTTGTCTACTTTTTGATCTATAAAATTTCTAATTACCTGTACATAGGCATATACAAATAAGCACAACCACATGCATAGCTTGAGGATTGCATTCAATTGACATCTCTCTCTCTCTTTCTCCCTCTTCCCCCCTCTCTCTATGTGTATGATCTTAAGGAGAAACCAACTTAATGTACAAAGCTACATAACATTAAGTATCCTTTTATATAGAATTGTTGAAACAAGTATGGTTCTTTCTTGCTAGTCCTCCATCTGAATAGGCTGTCCCTTGAAATTAATACAGCTATCTCCTCTCACCACTGTACATTGTAAGCCATCACTTGAATAAGCTACCTTTTATTCTTTAAGTAAAAGAAAACCTTGTTATACTGATAATAGTCTCCTTGTCAATTCCTTGGTTAGTCTGGAAGAGGCAGCAACCTCTGTATAAAAATGGTGCAGATCCCTTAATGCCTACCCCTGATTATTAAGAGTTAATATTCCCCAAATATTAATAACATAAAAGAGCAGTCAGGCTAACAACATGCCAGTTAACAAAGCATTTCCACATAGAGTTATATCTTTCTAAGTCCACTGAAGTCAATGGGCTTTAAAAGGTAACTCTATTTAGGACTACATTGTAAAGCATTCACAGTCAAGAGTGACTGCTTCACTTTATCCCCTGATTGCCACACACATTTTTATGCCCTTACTTTTCACTTTGGTATTTTTTGTTTGTTTTTCTGAGTGCCCCCCCCCCCCCCGGATCTTTTGATACCACTTTTAGCCTAATCTTTTTCTGGAAGCTGGTTTTGAGTTGACTTTTTCCTCATGCATAATATTTCTGTCAGTTTTCTTTGTCCCACCTCCTCCCACCCATCTCCAGCCAATTTTTTCAATGACTGGACTATCATCATCATCAAACCACTCCTTCCCCTCCCCCTCCCCTGAAGATAAGTGGTTTTGGGTTTTTAACTATTCTTTTAAAGGTGCTAAAATATAGTGGCATAATGATAGTTTAAGTAGGTTCCCTGAATTCCCAGCTTTCATTAAAATAATAAGAGTAGGTCTCTAGCTCTCATCTCTATATATAAAAGAGTAAGTCTCTAGCCCTCATATATATATATATATACACACACACACACACACACACACACATGAAAGTTCCCTCACCATAAAATCAATTCCCAGGCCAAACTGCTGAACCTAGAAACACCAAATTCAGAGAGAGCGCTCCTACCATGGCATAAGTGCTCACTAAGAAGAGATTTTTAGAAATTTGACCCTTAAGGGGGTCAAAGGGGGTAAAATGTGCTCCCCCATTGATTCCTATGTAGCTTCCAGGCTGCTGCCTACTTGCACCCCTCACTCTCTGATTGGTCAGCTGCACAGCTCAGTGTTCTGAGGTTTAAAAAAACAGTTACAGGAGACTGCACAGAGCTCATGGCAGTTGAGGCCAACAACCACCTGTAAGGTGCATTAATGCTGCTGCCCCGGCCTCTCTGATGGCTTCCAACACACTCCCCCCCACCTCCTACACCTATCAGGCAGTTATCTGTCAGGTGCAGCAGAAGTTGCAGGATGCTTAAAGCCACAAGGGAGCCCACCCCAGCAGTAACACCTTAGTGATCCTGCCAGCCCTGCATCCACAGTGGCTTTTAATACTCCTCCCCTTCCTACACTGGACAGGCAGCTGCCTGTCCAGTGTAGGAGAGGAGGTAGAATGCTTATAGCTGCCAGGGAGGTTTGCTCAGCAGGATTGCCTTAGCCCTGCTGCTGGCCTTTAAATACAATTCCCCCCCCCATGCCAGACAGGCTGGTATCTGTCAGATGTAGGAGCAGGACCAGGGTACTTTAATCCATCAGGCATGCTGCCCCAGCAGGATCATCTTAGCGATGCTGCTGGCCCAGCCTCTGATGGCTTGCAACACACTCCCCCCACCTTCTACACCTAACAGGCTGTCTGTCAGGTGCAGCAGTGGTTGTGGGATGATTAAAGCCATGACGGAGCCTGCCCCATCAGTAACGCCTTAGTGATCCTGCCAGCCCTGCCTCCACATTAGCTTCTAATACTCCCCTCCTTCCTACACTTTAAATACAATCCCCCCCAACACCAGACAGGCTGGTGTCTGTCAGGTGTAGGAGGAGGACCATGGTACTTTAATCCATCAGGGACACTGCCCCAGCAGGATCACCTTAGCGATGTTGCTGGCCCAGCTTAGTCACACTCCCACCCACTATGTAAATATACTGCAAATTTGTAGAGAAGTGGTTTCCTGTATTATTTAACTTCTCACAATGTGGGTTCTAGAAAATTGGCTCATATGAACTTGCTTAATATATGATTGCTCAGATGTTGTTTTGAATACGTAGTTATGTCCCACTTCTTAAAGGTAACATAAATGAGAGTCAATTTGTAAAAAAGAGAGAGACGGTATGCCCTCCCCCACCCATTCAATACTCAGGCCAAACCCCTGCACCAAGAAACCCAAAATAAGGGGAGTGCATTTCTACCATGACGTCAAACTCCCCACAAAGAGATTTCTGAGAAACACACCCCCTAACAGGGTCAAAAAAGGGCAAAATGTATTCCCCCAATTGTTTTCCATGTGCTTGGTAGACTGAGCTCAGAGTTCTAAGGTAAAACCTGCCCACTTGCACCCACCTCCCTTTGATTGCTCAGATGTGGATCTCAATATTCTGAGGTAAAAACACAGTTAGAAGAGACTGCAGACAGTTGAGAACAGTTACAGAAATCAGCGATTCACTCCTGAATAGACATTTCTCATAACAGCCAGCATGGCAATTGAGTTTATGAATGTTCATGGGGAGATAGTAAAGGACCTTTCTAGGAGCCATTTCGCTGCATGCCTCTCTCATGAACCTGAAGAAATGTCCACCACATCACCACTCCCTCAGACCAACTCCCCAATAGCTCACGCTGGCTAGGCAGGATATAAATCTCAATAAATAAATAAACAAGCAAACTCCCCCTAACACCTCTCACCTCTTACTGTCCTCAAGAAAGTTCCTGGAGTTGACCTAGATACACCAGTGCTACCAGGAGGAGGCAGCTTAGGAATGCAGCAAAGTTCAAGAGGCTGCAGTTCCCCCTTAAGGTCTGCTTTGCTATGACCATCAAGTCCCAAGCCCAGTTACTGATGGTAGCAGGAATTGACTTAACAGAGGACTGCTTCTCACATGGCCAGTTCTTTGTGGACTGCTCCAGAGTGAGCTCACCAAGCAGCCTGGTGATTTTAGCGCCTGAGGGCAGAACCACCAATATGGTCTACAGAGAGGTCCTTCGGTGGGTGGGGAGGGAGGAGACAGTATGTACGTCTCACTTCATTTTATACTACAATCATCTCTATTAGAATTCATACAACAAATGTTGCATTTCAAACTTCACATCATCAGTATTATAACTGGATTTACAGAGCTTAAATACTGTAGCGAAGCACGGGTATCAGGCTAGTAAAGATATAAAGAAAAAGCATATCTCTTCACAGTGGGGGATAGAGCCTTAATTTTTTTAAAACAATGAAAACTGAGAATTCAGAGAATCTATCTAAACTATTATTACAATATTATATTGATATAAACATGAGCACAAAATAAAAAGGGGGTGCTCTGACACCACTGATGATGAGAGCAACCTCCCTTGAAAATCCTTATTATTTAAGGTACAAGAAAATAAAAAAATTCCACAACTGTGAAAATGCAGAGAGAAATCAAACATGCCACAAGAACAAATTTCAGTGTTTGTGGATCAAATGCCAAAACAATCAGAAGTAAGTCAAGAATGCAGAAAAGCCCTCAATTACCTTTCTTACTACAACCTCCATCACACAGCTTTTTTCTCTGCAGGACCCTTGATTCCCTGTATAACCTTTTGGGTGGTTGAACTGAACTCCTCCTTCTCTCATTCACTGCTGGAAAAACTGTCCTTACAAATTTGTTGAAGTTGCCCAAAGCTGTTTTATTACTACAGCTGCAGCCACTTCTTGGGCGGGATCTCTGATGAAGTTTTACTGCATTATGGGTTACTTTAGTTTGGAATTGTAAGCTGCCTTAAGGCTCAAGAGAAAAGAAGGATATAAACATTTTAATAAATAAATATAAGGTTATGCCAGTGAAGCAAAATTCTAGTCTAATTCTAATTTTCTTTTTTTAAAAACAACAAAATACCTTATTTTAAAAGGCTTATAGGTGCTGGCAATCAGCTAATTTGCCTCCTTTATGAGATACTTCTACTGAATTTTCTTGAAATACCCCCCTTGTCCCACTCCCCCCACCCCCAGTGACAAGAGTAGGGACCTAATAAGGGACCACATGGAAGTGGAATGTTTTCCACTTGAAAATCAGTGGCATATCCAGAGTGTTGCAGTGGGTTCAGTCTCCCTCCTGGTACTGTTATTATCCCCATCTGACTATTAAAGAGGTAGTCCGGTGCATTACTCTTACTCTAGGTCCTTTCACTTTACTGAAGTCTTACTCATTAGCTCATTGAAAGTCTTGTGTGAGAAGAAATGCCCAGTACTGAAGAAATGTTCCAAGGCAGAGGACTGTCTCTGCAATGGGATGGTTCTGTGAAAGCGGAAAGATGACATGGGATTAAACCAGAATATGTCACCTTTTTAAACCTGAGGCCAGAGTGGGTAATCTTGTCAGTAGAAACAGCAATTGTTGACCTAAATTGGAATTTGTAAGTCTTTAATTGAGGGAACATGTCTTACTTAATGCCCATCTGAGTAAACTGAAGCCACAGCTATGATTTTTGAGGATTATAAAACAAAATATGAGTCTCCAAGTCCAAACATATTTTCCTACAAATCTCAGAGTGAAATTTTTACCCCAAACCAAGCTGGTGTTACCTCAGTAAATGCCTTAAGGTAACATATGCTGTGTGCAATGTCTGAAAGGATGATATGGATATCCTATTACAATCACCTTGAGTGGAGCTGCAGTTCTGAAACTCAGCAACAATGCTAATTATCATTCATGCTTTGATGTGCTCCCCTCTGCTTGCCCAAGCTCTTTATACTCAATTAGTTTGTGAGCCCTTGCGGACAGTGATCCATCAATCAAATTGTTATAACTTGCTCTGAGCACAGAGGATGGGCTATTAATACAAATAAATAATGTAGACTATAAATAAAAAGAACAAACTATAAGACATGTTTTCAGTGTTGTTGTCTTCTTAATTCTGAAAGAGTAAAAGTAAAGGCCATGGTCCTTGGATTCAGTACCCTGAGCTTCTGTCAGGCCTATTTGTAGTTGAACAGAGAATATGTTGCAGGAACAAGGACCAATACGCTTCAGAATACAGTCAAAGTTAAAAACCTCTAAATCAACTAATTTCAGCAAACAAAGGAAAGCTGAGCATATTCTTAACCTCACTGCAATCAATTGCATTGCAAAAAGTTTAACATCAGCCACATTCTGCCCACGGATTGTTCTGTTTGTGTATTTCACCAAATTGGTCCTGCTGGCTGAGATCTATGGTCATGATCAGATGACTCTTTAGATCCAACCCAGGCACAAGTGCCCAGTGGATTTAAAGGGAATGTCCAGACAGTGACGTCTGGAAAATGTGCCACTTCCATGATCAACCCATCGATCCCCGCCAGGGAGCCGTACTTTAATGATACCTGTGAAAGTGTGGTCTAATGCTTGCCGATGGGCCAATGGCGGACTTTCCCCCAACTGATCATTCTAGCACGCAATCAGCCCATTTGGATGGTCTGACTCCAGACCATCCCAAACGGCTGCCATTTAAAAAAATTCTTAGCAATATGTGCATAAATGTTTAAATGTGCGATGGCCACAGAGCTCCGTGCAAACATTCCAGACAATATCATGTTTCTGAATGGCCCGTGAAATTTATGAACTTTGTTAATTGAAATGGTACCTAGAGGAAGGTATCACTGGTAGTGCTTTTACCATTCAAGTCCGCACATGCATGGAAAAACAAGTACATGGTGAGGCACATATGCACAAACAGAATTTTTTTTTTTTAAAAAAAACAAACCGACTGTGCGGCTCCTTTAGGTGGACTTCATCTTGACAATCCACTGTGGAGTCCATGTGTGGTTAGGTGATTCGTGGGGGAGCTTTCTGGTCATGCAACACTGAATAAAAAAGATCAGGATCAAAGAGTCGGGCCAATGGTAGGATTAGCTGCCCGTCTGAATGTATCCTATGACTATTTACCTTGATATTACTGCAGTTCAATCTATTTTTATTTATTTTTATTATTTATTCATGTTATTTATAGTCTATTTTTCTCATTGGGACTCAAGATGATTACACAATGTAAGCCAATACTATCAACAGGATGAGACACTCAATGAACAGTGCTATAGGGTTTGGATTGCAGAGAGATGAAAACAAGCAGAAATCCAATACAGGGCTGTAACAATGCTGAAACAAAGCTTAAGCATTTAAACCTTTCTTAAACAGTGTGGAAATTACCCTGTAGGAGCACACTTACAGGAACAGAAAGTACCCAGTAGTATAGTCTGCAGCCCCTGTCCCTTTACCAAAGCATTTTTCTGAACTATTTCATTACCGTACGAAACTATTATGTGTGTAGAAAACAGAGTGGTAACCTTCCCATCATCATCAGACAAGTTATGTCATAAGGTGGGGGCCACAACAGAAAATGTGCATGTATAGGCAGTTGTTCATTTTGCCCGTTTGCAGGGCAGCATTTACAGAAAGACACTAATTTGATGAAACTGCTGTGTCAGAGCATATGAAGGACCAAAGCCATGAAGGCCTTTATATGTGACAGCTACTGCCTTGAACTGAGCCCAGTAACTGATGGGCAGCCAATGAAGTGACTGCAGAATGTGTGTAATATGCAAGAGATTATGTGATCATGCTATGGCTATTCCACAGCAAGTGCTTTACAACTACAAACAGAGCTCAGAAGAAGGCTAAATACAAGTCATATTCTATCATTCAGGGAGATACAAATGCCCAGAGAGGATTTGGGGGCATCATTGGAAAAATTAGTCTTGCCCTCAGTATAAACTTCTAGATTCTAATTGCAGCTTCAGTTTGTGAGGTGTCAGTATATACACAACAAAATCTTAGTGGGTTACCTTCTCAGGTTGTCATGCCAGGTAGATCTACTTAGGCAACTGGGGTTTCTCAAATGTGTGTTGTTGTTCTTCTTGTTGTTTTACAGTTGAAGATGCAGCTTGTTATAAAATAAATCTGCAGTTTAAATCTTGAATGGATAAAATTTAAATTAATAAATCAATGCATTCCATCAACCTGCAACAACCCATGGCTGGGGCTTACCCTTTGCAGGTTCCAGGGATGGGAGATTGCCATAGAGGTAGGATTGGATGCTGACTGCATGGTCCGATGTAGGGTGGAGTAGGCTGGCTTCATGTTGGGATAGGGCTGCAGGGTGGCTCTAACTTAGCTGCCCCTCTCCCCTATTTAAAGTGCCACTGCTGGAACCTTGTCCAAGATTTTCCACAGCTTTCCCTCCCAATTTCCCTGCATTTTGGTTGTTATTGGGTTTTGTTACTGATCTCTTTGTAACTGTGACAGACTGCACTTTGAGAAGCTCAGAAGTGCTGTGTAAACAGGTAATGTTACCTGTGTAAACAGGTAATGTGGTAGTGCAGGGTAAATTCCTCACAGAGCCAGAGAGCCTTGAGTGACAGGCTGTTCCAAGATATCTGATTCATTAGCATCAGTTGGACTGAGAAAGACTTGAGAGCTGAATGCTGAGGAGAGGAGCATCTGAATTCAGCCCTGACTGAGAGCAGTCTGGTGCGCATGAGTTTGAGTCTAGCCCTGACAGATAAGGGTTTAGTACTAACAGGGTTTGTGTTTAGTCCTGACTGAGAACAGGTTAACACAGATGAAGTACTAGGAAGGTTGGCAGGAGGAGTGGGTAGTTAGGTCAAGGCTCCCATTTAGGCTAGAAAAAGGGGATAGATCTAGACAGAAGAATTCCCCCACCCAGTTAAAACAGGGAGATACCTCTGCAGAGTGGAGAGATCCTTGGTCTGGTGTATTTAGAAACTATCTCTTAAATCCTGAAGAGTCAGAAAAAAAAAACCCAACCTAAAGAAGAGTACTAGTGTGTTTAGTGAAGGAACTGGATACTGGACAGAGCATCCCTGCCTTCTGGAAACCAGAAGTCAAATACGCTAAAGAAAGTATACTTGAGTGTTTAGGAAATGCTGAAACAAAAGCCTCTCATCTTAAAGATTCTTAAAGATTTTGAGTCACTGTGAAAAGCTTACGAAACTCTCAATTGCTTGAAACATATGAACTGTAGTCTGTGCCTCTACTGATTAACCTCAGAATTTTTACCCCCAGTTTCACCTGACCCTTCACACTCTAAATTGAATAAAATATTTTGTTAGTTTTGTCAGTAGTTTAAGTTAAAGGGGTGAACTTATTCTTTCCCTCAGGTTCCAGGGCTGAGCCAGCAACAAAACATCATATTTTGACAGGGTGAAACAGCCATTGTTCTTCAGAAAGGAAGAAAATAGATTAAAAGGACTGCTCAGTCAGAAAGGGTAAGAAAAACAGAGGGAAGACTTGCCTCTGAGGAATGGAGGTGGGCCAGGTCATCATAGTTACATTTATTATCACTACTTTGGGCAGTTTGGGCATTGGGACAGATCATTTTGGCTAGGGAGGTAGTGCCTGCATGCCTGCATTTCATGTTCTGGGGATTCCCTTAAGGGTTCTTGGGACAGAACTAAAACAATGGCACACTCAGCTCAGAGACTGTCAGTGGGGCTATCACCATTAGGTGGCAGGGGAACTACACAGCAGCCAGTGCCAATGTGGCTCCTGGGGTTGCCACTCCTTGGTTTCACCACCAGCAGGCGGGTTAGGGTGTGGGCAGCAGGTGGGTTTTCCCGATTGGGCAGCAGGTGGGTTTTCCCAGTTCAGTATTTGTCCCCATGCTACTCCAACATTCCTGTGGTATATTCAATATAGCTGTGGCCTTTTTTTTTTTTTCAAAAGGCTGGTCTGTCATTTCTTGCCTGTGCTCCCCTCTATCCCCTGGGCCGCAAATCTATATACCATTTAATATAATGTTGTTGCCCTAGAAGGAATTTAGGCCTAATTATTCCAGATTAATTTATTAGTGCTAGCTTTCTGCACTGTGACAACATTATAGGTTATGTACAGAACCTAAAAAGTTGTTCATTATCTACTTTAAAACTATCCTGTGGTAGTCTGAAACACAATAGTAGGTGGGTAGTACTTATTGTGGAGGCTAAAGGCTGTTACAACCAATCATAGAAAAAAAACATAAAACATAAATAAAAAATAAAATTGTTAAAATAACCAGACCTGAAGGTGTTTATCACTTATAATAGTATTAATACTTTAAACCTGTCAATAGAGAACTCATTGTCCTGCACATACAGGAAAAATCTTTTTTTTGGTTGGGGGGAACCTTAAAAAATAAATGGAAAAAACAAAAACAAAAATAATGGATTCCAAAAGAAGTCATGGAGTAATTGCATTCTTATGTTCAAGAGCTTCACTTCTCCTCCCCCTGATTGGCTCCCTCAATTGTTTTAATCTCTGCTAAAACTATTTAAAAGCATAGATCTACAGATTGTGCAAATGTCTTATTATAAAGCAGAATGCAGATTAAACTGAATTTTATCTCTTACACCTACTTAAGTATTCTTGGAAGGAATGAGCTGTTTAGTTCTTTTTTAGAAAGTGGAATATTTTATTGTTATAGAATATTGTTATATACAATCTTCAATAGACTAGCATCTAATCTCTGGCCAATTAACACAGTTACATGACTCTATATAGACTGTCATGAAGTGAAGCCTTACATGGACAGGAAATCTCAGTATTAGGTTTTACCTGGAAGCTCATCACTAGATTTTGTACATTTCTCTCAGGTCATATATCATTTGTGTGGCATTGCTGTGATCTCATGAACTAACAGTATCAGTACCTTTTTACAAGAGAAATTACATCTACAAGCTAGTCTGAGAGACTGACCCAGGCTTTGACTTTCTAGTTAATCATTTCACCTGTTTGTTACGGAAAGAAAAAACTGTTGGGAAGGCCAAGAATGGCTCACCTAGCCATCAAGGAAACAGTCACACATGTTCTGAAGCAAATTAGATCTTGTCAAAACTGTACCTCTTCTAATAGAAGCTATTAGTCATTAATTGCTCCTTCTACAGGTCTATTGCACCCTAACTATCCTTCCATCTCTCAGATGGAGCTTTTCCTCTTTGTTCATCTTATACATTCAGTTACAATACAGATAAAAGCTCAGCTCCCGTAGCACTGGTAAAAAGTGTTTTCCCATTGCTATTTTTTCACTGTTCTTCTAAATCCCTTTCTCTTTTCATCTTACTCACTAAACAATGATGCAACTCATTTCACATTCTCAACATATTTCACATACATTATCCCATTAGTCTTTACTAGAACACTATAGGTAAAGGTTTCCCTTGCTCAAAAGCTAGTTGAATCTGACTCTGGGGGACGGTGCTCATCTTTTTTTCCAAGCCAAAGAGCCAGAACTGTCTGAAGACATTTCTGTGGTCATGTGGCCAGCATAACTAAATGCCGAGGCACATGGGACGCTGTTACCTTCCCACCGAAGTGGTACCTATTTATCTATTTGCAATTTCTTGTTTTCGAGTTGCTAGGTTGGCAGGAGCTGGGACTTGAGACAGGAGTTCACTCCGTCATGCAGCACTATGGTCTTGAACTGCCGCACTACAGACCCTCTTAACCTCTGAGCCACCACAGCCCTTCAAAAACAGATCCCACTGTGTTTCTGCCTGGTTTCAAACCGGGGACCTTTTGCATGATAGGCAAATGTGATAACCACTACACTACAGAAACCCCTATACTGAAGTTGGCATGGTGGAGATATACTGAAAGAACAATGACTTGTGTAAAGAGGTTATCTATACTTTACAGTCCTCATGTTTGTTTGTGGATGATATGAAAACTTTGTAACACACATGATGAGAGTTCCAGCCCTCTCAGGTGCATGCTGGCCCCTTTCTGCCCATAATCATGGTGTTTGGGGGAAAGTGGCATGGGGGAAAAGTGGCTTTCAGCCCCTCCCCACAGAACCTCTATTGACTCCATTGTAAAATTATGTCACTTAAGTAGCTACACATAACTGCAGTGCATACAATAAAAACAACATGGGGTGTTTTGAGAATGTGAAAATATTTCAGGGGGAAGATTAGAACCACTTCTTCACCTATACTGTGGCCATAAGCAGAAA
This sequence comes from Lepidodactylus listeri, assembly GCA_029233225.1. Taxonomy (NCBI): domain Eukaryota; kingdom Metazoa; phylum Chordata; class Lepidosauria; order Squamata; family Gekkonidae; genus Lepidodactylus; species Lepidodactylus listeri. The sequence goes on along the minus strand of JARCFY010000001.1, from coordinate 110,364,194 downwards.
AGAGTGACTTTGCATCTAGGAGTCACAAACATATCTGATACAAAGCCCTTATGCTACCCACTAACAAACATGAGGACTTTGTAATATAGAGCAAGGCTTTTATAGCACAGCTACTGGTTTTGCCACAGGCATCCATTCAAACAAGACACAAGACAACAGCTTGGATTTAAGTAGTTTATTTAATTAATTAATTAACATTATCTGCATAATATTTAAATATGTTAACGTATTTAAATTGGTGGGCTGTGCTAAGGCAGCCTGCCTGTGGCTGCCTTTTCTAGCAGACCCATTCTGACTCCAAACACAGCCAGCATCTTCTATCGGCTCAGTTTATCCTCACTTATTACACACAATGTGGCAAGAGGTGCCTAGACCCAGCCCCCTCATGTGATGCTCAGCACAGCCACTACTGAGTTTGGAAATATGTTGTTCAGCATCAAAGGCCACTCTTTCCCAGCCACACCCTTTTCAAATACTAAGGCGACAAACTGGCACTCCAACAGTTGAAATATGATAAGTTTAAACTGCACTTTGAACACCTCATTCATCTCACTAAAGATGTTAACTACAAAGAAAAGTTGGGCTCATTTGCTCTACTAAGAGCATTCAATAATGGCAGTTTTAGAAACACTCAACTATGACTTTTAAAAATATGGAAGTACTTGCAAGGTAAAAATATTAATATAAAATGCAGTCAGATATGCATACTTAAGCTCATTGACTCCACCTCTGAAAGCTCATTGATTCCTCCTCCAAAAGCTCATTGACTCCACCTCTTGCAAACAGACCTCAATCTGAAGCCACTATGAATAGAGGTTTTAATAATTTAAATCCCTGTATATTATGATACAGCCTAAACTGAGGCTGAGGACAGACTGCCAATGTGGGCTGCTATGCCTCCACTTTAAAAGCAGAGGAAGAGGGGCCGTGCACATTGCTGCAGCTGTCCCCCATCGGCAGAGCGGACTCACCCATCTGTGAGGTGCCGTCATGCTGCTTCAGCTGGAGACCCCTTGAAACAGGTCTCCGGCCATCTGGGCACGTGTCGCTGCTGCTTCCTGCCGGTGTGGACGGGTCTACAGCGCGCAGGAAGTGGCGGCGGAAGTGTGGATGCGCTGTTCCGGTGGCTGCGGCTATGCAAACAGCCGCGCCTCGCCGGACCAGCCAGAAGCTGCACGCCGCAGCAGAGGAGGCTCCAGAGGACGGCCGGCGGTGTGGACGCACCACTCCTCCTCCTCTCTGGTAGTGTCCCACAGCCCTGCAACCAGTGTGAATGGGACGCCCCCACCCATTTCCCCGCGCGGTTTCCGTCCCCGCAGCTGTCCTGGGGTGAATTCCCAGTCTGTCTTCAGCCTGAGTCTTTGTATCAGTTCTTACTAAGGTTCTTTGCTTACCTCCCTGCAATTGCTGCCCTCAGGTTTGTAAAACAGCATCTTGTCAACTTATTTTTTAATAGAGTAAAAAAAATTCAGTGTATACAAAGCCAAATGAATGCAGGATTTCTGATTTTGCATAATTCGGTTTGCACTTTTCATTCTCTGCCAAGTAACCTTTCTGTTATGCAAGCTAATGAATCCTTTCAATTGGAAACACCTCTATTGCAATCAGCAGAAAAAAAATAAAGCTACAAAGCTTTTCAGAAATAATGAAGGTAGAAAAGCTCAACAATCAGAATTTGCAAAACAATCCCGTGTCAGAAGATACTATACTTCTCAACTCAGCTACTCAACTACTTAACAGGAAAACCACAAACAATGTACTACAAATCCATTTGCATCTGACTGGAAAAAATCTATTGCATCTAGGCTAATTTAAATTTTCAAATATTGGAAAGTGTTCCTGGTGTCAATGGAGGGAGAGAGGGCTTCCTGCACATTGGTCTCCTTTTAGATAGCATGTACAACTCACACCTTGCACTTTTAAATATGTGACAAAGTAGTTGAATGAGAAGAAGAAAAAGAAGAAGAGATTGGATTTATATCCCGCCCTTCACTCACTTGGAGTCTCAGAGCAGTTTACAAACTCCTTTCCCTTCCCCTCCTCACAACAGACACCCTGTGAGGTAGGTGGGGCTGAGAGAGCTCTTTCCCAAGCTGTCCTTGGGAGAACAGCTGGTACAGAGCTATGGCTTGCCCAAGGTCATCCAGCAGGTGCAAGTGGAGGAGTGGGGAATCAAACCTGGTCCTCCCAGATTAGAGTGCACACACACTCAACCACTACACCAAACTGGCTCCCAGTTTGAGAGAAGATTATGAAGTCAATGGCTTAGAAGGGTGGAAAACCAGTTAGAATTATACTGCTACTGTATTTAATTATTTATTGCTAATTTTTCAAACCAAGAGGAGGCTTGTTCAGACTTCAAAGATAATGTACACTGCACATGTGGAGATAGATCAGAATTGTAGTCACTGGCCATGACCTAGGGCTGCCAAGTCCCCCGGTAGAGCGGGGGAAACACTGATTTTTAAAGCTTTCCCCCGCTTTTCCAAAATTGGCCACCGGGGGGACAAAATGGCTGCCAGCAGGGGAACCTCAGAGCCTGCCCTGCTGGCCTCTTGAACTTCTTAAAAGGGAAATTTAAGAGCTGATTGAGCAAGAGAGCCCCGCCCAGAGATTAAGGCGGGACTAAGCTCTTTCTACTGAAGGGCTTCCGTGCAAGGTTGCTGCTGAGTAAACTGCTGGGGTCTGCGAGCTCTTTTCCTTCTCTGTCTCTCCCCCTCCCCCTCTTTCTTTTTTCTGTCTGTCTGTCCACTGTGGTTTTGTCAAAGGAATAAACTGTCACTTCCAAAGAGGTAAACATCACAAGGAGAGGTTGCCTGTAGAAGGTCTGGGAGTGGGATTGTTTAAAATGTCTTGTCGTGGCTGTTTGGGTCCCCCCAATCCTCATTTCCCTTCTGCAAATAAAAGTTGGGATTCCTCATTTTTATGCCAATTTTCTGTTTCTTTCAACCATGTCCCCCCCCCCACCCCCCGGCAGTAAAAATCTGCATTTTTAAAAGCATTTGTACATCAAGTAACCGGTATTTTAAGTTAGGGATGGATCCAACTAGCTTTTCTGCTGGCGAAAAGGGGAGGACAAAGGTCCTCTTTAGCCACCAAAAAGCCTATGCTGGAGGGGGGGGGGAAGTTATGGGACTTACATGGACAACAGCTGGGTGAAACAAGGGCCAGAAATAAAGCCTGGGAATTGGGCAAGAGTAAGTGAAAAAGCTGTCTGTCTGTCTGTCTCTCTCTCTCTCTCTCTCTCTCTGTCCCCATCCAGCAGAGGTCTGTCAGTGGCTATTATTAGCCACAAGGTCAAAATGGACCCCTTTGTCTGGGGCAGTGATGCTCTGAATTCTTGGTGCTTGGGGGGTAACAGTGGGAGGGCTTCTGGAGTTCTGGCCCCGCTGCTGGACCTCCTGAGGGCACCTGGTATTTTTGGCCACTGTTGTGACACAGAGTGTTGTACTGGATGGGCTGTACTGGATGGGCCAATCCACTGTGGCTTCTCTCCTGTTCTTATGATATGAAAATCATATTAAGCACTTGTGCATCACTTAGTGCTTCATATTCTGCCGAGATGAGGAAGGATTCAGTAGGGCCGTTGCTCAGTGATAGAGCATCTGCTTGACATGCAGGAGGTATCAGCCTCTTCAGCTAAAAAAGGATCAGGTAATAGGTGACATTAAAGATCTCAGCCTGAGACCCTGGAGAGCCACTACCAGTCTGAGTAGTCAATACTGACCTTGATGGACCAATGGCCTGATTCAGTATTAGGAAACTTCATGAGTTCATGTGGAAGCATGTGGAAGCAACATCACAGGATGTGACATCACAAAATGATGTAACTTCCTTTCTCCTGGCTCCACCCCCAAAGTCTCCTGGCTCCACCCCCAAAGTCCCCAGATATTTCCCAAGTTGGACTTAGCAGCCCTACCATGACCCCAGACACTCATGTATCTAGCGTACCATCTGCAATTAAGTCCTACACATGTACCAGTGTTGCTCCATAAGACTTGGAAATGCTTCACAAATTTGGAGTTATCCACGTGCTAGACTTTGCATGTGTATAGGGACTCCCTGCAGATATTCTGCTATACATATGGATCTTTTGGTATAAGGCTAGTGGATGAGATCCTGCTTAACTGTAAATGCATGCAGAGGTAAAAGCTCATGGGAGTCAGCTGCATTAGCTGATTTTCCATGAAACAGAGAAAAGAAGATGTGTTTAGGTACTTAGCATGTCACTGCTACTTAAGGAACAAAATATGGATCCGCAATGTCCCTCCCACCTTTCCACACAATTGCTATGGAAAACTTAAAAACCCAGTTGTGGTATACACTATAGGAAGCCATCTAATTAGTGATGATTGGAAGCACAGTATGTGAATTGTAGTAATATATTTGTAATTTATTGGGATTTTTATTATTATTGCTGATTTTAACTTTTTTATGGTGTTTTGACTGGCATTGTGCCCTTGTAAGCCGCCCTGAGCCCGCTTGCGAGGAGGGCAGGGTATAAAAGTGAAAAATAAATAAATAAATAAATAAATACAAATATTAAAAGAGGAAGAAAAATAATTAACTACTGTCCTTCCACAATGTTGTAACAATTATAATCACAAAGGAATTGAAATTATTTGTGTTCTGTTTAAATAAAGTTAATATGGGTAGCCATGTTAGTCTGTCTGTAGCAGTTGAAAAGAGCAAGAGTCCAGTAGCACTTTAAAGACTAACAAAATTTGTGACAGGTTATGAGCTTTCATGAGTTACTGTTCACTTTTTCAATTACACGCTGTCTGTAAGCAAGAAAAGGTTGGCCCTCCAGTGCACAGCCTGGCATGGGGGGGGGGGGATTATTTTTCTGCTTACAGACAGCCTGCTAACTTAAAACAACTTCTCACCTGCAATGATAAACTACTTAACAATAACATGGACTCTGGTACCAAGGCCTGCAACAAACCAAGATGCCAGCTTTGCTGTCATATAGATCCTTGCAACACTATCAGTAGACCCAGCCACATCAGCCATACCATCTCAGGTTCATACTTCTGCTCATCCACTAATGTGATTTATGCCATCATGTGTCATCAGTGCCTCTACATTGCATAAACAGGCTAGTCCCTTCAACAAAAAATTAATGGACATAAGTCTAACATTAGAAACCATAATATTCAAAAACCAGTGGGGTAACATTTTAACCTTCCAGGACACTGAGTTGCTGATCTAAGAGGAGAAGCTATCTTACAAAGGAATTTCAAAGCAAGATTAGAAAGAGAGACTGCTGTATTGCAACTAATAATGAAGCTCAAGACAATGCATCCATTTGGACTGAACTGAGATCTAGGTTTCCTGTCTTGTCTCATTACCAAGGCTGATTTCTTCATGCCTACTACCCTTCTGCATATCATACCTAATCCAATGATGCCTGCAATTGTCATTCACCTGCTATTGTCATTTGCCTGCTAATGTCATTCGGCATCTGAAATCACTCCACTTTCCAATATATAGGACAGATGTACTCAAATTCTAGCTGTATCTGAAGAAGTCAGCACAAAAGGTCATACCCTTCCACAAATTGTATTAGTCTTTAAGGTGCAACTGGACTCTTGCTCTTTAATAAAGTTAAAGTAGTGAATGTATTTAGGGAGTAGAATGCCAGTCTTTAAAAGATTTTTAAAGGATTAAAGAAAAATGTTGTACAAGAAGAGAAATCCCTGATGTTACCAAATGGAATGCAGAAGTGGAAAGACCATAACCACTTTTTAAACAAAATATAAGATTGAAAAGGACCATGCATATTATCTGGCACATAAGGCCAGATATACAGCACAATCCTTTGGATGTTTACTCAGCAGTAAGTCTCACTCTGTTCAACTTGGCTCATTCTCAAGTAAGTGTACATAGCATGCAGCTTAAAGAAGCAAAAAAAGGTAGGAGCTAAAGCAGGATGTGAAAAGTGATGGTTTAATTTGAATATGAAAAACTAAACCATGCACATGAATTTAAAAATAGTGATATGATCTCTAGAACTTTGGAAATTGTATGTTTTAAAATAATGCTTCATAGCCTTAAAGTACTCTTTCCATTAGGAGTTACTCACCAAATTTACTTGCAACCTTATTTGCACAAAACTGTACTTTCATGTTTAGAAGATACTATGGATATACCAGCCCATGTTCCTCAGGTATAGGAGGCTTGTTTGAACTGAGGGCACACTGTATGCTTTAGTTTGAAATGTGGGGATTTGATTTGAACTAGGGTCATTTGGAGATAGTTGATAGAGGCTTCACAATCAGAAGGTGAGGAACACAGAAGCCTTTTTTTTTTAAATGGCAATTCTGATTTGACGATGGGTACATTTGATCAACTATGATAGACCTTTGGGGAAGAAGGATAGGATTTAAAGCATCAGAGGTCATTCAGCCTAATATTAGATAAAAAGAATTTGGTCTGGTTTAAACAGTAATCATAAGTTTGTTCATGGTTTTGTACTGTGGTCTTCGTTGGACCTATACATTTTTTTAGATATTGAGCGGGAGGCGATGAATTCAAACAACAGGCTTTTATTCAGTGATATTGCTCAGCTCCAAAGACAGCTCTATGAGAGCGGCACCTTAATTTATACTGTTCCAACACATAACTTTCAACAATGTAACTATATACAAGCAATACTATTGGACCCAAGCAGGGCTCAGTGATAGGGTATCCAGATTGGCTTCAGGACCAATGGGAGTCTTTATTAATCAGCCAATAAGAAATGGAGCTTTAGGATACCAGAGCCCTCTCAAGCTATTGCATCTTCAATAATCCAAACACAAACACAACACATTTCTAATGAAGCATTAGTGTCTATTGGCAGAGCTGAGGTGGTGCCCATCCAACAGAAAAGACAATTTGAAGGGCTTCTAAGCCAGTTTTTCCTCCTTTACACAGCCATTTGCTCAATATTGCTGGCCTGTTCACTCTGCCTTTGTGATTAGTACGAAATTAGATGATTGCTGTTATAGGCTGAGCAATAACTGGCTTGGGATTGGCTTGAAAAAGGATCTTTTCCACCTTGTTCATGTTGTTGTGTGTGGGGGGGGGATTAACATGAACAGGCCTGGTCTAAAAAGCAATTAGTAGCTAATAATCACATGAACAGTGGTGATTGGAAAAATATAGTTACAATATAATAGTTGAAAACCTGAAATATCTATGGATGAACAGCCATTCCGAGTCCAGCCCACTGGCAAACTAAATTTCATGATGTGCTGAGGAGAAGACTCCCTTGCTGCTGAGCACCATCAACCAAACCTTTAGATACTTAAGTGGTATATGCTTATCCTGATTTGATCGAGAATATTTTTTTCAAGTTGGGATGATCATACATCCCTCCTGGACCCACTTGCATCATGCAACAAGGCTCCAGGCACTGTTCAGATAGCAGTACCACCCAAGTGGCAGTAATATTTAACCAGATTTTGAACAGGGTTATTTTATGTTTTCCAACTATTGCAATAGCTGTTTGTACAGGTTGCTTGTACATTTGGATCTACAATGGGAAAAATGTGTGATTCTATTTTAAAATTGTTTTTATTGATTTTTTTACCAAAAAAAGAAAAGACAAAAAATATAAGACACTTACATAAAGTAATAGCCAATTACATAGAATATAAAATAGTTCTCCACCCCATTATCATATTCTTTCATTCAATTTTGCACCTAAAGGTTTTAAAGTAAAAATAATCTTATTAGTGCACACTAATTGTAATTATTTCTTAATACAATTTCCAATCCATGTGTAAAGTCTAGACCAGGATTTTTCAAATATCATTTCTCTTCTTCCTTGCAGTACCATAGTTAATTTGTCCATTTCAGCTGTTTCCAGTAACTTGTAAATCAAGTCTTCCCTTGATGGTAAATCTTCTTTTTTCCATAACCTGGCATATAGAATTCTAGCTACGGTTACAACATGTGTAATCATATAACAATCTGACTTATTATATTGTTCTGGTATTATATTCAACAAAAAAAATTCAGGTTGAAAAGATATATTAGATCCTAATTTTTTTTTGTAATATTCTATGTATATCAATACTTTTTGCTTTTATGCAGGGCTATTTTGGGGCAGGAACACACAGGAACGGAATTCTGGCTGGCTCCAGAGTTGGACACGCCTACAACCAAAACCTCTGGCATGCATGGCTACAGAGCACGCTGCCCTCTCCATATTACACACAAGAGGGAAAGGCAGCATGTTAAAATGCTGTCTTTCCCTCTGGGGAGCCTCTAGGGATTTCCTTGTCAATTTCACCCCCCAATAGTCAGCTGAGAGTGAAATTGACAAGGAAAAACCTCTCTCTACCTTCCCTTCTCTAGCTGACATATGGCAGCTGGAAAAGGGCAGGCAGGGAAACCAGGCACGTTGAAAATGCCTTTCTTTCTCTCCCCAAACTGGGGGAGAGAAAAAAAAGGCATTTAACCATGCCCCCCCCCCCCCGGTACTTCCCTGAGTCTCTCTGAAATAGTGATGCTGAAGTGGGGCGGAGAAACTCGGGGGGGGGGGGGGAGACAAGCTTCCATGCCTTTCCTGTGCTTTCCCAGCCCCCTGCCTAATATGCTAATGAGCTGCACTGTCATGGGTGTGGCTTAATATGCTAATGAGTTCCTCCTGGGCTTTTTCTACAAAAAGAGCCCTGCTTTTGTGACATGTCTGCCAAACATGAAAGAAAGACCCAACTTTTTCCTTACACTTCCAACAGACATTTGACATTTAGGATAATATTTAGCCAGTCTATCTGGTATCACGGTACTGTTAGATTTCAAAATGCGAGATGAAATAGTCAAACTCCAATGGTTGCTTGGGCACAATATTTAGGTCATGACATTAAGTTAGATCAGTGGGCCAGAATTTTTAAATGAATATAAAATACACAAAAGTGGTGTCCTTTAAAGGGAAAAATGTGTAATTCTGATGTTATAAGGGGAATCATCTGCTAGGCTGATTTACAGATTCTTGGTTTGTATGCAGAGTCAGACATTTGAGCTTGTCACATATGTTCTAGGATGTCAGCTGTATTCTGGCTTGTTTGCATTAATTATGATCCTGAATTTACTGATGCTGCTTGTATGGCTTCAACTCTCACTTTCTGTCTTGAAGCATAGAAATTTCTATGCTCCATATGAAGGAAAACATTTTTCACTTTGAGCTTTAGAGAAATTTTTTCCTCTCTTTGCAGAGAACATGCAGGAGGAGGAAGTCAATTCAATTGCTTCACAGCCTCACCTCAGCTAACCTTTTGGAAATACTTATAGGTCTAGCTAGTGACAATAAGATGGGTCAGTATCCCCCCCCCCCACACACACACACATACCAGCTAGACAGGTGAGATCTAAAAGGGAGCAGAGATCTGGAGAAATAAAGTGCTACAGATACTTCAGGAAAAATCTCCTGGAGACTTCAGGAAAAATTTCTTTGACCTGGCCTGACCTGGTCAGTGGGAGAAGAAAAAGAGATTATTACTCTCCTGAGAGCAAGGAGTAGGATCTTTTTTGTCTTGATTCCATTGAGGCAGGCAGAACCTTAACTGAGGTCTGTAGAAGGCAGTCATTGCCATGTGCTGGCCTGCACACCTGAAAGAGGCTTCAAGGAAATGGAAACCCCATAGAATATATGTAACTTCCTAAGCTAAGGAGCCTACTTTATATTTAACATCTGCTAGGGCATGTACAGAGGGAGGAACAGAGAAACTTGTTTTTAGCCTTTGCTTTTGAATCACTTGCTCAATTTGGTGTTGTGCTTGTAGACCTTTTTTAAAAAATAAATGCTTTATAACTTTTGATACTGGTAGTGGTTTTCAGTACCCCACAAACATTCACTGTCTTGGATATGCTATTTTAAAAGGAGCACCAGGAGGAGGGGGCAGTCAGCAAGTGGCTACTCCACCAGTAGTGCACAAAGCAGCAAGCTGTTCCCATGATTACTAGAGACTGGGCATCAGGAGACAGAGACAAGACCTCATAAGTTCATAGAATAATAGTATCATAGAGCTGGAAGGGACCTCCAGGGTCATCTAGTCCAACCCCCTGCACAATGCAGGAAATCCACAAATGCCTCCCCCTCCACACCCACAGTGACTACTGTTCCATGCCCAGAAGATGACAAAAAACCTCCAGGATCCCAGGCCAAACTGGCCTGGAGAAAAATTGCTTCCTGACCCCATAGTAATAATCAGCATTTCTCTGGGAGTGTAAGAAAAGGCCACAAGAATTAAGCACTGAGGTAACCCTTCCTGCCCTCCCTCTCATGATCTGCCTAAATTCACAGAATCTGCATTGCTGTCAGGTGGCCATCTAGTCTCTGTTTGAATACCTCCAAAGAAGGAGAGCCCACCACATCCTGAGGAGGCCTGTTCCACTGAGGAACCGCTCTAACTGTCAGGAAGTTCTTCCTAATGTTTAGTCGAAAACTCTTCTGATTTAATTTCAACCTGTTGGCTCTGGTCCAACTTCTGGGGCAACAGAAAACAACCCTGTACCATCCTCTATATCAGGGGTGGGCAATTGTTTTGGCTCGGGGGCCACTTTGTGGGAGCAGAGGTTAGCAGAGGGCTGCACCTTTTAAAATGATTGCATTCATTAGTTAACTTTGCATTTCAGAAAAGGTATAAATTGTATCATAAAAATCAATAAATATAAATTAAATAAAATAGGGGTAGTTTAGTGGTAAAATAGTAATAAGCCAGGAGAGAGCGGGAGCCTTCCTGACCTTCTCAGACGGAGGCCTGACTGAAACCACGTGGCCGACTGTCTTGGCGGGCCGCAAAAAACTCTGTAGCGGGCTGCATGTGGCCCCCGGGCCGCAATTTGCCCACCCCTGCTCCATATGGCAGCCCTTCAAGTACTTGAAGATGGTTATCATATCACCTTTTAGTCATCTCCTCTCCAGGCTAAACATACCCAGCTCCTTCAACCTTTCCTCATAGGACTTGGTCTCCAGACTCCTTACCATCTTTGTTGCCCTCTTCTGAACACTTTCCAGCTTGTCTATATCCTTCTTAAATTGTGGTGTCCCAAAATGAACACATTACTCCAGGTGAAGTGTAACCAAAGCAGAGTAAAGTGGTACCATGACTTCGCGTGATCTGGACACTATACTCAGGGGTCATTTTGTAGAAAAAGAGGTGCAGGAGCTCATCAGCATAACTCATTAGCGTAACTTATTTGCATATATCACACCCCCTAACATCACCAGAATTATGTCAGAAGGCAACACCCACCACTCAGGCTCCACCCCAAAAATCTCCAGGTATTTCCCGACTTAGAGCTGGTGAGCCAGCTTTACATTTTGACTAAAGACATTTTAGTTTTCCTTTGCTCTTGCAGGGAAGCAACACTACAACAAGCATGAAAATATAGATCAAGTTAGTATGCTTTTGCTTTTTTCCACAGCACTTCACCATATGTGCCCGCTCCTGGGCTTGTTACTCCCAGAACGGCGTTCCTGCTTGAAATGACCCCTGCTTCTTTTGATATAGCCCAAAATCACATTTGACTTTTTAGCAAACACATCACACTGCTGACTCATGTTCAGTGTATGGTCTACTAAGACCCCTAGATTCTTTTTGCACATACTACTGCCAAGACAAGTCTCCTCCAACCTATAATTATGCATTTGATTTTTCCTACCTAAATGCAGAACTTTACATTTATCCCCATTGAAATTTATTTATTTTGTTTTAGTTCAGTTTTCCAGCCTGTCAAGATCATCCTGTATTCTGACTATCTTTTACTGTATTTGCTACCCCTCCCAATTTAGTATCATCTGCAAATTTAATAAGCATTCCCTCTATCCATTCATCCAAGTCATTGATAAAGATGTTGAACAAAACAGGTCCCAGGACAGATCCTTGAGACACTCCACTTGTCACTCCTCTCCAAGAAGATGAGGGACCATTCACAAGCACTCTTTGGGTGTGATCTGACAACCAGTTACAGATCCACCTAACAGTCATAGGCAGGGGTCATTTCGTAGAAAAAGAGGTGCAGGAGCTAATTAGCATAACTCATTTGCATAACTCATCTGCATATGCCACACACCCTAACATACCGGAAGTGTGTCAGAAGGCAACACCCACCCCTCAGGCTCCACTTCACAGGTGAGTGAAACTGACCTGCTCTTCCTCCATTCCCTTCCCCATCCAATACTTTGTGCAATAAAAATAAGTGTAAAGAACACACCCTCATTCTCTTCCTGCTCCCTTGAAACCACTAGGTTTCAAGTAGACTTGAGATACCCAGGACATGTGTACCACCCATCCCTTCCCCTCCACAGAACAAGACACCCTGTGTGGTAGGTGGGGCTGAGAGAGGTCTTTTGAGAACTGCTCATGAAAGAACAGCTCTGAGAGAACTTGTGACTGGCCCAAGGTCACACCAGCAGCTGCATGTGGGGGAGTGGGGAATCAAACCCGGTTCTCCCAGATTAGAGCCCAACTCCTGACCACTACACCAAACTGATGGGGTGGAAGCTGCTGAAGGGTTGGTGAAATTTCTCCAGTACTTATGTTCCATGTGCCCAGATAAAAAATGCTATACTTAGAAAATTTATATGCCATCTTGAGCAAGTCTCTGGAAAAGCAGCACACAGTTATAAAAGGAACAATGATAAAATTAACAATATTAAAACAAAACATTAAAAACAATAAAGACCCTAGCAGGGCTTTCCCTGAGGCGCTGTGCCTCTGCCCTGCTCGGGGAAGCCGAGGAGGGGGCAGGGCTTGGTCATGTGCCCGCTCCCTGGGCTTCTCACTCCCGGAGCTGTGCTCCTGTGCGCTCCCGCTCCAACGGACCCCTGGTCATAGGACCCAAACCACATTTTTCCATTTTGTCAACAAGTATATTATGTGGAACCTTATCAAAAGCCTTACTGAAATCTATGTCTACAGCATCCCCCTGATCCAGCAAGGTAGTAACTTTTTCCAAAAAAGAGATAAGGCTAGTCTGACATGACTTGTTCTTGAGAAACCCATGCTGGCTCTTAGTAATTACAGCCATCCTTTCTAAATGCTCAAGGACTGTCTGGTTGATTATTTGTTCTAAAAAGTTCCCAGGTATAGATGTCAAGCTGATGGGTTGGTAGTTACCCAGATCTTCTTTTTCCACCTTCTTGAAGATGGGGACAACATTTGCCCACCTCCAGTCTTCTGGCACCTCACCTGTTCTGCAAGAATTCTCAAAAATAATGGACAGAGGCTCAGAAATTACATCTGTGAGTTCTTTTAGTACCCTTGGATGCAGCTAATCTGGCCCCAAGGACCTAGTTTCATTTAAAGAAAGTAGGTGTTTATGTACTACCCCTATGTTGATCCTGGGCTGCGACTCTTTTTCCTCATCATGTGTTCTGTTTTTGCAATGTTGAGCACCATTTCCCTTGCCAGAGAAGACAGAGGAAAAGTAGGAATTGAGCAGTTCTCCTCTCTCTTCATCACCTGTTATAATTTCACCTTTCTGTCCCTGCAATAGGCCTACCATGTCCTTCCTCTATTTCTTACTTTGAACATAAGAAAAGAACCAATTTTGTTGTTTTTAGCATCTCTCACTAGCCTAAGCTCATACTGAGCTTTAGCCTCTCTCTCTCCAAGCACTAGTTATTTGTTTGTATTCCTCCTTGGTTATAAGGCCTTCCTTCCACTTTCTGAATGAGTCCTTTTTATTTATCAAGTCTTTTGAAAGCTTTTTATGGAGCCACCTTGGCTTCTTTAGACTCCTCCCATTTTTCCTTCTCATGGGAATTGTTTGTGATTGTGCCTTCAGTATTTCACTTTTAAGAAACTCCCATCCCCTTTCTCCTTAAGTATTTCTGACCATGGGATTCTACCCAGCATAACTTTTAAGTTTATCAAAATTTGCTTTACTGAAGTCCATCCTATATATCTTAACTATGTACAGATTTTTTTGTAGCAAATTTTATTAAGTTTTTCCAAATATACATCTTTGTTATCGGCATAAACAAAATATATAAATCAAACCATTACATAACATAATACATACATTTCAAGTTTTCTATGTTGATATTTTCCCCTTCAGTGAGTCTATCTTAACCTATTCGCATTCATCCAGCTATAAACGCTGCTCCATCTTTGATAACATACGTCTTCCTTTTGATTTGAAAGTTTCATATTTAATCTATCCATTTCTGCAACCTCTAGAATTTTTACAGAAATTTCTTCTCTCGATGGAAGTCTATCCCCTTTCCAGTTTTTTGCCATCAAAATCCTTGTAAGAGTGATAATACATGTTATAACATATTTTTCCGGTCCTATAGGTAAAATATTCAACAAAAATATTTCTGGTATTAATGGTAATTCCATATCAAATATCTCCATAACTATTTTTTGTACTATTAGCCAACATTTTTGCACTCTTCCACATTTCCACCATAAGTGATAAAAAGTTTCTACATTGGTTCCACATTTCCAGCAATTTTTAGAGGCATTAGGAAAACACGTAGCAATCTTATCTGGAGACCAGTGCCACCTATGAAACATCTTGAAAATATTCTCTTTATATGAAACTGATCTCATGTACTTGGCTGATTTCCATATTTCATTCCAATCGTCTGTATCAATTGTATGTCCAATATCTGTCATCCATAACACCATTACATATTTTACCCTCTCATCCTGCATCATATCATCCAACAACACTTCGTATAGTTTCTGTATTGATTTCTCTTTTGATTGCAACCATATTATATCAAATTGTGTGTGTTTTTTTGATCCCTGCTTTTTTATCCTTCTCATATATTGATTTTAATTGTAATCTCTCCATCCATGAAAGCTCAATTCCTTGTCTATTCAGAGCATCTTCCGATTGTAGTTCGTTCATCTTGGTTAATAAATTCTCATATATTCCTTTATTACTCAACGTACAAAGTGTTGGTTTCATGAAAGCCTCAAGAGGCGAGACCCATCTTGGTGTTAACCTATAAAATTGGTTCTTAATCTGAACCCAAATCTGCATAAGCATGGCTGAAGACAAATTAGTTTTCTGCCGCGCCTCCCCCGTGCGGCAGAATGGGGCAGGGGAATTTCCCCCGCCCCGTGGCGTTCCCATGCCGCCGGAAGGAAGCCGCTCACAGTGTTCAGACTATGGGCGGCTTCCTGGAGTGGCGGGCAAACGCTGCGCGGCCGCCCCTGCCCACGCGTGTTCACACCCGCTTCGGCAGGTGGAACGCGCACACGGGGCGCACCGCACCAGCCGAGCACCACTTTAAAGTGGTGCTCGGCTGGTGTGCAAGGAGCGCGGCGCCGGACGTGACGCGTCCAGGCTGCCTCCTGGGGGCAGATGCGGCCGTCTGAATGGCCGCTCTGCCTCCGCTTCTGAAGCGGAGGCAGAGCGGCCGAGACGGCCAATCTGTCCTCAGCCTGTGTCTCTCAGAATATGATCTTTAAGGTTGGCATGTATTTTCTCTTTCCCATACCAAAGGTATGCATGCCAACCCATCCTAAGATTAAATCCTTCCAGTCTTAAAAGTCTCCTATTTTCCAATACAACCCATTCTCTTAGCCAGGTAAGTGCTGCAGACTTATAATATAATTACCAGTTGGGTAAAGCTATCTTTATGATTTTGCAAATTTCTCCATTTTATTCTAGCCTTCTTTTTTGACCAAACAAACTTCTTAATCAGCTTATCAAAATCAGTAAAGAATTTCTGTTTTTTAATAATTGGGAGATTTTGAGCCAGAAATAGAAATTGTGGTAATATATTCATTTTTATTATTGCCACTTTACCTGTCAGAGAGAGTTGTATTTTATCCCATTTATTTAAATCTTTTTTAACCTCTTCTAACAGAACTCTATAATTGTCTTGAAATAAGGTCCCTGTTTTATTAGTTAGGACTATACCTAGGTATCGTACTTTATGAGATACTTCGATACCAGAAATTTTAATGAGTTCTTATATCTGTTTAGGTGTACAATTTTTAACCAGAAGTTTTGCTTTTTGTATGTTTATTTTCAAGCCCACTCTTAAACCATATTCTTTAATCTCTTCAAGTAGGAGTGGTAATGATAACTGTGGGTCTTCAATTATAAACACCAAATTGTCTAAAAAGCTTGCAGCTTGTACGTCTCTCCTTGACTCTTTAGACCTTTAATATCTATATTGTTCCTGACTTGCTCATTTAATGATTCCAACATGAAGATAAACAATAAAGGTGATAAAGGACATCCTTGTCTGGTACCTATTTGTATTCATATATTTTGGGTGGTTTCATCATTAATCAAAACTTTAGCATTTTGTACTGTATATATAGCTTTAATAATTAACCAGAAATTCTCCCCACATTCCCATTTCTTCAGTTTCTTCAATAGAAAGTCCCAGTTAACATTATCAAAAGCCTTTTCTGCATCTAAAAACATCAGTGCTAATTGTTTACTGGGATGCATTTTGCAGTATTCAATAATATTGATTATCGTCCTGATATTACTTTGAATTTTTCTGTTTGGGAGAAAACCCGCCTGGTCACTTGGGATGATTTGATTGAGTACTCTTTTAAACCTTGTGGCCAGTATATTTGCAAATATTTTGTAATCTGCATTTAGTAACGAAATTGATCTATAGTTTTGGATTTGATCTGTGTATGAATTTGGTTTATGTATTAATGTAATTATTGCATTGTTCCAAGATTCTGGCATACTTCCTGTCCTTCTGATCTTCTGTAAAACCTCTTTGAATGGAAGCAATATTTGTTCTTCAAAAATCTGGAACATTTCTGAAGGCAGTCCATCCGGTCCGGGTGTTGGGCTCCCCGTCGCCCGGCAACGCCGTGGCACAGGGGAGATGGTTTGCTGCCTCGCAGAATGCGAGGCAGCAACAGGGAGCGCTTTTAGCGTCCCGTAGGGGCAGGGGGTGGGGCTTGCTCGTTGAGAGCTGTTGCCCCGCTCCCGCTTCTTCAGCCATTGGAGTGCTCAGAGAGGTCGAGCACGCATTAGTGGAGCTCTCTGCGGGGCCTCTGTTGGCAATTGTGTTGGGTGGTGGCGGCAGCGATTGTTTTGCTGCCCCCCTGATGGCGTCGGCAGTTATGGCTTCTCTCAGGGCTCCATGGCTTCCACTCCCCTCCCCCGTTGACAGAGGGGCTGCCTGTTGTGCTCTTGCTCTGGCCTCCTCCCACCTTTGTGTTTGTTAGGGTGGCTATAGGGGTCCGGTTGAGGCGGCGGGTCGCTGCAACCCCCTCCCCCTCGCTGGGTTGAATCGGCCCCCCCTCCTTTTGAAAGCGGAAGCCTCAGATCGCTGCGTGCTCGCTTGTGGGAGCACATGTTTGCGGCATCTCTCTCCGGCTCAGCGACGGACGGCGGGGCCAGGGAGCCGGGAGAGAGTGAGGCGAGGGGCCGACGGCTCACTGACTTTAAAGCACGCTGCTCGTGGCTTGGAGATGCTCCGGGCCTACGGGCAGCGTGAGAGAGCTTCAGCGGGGTGTTTGGACAGCGGTAGTCGGCCCGGGGCTTTACTGTGCCGTCAATAAGGCAGCTCCGGGGGTCCCCATTATGGCGAGCAAGCATGCTGCGCGAAGCTCCTTCTTTGGACTGTGCTTTAGGGGCCGGCTGCAGGTGGTGTGCTGGCTTCTCGGAGCACGCTTGTTCTCTCGGGCTGGAGCACGGTCTCTCAGGCGAGAGAGTGGCTGGCGAGCGAGTGCCCGAGCGATGAGGCTGGTTGGCGAGGAATCATTTGAATAAGGCTAGTCTGGGTTGCTGTTTGGGCAGGCGAGGCATGACTCCTTGATGGCGCAGCTGAGGCGGCGGCCGGGAGGCCTGCTTGTGGTGGCCAGCTCACTCGCGTCAGCGGCAGTGACGTTCCCGAGGGCCAGGCTTGTTTTTTCCTTCTGCTTCCTCCGCTCGGCCCCCTGGTAATCAGCGGCAAGGCAAGCAGAGAGACCAGTTGGTCTGAGCACGCAGAGGGATAGAGCCGAGGGTCGTGTGTTGCGGCTTTCAGGTGCCGCGGCGGCTTGGTGGGGGCAGGAGGAGAGCCTTGGGTCGTGTTTTGCAGCTCGTGTGAACCCGCGGAGGCGGGTGAACGCACCTTGAAGTGGCCTTCTGTGGGCAGGTCAGGCCCGTGGCGCGCTTGTTGCAGCTGTTGGTGGCAGAGGCGCTTTGCGTTCGTTCTTTGGGCGGCTTAGTTCGATGTCGAGTGAGCTCCGGGCCCTCGAGATTCAACTGAGGCGAGGAAGCTCGGGGCCGGCGAGTTTCAACTGAGGCTGTGGAGCGAGTTCGGCCCTCCCCCCTCTTTTACCCGGTGACGCGTCCTGCTGACCTGTGGTGGAGTGCAGCGCGGAGGCGGTAGTAAGCAGCCCCCGGGGCTGGTAGTTGCACCGACTGATCCTTGGGTCAGTTGCTCCCCCCCTTTTTATATTACTGTGGCCAGCGATCCTTGAGGGCCAGTTTTCACACCCCGGCGGGTGGTAGCACCCCCCCTTCCCAGGCGCTTTTGTTCCACCCGCCCCCCGACCGTTGGGACAACACTCATAGGGCGGCGGTGCGAGGCATGGGAGCTTGCGGGTGGCTGACGGTGCCTTTTGAGCTCCACTCTGGCCTGCTGCGTGGGGATCAAGGCTGGGGACAGTAGTTGTAACAGCCCTTGGGGATTGCTAGGCAGCACGGAGCTGGGGCTTCTGCCTGGAAAGGCGCTCCACCACGTTTATAGGGGCGCCCCTCTCATATAATAAATAAATAAATAACCCAATAAAATACAATAAAAAATTAAGTGCTGGCCTTTGCCCGGGTGCCATTTTGGGCAGCGTGTTACCAAGCCCTTGAAGGCCTCAGTGCATCTACAATAATATTTTTACGGCCATTTTAGTGAGGTTATAGATTAGCTGGGGCTCCAGTTTATAACTAAGGCGGACATTTCATTGGCTTCATTGGCTTCGCCTGCTCTTTTTGGCGCCTTTTGACGCCTCTGACCTTGAATTACTGCGGCTGCTGTATTTCGCCCCTCCAACCGTTTGGTGCTCGAGCATAGTCACGGGATTGCACTTTCCCCCCCTTTGGGGGTGGCAGGCAGTTCAGGGGACTAAGGCTGGGTGCCTTATTGAATGGTCATATTGAGTGGGCGCCCCCCCTATTTATAAGGGCACCCCCCAAATAAATAAATAAATAAATAAATAAATAAATAAATAAAAGGTCCTTCTGCCAGGGAGCAACAGGTGGCTCTATATTCCGCTCCCCAGGGTCAAGGAGGTAAGGAGATGGGGCTAGGCGGACAGGCGCTGGCGTGGCCATGGGGCCCTGGTGGCCAGGCGGTGGCAGCTAAGGTAGAGAAGCATCGCCTTTGGTGCCCCATGTGGGTAGTACTGAAAGTGAGCCACTTGGTAACAGGTTTGATCTCCTTCACCCCTTACTTATGTTGCTTTCGGGCCTGCGGGGGCAGCTAAGGTTGACAAGCACCTCCTACTATGCCATGTTTTTCTTGGTTCCAAGGGTCTGGAGTGCAGTTCTGTAGCCATGCACCACAGTGGCCTGATCCTTTCTGCCTGGGAAAGGCAACAGTTAGTTAACCAGTCGAATCCTGGAAAGGCACTTGTAGCTACAGCTGCCATCTACTTATACAGCAGTAGATCGAGTTCCAAGAGTATACCCAAACCTATTCCTTCCAAGGGAATGAAACCCCATCCTGAACAGGTGTTGGGATGAGCTTTGTTCACTATTAGCTCCTTAGTATTTGTGCTTTGTCCCATTCTTGCCATTGTGCCACTGTGGTGGTCGGCTTCTAGTTCCACCCTAGGCTTCACCACCAATCCCAACCCAACCCAATACCATCACATTTAGTTGGGCACTCAGATAGTGTTTATCTAGGGATAGAAATAGGGATAGGAATAAGCATCATGTCCTAGGCAGGTTGGTTTATTTTAGCAGGATAACAGGTTTGTTAGAGGATCAAGGTAAGATCAGCTGTCCGATGGAACCCTTTCATTACAACCTTGATAAATTAGGATATATTGGTCCTCACACCTCCAGGGCAGGATGGAAGGAGCCAGGCTAGCCTCCAGGGTGGGCACTTTAAAGGCAGGGGCCACCACTGTAAAGGCCTGTCTTTGGTTACTACTCCTTCACTTCTTCTGGTAAGGCACAAATGGCAGGGAAGCCGGGGACAGGGTGGGGGCTTGGGCATGCGCCCGCCCCTGGGCTCTTCACTCCAGGAGCTGCACTCCTTGTCCATTGCTAAGCTGCGCTCCTTGTCCTTGTCCATTGCCAATAAGGAGTAAATCCTTACCGGTAAATACGTGGACGTTTTCTGTTTTGTCTGGGATGTTTATCTTAGTTAAGTAGTTCACCTTCGGCCTTTGCACCAAGTCGGTTCAATGGTTGGAACCAGTTTTAATTTATATTTCTCTCCTTGTCCATTGTCAACAAGGAGTACATCCTTAAAGGTGAATACGTGGACGTTCTTTCATCTGGGATGCCTTCTTTAGCGAAGTAGTTCACCTTCGGCCTGCTACACTAAATCGGTTCAATGGTATAGAACCAGGCTTTAATCATATTTCTCTTGCAGATGCGGTGGGTCATGAGGCAGGACGAAAGGTCCGTTGGCGGCCATGGCGCTCTTTTTTCAACACCTCTATCAGCAGGACATACACTCATCAAGAGTAGAGGGCATCTTTGAGGTGTGGGAAGAAGGGGCTTTGGGCCTTTTTTCTATTGGGGGCCTGCTCGACATTGTGATGAGGAGAGCGAGGAAGCTCGGCCCTTGGGGTAGTTGGCCATGGCATCTGGTGAGGATAATACCAAGGTGGCCTGACGTGCTGTGGATGGCCACGGCACCTTGGAGGACAAGTGCACAGTGGCCTGACATATGGTGGATGGCCACGGCACCTTGTGAGGATAAGAGCGAGGCTGCTCGTCATTCGCGATAGATGGCCATGGCACCTTGTGAGGATAAGAGCAAGGTCAAGGTGGCCCGGGGTCCAGATTGCGTGGTCAGCCATGCTACCCTGCCGGGTATGGAGGCATACCAATAACCCCAGGTGTATGGACAGGGCTAGGCGTAATGCTAATAGCCAACTTTGCATGGCCATGGAATTCGGGTTGGGTCTCTTTTTGCCGCACCCTAACATACGGGTCGAGTTCCCTGACCTGTATCGCCCCAATGGGGTTGCACCTCTCAGACAAGGGCAATGGGATATTTTTAGAGGACTTGCAGTATGGGATTCGGATGGCACTCGGTTGCTGTGTGGGGTAGCAAAGGCCAAAGCAGAGGCTTGGGTTTGCATGTGGCAGGTTTGTGCAAGCAAGAAAATGGAACTGGTGAGTGCCTCACGGCATATCCCAATTGGGAACAGGAGGTCATCAGGAACCACCCTAGGGCCTTGCGGTCTGGGGAGGTGAATGGTGATCGCCTATGGGACCCTCTCAGACTAGGCTCCTCCCTGAAGGTCTGTGCAGCCTCAGGGGTAGGCGCCCCTGGGAGGGGGCGCCAGTATGCCGGGCCGCCGGTGACGAGCCAGTATCTGACTGGCTCAAGACTGGGGCTAGGTTACCCGCCCATTACAAGGGTTGTGTCTGGGATTGACGCCTGTCTTGCCTGTTCCAGAGCTTGCTTAGTTTGCCTGTTGCTGCATGTTCTGTTAAATAGTTAATAAAGTGGCCCTTGTTTAATTCCAAAGTGTTGTCTGTCTCGTTATTCCTGCTGGGGTGGCAACTTGTTTTTATTGACTTTTTAAATCGCTTCTACTATTTCAAAGGTTGCAAAAGGTTCATTTAACTGTTAGATATGTCTCTTCGAATTTCTGGTTCTTCTCCTTGTTTAAATATTTTTCATTTTCCTCTATATTCTCATCAGTTTGCTTATATAATCTTTTATAGAAATGTTCCACTATCAATTTATGAACTTGAAGTACATTTTTTTCTTCCTTTTCCTCATCTTTTAATGATCGAATCACTCTTTTTTCTCTATCTTTCTTAAGTCTATAAGCTAACCACCTATAGGGTTTGTTAGCATTTTCAAAATCGAACTGCTTCATATATTCTAATTTGGTTGCTATTTCTTGGGTGAGTATAATATTTAACTGATGTTGATACATAGCCAATCTGTTTTTTGCTTTTTCTACATCTTCCAGCCTTTTCATCTTCATTTCTTGATCAAGTATTTTCTTCCTTAAAACTTCATATTTCTTTCTCTCTTGTTTTTTCTTCCATGTCTCTTGGCTAATAAACCAGCCCCTCATATGCCTTAAAGGTGTCCCATATCACATTAATCAAAGTTTCTGGATGAATGTTGTTTTTGAAAAATTCATTAATTGCTACTTTTGCTTTTTCCCTAATTATTTGATTTTTAAGTAAATTTAGGTTTAGAGTCCATCTCCTTCTTCTATGTTGATTTGAAAGCGATAACATTATTGGACTGTGATCGGCAAATGTATTAGGCCAGGGGTGGCCAACCTTGCTTAACGTAAGAGCCACATAGAATAAACGTCAGATGTCTGAGAGCCGCAAGACAGGAACAAATATCACACACACACGTTTTTATTTTTTAAAATATGCAAATTTGCTTTTTATTAACGTTAAATGGGACTGCCAAAAATAAAAACAAACAAGGAAAACCGGTTATTGATAATGATATTACTTGTTTGCTAATGATATTGAGAGAGAGAGAGAAAAAGAGAGAGATGGAAAGAAAGAATTAAAGAAGTGGAAAGAAAGAGAGAGAGAGAAACTAGGAAAGCAAATAGATAGGAGGGAGGAGGGAAGGAAGGAAGGAAGGAAGGAAGGAAGGAAGGAAGGAAGGAAGGAAGGAAGGAAGGAAGGAAGGAAGAGAGAAAAAGCATGCCTCCCCTTTGCTTCCCCAGCCGCCCTGCCAGGAGCCGCACAATATGTGTGAAAGAGCCGCGTGTGGCTCCCGAGCCACAGGTTGGCCACCCCTGTATTAGGCAATGTTTCCTCTTCTTCAATATTCAGTATTGATGTAACTGATGTCCATGCCATGTCTATTCTAGACCATGTATTATGTCTAGCCAAATAATAGGTGAAGTCCTTCTTTTCGCCATTCCTTACTCTCCATGCATCCATCATATTCAGTTCTTCTATCATATTAAAAAAGGCTCTAGGTAGTTTATTTCCCTGGTTCTTTTTCTGTCTAAAATATATTTTTTTGTCCATAACAGGATCGAACACTGCATTAAAATCTCCCATTATACAGATCTCTTCATTAACGTAGGGTGTTAGCAATTGATGCAATTGAGCAAAAAAGGATTCCTGGCTCTGATTAGGGGCATATATGTTTATTATTAAGGTCTTTTTGTCACCATCGCTAACAGCTATAGTGACAATTCTTCCATCTGGAGAGCTAAACAAAAAATTCTGGTTGCAGATAATCTTTAGCGTAAATGGCTACTCCCCTTTTCTTTTCTTTCAGATCCAATGCAACAAAGAGATTTCCTAGTTTATTTACCACTAGGTACTTCTTGGCCCCGTCCATACGAGCAAGATAAGCCGGATGGGAAATGACACAAATTTGTGCCGGTGCAATTTGCACCACTTTTGCGGGATCACACAGGTCCATGGACCTGTGAGGGTGAACTGCCGCTGTGTGATCACACACAGCCGTGGGCGAGTTGGGTTTTTTCCCCAGCCGTTTTCAGTGCGCTTATCTGCTTCTACAACGGATCGATGACTTGCCTCTCCATCCTCGGGATCATCTGATGATGCGCATACCGGGATGGGAGGGGAAAACAAAAAACAAAAAGCCTGCTCCCCAACGCCACTTGTTTGCGCTGGCGCAATCACACCAGGAAAGGTCAGTTCTGGGCCGTTGCAAACCATTTGAGACTGCCTTTTCACTGGTAGCTAAATAAGTCGATTCCCCACTGTCTCAAAGTGGTTTGCGACACTTTGATACCGGCTGTAGGAGGTTTCCCAGATGTGCTTGTGTGATCACTCCACTTTGAGCCAGCGGGGAATCGTCCTTCTTGTGTCGCAAATGGGTGCGTATGATCGCGCCCCTCATCTTCTTTCTTGATATGAGTCTCTTGTATGCAAATAATATCAAGGTTAAGTTTTCTAAACTGGTGAAATATTCTATTTCTTTTTTGCGGGCCATTCAACCCATTCACATTAACTGACAATATCCTCAATTTAGGCCTCAGCATTTTGATCTTTTTTTTATCTATCCTATCTTTTGCTCTATATTGGAATCTGGTCAGCATACTAGAAGGGATTCTCTCTGGTTTCTTTTTCTCTTTCTTCTGTTTTTGACCCAAATCTTTAGCAACCTGTTCGTCTCTAACTTCTGCGCTTTCTTCCTCTGATGGACCTTCCTCCTCCTCCTGCCATCCCAGATTTTTGCCATGTTTTTCCAAAAAATTTTCCAGTTTAAATTAAATTTCCTACCTAAGTAGGAAAACAGAACCCCCTCTGGCGCAAGCCATTTATACATTATTTCATTTTTTCTTAGCAAACTTGTCAACAGTTTGTAATCCCTCCTCTTTTCACGTACTCTCCACGATGTCTCTTCCAAAGATTTAATTTCGTTCTGGTCTAACCATACTTTCTTGTCATAAGATGCTCTCAAGGTTTTGTCCCTTATATCTTTCCTACAAAACTTAATATGCACCTCCCTGGGGTCTTTATTTCTTTTTGCATAGGCTATATTTCGTCTATAAACAGTTTCTCTTTATATATACTTTCAACAGTTCCTACTTCTAGCTGTGAAGATATTATTTTTACCATTTCTTCTCTCAAATTTTTGTCCATTGACTCTGGTACATTCTGGCACCTCAACAATAAAGCAGCTCTGTCCATCTCCAGTGATATTACTGTCTCTTCTAGTTTATCATTTTTAGCTTTGAACTCTTGAAGGTCTTCATCTCTCTCTCTCATTTTTCCCTTTGCTCTTCATGTTTGATTGGCCATTTTCTTAATTTCCTGCTTGTTATCCTCTATCTGTTTTCTAATTTCTTGTGACTCTAAAAAAAGCTTATCTATTTTGGCATTTATTGAGTCTGTCTCTGACTTAATTATCGCTGGCATAATATTTTTTGCTGCTTCTTTAAATGAGTCCTGTATTAGAACCCTTAGATCAGCTAATGTGATTTGTGCCAAGTTAGTTAAAGCTGTCTTCATTTGTGCCTGGGTGTTGGGTGAATGTAAAGAAGGTTTTCTACCTATCCCTGAGGCCATTATTAATTTCAGTTTTTCCTTTGCCCCTGACCAAGAAATTTTAAATACACTATTGCTCACCAGCTGTCCTTCTATTTGATTTCTCCCTTTAAATATGTTTTGCTCCACCAATTATGATTAACAAAGTAGCAATCCTTCAGGCTTTCTCTAAACTCTGTCTTCTTTCACTTAGTATTTTACCTATCTGTCATTCTTATTACCAGCTTCCAAATAAGTCTCTTTAGTTCTATTATTTTTACTGTGTTTAAGTAAACTTGTGTAGTAGTCCTTTCTCTTTAAGTTTGTAACTCCTGCCTCTTCTCTGACATCACCAGGGCTTTCTCTTTAATTTTCCAGTTCCTGCTTCTCCTCCAATGTCAGCACATCCCACGTAAAGCTCTGCAGCTCCACCCGTTGCCAGTTGCTCCTCCACTCATATCGCTCCACACCGTCAATGCTCCTCCCACTATCACCTCGCCATGGCCCAATGCGCTCCTCGTTCATTGCTTCTCTTGCTCCCAAGAAGTTCTTTTTGGGCCGCTCAGCCACACTCCACCATTGATTCTCTCTAGCCTCCATTCCAACCCCACAGCCGCTGAGTCCACGCCACTGAAAGGAAGCAAATGAGAAAAACAAAAAACAAAAGGTTAGTAGTTGTTTGCTCAATTTGGACACTATTTTTGCTGGCCGCTTCTGTGTTCCTTCCCACTCCTGAACGTTTTTAAATAGAGAGGGGTGCCCTTACTCTCCAGAAACTACATTTTCCACCCCCCACCTCAGAGAAGAAATGAAATATACTTAGCTTTGGTTGTTGGTTGAAGTCTTTAGTATGGAGTCTTTTTTTGGGGAGGGTCTTTGACTAAAATTGGTTTCCTTTGGCTCAGCTATCAGAAGTCAGGTGTCTCTGTCCTCTCCTCACTTCGAAGTAAAACTTTTCACACTAGACACATTGCCCCGTGTCTAGTGCATGAGAATAAACTCCTTGCAAGTTCTGTCTAATGACTGAACTTTCCCCACTTGAAAGGGGAACAGAAAGTCAGAAAAGGGTAGAAATGCCAAGGAGCGATTTCTCCATGCGTCCTCCCTCGCCAAACCATGAACCGGAAGCCACTATGTACAGTTTTTACATTCCCCAAGATTGTAAATTCCAAAATTACATGATCACTATTACCCAGGGTGTCCACTACTTTTACCTCATCAACCAGTTCTTTCCTGTTGGTAAGAATCAAGTCCAAGATAGCAGATCCCCTTGTTTCCCTCTCCACTCTCTGGAAAATGAAGTTGTCAGCAAGACAAATCAGGAATTTATTGGACTTTTCATTTTTAGCAGAGTTGGACCTCCAACAGATACCCAGGTAATTGAAATCTTCCATGACCACCATGTCCCGTCTCTTTGAGAACTTTGTAATCTGTTCTAGGAGTGTCTCATCCAAATCCTCTGCCTGGCTTGATGGTCTATAGCAGACCCCCACCATGATATCAGTATTATTTCTTACTCCTTTTATCTTTATTTTTACCCAGAGACTCTCAACTGGACTTTCATGCTCAGATTCACATATTTCTTCACAAGTATATACCTCCTTAACATATAATGCAACTCCTCCACCCTTCCTTATTTCTCTGTTCCTTTTAAATAAGTTATACCCCTCAATCATAATATTCTGATTGTATCATCCCACCAAGTTTCAGTAATGCCTATTAGGTCATAGTCCCTTCCTGTACTAGAACCAAGTTTCTCCTGCTTGTTTCTCATACTCTGTTTATTAGTGTAGAGACATCAGAGTCCATGTTTTATGGACCCTGAGGTTTTTGTTTCTGTACTTACATGTGAGTCAATGTTATCTAGCAGACATGTCAGTCCCCAAACTTTAGAGTTCTTATCTCCAGTTACTGGCTTTTCATTTTTGTCTTGCTCCCCCCAGGATTTAGTTTAAAGCTCTCCTTATTAGGTTTGTAAGGCTGTTTCCAAACACATTTTTTCCTACCCTCCTGAGGTACAAACCATCTTCTGATAGAAGAGCTTCATCTCAAAAGCATAAGCCATGGTCCAAAAATCCAAACCTTTCCTGATTACACTATCTACATAGCCAATCCTTGATCTGCAGTATTCTTCTTTCCCTTCCTAAACCATGGCCTTTGACAGGAAGAAATGATGAGAATACAACCTGCACTCCCAGTTTCTTCTCCTTTTAACCCAGAGCCACATAGTCTCTTTTAATACATTGGAAAGGAAGCTGGGAGTCCTGGCCCTCCCAGTGTGTAATTCCTATGAAGACCAGAGGATGGTGGCGGAGGTTGAACACACAGAGAGAAAAGCCCCTCCAGATATTGGGAGACTCTCGAAGGGCACAGTGGAATAGGATCTGCAGGTCAGAGTAGGACTGTTCCTCCACACTCTGAGCACAAACCATTTGTGTTATCCTTTTCAAGCAGCTATGGAGAATCATCACAAAGTACTGCTGTATGATCCTGTTTGTGCAATATAAATCATGCAGTGATTATACCTCTGATGATGCCAGGTACTACAATGCCAAGACCACAGCCATACAACCCAGAAAATCTACAACTAATGAACTCCAGCCATGAAAGCCTTTGAAAACAAATTGTAATATGTTTATGTGACCATGCATTTTGTTATTTAGTTCCTTGATAGACTTCAATTAATCTAATGGGTAGAATCCAGATGAAACCAACAATTTCCAATGATTCCACCTTCCTGTTGCTGATCATATAATTCCTGAGGGTCCCCTGTCCCCAAGGAACAGGATGTAGTGGAGGTCAGTTGGCTGCAGTGAGGATGGAAAAGGCAGGAATTTTCCATTCTGCTACTGGAAAATTTAACCTCTATGTGTCATATTAGAATATGTTCTAGAACGGTGAAAAAAAATTGTACACTGGAGAGATCCCCCAAAATATTATTTTTTTACGTTTACATTGCCATCTCTGTCTCTGTAGGTGCAAGGTGAAATCTGTTCTTTCTCACATATATGATGGTTTACCCCAGTTAAATCTGCACTATATCTCTTCTATTCCATTTTAAAGCTATCTGCAGATTGGGCTTCTGCTGACTTCCAGAGAATGTGAAAAGTACTCAAGTGATGTTTTACCTATTCTGATAACTAATTCCCCTGGCCATAGTTCAGACTAGTCTGATATCATTAGATCTCAAACAGTAAGCAGGGTCCTCCCCATCTAGTATTTAGATGGGAAAACTCCAAGAAATACTGAGGTTGTGGCATGGAGGCAGGCAATGGCAAACCACCTCTGAAAATATCTTGCCTTGAAAACCCTACAGGGTCACCATAAACCAGCTGTGAGTTGATAGGGAGGAAATGCTATTTCCTGATTTTTGATTAGAATATTGTAGTGCCATTTTGTATGCTGAGGGGAGGGGGAAGAGAAATTATTCTGAGCCATTCTCTAATGGAAGGCATGACCCTGAGGTAAAAACATGCTGGCACAAGAATAGTTGAAATAAACCAGTTTGTGCAAGCAAGAACTTTTAGGATTGCTGTCCAAGCTAGTCAAACATAAATTTACTTAGGCTAATTATATTCATTAGTCCACTTCCTTTCATTTCTCCATTTGAATGTAAATGCACTCAATAAAATTGAAAGATGCTGAATTTAAATGCCAATGTTTCCATTATCCCCCCATTGTGCTATGTACTCTGTATTAATTTCTACTCATTTTATGCTAGCATTAATGGAACTCGCCCAGTTATACCAAGCATGTTTCCTTCATCACAGTGCTGTGTTTTGTTTTCTCCTGTATCAGTCACATTTGAATCCATTGCTCCTCCAGGATGGAATGCATTGGCTTTTCCATTCAGAAATATTTAAATTTTAATCATACAAAAACCCTATGAAGAATATTAAAAGATAGTCACTGGCTTACAGTGCTCTAAGTGAACTTTCTGGGTGAGTGAGAAGTAAAACCTGGATCTTTTTCATACACATGCAACACTCTGGACACCTTTCTGGGAGAAAGTCCCATTGAATAGCACTGAGCTTCTGTATTGAATAATGTGGGATTAAATGGTCCCTTTGTAATGCAATTTTATGGGCCGCCCACACCACAATGGCCAGGCACTGGTCTAATCATGGAGTCACTAGTCTGGTCCCTAAAAGTTTCCAGCAGAGACCAGGAGGCAGGCAAAAGACTGAGAAGCAGGATTCCAGAGGCTGCAACTACATCAGTGTCCCTATCAACCACTCCGTTGTGTCCTGTACAGGTCACAAGGTGCAATGGCAGAACTCTATGGTAGAGTTACTCTAAGGTAACATTTTTCCCACCATAGAGAACAATGGAAGGGATGGGACAACCTGTTTGGGGGCCCATAGAATTGGACCCCGTGGTCCAATCTTCTTGAAACTTGGTGGGTATTTCGAGGAGAGGCCCCAGCAGCTACCCTGCAAGTTTGGAGCCTCTCCCTCAAATCCCCTTTTCTCCAGCCCCTCATATACCCTATGAGTTTTTGCCATTGATTTCAATGGCCCATAGGGTATAATGGGGCTGAAACTGACATTCCCTTTCTGACACACTTCCAGTGATGTCAAGGAACGTGGCATATGCTAATGAGTTATGCTAATGAGTTATGCTAATGAGCTCCTGCCGCTCTTTTTCTACGAAAGGACCCCTGCCTGTAACAGTAATCAGTAGCTGACAGAATTGGCGAGGCCACCAGCAATCTCCCACCAGTGGTGACCCCTATCAGGTCCATGGCCCAGATAGTCCAAAAGCTGCAATTGTTCCAGAATTTTGGGTCACATGAGCATAGACCTTTCTGTTTTTCTGTGTTATGTAGGTTTTGCTATAACTGTCTTTGGTTTCTTGATTCAGAAGTCCCATAAGTCTTTGCTGTTAAACTGGCCATCTAGGTGTAAAAACTAAAGCCTTGCCATGTAAGATGTACCTTTGCCTGAATTCACATTCCATGACCTTCCAAGTGCCAGGCTCCAAAGCCTAAGCATATTTGTCTAGGTCTTTTTGACATTGCAGTTAATAAAATATATCTGGACTAAAGTTCATACTAGCTAAAGTTCATCTTACCAATTTACGATGGGCTGGTATTTGGCAAGTTTGGTATATTTTTAATTGACTTCTCCATTGATTCCTATTGGCTGAAAGAAGTATAAAAAGAAGGCTTTGGGCTTTCTTTGGGGCTGTTTGGCCAACACCCCACCTAGGCTTGGGTGAAATCTTGGTCCACAGTCCAAGAATTCCTTGTATGCTATAGAGCTTAGAAAGCTCTATAGCCCTTGTATGCTATAGAGCTTAGAAAGCTCTTCTTACAGGGGCTACTGTAAGCTCTTGGAAGATTGGCTACATCAGGGGTGTGTGGCCTAATATGCAAAGGAGCTCCTGCTATGAAATGAACCCTGGATTTTTCTATATGCTTTTGAGTATTAATATTAAATATATGCTGTTGAGTTTTACTTGTGTATGGTTTTAGAGTTAATAAATACTTTTAGCTTAAGTAAACTGTTCTTGCTGTGTTTCTCTTCCTCTGGAGGCCTGAGTTCCCTAGCCAGACTCCACCCACCCATAGAAAAGAACCCTAATGGGGTTGGGAATCCATGGTAGAGTCCTGGACCCCTAAAATTCCCCTACAGCAATCACCAAGAAAGGGGCACAGGGAAACAGCAAGGGTATGTCCAGTCATGGATGTCTACTGCTCAAGGGTAGTGGCAGCTCCTTGCAGCCTGGGCATGCTTCCAAGGGTGCTCCCAGGACACTCCCTGAGCCACCCCTGTCAGTGGTGAAGCCAGAGGGAGGCTGCCAGGGTGAGCCATTGGGCATGAGCATGCAGAACTACTGACAAATCCCCCAATAGCCTCTTAATGTGCACCTGTCCCTCATGACAGCCAGCAGCTTCTCCAGGTGCCTGGCAGTTCCTGCCATAGGTGCTGTTAGCCATTCCATGCACTGGTGCCCCTAGATAAAGCATCTCTCCACTTGTGGTGGGTCTCCAGCTGCTCCTACTTGATTGCTGCCCACATAGAAGAGAGGGCGGGGGAATAAGCTGTACTGGCCCCAGACTACATGTCTAGGCTTGGCCATGCAAGTTTTCAATGCCAAAGTCATATCCCAAATACTTTATGGGAACCCTGTCTGGATTGGCTTCTTTAATCAACAGATTAAGGAGATCCAGGGAATGTTTCTGCAGCATAATCTTGGAGTGTCAAATTGTATAAATTATGCAGCCATGTGCCTGGGCAGCACAGTGACCAGAGCTTGGCTATCAACCTTAAAATTCTGGTTAAGGCTTTACTTTAGAACAGAACCTGAGAGCTATGTCCATCTGCTGTTGTCAGACTCATTTACATCTAATTGGTCCACCTCGATACTGAGAAAAATACAATTGATTGTATTTCCTGTGATTCCTTGCTCAGTCTAATCTCAAATATTTAGAACTTTGAGGCAGAGGTGAAGCCTTTTTTTAAAGAGACAGATAGAAATTCCTATTTGCATTTTCGTTCCCATCTCGCCTTACACCTTAGGAGGAACTTGCCGTATGGGCAGTTCCTCAGGTTGAAGAGGAATTCTTCTTTCCAAGACCACTATGAAGGAGCATCAAGGAAATTAGAAGGTGAATTGGAGATAAGAGGGTATCCCCAGAGGATCATACAGGGCGCACGTAGACGGGCTGATGGAGTGTCATGCAGGGAGATGTTACAGAATACAACATCTAGGGAACAGAACCGATCTCTCATTTTTTGTGCCATGGATTTTACGCCTTTGGCTTCTTCAATTAAGGATATTATTTTTAGGCACTGGCACATTGTAGAAAATATTCCAGGTTGTGAAGTCAAACCTTATGTGGGTCTTAGGAGGATTAAAAGCCTCAAAGATACTTTAGTACATACGGATCTGGTGCATGAACTAACAGAAGTAGTTTCCATTTCAAAGAAAGGACATTTTGCATGTGGACACTGTAGTGTATGCCCGCAGGCATGGCAGACCATGAGTATTAATTTACCTGCATTACCTTTTTGTTACACTCTTAGAACATATACCAATTGTGCCTCCCGATGGTCAATTTACCTTTTGAAATGTCCTTGTTCTCTCCTTTATGTGGGGGCATGTAGTAGAACTCTTAGAACGAGGATGATTGAACACAGATCATGCATTCGGACATTACAGATGGAAGCTCCACTGGCTTATTATTTTTCCAGCAAAGGCCACTCCCCTAATGATTTTAAGTTTGTGGTCTTGGAGACAATAAAGGCACATAAATATAATAAACTTGACTTGCAAAGAATACTCAGGCAGAGGGAAGCTTTCTGGATATTTAGGTTACAAACTGTGCACCCACATGGGTTAAACCAGTCTTTAGAATTTAATTCATTTTTATAATCTGAGGTGAGAAGCTTGTCTCTTTAAGTTCTGCATTGGTCTTGCAAAGTTTGTTCAGACAGAGGGAAGCCTTTTGCTATGTTCAAATTATAAACTTTTTATCCTGATGGGTTGATATCAGTTTGTAGAATGTAACTCGTTTTTATAACTGTGGTGAGAGGTTTGTGTCACTTTAAGATTTGCGCTGGGAACATTATCTGTAATTTCCAAGATAAGCAGGAACGCTATGCGTCATTGCAAGGCAGCACCGATTTTTGAAGTGGGGAATGAGCGGTAGCCCGTTTGTCTTGAACCAAAAGGTTATGGTGAGTTTAGGTTGCTGGGGCTTCAGTGCACATGGCGAAATTATTTATCTATTACGTGACATGCTAAGTAGAGCTGTGCTTCTTGTTTAGGTAATAAATTCTGGACACTGAACTCTTTGGGGAATTTGATCCAGTTGGAAGTTGAGTCTAGCACTTTTGTGCTTCATGTATTAAGAATTGAGGTACTACAAGAATTTATAATTAATGGAAGTATACCTTTTGATGAATGTTTATTGTTATTTTTATTAACATGTGTTACATTGGATGTGTCTATTTTGTATTCAGTTCACTGAGGAAGCATTAGTGAAACGAAGAGAAAAAGCTGGCATCTTCGTCTTCCTTCACTGGATACTGTGCTCTGGAAAAAATTTTTCTTGAAGACATGTTCTTGAAGATATTGTGAGATTTATGCCTTGAGTGTAAAAGACTTACTTATTCTGTGAGCTTTGTATCCTATTGCAATACTGTAATAGACATTTTCTTTGCATGTTTTGATTAGGAGTCATTTGATACAAATTGTTTCTCTGCATCATAACAGTGCTTTTGTATTCTTGTTATTTGTTATTGTGACTACTCAGTATTAACAATCATGACTGTCTCTATTCCAGTCTTTATTGTTCCTTCTGTTAATTTACAAATTCTCCTCTAATTTTTACCCAAGAAAAGATCCTTCTTCTCCTGCTCTTTTGGCAGACTAGGTCACTGATATGCCTCATCAGAATCCATTAATTACAACAGGAATTGTTCCAAGTTTCCTAATTAGGTTCTAGAAAGGAAAACAGGTAAATATGTCACCCGGAAAGAAAACTTCATGTATCAGGATCAGTAATAGAGCTGTTTTCCAAAATGTTTGCATTTTTCAGAAGCTATTAAGCTAGAACTATTGAAAATAAATTTTAGTTAATAGAAGCTAGCAAAGATGTCTGAATGTTAAATAAACTTGCAGAAATAAATTGCTTCAGAAGTTTATACTTCCAAAGGAAAACTACCATTTGGGTACCTATATATTAGAAACCAGAAATCTAAATTTCCATAAATTTAATCTCTTTATATAATAATTGTATTTTGGTTATGGACTCTCCTTAACATTTCACACACTCCTTAATCAGTTGGCTCCGTGATGTGTCATACAAGCTGTCCCTATCCACTGGCTGTGTTGCCTGAGTCCCGCCTCCAACATTCTAAACAGTTTGCTGTTCCCATGGGCGTCAACTACGGGGGGGCTCGAGGGCTCGAGCCTCCCCCGAAATTTCCCGGGGGGGGCTCAGCCACCCTCGGCAAAATGAACACCCGCCGGTGGCCAGTCAGCCGGCTGTCGCCGCCTCTCCTTCCCCCCCACCCCCGGCCTGCCCTCCTGCCTCCCTGGGGCGGGGTGGGGGGGAGAGAGAGGCGGCGATGGCCGGCTGACTGGCCACCGGCGGGTGTTCATTTTGCTGGAGGTGGCTGAGCCCCCCCCGGGAAATGCGAGGCGGAGCGGGAGCCGGGGGCCCGCAAGGGCGACGCGCCGGCCGCCATCTGCTGCTGCTGCAAAGCTAAGCAGGACTCTAGTGGCACCTTCCAGACCAATAAGACGAATTCTAGTTCCTGGAACCTTTTGCAAGACTCGTTCATCTGGAAAGCGCTGCTGCGCCGGTGTTCGAAGTTCCCGCGCGCTAATTAACGCCGGAGCGCGGCTCAGTTAAACTCGCCCACAAATCGGACCAATGGCGAGCAGGCGTTAGGCGCTCAGCCAATGGCCGGGGTTCGATGGAACCCCGCCAGCGTTCGGGTTTCGAACGCAGGCGGGACGAGGGTGCGTGATTGGCGAGAAATGTCGGGCCCAACTGAAGAGAAGCCTTAGCACGAGCTAAACAGTGGCGCCCCCCCCTTCCCGGGCTGAAGAGGGTCTAAGAATTCTTGTCTCACTACAGATGCTGGTGTTCTGCCTCTCTGCATTTCCCCTCTGTTTTAACCAAGCGGATTCCAATAGGCAACGGTACAATCTGCTTCCTTTCTAAGCATTCTTTCCAACACCCCTCCCAACCTCCTGGCTACAATAAAAGGACTCCGAGTTCTCCACTTCTGCTCGCAGCAGCGATCCTACCCCGCCGGCGCCCAAGGTGAGCGGGGGGAGGGAGGGGGAGGGAGGGGGGCGGGGAGTGCGGCGGGCGGGCATGGCCCGGGGGAGGGAAGCGGCGGCGGCGGCTCCCTGGGGCAGGGGGGAGAGCAGCGGGACATGGTCCCGAGCGTGCGCGCGCGCTTTGCACGCGCGCACGAAAGACAGCCCCCGCCCCCCCTGGGGATTGAGAAAGTCTACGCCCTTGGCTGTTCCTCTCCCCCCATAGCCAGTCAGAACACAGAGGTTGTTTGCATATGCAGCCTGATTGGCCTTTGCCTCTAACATTCTAAACAGTTTGCTGTTGGGAGTCATTGAAAGTGTTCTGAGGTAAAATACATCTCCCAATCTTCCCTTCAACAGTCACTGGAGTTGCCAATCACCATGTTCCCCAGCCGCAGCACATCATTTCCCCTACACAAAATTTCCCAGCTATTACAACTGATCTCCAGATGACCAAGATCAGTTCTGGAGACAGTGGCTGCTTTGGGCAGTGGACTCTATGGCATTATACCCTGCCTCCCTCCACACCCAAAACCCCGCCCTCCCCAGGCTCTACCCCTCAAATCTACAGGTATTTCCCAACTCAGAGTTGGCAACCCTGTAACTGGCTATGGAACTGCTTTCCAGACCTTTGGAACACAGAAGACATGGCATAGGAGGAGATGCTTCTTTACCTTAGCTGCCACTGCATAACCCCAAATCAATATAAGTCAGGGGTGGAGGGAACCATACCTGTTACTATGAGGCTGTCCTCCTATACTACCCACTTAGGGCAGCAAAATGACTTGAGGCAGCCCTGCACTATAGCTAAGCAGAAGGAAATAAACATGGCTTGCCTCCCTCTATTTTACCTTTCCCTCTGCCACCCCACCAGCCACAGCTGAGACACTCACCTGGAGCTTCCTTCTAGAGCCCATTGTATTTCTTCCCACAACGGGCCTTACTCCTAGTAATATAATAAAATCTAAATGTACATTTGCCCTGACACTCCCCAATAATGACATGAAACAACAAAATGTGGGTTCAACAAGTTTAATTTAAATAATTAAATTAATAATTAAATTAAATAAATGGCTGATCTACATCACTGCTTATTCCAATAAACTGGCAATTTTTGAGGGTGTGCTTTGCTAGACATCCACCTGGTCTACCTTTTGGACAGATCCACACTGGTTCCCAGCTCAGCTGGCATGCCCACCAACCTTGCTTATCACCACCTGCACAGCCATATGGCCAAAGAGGTGCCAAGCTTCATCCTTCTCCCCTGATGTGCTGAAAGGCTCCTACCAGTTTCAAAATATTCTCCTCAGCACCAGCACCTTCACAGTGCACTCAGCCACAAGGCATGTGATGGCCCATTCCAAATACTCTTTCCAACCCACCGGATGTCTCCAGGTGCTTCTTGATTATCCCTACCCATCTTGAGCAACCCACCCTATTCCGGCCATGCAAGGGTGCAGCTGGGTAAAGCAGTCTGCCACCTTCACCTGATTGGTTGACCAGATTTCAGCAAACTATTTGCATCTCATGCCTCATTTGAAGTTAATGGGGCCAAGGCAAATTGATCCACAAATTTATCTGCTGTGAATGTCTCTCTTCTGCAGAGTACTGACCAATTTCTGTTGATGCAATACTTATAATTTAAGGACACTCCCTTAGAGAATCTTGTGCTTGGTACCTAGGAATTACTAGATAAACCCTCTGTGGAAAGTGACTGAAATGGTTTGTCTTTTTGTTACAAGTTATTCTTTTTTCATCCATGGGTTATAGATATTGAATCTAAGAGTTGTGAAACATTTCTAGGTAGCTGTGTATTAATAAAAATGTCATTTGATTCCCACAAAGGCTGGAAGTAGGCATTTTACAACTTTTTGGTGCTGTTATTTCTGGGAGTCTTTTTTAACAGTGCAATTAAAATAAAAGCAGTATATGGAGGGTTTTAGCAAATACAACAGAGAATGAATTTAGGGTACTCAACATCATGTCACAAATTCTGAATCATTATTTACTGTATGAACATGTGACTGTATCAAGCATTAGCATTAGCATCCCATTTAAGGAAGTAAAGAAGGGAAAGAAGGGAAAAACTACTAAAATCCTCCACTCCACCTCCCAATTTGTAATGATACTGAAAAAAGAACTACATGTGTGGGAAATGCTGAATTCATTTATAAAGCTGTGATACAATTGCTTTCAGGACACAGTTGAAAAACACCATATTGAAGAGTAAGCATATGCTTTCAGTTTCCATTATGCTGAAGAATGTGCAGATCAATACCAGACAGCATTGTCACTTGAAAATTACTGTTCAGGCTGCCAAGAAAAAACAACCCCCCAAATCTTCATGGAGCTGAAACAGGATGGCTATGTATTGACAGTTTTAAAGCTAATAAGAGAAAGCTACAATTCCTACCTCTCTTTAATTTCTCTTTAATTTCATTAGCTTGAGCTAATCTCTTGATCTGGAAAGGCAGATACATCAGGCCCATAGCTACAGTGGTGCATATTGGGGCTAGGCCCCCTGATTTATTGGCAAGGCCCCACGACTTCCCATCCAGCCCAGGGCCCCCAAGTGGCAGCATGTGTGGAGAAGGAGCTGGGTATTCATTTAACTTGATTAGCCAGTATGCCCTAAGAAATTTAAATGCCCCCCCCTTAAAAGATCCTGACTACGGGCCTGAGATACATCCTGATCACAGAGCATCTGCTCATTTTGTCTGCTTGTGGTACACTATAACCAGAATGATTAGAGTTCAGTGTTGGTGGTATAGAGTAGATTTATTTTAAGGAGGAAAAACAACCTGAGTGGAAATTGGAGGAAGTATAAAAAGCCTCCAGATCTGTTTTAGTGCTATGTTGCTTAAAAAATATAGGTTGAAACTTTTCTAAATTATTGAAATTTAGCAAGATTTCTTCATGGAATTTTGATTTGCATTTTTATGGGGAGAGAAATTTATTTATTTTTGTATTTCTATATTGCCCTCTCCGGGAAGGCTCAGGGCAGTGTACAACATAGTTTTAAACACAGCTTCACTAGCATATTTAAAACCTAGTCTAAAACTCATTTAAATTAAATCTTTAAAACATTCTGATGGCATAAGTAATTATTTAATCCTCTTATAGGGCCAAATATGATGGTAGACCATTGCTATCCTTGACCATAGGCCTGGTGGAAAATCTCGGTATTACAGACCCTATGGAACTGTCTTGTCTCAAGTCCTGTAGGGCCTGGATGTCACTAGGTAGAAAGTTCCACCAGGAAGCAGCGAGGACCAAAAAAGCCCTGGCTCTGGTTGAGGATAGCTAAATGTCTTTAAAGCTAAAGACCACCAGTAGTTTTTGATCTTCTGAATGCAAGGCTCTCCAAGGATATATCAGGAGAGGTGGTCCCACAGACCCTGTAGGGCTTTATAGGTCAAAACCAGAAACTTGAAATGGATCTGGTACTCAACTTGAAACCAACACAGCTGGCAAAGCACTGGTTGGATATGTGCTATTGTTGGGGTGCCCATAAGCACCTGCACACTGCATTTTGGACAAACCGTAATTTCCGGGTAAGTTCCATGGATAGCCCCATGTAGACTGAGTTGCAATAATCCAGCCTAGAGGTGACTATTGCATGGGGAGAGATAGAGGGCAGTTGCCTGACTTGGCACAGTTGCAAAAACGCCAGTCTGGCAACCTTTATGATCTGGGCCTCCATATATAGGGAGGCATCCCAAATCACACCCCGAATCTTTACAGTTGGTTGTTGCCAGTTGGTGCCAGTGTTAAAGGCATGCTGTCAAGAGCTGGGAGCTGATACCCCAACCTCAGACACCCCCCCCCCCAGCCACAGGACCTCTGTCTTCAAAAGATTCAGTCTCAGATGACTCTGCTTTAACCATCTAACCACGGCATCCAGCCTGTCAGCCAGATTTGATGGGACAGTATCTGGCCGGCCGCCCATCAACATATATCACTGGGTATCATCAGCATTTACTTTTCTGAAACTCTCTTCTTTTAGCTAAAGCCATTGATTCCTTTTATTCTATTTTTTTAATCTTTTAAAAGATGGATTTTGCTTTCCTTTTGTAACTTCAGCCCTTGTAGTTGTTTTATGCTACATTGGGGGGGGGGGGGGCTCTAGCAGGAGGATAGGAAGGTCTGGGAAGCTTTGAGCATCTACAAAATGAAATTCTGAAAACTGAAGAACCTCCCTTCCTGATTCTGTTCTTAGAATTTCTCTTTGATCAAACAGAATTTATTAAAAACTGACTATACATTTCTAAAAAGAGGAAAAGACACTGATTGTTGGATTTCAGAAAGAAATTGGGTAAATAGCAGTTCAGAGACTCTCTCTTAACAACACCTTTGTGAGGTAGCAGGCCCCACTCCAGTGACAAAGCATCCCTCCTCCAGTGACAAAGTGTCTGGAACAAAGGAATAAATAGGCATGTTTAGAAGATAGGCAAAGAGAAGGTTATATACACATTTATATACATATGTTTGTGTGTGTATGTTTTTAATATAAAATTCTATCAAGAAGGATAAGTGAAAAGGGTTAAAATAGTAAGGAGTGCAAATAGTTAAAAATACCTTTAGGTACCAACCAGTGTTCCCTCTAAGCTGAGTCAGTGTGAGCTAGCTCACAATTTTTTAGCCTCCAGCTCACACCTTTTTGTCTTAGCTCAGGAAGGATGGCTCCAGAGCAAACTAGTTTATGCAGTAGCCAAATTGCTCGCTCACATCTTTTAAGGCCAGTAGCTCACAGAGTAGAATTTTTGCTCACAGGACTCCACAGCTTAGAGGGAGCATTGGTACCAACATTTTGTAACCTGTCAGTGTCAATCAATCAATTGCTTATTTTGATACAAAATCAGCTTTGAATAATCAGCAATAATTAAAAAAAAAGAAATAAAAGAAATAAAAAAGTAAGGGACACATGCAGTGCAAAGGGGACTTAACACTGACCATAAATGGAGTAACAAAGAGGTACTTTCCTCTGACTGGGAGGCTATTTCTGGGCTTCAACTGGGTGTTTGCATATCCCACATGCCTGAACTAATAACATGTGTTATTAGTTGTTTCCTGGGAAAAGTCTGTAAGAAGGAGGGAGACATATAGTTGTTCAGATCTTCCTGGTAAAGTTGACAGAATTGGTATTGGTATTGGTATGTATTGAGGTCAGAAATCATTGTAAAATGGGCAGTGCATTAGAATGTGTTCAATAGACTTTACTTTACTTTACTTTACCGGGAATTCCAGTGATCCAGGGGTGGGGGAAGTATAGCGGTGGGAGCAGGCCAGGAATTAAGGGAAGGAGGTGGAGAAATAGAGAAGCTCGGCCTCCTTCCAGCCTGCGTCCCATCCCGAGAGTGACAGGCAGTGGGGCTGGGCAAGACCCTCCTACGTCATTGGTATTGTGTAATGCCAGGTCTATTAACAACAAGACCGAAACTCTAAGGGATTTTCTTTTGGAGCAAGGTACTGACCTGGCATGCGTGACTGAGACCTGGGTGCGAGAAGGGGAAACAGTAGCCCTTTCCCAGTTGGCTCCACCTGGGTTTGCGGTCCTTTACCAATCACGGACTGAGGGCCGGGGAGGAGGAGTGGCACTGCTCATTCGGGAGGCTTTCTCCTTCAGAGAGCTCCCGCCGCTGAAGCTCGCGGGCATTGAGTGTTCCGGTTTGGTGTGGGAAGCTGGGGAGAGTTTGGCTATCTGGCTGGTGTACCGGCCGCCCAACGCACCAGCAAGCAGCCTGCCTTCGCTGGTGGAGGCCGTGTCTGGCTGGGCATTGGAGCACCTGAGGCTGATAGTCCTGGGTGACTTCAATGTCCATGCTGATGATCCGGCGTCTATACCGGCGACGGACCTGGTGTCATCCATGGCGGCACTAGGACTTACCCAACTTGTAACAACTCCTACGCACCAGGCCGGGCACACGCTCAATTTGATCTTTGCGGCGGGGGTTACAGTGGATCAGATCACTGCTACGGCGGTGCCATGGTCTGACCACTATGCCCTGAAGGCCCGTTTGATGGTGCCTCCCCGACTCTGTTTGGGCGGCAAGCGTATTTTGGCTCGCCCGCGGAGCCTGATGGACCCCCAGTGGTTCCTGATGGCTCTGTGGGATCCCTTGCCCCCTGGCGGCTTGTTGGATGAGCTGGTCAAGGACTGGCATGTCTGGCTCATGTCGGCCATCGATGAGATCACCCCCCAACGTCCTCTGCACCCTCGCTCTAAGCTAGCTCCTTGGTTTACCGAGGAGCTGAGGCTGATGAAGCGAGGACTTAGACGACTAGAGAGACGGTGGCGGCGAGCCCGTGATGGAGCATCAAGAGCATCTTATAGGACGTTTATGAGATCCTATGAGGTGGCAGTCAAAGCCACGAAGAGGCAATTCTACGCGGCCGAGGTTGCATCTGCAAGCTCTCGCCCGGCACAATTATTTAGAACAATTCGGTCTTTAACTGTACTGCCACAGGGCAGACCAAATGTTAGGGAATTGGATATCGGCTGTGAGGCATTTGCGAGCTATTTTGCAGATAAAATCCTGCTACTCCGCCAGGACCTCCCGGCCACAGTTGAGACAGTGAGTGAACTCGAGGCCCCATGCATGTCTACTGGTTCTATTCTGGATCATTTCAGTCCTCTCAGCCTGGAGGAAGTTGACAGATTGCTCTCAGCTGTGTGTCCAACCACGTGCAACCTTGATCCGTGCCCCTCTTGGCTTATAAAAGCTGGCCATGAGGGGCTACGAGGTGCTCTCCAGGAGATTATCAACAAGTCCTTCGCTGAGGGGCTATTCCCGGGAGCACTCAAGGATGCGATGGTCCGCCCCCTCCTGAAA
Organism: Lepidodactylus listeri; assembly: GCA_029233225.1. Classification (NCBI taxonomy): domain Eukaryota; kingdom Metazoa; phylum Chordata; class Lepidosauria; order Squamata; family Gekkonidae; genus Lepidodactylus; species Lepidodactylus listeri. Next base: position 110,322,480 of record JARCFY010000001.1, on the reverse strand, counting down.
AAACCATCTCTGGACCCGGCCGTATTGGCCAACTATCGGCCGGTGTCCAACCTTCCCTATTTGGGTAAGGTATTGGAGAGGGCGGTGGCGTTACAGTTGCAGGGCTTTATGGATGACACTTCCATGCTGGATCCGTTTCAGTCTGGCTTCCGGCCAGGTCATGGGACGGAGACGGTACTGGTCGCCCTCACGGATGACCTCCGAAGACATCTGGATCAGGGCGGTACGGCGGCGCTGGTGTTGTTAGATCTGTCGGTCGTGTTCGATATGGTTGACCACCAGCTGCTGATCCACCGCCTTGCCGACTCGGGGATACAGGGGCTTGCTTTACAGTGGCTTGCTTCTTTTCTCCAGGATCAGGGACAGAGGGTTGCGCTCGGGGAACAGACCTCCCAGAGGTACCCACTGGTATGTGGAGTGCCTCAAGGGGCAATGCTGTCCCCAATGTTATTTAACATCTATATGCGCTCCCTTGCCCAGATTGTCCGGAGGCATGGGCTTGGGTGCCATCAATATGCAGATGACACCCAGCTGTATCTGTTGCTGGGCGGTCGGTCCGGCTCTACCCCAGATGACTTGGGGCGGGCGCTTCAAGATGTAGCGGACTGGCTCAGACTGAGTCGGCTGAAACTGAATCCAACGAAGACGGAGGTCCTGTGCTTGAGTCGGAGCGGGCCGGGGATAGGGACCCCACTCCCGTCCTTCGGGGGGGTGCCATTGGTGCCAGCGCCGAGGGTCAGGAGTCTGGGAGTGCTCCTGGATGCCTCCTTATCAATGGAAGCCCAGGTAGCAGCCACTGCCAAGGCAGCCTTTTACCATCTTCGGCTGATTAGGCAGTTGGTTCCCATCCTCGAACATGACGACCTAGCTACAGTGATCCATGCTATGGTCACCTCGAGATTAGACCACTGTAATGCTCTCTACTTGGGGCTACCCTTGTTCCGGATCTGGAGGCTGCAGCTAGTGCAGAATGCCGCGGCCAGGTTATTGATGGGCCTCCCTATGGGTGACCATATCCGGCCTGTGCTGCGGCTGCTGCCCTGGCTGCCTATAGCATACCGGATCCGGTTCAAGGTGCTGGTGTTGACCTTTAAAGCCCTATATGGTCGGGGGCCTGCCTACTTGAGGGACCGCCTTTCCCCATATGTGCCCCAGAGGGCACTGAGGTCAAGCACCCAGCATCACTTGACTATTCCCGGTCCAAGGGATGCGCGGCTGGCCTGTACCAGGGCTAGGGCTTTCTCGGTGGCGGCCCCATACAGGTGGAATGAGCTCCCGGACGACATCAGGGCCCTGCGGGATTTGTTACAGTTCCGCAGGGCCTGCAAGACGGAGCTCTTCCGCCAGGCTTTCGAATAGGAGCCGCCACCGGGGAGATGGCAGGACAACATCGCCCTAGTTCCACAGGCCAAACCTTCTGTTGCCGCTACTCTCCAGGAGCATGTAGATGCTGCCAGTACGGCTATGTTAGTCATTTTTTTTTTAATGTTGTGTATTTATGATTTTAAATTGTAAACCACTTCGGTGCTTATGTTTATGTTGTGAGCCGCCTTGAGCCAGTTCACTGGAAAGGCGGGATAGAAATGCAAAAATAAATAAAATAAATAAATAAATAAAAAATACTTTCCCTGCATGACATGGGCAGAGCCATTGAGAGAGTGGAATGCGATGGTATCTACCTTCCAGTAGGATCAAGGGTAGAACATTAAATTGTGCAAAGGTAAAGATTCTCCGATATATGAAGATTATGAGGGAACTGAGATAATCTTCCGGTTGAAGGCATATAGTATTTTGGAGAATAATTGAATGTTTCCATGTCTATGCTTTGTCTGGTTGTAGAGCTTGATCCTAAAGACACTGTTTAACTGTTCCTTTTGCTTTTTGGTGCCCAAGGCACAATAAGACTTGGGGGGGGGAGGCCAATCTCCTGGAAGTTTCTCTCTATTGCTCTTTGACAGGCTGATTGGTGGCTATCATCAAGGAAACTAGGCCCACCAGATTGAAGACAAGTTTTAACCAGTAGGTGGCTGCAAAGAGCCACATGTGGGTCTCCAAGGAAATCATCCCAGTCTCTCATCTAAGGAAGGCATTTGGGATGTATCACGGGACTCCAAGGATCGATTTCAAGAACTTGGATTGTACCGCTTCCAGGGAGCACCTTTCTTTATAGATACAGAATTGGGAACTGGGAGTTAGGAGACAACATTTCCTTGGAACACCTTGATTGCTGCAAGCATAAAATAAGTTCTTTTTGTAAATTAGAATAAAATGATCTCTGCCTTGCTATACACAGTTGACACTACAATCTTATCCCACTCATATGGGCCTTAGGTATGCAAACAGGGCAATACTAAAAGTTTCAGCTTCTCAGCTAAACATGAAAGGAGAAACAAAACTGACCTCACTGTAGCAGGAAACACTATAGTATAGAGAACGAAAATAAATGAATATCCCTTTGGTACAGTCCTTCTGTCTGATATTCATAGAGATAACAGAATGTAGTCTTTCAGTTCCACTCTTTATTTTCAAACTGTTCATTTACAGGTGTGAGCATTGGAATTCCCGGTAAAGTAAAGTAAAGTAAAGTCTATTATTGATCACAAGTGTCAAATTTAACCAGTAAAATCTGTCATAGCATGTAGATCGTATATCTCTACTGACATAGAAGTTTTGTAGTTACTCTTTAATGACATGAACAACATTTCTTTTTCTGGCAAAAATTATTGAAGGCAAACGTCCCCTTAGCATCTCACACCTACCCTCAAATTGCAGTCTGGAAAAAAAAATCTGTTAAATTGCTTTTTGGTGCTTGCATTCCTACTGTGTGATAAGGGCACAGATGCATTTAGAATTCCCAGGCTCCATCTATTTTGGTGTATTTCTCTGTTGATTAACACATATCTAACTCTCATTAACTTCCTAGGAGGAACACATGTTTTTAGGTCTCAGAGCTCATCTCATTAGCATAAACTGCAACACCTCCATCAATGTCAGTGCTAGTATAATCAGAATTAATACTGTTCACACAACAGGGTTTTTTTAAAAATTTTTTTAAAAAAACATAAGATTTAGATTGAAAACCCAAACACATTTCCTTGTAAGTATGTTCCATAGAATTGGTAATGCAGAGTAAATATGCTAAACATCTGGATATTACAGTTAATTCCTCAAAGTACAAAGAATGAAGATAATGAAAAAATGACTAGAATAATCATTATTGTGTAACTGGAGAAAATATCTACATCTAGAGAAAAAAATAAGTTTCATCTTACTTCAGTGTGTTGAGCTCAAGCAGATATCCTTAAAGAATCCATTGTAAAATCAAATAGAACCCTAATAATATTAAAGACTATTGATTATTCTGACACCTGGCTCACTGGATTAGAGGGTTCAAAATGAGTTCAAATCTGGAGGAAGGGAAAGTTAATGAATTAACAGGGCACCTTTCCTATACAAAAATAAAATAGATTGAACAATTACATTGTCATATGTGATTTTCATGTTCTCTGTGATTCCCAGACATCCAGTTCCCACTCTAGATAGGGACTGCGGTGCTATGCAGGAGCTTCAGCCTTCCCTCCACACTGTTACTCCAAACAGACATGGCTAAGGAGAGCTATTTAGAAGCCTGTATGCACCCATGGGGTCTTCCACAATAGACAAAATAGTTCATTTCAGTGTGTGTGGTGGGGCACAAAGGATGACCAGAAAAATGCCCACAGAAAAAAAAACCCACAATCATATATGCTCACAGGAAAAAAGCCCACATGGGAAAAAGCCCTTATAGAAAAAGGCCCACATGGAAAAATACCATGTAAAATGCCATAGTTATTTATAATTGTGGATAACCATTCATCTCCATTTATGAGAATGAACAGGTATTACCTGTACCTATTTTAGGATTGAAACATGTCATATTCACATGCAACAATTTGTGTTGTGATTTTATCAAGCTTAATTACTTCATTACTATACAAAAGTGTCCTGTATGAAGAGGGCTTTAATGCTCTTCAGTGTAAAGGCTTGGAAGGAAAAATACAGGAAATAAAAGTGACCATTTTTTAAACCTGTTGAGAAGAGGGGAGTTGAGGAGGCACCAAATTTGCAGCATAGCTGCTGATGCTTCTACTTCAAAAAATCAACAACAACACCCCCAGCCCCAGATACCCCGGATCGATTCTCCATTATACCCTATGGGGATTGGCATTGGTATTTGGGAATATTGGGAAGTACCAATATTTTGGGGGCTCAATATATGAAAACCTGAAAAATACTCAGGGGTTTTGTTTTGTTTTTTGCTCAGCCCTAGTTATCACAAGGAAAGCAATTTTTTCCCTTACATGTTTGTTTCTGAAAATAAAATTTATTAACATAGATTGACTGTGGAATTAACAATGCCATGTTATGATTACCTTAAAAAATCCCTTATTTTCACCTGCTTACACATATGTTACATAGTGAAGTATCAAATAAGGCTAATATAGGTGAATGTAAATTCAAACTATCATGCAAATACACTTCAAATTAAAAAGGAAGGCAGAACCATACAAGCATCTTTGCTGTAATGACAGTGCTGTAATTTAGCACTGTTAAAGGAAGAGTACTCCATCAAGCAAAGTTCTGCTTGGATCCCATCCTTGATCGGCTCACCCTCTGGATCAGAAAAAAATGAACAGTAAATTTACCAGCATCCCCCAAAAGGATTTCCCAACAGTTGGCATAAAAAGAGTTTTGAAGGGGTTACTAGAGAAAGATATATTGACATCAGTCTACCATCCACATCTAGAAGATAAGGTTTTGATATTTTGTTTGACTAGAATTGTTTCAAAATACAGTAGTAAGAATGTTACTTTTTGTTTACACTAGTAACTTTGTAATGATTAGCGTTATTGTCACTTGTCGGTTTTAATTGATGATTAATACCAACAGAGTATCTATCATTTAATTAATTCTGAAAACTTGAACTAACATAATCAAAGCCATCAATATATAGTTTAAATGGGTCAGACAGGGTAGTTACAGTTGTCATTTTAACCTTTTTCTCCTTTGAGCCTCAGATTTAGATATATCCCATTAAGGTATATCTCATTTTTAATGATGTAATGATGGTAATGAATGATTGATTTTTCCATTCTGCCATCCCAGTATATGAAAAGGAATTAACTCTCCTATCCAAGGTCAGAGCTATATTGGAAGAGGACATTTATGAGAGAACATCCTAAGTCTCTGACAATGTACAAGCAAAAAATATATATATAACAGGGGATGCTGGGTATTTCAATCCAGTGTACATCACCTCTTGCTAAACTTCCAACAAAATAACAGTTCAGGTAAAAGTGCAAACAGGGAAATAACAAAAGTGATATATGAGAACTGGAGAATGCTAGAGATTGAAGTATAGTAATTATTATTTGAGAAATACTATAAATTATTATAGCATTATGAATAATTTTAATACTATGTCAGTCTATTATATCTAACAGGGTTGTTGTGGAAATAATATCAGATTTCTGAAGTTCACTGCCCTGAGGGCCTAGGCAAAGGTAATAAATAGATAAATGAAAGTGACACCTTTAAAAAATGTTGGAGTAGATTCTACCAGCTTTTTTGCTGTTATAAGAAGGAAATCAACCCTGTTTGCCCCTTCCCCTTACCAGAGATTATGGACATTCTTTGACAATAAACTGTACAAATTGGTACAAAGATGAGGAGGGAGATTTGGCAAGATTGCTCATCCTCTCTCTAGCACCAGTGAAAGATTAGTTATAGTTATTGAAATTAACCTGCAAATAATCTGTTGTAGTAAAACCAAGTATTCAGAAATAGATGTGCAGAACTCTTAATAACAGAATCAGATATTGAAAAAATATCAGCATAGCACTATGTATTATTTGCTCCTGTGTAAGTAAATGTCAGGCATGAAATGAATAAAATTAGCCAAATTAAGGATGTGATCCTATGCTTGCTTACTTGGGCATAAACCCCATTACTACATGGATAGAATTTACATATACCTATGTCTTACTACCATGCATGAGAGTTTAGTTGATGTGGGGTGAAGGGATGTCCCCTTCCTGCAAACATACACACATGTACATGCACATACTGATATGCAGAGGGGCCTTGGTAATAACATATTAACTGCTACAACATTACTAGCATCTACCCTATACATATCAATAGAAATTGCTTCTAGACATCAAACCTACCTTACTACATCTTTTGAAAAAGTCAGTGGTTTGTGTATATCAATGAAAGCATAGAAATATATATAAAAAGAAATGCTGAAGCAAATGAAAAGTCATGTAGCAGCAGTATTTCATTGATAAAATAGAGGTAAAATAACCACAAATGTGATTATTCAGGATACTGTATAACAGTTTTACTGTAAAAAGAGAAGCAACGTATTGTCAATATTGCTCTTGATGCTGTTTTAACATCTTGCAATCAACAACAACAACCGTTATTGGCACAGCAGATTAAATAAAAAGAAACCGGAGGAAAATGAAATCCTAATACATATCTCTCCTTTTAGAAGCCAGATACAGAAAATTTGCCACCGTTTCAATAATTACATCACTTTGGGTCGAAAGAAAATAGCGGGTCTTGTGTTCATCAGATTGGCCAATTAGATCCAATAATGACCAATCTAAATACATAGTACAAATGTCAGAATAGTGGGTACAGTGCAAAAAGACATGCTCAATACTTCCTACTTCATTCCTACCACAGCCTCGTACCATTTGTGCATATGGAATCTTTTGAAACTTCCCATTAAGTACTGCAGAGGGCAATACATTGAAACAGGCAACATATAAGCTCTGTGAATAAGTGGATCGAAGAGGCAAGAGAAATACATTACTAGCAAACCAACAGGAGAAATCCCTAACCTCAAGGGAGAACATCTACCAGAGGCACGACTACTCAGTACTTGTAACTCAATATCCAAAAGTCTTTGTTTGATTAAAAGGCTGATTTTTCTAACAGAAACAGCAATTCTTCAAAACTGATCCCAATTACATCTATATATGATAAACTAGAAGAAAACCAGAACTCAGCCAAAACTTGGGAAATGAGACAGTTAGGATTAGCATTGGTTTTTAAGTGGTGGATGAAAACATTGTCTTGTAGGGGCTTGATAACATCCTTGTCCTTGTAGTCATAGACAAGCACCATCTGCAGGAGGTTTATCAAGCTCTTGGTGGCCTGTGGAAATACAAGTTATGTGGACTTATTTGCAATGGATATTCCCCTACTCTTGTTTATGTTCTAACTGTATAGCGCTTTAATCTATAAAAGGATTAGAAGATCCCTGCTGGGTCAGACCAATGGTCCATCTAGTCTAGCAGCCTATTTCACACAATGGCCAACCAGTTCTCTGGAGGGCCAACAAGAGAGCATAGAGTCCAAGACCTTCCCCTGATGTTGCTCCCTGGCCCTGGGATTCAGAAGTTGTGCCTCTGAATGTGGAGGTTCCCCACAGTCACCATGGCTAGTAGCCACTGATAGACCTATCCTCCATGAATCTTATCTAATCCCCCTTTAGTGCTGTTTCTACCTGTGGCCATCATTACATCCTCTAGTGTGAAGTCCACATTTTAATCACTTTCTGTGTAAAGAAATATTTCCTTTTGTCTGTCCTGAATCTCTTGCCCATCAGCTTCATTGGATGCCATTGAGTTCTAGTATTTTAGGGAAGGGAGACAAAGTTCTCTTTCTCAAATCTCTCCATCCTATGCATCTTATATATATATAAAAGGCTTACTAATTTATTCACAATCCCTGTCTGTTGTGGGGAGGGGAAGGGAAAGGAGTTTGTAAGCCACTCTGAGACTACAAGTGAAGGGTGGGGTATAAATCCTATCTCTTCTTCTTCTTTTTCTCAGCTCCCTGTGCATCTTTACTCCCACTCGCCTCATCAGACTGCACCAGACTGCACTGTGAATCTACCATTATATTTGCTGAATATAGCAAGACAAAACATAAAACAGCAAATTTCCCCCAAATCCAAAACACTTTAACATTGAGGCACAGTGGATGGATTGGTAGGACAGGAGTGTCATCAGCGACCATTTTCTGATTTGTGGGTGTTAACAGAGTTGCAATGGACTCAACTGTTCTTGCATTTAAGAATGCAAAAGACTTCATGATACAGATTGTTGATTCTAGTATTATCTGCTTTTTTCTGGCAATGTCTGCTGTAGGTTTCCAGTCAGATGTTTCCAGCCCTGTACTCTGAGATCCTGTCAGTGAGATCACGGATTAAAACTAGGACCTCATTAATTCAAAACAGAGACCATTTCTGTGCAAGTGCGAACCTCCACATTGGTGTTCTTAAATAACCACAGTTTGTAAAACTTTCCACACAATTTTTTGCCTCCCGAGGAGTAGCTTCAAATTCAGTATCATTACCTTGCATTTTCCGAATCAACTTTTCCCACAATTCCCCCCCCCCCCTTTTGGATCTTAACTTGCAGTTTTCCAATGAGGAATTCCCAATTTCAAATTTTGTTTTCTGCTGTCCTTTTGTGTCATCAGTGTTGCCTTTTCACCCCACCTCCCTCTCTCCTTCTCCTGCTCAGGTTGTCCCCTGAGTGATCTGCTAATTTTTAAAAGAGTAATGTTTGCATTATTATGTGAATTTTTAAAATTATAACAGCAGTATTATAATGTTGAGACAAAACAGGCAGTGAGGTTTCATGTAGCCTTCTCTGTGCAATTACCCATCCATGAAGTTCCTTTCCTTTTTTTTGTCAGTAGGTTTTTATCACCTTGCACTTGTATTGTTTCTTTATTCTCCCTCCCTTCTCTTCCCCTATAGCTCCCAGTGTGTTTTGATGACAATTCAGTCTTTTAAACATCTAAAAATAATGGAATTATATAATTGATTTGATAATCATGGTAACTCAACATGTGCAGTGTTTCCATGTAGCACACTTCATAATTATTGAATAACACTGTTATAAATTGCTGTATCCAGTTCCATGATCATGAAGGGAATACTGTTTTCATTAGGATTTTGTGGGAATCTTCACTAGCTATTTTCTCAGTTGGCAACTAAGGAGGAGTACAGGACCTTTGAAATGGCAGCAACCATGCTGTTCCCCATGATACTTCCAGGGGAAGGCTCTTGAAGGAGCTGGGAGGAATTGAAATGCATCCCCATTCCTTCCCTGGCCCACCCGCTTTGGCAGGCTAGCCGGGGAAGGCTTGGAGGGCCCCTGCCTTCACTGGCCCACCTGCTAAGGTGGGTGAACCGGGAAAGGCCCTGGAAGGAGTAGGGAGGCATTTAAATGCCTCCTCGTGCCTTCTCTGGCCTGCCCACCAAAGCAGGTGAGCGGGGGAAGGCTTGAAGAGTTTTCCCGCCTTAGTTATTAGTTATGCTAATGAGCTCCTGCACCTCTTTTTCTACAAAATGACCCCTAGCTACAATGGAACCAAAGGAACATACTGAAAAGTTATGGGGTTGGTGAAGTAAAACATCTACAAAAATGTATCTGTTGTGGTTCTATACAGCATCTTGTAAATTATCCTAAGTGTCCTGCAAAAGAAACATAGTGTAATTATTGCAAAAAGACTAGACATTTTGTTAAGGCTTCTCATAGCCAATGGAGTAATCATCAAGTGCATGCAATTCAAGTTCGTGGTGTAAATGTTTTAAGCATGGATGGGAGTAGGTCTGTGTCTGTTGCAAAAAAGCATTATGTGTACTGTTAACATCTTTGCTGCCCCTTTTGGGAAGGGTCAGGCTATTGAGTTGATGCTAGATACTGGATCAACTGTTTCTATACTATAACACACTTTATTTGCAGTATTTTAAGAATCTACCAGTGGTGGAACCAAAATCTCAGCTGGTATGCTACTTAAAGAACCAAATACCTTTATGTGATTGTTTATCTGCTGAAGTGAGTCTTGGTGTATATTATACACCAATAGAATTTCATATTGTGCCTAATGGTACTCCTATATTTGTCAGGGATTTGTTTGCTGTGTTAAAATTGATGGTGGTCGATGGATGTATTGTTGCTCTCCAATTAGGTGTTGAATCAACACAAAGGGTGCTTTCAGCTGTAAACAGGCATAACTCTATACAGGAAGTCTATACAGGAACTCTATAAAGGAATTTATTCATAAGGTAAAGGCGAGGTCTAGTATGCTCCCTGTGTGACAGAAGTTGTGATGGTTGCCATTTGTGGAGAGAGAGCTTAAGAAATTGGTGTAGAAGGATATTATCAAAAAGATTGATTCATAGGAATGGGTTTCTCCCACAGTTGTGGTATGGAAGAAAGATGGACACATAAGTCTTCATGCAGATATAAGAGAACCAAATAAGGATGATAGCTACCCATTACTACTTATAGAGTAGGTGTTTTCTGAATTGACAGGGTCAGAAATGTTTTCTGCTCCTGATTTGCAGAGTGCATACTATCAAGTTGTATTGCATGAAAAAAGAAGATATCTTACAGCATTTATTACACATAATGGATTGTTTTGATTTAAACCTCTTCCACATGGGTTGGCTTCGGCTCTTGATGCTTTTCAAAAAATGGTGTCTTTGATACTTAAGGACCAGAAGGGAATTTAGTGTTATTTAGATGATAGTGTTGTGTTTGGAATTCTTTTTTCCCCTTCTCAGTATGCACATCACTGCATACTGCCATAGGAAGCCTTCAGGGCAAAGATGTGATTCATCGGTCCCCAGTTTAAGCAAATCAGGGGAAAAAAGGCAAAACCCCCCCAACTCACCCACAGTTGCATCTGATCATGCAGTGGTGGGCTGTGTCTGCATCTACAAAACTCTGTGTTATCACGATACCACAAGTCAATTTCCCTCTGGCACAAAATTTCCTCGCTTCCCCCCCCCCCCGGATTATCTCACTCATGTGACCAAGCTCATTTAATTGTTCATAGTCTAGCTTTGGCATTGCACGATTCTACATTGCCTATAATTGTTACAACTGATGCTTCTGAATATAGATTGGGAGCTGTGTTGACTCAGCTGCATGAGACTAAGGTGCAAAGGATAGCCACATTTGTGTCAAGAACAATTACTCAGGCTGAGAGGAAGTATTCTGTTGTTGAATAGGAAGCACTTGTGTGTATTTGGGCCACAGATAGGTGGATAACTTATTTGTGAAGCCATGCATTTAAACTACATACTGATCATAATCCCCTGACAATGTTGTCGACATCAAAAGGATTGAGAAAGGCAGGGAATCGAATTGCTAGGTGGTAAGCATAGTTGCTTTCACTTATGAGATGGAATATAAGCCAGGAACAGAAAATGTGACAGCTGATTGTCTTGGCTACCCTTGCCACCTTCAGACATTTTTTTTCAGAAGAAGATGTAGAAGTTGTTGCACTTCTGTTGGGTATCTCATTTGCAGTTACACAGGAGACATATCAAGCTGCATGGTTAGCATGCCCAATCCAGCAGAAAATAAGGGAATTTTTTTTTATGAATAAATGGCCTAATAATACAAAGGGAATTGATTCAGAGTTGTTGCCTTACTTTAAAGTGTGTGATGAACTCTCATTACAAAATGGTGGATTCTCAAGTGGAAACAGCCATTAAGGCTTGTGTCACTTCTCAATGACATGATAAAACAGCAGTAACACATCCAGAACCATTGCAGCCACACTCTGCATCCAACTGATATTGTGGGACCTTTTGATACTGCCCACGTTGAATGTCATTATGCTATTACCTAAATAGATTATTTTAGTATATGGACAGAAATAGCATTTACATCACAAGCTACTTCTGTTGTTATAACCAAGTTCTTGGCTGTAGTTTTCAGTAGGGAAGGGGATCCTAAGGAATTAATCTCTGACAATGGTGCCCAATTTACTTCTTTGGAGTTCAAAACTTTTATTGTGAAATGAAACATTATACATAGGAAGAATGTGGTGTATTATCTGCAAACAAATTGAAGGGTTTAATGGAAGTTTGAAAGATAGTTTGCAGACAATTAGACTGGAAGGGAAGGGCACTAATTTTCTGCAAATGCATAGGGCAACATGACATGCCCCAGTACAAAGATCACTGGCAGAATTATTACATGGGAGAGAGATATGAACTAAATTAAATGTTACTGGGTTTCGAAAATAAGATCTGATGTATTGTTAGAATCTAATTTGAGAGAGTGGTTCAGAAGCAAGAGAAACATAAGGCTAATAAGGATAAACATGAGGGTGCTAAGGATGTTAAATTTGAATGTGATTTATTTGTTAAATTAAGAAGACCTACAATACTGCAGAAAGGAGAATGTAAATTTACCTTGCCTCTTAAGATTGTGGTGAGAAAAGGACCATATACTTATAGATTGTCAGATGGCCATGTTTGGAATGTTTCCCATTTGGTACCCATGTATCCTAGTGGGAGTGAAATTGGTTCTGAGCCAGATGGCTCATTTTTGTTACCAGTAATCAAAGATGAGGATGGGCCTGATTATGATTCGGGTGTTCAGTTGGCACCTTTAGATATGTCTCAGTCAACACCATCTGAAGCTATACCATCTGACATAGCAGTTGAGAAAAAAGAAGCAAGGAGACAACCACCTATTTGGATGAAAGACTATGTTATGGGTTAAGAAAGGGGGGAAATATGTTGTAGGTATATGTTCATTTAAGAGAACTGTTGTTATGGGAAGGTGTATATAAGCTGGATGTAGGAAGTGGCAGTGAATGCTATAGAAACGTGTTTTAACTGCTATTTGGCTGAGACATCAATAAACAGATTTTTGGATTTGACTTGGAGGCATTATTGAGCAGACATAACAGGCCTCTTTTGCATTTTAACAGAGTTAACTTTGGAATAAACAGAGAGACTATAGATTTGGCCTTAATAAGGCTGACCTCATTTCCTTGCAACTGCAAATTTCATTGAGTTTTTTAAATAGTTTTGATAAATAAGCAATGTCATGCCTGATCTCTTTGAGTTCATCACTCAACAAAGCATGTGACTCTTCAAAAAACTCAACAACAGTGTCAAAAAGGTCATAGAAGTGTCTCACACAGTTGCCTTTTGATAGCTAAAAAGTATGAAGGCACAAACATTCAAAATCTTCATCATTCTTAATGCATGATTAATCTTGAATACATCTCTGAGAACATGGGTTTTAATTTTATTTACTGCAGTAATGACAATATATGTGACTTGTGCTTCTGTCTCTTTTATCTTCTCAAAACTGCCTCTTTCCCATCAGAACTTTCTTACAGCTCTCTCTCAGGGAGAAAATAGCTTCCCCCCCCCCCCAAACTTTAATAATAATATAAGTGCAAATAATAAATAAATAAACACACAGGTTTACACTTCTATAACTTAGAAGTATAAATATTGGGCAGGCTGTGACAAAAATAACACTTGTAAGGGTTAAATGTGCACTTATTTTAGTTTATATTTATATAATAATCAGTAGGTTCAGTAATTGAGAACACAGGAAAACAAATATCACACTCAATACTATTATGTTAAGGACATAGCAAAAACTTGAAAAAAGTCAGAGACAATAACATGTGCACATCAGCAATGACAGATTTTCAGAATACAGTGTACTGGTCTGACATACTTATTTATTTCATTAGGTTTTTTTTTTAATCTCACCCTTCCCCCAGAATGGAAATCAGAGAGGTTAACAATATTTACTAAAAATTTTGATAGTTTCCACCAGATCTCAGCAATCTGCAGAGGCAGAACTTGGAGTGCCATTTGCCAGCATCTAGGCTCTAGCCCTGCCAATTGTAAATTCGTGAACAGCCCAATTGAAGGGGCACACCACCAGTATGCCCCACCACCTCCTTGCTTCTTAGCACCCCTGAGGTAATCCCCCCCATCCCCGTGACAGCATTTAGTTCAATTGCTGACAAGATATCAGTGAGTCATGGACCAATGTGTTAGATCCTGCTGATCTAGTTTGACAGCTGGGGAAGTCATATGACCAGAATGATATTGGATTTTTGCACACACTCATCATGACTCAGCTATTAGAGGTGCAACCTGATTGGTTGGTACTGGTATATATTGCAGACAGTTCATTGCTCTTGGCTCTCTCGTGGAGTACAGCTGTCTGCGTAGCACTCTGTCCGGTTGAACCCAGAAATTGCTACTAAAAGTACTGTATATAGTTCCAGTTGTTCAGTGTAAATAAATGTAAATACTCTGTATATATGAAACAGAGTCACTCTGCTATTTTTGCGGCGTCATCAGACCGTCACCCCGATGGAGTGGTATTGCCCACTTTGGGAACAACTGATCTAAACCAGGGATGTCAAACATGCAGCCTGTGGGCTAGATCAGGCCCTCGGAGGGCTCCAATCTGGCCTGCAAGGCCATGGCTGTTTCCTGCTTCCTTTTCCAGTTCTGTTGCTTCTGCCATGTCACAGCTTGCTTTACCAGTTTCTCTCAATCACACAGGAGAGATAGATAGGAAACTCTCTCCTGTGCGATTGAGAAAGACTTGTAAAGAACTGGCTGAGGCTCCTCTCCCTCCTTTTCCCAGGGGAAGGGAGGGAACAGCCAGAGCTTGCTTCCTGGCCAGGCTGCAGGGGACAAAGGGAAGCATTCCCCCCTTCCATTGGCTGAGGCTCCTCCCTGAAGGGAGCAAGGGAACGAAGGAGAGCTTGCTTTGCTGGGCTGCCTCAATTGCACGGGAGAAACACCAAGCACCTTTAAGATAATGAAGTTTTGTTCAAGGTATGAGCCTTTGTGTGCCTTGCTACAATGTTTGTGTATTTTGTAGGGCTCATTATGCCAAGGTTTTCCTGGGTGCTACTGGGTTCCCTCCCCCTTTTCATTGAATTCATGCCCTGATGTTCCAGTCTTTCTCAATAAGAAAGCAATGTCAACTATATTAGAGGAGGAATAACAATAACCTAGTGAGCTGGGTTAGGCTGAGAGCGTGTGTTCAGACTAAGTTCACCAGCACATTTCCTTTGTAGGAAGTTGTAGTTATTTCTCTGGAGAAGACTATAGTTTTATAGACAAACAAAGCCCTCAGTCTGTGTCAGGATGCCTTCCCATGTTCTTGACCAGCACATGAAGCAACTTATGTACAAAAGGTTGCAATGCCCAGTCAAAGTTTTAAAAATCATCATCACTTCATCATCATTTATTACGGGTCTATACGACCAAAGTCTTGACCAAAGGAAAAAGGAAATTATCAGAAGGAAAGATTTAAAAAAAAACATAAAATAAGGCGTAAAAATCGAAATAACAATGGATAAAACCCGGGCTTTAGCCCAGAAGTTAAAATTACCTAACTACACTTGGGGCAAAGCAGTCTAACTAAAATCTAAAATCATCCAAAGCTTATGAGCTTATGAGAATATTGTCAATGATGATAAAGTTTTCAATGTCTCTTAAGGGCAGCTACCTTGGCCAAGAACCAAGCCACATTTGCTGTTATCAGTCCATCAGCATTTGAGTCGCATAGTAGTACTGAGAGCACCCAAGACTGCAGAGGAAGATTCATCTTAGTAAGAATGGGAGTGATATATGCCCCTGTATCTTGCATCCAGAGGGGGCAGCGGAGCATAAGATGATCTAAAATTTCAATTTCGCCTGAGTTACAAGGGCAGAGGCGATCCGAGTAAGATAATCCTCCAAATCTGCCCAATGTTACCATTGTTGGAAATACATTTAAGCAAGCCATTAGAAAGGTGCGATGGTGGGATGAAATTGGAAGCATTGAATGGAAGTCAGGAAGTTTCTCAGGTGGAGGCAGCCCCAGGGCCAGAGGTGATCAGGTGCATCTGGCCCTAGCCACAGTACTGGCCCAATCCAGCTGCTTAAGTTTCTTCAAAGTTTCCGCTAGCTGAGAAGGTACAAGCTCTCCAGTAGGTGAGGAAATCGGAACTCCCAATGCCCTAAGTTTACAGGCAAGAAGGGACAACCAGGGGTTAGATGCTGAATCCTTTAAAATAAGACAAAGAAAGCCTGCTTGGGGATGGTAACTTGGATCGGATAACTTGAATCTCAGCTTAAATGCCCTTTTCCAAGCACGTGCTTCCAATGAAGGTTGAACCAATTCCTTATGAAGGACAGTCCCAGCAACACACCGTAGTGTTCCAGTAATTCTTCTGAGAAATGAATTTAAATGGGAGTCCAATTTCTCATCCACACCAGCAATCCAAATTTCTACACCATATAGAATTTGAGAGACCACCTTAGCATTATACACCTCAATGGCAGGAGGAATCCGCTTGGCCCCCTTTGTAAAGAAAAATCTCTCAACCATTGCCGTGGCAAATCTAGATGTCTTTTTAACGTATGTCAGGTGAGCGGACCAAGATAAATTGTAGTTAAAAACAATGCCAAGGTAGCGAAAAGAGGAAACCCATTCTAGTTGACCATCTCTGACTTTAAAATGATGAGGGCCTCTTCTTTTAGTAGCAGAAAAACGGAGAACCTTAGACTTTGCATAGTTCACAATGAGTTCTTCTTGTTGACAATAGTCCAAAAAGGCATTAACAATAGACCTCAGTCCAACTTCAGATATTGCCAACAGAACAGCATCATCCGTAGAAGTGGTGTAGAAAGACCAGGTAGATGCAGGGAATGTTTGGCTCTCTTTTTGAGAAATGGCACCAAGTCGTTAATGTAAATGTTAAACAAGGAGGGGGCAAGTAAACATCCCTGTCTAACACCCTTCTGCACTAAGAAAGAGTCTGTCCAGATTCCAGTAGGATTCACCTGGACCAAAGCAGATGTGTTAGAATAAAGGGCCATAATCAGTCCCAGTAGTCTGCGGTCAATATTAGTGTTCATTAGTTTCTCCCAAAGTCTACGACACGAGATAGAATCGAACGCAGCCCTCAGATCTATGAAGGCCCTTTTTGCTAAGCAATGTTTACTGGTGGGTGAGACTTTGCAGTTTTTGATCTCCCTCTTTAGAGAAATGGAATCTAAGATTGCAGAACTAGGGGAGCAGATCAAACTTGCTGGTCTTGATGCAACCAATTCTAGTCATAAAAGATCAAGAACAAAATCTGTACATGGATCGAGTGCAGATGAGTCCCTTACTAGAAAATCCAACTGTAAATTCTCTACCACACTCCAACAGCATCAAGCTACACTCATCATTCATCCCTGGAGGGGGCAGCTCATGGACTGGAGATTAAAGCGTTCAGCCGAACATTTTTTAAGTCAAATTTTAGACATTTCCTATAAGAAGGTCGATCTAAAGTATACAAAACTTGTCTCTCAGTCTGAAGATCACATGAAAAACACCCTTACCTTTGCCTCTAAGTACATTCCGCAATTATTTTTCAATAATAGTGCCCGGCTCAAGTCTTTTGAGATTAGATCGCAGAGAGTCTTTCAGCAAGTTGCATTTCGACCTTTTCAAGACTCTTCCCTGAAAACCCAGATGAAAGAGTTGGCTCAAGAAAAAATGAAGGAGGTACTAGAAATGGGAAAAGCTGATAGTCTTCTTTCTAACACCAGGAATGTAGAAGATAGCAAGGCTGTTGAGAAGTCATCCTCATTTAGGCAAGAGGCGATTTTACAAAACACAATATATGCGCGACGTCTTGACTTCAGGACAAGTTATGGATGAGAGGCTTAACAGCTGCAATCAAGGTATCCATTCACAAACCCATGGCCTTACAAATTTGCCTTTTTTAGCAGGTGAGGCCTCTCATGACACTGGGGCTAACCCTGGAGCTCCTATTTCCCATGAACTGGTGTGTACAGCTATGGTTCACCACTCTCAGGGTGGTCCCCCATTGACAGCGGAATTTAATATGAGGGAGCAACAGATTGGGAAAAATACTCCTCAAGAAGCCGCTTTACAGCAGTCCCTAATCGCAGACGGTGCTGAGCAGAGGTCTCGCCATCTGCAGAACCCGATTCTATCTTCTGTTAATGGCTGCATACTCTGTGAGTCGGGAGTCGAGAAGATAACAACCTTCCCCTCACAATCAAACTATATACCAGACAAAGCCGAGAGAACCAGTGCTAAATCGAAGACAGATTGACAATCTAGCACACAGAAGCTTCAAATTCTCTCCTGGAATGTGAATGGGTGGAAAGCAAAGAGCCATGATTGTTCCATTGTTGAGTAATTTTTGGCATATCACATTGTCATGCATAAAAATCTTTGTGTTTGTCTGTGTCCTTTATAAAAGTTTATATCTCCGCTACCTGGCATTACATTTTATGGCACACATGGCCTTGCCCAACAAGGTCTCATTTATGTCAGATCCAGCCCTCATAACAAATGAGTTTGACACCCCTGATCTAAACTATTCTTTTCAGTAAAGGTCTGAGACCTTTACTGAAAAGGAATAGTTGTACATGACTATGTTGAATAAACTGGAATATTTGTACATGGCAAATGTAATGTATGTAATGGCGACTGCCTCATGGTTGCCCTAATGTACATGGTCGGGCTAGATGCCGGAGCTTCGACCTGGCAGACAATAGCCCGACTGGATCATTATTTAGCCCAATCTTGCATGAGGGATCCTAATAGGGATCTATGGGGCACAACTGTGGGAAACTGCACCTATCCACTGTATTGGGTGATGTCAGGGGTGCAGCTCAAGTTGGAATATAAGCAGACCTCCAGACCTCCATTCCTTGTGTCATCTTCTGCAACTAAATAAACTATGAGCTGATTTCACTGTTACATGTCTCTGACTCTAGTACTTTATAGCAATGCTGAATCAACATTCTTAATATCTTTAAGAATATAAAACAGAGTTATGTCTTTTTGAAATCTCACCTCACATAAACAAAGTGATTGTGATTTCCAGGCACACTCCTCTTTGAAGTCAACTTCAAAGGGAACTGAGCAAGGCTAGATGGCTCTCTTTTCAGTGTACAGTAAAGAAAAAGAAAAAAGAAAAACAAAGGGGAAAAGTGAAAAGTGAAGAAATAGTGATCTACTTCTCAGCCCTCTAATGGAAATCTTCAACTCAGACTTAACAAATGGACAGATTCCTGACTCTTGGAAATATGCTAAGATAATGCTCATACCAAAAAAAGGTTATGATCTGACTAATCCTAAAGCACATCATCCCATTTCATTGCTAAACAATGGGCACAATCATACTCACCCATTAGCCATGGATGAGGGACAATTCACCACCAGATCAAAATGGCATGATCACACCAGCACATCTGGGAAGCGTCCTGTAACCGTCATCAAGGTGTTGCAAACTGTTTTGATCTGGTGGGGAATCGTAGTAAAAAAAACTACTAGTGAAACTCCAGTAGCAAACAGTTTGCTGCAGCTCACAGCGAGAGTTTCCGTGTGTGATCGCGCCAGTGTAGAAGTGGGGCATCGCAGATAGCGTGATCACATGCTATCCCAACGTGACACTGTTTCTCCCCCTTTTCCGTGGGCACATCATCAAAAGCCCTTGGAGGGGTGAAGCAAAGCATCGATTCCCCCTTCCCCCCTTGCAGCGATTCATTGATCCCCCATTTAAATGCCTCAGAAACTCACCATAAAAAACCCCCACTCGCCCGTGGTTGCGGCTGATCATGCTGCGGCGGTTTGCCCCGGCAGGTCCATGGAGCTGTGTGATTATGCAAATGTGGGGCAAATTGCTCCAGAGCAAAAAAAAAGCCTCAATTCTCCTCCGGATTATCTTGCTCGTGTGGCTGCGACCAATGACTTAATGTTTTTCACCTCTCTTTTTGCATTCAGACTGAATAAATCTATAGATAGTTACATTGATCAGGACCAATTGGTTTATTTCTAATAGAGATTTTGTAGATAATACTAGAAAAACTATTAATATAATTCAACATAGCAGAACCAGGAACATCAAATCTTCATTAATATTATCTATAGATCTAAAAAAGGCGTTCAGTAGTACCAGTATCTCTTATTTGAAAATGCTTATTAACCAAATGAATTTTGGCAATGAATTCTGTAAAGCAACTGATACTTTATATGCATCTTCCAGATGCACAGGTTCCACAGGTTCAGGTAAATAGAATGTTAATACAACTAGACACAACCAAACCATTGACATATCAAACAGTGTGGTGCAAAGACTTTGATTGTAATTTGATGGACTCCCAGTGGAACAAAATCTGGAAATCTCTAATTTATCATTCTAAATCACTTAAATTACAACTCCTGGCTTATAAAATTCTGACTTGCTGATATACAACTCCCACCAGATTACATCATAATAACGTTAATATTTCTCCCAGATGTTGAAAGGGATGTGGCAAATTTGGGACTTTGAGGCACTGTTGGTGGCATTGCAAGCTAGTTAACCAATTTTGGCAGGAAGTTATCTCCCAGATCGCCTTAATCACAGGGGTTTTTTGGTTGTTGTTCAGTCGCAGTTGAGCGACTCTTTGTGACCACATGGACCACATTACGCCAGGCCTCCTGTCTTCCATCGTGCTCTAACCATCTCATTCTCTGCCGGATCAGAAAAGGGGCAGCTGCTCCAAACCCCCTGAAAGTCAAATGAGAGTCTGATAAACGGAAATGTGGAGGAAAGAAAAACAAATAATGCAAAGCCTTGTTATTTTTTAAGCTTGAAAGTTTGAAATCTCTAAACTGTATTCACCTGATTTAGTTATTCATATACCAGTTTATAACAGAAATGTTAAGAAATATGCTACACTATATTAATTTTCATTTAGAGGGAAATGATATTTAAGCAAATTGATTAATCGCATTGCATGACTCTTGTTTAGTTATGTTTTTTTTAGTCTAGTGTTTAGTGTTTGTAGGTTTTTAGTGTTTGTAGAAGAAAAGCAATAAAATTCTTTTTTAAAAAGAAAAGAAAAATGGTTACCATTTTGGAATTTACAATAGGAGACTTGAACTCTAAAAGTTATGTTATTAATGGAGGAGGAGGACATTCAATTCATACCCCACCCTTCACTACCCAAAAAAGTCTCAGAGCAGTTTACAATCTCCTTTCACTTCTCCTCCTCACAATAGACACCCTGAAAGGTAGGTGGGGCTGAGAGAGCTCTTTCGAGGACCACTCATGAGAGAATTTGTGACTGACCCAAGGTCACACCAGCAGCTGCATGTGAAGGAGTGGAGAACTGAACCCAGTTCTCCCAGATTAGTGTCCACACTCCTAACCACTACACCAAACAAAAATATTTTGGGGTCATGGCACTTTTATGAATTTATAACAAGTTGTTGAATTTGAATTTGAGATTATGTTATTTCCTATTTGAAATGTATTACCCATAATAGTTAGATCATTAGTTATGTTGTTGAACATGATATTTCACAACCTCTTGAACTTATTGTTATTTATTCTTTTCTAATGTTAAATGTATTTGACGTTCTGACTACCTGTTTCTATGATGTTTGTGGGTTTATGTTCTGTGTTACAAGCTGAACTCCTTTAACCAACTTTGTAATAGAAGATACAATTTATTTATGTGGGGAATGCTTTCATTTGTCATTCAACATTATTCAGTCTTTATGTTTATATAAAAATTTTGAATTCTCAATAAAAAATTTATGAAGAAAAAATAAAGAAAAAGGGGAAAACATAGGGGAAAGGGAAAATTGGGCTCCATCACTCCCCTCCCGACATAGAAGGCTGTCTCAGAATATCTGCTTTTTTATCAGAAACAATTACCCCTATCAATACCATACAGAACAATACAGTGCCAAAAGTACCTCACAAAAGAGGACAACCTGCCAAAATGAGAAAATCCCAAAAGCTAACAAATTGGTTACCACAAGAAAGACATTTAAATAGTAACCAACTGTGCAATGAATTTTTTTTTAATAATATGCAATGTTTTGTTGCAGGTCCCTACTTGTATTATCTATTCAAGGAATCTGTTTTACACCACTAATAATCTTACTGGTATTTTGGAGAGTAAGCAAGTGCCTGTTTTTTTTTTGGAGTGGGGGGGGAATTCACATTAAAATCCAGATACTGAGTTTTACTTGCTGAAAATAACCCTGTAGGGAAAGAATGAAATGAAACAAAATGAAACAAAACTAGATAATTCCTCACTCCCAGTCATTAAAATCATGTGACACTGTTTTCCCTCTCCAGATAAGCTGATGTAACATTTAAACTAATATTACTTGCAATTTAGGTCACCCATTCCATTTTGAAACATGGTAGCCTTTTGCTTCATTTTCTTATCACAAAGAAGGCCTCCCAAACAAAGCACTGGCAATTCCTGCTGAGAATTGCCAAGGACATCAAGGCTGATGCACTCAGAACTGGGCTTTCGGGTGCCTGCCAATGCCAGTAGCCCCCGGGGGCCACTTTGCTACAGCACCGGAGGATGGGGCAGCAACAGCCGTGCACAGCATGTGGCTCGGAGCTTGTGGGGGCTAGCCACTTAAAGAGGCAGCCCTGCCCCCACTCTTGGCAGTTGCTCCGTATGCTCATAGAGCACGCATAGAGAGGCTCGTGGCAGGCCTGTTGGCAGAGAGAGGCTTGTGGCGAGGCTGTTGGCAGTCTGGGTTTCTTGGCGTGCTTCGCGGCATTAGGAGGAGGCGTCCGGGCTACAACGGAGCAGTTTCTGTGACAGCGCCCAGATTGCTGGGGGTGGCTCAAGTGCAGCGGCGGTGGCACAGTTGCGGTGGCAGTGGCCACCCCCTCCGGTAGCTTGTAGCTGGGGGTGTAGAGCTTGGCCACAGTGGACCCTTGCAGCTGCGGCGGCACGCTCCTGGCTGGTGGCTAGTATTGTACATGGGACCTGTGGTGTAGGCGGGTGGCACTTGGGATCCTTTTCTTCGAGGCCTGTGCCAGGTAGCGGCGGCTAGGCCTGAGTCTGGGGTAGCTGTGTAGTGGCGGGGCCTGTCATGCCTGCCCCTGACTTGGCCTCAGACCCAGTGCTTGGGTAGCTGAGGACAGGAGGACTTGGCTCCTTTAACTGAAGAAACTGTAAGTCCTGAAGAGGATCCACAGCCAAGTACTTAGCAAGACCTGCCTGAGGCTGATCAGGCAGTGCCTGGCCCGAGCAGTTCACCACCAGAATCACCTCCACCTCTCAGCTGGCTCCAAGAACGGAGGCATCAAGATCTAAACAGACGATGCAAGGCAGCACGTATGCAGGGCCGGCAGTCGATAAGCCCTGAGTTCTAGCAGCAGCCAGGACTTCGCACAGAGATGCTAAGTGGCTAATAAGCCAGAGCACTACTTAACAGGGCTTCTGGCCACGAGCATTTTGTGCTGGCAACTTCGTTGGCAGGACCATAAACTGTGCGTACCTTGGATCAGATCCTGTTTGACTTTCTGACATTCGACCTGGTTTGCTTCTTGGACTTTCGACCTCTGTTTCTTGATTCTGGACCCCGGTTTTTGACCCTCAGCATTTCATTGACAATGGCTTCGGATCTGCATTTCACTGACTTCGGCTTGATTTATGGACCATGACCTCTGGTACGTTTTGACCACGGCTGTGCTTGGGGATTGGGATTTGTTTCAACACTCCTCTGCTCTATCAGCCATACCCTGGGCTTGCTTTACAACCTATCTTTTCAGCCTGACTCCCGGGCTCTGCCGTGACAGGGCCTGCATGTGTGTGGCAGCGGAGGCCGGTTCCCATGCTTTCTGACGGCTGAGTTGGGCTTGTTAGTCTCCGTGGAGAGAGTGTTGGGGGTGTGGCAGTTCCCTGACAGCAGCAGCAACTCTGAGGTGGCATTAGAGCAGGCCATTGAAGGCCATTTTACAATTTTATCAGGGTGTTGGGGTGTGGCAGGCCCCTAACTGGGGTGGCCATTTTGTGAGGGGCAATTTTTACTAGGCCATTGGAGGCCATTTTGAATTTCCCAGCAGGGTGGCCATTTTGGTGAGGTCTGCCTAGCCTCATGCTCAGTAGCCATTTTGTTTTTATATACAAAGTGGCTGTTTTAAGTGGGTTAAGCTACAAGAGGCCTTGCCTTAGCACTAGCTAGGGCTCAGCCCTACTGTCATAGCGGCAGCCATATTGGTGAGGTCTGCTCATTCGAGTGGCAGCCATTTTGTGGGTTTTGGGTGGCAGCCATTTTAAAATTCTGTGTTGAGGTGGCTACTCTATTTTGGGATAGTATTCTTTCCCACACTTATTGAAGTTAATTTTGATCGGTACAATCTTTGATTCCAGTAGCAGGTTTCTTGCTATGGCTTCTGGGAAGGGGAAAGGTAAAGGACAAGGTAAGCAACTGGCCCCTAAAAGACCTCCGGCACAGCCTGCTCCAGTGATTCCTTCCGATGATGATGATGAGGATGATCCAGTGAATGCTGCTATTTTACAACGGCTGGAGGCACTGGAGAAAGACCGGGGTTTGCCCACTCGGGGCCTTAAGGCTAGCAAGGGTTCTAATGTGTCTTTTCAAGCCCCAGTGTTGGCACAGTTGGCCTTCCTGGAGGACAAAAGAGATGGGGATGCTCTGGAGCGAGGTGAAGGATCAGCGTTTGGACAGCGGGGACAAGCCATGGGTGATCAGTAGATGGTGCTTTATATGGTGCCTCATGTGCAGGGAGGTAAGGAGGTTACCACAGGTGGGGAAGGGTCCCAATGGCCATGGGGCCCTGGTTATCAGGGTGCGGCTGCCTCACATGCGGTTCAGGCTAATTGGCCACACTTTGTGCCACTGTGTTCACCATCCATTCCTCAAGTGCCTTGGCCAGCCTGGGGTTACCCCCCACCTGGCATCACTTATCCGTGTCCCAGGGGGGCTTTGTACAATGTGGTTCCCTAGTGGGGCTCTGCCTAGTGGGGATGCTGATTTGCCTTTGGGCAATCATTTGTCCATTGCCACCAAGGAGAAAATCCTTAAAGGTGAATATGTGGACGCTTTTAGTCTTCTCTATCGTGAGATGGAGAAGAAAGATAAGGACAACTTGGACGAATGGGGAAAAGAGCGCTTGAAGCGACGGGTGGTGGACAGGACATGGGTGAATTGGTACCCCGGATTCCTTATTTACACTGCTGTCATAGTGCGGCACCAGCCTTGGAGAGCTTCGGCGATGATCTAGTACATGGACATCATTTATAAAGCCTTTACAGACTTCCCGAGCCTGGCTTGGTTACAGTATGATAAAGAGTTTAGGATGCGGGTGGCCATGAACTCGTCCATGCGGTGGGAAAAAATTAATCCTAACCTGTGGCTGCAAATTATGTCGCTAAATAGGGCATCTTGGGGCGAGAGGTCACACAGCAGTCACTCATTGAAGAGACCTCTAGGGCAGTTGGGTTCCAGCGCACAGGAGGGACAGGCGGCTCAATGACACCCACTTTGTTGGGAGTTTACCTCACAGGGAGCCTGTGGCTGTGAGTCCTGCTTGTTTCGCCATGAGTGCCCTCTGTGCACCGGGCCTCATGCCTTCTCCAGCTGCCCTAGGCCATAGGGCTGGGGGGGGGGTGGAAAAGGGGGTAAGTGCTCGGGGGGTGGGGGGAACAACAACCCCCCTCATGATAAAGGGGCTCAGCCCAATTAAATTGGAAATTTTGGGGTTCAGTTGTTATTTATTTTTATTTATTTATTTATTTTTGCATTTCTATCCCGCCTTTCCAGTGAACTCGCTCAAGGCGGCTCACAACATAAACATAAGCACCGAAGTGGTTTACAATTTAAAATCATAAATACACAACATTAAAAAACGACTAACATAGCCGTACTGGCGGCATCTACATGCTCCTGGAGAGTAGCGGCAACAGAAGGTTTGGCCTGTAGAACTAGGGCGATGTTGTCCTGCCATCTCCCCGGTGGCGGCTCCTATTCAAAAGCCTGGCGGAAGAGCTCCATCTTGCAGGCCCTGCGGAACTGTAACAAATCCCGCAGGGCCCTGATGTCATCCGGGAGCTCATTCCACCAGTATGGGGCCGCCACCGAGAAAGCCCTAGCCCTGGTACAGGCCAGCCGTGCATCCCTTGGACCGGGAACAGTCAAGCGATGCTGGGTGCTTGACCTCAGTGCCCTCTGGGGCACATATGGGGAAAGGCGGTCCCTCAAGTAGGCAGGCCCCTGACCATATAGGGCTTTAAAGGTCAACACCAACACCTTGAACCGGATCCGGTATGCTATAGGCAGCCAGTGCAGCAGCCGCAGCACAGGCCGGATATGGTCACCCATAGGGAGGCCCATCAATAACCTGGCCGCGGCATTCTGCACTAGCTGCAGCCTCCGGATCTGGAACAAGGGTAGCCCCAAGTAGAGAGCGTTACAGTGGTCTAATCTCGAGGTGACCATAGCATGGATCACTGTAGCTAGGTCGTCACGTTCGAGGAAGGGAACCAACTGCCTAATCAGCCGAAGATGGTAAAAGGCTGCCTTGGCAGTGGCTGCTACCTGGGCTTCCATTGATAAGGAGGCATCCAGGAGCACTCCCAGACTCCTGACCCTCGGCGCTGGCACCAATGGCACCCACCTGAAGGACGGGAGTGGGGTCCCTATCCCCGGCCCACTCCGACTCAAGCACAGGACCTTCATCTTCGTTGGATTCAGTTTCAGTCGACTCAGTCTGAGCCAGTCCGCTATGTCTTGAAGCGCCCGCCCCAAGTCATCTGGGGTAGAGCTGGACCGACCGCCCAGCAACAGATACAGCTGGGTGTCATCTGCATATTGATGGCACCCAAGCCCATGCCTCCGGACAATCTGGGCAAGGGAGCGCATATAGATGTTAAATAACATTGGGGACAGCACCGCCCCTTGAGGCACTCCACATACCAGTGGGTACCTCTGGGAGGTCTGTTCCCCGAGCGCAACCCTCTGTCCCCGATCCTGGAGAAAAGAAGCAAGCCACTGTAAAGCAAGCCCCTGTATCCCCGAGTTGGCAAGGCAGTGGATCAGCAGCTGGTGGTCGACCATATTGAACGCGACCGACAGATCTAACAACACCAGCGCCGCCGTACTGCCCTGATCCAGATCTCTTCGGAGGTCATCTGTGAGGGCGACCAGTACCGTCTCCGTCCCATGACCTGGCCGGAAGCCAGACTGAAATGGATCCAGCATGGAAGTGTCATCCATAAAGCCCTGCAACTGTAACGCCACCGCCCTCTCCAATACCTTACCCAAATAGGGAAGGTTGGACACCGGCCGATAGTTGGCCAATATGGCCGGGTCCAGAGATGGTTTTTTCAGGAGGGGGCGGACCATCGCATCCTTGAGTGCTCCCGGGAATAGCCCCTCAGCGAAGGACTTGTTGATAATCTCCTGGAGAGCACCTCGTAGCCCCTCACGGCCAGCTTTTATAAGCCAAGAGGGGCACGGATCAAGGTTGCACATGGTTGGACACACAGCTGAGAGCAATCTGTCAACTTCCTCCAGGCTGAGAGGACTGAAATGATCCAGAATAGAACCAGAAGACATGCATGGGGCCTCGAGTTCACTCACTGTCTCAACTGTGGCCGGGAGGTCCTGGCGGAGTAGCAGGATTTTATCTGCAAAATAGCTCGCAAATGCCTCACAGCCGATATCCAATTCCCTAACATTTGGTCTGCCCTGTGGCAGTACAGTTAAAGACCGAATTGTTCTAAATAATTGTGCCGGGCGAGAGCTTGCAGATGCAACCTCGGCCGCGTAGAATTGCCTCTTCGTGGTTTTGACTGCCACCTCATAGGATCTCATAAACGTCCTATAAGATGCTCTTGATGCTCCGTCACGGGCTCGCCGCCACCGTCTCTCTAGTCGTCTAAGTCCTCGCTTCATCAGCCTCAGCTCCTCGGTAAACCAAGGAGCTAGCTTAGAGCGAGGGCGCAGAGGACGTCGGGGGGTGATCTCGTCGATGGCCGTCGTGAGCCGGACATGCCAGTCCTCGACCAACTCATCCAATGAGCCGCCAGGGGGCAAGGGATCCCACAGAGCCATCAGGAATCGCTGGGGGTCCATCAGGCTCCGCGGGCGAGCCAAAATATGCTCGCCGCTCAAACAGAGTCGGGGAGGCACCATCAAACGGGCCTTCAGGGCATAGTGGTCAGACCATGGCACCGCCATAGCAGTGATCTGATCCACTGTAACCCCCACCACAAAGATCAAATCGAACGTGTGCCCACCCTGGTGCGTAGGAGTTGTTACAAGTTGGGTGAGTCCTAGTGCCGCCATGGATGACACCAGGTCCGTCGCCGGTATAGAGGCCGGATCATCATCATGGACATTGAAGTCACCCAGGACTATCAGCCTCGGGTGCTCCAATGCCCAGCCAGACACGGCCTCCACCAGCGAGGTCTTGTTGTTAATAGACCTGGCATTACACAATAGACCTGGCATTACACAATACCAATGACGTAGGAGGGTCTTTCCCAGCCCCACTGCCTGTCACTCTCGGGATGGGACGCAGGCTGGAAGGAGGCCGAGCTTCTCTATTTCTCCACCTCCTTCCCTTAATTCCTGGCCTGCTCCCACCGTTATACTTCCCCCGCCCCTGGATCACTGGAATTCCCGGTCCAGCTGTCATCTGCTCTGGCAGCCTTCACACTGCTGACACAGGTCACAGGCCAAGCCAAGGTTTATCAACTGTTGCCAAGAAGTACCAATCACCAGAGCAACTCCCTCCCTAGAATTAAAATTTAACATTCCCATTCCAGCAGCATGGATAAAGGGCTAGTATCTAATTTAAAACAAGCAAACTACTAACTAGCACACTGTCCTCCCCCGACCTCTTTTCTTGTTGGGCCACAACAAGACTACTTACTATCTACACTATTCTACTACAAACTAAATAATATAGGGCAGAGACAATACCTAGCCTAAAACTACCTAGCCTAACTAATCTACAATTAAAATCCCCAGAAAAATGAGGGTGTGCCCGAAGCACTTCACGATTGTAGTCCAGCTAGTCTTAAGCTGACAATGGTGTCCTAATTGGCTGTGATCACTTAGGGCTGATCTCTCCATCCACGAGTCCTCGAACCCAGAGGCGAAGAAGGGGGAAACAGAACCAGTCACTAATGATGGTGATGATGGTAATGATGACCGGGGAGGGAAGGAGAGGGCCCCTGTGGTGGTACTGATATTATTCCTGGCGGGCAGATGAACCAGCAGTCCCAACAGCATTAATGCAGTAGTCCTCAATGCTATTCCAGTTGGTTCAGTTAGGGGGCAGTTCACAGTTCGATAAAAACCAAATCCTGCTCCCCTATGGGACAGCCTTAATAAACCTCGCCATTTCCACAGCGACAACAGATGTTCCAGGCTTATCTCAGCCAGGGCTCCTGCAACAGCCTGACTCTCTTTGTTAACCAAATCTTTGTTAACCAAAGATCCATGTTTGTTCTTACCTCTGGAGGGGGTTATGTTAAGTTTTGGATACATTTCCAGAAGGAAGCAGGGCACCTTTTCTACCTCCTAATCTAAAATCTGTTCGGGTATGGAACCAGTTATTAACAACGTTTCTCTTACAGGGCTGCAGGCCGTGAGATGTGACGAAGGGTCACAGTCTGCAGCCACAGCATTCTTTCTTGGGCAGCTCATCGGGACACCATCAGTTTTCAGCACGGCCTTAGCAAGCATGCATCAGTTGAGTGGGGGAGAAGGAGGGGCATGAGCTGGCCTGTTCTTCTTTCCTTGCTACTTGAGTAGGGGACCTACTTTCACATTCTGGCAATACACCTGGGGGACAATGATTCTGGGCTGATGGAGGGCCTGGCCCTTATGTGGCAGGCCAGGGCTGACCTTGTGAGGATAAGAGCAAGGTGGCCCGATGTTTGGATCGTGTTGCAGGCCAGGGTCATACCTTGTGAGGACAAGAGCAAGGTGGCATGGCATACGGATCGTGTTGCAGGCCAAGGTCGACCTTATGATTATAAGAGAATGGTGGCCTGGCATGCCGATAGGGTGGTCAGCCAGGCTTCCCTGCCCGATGTGGCAGAAAGTTGGGGACTCCAGGTGTATTAACCATGCCAGGCACAGGCCAGTAGACAGATGAGGAAGGCCATGGATTCTGGGTTGGGTTTCTTGTTTTTGCAGCACCCTAACATGTGGGGCGAGTTCCAAAACCTGCATAGGCCCCATGGGGTGTATCTGTCAGACAAGGGCAATGGGTTATTTTTACTGGACTTGCAGCACAGGATCTGGTTGGCACTTGGTTGCTGAGTGGGGTAGCAAAGGCCAAAGCAAGAAAATGGAACTGGTGAACGCCTCATGGCATATCTCATTTGGGAACAGGAGGTCATCAGGAACTGCCGTAGGGCTGTGTGGTCCGGGGTGGTGAATGGTGATCACCTCTGGGAACCTCTCAGGCTAGGCTCCTCCCTGAAGGTCTGTGCAGTCTCAGGGGTAGGCGCTCCTGCGGGGCAACCAGTATGCTGGGCTGCCAGTTACAAGCCAGAATTTGGCTGACTCAAGACTGGAGCTTGGTGACCCGCCCATATGAAGGGTAAGGAGGTTGTGTCAGGGAGTGACGCCTGCCTTGCCTAACTGGCTTGCTTAGTTTTTGCCCGTTGCTGCAATGTTCTGTTAAATAGTTAATAAAGTGGCCCTTGTTTAATTCCAAACTGTAGTCTGTCTCATTATTCTGGCTGGGGTGGCAAAGGCTGAATATTAGAAGCCTCACAGAAAACAAAAACCACTGAAGTAGCAGCTCATTGGATTACTGTGTGTGGTTTTATGATCATACTGAGAAGCTTGGTCGGTCACTTTAAATTACTGTCAATATTATGAAAATTAGGTTAAAAAGATCAAGGAATCATTTGAAAACCTGGAACTGGCAGTCATTTAACACCCACTTTCCAGCTTTTTTCTGCTTGAATCAGCTCTTAGAACTTAAATGTGTATGTGCACTGCTTTTCATGATCCAGTATTGTTGCATTTGAAAGCAAATGCAGATGATCCCTGTGCCCATGATATCATTGCTAATTTCTGAGTCAAAGAAGCACATGCTGGTAGAAAAAGGACTTTTCAAAGTGTGAACAGACTCTTCAATGCATGATCATCTAGCCAGTTTTAATTGGATCATGTACTAATTTGTTATGATTTTATCTTGCTTCTCAGCCAAAACTGGTTTCCAAAGTGGCTCACAGCAACAAAAAATAAAATAAAATGACGATTAAAATTGATATCAAAAGACCCTTGAGGAATAGCAATGTCGTCTTGGGAATTTTTGTGGAAAAATACTATGAGTATTTCTACATGTAATAATCTTAAAGAAAATTGTTTTAAAATGATGTATAGATAGTACATGACTCCAAAAAAAATTGCAAATATTGGTCAAAATATGTCCAATAAGTGTTGGAAATGTAAGCAAAAAGAAGGATCGTTATATCATATGTGGTGGACTTGTGACAAAGCAAAAATTTTTTGGTGTATGATACATGCTGAAATGAAAAAAAATTATGAAATGTAAATTTAAAAAATTGCCCAAAATGTTGTTGCTTGGTCTTAAGTTAGAGGATGTAAACATAAGTAAAAGAACATTGATTTGGTATATGGTAACGACAGCAAGAATGGTTTACACACAAAGTTGGAAATCGGAGAAAACTCCAGAGCTATGGGAATGGTTGAGGAAACTGTTATATATGGCAGAAATGGACAAATGGACAAGAAAACTAAACAATCAAGACTCAGCGAAGTTCTCAGAAGATTGGAAAGACTTGAAGGAATATATGGAGTGAGAGTGGAATATGAAAGACAATATTTTTACACTTTCTAACTACTGAAATGAGGGATAGAACTATAACATAAAAACATGAATTTTTAGTTAGCCGCGAAATTAACCCTTTTTTCTTTTTTAACTAATATAATTTTTAAATGTATAAAAGTTATAATGGCTCAAAATGTTACCTTAGGAGGCAAATACTTTTAAATACATGTTTACCAGTTAATATATATGAAGGTGCAGGTGGGGTGGAAAGTCATTTAATGATTATATCTTCCTAGCTAACTATACAATTTTATAGAGAATGGAATATGTATAAAAGCCAATTGCATTTGAGAATAACAGAAGAAAAAAATAAAAACTTTTATTGCAAAAAAAAAAAAAAAAAAGACCCTTGAGGCATATTTCTTAGCTGAGCTGAGCCACTGATGATGGAGGAGTGTTTGGCTGTTTCCTGCTATCCCTCTGCTGGCAGATGGCCTGTCAAATTTTCACTGAAGTCAAGAACTTAGCAGTGCACAGTTTGGGCACTTCCTCCATTTGTTGAGTAACAGACCTACATAATTTAATAGGACTTACTTATAAACAGGCTTATTTAGAATACCAGACAATGGCTGCGATCACACACACTAAATAATCCACGTTCAATCCACCTTCAGTGCTCTTTCCAACTGGATTTTACTGTGTGAACCGGCAAAATCCAGTTGGAAAGTGCATTGGAAGTGGATTGAAAATGGATTATTTAGCATGTGTGATCGCAGCCTATGACTCACTATTCAAGTTTTAATGTTCCTACTATTGTAAATCTGCTGTATTGCCTTTTATGGAAACTTTGTTTTACCAATAGACAGAGGAAACCACAACCTTTAAGTAGACTCTAGAGTCTGGTTATGTGTTGTGTTACTGCCATGTTTCATAGAGAGCTTGGTATCTTTAAGAATGCTATAGCAATCACAGTGCCCATTGTTCCCAGCTGATTAAATTGTTTCTTCAATGAGTGTTTGTTAGAATTCACTGAAATATTTAAGTTATACCACATGAAGTGATGGGATGGGTTGCAACATGAAAACATCCCAGAGGCGAGCTGAACTGAGCAAGCTCTGAGAAACTGGCAGCACTGCAAGGGCCACTGGGATCAAGCACAGAAAATGATGACATAACATGAAGAAGAAGAAGAAGAAGATGATGATGATGATGATGATGATGAAGAAGAAGAAGAAAAGATTGGATTTATACTTCACTACCAGAAGGAATCTCAGAGCGGCTTACAAACTCCTTTCCCTTCCCCTCCCCACAACAGACACCCTGTGAGGTAGGTGGGGCTGAGAAAGCTCTGACAGAAACTGCTCTTTTTCAAGAACAGCTGTGCCAGAACTATGGTTTGCCCAAGAATCACCTTGCTAGCCAGGTCTGAGTTAGTAATCCCTACTGTGCTGCCAGTGCAAGAGAGGCTTAGCTAGACTTGCTACTGGCTGTCTCCAGGTTAGACCAATCTGAGACCTATTCCACAGTGTCAAATTTCCCTGTGCCTGTACTTCTATTTATCCACAGCTTTCCCTGGTTTCTGCAGATGATTTCACCCTCCAAGGAAGAAAAACACACTTACCCCCCTTCTTGCTGCATGGCACCCAAATCCCCTTTCTGGGAAGTTTTTGTAATCCCAGTATTGAACCTATATCATCCTAGTGGGGAAATCTTTCTCATTCGGTGTTTTTCAACCCTAGGTCTGCCCTTTCCTCCCCTTCACATTTTCATGCCCCACCCTCCAACCCCATATTACTGCAGAACAGTTTCCGGTTAATTAGCTTATTGTTTCAATTCCTTTTCTTTATTTTTTTTAATAGTCCAAAGCAATCATGTTATTATGCTACTTATATTGCGACATTAGTTCTCATTGTGTTGTTGTTATTGTTATGCGATAAATATATTTTATTATATTTTTAAATGATAGAACATATTTTATTATAATTTTTAAAAAGGATTTCACATTTTACTGTGAAGAACGCTGAACAAACAGATGTAATGAAGTAAATCTCTTCTGGGGAGGGGGGATTCAGTTATGTGCAGTCTTCCCTGAGCATGTGTGGGGACTCCTGATATCAAAGGAAATGCTGCAGGAAAGCCCCTACTGAGGAAGTAGTGCCACAGATTTGCAGCATTAAAACAGACTTTTCTGTGGAGCTTCTGAGTGGTAAGGATGTACTGAGGAAACTGTCGGTGGGGGAGGATAGACATTTGGCGTGGGATTTATGGTCAAAGAGGTGTCAGATTTATATAGTTATGTTTTGTTGTTGTCGGCATTTAATAAGTTTTGCCACTAGTTTTTATGTACATCGCGTGTTGGCAGAAGTGGCCTGGCCACTGGACTTCTGATAGGGCTTGCTTCCATGTACATTCCTAGTAAAGGCCCAATCCATCTCTTTCAAATTGGTTGTAATTCAATGACTAAGTTGGATTCAAATGATTTTCTTCTGGGATGGAGAAAAGAGAGTAACTGACTATAGTCCACTGATTCCAGTGTGATTAAGAGTGCCTAAATCTCTTCTGGACTGTGGCCATATTTTCATATAGACTACACTGGAAAAAAACAACAACTGAAGTCTGTGGGTAGGATCCAGACTAAATTTTCTAAAGGCAGAATGGAACTTACCATATGCCCCCTTCCCACTGCAGCCTCTGACCACCATGAAATGCTGCCAGGGCCGGCTCTATCACTAGGCCAACTAGGCGGCTGCCTAGGGGCACAGCTGGCAAATGGGGCGGCAGAAAGGACGGCCAGCGGGTGAGGAGGACACATTGCAGAGGGCAAGAAAGCTGTGAGCCTAGCTGCATGTCAAACAGAAGAGAGTGGCACCTTCTGGGAAGGGAGTCCCGACCCCCAGGCCCCCTCCAACCTTAGCCCCATCTCCCCCCCTTCCTACAAGCATGTGAGTTTCCTTCAGCTTGCAGTGGCTGTTGAGGACCAGCTTTGCCCAATGCGGGGGGCAAAAGATGGGCAGGCAGATGCCCCAGATCCTCCCCTCTAACCTGTAAACTGGAGTGCCAGGGGGGGTGGAAGGAAGCAAGAGGGAGGAAGGGCAAGAGAGGGGTCACATCAGTAGGGTGCTTTGGGTCTTCCATCGAAACCGCTCCTCCCCCTTCTCATTCTGACTGGGAAAAATGTTTTGGCTGATCAGAAAAGAGCAGGAAAGGTGCAGACCGTGCATGCCTCTCCCCTCCTCTGACTCTCCCATGCCCCTGCTGCTGCTCCTCCTGTGCCCGC
Organism: Lepidodactylus listeri; assembly: GCA_029233225.1. Lineage (NCBI taxonomy): Eukaryota > Metazoa > Chordata > Lepidosauria > Squamata > Gekkonidae > Lepidodactylus > Lepidodactylus listeri. The sequence goes on along the minus strand of JARCFY010000001.1, from coordinate 110,287,733 downwards.
CGGCTGCCACGCCTCTGGCCCCATGGCAGCCTGTGGCTGGAGGGGAAAGCCAGCCCCCCAGGAAGGATTGCACTCCAGGCCTTTCTGTGGCCCGGACTGCCTCTGTGCTGGCTTGCACACAGCCCCATGATGGGATGCCCCAGCCAGGTCAGGGACATGGCCCCCACTGCATGCCCCCTCCTTGGCCTGCCAGCCTCTCGGAAAGCACAAAGGCACCCCGACCGGCTGGCTGGCTGGCTGGCTCCAAGGGCAAAGAATGGCCCGGCAAGCAGGCTCCCTGGGCTGTGGTGCCCCTTCTCGCTGGGCTGGCCTTCTCTTGCTTCCCCTTTCCAAGCTATGTCTCCCAGGAAAAGGGGGGTGCAACCCAACCACCCCCACTAAGGCTGTGGTCATCTGCAGTTCTGTTTCAGTTTGCTTAGGGGTTATGTACAAAGCAGAGGAGGGTCCTTGCATGAGGGGAAAATGCTGCTTTTGGGTGCAAGGGATCCAAACCCTTATTCTCCCACCCCACTCCCAACCCGCACCAGCCTAGAAGCAGCAGCCATGTGGCTGCTGGGGGGGGGGGGAGGTTCATCAGAGTTCAGTCTTTATTTAATTTTATTAACTTCACCCCCCCCACCTTTCTCCCCAATGGAGATGCAAAGTGGCTTTTGCAGCCTTCTCTACTCCATTTTATCCTCACAACAACCCTGTGTAGGTGAAGAAGTGTGCTCATGTTGAGTCTCTGTTCTCGCATGCACATGGGGTTGAGCCTGATTTGTCTTGGGGGTGTTGCCTGTTGGAACTCTTCAGACTGCACCTGGAGGTTGGCACCCCTTTATGTTTGAAAATAGGTGAGAGCATGGGGGGGGGCACCAGAGGGTATCCTCACATAGTGTACAAAAAAACCCTGCAGCCGGCCCTGAATGCTGCTCACTGGGGATAGGGACCCTGAATTATAACATGAAAGGTGAAGAAATGGGGAATCAGTGGGAATTTCCACTTTTAAAGGTCTGAAGGTACATGAAGAGGAATACTACAATACTAGAAGCTTAGATTAGATCCAAGAGTTCTGAAAAACTAAAACATGAGCTTATGGATCTCCTGACAAAAATATGCAATCTATGTCTAAAATCTGTCTTCATTCCCAAGGACTGGAAGGTAGCTAACATAACCCCCATCTTTTAAAAAAAGTTCCAGAGGAGATCTGGGAAGTTACAGGCTGGTCAGTCTCCTGTCAATATTGGGTAAGTTGGAAGAATCTGTTGTTAAAGATAGAATCGGTAGGCAAGTTGATGAACAAAAGCTATTGAGGAAGAATCAGCATGGATTCTGTAAGGGAAGATGTTGCCTCACTAAACTTTAGGAGTTCTTTGAGGGGATGAACAAACATATGGACAAGGGTGACCCAGTAGATGTTGTTTACCTAGGCTTCCAGAAAGCTAGACTTTTCATAAAGTTCCTCATTATCGGCTCCTAAGTAAACTCAACAGTCATGAGATAAGAGGACAAGTCCTCTTGTGGATTAAAAACTGACTAATTAACAGGAAACAGAGAGCGAGTACAAATAGGTAGTTTTCACAGTGGAAGGTGGTAAGCAGTGGGGTACAGCAGGACTTGGCACAAGATTCAGTGCTTTTTAACTTGTTCCTAAATGATTTGGTGTTGGGAGTAAGCAGTGAAGTGGCTAAGTTTGTGGATGACACTAAAGCCGCGGCCACACGAGCGAGATAATCCAGGGGGGAAGCTAGGCTATTTTGCTCTAGAGCAATTTGACCCGTAGTTGCGCCATCACACAGGTCGGTGAAGCTGCCGGCAAGACTAGCTGCTGCATGATCAGATGCAACCATGGGCGAGTCGGGTTTTTTTTTTTTTGTCTTTGGTTTCTGATTCACTTAAATGGGGGATCAATGAATCACTTCTCCAACCAGAGCTTCCAATGGCAGTATGTGATGATGCATATACTGAGGAGGGGGAAAAAAACAATGGCATGGCATCGAGATAGCCTGATCAGACAGTCCCCAAAGCCATAAGTTTGCACTGGAGTGATCACATGGGGAAAGTCCAGCTGTGGCCCGCAGCAAACCGTTTGCTACTGCATTTTCCTTAGCAGTTTTTTACTCCACTTCTCTGGCAGAACAAAACGGCTTGCAATGGCTTGTCGGCGGTTGCGGGACACCTCCCAGATGTGCTGGTGTGATCGCACCGCTTTGATCCACCAGTGACTCATCCCTCTCACATGGCTAATGGTGCCTATGATCGTGCCCTAAGTTGTTCAAGGCAGTAAGAACCAGAGAGGACTTTGAGGTGCTCCAGAGGGATATGTCGAGGCTGGGTGAGTGGGTGTCAATGTGGCAAATGAGGTTCAATGTGCGCAAGTGCCAGCCATAGGCATAGACTATTGGGGGGGGGCTCGAGGGCTTGAGCCTCCCCTGAAATTTCCCGGGGTGGACTGAACCCCCCCAGGAAAACGTAGCGCCTGCTGCTGTGCCTCCCAGGGCCCTTTCGAGGCCAGCAGCTGCTGCTGCCAGTGCCTCTCCCCCTCCGCCTGGCCACTCTTCCATCCTTCCCTCTCCCTCCCTCTTTTCCCGGTGAAGGGAGAGGGAAGGAGTGGGGGGAGAGAGAGGCTCTGGCAGCAGCAGCTGGCAGACCTTGGAAGGGTCCGGGAAGGCGCAGAGGTTTCCCAGTGGGGGGGGCATCGCCCCAGTGAGCATGCACACAAAGCACACACACTAAAGAGCCCCCCCCCTCCCGGAATTTACAAAACTCTACACCCCTGGTGCCAGGTAATGCACATTGGGGCCAAAAATCCTAACTATAAATATACATTTATGGGGTCTGAAATGGCAGTGACTGACCAGGAGAGAGATTTTGGAGTCATGGTAGATAACTCACTGGAGATGCTAACAGTGTGCAACTGCAATAAAAAAAAGGTGAATGCTATGCTGGGGATTATTAGGAAGGGGATTGAAAACAAATCAGCTAGAATCATAATGTCCCTGTATATATCTATGGCGTGGCCTCATTTGGAATATTGTGTACAGTTCTGGACATTGCACCTCAAAAAAGATATTATAGCATTGGAAAAAGTGCAGAAAAGGGCAGCTAAAATAATTAAGGGGATGGAACATCTTTCCTATGAAGATAAGTTAAAGAGGGTAGGACTCTCTAGCTTGGAGAAATGACAACTGAGAGGTGACATGACAAAGGTTTACAAAATTATGCATGGGATAAGAAGGTAGAGAAAGAAGTACTTTTTTCACAATAAAAGAACTCATGGGCACTCAATGGAATTAATAAGCAGTTAGCTTAAAAAGATACAAGGCAACACTTCTTCACCCAAAGAGCAATTAACATGAATTTTTATGAACATTATAGTTTCTCCCTGTCCCTAACATGGCAATTAAATTTCCTTTTACTCTCCAACATGTTGACTAATAGATATCTAGAAGTAAAAATATCTCCCAATTCACCCTTTGTCCATCTGTATGTAAAGATACCTGAAAAAGTTTGTTTTTTAATCTAAAGTTGTTCATGTTAATTTAGAACATAGTCCTACTACATAAGAACTCTGGAAGTTGGGGCTAGCCTTATCAGGAAACATCAGTATTTTCTGGAAACAGATTTCTTCATATATACTTAACTGGGCAGGCTGCACTAGGCTGTCTTTTGTTTGGCAAATCCAACCTGACTCCAAACTTGGCCAGTAGCATTTGCCAGCCTTGTTTGCCTTCATCTGCACATAATGTGCTGAGAGGTGCCAAGCCTCACCCCCCCCCCCCTTCTCTGAGGTACTTTAAAGCCACTACCAGGTTCAGAAAGATGTTACTCAGCATCAAAGGCACTAAGGCCCAATTTACACCTCCCCGTTGAAGTAGTTTGACTGCTTTCTTTTCCCAAGCTCATTTCACGCTGGTTTCAAATTTCACTCCAGGGGGTTTGAAGAGTACTAAGCAACAGCATTTGTTTAAAGCAGTGTAATGCTAGCTTGACCACAGGAGGGCAATTAACAAATGTAAACAATAATTTATAAACTAAAACAAGTATGGTTTGAAACTAGACGCAGGTTTTTTTGAAACTAGAATGATTCTAGCAGGAAAGTCAGATGTAAATTTGACCTTAGGCGCCATTCTGCCGTAAAACCAGTGATGTTCTGTTAAGGACGTGCCTACTGTCTCAAACCCTATCCCAATGAAAAGCCAGTGATGGTCTTTTCAGGACATACCCTCCATCACACCCAATGTCTTAGGGTCTTCACTGATCATCTCTACCTATTGTAAGAAACCCGCCTCTCCCTCCCAAACTCATTACAGCCAAAACCAGCCAATGATCAGGTCTAATTAATCTAAATTCCACACTCTCACCCCCAATCATAGTGAAGCAGGCAGAAAAGGCTCCCCCACAGCCAATCAAGGGAAACCCAAAAATTCTTGCTTGGCCCCAAACAGAGCCAGTGTGGTATAATGGTTAAGAGTAGCAGACTCTAATCTGGAGAACTTGGTTTGATTCCCCATTCCTCCACATGCAGCCAGCTGGGTGACCTTCAGTCAGTCACAGTTCTCTCAGAGCTGTTCTCTCAAGAGCAGTTCTTTCAGAGTTCTCTCAGCCCCATATACCTCACAGGGTGTCTGTTGTGGGGAGAGGAAGGGAAGCAGAGTGTAAACTGTTCTGAGACTCTGAGTGAAGGGCAGGGTATAAATCCAACTCTTTTTCTTCTAACCAGCTCATCCCATGATATTCAAGAGAGGCGATTTCCGGTCTAATGGCGCTTCACAGCGGGCTCTAGTCTCGGACGCTCCAAGACAGAGACCCGGACTGATGAGGGAAGGAGGGAATTCCGAGCTGGCTCGGATATCCCCAGGGACCCCCAGAAAGGGGGCCCTGCTTTGGGCGCATAAAGCTGCCTCTCCCAGGATGGTGATCCAGGGATTGAGGCTGCTTTATGCCCGGTAAAGTCCTCCCTCAGCCAGAACCCTCCAGGGACTTAGAAGCAGCTGCCGGACGGCATGCAGGAATCTGGACTTAAAAAGAATCAGTAATCTTACCTGAGACGCATGGCGATAAACATGAGTCATCTTTAACAAGATTCTCTGATGTGACTGTGGGAGTTTAATCCCCCCCCTCTGCTCTTCACTCCGGTGAAGAGGGAAAGAGAAAGCTTTGTTATGCAAAATTGGAGAATCATGGCTTGAGTTTTCGTTTGAGATCTCGGTGTGTGAAGCTTTGGCTGCATTTTGTGGAACTTTAGAGAGCTTAACTGACTTCTTTGAATTCTCTTATCTTCTGATAAAAAAATGACCATGGCAGGGAAAGGGGAGAAAATGGCGCTGAAAAATAGACCTTCTCCTAAAAGCTCCACAATACAAAATTTGCTTCCTGGTTCAAAAGGCGATACAGCAGATCTTAACTTGGCAATAACAGCCGCATTGCGCCCCCTGCTGGAACAACTGTCTGCAGTTAACCAGAAGCTGGATACAATGCAGAAGGATTTATCAGAGGCAAACAGAAGGTCAGAGAGAATGGGAAAAGACCTGTTGGATGTCAAGACCAAAACAGAGAAGCAGGAGTCAAGATTGTCCAAAGTGGAAAAGAGTCAATCCTCAGATAAAAATGCTCTATTGTCTATGCAATTGGAACGTTCTAATTACTGTTTAAGATTTCAGATTGTACCTGAACAGCAAGGAGAGAACCTAAAGAAACTACTCAGTGAATCACTGGACCCAGTGACAGGGATAAAAGAGGAAGAAATACAAAGCGATATGGATATGGTCTATAGAACATATCCAGATTTTGTAAAGAAGAAAAACCTGCCTGGGGAAGTTATGGTGTGATTCTCCAAAAGATCTACCAGAGATGTGGTTCTTAAAACCACCAACAAAGCAACTCTGAAAATCCAAGACCAGGAAATTAAAGTGTTAAAAGACATTCCATATGAAATCAGGAAGAGGAGAAAGGCGTATAAAAAACTGACTGTTTGGTTGCAATCTGCTAATATTCCATATCGCTGGATTAATCCAGAGGGCCTGACATTCAATTTTGAAGATAAAAAGAAGAAAATAGACACTGTTGCCAAAGCTGATGCTTTTTTGGTTCACTGTAAGAAGAAAGAAGGGAAAAAGGAAAAGAATCTTCATCAGAGGACTCACTGGACCAGCAAGAAAGCATTTATGGACTGAATAGTTCATCTTCAGAAAGTTTGGGACTTGATGAAGGTGATTCAGAATCGGAACTGGGTGCAGCAGGTCCCAAGATCCCAGAAAAAGGGAAGAAAAAGAGGCAGAAGAAGGAAAAATCAAAGAAGAAATAATTGTTATAAACTGTAATCTCTTGAAAGTTTGATTGTTTTATTTAGTCACACACTGAAACTCAAAGATATCTGTATAACTTACTTAGAATCTAGAATAAGAATATGATATAGCCTGAATTATGTAACCATTCTTTTAAGAAAGTTGAGTAAGGCATAGACTAACTATTATCTGGATTCCTGTTACCTTAAAGGTAGTTTAGTTTTTTTAGTTTTTAGTTAATGTAGTATTTGGTAGGTGGTAGAGTAGGGTGAAAAAATTAATTAAAATTTTTTTAAAAAAGAGAGGTCAGCAGCAGGCAGTAAAAACATAATACGAAGGAATAAGGCTGGACAGCCCATCCTCAGCCATCCAGCTGGAGTCTCATGCCTTTTTTGAAGAGGGGCTGGGGCAAACAAATCCCTAGCTTTAATACTATGAATACCTATTTTGTTAATAATTATACTGAAGTGCTATGTGTTTCTGTAGCCACTGAACTGCTGCTTGAACAAGTGGAACCATCCTAAACAGACAACCTTTTCAACTAATCTTCAGGTTGCCAACCACCAATGGATGTACAGTGTATGCAAGTATGCAAACCACCAAAAGAAAACCTGTACAAATAAAGTATTAGACAACATATAGTGTCTTTACGATTAATTAGTATTTTCTTTTTCAGTCCTTTTTCACAGACGTCATTAACTACTCCCTCTTTGTCTCTAAACAGTCACAAATGAAGCAGCTACGGATCGCCTAGGTTGCCCTCTGTTTCTTCTGACTTCTTCAGGCTGCTGACTCAATGGTGGAGCTGTGAATACTTGTTGATGCTTATAAACAAATTCCATACTATATACAATAAATCATGTACACTTATTCAAAATAAAATCATGGAGACCAGAGAATCTTATTCTTATTTGGGGGTGGTTAATAACTTCTGTGAAAAAGGACTGTAAAAGAAAATACTAATTCATCTTAAGGACACAATTCATTGTCTAAACTGATCTCCAGGCTACACAGATCACTTCCCTGGACAAAATGGTAGCTTCAGAAGACTTGAAAGAAATGAAAGTCCCTTCCCAGGTACTGCCCCCAAATCTCTAGAAATTTCCAAAGCCATAATTGGCAACCCTGTTTGATGTACATTTCAATAAAGTCTGGGTAGGTCTATTTTTCAGTGTTTATGTCTGTTGTGCTAAACATTTCTGCCTCTCAGGGTGTCTGTATGGGTTCTAGATGTTTTAATTTAATTGACTTAATTACTATTGCTTAATTTTGGCACAGCTGTTGGCTCTTTTCTTGAAAGAAAGAGGCAAGATGAGGTCTGAACCATTATTTTGCCAAAGATCTACCCCACTCACTCTACAATTGCAGTAGCAGAATGTTTTTGGTAATCCAAAGACATTACAAGGTTCCCGCGCCCTCGGCGAGCCGTTGGGCGCGGGGGCCGTTTTGCCACCCAGAAGGAGGGTGGAGGCAGACAACTGGTTGCGACGCTGTGTGTCGCAACAGCGGGGGCGTGGGCCGGCCTTATCAGGCACGGCCCCGCCCCCGCCTTCGCAGTTGCGCCTGAGCTTGGTCAGGGAAGGCTCGTCGCGCTGTCTTCGAGCGTGGGCCTCTGAGCCCAGGGAGCAAGGCGACGGCAGCCGTGGGCTGGGGAGTCGTGATCCCCTTTGGCATTGCCGGCGTGGGCGGCGGCCCAAATCGACGACCTTGCAGGGAGTAGCAGCGGGGCCGGCGTCTCCGTGCATGGGCCGGCTGTGGTCGCTTTGGTGGCTCTTCCGCTCGCGGGGCGGCTGTGGTCGCTGTGGCGGCTCTTCCCCTCTTGTGGGCGGCTTGGAGCGGCGGCGCCACTGATGTCCTCGGGGAGGCTTGGGAGGCAGGGGCAGGCGTCCTCGCTAGCACGGTGGCTGTGTGCCATTCCAGCGGCCGCCTACGCACGCAAGCGGTCCGGGGGCTGCAGCCCGGCTAAGGCCTTGGGGGTCATCGGTTGGTGAGGGCCGGTATCCTTGTCGGCGCAGCAGCTGTGGTCGCCGCGGCTGCCATTTTCGCACGCGGGTGGCTTGAGTGCTGCGAGCCGGCCACGTGATTGAGGGGGATTAAGTGTGGTGACGACGTCCTTGTTGGTGCGGCGGCTGTAGTTTTCTGGGTGACTGCCCCCCCCACGTACTGGAGATAGGGTTACTTTCCCCCCCCTTGTTGCATCCCCCCCTTTTTTAATTACTTTAGGCCTGTTTCTTACCACCACCACCACCCCTGTTTTTTGAAACAATCAGTGCTTTCAGTTTTGTTTTCAAAGAAGCTTTCAGTTTCCATTGGGTAATTGCCCCCCCCACCCCTCCTGTGGGTTAATCAAGGCTCAATTTCTGGGGGTTGGCTTTTTGTAGCGGGGCAATGGCGCCTAAAAAAGGCTTGAGTTCTTCCAAAGGCAAAGGGCCTGCTCCTAAACGGCCAGCCCCACCGCCCGCCCCTGCTTTATCAACTGAGCTTGGTTCATCTGACGAGGAGGGAGACCCGGTTAATGCTGCCATTTTGGCTCGTTTAGCTGCGCTTGAACAGCAGCGTCAACTTTCCCCTGCAGCCCCTGCAAAACCCCCTGGGGCTGAGAGTGCCAAATCTAACCGAGTCTCTTCCTTTCAGGCCAAGGTCTTAGCTCACCTAGCAATGCTGGAGGATAGTCAAGGGGGCGGGGCATCCACTTCGCATGTTTCCAGTGACCACTCGGATGAGGCCACTGGCCAGCAGTTGGTGCAGTCCCAGGAACCAATGCCTGGGTTGGGTAAGTCGGACCAACACACCGCAGATGTTCGAGGGTGGCCGTGGGGGCCTGGTTCCCCAGCTGCCTCAGAAAAAACAACCACACAAGGGCTTTTCCCATCCAAGGGTGGTGGGTTGTGTCATAACACTACAGGTTGGGGGTATGGCATCCCCCCTCACGCATGTCAGTGTTCACAGTCAGGCTGGCCTGGGTGGTCGGTGCCACCTCCTGGTGGACATACGTCTGAACAGGTTCCGGCTAGAGCTTTGCCCAGTGGGGATTTGGTTTTGCCCCTAGGTGACCATTTGTCTTCTGTTACCCGGGACCGAATTCTCAGGGGTGATTTTGTAGATGTTTTCACCCTTTTATTTAGGGAGTTAGAAAAGAAGGATAAAGAAGATTTAGATGAATGGGATAAAGAGCGTATTAAGAAGCGGAGGGCTGACAGGTGTTGGCAAAACTGGTACCCGGGTTTTCTGATTTATACCAGAATTATTGTCAGGTCCCAACCGTGGAGAGCTTCTTCCCTGTTGCAATATATGGATATCATATATAAAGCTTACTCGGGGTTCATTGGTATCGGTTGGATGGAGTATGATGAGGGTTTTTGCATGCGTGCCGCTATGAACCCATCCTTGAGGTGGGACCAGATCCACCCCTCCTTGTGGCTCCAACATGTGTCCCCGGCACGTCCGGCGCCAGGTGATCACTCAGATAGTGGTCATGTGGTTCACAGGTTACCTGGGCCGCCTAGTGCTAAGGGGGCAGTTAGCCAGGGAATGCAGAAATGCCCTCTTTGTTGGGAATTTACATCTCAGGGCACGTGCAGCAGGAAAGTGTGTTCCTTTCAGCATGAATGCCCATTGTGTGCAGGCCCCCACCCCCTCTCTGGTTGCCCCAGGCCCAAGGCTAGATCGGGCACACGAGGCGGTAAGTGCCCACCGGGGGGCGGCAGCCAGCAGGGCATGTCTGACAAAGGGGCCTAGTCCCATTAATGTAGCTGTTTTAGGTCGTTTGCTTCAAAGTTACCCCAATGTGGCTGATGGGCAGTACTTGTGGGATGGTTTTAAGTTTGGGTTTCGAATTCCCTACCAAGGGGACAGGACGCCTTATATGGCTCCTAATTTGAAGTCCCTGGTGGGAATGGAACACATTGTGCAGTCTAAGATCGAGAAGGAATGCAAGGAAGGTCGGGTTTTGGGGCCGTTCAGGGCTCCCCCAGTTCCTAATTTGTGGGTGTCCCCGTTAGGTGTTGTCCCAAAGAAGGCAGCGGGTGAGTACTGACTGATCCATCATTTGTCTTACCCATATGGGTCCTCGGTGAACGATGCAATACCTCATGAGCTTTGTTCTGTGCAGTACACATCGTTTGACCAGGCTATGAGGGTGGTCCGTGCCTTTGGGCCGGGTGCGGAGTTGGTGAAATGTGACATCAAGTCAGCATTTCGCCTCCTCCCTGTCCACCCGGGGGATTTTGAGTTGCTTGGTTTTTCCTTCGAGGGAGCCTTTTATATGGACAGGGCATTACCGATGGGTTGTTCAGTGTCATGTGCAGCATTTGAAAAGTTTAGTTCCTTTTTAGAATGGGTCCTGCATTGGCGCTCTGGCCAGCAGGGTACAGCACACTATCTTGATGATTTTTTGTTTGTAGGTCGTGCAGGGACAGGCAACTGTCAGTTTCTCCTTGAGTCATTTGTTCGGTTGACGGAGGAATTGGGAGTTCCGCTGGCACATGAAAAAACGGAGGGCCCTAGTTCAGTGTTAGTGTTTTTAGCAATAGAAATTGATACGGGGAGGCAGCTGTGCAGGCTTCCATTGGAAAAGCTGCAAGCCCTGCGACACTGTATAGTTTCAACCTTGTCTCTAAAAAAGATTTCATTAGTTGAGTTACAACGTCTGGTAGGCCACCTCACCTTTGCTTCTAAAGTGGTGGCCCCGGGTAGGGCCTTTGTCAGAAGACTTTGCGATGCTATGGCGGGCCTGCACCGGTCTCACCATAGGACCAGGGTAACTCATGGCATCAGACAAGACCTGCTGGTGTGGTTGGAATTTTTGGAGTCCTATAATGGGGTCTCTTTTTGGCGGGAAGATCTATTGATCGAGGCCGAGCTGCAGGTAGTTTCAGATGCCGCTGGTTCCTCTGGCTTCGGAGTGTATTTCAGAGGGCATTGGTGCGCTGAGGATTGGCTTGTAGGTTGGTTCCGGACAGGTTGGGTCAAAGACCTGACCTTTTTGGAATTTTTCCCAATCGTAATTGCAGTGAGGTTGAGGACCTTGGACTTCGCAGGACGTATGGTCCACTTTTGGTGTGACAATCTCGGTACTGTTCAAGTAATCAATTTATTGACGTCTAGATCTGTACGGGTCATGGCATTGGTTAGGGTTTTTACCCTGGTGTGTTTGAAGCATAATATATTGTTTAGGGTGCACCATGTTCCGGGAGTTAGTAATGGGGTCGCGGACGCTCTTTCCCATAAACAGATGGAGCGGTTCCATCTGTTGGCCCCGGAAGCGGACCTTCTCCTGGTAAGGATGCCGGTAGGTTTTTGGGAGATTGGCGGGCTGAAGTAGACAGGGCAATTGGCTTAGCTTTAGCACCATCAACCAGGAAGGCTTATAGGAGGGCAGGTAGGGACTTTGTTTCCTTCCGACATTTAGTTGGTTTAGCACCTGTGTGGCCTCTTCCCGTTCACCACATCATCCAGTTTTGTGTTTTCTTAAGGAAGAAGGGTTTAGCGGTTAATTCCATAAAGGTTAAGTTGGCCTCCCTGGCTTTTGCCAGTAACTGGCTTTTGCCAGTAACCGGTGATTTTAGGATTAGAAAAATTTTGGAGGGTTGGTCACGGGAATCCCCCCCTGTGCGAGACACCAGGGAACCACTGACCCCGGCTGTATTAAAAGGCTTGCGGGCTTTATGGCCTCGCATTTGTTCTGACACTTATGAGGTGGCCTTGTTTCATGCTGCAGCACTGGTGGCCTTTTTTGGTGCGCTTCGGGTCAGCGAGCTGGTGGCTGCTTCTAACCATGATGCTTCTGGTCGAGCTCTCCAGCTGCATGACCTTTCCTTTACGGGGCGGGGGGTCATGGTGTTGATTCACCAGTCCAAGACAGATCAGAGGGGGAAGGGTTCAGAGGTAGAGTTCGGCCGGTGTGAAGATGAGCTATGCCCTGTTCTGGCACTCCAGCATTACCTGTCCTGGCGTGGGTCCTCTGACGGCGCCTTGTTTTGCCACAGGGATGGTTCTTCACTCACGAAGTACCAGTTTTGGTCAGTGACCCATAAGGCCCTGACCGGGTTGGGCCTTGGGGCCTTTCGTTTTGGGACCCATTCTTTCCGAATTGGGGCTGCTTCTACGGCTGCTGCCATGGGTTATTCATCGGCTGCAATTCAAGATATTGGCCGATGGCATTCTCACTGTTATAAAAGATATATCAGGTGTTACAAGTTTTAAGAGTTATTATGCAGTTCTCATTTCAGGTCCGGGTGGTTGTCGGACGAGATGGAGAGTCCTGATCTGTCGCCACAGCATGATTTTTTGGGCAGCTCATTGGGCCAAGAGAACACCTGTGGGTTCTCAGCTGGGGCTCAATGAATGGGCTGAAGTTGAATGGCTGGGTAGGAGAGGCTTGCGTTGGCCTGGTCTCCTCACGCTACTGTTTGGGGCGAGGCGTTTTCCTCCTCCTCATGTTTTGGTTCTCCATGTTGGGGGAAACGACCTTGGACTGTTGAAGGGCATCGCGTTGGTGCTCCAGGTTAAGGCGGATTTGGCCTGTATCCAGGCATGATGGCTGGATACTCTGCTGCTGTGGTCAGCAATGTTGCCACGTCGGGTGTGGCGGGGCCTGGGTGACCCCCGGGGCCTGGATCGAGCTCAACGGAAGGTTAATCGGCAGATCAAGAATGCCATGCTGGCAGGTTTGGGGCGTTATTTGCCTCACCCGGAGATATGGGCCGAGCTTGCCGACCTGTATAGGGATGATGGGGTTCACTTGTCAAACAAGGGCAACGATCTGTTTTTAGAAGACTTATGGCAAGGAATTAGGGCAGCCTTGGGCTGTTGAATGGCCGCATCGGCCAAAGCAGAGGCTTGACCTCGCAGGTGGCTGAGTATAGGGTATGGAGAGCAGAATTGGTAAGGACTTCAGCCAATCCCCATTTGAAATAGGGGTCATCAGGAACGGCCCTTGGGTTTTAGGGTCCGGGGCCTCGGGGCCTCGGGGGTAGGCACCCCCGGGGGGAGACCTCAGTGCTGGGCTGCCAGTTATAAGCCAGGGCAATGGCCCTAGACTGGAGCCAGTGTCTTGCCCATACCAAGGCCCAGGAGGTTTGCTGATTGACACCTGCCTGGCCTATTCTGCTCCCTTTAGCTCCCTTTCCGTTGTTGTTTTGATAGTTAAATAGTTAATAAAGTGGCCCTTGTTTGATACCAAAACAGTTGTCTGTCTCGTCATTCCGGATTGGGGGGCAATGTACACACATATGGGCAGGATATACTTGTATTTGCTGTAACATGAACAGGACTTTTGTATATCACAGAACAAAAAGATGTGGGTCGAATTTGGAACAAAACAATGCAAATGTCCAAAGACAAAAACACTTAATGCACTGAGCACCACAATGACATCAAAATCAAGAGTTTCTAAACCTGTTTCAAAATCCCTAGAGAACACTGTCACTGTTTGTTTTCTGGTTCACTTTTCTCAAGCCGACAGATCAGAGCACAGCTTGCAAAATATGTAACATTTATGTCAACACACAGATCGAGGATGGCAGTAATCCCATTTGCTATAGTCTTCAAAGAGTACAGCAATGCCTGGGATATTTTCAAAGGTTACGTTCTATCATGGATTAAAATTTTATGCAGCTTTTTTGTACAACAGATAGTAAAGGAAGCAATGTTTATTTCTTAATGTTCAGCAACAGATGAAAAAGAATCATAAAGAAGAATGAAGACTTGTAAGAGTGTTCCCCTCCGTGTTGGTTAATTGTACCTCATACATTGCCACTCTCAGCTGCAGTGTAAACTAATGCTTGGCCTTATAAAGAGACATGCATATTGATTTTACAGTGTCTGAAGGAGTCTAAATTGTACATTTTTCTATTGATATAATAAGCATTGTCTGAGTGTATTGATTGCTTACCACACAAACCAATGCCAGATTGCTATTGTGGAATGCAATGATGCTGAACATTTCTCGCACGGATGATGGGGTAATGTTTAACAGCTCTGTGTCCTGTTCTTTGTAGATTTACTAATAACCTTCTTAATCACTCCTGTTCTATATAGCTTGGGTCCAGAAACAGATGAAAATACTAATGATAAAATGTCACTCATAAAGCATTTCATAAATTTAAATCAATCTAAATCAACTAAACACTGAGCCTCCAACATACACACACTATCTAGGCTAGATGCCAATTTTCCTTAACACTTTTGGAGGCCTTGCTAGAATGACACACGGCATGTATCAACAGATTACGCGAGTATGAGTCTCATTAAATCAGTACTTCATTCTGCAAATTGTCCCGTTAAAATCAATGGCATCATTTAAGAAGTGAGAGATTAGGCTCCTTAGACTTGATAAAGCAAACAGAATCAGGCTCTCTTGCCTTTGCTAAAAAACAGAGTTTAGCATCATTAACAACTTTAATTATCTGGCATTGATAGTGTGCTCTGATTAATTAAAATTACTACAGCACTTAATGTTAAATGGGTTGTGTATGCCAAGTGCTTTCATATCCACCACTGTTATTTATTATTGTTACTAGAATTGTGCAAACATTTTTGTAACAAGATCCTAAATTGCTACACCCCAATTAGGTTCATAACTTTATTTTACTCTCTCTATTTCTAGGATTTCACTGCAAGCCAGTCATAGTGGCCAGTTGTCTGTAATCCAGGTCTCCCAGCCTCTTGTTGTTCCTTTCCAGATTAAAAATTACTCTCCTTCCAAGAAACTAGGAAAAAACCTGGAGATCTCACTTGTTAGGCTTATTCACACCTAGGCATGCCTCTCCCTGCCCTTCTTTACTACATGTGGGCCAAGCTACATTTTTAGTGTGCATTTGTTAGCCAAATTGCTTTAATTTAGGATTAGCAATTGGCAGAATACCGGGTTCTTGCCAGCTATACCAAGGTCCCGCTCCCTCCAGGAGTTCCCAGAAAATAGGCAATGAGGCTGAGTGGTTTCTTTGAATGGTGTTTACTTACAACATGTTATTCAAGCATACAAAAAGTAATCAAAACCCACATACACACAAGATCTAAGGAAATTAGACAGAAAATAGCACTGTTGCATTAGCAGGACTTTCGTTGAGGGGTGATACTTTACCTATCTTGGAGATGGGTGGTCCATGTTCACAAGAAGATTGAGGGAGGGGTGAATAAGAAAAATAGGAGGAACGAGATCTGAACCTGCAGATGCACTCTCCGTCCTGGCTGCACAAACCAGGGATTAAAGATGGAGGCAAGGTGTTGGGTACAGGAAGCTGGACACAAGAGGTTGGTAAGAAGATAAGGGTTGAAGGTGGCTAGCAATGTGTTTCTGTTGTGCAAGATCTTTTATCAGGTAACATTGGGGTGGGCTGCGCTGACCACATCCCCTTGTCACACCTACTAGTTGGTCCGTCCCCACTAGCTTTACTATTGGTCAGTTTCATAAGGAGGAGGAGGTAGGAGGGAGTGGGCAATATTGCAGATCTAGGTGCTAAGCAGGAACTCACACCTGGGCCATCTGGTCGGTTTCTTGGCGCCAATCCTTGGTCTTGTGATGGCTTCGTCCAGGTCACTCGATGGTCAACGATTAGTTGCTAAGCAACCTAATCTCTTACAGGAACTTTGGGGGAAGGTGTGACCTGGACGAAGCCATCACAAAGGAAAAAAGGACCCTTTGAAATGGAGTCCTGATCTCCCTGTTGGTGTGAACACGTGAAAGAGACTGAAGAACTCTTTGAAATGGAGTTCTGGTCTCCATGTAGGTGTGAACTCTGAAGGAAGTCTCCTGCTGTGGGCTGGAGCCTCTCACAGCAATAGAGAGTGCATTTTGCCCTTAGCAGAAAACCAACCCAAAGTTCAAACTTATGATATTAACAGTTCACAAGAGCATATAATATGCTTTGCTGGCTTACACATAGACTGAGGTCAAATCTACATCTGACTTTCCCGCTGGAATCATTCTAGTTTCAAACCCCCCCCCCCTGTCTATACCTGTTTCTAGTTTCAAACCATACTTGTTCTAGTTTAAAAATCACCATCTACATTCGTTAATTGCCCTCTTGTTGTAAAGCTAGGATTACACTGCTTTAAACAGTACTTTGGAAGGAACTTTTGGCCAAATCTACACCTTCCCTCTGAAGTAGTTTGACTGCTGTTGTTTTCCTACACTCATTTCACACTGGTTTCAAATTTCACTTTGGTTTTTTTCACTGGGTCTGAAAAGCAGGATCTGTTTAAAGCAGTGTAATGGTGCAATATACAGTGGTCAGTATCAGCCTACTAACTGGGAAGTCTTAGGTTCAAGAACCCCAGACTACAAAGGAAATGTGCTGGGTGAACTTCGTCTAAATACACACTCTCAGCCTAATCCACCTCACTGGCTTGTTATTCCTCATCTAAATAGTTTGCATTGCTTTCCTACTGAGTAAGACTGGATCATGAGGGCATGAATACAGTGAAAAAGAGGAGGGGAACCCAGTTGCACCCAGGAGAGCCCTGGCATAATGAACCCAACAAAACAAACTCTCTTTCTGTGTGTAGCAAGGCAAAAAGATCATACCTTAAACAAAACTTTGTTGGTCTTAAAAATAAAAATAAAATAAATAAAAAGGTGCTTTTTATTTCTCCCATGTAATTGAGGGAACTGGGCAAAGTGAGCTCTTGCTCTTTCCTTCCCTCCTCCTCTCTTCATTCCCAGGGAACAAGGAGGGCGGCAAGCCTCAGGCAATGGAGGGAAGAAAGGCTTGCCTCAGTAGCTCTGCTATGCAACTGAGAGACCCTGGTAAAGCAAGCTCTCACTCGTTTCCTCTCTCCCCCTCCCCTCTCTTTCTCCCTATGGAGGAGGAGCCTCATCCAATGGAGGGAAGAGAGGTTTTGCTCTGTAGCTCCTGTGTGATTGCAGGACCCTGGCAAAGCAAGCTGTGATGCAGAAGGAAACAAGAGGGAGGGAGAAGGAAGCAGATGACAGCCAGTTGCTTTACAGGCTGCATACAAGACCTGTGGGAGCTGGATCTGGCCTCCGGGCCACATGTTTGAAACCCCTGTTATATAGATATATGCTTACCCAGCCCAGGGAACTGAGGAACTGAAAAAATCCTTTGTATATATCAGATTAGGGCACAAGAGAGGCTGATAGTAATACAAAATAAACAAAATTTCACTTTTGAGAGGAAATGGTCAGGTAGGTATCAGGCTGGAACTTAGCAAGTGAACAGGCAACAGGAATGAGGTAACATTATATAATTATAAACAATAGATAGATGGCTGTTAATCTGCAGATTTGTCTCAGTCATTCTTCAAATAAAGAACAAGGCTGGAATGACAGTATGAAAAATAGCCATTGGAAGATGGAAGAAAGGGACTATAATAATCAAGCTGTGCCCCTTCACTGCAGCCTGTTGCTACTTGCTGCCAACCCACCCACCCTCCCTAGAATATTGAAAAAGTAGCCAGTTGCCATTTCAGTCCAAAGCAGAATTTTTGGGGGGATGGGTCCCCTGATTGGCAGTGGGGGAGAGCTTTTTTACACTTGCTTCACAATGTCTAGGAGAGGTGGGATAAATCTAGAGGCTCTCTACATGGGTCTGCCCTTGTCTGAGATCTGGAAGCTGCAGCTAGTGCAGAATGCTGCAGCCAGGCTGCTGATGGGTCTCTCCACATGGGACCACATCCAGCCTGTGCTGAGACCCCACTGGCTGCCTATAGTGTACTGGATCTGATTCAAGGTGCTGGTGCTGACTTTTAAAGCCCTATATGGTCTGGGGCCTGCCTACTTGAGGGACCACCTTTCCCCATACATGCCCCAGAGGGCACTGAGGTTAAGCTCACAACATCACTTGACTCTCCCTGGTCTGAAAGAAGCTTGGCTGGCCAGCACTAGAACCAGGGCCTTCTCAGTGGTGGTCCCATACTGGTAGAATGAGCTCCCAAAGAACATCAGGGCCCTGTGGGACCTATTACAGTTCTGCAGGGCCTGCAAAACGGAGCTCTTCCACCAGGTCTTTGACTAGGAGCTGCCACCGGGAGACTAAGGACTAGGTCCCTGGAATTTGCTGGCTGAGACCCTGCCGGAGGCGGCTTAATTGGATGCTGCCCCTCTCACCATGCAACTCTGATTGCCGCCATCTTTATCTGTTTGTTTTAGTAGTAAAGTATATTATGTTTTAAATCTTTGTAAACTATTGTTTTATAGTATTTTATCTGTTGGAAGCCGCCTTGAGCCAGCTTGTCTGGCAAGGCGGGGTAGAAATATAAATAATAAATAAATAAATTAGGCCTGGTCATAGACTATTTAGGCCATACCTAGTTTGGCAGAGGTAGGGCAGATTGCTCATGGTAGGTATAGAGATGAGCAGTAACATCCTGAACTATCAGGCATGATAGAAGGTGTGTCCCAAACAGATCATCACTGGTTTTATGGCATGCTGCTATCCTATGTCACAGTCCATCCACCTCAATGATGGTTTAAAATAATAAACCTTGGTCTGTGAAAGGTACGAGTTAGACACATGAAGCTGTTTACATAGGTTAAAGCTACCTAAGTGCATTGTCAGACACAGAACAAACTGTTTTATCTGTTGGGTTCAGATGACCCAGAATCTTACTGAGTGAAGTTACCTTTAGCTGATAGTGAATATTCCAGACAACTGTCAGCTGTCATCCTTCGCATCACTGCCCTTGAGTGTGTAGTAAAGTGTAGCTTTACACAGGGACAACATAATAATTAATGTTTGAGTGCTCAGGGTAGAGTCATATAAGGGAAGCTGGCAAGGGTGACAGAAAATAAAGGGGGGAAAGGATGCTAGGAATTTCACAATTGGAAAACCCAACAAAGTTTATGTTCTGCAAGAGGTTGTGAAATGTCATAGCTAAGTCTGAAAATGAAAGGAGGGGACCCTCTTTTATAGTACTTTTATTTAGGAGGGTTTTTAAAATATATTCATTAAAGATAAAACCCTATCATGAATTTAGGTGACAAAGAAATTTTTTCCCACATCCCCTCCTCCCCAAAAAATCCTATTTTGTCACTCTAATTATTTTTTCTTCTTAGTTTCAGTGTATAACGGAATTTGTTTCTTGCTTAGGTAGAAATCATTGCACTCACCTCCCTCTTTCAAATGATACCAGAGGCTCTCTTGGCAAAATAAAGTTGGTACCTAACCAAGCTGGAGTAAGTAAGTTGAAGATAATTTAGAATTCTACTGTTTCCTTCATACAAGCCATTGATGTGTGCTGCTGACTTCTTCACATACCCTTCCACTGTGAACAATGTGGGATTAGTCAATCCAGAATGTTCTGGATCTCCTCTTCAGCTTGGTAGCCAGATGTATCTTTTGGGGATCTGTTTCACATTGTTCATTGGTTCTGGTTAAAATAACAAGGTCTAGTCTATGTGATTGGTTAAGCCACAACTATGGATGGACAGAATTTATTACTTTATTTATTTAAATAATTTCTATGCTGTCTTTCCACCAAAATAGCACCCTCAAGGCATTGAATAGTAAAGGCTGCTAGAACACCTGCTTGGGCTACTTGGTGAAGCATCCAAGAATGAGAGGCCATTCCCTGGCCAGGGTGTAGAACAGAAATGTCTGGCTTCAGCTATGATGAGTAACTTAATCTGATTATTCCTACAACTGTGACAATGTACAATTCCTTGTCACTCCTGGACGTCTTTTGAGAGGTCACAGGTCTTCAAAGATCATGCATAGCTTTCTGTACTATTGACAGAAAAAGGGAGGGAGTCAAAGAGGAAAAGCTCTTTTTAAAATTCTGCAGTCACATGTCAAGAACCAAGAAGAGGAGCAGGAGAAAGGTGGTGTCAGGTTGGAATCCAGGCCCTCCAGAGTTATTTCCCCCCTCCCCAGTCCCAGCCTTAGTTAAGCCTCAGACATGAAGGAGAGGAGGGTTCCCTGTGTCCTCTCTTTCTCTCAGCCAGTTTCCTCTCCCCACACCTAACAGGAGAGGTCTGGCCCTTCCTGCTTGGCCCTCCCTGGGCTGGCCCTGGACTCTTCTGGACTGGCCTGGGCTGACCCTGGATTCTCCCATCACCCTTTCTTCAGAAGTGGGCCAATGGTAATTGAAAGGAATCTGGGTCAATGGCCTCCCTGGCTGGGCCTTCCTCTCTCCTGCACCACCATCCCCTGAGGTTTCAAGAAGCTGTTCACAAGCTGCAGGAGACCACAGATGTGCCTGGTCTCTTCCTGTGGCCTGTTTCCAAGTGCAGCCTGATGCTTGAGCCCCACCTTCCTTCTGAGGCATGTGTGGGGCCTTTTCCTACAGCCTCTTGTTGGGCTGCCTGGTCTGCTCCTGAGAAGACTCCCTGCTGAAGTCTCCTCTGAAGCAAAAGAATAGTATGGAGCTAGGGCCCTAGACAGGTGGTTTATAGTTTTCTCCATTCTAGTTCTAAGGCTAGGGGTGTACAGTATACTATGAAGATGCCAGTTTACAGAAAATCAAGTGGCTTGAATGAAATAATGATCTCACAAGTCCCAGTCTATAAATTGGTATGGGGTTTAAACGAAAGCATCCAGCCCGCCCTAAAAGCACTGCACTGGCTGCCTATAGCATACTGGATACGGTTCAAGGTGCTGGTGCTTATAAAGCCCTATATGGCCAGGGACCTATCTACCTAAGGGACCACCTCTCCTTGTATGTACCCCAGCGAGCACTACAATCAGGCTCCCAGAACTGCCTGGTTCTTCCAGGGCCTAAGGAGGCCCGGTTGGTGGCAACGAGGGCCAGGGCCTTTTTGGTGGCAGCCCTGCACTGGTGGAATGAGCTCTTGGATAACATCAGGGCCCTGCGGGACCTCTTACAGTTCCGCAGGGCCTGTAAGACGGAGCTCTTCCACCAGACTTTCAAGTAGGGGCCGCCATAGCCCTGGCCCAACCATCAAAGACTGCCAATTAGGACCATCTGCACCAATCGGAAGTTCAGAAGAAGCCTGCTGACACCGCTTGGATAAGGGCGTTGTAGTTTCACCATCTAGTACTGTATTTTTAAAGCTTGTATTTTTTTTTTGGTTGTTTTTCTATTGTAGTTGTTTTTATGGAATTTTATTGTATAGGGACCATGTTGTTAGCTGCCCTGAGCCTGCTGAGAGGCGGAGAGGTCGGGATAGAAATCAAAATAATAAATAAATAAAAAGATCTAGGGGGGGGGGGTTGTATTAGGATCTGTCCTGGAGTTTTCAGTATTTGACCTTTTTTGCACCATAGGTAAGGCACATAAGTGCCATTCCCACACAAACAGCCAGTGTCATCATCTAAATTTATTTTTAATTCTTGACATATGGAGATATTGAATGCATTTGGAGAGATTTCTATGAATATTTTGAAAGCACCAATGAGAATTATGAATATATCTATGGGAAATTCCCTCTAGATTAGGCTAGAATTTAAAGCAACACTTTGAATGTGTGAATCAGTCATGCCACAATATATCAAAGAGTATATCTGTACATTAGTTATTAGAAACACAGAAATACAATTCAAAAAGACAGATCAAGGGGGAAATAAAAATATCCTTCTCTATAGTTAGACATGCCGTAAGGAATAGCACACTTTTCTGTTGGCATTGGATGTATTTGAATCACATCCTTCAGAATGTTCCTCAAGAGAAAAAAAATAAAACCAAAGTACATCACAGTTTTACAGTGTCTCTGACAGAATAATGATTCAAACTGTCAAGAGACATCTATTCCAGTCACTTTAATACTGACCTTTGAAGTTAGTGACTTTGTTAAATGTCTTTGAATTTGGGAAATGTATTTTTGTTTTGTTTCATGTTATGGTACTTTGTATAGAAGGATACAAGATAGAAATGCTCACAGTATTTGAAACAAAGAATTGCATTAGGTGTTGGTCCCTGGGATCAGAAGTTTCCATAGCATATGGGCTTTCTATGCCTTCCTCTTTTCCAATATCCAGTTTTCCTGGGCTTCATTGCAAGCTGCTTTTAAACAGTAGCTATCCAAAATGGGATGGAACTGAGACCATAGTGTTGTGCATTTTTGTAGTAAAAATAAACCTAGAAAATGCCCAAAAGCTGTATATGTGAATGGGGCAGTGTTTTAATTTACTCCAGTTATTATTACTTGCAGTGTTTCATTCTTTTGCTCATTTCTCAGCCCTCTGGAGATTTTTTATGTGACTCATTTGTCCCCTCAAATGAACTCTGGCCTTTCTTTAATTTTTGTGCTACTCCAAATGTCATAAGTTCTCAGAAAAGCTGAAGTTATTGTCGGGTGAGAATTTCAGGGGTTTTCCACGTCACCCTGTTCCATCTATGAACTGATCCCCCCCCCCCCCCCCCAAAAAAAAGAAACTTTGGTTTCTGTTCCGTTGTACTTTAAGTAATGGTATATTTAAATTTTCTATAGTTAAAGACTGCAATCAATTCTACTCTTACATGCCCATATAATTGTTGCTTTATGGTTTAGTTGTTAGACCATTTTGATAATTGTTCTCTATTTAAATAAGTAAACATGTATAGAAATTTTCTGAACATATAAATGTTTAGGAAGTAATGTGTTGAAAGAAAGGAAAGTAGGTTTTTTTTTAATTTTAATATTCAGTTCTTACCAATTTCCATTTTCATTTATGGAATATTACTGTGCATAGTTTATTAGACCCTTTCAAAACAATAATTTCTATTTAGGAAAACATTTATGCCTTTTGTTAATGTAAACAAAATCAACCCTGTTCTTTCTCCAAACATGGACAACAAAGCTATTTTGTTGCTGTAGCACAGATAATCAATATAGCCAGGGCTCAACTGGCCACCATTGTTTCTGCCCACCATTGCTTTGGGAAGCATGTAAGGAGCTTGTTGTGTTGCTAGGTCTTTGAGAAAAAGCCAGGGTCTGTTGCCTGGCAGACTCAGAGCTCATGACTGGAAGAAAACTGGTGCTCATAACAACTGGTTTAAGACAATAGTGCTTTCATTTTTGGGCTCTTCTTGCCAGGTGATGCTGTAGTGGGACGTGTACAGATTGTCCTGGGAAACAAACCAGAATTGTATGTAAATCATGCAAAACCATAGTTCTGTCGTACTGCAGAGTGACTAAGAAACAGAACCCAGGATAAGGCTATACAAAATAGAGGAACACCTGATCCCTGGTGTGGTTACAGTGGTCAGGAAGCTGGTTTAGTTTTGGCCACAGTGGTGTCCTTAAGTATCCTTCATATGGTTTGTCTCCTAAGGAGATTGGCTGGAAGTGCTCTGTGTTCATCCCTTGCAAGGTTCTAATTGAAAGGGAGAAATGCCATTACTTTGGAAATAACAACAATCCACAAGCACATGCTATAGCCAGCTAGTAGATGAAGATGAAAAACGACACTAATTGTTCCAGGAGGGGGTTTGGGTTACCAAAGAAGCTTGGATTTGTGTTACAGCTCAAGTAACTCATCTCCTGAACCAGCAATTTAGTACATACCTTTGGTCCAGGAATTTCATTATGCACACCCCTAATTGACATTATATCTTATAGTTTGCCATTAGAAGAGACACAAAAACAATACAGCATATCACCTGGCCATTCAAACATCTCGTATTCTTTAAAACATCACATGAAGGAGCACACTTTATATAATTTTTAAGAAAACAACTAGTTAAGTTTTTTTTTTTTAAAAAAAAACCTGAAAACAAACATAA
This sequence comes from Lepidodactylus listeri, assembly GCA_029233225.1. Lineage (NCBI taxonomy): Eukaryota > Metazoa > Chordata > Lepidosauria > Squamata > Gekkonidae > Lepidodactylus > Lepidodactylus listeri. The sequence goes on along the minus strand of JARCFY010000001.1, from coordinate 110,263,842 downwards.
ACGAAGCATCATGCTACTATAAAAGTAATCCAAATCTGGATTTTTTTTTTAAAAAATAGGAAGGACAACTAAAGTTTCCTCAAGCATTAAAGAATACCTGAAAGAGCCAAAAATATGCAAGTTCATAAATCCCTGCATGCCATAGAATTGCCTAATGCGCTACTGACTTGACTACTTCCTGCCCCCATGTTCCACCTCTGACACTATCATAAAATGATTTGCTAACAACCATGGAGAATAATGACATTGGGAATCATCGCTATTATCAATCTGAAATGGAATTATCCTAAAATAGTAGTTTAAATTTATTAGCTCTCAGGAGAATATATTTAAACAGTGTTCCCATTTATACAAATATCTAGTTATTTCAATGTGTTAAATGACTTCTTAAGCACAGTATCACTTTACCAAGTCTTCTGCGAGGGTAGTGTTTTGAAGAGGAGCCTGAAAGCATCTAGTATCTGATTCTATTACCTGCAGTGAAGTAATGCTCAAGACGAGGTGCAACAAATGCTGTGTTGGCACAATACTAATTGACTGCATGCACATAAAATAACAACTATCTCAAAAATATAAAGGTGTTTTATTCCTATGGATAACTACTTTGTTCCTATGTAGGCTGAGTCATAAAATCAAATTAATGATACACACATATATACACATAAAATACTGACATGCTTGAGCATGGTTATAGGGAAAATGATTTACTGACATTACAGGATTTGCCTGCAGCTTGGGGATTGCAAATGGATATTAATTATCACTAATAAAATAGGTTTCCTAAACAGTCTGGATACATGGGTCCTACTTTTGCAGGAAAAATGTGATTTTCAAAACTTTCATAAAAGAAAATATATGATAGTGATGACCCACCCCCCATGAATTTTGTGAACACCTTCAGCACTTTTACTCATTTTTGCTGCTCTCCTGCAAAGCAAATATCAGCCCACTGGTGTCTGGTTATCAACAAAGGTTTTAAAGCTATTCCTGTCACTAATAGAAGACATGCTGTCTGAACAACAACAAAAACAAAAGTTGAAAGGCATGGAAAATTATTTTGAAGTTTTGCCAAGGGAATATGTAATGGTTTGTAATCAATGCTGGAAAGATCCATGTTAAAATCAGTCCTAGCTCACTTAGTGGCTTTGATGATACCACATACATTTGGGCAGAATTACATGATCCCAGGGCAAAAAAGGACTCATTCTGAATGTTCATCTTATTGAATCATAGTGGTATTTTCTGTGTCTATGATGATGACCAATGCTAATAAGAATTATGGTTACATATATTATTGAAGTCTTAGAAACAAGTACAACATCCAAGGAGGGGGTGGGTACATTGCTTATACCTGACTGAGGTATTTATGAAGTCTTAGAAACAAGTACAACATCCAAGGAGGGGGTGGGTACATTGCTTATACCTGACTGAGGTATTCATGATGAATAGAAACAATATAGATTGCTTTCAAGGTTCTGTGACTGGAATAAGTTCAAAGTTATATAGAAATGTTATGAACTTGACTTCAGTAGAAGGGCACAGGCAGCTGTCAGACTGCATCACAAAATATCTGAAGGGCAGAAATGCCAGAAAGGACGATCACTATTTCTGTGAAATGTTCCAGGGAAAACAAAATGCACTGAAGAAATCTATGTTGTAGTTTTCCATAAATCCCCACCCTGTAGTTTATGCACTTCTTATAGGAAAAGGAAGAACTAAAAACCCAAGGCAATATAATAAAGATATTTGTTACTTTTTAAAGACAACCAAAGTGTATTGAAAATAATTACACTACATTAATTGAAAATAATTTACAATGACTTAAATTCTTTTTCCAGCTTAAATATCTCCTTCATTGGTAGGGGGAAAAAGCCATTAACTGACTATCCTTGGTCCACTGAAATTTCATTTTCAAAATGTTCCTGTGGGCATCTCAGATTAATTTGAACAATAAAAAGCTGGCACTAAATTGTAAAATAATATTTGACCTCTGAGGAAACACAGATTTGATGTTCTGATTATTGTCTCATTAGAAGATTATCATAGCTATTGAAATAGCTAAAGGGAAATCTTAGAGCTGTTACATTTTCCAGTAGCTATTTATTACAAGATGGCAGTAAATTGTTATTGGGAAAGCATAGATGGAGGTGTGAAACTATGAGGCAGCATATATGGTAAAAAGTTTATTTTATTACTAGTGTTTTATTATGTGTTTAGATACTGGAATATGTGTAAGAGATGTTTTCTATAAAAATTTGAGATAATTGGACTTGATTCTGAGAAAACAGTGTAATTTTGACATATAATACTGGGAAAAGGAAGAATGTGCACTTTCACATATATTTCAAATCCTGCTACAAATGAATAAACACAAGAGCCCAAACGTCAGACTACAATGCTTTTGTCAATGAACTTTGTGTCAAAATTGCCCCCGCAGGAGTTTCTGTTCTACCATGGGATATGTGGTATTTACCTAACTAATCCAGGTCCCAAGTTAGTAGACCTCAGTTTGGAGTTTAGCCCTCTAACCTAGTTCCACCATTCTCCAATAGAAATGAAAACCTTTTATTACTTCCCACATCCACAGTTCATATAGGTATTCCCAGGGCTTTTTTTTTTTTTTTTGTAAAAAATTTTTTATTTTTCAAAACATTAAAATTATCTTATACAAATCCTTTTTTCTATATTATATAACATTTTGTTCTATTTGTATAATCTTGTTTTTATCTTGTATTGGCGGTTTCCCACCACATCTGAAGCATAACACATTTTCCACTTTATCCAAAATAGTAATACTTATATCTATGTTTACATTTCTGGTAACGGTCATATACCTTAAAAATACTTATATACTAATTCTTACTTTCTATATTCTTATATAATTCTAAAATAAAAAACAACTTCATTATCTAATTATCCTTAATACATTCACATACTCTAATTCTATTGCTTTATGTTATTATAACCATGTATAAATGTAATTTTTCATGTCCCAGTATTTTTCAACATATTCTTTCAAATCTTTCCAATCTTCTAAAAAGGTCTCTGAGTACAGGTCATTTAACTTTCTAGTCCATTTATCCATTTCAGCCATATATAACAATTTTTTCAACCATTCCCACACATCTGGTATTTTTTCATTTTTCCAATTTTGTGCATACACCATTCTTGCTGTTGTTATCATATACCATATTATTGTCCTTTTCTTTACATTTATCTCTTCTAATTTAAGTCCAAGCAATAACATTTCAGGCAACTTCTTAAATGTACATTTCAATTTTTTTTCCATTTCTGCATGTATTATAGACCAATAAGTCTTTGCTTTATCACAAGTCCACCACATTTGATAAAAAGAACCTTCTTTCTTTTTACATTTCCAACACTTGTTAGACATATTCTGATTAATATTTGCAATTTTTTTAGGTGTCATATACCATCTGTACATCATTTTAAAACAATTTTCTTTTTAAGTTATAACATGTAGATATACCCATAGCATTTTTCCATAAAAATTCCCAAGATTCCATTTCAATGTCTTTGTTAAAGTTTATCGCCCATTTTACCATTTGTTCTTTTACCATTTCATCAGCGTTAAACCATTTTAACAAAATTTTATACATTTTAGAGATCATTTTTTTCCCACCTTCCTCCCAAACTTGTTCTATTTCATTATTTTTTTCTCTAAAACCGGATTTTTTATCACTTCCCAGGGCTTTTTTTGTAGAAAAAGCCCAGCAGGAACTCATTAGCATAATAGGCCACACCCAACAGTAGAAACTCATTAGCATAATAGGCCACACCCCTGACAGCACAGCGCAGCTCTCGCAGATCAGGGAGGGAAAGAAAAACATTTTCAATGTTCCTGGGTTCCCTGCTCACCCTTTTCCAGCTGGGACATGTCAGCTAGAGCAGGGGCATTGAGTTTTAAAATTCCTGGGGGGGGAGGGGCTCTTGTGTGCACGCGTGCAAAGTGCATGCGCATGCTGGGACCTTGTCCCTGCCGCCGCTGCCTCTCTCCCCCCCGCCACCTGGCCACTCCTGCTTCCATCCCTCCCTCCATCTGTCCAGGGGCCAGCTGAGCATTTGCTTAGCTGGCCCCTGGACGGACTGAGGGAGGGATGGAGGCAGCCAGGCCAGCGGGGATAGAGAGAAATAGAGAGAGAGAGGCAGTGGCAGCTCTGTATGTGCGGGGGCTCTTGCGTGTCCCCACCACTGCTGCCTCTCTCTGCTGCTGCCCCGCCGCCATGTCCCCGCCGCTGCCTCTCCCCCCCACCTGGCCACTCCTGCTTCTGTCCTTCCCTCCATCTGTCCAGGGGCCAGCTGGGCACTTGCTTAGCTGGCCCCTGGATGGAGGGAGGGAGGGATGGAGGCAGCCAGGCAGGGGGAGAGAGAGGTGGCAGTGACTCTTGTGTGCACTGGGGCTCTTGCGTTTCCCCGCCACCACTGCCTCTCCCCCCCCCGACCTGGCCGGTCCTGCTTTCGTCCGTCCCTTCTTCCGTCCAGGGGCCAGGTGGCCCCTGGACAGAAGGAGGGAGGGAGGGATGGAGGCAGCCAGGTGGGGGGAAGAGAGAGAGAGGCAGCAACGATGGCGGCCCTAGGAAGGGCCCGGGGAGGCATGGCGGCAGACACTCAATTTTCCTGGGGGGGACTCAGTCCCCCCCTGGAAATTTGGGGGTGGCTCGATCCCTCAAGCCTCCCCCCCCCCGTAGTTGATGCCTATGAGCTAGAGAAGGGAAGACAGAGAGAGGCTTTTCCTTGACAATTTCACTTTCAGCTGACTGAGGGGGAAATGAAATTGACAAGGAAATCCCCAAGGGCTCCCCAGAGGGAAAGACTCATGCTATCTTTCCCTCTTGTGTGTAATGTGGGGAGGGCAGCATGCTTTGTAGCCACACATGCCAGAGGTTTTGGTTGTAGATGTGGCCAACTCAGGAGCCAGCCAGAACTCCATTCCTGTGTGTTCCTGCCCAAAAATAGCCCTGGATATTCCAATTCAATACCTATGGAAATTGAATTTATAGAAGCCACATTATTTTTTGTGGCTTCTATAAATTAATAATGCCAAGATTTTCCTTCTTCCTTGTGGACTGAGTTCAGCCATTTTATGCATATGCACAATAACCACAAGAGCATCAAATCTATACAAAGACAAAAAATTACTTATACCTTATAATTAAACTTATACCTTATAATTAAAGTCACTGGTTATCGCTTAGAAAGAATTTTCTACTGAACAAAGGACAAATAAAAATAAATGATAAACATGGGCAGACTGCAAAACAAAAATAGCCCTGTGGTAAGCCAAGCTGAGTGGCCCCAGTAGCATTACAAACCAGTGATGCAGGGTAACTTAGCTTATACAAACTAACAATGGCCATTGGCTCACCCATTTACCTTCTCTTGCACACTGATGGTAGTGTGCGAGGAGGCAATTTGTGAAGGGTGACACACTTCTCCCCACTGAAAGCTGACTGGAGCTTGTAGTGGGAGCTGATTTCTTTAAGGGCGGTGCAGCAGAGGAGGAGAATCACTCCTGTGGCCCCTACCTTCTCCACCCCCTGCCAGTGAAGGACACTTGGCTTGGCCTCCTTGACTCATGATTCCCATTGGTCCTGCCCGACCTGTCTACCATGCTGCCACTGCCTTGCAGAAACTCTGGAATGGAATGCTGTGACAAGATTGCCATGGATGCTGCCATGGCAGTGCCCAGCAACACTTTGGGGGCACCCTTTTCCCATTCAGCTGCTGCATACCTGTCCCCTTAGAGAGGCAACTAACAGCACTGCAGCTGGGTAGTGCTGGCTGCCACAGTACATGTGCAACTCAGGATTGCTCTGACCATGAGGTGAGTTCTATGCATGTTAAAGAAGGACATACAAAAATTCTGAAGCAGTCCTCAGGAAAAGTATCCTAAACAGGGTCAGGAGTGCTTATACTGGTTTAATTGTATAGACACTGTAAAGTTGTTCTGTTCAGAAGCAAATATTTTATCTGTTATGGGTTATGTGGGATTTGAAAAGTGGACTATTTGTTTTATATTGTATTTTATGACTATATTTTAATTGTTTCATACAGTGTTTGGTTAGCTGTGTTTCATAAACTGATCTGAGTCACCATGGATAATGGAAAAGGTGGGGTATAAATGCTTTGATAAATTAATGAACAAATTAATGTATCTGAAAATACGGGGAAATTTTTCACACCATACTGAAATTATAATTATCAGGGTAAAATTTATTATAAATGTTAATTTATTTGTTAGCTGTAATCCATTTGCTTTGTTCTTATTTCCATAATTTCTCTTTATTTATTGTCCTCATATAATTGAAGTTACATTTTTATTAATAACTAGGAATAAGGCCCATTGTGGAAATACAACAAGCTCTAGAAAGAGGCTCTGGGTGGGTGCCCCAGCCTTGGGCACTCAGCATCAATTTGCTGTGGTGACCTCATTAGGGTATAATGACACAAAGTCCACTGTTTTCTCCAGGGAAACTGATCTCTGCCATCTGAAGAACAGTTGTAATTCTGAGTAATCTCCAGCGCTCACCAGGAGATTGGCAGTTCCCCAGGAGGAAATGGCTGGTTTGGAGGGTGGAGTCTGAGGTTCCACCCCTCCTCAAACCTCATCCTCTCCAGGCTTCAACCCTCAAATATCCAGGAATTTCCCAACCTGGAGTTGGCAATCCTATCTCCTTCCCAGCCAACTATCAATTATCAGTTATCTGCCCCTCTGACTTCAGGTTTCCATCTCCTCCCCACTCCCTGCAGCCTCTACCTGGGAAAAGTACAGTCTTTCTCTGCATTGGGGACCAAAGAAGCTCACAGCATTCTCCTCACCCCCTTTTGATCTGCGCAACAACCCTGTGAGGTAGGTTAGGCTGAAAGTCTGTGAGTGGTCTGAAATCACCCAGTCAGCTTCCACAGGAAGAACCTAGGTTTCCCCCTGGAGAAAATAACTGCTTTGGAGGGTGGACTGTATGGCAGTGGACAGAGCAAAGGAGTGGACCCAGCACCCAGCCAATGACACACAAGTATTCTTGAGTGGCAGTTGATGGGCCAATGGCTGATAGAGCGCACAGTGCAGCCAATGGGAGAGCTATATATATACACACACTCACACACATATATATTCACACACACATACACACACACACACACACATATATATATATATGATAAAATTAAGTTTACATAATCACAGGAATAATAGTGTTACATTGGCTGAGGACAGACTGGCAATCTAAAGCGGGGCAGGCACGCTTCGCAAACGGAGGAAAGGAGCACGTTCAGACATGCACATCTGTCTGTCGGCTCCGTTGCGTACTTACCCGTCTCCCAGTCGCTTTCCTTCCGCTTTACCCGGACACCAGTTTTTCCCGGTGTTCAGGGGCCTTCCTCCGCATGCCTCCCGCTTCCAAACAGTGTGAACTGGAAGAAGCGGGAGGCATCCGGAGGAAGTGTGAACGCACCGGCAAAAAGTTTTGCGCATGTGCGCATGTGTGAAAAACATCAAAGGAAAACAAAAAAAGTGCAGCGGCGTGTGCAAGCCGCGCGCGCTGGCTATGCGGCAGTCTGAACGCTCCGTGGCAGTCTGAACGCTCCGTATCGCCGCTGATCCGCATTGCTCTGGCCAGTGTGAACGGCCAGCTCCGTGGGTTTTTTTCCCCCACTCCAGTTCCCTCTGCTTTGCCTCCGCTTCAGATTGCCAGTCTGTCCTCAGCCATTGTATCACCAATGCCTTTGGTTATTAATGATATATATATTTTAAAAAATTAGGGGCAACATTGATCCAACTTTCATATACGAACATTTAAAAGACTGGAATGTTATGAAGATTTGTTCACAGAAGAAAGGGGGGGTTAGTCAATGAAATTTCTGATGTTAGGGGAATGAGGTTTGTATTCTATCATTTTATCTCTCGTTTTACTTCATGAAACATGTCATAAACATACAATACACAGAGAAACCAAGATTTTTAAAGAAGACACAGGACAAAACTGAGTAACCAAAACCAATATTTTGTTGGAAAACAGAGGTTCTCCCCCCCGGGAAACCGCTGCTGCCGGGGCCTCTCTCTCCCCCACCCCCGGCCACCCCTTCCCTCTCCCTCTCCAGCAGCGGCGGCCGGGCCTTGGAAAGACCCGGGGAGGCACGGCAGCAAGCGCTCTGTTTTGCTGGGGGTGGCTGAGCCCCCCCCAGGAAATTTGGGGGGTGGCTCAAGCCCTCGAGCCCCCTGTACTCTACGCCTATGAGTCATATGTTCTATGTTGCTAATTACATTTAACTGAAAAGTTTTAACAATGGGCAAGCCCACCAGATTTTATTAAAATCCATATTAATAGGTCCAGACAATATTTTTATATTTTTGTGTATATTTTACACACACACACTGTCTTGTTGGAGGCATGCTGTATGGTTTATAAGTACTACAGTACTAGTCTCAAGTACAATGATGCTTACAGCATTAAATGGGCCTGTTGTTAATACTGTATGCCATTCATGGTCAGATATTTTCTAGTACTTTATATAGTACTTCTAGTACATCTATATAATTGAGGTACAACACCTTTTGTTTTGTGCTTCTAATAAATAGTAAGCTCTCAAATTCCATTAAACAAATGTGAAATTTTTGCTTCTTTTTTAGTACCTATCATCTCAATGGAAAGGATTGGAACTATTTGATGTCTATATTTCTTTCACTTAAGTTTGTTCTGCTATTACATATATGAATCTAGGGCAACTATTTAATAAACAGCTTGATAGTAGTGACAAATAAATTAAGCTCATATACTGAAACTATACCATGGATACACATGTGGATTATGGATAAATCACATAACTTCAAATCTGCATGACTGTGTTGGTTTCAAGTTCGAGTTCCTGGTTTCAGTAGATAGTTGCATAAATGCCAATCTTTAAAAATTATATAATAATGTTATTTTAGATTATACCAGAAGTTTGATGTGTACAGGTCATTATAAAATAACTCAGTTATGATACAGATATCTCCTGGTAATAGAATTTGCTTTAACTTAATTTACAGTTCCACTAAATGACAGTGTGCCAATGATCACTACACCTAACTGAAAGTTAAAAATGCAATAAATGGCAGAAAAAACATATACAACTGCATGGCTGTAGCTCTAAGTATATATTATTTAAATGGTTATAGGAAAAAGCTGTTAAAATGTAAATAATAAAAAATAATTTCAACATGATTGTGCTTGTAACTTACCTCATACATTTCTTCCATAATGGAAATGAAGCTGCAATAAATTGGATTCCCAACAAATCTTTTATCCAGGCACTGACCAGACCTGTACCTCTTTATATTTAATCAGAATTTATTTTTTAGCATCACTTCCTAGTATCCAAAGTACCTTACAGTTTTTACATAATTTATCTATACAACCACTTTGTAAGGCATGTGGAAAATTGAAAAATAAACTTTTACGTAGGCTGTGGACAGACTGGTAGTTTGCCGCCCCTCCGCGGCGCGGCAGACTAAGGTGGGGGGAATTTCCCCCACGGCGCGGTGTTCGCATACAGCCGGAAGGAAGCTGCCTGCAGCGTTCAGACTGTGGGCGGCTTCCTACGGCAGCAAGCGGACGCCGCGCGGCTCCCCCTCCCAGCACGCGTTCACACCCGCTCCGGTGGGTGGAACGCGCGCCACAGCAGTCGAGCACCACTTTGAAGTGGTGCTTGGCTGCTGCGGGAGGAGCACGGCGCAGGACGCGATGCGTCCGGGCCGCCTCCTCGGGGCAGATGTGGCTGTCTGAATGGCCGCTCTGCCTCCGCTTTTGAAGCGGAGGCAGAGCGGCCGAGACTGCCAGTCTGTCCTCAGCCTTAGTATTTCTGAATTCTCACTCAGTCAAATACTTTGTGAGAAGTAGAAAATGGAAACCAGAAGTTCTGAACCCCCTTATTATAAGCATGAGATAAAGTAATGAATGAAGAAGATTGAAGTTCTAATTGTGCACAATTAATATAACTTGGGAAGGGAACATGGCATGGTACAGCCCAATCTCATCAGATCTCAGAAGCAGAGTTGGCACTTGAAAGAGGGACCACCAAGGAAGACTCAGCAGAGGTATGCAATGGCAAACCACCTCTACTTGCATCGAAAGCCCCATGCTGGGATTGCCATAAGTTGCTGTGACTTGACAGCACTTCAACTTGATTAAAATGAATGTAAAATTTTGCATCATTGTATCTCTCTTGCATGCATAATTTACCACTAAGCAGAAGTTGAGTGATATTGCATTTAAGTTTATGTTTCCAAGCACACACTTGTTAAAGTTCCACTGAATTTCCTGTGACCCACTTCCAAGAATTAGATGTATTGATCAGTCGGTCACATCTGATCATCTCAATATGTTACTAAAATTATGTTACTCAATATGTTACTAAATTATACCTAATTCTTTATTTACTTATTACATTTATAGTTCATTTTGATGTTCTGAAGGTCGTCAAGAGGGTTCAGAACTTTGGGCAGTGAACAATAATTACTTCTTATAGGGTAAAATATTTAGTAATAGGATGAATTTTTTGATTGTTGGTGTTCTAATGCTTAATTATATGGTATCCACCAAATTACTAATGGATCTCAGAACCCTTGGACAAGGAAAACAGCAGCAAAAGTAAAAGTCCCTGGCCTCTTCTGCATGTATACTTTACCTAGGATAGGCATCTGTCTTACTACAGTGTTAATTTTTCATTCCACAGCTCATTTGCTCCACGTCTGGTTGATGCTGTTTTTTTGTCATTTTATTTCTGTTTTTTCTGAGTACTCATTTTTTCCAAGCTGATTTCAGGTTAGCTTGATTCCATGTGCAAAACACTTGTACTGACATTTTTTTCTTGATGTGAATCTACACCCTCTTGGAAAATCCTCTGATGTTTCCATGTCCCCTTCTACCTTTTCCCTCACCTTCCACCTCTCCCCTCTGGCCCGCAATTTTCTTTTCTCTCATGTTATATTAGTGAGGTGCAGAACATTTGAATCAAAGCCAAGCACACAGAAGATCAGAAGTAAGGTCAGCCTGTAGAATTGTCCACTGTAGCAAGTTCCAGCTGCTGTGGTACATGCTCATTGTAGGATCCTCCAAAATAGCAATGATGATAGGGCTCTAAAAGGTGTGAAAGTCAGTTTAAAATACAAAAGGGGAAGAGGGAATTTGTTCAGTGCTCTTAAAGCTAATAGAATTATGTATTTTATTTTATTTTTAAAGAACCATAGAAGTAACTAATTCATGGTTATCACAAAAACCTTTTTAAAAGCTAATAGAATCATTGGAATGTAGGTTTGGGGGACTGGGAATTTAAATAGTTTCCCTTTCCTACATTGTTCACATGCTCCCAACTTTTTAATAGTAGTATTAAAATATAGGTAAACCTTAAGGAGATAGGTATGTGAACAAATATTTTAAATAAATATTTCTATCATCCATGCGTAATCAGTTATTTTGAAAAATTTCAAATTTTACTAAGATTGTCCCTGAGCAGCTCCTAGTTTGCTCAACTAATTTTTGCATTTTTATTTTTTTCGCTGTACACAGTATTTTATCTGCTCTTTTTGGTTCTATTTATTTTACATATAATTTTCAGACATAGTGTTTCATTACAGAATGATGTGGAATTGACTGCAAATGAAGGCAGGAGTTCAGAAAGAAATACATACTTCAGAAAATATTATTGCATTTTTTTAGGTTTATGTAAGGCAGTGATCAAACTGTATTTGTTCTCAGCAGTATCACTAGATGTTCAATGACATGTGAAAATTTATTCATGAAAAATTACATTTTAACACATTTAGGTTAGCTGAAGAAAAACACACAATCAGGTAATGTCCTCTTTCTTATTAATTTTATTGTTGATATGCTGGAAGAAGCAAGAAATGCACTACAATAATATCAATACTTTTGTTATTTGCATGATAGTTGACAAATGGTGATACTCAGCATATTTTTATTCAGAGAAATCGAAAAAAACACTTTTTTAAAATAGCAGAAATGTTGAATGTCATTTTTTTTTAAAAAAATAGGTTTAATATATGATAAGAAATGCTGAGATATCAGAGTGTATTTCTCTTGATTGCACTGGACTATTTTTCCAAATGAACCTACACATGTACTAATCTGTGTGCTGGTAAATGTAGAGCATACAGCACAATAATCCTCTGACCAGTGCATGGCTGGTTCCAGGTTTTCGTAGGCCATGATCTCTCAGGTTCTGCCAGGTTGCTAAAGGAATCCAAAATTGTAACCAAGGTCTTGTGGGTTTCCTTTGCAATACAATACAATTTGGGTTTCCTTTGAGTTATAGCTTCCTAAATTCATTGAAGTTAATGGGCTTAGAAGGTTGTAACTCTGTTTAAGATGCTCTGTAAGGACAGAAAGTAATATTGTACAGAGAAGGTACAATGAAACATAGACACTGTGAGCCAACACTGTCTCTTCCTTCAAGCCTGTGCACATCTTTTCATCTTGTGATTTTCTGCATCTATAAGAGAGACAGGAGAGAGCTCCATGCAATAATGCTTGTGAGTGTGCTTAGTGTGCTTGAAAAAACCTTCCACAGTCTGTTTATACAATAACTATAGTGATATTACTTTCTGTGATGTTAAGAACAAGATAATAATATAAAATATTAACTGTAGACCAGTATTAAGTTATGAATAATGAACACAAACTGTTTGAATCAGTTTTGCCTTTTATTTTGATTAATTTCTCACAGCATAGTTGATGTTTCTAAAACTTGTCAGAACTTTCATCACAGAGTCATTAATGAAATGTTGACATTATCAGCAACTCTTCCTAACAAGTATTTTATTACTGTATTAATAGAGTGTATATTGTTAGAATTACAGAGTTGGAAGACAGCCAAAGGTCATTTCACTCAGACTCCTGAACTGGCAAGATACCCTATGAACAAACTCCTCCCAATAAATGCGTCATCCAAGTCGGTTCAAAAGGTAACTATACAATGTTGGAAACCTGTTTCCATTGCTCAGCCATTCATACAGTTAGATCATCCTCTCTCTCTCTCTCTCTCTCACACACACACACAGGATATCTAGACTACTTCTATTCTCATTCAGACTAAATCCATTGAATCTCATCAGTACTACCTTAGAAAATAATAAGCAGTCCATATATATTCCTGGTCCCTTTTCTTTTATGCAGAGGAAGTCTGATTATTTAATCAACAGTTATTTGTGTAAACATTCATATGTGGAAAGATCCAATGCATCAGTCCATTTACAGAGTAGGTCAATCTAATAATCACACTAGGGTTGCCAAGTCCAACTCCGGAAATATCTGAGGACTTTGGGGTTGGAGCCAGAAGACTTTGGGGGTGGAGCCAGGAGACTTTTGTGATGTCACTTCCTGTGATGTCACTTTCTGTGGTGTCACTCCCAGGTCAAGTGGCAAGTGATGTCACTTCCCCTTTAGATTATGTCACTTCCAGTACACTCTTCAAAATACACAACAGAAAGGTCTAAGATCCTAAGGCTGAACACTGCCAAAAACCAGAACTACACCTTCATGCAGCAGAATCACAACTGTCTTTTTAAAAAATCATGACTAGAATCCAGAGAGCTAAGTTATATTTGAATACATGTATTGTGCATAATCACATCTGCCCAGGGGCTGTTAGCCGAATTGCTTTAATTTATGTTTAGCAATCAGCAAAATACACGGGTTCTTGCCAACTATACCAGGGTCCAACTCCTCCCGGGAGTTCTCAAGGAAAGAGGCACGTGAGGCAGATAGCAAATTAAATGTTGTTTACTTAATAGTGTGTCTCAAGCATACCAAAAACGTAATCACACACACACTCACACAGGCCTAAGGAAACAAAGACAGAAGATAGCACGTTTGCATGAGCAGGAATTCGTTGGTGGGGAAGCAGTGCCTTACCTTAGATGAGTTGTCCGATCGATGGCAGGATTGGATGGGGAGAAAATAGAAAGACTATGGGGACATGAGGCTCGAACCTGCGAGACCACGTGGTTCTCCTGGATCGCGATTCCAGAGAGAGAGGATTAAAGATGGAGGCAAGGGTTGGGGACAGTAAGCTGGACTGAAGAGGTATTTAAAGCAGACAGGGGACGATGGCTCAAGAGACCAAATGCCTCTGTGCAAGGTCTTTTATTGAGGGGGTCTTGGGGCGGGCTGATCAGGTCACATCCCACTAACACACCTTCTAGGTGGTCTGTCCCTCTGGGACCCTTCCATGGGTTAAAGGTGGACAAAGGGAGGAGGGCAAGGGGATGGACAGAGTTGCAAAACTATGATCTCACCAGGAAGTGGACTTTGGTCAGGGGTCCAATGACTCACCTGGCCACATCTATTGTTAGTCAATGACTTTGGCCGACTGGGTGACGGCCCAAACGTTAGTTGCTAGGCAACTTCGTTAGCATAACTATGCAGGTACGTTGGAGGGGGCAGGGGTTGACCAGCATGCTGGAACAGAGAGAGAGAAACCTCATGGCAAGAGGCCTTTGTCTCTGTCCCAGGTGAACTGTCTAGGGTGTCAGCCTCCTGGCATGGGCTGGAGCTGGCTCCTATCATGAAGAAAGCACATGGCCCTTCCATTACAGGCAACCCAAAGTTCAGGCTTATGAATATCACAATTCATAAGAGCACTAGCAGTGCCTTGCTGGCCAACAGGGCTGCTTCTAGATGAGGAAAGGACAATTCCCAGGGCTTTTTTTCTTCAACAAATTTCTTTTAAAAATGTTATAAAGTTCATGATTTTTCAGTATACGTATTGAAAACTTCCATTTCCATCTTGAGAGTTGTGGCACCTCCCCCCCCCCCACCAAACCCTGAAAATTCCAAATAGCTGTATTGGCTTAGCTGGACAGTGTTCCCTCTAAGCTGAGTTAGTGTGAGCTAGCTCACAGATTTTTAGCCTCCAGCTCACACATTTTTCTTAGCTCAAAAAAGATGGCTCCAAAAAAACCTAATTGATGCAGCAGCCAAATTGCTCGCTCATAATTTTAATGCCAGCAGCTCACAAAGTAGAATTTTTGCTCACAAGACTCCACAGCATAGAGGGAACATTGGCGCTGGAGCTGGAGGGAGGAAAATCAAAACTCATAAGAACATAAGAGAAGCCAGGGTTGGATCAGGCCAGTGGCCCATCCAGTCCAACACTTTGTGTCACACAGTGGCCAAAAATACCAGGTGCCCTCAGAAGGTCCAGGACCCTAGAAGCCCTCCCACTGTTGCCCCCCAAGCACCAAGAATACAGAGCATCACTGCCCCAGACAAAGGGTTCCATCTAGACCTTGTGGCTAATAATAGCCACTGATAGACCTCTGCTGGATGGGGACAGAGAGAGAGAGAGAGAGAGAAAGTCAGACAGACAGACAGACAGAAGAAAGAAAGAAAGAAAGAAAGAAAGAAAGAAAGAAAGAAAGAAAGAAAGAAAGAAAGAAAGAAAGGGGGAGGGGGAGAGGGAGAAGGAAAAGAGTTGGGGCAGGCAACTTACCAGAAAAGGGAGGGCAACGCAGCCTGGCAAGCCAAAGCCAGGCCTCTCAGTACAAAGGGCCTAGCCTGGGCGGGGCTTTCTCTTGCTGGCTCTGCTGTTAAAGGGGAAGCGTCCTATAAGGCTTTTTCCTGCAGGCTCTCTGCAGGAACTTCCCCTTTAAATGGTTCAGGCCTGGCTGGGAAGGGGCGGGGCAGGCTCAGAGACCAGCTGGAATGGCGCTCCCCTGTGTTCTGAAAAAGAGCCCTGCTTACCAGCGCACACTAGAAAGAGACTGGAGGACTGAGCAGCCATTTTGTCCCCACCAGACAATTTTGAAAAGGCGGGGGTGAGGAGTTAAAATCGGGGTTTCCCCCGCCCTCCCGGGGGGCTTGGTAAGCCTAAATCACACTGAGCACATCTACCATTGTTGGTGATGTTGACCATTCAAATTGGTCTGTAGTTATCATTCACTTCATTATTTGATATAATCACTTATGATAACTCCTAACTGTTCCAAACTTGGGATTTTTTGTTGCATTTGTTATCCTTCAGTCAAGGGAAAGGAAGGAAATATAGTAAACATCAACTTTTATTTCTTAAATATACACCAGACATAAACTACAACACCTTCAGAACAAAATCACCAGTGCTGGAGTCTGCTTCTTCCTTCCCTTTTCCCAGAGTGCCTCTTGGTTATGTCTTAAAAAGGCAGTAAGAAATAAACAACCAAACACCATTATTAAAACAACTATTATTACTTATTACCTTTCACACTATTAAGGCTTTTAATATGAAAATATGCTTGGCTTTCATAAAAAAGAGGGAAGCTCAGGAGGCAGAAAATAGAATATCACAAGTGGAGACCTGCAAGAAACTTGCGGGATGGTTATCCCATTCATCACACCTTTGCTTCCTCTCTTCTCCCCCTCAGTAACACTGAGTTACTGCTCATCTCCAGACTACAGAGATAACTTTCTATGGAGAAAATGGATGCATTGGAGGGTAGAGTTTATGGCACTGTACCCCACTGAGGTCCCTGTCCTCCCCAGGCTCCACCCCCAAATATCCAGGAGTTTCCCAGCCTGGATCTGGATCTGCTGCTGGGGGTCAGGGGGGGGGGTACTTGGCAACCCTAGACTGCTGCCAGTCAAAACCCTGCCTTTTACAGACAGAAACAGTTGGAACCTCCCCCCCTCCCCCAAACATTCTAATCTCCTCACAGTTGACGCCTGGAGTTGAGGCCATTTCAAAAAGTATTTTGGGGGATTCTACGGTCACTGAAGGGTTTTTTTAACTTTTCAGATTTTTCTGCACATGGGGGGTGTGCCCCCCATGTGTAGGAAAACCTCCCTGCCCCCCAGGTGCCCCCCCCACTGATTTAGGTATCCGCATGCAGGGGGCGCCTTTGGAATTAGATATATAGATGGGGACGGAAATTTGATGTGATAATATTGACAGTCTATTGTAGCAAAAGATTAATGATTTGAATATTCTTTCTGGTGTGGGTTTTCTCTCCCAAAATCAGGACATTTTTGGTGGCAGTATTTTCTGGTACTGAGTACCAGCACCTTTTGGGGGAGAGGGATGTCTCAAGCTATGGGTGACAGGTCCATTAGAGATGCCGGTGGGGGGACGTTCTGGGAGCCAGAAGCATCACCCTGACATGCCAATGTCACCAGAAGTGATATTGGATACTGTGTCTACATCACCCAGAAGTGACATAGGCATGTCAGGGGCGGTCCTCTGGTTAAATCACCCTCAAACCATAGTTTTGCCCAAAAACCAGAGTATCACTTCCAGGTGATATAGGTACATCATGTGATGTTGCTGTTTGGAGGGAAGGGGGATTTCTTCAGCCAGCTCACCAGAGCAGGCAGGAGCCTGCAAAACCAGGAAAGGTCCCATCCCCAACTAGAGAATGGCAACCCTGTCTCAAGCCCTGATGGGGAAAATTGGTGGAAAACAGACAAACCTTATATAAGTGTAAGAAACAAACAACCACACCCACACAAAATGAAGAAACAAACAACCACACCCACACAAAAACCCACTGTCCAGGATTATCTAGAGGGAAAATTGGTGGAAAACAGACAAACCTTATATAAGTGTAAGAAACAAACAACCACACCCACATAAAATGAAGAAACAAACAACCACACCCACACAAAAACCCACTGTCCAGGATTATCTAGAGGCTGCCTGGTTACCACTGAGTCAGGGGTGATCCTTCTGCCTCTGTTTTGTTCTGTACTGGGCAGAGATTTGTTTACTTGTTTTTATGCAAAATATAGCAGAATGCAGCTCACAGGCACTCAGATGGATGGAGTGGGGGGGAGGGAAGGCAGTATTTCAAAAGTATCCTAATTATGATTTGTGTATACCCTTAACACAACAAAGCCCATGAGAATGAAGATATTGGATTTCATTGTGGAAAACAAAAGCCCTGTTCACATGTTACTGTGAACATATGTACATCCTGCCTGTACATGTGTACATCTATTTGTAAGAAAGGTAGGGTTGCCATCCCCCCAATGGGGGTGGGGGTTTACCCACTTTTGGGGGGCCCAATCTGCTGCAGCTCATCTGGCTGGCAGGGAGAGCCTGCCCCCGAACAGCCCCATCCACGCTGACATGCTCGGCTCAATGATGTCACCTGGAGTTGACATCATTGTGCAGGGCATGTTTTGGACACTCTAGCATCCAAGAAAAAACTCCATGGTAACCAGGATCTACCAGGAAGCAGGCTGGAGCCCTCTGTTGGCAATAGTTAGTGGCCTGGCAACCCTAAAGAAAGAGCCAAAGTGTGTTCATTTTACAAATGAAACCAGGGACCAATACCTAGGTAATTGTGGGGTTTGTATCACATGTTCATGTCATGACTGTAACATAGAATTAATCAGTTATGTACAAAGAACAATCAAGTGTACACTGTGCACAGATTGTACATACATCCAGTATAAATTGTGAACAGGGCTAAAGTAATTTTTTGTTTAAATTATCATCTGTATTATACTGTTATATTTCATTTTAAGGACGTGTTATCTCCCTTGAGTTTCAGCAAAAAACATGGATGATAAAAGTAGTATATACACAGATAAAAGTACTATTTCTGTTGATATGGTTTCCCTAATGATTGATAATATCCCCTTGACTTTTGCACATATGAGCAACTTTGAATTGTGATATGACTATTATGTGCAATTTAACCCTTATTTGTTAATTTAGTTAATATTTAGGCCATTGTGAACTGTGATGGTCACTTTAACACCTTATAGACTTCCAAATTAGAAATGAACAATGGATTTTACCATGTAATTTTGTAGATCTTACTGAAGGTATAAACAGAGTTTTAGCTTTCGTATGGGTTTGTATATTCAGACTTGCATATTCGATATGGAGGGAGGCAATTGTTAAATTCCGGGAATAAAAATGTAAACAATGGTAGCTGCAAAGGAAAATGTGAAAAATAAAGCCTATTTTGTTTTAAATGGACTTAATGGCAACAAACTCAAAGTATGTTATTTCCACACACTTTTGTTCACATGCCATTAAAGCCATTAAGTCACTATTATCTGGATTTGGTATTGTGAATGACATTTCAAATCTTCTCTGAATGCCTTTTAAACTCATCAATCCAAACATGGTTTTTATATTTGTTTTTCTAGTTAGACACACTGCATTCCTATTAAAATATTTATAAGTAACTATAATTAATGAAAAGAGTAATTTCCCCCTGAAAATATGAGCCAGCAAAATCATCTTGACATTTGAATACACATTTAAAGGGTTGCATTTCCTGGGGGAAAAATATGCTATTACTGAAGTCCTAATTCCATAGATGTAATGACTCAAATAAGCATGAAGTGCAGCCCCTGGTATTGAAACAAAGTCCTACACATCCAAACAGTCCTACGTTTAGCCAACACAACAGAAAATCAAAGCATATCATAATAAGATTGAAGCTTTGGCAAATATAGGGGGAAATTTATGGCCACAAACACATATATATTGTTAGCTTTATTTGAATTTTGGCATTCTCAGGGTGAGTTTATATAATTATTGACAGAGAGAAAAAAAATTATCATGTAATAACATTTTCCTGTCATTTTCCTGCAGTGAAGCTTTGTTTTAGATACCCCACCTACCGCCTTTATGATCAGATTGATATTGCACATGTTTTTTGGTGTTCAGTTATTTGGATGTAGTTATTGGCAGTGACATATCATACCTGAAAAGGGGCTGCGGTGGCTCAGAGGTTAAGATGCTGAGCTGCAGACCTGAAGGTCTGTAGTTCAGCAGTTCAAGACCCAAGTACTGCATGATGGAGTGAGCTCCCATCTCTGGCCCCAGCTCCTGCCAACCTAGCAGTTCGAAAACAAGAAATTGCAAGTGGATAAATAGGCACCACTTCAGTGGGAAGGTGACAGCATTCTGTGTGCCTCAATGTTTAGTCATGCTAGCCACATGACCGCGGAAAAGTCTTTGGACAGTGCTGGCTTTTTGGCTTGGAAACGGAGATGAGTACCGCCCCCTAGAGTCGGATTTGACTGGCTTTCATGCAAGGGAAACCTTTACCTTTACCTTTTAACATACCTGAACTCATACAAAGTGGTACATTCTCATACTTTGTAGTTCATATTTTTCAGTTTATTTTGACAGTCAGCATAGATAGGAAGAAAGTACCAAAGTGAAAGTATAACTTCACTTCTTTTAGCTAATCAGAAAAGAATGTTGCACTTTAACAGTTTTTTTTAGAATCTTCATGTACCTTATAGAAAATTGGTATAAAATATTTTCAATATTTTCAAAATATAATCAGTATAAACAATAAAATTACACAAAATCAAAATGCCATACAGTAAATGCCAGTTCAACACATGATCAATTATAAGCCATTTATCCCAAACTAAAAAGCCCTGCTGAGTAACACCATCTGTTTCAGAAAGTCAGTAATCTAGAAACCTTTTTACCATTGTCACTAACAGACCATTGTATAATAGTGGTGTTGTAACTAAGAGCCCTGACTTGGATAGCCCAGGGAAGCTGAATCTTGTCAGATCTCAGAAGGTGAACAGGCTTGGCCCAGGTTAGTATTTGGATGGAAGAAATCCCAGGGTTGCTGTACAGAAGAAGGCAATAGCAAACCACCTCTGTTAGTCTCATGTCTTGAAAGCCCTCTGGAGTCTCCATAGGTAGGCTGTGACTTGAGGGCACTTCACACACACACACACACACACACACACACACACACACACACACACACACACACACAAACTCACCATGGCCTCAGATGAAGGAGGATCAAATTCCTTAAGGACATTGAAAGGAAATGTGAATTACAATAGTCAGTTAAATGTATGCTGACAAATTATCTTGTATCAGCTATATTTTATTTATTTCAAAATCAAGAACAAATGCTGGGCCTCCTTCATCTCTAAAAACACTATCACAAGCTAAGAATATGCATGCACGTAAAAGCTCATACCCTGAATAAGACTTTGTTTGTCTTATAGGTGCCTAGGGCTGCCAAGTCAGCCCGGGGGGCGGGGGATCCCCCGCTATAGGGGTTCCCAATCCACCGGCCCCCACCCCAGAAGTCGTCTGGTGAGGACGACTTCCCCCGTGTAATGACGTCACCCGTAGGTGACGTCATTACGTCGCCGTGGTGCGCATGCAAAGCGCACGTGCCAGAAGAGCTCCCGGGGGGAGAACAACTCCCCCCGCCGGTAAGTCGCCGGTACTTGGCAGCCCTATAGGTGCCACTGGACTGAAATTGTGTTCTGCTGTTTCAGACCAACATGGCTACCCATCTGGATCTGTCACAAGCTAAATTACTAGAAACAATTGTGGGGAAAATGTTAAAAGAGTTGTCTTAACCTTTTCTAATAAGAGTTGGACCACTTCCTAACAAATACTTCAGTTTAGTAGCAGCCTCAGTATGTTTTCTCCAAAACTCCCAACTGGAATCCATAAACATACTGAGTGGAGACAGGCAGCTTCTTTTTCTGCTGAGTGAAAGGCCTGCAAAACTGTCCTGGATGGTGTTATTATGGGGAGGAAAACTGCTTATAAATATTATGAAATTCATATTAGATAGAGCCATTGATTCCTCTTATTCTCTTTTTTCTCTTTTAAAAGAGGGATTTCACTTTCATTTCTCTTTGGTTTCTCTTCAGAGGGAAATCAGTGCAGTAGCACTTTAAAGACTAACAACATTTGTGGTAGGGTATGAGCTTTCATGAGTCATTGCTCACTTCTTCAGATTTCTACTGCTACAGATAGACTAACACTAATACTTACAGCCACCTTGAGCCTGCTTCAATGGGGAGGGCAGAGTACAAATCAAATAAATAAAAATAAATAAATTACACACCTACCCATCTTAATTTTCAGCTCTTGCAGTGGTTTTATATTACACATCACAGGGTAGTGTTCTAGCAGGAGGACCCTGACAATTACTTAGCTTTGCTTCCGAGATCTGACAAGATCAGGCTTTCCTGAGCTATCCAGGTCAGGGCCTTTAGGAACTTTTTTTGTAGAAAAAGAGCATACTAATTAAAGTCTGTCTCATATCTTGCTTGTAATCACTTATTTCTGATTGATCTATTAAGTCATCAACATAATGAATCAACTGATTTGGCTTGGCCATTTGTTTTAGCATTTGTTTCTCATGTACATGTAAAATACTAATAGAATACCTGATCTCATAAGCAATGTGAATCCAAAAATACTGAACTTCTTTCTATATCCTACCTTGTCAACTCTAAATCTAGTGCTGTCTAGACTCTCCACGTATGTGGCTGGTCCTCACACAATCTCTTCCATTATAGCCTCCCTTCCTTTTTTGCTGCAGGATCGCTTCACCTCATCAGACAGGTCAGTATCACCCAACCAACGAAATACCTGCTAATGCAAATGTCTCTATACCTTTCTTGCCTAATTTTCCTAGCTCTGTGTTGTTGAGTGTGTGGTTGAATTTTATTGTATGTGTGCAAACTCCCTAGTAAAGAAACCATTTCAGTAAGATTTGGTCTCTGCGTCTATTTCTGGAACTCTGGAATAAGTGGGACTTCTGTATACATAGGTTCCCGTATATGCCTGTTGTCATTTAATAACTATATTTACCCCATTTTAATAAAGAAATTACAGCAATTTGGCTATCATGTCTAAACATACCTTTAATTCTAGTTACTGTGCATATAGTGTATGGAGCTTATGGGTTTGTGGGGAATGATCCCTTCCTTCTGATATTTACAGTGACATGAAACTATTTGTCTTGGTCTGGTCCCCAGCCATGCTAATTCACTATATCAATCACCATTCTCTTGTTTCTTTTTCTGGGTCCCTAACAATATGATCAATTCCCTTAATTTAAAGCAGCTATTCTCCCATTGCTATAATTGTTCTTTCAGTTTATTACATAATAGAAGTCTGTTATTAATCTCATTTGCTGCATTGCTTGCAGTCATAAACATTTAGTTTATACTGTTGCATCACTGAGTCACACTGCAGTTCCCAATTGGACAGGAACATTTGACCAAAGGAAGTGGCAACTTTCACAAAATACTTCCAGGTAACTATTTAACCCCACACACACACCCACACACACACAGCAGGTGGTTAAAAGTTTCATATTCACTCAGACTCATTATCCTCTTCAGCAGCAAACAAAAGGGGGGAACAAGCCAATCTTCTGGCTGCCTGTCCTTGGGCAGCAACAGAGGTAGATGAGCTCATTTATGTGTAGGCAAGCTAAGTGCAGACATCTCCCCCCCCCCATGATTCCCCCACACACACTGACAGTTTAATCTGGCAATGACCTTCATTGCTGGCTTCTTATTGAGGAAGAAGAAACTGTTAGTCCTTAATTCAAGGGTGAAAAGCATATCAGAAGTATGTGTGTTTTAAAATACATGAAAGTTTCAGAGCTTTTTAGCAAACAAAATGCCTCAGAGGAAAGCAAATACTCTGAAATTCAGCAAGTATTGACTCCCACCAGAAACATGCCTTGGTGAAGGAAAAATCTATGGGAGAATTATATTGAATATTGTATCTAAACTAATCTACCCATTGGCCAGCTGATATAATGCTTCCAGTGCCTGCACTGCACAGGGGGACGAAAGGCAATGCAGCCCATGGGGATAGCCAAACTGTTTGTCATATGCATGCACGCCATGCTGTACAACATAGCCAACTGGAGCCCACCTGGACAAAGTACTGTGTACAGGTGAGAACCTCAGGAGTACTGCAAAATGGGAACAGGTTCAAGAACATGTGTGGCAGCTGAGGTGCTTAGGTTGGAATCCACAGTCATGTCCATCCACTATCATGATTGGTTAGGGTGAGTCATTCATCTAGAATGGTTGCCAAGCACAAATTTGGCCAGTGTCAGCTACACTGCCATCTCCCACCCGCGGGTTGGGACTCGACCAGTGACCTTACCCGTTGGAATGTGCTCATGTGCTGTTTAGCTGTCTGGCTTCCTTATCACGCCCTGCTTTTGTCTGCTACGCTCCCAGCTTGCCTGCTTCGCTCCCAGCTTGCTCAAGGTCTGGGATAAATCCTCCCCTACCATGTTATTCTTTTCGCAGCTGCTCTCAAAAACATTTAGTAGAAGTTCCTTCCTTGGGAACAAAAAGCACAATAACCTGTTTGCTGCCATTTCTGTGTGAAACCTGTTCAGGGGGCTGGAACAACTTTTTATGTTTTATGATTGGTGTAGTTGCAGTGAGGGGGTTGCTTAGTATAATACTAACTGTTTGTTTATAATAAAGTCATTACTAACAGGAAAAGTGTAACTATTCCAATAAGAACCTTTTTGCAAATAAAGGACTTTCTGGTTCAGGAGACCTGTTGCAGACTGCATCTTTTGGGACAATCTCACAGCCAGCCAGTGTGGCAACCATGCTGCTGTGGGTGGTGGGGGACAACCCTGACCTGCAATTCCTGATGACCTGCATGACCCAACTAACTGAAGTGACATGGGATTGAAGCAGCCAAGTGAAGCAGACCATGGTGTCTCAGTTTCATGAAAGATCAAAAGGATGGCCTTCCACCATGAGTGCAAGGTCGAACAGACTATGGGTCAACCCGGCTATCACCCTCTTTTCTTCCCAGAACACTATGATGGACCTCTGGGGCTATGCTGGGACAGCTCAATGTCATGTTGATACCACCCTCCCATTAAGCTAGTCCCCATGTTCTGCTTATCCCCCTAGTTCCTCAGCCCTCCCTGGTCCTGTGCCTCCCTCCCATGAAGCAGCCAGGGAGTGGGCTTGTGTAGCCGTCATCTTTTAGGCAACAACAGGGTCCAGAGTCTCATGGCCATGTAGCATTGCTTTATCACTGAGTCCACTGCCAGGGCCTGGAGGTCATACTCAGTGAGGCCAGGGCTGGTGGCAGGACCACTGGGATGAGCACCCATGTCAGGCTTCATTTCTTGTGCCACTATGGCACTATGCACTGAAAATACATCGCCTAAAAGGCCTTTGCCCAGGATAACATGCTGCAGGCCACCATGGAACAGACACCTTGTCTAGAGATGGGGTCTATGACTGATGCTACCTTCAGGCCTCTGCTCCCCCAGTACCAGCACTACTACACTCACCCTTATACCACAGGACTGGCACTGTTGGGACTTCTGGCAGTGATGCAATGCCAGAAGACCAAGATGGATCAGATGTTGATATTGCAGCTGTGGTGTCAGAGCAAGGTAGATGCCATCCACATGCTGCTGGTGGAGATGGAGCAGCATATGTGTGTACTACTAGTGGCTGTGGCCCTATGCAACATCCACCACTAGGCCTCGAGTGGACATGGGAGTTGTGACCTGTCTTCTGACATGGACACTACTAGAGTGGAAGATCAGTGTGGGAGCAACAGAAACCCCCTTGCAGTGGTCTGATGGGTAATCCACAGGGGTATGTTTGGAAGCTGACCTGGAGACGAATGGCTCACTCCCTCAGTTCGCCCAAATGTCCCAGGGCCTGGGCTGAGTATTCATGAAAAGGGCCATGCTCTTCACCTAAATGGTAGTCGAAAGTGGGAGTTTGGTATAGGTAAACTTCCATGGATGATGCAAATCTTGGGCGCTGAGAGTAAGGGTATGCAAAAAAATTCATTCCCCCCCCCCCCATTCAGGTCCATTGGACCTGAAAAATGTCAGTATTCTCAAATATTTTTGAATCCCAATATTAGTTTTATATTGGGATTCAGAAATCTGAATTTATTCAGTTCCATTATACCTTATGGGGACTGTCTCTGATTTGCATTTTACTGAATAAATACCTGGAAAATACTGATAAGGTATTTTTCAGGTATTTATTTGGCTCAGTAAATACCGACTGCACACCCCTAGCTGATAACACACTCCAGATAAGGAAAACAGTTCCACAGTGATCTACTGGCCCTCTACAGCTGTTCCCCTATCTTTGGTGCTGATCTAAAGTGCCCCCTGTGCACTACTCCTGCCCCTTGGATATATGAGTGCAACCATCATGGTGAAAGATACTAAACCCTGCTGTCATTGATAGCATGGGTTGCACCAGTGGGGTGCCATAGCGAATATTCTGCATCTACAAGTCAAACCCACACTTTTTTCCTAATTAAGGTGGACATGTCACTTATGACAAGTGGCGGTGGTGATCAAAGGCTGTTTTTAATTCATGCAATTGTCCTATCTCAGCTGCACAGTACTGTCCAACAAGCACCTTCCATTAAATCCTCATGGTTCAGGTTTGGAGCATGCCTTTGAGCGTTAATTTGTTGAATGAAAGGGACCTAAAAGGAATGCTGGCAAAAGGGGGAAACCCACTCTTGAAACTGACCAGACTCGGTTCCATAAACTAAGAAGCAGCTGCAAAGCCTCATTTGTATTGCTGAAGACTAGGGGATTCACTGCTCCCAAATATGTCTGTCTTGCATGTGGGGACCTGGATTTCCCCTCCCTTTCCTTTTTTTTTTTTTTTGGCAGAATTACTGAGGGGGGACTGTCAGCACCAACTTTCCCCAGTGAGCTGCTGTCACGCTGCAGAGTGGGGCTCATCCTGCAGCTCCCCAAAGGACTGGGGAGATGTGGGGATAAGAAAACATGTGGGATGGAAACAATCAGAGGGGAGGTGGGTGGAAAACAGTATGCTCTCTGCCCCCAGTGTGGGCAGCCTTGCTTGTTCTCCCACCATTGGTGGGTCATCGCTGAGAAGTTGCTTTGGGGAGCTGCAGTATGAGTCCCACTCTGCAGAGTAACAAAAAGAGAGAGTTGGGCAGGAAAGAGGCACTGTGGGACTGGAGCTTCTTGGTGGTTCCTGTGAGCATGGGGCTCAGCTTTCACCCCTTTCCTCTCATGTGAGGCACTCAGAGCAGCCCATTTCTTATCAAGGGAAAGCAGCAGGAGGAGGCGTACCAGCAGGGAACTAAACCTCCAGCAGCTCCTTGTAAACTCCCCCGTGTCATGTAATTTCCACCGCCTCTGCAATCTGTCTAGCAAAAGTCTCTCAGACTGTAGTCTTTGTGACCATGGTCAAGCAAAAATCTTCTTTCAGTAGACTAATGAGCTTGTCAAAAATAAATAAATAAATAAATAAGGCTACACATTGAAGAACAAGCCCAGCATGAAACCGACCAATAAGGAGTGGGAGGAATAACCTGAATGAGGGCAGAGGAGTAGCCTCCAAGGGGCCGAAAATGGGGGTGGGGGGAGAGCCAAAGGAACATGCCTGCTTTTGAATTAGCTTTGGCTTGGAAGGGAGGGAGGAGAAAATTCACTACAAAACCACTTCCAAATAGCCCAGGCCAACAGCAAATGGAAACCCAATTGAGCACTGAAGGGAGGAACAACAATGCGGAAGGGGGGGGATCTAGAAGGATGTGCACGGTAAACATGATAGCAATGCAGAACAACTAAGAAAACTCAACTAACATTCTCAATGATAACAAGGCAAAACACCAGTACAGAACAGACCACAGCTTAGAAGGGGGGGGGGGGGCTGAGGTGCTGTGGGCTCACAACAGAACAAACAGATGCATATACAGGGCCAAAACTGTTAGCCTTTAGAAATCAGTACAGTTGAAGTATATCAGGAAAACTTTCACATTGTCAGTGGAGACAAATCTTGCATCACAAATGCTATACCCCAACAAACAGATTTGTAAATCTTGATAAACTGAATTTCATCTCTAAATCTCACCCATTTGTTTAAAAAATGGGCAGCTTTGCAGTTGCCAGTTTGCAACCAGAGATTCTCCTTTTCCCTTTATATATTATTGTGAAATAAAATGTGAGGTAGGCTTCTCTTACCTTGAACATTTCTTTTTAATTCTGGTTCTGTCATTTGCCATATTTCCCTTCCTGCTATAGTGAGCTGCTCAAGAAGCAGTTGTTGGTGGACAATAGGGTCAACATAAAAGTGTCTTATAGTTTGGAATTAGCTTTAAATAGGGATTTTTAGATTGTAACTTGGCAACTCTAGAAAACATCCACGTTCCAGGGCAACTCAAAAATAAACTAGTTTTGAGAGAGCTAAGCAGGAAATGTCATTGTAGCACTCTAGGAATTTCCAAAATCTCAGTAGTTTATCATTGATTTGAAAATTCATACAGCATCATGACCCCTCCTGTTCTGAAAGTGGTATCTTGGCATCGATTAACACAATTCCCCCCATTCTGCCTGCTGCTCCATAGAGCAAGAGTGGATAATGGGGAGCAACCACAGGAGGTTTCCTGCTAAAATTGGATAAGTGGTAACCCTAGCTGGAGCAACAATTATTTCTGCTTGGTGCTGGAGAACATGTATGAGTAAATAGAACTTCTTAAACCATCTGCAGATTTCCTTTATGCTTAGTATGTATTAAAGAATAGTGCCTGAAAACTAGAGGAGCAAAGGCAGAGGGGGATGGTATGAGGGAATGGATACTATTCCTCTCTACCCCAATCAAATATCCCTTTCACAAGATTAAACACTTAGACTGATTTTACACCTCCCCTCTAAAGTAGTTTGACTGCTGTCTTTTCCTGTGCTGATTTCACAGTGGTGTGAAATTTCACTCCAGGGGGTCTAAGTGCACTAAGAAACCACAATTGTTTAAAGCAGAATAAAGCGGTATTATACTAGCTTGACCACAGGAGGGCAATTAGTAGATATGGACATTTCAGTAGCAGCACGGTTTCACACCGCACAGAGGTGTGGGCAGGTTTTTTTGGAACTAGAATGATTCCAGCAGGAAAGTCAGATGTAAAATCAGCCTTAAAAGTCCCTTGGTCTTTCTTTCACTTCTTGGCTGCCTAGAGGTCATGCTCTTTGGCAATATGAGTGAATGCGTAAGGAAGGAATGAGTGTGGACAATCCCGTCTCATTTGGGATACCTTAGAAACAAGTTGCATGACTTTTATAATTAATTTAGGAATTTGATAATTTATAAAATCTATATGCCACCTCTACAGAGACATGCACATTGTTCAGGGGGCAAAGGAGAAGCTTTAAAAACAAGGTTGGTTCAGGTTGGTTTATTTTATTTTTTTGCTTGTTTCATTTAGTTTTCTTTTGGACAGACCACAGAATAACTCAATGATATCTAGTCAGGATATCAGACTGGAATGATCTTTCTAGAAGAACTCTTTCAAATTCATAAGCAGGCAATATTTCAATGCATAATCCAATAGATGCTGAAGTTATCAAGTATCTTTTTTATGAGCTATGCATCAGACCTAGAGAGATGCTCTCTAGAGCTAATCTCATTACACAAACAATAGCGATATGCATGGAAATTGTCTAAAGAACTGAAAAGAAACACACAGAACAAATACTGTTGGCAGATGATATTTCACAATGTGGAATATTCCAAGTATGTTATTTAATCATGAATAACCCCTGGGTATTATCATATCTGAAATTTTAGTAAGTAATCACAATAAATGGTTTGCATTTAGCAGTATTCCCCCAAGGGAATTCATGGAGTTCAACTGTTGCCTATGTTTGGAGTTAACTCTGCACCAACTTTTTCATGTACAAATGCAATATGTCCAGTCAGCTATCAGTGTTACAAACTAGCATCCTATAACCTCCAGCATCACAGTAAAAGAAACTGCTGCTATTCATTAATATAATCAGTGGATGGTCAAAACCTTTTGAGCTGAAGTTGCTCTTGGATTTTGGAAGGGTTTTTTGCCATAGTGTAGTTTTTACTTTGATGGCACATTATCAATTACATATCAAATTCCCCTGAGTTTTAAAAACATATGTGATATGGGTACTTTTGATTCAAGACATACCACCACAGAGCCAAACATAAACTAAAGATTTTTGTTGTCCCTGAACCAAAACATATATGTTTAGATGTGTTCTGGCTGTTATTCAACTTAGCTTCATTCCATTGTGCATTGCTTGTTCTTGCCACTTAAATTTATTCTATCCTTGAATTTTATTCACAGTTCTGTTCAGCATGCACAATAAACCTGGGAAAAGATGTTGTACTTCTAGAAATAGAATTCTGAATTATGTAGTCTATTACTATTGATGAAGGGATCTTAATCAAATTTCATTTACATTTAATTCCTTGTCATCCTTACAACTCCAGTTCAGCATATCCCATCAACTAATGAGAGTTTATTTAATAATTACCTTTTTACATCTGTCTGTGAAATGTAATCAATTGCTGCCATCAAGAAGTCAATGTTGATAGAGGAACTGTGGCTCAGTGAAAGAGCCTCTATTTTGCATGCAGAAGGTCCCAAGTTAAATCCCTGGCATCTCCAGTTAATAAGTATCAGGCAGCCGATGATGTGAAAGGCCTCCACGGGAGACCCTAGAGAGCCACTGAGAGCGTGAGTAGACAATACTGACCTTGAAGGATCAGTGGTCTAATTCAGTATAAGACAGCTTCATGTGTTCATGTGATATGGTATTATTACCGCTAAATCCCAGGATAGCAAAACAACTGCTTCTTAGAAAAGCAAAATTAACACTGATACTTAGTTAACCTAAAATAATAATTAAAAAACCTCAGCAACTTGTCTGGCATTATTTGTGGGAGCTTATAAGTATCAACATTTTACTTGAAAGCAGGCCATTGAACAACAACAATGAAAACTCAACATTTATAATTACTAGAGCTATGCATAAGAAATACAGCATATAATTTGCAGATAATATTGATTTGATGACAGGAACAGAACTAATAGTGTGACTTCTCTTCACATTTTAGTGAAGACTGGAAGATCGGTAGCTCGACAGTTCGAGAACCTAGTGCTGTGTGATGGAGTGAGCTCCCGTCTCTGGCCCCGGCTCCTGCCAACCTAGCAGTTCAAAAGCAAGAAATTGCAAGTAGATAAATAGGTACCACTTCGTTGGGGAGGTAAAAATGTTCCGTGCACCTTGGCATTTATTCATGCCAGCCACATGACCACAGAGAAGTCTACGGACAGCACTGGCTCTTTGGCTTGGAAACAGAGATAAGTGCCACCCCATAGAGTCGGATTCGACTAGCTTTCAAGCAAGGGAAACCTTTACCTTTACAAGAACCCACAAGGACTTGCAAATGACTAGGAGCAGGGTAACATCATACTTGTGGCCTATGAGGTCTTGAAATAGGCTTGCCAGTCCCCAGTTCCGGGCAAGGGATTATCCAGTTTTGCAGGCTCATCCCCGCTGGAAGCCAGCTGGCCAGCGGAGGAAACCCCACCCCAACAGCCATGATATGCCTTTAAATCTTGGCAGGACCTTTTTAGAAGAAGCTTGCAATCTGTTTGTGTTCGGGAATGTGTGTGTGCCTTTAAATCTCAGGAGGCATAGCCAACTTTGTAACATTCTAGAGTGATCTCTTCATGAATATGGTGACTGGTAGCCCAGCTTAAGAATCTTTTCAACTTTTAATCAGCATTGATTCAATCTTGATGATGATTTATGATATGAATTCATCTCTGAAGAAGAAGAAGAGATTGGATCCGACTCTATGGGGTGGCACTTATCTCTGTTTCCAGCCATCTCTGTTTCCAACCAGCCATGGCTTGCAACGCCAGGTCCAGATCACCTGGACTAGAGTCTGACTGACCGCCCAACAACAGATAGAGCTGGGTATCATCAGTGTACTGATGACAACCCAGCCCATGCCTCCGGGCAATCTGGGCAAGGGGGCGCATGTAGATATTGAACAACATTGGGGTAAGTACTGCTCCCTGCGGCACTCCACAAACCAGCAGGTGCCTTTGGGAGAGTTGTTCCCCAACTGCCACCCTCTGTCCCCGATCTTGGAGAAAAGAGAAAAGCCACTGTAAGGCCAACCCCTGAATCCCCGTATCAGCGAGGCAGTGGGCTAGTAGCTGATAGTCGACTGTGTCGAACGCTGCCGACAAGTCCAACAACATCAACACCACCGTACTGCCTCGATCCAGATGCCTCCGGAGGTCATCTGTAAGGGCGACCAGCACCGTCTCTGTCCTGTGTCCTGGTCGGAAACCGGACAGGAATGGATCTAATACAGAGGTGTCATCCAAAAAGCTCCGCAACTGATCTGCCACCACCTTCTCAATTAACTTACCCAAATAGGGTAAGTTAGATACCGGCTGATAGCTGGCCAATTCAGCTGGATCTAATGATGGCTTCTTTAGGAGGGCAGCCTCCTTCAGGGCACTAGGGAACACCCCCTTTACAAGGGATGTATTGATGATCTCCCTAAGTGCCCCTCACACCCCTTCATGGCTCACTTGGATTAGCCATGATGGACATGGATCAAGTCTGCAGGTGGTTGGGCAGACCAGTGAGAGCAAATTGTCAACCTCCTCCAGACAGAGCAGACTGAAATAATCCAGAATGTAACCAGAAGATGTGTTCAGAGCCTCAAGTTCTGCTACTGTGTCAACTGTGGCAGGGAGGTCCCGGCGGAGCAAAAAGACTTTATCTGCGAAAAAGTTCCCAAAGGCCTCACAGCTAATATCCAATTCTCTATCATTTAGTCTGCCCGTTGGCAGAGTCGTTAATGACTGAATTATCCTAAATAATTGGGCTGGGCAGGAACTTGCAGACGCTATCTCGGCTGCATAGAAAACTATGCTTGGAAATGCTACCAAAGCCTGATAAGGGACTTGTGGGGGTATGGCAAATTATACTTTCATTTAGTGTATATGCAGCTGCTGGGGAACCCTTTGAAAGCAAAAAAGGATGAGGAAATGAAGACTGTATTCAGTGGAACTGCACTATTGTATTTTTTTAAGAGAGTGGGAAGATCTCCAGGCTCCACCCCTGAATCTCCAGGCTCCACCCCCAAAGTCCCTATGTATTCCCTGAGTTGGACCTGGCAACCCTATCTTGAAATCAACTCATTTGCTATTTTCTTACACGTTGTTTTAGTCACCATAAATCTCTGTTGTCATATAACTGGTATTGTCATGACAGTGATTCCAATAGCTTCTTTAGGGAATTTTTAAAGAGCAAGAGTGGAACAGAACTTGCTCTAAAAAGTTAACACAGCATTGAGTGAACTATCTGAAACTTTAGGATTTTAATGAGTGTTTAACATGGTCTGTTGTCTTGGGACAGGGAATATGTCTTTGCAGTACCAACTTTTTACCACATGGTAAAATGACTGGGCTGCAGTGGCTCAAGTGGTTAAGATGTTGAATGCCGACCGGAAGGTCGGTAGTTCAGCAGTTCGGGACCTGAGTGCTGCATGACAAAGTGAGCTCCCATCTCTGGTCCCAGCTCCTGCCAACCTAGCAGTTCGAAAGCAACAATTGCAAGTAGATAAATAGGTACCACTTTGGTGGGAAGGTAACAGCATTCTGTGCGTCTTGGCATCTAATCATGCCGGCCACATAACCATGGAAACATTTTGGACAGCGCTGTGTCTTTGGCTTGGAAATGGAGATGAGCACCACATCCCTAGAGTCATATTCGAGTGGCTTTCAAGCAAGGGAAACCTTTACCTTTACCTTTATTTAAAGTGACTGGGACCTCCACTGCTGACTAATCTGAAGGAAGTCACATCATTTCTCCATGATTCACTAGTAAGACAGAAGTTCATACCCATCCCCTGGTTGTAAAGTCGTGAAAAGTAGAATTCTTGCCACTAATGCTGGGGAGGAGTTTGTCCCAGCCCACTAGCATTCAAAGGAGGCACAAAGCCCCATTGAGTGTTATACTGTCTAGGCAGCCAATAGAGGGGCATGGCTGTTCAGCATATATTTGTTGCTATGCTGAGCAGGATTTTGCTGCTGACTGCTACCCACCCATCCTCCCTTTGGCATCATGGGATTAGATAGTCACCAGTGGGGACTGAGTAGGAATTTTTGGGCTCCATGATGAGGGTGATTTATTATGTCTGGTCATTGTTTAGGCCATAACTAGTTTGGCAGAGACTGGGTGTGCTGATCATGATAGGTGGGGATGATTGGCAAACACCGTGAGACATGATGGAGGGGGTGTCTGGAACAGCACATCACTGAGTCTGCAGCAGGGCATAGCTAGGAAGGAGCAGCCCTTGGTGCTGAACAACATTTTTCTGATCCTGTCAGTGTCTGTTCAGTGCATCAAGTGATGCTGGCTGTGGGTCTGCTAGAAAAGGTAGCCACAGGCAGGCTGCCTTAGCACAACACACTCATTTAAATATGTTAGACTATTTAAATATAATGCAGATCAGTTTAATGAGTTACATAAACTAGTTAAACCTAAGCTATTGTCTCATGTCTTCTTTGAACAGGTGCCTGAGACAATGAACTGCAACATGGTACTGTGCACTAAGGCCCAAGGCCTTAGAAGGAGATCCTGCAGAGGTCCAGACATATCATCCATTTTGAGATGGGCAATATTGCTAAGCCAGTCATTAGAAAAATGATGATCATTACAGTATATGGTATCAAGTTTTTAAAAAAATTCTCTATGTATTTGTTGTTATTTAATTAGAAGTTCTTCCGAAAATCTGACTACATCCATGGTCATTATAGCATTATCTTGAAATCTGATATCTATTCTTTTCAGGGCTTACATTTCTATTGAAGTTAAATCCAGCTCTGAGAAGCCAGTCAGCACTATGAGGATTTTATACCATTGCTCTAGATCATAACTGCAAACAACTTAAGCCTTTGTTATGATCCAAAATTTGTATGCAGCAAGAGGATAAAAACAAATAAAACTTCACTTTAACAAATAATGAACAGTCACTTTGTAAGATATACCACAATACAGTACATAGATATTGTAGAAGGGATTAGGAAATCGATCCACATGAGCCTATTGATCTCTACAACTGACATATTAGTCTTTGAAAATGCCAGAGGATATCATAGAAGAAGGAAAGTTGATGAATTAACATTTTTAAGCTACTTGAATAGACTATATTCTATACTATCGTTTAGATCAGAATATTTTAGTGGTGTCACTAAAGTAGTCAATACACATTCATTTTAGTCAGGTTCTTTCCCACGTTTCATGTGCTGAAACATAAGACCTCAGATACCTCAGGGGAGGAAAAGTGAAATACTCTCTTTCACTTATATGGTCAGGATTCAGAACCATAAATGTGTAGGAATTTCTCATCATTTTACATGCAATGGAAATACTGAGAAAAAAGTAATCAGCCAAACAATTATACAAACAAATCAAATGCTATTTCAAATCCCTTAGACTTGTCTCAGCCTTCCCACTGACTTGCTCAGTATTCCCTTCTAGTCCTCCTAACTTTTGAGAAAGTTAATAGAGCCCCAGCAACCAGGTGCCTGAGCTGCAACAGCCTAGCAACAGCCACTGAGGGAAAAGTTAGCCCCACAGGAATGAAGCAGGAGAAATGAGGAGAGACAGCCATTTTAGCAGTTTATTCTGTCAGGGAATGGTGGCCAGGCTGGCAGTGGGCAGAAGAGAGGAGCAGATCCAGCACTCAGCCAATGGCATGTGAGTACTCTTGAGTGGAGGTTGATGGGCCAATGGCTAATGGAGCGCACAGCACAGCCAGTGGGGGAGCTTAAAAGTGCCGTATTAGGGCTTTTAAATATATCTCATAAAACAGAACTTGAGAAATTTGTATTTTATTCTTTCAATGTATAACATTAATTCATCATCATCTTGCCCAAAGAATTAGTAGCACAAGTAGTAATTAACTGTCCCCTTTTCACTTAATATAATGCAACAATGTCAGGGTGCATATATTATAATAAAAGGATCTTTCTGCCTGTGGCCACATAACTTATTATCAAGTGAAGCCAAGAGTCTCAAAACTGGTCACCAAGGTTGGACGTTTTGTGGGAGTTGCAGTACCACGTAGTCTCCAGAAACCACCACCTTACCCTGTTTTTTGCATTGGTGACTGGCAAGTACAACTCATCAGAAAATAAAGCTGGACATTTGAAAATTGGCTACCAAGTTCAAGATGATGATAGGAGTTGCTGTGCCAAAAATGAAGGGAATTAGGATGTTATGGCACAGTTTAGCTCATGAATTCTTCTGATATTTGAACATAAAAACAAGAGAAGTCATGTTGGATCAGGCCAATAGCCCATTCAATCCAATACTCTGAGTCGCACAGTGGCCAAAAAAGAAGGTGCCATCAGGACATAAAGTTTCATCTATACCATGCAGCTAATAGCCTCTCATGGATCTCTGCTCCATAAATTTATCTAATCCCCTCTTGAAGTTGTCTGTGCTTGTAGCTGCCACCACTTCCTGAGGCAGGGAATTCCACATGTTGATTACTCTTTGAGTGAAGAAGTACTTCCTTTTATCTGTTCTAAACCTACTGCTCATTAATTTCATTGACTGCCCACAAGTTTTTGTATTGTGAGAAAGGGAGAAAAATACTTCTTTCTCTACCTTCTCTATCTCATAATTTTGCAAACCCCTCATGTCACCCCTCCATTGTTGTTTCTCTAAGTGAAAGAACCCTAACATCTTTAACCTTTCTTCATAGGGAAAGTGTTCTATCCCCTTAATCATTTTAGTTGTTCTTTTCTGTATTTTTTCCAATGCTATAATATATTTTTTGAGGTGCAGTGACCAGAACTGTACAGAGTGTTCCAGATTAGGCTCCACCATCAATTTATACAGGGGCATTATGATATTGGCAGATTTGTTTTCAATTCCCTTCCTAATTATCCCCAACACAGTATTTGCCTTTTTTATTGCCATCACACACTGAGTCAATATTTTCAATGAGTTATCTACCATGACTACAAGTTCTCTCTCTTGGCCAGTCTCCACTAGTTCAGACCCCATCAATGTGTCGAGTTAGAATGTTCGGCTCCAATGTGCATTACTTTGCACTGGCTCATGTTGAACCTCATTTGCCATGTTGATGCCCATTCACCCAGCCTCAACAGATCCCTCTGGAATGCCTCACAATCTTTCCTGGTTCTCACCACCCTAAACAACTTAGTGTCACCCACAAACTTAGCCACTTCACTGCTTGCTTCCAACTCCAAATCATTTTTGGTTTTTTGCATTTTTCATATCTGTATGTGCACACGTGTGTGTGTGTGCATGTGTGTGCACCTGGAAGTCATAGTGACCTCTGATGACTGACCCCTACTTGGGGCCTGGAGGATATTCAAACAGGTGGCTGAATAAAGCCTACCTCTGCCTCCCAACTGCTGGTATTCCAAGGAGGTCTCCCATCCAAGTACTTGCCAGAGTCAACCCTTGCTTAGCTTCTGAGATCTGATGAAATTGGGCTTGCCTGGGTTATCCAGTTCAGGGCCCAACTCCAAATCATTAATGAACAAGTTACCGGACCCGGACTTCCGGTTTTGGCATCCTTAATGATGGGCGCGTCCCCAGAGAGCTCCGGGAGGCATGACCTGAGCCTGGTGACCAGGAGGGGTGCTGACTGGATATCGGCCCCCCTGGAGCCCTTGTAGGGGGCTCCCAACTGAGGTGCAAGGGGAGCCTCTCCTGAGGTGGCAACCAGAGGATCGAAGCTCCCGTTTGCCTCTACAGTTCCTGCCACCATGGCACCCAATGGCAAACAGAGGCGCACACTGGACAGCTGCAGGGACCAAGGCAGAAGTTCTCTTGAAATAAATAATTACCTGAAGATGCATGGCATCTGAAGATAAGAACTGTAAGTCTCTGTTGCGATTCTTTGATCTTAACTTGAAGCAGGAGCAGGGGTTTAAATGTCCCCCTGCTCTTTAAATCTGGTGATTCTCCAATGTGATCTTGAGGATTTATAACTTTAAATGACTGTGTTTTAAGCAAGTGGCTGCAAGCTGTTTAGTAGCCTTTGTGAAAACGGACTTTCTTGGAACTTTTAAAAACTTTCTGAAAGTGTAAACAAACAGCAATGACTGGACAGAGAGAGAAAATGGTGACCAGAACAAAGCCTTTTCCAAAAACTGCATCAGCACTTCCAGCAGCTAAGCCTCAAGAAAGCAATGACCTGTCTTCTGTGTTAGCTACAGTATTGCACCCTCTGATGGATCAGCTGACTACTGTAAATGCTAAACTGGACTCTTTACAAAAGCAGATTTCTGATGCTAATACCAGATCTGAACAAACAGCAAAGGAAATGGAAAAAGTCAAAGCTAAGACAGAAACCATCCATTTAAGACTGGCTGTGGTAGAAAAAGAGAGGTCTTCAGACAAGGATAATCTGTTGAGGCTGCAGATGGAAAGGTCAACATTCTTTTTAAGATTTCAAGGTGTCCCTGAACAGAAAGGTGAGAATCTCAAACAGCTGCTAAGTAAAGCATTGGCTCCAATGACAAGTCTATAGGCTGATTCTTTACAAAGCGATATGGATATGGTCTACAGGACCTATCCTGAATTTTTAAAGAAGAACCTGCCAGGATAAATTATGGTGAGATTCTCCAAGAAATCTACTAGAGATGTGGTGCTCAAGGCTACCAACAAGACACCTTTGAAGATCAAGGATGAAGATATTAAAGTCTTAAAGGATGTTCCATTTGAAATCAGGAAGGAGAGGAAGCCTTACAAAAGTTTAACTGCATTTCTCCAAGCAAGATCTATCATGTACAGGTGGATGACTCCTGAAGATCTGACATTCACTTATAAGGATAAGAAGCAAAAAATTGACTCTGTGATAAAGAAATTTCTGGAACAGCATTTGGAAAGGAAAGAAAAAACAATCCACTGAGAAAGAGCTGGAATTGCAGGAAAGCATATATGGACTGGAAAGTTCTGATTCTTCAGCAAACAATGAATCTGATGGAGAAGAACCTGACACAGAAAGGAGCATCAGCTCCCAGACCCCAGAAAGTCAAATAAGACTGTGTTAAAAGAAACGGAAAGAAAGAAGAAAATATGTATTGTTAATTTGAAAGTCTTTTTTTATTAAGTTTTATATGCTTTTGTCTTAAGTACAGTTATTTACATTAAATGCTTAGAGTTGTTAGTTAAGATTAAGTTACAGCTGCCTTGATATATTACCTATTTTCATGAAGCATTTTAAGCAATAACATTTGATATACGATAGCAACTTGCTCTGTATACCTTAGTGGTAGTTAGTGGAGTTTTTTTTTAGTTTAGTGTCTGTGTGGTTTTGTAGAAAAACATATATATATATATACATATATATATACAGGGGTCCATTGGGGCCGGAGCGAGGTGGAGCAAAACTCCGCCAGCTCAGGAGTGGCCACTAGGGCAGCCACGGGTCGAATCAGATTCTCTAATCTGATTCAGCCTGCTGCCGAATTGCCGCCGAAATTTAGTGGCAATTTTAAAAGCAACTGGAGGGGAGGGGGTTTGAAGGAGAGACTCTAAACTTGCAGGGTAGCTGCTGGGGACTCTTCTCAAAATACCCACCAAGTTTCAAGAAGATTGGACCAGGGGGTCCAATTCTACGAGCCCCCAAACAGGTTGCCCCCATTCCCTCCATTGTTCTCTATGGGAGGAAAAAAGTTAACATTTTTTCCCACCATAGAGAACAATGGAGGGGATGAGACAACCTGTTTGGGGGCCCATAGAATTGGACCCCCTGGTCCAATCTTCTTGAAACTTAGTGGGTATTTCGAGGAGAGGCCCCAGCAGCTACCCTGCAAGTTTGGAGCCTCTTCCTCAAATTCCCTTTCCTCCAGCCCCTCATATACCCTATGAGTTTTTGCCATTGATTTCAATGGCCCATAGGGTATAATGGGGCTGAAACTGACATTCCCTTTCTGACACACTTCTGGTGATGTCAGGGGACATGACATATATATATAAATATATATATATAAATTTATATATATAAATCAATCACCGGACCCAGTACCAAGCCTTGTGGTATCCCACTGCTCACCATCCTCTACTGTGAAAACTGCTCATTTATACTCACTGTCTGTTAATTAACCAGTTTTTAATCCACAAAAGGATTTGTTCTCATATCCCATGACTACTGAGTTAAACAAAGGTTTACTCATAAGCCAACAAGGGCAGGCAGCACAGACAGGAAGGGCTGAAAATAATCCCTTTGTGACAAAACAATAAGGGTCTAACAACTTCCCTGACTCATCTGAGCCTGTGTGGTGTGGTGGTTAGAGTTATCTGACTAGTATCTAAGAGACCTGGTTTCAGATCCCCAGTCTGCCATGGAAGCTTACTGGATGACATTCGGCCAGTCACATCCTATCAGCCTAACATACCTCACAGGTTGTTGTAATGAGGATTATAATGGAAGGCAATAAAATGATATGAACCACTTTGGGTCCATATTGGGGAGAAAGGCAGCAGACAGGAGGGATGGAATATATCCCTCCTTTACAGAGGAAAAGGGATTTAAGAACTTTCCTGAGTTGTCACAGGCAGTGTGGTGCAGTGGTTAGTGTCTGACTAGGATCTAGGCGATGGTATTGCCAAGAGGCAATGGGGTCTTGCCCTCTATGCGATATGGAAAACAATGGGCACACTTTTTGAAGGAAAATAGATGTGCTTAAGTAGTATGGAAATTGGGTCTACAGAAGTGTAAGAGAATAATATACTTATGCTATCAAGACCAGTTGGTTGATTTCATAATAGAATTTGAGATTTTATGGGATATAATAAAGATATGTTTGAGCTCCAGTTTTAGATTTAGAATTGTTATTGTTATGGTTGTAGTACTGATATTGTTTATGTGTTTATTGATTTGTTTGTATTGTTATAATAAGACTATGACTGTATAATATTGGAAAATCTGACATAACTATGTATTATACTAGTTGTTTTTGTTTGTAATTTAAAAATTAATAAAATATGTTTCCAAAAAAAAAAAAAATGACAGCAGACAGGGCCTTTCCTCCTGGTCAAACTGCACAGCACTGCTTTGTAATACCAGTCTGGGCTAAAGTTCAAATCTCTGAGCTATTCCCTTAGGTTTTATACATTTAACTACAGAGATTCATCATACTGGTCTTTGCAAGAATGAAACAGTTCAGACTCTCCCAGGCTACCAAGCTGGAAGTGGTAAATGTCCAATATGGATAACAATGTTATCCTCCCTTCTACTCACAAGTAGGGATCATGCAGTTTAACACAGAAAAACAGTAATTTATAAGAAGAGCAGAGAGAGACAAGGCAGAAAGAAAATGTTCAGTGCTAGCCAGCAAAAAGCTGCATGATGTGGAAAAGGGGGGATGGGTGGAGTGGAGAAGTGCACAGCATCCTAACTCCTTGAGATTACAGTCATCTTCCACAAATACCACTATGAAACCCTGTGTTTGTATCTTACCTCTGCCACAGAAGCTTGCTGCATGAGTTTGGGTCACTCAGCCTAACATACCTCACAAGGTTGTTGTGAGGATAAATTGGAAGAGAAAAGAACAATGTAAGTTGCTTTAGATCCCCACTGAGGAGAAAGAGGAGATGTTTGTTATAAATGTGATGTGGGTTACAGTTCAAAAAATAAGGATGACTGTTCTTACTTTTGTTTCATCCAGTATTGCTGCAGCTGTTTTGGCAGGAGGCAGAATTTTGCATCCAGTATTCAAACTGTCATTAAACATCACAAGGGCAGCAAGTTACATGGCACCTTGTAGTATTAAATAGCACTGACATAAATCCAGAGGAGTATGAATGGCTTGGTGTAGTGCCCTTTGGGGGCAGGGGAACATCCTACTTGCAATCCATAGGGTTTTGAGATCATGAGCCCTGTCACAGTTTCCTTATGCAGGCTGCTTTATTTATTTATTATTTATCCATCCATCCAAACCCCTGAAGGTGTGGTTCACTTTACCCATCTCAGGATTACACTGCATTGCATAGGAAAAGAGCCACAATGCTGCAACCTCCTCCTTCTGCCTTCTTCTACCATCCTACCTCCCATTTCACCTTCCAGTCTGGTGTAGTGGCTAAGAGCACAGACTCTAATCTGGGAGAACTGGCTTTGATTCCCCATTCCTCCACATGCAGCTGCTAGTGTGACTTTGGATGAGTCATAAGTTCTTTCAGAGCTGTTCACTCAAGGGCAGTTCTCAAAAGAGCTCTCTCAGCCCCACCTGTCTCAGAGGGTGTCTTTTGTGGGGAGGGGAAGGGATTGTAAGCCACTCTGAGACTCCTTTGGGTAGTGAAGAGCAGGGTATAAATCCCTTCTCTTCTTTCTCTTCCTCTCTTTTTATAGCCCCAGCTTCAAACCTGGCCCTTGAGATAAGCTCCACCTTCTTCTCCTTTTTTCCTTGTCTTATGTCCAAATACCTGGGCCCAGAGAGCCATTGTTCTTCCACCCAGGCTTGCTCACTGGCATCACACACTTTTGAGTTTCCCTGGGCCAGACAGCAAAGACTACCCTGTTGTTGAGGCTAATGCACCTTTCTGCCCTTGGTTCCACCCTGCTCCACTCCAGTGAGCCTTGCTGCTGGGTCCAAGGGCCTGTCCTGCCCTACCAGGCAGTTTGTTTCTGGGTAGCCTGCTGCACTTGGAATAATTCAGAGTATATTATAACTGTAGAATTAGCTGAAATAGGCTATCAGAATGTCCCTGCTCCCCCCAAAATATAATAATTTATTATATCCTGCCAGACAGCTGTGAGAGGGATGAGAAAAGAAAGGAGCTGTCAGTGTGCTTACTTAGAGGCACCTCAATCTTTGCACATCTTACTGGGAAACTGAATCTCTCGATATAATAAATGTGTTTTCGGGTGGCACTTTGCTGAACATTCCACATACTCCCAAATCAGTTGGCTCCCTGCTCTGTCATTCAGAAGGTCTCTCTATCCACTGGCTGCATTGTCCCTATCCACTGGCTCTGTTGCCTTAGTCGTGCCCACAGAAGCAGCACCCAGTGTCTCAGCCTCAGTGTGCTGGGAGGTGATGGATGGGCCGGATGCTCCAGTGGGTGGAAGATGATGAGGCCAAGGCCAATCATGGCGCAGCTGCAGCGGTTGTCAGCAGCCACAGCTGGGTGCAGGTAGCCAGGCAGGCTGTAAGCAGACAGGGGCCAGCACCATGGAGGAGAAGGCGGCCAAGGAGG
Source organism: Lepidodactylus listeri (assembly GCA_029233225.1). Taxonomy (NCBI): domain Eukaryota; kingdom Metazoa; phylum Chordata; class Lepidosauria; order Squamata; family Gekkonidae; genus Lepidodactylus; species Lepidodactylus listeri. The sequence continues at coordinate 110,220,998 of JARCFY010000001.1, read as the reverse complement.
AGGCTGAGGCCAAGATCCAGGAGCTGCATGGGCCTGAGCACTGGTTCACCAAGTGGGGGCAGCAGTGCCTGGCTGACGCCCAGCATGATGATGGTGCCCTCCCACCTGAGCTACAGGATGATGACAAGACTGCCACTGCTGCCATCACCACCTCCCCACCGCAGCCTGAGCACAACTGGCAGAAGCTCTCACACCTCTTCCAGAACTCTGCCACTGCCATGGCCCAACTCAACAAGACTGCATGCACTGCCAGGGAAGAGGGTGGTGGAAGCAGCCAGGAGGGTGGCAAAGGTGGTCAGGCAGGGAGGCAGCTCTTGTCCCCAGGGTCTGGGGACAGGGGAAGAAAGCAGATTGGCAGGGGGGGCTATGTACTGGCAGACATAGCCAATGCATTTGTTGCACGTCACATCTTTTACAATGGGCTTCATTGCTAATCAACAGTGCAATAATGGCCCCCATCTGTGGATTCCATAAACCTGCAGATAAGGGCCACACTGACATTAAACAGATTTGTATGCAAATTTGGGGAAACTTTCAAGATTTGCAGAAAAATTGGAAGACATTAAGGGGGGTAATTTCCTTCAAAAGTAAAATACCTCTGGCATATTGGCAGTTCCTGGAGCCATAGCTGGCCAGTGGTAGCAGCAGTGGAGCCTGGGAGCTGCAGTGGTCGGGCCCAGTGGCGGTGATGGTAGAGGGTGGCTGTGAGCTGCAGCAGCTCTGGAAATGTCTGTGGCATTGAGTGGAGCTGTGGCAGGTCCAATAACAGCTACAGTAGAACTCAGGAGCCACATTCAGCCCATTGTTGGTGTCGGTGATTGTGGTGGGGTTGCCAGGACCTATGGCAGTCCCATGTATGGCAGTGGTGATGGGGAGGAAGTTTCAGCGGGCTCAGTGGAAAGCCAGGAGCTGAGATAGGCTTGCTGGCATTGTTGCTGGCAATGGTGTGTGTGTGGGTGTGTGTGTGAGAGAGAGTGTGTGTGAGAGAGAGCAAGAGCGAGAGAGAGCTGCAGTAGCCCAGGGAATAGTGGCAATGGGGGGGGGGGAGAAGAAGAAACTGGGGTTTCCTGGCCTCACCACAGAGTCATCACCGGTGTCAGCAATGGTAGGTGTGGGGGGTTGTGTGTGGGGGTTTCCCAGGTGTTGCAGCAGCTCCTAGAATAGCAGCAGTGTTGGGGGAGGGAGTTTTGGCTGGCCGAGTTGTGAAGGCCAGGAACCCTACTGGGCCTATAAGCAATAGGGGGTGACTGGGAGCTGCAGCAGCTCCAGCAGCAACAAGGGTGGGAAGCTAAGAGTAGGAGAAGAGAGGGATCCTCCCCGAATCTTGCAGGCCCACACTTCTGTCTTTTTAATCCTCACTTACAGTCTACAATATCCCTGTCAAGACAGCTGCTTATTCAGGTTCCCCTTTGTTCTACCTTGATTTTCTTCTGCATATTTTGCTACTGACAGGCACTCCCACACCCCCAATACCACCACCACCATCATCCCTGCCTCTTTATGGGTAACTGCTACCTACCCCATGCCTAAGTATTCAACTTCATTTGTGTGCTGAAAAGCATATTTTTTGTGCTCCTTGTAATAAAAAATATTTAATTTATATTAAATTTATAGTGAATTTATACCCTGCTTTTACTATAAATAATACTAATAGTAGGCTAGAGTCAGCAATAAACAACCTAGCATTACAACATTAAAACCAAGCAAAATATATACAAACTTCCCTTACCTTTAAGTTCAAACCTTTGCTAATCAGTATCAGATTCTTTAAGTTCAAACCTTTGCTAATTCTTTAAGTTCAAACCTTTGCTAATCAGTATCAGATTCTATTCTGTAAATTTGGCTCATTTTTTGTAAATTATGTGTACAAACCTTCACAACATATTAAGCAGTGATACCAGCTTGGACAGGAAATGAGAAGTGTTACAGGAAAACGTATATATTTGTAGTGTTTGTGTACAATTTGATATCCCTGTCTACTGGCAGTGTCATTCCTTGCAAGGAGTACAAGCTGATCATGCCTCTAGATGCTACAAAAAAGGCAGAGCACCATGGCAATGAGCAGACTGTACTGAGCCCAGCTGAATAGCTGGAACTATTGCCTTTCAGTAAATGACGCCAAGCTCACACCAGATGCCATGGCAAAAGCAGCAGAAATGAAGGACTGGACATTTTAGGGAGTTTGCTTACTGCTACTGCCATCAGTAGGGAATGCTGACTTCCTAGGTAATTTTATATTTTTCATGTATACAAAAATTATCATTTTATTTTCTTACAGGACTCATCCGTCTTTAAAAGCAGCAATAATCAAACTGTAGCTTCCCCCAGCACAGAGGTGCAGTGATGAGAAAATCAGCATTTATTTCCCATTAAATGTCATATGTCTTTTAAAGGTAGAAAAATTATGCAAGGAAAAAAAACATGAAAACCAAATTTGAATGTGCAGATGTGCTGGCAATGTGTAATGATGCACTGCAAATGCTCTTATGCTGTTATACCTTGTAATGAAAACAAGAGATTCAGGCTGTGAATTAAACATGGGTCAATTTCATTAACAGTTGATTTACTTCAAGAAAACATAGTTAGGAACCCTAATCCCAGTTTACAGTTGCTGTGCAAGTATCCCTGTAACTGCAAAGCTCTGGAACTCTCCTATTGTTCTTAATGTGAGGCAATCCTATCCTGGCTTGAAGAATCTCTTTTTTCCCACTGCATGTCCATCAACAGATGGACAGAGAGAGAACAAACAGAATCCACACACACACATACACACACAGCCTCTGAGGCCCATAATGCTATCCACGCCAGGAGAAAAATGTCCTGTCAGTTTAATAAAGCCTTCATCTGGGGAGATGGACAGTTGAAGCTTTTCATGACTTGCAGTGTTCCCTCTAAGCTGAATTAGTGTGAGTTAGCTCACCATTTTTTAGCCTTTGACTCACACATTTTGTTTTAGCTCAGGAAGGATGGCTCCAGAGCAAACTAATTTATGCAGTAGCCAAATGGCTCGCTTACAACTTTAATGCTGGTAGCTCATAAAGCAGAATTTTCGCTCAAAAGACTCCACAGCTTAGAGGGAGCATTGGCTTGGAGTTAAATAACATCACCTGATTAATAATATCCCATTAAGCCTCTATTTAAAAGAACAGTCCTTCCCCCTACATGGGCTACTTACCAGGTTCTAATGGGCAATCTTCCACCAGTGTTTCCTATTCCCCACCCTTGATTGCTTAATAGCATGGTGCAGGGGGATGAAGGGGAAGCAGTGTTGATTGACACAGGGACATCACACCTGGCTTAAGAACAGGAAGTGATGTCATGGCACTCTAGGGGATCTGAAAAGTCATATAGTTTTGTGATATCCTAGATGAAAAGTTCTAGAGTGTTGTGATGCCCTGGCAATCTCTAACCTGAGCTAGAGACATCCTGGTAGTCTCTAATGCCCAACCCCCGATCTACCAATGCTGCTCCCCAACTTACTGACTACACAGACTCATGCCAACTTTTTTTTTTTTGCTATCACATCACAGCTGACCATAAGTAAACCTGGTGGGGTTTTCAAGGCATGAGACATTCAGAGGTGGTTTGCCATTGCATGCCTCTGTGCTATGACCCTGGTATTCCCTGATGGTCTCCCATCCAAATACTGACCAAGGCCAACCCTGCTCAACTTTCAAAATCTGACTAGCATACAGACATTACTGCATATTAATTCAGTACCTATTTGCCCTATGGTCCACACTAAATTAGTAAAGAGTCTACAGCCTAACTGAAATGAACACAATACTTTATTGAGATACAAGGATCATCATGAAATAAATCAAAATGCACAAATACAAAAAAAGACAAAAGAATGCCAAGGAATGGCCAAGGCTTTCAATTACGGACATAAGAAGAGCCCTAACTGCACTCCCTCACATTTGCTTCCTGTCTTCCTCTTCTCTGTTGATATTCCCCCTTATCTCTCTTCCTCTTCTCTGTTAATCTTCCCTCTGTCTTTCACCCCCTCCCTTTTGCCAATCTTCTCCCCTTTCTCCTCCTCCCCTTCTCTGACAATCTTTCCCGCTCTTTTCCCCTTTCCTACCCTATATCTTGTCAGTCTCCCTCTCTTTCTGACTTTCCTTCTATGACAATTTCCCCCCTCTTTCTCCCCATCCTCTTCCTATGGCTGCCCTTGCTCAAGAGCTGCAGCAGCAGAGCTGTTGGGAGCCAGTGCATTATCTGGTAAGTAATCTATGTACATATAGACAATGTTATTGTTTTGGATGGAATTTAAACCCCCTATAATCTTTTTTTTTTTAAATTATGTTTGTTTTTTTCTGCAAACATGGGGGTCCTCAGAGGTGCAGAATGGTTTTCTGTCATTTTGGATCAGATCTGTCATTTTAGGTACCCACAGATGGGCCTTCACCTATTACAGTACAGATATTTCTTAAGCAACAGATTATTATGGTAAAGAAGTTTCCTTTTTCAAACAAAGTTGGAACTTTTTACTTTTAGAATTGCCAGATCTGTGGATACTTACATTTGGAGATTGGAGCTGTGAACAGACAAGACAGATCTTTCCACAGACTTGAAAAATGTTCCAGGTTTACAGTTCTGAAATATTTAAAGGGGAGTGGGTGGGTTAAAGTTTCCTCAAACAGTACAAGCAGCTTCTGTAGTTTTAAAAAATGAATCCCCTCTTTGGCCATTCTGAGACAACTACACAGTATTACCAGCCTTCTTCACGCAGCGCCCTTTTCCAAGCTATTTTGGCCTTCGAGGGAGCCTGACCCAGCAGCAACTACCGGGAAACTTGATCCCATTGACTTGCATGACTTAACCAGGATTTCTGCACTACCACATGAAGCCACTTTGGTAGTGTTTAGAGTTTCAGACCAGGATCTGAGAGACCAAGGTTCAAATCTCCATTCTGCCATGGCATCTTGCTGGGTGACTTTGGGTGCACACTCTCAGCCTAACCCATCTCACAGGATGGTTGTGAGATAAAATAGAAGACAATGACATAAGCTACTTTGTTTGGTGGGTACATGAGAAAGGGCCTTTTTGGTGGCAGTCCCATGATTGTGGAACACAGGGAGGTGTGCCTGGTCTTTTTACCATTTTTATCTTTACCACTTTTTATCTTTAGGAGGCAGTTGAAGACAATTTTATTTAGGGCTACTTTTGATTAATTTGATGGAAGTCTCAAATTGTGGCTTTAAATTATGTTTTTAATAAGTTTTTTTTTCTATTTTAAGCCAGTTTTATAAAGTGGAAAGGCAACTAATAAATGTTTTAAGTAAGTACATAAATATGTAGTTACATCTTTTTCAGTCCACTGAATTCAGCTGATTTAAGAGAGGGCAGCTTTGCTGAGGGAATGTACTGCAAAATAACCAAGAAACAAGCCTTTTTAAATGGCTTGTTTTTGTCTTGATAATGTATGCTGTTTATGATTCTATGGTATTATTTTTACTTGCAAGCTGCTTCAGGCAGGACCCTGGAGAGGTAGCATATACATTCCCAAAATAAATTAATAAATAAGCAAGCTTTGCCTTATCTAGTGGTATCATCCATGGATGCAGGCTCAAATATCAGCTCCTTCTGTACCACTACTATCTGGGTATGATCCATGAAGTGCCAGCCCCAGCTGCCACTATCTAGGTTTGAGTTAAATGTTTTATGCATTACTGTTAGAGCAACTGGAGCTGAGATGAGCTGAATCATGGAGTAAGAAGATTGGTCTTCTTATGGATTAAAAATTGGTTAAATGACAGGAAGCAGAGAGTAGCAATAGTAGGACAGTTCTCTCAATGGAGCGGGTTAAGCAGTGGGATCATACAAGGATTAGAACTGGTGCCTGTGTTATTTAATTTGTTCATAAATAATCTGGAATCAGCAGTGAGCAGTGTAGTGATCAAGTTAGTGGATGATAACAAATTATTCACGATGGTGAAAAAGTAGTTGAGACAGATAAATGGAGAATAGTTCCATCAATGACTCCAATTAATGATGAATAGTAGTATCCTCAGCTAGTAGTATCCTCAGCTCCAGTATCCTCCACATCCAGATGCAGTAAACCTCCGCAGTGTTAGACAAAAACATTAGTAAGAGGCCTTGGACCTCCTGGGTAGCTGGACAGCCACTATGTGAGACAGGATGCTATCACAGATAGATCACTGCTCTCATCCAGCTGGACACTTCTTATGTTTTTAATATGGCATCATTCAGAATACAGTTCCAGAATGCAATATATTTGGTAATTCATATATTACCTTCTCCTGTTTTCTTTCCCTTTCCCCTTCCTGTGAACTAAAAGCTCTTGAAGGTCACATAGAAATTCTGTTAATATATTAGATAAGTTCTGGACTGGCCCTGATCTTGCAAGTTTCTGCAGCTGAATGTGTCAGTTCTGCTGACTTACACATTGTGTTCCTTATGGAACTAGATGATACATGTGAATGGGGAGTGGGGGTGGGGAGAGAAAAAAAGGTAATGGCCCTGAACATTTATTATAACCACCATTTTATTGTAGGAAAATTATGTCAATTGTCCTTAAAATTTATGCCTGAGCCATGACTGATAGTATTGGATACAATAGAATAAGATTCTTCTGAAAGTAATTTCCATATATTTTATTTTAATGCAATCATTTGTAAAAGATCCCATTCTTTAAAACTAATTAATTTTGAAGGATGTCAGCTGTGTCATAAGACTGGAGAAATTTCAGGGTCATGATTCTCAAGAAACAACTTGTAGACTAGCCTACCTTCAACCACTTTAATCTTCACCTTACAAGTCTATTGGGGGATACAGTTTAGGGCTGCCACTGGACACACAGAATGATTTGTTAATTAAAATGGGAAACTTGGGTCTATGTGAGTACTATTTAACCAACTGGTTCCTGCTATTTCATCAATTTTGGCATCCAAAAACAATTTACTTAGGTATTTTTAACTCAGTATTGGGTTAGCCAAGTAAAGTTCACAGAATGGGGCTCTCCAATTTTTCACCAGCCCACAGAGGCTCCTGAGATTCTTCTCCTGAGGGGAACAAAATGGGAGGGGGAAATCACTCCCAGCAGAAATCACCAAGTCTTCTCTATCAACCAAAGTGTTACTCAACCAACACAACTTTCATTATACTAGAGGGACAGCAACTTTGGATCCAACCCATTGTCTATGGGGCTACTAATGTATTTGAAATTGATCAACTGATCATTAACACAATGAATTTCTAGCTATTAGCAATGAAGGCTCCAGCTGTCATGTGGAAAGATTAAGAAAATCCATCTTCCATATAAAATGCATTTTTACCAATTAAAGAAATTAGGGATATAGTAATTAATTCAACATAAAGAAAGTAACTACGTCACCAAGATGTGAATTTTCCTAACGTCAGAATACAAGCTGCCTACTTTTTTGCCCTATTGCATGATTGCTTGGTAGTAAAAATTGAGAATAATGACATCTATCAAGCAGAAACTGGGATTGTTTTAATGTTGAACACTAATAATTACTCTTTTCTAATGACAACTGTTTGAGTATCTTTGAGAAAATCTTGAAGATTTCATAATTAGTGAAAATACCTGTCTTGTGTAGATATTATTTTGAATACAAAATGATACTGAACAAATAACAACAGCATATTATAGGTTCTAAACAAAACCAGTGTCAGTGAACCTAGAAAATGAAGATCACATTGGATCTAGAGGACTATGAAGAGGGAGGGAGGGAAGGAGGGAGGGAGGAAATCCTGAAGAAGCCTCCAATATGCTTTTGGTCATGAAAGGTTTCATCAGGGGTGTAGCCAGAAATGTTTGGGTGGTGGGGCAGAGGATGGAGCACTGGGACAGGGGAGATTAATTAAATTAATCTAATTATTAACCTGCAAGGAGCATCTTCCAGGAGTGCCTAGCTGAGCAGCTACAGGGAATTGACACTCCTCCTCCATCCTTGCCATTTCAGCTGTGGGATCAAGGTCTGGGCAGAACGAAAGGAGGGCGACCCCAGCAAGGCATGGAAAAGGGCTCTCCCACTGTGTGCACCTCACTTTCAAACCACATTCATCGCCAGTCTGGCCACTTGACATTGCCTCCCTTGTCGCCAGGCACGTAACTACGGTGGGGCTGAGAGGAAAATCTCCAAGCAGGAGAGGGCAACAAGGTGCAGCACAGTCCTCTGAGGTTCACCTCGTGCTTCCTGATCCAGCTGAAAGTCTGAAGCTTTGTGTGTGGGAGTTGCTGCCTGGCAGGGCCCAGGTGAGTGAGAATGGAGACTTTTGGTGAGGCAACCTGACCCCCTCCTGTGTCGGGGAGGCAGCAGTTAGGGAGGCAATATGAAGCTCATTCTTCTGTTCCCCACACTTTTGGAGAGGCCAACAGTAATACCTGGCGGTATGGCTCTCCTGGAAAGAGGTGGCCGCAAACAACTCTTGCTGCTTGCAGCCAGCCAGTTTTTCCCTGAATGTGGGCAGGGGGTGGAGCATGGCTAGTGAGTGAGGAAGCATGGCCCCAGAATGCCCCACCATAGCTACACACCTGTGCATCATTCAATTTCCCACAGTTTTTGGTCAAGATGGGTGTCAGAAAGACTGCATGAAGACCAAAGGTTTAAATGGGGTTGTGGAGATATGTCCCTACTGACCCACGCCCCATTTTGTTTTGAGCCTTCAAGGCATCTAGGCATCATAAGTCATCACAAGAACATAAGAAAAGCCTTGCTAGATCAGACCAATAGTGTATCTAGTCCAGCCAGTTTGGCTGGAGATCCTGGAGGTTTTTTTGTTATCTCCTGGGCATGGAATGCAGGGTGCATCTGGGAGTGATGTAGGGTCCTAAGGACTGATCCCCAGACTAAGAGCCACTGGCCATGAGCCCTTTGACTCTCACCCCTTGGCTCATGTCAAAGGCTCATGCTTCTGCCTAGAGCAACAGCAGAGGGTGGTGCCTGCAATCAGCCCCAGGCAAATAGACTTTGCTCAATGAGCAACAGACCCAAACAAAAACATTACTCTCCAGCAGGCTACAAGCACCCACTCACCCTCATACTCTGTCCTCTCACAAAGTAACCTCAGTTAATGATCCTCAGTAGTTTAGCAGTTTACGAAAGATCAAAAAATAAAACCCACTTCCCAGCAGCTCTTTCCTGGATTCTTTCTTCCAGCCGAGCTAGCTCAGTCCCAAGGCTTTATCAGCAACACAATTCTCTCAGCTTGCCCAGCTCTCGAAGGGGTTATCTTGAGCTTCTTCTTTGGTACACCACCAGCAGCTGGTTGATTTTGGAATTATTAGTCAAGGGGGCCAACACTCCCAGCTTCTGCATGCTTCTGAGAGCTGGCTTCTGATGTGGGGATGGCACCACTGCAGCGGTGACAGCCCATCCTGTTTGACTGGCACCTGCATACAGAGGGAAACACATGGTGGAACAGCCACTGCCAATCCATGTTGGCAACTTGAAGGGCATTCAGCTATCCCTAAAGGGCTGCTCTGAGGTGATCCAGTGTTCTTATTTATTTATTTGCTTCTCTAAAATGTCTTTGGATGTTTCACCTAAGCAGGAATCAAATTATTTCTTGCAAAATTTTGCTTTGGGGGGGGGGGGATCTGTGGCAGATGTATCCTTTGTATCTAAAGAGAACTTTGACTCTCAAAACCTCATATCCTAAAAACCTTGTTGGTCTCTAAGGTGCTCCTGAACTGAGCTCTAGCTGTTCTACTGAAGACCAGTACATGGTTTATTTCAGGTTCAGATCAAGCATACCACATGGAGCTGCAAGCCCTGCTTTTATGCTGGCTGGAACCACACCTCCGGCCGCACCCAGATGACCTGATAGGGTCTTACATTTACATGAATTGTCATAGGTTCCCCGGGGAAAACCTAGGTTCCTTATTGGTGGCCACTTTGGATCCAGGTGTCTATTGTTCCCCAGATCAAAGTTCAGGTTGCTGCCTGGCCATGTGCTCTGGCCACATGGCGGTCGCCATTACAGGAGCACATGGCAGGCGACATTGTATCATAAAGCATGGTATATTACACCTACCCTCTGAAACTAGGTACTCACTAGCTTGTCTAAAAGGTATAATTTAAACTGCAAGCAGTGCCCAACAGTTGCTTTGAACCCACTGATACATTGTTATCCTAACTAGTAGCTTGTAACTTATTTATGTTTTAGGAAATACAGAGTAAGCAGATACATAAGTACTTGGTTTCAGAACTGGTATGCATGACAAATTGTTACCTTAAAAAGCCAGGAAATTGGTTATAAGCTTCAGTTTGCACCATACATCAGGTGTCTAGAAAGCATGAAAGTGTGACTAAAAGTCTCACAGATAATCATTAGCTGTTTCTGACAACAAGAAATAACATTCATGCACCAACCAGAAGCTATGGGAGTTCTCAGAGGACAAATTTAATGCCAGATGAGAATCCACAGTGTCAGCAGGATTATTAAAGTGGAAGGGCAATATTTACAAAAGGTAGCAATGAGAAGTGTGACAAATCAGAGAAATAAGGAACAAGCAGGTTTTATAAATTGGGGGGGGGGAGAACAAAATATGAATAAAACTTGGTGCCACCTGCTCGTGTCAGAGTTTTTTTTATTATTAAACAATTTACCATGTGTGTGTGTTATTGAGAAAATGAAAGTGAAAATGAATGTATTCAAATAATGAAATATGATTTTTTTTTAAAGAAAATACAAGCATTGTCAAGCTGGAATTCAGAAGGCTCAATGAAACTTTACCTTAATAAAATTAATGCACATTATGCATGATTTTATATGATTTATACAGAGACAAGTAAACAACATTTCTGAGACAATGAGAAAGAGTGTAATTCATTGTTGCTAGACTCACTAGTTGCTCAAAATTAACAATGTTGTGCTTATCTATAACGACTCTTGTTTATGTGGCCTTCTGTTCAAGCATATGGAACTGCATAAAACAAGTCAAAGCTCTAGAGTGTAGGGATTGAGACATTTTCCCCCATCCGTTAGTAGTTTAGGTCAGCAATCAAGAAGTGAACACATTTTGTGAACATGTTTGCCACACAAACATGCCTTATTTGACATGCAAGGAGAGCTCCTGATTAGATTGCTTCATGATCCCTGGTGAAGTTCACCTCAAGCACAGTACTGCAACAAGCAGCTTTGCACCTGCACATTAACTGCTTGGTTGTTGTAGCTTGCCAGTACTGTTGCTCACTTTAAGAATAAAGTTATTTCATCTACCAGAAAAGAGGCAGTAACTTTGGGGATAATAGTTTGGGTCATTAATGTAACTTACTACTGTGAAGCTTAGAATTGCTTGTCCATCACCCACACTTTGGACTTTACAGTCAAATGCATCCTTCAAATGACCCAGCATTAGTTAGATTGCATTGGGTGTTGTTGTGGCTGCACAATGAGCAGCATCTGTTTGAGAACTGATTACAAGATCAAGGATTTATAGTTTATAGTAATCTTAATCGCTGTCATGGCCCTCTTGGCCCGCCATTGACAGGGCCCCAGTTGCCACCATGCACTGGGCTATCTCTTCCCTTCTGTAGCCTTCAGCAGTGTCCCTGAGCCTGCAGGAGAGGGTCAGGCTGGAGTCACCTCAGATTAGAGCCCAGAGGTGGGGTTATATCACCGCTCCTCTTGTTTCCTGAGTCCAGCTTCACCGCTCTTTTCTTTCTTGGCCTGCCTGCTGGACATCAGCTCCTCCTCATTGGCTGTCTCCTCTTGGTCTTTATACCCATCCCCCTCCTGTTCTACCCTCTTCCCACCTTCTATTCCACCCCCTGGGGTTGGCCCCGCCCCATACAAATCTGGAGATGCTGAGCCCGCCCTTTGGTTCTCAGCTCGCCTGTCAGTGGGCCTACAAGTGGGAAGCCTCACTGACTGGTCTCCCTCCATAGATGCCTCATTTCCCCTGGCCTCGCCCATCCCTGGTCTCTGGGCTGACTGTTGCTGGGGCTAGGCATGGCCTGCAGCCTCACTGGCCTGGCCGCCGGCCCCTTCCAGCATCTTGGTGGCCCATCAGCGATCCTGCCTGCCACCCTCTTCCCCTGAGCTGAGCGTCTGCCTCTCGTTGGCTGCCTCTTCATTCTTGCCACCATCGTGTCCCACAGCTCTCAAAATCCTCCAGGTAAGCTGTGTCTTCAGGCAGCTCTGTCACTGGCTGGGGCCCCGGGGCAGGCAAACTGGCAACCACGTGCTTCTGCAGGTTGTTGGGGGTGCTGGGTCTGGACAATAGTGTTAGAATTCATACTATATCAGGGTATTATTTATATTTTATTCTAACCCTTCCCACTCAAAACAAAAATTAAATGATAGACTTTTCTAGACTTCCTACTTTTGGAAATGAATAGTTGTACATTCATGTAATCTGGCTGGTAAGTGCTGTGAATGTTGAAGTAACAGATGTGTTTTTCTCATGACGAATTGCAGATTACCATGCAAACATTTCAACCATTTTTTCATATTTTCTGAAATTAGTGGTGTTGTTTCACATGCCTTCGGTCAGGTTCACACACTTGTAATGCTTTCAGCTCATACCTGCAGGTACATTACTATGGAGTTTGGCAGACTGACTCACATTTATAAATGTGAAACAGATGTCTTAATTTAACTCTGAAGCATATGTAAAATATAACAACTAGATGAGCAAAACTGAAACATATCAGTTTAGCCTACTAAAGAATTCTTCATTTTTCAATTAATTCTTAGAATGTCACTCCAATTTGGACTTCCGGCAAGACTTGCGACCATGGCGGACGCGCTCCTCCGCATCTGCGGGGAGTGTGATCCGTACCCGGCGGGAAGAAGGGGCTTCGGACTGGTGCCGAGCCCCCAGAGACCCTAGTGAAGGGGCTCTGCCTGGGGTGGCACGAAGGGGATCTCTCCCTACGGTGGCGATCAAGGGATCGAGGTCCCCTTTCATCACCCCCATAGGTTCTCCCGTCCGTGGGAGCCGTATGGCTAAAAGCACAAAACTGAGAAGCAGCAGAGAGTGCGAAGCTTTGAAGCTGGAACGTATAGTTACGCACGGAGAAAACGTGAGTCTGAAGTAAAAATAAACAGAACACAGCGGGAAAGGCGGGTGGAGCAAACTCCCCCCCTCTCGAGACTGGCGTACTTATGGGACTCTTTACGTGGCGTTACTGCATGAAAAAATGTACGTTCGGCTTGCTAGATGGCGGCATCGCTCTTTAGAGGATATGAACTTTAAAAAGATATAAGCGCAGTTGTATAATTTGCTTCTTTCGCCCATCTTATCTAACTATCAACAAAGAAGCGCAGCCTCAACAATGGCGGGGAAACCGAAACCTTCCCCCAAACTAGGAAGTACAGCTCCGAGTTCAAAGGTTGATACCACAGAGATGAGCACTGTGTTCTCCTCGTTATTGCGACCTCTAGTGGACCAAATGACAGCTCTCAACATCAAGATGGACAAGATGCAGCTGGACCTGAAGGAGTCGAATAAAACTACAGAGAAGCTGCAGCGAGAACTTCTGGAAGTTAAGACTTCAGTAAAAAATCTTGATTCAAGGCTACAAAAAGCGGAAAAAGAAAAGGCCTTCCACTCTGATCAGCTTTTGAAACTACAGATGGAAAGATCGAATTTTTTCCTAAGACTTCAGAATGTACCAGAGGATAACGGAGAAGACCTTAAAAATCTGTTAAGTGAAGCGCTTGAACCAGTGACGGGCTTAAAAGCAGCGGAAATAAAAACCGATATGGATATGGTTTACAGAACCTATCCAGACTATACTAAAAAGAAAAGCCTGCCTGGTGAGATTCAGATAAGGTTCTCCAAAAAGTCAATAAGAGATGTGGTGCTTAGGACCACAAATAAAGCGGTTCTGAAGATCAAAGGAAAAGAAATTAAAGTGATGAAAGATATCCCATTTGAAATAAGGAAAAGAAGGAAAGCCTATGGAAAACTGACATCTTGGCTTCAGTCTGAATCTATTATCTACAGATGGAATGTTCCGGAAGGACTGAGCTTCAGCATCAAAGACAAAAAATATAAGATTGACTCTGTTCAACAGGCAAAAGGTTTTTTGGAAAAAAGAAAAGAAAAGAGAAAAGAAAGAGACTCAGATGGTTCTCTGGCATCGCAAGAAAGTATGTATGGATTTGATAGCTCAAAGAGCGAAGAGGAAATTTCTGACTCGGAAAAAGGAGCAGCAGCTCCAAAGGTACAAGAAGAGACTGTTAAGACAAGAAGAGGACGAAAGAAGAAATAAGGGCTGAAATGTTTTTTGAAATCGCACTTATATATCATATATAATTTGTATAATTAAGCATTCCTTTAAAAGAACATGTCTGTCAAACAGCTTTTTTATTTTTCATATATCATCAGTAACAACTTTAATTGAATATTAACCAAGGTTTAAAATGCTTCATATGTATTAATGGTAAGGTAATATTAAGCAAATGTTAAAGCACACTCTGTATAAGGTAAATATAGCTTAGAAAAGTAGCAATGTAGTAGTAGAAATAGATAAAATCAATAAAAAAAAAATAGAATGTCACTCCAATTTTATTATGAGCACACATTCCTTATACATTTTTCTCCCCCTTCCCCATTATTTAATTCACTTATTTATGTTAAACTCTATGTGTGTACACAACAGGATGAAGAAATATTCAGGTAAATTAAAATATGGCCTGACTCAATGCAAGATGCTCATTGTGGTCTGGGAGGTGGGCAAAGCAACGGAAGTGTGGATTGAAGCCTCGTGCAGCCTGCAGGCTGTGAGGGCAAGGCCAGCTGCACAAATTGGCCAGCTGCATCAGCAGACGTTGTTGGAGTGGGTGGGGGAGCATTGTCCCAGTGTCTTTAAAAATCCACTTCCCAGCTGATTCACCCTCTCTTAAGATCTTCAGCTTTCCCCACCCTCCCCTCCCTGTTTTGCAGTTTTAGTGTGATGAGATGTTCTGTTTTGTTCTTCTGCTGTTATATGCTATTTCATTATCACAGCCTGGGCAATTTTTGGCATTGGGATGGATTCTTCATGGGCGAAGGACATGTTCACCTCTCCCATTCTGGAGACTCCTTTATGGGGTCTTGGTGGTGGAACCACTCAAGCCACATGTCCAGCTTGGGGGTTGCCAGCTGACTTCCACCACCAGCTGGCAAAGGGACCATGCAGAGGCTGGTGCCCAGATGGATCTCAGGTTTTGTCACTCCATGGTTTTACCACCCCCAGCAGCAGGGCTGGGGGGTATTATTGAGTGGCAGGTTGGTTTCTCAATGTTTGGATCCATCCCTATGTTGCACCAATGCTTCTTTTCACTGGAATCAATAAAACTGTGGGCATATATTTTATCCAAACATGGTTTCTGGGGGTTTTCTTCCATCGTATTGTCCTCCTATCTTCCCTAGACCCACAAATGGATTTTAGAAAAAAAATCCCAAATATTAGATTTTAATCCTAACCAGCTGTCCAAACTATTTAAAATAATATGATTGTGCAAAATTACAGTTAATAATTACACTACATACTTGAGTTAAGATGTAACAATAGTTTATAACACTGCTGAATGGTTAAGCTGATGTTAAATAGAGATTTGCATTATGTTTATAATTTCTGACACAAAAGGGACAAGAAAATTTTAGTTTTTTATGCCTGTGCCTTAAATCACCCCACACATCCTCCCTAACAATTCCTGCAACTATTTCAGCAAAGCTGTTCCCATATCCTCCAGGATTTCTTTCTAGAACCTATGGAGGGTGACTCCCTGTTTTGAGGCTGTTTTTGTCATCAAGTTGCAGTTGGCTTATGGTGACTCCATAGAGTTTTCACGGCATGAGATGTTCAGAGGTAGTTTGCCATTGACTGTTTCTGTGTAATGACCCCGGATTTCCTTTCTGGTCACCCATACAAATACTAACCAGGGCCAATCTTGTATAGTTTCTGACATCTGACAAGATCAGGCTAGCCTGGGCTATCCAGGTCAGGGCTCGTGCCCTATAGTTCATGGGATTTTTTTTTTTTATGTAGAGTAACAGCAATAGTTGAAATTGTTTCAGTAAAGTCATACAAACATTCTAACTGTGGCAGAAGTCATTTTCTAGTCTTAAAAGAAGTACCCTAGAACTCTACAAACATCTGTTCAATCTTCATAAATTTCCATCCCAGGCACACATACTTGGGAGCAACTGTCTTTGAAAACAGTAGGACTCAGGAGCTAAATAGATGAGAGCATGAGAGAGAGTGAGAGACCTGTAATCTTTCCAGTATTTTTAAATGTAAACAGCAGACATGCAAAGCCCCTAGTTAAACCTTTGGTACAGTTGAAAAAGAAATTAAACCTGACAATCCTGCACAGGTCTGAAAATTGTCCCCTACCCCACCCCATTATGGAAGAGGAAGAAGACAGTCCAAGACAGGATGCCTGCCATTTTCCCCTTCCTGGACTAATAAGAGTCAGAGAGTTTTAGGGTGATTTTGCACATGCCACTTGCCTCTCATTTCCTCCTCAGTTCCCCTGGTAATTTTCCCCTGGAGCAACAGTATCCATTTTTTCACTAGAGGATTCAGCTCCTCTTTAACCCCGCAGTTTTTTGTTCACAGTTAGCAGTTGCTCCGATGCTTTCAGCTGCTCCCCTGTCCATGTCCCCTCCCCTTACCCTCCCACACCCCTGTCGCCCTTCCCTCATTTCCCCGCTCTTTCTTTTTTTAAAAAAAACACATGCGTGGTAACGTTATAATGTCATAGTGGCATGACGGTAGTGCATCCCCTGCCCACCTTGTGGTAGCCTTCCTCTTCCCAGAATTCAACAACTCCCTCCTTCCTAATCAATTATTCCCACCACTCTTGGTTGAAGCAAAACCATTGGCTATCTACAGGGACCACAAATGTCAGTGGAGGATTTTCCCCCCTGATGGGTGAATTCTCCGTTCAGATTTGTGAATTCTCCGCTCTGAACTAAAATGTCGGCTGCTTTGCCTGCAGGAGCACAGGGACAAAATGGTGGATAGCCAATATGGTGTTGGCTGGTCCATGTAAAGTAATTAAATAAAAATAACTTTAAAAAACTGAAAATTGAGACATCTAAAGGAGACAATACGGGAGGCAATTTCATCCAAAATGGTGGTGGCGGAGGTGGTGGCAGCTGAGGCTGAGTGGCATCAGTGGCAGTCCAGTCTCCCTGCTATGCATGCTGAATTGGAGCACCGAACAATATTTCCCCCCCCCCATAATAGATGTGAACGTGTGTGTATTATAAAAAGACAATAATTGTGCTGTCTTCCCTTGCTGCATCAATATTTTGTTATGTTGATATAACGTTATAAGGGCCTTTTTTTAAAAAAAAAAGGAGGGGAGGAGTTATGCTTCAGCACTGTAGGACCGCACACAGGGAGCGGGAAGGAAGACTCACGTCCCTGGCCTGCTCGCTTGCTTGCCACGGCTTCTCCGCAGGTTTCTGGAGAAAAGCGCCCACCGCCAGCTCTGCAGGGGCTGTTGCCGGGGCAGCCCAAACACAGGGCAACGGTCATCTGCAAGCACAGGGAGCTCTCAGGCCAATGGCACCCGGCTCCTGCTACCAAGAAACGGCAAATCCATTCCCCCCCCATAATAGATGTGAACGTGTGTGTATTATAAAAAGACAACAATTGTGCCGTCTTCCCTTGCTGCATCAATATTTCATTATGTCGATATAACGTTAAAAGGGCCTTTTTAAAAAAAAAAAAAGGAGGGGGGGAAGTTATGCTTCAGGACCGTAGGACCGCACACAGGGAGCGGGAAGGAAGACTCGCGTTCCCGGCTCGCCCGCTTGCTTGCCACAGCTTCTCCACAGGTTTCTGGAGGAAAGCGCCCACCGCCAGCTCTGCAGGGGCTGCAGCGGTCATCTGCAAGCACAGGAAGCTCTTGGGCCAATGGCACCTGGCTCCTGCTACCAAGAAACGGCAAATCCACCTCGCCAACGAGTCCCTGTGGTGGGATCTTGGCTCCCTGCCTCCTTATTTCGAAATAATGTTAGGAGGGCTCGTTTAAAAAAAAAATTGAAGAAACGCCCACCACGGGGTGGGCCAGATGGAGGGAGGGCGAGTGGGTGTGTTTTCATCTCGGCTTCTCCACCGGAGCAAAGAGGAAACACCGCAAAAAAAAAAAGGATTTTCTTGCTCCGGAGAAGCTCTGGAGCAGTGCCGCAATACTCCTGAGCAAACCCTGAGCCCGAAGCAACTGGTGGGAAATTGACCAGAAGCTCCTGAGCAAGCATCAGGGCAAAACCAGGGCAAACAGGTTTTTCTTGCTCCAGGGAAACTCCGATGCAGCTCTGCAATACCCCTGAACAAAGTGAGAGCTGGGAACAACTGTTGTGAAATTGACCAGAAGCACTGGCTCAGGCAGGAACGTAAACTGGGGGCAAGGCTAGTGAGAAATCACCCTG
Source organism: Lepidodactylus listeri (assembly GCA_029233225.1). Classification (NCBI taxonomy): domain Eukaryota; kingdom Metazoa; phylum Chordata; class Lepidosauria; order Squamata; family Gekkonidae; genus Lepidodactylus; species Lepidodactylus listeri. The sequence continues at coordinate 110,202,625 of JARCFY010000001.1, read as the reverse complement.
AGTCTGTGCCAATAATTTCTCCTGAACTATTCATTCTCATGGATTGCTAGACAATCATAGCAGGCACAGTAGGTTAAAAGAAGGAGGTATTGACTACCACAAACAGCTATGTGGAGAGTCATGGAGCTTGCATGCAGCAAAATAAGCAGGAAATGTAAAGGAAGCAAGGAGGCAGCATAACATATATCACTTCAGAACACTATAGAGAAGTTCCATTACAGGTGTGACATATAAGTTGTCTCAGAAAGAAGCAAAATGTTACAGTTACATACAGGAGAGCGATTCCAAAGGATGCTTGTATGTACGACCTGGAGGGGAGAAGGTCACTATGCAATGAACAGCCAGCCCTCCTCTAAGGCTAGACCAGTTGCTCGAGGATTGTAAGTTAACTAACTAGTAACCTTACTTTCATGTTTCTTTTTATTTTGCTTTGCTGTATCTAGATCAGTCTTGTAGTTACCAGAGTTTGGCCTTGTAGCAGTAATGCTTAAAAAAAAGCCTCCGTATTTCCTTAGTTACTGTCTTGCTACCCACAATGCTAATGTAATATTCATCTTTGGCATTGGTCCCCTGGGTAACACCAAGGACAGAGGGATAGATTTTCCAACCCAGGACTGGTAGACAGTACGAAAAAGGCAAAAAAGAGGGACAAGCACCAGTCATGCTCCTAAATCTCCCTGTTGACCACCTGCACATATGCTTACGAGAAAAAAGGAGCAGCACTGACAAACAGCACAGACACCATGCTGACCACAGCCCTTACTTTTGTGCCCTGCCAGACCTGTCAGGGTCTGCAGTTCTACCCCCATGAGGGGCTCCATTTGCCAGGGTACCTGAGGTACCTGCTGTAGCTTTCCAAATGTTACTTACTGTTCCAATGAGGAACTGCTCTGCAACTGCTCCATATGCTGCTGTTGCATGGGGCTCTGATCCTGCAAGGCAATGGGTCCCATGGTTTCTTGGCCAGCTGATCCACAGAGGGGCAGTTTCCAGGCACCCCAAATCACCTTGGGGGAGTGAGAACTCTGTCAAAGGAATGTGTTGACAGCCCAGTATTGTTAGCCTGGCCTTTTCCATTGTATGGGCACCTATGGGCTACGTTGTGGGTTTTGCTGGCATAACTTTCTGCTAATTTTTTTTGGGGGGGGGGGCATACTGGGATTGGGGTGGTTTAGAGAGCCAGTTTGGTGTAGTGGTTAAGTGCCCGGACTCTAATCTGGGAGAACCAGGTTTGATTCCCCACTCCTCCACTTGCACCTGCTGGATGACCTTGGGCAAGCCATAGTTCTGGCACAGCTGTTCCCTCAAGGACAGCTCTGGAAAGAGCTCTCTCAGCCCCACCTACCTCACAGGGTGTCTGTTGTGGGGAGGGGAAGTGAAAGGAGTTTGTAAGCTTCTCTGAGACTCCAAGTGAAGGGTGGAGTATAAATCCAATCTGCTCCTCCTCCTCCTCTTCTTTTTTTCCATCCTTTCCCCCACTAGAACAGGGAGTTTTGCCAGCATTGCTCCATGGCATTCACATTCCAGTGCCCACCTAGGACAGCAGCCATCTTATAAACACAGGTAACTGCCATTTTTCATTACACCTACCAACAGCCACTGAGGTAACAGTTAGTCCCACACAGGAGGGAAGCAGGAGAAGCATCTATGTCGAGAGAGAAAGCCATCTGCCAGTAATTCTGAGAGGGCACAGTGGCTGAAGGAGTGGGCAGGGAAGAGGAGCAGACCCAGCACCCAGTCAATGGCATGTGAGTACTCACAGCCAGTGGATAGGGACAACTTCTGATTGACAGGTCAGGGGACCAAAGGTTGTGGGTGCGTGTGGAATGTTGAGGCAAGAGGGACATGAAAACTCAAATATTATATAGAGAGATACAGGGCTCATTTTGTAGCAGGAGCTCATTTGCATATTAGGCCACTCCCCAATGTTGCCAATCCTCCAAGAGCTTACAGTAGCCCCTGTAAGAAGAGCTCTGTAAGCTCTTGGAGGATTGGCTACATCAGGGGTGTATGGCCTAATATGCAGAGGAGCTGCTGCTACAAAATGAGCCCTGACTCAGAGATAAAACAAATACATGTTGGACTGTATGCCTGCAAGGCATATCTCCCCTTGCTACCTTTCCCTTTATCTTTGGTGCTGTAAGTGCTGGGTAACAGAAAGTAAAGGTGGAGTTCCTTCACAAATATCAGAGTAGTGCCAGAACTATGACCAGTCCTGGCCTAGTCAGTTGAGATCATAGGGTTGCCAACTCCCAGGTGGAGTCTGGATATCTCCAGCAATTATAACTGGTATCTGGACTATAGAGATCACTTCCCTTGGAGAAAATGACTTATTTGGAGTGTGAACTTTATAGAGCTACACCCTGCTGAAGTCCTTCCTCTCCCCAAACACCATGGTCCCCAGGCTGAACCCTTAGATCTCTAGAATTTCCCAACCCAGAGGTGGTAACACTAGTTATTTTATTATTATTTTATTATTACTTGTTTTATTTATATCCCACCTTTCTCCCTAATGGGGATCCAAAGCTGCTAACATTGTTTTCCTCCCATCTGTTCCATCCTCATAACAACCCTGTGTGGTAGGTTAAACTGAGAGTGTGGGACTGGCTCAAGGTCACCCAGCAAGCTTCCATGGCAGAGTGAGGACTCAAACTTGGGTCTCCTACATCCTAGTCTGACATTTTAACCGGTACACCACACTGGCTCTCTATCAAAGGCTAATGAGTAGGGTAAGCTTAGCTTTTTTTTTTTTTTTGCTTCATTGTGTTCTGAATGCACCTTCATATCCATCCATATGTGAAATTCCTACCTGGAAATAATACCTATTAGTCTTTCAAGAGAAGCTGATACAGAGATAAATGACACTTATTCTCAGAATCTGTTTATAATCCCCAACTAAGAAAAGAAATTATGCATACTTCATATGATTTTACATTTTAGTTGTTGGCCTTTTAGGCAAGTATCAGAAAGAAGTCTCCCCCACAACCTTTTCTCTGATATATACCAACTATTTGCATTCCCTTTTGAGATACAGGCTTGTTATTTAATAATTCATGCAAAGCTTCCACCAGCTCTTCAAAACATGCTTTTTGTTGGGATGTTACCTCTCCATCAGTGGTTATCAAAAGGTCATTAGTTTTATTGTACTTCAGCTATTCAAGTGCCCTTTTAAACTGCATCTTTGAAATTCAGGTCAATTATTCATTGTGTTCAATGAATGCATAAAATGTTTTCAAATTTGATTCTAGTATCTGAGGTCAGCAATATGCCATTGGTCTTTCGCATCAGATTACAGTAACAGAAATAGATTTCTCAGACAAAAGGTTTAAGCAAATGCCTATTTCAGATGTAAGCAGCATATTTCTGTGCTTCTTTGAGAAGTACCTTAATTACATCAATGGTGATGAGGACACACCTTTTTGGAAAGATTGGTCTGCTGCTTTTGAAATTTTGCACAAATACTTTTCAGAACAAATCTAATTAAAGGAGGGGATTAAGCATGGAACATATTTGGTAACTCTAGAGAAATGGCACTTTTTACACATACACACAAACACACACTCACACACACACGAGCCTTTTGCAGAAACCGCCAAGGAAGACCACAAAAATTGTGGTCAAATAGCCAAAGAGGACTACATAAAACAATATTCAGGGATATGTGTTTATGTCAGAACACAAAGATCAAACTGGACTATCTCCTCCAGTTGGGAATGAAAGTAAAACAACTCCACACAGGAAGGGGAATCAGCTGCCTCAGTAATTGACTGTCCCAAATGTCTCATCCCTCCGTCCCCAAAACATACATTCAATATATATTGGCTCTTCTCCCCTCAACAGTTGCTAGCTGTGTGTCCCAGTGGTGCAATTCTATGCCGATAACCAAACATGCAAGCAGGGAAACATTTCTGAGTGTCTACCAACCACTCCATTTTAAGATATTGCTACTGCTGGATAGACACTCATGACCCTTGTTGCCTTGGAGATCAAAGCTCCACAAAGCAGCCCCATGCAGAAAGAATTCCAGGGTAACTGTCTACAAAAGGTAGACAAGTAAGGGCTGTTACCTATGTTCTATCTCTTGTTGTGTTTTCTGTGGGTGGGAGCAGAGCAGGAAGGCATGCCAGCCTTACTGTGACTGGTTAATTCTATATATGCCTCACATGGGGGTATTGCTTGCACACAGTTCTGGGACTGCTAGGTGTTCCAATGGATTCCAGTGCAGTTGCTATGCTCTCTTTGAATTCTTTTCTTTTGGGGGATGTATTTTCTCTAAGAGAGCCAGGATATTGACTAGTTATGATGGTTTCATGCTAATAATTTAGCATCCAGATTCTTGTAATTTATTCATTGCATACAAACATTGTTTACCAACATCAAAAAATCATGTAGCAAAGTAAATTACTTATCCCCACAATAAGGTTTGACATTTCTAAAATTATAAAAATAATATTAATACATATATGGACACATTAACAAAGTGCCTGCTTATACTATTAAGGAATATGATGTTCAAGAAGGAAATGCTTTTAAACTGAATATGTCTGTAACTACCAAACATATTAAACTATATTCATGTAATGAAGAAAGTATGGTCCTCAAATAAATAAAATATTTAGTTTTAATTTTCATGCTTATTAATGCAGGAATTGTTTACACATTATTTCTTTCCTTCATGCAGTTTATTATCCTGTTTATCACCTTCAGTCAATTACTGTGCTATACAATTTAATACATGAGTGTATTTGTTATGATAGCAGAACTATTTATACAACCATAGAATCACTGCTGTAACAAGCATTTCCAATACAGTTTACAACTCTGTGACAATTCTCTTCAGATAACAACTAACAAAACATACAATCATTGTTATATCAGGTCAAGGAAAAAATGGAATAAGAGTGTATGTTACAATTAGTACAACTAAGATGATATATTTAACTATATTTGTAAAAAGCCAGGTTTACAATATACAGAGAAGTTGGGTCTTTCTCAGTCTTTTGCGGGGATCGCTCAAGTTTTTGCTACTTTGTAGTTTAAAAATCAGAGAAGGTTTATATCACTCCTCCTTCGCCATGCTGTAGTACCAATCTGAATCAGGCCCCAGCTGTGCTGAAAAAGTAAATTCCTATGGAAAATGTACAGCTGCCATCTGGGTATAAGTTCCCATCGTGAGTATGTGTTACATTTAACATTTGGTTTGGAGTTCAGGGTACTTGCCAGGTATTTCTTACATATACCTAACAGTCTACACAAATCCTGCTGCCTGGTCAGAACCTAGCCAGTCCTAAGAGCAGGCCTAACTAAACTTTTTTTTAAAAAAATCCAAATTAGACAGTATGAAGATAGTGAGTAAAACAATTCAATTGCAGCCAAATCGATGGTGCAGGGATCTTGTTCCATTCATATGTCACCATCTATTCCTGAGACTCCTTCAGGTAGTAAAGGGTGGGGTATAAATCCAATCTCTTCTTCTTTTAAAAAGTTTACAGTTGGAGTAATTCAGTAGCAGTGGAAGACCAACAGTCTTCAGGCAGCAGCTGGACAAACACTTGTCAGGGATGCTCACGTAGTCTCACGTAGAGGTCTTTCACATCACCTCCTGCCTGTCCTTTTAACTGAAGATGTTGGTGTTTGAATTTGGACCTTCTCCATGCAATTCAAAGGCTCTTCCACTGAACTACAGTCCCTCCCCATAAAAAGAAATCAAAGAAAGTATTAACTGCACCTATAAAAGGTAAACAAATGACTCATGAAAGATTATTTTACCATCTCAGGCACTGGCATATAGTTATTTACTGTGCAAAATTATCTTCACAGTATTTATCAACTTAGCTTTTAGTGCCTCATGAAATATTGCACAATTTAAAGACAAAAACTATTTGGATGTTACTGAGGTGTGCAGCACATGGCTAAATGTATTTGAAGCATATTACATGTGAAATCTTTCTTATGATGTAGAGATGATAAACAGAAGCCAACATTCGATCCAAAGAACGTTGCGGCTACTTGTCTGAGCCAAAGAGGGCTTTGTACTTGGATTTCTCAAACAGCAGTCCATCATGCGAAAGAATAAACTGTTTTTAAGTTTCAGAGGCGGTTTGGTGAATGGTGTAAACACTGCCAGTTTTTTAAAAAAGTCAAAAGAGGACATATGATTGTGTGTTAAATGTCCCCAGACGTGCATATGTCAGATCAGTCAACAAATTCACATACACAATTTAAATGGTTTGATATGATTTTGCTATTCTGCTTCATCACATTTGTCTTACATAATACATCACTTTGAACGTTGTAATACAGAAGTGACTCAGACATTTTATAAATAGTTACACAGTATTAAGTTGCAAGTCCTTGCATATGTACAACATAACTCTTTAGATTCTAGAGCAAAGTTTTATCCAGTGGCACCTTTAAGACCAAGAAAGTTTTATTCTGGGTAAAAGCTTTTATGTGCATGCATACTTCTCCAGATCACAATAGAAGAAATGTGCATGCACATGAAAGCTTATACCCAGAATGAAACATTGTTGTCTTAAAGGTCCCACTGGACATACTGAGGCCGAGGACAGATTGGCAATCTGGTCCGCTCTGCCTCCGCTTCTAAAGCGGAGGCAGAGAGGGCGGCCAGATTGCCGCAGCTGTCCCCCGTCGGCGGCCTGCACTTACCCGCATGCGGGCCGCTCTCCATGCGCTGCAGCCGGAGACCTCTTGGAACTGGTCTCCGGCTGTCTGGGCGCGCGTTGCTGCCACTTCCTGCCGGTCTGGATGGCTCTCACGGCGCACAGGAAGCAGTGGCGGAAGTCTGGACACCCTGCAAACAGGACCAGCCGGAAGCCGCGCACTGGACCAGGCAGAAGCAGAGGAGGCTCCAGAGGATGGCCGGCGGTGTGGACACGCCGCTCTGCCTCCTCTCCGGTAGGGTCCCGCAGCACTGTAACCAGTGCGAACAGGACGCCCCGCACCCATTTCCCTGCGCAGCTGTCCCGGGGCGAAATGCCAGTCTGTCCTTTGTTCTGTTGCTTCAGACAGCATGGCTACCCACCTGAATCTATCTTTGGAACATAGTTTATTTGATAAAAATATGTATTTTTCTATGTTCTATTCCCTCCCTCTCTAAGTCAGCAAGGACAGTTCATACAGAAAGGCCTATTTACTATATATACATTACCTTAAATGCCATTCACCAGATCATTAAGGAATGCATCCTTCCTTCATTTATTTGATAGTGGCTGCATATTGTACACATTAAAACTAATGCACACAAATGTGTTGTGCTGTCTTCAGTTACATAACACTTGGAAAACCATAGGTCTAGACATGGGATACTGGATACAGGAGCTCTGCCATGAATTATCACAGTAATCTAGAAAATGCTGGGTTAATGAGCTACAGAAATGACTGTATTTGAATTATCAATAAATGATTATTCAAGCTGGTCTGTTGCAGGCGGGGGGGGGGGGGGAGCAACTGACATTATGCAAAAATAAATATCTTTTGCAAAATCTCCAGTGACATTCAGAGTATCATTTGCATTCCTAATATGTCATTTCACATCTTCATTTCCTGACTCATTTTTTTTTAAGGGAAGCAGCATTGATGCTTCACATTTCAAACATCCTTCATGGTAAGCACAAGTTATTAAGTTTTATTTTATTCACTTCAGCTCCTACAGCTCAGCCGTATGTCATTCTCTTGTTCCATTTTGTCAGGATCACAAACTTGGGAATAATTGCTGTAGCTGAGATTCTTACCATATCAACAAACCCATGACTTGTGCCACAGATCCTCAAGCCCAGCAGGTAAGCTACAGCAGAACTTTTAATATTCACCCAACAATTTGATTCATTGTCACTAACAGAAAGGAGTGAACATGCATGTCTTATTAACTGTGAAATATGATAAAAGAGGGGAAAACAGCACAATCTGTGAGAATTAACATTCTCCTTTTATTTTGCATAGCAAGGAATAACTATATATTGTGTATTGTATTTAATTATTACATTTTTATCTCATCTTTCTTTCATCATGAAGTTTAAGATGTGGTATAAGGAGTCTCCCACCCAGACAATGACCAGATCCAGATCTGCTCAGTTTCAGCAAGGTTGCACCATCATTCCACCTCCCAAGCAAGTTTATGTTCTCCTAAGCATAAATCCGTTCTGTGCTTTCATTTTGTGAAACATGTTGAAACACATCCCTGAGCTACATCTACAATCAGGGAACATTTTTATTCTTTTTGAATATTTAATTTCAACAATAAGAAATTTCAGTGGATAAAATCAAAATGAACAGAACACAACAGAATAGAAGTTTGGCAGAACTTGAAAATTGTCAGATACAGTATTCTTCACTGTAGCAAGACTGCACAATGCACAAAGTTATGCCACTATTATAAATGTGCTACCATCTTAAATTATATTAGCACACTTGCAATATGATTGCCACAGAGTTATGAACCTGTTAAGTAAGAATGCCTTTTTATATATGTGTTCTGCTATCTATAGATGATCCCTTGACTGAATGACAAGAGAGAGTAGGAATAAATCTACAGTTCTCACAATGGAGGAAATGGTGTCAGTCATCTGAATGGAGGGAGGTGTCCAGTGGGGTGCCACAGGGCCCGGTAATTTTCAGTGTTTTTATAAATAAACTGGATGAGGGTGTGGAGAGGCTACTCATTAAATTTGCAGATGACATCAAATTGGGAGCAGCAGCAAATACACCAGAAGGCAGAGATAGAATTCAATGAGATCTGGACACACTGGGAAAGTGTGTGGATGTGAATATGATGCGATTTAACAAGGATAAGTGCTGAGTTCTACATCCAGGTAACAAAAATGAGGAATATGCATGGGGGTATGATTCTGAGTAGCAGTGTGTGTGAACAAGATCTTGGGGTACAGGTGAACCATAAGTTAAATATGAGCAGCCAGTGTGATATGGTGACAAAAAAAGGCTAATGTGATCTTGGGGTATATCAACAGAGGTATAGCATCCAAATTGCAAGATATCATAGTCTTGCTGTACACGCCATTGGTCAGGCCACACCTGGAGTATTGTGCGCAGTTCTGGAGGCCTCACTTTAAAAAGGATGTGGACAGAATGGATCGGGTGCAGGGGAGAGCAATGAGGATGATCAGGGGCCTGGAGACCAAGCCCTATGAGGAAAGGCTGAGGGACTTGGGAATGATCATTCTGGAGAAGAGGAGGTTGAGGGGGTACATGATTGCTTTCTTTAAGTATTTGAAGGGCTGTCACTTATAGGAGGGCAGGGAGCTGTTCCTGTTGGTAGCAGAGGATAGGACTCACAATAATGGGTTTCAATTAAGGGCGGGAAAGTACCAGCTGGATCTTAATAAAAACTTTTTTTATAGTAAGAGTTGTGCAGCAGTGGAATCAGGTGCCTAGTGAGGTGGTGAGCTCTCCCTCACTGTCAGTCTTTAAGCAGCAGCTAGACAAACACTTGTCAGGGATGCTCTAGGCTGATCCTGCATTGAGCAGAGGGTTGGACTAAATGGCCTGTATGGCCCCTTCCGTGATTCTATGATTCTATTATTCTACACTAGGATTAGTATTGGGATCAATGCTATTTAATTTGTTCATGAATGACTTGGAATTAGGGCCGAGCACTGTATTAGACAAATTTGCAGATGACACCAAATTATTCAGGATGGTGAAAAACACTGTAGCTCTTCAGAGGAAGATCTCTCTCAGTTGGATCTCTCTCTCTCAACATGGATAAGTGTAAGGTGATGCATATTTGAACAAAAAAAAATCTTAATTTTAAATATATGTTGAGAATAAGACTGAGATTTTGGGGTTGTTATGGAAGGCTCAATTAAAATGTTAACCCACTGTGCAGCAGCAGTGAAAAATGCAAATTCCATACTATGAATTATTAGGAAAGGGATTGAAAATAAAACAGCCAATATTCTAATGTCATTGTGCAAGCTGTGGTGCAGCCGCATTTGGGATTCTATGTGCAATTCTGGTCACTGAATCCCAAAAAGGACATCACAGAACTAGAAAAAGTACAAAGGACATAAACAAGAGGATTAGGGCATTGGAGCACCTTTCCTATGAACAAAGTCTGGAGAGTCTAGGATTTTTTTCATCTAAAGAAAAATGGCTCAAGGTAAATATGATATAGACTTATAGAATTATGCATGGGGTAGAGAAAACAGATAGAGGGAACTTTTTCTCCCACTCCCCAAATACTAGAACTTGGGGGCACCTAATGAAAATGTTGGGAAATGGGTTCAGAACAGAGAAAAGGGAATACTTCATCATTCAAAAAGTTGGTGAGTGCAGACTTTTTAGTTATGTCTGACATTCCATCAGCCATTCCTCCCTCCTAACCTATGTTTTAAGTGTTTTATGTATATGTATTTTAGTGTATTGCATGTGTGTTTTACCTTGTTTTTAAAAGAATTTAATTATGTGTTTTAATACAAATTTACTGTTTTTTTAAGATATGCTTTTATTATGTATGTTTTTAATGTGTTATTCACCTTGGTGGCCCTGGTGAGGGCAGAAAAGCTGGGTGCAAATCTTGTAAATGAATACAAATCAAACGTAGATGCTAGTTAACAAAGCTTGTACTGTATTAGAAATTAAGTACTGCTAAGGTCAGTCAGTATTCCTAAGCAAGTGGTCTTTCTCTATAACAGAACTCACAGGGTTTCATGAGGACAAAAAGAGATGTCCACAGGGATGCCCTTTTAAGAACTTTGGACGAAAAACAGGATTAAAATGAGCTAAATAAAGGACAGAATAAAAAAAAATCTTAGGGTATCCAAATGAGACTGTACTGCACTGATTCTCTGGATTTTTTTTCTTTCAGTTAATTATTTCTTAACACACAGCGCCCCTCCACTAACATCATAGACTGCTTTGAACTCCTTGCAGTTTCAAAAGCGGTTTGTTATGAAGCATAGTCATTACTGTTTGAGGAAAAACTACACTAAAAAACTGCCTTGGCTCAAATCTGCTTTCACAGTTCTCTGGATCATGGCCAAAACGAAAATTATGTTTGTCCTACACAGGTCCAGCTTTGTCAACTAATAGTTTCTTTTAAGTATTGAGCAGGAGGCGATGAATTCAGGCAAACAGGCTTTTATTCAGTGACATTGTTCAGCTCAAAAGACAGCTCTATGAGAGCAGCACTTTCATTTATACTGTTCCAACACATAACTTTCAACAATGTAACTATATACAAGCAATACTATTGGACCCAAGCAGGGCTCAGTGATTGGGTATCTAGATTGGCTTCAGGACCAATGGGAGTCTTTATTAATCAGTCAATGGGAATTGGAGCTTTAGGATACCAGAGCCCTTTTCAAGGTATTACTGCTTCATATTCTAAACAAACACAACACTCCTCCCCCCTAAGTTGAAACAACAAAGTCCCTTAGGTGCGGGGGTGGTTGCCTGGTCAATCGGGACTGGCACGGCAAGGGTGAACCCAATGGAGAATGTCCTCTTAAATCTGGGGACTCCATATGGGCCAGCATGAGTTGTGGTGGCAGACTCAAGGGGGAGCGGTCTATAAAGTCTGGGAGCTCCGAGAGTTCCGGGGCATGACCCAGCTCCAGCAGGGGGCCTACCTCGTTCCGAGCTGGCAGTGGCTCGACAGACTGTTCCCTTGGGATGTCCCGGGCTGGAGTTGGTGGAGGGCTGCCCTCTGTCAGGCAACTCCCCTGGGAGCCAGTGTCTTGCTGTGCTGGGAGATCTACTAGTCCGGCCTCAGGAACCAGGGTGTGTTGCAAGTATTATCCCAATGCAGGAACTGGGGAGCATGGCAAGCATTGCTCTGGCTCAGGAACTGGGGAACGTTGCAAGCATTGTTCTGGCTCAGGAACTGGAGAGCATTGCAATCGATCCTCCGGCACTGGCCACCGGCGTCTCAGCTGGGCCAGATATCTGCGACGGACCTGCCCCATGTTGTCCCTCACCTTGTACGATATAGGGCCTGTTGAGTGCACAACGACTGCTGGAACCCAGTGCAGACCTGCCCCATAGTTCCGGGTGTACACCACGTCTCCTGGCACAAAGGACCGAGAGGACCCTGTGGTGATAGGGTCACGGTGGATGTCCAGCGCCAGGTTGAGGTGAAGGTGGCTCAAGTGGGTGGACAGCTGGCGGCCCATAAGCAGCTTTGCCGGCGACTTCCCAGTGGCAGCGTGTGGCGAGGAGTGCTGCTGCAACAAGAACCCGGCGAGCTTGACTGGAAAATTCCCATCACCCATCCTGTGGAGCAAGTCCTTGACTGTTTGCACCATTCACTTGGCCTGACTGTTCATCTCAGGGTGGAAAGGAGCTGAGGTGATGTGCCGGAAACCCCGCTCATCCAGGAAGGTCTGGAACTCTGCAGAGGTGAATTGAGTTCCATTGTCGAACACGAGGAGGTCTGGCAGGCCAAAAATGGCAAAGAGACGGTCGAGGCAGCAGGCAACGACGGCCGATGTCATGGAGGTGACAGGGATGACCTCCAACCACTTGGAATATGCATCCACGATAATCAAAAGTGTCCAGCCCTGGAAGGGCCCAGCAAAGTCCATGTGAATGCAGGACCACAGGCCCCTTGGCTTCTCCCATGGATGAACAGGAACCTCTGGAGCTGCTGGCCTCGACTCCTGGCACGGCTGACACGTCCAGACCCACCGCTCAATCTGCTGATCCATGCTGGGCCACCAAACATAGCTCCTAGCAAAGGCCTTCATCTTAACGATGCCCGGGTGCCCTTCATGCAAGGCATCCAGCACCCATTGGCAAAGTGGGGGGGGGGGGATGATGACTTTGTTTCCCCACAACAGGCATCCCTTGTTTACCGACAGCTCAGACGATCTCGACAGGAATGGCTGGAATTCGGCATCGAGTGTCCCCAAGGCCATCCCCTCCACACATGTAGACTCGGCTGAGCGTTCGATCCCGGCCGGTGTGGAACGCTACATCAGCAATGGAGAGCGGAGGCTGTGGCAGCTCCTCAATCAGCAAATCTTCCTGGAGTGGGGCCTCAGGCAGTCCTAAAAATGGAAGCGGCAGATGGCTAAGGGCGTCAGCGTGCCTGATGGTCTTGCCGGGCCTGTGGAGGAGGCAGAAGGAGGAGGCAGATAGAAGAACTGCCCAGCACATCATCCGGGGGCGACAGAATCTGGGGGGTTTGACGGTCAGCCATGAAGATGCCAAGCAGCGGCTTGTGGTCGTTGACCATTTCAAATTTCCGCCCATAGATAAAATCTTGAAATTTCTTCACTGCAGCGATGATTGCTAGTGCCGCTCGATCTATCTGGGCGTAGTTTCTCTCAGCGAGGGATAACGTTCTGGAATAGAAAGCAATAGGGGCCTCCTGGCCAGATGGCAACTGGTGACTGAGCACGGCCCCGATCCCATAAGGCGATGCATCACATGCTAGGACGAGGGGCTTCTTCTCATCATAGTGCACGAGGACGGCATCGGAGGCAAAGAGGGCTTTGACGGCTTGGAAGGAGGCATTTTCCCGGCGACCCCATGCCCATGGAGCTGACTTGTCCAGTAAACGATGGAGTGGTTCTGCAAGAGCTGCTTTGTTGGGCAAGAAGGCATGATAAAAGTTCAATAGTCCTAAGAAGGACTGCAGCTGTTTCTTAGACTTCAGAGGGGGCACGTTGCAGATTGCAGCAACCTTGTCCGGAGCAGGGTGGATGCCATCGGCGTCTAGGCAGTAACCCAGGAATTGAACGGTAGAGACGAAGAACTCGCATTTCTCCTTCTTCAGCTGGAGGCCAACGTCCTGTAGCCGACAAAGGACCTCTCGCACCTGAGTAGCCAGTTCAAGATCAGAGGCGTCATCGAAATAGGGTACGACGCCAGGCAGACCCCGAAGAAGGCGCTCCATAAGTTCTTGAAAAATGCCAGAGACGATGCTTACCCCGAACTGCAGCTGGTTTACTTTAAAAGCACCTCGGTGTGTCAGAGCGGCCTGGTGTGTGGCTTCGGGGACTCACTCACAGTTCACGGAGGGATAGGTTGGCAGACTCTACTCCCAGGGCCTCTTTGAGGGCCGATTCATATGTGAGAGTCTTTAGTAAGAGTAGGGCTCACCTGATGCTCTCGTCTCTGAGGCCACAGAGCAGCCAGTCTAGGAGGACGGACTTCAAATCGGTGAAGTGACAGTCTCAAGCAGCCCGCCTCAGTGCAGTGAGGTACTCCGTGACAGACTCGTCCTCCTTCTGGTTCTGCTGATGGAACGCACATCGGTGTGCGGCAGCTGACATCTTTGGGGTGAAGTACTCAGTCAGCTGGGCCTTGATGATGCCTAGAGGGGTCTCAGGTAACTTAGAGGGGGCAACTAAATCTCAAGCAATGTCGAATACAGCCTGGCCGCAGGTAATCAGAAAAGTGTCGTGGCAGACATTATCTCCATCAATACGATTTGCTGCGAGGTAGCATTCAAACCGATCGAGGTATGAATCCCAGTTCCCAACCTTTGGGTCGAATGGTTCGATATGGCCCTTGGATGCCATGCCTGTAGTGATTTAGCTCTGGGCGCCCTTAGTGATTTCAGCTGGGCAGGCAGAGTGATTTCAGCTGTTCAGTTAGGACTGGGACCCCATCCTCGTAGCCAGTTTTAAGTATTGAGCAGGAGGCGATGAATTCAAACAAACAGGCTTTTATTCAATGACATTGTTCAGCTCAAAAGACAGCTCTATGAGACCAGCGCTTTCATTTATACTGTTCCAACACATAACTTTCAACAATGTAACTATATACAAGCAATACTATTGGACCCAAGCAGGGCTCAGTAATTGGGTACTAGATTGGCTTCAGGACCAATGGGAGTCTTTATTAATCAGCCAATAGGAATTGGAGCTTTAGGATACCAGAGCCCTTTTCAAGGTATTACTGCTTCATACTCTAAACAAACACAACAGTTTCTTACTAGAACCTGCATTTCTAAGCACTGGGATGAGAACCTGCATTTCTAAGCACTCAGATGAGGGCCTGTTGAGAACTCATTGTCTTTCAGTCTACCATGTATAAACAGGATTAAAAATTTGGTAGTGTTTATGGTTGCTTGTAGGTTTAGTAAGATAGGATAATAGGGTTTTCCAGACTGCAGCTGCTTTTCTTTTCTTTTTGCAAGTGTTGTGCTGCTTCTGATAATCCTGCTATTGGTGGGATCAGTTCAGACTTCCCCTCATGGGTTTCCTCTGTTCCAGGTTTGTTTGTGGCTTTTTGTCTTTTTTTTTTTTTGCACAGGTGCTGAAGCATTTCAGCAGCCTCATTCATTGTGCCTCTCTTCCTTGGAATACACAGGGAAAGTGCAAAATCCTTACATGCAGATTTACATGAGAGTGGTCCCATTGTCTTCAATGCATTTACTCTTGTTGTCAGTCATGGAATGCTCTCAAACAGCAACTTTGAAACAGAAAAGATAATTTATTTGCTCAATCACTTGGCCCCTGGCATTTTTAAAAATGAAAACATTAAAAGAATGTAACAAAAAGAAAAAATGGGTTTCCCCACTGGGGAGAAAGGTGTGAAGGGTCAAGGGACAATCTGGTGGATCTTACATGAGAGTGCAAAGCAAAAGGAGGACATGATCCCAACTTTCTCAGGCTTCAGAGGAAGAGAAAGAGAGGCAGAGATAGGAGACCAGATGTGTGTGTGTGCACACGCACACACAGAGGACGGTGCCCCCCGACATGTATGATTACTTTTTTCAACCCAGGCACCTTCCATCATTGAAATGTTTCTCTGCTGGGATGCAAATTTTAAAAAGCACCCAAATCCGCCCTCCCCTTTCTGGCAGACGGGTTGTGCTGGAAGTCACTAATGCGAAAACCTAAGTTCAGATCAGGAGCAGAATTGTTGTGAATACATTTCACTTTGGAAAAAAAGTGGAGGAGAAACCAGTTTTATTAGCAACAGGGAAAACCAGGGAAGATATGAGACCGATGTTTAGAAAGCTGTCTGAACATAAGAAAAAAACATGCTAACATTGGGTAATGAAAGTGGATTTTTAAAGCAATGTGAAAGACGTCAATGTTGTCGTAGTGACACAATGTCATATATCCAACTCTGGTAAAAAAATAATAATAAAGCTGGAACAGTTTACAAATTATTAACATTGTAAAATCATATGTTAAATCTGTTAACCTCAGTGGATGTCCACTAGGAATGATCATGATATGGTTGGCTAATCATTCCCAAATATGGTTCTTACTAATACAACAACATGGCAGGCACATGGGACAAAAGCTAGTTAAGTACATTTACTTTTATGAAAGATTTGAGTCAGATTTCTATAGTAGTTTTCTTTCACAACCAGAAATGTGATTTATACAGCTCACAAAGGAGTACTGAAAGCAATTCCAAAGGAGTAGGTTAATAATGTGTACTCTTCTACCACCTGTCATTTTCTGAGTTCTCATCTTGTTACCTGCCAATTAAGGGAGTCTGTCTGTATATCTTAGGTGTGTGTATGAATATTAAAAACAAACAATTCATCAGCCTGTTAAATACAGCATCTGCCCTTGAGCATGGTAATTCTGCATTGCATTTCTTCTTACAAAATACTGATATAGTTCACACTGTATAAGTTACATGTACAGCAGAATGATTTAGTTTTGGGTTCTGCTTCCTTTGGACATTAGAAAATCGTGTTGTCCCAGTATCACAGTAGCTACTGCATTCAGGCAACGCATTAGTTTCAAACACTTTGCTATCTGTTTTTGTATCCCAGCTGATCTGAATGAAATTCTCAAGGACAGTATCATTTATGAAAAGAATTGGTGGGGAGAAAGCCTCCCTGTTTTTAGGGCATTAAAATCCTATTTGCATTAAATTCTACTTGCATAGCAGTCACATGGTGGCATTTTCCCTCTGTCCCTTCCTGCAACCAGGATCTGCATATGAGTGCTAAATTCTATATTAACACTGCATTAGATTCATCCACTTCAGCATATTGTTGTAGTCCATGCTAAACTTCTTCTTTTTTTGGGGGGGGGGGGTTGTATTTTTATATGTGCATGTGTGTGAGTGAGTGTGTGTGCACCTGGAAGTCATGGTGATCTCTGCTGATTGACCACTACTGGGGGCCTGGAGGATATTCAGAGAGGTGGCTGAATAAAGTCTGCTTCTACCTCCTACCTCTAGTATTCCAAGGAGGTCTCCCATCCAAGTATTTGACAGAGCTGACTCTGCTTAGCTACCAAGGTCAGGGCCATACTTTACTTCATTGATTTCCCATTGCCCATTGAGGACCTGATAGTATCATTTAGAAAAAATTAAATGCTCTGAATGACAAAGCACACTAGCCCAATGCATATGACAGCCCTTTGTGTTCACTCAGTTCATGGGGAGGGAGAACAGGACTTAGCATGATGGCTCCACCCCCATCTTCATGAAATCACCTCTTCATCTGGAAGGGTGGTGTTGTGGAGGAAGTGGCCACAGGAACTGTCCCTCCCCCTTGATCACCAAGTTCCAAAACCAGTGTCACTCATCACAGGGAGGGAGAGTTCATCCTTTCCCTCCTTCCACATGGTCACCCTTACGGACAACCAGGTGATCATGTGAGTTGGGGATGGGGCCACAACATTCAGTCCTGGTCTCCCTCTGTCAGTCATATGCACCAGGCCAGAGGCAGAAGAAGAGGAGGAGGAGATTGGATTTATACCCTGCCCTTCACTACCTTGGCTTGACTTCCCTTCTCTTCCCTCCTTCCCCCTTCATTTATATATAGTTTCTTTCTTATAGCCCAATGACACCATTCTTATAGCCCAATGGCTTTGAATAGCTTACACTGGTAGGCCAGATAAATTAAAACCAAGACTCCTATTTTTATATTTAATAAAAATCAACAAAAACTTTACTACTGCCCATGTAGTTTTAACTTCTGCTCCGATCAATAATTTTGCAATCCTTTGTAAAGAAGATACCATTGCCATATCATGTGTAAAAGGGGAGATCCAGCAGTGTCTGATTGAAATAAACAGGTCACATTCAAATAAACAGTGTTCTAGAGTGCCAATCTTCACTTGTAGATAAGTCTCCATCTGGTTGCCTCAGCTGTACTAATTCTACTTTCCCTTTAGGCAGACCTAACCAGACTAACCAGGAATAATTAACCTAGAACACTTTATTTACAAGAAGAAAAGGTTTTTACACACCACTTCTCTCTGCCCTAAGGCATCTCAAACCAGCTTACAGTCACAATCCCTTCCCCTCCCACAACAGACACCTTGTGAGGTTGGTGGGGCTGAGAGAGTTCTGAGAGAACTGTGACTGGCTCAAGGTCACCCAGCAGGCTTCCTGTGGAGAAAGGGAGATTCAAACTCAGTTCTCCAAAGTAGGGAGCTACTATCTTAACCAGGGGTCCTTTCATAAAAAAAGAGGTGCAGGAGCTCATTAGCATAACTTATTTGCATATGCCACACACCCTGACGTCACCGGAAGTGTCATAAGGCCACACATCCCTGACGTCAGGTGTGTCAGCAGGCAAGAAGGGAGGGAGGGGGAAGGAAGGAAAGGAACAGGAAGGGAGGTAGGTAGGTGGGGGAGAGAGAGAGAAGAAAGAAAAAGGAAGGAAGGAGGGAGGGAGGGAGGAAGAAGGGAGGAAGGGGGGAAGGAAGAAAGAAAGAAAGGAACAGTAAGGTAGGTAGGAAGGTGGGGGGAGAGAGAGAAGGAAGGGAGGGAGGGAGGGGGGAGAGAGGGAGGAAGGAAGGAAGGAAGGGAGAGGGGAAGTACGGGGAAAGGAAGGAACAGGAAGGTAGGTAGATAGGCAGGGGAGAGAGAGAAGGAAGGAAGGAACAGGAAGGTAGGTAGGTAGGTGGGGAGAGAGAGAGAGAGAGAGAAGGAAGGAAGGAAGGAAGGTAGGAAGGAAGGAAGGGAAAGAGGAAAGAAGGGGGAAAGGAAGGAACAGGAAGGTAGGTAGGTAGGTGGGGGGAGAGAGAAGGAAGGAAGGAAGGAAGGAAGGAAGGAAGGAAGGAAGGAAGGAAGGAAGGAAGGAAGGAAGGAAGGGGGGAGAGAGGGAGGAAGGAAGGAAGGGAGAGGGGAAGGACGGGGAAAGGAAGGAACAGGAAGGTAGGTAGGTGGGGGAGAGAGAGAGAAGAAAGGAAGGAAGGGAGAGGGGAAGGAACAGGTAGGTAGGTAGGTAGGTGGGGAGAGAGAGAGAGAAGGAAGGAAGGAAGGAAGGGGGAAAGGAAGGAAGAAGAAGGTAAGTAGGTAGGTGGGGAGAGAGAAAGAGAGAAGGAAGGAAGGGAGGGAGGGAGGGAGTATTCAGGGGGGGAGGAAAGGAGCTTCCCGGGGCCTGCGGCGCTCTGCCGCGGACCCGGGAGCAGTGGGAGGGGGGAGGGAGAGGGCTCTCCTTCCTGGGGCCGGCGGAGCGCCGCCGGGCCCAGGAGTATTCAGGGGGTGGGGGGGAGGAAGGGAGCTCCCCGGGGCCCAGGGCGCTCTGCCACGGCCCCGGGAGCAGTGGGAGGGGGAGGGAGAGGGCTTTCATTTGGGGTTGGCGGAGCGCCGCCGGCCCCAGGAGTATTCAGGGGGTGGGGGGAGGAAGGGAGCTCCCCGGGGCCCGCGGTGCTCTGCCACGGACCTGGGAGCAGTGGGAGGGGGGAGGGAGAGGGCTTTCATTTGGGGTTGGCAGAGCGCCGCTGGCCCCAGGAGTATTCAGGGGGCGGGGGGAGGAAGGGAGCTTTCCGGGGGCCCTGGCGCTCTGCTGCGCCCGGGAGCATTGACGGGGGGGAGGCGGGGGGTGGGGCTGTGTTAAGTGCCCGCCCCCTCGCCTCCTCTCTCCCAGAGCAGCGCTCCGGAGCACCCCGGCTCCAACGGAGCCCTGATCTTAACTTGGCTGTGGATCACCAGTCTAAATAACATAATTATTTTTGTTCTGACCTTAGGTTTCAGCTGGTCTCCTCAAGAATCAGAACTTGCCCTACAGATGGTCACAGAGTAGGGTCTAAGCTTCAAGAACAAGCAGAGTCTGGACCCAGATCTAGCAAGAAAGGGCAGTGGCCTTGCAAACCACATAACCCAGCAATGCTTCCCCCCCCCCCCCAGGATCCAGTTTAAGTAGACTGGGATGTAACTGAGCCCAGCTGTATTGCCAACAGGTGCTGGAGTTCCTGAGGTGGCTCTGCACACTGGCCAGGGTCCTGCAAGGTCTCACCCTACTCTGCACAGGTGCTGCAGGCAGCCAGCTTGGCACTTTACCTCCTTTTTATCACTTCAGCCTGGGCCATCTGCCACTAGCATTCCTGCACACTGGAAAAGGATACTTGGGGGGGGGGCTATAGGGCTGGGCTTGAGTACTGCATGGCAGAGGCCTAGGGATTATCTCTGAGGCTGGTGGAGATATTTCCCTTTCAGGCTCTGGCAAGGCAGCCTCTGATGCTGAGGAGGCGTCATCTGCAGTTGGCTCTGCAGTGTTGGACCCTTCCCTGTCCCTCTGACCCTCTTCAGTCACTGATCGCTCCTCCCCATGGGATTCCAAGTCAGAATCACTAAACAGGCTGGAGGGAGTTATGACAACTTAATTCCTCTATAGTTATTTTATTGCCCTATGCATGATTTGAAATTGTTTTTTTTGTTTTTCAAAACTATCTATGTAAAATTACTTTTGCAACTTCCATCTTAAAGGTCAACAGTTGTTATCTGAATATTATTCAGTATTCTGATGTTTTTGCTCCCATGCTTACCTGCTGAATCATACTGCTGGGTGCACTAAAGAGGTTCCCTTGGCTGCTATTGAGTAGAGACAGCTAGAATAAAGTCTCCCATGTGGGGACTGTGGCAAGCACTGAAGGCAGAAAGTGGGACAGATATTTGGTAGAAATCTGCGAAGCATTTGAGTGAGAGAATTCTCTATTGGGCTAGAGGTATCCTTCTGAGCTTCATAAACACGGAATATTTCCTATTGCTAACCTTACTTTTTATATCTAAATGTTGTAATTAACTGAAACAGCGATACCTTTGTACCCGTGCTCACTAGTGGTGGAGGCAGTTTTCTATTGCATAGCATTTTATTCTGGAACTAGGTACTCTTTGGCTCACTGGAAGATGCTGGACTTCCATAAACAGAAACTCCAAACACTGGAAGAATGTGCTTTGAAGTTGAGAACTAATATCATGGAAAGGGTATGGCATTAACAGAAGCAAGGCTTAGATTCAGGCCATTTTCTGCAATCAGTGTCCTTCCAGTTAAAAGTTTGTAGCAGAAGCCACATACTCCTATCTAAATTTTATGAAATTCTTCCAGAAACAGATGCTTAGGTTTTGAAAAACATTTTTTTTAAATGACATTAATGGTCCTTTACAGATTTGCCTGCCACAATGGATTTTCTCAGTGTTTGAGTTGAGGCAATTTAAGACCACAGGAAAATAGCATCCAAATAATCCGGGGCAGCAACAGGCTGAAATGGGGCTGTCCACTGAAGGAAGGTAATGCAATGCAGGATGGGGAAAAAACCTGGAATAAAAAGAAGGTTGAACTCAATTTTAGTGCAGAAGGGAGTGGGGACCTGGATTAAAAAGAAGGTTGGCTTTGATTTTAGTGTAATTGCTTGTAGGACACTGTGGTTAGATTAAAAAGAGAGCACAGAAAGGGCCAGTATCTTTGTGATCTGTCCTTCTGGTTTTTATTTCTGGGCTTTTTGTTCAAAGTATAGTGCATATACAATTTTGCCACACTCAATTCATGCCTTTTCATTTTTATTACAGGTTACTAAATTTTTTACCAGCACATATATTAAATTATACTTATATATAGATTTCTTATATCCAGGGCTCTTTTTGTAGCAGGAACTACTTTGCATATTAGGTGACACACCCCTAATGTAGCCAATCATCCAAGAGCTTACAGAGCTCTTCTTACAGGGGCAACTGTAAGGGGCTACAAAAAGAGTCCTGCTTGTATCCTTTCCAATCTGGTTTCAGGCCAAGGGTATGGGACTGAAACAGCCTAGGTCACCCTGGTAGATGACCCGTGTGAAGAGATGGATAGAGAGAGCACAACACTGTTGATTCTCCTGTTCCTCCCATCTGCTTTTGTTACCATTTATCATTTTATCCTTCTAGACCACCTTTTGGCTTAGGGAGGCACCATTACATGGTGGTTTAACTGTTACTGGAAGACAGGTTTCAAAATGTGGTTCTGGGGGGAACTGATGCTCAGCCAGAGTGGTATAGTGGTTAAGAGCAATGGTCATCTGGAAAACTGGGTTTGATTCCCCGCTCCACCTCCACATGAAGCCAGTTGAATGTCCTTGGGTCAGTCACAGTTCTCTCAGAGCTCTTTCAGCCCCACCTACCTCACAAGGTATCTGTTGTTGGGAAAACTAAGTTTAAGTCCAGTGGCATCTTTAATATCAACAAAGTTTTATTAAAGGTGTGAGCATTCATGTTGTTGGAAGAGGAAGGGAAGGTGATTGTAAGCTGCATTGAGACTCCTCCGGGTAGAGAAAAGTGGGGTAGAAACCCCCCCCCCCAACTCCTCTTCTTCTTGGTTGATGTGGTACCATTATATTTCATTGTGTTTCCCATGCTTTTTAACATCTACAAGGAACTGCTGGGGGATGTCATGTGGAGATCTGTACAGGGATGCCTTCAATATGCAAATGATACTCAGCAGAGCTCTAACTTGCACTTCCAGGAGATCCCAGGAATGCTATGAAAATTGTGAATGAGTTCCTGGGGGCAGTTTTGGGCTATGGACATACTGGCAGCTTGGAGCGACATGGTGGCACCACCTCTAACTGTACCACTCTGAAGTGCTGTGGCACATACCAACCTGATGGCATACCCTACTGTGGATCACCCACGTGGTCATCCCATGGTCAGGTATCCACATTACTGTTCCACCTCAGCCACGGAGTGTGCTGCCTGATCATTTTTTTAAAAATGCAAGTAGGTGTGTGCTTATGCATATATGTGCTCATGCGCATATAGGAAGAAACTCCCCCTCCAAAAAAAATCCTGTGATAAACACAGATCTGCAGGTTCAGACTGCCAATACATTTTGTTTGCACTTCCCCACATTCAGACACTTGGCCATGCACGATGAATGCATGGGGAACCAAAAGCACCACATGTTATGTGGTGGCAATTTACTCCATTTCCAACTTGTCATATGACAGAGTGAGTATGACTGGGGAACAGCTGACAGATGTGGCTGTGTGACCAAATCCATTTAATCCATTTGGGAAGAGCAACTAAATTGGGCCAAACTGCCCATCTGACTGCAGCCTTGGGATGGACTTAGGCTAATGAACTGAAACCTCATCCTATCAAAATGGAGGGTGGAAGAATTGACCCAGTGGGTGGAAGGACTGAGTGGAAGGATTGACCCAGGAGTAGATTTGTGTCCAGTTCTCAATAGGGTTGTACTCCCCCAAGGAGCAGGTTTGTAGCTTGAGGTGTTGCTGGACCTGGGCGTCCTGTTGGATAAGTAGTTGGCAGCAGTGGTCAGAAGTGTTGCAGTGTTTCCTGAGTAAAAAAGATCTTGCCATTGTGGCACATGCCCTAGTTACATATAGATTAGGCTACTGCAATGCACTGTATGTGAAGATGCCCTTGAAGAGTATTTAGAAACTACAGTCAGTACAGAATGCTAAAATCAGAATGTTGACTGGAGTGGGTTGTAGGGACCACATTACCCCAAGTTTTGTTCTACCTACACTGACTCCCTATTAGCTTCTATATCCAATTTAAAGTGATTGTATTGTTATTTCTGATGAGGCTTTGGACCAACATGCCTTAAGCACCACCTGCTCCCATATGTACTTATCCCACCACTGTGGTTAACTTCAAGAGACTTCCTGGGTGCCCTGGCTCTCTGAGTCTATATGGGTGGCTACCTGAGAAAGGGCCTTCTTGGCAGTGGTGCCAAAATTAAAGGATTCATTTTCCAGGGGAATCCTGCTGTATCATTGTTTTCTATGAGCAGTAGAAGACTTATCTGTTTCATCTGGAACTCCATCACTGACTGCGTAAGTGTTTGTGTTTTAACTGTATCTATTTTTTTTAAATTGTTGTTTTAGATTGTTTTTATACTATGTATTTCAAAAGCTTTTTTGTATTTTTGATTGTTTACCGCCTTGGAGACCCTATGCTGTTCTGAAATAACTATGCCCCTGTGGAAGAAGCAAGAGCAAAGGCCAAGGTCAGAAGATGCTCCAGGGAAGGGTTGGGCACCATTCAGGAAGGCTGTAGCAGCATGATGGGCCCAGTAGTATTGAAGAAGTGACATCTGCAGGACAGTCTCCCCCACCAGGCAGCAGCTGAGCATAGTAGCAGGGGCAGGTGGTTCACCAGCTCACTGCATCCGCTGCAGGCACATGGGACAAGAAGTACCTCTGGCTAGCAAAGCCGGATGGGGCAAGGAAAGGATCTAAGAGGAGAGCAAGGATCAGAGAAGTGAGGGGAAGCACTGAGCTTGGCCAGCACAGGAAGAGCCCCTGGTATTAAGAACAGAAAAAGACACATGAGGAGAAGTAGGGAAAGAGAAGAAGAAAAGGTGGCTGGGAAAAGTTAAGAAGGTGCAGTAAAGTGGCAGGGAGGATGGGGTAGAAATTTAATAAATCAATCAAGTGGAAGAAGGCTCTAAAGAAGGAGTTGGGGCCTGGGGCAAGATAAGGCTACCAGATCTAGTGGAACTGCCCCATGGCAGAGGCACAGCTCAACCCCCTGAGGTTTTGAAGGGATAAAGCAGGAGGGTAAAGGGAACTGTGCTTGTGTTGATTCTTGTGGACTTTGTTCATTGAAATAAAGAGAAACGTAAGAAGCACCACTGAGTCTGGGTGAGTCTCTGCTGGGCTTGGAAAATACTTATGATGTTCCACTGCCCCCTTGGTGGGGCCATAGTCCCCCCAGGGAGTTCCATTTCATTACTACCAGTGCAGTTTACTACTAACATGTGACTTATAACTGATTTGCTTATGCCTTGTAGTAGCTCCAAAAGTAAATAAAATCCATACAGAAAAAGTGCTATTCAGCTTCTTGCCTTTCTCCATTAAATTGGTTACTTTTTCCCAATATCATGGCAAGATAAAATGTGTTTTAAAGTGGCCACAGATCTGTCCCAGTAATTCAACGTGTAGAATGCATTATGCAGAGAGAGCAAAAGTGTTGAACATCCTAAAAGGTGTGAAATGGATTAGGAGCCTGATTAAATGCAGCTCATGCTCTCTATATATTCTACACCTGTCATCCTGTAGAAGAAAGTCTGTCACTAACCAGTTTATACAACTTTTGATTCAAAAGCAATGATTTTCAGATTAGATACTTGAAATATTTCTGTGCTGCCAATAATAATAATAATCAAAAAAACGATTCTGCAGTCATGTGCTACACATCCTAGTTCTGGTATTTTATTTGTCTCAGTGTTAAGGTGTTCTTAAAATATGTCATGCCTTCATATTTGAGACAGGCTGTACAAAGTAGCACACTGTTTCAAAGAATGTGATTTCTTGCTTTGATGTTACTCCAGTGCTAAAGTAAGAAATAGAATTGTTAAAGCTGTGGGTTCTGCTTCTATTGCTGCCAATGCTGAATATAAGGACTAATGAACAACAGGAATGATACTGCATTTCTCATTGATTTTGCTTCTCCTTCATAAGAATCAAAAATTTAAAAATTGTTTTGCCTTTTTCTTTTTCCTCACATTGAATTTACCCTAAAATGTACATATTTTCAAGCATTATTTGTGCACCAATACTTATAAAGGTCCACGTTGTTATGTAGACATTGACCTGGACCCACTGGAGTGCCTTCACATATTGGAATATACAAAGTCTATAGTACACCTACTTGAAGAAGATCAGAAGAACGGCCTATTATGTCCACCTTGTCTCCTGATCGGCACTTTGGAGACTTCCTGCTCCAACTGAGTCTTCCCCCTTTGTTCCTGTCTCTCACAGCAGCTAGTCAGTTAGTCAAGACTCTATCCTCTCCTCTGCACTATCAGAGTTTATTTCTTATTAATAAACAGTTATTTTCTTTAAACAGTTGGTGCTCTATTCCTCTGCATGTTTAAACTTGGCCAACAGGCCCAATGTGAGCACCACTGAGAAAAAAAAAACATTCCATAGATCAGTAGGCAAAAAGAACAAACTGCAAAATGGCTGCTTCCTGCACAGCTCAGCACAACTACCTACTAAATAGGTTGACTGATAACAGTTTTCTCATCTGGAGGGAGAGAATGAAAAGCCATTTGCTTGAAATGGGACTCTGGTACATTGTCAATGAATCCCTGCCAGGAAATGACACTCCAGCAAAGCAGAAGTCCTAGGATGCACACAATGAGAAGGCAAGAGATGCATTAATAAAAGGTTTGTCTGATAAAGATGTTTTGTGAATCATTCAAATGCAAACTGCAAAGGCAGTCTAGAATGAATTGGAGAGACTTTGGCTGAGGACAGACTGGCAATCTGGAGCGGGAGGAATCCGGAAGCAGAAGCTGCGGGGGAAGAATTCCCCGGGGCTGGCCATTCACACTGGCCAGTGTATTGAACAAGAATGCTGTTACGGAGCATTTAGACTGCTACGGAGCTGCCCCGGGTGGGCCGGCCTCCGCAGCTTGTGGCAGGGCTGTTTTCGGCAATGTGCACATGTGTGCATGAGCACTCATGCACAAATTGCCAAAACGGCACGTTCACACAGCCACCTCCACTTGAATCCCACCTTCTTCCAGTTCACACTGCCTGAAAGTGGGAGGCATGCGAAAGATGGCTCCTGGACACCAGTTTCTCCTGGTGTCCTCCTAAAGTGAAGGAAACCGACTGCAAAATGCATAAGTGTGGAAGGGAGCCGAGGGACAGCTGCGGATGTCTGAACAGGCTCCCTTCCCCCGCTTCCCAAGCGGAGCTTTCCCACTCCAGATTGCCAGTCTGTCCTCAGCCTTTATGTTAACTCCTCTCTAAAAGGTCAGCTCTATATCCAAAAGAAGCTGGTTAGCATAAGGATGCCTGAAGGGGGTAATCTGTGAGAGCTCTTAGATCAAATGCTTGCTCTGAATCAAGAGCTAAGAAGTGCTGGCAAACATATTGCAGAACAGGATTTGGTTGTTTTGATTTTAGTTAGTCTACCCAAGACTTACAAAAATGTTGTATGTGCTGAATAGAGTCAAAAGGATATCTCTATCAAATGTGATAAGTGAACTGGAGCAAACATTCAAGCATAAACAGTTTGAGGAGCTTAACACAAAGGCTGAGCAGAATGCTGATCAAGTAGCTCTACATGTAAATAATAAAAGCAAAGTAACTTGTTATTCATGTGAAAAACAGGGACATATTAAAAAGGACTGCAATACTTTAAAAAGAAGGGTGCCCTTCCAAGACAAATAAACATAAGAACATAAGAAATAAAAGGGGAGCCACCCAGAAGTGTTTCATATTAACTAAAGATGCAACCCAAAGTTATATATGGTGCATGCTCTTAGTGCATGCTCAATGCACATGAGTTCACACAGAGACTTTTTTAAAACTTTAAATTAAGAAAAAAGAGAGAGACTGAGGCTGTGGTCACATACACTAAATAATCCACTTTCAATGCACTTTATAACTGGACTTTGCCAGTTCACACAGTAAAATCCAGTTGGAAAGTACACTGAAAGTAGATTGAAAGGGAATTATTTAGTGTGTGTGATTGCAGCCTAATTGTAGCTGATGAGAGATCTGTTCTGGCAGAAGGGGTAGGATCAGGAACTATAAAATGCAAACACCCAGATGGACAGGCCAGATAAATCCTTATTGATAACTGTTTGTAAGTGCCACAGCTAGCAAATGTATAAGATTTTGCAGCAAGGTAGCATTCTAGGTACAATTTTAGTTACATCAATGTAGCATTATTTGTTTACTGTTAACTCTTGGAACTACTCCTATAAAGGACCAGAGAGTCTGCCATGGGGTGCATCTGAAGGAAATTCTGCTTTCTTAGTGAATTCATAGTGAATTCAACTCATTTCTGCCATCTCAGCACCTTGCAAGCAAACACCAAAATGAGCAAGCAATCAAGCAGGACATTCCTTTAGGCTTAATGCCTGTCCCACTAGGTCTGGTCTCTCTGACCATGTCATTTGAGCCAGTTTTGCTGGAATCTTTGCAGAATTTTTGTGTAAAAGCCCCTGCCTATATTGAATTTAGGAAGACACTTCTGTGTTTTACATTAAAACTTGAGACAAAAGTGTTACAATTCTTGGAAAGTGAACTTTAAAAGAGTCTTATTTTTAGTTTTTTCTCCAGGATTTGTCCTGAAGTAGAAAGCTTGTTCAAAGTATCTAACACTACTGCTGTATGCTTGTCCACATCCTCTCATTTTAGCTTAGCAGAGAAAAGTTCCTTGAACAATAGAACTTGGGGGGGGGGGGTTCAGTTTCATCCTGTTCATATAAATTCTGTACCACTCTCAATATTCCTTTTACTGTTCTTTCTCCCTGCATCCTTTTGAATATCAGATAAACACTGAACAATACTATTTCTTGCTTTATTGTTCTGTTTGTTCCATTCTGCAATTTCTTTTCCTCTCCTTTTTTTTTTTTTTTTTTTTTGAAGGAGGGGTTCTGCTCACATCCTCCAGGAAAGGAAAGGCAAGTCCCAGATGGAGATAGGGTGGGCTAACCCTAGAAAAAGGATGAGCCAGCCATAGGGATGAGCACAAGCCACAAAATGACTGAATTTTTATACAAACCAGGCCAGTTCATTATTTGCTTTAAACCCGGTTCTTTTGGTTGTGCCATTTCTGAATCAATAACAAACCACCATTTTTTTTTTCTGGAGAGGTTTGGATGGTTTCTTAGAGCAGTTCATTGGCCAGATAGCCTGGCAACAATTCAATCAATTCCTCAGCAACGTTAGGGGTAGACTTATAGAGAGCCCTAGAAACACCCATAGTACTTGTCCATCACTTGATTGGCAGCTCTGGCAGCCAACCACGGAGCTCCCATTATGCTCTGTGGGAGCAGATTGTACCACAGCCTGACTCAAATGTTTTCACTTTGCAGCTGGAAGAGAGAGGAGAGGAGCTAGTTGTGCTCCTGATTTATGCCTGTCTCTCTGCCCCTGAGCATGGAACAGGTAGCACTTCTGAGAAGGCTACCTTGGAGGTCCTGGCCTTGAGTCTCCTGCCTAGCAGCCTAAATTTTTCCTCCAAGACCTCACAACTGCATTTCCCCACATCATTGGTGCCAACATGTACCACGACCACTGGCTCCTCCCCAGCACTGTCTACCAGCCTATCTAGAACATGTGTAATGTCCGCTACCTTCACACCAGACAGGCAAGTCACCATACAGTCAGTACACAGGTTTACTACCCAGCTGTCTACCTGCCTAAGGCTCAAATCACCAACTACCAAGAGCCCGCCTCCTTCCCTAACCAGAGATGCTTCCCTGGTGTGAAAGGATACCCATTCACCTACTGAAAAAGGGGTCCCTTCTGAGGGCACATTCCCCTGATCCTCAGCACAGTGCCCTATTTCCTTTTGACCCTCATGCTCCCTGACAGTGGTGCAGCTGCCATTTTCAGAGTGGGACATATCTAACCAGTCCCCAAGAGTCTTCTCCGCATGCCTAACTGAGTAGTCTCTGCTTCCAGGTCAGCCACCTTGACCTCAAGGGTGTAAACTCGTTCTTTGAGAACCAGGAGCTCCTTGCACCGGGCACACACCCAAGACTTCGGTCCTATGAGCAGGTAGTTGTACATGTGACATTCTGTGCAAAACACTAGATAGCCCCCAACCTCCTGCTGGCATTCTGCCTTCATAATTGCTTAATTTTTTTTTTTTTAAAAATTATATATAATCCCATTTTAAAACCCTTTGCATTAATGTGGCTCTCCTTGTGGAAAGTTCACTTGCCTTACTGGGAACACAAGGAGACTATGTCCCTGGCTTCCTGGTCCTTCCTGGGCTTCTTGCAGAGCCCCTAGGCTAAGACTCCCTAGGCTAATAGCCACAGACCAAGAGCCTCATGCCTCTGGTAAGGTGCAGCCTTAAACAGAAACCTCATCCCTCCTGCAGCTTTGACTCCTGCTGCTTCTCAGAGCTCAGCTGGGTCAGCTCTGCTTCTAGCGAGGTGCAGCCTTAAACAGAAGCCTCACCCAGCAGAGGGCAGGGCCAACAGCTATTCAAATTACACCCAGGAAATCCAATTACAGTCAAACATATCACCCTTTCTCAAACAGCCATGACCCTGCAACAACTTAAAACTCACCCACAAACTCCCAAACACTGTTCTCCCACATAGTACCCTCAGCTAATTTTCCTCAGCTGTAAGCAAATAGAAAACACTCACTCCTCCTGCAGCTCTGTCTCCTGCTGCTTCTCAGAGCTCAGCTGGGTCAGCTCTGCTATCTTGTCTTACTCATCTCACTGGCAAGGTAACAGCAAGGTATGGATCATGTGGGTCCTGCCCCATGGTGTTCAAAGTTGCTTGATACTAAAAATGCATCATCTTATTCAGTCTAGTCATGGGCTCCATTCTAGAGGCATGTTGGTTGTTGGAAGCAGGTTTGAGCCAGAACCACCCCTTCCATTCTCACAATCTATTTTCTCAAAGATGGCTGCAGTCTGGTGGCAATTAGGTTTGGGTGTTCATCATTGCACTGGGTAGGCTGGGCTTTGAGCAATCCTGTAATTTGCCCCACTGAGCAATTGGAGTGCACAGCTACCCACACCCAGCCTTATCAGCATCTGCACTTAGCCTTCAGTCACTGACAGATGCCATGGGGTGGTTGTCCATGATGGACTCAATTTAGACCCATCACAACATGGAGAGGCATCACTAGCTTCTGTGTTTGATGGCTCCTCCTCTAAATGGGAGCCCACCCCTTCCATTGTTCCATCTCCATGCTGGCAAGGTGACTGACCACAGGGCATGGACAGCCATCCCAGGGCATATGGATGTCATGTCACATGACCCAGGGTTTTTCGCTACCCCTTCTTACTTATCTAACAGGCTAGGTGAGTGCAGGGGCCAAATCTGACTTCCAGAGGGAAGTGTCTTCCTTCTCATGGTGCCATTTTCTGTCCAGACTACGCAATCAATCCTCATCCATCCCCTTCAACTCACACCACTGGAATGGTAATTGTGGGGCATGATGACGCCAGTCCCACCAGTTTGGTGGGCATGGGTTTTTTCCCCCCCAATTTCAGTCAACATCGAATTTCACCAAGGGATGGGTTGTGAATAGAGAAAACTTTTGGTTGGGAAGTTGGGAATGGGACTGTTCCTCCAAGAACAATTACCCACTGGCCATCTCCTTCCAGTCACACCAGTGGCAAGTTGAATCCAGTGCGAGGTCAAGGCCAAATCCCCAAGTGTGGCCAACTGAGCCCTAGTTCCCAGGGCAATTTATTTTCCTTCCCATGGCTGCTTTCCCCACACAGGCCACAGAATCCTCTTACATCCATCCCTTTTCATGCATGCCACTTTCAGGGCAACTGGTTGCAGGGTCTACCATCCATCCCTTTCTCTCCCTGTCCCTGAGCTTTGGGAGTTTGTTGTGGCAGTGCACTAGGGCACAGGGTCTGACTGTGCCCCATGTCAAGGTGATTGCCATGACTGCATGGCCATGATTTTCACCATGGGCTTGATCTGAAGTTTGGAATGCTTCATAAACTTCCACTCACTCAAACCTCTGTTATACTTGTGATACATTGATGACATTTTTATTGTCTGGACATATGGTAAAGACGCCCTGGATATATTCCACCAGGCCTTCAATGACTTTCACCCCACCATCAACCTGACAATGAACCAATCTATGCAATACATATCTTTTTTTGGACAATACTATTTAAAAAAAACACAATGGACACATAGAGACCACCTTATATCAGAAACCTACTGACTGACAAGCATACCTACATGCCTCCAGCTACCATCCTAAAAATAGCAAACAATCCAATGTATATAGCCAGGTTCTACACTACAGCTGCATCTGCTCCAGTCCTACAAGCAGAGATTCTCACCTGAGGGATCTACAACAAACCTTTTTGGAACTACAGTATCCACCTGATAAAGTCAAGAAACATATTAACAAAGCCAGAATAGTACCCAGAGAAAACTTGCTGCAAGACAGGACCAAAAGAAACAATAACAGAATACCACTAGTGGTCGCATGCAGCTCTCATCTCAAAACAGCTCAACACATCATCAGTGACTTATAGCCTCTACTGAATAATGACAGTTCTCTTTCACAAGTACTGGGAGGGGGGCAAAACTTTTGTTGTGCACAGACAGACCCCCATTCTCAAAGAACTCCTCACCCACAATAATACAACATCTAATTTGAACATGGACACTGTTACCAGAGCTTGCAATAAACCCAGATGCCAACTTTGCTGCCACACACACCCAGAAAACACTATCACTGGGCCTAACAACATCAACTACACTATCTCAGGCTTATTTACTTGCTCATCTTCTAACGCTGTATATGCCATTAAATGCCAAAGAATAAATGGACAAAAGTCTGAAATCAAGAATCACAAAACTGAAAAACCTGCAGGAGAACGTTTCAGACTCCCAGAATACTCAGTGGGGGACCTCAAAATAACTGTTTCATTGCAAAGGAATATCAGAAACAGGCTGAAATGGGAGATTGCAGAATTACTCAGGACAATTGAATCCCCAGGGATCAACAGAGATATTGAGCTCTTATCTCACTGCACATGCTATGTCACCCATATCTGACGTGTACTCAGAATTAAACTTTGTTGATGTTAAAAGTGCCACTGGACTCAAAACTTAGTTCTCACTTCTGTTGTTAACTCTTTTATTATCTGTATGCCAATTTGCTGCTATCCCAAAGACTTATCAAACGTGTTATTGCAATTTTAGCTGTATATATTGCTCAGTTACTTATGCATCTTGACTCTAATTAGCCCTTCTGGCAACTACCCCCCCCCCATCTTTGCCTATATATAAAACACGTGAGGAAATCTGTTTCAGAGTATCTGAAGAACTGTCCATCTACACATGCTAAGTTTCTCAGTTTTTGCTTATACCCAGACTTTAAAGATTGTTGGTCTTGGAGGTGCCACTGGACTCAAACTCAGTTCTCACATCTGTTTGTTAACTCTGTATTTGCATGCTAATTTACAGCTATTCACAGATCTTACTAACCACCTTAAGAGCCAGTTTGGTGTAGTTATTAAGAGTGCGGACTCTAATCTGGGAGAACCAGGTTTGATTCCCCACTCCTCCACATGCAGCTGCTGGTGTGACCTTGGGACAGTTACAAGTTATTAGTTCATAGTTTATTATTATTATGGCCTATGGCCAGCATAGATCGAAGCAAACTAGTTTACATAAAATATAGAAAGTGCACAGCCATTTGTATAGGAATATTATAATAAAATATACAAAGACTTAAGAAAGAAGTATTTAAAAGAAGAAGGTGGAAAAGATGCAAAGCCTAAGGGACATTTATATCACTCTTTTCAGATTCCAGAGACTGCAGCCAAAAACCTGGAGCAAGTGAACATAACTTGAGGATTAGAATCTGCCAAAAATATATTCCTTGATTCAGAGTCCAGGAGGCCCATAAATTTTGTCAGTATAGGTTGAATAAATTTGGCTCGTATTTCTTTGTAAAGACTACACTCAAGCAAAGTATATTTGATGGTTTCTACTTTGCCCGTGCCACATGGACAAATATGCTCATCCATAGGCACCTTTTTGTAACAACCCTCTATAACTGTAGAAGGGAAAGTGTTACATCGGGCCATAGAAAAGGCCCTTCTATAGAATGGAATTGTCAGATTCGATAGATGGTTTTTAATTTCTCCTTCCTGAATATTAGGTTTATGTATTAGAGTAATTAACGCCTGTTTCCATGTTTCTAGGATTTCTTCCATAGATGAAATTTCTTGAAAAAGATCCTTCAACGGCAGCAATATTTGATCTTCCAGTTTTTGATATAATTCCGTTGGAATGCCATCAGTTCCCGGAGTTTTATTCTTCTTTTGTTTTCTTATTGCTTTAACCACTTCGCTAACCGAAACTGGGTCATTCAAAATCTTCTGCCGATTTTCATTAAACTATTTTTATTGTATTTGTTTAAGTAATCTGTTACCAAAGATTCTTTCTGTTGTTCTTGTATATATAATTTTTATAAAAAGTTTCTATTACTTTCTTGATACCTTGAATATTACTTTTTTCCTCACCTTTTTCATCCCTTAAATTCTTAATTATTTTCTTTTCTCTTTCTTTTCTTAGTTTATATGCAAGCCATCTTGTGGGTTTGTTGGTATTCTCAAAATAATATTGCTTTGAATATTCTATTTTTCTCGCAAAGTCATATGCTAACATCAGATTCATTTGGTGTTGTAATAATTTTAACCTTGTTTTCTTAGCTTCTGACTCCTTTCCCTCTTTCAGATTGTCTACTTCCTTTTTAAATTGTGCTACCAGATCTTCATAATGTTTCCTTTTTTGCTTCTTTCTCCATGCATCTTGATTAATAAACCAGCCCCTCATGTATGCTTTAAATGCATCCCAGACTGTTCTCATGGGTATATCTTTTTGTATATTTCTTTTGAAGTATTCCTTGGCTTCTATTTCCATTTTCTTCATAAAATTTTGGTCTTTTAGTATATTTTTATCTCAAGTCCACCTTACTCTTTTTATTCTCGTCTGCAGAGTTAACATTATCGGGCTATGATCCACAAACGTATTTGGAAGTATCTCACTCTCTATTATATCTCTTATTAAAGTTGATGAGGACCAGATCATGTCTATTCTAGACCATACATTGTGTCTAGCTGAATAATAAGTGAAGTCTTTTTTCCTAGTGTTTCGGGCTCTCCAAGTATCTATTAGGCTATATTCCTCTGCTAATTGCAAAAACAATTTTGGCAGTGTTTTACCTACTTTTTTCTTTTTTACATGGTTCTTTCTATCCATCTCAGGCTGAAGTACAGTGCTGTAATCTCCTACAAGACATATCTCTTCCAATTTTTGTTTTGAAATTATTTCATACACTTTTTTGAAAAAAATTTCTTGATTCTGATTTGGTGCGTAAATATTTAAAATTAAGATCTTCTTGTTCATATTAAGTATTGTTACTACAATTATTCTTCCATCATCCACTGAGTAGATTATTTCTGGAGACAAGTAATCCTTTACATATGTTGCTCCTCCCTTTTTCTTATCTGCAGCCACAAAAATTTTACCCAACTTCTTATTTTCAAGATATTGTACATGGTTCTCCTTAATATGTGTTTCTTGTATGCAGCATATGTCTGGTTGTAATTTATTTAATTGTAGAAAAGTTCTCTTTCCCTTCTGAGGGCCATTTAGCCCATTCACATTGACTGAAAGGAGCTTAAGACTTTTCAATTTCACCATTTTTTCCATTCTCTCCCTTACCCTTTGTTTTCTGTTGATGCCTTGTTAATACCTGTGAAGGTGGGATATAGGCTGATTTTTTCCCTTGGCGTTTTTTATATTTTTTCTCTTTCTCTTTTTTATCTGTTGATGCATCTTCTTCTTCTTTATTACTTTCATCTTCTTTCTGCCAATCTAGCTCTTCTCCAAATTTGTCCAAAAAATCCTCCAACTTAAAAGTAGAGTCTATCTTATCCCTTGATGGTTAAAAAGTAGCCCCTCTGGAGTCAACCACTTAAACCATATCTCATTCTTCAGTAGTATGTTAGCTAGCTCCCTATAGTTTTGACGCCTCTCTCATATTCTCCAAGGTATTTCTTTTAAGATACGTATTTCACTGTCCTGTATGGTTATTTTGGTCTTGTTTGCTTCTCTAAGGATGCTATCCCTTGTTGCTCTCCTGTTGAACTTAATGTGCACTTCTCGAGGGAGTTTATTCCTTCTGGCAAAAGTGGTGTTTTTCCTATAGATTTGGTCTATATCTTTCTCAGCTTCTTCAGGAGGACCTATATCCAGTTGCCTGGTTAAATTTCTAATTACTTCTTCTTTTAAGTTCTTCTTGAGTGCTTCAGGTATATTTTGGCATCTAACCATAAGTGCAGCTTTTTCTACTTCTAAGTCTATTAAGGATTCCTCTAGTTTATCTGCCCTTAGCTTTACTTCTTGTAGTTCTTGTTCTAATTTGTGTACTTTCTTTTCTGTTTTATCAGTGTTTGTGGCTATTTTTTGTATTTCTTGCCTATTTTTGCTTATCTGTTTCTTAATCTCATCAGTTTCTGTAGAAATTTGACCTGCTAGCTCTCCAATTTTAGTATTTATAGGTTCCATACATTCCTGAATAAGTGCTTTCAGGTGTTTCAGGTTCAGCTGTGACACACTCATCATATTCTGTTTCAAAAAAACCTTGTATGCCTGCCTGGCCCAGAGATTTAACTGAAGCTTTTCTTCCTGTTCCTGGGTTAGAAGCCACTCAGTTTTAAATTTCTTGCATATAGCTATTTCTTTATTTGCCTAATATTTTATGCTTCACTTCTATATGTAATCTGTAAGATTTCCCGCTTATTTATCCCTCTTCCTTATTTTTATATATCCCTTTTTCTATTTTCTTTCTTAATCTTCTTATTACTTATTATTTGCTTAATACTATTTTAATTTAGCCAACCAAACCCAAATATGTACAAAGTCACCCACAACACATCAAATGTTATAATTTGTTAACCCAACTTTTCCACTACTGTTATTATGGAAGACCCCTAATTCTTTTATGAGTTTTGTTAGTCTAGTCTTTAGCTTTATGCCCTTTCTTTGAGTAGTTCTTTAAATAGTTCACCAATTCACTTTTTCCTTTCTTTTACCACTAGGTCCTTTAACTTGTATGCTTTTTTCCTTGCTTACTTTTTAAAAAAATGTCCATGCACTCTATGTTGTTTTCTTAACTTTTCATCCTTTGCGTGTTTTTTCACTCCTTTCCCTCTCCTCTCCGTCTCTTGCGTATCTTGCCTTCATCTTTTACATCATTCTCCTTTCTCTCCTCTATTTCGTTTCTTCTTTAACTTTACATCTTTTGCATCCCTTTCCCTCCACTCTCCACTCTGCATAATTTTCTTCTCTCTGTGTAGTTCCGCCTCTCCATTCTTTATGTAACTCTCTGCTTTCTCCATAGGTCAACTTCTCAGCCTCTCCGTCTCTCCATTGCTCCGCCTTTGCCTCCTCGCCTTCAAGACCGACCCAGATCTCGCCTGTTCGCTCCTTCTCTGACCACCCTCGTCATCTCTACTCCCAGCTACAACACAACACGGGGAACAAAAGAGAAGCAAAGGAGGTAACTGTCTTTAAGATGAGTTTTGCTTTAAGCCCCAAAATATGCTCTTTGTCTCCTTTAATTTTTTTCTCACTTAGTCATTTAGTATCAGGCAATGGCTGCCTTAAAGGGACATTCCCCTCCTTTCTCTATCTATCCTTCTTATCTTGCACAACTTTTAGCCTCCCCCACTCCACAAACAACCCAAGAGTGTTTTATAATTGTACTTAGCTTTGGCTTTTAGTGGTGTTGTCTTTGAATTTTCACTTGCTGACTCAGGTGGCTCTGCATAAGTCATTTGTGCCCGGCTTTTGCCAGGCTTTTGAAGTAGTCTTGTCACCTCCAGGCAAACTAGTGAAGGGGGTGCAGAGTTTAAAAAAAATCTTTCACCCCCCTCCTGTTAAGCTTCTTGCTTCATGTTCTTTCTCCCAAAGAGCCTCTTTTAGTTGTTAAACCAAGTTTATGAGACTACTATAATGGGGCAAAACACGTCTGCACTCCCTGCAACTGGAACTGGATCTCACTCATGAGCAGTTCTTGAAAGAGCTTTCTCAGCCCCATCTACCTCCCAGGGTACCTGTTGTGGGGAGGGGAAGGGAAAGTGGTTTGTAAGCCACTCTGAGACTCCTTCAGATAGTGAAGGGCCAGGTATAAATCCAATCTCCTCCTCCTCCTCTTCTTCTCCTCCTCCTCTCAGCTATAATCGCCCAATTACTTTTGCATCTTGACTCCAACTAGCCCTTCCTGGCAACTAACCCCCCTCCATCTCTACCTATATGTAATGGTTGAAGAAATTTTGTTTCAGTGTATCTGAAGAAGTGTGCATACATATGAAAGCTTATGCTTTGAATACAACTTTGTTGGTCTTAAAGGTGCCACTGGACTTAAATTTGTTCTGCTGCTTCAGGCCACTGAATCTTTGGTCACAATTGTCATTCATATTACAAATTAATTTAACAGAGTTTTTTATAAAGAATTGTTTCAGGTGGGTTTCACACATCATTATATATGTTATTACTCTTCTGTCTGACTTTTCAGAAGTAAAATACATCAGGATTTTAGGAGCTGAGAAATGAAGTCCTATCTAGTCTATAACTTGGTTAATGTAATTTAATGTCATGGAATATTCAGATCAATTTGATTTTCCCTAGAAAGAGTAAATGGAGTTGAATGCAGTTAGATTGCACATCTATGGCTCAGACCCTAATGCAGAAAGCATGTAGAAAGCAGATGGTAAACATATAAAGCTTATGAAACTACAAAATTGGATTCGTACTAGTTAAGTATCTTAGATGGCAATGCTAAACACACTTACTTGAAAGTAGGCTCAGTTGAAATGTAGAGCTTACTCTCAGATTAACATACATTGGGTGGCTGCATTTTGTCTCCAATGATCATCATTACAAGTCTTGATGAATTCCCTCTGAATTATATCCTTTGAATTTCCTCTAAATATTTGTCTTATTTCTCAGTGTAACTTGACATAAAAATAATGACTAGAATAGTTGATTTGCATTCAACATGTACTTACCTGAATGTTATAGTGTTGGGTTTTATTTCTGACTAAGAATAAGGCCTGTTGTGGAAATAAATACAACGGCTCTAGAAAGAGGCTCTGGGTGGATGCTCTGGCCTTAGGCACTCAGCGTCAATTTGCTGTGGCGACCTCAGCAGGGTATAAAGACACAGAACTTACCATTTTCTCCAAGGGAACTGATCTCTGCCATCACTAAAGAGCAGTTGTAATTCTGAGTGATCTCCAGCCCTCCTATGACCTCCTATGAACTTTCCCTCTGAGGGAACAGATCGGCCCAGCAGTCTATGAATAGTACTCAGGTCCCTCTCTTCTTAACTAGTCTCTTCGGGGATTGGTTTTTAAAGTATGAGTCAGGCACCAAGGTTTTCTCAAGATAAAATAAAACTGTAATTTATTGGCAGAACACAACAGGGGAATATCGGTTGTTTGTACAGAGAACTCTTTGTTGCTGAAAGGGCTGGCACTGGTCCTCAGACTATGTTCAGGCTGTATGCTTATGGATTTTTTCCCTCTTTTTGTTGCATACAGATGGTTACACATTCACTCAACTCTTCTATTATGCTCTTTCCTGTCCTGCTTTGTGGTTCCTCTATAGCTGTGTCTTACTGGCCTCTTTGAGTCCCATCTGGCCTTTACACAGCTGTCTAGACCCTGCCAGCCCTCCCACAACCACATCTCACAGGCTCGCCAGGATTGATGTATGTTAGTGTTTGTGTTCACTATGATTGAGTCTGTTCCTTCCTAGAAACAGAATTTGCCACAGAGTCTCTTCAGAAGGCGAAAGTTGCTTCACTCCCTCAGTGCTTCCCTTCTGAGTCTGTTAACAGACAATAGCCGAGAGCCCTGAGCCCAAACGGCCCTCCTCCTCACTCTGTCATGTGACTCAGCAGGGTTCTATGAACACACTCTGCTGGTCATAGGTTTTTTTATTTTGTTTGTTTGTTTTTTCTTTAATCCCATCACACCTCCCCTGGAGATTGGCAACAGTTGTTCCCCAGGAGGAAATGACTGGTTGGAGGGTGGAGTCTACAGTATTGTAATTGTCTAAGGACCCACCCCTCCACAAACTCCACCTTCTCCAGGCTCCACCCCTCAAATCTCCAGGAATTTGCCAACCTGGAGGTGGCAACCCTATCTCTTTCCCAGCCAACCATCAGCCTACCTTTATCTACCCCTTTGACTTCAGCTTTCTATCTCTCCCCCACAACTGGAGTCTCTACCTAGGAAAAGTACAGTTGTTCTCCTCCTCAATGGGTACCCAAGCAGGAGGGGAAGCAACCCCAGCAAGGTATAATGATACACAGTCTACCCTGCAAAGCTGCTGTTTTCTCCAGGGGAACTGATCTCTGCCATCTGAAGAACAGTTTTAATTCTGAGTGATCTCCAGCCCTCTCCTGGAGAATGGCAGCAATGGCTCCCCTGGAAGAAATGGCTGGTTTGTAGGGTGGCATCCATGGCATTGTACCTGTCTGAGGTCCCACCCCTCCTCAAGCCCCACCGTCTCCAGGCTGCACCCCTCAAATCTCCAGGAATTTCCCAACCCAGAGGTGGCAACCCTATTTCCTTCCCATCCAACCATCAATGCACCATTATCTGGCCCTCTGACTTCAGGTTTCCATCTCTTCCCCGCTCACTGTAGCCTCTACTCAGGAAAAGTAACTGTGGTGAACAAAACAGCTCACATCATTCTCCTCTCCCCCTTTTGATTTGCACAACAGCCCTGTGAGGTAGGTTAGGCTGAAAGTCTGAAATCACCTAATCAGCTTCCACAGGAAGCACCTGGGTTTGGCAGACTCTGCTCTGAAGCACTAATTGCTATGTCACACTGGCTGTCATGGGGGGGACCTCAGCAGGGTATAATGACACAGAGCCCATTATTTTCTCCATGGGAACTGATCTCTGCCATCTGGAGAGCAGTTGTAATTCTGAGTGATCTCCAGCCCTCACCTGGAGATTGGCAGCAATGGTTCCCCAGGAGGAAATGTAGTCTTTGTCTGTATTGGAGATCAAAACAACTTACATCATTCTCCTCTCCCCCTTTTGATCTGTACAACAACCCTGTGAGATAGGTTAGGCTAAAAGTCTGTGACTGGTCTGAAATCACCCACTCAGCTTCCACAGAAAGAACCTGGGTCTGGCAGATCCTGCTCTGAAGCGCTAACTGCTACACCTAGGGTAGCCAACCTCTAGGTGGAGCCTGAAGAGCACCAGGTATCACAACTGAACTCCAGACAACAGATCTCTCTCCCCCTGGAGAAAATAACTGCTTTGGAAGGTGGGTTGTATGGCATCCTATTCAGCTGAGGCCTTTCTCCTCCCCAAACTCTGGTTTCCATAGACTCCATCACAAATATCCAGGAATTTCCCAACTTGGAACTGTCCCCAGTAAGTTCCCCACAAAGGCCAAAGGAGGCCTGGAAAGGGCCTTCTGCCTTTGTCTTTTTACTGGCAGAACCAAGCTTGGTTGCCAAGCAGCAGCCACTGAGGGAAGTTAGCCCCACAGCAGGAGGAAAAGACAATGGTTTGATAGCTGGTGCCCGAGCACAAGAGCCAAGCAGAAGTAGAAACGTCTTTGTCAGGAGAGACAGCTATTTTGGCAGATTATTCTATTAGGGAAGAGTGTCAATACATAGGGCAATTATATGTATAGGATTATGAGACATCTGTGTGTGGTTAGCTTGTTATGATAAAGGTTGCAAAAATAAAGTAAGCATCCATGACATATGAAGACAATTTTCAGCCAAGGACAGACTGGCAATCTGGAGCGCAGCGTGAGCAGGCGAAAAAGCCCCGGGGCCAACCCATCCCGTGACTGCCCATTCGCACTGGCTCCAGTGCTGCAGGACATTACCTGAAAGGAGGTGGACTGGCGCGTCCACTCTTCCTCAGCCAGCCCCTGGAGCCTCCACTAGGGTGGTGAGGCAAGGCACGGCCAGGACAGCCGGTTGGCACTTCTGGCCCCGCTTTCTGATGTGTCCACACTGCCGGGAAGTGGCAGGGACACACGCCCAGATGGCCGGAGACCAGCTCCAAGAAGTCTCCGGCTGCAGCACGTGGAAAGCGCCTCGCATGCAGGTAAGTGCGGCTCGCCAACGGGGGTCAGCTGCGGCAATCTGGATGCCCTCTCTGCCTCCGCTTCTAAAGTGGAGGCAGAGCGGGCCAGATTGCCAGTCTGTCCTCGACCTTCTTCTCAGCAGAATACCATGTATGAGGACTGATCCTGTTATCCACCATATTTTAACCAGCCACTCCTCTGTGTGTGTGTAGGTATGAGGCAAAGCACTGTTCTTGCCTCCCCTCAATGGTTAATGTGTAGATAACTGATCTGGCTCTTTCTTGCAGGTGTCGTTAACAGGGGTCCATTGGGGCTGGAGCAAGGCAGAGCAAAGCTCCGCCAGCTCAGGAGTGGCCACTAGGGCAGCCACGGGCCAAATCAGATTCTCTAATCTGATCCAGCCCGCTGCTGAATTGCCGCTGAAATGCAGTGGCAACTTTAAAAGCAACTGGAGGGGAGACGGTTTGAGGGAGAGGCTCCAAACTTGCAGGGTAGCTGCTGGGGCCTCTTCTCAAAATACCCACCAAGTTTCAAGAAGATTGGACCAGGGGGTCCAATTCTACGGGCCCCCAAACAGGTTGCCCCCATTCCCTCCATTGTTCTCTATGGGAGGAAAAAAGTTAACATTTTTTCCCACCATAGAGAACAATGGAGGGGATGAGACAACCTGTTTGGGGGCCCATAGAATTGGACCCCCTGGTCCAATCTTCTTGAAACTTGGTGGGTATTTCGAGGAGAGGCCCCAGCAGCTACCCTGCAAGTTTGGAGCCTCTCCCTCAAACCCCCTTTCCTGCAACACCTCATATACCCTATGAGTTTTTGCCATTGATTTCAATGGCCCATAGGATATAATGGGGCTGAAACTGACATTCCCTTTCTGACACACTTCCAGTGATGTCAGGGGACATGGCATATGCTAATGAGGTATGCTAATGAGTTATGCTAATCAGCTCCTGCACCTCTTTTTCTACAAAAGGACCCCTGGTCATTAATAAAGGTTTGGTCTGCTGGCACCTTATCAATTCAAGGCCAGAGGCAGTAGGTTCTCATGAGAGTATGTTTCTAGGGGAAGATCAGGAACAGTAATGGAAAATTCTGGAGAATGTTCTTGAAGGCCTGTTAGGATTGGGTGTCCTT
Source organism: Lepidodactylus listeri (assembly GCA_029233225.1). NCBI lineage: Eukaryota > Metazoa > Chordata > Lepidosauria > Squamata > Gekkonidae > Lepidodactylus > Lepidodactylus listeri. The sequence goes on along the minus strand of JARCFY010000001.1, from coordinate 110,159,724 downwards.
ATCACCTGACTTGAGGGGTCAGAAAATTATAACCTTACAGCAGAAGAGGCTATTAACATCACACAAAGGAAAATAATTGTCATGTTACTATTTGCAGCCAAAACCTCGATAGCTTCCACATGGAAATCCAATAGCAATCTAACTGTAAACCTCTGGTACAAGAAATTATGGAACTTATGCATTAATGAAAAAGTTTCAGATATAATGAAACAAAAGAAATCTATAGGTGAACATAATGACATTGCATGTATATGGGCCCCAATACTAACACATCTAACTATTAAAGACGCTATACCGGATGTAATAAAGATTCTCCATCTTTGGTAACATTAGAAAAAATGCAATCACAAACTGTATGGAATGTATAAAACTGTATTAATATATCAATCAAAAGACTTGCGTCTATACTGTATATTATTGTTGTATTTAAAAAACAAATAAAATTTTAACTGGGAAAAAAGAAAATTATAATTATGATATCCCCCAGGGGTGTGTGGTTGTCTTCTGAGACATCATGGATAGAGGCCTGAATTATGGTTGGCAAATTGCTGAAATCAAAGTCTATGCTAATTTGAGGCCTGCATCTGGATGTAAGCTTTGTACCACCTAACCTAATTTTCAAAAGTGTTAGACAGATAAAAGCTAGCTTTATTGTTTTGTGTTCTGTGTGACTTTTGGTTATCTGTTGGCTATATTCATATTTACTTGTCTATTCTTCCAATAAACTTTATATCTATCTATCTATCTATCTATCTATCTATCTATCTATCTATCTATCTATCTATCTATCCTATCACATCAGTCTGTTTACTTGTGTGTTCTTGCCCTGAAACCTCAGCCTGTTCAGCTCTGAGACAGTAAGGATTTCCAACTATTTGCTCTCTCCTTCTTGTTGGCCTCTCTCCTGCAAATAGAAACCTTGACCCATGGGAAAGTAGTGATATTTACTTGGTAGCTCTTGAATCTTTGGAGATGATGTTTCTTAATGTAATTGTACATGCTTTAGTAACATCCATATTGAATGACAATAATGTGGTCTTTGGGTGATTCTGCATCTAGCATTTGCTCCACATTTTCTCAACTGGGAGAAAAAAATGCAGCTCAAAATCACATTCAAATACTTCAGGGCAATGCCTTACTGACTGTAAAATAACCCTTGAACTTCCATAAATCTATGCAGAAGATACCATAAAGTCCTATGATCAAAGCAAGTGAAAGCAACATGCAACGCAGAGGGGAATTTCTGCTCCAGCGTGGGTTTCATAAAACAATGAAGGGAAAAGCCAACATAGAATCAGTGTTTGTTGATCTCAAAGTTGCCACTGGACTCAAACTTTGTTCTACTGCTTCAGACCAATATGGCTACCCACCTGAATAATGTGGTTTGTGTGGACTGCCTCTGAAAGGCATCCAGAAATCAAAATGGTTTAAAATGTGGTTGCAAGAGTTCTCATGGAACCACAGGAAATATACAATGCCAGTAATCTTGCCAATTTGTTTCTGGACACAATTCAAAGTGATGCTGATGACCTTTATGGCTTTTATGGGTCTAAAGCCACATAGGAAGGAGAGTGGGAATGCAGGGCAGGGCTTTCTCAGTGAGATTATGGTGCCTTTGCAATTTTGGCATTGAAACGTGTGTATGTATTGACATGAACCCAAATATGGGTCCCTTTGAGTCCCCACTCCTTTTGCAATAGAGTAGCACCCAGCCCCATGGGTTCTCAAGGTTAAATGCACACAAATAAAACACAACTTTGTAAAAATGTATAAAGGGTTACTGAATAGACTTTTAAAATACAGAATATTACTATACAGCACAGTCTCCACCACTTAGCAGCGAAGAAAACAACAAAGCTAAGTTTTTATCTAATACGTTCAATACTTGGTATCAGGGCTTTTTTTGTAGAAAATGCCCAGCAGGAACTCATTAGCATAATAAGCCACACCCAACAGCAGAAACTCATTAGCATATTAGGCCACACCCCTGACCATGCAGCTCCCTCCCAGGATCTGCTTCCCCAGGTACCCCACAGCTTGTGGGGCGTATGAGGAACCCGAGAGAAGGAAGGCAGTTTCTGGATCAACTTCCCCAGGCACCTGGGGAACCCGAGGAGGGGAGGCAGTTTAAACTGCCTTCCCTCCCTGGATCAGCTTGGCTTCCCCAGGCGCCCCATGAGTTGCGAGGTGCCTGGGGAACTTGAGGGGGGGGGGAGGCCGTAGGTGTGGCCAACTCAGAAGCTAGCCGAAACTCTGTTCCTGTGCGTTCCTGCCCCAAAATAGACCTGCTTGGTATTAGATAATACACCTTCTTAGAATACAAGAATCCAAGCTAGAGGCTCTATGCAGCTGTCCATCGCGTTATAGCATAACATACAAAGAGCAATAGCATAGCAAAATCATAAAGTTAGCATGGCTTCCCATGTGGCCTATGGCTTAATTATAGTCTTTTGCCATATGGCACCAGGTGGTCTCCCAAACCCAGTCAGGGAGCTCACTTGATGGCAATCTCTAGAAGATGTTGAGATCCACTCTTGCTTCCCCTCTCCTATCCAGTTACACAACTGAAAACAGGTTCACATGGTTAACCAATTACTGCGTTCTTGAGTCTGCCCTTGAAAGTGATAAGGATAATGTCAGCCGGAAGGACCAGTTACGGACACCTGCACACCACAGTGACTGGTTCTGCTGGACTTACAAAAATGCCTCCCACCTTCAGTTTCCACTGCAGACATTCTCTTGGACATTGATTCTGTTCTGCTGGGCTTCTGTTTACCTTGCTTCCATTGGAAATAATGGAGGATGGGGCACCCTCTTTGGGGACTGTAATTCAGACCCTGTAAATCCACCAGACTTGGAGGGCAGGTAGAGAAGAGTCATCCAAAGATCCCTGCTAAGTTTGGCATCTCTAGCATGTTGGGGGGGGGGGGCTTCTACTGCATTACAAACCGCATGAACCAAAGGCAGTTGTTAAAGGCATAACATTTCTGTCCAAAAGAAGATGGGAACTGTAGATACCCAGTTCTGCATAATATGCATAATTATTGTGAAAAACATAATGCTCTAAAGATGTGGACCCAGAAATGATATAAGACAATACTGCAAATTGGATGAATTTGGTCAGTTTCTTGTGGATCATCGCTCAGAGCCAGATTGGTGTAGTGGTTAAGTGGGCAGACTCTAATCTGGGAGAACGGGTTTGATTCCCCACTCCTCCATTTGCACTTGCTGGATGACCTTGGATGAGCCATAGTTCTGGCACAGCTGTTCTTGAAAAAGAGCAGTTTCTGTCAGAGCTCTCTCAGCCCCATCTACCTCACAGGGTGTCTGTTGTGGGGAGAGGAAGAGAGAGGATTTTGTAAACCGCTCTGAGACTCCTTCAGGTAGTGAAGGGTGGGGTATAAATCTAATCTCTTCTTCTTCTTCTCTCCACAGGAAATTACTGTGACTGATGTGACTTTTTCATACTCTGATGCATTGCTGTAGAAATACATTATATGTTCTGTTCTCCGTTGACAAACATTCCTTAAATTGTGAACACCTTGGAAGAAGTGCTAAAATATTAAACAATTAAAAAAATCTTTTAAAGGACTGGAAATGGGAAAGCAGCCAGCCAGGTAGTTGGATTGTTAGATTGGGGGTGGGGGATTACTTGAGGAAGACTGAGATTGCAAAGAAGCTAATTTTTTATTTTTTTTTGTATTGAACATCACTGAGGTGTAGATTGGACAAATACTGATGTCTGAACCAGTTTTCTCTGAGAAGGCATCTAAAGAACTAATTGAAATGGAGGGAACAAAAGCTTTAGGGCTAATTGGTAAATTAAAAATTAACAAGTCCCCAGCTCTGGATGGCATACACTCAGCAAACAATGAGAGTTCTTAAAGAACTGCTACATGAAATTGTTTATTTTCAGCAAAATTCAACATCATATAAACTGACTTTCTTACTAAAGGATTGAAGAGTACTCAGCATAAGTTTGTTAACCTCATGTCTGTCCCTTGTTAACTGATGAAAAGAACTATTAAACATATAGAACAACAGTATTTATAAAGTGATGCACATTGACAAAGTTGGAAACAGGACAATGGAAGTGAGGAAGAGGGAATAAGACCATCCCAACTGTCTCCACCTCTGATTTCCATATGTTCACTATCCTTCTATCATGTTTGATAATATTATGACTTTTTGAGTGTGCTAATTATTCTACTCAAATCTGCTTCTACTTTCACTGTATCCAAGGTCTCATACTTCTTCCAACCTTGAGCTAGGAGCTTTATCATTTAGTTAAAGATCCCTTAGTTACCCTTGCTTATATCACTGCCCACACTGAGTTAATTCTTGTAGGCAGATTTAAAGCTATATTCAGGCTAACCTACTGTGAAATGAAACTGAACCCTGCAGAACAGACATAGATAGATGGTAAACTAGTGTCTTTAAAAAGTATATTATTTCAGCTTGGTGCATGTTGTGAAGCCAGTCTGGTGTAGTGGTTAAGTGTGTGGACTCTAATTTGGGAGAACTGGGTTTGATTCCCCACTCCTCCATTTGCACCTGCCAGATGACCTTGGGCAAGCCATAGTTCTGTAAGAGCTGTTCTCTCAAGGACAGTTCTCTCAGAGCTCTCCCAGGCCCACCTACCTCACAGGGTGTCTGTTGTGGGGAGGGGAAGGGGAAAGAGTTTGTAAGCCGTTTTGAGACACCAAGTGAAGGACGGGGTATAAATCCAATCTCTTCCTCCTCCATTTAGGGTAGTTATTTTGGGCAATTAATTGTTTGTGTGTGAAAACATCCAATGGGCAAGCTTTGGGATCCACCTGGGCCTCAGTTCCATGGGCTGTATCAGCTGGTTAAAAAACAGAGATGCTATGGAACCATTGTTGCTTTCTTTCACCAGATGTAACAGGGACTTCACCAGGAAATACTTGTTATTCACCTGAATGAGAACAAACTTGGTTAAGATTCATGACTTGACTTTTTGAGTATGAACCCTCATAAACCTGTAGAATGTCAGGGAACTTTTTCAGGACAGAGTCACTGTTTTGACTGAGCTAAGAAATATGTGGAGAAAGGCTCTGAAACCCACAAAAGTTGTGTTGCCAAGGTACAGTCAATAGGAGTTTGAAAAAAAATATGAAGGCCAGGTATGCTTATATCTTTCATGCTAACATCATATGTAATATGCCACATCCATATGGGAACAATGGTGGCCACCTCTTCTGAAGCATGTGATATTTAATTAAGTGATCTACATCAAGGACTGTGCAATATTGTAGCTGGAAGGTGAGGCAAGAGGTATTAAGCTAGGTTAACCCACTTATGTGGAAAGAACAGATGCTCAACAGGTACATAATAGGCTTGCCCATCACTCTTTTTGTAAAAAAAAAAGCCCAGCAGGAACTCATTAGCATATTAGGCCAGACCCCTGACAGCACAGCTCATTAACATATTAGGCCACACTCGGTGTTACCAGAAGTGTGGTCATCCAGCCACATCCACCTTTTGCTTCTTATTCTGTTTACCTTGTTGTCAAAACAGTTTTGACAAAACCAATAAAAACATTATTTTCTGTCCCATCTATACAAAATCTTGCCTGAACCAATATCTTATGTCCAACAATTATTCCCACACTGGATTGGAATCATTCCTTAAGGTTAGGTTCCCATGGAAATCAACTTGCCTTCCTGCAGAACTAGTATGCTGAATATGATTTTTTAGGGTTGCCAATGTACAGGTGGGGTCTGGAGATCTCCTGGAATTACAACTGAGCTCCAAACTACAGAGATCAGGTCAATGGCTGCTTTGGAAAGTGGAGTCCATGGCATTATGCTTTGCTTAGGTCCCTCCTTCCCCTAAACCCCACCCTCCACTCCCAAATCTCCAGGGATTTCCACAACCTGGAGTTGGCAACCCTAGTTCACTGGCAGAACAATGCTAGGAGCCAGTTTGGTGTAGTGGTTAAGTGCGCGGACTCTAATCTGGGAGAACCAGGTTTGATTCCCCACTCTCCCCCTTGCACTTGCTGGATGACCTTGGGCAAGCCATAGCTCTGTACCAGCTGTTGTCTCAGAGCTCTCTCAGCCCCACCTACCTCACAGGGTGTCTGTTGTGGGGAGGGGAAGGGAAAGGAGTTTGTAAGATGCTCTGAGACTCCCTTGGGTAGAGAAGGGCAAGGTATAAATCCGATCTCTTCTTCTTCTAGGTTTATGGATGCACTGGACGGGAGTAGTTTGTGGACTATTTTATTCAAGGTACAAAATTTTATTCAAGGTATAAGATTTCATGTGCCACCCACACTTCTTCAGATGGAAGAAGTGTGCATGCACACAAAAGCTTATACCTTGGATGAAACTTTGGACTCCCACTTTGTTCTGCTGCTTCAGACCAACACGGCTACCCACCTGAATTATTACACTATAATACTTTTTACAAGCAATTATGTACCAGTGGAGTGGTTACCATGCAGAATCTGTCCCACAGGTAAAATGATCCTGTGAACAGGTGGTCTTTACCACATAAAAGTATCACTACCATCACAAGATCACCAATCGTTGGAAGTCAACTCCTCAGAAGCAGAAATCTCTCTTATTAGGAGGTTTAAGAACATCAACTTTGCTGGCCCATTAAAGGCAGATGTCAGCCCAGTGTCAGGAGAAGAGGGACAATCATTTTCATCAGAAACTCTGCCCACTTTTTAAATTTCACAAAACAGGCAATTTCCAAAGTGCTGCTGACCATGCTCATTTTAAGTTACAACTCTGTTTTTCTGCAGATGTTCCCCATGCAACAGTCAAGTGTTCTGCCAACACACACAACAATGAAGCTACTTTTTCAGATGTTTTCTCTTGCATGGCAGTAAGCACCAAACCACTTTAATACAGCCTTTAGACACACACATATTTGCAAGCCATTCCCAACAAGACACAACAATGAACTCAGGCTTCAAACGTGCTTTTCTTAAGCAGAAGATGCCATGCAAAAACTAAAGTGATTCTCAAAAATTAAAGATATTGTCAAAAGCAGCATTTTCTGGGCTCTCTGCTTTTTTACATCCCCCCTTTCAATAATTTTTTTAATAAAAACACAAAGAACAAAATTAAACAGAAGGAAGAAAAGAAAGAAAAAAGAGGTGGGGGAGAGGGGGAGAGGGGGGAGGGAGGGAGTGAAAGAAAGAAAGGTAGGTGGGGGAGACGGGGGGGAAGGAAGGAAGGAAGAGGTAGGTAGGTAGGTAGGTAGATAGATAGAGGAGTGAGAGAAAGGAGGGAAGGTGGAGGAGAGAGTGAGAAAGGAAGGGGAGGGAGAGGAAGGAAGGAAGGAAGGAAGGAAGGAAGGTGGGGACAGAGAGAGAAAGAAAGACAGACAGACAGAAAGAAAGAAAGAGGGGAGAGAGAGGAAGGAAGGAAGGGGAGGAGAGAGAGAGAGAGAGAGAGAGAGAGAGAGAGAGAGAAAGAAAGAGAGAAAGAGAGAAAGAAGAGAGAAAGAAAGAAAGAAAGAAAGAAAGAAAGAAAGAAAGAAAGAAAGAAAGAAAGAAAGAAAGAAAGATGGGGACAGAGAGAGAGCAAGACAGAAAGAAAGACAGAAAGAAAGGTGGGGGTGAGAGAGAGAGAGAAGGAAAAGAGATGGGGAGGCACTTACCGGAGCAGGGAGAGGGACGTGACGTCGGCAAGCCAAATGCAGAGCCAGGCCTTTCAGTGCAAAGAGCCTAGCCCCGTGCTTAATCTCTGGGCGGGGCTTTCTCCTGCTGGCTCTCTGCACTTAAAGGGAAAGCACCAGGTGGGGCTTTTTCCTGCCGGCTCTCTGCAGGAATTTTCCCTTTAAGTGTAAACAGCTTAGGCTCGGCAGGGAGGGGGCAGGGCAGGCTCAGACACCAGCTGGAATGGCGTTCCGGTGCGTTCCTGCTGAAAAAGAGCCCTGGGCTTGCCAAGCCCTGCTGAGGCTGGGGGATTGCCTACAAGCAGGAGGTGCTTCCTACTATTGCTCCCCTAGACAGCAGAGGGAAATTGTGAGAAACAGTGTGGGGGGGTGGCATTGGCAGTGTCCCAACATGCTGACATCATTCCCCATGAACCCAAAAGTTACTTCAGCATGTTGCCAATGATGCTCTGAGATTAGGGCAAAACTCTGTGGTTAAATGCCATCCAGCAAAAGTAAGTCTCCCTATTAGATCTAATTGGCAAGCACCTGAGGCACTGAAAGCTATAGAGTGGTTCCTAAAAGAGCCCACCCATTCATTTTTATGGCACTGTGTGGAGGGAAGGGAACACACTGCTGAGCTACATTAATTAAACAATTACTTGTCTCAACAGCACTTCAGGGGAAATAAATTAGCCCTGATCCCTCTCACTACACTAAATTTGCAGGCTAGGATAAACAAGGTCAGTTAGGATGCAGGTAAAATGTAGAGCCAGGTTAGATTTGCTCCAAATCTTGGTAGAGTCTTGCTTTAGTTGCAAGCCCCCCTCCCTCGCTAGATTGTTTCGATGTAGAAAAGCCATTTGTGACCAGTGCATTGACAGAGCAGCAGATATAGCTTATATTTAAGTAGATACAACATTAAAAATAATACCTAATATTTTTCTTTGTAGTAAGTGTACTATTGACTTTTGGGGAATTTGAGGGCCACCTCTCATTACCACTCAACTCAAGGTAAATTCAAATAACCAAGTATCTAGACTAGTCTGAAACTGCTTTGTGAATTCTGTAGGCTACTTCTCTGAGGTAAATTAAAGTAACTAGTTTACAAAGACCTACTGTGAAGGTACCTTTCCCCTGCCTAGTAAATCAGAAGGAATAACCTTGTCCACTTGCAAGAATCAAAGAGGAATCCAGAGGTAATAAAAGCAAGCATGTTATTTCTAGAACTGACAAGAGCTACCATGAATCCCCAGACAATGATTCCACCTGCCCCCCCATGACCCCAATCCAAAAAATGTGTTTAATTTTGTAATTATGTGTCTATGTGTGGGTGTGTACAAATATAGGACACACTTCTTACATCTGATAAAGTGGGCTGTAGTTCACAAAAACTTCATATCACTATAAATCTTCAACAAATAAATCAGCAAGAAATTGATTTAAGTTTCTCCTTGTACTTATTTCTAAAATGATTGTGTCATTTGCCGTATACATGAAGCTTGGTGTCTACAGTAGCAAAGTAGCTTTCACAAAGGGATATCAGATGTTCTACCAATACAACAACCCACTACCTGAACAATGTATCAAATGTAATTAAATCTCGTTGGAGGAGGAGAAGGAGTTCTAACTTCTGTTCCACATGTGTAATCACTTTGTCAGATTAATAGTCTATTAACATACATATAAGGGAGAGGGGAGCATCTTCTTGCTACTTTGATAGACCCTGGGGAAATATTATCTCTCCCTGCTTTTGTTCATAATATTAACAGGGGTTTGCTGCTATGACTATTAGCCAAGGGCCACAGACTTACCTTGGGCCCTGTTTGCAGGCCTATGGGGGTGAGGGGAAGGGTGATAACAGTAGAGTTCGGGCTGCCTAGGGGCCAGCAGCGCGCAACTGGCTAATGGCTGGGGAAGCTTCTGTAGCTGCATCAGGCTGTGACTGATTGGCCAGGCTAAGGTGGTGAACCCTGGTTGATGGACCTCACAAAGGAAGTTTTTCCTTTGGTCTTCCAGGCTGGATAAATGGGCTCTGCTGCATCTCCTGGTCTCAGTTGTCCTTGCGGCTTTCCCTAGTTCTGGAATGCCTCACAAAATGTGTGGATCAGCTGGGCTCCCTCCACAATCAACCAAGTGCAAGCAGGACTGACCCAACATTGGCCCTTGTTAGGCTTTATCCTGCCAGGGATGGGGCTTGACCTGGGGATCTGGTGCACATTTGGAGGCAGCATCGGTCATCAGCTAGAAGGGCCACAAGAGACGAAAGAAGGCTCAGAGGGTGTCTCGCAGCAAAGAAGAGTCAGATAGGAGTGGAACCTCAGGAGAGTCCTCTTCAGAGGGTAATTAAGGGGCACCTTAAGAAAGTATTGGCATACAGCAGTTAATGTGCCAGTGTTACCACCCTGGACAATCAGGCACAAGCTTAATAATGATCAGGTTAACAGCAGCCCTGGGGTTGTCTGACTGACAAGGGGACCTCCAGGTCCACCCCTCTTGTTTCCACATCCAGAGACAAAGAGGATCCTCTTGGCATCCATCTTTCATGTAAATTTAGACAGTGGATCCTGGATGGGTTTTCTGATAATATTTTTCCCTGCTCAAACCCAAGGTGGAGGAGACGATGAGCGGGCAGTCTTCAAAACAGGACCATAAAGGACAGAAAAAAGAAAATACTGCTTTACACAGAAAGCAATTAAAATGTGGGATTTGCTGGCAGAAGATGCAGTGATGGCCACAGGAATAAACAACTTTTAAAGGGATTAGATTTTTGGCCATGCATTCTTTTCTGCTGCTTGGATGCTTCTAGTTTTCATGTCTTGCTCTGTTCTTATCTCCCAGATGTTTGAATGCATGCACTTCAGCCACAATCCTATGCACTCACTGCATGTCCTTCGATTGTCTGGAAAGGGCTACAGTGGAAGTTTAAGGAAGGGAGCATGAGATGCCTTAGGTATCACCAGCCATGTTCATTGAGGGGAAACTCCACATTTAGAGGCACTAAACTTCTAAGTCCCAGAGCCAGAAGGCAACATCAGGGGAAATCCTCAGCCTCTATTCTTTATTGTTGGCCATCCAGAGGAACTGGTTGGCCACTGTGTGAGACAGGATGCTGCATTAGATGGACTATTGGTCTGATCCAGCAGGGTTCTTCTTATGTTCTTATAAGGCAGGAAAAGGGAGGAGGCTGATTTCACACTGAGCAACTGGATGGATGGCTACATGTTTTTAAAGTGGGTGGTTCAATCCACCTATTTTGAACAGGGGTGGTACCTTACCAACCATCTGGGTAAAGTTTTGTGGGCCCAGCCCCGAGTAGGGAAGGCTGCGACTACTGAATACAAAATAGGCATTTCAGAAATGGGTGTCTCATAACAAGATGGCCAGGTGGGACCTGACTAATGATAAATTTTGATTGGTGGTGGTGGGTCCCCACATCGAGCACAGTGCTGGCCCTTCCAAGGGAGGCAAATGGGTTGCCAGTTGCTATCAGTCCCACAGGATTTTCTGGAAATACCATCAGGGAAAGTGCCAGTGGGTCTGATATAAATTTGATCATAGCTGTGACCAGTGCCTAGGCCAACACCCCAGATTATCTTGCCTTCATCAAGTAGCTGGCCAGCAGCCCTTTCAGAGTGACAGACCCCTCCAATAGTGCTACTCACAAAGAGGGAGGATCCAATGGAACTTTGGCCTCTACCCCTGCCGCAGGAAAATAAGTGCTCTGAATCAGGATGGAGGCTTGCCTCCATGCCAGTTAGAATTCATGCCCTTTGTTCCCTACTTGCCCATTACCCACTTAAGTCAGCTGCCAGTTACCTTCCAGATGATTTCACTCATGGGTTTCGCACATCTTTCACAGACCCATGTGTTCCCATGGACTCAGTCAACCTGAATTCAGCTAGGGATATGCCCAAGGTTGTGGCCATAAAGACCCTTGTCATACCCCTCTAATTCACTACTTGTCACACCCCAAAGTTTCCTCAGTCAGTGATGCCATCCCCTAGAGTTTTGCTCAGTAAAGTATGTTTCTTTTGATCATGCTGTTGACTGAGTTTGATCATGCAGCACTGGTGCTCTCATGGCAAAATGTGAAATCCAGTCAGCCTTTTGGTTGCTGCTGGTGCACCCCAAATATTTCTGTTTGGTGGGTTTTAAGTTTCAGGGGTTTTGGTATGTGGACAAGCCCAAGCCCATGGGGTGTTCCACTGCCTGCACTGCCTTTGAAACATTTAGCACATTCCTAGAATGGGCTACAAAGGATAGTGTGGACAGCCCTCATTTTGCACATTATTTGGATTATTTTCTTTTGGCCAGCCAGGACCTTAGCCTGTGTTGGGTGCCTTGCTGCCTTTCAATCCTTGGATGCTGAGTTGGCGGTCCCTCTGGATCATCTGAAGCTCCAGGCACCCAGTTGGCTTCTTTGGGAATATAATTAGATTTGGTTGCTGGGACTACTTGCCTTCTTGAGGACAAGTTGCTGGCCCTTCTGGCTCTTATTATTCTGGTGTTGCCCACCAAAATAAATGCACACTGAGGGAGCTTCAATCTCTCATTGAGCACTTGAACTTCATTCACAGGGTAGTATCCTCAGGGCGGGCTTTCTGTGCTCACCTAGTCCAATCTAAAGCCAGGGCTTTTGTTCCACATCATCGTATCAGGTTGACCTGGATCATGAAGGAGGATCTTAAGACTTGGCTATCCTTCCTATGCAACGTCAATGGGGCTTTCTTGTGGCAGGAACCATTAGACTTGGGCAATGGCATTCAAGTGCTGTCTGACACTGTGGGCAGCACCAGCTTTGGGGTCTACTAAAAGGTGTGCCTGATCTTGGCCACCTCAGTGGGAGAGATATTCCACTGTTTCGTTTGACCTCACTTTCTTATAGCTATTTCTAGTCCTTGTAGTGGTTGTAGGAGAACTTCAGGAACAAAAAAGGCCAGTTCTGGTGGGGGTTATCAATAAGCAGACATCACAATCAAAGGCATCATGTGCTTGGTGCACAGATTTGTCCTGGTTTGTTTGTCCACTAACATAACATTTTCAGCACAGCATGTCACAGGTGTTGACAAAAGCTTTGTGGATGCCTTGTCTCACTTTCAGGAGGAGAGATTCTGCAGCTTGGCAACCTAGGTGAACCACTACCCAGACTTCTGGGCACTTGAGAATGATCCACAGTGCTGAGAGAGTTCAGCTAAGTCACTTCTTCCACCTGCATTCCTATTCCTCTGCAGCTGTGACTTTTCAAGCCTTTTCTGCCAGTCCCCGGGGTGGCGATACTTGGCTGGTGTTTGAGGCTTGGTCCTCCAATGCATGGCTTCTGTGCATGATCAAAGTATTGCCCCCAGGACCATAATTGGGCACAGGGCAGCTATTTCCTTCTTTCACAAGGTTCATGGTTTTCCAAACCTGTGCACATCCTTTGCCACCCACAGGGCCATTGGAGGTTGGAAAAGGCTGTCTCTTAGGGCATCTGACCCTCACAGACCCATCATGTTTGACACCTTAACTTGGCTCATCTGGGTGTTGCTCAAGCAATGCTGGTCTGCATTTGAGGCCACATTGTTTGAAGTAGCTGTACTCTGGCATTCTTTGGCACACTTCAGGGTTAGGAAGTTAGTGGAAGGAGGACCACTCCAGCCAGACCCTGAGGGTGTAAGATGTGTCAGTCCATGGTTCTGAGGTATGCCTGGTGATCAGGAAATCTACAATGAACCAGAAGGGTGGGGGCATGCCTGTGCTTTTGAGCCTTACCTGGCTTAGGCCCATGACTCATGTGGGCCACTTCAGTATTCCTGGCTGTGCACCTTCCCAGCTCAGGTAGGGTTGCCACACCCCAGGTCTGGGTGGGGTTTTTCCCACTTTTGAGAGCTTCAATCCTCCCCTGGTCAGCTGGCCAGTGGGGGAAGCCTTGTCCAAGCTCCACCCCCAAGAGCAACCACTTGCCCAGCCACCCTTCTCACTCCCCTCTTGCCCGATTTAAAGAGCTTCAGCTGATCAGCGGGGACTATGTGGCTCCATTTAGGCTTCCCCTGATCACACTGCTTGCATGGTTTTGTACTGCTGCAGGGCTATAATGCCCATTCTGATTTGCCCTGCTTAAGAGAAAAACAACAGCTACCTGGCAACAGGTAGCTATTTATGACCATCTTAACTAGCTTCCTTCAGGAGGCACCTGAACTCCTGGAATAGTTGCCATCTTTTGATCTGATTAGAAATTTGATTGTTAGCTGTTAATTGGATCAATGCTTGTTTTTAATGCTTTAATTATTCAACTGACATGTTGTGATCCACCCTGAGCCCACTCACAGGGTAGAGAGGGCTATAAATCAAATCAAATCAAATCAAAAATAGACAGACAGACAGATAGATAGGACTTCTTCTGGCTGGGGATGGCACCTGGGTTTAGAAATGGCATTGTATCTGAGATAGATTGGTTGGAGAGGAATGTGATGGGACTCTGTTTTACTTACAGTTCTTCATCATATTAAGCAGGATAGACCTCCTGACACCTTGGTCATACAATTGAGCAAGAATGATCTTGGAGCCAGCAAGGGCCTCAGCCTGGCAAAGTGGGCTGAAGCTGACATGCAGGCATTGCAAGCCAGGCTCCCTGCCATGAAGTTCTTCTGGTTGCATTTACTGGAAAGGCACTTCTGGCATGGGGCTAGCTGCCTGAATAAGCTGGAAGTGGACAGGAAGAAGGTCATCAACAAGGTGGGCAAGGTCATGGAGGCCCTGGGAGGTTACCAGATGTGTCACCCAGACATCTCATTCCATCAGGAGACTATTTTCCTTCCAGATGGCATCCACCTTGCAGAGTGGGGACAGGACATCTGGTTGCATGGAGTCCAGCATGGTCTACAGATTTGGTTGCAGCTGTAGGAGCTTTGGTGGGAGCTAGTAGGGTGCCACACTCATCTCTTGTGGTTATATCAACATGGTGCCTAATCCATTATTAGGGATAAAATGGCCTGCATTCCCATTTCCCCCAGTTTTGAGGATCCCCTTAAGAGATTTTGAGGTGAGGGCTTACAGAGGACATGCCCAGCTTGGGAGCTGTCAAGGCACTCTCACCTTTAAGTGGTGGGAAGGCCATGCAGTGGCCAGCACCCCCATGGAATCCTACATCCTGCCATCTCACATTATCTCCCCCAGCATGCAGGCTGGGGTAGCATAGGGTACATCGGCTGGCAGGTGGATCAGCCAATGCCTGGATCTGTTTGCTCCATGCTGTGTCAAGGCTCTTACACCTGCTGTAACTAATAAAGGTATAGCCATTTTCAATTCAGAAGGCTGTATGTTGTTTTCTTGCATTCATGAGGGAGTGGGTGGTCACTTTGCCATCCCCTTGCCCTTCAGTGCTGGGTCTGCAAAACATTTCTAAGCTGCCAACTAAGTTAGGGATGAGGAGTTGAGACCAAGACTGAGAAATAAGTGGTGGGATTAGAAAGGGTGAGAGAGAAACAAAGGCATATCATGAAAGGAAAAGAGCAAATACCTTTTATTAGGGCCAACCAAACTGAGTTTTTATGCTCACTAGAACTCTTCATCAAGCCAGATGTTACAGAATTTAAAAAGAGAGAAGGGTGTAAAGTAGATTCTTCAGGTCACAGTATTAAGGTCTGATTTTACATGCATCCTCTGAGGAATGCAGACAGGTAATAAGTTTAATGTTATTGGGAGTTGTCACCTTAAAGCATGTTGTCTGGGAAGCTGAATTCAGTCCTTGTCATCCATTATTTGTTCTTTCAACCAGACAATGTATTTTAACAGTATAACCTGTTAATTGATATATACACAATCAGTTTTCATGGAAAAGCTCCTGCAAGATACCTCACCTTAAAACAAAAAGAATATGAGAAATACTTCCAGCCATGACTTTGTCATACACCTGAAACATTTTTAGAATGTGACTCACAAAAACACTCCCCTGAACCAAAGCCTGTAACCTCAAGTGTGCTATTCAGTATATTGTAGTCAGGAGAAAGGCTTCTTCTGGTGTACTGAGGAAAGGATGCTTTCTGAAGTCTGTGTTCCCATTTATCTAGCTCTTCTTTATTGCAGAGTTACATCGTGAGTTGCATCTCTTCTCTTTCCACGAAGGATAAGAAGCCTTTTTGTTTAAAAGAAAACTATTACATTCTTATGTAGGAAAGAACTGGAGACATAAACCTAAGAAAGAGTCCATGTAGTGATCAACAGCCTGCCTTAAACATCCTGAAGTTATGAGTTACCATAGAGGAACACTTTTGATTTTTTTGTGTTAATTCCTTTAATGTGACAACCTGGGCATTTACACAAGTTATATTCCCACTAAGAAAACATGATACACCCATGTTTGGGTTAAATGCCTAATGCACTTCTTTAACTTTAAAGCAGCAGTATTTAAGACAATCTGTGGCTTCCATCATCTTGGTCAACTCCAAACTCAGCCAGCATTCTCACTGGCTTTGTTTATCTTGCCCTGTTCATTAATTGTGCTGAAATATACCAAGAACAGACAATTAAGGGTTTGATCAATGTTAGTGTGAGGCCTTGCCTGTTCACCCTGGGGCAGTCTGTGCTCTGCCATCTTTACTTCAGCATGGAGGGCCTCAGGCCTCAGAATGGGAGTGGGAGTGCATTACCTGGTTCCTCCTCCTCCTCCTCCTGGCTGGACATGACTCCCTTGTAGCCTAGAGTTGCCAGCTGCTGATTCCTCCATGGTCTGCTGGAGGGAACCTCCTTTATTCCCACCTGAGATCTGCCCTCCCTGTCTCCACCTGTCCCCAGCCTTGCTCTCTCCCATGTCCCTCCAATTGCTTGTGGCCCATGTGCCACTCTTGGAAACTTTCGTCTTGTTGGTTGCCAGGACCCCAGACTCCTCACCTCCAACCACCCCTCCCCTGCCTCTCCCTGGCCTGCAACCATAGCCCCAGATAGTCAGCTGGCTCCCAAATGGATGGGGGGGTGCTGTCAGTTGTTGCCAGGGAGGCAGGCATTCACCCAGGCAGCTGGGGTTCTGGGTTCCTTCTGATGGACAATGTTGCTGCTACAATGCCAGTGGTCGCCTCCTCCCAGCACTCCTGACCAGCTGTTGTGGCACCCAGCCATTGTGACACCTGCCTCCCCACCAGTGTCAATTCTTCTGTGGCACCCAGATGGTTAACGGTTAATGAAGGTGCTTCATCCTTCAGTGTCTTAGGGTTACCAATGAACCCTACCTGTCAATTCTTCTGTGGCACCCAGATGGTTAACGGTTAATGAAGGTGCTTCATCCTTCAGTGTCTTAGGGTACCAATGAACCCTACCTGGGTCGAGCAAACTGCCATGTTTCTGCCATTCCTAGTAATAGCTTAACAAGTTCAAAAAACAAGGCACTTCCCTGCAACAATATAAAGCAGGCAAAAAAATGATCTCCTTCAGCCAATCATAGAAGATTTTTATAATTCTTGCTTGACCCTAGAAGTGACTAAGTTACTGTATGTTGCCTCTATGGTATGGTGGGTAACTCAACAGTATGGGTCAAATGCCTATAAAAAACAATAAGCCATTTTTTATGTATTTAACATTTTGAATATTTTTGTTCTACCCTTCTTGGAGTGGGGGCATATTTTCTGTGAAAAATAACTACCATTATTCCCCACTGAAGAAAAATGTTAGTTGTCTGTGAGTTAACTCAGTATTAAAGGCATTTTAACTCACAAATAGTTCAAGCTTGATAAAAGCAAAAAAATCAAATTAAACCTCCCAACCCCACCCATATGTACTACTAATGGATTAGCACATTTTGGCAAGCTGTTGAAAGACCGGTCAACCTAACTCAACCCAGATCATTTCAGTGAAATAAAAATCCTAAATTTGCTGGTCTAGCAGAAAATTAAGTATCTGCGCTATTTTCAGTAATCAATACCTAATCTGAGCTCACAGCATTTTTATTTTAGTTTGAAGTGAGAAGACAGAAAGGTGCAGACTGTTGCAGGCAACAAAAGTGCCTTGTTCTCTTCACTTGCACTCTGCTCTGTTGCAGCGAGATCCACTTTCTTGCTTCTGACACTGACAAAATAAGGCAATCCATCTATTCCATTGAGCTATTTCAAAAATTCCATACCAACCTTATTGACATGTCCTAGAGCATTAATTCTTCCTGCAATTGTTGTACTGAAGCATTCTAGATATATCTGGAAATCAAGTGAATATTACATAAGAGGAAATATAGTCGAAACAGTTTTGTTCTAAAGCACAAATTCTAATCAATAAAGTAAGAGCCACTTTTCTTGGCATGATGATGATGATGATGATGATGATGATGATGATGATGATGATGATGATGATGATGATGATAGAACTGGGATGCCATATCTATCCCTTAAGTGGCTAGATGGTTAAACTATGTTCCAGTATGTAACACAAAGAACAATGAAGAAATCAGATGACTACCTGTAAAGCAACAACATATTCTGACATGATGCTTATATCAGCTGACACAGTGAATCAGTTGAATGGCCCTTTCACCTTGGTTGTATTAACCAACTGATCGCTTTTCATTAAAATAATCTGCTGCTAATCAAAGAAGTTTCTTCAGATTCTGAAGAGAAAGAGTATCTATCCCAGATAATAATATACTGAACTCTTTTCAGCTGGGACTTGGATAGTCAAGTCTACCCCCTTGTCACATGTTCATACACATTATATCTTCTTCATTACAAAAATTAATGACTGAAACATAAATTCTTAAAGGATGGGATCTTCAAAGGCAATAAGTCAAACCAGATTGAAAATTATTTGCCAAAGGACACATGGTAGAAACTTTCACACTATTAGGGGTAGGACACTATATAAAGGAATATATTCAAAATCCTTAGATTATGAATCAGATGTATGGCTGGAAATGGAAAAGCAACTCAATTGTATCACCTTCATGAGTAGAAATGGGTAAATTGCTTAAATTTGTCTGAGCTGCAATCTTATTATATAGTCACTGAACATGTAATTACACCATCTATTATTATAATTGCTTTGTCCTCTGAACACATCTGAATATAATTAATAAGACAGAAGAAAATTATATGTTTAAAAATATTATATGGTACCTTCAGAGCAAGTTTTCTCCTATAAATACTTATAACTGTTTCAGTTTGCTATTTTAATATTTTTCAATAGAACTAAAATGCTAAAGAATAATATTTGGATTTTGTAACCACAATTTTTTAATAGAATAGGTAAGACTAAGGCTGTGGTCACAAGGCCCTTTAAATCTGGGACTCCTCCCAGATTTAAAGGAGCTGCTTCTCTTAAGTTCGGGTCGGCTACGGCGGGCGGCTGTGGCGGGCGGCCATGGCTGCAGAGAAGGAGGCAGGTGGCGGTGGGCAGCAGCCAAGAAGGAGGCTGGTGGCAGCGGAGGCTCTCGGTGGAGGCTGCAGCATTGGAGGAAGTGGGCAGTGGTGGCGGTGGCAGAAGAGGAGGCAATTGGCAGTGGTGGAAGAGGAGGTGGTTGGTGGGGGAGGAGGAGAAGGCGGCAGGCAGCAGCGGCAGGTGGGGGAGGAGCCCTTCCCCGAGCCCTACTGGCCACCTGCTAAGTTTTGGGGGTTTTTTTCTCCTTTTACACTTGGGTGCTTGAGTGCCCAAGCACCCAAGTGCCCAAGTATAAAAGAGGGAGGAAATGGAGGACGGGACCATCTGGACAGCCCTGCTCTCGCAATGATTGTGAGAGAGGGCTGTCCAGATGGCTCAAATGTGGATTCCTCGTGCGGCTCCTGGGAAAACAGTCAATTTTCCCGGGGTCGGAAAATGCGGGAGGAACCCATATTTGAGCCCGCTTCAGCATGGGACTAGTCGCGGCCATTGTAGATGGTCCCTTTAAATATGGGAGGAAATAGTCCTTCTTTCCGCATTAAAGGGCTGTGTGACCGCGGCCTAAATGTGTACAGGTAGTTGCAAATATACAATTCAATTTGAGGCCATATGCACATATCAATGACTGTGCCCTCTCTTGGTGAGGAACACTATACACTGATGGATACTGCCTACCCTCATTTTCAGGTGATACTTGCTCCATAACTTCAGTGCTGATACTGCTCTTTCGTTGTGTGTTTTGAAATCCTGTGTTTTCTGACCCTCTAGTCTTTATGAGACCATCTTTCAAAACACATTTAATGAGTAAACTGATATTAGAAAATATTATAAAGGACATGATTCTTCATGTAGTACTTCTTCAGGAAATACTTCTTCACCTAAAGAGTGATTAACACGTGGAATTCACTGCCACAGGAGGTGGTGGTGGCTACAAGCATGGACAGCTTCAAGAGGGAATTAGATAAACATATGGAGCAGAGGTCCATCAGTGGCTATTAGCCACAAAGTATAGATAGGAACTCTCAGTCTGGGGCAAGTGATGCTCTGTATTCTTGGTGCTTGATGGGGGGGGGCAACAGTGGGAGGGCTTCTAGTGTCCTGACCCCACTGCTGGACCTTCTGAGGGCACCTAGTGTTTTTGGCCACTGTATGACAGAGTGTTGGACTGGATGGACCACTGGCCTGATCCAACATTGGCTTCTCTTATGTTCAGTATGTGAGAATACTCAGAAACTCAATAAACCAATCAATTATGCTTAACATTCTCCACTAGAAGTATCTATGAAAATATTCTAGTATTTGACATTTTGCTTTTGAGCTGAAGTGCAGGAAAACAGGCTATGTGTGAAGGT
The DNA here is from genome assembly GCA_029233225.1 of Lepidodactylus listeri. Classification (NCBI taxonomy): domain Eukaryota; kingdom Metazoa; phylum Chordata; class Lepidosauria; order Squamata; family Gekkonidae; genus Lepidodactylus; species Lepidodactylus listeri. The sequence goes on along the minus strand of JARCFY010000001.1, from coordinate 110,139,403 downwards.
CACTGACATTTCATCTAACAGATTAAGCATTATAAAGTGTTGAGTAACATTGTGAGATTTTCATTTATTCATGTAAATCATGGCTCACTTTCAAGTATGGTTATTATATATTTTTAGAACTATGAAAGGGAAAAAATAGAGTAAAAAAAAACATGATGCAAAATATGTGTGTGTTTAAAGGTTATGTAAAATAATTCTTTCCAGATAGGTACAATATAGATCTGTGGAAATGTGATTCATGGTTTCAGAAATAGATGGGGTAGAATCATTAAAATAACTGTAAAAACACATTTTCACTTAGCTCAATAGCTGGTCAATTTTCCTGCACAATTGTAGATGAAATTTTTAATGGCATGTAACTTTCTTCCATTCCTTTACACAGCATGAAATATTTCTAAATTCAAAACAACACAGAAAATAATAAAGCTCTATTATTTAATAAGAGTGATAAAACTAGGGAACAGTACACAGTACAGCAAGAGTTTCAGGTAATTTCCTCTGCTGCAAATTGTTATGCTATGGCTACATTCTTTCATTTGAAATAATTCACTTTGTCTAATAGTAATGAAACAATAGAAATGTCTCTGTAAGATCTCTGCATACTATTTTTGTGACCATATAGAGGTAGTCTAGATAAAAGTTGGATATGGGCTGCAAGAAAACTGAATTCCAATCCCTTCTCAGTCTTAGAACTTACTATGTGACTGTCTCACTACTATTTCGTTCACTAGTATTTGCACAGATATGTCCTAGTCCTAAAATAAAGTTTTCCCTTGCTTTCTGTCCAGTTCTGTACTAGGTAAGTTGGGCAATAAGCCTCAAGGTTCACAGGCACACAAGCAGACATGGACAGGTAAGGCAGGAGATGGAGACTAGGCAGTCAAGCCATGGAGAGCTGGAGCTAAGCAACAGCACAAATTAGTTGACAGGAGATGTTACAACAGCAAAGGTTGGGACTCAGATTGCAGGGACCTGAGAACCCCACCTTGCAAGGATGCTGCAAAGATCTAGGTCGATTTCACACCAGTTGCTCCGGGCTCACATTTTGCTCTGGAGTATTGCCCTGCTGCACCAGTTTCCCTGGAGCAAACAAATCCTGTTTTTAGAGGATTTTCCTGTTTGCTCTGGGGGAGAACCCAAAATGAAAACACGCCCACTTGCCCGCCTTTCATTAAAGCCGCCCCATTATGGGAGTTTCTAATTTTTTTTTGGAGAAAACCCTTCCTCACGCTATATCAAAAGGGCTGAGGTTCCAAGTGGGAAAATGAAGAAAATACTCCAGAGGAAACTGGGAGGGGAAATTCCGGAGAGAACGAGAAGCAACTGGCCAGTGCAAAATCGGCCCTAGAGTTAGATTCTTGACCCTGCCAAGCTCTGAAGAGTTGCATCATCCTCCAGAAAGACAAAGGAGTGTGGGAGGCCCTGATCTGCCAACTGTGCACTCTTCTGCCTAGTTAAGAATTCAGCTGCGGCTCTCCATTTTCTCTGTTCTCAAGGGAGGCTCTAACAGGAGGTGGTCAGGTATACTCAGGATAGGGTTGCCAGCCCCCAGGTCTGGGTGGGGGTTCCCCCACTTCTGGGGGTTCCAATCTGCTGCCAGCCATCTGGCTGGCAAGGGAAGCCCCACCCCAAGCCATGGCCACCCCTATCCCTTCCCTCCTGCAGTGATTTAAAGGGCTTCAGTTGATTGGCGGGGTCCATGTGGCCCACCACATTAAAGATCCTTTAAAGGGTCTTTTTGTGAGCAGGGTGGGGGCCACGGCACACAGGGCTTATTTTCCAGTGGTGATTCACTGCTTGGGATTCAGGCTCACACTGCTGCCCTACTCACTGTGAATCAACGCTGGGAAATCAGCACCATGTGCCATGGCCCCCACCCACTCGCAAAAAGGGTATTTTTGCAAGTGGCGCTGTAGCTGGTGACATAGGCTAGATGGCCATCTGACAGCAATTCTGTGAACTTAGGCAGATCATTAGAGGGAGGGCAGGAAGGGATGCATCAGTGCTTAGTTCTCGTGGCTCTTTCTTACATGCCCAGGAAAATGCTGATGGCCACTTCGGGGTCAGGAAGCTATTTTCTCCAGGCCAATTTGACCAGGGATCCTGGAGGTTTTTTTTAACCCTCTTCTGGTCATAGAACAGGGGTCACTGTGTGTGGGGGGGAGGTATTTGTGAATTTCCTGCAATGTGCAGGGAGTTGGACTGGATGACCCTGGAGGTCCCTTCCAACTCTATGATTCTATTATTCCAGTTTGGTGTCATGGTTAAGTGCATGGACTCTAATCTGGGAGAACCGGGTTTGATTTCCCACTCCTCCACTTGCACCTGCTGGATGACCTTGGGCAAGCCATGGTTCTGGCACAGCTGTTCTCTCAAGGACAGTTCTGGAAAGAGTTCTCTTAGCCTCACCTACCTCACAGCGTGTCTGTTGTGGGGGGGGGGGGTAGGGAAAGGAGTTTGTAAGCCACTCTGAGACTCCCTTGGGTAGTGAAGGGTGGGGTGTAAATCCAATCTCTTCTCTTCTTCCTCCTTCTACTGCTGCTCCAAATGTCTCCTGATCCCAGGTACAGCATGAAGTGAAGACTGGAGGTCTGCCAAAAGAGAGAGGAATTGGAAAACAATCTTCTCCCCTTTCTTTTCTTAGAAATATTCTGTAGAACCCAGCTCTACATATTAAAGCACTTGTATATGTGCATTGCCACATCCTCCCTTAATGCTGTGTCTGTGCTACTCCAGTCTATAGAAACAGGCACATTGAATGCATACCAATACTCATCTGAACAGCATAAATTCTGCACAAATTGGCCCATGTGATCCACATTATAGAATAGCTATAAAGCTGATGCCACTGTCCACATTCAAAGGGGTATCAGATCAGGACGATCCTCTACTCTTGCTTAAGCAGCTTTAATTTTTTGTTCTGTTTCCTTTCTACTACTCCCATCCTTATTAGATCTATAAAAGCAAGCAGTCCAGCCATAGCCTTCATATAGAACAAAGCCGTACCAGGTCCACTATTTAAAAATAAATAAATAAATTGGGAATTATGATAATGAGTATCATCATAGTAAAAGGGATTCTGGTCTAAGAATCTAAACATTTAACAGGAGAGAAAGATCTGTATTTTCTGGAGTCCTCCAGAATTATATGGATTAATATATACAACTGAAATAAATGAGTAAGGAAATCTCCTAGTTTTCATTATTCCCAGTTATGGACACTATGGGTATATGTACTGAATAAACACAATAATGTGAAATATTAACATTATTATTTGAACACTGATTTAAAAATAACATATATAAAATTTATGTTAAAAGTACCCTTTCAGGCAAATCTCAAAAGACTCAAATTTTAATCTTCACCAAATTGTGAATTTGTATATTTGTTGCAAATATTAGCAGGAAAGTGGTAATCAGTCAACATGGACACTATAGTACACTGTTACACTAAGAGGCTAGATTTATTCACAAAAATACTGGCAATGGGAGCAGCCGGTAGAATTTCCCACGGTCCCTCTCTTCTTAGGCATAATTTAAATGTCACTCTGGTAAGGTAAGGGCCCATGCAGTTATACTAGCATTTAAATTGGCCTGCCAGTAGTGCAAAGCAGCATTTCTAACACCAATGGCTGGTAGCCCAGGTGGCTGTTGTGTTGGCATGCTAATTAAACATTAATAGCTGATTTGTGTTGTTAGTAGCATATTTTAAACAAGAGCCGTGTAAACACAATCCCACAGGTGAATTCTTTTGTCTTACCCTCTTCCCCCTTCTGCTCCTTTAAATATGATGCTGGTAACTTACCAGCATCATATTTAAAGGGGCAGAAGGGGGAAGAGGAGAGAGAAACTCAATCCAGTAGTGATCATAATCCCAAGGGATCAGAAGAACAAATACTAACAAGATAGATACTAACAAGATGGATTTTGTCTTACCCTCCTCCCACTTCTGGTCCTTTAAATATGATGCTGGTAACTTACCAGCATCATATTTAAAGGGGTAGAAGGGAGAAGAGGAGAAAAAAACTCAATCTAGTGGTGATCATAATCCCAAGGGATCAGAAGAACAAATGCTAACAAGATGGATGAACACAAGAGCTTGCTTGCCTTGTATTTAAAAACTTGTGTGGGAACTGTATCACCACTTTATTTCAACAGCAACTAATCAATCAAGTTGTAAAAAGAAAAAGCTTTGTAATCTATTTTATGTTGGCTAGGTTCAGGTGGGTACCTACGTTGGTCTGAAGAAAGAGAACAAAGTTTGAGTCCAGTGGTACATTTAAAATAAACAACATTTAATTCTGGGTATAAGCTTTCTTGTGCATTCAAACAAAGGCTTATATCCAGAATTACACTAGGTTGGTCTTAAAGGTGCTACTGGACTCAAACTTTGTTATGTTGGCTAGTTTCAAGCTAGGATGTTGTGGGTTCAGATCTTATTGCTACCTCCACATATTATGGCTTTCATACTGGACTCCATGTTATGGAAGCTGTCATCTTTCTGGTCTCAGAAAGCTAGGCACTACCTTTTCTATCTTTCTGAGAAACAAGTTGACTTCTGCTTCATAAACTGGCTTCTTCTGCACTATAATGGCTGAGTTTACCAAGGTACAACTATCCCAAATAACACTGATAATGAATAAACAGTTCTAAAAAGGAACTGTGTCCTGGTATACATCCCAACATCATTTCCCTCATAACAGTTAAAACCGGTTTTTTCCCTCTAAATGTTGGACTTATTTTCTAAGTGTGAAAAAATAAGTAGGACATTTGCTGTGTTTTCAGGCCAACTGGCACTCAGTAGTATTTTCTGTCATTCTAATTGGGTTGGAAACAAATAGTCATTTAGCATCTCATGAGAATACACAGCACTAGTGCCATAGTCTGGCGCTGGTATGAACATTTTCCCCCCAAGCTGAAATGCCACTGTGTAGACAATCTTACTGATTTCCCAGGCAGATGTAGTCTGTGAATTCGGGAAGCTAAAAGAACCCCTTGGTATAAAGCTTCTAGTGCTGGCATGATTGAGATATGAGAGTATTAAATATGGTTCTATAGTATGCTGTTGTACTCAACTAGCTCATCAACTGATGGCCTAATCAGAATTATTTATGAACAAGTGGAGACCCACAAGGAACTCACAAGATGGTTATCCCATCCCTCGCACCTTTGCTTCCTCCCATCTCCCTCTACTGACAGAAATAGTTAGAAGCCCTCCCCTCCAACGTTCTAATATCTCACCGCTGATGCCTGAAGTAGATCCCTGCGGAGGCCATTTCAAAAGGTATAGGGGGGAATTTAACAATCCCTGAAGGTTTTTTTTTAAAAAAAAACTTTTTGGATTTTTCTGCAGACCTAGAAAGGCCCCTGATTACGTAGGAAAATATGTTGGGGGAGAATGAGCCCTCTGTTGGCAAAAATAAGTATCCACACAAAAAAGTCTGGGAATTAGTATATAGATGATTATAGGTAAAGGTTTCCCTTGCTCGAAAACCAGTCAAATACGACTGTAGGGATGCGGTGCTCATCTTCATTTCCAAGCTGAAGAGCCAGTGCTGTCCAAAGATGTTTCCATGGTCATGTGGCCAGCATGACTAGATGCCGAGGCACACAGAACACTGTTACTTTCCCACTGAAGTGGTACTTATTTATCTACTTGCACTTTCTTGCTTTTGAACTGCTAAGTTGGCAGGAGCCCGAGATGGGAGCTCACTCCGTCATGCAGCACTCAGGTCTCAAACTGCTGAACTACCAACTTTCCAGTCTGCAGTTCAGCATCTTAAGCACTTGAGCCACTGCAGCACTAAGATGATTATACTATGAGACTATTTCCTCCACAATACTGAAATAGCACCCACAGCCCCCCAAATGTCAGTTGAGTAATATGTATGTCAAAACAATAAACTCCATAAGAAACAAAACTACTGAGTATTTGAAATACAAAAAACTATGGTGTAAGTAAATGAAGGGGAACACACTTTCCTTTGGTGGTGAAAAGTGCAATTAAGTTGCAGCTGACTTACAACAACCTCAGAATGAATAGAGGTGGTTTGCCATTGCCTGCCTCTGCATAGCACCCATGGGTTTCCTTGGTGTTTTCCCCATCCAAGTACTAACCAGGGCTGACTCTGCTTAGCTTCTGAGATCTGACAAGATCAGGCTAGCCTGGGCTATCCAGGTCAGGGCACCTTTTTCTTTATCAAACATATAGTATATACTTATTTCAAAAAACACCTTGCATTGATAACATGCTAGGCTAGACCTTGCTTCCATGTGCAGATATATTTTGACATGGGGTTGGTGGAAGCATCAAACATGATACCTAGAACCTGCCTTTGAAGTGTGAGAGCTGCATCATACATTTTCTTAATGTTTCATTTGGCTACACTTCCATTAGAATTAGTCTTCAGTAGAGATATCCATTTTCACAATGATAGTTCTACTTCCAGACTGCCAATTCACCAATGCAGCTTTAGCTTTCACCAAACTGTACAAGAATACTATTCTGCCTCCAGTATAAGAACATAAGAGAAGCCATGTTGGATCAAGTCAATGGCCCATCCAGTTCAACACTCTGTGTCACACAGTGGCCAAAACTCAGGTGCCATCAGGAAATCCACTAGCAGGGCCAGAACTCCAGAAGCCCTCCCACTATTGTCCCCCCAAGCACCAGGAATATAGAGCATCACTGCCCCAGACATAGTGTACTATCTATACCTTATGGATAATAGCCACAGATGGACCTCTGCTCCATATGTTTATCCTGACTATTGAGTGCAGCTTCTGGGTTAGCAATGAGTAAGCACCCAGATTCCTCAACTTCAGTCTTTCCACAGTCTATTTTCCAATTTCTTGTACCTGTAACCAAGGATTGTTTCAGGACTACCTTGTATTCCAGTTGGGTTGAATTTCACAAACTGTTCATGATGTTCATGGAAATAGCTATTTCCTGCTTCCTCTTCTCCACAAAAATACATTGCTGAGGGTTGGGAATTCTTATTGGCAAAGAGCCATAAGGTACAAGAGCTGCAAAGTACATTTTTAAAATGTACTTACATTATTTATAGTCCTTTTTCCATTGAGAGTTAAGGTGGAACACACAGTGTAAGTCAATACAGTCAACACGATGGGACAATGAGCAATGTAACAGAATTAGGATTACAGAAAACTAAAACCAAGGACAAAGCAGAAACAATCTGAGGTAAAGCCTTAAGTATTAACATAACATGTCAAATAATGTAGAAATTACATACTACAATAAAACATACAACAACAAATAGTACATACTATACACAGTATTGTAATCCAGAGTTCCTTTCCCTATATTAAAACATCTTGCTGGACCATTCTGTTACAGTATAGCCCTATTGGTGGTGAATAGTGCCACCAATTGGCAGCAGACTTTATAGTTACTTCATAGGGTTGCCCTGACCAGGATGGCCCAGACTAGCCCAATCTCATCAAATCTTGCAGCTGACTGTAAGATTTTCTCCCTGACCTGGATGGCCCAGGCTAGCCAAATATCATTAAGAGCTCAGAATCTAAGTAGGGTTGGCCCTGGTTAGTATTTGGATGGGAGACCACCAAGAAATTCAAGGGTTGCAAGACAGAATTCGGCAATGGCAAACCACCTGTTAGTTTCTTGCCTTGAAAACTCTACAGAATTGCCGTAAATCGGGTGCAACTTGATAGCTCTTAATACACACAATTCATAGGGTTTTCAAGGCAAGATAATAGCCATATTATATGTGCAAAAATGCTCTCCTGAATAATTCAGTTTTGCATCATTTGCAGAATGCCAGGAAAGTGGAAGCTTTCCTGATCACTGGAGATAAGCCACACAAGAGGCTTCCTCCCTTGGAATCTTGTACATCTGATGCATTAGGCAGGGAAAGTAGTGGCTAAAATAGCCATTTTGGAACGCCTATTTCCTGCCATTAAAGAGAAAACTGTATAATGTATATGTTCTTTGTCCCCTTCCATTTCTGAAAATATGGTGCCAAGTCTGATCCATTTATACACAGTCTTAAAGGTCCCCAAAAGAAGCACAGGCTATTTTAGGTGTACTCAATAAAGGTTGTACTCATGTATAGGGAGCAGTTTGTGTAAAAATATCTGTCTCAGCTTTATATCTATCTTGTCAGGATTTAGCTTCAATGTAGGGCTGCCAAGTCAGCCCGGGGGGCAGGGGATCCCCTGCTAAAGGGGTTCCCGATCCGCCGGCCAGCGTTTGGCCGGCGGGGGGAACCCCACCCCCGACGTCATCCAGCAAGGATGACGTAATGACGTCACCGGAAGTGACGCAGCACATTGGGGGCGTTGCGTCACGTGCTGCATCACTTCCGGTGACATCGATGGGTGCGCGCAAAGCGCGCGCGCCAGAAGAAACTCCCGGCGAGAGGAGGACTCCCCCCCGCCGGTGAGTTTTCAAGACTTGGCAACCCTACTTCAATGTGTTCACTGTTAGCCATTTAACTGATTATTTAGGACCACTACCATATCACCTGGAGATTTGGATAAGCAGATATAGAGCTGGGTGTCATCAGCATATTGATGATGACCAGCCCCCAAACTATGAATGATTTGTCTTGAGGGCGTTACGTAGCAGTTGAACTGCATGGGGGATAGGATTGTGACTTGTGATTGCACCCCACTGATGACAACTGCTCTCTAATGACAACCCTTTGAATGTAGTTTGTGAGGAATCATTTCAACCAGTCCAAAGCACATCCCCTGAAATCATAACCCCTCTCTTTTTTGCCTGTAAAATCCCTTGAGCCGGGAGAAGTACAACTTCTAAAAAAGATGGATAATTTTTCTTAATCCCCTGCTCCATACTACATCATTCTATCTCCATCAATTGCACTTGTTTTCTTGCATATAAAAGGCAATGTTAGTGATAAGTGGCCTGGCGCTTTGAAGCCTTCCAAGCTAACAAGACCCTATTGAAAGTTTATAAATCTTTCCTTCTTTATCAATATTTTAACCATTTCCCCACTGTTTGTAGGTGCAGTTATAAAATACTAGAGATTAGATAGTTTAAATCCATTATTCTGTCCCTCAGAATACAATCTGTAATAATAGGAATAAAGAATCAATAATTTTATTTCTTCGTACCATCTTTACTTAAATTATAACACAATATGGGCTGCAGGAAACTCTACGTTGTGGATGAGGCCAATGGTCTATTGAAAAGAGGTCTCCAATAAGTAGCTCCTGAGCTACCAGTAGGTTGCTGGCTGCAGAGACACTCATGCAGCCCATAAAAGATGCAGGAAAAGACTTTTTTTGACATGATCCCTTCCAGACTTCAAAATAACAAAACAAAAACAAACCCTTTTATTTCAATAGTGCTACTCAACTGACACCTTCTATTTCAAGGCCAGAAAAAAATGGGTAAAATTCAAGAGGGGTAGCTTGGGATGTTTTGTATTACTTAGAAATACCTTACTCAGAAGGTTGGAAATCCCTGATCTAATACCAGTCCTATTTCACAGTAGATGCCCACAGAAACAGGGCATAAAGGCTCCCTGTTGTTTTCCTCAGCACTGTTATTCAGAGAATTACTATCTGTGAACATGGAGGTTCTATTTAGTTACTGTGGCTAATATAAATTAATGGACCTCTCTCACATGAATTTGTCTATTTCCCTTTCAAACCCAACTAAACTAGTGGCCATGGACATATCCTGTGGTGTTAATTTCAACAAGTTAATTACTCTAAGGGATATAGTACTTCATCTGCCTTGAAACTGCAACATATAAATTTCCTTAGGTGTCTATGAGTTCTAAAATTATGAACAAAGGAGAAAAAAATATTTCTATTTCCCACCATATCCAAACCTAGCTTAGATGGAGGAGAGGAGGAGAAGGAGATTGGATTTATACCCCACCCTTCACTTGGAGTCTCAGAACGGCTTACAATCTCCTTTCTCTTCCCCTCCCCACAACATATACCCTGTGAAGTAGGTGGGGCAGAGAGAGCTCTCTCGAGAACTGCTCTTTCAAGGACAGCTCTGACAGGACTATGGCTTGCCCAAGGTCATCCAGTAGCTGCAGGTTGAGGAGTGGGGAATCAAACTCAGTTCTCCCAGATTAGAGTCTGCACACTACACCAAACTTACTAGATGTCAGAGATCTGTATTAGCTGTTATAGCAGAACTGAGAAGATGCAAGATGTAAATTGCAATAGGATTACCTCCACAACTACCTTTTTAACTGTACTATATCCTTAAGCTTTTAGCAAACTTACTCATTCTTGGGGAAGAGATAAATTTGTTATGTTACTTTATGGCAAGGCAAGCATAACTCCATCTATGAATACATGCAGTCAGTTAAACAGGAGTTAAACAGTCTTAAACTACTTCAGTCCTTAAGCTACAAGACAAGCAGCATTGAAATAGGCACTACTTTTGTGTATTCTTGTTTCTCATTCCTTTACTATACAGAAACACAAGTTCATTTGTGTTATTAATTTTCCTCCCACAAAAATGTAATCTGTCAGGGTAAACCACTGTTACCTCAGATGTTTCCCTACCACCAAGTATAGTTGGGGTCAGAAAGTCCAGCAATGACTGACAAGGCAAGAGAAGGTTTCAACAGAGAAAGCACACAAAAACTCAAGCTTAAAACAATACACAACAAGATTTCTTGATGGTAAGTGGTACAAACAAAAATACATACTTAAATTTTCCCTTATTTATTTTTATTTATTTATTTATTTGATTTATAGGCTGCTCTCCCCGCTTTTGCAGGCCCAGAGTGGTGACAATGAATGGGGGTGGGGTGGGGAGCAAGGGAAAGGAACAGACACAAAACCCAAGACACAAAAGGTGGCAAGTATGAACTGAATAGTGCCATGCTACAAACTCAAATTAGATACTGGAAATTACTCTGTACTAGAGAAAAGAAAAAAGTCTGATATACAACCACTTACTCCCCAACATTAGGGCATGGTACTTTCAAGGGCTGTGACCACACTGGCAGCTTGGTGCGACTTGGTGCCACTTCTAATTGAACTGGTCATAAGTATTGCAGGACAGATCAGCCACACAGCCCAACCTGCTGCAGGATACCTATGGAGACATCCCGCGGTAAAGCATCCACATTATTGTAGCGCATCAGCCACAGAGCGCACTGCCAAAAACTTCCAAAATTCACGCACACTCATAGTATGCATATGCATGCATGCACATATAGGCAATTTAAAAAAAACAAAAACCTTGTGTCCTCAGTGGCAGAACAGATCTGCAGGTTCAGACTGCCAAATCCATTCTGCACGCACTCCCCTGTGTTCAGACATCTGGCCATGCATGATGAATGCACAAGGAAACAAAAACACCACTTCAGAGGTGGTGGCTTTTTAACCCGGCTCCAAGTCGTCCTCTGATGGGGTGAGTATGCCCCAGGAATGCCTGACAAATGTGGCTGTGTGATCAGGCCCATTTAATCCATTTGTGAAATGTGTCTATATAGGCCAAACTGCCAGTCTGAACACAACCTATAATATGCAATGAGACAAGACTATCAGGCAAATGGGAAGGCAATCCAAATTTCAGGCAGGTTTTATAGCAGGTTTTGTGGGAAGATTAGTCCAGGGCTTGTTGGCTGACAGGTGTTTAAACTTCCTTGGGTGTGCTAACCAGCTCTCTCCATGGGTGACGGCGTGCTGGAGCCGGCTCGAAATGCCCCACTCTGGACCGGTGCGAAGCGCATGCAAGCAGCTCCCTTGCATCTACACGGGAGTGTGCGTGGGCTTTTTTTTGCTGCTTGCGCATGTGCATAAGCAATCACCCGAAAATACAATCTAGCACATGCGCAAAAGCAGGAGAGCAAAGCCTCTCACTCACCCAAGCTCGTGACTTCCTTGCGCTGAGAGAACACTTCCCTTTAAACTTTTACCCCGAAACTGGTCTCTGTGGCATCCGGAACAGAGAAGCAATGGCCATTTTTAAAGCATTTTTTTTTTAAGGTGTAGAAGCACTCATGCGCATATCGCCGATGGTAAAAAAAATGGCGGGGGGCTTAAAGACTCACAAGTAGTTCTGCGATGGCTCTGCGATCACACGGGGAGAAGGCGGCTTGAGCCGGAAGAGGATGGGAGAAACCACCTTGAGACCTAGTCTCAAAAATGCAACACTTTGAGATGGCATTTGGTCCGGTAAGTGATGGCCGGGGACGGGAGGCAGCTGTGAACGTGCAGATTTGAGCTGACTCAAAGCATTTCGAACCGGCTCAAATCTGCGCATCTGAATGCACCCCATGTGTCTGTCTTAATCCCTTACAGCCATAGTAGAGATGGCCTAAGGCATTTTAAGGTCCCACAGAACTGAAATTATTCTGCTGCTGTACTAAAGTTGCAATCAAAAAGGGTGGGGACAGACCAGAACAATAATACTGTGCATATTTATGTCTACCTGAATATATATCATAGACTATGGGACTGAATATAAACTATAGTAGAGTTCAACTCAATCAATGACATAAATAACAAAGTCACATTTTAAGACTAGTGATTCAAGTAAAACACTACACTTATCATAACAAGCAGTGAGCCAAATCTAGCAAATCTAGAGATTTTTCAAAAGGTTCATTATGCAAAGCCTGATGAGGGTTTATAGTGGGTGGGTAAAGGAGCTGTTTGAAACAACATTATGGGAGAGGAAAGTTTCAAAGATGGCTCTTCATTGTCTGATATAGTTATGAGTTATTTTACTGAGGTGCATTACTTGAATAATCATAGGTCTCCAACAAGAAGTAATACCATAATGATCTACTTCATTCAACATTCTCATGAAGGTGGCTACACAATTTCTTTGAAACTTTTAAAATATACTACCCATTGTCAATGGACTTAGTGACATGAGTAAAGCAACATAAATTTACATCAGCTGAGAATTCTACCTGGGACTACACTCTAGTATGTATTAAGATTGTGGTGTTACAAATGGAATCAGGAGGCAGAATACTGGCTATGTCCAGATGTAGAAATCAGAATGACTTTAGCAGCAGGAAATACAAGAGGGGGCTGTAACCCCTGCAGTTTCTACTGCAGAAATGATGATTGAAAGCAGAGGTGGGGGGCAAATATCCAAATGCTATCACTGAGAACATATTGTGAGTCAATTTAAAGCATTTTGGTACTATTTTTTTAGTGTTATCTCCTCAACAGTGCCATTAACTTAACTGAAAAACTTTCAGCCTCTGCATTCAGCAGTCATTATCATTTGCAACTGCTGCTACAATTGATGGAGGAAATTAAAATGCACATTCTCAGCATTATAGTAAACAGATACCTCCAGATTTGAACAGCGAATTGCCATCATCCTGAGAAAAGATAGAGATGTATATTATTAACTTACTAAGTTATTCATATAAACAGTTCCTGGGATAAGAAAGAAGGTTGGAGGGAAGAGAGAAAAGTATGAGCCAAGCAAAAGAGAAAAAAAGAAGTACAGTCAGTACCTTCCTATGTATACTAAGAAGTGAATTTCACAGTTCTTTTCTGAGAACTAAAATTTCCTGTTTACCAGAACCTTCAAGTATGGCATAGAGGAAAATAACATCACTATTAAGAGGTTTAATAGTGAAGTTACTTCCCTCCATGCCATAAAAAGCTTGAAATCTATTTTACATCATTAATAGTTCACCTTCCTCACAGGTGCCTCAAGGCAGATTACCCATAGTGAGCCAGTGCAATAAAAGAAAATGGGACATTTGATAACACATGCATTAGTATTTTAGAAATCTGAAACCACGAGAAAGAACAGAAGCATAGCATAAGTATTCACATGACACATGACACAGTACAGAAATTATATAAATAAGATACTACTTACTATAAGCTACATTTCTACACGCTAAAGGGGCAGGATATTTTCCTCCAGGTCTGCTGGCAACCCAAAATACAGGATTGTTGTAAGACTGATTGTCTGTAACATACATTGTAATTTTAGGAGTACAGTAGATGCCCATGAACACATAATGTGATGGACCGCTGTCACTTCCGAACTCTCAGGCAGATTTTCCCATCAAAATTTTAGTTCCCCTTAGTGACTAAGTCATTCCCAAATGTGTATTTCTTCTTTGTCTTAAAAGACTAAACTTTCCCGCCCTGTTCCTGGTATTTGTTTAGAATTCTGACCCAGCACAGGAACTTGAGAGAAATGCAGGAGCTGCCTTGTTTTTCAACCCTTCTAAAATAGCACTTGAGGCAGAATAATTTTTAGAACAGAATAAAGATTTTATTTAACAGGCAGGGAATTGTCTGTCTATCTGAAGTCAAGATTTAGAAAATCTGAGATAAAACTTTATAATATGCACAGAACTGAAAACTTAAAACTGACAGGAGAGTGCTGAAGCTTCTTTTCAGGGATTTCTAGTTCTTTTCCTAGAGAGATACTTTTCTTAGTATATTTCAGCAATTACACAAAATCTTAATAGTTCCCAGGAGATTAGCTCTTCTTTAAAGTTTCTAGATTTCTCCCCTTAAAAAAATCTAGTTTCTCCCTGAGGCATCTAAAACTTATTCACTTTACCACAGACCTGGGTTCTCCTCAGAGCACAACCCCTTTTTACTGGTAGGAATTCTTCTTCTTCTCCCCAAGAAGCAATAACCCTTCTTTGTTTGGCTTGATTGGGAATTGCAGCCTAATGATCCAGTCACCCTTGCAAAATCTTTCTTCCAGTATCTGTTGTCTGTGTAAAGCAAGGGTTTTTTTTGCTAGCTTTCTTGACTTAATCACAATTTTCCCTCAGAGTAGTTCTAATGCTGTTAGGGCAAAGGAGTCTTTTCTCTTCTCTCTGTAGAAGAACCTTTCTGACTAACAGTATCAGAACACTGACTCCAGTTATCATTTCCTCCAGAACAGCTGATGTTAAACCTGCTCTCAGCTAATGCTGGCCAATTGGAGAGTGTGAAAAGCAGCCAGTCACATACTCTCCACTCCAGGGCAGATTAACTCCTGATCTCTCAATCTCTCTGAACTAGCTGTTTTTCTGTGCAATCTGTCACACATACTTTGAAAGATACACCTGCTTTAACACAGATGAACCCTCTGCTACTTATTTGTGTAGATAGTTCACAGTTTTGTCTCTGTATCTCAGTTGGGTATGTTACTGTGCTCATAAAATTTCTGATTCTGCTGAACCACACTTGCAAGTTTCTTGTTTGCTGCTTGCTTATATTTCTGTAGGGTTTTTTTCATGTAAGTTGAATTGTAAGAGATTTAGGTTTGGTACTTCTGCCACTTCATTTTCCTCCACTTCCAAGACCACCTGGATAACTAGCCAAAATAAGCCAATAATCTAAGGCAGCAGTTTTTTGGGAAATCAGCCTCCTGTCCTATGAGCTCATCATCTCCCTCTCTGTCACTGCTCTAATCTCACCAGCACCACTCAAGAGACCAATCCCCCTTCCTCTTTCTCCAGAAGTTTAAAAACAACTCTTTAACTCTTCCTCTTTACAAACAACATTGCATGCCAGAATGCCCTAAAGGGGCACTGAAATTAAACTCTTGTGAGAGTTTGCCCATCATTTTGGTTATCTAAATCACCATGGTAAATGGCAAGAATGTTGGGGCAACAAAAATGATAGCTGAATTCTCACAGGAATATTACTTCATAAAGCCCTGTAGGCTGCATTCTTTTCAGAGAAGAATGTGGAAGAGAAAGTAAGGAGGATTAGCTGTTTCCTGTCATAATTTCTCAATTATTAACAACATAAAATCAAACAAATACTTACTAAGGAGAGAAATCCAATACACACTGAATTCCTTAATTCCCATAAACAAGAAAGGCATCATGTTGATTCTAAATCCTCTGGGAATTTGATTCATTTTACAATAATCTGTGACAGATCCTACATACATAGATAATGGCTGAGGACAGACTGGCAAAATGAAGCACAAAGGAAGTGGGGCAAAAAGACCCAGTCCGAGTTGATGCAGGGCTTTCCATTCGCACTGCGTAGACTGATGCGGGACTGTACTGGGGAGGAGGCGGAACAGAGTGTTTGCACTGTGGGGTGGCCCCTGGTGGTACTGCTGTGGTGGCACACAGCTTTGGTCTATTTTGCTGACCTGTGCGTAGGCACATGGGTGCATAGGCACATGGGCGCAGCAGCCGGATCAGTGGGTTCATATTACTGGCGCCACTTGATGTGCGGCTTATTTGCATCCACACTGCCAGGAAGCGGGATGAATGCATACCCAGACGGCTTGACACCGGTTTCACCAGGTACCTTTTTAAAGTGGGATGAAAACACTTCAGGACGGGGTGAGTGCAGCACGGCAACACCAGGCAGCTGTGGCTGTGTGAACAGGCTCTCTTAATCCACTTGCAAAGCAGGCCTATATTGGGCCAAACTGCCAGTCTGAACTCGGCCAATGATTTGTTTCAAAGCTTAATAAAACATGGCCGAGGACAGACTGGCAATCTAAAGCGGAGGCAAAGCGGAGGGAACTGGTGCGGGGGGAAAACCCCACGGAGCTGGCCGTTCACACTGGCCAGAGCAATGCGGATCAGCAGTGATACGGAGCGTTCAGACTGCCACGGAGCGTTCAGACTGCCGCGTAGCCGCAACAAATGGAGGCAATGGGCTGGACATCTGCTGTGAGGGAACTGCGAGCACCGCAGACAATGACAAGGCAGTGTCCTGTACCCACGGTGCAGGACTGAGGCTTGGCCATGGATCCAGAGGAGTCGGAGCTGGTGGTGGCCCTGATGTTTGGTCTCCGTCTCTGCATGGGTGTCATGCAGTTGCGGAAGCGGAGACACAGGCGTTTCGTGGTGCAGAGACGCCGATTCCGCCATCAATACAGGGCCAGGAGGAGAGTCCTGCTGAGGCGCTATGTGGCCTCGCGGTGTCTGCAGACGAGAAGATTTTTTCGGCTGGCTGATGAGGGTGGTGGTCTTTGTTGGTGGGTGTATCCGTGGCCCACCACTTGGTGGGAGACCTTTGTGTGCCGGGTTTAGGAAGATAAACAGTGGTTGCAGAACTTTCGGGTCACTAGGGGGACGTTCCGCTGGCTGGTGGACTGTGTCCGTGGACGTGTGACGCATGCAGACACCCACTTACGGCGGGCCATCCCAGCAGAAGAGCATGTGGCCATTACCCTCTGGTGGCTGTCTGGAGCCAACTTCTACCATGAGGTCAGCCATCAGTTTGGAGTGGGGAAGTCCACCGTCGCGGGCATCGTGGCAGAGGTGTGTGGGGCCATGGATGCGGAGCTGCTGTCCCAGACTGTATGCCTCAGTCCCCCTGGATGGGTGAGTGGCCAAGCCAGTGCCTGCAGGGTGCACAGTCCCAGTGGTGTGGGCAGGGTGGGCCACATGTGGCCTTCGGGGCTGTGGGACTGCCTCCATGGGCCAGGCAGTAGGGATGGGGTAGCGGCTCACCTGCCGCATGCCAAAGGGTCTAAAGCAATGTGTCCTTGTCCAACAGGTCATGGATGGGTTTGCAGAGTTGGGGCTCCCACACTGTGTGGGCGTAGTGGATGGGTGCCACATTCCAGTGCGGCTGCCACCACACCAGGCGGCAGACTTCATCAACAGGAAAAACTTCTGCTCCATCATCCTCCAGGGGACCGTGGACCACCTGGGCTGGTTCACAGATATCTCCGTGGGCAACAGTGGCCAGGACCATGGCGCTCACGTGTTCCACCAGTCGCACCTCTGCCGGGCCATGGATGCCGGAGTTTTTGTCCCAGGCCACCCAACCATCACCATTGAGGGCATACAGGTGCCTCCGCTTGTGCTTGCTGATGCCGCCTACCCCAGCAGAAGCTGGCTCCTCACACCGTACAAGGGCACCCTGAGCCGGCAGCAGGCTGTCTTCAATCAAGCACATAGTCGCGCCCGGAGCGTTGTGGAGTGTGCCTTCGGGCACCTGAAGGCACGGTGGTAGCGGCTAGGGTTACGGCTAGATGTCCAGGAGGCCAACTTCGGACCAGTGGCCGCCTCCTGCGTCATACTGCACAATATATGTGAAGAGCGTGGCCATGCCATCATCCAGCGTCCGGGGGACGAACCGCCAGTTCACGTGCCCGGAGCACCACCACCATCACGCCAGGCTGAGGAGAGGAACCGACAAGAGGGCAACACGCTGCGGGAGGCTATCACTGCCTGGCTTCTCAGGCAGCCTGCCTGCTGATGTGCCACAAGAAGAGTGTTGGCCCATGGTGGTGATGGCGCAGTTGCCAGCCCATGCAGGAACAGTTGTGTGGCATCCCATGTGGTTCAGTGTTGTTTGTGGTGTTCATGGGGGCCCAATAAAGTCCATTCACACGCATGCCACGGCTGTGTCACCATCCCTTCCAGCATGAGCTGGTACTGTGAAGGTGGGGTGGGGTCCTGGAGGGCGTGGGCTGGGGTCCCAGGCATCCGAGAGGCACTTGGGGGAGGCTTTGTCTGTCAAGGGGCTGGTGGCCCATTAGAGGGCCCAAGGGCACCTTTCGTTTTCAGTGGTGGCCACTGCAGCTGGGGTGGGGGTGGCTCATGCTGGGGGCGCTGTTTGCACAGGAGCACACATGGCCACACACAGACAGTGATCTTTGTTCCTCTGCAAGTGAAGCAATGACATGGAAGGTGGAGACCCACGTGGGGACTACCAGACAACAGTGGCACGAGATAACAGGCAGTGGCGGCAGCCAAGGGGTTTCT
This sequence comes from Lepidodactylus listeri, assembly GCA_029233225.1. NCBI lineage: Eukaryota > Metazoa > Chordata > Lepidosauria > Squamata > Gekkonidae > Lepidodactylus > Lepidodactylus listeri. The sequence goes on along the minus strand of JARCFY010000001.1, from coordinate 110,120,745 downwards.
GGACGCATCTGGCCACTCTGTGTCAGAGGCGAAATGCTTGTTTCCTGGGCGGGAGCTGGGATCTGTCGGGGAGGAGAGAGCTCTGCTGCCTCCCACCCTTGGAATGTGGTTCCCTCCCCTGCTCTGGCCGCAGCCTGGCAGTGTCCTTGGAGGAGCCGTTTCTCAGACTCCCCTGCGAGGGAGGGGGAGAGAGACACAGCTGCATGTTATGAGCAACAAACCCTTGGTATCTCTCCTCCCCGGTTTCCCAGCTCAGAGAATGCAGTCCACCTCCAGCACATCCCTCGGCTGTCCAGGGTTCTACCTGCACCCAGCAATTCCTGGAAGGGATGACCTGCTGTCCTGGGTGCCCAGGATCTCCTGACCGTGGTCTGCAATAGTGACATGCACACAGGGAGGGGGGGATTAGCAGCCTATGTGGACAGGCCACAGTAGCATCCCAGGGAGATGTGCCTCTCGGATTCCCCCTCCCGTCCAGCTGACAGTCTCGCAGAGCATGCATTCCTCATGACTGTCCCCCTGCCCCCATCATCCTTCCACCCAGCTAAGAGTTCCCCCCTGCTTCCCCATCCCCTGCTGTCTGTGAAATCCCCCCTCCCGTGTTCTGTAGTCCCTGACAGCAGGCTGTCGCGCTCGCATGCGCATATTCGTAAGTCCACATGGCTCCCGCGCGGCGACACCAGTATGCCATAAAGTTTTCATTTTGGACTGCACAGCTCTGCTCTGCTCCTGGCAACTATAGTGTTAGGGCAGGGCTTCTGGACTGAGGGGACTGCAGGCGTCCTGGGCTGGCCTCTTCAGTGGACGCCTGCAGGGGTCCTTGGAGCTCGATGTGTCCCCCGGAGCCTTTCGCACATGTGCAAACCTGCTCCTGTGCTACTCCGCATCCAGCCAGCATGGCATCTGCAAGTCTAGGGATGTACTGGCTGGATGAGGAGGTCGAGCTGATGCTCAGGAGGCTGCACAGCAGGGAAGCCGGGGCCAGGGTCATGAGGAGCACTCACCTGGAGACCCGGGGTCTATTCCAGGAGGTGGCCAGGAACCTGTCCCATGCAGGCTACCCTAGAACGGCAGCCCAGTGCTGGTCTAAATTCAAAAGGGACAAGGCTGCCTTTTTCGAGGCCCTAGAAGACTGGGAGGGGATCCCCCCAGTGTCACACAGGCCACCCCGGTTTGACCTCCTTCGGGCCCTGTGGGAGCAGGGTGGCCACCCTACTTGGCAGCATCGGCATGTGCCTGGTGAGTATAGGGGTGCGTGCAGGGGGGAAGGGCTGGCAGGGGGGGAAGGGCTGGCAGGGGGGAAGGGCTGGCAGGGGGAGGGGAGGGCTGGCAGGGGGGAAGGGCTGGCAGGGGGAGGGGAGGGCTGGCAGGGGGAGGGGAGGGCTGGCGGGGGGAAGGGCTGGCAGGGGGGAGGGCTGGCAGGGGGAAGTGTGCTGTCAACCTAGATCATGGTAGAAGTCGGCGGAAGAACCCCTGCAGTCGCCAGCCATGGGGAGGAAAGCAATGGGGGTACCCCTGGGATGCAGGGGCCTCACCCCCACCCATTCTGTTTTGGAATACAGTTTGGTTTTGCTGTTCCACCATGGGCCTGGTGTCTGTTATTTGGGGACGACGCCACCTGGGGAACAGCGGCTCAAGGGGCCTGGAGGGGTTCTAACTAGCTCACTGGGGGCCTCCTCCATGGCGGCGTGATGCTCTTCCCTGGCCACGAGCTCGGCGGCCACGCTGGCCCCGACGTTCCTGCGAGGAGTCTCGCCGGGCTATCAGCTCATCTGCGATGACCGTCAGCCTGTCGAGGGCGGTGTGAAACAGCTGTTCTGTGACACGGTCTCTCTCTCTCCTCCTCCTCCTGGGACCTCTGCAGCTCTGCCATGTACTCTTCCTGCTCACGGCAGCCCGCCTCCATCATGTCCTGGTGCTGTCTGGCGGACTGGTCCAGGAGGCGCTCGCCCACCCTCTGCAGAGCAGATGCACGTTGTCTCCGGGCCACAACGCCAGTTTGCTGGCCCGCAGCATATAGGTCTCCCATTCTGGGTCCTGGCGGCGTATCTGCAGCAGGAGCAGAGGGGGCGGAGCGGTCGTGTCCCTCACACCTCCCCGCCTGTGTTGTCACCATCCCACCTTCAGAAGGCAGACAGATGTTGTCTGGGAGCATCCGGCCCCACCAGCCGTCATGCTGGCAGCCGGCAGCTGCGTCCCAGGGATGCCACACCAGACCTGCTGCCGGCGTCCCACACCTACCTTCACCATGAGCTCCCCCCTCATGGGGATGTGGTTCCAGCTCCTGCTGGGCTGCCCCCGATGGCCCTGCGGACACAGGGTACCGAAAGTCGCATGCCCACCCCCTGCTGGCGGGGGGTCAGACAACTGTCCAGCAGCCCAGCCCACCTTCTGAGTGGCCTGGGGACTCCTCAGCCACCTTTCTCCGTGGCCATGCTCTGGCCCCGCAAGTAACCGGGAGATGGGCCACATCCCCGAGACAGGGCTCCCCAACCTGCTTGAGTGGCGGCAGCCGCCACTGCTCCCATGGCCATCTCCCCCCCACACACACACACACAGGCCACCTACCCCAGTGCTGCCTGGCCACCAAGCCATGCCCCCATTGCACGTTCCCGCCCTGCCACAACCCAGCCTCTGGGGCCAGCATGAGACCCTCTCCACCTGCGGCCCCCGCCTCCCACAGAGCGGTCACCCACCTGCGGCATCTGTCGACCGGCGGTGCCCAATGCCAGCACCCTGAGGCCTCGACACCCCCGACGGTCCTGCATCACAGTGGGGAACAAGGGTGTGGGGTTGCGGCTACAGAACTTGGGACACACTGTGCAGGCCTTGCCCTCCACTGTGTGGTGGGGCTGCTGATGGTGTTTCCCTTCCCCCCCACCTGCATGATGCAGTCCATAGACAACACCTGCCTCGACATGGCAGCACTGTGGCCACCTATTGGTATGGGGCCCTGCAGACGGCCCTCCTCAGGTGCATGCCACTATACTGGCATGGGTGTCCACATGGCTCCGTGGCGTGGCCAGCACCACATCCCAAACCCCCGGAAGGGAGTGACATTACCTGGGATGGCATCCTCGGGAACCTGGGTGCTGTCATCTGAGTCCGCGTCCACGTGCTCTTGGGCCAGCACAGATTCAGCGGTCTCTATGAGAGGGAGGGAAGTTGGACTGTGTGCAGCCCACTGCAGTGGGTTACTCGCACACTGTGCCTGCCTACACTGTCACTTGGCAACCAGACAACATGGGGGGCAGGGTCCCACGGCTCCCCGCGGTGTGGCAGCCAACGACAGAAGCACACCCATGGCAACCTGTGGTGCGGGGGTGGCAAGTGGGATGCATGGCTCTGAGCATGCATGCACCTGGCCTTTCCCATAGGGCCCATCTCACAGTCTTATCCCCCTCGTGATGCACATGGATTGCAGCGTGGGGTGTTGTGGCCTGGATGTGCAGTCACGTTCTGCGGGTGGCAGCCCTCGGCATGGGTGCCCTACATCATTTATCCTACTCGCCTGCTTCCTTGGCCCTGCCACCCAGCAGCGCCCCCCAACCCCACGTTGTGGCTGGCAAGCCTCCTCCCCACCAACCTGGCATGAGCACCTCCGGCTCCCTGCCCTCCTCCTCGTCCTCCTCCTCCGACTCGAGGGCCAGGCGGAAAGGCTGAACAGCAGCAGATGGGACCTGCTCAGCAGACCTCTGGGAGCTGGTGCTAGTAGAGGGGGTGGTCTGCAGTGGAAGGCTGTGCCGCACCCGACGAGGCTTGACGCTGGCATTCCCCTGTAGGATGGCATGCAGCTCTTCATAGTACGGGCACCATGCAGGGTCGTTGCCCGACATGCTGTTGTGCTGTAGCGTCTTCTTATATTCCAGCCTCATGGCCTTGGCTTTGGTGCGACACTCTTCGGCAGAGCGGCTGTGGCCTCTTTCGGTCATGCCCCTCGCCACCTGCTCATAAATATCCAGGTTGCGATGGGTCCTCCGCAAGGCACTCTGGACTGCTGGCTCCCCCCATATGGCCAGGAGGTCTAGTATCTCGGGCCGCCTCCAGTTTTGTGCCACAGCCATTTTGGACTCCCCCCTGCATAGCACTCTCTCCTTTTATACCCTGAGGCCATGAGGCCACTCAACAGCTCCACCCGTGGCCGTAGCGCAACATTGGCTGCGTGGAAAGGGGCTAGTGACTATGTGTCGGGAAGGAATCAGGTGGGGACACTGATAGGGCAGCCTCATGAGGCCACAGCTGATTCCACCACTGACCCCAGAGAGATCCCTGGTAGACCACCCTTTAGTACCCTCTTCCCACCTTGCGTCCTTCCATCTGGAAGTGGACAGGGCTGCCTGCTGGGTTCCAGACAGGCAGAGTACATTTCCCTCTTCCCAGCCACTTTCAAGGCTCTGCCTAACTTTCCATAGTCTACTTGAACACTGCACTCAGGGTTCCGTCTCTCTCCCTCTCTCTCTCCCTCCCCCCTCCCTCTTTCCTTTCTGCCGGCGCATTCACACTGCCTCCGGATGCCTCCCGCTTCTTCCAGTTCACACTGTTTGGAAGCGGGAGGCATGCAGAGGATGGCCCCTGAACACCGGTTTTACCCGGTGTCCTGGTAAAGCGGAAGGAAAGCGACTGGGAGACGGGTACGTACGAAATGGAGCTGACGGACAGATGTGCATGTCTGAACGTGCTCCTTTCTTCCGTCTCCGAAGCGTGCCTGCCCCGCTTTAGATTGCCAGTCTGTCCTCGGCCCATGCTAGTCTTCTTGACTTTTAAAGCTTTTCACAGCCAAACCCCACATATCTGAAAGACTATTTCTCCCTGTATGAATTCAGGTGTTGACTCAGTTTTCCTCTCTACCTTCTCCTTCATTTTTCCCCCTCAAGGGAGGTTTGATCTGGACAATTCTAGGACTTGTTCTTCAGCTCTTTGGAATTAACTTCCAGTGCAGGTGACGGCCTGGATCCAGTGATGTGCAAGTGGGAACATTAAGAGATTTAGTGCAGAACTGCTTGTGCAAGACTTGTGCGACAGCTGTTGCTTGCCTTCACATATGTTATAGTGCCTAGAAAATGGCTGCACATCTTGTACAAGTGGAAATGTAAGTGGGGATACAATGGCTGATGACAGACTGGCAATCTAAAGCGGGGCAGGCACGCTTCGCAAACGGAGGAAAGGAGCACGTTCAGACATGCGCATCTGTCCGTCGGCTCCGTTGCGTACTTACCCGTCTCCCAGTTGCTTTCCTTCCGCTTTACCCGGACACCGGTTTTTCCCGGTGTTCAGGGGCCTTCCTCCGCATGCATCCCACTTCCAAACAGTGTGAACTGGAAGAAGCGGGAGGCATCCGGAGGAAGTGTGAATGCACCGGCAAAAAGTTTTTGCATATGCGCATGTGCGCATGTGCGCACATGTGAAAAACATCAAAGGAAAACAAAAAAAAGTGCAGCGGCGCACGCAAGCCGAGCGCGCTGGCGATGCGACAGTCTGAACGCTCCGTGGCAGTCTGAACGCTCCGTATCGCCGCTGATCCGCATTGCTCTGGCCAGTGTGAACGGCCAGCTCCGTGGGTTTTTTCCCCCGCTCCAGTTCCCTCCGCTTTGCCTCCGCTTCAGATTGCCAGTCTGTCCTCAGCCCTTGAGTTTGACTTAGCACAATCAGCAACCACACTCTGTTTTCTTTTATTTCTGCTTGCTCATCAGCTCTAGCAAAACTGGAAAGTTTGTGTTACACCCAACCCCAATTTGACCTGTCATTGCTGAAATGCATAAAAGTGTACAATTTTTTGTTATTTCAAAGGGCCTTTCAATTTACTGCGAAGGTATACCGTTTTTATGGTTTTATTGTTCCTTATGTACATATCATACAATGATGTATAAACTGTCTTGGACACATTTGTTGGGAAAAAGATTATTTTTATGTTTTTATATTTAAACATTTATTTATTTATTTATTACATGCATCCATCCTTTCAAATTTAAATATTAGAGAATCTCAACAGTACAGTATTACTTAGTGTCATTTGCATATCATACGGTTTGCTTTTTTAAAAGTCACAGGAATATGTGACCCAACATTTGTATGGTCAAGGTTTTTTTAAAGCTTCTAAATTATAATTTTTAATATGTTCAGTCAAATATAAGGAATTTTTTGTAGATGTAGCTACCGTATTTTTCGCTCCATAAGACGCACCTGACTATAAGACGCACCTAGCTCTGCTCGGTGCCATGGCTTGGGAAAGGTGAGGGGGGTTTAAGACGCACACACTTTTCCCCCCACTTTTTTTGGGAGAAAAAGTGAGTCTTATGGAGCAAAAAATACAGTAACTAAATTAATTGAAATCGTTTCCTGTGCTTTCCTACTAGAATGTATTTTAGTGTAGCTGCCAAGTTATAAACAGATATATAGCATTAAAAATTGAATTAGTTTGTTTAAAAGAATGGGGGGAAAGATCAAAGGGAAGTAGCACAAAATTCATCTATGCTTATCTTATACTACTGAACTGTAAAATGAATGTTTGTGATGCTATAATGATACGTATTCACAAGGAATAGTGTATTTACAGCATTGTTTGTGAAGAAATCATATATATTTGTTTGTCTTTTTGCACATGTCCCAGATATAATTTAAAAATTACAAAATACATTCTTTTGTAAATTAGGCTATTATGATCGTGACTTGGCCTTACCAAATAGTCATTGGACTTGACATCATGCAGTTATATTTTGCATGTGATTGTTGAATAAACTGTCACTGTTAGAAATTCAGCAAAGCTTTTGTAAAGCTTTTCCTCTATGTCATCATGAATCCTGTTGTACATTTAAGCAGTTAAGAAAACTACATCAAAATGCAACTTCAAAAAGATATCACAAAATTCAATCCACTTATATATTTGAAAGTGGTTTATGCTCTGTGGTTTAAAATTGAGTGCTTTGGCTTATAAATGTGCGGCTGTTGAAAGAAAATGTTTAAATAGAAACTACAGTATGAATAAGTGTCAAATAGTTGTTGGAAGAAGAAATACTTCTTTCCATATTAATATGCACAGTTGTATTATGCTCTGCTTTCCAGTGGAGTGTGTACTGAATTTTCAGTAGAACTCTTCTTGAAGTCATTGAAAACTAGGATGTTATTATTTAAGCCATTTTGATATAACAACAGTGTCAAAGAATATAGCTATTGCAAAGAAATAAATTTTCAGTAAAATGTGGGAGTGTCAATTGCCTGCAGTAGGTGAAATAGATATTTTTTTCCACCGTAGACAATTTTAGATTTAGGCTGAAGTTATACATGTCACTTAAAGTGCTTTGCAGACATTCTCCCATTGTTGGTGTGGTGGAGAGTTTTTAGTTTATTCATACCTGCTGTTTCAACCCCAAAATTCTCATTTCAATTTATCTTATCCATTTACATATCAAAGCCAGGATTCTTTATATTTACACCACTTTCTTCACATTTTTTTTGCATAGAATGTAAATATTTTCCAACTTTTTATGATTTAATAAATCACTATTATACCTTATGTATGTATTATTTGTATAACCAACATATACTGTATTTAACAAATACATATATAAATGTACATATACATACATAATACAGACAAATCTACAACACCAACAGCAAAAGCAGAAAACCAAATAAGCCAGCAACAAATACAAAAGAGGGAACATGCCAAGTGAAAAACAGAAATGCAGTTAATCTAACTGCATATGTACCAGATTGTACCAGATTTCTGAACCAATTGATACTCATGTGGGAAGATTGATTTACAGTTCCATTTCAGACTTCCTGTGCATCATAATACACATGTGATTTTGCTATTGTCAGAAAGAAAAAAATATATAAAAGAACTTTAAAAGGAACTGAACAATTTGAACTGAAAAAGTCAATATTAGATAATATGGGGATACGGTGAAGGAACTTTTAAAAGGTGGACAGCTGTCAGTTAGCACTGCCATAGGCGTCTTGCCATGCTCAATAAGGTTTCTGAGTTACATGTATCAATGGTTACTGTTTTACCATCAGGTTTGATTATCTACTAACATTGCTTTGTGTTCCAAGGTTTCCTTCTCCCCCTTTAGGTCCCGCTCGGGAGATAGCATCAGTGACCCGACTCCCACCTTTGGAATGCGATCCTTGCTTGCCTGCTTTGCTTTGTGTGCATGCTCATTACTCATTTGCTTCCCTTCCCCTCTTATCTCTAGCTGGCTATTCCTTGACTAAGGACCTTGAAGAGAAGAGCCTCCTGTTATGTGTTACAAGAATCACAGGTGTTATGTATTTCTTTTGCTTCAATTTCTCTGGGAACATTCTCTCTAAAACCCTCAACAGTGTTTTTCCCTGAGAACTGATTTTGCCACGCTTTCCTTGGGAACAGTGGGCCAGTATATTTGGGCGCCAATGATTCTCACTATTGATTGGTAGATGGTAGGCAGGCCATATTTCATATCAAGTATAATTGTAATTGCATTTCTAGGCTTGGGCATTACTAACAGAAAAAGTGTTTGACCAACATGATCTTTTCTACAATAAAGGACTTTCTGCTTAAGGAGACCTGCTGTGGACTATATCTATTGGCATAATCTCACAACAGCATAATTAAGGTGACTGAGGAGGCAGGAGAGATTTGCAGAGACATCTACAGAGGACAGACAGAAGATTACAGTAATCTAGTATTTCATAATTGGACAGTTGAGTCTAAAGTTTGCAGAACTGAATTGACCTCTCAATTTCATTTCACTAGTTAAAGAATCCAGCCCCACCCAGCAGACAGAAACCGGCTGTATGACCGGGGGCCTCCTCTCTCTCCTTTGAAGGAGGAAGAGCAGGCACGGATGCTGAGTCACAGCATCCAGGCTCTGTTTTAGGGTAGAGCCAGCTAGTTTAATGGCCAGCTCCACTCCTACCCTTCTCAGTTGCTGCCAAAAAGCTTGGAAAAGAAGGAACTGCTTCACTCCTTCCCTCAAACTTTGACCCTTGGAGATTTAGCTGGCTGAGGGTTGAGCTACAACCTACCTGCTGCAGCTGAAGATCCTCAAGGTGGAGATCAGTGGTGGTGGTGAGTCTTTGTAGGTGGCATCTGCGCAGCAGCCGTGAAGAGCTCTGGAGGTGGCAGGGATTCCTGGGGGCAGCCCAGGAGACAGCTTGGCAGTGGCCTGGAAGTGGCACGGACCTACTGCACAGCCCAGTGGCTGGGTGGGGGCCTGCATCAGCGGCTTGCTGTCATTAGTGGGGGCCTGGTAAAGAGCCCAGTGGTGCGATTCCCTCTGAGTCGCTGTTGTCTTTAGGCTGTACCTCCTTGGGCTGAGGCCTAGGGCACTGTTTTTTAGGCATTCCCTCCCCCTCTCCCCTTTTCTTCATTTTTTTGGGTTTGAATAAGGGTTTGCCTCACCTTTGCTTTACTTTCAGTTTCAGCCCCTTTCTGGAGCCTTACTGGGTAGTAGCTTGGTTGTTACTCCCCCTTGTTTCCCTTCCACTGGGCTGGTTATATCTGGGGTGTCAAGTGTGGAAGTATGCCTTATGGAATTATCAGTCTGGTCACACAGGGCAGTCTCCCTCCACTTTTTTTCTACCATGCCCCCTAAAAAAGGTTCTGGTAAGGCCAAGAGCAAACAGCCCTCCCCTAAGGCCCCTCCCAAGAGACCTGCTCCTGCTCCCTCTTCTTCAGATGACGATGAGGGGGACGTGGTTCAGCAGGCCATTTTAGATAGATCGTCCACTTTAGAACAAGCCTTGGGAGTTACCCCTCTTGATCCCCACTAGCAAACCTACAGAGAACAAAAAGCAAACCAGATTGGCTTCCAATACCCAGTTTCAGGCTTCAGTTTTAACAGGCCTATGTCTTCCTGAAGGCCAGGCTGCCAAGCCCTCTGGATCTGGAGAAATGTGGAAACCAAGCAATGCAACTGAAGTAGTGCCACTGGGGCCTGTGGGACACAACCAGCAATCTGGATCAGAGATGGCAACAGTGGCTACAGGGGCACACTGGGCCAGTTGGGTGAGTGGTGCCACACCACATTCTGGGCAGGTTTGGCCTTGGGGACCCTGGGTTCAGGCATCTACCTCTGGGTAACGCAGCCCCTGCCCAGCCAAATAATCCACCTGGGGCCCCTGCCCCCTCCAAGCAGTGGGTATGGGCTCTGGGGCAGTTTATACCTCCACTACCTTGGGGAAGGTACTCAGGCCAAGGCCCAGCAGTTCTGGTGGCACCCTGGAGTGGTTGGGGCTCACAGACCCCTTAGGTCTGTGCCCCCTTAGGGTGCCCCTTTTGCGCACATGCCCACTAAGGCTTTACCTTTTGGGGACATGGCTTTGCCATTGGGTGATCATTTATTGCCTGCCACTTGGGAGAAAATATGTAAAGGAGAGTTTGTAGATGTTTTCTCCCTCCTTTATTGTGAACTTGACAAAGAGGACTTAGAGGAGAGGGACAAGGGGAAATTGAAAAGGAGGAAGGTTGACAGGACCTGGGCCAACTGGCTGCCAGGATTTTTTATACATGCTGATGTGATAGCTTGTGTGCAGCTTTATCAGGCTGCTTCCTTGATATAGCATATGGATATCATATATAAAGTGTACACAGGATTCATGGGACCAGCTTGGCTGCAGTATGACTAGGAGTTTTGCATGCATGCAGCATAGAATCCCATGCTCCAGTGGGACCAGGTTCACCCACTGTTGTGGTTGCAGGTCATGTCCCCTGCACAGCCTATGACCATTCAGATAGTGGCCATTTAGTGCACCGTTCTCAGTCTGCATCCAGTCCCCATAGCTCTGCGGGGCAGGCAGTTCAAGCCCACCTGCTTTGTTTGTAGTTCAGCTTCCAGGGTGTTTGTAATAGGAATGCATGTCAGTACAAGCATGAGTGCCTCCTGTTTGGCAGATCCCATTCCTTCACCAACTGCTCTAAAGCTACAATGTGATGCAGACAGAAGAAGAAAGGGGGGGGGAGCCCAACCTTTTGGTAAAGAGTCCCAGCCCCCTAAACCTGAAAGTGCTTGAGGTTTGGTTAGTTAAGTATGCCAAGAGGAAGGATGCTAGGTATTTGTTGGAGGGCTTTCAGTTAAGTTTTCAGATTGCATTTGTGGGCCCAAGGGGCCCATTCATGACCAGCAATTTCAGTTCTATTCGGGGCCTGGAAAAGGTTGTTAGGGCTAAGATCAATAAGAAAAGGGCTGAAGGCAGGGTGCTGGGTCCTTTCCCTACTCCTCCTGTACCCAGTTTCTGGGTTTCTCCTCTTGGGGTGGTGCATAAAAAGGTGCCAGGTGAATTCTGTCTGATTCATCATCTTTCACTTTCGTGAGGGGGGGGGGGTCTGCCAATGACAGCATTCCCAATTATCTTTGCTCTGTCTACTACACAACCTTTGACCAAGCAGTGTGTGTTGTGCAGTACTGTGGCCTGGGTGCGGAGATGGCCAAATGCAACATCAGGTCTGCCTTTTGTCTTCTGCTGGTGCATCCTGACAACTTTGAGCTCCTGGGGTTCTCCTTTGATGGCCAATTTTATATGGACAGAGCTCTGCCCATGGGCTGCTCTGTTTCATGCGCTGCCCTTGAATACTTTAGCTCTTTTCTTGAGTAGGCAGTATGGGAAAGGTTTGTGTTTCAGGATGTAGCACACTATCTGGATTACTTTCTGTTTGTGGGCCTGGCAGATTCCAGTCAGTGCAGGCAGCTTCTTGCCAGTTTCCTCTGCCTGACTGCTGAGTTGGGAGTACCCCCAGCACATGAAAAGACAGAGGGTCCTGTTTTGCAGTTGACATTTCTGGGGGTGGAGTTTGATATGGTGGCACAGTTGTCTTGTTTGCTGGAGTGCAAGGTGCAGGATTTACTTGCCAGGGTCACAAGCTTCCTCTCTAAGCAGAAAGCAAAGTTACGGAAGCTTTAACAGCTGGTTGGACATCTCAACTTTGCTTGAAAGGTGGTAGCCCCCGGGAGGGCCTTTTTGTGAAGGCTCTGTAATAGGGCTGCCAAGTGACAGCGACTTACCGGCGGGGGGAGTTGTTCTCCCCCCGGGAGCTCAGTGACGTAGTGATGTCACCTCCGGGTGACGTCATTACACGGGGGAAGTTGTCCTCACCGGACGACTTCTGGGGCAGGGTTCCCCCCGCTGGCTGAATGCCGGCCGGCGGATCGGGAACCCCTATAGTGGGGGATCCCCCGCCCCCCGGGCTGACTTGGCAGCCCTACTCTGCAATGCCGTGGTGGGCCTTCGCCTTCCGCATCACAGGACACAGATTACATCCTGCATGCGAGCTGATCTCTTGCTCTGGCATGAGTTTTTAGAGTCCTTCAACAGAGTGTCCTTTTGGAGGGAGGAACTGAGGCTCAACTCTGAGCTTTAAGTCACTTTGGATGTGGCTGATTCTTTAGGTTTCAAGGTTTATTTTCATGGGCATCCAGGGTGAAGTTTGGTACCCATTATTTTCAAATAGGAGCAGCCTTCATGGCTGAAGCTATGGGCTATTCTTCCCCAGAGATCCAGAGGTGGGGTAGATACCACTTGACTGCTTATAAATCATATGTTTGCCCATTTGTTTCTTCCAAAATGAGGCCATTTGGTTAACTGTTGTTTTCCTTTTAGGTGTTGTTGTTTCCAGTTAGAGGAGACAGGTTCTCATCTGTGGCCATCGTTTTGTGTTTTGGGCCACTCATCATGCTTGGAGAACTTCGGTCGGCTCTCACCTGAGTCTCAGCCAGTGGGCTTGTGTTGAATGGCAGGGGTGCCAATGCCTTCATTTGTCAGGCCTCATACCTTTGTTGTTTCTGGGATGCTTCGAACCTCCACCTCATGTGTTGGTTATTCACCTGGGTGGCAACATCCTGGGTATGGTAAAGGGCAAGACCCTGGGGCTGCAGGCTGTTGAGGACTTGCGGGCCATTCGGGACAAATGGCCCAAAGTTGTTATAGTATGGTCAGTTATGGTGCTGTACAGGGTCTGGCGGGATGTTTGGAATCCATTGAGAATTGATTGTGACCACTGCAAGGCCAACAGGGATATCAGAAAGGCCTTGGTAAATGGGTTGGGCCACTCTGCTGCACCCGCACATCTGTTCTGAGTGCGTGGACCTCTATAGGGAGGAAGGGGTGCATCTTTCTGAGAAAGGTAACAACATATTCTTGGAGGACCTACAGCAAGGGCTTCGGTAGGCTTTAGGCCTCCCAGTAGGTGTGTCAGCCTAAGCTGAGGCTTGACCTCAGCTGTGGCTGGATCGGGGCTGGTGAGTAATATGTGGTATGGGGAGTACCAATTAACACGCCAATTTGGGGAGATTGGAGTCTGGTTGGGTTGGAGTCTGGCAGACTGCCTTTGGGACTGCATGATTGGTCCTCCACATAAGTTGTGCAGCTTGGCAGATGGACCTCCATGGCATTGCCTGTTTGCTGTTCCTGACTGGTGGGAGCCACATATACTGGCTCGAGCTGGAGGCAGGGTGGCTCCCTGCTAGATGACTGGGGACAAATCAGGAATTACCCTGGGCCTTGACTGTGCTGCAAGTTCCATTTTGCCCTTGCCGTTGAGTTACAGGTTGAAATATTTAAATAAAGTGCCCCTTAGTTAATCCAATCATTTTGTCTGTGTAAGCCTGCACAGCATTCTTATGAAATTTCTGATGATTTATGAGAGCAGTGAATGGACTATGATGTCAGTTATGTGGGACACAGAAGTGCACTAGGAAACCAGTGGGAAGATGGGAACAGATGACTACACTATAGGGTCAGAGTACCATTTTCTGAGGTTGCCACCTCCAGGTGGGAGGTTAACACAGAGAACAAAGACACTCTAACACAAAGCCATGAGGTTACAGGCTCCATGGAGGCATACACTCCAGGCACGTACACAGGCTTATGCCCCCTCCTGGAAGACCTCATTACCATTTGCTACATCAAAGGACTTCACACCTGGGTGTGAAGACAGCAGAGTGCTTCCTGAGAATCGGTTCCCATGCCCAGCATTCCTGTCATCCCGAAGACAGATGGCAGATGCAGCTGACGTCAACATCCTGTCCTGACCATCAGGTAGATCTGAATATTGACCACTCCTATAGCATCCCCTTAGTGGATAGAGATAGAGAATGGACCATCTACAGGCTCTCTTGAGATGGCATCATATCATGCCATCCTCCCAGGTACCACCTCCCACTAAAAGCTGCTCCCCAAGAATCACAAGTTAGTTCCAGTTTTTAGACCTTCAGTCCTATTCCTTGCTTATCTCCCTTCCTCCCTCACGGACCCTTGGGTGCACCACTGGGGTCTGCCATGTGGCTTTCTGCTAGTTCAGAACCACAATCTTTTGTCCTCTTCCCAAAGACTTCTCCCCTTCATTTTCCAGACGGATTCCACTTATTCATATAGAGGTAAATATCACCCTCGACGGAAACCATCAAATATCCTGCTCATGCAAACGTCTCTGTATTTCTACCTAATTTCCTAATTCTGTATAACTGTGTGAATGATAGTATAACATTGTTTATAAATCTTTTATTACATTTTTAGTAAATAATTTATCTTTTATACTCTAACTTGAGTCTGTGTCAGTTCCTGAGAAGCCTCGGTTTAGCGCTGCCTCTGTATACATAGGCAAGATCCCGTAAAGCCGGCTGCATATTGTTAACAGCTAATATTCCCCCACATACTAATAAATAAGAGAGCAGTCAGACCAACAGTCTGACTCTTTATTCTGAATAAGGGGGCAAATGAAACGGACAGAATAAAGTGATGGGAAGGTGAAGAAAGCCTGCAGGATAACATTGCATACAATTACAATGCATGTATGACCACATTTGTTCATTTTATCCAGGGGTCATTTCGTAGAAAAAGAAGAGCAGGAGCTCATTAGCATAATCATTAGTATAACTTATTTGCATAAGCTACACCACCTGACATCACCGGAAGTATGTCAGAAGGCAAGAAAAAAAGAAGAGAGAGAGAGAGGGAGGGAGGGAGGGAGGGAGGGAGGGAGGGCTGGCAGAGAGTGGACAGCTACTCATCCAAGCCTCAGAAATACCACTATTCTGGGAGGATAGCTTCAGTGGTGGCTGAAGCATTCAGAAGGCTGGTTGGAGGAACGAGGACCTTTCCAGGGGACAGGGTCATTTTGCTGCAGCCATGACATAAGCAGGCATTCCCCCCTGGAGGGGGGCTGGCACCAACTCTTGGAGCTGTGCTCCCCCGAGCTCCTGCTTGAAATGACCCCAGATTTTATCACCTATTCCTTTTGCCACATTATGATAGTGTGGAAAGTTCATCCTTCCAGAAGATCTAAAGAAAATTTGGATCCCTGAGGGTTGGGGAAAAACATGAGACATGAAATATAGATTGGAGGTATAACACTGGTTGTTTATAGATTATGTTTTATTAAAATCTTGCTTTTCTACTTCTGTCTGCAGAATGAAGAAAAAAGGCAAGCTTGTGAACTGCAACTGTTCCTGAAATATCTTGTATAATCAGAAAAGTTAGCATAAAACTTCCTAAGGCGTGTTTAGGAATAGAGTGCTTGCAAGACTGGATGAGAAGCAAAAGCACAGGGTAGAGATAACTGGCCCTAAAACAGCTTATTCTTAGTATATAACACAACATCCTTGAACCTCTCCACGGAATCAAGCCTCTCCCACTTTCCCACTACAAGATAAAGGAAAGTAATCCTAAAACTGCAGACACAGCCTGGTGAGCCGGCCAGAGACTGATGAAGATACCAACAGTAAATATCTCATACTGGGCATATATACTGTGACGGACTGCATTATAAAAGCTCATACGTGTTGTATAAACACATAACGCACTGTGAAGGGTTAATGCCTCACAAAGCCAGAGAGCCTTGAGTGACAGGCTGCTCAAAGGAATTTGATTAGTTAGTGTCAGCTGAGCAGAAAGACTTGGGAAGTGACTGCTGAAGAGAACTCAGTTTGAGTTTAGCCCTGAGTGTGCAAAGTTTAACTCTGACTGAGGAGAGTTTATCTCTGGCTGAAAACAGTTTCATACTGACTAAGGACTGAGAAGGCTGGCAAAGAGGAATGGGTGGATCATTGAAGATCCCATTCAGGCCAGGAAAAGAGATAGATGATCTAGTTAGAGAAGAGATTCCCAGCCCAGTTGAAAGGAAGATAGCTCTAAAGAGTGGAGTGATCCCTGGTGTGCTCAGAGATGGAATTTGAGTACTTATTAGTATATCCCTGTCTTCTGAAACATGAAGAGTCAGTTAAACTTAAAAAAAAAATGCACATACTCGAGTGTTTTTAAAAAAACTGAAACAAAAGCTTCTCATCTCAAAGATTTTAAGACTGTGTGAAAAAATTAAAACACTCATGTGCTGGAAACATATTAATGTGAAATTACTAAATTACCTCAGAGATTTATTTTATAGATTTACCTCAGACATTTCACCTCTGATTTCACCCAACCTCTTTCCCTCTATGTTGAATAAAATTTCTTGTTTATTTTTGAACATTTTAAAGTCTCTTGTGTGCCATTTTCAGAAGTTTAAGTTAGAGGTGATCTTGCCTCTTCCCTTAAGATTCTGGGTTGGGCCAGCATCAGAATATAATACTGTCAAGGGGTGTGATAGATAAATGGGCTGCTCAGCCAGAAAGGAAGGAAATAACAGAAAGAAAATACTACAGCTCAGTGAGGTAATGGGGCTAGGTTGCCATACCTGCATTTGCAAGATAAGACAGCAAGAGGTAAAGAAAAGACAGAGAAGGCCAATGATACCGTGAGGTCATTAGCCCTACAAAACAAAAGATAGGTCTGAGCAGAGTTCTCCTCACTCTCATTAACAGAGCTCTCCTGCTTGAGGAGCCTGTGCACACAGATTTGTCAAACTTCAGGTGAGGTCTGGCACTTTCCAGGAATAAGTACTGATCTCCAGGTTACAGAGATCAGTTCTGTTGAAGAGAATGGCAGCTTTAGACAGCAAAATCTTTGGCATACCATAGAGTCTCAGTGAAATACCTCCCCAAACCCCCCTGCTCCTCCACAGACACCACCTCCAAGACTCCAGGAATTTCCCAGGCCAGAGTTGGCAACCCTATGTGCATGTAACTAGGTCCGGCCAACCTTGGGTGAGAGTGGAGTGTGAATGAGCCTAGCTTAGGATGCATAAATAATTTTAGTAAAGATTCATTTTGCTTAGAAGTTGCCTTGCCTAAAACTCTCCATCTATTCCCTGCTGAATACAAGGCCCACTTGTCCAGCCCACCACTCTAGGGCCTGATCAGCCCTGGGCTATGAGGCCAGTGGGTCACAGTAATTATTTTGTACCTGACAGTAACAACATTTACTTTTTCTAAATTGTGTGGTTCCATTCCTAAATTCTTTCATTTGTCTCTGTCTGAGTAGAATAAACTTTTAAAAAATTGATTTTAGTCTTGAAAGTTCCTAGACTTTCCCCCTCAGAAACAGCTGCTTAACTCATGCTACATCATATAAAGCAAAATGTTGATGAGGGGAGGCAATTTCCTTGCTGGATGGGAAAGATTTGCCTGGGTCTCCCTCCTTAGACAGGCTGTGGCAGTAGAGATACAGGACTATTCTGGGGTAGTCCATAATCCACAGAGTTAATCCCCTCAAATAGTGCCCAGAAACAGAGGGTTAAAAGACTTTGTGGGTCATGCATATCTCTTAAAATGTGGTCCTTTCCACATTTGCCTGCCACTCTGGATTTTCTAAGTGTTCAAGTTGAAGCAATTTAAGTCCATGGCGAAACAGCATCCAAATAACCCAGGGCAACAGCAGGCTGAAACTGGGCTGACCACTGAAGGGAGGTAATATAATGCAGAATTGGGGGGGGGGGGGGAGGACAGAATAAAAATGGGGGGGAAACCTGGATTACAAAAAAGATTGAATTTGATTTTAGTGCAGAATTGCTTGGAGGACACCACAATGAATATGGATTAAAAGGAGAGTGCAGAAAGGGCTTGTGTGTGCCCCATAATGGACCCAATGCTCTTAACTCAACACTGCTACTTAATTTGACAAGTAGTCTCAGAATCTTAATTATTTAGGCCTTAGCTCTCAAACTTATATTTATTTATTTATTTATACTTTATATTTATACCCTGCCCTCCCCACGGGGTATAAACTTGAATAACAAATTATAGAAATCTGGAATCCAATGTTGTAAAATGTCCGACCTGTGAAATACTTTAACTGGAATAGGAAATACAGCTACAAAGCAGATCTAAAAACTACTAACTGGAAATGTATAAATTGAACCACAAACAGTCACAGATCCCTGCACTGAAATTACAAATGGAACTGTAGCCATATGGCACAAACAGGCTCAGTAGAAACCCATGCTAATAATATTCAAAAAGAGTTAATGGAGGTGAAAGTAATACAATTAAAATGGTGTGGGAACTTGTTGCCAAACAATATCCCCTTCCTGGCAGCCAATTCCTAACTATTTGTTATTATGCTAATAACTTTCAATATGATGAAAAGGATGGAAGGTGGAGAGTAGTCAGTAGTCCTACTGTTGCCAGTGAAGCTGGCAAGGCTTTGGTAGTGCCAGAAGTGATCCTATCCAAGGGCAAAGGTGATAACTTTCCCTTTTCCTGCATATCACACATTTTTATCTTCCCTCTCAAATGGTTTGGCACTCTGAAAAGAAACTGGTGTAACTCCCAAAACTACTCACTTAGTTTTCCTTCAGATGTGCAGCTGTAATTCACCCGTCATGGGTCCTAAGATTAAAGCTAAATGATGATTGAAACCCAATCCAATTAATGAAACAAATATGCTTGTGTGTATATTATGTTTAATATTCATTTCTAAACTGGCCAGTGGAAGAATCCTATGTCTGATATTGTCCTCCAGCTCTCTGGAGTATATACGGCGAAAGGCGGTCCCTTAGGTAGGCAGGACCATGATCATATAGGGCTTTAAAGGTTAAAACCAGCACCCCCAGTGCCACTCTCTGTCCCCAACCTTGGAGGAACGAGGCGAGCCACTGCAAGACAAACCCTTGAACCCCCATGTCAGCAAGGCAGTGGACCAGTAGCTGGTGGTTAACCGTGTCGAATGCAGCCAACAGATCTAACAGCACCAGCACCGCCATTGGAGATGCCGTTGGAAATCATTCGTGAGGGTGACCAGTGCCATTTCCATCCCATGACCTGGCCAGAAGCCAGACTGAAATGGGTCTAGTGTAGAAGTGTTATCCAGAATGCTCTGCAATTGAATTGCTGCTGCCCTCTCCAAAATCTTGCCCAAATAAGGCAAGTTGGACACTGGCCAATAGTTGGCCAATTCAGCCATGTCCAATTATGGTTTTTTCAGGAGAGGGCGGACCATCGTTTCCTTGAGTGCCCCCGGGAACAGTCCCTCCTCAAAGAACTTGTTGATAATCTCCCTGAGGGCACCTTGCAGCCCCTCATGACCATCTTTTATAAGCCACAAAGGGCAGGGATCAAGGCTGCATGTGGTTGGGCGTACAGTTGAGAGCAGCCTGTCAACTTCCTCCAGACTGAGTGGACCAAAATAATCCAGAATGAAACTAGAAGACATGCATGGAGCCTTGAGTTCACTAACTGTCTCAACTGAGGTCAAGAGGCCACAGCAGAGCAGCAAGATTTTATCTGCAAAATGGCTCGCAAAAGCCTCGCAGCCAATGTCCAATTCCCTATCGTTTGGTCTTCCCTGTGGCAGCTCTGTTAGAGACCAAATAGTTCTAAATAATTGCGCTGGGTGTGAGCTTGCAGATGCAATCTTATCCACGAAGAATTGCCTCTTTGCGGCCTTGACTGCCACCTCATAGGACCTCATAAATGCCCTGTAAGATGCTCTTGATGCTTCATCGCAGGCACGCCACCACTGTCTCTCTAGCTGTCTGAGTTCTAATTTCATCTGTCGCAGCTCCCCAAAATACCAGGGAGCTCACTTAGAATGAGGGTGCAGAGGGCATTGGGGGGTGACCTTGCCAGTCCTCAACCAGCTCATCCAATGAACTGCCAGGGGGCATGGGATCCCACAGAGCCGTCAGGAACTGCTGAGGGTCCATCAGACTCCGCAGGCGAGCCAAAATACGCTTGCCGCCCACACAGGGTTTGAGTGGGACCTTCAGACAGGCCTTCAGGACATGGTGGTCTGACCATGGAACTGCCGAGGCAGTAATCTGGTCCACCATAACCCCCTCCCCCCACAAAAATCAAGTTGAGCGTATGCCTGGCCTGGTGTGTGGGCACCATTACATATTGGGTGTGTCCCAGTGCTGCCATGGCCAACACGAGGTCCATCGCTGGCCCAGAGGCCACATCGTCTGCATGGACATTGAAGTCCCCCAAGACTACAAGCCCCCGAGGCTAAAATGAAGATACAAAGTGTTTCAGTCACCCACAAGTGGCAGAAATTGCTGCCGTATTTGAAACCAGTGACGGAGAATCACCAACAAGAAGAAGTATCATCATATATCCATGACAAGGTAAACCAATGAATTTGGATTCCTACAGCTAACACTGTGATCCATTATCACATGTGTTAGCCTTTCCACATGGTGAAGCAGGGTGGCACTGTAAATAAACACACAATTCAGACTACAACACATTATGCAACACTTTTTTGTGGGTCCCCACTTGTACTATACTATTCCATATCCCCACTGTAATGATTTAAAGTTTTTAAGTGTGTGTTTCTTTAAATGTTTGGTAAGTTTCAGAAGAGAAAGGGGGTGAAAGAGAAGGATGAGTAAGTGAGGTGATTGGTTGATGGCTGAGAATATATGGTGGAGCTAAGTTGTGTGTGTGGAGAGATAGAAGGCAAAAGTTATCAGGCTGTCAGCAGTTAACAGTCAACTGTGGTCAGTCAGCAGTTTACAGAGCCTGAAAAAAGCAGTCTTCTGATTAGAATCCTATGTAGTGTTGTGCAAAGCATTATGACTCTAAAGAGAAAAGTCAAAAACATATAGAGGGCATATTAGTGACTAGAGAGAGTCAATTTCTAATATTGTCAAAGTATTGTACGAGTGTGAGAGAAAGAAGAAGAAGAAGAAGAAGAGATTGTATTTATACCCCTCCCTTCATTCACTTGGAGTCTCAGAGCGGCTTACAAACTCCTTTCCCTTCCCCTCCCCACAACAGACACCCTGTGAGGTAGGTGGGGCTGAGAGAGCTCTTTCCCAAGCTGTCCTTGAGAGCAGCTGGGACAGAGCTATGGCTTGCCCAAGGTCATCCAGCCAGATGCAAGTGGAGGAGTGGGAAATCAAACCTGGTTCTCCCAGATTAGAGTCCGTGCACTTAACCACTACACAAAACTACCTCTGACAGAAACCTGATTTAAATAGGAAACCTGATTTAAATAGGAAAAGAATTTAACTGAGAAAAATATAATAAAGACTGGACAAGTTACATTCTGAAGAGAAAGGAGAAGTTTGAGAGAGAGGAGTGATAGTGAGGAGAAAGGGTATGCCATTTCAGTCAGAAGTTAACATACACAGTTTTATTTACTGAAGAAAAGTTGTTAAACGTCCTGAAACCAATACGCTTCTTGTACAAATAAAGTTTTATTTTGTTTTATGAAAACCTAGAGTTATATGCTATTACAATGCAACAGTCTCATCTTCAGGACTACATAGTTCTACAAAGGAGCCTTAGAGCTTGGGCACAATACTAAGGGGAAAGTTGAATAATAAGACTTGGAATTAAATTCCTGGTGGCAGCGTTACATACCCAGAAATAAAGAGAGATATAACAAGGAAGTTAAAAGCACACCATACCTAATCACATGAATAAAAGAAAGTAGTCATGACACCAACACTATAAATTAATGGTCTCCAAAATATCCTATCATTAACAGCATTGCTTAGGTCTTTCAAACTAAAGGGTATGGCTTCCTTTCTTGAATCAATCCATCTCATGTTGGGTCTTCCTGTTTTTCTCTTAGAATTATTGTATTTTCCAGTGAATATTGTTTTCTCATGATGTGACTGAAGTATGATAGCCTCAGTTTAGTCATTTAAGCTTCCAGATAAAATTTCAGCTTGATTTGATCTAGAGCCAACTTATTTGCTTTTTTGGTGGCCTGTGGAATCTGTAAAACTCTCCTCCAACATCACATTTCAAATGAATAAATTTTCTTTCTGGCAGCTATCTCATACAAATAAAAATAATATATATTGGTGCCCAGATGCAAAGAGGTTGAAGGATTACTAGAAACATTTGAAAAAAAAAGATTATTGGTATGGCCCAATGATTGTACAAAACTAGTCTGCATGTTCCTGAATAGTTCCTTAAGACAAAACTGACATAAATGGGGAAGTTTGCTCTATATGAGAATGCATAGTTTGCGATACACACACACACACAATAAAAGGAGAGTAGACATCAAAGAAACATTCATGTTCAGCATTAAAATTCCCATGCATAATAAGCTTTTCTACTTCTGTACATCCATAAATACCTTTTTGCAAGTAATTTCATTTTTATTTTATGTAAATGTATTTGAAAGGTAGAGGATGTACTTTGCATATACAAGGCCCTGAATTCCGTAATTTATTTGTGCTCAAAGTTTTTCAGGTAATATATTGTATTGTAGTGTAGTGCAGTTAGAAAGGATGATGGTGAAACAACCTTCCCAATAGTTGCAAATGGACTGAGAAACAAACGAGTCCATCAAAAAATCAGCTTGTGAGTAGTCAACAGGAGGTGAGTTTCAGCACTCCTGTTAGCAAACACATGTAAGAGCTTTTCATTCAAAGTATTTAAACACTGGCCAAGTTCTTTCACTCAAGAGAGGAGGCAAGATGCTGAAGGGATTAAGTGAATAATTGTGAAAGAATTGCTATAGTCACTGGTCTATGCAGGTTCAGGCAGAAGTCTAATTTCCATTGTAGGAATCTAAGCATTCAGACACCAAATAGTTCAAATATTTTTACAGGATATAAATATTTATTTCTAAGGCTGAATCTACATATGCATTTTCAACCAGTGTGATGCCTGTTGTACGCTGTGTGCTTTAACACTGCTTCACTTCAGGTTTCAAATTACTTTATTGGGGGGTGTCTGCGGAGCAACGGTAGAAAATGTCTGCATGTGATCTAAACTGGAATGAAACCAGAACGGTGGACTTGGAGCAGTAAAACAGCATATAGTAACCAGTGTAGTGTGGGCATGACAATGGCTTCACCACAAGAGGGCAGTAAACAAATGTAGACAACAAAATTTATAGTGGCGCAATACTGGTTTCAGATGAGAAGGAAATATAGACAGTTCTTTTGGAGAATGTTATAAAACCAGCACGGAAGTTATATGTAGATTTGACCTAAATATTAATTGGACTGAATTGCCCCAAGAGTTTTTTCCTGTTTAAGTGTCTTATGGGTTACTACTGCAGACTTTAGCCTACAGTTATATTCTCACTGGAGTTAAAATCCAATTAAATACTTTATATAATAATTAATGATGCTGGATGAAATGATGGTCTCATAGTTGTTTGTTGCAAAAAGATTCAATATTCTGTACTGTAGTAATGAATAGTTAGAAAATCTATTGAAGACTTCAATAAATTATTCTAATGAGATTTATCCTTGGCTGGTCATGTGAAAACCTTGGATCCAACCTTGCTTTTGAAGAAGCAGGTTGGCATTGCTGCTAGAAGTGTTTCCTTTTATTTACATTTAGTTACAATTATCTTCTTTTATGAACTAAGCTCACCTGGCCATGCTGACCCATGCTACTGTAATTTCTAAACTCAAATGTCCTGGAACTGAGAAAATGAAGTTGTTCACCTTCTTACAAGGGTGGGGCTATATGCTGATTTTTAAACAACTGTACTGGCTACCTATTTATTTCTGGGTTCAGTTCAAGATGCTGGTTCTTTCTTCTATAGCCCTTTATGACCTGTGGCACTCATACCTAAAGGACTGCTGCTCCCTATATGAATGTGCCGAGTTGAAATACACACAACAGTGTCTGCTTACTTTGCCAAGTATTCAGAGAATTCATAAATGTTCAGAATGGCCCAAAGTTTTTTCCATGGATGAACTGCCTGGAAACATACAGAAAACCCTGATACTCACAGCCTTTCATAAAGAATGCAGGATAGTTTAATTTCATTGGACATTTATGTTGTTTCTTTTTAACTGAGGATATTTTGAACCTTCATCAGTTTGGCAATGTTGTGTATTTTGTTGTTGTTGTTAAGTTTTTTTAAACATTGTATTATACATGTATCATGCATGCACACAGACAGACAGACACAAACATTTCTTAGGTGGTGTTGAATTGTAAGCCACATTGGACCTGAGAAAAGTGGTGTAAATTTTGTAAAAAATAAATACATGTACTTATTTACTTACTTATTTAAAAAACCTAAATATTCAATATTGCTAGCTTACAAAATATTTATGTGTGGTCAAACCTTCAATATACTGTGAAGTCAGCAGTTTATTTAACATCCCTAGAAATAAATGGATTCAGAAAGGCGTCCATCTTGGCAAGATGTTTGGCACTCCCTTTGTCAGAACTGGAAGGCAGATATAAGAAAACTCCCTATATGGAAAGGTTTGCTCATGATTCAGCTATTTAAAATAAAATGTAAGTAAATAACTCTTCCTGCTAACCCGGGTGACTCAAGGATGCTTTCAGGAAACCTTCTTCAAAGAAAAAAAATCAGCTAAAACAGATGTATAACATTTCCTCAATAATAATACCCTCCTACTAGATTAGCTCAGCTGTCAATACTCACCTGAAAAGAATAGCTTTACATTTCTTGCATAGAGTGAACAACAAGGTGCCCTCTGGACACCTCAGAGAGGAAACTCCGTAACACTGGAGCCACCACCAAACAAAAGCAGTCTAATTATGTCTGATAGAGCAGCTAAAGAGAGAGTTCAAGAGGAGGACCTGGGAGGAACAGAAGTGGGGAATAAATTCTGTGGAAGAGACATTACTTCAAATAAATTGGTCCCAGACTGTGTAGGGCTTTAAAGGTCAAAAATAGGACCTTGACCAGGACCAAAAGCATTTTTGTTGTTGTTCAGTTGCACTGTTGAGTCCGACTGTTTGCGACCCCATGGTCCACATTACGCTAGGCCCTCCTGTCCTCCACTGTCCTCCAGAGCCTACTCAACTTCATGCCCATTGCATCAATAACACTGTCTAACCATCTCATCCTTTGCCGTCCGCTTCTTCTTTTACCTTCAATCTTTCCCAGCATCAGGGTCTTCTCCAGTGAGTGCTCCCTTCTCATTTGGTGGCCAAAGTATTTGAGCTTCAGCTTCAGTGTCTGGCCTTCCAGGGAACAGTCAGGGTTGATTTCTTTTAGAATTGACTGGTTTGACCTCCTTGCAGTCCAAAAGACTCTCAAGTGTCTTCTCTAGCACCATAATTTGAAAGCATCTATTCTTCGGCGCTCAGCCTTCCTTATAGTCCAACTCTTGCAGCCATATTTTACTACTGGGAATACCATTGCTTTGACTGTACAGACTTCTGTTGGCAGGGTGATGTCTCTACTTTTTATGATGCTGTCCAGGTTTGCCATAGCTTTCCCCACAAGGAGCAGGCATCTTTTAATTTCATGGCTGCAGTCACCATCTGCAGTGATCTTGGATCCCAGGAATGTGAAGTCTGTCACTGCTTTCATGACTTCCCCTTCTATTTGCCACGGAGTGATGGGGCTGGATGCTGTGATCTTAATTTTTTTATATATATTGAGTTTCAAACCAACTTTCAAGTAGCTCTTTAGGTCCTCTTCACTTTCTGCCATTAGAGTGGTATTGTCTACATATCTGAGGTTGTTGATTCCAGCTTGTAATTCATTCAGGCCGGCCTTTTGCATGATGTACTCTGCATATAAATTAAATATGCAGGGTGGCAATATACATCCTTGTTGTACTCCTTTTCCTATTCTAAACCAATCAGTTGTTCCATATCCGGTTCTAACTGTCGCTTCTTGACCCTTATACAGGTTTCTCAGGAGACATGTGAGGTGGTCTGGTACTCCCATCTCTTTAAGGACTTGACACAGTTTGTTGTGATCTGCACAATCAAAGGCTTTAGCATTGTCAATGAAGCAGAAGTAGATGTTTTCGTGGTACTCCCTTGCTTTCTCCATAATCCAGCAAATGTTGGCAATTAGATCTCTAGTTCTTCTACCACTTCAAAACCCAGCTTGTACTTCTGGTAGTTTTCTACCCATGTACTGCTTAAGCCTAGCTTGTAGGGTCTTGAGCATGACCTTGCTTGCATGTGAAATGAGCGCAAGTATGCGATCGCTTGAACATTTCTTGGTATTGCCCTTCTTTGAGGTTGGAATGTAAATTGACCTTTTCCAATCCTGGGGCCACTGTTGTGTTTTCCAAATTAGTTGGCATATGGAATGTGGCACCTTAATAACATCATCTTTTAGGACTTTGAATAGCTCAGCTGGGATACCGTCACCTCTGCTAGCTTTGCTGTTAGTAATGCTTTCTAAGGCTCATTTGACTTTGCACTCCAGGATGTCTGGCTCGAGGTCAGCAATCAAACCATTGTGATTGACAAGGACATTGAAATCCTTCTTGTATAGTTCTTCTGTATATTCTTGCCACCTCTTCCTAATCTCTTCTGCTTCTATTAGGTTCCTACTGTTTTTGTCCTTTATCATGGCCAGCTTTGCACAAAACGTTCCCCTGATTTCTCCAATTTCCTTGAAGAGATCTCTAGTCCTTCCCATTCTACTGTTTTCCTCTATTACTTTGCATCATTCATTCAGGAAGGCCTCCTTATCTCTCCTTGCTGTTCTCTGGAAATCTGCATTCAGTTGGGTAAATCTTTCCTTTTCACCTTTGCCTTTCACTTTCCTTCTTCCCTCAACTATTTGTAAAGCCTCATCAGACAGCCACTTCACTTACTTGCATTACATTTTCTTTGGGATGGCACTGATTGCTATCTCCTGTACAATGTCACAAACCATAGTTCTTCAGGCACTCTATCAAATCTAGTCCCTTAAACCTATTCTTCACCTCCACTGTATATTCATAAAGGATGTGATCTAGGTCAAACCTGGGCCTAGTGGTTTTCCCAACTTTCTTCAGTTTAAGCCTGATTTTTGCAATGAGTACCTCATGATCTGAGCCATAGTCAGCTCCAGGTTTTTACTGACTATACAGAGCTTCTCCATCTTTGAGTGCAAATTATATAATCAATCTGATTTCGATGCTGCCCATCTGGTGATGTCCATGTGTAGAGTCGCCTCTTAGGTTGTTGGAAGAGGGTATTTGCTATTACCAACATGTTCTCTTGGCAAAAGAGAACTTAATTTTGTTCTCCAGGGCCTGGCTTAATTTTGTTTTCCAGGGCCAAACTTGTCTGTTATTCCAGTCACCTTTTGCCTTCCTCCTTTAGCATTCTATGAGGATAAGGACATCTTTTTTTGGTGTTAATTCTAGGAGGTGTTGTAGGTCTTCATAGAACCAGTCCACTTCAGTCTCTTCTGTGTCAGTGGTTGGGGCATAGACTTGGATTACTGTGATGTTGAATGGTTTGCCTTGGATATGGGCTGAAATCATTCTGTTGTTTTTGACACTGTATCCCATTACTGCCTTTCTTGCTCTCTTGTTGACTATAAAGCCACATCATTTTTTTTCTACAGGATTCATGGCCACAGTAGTAGATATAATGGTCTTCTGAGTTAAATTTGCCCATCCCCGTCCACTTTAGTTCACTGATTCCCAAGATGTCAGTGTTCAGCCTTGCCATCTCATTCTTGACCACCTCCAGCTTACCTTGATTCATAGATCTTATATTCCAGGTTTCTACGCAGTATTCTTCTTTGCAGCATCGGACTTGCCTTTCACCACCAGACACATCCACAGCTGAATGTCCTTTCAGCTTTGGCCCAGCCGCTTCATTCTTTCTGGGGTTACCTGTGCTTGCCCTCTGCTCTTCCCCAGTAGCATATTGGACACCTTTTGACCTGAGGGGTTCATCTTCTGGCATCATATCTTTTAGCCTTTAGTTACTGTCCATGGGGTTTTCTTGGCAAAGATACTAGAGTGGTTGCCATTTCCTTCTCCAGTGGATCACATTTTGTCTGAGTTCTCAGCTGTGGCTTGTCCATCCTGGGTGGCCCTCCACAACATAGCCTACAGCCTCATTGAACCACACAAGCTGCCTCGCTGCATCAAGGCAGAGATCCATGAGAGGGACCCCAAAGCATATTGATAGCCAAAGCAGCTGTTCCAAAATTGGAGTAATATACATTATCTAACCAACAGGCAAGCCAGCATATTTTATACTAAGATTCCAGACAGTCTTCAAGGGCTGTCACACAGAAAGCATGTCACAATAGTCTAGTCTTAAGACTACAGAAGCTTGGATCAGTGAGTCTGGATCTTCAGAGTAGGAAGGATGATTTTTTCTGCA
Source organism: Lepidodactylus listeri (assembly GCA_029233225.1). Taxonomy (NCBI): domain Eukaryota; kingdom Metazoa; phylum Chordata; class Lepidosauria; order Squamata; family Gekkonidae; genus Lepidodactylus; species Lepidodactylus listeri. Next base: position 110,092,414 of record JARCFY010000001.1, on the reverse strand, counting down.
CCAAATTACAAATACATTTTGCCACTTCATATAGTTGATCTAATAAAATTATGGGCTAGTCAAAGTCAATCTGAATTCATCCAGAGTGGGCACGGCAATTCCTACTTAAGTTTCTGCATATGGACGATGGTGCAACATAGAAATCACTGCTTCTGGTGGTCAGTTCAATACATTTATGTATAAAATAGGCATTATCACATCCAACACAACAGTTTCAGATTATTTCATTCAAAGGTTTCACATATCAGTTAAATGACAAGAATTTAAGTATTGAATCCTGCAGAATATGTATTTATTTAGTTATTATATTCAATTGATATAGATACCACTTCTTCAACTCCTCATTCACAATTACTTTCTGCGTACAATCACAAAGAAAGAATAGAAGCCACTTCAACACTGTATATTTTTACTATACTCTCTTATTAGGGAATTCCATTGATATTGAGTAGTCCATAGTGTCAAACATGGCAGAAAGATCTAAGACAACTGAAAAGGATGCATTTCCCTTATCCACCCAAACTAGAACCCATTTTGCATCTACCATTTGTTCTGCTGCTTTACCAAACCCACATTGGAACAGAAATTCCCCTCTACATTGCATGCCACTTTCACTGTCTTTGATTCTCAGATTCTCCAGGTCCCACAGGGAGACTGGCAACTCCAATGACTGTTTAAGGGAAGATTGGGATATGTATTTTGGCAACTCCAGTGTCCATTTAAGGGAAGATTGGGAGATGTATTTTACCTCAGGACACATTCAATGACCCAACAGCAAACTATTCAGAATGTTAGAGGCAATGGCCAGTCAGGCCATATATGCAAATGGCCTCTGTGTTCTGACTGGCCACTGCGGGGAGAGGAACCGCAAACTGTTTAGAATGTTGGAGGTGAGACTCAGGCAATGCAGCCAGTGGATAGGGACAGTTTGAGTGACACATCATGCAGCCAACTAATTTTGGCAAGCATAATGTTGCCATCAAAAATGCAATTATATATAAGGAGAGGATATGCTTCTGTATTGTGTATCTGGTTTTTCAAGGTCCTTCTTTTGCATGGGGGGAAGGTCTCCTGAATATTTGTTCTGTTCAAAGCAGTAAAACATTGGTAGCCATTTTGCCATTACTTATTTCAAAGCCCAAGGAATTTAATTAACATTTTCAATACTTCAAATTAAAATTCAGCCACTAAATATATAGAGTAAGCTGCTAATATAGTTTATGTTTCAGTCCTCCAGTAGCATTATTAACATTGCTGTGTTTTAAACGAGTGAAGACTGCCATCTTCTGACTCCAAGAGTTTTGGTAAATAATTGAATAGTCAGTATAGTTATTCATGCTGATACCTGTTACAGTGCTTCCAGCTGAAAACCCCTGGACCATATCATGTGTTCTACAGTGGTGGATATCAGTAAGTAACCACACAATCCAAATGCTGTTCTAGCCCCACAAAGGGAACCAGTCTTTTATGCAAAAGAACCCAACATCCCTCTCAACAGTCCATCTAAAGACACAAGGTGTTTCCTTATCCAGTCTGTGATAATAGTCTTTAGTTTAATGCATTCCAAAATTAATTAATTCATCAAATCAGGGAACACTTTTTTAGCATTCAAATCAAGATTGAAAATGTTGCATTCCTTCAGACTGCTTTGGCTAAAATAAGAGGATTAGACATTTGGTCAAAAGCCCAACAAACATATTGAGAAAGAAATTTCAACAGCCAAAGGTGACATAAGACATACACATTTTGAAAGAGCTCTAAGAATAACTGAAATCAATTACCATTCTTATTCATTTGTTTATTTATTTGAATCCCCTCAGCTCCAGGGATTGAAAGCAGCTTACAAAACAAAATGCAATTTAAACAAAGACACAAAACCCTATAGGCTCTCAGTAAATCCTTGAAGCAGGTGATAAGCCACACAGCTTTCCCCAGCTGATACTGGTTCCTTATGGATATGAATTAGAGGCAGGCTAATTTTTTATAAAGATTTCTATTACATCAAGGAGAAAAGATGATAAATAGAACCATCAGAATGGAGACTGATACACACACACACACACACACACACACTATATGTGTGTGTGTGTGTGTGTTGGCACTTTCCAGCTCTCCCATTGGCTGTGCTGTGCACTCCATCAGCCATTGGCCCATCAACCACCACTCAAGAGTACTCATATGCCATTGGCTGGGTGCTGGGTCCACTCCTCTCTCCTGCCCACTGCCAGCCTGGACACTCTTTTCTGACAGAATAAACTGCCAAAATCACTTTCTCTCCTGACAATGACACTTCTCCTGCTTGGTTCCTGTGGGGCTAACTTTTCCCTTAGTGGCTGTTGTTAGGAAACCAAACTTGGTTCTGTCATTAAAAAGACAAAGGCAGAATTCCATCAATAGCAACCAAAAGAGAAAAAGGCAGCAGAGGAAGAAGACGACGTAGAAGAAGAAGACATTATACATGTTGTGGGAAGTTTGTACTCATCAAGTAGCTCTTCAGAGGCCTCTGATTCAGCAAAGGGGGCAGCAGCCCCCAAACAACTGGCAGTCCAAAAAGAACCTGATTAACCAAGAAGAGGGAGGAGGGGAAAATAGTTTTTCACTGTTATTTTAAGCTTAAAATCTTAGATATATATACCACTTTCTTGAATTTACTCTTGTATAACAAACACTGCTTTAAATCTATTATCACATTTCTGTTTATTATGATTTAAGGGGAATCCCATTTGTATAGGTTTTTGAAAAGCGTTTTTTTTTTTTTTTACATTCTTTGCTTTAAGTAGGGATAGTTTTGTAGCTTTAGGGATAGCTCTTTTATATAGTTGTAGAAAATTCAATAACAATTTTAAAAAAGACAAAGGTGGGAGGCCCTTTCCAGGCTTATGAGCTCCAGGCTGGGAAATTCCTGGATATTTTGTGGTGGAGTCTACAGAACTGAGAGTTTGGAGAATGGTGAAGGGTCAGCTGAATAGAATGCCATAGACTCCACCCTCTAAAGCAGTTATTTTCTCCTGGGGAATCATTGCTGCCAATCTCCAGGTGATGGCTGGAGATCACTTGGAATTAAAACTATTCTCCAGATGGCAGAGATAAGTTTCCCTGCAGAAACTGGCTGCTTTGCAGGGTGGACTCTGTCATTATACTCTACTGAGGTCGTTTCTCTCCTGCTTTGGTCCTCACTGTGGAGAAAGACTGTACATTACCTAGATAAAGGCTGCAGAAAGGGGGGCAGATGGAAAGCTGGTCAGAGGGGCAGATAAAAGTAGGTTGATAGTTGGCTGGGAAAGAGGTAGGGTTGCCAACTCCAGGTTGGGAAATTCCTGGATATTTGAGGGGTGGAGCCTGGAGAGGGTGAGGTTTGAGGAGGGGACAGACCTCAGACAGGTACAGTGTCACAGACTCCACCCTCCAAATCAGTCATTTCCTCCTGGGGAAACATTGTTGCCAATCTCCAGATGATGGCTGGAGATCACTCAGAATTACAGTTGCTAATCAGATGACAGAGATCAGTTCCTCTGGAGAAAACCATGGACTCTATGTCATTATACTCTGCTGAAGTCACCACAGCAAATTGACGCTGAGTGCCCAAAGCCGGGGCACTTCCCCAGAGCCTCTTTCTAAAGTCCATTGTATTTATTTCCACAATGGGCCTTATTCCTGGTGTATGTGTGTGTGTGTGTATAAATGTAAGATGGTCTTATATATGTAAAATAAATGTATGCCATGATGATCATCCTTAGCAATTGTGATGCATCTAAGGATGTGTGAATCTATCATAAAAATGTTATTCGGTGTTTAATTAATGTTCTAGGAATCTTAATTACCTATCACATTCTTTTTCCAAAAAAGAGAAAAACTTAGGGAAATTTGAGACAATTGTTATGCACTTGTTTTAACACTGCTTTATGCCTTTCATATTTAGCATTAAGTACTTTTCCGGTTGACTAAATTGTCTCCTGATGTGTAAATTTAGTCTACTGTAGCATAAATAATGACTAAATCCGCTGAAAATAGTAAGGAAATGGGAAAATCTCAAGCATACTTCTTTCTTTTAAATCTCATATTTCCAACTGCAGAGTTTAGTATGTATCTCTTATCTGTCTCCTAATTTATAAACATTGACTAACCATTAACCAGTCCTTCAGAGCCCTCAACATGACAAAAACAAAAATAAGTTTCAGAATTAGAGGTTCATCTTAATAAAAAGAATTACAATCTCCAAATTTTAAGGATGAACATGTGTTGCTGCTTGTACTGAATTAGACTGTCAGTATAAAAAAGCTTGCCAGTCTGTTAAAAGCCCTCTATGGTTTCCAGCAAAGAATTATATTTCCCAACATGGGTTACCTAAATTCCTTTAACTGCACATTTTAGGGACTGAATGTGGACCTTTTGTATTTTTTTTTATTTAAAAATTTAAATTCTGTCTCTCCACCAAAACACTCAAGGTACATTTGTCCACACTCCAGTTTATAAGGGAAGGCGAAGAGTTCATGGACAGAACATATGAAGCACTCCTGAGAGGGCAACAGGAGGAGGAGGGGAAAGTATCTCAGCAAATGGAGGAGCACCTGACATAGGAGGAAGGCACATGGAAGAATGTAACCCACAGGATCAGGAAGATCAAGAGACATTCTGAGCCTCTGTTACTAAGCAGTTCTTGGATCTCCCCACAGATAGTAATTCTGAACCATTGAAACAAGGGCTCCTCCCCCAGTGTCCACAAAGCTTGAAATTAAATCAGAAAAGTTTTTGGTTAAACATTAGGAAGAACTTCCTGGTGGTCAAAGTGGTTCCTCACCCCCACCATTAGCAATAAAATGTATCATTCTGCCAGGTAGGATTAACTGGCAGAAATGGAAGGGGTGATTAAACATATCAATTTGTAGAACTAAGAGGTCAACAATTCCTATCAAGTTCAGCAGGTTAGGTACTTCCGGCAAGACTTGCGATAATGGCGGACGCTCTCCTCCGCAACTGCGGGGAGCGCGATCTGTACCCGGTGGGAAGAAGGGGCTCTGGACTGGTGCCGAGCCCCCAGAGACCCCAGTGAGGGGGCTCTGCCTGGGGTGGCACAAAGGGGATCTCTCCCTATGGTGGCAACCGAGGGATCGAGATCCCTTTTCATTACCCCCATAGGTTCCCCCGCCATGGGAGCCGTATGGCTGAAAGCGCAAATCCATGAAGCAGCAGAGAGTGCGAAGCAATGAGGCTGGAACTGACAGTTATGCATGGAGAAAACGTGAGTCTGAAGTAAGAAAAGCAGAACATAGCGGGAAGATGGCAGGAGGAGTGAAACCCACCCACCCCTCTCCGGGACTAGCGTACTTACGAGACTCTTTACGTGGTGTTACTGCAGGAATAAAAGCCCATCCGCCTTGCTAGATGGCAGCATCGCTCACTTGGAGATATAAACTTTAGAAGGACATAAGTGCTGTTTGAAAATTTGCTCCTTTCGTTCATCTTATCTATCTATAAACAAAGAGCGTAGCCTCAACAATGATGGGGAAACCGAAACTGACAGTTATGCATGGAGAAAACGTGAGTCTGAAGTAAGAAAAGCAGAACATAGCGGGAAGACGGCGGGAGGAGTGAAACCCACCCACCCCTCTCCGGGACTAGCGTACTTACGAGACTCTTTACGTGGCGTTACTGCAGGAATAAAAGCCCATCCGCCTTGCTAGATGGCAGCATCGCTCACTTGGAGATATAAACTTTAGAAGGACATAAGTGCTGTTTGAAAATTTGCTCCTTTCGTTCATCTTATCTATCTATAAACAAAGAGCGTAGCCTCAACAATGATGGGGAAACCGAAACCTTCCCCCAAACTAGGAAGTACAGCTCCGAGTTCAAAGGTTGATACCACGGAGATGAGCGCGGTGTTCTCGTTATTGCGACCTCTAGTGGACCAAATGACAGCTCTCAACGTTAAGATGGACAAAATGCAGCTAGAACTAAAAGAGTCGAATAAAACCACAGAGAAGCTGCAGCGAGAACTTCTGGAAGTAAAAACTTCAGTAAAAAACCAAGACGCAAGACTACAAAAGGCAGAGAAGGAAAAGGCCTTCCACCACGATCAGCTTTTGAAATTACAAATGGAAAGATCGAATTTTTTCCTAAGACTTCAGAATGTGCCAGAAAACACAGGAGAAGACCTTAAAAATTTGCTAAGTGAAGCACTTGAACCAGTGACAGGCATGAAAGCAGCGGATATAAAAAGCGATATGGATATGGTTTACAGAACCTATCCAGATTATACTAAAAAGAAAAGCCTGCCTGGTGAAATTATGATAAGGTTCTCCAAAAAATCTACAAGAGACGTGGTGCTTAGGACCACAAACAAAGCAGCTCTGAAGATCCTGGGAGAAGAAGTAAAAGTGATGAAGGATATCCCATTTGAAATAAGGAAAAGAAGGAAAGCCTATGGAAAATTGACATCTTGGCTCCAGTCTGAGTCTATCATCTATCGTTGGAATACTCCAGAAGGACTATGCTTCAGCATCAAAGATAAGAAGTATAAGATTGACTCTGTTCAACAAGCGAAAAAATTTCTGGAAAAAAGCAAAGAGCAGAAAACTGGGAGAGACTCAGATGGTTCACTGGCCTCGCAAGAAAGCATGTATGGATTTGATAGCTCAAAGAGTGAAGAAGAAGTGTCTGACTCGGAAAAAGGAGCTGCAGCTCCAAAAGTAGTTGAGACTGTTAAGACAAGAAGAGGACGAAAGAAGAAATAGTGATTAAACTGTTTTATTAAGCATTGCACTTACGTATTATAAATTGTTTAATTAACCATATTTCTCTAGGTGGGCGTGCCTGCCAAATAGTTTTGATATTTTTTATAGTAGCAGTAACAAAGTAATTGAAATTTATCCAAGGTTCTAAATGCTTCATAATTATATTATGTAATAAGGTAGTATTAAGCAAATGATAAAGCACTCTCTGTATAAGGTATATGTAGCTTAGATTGTAGCGTTATAGTTGTAGTTATAGGGAAAAATCAATAAAAATTTATTAAAAAAAAAAGTTCAGCAGGTTAGAACAACTGGGGAAGATATTTTACAAGAATGTAAGGCCCTTTGTTGGCTAGCTTGTATATTTTGAGGCTCCCCATCCCCCATTGCTGTTAACTCCCATCTCCTTGGAAAAATAAGTTTTGTTTCTTCAGAAAGGCAGTAGGAAAGGGCTCCATTTCACAGAGATCCAGGGATAATTAAAAATGGAGTAATACTTATGGAAAGTAGGGTTTTATTCTGTCAATCCTCTGCCTTGGAATTTGTAAGCCAGTATTTAGGATAGCTCTGCTAGACAGCATTGTGCAGGCCTGACATAGTAGGACAGTATTACCTTTCTTTGCCATCATCCCCTTTGCATAAAATTAAGCTCTAAAATTAGTTTTATCCTGCATCCTAAGGGACTTGGCTTGACTTTTTATTCAATAACATCCTAGTCTGGTGCAGACTTCAACAAAGATGGTACTCAGGACCAATTGTGCCCATCTTCTTGGTTTTCTTTGTAGACTACAGACTGATCAGGTACGTGATGGGAGTTCAAAAACTCTCTAGTATGACTCAGAAATATTTATAGCTTCAAACCAAAAGTAGGCAGAGGCAGGAGAGCAGGAGTCCATATGCTCTACCCTGTTTCTCAAAAGATCAGCTGTTTGATGTAATTCTAGTATTCTACCAGACTGCACTCCTACAACTCCAGGTGCTGGAATTCTGTTCTGTGGGATCAGATTTTTTAAAAATCTTCTTTTGTCACAATACCATTCTAAACTCTCTTTCATACTTTGCACTTTGACTTTTCATTTATTTGTCAACTATTCACTAGCTACTAAAAGTACATATTATGGTGACTCACCCTATGGTGACTCACAGTGTTCCCTCTAAGCTGAGTTAGTGTGAGCCAGCTCACAGTTTGTTAGCCTCCAGCTCACACATTTTTTGTCTCAGCTCAGAAAGGATGGCTCCAGAGCAAACTAATGTACACAGGAGCCAAATTGCTCGCTCACAACTTTAATGCTAGTAGCTCACAAAATAGAATTTTTGTTCACAAGACTCCACAGCTTAGAGGGAGCATTGATGGTGAGTATTCATGCATTTTTATGGTGAATGAAGACGACTGATTATCAGATTACATACAAAAAGGCAAATGACGTCATTTTCAGATTGCATCTCCTCCTGAAATCTACAGAGTAATTATAATATTATTGGACTACCAATGTAATAACTTCATAAATACAAATAAACTAGGATGCTCAAGTCTTTTAAGAATAGTATTGGCAGTATCATGATTTTCTTGCTGTGATAGCACTGTTACACTTTTTTCAGGAACTGGCAGTGATGTGCTTTGAAATTCCCGCCAGTCTGATCACTGTTATGTGTTTGCTATTAGATAGATGAAAGCCTTTGTTAAGAGTTTGATGTCCCAGTTTGGCTCTTAAAATAATTATTTTTGTTACCTGAAAAAATATCATTGTAATAATTTAATAATGGTGTTAGCCAGAGCTCTAAAGAGGATCAGGATTAAATGAGCACAAGGAAGTACATTATCTGCCCAGAAGGTGATCTTTTCAACTCATGGAGCAGGTCATAAAGCCCTACACTACACCAGTTTACACTATATCTTGAGGTGACACTGCTTAGTTTCATCTGCTTGATGGAATCTGAATGTTTGCTTGCTCACTTGCATGCAACATACAAAAGCAATGTTGACTCACTTGTAGATATTCAAGCATTGAAAAATGCACCAAATTAGTCCTTCCTAGAAGTGACATTGGCTGAATAAACGAGTCATGTAATACGTATAATGTGAATGGCTATAGGGCCAGTTCATACTTTACAGATCTGAGACAGATTGAGGTGACAAGAGAGGAGGTCCTTCGACTGATAGACAACTTAAAAACTAATACATCACTGGGCCCAGATGGCATACATCCGAGAATTCTGAAATAACTCAAATGTGAACTTGTGGATCTCCTGACAAAAATATGTAATCTTTGATTAAAATCTGTCTCCATTCCTGAGGACTGGAAAGTAGTGAATGATACTCCTATCTTTAAAAAGGGTTCCAGAGGAGATCCAGGAAATTAAAGGCCAGTCAGTCTGACGTCGATACCGGGTAAGTTGGTGGAAACTGTTATTAAGGAAAAAAATCAGTAGGCACATTGATGAACAAAATCTCTTGAGGCAGACTCAGCATGGGTTCTGTAAGGGAAGATCTTGTCTCACTAACCCGTTAGTGTTCTTTGAGGGAGTAAACAAACATGTGGACAAGGGGGACCCAATAAATGTTGTTTACCTTGACTTCCAGAAAGCTTTTGATAAAGCTCCTCATCAAAGGCTCCTAAGTAAGCTCAATAGTCATGGGATAAAAGGACAAGTCCTTTTGTGGATCAAAAACTGGCTAATTAAAAGGAAACAGAGAGTGAGTATAAATGGGCAATTTTCTCAGTGGAGGGAGGTAAGCTGTGGGGTACCGCAGGGATCAGTACTCGGTCTGATGCTTTTTAACTTGTTTATTAATGATTGGGAGTTGGGAGTAAGCAGTGAAGCAACTAAATCTGCAGATGATATGAAGTTGTTCAGGGTGGTGAGAACCAGGGAGGATTATGAGGCACTCCAAAGGGATTTGTCGAGGATGGGTGAGTGGGCATCAGTGTGGCAAATGGGGTTCAATGTGGCCAAGTGCAAAGTGATGCACATTGGAGCCAAAAATCCTAACTATAAATATACGTTGAAGGGGTCCAAACTGACAGAGACTGACCAAGAGAGAGATCTTGGAGTCATAGTAGATAACTCAATGAAAATGTCGAGACAGTGTGTGACTGCAATGAAAAAGACCAATGCTATGCTGGGGGTTATTAGGAAGGGAACTGAAAACAAATCAGCCAGTATCATAATGCCTCTGTATAAATCGATAGTGAGACCTCATTTGGAGTACTGTGTACAGTTCTGGTTGCCACACCTCAAAAAAGATATTATAGCATTGGAAAAAGTGCAGAAAAGGGCAACTAGAATGATAAAAGGGTTGGAACACTTTCCCTGTGAAGAAAGGTTGAAGCGCTTGGGGCTCTTTAGCTAGGAGAAATGATGGCTGAGGGGTGAAATGATCGAGATTTATAAGATTATGCATGGGATAGAGCAGGTAGAGAAAGAAGTACTTTTCTCCCTTTCTTACAATACAAGAACTCGTGGGCACTCCATGAAATTGCTGAGCAGTCGGGTTAGAACAGATAAAAGGAAGTACTTCTTCACCCAAAGAGTGATTAACACATGGAATTCACTGCCACAGGAGGTGGTGGCAGCTACAAGCATGGACAGCTTCAAGAGGGAATTAGATAAACATATGGAACAGAGGTCCATCAGTGGCTATTAGCCACAAAGTATAGATAGGAACTCTCAGTCTGGGGCAAGTGATGCTCTATATTCTTGGTGCTGGGGGGGGGGCAACAATGGGAGGGCTTCTAGTGTCCCTCTAAGTTGTGGAGTCTTGTGAGCAAAAATTCTACTTTGTGAGCCACTGGCATTAAAGTTGTGAGCGAGCGATTTGGCCGCTGCATCAATTAGTTTGCTTTGAAGCCATCCTTCCTGAGCTAAGACTAAAATGTGTGAGCCAAAGGTTAAAAATCTGTGAGCTAGCTCACACTAACTCAGCTTAGAGGGAACACTGGTGAATCTCCTGAGGGTACCTGGTGTTTTTGGCCACTGTGTGACAGAGTGTTGGACTGGATGGGCCACTGGCCTGATCCAACATTGGCTTCTCTTATGTTCTTATCTACTGTAACTTTACAAATGAATGGTCCAGCAAGACTATGTTACACTTGTAACTAGGGATGTGCACAAACCACAAAAATGTGATTCAGTTCATGGTTCATAGGCTATGAACCCCACGGACTCTGTCACTTTGCATATGAACTGAACCAGGCTTGTGAAGTTCATGTCTGAAACAGCTGAGTCACAGGACAGCCTGCTCCCACAGCTCAGTTGATTCAGGCTCAAAATATCTGAGCCATGGTGAACAAATAAATAGCTATGTCATCTTGGGAATATTTGTGGAAAAATGCTATGAGTATTTCTACTTGTTATAATCTAAAAGAAAATTGTTTTAAAATGTTGTATAGATGGTATATGACTCCAAAAAAAATAGCAAATATTGATCAACGACTGTCTAATAAGTGTTGGAAATGTAAACAAAAGAAAAAGGTTCTTTCTACCATATGTGGTGGACTTGTGATAAAGCTAAAGTCTTTTGGTGTATGATTCATGCTGAAATGGAAATTTTTTTGAAATGTACTTTTAAAAAGTTGCCTGAAATGTTATTGCTTGGTCTTAAGCTAGAGGAAGTTAATGTAACTAAAAGGACATTAATATGGTATATGGTGACTACAGCGAGAATGGTCTATGCTCAGAACTGGAAATGTGAAAAAACCCCAGACATATGGGAATGGTTGAGAAAACTGCTATTTATGGCAGAAATGGACAAATGGACAAGAAAACTGAATAATCAAGACTCAGAAAGATTTCTAGAAGAATGGAAAGACCGGAAAGAATATCTAGAACAACATTGGGATATGAAAAATAATATTTTTACATTGACTAATTATTGATTTTTGATGTTTAAAAGAAGAAACAATTATTTTTAAGAGAAATATACTGAATGATTGAAATGACAAGAATAGAAACTAGAGTACATATTACAGATATCTAGATATTACTTTTAAATGTTTAAAAATTACCTTTCTTTTTTTATTGTTGTAACCAAATTTGTTACCTGTAAGAGCTAATAATTTTAAATCTTTATAACTGCTATTATATATATAATGGTATAGGTGAGGTGGGAAGTCTCAACGTTTTTGAATTGTAATCGGAATACATAGCTACATAGAAAAACGGATAGTGATGATAATATTTCAAAAGTAACTATGTAAAGTTTTGTAACTGGAAAAATAATAAAATTTGTTTAAAATATATATATATATATCTGAGCCGTGGGAGCAGGCTGCCCCAGGAGCTCACCTGTTTAAAAGGGCTTTCTTGGGCAGCCAGTTCCAGGCTTGGAGCCATTTTAAACCAACAACTAAGTATAGGGAGAGTTCCCCAACACTCAGCTATTTTTTATGAAGAACAGAAAGCAGGGGTTTAAATCCCTGCTTTCAACTCTTCATGAGCTACTACAAGCTACCATGAACTGCATTAAAATTTGTGAAGGTCCATGGCCGTTCTTCAGTTCACAAAGATTGCTTCACAAACCAAAAACTAGTTCATCAGCTGGTTCGTACCCATCCCTACTTGTAAATAGTATCTGTCCATTTTTTTCTGAACCAACTTATTCCTCTGTTCCTGGAATTAAATATAAGTTACTGTTCTTTTTCTGTTTCCCTCACAAGTGCTGAACACATTTAATTCAGAAGCCACTTGGGTAAAGTCTATAAAGTGGAGGATGGAGGTAGAAACGACACAGGTCAATCTTTACCTCTGTTTAAATATCATATTTAAGACTCCAACCTTCACAGGAGGACCTTAAGGTATATTGGTTCCTGACCATACAAAGCTTTAAAGATCAATACCAGCATCTTGAATAGAACCTGGAAACAAATTGGAAGCCAATGTAGATGGAACAAGACTAGAATGATATTGTCTCTATGACCCACTCCGCTCAACAGTCTGGCCACAGCATTCTGTTCCAACTGCAGCTTATGAACAGTATTCAAGTGCAGCCCATGTTCAGTGCATCACAATAATATAATCTACATGTTATCATGTACTACAACTGCAAGATCTTTTCTTCCCAGGAAGCGTGGCAGCTGGCTCATCAGCAGAAGCTGGTGAAAGTCCCCCCTGTCAGGGTGTGGCCTAGTAGTGATCCAAGATGGCCGCATAAAGATCGAGTTTCGCACCTCCACTGCCCGATTTTCAGTTTAAATCACACCACAACGGATAAAATCAATATTCTTCTATGGGGAAATCAGGCGACAAGACTCAACGACATGAAAAAATCAGCACAAAGCCAGTGACCGCCTATTTCCTGCTTGCGATGACATCGACAAATTAGACGGAGCCCAGTACTGCAGAAGATAAAATGGCTGCCAGCAATGTAAGTAAAGCTGAGCAGATTCAGAAATGGGAACAAAAAATATCTTAATAGAAATGAGCAATATGGAATCATGATTAAAAGACTTTATGAAACAAATTTTCGATCCCATCCAAGCTCAGTTAAATGATACAAAGTAGGTATTGTAAGAAGTAGACCAAAAGGCGGAAACAGCCCTAGAAACGAGTAAGACTGTAGAGACTGATCTTAAAGCTCTTCAAGCAGAAGATACAGCAAATAAAAAGTGAATTTTGGCATTAGAGCTGGACACACATCAATATAACCTCAAATTTCGAGGATTTCCTGAAGGCGCGGAGGAAACTAGAGAGATGCAAATATTTCTAGCTCAATGGCTTGCATCAGAGCTTAAAGTAGAGGATGATATAGAGCCAACTATCATAAAAGCTCACCATTTGGGACAAAAACTCAAAGATTATAGGAAAGGACATCCTAGCTACCTTCCTTGATGCTAAGGATGCTAAGGACATCCTAGCTACCTTCCTTGATGCTAGAACAAAATGCAAAATATTAATGGAAGCAAGGATGAAAAAAAATCTACTTTTCAATGAAGCCAAAATAGAGGTATTCCCAGACTTACCACCTGAAGCGATCAGTCTGCATAGAGTCTTGAAACCTATAACATTGCAACTGCAAGAAGCAAATATTAGATATAGATGGGTGGCTGCAGCAAGAATTCAGGTCTGGCACAAAGGTACTCTTTTTCCTGCAAACCAAGAAAGTCAAGCTAACAAAAGAATTATAATGAAAAATATAGACATTAGGGTGTACACATAAATAAAACAAAATTAAATTAAAAGAGACAGTGCAAGTATCAGACATTTAAAACTAGGTTCATTAAGAACTAATTGCAATGCATATCAAACTGATGGATAAAACTTTAGACCTAAGGACCATACGCGTTTCGGCCCCTATGGGCCTTCCTCAGCAGTCAATATTCCTTATTATAAAGTGACACACATCCAAAAATACATGTATTCAGAATTTTCCCTCTGTAGTCAAGGCCAAAATCAAGACCACAGAAGCGAGTAGGAATGCCTGTTTATGATTTCTACAGGAAGCCTTGTTGTGACCTGATTCTTGTCTGTGGTTTTTTTGCTGTAAGAGAAGAGGAGAAGAAGAGGAGAGATTAGATTTATACCACACCCTTCACTCGGCGTTTCAGAGAGGCTTACAAACTTCTTTCCCTTCCCCTCCCCACAACAGACACCCTGTGAGGTCGGTGGTGCTGAGAGAGCTCTGATAGAAACGGCCCTTTCAAGAACAGCTCTGACAGAATGATGACTTGTCCAAGGTCAACCAGCAGCTGCAAGTGGAGGAGTAAGGAATCAAACCCTGTCCTCCCTCGATCCTCAGTTCTTTTCTGGGGGGTTTTGCTGTAAGAGAAGAGAAGAAGAAGAGAAGAGATTGGATTTATACCGTGCCCTTCACTCGGAGTCTCAGAGCAGCTTACAAATTTCATTCCCTTCCCCTCCCCACAACAGACACCCCGTGAAGTAGGTGGGGCTGAGAGAGTTCTGACAGAAACTGCCCTTTCAAAAACAGCTCTGACATAATGATGGTTTGCCCAAGGTCATCCAGCAGCTGCAAGTGGAGGAGTGGGGAATCAAACCCGGTCCTCCCTCAGTCCTCGGTCCGTGGTTCTTTTACAAGGTTTTTTGCTGTAAGAGAAGAAGAGATTGGATTGGAAACTCCTTTCCTTTTTCCTCCCCACAACAGACACCCTGTGAGGTAGGTGTGGCTGAAAGATCTCTGACAGAACCTGCTCTCTCAAGAACAGCTCTGACAGAACAATGGCTTGCCCAAGGTCATCCAGCAGCTGCAAGTGGAGGAGCAGGGAATCAAATCCAGTCCTCCCAGATTAGAGTCCGCACAGTTAATCACTACACCAAATGGCAAACATGCATCTGGATGTCTCTCTGTGTGCGTTGGTGCACCGCTCTGTTAGAAATTGGTGTTCACATTCTGGGTGTGTTTGGAGTTTTTCCCCACTCAGAAGTTTTAATGTATATATCATAGTGAACCTCAGGCAGTTATTTCAGGACCCCTCGTTTCTGCGTGGCTACATTGATCTGTTTGTGGCTGTGTTGGTGTGTGTGAGCTCCTCCTCTTTCTCTGCTTGTCTGAGATAGCACACCTCAAAAAATCCCAGGCTATCTAGGCCACATACCTGAGATCTCCAGGAATTTCCCAGATGGAGTTGGCAACTCCATCTCCTACTCAGGAAAGCATCAAGTTCCTTCCCGCCCCCTCAGTCTGAACCTCGGCATCCCTCTCTCCACAACATGCAGGGTCATCCATGCTCTGAAAGAGTGACTGCAACGTCTCATTGGCTGTCATAGGGTTAGGAGTGTGTGACAGGTTTTGTTTAATTTAACTCAATCTCCCTGTGTCATGTAGTAATCAGCAGCACTTGTCTCTGCATAGGCAGGAGCCAGTGCTGTGTAGTTGTTAGGAAGTGGTTCCTGTAGCCTGTTTCAAGGCTCAGAAGGGGGAAAAGAACAGGTACCAGTCTTTCTCCTCTCCAGAGGCTAAAACATATTGAGAGGGGGGGCATTGTCATGCATGGAAGCAGGGCACTGTTAAACCCCTCCTTTCTCCAGCACTGAAAAGGATCTGTTTGATGTTATTAAGTTTGGCCCTCAGTTTTGTGAAGGGTTCATGATTGAATTGGGAAAACCTTGGCAGAAGCAAAAATCGGGGCTGGATCTAGCAAAGGATTTCCATGGGGAGGTCACTGATTCACACTCCCACTGCAGAGCTGTAACTGCCCCGACACAGGTCAGAATTTGTGTGCAGCCCAGGCAGATGGTGAGTGAGCGAGTTCCACAGCCACCTCTCAGGGCGAGCACTCAGCATTCAGAAATCTTGATGGTGGCAGCAGCAGCTTCAGGGATGCCTGAGGCCCCATCAGCAGCAGGAGCAGCAATTCTGGCACCATCTGGGGAACCCCCATTCCTCCAGCAGCCAGGTGGACAGTAAGTGATGGGGGAGGGCTGACTCAATCATGATCTCTATGCCATGCCCCCCCCCAGTGGCAGTCACCAGGCTACACCAGAATGGGCACCTGGCAGGGCAGGCAGTCGGCCTCCTGGGGAGCAGGAGGGGATGGTGAAGAGGAAGGCAGTGGTGAGGCTACAGCTGCCACCACCTCCACCACCGCTACAGGCTTGTATCCCTCCTCAGTACTTCCATCCTCTTCGTCCTCCTTCTCAGCCTTCTCCACTGCCTCCTCCTCTGTGGCCTCAGGCTCCCCTGGAGAAGGCCCATTTGGCTGCCTGGCCTCCCTCCCTCTGCATAGGAAATGGGTGTCTCAGTTGGCGTGAGGGGAAAAAAGAGAGAGAGGGGAGCTTTCAACCGCCAAGTGCCATTGGTGGCAGCAGCAGCAGGAGTGCCTCGGTCCCTGGCAGTTGCAAGGTCACCCCTGTCCTGGTAACCCCCCATGCTCCCTCTCCTCCTCCTTCAGGAAAGCACCATGGCTCCACACACCCCACTTATCTTTTCGGTGGTTGTCACCAATAGGGCTATCAGGGGTGGCGGCGGCAACCTGGAGCATCAGGGGGAGTCTGAAGCAGGTCGGGCCATAGTCTCTGTGTACTGAGGGGACTGGGCACTGGAGTGGGGCTAGAGTGTCTGTGTTCTGAGGGCTCCAGACGCATTATGAGGCAAATTTTTGCAGGCGCTGCTTGTGTGGATGGGACACAGGCCACACAGCCAATGGATAGGGTAAGCTGGGTAAATCTCTGAATGACAGGCCAGGGGCCCAATTCATTCAGGGGCGTGTGGAATGTTCTCGAGTGTGCCACCACCAGATAAGGATTATACTATAGAGAGATACTTGCTACTTCATTTGTATCCTAGCTAACACAAAATTGGCATGTCATAGTTGTGAAGACATTTGCTGGAATACAGATGTCTGTCTATACTTCAGACACATTAACAGAAAGGAGGAATAGGTTTCCTTCAGTTCTTTGAAACAGTTCTTCAAAGGGTTACCATTGCAGCTTCCCACCCCTTATTCAAGAACTAAGGTTTAATCACATTAATCATGTTATATGGGCCAGTTACACAGTCTGCTTTACAGGTGTCTGACCATGGCACTTGTCTGATTACAGCCGTTTCATATTAAATGATGGTTAGAATTGCTAAGCCATATGTGTACATCTTAAAGAAGGTCATCACATTATACCCAACTGTGAGAAACTGGTAGCATGCAGGCTAGCATACTGCCCTGTAGCTATTATCTCTTTCAGCTTCCTAAATGTGCACAGATGTTAAATGTGTATATACCATAGGTTTCTGTCAAGCTGCTCATGCCAAGATATTCCACATCAAATGGTCCCAGTAACTGATTCTGCTGGATCCCAGGAGAATTTCAAGAAACATTTAACGTCTGTGTAGTTGGCAAAGGCATCATCTTTCATCATTTTTTTCTGCTACACTTCATCTGTTTGACTCTATCTTACTTTTTCAGTGCACAGAAATTTGAGTTAAAGAAGAATATTTCAGTGCACTTTTCAGTGCACAGTGCACTTTTCAGTGCACAGAAGTTTGAGTTAAAGAAGAATATTGAAAATAATA
Source organism: Lepidodactylus listeri (assembly GCA_029233225.1). Lineage (NCBI taxonomy): Eukaryota > Metazoa > Chordata > Lepidosauria > Squamata > Gekkonidae > Lepidodactylus > Lepidodactylus listeri. The sequence goes on along the minus strand of JARCFY010000001.1, from coordinate 110,074,726 downwards.
TTTTTCAATAGGGATGGGCACGAACTGGCTCATGAAGTAAAGTTTGTCACAATTTTTGGCTGGTTTGTGATCTTTGAAGCAATGTTCATGGAAGGGCGCCCAGCATGAACATCCCACAAACTTTGGTGCTGTTCGTAGCAGTTCATGGTGGTTCGTGAATGAATACATTTCCAGACAAACTATTTTTGCTCAGTTAAACTGTTTACAAAACTCTGGCAACAGGGAGGTCGAATTCTCCAGCCTTGGAAACACCAATAGGAGCCCTCCAAAGCTTATCAGGCACTGTGAGCAACCAATAACAGAGTTCCTATTTTCTCTATGGGATCAGAAAGCTTTATATATGCTCAGCTCAACACCCTTTTGTCTATTTGCAGTCACACAGAGAGGCAGGGAACTTGTTAAAAGCTGACTTGCAGAGCACATTCATTTATTCCCTCCTGATTGGCAATGCATCTTCCCTGCTGGGGTTTGGGTGTTAGGCAGACTCGGGGCTCTGAGCTGCCCTATCTCTCTACTCACACTGAACAGAGGAGCTTAGCTACTGGGTACCTTGGCTGAGTGAGGGCCCACATTTTATACCCCTGATTGTGAACTTTTCTCTTTGCTGGGGTTTGGGTGTTAGGTGGACTCTGGAATCTGAGCCATCCTGTCACTACTCCACTCTCACCAAGTGGTGGGGCTTAGCAACTGGGTACCTTTGCTGAGTGAGGACCCACATTTTAAACCCTTTTGATTGTGAACTTCTCTCCCCTGATGGGTTTGGGTGTTAGGTGGACACAGGGCTCAGGGCCACACAAGAGAGGCCGGGCCAGATGACAGGCTTGGGTGATCAGAGTTCCAGGGGTTCAGTGTTGGCAGGCTCAGGGGACTTGGTGAGGTTCCCCCCTCACCATCACCTCTGCTAAATCCTCTGTAATTGCATACCTGGCATCTTCCTGCTGCTGACCTCTCAATTCACTACTGACAACCAGTAGTGAGGCTTCTCCCTGGTTGGACTCTTTGAAGCAGAGGTGCTGTGCTGCAGGTACTCCTCCTCCTCCACAGCCTCTCCCATTTGCTGTTCCCTCTGGCCATGTCTGTTGGCATGTAGCCTCCATAGTCTTCACAGAGCTCACACTTCCATTGCAAGAGCCCTGCATTCAGGAGAGCCATGCCTTTTATCCAGAAGTCGCAGATGCTCCTGCTTCCCCTCCACTTCTCCCTGGTTAGAGGGATTAGGTCTGTGGAGGACAGAGGAGGACAAGTGTTGAGTGGGTTACACCCCTCTGGACATGGGTGTGGCATTGGCACACCTGGCACTCTGCCACACTGGGGTCACTGGGGAGGGTGCAGAAATATCTCCAAACTGAGGGCTTTCCCCCCAACCCTCTAAATCACTGCTGTGAGAGTCCTTGTCTCCAAAGAGTGGTATCTTTGGCACTGCTAAAAACTCTTTTGCCTCTGTGGAGGGCCTCAGGAATAGATCAGGGGAAGGAAGCTTTGAGACCTCAATAATGCCCTGCTAGGGCCAAGCTCCAGTGGCCTGACAGGATGAGTTTGGTGTCCAGGGGTGGGGTCCTTTGGTATGAAGGGACTGGAGGACTTCTTTCCCCATGAAGATCACCTTTTTGGGGGGGAGGGGTGGTGGCTTCGATTGCATGCCGACCAGAAGTCATTACCGACTGCTCCCAGACCTCTCACTCTTAAATCAACTCTAATTGACTATTTTGAAACAACCTGACCTAAAGTATGCCGCCTAAAGTTTCTAAGGCCAAAAAGAATCAAAAGAATGCTGGGGGAGCTCCTTTGCTGAACTTGCCAGTACCTCTTCAGCTTCTTCAGGCAATGGCAATACAAATTCTGCTGACTCTCTCCTGACACCAAAGTTTTTATTAGAAGCACTGGGGAGACAACGTCAAGAGCTAAGGCAAGATATGATGGATATGATATCACCTCTAGCCAAACACATGGAAGAATTGGAGTCTCAATGTAAACAAACAGCTCAAAAAGCAGAAGCAGCATTAAAGAAAGTTATCTCTCTGGAAAAAAAACAACACTTGAAACAACCTCTCAAGACAGTTGGCCTAGAGAAAAAAATCATGATCTGGAGTCTCACATAAGAGACAAAAACTTGAAATTCTGTGGTTTTGCATCAAATGCTGAAGCAACAACTGACCTTTCTATTTTCATGGTGTCCTGGCTGGCTGCCTCTTTAAAATCAGAGGAGGGAGTGACACCACTGATACTGTGAGCTTACTAAGAGGAAAATCTTGATGGAAGCATGTCAGCAGTGTGGCTTGGATTTTCAAGGCAGCGAAATACTTGTATTTCCATCAGAAATGCTTGTATTTCCCCAGAAATGCTTAAGATTCGAAGAGACTTAAAACCTATTATTTCTAAACTCCAGGCAGCAGGTATAAAATACCATGGGTTGCGGTCAGGTAAAATGTTTGTGAAATATCGGCAAACTCAATATATTGCATATGACTCTGTTTCTGGAGCAGCTTTGTTATCTGCATTAGGTTTGTCTCAGGTCAAATCTACATCTGACTTTCCCGCTGGAATCATTCTAGTTTCAAAAAAAACCCCATCTATACCTGTTTCTAGTTTCAAGCTGTTATGTATTGACCATGCGGTCGCCATGTGCTCACGTAATGGCAACCGCCATGTGGCCAGAGCACATGGCCAAGAAACTACCTGAGCTTCAGTCAGGTAGAACAAAGGCCAGGTGGATCCAAACTGGCCATCAATCATGTACCTAGGTTTCTCCAAGGGAACCTATGAAATGTAAATAGACTGATAAGAGCCTATCAGGCCAGTTGGGTGAGGTCAGGGGATTGTCCCTGACCAGCATAAAAGAAGGGCTTTGAGCCCTCGGTTGTATGCTTCATCCGGACCAGCAATAAAGATCATGCTGTTTCACTGTTCCATGGACTCCTGACTCCAATACTTATCAGTGGCGACGAAGGTGGGATCCCGATGAGCAACTCTCCAGCCGACCGCAGCAGCACAGTGAGCTCCGTTCGCCGGCTGCAGGTATCTCCGAGCCCCAGAGCTGCAACGCCTCACCACAAGCCGCTCCAAGCCTCGATCCTCCGGCACCAGGCAGCGCCAAGCTGCTCTGCTCCCCGCACCGCCGCAAGCCCACGAGGACAGCGCTCAAATCGCCAACGCTGCTCCTGCTCTGGTAAATATGGCAAACGCTCCGGGACCAATTACCCCTTTTGATACGTCTCGCCCAGAGATGTGGGAGTCCTGGCTCAAGACGCTGGGGTGCGCCTTCAAGGTCCGCGATATCACCGATGCGGACTTGAAGAGTGCCTGGCTCTTGAGCTCCAGAGGGGTGGAGGTCATGCGGGTGGCCCAGAACTTACTCGCCTTGCAAGACCCCACCGAGGTGTCTTATGACATACTCACCAAGACCCTCAGCGATTACTTCGCCCCGAAGCCATCAAAGCTGGCCAGACGCTGGGAGTTCATACAGCGCCAGCAGCTGCCTGGGCAGTCAGCTGCCACCTTCCTGGCTGAACTCCATCGACTAGCCGTGGGCTGCGAATTCCGCCACATGGACGACCACGTGGAGACCGCCTTCATGGAAGGGGTCCGGGAGGCCAAGCTCCACTGGCGCCTCCTCGCAATGTCGAACCCTGCCTTGGAAAAGATGCTACAAACAGCAGCGGCCTTCGAAACAATGCAAAAGGACAAGGCAGCCACCAAAGTCCACGAGGTGGCTGCTCCCGAACCTGACTCGAGCGAAGAAGAGGACGTCCACCGGATGCAACCATGCTTGAAGAAGGGTGAGCCCGGCATCTCCAGGCCCAAGGGCCAGTGCCCCGCATCTGTCTCTGTTCCCTCTTCTACTTCCCTCAACAGGCAGGCCCCAACATGCGCCAGCTGTGGGGACCACCACAACAGATGTACCTGCCACTTCCGTGATGCCGTATGCCACACCTGTGGGAAAGCAGGCCATCTCGCCCGGGCCTGCCACCTAAGGAACAACCACCGGGCCCCAGCAGCAAACTTCGAAGAAGTGGGTAGTGTCGCTCCCACAGCCACGGTAATGAACTTGCCCCAGCCCCTCCCGAGTGTGATTTCCGTGTCCCTCCGAATAGAGGGAGTTCCCTGCTCTATGGGACTGGACTCAGGGTCCGCATATTCTATTGTATCCGCCGCGATGTTCAGCCGCCTCTGCCCGAAGGGGGCACGCTGGCTTCGGCTGCTGAATGGGTTGGTCCTCTGGGACTTCCAGAAAAACCCAGTAGCTATTAAGGGGCTAGCCAGGGTCCGGGTCCAATACCACGCCTTTAATGGCCTGCTGGACCTTCTCGTGGTGGAGCGCAATCTAACCAGTCTCCTAGGTCGCGCCTGGTTCAAGCCGCTTGGAGTGCAGTGGACCGGAATACACCGCCTGGGCTCTACTGACTTATCGGCTATCTGCGAAGAATTTCCTGCCGTTTTTGATGGCTCATTGGGCTGCTACAAAGGACCTCCGGTTTCCTTCGACCTAGACCTGGCAGTCCGGCCCATACGCATGGCCGTCCGCCGGTCACCGCTCGCCTTCCAACCCAAAGTGGAGGCAGAGCTGGAAAAGCTCATAGCGCAAGGAGTGCTCGAGCCGGTCTCCCACGCCAAGTGGGAGACTCCCATTGTGACCCCCCTAAAGGCTAACGGGGAAGTCCGCATCTGTGCGGATTATAAATGTACTATTAATAAGGCATTACAGGACCATGCGTATCCAGTACCGGTGGTCAGCCACGTTCTGTCCTCCCTCGCGGGAGCCAAAATATTTGGAAAACTCGATCTGGCCCAGGCCTATCAGCAGCTTCCCGTAGACAAGGCAACAGCAGAGGCACAGATGATTGTGACTCATAAGGGAGCGTTCAAAGTAAAACGGCTCCAATTCGGGGTCAGTGTAGCGCCAGGGATTTTTCAAAATCTAATGGATTCTCTCCTCAAAGATGTTCCAGGTGTAAAACCGTTCTTCAACAACGTCCTCATTGCCGCCCTGGACGTCGACACGTTTGCAACTCGCCTGAGGATGGTGCTGCAACGGTTCCAGGATGCGGGTCTCAAGGTCCGAAAGGATAAGTGTACCCTGGGGGTCTCCTCAGTGACTTTCTTAGGTTTCGAGGTGACCGCGGACAGCATTCACCCGACCAAGGAGAAGGTAGCAGCAATTACAGGAGCGCCCCACCCATCTTCGAAGGCGGAACTGCAGGCGTTTTTGGGACTGTTGAACTTTTACCATGCCTTCCTTCTGCACAAGGCGGCTGTCGCCGAACCCCTGCATCACCTCCTGGACAAGGGGGTGGTTTGGGCCTGGGGCCCCAAGCATGATGCAGCCTTCCGGGGAGTCAAAGACTTATTAGTTTGAAATGCGGTCCTGGCACATTTCGATGAAAGGCTCCCTGTCATTCTGGCCTGTGACGCGTCTCCCTATGGTGTCGGGGCGGTCTTGGGGCACCGGCTTCCCAACCACAAGGAGGTGCCGGTAGCCTACTACTCCAGGACCCTGTCGTCGGCAGAACGGAATTACGCCCAAATCGACAAGGAGGTCCTTGCGATCGTAGCCAGTGTCAAGAAGTTCCACGACTATCTGTACGGGCGATTGTTCACCGTGGCTACGGACCATAAGCCCCTGCTGGGTCTCCTTGCCCCCCACCGGCAGACCCCTCACATGCTATCCCTGTGGGTCCTGCGGGGGTCAATTTTTTTGTCGGGCTACTCCTACGACTTGGTGCACCACCCGGGCAAGGCGATGGGACATGCCGACGCCCTCAGCCGTCTTCCCCTTCCATCCTGCAAACCAGATCCGGCTCCAGCCTTCCACGTAGCGCTCCTGGAGGACCTACCCGAGCACCCCGTACAGGTTTTGGATGTGGCCCATCGCACGCGGTGGGACTGCGTCCTGTCCCGCATCTCAGACTGGGTGGGAAGGGGGTGGCTGGAGAAACCGGGACCGGAGTTTGCCGCTTTCACGTCGTGAAGGCACGAACTCTCGGCCCACAAGGGGTGCCTGCTATGGGGATCTAGAGTGGTGATCCCTGGGCCTCTGCGGCCCCGAGTACTAGAGGCACTACACGAGGCCCACCCAGGAATAGTACGCATGAAAGCCCTGGCCCGTAGTTACATGTGGTGGCCAGGCCTGGACAAAGACATTGAGGGGTGGGTCCAGAAATGTGCCAAATGCCAAGAGTCGCAGCCAGACCCACCACACGCTCCCGTCCGACCCTGGGAATCCACTAACACACCCTGGTCCCATCTGCACCTAGACTTCGTGGGACTGGTCCAGGGCTGGTTGTTTCTTATCATTGTAGACAGCTACAGCAAGTGGCTCGAGGTGGTTCCGGTAGCATTGACATCTACCAATGCAGCTGTATGAAGTCTCTGGCCGGTCTTCGCGACACACAGAATGCCTGACACTCTCGTGACCAACAATGGGACCGCGTTTACCTCCGGCGAGTTCCAACCATTCGTGAAGGCCTGCGGTCTTCGCCACATCCGCTCCACACCGTTTCACCCTGCAACCAACGGCCAGGCCGAGCGCATGGTGAGAACAATGAAGCACGCATTAAAGAGAATGGAGCGCAGCAACTGGGAGCAGCAACTGTATAAGTTCCTGTTCAGCCAACGGAACACTCCCCACTCAGGGACCGGGCACTGGCCAGTGGAACTTCTGATGGGAAGACGACTGGAAACTGTCCTGGACCGCCTACATCCCGACCGAGCAATCACCGGGAACCCGACAACGGAGGACCAGCCAGCCGCCCGAGGGTTCGCTCCCGAAGACCCTGTATACGCCAAAAACTACGCACAGGGTCCGACCTGGCTCCCTGCAAGGATCATCCGAGTCACCAGGCCATACTCCAATGAGGTCCTTACGGAAGATGGCATAGTCTGGAAACGGCACATCGACCAGATTCGACACCATACCCAGAACCATGAGGATACCCAGGCACCCAAACTTCCTGCACCAACAGACCGTGACATCGGCACAACTCCGGAAGCAGTGCCAGACCCTGATCCAGAAACTGCGGAGATGCCGCTCATGCCCGCGGACGAAGCAGCTGCACCATCCACGCCTGAACGACCACCAAGCAGACAGGCCCTGCAAGCAGAACAACTACCTACACCACAACCTGCCAACGCAAGCAACATGCCCCGCCTTACAACCCCCCGGCACTCGGGACGTGAGCGCAGATGCCCGAACTATCTAAAAGACTATGTGTGTAGAGGGGTTCTGGACTATGGGGGGGGGGAGGGGTGTTATGTATTGACCATGCGGTCGCCATGTGCTCACGTAATAGTGACCGCCATGTGGCCAGAGCACATGGCCAAGAAACTACCTGAGCTTCAGTCAGGTAGAACAAAGGCCAGGTGGATCCAAACCGGCCACCAATCATGTACCTAGGTTTCTCCAAGGGAACCTATGAAATGTAAATAGACTGATAAGAGCCTATCAGGCCAGTTTGGTGAGGTCAGGGGATTGTCCCTGACCAGCATAAAAGAAGGGCTTTGAGCCCTGGGTTGTATGCTTCATCCGGACCAGCAATAAAGATCATGCTGTTTCACTGTTCCATGGACTCCCGACTCCAATACTTATAACAAACCATACTTGTTCTAGTTTAAAAATCACTGTCTACATCAGTTAATTGCCGTCTTGTGGTCAAGCTAGCATTACACTGCTTTAAATAGATCCTGTTGCTTACTGCTCTTCAGACCCAGGGAGTGAAATTTGAAACCAGTGTGAAAAGAGTGTAGGAAAAAACAGCAATCAAACTACTTCAGAGGGGAGGTGTAAATTTGGCCTCAGTTAGAACAAGCTGAAATTCGAGCTGTAAAAAGGAAGCCTCATTCACTGTTGACTCCAGTTAAAAGCAGCAAGCTACATGTTTCCAAAGAAACAGAGGACAGTGAAATAGAGCTTGATGCAATGTAATTCTGTAATGTAGCAAGCTACATATTTATTAGCTCAATATAAAATGTGAGGGTTGGGAGGCCTGAGGAACCGACAGGTATGTGCTCTCATGGGATGGGGGAGAAGGTTCTCCCCTAGCTTACATTGTAAGCTTCTATAGACCCAATGGTTTTCTGGGCTCCAATGTGTACTTCATCAGTTAATCAAATGTATTACCAGATTAAAACAAGAAGATAGAAGATGCTGGAATTTAGGAAGGTAATAACTTGTGTATGTTTCAATGCATAAAATGAACATTTTGAAAGAATGATAAAAGAAGAACACCATTTATGTAAAGAGATATAAATATATGTAAGGACATATAAATTGAATTGATATAAATTTACTTTATTCATTAGATGATGTGATATACAATTTATATACCTTTTTTGTTGCAAGTAATATAGTTCTTCAATTAAATAAAATTATATATATAATTTATATGCCCAGCCAGCCCAACACGTGTTTCTTTTCTTCTGCAGAATAGAAGAATTCACCATGGGTTGTGTCACTGGGCATGCTTTCCTTGCTTGCCCAGAATTGTGGGCACTGGGCACATTTCTCTTGCTTGTCTGGTGGGGCTGGAGTGCCTGCCAAGCTGTTGTGGGGTAACTTTGGGGAACCCTTGTGAGAAGTCTATTGTCACCTCTGCCTTTATTTGATTGTACTACTAATCACTTAAAATACAAAACTCTCATTTCCACTGGCCTGGTGAGGCTGGGGTGCCCACCAAGATGTCATGGGGTAACTTTGGGGAGCGCCTGTCAGAAGTCTCTTGTCATCTCTGCCTTTCTGTCTTTCAGAACCTGCCTTTGGAGACTTAGGGAGATTGCAAATGTATGGGGGATGCTTGCTTTACTTCCACTGTCTGGTGGTGGTGGGGAAGGGTGGATCTGCCCAGATGAAGTGTCCCTGAGTCTGATATCATTGCCTTGTTCTTAAGTCATTCCATAGACTCCTCTAACTGCACCTGTCTTTTCCAGAGAGAGCATTGGGGACACGTTGGGTGGGATATAACTGGGACCCCATAAATATAATCTGCCCCCAACTTGGAGAGATTGTAGCGAAGCGGATGGCACGGTGAGGTTCCCTGTGTGTCTGGTGTGTGTAGCTTGCAGGGGGTCCATTATAAACACTTTTGAACCTGTTCCTGACACTTCTCTCAAAGCACTTTCCTGGCTTGACCTTAGTCCTGTTGGGTTTGCAGTGACACAGTGGTACTGGTTCTGCTGGGCACATTGCACTGGTTCTGCTGGGCTTGTAAAAATGCTCCCCACCCTTTAGTTTCTATTTCAGAGATTCTTGGGGACTTTGATTATGTTCTGCAGGGCTTCTATTGCCCTTGCTTTTCTTGCCGGCTTTTTCTTCCATTGGAAAGAATGGAGGTTGGGGCACCTTCTTTGGGGGGCTGTAACTTCGACCCCATAAATCCAATCCTCACCAAACTTAGACAGCAGGTATATGAGAATCAACCAGACACCCTCTGTGACTTTGATGTCTTTAGCATGCTAGGAGGCCATTCTATACACTCCTGTGCCTGCACCTGTCATTTTCCCAGAAAGCACTTTTCTGGGCCTCCTTATTTGGGAGGTCACAACTCAAACTCAGTAAATTCAATCCTCACCAAATTGGAGGGCAGATAGATGAATCACAGCTGGAGATGCCCTGTGACTTTGGTGTCTATAGCATGTGATGGGGTGTGTGTTCCACCGCATCACATTTTGTCTAGCATCAAAAAGTTCAGGACAGTCTGTGGTTCGCAAACCACACATGCCATATAGAATCATAGAATTGCAGAGTTGGAAGGGGCCATACAGACCATCTAGTCCAGCCCCTGCTCAATGCAGGATCAGCCTAGAGCATCCCTGACAAGTGTTTGCCCAGTTGCTGCTTAAAGACTGCCACTAAGGGGAAGCTCACCACCTCCCTAGGCAGCTGATTCCACTGTTGAACAATTCTTACTGTAAAAAAGTTTTCCCTAATATCCAGCAGGTACCTTCCCACTCTTAATTTAAACCCATTATGGTGAGTCCTACTCTCTGCTGCCAACATGAACAGCTCCCTGACCTTCTGTGACAGCCCTTCAAATACTTAAAGAGAGCAATTACGTCCCATCTCAACCTCCTTCTCTCCAGACTAAACATTCCCAAGTCCTTCAGCCTTTCCTCATAGGGTTTGGTCTCACATTACTTAGCTTGACCCACTCTTTTAATTATACCATCTCCAAGGCTTTGTAGTAAATGGTCTGGCAAACCAAAACCACCACGATCTATTTTTACTATCTACTTTTAAAGCCCTATATGGTCTGGGGCCTGCCTACCTAAGGGACCGCCTTTCCCCATATACCCCCCAGAGAGCACTCCGGTCAGGCACCCAACATCGCCTGACCCTTCCAGGCCTGAGGGAGGCCAGGCTGGCAACCACCAGAAATAGGGCCTTCTCGGTGGCGGCCCCCCACTGGTGGAACGAGCTCCCAGAGAACATCAGGGCCCTGCGGGACCTTTTGCAATTCCGCAGGGCCTGCAAAGCGGAGCTCTTCCGCCAGGCTTATGGGGCCACCACCGGAGGGAATGGCCCTTAGTAGGGGGCTTGGCGAGCTACCTTCAGAACATCTGTGGGGGAAGCCTCCTGGTTGGAAAACAGCAGGTTGCTGGTTTTGGAGCTGGTCTAGTGTTTGCTGCCATTAGTGATTTTACTGTTAAGCTGCCTTTTAATGTGAATTTTAATGTGAATTAATGATCTTATGATGTGTTTAATCTTGTATATTATGATTTTATGTTGTTAGCCACCTAGAGCAGTCTTGCTGGCTAGGCGGGATATAAGTCGAAACAAACAAATAAATAAATAAATAAATTTTATCTTGGAGATATTTAAGTATAATTCTAGGTTTTCTGGTTTGCCATACTAAACTTGCTATAGTTTTTTCCAACTTCCGAAAGAAAATCTGATTTTTTAAAAAATCGGTAATGTTTGAAAAAAAAAATAATCTGGGTAAAATACTCATTTTAATTAATGTGATACATCCCAAAAACAAAATTTGTAGCTTTTTCCAAATTTCCGAATCCTTTTTGATTTCCATTAATAGTTTCAAATCATTATCTTGATATAATGTACTACATCTACTTAAAAGGGTGATCCCCAAATATTTTGCTTTTTTGGATATTTCAAATTTCATCTTTTCTTGTAGTTGATTTTCAACTTCCTTTGTAAAATTTTTAGTAACAATTTTAGTTTTTCTTTCATTAACTTTAAAAACTGCTACCTGACCATAATTTTTTAAGGCACCCAAAAGGTTGTCCATCGAATTAAGCGGATCTTCCAAAATAAAAACAAGATCATTGGCAAATGCCAGAAGCTTAAAAGTTTCACCTTTTATATGTAACCCCCTAACAATGTCATCCTCTCTAAAAGTATCACATAGGGTCTCTAAGGTGAAAATAAAAGTGGAGAAAGAGGGCACCTGTGTCTTACACCTTTTTGAATTGGGAAACTCAAAGTGGAGTCCCCATTAAATACTACTTTTGCCTCTTGCTTATCGTAAACCATTTTTACCATTGATAAGAATTGCTCTCCACAATTCCAGTGCTTTAGTTGCGCCAATAGGAATTCCCAATTAAGCTTATCAAATGCTTTCTCTGCATCAACAAAACAAAGAGCCAGTTGTCTCCCGGGATAAGCTTCATAATATTCTAGTATATCCAAAATGGTACGTATATTGTGCCTCAATTGTCTGCAGGATAGAAACCCTGCCTGGTCCTGGTGGATCGTTTGGGTCAAAACTTTTAAAAATCTATTAGCTAAAATTGTGGTATAGATTTTATAATCTGCATTCAAAAGGGAAATAGGTCTATAATTTTTAATATCTGATAAATTAGTATCTTGTTTTAGGATCAAAGTAATTAAAGCCTCTTTCCAAGAGGCAGGCATCTTTTTCCCTTTCATATATATTCTGCATCGTCATTTTCAAAGGGAGAGTGACTTGATCCTCAAATGCCTGGTAGAACCCTGATGGGATACAGTCAGGGCCCAGAGATTTTTTTCGTCTTAATTTTCTTAATAGTCTCAGTTATTTCCATCATTGTAATTGGTTCATTTAATAATCTTTTCTGTTCTTCTGTAATTTTTTTGTTAACAAATTTATATAGATAACAATTTCATGTTTATTATTTCCCTCTTATTTATATAGTCTCCTATAGAAGGTCTCAATAATTCCTTTTAGATCTTTCATTGTTGCACAGTCATCACCCTTTTTGTTTCTTGATATTTTTAAATATCTATCAGCCCTATCTTTTTTTTTTACTTTATAGGCCAGCCATCTAGATGGCTTATTCGCATTTTCAAACATATATTGTTTAGCATATGTCATTTTCTTTGCAAGTTCTTCTGATAAAAGGCAGTTCAGAAGGTGTTGCAATTTCTTTAAGTTATCTTTAGTTCTTTCCCTAAGGGGATCCCCCTTCAAATTATTCTATTCTTTCTTAATTTTATCTATTATAATTTGATATTTGGTTCTTTCCTGAAGCCAACTTTCCTGACATATCATTTTACCTCTCACAAATGCCTTGAATGCATCCCAAGCAATATCAATTCTTGTCTCTAAAAGTATGTTTCACTCAAAAAAAATCTACCAATTCTTTTTTACAATTTTAACAAACAACTCATTAATCAATGTCCAAACTTTCATCAACCATCTGAAACATTTTGGTGCATCTTGGAGGGTTAACATCACCAGATTATGATCCACAAATGTTCCTGGTAAAATTTCAACATCTAAAACATCTACTAACATTGTTAAAGAGGTCCAAACCATATCAAGTGTCGACCAGGATTTATATCTGGGAGAAAAAGGTAAAATCTTTTTTATCCCTATTCTTAACCCTCCAAACATCAACTAATCGAAATTCTTCTACCAATTGCATAAAGGCCAAGGGTAGTTCATTGTCTCTAGTTAGACTAGGAGTAGGTGTCTTCCTATCCTTCATTCCATCAGAAACTGTGTTAAAATCACCTACAATACACAGATCATCGTATATTTGTTTAGCTATCAGTTCTCAAAGTCTTTCAAAAAATAATTCTTGTCTCTGGTTGGGGGCATATATTTTAGCCACCAATGACTGCCTACGCACCTTAACCATTAATATTCGACCATCTGCTGATTCATGGGCCAACTCAGGAAATAAATGTTGTTTAATATACATGGCCACCTCACATTCTTTTTGTTTATCAGAAGTTACACATTTTACACCCAACTTTTTACAATCCAGTAACCTTATATTATTTTGTTTAATATGTGTCTCCTGAAGGCAGATAATAGCCAAATTTCTGGATTTGAAGAAAAAACTTTTTCCTCTTCTGGGGGATGTTCAACCCATACACGTTGATAGATAATATCTTACTTGTCTTCCTGTCCATGATTTTTGGGGGGTTTTGTCCTTCTTTTTTCACTTGTAGTCTCATAACTACACTAGATGAGGTATACTTCTTAGACCTTTTATTTTTACTTGCTCTTGGCTTCTCTTTCCCATTTTCCAAAGTTGCTTGGACTTCATCTTCTGATTCACTATATTCATCCCCTTGAACCCCAAAATTCTTTCCATATTTCCTCAGAAATTCCTCCAGCTTGAAAACTGATGTCAAACTATACCTTGTACCTTTATAATAAAATGAAATTCCTATTTTTTAATGATATTTCCCTTTTTGTGCATGGCTTGCAATGCAGGACACCAGTAATGAAAATCAATTCTCTTCTACATATGTTGCCCTCATTTGTATTAGGTAAATTTTGTACATATGGCCTATTATCTTAGTTTGATGCAGTTACAGATATGACTATTACTTAGAGAGCCAGTTTGGTGTAGTGGTTAAGTGCACAGACTCTAACCTGGGAGAACCGGGTTTGATTCCCCACTCCTCCACTTGCATCTGGCTGGATGACCTTGGGCAAGCCATAGCTCTGTACCAGCTGTTCTCTCAAGGACAGCTGTCTCAGAGCTCTCTCAGCCCCACCTACCTCACAGGGTGCCTGTTGTGGGGAGGGGAAGGGAAAGGAGTTTGTAAGCCCCTCTGAGACTCCAAGTGAGTGAAGGGCAGGGTATAAATCCAATCTCTTCTTCTTCTTCTTAGAGTAACTACCAGAAATAACCAGCAAATACCTATTACCAAGCCCCCCCCCACTTTTTTAATGAAAATCAAGTTTGAGAGGTTGTGGTTTTGATTAGTGGCTGTAGAAGATCTGTTTAGTTCTTTTCCCAACAGCCATTTCTCTGCTTTAGAGAGGTAGTCAGGCTGCTGTTCCCTCCATTAAAATCAACATGTATATCACAGTAAACACATATCTAGAATTAATTAGGTGTAAAAGAGGGAGAGGTTATGAAATGAAGCAGGAAAAAATGGATAGATACTGAATTATTAATTATCAGTGACTGAAGTTTCCCTTCAGTGTTCTTGAGGAAGCCTTGTAAATAAACAGTTGCAACTAATATGGAACATACAAAGTTAGTATTTTGTGCAGCCTTTAATTGACAGTGCTGTAACTGGCTGGTTTTTAAATTTTCTTTCTATGCCCAGAGGTCACATCCTTACTATATTTATGGCTCTTGCCCCCCACACAATGCTCATGCTGCAATAATAGCTCCTGTAGAAGATGCATGGTTTGAAGACTCCTTGGGAAGGCCAGTGGTTCAAGCTTCCTTTTGAATCTGAACCTGGATTAGTGGCTATCCATGTTTCATTCTTTATTGCTACGATCATTTGACCAGAAAATACATAAAACAATTCCATAGTTATCCATGTTAAAGAACAACAAGAGACTAAAAAAAATAGTTACCTGACTAGTAGCATCTTCAGCAGCAGCAAGATTCTGATTTAAAAGTGTTTTCAAACAAGGTATTTCCCATGTGTATGTCTGAACAGGAGGAAAGGAAATATTTGCCCCCCCAGTCGCAATGAAGAGACAGACAACAGGTTGGAATTAAACAAGGGCCACTTTATTAACTATTTACAGGAAATTGCAGCAACGGGGAAAAAATAGGCAAGCACAGGAACAGGCAAGGCAGGCATCTTTCCTAGACACGGCCTCCTTGCCCTTAGCATGGGCAGGACACCTAGCTCCGGTCTGAAGCCAGCCAATTCTGGCTCGTAACTGGCAGCCCAGCATACTGGCATCCCCCCCAGGAGCGCCTACCCCTGAGACCACATGGAACTTCAGGGAGGAGCCTAGCCTGAGAGGTTCCCAGAGGAGGCACCATTCACTGCCCCGGACCGCACTGCCCTAGAGCGGTTCCTGATGACCTCCTGTTCCCAATCGGGATATGCCGTGAGGCGCTCACCAGTTCCATTTCTGCTTGCACAAACCTGCCACAGCCAAGGCCAAGCCTCTGCTTTGGTCTTTGCTACCCCACTCAGCAACCGAGTGCCAACCGGATCCCGTGCTGCAAATCCGCTAAAAATATCTTGTTGCCCTTGTTGGATAGATGCACCCCATCAGCCCTATAGAGGTCGGGAAACTTGACCCATATATTGGGGTGCGGCAAGAAGATGCCCAAACCAGCCTCTACAACCTTCCTCATCTGGTTATTAGCCTTACACCTGGCGCGGTCAATAATCCTGGGGTCCTCCACATTACGCCACACAAGGCGGGGAAGGATAGCCGACCAAACAATCTGGACCCCAGGCCACCTCGTTCTTATCCTGGCCAAGTCAGCCCTGGCCTGTAGCACCAGGGCCACACCCTTGATAAGACCCAAGTCATTACCGCCCAGGTGTAGAACCAAGACATGAGGGGGAGGCCCCCCCTCTCTTCAAATAATAAGGGGAGGAGAGCCGGCCACCTCATGTCCCTCCTACCCAGCCACTCTACCATGGCCACCTCGCTGAGGCCAAGCTGGGAGCCGAAGGCTGTTTTCTTTGCATGATGTGCTGTCCAGAAGACCATACTGTGGCCGCAGACGGTGACCCTTCGTCTCATCCTGTGGCCTGCAGCACCTGTAAAAGGGGATCCATTACAACCAAGTTAACTGAATAACCTAAGAGACTTATAAAGAACTGGGCCTAACGTAACCTCTGTAACAGTGTGATCTCCAACGCCCAATACCCTGAACTTCCCTGGGGCAGTATCCCATAGCCGCAGCCGTTGATGCTGCCCCAATCCTAAAGGAGTGGGAACAGAAATGGATTGCGTCCAATCCAAGACAGACCAGCGCTCTTTGTGTCACGTTCCAAAATTGGAACTTCGTGAGGGGTATGAGGTCCTTGTGCCGAAACAGGTACCCAGGGTCGTCACCCCGAAAACCGATGTAACGACAGAGAGCTGAAACCGGGCATAAACCCTGCTCAGAACAAGGCCCCAACTTAATGACTGCACCCTTACCATGCTGGTCGGACTTGGATCTCTGCAGATTAATCCTAACCATGAAATCAATAATTGATACATCCCTGCGTTCAAGGGCCCTACCAGAGGCATCAGTGCGGGAACTAGCCACTAGCTCACTTACCCTGAATGCCCCCAAAAATGCAACCAGCGAAGCCGCATGAAATAGCGACGCCTCATAGCAATCGCTGCACAATAAAGGCCACAGGCAATCCAGCCCACGCAGCACAGCAGGGGTCAAAGGTTCTCTGGTATCCACCCTTCTGCCTTTTTCCCTGGACCACCCTTCGAGCATCTTCCAAAGACGGAAATCACCTGTGGAGTCTGCGTGGCCGGACGCCTTACTAGCAAAGGCCAAGGCTGATAACTTGCCCCTAATTGTATGGGCTGACAAACCCTCCCTCCTTAGCGACACGCAAAATTGCATTAAGTGTGTCACGGGGACGGGCCAAGTTTGCCTCAAACCAGCTTCAACCCTGAAGGCCAGGAACTGCTTACCCGCCTTCAAGTAAGCTCGTCGTGTGGAGGCGGCAAGGGCCATACTCATAGCCCTATTGGCTTCAGCCCTCCAATCTCCCACACTGCATCGGGCATCTGCGCTGGAAGCAGGTCGGCCTCTGGGGCCAGCTGACGAAACCTCGTCATCTGTTTGCGAGAAAGTGCATCAGTGACCCCATTGCTCACACCCGGGACATGCCTGGCTTTAAAATTTACATTAAGTTGCAAACACTGCAAAGTGAAAGCTTGGACCAAAGCCATGACCCTGGGGGATTTGGATGTCAGGGAATTAATTACATGCACAGTGGACTGGTTGTCACACCAGAAATGGACCGTCCGGTTTGCCAATTCACCGGGCCATATCCAAACTGCTGCGACAATCGGAAAAAATTCAAGGAAGGTAAGGTCCTTGACCCAACCGGCCCTGAACCAGCCCTCGGGCCAGTCCCCGGCACACCAATGCCCTCTAAAGTACACCCCGTAGCCGGAGGAGCCGGCAGCATCAGAAGCAACCTGCAATTCTGCTTCAAGCAGTAGCTCCTCCTGCCAAAGGGAAACCCCGTTGTATGAGTCCAAAAACTGCTCCCATACAAACAGGTCCTCCCTCATCCCCCTGGTAACTCTGGTCCTGTGGTGTGGAAGATGGAGGCCCTTCATGGACTCACAGAGCCTCCTCATGAAAGCACGGCCGGGCACCACAACCTTGCATGCAAAGTTGAGGTGGCCTACCAACTGCTGTAACTCCAAAAGGGTAACCTTAATCAGGGATCTAGCTGAAGCCACCCTTGCCCTTAAGGCATCTAATTTATCTCTAGGTAACCTACAACATTGGCCTATGGTGTCAATCTCTATCCCCAGAAATGTCAAGGTAGAAGCAGGGCCCTCTGTTTTTTCTTGAGCCAGAGGAACCCCAAGCTCCTCGGCAAGTACCTGAAAGCTGGACAGCAGGAATTGGCACTGGCTCGATGCCGGCCTCCCTGCAAACAAAAAATCATCCAAGTAGTGAGCCGTAGTATCCAGCCCTGTCCTGAATCTCAAGGCCCATTCTAAAAAGGAACTGAACCTTTCGAAAGCAGCACAGGACATGGAACAGCCCATGGGAAGAGCCCTGTCCATGTAATACTTGCCCTCAAAGGCAAAGCCGAGGAGCTCAAAATCCTCTGGGTGGACAGGAAGAAGCCAAAATGCAGACTTGATGTCGCATTTTGCCAACTCCGCACCAACCCCGCAAAGGTGGACCACCCTCAGGGCCTGATCAAACGAAGTATACTTAACGGAACATAACTCATGAGGAATCGCATCATTCACCGACCTCCCACGAGGGTAAGAGAGGTGATGAATGAGTCGAAATTCCCCAGGTGCCTTCTTGGGCACAACTCCCAAGGGGGAAACTCTCAAATTCTGAACTGGCGGCAAACTAAAGGGGCCCAGAACCCTACCTTCTCCACACTCCTTGGCAATTTTCTCCCGTACCACATGTTCGAGCCCACAAACGGATTTCAAATTAGGAGCAGAGAAGGGCTCTCTCAGCCCTTGGAAAGGTATACGGAAACCAAATGAAAACCCCTCCAACAAATAAATGCAGTCAAGAATGGGCGGGTACAACTGTAACCACTTCTTCAACATTCCCAGTTTAATTGGGCTAGGCCCCTTTTTCAAAAGGGGGAGCAGAAGGCCCCCCTCCCCCTCGCCAACCCCTTTTTTCCCCGCCCCTACCTTTGGGTCTAGGGCAATCTGAAAAGGCATGAGGTCCGGAGCACAAAGGGCACTCGTGGCGAAAGGAGCAATTTTTCCTGCTACAAGTCCCTTTAGAGGAAAACTCCCAGCAGAGAGGATGGCGCTGCACTCCTGGCCCAACAGGCTCACGGGGACTAATCTGCACCTGAGCCCTCTTCACTGAGTGGCCACTATGGGACCTCTCCCCTCCTGACACTCTACTAGGCGACATGATCATAAGCCAGAGATTCGGACTGACTCTATCCCAGCGCATAGCCGGGTTCATAGCCGCCCGCATCCTGAACTCCTCGTCATACAGCAGCCACGCCGGACTCGGGAAATCAGTCAATGCTTTGTAAATGATGTCCAAATACTGGATCATTGACAAAGCCCTCCAAGGCTGGTGGCAGACTATCACTGCTGCATAAATAAGGAATCCAGGAAGCCAATTAGCCCAGGTCCTATCAACCACCCGCCGCTTTAACTGCTCCTTCTCGCGGTCATCCAAATTGTCCCTATCCTTCTTTTCCATCTCTCTGTAAAGAAGGCTGAACACATCAACAAATTCCCCCTGAATAATTTTGTCTTTAGTAGCTGTAGACAGATGGTCACCTAGCGGCAAATCAGTGTCCCCGCTAGGTACTGCCCCGGGATAAACTGTCTCATAAGGAGAACAGGATGTTCCCGTATATCCCATGTTGTGAGGGAAAAGACCCCCTCCTTGCCACGAAGCATTAGGCAATGTTAGTGGACCAGGAGTCCCATAAGGTTGCCCACCAGGTGGCAAGCTAGGCGAGGTATTAATGCCCTGCTGAGAAGGGGCCCACGGCCAACTACCTACCGAACCAGTCGTGGTCAGATCCTTACCTCCCTGTCCTTGGTGCGGAGAATAGAGTGTCAATTGCTGGTTCCCCATGCCCTGTCCAGGCAGCCCCGCAGATGTCCCTGCCCCCGGGTCTGAGGCGCCCGCATCCTTTTTATCTTCTAGGAATGCCAAACGTGCCAACACCTGGGCCTGGAACGAGAAAAGAGACTCTCCCCTGGCATCAGTGGACAAAGGCGGCAAAGCCAAACCTTTTTCCAACGCCGCCAACCGCAGCAGGATAGCAGCATTCACCGGATCTTCTTCATCCTCTTCGTCCAATGGGATGGCTGGAGGCGGTCGCGCCGGAGGCCGCTTAGGCACAGGCTGCTTGCCCTTGCCCTTACCCTTTCCTTTGCCTGAAGCCATAACAGCACAAATACACTAACACAGAATAATAAAGTTAAACACCTTGGCAAAATATTACAGCAAGAAATATGATGCTAAAGGAACCCCCAAATCCAGCCACTGAACTCCAAGAAATGCAAGGCCCCAGATGCAATATATGAAATGGCTGCCCGTATCCAAGCAGCCAGTTATACTAAGCTCCCTAAAATGGCTGCCAGCCTAAGCTTACTGTCAATGCAGTGGGCCCAAAATGGCCCCTGAGGCCGAGACTAAAATTTAATCTAAAATGGCTGCCGAAGCAAAAGTGCCACAGGAGGCCTATCAGGCCTAGGGCTGGTGAGACAGGCTGCACACCGATCCCAGCCCAAACACCAAAAACTCTCCCGGCCAGGCAGCCGCTGAGGCCTATATCCCCTGCCGCCCCTGTACAGAACTGGTGTGGGTATTGTTGTTAAGGGGGGGGGGTTCAAGCTAATCGACGATCCCAGCCCAGACAGCCACTCAAACACCCCCCAGGCCTCTAGCAGGCAAGCCACGCCCCCCAGCAGTTCCCGGATGCGCGCGAATGCGCGCCGGCGTTGCTGCCTCTCCTGGCGACGGAGAGGCAAAGGAGCCCCGATCGGGCACCACGGCATTGCCAGGCGCCCGGGAGCTCGAATATTACTTGAGTACCTAGTAACTGGATTAATAAATTTTGGTTGATTTCAATAAAAGGTGTTTCATGGATTTTGTTTTAGATATTCCAGAGGAAGATAGGAAATTCTGGCAAAGAAGAAAGGAAAGTAGGCAGGTAGCTATTCCCTGTGCTTTTAATACTTATCCCTCACTGAACCCTTTTACTGATTTCTATTCTATTATATTCAGGTGAGGTAGCCGTATTGGCCTGAAGCAGCAGAACAAAGTTTGAGTCCAGCGGCACTTTTAAGACCAAAAAAGTTTTATTCATGGTATAAGTTTTCATGTGCAAGCACACACTGTATCTGGGGGAACATGCTTGTACACAAAAGCTTATTCTGTGAATAAAAGTTTGTTGGTCTTAAAGGTGCCACTGGACTCAAACTTTGTTTTATTATATTATATTTTATCAATGGTATTGTATTAACTTATGTCTCCAAGAAATTTCAAATGTACTAAAGTTTCAAAGAATTTTTATATGGAAAGAATGCAGAACACTATTATATGATCATCAGGTAATGTTTTCTTATTAAAACATAGGAAATATATAGACCTGAACACTGTTAGAAATAGGTACTAAGCTAGATAAACTCCAAATGTATCTTAGTGAACCTGACAGTGTTTCCCAACTTTGTTATAGAATAACAGATGAGTCACATATTGGAATGTTGTAGCAGTAATTGATGAGCCTCTGACTGGAGCATGGGAGAACAAATTTAGTATGAAATTTAAGAAGCAGAATTAAACTGTGAGTATATGGCTTGGTTCCAACTACATTGGGATTTTTTTTTAAAAAAATGGAAAACTGACTGCTTATTTTTTCCCAACAAAAATAAATAGCCCGTCTCTGAATTATCCTGCAGTGAGTTGATTTTAGAGTTCTCTCAACTCTCTAGGGCATAGAATGAAAGTGGCAGCTCCCCACTGAGTCTAGCTACAGTTGAATCCTATTTATGATTTGTTATGGACAGAAAGTTCATCATTTCTTGCAAAAAGAAAGATTTAGTTTGACATCAGGTTTTTATTTGAAAAAAACCCAGAGTTTAAATTAGAGAATTATTCATATGAGCTGTTGGAATTCATTCCTCAACACAGCACATGCCAAATCCCTCTCTCACATTCAAATAAGCTACTTTATTTTGCTCTCTGGATGCAAAAAGAAAGAGAACAGGCAAGTGTTTGGTGTGTGCTTGCAGTCCTTTATGTCCCTGTCTCTGTATGTGTACTAAGAGTTGAGCAGAATGAAAACAATTCACCGTTTTCCACAAATATTTTCATCACTGTTTAAAATCTTTTATTGTTCACCAATTAAGTTAATTTGCTAAGACCATTGGCCCATTGTGATACTGAAATGTAAGGCAATACTCAAGAAGGTAGTGCAAGATGTTGTCAAAATAACATTGTGTTGGGTCCTGGGGGTTAATCCGGCTAGACCAACATAGTCTCAATTGCTTTAAACTGTGAGAAGATGAGCAACTACTTTATGTGTAGACTTCATATTATGAACTTTGTCAAAGAACGCTCACTGCCTTCACTAAAACCATGATCACATGAGACAGTGAGGCACATTTCAAAAACTGCTGGGAAAAACACCATTATCATACCAACAGTCTGAAATCCCACTCTGTGTACTGTCTTGATTTGACACTATGAGACCCATCCCTTTTAATGTCGCTAGCCTTCTTTATGCCATATCTTTGTATCCTAACTTAATTAAGTGAACCAGTTTAGAGATGGCCAAAAATAAACAGGAAGGGTTCCAGAGTCAAAGCATTAATTCACACTTGTAGTTGGTATGCTATGTTGCTGAAACTTTGACTCTCACTGTTGAAACATTACTGCCTAATATGCTGTACCTTCTATAGCTATAAAACCCTTGTTTGAAATTATTCCTTTTCTCCTGTTATGTGTTATAATTCCAGATTAATTTTAATAATTTTTTTGTTATCCACAGTATCTGTTCTTAATATGCATGCTAATGACAAAACAGGATTCTCTCACTCCTACATGATGTACATGATGAAAACAATATTCAAACTCTAAACCTGCTGAGAATGATATTATTAGAATAATGTGATACTAACAGTGCACAAGAACTTAATGGATAACTTACTAAGCAAAATGCAGGCACTACATATAATCAAGGATGAACAGACCCTCCCTTAAGCCACTGGACAAGCAAATGTGAACAAACAAAAAAAGATGAGTAACCATTCAGCTCCCACCAGAATGTAGTCAAATAGAATATTCAGTTCCTAGACAACAGTTGTCGTACACAGCAGTGGAGGAAGCAGTAAGAATCCTGAGCACTCACTTTGGAGTCTACCTAAACTACTCTACCAATTATCTGTCTTCTGTTTTGGTAGCGATGCCACTGAAGTTTGTTCCAAGGCTGTAAAAAATTATGAACACAGATTCCTTACATTTTATTTCAGTCTGAATTCCCTGGGCTTCTATGTCCTTTTCTTTTCTCAGACAATCAGCAGCAAGGGGCTAGGTGCTTAGCTTACTGGAGATTCTGGAAGGAGAGGCTAATCCCCTTCTTCCTGCTCTCAATTTCACATGTACAACTCAAGCCCCAGGATTGACTCTTTGCTCACTCAGATGACTCAGTGCACCCAATTTCCTCTCTTCCTATGAAATCAGGAGTGTAGTTTCTACTCCTCAAGGAGACAACTTTAACCCCATTCTCTGATTTTGAACTTTTAATAAAACACCATAATAGGGAAATCAAAGGACTAATTTCTAAGATTTACAAAATATTGAACTCAAGCTTGAAACAAAGCACTTTGAAAACAACTTCAATGGCAAATGGACTGTCAGAACAAGATACAAGCAGAGGATTGGGGGGGATTGGTGTTCATCTAATAATTTTTCAAAGATATTCTGTATCATATTCAATATGTGTAAGGTTTTAAACCATTGGTACTTAACACCAGCACAATTAAACAGAATAAACCCAGCAATTATTAAACTGGGTTGGAAAAAATGTGGTCAGACAGGCGATTTCATACATTGCTGGTGATCCTGTCCTTTAGTTCAGAAATTTTGGACTCAAATTATACTACAAATATATCTTATTATGGGATACAACTTACCCGCTTTACTTGAAATGGTTTTGTTAGATGTATATCCGAACTCCTGTATAAGTAAAACAACAAATATATTAATATATTTCAACTTTGTTTGCAATAGCTAGAATAAAACTTGAACAAAAGTGGAAAGAAAAAACTAGTCCTACCTTGGCATGATGGCAAAATAATGTTTGAGAACACTTTGTATAGGGAAAAGTGGTTAAGCAACAATTGGTTTTGAATACTAATACTTATCAAAAGTCCTTTCAGGCAATATGGTTTCCTGTGGTTACTTACTTGGCAGAAGGAGGTGCAATCCCTGTGAATAAACATTATCAGGATTTGTTATACTTTTGAATTGCTTCTGTAGTATTATGGGATTGGGAGGAAAGAGAAGTAAACTTTGCATTGTACATTTATGGTTAAGATCAGTTATATTTCAAGTCATGTATTGTGACATTTTATGTGGTTTTTTTAATTACTGTATTGTATTAAATGACAAAATTTAATAAAACAGTAAATGGGGGTGGCGGAGTGTACTGAATGGCTGCTGGTGGTGGGAAATGTATTTTCATGTCAGGGAAGCATGGGCCATGCTTGCATGTTCCATAGGATGACTAAGTTGTATTTGGCTGTGGTCACAGATGCTAATTGAAATGGAGGGGAAGTGAGGCTATTTCCTCTGGAGGAATTTGGCATGCAGTTGTGGGATCACACATCCCTTTGTAGCTGCGGGCTGAGCCTGTCACTGTGTGATCAGATACAACTGCAGGTGAGTCAATTTTTTGCCATTTGTTTCCCTTGCACATAAACGAAGAATTGCACCTCTGCACTGAGGGCCCCCCATGGAGTATGCAATGATGTGCATACTATGAAGAGAGGGAATGGTACCAAGCTGGGATGGCATGATCAGACCATCCTGATGGCATGAGAGCATGCTTGAGCGATCAGACAAGGGAAAGTCCATCCGTGGCCTATCGTATCCAGTTAACACTGGGTTTTCCCCGGTGTCTTTTAACTCTGATTCTGTGGTGGAGCAGCACAGGTTGCTGATGGCTGTGGGATGCTTTCCAGATGTTGCTTTATATATATATATCTTCCTCTTCTTCCTCTTCCTCTTCCTCTGCTGTCTTCTTCTCTTTTGGAGGCTTTTGATGGAATTCCAAGAAAGTCTCTGCACTTTTAAGAGAGGTGATCTTCTCTTTTTTCTCATTGTAATTGAAAGCCAAACCTTCCAGAAAAATCCATCTATAAGGGGTGGCGTTCTTTTGTAAGAATTTTATCAGATTTTTGTATTGTTTTCTTCTTTTCCTTATCTCAAATGGAATGTCTTTTAGTACCTTGATTCCCACTTTTTTTATCTTTAGAATTATCCCATTAGTGGCCTTAAGCATCACATCTCTTGTTGTTCTCTTAGAGAATTTCACCACAATTTCTCCAGGCAGGTTATTCTTCTTCACAAAATCTGAATATGTCCTATAGACGATATCCATGCCACTTTGTAAATAATCCGCTTGCAAACCTGTTATTGTACCCAAAGCTTCACTTAAGATTTTTTTTAAATTCTCCATTTCTTGTTCTGGACATCTTGAAATCACATAATATAAGCTTTGTAGCTTATATTATGCTACATAAGCTTTGTAGCTTATATTATGCTACATTTGTAGCTTCAGAAGCTGATCCTTGTCAGATGCTCATTCTTTCTCCACCACTTGTAGTCTTTGATTCAATATTTTTGTTTTGGTTTCAGTAGATTTAGTTGATTTGATCACTTCTTCTATTTTAACATTGGATTCTTTAATATCTTTATGAAGAGTGTCATTGCTTTGATTCATTGTAGTCATCTGGTCCAGCAGAGGGTGCAATGTTGCTGACAACATGTTTGGGAAGTCTATAGTAGGAACAGGAAGAGAAGCTGATGTAGCTTTTGGAGAGGGTTTCCCCCAGGATGCCATTTTCTCTCCCCTGCCAGCCATTCTTCCTTCCCGGGGAAGGGAGTCTCAGTTTCAGAAAAAGTTCATTAAGGCACTTTAAGCAAACTTCCAGATCACTTGAAGTACAGATGCAGTGCCAACGAACATAGCCCTCCGCTTTGCAGATTTTTAAAAGTATGGGGGGGAACTTTTTCCCTCCCCATCCCTTGTTTTTTCCTGGCTGAGAAACACTTAAATGTCCAATTGAGTAGACCGCTGATTCACACTTCTTCTGCTCTGCACCACAGGTAGGTGCCTTTAATTTAATACTTCATTCTTTGCTCACTGACTGATGTGCTGCTTTGTGTACCCAAAGTCTCCCCCAGTGGCAGGACCTCTTGGGACAAAGAGGTGCCTCAATCTCTTGGCCAATGCCTCAAGAGAGGTGCCTGTCATGTCCCAGGCTGGGAGCCCCCTACAAGGACTCAGGGGGGGACCAGAATCTAGCCAGTACCCCTCTGGATCGCCGGGTTTGGGGTCCACTTCATACAGAGCTCCGTTGGAGTGCACCCACCATCAAGCTGCCAAAAACCAGAAGTTCCCAGATGCTGCTGTCTGATCACGCCCTTTAGTTCCATCAGGCATTTGTAGCTATGTTGGATTTAAAGGTGTGTGTGATTTCAGCCTTTGGGAATCAGTATATATGTGTTAGGGAATCTTTTATTATTTTTATTTGACTGGGAACTTTGAACTTGTATTCTTGTTTGCTTTTTACTAAAATCTCATTGGTCTCTTTCCTAGATGCCTGAAGCTTAAATTCCACCCAACAGCTGAAGTGCTTTGGCTTTGTGATGGCAGCCAACCAGTTGCACTGGGCATTGTCAAGAGCTGCCCATTTCTTTTTATTTCTTTTTTAATGTATTGGGGGGGGGGGGGAGAACAACATAGAAAAAACTCAAAATCCAGCAATTAATTTGATAGAATTTTTTACAAGGAAAAATATACCCCTGAGCCAGCCTAGGCTGGAATGGGCAGGG
Organism: Lepidodactylus listeri; assembly: GCA_029233225.1. Classification (NCBI taxonomy): domain Eukaryota; kingdom Metazoa; phylum Chordata; class Lepidosauria; order Squamata; family Gekkonidae; genus Lepidodactylus; species Lepidodactylus listeri. The sequence continues at coordinate 110,048,299 of JARCFY010000001.1, read as the reverse complement.
TAGAAATCAATAAAATAAATAAAATAAATACATGCAGTAGAGACAAAATATAACAACAGTGGTAGCAGAGCTACATATAAGTTTCTACAAAAAGTTTCCAACTGTCTATATGTTCAAATACTAATAGAGTTCTAAGATCTGGAGCATGACAAAAGACAGGAGGGCCTGGTGTGATGTGGTCCATGGAGTTGTGAAGAATCAAACTCGACTGTTCGACTGAACAAAAACAAGATCCTTGATCCACTGATTTACCAGAAGTGGGCATTTATTTTTCCACTGGCAGATAGTTTAAAAGGTATATAAGCATCCTCAAAATTCAATCAACATTCTAATACAAATTAATTTTAATAATAATTTTCTCCCAGATAAAAAGTGAATGACTGGACACACCTAAAGCATAGGTTTAAGGAATGTAACTTATGAGTTACAACTCACCCAGTTAGACACTTTACTCAGGCCTTTGCTAAAGAGTCACTGTGGTGTCCAGTATATGCTAGACACAATTTTTTTCCACTGAATAAGTTGTAACTGAAGATGCATGAAGAGAGTAGATATAAACTTTAAGGCCACATCCCATTGCTGAAGCAAAACAGGAAAATCCAGCTCCTATTTCCATTCATTCCTGAGAATCTACATATCATATTTATTAATCAAAAGCAAATATGTGTAGACAATTATTTTAAGTTTTGTTTTCTGCAGCAATCCAGAGTTTTCAGGAGCAAAAGGGACTTTGAGTCACTTAATGTTGCAAGATCATATATTGATGCCAACAGATATTGCAGTTGTAAATGTTGCTATTCAACAGAAGTTGACAAGTCTTATCTAGACTTCAGCTGAGAAAATGACAAAAACTCATAAGCATACTTTATCAATTGACCCAATGTAAAAATCCCCCTACCAATACAATGTAAAAATCCTCCTACCACTAAAAAAAAAGCAGCTTTCTTCCCAATTTTTGGGTCTGGATTGGCCCATAATGTCAATTTAGCATGTGAAAATGGATCAAATTAATATTGACATGATATTATGCATCACTGTTCTCTAGCTGAAGAAATTGCAGGAGGAATGAGATCTTCTCTAGCATAAGACGCTAATGTATTCCAACTAGAGATCTCCCCCATTTCAATGCACAAAGGACATCCTGTCTCTACTCTGACCTGTTGTTCATGAAAACCCTCTGTTTGGTATGTCTATCTTTTAATGAAGGTTATTATCAGTTTTGGGTACATTTGGCTTTTCCTGTCTCAAAGTTTCAACCTTTTAGTTAAACTTTTAAAATTCTGCTAAAGTTTTGTACAGCTTAAACTCATGCACTATCCTCACTGTTATACGCCTGCAACAGAACAAGCAGTTGAACAAAACAAAGGGAAGGAGGAGAAAGACCTGTGGCTTCTTCCAAAGTAATAGCTCCCCAATTCTCTGGAATAACAACTCTCAATTATCAGAGGTGGTGGCAGCAGTTTATGAAAACCCAATCCATCCAGGGGTTCATTGGGTAAGTGGAAATTAAATGGAAAAGGGAGGGCGGAGGGCAGCCTTCAGTCCAAGAAAAGGGCTCCTCAGCTTCTCTCCCACTCAAGGCTCTCAACTACTTCTGCAACAGTAGGTCATTCTTAATGTCGTAGAATCATAGAGTTGGAAGGGACCTCCGGGATCATCTAGTCCAACCCCCTGCACAATGCAGGAAATTCACAAATACCTCCCCCCACCACCAGTGACCCCTGCTATATGCCCAGAAGGGGGGGACACTCCAGGATCCTTTGCCAAACCAGCCTGGAGAAAAATTGCTTCCTGACCCCAACATCGTGATCAGCATTTTCCAGGGCCACAAGAACTAAGCATTGATGAAAACCTTCCTGCCCTCCCTTCTTGTGATCTGCCTAAGTTCACAGAATCAGCATTGCTGTCTGATGGCCATCCAGCCTCTGTTTGAAAACCTCCAAAGAAGGAGAGCCCATCAACTCCCGAGGAAGCCTGTTCAACTGAGGAAATGTTCTGTCAAGAAGTTCTTCCCAATGTTTAGCCAAAAACTCTTTTGATTTAATTTCAACCCATTGGTTCTGACCTGACCTTCTGGGGCAACAGAAAACAACTCCATACCATCCTCTACGTCCCTTTGTGTACTTGAAGATGGTTATCATATCACCTCTCAGTTGTCTCCTCTCCAAGCTAAACATACCCAGCTCCTTCAACCTTTCCTCCAGACCTCTCACCGTCTTCTTTGCTCTTCTCTGGACATGTTCCAGCTTTTCTAGATCCTTCTTAAATGGTGATGCCTAAAACTGAACACAATACCCCAGGTGAGGTCTAACCAGAGCAGAGTAAAATGATACCATCACTTCACATGATCTGTGGATACAGCACAAAACTGCATTTTTAGCTACCTTTTTAGCTACCGTGACACACTGCTGACTCATCTTCAGTGTATGGTCTACTAAGACCCCTAAATCTTTATCACACATACTACTGCCAATGCAAGTCTCCCCCATCCTATAATTAGACATTTGGTTTTTCCTACCTAAATGTATCCCTACTGAAATCCATTTTATTAGTTTTAGCCCAGTTTTCCAGCCTAACAAGATCATCCTGTATCCTGACTCGATCTTCTATCATATTTGCTACCCCTCCCAATTTAATGTCATCTGCAAATTTAATAATCATTCCCTCAACTGAACTGAATGTCCCAGGACAGATCCCTGAGGCACTCCACTTGTCACTTTTCTGTAAGAGGATAAGGAGCCAATCACAAGCACTTTTTGAGTGTGATCTGTCAACCAGTTACAGATCAACCTTACAGTAAATTTATTTATGTTGATTGGCAAGGGGTATATAATCCAAACTTGTCAGTGTATGAGCCCTAATTTCGACCCCTTATTACAAGGGCACAAGATGTAGAAAATTGCAGACAATGGTTTATGCCAAAATGTAGCATTCATTGTTACTTTCCTTTTAAAAAGAAGTACTGCATAACCATGCTGAGACAAATTTTTAGCTTCCTTCACAGCCGCAGAGTCATTACTGCCTCAGCCATGTAGCTGTTTGTGGAAACATTCATTTCTTACAGCCATCATAAAAGTCTCTTCCGCTCACTTAAGAGACAACACACAGAGAATGTGGCATTCTCAATGGTTTCATTACTCTCTGAAATTCTTACTACTTTGCCTTCTACGGAGATGATATAACTCTATCTCATGTTTGTGTAAAGGGAATAAGCAAATTGCCTGTCACTCCACAGAGACTAGCTCTTCATGAGAGGGAAATATTAGAATCCACCTGGAAAACAGCACGACACATTGGAATAATAACAAAATGGCATCAGAATATAACATTCAAGAAGTGTAAGAACAAATGGAACTGTTTTTCAAAAATATAAATTTTTGGCTACTACAGATTGTATATAACATCACCCTCCCCCCAAAAGGAACAATTAAAATCCAAAATTAATAGCAGTAAGAGTTGAAAAGAAAAGAATCTAGCCAGCCTGACGGAAAGGCATCTCAAACATCCAGATCTGACTTAAATTACAAACAGAGTATAAGGATGTTGTATAATAGGTTTCTCTTGTCAGGGAAAGAATCAGTGCATCTACCAAGAAGAGCATGCTCTGGCATTGTGCCTTCTAGATGGGGAGGGTTCAGATCCAGAAAGTAATGCAGTGTTTTTATCATGACATGGCATTTTGTGCTAGAAGAATGTAGGAAAAGGTGAACAAGCCATGAAAGGATCTATTTTCTGCATACCTATGCGCTGGGAGCATATGTTAATATTTATTCTCTGCTTATTCTCTGCATGTTATAGAATGGTTACCAAAGATTAAATCTTGTTCCTTGTAGCACTTGACCTTAGGCACTTTCATGGACAGTATTAACTTACCATTTATATTTGGTATTTTCTCAGGTTTATAAGTTTTACTTAAGTAAATATATCTTAATAATTATATTTTGAATATGTTTCAAGCGCCAAAGAAAACATTGTTTAGTGTACCTTAATGTTTTCCTTGGCTAAATAAAAGTTGTTCGCTGTAATTTTTATTTGCATTCTTTTTTATGTCCACATATTTTGAATTGAAGAAAGTGGTTCATTCCTGCACAGCTTTAAGGTAAAAACTATAGGTAAAGATAGATAGATAGACAGACAGACAGACAGTTTTAATTTCAGGCCCTATACAGGAAATAATAGTGAAATACAACAGTCTGAAAATACATCTGTTGGTAGACATTAAATCTTAGCTATTTAAAGAATCATGTGACTTCAAGTTCCAATGTAAGATACTGGTGATTTTGCAAAATACTGCAGAAGTCAAGATCAATTCAATAAACTACACCAGTTTGGTATAGCGGTTAAATGTGCAGACTCTAATCTGGGAGAACCAAGTTTGATTCCCCACTCCTCCACTTGCACCTGCTGGATGACCTTGGGCAAGCCATAGCTCTATACCAGCTGATCTTTCAAGGACAGTTGTCTCAGAGCTCTCTCAGCCCCACCTACCTCACAGGGTGTCTGTTGTGGGGAGGGGAAGGGAAAGGAGTTTGTAAGTTGCTCTAAAACTCCCTTGGGTAGTGAAGGGCAGGGTATTAATCCAATCTCCTCTTCTTCTCTCTCATGGAAGGTGTACAAAATTTTGTATATCTTATAAATATGCTGTAACAGCTAAGAGTTTCTAGTCTTTGAAGGGGGAACAGCCAATCACTTGTTAGTGCCTGAGCTTATCTGAATGCTATTCTAACATCTAATCACCTTTTACAAAGCTGATTGAATATGGAGGAGGGGAGTGTAGCAGCTAACAGTAGCCCTTTCTGTACTCTCCTTTTAATCCATGTTCACCATGGTCTCCTCCAAGCAATTTTGCACTAAAATCAAGTTCAACCTTCTTTTAATTCCAAACTCCGCCCCCCCCCCCCCCATTTTTGCATTATATTACCTCCCTTCAGTGGTAGGGTTGCCTGGTCTGGGTTGGAAAATACCTGGAGACTTTGGGGGTTTGGGGAGAGGCCCCAGCATTGTACAATGCCATAGAGTCCACCCTTCAAAGCAGCCATTTTTGCCAGGGAAGCCCATCTCTGTCAGCTGGAGATCAGTTGCAAAAGCAGGAAATCTCCAGGCCCCACTGGGGGCTGGCAACCCTAATCAGTGGTCAGCACAGCTGTTGCCCTCGGTTATTTGGATGCTGTTATGCCATGGACTTAAATTGCCTTGACTCGAACTACATCTGGTTTGCCAGAGCAACAGCAGATATAGAGAGTATAGATCAATCTCAGAAGGCGTGCAGAGTAAGATTAGCTCTATCTCAGGAAGAGGACAAAGTGAACATTACAGACCTGTCACTGGTGATTAGGAAACATATAATAATTTAATCTGACTCTTGGGGAGAATGTAAACTAGTGTGGCTAGAACCTCAGTGTGTGAGATGGTCTATCACAGTGCTGAACTAGATGATATGGCATCCTCAAGGACGCACTGGGGATGCCCACCATTTTGAACCAGTGAGTTCCCATATGGGAACTTCTTTAGAATGTGCCATAGAGGGCTAATTCTGGTTGGGACCACTGGGGGGGGGGGGGCTCTTGCCTTTCTCCTTTGCCATTTTTTTCTTACCTGAACTGGTGCTGGGAGAGGCATTATTTGCATGTACATCCCCAATGCCATCTCAGAGTAGGAAAACAGTAGTGGGGGGGGGGAGGCAGCAACCTCTCCTCTCCTTGTACTGTTGTGGTCCCTGCCAGAATCAGGCCCTGTAGCAGTTTAGAGTAGGGCTGGCAAGTCTTGAAAACTCACTGGTGGGGGGGAGTCCTCCTCTCGCCGGGAGTTTCTTCTGGCGCGCACGCTTTGCGCGTGCGCCCATCGACATCACCGGAAGTGATGCAGCATGTTGGGGGCGTTGCCAGGGCAACACCCCCAACATGCTGCGTCACTTCCAGGGTTGTCATTACGTCGTCCTCGCTGGACGACGTCGGGGGTGGGGTTTCCCCCCGCTGGCCAAATGCTGGCCGGCGGATCGGGAACCCCTTTAGCGGGGGATCCCCCGCCCCCCGGGCTGACTTGGCAGCCCTAGTTTAGAGGGATTCCTGTGTGGAGAACTCACGGCTTCAAAATGGTGGGTGTCCTTAGGGCCTTGGCTATTTACACTGTAGAAGACTGTCAGTAACAATCTGGTTCAAAGGACAGGTCCTGTGTGATAAAAGAATGAGCAACTGTGATCTTATATGTTAGCTTGAATTTAAATTCCAACTGAAGCTGTAAGTAGTAAATAATAAGTATCTGTGACTGACCCAGGCAGTTATCTGACTGAGGTTGGAAGTCAATACCTGTTGAAGTGTTCTTTTAAGTTTCTGCAACACAAATATCTAAGTCTACCCCTGAAAAGTGTTCAGAAGCTTCAGAATGCTGAATTCAGGATGATAACTGGAGTTGGTTGTAGGGACCACATCATTACACTCTTAGCCCATTTAAACTGGTTGCCAATTTGTTTCTGAGCTCAGTTCAAGGTATTGGTGTTGATTTTTAAAGCTGATATGACTGGGACCAGCATACCTGAAGGGTATTCCAATAAGAACCTACACAACCACTATAGTCCTCTTCTGCATCCTTGCTTCAGGTCTCTTCACCTTTTGATATGAGGTAGGTGGATGGCAACCCAAGACAGGGCATGGCACCCAAAGTATGGAACACACTTCCCAGTGAGTTTTGTCTGTTCCCTCCAGTTTTCTGTCAGGTAGATGAAAAGATTTTTGTTTCTGTGGCAGAACGAACCTGCTCTGGCCTGCAGGCCCTATTCCACCCTGCCTTCCCAGGTTTTTCCCAACACCTGGAGAGGCTTTTCTTTCTCCGGCAGCTTGCCACCATCACCTGACCTTTGTAGGAATAGCCTACTGGGAGGGTCAGGGCTCCCAGATTCTCTTCCGAGGCCTTGCCTCTGTGACTCCCACTGCCCAGCCCATGGTCACCATGGGGACAGTTTACTGCCTTGTATGCCCATGGAGGAATAGCCACTTGCCAACTGCCTGCCTTCCCCTGACAATCCTTTGAAAATAGCATGTCTGAGACAGTGGAGGTCTATGTGGAGAGAGAACCACTGCCAGCATCTTAAATTATAAAGTATCACAGCACCAGATTGAGCAAGGGATTCAAAAGAAATTGGTAAAATGCAAATCCTCTGTCCCTCTCTCTATAATGCCCTATCAGTTGTTAAAATAGGACAGGCTCCTTAAGTTTAGGATGTTACAAATATCTACATGGTTACATTACCTTGAAGCTTTCTGTAGCACTTCACATGATCAATAGCTGCCTTCTCAGTTAAGAGTTCTGTCTGCTCTCATGGATCCAGCACCCAAGGAAAAGAGGCCTTCCTCCTTGCTGCAAGGAGTTTTATCACCTCCCTTTCCCCCTCCCACTGACCAAGTCAGGTCAGAGAAGTGTTTCCTGCAGCTTCTTCCTGGAGATTATTCCTGGATATTTTCTAGCCTAAAGTCCTCCAACAACTGCTTGGAGAATGGGGGAGAACTTGACCTACCCCATTGTCTCTAACTAAATCTATTAGCATTTCTTAAGCAGTAGCTGAGGTGAGTCTAGAAAGCCCTTGACTGACCTCCACCTCCTGTGTTGCTCTCTGCCCAGAAGTGGGGGGGGGGGGGGAACGGGACTTTTAAAACTCAGATTGGAGGTTTTGCTTATTTCAAACCTCCAAATGGGAAAAAAGGTGTTTCTTTGTATTTTCATTTGACCTTTCCTCCATAATTCTTAATCCCTACTCTTATGTTTTAATTGCTGTTTTCTGTGCTTTTATATAGGCATTTTTTGTTTTGCTTTTAATTGTTTTTACAGTACTTTTTTAGTGTTTGTTTTAACTGTTAACTGCTTTGGTAGCCCTGATGAGTTGCATGATGGGGTGTAAATGTAAATAAATTTTAAAAAATCATCTTTGTTGTTCTTTTAAACTTTTGCATGAGAAATAATAGTATCCTAGTACTGCACAATAAAATGTACTTCACAGTAGCAAACCCTCTATTTTAGACACAGTGCCATATATTTTAACTGAGGGGAAAAAAGTATGGGGAAGGGTTTATTTAAAGAAGAAGAAGAGAAAAGAGTGGATTTATACCTGTCAGAGTCCCCAGCTATCAGAAACCAACAACGTTCCTTAAGTAGGAACAAGTTTATTTGATTACAGAATAGTAGGTGTTACTCCAAACACTTTTCATGCTAAGACTACCAGTATAGGGGAGGAAGGGTTAGATATACCAGGTTCAAACAAGGGCTGTCTGATGGATACAAGCCAATAAGCAACAGGTTGCAAGCGTGCCTAAATTAACAGCTTTTAGTTCCCAGCGGGAAAACAGCGAGCATCTCTAAGCATCTCCAAGGTCAAGCCTTGTCAGTGTGAGATATAAAGTGTCCAGGAGAATCGAAAGCTAAAATACCAAAGGCATTACAACCCCCCCCCCACACACACACACACTCTCCATGGCAGCATAGCTGGCATTCTGTCCACCTAAAGGGCCCCCCCACCAGGTTTCAAAGGGTACAATGTATGGAAAGCCCACAGCAGCTTCAGAGCATTAACATGGCAGTGCCGAACCCATTCATTCTCTCCGGGCCCAAAGTCTTTCCATTTGACCAAATAGAAAAGGTGGCCACACAGAAGTTTAGAGTCCAAGATCTGCTCCACCTCGTGGTGAGGTTCATCATTCAGAATCAGAGGTGGAAGGGCAGGAGGATGAGGACACCATGCATTCGGACCAGGGTCTTGCTTCAAGAGGCTGACATGAAAAACCGGATGAATTCCCTTAAGAGATTTAGGTAGGGCCAGTTCAACAGTCACCTCATTGATTTTGCACACTACAGGGATAGGCCCCACATATCACCAACCCAGTTTCCTGCTAGGTTGGAGTCCTCTCAAGTTCTTTGTAGACAGATATACAGAGTTCCCGGGTTTAATGTCCCAAGGTTCAGCCCGGTGCTTGTCAGCTTGAGCCTTGTAGGCAGCCTTAGCCTTATCCAATGCCTTTTGAACCAGAGGGCACTGGTTTTGCAATCCCTGCCACCAACCCTGTATGTCCCCCACAAGTTCAGGAGTAGAGGCTGGCAGAATTGAGAGAGGGGCTCCTTCACACCCATACAAAGCCATGAAAGGGGACACCCCAGTTGCAGAATGTCAGTGTGAGATATAAAGTGTCCAGGAGAATTGAAAGCTAAAATACCAAAGGCATTACGATTCCCCCCGCCCACTCTCTGTGGCAGCATAGCTGACAATACCCCTCCCTTCACTACCCAAGGGAGTCTCATAGTGGCTTACAAACTCCTTTCCCTTCCCATCCCCACAACAGACACCCTTTGAGGTAGGTGGGGCTGAGAGAGCTCTGACAGAAACTGTTCTTTTTCAATGGCTTGCCCAAGGTCATCCAGCAGGTGCAAGTGGAAGAGGGGGAATCACACCCAGTTCTTCCAGATTAGAGTCCGTGCACTTAACCACTACCCCAAGAAGCCAATATGTACGGGGGAGTACTCTGTATATATTAGAAAGCTTTTTACCTCCGTAATCTCAAAACCTTGACTATTCCATTTATACATATATTCCCTACCTAACAAAAATTGTATTCTGTTTTTGAAAGTTAATTTGCTTCAAGTGCCATTTCTCAAGGGTTTAGAAACAAACTGGACAACTCCTGTATTTTCAGTAGAGTTCCTGAGCTGAGAACATAAGAACTTAAGAACATAAGAGAAGCCAATGTTGGATCAGGCCAATGGCCCATCCAGTCCAACACTGTCACACAGTGGCCAAAAATACCAGGTGCTATCAGAAGGTCCAGCAGTGGGGCCAGAAGCCCTCCTACTGTCCCCCCCCCCAAGCACCAAGTGCATCACTTGTCCCAGACTGAGAGTTCCCATCTATACCTTGTGGCTAATAGCCACTGGTGGACCTCTGCTCCATATGTTTATCTAATTCCCTCTTGAAGCCATTTATGATTGTAGCTGCTACCACCGCCTGTAATTCCACGTGTTAATCATTCTTTGGGTAAAGAAGTACTTCTTTTTATCTGTTCTAACCCGATTGCTCAGAAAAAGCCTAAACTAAATATCTAAACATAGGATGGGACAGTCAAGTCTTTTACAAGAAATAATATATACATGCTACTGTAGGGCAACTCAGTCACTGAGGGGAACTGAAAATTTGATGGGGAAAATCTGCCAGACAGTTGAGGAGAAACGGAAAGTTCATAATATTCTGAAAGGGGAAAACATAGGTCACCCTTTTGTTTTGTTTCCCCACTTTCTAGATTGCAAGGTGCAAGCTCTATTTGTTTTTATCATCTATATATCTATTTCTCAAGTGTGGCCCCCATCTGTGGATAGGTAAACCCATAGATCAGAGCCAAACTGACACTAAACAGATTTTCTGCAAACCTGGGGGACTCTTCCCCCCTGGTTTGCAGAAAAATCTGAGAAATAGAGAGACTGACAGAAGGAGGTGAGAAAGAGGGGAAGATTGTAAGAGAAAGGTGGGGAGAGGGGAAGGAAGCAAAGGGGAGGAAGGACACATCCTTCCCACAAGTTTCTTATGGGTCCTCACATGCATATTTTAATAACCAAGTTGGCCAAACCTGAGGATACTTAAGTTGGATACTTAAAATTGGAGCCATGAACAGACAAAGCAGATATTTCTATAAAACTGAAAAATGCTCTAGGTTTGCAGAAAAATATGAAATCCCAAAAAGGACATTTATTTAAATCCAAAATGATAAAGAAGTGTCTGTAGTTTTAACAAACTTATGCCTTCTGTGGCTGCTGTTAGGCAAGCATAACAGGTGGCCAGGTGGCAAGCATAACAGGTGGCCAGCATTCCAGGGTTAGTTTCTGTCAGTAAAAGGGGTTGGTTACTTTCTGCTACATACAGAGGGCAGCAGTAATGGTACAATGTTAAAACTCTTGAAGCTGAATATTAAGAAATAGAATACTTACAAAAACACAGTTAAGTAATCATGGTGGTAACTGTGAAGAAATGCCGGGGGGAGGGGAGGGGTGGGGTGGAATTTTGAAAAGAGTGAAACCTGCACATTACATTTTTAAAAAGTTTTCTCTCTCTTGGTAGAGAACAGGCAGGAGAAGAGGAAGTCTAATGAATTGCTTGCAAGCCTCATCTCAGCCACCCTTTCAGAAATGCTAATCGGTCTAACGAGATCATGAGATGGGGAAATTCCCCAAACACACACACACACACACACACACACACACACACACACACACCAGTTAGACACCAGTTAGAATCAGGCCCATAGCCAGGATTTTTTTTAGTTGGGGGGCATTTAAATTTCTTAGGGGGCACTGGTTAATCAAATTAAAGGTAATGTAATTAAAGTTAAATAGACTTTCTGGGGGAAATAGAGATATGCTGTCTGGCTCAATGGGGCCACTATAGCTGGCCCTTTGTGCCAGATAGCTGCACAGGGATACCTGGCTTCTTCCCCACACCTGCTGCTCAGGGGCCCTGGGCTGGATGGGAAGTCAGGGGGCCTTGCCAATAAGTTAGGGGGACCTAGCCCCAAGATGTCCCACTGTAGCTACAGGCCTGGTATGTAGAATAATATATAAGCACACAGGCCCAGCATCAAAATGGGCGTACTCAGAGCAATTACATAAAGACTACATTAACCCATCCTTTATGGATATATATGAGCTCAAGAAAGTAAAATATATCCTTGGTAGCTGGGCATGATATATTTTTAATGCACCTATTTGAGAAAGAAATAAAAAATTTTGAGGTCTGTTTAACACAATTTATGCTCATAGAGGATCTTTGCAAAGTTATCTAGCACAGATGTTTCTATAATTGTGATACATTTGGCAAATTTAATGTTCAATTGGCCTCAAAATTTCTCATTTCTTACCTCAAGTTGAGGTTGATTCAAATTTGCCTTTGATACAAAGTATTCAATAACTGCATTCTTTTTCCAAAGTTAATTTTCCCAACATAAGCTTTTAGGTTTATTGAGCTAATGAATTTCTGGTTTTCTCTCTACCCAGCGCACCTATGTTCATATTTTAAGATATGAAATATTATACAACTGGAATTCTGAACCTAATTGTTTTTTTAACTATAAGGAAATGGGAGTACTTCCAGCTTTTTAAAAATTTTAAACATTTTTGTGTCCACCTTTCTTACAGGACAGCTGAAACCCAATGAAAGTTACAACAATCAATCAGACAATAATCACAATAAAGTAAACAACATCACTAGATCAGTGGCATACCTAGCATATTGGACACCTGGGGTGGATCATTTTTTTAGCAACCCCCCCCCATTCAACAAAAATTTATTTTATTGAACTGCACAATTCTTTCCTTCCTGCTGGCACTGCCTGGGTGTAATGTTAAATCTATTTGCCATGATTAGATTTAAAAGAACAGGCTGAAGTTCCTTCAGAACTGTTGTTGTTGTTGTTCAGTTGCACAGTCGAGTCCGACTCTTCGTGACCCCATGGACCACATCATGCCAGGCCCTCCTGTCTTCCGTCATACTCCAGAGTTTGCTTAATTTCATGTACTGTAGCTGCATAATTAAGCAAAAGTAATTCTGGAATCATAGGAGTTTCTCTACCAACATTGAAACTGATCAATTCAGGACCAATAATTGTAGTGGCCTTATTTGCAAGCCTGAAATAACACACTCCTCACATGCAATTTCAGGTGGTTGTTCTTAAAAACAGGTTTCCATTTTTCTCCTTCAAAGACCGCTGGAATACTCACCTGCTCAGAGTCTCGGGGCAAATCTCAGAAGATGCTGCCATTTTGGAACCAGGACATCAGTGATCTTCTGGCACAAGCGATGTGGAGATGGAGCAGAGTTCAGAAAACCACTTTGTTAGAGACTGCTTGGAACTGTAATCAACCCCTTTAGAGACGGAACTTCATTCTATTTTGGATTCTGATGCACAGGAGATAGCCAGAGGGGGATTAAGGCAGGGCAGTGTAGTTAAGAGAGGGGTCCCCAATGTGTGCTTGTGAGCACCACAGCACCCACTAGCAATTTTCCTAGTGCCCACCAAGTCTTTTTAGGAAGTAGGTAGAGCTTTTGCCCAGCAAGGCTTCTGATTGGCATTTGGAAGTTTGACTGGCTGTGCAGATTTTTAAAAATGTTGATTTGGAAGCAGCTACCACCACACCACAAGTATGTTCACTGTGTCAAAAGGTAAGCTGCAACAGCCATTATGTGTCTCACTCCACCATTTAGTGGCTGTGCCCATCATGTCTTGTCAGAATTCCAAAGGTGCTCGTAGGCTCAAAAAGATTGGGGACCCCTGCTTGGTTCTGAACTCTGAAGCTATCTGGGCCAGCTGCTCTCCCATCCTGACCTATCTCATGGTATTATTGTGAGGATAAAAGGACAAAGGGGCTAACAAAGGAAGAGTGGTGTAAAAAGAGAGGAAGAGAGCCATCCTCGCCAAAAGCAATTAGACAAGAGCTCTTAAATTTGAGAAGGATTTAGTGATGCCTTTTAGCAACCAATAACTAGGGATAAGCATGAACAGGGGAAATGAGGTTTGGTTTGTTTGTGGCTGAACCACAAACTGAACCCCAAACCGGGAGGCTAGGTTATGAACCAAACCAATTCATGCAGTTCGTGGCCTGACAAACCTCACTGAAAGGGACTGCAGCACCTTTACACAGGGTTTGCAAAAGGCCCAAAAAACAACTACTCTGCTGTTTTGGGCTGTCCTGTGCAGTTCCTTTAAAATTTAAGGGGACTGCAAAACAGTGCACAAAACAGCTGTGTGGCAGGCATCTGTTTTGGGCTGGGTTCTGCAGTTCCTTTAAGCTTTAGAAGGACTATAGAAAACAGCTAAAAAAACTAGCAGCCAGCAAAAGGGCGGGGGGGGGGGGTTCCCTGGGAAGAGACTTCCCTCCCACGTTTCTGCTGGCCATGGTGAGCTGCAGCCAGCAGAAAGATGGGGTGAACTGCCCAAGGAAGGCACTTCACCCCTTCCATTTAAACCCTGCTTTCTGCTCCCCGTGAAAAGTCTTGGGGAGCTAAACACAGGGTTTAAATGGCTGTGAGCCATTTAAACTGAACAACTGAGTGATTGGGAGTTTCCAGCCACTCAGCTGTTTTTTATGAAGAGCAAAAAGTAGGAGTAAACCCCTGCTTTCTGCTGTTCATGAACTGTAACCTGCTAGCATAATTCATGATAGTTCATCCTGGTTCTTCAGTTCATGAATTCCGGTTCATGAACCCTAGACAGGCCAAAATTCAAGATGAACTTTTGTGCATAAACCAGTTCAGGCCCATTCTTAACAACAACTTGAGAAAGTCACTAAAGGCAAGAATTAGCTTATGCTAAGGTGGGGGTAAAAAACAAGGAGATAGTTTGATTTAAAAAAAAAAAAAAGATTGTACAGGTGGGGAGGATTAATTATGAATTGCCTTGCTTTGGATTCTGTGGAAAGAGAAAAATTATTGTTAGACCATTCTGAATGGAATTTGAGAATTTGGCTCGGAAACTGCATTCAAATCCAAGCAGTTAACTCACTAAAATGGAGAAAAGCAATCAAGAAAAAAGAAATTAGAAGCCTTGGTTAAATATTCCAGAGGGCAATTCTAATCCCAAACTCCATCCTCCCCTCCTCCATTCTCCCAAGAGAAGGGGGAGAAAACATGTCCTATAACATATCAATTATAGGATATACTTGATGCTCTTTCTTCTTCTGTAGTTCCTCCATATTTTGGAGGAGCCTCCTGGGACTGCAGTGATTTCTCTCTTATACAAGTGGAACTTCAGTGAGGGCCCTGTGTCTTGCTAAAGGAAGCCTAGGGATCCCTTATCTAAACTGGGGTTTGAATCTGGCACTCACTCTCTCCTTTCTTGCAGTGTAGTCCCTGCTCTGTACTTGCTAGTCCACAATGATTTTAGAAACTGAAGAGCAAGGGTAGGCAATGTATTGAAAGAACTATAGTGGTCATGACTCACAGAGCCCTAACTTCCATATTTTCCCAACAAGAATGACATTCCGTGTGATGCCAGGATAGCTGGATGCTGAACTGTGTCACCCTGTTTTTTCCCATAACCTAAATCAGATTTGGGGACACCCTTTGTGTTCAAGCCAATGGCACTGTCATGGATATCCCTATGGCCCCAGAATGTGCAAACATATTTATGGCATTTGTAGAACTCAGTGCTCAGCCCCAAGCATTTTCAGTTAAAAGGATAAAGTAACAGGTGATGTGAAAGACTGGGGAGTGGGGTTGCCAGCCTCCAGGTAGGGCCTGGACATCTCCTGGAATTATAGCTAGTTCCAGATAACAGAGATTGGTATCCCTGGGTAGACTCTGTGGCATTATAATTCAGTGAGGTCCCTCCATTCCCCAAATCCTATTCTCCCCAAGCTCCACCCTGCAAAATCTTCAGATATTTCCCAACCCAGAGTTGGTAAACCTACTGGGTTCAAATCCCTCCCCTGTTGTGAAACTTGCTCAGAGACCTACTTACTCCCAGTTGAGTAGCCTATCTTACAGGGTTGGTGAGAGAGCAACACAGAAGAAGGGGGAGTCACATAGAGAAGGGGGAATCACATAGACTCCTTAGATGGAAGGCAGGATAAAAATGTGATAGATATATTCTCTACACAGCTGGGAATTATTGGAAAGCAATGTTCACAAATAAATAAGCATACAAAGGGGAAAAAAAAGAAACAACATCTGCAGCAGATCAAGAAACAAAAAAGAAACTCACCTAATGTCTACAGCAGATCAAGCACAAGTTACACAGGAGCAGAAGCTGAAAAGGAGGGAGGTGACGACTCCATTTGCTCACCCCAATCAGAAACATTTGCAAAAATTAGCAGTCCTTTAGATGTACTGGCTTGGAGATACCATCTGTGTAACTGCATACCCCCCATGTGCCTTTCTCTTCTTCCTCCCAGGAAACAAATAACAGAGGGGGAGAGGAGTAGTTTGTAATTGGCAACATAGCTTCCGGTTTCCTGCAGCTCATGGCTCTTCTTAAATTAATTCATTAATTCATTCATTAATTTATTTATTTAATTTATACCCCGCCCTATCCCATAAGTGGGCTCAGGGTGGCTTACAACATAAAACCCATAAGCAATAAAAACAATAAAACCATCAAGCAATAGATGGTACAATAAACAGTACCAAAACTCCATGCCTCATGTCAGTCTAGGCTGCCAAGTCCCCCCAGGGGGCAGGGAATTCCCTGCTAAAGGGGTCCCCAATCTGCCTGCCCGGATTCAGCTGGCAGGGGGAACCCCACCCCCAAACTGGCCTGATCAGGCCGACTGCCCCAGTGTGATGACATCACCTGGAAGTGACGTCAACATACTGGGCACGTTGCCGGGGCAACGCTCCAGCAATCGCCCCCAAAACTCTATGGTACCATAGAGTTTTGGGGCAATTGCCAGAGCATCACCCTGGAGACGTGCCCAGCATGATGGCATCACTTCTGGGTGACGTCAACATGGCGTGCGCGTGCAAAGCACGCCTACAGGGACTCCCAGACAAGGGACAGGAGTCCCTCGCTGTTAAAAAGGTAAGGCTTAGCAACCCTACGTCAGGCAGAAATAGGTACACCAGGAAACTCCAGTGCCCAAATAGTATCCAAAGCAGCAGGGCACTGGGAAATGGCCATGAACAGGGGAGGCCAGAATGGTTAAACATCCATTGCTTCAGCCAAAAGCCTGGTGGAACTGTAGTATGTCCCACAGGGCCCTGATCTCAAGTGGGAACATGTTCCACCAGGTTGGGACAAGGACCAAAAAAGCCCTTGCCCATAGAGGCATTGCCATAAGCAGGTGTGCCATCACATTCTGCACTAGGTGAAGTAGCCATGCATAGAACAAGTTACAGTAATCCAACCTGGAAGTGACTATTGCGTGGACCACTAAACCCTGGGGGGGGGGGGGGATGAGATAGGGAACCAATTGTCTGATTAGCTGAAGGTGATACAAGGCCAATCTGGCAATCAAAGTGACTAGGACCTCCACAGAGAGTGAGGAATCCAGTATCACCCCAACACTTCTTAACCTCGGTGCTGGCACCAGTGGTGCCCCACCAAAGGCCAACCCCAGTCCCCCACAACTCAGGTACAGGACCTCCATATTTGTTGGATTCAACTTCATCTGGCTCTGTTGCAACAATCCAGCCACGGCCCTTAATCCCCTGCCAAAATGTCTGGGATGGAGTCCAGCTGGCCACCCATCAACAGATAGAGCTGGTGTAATCTGCATATTGATGACAGTTCAACCCAAACCCCAAGACTAACTGGGTGAGGGGGCAAATGTAGATGTTAAATAACATTGGAGCGAGGAGTGGGTAATGTGGGGACATCCTCTCCCCTAGCCCACTCTCTGTCCTCATATACCAACATCAGCAAGGCAGTGGGTCAACAAATCATAGTTGATGGTGTCAAATTCTGCTGTCAAATCTAAAAGCAACAGCAGAACCAACCCACCTTGATCCAGGTGTCTCTGGAGGTCATTGGTGAGGGCAACCAGTGCAGTCCACCCCATGACCAGGGTAGAAGCCAGACTGGAAGGGGTCTGGTATGTAAGCATTATCTAAGAAAGCCTGGAGCTGCTCAACCACCACCTTCTCAAGTACCTTACCCAGAAACAGAGGATTCGAGACTGTGCAGTAGTTGACAGGGACTGTAGGGTTCAACAATAGTGTTTTTGAGGAACAGATATACCACAGTCTCCTTCAAGCCCCTTGGGAATATCCCTGAAGAGAGGGATAAGTTGATAATATCTCCCAAGGAGGGCCAAATCCTATCCCCACAAGCTTTGACTAGCCAGGATGGACACGGATCAAGGGGACACATGGTAGGTCTACAGCCACCAGGATCTTAACCACTTCCTCACTGGAGAGCCGACTGATGTGGTACAAAACTGGACCCGAAGACAGACAAGAGGCTTCCAGTTCCCTTACTGAATCAAGCATGACTGGGAAGTCCTGGCAGAGTGTCAAGACTTTATCTGCAAAATAGCTCGCAAATAGCTCACAGCTAATGGACAGTTCCCTATCATTTTGCTTGCCTTGAGGCAAGGTAGTCAAAGATAGAATCATCCTAAATAATTGGGCCACGAGAGCTAGCAGACAATGGAGGTCGCATTAAAAGTCTTTTTAGTGGCCTTCACTGCCATCTCATAGGATTTTATAAACAATCTATGAGATGTTCTCATAGCTTTGTCATGAGTACGCTGTCACCCTTGCTCTAGCCATCTCAGACACTATCTAAAAAGTTTGCAAGGTAAATTCATTTTTTAAAATGAATCCCATCCATAGTGGGATTGCATCCCCTGCACCTGGGGTGAACTGCCCCCTCTCCCCTGCCCTTGGTATGTCACCGCACTAGATAGCCTTAAAGATTACAAGAAATAGCAAATAAACCCCTAATAATTATTATGCCTAAAGAAGCTGCTTGGCCCATACCAAATGCCCTTCTAAATAATTCAGTTTTCCAGGTTCTCCTTAAGGCAAGTAAGGTGGAAGATTTCCTCCAGAAAGCCATTCCAAAGTAGAGAATCAAAAACTGAAAAAGCCTACGTTTGGGCTGCAATGGAATACACACTAGCCAGAGAAGGGGCCACCAGAAAGCCTTGCTGGGCAGAACACAGTTACATAGAGGGAGCAGAGGCCCTTTAAGTATGTAGGTACCAGATTACTGAGGAATTTAAAGGTAAGAACCAGCAACTTCAATTAAATTTGAAATAAATATGCAGCTAGTGAAGAGAGGTTGGGGAGGACATAATACAAGGATAGGGTAGGCACCCAAACCACTCACTGATGGCTGCTTGGTTCTATAGGCTACACATCTATACTTGAATCTTTTCAATGTATAGTATATTCGAGGTTAAGATTCCTGGGCATCAGCACAAATTGGCGCAGGTGATGAAATGCAGGTTTGGCTTGCACCAGGATGGGTTCACTCTTCCTTCCTCCCACCTATTATTCCTGAAAAAGTGAAAACATGGTGGCATTATAGAATACTTTGTACACTAGTGACACAAAAAATAACCAGGAGATTAAAATGTGTTTTATCTATCTTCTTGGATGGCCATTAATTGAAATCTGTTTCATACATTTTGTAAGCTGCAAGTCTGTTTCAGAGATGCACAAGCTATCTCACCAGCAGTGTTCCCTCTAAGCTGAGTTAGTGTGAGCAAGCTCATAGTTTTTTAGCCTCCGGCTCACAAATTTTTGTCTTAGCTCAGGAAGGATGGCTCGAGAGCAAACTAATTTATGCAGTAGCCAAATCACTCACTCACAACTTTAATGCCAGTCACTCACAAAGTAGAATTTTTGCTCACAAGACTCTGCAGCTTAGAGAGAGCATTGCTCACCAGTGAGACAAAGGCATTGGAATATTTTAAATGGAATATTTAAAATTTTGCTGAAACACCACAACATACAGCAGAACATAGAAGTGAGTTAAAAAGTCTTTGTTCAGCTCTTTAGGTTTTAAAAAGTTGTGACTTGAAAAGATTTGGCTTCAGACAGCCATATCAGAGCATCAGACCAATGATTCCAGCCTTCATTCTCCACCTTTGAATAAAATAAAAACAAAAATAGAGCAGCAGCAGGCATTGTGATTGCTGCAGCTGGTATATGGGCTAAACCTTTGGAATACGAGGACAGTGTGCAAAATTGCTGGGTCCATTGTGGTTCCTTGGTAGCTGAAAGTAACCTTAAAAAGTCCTTCAGTCTATCCCCTCTCCCCCCGGGCATCTCTGAGATAGGATGGTCCATGGAAATCACTTCATGTATTTGGTATTCTCTATGTTATTGAAATCTCATCAATCATTGTTATGATATTCCAATGTCATATTTTCAATGAGATGACAGTGAAAGTATTAACATTCTGATATGATGCAGACTTTTAGATTGGACCTGTTTCATTAGAAAGGGTGGTAGATGTATTGACTTGGATAAAATCCAAACTCTTTTTTCCCTCCAATCTATTATTCTAAGATGAGAATAGAAAGTAGAGATTTTGCTACTTGGCATAATGTAGTTTGTGTGTGTGTGTGTTAAGTGCCCTCATGTCACAGCTAAGTTATGGTGATCTCAGCAAGGGGCTTTCAGGGCATGTGACAGAGGACATTTGCCATTGCCTTTCTCTACAAAGTCTTCCTTGGTGGTCTTCCATCCAAGTACCAACCCTGTTTAGTATCCAAGATTTGATGAGATCAGGCTATACCATGATGCCTTACCTCTAAACATATAGTATTCTATGTTACAATATCATTTTTTAAAACTTCAGAAATATGAGGAAAAGATAAATGGTCTGCTGTGAGCCCTTAACATTTGGTTTATAGTATTTAATTCTCATGGAAAACATATATGCTGCCTTTATGGTTTCTTGGTATCACTGCCATTGCAAAGGCAGCATAAGGTTATGCGTTATGAGACAACGCAGAATTAGATGCCTTTGTCCTAAATACCTGGAAAAGAATGGTTTGCACTGCATCTAACAGTAGATTTGTTTTGGTGAGACATATCAGGTCAAGCCTGTCTTGTTATGCTACTTTCAACTGCAATATATTTCACATGGAGATACACTGAAGTAGGGAAGACCTTTCAGACACCATGCTATTCAACTGTCTCTGTCCAAGAATAAAAGAAGAGTCCTGCTGAATTGACCAAAGGTCCATCAAGTCTGGCATACCATTTCCCGCAACAGCCTACTAGGAAGTCCATTAGCAAGGCATGAAGGCAACAGTATGGTGCTGCCCTCCATCAGCAACAGGGACCCTGAATTATATTATCTTTGGCCACTGAGTTATCATGGCTAATATCCACTCCTCTATGTATCCTTAGGGTGGCCAAGTCTGGGTTCGAAAACACCTGGAGACTTTGGGGGTGGAGCCAGGAGAGAGCGGGGTTTGGGGAGGGGAGGGGCCTCAGCATAGTATAATGTCATAGAGACTATTCTTCAAAGCAGCCATTTTCTCCAGGGGAGCTGGTCTCTGTCAGCTGGGGATCAGTTGTAAAAGTGAGAGATCCCCAGGCCCCACCTGGGGGCTGGCAACCCTATGTATCCTACATGTATTTGTCCAGTCCCCTTTTACAGGTTCTAGTAGAAAATACTACATCTTGCCACACTCTGTCCCACAATTTATTTTCTGTCCTGAACTTACAGCCCATTAACTTAGGTGATGAAGCAATAAGAAAAATTAATCAATAATTATGCTGAATAAAACTCTGCATATTGCTTAGTAAGTTAGAAGCTTTGAAATGCAAGGTCAATGAAACAAGATTCTTTGCTGTTACATGGAACACTAACAACATCTAGCTAACAGTCTTACATTGTTTAGTGGGCAACATTATTGCTCTTAAGCTGGGCTCAAGAACCATGGGAACGGCAAGCAATTAGCAACATTTAGATAGAAACATTCCTAACACTTGGGCAGCTAGTTAGGCGGAGTTATATCGTATGATTTGTTAACAAATATGATGCTGTATGACACTGTCCCCTTCCTTTCTGTGCGTCCCCACCCCCTGGTATAAAACGCCAAGCCTCAGTAAAATCTGGGCTCGGTAGCTTTAATGGATTACCATTGCCGAGACTGACGTCATAAATAAAGGCTTTCTTCTCTACCTGATGTTCGGACCTTAGGATCATCAGGAAATCTCTATTCTTGGTTTATAGTGCTTCATTTGGTTCCCTGACCGGGAAAGAGAGGTTTCTCAGCCTAAGGGGGGCTTTTGGAGACCCTCTCAAGCCACAGCTCCGTCTAGAGCCACCGGGCTTGCGTTGAGCAAGCAGACAGGGGCCCCCTCTCGAGTTTGAGAGGTCTGTTTCCAAACAGACTCGGCGACTCTTGCCGGGAGCTGCTCGCTCTGAAGAATCCGACCAGGAGAACAAACCCTTCTGCTACAACAACTCCAGAGTCTACAGGAAACAGGCAAGTATATGAGGTTTATGGAATAGGTGAGGATACCTCTCCAGAGTGAGAGAAGGGAGGACTTGATCATCCCTCCAAGGGAAAGGTAGGGGGCAGATGTCAGTGCAGTGGGTCTGAATCACCTAAAGCCTAGCCTCCTCTCAGGAGATTTTTAGGCAGAGCTAAAGAGGACTAGAGGAGTCCTGCTCTGCTCAGGGAAGGGGGGGAAATTGTTGTGTGTGAATATGAAGATAACTGTTGTTTCTGATGACAATGTCTTTTTGAGAAACTAATTGTTGTCGGTTGCATAGTGTGTTGTTGGAACCAAAGATGATTGAATAAGGATACCTTGTGTTTCAGGGCAGTGGACTTGCTACTGTTGGCCTCCTCCCTTTTCCGTGGTGTTTCCTAGTTGTTAGCTTGTGTTGTCTGAATATGCTGAAGCCCTTCTGGCTACAGACTTGCAGAGATTTTGTGAGAGCAATTGGCCAGCTTTCCAACTCAGCAAAAGCTATATTCCCAAACTGCGGTGAGGCAATCTTTCCCTGTGCCAGGAGCTATTCCCTATATCTGTCCAGTTATGTCCAAACCAGAAACAAAAAGCTCCCACTGCTGCAGTTATTCCCTCCCGAAAAGAAAAAGAAAATTTTTTTGGCTGCCCGCTTATCTGCTGTAAGGCTCTCGAATCAGCCTGACGCAAGGAAGGCAGGAGGCTGAATTAAAATAATAAAAATAATAAAAAAGAGGCACAGCTTTCTTCTGATTAAAAGGGCTCTCCCGTGGTGATTAAAATGTTTGAAAAATGGATGTGAAAGAGTGTATCAATTGCGTTCTTGGTCTCCCCCTCCCTTTGTGTCCAGAGGTTGGTTTGTTTGTTCAAATGTTTATTGTAATTCATGTTAAAGAAAGCATTGACTCCCATAAAATTCCAGACATTCTGTGAAGCTGATTAGCCTGGCTGTTTCCTTCCAAACAAAGATTGAATTCAGTCACGGCCTTTGGGTACCCTTGTAAAATTGTATATACCTGCTTGTTTGAAGAATTAAGATGGAATGAAAATATGTTGTGGTGTTAATATATGATACAGGTATTCTGTAAATAAGATGGTAGAAATACTGTACAGATACAAATGCCGGTAGTAAATCAATGAATGGTTTCCTGGAGGTGTAATAATCTTGCAGAGTTCTCTCAAGGTGATTTGCCAGTCCAGGCTGTTGCTTTTTAAAACTTTTAAGTCAATTTTAAGTTGTTATACAGTCTTTTGAAAGGGACAAATGATTTATAAGGTTAGTAAAACTTAAAGGTTACTTTGCAATAATGTTCATATCTCAGCTGGTCTGAGCAGAGCTAATTGTTTTGTTTATAAAGCTGTGTCAGAATTATTTCAGTACAGAAAATTTTTGGCCTCTGGAAGCGAGTGAGAGTCGCATAACAGACCAAAGTTATAAGTTATACAAGGAAAATGATTATATATTGAAGATTTGTAAGTACATGCCCTGCCTTTTATTGTGTAAAAGGGTACAAAGTTTGTTACTGTGTCATTCTAATAATGAGAAACTGTTTTAGTTTAATTCCTGGAGTCAAACTGTTTTTTTTTTTTCTTGCAAAGGAGTCTCCTGTTCGCCACCCCCCCCCTTTTTTTCTTTCTCTCCCCTTTCTCAGGACAGAATGTCCTAAACGGAATCCAATTTATGTTCAAATAAGCAGATGCTATGACACCTAATGTTAATATTTTAATGACAGATTCTGGTTGGTCTCACGATTGTAAAAGATTGTAACAGCCCTTGCTAAGCCGGGAGAGTAAAGTGTGGCTATTTATAAAATATTCCAGGTACATTATTGGGAGTTAATTTTCAGGATAGGCAGGAAAAGGGGGGTGGGGAAGGACCTAGAATCTTTGTTGTTGTTGTTGTTGTTGTTACACAATCACACACTCCTTTGATTTAATTTTAAGTTCTGAATACGCTTTCTCCTTGAGTCTAAATATTTTGTTTCCATTTCATTTTCCTTCTCCTCAAAACAATTTTTTTTCCTGAGTTTTATCTGTTCATAGGAGAAAATATTTTTTTTATGCACCATGGCCTTGCAGAGACAATGAGAAAAAGGGGAGGCTTACCCTCCTTCTGTTATGACTGATAATGGAAAGTAATGATGCCAGTGGTTAAAGTACGTTGTTTGGAGGTGGGAAATGCTGTGCAGCAATCTATACTGGATGGGGGAGCCCCCCCCCCCCTTTGGACTGAGATGGTGAGAGTTGCTGAAAAAGATTCTGGAATGTGGTTCCATTAAACATCAGCTGAATGATGTTGTCCTGAGTTGGCATGAGGAAAAAGCAGATTACACCTGCTAAAGAGACTGATGTGTTTGACGGTTTATATTTGGACTGATCAAGTGAGGAAATGGGAAGGTGTCCCCCCCCCCCCTTCTGCAGAAACTTTTCCCTCCATACGGAGCCTGCATTCAGAGACAGAGCAAAATTGCCTTGCAGTTTTACAGCAATGGATATTGACGGCAATCCTGACACTGTTCTGTTAATTCAAAAACTGTTTTCTTTTAAGAAGCCATGATTTATTCTCATTGGACAGAAGAATGTCTTTTCCTTGATTTTTGATTTCCTTAAACGTTCCAGAAGGTCAGCCAGGATTGGAACCTGTTCTTAAAAACCTGGTTAAAGAAACACCAAAACACATGGCTCTGGAAGTGCAAAGACTGTTTCACCTACATTTATTTTATTATACAGGACTTTGCCATAGGTACTGCCCCTCAAAATCCATGCACTAGGTCTTTCCAGGGAAAAGGTAGTATGTTTTGTTTCATTTAATTTATAGCGGGCTTTCTACATGGCATAGCAAAAGGCTGCTCTACAAATAGGGGAAAAGTGCTCAATAGTTTATCTGATTCATCTGTTTCCTTTATGTTCCAAAAGTATGATGGCAAAATAACTAATCCTATTGGAGCTTTCAAAATGCCACACCTTGTTTAACTGTTTCCTTAGCATTGTAAGAATGCTAATGGTTGCTAAAGCTTATACAGGGGGGAATGAGCTAAGGTTGGTATCAGTGAACTAAGAGGAAATTTGTTGTAAGCACAATTTAAAGAACACTCTGCCACTGACTTGACCTAGCTAACCTTGGTAAGCACATTTAGCCTCTTTCTGGCATAGAGAGACATATATATATGTATTAAGTCTTATTGGTGAACCAAATCACAGGAATGGAAATCAATCATGAAGGTATATTCAAATATTCACTTTGGTTCATTGCCTGCATGCTGGGAAAAATGTTAAGATGCTGACAGAGAGTTACCCTGCTCATAACCTTGCTTTTTCTCGATAAATCATAACTGTGTGTACTCTTGATTTCAAATAGCTTCAGTTGGATGAAGAACATGCTCGTACCCATATCTGCTACGTTAAATACTTTTACAGCTTCATACCCTGGGAAGAAATAAGCCTATTGTTTGGCTAAAATTGTTACATCTTTATTGTTACACTAAATCTTTATTCTAAGGTTTGCCCTCATCTGCTAAAGTAGCTAAGCCAAAAGGCCTTGGTTCCACTGGTTTAATTTACAGTTTACCCCTCCTCAGTGGGTCATCGCTCCAAAATCTAATCCAACATCTGTGATGACCCAAAACGTGTCTCATCACCCTGCTTTTCTCCAGTCAGCCTGGGAGAACACAACCAATGGTTGCTAAACCCTTGCTGGGACTTTTAACAAGGTCTGGTTCATCGTCGAGAAGGTGCACTGGGCATTCCTTCCACCACCTGGATATTCCTGCTGCTGCTCTTCATTTCACAAGCACAGGCTATAAGCCAGTGACATGACTGTGTCAGAGCTACTTACAGAAACTTTCAGGTTTCCCAGACTCTTGTCTATCACACTGACTATAACTGCTTAACCTCAAATGTTTCTTTGTGCCTTTACCAGAATACCTCATACCATGTGTGCCACCAACCTCCTAAACCTGTGTGTTTCAAACCCCAGGCTTATTCTGTTGGAGCTCGTATTAATATTTATTCTTATAAAGCAGGTCCGGGGAAAACATTCATTCCTGGGAGTCTTCTTGCTAGTAACCTAACCATTTATCCTAAAGGTTATCTTTCTGTATGCTTCAATGTTTGTGCTGCTATTTCCAAACAGGCATCTCAAAGCCATCAGAGGAGTTGTGGAAACCAATGGTGGGAGACTCAATATGCTCAAGAAAAGATATATTTGTACACTCTTATTATGTCTCTTATGGCAGTACTACTACTGGTCCAGATAATCTTTTTTTTTTTGTCTCTGGGACAGGTTTCCAATGCATATAAAGTTTTTGCACTCCCTTATGTATTTCTACTCCGCCTCCAACTTCCAGCTCCTCCAAACAAACAGTTTATGGTAATTGCAATAGATAGAAGGGGTGTAGATCCTTATGGTCATATCATGATGGAATTAATAGGTTCACCCCCTCACCCAGAAGAAACGCGTGTACATAGAGAGTTCTGGCAAGAAATGGGCAAGCAGATAGAAAACCCCCCATTCACTAAGAATTGTTTATTGATCTTGCAGAGTGAATAGCATCTGAAATGAGTGTTAAAAATTGTTATGTATGTGTGGGGACAAGCATGGGTGAACAATAACCATTGGAGGTAAGGGGGCTAGATTTAATAAATATTACTGCTGCTAATTTAACATGGAAAAATAGGAATTGCCCCACTAAATGGACCTTACAGCACCCTTTAGTTAAAAACCTATGTATTCTTCGACAGGGTCCTTATTTCAATTATTTAATAGTCTGCTTGGGTATGCAATCAATATAAGCCTCAACTGTATATGAATTTCTCGGCTACTAATGTTTCTTTTGTCTCTACACCACAGGTGAATACTAAGTCTCTGCTTGATATATATTATCGTTTACTTTGTACTGATTTGTTTGAATGGGAAGCTCCTGATCACTTAGATTAAATTTGTGAAATACCTGCTTATGCTATTCTGCCCCACAACTGGAAAGGAGCTTGTGTTCTTGGCACAATTCAACCCAGCTTCTTCCTGCTGCCTATCTCTACAAGAGAGCGATTGGAAATACCTGTATATAATACTCTGGGCCGGCAAAAGACGTTCCACTCGCATTGATGCCTGGCAAGGCAATAAATGGCCCCCAGAGAGAATTATCCAAGATTATGGGCCCACTACACGGGCAACTAATGGAACTTATGGCTATTGGACCCCCCCCCCCATTTACAGGCTGAGCCTTATTATTCGTTTGCAGGCTGTCTTAAAAATCATAACTAATGAAATTTCACTTGCTCTTAACTACTTGCAGTAACCAACAGGCACATGTGCCCAGCAGTGCATCAAAATAGCCTGGCACTGGACTTCCTCCTAGCTGCAAAAGGAGGCGTTTGCAGAAAGTTTAAATTTCACCAATAGCTGCCTACAGATCAATGACAACGGAAAGGTGATAGAGCAGATAACCGACAGAATGAGACGTGGACAAGTTTCAGACGTGGACAAGGTTGCTGGATACTGAAGGGTTTCTGGGAAGTCTGTTTGCGAACTGGAAAAAGATTCTCTTAATGATTGGTATTGCTCTAGGTGGACTGCTGATAATGCCTTGTTTGATTCATATGGTCAGATCAATGGTGCGTAGATCAGTAGAAGCAGCGGTGAGAAATATAGATGCTGCAAGACTCTTATATGTGCAAAATGTAAGACAGCGCTATCAATATGTAGAACTATCACAAATAGGTGAACCACATGTCTATGAATAAAGGTGGGCAGCTCTCCCACTTCGTGGCAGAGCGCCCAGTGGGGGGAATGAAGCAATAAGAAAAATTAATCAATAATTATGCTGAATAAAACTCTGCATATTGCTTAGTAAGTTAGAAGCTTTGAAATGCAAGGTCAATGAAACAAGATTCTTTGCTGTTACATGGAACACTAACAACATCTAGCTAACAGTCTTACATTGTTTAGTGGGCAACATTATTGCTCTTAGGCTGGGCTCAAGAACCATGGGAACGGCAAGCAATTAGCAACATTTAGATAGAAACATTCCTAACACTTGGGCAGCTAGTTAGGCGGAGTTATATCGTATGATTTGTTAACAAATATGATGCTGTATGACACTGTCCCCTTCCTTTCTGTGCGTCCCCACCCCCTGGTATAAAACGCCAAGCCTCAGTAAAATCTGGGCTCGGTAGCTTTAATGGATTACCATTGCCGAGACTGACGTCATAAATAAAGGCTTTCTTCTCTACCTGATGTTCGGACCTTAGGATCATCAGGAAATCTCTATTCTTGGTTTATAGTGCTTCAGTGACACCAAATTATACAAGGGGCAACCCACAAGAAACTTGTGGGGAGGAGGCATTCCCCCACCTTTACTTCCTTCCCTCTCCCTCCTCCCCCTTTCTTTCTCTCCCCAAGCCAATCCCTCCTTCTTTTTCTTTATAACCCTTCACCAAGTCAACCCTCTTTCTTTGTCTTTCTCTCCCCCCCACAAGCCAATCCCCCTTCTTTCTCTCCCCCCCCAAGAAAATAACCCCATCTTTCCCTTTCCTGAGTAAATGTAGGCTCAGCCACAAAGCTACCCACCGCTTTCTCCATCCCTCTTCGCTCCCGGCTTCCTAAAAGAGGAAAAGCCTGCAAAGGCCTCATCCCTAGGAAAGCCGTTGCTAAAGGCAGTCATGTGCTCTAAACAGTCACTTTCCAAGGAGGGGGAGAGAAGGCTCCTCATCTTCGGTAAGTCTGTTCTTTGTGCATGAGCAGAAAAGGCTGTACTTTTGGAGGGGGGGTTAGGTATTCACCGAATCCCTTTAAAAAAGTTTTTAGATTTTTCTGCACACCTGGGGAGTGCCCCAAGTGTGCAGGATAATCTCTTTCCCCTCCATGTGCCCCCAATTTATGAAAATAAGTATCCGCATGCAGGGGGCCATGTTGGGAATTAGATATATAGATAGGAGAGGGCAAAAAGGACTTTCTGTCAACTTTCTCTATTCCACACATAATTTTCTAAACCTCTATCATATCTTTCATTAACCATCTTTCCCATAAACAAGGGGCATCAAACCTTTTTAGTTTGAGGACCACACCGAGATACAGAAACCAATTTGTGGTTCAGGCCAGGGTGGGTTTTGCCTTCTTTTACAAAAACCATTGTCTTGATATTGATGAAAATTGATATACAGTCTCCCAGTCTCCTTCATACTCTCCTTCTTCACTCACACAGCTTATTCCTTCCTCATTTTGTTTTTTATATTGTACATTCCTCAGTTATTATAGGAATGGTAAAGGTGGTAGACTCTCCCTTTTAGAGACAGGTATTTGGGGCATGTGGCTCAAGTGGTTAAGATGCTGAACTGCAGACCAGTAGTTCAGCAGTTTGAGACCCGAGTGCTGTATGATGGAGTGAGCTCCCATCTCTGGTCCTGCCAACCTAGCAGTTTGAAAGCAAGAAATTGCCAGTAGATAAATAAGTACCAATTTGGTGGGAAGGTAACAGCGTTCCATGCGCCTTGACATCTAGTCATGTCGGCCAAATTACCACAAAAATGTCTTCAGACAGTGCTGGCTCTTCGGCTTGGAAATAGAGATGAGCACTGCATCCTTAGAGTCGTATTTGACTGGCTTTCGAGCAAGGGAAACTTTTACCTATTTGAGGCATGCATGGTGCTGTTTATACTTCACTCAAGTGTACTGGGTTTGTTCTCAGGCATCCTGTTGGAGGCACAGAGCTGACTTCAGCACTCAGCAGCCTCTGATTAGGTCAGATGTTTTATTTTTATTGTCTCCTTGACTGCTGATGAAAAAAAATCCATTGTTCAGCAGAGGCTAGGGTTGTCAACCTCCAGGCTGACTATTACAGCTGATCTCCAGATGAGAGAGATCAGTTCCCTTGGAGAAAATGGCTGCTTTGGAGGGCAGACTCTATGGCATTATAGCCCCTTCCCAAACCATGTTCTCCCCATGCACCCCCCAATTCCAGGTATTTCCCAACCTAGACCGCATAACCATAGCAGGAGCCCCTGAGCCATAGTTTGGACACTTCTGTCATAAATTAAAAACTGCAGGACTTCCGGTTTTGGTGGCTTGCTGGCAGGCATGCTCCATCGGTGCTCTGATGTGGGCTGCTCATGACAGTGGTGGTTGGGAGGGGTACCGGATGAATCCCCCCCATGAGCCCTCGTAGGGGGCTCACAGCCTGGGGCATGAGAGGTGCTTCTCCTGAGGCAATGGCCAAAGGATTGAGGTTCCTCTTTGCTCTAATAGGTCCCGCTGCCATGGAACCAGTAATGGCAACAAGAGACGCACACCGGGACAAGCAAGCAGAATGGTCAAGCGCTTTCCTTACCTGTTGCTAGAAGCATCCAATGAAGTGTGGGTTTTGACAGCATTTACTCAGACAAGTGCTCAAGCACATAGCTCCTGAACCTCAATCTTAAAGCGGGGGGGGGGATCCCACCCAGAGAAAGAAAAAAGTTTTTTTATAACTTCAGCGAAGGGGAGGGGAGAAGTGAACTACCACTGAGCTAGAGTGGAGTGCTAATAAGTCAAAAACGTCTGACTTAACAGACTACAGAGACTTTTAAGAACTTTTCCTTAATATAAACAAACACGTGTCTAATTTTTTAAAAAAATGGTGCAGAAGGTGAGACCTTCTCCCGGAACTGCCAGCTCAGCTACACCAGCTGTGAGACCGGAAGCAAATACTGACTTCCCTAATATGTTAGCTACTGTATTTCACCCTCTGCTGGACCAGATGACTAATCTGAACAATAATTTTGAGACTCTCTAGAAGCAGTTAAAGGAAACTAATTTCAAAACAGAAGATACAGCAAAATCATTGAAAAAAGTTGATGCCAATACTAATAAGCTAAATCAGAGACTGCAGGCAGTGGAAAAAAAAGAGATCCTCTGATGAACAACAGCTGCTACAACTTCAAATGGAAAAGTCCGCATATGCCCTGAGATTTCAAAGTATCCCAGAGCAAAAAGGGGAAGATCTCAAGAAACCTTTAAATGAAGCTTTGGAACCAGTAGCAGATCTTAAAGCAGAACTTACACAAAGCAAGATGGATATGGTCTATCGGACCTATTCAGACTATATCAAGAAAAACAATCTGCCTGGTGAAACATTTGTGAAATTCTCCAAAAGATATATTAGGGACCAGATCCTTAAAGTGATTAATGGGACTATCCTAAAAATCGTAGGCAAAGAAATTAGAGTTCTAAAGGACATTCGAGATAAGAAAAAAGAGGAAGCAATATAAAAATCTGATATCCTTTTTGCAGAAAAATTCCACTCTCTACAGATGGATTACTCCGGAAGGGCTCATCTTCAAATTCAAGGAGAAAAAAAGAGACTCTATTGCAAAAGCTACAGCTTTTTTGGAGCAGTACCAAAAAACAAGAAAGGCGAAGGTAACAACAGAGGACAACAGGACAGCAGAAAACAATGGCAACCACGAATTGGGAAGTTATAGTGATACATCGTCCAGTTTTGAAGGACAAGGCTCTGAATCTGATTTAGGGGCAGTTGCTCCTAAACGCCTTAAAGTCAGATGGGAATATAATAAAAATAAGCATAGAGGGAAATCTGAGAAAAAATAAGGGACATGTGACGCTGTAATCTGATGTATTAATTGTACTTGAAAACACCTATTTTAGCTAAAATTTAGCTTGATAATCATACTTTCTATTTTAGCTTCATCTTGATGAAATACTGAATTAAGCACTGTAGCAACATAATTGACCACTGCTACTTGGATTTTAGTGGTTTTCTTTTCTTTCTCCTCAAGTCTGTAGATACCCCTTCCTTTTTTCTTGTGTAGGATGTAGAAAAGCAATAAAAATATTAAAAATTATAAAAAGCAATAAAAATTATAAAAAATAAATAAATTAATTAAAAACTGCAAAAATACAAGTTTTTTAGTTTAGTTATTTTATGACTGAAAGTTTACACAACAGCTCTGGACTCTGCAACAGTTTTATGCACCTGCAGTGCTAAAATGTTATTTATTATGTTATTTTACTTGATTATCATATCACGCCAGTTTTCTTTCAGTCACAATTCAAGGTGTTGAAGTTGACTTTTAAAGCTCCATATAGCTTGGGCCTAGCATACCTGAAGGATGGCCTACTAGTTTATAACCCTACCCAGTCATCTTCTGAGTCCCAGTTTTGGGTGGCCCCCACCTTCTGAAAGTAGGCATATGGCAAGCTAGGAGAGAGCCTTCTTCATCAAAACTCTGGAACTCTCTCCCAAGAGAAACTCACCTGCCCTCTCCTGTTGCTGACTTCTACCAATGAGGCTGTTTCCCCCCCTCAAATGACATTCCCTCAGTGATCCCTCCTTCCTGCCTTTGTTTTTATATTTTTGGCACCAAATCACACAATTATGTATGTGCATAAAAGTTTAAAAATAGGCCACTAATCTGTAGAGTAGTACCAGGGGTAGACACAGGAAAATGCATCCATACTCAGTGGACTAGAGTACATATATATAAAACATATTTTACACAATTAAGCAGCAAGTTCTGATCAGATGTTGTCCCAAGAACACAGACAGATATAAAGAGATATTAACTCTTCCTTTTTTCTCTAAAACATCAGCAGATTTCTCCACAGGGGCAGCAGGGGGGATGGGGATTCGAATCTGCCTGACTTATTCTATTGCAGAAACTAAACATACAATGGGAGAACAGTTATAAAAAAAATAAAACCAGTCACAACTACCTTTAAATATAATATAGGGAAACATTTGTCTTTCTAGAGAGAAATAAAAGAGAATATTGCTCGCAGTCTTAAAAAAACTACAACCAGTGTTATTAAAACTCTCCTCTCTGGAGATCTAAGAAATATAATAATTGTCATATAAAAACCACATTGAAGTATAATGGGACAAAGATATTTCATATTGTCAAATAGCATTTCAGGGGAAGAAAGATGCTATATAAAATACTTTCCAATGCATTATTGAGTAATGTTACCAAGCAGAGCAAAATTATTTCAAATATTTTTTAAGAAGCAGAAAAGAAAGACAACCTGTGAAATACAAATAGTTCAAACAACCAAGTAGCTCAAACATCAAGTATTAAATTCTATAACAAACAAATTCTAACAGGAAGTGGTGGAACAGGCTGCTCCAGCCTGCAGGCCCTATTTCACCCTGTTCTCTAAAGTTTTCCCAATACCTGGAGAGGCTTTTCTCTCTCTCTGGTAACCTGGCCCCAACACCTGACCTTTGTAGGACTTGCCTGCTGAGAGGGTCAGGACTTTCAGCTTCCCTTCTAAGTTCTGAGGCATGCCCCTGGGTCTTCTGCTGCCCAGCACCTGGTCACCATGGAGACAGTTTACTGCCTTGTGTGCCCTTGGAGGAACAGCTGCTTGCCAACTGCCCACCTTTCCCTGGCACTCCTTTTAAAATAGCATGTCCAAGACAGTGGAGGTCTATGTGGTACAGAGAACCACTACCAGCATCAAAAGTTATGAAGTATTTATTAAGAAGAAAATATTCTCTAACATACTTTTAGCACAGCACCAGATTGAGCAAGGGATTCAAAAGAAATGGGTAAAATGCAATTTCTCTGTCCCTCTCTATATACATGCCCTATGTGAAAATATAGGACAGGCTCTCTAGTTTAGGAAGTTACAGATCTCTACATAGTTCAAATACCTTAAAGCTTCCTTCGTGATGACAAGGCCACCACACGGCTAATGGCCACCTACTCCAGAACTCAGTTAAGAGTTTTGTCTCCTCTGATGCATCAGGCATGAAAGATATCTCCTCTTTGAAGCAAGGAGTTTTTATCATCTTTGTTTCCAGTCAGGCCAGGTCAAGGAGGCTTTTCCTGACATCTCCAGAAATGTCCTTCCTGGAGATTATTTCTGGAGCCTTTCTAGTCTAAAGTCCTCCAAACCTCTGTTTCCTGCTTGGAGAAGGGGAAGAACTTGACCTACCCATTATCTCTCCTGCTAGATCTATTAGTTCTTAAGAGGTAGTTGAGGTTTACACAGAGCTTCTTTATTTAATCAGCAAAAGAGGCAGTTGCTCAGGGACCACCAATGTCAGGGCCCACCACCAGGCCCATAGTAATTCTCCCATTAATTAATTATTACATTATTAACAAAATTTATTTTCCTGCCTTTCTGTCCTTATCAGGTCCACCAAGGTGACTAACAGATTTTTAAAAAGATAAATAATTAAAACACATCAAAATAATTAAAACAAAACAAAAACACATAATTGCAACAATTAAAATCAAGAAGGCCCTCTCCTGGTTGCCACACACTTAATTTCAGAAGGTGGAAGCACCTTAAGTAGTGTCTCAGAAGATCACCATAATGGTTGGATAGATTTGAAGGGAGTTAGTGATTGCTTAAGTATGTTGGTCTCAAGACTTCAAAGGTCAGCACCAGCAATCTGAGTTGTGCTACGAAATAGATTTGAAACCAGTGTATATGATGCCTATGACCCACTCTAGTCAGCTTTCTGGCTGCAGCATTCTGTACCAGTTAAAGTTTTCTAACATTTTAAAATAGAGTGCACTGCAGTAAACTAATCTAGATGTAACCAGGGCATGCTCCACAGTGGCTACATCTTTTCTGTTCAAGAAAGGTCATAGTTAGCTAACTAACTGAAGCCAATAAAAGACACTTCTGGCCAAAGCTGCTACCTGTTTATCCAGCAGAGTCCAACATAACCCTTAAACTATAGGACTTTTTTCTTCAAGGGAATGAAATCCAGAACATGTGACAATTTAAGTCCCAGGTTAGACCTTCCACTAACCAATTGTACTTCCGTCTTGCTGGAATTAAACTTTAGTTTATTAGCCCACATCCACTCCAAAACTGACTCCAGGTACTGATTCAGGGACTCTACAGGGACTCTAGAATCAGGTAGAAATCATGAGTGTCATTAGGATAATAGTGACAACTCATTTGAAATCTCTAGCTTTGGGGGGGGGGGGTTAAGTCAAGGGAGAAAAAGTGTTGTGCACTCTGTGATGTCACTTCTGTAATCCCCTATCCAGGACAGCCCTGGGTTAAGACCATGCAGATTAGGAGACATTCCTAGAGTAGCACAGATGATCTTTCAAAAGTGATGTCACAGCTTCCATGACCCCTCACCCATTTTTCTCTCTCATTTGAGCTCAGGAGATGGGTGTACAGGGGCAGATGCTTGCTTAGCTTGTGTGAGCAGATGGTAACCTTCACTTACATCAGCCCTGTAGCCAGGAAATTTTTCAGTGTGGGGGGGGCACTGGACTTTGGGGAGTGTTGTGCCCACCATGATTGACTTTCCTCCTCCCACTCCATTTAAAGAGTGAGGAGGAGAGCTGAAGAATAGGCAGCCAGGCAGCAGGGCAGTGAGTAGTGCTCACTGCCCTGCTGTTTGACTGCCTCCTTGGCTCTCCAAGCCAGCCCAGGTATAGTGAGGCAGTGGGCCAGGCCAACCTCTAATGGGCCATTCTCACTGTGCCAGCCACCAAGTCAGGTCTCCCTGTATTTTGACTGCTCCATTGGCTCTCCAAGCAGGCACAGGTACAGTGAGGTGGCAGGGCAAACTATTAGAGAATGGCCTGCCCAGGTGCCTCACTGTGTCTCCACCAGCCAACCAGCGAGAATGGCCCACCCCTGCCCAGTTGGTTCTCTGAGAGCTTTCAGGTGAGCCATACTCTCCTCCTCCCATGCCCCCAACACAGGAGGGGAGGGGGTGGAGAGTTTGAGCCATAAGGGGGCTTTGTCTTAATTGATAAGGGGCTCCGTCGCTAAAGCTCCACCACTGCCTACGGCCCTCACTTGCATGTCTGTAAAATTTAGGTAAAATAGGACTCCAGTCCAATAGATTCTGCTCTATATACCTGCTTGGATGCTTTTCATAGACTAGACAATACTTGATGCATGTGTTAGAAAATGTGTTGTCTACAGATCGGGGGTTGGGAAAAGCATTGCATGATCATTCACATATGCTAATTTGAAAAGGCATCATTTCCTAAGAACATGGACTAATATGTATTAAAGCATAACTAAGAATTAGCCCACTGAAAGAGAGTTGACAACTTTTACCCATTTGCAGGAGGTACAAGATTAATCTAATGGGGGTAAGAATAAAAGGGGAGTCCTGTTTGATTAGATCAATACTCTAACTAGTCCAACATTCTGCAAAACACGATTTCCAACCTCTGACAGATGTATAAGTAAGAAATGGAAATCAGAAGTACTTCTAAGATTGATGGGGACAAATAGATAAACACTAATCAGATTAGTCTGATGAAAATTTACCGATCTACAACCTAAACAATATCGTGCGTAGAAGTTTTTCCTACATTACGTAAAACATATAAACACATCAATGCAACTTGGTAACAGTTTACAACCAAAGTAATTTGCAGTGTTATTTTAAGCAGAATCATAACCTTCTAAATCCATTGTCATCAGCGTGTTTAGGAGGGTGTAACTCTGTCTGAGACTTCACTGGTATTCAATATTGTCTAATTTATGGTTTATTGCTCAGTACTACCTTAATAATCCTTTGGTTTATAGAGTCATAAAAAGATTTCTAATAATTAATTCTCATGGAGTTTCAGGATTCATTAATAATATTTTATTAAGGCAAATGCATTTTGACATGAAACGTCATGTTCCTCCTAACACAGGGGACTGTAGTGCATGAAAAACACATACCAATTATTTGGAAATGTTTAAAGAAATTGTATAGATTGAAAGGTATCATTACCAAGTTAATTAAATTATACATACTATTAAAACATACAGTTTATAGCCCTGACCTGAATAGCCCAGGCAAGCCTGATCTTGTCAGATCTCAGAAGCTAAGCTAAGTACTTGGATGGGAGACCTCCAAGAAATACTAGGGCCGGGACACAGAGACAGACAACAGCAAGCCAGCTCTCTGAACATTCAAGCCCCACCAGGGGCCACTGGAAGTCAACCACGACTCCCAAGCACATACACATTACTCACCTCAAAACCACATACAGTGTATTCCAAAAATGTACTTAAAAATACATTATTCCAAAATACATATCTGAATCAAATTCTCCTTTCAGTTAACCGCTCCTTTCACCAAACATCCAAAGTGTTAAATACTCATCCTGTTAAATTATTTTAAAATCAAAGTAAATATTTTTTGAACTGAAATTAGAATGTAACAAGCATGAGACCCATATGGACTTGTGGGGGCATTTAATTTTCCCCTGCTCTGATATTTTCCCTTTCCCTTTCCAGAAAGCCACCTAGATTCTCCCCTTTCCCAGATTTCTTCTTACCTACCAGCCAACCTGGCTATATATGCCCCTCTGTCTGCAGCTTTCCCTCTTTCCTTCCTTCCTCTGCCCAGAAAAAATCTGGCATAGTCCCAGACACCAGGCCAAGTTGTGCAGGGCCATCCATGCTGGGCTCAGTTGGGAACCTGCAAGTACTTGTGGGGAGCACATCATTTTCCCCTGTATCCTCCTCCCCACACTATTTCCTCCTAGCTTCTGCCATATCCTCACCATGCCCTACTTTATTTTCTCCTACCTACCCATCAAACTACCTATCATCTGACCCCAACTTCAGCTGTATTTATTACTTTTTTATCCTGTGTTTATCTACAGTCTACAAAGTAACTTACATTGTTCTCCTCTCTTCCATTTTATCCTTACACCAACCCTATAAAGTAGGTTAGGCTGTGTGACTGGTCCAAAGTCACCCAGTGAGCTTCCTTGGCAGAGTGGGGATTCAAACCTGTTTTTTTCCAGATAGTTATCTAAAACTCTAATCACTACGCTGGCTATCATGGGGACACCTGTTGAACAGTAGCAAGAAGTTGGGCCTGGGTGAGTGATACAAGTTTAGTGGTATCAAGTTACCCAGAAATTGCTGATGGGCATATCCCTGATGGGTTCTCTTGCACTGGAAAGGCCCTGCCCCTTCTCCCTGCCTTTTACTGTCAGAAACCAAGGCTTGAACACTAGCAGTACTGTTGTGACTGCCTAGCAACAGCCACTGAAAGCATCCATTTTTAAAGCTACAGGCACTCTTTTATCATGGGACGGGCATTCAAGTCCCAGGCTGTGATCATATGCACAATTAGATCTGACATAGGTGCGAATGCCAGGCAGATTTAATGGGAGATACCAGACAACAACATCTGGGAAGTGCCCTGCAGCCATCAGAAACCCATTTTGCTCCGGCACAGAAGTGGAGTTAAAAGATACCAGGGAAAATCCAGTAGTAAATGGGCTGTGACGGACCACGGGCAGAGTTTCCCATCTGATCACTCCAGCGCACTCTCATGGCATTGGGATGGTCTGATGAGGCCATCCTGACTCCATGACCCCCCTTCACAGTCTGCGCATCATCACAAACTCAATAGAGAACCCTCAGTATGGAGGCACAATTCATCAATCCCTCGTTTAAGTGCATGGGGGAAATGGGACAGTCCCCCCCACAACTCACCCGCAGTTGCATCTGATCACACACTGACAGACTGCACCTGCAGCTTCAAAGGGAGGCATGATCATGCAACTGTGGGTCAAATTCCTCCAGAGGAAATAGCCTCCCCCCCCCCCCTTATCTCACGCATGGGATCGCAACCCCAATGTGTGTGTATGTCTGTGTGTTAGATTTCAGAATTTTCTGCAAACCTTGGACCTTTTCTGTCTTTGGCCATGTTGAGAATCAGATATAATGATGCAGGTAGATCCCACAGAGTCAGTTCCAAACACAACTATCAAAGGATTCAATATGTGATAGGGATGCTATGAATTTAGCAGTGAACACTTTCAGTTGTTGAATTTACCAAATCTGAAGGTGGCAGTCAGAGGTAAACCAGTCACTTGGTGTGTTCAGTTTATGCAGAACAGCTTGGAATGCCTGCTGAACTGGTTTGCACTGGGTTTTCCCAAAACAGCACATGATCAAAGACACTGTCAGTTCAGACATTGGTGTCCACTAGCTCCACCAAAGATTATGTAGATGAATACCAATAGTATTTTATTGTAACAATGCATTCATTGATGATTGATCCATATGAATTGTGTTTGATTCAATGAGTGATATAATTGTACCTGCTCAGCAGAGACCACACACAGTAGTAGTACTCAATCTAGCTCCCCAGGACTCAACAGAGATTTTAGTTTCTTATTTCATTACATATGCTAATTCATTCAGTCCTCACATATACATCCTCTGAATTTTAGTGTATTTCTTTTTCAGAATAGTATATTAGAATACTGAATGTAATGCAAGGAATATTGGGATGTTTTGCTGCATCCACCTCAAAAAAGAAAGAAACATGCTGTTAAGTGACCTCCATACCTGAGAGGAGAAAATGGAGAGTATCAGTTTACTTCCCACAATTAGAAAATATACCTTTACACATTTATCTGCTATTTTGACATATGTATTGCTTTACAACTGTTGACCTTATAACCTTAGCTTGTTGTTTAGTTTTGTTTTTGCACACCTTCATCATGTTACATGTTAATTTGCTGTTCCGCCACTGTCTATAAGCCTAAACTATATCTACCATTCCAATGTATTTGAAAAAGTGTGCAGGCAATGAAAGCTAATACTTGGAATAAAACTTTGTTGGTATAAAAGATGCAACTGGACTCTAAATTTGTTTAATCCAGCTGTGTGAGAATATGCATGCATGATAAGCCAGTTGCAGTGTACTGCATGGTTAGTGAGGAATACAGTGCTGAACATTAATGAACAGAATGACAAACTATCAAACTGTTCATCAGAAAATCATGTGTCTGAATTTCTGCACCCAGCATACAATGTGCAAGCTGAACTGGTGAACTGAATCTTTGCCCTCACATTTCAAGACACAAAACTATGGGATAAACTAGGATTACTTATTTATGGATGATCTGCATAAGACATCTAAAAAGTTAGAGAGGATTACTCCTAATGAGCAATCTGTACTAGCTGCCAGAATTTGGGCAATTCTGTTCTGGCTTGAAACTTGGCAACAGCAACTGCAACTTTGTTTATAGCAGCCTGAACAGAAAACTGTTCTGAGAGGTTTAAGCCTTATCTCTTTCTCCAGTGAGCTTCTTAAGAAACTAAGGGTTTAGCTCATACTGCTTATTACCAAGAGAATCACCCTCTCCAACCCCATCATACCCCTACCAACAAACCCATGGAAATCTGCCTTGGAAACACTCCTTGCATCTTTAGATGCCTCAGGGTTCTTGTTCGATAGTGTTACAAGAAAATTCCTGCCATCTATAGCTAGACATGGATCAGTCACATGGATCAATCACATGGATCAGTCCTAATTGTTATTAACCTAAACAATATTAAGTGGCTGGAGTAAAGCCTCCTTGACAAGGCAGTCTCACTTATTTCCTGGCAAAACCACTAAACCAGGGGTGGGCAAATTGCGGCCCGGGGGCCACATGTGGCCCGCCACAGAGTTTTTTGTGGCCCGCCAAGAAGATTTCAGGACTTCAAGAAAATTGAGCCTAAATTCAATTTGCTCTCTTATCCCATCACTGCTGATATTGATACAGCACCTGAGGAGCTGCAGCTTGAACTTACTGACATGCAGTCAGATCACACTGTGAAAGAAATGTTTAATGCTGTGACATTAGCTGACTTTAGCAAATCTTTGTCTGCTGAAAAAATTCCATGTATGAAGAAATTTGCTGGGAAAATGTTCTCTATATTTGGGTCCACATATATTTGTGAGCAAAGTTTTTCTTGCATGAAGATCAACAAGAGTAAATATAGATGCTCTTTGACAGACATTAACTTGCAGGCTGTGATGAGAATCTCAACAAGCAATCTCACTCCTGATTTCAAAAAAGTTGTAGAAAAGTGTGATAGGGTACATTTGTCTCATTAAACTGATTCTAAAATTAAATGTGCTTGCAGCTATAGTTGATATGAAATTAGCACAATAAATAAATTGACTAAAACTACCACTATTTAATTCAATTTATATTTATTGATTTTTATGATTCAATTTATACCTTTTCTGAAATGCAAAGTTAACTAATGAATGCAATCATTTAAAAAGGTGTGGCCCTCCGCTAACCTCTGCTCCCACAAAGTGGCCCCCGAGCCAAAACAATTGCCCACCCCTGCACTAAACTATTCCTATAACATTCAGATTGGATAGATGGTGGTTCAGAAGCAAACAGCCTGTACTACAAAGGCAGAACCTGTTTCTATAACTTGTCCATTAATTCTTCCTATTGGCTGACCTGTTCCAGACACTCATTTCAGCCCTGACCTTTCTGGAAGCCTCATGTTCCAGTTGATTAACGAGAATGGTCCAAATCATACACTGTACACAATGGCAGTAAATGAACACAATATTTTTACAATATAGCGGATCATCCTGTATATATAATTCCCTTACATATTGGCCATTCCCAGCTCTCCTATTGGCTGTGCAGTGCACTCCATCTGCCATTGGCCTATCAACCACCACTCAAGAGTGTTTGCATGCCATTACCTGGGTGCTGGGTCCACTCCTCTCCCTTGCCTACTGCCAGCCTGGAGACTCTTCCCTCACAGAACAAACTATCAAAACAGCTGTATCTCCTGATGAAGACACTTCTTCTTGGTTCATTTGGGACTAACTTTTCCCTCAGTGACTGTTGCTAGGCAACCAAGGAAAAAGGCAAAGGAAGGAATCCGTTTCCAGGCCTTTGTGGGGAACTCGTTGGGACCAGTCCTGACTAGGGTTGCCAGCCTCCGGGTTGGGAAATTGCTGGATATTCTGTGGTGGAGTCTAAGGAAGTCAGAGTCTGGTGAGGGGACAGGCCTCAGCTGGACAGAATGTCATAGAGCCTGCCCTCCAAAGCAGATTTTCTCTGTGGGGGAGAAATCTGCTGTCTGGAGTTTAGTTGTGATATCCGGCAATCTTCAGGCTCCACCTGGAGGTTGGCTACCCTGGGTGTAGCAGTTAGTGCTTCAGAGCAGGGTCTGCCAGACCCAGGTTCTTGCTGTGGAACTTGAGTGGGTGATTTCGGACCAGCCACACACTTTCAGCCTAATCTATTTCACAGGGTTGTTGTGCAGATCAAATGGGGGAGAGGAGAACGATGTAAGGTGCTTTAGTCTCTACTGTGGAGAAAGACTGTACTTTTCCTCCTGGGGAACCTTTCCTGCCAATCTCCTAGTGAGGACTGGAGATCACTCAGGATTAAAACTGCTTTCCAGATGTTAGAGATCAGGGGCAGATAATGGTAAGTTGATGGTTGGCTGGGAAGGAGATAGAGTTTCCAACTCCATGTTGGGAAATTCCTGGAGATTTGAGGGGTGCAGCCAGGAGTGGGTGGGGTTTGAGGAGGGGTGGGACATCAGACAGGTACAATGTCATAGACTCCACCATCCAAACAAGCCATTCTCTCCTGGGGGACCACTGCTGCCAAACTCCAGGTGAAGGCTGGCGATTACTCAGAATTAAAACTGCTCTCCCGATGGAGGGATCAGTTCCTCTGGAGAAAACGGCTGCTTTGCAGGGTGGACTCTGTGTTATTATATCCTGCTGAGGTTGCTTCCTTCCTGCTTGGGACCCCATTGCAGAGAAAGACTGAATTTTTCCAAGGTAGAGGCTGCAGGCAGGGGAGAGATGGAAAGCTAAAGTCAGATGGGCAGATAAGGCTAGGTTGATGGTTGGCTGGGAAGGTTGTCACCTCCAGGCTGGGGAATTCCTGGAGATTTGAGAGATGGAGCCTGGAGAGGGTGGGGTAGAGGGGTGGGACCTCAGATAGGTACAATGCTATAGACTCCACCCTCCAAACCAGTGATTTTCTCCTGGGAAAACATTGTTGTCAATCTCCAGGTGAGGTCTGGAGATCACTCAGAATTACAACTTCTCTTCAGATGGCAGAGATAGTTCTCCTGGAGAAAATGGTGGGCTCTGTGTCATTATACCCTGCTGAGGTGACAGCCAATGTGACGTAGCAGTTAGCACTTCAGAGCAGGGTCTTCCACACCCAGCTTCTTCATGTGGAAGCTGATTGGGTGATTTCAGAAGCAGACTTTCAGCATAACCTACTTCACAGGGTTGAGCGGGAGAGGAGTATGATGAGAGCTGCTTTGGTCATCACTGTGGAGAAAAACTGTACTTTTCCTAGGTAGAGGCTACAGGGAGGGGAGAAGAGATGGAAACCTGAAGTCAGAGGGGCAGATAATGGTATGTTGATGTTTGGCTGGGAAGGAAATAGGGTTGCCACCTCTGGGTTGG
The DNA here is from genome assembly GCA_029233225.1 of Lepidodactylus listeri. Taxonomy (NCBI): domain Eukaryota; kingdom Metazoa; phylum Chordata; class Lepidosauria; order Squamata; family Gekkonidae; genus Lepidodactylus; species Lepidodactylus listeri. The sequence continues at coordinate 110,005,204 of JARCFY010000001.1, read as the reverse complement.
GAAATTTCAGGAAATTTGAGGGGTGGAGCCTGGAGAGGGTGGGGTTTGAGGTGGAGTGGGACCTCAGTGCCATTATACCCTGTTGAGGTGACCACAGCAAATTGACGCTGAGTGCCCAAGGCCAGGGCACCCACCCAGAGCCTCTTTCCAGAGCCTGTTGTATTTATTCCACAATGGGCCTTATTCCTAGTTAAACGTAAGTCAGCTATGCAGCTAAATTTGTATATCATATTTTCAAAGTGCAATTTCCTCATAACATTAAAGTTGTGCCTACTCACCTCTCTGTCTGTTAATTCAACAGAGAATTGGCTGGCTTCTACTAAAAGCCAACATGGACAGCATAACTGCAAAGAAAGAAAGTGGAATTTCTTATTTATTTTATAAAGTATATTTTCAATCCTGACTTTTACCCAGCTAATACTCCATTTTATCCTCATCCTTATACTCAGTGGGGGTATATCAGCTGAGAGAATGACTGGCCTATGATCACCCAAGTTGTTTCTTAGGTGAGTGAGGATTTGAACCCAGGTGTCCCAAATCCTAGTCCGTTGTTGTTGTTATTTATTAAATTTATAGACTGTTTTTCCCAAAGGGCTCAGGGTGGTGCACAACAGGTTTAAATGCAAATAAGGTAATTTCCAGTTTACAATAAAATCAGCAATACTGGTAGATGGCATAAAATTGTGCTTCGTTCCCTCCATCCCTTGGGTGGATCAAGTACTGATCATGGAGGAGGCCAAAGAGGATTTATACCTCACCCTTCACTACCCAAAGGAGTCTCAGAACAACTTACAAACTTTTTTCCCTTCCTCTCCCCACAACACTACCCTGTGAGGTAGATGGGACTGTGAGAGCTCTTTCAAGAACTGCTTGTGAGAGAACAGCTCTAAAAGTACTTGTAGCTGACCGAAGGTCACACCAGTAGCTGCATGTGGAGTGGGGAATGAAACCTTGTTCTCCCAGATTAGAGTCCATGCTCCTAACCACTACACCAAACTGGGTCTCATGTGAAACTGTTGCCGTCCTCAGCTGTAGGCCCAGTGGGACATCTCTGTTTTAATAGTCCTGGGGAACTGAACTAGATCCTGCAGGGCATGGATGTCACCAGGTAGAGAGTTCTACCAGGGCAGGGCCTGGACCAAAAAGGCCCTGGCTCTGGTTGAGGACAGCCAGACATCTCTTGGGCCAGGGAATACCAGTAAGTTTTGGTCTTCCAAATGCAAGGATCTTGGGAGAACATATTGAGAAAGGCAGTCCCACTGGTATGCTGGTCCCAGACCATTAAGGGCCTTAAAGGTCAGCACCAAAACTTTGAAGCAGATCCAGTACTTAACTTGGAGCCAGTGCAGCTGGTGAAGCACAGGTTGTTTGTCTGTTGTTATTGGGGTACCTGTAGGTACTGCACCACTGCATTCTGGACAAGTTGTAGTTTTCAGGTCAACTTCAAGTGTAGACCTGTACAGAACAAGTAACAGTAATTCAGCCTTGAGGTGGTGGTTGTGTAGATCACTGTGGCAAGGTTGGGGCTAGAGAGGCAGGGGGCTTGTTGCCTGACCTGACACTGTTGGGAAAACACCAGCCTGGCAACATTCCCCACCTGAATCTCTATAGTTAAGGAGGCATCCAGGAGCACACCCAGACTCCTGATGGTCAACGCTGGTGTTAGTGACACACTGTCAAGAGCTGGGAGTTAGCACCCTGACCTCAGATCACACACACACACCCCAGCCACCGGACCTCCATATTCAATGGATTCAGTCTCAACCAGCTCTGCTTCAATATACCACATTAGTTGCTTGGCATGGTGGTAGAAAGAAATATATGTTATGGATTTGAGAGTGCTTTGGGAGAAGCTTGGGGGGAAGTGGGGGTCTTAAAGGAACTACATCAGAATTATGAGCAATTAGAAGACCCAGGGAAAGGGAAAGAAGACAAAATAACAAAGAGTCTTTTGATATCTCAAAGACTAAAACATTTATTGTGCTATGGGAATAATAAGATTCTTTGAACAAACTGGACTCTGGCTCATGAAAACTCAGCTACAAGAACTTCAATAGTCTATAACATCCAAAAGACATCTTGTTATTCCGGCTGAAGTTGGCTAACACAGCTTCCCTTATAGAAGAATAAAACTTCCCTCCTTGGAGAATTCTCATTTTTTCTTGTAATTTATGAATGCCATGCTGATTTAAGCTACACATTTTAAGATAGCATTGTGTAACAATACCGAATTCACTTTCCCTCATTATTTCAATAAATATGCATTTGCCACTATTTTGTATGCATATTTATTTTTCTTTTCATGCACATATACATTAGAAATGTTGCTAATGGGTTATGTTGCTAATGGGTTATATTCTGGAAGTTATCCTACCTAATTTATCAATGACTGCATTTAATTCCTTTGTTATCCAGGAATTTTGTTCTTTGATGCTTTCACTTATTTACTTTTATATTTATACCCATTTTTCTGCCAAAGTAGCTTACAGCAGGGAGAAACAGCCCTATATAAACCAGTCCACAGAAAATAAAGCAAAGCAAAGAAGTGCATCTCAGGCCAGTACCAAACTTACTGGCTGGCTTGTCTGAAGACACAAACTGCAAACTGTAAATTATGGACTAAGAGTCTCTTGTCACATCCAAGGGTTATAAAGTACCTGAAACAGGAAGGGGGTGGGGGAACCCTCAGCAAAGATGTTACCCAGCTGACAAACAGGTTCCTCCTCTTGCTCCTTTGTCCCTTTGTGCTTAGTTTACTAGGAGAATTTCAAAAATTAATTACAGAATTAGAACATGCACCCTTAATGTAAATTTCCATTCCTTCAAATCCTTTCTATCTTTTCCTCTCTTCTACATTACCAGTCCACAACATTTGCACATTGATTAAATGCTGCAGAAAGCAATCTTGATATGATCATACTACTGGTCTGAGTTATTCACATTGCACTACAGAACAATATTCACAATGTTTTTACCTTTTTTCTTTAAGTGTGCCTTGGATCTTTCTTTCTTTTTCTCTCTCTTTTTTTTTGGTGCACTCTCTACAAAATTTGGAAATGTGTAAGTATTATCTTGAGTATACACAGATTTTCCAGCATTTTTCTTTTAGGATTTGTGTATGTTTTATCTTATGTGTATTGTATATATATAACATTCTGCTTTTAATCTTCAAAATCTCAGTATAAGTATTCCTATTAAAATTAATGAATTAAAGAAGAATGTAAAACAGAAAATTCACACACGATGCGATCAGACAAGCTGTTTGATCCAGTGTTGTTACTGTTCCCTTCCAGATTTAAAATGCATGAACAGACAGCAGGGAGGGTCGGGTATAAATCTAATACAATAAATAAATAAAATAATCAATTGACATATAATATTATTATATCATTGTAATAATATATCTCTTGGGTTCTCTGAATTTCCAGCTTTATTTTTTTTAAAGTTAATGTTAATGTCTATCTTCTTTCTTTGCAGAGCTATAATGGAAAAGGCATATCTTCCCAATGGAAGGGGTCAGCAACCTACTTTTTTTTCAAAATGAAAGCTGGAAATTCAGAGATTGTGATAAACGGATTGTTATAACTTTCTTTTTAAAAGCCTTCCAGTGGTGGTAGGGGTGATGCAACTTTGCTTCATTTTCTGCCAAAACATCCCAGCAAAGCAAGTTTGGGGGGAAAGTGCACGAAAAATGGGTTAAAACCTAAGAGGTGAATGTCAGCACCACAATACTGTTGGAACACGGAGGGGGGGGGGATATTCCCAATAGCATCTAAGCTGGGCCAAGCAAGCCATTTATAAGTGGCCTAAGTCTCTAGCCAAAGCCTATCACAACTCTCCAAAGCACTCTATATGCCATTGTGTCCCAACTAAGGGTAGTCCATCATGTGGGGACTAAGTTAGACTAAGAAACTAGATTCTGTCACAACATCCATTTGCTCTTTGTTGTTATTGTGGATCATTATTTATTACCGCCCTTGTAATTCTTTAGATTCATTTTAGGCTGCCATCCAAAAGAGGAGATGCAAGAAAGGATACCATTCCCAGGACTGTGCCAACCATGTGCTGAGACTGGATGACCAACAGTTGCAGTGCCAGTGTGCATCTAGCTGCTGTACTGCTGGATGTTGCCAATTCTCTTATTCTCGCTGGCTCCTGCACCTTTGTGAACTGCTGAACAGTCTGTTTGACCTAAACAGTTGTGTCTCTCATGGGCATTTAGGGATTGGGAAACACCACCTGAGAGTCTGTGGTCTGTCAGTGCAGCTTGCCAAGGCACAAGAACCTTACTGAAACAAGAGAGCTGGCAGCTTCATGCATAGGAATTTCTTCCAACATTCGTGATGCTGTGCTATAAGTGCATGAAGTGGTATTTGACTGTGGTATCTTCCACATAGGGACATAATTTTGAACCTACCGTATTTTTCGCACCATAAGACGCACTTTTTCTTCCCCAAAAAGTGGGGGGGGAAGTGCCTGCGTCTTATGGTGTGAATGGACCTCCAGGGGCCGTGGGAAGCGCCGTGGCCCCTGGAGGAATCCCCCTTCCCTCCCCCCCGCACAAACTCCTGGGGCCATGGCAAGCGCCGCTGGCCCCGGGAGCAAGCTCCCTTCCTCCATCCCACCCAATGAAGATCCCGGGGCCGCGGCGCTCGCCGCGGCCCCAGGAGCAAGCCCCCCACCCCCTCCCAACAAAGATCCCGGGCCACGGCGAGTGCCACGGCCCCGGAAGCAAGCCCCCCGCCCCCTCCCAACAAAGATCCCAGGCCGCGGCGAGCACTGTGACCCCGGGAGCAAGCCCCCCGCCCCCTCCCAAAGAAGATCCCGGCCCCCCTCCCAAAGAAGCTCCCCTCCCAGCCCCCCTCCCCCCACCCCCCTCAGAAGCCACCCACCCCCCTCAGAAGCTCCCCCACCCCTCTCAGAAGCTCCCGGGGCCGCGGCAAGTGCCACCCCGGGAGGAAGCCCCTCCCTTCCCTGCTCACCTTTCCCGCCCCATTCCTCCCCCCTCACCATTCTTGGGCTGCGGGGGGGGAGGTAGAGAGGTAAGAGCTGGGCCTGAGTGGCGTTAAGCCACTTGGTCCAAGCAAGGGGGAGAGGGAAACACCTTGTCTTGCTTTCTTTCTCTTTCTGTCTGTCTTCCTTCCTTCCTTCCCTCTCTCCTCCCTACCTTCCTGTTTCTTCCTTTCTTTCTGTCTGTCTGTCTTTCTTTCTGTCTTCCTTCCTTCTCTCTTCCCCCCACCTACCTACCTACCTACCTTCCTTCCTCCCTCCCTTCCTTTCTTCCTTCCTTCTGTCTCTCTCTCTCCCCCCACCTACCTACCTTCCTTCCTTCTCTCTCTCTCTCCCCCCTATCTACCTACCTTCATGTTCCTTTTTTTCTGTCTGTCTTTCTTTCTGTCTTCCTTCCTTCCTTCTCTCTCTCTCCCTCCCTCTCTCCCTCCCTTCCTGTTTCTTTCTTCCTTCCTTTCTGTCTTCCTTCCTTCCTTCTCTCTCTCTCCCCCCTACCTACCTACCTACCTACCTACCTTCCTACTCTCTCTCTCACCCCTACCTACCCCCCTCCCTCCCCCGCTCACCTTTCCCGGGTTGCAGGGGGGGAGGGAGGGAGGGAAGAGCTGGGCCTGAGTGGCGTTAAGCCACTGGGGCCCAAGCAAGGGTGGGAGGGAAACACCCTTTCTTTCTTTCTTTCTTTCTTTCTGTCTGTCTGTCTGTCTGTCTGTCTGTCTGTCTTTCCGTCTTTCTTTCTTCCTTTTCTCTCTCTCCTCCCTCCCTCCCTTCCTGTTCCTTCCTTTCTTTCTCTTCCTTCCTTCTTTCCTTCCTTCTCTCTCTCTCACCCCTACCTACCTTCTTTCTTTCTTTCTTTCTTTCTTTCTTTCTTTCTTTCTTTCTTTCTTTCTTTCTTTCTTTCTTTCTTTCTTTCTTTCTTTCTTTCTTTCTTCTCTCTCTCCCCCCCCCCCAACTACCTACTATTTGGTTCAGAATATTTTTTCCCCTGTTTTCCTCCTCTAAAACTAGGTGCGTCTTATGGTCAGGTGCGTCTTATAGTCCGAAAAATACGGTATTTGTCTGTTCATGATTCCAGTCTCTGGATTTAAGTATCACAGATATGGCCACAGAATATATCTAATTCTCACCATGGCCATATACTTAGACATACAGATTCACAGGGATCAATCTTTGCTAATACATAGTATGTTAGATTTTAATAGCTCAGACATCTATGCTGGAATCAGCAAATCATGGATATTTGTAGCATCCCTTATACATTAAAAATGAGAACTAAGGCACAATTTGTGGTAGATTTACAACAGATAAATAGAACAATCTTTCTGAGATAACTTATGGAAATTGCTATCATGGGATTTAATGGCAATACACAGCTTTTACGATACTGATGGGAGGGAAATTATATTCTTTTCCATGATTACAAAATAAAGACACTAGAATTATGCAAATAGAATGCACATATGAGCCACTATAAGCGCTTTCTTCAGGGAGGACAATATAATGCTGTCTGCGTGTGTCCTGCTTGCACAGAAAGTATGATGTTTGCTATGCATACAGATCATGAGCTTCCCAAAAACAAAACTAATTTGATTGTGAATGATTTAAAGGTTAGCAGCACACCACAGAATCTCCATTAGTGCATTTCAGTAGAAACATCTTCAGTAAATTAGCGCAAATTGGTAGAGCAACTGTATAAGTGGATCCCAGGCTCACCTGCCACATTTAATTAGTTAACCATATGCAAACTGCAGTACATTTAAAGAATTTCAGAGAGCTTGCTGTGCATATGTATACTTTTGGAATGATTACAATTAGAAATATAATTTACTTGGACTACATTCATATAGAGTTTAGTTTAAGCCCCCCTCTGAAATCCATAGATGGAAGAGCAGTGAATTACAAATTGACTGTTTAAATCAGTGGTAGCTCATGAACGCTTACTACTTTCATCAGCACGGAGATGTTAATACCCTGTGCTGCTGCTTTTAGGAAAGCTATTTCAAGAATACGTAATAGGAGACTAGCACTTTTTACCTAACTGTGGTGAAGATGAGAACATCACAATAATGTAGATCTTATTTACAGAGCAGTTGCTCTGCATCCACAGAAGCCTTATTATGTTCATACTTCAACTAGAAATACTTGAATATTTTCACAGCATGTAGCCGCTTTAATTGCCATAACTGAATATAAGATGTGGCCTTACACCAAGTCAGAACATTGGTTCATCTAGCCCAGTGACATACGTTATAACAGACAGAGGAATGCCAGGCTTACATGTATGCAAAGATCTTTCCTAACAATTGGTACTTGAAATCTCTTTTGCAAGAGATGCCAGGGATTAAATCTGGGATGTTATACAAATCATGTGTTTCATCATGGAACCATGTGGCCCCCTTTACCAATAACCATTGAGTTGGGCCTTTGTTGTGACATATGAATCCAACACAGGTCAAACATTAAAATAAATAGCAAAATATGCCCCTTCATATTACAGTTGTCTAATAAACCCTTTAATTTAGAATAGACCTCATAATATATATTCCCTCAATTGTTCTAACAGTTTTTTGAATGCAAGTTTCCATTTCATACATTTTCATTACCTTTAAGATATTATCAGGGTGAATTGTATATACAGTCTGTACTTTGTACTACTAAATGAGACATTTTTATCATCACTTTTGAGATCATATGAAGAGTTTTCTTAATCATTGTAAATATGGAAATTACTGGAGTTGAATTACATTTTCTGATTTTTCTCTCACTTTTTCTTTCGCTTTCCTGTAAAACTGTCATATATAAACTTTTATTTAATATCATTCTTCTGTAAGAATTATTTTTTACAGTAGGCAAGGAGCCAAGGATTACATTGGGACATGAAAGAATCCTAAATTCTCAAGGTTCTTAACCATGATGTTTGCTATACTGCAAGCTGGTCTAAAAATGATATCCTTTTCTTTGGGACATAGGTTTACCACTTCAATGAGAACTTTGTCTAAAAATATGGATATAAAGTATAAAATATAATATATTTGATATAAAAATAAAAAAATAAAATATAAACATTATGGAATATAAAAGTGGAAGAAAGTAGAAATGAACAAGGTAGTCAAACAAACACTAATAGAAAAATCAGTAACTTAACAGCAATTTTTGCTTTCCATATAAAGATGGAGATGAGTAAATTCTAGCTTTGAGCCTTCATGCCAGGAGACTGAGGTTGCGATCACACACACCAGAAAAAAGGGGTGTGGGGGGGAAGCAGGGCTATTTCCTCCAGAGGAATCTGACCCGCAGTTGCACAATCACACCTCCCTTTGAAGCTGCAAGTGCAGTCCATCAGTGTGTGATCAGGTGCAACTGCGGGTGAGTCGGGGGGTTTTGTCCCATTTTTTCCCCATGCGCTTAAACGAGGTATTGATAAATTAAACCTCCGCACCAAGAGCTCCCTATGGAGTCTGTGATGATGTGCATACTACAAATGGGGAAAAAAACAATGGCATGGAGTCGGGATGGCCTGATCAGACCATCACGATGCCATGAACGTGTGCTGAAGCGATCAGACAGGGGAAAGTCTGCCCATGGCCCGTCACAACCCATTTACTATCAGAGTTTCCCTGGTGTCCTTTAACTTCGCTTCTGCAGCAGAACAAAACAGGTTGTCGATGGCTGCTGGGCACTTCCCACATGTTGTTGTCTGATCGCTTCCTTTAAATCCGCCTGGTATCCATGTCTATGTTGGGTCTAATTGTGTGTATGATCGCAGCCTGACATTAGAATATATAAAGTTCAAAGATACAGACTATCTGTTTAGTTAATCATATAGGAGTGGATCCAAAACTGTCCACTAATGAAGGACTCCTTCCATGAACAGAAACCATCCTTCATGAACAGAAATTCCACATTCCATATGGTAGAATAAAATGCCTGCAAGGCCCAATTCACTATCATTAGAACACCAAACTAGTACTTGGAAAGTCTGAGTTCAAACCTTTACTCAGAGCTGAAGCTCATTAAGTGATCTTTCCGTACTTGCCATCACTCTGGCCATCCTACCTTTTCTGAGGATAAAACAGAGAAAGAACAAACAATGTACATCACCACAAGCCCATGAGAGGCAGAAGTAATAAAATGATGTAGATACACAGGTAGAAGAAACTGTATTGATAGATGATACATTTTTTTCCCAACACAGTTCACAATAACTCCTTTTAAGACTAAATAGAAAGGGAATGTTTACAGCTGAATTCCAGGCTCTGTAGACCATGATCAAAAACAGTGTTGAAGTTCCTTGGTTTGAAAAGTGGCTTATCAAGGGAGAGAGGGCAGTGTACAAGAAATACAAATGCTAAAAGTCTTTGGTACAGGGTACTGGTTGTGCAGTGCTTTGGATTCTGGTCAGTGTCTTTAATTGTGCCTGCTGTGCTTGCAAGGCATTTACTATGGAACAGTCCCTGACTAATTCCCCACAAGCCACTGCTCCATCCTCGCTCTTCCCTTTCCCCTGATTTTATGCGTCAATTTCCCACTATTTGCTGCACAGCCGCATTTTGACCCACAGCTTTGCCTGATTTCCCCTGCGTCTCCTCAATCCTGTTTTCTGAGGATAGAGAAAACACAGGGGAAATCGGGAGAAGCTGCGGGTCAAAATGCAGCCGCACAGCAAATAGTGGGAAATTGACGTTGAAAAGTACTGAGGTCAGAGATGCATTGAATGAAAACAGCTCATAGTTTATTGGTAGGTCTGAACGAGACTAGTCTGCTGGACTCGTAGGTCTGCTTTTTATTCCCGTTCTTGACCGCACCTATGCCCATACCCAACACCTGGGATTTGCTATTTACAGTGTCCCTGCACCCTATTTATCTACCCAGGGTGCAGACTTGCTCATTTGTCCCTTTTAGGATCCAGGGGATCTATTGTCTCTGGAAGTGAAGCTCAACAGCTCCTCCTGGCCACATGTTTGGCTGACCACTTGTGTGGTTCCTCAGCCAGAACATAACACCCCTCTCCCATAGTTCCAAAGATCCCTGATACACATAGTCCCTGAGGTAGGCTGGTTGCTTTTGGTCTCAGGTTGACCTGCATAACCCGGGAGCTGGGGTGTCCAGTTCCAGGGCTGGAACCAGTCTCTCTGGCTCTGTCTGGGGAGTGTCTTTGATGTCCATTCATGGTTCTGGAACTGTAGGAGGAATGTCCTGGGGATGCACGGCTGTTTCCCCCAGAGGTGGGCCATCCCAGGTTGGTGTGTCTGTGTCAGGTTCTCTGCTTGTTTCTGGCAGGGCCTCTCTGTCATCCCCATACTTGTCAGTTGACTCCTCTGGGTCCTCTGGAATCACCCGCCTCCAGAGGAGGTCAATATGCCACCACCATGCTTGGCCATCCTCCCCGGAGACCTCATAAGACAAGGGGCCCATTACCCACACTACCAGGCTCGGGACCCACGGAGGCCCATTTGCAAAGTTCTGGGCAAAGACGGGATCTCCTGGAAAGAACCCTCTTGGAGCCGGCCACCTCTTGGGATTGGCGCTGTGTTCTGGGGCCCAGTCCAGATGTAGGCAGTCCAAATGGGTAGTGAGTCACTGGCCCATCAGGAGTTCAACTGAGCTGTGGCCTGTTGCGGTGTGGGGAGTCATGCACTGTCCAAATAGGAAGCCAGCCAGCTTGTGGTGCCAGTCCCCTTTGTCCAGACAGCGAAGGGCTTCCTTGGTTGTGCAGACCATCTGTTCTGTCTGACCATTGGTGGCAGGATGAAATGGTGCTAAGCGGATGTGCCGGATCTCGTAGTACTGGACAAACTCCATGAACTCCACAGGTGTGAAGGTGGTGCCATTGTCCGAGACTAGGGTGTCAGGGATGCTGTGTGTACTAAAGATCTTCCACATGGCCTGGATAGCTGCTTGCAATGAAGTGGAGCCCATGGGAACCACCTCGAGCCACTTGGTGTAGGCATCCACCAAGATTTAAAAAACCTGTTTCTGGACTGGCCTGGCAAAATCTTTGTGGAGCCATGCCCATGGTTTGTGGGCAGACTCCCAGGGTCTTGTGAGGGTGCTTGGTGCTGCTGGCTGGGATTCCTGGCATTTGTGGCACCTTTTGACTGTGGCTTTGATCTCCTGGTCCAACCTGGCCACCAGACATAGCTCTGGGCCAAAGCTTTCATCCGGACGATTCCCGGGTGTGTCTTGTGTAGCGCTGATAGGACCCTTTTGCACGGGGGGGGGGCACAATAACTACTTCCCCACAGGAGGCACCCCTTGTGTGCTGACAGTGTTGTCTTTCCTGGATGAGAATGCTATGGTGGGCCACCCCCCTCCCCACCCAGTCCAGGACCTGGGCAAGGAGGTGATCCTGGGCCATATGGCAGGCCACCTCTGTTACCTGTACTGGCCAGTTGGGGAGGTCTTCCAACAGCACAATGTGGTGTGCAGGGGTAAGGTCGCAGTCTGGCAACAGGAGATGGCTGAGGGCATCGGCATGGTCCATGGCTTTGCAGGGCAGTGGACCAACAAATAATTGTAGCCCACCAGGAAGATGGACCAGAGGAGCACTCTGGGTGACATCATCTGCAGGGTCTGCTTGTCTGGGGCCAGGAGACTGAGGAGCAGCTTGTCAAGATGGTGAATGGTCACCTGTATAGATAATTGTGGAACTTTTTTGTTCCAGCCATGATAGCCAGGGCCTCTTTATCTATTTGTGCATAGTTGCGCTCTGCTGCGGACAGGGTGCATGAATAATATGTGACTGGGACCTCCCTGCCATCTGCCAACCAGTAGCCCAGGACTGTCCCAACCCGTATGGAGAGGAATTGCATGATAAGACCATAGGGAGGGTCTCATCAAAATGTGCCGGTACCACATTGGAGGTCAACAAATCTTTAACCACTTTGAAAGTGGCTGCATGATGGGTCTCCCAGACCCAGGGCGCATGCTTGTCCAGGAGGCAGTGGAAGGGCTCAGCTACTGCAGCCTTGTGGAGAAGGAAGACATGATAGAAATTGAGCAGGCCAAGGAAAGCTTGGAGTTCCATCTTAGACAATGGCGGGGGGGGGCTCGTTGATGGCACGGATCTTGCCTGGAGTAGGGTGAATGCCTTGTGTGTCAACCCAGAACCCGAGGAACTCCACTGATGAGATGCCCAGCGAGCATTTCTCCCACTTCACCTTTGGGCTGACCTTGTTGAAGTGTTGCAAGACCACTCTCAGCCAGGCGGTGAAGGTCGCCAGATCCGGGGCTGCAATTAAAACATCATCAAAGAAAGGCTGGACCCCCGGGATTCCTTTAAGTAAACAGTCCATCAGGTTTTGGAATATTCCCGGGGTGACACTAACCCCAAATTGCAGATGCTTCACCCTGAACACCCCTCTATGAGTGACTATTGTTTGGGCCTCTGCGGTGGCCTCATCTACTGGCAGTTGCTGGTAGGCCTGTGCCAGCTCCAGCTTGCCAAAAACCTTTTCCCCTGCCAGTGTCGCTAAGACATGGCTCCCCATGGGTCCTGGGTTGCATGGTCCTGGAGGGCCTTGTTAAGTGTACACTTATGATCCATTCAGATGTGGACTTCCCCATTGGGTTTCACCAGAGTCTACCACTTGGCGTGAGGCACAGGCTCCAGTACCCCCTGGGCCACCAAGTAGTCCAGCTCCACATCAATTCTGGGGTGGAGCGCTAATGGGGGCCACCATACAGTCATGCGAATGGGCCCATCATGCAGTCATGCGAATGGGCCAGGTCCAGGGTGACTTTTGGTCTTGTGTAACACCTGAGTGCACCATCGAATACAGCGGGGAATTTGTTACAAATGGCATCAAAATCCTCCTCCTGCACTTTGTTAACCCCGGTCACCCCCAGCCCCAAAGGTCCATACCAGGAGAGTCCAAGTATGCTGGCCAGCTTGCCCTCCACCACCAGTAGGTCCAAGTGTCCATCAAAGTCTTTGTATTGGACCTGGAACTTGCCCCACCCCTTGATCACTATTGGATTTATTTGAAAATCCCATAGCATGAGTCCCCTGGGTTTCTGTAATGGGGGTCCCCCCTGCGGGCAAAGTTTATGCAAAGTGTCTGCCAAAATTATTGAGTACGAGGACCATGTGTCCAGTTCCATATTGCAGAGGGACCCTTCCACCCATACAGTTAAATGGATTTTGTTAGGAGTATCACGGGGCAAGTTCATTACCTGGTAGTGGGAGGCTGAAGTGGAATGCAGGTCAGCTGCTTCTAGGTGTGCTGCTTGAGTGCAATAGGAGTTCTTGGAGTGACATACCTGGGTGATGTGTCCCGACATGCTGCAGGACCAGCAGGTCACCTCTTGGAACCAACAGCTCCTACATTTGTGGTTGTCTCCACAGCTAGTGCACAACATTGAGGTAGCGGGACATGGGTTGGTCCGCCCATGTGTGGTGGCAGGCTGGGGTGAACAACGGTGATCAGGTCGTTGTACCTGGAGAACATTGTCCTCATCTGAGGTCAAGAGGCTGGTGTTGTCTTCCCCACAGTGTGCAGTGGATCCATGGTGATCCTTCTGGGCCTTTTCAAATGTGGTGGCTATCATGAATGTGGACTCCAGTTTGAGGTCCTCGACGGCCACCAGTTTGTGGCGGAGCTTCGGCTCCCGGACACCCCAGACAAATTGGGTAAAGAGGGTGTCCACGACTGATGGGAACTCGCACCCTACCACTATGTGACATAGGTCCGCCAAGTAGTCCATGGCCGCTTCTCCGGACTTCTGCAAGCATGCACAAAAGTCCATGCGCCTCACCATCTTAGATGGTTTTGGCATGAAGTAGCCATTTAATGCTTGGATGAGTTCTGCATAGGAAGACTTGTCAAGCATTTTTGGCGAGATGAGGCTCTGCACTAAGCAACGCGTGTTGACCCCACACGTGCTCAAGAGCCAAGCCTTCTTCTTACCCATGTCGGTGACCTCTTGTACTTCAAAGAAGTATCTGAGTTGTTGCAACCATGCTTCCCAGAGCTCAGGGCAGGCTGGGTTGTATGCTGTGATCTGTCCCAGAGTGGCAGCCATGAGTCGTGGTGGTTGGGTGATGCGGTGAAGAGAGCGATGCCCTGGACGCAGTGCTGAAGTGCAAAGCAGAGACCCTGGAGGCAATGCTGGTGCGTGGTGTAGTGCATGCTCAGAGTTGGCTGGAGAGTCACTCATCGAGATCCCACCTTCATTGCCAGTGAAAAGTACTGAGGTCGGAGACGCGTTGAGTGAAAATAGCTCAGAGTTTATTGGTAGGTCCGAATGAGACTAGTCTGCTGGACTCGCAGGTCTGCTTTTTATCTTCGTTCTCAACTGCACCCATGCCTACATCCAACACCCGTGATTCACTATTTACAGTGTCCCTGCACCCTATTTGTCTATCCCAGGGTGCAGACTTGCTCATCTGTCCCTTTTAGGTTCTGGGGGAGCTATTGTCTCTGGAAGCAAAGCTCAACGGCTTCTCCTGGCCACATGTTTGGCCGACTGTGTGTGTGGTTCCTTGGCCAGAACATAACAGACATATACAATCAGGGGAAAGGGAAGAGCAAGGGCAGAGCAGAGGCTTGTGGAAAATCGGTACCTGTGTTTTCATTGTCTCTACAGTAGAATGCACTGTTTTAGAATGACAATCTATGTAAAATCTTTGTATACCAAAAGAGCATGCTTTCTAGAATATGAAATGTATTAGATTTTCCAAAAGCTTTCATATTGATCATTAAAAGAGACTTCCAGATGTTAAGAGATACTTCCGAATACTGTCTGAAATCTACAGATGTAATCTGAGACCTGTTTCTTGGGAATCTGAGGACTCCTTCACATATCATCTAAAGAGAAAGGGTATACTGTCACTCAAAAACTGCCATGCAAACATTTGTTCTGATGTTTTTGCCATCAAGTTACAGTTGACTTATACACAAATTCAAATTGGATGAGAAAAAAAATCTGGATAAAGTAGACTCGGCCAACACGAAAAAATTACCTTAAAATATTTTGTTGAAGTCATATTCACATTTTCTACTTGTGGCATAGTGTTGTGATTGTGGCTGCCTTGATCACGGTGAATGAGAGGCCAAATCAATTGACAAATAAGTATTAGTCTTTTAAAGACAGTGTATGGCCCCTAAATAAACAATTCACCTGCAGGATTCATAACGAAGTGTTTGCTTGAGTGGATGTATATGTAAGAAAAAAGAACTAATTAATTAATAGCTTTAAATGGAGAGAGTCAGAGTAGAGCATTTCTAGCAGGAGATATCTAGGGGGGATAAGGACACTGTCAACCACTGCTAGTGGTTGGTGAGAACAACGTCCTTTAATTTCCTTCCCCATGTCAGTGTCTTCTCCCTCTTCATCCTGCAGCTACAGAATTTGGGGCAACCCCCCCCCCCCCCCAATATGAGTATTTTTTTAATAAAAAAAACCCCAACAGCAACTTTATCCTTTATCTCTGTTTTACTGCTGCACAAAGTAAAGCCTCAGCGCTTCTTGCAATAATGAGTAGAGCTGAGCCTGCATATGATGCTTAAAAGCACATTTCAGGCTTTTAAAACTAGCTGACTCCACTTAGTTGTAAGGAAGACTAATATCCTTCATACTCTTGGGACAGTTACAGTGGATTGACTTCAGTGAACTTAGAAGGATGCAACACTGCTTAGGACTGCATTGTTAATTGTTATGGTTCATTGTAATTCAAGATAGTTGGAAAGTATGTTTCTGTCTGAAATGGTACAGAAATGGTAAACAAGTTTACCTCTTTATCTGCACTGAAGCAGAAGGACCATGGTATTAAATTTTTGCAAGAGTAGACTCTGTTTAAAGTTTCAATAGCAAATAATTGAAGACTGTAAATTATTGTAGTGCCTCAGATGTTCTGCCCTACTTCCTTTTTCTTAAAATCAGCATGCATTTACTCAATGCAAAACACTGATAAATACATGTAAATTAATTTTAAAAGGGTATAATTTGAAAAAAAAAGAACATAAATATTCTTATTCATTTTCAGTAACGTTACGTGGGAACCAGTTTTGCAAAAGTAATGCAGCATATAAAAATTTCAGATCAGCATTGCTGAGGCACAGTGATGCCTCACAGATACTTGTTCAACAGTATGAATATCGATGGCTGTTATATGGAGCTGGGCAGGGTTAGGCAAGGTGAAGGGGGCAGATGAAATGTAAGAAGATCCATTATTTGGTCAAATCTCTGACTATTATTACAAAGACAAATGTAACATCCTTGTGGATGAGAATGCATTTGCAATAGTAATCAGCTGCCACATAATTCTCCTCAAGACTCTTTTTTTTAAGTGAAAAAATGGCTGGAATATCTGAAATGTTTTTGACCTCCAATGCAATAAAACCAGAGGATCAAACTAATGGAAAAATATTGTCCTCTGTCCTGATATTATTTTGTTATCATTGTTGATGATTGAAGTGCTGGTTTTGCCTTCAACTACACTTTCCCAACTAATTCTGTTTGTAAGGTTTTCTAAAAAAGTTCCCAGGAACATAATTTTGGAGAGATCAGCAGGTTGCAATTGAATGAAGAAGAAACATCTTCTTTCATGAGCTTTATATCACTCATAGTTCATTGGATGAGATACTGATTTGTACCCTCCTCCAAGCTCTGTAAAGAGTTCATTATCTTTTCTGCACAGGGAACTAGAGATCTTAATTTAGATGATGAGAAAAATAATGATGGACGGGCAGGCATCAGTACACAGGCTCTCAAGGTAAAGCTAGGGTGGCATGTGGCAAACTCAGAGCAAGGAAGCCACCTCTGCAAGCCTTTCTTTTTGGCAGCTAACTTTCCTTCCTAGTGGCTGGGAAGAAACTCAAGACATTAAGGAAAGGTCCAAGCATAAGATATATTTCACCAGAGCATAGTTTTGAGAACATGCAACCTAGATTGCATGTCCATTGCCACAATATGGCTTATTTGTATAATTTTTAAAATCAAATTGTTCTTTCTTTCATATTTATGGGATACTATTTTTTTTGGGGGGGTGTTATATAAGCCAGAGTTGGACTATACATATGAATTTCTTCTGCAATAAAGTTTAATCCATTTATTAACCTGAATTCTGCCTTATAAGAATCCTGCAAAATGAAAGTTATCCCAGGGAGAAAATTATCCCAAGAAACTCTTTGTCTGATTTTACTTTTTTTCCTGTGTCTTTGAGCTGCTTGTAAAAACTTCAAAAAGAACAATGACATTAACATTACTAATCCCTTCCAATATAAAATTGGGTAAAAAATACTTATCTTAAAAATTATGTATCTCAGCCTAAAGATGGCTTTATAATGAGACTGACACAATTTAAAATGTCTTCTAAATTAATTATTGTCTTCCTGTGCTTCAGTTGAAATACACCTTTGCAGTAGGGTTGCCAAGTCCAGGTTGGAAAATACCTGGGGACTTTGGGGGTGGAGCCAGGAGAAGGTGGGGTTTGGGGAGGGGAGGGGCCTCAGCATGGTACAATGCCATAGAGTCCACCCTTCAAAACAGCCATTTTTTCCAGGGGACCTGATCTCTGTCAGCTGGAGATCAGTTGTAAAAGCAGGAGATCCCCAGGCCCCACCTGGAGGCTGGCAACCCTACTTTGCAGCCACAAATTTTGCCAGAGTAATTTTTTTAAAATAAAAGCTTGAACATTTGTGTGTTTGTTTGTTACATTTAGGTATAAAAGCAGTATGTTATTTGAGCGATCAGTCTTAGAAAAAGACTGATTTCCCACTAAGTGGTTGCCTCTCTGCTTTTGCCTCACTCTGCTAAATGAAAGCTTTATTTACTTAAAGCTCTGAAGGTGATGGTGAGGCAATAATGAAAGTAGCTTTAATTCCTATTTGTCCTTTCTTTATCCTAGGTAATATTTAAGACACTTTAACATTTTCATGGTGGTTCTTATCTGGAAATAAAACCAAACAAGGCAGCTGAAATGTAATTGTTAGCCTTTGGAAAAAGACGATCAGACTCAGATTGAGAAAAATCCAATATAACCTTAATGTGTTGTCTATGGACCATAGTTTTGGTGGGGAAAACATAACTTGGATGAAACACAACAAATTACTACCAATTTACACATGCCTTCACTAGTACTTTTGCCACTTGAAATACAAACAAGGGTGCTTCTTATAGAAGACTGTGAGGTAGTTGGCTCAGCAATTTTAAGCAGGTTATTGGCAACCTTAGCAATGATGAGCTAGAACAAATTGCACAATCATGTTAAAAACGTTCAAAACACTTTTTCACATGGAGAATTGCCAATCTGGTTTGTATTTCAGGCTGGAAGAACAACTAGGGATAATGTTTAATTTCTTCTCACCATCCTTGCAAAGTAGAGTACAGGCCAAATTGTGTAGTTCTGATTGGTGAGGGGTTATTACCAGACCAGAGCAGAGACTTAACAGGCTTCCATGGCTCTGGTTCTCCTCTGGAGGTTTATAGGCATAAATCAAACCTTCTCATCAGTGATATAGTGCAATAATACCACTGCATGCTGTGCATTCCAGTAAAACCTAATCTGTATTGGGCCTTTGGTGCATTGCTAAGCCAATGACATCATTAGTACCATGCCCCAAGACAGAATAACCTCAGTTTCCCTCTTCAATGAAGAACTAACAAATTGTGATGGGACACTGCAGATAACAAGAAGTGCTACAAAAAGATGTTCCATTTCCTAAGACCAAAGCAAAATCTGGGTGCTTAATAAGGTCCAAATACAACATCTAGGTTATTGCGCAGGTGTTGGTGAATACAGGGACTATGGACAAATTGGAACTGCCATTTCTCCCATAAGGAAATAATCTAACCCTGGGGAGAGCACAGCATTGGAGAGTACAAAAGTGGATCCACATGATCTCAAGATTACCCCAAACTGCAATCCAGTGATCATGATACTGGCTGCAGTCACATGCATTAAATAATCCACTTTCAATGCACTTCACAATTGGATTTTGCCAGTTAACACAGTAAAACCCTGTTGGAAAGTGCACTGAAAGTGGATTGAAAGCAGTGTTCCTTCTAAGCTGAGTTAGTGTGAGCTAGCTCACAGTTTTTTAGCCTCCAGCTCACATATTTTTGTCTTGGCTCAGGAAGGATGGCTCCATAGCCAAATCACCTGCTCACAACTTTAATGCCAGTAGCTCACAAAATAGAATTTCTGCTCACAGGACTCCATAGCTTAGAGCTGGGGTGTCAAACATGCAGCCCGGGGGCTGGATAAGGCCCCCAGAGGGCTTCTATCAGGCCCACACTGAAACTGTCCATCTCTGGCTTCCAGTTCTGTTGCTGCTGCTGCATCATAGCTTGCTTCGCCAGACTCTCTCAATTGCTCAGCCATTTCATGTTTTCCCCTGGATCTTAAACTCAGAACTCTGAGCATGAGATTTCTGTGGTGACAATAAATCAAAAGTAGGTTTGCAGCTTACAGATACCCACCTGAACAGCATACTCAAGATTGCAACAGCACAAACATTTTGATGCAATAACTCAGAGCAAGAGGCGTCAGTTATCAAATATTGTTAAATAAACAAAATATTGCAAGACTGCTAATGTTTTAAATATGTTTCTATTTTAAGTTAAAAAAAATCTTTGTGTACATGTCCTATATCTGTTAGCCGAATTGCTTTAATTTATGTTTAGCAATCAGCAAAATACACGGGTTCTTGCCAACTATACCAGGGTCCCACCCCTCCCGGGAGTTCTCAAGGAAAGAGGCACGTGAGGCAGATAGCAAATTAAATGTTGTTTACTTAATGGTGTAGTTCAAGCACACAAAAACAGATTCTCACACACATACACACAGGTCTAGGGAAATAAAGATAGAAAATAGCACTGTTGCAATTTGCAGGAGTTCATTGGTGGGGAAGCAATACGTTACCTATCCTGGAGATGGATCCTTGTTCCAACAGAAGATTAGAGGGACTGGAAAGGCAAGCTGGACATGGGGGGGGGGGTAAAGCAGGGGATGATGGCTCAAGAGACCGAATGCCTCTGCTCAAGGTCTTTTATTAGGTGGTCTTGGGGCGGGCTACACACACCACTTCCCACTAACACACCTACTAGGCGGTCCGTCCCTCTTGGACCCTTCCATAGGTTAAAGGTGGACAAAAGGAGGAGGGCAAGGGGATGGACAGTGTTGCAAAACTATGATCTCACCAGGAAGTGGACTTTGGACAGGGGTCCGATGACTCACCTGGCCACATCTATTGTTAGTCAATGACTTTGGCCGACTGGCTGATGGCCCGAACATTAGTTGCTAAGCAACTGCATTAGCATAACTATGCAGGTACGTTGGAGGGGGCAGGGGTTGACCAGCATGCTGAAACAGAGAGAGAGAAACCTCATGGCAAGAGGAGTCTTTTGTCTCTGTTCCAGGTGAACTGTCTAAAGTGTCAGCCTCCTGGCATGGGCTGGAGCTGGCTCCTATCATGAAGAAAGCACATGGCCCTTCCATTACAGGCAACCCAAAGTTCAGGCTTATGAATATCATAATTCATAAGAGCACTAGTGGTGCCTTGCTGGCCAACATATCTCCGCTACCTGGCATTACGTTTTATGACATGGTCCTGCCCAACAAGATCTCATTTATGTCAGATCCAGCCCTCATAACGAATGAGTTAGACACCCTGTGAGATTGTCTCAAAAGATGCAGTCTGCAACAAGTCTTCTTAACCAGAAAGTATTTTATTTGCAAAGAGGTTCTTATTGAAATGGTTACACTTTTCCTGTTAGTAATGACTTCACTGTAAATAAACAGTTAGTATTATACTAAGTAACCGGAATCCCCCTCACTGCAACTACACCAATCATAAAGGCGTTGGAAGTAGACACTGCATTCAGGCCCCAATAATCCATGCATAATCGCAACCCCTCGTCTTTCTTTTTCCGGAAAAGTACAGGGGCGGCAAAAGGGGAAGTGGCCGGGCGGATGAAACCACGCTCCAAGTTTTTATCAATAAACTTGTGCAGTTCCAGTCTCTCATCGGGAACATGGAATACAACTTCCCCTTGGGCAATTTCTCTCCGGGCAAAAGTTCAATTGCACAACTGGTATACCGGTGGGGGGGAAGCTCGTCAGCTTCTGTTTCTTAAAAAATCTCCACTAAATCCCTGTACGCAGGAAGTATGGATTAAAGTTCCTCACCAGCCAGGCAAACAGGAACAAGATCCGGCCAACTGCCCCAGTCCTCATTCCATAGGTGCTCTTTACACATGGGAGATACCCAGGTGATCTTCCCTTCACTCCAAGTAATGTACGGGTCATGTGCCCTTAACCATGGGCTCCCCAAAACCATAGAAAACTGGGCATGAGGCATGATTACAAAAGCCCATTCTTCCCAATGGTCCCCTGTACCTAATATAATGGGTTCAGTCTCAAAGGTACAGGGCTCTTTCATTTCGGAGCCATCCATCTGAATAAACTGTAAGGGCTCTTCCAATGTATTCACCCCCAACCCCATGCCATCCACCACCATGGGGCTAATTAAGTCTCTGGCACACCCCGAATCAATGAGAGCCCTGACTCTCATTTGGGTGCCTAGATGGGGGTGCATAACAGTAATTAAAATATAAAGTAGAGGCCCAGGAGAGCTCACCATTTTGGGTGCCATGGGAGGAAGGACCTGCTGCATCATGCCATTCAGAGCAGGTCCTAATCATTTTCCTGTGGCTTAGCAGATTCCACCTCCTGGGGCTTCTCAGGACAGCACGACTCCACGATTTGTAGCGCTTGTGGTGCCGGGGCTGGGGTGCCCTTCGTTTTTGGCCAGGTAGGTGGGGAGGGAGAAAAAAACCCTCCCCTAGGGGTGGAGGCCGGACATGCCGAAGTGAAATGGCCCAGCTCCCCACACCTCGTGCATAGCCCCTTTTTCATATGAAACTCCCGAAGAGCAGAGGGCGGGAATGGCTTGGGCTTGGCTGGGGTAGGCCCTGGGGTGGAACTCTTCAGGCCACTAGTTGGATGTCGCATGTGGATCAGGGTGAAATGGGCCTCAGCTTCTTCTGCGGCTCGAATCCATGCCAGGAGAGTAGTGGGGTTGACATTTCTCAATATAGTCTCGTATAGTTCCATGTTGAGGCCCCAGTGATACTGCTCTACAAATACCTTCTCTGGCCAGCCCTGAATCTTTGCCTCCAGGCATTTGAAGGTGGCTGTGTACTCCCAAACCGACATCTTTCCCTGGGTTAATGCTCATACCTGGTTTCGCGCCTTCTCCTCGCTCATAGGATCTTCGTATTGCCTTCGTAGAGCCCACATAAACTCATCCACGTTGTCAATTCCGGATCTGGAGGGCTGTGTAGGCTCACATACCAGTCGGCTGCTTCTTCACGCAATCTGGATTCCAGGTAGCCTACCTGGTCCCTGTCATGCCAAAACAGATGACCCCAATTCTGCATGCAGTGCCCCACTCCAGTGATGAAAAACTGCAGCTTAGCGGGGTTCCTGTCAAAGGTGGCCCCCATCAGCTCATGTGGCACCAGGTGATGATCCCCCAGTTGAGCAGGTCCAGGTGCAGGGGCCCCTCCCAGCATGGCAGGCTCTCCCAGTTGCCCAGGCTGCTGCCCTGGCAGCCCAACTGGCTGTGCAGGCAGTTGCACCAGGGCCTCCACTGGCTGAGATCCAACCCCCGCCACTGTCAGCTGGCCTTGAACCACCTGCAGTACCACGTTAGTCAGGTCGGTGAGGAGCATGGTCATCTCTCTCCGCAGATCTCTCTGTATGGTGTCAAATCTCTGATCCATCTGTGCCCAGACTTTGCTTACTTGGAACTCCTCCATGGGACTCCGATTCATGCCTCAAGACCCCAAACAACGAGCACCAGCCTCTCAGTGGGGGGACCAGGCTTTGGTAGTTTGTAATCCAAATTGCGCCCAGGCTTGAGTTCCAGTACTCTGGGGTTTGACATTAACCCAAGCACTGGTTGACGGCGGCACCGGCTCTTTCCCAGGCGGCACCTGGAAGTCTTGTTCAGTAGTCACTGGGAAAAGTGTAACCAATAAAAACCTCTTTGCAAATAAAAGACTTTCTGGTTAAGAAGACTTGTGGCAGACTGCATCTTTTGGGACAATCTCACAGACTGTTAGTAATGACTTTATTGTAAACAAACAGTTAGTATTATACTAAGTAACCAGAATCCCCCTCACTGCAACTGCACCAATCATAAACCGTAAAAAGTTGTTCCAGCCCCCTGAACAGGTTTCACACAGAAATGGCGGCAAACAGGTTATTGTGCTTTTTGTTCCCAAGGAACTTCTACTAAATGTTTTCGAGAGCAGCTGCAAAAAGAATAACATGGTAGGGGAGGATTTATCCCAGACCTTGAGCAAGCTGGGAGTGAAGCAGGCAAGCTGGGAGCGTAGCAGACAAAAGCGGGGCGCGATAAGAAAGCCAGACAGCTAAACAGCACATGAGCACATTCCAGTGGGTGGGGTCACTGGTCAAGTCCTAACCCCCGGGCAGGAGATGGCAGCATAGCTGACACACCCCTGGCTTAGAGGGAACATTGATTTAAAGTGGATTATTTAGTACAGAGGTGTTGAACTCATAAATATCACTTTCTTGGGCCAGGCCATGTGTGCTATAAAGTATAACAAGACATACCAGAGATATAAACTTTATAAAGATCGTTTCAGATGCCGAATGGCAATAGCAGGCATGATTGGATTAGGTGTGATATGCAGAGGGGAACTAGGCATGGAGATATCAGCATTGGTAATGAGACAGGAAACCTAAGTCTCAATTCCACCCACGACGATTCAGTCCAGGAGGATGCAGAGAATACATGGGCATAAGTCTGACATTAGAAACCACAACATTCAGTTGCTGACCTAAGAGTAGCAGTGCTCTTGCAACGGAATTTCAAAGGCAGATTAGAAAGAGAGACTGATGAATTACAATTGATAATGAAGCTCAAGACAATGCATCCTCCTGGACTGAACTGAGAGCTAGTTTTCTGGTCTCATTACTAATGTGTGCTATTATCATCTGAAATCACTCCACTCTCCAAAATATAAGAACCAGTCTATGTGTTCTAATTCCTAATCAGGGTCTTTTTGAAAGAAAATAAATCCAGATATGAACAGAGGAATCAAATCATATTTTTTTTAAAAACCCACAACTGTTTAGAATAAGCCAAAATAATTCCCTCAATGAACAGAAGAATCCACCCACTCACCCACCCTCTCCCCCCCCCCCCCAAGAAGTATGCTTGCACACAAAAGCTTATACCTGGGGTAAAACATTGGTCTTGAAGTTGCAATGGGACTCCAACTTTGCTTTCTCTTTTTCTTTCCTCACCTCCCTCCTCAAAAGAGGAGGCGAAGCCCCAGAGAAGGAAGCAGAAGCTCTGTGTCTGTGTGTGTGAGGGGGGGAAGGGGAGAGAGAGAGAGACTTGTCTTTGTATCTCTCCCCCCAGGAAGCAGCCACGGAGCTCTCTCTGTATGTGTGTGTGAGAGAGAGAAATGGGGGGGAGGAAACAAGAGGCAGGAAGCAGGAACCAAAGAGCCCCTGAGGGAGCTGGGGAAAAGCAAGCTAGGGTGCGACTGCAGGAGCAGCCCTGGGAAAGAAAGCAGGAGAAGGGAGGGGGTTGAGACCTGTGCAGGCCAGATGCGGCCCATGGGCCACACGTTTGACATCCTGATTTAGTGTGTGTGACTACAGCCACTGCCTAGTTATGTCATTTCAGAAATAAAGTATATCGCAGGGGTTACAACTTGATATTGCTGTTCCTATAAGATATCTGATGTTTCTGATATTGGATCAGATTCATAATATCTGATAGTGGATCCCCCCCAGTATTCCTAATTCTAATATTTTCACTGCCAATATTATCAGAACTGGGAATAGTTAGAGAAGAAGCAGGAGTGGTTGGGGAATAGGGACTATGCCCCAGGTCCTCTTTAGAATATCTGTCATTTAAGATTTAAAGAGCCATTATTTTAGGTGGGAAAATTTGGCCTCTGGACAACTTCTGTTGTGAAGGTCAATTGGAGGAGAAGTATATAAACTGCTTTTACTCCTTTGTAGGCTAGGCCCAGAGGCCTAAATATATTATTGCTAAAGATCAATGGATCATGGGCCTCCATGATCAAAAACCACAGTGTTTCAAAACAGACAAGATTTTTTTTCTCCTTTGCAAGAGAACTAGCAATCCCAAAGGAATGTGCTAACAGATAATATTGAGAAATGAGTAGGCTATTGTGAGAGTGTTCTCTGTCTACTAAAATGTTGCAAATAAAGCTCCCAGTCTGAAGCACTGTTGCTTACAGTAGAGAAACAGGTTTTGTTTTCAACTGTTTGAAAGCAATTTCCCCCCCCCCTTGTACTGCAAAGGGATTCTAAAAGATTATAGTTTTAAACTTCATATTTTATAAACCTTTATAATGTAGGTGAACTTAACAATATCTTAACATGATTCTGAAGCCTTTTCCTAAACAAAACAACAACAAAAAACAGTGTTGGAAGTTCATAGCTAACCTAAAATGCTTATATGCAATGTGTTTAATAAGGCAGTTTATAATCAAAATGCTTGAAGGCCAAGATTAATAGCTAATGGTTTTATACTGATTTATACCTATAGCTGATCAGTTTGGTTATTAAAATGAATGATTAATGCCATATTGATTTTATATAGGTGTAGCATTTAATATGTCTTGTTTAAAGTAATGTAGAGAAACTAAGACTTTTCAAAGGGGTTTCTTTAATTCAAATAAGACAGTAGCTTAATGTTTAAGGCAAGCCATCACCAAAACTGAACTGGCAGGCACATTTTTTTGAATGTTGCAAGTTAGAACTTCAATTATAGGAACAATTACAGATAACCCACCTGTACAGAGAACAAGGCCATAGCCTTTGCAAGAACCCTTTTGTTCTGTAAATGTTGCATTTGGGTGTTATGAAAGAGGCTGAAAACAAATTTTAGTTTTAAGATACAGTAGAAGGAAGATTCCAAAGGGCAGAGGGAGCTTGGGAAGACAGACAAATAATGGTACTTTTAAAGGAAGTTGCATGCTTCTATAAGCTTTGAAATTAAGGTTTTAATAAATCATTCAAGCCTGTATATGTTCTAAAATGTCTCTAAATGCCCCAGCTATAGCAATAGATGCCTGCAAAAACAGTCTGCATTCCTATGGGAGAGACACAGCAACCCGCATAAGAACGAACGTTGCTGTCTTCTGAAATTCACAAGATGTATCCCTTGTGTTAGGCTCTCTAGTTATAAAGCCTTTGTCATGTAAAAGTAACTATCTAGTCCCAGGGGTCATTTCGTAGAAAAAGTGGTGCAGGAGCTCATTAGCATAACTCATTTGCATAACTCATTTGCATATACCACACCCCCTAACATACCTGAAGTGTGTCAGAAGGCAACATCCATCCCTCTGGCTCCACTCCACAGGTGAGTGAAACTGACCTGCTCTTCCTCCATTCCCTTCCCCATCCAATACTTTGTGCAATAAAAATAAGCGTAAAGAACACACCCTCATTCTCTTCCTGCTCCCTTGAAACCACCAGGTTTCAAGTAGACTTGAGATACCCAGGACATGTGCACCACCCATCTTTTCCCCTTCCCCTCCCCACAACAAGACACCCTGTGAGGTAGGTGGGGCTGAGAGAGGTCTTTTGAGAACTGCTCATGAGAGAACAGCTCTGAGAGAACTTGTGACTGGCCCAAGGTCACACCAGCAGCTGCATGTGGAGAAAGAAGAAGAAGAAGAGATTGGATTTATACCCCGCCCTCCACTCCCCAAGGGAGTCTCAGAGCGGCTTACAAACTCCTTTTCCCTTCCCCTCCCCACAACAGACACCCTGTGAGGTAGGTGGGGCTGAGAGAGCTCTTTCCCAAGCTGTCCTTGAGGGAACAGCTGGTACAGAGCTATGGCTTGCCCAAGGTCATCCAGCCAGGTGCAAGTAGAGTAGTGGGGAATCAAACCCGGTTCTCCCAGATTAGAGTCCAACTCCTGACCACTACACCAAACTGATGGGGTGGAAGCTGCTGAAGGGTTGGTGAAATTTCTCCAGTACTTATGTGCCATGTGCCCAGATAAAAAATGGTATACTTAGAACATTTATATGCCACCTTGAGCAAGTCTCTGGAAAAGCAGCATACAGTCATAAAAGGAACAATGATAAAATTATCAATATTAAAACAAAACATTAAAAACAATAAAGACCACAGCAGGGCTTTCCCCGGGGCGCTGCACCTCTGCACTGCTCGGGGAAGCCAAGGAGGGGGCGGGGCTTGGTCATGTGCCCACCCCCTGGGCTCCTCACTCCTGGAGCTGCACTCCTGTGCGCTCCCGCTCCAATGGACCCCTGTCTAGTCCTAAGATACAGATGGCTGGTACATTCTATAGGGAGGGGAATCTTCAAAGAGCATATGTCTTAAGACCCTCTTTGTTTGGTTAATCAGTAACAATGTAGACTTATAGCAATGCTTTGTTCACTGAATTATATCTAAATGTCTGGGAACAAAACTTTGAGACATTGGTTTGAAACATCACTAGCAGGTGCAACACAACATTGTTTAAAAGTGCTGATGGGTATGGTTATTGTGCACATGTATAAGGAAAACAAAGAGATTGTAAGTAAGCATACTCCAGATTTTAGACAAAGAAAACTGAACTGAATATGCCTGATTGATGTCATAAGGGGAGGTCTTAGCATGTCATGATGGGAGGATCAACAGAAGCTATAAAATATGTGTTGTACTGTTGCTCAAATGATCTCTTTGGCTGGACACTGAGCTGAAGGGGTTCCCTTTATTCAGTAAAATTCCTTTTTTCTCCTTTGCTAACCTGAATCCCAGCCTTTGGTGTTACTCATTGGCTCAAGGCACACTAATCTAAGAACCCCCCTTTCCAAGGATGTTGCTAATGCCTCTTTTCCTCCTATATCCCTCTCAGCACACTATTTCTTTCTGCCCGCACTGTTATGGCTTCTAGCAACAGCTTGGTTTGAGAAAAAATACACTATAACCTTTCTACAAACTGGAGAAATGTTTCAATTCTGCAGAAAATGTATAAAACTGGGGGAGGAGTAAAACACCTCAAAATAATAGAAGCAGCCCCTGTAGGTTTAAGAAATGAATGCCCTCAGTGACCATTGGTAAGCAACCACAACAGTATTGCCAGCCTTCAAGCCTTGGCTTCTGTCACTAAAGGCAGGGGAAGAGCAGGGCTTAAAGGCTGGCAGTACGGTTGTGGCTGCCTAGGAACAGCCATTGAAGGCATTTTCTGCTTTATTGTTTTGGGTTTTTAAAGCCCCCCCCCCCCCCCAGGGTGGTTTTTTAAAAAAAAAAATCAGATTTTTCAGCAAACCTGGAGCTTTTCTCAGGTTAATTATAAGATTGTACCTGTCTAATCATGGTTCCAATCTCTGGAATTAAGTATCCATAGAGTCTCCCCTTTTTTTGCTTTCTCACCTTCCCACCCCCTGGGAGCCTTTCTCCAGGAAAACTCTGACCAAGTTTGCCATGCTGGCTGATCCAGACCTGATTACATGGTGGCGAGCCTACAAGGAATTACAGGGGGTACCTCACTTTCCCATATAGGTTAGGATGAGAATGTGTAATTGGCCTAACATTACCCAGGGAGCTCTGACAGCACAGTGTTGGAACAAAACCTAGTTCTCCTATACCTGACTCCTATATCTGATGTGGTGGCTGCTGTTGAACAATATTAAGGAGTTGGGCCTGGGTGAGTCATAAAAGTCACTTGGTAGCAAGTTGCCTGGTGGTTGCTGCCAGGCTTGGCCCTGATAAGTCCTTTCTCAGAGGCCAAAACAGCTGTGTAAAGGGCACTACTCCCTCATCCATTTTCTGACAAAAAGAAAGGCTTTAAGACCAGCAATAACAGTGGTCACTGGGGGCATTTGTTTCTTAAAGAGACAGGTGGTGTTTTTATTATTTGGGATTTTTAACCCCCCATTTTTTGTTGTTTTTCAGATTTAAGCTTTTTCTGGGAAACTGAAACTTTTCTCAAGTTAGTATAAAGTTATGTCTTGTCCTTATCTGTACATAGTCTCTAAAGATGGGACCATAGTGATAATTAGATGTATTGATGGGTGGTATACCAGGCCTCCATATTCAGAAGCTAGGTCTATGGGTCATTATTTTTTATGGTCTTCAACATGTACCATTTTAGAAGTAATGCTTTCATTTGGGAGTATGTTTCCAGTATTTATTAAAATGACTTCCTGATACAATAGCAATATTTGTCATGCCTTCCCCTGACTTAGCCCCAGACCCAGTGCCTGACAGCCAAGGACAGGAGGACTTGGCTCAGTTAACTAAGAAAGACGTAAGTCCTGCAGAGGATCCACAGCCAAGTTCTCAGCAAGGCCCACCTGAGGCTGGTCAGGCAGTTGCTGGACCAAGCAATTTACCACCAGACTCACCTCCACTTGTCAGCAGGCTCTGTGAAAGGAGCAGGCAAGAGCTGTATAGGCGATGCAAGGAAGCACGCAGGCAGGGGCGAAAATCATTAAGTCCTGAGTACTGACAGAAACCAGGACTTCGCACAGCAGTGCTAAATGGTTAATGAGCAGGAACACTACTTAACAAGGCTGCCGGCAGGTAGCAATCCATGCTGGCAACATCGTTGTCAGAGCCCTCAGTCCCGTGCGTACCTTGCCTCTGATCCTGACTGATTCTCTGGCTTCTGACCCGGCTTGCTTCTTGGACTTCTGACCTCTACTTCCTGATCCTGGACCCCGACTTTTGACCCTCGGCATTCCTTGACCCCAGCTTCAGCTGTGCTCCTGACTGACCTCGGCTTGATTTATGGACTCTGACCTCCGGTACGTTTTGACTACGCCTCTGCTTTGAGATTGGGACTTGCTGCAACACTCTGCTGACTTTCTCCACCCAAGTCACACCCAGGGCGTGCTTGCCAGCCTGTCTGCCCAGCCAGGCTACCAGGCTCTGCCGTGACAATATTCATGGTGTTTTATAACAATGATAATCATGCCCTTACTGACCTTCCAATAGGGAATGTAAATGAAATTTTTGAAAAGCATGTCCATAATATATAGATTTATTTTATCCATGATTTTGAGGTTACATTATGTGATCACGGGGTGGGAGGTGTGTGTGTGTGTGTGAGAGAGAGAGAGAGAGAGAGAGGCTGAGGACAGACTGGCAACGTAAAGCGGGACAGCCCCGCGTTGGAAGTGGAAGAAGGGAGCGCATTCAGACATGCGCATCTGTCCGTTGGCTCTGTTTCGCACTTACCCGTCTCCCACTCGCTTTCCATCCGCTTTAACAGGACACCGGGAGAAACCGGTGTCCAGGGGCCATCTTGCGCTTGCCTCCTGCTTCCAGGCAGTGTGAACCGGAAGAAGGCAGGAGGCAAGCGGAGGCAGCAGTGTGAACGCGGCGTTTTGCCAGTTTGCGCATGAGCACATATGCGCACATGCGCAAATTGCCAAAACAGCCCTATCATGAGCTGCGGAGGCTGGCCCACGTGGGGCCACTCCGCAGCAGTCTGAATGCTCCGTATCGGCACCGTTGCGCAATACACCGGCCGGTGTGAACGGCCAGCCCCGGGGAGTTTTTCCCCCGCAGCAGTTTCCTCTGCATTCATCTCGCTCCAGATTGCCAGTCTGTGCTCAGCCAGAGAGAGATTCCTGCTGCTCCACAGAAATGATGCTTGGGCTTTTCCTGATGCCATCATTCCTTATAGTCAGCTAAGTTTTAGTGTTTCATGGGTATAAAGAAGAAATATGTATGATTTTTCCCCCCTCAGCAAGGTTTGAAATGGATGCAAAACAGATTGTAAAAGTGAATTGGACATAGTTACATTTCAAATTACATTGGAAACCTTTCATGTGAGTCTTATGGGTACTTATGTGGACTGATGCATCCTTACCAGAATGTTCTATCTGACTCACACTGGGTGGGATCTGGTTGAATGCTGTGCTAATACTTTCTAGCACAGTCATATGCTGAGTCCTATAGTGTATCCAGAGGAATATCAGAAATGAAACGTTAAAACCAACTTAAAGAAATCAAAAAAATCAGGTTTGATGTTTTTCTTTATTAAACTATCTAAGAAACCATAGTAATGAAAAGAGAAAATTTCACTTGGCATAATTATGACCCTTTTGCTGCCATTCCATGCACTATAGCATTTACTGAAGATAGTTACAATATAGACCATTCTTTTTTTTTATTACAGTTTATATGCCAACCTCCTTCCCCCCCACTTAATAATGGAAAGCTTACATTGTAAGCTTTTATAGACCTAATGGCTTTTTGGGCTCCAATGTATACTTTATCTGTTAATCAACTGTGTTACTAGATTAAAACAAGAAGATAGAAGATGCTGGAATTTAGGAAGCTAATAATTATGTATGTTTCAATGCATAATTAATAATCATTTTGAAAGAATGAAAAAAGTAGGGGTCCATTGGGGCCGGAGCGAGGTGGAGCAAAGCTCTGCCAGCTCAGGACTGGCCAGTAGGGCAGCCACGGGCTGAATCAGATTCTCTAATCTGATTCAGCTCGCCGCCGAATTGCCGCTGAAATTCGGCAACAACTTTAAAAGCCACTGGAGGGGAGGGGGTTTGAGGGAGAGGCTCCAAACTTGCAGGGTAGCTGCTGGGGCCTCTCCTTGAAATGCCCACCAAGTTTCAAGAAGATTGGACCAGGGGGTCCAATTCTACAGGCCCCCAAACAGGTTGCCCCCATTCCCTCCATTGTTCTCTATGGTAGGAAAAAGGTTAACATTTTTCCCTCCATAGAGAACAATGGAGGGGATGGGACAATCTGTTTGGGGGCCCATAGAATTGGACCCCGTGGTCCAATCTTTTTGAAACTTAGTGTGTATTTCAAGGACAGGCCCCAGCAGCTACCCTGCAAGTTTGGAGCCTCTCCCTCAAACCCCCTTTCCTCCAGCCCCTCATATACCCTATGAGTTTTTGCCATTGATTTCAATGGCCCATAGGATATAATGGGGGTGAAACTGACATTCCCTTTCTGACACACTTCTGGTGATGTCAGGGGATGTGGTATATGCTAATGAGTTATGCAAATGAGTTATGCTAATGAGCTCCTGCACCTCTTTTTCTACGAAAGGACCCCTGGAAAAAAGAATGTAAAGAGATATAAATATAATGTAAGGACATATAAGTTGAACTGATATAATTTACTTTATTCATTAGATGATGTGATATACAATTTCTGTACCTTTTTTGTTGTAGGTAATATAGTTCTTCAATTAAATAAAAAAGAAGAAGAAAAATAATGGAAAGCTCAGAACATACATCACCTTTAAATTGAAAGAAAAATAATTACAAGATTTTCAAAGCATAAACTTTGGAGTTAATCTGAATGTCGTTTATAATGATTTTTGTTTTGTACATTTCTGCCCAATCTCATCTTTTCATTTTTTAAAAATCTCTAAGTAGTATCTTCAATTTCTAGTCACGGATATAAAGAACTGCTTTGTTCTTGCAATTGGTTCTTGCAATTGAGTTCATTGAGTTCAGTTACAAGGGTCTTCCCCTGTTGCCTGAGATCTTTGCAACTAGTAATGACAGGGATTGAAGGCAGGACCTTGAACACAATGAACATACTATGTGGCAGCAGAATTTTTTAAAAAATGCAGCAACAGCTTCAGTAAACATAATATGGAAATATGCAGAAATCTTTGTTCACAAGTTGAGTGTCCTTCTATATTGCAAAACTATTTTCACAGTATGTAATTCAAAGAACAGTTTTTGTAAATCAAAGAACACTATACATGTGAAAACTTTTCAAATGGATCTCTATGAAGTGCATGTAAATGTTCATATTTTCTTGTCTATCATAACTGATAAACAACTGTGGTCATTAAACTTAACCTGCTATTTGTCTTGCCAGATAGGTATGTTGATACAATCCATTGCAAAGATAGGCAGAAAAGCCTTTTGTTACATAAATCTAGATAACTGGAAAATTTGTATGGTACAATAGGAATAGCTATCCTAAGCAGACTTAAACCCTTCTATGTCCATTGAAGGTAATTGTCTTAGAAGAGTAATTATTTAGGAGAGTACTGTTTAGTACCTCAGGTATGCAGACAATACCACTCTAATGGCAGAAAGTGAAGAGGACCTAAAGAGCTTCTTGTTAAGGATGAGAGAGTTGGCTTGAAACTCAACATCAAAAAAATTAAAATCATGGCATCTGGCCCCATCACTCCTTGGCAAATAGAAGAGGAAGTCATCGAAGCAGTGACAGACTTCACATTCCTGGGATCCAAGATCACTGCAGATGGTGACTGCAGCCATGAAATTAAAAGACACCTGCTCCTTGGGAGGAAAGCTATGGCAAACCTACACAGCATAATAAAAAATAGAGACATCACTCTGCCAACAAAAGTCCATATGGTCAAAGCAATGGAATTCCCAGTAGTAATGTATGGCTGTGAGAGCTGGACTATAAAGGCCGAGCGCTGAATAATAGATGCTTTCGAATTATGGTGCTAGAGAAGACTCCTGAGAGTCCCTTGGACCACAAGGAGATCAAATCAGTCAGCCCTAAAATAAATCAACCCTGACTGCTCCTTGGAAGGCCAGATACTGAAGCTTTGGCCACCAAATAAGAAGGGAGCACACACTGGAGAAGATCCTAATGCTGGGAAAGACTGAAGGCAAAAGAAGAAAAGGATGGCAAAGGATGAGATGGTTAGACAGTGTTATTGATGCAGAGGGCATGGGATTGAGCAGATTCCAGGGAGTGGTGGAGGACAGAAGGGCCTGGCTTGAGGTGGTCCATGGGGTTGCGAAGAATCAGACTCAACTATGTGACTGAACAACAAGAAGGGAAGTACAGGTTATTGGCTTAGTATGAAATCTGGATGATTTTAGTACAGATCTGAGAGTCTTACCCAGAAAGAGTTTGAGAGTGACAGTCATGAGGAGTCACCCCAAGAAGGTTCTTGTGTGTGACAATCATTGTGCCACATTTAATAGCTGTTATTTATTGAGTTTCTGCTTTATATGAGTCTCTTATTCATAAGGGCAGTGGGAATAAATAAGAAATAACTATTTCAATAAAACTAATATAAAGAACTTTCTTATATATTAATACTGATTTCCCAAAGGGCAGGCTCCATCATCACACTCACAGATTACTCATTCATTGCTATTTTACATCTTAACCATTGCAGACATTTTTGCAAAATACTAACTTTGACATATGTCAGATGAATGCATGGCTAATGCTGGAAAATATAAGCCAATGCCAGATTATTTTTCAGCAAGACAAACTGTAGCTTCTCAACCAAATTTCAGCACAGCTGATTTATGTAGCCAACCATGCTGACACTTAGGAAGAACAATTTCAGCATCAACTAATACTATTAAGTTGCAATAAAACCTAATATTAAATTACCATCTTTCAAAGCACGACTGATGCTAAGGAAAAGCATTTTATCCCTCCACTGGGGGGGAAAGATTCACCCTCATGAAAGAAGATAGTTATAGGTCAGTAGATAAAAATTCATACAGAAAGAGAGTGAGTGAGAGCAACATTCATATAAAGGCTAATGGAGTATAACTAGAAAGAAATTTGTTCATGGCTCTGGTGAATTGATGGATGCTGTTGTACCCAGTCTTCTAATCTAAAGAAGGCTTGGAACACCATTGAAACATTTGGGCCAAGTTGGAGAAATTATAAACTTGCTAAACTTTCCTCACAGGCATTTGTTGAATATTGCTGTGAGAGGAATGAACTTAGTAGTTCTTTGAGAAGCCTAGTTTCAATGTGGCATTTTAATTGGGCAATTGTATAGTGATTGATTGGAAGCAGAGAGGGAGACAGTGGCTGATTCTGCACCTATCTGTTTCCTTGCAGTTTTTCCACAGCCACATTAAAACCCTTTATGGTCAGGGTCCGGCATACCTAAGGGACCACCTTTCCCCATATGTTCCCCAGAGAGCACTGCGTTCAGGGGCCCAAAACCGGTAGGCCCTTCCAGGTCCCAAAGATGCCAGGTTGGTGATAACCAGGGTCAGGGCCTTCTTGGTGATGGCTCCATACTGGTGGAATGAGCTCCTGGAAGAGATATAATAGAAGCCTATCAGAATGGAATCAAAGTCCCAAATAATCTGTGCTAGTAGAAATTGAAGATGTGGGGGACATTTTTGCAAGCCCAGCAGAACCAGTGCAATATGCTCAGCAGAACCAGTGCCACTGTGGCACTGCAAACCCAACAGGACTAAGGTAAAATGAAAGAATATCTGCAGTAGAAACTGAGGGCAGCATTTTTGCAAGCCCAGCAGCACCAGTACAATGTACAGAGTGCCCAACAGTACCAGAATAATCAAAGAGTGCCTAGCAGAACCCAGTGCCACAGTGGCAATGCCAGTTCAACAGGACTGATGTCTAGCACAGAATCACGCTTCAAGCAAGAAGGGTGGTTGCAAGACCAATAGAAGCAGTGCAATGTACTAGTGCCTAGCAGAACTCAATGCCAATGTGGCAATGCAAGCTCAATCACAATCCAAGCAAGGGGACATTTTTGCAAGCCCAACATAACCAGTACAATGTACAGTGTGCCCGGAAGTACCAGTTCAGTCACAGGGTGCCCAGCAGAACCCAGTGTCAATGGCATTGCAAGCTTAAAAGGAAGCACAGCACAGCAAAGCAAAGCACAGCACAGCAAAGCATGGAGTCACAAATCCAGTCAAAGGGAAGTGAACACAAAGGAATGCCAGCAAAGGGGGGAAACCCTCTTGAAACTGACATGACTATTTTGAAACTGACAACTGTGTTTCCAAGGCTGTAAAATTCCACCTCCACATTGATAAACATTCTGTTTGAGTGGAGACAATCTGTCTGGATATTATCCATTCACAAATAGGCACGAACCTCCATGAACTGCTTGAAAGTTCTTGGAAAGTTCATGCTGGTTGACCTGCCACAAACTGCCCAAAATTTGTCACAAACTTTAGGTTGTGAGCTGGTTCATGCCCATCTCTATTGGTAGCCAATCAACAAAGTTAGTCCATCCCCAGTTTTGAAACAAGAGTTCTGGCAACACTATTCATCTGGCTTGCTGTCCAAAAACCTGATGATGTTCAGTAAATGTACTGATTGTCTCATAGCTATGTCTTTATGTGGCATTTTGATGAGAGGGACCAGATCTCAATCCCTACTCTGGACTGACTTTCATTGTCTTCATCATGTACAGTACATTTATTATGGCATCGATCCAACATAACCATAACACATTAAGATACAGAGTTATAAAAATCTGGGTAAAATGGAGTAAAATATATCTAAAACCATAAAAGTGTTTGACAAATCCAGTAAGAAATATAAAAGGCAAATACAATTTTATAAATTTAGCTATACAATTCTAATCATGGAATTTACACTATGGTCATCCAGTTTTTGTACAGGTATGTTCTTACAGGGAGTAGAGAATTAATTGAAAAGTGGCACTTCCCTCCTTCCAGATCACTGCTGGCTTCCAATAAACCAAGCATGCCCAGGACAGTAAACAAAAATAGCACAAGGTTTGCTGGGATTAATGGATCATGAAGGGCTAAGGAACCCTCTGAATGCAATAGGTGACCAGGGGATTGCTAGGCCAAAATATGTGGTGTGATGGCCTATCCCCAGTGACTATGTGTGATAGTGCAAAATACTAGTTGGCTGAAACACCTTCCAGGGCTGACTGGTAGCTAGTGTCAGAGGATATTTGAACCAGGGATTCCAGACATGCTATACCTTCACCTTTTCTCAGTGATAGCAACCTTTAGAACCTTCCTTCCCATAGAATATATGGTTGGTGGTGATACCATAGCAGAATACACACATGTGCAATATTCTAGTCAGGCTTCTTCCTTCTATTTTGCAACCAGTTTGTCTGATACTGGGCAAAAGGAGGCATGTACTGTCTTGAAATAATTCCCCTTAGATGGATCTGAACCAATGTCTCTTGTTTGTTACATGGGTGTTCCTTTGTCTCCAGAAAGTTACTGGGGAGTTGGCTTGGAAAGCTTCTGTAAATGTACAGTTATGTACTCCCCAAGTAATATCCTGGTGTCTGCCTCCCCCTTTCCTAGCATGAATGGTGCATTGTACAGGGGTCATGATAAACTCAGGCCGTGGTCTCACAGCCCTTTAAAGCGGGAGGAACTGCTGTTTCCTCCTACATTTAAAGGGACCATCCACAACGGCTGGGACAAATCCTGTGCCAAAGCGGGCTCAATGGCGGGTTCCTCCCGCATTTTCTGACCCCGGGAAAATCAAGTGTTTTCCTGGTGGTTGCACGAGGAACCCGCATTGAGCTGATCTGGACAGCCCTCTCTTGCAATCACTGCGAGAGAGGGCTGTCCAGATTGTCCCTCCGGTTCCCCCCCC
Organism: Lepidodactylus listeri; assembly: GCA_029233225.1. Lineage (NCBI taxonomy): Eukaryota > Metazoa > Chordata > Lepidosauria > Squamata > Gekkonidae > Lepidodactylus > Lepidodactylus listeri. Next base: position 109,967,855 of record JARCFY010000001.1, on the reverse strand, counting down.
CTTTTGCACTTGGGCACTCAAGCACCCAAGTGCAAAAGGGGAGAAACTTACCAGGCAACTGGGGGGCTCGGGGAAGGGTGCCCCTGGCTGCCGCTGCCACTGCAAGCCTCCTCCTCTGCTTCTGCCACCACCACAATCCTACTCAGCCACCGCAAGCCTCCACCTCTGCTGCAACCCGCTGCTGCAAGCCTCTGCCACCGCTCACCTCCTCCGCCTCCTTCACCCGCCGGGGTTGGTCCCTTTAAATCTGGGAGCCCTCCAGGTATGACCACAGCCTCAGCTGCAATTGCTATGCTGTCTGCAATTTATCCTTAAGGCTTTTTTTTTTTTAAGTTTTCTGTCCTCTGTTGAGCAAGCATAGGATGATATCTAGCAGCACCATTACCATGCTAGCACTGGGAATACCCTGGTATCAGGGTCCTAGGATTGGACTGTAACTTTTAAAACCACTGGCACCAACTTTTAAAACCACTGGCAGAGACAAAAAATAAAATAAAATAAATCAGCTGTGGAGCACAAAATTTAAAAGCAAGAAAACGAAACATAAAAACGTGACAGTCTGCAGGCCAAGGTGGTAAGTAGCCTCTCTCTTCCCAGTCCCAGGTCTTTATATGAGCTCTAGGCAGGGACAGAGTTGCAGCTCTGCAGGTGACATGAGGAGTTGGAAATCTGCAGGGCAAGGTTCTCCATTCCCAGTTTAGATGGTCAACCTGGTAGGGCCTAGAGATCTTCCAGAATCACAACTGATCCTCTGATGACAGAGATCAGCTCCTCTGAAGAAAATGGCTGCTTTGGAGGGCAGACTGTATGGCATTATACCCTATTGGGGTCTCTCCCCTCCTCAAACCCTGTCTTCCACAGGTTCCACCTCCAAATCTCCAGGAATTTCCCAACCTGTAGTTGACAACACATTTCCCGGCCCCAAGTTTTTATATTATTTCTAAGTAAGGGCAGAGTTGCAGTTCTGCAAGTGAAACCAAGAGCTGGCAGTCTACAGGCCAAGGTGGTAAGTAGCCACCCCCTTCCCAGTCCCACGTCTCCTCTTCATCCCCAATGAATCTAATTCCAAGAAAAGTATACTTGGAGCTGCAACCTTTGATTGATTATTCTTTCTTATTGTGCTACTTCAATTTGTCATTTTCAAAGAAGAACCTCTGAAACAGGCTTCTTGGTCTGTCTGCTCATTTTTCTTAGGCAAATTTTGTACTGGAAACAATTTAATTAGCTTTTTGTTATCAGTAATGAGATAGCTATTCTTCTCTGTCTTCAACAACAAACATTAGTTCCAGTTTTTACTAGTTTCAAATAAGGTTTCAGTTAATAATTTCACTAATAAAGCATTAGTGTTATAAGTAGATATGTGCATTATCAAATTCTCATTTTTGATTAATGTTAATTTGCTTTCCATGCTTGCTTGAGTTTGACTTTCTACATCAAACTGAGTTGTAAGTTAAAAATTAATTTAAATCAGTATTTGCCCAAATAGCTCTCACCCCACCCCACCCCATTTTTCTGTAGATGCAGGTGATCTTAACAGTGGCTAGAAACTCTATCGTCTTACTTTACCTAGTACCCTCATTTGTAATCTTCAGGACCTGCCTGTGAACACAGAGAAGTCTGCAAATAGATAAAGAGCTTAGCCAATATACAGTGTGAGCCAGATAAATATGTTAGAGTTTGGAAAAAGTTTATTACTTTAAAGGGTTTGCTAGTATTTTAGCAGCACTGACCTGGTTCTAAACTCAGAATGGAAGTGGTGCTGTGACTTATTATGGGCATCCATTTGTGGTGCCATGCTGGGGGAGAGGGAGGCAGCTGGGCACCTGGAGGCCATGTTAGGAAGTGGGGATGGGCAAGAAGGGGGTTGGGGGTGGGTGGCTGCCACAGTGGGTGAGGAACTTCCGCTACTAGTTCATAAATTATGTTGTGCTGACAAATACTCAGTGGCTGCAATCATACGCACAATTTGACCCGACATAAGCATGAATGCCAGGTGGATTTAAAGAACATGATCAGACAACAACATCTGGGAAGCGCCCCGCATCCGTCAACAACCCATTCTGCTCCACCGTAGAAGCAGAGTTAAAAGACACTGGGGAAAACCAGTAGTAAATGGGATGCGACATGCCATGGACAAACTTTCCCATGTCTGATCACTCCAGCGCGCTCTCATGGCATTAGGATGGTCTGATCAGGCCATCCCGACTCTGCGCTGTTGTTTTTACCCTTCTCAGTATGTGCACCATCGCAAACTTTATAGAGAGCCCTTGGTGTGGAGGTGCGTTTCATCGATCCCTCATTTAATCACATGGGGGGGGGGAAATGGGACAGAAAAAACCCAACTCACCTGCAGTTGTATCTGATCACACACTGATGGACTGTGCCCGCAGCTTCAAAGAGAGGTGTGATCATAAAACGGCAGGTCAAATTCCTCCAGAGGAAATAGCCTCCCCCCACCTTATTTCTGGCATGTGTGACCGCAACCAATGAGGCCCAAGGAGACTCAAAGGAAAAGGGAAATCTCATTTCTCCTCTCTGCCTGCTTTAGCTCACTTTTATCTGAAGAACTGTGTGTGCACACAAAAGCTTATACCCAGAATTAACCTTTGTTGGTCTTAAAGATGCTCCTGGATGCTAACTTTGTTCTGTTGCTTCAGCCCAACATGACTACCCACCTGATCTTTTATCTATCTTTTATCACCCCAGTTGTCCTCGTGGTAGCTGCTATAATCACTTTGCCATTTTAAGTTGCTCTAGCATATATAATTGTTTAAACTCTAAAGGCTCTTAAACAGGAGTAAACTGAATCAAGATTATATACTATGGAAAATCCTAAATTTTCGGTGAGGAATATGCCTGACCCCCTTCATCAAGCATAAATTACAGCAGAAGCAGAAACAGAAAGGGCATGTGTTAAGAGCTCCTCCACCTTGTTCACGTGGTAACATATGAATCTGTTCCAAAGCCTTCTTCTTAAACATCTAACTTTGTTCAACATTTATGTCTTTAGAAATTAAAGCACTATTATATGAAGACAAAGCCCTGAATGTTTCATTTATATTGATACATAGATAGGAACAACACTGGATAAACTGAGATTCTGTCTCATCTAGCAATTTGGCTGACCAACATAGAGAAAAAAATCTCTGCAATGGGCTGCAAGTTTGATGACCTGTTACCCTTGCCTGAGCAGAAAGCTTTCTATTTACTTAAACAAAGACTCCTGGAGATAGAGGGGCAAGAGCTGAGAAGGCTTGTGCATAGACATTGTTCCCTTTTGAGTTTGGGACTTTCCTTTAGTCACATCTCTACAGGTTACCTGACTACCTTGTTTCAGCCCCACCTCCGTAGGGCTTTTATGCTAGCTTGGTTTGACATCTTGCCCTCAGCTGTACTTTTGGGAAGATTCAAAAAAATCCCCTACAGAGAGAGATTTTGCCCATGTGGGATGGGGGAAATCGAATCTATTGGTCATGGGCTTTTACACTGTAGTTTTCATAACGATATTCGTCTCGCTTATATTGAAGCAGTGATCGCCCCCCTCCGGGATCAATATGAGGCGTTCATTATTGATACCTTGTTGTCATCTCAGAGAGCTGAGATTCTTGAGACTGTAGCAAGTTTTTTATATGAGGTCTCTAGGAGGAGAGCCTTGTATTAGGTTGAACTGGAAATCTTGCTTTACCTGGCTATTTTGTGGTATATCACCGGGTGCATTTTATCGTTTTTATGCCAATAAAGGTATTGTTATTGTTGTTAAAAACTGAGATTCTGTTAGTGTGACTAAATGCATTCACAGCATGGGAGCCTATCTTTTAGTTGCTTCCATGGTAATACCTGTTCTCCTGATCAGCTAATAACTACCAACTGCCATGCCTGTGTGTAATGATACATACTTTTAATTGATGATCAGACAAGCAGCTGTTTTAAGAAAAAACTTTTGGAGGTAGGAAAACATGATAGTAACTAAAACATTTGAAAGGAGGTGGTCATGGAACTGTGATATTGAAGTACATAGTGAAGTAACTGCTCCACCTTGCTACTACACTACCAAACAATTGATAAAATTTGGGCAAAGGGAGACACTTGTGACACCCTCTGGTTCAAAATTTGCAGGCCCCTCAAGATTACTCCCTCATCAACTGTCTGGGAACTATATTTCACACACAATTACTTCAAATTAAACAAAAGAAGCAATATGTGGAGTGATAAGGTCTAAGTATAATTTATTACACAAGAAGGGTTTGTTGTAAGGACAAATGGGAACACTGAAATTCAATTCATAATGTAGAACAGTGTTTCCCAACCAGTGGAATGGGACCCAAAAGTGTGTTGCAAAGCCTCTGAAAGTGTCACAGTCCAGCCCTCTCTAATGTGGCTCCTGCCCTTTCCATCCTTGTATTTTTTCCTCCTTGCCATCTTCTCACATTCTCATTCCCTCCTTCTTTGTGAAAATAATAAGTAGAAAAAACCCATCAGGCAACTATTAATTTCATGGTAGTTCCTGAAAGAAGGGGGGAGGCTGGAGAGAGATGGGAGCTGTTTAGTATGCCATGAAAATACCAGAGGTGTTAGCAGTCCTTGATGCCAGCCTCTTCACTGTTATCTGCCATCTTTATGCCAATTTGGTGTACTGGTTAAATGCACGGACTCTAATCTGGGAGAACCGGGTTTGATTCCCTCACTCCTCCACTTGCACCTGCTGGATGACCTTGGGCAAGCCATAGTTCTGTCAGATCAGTTCTTGGAAAAAGAGCAGTTTCTGTCAGAGCTTTCTCAGCCCCACCTACCTAACAGGGTGTCTGTTGTGGGGAGGGGAAGGGAAAGGAGATTGTAAGCTGCTCTGAGACTCCTTTGGGTAGTGAAGGGTGGGGTATAAATCCAAACTCTTCTCTTCTTTTTTTTTTCTCAGCCCAGTGTCCTCTGAGTGCACCCCCTCAAACTCCAGCTCTGTCTTAGTTGACAGATGAGAGGGAGATTGGGGTTCATAGTGGGGGCAGCTGTACCCTTTATGTGATGTTTGTTGGTTCTACTCAGAAACATTTGGTTGGGCACAATGTAATGTTGGAATAGGTGGGTGTCAAGGTCATAGTTTGCCCAGGGCACCAAAATACCTTGAGCCAGCCCTGAATGGCTCACTATATGAAATAAATTTGGATGTGTGAGTCACTATTCCCAAAAGATTGGGAACTGCTGGTCTAGATTAATGTAAATTATTATTCCTTTCTTCTTCTTACAGCATCCCTAAGTCTGTTGAATGAGACAATGGCTGAGGTAAAAAGTTACACCAATGATTTTCTAGCTCACAACAGCCCTGTGAGAGAGGATAAACTTAGCTCTGAATCCAGCATCCTTCTATTACTAATCTTCATAATTTTTTGCTAATAAAAATGTACTTCAGCAGCATGACCTATCTGTAACCTTAATTACATGTCTACTTCAACTCTCTTCTTCCTCTTTGTACTGAAAGGCAAACAGCCCTGGCTCGGCAGGCTGACACAGCACAGCTAGATAAATGCCACAACATGTTACAACTGTATCACTTTTAATAGCGTTGTCTCACTTGCTTTGTAACTATTCTGAAGAATTAATGAAGCAATTAAATCATTGATCTAGAACATGACATGTCTTCTATAGTATTTTCTGAAAGACAGGAGCAATATGTTGATATAAATATAACAAAACAAGAAGGAAATGAAAAGGGGAAAGCTAGAAATGGCATTGACCACTAACATCTCTGTTCTAATTGTTCTGCTTAGTTGTTAATATTTTCTAATTCTGCCATTGGAGCCTTTTGTAAAGGGGGTGGGGAGTAAACATCCTTGCTTTAATCAGAAGCTCTGCTAAAACTTACATTGTTATCCACCATGCAGATGTCATGTTTCTTACAATAAAGTGTTATAACTAGACATATTCTGTCACATGAACCTCAGTGGAAGGTGTTTAAAATAATACAAAGGAAATTATTGACTTCCAAAAAAACCAGTAATAGGTTCCCAAATAGCTCTGCTGTAGAGGCAAATAATTACAAATATGAAAAAGCATACTATTAATTTGACACAATGGTAATGACACCTCTGTACGTGGCACATATCGTGCACCATTTTATAAGCTTCTTAGGATCCTAATGGCAACATTTGCACAATAGACATACAGGAGGATGAGGTAGCATAATTGTAGCACCACTGAAGCATGAATACATGCTAATTAACAAAATTGGAATTTCTGTATTCGTGCCCCCATTGCATCTATCTTATTTCATTTACCTTAACATTCTGTTATGGCCAAAAAAATTGCTGTTTGTTGTTTGAATATTATAGTAATTATTGTCCACTCAATGCTCCCATGCTCCTGAAGTGCAGAAGGCTGCTCAGCTGGCTAATGGTTCTGTCCTGTGGTCCTTTGTTCTCAGGGCTTTGTTTTAGACCACAGCCTTCTGTTATTGTTGCTCATGCAAAATGTTCTCCTATGAATGATAGAACTTAAGCCATCAAATTTCAGTGAAGGTATATGCAACTTACTCTTTCTCTGGGCTCTAAAATAAGGAAATGAAAAACTTCCATGTTACTTTTCTGTTTCATTTTGCCTTTCTTGGTGTATCTGTGTGGGGAAACTGTCCCCTTTCTCTTTGCACTGAGAAACCTCTAAGTGGTATCTGGCAGCTTTTAGCCAGGAACAAGTTCTTATTTTCTGAAATCCTCTACATATAGCAACTCTGTGGATTCAGTTGCAAGAAGTAATGTATGCATGCTAATACATTAACTGGCACTACTTCCCAATAGCTGAGGCAGCTGTCAAAGGAGCTACTGTGTTCACAGCTCTTCATCTACATTATGGGGATACATGGTCACTCAAATTAACAGTAGAAATCAGTGCCTGTCATCTATACTAGGGAATTTTAGAGCATGTGAGCAAAGCAGCAGTTGCAAATAAATTCAGACATGAACATATATAAGGATTAAGGCCTTTTAAAAGGCACAGTGGAAGAGACGGGTTTTTTTGAAACTAGAATGATTCCAGCGGGAAAGTCAGATGTAGATTTGACCCTAATCAAATGGATTACCCAGGATTTATGCAAATAATCTCTGGAAGTCTTCATTAGCAACTCAAGCAAGCAATTACTCTTAAACCTTCTTTTGCATACGCAAGATCACTTTTCCCCTCTTCACTATTGCCTAAGTACTACTTAGTGACACCTGTACAGTCAAGCCTTCCTGGGTCATCAACAGGGCCCTTAGTGACAATCAAGCCATGGTCCAGATCTTTGTTTTACCCAGGTAAAGCAATCATCATGATTGTTCTCCAAAAGCTTCCCACCAGAATAGGCTCCCCGCCGCCCGGCATCGCCGTGGCGCGGGGGAGCAGATTTGCCGCCTCGCAGGGAGCGAGGCAGCAACAGCACTATCATTGGACAGGCGGGGGGCGGGGCTAGCTCTGTTAGAGCTGTTGCCCCGTTCCCGCCTCGCAGTCCGTTCGCGAGCTCGAAGGGCGAGCACGCTGCTGGGGTTTCTCTTGCCGGCGGGCCTGTTTGTGGGTTGAAGGATCCTGTTTTGAACGGCGGCGGCTGTGGCGGCGGCTTTGGGCTCCTTCTCCGCTTGGGTGTGGTCTGGCCCTTGGGCTCCGTGGTGGGACTTCTCCCGCAGGGGGGTGGGGAGCTGGGAGCGGTTGTTTGACGTGCTCCTCGTGCCGGTTGCGGCGTGGCCTGTGCGGCGGCGGCGGAGGGCGTTTTGCTGCCCCCCCTCTCCCTCTCCGGCCCATCGGGGTAGAAGTTCCTGCGGTTTGCTGGGAGCGGTGGTTGGCTCGCTCCTCGTCCCGGCTGCGGCGTGGGCTGTGTGGCGGTGGCGGTGGGCGTTTTGCTGCCCCCCCCTCTCCCTTTTCGGCCCCATCGGGGTAGGAGTGGCTGCGGCGTTTTGCTCCGCGGCCTGTAGTGGTGCGGGGCATTGGGCTGGCTGGTAGGAGGAGGGCGGCTGTAGTATTGGGAGGGAGTCGGCTGACGTTGCTACCCCCCCCCCCGGCCAGGCTGCAGCGCTGGGAGACGCATTTGGTTGCCCTCCAGTCCATTGAAGTGCCTTAGCTGAAATATCAAGGGCTTGCCAGGAGCCCCCCCCCAACCCCCCCGGTTAGACTGCGGTTGGTATTTAGAGGGGAGTCTGCCGAAGGGGTACAGGGTCACTGCTAAGGGGCAGGCAGGGCAAAACACCTCTGAACGTCTTTTGCCTTGGAACCCCTATAGGGGTGGGTCTCCATATATCTGTTGCAGGCCTTCTCAGCTGAGCTGGTTTGGTGGCCATTTTGGTAGGGTCGCTTGGCCTTACAAGGTTACCTTATTGCGGTGATAGGCGGCCATTTTAGTGAGGTCTTTTGGGCCTCATGGTCGGCGGCCATTTTGAGAGTAGGTTTTGGCGGCCATTTTAGGTGGCTTATTATTCTATTTCCCTGTGGGTACATTAGGTGGGTGATTTTAAATATCAATTCACTTACGTTTCTTTTGTTTGTCATTAGTTTGTATTATGGCTTCTGGAAAAGGTAAGGGCAAGGGCAAGGGCAAGGGCCCGGCGCCGAAGAGACCTCCGGCACGACCTGATCCTGTGGTTCCTTCCAGTGATGAGGATGAGGAGGATGTGATCAACGTGGCCATTTTTCAGCGGCTGGAGGCGCTTGAAAAGGGACGGGGCATGCCAGCAGGTGGTTTGCAGGTTGACAAGTCTGACAAGTTGTCTTTTCAGGCACAGGTGCTGGCACGTTTGGCCTTTTTGGAGGACAGGCAGGAGGCGGCGGTTTCAGGCCCGGTGGGTCCAGAGTCTTGCCAACAGGGTCCAGGTGTAAGGGAGCAGCAGATGGCGCTGTACTTGCCTTCACCGTTGACGGGAGGTAAGGAGTTGGCATTGGGTAGGCAGGGATCAACGTGGCCTTGGGGCCCAGGCGGCGAGAGTTCAGCCGCTTTGCCTATGCCACAGCCTGGCCAGCCTTTGGGCCCGGCTTTAGAGCAGGGGGCCATCTATTCCCAGATGCCACAGGCGCCTTGGCCTTCCCATGCTTTGTATGGCTCTCCTTCTGGGTTTCAGGGAGCTGGATCACACTGGGGTTTTCCCCAGCCCAATGCAGGTTACCCTTATGTAGGTGGGTCAGCATATGATTCAGTGGCTGCAGGGGCGGTTCCGAGTGGTGACGCAGACCTACCCTTAGGTGACCATCTTTCCATGGCAACTAAGGATAAAATATTGAAAGGGGATTTCGTAGATGTGTTTAGTCTACTTTACCGGGAGTTGGAAAAAAAGGACAAGGATAACTTGGATGACAGGGAAAAGGAGCGCTTGAAGCGCCGGGTAGTGGATAGGACCTGGGCCAACTGGTTTCCGGGTTTCCTAATCTACGCAGCAGTCATAGTGCGACACCAGCCGTGGAGGGCCTCTTCGATGCTCCAGTATTTGGACATCATCTACAAGGCCTATACGGACTTCCCGAGCCCGGCTTGGTCGCAATATGACGAGCAATTTAGAATGAGGGCAGCCATTAACCCGGCCATGCGATGGGACCGGATATGTTCTAACTTGTGGCTGCAAATCATGTCTCCGGCCAGGTCCGCTTGGGGTGAGCGGTCGCATAGCGGCCATTCTGTTAAGAGGGCACCAGTGCAGGCAGGTTCCCGCCCTGTGGCGGGGCAGGCGGTTCAACGACGCCAGCTTTGCTGGGAGTTTTCTTCCCAGGGAACCTGCGGTCGTAAGTCATGCACTTTTAGGCATGAGTGCCCCTTGTGTGCGGGACCTCATCCCTTGTCCAGTTGTCCACGGCCTAAGGGACGTGGGGGGGGCAAAGGAGGCAAGTACTCAGGGGGGGGGAAGCCAGGCAGCCCCCCTTCTGAAAAAGGGGCCTAGCCCGATTAAATTGGGAGTTCTGAGACGCTGGTTGCGTAGTTATCCAAGGATGGGTGACGGGGCCTACCTATTGGAAGGGTTCACTGTCGGTTTTCGTATACCGTTTCAGGGGCTGAGGGTTTCCTATCTGGCTAGCAATTTAAAGTCAGTTTTGGGCATGGAGGACATAGTTAGGGCCAAGATTGCTAAGGAGTGTCAGGAGGGCAGGGTTTTGGGCCCGTTTGTTAGTCCACCAGTGGCCAATTTAAGAGTTTCCCCTTTGGGTGTAGTTCCGAAGAAGGCTCCTGGTGAGTTTCGCCTCATTCATCACCTGTCCTACCCTCGGGGGGGGTCGGTGAATGATGCCATCCCAGGTGATTTATGCTCCGTCAAATACACTTCCTTTGATCAGGCCATGCGGGTGGTTCGCCTTTGTGGTGTGGGAGCTGAGTTGGCTAAATGTGACATTAAATCGGCCTTCCGGCTCCTCCCGGTGCACCCTGAGGATTTTGAGCTGCTCGGATTTGCCTTTGAAGGAAACTTTTACATGGATAGGGCTCTACCCATGGGATGCTCGGTGTCCTGTTCTGCTTTCGAGAGGTTCAGTTCCTTTTTGGAATGGGCCTTGAGAACCAGGACGGGTCTCTGTAGTACTGCCCATTATTTGGATGATTTTCTTTTTGCGGGCAAGAGGGGTTCCGGGCAGTGTCGTTTTCTGCTGGACAGTTTTGTCTACCTGGCGGATGAGCTGGGTGTCCCTCTTGCTCAGGAGAAGACTGAGGGCCCGACATCCACATTGACGTTTCTAGGTATTGAGATTGATACGGTTAGTTTGAGCTGCAGATTACCACGAGAAAAATTGGACGCATTGAAGGCGCGGGTTAGCGCTGTTAGGTCCCTTAAAAGAGTCACACTCCTGGAGTTGCAGCAGTTGGTAGGTCACCTCAACTTTGCATGCAAAGTTGTGGCACCTGGCAGGGCATTTGTGAGGAGGTTATGTGATTTAATGAGAGGCCTCCGGCTCCCACACCATAGGACCAAGGTCTCCAAAGGGATGAGGGAGGACCTCTTTGTTTGGGAACAGTTTCTGGACTCGTTCAATGGGGTCTCCCTGTGGCGAGACGAGCTCTTGTTGGAAGCTGAGCTTCAGATCTCATCTGATGCGGCCGGCTCTTCCGGTTACGGAGTTTATTTTAGGGGGCATTGGTGTGCCGGGGACTGGCCTAAAGACTGGTTTCGGGCAGGTTGGGTCAAGGACCTCACCTTCCTGGAGTTTTTTCCAATTGTCGCAGCGGTGTGGATTTGGCCAGCCGATTTGGCTAATAGGACTGTCCATTTCTGGTGCGACAACCAGTCCACGGTTCATGTCATCAATTCCCTTACATCTAAATCCCCTAGGGTCATGGCCCTAGTTAGGGCTTTTACGTTGCAGTGCCTTAAATTTAACATTTTGTTTAGGGCCAGACACGTCCCGGGGGTCGCTAATGGGATCGCTGACGCTCTCTCTCGTAAACAGATGGAGAGGTTTCGTCAGCTGGCTCCAGAGGCCGATCCGCTCCCGGCACGGATGCCCACAGAGGTGTGGGGGATTGGAGGGCTGAGGCCGACAGGGCAATGAGCCTGGCACTCGCCCCTTCTACTAGGAGAGCTTACCTGAAGGCCGGTAAGCAGTTTCTGTCCTTCAGGGCGGGAGCGGGTTTGCAGCAGGTCTGGCCTATTCCTGTGTCACACCTGATGCAATTTTGTGTGACACTTCGGAATGGTGGCCTTTCAGCTCACACAATCAGAGGCAAGCTGTCTGCGCTGGCTTTTGCCAGTAAGGCCTCGGGTCACAAGGACACCACGGGCGACTTCCGTCTCCGGAAGATGCTTGAGGGGTGGTCTCGGGAATCAATTAGGGCAGTTGACACTAGGGAACCTTTGACACCCACGGTCCTGAGAGGGCTGGAGAGCCAGTGGCCTTCTTGTTGTAGTGACAGCTACGAGGTGGGCCTGTTCCATGCCGCTTCGCTGACCGCCTTTTTTGGGGCACTCAGGATTAGCGAGCTGGTGGCAGGCTCTCGGGCTGATGTTTCTGGTGCAGCTTTGGAGCTTAGGGACGTATCCATCATTGATTTTCAGCTTCGAATTAGGTTGCGGAGATCTAAAACTGACCAGAGGGGTAAGGGGAGTGTGCTGGAACTAGGGTCTAGTTCGGAGTCAGCACTGTGCCCTGTCGCCGCCATGAGGCGGTACCTGACACTTCGGGGTGATGGCCCGGGCTATTTATTTCGGCATAGTGACAGCACCCCTCTTACGAAGTTCCAGTTTTGGACCGTGACTCGGAAGGCCTTGATCCGGCTGGGTCTGGGCGGTGTTCGTTTTTGCTCCCATTCTTTTCGAATTGGGGCAGCCTCGACTGCTGCCGCAATGGGGTACCCTGATAGGAAAATACAGAGGATCGGGCGTTGGAAATCTGGATGCTATAAGAGTTATGTTAGGCGTTGTACTTTGTAAGTTTGTCGTAGTTGCATTCAGACGTTTGTTAATAAAGTTCTTTTTACAGGTGCTGCAGGCCGTGAGACAAGACGAAGGGTCATAGTCTGCGGCCACAGCATGGTCTTTTGGGCGGCTCATCGGGCGCGGAGAACATCTTTCGGCTCCCAGCTTGGCCTCAGCGAAGTGGCGACAGTTGAGTGGTTGGGGAGGAGGGGCATGAGATGGCCGGCGCTCCTCCCATTGTTGTTTGAGGAGAGGCGGGCCCCCCCCCCTCATGTGCTAGTCGTACACCTGGGGGGCAACGATTTGGGTTTGGTCAAGGGCGTGGCCCTTGTGATGCAGGCCAGGGCTGATTTGGCACTGATCAGGTCACGGTGGCCTGGTGTGCAGATAGTCTGGTCTGCCATGCTCCCCCGTCTGGTTTGGAGGCATGCCAGTGACCCCAGGTGTATGGACAGGGCTAGGCGTAATGCTAACAGCCAACTTCGCACGGCCATGGAGTCCGGGTTGGGTCTCTTTTTGCCGCACCCTAACATACAGGTCAAGTTCCCGGACCTGTATCGCCCTGATGGGGTGCACCTTTCAAACAAGGGCAATGGGTTATTTCTAGAGGACTTGCAGCACGGGATTCGGATGGCTCTCGGTTGCCGTGTGGGGTAAGCAAAGGCCAAAGCAGAGGCTTGGATTTGCTTGTGGTAGGTTTATGCAAGCAAGAAAATGGAACTGGTGGGTGCCTCACGGCATATCCCTGTTGGGAACAGGAGGTCATCAGGAACCACCTTAGGGCCTTGCGGTCTGGGGAGGTGAATGGTGATCGCCTCTGGGAACCTCTCAGACTAGGCTCCTCCCTGAAGGTCTGTGCAGCCTCAGGGGTAGGCGCCCCTGGGAGGGGATGCCAGTATGCTGGGCCGCCGGTTACGAGCCAGAATCTCACTGGGTCAAGACTGGGGCTAGGTTACCTGCCCATTACAAGGGCAAGGAGGCTGTGTCTGGGAATGACGCCTGCCTTGCCTGTTCCTGTGCTTGCTTAGTTTACCCGTTGCTGCATGTTCTGTTTAAATAGTTAATAAAGTGGCCCTTGTTTGATTCCAAACCTGTTGTCTGTCTCGTTATTTCATGCTGGGGTGGCAATAGGCTCCCCGCCGCCCGGCATCGCCGTGGCGCGGGGGAGCAGATTTGCCGCCTCGCAGGGAGCGAGGCAGCAACAGCACTATCATTGGACAGGCGGGGGGCGGGGCTAGCTCTGTTAGAGCCGTTGCCCCGTTCCCGCCTCGCAGTCCGTTCGCGAGCTCGCCCACCCACCCACCCTGGCTGCAGTGTAGGCTGAGGCCGGTCGCCTTTGGGGGCCAGGTAGGAATTTTTTACACCCCTTCCTGTTTGGCGTTTGGATGGGGTGTTTTTTCGCCTACCTTACACTGTTGCTGGTGGTTAAGGGTATAGATGGTGGTCGGGTATTAATTAGAATGGTCACTTGGTAGGTTTATGCAAGCAAGAAAATGGAACTGGTGGGTGCCTCACGGCATATCCCTGTTGGGAACAGGAGGTCATCAGGAACCACCTTAGGGCCTTGCGGTCTGGGGAGGTGAATGGTGATCGCCTCTGGGAACCTCTCAGACTAGGCTCCTCCCTGAAGGTCTGTGCAGCCTCAGGGGTAGGCGCCCCTGGGAGGGGATGCCAGTATGCTGGGCCGCCGGTTACGAGCCAGAATCTCACTGGGTCAAGACTGGGGCTAGGTTACCTGCCCATTACAAGGGCAAGGAGGCTGTGTCTGGGAATGACGCCTGCCTTGCCTGTTCCTGTGCTTGCTTAGTTTACCCGTTGCTGCATGTTCTGTTTAAATAGTTAATAAAGTGGCCCTTGTTTGATTCCAAACCTGTTGTCTGTCTCGTTATTTCATGCTGGGGTGGCAAAGTACACACATCTTCCCAAAGCCTCAGGACACAGTTTTTCTATAAGGATCAGCCCCCAAAACCCGCTCAATGTGTTGTGTGTTCTTGGTACTGACCACATACACCCCCACTCATGGGCTTCTCTTTCTCTCCTTCAAAGAACAAAACACTGGTTGTTTCTCTCCAGATATTCTGCTTCTGTGGAACTCTCCAGGACTGGTAAATATCACCTGATCCCTAAAACGCTATTCCCCACTCTTCCCTGTCTTTCCAGTTAGCTCTTGAATGTTATGTGTTTTGCTAAATGAACCTTTTCCTCATTCTCTTTGTTAACAAATAATTTTATTTATTTCCCCCATTGTTAACATACATTTAACTTTTATAAACATATCCAACTCTATTGAATTACTTGTTTGGTTATAAAAAAAGAAAAAAATATCAGATATTAAGTGGTTTCCCACTCCCCCTGCACCATCTCATATATCAATCAATAAACATATCTTTAAAAATATTCTTATCTTAGGGTAACGTTATTTTGCCTACTAACACCATTATACCTTTTAAAGAAAAGTTATATCAATTAGATCAGTTTGGAACAGTTTAAATTCTAACCTTTTACTCTTACATCTTACAATATATAGTCTAAATAACTTTAATCATCATTTAACTTTAAAATACAGACATCTTTTAACTTTTCAGTAGTTAGAAAATGTAAAAATATTATTTTTCATATCCCAGTTCTGCTCCATATAATCTTTCAAATCTTTCCACTCCTCTAAAAACTTTGCTGAGTCATGATCGTTTAATTTTCTTGTCCATTTGTCCATTTCTGCCATAAATAGAAGTTTTCTCAACCATTCCCATTGTTCCGGAATTTTTTCACATTTCCAATTTTGCGCATAGACCATTCTTGCAGTAGTTACCATATACCATATCATTGTTCTTTTACTAATACTTATGTCTTCTAGCCTAAGACCAAGCAATAACATTTCCGGTAGTTTTTTAAATTTACATTTCAAATTTTTGTCCATTTCAGCATGAATTATACACCAAAAAGATTTCGCCTTATCACAAGTCCACCACATATGGTAATCCTTCTTTTTCTTTACACTTCCAACATTTGTTAGACATATTTTGGCCAATATTTGCTATCTTTTTCGGGGTCATATACCATCTATACATCATTTTAAAACAGTTTTCTTTAAGATTATAACATGTAGAAATACTCATAGCATTTTTCCATAAAAATTCCCAAGATGACATGGCAATATCCTTATTCATATTAATTGCCCATTTTACCATTTGTTCTTTAACAAGCTCATCAGCATTATACCATTTCAACAAAATTTTGTACATTTTAGAGATTACTTCCCCCCCCTTGTTCCCAGACCTGTTCAATTTCATTACTTTTATTTCTAAAACCACAGTTTTTATCTTCCTTAAACAGCTCATAAATTTGTCTATATCGGAACCAACCATAGTCAAAGTCCAATTGGTTTTCTTCTTTAAGAGTCCACTTTTCATTTTCCATTCTTAACAAGTCTCTGTACTTCAACCAGTCCTGGCCTCTAAAACTTGAAAAAGGTTTTATTACTTCTGCTGGTACTATCCAGAGTGGTTTTTCTTCAAGAAAAAACTTCTTATACCTAAACCATGTTTCAGTTAAAGTTCTTCTAATGTAATGATGTTTAAACATATTATCCAGTTTCATTTTACCATAGTACAAATACACATGCCAACCAAATCTACAGTCATGACCTTCTAATGCCAGCAATTTTCTATCTTCTAGAGAAATCCAAGACTCTAACCAAGTCAGACAAACCACATCATGATATAATTTCAAATTAGGTAATTGAAAACCTCCTCTTTCTTTTGCATCACACATAATCTTCATTTTAATTCTAGGCTTTTTCCCCGCCCAAACAAATTTTGATCTCTTTGCCATTTTTGGAAAACTTTTGAATCTTTCACAATTGGTATTGTTTGGAACAAAAACATTAAATGTGGTAAAATATTCATTTTAATTGTGGAAACTCTTCCTAACAGTGATAAATTTAAAGTATTCCACTTAACGATGTCAGTTATAACTTGAGTCCAAAGCTTTTGATAATTATTTTTAAAAAGGTCTATATTCTTCATGGTTATGTCAATGCCTAAATATCTTGTCTTTTTAACCGCTTCACACTTAGTTAATTGTTGTAATTCCAACTGTTTTTTACTTGGCATATTTTTACACATCATTTTTTATTTGTTTCGGTTTATATAAAATCCAGCAAGATCTCCAAAGTCTTTGATTCTGTGTATTAAATATGGTAATGTCTTTGTTGGTTCTTCAGTGATAAACATCACGTCATCTGCAAAGGCTCTATATTTAAAAGATAAACCGTGCGTATTCAATCCTTTAATTTCTTTGTCTTCTTTAAGATTACTAAGTAGGACTTCTAATATCCAAATAAACAATAATGGTGATAGTGGACATCCTTGTCTTGTTCCCTTTTCCACTTTAAAATATTCCATTTTTTCATTATTAATAATAATTGAAGACTTTTGTTCCATATAGATCGCTTTAATCATATTCAACAAATAATTCCCAACCTTTAATTTTTCCAAAACCGCAAACATAAAATCCCAGCTTAAATTATCGAATGCTTTTTCAGCGTCCAAGAATAAAAAGGCCACCTCTTTTTCAGGATGTTTATCATAGTATTCTATTACATCTGTAACTACTCTTAAGTTTTCTTTTATCTGCCGCTCTGGCAAAAAGCCTGCTTGTTCTGTTTGTATTGTGACCTTCAAATATTCTTTCAGCCTTTCTGCCAATATTTTAGCAAAAATTTTATAGTCATTATTCAGCAAGGAGATTGGTTTATAATTTTTAACATTTGTCAAATCTTGTCCTTCTTTTGGAATAAGTGATATAGTTGCCTCCTTCCATGTATCTGGAATATTACCTGTAGATCTTATTTCATTTAACAACAATTCCAAAGCTGGCAAAAGTGATTCTTTTTTTTTTTTTTTTATAAAATTTGGCCGAAAAACCATCTGGTCCAGGTGCTTTCCCAAACTTTGAATCGTCAATCGCTTTTTGTATTTCCTGCGATGTTATAGGACTATTCAGCATTTCTTTAGCACCTTCATTCGGTTTTGGCAGCTTTAGCGATTCTAAATATTCCCCATTGTGGAGAAAGACTGTAATTTTCCTAGGTAGAGGCTGCAGGAGAGGGCGGTGGAGATGGAAAGTTGAAGACAGATAAAGGTAGGTTGGCTGTTGGGTGGGAAGGAAATAAGGTTGCCAACTTCAAGTTGGGAAATTCCTGGACATTTGAGGGGTGGAGCCTGGGGAGAGTGGGATTTGAGAAGGGACTACAGACCAGTATAATGCCATAGACTCCACCCTCCAAACCAACCATTTCCTTCACTTGAACTACCATTGCCAGCCTCCAGACAAGGGCTGGAGAGCCCCCAGAATTACAACTGTTGTCCAGGTGACAGAGATCAGTTCCCCTTGATAAAATGCCTGCTTTGGAAGGTTGAGTCTATATGGCATTGTACCCTGCTGAGGCTGCTTGCCTCCCCAATTCTCACTGTCCCAAGGCTCCACCCCCAAATCTCCAGGAATTTCCCAACTGGAGCTGGCAGCCTTAAGGTGAATAGATCTCAGCAGCTGGGAGATCCATTGTGATTCCCAGAGCACTGCCACTACTGCTGTGGGAGGAGAGGAAGCAGGCAGGAGGCTGGGAGAGTGCTGGGGGCAAAAAGAGTGATGGAGTGAGGGGCAGAAAGAGAGAGAAAGAGTGATGAGTTGGGGAGGCAGAACAACAAAAAGAATGATAGGTCAGAAAGAGAGAAAAAGTAACATACATGGAGGAAAGAGAGAGAGTAAGGAAGAGGGGACAGAAGGGAGAAAGAGTGTGAGAGAGGTAGGGGGAGAAGGGAGGAAGCAAAGGTGTGAGGAATGGGATAACCATCCCACAAGCTTTTTGCGGGTCTCCACTTGAATATATATATATATATATCTAAAATCACAGCATATGTATCAAATTGAAACAAAATGCTAAACCTTTATGTAAAACAACAGAAATGTTTAAACATAACCTCTGTAGAAAGCAACTCACACTGATGATTAGAAAGAGATACTTTTGGCATGTTCGCAGAAAGGCAGTGGTAAGCTATGGACACAGGTGAGCCTTAGCTACCTTTATTATATTGTTTTGTGTCTCAAATGCCATGAAGTCACTTCTGACTTAAATTAGGAATTAATTTCTGAATGAAAATTCTGAATTAAATTAGGAATTAACTAGGAATTAACATTCTGCAAAATGTCTTGTCATTAACAGCCTTGCACAAGTCTTGCAAACTGAAAGTTGTGGCTTCCTTTATTGAGTCAAACTATCTCATATTGGGACTTTTTCTTTTCCTGCTACCTTCAACTTTTCCTAGAATTATTGTATTTTTCCAGTGACTCTTGTCTTCTCATAATGTGACCAAAGCATGATAGGCTCAGTAAGGGGTCCTTTTGTAGAAAAAGAGGTGCAGGAGCTCATTAGCATAACTCATTAGCATAACTCATTAGCATATGCCACGTTTCCTGACATCACCAGAAGTGTGTCAGAAAGGGAATGTCAGTTTCAGCCCCATTATATCCTATGGGCCATTGAAATCAATGGCAAAAACTCATAGGGTATATGAGGGGCTGGAGGAAAGGGGTTTGAGGGAGAGGCTCCAAACTTGCAGGGTAGCTGCTGGGGCCTCTCCTCGAAATACCCACTAAGTTTCAAGAAGATTGGACCAGGGGGTCCAATTCTATGGGCCCCCAAACAGATTGTCCCATCCCCTCCATTGTTCTCTATGAAGGGAAAAATATTAACCTTTTTCCTACCATAGAGAACAATAAAGGGAATGGGGGCAGCATGTTTGGGGGCCTGTAGAATTGGACCCTCTGGTCCAATCTTCTTGAAACTTGGTGGGCATTTTGAGGAGAGGCCCCAGCAGCTACCCTGCAAGTTTGGAGCCTCTCCCTCAAACCCCCTCCCCTCCAGTGGCTTTTAAAGTTGCCACCAAACTTTGGCAGCGAGCTAAATCAGATTAGAGAATCTGATTCAGCCCGTGGCTGCCCTACTGGCAAGTCCTGAGCTGGCGGATCTTTGCTCCACCTTGCTCTGGCCCCAACAGACCCCTGGGCTCAGTTTAGTCATTTTAGCCTTAAGGGAGCGTTCAGGCTTCATTTGGTCTAGAACCTACTTATTTGTCTTTTTGGTGGTCCTTAGTAGCTGTAAAACTCTCCTCCAGCAGCACATTTCAAATGAATCAACATTTTTCCTGTCAGCTTTCTTCATTGTCCTGCTTTCACACCCAAATATAGTAATGGGAAATACCATGGCATATATTAATCTTAATTGCCAGCAACATATCCCTACACTTAGGAATATTTTATAGCTCCTTCACTGGTGTCCTTCCCAGTCTCAATCTCTTTCTGATTTCTTGGTTGCAGTTTCCCATTTGGTAAATGATGGAGCCAAGGAATATTATTATTGTTATTGTTAACAACAACAACAACATACCCTGTGAATTGGGCTCATGGAGGTGTGCAACGATAAATAGAACAGATGTATCATATAAATTATAACATTAAAATTACAATAAAGCTTCAGTATTAAATTAAATCAGATGGCAATCTAAACTTACAGTGATACTACCACCTTGTGGGGGAAGGGTGAGAGTGCCAGCCAGATGGAAGCCATCGCTGTTCTCAACCAAATGCCAGGTGGAACATCTTTGCCTTACTTTCCCTGTGGAACCGCATCAAGTCGCACAGGGTATGGCTGTTACTCGGCAAATAATTCCACCAGGTTGGGGCTGGGCATTAAAAACCCTGGCTCTGGTTGAGGACAGCTGGATATCTCTTGGGTCGGGGATCACAAGAAAGTTCATATCAGCAGAGCATAATGCCCTTTGGGGGATACACAAGGAGAGGCGGTCCCAAAGATATGTGGGTCCCAGAGTCTTAAGGGTCTTAAAGGTAAGCACCAAAACCTTGAACTTGATCTGGTGCTCAACTGGTAACCAGTGCAGCTCACACAGCACAGGCCAAATGTGTGCTGTTCACAGGGTCTCCATAAGGACTTGCGCCACTGCATTTTGGATGAGCTGAAGTTTTTGGGTCAGTCTCAAGGATAGACCCATGTAGACTGAGTTATCGTACTCCAGTCTGGAGGTAACCATTGTGTGGATTACTGTGGCAAAGTTAGGGCAGGACAGGTAGGGGGCTAGTTGCCTGATGTGGTGCAGCTGGAAGAACGCCAGTCTGGCAACATTTGTGATCTGGGCCTCCATTCATAATGAGGCATCCAGAATCACACCAAGCTCTTGACAGGTGGTGCTGGTGTTACGGGCACACCATCAAGAGCTGGGAGTTGACACCCCAACCCTGAATCCTCCCTGCCCAGCCACAGAACCTCCATCTTAATAGGATTCAGTCTCAGCTAGCTCTGTTTTAACCATCCCAATACTGCCTTCAGCCCCTTAGCCAAAACTGCTGGGGCAGTGTCTGGCTGCCCGCTCATCAACAAATATAGCTGGGTGTTATCAGCATACTGGTGACACCTCAGCCCAAGACACTACATCAGTTGGGCAAGAGGGCACATATAGATCGGGGATTAAACAACATCGGGGAGAAGATTGCTTCCTGAGGGATCCCACATACTAAGGGGTGCCTAGAAGATATCCTCTTCCCTAGTGCTACCCTTTGTCCCTAACCTTGGAGAAATGAGGTAAGCCACTTCAAGGAGGCCTCATGAACTCCTATGTTGGTGAGGTGGTAGGTAAGAGATAATAATCAATGATGCTGAATGCTGCTGTAAGGTTGAAAAGTAGCAGCAGCACCGACCTGCCTTGATCCAAACGCCTGTGGAAATCATCTGTGATGGCAGCCAACACCATCTCCATCCCGTGGCCAGGGCAGAACTCAGACTGAAATGGATCCAGTGCCAATATGTCATTCAGGAAATTCTGGATCTGTTCTGCCACTGCTTTCTCAATCACCTTTTCCAGAAATGAAAGATTTGAGACTAGGAGATAATTGGATTAATCCATTGGGTCCAAAGTTGGCTTCTTTAAGCAATACAACCACATCCTTTTTAACCCCTCTGGGTAGATCCCTAAATCTAGGGACAGATTGTTCCCTCACTGCTGGCCTTCATGAGCCACAAGGAACACAGGTCAAAGAGGCATGTGGTCAGCATAACAGCACCCAAAATCCTATCAACACCAGCCGAGGAGAGTCGGCTAAAGCGGTCAAACACAGAATCCAAAGACAACCAAGGGGCCTCCAGTGCATGTACTTTATCAAAATTTGCTGGAAGGCTGTGGAAAAGCAACAAAATTTTATCTGCAAAAAAGCTCACAAAAGCCTCACAGCTAATAGCCAAATTCCTAACATTTTGGGTTCTCTCAGTGACAGAAGTTAAAGATCCAATTACACTAAACAATTGTGCTGGGGACAAGCTAGTGGAAGCGATGGAGGCTGTATAAAATTCCTTTTTAACAGCCTTCACTGCTACCTTATAGGATTTCATGAACATCCTATAAGATGTTCTTGCAGAACAGAAAAAATTGAAACTGTCAGCCTTGAAATTGTGTAATTTTCCAGTAGTCATGACTTTTGTCTACTTGATGTTCAGCTGTTATCTTCCTTTGACACTTCCTGCTTTAAGCTTCAGCAGCAGTTCACTATTTTCTTGCTATAATGTGGTGTCTTTTGCATAACTCGTTAACATTCCATCCACCAATTTTCGCTCCACCTTCATCTAAATCTAATCCAGCTTTCCTCATGATATATTCTATGTATAGATTGAAGAGATAGGGAGATAAAATACATCCTTGTCTGACACCTTTGCCAATTGGAAACCATTCTGTTTCTCCATATTTTGTCCTAACAGTAACCTCTTGTCCAGAGTACAGGTTGAACATCAAAACAATCAGATGCTGCGGCACATCCATTTCTTTTAAAACCAATGATATCTTTTCATGATACGCAAAGTCAAGAGCCAGTTTGGTATAGTGGTTAAGAGTGGCAGATTCTAATCTGGAGAACTGGGCTTGATTCCCCACTCCTCTACATGCAGCCAGCTGGGTGACCTTGGGTCAATCACAGTACTCTCAGATCTGTTCTCTCAAGAGCAGTTCTCTCAGAGCTCTCTCACCTACCTAAAAGGGTGTCTGTTGTGGGGAGAGGAAGGGAAGGAGATTGTAAGCTGCTTTAAGACTCTGAGTGAGGAATGGGGTATAAATCCAACTCTTCTTCTTCTTTCCTATAATCTATGGAATTTTCTTCTGAAATTCTCTCATATGCTCCAGTAACAACCATGAATTCACTATTTGAGCTCCAGTGCCTCTTCCTTTTCTGGATCCAGCTTGAACATCTGGCATTTCTCATTTCGTATATGGTAACTGTTATGGGAGAGCCTAGAATAGTCAGGCCCCTCTTTTCTTCATTTGGCAAACTCACATCATCATTATATATATTGGAGTGGCCCTGTGCAACTCTCCCATTGGTTGTGCAATGCACTTCCTCAGCCATTAGCCCATCAGCCACCACTCAAGAGTACTTGTGTGCCATTGGCCGGGTGCTGGGTCTACTCCTCTTCCCCGCCCATTCCCCCTTCAGCCACTGTGCCCTGTCAGAATTACTGGCAAATGGCTTTCTCTCATGATAAAGAAGCTTCTCCTGCTTGACTCCTGTGTGGGACTAACTCTTCCCTCAGTGGCTGTTGGTAGGTGTAACGAAATGGCAGTTACCTGGGTTTGTAAGATGGCTGCCATCTGTGGCTGGTTGTTTAAAATATTCCCACTATAATAAAGGTGAAATATACTCATAACAATAACATAACAGAGGAACATTCATAACAACAGTTGCTAATATATACAATCAGTAGCCATCAGTTTCTAATTATATAATCAGTAGTAATAAGTAATCAAGATGACAGTCCTCATCAGTGTTCAAAACGACAGTCCAACGAAGGCTATGGATTATACACTCCATTTTGATTGGCTCTTTATCAGAAGACTAATACATGATTCATAGACTAGTACATGTTCAAACTGACAGAATCCACTTAGGAGGAGATGACCTTAAAAGACATGAAATACAAGTGTACAATTAACTACATGAGATAGAAACTTAAGCAAACAAATATTCCAGTTAACAAAACTTAAAGCATACCTTTTATCAGGCTCACAAACTAGTACATGTTCAGTTCACAAAATTCACAAAGAGGAAATGACTTCATCCTATTAATAGTAGGGAACAAAGAATGAGAATTCCGAAAATAATGGATCACCACATTATGCCATCCTACCCCACAGTTCCTCCATAAGGTTTAATTGAGCTGTGGTTCCAGAGAGGGACCTGCAGGGGTATCACTCACTGGGTTGAATGGGGCTTCCTCATCTGCCAGCCTACAGTTCCCAGCTGCCCCAAGGCCAAAAAGTCCAGGAAAAGAGGGACTGTCCCAAGGGGCAAAGCAGCATCAATATAGACTCCAGCCCATCCATCTGAGTTGTAAACTGGAGCCTGTTTTGCCACAGTGGCAACCAAGCTTGGTTCAGACAAAGGAAGGAAACCCTTTGCAGGCCTTTGTGAGGAACTCATTGCAGCCAGTCCTGACTAGGGTTGCCAGCTCCAGGCAGGGAGATTCCTGGAGATTTTCTGGTAAAGTCTATGGAAGCCAGGGTTTGGAGTGGGGAGAAGCTTCAGCTGAAAAGAATGACATAAAGCCCATCTTCCAAAGCAGTTATTTCCTCCAGGGGGGAGAGAGTTTTGTTGTCTGGAGTTCAGTTGTGCTACCTGGTGATCTTCAGACTCCACCTGGAGGTTGGCTACCCTAGGCATAGTAGTCAGTGCTTCAGAGCAGGGTCTGCTAGATCCAGTTTCTGCTGTAGAAGCTGTGTGGGTGATTTTGGACCAGTCACAGACTTTCAGCCTAACCTACCTCACAGGGTTGTTGTGCAAGTCAAAAGGGGAAGAGGAAAATGATATAAGCTGCTTTGGTCCCTGTGATGTGTGTATGTACCTTTAAGGAGCTGGCTTTCCATTCTATTGGAGGTATTTAACCTGTTGGAATGGGCAGGGTCGACGACTTTGGAATGATGTGATATTGTTCTTTGCCCTCCACTCCTGGCGTCTCCATCTACTGAATAAAGTTTTTCTATAAGCAAACAACTTGGTGTCATTGCTCACAAGACGAGGCTTATCGCCATGGAACACTACAGACCCCATTGCAGAGAAATACTACTTTTCCTCCTAGGTACAGCCTGCAGGTTGGTGGGGGAGATGGAAAGCTGAAGAGTGAGGGGGAAATAAAGGTGGTTGATGATTGGCTGGGAGGGAGATTGGCCTGCCAACTCCAGGTGGGAAATTCCTGGAGATTTGAGGGATGGAACCTGGAGATGGTGAAGTTTGAGGAGGGGTGGGACCTCAGACAGGTACAATGCCATAGACTCCACCTCCCAACCTACCAGTCCCTCCTGGGAACCACTATTGCCAATTTCCAGGTTAGGGGTGGAGATAACTCAGAATTACAATTGATCTCCAGGAGGGAGGGGGGGAGGAGATGGAAAGCTGAAACCATAGGGGCAGATAATGGCAGGTTGATGCTTGTCTGGGAAGGAGATAGGGTTGCCAACTCCAGGTTGGGAAATTCTTATAGATTTCATGAGTGAAGCCTGGAGAGGGTGAGGTTTGAGGAGGGGTGGGACCTTGGGCAGGTACAATGCCATAGACTCCACCCTCCAAACAAGCCATTTCTCCTGGGGAACCACTGTTGCCAATCTCCAGGTGAAGGGTCGAGATAACTCAGAAATACAACTGATCTCCAGGAGGGACAGCAGAAGTCAGCTGCAGTCAGAGGGGCAGATAACAGTAGGTTGATGGTCAGCCGGGAAGGGTATGGGGTGGCCAGCTCCAGGTTGGGAAATTCCTGGGTATTGCAGGGGTAGATCCTGGAGAGGGTGGGGTTTGAGGAGGTTGCCACACCAAATTGAATTGGCACTCTCCAAGAGCCTCTTTCTAGAGCCCGTTGTATTTATTTCCATAATGGGCCTTATTCCTAGTAGGCTCATAATTATGAGATATTTAAATTTCCTTAACAGTAACAATTTTTATTGTAAGATTTTGAGCACCACTTTACTCATGTGAGAAATTAATATGATGGTCTGATAGCTGCTGCAAACTTTGACATCTCCTTTTTTAAGAACTGGAATGTGAATTGAGCATTTCCTGTCAGTGGGCCTCTGTTTTGTCTATCACATTTGTTGGCATATTCTTGTTAGGATTATTGAGACACCCCCCAAAAAAAAATCTTTGTGGGTTCCCTGGTTGTCAATATATCTAATTCTTAATGTGGCCTTATTTGTGAATACAGACTGGGGCCATTGACAGAAAAGACAGATATTTCTACAAACCTAAGAAAAGCCACAGGTTTGCAGAAAAAGTCTGATTTTTAAAAAGAAATTTGGGGTTCTCCCCCAATGATAGCAGCAGTGTTGGTAGCTTTAAGAAACAAATGCTGGCACTGGCACTGGAAATACAATAGTATTTCCAGCCTTCGAACTCCAGACTTGTTTTGACCTTTGAGGAAGGACTCATTGGGACCAGGCCTGGCAGCAACTATCATGTGACTTTCTACCACTTGACTTGCATGACTTATTTGGAACAAGCCACTTGCTACTGCTCAACAGCTGCCACTCCGTAGAAGCCAGTGTGGTATAGTGGTTAGAATTTCAAATCATGATTTGGACAACCTAGGTTTGAATCCCTAGTCTGCCTAGAAGCTGACTGGATGACTTTGAGCCAGTCACAGAGAGAGAGACTAACCTACTTCATAATGTTGTTGTGAAGATAAATGGAGAACAATGTAAGCTTTTTTCAGTCCCCATTGTAGATAAACGCTGGGTATAAATGAAATAAATAAATATAACTTAAAATAGGAGGGATAAAAGGTTGGTTCATTCTCGATTGGGAAGGAAAGAAGGAAGAAGGGAAAGGGAGGAGGATATAAGGGTTGTCAGGGTGGAGGAAAGATGAAATGGTGTGGGAAGGGGCATACAGGGGAAAGTGAGGTGCTCCCACAAGTCCTTGGAGGTTTCCAGCTGCACAATTGGACCCAGGCTGGTGCAGTTGGGCCCAGATGGGCAGCCAGGCTAGTGCCACACAGCTGGACCCCACTTTCTCTAAGGCAAGCCTATTGGAAAATGAGGGAAATCTGAAGATGGGGGAGAGCAGATAAAGATAGTTTGCCTGGTGGTCAAGGAGAAGAAAGCAGGACAAAGGGAAACACTATGGGGGCTTTCAGGAAAGGAAAGAGGAAATATTGGGAGAGGAGAAAATGCTATGCCCTTACAAGTTCTTGGGGGTCCCCTGCTAATCCTTGTGAGTTCCCCACTTGACATAATTATATTAACACTAATGGGAATAGATAAACATAGCAAGCAGGAAGAAGTAAGAGATGAGTGATAATTTCTTTAGGTAAGCATCATTAAGCAGTGTCTTTGTGATGATAACTATCCTATTATTATGATATTGACCTATTCTGGGAGAGATTTATTAGTTTACAGCTAAAGATCAATCTCTCATCCCTAAAGTCTTCCAATAATATCACTAGAAAAGATAATAAGATTCCCACAATGTGATGCTGTGGTTTGAAAAGGTCTAGTGATTAGGTCAGAAGGAACAGCAAAAATTAGAAATAAATCATGGTAACACAGTACAAAAATAGATCCCCCCACTCCACAAAAAACCACAAGTGAGCCTTCTTTTTAAGTGGAACATGAAAGATCTTAGAATCCCAGAGCAGTTCTTGTTTGTAGCTTCCACTCTTGAAAGGGTATATTAAAAAACCTAATTCCTTTTGTACATAAGTTTTATTTTTTTAACAGCTTTACTAGCTTTAGTGAATTTTGACTAATATTGCAAATCAAATTGTTAAGAGGTTGCTAAATAGGTTTGAATGAAATAGCAGAGTTCAGAGAAGGTACCATTATCCCTAAGATGAAAGAAGGCAAGTGTTTAATGTGTGAAGAAATAACTTGCAGCATGGGTGTCAGGTGGAAAGGAGAGATATTATGACTATGTCAGGATGGCAGAAATAGCAGGTCATCAGTTATAGCCTGGAGTCAAAGAATACAGCATGAATCAGCCCTGGTGGTCTGGCACAATGTATGCCCAGATATATTGCTAAACCCAATGTAGTGGAATGAGGGGCCGGGGGGCGTAAGAGGTGCAAAGTGATGAAGGTGCTCCAGGTAGGACTGTTGCTGGGGAGTAGGTGGTCTTTGATAGATAGAACATCCTTTTCCAACTGAGAGAGAGAGAGCATCCTTTTCCACAAGCTCTTTGATGTGTTAACATCTCTTGATTGGAGAGTCAAGACTTGGAAGGCTGGAGCCCTAGATTGGCTGAAGACCAAGACCAAGAGTACACATGGCAGGGCCTGAAAAGAGCAGCTGTTCCCTTGTTCGGAGAGAGAGAGAGACTCTGAGGACACTCTCAGGCCAGTGGTTGTGCCCATGTTATATCATGAAAGATCAGAGGAGAATGATACCAATGCAAGCTCCAACTCTCGCTGAGCTAGCGCTGGCAAGAGGGGTCTGATTTGCCTCCTTGTGAGGAGGCAAGAGACGGCACCGGCGCTGCACTTTTAGCAGCGCTGGGCAGGGGGCCCTCTGCCTGCTGTCAGTCTTCAGTGAGCTCGGCTCACCCACCTGCCCCATTTTAGTTTAGCTGGTTTAGCTGTTTGCCTTTTCTAAGGGGCCAGGTAGGAATTTTTCGCCCATCCTTGATTTGGCTCTAAAAGGGGGGTGTTTTCGCCTATGTTACACTTCGGATGGTGGCATTGGGAGATTGGCTTGGTGAGGCCGATGCTTATTAAATAGGTTGGTCACTTTTTGGTTAGGCAGGGTAGCATGATCAGTAAGTTGAGAAATGGTGAGCACCTGGGCATTGTTATAATAAGTTAAGGTCCTTCTGGAATGGCTTTTGGGCCTTTGCAACTCAAGGCCAGAAAAGGTGGATCTTTAGTGGAACAATCTGGCCCGGTCTACCTTAGCAGACTGTGCAACTTCAGGGTAATGGGCCAGGGGTTCTTTTAATTGCCAAGCTGCTGTTCATGAGCTAATTGGAGGGCTCGAGATCAGGGCAGGTGCATTCCCCAAAAGGAAATGAAGGTGGTCAGGAGTTTGGCACCTGTCATGTTCCTTGATATAGTTAGCACTCCCTTGCCAATTGTTGAGTTAAATAGTTAATAAAGTGGCCCTTGCTATAACCCAACTTGGTGTCTGTCTCTTTCTTCCGACTGGGGGGGGCAAAGAGAGTTACAGCTGCACCAAGGATGGGGGCACCCTGCAACTGCCAGAAATCAGATGTAATATGGATTGCAAATACTTTAGTTAGCAACTGTCTTTTTGTTCAATTTCCTTAGTACACCTAGATTAAGTCATTTGCAATACACTGAGTCTGTGCCTTTTAGAAATAAAGTTTTTTGCTTGTTTGTTTTTATACTTGAGAGATTCTACAAAAGTCTGTACCCACATGCCTGGCCACTTGGTTTGCTACTGAGTGACACCCCTGTGAGGTTGGCTTCAGGCAACCCATGTCAGAAAGAGAAGGAACTGGATTTAACCTAAATAGTGACAGCAAAAGTAAAGAGGGGCAAAACAGTGGCTAGTCTTGCCCCACAACATGAAGGAGACCATGACACCTCATAGGAAAATTGTACCATTTATAAATTGGACTGGCTTTGGAACCAATTTAGGAGCAGCAAAGAGTAGAAACATCTTCCCAAATGAAGACAACTATACTTGGCTTTAACTTATTTATGTAAATGACTGGTCCAAATCATGTGTTTTAACATATTTAAGGATGGGATATATTAGGCAGCACAGTGGTTACCATCATTCAGGCAACTCCACCCAGGTTCCAGACTTGATCAACATTTAGCCTTGTTCATCCTTGGCCTTTTATTCATAGGTATTTTCCCTCGCTTTCACCATGCATGTCTGTTGGGTTTTCTTTGAAGTTCTGCATTTTCCCTCCCTTGCATTGTGCATTTCTGTCTAGTTTTATTTTTCATTCTGCATTGATTTCTCTCCAGCACTCAGGTTGCTTTCTGGTTGCTGTTCTCCTGGGTTTTCTGAAAGTGGTTTTGTGCCAGTTTTTCTTTTGCTTTGCTATCTGAGCCAAAGGTGGTTCAAAAGTGTATAGATTCCCCCATATTTCCCTCCCCCACTGCCTTTTGAAGGTCACTCTCTCACCCACATGGAGGTTATTCCACCCACTCTTGCCTCTTCTGTCATTCATCAGTGTGCAAGATTCACTTTTTCCCTCACTGTTTTATTTTTTTTTAACAAGGAGCATGAGTCTTGCAAAATGAGATTACTGCTGGACTCAGATTTCTTGGGGGAAATGACGGGGGGGGGGGGGAGTGCTTCCCTGAACAGGGGAGGGGGAGGGAAAGACTGGCTGTTTCCTATAGATATGGTCCATTACACCATAAGAGGTTTTTTTTTTTAAGGATAGAGTTTGAGTAAATTATACAATGTAAATAAAGCCCCCTTGCCGTCCAATGTGTTCTGGATTCTGCAAGATGCCAGTGTCTACAGGAAACAGCAACCGGTCTTTCCCTCCCCTCCTCCATCCTCTCTTTCAGAGAAGCATGTCCCCCGCCCCAGTCATTTTCCCCCAGCCATCTGAGTCATTTGGCATCTTGCAGGATCAAGAACACATTTGGGGCTTTGTTTACATTGTATAATTTACTTAAACTCTGTCATTTGTAAAAATGGTTCTGACGTAATGGAGCATGTCTACAGTAAACATCAGCATGTTTTCCCCTGTTGTTTCCCCAGTGATCTGAGTCCAGCAATAATCTCATTTTGCTAGACTCATGTCACTTATAAAAAATAATAATGCACAACAACAAGGGAAAAAGTAGATCTTGCACACCGATGAATGGAAGATGTGGCGTGGGCAGAATGATCTCCATGTGAGTGGGGAAGTGACCTTCAAGGGGCAGCAAAGGGGGGGGGGGAATCCGAAAGTAGCTACTCACTAGTCAGTTTAAAAATACTTTGGTCAATTTCTGTATTTTTTTTTTAAAGTTGCCTGCATTTCTTTGTGTTCCTTTTCATTCAAAGAACCGAATGGTGAGGATTTAATTGGTAAACACTTACTTGACCCTACTGCATAGCTGCAATAGGACAACTGCGGATTTTTTTTAAAAAAAACCTTGGATGCCACCCCCACACACACACGTCACAAGTGATGTTCCCACCCTAATTAAGAAAATCTGTGGGTTTTGGTTGCAGCTACAGAATAAATAAACAGAATACACAATAAATACACTGGAGAATAAAGAAGGCACACAAAGGCTTGACTGCTCAGATTCTCTGCACTAAGCTGTCCATGCATAATGGGCCCTTGTCTGTACATGAATTTTGCCAAGTAGTGTCAGGCCTCATCCCCTCCCCATACATTCCTATTCAGACAAACAAGGGTTTGGCTAATGGTGCTCAACACCAAGGGCATTGTTTCCACCCCATCTCACCATGCAATGAATATTGCTGCTACAGCAATAGCCCTTCATCCTATGATGCCTCCTGATGCTTGCAAATTTGTTCTGTCTATAATGAGCAATCCACCCATTTCTGCGATCACTACTTATGGCCTAACCAGTACATAGTCCAGTTCACAGACCAGACCTATTTCTTCCACTTCCTGGAAGCAACATAAATAATCCCTCAAAAGGCCCATCAAAGGGGACTCAAAAATTCCTTCTTGGCCCCAGGGGAGATTGCCTGGGGAGGGTGCCAGAAAATACCTGCATGAAATAAGATGGGAGAGCCTCAACATATATTATTTATTTGGATGTTATACCTCACTTTTCATCCAGTGCAGACCCAAAGTGGCTTATATTGCTCTTCCCTTCTGAACTTAATCTTCACATCAATAACCTTGTGCAGTAGGTTAGTCTTCTTTCTGTATGTTATTAGAGTCTTGTTATTGTAAATTACGTTTATTATTGCAAACTACTTTGAGTAGGCTGCTGGAGAGGCAGCATAAATCCTTCCTAAATAAATAAAAAAGTAAAAATAAAATAAATACAGTGAGAGAATGACCGGACCAAACTTGCCCAGTGAGCTTCCATGGCACAGTGGAGATTCTGGCAGGGTTGCCAACAATGCTTCCTCTAAGCAGTGGAGTCTTGTGAGCAAAAATTCTACTCGGTGAGCTACTGGCATCACAGTTGTGAGAGAACGATTTGGCTACTGCATAAATTAGTTTGCTCTGGAGCCATCCTTCCTGAGCTAAGACAAAAATGTGTGAGCTGGAGGCTAAAAAACTGTGAGCTAGCTCACACTAACTTAGCTTAGAGGGAATGCTGGTTGCCAGCTGTCTGGATAAAATTAAAATCCCCAGTCCCATTAAGAGAGGCTAACTTAATGGGATGTTATTTATCAGGTGATGTTATTTACTCCCATGCCACGGAAACCTACAACTGCCCATTCCTGTCCATGTTATGCCTCTTCTAAAACAATAGGACATTTTCCTCCAAGCCTGTTGGTAACCCTATAAACCCTTCTAATGACTGATTTCCCATTTCTGTTGCATCAGCCTACAATAAATATCATGCCTCTAGCATAGACAAAGGGGTTTTTTTCCTCCTGAAAGCAATTTTTTTCCTAGTCTGTTTGAAAAGATTTTACAAGTTACTTAAATGGAAACAACTGTGCCATTTTTTTGTCCTCTGAGCTGCTTTCCACCCGTTGAAATTAATATGATCATGAATTTACAAGAGCTCTGTGTTCTTGCTCTCTCTCTCTCTCTCTCTCTCTCTCTCTCACACACACACACACACACACAAACTGTTCCAGTCAGATCTGAAATGAACTGAATGCCTTATATGTTTACTATCTCCTGAGATTACATAATTAGGATTTGATTTCAGAAAACATTTTGTTTTAAGCAGGTGCTTAAATCCCACTGATTAGAGCTAAATTTAAGTGCTTGATTTCTTTTCTGTAAAATAAAACTGTGCTAAATGAGGGCAAGATGCCATGATAGACTAATATCTAGAGCCTATATGTTTCCCAAAGACTTAGCTTGTAGCACTTTTTACATTTCGATATGGAAATTTGTACAGTGAATGTAAAATATTATAGCCATGGTAGATCTTATGTAAGCATTGCTGGTAAATTAAAGCCTTTTGCGATATTTATGCAATGTCTAAGGTCATATAATTAGCTTATCAACTGGTTGAGAGCAAATATTTTCCATTCTCCACTCATTATTGTTAATTTTAAGGTTGTACACTTTAAAAAAAGATAATCAATTTGCAACACAAAAGTTAAATAGTCTAATAAATGAAAGCAGGCACATCAATTTCCAAGAATCCTTCAGTTATTCTATGTCATATTTGCCAGTCCCTCAATCAGCAATTGCCATTCTACAGTACATTTTAGCTACTTGGCCTTTATAGGCTAGCCTTTCTTTTAACAGTGGGCATCTAGCACAACCTTTTATTGCAAAACTCATTTGCATTTTAATACACTGAAATAAAATGAAATTTTTATTATAATTTCACCTTTCATCAAAGCAGCTCTTTCCCAAAGGTCTATTCTTCCTATATTTTGGTCTAAAAGGATGCTTGGGCATTAGCTTTGCTTTTAATATACTGTGACACTAAGTTGTTGTGAAATATTTAATGAAAGCACTAAAAAAATGTATTGATCTTTTAACATGGTTTTGTCAATATTGTTTCAGTAATTGAAAGCTGAACATTTAAATGTTTCATATTAAAAACAAACAACCCCCCCCCCCCCTTCCCTTTAAAGGTCAAATTGGATAAGACACATGGAGATACATGAATGCATCTTTCCAACAGAAGGCACATCGTGTTGCCACCATATATTTTCCTAATTGAAACCAATGTTACTAGTTCTCAAAAGAAAAAAAAAAGATGGGTGTATCATTTTTGTTCCTCTTTTTTTCCCCTAGGGGAAAATAATAGCACCAGGATGAAATAACAAAATGACATAGGGGAAATGAATGAAATTCTATCTGTCCCCCATGCCATGGACCTGAAAATGGCTTCTATTATCATGATAAAAACACTGAGAGGATCCAGTCATGGATCTCCCAGTGTATCACTTGTTTTCACCCTAAACCAAAAATGTTGGCAAAGTATAAAGGTAGGTTGGTAAAATTTTATTGTGCGTGGCCAAGGGCCATAACAATATAACAAAACAACTGTCCAAGCAATAATACATATAACAACAACAAAAACACAGCAATGTTTAAAAAGTTTTAAAATTGAGGAGGAGAAGAAGAAATTGGATTTATACCCCGCCCTTCACTCGGAGTCTCAGAACAGCTTACAAACTCCTTTCCCTTCCCATCCCCACAACAGACACCCTGTGAGGTAGATGAGGCTGAGAGAACTGCCCTTTCAAGGACAGCTCTGAGAGAATTATGGCTTGCCCAAGGTCATCCAGCAGCTGTGAGTGGAGGAGTGGGGAATCAAACTCCCAGATTACAGTCCGCGCACTTAACCACTACACCAAACTGTTTGGGCCAGGACATAACATAAATTGCAGCACATTAAACATCAAGACAGAAGCAGAAAAAGAAAGCACTCTTTAACTTTAAATGCATTCTCAAAGCCCCCCCCCCCCCTTACAAATATCATCGGATAAATAGATATCATTATCTTTTTTAAAAATATACTTTTTTATTTCTGGCAGACAGACAAACAAAACATACATACACAAAAGTAACATAAACGTGTGGAGGACATAATATTTTACAAAAAAAATGTAAAGTATTTTTCATAGTATCTAAATTTCTAGTCTGAATTAGCAAAAGTATGATAAATTGACATAACGAGAATGTGTGTGTGTGTGTGTATCAAGTAGTCTACAGTCTTTGAATAATAGCTTGACTCTAATTGCAGATAGAGTATATACGTGTAGTTAAGTTGAAGTTATATAGTTCTCCAGCCATGTATAGAATCTGGACCATGTATTACTAATTTTTTCTTCCTGTAATCCTTTCAACAATAAATAATTTGTCCATTTCTGCTGTCTCCAATACTTTGTTTATGAGTTCTTCTTTAGAAGGTATTTCTTCTTTTCTCCAGTATTTTGTATATAATATTCTAGCAGTTGTTAATACATGAATAATCAAATAAAAGTCCTCATTTTTACAGTTCTCAGGTCTAATGTTCAATAGAAACAATTCAGGAGTAAAAGGTAAAGTAGTTTCTAACATCTTTTGCAAAATTCTATGAATCCAGTTCCAATATTTCTTAACCTTATCACACATCCACCACATATGATAAAATGTCCCAACAGAATTTTTACATTTCCAGCAATCTTTTGACAAATTAGGATAAAATTTTGCTAACATATCTGGTGTTATATACCATCTATAAAACATTTTATAAATATTTTCTTTATATGAGACTGCTTTTGTAATTTTAAATTTGTTTTCCATACCTGGGCCCATTGGTCCAAAAGAATATTATATCCCACATTTTGTGCCCTATTAACCATAGAATTTTCACAACTTCATCCTGAGTCTTATCCTCTAACAACGATACATACAGTTTTTAAATCATTCTTCAGAATAAAGCAGAATTTTGTCAATTTCAGAAATTTTTGAACAAAAGCCTACATTTTTATCTTTAGCATACCTCAGTTGTATTTGTACCAGCTCCCACCAGCTGATCTCAGGATTAAAATCTTTAATATATTCAGTTGTTTTTAACTCATTCTTACTATCAAGCAGGTCATATTTCAATAAATACATTTTAGAAACCAAATTTGGGTTGGTAAAAGCATCCAAGGGGGCAACCCACTTGGGGGGTTTAGAGTAAAAAAGTTTTTTTGTAGCTTCCCATACCTTCAGCAGTGCCCTTCTAATTAAGTGTTGTGTAAAATATTTATGAGTTTCTTTTTTTCCAAACCAGATAAAGGCATGCCAGTCAAACAGGAGATCATGACCTTCCAAAGTCAATATTCTGGTAGTAATCCAATTTTCTAAAGTAATCCAATCTTTTATCTATGTCAAGGCAGCTGCTTTAAAGTATAAGTTCCAGTCTGGAAGAACAAATCCTGCCCTTTCTCCTGCATCCTGTAGTGCTTTCAATTTTATTCTTGGTGTTTTGCCTTGCTATATAAATCTTTTAATCAGCATGTCCAATTCTAAAAATAAATAAATAATTCTGATTTTGGAGTACTGATATTGTTTGAAACAAAAAGATCAATCTAGGGAGAACATTCATTTTAATTGCAGCAATTCTGCCCATAAAGGATATTTGTAAGTTTTTCCATTTTTTAAGATCTTTCTTGATTTTTGTAATAAGATGGGTATAATTATTTTCAAACAGAGAGCTGCATCTATTTGTTATATTTATTCCAAGATATTTTAATTTTTTCCTGACTTCCAAACCTGATAGTTGTTGCAGTAATGATTCTTGTTGAGATGTCATGTTTTTTGTTAATATTTTAGTTTTGTGGATATTTATTTTCAGGCCAGCTTCTTGGCCATAATCCTTAAGAGAGTTTAGAAGGTGGTCAATAGAGTCAATCGGGTTTTCCAGTATAAATACTAGATCATCAGCAAAGACCTGCAGTTTGTATTCTTCTCTTTTAATTTTAAGGCCTTTAATGTTAATATCCTTTCTAATCAAATCATTCAGTGTTTCAAGTGTAAAAATAAAGAGTAAAGGTGATAGTGGACATCCTTGTCTAGTTCCTTTTTGTATGGCTATATTCCTTGTTAGTTCACCATTAAGTAGAATTCTCGCTTCTTGAGAAGAATAAATTGCCTTAACCATTGTAAAAAAAGTTAAGGCCACATTGTGATGTCAGTAATTTTTCAAGCATAAAGTTTCAATTAAGATTGTTAAAGGCCTTCTCAGCATCCAAGAAAATTAATGCCATCTGTTTTTCCGGATGGGCTTCAAAGTATTCAAGTACCTTTAAAATAATTCTTACATTGTTTCTAAGTTGTCTTTTAGGTAAGAAGCCTGCTTGATCCTGGTGTATGACTTTAAGCAATGCTTTTTTAAGTCTTGTAGCCAGAATAGTAGCATAAATTTTATAATCTATTTTAAGTAATGAGACAGGCTTATAATTCTTAATTTTTTTCTGGTCCATGTTTTGTCTGTGTATCAGAGTTATCAATGCATCATTCCAGGTATCTGGAAGTTTGCCTTCAGTCAATATAGCATGGACAACCATTTTAAAAGGTAGAATCAATTGGTCCTTAAATGTTTGGTAAAATTCTGCTGGAAATCCATCTGGTCCTGGTATCTTCCCTTTCTTCTGTTTTTTGAAGGCTTCTGTAATTTCTGCAATTGTTATTGGCTCATTAAGTATTTTTACTTGATTTTCTGTGAAAATGGTAGTATTGTGTTTTGCCAGATACTCTTAGACCTTGTTTATGTTGACATCACTCTTTTGATAATAGTTTTTCATAAAAAGATTCCACAATATTGTTCATGTCTTGTGGAACATTTCTCAATTCCACAGGAATCTTTCAAAGAAAAAAAAATGTTCTTTTTTTTTTTTTCTTTCCTTAGTTTGTAAGCCAGCCATCTCGATAGTTTATTGGCATTTTAAAAAAAAAAATGTTTTGCGTAAGTAATCTTTTGGGCTATTTCTTGTGTTAGTAGGCAGTTCATTTGATGTTGTAAAAGTTTCAGTTTAATTTTCAAGTTTTGAGTAGTTGATTTTCTATTCAATTTTTGTTCACAATTCTGAATTTTATGGACAATTATCAGAGATTCTTGATTTCTTAATCTCTTAAAACATGAAGAGGTACTTATGGCCCATTCTCTGACAAATGCCTTAAAAGCATTCCAAGCAGCCTTAATAGGCATATCTGGTTGTAGATTTTGTTCAAAAAATATCTGGAATTCCTTTTTTCATTTGAGTCACAAAATCTTTATTTTTCAACAGTAAAGTGTTCAAAGTCCATCTAGTTCCTCCCTTTATGTATTGGAGTGTTAGTGATAAAGGGTTATGATCAGAAAAAGTAGATGGAAATATTTCTGCCTCTACTAAATCCTTAACAAGTGAAGTTGAAATCCAAGCCATATCAATTCTTGACCATGAGTCATGTCTTGAAGAGTAGAAAGTAAAGTCTTTTTTAGCAGGGTTTCTAAGACACAGACATCAACCACGTTATATTCTTCTACCAAATGTAGAAAAGATGCTGGTAATTCATTGCCTTTTTTCTTTTGCTTCTGGGTTGCAGATCTTCTGTCCATAGTGCTTTCAAACACTGCATTATAGTCTCCAAAGATACACAGGCTGTGGCCACATGCGTGAGATAAAGCGGGGGAGGGGGGAAGCGGGGCTATTTGTGCCTGAGCAATGTGACCCGCAGTTGTGTGATCACACAGTTCTGGGAAGCTGCAGGCACAACTCGCCACTGCGTGATCAGATGCAACCGCTGGTGAGTTGAGGGTTTTTTTGTCATTTGTTTCCGATTCACTTAAACAGGGGATTGATGAATCGCATCTCCACCCTGAGGGCTTCCAATGGCAGTATGCAATGATTGGCATACTGAGAAGGGGAAAAAAAACAACAGCATGGCATTGGGACAGCCTGATCAGACTATCCCCAATGCCCCAAGTGTGCACTGGAGCAATCACATGAGGAAAGTCCATCTGTGGCCCACAGCAACCCGCTTGATACTGGAGTTTCAGTAGTGTTTTTTTATTCCACTTTTCCAGTTGAGCAAAACAGCTTGCTGACGGGTGTGGGATGCTTCATAGATGTGCTCTTGTGATCACACCCTTAAAATTTGGCTGGGAGTCGTGCCTATCACGTGGCTAATTCTGCTTGTGATCAGGGCCATAGTTGGTCAAAATTATTTTGAAAGAAGAATATATAAATTTTTATTAAAATTTTGTTGCTGTTGATTTGGTGCATAAATATTGGCAGTTAGTGTAGTCTTGTTTCGTAACTTAATTTGGGTTAACAAAATTCTGCCATCTTCAGAGCTAAATGTTAGCTCAGGATGTAGCTTTTCTTTTATATAAGTAACAAGACCTCATTTTTCTTTTTTTTTTAGCTGCAGATATAAAATATTTACTTAAATTTTTAACTTCTAAATATTTTTGGTCTGAATGCTTTATGCGTGTTTCTTGTAGGCAGATAACATCTGACTGTAGTCTTTTTAGTTGTTGAAATATTCTTCTTCTTTTCTGTGGTCCATTTAATCCATTGACATTGATAGAGATAAAATTAATCTTCTTTTTATTCATTTTGAGGGCTTATTTGAGTAGAATTATCATCTTTGCCTTTTCCCTGGAGTCTTGTGACTATCTGGGATGCTGGAAGCTGTTCTCTAAAGTCTATGAGGTTTCATGTTGAGTGCTGTGGCTCCTTTGTCATAATCTTGATTTCTCTCTCTCTTCTTCTTCTTCCTCCTCCTCCTCTTCTCCTCCTTCTTCTCCTTCTGCTTTTCAGTCTTGATCTAACTGGCTCCCATATGTTTCTAAAAAATCTTTTACTTTCAGGGGAGAATTAATTTTGTATCTTTTGGCTTCAAAGGTTAAAAAAAAATCCTTCTGGTAGGAGCCATTTGTATATTATTCCATTCTTTCTAAGATTTGCTGAGGGTTCTAAATATGGCTTCCTTTTTTCCCCTGACCCTCCATGGAGTTTCTTTAAGTATTTTTATGTCTAAGTCTTGAATCTTAAAAGGTGTTGTATTCGAGCGTTTAAGAATCTCATCTCTAAAAGATCTATTGTGAAATTTGATGTGTATCCATTGGTAATCCATTCTTTTTTGTGTAAGCAGAATTCATTGTATATGCAAGATCTATTTGTTGAAAAACATATTCTGGACCCAGGGCACCCAGATATTCTGCTAAGGCTGTTGTCATAAAAGTTTTAAGACGTTCCTCCTTATTTTCTGGGCAGTTTTGAAATCTAAGAATATAAGCAGCTCTATCAAGTTGTAACTGAATCAATTCTTGCTCAATCAAGTCTTGTTTTGATGAAAAGTTTTGGATCTTAGTTTCCATCTTTTTATGTTTGTCTTCAAGCTGGTCTGTCTTCAATGTAACATCTGAAATTTTCTGATTGGTTTCTTGAAGTTGATGTTGTACTTGATGAATTTGAGAAGAAACTTTTTGTATGTCTTCTTTTAAAGGTTGAAGCTCTGTTTTCAAGATGTCTCATGTAGCTTTCATTGTTTCATGTAGCTCTGTTTTTAAAACTCCTTTCATTGAATCTTGGATGTCCTTAAGAGTAAGTGATGGCAAAGAAGCATTCACAGATCTGGGAACACCTGGAGAGATGTTAGATCCTGTCTTAATTTTAGGGGGGGGGTTGGGTCTGCTCCAGCCATATTGGTATTTTTTTGTTACAGTGTCAATATTTATACAGAAGTAGAACACTCTGAGCCCAAAAATATAAACAACCCACCAGTTCTCAAAACATTAGATAAAACAGCAGATGTAAAGCCAAAACACAGAAAGTC
Source organism: Lepidodactylus listeri (assembly GCA_029233225.1). NCBI lineage: Eukaryota > Metazoa > Chordata > Lepidosauria > Squamata > Gekkonidae > Lepidodactylus > Lepidodactylus listeri. Next base: position 109,928,085 of record JARCFY010000001.1, on the reverse strand, counting down.
AGGCAAAAAGTATTGTCTTACAATCAACAGTTCCAAGTGATGCAATAGTAAATATCAGGGCCTATAGTAGAACGTATCGAAAATAAATCCAAAGTCTCAGGGTCAAGGCCATTGCAAAGTTATATTCCAGGTAAGGTAGAAAGCATGTTTTTCCCTGACAAAAAAGAAAAGAAAATATCTAAGCAAACCAGTTTTTCTGTCTAAAATAGAAGTTAGTCCACAAAAATGAGGTCAATTGCAGCAGTTTATGTAATCCACATAGAAAAATATCCATTCAAGGTATTCCACAAAAGCAAAACAAAAATAAAGTTGACTAGATATTCCAAATGTGTCAGGAAAACACAGAAAAACCAACAGAAAAAAAACCCTTCAAGAACCCCCGCTCCCTGAAAGAAAAGGTCTTCAGAGGATAAACCAACTGGCAAAAAAGGAGAAAGTTAGGAGAAAAGAACTTCAGTAATCCACACACATGAAAAAAACAATAACAGGAGCTAGGTTGAATATTCCAGGTAAATTCAAACAACTAAAAGAAGCCAGCAAGTGAAAATGCCTTTAGAAATCCACAGGAATCCAAGTCAGAAAATAGATGTAAGAGTAGGCCAAATCAAAGTCTAACAGTAATCCAAATATTGGTTAAAAAAAAAAAAAAGGGGGAAAGCCACCAGCAAGTTCTGCAGCAAATAACTTTTTAAAATAACAGCCTCTCCCCCCCCCCCACAAAAAACCATGCAATGTGTAAAGGACAAGCTAATTTAACACAGTCAGAACAACATTTAAGTCTATGCAAGTTCAGGCTGTCTTCATGTCAAAAGCCTGAGAGTGTAAACAAAAAAGAAAGGGGGGGGGGGAATTAGATGTTTCCCCTTCAATAGCTTAAAGTTCAGAACTTGATTAAAGCGGTTAAGTAGATGGTAGTAATTGATAAATAATAATAAATGCTCTAGTATAATACTTTGTCTTCTTTAGCCCTTATAATAGTAGGATGATTTCACAAATCTCAAAGAAGCCGCTTGCAGAAGAGGGAGAGGAGATTCTCCGGTCATCACTTTTAAACAAACTGGAGCTTTAGGGCTTAGGTAAGATCAAAGAGTCGATGTCAAGGTGTAGATAGAGTACTTACAGTCACAAATAGGTGAAAATCAGCCAAACAGATGTGAGAAAGGCTTGTAAAAGTCCTCTGGAGTTCCCCGGCACATGCAGCCCCGCCACCATTTCTAGTAATGGAGGCTCTTCAGGGGTTCTTCCTTAAGGGCATTTGGATGGCTACAATCTTCTGTCACCACAGAAAGAGAGCCAACCAAAACAAGCCCCTTGGATCACTGGTCCTCTCCGAGGAAGCCAGTGGACCCCCAGGGTCTCTATAGAACCAATGAATCCAGATGGCTGCAGGAGCTCCCACAGAATACATCTGCCACTGCTGCAATATAAACCGATATCTGTTTTTAACCCCTTTTGTTTTGGGCAGTTAATAACAAACAAGTGTGCATATTTTCTAATAAAAATGTTTGTAATGTTTATTCATGTCTTGTAGCTCTCAAGCATCTAATGTTTATTCTATGTGTTTGGCCACCCCTGATATAGGAGAAATTGTTAGTAGTTGTACCCCTCCTCCCACTGAGAGGCAGTTTATAGGTTAAAAAGCCAGAAAACCCCCTATATACATCACCCCAATACCTTAAGTACAAGGCACTGCTTGGGACAAAGTGGGTCAAAAAGGATGCCAGTAGGCAGAGCAGGGAAAGCAGTTGTCATGGTGCAAGTCAGAGCAGCTGGCTGGCTACTACTCCCTCCTTGCCCTGGAGAGATGCATGACTTAGAATAGTGGGTCACACAGGAGGTATTGATTCACTCAGAAATAATCCCTTCAGCACCCAAGCCTGACTTCCCCTTTACCCATTACCCTTCATTAAGCAGAGATTAATCAACACTAAAGTCTATTCACCTTCCCTATCACCCTTCCCATCTAGTGCTTGTAGAGCCATCAAACCTCTCCCCCCTCTTTGTCTATCTGATCACCTCATTGTCCTCTGACAGTGAGTCAACCTGCATCGGGATATGTTTTGCTCTATAAATATGTCACCCTGCTGCCCCAGCTGTGTGTGTGTGTTCTTGGATCCCCTTCACACCTCTTGCATGTGGGCCCTCTTTCACTTCCCAAAATGCTAGCCATTTTCTCTTCAACTTTGCTTCTTCCATGGACCGCTTCAAGATCAGTAATTATCACCCATCCCTACAACACGTTCCCTTTCCTCCTTGGTTTTCCTAGTTAGCTCTTGTATGTGTCTGCTGTGTGCACCCTTGTTTTATCTTGTTTGCCATAAATAACTGCCTGGTTATGAGGCCAGACCATCTCATGCCCCGTCTACCCCACCATTCAATGACAGCCCACTCACTCAGGCCTAACTGTGACCCAAAATGTGTCCTCCGAGCCCAGTGACCTTCCCAAAATATGCTCTGACTGCTGATGACCACTTGCCATCTCGCCATGCTACCAGCAGGACCTAAAACAAAAACTAGATTAACACCAATTGAACTCATAACAAAGCATGAACAAACTACTTGTAAACAGTTGCACTATGAGCTACCCCTAGATCCATTTCTATCAAACCATTAGCCCCCACACATAAGATTTGTAGCAATGGGATCTCCAGCGACCCAAGTTTTTGATGTCAGCTTCCTGATACCCCATTGCTGCTGCCTTGGAAGCCACCCCGATCCTAAACAAATGGGTACCAAATTGGTACTGGCCCAAGCCCAGAACCTTGAAGGCACACTTTGTCATGGCCCAAAATTGGTACTTGGTGTGCAGGGAGCTATCCCATGAATAAATAGAGGCCATCAATGAAACCTCTAATTCCCAAGTACTGTCATAAAGCAACAACAGGGCACAATACGCCATCTTGATGAGATCCTATATTGATAATGGTACCTTTCTGACACTGGTCAGTTTTGGACTTCCAAATCGTGATCCTAATGCTCAAACCCATTAGACTCACATCCCACAAACTAAGAGCATGCCCAGACTTGTCCTCCCTCAAACTGACTACCAGTTCGTTAATCCTTGGTGCACCAAAAAATGCTATTGAAGCTGCTGAATGAAACAGCAAAGCCTCAAAGTTGGAAGAGCCCACCCCTGGTCGTACTTCTCTCAAAACTTTCAGTATTGTTGGTGAAATAGGCTCATGCATGTCAGGCATCTTAAGTGTCTCCTGAGACCAGCCTTCCTACATTTTCTGGATACAGAAATCCCCTGTCTTATCAGAACATCCCTTAGACTTGCTCAAGTATGCCAGGACTTCTAGTTTTCCTTTAATTGACCTAACCGTCAGATTTTTGCCTGTCAACATTACTGAAAATTGTATTAAATGGTCAACTGGAATCAGCCACATGTCCCATAGCCCTACCTGCTGCCTAAATAGGATAAACTGTTGGCCAGCCCTCTTATAAGCCATTCTGGTACTTGGCACCAGAGCTAGGCCAATTGCCCTTTCAGCCTCAGATCTCCAATTTGCCACAATTGCTGAGGCATGCGTACTGGGTAAGGATCTGCCTCCAGAGCCAGCTGATGGAATCTCTCCATCTGTTTATAAGACAGAGCATCAGCGACCCCGTTATTGACCCCTGGCACATGCCTAGCTTTGAGCAAGATGCTATATTGGAGACAACACAAAGTGCATGACCTGACTAAATACATTACCCTGGGGGACCTTGAAGTAAGTGAATTGATAACATGAACTGCTGCTAAATTATCGCACCAAAAATGTACAGTACAATTCTCCAGATGTTCTAGCCAAAGCCACACAGCCACCACGATGGGGAAAAACTCTAAAAAAGTCCCTCACCCAACCTGTGGATACCCAATGATCTGGCCAATCTGGCCAATCCTTTGCACACCAATGGCCCCAGAAGTATACACTGAAGCCTGATAACCCTGCAGCATCTGACACTATCTGCAACTCAGCTTCCAGTTTGCGGTCCTCCCTCCAAAAGGAGATGCCATGAAATGATAAAAGAAATTCCTTCCATACCTGCAGGTCATCCCTCATACCCCTAGTCACCCACGTTCTGTGATGAGGGTGATAAAGTCATTTCATCGCATAACACAACCTCCTCAGGAAAGCATGGCCAGGGGCCACCACCTTGCAAGCAAAGTTAAGTGGCCCACCAACTTTTCCAGTTCCACTAGTGAAACCTTACTCTTACTTAAAGCCAATGCAATAATATCCCTTAACTTCACTAACTTTGCCCCAGGAAGCCTGGACAATTGCCCAATTGTATCAAGTTCCAAGCCCAAAAAAGGTAAGGGTCGTGGCAGGCCCCTCAGTCTTTTCATGCATGAGCGGGACACCAAATTCACCCATCAACTGAACAGCAGATATGAACACTGACCAGAGCCTTGCCTGCCTGCAAACAAATTTTTTTTTCCAAGTAGTGTGCTGTTGTAACTAAGCCAGATCTAACCTGAAGAGCCCATTCTAAAAAAGAACTAAAGCATTCAAATGTTGCACATGAGATGGAATATCCCATGGGAAGGGCCCTATCCATATAAAAACTGCCCTCAAAAGAGAAGCCTAAAAGCTCAAAATCTAAAGGATGTACTGGCAATAAACAGAAGGCTGATTTTATGTCACACTTAGCTAGCTCAGCCCCTTGTCCACATTGCCTTACAACTCATACAGCCTAATCAAATGAAGTATAATGAACTGAACAAAGTTCAACAGGAATCGCATCATTCACTGAACCTCCATGTGGATAGGATAGATGATGAATGAGGTGATATTCTCCAAGTGCCTTTTGGGTACTTTTTGGGTACATCCACAAATTCAGAACAGGTTGTTCAGGAAAAGGCCCCAGCCCTCTACCTTCCCTACAGTCCTTTCAAATCTTTTCCCATACAACCTGTTCTAAACCTAACACTGAACGCAAGTTAGAAGCAAGGAAAGGCTGCCTCTCCCCTTGATAGGGAATCCTAAAACCAAACTTAAAACCTCCCAGCAAGAAACTACGATCCTCAAACTTAGGATAATGCTTCAACCAATTCTCCAACTCCACCAAGTTAATTGGACAGGGCCCCTTTTTCTAGAGACTGTCCTTGGCCACCACTACCAGGTTGCTTTCCTCCCTTAAAGTCTTTGGCTCCTGGCTTGCCCCTAGCCTTTGGGCAAGATGTGAACCCATGGGGCCCAGCGTGCACTCATGCCTGAATGTGCAGAAATTACAGCTACAGGACCCATAAGAAGTAAATTCCCAGCAAAGCGGGCATCGCTGAACCACCTGCCTCACCTGAGGGCAGGTACCCATGAAGCCCTGTAGGTGTTAAACTAAATGTCCAGTGTCTGATCTGTCCCCTGTAGAAGGCTGAGATGCAGACATGGTTTGCATCCATAGCTGAGGGTGAATCTGGTCCCAACGCAGCATGGGATTCATTGCTGCAAGCATGCAAAATTCTTCATCATACTGCAACCATGCTCCTCCAGTAAAATCCCTATACCCTCTATAAATGATGTCCATGTATTGGAGCATGGGTAATGCCCTCCATGGCTGCATTCTAACAATAATCCCCGCATAAACTAAAAACCCTGGATACCAATTTGCCCATGTACTATCTACTTTGCGTCTTCTCAGTCTCTCCTTGTCACACTCGTCCAAGTCATCTTTGTCCTTCTTCTCTAATTTCCTAAACAGTAAACTAAAAACATCCACATAGTCTCCCTGTATAATCTTATCCAGGGGTCATTTTGTAGAAAAAGAGGTGCAGGAGCTCATTAGCATAACTCGTTAGCATAACTCATTTGCATATGCTATACCACCTGACATCACCGGAAGTATGTCAGAAGGCAAGAAAGAAAGAAGAGAGAGAGAGAGAGAGAGAGAAAGAAGGAAGGAAGGAAGGAAGGAAGGAAGGAAGGAAGGAAGGAAGGAAGAGCTGACAGAGAGGGGACAGCTACTAATCCAAGCCTCAGAAATACCACTATTCTGGGAGGATAGCTTCAGTGGTGGCTGAAGCCTTCAGAAGGCTGGTAGGAGGAACAAGGACCTTTCCAGGGGATGGGGTCATTTTGCTGCAGCCATGACACAAGCAGGCATTCCCCTGGGGGGAGGGGCTGGCACTAACTCCCGGAGCTGAGCTCCCCTGAGCTCCTGCTTGAAATGACCCCTGATCTTATAGCGGATGTGAAGTGATCAGCAAGTGGCATAGCCTGATCCCCAAATGGCAGTGCTGTCATTGGCACATTGTCATATGTCATGCACATAGCATCCCATGCAGGCACAAGTGCACTGTCCTCCACTGCCATGGAGCTGACTGGACTCATCACCCAAGGCCATCCCAGAGGACATGGGGGCACCTGCTGATGCTTGGGACCTACCTGATGTTGTTGGGCTGAAACTCCTGAAGCAACCATCTGTCCCCAAGGTCTCCAAGGCCATGTTGGCCAGCCTACAGGAGGCTGAATACCCCCTGACAGAGTGGACCCATCTTTACCTCCCGATTGTGTGAAGCATCACCTCTGTTTCCTTTTCAACATCGAGGTCACGTCCCGGAGTGGAGCTGCCCTGTGTAGTGGTTAAGTGTGCAGAATCTAATCTGGGAGAACTGAGTTTGATTCCCCACTCCTCCACTTGCTGGATGACCTTGGGCAAGCCATAGTTCTGTCACAGTTGTACTTGAAAAGGAGCAGTTTCTGTCAGAGCTCTCTCAGCCCCACCTACCTCACAGGGTGTCTGTTGTGCAAAAATGCAATAAATGACTCAAAATTAGGTAAAGCACCTGGACCGGATGGATTTACAGCGAAGTTCTACAAAACGTTACAGGAGTCAGTTTCACCGGTGTTACTGCTATTGATGAACGATATAAGAGTTACTGGAGAGGTACCAGAAACCTGGAAAGATGCATCCATCTCACTGATCCCGAAAGAAAATCAGGATTTGACCAATGTTAAGAATTATAGACCGATCTCTTTACTGAATAATGATTATAAGATTTTTGCTAAGATTATAGCGGATAGACTAAAAGAGCACCTTAAAGAGACTATACAAACAGAACAAGCAGGGTTCTTACCTAATCGACAAATAAGGGACAATCTAAGAGTAGTAGTGGACGCTATAGAATACTACGACAAACATCCTGAAAAGGAAGTGGGCTTTTTCTTTTTAGATGCGGAGAAAGCGTTTGATAATTTAAACTGGGATTTTATGTTTGAAGTTTTAGAACATCTTGAGATCGGTGAATATATGCTTAACTTCATTAAAGCAATATATAAAGAACAGAAATCCTCAATAATAATTAATACTGAAAAGACAGACGATTTTAAAGTTGAAAAAGGAACAAGACAAGGATGCCCGCTTTCGCCGCTGCTATTTATTTGGATTTTAGAAGTTCTACTGTTAAATGTGAAGGAAGACAAAGATATTAAAGGCTTAACAACTAAAGGTTTTTCTTTCAAATATAGGGCCTTTGCAGATGATGTGATGTTTATAGTGGAAGACCCCTTATCCACATTACCACATTTGTTACAGAGAGTAAAAGAGTTTGGTGACTTAGCAGGATTTTATGTAAATAAAAACAAATCGAAAGTAATGTGCAAAAATATGTCAAATAAGAAACAAAATGAGTTACAAAAACTTACAGAATGTGAGGTGGTGAAAAAGACAAAATATCTGGGTGTAAACCTAACTATGAAAAATATTGATCTTTATAAAAATAATTATGAAAAATTATGGTTGCAAATTATGCAGGATATTAAAAAGTGGAATGTTTTGAATTTGTCATTGCTGGGTAGAATTGCGGTGGTCAAGATGAATGTGTTACCACGATTAATGTTTTTGTTTCAAACTATTCCAATTGTGAAAGATGTAAAAACATTCAAATGTTGGCAGAAGGAGCTGTCTAAATTTGTGTGGGGAGGGAAAAAACCAAGAATTAAGATGAAAATAATGTGTGATGCCAAAGAAAGAGGAGGGTTTCAACTACCAAATCTAAGGATATACCATGATGCAATATGTTTGACCTGGGTAGGGGCATGGACTATGTTACAAGATAGAATGTTATTGTCCCTGGAAGGTCATGATTGTAGATTTGGGTGGCATGCATATTTGTATTATGGCAAAACAAAAATGGACAATATGTTTAAACATCATTATTTGAGAAGAACACTAATGGATACGTGGACAAGATATAAAAACTTTTTTTCAGAAGAGATACCCATGTGGATTGTACCCGCAGAAGTCTTACATCCAACATCAAGATATAAAGGACAAGATTGGCTGAAGTATAGAGACTTATTAATAAGACATGGCAAGGATTTTAAACTGAAGGAGCAGCATCAGATTGATTTTGATTATGGTTGGTTAAGATATAGACAAATATATGACTTGTATAGAAGTGATAAAAAACACGGTTTCAGGGAAAAAAATAATGAAATAGAACAAGTTTGGGAGGAAGGTGGGAAAAAAATGATTTCTAAAATGTATAAAGTCTTGCTAAAATGGTTTAATGCTGATGAAATGGTAAAAGAACAAATGGTAAAATGGGCGATAAACTTTAACAAAGACATTGAAATGGAATCTTGGGAATTTTTATGGAAAAATGCTATGAGTATATCTACGTGTTATAACTTAAAAGAAAATTGTTTTAAAATGATGTATAGATGGTATATGACACCAAAAAAAATTGCAAATATTGGTCAAAATATGTCTAACAAATGTTGGAAGTGTAAAAAGAAAGAAGGGTCTTTTTATCATATGTGGTGGACTTGTGATAAAGCAAAGACTTATTGGTCAAAAATACATGCAGAAATGGAAAAAATCTTGAAATGTACATTTAAGAAGTTGCCTGAAATGTTATTGCTAGGACTTAAACTAGAAGAGATAAATGTAAAGAAAAGGACAATAATATGGTATATGATTACAACAGCAAGAATGGTGTATGCACAAAACTGGAAAAATGAAAAAATACCAGAGGTGTGGGAATGGTTGAAAAAACTGTTATATATGGCTGAAATGGATAAGTGGACTAGAAAATTGAATAATCTTTACTCAGAGACCTTTCTGGAAGACTGGAAAGATTTGAAAGAATATGTTGAAAAGTATTGGGATATGAAAAACTATATCTATACATGGTTATAATAGCATAAAGGAATAGAAATATATTATATGAATGTTTTAGTTAAAATTAGACAATGAAACTGTTTTTATTTAGAAATACATAAGAGTATAGAAAATAAGAATTGGTGTATAAGTATAAGTATTTTAAAGCTATATAACCGTTACCAGAAACGAAACATAGATATAAGTATTACTATTTTGAATAAAATGGAAAATGTGTTATGCTTCAGATGTGGTGGGAAACCACCAAAACAAGATAAAAATAGAATGTACAAATAGAACAAAATGTTATTTAATATGGAAAAAGGGATTTGTATAAGGTTAAATGTATTATTTTCGATGGTTTTTTTTTTGAAAAATAAAAATTTCTTTACAAAGAAGGCTGGTAGGAGGAACAAGGACCTTTCCAGGGGATGGGGTCATTTTGCTGCAGCCATGACACAAGCAGGCATTCCCCTGGGGGGAGGGGCTGGCACTAACTCCCGGAGCTGAGCTCCCCTGAGCTCCTGCTTGAAATGACCCCTGATCTTATAGCGGATGTGAAGTGATCAGCAAGTGGCATAGCCTGATCCCCAAATGGCAGTGCTGTCATTGGCACATTGTCATATGTCATGCACATAGCATCCCATGCAGGCACAAGTGCACTGTCCTCCACTGCCATGGAGCTGACTGGACTCATCACCCAAGGCCATCCCGGAGGACATGGGGGCACCTGCTGATGCTTGGGACCTACCTGATGTTGTTGGGCTGAAACTCCTGAAGCAACCATCTGTCCCCAAGGTCTCCAAGGCCATGTTGGCCAGCCTACAGGAGGCTGAATACCCCCTGACAGAGTGGACCCATCTTTACCTCCCGATTGTGTGAAGCATCACCTCTGTTTCCTTTTCAACATCGAGGTCACGTCCCGGAGTGGAGCTGCCCTGTGTAGTGGTTAAGTGTGCAGAATCTAATCTGGGAGAACTGAGTTTGATTCCCCACTCCTCCACTTGCTGGATGACCTTGGGCAAGCCATAGTTCTGTCACAGTTGTACTTGAAAAGGAGCAGTTTCTGTCAGAGCTCTCTCAGCCCCACCTACCTCACAGGGTGTCTGTTGTGGGGAGGGGAAGGAAAAGGAATTTGTAAGCTGCTCTGAGACTCCCTTGGGTAGTGAAGGGTGGGGTATAAATCCAACCTCCTCCTTCTCCTCCCCCTCCTCCTCTTCTTCTTCTCTTGTTCAGTGGACGTCCCTGCCTCCCTGACCATCGCCTCCAATGTTGAACCACATCTGCAAGCAATATTAGACAAACTAGCTAAAACACAATCCTGAAAAGTCTTGTCTGAAGCAGTCAATGTCTGTGCAAGCGGTGCCTCAGGCCTGGCTGTCATGGAAGCCTCCCCTATCCTTTTCTCTATGGCTGCAGACCTTTCTAAAATTGCCCACTGCCTAGGGGCCTCTGTCTTCTCATCAGAAGAGGCTGGGGGTGCTGGACATTTGGAAGCCAGTGCAGGACACCCCGGAGCCAGCTTGGGGGTGGGCTGCTTCCCCTTGGACTGTCCCTGTCCTTTTCTAGATACCATACCCACGTCAAATTGCCTTAAGCTATAAGAGTCAAGATCCCAATGAATATTATGCTCTTATGTACCCCCTTTCCTTATTTCAGTATTATTAGTATAACTCCTAATTTCTCATTTATCTCTTACTCTCTCTCTCTCTATTTCTATCCCTCTCTCTCACTCCTTCTCTCACTTTTTTTTAAACAAGTTCAATTGTCCTCACTCAGTGAGAAGTTAAAGAACTGACCACCAGGGGCCAGCACAACCGCCCTCCAATTCAAATGTGACTGCGGTGGCCCTCAGCCCCCACCAGATGGCCAATGCAGCCAGGAGCCTTCAGGTCCAAAACAGGCACAAATGAAACTGGCCTGGTTCTCCACTAATGACAAAAACAGTCCTGAATGTGCACCCGGCTCTTCCCAACCCTTTCAAAACAACACACGCACTCAGAGGCCCAAGCTGCAACAGCCGCTACCTAGCTAAGAACCCAGGTGCCTTGGAACCACTGCCCCTGGGACCTGCTGCCCCTTGGCCAGGCAACCCCACCCTCTAATAGGCCAAATTAGCAACCACTCAGTCACCCTGGATCCACTGACAAAATCCAACCCCCAGTAAGTCACCTGTCCTAGATGCTGTGCTTATGGTGCAGTCCTACCATGTGGGCAAACCCCCTTTTCCCAGCAATGACTCAGCTGCCGGCAGAAAAAAAAACCCTCCAGCCGAAATGCGGGCCACCGAAAACTGCCCCCAACAGCCGATGTTGACTCAGATGCTGTCACTAGACTCCTCCTCGAGCGATCGGCACCCTGCGGCCTAAAGGTAGGCAGCTGAGGACAGAGCTCCTCCCAACTTTGATCTTCACCTTGAAAGAGGCCAAAAAAAGGGGGCGTGGAGCCCTCTAATAGCTCCTGGCTCCCCCCCACACACTGCTACGGAGTGACTCCAAGCAGAACTTGTCTCCCTCCTTCCCGGGTGGCAAAGTCAGCCCCTCCCTTCAAGTGCTGTCAGCTTTGAAGGGAGAAGGGAGCCAGATTGTGCAAAAAGAAAGCTTACTCCACCATCTTTCTTTAACCAATAGGAGTAAGAAGCAAGTTTCCCCCCCATCTTTTCTTCTGTCTGAAGTTCCTCATGCCACAGTGCATTTTGCTCATGATGATTCTTCACTCCACCATCCAACAGACACAAAGTATTTTTATGCACTACAAATCCCACACAACAAACTGATATGTAGATTAAAAAAATATTATTTACATGGTTACAAAAGATGAAATGAACAAGTATAGAGCAAGAGATAATAGTTAAAGTGGATATCACAAAGAATGGAGGATTACTGTGAGTGATTTCACTGGGATTGAAATAAGGTGGAAATGTTCCACAGTGGTAATTCATTATTACAGCTCTTATATTTTATGATAAAGGAAAATATTTGTATACATTATTTTTCAGAAAAAGGATGAATGAATTGTAAATATTAATAAACTGAGGCTTACATGAGATAAGAAATACAGAGCATTATGTGCATTTTCATAGATCAGCTTCATAATCCTCTTAAAATGAAAAATGCATGACTAGGAAGTGATTTCTCCAAGAACTTGAGATATATTTTTCAAATTGTCTGATTATGAAGACTAAACAGCTGTTGGTAAGTGAGCCAACAGAAGCATGGTTGGTCACAAATAACACTAAGTCAGAATGAGAATGTAGACAACAGTTGGATAAAGCTCAGCACCCCTGTGCTAAACAGATTTATGTAAGGGGGATGGAGGAGAGAGCATAGAGATTATAAAACATGAATGTTCATGCTTCTTTGACTGGCATTGATTAAGTCTGCATTTTAATTTCAATGGCTTGCTTTCATTACAATGCTTGTAACCAAACATGGCAAAAGACAGTAATGCAAAAGAAAAAAATAATTCAATTTGTCACGTTTACAATTTATACAGAATGCTGTACAAATTTTACAAAATGCTGCAGCCAGAATTCTGTTGGGAATGGTTATAAGGACCATATCACTCCAGACTTGTTCCACCTACACTGGCTCACTGTTTGCTTTGACTCTTGATTTGACACTTGTCTTCCACCAGCAGGTAAAGACTGTTCAGTTTTGCCTGATATTGGCTCTGTGATTCTCACTGACACTTTCTCTTTCTATTCATGTGTATGCATTTGTTCATAATCGTTTTGTATATATCTATATGTGTTCTAATGTTTTTATTGTTTATTGCTATGGCAACCCTAGGTTGGGTGGAAAGGTAGCCTTTAAATAAAATAAAATAAACTATTTTTCATATGACATATAGAGTACAGCTGAGAACTTCCAAGACATTCAGATTACTAACTGCAGAATATATTTAGCTGCCCTGAGCCCTGCTTGGCAGGGAATGGAGTGGGATATAAGAATGAATGAATGAGCAAATGAATGAGCAAATGAATGAATGCTGAAGATATTTTATAGAAAGGAAATATGTTCTTGAACAAGAAGCCTGTATACTGCTTTCAGCTGCCCAGCATCTTTGTATCTTAACTCACATAACTCAAATATCTTCTAACTGGAATTGTTGAAAGGGAATACTCATAGCATCTCACATCACATTGGAATCTCCTCTGAATATCTTCCCTCTTACACTTATCTGTTGACCTCTCCAAGCCTTTCAAGAACTTTTATACTGGCCAGATTAAATGCCCACTCTTTAGTAGTCTTATGGGGTAAGCATTTGTGCTTACCTTATTTGGCACAAATTTGGTCTTGTTCTTTAAGCAAGATTAACACCACTGCCCACATTCTTCTGAAGTGTCCTTTGTATATTAACCTTTGAAGATGTTATATTTCACCATGTGTGTCAGCCTGTTCTGATTTATGAGACAGTTACATCTTTACTTGCCAATGAGGACACACACACACACACCCCATCCAGCAGTTGCAAAATTGTTTTACTCCTTTTGTCTATTGGGTAACAAATGATTAATAGCTATTTACTGTTCAAGATCTATGTATCATACAGCTTTTATTGGATGAAAGGAAAGAAATATTGCAGATATATAGTGTTTCCTCAAATATACTTCTTTTCAGAGCATGACCTGTGAAAGCTTTTAGCTTCTTCATAACGATAGCTTCCAAAACAACAGCTATAGTGATCTCTCTTTAGCAAACAGAATGGTCTGCTGAAATAAACTTTTGAACAAAATAGACAAAAGATATTGTGGACTGATGCACACTCCATCTTCTGGCATCTTGTAAACTTCCAGAAAGCAAAACTGGATTTAGAACACCTCTGTCAGGAGATCACTGGTATAAATTGAATATATGAGAGGGGGGGGATCTCAATCCACAATATCATACTATTTATTTATTAAATTTAGTAGAATGCTCAAGAATGCTGATACTTGGCATGTTAATATCCACAGTCAAAATGTAGAAGTGGCTCAAGCTAAATCAAACTTGATAATTATTATATAGTGCCCGCTTTTGGATGCACACCTTAATAGGGTGTGGGGGTTATGTGTGTCTGTGAAGCTGAGAGCAATACCATAAAGGTGTTTGGACTCTTGACAGAATCTAACTACTGTCAGTCACTCAGATGGGATGGTCAAAGATGGGGAAGGAGAGGGAGCTGCTGCTGGAGTGGTGAATGTTTTATTATTTGCCTTTCCTTAACTGCTGAGGAGTAGCAGCTGAGGTTACTGTGTGGGAGGACAGTGTCTGAGGGTGTGTGGATGTGTATAACCTGTTGGACAGTGGTGCTTGTTTGAGGGAGTGTGGTTTCTGTTTGTCTCTTTTGTGTGGGTGTAACTGCAGCTTTTAGCAGTTTTGCCTGGGGTTGACTTCTGGCCTGGCCCTCAGCTGGGTGAGCCTTTAATTACATTAGGCTCCTCCCTGCTCTGTGGTTCTTAGCCTGGTGGTCTGGCCTGCGGCTCAGTAGCTCTTACATTCTATATTTGTCAAGTTAGTTTTTGGTTCTGCAAACCTTTCACAAGTAGTCTTGAGAGACAGTTTGGCAGGGAAGATATCAACGAAGTGTCAGTTAAAAGGAACTAATTTTGAAATGGATTGAGGCAGCATGGTTGGTGAGGGAGCTGAGGCAGTGATGTGCAAAGTCTATGGCATGCTCGTATTCTTATCTTAGGGTAACAGCAATTACACTTACAGCCCTAGTGGAGGAGAAGATACAAGGACTTGAGGCACACTTGCCCACACCCCAGTTTATAAGAGAAGGTGAAGAGTTCATGGACAGAACGCATGAAGCACTCCTGAGAGGACAACAGGAGGCGGAGGGAAAGGTATCTCAGCAACTGGAGGAGCACTCATCACAGAAGGAACGCATGTGAAGTGGCTAAATTTGTGGATAACACTAAATTGTACAGGGTGGTAAAAACCAGGGAGGATTGTGAGGCACTCCAAAGGGATCTGTCGAGAATGGGCGAGTGGGTGTCATCATGGCAAATGGGGTTCATTGTGGCCAAGTGCAAAGTGATGCACATTGGGCTCAAAATTCTAACTATAAATCTACATTGATGGGGTCTGAACTGGCGGAGACTGACCAAGAGAGAGATCTTGGAATCGTAGTAGATTACTCACTGAAAATGTCGAGACAATATGTGACTGCAATAAAAAAGGCCAATGCTATTCTAGGGATTATTAGGAAGGGAATGGAAAACAAATCAGCAGGTATCATAATGCCCCTGTATAAATCGATAATGCAACTTCATTTGGAATACTGTGTGCAATTCTGTGACCACACCTCAGAAAGGATATTATAGCACTGGGAAAAGTGCAGAAAAGGGCAACTAGAAAGATAAAAGGATTGGAACACTTTCCTATGAAGAAAGGTTAAAGTGCTTGGGGCTCTTTAGCTTGAAGAAATGATGACTGACAGGTGACGTGATCAAGGTTTAAAAGATCATGCATGGAGCAGAGCAGGTAGAGAAAGAAGTACTTTTCTCCCTTTCTCACAATACAAGAACTCATGGGCACTCAATTAAATTGCTGAACAGTTGGATTAGAACAGATAAAAGGAAGTACTTCTTCACCCAAAGAGTGATTAACACATGGAATTCACTGCCACAGGAGGTGATGGGGTCTACAAGCATGGATGGCTTCAAGAAGAAATTGGATAAACATATAGACCAGAGGTCCATCAGTGCCTATTAAACACAAGGTATAGATAGGAACTCTCAGTCGGGGCAAGTGATGCACTGTATTCTTGGTGTTTTTTTTGGGGGGGGGGCAAAAGTGGAAGGGCTTTTAGTGTCCTGGCCCCACTGGTGGACCTCCAGATGGCACCTGATATTTTTGGTCACTGTGTGACAGAGTGTTGGACTGGATAGGCCATTGGCCTGATCCAACAGTGGTTTCTCTTACGTTCTTATGTTCTTATTTTCATGGAAGAATGTAACTCACAGGAGCAGGAAAATCAATAGACATTCTGAGCCTCTGTTACTAAGCAATCAGTTCCTGGATCTCCCCACAGATTTTGAACCACTGGAACAAGGGCTCCTCCCCCAGCCTCCATGAAGCTTGAGGAAAATTTCTCAGTCCCCTGTGGATGAGAGGACTCGAGCCTCTGTTCCCCAATATAGGAGAAGGCATATGTTGGTAATTGGGGATTCCCTACTGAGACGGGTAGAAGTCAATGTGTGCCAAATGGACTTGTTGTCTCGAGAGGTATGCTGTCAACCGGGTGCACACATTCAGAATGTGATGGAAAGGGTAGGAAGACTCATCAAGCCCATGGGTTATTATTCCTTCTTGCTCATCCATGTGGGAACAAATGATACTGCCCAGCACAGCCCAAAATGTATTAAAAAAGACTATGTGGCTCTGGATAAAAAGGTGAAGGAATAGGGAGTGTGGTTGTAGTCTCGTCAGTTCTTCCTGTTGAAGGCCATGGCCTATAAAGAATAATACTGCAGATCAACGACTGGCTATGTAGACGATGTCTTCAGAAAAGGTTTGTAATTTTGGACCATGGCTAATGCTTTCGGGATGAAGCTCTTCTATCAGGAGAAGATTTGCACCTCACAAGGATAGGAAAAAATGTGTTTGAAAACAGCCTTTCAAACCTACCTTGATAGGTCTGGCTTAGGTGTAAGAATGCAGATATTTTAGACAAATAGATGGAGACATGAATGAGAGGATTATTTCTAAGGTATTTCCTGACATATAAGTGAAACAGAAGTTGGGGCTAGAAACATGCAACATTTTTCATTCACAACAATAACACAGACCAGAGGCTCTTTGTCCCTTCCTGCCTGTACATTTGACAGACATTTGGTCAGTAGAAGTTCCCTGAGGCGACAGCAGAGATTTGCCCATTCTGTCCTTTGGAACTGAGCTGACAGGAGAGAAGGGGAGAGTGTTGCTTGCATGGAGGATGTTTTTCTGTGCAGTCAGCCTGGAGAATCTTCACTTGGCCTGAGTTTTCCCAGCCAAGATTTTGCTCTCCTAACTTCCCAGCAAAAGTCACTGTTTAAGCCAAACCTGGCTTTATGAGGGCACTGCTTGTGGAGGTTCAGAGTTGTTTTTTGGGTATCTCTCTCTCAGGAAAGAACACCCCAGGTTCAGGGCCCAAGAGGCAGGTTACAAGATTACAAAGTTCTCAAAGAGATGGGACATGGTGGTTGTGGGAGATTTCAATTACCTGGATATGTTGGAAGTCCAACTCTGCTAAAAATGAAAGATCCAATAAATTCCTGACTTGTCTTGCTGACAACTTCAGTTTCCAGAACGTGGAGAGGGAAACAAGGGAATCTGCTATCTTGGACTTGATTTTTAACAACAGCGAACAACTTGTTGACGAGGTGAAAGTAGTGGGCACCCTGGGTAGTAGTGACCATGTAATTTTGGAATTTACAGTCTTGGGGAAGGTAAAAGCTATACATAGTCAGACATATAAGTTGGACTTCAGGAAAGCAAATTTTGACAAACTCATAGTTATGTTGGGTAGAATCCCAAGGTCTGAAATACTTAAGCAGAAGGGAGTTGCCAGGTGGACAGGTGGAGAGGTGCTGGGGGATATCTTCTTCTCTTCCCTGCCTCCCCTCTCTCCAGTGCCCCCTGATTTCTCAAATACCCATCACGCAAAATTTTCTGACTCTGCCCCTGTGTGGATGTCACCAGTTGGCCAATACATGAATCAAACAGATTACATAATCAGAAGCAGAAGACAGAGAAGTTCTGTTCTCTCTGCTAAAACAAGACCAGGAGTGAAAAACAAACAGAAACACGGTAATATCTTATTGCAAGTGCAAATTAATTGACCAATTTCAATGTACCTAAATTCATAAAAGGATCACAATTGTTTGAAAAGTTCACAAGATCCAGCAAATAGTAAGTTCAATATGCAATTCCTTTGTTAATTTCACAACAAAAATTCTTCTTAGAAATCATGCAGCTATGTAATGTGACAACAGACATATCCGGATCTTAAAATACCGTGTCAAATCAGAAATTCTTTTTCAAGGTCACCTTATAATGAGGAGCTGCACAAAAACAAATTTCAAGTATCACTAAACTCATAGCCACAGCAGTGTCCATTTCTAAATGAGACTTACCCAATACTCTTATCAGTGTTTCACATGCAGAAAGCTATTCATCAATTTCATAGGCATGTAGGCTCTCCTTGCCTAGTTTCCCCCTTTCCTTAAATCTACAAGTACTTGCTGAAACATGCAACTGCCCGCAGCTGTGAATGAAGCTTTCCATTACACATTGTTAAAGATACAGCACATTATGAACCGTTACAATATTATAAAGAAAAATGAAACGTATGGAGAAAAATCAAGGGCTAAATTCATTCCATATGGAGCTATGTTTTTAAATTTATAGATGAAAAACATTTCTTTTTGTAATATCTACATATGCCCTTTTGCCCAGATTGCCCAGAGGCATGGGCTGGGTTGTCACCAATGACACCCAGCTCTATCTGTTGCTGGGCGGCCAGTCTGGCTCCAAAACAGAAGATCTAGACTGGGAATTACATGCTGTGGCTGGTTGGCTTAGGCTGAGCCAGATGAAATTGAATCCAATGAAGACGGAGGTCCTGTGCCTGAGTCGGAGTGATCTGAGGGTAGGGATCCCACTCTCAACCTTTAATGGGGCATTACTTGTGCCAGCGCCGGAGGTTAGGAGTTTGGGAGTGCTCCTTGATGCCTCCTTAACAATGGTGGCCCAGGTAGCAGCCATTGCCAAGTTGGCCTTTTACCATCTTCAGCTGATTAGGCAATTGGTTCCCTTCCTTGAATGCAATGACCTGGCAACAGTGATCTGTGCGATGGTCACCTTGAGATTGGATTACTGTAATGCCCTCTACATGGGGCTGCCCTTGTCGCAAATCTAGAAGCTGCAGCTGGTGCAAAACACCACAGCCAGGTTGCTGATGGGAATTCCCATCAGACAGCACATCCAACCTGTACTAAAGATGTTGCACTGGCTGCCTATAGCATACCGGGTTCACTTCAAGGGGCTGGTTCTTATTTTTAAAGCCCTTTGTGGCCAGGGACCTGCATACCTCAGGGACCACCTTTCCCAATACGTACCTGAGAGGACACTGCGATCCAGGACCCAGAATTGGCTGGCTCTCCCGAGCTTCAAGAAGGCCAGATTGGTGGCAGCTCCACTCTGGTGGAATGAGGTCCCTGAAGAGACCAGGGCCCTGTAGGACCTCTCACAGTTCCGCAGGGCCTGTAAAACAGAGCTCTTCTGCCAGGCTTTGGGAGCCGCCACCACCTAATATCTCTACCAACAACAAATGACATCCATGTTGGCAGAATCCTGACCCGCTAGTCCATTAGATACTGCCCGAACCAATCACCCTGGATGGCCAGAGAAGAGCTGACCATAAGATGAGGAATGTTGCTAGCACTTTATTCTGAGTTTTAACATTGTATTTATATGTATGTGATTTTGTGTGATAGAACTGCTGTGATTTTACTCTGTCTGTAAGCCACCCTGAGCCAGCCTAGGCCGGGAGTGTGGGATAAAAGTCTAAATAATAATAATAATGATGACAATGACAACAACAATGACAATAACAATAACAATTTAACTGCATCATTTTCAAATCTGTATAAAATAATAAAAAATCTCTGGAGAATGTCCAGCACTGACAAAATGACTCACTGACAAAATAGCAATCCTACCCCCACTCCCCACCTCTCTAGCCAGGAAGGGCATGGCAATCCTTCAAGGCACACTACAGTGTTATTGGACCTGAGTGCATGTCTGCATACACATGCATGCACGTGCGCGCATACACACACACACACACACACATGCAAGATAACCAAAAACACTGAGTTGTAAATACAAGCTATTTCATTAAAGTAGAAGAAGAAGAGGTTGGATTTATACCCCTCCCTTCTCCACCCAAAGAAGTCTCAGAGTGGCTTACAATCTCCTTTCCTGCCCTTTCCCACAACAGACACTCTGTGAGGTAGGTGGGGCTGAGAGAGCACTTTTGAGCCCTTTCCAGAACAGCTCTGAGAGAATTGTGACTGATCCAAGGTCATGCCAGCAGCTGCATGTGAAGGAGTGGGGAATCAAACCTGGTTCTTCCATGTCTGATTCCGGGGCTTTGTCCCCTTGTCTTCTCTGGGGCCCCTTGTGGTGAGTGAGGGACAGTCTTGCAGGGGGGGTTGCCAGGGGGTCACAGGGGGTCACCAGCCTGCTCTCGCTGGAACATCAAGATTATAATTACAGCATTTAAAAAGTGATTTTTTTTTTTACTAAGATGGATACTAATATACCTATTTCGGGGGGGGGCAATGATTCTATTGCACATTTTAATAAAAGGTTTATATTAATGTTCAAAGTATCAATTGGTCAATTCATATTGAAGTGCATTATACATATGCTTTTTCGCTTTTGGAAATCATGGGAAATCTTCTGCCTTCATTATTTATCTTATCTCATTGAGTAAACATCAAAGATTATAATGCATATCATATTTTCAGAACCTCAATCTGATATTGAAGGACATTTTGCTTTGAGACTGCCAATAGAAAGACATTTTGTAGTTGTCTGGCTATTAGTTAAATTCTTTAATTAGTGTAATACTTGAATCCATTCTAATTTGGTATGTAGGATATTGCCTTCCTTTTAGAACGTATTGTTCTGGAAACCTTCATGGAATTAGTTCCATATACACATTCTTTACTACATTATTATATATTTATTTAGCTATTGTTGCCTTCATCACTGCACTGACCTCCTGGCATTTATAGTGAATATAAATACATTTCCCCAATTAGTATAAAAATAGTCCTACAAGATCATAAATACGATATATGTTCACCTTGCATTAATAATTTTGATTAACTTGCTCAGACTGCTCCATCATACATGAGCTAAAAAAAACGGTTTCTTGGCATACATCAGGAGAAAAAATCCACTTTAAGAAACTAAAAAAACCAAAAGCCTATGTTTATGTCACTTCTTGTGATGATGTCAGGCATATGTTGTACAGAAATCACTTAAGAACATAAGAATATAAGTAGAGCCCTGCTGGATCAGACAAATGGTCCATCTAATCTAGCATCCTATTTTACAAAATGGCCAACCACTTCCTCTGAGTCTGGAGGACCAACAACAGGACACAGAGACTGAGGCATTCCCCTGATGTTGCCTCCTGTCAATGGGATTCAGAGATTAGGTGCCTTTGAATGTGTAGTTTTTAATCTATAAGAAAACCCATTCTTTTATGCCATGATTGCTAAATTTACTCAGGAGTCTTTGGTATACTTTGGCATTCTACAGAGCAGAGATATGGGGACTGCTTAATTTCCAGTTCTTTGGGCATTTTTAATGTTTTGGAATTCAAAATTCTTTCCTCCTTAAGTTTCCCTCACATATCTGACCTGATCTTTTCCGCTAAACATAAGTTGAATGTTTTATAACTATTTTTGCCTGTCATTTTTATCATTTAGTACTGTTCCAGTTGATTGTAATATCTCATCATGTGCACAGTGCATCAGTCACAGCATAATTAATTAAGTCATTACTAAAAGTGTGTGAAAAGCCCAAAACTGTCTTGCAAGTGAACATAAGAAGAGCCCTGCTGGATTAACTTGCTCAGACTGCTCCATCATACATGAGCCAAAAAAACGGTTTCTTGGCATACATCAGCAGAAAAAATCCACTTTAAGAAACTAAAAAGAACAAAAGCCTATGTTTATAATTAATTAATAATTAAGTCATTACTAAAAGTGTGTGAAAAGCCCAAACTGTCTTGCAAGTGAACATAAGAAGAGCCCTGCTGGATCAGACCAGTGGTCCATCTTGTCCAGCATCCTGTGTCATAGGCCACAGTCACACGGCCCTTTAAAGCGGGGAGAACTGCTGTTTCCTCCTACATTTAAAGGGACTGACCAGATCGGCCGCGGCTACTCCCGTGCCGAAGCGGGCTCAATTGCGGGTTCCTCCTATGTTTTCTGACCCTGGGAAAATCAAGTATTTTCCCGGAGGTCATGTGAGGAACCCGCGATTGAGCCGATCTGGACAGCCCTCTCTCACAATGATTGTGAGAGAGGACTGTCTGATCGTCCCTCCCGTTTTCTTCCTTTTTTTGCACTTGGGTGCTTGGGCACTCAAGCGCCCAAGTGCAGAAAGGAAAAAAATCACCCCGCACTCCGCTCTGGGCCCTGAGCCCTGCCAGCCACCGCCTAGCACCCCCCCCCCCCACATGCTGTTCCCCAAAACTTACCAGGCGGCGGCCGGCAGGGCTCAGGGCCCAGAGCGGAGCACGGGGTAAGCCAGCCAGCCAGGACAGTCAGGATACGCCATACTGCTGGTGGTGGCAGAGGGGGGGTGTAGAGTGCTCTCCTGCCAGCCAAGCTGGAAGGGTGCCTCCCCCAGCTGCCGCTGCTGACATTGGTGGGGTTGGGATGTGTAAACATCCCAAGCCGAAAGGAAAAATCCCAAATAAAGTCCTAGCGGGACTTTATCCAGGATTAGGGTGCCATGTGACCATGGCCTCAATTCTTCTGGAAGGCCAACAACAGGGTATAGAGATCAATGCCTTCCCCTGATATTGCCCCCTGGCTCTGGGATTCAGAGACTTCAGGGGTGTAGCCAGGACTTTTTTCTCTTCAGGGGCATTTAAATAAGTCAGGAGGCATGTGTATCTTAAGAGCACTTTCCTGGAAGTAAGCCCCATTGAATAAAATGGGATTACTTCTGAGTAGACCCACTTAGGATTGCTCTTTCCAAATATTCTTATTTTCATATTCTCTCCCCCCCCCCCGGATGCCCCGATGAAAACAGTACTTTTGCTGATACCTTCCCTGCCCCAACCCCAACCCCATCCCCCTCTCCAACCTCTGACGAGTACACTGCACTGCAGCCTTCCAGATTCAAGCAAGCAGAGCACCTATGGAAACAGAGAGAGGTGAGAGGCGAGGATTATTTCAGGCAGGGCAGGGTGACAGCTTGGCACCACGCCAAATAAAACAGAGAGAGAGGGAGAGAGAAAGAGTGGCAAGAGGATGTGTGGGAATGGAGGGCAGGGCTGGCCAGCGAGGGCAAGGCAAGGCAACGGTGTAGCACAGCTGTGGTGCAAAAACTAAAATTAAAATTTTTGAACCACCTGTATGGGAAGTCAGAAGGCCTGGGCAGTAAGTTGGAGGGCCTGGTTCCAAGATGCCCCACAGTAGCTATGGACCTGAGAGGCTTACTCCCTCTGAATGTGGAGGTTCCCCTCAGTCACCATGGCTAATAGCCACTGATAGACCTATTCTCCATGAATATGTCAAATCCCCTTTTAAAGCTGTTTATTCTTGTGGCCATCACTACATCATCTGTCAGGAAATTTAACATTTTAATCACTCTCTGTGTCTGTCCTGACTCTACTGCCCATCAGCTTCATTGTATGCCCTCAAGTTCTAGTGTTTTGGGAGAGGTAGAAAAATTTCTTTCTCTCACCCCTCCACCCAATGATTAATTTTATAAACCTCTACCATGTCCCTCCTTAGTTGTCTTTTTTTCTAAACTGAAAAGTCTCAGACTCCTTCATAGGAAAGGTGCTCCAACAGCCTAATCATCTTGGTCACCCTCCTCTGTACTTTTTCCAGCTCTGCAATAGTTTTTGGGGGCATTACCTTACACTTGCCAATACTGAACTTCATTTGTCACATTGCTGGGATCTGGGTCTTACCTGGGGTCCTGTTTGCAGGCCCAAGGGGGGGGGGGAGGACTATGATGGGGCACATGGCAATCATTTCATTTTTTTTTTAGTAAGGCCCATGGCTTCCCAGATCCATGTGCCACCTTTGCCACCTAGAGCTTCTGACCCCCACAGACCTCTCATATTTAAAATCCTGGGGCAGCTTATCCAGAGGTTATCCAATCTGTGTTGGTCTCCATATGAGACCATACTATTTGAAGTGGCCTTTACCCTAGCCTTCTTTTGGGCCCTGAGGATTGGTGAATTCATGGCAAATTCTAAGGATGACATTTCAAGCCATGCTCTTGGGTGTGAGACATTTCTATGCACTAAATATTTGTTATCATTGCTAAACATTGAGACATTGTCTGCATTTTTTAGTGGGAAGGGACTTACAGCGCAATCGGGGGGGGGGGGAGGGAAGTGCTCATGGAGCCAACTGACAGTTGCATTGGCATATGTCCAAGCCATTGTAAGGGCCAGTTATGACAGTACAGGCCTCTAGCACCTCTCTGTTTGCACAAACAAGGCGAAGGTCCCTGCATCTGCATGGTTGTGAGTAGTTTTGGGGCCATGGCCAGAATTAGTTGGCTCCCTGAGCCCTTTCAGCCTGGGAATGCACCCTGCCAGAGATGGAAGGCTATGCCAACAAAAAGCATGGCATGGCCCACAGACACCAATTGAACTGAGATATCAAGTCTCTCCCCCTTCCCCACTACAGCCACACCAATTAGGCTTGGAGGAGCACAGGATGCTGACTACAGGCTCAGCCAATCTCCTCCCAACCCGAGGCAACAAAGCCCCCTCCCCAGCATCCAACTGTGCCCCCCTACAAAAACTTTAGCCAGGGCATCTTCCAACTCAGTAGTTAGGGCATGGGACTCTGGCTCTTTTCAGGTAGCCTATGTAACTGCTCACTAATGGACTTTCCCTGTCATTTCAGACAGATACATTTTAGTAACCAGCTGCTAACGGAATATATTTACCTGTTCACACAAACCCACTTCTGTCCTTATAGAAGAGCGTGTCTGAGCTGTTGTTGATGAAAACCAGTTTCTTTTTTTAAATTTTTTTTTATTGATTTTTCCCTATAACTACAACTATAACGCTACACTCTAAGCTACATATACCTTATACAGAGAGTACTTTATCATTTGCTTAATACTACCTTATTACATAATATAATTATGAAACATTTAGAACCTTGGATAAATTTCAATTACTTGTTACTGCTACTATAAAAAATATCAAAACTATTTGGCAGACACGCCCACCTAGAGAAATACGGTTAATTAAACAATTTATAATACATAAGTGCAATGCTTAATAAAACAGCTTAATCACTATTTCTTCTTTCATCCTCTTCTTGTCTTAACAGTCTCAACTATTTTTGGAGCTGCAGCTCCTTTTTCCGAGTCAGACACTTCTTCTTCACTCTTTGAGCTATCAAATCCATACATGCTTTCTTGCGAGGCCAGTGAACCATCTGAGTCTCTCCCAGTTTTCTGCTCTTTGCTTTTTTCCAGAATTTTTTTCGCTTGTTGAACAGAGTCAATCTTATACTTCTTATCTTTGATGCTGAAGCATAGTCCTGGAGTATTCCAACGATAGATGATAGACTCAGACTGGAGCCAAGATGTCAATTTTCCATAGGCTTTCCTTCTTTTCCTTATTTCAAATGGGATATCCTTCATCACTTTTACTTCTTCTCCCAGGATCTTCAGAGCTGCTTTGTTTGTGGTCCTAAGCACCACATCTCTTGTAGATTTTTTGGAGAACCTTATCATAATTTCACCAGGCAGGCTTTTCTTTTTAGTATAATCTGGATAGGTTCTGTAAACCATATCCATATCGCTTTTTATATCCGCTGCTTTCATGCCTGTCACTGGTTCAAGTGCTTCACTTAGCAAATTTTTAAGGTCTTCTGTGTTTTCTGGCACATTCTGAAGTCTTAGGAAAAAATTCAATCTTTCCATTTGTAATTTCAAAAGCTGATCGTGGTGGAAGGCCTTTTCCTTCTCTGCCTTTTGTAGTCTTGCGTCTTGGTTTTTTACTGAAGTTTTTACTTCCAGAAGTTCTCGCTGCAGCTTCTCTGTGGATTTATTCGACTCTTTTAGTTCTAGCTGCATTTTGTCCATCTTAACGTTGAGAGCTGTCATTTGGTCCACTAGAGGTCACAATAATGAGGAGAACACCGCACTCATCTCCGTGGTATCAACCTTTGAACTCGGAGCTGTACTTCCTAGTTTGGGGGAAGGTTTCGGTTTCCCCGTCATTGTTGAGGCTACGCTCTTTGTTTATAGATAGATAAGATGAACGAAAGGAGCAAATTTTCAAACAGCACTTATGTCCTTCTAAAGTTTATATCTCCAAGTGAGCGATGCTGCCATCTAGCAAGGCGGATGGGCTTTTATTCCTGCAGTAACGCCACGTAAAGAGTCTCGTAAGTACGCTAGTCCCGGAGAGGGGGGGGTGGGTTTCACTCCTCCCGCCGTCTTCCCGCTGTGTTCTGCTTTTCTTACTTCAGACTCACGTTTTCTCCATGCGTAACTGTCAGTTCCAGCCTCATTGCTTCGCACTCTCTGCTGCTTCACGGATTTGCGCTTTCAGCCATACGGCTCCCACGGCGGGGGAACCTATGGGGGTGATGAAAAGGGATCTTGATCCCTCGGTTGCCACCATAGGGAAAGATCCCCTTCATGCCACCCCAGGCAGAGCCCCCTCACTGGGGTCTCTGGGGGCTCGGCACCAGTCCAGAGCCCCTTCTTCCCGCCGGGTACGGATCGCGCTCCCCGCAGTTGCGGAGGAGAGCATCCGCCATTATCGCAAGTCTTGCCGGAAGTCCGAAAACCAGTTTCTTCCATTATCAAACCCTTCCTTGCACTTCTGAATCACTGTGCTGTGCTGTGTGAAATGTCCAGCTATAGTGCTTCCTGCAATGCATGCATGTGCTCAATCTTCCTCTGCCCCTTTTTTAATGCCAAAGAAAAACTGCACCTCACTTCACCCCTCTCCTAGCTGCTTTAAAGACATGTGCTGATTGGCTGAGGCATCCCCCCTCCACCACCTCTTCACTGTCAGCTGCACAGGACTGTGTCTTTGCAAACAGCTGGCAACTCTCTCAGGGCACACAGTAGGACTTTTTTTGCTGGATGACTTCTCAGCTCAGGTCAGTGGTCCCTGGAGGAGAAAAAATGGGAGGCTTTTTGGAGGGGTTATGCTTAAAAACCAGGCTCTCTGTGTCTGTTCTCCAGCTGTAGTCTGAGCCCCATTGGGGGTTTTTAAGCCTACCCAAGCAAGGAAACCCTAGCTGCCAGGAGCAGGAGAAGCACAAATGCCTCTCTCTCTTTTTCCAAAACTTTTTCCAGCAAACTTTTAAATAAAACAGTCAGCACACAGGGTTTTAGGAATTCTTTCTTCACAGTTTGAAGTGGGGGGGGGGTGACTTGAGGAACACAGTCATGTGTTTCAGCTCTCTCTTTTTTTCCAAGCAGGGAGCTGAAGGAAGGCAAAAATGTATATACTTGGTTTCTGGGGCTTCTGAAAAATGCAGCCACCTCTCTCTCTGTGTGTGTGTCACACACACACACACACACACACACACACTTTTCCAAAACTGGGGGAGGGGAGAGACAGACAGCACAACAAGCCTTTAAGTCTTTTCTTTTTATTTGCTCTACTTGCTAAGGTTTGCAAAAGCACACATTTGTACAAGCACTCTTTTAAAATAAATAACAAACACCCCTTGGCTTCCTCCCCCCCCTCCCCCACTGCCTACCCCATCCAGCTCAGAGAGCCTAAAAAAGTGGCTTTGTTTCTAAGGGCTTCTCTATGAAGCCACTATGGCACTGAACCTCTATATTGATTAAGTGCTTTAGCAATCTCATTAGAAAGTTAAAAGGGGGGGGGGAGGAAGATCATGCACACAAGTGGCACTGTTTGAAATGGCCATAGCGCTTCAGAGATGGCTCATTGTGGAAGGAAAATTGCTGTGTGAAAGTCCCATCCCTGTATCACTTTACTAGATGACGGGCCAAGAACAAATACCATGTGGTTTAGAATGGTAATGTGAAAAGGACCTCTGTCTCAGAGCTCCCTGTTGCATGGACTTAGAGCGAGCAGCAAGGCACTTTGGTGGTGGGAACAGCACAGCATAGACAGGGCCGGTGCTATCATAAGGTGAGGTTAGGCGACCACCCAGGGGTGCAGAACCCTGATGGGCGTAGAGGCCAGCAAGCAGAGTGAGGACGATGGGGAGAGCAGCCCTGACTACAAGCGAGAATCCTCGTCTTTGTGTTTTTCATTCTTCCTAAAATGCATTTATGTTTGAAAATTGGTGAGCACACGGTGGGGGGGGGGGGGGGCACCAGAAGGTAGCCTCGCCTCGTGTGCAAAAAAGCTGGCACTGGCCCTAAGCATAGACTACATTTTAGTACTTCAGGGCGAGTGCTTAGCACTAACACCTAGGGAGAAGATCAACATCCATTGCTCTGTGGCTGACCTCTCCCATTTCAGAACCTTAACAGTTACCCCACCTTTGGAGGATCAACCCAAAGAGGCACCCATACACTGACAGGTAAGCAAGGTCAAGAATCCAAAACCTTCTCCCCCATTCCCCTCACTTGAGACTGGGTGCTGTGACAGTGCCTCCTGCACTCAAGCCCAGCATTGAGTTTGTGCAAGGATGGCACAAGCCATGGCAGTGCAGCACTATTTCCCCTGACATGCCATGGGAAAAGTCCCCAGGACAGTTTCCTGGGAGATCTTGGTGGGGGAATGCTGTGTCATTTACTTATTTCCCACCCTCAGCAGAGGACAGGGTGTGTCTAAGGTTGGAGGGGGGGGGGGGGGACTCAGGCAGCCGCTCTACTGTATGTGTAAACTGGCTTGCCATGTGACCCTTTAACTTATTTCCTTGCAGAATCAGAGCCTGGAGCAGCCACTGCATGTGCTGCTGTGGATAGATCACCAGCAATCCGTGAGCACTTCAATGCAGGACAGGTGAGTATAATTTGGATAGTGCTGTCATGTGCCTCAAAGGAGGTTTGTGGCAAAGCCCCCCATGGGGTTGTGTGCTGCCCCAGCCAGCTAATAGAAGTTAGATAAGACACTGTATCTTTAAATGCAGGTGCCTCTGGGTATTGTAGTCCTTACCAGAGGCATCCCTCTGATTGGCTAAACTATGAGAAGCGGGAGATTAGTTTAGCTTTCTTCCTGCTCCTTTGTTTTCTGTCTAATCCGCGAGAGAAGAGGGAAGACCATCTCTTTCTCACCATGGCTACTGAAGATTGGAATCACTAGATGTAACTCTGCTACCCAGCCTTCACCTAAGAACGTGAGTACATGATCTATGATGAATATGTTTTGGAGTTGAATAAAAGGATTTCAGTTTAAAGTGGCCATGCGCTGCTCACTGTCCAGAAAGGTACTCAGCCCAGCGTCCCTAGAGCTGATGCCAGGACAGAACAGGTTGCATTTGCAGATCCTGTTAGGACCCCACATCCATGGCGGAGGCTGGCATGGCACTCGTGCCTGCTTGCCATGGCTGGACACATCTCTGTTTTGCTTTCCTGCAGGTGCAATTTCAGCAGGGAGACTTGTGGGTATGGCTCATCCCACCTTTTCCCCCCACACACACTCTGCTCAGTCTGCTGTCCCAGCTCTCCCCTTGAAGTGGAGCATAGCACCCAGCCAGTACTTCCAAGTTCGACCTGCAATGCCATCCTACTTAAATGCATGTCATGCCAGGGATCCTCACTCCTCTTCCCCGCGACCCCAGGGAGGAAGTAAATGGAGTCTTGACATCTCACCATGGTTTACAGTTCAATAAAGTCTGTGTTGTGCCACAACTGTGTCTCTGTTTGGTTTTGACTACATGACAGGAGCTCTGCACCCTTCCCAGCCCATCTGAGGGCTTCCCAAGGACATGTCTCGGGACATGCCTTGGGTGGCTGTAGATGGTTTTGCAGGTCCCATTGGTCATATCTGCCAAACATTTCAGGGGCCCAGCAGCACCTCTAAAGCTGACCTAACAACAGGTTCCCTCCCTCACCTCTCAGGCTGCTGTGTGAAGGGAGAGGCCAGAGGGTGGTCTGAGTGAATGAGCCAGCCTGGTGCAGTGGTTAGAGTGTGAGACTAGATCTGGGAGACCCAGATTCCGATCCCCACTTGTACCATGGAAGCTAGGTGGGTGGCTTTGAGCCAGATGCACAATCTCAACCTAAACAACCTCACAGTGTTGCTGTGAGCATAAAATGAAGGAAAGGAGAATGATGTAAGCCACTTGAGGGAGAAGGTTGGAAATGAATAGAGTGAATGAATGAAGTAAATAAATGTGTGTCTGCTCTAGGAAGGAGGGTGGCTTCTGTCACCCGGGGGGGGGGGGACATCTCTGAAGGTAATACTGACAGGGCAGGGGATCATGGGGCTCCCTGGAGTCAATGGCTGGGGAGAATCAATGTAGTGGATGGATTCAATGTTTTTAGAGGGGGTGGGTTAGGGGGGGGTGGTATGCCTATTGGGCACACTTCCAGCCAGGAATGCCAAATGATTTGCATAGTTTCCATTGCAATACATTACTACTACATTACCGCACATGGAAAAAATAATGAATGCAGAATGGATTTGGAATTACAGTCTCTGGACTCTGATTGCTCTGGAACTGGAATGACAGAGCCCAGAGTGGAATGAATGTTATTGCTGTCCCAGACTACCTCTGCTCCATTGAGAAGGGAATTGGGGAGTCTGAAGGTGGTGCTGCATGCCCCCACATCTGAGCCAACCTCAGTGGCCCCCTATTCTGCTCCACCATTATCAGGGGTGTTGTGGGAATGCCCTGAGCAATGTTGCTGTGCTGCTGGGAAGTGCATCCTCCAGTGAGAAAATGAATGGGGTGAAAACAGCAACTCCCTTCCCCTTCTGCCCTTCAAGGACCCTGTGCTCTGTGTGAGCACTGCGGCAGCAGCAGATGCCTGTGGGGTGGGCAGCTCAAACCCCCTTCCCCACTATCAGGTGCTGGGATTTGCTGACAAGAACTGGTCCTTTTAAGGGGGTGGACTGTGAGCTGCTGACAATGAAGGGAACTCTGTGGCACGCCCCTCTCCACCTCCTGCCTGATTTGGACACTGGACTCCACCTCCTTGTCACATGTCCCCTGATTGGTTCTCACAGCCCTGTCCATCACAGTGCCATCACCTTCACACAACACTTCCACTGACTGCAGTAGCACAGTTGTTATGGTCGCTGCCCTGGTTATGATCAGAAAACACTGCAAATCCACCAACTTTGTCTGCTGGCCTCTGTGCAACATATGCCTATAGGCAGGGCTTTTTTTCTGGAAGGATGCACTGGAACAGAGTTCCAGAACCTCTTCAACAAAATTCTTTTAAAAATGCTTAAAAGTCTGTGAGTTTTCAGTTTACAGATTGAAAACTTCATTTCCTTCTTAAGAGTTCTGGCACCTCTTTTTCAGAAAAAGAAAAAGAAAAAAAAAAGCCCTGCCTATAGGGAATGGACTAGCATTGCTATATTTAGGCACTAGCTGCGGCTGTGGCACAGGCACTGGATAGCTCTGTCATTCTCTTAACTCCCATATAGAACTGTTTCGCTTTTGTTATGTTAGGAACTGCTTTAGATGGAGTAGAATTTGGACTTATTCAAGCTTCTTCACTATTGTCATGCTGGTAAATGACTTGCTGGAGTCCCACCTAAATTTTACTAAAATACGGGGGGGTTCCTATATGGTCTATTATTAGTGGGAGAGAGAAAGAAAGATAGAGAGATTGTATAAACCTGCCTCTGATCTTTTTTTTAAATAGCATTTTATTCTTTAAAAGTGTCAACACATTCTTGCCATCTTATTTTCTCTAACATGGACGATTGGTGATTCTATTAACATTTTCTAATGTCTTTAAGAATTTTATCAGGTTTATAGCATTCCCATGATCCAATCCAGTTGGTTAACATCCTTGCTGGGGTGTAATGATTGGAACAGAACACTGTACAGCTAACGAGTTCTTAAATGTTCAGTATACATATTTGAGCAAGTAACATGATGTGACTACTGCACAATAAACTTCAAAAGTGCCACTCTGAACCAGAATGACTGCTAAAAAATTCAACTTTTTTAAAATTTAGAATTGTACTTTCCACATGTTCATATGGTCTTGATAACTTTGGGTTTTTTAAAAAGCTGTGTTTCCAGTGCATATAATTTGTGCCATATCCATTAAACCATGGATAGAGCAAGGACACAAAATAGAACTTTAGTTGTTCTTCCTTAAAAAAAAAATTAAAAAAATCCCTGCTTTATTAAACTTGGTTTATCTGTTCTATGGTAAGAAAAGGCAGTCCTTGAAGCAACATCAATCATCCAAACAGTTTTATAAACAAATATAATATCTGCATCTGAATTTCAGTTTCTGTCAATTGCCAGTTTGCATAACTCATTTGAATGTTTCCTCTATGAAGCGTAATGATTCAATACACCAACACAGAATGCTATTTTTCTTGCTATGAAGAGCAGATATAATATGTGAAATCATGTGGGGCCAGATAAGGGTAGTTAAAACCTTCCAGCTATTGTATTTCATTATGAATATTTTCAGTTCTTGCTTGCCAGGTTGTTAGTGTCACGATATTTGCTTATTAGGTATATGTGAGTATTGTATGTCATAACTAATAATATTAATTTTCCATAGACATACATGGAAACACACTTTTCATAACATGAATATGAATATATATACACACACACA
The DNA here is from genome assembly GCA_029233225.1 of Lepidodactylus listeri. Classification (NCBI taxonomy): domain Eukaryota; kingdom Metazoa; phylum Chordata; class Lepidosauria; order Squamata; family Gekkonidae; genus Lepidodactylus; species Lepidodactylus listeri. Next base: position 109,895,533 of record JARCFY010000001.1, on the reverse strand, counting down.
CACTAGGAGCAAGGCCCATTGTAGAGCAATACAATGGGGCTAGCAGTCATCGGAGCTTGTGTGGCCCCCCACCTGCACTCACTGGCATTCCCCCCACAGCCGCCTGCTGTCCATTTGGGTACTTGTGGGCATTGGTCGCTGCATCATCAGGAGTGGCCCAAGGCCCCATGTGCAGCCACCTGCACTCACCGGCAGGTACCCGCAGGTGTCAGCCACGGTGGCAGGAGTGGGCTGAGGTTTGGCGTCCAGCTGGCTCCATTGTCCTGCAACATCCAGGCATCAGTGGCCGCCCCTTTCAGTTGCCAGCGGAGCATGCACCCTGTCCATGGGCTCACAGCCTAATAAGGCTGGGCAGCGGTTGGCCAGTGGCCAGGATCGCCAGGCTGAATGGCGGCTCGTTCAGCCTATGGCTGAGGGAGCACATCATACATAGCCACCCCAAATCGGCTTTAATATATATCTATATCTGTCTATCATCTATAATCTATCTATCTATCTTGCCCATGGTGGGCTATTGATAAAATTCAAATAAATACAAAGACTTAAAATGTCTTGTCCTCAAAATTAGGTTTTCATTAAATTGTAAAGTTAGAAGGCTAGACTAAATATAAGATAATTTTTGGCAGAGCACTGCCTCTTCAGATCTTCAGTTAAGTAATGATGTAAGTAACAAAGTTGATATGTTTATTTCCCTTCATTTATTAAGAAAATATAATAAATGTATTTATCATTTTTAAAAAATCAGTGAGACAGAAGTATTTAAAGCTCAGATTATGAAGTGACAGAATCATGGTATTCCTTAATGCTTGATAAACTGTATGTCCAGGAGCTCAGTCTGTGTTAGGTGGAATAGCCATCTTTTTTCTCTAGCCTAATTCATCCTTTTCCGTGATGGTATTTGTGATGGATAGCCCTTAAAACAGGTTTCAAAATACTGCACTATCAGAGTACTGAGTGATGAAGAGTTAAATCTCCTCAAGAATGGAGTGCTTTGAGTGACAGACTATTCCAAGCACTCTGATTGGCCAGCTCTAGCTAAGGGCAGACATTTTTATTAGCAAGGTGCTGAGGGGGAATGTGCATTGCCCCCCCCCCCCCCCGCCATCAGAATGAAAAAACAGACACAAAAATTGAATTTAACAAGGGCTACTTTATTCACTATTTATAACTGGAAAACTGAAAACAGGCAAGGGGATGCCTGTTAGTGTGGAAAGGACAAGGCAGGTGTCACCTCCTGACCACTTCCCATATCTCTAAGGGTGAGACACCTGCCCCAGTCTTAAGCCATCCTTTTGGCTCTCAATTGGCAGTATGGCCACATAGCCTGCAGGAATAAGCCAAACCCAGGGGTTCCAAAGGGAGATCTCTATATCCAGCCCTGAGCTGCAAGGTCCAAAGGCCATTCCTGGAGGACCCCTATTTCCAACCAGAAAAAAATGCCCAGGTGCTCACCATTTCTGCTTCCTTACCTGCACTATACCACCTCCCCTGCTAAGTGATCCATCTATTTAAAAGCACAACCCACCATAGGCAATTTCCAAGTCCACTAGAGCCAGTGCAAGGTAGGCGAAAACACTCTCTCCCACAGGCCAATCAGGGAGAAGGTGATAAATTCCTGGCCCCAATAGGTGACCAGGCCTGCACTGAAAACAGGGTGGGAGGGTGGGCAGAGCTTGCCACATGGTCTGCTTGGGCGGAGGGCAGTGCCAGGCCTAAATGGGCTGGCTTTGCCCCCATCCAGCACCATGACTGCCCAGCATCACGGTACTGTGCCCTTCTTCTTCCTCCAGCCGAGGACGCAAATAGCCCCCCGCCATCAGCAAGCTGGGCGGGAGGTAAGAGGTTGCATTCTGACAGATTCCTTATTTGAGAGAAGAGAGATGATTCTGAACCTTAATTGTTGAAAATCTGCTCTGAGGAAGAATTCAGTTGAATAACTGAAAGAGTCTGAGCCTCAGCCTATGCTGAAATCAGCTTTACACAGATACAAGGACTGGGAATGAGATTTAGCAATGTTGTTGGGTAATGAGATGAGACTCTCATTCAGGCCAAAGAAAAGGAGATATATCTTCTAGCAAAATAAGAAGAATCCCTGCCCGATAAAACAGAGAGAGTTATCTCTGAGAAGAGGAGATCCCTGGTCTGTTGTGAAAGGATAGTGCTTGAGACGCCTCAAGAGTGTGGGACAAGGGGAAAAAAAATGTGATTTTTGAATGTGATTTCTGACACTTTTTCCTTGAGATATATATATATATATATATATATATATATATATATATATATATATATATATATATATATATATATTGACAGCTGTCATGGTGCCTTTAAAACTTTAATCATAATAGAACCAGATCTTGGTATGCAACCTAGAAACTTCTGATTAGAGAAACTTATAGCAGAACATATATATTTTATAATTTCATTTTTGTAGAAGAAGCCATATTAAGCAAAAGTATTATTAAAAGCCTCTGCAGATGGAATTAGGATGCAATAGAAATGGAATGCGTAAGCTGCAAGGACGCCAGAGCAAGTTTAATGTGAGTCATACTCCTTATCAGCTAGCTCTCTATATGCAGGTCAGAAAAGAACCCAGTGTTCTGAAGACAAGATAAATAAGTGAAATTATTGACACCACTGAGAGTTGCACGGAGTCAAATTATGCTTGTACGATGTTAACTGTCTGGTACCAGTTAGAGACCCTTTAATGTGTAAACTATATGTGATGCCAGTTGGATATAAGACCTTCTGCCCTTCCTGGTTATGGCAGAATACAGCTTTGGAATTGCTGAAGTGCTAGGTACTCAGCCCCGCATTCCGTTTTGAAATCATTAAACAGATATTCATTTAACTCGTTGGACTCAGACTCACACAGGGCATGAATTTCTGTGTCAAGAGCTAGATAGAAATTAGGAATTAAAAGGAAGGGAGTTAGGTTTTAAGTATTGAGAGTCAGGAGACGATTAATCATAACAAGGCTTTTATTCAGAACATCACTCAGCTCTAAAGACAGCTCCAGCAGAATGGGACCCAAACTTATACATTCTCAACAGTGAACTATATAAAATGTAAAAATATACGCAAAGACTTATTGGACCTAAGCCGGGCTCTATGATTGGCTCCCTGGGGTGGCTTTAGGACCAATGGTTAGTCTTTATTGTGCAGCCAATCAGAACGAGGGAATTACAAAACCATGGCCAAACCAAACTACACAGAATGAACTCAAAACATAACATTAAGTACTGAAAGAAGGTAGCAACCTCGAGGAAATAGGAAGAGAAATAGGAAACTCTATTAAAAAGCACTGGAGTGTTTGGAAAACGTGGGGGGAAAGCCTCTTGATATGAAGATCTCAGTAACTAAGAAAATAATCTTCAATAACTCTAATTTGCTTATATAAAGAATTATGATCTGTACAACCACTGATATTTCCATCAAAGTCAACAACACCTGATTACACCTGACCTTCCCCTATCTTTTAATTAAAGTGGGGAGGGCCTGACTTATCCACGGCCCGACTTTTGCAGTGCCAAAGTGAGGAAGGGGGAATGGCCCAGAGGCTGGGGGCAGGGTGTGGAGTGGTGGGAAACATGGCAGGGTCCCAAAGGGATGGGATGGAGCCATCACAAGGGGAAAGGGTTGTCTACTCTGCAACTGCCCCCATTCTTTGTTTGGCCATGAGGCAGCTTGCCCACCCATCTCTCCCTTTCGAGTAGGCCCATAGAAGGAAGAAGTCAGAGATAGGGGCAATTAGAATTACAATGTCGTTCATAGTTGGTTATTGTTATCCAGGTTGAATCATTTGGTAACATTTCTTATACGTTATGTTTAGTCACGACTTTGGCGGTAACAGCATGGGGCTGGATCCATTTATGGGAATTGACCTGTGTGCTTTATCTGGTATACAGGGACTCCATTAAGGGGTCTTGAGGGCTCCAGGGAGCAGGCCTGCTCTGGGATTACCAGCACTTGTTCTCATGACCAGATGGCAGGGGAGATCACTGAGGGGCAGTCGTCTGTGTGAGCTTCAATAACCTGCCACCCCATGTTTCTACATCTGAGACAGTGGGATGGGTGTGGGGAACTTTGACAGCCTGGGGCCAGCCAATGCATCAGATCTTAGGGACCATGCTGTGCCAATGCCTCTTATAGCTGTAACCAGTAAAGTTGTGGACATTTTATTTCACAAAAATTTCCAAAACTTGAGTATGTCTGTTTTGTTATGTGGGGTTAAGGATGCACGCCAGTGGGACCACCCTTTCCCCACCTAAAAGATGGAGCCGCAAATCTTCTGTTTGACTTTTACATTGTCTCAAGTGCCATTTGAAGGGTTCAACCCAAGAGGGTTCCTTATTCTTCCCTCAGGTTCCAGGGCTGGGGTTAAAGCCAAACTATATCTCTTTGACAGGGTGGGACAGACAGTCTTTTAAAGACAAAAAAGAAAATCATGTTACTCGGGGCAGCTCAGTCACAGAAGAGAACAAAATTTTGGAGGGAAAATCTACCTCTGAGGGAGGGGAGCATGAGGTGCTATCATAGTATTATTGGCAGAATAACTATTAAAGAAGGTTGGAAAGCATGATGGTGAACAATATGTAGGGAAAAAATAAGATCTCTAAAACTTGGTCTGAAGTCCAATGGAATGCTTTGTAATTGTAAGCAGAATGGTTAACTCTACCCTGCTTGACAACCAACTTAAATGGAAGTTTTTGTGCAAAATGCCACTGATCTAGTCAACTCAAAAAACAAGAAAGAACTCAACACCCACCAATCCATGCCTTGAAATGACATTTTCAAAATACAGCAACATCATAACCACAGCAAATGGAAGATCCATAATTTGGACTTTGGTGGTTGCTTCTGCATTAACATTGGGGCTGGACGCTTGCATAGGATCCTATCAGCTATTGTGCTTGTAGAATAGCTGATAAATAGTGGGCTCTTAGACACAGGTAGATTCTAAATAAAAGATGGCATTATTTCAGTTTCACACAATTGGTGTATCATGTCTAATTTCCATGAGCTTTCAGGTTGATGGATCAGTCGCAAGCTGCCAATTGACCCACTGAGCAGCTTTATCTCCTTAATGTCAATTGGCTTCTGTTGCAGTTCAGCAATATTTGTACAGTATCATATATCTCTGTGATAGTTCCCATGGAACACCTTAACAAGATTTATGGAAAAGGGCTCTTTCTAAGTAAAATGACAAGGTCAGCAATGAATATATGTATGTTGTACATAAGCTGCAAAAGGTCGTTTTAGACAAACTATGCTTCCACACAACTGATTCAAATTTCAGAATCCTGATAAAATCATTTGAAAACAAATCTAAAAGTTTATATCAACACATAAAAGCTGGTTATGTCTTATTAGTATTCTAAATTAATATTATTTGTACAAATATACATACAATATTCCATTTTGAGATGCTTCTTTTCATGCTTTCATAACTGAATTTGGTGTGGTGAATTGATTCAAAATCACTATCATGAATCAGAGATTGTTTATGACATTAATGAATCCAAAATCAATCCAAGAAACTGATAAACAAAGCCAATATCCTTAGGTACTGAGTCACTGTGTGAATGCAGGGATCTTGTGAGTTACTGGGGGGAAAATCCCAGATGGGTCACTGTTTTGTAGCACAATGCTATGTAGAATTACAGCCTTCTAAAACAGTTGTCTTCAATGGATTTAGAAGAATGTAGTTCTGTTCAGGACTGCACCATTAATCTGTAACAACAAAATAAAAGGCATTTTAAAAGACTAACAAAATTCATTCCAATGTAAGTTTTTGTGAATGAAAGCACTTCTCAGATGTATCTGATGAAGTGAGCTGATCTCAAAAATGGAATGCTTTAGGAATTATGACATCCAAACTAAACAGCAATATTAAGCAGATTAATGTTGTATATTATACTGTACTATATTCTACTTATTCCTTATCAAAAAATGGTGATATGATAATAAATGTGCAATATTTACCTTGATTAAAAACTTCATATTGATCCTACAACTACAATGGCAAACTCTGTGTTAGGAATTATTAGGAAAGGGACTGAGAATAAAATGGCTGATAATGTAATGCCCCTGCAGAGATCTATGGTGCATTCTCATTTGGAATACTATATACAGTTCTGGTCCCCATATTTCAAAAAGCACATTGCAGAGCTGGAAAAAGTGAAGAAGAGGGCAGCCAAGATGATTAGGGGGTGGGAGCCCCTTCACTGTGAGGAAAGATTGAAGAATCTGGGACTTTTTAGTTTAGAAAAGAGACAACTAAGTGGAAAGATAATACAGGTTTATAAAATTATGCATAGGATGGAGCGAGTTTACAAAGAGATATTTTTCTCCCAAAATATTATAACTCAAGAGCATCCAATGGAACTGATGGGCAGTAGGTTTAGGACAGATAAAAGGAAATACTACTTTATCTAGAGGGTGATTAAACTGTGGAATTCACTGCCAGAGAATGTAGTGATGGCCACAGCAATACACAGCTTTAAAAGGGGATCAGATAGATTCATGGAGGATAGATCTATCACTGGCTACTAGTCATGGTGACTGAGGGGAACCTCTACATTCAGAGACACTAAGCCTCTAACTCCCAGAGCCAGGAAGCAACATCAGGGGAAGGCCTCAACCTCTATGCCCTGTTGTTAGTTCTTCAAAGGAAATGGTTGGTCACTGTACTAGATGGACCATTGGTCTGATCCAGCAGGGCTCTTCTTATGATCTTAATATTCCAGCTCTACTTATATCAACATTCCATATCCTAGTTCCTTTACCAGTTAACTTAATTACGTTTTAGGAATTTTCAGCTGGTGAATCTGAGCAGTAAAAAAAAAAAGATCTCTCATAAGCCCATAATTGCGTGATCTCACAACTATTCATATTGGCTTGGGAAGAAGCCGCTTTTCACCACTTTCACATTATTGGGGGAATAGCTAAATAGACCAAGGTACTGAATTCTTGGAAGCACCTTTTTCAATGACTAAGACAGTCAATAAGCCAATAAAGCCCTGGGCTTAAATGTCCTTTCATTGATTATAAATGATATTATTTCATTTTATGCAACTACCAGCATCATGGAAAAAAGCCAAAATAATTTTGTTCTCCAAAGCAGGGAAATAATCATCACTGGTTTGTTCATATAAACCAGTTTCTCTATTAAATAATGATTTTAAAATCTGGTCATCCATTATTTCCAAGAGACTTTATAAAATACTATCAAGTATGTTAATATAGATCAAAGCAGTTTTTATTGGGAAAAGATACGTGACAGCTACTATTATGAAGGTGTTGAATGTGATTAATGAAGGAAATAGCAGTACAGATGAGACTATGCTGATTTTTCTTGATGCTGAAAAAGCTTTTGATAGGGTGGAATATTCAGCAAGACTATTAGAGGTATTCAGCCTTGGTTGTAAACTTAAAAGAGATTCATGTTCATGTATGACCTCTCAAGAAGAGTACTTGTTAATGGTGATGATATCTCTGAAAAGTTCTTGCTTCATCAGAAAATGCATCAAGATTTTAGGGAAAAACCAGACTTCCCCATTCAGCTCTGTATTACTTAAAGAACAATCATAGTACATTCATCATCCAGAAAAAGTTGGAAGAACACTTTGGATACCATGGGAACAATGGCAGAAATTTACCAGGTATTGAGTTATAATGAAGAACTTTTAAGGTTAGGGGGATAGACCACCATTCTTCTTTTTTAAAAAATAAGACATTTTTTAATGAAGTAATATAGCATTTTAATAGAAAACAACAGCTTTTGATTTTATTATCAGTGTTCCTCAGTGACTTTTAATCAATTATATTTTAAAAAATATTGCAACATCTAAACAGAGAAGAAATTTAAAATATAACATAATCTTTTCTTATTATATAAAGCCATTTTCAAGTGGCAAGATTCCATGGGGCACCAAAATCAGTTGGCTGGAAGGACTGCCACTCAAAAGGGCTCCCTGGCCACTGGCTGCATTCTCTTGCTGCTTTGCCTCAGTCTCGCCCACAGAGCCAGTGGCCAGTGTCTCGGCCTCAGTCTGGAGGGAGCGAGTGAAGAAGAAGGACTGGGTGCTGGGTCCACTCTTCTCTTCCGCCCACTGTCGGGTGGGTCTAACTGTCCCCTCAGTGGCCTGCTACTGTCAGTGAAAATACAATGGACTTTCAGCATAACCCCCTCCTCCACCTGACTTTATGACTTTCCTGTCAGAATAAACTGAATATTCCTGTCAGAATGAAGGCTCTCTCTCCTGCTTAGCTCCACCATGGCTGGCTGGCTAATGAGGTGGGCCAGCAGCCATCAAACCATTCCCTTCAACCCCCTGCTGTGTGGCTGACTTTCCCCCTAGGGTTGCCAATCTCCAGGTGGGACATGGAGATCTCTCACTGTTACAATTGATCTCCAGATGACAGAGATCAGTTCCCCCAGAGAAAATGGCTGCTTTGGAGGGTAGACACTATGGCATTATACCCTGCTGAGTCCTTCCATCCCCCCCAAAATGCTGCCCTCCACAGGATCCACCCCCCCCCAAATCTCCAGGTATTTCCCTAATCAGAGCAAGCTAGGTTGCCAAGCTGGCAGTGGGCGGGGGAGGGAGTTATGCTGAAAGTCCATCATCTTTTTACTGACAGAAGCAGACCACTGAGGGGGACAGTTAGACCCACCTGGCAGTGGGTGGAGGAGAAGAGTTGCTAATCTCCAGGTGAGGGCTGGAGATCACTCAGAATTATAAGTGCTCTCCAGATGGCAGAGATCAGTTCCCCTGGAGAAAATGGCTGCTTTGGAGGGTAGACACTATGGCATTATACCCTGCTGAGTCTTTCCATTCCCCCCCCCCAAAAAAATGCTGCCCTCCACAGGATCCACTTCCCCAAATCACCAGGTATTTAGGGGCTGGCAACTTTCCCCTCAGTGCCTGTTGCTAGGCAACCAAGCTTGCTTCTCTGAAAGCCCCTTTCCACACCTACGTTGGCCTCGGAGAAAACTCATTGGGGCCAGCTGAACAGAATGCCATAGAGGCCACCCTCCAAAGCAGTCATTTTCTCCAGGGGGGGAGATCTGTTGTCTGGAGTTCAATTGTGATACCTGATGATCTTCAGGCTCCACCTGGAGGTTAGGTAACCTAGGCGTAGCAGGCAGCACTTCAGAGCAGGATCTGCTAGACCCAGGTTCTTGCTGAGTGGGTGATTTTGGGCCAGTCACAGACTTTAAGCCTAACCTACCTCACAGGGTTGTTGTGCAAGTCAAAAGGGGGAGAGGAGAATGATGTCAGCTGCTTTGGTCCCCATTGCAGAGAAAGACTACTTTTCCACCTGGGGAACTATGGTTGCCAATCTCCAGGTGAGGGCTAGAGATCACTAAGAATTACAAGTGCTCCCCAGGTGTCAGAGATCAGTTCCACTGGAGAAAATGGTGGACTCTGTGTCCTTATACCGGGCTGAGATGGACCCCCTATGACAGCCAATGTGACATAGCAGTCAGGGCTTCAGAGCATGGTGGAGGCTGTGGGGGGGAGATGGAAAGTTGAAGAGGGAGGTTGATGATTGGCTGGGAAGGAGGTAGGGTTGCCAATTCCAGGTGAAAAATTCCTGGAGATTTGAGGGATGAAGCCCCAATGGAAAACCATTGTTGCCAGTCTCCAGATGGGGGCTGGAGATCACTCAGAATTACAACTGCTCTCTAGGAGGGAGGGGGGAGGAGATGGAAAGCTGAAGCCAGGGGGCAGATAATGATACATTGACAGTTGGCTGGGAGGGAGTTAGGGTTGCCAACTCCAGGTTGGGAAATTCCTGGAGATTTGAGGGTGGACCCAGGAGAGGGTGAGGTTTCAGCAGGGGTGGGACCTCAGACAGGTACAATGCCATAGAGTCCACCCTCCAAACCACCTGTTCCCTCATGGGGAACAATTGCTGCCAATCTCCAGGGGAGGAATGGAGATCACGCCGAATTACAACTGCTCTTCAGATGGCAGAGATCTTCCCCTGGAGAAAATGGTGGACTCTGTCATTATACCCTGTTGAAGTCACCACAGCAAAATGACACTGAGTGCCCAAGGCTGGGGCACTCTCCCAGAGCCTCTTTCTAGAGCCCGTTGTATTTATTTCCACAACAGGCCTTATTCCTAGTTAACTATAAAAGGTTTCCAAATATCTAAAAATATGTCCATGTGCAGTTGCCATCTCTATGCCATCTGTTCAAATACTGATAAGGTTGTAAGGTCCTCAGTCCATTGGATTATGGGAGGTAGGCATTTATCTCTCCAGTGTTGTTGTAATATAAATCTTGTAGTAACATTAGGGCATGGAAGATATATTTTCATTGATCATCAGTTAGCCTCCAAGAGACAGGTAAATGGCTTAAAAGTACATAAGCAATCTCAAAGATAAACAAATATTCTAATACAAAATCAGTACGAGTAATTACTTCCTCCCCAAAAGACTGAATAATTGGACAAGCCCAAAGCATATATTTAAGAGATGCATCTTGTAAGTTACAATGTCAGCAATTAGATGATCTGGTAGATGACCTGATAGTTTAATCACTAAAATGTATTCCTTGTTACTAAATCTATAAAAGTGCTTCTTAAAGTTATAATATATCTATATCAGTTTAAAAGAAAAAGATATTCAAAAGTTTGTTTTAGTGGTAACTCATTCTGCATAGCTTAGCCACAATATATAGAAATACCTGGGGAACTTCCAGTGGCAAGCTAAGGAATGGCCACCTGAACCTTTAGCTACGCCGAACCTTCCCCCTTACCCACTCACCAGATCCCACATACAAACATTTAAAACTACCAACTTATAGAAAAGAACCACCGAACTGGCACACATCCACTCGTGAAGAAATCCAAGACAATAATATGCCACATCACTCTGAAATCCTCATCTTCTCTTTCAGGCCTCCTAACCACTTCTCTGAGCAACATGGCAGTGAGCAACGACAGGACTGACAAAACGACAGCCCCAATTACAGTGGCAGATTTAACAGCAGCGCTGACTAATATAGAAAAAAACTTCTTTGAACACATCTCATCACATGTTCAAACCTCTATATGAACAAATGGAAGTATTGCAAAAAGGCTTGACAGACACGAAGGGCATAGCAGATGGTGCCATTAACAACAGCCTAGCAAACCAAAATGATATACAACAGCTGCAGATTACAGATGATATTCCAGCAGAGAAAACCATATGATTGGATTTATTGATCCACCAGAACAACCTCAAACTGAGAGGACTGGGAGAAAAAATAAAAGGTACGGGGGACCTCACTACCTATATTGCAAACTGGATTGTTCAGCAAGTGGGAGTGGAGGGCGATCTATCTCCAGTCAGAACAAAACCATATCGCCTAGGATCTCTGGCTCTTCTGAAAACAAGACCCTCCTGAGACATAATGATCACTCTACTAGATCTCTGCTACAAAAAGAAGATTCTGATTGCTGCATGTAAAAAAGGTCATCTTATTCACAATGGCAATGAAATTGAAGTATACCCTGACTTGCCAAAAGAAGCGCTACAGAAAAGGTGGGAACTCAAACCCATAATGGCCCAGTTATATCTGGATCTCCTTGCTTATCCTGCAAGTCACATACAGAGGAAAGATCTACAAAATCTCCAACCCAGATGAAGGATCCTCAGTGCTTTGGAACATGGACCTAGAAGTCCCAATGGAACACAGCAGAAGATCGTATAAATGGAGGCTTTCTCCCCCCCTCATCACTCCTGTCAGAGCCAAGAGCACCGCACCATTTGTCATCTTGAGACTGATAAGTTTTTCGGTTTAATTACACTCAGTTAAAAACGTTATGAACACTATTGTGTTTATTTGCACATTTACAGTTAATCAAGTTAGTGCTAGTTCTAGTTCATTGTTTATTGTAGTTGATATTATAGCATTTAAGAGTGAGGGGGGAGGGAGATAGGGAGGGAGGGAGGGACCCAAGGGTTTGATTGAGTCCTACCAAAGGGAAAGTGGGGCTTTTGACTCAGGAAAACAGCTGGGAGGGGGAGCTTCGGGTAGTGAGATCCCATTTTCCTGCACATTTGATCAGTCTGCGGGAACAACCTTGAGTCTTCCTACCTTTAAAAGTATATTGTATAAATTGTTTTGTGCTTTATCAGATTTCTATCAGGAGAGCCAGTTTGGTGTAGTGGTTAAGTGCGCGGACTCTAATCTGGGAGAACCAGGTTTGATTCCCCACTCCTCCACTTGCACCTGGCTGGATGACCTTGGGCAAGCCATAGCTCTATACCAGCTGTTCTCTCAAGGACAGCTTGGGAAAGAGCTCTCTCAGCCCCACCTACCTCACAGGGTGCCTATTGTGGGGAGGGGAAGGGAAAGGAGTTTGTAAGCCACTCTGAGACTCCAAGTGAGTGAAAGGCAGGATATAAATCCAGTCTCTTCTTCTTCTTTTTCTTCTTCTTCTTCTTTTATTTTCTTTCCAGTCAACTTCTTAAAAATCAACTTGTTTTAACCCTAAATCAATTTATCTTGTGATTTTGCCATATAGGAAAGGGGAGTTTAAGACTACGGGTGCATTTTTCTTTTTAACTTGAGGTTATTTTCTAATCTGATTATACTCATACAGTGAGACTACTCGATCCATCCATTATACGCACAGTCCTGAAATCCTTTTCTCCACTTACTGCTATAAAAGCACCACTAATAGTGTACAGAGAGAGTACTAAAAACTTGAGGACCCAAGTGGTATTTTTTGCACACTAACTACATCTCTCATGGACTAGAAATGACTGCTCCTTATCACATAGTGCCACCTGGTGGTATAGCTAGGATTTACAAAGTAAAGGCCTTTCAAGACATCGAAATAACAGATTTTGTACTCAGGAAAGTAGAGCACTAAAACATATATATTGGACCACACTATAACTTCCTCTGGGGTTTCTTATTTCTTATTTTTAGGCACATATTGGTACTGTTCTTCCCCCCAGAGGAGATTTAAATCCAGAAACCTAAATATTAACTTTTCCCTGCACAATACGCCTCATTAACGTTGCTATCAACAAGGCCAGCAAATCATTGACTGTTAATCACTTAGGGATCTGATCATAGACACCATGTCTATAGATATTAAAATATTATCATCTAACATGCAGGGCTTAAATAATAACATAAAAAGAAAACATGTAATCACAAACATATTGAAACACAAACCAGCAGTAGTGGTGCTGCAAGAGACTCATCTCAAAAAAACAAATATATGCTTTTTGCTCAACTAAATTCCAATCCCAATATCTGGCTAGTGGAACTTCGAAATCCGGAGGTGTTGCAATCCTTATAGGAGCTGGTATCTGCTGGGATGCAATGAAACCAATCCTAAACAAGCTAAACAAGAAAAATGGATCAAAAATGACCTTAAAACAACTAAACCAAGAATGCAAAAATCTAACTATGCTTGAAACATCAAAAATTCAAAAATAGCTTATCTTCACCAAACAAAAATACTGGGTGAAGTCTCCTAGATCATTGAAAGATCTCATAAAGTTAAGGAGCTCAAAACATTAGAAATACCAAAGCGATTTGGAACACTCGAGATGAAATAGTTACAAGCACTAAAGACTTACTGAAAACATTCGAAGACTACTACCCTAAATTATATACAGCGACACCAATGAACCCAGATGTGTTCTGAGAAAATATGACCAAATTCCCTATACATACCAAACTTGAGGACAATCATAAAACACTTCTGGAAGCTCCTAACACAGAAAAGGCAGGACTGGAAAACATCAAATTGCTAAAGAATAATAAATCACCAGGGCCAGATGGCTTCCTGTCAGAATATTACAACGTTTTTGCATCACAGGCCGAGGACAGATTGGCCGTCTCGGCTGCTCTGCCTCCACTTCAGAAGTGGAGGCAGAGCGGCCATTCAGATGGCTGCATCTGCCCCCAGGAGGCAGCCCGGATGCATTGCGTCTGGCGCCGTGCTCCTCCCGCACCAGCCGAGCACCATTTCAAAGTTGTGCTCGGCTGCTGCAGATTGCCCCATGCGTGCGTTCCACCTACCAGAGCGGGTGTGAATGCACGTGGGCAGGGGCAGCTGTGCGGCATCCGCCCACCGCTTCAGGAAGCTGCCCGCTGTCTGAACGCTGCGGGTGGCTTCCTTCTGGCGGCGTGCGAACGCTGTGCTGTGGGGGAAATTCCCCCCGCCCCAGTCTGCCGCACCGTGGAGGCGCGGCAGACAACAAGTCTGTCTTCAGCCACAATTAGTTAAACCCTTAATGGAAACATTTAATTATGTTCTAGACACAGGGAGCATTCCACCATCATGGTGACAAGCCTCTACAGTACTTATACCTAAAATTGGAAAGGATCCACTCTCTCCAAAATCATATCGCCCAATATCTTTGCTAAACCAAGACCTTAAAATTCTCACATCCATAGTAGCCAAACATATTGATACTTTTATCCCTAGATACATCCATAGGGATCTCCCACATAGACACCTAGCTGATAACACCTTTAAAACATTATACTTACTTCAACATTGCACCAAATTGAAAATAACTGTAGCTCTCCTTGCATTGGATGTCGAGAAAGCGTTCGACATGGTGGAATTCCCATACTTATTTTCCATCCTCCACAACATGGTCTTTGGAACGAAATTTATGAGAACTATAGAGAGTCTATACGCAAGCCCAACTACAATCTTAAAACCAATGGCTCACTGTCTCAAAAAAAAAAAATAGAACTTAGAAGGTGCACCTGGCAAGGATGTCCCCTATCCCTGCTGTTATTTGCAATGGCAGTGGAACCACTAGCCCACACAATTAAAACCAACCCCTCCATTTCAGGAATACCACTTAGGAATTCGGAATATAAAATCTCCTTATCTGCAGATGACGTTATTATACCTCACCAATCCATCTATTTCTATCCCTGCCTTATTGCAAGTTTTGGAACCTTTTGGAATGCTCTCGGGCCTACACATTAATGACGCTATATCACAAATTCTACCAATACACATAACAATAGAGGAACAATCATGTCTCAAACATCTTTTCAATTTTATTTGGGTTTCAACCCACCTGCCTTACCTAGGAATCAAAATCCCACCTGATCTCTCCAAAATTATACAACTTAACCATAATGTGATCCATTCAGAGTTGTGTACCTCCATTGTTAAATGGAACAAACTCAATGTCTCTTGGCTAGACAGATACCATCTCTTAATTTGTTTTACCACATTAACTCTTTCTATTTAGGGCACTCCATATTGCAATACCTAAATTATTGATCAATAGATGGCAAACTACTCTGAGAGAATTTTTATGGGCAGGTAAAAAGGCCAGAATAGGCTTACATACCTTAAGAAGACCCAAGACACGAGGTGGTTTTGACCTACTGGACACAGTGACCTATCAAAAAGTGACACTATTAGCCAAAATAGTAAAGATACAATGCTCGGCTCCTCCCCCAGTTTGGATCCAGATCTGTTTGGACCTTCTCCATCCACATTCTTTAGATCATTTAATCTGGGAATCGAAATCACAAGTACCGCCAATTTGCAAATCTAATGTGTTTTTAAACCCTATGATCAATATCTGGAGATCACTACGCAAAAAAAAATAATACCAGAAATATCTAGATACACTGTTTTCATGCACCAGAATTGGCTTAAGACAATAGTAGACTCTACTTACCTTAAAAGTTGGAAGGAAGCTGGAATGTCTGACATAGTTACTAAACAAGGCCTGTTAAAAAAATCAGATTCAGAACAAAAATTAGGGAAACTGGGACTTCTGGAAGAGACGCGCATAATGGTGGAAACACTTCTCCGCCTCTGCGGGAGGTGCGATCTGCTCTTGGTGGGGTAGAAGGGGTTTCGGACTGGTTCCGAACCCCCAGAGACCCTAGTGAAGGGGCTCTGCCTGGGGTGGTCTGAAGGGAGCCTCTCTTTGCGGTGGCGACCGCGAGATGGAGGCTCCCTTTCTCACCCCCATAGGTTCCCACCGTCGCAGAAGCCTCCAGGCTTACAAGCGCAACCGTGAAGCAGCAGAGAATGCTAATCGGAAAAACAATGGATCTTCCTGATACGCATTGGGGAAATCGTGAGTCTCAAGCAAAGAATGTGGATTGAAGCGGCTGGGAGAGAGAGGGTTGATCGTCTTCCCCCCTCCCCCTATGAACAGAGCTTACGCTGCGAGACTTTCCCACGGCATTGCTGCAATCTGAGAAGTTCTTTTGAAGTGCTGGAGGGCTGGATCGCATGCGTGAAGAAATGATCTTTTAAAAGACATTAGTGCGGCTAAGCAAATCTCTTCCCTGAATCTTCTTATCTAACCATAAACAAAAGCGAAACTGCAACAATGACGGGGAGACCAAAACTCTCCCCTAAGCCAGGAAGCGAAGTTCCGAGTTCAAAGGGTGATACCCCAGAGATGAGCTCAATGCTTTCAGCGATGCTGCAGCCCCTGGTGGATCAGATGACAACTCTAAATGCTAAGATGGACTCAATGCAGAAGGAAATAAAAGAGTCAAGTAAACGAACTGAGAAGCTGCAACAGGATCTCCTGGAAGTAAAAGCAACAACAAGTAAGCATAACTCTAGACTCCAAAAAATTGAAAAAGACAAGGCCTTCCAGAGTGACAACATTTTAAAACTTCAGATGGATAGATCAAACTTCTTCCTTAGACTGCAGAATGTTCCTGAGAAAAAAAGGGGAGGATCTTAAAAAATTGCTAAGCGAGGCTTTAGCACCATTGGCAGGTATAGAAGCGGAACAAGTATTAAGCGACATGGATTTGGTCTATAGGACCTATCCAGAATTTGTAAAGAAGAAAAACCTGCCAGGTGAGATTATGATAAGATTCTCCAAAAGATCAACAAGGGATGTGGTGTTAAAAGCCACGAATAGAACAACGTTGAAGATACAGGAAGAAGAAATTAAGGTTTTAAAAGACATTCCATTCGAAATACAGAAAAGAAGGAAAGCCTACAGAAGTTTGACTACATGGTTACAGTCTGAGTCAATTATTTACCGTTGGAATATTCCAGACGGACCGTCTTTCAGCTACAAAAGCAAGAACTACAAGATTGACTTGATCGAACAAGCAAAGACTTTTCTGGAAAAATGCAAGAGAAAGAACACAGAGAGAGGATCAGACGACTCACTAGAGGCGCAGAAGAGCATGTATGGCTTCGATAGCTCAGAAAGTGAAGAAGATGTATCGGACTCGGAAAAGGGAGCGGCTGCTCCCAAGTCCAGCAAAGAGACTAAAAAGACAAGAAGAGGAAAGAAGAAGAAATAATGTTATAATTGTTTGTGGGCACTCTGTCAAATTGTAAAAGGAGAAATAAGTGTTTTCTTCGTTGTTGTATGTGCCAGTCAGTCAGCTTTGTAATTTACAGAAGCAGCAACACAATATTAATTAGTTAAACCAAGAAAGTATATTGTTTTTCAGTTTAACAAAGTAGTTAATTTGATCATTATAAACAGTATTCTCTGTATAGAGTAATGTAGCTTAGTTATTAGCAGTGTAGATCTAGAAATAGTTGAAAATCAATAAAATTTTATTTAAAAAAAAATTAGGGAAACCGATACCCTGGTTCCTTTATTTACAACTCCAAAATGTCATGACCCAAAATAGATCAAATCCCTTTCAGGATTACCCCATAAAGAATTCAAATTAATAATTAAACTCTTTGAAGCTCATAATAAAGGATTGAAATCTGCCATTTATCAAATATTACTGAAGGATACCCAGCCCAAACTTTTGTCATATCAAACAGCATAGCAAAATGACTGTGAAGTTACTCTAGATGAGGAAATTTGGTCTGACCTATGGACATCCAAAATCCAATACCCTTGCCCGTTACCATTAGAATTACAAAAATTCAAGATCATGATGCATTGGTATTTCTCACCTCAACGGATATCCCATATGAGTTCACTGAAATCTCCTCTGTGCTGGAAGGTCTGTCAGCAAGTGGGCAAATTTGCCCACTGCTGGTGGCAATGCACTAAAATACATGACTTTTGGGACACCATCAAAGCTTATGTCAAAACAATCATGAAGATAGACATACCCATATGCCCTGAGAGCCTCTTCCTTGGTCACTAGTCTTCACATATAGTCTTCACTAGACTCACAGAAATAAAGCAACCTTAGACTTACTGATATATGCAGCAATAATGGTCATTGCTTTGTGTTCGAAGGCTGCTGACCCACCCTCAACCCAACAATGGTACGGTAAATTATGGGGCCAATATCTTATGGACTGAGTCACCAATAAGTTAAACAGTGCATCTTCAAACCCGATTCACTGCTCTATCATGAACAAATGGCATCCAATATTAGATTTTCTGACAACAGTAGAGTTTCTACCTCCTGTCTGGTCACAATACCAGAAATGGCTGTGAGTTTTCTCACCTTCTGTGTGATTTGCTGAATGTCGCTTTACTTTCACAAACATATTTTGAAGCTATACTTCTTGTTCTGTAGTCCAACCTCTCCTTTGTACTTACCAAAAGGTTTACATCCATGGTTTGCCTTACCGCACTTGGGAGTTTGTTAATGTGTAATCTCAATAAGCTACCATCATATCAAACATAGTTATATCATTGACCATTGTCTAGGAATTTACCGCTTACCTTTCAGATTTTGTACGTTTAATACATTTATATTCTGTATTATGATGTGTTTTGACTGTTACACCAAAGAAAATAAAAAAAAAAAACTTTAAATAAAAAAAGAAAAGAAAAAAGAAATTCCTGGGATTAGTGTTGCTGATATCAGTCATTTATGATTAATTTCCA
The DNA here is from genome assembly GCA_029233225.1 of Lepidodactylus listeri. Taxonomy (NCBI): domain Eukaryota; kingdom Metazoa; phylum Chordata; class Lepidosauria; order Squamata; family Gekkonidae; genus Lepidodactylus; species Lepidodactylus listeri. Next base: position 109,876,732 of record JARCFY010000001.1, on the reverse strand, counting down.
TATATTTCTAATCATGTTTAGAAATTTAGTTTTTTTTGAAATATGTAACTCTGTTAAGGAAATGTTTTTATTAATTCATTGTGTTAATTAACATACTGCTTGATCCAAAAATTATTGTCCTGCATTGCCCTTTCAGATGTAAGATTTGTTTTCAGCTTACTTACCACTTCTAAATTGGAAATAGCAGTAAAATAAAAATAAAAAATAACCTGCTTTAAAGGCTGAATGGTTCCACCACATTGCATTATTTAAAAATTAGCATACCGTCAAAGGTCCCACAGAAACAATTTTCAGTTTTCAGATACATTTATTGGGCATTGAATATTGTTTATAATGTTTTATAATAAAAAGGAAGTATTTATGTGTTTTGTAAGTTGTTATAATGCCTTTTTGTTTTCTTTCTGTAATTGGGAGTACAAGTGGGGACCCACAACAAAATGTTGGGTATTATTATTGTCTTTTTCATAGCATAGTACATTATGGTTTAAATGGTTTACTTGCAGTAACCGATTTGTTAGCTTTTTGGATTTTCTCATTTTGGCACGGTATCCTCTTTTGTGAGGTACTTTGGCATTATATTGTTCTGTATGGTACTGATGAGGGATTGTTGTTTCTGACAAAAAAGGAAGAGATTCTTTCAATTGTTCTGAGCAGTGCCCTCTTAAAGAAGGAGGCAGCTCTTGACAGCCTTCTGTGAAGGGAAGGGAGTGACAGTTGGTGCCCCATTTTCCCTTTCCCCCTCTAGTCACCCCTTTTTTCTTTTTCTGGAAAACACTGGAAAAAAAGAGCCACCTAGCCTCACTTAGTTCCCTTGTGCATAGTCAGCCAGCCAACTGAAGTTGGCTTCAAAGAAGAGTTTGCATGGGAATTACGATCACTTTGTTTAAGTGAGGTGAGATTTCAAAGATTGCCTTACTGGGTACTGTAGGTTATGAGGTGCTATGGGTGTCCTCTACCACTGTCCTTCTGAGTGCCCTTGCAAAAAGGAGCTGTTTAAATGGCCATTGGTTCTTCTTCTTCTTTATCAATGGATCAGCCTGAGGCACCTTTGCTTGTTCAGTCTCTCGCCTTACCGTGGAGAGTTGTGTGGTTGCAGGACTCCAGTCTTCTTTAGCTGGAGATGAGTCCACATTCACCCACAGCACCACAGCTGTCTTTGGCAGTTTATCTTCTGTCAGGGTTGCTAAGGAATGTTTTAAAAGGTGGTGTGTACAAACTGACACTGGTTGGAGGAAATTCCACTTTCTCTCCACCTGCCTCTTACTTCTCAGTCACTATGCCCACCCATCCATTAATGTTGCCTCAGCTGTTATTTTATAACTTTCCTCTGGATTCTAGTCAGTCAGAAGAGAGAAACAGTGGGAAGAAGCAGTGCCCAAGCTGCTGGTGGTGGGGAAGCAATTAGAAGCTGGAGATAACTGGTTTTAACAGACAGTGGAGCCCACAGATTGGGGTGGGAATGATCCTTCTTTCCCACTTGCAAGGCTTTGCACTTTCAGGCTCAAATGTCCTTTTAAAACTTTTTGTTATTTAGCCATTCATACTGCAGGAAAAACAGCATTGAAGATGGGTGAGTGGGAGTGAGGAATCTTCCCCAATCCCAGCTCCAGTTCTGCTGTTGCTTCCTCCCTTCTTTCCCCACACATTATCTCTCTGTGTGTCTCTCTTTCTCACTCTCAGCCTGTCAGTTTTTCTCAAGCTGGTAGAGAGGGAGATGCAGTTAGAAGCCCCCCATCCCTGAAAGTTTTAAGAGAGCAGTGGAGCCCACAGAAAAATTTGTAGGTGTGAGAAGCTCAGATGTCCTTTTAAAACATCCCCCTGTGACTTCCAGTACAGGGAGCAGCGAGGATAGACGTGTGCGAGTGAGCTCCTCCACACGCTATCTTTCCTAGAGTTTCTTTGTTCTTTTTCAACCTCAAAGACATTTTCCATAGTGTTGGAAATGTGTAAGAAGCTTGTCCACAAGTACCTGGAGCATTTGGCAGATGTTTCCAGGGGAAAACGGAATGCTTTGGGGCCAAAAAGCCTGAAGGATGCCCCCAGCTACTACTGCGGTACTACTGGGTGCTAGCTGATCATACTGGACCAAAATGAGCTGACAAGGACCTTTAACAGAGTGCTAAATTAGTGCACAATGAATTTAAGATAAGTAAAAGTTATAAATCTTCTTTTGTGAGAGAATAGGTTTTGTGTACTCTTTTGCTTGCCTCCCCCCTTGCAGAGAAAGAGAGAGAAGTAACAGGAAAAAAAACTTAACCAGCCGCATAATATACCTACAGTTTACAAGAAGCTGTTTTCAAGAGTTGCAGGGCAGGGGGGGAATTCAAGCTTTTTTGCTGATTAGTCTTTTTGTGTTGTTGTTTTTTTGCTGGAGTCAAAATCCAAGATGGTGTTGGGTGTGGTCGGTGTGCTGATGCGGGAGCCGGCGAGCTAGGAGAAGATCGAAGGGAAGCAGGAGAAGGCATTGAATCCAGCAGCGTCTCCATGCAAGGCAGCAGTCGTCAACAGCAGCAGGAGACAGGTCGACTCACAAGAAGGAGGCAGCGACTTGAGAGCCAGCGAGCGGAGAGGGGGCATGGAGGTGTGTCAACGTACTGATGTCGATAGAGAGAAACACCGGAGGCTGACGTCATCAAGAAGAGATGAAGAACGGATGTCATTAGAGTGTGCCATGACTGAGCTGTTATTATTGAAAGAATCCCGAAAGAAAGAAGAGAAAAATAGAAAAAAAATAGCATAAAAGAACTGAGTGGCAATTGTTAGGATAAAGAAAAGGTGGAAAGGAGTGAAGGGGGATACAGGAAAGCGAAAGTGAGACAGGTGGCAGGATTGAATCAGAGGTATACTGAGGGGAAGAGGAAGAGAGGAGAAAAGGAGGATAGTAAAGTTGGAGAAAAAAACTTAAATAGAAAGGCCATTCACATTGGATTAGCCTCTCCTTTGTAGGAAATACTCTTTAGATTTATCCTATAGTGAGTAGGAAGATAATTAAAAAATCTTTAAATATAAGTTAGGAGGGTATTTTGTTTTAAATATATTCATTCTCAATTAAGGGCCTAATGGGGAGTATATTGAGATGGCTTCAGATTCAGGTCAACCAAGAAAATCCTCCCTCCCCTCGCCGGGTACTATATCTAAGTTAAAAACAAGCACAAGTAGCATTGTACAAGTTTCTTTAAGTGATTTGAAAACTCTAATACAGGATTCAGTGAAGGAAATGGTTGAAAACACTCTACCAACACAGCTAAAAGCAGAATTAGATCCAATACGTGACATTACAAAGCAAATTTACACAGAAATGGAAGAAATAAAAAAACAAATAACAGAAAATAAGCAAGAGATTAAAAATCTCACTAAGACTAACTTGAAGGTGGAAAATAAAGTCAGAGAGTTAGATATAGACTTTCAAGAATTAAAAAATAAAAATGAGAAGTTAGAGGAGACCCTAATTTCTCTGGAAATGGATAAGGCGGCATTACTTATAAGATGCCAAAATATTCCAGAAAATATAGGTATTAATTTAAAAGAGGAAGTGGTCTGCATGATTATAGACCAAATGGAGATAGGTACAGAAGAAGAAGTAGGAAGAGAAATAGACAGAATTTATAGGAAAAATTCAGCGTTTGCCAAGAGAAACAAACTCCCTAGAGAAACTCATATTAAATTTTGTAGGCGAGAAATAAGAGATAAGATTTTACAAGAAGCAATTAAGGGCATGAAGAAGAAAAAAACACCAGGTCCAGACGGGATTCCTTCAGAAGTCTATCAAATATTTGAGGAGCAGATTACCCCTATATTCAAAGAATTGACACAAAAAATTCAAGCGTCTGGAGAACTACCAGAAACATGGAATGATGTGCTGATAACCTTGATTCAGAAGCCAAACTCAGATCACTTGGAAATTAGAAACTTTAGACCTATACCCCTTTTGAACACAGACTATAAGTTCCTTGCTAATATTTTAGCAAACAGATTGAAAAAAGTGCTTGTGCAAATCATACACCAAGATCAAGCGGGTTTCCTTCCCAAAAGACAAATTAGAAATAATATCAGAACAGTGATTAACGTATTGGAATATTATGAACAACATCCTGAGAAAGAGATGGCTTTAATATTTCTAGATGCAGAAAAGGCATTTGATAATGTGAGTTGATCTTTTCTGTTGCAAAAATTTAAAGTGTGGGAATGTGGAGACACTTTTTTTCTATGCTTAGTGCAATATACAAAACACAAAAAACTAGGATTTTGATAAATGGAGATATTACCCAGAATATATGTATACAGAAGGGAACTAGGCAGGGTTGCCCGCTATCACCATTATTATTTATCTTTTTATTGGAAACATTAACTGATAAAATTAGAGGCAATAACCAAAAAAGAGGACTTCAGGTTAGAGGGGAGAGATTTAAACTACAAGCATTCGCGGACAACTTAGTATTCGTGTTAGAAGAGCCAATAGAAAGTATTCCTTACTTATTAGATGATATACAGGAGTATGGTAATATTGCAGGTTTGAAAGTTAATCTATTAAAAACTAAAATTTTGACTAAAAATTGTACACAAGCTCAAATACAAATACTTAAAGAGCTCTCCTCAATGGAGGTGACAGAGAAAGTGAAATATTTGGGGATAATTGTATCTAATAATACTGCAAAACTATTTGAAGGTAACTATATGCAATTATTAAATGAAATTAAGAAAGACTTATTGAGGTGGGGTAAACTACAATTATCACTAATGGGAAGAGTAGCCACAGTTAAGATGAATATACTCCCAAGATTCCTGTTCTTAGCGCAAAATCTACCAATTGTTAAGAAATCTAAATAATTTATGGATCTTGATAAAATCTGTAGACAATTTGTATGGCAGGGTAAAAGAGCAAGAACCAAGTGGAAAAATCTACAAGATAAAAAAGAAAGAGGTGGTTTAGGGGTACCAAACTGGTATTTGTACTATACTGCAGCAGCAATGAGTTGGATTAAAGATTGGATTAAGTTGGAAAATGTAAGGTTATTAAAGCTGAAAGGGCACAATCTGGTTATGGGGTGGCATGCCTACATATGGTATGGGAGAGATCAAATTCATACCAATTTCCATACTCATATTATAAGGAGTGCGATTTGTAAAATATGGAAAGAGGTAAAGGAGAAAGTGTACAGTAAGTTGCCTAAATGGGTCTCTCCACTAGAGGCATTTATCAGACTGGCGTTATTATCAGAAAGTAATAAAGGTTGTTATGAAAAGTTTTTGGATGAAAATAACGAGTTGAAAACAGATGACCTACTTGTTAAACAAAATGTCAAACTATCCTGGTGGGGAAAAGCACAACTTATGTCTAGGTTCAAAGAGGATAAGAAGATAGGTTTCTATGATTCTTTGAATGATTTGAATGATTTAGATTTTGGTTGTTTTCGAGTGACAAATTGATTCAGAAACTCTACAATTGGCTCCTTATGGACTATCAGGCAGATGAGTTAATTAAAGCACCAATGATATCTTGGATGATAGAAACTGACGCTTGGTCCAAAATCTGGGTATCAGTTAAATTTATGAGATCAATATCTTATAAACAAAAATCTATAAAATGCTTTATAGATGGCACTGGTCACCTGACAAGATGGCAAAATGTTTTCCCAACACTTCAAATAATTGTTGGAAAATGTAAATCTAATGTAGGTACTTTCATCCACATGTGGTGGAGTTGTGAAAAAATACAGATGTTTTGGAGAAAAGTTCAGAAGGTAATAATGGAAATATTTGATGTCAATTTAATAATGAGACCCGAGTCATTTTTACTAAATCTACTACCAGAAAATGTCAAAGAGGATAAATATGTGATAACTTATAACAGCAGCAAGAATTCTAGTAGCTAAAATTTGAAAATCTATGTATATCCCGACAGAAGAAGATTTAAAATATAAACTTATTGAGATTGCAGAAATGGATAGGCTAAGTTTGATTTGTAATAATAAATCAGATGACAAATTTTGGAAAAACTGGAAAAAAGTTTATGTGGATGAATATTAAATTCCTAAATAGGGCTCAAAACATGTTATAATAAGTTATTTGTATAATTTGGAAATGTAGAAAGTTGTTCTATATTATATTTTCTTTTCCATGTTGTTATTTGTCTTATGGATGGCTTTAACCTATATGTATGTGATCATAATAATGGAAAATAAATAAAAAAATTTAAAAAAACAAAACATCCCCCTGCTATTTAGCTATTCATAATGTGGGGCTCCTCATCCCCAATCCCAGCTCCAGTTCTGCTTTTGCTCCCTCCCCTCTTCCCCCACTCATTACCTTTCTCTGTCTCTGTCTCTCTCTCTCTCTCTCTAGCTATCAACTAGTCTATCCCTCACTGTCGATGTGGCTGGGCCTGGAGTAGATCTCTGTGGTGACCATTAATATCCCACCCTGAGCCCGTTTATGGGATGGTCAGGATATAAATGCAAATAAATAAATAAATAAATTTCAAAGGGTATGGGGGGTAATTCAACCCTCCCCAAGTTTTTATCTTTTTCCTTCTTTTTACTTTTGGAATTTTTCTGCAAACCCACAGAATCCCCTGAGTCTGAAGAAAAACCTGTTGGGGGAGAGTGTGCCCTATTTTTGCAGAAATAAGTATTTGCAGGCTGAGGGAACTGCTGAGAATTAGATATATAGATGATGTGCTTTACAGACATCTGTTATGTCATATTTTGACGGGGAAATCCAATAAAAATAGGCCTGATTCGACGGGGTTGATTAGGACCTATCTGGGGATCACTTGAATAGTATATGGTTGGTGTTTTGTATTATTTTGTGATGGAGGGCACTCTGAGCCATCTGAAGATGGGAGAGGCACCCAAACTAGCCTTTTATGGCTGAGTGATTCCAGGACAGGGTGGCATTATAACTTGAACCCTCACACTGTACAGTATATAGAGAAGGAGCTGATGGGAAGCATCTCTGCAAAATTTTAATTGTTTATAATGTCTTTGTATTTTAGTTCTACTTTTAATTGTTTTAATGATGTGTATGTTTTGCAGGGTTAGTTTTAGATTTATTATGTATGTTTTAATTTGTTAACTGCCTTGGTGGCCCTTTTGAGGGCAGAAGGGTAGGAGATTTATATATATATATATATATATATATATATATATATATAAAAGAAATAAGTAATTTTGATGTAGGCAAGAAATAAGGCATAGTCAGGGGACATCTCAAGCTGTTAACCCAGATTGGACTGTGCAAATGCTGACAAACCAAACTAGGCAGTCATTTAGCAAAACTGCACTAAGTGGGGAGGGTGAGTTAAATCAATTGTGCTGTTTAGAATGTAATTAATAAACTTTAGTTTAACTCTTTTTGGAGGGACATTGGGTCAATTCTCTTTGATGTATAACCCATGATGTTACTTGATTTATATTTTTGTTTCATTTCATTCCTTTCATTTGTAACTCACAATGCCCACCAGCTTGACATCATCTGTGGATCTCATTGATACACTGCTCTTTACACTTTAGTGGAATAAACAGCTCTGCTTCCTCAAGATATCTCTTCAAGGTATCTCTTCAGTGCAGCTCAACAAAAAGTTGTATTACTTAGCAAACTTTTTATAATCAGTTTTACAACCCTTTTATTAATGCCTCTCCTTTGCAATGTAAAGGGGAATTTTCACATTATATTAATTTTTCTAAAATCTAAACAAATTAAATGAAACCCAGATACCATCTTGAAAATGTCTCTGCCAGTGTCCACTTGGACTAAATTCCTGATGCTTTCTTCAACAATATTTTCCCCATCGTTATTTTTCACAGTTCTGTTTTTTTCATTGAAGCAAAATTAAAAGCTTTGTAGCTTCTATGATACTGTTAATGATATAACACTTTTGCAGGTCATTTATTCATAGAATTGCCATAAGTTGGAAATGACTTGATGGCACCTCACACAAACACACACACACACACACACAATTTCTCTTCTCTTTTAATATGGAATGCTTGGATATTAACCTCCATCCCAGAGTAAACAGCTGTATTAAAATTCTTCCCTGCAAATTCATTTGCAGCATTTTAATATTGTTGAACTGAAATTACCTCCCCCGCCCCAACTCTTATGATCACTCAAGCTGAGTACACACAAGCTTTGAATTCATTTCAAACTCAGGTGAAGTGAGTCCCATAATTCCAGTAATTTGCATCTAGCATTATGCTGTCTGAAGGGTCTATAGCTGCCAAGCAGCTCAGTTGGCATCCGAGATCTAGTTAAGTGGTGAATCATCTTGCAAGCAGGAATTAAGCCATCCAAGCAGATGGTTATGGTGTGTAGTCACAGCCAAGTGATCATGTATGTACATCACTTGTGCATGTTGAAGACAGCAGTCTCCTCAGCCAGGTTAATTGACAGTCCATCAAGTGCTTTCATGCATAAGACTAAGGCAGCATGACTTTCCATATGCTGCACCTCACTAATATCTAATTTCACCATCACAGCATGTACCTTGAGAAGGTATAAATAAGAATTTTATAAAGGTTTGCCGTTTCTTTAAATGAGACTATAAATGCCAAAAGTGTGCTTATAAATATTTTAAATCAACAAATAAACTAGTAACGATTTAGTTTTCTAAATGAGATGTAGACTCTGTTCTAAAAACTTCTGCAAGACAATAGTTGCTTAAGTCTTTAGTACAATAAACACAGAATGAAACTAAAGTTAAAATACCTTATTATGTTCTTTATAGTTGCATTTCACAGTTGATTAAATCTAATGTCCACTCCACAGTTTATATGTACTGGTGACTATCTTCCATCTTCCTAAACTAAACCGTCACAATTCCTAAACTAAACCATCACAATTCCCACAGTGGTTAGAGCAATGCTGAATTTTCATGAAGTTTCTGGGATCCCATTTTAAAAAATAAATAAATAAAACACTTTACACTCTTTCACAGAAGTTTAAGAGATGTTTCCCTGATCTTTTCTGTTTAAAAAATGAAAGTATTTCTTCAGAGTTTGATCCCAACCAGCCAAGAATCACAGTGAATGTCAGGATGACATGGCATCATGCAATATATCAAGTTTAGTGACTGAAGAATTCACCATAGTTTCATTGGGAACTACTTTTGTCAATTCAAGCTGATTTCCAAAAAGGTCTGTATTCTCCCTGTCATGGCCCAATTCCTAAATTTGAATCCCATCAGGAGTGCAAAGGTCTCTGAACCATTCCCCACTTCTTCATGAGACCATTGGGAGCCCTGTTGGATAACTCAGCTATCCCCATATGATTATCTGCCAGTTTGGTGTAGAGGTTAAGTGCACGGACTCTAATTTGGGAGAATCAGGTTTGATTCCCCACTCCTCCACTTCCACCTGCTGGATGACCTTGGGCAAGCTGTAGTTCTGGCACAGCTGTTCTTGAAAAAAAAAACAGTTTCTGTCAGAGCTCTCTCAGCCCCACCTACCTCACAGGGTGTCTGTTGTGGGGGGGGGGAGGAAAAGGAGTTTGTAAGCTGCTTTGAGACTCCAAGTGAAGGGCGGGGTATAAATCCAATCTCTTCTTCTTCTTCTATATGTTTTGCTGTGTTTGTGCTCTACATTCAAGGAGATCTGGCTTCTGGGGTACTTTGTGTACATGCAAAGACTAAAGTAATCAGGTACAGCTCCATTTCCCAGTTGTCTGGGGGCTGGAACATTGCTATGGCATTATTCAAGGCACCAGGGAGAGAAGGTCATCACCCCCTCTAGAAAGGCAGAAGGGATGTGGAAAATTTAGTAGAGAAGATTTATTTGGCTCAACTTGGATTGAGGAGCTGAAGTTCAAATTTGAATCAGGCAATTTAAAATTTTCAACGGCATCATGAATTACATTTGGCTACATGATGATGTTGGTGAGGGAAAACAAAACTTTTCCACTGCCCTTGTTCTGAAGAGAAAAATGAATGCACTTCTGTTGCCTAGACAACTAGACCATGCATGTGCCAGGCTTTTAGTATTTCTGAACTGAAATTATTTCTATTTTCCCTACCAGTCACTCAAGCAGAGTACCTACAAAAATTCAGGTTCATTACAAGCTTGAATAAATGAATCTCATATTCCCACTATCTTGCATCAATATTTCTGCCATCTGAAGGGCCTAGGACTGCCAAGAGTGCAGCTGTTACCCTGTGCTGTTATACTACACTATCCTCTAATATATATTTTACCTCACCATTCCTATAACACACACATTAGTATACTCTAGTATACTCCTTCCCCCTTTTATCCCCACAACAATTCTATGAGATAGAGTAGGCTGAGTAGGACTGACACAAGGTCACACAATGAGTTTCCTGGTAGTTAGAATATCTGAACCAGGATGTCCCTGATCTTAGTCCAATAATTACACAACAATGCTACACTGTCATTGCCCACCAACTGTGAACACCAATATTTCACCCCAATATAATTATATTTTCTACATACTTATACATGACCATTTCAGGCAGAATGTGGATAGGGATGTTTATATCCCATCAACATTTTGTACCACCTGTCCACTGAGCATGTGAGAGGAACATGAACAAGTTTTCTCTCTTTCCTGACACCTACCTTTTTTGTGCTCTTCTAGATTTGCCGCCTTCCACTCCTGCAAATCGGTGACGTGTTTTGTATGATGCTGAAATGTCCATGACACACACTCCTCTTTCGATCTCAGCATTAGATCTGATTTTTCACGCAGTAATCTTAAAGAAGTTATTTTAGTAATATTTATTAAAATGAATAAACATGCCACTGTTGCTGTTTTGTGTGTGTTAAGTGCTGTCAAGTTGCTTCTAACTTATGGAGACCCTAGAAATTAATTAACTTCAAAACACCCTATCAATAACAGCCTTGTTCAGGTCTTGCAAACTGAGAACCATAGCTTCTTTGATTGAGTCAATTCATCTCATGTTGGGTATTCCTCTTTTCCTGCTGCCTTCAACTTTTCCTAGCATTATAGTCTTTCCCAGTGACTGCTATCTACTCATAATATGACTATACAAAACTATAAAATTTGATTTGGAATTATTCATAACTATTCCAAATATCAGTGGCATACCGAGGGTGGTGCAGTTGGTGTGGTCTGTCCCGAGAACTGCGTGAGGAAGGCCCTTGAAGCCAGCATCATGCTGTGTCCAGCTGAATGTCTTTCCTTTTATTTTTAAAATACAGTTCTGGCTGCAGCCAGTAGGGGTGCAGGGAAGCCTGAGCACAGAAAAAAGCTCTAGGATCAGCTAAACTTCCCTTTCAGCAAGAAAACTTGCTTAAAAGATCATGCTGATAACTGCTACAATAATTGTTGGACTGCAGGTTATTTTCTCCAAGAGTCTAGCCTTTCTCTCTTACTTCTCTTGCACCCACCTCAGCCAGACCTTGCAAAGCATGATCAGATCTTACAAAGGAACTCTGTGATTGCACTGGTACTGCTGAGTACTTTGTACATTGCACTAGTTCTTCTGGGCTTGGAACCCCCCCGCCTTCAGTTTCTATTGCAGAGATTCCCTGGTTTGACTTTAGTCCTTTGGAAACAATGGAGAATGGAGGCACCATCTTTGGGGAGTAGTGTGTTTCTTAACATCCAGTCTGGAGAAGCTTGGAATCACTATTTTGTGATGCTTTGACTAGTGTTAATTAGTAGAAGTTAGTACAAAGGTTAACTCCTAGCTCTCAAAAATGCCTTGTAGATGTTTGGGATGGTCAGGTCTTGGGCTTCAAAATGGAAAACAGAAGCCCTCCCAAGTGCTCAGAACATGAGTGGTATGATGGAATTTTTTTTTGCTGTCAAGTCACAGCTGTCTTATGGTGACCCCACAGGGTTTTTGAGACAAGAGATGTTCAGAGATGGTTTACCATTGCCAGCCTCCATGTCAGCCCTGCTTAGCTTCTGACATCTGATGAGATCAGGCTATCCTGGGGTTAAGTCAGGGCTAGGCTGAGAGTAATGTGACTGGCCCAAGGTCACTCAGCAAGCTTCTATGAGGATTTGAGCCTAGATTTCCCAGATCCTAGTCCAACATTTTAAGCACTACACCATGCTGGCTCTCTTGCTGGAATTGTGTGTTGGAATTTGAATTTTTTTTACTGGAATGATTATATATACAAAGTTAATTTTTTTTTTTACTGTCTCCATTTCTTTCTGGCCACTGAAACAACGTTTGGGTCCAGTGGCACTTTTAAGATGAAACTTTGTTCTGATTCAGAACAACACAGCTACCCACCTGAATCTATTTTTCAGCCATTATTATTATTTGTTTTATTTCATGATTATTCCTGAAAATAATTTTGTCATATAGAGGAGGAGCCCTGAGATGGATAGCCCCAGCATAGCTTGATCTTGTCAGATCTCAGCAGCTTATCAGGCCAATGCGGAGACAGGCAATGGCAAACCATGTCCAAATGTCTCTTGCCTTGAAAACCCTATGTGGTCACCATAATTCAGCAATGACTTGATGGCAAAAAAAGGAGGGGTGTTTAAAAATTATCTTCCCTGGGTGCCAATAGGTGCGCCACTGCCAAATATGGCATTATTTGGTGCTTCCAAATGTTTTCAAATCCAAATTGCACATCTCTACTGTTTTCACAGACATCTATGGTGGTCCATTTCCCTTCCAGTTTCACATTATGTACCTTGAAACCTATCCTACAAACCAGCCTATGAGTAAAAAAAAAATATTCATTTGTATTTTTCTCTGTCATTGGTTCAGAAAAGCATCTTAATGCATAAGGTAACACTGAACGGTGTCAGTGAAAGTAATTAATACTGCATGTATTATTATTATTTCTGTACCAACCTGACCTGGATAGCCCATGCTAGTCCAATCTCATCAGATCTCAGAAGCTAAGCAGGGTCAGCCATGACTAGTATTTGGATGGGAGACCAACAAGGAATACCAGGATTGTGACGTGGAGGCTGGGAATGACCCTTACAGGGTCACCAAGCTGTGATTTGATGACACTTTACACCACCACATCAACTATTTAAACAGAATTGTAACAGTATATTTCACTGTTCACTGCTGGTTCTTGGAACACTGATCACATACAAAAAGGCTTTGGACAAAATAGATGTGACTTTTTCAATAAATTAATTTTAAAACAATTCAGATATTTCAATAATGAATCTGTTAATGAGAATATGTAAAGACTTAGTTCACCCTAGGTAACAAAATCTCTGTTCATACTATCTTCATTATCCCAGTTTATTTTAAAATCTATTTCTATTCTAATGCTTTATTAAAATATTTACAGTACAAAAAAATTACAAAAAATTCAAATGAAGTCTGTTTATGGACAAATTATCACTTTTTTGCATCTAAGTAGAATTTTTAACTGAAGGGAAGTATTAACAATCATACAGATAATACTCCACAGGCCAGTAAATGAAGGCTTTGCATAATACATAGATTAGTTGGTAAAATGAGTCCTAATTATTCAAAAAGAAGCAGTAGCCAAAAATTGGAAAATATACTGTGTGCAACAACCAGTTCAGCATTCAGTGCTTTCTCCCTTAAGGAGTTTGTTAACCTGCGTAATTTCCAGGCAAAACCTATTTTTGCAAGAGGGATCTCTTGACTCTTACTCAGAGAAAAACATTTGCAGAAAAAGAAAGAACTTGGAACCAGGTAATACAGTTTTATGAGATTTTATTGGTACATAAGTTCTAACAAGGACTTCCTCTTTTAATCATATTAAGTATTTCTAGAACATCCCCCAACATAGAAAAATCATGACAGCACATAGCTTAGTTCAGCCTAAATTAACCCTACCTACAATGAAGCAGTGGCTCAGAGGTTAAGATGCTGAGCTGCAGACATAAAGGTTGGTAGCTTGGCAGTTCGAGACCTGAGTGTCATGTGATAGAGTGAGCTCCTGTCTCTATCCCCAGCTCCTGCCAACCTAGCAGTTCGAAGGCAAGAAATTGCTAGTTGATAAATAGGTACCACTTCGGTTGGAAGGTAGCAGTGTTCTGTGTGCCTTGGTGTTTAGTCATGCTGGCCACATGACCATGGGAAAGTCTTCAGACAGCGCTGGCTCTTAGGCTTGGAAACAGAGATGAGCACTGCCCCCTAGAGTCTGATTCAACTGGCTTTTGAGCAAGGGAAACTTTTTAGAATGAAGCAGCAGCTTTTCTTTAAGCAGCATAAAGCAGCATAGAGCAATGCCAGCAAACAAGAGAAAAAGAAGAAAATGTTCTAGGTAAGAATCTCACCAATCCTTCAGGAAGGGGCAGTGAAGCATATTCAAAGGTGGCCCAAAGATGACTTGGTAGGAAAAGGCCTTACCTCCAAAGGGTCTTCCTTCGGTGAGTACCTGAAAAACAGGAAATGAGGGAGAGAGGCTTGTATCCTCTTTATCTGAGTTCCTGTTGGACACCCCTCAATTTTTATACCTTATTCGGCTCATCTGCCCACTTTTCTAACCCAATCAGGTTCTTACAGCTACTCTTTGATCTTCACCAACTCGATGACAGACTACTTTGGCAAAAATTATCATATTGTCATGAAAACCCCACAAATGACCTGTTTGGGTTTCCCCTAGCCAAAAAAACACGCCAAATTGCTGGGTCAGATTGTCCTATGCTGGAACTGTTCCTAAACCCACTTCTACTTTGACACAGCACTGCTGATGTGACCTACCTTCAGACACTATCCACCTTGGAATGACACCTTCTGCAGTAGGCACCCTTTTTCACATCCATAGTTCCCCAAAAAATCATTTGTTCAGAAGCTTCTGATTATTGGCACTAATGGATACAATAGTGCAGGGCTCGATTTCAGCAGGAACGCGCAGGAACGCTGTTCCGGCTGGCCTCTGAGGCTGCCCCGCCCCCTCCCTGCCCGGCCTGAGCTTTTTAAACTTAAAGGGAAAGTTCCTGCAGAGAGCCAGCAGGAATAAGCTCCACAGGGTGCTTTCCCTTTAAGAGCAAAAAAAGCCAGCAGGAGAAAGCCCCGCCCAGAGATAAGCACAGGGGCTAAGCTTTCTGCATTTGGCTTGCCGACGTCGTGTGGCTTTCCCTGCTCCAGTAAGTTCTCTGTTCTCTTTTCCCTCTCTCTCTCTCCTCCCCCCCTTTCTTTCTGTCTTTCTCTCTCTGGCCCCACCTTTCTTTATTCCTTTCTCTTTCTCTGTCTCCCTCCCCCCTTCCTTTCTCTCTCCTCCACCTACCTACCTTTCTTCCTTCCTTCCTTTCTCTGTCTGTCTACCTTCCTTTCTCTCTCTCCCTTCACCTACCTCTTCCTTCCTTCCTTCTTTCCTCTGTCTACCTTCCTTCCTTCCTCCTTCCTTCCTTTCTCTGTCTCTGTCTCTCCCCCCCACCTACCCCTTCCTTCCTTCCTTCCTTCCGTTCTTTCTATTTTTATTAAAAAAAATTGAAAAGGTGGGGGAAGTAAAAAAGCAGAGAGCCCAGGAAATGCTGGTTTTGACAATATCTTTAATTTTTGAGAATCTCTTTAGTTTTCTCATGGCATCTTCTGCTTAAGAAAAGTAACTTTGAAGCCTGAGTTCATTGTTATGTCTTGTTGGGAATGGCTTGCAAATATATGTGTGTTTAAAGTCTGTATTAAAGTGGTTTGGTGCTTACTGCCATGTAAGAGAAAACATCTGAAAAAGTAGCTTCATTGTTGTGTGTGTTGTCAGAACACTTGACTGTTGGGGGGCACTTTGGGGGACATCTGCAGAGAAACAGAGTTGTAACTAAAAATGAGCATGGTCAGCTACACTTTGGAGATTGCCTGTTTTGTGACATTTAAAAAAGTGGGCAGAGTTTCTGAAGATGATTGTCCCTCTTCTCCTGCCAATGGATTGACCTCTGCCTTTAATGGGCCAGCAAAGCTGATGTTCTTAAACCTCTTAATAAGAGAGATTTCCGCTTCTGAGGAGTTCCAACGATTGGTGATCTTGTGATGGTAGTGATACTTTTATGTGGTAAAGACCACCTGTTCACAGGATAATTTTACCTGTGGGACAGACTCTGTATGGTAACCACTCCACTGGTACATAATTACTTGTAAAAAGTATTATAGTGTAATAATTCAGGTGGGTAGCCATGTTGGTCTGAAGCAGCAGAACAAAATTGGAGTCCAAAGTTTCATCCAAGGTATAAGCTTTTGTGTGCATGCACACATCTTCCATCTGAAGAAGTGTGGGTGGCACATGAAATCTTATACCTTGAATAAAATGTTGTACCTTGAATAAAATAGTCCACAAACTACTCCCATCCAGTGCATCCACAAACCAAGAAGAGGAGATTGGATTTATACCCTGCCCTTCACTACCCAAGGGAGTCTCAGAGCATCTTTCAAACTCCTTTCCCTTCCCCTCCCCACAACAATCACCCTGTGAGGTAGGTGGGGCTGAGAGAGCTCTGAGACAACAGCTGGTACAGAGCTATGGCTTGCCCAAGGTCATACAGCAGGTGCAAGGAGGGAGTGGGGAATCAAACCCGGTTCTCCCAGAATAGAGTCCGCACACTTAACCACTACACTAAACTGGCTCCTAGCGTTGTTTTGCCAGTGAACTAGGGTTGCCAACTCCAGGTTGAGGAAATCCCTGGAGATTTGGGAGTAGAGGGTGCAGTTTAGGGGAAGGAGGGACCTAAGCAAGGCATAATGCCATGGACTCTACTTTCCAAAGCAGCCATTGACCTGATCTCTGTAGTTTGGAGCTCAGTTGTAATTCCAGGAGATCTCCAGACCCCACCTGTAGGTTGGCAACCCTAAAAAATCATATTCAGTGTACTAGTTCTGCAGGAACGCAACCTGATTTCCATGGGAACCTAACCCTTAGGAATTGATTCCAATCCAGTGTGGGAATAATTGTTGGACATAAGATATTGGTTCAGGCAAGGTTTTGTATAGATGGGACAGAAAATAATGTTTTTATTGGTTTTGTCAAAACTGTTTTGACAACAAGGTAAATAGAATAAGAAGCAAAAGGTGGATGTGGCTGGATGACCACACTTCTGGGAACACTGGGTGCAGCCTAATATGTTAATGAGCTGTGCTGTCAGGGGTCTGGCCTAATATGCTAATGAGTTCCTGCTGGGCTTTTTCTACAAGAAGAGCCCTGCAATAGTGTATACATAATATGTGTATAGCATTAATCTGCATGGCATAGTGTCCATTTTAGAAAGAAAGGTGTTTTCCTATGGAACTCTTTTTAAGATTTGAAATCTGTCTAAGCTTGGTCCGGTTTCTGCATCTAAGTCGACATTTGCAAGTCTCACTAATTATTAACCTGCTCTTACCACCTAAAGAACCAATCTGACTTCCAAGGTCAGGAAAACTGAGCTATAATTAAGCTATTATGATGGCTGAGATGAGATCTTCCTTCCTTTTTTCCTTTGTCCATCTCCTAGGGCTCTTATTCAAATCTTAAGGTGTATTAGAAATACACACAAACACACACATAAATATATATGTGTATATATATCTGTCTCTCTAGTAAAACTATTTGTGTGTGCATTTGTGTGTATATACCTAAAAAGGTATTTATGTCTATATAATTAGACACACACACGTATTTCAGCCTCAAACCCACCCACCCCCCATTACTATTTTCACCAGCTATTTCCTTCTGTTGTCATGGCTCAGAATAGTTTATTTGCAAAAGCCATGGACTTCACTGACTGTGGTCTCCTCATTCTGGGATATCAGCGAGTGTCTATCTTGTTTCTTACCAATTAAGTTTTGTCATATCAATGGAAAATTTCACTTGCCTCTTTAGGCTTACTTTTAGAGAAATGGCTTTCAGAGAAAATTGTTTTTTGTCAGTTCAGGCCTTCCCTAGACTTAACAAGTTTACATACTGATTCTAAAATCTGTTATTACAACCAGTTTCAAACCATGTACATGATCATTTTTTCTAATGGCTTGTGTTTTATACTACTTTTTTAAATTGTAAGCCATCTTGAGCAGGACTCTGAAGAGACAGCATAGAAATATTCTAAAGAAAATAAATAAATAATATTGTTACTAGCAGCCAATGCTTTTGTGTTGTTCATGAGGAAATTGTTTGCATTCATTATTAAGAAAATGGGTAAAAAACCTCTGAATGACAAAAAAGGGGGTACTGAGTACCAAAGGTCTGAGAATGATTAGAAGAAGAGTTAGTTTTTATACCCCACTTTTCACTACTCGAAGGAGTCTCAGAGTGGCTTACAATTGTCTTCCCTTCCTCTCCCCACAACAGACACCCTGTGATGTAGGTGGGGCTGAAAGAGCTCTGAGAGGATTATAACTGACCCAAGGTCACCCAGTTGGTTTCATGTTGGAGGAGTAGGGAATCAAACCCAGTTCTCCAGATTTGAGTCCACCGCTCTTAACCAGTACACTAAGATGGATGAATGTGTAAAGAGGAATATAGAATACAAAATTTGCAGAAATGTTAAAAAGGTAATTATAACAAAAACATCATAATAGCAATGATTAGGAACACTATCAAAGACTGTTTTCTACAATGTTAACTATTACAATTATTTGATACAACTTCAATGACATCTCCAAAAATTTTGGCAATTGGAAAAAAATACTGCAATTAGACATATACTGTAAGGAACAGGCAAGCTACAAAAGACACACAACAAAGAAATGCATCATATTTGGGTGTGTGGACAAAACTCAAACCTTTATTGAGAACATTATACTCTTCAATTGAAAGCTTCCTAGAGGAAAGATTTACCACTAAATTCTGCCCTAGCGTTTGTGGTGGTTTCTGGACTAAGCCCTCCACATATCTTACCTCAAAGGAAAAGATGCTATTAGTTACCTCCATGCTTGAGAGGAGACAAATGGAGCATGATAGTAGGGTCTTGGTTGATTGCTCTTAGCACTCCACATTTAAGGAGGATACATTTACACATCTAACACCAATTTTGACATTTATTTGCCTCACTGTTCCCCTCAATTAAATCCAAACAATGATGACCTTATAAACTTAGTTTGGTATTCCTGTTTGTATCTGCTGAAACTTTTCATTATATTGTATGCTAATATGCTGTTCAACCTCTGCCTGTTATGTATGGACTGGTAAGTTCCATTTCATTGTTTCTGAGGAAATGTGTGTGCACACAAAAGCTCATACCTTGAATAAAACTTTGTTGGTCTTAATGGTGCTATAGGACTCAAAATAATGCAGGTGGGATAACCTTGTAGAAAGCAGAAAGAAAAGGGGGGAGAAAAATCAGAATGCAGCAAGACAATCAGTGCAGGAAAGACTTCATCACTAAAAAAGGTCACCTCCTGAGCAGCCCATTACACCTCAGCTTTGTTCATTCTGTAAGAACGGCCACTTGAACAATTCTGTTTTGCAAATCTTGTGAAATGATAGAAGTTTGGGGGTACTCCTAAAAGCCTCAGGCAGACCATTCCATAATGTGGGAGTTGCCATATAATATGTGCTGGAACAAGCAATTGTTGATTATACCTGTTTGCAGTACGGCACCTTCAGACGGCTTTGCTCAGATAAGTGGAGCTGTCACACCTGAACATAGCAGAAGAAGTGGTCCTGCAAGAATGTTGGTCCAATGCCTTTAAAGGTTTTGTAGGTGATAGCTAGAACCTTGAATTGAATCCATTATGCAACCCTAATGGGGCAAATAGTGCCCCCTGGGCCATTTTGAATTGGAAAAAAATCAGGGCTCATTTCGTAGCAGGAGCTCCTCTGTATATTAGGCCACACACCCCTGATATAGCCAATCCTCCAAGAGCTTATAGTAGCCCCTGTAAGAAGAGTTCTGTAAGTTCTTGGAGGATTGGCTGCATTAGGGGTGTGTGGCCTAATATGCAAAGGAGCTCCTGCTACGAAATGAGCCCTGAAAAAATGCACAAAAGAGAAAACCAAAGTCCCCTTCTTCCTGTATGGTATGATTCTGACCTGAGTGGGGACTTTGCATGCTTGGGAAATGAAGTTCCAGAAGGGAACTCTCAACTGACATGTGACTGACTGATTCAAAAATGTGGTAAAGGAACCCAGATATGACATGTATAAAAATTATTAGTTTGGCCCTCAATTTTTCTAACCTTTTGAGTGCTCTGAATTCTAAGGCTGAACTCTGTATATGTCAAAGGTCATTAGTAACACCTCTTTGATATTGTCTTTCCATCTGTGAACCAGCAAAATTTGTTTGACAGGATGCTTTTTCATATAGACAGCAAAGTACATATTTAGATTTAGTAATCCTAGATTTAGTAATCCTAGCCAGACACAGCAAGACTTTGAATCTATTTTCTGCATGTTTCTCTGTCAAGAATTATATATTGAATTCATGAATAAATTATTAGATATTTGTTCATATCTTTAGCCAGTTCATGCAGGTAGAGCCCTAAATAACAAAAATCTGGTGAGTTCATTTGTAAAAACAAAACCAGTAAATATAGGCTATGGAGCACAGAATGGTTCTATATGCTTTAATGAAGGAGAGTACTTTTTGAACAAATGGAAAGTGCAGCATCTTCGTGGGAGTGCTACTTCATTCTGGTATCTCTAGGGTACTTCATTAAGCATACACCATGGGAAGACTAGGTTTTTTGCTTCCAATTTGTACTAGGAAGTAGGAACATCCAGCTCCAAGGAGTAAAGAGCAGATTATCCTGTAGTTCATCTATATTTGTTTCCTGTAGCCTATTGTTTTCCATCTGTTGAAAACTCACTAGATATCAGCCCTCTGGAATTAGATAATAACCTCACTAAATGGCAGCATAATGGGTTAATCAGTCAAGCAATGAGAAGTTTGTACTTTGAAAAGTCATAAAGAAATACTCCAAAGAGAAGCACAGCTGAGCAAGTCATTAAACTTAATGCAGATGTGTCTATGAAAAGTAGAAGACGGAGGTACAACAGTTCATTAAGTTCTCTGAAAAAGAAAATATATACAACTTTTTTTCAAATAATATACTTTATACAATTCTGGCAGACTATGAAGGCAAACTGTTATATACATGTGTGTGCATGCATATTTGAGCACAATTTTGATTAAGACCATACATGTGCACTGATTCAATTTAGTGGAATAATCAAAATTCAAAATTGAGAATAGTTTGGAATACAAATTTACCTATTCTGTCCTGCAGAGTCTGTCTCCAGGTTTATTACACTTCAAGTATAGCTTGGAAAAGGCTTATCTAATAACATCTACTCTTTCTACCTGTTGCAGATTCCTCTTTCCCTTTCCCATTTAAATTTACCAGATACTCATGTGGTGGGACTCTTGCTACAGATCCTCCATTAAAATCATGGTTACCTGGATACCAGGGATAGGTTATGGCTGGCTTGTGTACTGTCCATCTAGCTTTCCAACAGGAACTCTGGCTGGGCTGGTGGTAGCCTTGGTGCTGGTGTTGAGGACACTTTGACTGATAATTCTGAGTGTTTTCAATATGCATGCTGAAGATCCAATGTCTGGCTGTTCAAAGGACTTTATGGTAACTGTGTTAACCATTGAATTGTCTCAGGTTGTGTTGACACCAATTTATGAGAAAGGGGATACACATGATTTACTTTTCTGCATGGAATAGTTCTCCAGTGACCTAACTGAGGAGTAAAGTCCTTGTAATGGAAAGATCCTTACCTGTTGATGACATACTTGGTTTTTGTACTTCTCTCTTGCAGGGATTAGGATAGTCCACTTTCAATCAGTTTCCAAAAGGTTCTTGCTCACTTTAGGAGTTTTCACAGTGAAAATGCATCAGTCATTGTTAACAACAAGCTCACAATGTCACTCCCTGGAGTCTTCTTCGTATGTTAGAAGACTCTCCAATCCCCTCATTTACAAGGATTCAGAGAGAGTTGAAAGGACTGGTAAGCAAGGACTGGTGGAAGATTCATACCCATTTAGACAAAATACACCAGGATACTTAAAAGCCTACATGATAAAATCTTCTCCCAAAACCTGCTCTCCAACTCTCTCTCTTTAGTTCATATGCTTTCACTGAAACAAAATTAAAACTGCCAGATATCACCTTCCTGTGGTATTAGTTCCAAAAAACCTGGCAAAAAAAATCAATTTCCTGCTATGTCTTCTCCTTAGAGTGCCTTGCAGGATTATATTTTGCTTTAAACTCTAAGCCACTATATCCTACAATATAGTACTCTGTTTTCTGTCAATATGTAAATACAATTAATATTTATTTAGTTACAATGCAGTCACCTGATAAAAGCTAATTACCACTAAAACCACATTTATCACAGTAGTCCTGAAAGTCAGTAGGCTCATGTTTCTGTTTGCAGTAAATATTCCAGTTTTCATCGCATGGGAAACCACCACCCATCTCCTCTCAATGTAGCAACTAGCAAACTTTCTCTATTTCAGAGAATAAAAAGTGAAAGGTTCAAAGTGTTCCCCTCTCCTTGTTACTGTGCAAGCAACATTCTTGACTGCTAAGAGGCAGGCTCCCAAATCTCCTCTGCTAGTGTACGTGCTTAGAAAACAAGCCATATTTCATACTTGTTTGCATGTATACTAAGGGTCAAACAACACATTTGTGTTTTTAAAGGTTTACCTGGACCCAGCTTAAGTTCTCCAGAACTGTACAAAGCTGTATAAAGTCTCCATTTGGGCTCACAACACTGCCACATGATAGGAAAAGCTCCTGCCCCCCCCAAGCCATTTTCCCACACAGAAACAGTCCGAGGGGGGAGTTATTTCCCCATTTTTGCTGCTTCACATGCACATTCTTCATGTGAAGAAGCAAAAATGGGGAAATAACTGTTCTTCATGCTGTTTTAACATGATGAAATTGCTTGGGGAAAGGCAGCCCTTTCTGCCCCCACAATTGGGCTGAGCCCAAATGCTATATTTTTTTCCCTTTAAAAAAAAGCTTTCTCCACAACTGCTGTGTGGCATCTAGGGGTGTGCATTTATTTTCTTGGTATTTTTTCAATTTGGGTGTATTGGACCTGAAAACAATTTGGCCGATTTTGCACTAGCGTTTGCCCCAGGTTTTCCCTCATGCTTGCACCGGAGCTTCTGGTCGATTTCACACCAGTTGCTCCGGGCTCATGTTTTGCTCTGGAGTATCGCCCTGCTGCACCGGAGTTTCCCTGGAGCAAACAAATCCTATTTTTAGAGGATTTTCCTCTTTGCTCCAGGGGAGAACCCAAAAATTTATTTATTTATTTATTTATTTATTATTTTGATTTATATCCCGCCTAGCCAGCGGACCGGCTCTAGGCGGCTAACAGGCTCTAGGCGGCTAACAAAGGGCTGAGTATTCAGATCTGGGGTTTTTTGGAAATCCCCTTTTTTGGGGGGTCCATTAGATGCAAATTAAAAAAATACAGAAGAAAAAAGCAGCAGCAAAGCCACAAAAAACAGCTGAGCAGTAAAACACGCCCGCTCGCCCGCCTTTCATCAGGGCCGCCCCATTGTGGGAGTTTCTAATTTATTTTGGAGAATACCCTTTGTCACGCTATATTGAAAGGGCTGAGGTTCCAAGTGGGAAAATGAAGAAAATACTCCGGAGGAAACTGGGAGGGGAAATTCCGGAGAGAACGAGAGGCAACTGGCCAGTATGAAATCGGCCTTTGAGATTCCTGAAAAAAACCTGGATCCCAATAATGGTAAAGTATTCAGATCTGGGGTTTTTTGGAAATCCCCTTTTTTTGGGGGGGGGTCCATTAGATGCAAATTAAAAAAATACAGAAGAAAAAAGCAGCAGCAAAGCCACAAAAAACAGCTGAGCAGTAGCTCACCTGGGGCTCTTTTGGGCCATCACTTTAAACTGGACTGCCCAAAGGAACACGCAAAGCCGCTGATCCCATCAGGAGAACTCTTTCTGCAGGCTCAGCTGGGGCTCTCTTGGGCATTTCTAACTTTGTGGGCTCTTTTGGGCCATGCACTTTAAACTGGAGGACCCAAAAGAGCCCCAGCTGAGCCAGTGGGGAAAGTTCTTCCCACAGGATCAGCTGCTTCAGTGGACCATTTGGGAAGTCTGGCAGTGACTCCAGAAAGTACTGCCCAAGACAGCCCCAGCTGAGGTGTCAGGGAGAGTTCTCCCCATGGGATCAGCTGCTTTGTGGGCATTTCAGGGGGTATTTAAATTGCACCGTCCAAAAAAGCCCAAGATGAGCTGGCATGAAAAGTTCTCCCTGAGAGATCAGCTGATTTTCAGGCTCTTTTGGGCAGTCCAGTTTAAACCACACTGCCCAAGAGAGCCCCAGCTGAGCCAGGAAGGAGAGTTCTCCCCTGGGGATCAGCTGCTTTGCAGGCTCTTTTGGGCAGCCTGCTTTAAACCAC
This sequence comes from Lepidodactylus listeri, assembly GCA_029233225.1. NCBI lineage: Eukaryota > Metazoa > Chordata > Lepidosauria > Squamata > Gekkonidae > Lepidodactylus > Lepidodactylus listeri. Next base: position 109,852,498 of record JARCFY010000001.1, on the reverse strand, counting down.
ACTGCCCAAAAGAGACCCAACTGAGCCAGCAGGGAAAGTTCTCCCCATGGGATCAACTGCTTTGCAGGCTTTTTTGGCAGTCCAGTTTAATCTGCACTGACCAGGAGAGCCCCAGCTGAGCTAGGGGGGAGGGTGGTCCCCCCCTCCCTAGCTCTGCTGTTTTGCAGGGTGTCTTCTGCATTCACTTTAAACAACCCCTGTTTAAAGAGATTGCAGAAGAAAGCCTGAAAACACCTGAGTAGTGGGAGCAATCTGCTCTAGCCCCTGAACTGTTTTTCAGAATTTGCTGGTAATTCCTGAATATATCTGAGAATTTTTTCCAGGAATTTTTCTCCAGTTCTCCTGAAAAATTCTGGATATATTTGGGAATACCAAAATATACCTGAAAAATAAGGTGTTTTCCAGGTATATTTTTGGATCGGGTAGTGGCCACAGAGTTAGGTACAGGAACTCAGACCCAACTCATCAGAAACAGAAATGTGTAGCCTGTTCCTGAGAAGAGCATTCGGATGGTGAAAGATTCAGTGATTGGAGAAAATTTTGACTCTTGGACTACATCAGATTGCAAATGAAGACTTAAGTGACTGAATATTCCTCCTTATAAAAACATTCCTTGCTACAGATTAATTCAAGTTTTATTTATCCCATTCTCTAAGGAGCTCAGGGCAGCAAACAGCCTTCCCTCTTATCCTTACAGCAAACTTGTGATGCACATCAAGGAGAGAAAGAGTAACTGGCTCAAACTCACTCAGTGAGATTTATGACATATTAATCTGAGCCTCCTTTGTTATAGTCTGACCATCTGACCACCACAGTATACTGGCACTCAAATAAAAACTTAAGATGACAGAGAGAAGGCTTTTAACATAGTCCTCTTTTTGATATGCTCTTGTTTTTAATGTAGGGACTATCATTATTGAAGGAGCCTTCTAACATATGAGACCTCACAATCAGGGACACAATATTAACACAGGTTTGCCACCTCATTTGCTATTGTGTGAACACAGCCTAACAACTTTTCATATTTTCTCTCTCTTGTCACATATAGGCATTGCTGTTCTGGGTAGACAATCTAATTTCTCTTGGCTCAGCTTCTTGTTGCATTTTCTGCCGGTTATATTCTGCCCAAAAAATATTCTACTATTAGGCCCCAGAGTACTACATACCAGCAGATAATTATGTGGTGTGCAGTCCAAATCTATGGCTTGAAGTCCTGGTACATTGGGTGCTCCTTCTGTGCTTTTAAAAGCAATGAACAGAGCAGAAGTATAAAGATATGTCCATCACACCTGCAGTCATAATCAAGAACCACCTGAAGAGGGATAGGAGAATGTGACCCTAGTATGATGACTTCTTATGCATCTCTATGTGACTGAATTATTTGTGATAAGAGGAAAATGAAGTTTGAGTGCGTTCTTTATTGATGAGGGACAAAATTGCATCTGCTGAACATGATCCATCTACAACCAAACTTTAACAGAAAAAAGGCATTGGTATTAATTCCTAGTTTTTGGAAATAAGCAGCTTTTTTCCTGATCTGCAGGTCTCCTGGCTGATTATTCTTTGTTATGGTGGTGACTTGCAAACCAGCAGAAAAGCGCAAAAGACTACTTTGATTATGCGGTGTGGATCAGTTTGCCTCAGCCCCAATTAACTTTAAATGAAGCACAAGCATTTTGTTGAGGCTGACCTATCGATCCTCCCTATGGCCAGTGCAAGATTTGCTGGTCACTATATTTAGGGTCAAGCAGGATTTTGCCAAATGGGCTGAATGCACCCCCAATCCCCTTTTTTACTGCTTTGTGTTGTCTCTGTGGGCAGGATTCCCCCCCCCCCCATTAAATAGGCAAGGTTTTAAAACTGGCTTGGCAGGAATAGAGTGGCAGGTTGGGATAAATAGAACCAGGGCTATTTTGGGGCAAGAACGCACAGGAACAGAGTTCCAGCTGGCTCCTGAGTTGGCCACACCTACAACCAAAACCTCTGGCATGTGTGGCTACATAGCACACTGCCTTCCCCACATTACACACAAGAGGAAAAGACAGCATGTTAAAATGCCCTCTTTCCCTCTGGGGAGTCTGTCAAATTTTCTTGTCAATTTCACTCCCAGATGAGTCAGCTGAGAGTGAAATTGACAAGGAAAAGCCTCTCTCTGCCTTCCCTTCTCTAGCTGACATGTCACAGCTGGAAAAGGGCAAGCAGGGAACCCAGGCACATTGAAAATGCCTTTATTTCCCTCCCCAATCTGGGGGAGGGAGAGAAAGGCATTTAACCATGCCTCCCCCCACACACACTTCCTCAAGTCTCTCTGCAATAGCAAAGAAAGGCGATGTTGAAGTGGGCCAAAGAAGCTCGGGGGGGGGGGGAAGAGGCAAGCTTCCATGTTGCCCTGTGCTTTCCCAGCCCCCCACCTAATATGCTAATAAGCTGTGCTGTCAGGGGTATGGCCCAATATGCTAATGTTTCTGCTGTTGGGTGTGGCCTATTATGCTAATGAGTCCCTGCTGGGCTTTTTCTACAAAAAAAGCCCTGAATAGAACTAATCAGCAAACACCCTGAGACATCTGGTGTGATGGGGTGGGTGGGTGTCCAGAACAGGCAACCACATGCCTTGTGGTTGGATATGCTATGAAAGAGCACCCTTGGTGGAGAACAGCATCTTTTGAACCTGGTAGGATCCTTGAAGACCATCAGGGAAGAGGGATGGAGGTTGGCACATCTCTGCACATACAGCTGGTATCAAGCAAGGCTGGTGGAAGTCCTAGCTGAGTTTGGAGCTAGGGTAGATCTGTCCAAAAGGCAGACCAGAAGAATGCCTAGCACAGCCCAACCACAAAAGCATCAGCTTATGGAAATAAGCAGTGACATAGAGCAGCCATTTAGTTAATTTAAATACTTTTAAATAAATGAAACTAGCTGAACCCATTTTCTGTTGTCTCATGTCATCACTGGGAGGGAGTGTCAGGGCAAATAATCATTATTTCTCATTCTACAAAGACTTGTAGCCACTCCATTTACTTCCTTTCACTGTGAAAACTACCAGGCCGATTTCGCACTAGCATTTGCCCCAGGTTTGTCCTCATACTTGCACCGGAACTCCTGGTCGATTTCACACCAGTTGCTCTGGGCTCATGTTTTGCTCTGGAGTATCGCCCTGCTGCACCAGAGTTTCCCTGGAGCAAACAAATCCTGTTTTTAGAGGATTTTCCTGTTTGCTCCGGGGGAGAACCCAAAATGAAAACACGCCCACTCGCCCGCCTTTCATCAGGGCCGCCCCTTTGTGGGAGTTTCTATTTTTTTTTTTGAGAAAACCCTTCATCACGCTATATTGAAAGGGCTGAGGTTCCAAGTGGGAAAATGAAGAAAATACTCCGGAGGAAACTGGGAGGGGAAACGCCAGAGAGAACAAGAAACAACTGGCCAGTGCGAAATTGGCCCCAATTTATTACTCCTCGTGCATCCTGATTTTTAACCAGCTTCCAATCTATATGAGGACTGTTCATATCCTCTTATCCAACAATTTCTAAGACTTCTTCACATTTGTTTTGTTGATGTTTCTTCCCACTTGTTAAGGACAATTTTGACCTCATTCTCATTTCAAACTTCTTTGAACAGTCAATAAGTGTACAGATATTGATACATATATTTTTTTAGTGTTTTACTCTAACATGCAGTTCTCTGGCTAAACAATTATTTGTAATGTTTATGACTCAGACAGTTTTTCTTTAATAACTGCAAACTGTTAGTTTAAAAAAAGACATAAAGCTTTCCTTTATTGATCAAAGCTTTGAAAATTCTACAATTATTCTTTTATATGGGAAATGACCTTTTGAAATAAAATTCTAATGTTAGTTTTCTTACTTAGCTTTTTGGTGAAAATGTGGATCAAGCAGCAAAGACAGGAACAACTGTCAAGATATAGCTGGGTTGAGGTCATCTCAGACCGTACAGGTGACTCTACATAAGCCTTTAACAAAGAATACATGCCATTCTCAAGGAGTTTAAGACCTTAGTTGAAAGAAGACTTAATAGCACAATGACATGAATAGTGAAGGAAGAAAAGCCTCTGCCTTTACTTTGGGATGATTATAGATTTCATCTTACTAGAGAAAAGGTGTGATTTGGTCTATTTAGAGAATTGGCGAGACACTGTGTCCAATGTGTGCCTCTGCAGGGAAATATGGATTTGTTTAGTGACTTTGGAAATAAAAAAAGTAAATTATTGATAACTTCTGTAAAAATAGAACAGTTACTTAAAATTTGTAACACAGCTTTTCCTTTCTGTTTTTGATGGTAGAAAAGGAAAACTTACTAGAATTTAGATAAAAGAGGAGATAACTTCATTCTGCTCTTGACCATGGTTTGAGGAAATGAATCCATCTTCAAGATCATGGAGAAAGGGGTAATAATAATAATTTCAACTAAATTCTTTCTTTTCACAATTGGAAAGCCACCACTGTCCCTTCCACAGATTAGTGATGAACAGTGAAAACTTAAGTAAATTTTTCAGTGGACTTAGAAGAGTATAACTCTCCTCCTTAGAATCACTTTGAAAGGATAGATCAAGATGGGTAGCCATGTTAGTCTGTCTGCAGCAGTAGAAAAAAACAAGACTACAGTAGCACCTTAAAGACTAACAAAATTTGTGACAGGGTATGAGCTTTCATAAGTCACTGCTCACTTCTTCAGATATTTTAAGTAAATTATCTGAAGAAGTGAGCAGTAACTCATGAAAGCTCATACTCTTCCACAAATTTTGTTAGTCCTTAAAGTTGCTACTGGACTCATGCTCTTTTCTATTGAAAATATATTCTTGGACTTGCTAATTTGCCCTATTTGGGAAAATTAATTGAGAGGGTGGTGGTGTTACAGTTACAGAGTTACCTGGATGATGCTTTGGTCCTTGATCCCTACCAGTCCAGCTTCCGCCCTGGTCATGGGACGGAGATGGGTTTGGTCGTTCTTACTGATGACCTCCAGAGACATCTGGATCGGGGCGGTGTGGTGGTGCTGCTGTTGCTTGACCTGTCGGCTGCATTCGACATGGTCAGTCATCAGCTGCTGACCCACCACCTTGCTGACGTGGGGATACAGGGATGGGCCTTGCAGTGGCTCGTTTCCTTCTCCAGGGTCGGGGACAAAGGGTGATGCTCAGGGAGCACCAATCCATGAGGCACCCGCTCAAATGTGGAGTGCCTCAGGGGGCGGTGCTTTCCCCGATGTTGTTCAACATCTATATGCGCCCCCTTGCCCAGAGATATGGGCTGGGGTGTCATCAGTACGCTGATGACACCCAGCTCTATCTGATGTTGGGCGGCTGATCAAACTCCGACCCACAAGATCTGGATGCTGTAGCTGGTTGGTTCAGGCAGTTGGCTGAAATTGAACCCAGCAAAGTCAGAGGTCCTGTGTCCAGGGAGTCTGGGGCAGGGGGTCCCGCTTCTGAGCTTTGACGGGGTGCCACTGGTGCCTGTGTCAGGGGTAAGGAGTTTGGGAGTGCTCCTGGATCCCTCTTTGACAATGGAGGCCCAGGTAGCAGCCACTGCCAAGTCAGCTTTTTACCATCTGCGGCTGGCTCGGCAGTTGGTTCCTTTCCTTGACCGTGATGATCTAGTCACAGCGATCCATGCGATGGTCACCTTGAGGCTGGATCACTGTAATGCTCTCTACATGGGGCTGCCCTTGGCGCAAATCCGGAAGCTGCAGTTGGTGCAGAATGCCGTGGCCAGGCTGCTGATGGGCCTCAACAAGAGGGACCATATCCATCCTGTGCTAGCGGTGCTGCACTGGCTGCCCATAGCATACCAGGTTCACTTCAAGGTGATGGTACTTACCTTCAAAGCCCTATATGGCCTGGGTCCAACATACCTGAGGGACCGCCTCTCCCCATATGTACCCCAGCCGTCACTTTGGTCAGGGTCCCAAAATCTACTCTGTGTTCCGGGCCCCAGGGAGGCCAGGCTTGCCGGAACCAGGGCTAGGGCTTTTTCGGTGGCAGCTCCTGTCTGGTGGAATTAGCTCCCAGAGGAGATCAGGGCCCTGTGGGACCTTATGCACTTCCACAGGGCCTGCAAGATGGAGCTCTTCTGCCAGGCCTTCGAATAGGAGCTGCCACTGTCGGTACCACATTGCGATTGACATCTTATGATGTGGGGCCACCCTGGACACAGCCCTGACCTAATGACCATGGAAGGCCGTTCTCCAACCCTGAAGCCATCTTTATAATTATAACTGGAAGCACTTTACTGTAATTTTATTGTTGTTAATGTATTTAAATTATTGGATTTTAAACTTGATTTTAAATGTTTATCTGTACTGGATATGGCACACTGTGCCCTTGTGAGCTGCCCTGAGCCTGTTCACAGGGAGGGTGGGGTATAAATCTGAAAAATAAATAATAAATAAAAATAATAAAGAACATAAATTTTAATGAACAGACTTACCTTGATTTAGGGTCAGGATACAAAGATACCTCTGCATGATTCTGATAAATCACACATTTTATTTTTCAATATGAAACAGACAAAAAATTATTATAAGACCATCTGGTATCACAAGTATTGTCACACTCTCCCACATTCCTCATTTCCTTATCTGCTTTACTTTGGCTGTGGACAGACTGGTAGTTTGCCGCGCCTCCGTGGCGTGGCAGACTAAGGCAGGGAGAATTTCCCCCGCGGCGCAGCATTCACACACCACTGGAAGGAAGCCGCCCACAGCGTTCAGACTGCGGGCAGCTTCCTATGGCGGCGGGTGGACACCGCGCGGCTCCCCCTCCCGGCGCATGTTCACACCCGCGTGGGTGGGACGCACACCGCAGCAGCCGAGCACCACTTTGAAGTGGTGCTCGGCTGCTGCGGGAGGAGTGCGGCGCCGGACGCAATGCGTCCGGGCCGCCTCCTCAGGGCAGATGCGGCCGTCTGAACTGCTGCTCTGCCTTCACTTTTGAAGCGGAGGCAGAGCGGCCGAGACTACCAATCTGTCCTCAGCCTTTATACTCCTTGTCCTATAATCAGCTAGCTTCTGTTTTTCATTCTGAAATAATTTACTTGACGTTCGTATTGCTTAAAAAGAAAAAAGATGTATAAACTTAATAGATACAAATCAAATCTCATATAGTTCACAGACACCTTTTCCTTTTATTTCTGTTCCTACTTTCTTGACTAGAAGACTGAAAAAACTTTCAGATGCAGTTATTTAGACCAGAATATATCCATGCAAGTAAATAAACCCATTACTTCCACAGCCAAATAATACTGCATCATGGCATAGCTTGCTCACTGACAAAAAGACCTGATGGGTTTGAGGACCCAGTTCTCATGTTCTACCTCTCAGTTCAACTATATCTTTTGAAACCATATCAGCTTCAGCTTTAATTTATCCCCTAGTAACATACAGGCACTTTCTACCTTATCAGTCATAATCCCAAGAAATATCAATTACATTGCAGGCCATCTGTTAATCTGTTGCTGAAGGAAAAACTAACTCTTAACAACTTCAATAAATGGATCCCCTGTGATATCACTCACTCCCTATTCAGCTTCCATGACAAGCAGAAAACTATCACGAAGCAGCTAGTTTTATTTCCTTGCCCCCCCCCGACTTCCCAATATGGCTCTGAAGTTTTCCAAGACAGAGCAAGAGATCTAACAAATTTATGCCATATCAGAAATTAGGTTTGCCAATATAGACTACAAGGGGACTCTGAATTAAGATTGTATTTTCACACAAGAACTTCCTTTCTGCTCTTAGCCATAGGTATTTATTTTCTGACATTGTGTGACATTGCTTCAAAATAGGAGAATTTGTAATTGACAGATTCTGTTTTATGTGGTAGGATACGGGCAGATGGTAAACAATCAAAGCTCTGTTTGCTATGTTTACTGTCATTTTGCCTTCTTTTATCATAAATGTTGTATGCAGCATTATGCTTCCTGCCTCTGCACTACCAGTTCACCCTTGGTATAACATTTTAGTAAAGTAACCTAGATGTAATTGTACATAGAAGTTTATCCGCTTTCAGTATCAATGCATATAAGTATTTCTGCACATCTTCATGCAAACAATAATATGATCACATCAAAACTTTAAAAACTGCAAAAAAGCAAAATGGATACGCACATTCGGTAATGCAGAGAACTGATTTTAGAAATTTGTCTAGTTAAACTGGAATTAAGAAACAATGGAATGCAATGGCAGGTAAACTTCCAGAACAAATGAGAAATGGAGATGTCTCCTCATCTTTACTATTCATTCCAGGCACTTAGTGGATCTAGACAGAAGGCCCTACATTGTACTGCATATTTCTGTCTCATCAGAACTGCTAACAAGTTTGTAATGTTTAACAAAATCTGTACAATGAGATGCTGAATTTTGAAGCTGAATTTGGGTGTCCATTTCCAAATAAGTAGAATAAGGAAGATCCAATGGACTTACCTAGGCTCTTCTGTCTCCAAGTTTTTATTTTGCCTTGTATTTAACTTCAAGATATTAAAAGAGAATGAAGAATGCCATTGTACTCTATCCAAAGTCCTTCAGAGGCTGGCAGAACACAATAACCAATAGGGTTTTAACATCTATATTTGCTGTGAATCCAATGGTTGCTGTGGACATACCTCAGATTCACTGCCTAGGTCCCAAGAGCTAGCCATATCCCACTTATCCTTCCCAATTTCCCTTCACCTGCCCACCCCAATAGTTGTCATATGTTGATATGATTAATGGCAAACCTATAGAAATCTATGCCTCATCTCAGTACAACCCACTTGTTAACATGTAACAATTCAAAAACCCCTGTACATAAATGACACTGGATATCTAACTGATGTTCTTTGATTGAACTCATTAGCTATAACATTAAGGTCAATTTCCTGAGAGATCTGTTTATGCCCATGAAGAACAGCCATGTGATTGAGCCTTGCCTGTCTCATGTTTGACTGTAGGGCTTTTTCTGTCGAAAAAGCCCAGCAGGAACTCATTAGCATAATAGGCCACACCCAACAGCAGAAACTCATTAGCTTATTAGGCCACACCCCTGACTGCGCAGATAAGTTTTTTCCTACTATCCAGCCAGTACCTTCCTGCCATTAATTTAAACCCATTATTGCAAGTCCTATCCTCTGCTGCCAACAAGAACAGCTCTCTGCTCTCCTCTAAGTGACAGCCCTTCAAAGAGAGCAATCTTGTCCCCGCTCAGCCTCCTCTTCTCCAGACTAAACATTCCCAAGTTGCTCAGCCTCTTTTCATAGGGCTTGGTCTCCAGGCCCCCAATCATCCTTGTCACTCTCCTCTGCACCAGCTCCATTCTGTCCACACCCTTTTTGAAGTGAGACCTCCAGAACTGCACATAATACTCTCAGTGCGGCCTGGCCAATGCAGTGTACAGCAGGCTATGACATCTTACGATTTGGATGTTATGCCTCTTTTGATACACCCCAAGATTGCATTAGCCTTTTTTTTGTCACCACACTGGCTGCTCATATTTTAAACTTACAGTCCACCCATGCCCTGATATTTTGTTCACACACACTGCCACCCAGAAGCATATCCCCGTCCAGTATGTGTGTTCCTCACTTTTTTACTCAGATGAAGAACACAGGACTTATCCTTGTTAAATTGCATCTTGTTCACATCTGCCCTCTTTTCCATTGTGTTCAGATCTCACCGAATTCTTTCTCTATCTTCTGGTGTGTTTGCTTCTCCTCCCAATTTGGTGACATTTGCAAATTTAGTGAGTTGCTCGCCAACACCCTCATCCAGATCATTTATAAAAGTACTAGCCTGGTACCCGTACTTTGCTATGGTATTTAAGTTCCATTAATCCAGTTATTAATACTGATGATGTGAAGTTTGAAATGTAACATTTGTTGTAGGAATTCTAATGGAGAAGAATGTAGTGTAAAAAATTAAATGAGATGTACGTACTCCCCCCCCCCCACTGAAGGACCTCTCTGTAGACCACATTGGTGGTTCTGCCCTCAGGTGCTAGGATCACCAGGCTGCTTGGTAAGCTCACTCTGAAGCAGGCAACATAGAACTGTCCATTTAAGAAGCAGTCATCTGTTAAGTCAACTCCTGCCACCTTCCAAGAAAGTGATGGCCTTTCTACTGGTGTTCCTGGATTGTTTTGCTCATATGGAGACTGCGTTGTTCTGAGTGCCTCAGGGTCAGGGGTGCTAAATTTTAAAATCCAAGGGGGGGCGGGGGCTCGTGCATGTGTGCACACCAGGACCATGTCCCTGCCGCTGCTGCCTCCCCCCACCTGGCCACTCCTGCTTCCATCCCTCCCTCCATCTGTCCAGGGGCCAGCTGGGCATTTGCTTAGCTGGCCCCTGGACAGACAGAGGGAGGGAGGGATGGAGGCAGCCAGGGTAGGGGGAGAGAGAGAGAGAGGCAGCAGCAGTGGCGGCAGCCCTAGGAAGGGCCCAGGGATGTGCAGCAGCGGGTGCGTCATTTTCCCAGGGGGGCTTAGTCCCCCCCTGGGAAATTTTGGGGGTGGCTTGAGCCCCCCCGTAGTTGACACCTATGCTCAGGGTGATCTTGCAGGTACTTGGTGTGTGCAGCTCAGTGCCCCACAGGAGTACTATGTGCAAATGTTTTTGCTGCATTCCTAAATTGCCTCCTCCTTGAAGTGTTAAAGTATCCTGGCCCTGCTCCAACACCTGATAGACACCTGCCTGTCTGGTGTATGTGTGAGGGATTATGTTTAAAGGCATCTGGGAGGCTGGGCCAGCAGCAGGACTAAGGCAATCCTGCTGAGCAAACCTCCCTGGTGGCTGTAAGCATCTCACCTCCTCTTCTACACCTGACAGGAAGCTGCCTGTCCAGCATAGGAGAGGGCTGGGGAGGAGTATTAGAAGTCACTGTAGAGGCGGGGCCAGCAGGATCACTAAGGCATTACTGCTGGGGTGGGCTCCCTCATGGCTTTAAGCACCCTGCAACCACTGCTGCACCTGACAGACAACCACTTGTTAGGTGTAGGAGGAGAGGGGGAGTGTGTTGGAAGCCATCGTAAAGGCTGGGTCAGCAATGACACTGCACCTCACAGGTAGTTGTTGGCCATTCCTGATTCCCTCAACTGCCATTAGCTCTCTGCAGTCTCCTGTAACTGTTTTTTTTTTAACCTCAGAATGCTGAGCTCTGCAGCTGATCAATCAGAGAGTGGGGGGTGCAAGGAGGAAGCCACATAGGAATCAATGGGGGAAGCACATTTTCTCCCTTTTGATCCATTTAGGGGTCAAATTTCTAAAAGTCCCTTCTTAGTGAGCACCTATGCCATGGTATGAGCGCTCTCCCCGAATTTGGTGTTTCTAGGTCCAGTGGTTTGGCCTGGGAGTTGATTTTAAGATGAGGGGACTTTCATTGATATATATAGATGGAATAGTAGATTGGAATAGTAATTGTAATGTAACAATGAATACTACAGTGTAATGTAATTTAGAATGGTAGATTGGAATGTATTTCTCTGGTTTGGGGACAGAAAAGATGTACACTGCACAGCAAATCACTCCACCTCAAAGAAAAAGATGCTGTAAAATTACCTCCACACTTGAGAGGAGATGGATGGAGTGTAACAACAGGGACACAGTTAATTACTGCCAGCATTCCACAGTTAAGAAGGGTACATCTTCAGCTCAGTGTTCTCTCTAAGCCAAGTGAGTGTGAGCTAGCTCACAGTTTTTTAGCCTCCAGCTCACATATTTTGTCTTCAGTCAGGAAGGATGGCTCCAGGGCAAACTGATTTATGCAATAGCCAAATCGTTCACTCACAACTTTAATGTCAATAGCTCACAAAGTAGAATTTTTGCTCACAAGACTCTACAGCTTAGAGGAAGCATTGCTTCAGCTGCCATTGTAACTGAGTCCCTCCTGTGAGCTTGTCAATATTGCCTGGCACTGGTTGTCCAGGGGAGGCTCAGTCCCCCGGCCAAATCCAGGGAGGGGGGCTTGAGCCCCTCAGCCCCCCACCCCCAAGTTTACACCCATGGTTTCAACTAACTCCTTATTTCCTCAGCCAGCCACAACAAGTGTTATTATCTCTTGCAGCTCCATCAGCCAAAGTCTGATGGTTTAAGGCTTTAAATAGTCATTACCCTTTCTAGACTGGCTGCTGTGCATGTCTCAACCCCAAGGAACTTGAAAACTTGCTTCTTTGAAATGGGTTTGTGGCAGAAATGCTTGCCTTTTCTACAAGGATGGAACTAAGTTTCTGCTATAAACAAATATTGCCAAAAGTAGGTCAATCAGATTTCAATAATATTTTCAAAGGGCAAAAAGTGTAATAAGATTTTTCTTTATTATTATTTGTTTTAAACAGAAACAAACTGGATTTCATTTTCTTTAGGAAAGTGAAAGAAAAGATAATTTGTTTTGCTTACAAGGTCAAAAAGACAAATTGCCCTTTCTGTTGTTAAAAAACCAGCTTGAAAATTGGCTTGTAATTTGTCCTGAGTACAGAGAACACCGTGTTTCCATGCAAATGCAGTTAATGGACTTTTAAAATGCACAATAAATGGCAAGATTCTGAGGCAAAATAACAGTGCTATGAGGGACCATTACAATGACTTCAGATGAGTTACAACAGCCTAAATATTAAGTAAATATCCACTAAGTGCCCATTCCTAACAGGTAAAATGCCTGCAAAAATGAAGAGCTACATTCTCATGCCCTCCTGGTTATATATGGCTTGCTCAAAAATCACCCTTTTGTCTATGAAATTATATAGGCATGCAGCAGTACTTTAACAAAATTTATTTCAGCTGACTTGTTTAGGTGTCCCTCATAAGTGCAAAGCCTGACTTGAGTTCTAGCTATTGTCATAGTCCTGTGTATATACTTTCTTTTTTAACATACCCTTCCCCCAAAGGCACCTTTAATAGTCAGTACTTTAGCCAACACCTTTAAAAGCCAATAATTAACTAATAAATGGATGGATCACAGCAGGAAAATATAACCATCAACCTGTCAGTGGCAGGTGGTAAAGGCAATAATCATATTTTCAATCCAAGAATGATGGTTCCTTTTTTCCATAATGTTTTGCCTTCCTCCAGCTCCATTTTGAGGGACCCACCCAAGGAATGGGTGTATGTCCTAGGTACTGGTGGAAACAAAAACAAAGAAGCTGCTGGGGTGGTGAAGTGAAAGACAAAGATCTGGACAGCAGTTGATGGGGGCTAGAAGACACCTGGGACTCAATAAAGGCGGATATATGTAAGGTGATTGCAGAGTATGGAAAAGAAAGAAAAATGCTAGTTTGCAGAGGTGCCTGGGGAGGAACAGAGATTTGGAGCCCTGGTGGTGAGACAGGGAAAGAAAGGGGGAACCTGAAAATTAAAAGAAATTATACTGATTCATCTTTATCCAGCTTCTTCCTGCAATGCAACAATCTATTTCTTTCCCTCTTTTTTTAGAAATTTGGCATCTATTCCAAATCAGTTCCACTGTCTTGAACTCTGCAGGCATACCTGGTTAGGTCTCTGAAGTAGCACCTTCAGGCCCCCATAGTGAGACTTTGAAGCATAGACTGTAGCTGGCAGAAAGAGCTGGAACACAGAGCTTTCACCTAATGGCCCAAATGATCCAGCAAGGCAGTCCCCACAGGCCTCAGCTTAAGTAAGCTGGGAGGTAATTAGGCTGGGCTATATGGCCAGCAGGTGTTGGAACTCCTGAGACTGCACTGTGCTCTGGCCAGGATCCTGCAAGGAAGGATTATTCTCAGAGCACTGTTCTAGATCCACAGAGGGATTGTGCACAGCCAGTCTGGCTCTTTGCCTCCTTTGTATTACCTTGTCCCCAGTAGGATTGCCATGTTCCTCCTGGCAACTTCTGGGGGATGGAGGGACTTATGAGGAGAAAGAGAAAAGCTTAGGCTTCATTGCCAGCATTGCACAGGAAGTGATGTCATCACATCAGTGATGTCCAGATGATGCTCTGGAATTTGGACAAAACATTTATAGGAAATCTTGCTTCTACCATCGAGTTTTTGCTCAAATATCAGAGTGTCGCCTGGACGTCACTGGTATGATGATGTCACTTCCCACACAATGCTGGTGATGAGGCCTAGGCCTTCTCCTTTCTCCTAGTAAGTCCCGTCCCCCCCCGCCAGCTGGCTGCAAACAAAAACATTTCCTTTATTGGTATCTATTTGGACAAAACTCTGGCCTGAATAGTTCAGTTTAGCTCAGTCTCATCAGATCTCAGAAACTAAACAGAGTCAACCCTGGTTAGTATTTGGATAGAACAGAACCAAGGAATACCAGGGTTGCTATGCAGGTGCAGGCAAATCACCTCTGAACATCTTTTGTCTTGAAAACCCTACAGAGTCACCATAAATCAGCAGTGACTTGATGGCCAAAAATAAATAAAAAATAGCAGCAAAAGCTGACTGAGGTGGGCTAGTCCTAATATTATGATTAGATGAAACACAAGGACTGGACCTTTTGCTTAAAGATATGTTAAGGCTCAGGTACAGGAGATCAGGTTTGTCATTATGATTAACTCAGAAATGAGACTAGATTGCTATCCTTGGTGTGTTCTGCATCATCTTAAAAACCTTTTAAGTCTTCTGTAATATTTATCTTTGTTATAAACTCTGACCATTCTTTATGTAGCCAGAAGCTGAAATGATCTTAACTAATCAATATAATTGATTTTAGAATGAACCTTCTTGCAGTAGATACCTGAAAATCTCAAATATTCATTCTACCAATTTTTGTTGGAATTTTATTCCCATGTCATACTCATGAGTCTGATCAAGACTGCTTCTCCCCCTGACTTTTTGGCATCCATGGTCTGAAAGCAAGGTATTCTTTAAAAGGCTCTTTCCCCATCTTCTTAGGGTGTTGTAAGTCTGTAGGTATTCTGGACAAACAGATACATGTGATTTTACATTCGCAGTAGAAATATGGGGAGTTAAAGATAGAGGCCAGTATAAAACAAGATATAATTAAAATAACAACCAGCACACCCAGAATGGGTATGAAACACTCCCAACTAACAGACTGATTCCATTCAATCTAAATGTTTATAAAACTTGAAAGCAACTGGGGGTATGTGGAACTTGGAGGGTATGTAGACAAGCATCCAGGGGAGGTCCCCTGCAACTTCCCCCCACATTTTCCAAAATACCTTACAACTTTGATGGCTCTAGTTTGCACAGGATCCATTACATAAGCTCCTGAATCTCCCGAACCTGCACCTGTCAAAATGACTGTCTTTCATTGACAGGCAGTCATTTTGTCAGGCACAAGTTCAGGAGTGTATAGAACAAATCCTGTGCAAGTTAGAGACACCACACTTGAAAGGGATTTCTGACTTATATTCCTTTTGCTCTCCAAGTTTGATGAGGATTGGAGTTATGGAGTCTGAGTTACTGCCACCCAAAGAAGGTGCCCCAGGAAAGGCAGTCATTTCCACAGAAAGCACTTTCCCAGTTACCTTCTTGGGGGGGAGGGGGGTATGTAACTTGGTAATCCTCACCAAACTTGGAGGGCAGGTAGAGGAGGGTCAGCAAGAGATAAATGTGAGTTTGGTGTTTCTAGCTTGCACACAATCCATTTTGCCAGGTCATACACCTCACAAACTGAACCAATTCGTTTGTCTGCTAAAAGTTCATGAGAGTTCGTGGTTCACATTTACCTGGTTTGTACCTATCCCTACACGGGAATAAACCCCACTGAATAAAATGGGTCTTACTTCTGAACAGACCTGTTTTGGATTGCTTCCTATATGTGGGGTAAAAGCTGGCAACTAGGTTTATTGCAGGGTTTGATACCTGGGTTTTTTATTTTGTTAGGTGGTCCATGGTTGTTGGTGAGAAGCTATTTTAGATTAGGACACTGTCTTTAGGCAAATAAAGGCCTGCCACCCAAGTCCAGTATGAGAGAAGTATCATTCTCCAGTATGGGTTGCAAATCACTGATAATACCCTGGACTGGTTTGAGTTATGAGCTGTAAGTGATCTTTATCATAGATATACACATACAGTTGTATGTTTCACAGGTTCAGTATTTCACATGTTTGGCATAGATGCAAGAAAACTACATGGTTGTTTTGAATTTCAATTAAATGCTTGTTTTTTGAAAAAGCAGCCATTCTAACAGCTGGCATGCACAGCTTAATCTTTACTGAAACTTATTTTTATCTTAAACTAGGAGTAAGGCCTGTTGTGGGAAGAAATACAACGGGCTCTAGAAGGAAGCTCCAGATAAGTGTCCTGGCTGTGGCTGGTGTGGCAGCAGAAGAAAGGGGAAAATAGAGGGAGACAAACCATGTTTATTTCCTTCTGGTTAGTTATAAGGCAGGGCTGTCTCAAGTCATTTTGCTGCCCCAAGTGGGTAGTATGGGAAGACATCCTCATAGTAACAGGTATGGTTCCCTCCACCCCTGACTTAAGTTGATTTGGGGTTGTGCAGTGGCAGCTAAGGCAGAAAACTACCTCCTCCTGCATGATGTCTTCTGGGTCCCAAGGGTCTGGAAAGTGGTTCCATAGCCAGTTAACAGGGTTGCCAACTCTGGGTGGGGAAATACCTGTAGATTTGAGAGGTAGAGCCTGGGGAGGGAAGGGGTGGGGAGGGACCTCATCAGGGTATAATTCCATAGTGTCCACTGCTCAAAGCAGCCATTTTCTCCAGGAGAACTGATCTTGGAGATCTCCAGGAGCTACCTGGAGGCTGGCAATACTAAGGGGAGGAGCAGACCTGTAGATTTGAGAGGTAAAGCCTGGAGCAGGCAGGGTTTGGGGTGCAGAGGGACCTCAGCAGGGTATAATGCCATTGAGTCCATTGCCCAAAGCAGCCATTTTCTCCAGAAGAACTGATCTTGGAAATCTACAGATGCTGCCTGGAGGCTAGCAATACTAAAGAGAGGGGCAGACCTGTAGATCTGAGGGATAGAGCCTGGAGAGGGCAGGGATTGGGGTGCCCATAGCAGCCATTGTAATAGCTGGGAAATTTTCTGTAGGGGAAATGATGTGCAGTGGCTGGAGAACACCATAATTTCTGGGAGATTTCCAGGCCCCACAGGGAGATTGGCAACTCCAGTGACCGTTTAAGGGAAGATTGGGAGATGTATTTTACCTCAGGACACATTCAATGACTCAATAGCAACAACAAACTGTTTAGAATGTTAGAGGCAAAGGCCAATTAGGCTGCATATGCAAATGACCTCTGTGTTCCAACTGACTATTGAGGGGACAGGAACAACAAACTGTTTAGAATGTTGGAGGCAAGACTCAGGCAACACAGCCAGTGGATAGGGACAGCTTGAGTGACACATCAGGCAGCCAACTGATTTTGGCAAGCATAGAATGTTGCCACTCAAAATTCCTTTTATATATAAGGACAGGATGTAACAAAAGTATCCTGAAAACAAACCATCATAAATCCTTACTTTCACATATCTACTTCTCTCTCCTTTCATCAACTTAGGCTGAGATAAATCAATATGAACATTTTCTGACATTTTCCCATGAATAGTGCTTTGCATCTGTGTACTTGTCAATGCTTCTATCAAAATTGATATTTCTAGGAACAAATCCACATGCTTGCTTTCTAAAATTAGCTTGTCTAGTGAACTCAACTGAAAATCTTTTCAAACTTTATTTTTAATCAAAGAATGGTACAGATTTATTGCATAATTTTAAAAAAATCCTGTAAAAATCTGGGTTACTCTTAACCAGGATATCACTGAAGATTTTTTTTCTTTAAATATGAAAATCTTATTCTACAAATACATTTGTGTGATGTTGAGCTGCTTTCGTAATGCTTTGGAGTGACAAAATAAGAAATGGATCTTATCCATATATTTTCTTTGATACATTGTAGTAAGTTGTAAATACGTAGAAATATTATTATAAACAACAACAACCATTTTAAAAAAGACTAAGAAGCACTAGTAGATGGACAAGACAGAGGTTGTCCAATCTGCCCTGGCTAGTCTTGATATCAGAGGAAGACTCTTCAGAGGGCAGGGGTTTGGCAAAGGAAAACAAGTCGAGGTAAAATGCTGGAAACTGATACAGAAAATAGAGGAGATGATAATACAAGGCCCAAATGATTTGGAAAATGCTCTGCTGCAGAAAACTATAATTCTTTGAGTATCATAACTCCAGGCCTTGGGAGATCTTCACACACTGCAGATTATATTTCCCCCATTCTAGAAGTCATAAAAACATTAGGTAGGCATAGGAGTTCATGGAGATCTGACAAACATCTTACACATGCATACTGAATAGCTGCATCTCCAACAGGTTTTTCCACTGTACCATGTTATTACTCCAACCTACCATCAATGACATCCAGAATCTCAGACGTACCACTGAAGATAAATCTTGAAAGTGTAAAATATTAGTGACTTGATTGCAAGCAGAAATAATGCAAGAGAATCTAGGTGGAAGTGTTCTCGCTGATTTCACCAGCAACAGTCCCCTAACTTTGTGCCAGCAAGGATCCCCTTGTTCTATCAAGGCCTTATTCCGGTCAGTTAAAGCAATATTTGTGATGATATATTATGGCAAAAATGAAATTGATCATATTTGTCTAGAGAGGACATTTTTGAGCATATTGGTTAACACCTGCAAGACCTTTAATTGCCTTGGTTCCACATACCTGCAGGACTGCCTATCCCAATATGCCCCATCATGACAGTTCACTTATCCAAGAAAAGCCTCCTGAGTATACCACCCTATAAGCAGCTAATATCAGCAACTGCATTCTGTGTTGTCACCCCATTCTTGAATGATCTTCCTGAGCAGGTCAGGAAGGTACCTACACTTCTATCATCCCACAGAATGTGCAAAACATAAACATTTGGGAGGGTATTTTTTTAATGAAATCAGATTGTAGTCTATTAAAATAGTTATTGTATGTATTATCTTGCTTATATTCCACCATGTTGTATTTTTGTTATCAATGCTCAAGATCCTTTACTGTATCCCATGCCTTAGACAGTAACAAATAGAAAATCACAGAAACACCTATATCAAAAGAGGAGAAGGAGGAGGAGAAGCAGCAGCAGCAGCAGCGATTGGATTTATATCCCACCCTTCACTTGGAGTCTTAGAGCGGCCTACAAACTCCCCTTCCCACCCCACCCCACCCCACCACAGACACCCTGTGAGGTATGTGGGGCTGAGAGAGCTCTTTTCAGAGCTGTCCTTGAGAGAACAGCTGCAACAGAACTATGGCTTGCCCAAGGTCATCCAGCAGCTGCAAGTGGAGGAGTGGGGAATCAAACCTGGTTCTCCCAGATTAGAGTCCACATATTTAACCACTACACCAAACAATCATGATAACCTAACTAATTAACAATTTTTATATTTAAATGAATAGCGCATTACATATAAAATGTGAAAAATTGCATTACAAACTTGTTTCTCCTTATCTACAGTTCAAAACCTTTGAAGGATTCAGTAATAGGAACTTCAGTCCTTCTGTGTAGAGAGTTCATCAAAACAGGAAGAGTCTTCTTAGAGAGGAAAACATTTCACACCTCATTAGTGTATCCTAATTAAGGAACATCAAGTCCTGCTGACACAGAAGCCAGCATGAAGACCATGTTTCAGGAATTTTTTCAAAGCAGGAAAAAAGCATATTCTAAAGATTTTCAATGATTTTTCAAAGCAGGATACAAGACCATAATTTGCACTATTAAAAACATATCAAAAATTTTAACAACGGCTACATGTCAAAACTTTAGGCTATACAATGTTTTATAGAGTTTTTCTTACAATTAATAGCTGAAATTTAAACATGAACATAAAGACTGCTCTGAAATGGGAAATGATTTAGACTGGGGTTGATGTTTAATATCAGATCTTATAATAACATCCTTAATATTTCAAGTTCTTCTATATTCAATAAATGGAGGTAGTTGGCAGCCTGGAACTTCTTGTAATAAATGTCAATATTTTAGTATAGTATGACATATCTGTTTGGATGCTGGAGTAAAGTCAAGAGCTCAAAACAACCTATTATTTGGTGTCTTTTTTGATCAATCATTAGAGATTTTCTGTAATTCATTAACTCTCAACTGGTATTATTAATTACTAGGAATTAGGCCTGTTGTGGAAATAAATACAACAGAAAGAGGCTCTGGGAGAGTGCCTTGGGCACTCAGTGTCAGTTTGCTGTGGTAACCTCAGAAGGGTATAATGACACAGAGTCCACCATTTTCTCCAGAGGAACTGATATCTGCTATCTGAAGAACAGCTGTAATTTTGAGTGATCTCCAGGCCTCACCTGGAGATTGGCAACAGTTGTTTACATGGAGAAAATGGCTGGTTTGCAGGGTGGAGTGTATGGCATTGTACCTGTCTGAGGTCCTACCACTCCTCAAACCTCACCCTCTCCAGGCTCCACTCCTCAAATCCCCAGGAATTTCCCAAACTGGATTTGGCAACCCTATCTCCTTCCCAGCCAAGCATCAACCTGTCATTATCCACCTCTCTGATTTCAGCTTTCCATCTCCTTCCCACTCCCTCCTAGAGATCAGTTATAATTCTGAGAGATCTCCAGCCCTCATATGGAGATTGGCAACAGTGGTTCCCCAGGAGGAAATGGCTGGTTGGGAGGCTGGAGTCTATGGCATTTTACCTGTCTGCAACCACTGTATACCATGCTCTTTCAGAGGGTAGGGCTGCCAGTCCCCAGTTGGGGATGGGGGATCCTCTGGTTTTGTGGGCTCCTGCCTTCTGAGTGATATCACTTCTGAGTGATATCACATTGGTGATGTCAGGGGCGGCATTTTATTTTTTGGGCAAAAATCTATGGTTTGAGGGTGATTTTACCATAGAGTTTTGCCCCAAAACCCAAGCATCACCCCTGATGTGCCTACGTCACTTCCAGGTAAAGTAGGCACAGTGCGCAATGTCACTTCCACTGATGTCGGCAAGTCAGGGTGATGCTCCTAGCTCCCAAAGCATCCCTCCGATCCCTCTGCCAGTGTCTTGAAGGGACTTGGCAATGCTATCTGAGGGTCATCCAACAGGTGGGAAATGCAACATACAGGTGAAGATCTGAAATTTTCCTTTAATAAGTAGAGAAAAGCTTGCAGATCTTAGGTTCCAACAAATGTAAGGAAACCATGTGAGCAATTCATTTATTTAGCTTTTTTTTATCCTTCCCTTCCTCAAAGGATGCCAGAACTCAGGGCATCATTTCCTTATCCTCACCACAACCTTGTGACATAGGTCAGGCTAAGAAAGACTGGTTCAAGGTCACCCAGCAAGCTGCTTGGAAGAGTTGGGATTTGAGCCCATGTCTCCCAGCTAGTAAAACACTCTAATCACTGCACCATGCTGGCTCTGCCACTGTACCATGTCATCCGCATGGAAGTCAGATTCTGGTGCAGTCCTATATCCTGGATGACACAGCTAGATGACATAGTGAAGATGCATGAACTTTTATATGTTCAGTTTCTTTTGTGATTATTTCATGTACAAGCAGCTTTACTTCATCTCCCAAAGTTTATTTCCTCTGTTTGACTACTCTGCTCAGTTTTAGACAAACGTTTTACACTTTCTTTACCAATATTTTAGTACACCTGTTTTCCGACTGTTATTTTTAGCATTCAGCATGTTTATAATTCTATCTTGATGTGAATATTCTGTGGACTATTGCATAGGTAATGTCTAAATCCATTTGGGGGGAAAGACATGTGAAAATGCTAAGCTGACTACAAAAGGCTTCCCTTTAAACCCAACACTCCACACTGTTGAATGTATTCTGGAACATTTATCTGTCTCCTGATTTTGAACCACTGGCAAAGCAATGGCCAATCATTCTGAGCCAGCAGCATAACAAAAGAATGAACATCAGCCAGAAGAGCTGCAAGTTAGGGGGGAGACATAATCCCCAAAGAATATTCAGTTTATTTGTTCAGTCTAAGCTTGCTGTAAATTGGTTAGGAGCTAGCAGTTTATCCCTCAGTTTAAAAGAACCTACATGAACCATCAAAAATTATTAACATTAATATAGATTCAGGTGGGTACCCATGCTGGCCTGAAGTAACAGAATAAAGTTTGAGTCCACTGGCACCTTTAAGTCCAAAATTTTTTAATTCTGGGTATAAGCTTCTGTATGCATGGACACTACTTCTAAAGAGTAGTGCATGCATTCGACTTCTGGAGGAGAGCAACGAACAACAAGGAAGGAAAAAGCCAGCAAAGGGAGAAAGAGTATGTGTGGGGGGAGCAACAACGGGATTTCCCCTCCTGGTCAAGCCCCCATGGATTCCCAAAGTGCACACATCTATTGTTAAGTATTAAGCTGGGAGACGATAAATCAAATGCAGGCTTTTATTCAAAACATTGTTCTGCTCAGGGACAGCTCTAGCAAAAGCGGCACTCAACTTATAGTATTCTAACAAATAACTATATACATTGTAACTGGAAACACACAGTCTCATTGGACCTAAGCAGGGCTCTGTGACTGATTCCTTGGATTGGCTTCAGGACCAATAAGGACTCTTTATTCGGCAGCCAATAGGAATGAGGCAGTTAGGATACCAGAGCCCTGACAATGCAATGCAACATAACATAATAGAACATAACATCTATATAACTGAACATCTTGATTTTGCAGATACCAGATTTAAGCACCTTCTGGCCCCTTTTTAATCAGTTTTTTTTGTTTGTGTTTGAAGTCCATTAGAATACTTTACACAAATATTACATGCCAATCTATTAAAGAAGTTTAAGTGTAATGTCTTATGCACATTTGTGTGTGTGAATAACAAATCTTAACTATTCTTGGTGTGTATTCTAAGACAAGAGAGATGTGCTGGAATTAAATGTTTCCAGTGTTAAGCAAATCATTCTTCTTTTCTGACAGCGTAATATTACTGTGGTAGTATACCCCTGATGCCTAGGCTATATCTAATTGAAACAACACTTTTTACTGTCAAGTTGAGTAGAAGTCAAATGCATATAATTTGTTTCAGTTTTGTCATCCCACACGCATGTTGCATACAAAGTCAGTGGCTAATGGGGAAAATGTAAATCAGCTTATAAATAACTTTACAGGACTTGCATTGCTAATACAATGCTACAGAGCATCTCAAAGAGAATTAAATTTCCATATTAGGGTACTATAAGAAGTTTATAGCTACTAGATCTCAGTATGAAAAACATAGGGCAAAGACAGAGATCTCAAGCCACAGTTCACATGTTTGGCTCTCTCTTCACATACCCATGCCCTTCATCATCTCCTCCTCTCACATTCACTTTCCCACTGCTGCTCCTTAGCCATTTCAGACTATATTTTCATTGCCCCTAAATGCATGCAAAATAAAGCAAAAAGGAACTAATCATAAAACCAAGTAAATTTAGTTTATGAGTGGGGGGTTGAAATCGACGATTACATGTACAGTATTGCTTTAAACTTGATGCTGTTTTGGAAGCCCTAGCAGACAATCATAACTTTAAGATCAACGGGGCAGTATAATCCTGTGGGTATCAGGCAGCCCGAGGCTAAAACCCAGTGGCAGGGCAAGTGCCCTGCCAAAGCAAATGCAGCAGTGACAGGATGGCAAGGCTAGATTCCAAATTGAGGGCACTCACTATTCTTAGGTTTTCAGTGGACCCTGCAGATGTATCAGCTGGGCACATAAGGATGGCAGGTTACTCAAGGGGAGCACAGAGCTGGACAGTATACTTGACCCTGCCCTCTGCTGGTACTAAGCCACAAGTGGTGAAGAGGGAGATGTGGGAAATTATGGCCAACTCTGCCTAGGCATGATAGAGCAGTCCTTTAGTGCTTGGCAAAGACCCATTGCATTAGTGCTGAATTCTGATGGCAGCACAATCTTCTGCATAGATTACCAAAAGGCCAACAAGGTTCATATCAAGCCTAACGCTCCCTAGAAGTTAAAAAATCTAAAAGGGGGGGTTGGGTTTGTATTTTGGTCACATTACGTGAAGACAAGAGTCACTGGAAGACAGTAATACTAGGAAAAGATGGATTGTCTTAATCAAGGCCCTCATTTTGATAAAAATGGATAAATTAAAGGTTGCTTCAGTAAATTTTAATGGTCTGAATTCTCCCTCAAAATGATCTAAAACATTCAATTGGTTAAAGAAGCAAAATGCAGATGTAACATGCATTCAAGAAACCCGTATAAAGAAAAAGCACGAGCAAATTTTGAATAACAATAAATTGTACAAAGCTTATAAGGCCTCCACAGATGAAAAGAAAAAAAAGGTGTTATGGTTTATATAAGAGATCAACATACAAATATTACAGAAGAATTAAGAGACTCTGATGGAAGATATATTTTGCTGAAAATTAGATTCCCTGAAAGCAAAAATTTTATATTAGCATCAATATATGCTCCAAACAATGCTAAAGAAAATGTTTATGAGATTTTTTTCCAAATGTTATTGGATTTTAAAGATGGAGAGATTACGAACTTTGGAGATATGAAAAATGACAGATCCAGAAAATCAAAGGAAAGCAACCTTTCCAAAAATGTTTTCAGTTATATGGAAATGTTACATTTAGAAGATGCATGGAGAACCATTAATCCTAATTCCATAGACTATAACTTCTTCTCTGACAGACATCAAACATAGTCCATAATTTTTTTTTTTGCAATTTTTATTGCATTTTTTACTCTACACCTACACTAAAAAAACTACATACTATCCTACCCTAAGGTATACAGAAAATGTGTTCATAATGCTAATAATACTAACATCATTAGTTACTGAAAAGCTAAATTATTTATTGGCATACATTGTTAATTCATTCTT
This sequence comes from Lepidodactylus listeri, assembly GCA_029233225.1. NCBI lineage: Eukaryota > Metazoa > Chordata > Lepidosauria > Squamata > Gekkonidae > Lepidodactylus > Lepidodactylus listeri. The sequence goes on along the minus strand of JARCFY010000001.1, from coordinate 109,827,750 downwards.
GCTGTTTTCAAGCAAAAATTTAATGTTAGACCTTTGAACCACATACAGCAGAGGAAACAATCTAAGTAATAAATTTTAAGATTACAAGGCTTGGTGTGTTATTACAGCAAACAAAAAACAGTTATAAAACTATTTCTCCTTTGATTCTCTTCCTTTCTTCTTGTCTTTCTTCTTCCTAGGGGCAGCCGCCCCTTTCTTAGTGTTAGAGGCTTCTCCATCTTCAATTTCTGAGCTTTCAAATCCATACATACTCTCCTGCTCTGCCAGTGAATCGTCTGGTTCAGTCTCTGTTTTCTTCTTGTTGTTCTTTTTCAAAAAAAATCTTGCTTGTTTGATGGAGTCAATTTTAAATTTCTTATCTTTGTAGCTGAACAACAGTCCCTCCAGGATGTCCCATCTGTAAGAAATAGTCTCTGACTGCAACCATAAAGCCAAACTCCTATAAGCTTTCCTTCTCTTTCTTATTTCAAATGGAATGTCTTTTAAAACTTTGATTTCTTCTTCCTGTATCTTCAGAACAGTTCCATTCGTGGCTTTTAACACCACGTCCCTGGTTGATCTTTTTGAGAATCTCACCACAATTTCACCTGGCAGTTTCTTCTTTTTAACATATTCTGGATATGTCCTGTAGGTCATATCCATATCGCTTTGAATTGTCGCTGCTTGCCATCCTGTCACAGGTGCCAATGCTTCACTTAATATTTTCTTAAGATTCTCTCCTTTTGATTCAGGAACATTCTGAAATCTCAAAAAGTAGTTTGATCAGTCCATTTGAAGCTTTAATACGTTGTCACTTTGAAGATATTTTTCTTTTTCAATTTTCTGCAGTCTTGAATCATTTTTTTCAACCGCTGTTTTGACATCCAGGAGGTTCTGTTGGAGCCTTTCCTGTTTTCTATTTGACTCTCTCATTTCAGTTTGCATCATCTCCAATTTAGTATTGATTGAAGCCAGTTGGTCCCCTAGGGGTCGCAGTGCCGCTGTCAATGCCACATTCAGCTCTGTTCCACCTTTTGAAGTAGGAAGCGAACTTCTGAGTCTTGGAGAAGCTCTCCCTGGCATTTCTTCCTGCAGTCGCCGATTGTTTACAGTTAGATAATAGATCTCAAAGGGGACATTCTCAATTTGTCACACCGGTACCTTTCACAAGCTCTTCCTCTGCTCCATGCGATCCACCACTCCAACGCATTTATAGTGCCTCCAAAACAGCCGCAGGACCATGGGAAAGTCTCCGAGTAAGTTATGAGGGAGGGATGGGGTGATCCGATCCTCCTAGCCCACCCCTTAATGCTTCATATCAAAAGATCAGGAGACTCACGATTCAGCCATTGTGTATCTGATAGACCCTCACCTCTCCACTCTACATTTTCTGAAGCTTCACGGCTGTGCTTCCAGTAGCCCAAGGGCTTCCTCCAGCAGGCGAACCTCTAGGGGCAAAAAGGAGCCTCAATCCTGCGATCACCACCGCAGGGAGAGGCTACCTTCAAGCACCCCAGGCAGGGACCCTTTCCTAGGCTCCCTGGGGGCCCAGCACCAGTCTGGAACCCCTTCAACCTGCCGAGAGCGGGTCGCCTCTCCTGCAGTTGCAGAGAGAAGCACCCACCATTAAAGCACCTGAAACCGAAAGTCCAAACGTAGTCCATAATTGACATGTGCTGGTTATCTAAAACTCTAATCATGAACTTGAAAACTATTGAAATCCAACCAAAGTTAATTGCTAATCATAATCAACGTGGCATCCTGGCAAGGAAATGAAACTAGAAAAAGAAGATGGAGAATGAATTACAACCTTCTGTTATAAGACAATATATTTTAAAAATGTGAAAGAGACCCAGAAGAAATTTTCAGATTAAATATAACAGATAAAATCTCATTGCAACCATCTGGGAAGCTAGTAAAGCACTTATGAGAGAAAATTTTATAGTGACCACTTTCAAGAAAAACAAATTAAGAAAACAACTGAAACAAATCTTTTAGCATCATTTTTTAGCCTCAGCATAGTTACATACAGAACAGCCCCTCTACCTAAAGGTTTTTGTTTTCCCCTGTGGGGGCTGTTCTGTATGTAACTATGCTGAGGCTAAAAAATGCTTCTACAACTCTACAAGGACTAAAACTTTCTATGTTAATTCATTCTGTAATTGTAAAGGTCACTCCATTATTTATGCTATCCAGTGTCCTTGTGGAAAAAATATGTGAGGTTAACATCAAGGCCAGTGAAAGTAAGAATTGGGGAACACAGGAGCTGTATTAGATTAAAGAAAAGGAATGCTCCACTTGTTAATCACTACCTGGATTTGGGCCATACTGAAAACCAGATGAAGTTCTGGATTATTGAAACAGTTCAGACTACAAATTCAAACAGGCTTAAGCTTCTCCAAAGACGTGAGTTATTTTGGATTCATCATTTACAGACATCTGCTCCTCAAGGACTGAATGAAGAACTGGATTGGATCTGCTGCGTTTGAAAAAATGTTCACCTGTTCATTGCCCCTCCCAACTTGTAATCCCTTCCTTGCCTAAGAGCATGGTGCAATACATGGAGGTGATTGCATCATCCCTGGGTCCACTATATAGGATTGTAATCTCAGCAGTTTGTGACTTGACTATTTCACTTGATGGAAGTGACACAGATTACTGACAAATGGGACATTTGATACCAGGTCTGTTGCCTATTTAAATATCTTTTGGAAATTACTTCTAGGCTAAATTAATTCTGTAGCATATTAACTTTCAACTCTAGTAATTATGATTATTTTATTTTTATTTAGACTAATTTGGAGAATTCATGCTACTACCACAGGCTTATTTGAATTGTAGCAAATATATAGCATTCAAGGTAGTCCCAGGGTAAATTTATTACTAACCTATTATTACATATATTTATTGTTTACACAAAAGTAATCTTTTTTCTCTCCCCCCCCCCTTTTTCCCTACAATTTCAGACAGCAACACCTGGTCTTATATATATTCACATATGTATATACAAAATTCTGTATGCATTTTTGGATGTGTGTCACTTTATAATAAGGAATATTGACCACTGAGGAAGGCCCATAGGGTCCTTAGGTCAAAGGTTTTATCCATCAGCTTGATATGCACTGCAGTTAGTTATTTATGAACCTAGTTTTAAACGTCTGATATTTGGACTGTCTCTTTTAATTTAATTTTGTTTTATTTATGTGTACAACCCAATAAATGTCTATATTTTCCATTATAATTCTTTTGTTAGCTTGACCCTCTCGGTTCACAGCTATTTGTTGGGTTGAGTTTTCCCCCCTTTTTGTCTTTTGACAGAGCAGAATGCACCATTTTTATAGGAAAAATGTAGCCCAAGGCAAGGCTAACATGTGTGCCTCAAAAACAATACCATGATTGGCTTTTGGGGGGATAAAAGGAAAAGATTTGATGGCTTTCCAATGGATGGACAAAGACTGAAGGAACCTTGTGAAAGTTTGCATGAATGTTGATAATGGTGTTTGATTAGCTTTTCTGATATGATTTGAAAGTGTTAATGGTTTTCTGATGACTGAGTACAGAATGGGAGAGGCTATTAGATTATAAGAACGTAAGAACATAAGAGAAGCCAATGCTGGATCAGGCCAGGGGCCTATCCAGTCCAACACTCTGTCACACAGTGGCCAAAAACACCAGGTGCCCTCAGGAGGTCCACCAGTGGGGCCAGGACACTAGAAGCCCTCCCACTGTTGCCCCCTCCAAGCACCAAGAATACAGATCATCACTTGCCCCTGACTGAGAGTCCTATCTATACCTTGTGGCTAATAGCCACTGATGGACCTCTGCTCCATGTGTTTCTCTAATTCTCTCTTGAAGCCGTCCATGCTTGTAGCTGCCGCCACCTCCTGTGGCAGTGAATTCCATGTGTTAATCACTCCTTTTATCTGTTCTAACAGATGTTCCTTTTATCTGTTATATGAAAGGCCTGTCAATAAAAGTGAATGGGAGAAGAGGAACCATGGCCAGGTGTGATGAGGTCAGCCAGGGCAGGTGATTGCTTTCCTTAGAAGCCCACTGTTGAGGTTAAGTATCTCTTTTAAAATGGAGGGGAGAGCTAGTAGCAAGTCAGTGACCTGAGTCACCTCCCCAAAAATAGTTTCTCAGGCTTGTCTATTACCATCTTCCATTTTGTTTGTTTCCAGATCCATCTCAGTCCCATTTCCAGGCCAAGCTGTACTGTATATATGATTTTCAGGGTGATAATTTACAAGTGGTGCCTTGAATAAGACTGACCTTCTGCCGGAGGGTTCTGGCTGCTAACAAATCATTTGCCTTATCATGATCCCATGTCAATTAGGACTGAATCCTTTAACTGGAGATGCCAGAGACTGAGCATGGGACACTCAGCAAGCAGTCTTTCAAATCAATGATGACCCTCTTGTAGTAGACTGTTCTTTCCTTAGTTCTGTGTAATATCTACAAAGGAGAAACTGTGTGGGGATAAGGTGTAATCAGACTCCTGCTTTCATGCAACCATTTCAGTTTTGCTGTTGTACTGTTTTTGGCACAAAACTGTCTTGATTACTAAGGGAATGAATTATTATAGAATGTGTGTGTTAAATGCCATCAATTTACTTCCGACTTACGGCAACTCCTCTAAAATGTCCTGTTGTTAACAGTCTTGCTTAGGTCTTGCAAACTGAGTGCCGTGGCTTCCTTTACTGAGTCAATCCATCTCATGTTGGGTCTTCCTCTGTTCCTAATAAAAGAGAAATATAATAAAGTAGTAAAATCTACAAATAATTAATTGTTGGTATATGTAAGCTCATGTATAAGACTTGCTGAAAGAAGGATTACCAGCACCCTGTCACACAGAGGCAAACTTTGAGTCCGTCTTGGACAAAGCAATGAAATGATATTTGTAAACTGATTTACTTTGATCTTCCCATTATTAATAATATGATTTTGTTCAATGCTCACTTCAGTGTAATTCTACGACTACATGTACTCATAAAAATGAACTTGTTTTTTTAGTTTTACTTATACAGGTGGTTGGTGAATCAGCTTTACAACCATTAGTGTCTTCAGTATAGTTTCTAGTTTTCTGCCCCATTTATGAAAAATTAAAAGCTGGAAAAAAAAAGTTTCTTTTCTGGGAATCAAACAATGCTTCACTGAAGATTGTTTGTTACAGAATGTAAATCATAATGGATAAAAAAATGTTTCACTAAACAAGAATGGTTAAGAAAGCACATAAAGGCTGTCATCAGTCAGTAATAACCTGATGTCAGGTGACACATTTATTATAGTATTTAGTGCCATGGCAATAAAATGAGAGTGTACTTGTCAGAGATTATTTACAATTGTCAAATCAAGTTATTTAGTTACTGACATGACAGCATTCAACTTCAATATATTTTTCCTTCTGTTGTACTTGTGAATCTAGCAACAGGAGCATGTCAGTGTTTCCACTTTTTTGGTTCTGGTTTTATTATTTGATCAGGGTTTTTTTTTAATGCTTATTATTTTACAATGTCAGGGTTTTAATTGTTTCATTCTGGGATTCTGAATACCCAAAGCAAGTCTTTGATTGATTTTGCTTCCTTGCTTTTAAGCAAACCTGTGATCTCTTACTATCTTTGTTCCTTAAGATTGAAGAAAGAAGGGAAACAAAAATAATAATCTATCTGTCACTCATAGTTCTTTGTTTACTTTGACTTCTCTTTCAGCGAGGGTAATAAAAATCAATAAAGTAGTTTCACTTCTATACAGTCACAGTTTGGAAACTGTCCTGCATTGGAATTGAATGCCATGATTCTGCAAACATGCTTCCCAGGGTTTTCTGATCAATACGTGACAACTTTCAATTGTTAAAATTGGTATGTAGAGATAGACACATATTGCTATATAAGCTGGTGTCAGTTAATTAATTCTAAGCTTCCATTATTCTGTAAACTGTCATGGAGTGTTTGAGTATGAGTTCATTTCATGAAAGTAAGTATTCATGAAAGTATTCATCAGCAAGAAGGCATGTTCATGATAAGCTTAGCAAATGATGATCATGGAAATATGCATGCTTTAATTGGTGACAGTGAGTAGTCATGTTTGTATCATATTTTGTATCAGCACCTTTAAACACTCAAAAAAGTTCACTTTTATTCACCAGTCAAAATAATTTTAAAATATATTGCAAATGTTTTTTAAAAAGATTTCTTAGCACAGCTGTCCCTTTCCCCCATCTTTGCCATTCAATCAACCCATCCAAGAGAGGAGTATTAATTTACAAAAGATATGGCTTTGTTACAGTGTATTCAGTGTTATTCAGAAGCAAGTCCCACTGTATGTAGGAATGCATGGCTCATAGCCATAATTGTGCTTTTGGTGGTGGTGGGAAACTGCATGGTTCATTATTCTACAAGCCCTGTCCATTTTGTGTACTTGTCTGTCAAAGCCAACTGTGTTTTCTGACTGATCTCAGAGAACTTTGAGTATTCTCATACTACTGTCGAAGTCGGGAACTGTAGCTCAGTTTAGATTCTTGTGTGCAAAAATTATCTCAAGCATGAACTTCCTTATTTCACTCTGCAGCTCAAGGGGTTCATTTTTTTCCTCTTAGGTATTATAATATATCTCAGGACAGTTATGTTTTTAGTGCATAAGTCCTTTTTTCATTTAAATCATATGACAGGGAATGGCGAAATTAACACTGTCTTAGTTGTCTAAATACAAAATGCCAGTGCTTTGCCTCCCATCAAAATACTAATGAGTTTCAATGGTTCATGGTTGTATTGGTTATGAAATGAATAATTGTAGTTAGCAGTTTAACTTTTTTTCTTTAAAAAAGAAAGCTGTAATGATCAGTTTACTTACACATGTTTCACAAGCCAGTGCAGTACAAGCACTGCAGAATAAACACAGTATATAACAAGCAAAAAGCCTTCAGCAATCTATGGTGGTATGGATGGAAGGGTGAAATGGGAAAACAGAGCCCTGGCATGAAAATGTCAGACACAGAAGTTGTGTGAAACTGGGTTTTATTAACCGAAAGCTGATATGTGCACATAAATTCCCTCTCCCTTCCAAGTGCAGAGTACCCTATCTGCTGTGCAACCAAAGTGGTGGCAGTGTTATAGACAATCTCATCCTGGTCCAAAGCTCTGAGCAGCATACTGTTGGTCATTTATATTCCTTGCCTGCTCACCTATTTGTACACTGAAAGGCACTGTTACTTCACCAGCCTTTTATATGCTAAAAAACACTCAAGTTCAAACTAATAAAGCCCAGCATCAAGCATAGCATCTTCTCACTCCCCATCCCAATAAACCATGAGAAATTGGCTTGGGAAACCTCCTCCATCAGGAAATGCCTCAGGGTGTTCAAAATAAACCCCCTGACTCTTCCAGCTATACATCCAAGTAGGGACTAACCAATCCCACAAGTTGGACTACTTAATACAATCATTGCCCCATCTAGTCATGTAGGACAAGTGAGAAAAGGGCCTTTCCTTTGCCAATTTGAAAGGATCCCATAAAGTTCCTGCTTGGTCCAAACTCAACTAACCCCCCAAAGTTGCCACCATAACGTGATTAGGACTTTACACTATATCTCAGAATGTGTTTTCCAAAGAGCTGCTTTGGATTTAAAAATGTGAAGGTCAGAGTTTTAAATGACATTTGCGGGAGGGGGTAGTACTGTGCTGTGTAGTTCATCCAGAGTGGTCACTATCCTAACCTTCTTGTTCTCAAGTGGCCTTCTAAATGTAGATATTTCATATAGGACATCAGCAGGGCTGGTACCAGGCTTTTTTGTGCCCTACGCAAGACTAACTACTTGCGCCCTCCCCCCCCCCCCAAAAAAAAACCAATTTTCAAACAGATGAATTCTAGGGAAAATTAAAAGCACAAAACTTGACATTGCTAATTTTTTTTTAAAAAAATGTAAGAATAAGTAAAATGACAACCTTTGGTTTTCTTTCTCAAACAGAAAATACTTTTAGCACACAACTCACTGATCATTTTGAATAATCCTGTGAACTGTGATGTCAAAAATTAAGGCTTTTGAATGTTTCCATTTCAGGCACATCAAAATCTCATTTTGTGTGCCTTTTCCTTTGCAAATTTTGTCACCAATTTTTTCAGGTCAAGTGCTGATTGCCTCAGTGTGTTCAACTGATATAACGGTGCAATGTACCCTGCTACATGTCTGGACATGTTCGCCAGGTGCTCCTGTAATGGTAATTGATACCAGCCAGGAGTGCATGGCCGAGACACCAACCTGAGCTTCAGTCCCAAAGAACAATAGACCCTAGGATCCTGATTGTCCCCCTATCAGAGGCTTAGGATATTCAAATGGTCCTATGATAGCTTCTGGTGGGAACCTAATCTCTGTTTACCCAATCCCCCATGGGGGCGAGGTTGGGGGTGTGGCTTACCTGTAAATATAAGCAGGCCCCCCCAACCACTGTCCCTCATGCTTCCACTGACCACCTAAATAAAAGAGCTTTGTTTGAAATCACGCCATGGCCTTCCGAGTCCAGTACATTTCAAACTGTCAAACCAAATTGTCTCTTTTGCAGCAGTAGTTCTCCTACGGTTTTCTCAGTTTTGCGATTCTTGATGTGAGATTTGTGTCCATTTACCCTTTGGTGTAGGGTTTGACCTGTTTGTCCTATGCAGAGAACTGCAATGTACACATCCTACTGTATTGTTATTCCAGTCTTGCTGTTTTTATTGCCCAGTTACTTATTCATCTTGACTCTAATAATCTCTTCCTGACAACTAATACCCCCTCCCTGCATGTAATGTTTGAGGAAATCTGTTTCAGTGTATGTGAAGAAGTGTGCAAATGCTAAGAACATAAAAGGAACCAATGTTGGATCAGGCCAATGGCCCATCCAGTCCAACACTCTGTCACACAGTGGCCAAAAAATACCAGGTGCCCTCAGGAGGTCCAGCTGTGAAGCCAGGACACTAGAAGCCCTCCCACTGTTGCCCCTTCAGCACCAAGAATTCCCTCTTGAAGTTGTCCATGCTGCTAGCCACCACCATCTCCTGTGGCAGTGAATTCCATGCATTAATCACTCTTTAGGTGAAGAAATACTTCCTTTTATCCGTTCTAGCCTGACTGCTCAGCAATTTCATTGAGTACCCATGAGTTCTTGTATTTGAGAGAGGAAAAAAAGTATTTCTTTCTCTACCTGCTCTATACCATGCAGAATCTTGTAAACCCCTATCATGTCACCCCACCCCTCAGTCCTAATTTCTCCAAGCTAAAGAGTCCCAAGCACTTTAAGCTTTCTTCATGCTGAGGGGAGGGTGGGAGGCAAGGCTGGAGGGGCTGGAATCTGAGAGATCCCAGTCCCTGCAGCTGAGGCAAGGCTCTTGTGGGCTCAGGAGGGGGGGAGGCAAGTGCTTGGCCTCGGGGCCACCTTCGCCCTCTAATTGCCCTTGTTTAGCTCAAGGGACAGGAGGATCGCTCACCTCTTCCTCCCCGTCTGCCAGTGTATGAGTGAGTGCCAGAGCCTGCAGCTGGTTGGCAGCCAGGGTCCCAAGCCAAGTGGGCAGTGGGCTGTGGATATGGATGGGAGGTGACGGGGGCAAGCTGCCTGGGCAGAGCGTGGCGAGGGTGCAGTGGCGCGTGAGGCCACCTGCCCTCCTGAGGATCCAGCTGCATCCTCTGAGAGTGTGGATTGGGCTTTTCACAGGAGGCTGCTGCTGGCCATCATCCTCACTGAGCCCATCCTTGTCCTCCTTTGCTTGTAAGGGAGGATCCATCCGCAGGGAAGCTTGGCTGCAGCGTCTCTCCAAAGAAGAAGCAAAACCAGGTGCCATGCTGGAGGAGCTGGTGGGTGGAGAAAGAACAGCACCATAGGATCCTGGGAAAAGAGGGCAAGCCAGTGCACTGGTCTGGAGAGAAGGGAGAAAAGGGGTGGGACTGGCTGTGACTGGCTGGTGGCAGGGAGAGCTTGGCTGGCCACTCCTCCTTTCCTGGGGAGAGAAGCGAGACACAGCAACCACCACTGCAGCACCTGGGTGCAACAGGGGCCACACTGGAGGTGGGGGAGCCTAGCTGCCCGGGCACTGAAGACAGCAGCGGCTGGGGGGACTTGGAGGGGTGCTGATTGTCCGTTCTGCACCCCTCTGAGATCTCTGTCCCTAGGCCATCACCTAACTTTTCCTAATTGGTATCACCAACCATGGACATCAGGGAAACAGGATAAAAAATAACTTTTATTCAATACCAGGGAAAGAAGAAATAAGATTATTCAGGAAAGATGACTAAACATATCAACAGATAACACAGTGCCTTTGCTGGACTCATTAAGTTGCAATGTTTTAATTATCAACTCCTGGGTGAAGAGAAACAGCTAAGTTGTTATTCTTGAGGAGAATAATGGCTCCCCCTCAAATTGAGGATACTTACAGTGTAAATGTGAGTTCCTCCCAGAAACCACAAATCTTTAGCCAGTTTCCCTCAGAAACTGAACCCAAGACTTCTAAAGTCTCTTCCTCAAGCATTCACTAGATAAAGGTGCAGCTATTACTATTCTAGAGGGAAGTGGATTAGGACTGACCATTGAGATGGTGATGAACAATGTGGTCTAGAGGCCAGAGGAGTAAGGTTGCAGGCCTAACATATCTGGGGAATTGTAGATGATTATATGCAAAGTTTAAAAGTATCCAAGGTAAGATGGGGGAGCTGGAATGCTTAGTGTCATGGATCCAAGTTCAAGTCCTTGTACTTTTGGATTCACCTTGTTGTTTGTATTAGCTTTTATTATTTTATAATACATGTGATAAACCTATCTGTTGTAAAAATATTGCAATATATATGCAAAATATATGGTTGTAACTAATATTGAACATTTACTAAATGGTTATCATCTTATTGTAGTATTTTCCTATTTTTATTTGATTAGAGAAAAAACAATTTCTAAATGACAATATATAAAACGAGGAATAAGGCCCGTTGTGGAAATAAATACAACAGGATCTAGAAAGAGGCTCTGGGAGAGTGCCCCGGCCTTGGGCACTCAGCGTCAATTTGCTGTGGTGACCTCAGCAGGGTATAATGACACAGAGTCCACCATTTTCTCCAGGGGAAGATCTCTGCAGTTGTTATTTAGTGTGATCTCCATCCCTCCCCTGGAGATTGGCAACACTGGGTCTAGCAGATCCTGCTTATCGGTTTGTAATAAACTGGTACAGTGACAGCTGTTTCAGACAGCCCTTCCCCTACCACTTTGGAGCCGTCTTCGGAGTGGTTTGCCATTTCAGACTGCCGTTTATTTCCAAGCCTCTTCACCACACACACACACACACACACACAAACAAACAAACACACTAACACACACTAACACAGACACACACACAAACACACAAACACAAACACACACACAAACACAAACACACACACATACACACACAAACACAAACGCCTAGAGTAGCCAACCTCCAGGTGGAGCCTGAACATCGCCAGGTATCACAATTGAACTCCAAACAACAGATCCTCCCCACTCCCTTGAAGAAAATGATTGCTTTGGAGGGTGGCTTCTATGGTATTCTGTTCAGCTGGCCCCAATGAGTTTTCTACCAAAGGCCAACATAGGTGTGGATAGGGGCTTTCAGAGAAGCAAGCTTGGTTGCCTAGCAACGGGCACTGAGGGGATAGTTGCCGGCTCTGATGATGGAATAGGGTTCCCAACCTCCAGGTAGGGCCTGGGGATCTCCCACTTTTATAAAGGATCTCCAGCTGACAGAGATCAGCTCCCCTGGAGAATATGGCTGCTTTAGAGGGTGGACTTTATGGCATTGTACCATGCTGAGGCCTCTCCCCTTCCCAAACGCCACCCTCTTCTGGATCCACCCCCAAAGTATCCAGGGATTTTCCAACCTAGACCTGGCAACCCTATGATGGAAATACCTGAAGATTTGGGGGATGGATCCTTTGGTGGGCAGCTTTTTTTTGGGGGGGGGGAAATGGAAGGACTCAGCAAGCTATAATGCTATAAGGTCTACCCTGCAAAGCAGCTGTTTTCTCCAGGGAAACTAATCTCTGTCGTCTGGAGATCAATTATAACAGCAGGAAATCTCCAGGTCCCACCTGGGCGCCAAAATCAGTAGGCTGGATGGACTGCCATTCAAAAGGGGGTCCCTGGCCATTGGCTGCATTCTCTCCCTGATTTGCCTCAGTCCCGCCCACAGAGCCACCGGCCAGCATCCTGGCCTCAGTCTGGAGGGAGCCAGCAAAGGGAAGGATTGACTGGGTGCTGGGTCCACTTTTCTCCTCCGCCCACTGCCAGGTGGGTCTAATTGTCCCCTCAGTGGCCTGCTTCTGTCAGTGAAAAGACAATGGACTATCAGCATAACCCCCTCCACTGCACACTGCCAACGTGCCCAGAATAAACTGTCAGAATAAACTGTCAGAATCTTGGAATCTTGAAAATGGTTTTATATAATAGGAAAGACTAGGGCAGAAAAAAACAACTAAAATGATTAAGGGGATGGAACACCTTCCCTATGAAGAAAAGTTAAAGAGATTATGGCTCTTTGACTTAGAGAAAGGGCAACTGAGGGGGAACATGATAGGGGTTTACAAAATTATGCATGGGACAGAGAAGGTAGAGAAAGAAGTACTTTTCTCCCTTTCTCTCAGTGCAAGAACTCATGGGCACTCAATGAAATTAATAGGCAGTAGGCTTAGAATAGATTTATTTTATATTTATTTATTTTTCACATTTTTTACCCCGCCCTCGCCACAAGCAGGCTCAGGACAGCTGATAAAAGGAAGTAGTTCTTAACCAAAAGAGTAATTAACACATGGAATTAACTGCTGCAGGAAGTGGTGACAGCTACAAACAAATTTAGTTAGCTAGACTTGTATCCCACCCTCTTGCACACAGGGCTCAGGGTGGCTTACAATAATTAAAACGCAGATAAAAATGTAAACACAGATAAAATTGTTTAAACAATAAAGCCATCTATCAATAATACAACAGTAATAGTAATTCAAAATGCAAGATGGCACATAGACATACGTGTGCAGTGTTCCTATGGGGTCTGCACAGATGTGCCCAAGGCTAACTAGCTGGGCAGTGGCCACACCACCAACAATCTCTGATCATACTATGTCAGGGTGGGGTGAGGCAGGGGAGGCCAACACAAAGGGACACCCATGACCTCACCCAAAGGCTCGGTAGAACATCTCCATTTTACAGGACCTGCAGAACTGAAGCAGATCCCACAGGGCCCTGATCTCATTCAGAAGAGTGTTCTACCAGACTGGAGCCAGACCTGGGCATCACCAGTGGCTGTTCATCTGACGAGTGTAAAGCATAGCATAGACAGCTTCAAGAGGGGATTGGATAACAATATGGAACAGAGGTCATTGAGAGGCTATTAGCAACAAGATATACATGGAACACTGTATTTGGGGCAGTGATGCTCTGTATTTTTTGGTGCTTGGGGGGCAAAAGTGGGGGGGGGGGCTTCTGGAGTTCTGGCCCCACTGGTGGACCTCCTGATGGCACCTGGTTTTTGGCTACTATGTGATACAGGGTGTTGGACTGAATGGGCCATTGGCCTGATCCATTATGACTTCTCTTATCTTCTCTCATGTTCTTAGCCTGCTATGCTACAAAAGTCAGATATCAAAAGTCCTGTGAAAGGATTTTCAGTCTACTCTTCTGTAAGCCCAAACCTATCTCCAAACATTCATTGTTTTAGTCTGCTTACACACGAGCAAGAGTCTGAGACAGCATCCCTCCAGTATCTTTCTCTGAAGGCTCAGACCCTACCTGAATAGAGTGGATGGTGTAACACTTTTTCTCTCTCTCACCCCCTCTTCTCATCTAGCTTTCTTAGCCATTCATGGGCCCTGACTAGCTGTTCTGCTCACATACATAATATGCAGGGGATTGGTGACTAACAGAAAGGGGCAGGACCTTTGTCCATCCATTACAGAAAATTTGAAATTTCTAAGGAGATCTAGGGGAAGGGGAAATATCCACTGATGTATGGCTCCTTTGAATCTATATGCAGATGAATATGGAATAACTGAACAGCATAAAAATGTTGTATTGTGGAACTGACCAAAAATCAGAGAGGCATCAGTGCTTGTCTGGGTACTGTATGGCAGCATGAATAACAAGTTACGGTAAAATTCAAAGACTGAAAATTCCTTAGCCCTGCAGCATTACCTTTTATGTAAGGGTCACTCACACTGTAGGATTCAACACTTGTCCGAAGGTAGCAAATGTCATCAAGAGTTATTTGTTCACTTGAGGTGACAAAAGAAGTATAGTCCTCTTGAAAGAATTGTAGAACTCCTCACAGATAATAGTACAGAAGGTCAGGACACCAGTATCAAGAACAAATTGTGTACATGCCAAACAAGTTCCCTTAACACATATATATATATATCATATTTTTATGATGCACAGGCAATCACAAGAAGATTAGAAAATAACAAAAATGGTGATCATTTTGGACTTCTCTTGACATTTTTCTCAGGTGAGGTCTCTGGAATTAACCACTTAGGGTGGAATGAGCTGACTGGTAACCAACATGGATCTGAGAAAGCAGGCCATTACATCTCCACTGCAAAGCAGTAATTGTTTTCAAAAGGTAAACATGTTTTCAAAAGGTAATCAGCTATTTATACACAGATATATGTATATGCAGCCTATTAGATTCTTAAGCAGTGTTCCTTTCCTTTGAAGTCACAGAACCAAGGCTCTTTTTCAGCAGGAATGCACCGGAACACCATTCGGGCTGGTGTCGGAGCCTGCCCCGCTCCCTCCCTGCCGGTCCTGAGCTGTTTACACTTAAAGGGAAAGTTCCTGCAGAAAGCCGGCAGGAAAAAGCCCCACCTGGCGCTTTCCCTTTAAGTGCAGAGAGCCAGCAGGAAAAAGCCCTGCCCAGAGATTAAGCACGGGGCTGGGTTCTTTGTACTGAAAGGCCTGGCTCTGCATTTGGCTTGCCGGCATTGCATTGCTCTCCCTGCTCCAGTAAGTGCCTCCTCCATCTCTTTTCCTTCTCTCTCTCTCCCCCCCCACCTTTCTTTCTCTCTCTCTCTCTGTCCCCACCTTTCTTTCTCTCTCTCTCTCTCTCCCTCCCCCCTTCCTTTGTTTCTCTCTCTCTCCTCCACCTTCCTTCCTTCCTTCCTTCCTTCCTTCCTTCCTTCCTTCCTTCCTTCCTTCCTTCCTTCCTCCCTCTCTCCCTCCCTCCCTCTCTTTCTTTCTTTCTTTCTTTCTTTCTTTCTTTCTTTCTTTCTTTCTTTCTTTCTTTCTTTCTTTCTTTCTTTCTTTCTTTCTCTTCCTTCCTTCCTTCCTTCCTTCCTTCCTTCCTTCCTTCCTTCTCTCTCCCCTACATTTCTTTCTTTCTTTCTGTCTGTCTGTCTGTCTGTCTGTCTGTCTTTCTGTTTTTATAAAAAAAATATTGAAAAGGGGGGGATGTAAAAAAGCAGAAAGCCTGGGAAATGCTGCTTGTGACAATATCTTTAATTTTTGAGAATCGCTTTAGTTTTCTCATGGCATCTTCTGCTTAAGAAAAGTAAGTTTGAAGCCGGTGTTCATTGTTGTTGGGAATGGCTTGCAAATATATGTGTGTGTAAAGTCTGTATTAAAGTGGTTTGGTGCTTACTGCCATGCAAGAGAAAACATCTGAAAAAGTTGCTTCATTGTTGTGTGTGTTGGCAGAACACTTGACTGTTGCATGGGGGACTTGGGGGACATCTGCAGAAAAACAAAGTTGTAATTAAAAATGAGCATGGTCAGCTGCACTTTGGAGATTGCCTGTTTTGTGAAATTTAAAAAGTGGGCAGAGTTTCTGATGAAGATGATTGTCCCTCTTCTCCTGCCACTGGGCTGACATCTGCCTTTAATGGGCCAGCAAAGTTGATGTTCTTAAACCTCCTAATAAGAGAGATTTCTGCTTCTGAGGAGTTGACTTCCAATGATTGCTGATCTTGTGATGGTAGTGATACTTTGATGTGGTAAAGACCACCTGTTCACAGGATAATTTTACCTGTGGTACAGACTCTGCATGGTAACCACTCCACTGGTACATAATTGCTTGTAAAAAGTATTATAGTGTAATAATTCAGGTGGGTATCTGTGTTGGTCTGAAGCAGCAAAACAAAGTGGGAGTCCAAAGTTTCATCCAAGGTATAAGCTTTTGTGTGCATGCACACTTCTTCCATCTGAAGAAGTGTGGGTGGCACATGAAATCTTATACCTTGAATAAAATTTTGTACCTTGAATAAAATAGTCCACAAACTACTCCCATCCAGTGCATCCACAAACCTAGAAGAAGAAGAGATTGGATTTATACCCCGTCCTTCACTACCCAAGGGAGTCTCTGAGCATTTTAAAAACTCCTTTCCCTTCCCCTTCCCACAATAGACACCCTGTGAGGTAGGTGGGGCTGAGAGAGCTCTGAGACAACAGCTGGTACAGAGCTATGGCTTGCCCAAGGTCATACAGCAGGTGCAAGGGGGGGGGGAGTGAGGAATCAAACCCGGTTCTCCCAGATTAGAGTCTGTGCACTTAACCACTGCACCAAACTGGCTCCTAGCATTGTTCTGCCAGTGAACTAGGGTTGCCAACTCCAGGTTGAGGAAATCCCTGGAGATTTGGGAGTGGAGGGTGCAGTTTAGGGGAAGGAGGGACCTAAGCAAGGCATAATGCCATGGGCTCCACTTTCCAAAGCAGCCATTGACCTGATCTCTGTAGTTTGGAGCTAGTTGTAATTCCAGGAGATCTCCAGACCCCACCTGTAGGTTGGCAACCCTAAAAAATCATATTCAGCATACTAGTTCTGCAGGAAGGCAAGCTGATTTCCATGGGAACCTAACCCTTAGGAATTGATTCCAATCCAGTGTGGGAATAATTGTTGGACATAAGATATTGGTTCAGGCAAGATTTTGTATAGATGGGACAGAAAATAATGTTTTTATTGGTTTCGTCAAACTGTTTTGATAACAAGGTAAACAGAATAAGAAGCAAAAGGTGGATGTGGCTGGATGACCACACTTCTGGTAACATCAGGTGTGTCCTAATGTGTTAATGAGCTATGCTGTCA
The DNA here is from genome assembly GCA_029233225.1 of Lepidodactylus listeri. NCBI lineage: Eukaryota > Metazoa > Chordata > Lepidosauria > Squamata > Gekkonidae > Lepidodactylus > Lepidodactylus listeri. Next base: position 109,810,711 of record JARCFY010000001.1, on the reverse strand, counting down.
GGAGTGTGGCCTAATATGCTAATGAGTTCCTGCTGGGCTTTTTCTACAAAAAGAGCCCTGCACAGATCTACACTTTTTGTACTACATGGCAAAAAATAATAATCATAGAACCCAGGTGGAGCAAAAGATGCTGCAGAGAGAAAGAGTGGGAATGTGAGAAGGATTTGGTAGTCACCACCCTCTCCTCCTTGTCTTCATTAAGAAGCAGAGAACTGTGGCACACTGCATACTGTCTATTGTGAGTGCTATTTAATAAATTTGTCTGTATTTCACTAGGGCTTGATGGATAGACATTTCTCCTCTCAGCTCATTACCAACTTCCATCTCAGCTCATTACCAACCTCATCTGTCTTCAGCATGGGACAAGTGTTGGGAAGGGGCTGGAAGTTGTCAAATGCTTGCATAAGTATGCTTCTGCAAAGGTGAAAGGTTTGCTCCTCCAGTTGCACACTCCCTCAGATCACTCTTAGTAACCTATAAACCACATAGCCAAGGGGACTGAGAAGAAAAAAAAAAGGATTGCTGGTATAAATCACAGCAATGAACCCTATTTATAGATATAAGAGAATGCTTGCCAGTAAAAAATATTGGGGGGGGGGGGGTGTGGGGCTACCAATCCTGAATAATTTATCCCAAGTAAGAAGTGTGAAGGCCAAGGGAAGGATCAGAAAAAATTCAAATTATTTTCTGGTTTGTTGTTGTTTTAAGGATTCTTTTTCATTTTTTATGGTAAAATTAGGAGAGTCTGGGGAGCACTGAAAAAAATTCCTATGAAATAGGTTTACTTTTGGAATGATTTAAAATTTTAAAATAAGGGCTTGAATCCTGTAATCCACATTTGCAAGGATCATGGCACTTACTTGTGTCCCATGGGTAAAGGAATGTGGGAAAGATCCATGACTGTCAGTGCCTTCTGATGACAGATTATGGGATTCAGTCTGAGAACTTTTTGCAGTTTTACTCCTGCAAAATGTGTGACATTATTTTTTTAATCCACAGTATTAGATAATGATAAAGAATTTATACTTCTGATAAATATTCCAGTGTAATTTTATATGCTAAATTATTTTAAAACTAGGAATAAGGCCTGTTCTGGAAATAAATACAATGGGCTCTAGAAAGAGGGTCTGGGCAGGTGCCCTGGCCTTGGGCACTCAGTGTCAATTTGCTGTGGTGATCTCATCAGGGTGTAATGACATAGAGTCCACTGTTTTCTCCAGGGGAACTAATCTCTGCCGCCTGAAAAACAATTTTAATTCTGATCTCCAGCCCTCACCTGGAGACTGGCAACAATGGTTCCATAAGCGGAAATGGCTGGTTTGGAGGGAGGAGTCTATGGCACTGTACCTGTCTGAGGTCCCACCTCTCCTCAAACCCCACCCTCTCCAGGCTCCACCTCGTAAATCTCCAGGTATTTCTGAACCTGCAGGTGGCAGCCCTATCTCCTTCCCTGCCAACCATCAACCTACCTTTATCTGCCCCTCTGACTTCAGCTTTCCATCTCCTCCCCCCTCCCTGCAGCCTCTACCTAGAAAGAGTACAATCTTTATATAAAGTGGGAACCAAAGCAGCTGTCATCATTCTCCTCTCCCCCTTTTGATGTGCACAACAACCCTGTGAGGTAGGTTAGGCTGAAAGTCTGTGACTGGTCCATAATCACCCACTCAGCTTCCACAGCAAGAACCTCAGTCTGGCATACTCTGCTCTGACCTGCTAACTGCTACACCAAACTGGCTGTGGTATTACCTGGTATCACAACTGAACTCCAGACAACAGATCTCTCTCTCCCCCTAGAGAAAATAAATGCTTTGGAGAGTGGACTCTATGGCATTCTGTTTAGCTGAGGCCTCTCCCCTCCCCAAACTCTAGCTTCTGAAGACTCCACCACAAAATCTCCAGGAATTTCCCAACCTGGAGCTGGCAATCCTAGTCAGGACTGGGCCCAATAGCTCCCCCCAAAGGCCAAAGTAGGCCTCGGAAGGGTTTCCTGCCTTTGCCTTTTTACTGACAGAACCAAACTTGGTTGCCTAGAAACAGCCACTGAGGGGAAAGGGAGCCTCACAGCAGGAGAAGGGAATAGTTTGACAGCTACTGGCCCACCTCAGTAGCCATCCAGTCATCCAGGAACCAAGCAGTAGAAGCATCTTTGTCAGGACAGACAGCTGTTTGGCAGTTTATTCTGACAGAAAAGAGTAGCCAAACTGACAGTGGTGGAGCAGAGCCAGCACCCAGCCAATGGCACATGAGTACTCTTGAGTGGCAGTTGACTAGTCAATGGCTGATGGAGCACACAGCACAGCCAATGAGAGAGCTGGAAAGTGCCAATATGCTAGGGTTTTTATATATATCAGATGGTGCATTAAAATCTATATTCGACAGGGATATTAGTATTGCATGTATTTCAATTCCCCTGAAATTTCTATTTAAAATGGGGGCAGGACTTCTTTTTGCCAGAGTCATAATTTCTGGAAAATTTACCTATCTAATGTCCAATATGTCTTATGAGAGAAACCCTTACCTACCCCTCTGAACTTTTAAGAAGGATGTCTAGCACCCATCCCCATGCTAGGCTTGACCTGAGAAACTGCAATACGGCTGCAACTACTCCTTTTTCTGAAGTGTTTGATTCCCTGGCCTACATGGTTGGTGTCAGTGCCAACACTGCTATGGGATTCTTAATGATGCCGTGTGCTGTATCTTATTCCTGTATGCCCAGATGGGTGGTTAGAGGACTGCTATAAAGTATCTAAGGTATAGTTTTCAGTTCATCCTCTTTCATTTGCTATTTTTGGCCTGTTGCCACCCAGAAAGTAGATTTGCCTTCTTACTGTCTCCCTCTCACATACAAGTGGGATTGAATACCAAGGATCTTGTTTGCCATATGAGTTTCTGAGCTATTGTAGAGTTGACAGGTATGCTTTCTATGAATGTACAGTTGTGCCTCTTGTTGATTGTCTCCTTATCTGCATCCTCTTGTCTGGCAAAAGTCTGGTACCTTCTCTCTCCAGCCCTACCTCAAACCTGAATATTTGTGTAGCAGTGGCTCTGGGCATTTCCTACTATGGGGAAAAAAACCCTTCTTTCCATAGAAGAACTTATTTTTCCAAAGGAAATCTCTTTTTCCCGGTGGAAGTTATCTCACTTAGTGGAAGGGACCGATTGGGTAATGTACATTTCTGTAGCAATATCTAGGGTGGCTATTATGATGGCAAACAGATTTTTAAAAAATGAAAATAGCATTATTTGGGGTTTTTTTAGATTTAACATTCCATATGGCTCCTGATGACCACATAAGCATATAGTACTAACTCAAAGTTACAAACATTTAGAAACTTATATGCAGGGGTCATTTGGGGCTGGAGTGAGGTGGAGTGGCACTCCGCCAGTCCAGGAGTGGGCACTAGAGGAGCCACGGGCTGAATCAGATTCTCTGATCTGATTTAGCCCGCCACCGAATTGCCACTGAAATTTGGTGGTGGCTTTAAAAGCAGCTGGAGGTGAGGTAGTTTGAGGGAGAGGCTCCAAACTTGCAGGGTAGCTGCTGGGATTTCTCCCCGAAATACCCACCAAGTTTCAAGAAGATTGGATCAGGAGGTCCAATTATACAGGCCCCCAAACAGGTTGCCCCCATTCCCTCCATTGTTCTCTATGGTGGGAAAAAAGTAACATTTTTTCCCACTATAAAGAACAATGGAGGGGATTGGGCAACCTGTTTGGGGGCCCACAAAACTGGACCTCCTGATCCAATCTTCTTGAAACTTGGTGGGTATTTCGGGGAGAGGCCCCAGCAGCTACCCTGCAAGTTTGGAGCCTCTCCCTCAAACCCCCTCTCCTCCAGCCCCTCATATACCCTATGAGTTTTTGCCATTGACTTCAATAGCCCATAGGGTATAATGGGGCTGAAACTGACATTCGGCTGGTGATGTCAGGGGGCGTGGCATGTATGCTAATGAGCTCCTGCACTTCTTTTTCTACGAAATGACCCCTGCTTATATGCATTACTAAACCCAATCTAGAAGAAGAGGAGGAGGGGGGGATTGGATTTATACCCTGCCCTTCACTACCCAAGGGAATCTCAGAGTGGCTTACAAACTCCTTTCCCTTCCCCACCCCACAACAGACACCCTGTGAGGTAGGCAGGGCTGAGAGAGCTCTGGCAGAAACTGCTCTTTTTCAAGAACAGCTGTGCCAGAACTATGGCTTGCCCAAGGTCATCCAGCAGGTGCAAGTGGAGGAGTGGGGAATCAAACCTAGTTCTCCCAAATTGGAGTCCACACACTTAACCACTACACCAAACTGGCTCTGGTAGTATATCATCTTATTCTAGGCTGCTGCCTTGGATTCCTCAATGGTAAGGGCAATTCTAGCTTGTCAAATCTTTCCTTATATATAATTCAGGGGTGGAGTGGCACATTCTGAACATTCCACATGCTTCTAAAACAGTTGGATCCATGATATGTCACTCAGAAGCTGTCCTTATCAACTGGCTGCATTGCCTGAGTCCCACCCACAGTATGCTCCATCAGCCATTGGTTCATCAGCCACCACTCAAGAGTACTCACGTGCCATTGGCCGGGTGCTGGGTCTACTCCTCTTCCCTGCCCACTCCAGCCACTGTTCCCTGTCAGAATTACTGGCAGATGGCTCTTTCTCCTTATGAAGACAGTTCACCTCCTTGGCTCCTATATGAGACTAACTTTTCCCTCAGTGGCTGTTGGTAGGCAACCAAGCTTAGCTCTGTCCGTAAAAAGACAAAGGAACAAAACCCTTTCCACACCGTTATGAGGAACTCATTGGGGCCAGTCCTGACTAGGGTTGCCAGCTCCAGGTTGGGACATTCCTGCTGAGTTCTTCCCCCCCCTCCAATGCTGCCCTCCACAGGATCCACCCCCCAAATTTCCAGGTATTTCCCAACTCAGAGCTAGGAAACCTACTTTCCCCTCAGGTCAACCAAGCTTGGTTCTGTCAGTAAAAGGCCCTTTCCACACCTATTTTGGCCTTTGGGAGAACACTCATTGGTGCCAGTGCTGTCTAGGGTTGCCATCTCCAGGTTGGGAAATTCCTGGAGTCTATGGAAGACAGGGTTTGGGGAGGGGAGAGGCCTCAGCTGAACAGAAGTCATTTTCTCTGGGGGGGGGGGAGATCTGTTTTCTGGAGTTCAGTTGTGATACCTGGTGATTTTCAGGCTCCACCTGGAGGCTGGCTACCCTAGGCATAGCAGTCAGCACTTCAGAGCAGGGTCTGCTAGACCAAGGTTCTTGCTGTGGAAGCTGACAAGGTGATTTTTGACTAGTCACAGTCTTTCAGCCTAACCTACTTCACAGGGTTGTTGTGCAAGTCAAAAGGGGGAGAGGAGAATGATGTAAGCTGCTTTGGTCCCCATTGCAGAGAAAGACTACTTTTCTTCCTGGGGGAACCATTGTTGCCAATCTCCAGGTGAGGGCTGCTCACTCAGAATTACAACTGCTCTCCAGATGGCATTGATCAGTTCCCCTGGAGAAAATGGTGAACTCTGTGTCCTTATACCCTGCTGAGATGGCCCCCATATTTCAGCTAATGTGATGTGAAGTCAGGGCTTCAGAGCATGGTAGAGGCTGCAGGTGTGTGTGGGGAGATGGAAAGCTGAACAGTGAGGGGGAAATAAAGGTAGGTTGATTCTTGGCTGGGAAGGAGATAGGGTTGCCATCTCCAGGTGGGAAATTCCTGGATATTTGAGGGATGGAGCCTGAATTACAGCTGCTCTTCAGGTGGCAGAGATCAGTTCCTCTGGAGAAAATGGTGGACTCTGTGTCATTATACCCTGCTGAAGTTGCCACAGCAAATTGACATTGAGTGCCCAAGGCCTTGGCATTCTCCCAGAGCCTCTTTCTAGAGCCCCTTGTATTTATTTCCACAATGGGCCTTATTCCTGGTATAATAATATCTCATATACATAAACATATAAATTGTAGGCTGATGAAGCTGGAAATGAGAAAATGTATACAATCCTTAAAAAAAAACAGTTTAGGCTGAGTAAGAAAATCAGTACTTCAAGAGGAGTAGAAATAAAAAAGTGAAAAGAAACCCAAAAGGAAATGATATTTATGAAGTATTTTTAAAAACAGTTTAAAATATATACTTTGAAACGCCCTACTGGGCAAGCTTGCTGAAGCAAATGTCGCCATGCAATCAAGAAGCAATTAGAATGAAATGATGTATTAAAATGGATAAATTTCAACAGGCTAAATTGCTCTCATTTTGAATAATTTTTACAGTTTTGTGAATTTAAAATGTGCAAAAAAAAGGCAGCGTCTGCCTTGTCAAACTCTGCCAAGAGCAGAGCATTCTTTCCACTTGCTTAAGTCACTGTGGGAAACCAATATACATTGATTAACTTTCACATTTCTTCAAAGAAAGGAAACATTGCATATGTGAAAACAAAACCGTACAGGAGAGGTGATTTGAATACAGTTAACAGACTGGGATGAAGTTCCTTGAATTTAAGAATTATACAGTTAAAAAAACACCAGTACATTACTGGCAGTACAAAACTGTACATATTTACTCTGACAGACGTCCCTTTCCCCAATAAGTTTTCCTCCCACAAAAGAGTGCATAAAATTGCAGTTTATGTACAGTGAAGTAGGACTTCTGTTCTTTCTGGGGGTTGATTCAATGTTAATTAAAGGCCAGTAAAGTCACATATTTAATCATTAGTGAAACTGGAATATATATATTTTTTTTAAAATAAGATAACAGACAATGCAGTAAATCATAAGTGTTGCATAAAGTCTCATTTGTTTGAAATTTCAAAATCAGGGTTTGATCCAGTGAATGTGAAGATGCCATTATACAAGTTGCACTTACTTTCTTGTTAGAAGAACTTATGTAAGCTAAACATTTTGCATTCAATATATCTAAGAGAGAACCAACTGGAAAATACATTTTGAAATCCATTATACTGCAATGATTGCGCTTTGTTGATTTTTTTACTGTATTTATTGAAGGTGCTAAAACTTTAAAGCAACTCATGCTATATTGATTATGGGAACCCCTCTGCTTAACAAAAATATAGGGTAATATGACTGAGAGAGAGCAATAAAGGCAAAACAAACAAAACACTAGGGATGGGCAAGAAACAGGAAAACACAGTTTGGTTCATGGTAGACCCACAAACCGAACCATGGACTGAACCAAACCAAAATGGCCACATATGAACCAAACCAATTCATGAAGTTTGTGATGCATCACAGCACCTAACTCACTGGGAAACTCCAGATGCCTATCCTCTACCTGCCCACCAAGGTTGGTAAAGATTGGACTTAGAGGGCCCGAGTTATGACTCCTCCAAGAACATGCCCCCAGAAAAGTGCTTTTGGGAAAATGTTGGGCACAGTTTCAGCAGTGTATAAAACAGACCCTGTGCAAGCTAGAGACATCAGACTCACTGTGGAGCTCCTTCTGATGTTCCTCTGCAAGTTTTCCAAGATATGGGTGGATTATACTCAGAGGTCTGAGTCACCCCCCCCCCCCAATGAAAGTGACCCCAGGAATGTGCTTTTGGGGAAAGGGCACAGATTCAGCAGTGTAAAAAAACAGAGAAGAGGAAGAGATTGGATTTGTACCCTGCCTTTCACTACACAAAGGAATCTCAGAGTGGCTTACAATCTCCTTTCCCTCCCCCACAACAGATACCCTGTGAGGTAGGTGGGGCTGAGAGAGCTCTTTCCAGAACTGCTCTTGACAGAACAGCTTTGAGAAAGCTATGACTGACCCAGGGTCACACCAGCAGCTGTGTGTGGAGGAGTGGAGACTCAAATCAGGTTCTCCCAGTTTAGTGTCCACACTCCCAACCACTACACCAAATTGGCTCACTATAGAATGGACCCTGTGGCTCTCTATAGAATGGACCCTGTGCAAGCTAGAGGCATCAGTCTTGCAGAAGACCTCACTCTGATGCTTTTCTACATTCCCTCCAAGTTATGTGTGGAATGACCTTGGGAGGGTCTGAGTCACAGCCTCACAAAGAAGGTGACCCCAAGGAAAGTGGTTTTGGGGAAATGTCAGGCACAGGTTCAGCAGTGTATAGAACAGACTCTGTGCAAGCTAGAGGCATCAACCTCACAGAAGATCTCCCCTTGATGCTCCTCTACATTCCCTCCAAGTTATGTGTGGATTAGACTTGGGGGGGGGGGGTCTGAGTTACAGCCCCTCAAAGAAGGTGCTCCCAAGGAAATTGTTTTTGGGGAAATATCAGGCACAGCTTCAGGAGGATATAGAACAGACACTGTACAAGCTGAGGGCATCAAACTCACAGCAGACCTCCATGGAATGTTCCCTGGAATGGCCAATCCCAATCCTCCCTCGGGGCCAGGAGCCATCCACACTATTGTGGGTGGTTGCGTCCCTGGGCCCTGTCCACCAGTTTGGTGTAGTGGTTCGGAGCATGGACTCTAATCTGGGTGAATTGGGTTTGATTCCCCACTCCTCCACATGCCGCTGTTGGTGTGACTTTGGGTCAGTTACAAGTTATTTCAGAGCTGTTCTCTCATGAGCAGTTCTCAAAGAGCTCTCTCAGCCTCACTGACCTCACAGGGTGTCCATTGGGGGAGGGGATGGGAAAGGAGAGTGTAAACTGCTCTGAGACTCCTTCGGATAATGAAGGGCGGGGCATAAATCTGAGCAGAACAAACTTGTAGCCATGTGGCAGGACTGTCCCCTCCTGGGGCCTGGGCCATGCCCTGACAGTCTAGATAGAGAGATCTTCCAGTTGCCCCCACTGGACAGTGAGCAAGAGGTAGCCATGCTTTTGGCTGTTCCATCAAGTCAATGGTTCAGTCTTGCGCTCTGGAGAGCTTAGTCTTGACTGGTACCACTGCGGAGTGGTTCATGGTGGGCCAGACTTGTTGGCTCATGGTCCTCCTTATGGGGATGGGATACTAGGGAGCCAGGTGGTGAAGCAGCAGGCAAAATGCTATATCCTCCATGAGGGAGAAGGGTTGGCCATCCATGGCAATCATCTCACCAGTGAGGCTAGTGACTGCTTCCTCAGCCCACCTCCTTGTCCTTTTGCCTGGCAGTGTTGGCATCCCAGGGGCATGAACTCTCAGAGGATGGCCTGCCTTGGTCCCAACCATGGTGCCCAGAGCCTTTCTTTGTGTAGCCTCCTGTTTTCCCCTTCTTTTTCCTGCTGAGAGGGAGTGGACCTCCTCCACCTCTCACTGGCCACTACTCCTTCCTCTGGCACTGATACACTGGGATGCATCCTCTGCAGGGGCCTCTGGAGAATGCTGGAGGACAGATGTTGGGGTTCTTGCCCTTCTGAATGGTACACACCTGGCACTCTGGCATGGTACACACCTGGCACTCTGCTGCACAGGGGTCACTGGGAACAGTATGGAAGTGTTTCTACATGGTGGAGTGGAAATGTGACCCCACGACTATGGCTAGAGCAGGTGGGAGGAACAGCTGCTTTCTGGCATTGGGCTGGGAAGCACCAGAGGGGGCCCTACCACTGATGGCAGTAGGAGCAGAAGGTAGTTGGGATGTGGAAAGGGTGAATGCTTCACCATTACAACCCACCTCTGAATCACTGCCATCAGAGTCCTCCCTTCCAAATAGTGTAACCAACTTCTGCTGTTGGGGCAGTCCCAAAAATTCTTTCATATCCTATGAGGGCCATGGATGGAGCTGAGGAAGGAGGCTCCAAGACCCCTGCCAATGACACACTGGGGATGTCCACCAGGAGGGGGCTATGTCTTGTGCACAGGGACAGAGCCCTTTGGTACACAGGAGGATGAGAGCTACTCTGACCCCCCAACAACCACACTTTCCACCTGCTCTCACCCTCATGGCACTGAACCCACAAATACCTAAAGCCCCTAGAGGAGAGCCAAAAGATCAAAAGGGGAGGGGTGGGGTGCAGGGGTGTATAAATGTGAGCCCTCAGCCAAGGAAACCAACTATGCCCCACTGCCCTGTGTGAGCAGAGAGACAGTCTGGAATCAGAACCCTGACCCACAAACACCCAAAGCTGTTTTGATCAGAAGATCAAAAGAGGAGGGGTGGGTGCAGGTGTGTGTATAAATGTGAGCACTCAGCCGAGGTGCCCAGCAATCCTCTCCCTGATGTTGATTAACATCTATATGTGCCCCCTTGCCCAGCTGGTGTGGAGGTTTGGGCTGGGATGTCACCAGTATGTTGATGACACTCAGTTTTAATCTATTGATGGGCAGCCAGCCAGATACCACCCCAATAAATTTGGCAGGGGGTTGGCGGCCATGGTGGGATGGTTAAGTCAGATCCAGTTAAAACTGAATCCTTCCAAAATGGAGGTTCTGTGGCTGGGGTGAGGAGATTCTGGTATGGGGTGCCAGCTCCCACCTCTTGATAGTGTGCCTTTGAGATTGGTACCTTCCATTAAAAGCTTGGGTGTGATTCTGGATGCCTCTTTAACAATGGATGTCCAGGTTACTAATGTTGCCAAACTGGCATTTTCCCAATGACACCAGGTCAGGCAATTGGTCCCCTACCTGACTCGCCCTTAGCTAGCCACTGTAATCCATGCAACAGTCACCTCCAGGATTACTGTTACTCGCTCTACATGAGTCTGTTCTTGAGGCTGACCCAGAAACTCCAACTGGTGCAGAATGCAGCAGCATGGGTCCTTACAGAGATACCATGCACAGCACATATTCATCCTGTGCTGCATGAGTTGCATTGGCTTCCAGTAGAATACTGGATCAGATTCAGTCTTCTCCAACTCACTGCAAAACCCAATAAAGAAGGGCTGGACTTCAGCTTTGGCTTTATATAGCTTTCAGATTCCATAGAAATGAATGAGAGCTCCTTAACTGGCAGCCAGCAGTGCCCATAAAGCTGTGGCATGCCCCTATTGGTGTTTCCAAGGCTGGAGAGAATTCCAACCCCACCATTGCTTAGGAGTTTGCTCCATCGATGACATGGTTTCTAGTAAACACTTCCATTATCTGAACCACCCTGAACTGCCCTTGAAGTCTGGGGAATGTTCAAGTAGCAAGTGCTTCGACAAACACTGTTTCCCAGACCCTGAACTGGCTAAAGTCTGGCATGAATTTTACTTTGTGTGCTGGTTCATGCCCATCCCTACAAAACACCACAGAAGGTACATCTAATTTTGCCTGATCATCATTATATACCTTTACAACATAACAGAGACTTTGTACAAAATGTCAGGACAATCCTTTTATCAAAGGCTGGTATGATAGGATCTTGGAAGTACTAGTAATAGCAGAATCTCTTTATGAATGAAAGTATCTTAGAATCTTCTTGGATAGTGATCTTAGAAAAATGGTTACCTTTCCAAATATATATAGAATTATCTACAGGATCTTATTCAATGCCCATAATATTACATTCTGTTTTGGTTTATTAAAGGCAGCTATTGTTGTGCTAATTTCTATACTAAATTCTAATACTGAATACTAATTTCTAATACTGAATACTAATTTCTATATTAAATTACCTCTGTGTATAATGTAGTAGGCACCCATACCTTACAATACTATAACTATGGTGCAAATATGTAAATATCCTGTGTTGTGATTAAGGGACAATGTCTTTTATTAATTTATAAAATCTGAAAATTAAAGTTTGGATAGATATTCTAGTCATACTTAACTGGAAATAAGACCCATTAAACAAAACAATCCTGTTTCTTAGAGACCTACTTTTGAGTACACATGCACAGGATTATGTTGTCAGCTGAACATCTAATCCAGCTATATATCCTGAAAAGGATATCCTGAGCCTGAGTCATAAATGCAGATGTCCATGCATAAAAATCTGCAAGGGCAATCTGCAGCCTCCGTGGGCAATACATTCCATTGCTGACCATACTTTGCTTATCAGAATCTATTTGTAAATTGCAAAGAAGTGCATTAAACAGACACATTAATAACTCATCTACATTTTTGTTTGCATCATAAATGGGACTAAAATATCTCACCTATGGTGATGTATGAGAGCCCCTGAAATTTAGCAGAGTAATCAGATTACATCCTTATAAAAACATTGACTTTAGCCCTCTGTTTTGAAATGCACTGTAGAGGTGTTACCAGGGTAATATCTGAAGGTCCAAATTTATCCATTTATAAATGTATATAATATAAACAGGTTAATTTTATATTTTATTTATATTTTTTCCAAGGAAGACTGATTAAAATATTTATTTTAATGTTACTTTGCATTCATAACTCAACTGAATGCTGCATTAGTTTGAAATTGCTCAGCAAATGATTTACAAATGTCTAATACTCTGAGGCTGAATTTATGCAAATGGAATAACTGGATATCTGGGTAATGCAGATGACAATTATTAATGTTTTTCCATTAGTGCAGTTAAGATGCATGAAGTCAGTTGTATTTATGAATCCTAATGTATTCTTTTTGCAAGCTATAGTGTTTGGGTAAAGAAAAGAAATATGTAAACTGACTAATAGGAATGCACTTGTTTTAATTAACAATTACAAGTGCATTATAATCATTTGCAGATAACAAAAACAAATTAAAGAATTAATCTGATGTCTGTCTTGGCTTCCGCAATCCAAACAGAGAAGAATGTGTCAACAAGTTAGTCTTAAACTTGTTAGTTAACTTGTCTCTCTTCCCTTTCAATTTTCCCTTTCCTTTAAACCTGAGATGTTCTGCATTCAGAGAAGATACTCTACTACTGAGCCACAGGACTTCCTCTAAGACAGTCTTCCAAGGACCTAACTGGTCTCCCAGGGACAAGGTCATTTAAAAGTATTTCCCCTGCACTACCTGTGTGCAGCAACAAAGCCTTCTTCCATCCACTAGTTATTCCGAAACAGTTATGGGATGGGAGGCAGGGCAGTGCAACTTCGTCAGGAAAAGGCTGGCAAGTATGAGCAAGAAAGTTTAAATATCTTCCACATCATACCCCTACCCTATTGGCTAGAATACAAACGCAGCACAATAGCTAGTGCCCCTTTTTGAAGGTGGTGGGAGAAAATAACAGTTCCATCCAAAAGGCAAGAACTACTCATGCTGCCAGTTTCAGAACACTGCTTTTGCTCAATAGATTTTCACCAGAATTCAGACAGGATGGTCTTCAATACATTTCTTTCCCCTTCCCAATAAAATATGGCTATGGCTCTGTCAAAATCTATTATTATTATTGTTATTGTTATTATTGTTATTCACCCAATCCCTGCCACAGCAGGGCTCTGGGCGATGTTCAAAGCCATAAAACAAAGACAAGATAAAACCAGTTAAGACATTAATAAAACATTTCCACAATCAGATGGTGAATAATTAATCCCTATTCCATCCAATGGTCACCTCCAGGCTAGGCTACTGTAACTCACTCTATGCAGGGCTACCCTTGAGATGGATGTGGAAACTACAGCTGGTCCAGAATGCAGCAGCATGGGTTCTTACCAGAACCTTACTGACAGCACACATTCAACAGTTCTGCACTAGCTGCAATGGCTCTGGGTTGAATACCTTAACCTTTAAGGCCCTAAACGGTCTGGGACCAACATATCTATGGGACCACCTTTCCTGGTATACCCCCAAAAGGGTATTTTGCTCAGGGGAAAAGAACCTACTGGTGATCCCTGGCCCATACAACATCTGGCTGTCCTCAGCCAGAGCCAGGGTGGAACTATCTGCTGATGGATATCTGTGCCCTTCAGGACCTAGTCCAGTTCCGCAGGGCCTGTATGACAGAGATGTTCCACCAGGCCTATGGTGAAAATAGCAATGGTTTCTATCTAGCCTCTCTGACCTTTCTTTCCTCTCTCCCCAAGGGGTAAGGATATAAATTAATGTGTTGTGTCATCTGGAACTGTTATGAAATTACTATTGTGTTAATTGTTTTTAACTGGATCTGTGAATGTAGTTATTGAAATGTTATGAATGTATTTATTGAAAACATTGTTCACCACCCTGAGCCCAGTGTGCAGGGGAGGGTGGTCTACAAGTCATACACACACACACACACACACACACACACACACACACACACACAAACTTATCTATGAAATGAAGAGCAAAAATTATAATCATGCTATGTTTTATTACATGAAACAATAGGCAAAAAAAGCAACATCCTTCCATTCATTCATGAAGGATTTATCTCTGGAATTGTGGTATTTTGTTGTAGGGTTTGTTTGTTTTGCACAGAACTACAAAAAAAAAGATTATATTTTATTTATCTAATTATATTTATAAATCACCTAATACCCACAATGGTGGGGCTCTAGGCGATGTACAGATTAAAAGCAGTAAGAACCATAAAACCATAATCAGACAATATAACTCATTAATTAATTAGAGTCAAGTGGCAATTTTCATGGTTCCCTCCCATTTCTGGACATGGGTGCTTTGTGGACATGGGGGAACTTATTCAACTTATTGTAGTACAGACTCCTCTCTTATTTGTATTATCTCGCCAGTTTGGTGTAGTGGTTAGGAGTGCAGACTCTAATCTGAGAGAACTGGGTTTGATTCTCCACTCCTCCACATGCAGCTGCTGGTGTGACCTTGGGTCAGTCTTAAGGTTTTTCAGAGCAGTTCTCTCAAGGGCAGTTCTTGAGAGAGCTCTCTCAGCCCCACCTACCTCATAGAATGTCTGTTGTGGGGAGGGGAAGGGAAAGGGATTGAAAGCCACTCTGAGACTCCTTCAGGTAGTGAAGGGTAGGTTATAAATCCAATCTTCCCCCCCCCCTCTTCTTTTTCACCTTGTGCCTACATTTTTACTTTGTGAAGTGCTTGGGTCTCCTGAATATTGGTTTGTGTTTGGATGTTGTTTTGTTTTTAGAGGGTAAGTGTAGTTATACCACTGTTTATTGCCGTTGTGAAAGATAATCTAAGGTGCATGAAATAGGGTAATCAGGGTTTATTACTAATAGCTGATCTTTGCACATTTAATTTTCCCACATTCATTGTGGATTATCCAATGCACTGCCAGAGTGATAAGCAATGCAACACTTGGTTCCTCTCAAGCAATCGAAATCTGTCTTGTGATATTTACCCATGAGTAATACAATTACTAGTTTTGCCAAAGCAACTACCTCTTAATTTGGAAATGCTGTTCTGCAGCCAGCCTCCTTCACATTAAAGGGGGAGAAATCCAGTGAAAAATGTAGAACAAAGAAATATATATACAGATTCAGCCAAAGGGAACTTGGGTTTGTATAGGAATGCCTGCTGGGAATGGCTGCGTGTTTTTCACTTCAGGCACTTGGTGCTTGTCTATATTTCCTCTTTTTTTCTCTTTTGCACACGTTTCCTATCTTTTGCTTTTGTTGATCAGATGTTACATTTTTGTAAAACCTCACCCATTTCTCAGCCAACCCATCTATGGCTGTTGAAGTCTTCCTAAGATTATCCTGTACCTTCATATATATTTAAAGTGGTTCCATCTATATCTCTCTCTCTCAAAGGGGTTTTACAGGATAAAATAATAACTTAATAAGTCTATGCAATCATCAAAAGAACACAAAGTCTAAAATAATACATATCAGGTTTAAAAATCTTAACATAAAACAAACTGTTAAATCCACAACTTAGACTATTAATAGAGAATGAAGTAAACATCTTTGTCTGACAAATTTTGTGTGAAATAAACTTCAAAGAATCAGTTCCCCACAGCTGCTGTGTGGCTGCAAGGAACACAGGAAGAGTAGAATAAATAAGGGACAAAATGTATCATGTAGTCTGAGAAAGACCAGTCTCTGGTGCTGATTCACCTAGCTTCAGAATGCAGAAATATAATAGTGCAGGGGCTCCAAGGTTACTCATTGTTAGAAATGCAGCTCTGGATGGAGAAACAGATAAAATTATGTGAAAATGAGAAAAAAATACTTCTCCTTAATATGACCATGGGCACACATTGACCTCTCATTAGCACAGAGGTCCATCTAGCAGGGAGGGAGATCAGCTGAAAGAGGCTCCTAGGCATAAAGAATGCCTGGGTGGGTGAATGACAGAATATGGACTAGATGCTTGCTTTCTACTTCTCTTTGTTACATCTTATCTTTGTTAGGTGGGGATATATTTATAAAAAGGAGTAACCAGAGCAGGCTTACAGTGGCCATAATCTGTGGAGTTGTTCTCTGGCACGATAGTAGTATAGCTGGTTTTTGTCCCTGTGTGGGTTCAGTGTAACTGGCCTCCAATGGAGATAGCTTTATGTCACTCAGAATTAATTTGTTTGTTTGTGCACAAGTTTAATACTTCTGCTGAAGACATTGTTTAATATTATTTGTGAAGAACTTAGTCATTTGCAGCTATAAGTAGTATTGGTAACCCATCTATCACCAGGGCAGAAAAGTAGTTAAGATCAAATAAACTGAACCAATAATTATTTATAGTAGCTTCGTAAAGCTACAGATCTCAAAAGAAACATTGAGACAAAAAGGTCAAATGCAGCAAGAAACCCATTCATTAGTCTGGAACAAGGCCTTCTCTTCAAACGTTTTCTGACAGGTGCTGAGCACAGTGTTACAGTGCATTACACATACAATAATTAGAACAATTATTTCATGCATTCAGAATGAGTTTTGAGTCTCATGGGTATCACTTCAAAACTCATACATGAATTATAGCTGGAAATGTGGTCTGAATCTGAGCAATAACATTTATAAAATGTTACTATAGCATCAGTAACTAAAATGGTGATTGATTCAGGTGGATAGCCATGTTAGTCTGAAGCAACAGAACAAAATTCGAGTCCAGTGGCACCTTTAAGACCAACAAAGTTTTATTCAAGGTATAAGCTTTTGTGTGCATGCACACTTCTTCAGATACAATGAAATGGAAGTTACCAGTCCATACATATAGGTAGAGAGTGAGCAGCAAATTAGCATACAACATAAGGAAGAAGTTTAACAGATGCAAGAAGCAAACAGGAATAACAAGCTTAGTTTATATGGTCACCATTTGTTTGGATTGAATTCCAGGGGAAAACATAGGAAAGCAAATAAATAGATCAAAATTGAAAATTGATGTTTAAATGTACCCTTCTTAATTGTGGAATGCTGAGAGTAATTAACTGAGCCCCTGTTGTTATATTCCATCCATCTCCTCTCAAGCATGGAGTTAACTAACAGCATCCTCTTCTTTAAGGTGGGATGACTAGTTGTACAGTGTTATGTCTCCTCTGTCCCAGACCAGAGAATACTGACTGGCAACATTTTCAGTTAGGCCAATGGATTAATGTGTAATATAACTTAGTTTCATTTTTTGGTCACAGGAATTCTTCACGTAGGACAAAGCAGAGATAAATCTACATAGAGACTATAGTGTGTGTATGCACAAGGGTCTGCAACAGACAAGCCTGATTTTCCTTGGTTCCCCTTATGTTAAAGGAGTTGCACAAGCATAGTTTCAATGCAGACTTTTAGCTAGTTATGTACATAGTTTGGATCAGGACCTTTAACCATGATCCTGCTACTTCTTCTATGCATGTTAATATTTCCTGGATATGTTCCCTGAACAAGGCTCTTACGATTGATTATTTAATTTACCAGGAAATTTCCTTATGGGCTGCAAGCCTCAGCAACTCTGCCTGCATTGGAGATGCAGCTTGGCTCAAAACCTTCTGCAGTAAGAATGATTGGTGCCAGCTCACTAGTTACCCATCTTACACTGCCACTGTCCATCAGTCAATCAATCAGCTTTTATGATACATAACAATTAAGATGAACAAGATACAAAAGGAATAAAAATAAGAATATATTACAGTATAATTAGATAATATCCTCAATTATTTCTGAAGCTTCTCCTGGTGCAGCTTTATGGCAAGTTGTAAGAACTTTGCCACCTTCTCATTTATATCAGAGGAGGAATCATTCAAAAGGCAGTAAACCTTGTAGGACTTGGAGAGGCCCATCATATTAGCTAAAATAGAGCTTAAATATTTTAAACCAATATCTACATAGAAAGGCAGGGCTGTTTTTGGACAGGAACACACAGGAATGGAGTTCTAGCTGGCTTCTGCGTTGGCCAGAGCTACAGCCTCCCCCCCTTGGCTTCCCCAGGTGCCTCACAAGCCGCAGGGTGCTTGGGGAAGCCAAGCCGATCCAGGGAGGGAAGGCAGTTTAAACTGCCTCCCCTCCTTGGGTTTTCCAGGTCCCCTCAAGCCTCGGGGCACCTGGGGAAGTTGATCCTTAAAGGGACCTGGGGTGTCAGGGGTGTGGCCTAATATGCTAATGAGGTTTTTTCTGTTGGGTGTGACCTATTATGCTAATGAGTTCCTGCTGGGCTTTTTCTACAAAAAAAGCCCTGTAGAAAGGATAATAGAGGAAAATGTGGGATTGTCTCAATTTATTATTATTTATCTCATTTTTATCCCACCTTGCCGGTGAACTGGCTCAAGGCGACTAACAACCATAAAATACCATCAAAGTGGTTTACAAATTAAACAAGTTAAAACCAAACATTAGCGCATACAAAAATATAAAGCAAGAATATAACTGGCAGTATCAGAATTCTCATGGTGAACAGATGGCAGTACAAGATTCGACTGAAGGGACCAGGGTGATGTTATCCTGCAAATTCCCCCTGGTGGCGGCTCCTAATTGAAAGCCTGGTGGAAGAGCTCCATCTTGCAGGCCCTGCGGAACTGTAATAAGTCCCACAGGGCCCTGATGTCATCCGGGAGCTTATTCCACCAGTATGGGGCTGCCACCGAGAAAGCCCTGGCCCTGGTACAGGCCAGCCGAGCATCTTTTGGACTGGGGAGAGTCAGGCGATGTTGTGTGCCTGACCTCAGTGCCCTCTGGGGCATATATGGGGAAAGGCGGTCCCTCAGGTAGGCAGGCCCCTGACCATATAGGGCTTTAAAGGTCAGCACCAGCACCTTGAACTGGATCCGGTATGCTATAGGCAGCCAGTGCAGTGATTGCAGCACAGGCCGGATGTGGTCCCGTGAAGAGAGACCCATCAGCAGCCTGGCCGCAGCATTCTGCACCAGCTGCAGCTTCCGGATCCAGGACAAGGGCAGCCCCATGTAGAGAGCGTTACAGTGGTCAAGTCGTGAGGTGACCAAAGCATGGATCACTGTTGCTAGGTCTTCGCGTTTGAGGAAGGGGACCAACTGCCTAATCAGCCGTAGATGGTAAAAGGCTGCTTTAACAGTGGCTGCTACCTGGGCCTCCACTGTTAGGGAGGCATCCAGGAGCACTCCCAAACTCCTGACCCTCGGTGCTGGCACCAATGGTGCCCCACCGAAGGATGGAAGTGGGAACCCTATCCCCGACCCGGTCCGACTCAAGCACAGGACCTCCGTCTTCGTTGGATTCAGTTTCAGTCGACTCTGTCTAAGCCAGTCTGCAACGTCCTGAAGCGCCCGCTCCAGGTCACCTGGGGTAGAATCGGACCGGCCACCCAACAGCAGATAAAGCTGGGTGTCATCTGCATATTGATGGCACCCAAGCCCATGCCTCCGGGCAATTTGGGCAAGGGAGCACATGTAGATGTTGAATAACATCGGGGACAGCACTGCCCCTTGAGGAACACCACACACCAGTGGGTGCCTCTGGGAGGTCTGTTCCCTGAGTGCAACCCTCTGTCCCCGATCCTGGAGAAAAGAGGCAAGCCATTGTAAAGCAAGCCCCTGTATCCCCGAGTCAGCGAGGTGGTGGATCAGCAACTGGTGGTCGACCATGTCGAACGCAGCCGACAGATCCAACAACACTAGTGCCACCGTACCGCCTCGATCCAGATGTCTCTGGAGGTCATCCGTGAGGGCGACCAGTGCCGTCTCTGTCCCATGACCCATCCGGAAGCCGGACTGAAACAGATCTAGCATGGAGGTGTCATCCATGAAGCTCTACAACTGGATCGCCACCGCCCTCTCCAATACCTTGCCCAAATATTTATTATTATTTATTTATTTGTTCAATTTATACCCCGCCTAGCCAGCGGACCGGCTCTAGGCGGCTAACAAAAACCATTACCATGAAGGTTTACAATATAAAACTGTTAAAAACATTTCAATAAATTACAATAAAATTTCAATAAACTTTCAAGATGGCGACTTCAGAGTTATCTGATAAGCGGAGGCCGTAGGGGCAGGTTGGGGCAGGTTGGACACCGGCCGGTAGTTGGCCAATATGGCCAGGTCCAGAGATGGTTTTTTCAGGAGGCAGCGGACCATCGCAACCTTGAGTGCCCCCGGGAACAGCCCTTCCGTAAAGGACTTGTTGATAATCTCCCGAAGAGCACCATGCAACCCCTCGTGACACGCTTTTAGGAGCTATGAGGGGCACGGATCAAGGCTGCACGAGGTTGGGCATACAGTCAAGAGCAACCTGTCGACCTCCTCTAGAGTGAGAGGACTGAAGTGATCCAGAATGGGACCTGAAGACGTGCATGGAGCCTCAAGTTCACACACTGTCTCAACTGTGGCCGGGAGATCACGGCGGAGTAGCAAGATGCAGTTGGTATTAAAAGAACAATGTCTAGCCAAATATGCTAACTTTTTAAATCTGCCATATAAAATCATAGATGGCATGGCATTAAATCTAGCTAGAGAAAAAGCTCTGTGTTGTTACGGTACTTGCAGAGAATATAGATATGGGATCACATGACCTATTGCCAGTGAGATCTCCAAACTCAAAGGAGAGCAAGTTTTATCAGCCATACTATATAAGTTTTGGAATTCAATATCCAGAATTCTGCTTTTGATTATTTGATATGCACCTGTTAATGGGGCATAGACAATGAGTCCAGAGATATACCCATAGCAGTGATTTTTCCCTCAATACAAGCTAGCCAGCTTGACATTTCAGACTCTGAGAGCATTTGATGGATAAGGCTCAAGGAATCAGAGTTACAGTGCAGATGCAGCCAGTTTTTAATGGTCATGAACCACACCCTAATTTCAACAAAGTTTAATCCAGTTTCTAAGCAAAGGGTAGCATATGGTACACGATAAGGCATACCTATAATTATTTTTTGTAGAAATTTGGACTGGGTACATCCCAAAGAACGACTGAATGCACAAATCCATATTGGTATTCCATATAGTAATTGTGGGTTCGCTTTGGCATTGAAAACCTTTAATGCAGCTGGAACAAATTGGTTACCTCTATTATTTAAAAAAAAACAAAAACAAAACCCAAGTTATAGCCATAGCACTAATATTGGCCGTATTTACTGCTGACTTGCATTGCATTGTATTGAAAACATAGGCTTAAATATTTGGAATTTATTTTCCCTCTATTATCCATTTAAATAATTTCCATATTTTTGAAAATACAAGAATGTTTGATTTTCCATAATTCAGTTGTGACTTTTTAGTTGTAAAAAAATGCAAGGCATTGATTCAGCAAGCATTTCAAGCCCACTCTGGAGCAGGATACTAATACTGTGTCATCAGCATATAATAATAGGGGCACATGTACAGAAAGTTTAGGGCTATGGCAGTCAGCTCCTACTAAATTTGGGGCAAGATTATTGAGGGAAAGGTTAACTTAAAAAGGAGCTAAAATACAACCATGTTTAACTCCTTCACTGGAAAGGATTTTTGGGGTTAGCTTACCTGCTAAGGAGCATTTGGCTTGATAGGTGGTTGAGATGTGTAACATTCTATTGAGCAAAAGTAATCTCTTGTCAATGTTCATTTGGTTTAGTTTAGCCCAAAGTAATTCTCTATCAATTGAGTCAAATGCTTCCTTAAGGTCTAAGAAAGCAACATATAATTTAGAGTTGCCTCTTTTAATATATTTATTAACCAAATGGGATAAAACAGTGCAATAATCTAACATAGTTTACCCCTGACAAAACCCCATGTGTTCTGGGCCCAAAATTCTCTGCTGTGTCATCCACTTTGTGCTGGCTAGGCAGGATATAAATTCAAATAAATAAATAAATAAATAAATAAATAAATAAATAAATAAAATCACCCAGAGGGTAAGCTTAGATAGAAAGTGCTTAGCATGTAACTTTCCAGTGATAAGTGGTGAGCTGTTTTCAATCATCAGTGTTGTTGGATGGGTCTGAACTGAGTGGCCTGTACAGTGCTAGCTCAGAGCACCACAGGGACCACTTAGCATAGCTTCCTCCAGAGCCTTTTAAACATTCCCGTCTGTTCCTGGATCTAGTGACATGTAATATGCTATGCAATCAGGTGTGGGTTTAGAGCAGGGGTGGCCAACCTGTGGCTCGGGAGCCACATGCGGCTCTTTCACACATATTGTGCGGCTCCTGGCAGGGCGGCTGGGGAAGCAAAGGGGAGGCATGCTTTTTCTCTCTTTCTCCCTTCCTTCCTTCCTTCCTTCCTTCCTTCCTTCCTTCCTTCCTTCCTTCCTTCCCTCCTCCCTCCCATCTATTTGCTTTCCTAGTTTCTCTCTCTCTCTTTCTTTCCACTTCTTTAATTCTTTCTTTCCATCTCTCTCTTTTTTTCTCTCTCTCTCAATATCATTAGCAAACAAGTAATATCATTATCAATAACCGGTTTTCCTTGTTTGTTTTTATTTTTGGCAGTCCCATTTAACGTTAATAAAAAGCAAATTTGCATATTTTTAAAAATAAAAACGTGTGTGTGATATTTGTTCCTGTCTTGTGGCTCTCAGACATCTGACGTTTATTCTATGTGGCTCTTACGTTAAGCAAGGTTGGCCACCCCTGGTTTAGAGGTAGATATTTAAAAGATTCATGAATCACTGTATATAAAGTTTAGTAGGAATTCAGGTAGTAAACAGGGTATAGCCAGGGCTGGCACTTCCATAAGGTGGGCTGTAGCCTAGGGCACCACCTGAGAAAAGCACAATGCTGGCCTCCTGCCCCTCCCCCTCCCCACCCCTTGCCAAAAGAGTCATGCCAGTCACCACCGGCTCCCTGCTTCCCCAGCGCTGGCTCAGTCCTCCTGAGTGTGGAGGCAGCCTTCCCCCCCTCCCCCCAACTGCTGGGGAAAGGCATTACTCAAGTCTCTTGGATCTTTCAGATCCAAGATACTTGACCATCACCTTTCAGTTAACCTCTCCCCCTACCCTAGACCACCAGGGAAAGGCGCTGCTCAAGTGTCCTGGATCTGAGAGATCCAAGACATTTGAGCATCACCTTTCAGCTCGCCTCCCCACACCCTAGACCGCTGGGGAAAGGCACTGCTCAAGGATCCTGGATCTGAAAGATCCAAGACACTTGGGCCGAGGACAGACTGCCGATCCGCCCCGGGACAGACGCGGGGCCAAAAGCCCCGCACGAAAAGCAGCCCGGCGCAGCCTGTTCCCACAGGCTGCGCTGTCCCGGGGCGGAGATGGGGCGGAGGCGCGCTGACGCGGGGGCGTCCAGACTTCCGCCCCCGCTTCCGGCGCGCTGCCGACGTGTCCAGACTGCCGCGAAGCGGCAGGGACCCGCGGCTCTCCAGCCAGAGACCTGTCAGAAGTGGTCTCCGGCTGAAGCGGATGGACGGCGCCTCGCGGATGGGTGAGTCCGTGCCGACTCCGGAGGACAGATGCGGCAATGTGAACGCCCCCTCTGCCTCCGCTTTGGAAGCGGAGGCAGAGCGGGGCACATTGCCAGTCTGTCCTCGGCCTTGAACATCACCTTTCAGCTCACCCCTCCCCCCGCCCTAGACTGCCGGGAAAAGGTGCTGCTCAAGTGTCTTGGATCTGAAACTTCACAAGGTAAGGAATGTGTACATTCTCATTGCTCTTTGTCAGGTTGGATGTTCAGTGGAGCAAAGACCTTTGAGGAACTTGAAAGCTTACTTCGTTCAAGGTACTTGCTGTTTGTTATTAGTCCTGATTTTTTAAAAGTTTATGTGATGCTCTTTTGGGGAGGGGGTTCCCCCTGATGAGCTATGCCAGCTACTTTGTGGTCTTTCTCTGGGGAATTAAGACTGGACTGCTTAGCAGTTGGACTTGTTTTGTCCCTATACAATTCTGAGTATTGGAGGTAGACTGCTTCTGAAAATTGGTGGGTGCACCGGGGGGGGGGGGACACCAGAAGGTAGCCTTGCCTAGTATGCAAGAAAAAAACCTGGCACCGGCCCTGGGTGTAGCACATCAGTGAGAAAGTGTGGTCCCAGAATAATTAATTTTTATTTTTTATTTATTTTCTATTCCACTTGTACCTTGCCCTCCCCAAAATGCCGCTCAGGCAGCTCACATTCCTAAAAAACAGTTACACAATACATAAATCACACTTAAATAACAATTTCAAACCCAATAAAATCATCCTAAAATTCAATACCATACAATAAGATGTGTTGTTGATGTTTCTTTAAAATTTCAGAGGTGGCGTAAGATTTTATAGATTTCTCGATCTCTCGATGTTCTGCACTCAATGGTTTGATGGTGGTAATAGTGGAGGTGGCTCCTAGTTGAAGGCCTGGTGGAAGAACTCCATCTTGCAGGCCCTGTGGCATTGCGATAGGTCCCACAGGGTCCTGATCTCTTCTGGGAGCTCATCCAACCAGTATGGAGCCACCACTAAGGCTCAGAATAGGTCCCTGTAGTGCCATATCATGGGTTTTGTTGTCCTTTCATTGGCTTCATGTAGACTTTTGTCTATATGCACATATATTCTTTGGCGGTCCAAGATTTTTTAAATTTTAATTTTAATTTTTTAGAAGAAACAGCTTCCTATCTCCAAGCATCTTTTTTCCTAGAAAGCAAGCAGGATCATTCAGTCCAGAAACATTTATAGGTGTTGGGTCCCACCTCCACACCCAAGGTCCCTCTGCTGGTTGCTGTCACTTCCCACTTGGAGTGCTGCCCAGGATGGCCCTTCTCCTCCCCATGAGAGGATGTCAGAGACCACTGGAGATCTCAGAAATGGTAGGGGATGGAGGGTTACACCACTCCTCCTCCTTTCTGCCTGCTGGTGCCCCCTTGTCGCTCTATCTGGGTCTTCATCAGCCAGCCTATTCCTCCCTGACCATCCAGTCTGGCCTCCCTTTTATTCCTCTCTTCATTCCACCTTCTGCCCCCATGTTCCTGTCTCCTCCTCCCCGAGCCAGCCCCACCCATGTTGATAAGCCTTGATGCCCATCTGGGCTTCTTGGGTGGAGATGCCACTTGTCTGAAGCTTGGCTAGTGTTGGGCTCAGCCACTGGCCTACCTAGCCTCAGGAGGGGCCTGCCTGCTCTTTCTCCTTTGGGATTGGGCCATCCCAGGCTTGCTGCACTGGCCTGTCTTGCCACCAACTTGTTTCAGGGCTTGGCATGGGCCTGACTGGACTCCCAGATGCCTTCTTCCCACTCACCAGCTGATGCATGGTCAGGCCCCACAACACCAGAGGCTCTGGTAGCAGCGGTGGGTTTGTAAGTGAGCACACTGATTTTGCTTTTCCCTGGTCCCGTGCTAGAGGTGTGGGGCTCAGCAGCAGCCCAGGAAGGTGTAAGTGGGGCTCCAGGTCACCAGGGGATGAGCTGTCCCTGGTGTGGGTTGCTGTGAAGGATGTGGGGGTCATAAGTCCTGGCACGGGAGTGTCGGGACACTAAGTAACAATCAAGATCCTTGGCTGGTATGTTTGATTTCTTAGGCTCATATAAATTTTCAAGCTCCTGATATTTTAGGGGCTTTTTGCAAAACGATACTGATCACATCACCCTAGATTCTCACATCACATCATTCAGTGCTACCAACACTATTATATGAAGGAAAATATTGGGAATTAAGTGTTGGGCATTGCAAAATAGCAAATAACAACTTCAGAAATAAGGTAAGGAGGAGAACACAAAATCTCCCCCTTTAATAATCAGAATGAGGCCATGAGAATGTTATGACATAAAGCCAGGTTTATTTCATTTTCTCTCTCTAGGAAGCAGGAATCTTTGACTATAGCTGCACCAAGGAGAAGAACTGTATAATTCATGTTATGAAGGGCTCTGCCTTCAGCTTCTAAATTGCTCCCTTTTTAAACAAAAAAGGTTTTTAAAAATGTTTTCATAGTACATTCCCCCAAAGGAAAAAAAAACACATAACTGTGGATATTCTGAAACAATTGAATGTCACAAAAGAAGCCTAGACATCCCTCAGTGACAGCACCACAAAGTGTATTTGCTGCCCTGTCAAAATTAGCAAAGAAATATTTCATATGGAGTCTTTTTAGTGTACAAGTTACAAAGCTCAAATATCACATTGTAACAACCTTTAAATGATCCTCTATGGAGCAAGGGCTGAGCATGTGAATAAAAATTACAGAATCAGTCATCCAGGTGAGAAAATACCAATTACATTGCCTTGGGAAAGACCACATGATCAGCCTACCAATGTGGCTAGTCCATACAGGAACACCTCGCAGAAATAAAATTCCCATTTAACTAAGGTAGCCCTAGAAAAAACATTTCAGTAAGTTGAAGTAATACTGAGTACATGCCATGACATCCATAATGAAACTTTTACTTAAAAGACCCTGAATATTGATCTATTATTCATATTTTTAACAATGACTAACTGAGACAGATGTTGGCAGCACTAGATATGCTAAGCAATTCATAAGGCAGTATAAAAGAGAAATAAAATTATATGTCAAACTGATGGAGCTTTGCTCAGTACAGAGGTATAATCCTCCCCAAACAACATAAAAGTCAAAATAACAGGTGCTGGAAGTTAAATTATCATCTTTTGGGGGAAAAAGAGATATGTAACTGGAAGGGAGCCTTTAGCAGCAAAGAGAGTAAGTTGTGTGAAATGTGTTGGTGGAAACACATTGGTTACACTGAACATTACAGTCCACCAAACTGTTATGTTCACAGAAGTAACACTGACATAAATATTATTTATTTATTTAGAACATTTTGATGTCACCTCTTCCGTTACCTACCTGAGAAGGCTTACACAATAAAAATGATAAAAACAAATTATTTCATACATAAGAGCTATCAAGTTGCAATGAATTTACTGCAACCCCAAAAAGGAGCTTTTGAGGCAAGTGAGAAGCAGAGGTAATTTGCCATGGCCTTCCTCTGCAGAGGCTTTTTTTCTTTGTTGGTCTCCCATCCAAGTACCAGCCTTGCTTAGCTTTCAAGATCTGACATGATGGGACTATAGTATGCCACCTTCCTGTTAACAGAACATTAAAGGACAATCCAGCATTTAAAAGGAGCCAGCCCATCACAGAAAAAATAGCTTATAAAAACTGACCACAGCCTAAAATAACTATTTCTGAGCTTAAATAGTGTTAAAAATCAACACCTTAATTAAAAGCCTGAGTGAACAGTCATTTTGACAAGGCACCTAAAAGTCAGAAATGTAGGCACCAGATGAGCCTCAAGGATAAGGGCATTTCACAAGTGAGGTGCACTACTAAAAGATCTCTGGATACCCCCCTCCAGGGCTTTTTTTGGTAGAAAAATCCCAGCAGGAACTCGTTAGCATAATAGACCACACCCAACAGCAGGAAACATTAGCATATTAGGCCACACCCCTGGTAGCACCGTTTATTAGCAGATTAGGCCACACCTCCATGTTACCAGAAGAGTGGTTATCCAGCCACACCCACCTTTTACTTCTTATTCTGTTTACTTTGTTTTTTGTCAAAACCAGAGCTTTTTTGTAGCAAGAATTAGTTTGCATGTTAGGCCACATACCCCTAATGTAGCCAATCCTACTGAGTTTCTGCTGTTGGGTGTGGCCTATTATGCTAATGAGTTTCTGCTGGGTGTGGCCAACTCAGGAGCCAGCCGGAACTCCGTTCCTGCGCGTTCCTGCCCAAAAATAGCCCTGCCCCCTCCCTTTCTGAAGATGAGAGCAGAACCTGTCAGGCAGATCTTAACTGGTAGGCTAGATAATAAGGGAAAATATGGTCCTACAAATACCTTGGCCTCAAACCATTTAGGACTTTAAAGGTAAAGAAGCAACACTTTGACCAGAGTCCAGAAATGAATGGAAACCATGTACAGGTCTTTCAGCACTGGGGTAATATGATCCTGTATCCTACCCCTGACAATAGCCTGGCTGCTGCATTTTGGACAAATTGAAATATCAGACTGCTTTCAAAGGCAGCCCCATGTAAAGTACATTACAGTAATCTAATGTGGTTGCAATTAGAACATGGATTCTTGTGGCCAAACCATTCTTTTCAGGGAAGGACTGTAGCTGGTATATCAGCTGAAGCTGATAAACGCACTGGTTGCGGTCACACACACGAGATACACGGGGGGGGGAGACTATTTCCTCCAGTGGAAGTTGACCCACAGTTGAATGATTACATGGACTTTGGAAGCTGTGGGCACAGCCCGCTACTGCATGATCAGATGCAACCATGGGTGAGGGTTTTTTTTTGCTGTTTGTCTCCAATGCGCTTAAACAAGCGATCAATGATTCATACCTCATCCCTGAGGACTCCCTATGGAGTGTGCGATGATGTGCATACTGAGAAGGGCAAAAAACAATGGCACAGAATTGGGATGGCCTGATGAGACCATCCCGACACCATGGAGGCACGCTGGGGTGATCAGACGCAGGAAAGTCCATCTGTGGCTCGTAGCAACCCATTTGCTACAGGACCTTCCAGGGTATGTTTTAACTCTACTTCTGTAGCAGAGCAAAACGGGTTACCAATGGCTGCAGGGTGCTTCCCAGATGTTGTCTGATCACACTCCTTTAATGTGCTTGGCATTTGCACCTATGTCAGGGTGAATTGTGTGTGTGATTGCAATCACTATGTGTAATAGATCTAGGCCTCTAACAGTAGGCCAGGATCTAGCAGTACCCTCAAGCTACGAATCTGTTCCTTCATGCGGAGGCCAGTCCCCTCCAGGACAGGCTGACTCCTCAGTCCCTGAGCAACTTTATTATTGACCCACAGCACCTCAGTCTTGTCTGGACTGAGCTTCAGTTTATTGGCTTCCATCTCTGCCATTACCATCTCCAGGCACCTTCTCAGGACTCCCAGTATTGTTTGTACTGGGGTGTTGCCCTGTTACAGTATTCCCAAATACTTAAAAAAATTTTTTTCCAGATCTTACCTTCTATGCTGTAGTAGAAATGAATGCTAGTTATGACCAAGGCTGAATAGTGAAATATTCCTGCACGGCCGCAAGGGCCTGGGGCTGGTTGAACCGAATTCTCCATCCTCATCTTGACTGTTTCCCTGTTTTTAAATGCTACTTTTAAAATGTTACTGTTACAAGTATCTGAAATCTGGGAACAGAATTTGCAAATTGCTTTTTCTCGCTCTCCTTCATGTCAAGGTATCTGAAGGCCTTCAGAGTAGCCATATAGTTTTGGTATACATCATGTGAATAGTTGGCTATTATTTACCTTTTGTCAATAACTTTCCTTGACAGAAATCAGAATAGTGTACAGGATTCTCATCACCTTCATTTGATCCTCACAACAATCTTGAGAGGTAGGTTAGGAAGGGAGAGAAGTAACTGGTCTAAAGTAATTTAGTAAGCATCATGTCTTCCTAGTCCTAGCCCAGCATCCTAACCATTACACTAACCTGACTCTCAGATATTTTTTAGTTTTAACTGTTTCCCCTTTCTTTACTACCTCCCTTCTCAGTAACTCAAACTTTTATCTATGAGTTCCCTCTTCCCCCTCTTTTCAAGGTGAGTTAAGGGCCAAAATTCTTTGGAAATTTACTAGTGTTGCCATTTTACCATTTGTTCTAAAAAGGTGCACAGTAATTTGAAATCTTAAAGATTCTGGGAAACAGGCCTGTCATCCCAAAAGAGACCCTCATACTGCGTAACTAATTATCAGTGTTCCCTCTAAGCTGAGCTGGTGTGAGCTAGCTCACAGTTTCTTAGCCTCCAGCTCACACATTTTTGTCTTCGCTCAGGAAGAATAGCTCCAGAGCAAACTAACTTATGCAGTAGCTGAATCTCTTGCTCACAACTTGAATGCCAGTAGCTCACAAAGTAGAATTTTTGCTCACAAGACTCCACACTTTAGAGGGAGCACTAGTTAGGATTATGTTTTTAGGAAATATGTTACATTGAACTAGTTTCTTTAATCAGCAATAAATTTGCATTACTAAGTTCTCTGTATTATGTTTTAATCTTACTGATTGAATTTAAATGGATTATAACTTTATAATTGCAATGTTCGAAGAAGTTGTTGCCATAAACAGTAGGGTAACAAGATAGACAACAACAGTTCTCTTGAACAACCTGTAGCAATAATTACAGGGTTGCTTAATGTATTAATTAAATGTCCTAACCAGTCATTAAAAATGTAATTCTCTAATAGCACTTTAAATCTGCATTTATAACTCACATAAATTGTGTTAAGGGCAAAGCTATTAGATTCATCTTTCAAATACGTGTTGAGCTTTGAAAAGTGTTCAGATAATACATACATGATGACTGTCAACTGAAAAAAAGAAGAAGTTGCTTCCTTAAAATGTAATATTGTATTAAATATCAAAAAGAAAGGTATTTAAAAGACTGAGTTCAAATACCTGTCTATGATGTCAACTGCTTGACCTTTGGCCAGTTGCATACTTCCAGCCATACTGACTTTGCAGAGTTGTTGCACAGATAAAAAGGATATGCCCAAGTACATTCTGAGCTCCTTAAAGAAAGGGTGGGACATTAGAATAATAAAATCAGTTGTACATGATTCCGCCCCCCCCCCCAAGACATAACAAAATGTATTGGCTGTACACACAAATGGTAGCCTTCACAATCAGTACACTAAAAAAAATAAAGCCTAGAATTAATCTTCTCTAATGAAAACAATTAATTGTAATTAATTGGTATGTATCAAATTTACATTTAAGCCACAGCAAAGATAACTAATAAGACAATTCATACTTTCTGATGTAGAATATTTATTTATATGTTTGAACTGAAAGGTGTCTAATAAAATACTGCTGCAGCTACATTTAAGATGAATGTTAGCATATCTTCCCACTCTCTGAGAGCTTAAAAGCATGTCACTAAGGCATGCAATTACAGCCCACATAGCATTTTTGCTGTAAAGTTTAGAGGAACTATTTAGCATTTTGACTATAGGTTAAAAATAAAATTGGTTCATTTTTTACCCTCAAATGTTCTTTGGTTCTAAAAAGGGAACTAAAACATCATAAGTTCTAATATCTCATATATTTTGTGAGAATGTTGAATGATTTGTTGTGAGGGAAAGAAAGTAGGTGTCCCATTTCTGCCACCGTTCCACCATTCTGCCACTGTTCCATTTCTGTTCCATAGGAGGCTGCAGAGCTAAAATCCAGGAGTAGATGAATGGGGGGGGGATGGTGGCTGAGTCTACAGCAAGACATGTGGGGTCAGTTGCTGAAGGAGTGATGCCCTTGACCACAAGGCCATGCAGCGATGGCCTTGGCCACAGGGCACACATCAACCTACATAAACCCAGATCAACCTCAAAATCTATGGCCACCTGAAATATGGGAAAACTATTCTTCACTATGACATGACCAGCCCCTAGATATGATCTCTTCCCTAAATATCAGAAGATGCTCAAGTCAGAAAGACAGGAGGCAGCATAGTTAGATGGTCAATTGAAAGATATCTCACAAAGCAGTGCTTCAGGTACATTTATAATTAATATATCTGCTTACTCTGAAACATACCCACAACCCCAACAACAGATGTGCAACTCTCCTGTATGTCACGTTTGGTAATTATGTGAAATCACATTCTTGTAGGCATAGCAATAGTACAACTTCCTTCTACTGAGCCACTCATTGAAGTTTCCCTACTTTCTACTGTCCTTCTGTCTGATTGGATGGTCCCTTCTAGAGTTAAAAGAAATTATTTTAATTCCTTTTTAGCTAATTTCTGCCTCAAATCCAACAGTCCTTTTCTTTTCCTGTTTTCTAAGGAATTTGGAAATTCCTAATCAATTCTGTTTGATCAAAGAGAAATTTGAAGAGAAAGGGAGGGAAAGAGGTTTTGCAAAGTTTCAAAATGTCACCCTATAGATGCTCAGGGGCACACAATGGCTGAGTTCAGATTGGCAGTTTGGCCCAATATAGGCACGTTTCTCAAGCGGATTAAGTGGGCTGGTTCACACAGCCACAGCTGTCTGGCTTTCCCGTGCCATACCCATCACATCCTAAAGAATTTAAATCCCGCTTTTTAAAAGTACCAGGTGAAAGCTGTGGAAAGCCATTTGGGTGCGCATTGATCCCACTTCCTGGAAGTGTGGATGCAAATAAGCCACAATCAAGCAGTGCCGGTAATGTGAACCCGCTGATCCAGCATAACCACCCATGTGTGCTGTGTGCTTGAGTGCACAACCATCCATGGGTATACTTCTGGCTCGTGGAGTTAAAACTTCCAACCATGGGATCCTGCCCCAATTGCTGTTGCGCCCATGCACCTACGCACAGTTCAGCAAAATGGACCAAAGCTGCATACAACCAGGGTGGCACCGGCAGGGGCAGCCCCACAGTGCAAACACTCCATTCTGCCTTCTCCCCAGTATGGTCCTGCATCAGTCCCCGCAGTGCGACCAGAAAGCCCTGCAACAACTTGGCGCGGGTCTTTTTGCCCCACTTCCCTTGCAGTTCATTCTGCCAGTCTGTCCTCTGCCATTGTCTTCCTAAACCATCTCATCCTCCTGCTATACTATCCTGTGGTGTGTAACATAAAACAACTGGCTAAAGTTGCAGAAGTGTGCTTTTATTTTTCTACAAAAATGCATTTCTATTTTGCTCAGATTCAGAACAGAAACTGATTTGGTCACCTTGGTTGATGGCCTCTCCCGAGAACTGGACAGGGAAAATGTGACCCTGCTGATTCTGCTGGATCTCTCAGCAGCCTTTGATACTATTGACCATTGTATCCTACTGAGCCATATCTTGACACTGGCCCTTGGGGCACTATGTTATGGTCATTTGAGTCCTGTCTGGTTGGTCAGTCTCAGAAGGTGGTGCTGGAGAATTCCTGCTTTTCCCCCATGGGCATTAGCTTGAGAGGTTCCACAGGGCTGGATCTTATCTCCCATACTATTTAATTACATGAAGCTGCAGGGAGAGGTCATCAGGAAGTTTGGGCCGTGGTGTTACCAGTATGTCGATGACATCCAGCTCTATGTTTCTTTTCCACCTAATTCCAAGGATATTTTTCATATTATGAACCAGTGCTTGGAGTTAGTAATGGACTGAATTAGGGTGAACAAACTGAAATTTAATCCTGATAAGATAGAGGTTCTCTGGGTTAGTAGAAAGGTAGATCAGGGATTTCAGATCCCTCCTGTATTAGATAGGGTTATCCCTTTGAAAATTGGGAGTGCTAGTAGTGATTTGGAGTGCTTTTGGCCAGGTTTGGCTGGTGCATTAACTGCATCTATTCCTGGTTCAGTCAGTTCTAGCCATCATGATCCATGTCTTAGTTACATTGAGACTGGACTATTACAATGTGCTCTACTTGGGGCTACACTTGAAGAGAGTTCAGAAAGTGCAGAATGCTGTGGCTAGACTGCTGGTCAGGGCCAGCTTCCAGGAGCATGTGACTCTGATATTACAACAATAACACTATCAATCCATTCCCAAGTCCAATTCAATTTTAACCCTTTAAGTCCTAAATGGATTTGAACTGGGGCATCTGAAGGACTGTTTTCTTACATTTCCATCCTAATTTTTTGCCTGGACATTAAGATCACAGGAAGAGGCCATCCTGATGGCCCTATCAATCAAAGAAGCTCATCTAGTGGGTACATGAGAGAGGGCTTTTCAGTGACAGCCTCAAGATTATGGAACAACACCCCAGAGAGACATGCTTGGCCATCTTTCTTTTAACCTTTAGGAAGTCATTTAAGATGGTCTTATTTAGGACTGCAATTGATTAATTTACTGGCAGTCACACTGTGGTTTTAAATTTGTTTTCTTAATGTATTGTATGTATATTATCTGCATTGTAAGCCACCTTGAGTTCTAGAAGGTAAAAAAGAAGCTAATAAATGTTTTAAATAAATAAAAATGACACAGACAGAATTCAATGAGAATGAAAAAGAAACACTTATTTTAAAATGGAATAAAGAGTATAAGAGGAATAAATGATTTTACAAAGGTTTAAATGATTTTACAGAGGTTGACAAGTGAGCAAACAGTGCACAATTACCAACAGGATTTCCCCTTCCCTATGAGTTTCTCATGGATCCCTGCTTGTCAATTTATAACTTATACCAGAAATTTACTTTTGTCACTAATCACACTTTATCTTACACAGAGAGCCCCTAACTTTCAAAATTCAGTATCTTGGCATCTTATAAAATGGGGAACCAGCAAGGATTAATGGAGGAGGTAAATTCTCTTCTGCTTGCAGGCACCCACCTTCCTCCTGTTACTCTGTCCCATCTCCAGCCATCCTTGCCATGCATTTCCCTAACTCCAACCCTCCTGGTTATATACTTTCCTTCTCCCCTTTCAAATACTCCCTTTCTCTTTCTCTCTTTGTGTGTGTGTGTGTGTGTGTGCTACTTCAAACATGGGAAGTACCTGGGGAATTACACACATGCTCAGCTCTGCATTAAAAACTCTTTAAGTAACTAAATTCAGGGAGCTATATTATTGATAATGAAAGAGTGTAATGAGTATGGTGTGTTCTGCATAGTTTCACTATTTTAAAATTCTGATGTTTGCATTCGAGAGTTTCACCAGCCATTCTCCTGCACTAAATGAAAATTTCTATAGTGAAATCTGTAGGGAAATGTAATGTCAAGGTTACCATTCTTTTCCTTTATATTTTGCTTTCTAATTCTCAAGAAATTCCAAATCTGTATTCTCAAATGACATTTT
Organism: Lepidodactylus listeri; assembly: GCA_029233225.1. Taxonomy (NCBI): domain Eukaryota; kingdom Metazoa; phylum Chordata; class Lepidosauria; order Squamata; family Gekkonidae; genus Lepidodactylus; species Lepidodactylus listeri. Next base: position 109,776,055 of record JARCFY010000001.1, on the reverse strand, counting down.
ATTTATTTGATGAAGCTTCTAGAAGTCTTAAGAAATCTGTTCCATCCTCTTCTCACACATCTCACTTGAGGATTCAAATATATTATAAGAGGAATGAGGAGTTATTTCAATAAGCAAAATATTCCACTTTTTAAACACTCTCCAGTGTTTCCAGTGATTATATCTGAACTCCATTTAAAACCAAAACTTACCTAATCAGGGTAATTTATATAAATGTTTATAGTAGGCTGATATTCAACTCTAAAATATGGTAGATGCAAATCCATTGATTCAAATAATACTGACATCTCTCTGCTAAATATTTCTCCTATCTCAAAACTTCTACTCCTAAGAATTAGAAGCCACAGTGTCCTTCATATGCAGTGACTACTGGGTGGGATCATTGCCATGTAGTACAATCAAGCACTGCAGAAACATCATCTATGAATTAAATGAAAATAAGTGGGGGCAGGAGCACTGTGTGCATCTTTCCTAACACAGGGATTGAGAATGCCTATCAGGAAATATCTGTGCACTTGCTCCTGTGCAAGTCATATTATACATGTGTATTTCTATGAAGCATGAAACCACACTATGTGGAGGTAGCTCTCATGTTGCTGAAGGTAGACATTGGGCAAGAAGCATCCCTTCATTCATCAGATAATAGGGAAAAAAGGAACATTCATTGTTTCATTCAAGTAATGATTGTTTTTATAAGGATACTAACCTTGTTTTTACAAGGACACTTTCTTGCAGTATTGCTCTAGGCAGTTCTTTCATTACTATAATTTTCTTTCCATCTATTTCAAAAGGATCAGTAAAACACTTCTTGTAGATTTGTTCTTTTGTCCTTTTCATTGTAAATTGGACAACCACGTCTCTTGGTATATTTTTGTCTCTTGCGTATGTAGAATTGACTCTATAAACAAGATCCATGTGTTCTTTAACAACCTCTTCCTGTTCTTGTAAAAAATCTGCTAATGCTTCTTGCATTCTTATAAAAATGTCTTCACTCATTTTTTCCTCAATCCCTCTGAATCTCAAATGGTTTTGCATGTCTTTATAATACATCATCTTTTCCATCCTGTCATTGTCTCTCATTGTCTTTTGAGTACTTTCTTCCAGTTCTTTTACTTTAGTTTCAATGTCTTGTGTTCTTGTGGTTAATTTTTGAAATTCTGCTTTCAAGTCTATAAAATTTTTGTCTGCTTGTGCAGCTATGCCATTCATTTTAACATTTACCTCTCCTATAGCGTCTAACTTTTTTTTCCATTGCTTCCATAACAGCTAGTAGTTCTTTTTCTTTTTTTGCTGCCATTGTAGGAGAGGACCATGTAGCTGCTCTTGATCTTAGTCCGCGGTCCGTCTTGTCTCTTTAAAAAAGATCGATTTTATTTTATTTTCCAAATCAAACACCGATTAATGTGTTCACACAAGCTAGTCTTGCCAAGTCAAATTTCGTTGGTTTCAGCCTTCTAAGTTATATAGTTTATGAGATATTACTGTTTAAAAATTTTATAAATCCAAAATGGCGGGCGCAACTTCTCTATGGTTTGTGTCAAAGGTTATAGTCTTTTTACCTTGCTTCTGGCTTGCCGTAGTTTCCTTTTGTCCCTTCCTCTTGCTTACTTGTCTGCTCTCCGCACGTCACTTCCTGTTGTAGTCCTTTTGGTCCAGCAGTTTTTACAGTCCCCTTTGCTCTCTTCCGGTTCTTCTCCATTTCCCTTCTTGTCTGCTCCTCAAGCCGTCACTTCCTGACTCAGTCCTCACAGCTTGATCTCGCGCTGCTTGGTTCCCTCCTCCCCTCTTTGTCTCACGATGCTTGGCTCCCCCTCCCGACTCTTCTTAACCGCAGGAATGTTAAACAACTTGTTTTTTTTGGCTTTTTAAGTTTAAATTCAGCTGTTTAACGTTTCAAAACTGCACTCATCCAGTCTGCAACAGTCTATTGCTTCACCAGATCTGCTTTTCGTCTTTCAAAACGCAAGGCAAAAACTTTTTTTCCCGTTACCTTATGTTGTTATTTCGCTTCAGATGTGGTCCCAACGTTTAAACTTTGTCTTCTTTGTTAAGGAATCAGAGGAATTGGAGATTTTATGCTGATTTAATCAGCTCAGCTCGGCTCCTTAGAGATACTTGCAGGAATCTTCTTCGGCTGCAGTGCTCAAGGTGTTGTAAAAGTCTCCTCTGAGACTTTTCCTTCACCGAGCTTGCTCAAACCTGGATTATATTGCTTGCTAGTCCTCACACTACCTGTGTGAGATTGCGTCAGGTGGATTGATCCACCCGAGCTGTCGATAAGAGCCGCTGTCCGCCTTGTGCACTTGCAAAGCGTGTCAGACCTCCATTCCTCTGACCGGAAACCCTCCTATCAACTGTTTTTACAAGGACACTAACCATATTTTTGTTTTGTTTCCCCCTCACAGGACACAGTATCTTATTCCAAGATACTGAAATGCTGGGCAACACATCCAATCACCATGTCAGATTACACAGGGAAGCCAGTAAAATTCATAAACATAAGCACAATTTCAACAGGAAAGAAGAGAATTTAAAAATAAGTAGGGCATGGTTTCCAGTCCTAAAAAACACAAAATGCTCTACATCTTACAACAGTACTACAGATAAGATTAGAATTTCAACAGCCAATCTATATGCAAAAGAAACTCCTCAGGAAAGCTCCTCCATTAGCATGTCACAGCCTGGGAAATTCTTACAAGATAATGACTCAGTCCTACCCCACCTTCCTGAGTAGATATAAATTATCTGCCTACCATTTTTCTTCTCACATTGACACAGAGTGTACTCCATCTTTCTGTGTTATACCTCTAAGGATACCAGTCACAGCTGCTGGTGAAACATCAGGTACTACAATGCCAAGACCACAGCCATACAGCCCAGAAAATCTACAACTTCTCTCTTAATTTGAGAAGTACACTTTGGATGGGAAAGAGGAGAGATTGACAGATTACTAACTTACTAGCTAAAGGATGGAGGTGGATGGTGAGAGGCCCATCTGCCTCAGGTTGCCAAGAGATGACAGCATTGTCCCTCTCTTGGAGAATGCAGGTAGAAAGCAAGTCTTCATTGAGAGAGAGAGAGAGAGAAGCAGGAAAGGGAAATTGGTCCCTGAGATTACAATCTGCATATCAAAGAGGAAACTGACCAAGAGAGATATCTTAGAGTCGGAGTAGATAACACAATGAAAATGTTGAGACAGTGTGCGACTGCAATGAAAAAGGGCAACGCTATGCTGGAGGTTATTAGGAAAGGAATTGAAAACAAATCAGCCAGTACCATAATGCCCCTGTATAAATCGATGGTGCGACCTCATTTGGAGTACTGTGTACAGTTCTGGTCGCCACACCTCATAAAGGATATTATAGCATTGGGAAAAGTGCAGAAAAAGGCAACTAGAATGATTAAAGGGTTGGAACACTTTTCCTATGAAGAAAGGTTGAAGCACTTGGAGCTCTTTAACGTGGAGAAACCATGGTTGAGGGGTGACATGATCGAGGCTTATAAGATTATGTATGGGATAGGGCAGGTAGAGAAAGAAGTGTTTTTCTCTCACACACACAATACAAGAACTCGTGGGCACTCCATGAAATTGCTGCGTAGTTAGGTTAGAACAAATAAAAGGAAGTACTTCTTCACCCAAAGAGTGATTAACACAGGAGGTGGTGGCGGCTACAAGCATGGATGGCTTCAAGAGGGAATAAGATAAACATATGGAGCAGAGGTCCATTAGTGGCTATTAGCCACAAAGTATAGATAGGAACTCTCAGTCTGGGGCAAGTGATGCACTGTATTCTTGGTGCTTGGAGGGGGCAACAATGGGAGGGCTTCTAGTGTCCTGGCCCCACTGCTGGACCTCCTGAGGGCACCTGGTGATTTTGGCCACTGTGTGACAGAATGTTGGACTGGATGGGCCACTGGCCTGATCCAGCACTGGCTTCTCTTATATTCTTATGACATTGCATCTGGAACTTCCAACAGTCTGTCATAGATGTCTTATCACTTAAAAGATGAATTATATTGGCCTGTCTTCAGTTCATATAAATCAACCCAAACAAGTTAAGGTGAGAAAAAACCTGTACCACTTTACAGACATTAAATATATGGCCCACCCTACAACTAATGGCTCATTTAAATAAATACATTCCTAGAATATGGAATGTTACTACCTTGCTTCTCTAATTTGTTCTTTAGAGGCAATTATATATGCCGTTCTAGTTTCAGGTGCTGTCCAGAAGTGAAATTATTACCTTAAATATACGAGTGATTATGGATAGACTCTACTCCCCATGAACACATCTTTTCTATGAGTATTAATGGCCTTTTAGTATGAAACACATAGAGAGAGAATAATTTACTTGTAATCTGTACTATACATTATAGTGTTCATCTAGCTGGTATAATGACTGCAGTGGCATGAACAACTTCATCACATTTTCTCTCAGTGTACTTGTTGGAAAGTAGACAAACTTCAGTCATTTGAACTTATGTAGGAAAGAAGGACTTTTGCTCTTGTTCTGTTTTTGTGCTTCTCTGTGATGTGTGAAATATGTCAGGTGTGCACATAATTTCTCAGGAGGCAGGCGCAAGAACAATTTATAGTGCCAGAAGTCAGGCTAGGAAATAGCAATAGTCTTATACAGTAGTAAGTTATCACATTGCATTTCAGGAATTATTTTAATAATATACTATGGCCGAGGACAGACTGGCAATGTAAAGCGGGGCAGGCACACTTCGGAAATGGAAGAAAGGAGCACATTCAGACATGCGCATCTGTCCGTCGGCTCCGTTTCGTACTTACCCGTCTCCCAGTCGCTTTCCATCTGCTTTACCAGGACACCGGGTAAAACTGGTGTTCAGGGGCCGTCCTCCACAGGCCTCCCGCTTCCAAACAGTGTGAACCGGAAGAAGCGGGAGGCATCCGGAGGCGGCAGTGTGAACGCAACACATCAAAGGAAAACAAAAAAAAGCGCAACGGCTCTGCGGCAGTCTGAACGCTCCGTATCGGCACCACTGCGCATTGCTCTGGCCAGTATGAACAGCCAGCTCCGTGGAGTTTTCCCCCCACACCAGTTCCCTCCGCTTTGCCTCCGCTTTAGATTGCCAGTCTGTCCTCGGCCTATGTATTGGAAAGATTCATATGGGGAAGGGAGATTTTTTTTGAAAAAAAATGGTAATAGGAAATATATTTGAGCTCTTTATACAACTCCTATTTATACTACCATTTCCATTCCAGTAAGGATTACTTTGAATAATCTCTGATATTTTGATCCCTAAATCCCTTCTTTTGATTGTGGTTCTCTCTTGTTCAAGTGGAGCCCCTGGTTATTTATTTTTGCCCCCCTTTTTTTCCTTTCCGTGTATCAGATTTTCTCCATACAATGTATGCATTTTTCAGCATTATATGTGCAGCAATATATTAACATTATGTATATACTATATACATAAATGGCATACCATTATTTCTATATAAAATAATACATGTACACAAAAAAATCTACTGTACCAAAGAGTGGAAGAAGATAACCAAAATTTTGGATAAAAATATATAAATCCATACCAAAATAAAACAAAAAACCCAGAACATTTGTTCATCCCTTGTACCATTTAGAACCCATTAAGTAGTGAAACTCACCATGAAAACCCTTTGAGAACCCTCCCACTGTTTCTGGCAGTGGCATCTGCTTTTATTCTGTATATATATGAAGACTTTGTTATTCACTCGTATTCCACTTTTTTCTTAAAAGAAATCAATCTATCATGTCTGTTAGGAGAGATAAAATGTCTGATACCTATGCTGCAGCAATATCAGATAATTCAATATTTGAAATGGAGTTTCATGAAATACTCTTGTGTGCTATTTTTATTTAGAAAAATATTATCTGACCCCACAGCCACAAGAAAGATTATACAATTTTATACATATATATTTATATTTACTGAAGGAAGTACATAAATGAACCATTTAGCAACCTGTTAGCCATCAAGATAAAATTGTATAATACAAATCACTATTTGTTTCTGATCATTTCTTTTTGAAAACAAACAGATACGTGAAGCTGCCTTATACTGAGTCAGGTCATTGTTCTATCTATGCTAGTATTGTCTGCAGGGTTTTGGTCTTTTATCTCACCTTATTTATTTATTTATACTCCGCCTTTCATGCTGGGAGTCAAGTAGGATTACACAGTATAGTTCAACAGAATCAACAGGATGCCATATGGCGAGGAGGGCGGGATAAAAATTTAATAAATAAATAAATAATAAAATAGACAGTGCAATAGGATTTGACTTGTAGAAATCTGGAAATGACCAGAGATCAGAAACAATGCTAAATCAAAGCAAAAGTATTAACATGACACATTAAAACAATAATAAAAATATATAGTAGGAATGGGAATAATACACATGTAGAATGGGAGTAATACACATGCTCCATCTGAGTCCTAATGAAAGACAAGCTGTGGGGTTCTGCACCAACTGGAGTTTCTGAATTGAGTTGAGGAGAGACCTATAGAGAGAGCATTACAGTAGTCTAGTTTTGATATTATTGTATCATGGATCTAGGTGGCCAGATAATCTGTAATAAGATCTTTTGGGTTATACTGAGTTGTAAGAAAGCATTTCCCCCCAGCTGCATTAACCTGCTTCACCCTTAGTAATGTTGTATTCAGAATGACCCCAAGGCTCTTGACTGAATCAGCAAAAGTCAGCTGAACACCACTGAAAGTGAGGAGCACAGTGTCCTTCAAGACCTCTACCTTTCCAACCAGCATTGCCTTTGTCTTTCCAGGGTTTAATTGCATTTTGTTTGTTCTTAGCCAGTTACCCACAGCAGCCAGGCAACAATTCAGGACCTCTACCACATCACCAGGAGATTTGGATAACAATAAATAGAGCTGAGTATCATCAGCATATTGATGACAGCCAATCCAAAAACTATGAATGATTTGGCATAGAGATTGAAGAACAAAGGGGATAGGATAACTCCCATACTAATGATAACTCATCTCCAATAGCAATCCTTTGAGTTTGGTCATTGAGGAATGATTTTGAACCAGTCAAATGTACATCCACTGATAACCTACTTCTGACTTCAAGCACCTCAACAAGATGGTATGGTACACTGTATCAAATGCTACAGATAAGACCAGTAGCAACAACTGAGGTCCAATTTGCATTTAGCATTTGCTCCATTGTTTTACCAAACCCACACTGGAACACAAAAAGATGCAGCTCAAAACCACACTAAATACGCCGGGCCAATGCCACACTGACTGCAGAGTCACCCCTGACCGGCCATAAAACGGCCATAAATCTATGCAGACAGTACCATAAAACCGGGAGATCAAACGAAGTGAAAGCAGCATGCAGTCTGGACACTGCCATAAAATCCAACAATCAATCAAAGTGAAAGTGGCATGCAATGCAGAGGGGAATTTCTGTTTCAAGTGGGTATGGTAAAACAGCGGAGCAAATGCTAAAAGCAGATTGGGCCAAAGAGGCACAGCTTTAAAGAGCCAGTGTGGTGTAGTGGTTAAGAGCCACAAACCCTAATCTGGAGAACCAGGTTTGATTCCCCACTCCTCCACATGAAGCCTGCTAGGTGACCTTGGGCCAGCCACAGTTCAGTCAGAATTCTCTCAAACAGTACCTACCTCACAAGGTGTCTTTTGTGGGAAGAGGAAGGAAAGGTGATTGTAAATTGCTTTAAGATTCCTTAGGGTAGAGAAAAGAGGGTATAAAATCATTGACCAAAGCCAGCAGGGCTGTCTCCATCCCATAGCATGGTCTGAAATCAGACTGAAAGGGGTATAGAGCAGATGGGTTATCCAAGAAGACCTGGAGTTGGTCTGCTAGTGCTTTCTCAGTTACTTTGCCCAGAAAGGGCAGATCAGAGATGGGGAGGTAATTGGCTACTTGATTTTTCTGTAGATATGGAGTTTTTTTGTAAAGATGTGGATAGATAATCTCCTCTTTGAATGACTGAGAAAAGGTGCCCTGGGTTAGTGATTAATTTATAATAGACACTGAGACCTCATTGATATGGTCCTTATATGATTTTAGCAGCCAGGATGGTAATAATCCAGGGCACAAACTGCGGCCTTCATGGATCCTGGGATTTTGTCAACATCAGTTGTGAAGACTGGGTCAAAATGATCCATAAATAGACCAGGCATTTCTTTTTTCTTATTAGGCATTTCTTCTGGTGGGGCTTAATGTTATGATCAACATCTAGATGAGGACATATTCTTAATATTTTACCAGCACCTCCCACCCCCCAAAAAACCTTTGAAAAAGCATCACAACTAATTTTCTATTGCTGAGACAAGGTTGCCAATCCCCAGTTGGGGGCAGGGGATCCCCTGGTTTGGACTTCCTCCCCCGCATCAGGGCTATCAGAAAGTGGGGGGTATAGCTGCTGGGTGCTACGTTATACCCTATGAAGACTGGTCCCCATAGGTCATAATGAAGAATCAACCTGTGGCTATCCGGGGCTCTGGGGGAGGCTGTTTTTTGAGTTTGAGGCACCAAATTTTCTGTATAGCTGCTGGTGCCTCTCCTCAAAAACCTCCCCAAGCTTTTAAAAAAATTGGACCAGGGTGTCCAATTTTATGAGCTCCAAAAGAAGATGCCCCCATCCTCCATTTTTTCCAATGGAGGAAAAGAAGAAGAAGAGATTGGATTTATACCCCGCCCTTCATTGCCCAAGGGAGTCTTAGAGCAGCTTACAAACTCCTTTCCCTTCCCCTCCCCTCCCCACAACAGACACCCTGTGAGGTAGGTGGGGTTAAGAGAGCTCTGAGACAGCTGTCCTTGAGAGAACAGCTGGTACAGAGCTATGGCTTGCCCAAGGTCATCCAGCAGCTGCAAGTGGAGGAGTGGGGAATCAAACCCGGTTCTCCCAGATTAGAGTCTGCACACTTAGCCACTATACCAAACTGGCTCTCAATTGGCTCTTAAATGCTCAAAAGCATTTAAGATGCAAACCTGTGGCCCTGAATGAGCCAGCCCACTGGATTCAGGATCAACCCAGAATGTAGACTGAAATTTTGTTGGGTTTTTTGTTATTGCTTTGTTTATTTAAATTATACTTTTGCAAGCTGCTATGGGTGTGTGGTGCATTTATTTTATACATTACAATGGAGCAGCCTGTACTCTTCTCTGAAATTTGTGTGTGTTTATTCTGATAGAGAGAAGTCCCTGTTTATGAGTTAGAATTATAGACTGCTTGAGCCTTCATATATGAAACCATTTGCTTCCATCCCTGTATATTCTTACTAATAAATGCATCTTGTTTTGAGCACACTCATCTCTGCCATGTGAACCAAAGACCAGGAAACTGAGTGAGTAACCTATCCTTGATTTGCAAGCAAAGGGAAAATCATATGGTACCAGAAGTAGTCTTGTTACCTCTTTGGATCTCCTAACTGGAACAGAAAGTAAAACTGTACCTAGTAGTCACAAAGGCTGAAAAAGATTCTGAGGATTATAAAATTGTAGTCTTGCATTACCGCACGGCAGAAAAGTCCATTGAAGTTTATAATAATATGCAAGTGGGTATTTGCAAAAACTGACAATAAAACTTTAGCAGAAGTTTTAGCTGTCTTCCAATTTTACTGTGAACCCAGGAAAAAAAATTTGTGTTTGAAAGATACCAGTTCTAACAATTATGATACAACAAGAGGTGGGGACCTGCAATACTTGCGGGGAGGGGGCTCCATGTGGAGGAAGAAGCCACCACAGGTAAGCCTTCTCCCTTTCTCTCCCGTCACCCCAGCACTGATGGTGAGGCCCACGCAGCTCGAAGTTGCTGGGCACCAAGCCTTCTCTCCTGCCTGCCCTCCCCCCCAACGGTGGTGAGGGACTGTTCCAACTGCGTTTCCTGTGAATGTGCTTTTTACTTTTGGGGAGATTTAAGTATTCCCCCAATTTTTTTTTTTTTACTTTTCAGATTTTTCTGCACACCTGAGGAATCCCCCAAGTGTGCAGGAAAATCTCTCTGCCCCCTAGGTGCCCCCAATGTGTGGATTTAGATATAATAGATGAGGCTACTGGAATACATGACTGTAACGAAACTAAGAAGAAAAGTCTATCATTGCAATTTTGGCCCATCAAGATTGTATTCAGTGTAATTAATTATCTGTTTAAAGAAAAAAAAAACTTTTAGAAAAACCTGCATTCACCTCAGGGCCAATATCAGCATAACTTGAGGTGGAGCAGCTGCCAGGGCCCAAGACTTCTGGTAGGGCCCATTGTCATCGACCCCCCCACTCACACCCCACCCCACTACCTGTACATCCCAGCTGCCCAGCGTCTTTAAGGAAGGACATGTGGGTGGTACACAGTGGAGGCAATCCTGGTGGTGATGGCAGCAGCACTCCCAGCTGTGAACACTTGCCAGTGCTGTCTGAGAAAGGGCATGCTGGTAGTTCAGATAGCTGGACATGGGTGGTGGGAGGACTGAGATCCACATGCAGATGGGGGCATGCTGGTGTAGGAGTAGAAAGAAGGGCATGGAGCCCTGTGATGAGCAGAGGGGCCCCAGGGGTACTGCCTGCCCAGGCCCCCCAAAACATAGAACCACCTGTCTTGAACAGGCTTCAGATATTTACAGAATGGAAGCTCTTGCCAGTGCCCAGTAACTTTTGGCTCCATACCTTTTGTGATGTTTGAGCTGTGCTGAGTGAGCACCCCGAAGTTAAAAAAAAAAAGAGAGAGAGAGGAGGATGTGATATATTTATTGTATACATTGCAATGGAACAGTCTGTTCCCTCTTTGATATATGTGTGTATTGGTTTAGTCTTATAGGGTAGAGGTCCTGCTCATTAGTTGTGCTTTTCTTTAGTTAGAACTATAGACTGCCTGAGCTCCCTTGTCATGAAACCAGTTCTTCCATGAATACTTATATAAGCACTGCAACACATGGGATAAAAATGCATCAGAAGGTTAGGGACTGTGCGCTCAGTTCCATGTCCTTATATGAGTGTTTGCTGTATATACTACCATGTTGAAGTTACAGAGCTATTGAACGTTCTTCCTTAGATTTGTTAGTAGGCACCAATCCATGACAGTTTATGCAAGCATAGAATATGTTATTCTTTAAAGTGCCACAAGACTGTTCATTGTTCATAATTAAAGTCCAACATCATTACCTCCTTGGCTACAGCTGCTCAGTGCTCATGAGCCTGTCATGGAAGTTACAACAGAGAGGAAAGAACCTCAAGACTCAGCTTTGGTTTTCTAGGTAGTGCTAGAAAATGAAATGAGGGAAATAAGTTTTCTACTTTTTCTATTTTCCTCAGGAAGAGACTCCTGCAGGGCACTCAGAGAAGGACAATTGTAAAGTATCCTGTAGTATGCGAAACTTATTTCCTAGACATGAGAACTGGGCCCTAATAGCTCAATTTTTACTCTAAGAGGCTAATTATAATTTGATTGGACTGTTCCAACATTAAATATCTGAGCTGACTGATGAATAGCAATGCATATCTAAAATTAGCTATCTTTAAAAAGACAGTTACATACATATTAGCCTGATTAGAATTGGAGGCTAGAAAATCTGAATTCATGAGTTTGCATCTCTTTTGTTAATTCTCACTGTAATAAAAGATTATATCTGTCCTTTCTATTGTTCACATATTACACAAACAAAAGGATCTTTAGAAAAGACTTAGAATGCCCATAATTTCTCCACTAAAGCTAATCACACTATTTAACCAGCCAGTATTAAAACAGTCATTTCACACAAACTGATTGCATACATTTATCAAAGAACTGTCTGAAAAGTGATTCAGCATGGATACCTCCTTCCTCATGCAGGCTATAACATTTTGAAATGATTCCCACATGGGTCTCTTATGCTATGTGGAAAGCTTCTAAACAAAAGATGGTCTGGAACTCACATGGAGACTCTTGTGTGATACCAAAGATTCAAGTGGCATGCTTCAACCTTGTAAGAGGAAGTCTTGGTGGAAGTGATTTTTGGTAGTAATAACATATTCAATGACCTTTACCAAGGCTAATTTTACTCCATGAGGAGGGATTTAATTTTTACCCACTCTGAGTGTCCTTTACAGTAACAATTACTGCGTAGGCAGCAAAAATTACTTATTTTTGAATATTTATATACTGCCTTATCATAGGGGCTATGTCCATGATGCTAGTAAATTGCCACCAGTTCCATTTTGTCATTGGTCTTGCCTGCTGTTATGTCCCAGAAGTCTTATAGTCATCTAGTGCCTCATAATGTCCCAGAACAAAGGAAAACAGCCATCCCCAAGGAACCAAAAGGCCAGGAGGGAAGCAGCTTGATCAACTCAGAGAAAATAAAACATCAGCTAAAAATTGTTAACCTATTCTTCAGGCTTGAAGCATCTCCCAGAGTGGGGCCTGGAGCTGAGCAAGGCTTGGTGGTAGGGGGGGATGGGATTCCTTCCCTTCCTTCCTGGAGTTGACCTGCAGTTTTGGTGCAACTCAGAGAGTGAAGCAGTTTAAAGTTCAAATGCCTTCTCTTCCCTCATGGAGTCATGCTTCAGCTGTGGTGTGACTCCAGGAGAACTTTAAATGCCTTCCCTTCTCTCACAGAGTTGCACTGCAGATGTGGCCTGACTCTGAAAGGGAAGGGAAGGCATTTGAACTTTAAATCACTTCCCTTCCCTCATGGAGTTGAGCTGTCACTGCAGCATAACTCCAGGAGCGAAGAAAAGGCATTTAAACTTTAAATGCCTTCTGAACTTGCTGAGTCATGCCAAAGTGGCAGCAGGACTCAGTGAGCAGCTGCGCCTGAATAAAAGCCATCTCTGATCTGTCTTCGGCTGAATAAATACCCCCCAAATTTATTCGGCTGAATAAATACCCCCCAAATAAGGCTTTGGGTGAGGATCAAATGGAGAAGGGGAAATCCACTGAGCTTGTCAGAGGACTGGCAGGATTTAAAAAACATACTGCGTTAAGGCAGCTAGCATTTGTTAAAATAAAATTTGCACAGGATAATTTGTTATTAGGTTATAACCCCAAATATTTTATTATGTATCCTTTTCTTTTATGCACAATTACTATTTGTGTTTTATAGAACCATTCATTGTGTGTCCATAGTGGGAAAGAAGGGAAAGGAAGAGGGATTCAAATGCCAGTTTGTTAAGCATATGAATAACGTCTGTTGGGTGGGATGCAGCTCGTACACCACCCCATCCCGGCTACTGTGGTACTCTGGAAAAAAGGGTGGACAAAAAGAAATACTTCTTTACTCAGCAAGTGATTAAATGTAGAATTTTCTGCCAGCAGATGCAGTAATGGCCACAGGCACAGAGGGCTTTTAAAGGAGATTAGACAGATCCATGGTGGATAGGTCTATCTGAAGCTACTAGCCATAGTGACTAAAGGGAACCTTGAAGATAGATCTAAGTGGGTAGCTGTGTTGGTCTGAAACAGTAGAACAAAGTTTGAGTCCAGTGCAACTGGACTCAAGCTTTTTTCTGAAGGGAACCTCCACATTCAGAGACAGTAAACTTTTGAATATCAGTGCCAGGAGGCAACATCACAGGAATGTCTAGGGTTTCCAGCCCCTGCCCCCCGCTCCTATTTCCTCCCATCACTCACAGCAGCAGCAGAAGGGAAAAAAGGCTTGCCCACTTTCCTCCCTCAGAGGCAGAATTTCCCTTCTGTTGTTCTTTCCCTTTCTGACTGAGCAACCCTTTTTATCTAGTTTCTTTTTCTCTGAAGATCTATGGCTGTCCCACACTGTCATAATATGATATTTTGCTGCTGGCTCAGCACAGGAATCTGAGGGAAGGGACAAGATCACCCATTAAACTACTGAAATGGCACACAAGAGGCTTTTTAAAGTTCAAAAATAACAAAATATTTTATTCAACATGGGGGAAAGGTCAGGTGAAATCAGAGGTAAAATGTCTGAGGTAAATAAATAATGAACTCTGAGTTAAATCAGTATAGGCATAGACTACAGTTCATATGTTTCAAGCAATTGAGAGTTTCTTAAACTTTTCATATATTCTTAGAATCTTTAAGATGAGAGGCTTTTTGTTTCAGTGCTTCTTAAACATTTCAGTATACTTTCTTGAACTCACTGTCTGTTTTGGTTTCCAGAAGGCAGGGATACACTATCTAGTTCACAAATTCCTTCACTAAACACATACACTTTCCTGAGTTTTACTGACTCTTCAAGTTTCAGAAGGCAGTCTCTAAACACACCAGACCAGGGACTATTGCACTCTTTATCTCCCTTTTTTAACTGGGTAGGGATTTTCTTTTCTTGCTAGAAGTTCTATCCCTTTTTCTGGCTTGAATGGGAGTCTTCACCAGTCAACCCACTACTCCTGCCAACTTTCCCAGTTCTCCATCTGTGTTAAATTGCTCTCATTCAGGGCTAAACACAAACCCCATCAGCACCCAACTCTTCTCACTCAGGGCTGGACTCAGACTGAGTTCTCTTTAGCATACAGCTTGAAGTCTTTCTGCTCAGCTGATGCCGACTCCAATACTTTCCACTAACCAATCAAATTCCTTTGAGCAGCCTATCACTCAAGCTCTCTGGCTCTGTGAGGCAGTCCTTTGCATATTTACACAGCACTTCTGAGCTTTTAAAATGCAGTCTGCCACAGATGTCATGTCTGGGTTTTTCATGGAAGTGATGTCTCACCTCACTAGAAATCACCAGAAATTTTATGGTAAAATTATAGCATTTCCAGTGACTGATGTCACTTCTGTGTTTGTCCCAAATGATGTCACAACTTTGCTAATGCCTGCTCCCACGTTCCCACCCACTCCCTGGTCTTCTGCTGATTGCCCTAGGAAGGCCTGAGACTATGCCTTTGTGTTGGCCTATAGTGGCACTTGCAGAAGACTAGGGGAATCCAAGGAATTAGTGTTGAAGTACAGTTTCTCCATTTGTACCCAAGATGCTTGGTTGGCCATACCTTAAAATGTTACAGCCATGTATTGGTGATGTTTCTGCCCTAGGCACTCTCCACATGAAGACATGAGACATCAGCTTGGGTTTAACTAGTTTATTTAATTCAGCTGATCATATTACTGAATATACTAACATATTTAATTGGGTGATTTGCCTTATTGGACAGACCTACCTCGACTCTAAACTCTGCCAGCATCTTCTCTCAGCCTTGTTTTTCATTGCTTGCACACAATGTGCTGAGAGGTCCCCAGCCCCAACCCCAGCTCCTGATACTCCAATCTGGCCAGGTTCAGAAAAAATGTTGCTCAGTACCAAGAGGTCTCCTTCACAGCTGCACCACACCACACAGCCACAGTCAGGGATGCACTGTTCTGAACTCACCCTTTATTACTAATGCTGTTTCAGGGTGCTTGCTGACCTTCCCTACCTATTGTGAGCAACCTGTGCTATCCCTGCCACACAAGGGCTTAGCTTAGTTTAACACCCCTTACCCCACCTCCTCACTACAGTGGCCCTGACATGAACAAATTAGATAGACATCATATCCTTCATTGGAAAGATAAATGCTGCAATCCCTGTACAGGCATAGCATATAATACCAAATAGAAATGTGGGGAATAAATGAATCACCGTTTCCATGATCACCCAACAAACCATATTTTTACCTTGTTTATTTGTTGTTTGCTCAATCCAAGCAGGCTTCCTTGAACTCCCCCAGATTCTCATCTGTAGGAAATCTGATCAGACTAAAACCATCCCTGAACATAATTCTCATCTCTTTTTTTAAAAAAAATCCTTGAACATTTTCCAGGAGTGCCATTTTTTTCATCCACACCAAGTAATTCTTTCCCACATGCAAGACAACAATGTCAGGACAACTACCTTCTCTCAAAGCCTGGTGGGTGGAAGGCAGCATCCTCCAAAGGGATGTATGTGATAATTTCATTTCATGACAAAGAGACTGGGGGAAAAATGTAAGCATACCAGGTTCAGTCTGGCTCAGCAGGTGTTAAAGGTGTGTGGAAGCCGATGGAATAAGGGCTTCCCTTTACTTTGCCCTTAAAATGAGTCCCTGCTATAGCATGAGAATGTTTCTTGATATTTTGTCTTCCTGTGTATAGAATAAATGAATTAAAATGTATATTATATTGTTTTTAAACATGTCCATGAAGACGTTTTTAGTTGGTGGATATTTTTT
Organism: Lepidodactylus listeri; assembly: GCA_029233225.1. Classification (NCBI taxonomy): domain Eukaryota; kingdom Metazoa; phylum Chordata; class Lepidosauria; order Squamata; family Gekkonidae; genus Lepidodactylus; species Lepidodactylus listeri. Next base: position 109,759,925 of record JARCFY010000001.1, on the reverse strand, counting down.
TTCAGGGAATTTCTCATCTATTCAAATTTTGTATTTCAGGTTTGCATTTTGATTCCAAATTTAAAGACATACTCCAGGATTGTCCCAGCACTTCATAGTGTGGCCCCAATCACTCATGCACATATTCAGCAAGAAGTTGGTAGACATAAAGGTCTATGGCTCAGGCATTCCTTCATATATGTGCAGCTCTGTGATGGAAAGAAATGAATTCAGAGAGAGGCTGGATCAGACCCAAAGTTTATGTAATTTTCTTTACCTTTCCCCCCCTACAAATTCACTAGATCTTTAGGATATTTTCCCCAATGTAATGTGATGTTTTAGTGCAATCTGCTAAATTATCTTAGAAAATGTGTAAAAAATATAAAATATTCTAAGAGTTAAAATTAATAGCTTGGACCCATACATTTCAGTACTTCTTTAATTGTTCAGGGATGTGAAATTTTTATTACATATCTATTTCAAACCATTCCAGAAACTGTGAAATGTTCCTGGTAAACATCCTCCAAAAATAATCTGGTAGGTCTTGGACTAGTTAAATGATCATTTATTTTATCTGAAAGACAGATTATCTATAAGGTAGTCACAAACACTGGATATAAAATTACTATAAATTGTGGGGTCTTTTTTATTGTTCACTAGCCAATGGAATTAGTAAATACAAATCACCAAACATAGCAAATGATGGAATTATTGACACAGACATTTTCCCTTTTAAATGTTCTTTTAAAAACTACTTCAGGTTGATCTAAGGGAGATAGAAAAAGAGTTTTTTACATGCAAGTTTACAGGAAGATTGGAATACAGTGATTGGAAATACTATTGTTATTGAAAATCGACCATAATTTAATAATATTCAACCTTGACCTGATATAAAAGCAAAATATCATATCTTTCCTAGAACAAAGGCTCTGAAATCAATCATTTCATGTTAATCCAGATCATTGTTTGTTTGTTTCCAATCCAATCCAATCCATTGCTTGTTTGTTTTAGTAGTAAATATACAGATGGAAATCACAATACACAATTTAAGATGTAATTTTTAATCCTATTTGTTTAGTAAGCCTAGTCAATAACTGACAAAATGACACACTGAAATGTCAGCTAGAAGAGAATTCAGGATTAATGTTATTTTGAAAATAACTGGAAAACACACACACACACAGAGTGCTACCAGTGTTTGATGATAATGATGAATACTGAATAGTGACACATGATGACATTCAGTTATAGAATTAATGTCTATATGTGTAGCATACTTGGCTCCCTGATTTACATACATTTATTTGAATTTCTGAAGAGAGTTTACACACTTATTTACTCATTCAGTGTGCGTGTGTGTATGCACACACACTTTCCTTCAATTTTACATAGTTTATATTACATAATTAAAATTATATCTGAATATTCAATAAACTCAACTAAAAAACAAAAAAAAGCATGCACAGTTTTTAAAAAAGCACATTCCAGCAATGCCACCATTATTCAAATTAGTTAATGACATTTTAAATGGTTTTATGTAATCTCTCTATATAATAACTGTGTTTTGGTCATGGACTCTCCTGAACATTCCACATGCTCCTAAATCAGTTGGCTCCATGATGTGTCACTCAAGCTGTCCCTATCCACTGGCTGCATTGCCTGAGTCCCACCTCTAACATTTTAAACTAACATTCTTAACAGTTTGTTCCTCTCCCCTCCATAGCCAGTTGGAACACAGAGGCCGTTTGCATATGTGGCCTGATTGGCCTTTGCCTCTAACATTCTGAACAGTTTGCTGTCATTCCCCTCCCAAAGCCAGTCAGAACACAGAGGTCATTTGCAAATGCAGCCTGATTGACCTTTGCCCCTAATATTCTAAACAGTTTGCTGTTGCTGTTGGGAGTCATTGAATGTGTTCTGAGGTAAAGTGCATCTCCCAGTCTTCCTTTCAAGGGTCACTGGAGTTGTCAATCACAGTGTTCTGCAGCCACAGCACATCATTTCCCCTACAGGAAATTTCCCAACTATTACAACTGATCTCCACATGACCAAGATCAGTTCTTATGGGGACAATGTGTAAGGCTATGCAGCATTCTTATGGACTTTTCTGATTCATAGGGGCAACATATGGACTATGCCATCAGTTATGTGGGACATGAGAGTACCCTAGGTAACCAGTGGGAAGATGGGAATAGACACCTACACTATAGGGTCAAAACACCATTTTCTGAGGTTACCACCTCCAGGCGGGAGGATTGGCACAGAGAACAAAGACACTTTCCCACACAAGCCATAAGGTTACAGGCATACATCTGCAGCTCCATACTGACATACACTTCATGCACATATGCCTGCTTGGACCCCCCCCCCCCCCCTTGCCAGCCTTCATCTCCATTTGTTACATCAAAGGACTTCACACCTGGGTGCAAAGACACTGGGATACTTCTGAAGATCGGTTCCCATGGCCGGCGTTCCTGTGATCCAGAAGATCAGTGCCAGATCCCACTGGCAGTGACATCCTGCCTTGACCATCAGATAGATTTGAATGTTGACCACTCCTTTAGCACCCCCTTAGTGGCTAGAGATAACAAACGGACCTTCTATAGGTTTTCTAGGGAGGACATCATATCATGCCATCTTCCCAGGTACCACCTCCCAATAAAAGTTGCTCCCCAAGAGATATATGCTCTCTCTCTCTGGCTCTCTTGTTAGATTTCCTGCCCTGGTCCCTTCCCTCCCTCACGGATCCCTGGGTGCACCACTGGGGTCCGCCACATGGTCTTTTGCCGGTTCAGAGCCACGATCCCTTATATTCTTCCAAAGGACTTCTCATCCTCATTTTTCCAGCCGGATTCTACTACTTCTATAGAGGTAAATATCATCCTCGAAGGAAACCATCAATTACCTGCTCATGCACATGTCTCTGTAACTTCTATCTAATTTCCTAGTACTGTATGTATGTATGAATGACAGAACAGCATTGTCTTGTACAACTTTTTATTATATTTTAGTAAACAAACAATCTTTCACCTTTTAATTGAGTCTGTGTCAGTTCCTCAGAAGTATCGGTTAGCGCATCCTCTGTATACACTGGTTAAGATCCCGCAAGCCTGCTGCATACTGATAAGAGCTAATATTCCCCAAAATATTAATAATATAAGAGAGCAGTCAGGCTAACAAATGGCTGCTTTGGGCAGTGGACTCTATGGCATTATACCCTGCTGAAGTCCCTCCTCACCCCAAACCTCACCCTCCCCATGCTCTAACCCTCAAATTTGCATGTGTTTCCCAACCCAGAGTTGGCAACCCTGTAACAGGCTATGGAACCTGTTTCCAGACTCTTGGAACCCAGAAGACATGGCATAGGAGGAGGTGGTTTTCAACCTTAGCTGCCACTGCATAACGTCAAATCAACATAAGTCAGGGGTGGAGGGAACCATACTTGTTACCATGAGGCTGTCCTCCCATACTACCCACTTGGGGCAGCAAAAGGACTTGAGACAGCCCTGCCTTATAGCTAAGCAGAAGGAAATAAACATGGCTCACCTCCCACTATTTTCCCCTTCCCTCTGCCACCCTACCAGCCACAGCCGGGACACTCACCTGGAGCTTCCTTCTAGAGCCTGCTGTATTTCTTCCCACAACGGACCTTACTCCTAGTGGGAAAATAAAGCAACAATTACTTACCAAACTGTATATGGCTCACCTTAGAGTGGACTGGATTTAGGACTCAGCAAACCATTTAGAAAAGGTTTGTTAAGGCAACTCAGGTGATACAAACCCTCTCATAGGTCTGCAAATGTGTTTTTTGCATATTCAGTGTAAATCTTCTATCAAGATTGCTCAGGACTTTCCCCTACCCATTGCATCCAGATCCCCAATGGACCATAGCTTTGGGAACCTACAACAGAGAAAAGATACCAGGGAGTGACTGTATTACTCCCCTTTGAACTTTCCCCTTCGAACTTTCATTCCAGGTTATAGCAAGGGCATCAGCAGATTCATTCTAAAAGTTATACACACAAACACATTGGTCATGTGAGTTCCTGGGTCTTCTACCCAGGAGATCTGCAAAACTCAAAGGGAGGAATCCCATCTTCCTGCTCTTGCTCACTGGGCCAACCACTGGCTTCTGTCGTTCTGCACATGTACAGCTCCCACCTCTACAGCTCACACAGGGGGCTAAGCAGCAGTTCCCACTCTTTCACTCCTGCCTGCCCACACACTCACCCATGCACCAGGAGGGACCCCCACTATCTCAGTCTTCCTGGGTCTTCTTCCCCTTTTCTCCATCTCCTGCCTGCAGGGCTTCTGTCTCTGTCTGCCAAGCTCAAACAGTAGCAGTGGTTATTGCTCCCACTTCTCCTCCAATAGGCAGACATGACTGGTGCTCTTCCTGCTGCCTCCACTGCAAGAAGTGTGAATGAGGCCAGCCAAAAGAGGAGTGGTCTCTGTGCAAGTGCAGGCAGCATTACTGTGTTTGGGGAAATTTACCTCCTCTATTTTTTCCTCTGAAGAACTTAGTTTATTTCTGCAAAGGTGGGAGGTGTCTCTAGAGTATGCAGAACTGTTTTCTGTCTCCACGGTTCCAATCCACTGAAAGGATCGCGCTATTAGATATATTGATGTGTGTTTTTCTTCCCATCCTTTTTATTGAACTATTTCACAAAAGTGCACAAAAGTCTTTCACAAAAAGTTTTGCCCTAGAATGTTTGGCAGACAGAAAGAAATAGGGAATAGAAAACAACTGAAGCATTAAAAAACACAGCTGCCTAAAGCAATGGATCTGGAACAGCTTTTCTTTAAATGCTTGACCAGTTTGTTAAAGTTAATTATTTAGTCCATATAATATCACCAATTTTCATCTGAAACTATTGTGTTATTTATGTTACACATATTTTATTCATCTTGGTGTTCTATTGTTTTGCCTGCAGTACTTATGGCTCATGCAGTGATGGGGGAGGCAGCAGTGATTCCTATTCTTTTTCCACAGCCCCACTCCTCTTTTCCCACCTGCCAGAACTGGGGGTGCAATTTTGCCTGTAGCACTGCTTGAGGCAGTGATTGTCCACACTGAACTCCTGTCAAGGATGTTTTCATTAAGTTAAAATTAGATACAATATATGTCAAACAGAGCCATCTGTGAAAGCTGATAAATATAAATGTGCCTTCACTATGTTGTTCCATTTCGTTCTGCTTAACCTTTCTAGGTGGGAATGTTATGTACTTTCAGATTCCTGAAATAAAAGGCAATGGATTACCTTTTCAAAAGTTAATTTTAAAGTTAGATTTTCACAGCTGATTTGCTTTCTGATGAAAAGGCTAGAAAAAGGTAATTTGACAAACCATTTTGTATCATAGAAACCAGAGACCTTTTTCAGTATTTAAGCCTCGCAGTAGCAGGATTTGGTAGCCAGGGCTCTTCCAGAAACACAATTTTAGATCACATTTGTACTCATATGAGGACTCTTTAAATCACTCCATACCACTATCCTGGATAACAAAAGAACAAAGTTTGAGTCCATTGGCACCTTTAAGACTATCAAAGCTTCATTCACAGTATAAGCTTTCGTGTGCAAGCACACTTCCTCAGATACACTGGAACAGAGCCCCGTCTGTATCTGAGACCAGTGCACTTGCACATGAAACCCTAACTGAAACCAAGCAATTAAGAAACCAATTAAATATGTATGAGACTATAGAAATGCAGATGAAATTAAGATTTTTAAAACAGAATCATTTTGAACATGCTAATAAACCCAGAAGATACCTGTCATATCATTTATGTAAAGAGAGTGCAAAAGAATGATAACAGGATAAGTGGATGACCTTGGGTAAGCCGTAATTCTGTACCAGCTGTTTTCTCAAGGACAGTTGTCTCAGAGCTCTCTCAGCCCCACCTACCTCACAGGTAGAAATATTGAAAAGAAATACATGCTGAAATTTAGAAAATTTTAAAAATCAAATTTCTGATGAAATCTGAGATTATACTATTAGGAATCTTGCCAGCTAATATTGAAAGAACATCACAAAATTTATTTAGTTATATTCTTATGGTGGCCAGAGTAACACTAGCAACAAAATGGAAAACAGAAGAATGTCCAACTAGAGAGGCCTGGAAAGACAAACTAGCTGAGCATGATGTAATAGCAAAATTAACAAGTTATGTAAATAAAAAGATCAACTAAAGAATTCCAGGAGAAAATGAAAGCTTATTCTTTATACTATAGGCATAATTGAGGAGAAAGATGTAATTTATGAAGATGATATGTATAAATGTTTATACAAGGCTTGGATTATTTGATACAGTTAAACAATTGGGGAAATGTGGGAGAATGTAATTTCCTAATATGTATTCAATATATTTTGCTTAAAAGTTTGTTATTACATCAATATAGTTTGTATGACCTAGACCTATTATTTTTCTTTTTTGGAATAAAACACTGGGCAAAGTAAGATTAGTGTTATGTCAGAAATTAAATTTTGTGTCTGAATATTATTTTTAATTAATATTAATATTGGTACTGTTATATTATTTGTTTTAATCTATAACAAACTTGTATATACATAGTGTATAGTGTTTGCAGAAGATGGAATAGATTCAAAGTATTCCTATTTTTATCTTAATGTTTTTTTCCTCTTTTCCTTGCTGATGATGTTGTAATTTTAAATTGTTATGTTAAAATTGTTAAAGGGGAGTAAAGTATCTTGGTACAGATCTTATTTCTGTGAAATCCACTATATATAATGTGAATGTTCTTTAAATTGACAAAGGGGTCATACTAAGACTATAAGCAAATTCTTTTTTTCTGGAACTCTGATGGTATGCCAACTACAAACAGCTGCCCCAAAACATGTGGATTTTTTAACATTTTGATGTTTAAGTTTATATTCTTTGAGGCTTCATAGAACTATGTGCTGAACTTTATAAAAGAATTTCAAAACATGCAAACATATATGTCTAGTATGTATAGCATACACCATTTTACAGGCTAACTATACTTAAATGATAATCTTTGGTATCAGATTTCTCTCCAGCCCTGTTTTTGTCGATCTCCCCACCTTCCTCTTTAAAGCCTCACATGCTTCTTTTACGAAGGGATTCAGGAATTCACATTTCCACTTTTATGTTAATGTCATTCCTCCAGATGTTTAAAGATGTCTCATAAAACAATCCTCTGTATATTCAGTGAGACTTACTCCAAGGTAGGTCTTCATGATTTATGACATTTACTAAGTACAAAAATTGTTTAGTCAGATAATGTTATATAAAATATATGAAACCTCTATTTCGTGAATGGAAAGATCAGAGAGTGGGCAGCCTAGAATATAATGAACCTAGCTAAAGAACAATTTAGTTTAAATTAGCTGTCTAATGGTGCAATCCTTAACAGAATGGCACCCTTATAAGTCTTTTATTGTAACTAACTTGAGGTATGTAATTCATATACTTTTGGTGTTTCAAACTGATTTAAGATACCCTCAATGTATTTTTGTACACTTACAGCATAAAATGACTGGTTAGAGGACTATCTATATAGTGAGTGCACTATTTGACTTTACTAACCTGCTATAATTCTTGGGTCATCAAACATGTTGATAAAAAAATAGACTCTTTCTCTAACCTGATCCCTGTTGGCTGATCATGCTTTTGTTATGCTGATGGCTGGTTGATGTTTACAGAGTCCTTTTAAATTAGGGGATATGACCTTCAGATTACAGGGATACAACTGTCTGGAAATGTTTGGTGTAAAGGAAACTTTCTGTAGTTCCCTTGGAGCTTCCTGTTCTCAAAATAATTCCTTATTATCTGCAGACTTTCTAATATAATGTATGTATCAGAAGAATTGGAAAAGCAGAAAAAGCTAAATGTAGCAGGTGTAAAAGAGGCATATTAACAACTATTATTAGATGGACCAGCCATACTTATTTTTTAAAGTGCTGTGAACCATTTGAACTTCTTGAACCTAGGCAAAAGAAATTGCTTTTAAGATATAGGTGAGTATTAGAAGTACCAACAATCTATAAGTTCATGTATCACTGTCTGTAGCATCTTCCTTCATGTTGGGTAGAGTTACTCATGGAGACTTCCTCTTCACAGTTCAAAAAACCAGAGGGGGAGAGAAGGAGCTTACCTTAGAAAACGTGTTCTCTGAACCAAACCCCACTCAGCTCCTTTCCAGCTCAAATGATGAAATGTGTGTGTGTGTGTATGCCTGTTGCTAATGGGGAGTTATGACAGACCCCCTGTCTGTCCCACCCTGCCATGAAGATCTAATTTGTTCTTTAGCCTAGCCTAGGAACTTGATGGCATAAGCAGGAGCCCTTTCCCCCCACCTTTCAAATGGCACTTGAGAAGGTATAACTTTCAAACAGGAATAGAGTAGACAGGGGCTGGAAATGCCCACGTAAAAGTTGTTGTTAATACAGATTACGCTTCTTTTAACAATCCAAATAATGTTGTTGAAGCTTATTTTCATATATTTTTGGGTCTTATTAGAGAGAGGCATTTGATGGAGTATTTTAGTTACAGTTACAATGTTTCTTCATAGTTTCCTATGACTCTTCAGGAATTTAAGCATACTACCCAATCACCCTGGCCAAAATCTCAATCCCAGTTCTGGTGTCTGTGTGAAATAAACTTCAGCTTGGGCTGACTCATAGATGTTCAGTTCTGATATTGAATTCTTCCTCAGAATTGATAGGAAACTGTTAAGGCAAGGAGTAATTTCCTTTCACTCCAAAGGTGAACCTGTCTGACTGATTCTGTCAGACTCACTGACTCCAACCAACTCTGTCAGAAGACAATGAACTGACTGTCTAACTTTTGTAAGACCAACTGGCCAAAAGACTCCACAAAGACCTTGCCTCCGCTGGCACTGGCCAATGGGGAGGGGGGAAGCAGCCTCTCACTCAAGCTCTGCATTTCAGCTCTCTGAAATTGCTACACTAGGAAACCTGTTGTTCAGTGCGGACCATCACAGGAGTATAAGAAGGAAAATAGTTTCATCTCTTTGCAACTGAAATTATTCACCACTAGTCTGTATGTTTCATTCAAAGGGGGGGAAAGCAGTATTTGTAGAGGTGGAACAACATTTCTCACATTCAGAATTCAGTACAGTTTAAAATGTCAAACCCACAGATCTTTATTTTAAAACGTGATTCTGAGGAACATGTTCTCAAGTCTTACATTTGTTGCTGATAAATTTCTGAATGAACTTGCTAATTAAACATTTTGCACTGTGTTATAAACTTAATGTATCCTAGAAAACTGAAAACTCAGAACATGATTACTGTTGAAATTATAGAATTTAAATTCAGAGTCTGGCAAGCAACTGTGTATTGGAGTGTACCTGAGTGCTTTTCACAAATTTGTTTCAGCTTTAGGTATTTATTTAGCTACAATTTTAGCAAATTAAAACAGCTGGGACATAAACATTCAATTGCCTTTTATAAATGGATTAATTTAGAGTGGCATATAATGGAAATGTGCAGATTATATAGCTTGATGCAGGTAAGAATATAAACAAGATGCATGATTCATAACATGGTGTACTAGTTTTATTTATTTATAGTAAATTGTTTAGTATTTCTCTTATATTTATTTATTTATTTATTTATATTTATTTTTATACCCCGCCCTCCCCGCAAGCGGGCTCAGGGCGGCTTACAGGGGCGTAATGCCGGTTAAAACATCATAACAATTTAAAATTCCAACAATAATAAATAACAATAAAATTTCAATTTCTATGCTATCATAATAACAATAAAATATTTCCTACTTCCACTAAAAAGCTTCCAATCTTATTGATCTGATGACGTCTTATCAGGATAAGAGTCCCCCCTCCCACTAGGTCCAGACTGCGTCCAGGGTCAGTTCACCCTACAGATGTTGTTGTTATCATAGATGTCATTATAGATGTTATCGTTGTTGTTGGTGTTGGTGGCGGCTCCTAATTAAAAGCCTGGCGGAAGAGCTCCATCTTGCAGGCCCTGCGGAACTGCATCAAGTCCCGCAGGGCCCTGATCTCCTCCGGGAGCTCATTCCACCAGGTTGGAGCCGCCACCGAAAAGGCCCTGGCCCTGGTCCCAACAAGCTTGGCCTCCCTAGGACCTGGGACACGGAGTAGGTGACGTGACTCTGACCAAAGTGCTCGCTGGGGTATATGCGGGGAAAGGCGGTCCCTCAGGTATGTTGGACCCTGGCCATATAGGGCTTTAAAGGTAAGAACCAGCACCTTGAAGCGAACTCGGTATGCTATGGGCAGCCAGTGCAGCGCCGCGAGCACAGGCCGGATGTGGTCCCGCCTTGAGAGACCCATCATTAGCCTGGCCACGGCATTCTGCACTAGCTGCAGCCTCCGGGTTTGCACCAAGGGCAGCCCCATGTAGAGGGCGTTACAGTAGTCTAGTCTCGAGGTAACCGTCGCATGGATCACTGTCGCTAGGTCATCACGGTCAAGGTAGGGGACCAACTGCCGAGCCAGCCGAAGATGGTAAAAGGCCGACTTGGCAGTGGCTGCTACCTGGGCCTCCATTGACAAGGAGGGATCCAGGAGCACTTCCAAACTCCTTACCCGCGACGCAGGCACCAACGGTGCCCCGTCGAAGTTCGGGAGTGGGAGCCCCCGCCCTAGACCACCCCGACCCAGACACAGGACCTCAGTCTTCGCCGGGTTCAATTTCAGCCTGCTCAATCTGAGCCAACCAGCCACGGCGTGCAATGCCCGGTTAAGATCTTCTGGGTCAGAGTCCGACTGGCTGCCCAACATCAGATAGAGCTGGGTGTCATCAGCGTACTGATGACATCCCAGCCCATACCTCCTGGCAATCTGGGCAAGGGGGCGCATATAGATGTTGAACAACATTGGGGAGAGCACTGCCCCTTGAGGCACACCACATTCAAGTGGGTGCCTCTTGGACTGCCCCTCCCCAAGCACCACCCTTTGTCCCCGACCTTGGAGGAAGGAAACGAGCCACTGCAAAGCCTGCCCCTGTATCCCCATGTCGGCGAGACGATGGGCCAGGAGCTGATGATCGACCATGTCGAACGCCGCCGACAGGTCGAGCAACAGCAACACCACCCCACCACCTCGATCCAGATGCCGTCGAAGGTCGTCAGTAAGGGCAACCAGCGCCGTCTCTGTCCCATATCCCGGGCGGAAGCCAGACTGGAAGGGGTCTAAGACCGAAGCATCATCCAGATAACCCTGCAACTGTAACGCCACCGCCCTCTCAATTAATTTGCCCAGGTAGGGCAAATTGGATACCGGCCGGTAATTCGCCAATTCGGCCAGATCCAGATGTGATTTTTTCAGGAGAGGGCGGACCATCGCCTCCTTGAGTGCCCCCGGGAACCTTCCTTCAGAGAGGGAGGTGTTGATAATATCCCGAGCGGCACCTCGTAGCCCCTCGTGGCCAGCTTTAATGAGCCAGGACGGGCACGGATCAAGGATGCACGTGGTTGGGCACACAGTCAAGAGCAGTCTGTCCACTTCCTCAAGAGCAAGCGGGCCAAACCCATCTAAGCCCGGAAGCGAAGACGTGCAAGGGGCCTCGAGCTCACTTACTGTATCAACTGTGGCGGGGAGATCACGGCAGAGTGACAAGACTTTATCCGCAAAATAGCTCGCAAATGCCTCGCAGCCAATTTCCAATTCCCTAACATTTGGTCTGCCCTGTGGCAAGACTGTTAAAGACCGAATTGTTCTAAACAATTGGGCTGGGCGTGAGCTTGCGGACGCAATCTCGGCAGCATAGAATTTCTTCTTAGCTGCCTTGGTTGCCATCTCATAGGCTTTCATAAACGCCCTATAGGATGCTCTTGTAACCTCATCGCGGGCCCGCCGCCACCGCCTCTCTAGCCGTCGTAGCTCTCGCTTCATCAGCCGTAGTCCCTGGGTATACCAGGGGGCTAACCGATTACGAGGGTGTAGAGGGCACCTGGGAGCAATCTTGTCGATGGCTGTAGAGAGCCGGCCATGCCAGTCCTCAACCAGCTCATCCAACGAGCCGCCGGGGGGCATCGGATCCCGCAGGGCCGTCAGGAACCGCATAGGGTCCATCTGGCTCCGCGGGCGAGCTAAAATACGCTCGCCGCCTAGAGGGCGGGGTGGGGCATTCAAACGGGCCCCCAGGGCATAGTGGTCCGACCATGGCACTGCCAGAGTTGTAATCCAGTCCACTGTCACTCCCACAGCGAAGACCAAGTCGAGCGTGTGTCCAGCCTGTTGTGTGGGGGCTGAGATGTACTGTGAGAGTCCTAGTGCTGCCATGGATGACACCAGGTCCGCTGCCCGACTGGAAGCTGCGTCATCGGCATGGACATTGAAGTCACCCAGAACCACTAGGTTAGGGTGCTCCAACGCCCAGCCTGCTACAGCCTCCATCAGGGACGGCAGGCTGCTGGCTGGTGCATTAGGCGGTCGGTACACCAGCCATACAGCCAAACTCTCTTCAGCCTCCCACACCATGCTGACACACTCCACGCCCGCGATCTCCACTGGTGGGAGCGCCCTGAAGGAGTAAACCTCCCGGATGAACATCGCCACTCCTCCCCCCCGCCCCTTAGTCCGTGATTGGTGCAGGACCGAGAATCCTGGGGGGGGGGCATTTGAGAGAGGGGCATGCCAGGTCGGCCTTCTGTTCCACCAAGAAATCTTGAAGAACCTTGGCCTTGTTGTTTATCGACCTGGCATTGCACAGCACCAATGTCGGAGAGGGGTTTTTCAACTCAGCCCCACTGCCAACAACCATTGGGATGAGTCTCAGACTGGAAGGGCGTCGAGCTTTCCTATTTCTCAGCGCCCTTCCCTCCTTCCGTCTGGACCCACTGCCCCTCCCCCTCCCCAGGAGCACCGGTATCTGTGACTCAGCCATCAGTGGAGGTCTTTCACTTCCGCAGCCTCAGACCTCCTTCGAGCAGGTATAGAACCCTCCTGACCAATCCCAATTAAGCAGTGGTCCACCTCCTTTGGATCCATGTTCCTATACTGAGACCTTCCCACCCTCAACCTCTCTACTTGCGGCCCCCCCTCCCGCAAGACTAACACTATTCTTATCAATTGACTAATTAAATTAGGGTGGGGCAATCAAAGCACAACACCACACACTAATGCTACTCACTGCCCAATTTATTACCTAGTCCCCTTACCCTGGCTAACCCCCAGTCTGCCTCCCAGCACAGCTGATATTAATTATAAAAAACTCTTGAGGTGCGCCAGATCCACCGGTCTGAATCCGGTCAAGTCCAGAGCTCCAGTTTTCCAACGGAGCCAGGCCCAGCCCATCCGTATGCCTTACGCGGCAGTCCCGGTACCATATGGCGCCGTCGGCCCCTACAAACCAAGGGCGCCCAGGGCCAGGTGTTCTCATTGGACCGACTGGCCACTGGGCCCGGAAAGCACTGGCTTGGGCACGTTAGTATCGTCCAGGGTCCTAATGGCAGTTGGAGTGAGACAGACCAGGCAGAGTACTACTCCCCTACTCAAAACCACCACTCCACCCATCCATCAGTTTTATCACACCCCTAGGGTTTCAGCGTCCCAGGCGTCCCAGCCACATCCAGTCCAAGGGGCCCGACTCACACTCACGCCCCACAGACCGCTTCCTGCTCACGGCCAGGGATCCAGATCTTATCCACTGAAGGCCCGAGGCTCCACGCAGCCCACAGCGCCGGCCCCGCAGCAGCGTACAACGGCTCGGTGGCTCGATGTTGTCTCTCTCCGACCACGCCCCTCCCCTCGGCCGGGCCACAGTCCACGCCCAACGGCCCCAAAGGACACGCTAGACAACCGTCGCCCCTGTCGCTACCATCCGGCGCAGGGCAGCCCCAAGGGGCCATCAGCTCTAAAATTGCCCCCGCGGCCTCCAGGCATCGCCAGGCACAGTCGCCACCGCCGTCCGGCTCCACCCGGCTCCGCCAGGCACAGTCACCACTGCCGTCCGGCTCCGCCGGGCCAGCAAAGTCCACAGAGCTGGAGGGCGGCCCCTCGTCATTGCTGTCGCTTTCTTCCTGCGTTGTTACCGCTGCAACAGCCTCCATCGTCGCCAGTGCCCAGCTGAAATCAGGGAGAACATGCCCGCCGAAGCCACAGGGCCCCAGAGCCCAGGGGTAAGTTGTCTCCCTGCTGTCACCCCTCCACACCGCAGGTTGGGCCGGGCCGAGAACACCGAGGCTGAGAACGCCGGGCCAAGAACACCGGGAGCGCCTCCCCAGTCACCTTTTTTTCCTCTCTCCAGCTGGCTCTTTTCCACTGTTATTCTTTAGGCTCTTCCCAGGTCTTATTGCAAACTCTAAAGTTTGGGTTAGGCAGGCTGGGGTCAGCCAGGTACCAGTTTCTATTGTTTTAAAACTTCATCTATTGGGGTCAGCCAGGTACCAGTTTCTATTGTTTTAAAACTTACCGGTTTTAAAACTTACCGGTCGCCATCTTGGAAGCATTACTGAATGATCTTGGGCTCTTTTTCAGCCAAATCATAACATTTGAAACTTTGTTTACCATTCCCAAACTGCTTCAAGCTTGTGCTTTCTCCAAGGCTTCAACACTTGATCTCCTGGCCTGAAAACTCTCTCTCAGGATTTTCTTGCTCCAGGGAAGCTCCGGAGCAGTGCAGTGATACTCTGGAGGAAATTGTGAGCATGGAGAAAATGGTGGGAAACTGACCAGAAGCTCCGGTGCTAGCTTCGGTGTAAACCGCGGGGGAAAGCTAGTGAGAAAAGGCCCACAGAGACAAGTATTTGGTGAACTGCCACAGAGTGAAGCAACTCCTCACCACTCCCACCAAAGCACCCACACCAATCCACCAAACTGTCTGAATACTGCATAGCCAGGTATCTGTGTCCTGCTCTGAAATATGCACCCCATCTTCCCTTAAGAGGGTCACCTGTCAGAATGAAATGTCTGGGTGTGTAGCAATCTGCCCCCTTAAGGTTTCTATGTCCTGTGATGCCACCTTGCAGACCTTTTGTCTTGCTATGTTCACCATACCCAGGGAAATCACCTCTGCACCTGCTCATGGCATTCCAATAGACTTGACCACAGAACTGTCATATCGTGGAGTCTGGAATGCTGACTCTGAAGGTTGGCAGCCATGTTATGCACCAGCATGACCCTTTTTTTGGGGTGGGGAGTTTGTTCATGCCAAGATGTATGATTATGGCATCCAATGGGCCCTGGAGGCATACCTGGTCTGAAATGGTCCTGAGAAGTGCTGTCCAGCACCTCCCTCTGTGGCCAACCAGGTGATGTGTAGTTGATCGCTGAGGCCCAGGTTGCAGTCCCAACCAGAAGAACTGCATATGCACCAGTCCTGAACACAGTACTGCATCCCACAATCTAAACTGATTTCTTGAACCTGCCAGGACTGAAATATGGACATATAAGAATTACAAAATCATGGGAGAGGGCATATGTAAACCTTGTATGCTGAGGGTCCGATGCTTGTATGCTGAGGAGACCCCCACCCAGAAGCCCTTGTGGTGGCCCTGATCTGACAGGAGTACACACTAAAGGCTTCCAGTGGGGAGGCCTTGAGCCACAATGCATGCATGCATGCATGCATATGCTGGTGAATTGAAAGTGAGGCAAACCTGACCCATTTGCATGTACAAGAAAAGTCCCAGGGGTGGTGGTGCAGACTGAACAGTAGTCAGATGTGCCCTGTGCCAGGCAGGGCAAACCCATAGTGGCTGAACTAAGGATGATCTGGAACCACTGACCCTGTTGATCTATCCTGAACCTGCACAGCAAATATGACACTCAGAACCTTGCAATGAAATATCTTGATGAGCCAAAGGCCACCTGCTGTTACCTCAGCACGATGAAGCAAGCAGCTCACAGCTACATATAGGCCAAGTGGTGGACCTGTGGGAATTAAGCTTTTGGCGTAGGAACTCCTCCAGCCCTCAATGGTGCACCGAGCAACAAAAGAGTTGCAGGGAATATAGAACCCAAGCTATTCTGTAACTGAAATGGCCTCCAAATGAGTGCCCGTGGTTCTTGGGGCAAGCACTCGTTCCTTAAGGTGGGCTAAATACTGCATGATTAAGGCTTCTGGGGCTGGCCACGATTCCAGCCTCCTATTGATTCTGCAAGGACAGAAAGGCAGAGACAGCATGCTCATAGGCCCGGAGGGTAGAGGATGCAAGAAACCCAAAGACTCCCTGAATGATTAGTCATTGCAAGCATCTAGAGACCTTCCAAGAAGTAACCCAGTTGCTGGTTTGCACTGGGGGCTAGAAAATGGAACCCCTCCTCCTGAAATCAAGACCAGGAATTCATGATTTGTTACTGGCACCTGCAATGTGGCCACATCATGCGGAAGAACTCACTAGAGAAAGCAATTATGCTTGGATTGGTTGGCAGCAAAAGGAAACCAGGCCACCAAAGAACACAGTGGCTAGACACCATAACAGTTGACACCAGCCTGAGTGTGGAACAACTGAAAGAAACAGTACAAGATCGGAAAACATGGAGAGCTGGCCCATAGAATCGCCAAGAGTTGGACATGACTGAATGGCTAACAACAACAAATAACACCCTGCAATGTACTGTGCTGAAAATGATGTTAGACACTAGGCAGGTCAAGACAAATATACACACTAACTGCATAACCTGCTCAGAGTGTGATGACTGGCAGTTAGACACTGACAACCACCTGGTCTGTGCACCAGAAAAGGACTCACTTGTCTCTGAACATGTCCTGCCACATGTATACAGTTGTTTGTATTGAGAAAAACCCTAAGAAGGTGAGGTCTCTGAGCATACCCGACACGGCCCCAGTGCCTGGCCAATGCTTAGCACATCCCTAAACATTAATGAAAATGCTGAACCTCAGACTGCCTGTGCATCAGTATGAACCCATAAGGTGTCACCCTGCATAAGTGATGACTGCCAAACAGAAACTCCACTGAAATGGACCAGAAAGGTCAGCCAGACCTGCACATCTTTGCTCATACCTCAGGTGACCCTAACATGGTGTGTGTGTGGAGGGAGAAACCCCTAAAGTTATGTGGGCCAAACAAGCACAAAGGTGTACCAGGTTGAGACCACCTTGCACATGAAATTAAGGTGGATCAAAAGAGACTGCACTTCATTTAACATGATTTTTTAAAAATTACTTATGACCCTAGAAAGCTGGGTCCTGAGAGTGGCTAGCTTATCTTCAGGGAGGCTGGAAGTGCCCTGCACAGAATCAAGCTGTATACCTAAATATGACAACTGTGTGGCCAGACCCTCAGTCTTCTTCTGGGCAAGTGGGACCCTCACCCCAACTGCTTGGATCAGAATGGTGGTTGGGCAGTTGGCACATACTAATGAGCCAGGGGGCCCACTAACAAAATAATCCAGGTAGTGAGTGATGTATAGGCTGCCTGTGTGATCCTTAACCACCCATTCCAGAAAGGCACTGAAGCTTTCAAACATGGTGTAGGCAATGGAGCACCCCATAGTCATGGACTTATTGATATACCACTCACTATTAAATATGATGCCCAGCTGGCAGAAGTTCCCCTGGAAGAATGGACAACAGGCAAAAGGTAGACAGGCACTCAACTAAGAATACATTAGGGCCACAGGACCTTATTATGCTAACTGTTTCATCAAAGGAGGTGTAAATCAGAGAATGCCTCGGGGGCAATGGCATCATTTAGAGAAGCCACTTTCTGGATAGGATGGTGATGAATTAGGCAAAATTTGCTTGGAGCCCGCTTTAGCACCATACCAACCCTGAAGTTTGTGAAGCAGGAAATGGCTAGCCCCCCTCCCTATTTTGCATTCTCTGGCTATCTTGCAGGTAACTACCTCCAGCAGGTCCCCTGTGGGTTTAAGGTTATCTCAGTCCATCAGCTCACAGGGGCCTGTAAACATTATGCATAAGCTCCTTCTAGACCTGTCCCACAGGAATTTGGTGGCAACTGTGTGAAGGTACTTTGCTAGCAGGGATGCCAAAGCCCCCAAAGCGAACAGGGGTCACTACCAAGAACTTCCAGAACTTGAGTACTAATAGAGCTGTTTGGTTGAAGCCAAGACTGGGGGCCTGGCAGCACCCTGATCTTCCATCTTATATGCTGGTGGAGGGCCAGGATCTCCAACGGGCTGCTGTATGCTTTCCCTGGAAGAAGAGGAGGAGGAGGAAGTGGAGGAGGAGGAGTAAAAGGAGGAGATTGGATTTATACCCTGCCCTTCACTCAGAGTCTTAGAGTGGCTTACAAACTCCTTTCCCTTCCCCTCCGCACACCAGGCACTGTGTGAGGTAGGTGGGGCTGAGAGAACTCTTTTCAGAACTGTCCTTGAGAGAATAGCTCTGACAGAACTATGGCTTGCCCAAGATCATCCAGCAGCTGCAAGTGGAGGAGTGGGGAATCAAACCCGGCTCTCCCAGATTAGAGTCAGTGCACTGAACCACTCCACCAAACTGGAAGGCAAGATGGCCAAGGATGGGGACCAAAACATGCATCACAGCTATGGTACCATTCACAGCGCTGATGTTGGCACTTGCCCCATTAATATTCCTAGCAAACCCGCTGAGTCAAATCATGCTGGAAAGAAGTTTTATCCTTTCCTGGTATCAGCCCAAGGTTTTATGTGCAGCCCAACAGTAACCATCCAAATTTAGTCCTTAAGAAGATCCTGTCAGGGCAGCTCATTGTGTGATGCTGGCTTCCAAAAACCTTCATCATGCTCAATAGAGGGAGCATCCCTCATTAAAGCCCAGGCTTTGAGGGACATTATCCATTGATTGGTGAGGTGTCAGCCCTGATTGGATTATATGTAGGCTACAAAGTTCATGTTGATTGTGTAGCCATGAGGCAATCTGAAAAGAACTCTCTGCTCTTGGCAGATGTATTTATTTATTTATTTTGAAATGAGAGCCATCTGCCCATGTCATCCTTGGGCCACCCATTGGAGGTGGCCTGCAGTCTCCCAGCAGCCACCTTGTTGCATTTGGCTCCCATGGGTTGGTTCTCTTGGTAGCAGTGAACCTTCTGAGGACATGACAAAGACATAAGTGTGTCTGTAGCAGTGAGCTGAAGATCAAAGTAAAACCACCAACATTGAGTCCATACATATGAATTTAATTGCAAAGTGAATAACTACCAGGAAAATGGTGGTTCCAGGTATATTCCCATGCAACCAACAAACCCCACTATATCCATATTTATATTGTTAACGCCAGGGGTCCTTTCGTAAAAAAAGAGGTGCAGGAGCTCATTAGCATAACTCATTTGCATATGCCACACCCCCTGACATCACCGGAATGATGTCATGGGCAGTGTGTCAGAAGGCCAGACGGGAGGGAGGGAGGGGGAAGGAAGGAAGGAAAGGAACAGGAAGGAAGGTAGGTAGGTGGGGGAGAGAAAAGAAAGAAAGAAAAAAAAGGAGGGAGGGGGGAAGGAAGAAAGAAAGAAAGGAAGGAAGGAGGGAGGAAGAAAGGGGAAGGAAGAAAGAAAAAAGGAACAGTAAGGTAGGTAGGTAGTTGGGAGAGAGAGAGAAGAAAGGAAGGAAGGAAGGGGGGAGGAAGGGGGGAAGGAAGGAACAGGAAGGTAGGTAGGTAGTTGGGGGGGAGAGAGAGAAGGAAGGAAGGAAGGAAGGAAGGGGGGAGAAAGAGAGGAAGGGGGAAAGGAAGGAACAGGAAGGTAGGTAAGTAGGTAGGTGGGGGAGAGAGAGAGAAGAAAGGAAGGAAGGAAGGGGGGAGAGAGGGAGGAAGAGGGGAAGGAAGGAACAGGAAGGTAGGCAGGTAGGCAGGTGGGGGGAGGGAGAGAGAAGAAAGGAAGGAAGGAAAGGGGGAGAGAGGGAGGAAGGGGGGAAGGAAGGAACAGGTAAATAGGTGGGGGGAGAGAGGGAAGGAAGGGAGGGGCGCTTCTCCCCACACTGGGGCTGGCGTTTCCCTCCCCCCCTTGCTTGGGCCTGAGTGGTGTTAAGCCACTCAGGCCCGGCTTCTCCCTCCCTTGGGCCCCAGGAACTGTTGAGTGGGGGAGGGAGGGGGGTTCTGGGGGTGGCTGGGGGAGGGAGAGTTTTTTTCCCGGGGCCAGCGGCCAGCCGCGGCCCCGGGGAAGGCGACTGGGGGCGGGACGGGGCTCGACTGCGGGGCCGGCGGCCAGCCGCAGCCCCGCGGAGGACGACTGGGGGCGGGACGGGGCTCGACTGCGGGGCCGGCGGCCAGCCGCGGCCCCAGGGAGGACGACTGGGGGAGGGAGGGGGTGAATGGGGAGGCTTTCTGCCGGGGGCGGGGCTTTGTTATGTGCCCGCCCCCCGGCCCCTTCTCTCCCGGAGCAGCGCTCCGGCTCGCTCCGGCCCCAACAGAGCCCTGGTTAACGCTACTAAATATAAAACAACTAACAAGTTTTAAACCATACTGTCTAGCCAATGAGCTTCAATAGCTAAATTATTATGATAAAACCACAGTGCAATCACATCTTATATTGTTGTTATAACTCTGAAGTATTTATTTATTAAACCTATTTATATATGGATATTTAAACCGTATGCCTGGCACCAAACACCAATGTGACATCAAGGAAGCAGGTCCGCCAGACACCACCATTCTGCCAGTGGTGAGGCCGCAGCTCCCAAGCAATCCCTCAAGAAAGAACCGCAATCAGAGAGCAGATGCTAACTGCAGACTCACCCAGATTTTAATGGCTAGCTGGCTTGCCACTAAAAAGCTGAGTCGCATGACCACATGGCCCACCAACCAGCTGGAGTGGCCCTGTTATTCCCCTTCCGGGAACAAACAGGAGCACTTCGGGAAGCTCCAGATGTGCCCAGAAACCTTTGAAGCTGGAAACTGAAGGGGATTGCCCACTTTATGCTGGGTTGGAGCACATGCTCCCTGTCTGGGGAAGCTCTGCATGCGCTCTAAAACACAGCAAGCTGGGATCTTTAACTCCTGACCAGTACCAAGGGGATCCACTGTGTTGGGTGCAGAGTAAAAGTGCATCCCAGCTTGACTGCCCTCAGCAGAAGCCTGGCCCTCTGCCAGAGATCTTCATCCCTCGATCAACTGTCTGACTATGTGGAATGCTCCTCTGGACCAATGTGTGTGCAACAGCCAAGTTGTTGAGGCAGAAAAGAGGGTGAGCCAGCTGTTATGTGGTGTCTACTTATTTCATTTCCAACTCATCATACGATGAGGTGAGTACGATTGGGGAATGGGTGACAGATATGGCTATGTGACCCTGCTGGTTTAACCTGTTAGGGGAATGCAGCTATATCAGGCCAAATTGCCAGTCTGAATGCAGCCCCAGAAGGGCAAAAAAAGACAATTGCATCCAAGTAGGGAAACATCCTGAGTGGACAAGAGAGATGGCCTGGTAGAAGCTTCACCCATGTCTGAAGCATCAGTAAAAGTAATCAAGCCAACCTGGTACCTTGATAGTAATTAGATTTTGCACTCAGGAGGACTTGCAGTCTCTGACAAAATTATATTGATAGACCAAGGTGGGTGCCTGGCCTTGTGATCTCCTAAGGCAACGGGTAGGCACACACACGTCCCATCAGTGAATCAGGCTCATGCTCAGGGTTTTGGCCATCTGTTAGCATAGCCTGATTAAGGACACCCATGTACTCACCTTCTCCAAACCAAGGCATTGCTAGTTCCTTTAAAAACACCCCCCTTCATTTTACTACACCATTCTTCCCTATGAGGAGGGGAGGGAAGAGGCTGCAGTTCAGTGCTAGGGTCTCTGCTTGCTTTGCAGAAGGTCCCTGGTTCAGTTCTTGGAAACTCCAGTTCAAGAATTTGCTAATGAATTATGTGAAAGACCTCTCTGCCTGAGACCCTGGAAAGCCACTGCTATTCTGAGAAGACAATACTGACTTCCAAGGGTCTGATTCAGTATAAGTCAGCTTCATGTTTGTTCATGTGGGTGTGACCCAAAGTGCTTTACACCTTGAACCTTTCTCCTCTCTTCTATTTTATCCTCAAAAAACCCCTGTAAGGTAGGCTAGACTGACAGATAGTTACTGACCCAAGGTTGCCCAGCAAGCTGACACTTTTGCCACTATACCATGCTGGATCTTAAAATGGCTGCTGAGTAGAATGCAGCCAAGATGAAGATGGGGTAGACAGTGCATGTCTAGGAAGAGGGTCCTTACTAACAACTCCACACACGCTAAATAATTCACTTTCAATCCACTTTCAGTGCACTTTCCAACTGGATTTTTACTGTGTGAACTGGCAAAATCCAGTTGGAAAGTGCACTGAAAGTGGATTATTTAGTGTGTGTGACCGCAGCCCACGTGACAAGCAATGATATAAACATACAATGAACAAATCTATCAGTCAGTCATTGATTATAAGTAAATACTCTATTTTAGAAGTCTTTTGGTGTTTATTTAAATCCATGTTGTTAATATTATTTTGCATATACATATTTTTGAAAAGCATTATGGGAGGTGCAGCTCACCCATATACACTTCATTTAATGACCTGACAACCATCCATGACCCCAGGTAGAATCAATCTTACCTACTGAACAGATGCAAAAATATCTATGAGGCAAGGAAATTTCACCACTGCAAGAAACCAAAACTTCACCACCAAAACTGTTCATCAGCATTAAGAGATAGTCAACAGACAGCCATGTAGATCATAGGTGATAGGGGCTGTGAAACAGACTTTGTTCAAAAGTCGAATGTGTTCACCATAAAATTTATGGCATCTTGACCCACAGATATAATTTATCTTTATTATGTAACAAAATAATGACTGCTGAACTCCTAGATATTTAGAAGATCTTAAAAACTTGGTCTGAAATAATTCAGCAAAATAACATAGCTTTATGAAAGACTTTTCTCCCCTTCCTTGAGTAGTTTCCAGGAATCTAATGAGATGGCTGGAACTGCTGCCCAGATAATTTTAAGTCTATTTGGAACAAATTTCAGACCACATGCTTTTTATCCTGGTGGTCCAGTATTTTCCATTACCTCTGTTGCAAGCCAAAACTGATTTCCACAGAGAAAATTACCAGAGAATTTAAGTACATCAGTTTCGCTTTACGCTCCCTTCAGCCTTTCACAGTCCATCTGTGCTATGTGCTATGGTGTGATTCATACCTCATCCTGTTCTGGTCTGGTAGCAATACTGATAGTTGGCTAACATCCATATGCTGATCTTTGTTTCTATAAAAGATGGTGTCAGTGAACCTGTCAAATCCAAAATCACTTTTGTCATTGTCTTGTGAGCAAAGAGGCACAGCTTTGATTGATCTGCCTAGCTGCCAACTTATTTGATGTTCCCTGTGATTTAAATGACTTCATAGTCATTGATCCATACAAATGGCAAATTCGTTTGTGGAATATCTGATGGCATTAATATTACGGATGGGCACAAACTGGATCATGAGCCAAAATTCACATCAAACTTGAGCCAGTTTGGAGCTCTGGAACTGAGGTCTGCCACTCAGCAGTTAAGTTTAAATGGATGCCAATCATTTAACTCTTCAGTTTTGCTCCTCCTCTTCAAAGCGGCAAGGAGCAAAACTGAAGGGTTAAATGGCTGCCACCCATTTAAATTAACAGCTGAGCAGCATAGGATCTGCTGCTTAGCTGTTAGGTTTAAATGGCTGCTAGACATTTAAACTTTCAGTTTTGCTCCCTGCTGCTTTGAAGGGGGGGAGGTTTAATGAAGCCCCTTCCCAGGCAATCACCACCACCACCTTTCTTCCAGCCCCGGGAAGCTGTGGCCAGGAGAAAGGTGGAAGGAAAGTCCCTTCCAGGATGATCCCTGCCCCAGGAGAAAGGGGGAACTGAACTTGCCAGATCAGTTTGGGTGGGGCACATTTGAGTCAGTTCAGTTTAGGTTCGGTTCAGGGACTGCCCCAAACCAAACTGCCTTTTTAAAATTTGTGTGCATCCCTAATTAATATATCAAAATCTATACTGAACTGAGCCAGCCAAGGCTTTCTTATTCTGAACATTTATGACTAACCATTTGTATGAAATCGGTTTGTGCTGATTAATGGACATTTGTTTTAATTCAAGTGGATCTTGGAAAACAAAATGCAAGGGTGTTTTAGAAGGTATGGAACCACTTGTGTTGGATGAAGTGGACTTGCAAGGCTAAGATGGCACTACGGTGTGAGCCCTAAATGCAGCTCTGCCATTGGGACCTTATTTCCAATTTTGGAAACATTAATTTCAAGATTGGATGAGCTTGTTTACCTCTAAGTTTTTTAGGTGAGCTTGTTTACCTCCAGGTTTGTTAGGCACTAATTTGAATTTATAGTGAAGGAGACCCATGTAATTACAGCTGGAGGTGTCTGTCCTTTAAACAATTCCCAAATTGCAACTGAATTGGACCTCTTGGTCCAATTGGCAATTTAGGGGTTATTTAAAGGACCCCTGAACCAGGTGCACCCAACCGTCCTCCATTGTTTACTGGGGGGGGGGAGGATTCCATGCTTTCTTCAGGCCAAAGACACAATGGCAAAAAAGTAAACCCTGGCCAAAAACCTCTCAAAGCAGAAAAAACCAAAACCAAACAAAAACAAAGAACCAATACAGAACCAGGTAATCCCAGCAGAATTGCAGGACCGTGTGGCAAGCCTAACACAACAGATATATAACATATGAATCCCACCTAATGTCAAACCAGAGAATTGTCCAAGCTAAACTGAATAGGACTCCTGTGCAAGCCCAACAAATGTAAAAATCGGAGAATCTAAGCCAATATACAACCTGAGAACCAAAGACAATATTGAACTTGAGAATCTACCACAAAACCCAAAACCAACATAAAGCAACTCACACAAAGACTACAATGTTGCAAGACCAGCAAAACCAATTTAAAAGGACAGAATCAAAGAGAAAACAACATGGCAAGCCTATACCAAGCACCAGGAAGACATAGGCACACCAGAAAAAATAACAGGGAAGAAAACATTTCTGGGAGCCTTAAAATGCTGGTTCCTGATATTTCTGGTTAATCCCTAATATTTTTGGGATTTTCTGGGACCCAATTCCTGGTATCCCAGAAAATCCCAAATACTGTCTAGAGACCAAATATATCTGGTAAATATTGATAAGGAGATATATATATATATTTGGACCAGGTATATCCAAATGCACATCCCTAATCTGCAGTGGCTCTCCATCTGTTCTTGATACAATTAAAGTGCTAATTCTTAACTACAAGGCTCTGAACAACCTGGGCTGACGTACAAAAAGAACAGCCTCCTCTCATATTGTCCAGCTTTCCTTTAAATAACTTCCTTTCAACAGTTGTAGTGGCTGGAGTGATGATAATTTATTTCACAAATAGAAGAAGAGATTGGATTTATATTCCACCCTTCACTCGGAGTCTCAGAGCAGTTTAAAAACTCCTTTCCCTTACCCTCCCCACAACAGTCACCCTGTGAGGTAGGTGGGTCTGAGAGAGCTCTTTCCAGAACTGCTCTTTCAAGAACTGCTCTGAAAAAACTATGGCTTGCCCAAGGTCATCCAGCAGCTGCAAGTGGAGGAGTGGGGAATCAAACCCGGTTCTCCCAGATTAGAGTCCATGCACTTAACCACTACACCAAACTGGCTCTCAGTTTGCCAGTAATGTGTATATAGATGCCAATAATGTGTATATTCAGAGATGAAAGCAACCCAACCAAGAGTCTTGCAGTGTTCACTAGTCTGACTGACCTGAGCTTCCCATCAAACAATAAGCTCCATAATGCCACTTGTGTCACTGGCTTCCACATTTTTCACTATTCCCTACTGGATAATTCTTGGGGTGTCTCCTTGCCTGATCTCAATATATGAGGTTGGATCTTTAAAACTGATGCTAAATTGGATAGAAATGCAATCTCTTGCTCTAGATTTTCTCCCTGGTTCAAATTATTTTAAAAGGACCATGGAAGAGCTTAGCTATCAAATATTACTTTCCCCAGTTTTAGAATGGGTTGTGTGGTTACAAACTATGCTTTCTGCCATTTTAGAAGGTCGCTAGACAAAAACACAAAACTGCTTATCTATGTTTTTGGTGGAACCTTGGACTCAGAATATCTTCCGCATTATACTATGTTTAGCTCTTTGTATACAGAGCTCCAGAAATACATTTCTGGCTAACATTTTAAATTCTCCTGTAGAGGAGAAACTAATTCTCCTTCTTTCTGGTTTGGATCAGTATGTTACTTACAGAGTGGCATAATTTGCCTTGGCAGTCTAGAAAATACAGACCAGAGTTGTGTCTAAAGGCTTAACCATATTGCAGAGATGTTTACATGTTTTTAATTGCATTTTTAGTAGCTTTAAACATTATTATGTTCTTTTTTTATAGTTGTATATGTACTTCTCTGTATTTTAATTTAAACAGTCTTTGGCCTTATACAATAAATGTTTTGCTTGCTTGCTGTAATTGTGTCATTTGTGATAGTGACATCTGATCACAATATTAGCTGAACCAGTAGGTGCTTAACCACCTCTAGCTTAAAACCTGAAACTACCCTTGGGATAAAGTAGCAACCTCAGTTGTGATTTTTTTTGGGGGGTGGTGGTGGCCAGCATGCAGAAAAAAGAGGCTCCAAAACCATTTCATCTTAGTACTTTGTCAACTGTACAGTAAACTCTGAGCCACCCAGCTCCTGTAGTTCTCAGGGCATACACCCAATTACACATGCACAGGCTGTACATATCCCCCAACACAAAAATATTTAAACACAGAGGCAATGTGCATATTAAGTGCTGTAAAGTCACTTCTGATTTCTGGTGACCCTATGAATTAATGACATCCAAGGCACAAAGTTTGAGTCCAGTGGCACCGCACCTTTAAGACCAACAAAGTTTAATTCCGGGTATAAGTGCACATGGAAACTTATATGTCCAGAATTAAACTTTGTTGGTCTTAGGTGCCACTGGTCTCAAACTTTGTTCTATTTTTTCAGACCCACCTGAATTGGACCTCCAGGCAATAGAACACCCCAAATCTACCCTCCTACAAAAATATACCTCCATGCTCCCCCAGCATCAAATGGTGCACATCTAAAAACAGTTTATTATTTATTTATTACAACATTTAGACCCCACTTTTCCTTGTGGTTCAAGTTAACTTACAAGTAAGCCCCACTGAACAGACCTAGTGAGCAGGATTCTGAGTAGACTTGCTTAGGATGGCACCAAAACAGTCTCACTCTGTTAATTCCCTCAAGACACCACCTGCCTTAGTGGGCAACTCCTTATGCTGCAACTCACTGCCTCACACATGGCCACATTGTACCTGATGTACTCCCACACCATATTCTCCTCTAAGGTTACCATATTTTGAAAAGCAAAAAAGAGGACACGTCTCCTGACTACTTCCAACAAGTGATCAATCTGGCAGATCTCATTTTAAATACCCTACTATTTAAGCTCTGTTACGTTTTGGAGAAGCGCCCCTTGCTTCTGCAGAGGGCGATCACCCCAAGAGAACAGGGAAGAGAAAAGGCCGGTTTTCTTCTCTCCCCCCCCCCCCCCGGGAATGTTTGGATGTGAAAGGGAGAGAGAGAGGTGAACATATGGGAGGGAAGGGAAGGGAGGGGAGCGAGTGCTTGGTTTGCTAATTACACCGCAAGCTGGAGAATCAGCTGCTCTGACTTTACTGCAATGGAAATGCTACCTCCAGTGTGCCCCTTAATGCCATATGTTACTTCAAGTCTAGCTACCAGTCAACCACAGCTTGTAGACTTTTAAAGTTCCAGCAACAGTCTCTCTTTCTCTCTCTTCCCCCTCCTGCCCATTTATAGGCATCTATTAAATCTCCAAACTTAAACCCCAACTGACTCTTTTTCTACTTTCTAAACTCCTGCCCTTCTTCTCCACCACCCCTTCTCTTTTGCTTTCTTCCCCCCTGCCCCCGCCCAGGAACATTGCTGCAATAACCTTATTACTAGTTGCTTGCCATGGAGGAGGTGGCTTGACCTTTTGGATATGTGCTGGGCATGCAAGGAGGGAAGAAAGTTGGGAACTGGGGAAAGGGGGGGATGGATGACACATCCTGGTTTAAGATTCCTCCGAGCTCGGCAACTTCTCCTTCCTTTTCAGTGGCTGGCAGGATCCTGCCTCCCTCCCCTGCCCTCGGTTTGATTTGCCGCCCTGTTGCACACCCCACCCACCTCCCCTGACAGCACCGGCTGCAGCAGATCCACGAGGGCTGCCAGGCTGCACTGTGGAGAGGAAGGAGGGTGCCCAGGGCCTTCCCCCCACCCAATCAAGCCCCCTGCCCCCCAGGCCACCAGTGCCTCTCCCACCCACCAACTTCCCTGCCTTCTTGCTGGTGGAGGTGACAGCTGAAAGAGGAGGCAACACATGCTGCTTCCCACTCCTCCAAGCCTGACAGAAGGCTGTTGGGACCTGGGGGTGGGGCTTGCCCCAGGAGTGGCCATCTGAGAAGCTCTGGAGCCTCACATCAAGCCCCTGCCCCTCTTTCCACCCCCGGCGAGGAAGGCGCTGGCCTGGCAAGGGAGGGGAGGGGCAGGTGCTCAGCGGCAGGTTGGCGGTGTCCCATGGACAGCGGCACCCATAGGCAACTGCCTTACTTTGCCTATATGGATGTACCGGCCCTGCATCTGAGCTCCATTACATTTGAACTAGGTATCAGGATTGAATTGTCTTCAAGAAGTAGAAACACAATTATCAACAGTTTAATTCAGGGGTGTTGAACTCATTTGTTATGAGGGCCGGATTTGACATAAATTGGAATTTGTCAGGCTGGGCCATGTGTGTCAGAGTTTATATCTCTGCTACCTGGCATTACATTTTATGACACACATGGCCCAGTCTGACAAAGTCCAATTTATGTCAAATCCAGCCCTCATAACAAATGAGTTTGATACCCCTGATTTAAATAGCTGAAAAAGGTAGCTGCATTTCTGAAATGTAGAGATTTAGATATAATCATTATGGATGCTGAGAAATATACAGTCACTATGTAAGCTCCTGTGTGGTGGCTAACAGTGGCCCTGAACTACTGCAATGGGATTTGCATACCATTTGGCTACAAAAGATCTCATTTATTAGACAATACTGTATCAGTATAATGAGGAATAATATATTTCCTTACAGACACTGCAAAATTAATTAATTTCTAATTTAGTGGACTTAAAGAAAATCCTAATAACCTAGTATAGGATGCTTGGCCTCTAGCCCAACTGTCTTCTAATAGATATTGGTTAAGTACGAATTTTACTGTTAATTTTCACAATGAAAGATGAGTGGCAATATATTCTTCTCCTAAGGAATTTAGCTTTTGTAACATACTTCCTAAGTGCAACATTCTGATAATATATGGGAATTCTCTATGAACATACAATGGCTATGGAAGAGAAACTTAGCCAGTAATCTCCAGATCTTACTATTGTTAGCCGAATTGCTTTAATTTAAGATGAGCAATTGGCGAATTACCGGGTTTCTTAGCCAGCTATACCAAGGTCCCACCCCTTCCAGGAATTCCCAGCAAATAGGCACTGAGGCAGGAATCCTTTTAAATGATGTTTACTATAAAATGTTGTTCAAGCATACACAAAACAGAATCTCTCTCTCACACACACAGGTCTAAGGAAATTTAGATAGAAAATAGCACTGTTGCATTAGCAGGAGTTTCGTTGAGGGGTGATACTTTACCTATCCTTGAGATGGATCCTTGTTCCAACAGAAGATTAGAGGGGTTAAAAAGGAAAATGGGGTGTGTGCTCTGAACCTGCAGAAACACACCTTTTCTCTGTCTGTGCAGACCAGAGATTAAAGATGGAGGGAGGGTACTGAGATAGCAAGTGGGACCTGAGAGGTATATAAAGCAGATAGGGTCGTGGAAGCTCAAGAGGGTGATTGTATGCTGTGCAAGGTCTTTTATCAGGTGGTATTGGGGTGGGCTGCGCTAACCACATCCCACTAACACACCTACCAGGTAGTCCGTCCCTACAAACCCTACCATTGGTTAAAGTAAAAAGAGGAGGGGATGCAGAGGGGTGATCAATATTGCAACACTGAAGTCTAAACAGGAACTGACACCTGGACAAGCTTGTGATGAGTCATTGAGCCATTCCATTGTCTCTTAATGGCCCTGGCCTGGCCAGTTGATGCCAAGCAACCTCATTCACAGTCCAAAGTCCAGCATCTCTCTGGAATGTGTGTAATGTTGGGGGGGGGGGGGTTTGCCTAGCTTGAGATGACAGGAGAACCCTTGTGCAATGGGCTCCTTGTCTCTTTGTGTGAACCATGGCGGGTGTGTGCTTCCTGGAATGGATGGGAGCCTCTCACAGCAACGAAGAGTGCATGTAGTCCTTTAAAGCATAACATCCCAAAGTTCAGACTTATGAACATTAAAGTCCATAAGAGCACATGATGTGCCTTGCTAGGCAACACTATTTTATCTGTAATTTGGGAAGCATAGTGTGAATTTCTTCATTTCTATTATTAGTACCACTTTTCAGTTTTACTGTTATCAGATGACTTGATTTTTGAAGATATTTCTGCAATTTGGTCATTCTCTCATGGTCATAACTGAATAAACACTGTTTTCTTCTATTTATCACAGTCAATAGGTTTCACTTGCTTGCTTTAGTTAGTTCAAAAACTTCAGCATAATCCCTTAAATCAGAACTAATGCATTCAGTGAAAAAGACAGTCTGACTAATTTTGTCTAATTAGAAGTTGTTCTTTAGATCTGAAATGAATAATGTTAATGCAGGCACTCGGCATATTGTTAGATAGTTGCCATTCAACACAATAGCCATTTTTTAAAGCTAAAATGTATGCAACTATGAGGATATTTCTCTTCTGCCCCCAATAGTCTGTTCCCATTCTTTTCTTTTCTTTTTTCTTTTTTTTCTTTGAGACCAGCAGCATAGTACAATTATTTTTACCTACTTAGGAAAGCAGAAACATTTTGGGGTTTGCCTAATGCAGAATGCCATTAAATGCCCTTGGATCATCCTAACAGTTACAATTTGAAGAAAAATTCAGGTGGGTAGCCATGTTGGCCTGAAACAGCAGAACAAAGTTTGAATTCTTTGCTATTGTTAAGAGAGAAATATAGAAAACGTTATAATTGCTGTTCACAAACAGTTGTGGTGCGGGGGAAAACATTTTTACTTTACATTGCCTTACATTTTTGCCTTTGCTGAAGTGCACTAAGGTTAAGTGTAATTCAAAGTGTAACTTTGAGGCCAGTGGCACCTTTAAGACCAACAAAGTTTTGTTCAAAGTGTAAGCTTTCTCAAGTTTGTGTGACCATCCAGTAACAAGTTCAAAAGAAGGGGTGTGTGTGTGTGTGTGTGTATACACAGATACACACACACACACACACACGATGGGGAAAATGGATAATATACAAGTAGACAATGTATGTGGTTAAATACTAGGCTAAACAATGATGTAAATCTACCCCCCCAACTTGTTTGTATTTATGTTTGTTTGTTTTTCTTTGTTTGTTATAGAAAATAAAATTCTTTTTAAAAAAGAAGGTATAAGGAACTCTAGTAAATTCTGTATTACAGTAAAAGCAGTGAAACATCTCTAACAGCATCAAGCCAAAACAAACCAGGGAAAATAACTCACTAAACATACAACAGTTTAAAAGCAGTTTTGGATATATATTTGAACCTCTCTTCACCAAACCCACCCAAAGTTCACTTGTAAATATAATTTTTCACCCCGTCTGTTTATTCCAATAAATTTGATTTCTGTTTCAACTTTCAGTGTACCTAGGTGCCTGATTTGAAAAGAGAATTTATAGAGGTACAGACCCTCCTCAATCACAGTTCCTTATTTGGGGTGTAAGCCAACAAAGTATCGAACAGTAATAAGGTGGGACAGTAGCATTATAATAAAAGTTTATTTACCATATAAGAAGAGTGATGGTACCTGAAGGCTACCCAGTTATCAGATGGGGAACTGAAAATCCATAGGGAGGTTAGAGGGAAAATCTAAGACCTTATAAGGACAATTGTTTGGCAGGAGTACCCATCCAGTACACCACATAATCAAAGATGGACTGTTGAGAATATGGTCTGCATGTTGGAATGTATTGAGCCCTCCAAATTCTCTAGTTATGTCCCCAACAGAAGCCTACCATAAGTATACCAGAAATAAGAATGATTTTTAATATATGATATCATGTCAAATTCTCAGGAAAAAAAATAAATTATGGCAAAATATCAGGGATGAAGGAATTAAATATCCAATAGCCATTATATCACCAATTAATCTCAAGATTAAAGGTCATGAACACTGAAGGTGGAGCTTTAAGAAAGATGACAGAGTTTGAACAGTTGATCATAAAACAAAATGAACATTTGCTACTGTGGATTTATAAGTTACTAAAACTAGAGACAGAAAAGGAACAGGTGAAAACATGTATAATTAAATGGATGCATAATTTTAAAGAATAGATATCTATGCATCGATGGGAACTGTTATGGGAAAGAGATAGCAAGTTCACAGCCAGTCAAGTGTAGACAGAAGACTGGTATAAAATGTTTTCAGATGGTATATAACTCCAAAGGAGTTTGGTGAGAAAGTGAACAAAAACTCCAAAGGAAAATGCTGGAAATGTCAAGGCATAGACAGAACTTTTTTTCATATGTGGTGGACGTGTAAAAAAAAGCAAAAAGGCACTAGAAAGAAATACATGGAGAAATGCAGAATATTTTAGACAACATATTTATCATGGAAGCTAAGAGTATGTTATTAGGTATACTGCCTAACAATATGCAAAAAAAAAAAAACCCTGGAAGAGATGTTTAGTCATCCCTCTGATTCGAGGGGATGAAGAAGCCTCTAGCCTCCACACTGAATCCAGCTCTTGTCACATGGGTCAGGGTCTTGGCAGAGAGGTTGCAGGTGGGCATCACCTCCAGATTGCATCCTCTCTGCAATAAAAGGGAGTACAAGCTGAGCTGTTTAGACTATGTATAGCTGTATAGGGAGCATTGCTCTCCTGAATGCAGGGCTCTTGTAATGGACATGTGAGCTCTGCAAAGACTGTGGAGACCAACAGAGGCTGGAGAAGAGGAGCCTCAGCGCAGCACTTCTGCATCAAAGAGCCCAACCAGTGGGAAGCCTGTCTTAGTTCAACTGTCTTAGTTCATGCAGTTGAAAATTTTCTTGCAGCATCAGAATCTGGGATTATCCTCTTTAGTACGCCTGACATACAAGCCATCCCTTTGTAACTTTTGTGGTGTTAAGAGTGTGGAAAGCAAAAGCACCTTTGGCTGCAGTTATTTCATCTTTTAATTTGCTGTCTGGTTTTATGAAGAAGTCTGTTAATTTTTGTGAAAAAAACTTCTGCTCATACTCCTCATACTGGGTTTTTTTTTCAAAACCCATGTGTGCTTGCAAGTTTAGCCTTCCTTTATTCACCACAGAGACAAACAGGGCTATTTTTGGGCAGGAACGCACAGGAACAGAGTTCCGGCTGGCTCCTGAGTTGGCCACACCCAGCAGGAACGCATTAGCATAATAGGCCACACCCAACAGCAGAAACTCATTAGGATTGGCTACATTAGGGGTATGTGGCCCAACATGCAAATTAATTCCTGCTACAAAAAAAGCCCTGGGTTTTGACAACAAACTAGGTAAACAGAATAAGAAGCAAAAGGTGTGTGTAGCTGGATGACCACTCTTCTGGTAACATGGGGGTGTGGCCTAATATGCCAATAAGCTGTACTATCAGTGGTTTGGCCTAATATGCTAATGAGTTTCTGCTGTTGGGTGTGGCCTATTATGCTAATGAGTTCCTGCTGGGCTTTTTCTACAAACAAAGCCCTGGAGACAAACATACCTGGTTTACATATCATGCATTCGACTTCAAAATCTTCTCTACTACTTCTAAAACAGGAATGAGTTTTCTGCAGTTCTATAATGAACGTGCACTTCCTTTTGGACATTTTGTTCCACACAGCACAGCATAGGAAGCAAGGCCTTCAGTAATCTCTCACACAGGGGCAGAAACTTCTAGTACCCACAAATGCCGGTTTTGAATGTGTTGGTCTAGTATTGGAAGCTGAGAAGAGTTTGGCTATCCAACCACCTAACATAACAACAAATACCCTGACAGGCTTTTTGAAGGCAGTATCAGGCTGGGCACTGAAACACCCCACACTACTAGTCTTAGGGGATTTAATGTCCATACTGATGATGTGGCTTCCTTTCAGGCCAGGAACCTAGTGTTGTTCATGGTGGCACTGGGAATCTCCCAATTTGTATCAGCTTCTACACACCAAATGGATCACATGCAGGATCTTATTTTTGGCATGGGGATAAATGTGGATCCGATAACAGCTGATGCTGTTCCATGGTCAGACCATTCTGCCTTGATAGCCTGGCTGAGTATCTTGACCCCTCCACCTTTAGATGGCAAGCAGATTTATGCTCACCTGCAGAGAATAATGGGTCCTAATGGATTCCAGAATGCTCCACAGGACCTGATGCCTTCTGATGGTTCATTGGATGAGCTGGTAGAGGACTGGCATAGCCAACTCTCTGAAGCCAATGATGAAATCACCACCACCCGTGGTACCATCTTTGCTCGCATGCCAAAGTAGCTCCATGGTATAGCCTACAGAGAATGAAACAAGAGCTGAGATGGCTAGAGTGAGGGTGGTGCCTGGCTTGTGATGAAACCATGAGAACATCTTCTAGGATGTTTATGAAAGCCTATGAGATGGCAGTGAAGGCAGCTAAGAAGGAATCAAACCTGGTTCTCCAGATTAGAGTCCACTGCACTTAACTACTACACCAAACTGGCTATTATAATCCTGAGTCAACATGAAAAAACTGAGCTTCCGGGCACCTGGCAAGGCTATGGCTCCCGGGGGCTGTTTTGCCACGTCGCCGGACGTGAGGCAGCAACAATGATGTGCTCTGGTGCATCATGGGGCAGGCGGGGCTTGCTCGTTAAGAGCCGGCACCCTGCTCCTGCCTTTGAAGTTGCTTTGTGTGCTTGCCCACCTGCCCGCCCTGTTTGCAGTGTAGGCTATTGTTGGTCGCCATTTGGGGCCGGGTAGGAATTTTTGCACCTCTGCCTTGTTTGGCAATTTAGGAAGGAGTGTTTTTTGCCTACCTTACACTGTGGTCGGTAGTTTAAGGGCATA
Source organism: Lepidodactylus listeri (assembly GCA_029233225.1). NCBI lineage: Eukaryota > Metazoa > Chordata > Lepidosauria > Squamata > Gekkonidae > Lepidodactylus > Lepidodactylus listeri. Next base: position 109,724,884 of record JARCFY010000001.1, on the reverse strand, counting down.
GATGGTGGTTGGGTATTAAATAGATTGGTCACTTGGCATGTTTGTGCAAGCAAGAAAATGGAACTGGTGAGCGCCTCACAGAATATCCCGTTTGGGAACAGGAGGTCTTCAGGAACTCCCCTAGGGCTGTGCGGTCCGGGGTGGTGAATGGTGATCGCCTCTGGGAACCTCTCAGGCTAGGGTCCTCCCTGAAGGTCTGTGCAGTCTCAGGGGTAGGCGCTCCTGGGGGGCTACCAATATGCTGGGATGCCAGTTACGAGCCAGAAGTTGGCTGGCTCTAGACTAGAGCTAGGTGTCCCGCCCATATCAAGGGCAAGGAGGTTGTGTCAGGGAGTGATGCCTGCCTTGCCTATTCCAGCGCTTGCTTAGTTTTGCCCATTGCTGCAATGTTCTGTTTAAATAGTGAATAAAGTGGTCCTTGTTTAACTCCAAATTGTTGTCTGTCTCGTTATTCCAGCTGGGGTGGCAAATGCTTCCCTAACATGCCAGTCATAGAAAACCCATAAATTCTTTCTCAGCCCCAAAGTAACCAGCTAGTCACACATTTGGGGTTGTTGACCTGTCCATGCTTCTTAAGGTTTCAAATGCCTGCAAAGGTCAGGTAAGAAGTACTTTTTAGAGCTTCTATGCAGCTATTGTCTACAGGATAGGCAATCTACTGCACTATCAGTCAGGTCTTATTTTATTTGAATTCTATAAGGGTCTGGGACTCTAGCTCCAACAGCCATGAATGAGCAGTTTCTGCAGACACTTTTAAGGAGTGTCAAGAAACACAAAGTACCTCAGTTAGGCAGATTACAGCAAACATTAGAACTAGGGAAGGTTCTGAATTTCTCATACTTGCTGCTTTAACAATGATTAGCAAAGATTCTTCATTTTCACCCTTCACACTGATTTTCTATGTATTTTAATATTATTTAGACTCAATAAATCAGTATTATACAATTATATATATTAGAAGTAAAAATAAGGTTCTTTGTGTACATATATATATATATAAATTGTACACTGAAACTATACAACACAGATATGCAATAATATTAAATTTAGGAACAGGGGAAAGCAGAGAACCAAAACTATTAAGAAAAACATGTTAAAAAACCTAAGTGGGAAATAATTGCTTATCCATAAAATGTTGTCTTTTTAGGTAGCGTTTTCAGTCACAGCAACTAGTGTGTTTTAAGTAAATATAAGAAATTGCATAAACCTCTCTAACAGCCTGATCCTAGACAACACAAAGATTATTTTCTGAAGCCAACTGGCATTTCTTAGACCAGCCCTGAATATGCAATTTGTGGAAGGATACTTATAAAGTGTGCTGCACTGCCAAGTACCCCTATGAAACCTGCCATCCAACTTGAGCCCACCAAAGGCAAGGCGGATAATTTAACCTGAGAACTGAGTCAGGTGTCTCTGGAACTGAAACAATCTTGCCTTCCTTGTTAGGCCCACAGTATGATTTCATACCCCTGAGTGAAGTGCTCTTTAAAAAGCTTGCCAAAATCACAGCAGCCATGCTTCTGCTCAATATAATCAACAGGATACAGCAGCTGATATTTGAAAGTAACAAGAGTTTGTGCATTTGCCATCAGTCATTTCCCCATTAACTACAGGTTCATCAGCTTTACTAACCTGACCTTTAAAAGAGGAAAACAAAAAAATAGATCTCCTATCTACAAAGAGATTGGTGAATAACAAAGTCAGCACACATTCATGGAGATCTGTCTTGAGGCGCTAAAACCAATGTGCCCAAAGAAAATGTAGAATGCTAAATGTGCTTCAGATGCCTCTTGCTAAGCATTGTTTTTCAAAGGATATTAAAACAACTATCCTTATAAAATGACCTATTTTTTAAAAAAAGAAGTCTCATTTTGTAAGTGAAATTAAAAGGTGTGTAAGTTCAAACATAAAATGATTTACATTAGGCTGATGAAAGCCAATTATTTGAATTCTTACAGACCCAAAAGTAATCCTACTAATCCATCTGTTATATTACCACTTTTTATTGTTGTTGTTGCTGTTGTTGTTGTAACTATTATTAATTAGATCAGATTTGTGAATCGCCCACCCCTGCTACCGCAGGGCTCCAAGCAATGTACACCAATGAATAAAAGCATCACTTGAAAAAAATTACATTAATACCAGTGAATAAATTAAAATTCCAGATGCCCCCCCCCCATTCTGGACTGTCCAGCACCTTGTGGGCAGAAGAGGGGGAGCAAAATAATCTGGAAAGCATAAAAGGGTGCCAGCTAGAGTGGAAACCATTGCTGTCTTCAACCAAAAGCCTGGCAGAACATCTCCACCTTATAGGCCCTGCATAATTGCATAAGATCCTGCAAGGCCCTGGTGGTGTTTGGCAGAGAGTTCCACCAGGTTGGAACCAGGACTGAGAAAGCCCTGGCACTGGTTGAGGACAGCTGGACATCTTTGGGGCCAGGGACCACCAGTAGATTGTTATCCAGAGAGCATAACACTCTCCTGGGGACAAATCAGAGGAGATACATTGGTCCCCAAACACTCAAGGCCTTAAAAGTCAACACCAAAACCTTGAACTTGACTCAGAATTCTACTGGAAGCCAGTGCAGCTGGTGCAGCAGAGGTTGTATGTGTGCTGTCCATGAAGTTCCCATCAGGACCTGTGCTGCCACATTCAGGATCACCTGAAGCTTCCAGGTGAGCCTCAAGGGCAGGCCAGTGTAGAGTTGCAGTAATCTAGCTTGGAGTCTGGAAAAGGGCCAGTTGCCAAGCCTGGCAGTGATGAACAATGCCAGCCCAGCAATATGTGTGACTTGGACCTCTATAGTCAGGGAGGCATCCAAGATCATGCCCAAACTCTTGACAGACTATGTTGGTGACAATGGTGCCCTGTCAAGAGTGGGAAGTCTATGCCCCAGCCCTGAAGCCCCCCCCAGCTACAGAACCTCCATATTAGTATGATTCACTCTTAGCCTGCTGTTTTTTAATCACCCCACCACAGCCCACACACCCACGGCCAGATTTTATAGGGGGGGCATCTGTGTGGCTGTCCAATAACAGATACAGCTGGGTGTCAATAGCATACTGATGATACCCAAGCTCGAAACTCCATGCCAGCTGGGTGAGGGGATGCATATAGATGTTAAACAACATTAGGGAAAGAAGTGACCCCTGAAGGACCCCACATATTAAGGGATGCCTATAGGACACATCCTCTCCCAGCATCACCCTCTATCCACAAGCCACTGAAGGGCTACCCACGAACTCCCATGTCAGTGATGTGCTAGGTCAAAAGATCATAGTCAACCATGTTGAACTGTGAGGTCTGTGAGGTCTAACAACAGCAGCAATGTTGACCCACCATGATCCAGCTGTCTACAGAGACTGTCTGTCAGGGTGACCAGCACCATCTCCATCCCATGAACAGGGCAGAAGCCGGACTGGAATGCATCATTCAGGAATGGGGATGCTGCTCCTTGAGCTGCCCCTTGAGCTGCTCAGCTACCACTCTCTAAATTACCCTGCCCAGAAATGATAAATTCAAAACTGGAAGGTAATTGGCAGGATCAGAAGGATCCAGAGTTGGCTTTTTAAAGAGCGGTACAACCACAGCCTCCTTGAGACCCTCTGGATAGACCCCCGTTTCCAGGGGAAGATTGATAATGTCCATTAGTGGGCCCCATATTCTCTCATCACTGGCTTTCACCAGCCATGAGGGATACAGATCCAGGAGGCACGTGGTTGGCCTGACAGCACCCAGGATCCCATCAACATCAGCAGAGGATAGCAGACTGAAGGTATCAAAAACTGAATCCAAAGATGGTCAAGGGGTGTCCAGTCCCCAAAATGCCTTCATATTGGCAGGTAGTTCCCGATGGTGTGATAAGACTTTGTCCACAAAGAAGCTTGCAAATGCCTCACAGCCAATAGTTAAATTCCTACTATTTTGGGTTCCCTTCATAAGGGATGTCAAGGACCTAATTACCCTAAACAGTTGTGCTGGATGTGAGCTAGTGGATGTGGAGGAGGCTGAGAAGAAGGCTTTCTTTGCAGCCTTCACTGCCACTTCATAGGATTTCATAAATGTCCTATAAGATGCTCTTGTAGCTTCATCATGAACCCACTGCCAAACTAGCTCAAGTCATCTGAGTTCTCGCTTCACCTTCCTGAGATCTACAGTATATCAGGGAAGCTGTCAGCCAGCACACTAGGTGGTCAGTACACCAGGCAAACAGCCAAGCTCATCTCAGCATCCCACACAAGGCCAACACAGTCAATACTGGTAATCTTTGGGATGGGGAGTGGCCTAAAGGAGAAACACTCCCAGATGAGTAGAGCTACCTCCCACCCCCATGTTCAGGACTGATGAAGGACTGAGAAACCGGGGGGGGGGGGTACTTCTTGTAAGGTGACTGTTTTGTCCTCCCTAACCCAGGTCTTGGTAACACAAGCCAGATCCACATTCTGAGCTGAGATAATCCTGCAGTGTTCTGGTCTTGTTATTAATGGATCTGGCATTGCACAACATCATGTCAAACAGGAATCTAAAATCCTAGCCTTCACACCAACAAGTCTTGGGATGGGATGAAGGCTGGAAGGAGACTGAGCATAAACATATCTCCATCTCTTTCCGATCCAAGATCTTCTCCCACCACCATACCTCCCTCTGCTTTCAGTCACTGGGATCCCCAGCCTGGGGCTGGCACCCAATGAGATGTTTTCAATCTCCATCCCATCATTTCCCCTGCCACCCCCACCCTCCTCAGCAGCCCACAGTACAACAGAATGTACAATATTAATAACAAACAATGGTCTGGAAACAATTTATGTACATCTAATTAGACAGGCTAAAAAATTAACATCCCAAGCCAATCACCCTCTCTCCCACACCTCTCCTCTTAATATCCCTCCCTACCATTAAGTAAGGTTAAATTAAATTTATTTATTTATTTATTTATTTATTTATTTCATTTTTATCCCACCTTGCCAGTGAACTGGCTCAAGGCGGCTAACAACCATAAAATACCATCAGAGTGTTTACAAATTAAACAATTTAAAACTAGCATAAAACCAAACATTAGTGCATACACACAATATAAAGCAAGAACATAACTGGCAGCATCAGAGTTCTCATGGTGAACAGATGGCAGTACAAGATTCGATTGAGGGGTCAGTGCGATGTTATCCTGTAAATTCCCCCCGGTGGCGGCTCCTAATTGAAAGCCTGGCGGAAGAGCTCCATCTTGCAGGCCCTGCGGAACTGTAATAAGTCCCACAGGGCCCTGATGTCATCCGGGAGCTCATTCCACCAGTATGGGGCCGCCACCGAGAAAGCCCTGGCCCTGGTACAGGCCAGCCGAGCATCTTTCGGACTGGGGAGAGTCAGGCGATATTGTGTGCCTGACCTCAGTGCCCTCTGGGGCATATATGGGGAAAGGCAGTCCCTCAAGTAGGCAGGCCCCTGACCATATTAAAGGTCAACACCAGCACCTTGAACCAGATTCAGTATGCTATAGGCAGCCAGTGCAGTGACTGCAGCACAGGCCGGATGTGGTCCCGTGAAGAGAGACCCATCAGCAGCCTGGCCGCAGCATTCTGCACCAGCTGCAGCTTCCGGTTCCAGGACAAGGGCAGCCACATGTAGAGAGTGTTACAGTGGTCAAGTCATGAGGTAACCTGAGCATGGATCACTGTTGCTAGGTCTTCGCGTTCGAGGAAGGGGACCAACTGCCTAATCAGCCGTAGATGGTAAAAGGCTGCTTTAGCAGTGGCTGCTACCTGGGCCTCCATTGTTAGGGAGGCATCCAGGAGCACTCCCAAACTCCTGACCCTCGGCAGTGGCACCAATGGCGCCCCACCGAAGGACGGAAGTGGGAACCCTATCCCCGACCCGGTCCGACTCAAGCACAGGACCTCCGTCTTCATTGGATTCAGTTTCAGTCGACTCTGTCTAAGCCAGTCCGCAACGTCCTGAAGCGCCCGCTCCAGGTCATCTGGGGTAGAGTCGGACCGGCCACCCAACAGCAGATAAAGCTGGGTGTCATCTGCATACTGATGACACCCAAGCCCATGCCTCCGGACAATCTGGGCAAGGGAGTCCATGTAGATGTTAAATAACATCGGGGACAGCACTGCCCCCTGAGGAACACCACACACCAGTGGGTGCCTCTGGGAGGTCTGTTCCCCGAGCGCAACCCTCTGTCCCCGATCCTGGAGAAAAGAGGCAAGCCATTGTAAAGCAAGCCCCAGTATCCCCGAGTCGGCAAGGTGGTGGATCAGCAACTGGTGGTCGACCATGTCAAACGCAGCCGACAGATCCAACAACACCAGCGCCGCCGTACCTCCTCGATCCAGATGTCTCCGGAGGTCATCCGTGAGGGCGACCAGAGCCGTCTCCGTCCCATGACCCGGCCGGAAGCCGGACTGAAACGGATCTAGCATGGAGGTGTCATCCATGAAGCTCTGCAACTGGGTCGCCACCGCCCTCTCCAATACCTTGCCCAAATAGGGCAGGTTGGACACCGGCCGGTAGTTGACCAATATGGCCGGGTCCAGAGATGTTTTTTTCAGGAGGGGGCGGACCATTGCAACCTTGAGTGCCCCCGGGAACAGCCCTTCCGTAAAGGACTTGTTGATAATCTCCCGAAGAGCACCACGCAACCCCTCGTGACATGCTTTTATAAGCATGTCTGCTTATATAAGCAAGGCTGCACGAGGTTGGGCGTACAGTCAAGAGCAACCTGTCGACCTCCTGTAGACTGAGAGGACTGAAGTGATCCAGAATGGAACCTGAAGACGTGCATGGAGCCTCAAGTTCACACACTGTCTCAACTGTGGCCGGGAGATCATGGCAAGATTTTATCTGCAAAATAGCTCGCAAAAGCCTCACAGCCAATTTCCAATTCCCTAGCATTTGGCGTGCCCTGTGGCAACTCAGTTAAAGACCTGATGGTTCTAAATAATTGTGCCAGGCGAGAGCTTGCAAATGCAACCTCGGCCGCGTAGAACTGTCTCTTAGCGGCCTTGATTGCCATCTCATAGGATCTCATAAACGTCCTATAGGATGCTCTTGATGCTTTGTCGCGGGCTCACCGCCACCGTCTCTCTAGCCGTCTAAGTCCTCGCTTCATCTGCCTCAGCTCCTCGGTAAACCAGGGAGCCAGTTTAGAGCGAGGGCGCAGAGGGCGTCAGGGAGCGATCTCATCGATGGCCGCTGAGAGCCGGACATGCCAGACATTATCTGATGGGCAGGACAAGATCTCCTACCACACCATCTAATTAGGCCAATTCTTATTCAGATTTAATTCCCATTCCTGGGCTAACAAAACAAAAAACTTAAAGCAGCAGAAAAAAACAAAATATACAGCACCAGCAGATGTTTATGGGTCGGTTGCTAGGACCCTATGAACAGCAGGAACAGCAAGGATGTTTAAAAACCAAGTGTGTTCAGCTCACTGGTCTTTCAATTGGAACCCAGACACCTTTCTGAGCCAGGTCATGCAATAGTAACCCCAGCAGGGACCAGAAGGTTCCAATAGAGCCAAAGAAAGTCCAGCCCACAGTTCCTTCTTGCCACCCCAGCAACACACTACCTGGTTGAGATACCGGGGGAAGGGGGGTTAGTCCCAGCCTGTTCCCTGTTGGTCAGAGCTGTCTGCACAAATAAAAATGTCTGCTTATCTTTGAACTTGCCCAAGCCCCTCTGTAGACTCCCCAGAGGCAGAGGGCACACCACCGCAAAAGTAGAAAACACTGGCTCTCCTCAGTCCTTAATATATGCTATAGAGTGATTTTTTTCAAGAAAAGCTGTCATGCTATAAACAGAGATAATATTGTGGCAGTGTTAAATTACAAAAGAAAACAACAAAGTAAATAACTGGTCTGTCAGATAGAATACTATTGATCTTATGAGGTTCCTTACAACACTTTACTCCTTCTCTAGTTCAAATAAGCAATAAATCAGTTCATTGGGTTTCTTCCTCAGTTCTACACAATAGACTTCAAATAAGCATGGTATTTATAACCCAATTAAAGAAAATGAAGGTTGCCAAGAACAAATTAGGATTCATGCTGCTTTGCGTACCAAAGATGGAAAGTATAAATTGAATTGTAACTTGTTATCTAGTATTTCCTAACCAATCTTGTTGTCAGCCGCCCTGAGCCAGCCTAGGCCAAAATGGGCGGGGTAGAAATCAAGAAATCTGCTGTCAATATATAACTAATGTAGATCTTTTTCAGTGTTTCTAAATTGCTGTGTGAGAAGCATATGAGAAAACATTAGATAATATTTAGCTTTCGTTAGCTAGCATTTAGCACTGGAAACTATTGCATTAAATTGTAGGAAACACAAAATGGAACAGCATTACAATCTCACAAGGTTCTTTAGATGATAAATGGATAATTATTTTTTAAAATTCCACTAATGCTGATAATATCTACCAATGAATATCACTTCTTTGACTGTTCATTCACAAACATTTCTTGTTCTCTGTCTAATTCTGCCCATTCTCCTGTTTTTGGTCTGGAACTCCATTCCTGAAATGTATGTGGTGCCTCTTTCTCCACATTCATTTTCAACCCGACTTGTAAGACTTCTGTCACTCCTAATTAAATCAATTCTATCCAGGTATTAATTATAGGAAACTTAATTATCAGAGGGTTAGATCCCAGGATTCTTTTCAGCTAACAGTGTAGTCCTCCACCAATTCAGGAAGTCTTCCTTGGTGGAAGATGCTTATTCCCCTACTACCAAGCTTATTCTCCTACTACAAAGCTCCTTGAACAACTGGAAGACTTGCATTTGAGAAAGGCTCCATCATCTTCTTTCCTACTGTTCACAATGTTTTGCCAATGAACATAACATAAGTCATTATGTTAATGGATGGTGATGGAGCATAAATGAACACATTACTGTAATAACATGTTGATACAATTAATTTTCTTTTAGCATAAAATATCTAATATCTGGTTCAAAGCCCTCTTTGGATAAGCCTTCACAAAATGATTGTCACTTAGAAGTCTGGGTGCAAAGTTCAAAGACCTAAACACAGTTATTTAGGATGAATTATAATATTAAACACCAGCAAAGAGGTATTTTTAGAAGCTTTGGACCATGGATAGATACCAGCAACTCATCATTGGATCATAATCAAAAATGTTGAACAAAAGGAAAATAACCACACTGTTTTACAGATGCTTGCACAATATTTTATATACAACTACAGTGTACAACTACAGCTGTTTTGGGCTGTCTTAAGTAGAAGAAGAAGAAGAAGAAGAGATTGGATTTATACCCCGCCCTCCACTCCCCAAGGGAGTCTCAGAGCGGTTTACAAACTCCTTTTCCCTTCCCCTCCCCACAACAGACACCCTGTGAGGTAGGTGGGGCTGAGAGAGCTCTTTCCCAAGCTGTCCTTAAGGGAACAGCTGGTTCAGAGCTATGGCTTGCCCAAGGTCATCCAGCCAGGTGCAAGTGGAGGAGTGGGGAATCAAACCCAGTTCTCCCAGATTAGCAGTCCCTTTAAACTTTTAAGAGACTGTACAAATCAACCTGGAAAACAGCTGAGTGGCTGGGAGCACTTGAAACAACTGACACAAGACAACCCAAAACAGCTGAGCAGCAGGAGCAGGCACCCTCCCCAGCTCAGCTGTTTTTTGGGCTGTCATCTGCAGTCCCTTTAAATAGGGTGCATTTAAAGGGACTGCAGAAGAAATACCAAAACAGCCAAGTAAGTGGGGAGACTGTTCCCTGCCAGCTCAGCTTTCTACCACAATCTGTTGAAATGTGTCCCTTTTAAAGGGCCTGCAGAAGGCAGCCCAAAAAACAGCAACGTGGTGGGAACATTGCCACTGTTTTGGGGGGCTGTTTTTTGAACTGTCTTCTGCAGACCCTTTAAATGGGGTGCATTTAAAGGGACTGCAGAAAAAAGACCAAAACAGCTGAGCTGGCAGGGAGAATGCTCTCCACCAGCTTAGCTGTTTTTTGGGCTTTCTTCAGTCTTTTAAAAAGAACTCAATTTAAAGGAACTGCAGAAGAAAGCCTGAAAAATAGCTGGGCAGCAGGATCAATCCATTCCTGCTGCTCAGCTGTTTTTTATGGCCTTGCCACTGCTGTGTGGGTTTTTTCCCCCTTTTTTTCTTCTATTGGACCCCCCCAAAATATTTACCCCCAAATCCCAGATCTGAATACTTTACCGGTATTGGGATCCATGATTTTTTGGGAATCCTGAAATTTTTGGGGTACTCATGAACCTGAACCAAAAAAATACGAGGGGGGAGATTGCACACGCCTAGTAAAGAGCAGATTTGCATTACTAAGTTCAAGTTAACCAGAACTCTGGTTGAAACAGATATTATTGAGAAGAATGTGCAAAGACTATTCCTGTAACCCAAAGAAATGAAAAGCATCAATAGATGACTGATGAAACCCCTTGTTCTTAGTTTCCCTCTCCCCCTGCCCAGAAAATGACCAGGTAGTCCAGAATTGGGATAGAAAAAATTATAGGATGCCAACTTGGATTTTTTAATTCTGATTATTTAGTTTTTATTAAATTGTACATTGAATTTAATGTTTTATATATTTTACTGCATTATGTCCCTCTGTACATTGCCCAGAGTCCGACATAAGCTGGGATAAGGCAATTATCTGAAGTCTAAATGCAGCATTCCAGCCACTGGCACATAAAGAGAACATTACAACTAATGTAAGGAAGCAGAAGTTAATAACAAAAATGGAAAAAACAAGAGAACTGTTCCACAGAATCCAAGAAATCAAGGGAAAATTTAAAGCACAGTTAGGAATGCTGAAAGATCAATATGGAAATACATTAACTGGACAGAACAAAATAAAGATTATGGGAACAGTATGCTGAAGAATGATACAGAAGAGATGAAAAGGTCATGGATTCCTGCAAAGAAACTTTTGAAGGAAGAACATGCAATTTTGGGAAGTGAAATGAAAGCTGCACTCAAAGCATTTGGGATAAACAAATCACTAGGAGTAGATGGAATTTCAACAGATCTATTCCAAGCCACAGAAAGGAAAACCATCAAAATCTTAATGAGATTATGCCAAGAAATATGGAAAACATGCCCATTCCCCGCCCCTATTTGATCCTGTTTTTTGAGGACTGAGTAGACGCGGGGGGAATTGGGCAAAGCTACGGGGCAAAATGCGGCCCCACAGCAAATAGTGGGAAATTGACACTTATGATCAGGGCAAGGGGAAGAGCAGGGACAGAGCAGCAGCTGTGGGAAATTGGTCCTCTTGTTCTAGTTTGCTCCTTCTTCCCTCCCTCCTTTGTAGGGGCAGAGCCATTTTTTCTATACAAGCATAGTGCCTTGGTACACCTTGTTCAGGGGCCTGTAGAACTGAACACCTTGGTTCAATTTGCTGAAAACTTAGTGATTTCTTAGTGGACAGATAGTTCTAGCTCCCTTGCAGTTTTGGTGTCATTCAGTTGAAAAACTGCCAGACGCTACCTCAGACCCTTGTATTTGTTCCGCTCTGAAAATAAAGGCCCCCAAACTCTGGAACCAGAAAAACCAGACACATTTGAATCCCAGATCAGTAATGCCCAACCCAAACCCCAAATCACAAACTGGAAATTATAAATTTTATTTTTCTTGGAGTAAACCCCTATGTTAGCTATTGCACTCTTATGAATAGGAAATTCATAAGTGATAATAATGGACTTTTTTTTGTTAAGTATAAAAAGGGATAATGATAATGCCAAAGCAGCCAAGGAGAAAAGCCAGCTTCAAACAGCTCCAGCAGATGCTGAAATGTGTACCAATGGTTCCCAAGTTTGCCAGTCTCTAGACCTTCCCTTAACACAAAGACACCCACACAGGAAGAGCCATCTTGTGACTTTGACTCAAAAATGGGCTTCTCAAACTCCATTAAACACAAGCTCCTCATATATGTCGCAGGATACATTCCTCCCCCTCCTCCTTCTCCAACATTCATTGCCCAGTGAAACAAAGGACTTCTTCCTGAATCCACATGGACTATGAATCTGACCAGCTAACAATGAGTTTCTGCCGGCCAGCAGACTAATCCCATCACCAGAGTAGCAACTTCAGCTACTGAATCACCTTCCTGTCTCTTATCTCTGAAAAAGCTAGGTAAAATTTAATATTGACCACTCCCCTAAGACTCTCTGCTAGTGGATAGGACTTAGAAGGTGGATCAGTCAAGGGGTGTTCCCATGGGAGGCATCCTGCTAAGCCAGCTCCCCAGAGGCCCCCAATAGAAGAAAGCTCCCATTATTCAGCCTTAGCATTTCCCATCCTCCCTCCCGGACTCTTGGGTGCACCACTAGAGTCTGACACATGTTCCTGCTGGTTCAGAGCACATGCCCTTCCCTTCCTCCTAGCCTTCCCTTTCTTCTTCCAGCAAGACCACATCAGCTCTCCGGACAGGTAATTATAGCCCTCGCCGGATACCAATGATCTCCTGTTCATGCAACCATCCCTTAATCTCTCTAATTTCTTAGAAGCTTGTGTAAGTGTGTGTGTGTGAATCTATATTGTTTGCTTGACTAAGACTCTTTCAGTAAAAGACACTACATTTAGTACTGACTTAAGTCTCCTTGTCTGTTTCTGGTTTGTCTGGAAGAGGCACAGCCTTTGTATACACAGGGGAAACCCATTTTGCCTATTGCCAGTTATTTAAACCTATACAATCCCAATATTAATAACAAAATAAGGCAGTTGTGCAAACACCTATTCACATCACCCACTGCACAATCCTTTTAACTGGAAATGCTGAAGATTGAACCTGTGACCTTCTGGATGCCAACAGCTGCTGTACCACAGCACCTTTCCATGCCTGCAAGTAAGTCTGTCAGGTTTTGTAGTTGGGGAGCACATTTCAGGAAATGAACAGAAGGATTTCTTGCTTAATGCTGTATCATTTCAGTGTAGCACACACTGGTTTCATGGCAGTGATACATTGTGCATTGTGAACTATAGTTTTCAAATAGTTTCAGACTGGTAGCCATATTGGGTTGCAGTTGAAGAGTTTCAAGTCCAGTAGCACCTTAAAGAGCAACAAGCGCTCTTGTCATATCACAGACCTAGCTGCAAACAAGGAATCATCTCAAATTTTCATACTCCATGAAACTGGAACAACAGAGAACAGCAGTTGCGGTGATAGACTGCAAACCTGGCATGGTTCCAGTCAGTCTTTTTTAGTTAATGTGACAGATCAAACCTTGCAGGCAAAACAGCCAAGGGAAATATATTGTCTAATGTAACAATTTCTTTTTTTAAAGAAGTGGATCAAGGTTTAATTAGAAATGTATCAGAATCACTTCTGTTTCTTAGAAACACTGCTGCAACTTCTTCTTAATTAGATTTGGTTACATTCAGGCTTGGTTTTGAACAGACTAATTTTGCCTCCTGGGTAATAATGACTAGCATAACAAATGTGTGACACTGTTTAATATTTCATGCTCTTATATTAAAAATTGAATTTCTATAATATTGATAATTTGTGGTAAATGGCCATCAGAGAAGACAGAGTCAAGAGATCAGCTAAGTTGTAGAAAAAACAACACAAAAAGGTAACAAATGATCTTTGCATAAATTATGCTTCTGTTATAAATAAATGTAAGAAATCCACTGAAATCCACTGTCTCTGCAAACAGGGATTATTCCTTCAGGAATTAATACATCTGATACAATAAACCCTGCAGATCAGTTGAGTAATAGAAGACAAAAAAACAAAACAAAGGAAATGAAAAGATAATAAATGTTTTCAAACCCTATGCACTTGCATTCTGAAATTTCACTTTAGTGCCCAGACCTGAACACCTGTAGCTCCACAGCTACAGTAAAGTGGCAGACATTAAGATCTGAAAGAAACACTCAGGACAAAAGAAGTTGTGAAGAGCTGTAGAAAAAGTGAAGTCCTAGGGCAGAGCCATATTTAATGTAGAAAGCAGAGAGAAAGAAGACAGAACTCAAAGGGACTTAGGGGTGGGGACAAACATTCTGACATTGAGACAGCCATGCTGGAGTTACACCACTACGCAACATCACTTCAGTTAAACTGGAAATGACATCCTGATGTCAGGGGTGGTGGTCTACAGTTCATCTGAAACTCCATGGTTTCCCAGTTTTTATTGGAATTGACCTTGCACACTGGTGCAATGCCATCATACACTCCATTTTCTTTCCACCAGCCTTGGAACTGCCAGCAAGGAACCATATATATATGATTAAGTTGTGGAAAGAGGATACACACACACACACACACACACACACACACACACACATATATATTCCTCTTTGTCTCTTTGTCACTTTCTTGGTAGGGATGAAGTAAGCATTTTATTTTATGTTCAATTTGGCCTCAACTAACTGAAAACAGTGGATGAATTAGAGGAGAGCAGCAGGGACATTGATTCTATGCCAACACCTAAACTTCCCACAAATGTAAAATGCAGTCACATTTTCAGAAGTCAAACATGAAAGGTTACAACCTGAATATGTTACCTATCATGTTGGATTGTGCTGGCAGAGCCAGATAGGGATGTGGCAGACCCAGATCTTTAAAGTTAAGGTGCGAGGTGCCAACTTTAAAGTGCAAAAGGAGCATTTTGGGGAGGGGGGGGCTAAAGAAGCCCCCATCTTGCTAGACTTTCCAGCAGCTCCTCCCCCTGGCAGCTTGTCTCCTAGCCAGATTCACTTCGTTTCTTCTAGCCCCCCTGTGGGAGTAATTACTTCAGGCAATGTACTGTGGAAGAACAAATAATGGGGATCGGGGGAAGAAATATGTACTTGGGGGGGGAGTATGAAAGCCCATGAAATGTCCCCAATCACTTCTGTGCTAAACACTCAACAACATTACATTTGCTCTGAGATTTCTGCACTATATCATGTGGCTTGTGAAGGGTTGCATCATTTGGCATCTAATGCTGTTCTTGTATTTTGTTTACAGCCCTGGCAGGGAACTGAAACATGAGAAAATATTCATGGAAGAAGACTGTAATACATATTATCCAAGTGATTTGAACTATAAAGTACAGAAAGTTAACGGAAGAAAATGTATTTAAGGTTAAGGGAGTTACCAATCTCTCAGTTTATTGTAAGTTTCCCCATTATTGGTTTTAGTACAGAGAGCACTTTGATATATTGTGTTCAGTGAGTACTTACTCATAACAAGAAACATATAATACAAATTAAATATTGATGTTCACTGTAGTATAGCTGCAATATTTCACAGACTTTCTGCAAATAATGTTCCCAGTCTCTATATACCCATTGCTGATTAAGTGGTTCCATGCCCTCTCACTCTAAGGGAACTCAGAAAAGTTTTTTTTAAAAAAATGTTTTATCTAGAGGATAGGCATCCATTTTCCCCTCAGGAATATACAGCTGGGATCAACTGGAGGTGATGAACTGCCTTTAACAACAAGCCTCTTCTTTGCTTCTTCTCACTTTCTACTACTGAGCAATGTCTCTCTAAACTTTTTGTAAAATGCCAAGTGTTCACAGAAATTGACAGCTAGTAAGAAACACATATGTTTAAAGTCTTTAATCCTATGCATTAAATTTACATTAATAATTACTACTATTCACAAATGATGCAGCCAATGTTAAACACTTCAACTCCAAGTGATGTGAATGGGACAGGTTTAGGGACATGTTTAGCTGCCTTGTTGAAATCAGTGGGACTTTAAAAGTGCTTATTTGGTGGGTTGTGGAAGTCTTGAACAGATGGTAATAGGGTAGATGAGGGCCAATAAACTGAAGCTCAGTCCAGATAAGACTGAAGTGCTGCTGGTCAGTTACAAAGCTACTCAAGGACAGAGGGGTGAGCCTGTCCTGGAGGGCATTGCAGTCCCCCTGAGAAACTGGTTTGTTACTTGGGCATACTGCTGGATCCTGGCCTATAGTTGGAGGCCCAGATCTCCTCTGAGGCATGTAATGCCTTTGTCAGTTTTGGCTGATATGCCCACTATAGCCATTCCTCGAAAAGCATGATCTGGCCACTGTGATCCATGCCCTAACTACATCAAGGTTAGATTACTGTAATATGCTTTATGTAGAGCTGCCTTTGCAAATGTTATAGAAAATTCAGCTCATTTAAAATGCAACAGCCAGATTACTGTTAGGGGCAAGATACAGGGATTATATCACCCATGTGCTAATGCTCTGTATGGTTTGCCCATTTGTTTCCTGGCACAATTCTAAGTGCTGTTTTTTGTTTGTTTGTTTTTTACCTTTAGATCGATAAGTGGCTTGGGGCCAGGGTATTTGAATGACTTCCTCCCATATATTGCCCAGCTTGCCAGCTAAGACCTGCCTCATAAACCCAGCTCTCTCCTTCAAAGGTAAAGTGGGTGGAATCCAAAGACAGGGCTTCTTCAGTATTGGCACCTCACTTGTAGAATAACCTTCCCCTTCAGACTTCCCTGGCACCTGCATTGCTTTCTTCTAGGCAACAGGCCAAAACTTTTCTGTTCAACCAGGCTTTTTATTCTATGTTTTATTCTGTGTATTAATGTATTTAAACTTTTTAAGTTAGCCACCCTAAGCCTGCCTTGGCAGGGAGGGTGAGATACAAATCAAATAAATAAATAAATAAATAAATAATAAATAAATAAATATAGGATTGATTCTTAAACATTCTTTTAGCCTGAAAACTTGTTTTTAGCTGAAAGTGGTTTGTTTTTATGATCTATGCTTTTATGTTGGAGCTTTTTAATGCAGGATTTCTCGCAGGGTTAATGTTTTTAATGTTTTGTTTTTCTCATTTTTACTATGTAAGCTGATTTTGGCAAAGATAACATTACTAGGTGTCTATTGAATTTTGCCTGATTTGAAAGTAGTGGCGATTCAGGGGAGCTGTCCTCTGGAGAAACTGCTGGAAAATATCTAGCAAAACCAAAATACAGAAATCATAGAGGAGTTATGCTCATCCCAAATAACATCCAATGAATAAATACAGGGGTTTTTTTTTACTTGCTTTCTTAAAACAACAGTGTAGTGTTAAAAATAAAAATGGCTCATGAAACCCATCAGCTTAAAGGAATGGCTATTTAAAGAAAAGCCAGCTGAAGCCTAATTGGACATATGGCATCTGCAATGTGCTGCTATGCAGGGCTCATTTCATAGCAGGAGCTCCTCTGCATATTACACCACACAGCCCTGATGTAGCCAGTCCTCCAAGAGCTTACAGTAGCCCCTGTAAGAAGAGCTCTGTAAGCTCTTGGAGGATTGGCTATATCAGGGGTGTGTGGCCTAATATGCAAAGGAGCTCCTGCTATGAAATGAGCCCTGCTGCTGTGAACTGTCCTCATCAGTCTCAGATCTCTCTAAGGAACTGCACTAGTTGAGATAGAATTTTTTAAAATCTGTATGCTGATTTTGGTATTGTTGAAAAATAACACGAATACATAAATGAGTACTCTTCTGCTTCATCTGAGTAAAATTCTGCATACATTACTTTTTGCAATTATGAACTATTGAGAAAGATTTTAAGGCCAAAACATGTTCATTAATAGATATTTAATTC
Organism: Lepidodactylus listeri; assembly: GCA_029233225.1. NCBI lineage: Eukaryota > Metazoa > Chordata > Lepidosauria > Squamata > Gekkonidae > Lepidodactylus > Lepidodactylus listeri. The sequence goes on along the minus strand of JARCFY010000001.1, from coordinate 109,707,378 downwards.
CATATTATTTGGGTTCTTTAGAGAGCAATCATAAGCTGATCTACTCAGAAGTATGTCCCATGTTGAAACTGGGCTTACTTTGCGGAATGATTATAAGGCATTGTAGTGGTTAGAATGCTGGACTAGGATCTAGGAGAAGTCTGAATCCACACTGCCATCAGAGCTTGCTGGGTGACTGTGATAGGCCTTTTCTATTAATTGAGAGGACTCACACAGCCTCTTATGATTTTGGGGATAGGTTTGTTTTAAACCGTAAACCTTCCCCTCAGCTACCAGAGGTTCTTAAGGTAGCATGTGCAAAGGATTTGAGTTCACTGTCATGAGATAATATTGTGGTAAGCAAGTAGAAAATAGAGATCATTGAGGCAAGAGTTGTTTAAAGATAATAAAGATTTATGTATTTACAGGTTGGTTTCTGTTAAATACAGGGTTCTAGATGCATTGCAGTGATCAGCTCTAGTTTATTCAGTGATTTCAGCAAACTACAAGACTGGAAACCTGGCCTTGCTGCCCTGTTTATAAAGCATGCAAAGACCACACCCCAGCACACCCCATCACCAGCAATTGGTTATTTACATTACAACTACTACACTATAGGTCCATTCCAGGATCCTGGCCATCTATTGTTCTGGTGGAACAAGCTCAGCCAGTTTAAACCCACCACACACCCACTCCCAGTGATAGGCTATTTACATTACACTGCTTATCTATAGGTTAGTTCCTGGATCCAGGCAAGCTATTTTCTTAGAGAAGCAAGTTCAGCCCATTCTAACTACAGCAAGAGGAAGAGCTTAGGCTCAATACATAACAGTTTCAACAAACTGATCATAGAATCACAAGAGTTGGAAGGGGCCATACAGGCAATCTAGTCCAACCCCCTGCTCAGTGCAGGAGCAGCCTACAGTATCCCTAACAAGTGTTTGCCCAGACACTGATTAAAGACTGCTAGTGAGGGGGAGCTCACCACCTCCTGAGGCAGCTGATTCCATTGTTGCACAACTTTTACTGTAAAAATGTTTTTTCTAATATCCAGCCGGAACCTTCCCGCCCTTAATTTAAACCCATTATTCTGTGTCCAATCCTCTGCTGCCAACAGGAACAGCTCCCTGCCCTCCTCTAAGTGACAGCCCTTCAAATACTTAAGAGAGAGCAATCATGACCCCCCTCAGCCTCCTCTTCTCCAGACTAAACATTCCCAAGTCCCTAAATCTTGGTCTCAAGGCCCCTGATCATCCTCGTTGCTCTCCTCTGCACCCAATCCATTCTGTCCGCCCTGGCTCCAAGCCATTTACATCCTTAAAGATAACAACCAGCACTTTGGCTTGTGCCATCTATATACTAATTTCCAAAGTCTATTCTCCATGTGGGTACTTATTTCCGCCAACAGGGGGCTCACTCACAGAGAATAAGTTTCAAGACTCTCAGATGTCACAAAACTCAAGGAGGATTGAACTTTCCTGATCTAACAATTTACTAAAAGACTACATTGTTAGTCAGTATTCTCAAAATGCTTAACAGTGGAGATGAAGCTGTATGGGTACATTCCCTCTATCCCCTGCTTTCACCTAAGACTATCCAAGAAGTCATCTAGAATAGTCCACAGATGCATCCCAAAGAAGTCCATTCAGAGGCAGTAAAATTCTGAATCCCAGAGGCAGGAGGCAACATCAGGGGAAGGTCTTGTACATAAGAAGACCCCCGCTGGATCAGACTAGTGGTCCATTTGTTCCATCTTTTCCAGCATCCTTTCTCACACAGTGGTCAAGCAGTTCTGTACTTCTGGAGGGCAAACAAAAGGGCATAGTGGCTGAGACCTTCCCCTGCATGTAATCTGTTCCTTTGCAATTATTTGAATGTAGTGAAAGTAGTGAAAAACATAAACTGTAGGAGAGTTATTTCTGATTTGTAAGAGATATGGAGCTGAGCCTAATAGAAATATTTATTTATTTATTTATTTATTTTTCGTATTTATATCCCGCCCTCCCCGCGTATTTATATCCCGCCCTCCCCTGGTCAATATTTTGACCAGGACCTTGCTTGTATGTGTGTATTCGCTGTATCTCAGTGGAGAGTGTGACCTGCATTTGATGTGATTTTTTGTTGTAAGTTAAAATGATTTCTCAGTGTTGTTCACATATGGTTTCTTGCAGAAGACTTACCTGATTTACCTGATGAAGGAACATGTCCAAAATGCTGACTATCCAGAACTGCATAGTTTTCATTTGGGATGGATCTTATTTTCTACAAGCCACAATACACAGATGTTTGGACTTCAGTTCAAGGACTGGTGAAATTTATATAAGCAATTATTTTATTTTGTGTGCTTGCTCTCTTAATGAAGGAAGTCTGCTGCTTTGGAGATGTGCTGTGACTTATAGTGGGTTTGAGTTTGTTACCACCCACTTTTTGATAATTTCTCTTTATAACATTGATGATTCCACTATAATATATATGAATTTGGTATGATTATTGACTTTGGTTTCTAAATAATTATTGTTACATATACTGTAGTTTTGACTACAGATTGTTTTGTGAGTCCACTGGTTGTTTTTCTGTAGCTACCCTCCCTCTTGCTTGAGCCTTGAATACACTCACAGAAAAGCCAGCCAAAACTTGAGATTCATAGCTAAAACCAGGGCTCCGTTGGGGCCGGGGCGTGCCGGAGCACCGCTCCGGGAGAGAAGGGGCCGGGGGGCGGGCACATAACAAAGCCCCGCCCCCCAGCTCGCTTTCCTGGCCCACCCTTCACTTGCTTTCCCGGCCGGCGCTCCGGAAGCAAGCCTCCCTCCCCCCCTCACTCTTCCCAGGCTGCGGCAAGCGCCGCTGGCACGGGGAGAAGCCCTTCCCTCCCCCCCACTCAACCGTTCCCGGGGCCGTGGCTGGCCGCCGGCCCCCGGAAGAAGCCCCCTCCCTCCCCCACTCAGCCCGTGACACAAAAGAGAGAAATGAAACAGGAGCTGGGGGGGTAGAAACAAAGAAAGTGGTGTGGCTGGGGGGGGGTCAGTGAGCGGGGGTAGGAGGCCGGTGGCAGCAGGCCGGGACTTGGGCCTCGGGCAGCGCGGGTGGCCCCGAGCAGAGAAGGTGGCTGCGGGTTCCTTTGCGGGCTCCTTTCCAGGCGCTCGGAAGAGGGCGGAGCCGTGGCGCCAAGGAGCGCACGGGCGGAGAGGTGAGCCGAGCCCCGGTCCGGGGAGAGAAGGTGTGTGTCGCCACAGCCAGCCCCCCAGCACCGCGGCCATCTCCATGCACCACTCCGGGCCACGGGGAGTCAGCGCTGCTCCAGCCACGGGGCCGCCGAGCCCCTCGCCCGCCCCTAACATGCAGCCGGGGCGCCTGCTGGTGGTGCCACATGTGAACCATGCCCGGCGTGGGGGAAGACGAGGGCGTGCAGCAGCCGGGGTCCAGGGAGCTACCCACACTCACCCCAGCCGGGGGTCCCCGCGGGAGGAGGTGAGGCCGGCCCCGCTCTCTTGGAGGGGAGGACGACTCTGGATCGGAGCGGGGGTGGTGGTGCGCACTTTGCGCTGCCCCAGGCACCCCGCCCCAATGTCTCCAAACTTAGACAGGAAAAAAGGGTGTGAAAAGGGGGGGGAGATGACCGGATCTTGGGGAGCAGGATCGGGACCCTCCTTTCCCACCCTCACATTTCTTCGCAACCCCCGCCCCCATTGGTGGGCAAGGCGGGCCCGGTGTGTGTGTGTGTGGGGGAGCAGGCAAGAAGCGAGGTGACGGAGCTCTTGCTGCAGGGAACACATGCCTCCTTTTGTACATTATTAATAGCCCTGCTGGGGTTAAAAATAAACCCGGATTTCTGGCAAAAGGGGGGGGAGAAAGACGTGGCTGCTTCTACTCCCCCCAGTGAGAAGGATCCTGCCAGCCTTCCCCCCCCCCCCGCCTTGCATCGATTTAGAGTTTATTGTGTGTGCAGGAGATAGGGGGGTGTTGGTGTGTAAAAACGCCGCCTGGCTCCACAAGAAATCCCTTTTGCAAATGGGGAAAGAGATCGAGGGTTGCCAGTGTGTGTTTGGGAGGGGGGGTGTAGACCTACAGGAAAGGGGGGGAACTGGTGTGTTTGTGGTGTGCTTTGCTACCAGCGCATATGGAGGGGGGGATGTAGGGGCCGTCCACGCCAAGTTCTGCATTTCACCACGACGTCCTTCTCGCCTCTCTCTGGCGGGTGGCAGTGACTCCTGATGGGGGTTTTGGAGCTGATGGAAAGGGGAGCATTTCAGGAAGAGAAGGGAGATGAGGAGCCTGGAGGGGGTGGGGAAGGGGAGAAACAAAGGCGGGCAGGGTGGGGGGGGCGAATGAAGACGGGGAGAAAATTCTGCCACCAGCTTATGCTAGCCTTACAGCCCCCCCCCTCCAGGCTAGCCGGTGGAAGGGGAAAAAATGGAAAGCATTGTGGGCGTCCAGGCTGGCACTCAATCCTGCTCCCTTGCCTGCCAGAGGAAGATGCAGTGGGCTTCTCTTTCTGTCCCCCACCCAGGGTGGGGGAAGATCTAGAGGGTGAACCCACCTACCTTCCTTCCTTCCCGTTCCTTTCCTTCCTTCCCCCTCCCTCACTCCCTCCCTCCCTTCTTGCCTTCTGACACACTGCCCATGACGTCAGGGATATGTGGCCTTTTGACACTTCCGGTGACGTCAGGGTGTGTGGCATATGCAAATAAGTTATGCTAAAGAGCTCCTGCACCTCTTTTTTTACGAAAGGACCCCTGGCTAAAACTAAACATACCTGAACTGCTTGCTACAAGTCAAGAATAGCATCATCAAAGCTACATTCTAGACACCGAGTACTCAGTGACAGAAGAAAATAAGTCAGATATCTAGATAAGAACTCGGGAGATGATGGTCATCCTCCCATGAAAATAGAGGTCAGGAAATACAGGTTGCTTACCTGTAATTGGAGATCTTCGAGTGGTCATCTGTGCATTCACACCTCTGGGATATAGTGCACCTGCGCCGATCCCGATCGGTAAACTTCAAAGCCCAACGGATTTTCGCGCCAACTCCCCGGTCGCGCACCAACTCCACTGCGCATGACCGGGGAGGGGCACGAGGATCCCGCCAGTTCCTTCTGACCGCTGCAATCAGCCACCCAAATAGGTAGAAGGGAGACCGAAAGCAGAGGGGAAGGAGGGCGGGTGGTGTGAATGCACAGATGACCACTCGAAGATCTCCAATTACAGGTAAGCAACCTGTATATCTTCTTCGTGGTCTCTGTGCATCACACCTCTGGGAGAATAGCGAGCAATAAACACACCACATACCTGGAGGTGGTTGCTGGAGGCCTCACATCTGAGCTGCTTGCAGAACCGCACGGCCCACCGCAGTACGTTGATGGACCCGGACATCTAGGGCGTAATGTCTCACAAACGTGTGAGGGGACGCCCACGTTGCAGCATTGCAGATGTCTCCCAGGGGGATGCCTTTGAGGAATGCCATGGAAGCAGCCACAGCCCGAGTGGAGTGTGCCCGGAGGGACGCCGGTAACAGCTTTTTGGCTAAGAGATAAGCCAGTTTTATCGTCTCAATTATCCATTTTGAAAGTCTTTGAGAAGAGAGTTTCTGTCCCTGCCTGGGCAAGGCATAGGAGATAAAGAGAGCCGGAGACTTACGAAACGGTTTCATCCGGTGTAAATAAAAGGAAAGAGCTTTCTTAACGTCCAGCGTATGTAAACTGCGCTGCGTCGAGTCCTGAGGGTCAGGGAAGAACACAGGCAGCGTGATGTCTGCCCCTATGTGAAAGTCCGAAACTATCTTGGGCAGGAAGGCCACATCAGGAGCCAGCGTGACAGCCTCATGGTGAAAAACGAGGTACGGTGCATCACAGCAAAACGCCGATAATTCACTTACACGCCTTGTAGATGTGATGGCTACTAAAAATGCAACCTTCCATGACAGAAGTTGTAGGCTACAGGATGCCATAGGTTCAAAAGGTCTACCCATTAACTTGGCAAGCACCAAGGGCAAGTCCCATGCCGGAACCGGGTTCCGCGTGGGTGGGTAGAGTCGACGCATTCCCTTAAGGAATTGTTTCATAGTCAGGTGGGAAAATACTATGTGACCCTCTATCTGAGGGTGATTAACTGAGATTGCTGACAGAGAAACTCGAATAGATGAATGGCATAATCCTCTATCTGAACAAGACAGGAGAAAATCAAAAATGTCATGAAGGGATGGACGGCCGTCCCACTGAGGCTAGGAAAGCTAGAAATTTGTTCCATTTTGTTGCATAAGAACGACGTGTGGAAATTTTACGGGAGTTTAAAAGGACGTGAGCAATATGTGAGTTCACTCCTGTGGTTGGAGTAGCCAAGCTGTCAGCTTCAGTTCGGGCACGTTGTGGTGTAGCACTTGGCCCTTGCACATCCAAAGGAGGTCCGGTTCCGCCGGAAGATGGAGGTAAACTCCCAGGGAGAGGTGGAGAAGTGTGGCAAACCAAGGTTGCCGCGGCCACCATGGTGTGATGAGAATCGCCCGTGGCCATTCTGTCATCAACTTGTGAACCACTCGTGGTATCAGGGGGATCGGGGGGAACATGTACAGATTCTTCCCCGACCATTGGAAAAGAAGGCCGTCTCCCAGGGAGGTCAGATCCGAGCCAGCCCTGGAACAAAAAAGATGGCATTTCCTGTTCTCGCGAGAGGCGAATACATCGATTGGAGGGTGTCCCCAGTGATTGAAGATCGGGGTCAGGTAGAGGGGGTTTAGTTCCCATTTGTGAAATGATGCTCCTCCCCTGCTCAGAAAGTCTGCTTGGGAGTTTAGGAGTCCAGGTAGGTGAGTTGCCACGAGGTGTATGTTGAGGGACTGACACTCGTCCCATAGTTGGATCACTAGGCGGCAAAGTCCGCGGGAGACCGTCCCGCCCTGTCGATTTATGTAGTACATCGTGGTCATGTTGTCTGTTAAAACTGCCACGGTCTTCCCCGACAGGGATAGGCGGAAGGATCGCACCGCATAGAGGACTGCCAATAATTCCAGAAAATTGATGTGGTTGTGGGCCACTGCCAAACTCCATTTGCCGCCCACACCCACACCATCCAGATGGGCTCCCCATCCCCATAGAGAGGCGTCCGTGGTGATGGTAGCCGAAGGGGGAGGAAGCCATAAAGGTGCACTTGAATGCAAGTTCCGGGGTACAAGCCACCATATCAGCGTGTCTATGATCTGATCAGAGAGTTGGAAGTACTTGGAGAGGGAGTGAAGGTTGGGACGGAAATGTCGCAGAAACCAAAGTTGCAATGGTCTCATTCTCAGTTTGGCAAAGGGTATCACTGCTGTGGTAGCGGCCATCAATCCTAACAGGCGGAGTAGTTGTCTGGCTGTAGCCTTCCACGCTTTCTGGATGGACAGGAGGAGAGAGACTATGTCCGCTGCTCTGTTGGTGGGCAGAAAGGCCCTGCATTGCAGGGAGTCCAGGACGGCCCCTATAAATTGCACTCATCTGGAAGGGGTGAGCATTGACTTTTTTAGATTTATCGTTAACCATAGCGATTCTAGAGTATGAAGGGTTTTGGTAATGTGATCCTGCAAGGTTGTCTCGGATGGAGCGACTAGGAGCCAGTCGTCCAGATATGAGTAAAGCTGTAGACCTTGAAGTCTGAGATGGGCTGCTACTACTGCCATAAGCTTCGTGAAAACACGTGGGGCCATGGAGAGGCTGAAGGGTAAAGCCTTGTACTGGAAGTGACGCGAGCCGACCGCAAAATGGAGGAATGGTCTGTGGGATGGATGTATCATCACATGGAAATATGCGTCTTTCAAATCCAGTGTCACCATCCAAGTGTCGGCTTCTAAGAGAGGTAGGATGGTTTGCAAGGTAGTCATACGGAACTTCTTGTACGTAATGAATGCATTGAGGTTCCGAAGATCGAGAATAGGACGTAGTCCTCCATCCTTTTTCAGTACCGTGAAATAGCGGGAGTAGAACCCCTGCTGATGGTGGTTGACAGGTACCTGCTCTATTGCGTCTTTGGACAGGAGGGTTTCGACCTCTGATGACAGAGTGTCTGAGGGGGGGTGGTTACGAAGTAGGAGTTCTTTGGTATCTGGAAGAATTCTATCCGGTATCCATCCGCTACAACCGAGAGGGCCCATTTGTCTGACGTTATGCTTTCCCATGCATGTAGGAAGGGTGATAGACGAGTGGGGGGGCTGGGTCTGGCACTTAAGTCAAAGTCCCTGTTTAGTTGGCCTTGGAGGTTTGGACTTAGAAGCAGAGGTAGGCGGGAACTGTGGCTTGTGAGTATACGGTTTCTGTTGGTAGGAGGAGGGTGAAGGTCTCTGCCACTGGGGTTCAGAGGGGGACCTTTGTGGCTGCTTTTTGGACCAAGACCTCTGCCAAGTTTTCTGCTTCTGCTGTCTTGGTTGGGATACACCCAAGTTACGAGATGTTTTTATGCTTTTGTCCAGCTCATGTAGGACCGTGTCCGTAGTGGAGCTGAACAAACCGTCACCTTTGAAGGGAAGATCTTCCACCAGAGATTTCGTGTCCTGTGGCAAGGACGTAGATCGGAGCCAGGCATGGCGTCTGAGGGCAATGGCGGATGTGAGCGTTTTTGAAGTGACATCCGCAACATGTTTGGATGCATTAAGTTGATGCTTGGCCAGGACCATGCCTTCTTTTTGGATTTTCCTAGCTCTCCGTTGTTTATCTTCTGGTAGATGAGCCAGAAGTGGTGTCATCTGTTCCCATAGGGAATATTGATACCTGCTCATGCAGGCTGTGTAATTAGCTGTTTTTATGCCCAAAGCACCAGCTGAATAAAAATGTCTCCCGAAGGAGTCCAGTTTCTGACCTTCTTTGTCAAGGGGGGAGGAATGGCCACTGCGACCTCTAGCTGATGGGGTTACCACAACCGAATTAGGTTTGGGGTGTATGAAAAGAAATTCTGCACCCGGCTCCTGGAGCCTGTACATATGGTCCAGTCTTTTACTGGATATAGGGGTGGAAGAGGGATGGTTCCAGGATTCCTTAGTGGTGCTCATGAGCACCAATATGAGTGGGAGGGCCACCGCCGTGGAAGTGTCCATCTGTACGATGTCAAAGATGGCATCGGTAGCGGTAGGAGTCGGTTGGACCGTGGCTAGCGCTAAGGAGTGTGCCATCCTTTTGATGAGCTCTCCATAGGATTTTACGTCTTCTGACAGAGAGATTGGAAGATTGTCTGCAACGTTGGGAAATGGCGACGGATGAGTAGGCAATTCGTCATCGGAGGCTGAGGAAGCGGAAGAGCCCGGTGCCGGTTGGTCGGAGAGCTCAGGAGACATAGGGGCCGATGGATCCTGATGAGCAGGGGAAAGATTAATGTCGGATAGAGCTGTCGATACCGGCCTCGATAGCTGTTTCGGCATCGGTGTGTGCCTCGGTATCGAAGGTTCTCGGTGTCGGGAGACCCTAGATGAGACGGATTGGCGGTCCCACTCCAGTGGGTACCATTGTGGTGGTGGAGGGTAGGCGGAGCCGTACAGGTATCGCCACTGACGGACATCCCATGGTATCGAGTCCAGTGGCATGCGCCAGTCCCTTTCATCTCTCGGTGTCGGAGATGGTTCGGGCTCGATGTCAGGGCTACTCCGAGGCACCTGGGTCATTTCGATGTCCGGTTCCGAATCGGTAAGTTGGATGGGTCGCGCCATCGGGGAGGTGGAACTACCCCGGGAGCGGGCGTGTCCTGAAGGGTCAAGCTGTGGGGACCCAGACTGGGTCATGTCGGGCACGGAGCGCTTCGACAAAGCACTTGGAGTCTTTTTGTGCTTCAGCTTGCCTTTAACCTCCTTGCCCTCTCTGCATTTCTTTGCAGGAGTGTGCGGCAGCGGGAGGGGTCTTTTCGATGCCGACCTTTTGGTACCGGTGGCACTCGGTACTGGAGACGCCGTCGGTCCTGTCGGTGCCGATGTAGATGGTCCCGGAGCATCGGTCGTCGACATTTTCGGTGATAAAGCCGACTCCAGTAGAGCTACTCTGAGCCTTGCCGCACGGTTCTTGCGGGTCTGCTTGGAGAAAGCTGCGCAGCTTGAACAGGAGTCCACGCGGTGGGATTCTCCCAGGCACAGCAGACAAAGCGAGTGTTTGTCTGGAGGAGCGATTTTACTTCCACAGTTCAGGCAGCATTTAAAGAAGCCCCCCCGCTGGGCCATAGGCCGAGCGGGGGGTCCCGCAAGAGAAAAAAAGCGAGGAAATGAAGGGGATTTCCGAAGGCTAGTCCAAGAATCAGTCCGTAGTCAGTTAAGGGAGAAAAAACAGTCTGAAAGGCTTTCTACAGAGAAAAAAGATTAACTACCGACCGGAGCAAAGGGAGAAGTGATCCTCACGACGCGGCGGTCAGAAGAGAACTGGCGGGATCCTCGTGCCCCTCCCTGGTCATGCGCAGTGGAGTTGGCACGCGACCGGGGAGTTGGCGCGAAAATCCGTTGGGCTTTGAAGTTTACCAATCGGGATCGGCGCAGGCGCACTATATCCCAGAGGTGTGATGCACAGAGACCACGAAGAAGATCTAACAGAACTCCAAGATGGTGTAACAAAGGTTATACAGTGTTCTATACAGCTGGTCTGTGACAGTAATACACAACTGACTGAATTAACTTAATAGTATAATTTGACAGAATTTTTTTTTCACAAAGACAATTTTCAAAGTAATAGGAAAGACAAAAGGGGGAATCACTTTTTTTGTGTGCCTGGTTAATGAACACTCTTAAGCCTATCCATAAACTCCATAAGGGTCTATGGACCACAGGTTAAGAAACCCTAATTGACTTTTGCTGTAATAAATTATTTGGAATTATTTATTTGGAAACCTAATGTATTCTGAGTTTTCCATTTTAATTGCTAATCATCATAAGTTCCTAGTGAGAAATACAGCAAGGCATAACAGAAATAATTAAAACAACAGCTATTCAATGCTGCTGTGGGTTTGATGTGCAACAAGGATAGCTGCTGTGAATTGTGTGTTTAATAAATGAGTAATTAAAAAGTATTAGAAAATTGTCTCTTAGGATGGAAATTGATCAGCCTCATTCACCAAATACACAATAATAACTTTAACCATATAATACTCAGCAATATATAATGCAAATCCAGTTTTCAGACTCTAATGGGTGTGACAGAGGAAAGAGCCACTGTGGTTAAGTCCAGAACTGAAAAGCATAGTTTGTGGATTTACCCTAGAAGAATATGGATATATTTTGATCCATCATCAGAAAGGCTATTCCTTCACAAGAACTTATTAAGGAATGAAACCCTTCTGCACATGCCTCCAAAATGTAGTTGCCATTACAATACTATTATGAAAGACTATTTTAGACCCTGATCACCATGGACCGCAGGACACCGCTGTTCTCTCCCAAAAGTAAATGTAATGGTGACAATTGCTATTTAGTGTGTGTCCATGGTTACATGTAGATACTATTCTAAACCATGGGTGGAAGAATCATAGATTATCTAAAATTTGCACATTCCTTCTATGTCATCCTTTCTCATGCATTTTACTTTTCGTTTGCACTGCACATAGGTAGAAAACATTGTCTGCCAACATCATTCATCTCATTTGCTTATCCTTAGCTTGTTGATTTATATATCATGGCAAATTATTGCTAGAGCCAAACTAATTGTTGAAAGTGAGTCTGCATATGGAAGTGAAGGAAGTGCTAGAAAGCAGCAAGCATTGAAAGAAACCATTATGTTGCTGTGGGTTTAGTTGTTCAGGAAGGAGAAGGAAGCACTCAGTCTTCAACTCCATTCAATACATTCAAACAGAATAGTTTTTCATACTCTTCTTTGGAGGAATATTTTATAGTAAAGGATTAACCCTGTGCTCAACTAGAACATTCTCAGAAATGCTGTCTGTTCCACATGTGGGGTCAACTAGACAGGCACAAATTAGGAGTCTCAATGTGTGGACAAGGAAGGGTTTAGGTTTGTTAGGCACTGGGATGCTTTTTGGAACAAGCAAGACCTTTTCCAAGAGAGAGCCTCCTCTTGTCCTAGAAGGATCCAGGCTGCTGGTGCTTAAAATAAAAAAGGCGGCAGAGCAGTTTTTAAACAAAATCCTGGGGGAAAGCTGACAGGAGATGAAATGTCTCTGGTTTGGGACAGCTCATCTCTAAGAAATGAAGGGTAGCTGTTACTGTTCTAGAGGGAAGTGGATTAGAACTGGCCACTGAGAGGGTGACAAACAATATTGACAACCTGGAAAGGTCTAGAGGCCACAGGAAGAAGGTTGCAAGCCTAACATATCTGGGGAATTATAGATGTTTATATGCAATTGCTAGAAGTGTCCAAAGTAAAATTGGGGAGCTGGAATGCTTAATGTCAGAGGAGAACATAGATATTGTGGGCATTTCAGAAACTTGGTGGGATGAGGATAATCAGTGGGATACTGTGATTCTTGTATATATATTTTATCAGAAGGATAGGGAGGGAAAGGTTGGAGGTGGAGTGGCTCTATGTCAGAAAGGGTATACAGTCCAAGAAAACTGAGAATCTAAGAGAAATAGATTTTCTTACAGAATAGGCTCCCCACCGCCCGGCATCGCCGTGGCGCGGGGGAGCAAGTTTGCCGCCTCGCATGGGACGAGGCAGCAACAGAGCGCGTCGGCGCTCATTGGCTGGGCGGGGGGCGGGGCTAGCTCGATTAGAGCCGTTGCCCCGCTCCCGCCTTGGCTGTCCGTTTTGCGCGCTCGTTGGAGACAGAGCACGCCTGTGGGAGCTCCGTTAGGCCTTGTCTGTGAGGCGACGGCTGCGGTTCGGGCGTTAGTTCGCATGCTCGGAGAGCTGCGGGGGCCTTGGGAGGCGTTGTCGGGCGGCGGTGGCTGCGATTGTTTTGCTTGCCTCCCCTCCCCGCTGACGGTGACGGCAGTGCTGCTGCTTGCAAGGCTCCGTGGCTTGGTTTGTGAGGTGCTGGGGCATCAGGCTGCGTCTGGGCATTGACAGAGGGGCAGCTGGGTGTGCTCCTGCTCCGGCTCCCCTCCCACCCTTGCGACTATTAGGGGCCGTTGCACCCCGCCTCCCCCTCACTGGGTTGATTTGCCCCCCCCTCTCCTTTTGGGCCTGCCGGCCGTTTTGGGAGCACGCTTGGAGCTCCGCTTGGGCCTTGGAGGTGCGGTGAGGCGACGGCTGTAGCGGCGCCGTCTGAGCTCCTGGATTTCATTGGCAGGGGAGCAATCATCGGCTGGCTCTGCTTCGGGCGGTTTGCCCCTCTGGAGTGTGGCTCGCGCCCCCCCTGGAGTTTGAGGGGGTGAGCAAGCGTCTGGGCCTCTCTAACAATATAGGTGTGGGGCTGAGTCCGTGTTAGTTGTTTGTTCCCCCCCCCAGACGGCTTGGCAGTCGTTGGTATTTATGTTATAAGGCTTAGTAGCTGAGCATTGGAGGCCCCCCCCCACCCCGACTGGGACAGCTTTATTCTGGCCCCATCTTAGCAGGCTAGCCTAATCTCATCAGATCTTGGTGGCTAAGCAAGGTCGGCCCTGGTTAGTACTTGGAGGGGAGTCCACCGAAGGAGTCCAGGGTTGCTGCAAGGGGCCAGGCAAGGGCAAACCACTTCTGAGCGTCTCTTGCCTTGGAAACCCTATAGGGCTGGGTCACCATAAGCTGGTGTTAGGCTTTATCTGCTGAGCCAGTTCGGCGGCCATTTTGGTAAGGTCGTTTGGCCTTACAGGATTACCTTACTTGGGTGATAGGCGGCCATTTTAGTGAGGTCTTCTAGGCCTCATGGTCGGGGGCCATTTTGGGAGAAGGCTGTGGCGGCCATTTTAGGTGGCTTACTATTCTATATCCCTGTGGGTGCATCAGGTGGGGGATTTTGAACATATCAATTCACTTTCGTTTCTTTTGTTTGACAATAGTTTGTAGTATGGCATCTGGAAAAGGTAAGGGCAAGGGCAAGGGCAAGTGCCCGGCGCCAAAGAGACCTCCGGCACGACCTGATCCTGTGGTTCCTTCCAGTGATGAGGAAGAGGAGGGTGTGATCAACGTGGCCATTCTTCAGCGGCTGGAGGCGCTTGAAAAGGGACGGGGCATGCCAGTAGGTGGTTTACCGGTTGACAAATCTGATAAGTTGTCTTTTCAAGCACAGGTGCTGGCACGTTTGGCCTTTCTGGAGGACAGGCAGGAGGCGGCGGCTTCAGGCCCGGTGGGTGCAGAGTCTGGCCAACAGGGTCCAGGTGTAAGGGAGCAGCAGATGGTGCTTTACTCGCCTTCACAATTTACCGGAGGTAAGGAGTTGGCATTGGGTAGGCAGGGATCAACGTGGCCTTGGGGCCCAGGCGGCGAGAGTTCAGCCGCTTTGCCTCTGCCGCAGCCTGGCCAGCCTCTGGGCCCGGCTTTTGAGCAGGGGGCCACTTATTCCCAGATGCCACAGGCTCCTTGGCCTTCACATTCATGTTATGGCTCTCCTTCTGGGTACCAGGGAGCTGGACCACACTGGGTTTTTCCCCAGCCCAATGCAGGTTACCCTTATGTAGGCGGATCAGCGTATGATTCAGTGGCTGCGGGGGCAGTTCCGAGTGGCGACGCAGACCTACCTTTAGGTGACCATCTTTCAATGGCAACTAAAGATAAAATACTGAAAGGGGAGTTTGTAGATGTGTTTAGTCTACTTTACCGGGAGTTAGAAAAAAAGGACAAGGATAATTTGGATGACAGGGAAAAGGAGCGCTTGAAGCGCCGGGTAGTAGATAGGACATGGGCCAACTGGTTTCCGGGTTTCCTAATCTACGCAGCAGTCATTGTGCGACACCAGCCGTGGAGGGCCTCTTCGATGCTCCAGTATTTGGACATCATCTACAAGGCCTATACAGACTTCCCGAGCCCGGCTTGGTCGCAATATGACGAGCAATTTAGGATGAGGGCAGCCATTAATCCGGCCATGCGATGGGACCGGATATGTTCTAGCTTGTGGCTGCAAATCATGTCTCCGGCAAGGTCTGCTTGGGGTGAGCGGTCTCATAGCGGCCATTCTGTTAAGAGGGCGCCAGTGCAGGCAGGTTCCCGCCCTGTGGCAGGGCAGGCGGTTCAACGTCGCCAGCTTTGCTGGGAGTTTTCTTCCCAGGGAACCTGCGGTCGTAAGTCGTGCACCTTTAGGCATGAGTGCCCCTTGTGTGCCGGACCTCATCCTTTATCCAGTTGTCCACGGCCCAAGGGCCGTGGGGGGGGCAAAGGAGGCAAGTACTCAGGGGGGGGGAAGCCAGGCAACCCCCCTGCTGATAAAGGGGCCTAGCCCGATTAAATTGGGAGTTCTGAGACGCTGGTTGCGTAGTTATCCAAGGATGGGCGACGGGGCCTACCACTTGGAAGGGTTCACTGTCGGTTTTCGCATACCGTTTCAGGGGATGAGGGTTCCCTATTTGGCTAGCAATTTAAAGTCGGTTTTGGGCATGGAGGACATAGTTAGGGCCAAGATTGCCAAGGAGTGTCAGGAGGGCAGGGTTTTGGGCCCGTTTGTTAGTCCACCAGTGGCCAATTTAAGAGTTTCCCCTTTAGGTGTAGTTCCAAAGAAGGCTCCTGGTGAGTTTCGCCTCATTCATCACCTGTCCTACCCTCGGGGGGGGGTCGGTGAATGATGCCATCCCAGGTGATTTATGCTCCGTCAAATACACTTCCTTTGATCAGGCCATGCGGGTGGTTCGCCTTTGTGGTGTGGGAGCCGAGTTGGCTAAATGTGACATTAAATCAGCCTTCCGGCTCCTCCCGGTGCACCCTGAGGATTTTGAGCTGCTCGGATTTGCCTTTGAAGGAAAATTTTACATGGATAGGGCTCTACCCATGGGTTGCTTGGTGTCCTGTTCTGCTTTCGAGAGGTTCAGTTCGTTTTTGGAATGGGCCTTGAGAACCAGGACGGGTCTCTGTAGTACTGCCCATTATTTGGACGATTTTCTTTTTGCGGGCAAGAGGGGTTCTGGTCAGTGTCGTTTTCTGCTTGACAGTTTTGTCTACCTGGCTGATGAGCTGGGTGTCCCTCTTGCTCAGGAGAAGACTGAGGGCCCGACCTCCACATTGACGTTTCTAGGTATTGAGATTGATACGGTTAGTTTGAGCTGCAGATTACCATGAGAAAAATTGGAAGCATTAAAGGCATGGGTTAGCTCTGTTAGGTCCCTTAAAAGGGTCACACTCCTGGAGTTGCAGCAGTTGGTAGGTCACCTCAACTTTGCATGCAAAGTTGTGGCACCGGGTAGGGCATTTGTGAGGAGGTTATGTGATTTAATGAGAGGCCTCCGGCTCCCACACCATAGGACCAAGGTCTCCAAAGGGATGAGGGAGGACCTCTTTGTTTGGGAACAGTTTTTGGACTCGTTCAATGGGGTCTCTCTGTGGCGGGACGAGCTCTTGTTGGAGGCTGAGCTTCAGATTTCATCTGATGCGGCCGGCTCTTCCGGTTACGGAGTTTATTTTAGGGGGCATTGGTGTGCCGGGGACTGGCCTAAGGATTGGTTTCAGGCAGGTTGGGTCAAGGACCTCACCTTCCTGGAGTTTTTTCCAATTGTCGCAGCGGTTTGGATTTGGCCAGCTGATTTGGCTAATAGGACTGTCCATTTCTGGTGCGACAACCAGTCCACGGTTCATGTCATCAATTCCCTTACATCTAAATCCCCTAGGGTCATGGCCCTGGTTCGGGCTTTCACATTGCAGTGCCTTAAATTTAACATCTTGTTTAGGGCCAGACACGTTCCGGGGGTCGCTAATGGGATCGCTGACGCTCTCTCTCGCAAACAGATGGAGAGGTTTCGTCAGCTGGCTCCAGAGGCCGACCCGCTCCCGGCATGGATGCCCACAGAGGTGTGGGGGATTGGAGGGCTGAGGCCGACAGGGCAATGAGCCTGGCACTCGCCCCTTCTACCAGGAGAGCTTACCTGAAGGCCGATAAGCAGTTTCTGTCCTTCAGGGTGGGAGCGGGTTTGCAGCAGGTCTGGCCTATTCCTGTGTCACACCTGATGCAATTTTGTGTGACACTACGGAATGGTGGCCTTTCAGCTCACACAATCAGAGGCAAGCTGTCTGCGCTGGCTTTTGCCAGTAAGGCCTCGGGTCACAAGGACACCACGGGCGACTTCCGTCTCCGGAAGATGCTCGAGGGGTGGTCTCGAGAATCCATTAGGGCAGTTGACACCAGGGAACCTTTGACACCCACGGTCCTGAGAGGGCTGGAGGGCCAGTGGCCTTCTTGTTGTAGTGACAGCTACGAGGTGGGCCTGTTTCATGCCGCTTCGCTGACCGCCTTTTTTGGGGCGCTCAGGATTAGCGAACTGGTGGCAGGCTCTCGGGCTGATGTTTCCGGTGCAGCTTTGGAGCTTAGGGACGTATCAATCATTAATTTTCAGCTGCGGATTAGGTTGTGTAGATCTAAAACTGATCAGAGGGGTAAGGGGAGTGTGCTGGAACTAGGGTCTAGTTCGGAGTCAGCACTGTGCCCAGTCGCCGCCATGAGGTGGTACTTGACACTTCGGGGTGATGGCCCGGGCTATTTGTTTCGGCATAGCGACAGCACCCCTCTTACGAAGTTCCAGTTTTGGACCGTGACTCGGAAGGCCTTGATCCGGCTGGGTCTGGGCGGTGTTCGTTTTTGCTCCCATTCCTTTTGAATTGGGGCAGCATCGACTGCTGCCGCAATGGGGTACCCTGATAGGAAAATACAGAGGATCGGGCGTTGGAAATCTGGATGCTATAAGAGCTATGTTAGGCGTTGTACCTTGTAAGTTCGTTGTAGTTTCATTCAGACGTTTGTTAATAAAGTTCTTTTTACAGGTGCTGCAGGCCATGAGACAAGATGAAGGGTCATAGTCTGCGGCCACAGCATGGTCTTTTGGGCGGCTCATCGGGCGAGGAGAACATCTTTCGGCTCCCAGCTTGGCCTCAGCGAAGTGGCGACAGTTGAGTGGTTGGGGAGGAGGGGCATGAGATGGCCGGCGCTCCTCCCGTTGTTGTTTGAGGAGAGGCGGGGGCCCCCCCTCATGTGCTAGTCATACACCTGGGGGGCAACGATTTGGGTTTGGTCAAGGGCGTGGCCCTTGTGATGCAGGCCAGGGCTGATTTGGCACTGATCAGGTCACGGTGGCCTGGTGTGCAGATAGTATGGTCTGACATGCTCCCCCATCTGGTTTGGAGGCATGCCGGTGACCCCAGGTGTATGGACAAGGCTAGGCGTAATGCTAACAGCCAACTTTGCACGGCCATGGAGTCCGGGTTGGGTCTCTTTTTGCCGCACCCAGGCATACAGGTCAGGTTCCCGGACCTGTATCGCCCTGATGGGGTGCACCTTTCAAACAAGGGCAATGGGTTATTTTTAGAGGACTTGCAGCATGGGATTCGGATGGCTCTCGGTTGCCATGTGGGGTAAGCAAAGGCCAAAGCAGAGGCTTGGATTTGCATGTGGTAGGTTTATGCAAGCAAGAAAATGGAACTGGTGGGTGCCTCACGGCATATCCCTGTTGGGAACAGGAGGTCATCAGGAACCACCTTAGGGCCTTGCGGTCTGGGGAGGTGAATGGTGATCGCCTCTGGGAACCTCTCAGACTAGGCTCCTCCCTGAAGGTCTGTGCAGCCTCAGGGGTAGGCGCCCCTGGGAGGGGATGCCAGTATGCTGGGCCGCCGGTTACGAGCCAGAATCTCACTGGGTCAAGACTGGGGCTAGGTTACCTGCCCATTACAAGGGCAAGGAGGCTGTGTCTGGGAATGACGCCTGCCTTGCCTGTTCCTGTGCTTGCTTAGTTTACCCGTTGCTGCATGTTCTGTTTAAATAGTTAATAAAGTGGCCCTTGTTTGATTCCAAAACTGTTGTCTGTCTCGTTATTTCATGCTGGGGTGGCAAATGCTATGTGCAGATATAGTGGGAGAAAAAGGAAGCTTAACTCTGGGAATTTGTTATCGCTAACCAGATCAAAGGTTAGAGGATGATTTAAACACAGCAAAAGAATTAAGAAAAGCAGTTAGATGAAATAACTGTGTCATAATAGGGGATTTTAACTACCCACACATTGATTGGTTCAATATGTGTTCAAGTCAAGAGAAAGAGATTGGGTTTCTAGATACTCTCAATGACATGGAGAGAAATCTTGGATTTATGATAGGTAACTCACTGAAGATGTTCACTCACTGTGTGACTGCAATAAAAAAGGCAAATGCTATGCTGGGGATTATTAGGAAGGGGATTGAAAACAAATCAGCCAGCATCTTAATAACCCTGTATACATTTATGGTGCAGCCTTATTTGGAATGTTGTATAGAGTTCTGGTCACTGCATATCATAGCATTGGAAAAGGTGCAGACAAGCGCTAAATGATTAAGGGGATGAAACACCTTTCCTATGAAGAAAGGTTAAAGAGGTTAGGGCTCTTTACCTTGGAGAAATGATGACTGAGGGGTGACATGATAAAAGTTTCCAAAATTATGCATGGGATAGAGAAAGCAGAGAAAGAAGTACTTTCTCTCTTTTTCACAATACAAAAACTTGTGGGCACTCAATTAAATTAATGAGCAGTAGGCTTAGAACAGATAAATGAAGTACTTCTTCATCCAAAGAGTAATTAACATGTGCCATTCACTGCTACAAGAAGTGGTGAGGGCTACAAGCACAGACAGTTTCAAGAGTAGATTAGATATACAAATGGAGCATCAGTGGCTATTAGCCTCAAAGTATAGATAGATGAACCTAGATGGAACATGGGGCTGCAGTGGCTCAAGAGGTTAAGGCACTGAACTGCAGGTCAGTAGTTCAGCAGTTCGAGACCCGAGTGCTGCATGACAGAGTGAGCTCCTGTCTCTGGTCCCAGCTCCTGCCAACCTAGCAGTTTGAAAGCAAGAAACTGCAAGTAGATAAACAGATACCACTTTGGTGGAAAGGTAACAGCATTCCATGAGCCTCGGTATCTAGTCATGCTGGCCACATGTCCACGAAAACATCTTTGGACAGCACTGGCTCTTTGGCTTGGAAATGGAGATAAGCACCACATCCCTAGAGTCGTATTCAATTGGCTTTTGAGCAAGGGAAACTTTTTCCTTTACTATAGATGGAACACTATGTCTGGGGCAGTGATGCTCTGTATCCTTGGTGCTTGGGGGTGAACAGTGGGAGGGCTTCTGGAGTTCTGGCCCTGCTGGTGGACCTCCTGATGGTACCTAGGTTTTGGCCACTGTGTGATGCAGAGTGTTGGACTGGATGGGCCAATGGCCTGATCCAATATGGGTTCTCTTATGTTTTTATGAGAAAACTAGAATTTCTGCCATTCTCAGCAAGCGAGAAAGTTCTGAGCACATGCTCAAAGTATCTAGCTGCCATATGCCCAGAGATGATGTATACCACCAACTGTGCAGATGAATTTAAATGATATTAAAGGTGTTTAACAATGCAATGCTAAGCAAATTACACTTTTCTAAATCCACTGAAGTCAGTGGGCTCTGAAGAACGTAATTCTGCTTGGAATTGCACTGTAAATGTATAAGAACAACATTAACATAAATAACATCTTTTCCAATGTCCTGTAAAATCTTGCTGTATACATATAATCTTTACCCAGATCATATACTACTTATCCAATGCAATAGGCTATATGCTCTTCTACTGGGTATCACTGAGAACTGACAATAGTTAATTTTTAATGATTTAAAAGAATGATATATCACATTACAACATATAGATAACATCTATAGTCTATAGATTCATTGGTTCATTACTGATTAATGCATAAAATGGATAATGAAAAATTTCCAAGCAACAGTGTAGAAACACTGCCCTCTTCTGTTGAAAAGTTTTGCATTTTTAGACACAAGCAATGAAGCACCATATTCAAATGCATGGCATCAGACTGTATCATCACAAACATAATGTTTATACTTGCTCATCCACAGAACTCTTTGCTTTGTCACATATGATCTGTAATATTCAGCAAGCAAACAAGCCTACCAAAACAGCTAAAACTTTTCCCACTGAGTAATTTATTTTTCTTTGAAAAAGTTACTTGTATGCCTTATTTATAATCTGTTCAGGAAAACTTTAAGTTTTATGGTGTCCTTTTGGACTGGTTGGAGAAATACCATCAAAGTTAAATTTAAAACTTTTGAACCCACCAAGGGTTCAACAGACACTTCAAGATGAACAATGCATTTTCTTCCTAAACTTATTCTTAATAATATTGGGCAGAACTCAGAAGAGGGAGGAGGGTTTCTCACTGCAAATATAAATTGCAATTCTATGCAGCAAGTTTATAACTATATTCATCTTTCCATTGTACCTCCAGCTTCTCTCAAGGTAAATATAAATATATATCCCCTCAGATGGCACAATCATTCTTCAACTGAATGGTTGGCCTAGAATACCTAAGGCTGGGGAAAAGAAATTATAGTACAAAGCAGTTGTAGGACAAGGTTAAACAGAGTTGGTCTGACAAAAAAGTGCAATCCCTCCTTAAGAAATAAAATTATTATCCATTGCTGAGTTTCTTGGCTGTTGAATAAAATAAATGGAGATGTGTTTAAATTCCTCTTGATAGTCTTTAAATACTATGTGACTTAAGTTTGGTCTTTATGCACTGAGAACTTCAGAAAATAATAAATACCAAGGACCAACAATTTCAAAAGTCATCACAGGAGTTTAATGTCTCAAGTTTCATACAAACCACACACAGTAGTTCATCCCAAAGTATTTTCTATCTTGCTAGACTAGTATCAAGAACTGGGCTCCCGGGCGCCCGGCAATGCCGGTAGTGCCCGGGGGCCACTTTGCCGCTGCACCGGGAGACGGGCAGCAACAGCTGCACAAGTCATGTGGCTCGGAGCTGGCAGGGGTGGGGCTAGCTGCTTGAAGAAGTGGCGCCCTGCTCCCACTCCTGGCAGTTGCTCTGTGTGCTTGCCCACCCACCCACCCTGTTCTCAGTGTAGGGTGTTGCTGGTCGCCAATGGGGCCAGGTAGGAATTTTTCGCCTTTACCAGGATTGGCTGCTTAGGTGGAGGTGTTTTTGGCTACCTTACACTGAGGGCAGTGGATTAAGGGTCATACGTGGTGGATGAGTGTTAAATAGATTGGTCACTTGGCAGGTTTGTGCAAGCAAGAAAACGGAACTGGTGAGTGCCTCATGGCATATCCTGTTTGGGAACAGAACAGGAGGTCATCAGGAACTGCCCTCGGGTTTTGTGGCCCAGGGTGGGGAATGGTGATCACCTCTGGGAACCTCTTAAGCCAGGCTCCTCCCTGCAGGTTTGTGTGGCTTCAGGGGTAGGCGCTCCTGGGGGGCAACCAGTATGCTGGGCTGCCAGTTATGAGCCAGAATTGCCTGGCTCAAGACTGGAGCTAGGTGCCCCGCCCATATCAAGGGCAAAAAGGTTGTGCCAGGGAGTGACACCTGCCTTGCCTGTTCCATGCTTGCTTAGTTTTTCCTGTTGCTGCAATGTTCTGTTAAATAGTTAATAAAGTGGCCCTTGTTTAATTCCAAAACTTTTGTCTGTCACATTATTCCGGCTGGGGTGGCAAAGTTACTCAGACTGACACGGTATACAGCCAGGAAGAAAACGGGTCTATTATGAACATTAGATTCTAACAACCTAACAACATGAACTTGGAGGAGGATCTCAGTTTTCCTTCCTTCACCATTTCCTCTTTCCCTTTCCTGGCAGCTTCATATGCTCTCCCTTTTTCCTGATTCCTTTACTCCTTCCAACCAACCAGACAAACTTTTTATGCCTCCCTGTCTACAGGTCTTGCTCCTTCCCTCCCTGTGGCAGCCAGGAAAACTCTGGCTTAGTTGCACAGTGCCAGTCACTGGGTACAGTTATGCAGTGCAAGCTGCTAGGCCGTTACACTGCAAGGAACCCACAAGAGTTAGGGGAGCAACTCACTTTCTCTTGTATACCCCTCAGCACACTACTTCCTGTTTCCTTCCTCCTGGCAGCCCCCATAATATTCTCCTCTTTCCATGTTTCCTACTCACCTTCCAACCCACCAACCAATCCAGCTTTTATCTGTCTCATATTATTTATTTACTTCATTTGTACCTCACCTTTGTCCACAATGGGGACTCAAAGCAGCTTATATATTTCTTCTCCATATTATCTTCACAACAAACCTGTGAGAGAGGTTAGGCTGAAAGTATGTGACTGGCACAAGGCTTGAAGGCTGAAAATATTGTTGTGGTTGCCTAGAAATGACCACATAGGCATATTTTTCTTAAGTTTACAGGTGCTGTTTTTGTTAGGGGGGTTAACCCCACGCAGTATGTATCTATCCATCAATCTATCTGTCGGTTGATCTATCTGTAGTGATAGATAAGAGAGATGTGTGTGTGTGAAGTGCCATTGAGTCACTTCTGACTTATGGAGATCCTATGAATTAATAAACTCCAAAACATACTAACATCAAGAGCCTTACTCAGGTCATGCAAACTGAGGGTCATGGCTTCCTTTATTGAGTCAATCCATCTTGTATTGAGTCTTTACCTGCTACCTTCAACTTTTTCTTAGTGTTATTTTCTTTTCCAGTAACTCTAGTCTTCTCATAATGAGAACAAAGTGTAATAGCCTTAGTTTAGAAGAAGAAGAAGAGATTGGATTTATACCCTGCCCTTCACTACTCAAGAGAGTTTAAGAGCAGCTTACAAACTCCTTCCCCTTCCCCTTCCCACAACAGACACCCTAGTTTCTAGAGGCTTAATTTGATCTAGAATCCACTTATTAGTCCTTTTGGAGCTCCATGATATCTGTAAAATTCTTCTCTGATACCATATTTCAAATGAATCAAATTTCTTCCTCTCAGCTTTCTTAATTGTCCAGCTTTACATAGTAATAGGGAATAGTATGATATGATTTACCTTGATCTTGATCATCAGTGACACATCCTTACACTTAAGAAGACTTTCTAGCTCCTTCATGGCTGCCCATCCCAGTCTCAATCGCCATCTGATTTTTTGGTTGCAGTCTCCTTTTTGGTTGATCATGGAGCCAAGGAATACATTTTTTAAAATAATTTCAATTTCTTAATTGTCAACCTTACAGCTGTGTAATTCTTCACTAGTCTTTACTTTTATGCTAGTAATGTGGTATTATCTGCATATCTCAAACTGTTATTGTTCTTTCCACCAATTTTCACTCCACCTTCATTTAAATCTAATCCAGTTTTCCTAATGATACATTCTGCATATAGATTGAAGAGATAGGGAGATAAAATACATTCTTGTATGAAACCTTTGCCAGTTGGAAGTCACTCACACACAGACCCTGATCTGAATGGCCTAAGCTAGCTCAATTTCATCAGATATCAGAAGCTAAGCAGGGTCCCCCTTGGTTAGGATTTAGGTGGGAGACTATCAAGGAACTCCAGCGTTGCTACACAGAGGCTGAGGGCAGACTGGCAGTTTGCCACGATAGTGCCACCTCTAATTGACCCAGTTTAAAATGTTGTGGGACATAGCCACACGGCATACCCTACTGCGGGTTACCCATGGAGACATCCCATGGAAAAGCATCCACATTATTATAGTGCATCAGCCACTGAGTGCACTGCAAAAATGGCCAAAATTCATGCACGTGCATGTGCGCACATGGGCAATTTTTAAAATAAAGCCACTTTTCTAGTGGCAGAATGGATCTGCAGGTTCAGACTGCCAACTCCGTTCTGCGCATGCTCCCCCATGTTCAGAGAGCCGGCAATGTGCGATGAATGTGTGAGGAAACAAAAACTCCACTTCGGAGGTGGTGGCTTTTTAACCTGGCTCCAAGTTGTCCTCTAATGGGGTGAATATGCCTGGGGAACGCCTGACAGCTGTGGCTGTGTGAACAGGCCCATTTAATCCATTTGTGAAAGGTGCCTATATCAGGCAAACTGCCAGTCTGAATGCAGCCAGAGGCAGGCAATGGCAAACCGCCTATGAATATCTCCTGCCTTGAAAACCCTAGGGGGTCATCATAAGTCAGCTGCAACTTGATGACACTTTATGTATGTGTGTTTCAAATCCCCCCAAAAAACCTGGGCCTTTTTTCAGATTTGTAGAAACCTTTTAAATTGTCAGAGTACTTCTGTGCATGTCTCTTCTTACCACTGTTGAAATGTATTCAGCTCTTGTGTTTCTGAAGTGGGTCTTCTCCCTCTTCCTTCTTGCTGTTTCCTCAGCATGGGGCACTGCAGTTCATATGAAAGAATAAGATTGCCAAAGTGCCCAAATGAGAGTAAGCTGGTCTTGGAGATAGAAAAGTAAAACCACCAGCATCTAGGGTTGCCAATTTTGGCCTGGGAAATTCCTGAAGATTTGGGGTAGAGTGGTTTTTTTTTTTTTTTTTAAAGATTTTTATTGGTTTTTTCTATTACTACTTCTACATCGCTACTTTTCTAAGCTACATTTACCTTATACAGAGTGTGCTTTAGCATTTGCTTAATATTACCTTACCACTAATACATATGAAGCATTTTAAACCTTGGTTAATTTTCAATTAACATTGTTACTGATGATATATGAAAAATAAAAAGCTGTTTGACAGACATGCTCTTTTGAAGGAATGCTTAATTATACAAATTATATAAAATATATAAGTGCAATTTCAGTAAAAACAATTCAGCCCTTATTTCTTCTTTCGTCCTCTTCTTGTCTTAACAGTCTCTTCTTGTGCCTTTGGAGCTGCTGCTCCTTTTTCCGAGTCAGAAATTTCTTCTTCACTCTTTGAGCTATCAAATCCATACACACTTTCTTGCGATGCCAGCGAACCATCTGAGTCTCTCTCTTTTTTCTTTTCTTTGCTTTTTTCCAAAAAACTTTTTGCCTGTTGAACAGAGTCAATCTTATATTTTTTATCTTTGATGCTGAAGATCAGTCCTTCTGGAACATTCCACCTGTAGATAATAGATTCAGACTGTAGCCAAGATGTCAGTTTTCCATAGGCTTTCCTTCTTTTCCTTATTTCAAATGGAATATCTTTCATCACTTTAACTTCTTTTCCTTTGATCTTCAGAACCGCTTTATTTGTGGTCCTAAGCACCACGTCTCTTGTTGACTTTTTGGAGAACCTTATCTGAATCTCACCAGGCAGGCTTTTCTTTTTGGTATAATCTGGATAGGTTCTGTAAACCATATCCATGTCGCTTTTTATTTCCGCTGCTTTTAAGGCTGTCACTGGTTCAAGCGCTTCACTTAGCAGATTTTTAAGGTCTTCTCCTTTATCCTCTGGCACATTCTGAAGTCTTAGGAAAAAATTCGATCTTTCCATCTGTAGTTTCAAGAGCTGATCAGAATGGAAGGCCTTTTCTTTCTCCGCTTTTTGTAGCCTTGAATCATGATTTTTTACTGAAGTCTTAACTTCCAGAAGTTCTCGCTGCAGCTTCTCTGTAGTTTTATTCGACTCCTTCAGTTCCAGCTGCATTTTATCCATCTTGACATTGAGAGCTGTCATTTGGTCCACTAGAGGTTGCAATAACGAGGAGAACACAGTGCTCATCTCTGTGGTATCAACCTTTGAACTCGGAGCTGTACTTCCTAGTTTGGGGGAAGGTTTCGGTTTCCCCGCCATTGTTGAGGCTGTGCTTTTTTGTTGATAGTTAGATAAGATGGACGAAAGAAGCAAATTCTACGACTGCGCTTATAACTTTTTAAAGTTCATATCCTCTAAAGCGCGATGCCGCCATCTAGCAAGCCGAACGTACTTTTTTTCATGCAGTAACGCCATGTAAAGAGTCTCGTAAGTACGCCAGTCTCGAGAGGGGGGGGGGGTTCACTCCACCCGCCTTTCCCGCTGTGTTCTGTTTGTTTTTACTTCAGACTCACGTTTTCTCCATGCGTAACTATAAGTTCAAGCTTCAAGGCTTCGCACTCTCTGCTGCTTCACGGATTTGCGCTTTTAGCCATATGGCTCCCACGGACGGGGGAACCTATGGGGGTGATGAAAAGGGACCTCGATCCCTCGGTCGCCACCGTAGGGAGAGATCCCCTTCATGCCACCCCAGGCAGAGCCCCTTCACTAGGGTCTCTGGGGGCTCAGCACCAGTCCGAAGCCCCTTCTTCCCGCCGGGTACGGATCGCGCTCCCCGCAGATGCGGAGGAGCACATCCGCCATGGTCGCAAGTCTTGCCGGAAGTCCGGGGCAGAGTGTTTTGACAGGGAAATTTGAGCAGGGATTGTACAAGAATCCATGATATACCATATAGTCTGCTCTATGGAACTGTCATTTCCTCCAGAGGAATTGATCTCTGTAGTCTGATAATCAGTTGTAAATCCAGGAGAACATCATGCCTCACCTGAAGGTTGGAAATCATACCAGTGTTGCCCAGCAAGGCACTGTACGTGTTCTTATGGACTCTTAATGGTCATATATTTGAACTTTGGACTGTGCTTAAAGGACTGTATTGTGATGCCAGCCGCAAACTGCACACATGCCCTCTTACCAACTATAGGAGGTTCCAGTCTATTCCTGACTGCCAAGAAGCACACTCCCACCATTGTCCACAACAAGAAGGAACTGAGGACCCCATTGCCCAAGGGTGTTCCTGTCGACTTGCGCTAGGTAATCCAACCCCCCCTCAACATCTAATCATTCGCCCCTTAAACTGGCCGAGCTAGGGTCATCAAGAGACAATAGGAGGGATCAGTGACTCATCGCAAGCTTGCCCAGGTGTCAGTTCCTGTCTAGCTCCTAGAGTCTCAATATTGACCACCCCCCAGTATCTCCTCCTCTTTCTCCTTCAACCAATGGTAGGGCTTGTAGGGACGGGCTACCTGGTAGGTGTGTTAGGGGGATGTGGCCAGCACTGCCCGCTCCCAAATCACCTAATAAAAGAGGTCGCCTACCATGCGGCCGGTCTCTTGAGCTTCCACAACCCCTATCCGCTTTTACCCCTCTCAAGTCCAGCTTGCTATCCCAATACCCTCCCTCCATCTTTGATCTCTGAGTCTGCAGCCATAGAGAGAGAGATAAGCGTGCTTCTGCCGGTTCAGAACACATTCCCTATTTTCCTTTCAATCCATCAATTCTTCCTTTGGAACGGACAACCCATCTCCAGGACAGGTAAAGTATTGCCCAACCATCGAACCTCCTGCTCATGCAAAAGTGCTATTTTTCTATCTAAGTTTCTTAGGAACTGTGTGTTAGTGTGTGTGGAACTGTATTGTGTGCCTGAGAATATTTTTCAGTAAACAACATTTAAACAGACTTCCGCCTCAGTGCCTATTTACTGGGAACTCCTGGAAAGGGCGGACCTTGGTATAGTTGGCTGTAACCTGGTTATTTGCCAACTGCTAACCTTAAAATCACTAACCCAGAGCAATTTGGCTAACACCAGTACCCAACTGTGGCCAACCTGTTTTTTCCCTAGGTGACTGCCATGGTGGTTTTATTCTCTCTTTACAGTCAGCTTGCTGCCTTTCTGGAAGCCACCCAGGTTCCAGGATGAGAGTGCAAAGGCTGGGGGGGGGGGTTTGGAGAGGAATGAGTCTTTACTTCCATTTTTAGCATGGTGCCCACAGATTAAAAAGGCACTTACCTTACCTATCCTCCAGTCCATCTGGCTACAGCTTTTAAGATGAAAACCACCTGCAAACCACAAAGGCCTACCAGGAAAAGGCACTGACTTTCCTGGGACATGTTGTAGGTGTCACAGTGCTCAGAAAAGCCACAGATGGTATGGCAACAGCCACATATGGTTTCCAGTCCACTGAGTGAGTATCTCTGCTATGCAACATTTTTTAATTTTATTTATTTATGCAAAATATTTATTTATTTATTTATTTATTTATTTACTTTTGCGATTTATGTCCCACCATACCCCACAAGTGGACTCAGGGCGGCTTACATGTCATAAAATCATAACAAAAGAATAGTGAGTGTTATAACTCCAAATAGGATTTATTTTAATGATGTATACTTGTAAGTATTCTTTGTCCTACAGAATAAATTTCATGAGGGCACTTTCATCTTATAGGGTTGTTCTTCATCTTGGAAACTTCCTTTCCACATATTTAGCGCGTTTTGAAGGTAACTTTATTTTAGAGTTTTATTTATATAATTAATGACTACTCTGTTATGATGCAATAACTGTTTGGCCTACATTTAGCTGTCTGAGAAAGAATCACCAAAATGAAGAGTGGAATCTGGAGCTTTAGTCCATTGGAAATATTGATAAAATTGAATTGGGCTGGAATCATCTTTATATATTGTACTTTTGCTGACATATAGGGTTCCATTGTATTGCATCTCTATGGTGATGTTATAAGTCCACTTCATGGATTTGTGTGTACTTATCTGTTAATTGTTAATTACCTGTTGAACTTAGTCTGGAAAGTATATCTCTTTAAAAGTCATTATGTGTCAATTCATTTTTGTCTGCATTGTGCCTTTTTGCATGACTATATTTTACTTGTTTATTGTTTCATTGCTCTATGGTATAATAGCTTACATGTAAATACATAGTTTGCATGCAAATACAAAAGAGCTTCAAGAGTTGGATTCAGGCAAAATTAATGGACCACAATTCAGAATAACATGATCACATGGCTTATGAAGTTTTATAAGAAAAACATGCTCTATATTCCTTAGAGTAAGGGTGTGCTCTGTACATGAAAAACTAGTGCTCTGGAACACAGCAAAATGCTGAAGAAGAGTGAAATTGTATTAAATAAACTTGATTATTTGTTTAGCATATTTATAGCCTCCACTCTTAATTTAGCTCCCAAAGCAGTTTTATAAACAGTCAGGCATAAACCATTTTCTCCTTACATCTCCAACACATTGGATGTGGATACCCCATTTTTCCTGGCTTCCATGCCTCATCTTTAATACTTTTCCTCTTATATTTACGTTTGATACTGACTCTGTGTTCTCTGAGGATGCCAGTCACAGCTACAATGCCAAGACCACGGCCATACAGCCCAGAAAATCTACAACAACTAGTTATTTAAAGGATGGAAAATGCCATGCTGATGTTAAATTGCTCCCCTTTAAAACCAAACATTTCCAGCTGTTTGAATTCATCTTCATGAAGTATTGAAAACTTTTCAAAAAATGCTGTGAAACTTTACCTCAGGGGACAAGGGTTTATTTCTCTAAGTATGATTACAGATGGAACACTTGATTTTGCCTAGAAATATCATTTCTGATACACAAATTTCTTGAGACCCTCTGTTTACTTTTTTATATTACCTGGAAGAATATTTTATATTGTGCAAATATGGCACAACTAAACACACCACATTTATTTTTATGTTAATTGAAAATACAACTAATTCTTGTTGTTTTCTTTGCATATTTGTACAGGCTTGTAGGCTGTAATCCTTACTCTCAGGAAAACAAACAAACAAACAAACAAAACAGTTAATCAGAATGATGTGCAGAATAAAAAGTGCCTGAATGCAAATGCATCAACATACTCAGCCAAGTTCTTTTTTGTAAAAAAACAAGAGTTATGTTAATCTTTTTTTCTTTTTTTGATACTTTTACATGAACAGAAAACCAATCACATCTAAAGCACAAAGGCTCACAATCAAATAGTTTATCTACTCAAGTAATGCAAGCCCCAACCCTCACCGAGCTCACGCTGGCGAGGGAGGGCTAATTTGCCTCCCCGAGGGAGGAGAAGGCAGTCTCAGAGCTTTGCTTAGCACAGCATTAGGCAGGGGGAGGAGCCAGCCCTTTTAAGGCTGTAAACTCAGCCCCCTTGCTCCGTCAGTCCTCTGTGAGCTTGGAGAGCTGGAGGATGTAAGCTGCTCTCGCTGCTGGGGGTAGTGAGGCCTTGCCCACCACGGAAGCAGCTGGAGCAGCGTTGGGTCTGGTTTGAGATGGGCGGCGAGTTCAGTGGTGTCTGGGGCCTGTCACGAGTGCAGCTGTCAGTAGTGGCAGTGTTGCGCGATGAGCACGTGGGAGGATTGACCAGCTGCAGTGCATTAATGCTGGCGCAGCCTTTGCAGTGGCGGGGGGTTTTCCTACTGGGCTGGCCTGCATCAGAGCGGGCAGCCCAGATTGTGCACCCCCTATCATTTGGGCAGTTCGTTGTTCCTGGCCTCATGGATTGCTCCTCCTACTTAGGCCTGGGGAGTGTTTT
The DNA here is from genome assembly GCA_029233225.1 of Lepidodactylus listeri. Classification (NCBI taxonomy): domain Eukaryota; kingdom Metazoa; phylum Chordata; class Lepidosauria; order Squamata; family Gekkonidae; genus Lepidodactylus; species Lepidodactylus listeri. Next base: position 109,676,380 of record JARCFY010000001.1, on the reverse strand, counting down.
TGAGGTCAGCTTTCGGTGCAAGCATTGGGCTCGGCTGCATTTTCAGCAGCAGTTGGGCGGCCATTTTCTGCACCTTCGGCATTGGTTTTGAGCTCGAGCCTTCGAACAGGGAGCAGTGTGGTGAGGCTGCTCCCCTCCCGCACAGATATTTCACCATACTAATGGCTGGGTTTTGTCTTGGTGCCCAGTCTGGTTTTGGGGAGTTTAGGCAGGTTAGTCCCAGTGGGTGCTTTCCAAGTGGCCATTTTAGCTTGCCTTTCAATAACTTGTCAGCAGCCATTTTAGGGAGTGGGGAGAAGCTTTTTGTTGGCCATTTTAGGAATGAGTGTTTGTTCCAGGCAGCCAATTTTTAAACAGGTTTTTTTCCCCCTGCTGTTTTGCCGGCTTCCCCCCCCCCCCAGTGGATTGATGGCCCCTAAAAAGAGACACAGGGCTTCTGGCCAGCAGCCTGCCCCTAAGAAGGTTGTGCAGGATAGGGATTCAGGAATTCCCCCACCACCTAAAAAGCGGGGCCGAGTTCCTAGGCCCTCTGCTAGTGTGGTTCTTGTGGGTCCAGTTTCAGCCCCAGTGCAAGCCGACCACCCACAGAATGTGGGCCCAGTTACTGCTCCACCTTTTGAGCAAAATGCTGACAGTATGGTGAATAAAGCCATTTTGGAGTGGTTAGAGGCTATTGAGCATCAATTGTGTGCAGCTTCCACTTCCTCGGGTGGTAATAATGGGCAGCAAGCTATGGCACCAAACAAGGCTTTTCAAATTCAAGTTTTATCTCGTTTGGCTGCCATTGAATCTAGGTTTGGAGGTGCAGTCAGCTATTCAGAAACTCGTATTGAAGAAGAGACTATGGCTGGGATGTCCGGAAGCTGTGAATCCTGGGCGTCAGATGGATGGCAGGTGGTCCCCATGTGGGTCCATCTTCATGGTCAGGTAGGCCTGCTTCCACACAGACATACACTACTGGCTGGCCTTGGGGGCCTATTGGCTCTTCAATGCCGGTATCCAGTGTCATTCATGTAGCTGAATGGTCCGAACATAGGCCGAGGACAGATTAGAGTTCTGCCACGCTACAGGAGCGCAGCAGAACAAGCTGGGGCGAACTGCCCCACAGCACAGCGTTCAGATGCCACTGCAAGGAAGCCACCTGCAGCATCCACACTGCGGGCGGCTTCCAGCGGCGGCGGCAGAACACCACACGGCTCCACCTGCCCATGCGCATTCACACCCGCTGGAAGTGGGTGGAACGCACGCACAGCCACCGGGACACCACTTGAAAGTGGTGCCCAGCTGCTGCGGGAGGATCACGCCGCCAGATGATGAGACCTGACAGTTCTGGGCAGGGAGCGGCACATCCTTCGGGAGCCACTCTGACTCCACAGGGTGGTGTCAGTCTGGTCGACAAGCCTTCCAAAGTGGTCCCGGTGGATGTGCCGTTAGGGGGTGATTCAGCCATGCCATTAGGTGAGCACCTTACATCGGCCACTAGGGATAAAATACTGAAAGGGGAGATCGTGGATGTCTTCTCCCTGTTTTACAGGGAGTTAGATAAAAAAGAGAAGGAGGAGTTGGATGACACTGAAAAGGAGTGTTTGAAATGCAGGACGATTGACAAAATTTATTTAAACTACTACTTCGGTTTTTTTAATTTATGCAGAGGTTATTATTAGTGTGCACCCTGAGAGAGCCCTGCCTTTACTTTAGTACATGGATATTATTTATAAAGGCTATTCAGACTTTTCAGGGTCAGCCTGGCTGGAGTATGATAGGGCCTTCCATATGAAGGCGGCTAAATACCCTTCGCTGTGCTGGGACCAGATTCATCCACACTTGTGGATGCAGAAGATGTCGCCTGCTAAGCCAGCCCTTGGCGAGAATTCTGATAGTGGGCACTTGGTCCGGCGTGCTACTAATGCCAACATAGGCTCCACATGTTTTCAGGGGCTGCAGCAGGGGCAAAAGTGCTCCCTTTGTTGGGAGTACGCATCACAGGGGCATTGTGGTCAGCGCAATTGTACCTTTCGCCATGAATGCCCACTTTGCACCGGCCCATATTCCTTTCTGGCCTGCTCTAAATCCAGGACAAAGTCAGCTGGAAAAGATGGTAAGGTTGCCAAGCGGACTGGTGGAGGTGGGCCCCCTGCCGTACCTGACAAAGGACAAAAGTCCAGTTAATGTGCCAGTCCTTGAGCGCTGGTTGCGCATTTACTCCAAACTAGCCGATAGGCAATATCTGGCCAATGGTTTTAAGTTAGGTTTCTGGATTCCATACTTGGGCGACAGGTGTGCCTACTCTGTGCCCAATTTGCCATCGGTCCAAGGTTTGGAACATGTAGTAAGAGCCAAAATTCAAAAGGAATGTGTTGAAAACAGAGTAGAAAGCAGGTTTCCCCATTGAGAGTGGTACCCAAGAAGGCAGCAGGAGAATATCGCCTCATTCACGATCTGTCATACCCACAAGGCAGTTCTGTGAATGATGGGATTCCCAGTGAGTTGTGCTCGGTAAAGTACACGTCTTTTGATTAAGCAGTCTGAGTGGTGCGGAGCTGTGGGCGAGGAGCCGATCTTGCAAAATGTGGCATCAAGTTGGCTTTTCGCCTTCTGCCTGTTCATCCAGAGGATTTTGCCCTCTTGGGATTCTCCTTTGATGGGCAGTACTACATGGATAGGGCTCTCCCTATGGGGTGCTGGGTGTCATGTGCTGCATTTGAGCGCTTCAGTTCCTTTTTGGAATGGGCTTTGCGTGCGCACATGGGTTTCTGTACTACTGCTTATTACTTGGATGATTTCTTGTTTGTCGGACCGGCTGAATCAGGGATTTGTGCTTGGCTGCTGCGTGCTTTTGAACAACTGACTGTGGAATTGGGGGTGCCTTTAGCTCGGGAGAATACTGAGAGGCCCAGCATTGTTTTGACCTTTCTGGGTATTGAATTGGACACTACCTGGCAAGTGTCTCGTCTGCCTACTAGCAAGTTAGTCACCCACTTAGGGATGGTGGATAAGATGGGTAGAAAAGCTAAAGTGACTCTATTGGAATTACAACGGCTAATCAGGCACCTTAACTTTGCCTGTAAGGTGGTGGCTCCTGGGCGCACATTCTTGCGCTGGTTGTGTGATTCCACTATAGGGTTAAAATGCTTATACCACAGGACATGGGTCACACAAGAAATTTGCGAAGACTTAGCAGTCTGGCTAGAGTTTTTGGCTTCCTACAATGGGCTTTCCTTTTGGAGAACTGATCTTCAGTTGGAAGCGGAACTACAGGTCACCTCTGATGTGGCTGGTTCTCCAGGCTTCGGTGTCTACTTTAGGAGACACTAGTGTGCAGAGGATTGGCCTCCTCAGTGGATCCAAGCTGGCTAGATGCGTGACTTGACGTTCCTTGAGTTTTTCCCCATTGTGGTTGCTGTTCACATTTCGGTTGAAGCATTAGCTAACCAGACGGTTCATTTCTGGTGTGATAACTTGGCAACTGTTCGGGTGGTTAATGCATTAACTTCCAAGTCACCCAGAGTTATGGTGCTGGTTAGAGCTTTTACCCTCCAATGCTTGTGATTTAATATTTTGTTTAAGGCCAGGCATGTGCCGGGGGTCAATAACGGGGTGGCTGACATTCTGTCTCGGAAACAGATGGCTCCGGACGCTGATCCCTGCCCAGTAAGGATGCCCGAGTTCCTGTGGGGGATTGGAGGGCTGAGTCTGAAAGGACGATGGGATTAGCTCTTGCCCCCAGCACACACCGGTCTTATCAGAGAGCAGGACGGCAGTTCGTGGCATTTAGGCAGCGGGAGAGCCTGCAGCAGCTCTGGCCTATTCTTGTGCCACATCTGATTCAGTTTTGCATCCCTTTAAAAGGTAAGGGCTTGTCTATCCATTCTATCCGGGGCAAGCTGTCCACCCTGGCCTTTGCCAGCAATGCTCAGAGTTTTCAGGACAATACCATTGATTTTAGGATCCGCAAGATTTTTGATGGTTGGGCCAGAGTGGATGGGATGCCCAAGGACTTGAGGGAGCCTTTTCCCCCCTCGGTCCTTAAAGGCCTGGGATCTCAGTGGGCCTCTCTTTGTATAGATCAATATGAGGCCGCCTTGTTTCACGCAGCAGGATTGACTGCATTTTTGGGGGCCCTTAGAATAAGTGAATTGGTGGCCAAATCTAAGCAGGATAATTTGGGGTATGCCCTTTGTTTCAATGATGTGTCTATCTCTAATGATAGCTTGGGTATCAATATTAAGAGATCTAAAATGGATCAATTAGGGAAAGGGGCATTAGTGTTGCTGGGCTCTTGTTCCGATTTGGAACTTTGTCTGGTCACTGCCCTCCATTCTTATTTGGCGCTCAGGGGCCCGAAGGAGGGGTTCTTATTTGTGCATAGGGACAGTTCCCCTTTGACAAAGTTCCAATTTTGGGCAATTACCAAAAGAGCACTAGTGACTATGGGTCTAAGGGACTTTCAATTTGGAATACATTCTTTTAGAATAGGAGCGGCTTCTACTGCTGCCACCTTAGGGTATCAAGAGGCAGACATCAAAAAATTGGGCAGATGGCAGTCAGGTTGTTACAAGTCTTATATCCAGAAGTCCAATCATTTCTTTTATCAGAAGTTGAGGTGATGCATGTTGTGGGATGCCACCTGTTAGTTCTTGTGGTTAACTTGGTTTTTGTTTTTAGGTGCTGTTGATTGACAAGGAAAGAGCCAGGTGCTTCTTTGTGGCCACAGCATGATTTTCTGGGCTGCTCACCGAGCCAGGAGGATGCACGTCAGGTCCCAGCAGTGAGCGAGCCGTGGTCGAGTGGCTTGGCCGAAGAGGCATGCACTGGCCTGGACTGTTGCCTCTACTGTTTGAGGAGTGGTGTGGCCCTCCTCTGCAAGTGCTGGTAATACACCTGGGCGATAACGACCTGGGCTTGGTGAAAGGAAAAGCTCTGGTTCTTCAGACCGAGGCTGATCTGGTTGAAATTGCTGACTGGTGGCCTGGGGTGCAACTGGTTTTGTCAGCAATGTTACCAGGTGTGGCATAGCCAAGGGGATCTGAGGTGTTTGGATCGGGCACGATGGTGTTCTAATCGACAGCTGTGTAACACAATGGAAGGTGGGTTGGGCATCTTCCTATTGCATCCTGATATACGGGTCAATATGCCTGACCTGTATAGAAGGGATGGTGTTCATCTCATGGACAAGGGCAATGACATCTTTTTAGCTGACCTACAGTGAGGGGTCCTGTTGGTGCTAGATCGCTTGGTGGGGGTGAAGGCCTAAAAAGAGTCTTGGCCTTTGCTGTGGTGGGAGAGCATGATAGGTAGATGGAAATGGTGAGCACCTTGGCATTTGGATAAGATTAAGGTCCTTCTAGAATGGCTTTCGGGTCTTGTGACTCAAAGCCAGGAAATGGGGATCTTCATTGGGAACAATATGGCCTGGGCTGCCCTAGTGGGCTTTGCAGCTTCTGGGGTAGGTGGGCCAGGGTTCCTTTATTTGCCAAGCTGCTGGTTGAGAGTCAGTTTGAAGGCTCGAGATCAAAGTAGGTGCTTCGCCCAAAAGGAAATGAAGGTGGCCAGGGTTTGGCACCTGTCAGGTTCCTGTGTGAGTTTAGTACCCTCACCGCTGGTTGATTAATTAATTAATTAAATAAATAGTTAATAAAGTGGCCCTTGTTAATCCCGACCTTGTGTCTGCCTTTTTATTCCACATGGGGGGCAATTATTTTTTTCACAAACATCAATCAGTAAGCAAGGATCTAAATCAGTTTCTTGGATACATGTGGAAAATATGAAATATCTGTTTCTTTTGGGGGCACTGCACACTCACAGCAAACACTGAGAGTGGGTTCTGACTTTGATACAGCCCAAGAGAGTCCACATCCAGCATAACAGGGACAGCTTCCATAGGAATCATCTGGCTTGCTTGTTGCTGTTTAGTCCCTGAATCCTCATGTGATTCTATTGGCCATCTATTTACTTGTAGCCAGGTAATTCTCCAGATCTAGTATTTATATTGTTTTTTTTACTCAACTTGCATTTTCTGCTTTTCCTTAATTTTATATGTTCAATAAAGACTAAAACTCAAGCACTGTCTCACTCACTCTTCGCTCTTCCAAATCTCTGCTCCAGGTACGGCTCAAGTTTACACCCATTCCAGCACATATTGAAGATCCCTTGACCCCAGAGTGTGGAGGTGCCCTTTGAAAGAGTATTCAAATGTATCCCCTTCCAGAAAAAGGTACACCATGTATGTACCATTTGTATATACTCTGACCTGGATGGCCCAGGCTATCCTGATCCTATCAGATCTTGGAAGCTAAGCAGGGTTGGCCCTGGTTAGTATTTGGATGAGAGATCATCATGGAATTCCAGAATCACTACGTAGAGATGGGCAATGAAATACCACCTCCAAATGGCTCTTGCCTTGAAAACCCTACAGGGTTGTCACAAGTCAGATATGACTTGACAGCAATTTCCACCACTGCCAAGTCATACATACAGAACTGATACCAAAAAAAATTAAAAATTAGAATATATATAGAGAAAAATTCATCACAATGAAATAAAGAAAAATGAGTTTAAAGGTTTGATTTGCTAAAGAGAAAAGCAAGAAATGAAATCAAATTTTCCATATTGTTTCCAAGATTGAAACAGTGAGCATGACAATTCAGCAACACACCTAGAATGGTGTCTGTATTAAGTTAATTTATGCCATGAGCTTCCTATTTATAAGACACATATCTGGCTGTGTAGTCTCTTTAAAGAGGCAGAAAGGAAAAGTGATAGTGCAAACTTCCTGACAGAGTGGTTCCTCAGTGGAACAGGCATCCTTGGGAGATGGTGGGCTCTCCTTCTTTGGAGGTTTTTAAACAGAGGCTAGATGGGCATCTAACAGCAATGCTGATTCTGTGAACTTAAGCAGATCGTGAGATGGAGGGCAGGAAGGGTTGCATCAGTGCTTAGTTCCCATGGTCCTTTCTTACATACCTAGGGAAATGCTCATTGCCATTTGGGGGGCAGGAAGCAATTTTTCTCCAGGCCAGTTTTGGCCAGGGATCCTGGAGGGGTTTTTGCCATCTTCTGGAGATGGAACAGGGGTCACTGGGTGTGTGTGTGAGTATTTGTGAATTTCCTGCATTGTGCAGGGGGTTGGACTAGGTGATGCTGGATATCCTCTTCCAACTCCATGATTCTATGATTCTAGAACACGATCCTATGCTGTACTGTCCAAATCAAAGGGAGTCATTGTGCTTGCATGGCAAACAATTCTAACTCTAGTTCTAACACTAAGGTCTGCAGTGTCCATCTACAGACAATTCCTTCTATCATAGCATAATGTCTAATTCCATAATACCAGTGTACAATTACATCAGCAGATAACAGGCTGCATCTGGAGTACTGTATACTTCAAAAAGGATGTGAACAGAATGGAGCGCATGCAAAGGAGAGTGTTGAGGATGATCAAAGGCCTGAAGACCAGTCCCTATGAGGAAAAGCTGAGGGACAGGAATGTTTAGTCTGGAGAAGAGGAGGTTGAAGGGGGACATGATTGCTCTCTTGAAGTATTTGAAGGGCTGTACGTAAGAACATAGGAGAACATAAGATGTTGGATCAGGCTGATGGCCATCCAGTCCAACACTCTGTCACAGAGTGGCCAAAAATACCAGGTGTCATCAGGAGGTCCAGCGGTGGGGCCAGGACACTAGAAGCCCTCCCACTGCTCCCCCCCGCCCAAGCACCAAGAATACAGTGCATCAATTGCCCCAGACTGAGAGTTCCTATCAATACCTTGTGACTAAAAGCCACTGATGGACCTCTGCTCACAGACCTCTGCTGTCAGAGGAGGTCAAGAAGCTGTTCCTGTTGGCATCAGAGGATATGACTCACAATAATGGGTTTAAGTTAAAGCCAGGAAGGTACCCGTTGGATAGTAAGAAAAACTTTTTTATAGTAAGAGTTGTGCAACAGTGGAATCAGCTGCCTTGGGAGGTGGCAAGCTCCCCCTCACTGGCACTCTTTAAGCAGCGGCTGGACAAACACTTGTCAGGGATGCTCTGTGTTCATCCTGCATTGAGCAGGAGTTGGACTAGATGGCCTGTATGGCCCATTCCAGCTCTGTGATTCTATGAACAAAAATAACAGTGGGACACAATTTTTCAGATTTGCCACACTTACTTTGAAATAATGTTACTTTATTTACAGTATCCAAAGTGTCTTTTACATTACTCAGGGCTCTTTTTGTAGAAAAAGCCCAGCAGGAACTCATTAGCATATTAAGCCACACCCCTGACAGCACAGCTCATTAACATATTAGGCCACACCCAATGTTACCAGAAGTGGGCTCATCCAGCCACATCCACCTTTTGCTTCTTATTCTCTTTACCTTGTTGTCAAAACAATTTGACAAACCAATTAAAACATGATTTTCTGTCCCATCTATACAAAATCTTGCTTGAACCAATATCTTATGTCCAACAATTATTCCCACACTGGATTGGAATCAATTCCTTAAAGTTAGGTTCCCATGGAAATCAGCTTGCCTTCCTGCAGAACTAGTATGCTGAATATGAATTTTTAGGGTTGCCAATCTACAGGTGGGATCTAGAGATCTCCTGGAATTACAACTGAGCTCCAAACTACAGAGGTCAGGCCAATGGCTGCTTTGGGAAGTGGAGTCCATGGCATTATGCCTTGCTTAGGTCCCTCCTTCCCCTAAACCCCACCCTCCACTCCCAAATCTCCAGGGATTTCCTCAACCTGGAGTTGGCAACCTAGCTCACTGGCAGAAAAATCCTAGGAGCCAGTTTGGTGTAGTGGTTAAGTGCACGGACTCTAATCTGGGAGAACCTGGTTTGATTCCCCACTCCCCCCCTTGCACCTGCTGGATGACCTTGGGCAAGCCATAGCTCTGTACCAGCTGTTGTCTCAGAGCTCTCTCAGCCCCACCTACCTCACAGGGTGTCTGTTGTGGGGAGGGGAAGGGAAAGGAGTTTGTAAGATGCTCTGAGACTCCCTTGGGTAGTGAAGGGCGGGGTATAAATCCAATCTCTTCTTCTTCTAGGTTTGTGGATGCACTGGACGGGAATAGTTTGTGGACTATTTTATTCAAGGTACAAAATTTTATTCAAGGTATAAGATTTCATGTGCCACCCACACTTCTTCAGATGGAAGAAGTGTGCATGCACACAAAAGCTTATACCTTGGATGAAACTTTGGACTCCAACTTTGTTCTGCTCTTTAGACCAACACGGCTACCCATCTGAATTATTACACTATAATACTTTTTACAAGCAATAATGTACCAGTGGAGTGGTTACCATGCAGAGTCTGTCCCACAGGTAAAATTATCCTGTGAACAGGTGGTCTTTACCACATAAAAGTATCACTACCATCACAAGATCACCAATCATTGGAAGTCAACTCCTCAGAAGCAGAAATCTCTCTTATCAGGAGGTTTAAGAACATCAATTTTGCTGGCCCATTAAAGGCAGATGTCAGCCCAGTGGCAGGAGAAGAGGGACAATCATCTTCCTCAGAAACTCTGCCCACTTTTTAAATTTCACAAAACAGGCAATCTCCAAAGTGCTGCTGACCATGCTCATTTTTAGTTACATCTCTGTTTCTCTGCAGATGTCCCCCAAAGTCCCCCATGCAACAGTCAAGTGTTCTGCCAACACACACAACAATGAAGCTACTTTTTCAGATGTTTTCTCTTGCATGGCAGTAAGCACCAAACCACTTTAATACAGACTTTAGACACACATATATTTGCAAGCCATTCCCAACAAGACACAACAATGAACTCAGGCTTCAAACTACTTTTAAACAGAAAATGCCATGAGAAAACTAAAGCGATTCTCAAAAATTAAAGATATTGTCACGAGCAGCATTTCCCAGGCTCTCTGCTTTTTTACATCCCCCCCTTTTCAATATTTTTTAAATAAAAACACAAAGAACAAAATGAAACAGGAAGGAAGGAAGGAAGGAAGGAAGGAAGGAAGGATGAGGTGGGGGGAGAGGGGGAAAGGGAAATAGATAGATAGATAGATAGATAGATAGATAGATAGATAGATAGATAGATAGATAGATAGATGAAGGAAGGAAGTTGGAGGGGAGAGAGAGAGAGAGAGAAAGGAAGGGGGAGGGGGAGAGAGAAAGAGAAGGAAATAAAGAAAAGTGGGGACAGAGAGAGAGAGCGAAAGACAGACAGAAAGACAGACAGACAGAAAGAAAGAAAGGTGGAGGGGAGAGAAAGAGAGAAAGAAAACAGATGGGGGAGGCACTTACCAGAGCAGGGAGAGCGACACAAGGTTGGCAAGCCAAATGCAGAGCCACGCCTTTCCTGCAAAGAGCCTAGCCCCAAGCTTAATCTCTGGGCGGGGTTTTCTCCTGCTGGCTGTTTGCACTTAAAGGTAAAGTGCCCGGTGGGGTTTTTTCCTACCGGCTCTCTGCAGGAACTTTCCCTTTAAGTGTAAACAGGTCAGGCCTGGCAGGGTGGGGCAGGGCAGGCTCGGACGCCAGCCGGAATGGCGTTCCGGTGCGTTCCTGCTGAAAAAGAGCCCTGACATTACTACAACAGGGACAAACAGCCTGATTGTTTTCAGATGTACATAATCTGAATGGTAAGTCAGAGGTGCAAGTCATTTTGGTGAGATACATAACATATATGAAATGCCAAGCTCCATGAAAATCCAGTCTGCCTATTGGTAACTAAAGGGGATGTGTGCAATGATAAATGGCTGTCCCTTGTGACAATCCTGAATACACCTCTCCTGCAGCAGGTTTTTTTTTTTTTAAAAAAAAATACATTTTTAAGTGAGACGAATATGGAAGGATGTCAGCATATTAATTTCTGTTTGTAGGACATTTGGGTGTGTTTGACACATATTAAAGCACTAAAAGCATTTTGAAGCTGCTAAATTTAGGATTACCACCTACTTTTCCATTATAGTCTCTGGATAATAGTCTCACTGTATACTATTTTTTCTAAATGGCAAACAGATTTTTTTAATGGTTTTCTTTGTTTGAAACCACAAGTTGGTCATATCAGGTAGAAAGCAGGGGCATCTATATGTTGTCAGCATCCTATAGCTGTTCCTGTCTTTGTTCAGTATGAACAATTTGTTCAGCACCAATAAAAATGCTGTCCCCTCATCTGTCCAGTACTTTCCTCAAGGAAAGAAATGTTAATACTATAGAAGGTAAATCCATGCAATTGTGGTAGTATTCTAGTGTCTTGAGAAAATTTCTGTATGATTGCCCAGAACAGGAGCATTATATAGACAGTACTTGCTTTTCAAGGACATATTGTAAAAATGCTATTAGGAAGTAAATTCTAAATAATATTTTTCAAATTCCGTACTCTTTTTATGTCTGTAATTTTTCAGAAAGGAAGAGTCAGACAGAGTTTAACTGTCCATTCCTTAGGGCCAGTGCACATGATAGCCCTGCATGAGGAGAGCAAATCGTGTGTTATTCCTGTGGCTTCTGGCTTCTTATGACAAATGGAATTCTGACTCATTTATCATCAACAGATGATCCACTATTGCAGCTTGAATATGAATGGTGAAATAAAATATGAAATCCCATTATCCTTTTTTCTATGGCCTTTTAGCAAACAGTTCTCTGCTTTTGTTCAACTACCAGTGCCACTGGCTGTATTGCAAGTTGTATTATAATTTTATTACATCTGCACTGTCAGCTGAAGATACTTTGGTATAGAGTTAGGAGTGAGACTGATATCAGCCCTAGCCATTTTCAGATAGACATAGCTCCCCTCTTGAAGGCAACATCATGAAACAAAAATAGCTTCCTTGATTCTCAGACTTTGTTCTTTCCAGAGGCTGCATTTTTTAAAAAAAATTACTGTTCTGCTATATTAATTTATAAAGATTAAGAAATTATTCCAGTATGAAATATTATTCAAATTCAAAAAGATGCACCCAGACTCTTTCACAGCTGTACTGTTCATACAAGTGTTAGAGAACCCCATTGTGGAATAATTTTCATCCACTTTAAGGAATTCCATATTGTGACCATTTGTGTTGGCCCCAAATGTTACAGAGTTGGCAATAGGCTTTTCTGCATGCACAGCTAATCCCAAATCTTTAGAGTAGTCAAATCGTGTAGCTTGAATTCAGATTCTGTGCCGTTTTGTACCTTAAATCTCAATCTCTTCAAAATTAATTATAGTTCAGTGCTGAGATATTCTAGTAAGTCTTAGTAAGCAGCTACTTTACAAAGCACTGGACTTTAAAATATTACTTAGCCAACTCTATATGAACTTAGTGTTGTGTTCAGTTACCCCCCCCCCCCCATTATAAGGCATTGTTTTTAACAGCGTAAGACTTATATTTGTGTTCTGTTACTTCCCCCTCATATTAAGCATCAGTTTTAATAGCATAACCTTTTAAAAAATCATAGATAACTTTCCTAAAAAACAGAGTTTACCTCTAAATACCAGTGATAATGCTTCAAGTAGCTGAATGTTTAAGCTTGGAATGCAGCATGTAGAGGTCGTCTTCTTCTTCAGAAGTAAGGCTTAAATTGAGTGTTAGTAATAGTTTCTTCCCTGAATCAATGTCTGAGGCTTGCAGAAGAGAGCCATCTTGAAAGATCAAAAGGTCTGAAGACTGGCTCCAGTGAAACTTGATTTTAGCTTCAAAGAGTTTCGTTGCAAACATCTTTAGGAGCCTCTGTTTGTCAAGTGCCTCAGGGGAAAGATCTAAGAGAACCCTCACTTTTTCTCCATTGTGTAGCAGTGTTCCGTGCTTCCGATCTTCTTGTAGGATTCTGTTTCTTGTTCTCGGATCGACGAATTGTGCAATGATATCCCAGGGTTGTCCTCGTTTTGTCAATGCCATAGGACTTACTCAATATGCTTGGGCAATTACAGGAGCTAAACCGTCTTCTAAGCAAAGCATTTTTGCTAACCACGTGGAGATTAAAAATGGCAAGGTCTGTGCTTCCTTCCCCCTTTTCTGCCAGACCCCTAAATTTGAGGTTCTGCTTTCGCCATTTCTGCTCAAGGTTTGTAATTTTTGCATTTAGGCATCGTTCCCTGTCTTGCAAAGCTTTGACTTCGGTTTGAAGCATTTCTCCAACTGACTTGGTGTAAGGCTGGGCAGCATCCTTATGGACTTTTCTGATTTATAGGGGCAGCATATGGACTATGCCATCAGTTATGTGGGACATGAGAGTACACTAGGTGACCAGTGGGAAGATGGGACTAGATGCCTACACTATAGGACCAGAGTACCATTTTCTGAGGTTGCCACCTCCAGGTGGGAGATTGACACAGAGAACAAAGACACTCTCTCACACGAAGCCATGAGGTTACAGACTTACACCAGCAACACCATACAGATATACACTCTGTGCACGTATGCCTGCTTGTTCCCCCTCCTGCCAGCTTTCATCTCCATTTGCTACATCAAAGGACTTCGCACCTGGGTGCGAAGACACTGGGATGCTTCCTGAAGATCAGTTCCCATGGCCAGCATTCCTGTGATCCAGAAGATCGGCGCCAGATCCCACTGGCAGCGACATCCTGCCCTGACCATCAGATAGATTTGAATATTGACCACTCCTTTAGCACCCCCTTAGTGGCTAGAGATAGCAAATGGACCTTCTATAGGTTTTTCTAGGGAGGGCATCATATTGGGCCATCCTCCCAGGTACCCCCTCCCAATAAAAGCTGCTCCCCAAGATTTCAAAGAGGCTTTTTCTAGCTTTTTAGTTCCAGTCTTAGTCTAGTTCCTTTTCCTGCCCTGACTCCTTCCCTCCCTCACGGACCCCTGGGTGCACTACTGGGGTCCACCACGTGGTCTTCTGCCGGTTCAGAGCCATGATCCCTTATCTCCTTCCCAAGGACTTCTCATCCTCGTTTTCCAGCCGGATTCCACTGCTTCTATAGAGGTAAGTATCACCCTCGACAGAAACCATCAATTACCTGCTCATGCACACGTCTCTATAACTTCTATCTAATTTCCTAGTGCTGTATGCATGTATGAATGACAGAACAGCAGTGTCTTGTACAACCTTTTATTATATTTAGTAAACGGATTATCTTACACCTTTAAATTGAGTCTGTGTCTGTTCATCAGAAGTATCGGTTAGTGCCGTCTCTGTATACACTGGTGAAAGGTCCTGCAAGCCGGCTGCATATTGATAAGAGCTAATATTCCCCAAATATTAATAACATAAAAAGAGCAGTCAGGCTAACACTGGCCCTCTCTGCCATTTTAGGTGTTTCTTTTAGATCTTTAGTAAGCTCTGCTAATGTAGATAAATTAATGGGGTTCAACATTTCTACCATAGTCTCTCGAATTGATTTTATAATATCGAGCTTAAATTCAAACAAATCTTCTCCAATTAAATACCTCATTGCATTTCCTTTGGGCTCAGCATCAGGCACCATCTTAGTGCAGGGAGCCTCATTGTTTTCTGTGGGTTTTTTCAGATCTCCTCGAAGGAAGTAGGCTTTAACCAAGGGATTTTCTTTCTGCTGCTTCTTTACCTTTGTTGTGCCGGTTTTTCTAATTTTTCGGGAAGCATTTAGGCAGGTTTACATTGTTGTTTTAGTGTTTTTGGAGGATGGGTACCAGGAGCTCTACAATTTTGTGTCTGCCATATCTCAGCAACGCTCTGCCCCCCTGATCCATACCATTGTTAATCAGAAGGAGGCAGTGCATGGGAGTCCAATTCTTCTTACAGCATTACAAAGGCTGAATATTTTGAGGTAATAATTACTTCCAGTTGAGTTGATCTTACACATGTATTACCCCTCCACTGAGCAAAGTTTGAATCCTTCCTCCAGTCTCAGAATTTTCCCACCAACTGAAGGGGCTCTGCAAAACAAAAACAAAACAAAACTATACAATAAAATAACTTTACTAAATTAGATAACAAACTAAAAACACAGTGTAATACAGAATGTAAAACAGAATAACTTTGCTACTAACAAACCTCAAATGTCTGTTGCTTGTATTTTTCCAAAGTTATATTTATATTGAATTAGTTAATTAAATATGTATATCCTGGCTTTCTCCCATTCTAAAAGTAGGATCCAAGGCAGATAAATTTTCTATAATCTATTTTCTTAAAATGTCTAAATCTAGATCATGAAGCAAAAGAGAATCTGAATCTTCACTGAAAACCAATTGTAGCTTGATATTTAAGTCTGTAATGAATCATGTTGGATTCTTCAGTATGCCCAATCAATTTTTATAAATATAACTTTGTGTAGGTTGTTTTAATGCTTGAGACTCCACTACCTGTGATCTTGGACTCGGTTCTATCTTTGATTACAGTTTTTACTTATTTGCCTGAGACAGACTTAAGCTGACTGACCTGTAATTTCCTGGTTGCCCTCTGAATCCTTGGGTAGAGATCTTGGACTTGGTTCTGAGCAAGTCCCAAGACCTGGTGAGAGATATAGAGGTTGTTACACCAGCTGGGAATAGTAACCACAGTGCTATTCAGTTCAACATTCAGGTCAATGAAAAGTTACCCCTGAAGACCAAAACTGTAACATTTGATTTCAAAAAGAAGGAACCTTACAAAAATGAGGGGAACAATAAAAAGGAAACTGAAGGTGAAACACAAAAAAGTCAAATCCATAGAGGATTCTTGGAAGCTATTTAAAACCCCACTAATTGAAGCCCAAACAGAATTCATTACACAGGTTAGGAAAGGCACTGCCAAGTCTAAAAGAAGACCTGAATGGTTAACAATGCAAGTCAAGGAAGCTATAAAAAGTAAAGAGGTTTCTTTTTAAAAGTGGAAAGTCTGCCCCAATGAATTGAACAGGAGTTACCACAGGCTCTGGCCAAAGAAATGTAAGTCAATAATTAGGCATGCAAAAAGAGATTTTGAGGAGCAGATTACTAAAAGCATCAAGACAAACAATAATTTTTTTAAAAAAATATATATCCAGAGCAGGAACCCAGCCAGAAAAGCAGTTGGGCCTTTGAATTACAAAGGAATATAGGGCCCAGTCCACACTGTCACTTTTGCTGCTCATTTCTCCCTATTGCTTTGGGTTCCTCCCCCTTTTCCACATGTGTTTTGCTCCCTCTGGGACTACTAGAGAGAACAAAACATATGGGGGGTGGGGGAACCTGAAGCAATAGGGAGAAATGAGCAACAAAAGTGACAGTGTGGACGGGGCCTAGGGATTGCTAAAGGAAGGAGATGACAGAGAAGCTCAATGACTTTTTTGCTTCTGTGTTCACTGTGGAAAGTGTGGGACATGTACCCATGCCACAGCCTCGATTTTCAGGAAGAGAGTCTGAAGAACTAAGCCAAATTGCATGACCAGAGATGAAGTTCTGAACCTACTGGAGAAATTAAAAGCCAGTAAGTCTCCAGGTCATGATGTCAAACACTCAAGAGTTCTTAAGGAACTCAGATGTTAGATCGTTGATCTACTAATCTATATATTTAACCTATCACTAAACTCAGACACTGTACCAGAAGCAGGTACGCAGCTATGGTGGGGCATTTCATGGCTACACCCCCTCAGTAGTAAGCTCTGCACCATCTATAGCTCCACCCCATCTGAGCAGCTCCCCCACCCTCAGCTTCTTCCTTGTTACTGGCTGCAGGCAGGCTCCCCGGCACTTAAAAGAGGGAGCCAAGAGCTGAGTCCTCAAGCTGCAACCGGTGAGCCCAGTAGATGAGGAAGAAGTTCTTCCTCATCTACTGCCTGTGGGCAGGTGGGCTCACTGCTTGCGGCTTGAGCATCATTTTAAAGGGGAAGCTGAGAGGATTCAGCTCCCCCTTTTAAATGCCACTCAAGCTGTGAGCAGCCAGCCTGCCTGCAGTCAGTCTTTTTTTAAAAAAAAAACTTTTATAATTTTTTATTTGTTTGACATCATAAGTGATGTCACGCCCCCTCAGTGCCCTCGGTGTCTCCCCTCCAACAAATTCCTGGCTATGCCACTGACCAGAAGACTGGAGGGTAGTAAATATGACACCAATTTTTAAAAAGTGATCCAGAGGGGAACCAGGAAATTACAGGCCACTCAACCTAAATTCTGTCCCAGGTAAATTAGGGCTAACTGTAATCAGAGATACAATTGTTAGCCACATAGAGGGACAAAGCCTGCTGAGGGGAAATCAGCATGGCTTCTGCAAAGGGAAGTTTTGCCTCATCAAACTTTTGGAGTTCTTTGAGAAAGTGAACAAGCATGTAGACAACAGTGACCCAGGAGACATTATACACTTGGACTTACAAAAGGCTTTTGACAAGGTACCTCACCAAAGACTCCTCAGTCAACTTAGCAGTCATGGAATAAGAGCCTGGGATCTGTTATGGATTAAAAACTGGTTAAATGACAGGAAGCAAAGGACAGTTCTCACAATGGAGGGAAGCAACCAGGGGTGTCCCACAAGGATTGTTATTGGGGCTGGTTTCTATTTAATTTATTCATAAATTATCTGGAATTAGGGGTGGATAGTATAGTGGCCAGCTATTCAAAGTCTTAAAAGATGGTGCTGTTAAAGTGCTGAAATCAATTTTCCATCAAATTTGGAAAACACAACAGTGGCCACAGGATTGGAAAAGGTCAGTTTACATTCCAATCCCAAAGAAAGGCAATGCCAAGGAATGTTCAAACTAACACACAATTGCACTCATTTCACACGCTAGCAAGGTCATGCTCAAGATCCTACAAGCTAGGCTTCAGCAGTATGTGGATAGAGAACTGCCAGAAGTACAAGCTGGGTTTCAAAGAGGTAGGGAACTTGAGATCAAATTGTCAGCATTCGCTGGATTATGGAGAAAGCAAGAGAGTATCCGAAAAATATCTGCTTCATTGACTATGTTAAAGCCTTTGATTGTGTGGATCACAACAAACTATGGCAAGTCCTTCAAGAGATGGGAGTATTAGACCACCTCACATGTCTCTTGAGAAACCTGTATAAGGGTCAAGAAGCGACAGTTAGAACCGGATATGGAATAACTGATTGGTTTAGCATTGGAAAAGGAGTATGACAAGGATATATATCGTCACCTTGCTTATTTAATTTATATACAGAGTACATCATGCGAAATGCCAGCCTGGATGAATCACAAACCGGAATTAAGATTGCTGGGAAAAACATCAACAACCTCAGATATGCAGACGATACCACTCTAATGGCAGAAAGTGAAGAGGACCTCAAGAGCCTTTTGCTGAGGGTAAAAGAGGAGAGCAGTGAAGAGTACTAGACTCAGGAGACCAGGAACAGTGAAATCATGAAGCCTTTATTGAGTGATTCAGCATGCCCAGTAGATGGTCAGAACAAGCATGCTTCCAGGGTTCCAGGGCCCTCATTATATGCTGGCTGGAGCCACACCTCTGGCCGCACCCAAAAGACCTGATAGGGGCTTAACATATGTGCATGTTTGTCATAGGTTCCCTGGAGGAGCCTTTGATTGCATTGGCTCCCCAGGGAGAACCTAGGTCCCACATTGGTGGAGGCTTTGAATCCGGATGTCTATTGTTCCTCCAGATTCAAGCTCCCCTCTTTGCCTGACCATGTGCTCTGGCCATGCGGCGGGCGCCATTACCTGGGAGCACATGGCAGGCTGGTTGCTACACAGAGTATACTACATTACAGCACAAAAGTTGGCTTGAAACTCAACATAAAAAAAAAACTAAGATCATGGCATCCAGTCCCATCACTCCTTGGCAAATAGAAGGGGAAGTTGTGGAAGCAGTGACAGACTTCACATTCCTGGGATCCAAGGTCACTGCAGATGCTGACTGCAGCCATGAAATTAAAAGATGCCTGCTCCTTGGAAGAAAAGCAATGGCAAACCTAGATAGTATAACAAAAAGTAGAGACATAACCCTGCCAACAAAATTCTGTATGGTCAAAGCCATGGTATTTTCAGTTGTGATGTATGGCTCCAAGAGTTTGACTATAAGAAAGCCAGCTGATAGATTCTTTTGAATTATGGTGCTGGAGAAGACTCTTGAGAGTCCCTTGGACTGCAAGGAGATCAAATCAGTCAATCCTAAAAGAAATCAACCCTGACTGTTCCCTAGAAAGCCAGATACTGAAGCTGAAACTCAAATACTTTGGCCACCACATGAGAAGGGAGCACTCCCTGGAGAAGACTGATGCTAGAAAAGACTGAAGGTCAAAGAAGAAGGGGACGACAAAGGATTAGACAGTGTCATCGATGCAACAAACATGAAATTAAGCAAACGCTGGAACATGACAGAAGACAGGAGGGCCTACCATGATGTGGTCCATGGGGTCACAAAAAGTCAGACTCAACTGTGTGACTGAACAACAAGTATAGTGGCCATGTCTGCAAATGAAGCAAAATTATTCAGGATGGTGAAAACCAAGGCTGATTCTGAAGAGCTCCAAGAGGACCTCTACAGACTGGGTGAGTGGGCAACAATGTGTCAAATGAAGTTCAGTGTTGGTAAGTGTAAGCTGATGCACATAGGACCAAAAATCCCAACTTCAAGTATAGGCTAATGGGGTCTGATTTTTATTGATTTATTTGTTTATTGGTTTGTTTATTTAATTGGATTTCTAGCCCACCCTTTCCTACACAGCAGGGTTAAACTTGCTGACACTGACAGGGGAAAGATCTTGGAGTTGTAGTGGATAGCTCAATGAAAGTGTCAACCCATTGTGCTTCAGCACTGAAAAAGGCAAACTCTATGTTAGGGATTATTAGGAAAGTGATTGAGAATAGTGTAATGTCTATGGATAGATTTATGGTGCTGCCTCATTTTGAAATACTGTGTGCAATTCTGGTCACAGTATCTCCAAAAGGACATTGCAGAGCTGGAAAAAGTACAGAGGAGGGCAGCCAAGATAATTAGGGGATTGGAGCACTTTCCCTGAGAGGAACGGCTGAAGAGCCTGGGACTTTTCAGTTTATAAAAGAGACAACTAAGTGGGGACATGATAGAGGTTTATAAATTATGCATGGTGTGGAGAGAGCTGACAGAGAATTTTTTCTCCCTTTCACAAAATCCATTTCACACAAAATTGTAGGCATCCAATGAAACTGATGGGCAGTAGGTTCAGGATGGACAACCCACCAGATAACCTAATTTTATCTTCACCCATCTTCAGATTTTCCTACTTACTTACTGTTGGCAGCCTCTTCCTGGGAAAACTCTGCTGCTTGGACTAGGCCAGTAGGCTTACCTGATAACCTGGTTTAACAAGAGACCTTCCACCCCCCCACTGCAACTTCTTGCCAATGCTCAGAAAGGCAACTGGGAAAAATTAATGGGTGAAATAGGAGAGCAGTGTGATGGTGTCACTTCTAGTGTAACATGGCAATGATGTTATCACACTGAGTGATACTCTAGTATTTGCCTAAAAATTTATGGTTAAAACAGTTCTCATCAGATCTATATCCCTCAGCTCAGCCAAGGAGTCCAGTGGTAAACTAATAGGACATTTTGAGGGACAGGAGGCTTTCCTGCCCCTAAAGGGAAAAAAAAAAACAGCCACTCTATGGGAGTGCTGCTCCAGCATCCAATCACCTTTCAGAATGGGGGTTAGGATGTTGGAGGGAAATACAGGGGAAAAGATTTGCTTCGGGGAGACTGCAATAATAGTTTTTGGGTCTGCCTCAGGAAGACAGCAGACAGTTTGAAGGGTTGCTCTGCCTGGTAGCGTGGCAGAGTGGTTTAAGTCTACCTCTGGGAAAGGAGAGAGTACCTGATTGTTAGAGTTGTCTGATAATGAACATAACTTGTACCATTTAGTCTGACTCTTGGGAAGGGCAGACTGGTGCAGGTAGAATCCTCTGTGTATGTGTTTGTCTGTTCTAAGAAGCAGAACTCGGCTCCCGGCGCGCTCCTTGGCACCTGGGGGCTGCTTTGCTGCCTCGCCTGAGAGCGAGGCAGCTTGGTTAATCATGCTATCATGCGATTTGGGAGCCGGCGGGGCAGGGCTGCCTATATAAGGCATTGTCCCGCTCCCACCTGTATTCAGCTTCATGTGCTCGACCAGTTGGGAGCATGTCTCGGAGCGGCGATCACTGGGCCTGTTCAGGAGCGCGGCGGCGACGGCAGACCCACCTCTGCGTGGGATTTTTGGGTCCTGAGGTTGCAGTGGCTGGAAGGCGTTGGCAGCAAGGAGATGGCGGCGTTGGCCAGTGGCTTCAGTGGCTGTGGCTCAGTGGCGTGCACTGCCCCCCCTTTTTTTGTTGCACAGGCTTTCTGTGTGGCGTCTGGGCCGCTTCTTGAGAGGCGTTTGGGTCGGCGCTGGCCTGTCCCACGGCATGTGGCTGTGCGCCTGTGGGTGGCTACCCCCCCACCCTCCTGACCCCACCCCCCCTTTTTAGTTGGCAGGGGCAGGCGGCTTTGGAGGCTGTTAGCTGGGTGGGAGCACTCACTTCCCCCTCCTTCCTTTTTTGCTTGGTGAGGTCTAGGGGCCGCATGCCTCGACAGGAGGTGGCCTATCCCGTGAAGTGGGGTGGCATGCCTGCGGGGGGCTACCCCCCCCATCTGAGGCTCGACAGCGGCAAGCATTAGGGGGCTGTGGCTTTCACGGGTGGCTTGTTCAACATTGGGGGCTTTGTTGGGGTGTGAAGTTGATACGCCCCTCTTCTCAAGTTGCTGTTTTTGAAATTTATCTGAGCCACTTTTGGGCACCCCCCCTTCTCTCGACAGAGGCTGTTAGGCACTGGCCTAGGTCGGCCATTTTGTGAAGGGCTTCGCTCTTAGGTCAGCCATTTTGGTTGGGGTTTTTTTCTTGCCTGGGTGGGGCGGCCATTTTATTAACTGGTTGGTGGCTATTTTCCTTACCTCCTTGTGACTGATTGGCTTCCCTTTGCCCCCCCCCCCCCCCATTCAAGGGCAGTGTAATTTGTCTGGGCCTTTTTGACTGTTGCTGTTCCTTCAGCAATACCTTCACAATGGTTTCTAGGAAAGGCCAGGGCAAGGGAAAAGGCAAGCAGCCTGCTCCCAAGCGGCCTCCTCTGGCACGGCCTGTTCCGGTTGCTCCATCTGATGATGAAGAAGACCAGGATCCAGTTAATGCAGCCGCTTTGGAGGAGGAGAGGGGTTTGGCCGCCGAGGGTGCCATGCAAAAACCTGAGTCTCATCTGTCTTTTCAGGCTCAGGTTTTGGCCCGTCTGGCCTTCCTCGAAGAAAAGCATGATGCAGTTGCTGCCGAGTTTGGCGAAGGGTCAGCATCTGGACACCTTGGGCAAGGCATGGGGGACCAACAGGTGGCACTCTATTCAGTGCCTTAGGGCCAAGGAGGTAATGCGGCTGCCACTGGTGGGGATGGTTCCCAATAGCTGTGGGGCCCTGCCCCTTTGGGAGTGACCAATTCACAAACACTGCTGCCTAGTTGGCCACATTATCCTCCAGCAGGTTTTCATTATTTTCCTCAAACACCTTGGCCGGCATGGGGGTATGCCCAGCAAGGCGTCACCTTTCCAGGTTCAGGGAGTGCATCGTACGATGCAGTTCACATGGGGGCTTTGCAAAGCGGTGGCTCTGATTTGCCTTTGGGTGATCATTTGGCCATTGCCACCAAAGAAAAAATCTTGAAAGGTGAATATGTTGATGTTTTCAGTCTTCTCTGTCGTGAGATGGAGAAGAAAGATAAGGATAACCTGGAGGAGAGGGAAAAGGAGTGTCTGAAGCCACGTGTGGTTGACAGGTCCTGGGCCAATTGGTTCCCTGGATTCCTGATTTATACTGCGGTAATTGTGCGGCATCAGCCTTGGAGGGCGTCGGCGATGATCCAATACATGGACATTGTCTATAGACCCTTCACAGACTTTCCGAGCCCTGCTTGGTTGATGTATGATGAGGAATTCTGGATGAGGGTGGCCATTAATCCTGCTATGCAGTGGGATAAGATCTACCTGGATCTTTGGCTTCAAATCATGTCCCCGAACAGGGTCCCTGGCGGGGAGAGGTCTCACAGTGGCCATTCTGTGAAGAGAACCCATTCACAGGTGGGCACACGTCCTCAGGCAGGGCAGGCCGTACACAGGTGCCCACTTTGTTGGGAGTTTACCTCCCTTGGCACCTGTGCATGTAAGTCTTGCTCCTTTCAGCATGAGTGCCCCTTGTGCACTGGGCCTCATGCTTTATCCAACTGCCCCAAGGCAAAAGGCCGGGGTGGAGGGAAAGGAAGTAAGCGATTCGGAGGTGGGGGGAGCGTTAACCCTCCTCCTGACAAAGGGTCCCAGCCTAATTAAATTGGGTGACAATTTTTGGAGTCATACAATGGGGTGTCCCTTTGGCGGGAAGAACTCCTGCTGGAGGCTGAGCTGCAGATCTCCTCTGATGCGGCAGATTCCTCAGGTTTTAGGGTATACTTTTGGGGGCATTGGTGTGCAGGAGATTGGCCAGCGGAGTGGTTCCAGGCAGGGGGGGTCAAGGACCTTACCTTCCTGGAATTTTTCCCGATCATCATGGCAGTGTGGATTTGGTCCGAGGAGCTTGCCAATCGGGCAGTCCATTTCTGGTGTGACAACCTGGCCACCGTGCATGTCATTAACTCCCTTTCGTCACGGTCCCCCAGGGTCATGGCACTGGTTTGGGCCTTCACACTGCAGTGCTTACATTGCAACATCTCGTTCAAAGCCCGGCATGTTCCGGGGGTGAACAATGGGGTCGCTGATGCTCTCTCTCGCAAACAGATGGAGAGATTCTGCCAGCAGGCGCCAGAGGCCGACCTGCTGCTAGCTCGAATGCCTGAAGAGGTGTGGGAGATTGGAGGGCTGAGGCCAACAGAGCAATGGGTCTGGCCCTCGC
The DNA here is from genome assembly GCA_029233225.1 of Lepidodactylus listeri. Lineage (NCBI taxonomy): Eukaryota > Metazoa > Chordata > Lepidosauria > Squamata > Gekkonidae > Lepidodactylus > Lepidodactylus listeri. The sequence continues at coordinate 109,652,654 of JARCFY010000001.1, read as the reverse complement.
CCCTTCCACCCAGAGAGCTTATATGAAGGCTGGTAAGCAATTCCTGGCCTTCTGGGAGGAAATGGGACTGGAACAGACATGGCCTATACCAGTGTCCCACTTAATGCACTTTTGTGTGACACTGAGGTGTGAGAGCCTTTCTGCGCACACCATTAGGGGTAAGCTGTCCTCTTTGGCCTTTGCCAGTAAGGCTTCTGGCCATGAGGACACAACAGGTGACTTCCGCATTTGGAAGATGCTTGAGGGTTGGTCCCGAGAGCAGGGTAGGGTTGTTGATGATAGGGAACCCCTGACCCTGATGGTCCTGCGGGGGCTTGAATCTCAGCGGATCGTTGCAGCAATGGCTATGAGGCCATGCTGTTTCATGCGGCATCTCTGCTCGCCTTCTTCGGGGCACTTAGGATCAGTGAGTTAGTGCCTTCCTCTTGCAGGGACGCCTCAGGTAGAGCTTTGGAGCGGTGGGACATTTCTGTTCGGAATTCCAGGATTAGGATAACGCTGCATAGGTAAAAAATGGACCAATGCAGAAAGGGTTCAGTCATCGATTTGGGGTGTTGTTCCGAGGCCGGGTTGTGCCCAGTGGCTGCTCTTTGCAGATACTTGGCACTTAGGGGAGATGACCCCGGATATTTGTTCCAACATGAAGACAGCACCCCCATACCAAGTTCCAGTTTTGGATGGTGACGCAGAAGGCGTTGGTCTGGCTGGGACTTGGCGGGTTCCAATTCGGTACGCACTCCTTTAGAATTGGGGCTGCGTCAACAGCTTCTGCCATGGGATACCAGGGCAGTGATATCCAGAGGATCAGGCGCTGGAAATCATGTTGTTATAAAGGTTACGTTAGGTCCTGCAAGGTGCAGCTCTGTTGAGGCTCCTTAGGTTGTTCCCTCTTGTTAATGAAGTTCTTTTTACAGGTGCTGCAGGCCGCGAGACGAGATGAAGGGTCACAGTCTGCGGCCACAGCATGGTTTTCTGGGCGGCTCATCGGGCTTGGAGGACACCTGTCGGCTCCCAGCTTGGCCTTAGCAAGGTGGCGATGGTTGAGTGGTTAGGAAGGAGGGGCATGAGGTGGCCTGTGCTCCTTCCCTTGTTGTTTGAGGAGAGACAGGGGCCTCTTCCTCATATCCTGGTCATACACCTGGGGGGTAATGATTTGGGGCTGATGAAAGGCATCACCCTTGTGTTGCAGGCCAGGGCTGACCTTGCGAGGATAAAAGCAAGGTGGCCTGGGGTGCAGATCGTTTGGTCAGCCATGCTTCCCCGCCAAGTGCGGCAGCATGTAGAGGATCCCAGGTGCATTGACCAGGCTAGACATAAGGCCAATAATCAGATGAGGAAGGCCATGGAGTCTGGGTTGGGCTTATTTTTGCCGCACCCCAATATAAGGTTCGAGTTTTTGGACCTTTACAGGTCCAACAGGGTACACCTTTCTGACAAGGGCAATGGGATATTCTTAGAAGACTTGCAGCATGGGATACGAACAGCACTTGGTTGCTGAATGGGTAGCAAAGGCCAAAGCAGAGGCTTGGCCTTAGCTGTGGCAGGTTTGTGCAAGCAAGAAAAAGGAACTGGTGAGCACCTTACGGCATATCCCGTTTGGGAACAGGAGGTCATCAGGATACTGCCCCAGGGCTATGTGGTTTGGGGTGGAGAATGGTGATCTCCTCTGGGAACCTCTCTGGCTAGGCTCCTCCCTGAAGGTCTATGTGGTCTCAGGGGTAGGCGCTCCTGCGGGGCAACCAGTATGCTGGGCTGCTGGTTATGAGCCAGAATTTGGCTGGCTCAAGACTAGAGACAGGTGACCTGCCCATATCAAGGGCAAGGAGGTTGTATCAGGGAGTGACGCCTGCCTTGCCTGTTCCTGTGCTTGCTTAGTTTGCCCATTGCTGCAATGTTCGGTTAAATAGTTAATAAAGTGGCCCTTGTTTAATTCCAACCGTTGTCTGTCTCGTTATTTGGGCTGGGGTGGCAATTACCATTATGTATTTAGTGAATCATTTTTATCCCACATTTTCTCTTGGCTCATTGTAGCTTACAATATACCCAGGTAAAATCAAAGTTATAATAACAAGCCCTAGATCCCTCTCCCCCTTTAAAAGATGTCTGCCATTCAAAGCCCCTCAAAAGCCCTGGCAAACTGGCAGGCCTTCCAACACCTCCTGAGGATCTCCAAGGACAGGGGCCCTCTCACCTCTTCAGGGAACCCCTTCAACAGAGCTGAAGCCATGATGGAAAATGTCCAGGCTCTGCTTGATGCCCAGGCTCTGGTAGAAGGACTGATGTGCTGCACTGAACAGCTTGATAGCCAGGAGGCTACTGGTTGAAAGAGATTTCCTAGAGCATTGGTTCTGACTTGAATTTTGATCTCCACAACAGAAGGGAGATGTGCCATTGAAAAAGAGGGCAGAAATATGTTTACAGGCCTCAGATACATGTTGCTGCATAACCTCCAATTGTTGATCTGTTATATATATGTGTCATACTGAGAACTTAGGAACTAGTAGTGTTATATTGTAACCTTGACTTATAGCTCATGACTGCTGCATTTTGAGAATCTGGGAATTTTATGTGTTACATTGTAACACTGGCTTGGAGCTTTTGACTTTCTATTAAATACTTTTGGAGCTGGTAGAAGAAAACCTTGATAGCTGAGTATTTATTAAGAATATACACTCCTTTGATATTTCAAAATATTTATTTCAAGGCATTGATATTAGAATTGTTAATTGCATTTACAGTGTTCATTTGTTTTTGATACCTGGCACACTGTATTTTCCCCTTGTTTTGTCTACATATCTGGTTGATGCCAGACAGGCCACCCTCTTTGGTGGGATAGCCAACAGAAGGCTGCCTGATGACAGTATTGGTGCACAGGGACATATGGAAGAAGACGGTCCTTCAAATATGTGGGTCTTAGGTCATGAAGGGTTTTCAAGGACATGAAAAGAAAATTGAATTGAAAACAGAAACAGACTGGCAGCCAATAATACTGTTACAAAATGGATAACATATGTTCCCCATGGCTAGTCCCTGACAAGAGGCAGACCGCTGCATTCTGGACCAGTTGTCATTTCCAGGTTGTCTTCAAAGGCAGCATCATGTAGCGAATGTTGCAGTAATCCAACTGTGAGGTTATAGACACATGGATCAGCATGGCCAATTGAATCTAGGTAATAAGAAAGTTGGTGAATCTGATGCAGCTGATAGAAGGTGATACTGGCCCCCATGCCAGCCTGCTTTTCAAACAGCAAGGCAGGGTCCAGGAGCACCCCCAAGCTCTTACCTGCTGTGAAAAAGCCAATGTTTCTCCATCAAGTCAATTCACTCTGTCTAGAATATCAACCTTGTCTAGATTCAGATTCAGTTTGTTCTACCTTAGCCCCCTAACCACAATCTCAAAGCAAAAGTTCAGAACCAGGATAGATGCATCTGGAGGCTGGGATAATGAAATATAGAGCTGGGTGTCACCTGCATAGTGGTGACACCCAACCCCAAAGCTCTTGACAATCTCATTCAGTGATAATCTCATTCACCTCCAGTGGAGACTCTTTTTGTCCAGTCAGACAGAAAAGATAAATACAACTCTTTTCAAGCTTCCTTTGTCCTCCTCATACAACCTATGTAACCAACCAACTTTAGCCTCCAATTGTATTTTCTATTGGGTCTTTTAATTTCTCAGTCTCAGGTCTTTTAAGCAAATCCATTCTGGAAACGCAAAGAAGCAAACTCTTCAAGATTAAGACTCACTTGATTCTAATGAAATATAAGAAAAATAACATGTAAGTACTTTCCCAGTCATTATAAAAACAGTGCAATAGTAATTTCTGGTATATTAAGAATGAAAAATGTAAGCATTAAGCAAACATTATTTAATTCTGTTTATTCAAAACATTAAGAACACTGATCTTTCATCTACATAAGAACCATATAGCTCTTTTGCCAGATAGGTTCTGGAATCTAATCTGATATTAAACTACAAGAACTCGTGCTGTGTGCAGATTTACTTAATTAAAATTTTAAACATAGCTGCCCTGTGATCTGTAAAGCAATTCCCAATCAATGAAGTGTGTTAAATATATGAGATACTTTTATAATGGAAGATTTAATTGCAATGTACAAATCCCTATTGGCTATAACATTCTATCAAAAATATTAAAAATACTGACCATAATAGTTTTTAAATATGGTGAAAAATTATTTATTGTGCAGTTTAAGAGTTACATCACTAGGCATCATACATGTTTTGAAATAACCTTACATAAGCTTGATTCTATGTCTTGTGTTGCAGTGGCTGGCAGCAAAGCTTAGTATCAGAAAATCATTTCTCTGCAGTAGTGCTGGGGTCACTTTGACCCCAGATGCACAAAACTCTGAGTTTTCAGTTCTCTGTTCCTCCTTGAGTTCTTTCACCCAACAATCTAGATTCAGGCGATTCTTCTACATTATTATTATTTTTTTGCGTGTTTGTACATACTGAGGCCGAGGACAGACTGGCAATCTGAAGCGGGGCAGGCACGCTTTGCAAACGGAGGAAAGGAGCCCGTTCAGACATGCGCATCTGCCCATCGGCTCCGTTGCGTACTTACCCGTCTCCCAGCCGCTTTCCTTCCGCTTTACCCGGACACCGGGTAAAACTGGTGTTCAGGGGCCTTCCTCCGCATGCCTCCCGCTTCCAAACAGTGTGAACTGGAAGAAGCGGGAGGCATCCGGAGGAAGTGTGAATGCACGGCAAAAAGTTTTGCGCATATGCGCATATGCGCATATGCGCATATGCAAATATGCGCATATGCGCATATGCAAAAAACATCAAAGGAAAACAAAAAAAAGTGCAGCGGCACGCGCGAGCCCCGCGCGCTGGCTATGCGGCAGTCTGAACTCTCCGTGGCAGTCTGAATGCTCCGTATCGCCGCTGATCCGCATTGCTCTGGCCAGTGTGAACGGCCAGCTCCGTGAGTTTTTTCCCCCGCTCCAGTTCCCTCCGCTTTGCCTCCGCTTCAGATTGCCAGTCTGTCTTCGGCCGGAGTTTGATGTCGTTTTTAATTGATTAAAGCATGTGTTAAAAATCCTTTGTACTTCCAGAATTGTGAATGGGCTGGAGTTACTTTGCATTAGTCTGGTTTCCTTTCCACTGGCAAACTAGAAGAAGAAATGTTAAGGTCTCCTTTATAATCCTATTTCCTTTTTTGGTCTCAAAGACTTTTTAATTGATCAGTGTGATCTGATTAACTTACTTTTAATGAACACTTACATAGGTTGCTTTTTTTCTTCACACACATACACACACAGAGAGACATGCATCTCCTTCAGCAGGAAAAGGGTCATCTTCTTCAGGCTCCCCTAAATATTTCACAGAACTATCAGACCTGCTGGCTAAAGGTTTCTAACAGACAATTTAGTTTTATTCTTTTTTCCCTCATAAACACAGTCACATACCCTCACTTGAGAGCCAGTTTGGTGTAGTGGTTAAGTGTGTGGACTCTAATCTGGGAGACCCAGGTTTGATTCCCCACTCCTCCATTTGCACCTGCTGGATGACCCTGGGAAAGCCATGGCTTCGGTACCAGCTGTTCTCTCAAGGACAGTTGTCTCAGAGCTCTTTCAGCCCCACCCACCTCACAGGGTGTCTGTTGTGGGGAGGGGAAGGGAAAGGAATTTGTAAACCACTCTGAGACTCCCTTGGTAGTGAAGGGTGGGGTATAAATCCAATTCTCTTCTTCTTCTTCACTTCCCTTCAGCTGGAAGATCCAAGCTTCCATGCTTACCTACCAGAACCATTAGGAAGCTACCTCTGATCAATTGGCCCTTTTTGTCAGCAACCACTCTAAGACTTAGCCAGCCAGCATTCACACAATGCTATTACAGTTTACAATGAGATACTTGGCATGGACCACTGGTAGAACAAACCCAGCAGGGGACCATAATAGTATACAGACAGTAAAAAAGAGAACATGTGAGATGATGGAAAAAACCCCCCCCCCACCTTTACTGTGTGTATTTAAAATACTGTCAAATCACAGCTGACTTATGTTGATCCCAACAAGGGGCTTTCAAGGCGAATGAGAAGCAGAGGTGGTTTCTGTAAGCCTACCTTTGTAGAACCTTCCTTGGTGGTCTCCCTTCCAAGTACTGACCCTGCTTAACTTCTGAGATCTGATGAGATCAGGCTATACCATGCCACCTTCCCTCCCCAAACCTTTACTGTCAATGTTATTTGGCTGGAATTTCCAGTTGGACAGCAACCCTGTCACACACTTTTTATTGTTGATGCTGCCCCAGGATATCCTGCTTTTCAGGAAAATGAAATCTAGCCACTCAGATAAATAGAAACATAGAGCAGGAAGGACCTCAAGGGTCATCTAGTCCAACCTCCTGCACAATGCAGAAAATTCACAGCTACCTGTCTTCCCACTCCCCCAATGATCCCTGCCCCAGGGTCCCTGGGCCAATCTTACTTTAAGGAAAATTCCTTCCTGACCCAAAAGTCACGATCAGCATTACTCTGGGCATGTAAGAAAGGGCCACAACGGCCAAGCACTGATTGATCTCTTCCTGCCCTCCCTATCATAATCTGCCCAAGTTCACAGAATCAGCATAGTTTTCAGATGGCCATTTTGCCTCTGCTTAAAACTTCCAAAGGAGGATAGCCCACCACCTCCTGAGGAAGCCTATTCCAATGAGGAACCACTCTAATTGTCAGGAAGTTCTTTAGCCAAATACTCTTTTGATTTAATTTCAATTCAGTGGTTCTGAAAAAACCTTCTGGGGCAACAGAAATCAACTCTGCTCCATCCAGTATATGACAGCCCTTCAAATACTTGAAGATGGCTATCATACACCTCTTAGTCTTCCCCTATCCAGGCTAAACATACTTAGCTCCTTCAACCTTTCCTCATGGGTCTTGGTCTCTAGACCCCTCAGCATCTTTCTTGCCCTCCACTTGACATGTTCCACCTTGTCAATACCTTTCTTAAACTGCAGGGCCTCAGACTGAACAAAATACTCCAAGTGAGATCTAACCAGAACAGAGTAAAGTGATATGATCACTTCATGTGATCTGGACACTATTACTTCTGTTGATGCAGACTAAGATTGCATGTTTCTTTTTAGGTACCTTTTTAGCTACACTGCTGACTTATGTTCAGTATATGGTCTACTAAGACCCCTGGATCCTTTCTGCGAGTATAACTGCCAAAACAGGTCTCTTCCATCCTATTATTATGCATTCAATTTTTTTCTACCTAAATGCAGAACTTTACATTTACCACTACTAAAATTAATTTTGTTAGTTTTAGCACAGATTTCCAGCCTGTCAAACTTATTCTGTATCTTGGTTCTGTCTTCTACTGTATTTGCTACCCCTCCCAATTTAGTATCATCGGCAGATTTAATGAGCATCCCCTCTATTCCTTCATCCAAGTAATTTATAAAGATGTTGAACAACACAGGGCTTAGGACAGATCACTGAGGAACTCCATTTGTTACTCTTCTCCAAGAGGATGAGGAACCATTGACAAGCACTTATTGGGTGTGTTCTGTCAACCAGTTACAAATCCACCTAACAGTATGGACCCAAAGCACATTTTACCACCTTATCAATCTTATTCATGTGGAACCTTATCAAAGGTCCATGTGAAACCTTATCAAAAGCCTTAATGAAATCAAGATAAATTATGTTTACAGCATTCCTTTGATTCAACAAGGCAGTAACTCTTTCAAAAAAGGAGATAAGGTTAGTCTGATATGACTTGTTCTTGAAGGACCCATGGTAGGTCTTAGTTATCACAACCATCCTTTCAAAATGTTCAAGGAATGAATGTTTGATGATTTGTTCTAAAACCTTCCCAGATGTAGATGTTAAGTGAACAGGCCAATAGCTGCCTGGATCCTCCTTTCCCCCTTCTTGAAGATAGTGACAATATTTGCTGGCCTCCAATTTTCTGGCACCTGACCTGTTCTCCAAGAATTGTCAAAAATAATGGGCAGAGGCTCCAAAATTACATCAGCATGTTCCTTTAGTACCCTCATATGCAGTTCATCTGGCCCTGAGGACTTAATGTTATTTTAAAACTAGGTGATTTATTTATTTATATTTATTTATTTATTCTTTCGATTTCTAGGCCGCTCTCCCCGCTGTCGCAGGCCCAGAGCAGCTAACACAACTTGGTAACCCAAGATTCATAAATACAATAACATTTTAAAACAATAAAACATCATAACATTTTTGCACAATACAATACAGTAAGTTAGATGACGTACCAACAGTCCCAGCATTTTTACGCCGCAGTGACTCAGCACTCGGGCCGCATATTGGTGTCTGAGGCCCATCATTGATAGTTGGGAAGGGGGGGGGGGATAGAGAGGGTGGCAGCCCCTATTCATACACCTGTCAGAAGAGCTCCGTCTTGCAGGCCCTCCGGAACTGCACCAGGTCCCACAGGGCCCTGATCTCTTCCAGGAGCTCATTCCAACAGTATGGGGCTGCCACCGAGAAGGCTCTCCCCCTTGTGGCAGCGAGCCTGGCTTCTCTGGGGCCAGGTGTAACCAACCAGTGTAGGGCCCCAGACTGTAGTGCTCTCTGGGGTACATATGGGAAAAGGTGGTTCCTCAGGTAGGTCCGACCCAGACCTTTAGGGCTTTAAAGGCAAGCACCAGCTCCTTGAAGCAAATTTGGTATGCTATAGGCAGCCAGTGCAGTGCCACCAGCGCTGGCCAGATGTGCTCCCGTCAAGGGAGACCCATCAGCAGCCTCACCGTCGCATTCTGCACCAGCTACAGCTTCCAAATTTGCGACAAGGGCAGCCCCATGTAGAGAGCATTACAATAGTCTAGCCTCGAGGTAATTGTTGCATGGGTCACTGTAGCCAGGTCAGCACGGCTCAGGAAGGGAACCAGTTGCCACGCCAGCCTCAGATGGTAAAAGGCCGACTTGGCAGTGGCTGCTACCTGGGCCTCCATAGTCAAGGAGGAGTCCAGGAGCACTTCCAAACTCCTAACCACCAGTGTAGGCACCAATGGTGCCCCGACGAAGGTCGGGAGTGGGAGCCCCGACCATGGCTCACCCTGACCCAAGCACAGAACCTCCGATTATATATCACCCCATGATGGCCCCGTTGACTTCCCTCACTCACAGACAAGATTTTCCCTCCATTTTCCTTTCTCTTCTGACTGAGCAACTCTACTTGTCTGTTTTTTTTTCCTTTCCTGAAGAACTCCGGCTGTCCCATCCTGTCTTAGTATGATATTTTACTGCTGGCTCACCCCAGGAACCTGAGGGAAGGGTTAGGATTGCCCTTTAACTTAAATCACTGAAAATGGCACTTGAGACATTTTGAAATTCAAAATTTACAAAATATTTTATTTGACATAGAGGGGAAAGGCCATGTGAAATCAGTGGTTGAAAGTTCTGAGGTAACTCAAAATAGATAACTCTGAAATAAAACCAGTACATGCACAGACTTTAGTTCTTATATTTTGGGCTAATGAGAGTTTCTTAAGCTATTCACATTTACTTAAAATCTTTATGTTGAGAGGCTTTTGTTCCAGCATTTTCCCAAACACTCCAGTACACTTTCTTCAAGTATTCACTGACTCTTGTACTTTCCAGAAAGCTGACACACTTTTTCCACTATCCAGACCTCTACTCTTGAAACACCAATACTTACCTTGAATTTTAACTGACTCCTAAGGTTTCTACAGGCAGTTTCTAACTGCACCAGACCAGGGATCTCTCCACTCATCAGAGCTAACTTCCTGTTTGACTGGGTAGGAAAATTATCCTCTCATTAAGAGATCTATCCCCTTTTTGGCCGAATGGGAGTCTTTGCCTTCGTCCCAAACTTCCTTGCCAAATTTCCCCCAGTTCTCTGTTAAACTGCTCTCAGCTGAAATCAGACTCAACACAGTCAAAACATAAATTTGACTGGCTCTCTCCTCAGCATGCAGCTCTCAAGTCTTTCTCTGCTCAGCCAATGCTAACCAATCAGACAAGGCAGCCCATCACTCAAGGCTTTCTGTTTTTTTGAAAAATCAACCCTTCACAGTCCTGCTTTGTACAACACTTTTGAGCTTTTAAAAAGTACAACCTGTAACACACCCCTATGGCTATCCTAGGCTGCAACTCCTTCTTCATGTGTCTCTTTTTGCCTGGTTGAGCACCATTTCCCTTACAAGAGAAGACTAAGGCAAAGTGGGAATTGAGCAGTTGTGCCCTCTTTTCATCACCTGTTAAAATTTCACTTTTCCTGCAACAAGCCTACCACTTCCTTATTACTTTTTCTTACTCTGAAAATAAGCAAAGAACCCTTTTTTGTTGTGTTTAGCATATCTCGCTTGCCTAAACTCAGACTGAGTGTTAGCTTGTCTAGTACTCTCCTTACAAGCACTGGCTGTTTTTATTCATTCTTGCTTATATGGACCTTCTACCATTTCCTTAATGAGTCTTTTAAAATTATCAGATCTTTAGAAAGTTGTTTATGGAGCCACCCTGACTTCTTTAGGTTCTTCCCAGTTTTTCTCTCAAAGGAATCATTTGTGATTGTGCCTTCAATATCTCACTTTTAAGTAACTCTCACCTCTCTTGAACTTCCTCCTCAAGTGTTTCTGAGTGTGGGATTCTACCCTGCATAACTCTAAGTTTTGTTAAAGTTAGCTTTTCTAAAGTCCAACCTATGTATTTATGTACAACTTTCCCCTTCCTTGAGATCTTAAATTCCAAAATTACATGGTCATTATTACCGTGGGTACCCACTACTTTTACCTCATAGATATGAGTTTTTCCCTGTAGTTGAGAATCAAGTCCAAGGTATCAGACCCCCTTGTTTCCTTTTTCAACCTTTAGGAAAATGAAGTTGTCAGCAAAACAAATTAGGAATTTATTAGACCTTTCATTTTTAGTGGAGTTTGACTTTCAACAGATATCTGGGTAGTTGAAATTTCCATGACCACTTTGGCCTATCTCTTTGAAGTCTTTTTAACCTGGTCTAGGAGTGTCTCATCCAAGTCCTCTGCCTGCCTTGGTGGTCTACAGCAGACCTCCATCATGATATCACTGTTATTTCTTACCCCTTTTATTTTTACCCAGAGACTTTCAACTGACCTTCTATGCTCAGATTCTATACTCAGATTCACAAGTATATACATTCTTGACATATAATGCAACTCCTTACCATTCCTTATTTGTCTATTCCTTTTGAACAAATTGCACCCCTCAGTCCTAATATTCCAATTGTGAGTATCATCCCACCAAGTTTCAGTAATGCTTATTAGATCATAGTTTCCTATTTGTATTAGGACCCATAGTTCCTTCTGCTTTCCCCTCATACTCTGTGCATTAATGTACAGACATCAGAATCCATGGTTTATGTGCCTAATTACCACCATACATTTCCTCATGTATTGAGGGGCAGAAGCTTGAATCCTCTCTTCCACAGGGGCCTGAGAAATTTCCTTTGAACTTTGTAGAGTCTGGGGGCATAGTCCATGTTTCAGTAGTCCAGAATCAATATCTATGGGGAGATCCTGGAACAGACTGCCTCCTGATTTTCCTGCTCCTGTGGGACACATTCCTCTTCCTGTGTCCAGTGCTCTTGTTTCCTGAGATACCTTCTCCTCCTACCTGTTATGTCTGCAATGGCAACGGCCACATGGTCGCAGCAGCGCACATGGCTGGGCTTAAGCCAGAGCTTGGTGGACAATAGCCCAGCCAGATTGTAATTTCCTCCAGTAAAGGGCTTATAGGATCCTAATAGGGGACCTATAGTGCTCAGCCATGGGAAAAGTAACCTGTTAGCCTCATTGGGCGAGGTCAGGGGTGCAGTTTTACTGGGTATTTAAGTGGCCTCCAGCCCTCCGTTTTCATGTCATCTTCTCCCTTCAATAAACTACTTGTGCTGAATTTACCGAAATGCGTCTCCGACTCCAGTACTTTTCACTGGTGACAAGGATGGGATTCTGATGAGCGACTCTCCAGCTGACTCCAGCATTGCAACGAGGACCGCTCCATCAGCAACTGACAATGCTCAGCTCCAGTGCCCTGCATCGCCATCTGCTCCAGAGGACGACATTCACTGCCCTGCTGAACCTTGAGTCACCATGGCTGCCACTCCGGGACGAATTGCTTCCTTTGACCCATCCCATCCTGAGGTCTGGGAAGCCTGGGCCGATCAGCTCAGGTTCTTCTTCAAAGTACAGGAGGTCACTGACGCCAGTAAGCAAAAGGCTTGGCTACTGAGCACATGTGGGGTTGACACCCTGCGTTTGGTCCGAAGCCTCATCTCACCCTGTACTCTTACCAATGCCACTTATGATGAAATCATCTGGGCGCTGAACAACTATTTTGTGCCAAAGCCGTCCATGTTGGCCAGGCACATGGATTTCTGTGGCTGCTCACAGAAGCCAGGTGAGACTGTGGCTGCCTTCATGGCCGACCTCTGCAGACTGGTGGTCAGCTGTGAGCTCACATCAGTCAAGGACAACCTCCTGACAAACTTTGTGTGGGGGGTCTGCGAGCCTAAGCTACGCCGGAAGCTGGTTGCCCTCTCCAACGTAAATTTGGAAAGGATTTTCCAGACTACCTGTGCTTTTGAACAAGCACAGATGGACCAGCAAGGCTCCACCTTTTCTACACACTGCACCACTGTCCTCCGGCTCTGAGGCATCCAATGATGACGATGTCCTCCAGCTCTGCTGCCACTCACCAAGCGCATCACCAAGGATGGCCACTGACAGGAGCAATGATGCCGGATTCAGATCAGCCATCCCGTCCACCGCGCTACCCCATCCTGGCTCCACAGCCCCGTGTGCCAGCTGTGGTGACCCACATGACTGCCGGACCTGTTGGTTCCGGGACGCAAAGTGCTGGTCATGCAGCAAAAAGGGGCACATTGTCCAGGCTTGCTGCTCCCGGGCCACCCGATGCACTCAAGCAGCTCACTCGGAAAACACCGACCTACACTCAACGTCTGTATCCCACCACCAGGTAATGAGCTTGCCCAGGGATGCCCCAAATAAGATTTTTGTGCCAGTCTCCATAGAGGGGTCCCCTGCTCTATGGAACTTGATATGGGGTCTGACTACTCTATAATTTTGGTGGACACCCTTTGCAAATTATGCCCACAGGGGGGACCCCAGCTGAGGAAACCAATGGGACTGCAATTGTGGGACTTTCAAAAGAACCCCATCACTATTAAGGGCCTGGGCAAGTTCAGGGTCCAGTTTAAGGACTTTGAGGGATTCTTGGACCTCCTGGTGGTGGAGGGAAAACTCTCCAGCTTGTTGGGACTGTCCTGGTTTGGGCCCCTGGGATTGGGAGTGACGGGGGTGAACCAGCTCCTCGGCACAGACTTCAGGGCAGTCTGTGATGGATTCCCAGCTGTTTTTGATGGTGCACTAGGTACTTACACACACACACCGTGTCCCTGGACCTCAACCTGGCAGTCCAGTTGATCCACCTAGCAGCTAGGCAGCCTCTGCTGGTGGTCCGCCCAAAAATTGATAAGGAACTGGACTGGTTGGTGGCTCAGGGGGTTTTAGAGCCAGTCTCCGACACCCAGTGAGAAACCCCCATCATGACCCCGATGAAGCAGAATGGGGACATCAGAATCTGTGCAGATTACAAATGCACAGTCAATAAGGCGCTTCAGGACCATGCATACCTGGTGCCGGTTATCAGTCAGGTCCTTGCTTCACTAGCAGGCACACATGTTTTCAGGAAGCTGGACTTGGCCCAGGCCTACCAGCAGCTCCCTGTAGGTCGAGGGTGCGGTTTTACTGGGTATTTAAGCAGGCCTCTGGCCCTCCGTTTTCATGTCATCTTCTCCCTTCAATAAACTACTTGTGCTGAATTTACCGAAATGCGTCTCTGAATCCAGTACTTTTCACTCCCTCTGTTGTCCTCTTAAGAGGGCTTCATGCATTCTGTCCATGAACTCTTCACCTTCTCTTACGAGATAGGGTGTGATAAGCATGACTCAAGTCCTTGTATCTTCTCCTCCAGTAAGGCAACCAACTTACACTTGCTACCAGTGTAATTACCATTACCCTCAGTTAAGAAAACAAACATGGCATGGACTTTGTAGGTCACTACCTCAGCTCCAGGGACTGTGGTGACTCAAAGGTTAAGACACTGAATAGAAGAAGAAGAAGAAGAAGAAGAAGAAGAAGAGGAGGAGGAGGAGGAGATTGGACTTATATCCCACCCTTCACTCACTTGGAGTCTCAGAGTTGCTTACAAACTTCTTTCCCCTCCCTTCCCCACAACAGACACCCTGTGAGGTAGGTGGGGCTGAGAAAGCTCTGAGACAACTGTCCTTGAGAGAACAGCTGGTACAGAGCTATGGCTTGCCCAAGGTAATCCAGCAGGTGCAAGTGGAAGAGTGGGGAATCAAACCCAGTTCTCCCAGATTAGAGTCCACACAATTAACCACTACACCAAACTGGCTTTCCTGCAGACTGGAAGGTCAGTAGCTTGGCAGTTTAAGATCCAAGCGCTGTGTGATGTAGTGAGCTCTCATCTCTGGCCCCAGCTCCTGCCAACCTAGCAGTTTGAAAGCAAGAAATTGCAAGTAGATAAAAAGGTACCACTTTGGTGGGAAGGTAACAGTGTTATGTGCACCTAGGCATCTAGTCATGCTGGCCACAACATGACCATGGAAAAAGTCTTTGGTCAGCGCTGGCTTTTTGCCTTGGAAATGGAGATGAACACCACCCCTGGAGTCAGATTCGACTTGCTTTCAAGCAAGGGAAACCTTTACCTTTACCTTACCTCAGCCCCTTCACCAGCCATGTTCCTTCAGTCCGTATAGGAAGTGGCCCAGTCTTTCCTGCACTCCGTGAAACTTCCCTGACAACACCTGCACAAAACTCTCCCTTTTTGATGTTGCTCCTATTTGCTTGCTACAGATCACTAGCTTTGTGGTGGAGACCCCACCCTCAGTCAACTCTGATCAGTTGACTCAAGTCAAGTGACTCACCTTAACCAGCAGAAACAGGAAAAAGATGCAAAACACAGTAGACAAAAACAAGCCTCAACTCACTCAGGATAGAACCTAACACCAGAACCAAGTAGCCATGCACAAATTTTCCACCAGAATCAAACAGCCAAATCAAGTAAATTAATTACAAGCCACATCCATGGTGTTTCCTCCTGCTGACTTCCACACAACACAAGCCACCTGAAAAGTACTGAGTTCTTGGCACCATGGATGAGTGAGACAGCGTAGTGATCAGCTCTTTAGTTTACTGGTACAACAAGCATGCTTAACTGGCCAAAGTGGCCAACTATGTACACACCCAGGAAACACCCCTGGTCCCACCTACAGTCCTATTGGGAGGTTTGAATTTCCCACCAAGATCTTACTGGAGGACTGGAGGAACCCTAGGATCCTTGGCCCTTATTGTTCTAGGAGCCAAGCTCTGGGCTACTCTTGCTGGCGCCTAGTGGCGGCCAGCAGACACAACACCACCAATGCTCCCTCTAAGATGTGGAGTCTGTGAGCAAAAATTCTACTTTGTGAGCTACTGGCATTAAAGTTGTGAGTGAGCGATTTGGCTACTGCATACCTTAGTTTGTTCTGGAGCCATCCTTCCTGAGCTAAGACAGAAATCTGTGAGCTGGAGACTAAAAAACTGTGAGCTAGATTACACTAATTCATCTTACAGGGAACACTGTAAAGCCACACCTGTGGTATTACCACCTGCTTCACTCCGACACAAAACTCTGTTTGCTCCTCCAGTTTGCTCACTCCAGATCTAATGATCTAATCAGAAAGTTTTTGACTAGTCCTAGAGTAGTAATAATTCTCTTTTGATTCTGTGCATTTAATATAGAAACAAAAAGCCCCCCCCCCATTTATTATTACAATTCAAATTTAATTATGCGGTTCCAGCAGTAATCTGAATACCTTGTGTGTGTGCGGGGGGTGTCTTTCAGTTTGTTGATCAATCCTACTTTTCTTTATTCTCCCCTACCCATCCTCTATTCTTTCATCCCTAACATTTTACTTGCAATTTCTTATTTTGTATTTGCTAAGAACCTTGTACATAAAGGTTGGCATGCTTTGTTATAGAACTTTTTAAAAAATTAACAAATAAAATGTTAAAAGATCTAACATTCCTTTGAACTGTAATTTTTAACAAAAATGTTTTCAACATTTATCCTTTAACTGGCTCAAAACTTCAGAAATATTTTTTCTTTATTTGACTCAGGAAACAAACAATAAAGTGAACAAGTTTTTTTCTGCCAAGATTTAGAAAGAAAAAAAAAGAGTCTGCCAGCTTTCATGTTGTTCAATACTGGATTCTTTTTTGCCTTATCCTACTGTCAACATTCCTTGACTTGAAATGGAATATCAGGCTTGTCCTCCTAGATGGCAACTTCCACTTTTTAACGCTTTTCTTTCTTAAGTTGGACTCATGGTATGTGTGTGATAACAAAAAGCATTCAGGCTGGCTTCTATAATGGCCATAAAGTTCTGCTTCCAGCCATAACTAAAAGAGCACAAATCAGAAAGTGGCAGCAGATGCTTGAAGTAAATGCCCATGATGTTTAGCAGGAGAACATATTAAATCAGCAACCCTGTCACCAATCAATCATTATATCATGCTCAAGGCGCTACTTCTTCCCATATGTCTGCAACTTTTAAACACAGAATCGAGTGATGGGTTTGTTAATCTTTCTGTGAGATTGGATGAATGGATACATCTATGGCTATCCAAAAGGTAATGGTGGAGTTAACATGCATTTTTACTTTGAAAGGGTTTGGATTTAACACGTAATGAAATGAAAGAGAGTAGTTCTTCCCCCTCAGCTATCCAAGCAAAGCAAAGCAAACTACAAACCTAAAATGCTTTTGTCTTCATGGCTTTCCAAAAAAACTGGGTGACAGCTACCTGTAATTAGTGCTTAAACTTTAAATGCCTCACAGACCAGTATGAACCAGTTCAGTTTGCAAACCAACCTCCTGGTTCATGTTCATGATGCATTTCCAATAGCTAACAATGCCTGTCCCTTTCAATCAAGAGTGTACAAAATAATTATTTGAGAGCTTGGGGAAAATGTATATTTGATTTTTGGAGAAGTGTTGTGAACATGAACTTCATTATTTAAAGGCTATTGTTTTGTTCTGATGTACAAATGTGTTATTCTTTGACCACAGGATATTTTTGGAATAGCCATCTAAACAGAGATCCAACTAACTGTTGTGAACAGATTCCCCAAGTAAGCTGCTATCATGTCACTAGGCTTACCTATTAGTAGTTCAGTGGCCACCTGAGGAAAACCTGGAAGTGAAGTCACATTGTTCCCAAAGGTCACCCCTATGTCCCTGCCCCACCTGGTCTCTTGCTGGTTGCCTGGCTAAACTAGGCCTAGAAACCTTACTAGTCACTACTGTGCTAAGTAAAACTCAAATTAGGATGTGATATGGATAGAGTAAAAGAAGAGTGGGGGAGATAATTCACAAGAATTTGCTCTCTGCCATAAGGTGATATCCTGAAAATACTGTAAAACATGCTCCAAAGGAGGGGGGAGGACCTCCAAAGAATCAGCAGAAACATATCCATATCATCAACTACAGATGCAATCTTTATTAATTTGACCTTTTCTTCAGGGACACTCTATATCTTTTACTTTCAGTTTTCACATCCACTGATTCTGTGGTCCTTCAGTTTGCTTATTATTTGTTTTGAAACATAATTATGATTGGATTCAAATCAAAAGAAGATGCCCAATCTAAAAAAGACAACCTAATCACAGATGGGTGGAAGGGGCATAGATTGCTTATTAAGAAATTAGGTGGAGTGGTTCATTTGTATATCCTTTAGCTTGCTCAGAATAATAACTAGATTTGCATTCATGAAAATAAAAACATGAATAATTCTTGTCTGAGAATGGGAATAAAGAGCATTATTTATGCAAAGTTAGCCAAATGAATGTTAAGGCAAATCACAACTGATATTTTAATTGCTCAGCAAAATCCTGAATAACCATTAATCACAATGGAAAAACAATAATGATAATTTTGCTAATGTTATGTTGTATTCTCTGTTATGCCCAAATTAAATATATTGTTCTCTTTTAAGAATTTACTACTTCAAATACACAAGAAGAACCTACTATGTATAAGCAGGAATGATTTTTTTCCCAATGTGTTCTGACATAGTCTTCACCAGTCATGGAATTTTCCAGGGGCAGCACTTACCAGGACTGGTTTGCTTTGAATAGAAGCTCCCCAAAGATTTAAGGTGTTTTTATAGTATTCGATTAAGTAATAAATGTAGAAGTATGGCATACATGGAGGCAAAGCTGCACTTCTACAGGGCAGCAGATCCAGTACCTCACATCAGCTCTTCTAACAGATCCTGCACCCTAAAGTGCTTAGCCAACACACATTGTGTGTCCATTTGCTTTTCCATCTTTCTCTTCTAGAATCCAAAATTATTCTTTTTCCATACTCCAACATACTCCTGACTGAGGTGTTACCATTTTTAAGAAACGTACATTCATAATTGCATGTGCATGTGCAAGCATGCAAGTGTGTGTATATTATGCTTCCTTTCCATGAAGGTTGAACCCTCCATTGGAAGAAAATCATTTTTAGTGGTGGAAGAAAGGCTCTGTCCAGTGAAAGCAATCCAAATCTATACACATATTTAAAAAATCAAGAGCACCCAGAGAAGTGTCTTATTTTGGTTGTTTCAGAGTGGTCTAACTGTAACAGGGCAGTAAATGTTTTCAGGACAGTTTTCATGAAAGAAATGAGGCTGTAACTTAACACATTCACACAGAAACTCCAAACTAAGCATGGTTTTTTTAAAAAAAATGAAAAAAAATGGGACAAGACTCTGATATCCTTCATTCATGTGGGATTAAAGAGAATACAGTATTTTGTACAGAGTGCTTAATTGGTTCAGAAGAATTACGGACCGAAAGCACATTAAAGGAACAGCACTATAGCTGGCTTTTCCATTATACTTTCTCACAGAAAAAATGTAAGACAGTGAAATAGGGCCATCCACATACAAAGAAGGTTTCTGTGTACTAGAAGGCTCCCTAGATATGCAGGAAAATGTTAATTTTTTAAAAAAAGAAAATATCTCTAAAGATGACCTAACAAAGATGGGTCATTCTAACATCCCTCTATGAGACAGGAAGTGTTGAGTGGATTTGGAAAAAAGGAAAAGGGGGTGGGGTTCAAGCTGGTAACATTTCATGGTACCCTGGATTTGGGCTGAAAAATACATGCCATGCAGCAGACACCTTCAGACTGCAGTTTCTCTGTAATGGATTTAGAACGATGAATCCCTGTTTAGAAGTGTCAGGGGAGTGCACTATAAGACATGCAATCCCCAACACCAATTCTTCTTCCTTCCCTCAACCCCAACTCTCCCATTTGGTATAATAAGAAAAAATAATTTAAAAAATCATCCTTCATTGCAACACAGGTCTAGGGATACATAGCTGGATGCTATAAAGCATCTCCTAAAACAGAGAAATTCCAAGGAACAGCAAGAACACCATTACTTGTGAAGTGCATTGGGATTATTTCCCTACTGGAAGAATATCATGTGTATGAAATAACTTGCAGCTGCTCAATGAGAAAGGAGTTCACAGCTCCCACTGCCACCAGAATAGCTCCATTACAATAAACACAACTATGATGTGTGCTTGGAGTTTGTTGCCATTTAATTATTTAGTATGCTAATCTCATTAACAGTTTTTGTTGGTTTACTCAGTGACAACATTAACAAACAGACATTGGCATGAATATACATCGGAATACATCATTATATAATTATACGTCCCAAACAAATGTGTTCATTTTTAACACTCTACCACATAGTCTTCTGTTTTGAATGGCAGGTAATAAATAAAATTCTGTTTCTTAAAATATAATAATAAGTCTAGCCATCTGCCTTTGAAAACTTCTTCATCTGTGCTGAGACAACTTCCTGGTTGCTTTGTTTGTATAACTGTGTTCTATACTTGCCATTCAGTCTTGACTTGGGAAAAAGCATAAATCCAGCTGGTAAAACTATACTTTTTGAAAACACAGCAAATAATGATCAGAGTTTTGCATTTTAAATTTTAGGTATATCTTATCTAGGAATCAGTTCAATGTTCTTTTGGGTTAATTCAGTCTTAACCCCATGCTGACACCCCAAGTTATTAATTTCTGTGTATTTGCTGTTTCTAATGGTCTCACAGGCTTTACTCAGCAGAATGCACAACATGATAAAACCCAAGAAGATTAAAATCCTATGAGAAGGAAAGGGAAGGGGAAGAAAAATGCATTGAAGAGAGGCAGCATGAACTCCTCCATTCCACGTACACATGCTTAAACAAAATTGGCTGCAGCATTCTCCACTGAGGCCTGAGATCCAAGAGTCTTTGTTTCTTAGGTCCACTCAGAATCTTGGAAAGCTTTTCTCAGCAACTGCTAGAAGGAACTCTGCAGAGCAGAGCCAGCAAGTAAGCAACAGGAAAATGAGATCACCAAACAGGGACTAGATGAATTTATCTTGATTGTATTTTTACTAGAATCTGCTGTATTGCATTTATTTGCATTTGCAGGTTTTATTATCTATTCAAGCTTGAATGCTATGTTTGTGTATGTAGTGATCTGCCTTGAGTCCTCTGTTGAACAGAGGGTGTAGGCTATAAATAAGTAACAAGCAAACAAGCAAATAAATAAACAATTCTTAATCTCTCTGTACAAGGGCTTACTCTTGCCAAATATTAAACACCAATCCTACCTTATAAAATAAGATGGCTGTTCCCTAGGCAGCCCTGATAGTTATTGAATCGGTGACTCACTTTGGTACTGCCACTTCAGCAGACCAGAAAGTTGTCTTAAATGCTGCTTTTCAAATTAGCATACAGAGCTCTGCCCCTCTCCAACCCCAGGTGGTAACCATTCCTGCAAGCCTGCCAATAGATGAGCACATTATTATAAAGAATATCAATGTGTGTTTTGAGCACCAGATGACAGCCCAATAGAAGAGGACAGGAAGGAGAGACACAGGAACAGCGGAACCTGTGCTGAGAAGCAGGGGTTTAATCCATGATAAGGTGCTAGGTTTTCACAGGTAAACATTTTTTCATTTAGTTTTTGTTTGTATTTCCATGAAGCCGCACCCCTCAAAAAGTTGAAGATGGCAAGGCAAAGCTTTTCATATCACCAGGGATATCATTAACTACTTTTGCAAGATCCCATAACTATACTTTTACAAGAGACGGGACCTGCAACACTCACAGGGAGGGAGAAGAGCAGATCTAGTAGCCGCAGGTGAGTCTTCTCCCCCACCCCACCCCATCCCACCCACCCTGGCATCCACGGTGAGGCCTGGGCCCGCCAATTCCTTCCCCCCCAGCTCCAGCCAATTCCTTCCCCCGGCTATAGTGGTGAGATCCACTCGAGCCACCAATCTCCCCCAGCTCCAGCTGATTCCTTCCCCCTACAGCCAATCCCCCCCCCCTGCACTATAGCGGCAAGTTCCCAGACCGTTCTCTGCCACAGTTCCCAGAGCATTCCCTGCACATGCGCAGGGAATGCTCTTTAACTTGGGGGGGATTTAAATATCCCCACAAAAGGTTTTTTTAACTTTCAAAAAAAATTTGCACATTTTTTTTTGTGCAGAAAAACCTCCCCCCCAAGTGCCCCCACCATGGATTTAGATATCCGCATGGAGGGGGACACTTGCTTATTAGATATATAAATGACACTGATTTGAAATTATTCCTCTGGCAACTTGATCATAATTTCATTTGCCAGATACTCCCTTTCTCTCCCCCTTCTTTGAAAGGTAAACATTTTAGGTGCAGCTATTGAATTTTTTACTGTTGTGTTTGTGTTAATAACTATGGTTATCTATGAAAGGGCTCTGGTATCCTAATGCTCCACTTCTTATTGGCTGACTAATAAAGACTCCCATTGGTCCTGAAGCCAATCTAGGTACCCAATTGCTGAGCCCTGATGGGTCCAATAATATTGTTTGTATATAGTTACATTGTTGAAAGTTATTTGCTGGAACCGTATATGTTAGAGTGTCGCTCTCATAGAGATGTCTTAGAGCTGAACGATGTTATGAATAAAAGCCTGTTTGTTGGATTCATCGCCTCCTGACTCAATACTTAATACTGGTGATGAGGATGGGATCCCAGTCCTATCTGAACAGCTGAAATCACTCTGCCTGCCCAGCTGAAATCACTAAGGGCGCCCAGAGCTAAATCACTATGGGCATGGCTAAATCACTATGGGCATATTGAGCCGTTTGACCCAAAGGTTGGGAACTGGGAGTCATACCTCGATCATTTTGAATGCTACCTCATAGCAAATCGTATTGATGGAAACAATGTCTGCCGCACCACTTTTCTGAGTACATGCGGCCAGGCTGTATTCGACATCGCTTGAGATCTAGTCACCCCCTCTAAGTTACTCAAGACCCCTCTCGGCATCATCAAGGCTTGGCTGACTGAGTACTTCACCCCAAAGATGTCAGCTGCTGAGCACCGATGCATGTTCCATCAGTGGAACCAGAAGGAGGGTGAGTCTGTCACAGAGTACCTCACTGCACTGAGGCAGGCTGCTCAGGACTGTCACTTCATCAATCTGAAGTCCGTCCTTCTAGATCGGCTGCTCTGTGGCCTCCTAGACGAAAGCGTTAAGCGGGCCCTACTCTTACTTAAGACTCTCAGATATGAATCGGCCCTCGAAGAGGCTCTGAGAGTAGAGGCCGCCAACCTATCCCTCCGCGAGCTGCAATTGGGTCCCCAAAGCCACACGTCATGCCGCTCAGACACTGTACACCATGGCAGTACCGCTGATTCCGATGATGCCCAGGATGACCAATCTGATGCATCCAATGATGGAGTCTACAATGCGAGGGCCAGTCAGAAGCTATCGCAAAAGCCCATGCCGCTCTCAAAAAAGCCCGCAAAGAAAATGCTGTGCTGGTTGCGGTGGTGTGCATGCGCGTAGAGACTGTCAATTTCGCAATGCCATCTGTCATGTGTGTGGTAAAGTGGGCTACCTTGCCAAAGTCTGCCATTCATCACAAGGTCGTGATGCTCCAGATGAGTTCCAGCATACACGAGGGTCTGTGCATTCCCCCAGCCGATTGTATTGTTCTAAGTTTTCACGGTTGTTCGAGCAAAGACCAAGGCACAACAATGGAGCAAGTGTGTCCGAGGATTACACCAACTGCCTATATATCCACCAAGGGCTGCATCCATGTCTGAAAATCAAAGCCACCATCTTTATTGAAGGTCGGGCATGTCAGATGGAAGTAGACTCTGGGTCCATGTTGTCCATCATCTCATGGAGCACCTTCCAACAGGTCTGTCCGCGGTTCTCTGCTCACTGCCTTCAGAAATGCACACTGCAGCTTTTCAACTTCCAAAGGCACTGAGTTCCAGTCGTCGGCATCACCACAGTCCAGGTCAAATATAGAAAGTTCTCCAGCCACCTGAACTTGCTCGTGGTGGAAGGTCGCCGCACAAGCCTTATAGGTTTGGACTGGTTTGCTGCCTTGGGCATTGATGTGATTGGCGTGAATCACATTAATCAGCAGCCTTTTACGGATTTTGAGGCAGTTTCCTGAGGTGTTCAAAGCAGAGCTAGGCTGCTACAAGGGTCCCCCAGTTCCTTCAACCTGGATCCTGCTGTACAGCCACTCTGCCTCAAGCCCAGACGCTACCCCGTCGCTTTCAAGCCCAAGATTGATGAGCAGATCGATAAACTGTTGGCCTAAGGTATTCTCGAGCCAGTTCCCAATGCCAAGTGGGAAACACCCACTGTCACTCCTCTCAAGCCCAATGGCTCCGTTCGCCTGTGCACCGACTACAAATGTACCATCAACAGGGCCCTGCAGCTGCACACATACCCAGTTTCTGTGGTGAGTCACCTTCTAGCCTTGGTCTCCAGGGGCCATGTGTTTGCCAAGATCGACCTAGCCCAGGCATATCAGCAGTTGCCGGTGGATGCAGCCATGGCTGAGGCGCAGACTGTTATAATGCACCGAGGTGTTTTTAAGGTGAACCGGCTGCAGTTTGGGGTAAGCATCACCCCCAGCATATTTCAAGAACTTATGGAGCGCCTTCTTCGAGGTCTGCCCAGCATTGTGCCCTATTTCTATGACATCTTAATTGCCGGGACTTCTGATCTTGAACTGGCTACTCGGGTGCGAGAGGTCCTTTGTCGGCTACGGGAGGTTGGCCTTCGGCTCAAGAAGGAGAAATATGAGTTCTTCGTCCCTTCCATTCAATTCCTGGGCTACCTCCTAGATGCAGAGGGCATCCACCCTGCTCCGAACAAGGTTGCCGCGATCCGCAAGGCACCCCCACCAAAATCTAAGAAAGAGCTGCAGTCCTTTTTAGGGCTCCTGATCTTTTATCATGGCTTTTTGCCCAACAAGGCAGCTCTTGCTGAACCACTCCATCGTCAGATTGACAAATCGGCTCCCTGGGCATGGAGTCACCGAGAACACATATCCTTCCAAGCTGTCAAAGATCTCCTTACCTCCGATGCCATCCTCATAGACTACAATGAAAAGAAGCCCCTCGTCTTAGCCTGTGACGCGTCACCTTATGGGATCGGGGCCGTACTTAGCCACTGGTTGCCATCCGGCCGAGAGGCCCATATTGTCTTCTATTCAAGGACTTTATCTGCTGCTGAGAGAAATTATGCCCAGATAGACCAAGAGGCACTAGCAATCATGGCTGCTGTGAAAAAATTTCACAATTTCATATACGGGCGTGATTTTGAAATTATCACCGACCACAAGCCATTGCTCGGCATCTTCACAGCTGATCATCAACCCCTCAAATCCTGTCACCCTGGATGATGCGACACAGTGTATGCCGGAACTATGGGGCAGGTCCATACTGGGTCCCAGCTGTTATCCTGCACTCAACAGGCCCCATATCTTACAAGGTACAGGATGATGCAGGGCAGGAGAGCACAGGAGGATGAATTGCAATGATCCCCAGTTCCTGAGCTGGACCAGCAATTGCAGTGCCCCCCAGTTCCTGAACTGGATTGTCGTTTGCAGTGCACCCCAGTTCCTGAGGCCAGCTCAGGAGGTCTCCTGGCACAGCGAAACACCAGTGCCCAGGAGGACCGCCTGACAGAGGGCATTCCCATGCCATCTTCCACCCTGGACCTTCAAGAGGAACCAACTGCTGATCCTCTGCCTGTTCGAGATGTGGTAGGCCCCCTACTGGAGTGAGGGCATACCCTGGAACTGTCAGAGCTCCTGAACTTGATGGACCGCTCTCACTTGAGTCCACCACCACAACGCACACCAGCCCAGAGAGAGTTTCCAAACTTAGCAGGGCATTCTCCATCGGGTCTGCCCTTGCCGCACCAGTCCCGGCAGACCAGGCAACCACCTAAGGGACTTCGTTGTTTAAACTTAGGGGGGAGGAGTGTTGTGTTTGTGTTAATAACTATGGTTTAACTATGGCTATTAGATATATAAATGACACTGATTTGAAATTATTCCTCTGGCAACTTGATCATAATTTCATTTGCCAGATACTCCCTTTCTCTCCCCCTTCTTTGAAAGGTAAACATTTTAGGTGCAGCTATTGAATTTTTTACTGTTGTGTTTGTGTTAATAACTATGGTTATCTATGAAAGGGCTCTGGTATCCTAATGCTCCACTTCTTATTGGCTGACTAATAAAGACTCCCATTGGTCCTGAAGCCAATCTAGGTACCCAATTGCTGAGCCCTGATGGGTCCAATAATATTGTTTGTATATAGTTACATTGTTGAAAGTTATTTGCTGGAACCGTATAAGTTAGAGTGCCGCTCCCATAGAGCTGTCTTAGAGCTGAACGATGTTATGAATAAAAGCCTGTTTGTTGGATTCATCACCTCCTGACTCAATACTTAATACTTACCCATGCAAATACAACACATACTCAAAACTATTGCTGAGTCTCACAAACTTGCTGATGACATGCTGCCTGAAAACAGTCTCTTGGTATTTATTTGTGTATCGGTATACATTCTAATAGCAATGCAGATTCAGCATCTTACAATAATACAAGAGGAAGAACGTATTATTCCCACTTTAATGGAATAGTGATTCAAGTTTAAATTACCACCATATTTTTTAATCTTTTCCTGATAAACTGGTACATCATATCTTTTGCCCGAATCAGGTGTTATATTTGTTTCAACTTCTGCAATTCATTGGACGTTGCATTCATGTAAATGATTCCATTGTAATTTATTGATGTTGTAGGCAGTAATGAAAGGATGAATGAAGTAGCTATGAAAATAACAAGCCAACACTGGGAACCAAATCAATTACTGTGGAAAATATCATTTGGGTCATGTCTCCTCAGTCAATTATTCCCTGAAGCATATATTACAGCCTTAATTTAAGTGGCAGAATATCATTCTTCTGTAGCTTGTTTCTATGCATGCTTATTTTACAGCACTGCACTCATGCAAACTGATTGATTGATTTATTGATTGATTGGGTTTTATTGTGTTTTTATTTGTTGTCAGCAGCCCTGAGGCTGCTTTTTGCAAAATGCAGCAGACAGAAGATAAACTGAAATCAATAAAAAAAACTAAATAAATAAATAAACGGAAGTGCTAGGGATACAGCATGATAATACTGGATTTTAATTTTGAAGTTAGCTTTTTTTTTTACTTAGTCGAATTTTTGGATCTTATCTTCCCCTGATCAAAGTATACTCTGAATTGGTAAAACAGAGCTTGAACTATAAGTACTGATGGAAAGTGTGGTATGAAAGAATTTAGATAGGCAATGATATGTATATGGCTCTTCTTTTTGGGAAGTGAAATAACATTGTGAACTTGAGTATTATTTGATTTCCCCGTTTGCTGAATTTATGACAAGAAGGGTTGTCCTAAGGATTTATTTGAGATGGGGTTGAGATCCATAGATGAAAGGTATTGATATTCAATAACACAAATTGCATCTAAAGTTTGGTCCCTTCTGATCCCACAGTGAGTGTATCCTCTAACTCATTTTCCTTGCAACCTCTCAATATCTTTTCTTATAGTTTATGGACTAATTATAGCCAGAGAGCACTAGGGTGTGGACAAGTACAGTCAGTAATTCAGCCATGACAAAAAAAAAATGAAAAAGTCATACATGCAAAGCCAGTGATATTATCTCATGCTTATATGTAATACTAAACAATTTCTGCTTCAAAGATCTCATGGTTTTGATATCAGTGAAATTAAGTATCAGTGGAATAAGATATTCAAAAGACACAGTCACTAAGGATTGCTTAGCATTAACTTCAAGCTTAGATTTTTCAATTCTACGCAGATGTCTCAAATATATTCTACAGCATTTTAAAGAGTTCAGGTTTTTTTCAATATAAACATCATGATTATATTTTATGGTCATAATCTAAGAAGAAGAAGACTTAATCCTCCCTTCTAGAAGTGCTGAGGGTAAAAAATTAAGCCAGGCCAGAATGAAGGCTCTGTGGTATTTGGGGACTCAATGGTATAAAGGTAGTTTGCTGATACAAAGTTTATAGTGGTAGTTTGTCCTCAACAACATCTACCCAACTTGAGCAGTTGATATCTAAAAAGATTAAGGGGGCTAATCCAGTTGGATTTAAGTTTAGCTTGAGCCAAAGGCATAGTGCCAGATAGCAGCTATGTGCTGCTAGTGATACTTGCCCTGACTCTATTCTAAGAATTGTGTTTGGTGCACAGCAAGGGACACTAAATATGCTCCTTAGGAATCTGGACTGTATGGCTTCTAGGGTTTGGGTGTCTTTATATAAACAAATTTGTGACCCATACAGAAGTTTGAATAATACTCTGGCTTGAAAAACTTTAATGGTGTAAGGAATGTGCGAGTCCCCCTTCATAAAGAAAAATCTCAAGGTAGGACTTCCGGTCGGGGAAAATGGAGATTTGACGCACCCTGTAATTGTTCAGGGTGGACGGTGGTTCTTTCTGACAGTTTGGGGGATTTTTTAGCACCCGATGCAACCCTCCCCAGGCAGTGGAGTGTCCAGCAAGCAACACGACCCGAGAGAGAGTTGAGATCGATGAGCGATAAGTCTCAGAGGAGATTTATTGCCACTTTGGTCTCCTCCCCTAGTATGGGTTCTGCAAGCAACTCTAGAGAACTGAACCGGGCTGATTTATTCAGCATAAAACCTCCACTCCCCTGATTTCTTGACTAAAAGAAGACAAATTCTAATTTGTGAAGCTTCACCTTTACCCAAGTAACATCTAAAGGTAACAAAAAACTTTTTGCTCACTGGTACCATGTGGTTGGGAGCGAGGAAAACAGAGAGATAAGCAGAGCACCAGTTGAATAGACTGAGACTTTTTCCTGTTGTAAAAGAACTGGATTTTAGCTAAAAACTGCATGAAGAGCATTTTGTTTACCATTCCTGTGGTCGCGGAGGAGAGGGCTGGAAAGACCGGAGGTATTGCAAGATCTGTATAGGCAAGAGCTGTATTAAATAACAGGAAGAGATGTCTGGCTGAGAGTAGAAAAGAAGAACTGAAGAGGAAGGGACTTGGGAGGACTGCATTAAGTAAGAAGCACTTCCAGGTGAAAGAGAACCAGGAAGCAAGATTTATGACCTGTACCATAGAGAAAAGATGTCCGCCATTTTGTGGAGGACTAAAACTTCAAAGTTAAATATCTTGAAAAATAAACACTTGTGAGCGGCAAAAATAACGGCATTTGTCAAAGCTCTAAAGGACTGATTGATAGAGCCTAAGAACATTAGAATCGGAAGATACCAAAAATCGGCTTTTTTTTAAGAGGCAAAAACAGAGCCTGAACAGAGAAAACGGGCAGCAACTTGGTCAGCAGCTAAGATGCCTACCAGAAAAGATACTGAAATAGTGGCTATGATAGAGGCAATGGAGAAAAGGATGATGGAAGCTTTAAGCGATCTTAGCCAGCAAAACCAACAATCAGACAAGAAAATAAACGGCTTAGCTGAGCAAGTGGACAAGAATTTTGGAGACCTAAAGACTGAATTTCAAAACCTGGCAAAGAAATCGAAAGAGATGGAAAGTAAAATGCTTGTTTTGGAAGAAAATATTCAAAAAGTGACAAAGGAGAATTGTAGAGTGGAAACAATGATGGTATACAAGGAGATGCAAAACCACTTAAGATTTAGAAAGATAGGTGAAAAGATGGGTGAGGATATATTCACAAGGATTATTGAAGCTTTGAGTGATTATTTGAAAGATGAAGAAGAGGACTTAAAATCTAATATCAACCTGGTCTACAGAGTTAATTCAGAGTATGCTAGCAAGAAAAATCTGCCGAGAGATGTGGTAGTGCAATTTACAACCAAGAGAGTAAGAGAACTGATCTACAGAAAATGCTTTAAGGAATCTTTTGAAGTGAATGGAGACAAAGTAATTGTGATGAAAGAGCTCCCTAGAGCTATGTTGCAAGACAGGAAGAAATTTAAACGGTTGATAGATAAGCTGAAACAGAAAAAAATATAGATTCAGATGGGAGATTCTTGAAGGCGTAAGTTTTAACTATCAAAGTACACGAGTTGTAATTAAGAATGCGGGAGAGATGCTTTCCTTTTTGACAGAAAATATTGAAGAATTTGGAGACATTTAATTCAAAGCCATTATGGATTACAAAGTACTTTCATGGAATGTAAATGGACTAAATTCACCTAATAAGCGTAAATTGTTGGACATTGGCTTGAAAAACAGAAATGTAATGTGATTTGTCTACAAGAAGTGCATATTAAAAAACAAGATTATAAATATTTGACCAGGAAAAAATTGGGAGAAGAATTTTCCTCATTAGCGACTATAAAGAAAAAAGGAGTAGTAACCTATGTCAAGAAAGAATTGGATCCAAAAGAAATTTTTAAAGATAAAGAAGGTAGATACATTGCAATAGAGATAACTATGCATAGCAAAAAAAATCTTGATTGTGAATATCTATGCACCTAATGGAGCAAAAGAAAAGTTCTTTAAGGACTTAATTGTTGAATTGGACCAAGTTAACTATGAACATTTAATTTTGATGGGTGACTTTAACGGAACTGTAAATAACAACATGGACAGATGTTCATTTTTTTTTAATTGTTTTTATTAGGTTTTTCTTTTTAACAGTGAATAAAATTAAACAACCAAAAACAATATTCTTATGATATAAGCTGAACCATCATTAAACTTGATCTAACCAACTCAAAAACTTAGACCATGTACAAGCCAGATCTACGTTACATTCTGAATTCAACAAAAAACTCATTTTATCTAATTCTGCCCATTCAGTTAATTTGTTAATTATATCTTCTCTTCCCGGTAGAACAGCTGATTTCCAAACTTTAGCCCTTGTTATACGTGCCGCTGTAAGTATATAAGTTATTAACTTCAAATCAACCGTTACCAAATTATCCGTTAACATATTTAATAGAAAAGCTCCTGGTTCTAATTCTATGTCAATGTCCACTATTTCCACAATCAACCTCTTAATCATAGTCCAATACTTCTTCATTTCTACACAGGTCCACCACATATGATACCACGTTCCCCAAACCTTCCCACATACCCAACATTTAGGTGATGTAGTGTTGAAACATTTATTTAATTTGTCTGGCGACCAGTGCCATCTGTAGAACATTTTAAGTATGTCTTCTTTATAGCTTACAGTTTTCAAAAATTTAATCGATTTCCAAATCTTAGTCCATCTATTTATATCTACTGTGTGTCCGAAGTCTTCCATCCATTTAACCATTACTGTTTTTCTATAGAAACCTTGTTTTTTATCTTCTTTAAATCTAGATTTTAATTGGTTAATTTCCAACCATGTTAAATTAATGTTTAATTCTTCCTGAATTTGGGTCTCAGATTTCAGATTATCCTTATTATCTAATAACATTTCATATTTTAAATTTTTATTAGACATCATTAAAGAGGGTTTAATAAAGGCTTCAAGAGGTGAAACCCATTTGGGTATCTTTTCATAAAATCTCTCTGACATTCAACCAGTTCTTCATCAGTGCTGCTCTGAGTGGGTGTGAGACAAAATTCTGATGTATTTTTTGTTTACCATACCAGAGGTATGCGTGCCATCCCATGTACATATCGTGACCTTCTAGAGCTAACACTCTGGGGTTGTCCAAGTTGACCCAGTCTTTCACCCAGACTAATGCTGCAGCTTTCCCATATATTTCCCAGAATGGTAGCCCTACTCCCCCTCTTTCTTTACTGTCTTGTATCACTTTCTTTTTAATCCTGGCTTTTCCCGGGTGCCATATAAATTGATTTATGATTTTATTTAATTCTACATAAAAGCCGGCTTTATTATCTAATAAGGGAATAGTTTGAGCTAGAAATAAGAACTTTGGGAGGATATTCATCTTAACTGCTGCTATTTTACCCAGCCATGATAGCTTTAGATTTTTCCATATATTCATGTCTGTTCTTACCTTTTTCAGCCAGCTTTTATAGTTATCTGTTATCAAGGAGCTAACTTTGTTTGAGCATATAATACCAAGATATCTAACCTTTTTCACAATACTTATTTTTGAGGTGGCCTGAATTATTCTTTCTAATTCTTTATTACAATTTTTGGTAATTATTTTGGTTTTATGAATATTAATTTTTAAACCTGCTACTTGGCCATACTCATCTATTACTTCTAATAGCTTGCTTAACGATGTCTCAGGTTTTTCAATAATAAACATAAGATCATCCGCATAGGCACATAGTTTATATTTTTGACCTTTGCATTGAAGACCGATAATCTCCTGTTCATTTCTTATCTCATCTCCTGTTCATTTCTTATCCTTATGGCAATGATAGAGGCAATTTATAAGACTCAGGTAGCCAATTTGACAATAAATGGAGACCTATCACAGGAATTTAGAATAGAAAAGGGGACTAGGCAAGGTTGCCCTCTTTCCCCACTACTCTTTATTTACGCGTTAGAATCTGTATGCGAGCAGATAAGAAATAAACATGGACAGATGTTCATATAAGGCTGTAATGTGAGGAACATTGATATCTTTAAACAATAAAGAGAATAAGAGAAAGAAAGAACAACAGGACAGTATTATTCAAGCAATTAACTTAAAAAAGAAAGAATTAAAGAGAAGACCTGGAAGAAAGAAACTTCAAAAAGAAATAGAGTTTCTACAAGATCAATTAAAAACTATTTTGAATCAAGAAATATATTGGAATTTTAAAAAGTTGCAGCAAAGGTCTTTTGAAGGAGCAAACAAACCCGGAAAATATTTGGCATGGCAACTAAAAAAAAGAAGAGAAAATAAGATTATAAGTAAAATTGTGACAGATAAAAAAGAAATAATGGACATGAATAAGGAAATAGCTATGTCATCTTGGGAATTTCTGTGGGAAAATGCTATGAGCATTTCTACTTGCTATAATCTAAAAGAAAATTGTTTTAAAATGTACAGATGGTATACGACTCTGAAAAAAATAGCAAATATTGATCAACGGTTGTCTAATACAGTGTTTTTCAACCTTTTTCGAGCTAAGGCACATTTCTTTCATTGAAAAAATCCCGCGGCACACCACCAGCTGAAAATGTGAAAAAAAGCTTATATTAACAATATAAGTGTTATATTGTTAATATAAGCATTTTTTTAACATTGAAGAATGTCGTTAAATAAATAAATAAGAAATAAAATGACATCTTCTCCTCAAGAGTTTTCAAATGTTTAACTTATCTCACACAGTGCAGCAGTATTAACATCTTGCCATTTATTGGTGAGTGGGAACATTTCAAGATTGCCACTTTCCATATGTTGCTGCCAGAGTTGCACCTTCGAACGGAATCCATCTATTTTATCTGTACTTGTAAGCAGGTTTTCATTTTGGCCTTGCATTTGTGTGTTCAGTTCATTCAGATGATGAAAAATATCTGCCAGGTATGCCAGCCTTGCACACCACTCCGTGCCTCCATCCACGTTCTCCAATGAGAACTTAAAGATCTATGCTCAGCTGAGCTCTGCATGATGGAATCGGGTTCATCCCAGCAAGGTTAAAATATAAAGAACATCATCAAGATACACTGGGTAGCTCTATCTTATGTCCTGTCACTGCCCAGTGTAAACAGAAATGCAGGACTGGGATATTAGGCACTGAGTGGCCCACAAATGAATAAAATAAAGACACCCATCACCTGAGGAGATTCTGTGTTCCCCGTCAAACCCACCATTCTGCTGCATATCATTCCCACAAGGGATAGGAAAATGTGAGAGAAGGTGAGTTGAAATTTTTCTGCCTATTAAAAAAATAAAATAAAACCTGGCTCTTTCTCCTCCTTCCTCACCCTCTACCGAAGGCATCCGATTTGCATGAGAATCTGGTCATAGATCTGGCCATATTTTCGCGTGACTTGGGTATCAGTTACCTAGGCTTAAATTGATGCCTACTCTCTGTCTTCCCCTCTCCCTGCTAGCCCTCCTAGTTGTGCTGGTGTCATTTTACTGCTATGATTCCTCCTCCCGCAAGCCCTGCACCATCTCCCGTTATACCCAACTCCGGCATTCATCGACACTGTACACAAAAGGGGAGCATTGGAGCCATCTGACAGCACTGGGCAGCTCCCCGTGCTGTTCTCATTCCCCATGCATGCGCCAAGGGAAAAGGCAGGGAAGGGGAATCGAAGCCAAGGTCCTACCAGGCAGGGGGCAGCACCTCTCATCACACCTGGACCACCAGTGGCCAGCCTGTTCCAGACCCTCCTACGGCCAATCCAACCAGCATTTGGCTTTTCAGCCATCACCCGTCTCTCTGCTGGCCTCGACTGAGCACGAGCAGCGCAGCATATTTGGGGTGGAGGGTGGTGGGTGAAAATCGCTTGCAGTCTAACGCAGCTGCCTTGTACTGCCTTGTACTGCAGCAGCAGCAACTTACGGGTTCCGCCAAGGCTCGGGTCTGGTGCGCGGCTCACTTGGCTCATGCTGCTGCACCCACACGCACTGCCTTCTGAAAAGCTGCCCAGCTTTGGTGGCTGCGGCAGCGGCGCTCGGGCAGGGAGGGGACTGAGGCGGGGAAGGAGGGGAGGGGAGCAGCGGCTGGTTGGGGTGCAGAGGAGGCGCCTCTCCTGTGACTTGAGGCAGCTGCTCGCCCGCGGCAGAACCTGCACCCGCCTGTCATGCCTGTAGCACCCTCCCTCCCTCCCTGCCTCCTCCCCCTTCCCTGCATCGCCCCCTTACAGAGAAAAGGCTGCCCCGCTTCCTCAAGGAAGGAGAAGTGTGCAGGCTAGCAGCAGCCAAACGCGAAGGGAAGAAAAGAAAGTTGTGAAGGAAAGGAGGGAGGGAAGCCAAAAAGCTCCAGCTGGCTGCTGCTTTGACCAAGCAGCACTGTTGCTGGATAATTTCCCACGGCACACCTGACAATATCTCGCGGCACACCAGTGTGCCGCGGCACAGTGGTTGAAAAACACTGGTCTAATAAGTGTTGGAAATGTAAACAAAAAGAAGGTTCTTTCTATCACATGTGGTGGACTTGTGATAAAGCTAAAGCTTTTTGGTGTATGATTCATACTGAAATGGAAATTTTTTTGAAATGTGCTTTTAAAAAACTTTGAAATGCTATTGCTTGGTCTTAACTTAGAGGATGTAAATGTAAACAAAAGGACACTGATATGGTATATGGCGACTACAGTGAGGATGGTCTATGCCCAGAATTGGAAATGTGAGAGAACACCTGACCTATGGGATTGGTTGAGAAAATTGCTTTTTATGGCAGAAATGGATAAATGGACAAGAAAATTGAACAATCAAGACTCAGAGATGTTTTTAGAAGAATGGAAAGACTTGAAAGAATATTTAGAGCAATACTGGATATGAAAAATAATATTTTTACACTGTCTAATTACTGATTTTTGATGTTTAAAATAATATTAAGAAAAGAAGAAATGGTTTTCTTTAATGAAAATATATTGAACTGTTTGATGTGACAAGAATGGAAGCCAGATTACATATAACCGATATTTAGATAATATTTTTAAACGTTTAAAATTTTTTATAACCAAATATGTTACCTGTAAGAGATAATATTTCTAAATCTTTATAATTGTTGTTATATATATAATGGTGTAGGTGAGGTGGGAAGTCATAAAGAGTTTGAACTGTTATTGGAATACACAGTTATATAGAAAATATGATAGTGATGAAAATATTCTGAAGGTAATTGTGTAAAGTTTTGGATAAGAAAAAATAAAATTTGTTTTCAAAAAAAGATAAAAATCTCAAGGTAGTTGATGTCACTCTTTGGATGTCACTCTTTGGACAAAACAAAATGACTAACATCTTGGCAGTATTATAGTCATATCTCATAGGAAGCGTTTGGTTAAAACAGCTACTTATACCTCTCTAAAATTAGTGAATAAAATATATCAATCAAATATTTTACAAGTTCTAAGATATCCTTTGATCTCCGAATAAAGTCATTCCCCCAATAATATTCAGAAGAATGCATAGGACAGGTCATCACCAAGTTTATATTTCATGAATTCTTTTTTTCTGGTAAGTGTAGTATGTGCATATTGTAAAGTAGATTCTAAAGATTTGATATGCTGTGCTCTAGACAAACAAAAAGATATACTGGATATCAGGGGTCATTTCATAGAAAAAGAGGTGCAGGAGCTCATTAGCATAACTCATTTGCATATGTGAAACCACCTGATATCACTAGAAATATGTCATAAGGCAAGAATGAAAGGAGAGAAAGAGAGAGAGAGAAAGGAAGGAAGGAAGGAAGGAAGGAAGGAAGGAAGGAAGGAAGGAAGGAAGGAAGGAAGGGGGGGACAGTTACTAATCCAAACCTCAGAAATACCACTATTCTGGGAGGATAGTTTCAGTGGTGGCTGAAGCCTTCAGAAGGCTGGACGGAGGAATAAGGACCTTTCCAGGGGATGGGGTCATTTTGCTGCAGCCATGACACAAGCAAACATTCCCCCGCAAGGGGGGGGGGCTGGCACCAACTTCTGGAGCTGAGCTCCCCCCGAGCTCCTGCTCGAAATAACCCCTACTGGATATATTGGTGATATATTATTTTAAAAATCCAATTTGATAAATACCTGTGCCTTGAGCTCACCTGGAGAAGATGGCTGCTTTGGAGGGTTGACTCCCTTCCAAAACTCCATCTTCTGCAGTCTCCATCCCCCAAAACACCACGTATTTCCCAACCAAGAGTGGGCAACCCTATTCATGTGTGACTTTAAGGAAGCCCCTTAGAAATATGTGTCATAATGTGGTATTTCTTCTCAAATCCCTCCATGGACAAACCCTATGCATTTCATTTAGGGCACCTAGTGTAAGTACCATGGCCTTGGCTAATTAAGGCATTAATGCAATGCTGTGCTTGAACTGATTTACGCAATGGATGCTCAACTCACCAGGTGGTTTGGATTGCATACTGATTGCCATTCATGATAAGGCAGACAACTTTTTGATAATTAGTTTACTTGCTCATGATTGATAGGTTTGCTGCACTCCTTCCTGCACAACCTAAGACAGCACCGCTGGAGCACTCTTCCCCCGTTTAGTTAGTGCTGCACACCATTTTTCTCCACAGCCCAAAATGAGCATTAAATGAATCATCAAGCATATAAACTGTTGTCAAATCATTTTAAAAAAATCCTACTGTCTACTGTTCCTGTTTACCTTAGTGAGGATAATGGCTGCTGATGCCCTAAAGATGTTGGGACAGGGAGAGTTTTTCTCTCTGTGTGTCTGTGCGTTCACATGTGTGTGACTTTGAAAAGCAGTATAGGAGCTGTAGTCTCCTCTTTGTGTTTGCTTCTCATGTCTTAAAATTAAAACAAAATTTATAAAAATAAAGTTGTGCAGCAATTTGAAATGTACCCCTGCAAAAGGATGTTTTAAAATTAAGTGTACCCTAATTGTGCTGGCTATTTTTTTTTTTTAAATCTGTTGTTCAGTCCCTGTAATTGAAAACAGACTGTTTCAGAAAAGTCCCTCCTAGCAATATCTAGTTTCTACCAGGCCACCACTGTGTCAAGAGCAAGGGCTGCTCTCGTTGGCTGCCTTCACATGCTCAAACAACAAATGCTAGCAAGCACAGTTAATATGCCGTAGCAAAATAGTTCACAAATTGCTCGAGCTGTTTGCTTCCAAACCAAAAATCTGGAAATCAGCTCATCTTGATTGTAACTATCAAACCTGGTAAATTCAACTGTCAAGTACTTTCACAATGAAATAATTTGCAGTTTTCCTGATCTACTGTAGCCAAATTTTAATCCAAGTACTCCAGTTTTCCTGGCTATATGGATAAGGATTTACAGTATGATCTTTCATTTATAAACTTTAGTAATTAACATCAAACAAAAACAAAGTACAGTTTGATTAAAATGGGATTGAAAAGTGAAACATTCCTGTGTGAGGTATATACATTTCTATCTACCACTTTATTAAAGGAATTCTATTAAGTATATATTATTAAGCCCTGATTCACATGTGGAGTTTTATACTATAAATGGCTTACATATGGATTCAACCTGTACACAGATAACTGCTAAACTCATTCCAGGTAGAACAATTTGTGGCTTGTAGATCATTGCCTTATGGAAAAAGATGGTATCAAAGAGTGTGTTTCAGACTGCCATGTACACTTTAAAAGAATATACTTTTCTTTTAACTTTTGTGCTTTGCCTAGTCATATAGTGTGGTAACTGATTGGAAGTAAATAGTATCATGAGCATTTTATTGTTCTGTACAGGGCAACAAAAAGAAGCTATGCCTCTAGGCAATCATATCCTTCAAAATAAACAATTATATTCCAGACTTTCTTAGGAATATGTGACTATGAAGTCCCCAAA
The DNA here is from genome assembly GCA_029233225.1 of Lepidodactylus listeri. NCBI lineage: Eukaryota > Metazoa > Chordata > Lepidosauria > Squamata > Gekkonidae > Lepidodactylus > Lepidodactylus listeri. Next base: position 109,614,834 of record JARCFY010000001.1, on the reverse strand, counting down.
GAAACAAAAGCTTAGTTGCAAGAGTGCTAAAAAGCTTATAACATCATAATGCTCTCATATTTAATCTAATTTTTTAGTTGCATCTTGAACGTTTGTGGGACAATAAAATGCTCGTGAATTAAGATATCATGGCCAATTTCCACCATGGAAAGGATTTTATTGCTCTTACAAATGAGGCTTTTAAAAATAAAATAAATGATGAATTTACCTAGAGAGGAACATTAATATAGACATTTATAGTTATATATTGTATGTTTACTTGTCCACTGAGGCATACTCTGCTATTACTTTCAGCATGTAATACCCCAAAACATTTATTCAAGTTCTGTACACCATCAAGCAGGGGCTAAAACCCCTCATGAGTTACATTCCAATGTGAAGACACTGGGAATTCCATTTTATAATGGCTAGCCAGTGTAGCTTATAACATATAATCCAATTGAAGATGCTATTTTCCCCTCCCTCTCTTCTGTTTGTGTGTCTAAAATTGAAATAAAGGAAGGCACTGAGAAAACAGCACACTACACTGGATGTTTATATCTATGAGGTGACAGCTGGCCATTTGCTTCCAAACAAAGGAAAAGGGGAAGCTAACTCAATCCAAAAAGTACTGAGAATGCTTCAAGGGAAGGGTTACAGCAAATATATCAAATAAAATATATTTATTCTATAGTAAACTGTTGTGTTTGTGTTCTTGATTATGTTGCATTAACAACTATGGTTTACCTATGAAAGGGCTCTGGTATCCTAATGCTACAATTCTCATTGGCTGACTAATAAAGATTCCCATTGGTCCTGAAGCCAATCTAGGTACCCAATCGCTGAGCCCTGCTTGGGTCCAATAACATCACTTGTATATAGTTACATTGTTGAAAGTTATTTGTTGGAACAGTATAAATTAGAGTGCCGCTCTCTTAGAGCTGTCTTAGAGCTGAACGATGTTATGAATAAAAGCCTGCTTGCTGGATTCATCACCTCCACCTCAATACTTAATATAAACACAGTAATATAATTAAAAACTTAGGGCTTGAATATCAGGCTACATTAAGAGTCATCAAGAAAAAGCTTTACATAAGCTATTATAATTTCCTATACAGAAAATGATAATGCATATTAAATGACCAACACAAGACCATATGCCTTCCTCAGTGTTCAATAGTATACAACAGTTCTCAGAAACACATCTCAAAAAACACATCTCTCTCTCTATATAGATCAGGTGATGTTATCTGAAAATACAGAAGGTGAGAGAAAAAAGAAAAAAGACAAATTGTTATAATAAAAATAAGTTTTATTAAGAAAATGCTGTGTTGAATTTTTTTTTTAGAAAATTGTGAAAAATAAAAGATTTCTACCTTATACAATTTGTGGTTTGAGGCTACCTTATAAAGCAAACCATACATCTGCAAATGAACATTTAACTCTCAGAAGAGCAAATACACACTAACCGGGTATACAGTTTCTGGAAGTATGTGTCATCAGGGCTCCGTTGGGGCTGGGGCGCGCCGGAGCACTGCTCCGGGAGAGAGGAGGCCGGGGGGTGGGCACTTAACAAAGCCCCCCCAGGCCTCCCCCCCGTCAATGCTCCCGGGCCAGCGGCGCTCCGCCAGCCCCGGAAAAGAAAAGCCTTTTCCTCCCCCCTCCCCCTGCTCCCGGGGCCGCGGCAGAGCGCCACCGGCCCCAGGAAGCGGCAGAGCGCCGCCGGCCCCAGTAAGCCTCTTCCCTCCTCCCCCCCGGTCAGACTCCTGGGGCCGGTGGTGCTCCGTTGGCCCTGGGAAAGAAAAGCCTTTCCCTCCCCTCTTCTCCCGGGGCCGCGGCAGAGCGACGCCAGCCCTGGGAAGCCTCTTCCCTCCTCCCCCCTCCCGGTCAAACTCCCAGGGCAGGCAGCGCTCCACTGGCCCCGGGAAAGAGAAACCTTTCCCTCCCCCCTCCCCCTGCTCCCGGGGCCATGGCAGAGTGCCACTGGCCCCGGGAAGCCCCTTCCCTCCTCCCCCCTCCCGGTCAGACTCCTGAGGCCAGTGGCACTCCGCCAGCCCCGGGAAGGAGAAGTCTTTCCCTTCCCCCTCCCCCTGCTCCCGGGGCCATGGCAGAGCGCCGCTGGCCCCGTGAAGCCCCTTCCCTCCTCCCCCCCTCCCGGTCAGACTCCCAGGGCCAGCGGCGCTCCGCCAGCCCCGGGAAGGAGAAGTCTTTCCCTCCCCCCTCCCCCTGCTCCCGGGGCCATGGCAGAGCGCCACTGGCCCCGGGAAGGCCCTTCCCTCCTCCCCCCGTCAAGACTCCCAGGGCCAGCGGCACTCCGCCGGCCCCAGGAAGGAGAAGTTTTTCCCTCCCCCTGCTCCCGGGGCCACGGCAGAGCGCCGCTGGCCCTGGGAAGCCCCTTCCCTCCCCCCGTCAAGACTCCTGGGGCCGGACTTCTGGTAAGACTTGTGATAATGGCGGACGCTCTCCTCCGCAACTGCGGGGAGCACGATCTGTACCCGCTGGGAAGAAGGGGCTCTGGACTGGTGCTGAGCCCCCAGAGACCCCAGTGAGGGGGCTCTGCCTGGGGTGGCATGAAGGGGATCTCTCCCTACGGTGGCGATCGAGGGATCGAGATCCCTTTTCATCACCCCCATAGGTTCCCCCGCCGTGGGAGCCATATGGCTGAAAGCACAAATCCGTGAAGCAGCAGAGAGTGCAAAGCAATGAGGCTGGAACTGACAGTTACACATGGAGAAAACGTGAGTCTGAAGTAAGAAAAGCAGAACATAGCGGGAAGACGGCGGGAGTAGTGAAACCCCCCCCCCTCTCTGGGACTAGCATACTTACGAGACTCTTTACGTGGCATTACTGCAGGAATAAAAGCCCATCCGCCTTGCTAGATGGCAGCATCACTCACTTGGAGATATAAACTTTAGAAGGACATAAGTGCTGTTTGAAAATTTGCTCCTTTCGTTCATCTTATCTATCTATAAACAAAGAGCGTAGCCTCAACAATGACGGGGAAACCGAAACCTTCCCCCAAACTAGGAAGTACAGCTCCGAGTTCAAAGGTTGATACCACGGAGATGAGTGTGGTGTTCTCCTCGTTACTGCGACCTCTAGTGGACCAAATGACAGCTCTCAACGTTAAGATGGACAAAATGCAGCTAGAACTAAAAGAGTCGAATAAATCCACAGAGAAGCTGCAGCGAGAACTTCTGGAAGTAAAAACTTCAGTAAAAAACCAAGACGCAAGACTACAAAAGGCAGAGAAGGAAAAGGCCTTCCATCACGATCAGCTTTTGAAATTACAAATGGAAAGATCGAATTTTTTCCTAAGACTTCAGAATGTGCCAGAAAACACAGGAGAAGACCTTAAAAATTTGCTAAGTGAAGCACTTGAACCAGTGACAGGCATGAAAGCAGCAAATATAAAAAGTGATATGGATATGGTTTACAGAACCTATCCAGATTATACTAAAAAGAAAAGCCTGCCTGGTGAAATCATGATAAGGTTCTCCAAAAAATCTACAAGAGACGTGGTGCTTAGGATCACAAACAAAGCAGCTCTGAAGATCCTGGGAGAAGAAGTAAAAGTGATGAAAGATATCCCATTTGAAATAAGGAAAAGAAGGAAAGCCTATGGAAAATTGACATCTTGGCTCCAGTCTGAGTCTATCATCTATCGTTGGAATACTCCAGAAGGACTATGCTTCAGCATCAAAGATAAGAAGTATAAGATTGACTCTGTTCAACAAGCGAAAAAATTTCTGGAAAAAAGCAAAGAGCAGAAAACTGGGAGAGACTCAGATGGTTCACTGGCCTCGCAAGAAAGCATGTATGGGTTTGATAGCTCAAAGAGTGAAGAAGAAGTGTCTGACTCGGAAAAAGGAGCTGCAGCTCCAAAAATAGTTGAGACTGTTAAGACAAGAAGAGGACGAAAGAAGAAATAGTGATTAAACTGTTTTATTAAGCATTGCACTTATGTATTATAAATTGTTTAATTAACCGTATTTCTCTAGGTGGGCGTGCCTGCCAAATAGTTTTGATATTTTTTATAGTAGCAGTAACAAAGTAACTGAAATTTATCCAAGGTTCTAAATGCTTCATAATTATATTATGTAATAAGGTAGTATTAAGCAAATGATAAAGTACTCTCTGTATAAGATATATGTAGCTTAGATTGTAGCGTTATAGTTGTAGTTATAGGGAAAAATCAATAAAAATTTATATATATATAAAAAAGACTCCCGGGGCCGGTGGTGCTCCGCCGGCCCTGGGAAAGAGAAGCCCTTCCCTCCCCCCTCCCGGAAGAAGAAGCCCCCTCCCTCCCCCCCAGTGAAGAAGCCGGGCCCCAGTGGCCTGAAGCCACTGGGGCCCAAGCAAGGGGGGTGGGTGAGAAGCCTTCCTTCCTTCCTTCCTTCCTTCCTCCCTCTCTCTCCCCCTTCCTTCCTTCCTTCCTTCCTTCCTTCCTTCCTTCCTTCCTTCCTTCCTTCCTTCCTTCTCTCTCTCTCTCCCCCCACCTACCTACCTACCTTCCTGTTCCTTCCTTTCCCCGTTCCTTCCTTCCTTCCTTCCTTCCTTCCTTCCTTCCTTCCTTCCGTCTCTCCCCCCCACCTACCTACCTACCTTCCTGTTCCTTCCTTCCCCCCTTCCCCTCTCTCCCCCACCTACCTACCTACCTACCTGTTCCTTCCTTCTCTCTCTCTCCCCCACCTACCTACCTTCCTGTTCCTTCCTTTCCCCGTCCTTCCCCTCTCCCTTCCTTCCTTCCTCCCTCTCTCTCCCCCCTTCCTTCCTTCCTTCCTTCCTTCCTTCCTTCCTTCCTTCCTTCCTTCCTTCTCTCTCTCTCTCCCCCCACCTACCTACCTACCTTCCTGTTCCTTCCTTTCCCCCTTCCTTCCTTCCTTCCTTCCTTCCTTTCCTTCCTTCCCCCTCCCTCCCTTCTTGCCTACTGACACACCTGACGTCAGGGATGTGTGGCCTCATGACACTTCCGGTGACGTCAGGGGGTGTGGCATATGCAAATAAGTTATGCTAATGAGCTCCTGCAGCTCTTTTTTTACGAAAGGACCCCTGTGTGTCATCAACTAGCAAAGAAAACCTAATGGCACCATAGCGGCAAATTCTGAGGTTTGTTCACAAAAAAATTGTAGACAACTGTAATGAATCTATGCTGCCTCCGTAATGAACAGGTCACATACTCACTGTCTTCTTTAGTGTTGAGGCCTGGTGCAGTGTAGGTGGAGGTTTACTGAAGCAAGTGGGACAACTGTGATGTGGATGTGATGTACACAATAGCACTGCTATTTGTCTGAGGTCACTCCAACTCTGACTAAGATAGACACATAGGTATTTTCTGTACTAGAACTGGAAGGTAATTTTTTACATTATTGTTTTTTTTTCAATTTCAGCTATTATATTGGCTTTTATTTACTGTACTAACTTTTAAAATATATTTTATTTTTTAGATGTTCTAATTCAACAGCTGTGCATTTGGCACCAGATACAAGACTCTCATCTTTAGAGGTCTCATAAACATCCTTGTCTTGCTGCTTAAGTAAGTAGTATAGCCATTTTTACTACACTGTAAGTTAATTTTTTTTTAATTCTTCATATGGAATTTTCTTTTTTCTACAGCTTTCATTTTTGGTCCAGTATGAACTTATTGGTTATTTCATTATAATATGTAATACTGTAAGATATGTCTATCTGTACCTCAAACTGTTTGACCTCTGAAGAAGGCCCCAATAGAGAAGAAACACATCAGGTCACTTGTATTGGCCCTTGTGTTCAGGACACTTGCACTTTGTAATGAGGCTTTCATTGGGCCCTTATTTGTTTTTAACTATATTTCTAATAAATACATACATATTTGTATATTGTAAGTTTACACTAGGTTTTTTAATATTGGCCCTTTATCAGGCTTCTTTCAACAATAGCCAGATACCCCAGGGAAATTGGCAAGAAAAGTAAGAGTTGTCTTTCTCCAAATAATCATAACCAGGCACATTGTGACTCTGAACATGGAGATTGTGTTTACTTAGCATATTTAATAGCCCTCACTTGACCTCTCTTCCATACATTTTCCTCTATTCCTTATTCCAAATCATCTAAACTAGAGAATATCACCACAAAATATTCACAGCCATCCTAGCTAAGTGTTTGAATATGCTAATAACATTGTACATCTCATCTGACCAGGTTGGTTTTTGCCAAATAGAGGCACCACTGATAACATTTACAAAACATTAAACATTATTGAACACTAATTATAGAACTAGAAAAGCTGTATTACTATCATTAGACACTGAAAAGGCTTTTGATGGTTTAGATATTTCCTTTGCAAAGATGTTATTGAAATGCATGAACTTTGGTAGCTCCTTCTTAGGGACAATAGAAGCCATATATGCAACTCCTCAGGCAAACCTGAAAATTAACAACACTTATTCAGAAACATTTACTTTGCAGAGAGGAACACAACAGGGGTGCCCACTGTCTCCATTACTCTTTGCACTAGATGCAGAGCCACTAGCCAGAGCAATTAGGAACAATATCAACGTATCAGGATTAGCTTTGTCAATCCCTTAACATCCTTTCCAGCTCTCCAAGGCACTCTAGAGGATTTTAGTAGGGCAGCTGGATTGAAAGTTAATTATTCAAAATCCCAACTATATCCAATTAACATATCTCGACATTTGATCAATAGGATTAAGGAAACCTATTCTTTTCAGACTGTCACACCATCCCTATGCTATTTGGAAGTTAGGATTCCTCTTTGCCTAGATGACTTACTGGAATGTAATCATATTATGTTATTTCAAGAGCTGACACAGCAGATCAAAAAAAATTGGGAAAAACAAGTTACCCATAGATAGATAGTTATAATCTTACCAAGTCATTCTTGCTCCCCAAATTTATCTTTTTCTTCCAAGCAATTCCAATAGGAATCCCCTCTAAAACTCTGAGAATTTGGAAGAATGCTCTGAATAATTTTATGTGGGAAAACAAAAACACACACATAGCCTTTAATACTATGTGCAGACCAACACATCAGGGAAGATTGGCATTCCCAAACTTGAAAATTTGTCTTGCTATCTAACACCATAAAAATGCTGAGAATGGAGAATCCTTTGGATTGGGTAACAATACAGTCAGAACATTCCTATCCCAAATCAATACTGGAGGCTATCTGGAACAAGAAGAAATTCAGGCCTGAATTGGTTAATACAAATAGATTCCTTACCTCTATCCTAGAAGTTCAGGATTCCAGAAGGAAAAAGCTGTTACCATCCATATCCTGATTCTCTTCATTTTTGAATCAAGATTGGTTCTCAGAGGAACAAAATTGTGCCCTTTTTGAGTTATGGAAACACTCTAATATTACTAGACTAACTGACATCTCTACTAAACATGGTATCCTTGATAAAGTAAAGTTGGAAGAGAAGATTGGGGATAAAATACCTTGGTTGAAGAGCCTTTGTGATAATAGTTTAATGTCAGCTCCATTAACAAAATTCAAATAAATTATCAAAAACTGCTTGATGAGTAATGGTGGTCGCGGCCACACTAGCAAGACAATCTGGACGGGAATCAACACAAATTTGTGCTGGCACAATTTGTGCCACATTTGCATGACAACATAGGTCCGTGGACCTGCAAGGGCAAACCACCGCTGTGTGATCACACACAACTGCAGGCGAGTTGGGTTATTTTTTTCCGGCCATTTTCGATTCACTTATTCACTTAAACAAGGGATTGATGAATTGCCTCTCCACCCTGGGGGTCATCTGATGATGCAAATACCAGGGGGGGGGGAGAAAGAGTTTGATCCCCGATGCCACACGTTTGCACTGCTGTGATCACACAGGGAAAGTCCGGCTCTGGGCCATCACTAACCATTTGATACTGCCTTTTCACTGGTAGCTTTTTACGCCGATTCCCCGCCGGCTCAAAGCAGCTTGCAACAGTTTGACAACAGTTGTGGGATGCTTCCCAGATGTGCTGCTGTGATTGTGCCACTTTGAGCCGGTGGGGAATCGTCCCTCTCACGTCGCAAATGGGTATGATCATGCCCGGTAATTTAATCACCAATTTTTTTCAAACTGTACTTAAAACAAAAAATAATAGTCCTATGTCATATCAGAATCATTGTTGGAGGGTAACTGCTTTGTGGGGAGGGTGGGGTATAAGTTTGAAATATAAATAAATAAATCTGAAGATCAAACGCTTTCTCCTTGCAAATACTGAATGTGAGAATCCAAACTTCAAGATCCTGACTCACTGGTATCTAACTCCACTAAAACTGTCACATATTTATGGGCACGATCATATGCACCCATTTACAACGGGAGAGGGACGATGTAGCGGTGCTTCAAAGTGGCACGATCAGACGAACACATCTGGGAAGCATCGCGCGGCTGTCAAGGGAACGTCACAAAGGTCCATTGAAGCGCTTCAAAAAGAGACCACTAAAACAGAAGTCTTCTCCAGAAAAGCCGGAAGCAGGCAGGCGTGGGATTGTGGCAACGTACTTATGCCATCACATCCGGCACCCGTCGGGCTCCCACGTAAACGCCGGATGTTTTTTTTAATGCTATGTCAGATGGGCAGTGGTGAAAAGTTGCCAAAACGCACAAGTGGCCATGTCGCACAACAGAGACTGGCACTGTGCAGCTAGAAGCGCAAGCAGGGACCAGTGAAACTTTCCCCCACCTCCATCCGCCCTTCATTCTCATACCCACAACTGCCAGGAGTACAATGGCCAAGGTGCGTAGCTGCTCATGGACACGGCCAGAGGTGAGGGATCTGTTAGCTTTGTAGGGAGACGCCAGGGTCCAGTGGAGCCTGGGACAGTCCCGGCGGAACATGGAGGTGTTTGCTGAGGTCGCCGTGGGCATGGCGGCAAGGGGCCATAAGCGGGATGCTCAGATATATCGCCGAAAACCAAGGACATGCACCTCAAGTACAGAAAGGTTGTGGCCAACAATTCCAAATCTGGCCAACCCAAAATCACGTGTCCCTATTATGAGGAGTTGGACAGGATCCTGCATAACAGCAGAGATGTTGAACCCGGCATGGTGCTCCAGGGGGGGCTGGGCCACCACCAGATAGGGAAGGGCACTACTTACTGTATGGCATCCAGTACCTCCAGCCAGGCCGCCCACCCAGCTCCCAAAGATTCCAGAGCAGGCCAAAATGGGGAGGGTGGTGTCCTCGAGGTGAGAGGCCATCCCAGTCCTCCAGCGCCTCGAAGAACGCCGCCTTCTCCAGCTTGAATTTTGCTCGGCACCGGAACCCCTGGGTGGCAAGCAGATGGGCGGCCTCCTCAAAGAGGGAGAGGGTCTCCTTGTGGGTCGAGGGCATGACCCGGGATCCAGCCTCTAGTTCACAGAGTGCCTCTAGGAGGCACTCAACTTCCTCCAGCAGCCACAGCATGCCTTTTTTCAGAAAGGCCATGCTGCCAGAGTCTGGGAGCCAAAACTTTTTGCACATGTGTTAATGTGTGCCCTCTGCAGTCCATTGCTTGCATGACAGTCCGCAACTGCGCAGACACAAAGCATCACACCTGTAGCCCATCGGGGGCTGGGCCATTGTGGCATCTGCTGGGAGCCCATGCCAGCCACTCTGGTGGCGGTTGTCCGAGGCTGGTGGAGGCCATGCAAATGCCTGGACGGGTGCCCAGACAGCCCATGCACACACCAGGACCTCCCAATAGATGGTGCGGGCCCCCGGGTGTCTCAACCCTGGATGTGCCACTGTCACCATCGGGGGGGGCATGTCACCCACGATTCTGCACCTGGAAAACCGGCTGTACAGGGATCTGCCTGCACCGCGCTTCTGCACATGGTTGCTGAATTGCATCCTTGCGCCGGTGACAGTCTGCACCCAAGGATGGCCCCCCACCCCTCTGACAAGTTTTCTAGGCTCGCATGTCAACAGATGCCCACCCACCCCCATTAGCTTCTGGCGATGCCATGGAAGGTGATGGGTGACAGGGCCAGGGACTCCCCCCCCAACCTCTTTGGTCTGCTGGTGGAGGCCCTGCATGTGTGTGGGGGGGTGCCCCACTCCTTCACTTGATCTCTTTGCATGGCCTTCAGCGAGCTGTGATCATGCTGCCACTACTCTAGAACAAGGGCAGCCTTGGACCACCCTCCTTGACAGCTCGTGGACTCACAACATGAATGTTGGGGAAGGTGGGGGACTACCATGGGAACAGTCCTCTAGGGTCCCCCTTCCCTATTGTGTGGTGGCTCATGCATCACGTCTCCTCCTCTCCCTCCTCCCCACAATATAGAACAGACTGGGGATGAATTGCCTTGGTGGAAGCTCCTTTATTTGACTGTTCGCGGAACCTCACATCACATCTTGTCCCAACACTAATTCAGGGACAGGGTGGAGAACATGCCACACCATTGGCCGGGGTGCAATGGGATCCCTGCACGTTGGCAGAACCATGTAGTAAGAGCTTCCCGAACCACCTGGCCTGTGGCTGCCTGGGTGTCATCCATGTCCATCTGTGGCTGCCTCTCCTCTGCCTCTTCCAAGTTATCCTCAAAGTCCCTCTTTTTCCTCTCCTCTTTTTCCTCTCTTCTGGGGCTTCATGTCCACGGTCCTCACAGAGTTGTGCAGGACAATGCAGGCAGCTACAGCATACTTCACATTGTCCAGCTGCAGCGGCACCTAGAGAGGCAGACACCGCCATCATGCCTTCAGGCGGCCAAAGGCATGTTCAACCATGTTGCGGACTCAAGCATGCACCTTATTAAAGTGCCTCTGCCAGGGGGTGGTGTGGACTTTGTAGGGTACCATCAGCCAGCGATGCAGGGAATAGGCCATGTCTCCTAGGATCAGTGGCGGCACCTCTACCCCCTCGATGATGCGGGTGGGATTTCCGGGGATAAACTGCCCTGCATCCATGGCATCCACAATGTTTGAACTTTGCAGCATGTGTGCGTCGTGGCTCCTGCCACTGTGGCCCACAACAGCATCCACGAAATGAGCGGCATGATCCATGGTCCCCTGCAACAGGACCAAGCAGTAGTGCTTTTGGTTCATATAGTTCTCCGCTTGCTTGACAGGAATTGTGGTGCAGATATGGCATCCATCCATGGTGGCCACACACTGTGGGAAGCCCCGGGCAGTGAAGGCTTGCATAACTTGTGGATGAGACAGCGCCCAATGACTGTAGCTGGGCCCTGGACTGCTGCAGAACATGCTTTGCAGGGTCTGGACAATGCACCCTCTCCTTGCAGTCACACACTACCCCCTCATTCTCTCATTTACTCACCCTTTCCGGATTCCGCATATACACCACTTGACAGTAGAGGTCCTCTGTGATAGCGCGCGTGACCTCTACAACGATGGCCGCCACGGTGGATCGTACTAGACTGAACTGCATGCCAACAGTTCTATAGGACATGGTGTTGGCCATCCACCACACGGCCACTGCCACACACTCCTCTACTGGCACAGGAACTCGCATCACCGTTGTCTCCCACTGGAGTCTATCCCGAAGCCCGTCCACCAACCAGGTGAATGTGGTCCTATGGACATACGGCGACACCTCAGTGGCAGTCTGCGGCTCTGTATTTCATGAAACCCACTGTCCCCCCTCTTGTCTCCAGGCCACTGCAGACCCTGGCTCTGGGGTTTGGGTTGCCCTTGGATATGGCACTGCAGCCACCCACAGGCTCCCCCCCATGGGCAGGGCTCTGCCATGGAGCGTGCAGGGCTGGGACAGGGGGGTGTTTTGTACTGCCACCCCTGTGTGTCTGGCCTCTGGATAGTAGGTTGTACCCCTTGCCGCATCATCACTGCACCTTGCTCATGGGATGGGATCTGTGTGCCATCAGACATGGATCCCCCCAACCTCTGGAGCCCAAAGTGCTTTCTCCAACTCCCACCTCAGCCCCAGAATTCCCCCCCCCCTGTAGATGGTGTGCCTGCCTACCCTCTGTGCATTACCTGGACATTCTGAAATGCTTCACCCACTCCTCCTCTCCCCAGACGTGGGTGACGAATGTTGCCCACCACTCTGTAGACCTGGGATATACCCACCACCTTCGGCATGAGAGCTGCTGTGCTAGCTAGATGAGCTGGACAACATGCCGGGCTCTACTCTCTCGGCACCAGCGTGAGCGGCCTATATAGTGGATGCCATATCTCACATAACTGGCAGTCCTCTGTTTCCTGTGGCCATGTCTCACCATCTCTCACTGATGCCACAGTTCTCAGCTCCACTGGATCAGACCTGCACAGCCGCACATGCAGCCAGGATGGCTGTCCCCACAAGCTTGTCCTGTGTTTCCATGGTCACCTGTGGGGATTGCGTCCTGATCCCCCTGTCGTCTAGGGACTGCTGTCCGTGGTACCGCTGCGGCTGCGAATGGCGGTGCGGAGCTTCCATTTGTGCGCATGCTCACAGGTCTACGCAATCGCTTCTCTGCGCATGCGCATCTCAGACACCGGCAATGAAAAAAAATGGAAACTCTTTTGCATCCTCAGTGGCCACCTGTATGATCGCCCCATGCCATTTCTTCCCCTCCTCCTTGACATGCTGGGACGACATTGTGTGATCACGCAATGACGCTCACCCTGCAATTCTTTGGAGTACCATGGGATCGCACTAATGTGCCGCTTTTTGCATTGTCACAAGAAAGGTACGATCACTGTCCATTTTATCTCGCTCGTGTGGCCACACCCTATAAGTCCTATTCACCACTGTGATGAAAGAAATGTGGGCTGGTGGGATCCTATGCACACTGTTGGTGGTAATATAAGAAAATTCAGATGTGAAGGAAGTATTATATCAAATAGCAGTAATAATTGGCTATAAGGTGCCCCATTCCCCTGCACTAATATTTTTGAATTATTGGCCAGATGTCTCAGTGCCACAGATTAGGAAAAAACTGATCTCTATTCTTTTGGTGGCAGTAAAATCAGTCATCGCTTTAACATGGAAACGTCTGGATTCACCTACACTTGCATTATGGTACTGGAAGATATGAGAGACTTAAATAATGGGAAAAAATACATATCAGATTAGTAGGTATAAGTTAAACCCACCACACAAAGACTTTGTCACAGCTTGAGGAAATTCCCAAATGCTCAAAATCATTATACTTATTATAATATGTACACTACAGGTATGGTACTGTTATTGGCTTATGTTGTCATTCCTTCTTTATGGATATTTCATTAGTTGTATATGTTTGAGTAGTCATAAGACTGTCTAATGTATACATTGTTACACTGTTTATAATTTCTGTTATTGTTTTATGTTGTATGTAAAAAGTAATAATAAAAAAGAAAGACATATTTTGGGTGGAAATAGAGTCCATATACTATGCATTAAGTGAAATTCTACTATCTTGCTTAAGTTTGCTACTGGTTGATTTCTTTAATTGCCTTGAATTCTCCCACATTCTCCTGATTGCTGCTCTTTAACTGTGTCCCTTTGTTCCCCACTGCATTACAAATAAAATTTCACTCCAGATTTGGCTTGGAGTCTTGGTTTATCTATGGCCCACTAACTGTAGGATATAGAAATAAATTTGCTTCCAACTTTATATGCATGTATTATTTATTAACACAGAAACTACTAAATTCACTTTAGCACCTAGAACAAAAAAGATAAATATGCTTTCTTAATTTTATTAATCTCAATTTCCCTTTTTTTTACAATAAATAGTTACACTTGTGTCATAATCATTACCATGCAAATATATATTCTGTTACAGAGTTTAATAAAAGTGCTGAAGTATCACTGTTGCTTCATTTTATATCTTCATTCAGAAAGTAAATAATGAAAATCTGAACCAAATCCTCATTTTTCCTTAATATGTTTAATGTTCTGTACTGACCAGCAAACATTATGACAATTATTGTCTTCAGAATATTTAGAACTTCTAGTGCTGGTACTATCTAAATCTTGACAAGACAGGGTTAGTAGAAAGGCAGACCAGGGACTTTATATCTCTCCTGTCTTGGATGGTTATACTCTCCTTGAAAAGCCAGGTTATCTACTTCAGAGTGCTGCTTGACACAGTGGCCTTAGAAAACCAGTTGTCTTTTGTATCTCAGAGTAAATTTGTTCTGGCTCATGTGTCAACTGTCTGTTCCTGGGTCAGTCTGATCTAGCTGCAGTGATCCATGCCACAGTGACATCTAGATTGGACTATTGCAATGTATTCTACTTGGGGCTACCCTTGAAGAGTGTTCAGAAGCTGTAGCTAATGCAGAATGCTGTGGCTAGACATCTGGCTGGAGCCAGCTATTGGGAGCATATGTCAGTAATCCGTAATCCTACTACAGTGATTATACTGGCTACTGATCTGCTCCCAATTGAAGGTGTTGGTTTTGTTCTTTAAAGCCCTATGTTGTTTGGGACTGGGGTACCTGGAAGACCATCTTCTCCCATATGTGTCTCCCCAGGAATTAAGATCACACTTGTTTGGTGGGCTCTTTTCCAGCCACAGGGAGGTGCATCTGGCCTTTCATGGTTGGATTTCAGCAGGGAGCTGAAGACAGTTTTATTTAGGACTGCATTTTGATTGATTTAGCTTTTATTATTGATAGTCCTAACTGGAGTTTTTAACTGTGGCTTTTATAGGTTTTATGTTATTTTATTGCATTATTATAATGTTTTGATAATATTGTAAACCAGCTTGGGTTCAGCAAGGAAGAAAGGCAACTAATAGATATTGTAAATAAGTAATAAATATTGGATATTTCACTGTCCATTTAAGAAGAATATTTGTTGTATGCCTTTGTGTACTAACTGAATGGATGTTGATGAAACTGTCCTTCCCGGGTTTGTGCAATTTGTGCATAGTTCCTTGATTTGATTATATCAGACAATTATTTTGATCCTTTTGCTACATGATATCAAAGAGCCCAATTTCATGTGATTCTTCCCTCCTGTAGATTTTGCAGAACAGCCACATTAACAATAGATGGGGAGAAGTGGTAGATCATGACCATAATTCCATCTAACTCTTTCCCTCAAAGGTACTTGCTACTCAGAATCTTTACAATACTACACAAAGCTTTTGTTTCTGAATTAACAACAGAAATCCAGCTGATACTGCTTGGAAGTACAGATTTGGATCTAATACTATCAACTGATGTCCCCACTCTAGTTCTTGGGGCACCCAAGTTTGTACATCAATAGACCCATATTCCTACTTCAGCAAGATCCTCTCTATTGTTCTAACCTTATCAAGCACCTTAACATTTATAGTCATAAACCTAAATTAACCAATCTGTTTCATTAAGCAGCATATTAGACTGCATCTGCTGATGTGCTGCTACAAGTCAATTAGATATCCAATACTGAGCCTAATGATGACTTTGTAACTAGTCTTATTATGTTTTAATAGAAAGAACATTCCCATAAAATACTAATATCTCAGGCATTGCTCTTTAGCTGGTAACTCCAACTGATAAAACCACAGTCATCAGCAGCAATGCAGTTTTCCTTATACACTGCATAAATATTATTTCCTTAAGATTACATGTAGTAAAAACTAGATCTGAACTGAAAATACAATGTTGTTGTTGTTGTTGTTTTTTAAACCACAGTGGTACCCAACATTCCCCACCTCACCAGGGAACATGTTTTGGAGTTCCTCTGGATCCTTAGGCATTGTGCAGCCACAGGTAAAGAGAAAATTCATCTTTAATATCAAACCAGATAACCATGGTTAGACAATATGCAATCGAATGGGACTGCAAGAGGGAGCATCCTGATTCCCAAGGGAATTCTTACACACACTAGGTCAAGACTCCTTTCAGCAACTCTTTGAAACCGCCAACAACCACACTGTGATTAATGACCAATGATTGCAGAACAATACCCTCGCTATCAAGGGCACTGAAAAATATCCCTCATATTAACCAATCTGAGGTTATAGTCTGCTCTTCTGACCCATCAGCATTCACTCAGGTCAGACATTTGTCATCCTGATTGAAATTAGCCAGATGTAGTCATTATGCATGGGCATGAACTGGCACATGGATTAAAATTTGTCATGAATTTTGGCTGGTCCGTGATCTGTGAAGAAATGTCCGTAGAGGCTCTGCCATCTCAAATTTTCATGAATTTTTAGTGCGGTTTGTGAGCAGAGATGGACTGGCACCAATCAATTAAACTATTTACAAAACTCCAAGGCAACAGTGGGGGTGAAATTATCCAGCCTTGGAAACACCAATAGGAGCCTTCTAAAGCTTAACAGGCACTTCTGGCTGCCAATAACAAAGTTCCCATTCTGGTCTATGGGCTCAAGAGGCTATAGATTGGGTTGAGCTCCCTCCCTCCCTTCCCTTTGTTGGCTAGTGAAATGAAAGAGAGGCATAGAGCTAATTGAGCTGATTACTTTCCTTTCTGTTTGCTCGATCTGCTCTCTGTTGCTGGGATTTGGGATTAGGATGCAGTACACTTTGTTGGGCTTTAGCTATTGTGCCTCCCCCCCCCCCCCCACTAGTGATCTGCTCTGCTCTCTGCTGTGAGGGGTTTTGAAGTTTTCTGGAGCCAGGAATCTGGGTCTGCTCTTCCTGTGCTCATGCTGAGCACAGGGACTTAGGGGACTTAACTATTGGGTACTTTGCCTTTCTATCCCACCCCTGCTATTGATCTCCTCTGCTCTGTGCTGTGGGGGTATGAAAATTTTCTGGAACCAGGGATTTGGGTCTTCTCTTCCCACACTCCCACTGAGCATAGGGACTTAGCTATTGGGTAATTTATATCCCCCCTCCCCCGCTAGTGATCTCCTCTGCTCTTTGCTGTGGGGGTGTGGGAGTTTTCTGGAATCAGGGATCAGATTGGCATCTTGTTCCTGCACTCATGCCAAGCACAGGGTCTTAGCTACTGGGTGTCTTTATACACTTCCCCACTCTCCTGCTAGTGATCTTGTCTGCTGTCTGCCATTGGGGTTTGGGAGGTTTCTAGAATCAGGGATCAGATTGGCATCTTGTTCCTGCTCTCACACTGAGCACAGGGGTTCAGTGAACATCATGAGAGTTATAAAGTACTGAAGTCGGAGACGCTTCAAGTGAAATTATTGAGATGAGAAGATGACATGCTGGATGGAGGTCTGGGGTCTGCTTATATTCCCATTTGAGCTGCGCCCCTGACCGCGCCCACTACAGCAGATAGATGCAGTTTCCCGCAGTTGTACCCCATAGGTCCCTTTTAGGATATCTCATGCAAGATTGGGCTAAATTATGATCCGGTCGGGCTATTGTCTGCCGGATTGAAGCTCTGGCAGCTAGCCTGACCATGTGTGTTGTGCATTAAGGACATTGCAAGAGTGAAAGTGGGTCGATGGGGTGCTCGACATGGGGGGAAAAAGCCCTCCCCTCACAGAGGCCCCTGTCCCTGGGCATTCAACCCAGGCCCCTCCCCCCAAAGTCCAGCACCAGCCTGGCATCACCAGAGGTCTCAAAGCCTTCTTCTCCTGCTCTGTCCTTGGGGCTTTCCCAAGAGAAAATAGAGATGTCAGCAACATCCAGACATTCGCAGTTGCTAGAACTCTTAGAGGAAAATTCTCTGACAGTGCGCCGGGGGGTATCTTTTCCTCCCAGGTCCCAACTCCTTCCTGCTTCTGCTGCTCCATGTGCACCTCCTAGCCAGTGATTAGTCCCACCTGCTCAAATCATACAGCCCTATTTCCAGTCCAACCTTTTGAAATATTTCTGCACCCTCCCCAGTGACCCATGTGTGATGGAGTGCCAGGTGTGCTATGCCCATGTCAGCAGCACCCAACACCTGTTTTCCTCCATTCTCCACAGGAACCTGCAAAGGGTGCACCCCATTTTGTTGCCACTGGAGGAAGGATTGGCAGGCAGTGGGAGGTGGAAGAAGCCCACTCCTTCTCAGTTCAGGGACAAGCAGAGAGGGAGCAGGAGGCCACTCTGAGAAAGGCTCCCCGTGCTCTGGGTGCCATGGTTGGGATCCATAGGAAGGCCACCCTCCAAGAGGTCATGCTCCCAGGAACACCAATAGTACCACCCAAAAAGGCAAGGGTGGGGACTCAGGAAGCACTCACCCACCTCTTTGGTGAAATGATTGCAGTGGATGGCCAACTCTTCTCCCTCATGTGTGACATAGACTTTCAGCAGCTACTGCACCACCTGCCTCCCTAGTACTCTGTCCCCAAGCAGAGAACCATGAGCCAGTGAGTCTAACCCACCATACACTGATCCACAGTGGTGCTGGTCAAGGCCAAGTGCTCCAGAGTTCAAGGCCAAACTGTCCATTTCACTGCAGACCTCTGGAGCAGCTGGCCACATGCCTACCTCTCCCTCACTGCTCACTGGTGGCAAACGAAAGACCTCACTGTCCAGACCATTGGACCAAGACCCCAGGAGGGGACAGTCCTGCCACCTGGCTATGCAGTGGTTCTGCTCCACGTGCAGGGGATGGATGCAAACCACAAGAAGGCAAAGATCACCACTGTGATTCATAGTAGCCTGAGGTAGTGTTGGGTGGCAGCAACATCATCTGTGGCTACATTGTCACAGATGCCAGCACCAACATGCTGGCAGCAGTGAGGGCTGAGTGCCTCAAGAGCATCATTTGCCTAGTACACACTCTGTACCTGGTGGGAAAGGATGCTCTGGGACTGGGAATCTTTGTGAGGCCCACCTGTGATGCTGCACCTGCAAGCTGCTGGTGCAGCATCACGTCTGAGTGTCTGCTGTGTGAGAGGCAGGAGAAGGAGGATGAGCCCAAACACTGGCTCATTTGGAATGTGCCCACCCTCTGGAATGCCACATATGCCATGATAGCACATTTGGAGGAGCAGAAGAGCATGGTGCAGGATTTCATCTCATCCATGACCATCCTGCACAGGGAAGAGGAGCTGAGCATCAGCTTGAACAACTGGCTTACCCTCTCCCAACTGATTTCCTCTACACCCGCATGGGCAACCTGGGGCAAGTCATCCCCCTGATTCAAAAGCTGGGAAGACTGCTAGTCTCTACACTGCAGCCAGGCCGTACTTTCATGGGTCCAAGCCTTGGTAGAGAGGTTGCAGGCAAGCATCTTCACCAGGCTGTATCCTCTTAGCAAAGAATGGGAGTACAAGCTGGCCTGTGTCTGCGGGCCACATATCAAAGGCAGCATCACTCTCTGTAATGCAGAACTTATGGAATGGAAGTATGAGGTCTGCAGAGAAGTGTGGAAGCTTCAGGCTAGCACATGTGGCCAGAGGGAACAGTGGGTAGAAGAAGCTGGGAGGGAGGATGAGGAGGGGGAGGGGGATGACAAGGAGCTGCAGACCAGCACCTCTGCCTCCAAGAGCCCAACCAGGCAGAAGCCCCACTACTGGTTGTTTTTGGTGAGGTGGGGGGTCAGCAGCAGTGGCAGGGAGGCCAAATGTGCCATGGCTAGGGTGGCCAGCCCCACCAGTTCCATGGGGGTTTCCCACTTTTAGGGGGCTCCTTCCTGTCACCCGCCAGCTGGTGGACAGCAGAAAGCCCTGCCCCCAAGAGTGTGCTCTGCACCTGTCTGTTTCCATACTCACTAGAGGATGCTTCATCTGAGTACCCACATCCATTACATCCTCCCTGCTGCCATGGGAGTACTTTGGGGAGCCCCCATTGAAAGTCTGGGACTGCCCGCCTTTCCATTTATCTTTTATAAACTTGCTGCACATTTCAGCCTTTTGCGGGGGTTGTCTCTTTGGGGCTTCAGTGTCAGGTGTGGACTCAGGGCTTTTGACCCACATCTACATCCTTCTCAGGGCTTTGACCCACCACATCTACTTGCTTCTCAGGATGATGACCCACCATGTCTACTTCCTTCTCCAGGTTTCAAGCCACCATGACTACTTCCATTTCAGGCAGGGCTTTGACACACCATGTCTATGTCCTTCCCAGGGCTTCAAGCCATCATGTCTACATCGTTCTCAGGGCTTTTGAGCCACCCACCACATCCACTTCGTTTTTAGTGCATACAGCCACCACTTCGACATATGTCATTGCATGATTTGGGGTTTGGGTGTCAGGGGCAGACACAGGTCTTGGAACCACCATGTCTTTGCACGCTTTGGGGGTTAGGTGTTGGGGTAGACTCAGGACTTTTGAGCCACCATGTCAACTTCCTTTTCAGGGCTTTCAAGCCATCATGTCTACTCCCTTCTCATGGCTTTTGATCCACCATGTCTTTGCATGCTTTGGGGGTTAGATGTTGGGGTGGACTCAGGATTTTTGACCCACCATGTCTACTCCCTTTTCAGCACTTTGAGACACCACATCTACATATGTCTCAGGGCTTGGAGCCACCACATCTACATATGTAGTTGCATGCTGGTTTGGGTTTGGGTCTCAGGTGGTCTCAGGTCACATTGCCATGGTTCTGCTGGGTTGGCAAAATTGCCCCCACCTTCAGTTTCTACTGGAGAGATTCTCAGGGACTTAGAATCAGTTTCTGTTCTGCTGGGCTTCTACCCTTGCTTTTTTGGTGGTTTTTTCCTCCACTGGAAATGATGGAAAATGAGGACATTTTCTTAGGTGGGCTGTAACTTGGACCCTGTAAATCTAATCTTTACCAAATGTGGAAGGCTGATAGGGGAGAGTCAAATGGAGATGTGCTGTGAAGTTGGTGTCTGTAGCATGCAGGGGGGGGGGCATTCAATACACTCCTGAATGTCCTGAAATTGCACATAATTTCTCCTGAAAGCACATTCCTTGGGGCACATTCTTGGACCCCATAAATCCAATCCTCACCAAATTTGAACAGAAGGTAGAAGAAAGTCAGCCAGGGATGTGCTGTGAGTTTGATGTCTCTACTATGACAGGGGGCTGTCCTACTACATCACAAACTTACCTGTTCAGCCTGTACACTTGCCCTTAGCATTTTTGCATCCCTTTAATGTCACCAAACATCTTTATCTGATTCTGGGTGTTTTTTATTAGACTAGCCATGTGAGAGGAACACATTAATTTAAGGAGCAAATTAACCTTAGTTGGACATGGAGACTTTAATTTGGTTGCCGCCAGTAAATTGCTACTGTTGTTATTAAGCTGCAGAAATTTAGAATCTGCATTTACTGCTTAGGACATCAGTGCTTGAAAGCAGTCATTTTCCTTTCTATTTTACTAAATATCTATACTCATTCAGGGGCTACTCAGAACTTGTTTTTTGCAGACAACCAGGGCTTTTTTTCTGGGGAACACACTGGAATGGAGTTCCAAAACCTCGGGGGGGGATCTTTTTAAAACATTTAAAAGTTCATGTGTTTTCAGTATATAGATTGAAAACTTCATTTCCCTTTTTAGAGTTCCGGCACCTCTTAAAAAAAAAAGCCCTATAGGAAACTCTTCCACACTGGCTTTTGAAATCACATCACAACTCTTCTGAGCATGTATGAAGGCACACAGATCTGTTTTGTCTTTATGGCTAGTATGTGTTAAAAACAC
Source organism: Lepidodactylus listeri (assembly GCA_029233225.1). Taxonomy (NCBI): domain Eukaryota; kingdom Metazoa; phylum Chordata; class Lepidosauria; order Squamata; family Gekkonidae; genus Lepidodactylus; species Lepidodactylus listeri. Next base: position 109,593,447 of record JARCFY010000001.1, on the reverse strand, counting down.
TGAATTAGCTATAAATATACATAAATTCATTACAAGAAATGCCAACAAATATCATCCCATTTATTTTCTCACTTGAAATATGATTTTCTTCTCCAGTCAACAAATAATATCTGAGCTATACTCTGATTATGTCTTAAAGAATGTGCTTAAGAAGTTATGATCACCATATTTATCTGATTTTAATTAGATTTTTTCCCACTCTAAGAATAAATGATACATATATTCTTTAATCCTTTATGTTTCAAGATAAATCAAGAAAAATTTTGATTGTTTTTAATATCAGTGCATGTTTATAATAGCAGTGACTTACATAACCATTACATTTGAATAAAACTATTTTAATATAAGATATCTTTTTTGAAATGTACAGGTTTATTTGCTCTATCAAGGGACAAGACTGCAGAATCAAGTGGTAACAGAGTACTAAGGATCAGTTCATAAATATATATAGATCACTTGATTTCTCATCTTCTGGTCAGAAATTAAAAGTCACATTTCAGTATAGGAAAATAACGGAAGTAGTCCAGGAACATCTGGAACAAATTTGTTAGCTTGGGGGAGTTATGTAGGGTGGGATGTATTTAGCTAATGAAATACAAAAAGTATGTTCTCTCAACAAACGAACAAAAAACCCTGAAAAATTCCAGACTTTTGAGATTTGTATGTCCCTACCTAATTATATGTTTATCTCATCATCTGTATTGCTACTAGTCCCTGGAAGCATATAAAAATATCCAAATGTCTTCTCAGCAACTATTAACATTTCAATAAGTTGACATTCAAATAAACACAAAATGGAGATATCTACCAAGCACAGACTATTACCCTTTCATGTTATAAGACATTTTTAATGGCAATTTAAGGTAGCATACATTTCTGCTGACATTTTTAACAAGCACAAATGATAAGATGCATATTATCATCTAATTCTCAACTTGGCCCAATGTAAATCCAGAGACTAGAATCATGGACAGACAGCAGATCTTCTACTAATCTAAGAAACATCCTGGGTTTGTAGAATTTTTTTTTAATTTACTAGGCAGCCACAGCTGTATACATGCCTTGGTTCCTGTCCTAAAAAGACAGGGGGATGGGTCATTTCTGAGGCTCTTTTGGCTTTTGAGAGAGGACTCTTTGGGGTCAGGGGCAGCAGCCATTGCTGGTCAACTTGCTGCCAAGTGATTTGAATAACTCACCCAGGCCTAGCTGCGTGCCACTCAGCTGCTTGCCACAGCAGCCACCCCATGAAAGCCACTGTAGTGGTTAGAGTTTCAAACTAAGATCTGAGAGATTCAGGTTTGAATCCCCACTCTTCCACAGAAACTTATCAGGTGAATTTGGGCCAGTCACAGTCCAACTTTCATCACAGGGTTGTTGTGAAGATATAATGGAGGCAAGGAGAATGATACAAGCTGCTTTGGCTCGCCATTGTGTAGAAAATTGGGCTACAAATGAAGTAAATAAATAACAAATATGAGTGATGTTTAAGGGGCAGATAAAACATAGTTTAGGAAGGAAGCAGGGAAAGAAAAAGATAAGCAGGCTGCCAAGAGGAGGGAAAGAGGAAATAGTGTGGGGAGGGGATACAGGGAAAGGTGAGATAACCCATGCAGGTTCCTGTGGGTTCTCCACTGCACAACTGGGCCAGGTGGAGCTGCACAACTTGACTAGAGTTTTCCCAGGGAGAGGCTGCCAGGGGAAGGGAAGGAGGGAAAGCTTAAGACAGGATGGCAGATAAAGTAAGGCCCTGGTGGGTAGGAAGAAGAGAAGGAAGCAAGAAAATGGGAGATGCTATGGGGGCTTTGGGGAAGGGAAAGTGGGGGAGGGGAAAATGAGTTACCTCTGCCAGTCCTTGCAGGTTTCCTGTGAGCATATTACCAAAATCAGTCAAGAGTTTTAGTGATAGAAACTACTCCTTTGCATATCATACACAAGAGGAAGGAGATACAAGTACTGTACAAGCAATTCTTTATTGTATATAATTACATCTTTAACTAAAGTAAAAACAGATTGTTTTGTAGCACTGAGAAATTCTTAATTGTTTTCCTTTAGGGCATAATTTTCCATTTAGCCAAAACCAGAACTGTTAGTTTAAATCCAAGTCAAATTATTCATTAGGTATGTATCATCTGCTTTTTAGATGGGTGCTTATTGTGACTGTTTCCATGTTCATCAAATTTCCCCCTGATTAAAAGAAGCTGGAATTGTGAATCTAGGTCAGAAGCAGGTAAGGGAAGTATGGGAGCAACAGCACTTTTCCCTGCATCTCAAGTAATGCTAAAAAAAACCCAAGTCACATGAGAGGAGCTCACATTATATTTTGTCTTCATGGGAGAATATGCCTCACTCCTCCTGAAATTCAGCAAGAAGGAGGAGGAGGAGGAGATTGGATTTATATTCCGCCCTTGACTCAGAGTGGCTTACAGACTCCTTTCCCTTCCCCTCCCCACAACACACACCCTGTGAGGTAGATGGGACTGAGAAAGCTCTTTCAAAAACTGCTCTTTCAAGAACAGCTCTGACGGAACTATGGCTTGCCCAAGGACATCCAGCAACTGCAAGTGGAGGGTGCTATGGCTGATATTAACCTAATAGGTCAGATTCTGAAAGTCTGAGATTGATGGGGATTTCTGGGAGCAGCAGACACTCTCAGTCAGACCTCCAACATACCACAGACAAACACTCTGGTAAAGTGTTTGGTAGCCTGCTAGCTCCAGGTATCACCAAAAGCAAGGATAATGTTCTAGTACAGAATGAAAGGAGAGTAGGCTTCAAGTCCATTTGTGGTCCCTCTGCATCTTTTGAGTGGAAGTATGCCTGTATTTATAGAAATTACACTATATATAATGCACACACATACACATGCTAGAATATGGAAAAACAGACTGTGCATCTTGCTCTGTCAGGTGCTTCTTGTTCATATAGGAAAAGAAACACACTTAAAACCAGAGGTCATTTTGTAGAAAAAGAGGTGCAGGAGCTCATTAGCATACATATTAGCATGACTCATTAGCATATGCCCCACCCCCTGACATCACCACAAGTGTGTCAGAAAGGGAAGCAAAAGGGGGGGGGCATCTTCAAAAGCCTCCCCTCCCCTCCTCTCCCCTTCCCTTCCCCAGCTTGCCTACCTAAGCAGGCGGGGGGGAGCAAAGCAAGAAGGGCCCCATAGAATACAATGGAAAGATCGTGCCACCACTGCCGCGTGACTCTAAATAGAAGGGGTTTAAACTTTAAACTTCTTCTCGCTTGGCTTCCTCCACAGGCCCGCTGGAAGCTGGGGGAGGGGCTTGCCACCACTGCCATTTGTGCCCACTAGGGGTGTGCAAATAAAATTTTTTTGGCCCATTTCAGATTGGGCCAAATCAAGCCACATCTATTCCAGCTACAGAGTGACCCCCACATGTCAGTTTCGGCAATGCAAGCTGATTTGGGAGTCATTCAGTCTGCCGAATGTCAGCTTCAGACCCATTATACCCTATGGGCCATTGAAGTCAATGGCAAAAATTAATAGGGTATATGAGGGGCTGGAGGAGAGGGGGTTTGAGAGAGAGGCTCCAAACTTGCAGGGTAGCTGCTAGGGCCTCTCCCCGAAATATCCATCAAATTTCAAGAAGAAAGGTCCAATTGTACAGGCCCCCAAACAGGTTGCCCCATCTCTTCCATTGTTCTCTATGGTGGGAAAAAAACATTACTTTTTTCCCACCATAGAGAACAATGGTGGGAATGGGGGCAACCTGTTTTGGGGCCCATAGAATTGGACCCCCTGGTCCAATCTTCTTGAAACTTGGTGGGTCTTTGGGAGAGAGGCTCCAGCAGCTTGGAGCATCTCCCTCAAACCCCCTCCCCCTCCAGCTGCTTTTAAAGCCACTGCCAAATTTTGGTGGGAATTCAGCGGCGGGCCGAATCAGATCAGAGAATCTGATTCAGCCCATGGCTGCCCTAGTGCCCACTCCTGGGCTGGCAGAGCGCCGCTCCACCTCGCTCCAGCCCCAAATGACCCCTGCTTAAAACACCCATCAAAGGTTAGCATTCTTCTAACACTGCAAATGGAAACTGATGTTAGTAACTACTATGATCCATATATTATTTATTTATCTAGCATATTTATATTCCACTTTATCTCCAGTGGGTAATTGTCCCGTCCCGGGCCGTCCCTGTTCAAGCGCCCATGGCCGCCCCGCGGTGCGGCGATGCCCCGCATCCCCTGGCACCCCACTTCCAAGCTGGAATGGGCCGCGCCTGGCCCCGGGCTCGACGGCCCTGCACTGAGGGGGCAGCTCACCCACCTCTTCCTCCAGGAGCCAACACAGCAGCAGACGCGGCAGGACCCTCCGAGGCAGAATGGCCCGATGGCGCAGAGGAGGGGCCGGATGGTGCGGAGGACATCGCGGCTCTGAGCGACCGGCAGCCGACAGAGCCAGGGGGAGGGGCCCAGCTGCGCTTTCAGGCCTTTGAAGGGGGGTGGGGCTTGGAGAACGGGAGGTGCCGCACGTGGGAGAGGGAATAAAAAAGGGAAGTGCCAGACGGACTGGGGAGGAGGAAGCCAGGAGTCAACCAGTGGGAGGAATAGAGAGAGAGAGCATGGAAGCAGTGGAACAGAGAGAGAGAGACGGGCGAGGCCCACGGGGCACTTTGACTCCTGGTGGCGAGAGGGTGAGCTCAGGTGCTGTTAACCTGCACCCCCGCCATTCTGAGGTCCACAAAGGCACCACAATTTCCCTGGCCCCGCACGGCGGTGCCTCCCGTTCAACGTCAGAACCACGCGACGGGCCACGACCCTGGGGGGGGGCAGCAAAGGGCGTGACAGTAATCAAAGCAGCTAACAATACACAGAAAGGGGGGGACAAACAAGAAAAGGTGGAGAGGCTTTTAATGAACTTCTGGCCAGTTCCAGACTTAGATACAAGAGCCTTCAGGCTCTGGATTTTTGGCTCACACCACTGCCAGGGGCATGCAACAGGAAAAAATTGTAATTTTTGGATCTAGATTTCAGTTTGGTATCTGGAGTCTTCTTTTCTTTTCTTTTTTGATTCCAATACTATTTGGATCTCTTATTCCCTTGGGGGAAATTTTCTAGAGGCTTATGGAGGCTTGTCATGGGGCAGGTCTCTTTAAGGGGGTGGGGTGCCAGAGGGGGGGTGGGGCTCTTCTGGGTTGCCCCTCACCACCCCCTAGCAGTGACATGGCCTAGCCACAGCCTCCTCAACTTGTGGCTCCCCTTGGTACAGACTGCCCCACCTCTTGGGCCACCCCGCCTTGCAACAATGGTGGATAGGCACAAAGGGGCATAATTGCCATGGATGCCACCACACCATCAGTCTCAGCACTGTTGGGGCACTTATCCCCCTGTGGGGCCACCATGTAACTAACCCCTTAGAGATCCAACTAGCAGCAGTGTGGCTGTGCCACGGCCAGCTGCTCTAGTGCTGGAACAGCTCAGGATTGCTCTGCACATGTCTTAACTAAGGAACGCTCTTTCAAACCCAGCAAATGTTGAACCAGAAAATCCAAGCCAATATCAAACTAGAGTATATCAAGCCAATGTCAAACCAAAGGATCCAAAGCAAACCAACTTAAGCAAGGACACTGCTGCAAGTTCAACAGAATCAATTTCAAACCATACAACCCAAGCCAAACCAATATGGCAAGCCAATATAAAGACCTGGCAAGAAGACACTGAAACACATACACTGTAAAATTGAAGAACAGTCCTCTGAGCCTTAAAATGCAGGGCGACTTATTTACCAGTATCCTGAAAAATCCCACCCGGATACCAAAATATATTTACATAAACTATACTGATCAGGTATTTTTAAATTGTATTTTCAGACCAGAAATATCTGAATGCACATCCCTAGTTGCTGGGCTTGCCCAGACCTTTTATATCTGTGTGCAAAGAGAAGAACAAACTCAGCAAGATTATTCAGCTGCTGGTAACTCTTCCCTTGTATGTCCACCCCCTGTTAGCAGAAAGCACATAAACAAAATGTTCTGGGTAGCTTGCCAGCTTGTGTTCATGAACCAAAGCAGAGAGGCTGCTCTATTCCAGCTGGGAATATCTGTATGCAAAGGAAAGATAAAGTGCAGAGTAGGAACTAAATTCAAGAAGAGTGGTGCAATCCAGCCAACACATATTGCAGAAACGGCATTTGTTTGGGGTTTAAATAATAGAAGAAAATATAGAATGGTATCTATTAACTACATTTTGTCCCACTCTTCCTTCAAGAAGATCAGGGTGGCATGCTTCATTCTCTTTTCTCCATTTCATCTTCTCGACAACCCTGAAAGATATGTTGGGTAGAGACAGAACACCTGGCCCAAAATTAACATCTTAGTGTCATGGCTGAGTGAAGAAGTGAGAGAAGGAATATAGTGTGGATAGAAAAAGATGGAAGGAGGAGGTGGCAGTGAGAGGAAAGGGCAGAGAAATGTGGCTGGATAGTGGACAGAGAACAAAGCAGGGACCAGTGAAAGAATTTTCCCATGACTGTCAATATATTTCAAATGACTATCAATATATTTAATTCTCAAGCATGCCAAATCTGAGGATACTTAAATCCATAAACCGGAGCTATGAAAGGAAAAGACAGACTTTTCTACTAACCTAAAAAACACTGCAGATTTGCAGAAAAAATTGACTCCTCAAAACTGCATGGGGGAGGTTAAAAATTATAAAAGTAGCACCTGCAGCTTTAAGAAACATATGCCCTCAGTCACTGTTGCTAGGCAACCAATAGTTTTGCTAGTATTCTAGGTTTGCTCTTTGTTAGCAAAAGGCAGGGGAAGGGCCCTTTCCAGGGGTGCTTTGGCCAGAAAAGAGGGATGATTTATAATGTCCAGGCTTGTCAGCAGCCACCAAGCAACTTGATACCACTTATGACTCACCCCGACCTGGCTGCCCTACCTCTTGGGACACCCTGCCTTGCAACAATGGTGGATAGGCTACTACTGTCCAACAGCAGCCACCCCATGGAAGTCAATATGGTCAGAGTTTAAGACTAGGCTCTTGAATCCTCACTCTGCCATGAAAAGTCACTGGGTGACCTTGGCCCTATTACACATTCTCAGCATAATTTACCTCACAGACAGGGGCAGATTAGCCTGTGGTAGAAGGGTGGAGCCTAACCCAACAAACTATGATCAAGTTGGGGAGGTGGTCCCTGGCCCACCTTAGCCCCACATAAGCTGAGGGAGAGGATGCAGCTCCTGGCCTGCACTAGCCTCACACAAGGCAAGGTGGGAGAGTTGGTACCCAGTCTACCCAAACCCTGCCTAAGTCAAGTCAGGGGTGGTGGCACCTGTCCCACCCAAGCCCCACATGATGAGGGCAGGAGAAAGGTGGGATCCTTTTTGAGGCCAATTTTACATTCCTTGTCTGCCCCTGCTCATAGGGTTTTTTGTGAGGATATAATGGAGGAAAGGAAAACAATGTAAGCTGCTTTGGGGGCCATTGCGGAGAAGGTGGGATATAAATGAAGCAAATAAATAACAGCAAGTGACAGTGAGGGGACCAGGATCCACCTCCCCAACAGTGACAGTGAGAAGCAGATAAATAGTGGATGGGAAGGGGAGAAGGAAACAAGGAAAGGTAAGGATATGGGGTTGTCAGGAGGAGGGAAAAGGGAATTCAGGGAGAAATAAGATAAGATACCACTCACAAGTTTTTTCAAGTTGCCCACCATTCAACCAGGCCTGGCCTAGCAGCCAGCACCCCACTAAGTTTTCCCAAAAAGAAGCTGCTGGGGGACGGAAGAAGGGAAAGCTGAAGTGGGAAAAGCAGATAAAAGCAGATTGGCTGGCAGAGAGAAAGGAAAGAAGGAGGCAGGGACAGAAGAAAGACTTATGGGGGTTTTGTGCTGTTCAACTGTTTCTCTTATTTTTAATAAGTTGAGAAATGTAATTTAATTCCCACCCCTTGTTTCTATTGTTTAACAAGCAGGCATATACAAATGACTGTATACTATGTGCAGTGGGGGGAAATTGAACTGAACATTTAATTATTCCAAATATTTCTTGTTTCTTTCCAACTTCATTTCTTTTTAAAGTTTTGGCAAGTCAAAACCAAGTAATAAATACAGTTGTAATTCATGAGTGTTCTTTCTCCCTCTTCTTTGATTTCTTTTTCTCTTGTTGTGTGGTTAAAATCATCAAGATAATAACTTATTGAAAGCTTTTCCCACCGGTGGGCATTTATTGCTTTATGTTTGTTGTAATTGTAGCACTACTTGAAAATGTCAGAAGCACTTAAGCTAATATAACCATTAACAGCAGCCTGGCATCAAGAGGAAAAGTCCAGAAATGTGCATTTTATCTTGTTTTACTAACATGAAGTTGAATATATTTCTAGTAGTTTTGGCCACAACTGGTGATAATATCTTCTCTACACATTCAATGGTGTATAGACCTTGATTTGTCTTAAAGTGAATTTAGTTTTAGTACCAACACATAACAACAATTTTACAACAGAATAACATTGCAAAGGAACAGAACAATCAGCTGGGGGGGGGGGGGAACAGCAGCCATTTATCCCACTCTTTTTAATTGTGTTATTTTCTTAATTTTTAAAAATATTTTCTCAGAAAAAAGGTGGAATACAGAAGGGAAAAGGGGGTGAGGGGAAAATATAAATTCATCAGATTTGTCAAATATTATGAGTTGTTATAGACAACAGATAAGATTAGATGCATTACCAAATGTATTACATATTTCAAATATAGAAGCAGACATTAAAATATCAATATTACAGAATTTTAGGATAAATTCTGTCTTGAAAGAATAAACAAGAACTTTCCTAAGGTTAGTGATAATCTATTAACAGTAAAAAAAAAATACCTTTAACAATTGAATGAACTTCTATGCTAAAATTAAATAATTGTAAAAAAAATCCTTTAATTTTGTCTTAATTGTTCATCTAAATCTAAATTTTATTCTTACTAATTATTTAATTCCTAGTGGAATGCAGAATGAAGTATTGGAACTATAATCAATATCTTCACCACCTTTAATATAATATTTGGGTAACTCCAGAACTTTTTAAAAAACATAATTATTCCTATAGTGTGAATAATAAGCTTGCCATTTCTGCTGAAATTCTTTCAGTGGTATTTTGTTTAAAAAACTGGTTATTTTTGCCAATGTTGCATACTCTGTTAGTTTTTCTTTCAGTATCTCTATTATAGGACAGTCTTCTGTCTTCGATTTCATTGCAAATATTATTCTGACTGCTGTCAACATATATCTAAGTAGGCCTTGTGAGGTTCTGTCTGTTGTCTGGTAGGATGCCCAGTAACATAACCTGTGATTTCATTGAAAATTTGGTTTTTAAAATAATTTTAATTTCTTCATGTATATTTTTCCAGTATCTTTTTGTTTTGATGCAGGTCCACCACATATGATAAAAGGTGCTATCTTCTTTTTTACATTTCCAGCAGGTCCCTTTGTATTTCTTATCCATCTTTGCAATATCTTTTGAAGTAATGTACCGTTGGTAAAACATATTGTACCAGTTTTCTCTTGTGTTATTTTTGGTGTTGGTCTACATATTATTCCTCTGTACAACAATGGGAGTAAAATGTATTTAGCATACAGATTGTAGATGAGGATTTTAAGCAGGTTGTTTAAAGTAAAAAAAGTTGTTTAAAGGACAAGATCACAAACTAATTGAGACTGAAATACCATTTTTTTATGTTCTAAAAGTTTTGTTGTTGAACTGCATCAAATCGGTGGGAATATAATCATCTCCAGCCCTGACAAAAGAGATGGTGGGGACAAAAGCATCTACCTCTCCCAATACTACCTAGCCAATGGTAGTGCCATGCTGAAGACAGAGGCTCTCATTTTGCAAATGTAATATGAGATCATGCTTTAATGATTTTTTTTTCTGGGATATTTCAACATAACTTCCTATATAGGATCACTGATATTTAAAGCTGGTTTATTTTAAAGTGCCATATAGTTCTAGCTTATCCTTTGTTCTAGTACTTTCTACTGATGTACTGAAATTTATCTATGATATGGCTTATATGGCATAAGAGATCTGAGAAGCCCAGGTATACTATTGTGGCCTTTCATAGTCTTGAAAGGATAATTTGTTTGTCAGATCTTCATACTCAGGGCTGTTGAAATGCTCAGTATTTGATTCCAGTACTGCAGAATTTGTCATCTTTTTCATCTTGCAGTTATGCAACAGCATCTCAGTGAAATGGGTAAGATTACATAAGTTAATACTCACAACTTTGGATAAGGAATTAATTAGACCAAGTTAGGTATCTATATCGCCTCAAAAATGAGGAGACAGGTTTCTGGGTGGTTGCATCCCAGGACTTGAATTCAGGGTGTTTGAACAGGAGCTTCTAACTAGGGATCATGAACTTAGATTGCCTCATAAGCAAAGAACCATTAGCCAGAGTTTGCTGGGGGCAGGGTGACTGCACAATAGCACTTACCCACACTCTGGTTTCAGGCATGCGTGTTTTCTCTTACATCTACTGCACAGACATAATTATTTTTTCTGCAACCATGTTTAAATCTATTTTTCAAAATGAATTAGTTTTAAAGTAGAGTCTGCCTTTTGTTGTTCCCATTAATCTGGCCCCATCAGCAGACACCGACGGTATCTTGCTGGGGGATAACTTTGCCTCCATGTGAGGAGGGAGGAGTCTGGCTACCTTTTGCAGCTGGGTCCTTGAGGGGGTGGGACCAGCACTGTGTTAATGGCTGGCCCCACTTCCAACTAGGCAGTCTTCACCTCATGCTCAATGAGGACAGAGCGTGAGGCAGTTAGGGCCGATTGCAGGCCTTTGAGGCCTGGTAGGTTACCCAAGGCAGACTCTGGGTGGCAGCAGACCAGGGGTCATTTTGTAGAAAAAGAAGTGCAGGAGCTCATTAGCATAATTCATTAGCATAACTTATTTGCATATGCTACACCACCTGACATCACTGGAAGTATGTTATAAGGCAAGAAAGGAGAGAGAGAGGGAGGGAGGGAGGGAGGGAGGGAGGGAGGGAAGAAAGAAAGAAAGAAAGAAAGAAAGAAAGAAAGAAAGAAAGAAAGAAAGAAAGAAAGAAAGAAAGAAAGAAAGAAAGAAAGAAAGAAAGAAAGAAAGAAAGAAAGAAAGCTGGCAGAGAGGGTACAGCTACTAATCCAAGCCTCAGAAATACCACTGTTCTGGGAGGATAGTTTCAGTGGTGGCTGAAGCCTTCAGAAGGCTGGTCGGAGGAACAAGGACCTTTCCAGGTGGTGGGGTTATTTTGCTGCAGCCATGATACAAGCAGGTATTCCCCGGGGGGGGGGGGGGGTTGCTGGCTGGCACCAACTCCCAGAGTTGAATGTTGCCAACAGCTGGAACAGCGTGGCAAAGTGGTGTCTGAGGAAGATCGAGTGCATATTATTCTAAGCTCTCTCCCAGAGCAATATAACATGGTCATTACAGCTCTGGAGTCTGCAGAAGCTCAAAGACTCACGCTGGCATATGTAACCGGCTGGCTGCTTGAGGAGGAGATAAGAGCTCAGAGTGTCAAGGACGGAGCAGCCCAGTCTTGGAGGCAGTCCAGACCTGTGGAATCTGCAGGAGCCAGCAGCAGTGTGGACAGCAAAGTGGATAACAAGGAGCAGCAGGTTGTCTTAAGGGTCCGTCATTGTTTTGGTTGCAGAGCCACAACTCATCTCCGGAGGGATTGCCCCGAGGAGCAGAAATGGCATGGAACAAAGGCCCAGAGACCTGCATCTACACAAAATGCTAAGCTTGTTGTTACAGGTACCACTTCTGCTTGAGGAGTTTGGATTGTAGACTCGGGAGCATCACAGAACTTCTGTCAAGACAGGTGTCTGTTGCAGAATGAACAACCATTGTGTCTAAAGCATGTGAACCTGGCAGACAAGAGTGATTTGCTTGTCGCTTGTGAAGGTGAAATATTCTTCCCAGTGCTTGGATATACATTCAAAAACATTTTGTGTGTGCCTACCCTGGAGAACAATCTATTGAGTGTGAGTGCGCTGGACAAAGCAGGTTTTTCTGTATGCTTTGATAACAATGTTTGTACTATTTCCAGGGATGGTGTGACTCTGGCGGTGGGTCAGTCTAAAAATAATGTCTATGGCAGAATGAACATGTTGAGGCTAGGCAAGTCATAAACAGTAGCCCACATGTAAATTGCATTCTAAAAATAATGTCTATGGCAGAATGAACATGTTGAGGCTAGGCAAGTCATAAACAGTAGCCCACATGTAAATTGCATTCACTTACTTCATAGGAGACTTGGGCATGCCAGTTATCACACTATAAACAAAATGCTTGCACTTCTAGGCAAGGAGAAAGTGCAGGGTTGCAACAACTATCTTGATTGTCAAATCTGTAAAAGTGTAAAGTCCAAAGCATCCCCTGTATCACAGTGCAGCAACAGAGTGTCCAACAGGCCTCTTGAACTAGTTCATGCAGATGTTATAGGACCTTACCCTAAAAACAATTCACAAAACAAATATGCCCTTACCTTGATAGATGACTGGTCAAGATTTTGTTGGGTGCATGCACTTAAGAAAAAGTCAGAAGTATTTCAGACATTCAAATACTGGGCTAAAAGAGTGCAAAAGCAGTTAAGGTCTGATTTATGTGTGCTGCAAACTGATATGGGAGGAGAATTCATGTCCAATTAGTTTAAACAATGGCTGAAAACACAGGGGGTAGCACATCACATTGCAAATGTTTCAACACCACAGGAAAATGGTGTGGCTGAATGCAGAGCAGGTGTTTTACAGACCATGATGCATTCAATGTTGGAAGATGCAAATTTATCTATGTCTTACTGGGCTGAAGCAATAACAAATGTGTGTTATATTACCAACAAAGTATGGTCTAAATCAATTAATGAGGTTCCTTACAGATTGCTATATATCAAGGATCCCAAGCTGGGATACCTGAGGGTTTTTGGAACCAAAGCCTCGGTTAATATACCACTTAACCAGAGAAGGAAGGGAGGGAAGAAGTCAAAGAGTCTCCTGTTCCTAGGTTATCAAACTGGTATGAAGGCTTATAGGTTTGCAAACCAGAATCAAAGTCTAAGCTTCAGCAGGTCAGCAAACTTTTGTGAGAACTCAAATTGGCATAGAATACATGGGACAGAGGGGTCATCACAAACATTATTGCCAATGTCAGAAAGCACTGAAGCAGTATTGAAGCAGGAGGAGAACTCTTTGGAGCCTGTACACAGTGCCTCTGACCAAGTGCAGAGTGATAGACCAGTGCCCAGGATATTTGAGAGATCAACTAAAGGAATTCCTCCAGTACGGTATGGTTTCGAAACTGATAACTCTGTAAATCATGTTTATGTGCAAGAGCCAAAAAGTTTTCAGGAGGTTTTCTTTCTGCCGGACAAAGAGAAACAATGTTGGCTAAATGCCATGGCAGAGAGGTACAAATCGCTTACACAACATGAAGTGTTTAAATTAACAGAGTTGCCTACAGATAAAAAGATGATAGGATGTAGGTGGTTATACAGAGTAGTCATTTTCCTAATGGAGAATTACAGTACAAGGCAAGGTTGGTGGCAAGAGTGTTTTCTCAGGTTTGGGGAGAAGACTGCAACTGGATGTTTGCCTTAATGGTTAGAGCCAAGACTGTAGCACGGTGCAAGGCATGTATTGCGGGAATGCAAGTGCATAACAAGGATTTTACTGATTGTGTTTGTTGTACACACCCACAGCAAAGAGGTCGTGCCTGGAACTGATGTCCAGTGTTCCAAGAAAAGCAAAGTGGTTGTGCCTGGAACTAAAGCCAGTGTTCCTGATAAATAAAACTGCAAAGTAAAAGGGTTTGAAGAACCAGTAACTTGAATGTGAAAAGCAGAACACAGAAGGTATACATGAGTTAAGCATTGTGGTACTGGAATGTAACATTGCTGATATGTATACTGTGTTTAACTGCTGTAATGTTTGTAAAACTTAAAAAGGGAATGTGCATGTCCAACGTCGAGTCTAGGAGGAGTGTTGGTATTTGAGACTCTCAGTCTTCATGCACAGAGCTGGCAGATCTGCAGGATCTAGTTGACAGCCAGCAGGAGTCATGTGACTGAGACAGAGGCAGTAGAACTTGTACAGACTAGTTCAGACTTGTTATCCCAGTGTGACAGTGATGGATGGGATCTACATGACTCAGCACTAACCTGAGTTAGTTACGCTACCACTGGTGTGGTGCAGTTTAATGTGCAGAGGGATCTGGAGGACTTGGGTCTCTTAACATTGGCGCAATGTGGTATAGCACATAACAGACATCATGACACTCCCAAGGTACTAGAACTTGAGGGTATATAATTAAGTTGATGGCCAGTAAATTCAGGATAGACATCTTTAAAAGGGGATTAGATAGATTCATTAATGATAGGTTTATCAGTGGCCACTAACCATGGTGATTAAAGTGAATCTTCACATTCAGAGACAGTAAATCTCTGGTGCAAGAAGGCTCTATCACAGAAAGTTCCTGGGCTCTATGCTCTGTTGTTAAGGTAAAAGTTTCCCTTGGTTGAAAGTGTTATGTCCTAATGGCAACCGCGCACATGGTCAGAGAAATGCATGTGGCTGGTCTGGCTACCGGAGCTCCACTTCAGGAGACAATAGCCTGGCCAGATTGTAAATTAGACCAAGCGGCCACCCAGGTTCCACCAGAGGACCTACGGTTTAAGGTAACTCATGACTAATCCTATCAGGGACTAATCCTATCAAGGAGTTTGGGCAAGGCCAGAGGTGCAGTTTAGACATGTATTTAAGCAGACCCCCAAGCTCTGTTCAGTAGCCTGGAATTGTACCATCAATAAACTTATGAGCTGATTTCACTGCAATGCATCTCTGGACCCAGTACTTTATAGAAAGCCAGTTCTGTTGTTGGCCCTCCATAATAACTGGTTGGCCACTGAAGGAGACAGGATGCTGGACTAGATGGACCACTGGTCTGATCCAGCAGGGTTCTTCTTATGTTCTGAGCAGAGATGGACACAAACCAAACAAAGAAGCAAAATCTGTGGTGAATTTTACCCTGTTTTGTGGTTTGCAAAATGAAGTTCATGATCGGTCTACCATCACAAACTTCCACAAACTTTTAAGGCAGTTCATGGGGTTTGTGCAGGTTTGTGGCCAGAGCAGAAAGCAGGGACTTAAAGGGACTCAGAGTCCATTTCTACTCTAGCTGAAAACAGCTGAGCAGCTGGAAGGGCTCCCTGCTGCTCAGTTGTATCAGGTCTTCTTGTGAAGTCCATTAAAAGTTTAAACTGCTTTGAGCCACTCTGTTGTTTAAAGGAGTTTTCTTTGGCAGTGAGCCCCTGCTGGCCAGGAATGTCCCCTTAAACAGCTGAAAGGCACAAAGCAAATTCTTTTGCATGGAGCAAACTACTCTGTGCTGCTCAGCTGTTTATAGGAGCTTTGTTGGCAGCAAGCCCAAGAAAGCCCCTGTAAACAGCTGAGCCATAGAGCAAAATGCTCATTTCCATGGGGCTCAGTTGTTTAATGGTACTTTCATGGGCCAAGTCCAAGCCATTTATACTAAAACAGCTGAATGACACGACACAATTCAACTGTTTCGTTTAAATTGGTTGGAGCTATTTAAACCCCTGTTCCCATACGAACTGGTTCAGTTTGTGAAGCAGCCTTTCAGTGAATGCAGGTTCATGGGTCAGTTCATGGTTAAGCCACAAACTGTGAACTGAACTGCAAAAATGTGGTTTGTGAATCTCTGACCAGCTACCATCTGAATCAATGTAATATGTTTTCAATATTATTCCCTGTAGTGTTTTTTTAAAAAAAACAAAACAAAAAACAGCCCCTCGAGGAAGCTATTTCTACAAATAAGGTCTACTTTTCCAAGTGGCAAATATCATGCATTGTTTTGAGCTTCATACTACACACTATACAATTTTTGTGGTGCAGTAGTACCTTCTAAGCAGGGGTCATTTTGTAGAAAAAGAGGTGCAGGAGCTCATTAGCATAACTCATTTGTGTAACTCATTTGCATATGCCACACCCCATAACATGCCGGAAGTGTGTCAGAAGGCAACACCCACCCCTCAGGCTCCACTCCACAGGTGAGTGAAACTGACCTGCTCTTCCTCCATTCCCTTCCCCATCCAATACTTTGTGCAATAAAAATAAGCATAAAGAACACACCCTCATTCTCTTCCTGCTCCCTTGAAACCACCAGGTTTCAAGTAGGCTTGAGATACCCAGGACACGTGCACCACCCATCCCTTCCCCTTCTCTTCCCCACAACAAGACACCCTGTAAGGTAAGTGGGGCTGAGAGAGGTCTTTTGAGAACTGCTCATGAGAGAACAGCTCTGAGAGAACTTGTGACTGGCCCAAGGTCACACCAGCAGCTGCATGTGGAGGAGTGGGGAATCGAACCCGCTTCTCCCAGATTAGAGTCCAACTCCTGACCACTACACCAAACTGATGGGGTGGAAGCTGCTGAAGGGTTGGTGAAATTTCTCCAGTACTTATGTGCCATGTGCCCAGATAAGAAATGGTATACTTAGAAAATTTATATGCCACCTTGAGCAAGTCTCTGGAAAAGCAGCACACAGTCATAAAGTAACAATGATAAAATTATCAATATTAAAACAAAACATTAAAATCAATAAAGACCCTAGCAGGGCTTTTCCCGGGGCGCTGCGCCTCTGCACTGCTCAGAGAAGCCGAGGAGGGGGCGGGGCTTGGTCATGTGATCGCCCCCTGGGCTTCTCACTCCCGGAGCTGTGCTCCTGTGCGCTCCTGCTCCAACGGACCCCTGCTTCTAAGTATAACAACCTGAGACAGGTTGCATTCTTGGAAGATGAGATGGAATGTGAATAATTAATAAAGATAATCTGTAATAATGTAGTAGATGTAATCTACAGATACAAGATACAGATCCAAAGCAAGTCGGTCTCACCTCTGAGTGTAGTTCTTGGTATTTAATCTAATTCAGATTATCACTTTACTGAGGTATTTCATTCTAGATATAATGATGTGAATACATATCTGTGGCAATTATCATAAATCCCACCTCTTCTCTAGGGCTGTTAACCAATCCTTGTGCTTTTGGCTTAATGGAAATTCAAGTAATTTTCAGCCAGTCAGAGCTCATGGAACTCCACTGGGAAAGGGTGACCCAGCTCAGTTTACGTGGGGAAGGAAAAATAACTACCCCCCCCCACACACACACAGGAATTTCATGGATTTGGAAAGGAGCATCAGCTTAGTCAGGCTCTTATTTGGCTTTTAGTTAAGGTTTAGGGGTCAGCTTAGGGAAGAAAGCTGATTTTATTGTGACAAATAAGCATTCTGTTAAGCGCCAGTCATTCCTAACTTGTGTGCATAGGTTCTGTGGAAAGGTGCTCTGTGTGGGAAAAGAATAGCTTTAAACCTGCTGAGGTAAACTGAATAGAAAAGGGGGAATTAAATCTTCCTTCAGGGTTTATTTACTTTACTCGAGAGCCTTTTTTTACTTTATATATTGAAGCCATCCAGTCATAACAGTTACACTATTAAGTATTGCATTTTATGTTAAAGAAACCTTTGTTGTTCATCTCCATTTGCATCTTGTCTGTCTAGTTAAATATCTAGGAAAAAATATTTCTGTTTACCTCACAAATAATTGCAGCCTTGGTCTAGCAGGTTTCCAAATAAGAGACCTTAAGAGAGCACAGAGCTTACATGTTACGAATCTTTTATTCAAAGCTTGTGTCCCTCTTTTATTTGATTGTGGGTGGCTGGGGTTTAAAGAATCTTTAGGAGAGGCCAGAGTGGGGGGTTGGATAGTTTTCAGTCCAGAAGGCAGGTGCCTCTGAACCTTCCCCCCTCATCACAAAGCCACCACAATACCCTTCACTGATGTCTCTTTTAGTAGCTTTAACTTTGTGCCTCATCATGTCTCTTAGCAACACTTGCTAGCAATGCTCCCTCTAAGCTGTGGAGTCTTGTGAGCAAAAATTCTACTCTCTGAGCTACTGGCATCAAAGCTGTGAGCGAGCGATATGGCTACCACATAAATTAGTTTGCTCTGGAGCCATCCTCCCTGAGCCGAGACAAAAACATGTGAGCCAGAGGCTAAAAAACTGTGAGCTAGCTCACACTAACTCAGCTTAGAGGGAACACTGCTTGCTAGCCTCATCAGCTAGTAGGTTCTGTTGCTTCAGTTTACTTTTTTTTCCCCTCAATCACTTTGGAAGGGTCTTGCAGTGAAATACTGTGCTTTAGAAAAGAAGGTGATAACCCAATCAATACAAATTTAATTTAGAATTCATTCAAAAATTCCTGCTGTTTTCATCTTATAAATGAATTTTAAACAGCAATAGACAATTTGGAGAATGATGAAAAAATATACAGAACTGAACTCAGAATAATGCAGATTTATCTGAATATGTTATGGTGGGCTGAAAGTAGCATGGATTGTGCATGCTAAGGACAAATGAATTAGTTAGAACATACAGTTCATTGATATTTGATTTTATGCATTTATTTACTTCATTTGTACTCCTCCCTTCAGTTTATGATTTTGGTTGCAAAAACAGTAAGAAGCAAAGTATACCCCCACTTTTCTTGTCAATGGGGCCCCAAAGCAGCTTATATAGTTCTCCTCTCCTCCAGTTTATCCTCATAACAACCCTGTAAGGTAGTTCCAGGTGGTCAGCCACATTGGTCTGAATCAGTAGAACAAATTAAGAATGGCACCTTTAAGACCAACAAAGGTTTAATCAAGGTATGAGCTTTCTTATGCATGCACACTTTTTCAAACACAAGTGTGCATGCACACAAAAGCTCATACCTTGAATAAACCTGTAAGGTAGGTTAGGTTGAAAGTATATGATATATATGATAGATCTGAGGTCACCCAACACATTTCCATGGCAGTGAGGATTTGAACCTGGGTCTCCCAGATCCTAGCCCAACACTCTAACCACCACTACATAATATTTGTTCTTTTGGGATAAGATTTTTTTTGGTTATATTATGGATTAATCCTCTGCAATTTTTCTTCCAAACCAGCTCTGAAGAACAGAAAGGATGCTACTTACAGTTCTCTTCATGGCTACCAGACAGATCCCCTCTATATATGCTTTGACTTCGTTTGGCTTCAGTAAGAGCCAAACTTTATTTAGGAAAAGGGCTAGTGAGAGTCTTGTCCATGCAGAAAAGGTAAATTGCTCCAGATTCATAGAATCCAGTCCCATGCCTTTAATTTTAATCACCATTTGGCAAAGTATGGTAAGAATTAGAGCATTCATTTGTGATCTTATTCATTGAACCTGAGGGCTATGTGCAGTCCTTTAATCTTTTCTTTATCATGATTCTGTACATTTCACCCAAGCTTCCATCTTCATGACTTTATGTGACAATTACTGTCAACCACTGGGTTGTAAAATTCAGCTCAGGTTTTATAATGTTTGAGATGTTAAACTTGCAATAGGTACTTCAGATCATAGCATATATCACTATTGAACTATACTCTTGAGTGGTCAGCTTACAGAAAAGTCACTTTTGCAAGTGCTGAGGGTGAGAACAATAAACACCAAATTTGATGACAGTTTGTTTAATGCACATTTTAGCAACTTGTTGAGCTTGCAGGCTGCCAGAAACTATTAGAGACTTGATAAAGAAACAAGCCACAATTGGTAAGTTCCCTGGCTCCCTTTTACTGTTTCTAGATGTACCACAAATGATTTAATGATTTCCACAAGAAAACAACCTGATGTAACTCTCAGCAGAAAAGAGCCCTTGCATGTTGTGTGCATCAACTTGATCAGAAGAATTGCCAGAAATACTGGTAAGCTTTTAGAGTAACCTAATCAAAATAGTTTTTGTATTACATCTAAAGAAAACTGCCAAAAGGTCCCTGGAACCATAAAACTAGGTCAAATGAAATTAAGCTACAGAGGAAGAGTAAAGTTAGTAACAGTACTTGTAGGAGTGAGAATAGCACAATTCAACAGGCAGTGCTGAAAGCTACATTTTTGGTAAGGAAGATATGAAGACAGACTAACACAACTTCTTCTGCTCTGGCAAAAATTACAGGAACAAGATAATGTTTTCATGTTTCATCTGACTCAGGAAGCCTTCTATTGACACAAGGACCCACGTTGCAGTAGTTAAACTTATTCATCTAGTAGAAGGGTTGTTATATACCTATGCAATTGATGCATAGGACACAGCTCCATGCCTTTTGCTCAAACCACTATATTGCCAAGTGTGATAATGACTGTTGGAGGATCGATGATTTTGTTGAATGCAGCTAAGAGATTCTAACCTAACATATGCTTCTCAGGTGCCCATGGTACAAGTTGGTTGGAGCCGAATATATCTTACCTTTGGTAAAGGAAATGCCTGGTCTGATGGACTCTGACTATGTCAATTACTTACTGTAAGATGATAACCAGACCATTACCAAACTTGTAGCTAAATTCTGTGCAGCTTGTTACTCTATCTGTAAAAGAAAAGATTATTTAACCCCTCAAAACTTTTAGACTATGGTTTTTATATTTCTATATTTGTATTTTAACAAATTGTTTATATCAGTTTTGTATGTTGTTACTGATTTGCTGGGTTGGTGCCATAACAAATAAAGATTGATAGATAGATTGATTCTAGCCTACGTTCCTGACCTCAGAGATCAGCACATATCTGGTATCTGGCCTCATAACTTACAGGAATCATGGAGAATTTGCATTTGCCATAATACCCTAGGGTAGCTAGTTAAAAGAGCTCAGAAGGGATCAGATTTTCCTATTACACTCATGCATTAATATATCTAATTCTTAAAGTGTCTTCATCTGTGGACACTTAAATCGAGGTCTGACATGGTGGAAAGAGAAGACCAATCATTCTACAAACTTGAGAAAAGCCTCAGGTTTGCATAAAAATCTGAACTATAAAAGGGGGAAGTTAACCTCGCCCCCCAATAATAGAAACACCACTGGGACTGTCCTTGCAGTGATGGTAATTAGGCAACCACAATAGTATTGCCTGCCTTACAGGTTTGGTTTCTATCAGAAGAGGCAAGAAAGCAGGACACTTTCCAGGGCTATTCTGGTTTTTGAAGGAGGACTCACCTGGGTCAGACCTGGCAGCAACCACCAGGCAACTTGCTACCATGCAACTTGCATGACTCACCCAGAACTGCCTGCTTGCTACTTTTCAACATAAGTCAACCCATGAAAGCCAGTGTGGTGTAGTGGTTGGAGTGTCAGAACAGGATCTTGGAGATGCAGGCTTGAATCTCCATTCTGTCATGGAAGCTTGCTGGATGACCTTGAGCCATTTACACATTTTCAGCCTAACTTATCTTACAGGGTTGCTGTAAGGATAAAATGGAGGAGAGGAGAATGATGTAAGCTGCTTTAGCTCCCCATTGTGGAGGGGGGGTATAAATGAAATGAAATGAAATGAACTAAAAACAAATATAGCTGAAGATGGAGGAGCAAATAAAAGGTAGGCTACTAAGGAAAGGCAATGATGACAGGACTGGTGGCATCAGCAGTGGTTCTGTACAAGTTCAGGGATGTTCCTTTTGGGGGAGGGTAACTCCTATATTTTAGTTTGTTTTTATATTTTTATGTGATCCTAGGGGGTCCCTAAGTTTGTGGGAAGTCTGGCCCTGATTCATGGGTTTGAGTTATCTGCAGATATGGCCAGGTTCATTATTAGATAGAAGTTGTGTATTGTACATATAAATCTGCATATATTGCATACAAATGTGCAAAAAAATCATCAATGCCAACAAAAAAATTGGCAGCCTGACACTGCTTTCAAAAATATTGGACAATGCACTTTCACAATTCTTTGTATCTGGATTTGTAACAAGAAAGCTGGATTTGTAACTGGATTTGATACACAAAAGCTCACAAACAAACTCCACCCTGACTCCCCTCTCCTGCTTCAGAGCACTCATGATGACAAGCTTCTTAAAGGGATAAGTGGAAGTCTGTGGTGAGAGGATAGTCAGCAACAATTGCCCTCTCCTTCAGTGGAGTCCAGTCCCACTATTGTTAAGTGTCATTATGTTAATGAAACAGCACCTTTGGAGCCATCCCACAGATCTGGGGAGAAATTTCCAGGCCAGAACTAACCATTCACTAATCACTATTCATTGTTAAAGCTCAGTAATAACCTCTGCTATATTTGTCTCTGTCTACTGAAGATTATAACAAGGATTTCTGGCCATAATAAGTTTCTCTGCTTTCTCCTCCCCACTACTTTTTGTGAAGATAATCCTTGCTTTCTGCTCCCCACCACTTTTAATGTGGAGAACACCTACAAAGAGTGGTGGGGAGTGGAAAGCAGGGGACACAAACTGCTATGAACTAATTCATGAACCAACCTCCTGGATCATATCGATTCATGGTTCAATTCATGGTTTGGCCATGGACCATGAACCAAAATGAATGGCAGAAATGTGGTATGTGCCCATCCCTAAGCTTAATTTTTAAAAGCACATTTTAAAACCATTCAAAACAACAATAACAACAAAACCACACACATCATTAAAACAATTAAAATAGGTTCTGCAGGCTGCTTTACCATTTCATACCCCGGTACACAATCCCTGCTTGCATAACAATAAGCTTTACTCCCCTCCCTGTTTAGAGACGCCAGGGAGCATGTGAAGGAGCAGTGGTTCTCATTTATGGGAGTACTGTGAACTAGATACTCAATGTCTAGACCAGCTCTCAGTTGCAGCATGCATACTTCTCACTGACTACAAAGTGGGGGCAACCCAAGCACATAGCAGGGGGACATCAGGCAGGATGATCGATGACACCAGCTATCACTAGGTTTTGCTTTATGCCTAGGTCATGGACAGGGAAGCACATAACAGTCAACATCTCTAGCACTATCCCATACCAAGTAGGCGAGTGGTTAGACAGGGAAGTCAGCGAGTGGTTAGACAGTGTTGGCCAGCAAGGCACTACGAGTGCTCTTATGGATTGTAATATTCATGAGATTGAATTCATGTTGCTATGCTGTAAAGACTGCAAGCATTCTCCATTGCTGGGAGAAGCTCCAGTCTAGTCCAGGGGGCTGGCAACCTCTATAGTTCACCAAGACAGAGACAAAGACTCCTTCTGCCAAGAGGTTTCTTTCTGTCACACCACACTGGTCAACCCCTGCCCCCTCCAACATACCTGCATGGATTATGCTAACGTGGTTACCTGGCAACTAATGGTCGGGCCATCAGCCACCAGGCTAGGGCCATCAACGGACAATAGAGGCGATCCAGTGAGTCATCGGACTTTGCCCAGGTGTCAGGTTCCTGTTTAGTTTCAGTTTCACAATACTGTCCACTCCCCGGCCCTCCTCCTTTTGTTTACCTTTAACCTATGGTAGGGTCAGAAAGGGACGGACCGCCTAGTAGGTGTGTTAGTGGGATGTGGTTTGTGCAGCCTGCCCCCAAGACCACCTAATAAAAGATCCTGCACAGAGGCAATTGGTCTCTTGAGCCATTGTCCCCTATCAGCTTTGCTACCCCTTATGTCCAGCTTTCTATCCAAATACCCTTGCCTCCATCTTGAAATCTCTGGATTCCGGAACAGAGAGAACACATAGTCTTGCAGGTTCGAGCCATGTGCCCCATTTTTCTATTTTTCTCTCCCCATCCAATTCTTCCTTCGAGTGGACAACTCCTCTTCAGGACAGGTACAGTATCACCCATCAATGAAACTCCTGCTAATGCAACAGTGCTATTTTCTATCTTTATTTCCTAGGCCTGTGTGTATGTGTGTGTGTGAATCTGTTTTTGGTGTGCTTGAACAACATTATCCAGTAAACGGCATTGAACTTGCTATCTGCCTCACGTGCCTCTTTCCTTGAGAACTCCCGGGAGTGGTGGGACCCTGGTATAGTTGGCAAGAACCCGGTATTTCACCAATTGCTAAGTGTAAATTAAAGCAATTCAGCTAACAGAAGTACAGAATCCTTCTCAGCCTGGCTTTTTTGCTACCCATTGTACCCCCTTTACCACTGATGGGCAGGGGTTGTGGTACATTGTCACTGGAGAGGTGGCAGCAGTGGGACTATGAGATACATCAGGGGACTGGGTGGAGGCATTGGTGATGAACTACCTTGCAGAACCCTTTGAGCCACTGGAGAATGATCCACTGAGATATTGGGTTGGAAAAGAGAGTATATGGCCTGAATTGTCTTTGGTGGTTCAGTCACTCCTGTACTTGTTGTGAATGGTTAGTTCATATTCATATATATTGTCCCCAAGTTATAATTTTCCCCAAAATTTAAAAGAAAATCTTTCAACCCCACAGATAAAATTATGTCTTGCCATCCCACACAAAATCAGAGGATTAATAATTGTTGCATGATGTATTATATTTTTCCTCTTCAAGTTGCAGTCTCTTTAGGTGAGGAACTGTATCTCATGTTTATTGTTGAACTAAGCAGCTAGTCCAGGTGGGTACTTAAATTAATGGACTGCTCCTCCAATTTCTAAAGTCATGAAGAGGACTTCATTGGGCTGCATTTGTGAACAAATTTATATCTTTAGTAAAAGGCAAACACAGTTTAATAGAGTAACTTCAGAAAGGAACATTAAAGACTTTAGTACATGTACTGTACAATTGTGGATAAAGCTGTTCAGAATTGCACAAAGCAATTAAAAAGAAAGGAGGTTGAAAGGAAAAAATACCCAAAAGTAGATTAAAAATGGCTTGAACAAAAGGTTATGGATCTCCTTGATATTAAAATATAAAGCACCTTCATTCTGATATCAAGAATACTAGAAGGATAAAATGCAGTGGTATGCCCTGGCTTGAATTGAAAGAGTCTAGGCTTACAATTATTCTACAAATACAGCTTCTACTTTATTATTTTTCATAGTTAATCTTGGCAGAAGTTCAAGGAGTTGCATTTCATTCAAAAATTTTAGATCTAAGATTTCTTAGAAATGAATCCTGTTTATTGTACAATGGTATGTATTTGCTTGGGAATACATCCTATCAATAAGACTTACCTCTGAATAAATAGTTTATACAACACAAACTTATAGGCTGGGGAGAGTGGCCTATAAGTTAAATCAATCAGTCAATCAATAAAATTGTAAGAGACTGGTGAAAGTGCTTTGTACCTCATTACAGAATAATCTTCCTCTGAATTCCACTACAACAGTGAAAAATTAAAAGTCATCAACTACATTCTAATATTAAGGAGCTATATAACCTTATAAAGTGATGCTGGCTATATGACCTCATATTAATGGCGTGTATGTACAGGGTAGTTTGTAATATTACAGACCTATTTTCTGTATGTTTTTTGTAACATCCCAAGCAGAACTATTGTATCCCACTATAGGGAGATGAGGCATTCATGGCACTAGTGCCAGGATTCAGTTGGTGTTAACTCCTTCTTTCAAAGCAGGAACGAAGCAGCATTGGTCAAGGTTGTAGATTCACCAGCTAGTGGGAAGGGGGCAGAAAGTGGCAGTATAGAGCAGCTACACCCCCTCACAGGCAGACTTTTTGCTGACTGTTGTTGAGGGAGCTTTTGTTTTGGAACGGAGCTTGCCTTGCCTGCTCTTTCACATTTGCTTGATAAATGGCTATGGGAGTGACATATTTGTTGTGTGTGTTTGTGATTGGTTGGCATTCTGTTTCTTCATTTGGGTTTTACCCTCCACTACTTTTATCTGTCACCACTTATTCCCAGGGGACCTGAGTGAATTGAAGATTTCTCATGGGAGGCTGTTTGGGCAGCAGGTAAGGAGGTGAGTTACTTTTGCAACTAGCTTTTCTTCTCAGGCTTGTGTGTTTTGAAGTATATTCTGTCATTTCAAAAACCACATGGGAGGCCTGGAGGAAGAGGAGTTGTTTTTTAGACTCCGCTTTTCTCTACCCCAAAGAGTTTCAAAGCAGTTTACAATCACTTTATCTTCCTCTCCCCACAACAGTCACCTTGCGGGGTAGGTGGGGCTGAGAGAGTTCTGAGAGAACTGTGACTAGACCAAGGTCACATAGCAGGCCTCACATGGAGGAGTGGAGAATCAAACCTGGTTCTCTGGATTAGAGTCCACTCCTCTTAATCACTTCACCATGTTGGCTGTCTTCTCAGCAGCAGGTGTAGTGTCACCAAAGCATAGAGGCGTCCATAAGGGAACCCACATATTTCAGTAAAATTAAGACAGGGTTCCTGGAAAATTCCACTCACACTGAAGGCACTTTCCAGCATGACAAAAGGGAAGCAACCTGAATAGGTCTACCTGGAAGGTAAGCGAATTAGTCCCTTCTCCATACAAAACTGCAGGCAATGTCTCAATCTAGCCCGTAGCTACAGTGGGGCATCTTGGGGCCACACCCCCTTAATTACACGCCATTCCCCACAAAACTCTTTGTTTGAAACTATGGTAATATTTTTAAAAGTTTAAATGTCACTGCATCACCACACTGCCACACCCAGGCCTGCCTGCACCACTGCTGTTTTCTCCTCCAGGCTCCAGATGGCCTGTTCACCGCATTCTTGAACTCCCTCTATGTGCCTGCCTTCTCTAGCTGACCAGTGTGCCCATCCCCACCTTCCTCTTCCCCTCTATCCAACTTTCTGAGCCGACCCTTTGCCTCTTCCTGAATCTGCCCCTCCAGAATAGCCATCCTGCCTTCTCCTGACTTGTTTAGTTGCACCATGTGTTCTCCCTCGCCTGCTCTGTCCTCCCTACACCCATCAGGGACAGCTGGTTTGACTGAACTGTTCACTTGGCTGGCTGCAGGAGAACAGTAGGCTGCTGCAAGCAAACTAAAAGTTCAGTGCTCATTTGAGGCTGGGTGAAAACAGGATGGGGGAGATCTTTCTTTAACTGTGAAAACGTAAAAGTTTGCTTGGTGTAATGTGTCTGCTGCTCTGGTCTTTCCCCCCATATGAGCTTAGTTACTTATCAGCTCAAGGCCCCTTTAGGCATCAACAGCCTAACTGTTCTGAGCTGTTAAATTCCACTGGCATTATACCCTGCTGAGTTCCCTCCCCTCCCCAGGCATCACTCCCAAACTATCCAGGTATTTCCGCACCTAGAGCTGGCATGATTTTTTTAAAGCAAACTAGAAGTTCAGTGCTCATTTGAAGCTGGGTGAGTGGAGTGGGGGAGATTTCTTTAGATTGGAGAAGCGATGACTGAGGGGTGACATGATCGAGGTTTACCAGATTATGCATGGGATAGAGCAGGTAGAGAAAGAAGTACTTTTCTCCCTTTCTCACAATACAAGAACTCGTGGGCACTCAATGAAATTACTAAGCAGTCGGGTTAGAATGGATAAAAGGAAGTACTTCTTCACCCAAAGAGTGATTAACACATGGAATTCACTGCCACAGGAGGTGGTGGTGGCTACAAGCATGGATGGCTTCAAGAGGGAATTGGATAAACATATGGAGCAGAGATCCATCAGTGGCTATTAGCCACAAGGTATAGATAGGAACTCTCAGTCTGGGGCAAGTGCTTTGGTGGGGGTGGGGACAGTGGGAGGTCTTATTTATTTATTTGTACCCCACCCTCCCCACGAACAGGCTCAGGGCGGCTTACAAAAATCGGTAACCAGTACCGTAAAACCATTACAAAGTTAAAACATCACATTTAAAACATCACAGAAATTCTTAAAGTGCTAGTATAGTGGTCCTGGACCCACTGGTGGACCTCCTGATGACACCTGGCATTTTTGGCCACTGTGTGATAGAGTGTTGGACTGGATGGGCCATTTGGCCTGATCCAACATTACGTTACTTAGGACCAAATCCAGGATCACCTCTCCCCTGGTCGCTTCTGTAACCATCTGCTCCATAGCACAGTCATTGAAAGTGTCTAGAAACTCAATCTCTTTTCCCCTACTTGAACATATATTGAGCCAATCAATGTGTGGGTAGTTAAAGTCACCTATGACAACACAATTATTTCATCTAGCGACTATCTTTAATTCATTCATCATTTTATAATCCTCCTCTATCTTTTGATTTGGTGGGCGATAACAAACTCCCAATGTTAAGCTGCCTTTTGGGTCCACTAATTCAACCCACAGCATTTCCAGAAGCTAATCCAATTCTCCTACCCTCTCAGTCTTACTGGACTGTATACCCTCTCTGGCATAAAGAGCCAACCCACCTCCAACTTTCTCCCCCCTATCCTTCTGATATAATTTATAACCAGGAATCACCATATCCCACTGATTTTCCTCAGATTTTCCAAGTTTCTGAAATACCCACAATGTCTGTTTTCCCCCAACACCAAGCATTCCAATTCCCTGATTTTACCTCAGACACTTTTAGCATTGGTATATAAACATCTATAGTTTCCCATACATGTTAAGCCCACAACCTTCCTCTTGCTGCCTTGAGACCTTACCAGGCAGTCCCTATCATTTACCAGAGTCTCAGAGAACAATTTTAATCCATTTCCTTGTAGGAAATTAACAGCTACCCCTTCATCTCTTTGAGATGAACCATCTCGAATCAGAGATTTTTCATCTCCTGTTGGCTTTCCCCCAATATTTAGTTTAAAAACTGCTCTGCCACCTTTTGTGTGCATGTGGTGGATTAAGCAAACTAATTTGCTACTAGTTGATCACACGGAATAGTATAACTCCAATTATAACAACAGGAACTAGTGTAAATTAGAACACATTCAACCTCAAGAAGGAATAAAGAAGCAATATGGTCCTATTCCTTTTATAAATACAGCATACATATAAAGTGTCATGACCCCTATGGACCAGTTCAGTGCCTCAGACTCAGCCATCAGAGGAAGAGCCTGAGGAGGACCAGCAAAACCAGGTTGAGCCTAACATGGCTGAGTCACCTGCTGACAGGGGTCCAGCAGCACCAGAAGCCATCCTGCCTGAGCTTCCAAAAGCCTCTCCACCAGATCCTGAAATGGTCACCAGGGCTCCACTGGACAGAACACAAACCTGGGGCCGTAGCTCCCCAGAGGACACTTCCACTCTGCAAGAAAAGCAAATAAGGTTGCCAGGTCCTTACCAGTTGCCAGTGGAGGCTCCAGGATCTTGTCCAGGATCTCCCTGCACATGTACCATGATGATGATGCCCGGAAGTGACATAATCCCATCATTGCCATCAGGTGGATGCTCTACTTTTAGGGTAAAACTCTGTGGTTTGAGCCTAATTTTACCAGAGTTTTGCTCAAAAACTAGAGTGACACCCTCCTAACATCAGCAACATGATGATGTCACTTCCGGGTGACATCATTATATCACGTCCAAGGGCATTTGTGGTTGGAGTTTCCCCTCTGGCCAGCAGAGAGGAAAGCAGGGGAGCCCCCACCCAGATTGTGGGCCTGGCAGCCCTAAAGGCAATAGTAGAAGGCCTGGGCCAAGGAGGCAAAGTGCACCCAACTCCTTCCCAGAGCCAGAGATGAGAATAATAATTCTTTGCAGGATCATGGCCCAAACACATGCAGCCACAGGAGCACAACACCTGCCAGCAGGGTAGCTGAGCCTGATTACTTCCCAGCCTGTTTAACCTGAGGCTCGGGAAAAGCTGCTTGGCCAGATCAACTAGTCCATTAGGTGCAAATCTGTGTTCCAGTTCCTGGCTGCCAGAGCCTGTCAGTGCTTCCAAGCCTTGCTATCTAGACCTGAGCGCACTGCTGAGGAGATTTGACTGGTCTGGCCTGCAGATTTCAGGGTATAAAACCTCACACCTTTTCTAAGAGATTGCCTCTTATTCCTTAATGCATCATGGGTGTTGTTTTTCTAGCTGTAAGCTGTAATGGAAAAGGTCATCATGTTGCAATAGTGAAGAATATTGCTGCTAGCAACATTTTCTCCTCTGTGACACCATGAAGATACACAAATACTCTATGAATTTTTTTAATATTCCCACTTTGACAGGCTTGTAATTTCAACTTTATTCAGGCTGTGCATTTCTTTAATTTCTTCTCCACATCTCTCTGCACAGCATCCCCATTTATTTCCAGGTACTCATTTTACTTTCTGTAACAAATACTGGCTGGAAATCTGGCTCAAATGTATGAGCTAGGTCCCCCCCACCCCCTCTAATTTGT
The DNA here is from genome assembly GCA_029233225.1 of Lepidodactylus listeri. NCBI lineage: Eukaryota > Metazoa > Chordata > Lepidosauria > Squamata > Gekkonidae > Lepidodactylus > Lepidodactylus listeri. The sequence goes on along the minus strand of JARCFY010000001.1, from coordinate 109,563,431 downwards.
TCTACAATAAGTCATCAGAGTAAGGCCATAGGGGTAGGAAGCAAATGTTATGAAGCTGTTCTGGAGGCTTAATGGCAGTGTTTTATCATGAGGTTCATGGAACATTAAAAATAAGTTGGACCTTATGCTTCAGCATTTTTCCTTTTGTGTAATGCTGATACGTTTCATAGTGAATTATACTTCAATTAAATGTTGCATTTGTAATAATACCCAGCTTGTCCAAAGATGGAACCACAGGACTATTAGCAAAAGGACATAGGCCAATACTATTTTTCATGGAAGAAGAGAGGGAAGCCTTTTCTACAATAGCCAAAGTTTCAATCTTAAATACTTAAGCTACTTTGATTGTTGATATGACATTCTTGGAAGGGGAGCAGCTGTGTATGCTACCCACAGCAGCTTGGGGGGACACTGGCTTGAAAATGAGACAGATAGATATATGGTCTTCAGATGTTTGAGTTCAGTGGCACCTTTGAGACCAACAAAGTTCTATCCAAGGTATACATTTTCATAGAATCAAAGAATTGGAAGGGACCTCCAGGGTCATCTAGCCCAACCCACTGCACTATGCAGGAGATTCACAAATACTCCCCCCTACACATCCTCTACCTATATGTATGGACTGGTAACTTCCATTTAATTGTATCTGACAAACTATGTGTGGCACTCACACAAAAGCTTTTACCTTGATTAAAACTTTGTTGGTCTTAAATGTGCTACTGAATTCAAATGTTGTTCTGGTCTTCAAATGTGTCTGTTAAAGGCTAAAGAAAGATGAGGTCAAGAAACTATCAGTGTGCTGCCCCCAGTCAGTTTAGCTGTAGGTAAGGTACCTTTAACAGCAGTAGCCCATGGGAATTGAAGTCCTGGGCTAGATATCCCCCTTTGACTAGCTCATCCAAGTAACTTCCTGAGCTCAGAGGCACAAAGCTAGGACTTTATGGCTCTCTTCCTGTCCCTTTGTTCTACTCTCACAGCAAGGAGAAGAGGAAAAGCCATCTCTGGCTGCGGTCACACGGCCCTTAAATGCGGGAAGAAGGGTTATTTCCTCCCACATTTAAAGGAGCCGACCACACGGCCCGCACCAAGTCCCGTGCTGAAGCGGGCTCAAATGCGGGTTCCTCCCACATTTTCCGACCCCGGGAAAAACAACAGTTTTCCAGGTGTTGCGGGAGGAACCTGCATTTGAGGTATCTGGACAGCCCTCTCTCGCAATCATTGCAAGAGCAGGGCTGTCCAGATAGTCCCGCCGGCCATTTTTTCCCCCTTTTACACTTGGGCGCTTGGCCACTCAAGTGCCCAAGTGTAAAAGGGGGGGAACCCAAACTCACCAAGCGGCTGGCAGGTCCTTGGCCGCCACTGCCGCTTCTGCCGCTGCTGCGGCCACCTCTTCAGCAGCCGCCGCTGTTCCCGCCACCGCCGCCTCTTCAGCGGCCGCCTCTTCAGTGGCCACTGTCATTCCCGCCATGGTCACCGACGCTGTTTCCATCGCCTACACGGCCGCCGATGCTTCCACCGCAGCCGCCTCTTCAGCAGTCGCCGTTCCCGCCACAGCCGCTGACACTGCTGCAGGGATTTGGATGTGTAGACATCCCAACCCGCGGTAGGAAAATTTGGCCCCTTTAAATCCGGGAGCCCTCCCGGATTTAAAGGGGCCATGTGACCGCAGCCTCTTTCTCACCATAGCAATAGAGGATTTGAATCATAAAGATGTAACTTTCTACTCAACCGTCAGCTAAGGTCGTGAGTAAATGATCTACTGAACGCATATGAAAGCTGAATAAAGATGGTTTAAATTTATACAGTTGCTGTGCGTTGGTCACTATCCAGAAAGCGCTCAGCTCAGCTCAGACATAGCTGAGTGTCAGACGGAATAATGAGAAAGAGATGACTTTTCCCTCTCCTTGCAGTGAGAATAAGACAAATGGAGGAACAGAGCCATAAAGTTCAGAATAGTGACCATTTATTCTCAAATTCACTACTTAATCTTTTATTTAAATAATTTGTCAATTTTGCCATGACGGCATATTCTTCCATCTTATCTTTCCTGTCTTCAAGATCTGGGCAAACCTCAGTTTTCCTATTATACTTATTATAGACAGAGCTGTAAAAGTGATACAATATTGACAATATTATCCTTTGATTTTCAGTTAATTGATGGTTATCAGTTTTTCACAATTTTATAGTTAAACTGTGAATGTATGATGATTCTCAACTGTGAAATGGAATTTTGTTATATCCTCATTACCACAAATTATTTTAAATGGCTATGTGATTATTTCAAATTTACATAAAATATTGAGAACATTTGTTTTTATATCTTTCCTTATAATTTCTATTTTTAGAGTGAGAAATGTATTATAGGGAAATAGTGTTATTGGTAATGTTATATTATTATAATGATTTACTTAGATTTATTAATCCATTAAAAAAATTCTTTAATATTTGTAAAAAAAGTGCTTCACCCTTATTCCTTCCCCCCATACACCTTTTCCCCTGTATTGTCAGTACCTGCCATGGGGTGGCTGTTGTGACCTATGTTTGATCTACCTGTTATGCCTTAATACACATGTGCCTAATGAGTTACTCTTCCTTTCTGTAAGCTGTATGTGCCTCATAAGTTACTCTTCCTTTCTGTAAGCTGTATGTGCCTAATGGGTTACTCCTCCTTTCTGTAAACTGTATGCATTATTATACAAATGCCTAATTAGTTCCTATACACATGCATAATGAGCTACTCTTGTGTCATGTAAGTGTTTATCCGTTCTTAATCCCTTTTCATTCCCAGGACCCCTGCCAGGAGTTTGCAACAGCTAATCAACCCGCCCTGCAGGAATGCAGAGTCTCTCTCCCTGAGTGCTTAGCCCCCGCTTGGCCCTGCCTGCTTGCTTTTTGCTCGCATTTGCTCCGTTCTGCTTAGACTGTTACGAGCATGTGCACTGAGTGTCAAATTATCTCCTCTTGTGTCCTTGAACAGGGAGAGGATGAAATACTCTGTGAACTGCATACTTGTTATGTTAACAGGTTTTGAGAAACTGAACTCTAGACTCAGCAACAACTTTTTGCCTTGAGAACAAGTATGCCCTTTTCCCTTCCCCTGGGAACTAGTTTTCCTGCATCTTCTGTGGGAATGAGTGTTACTGTTAGAAGCACGCCAAAATTGTAGCACACTGATTGGTAGCATACCTGTAACAATGTAGCAGGTTTAGTATATCTATGCATGTAACCTATAGCACTTCATTACTAACAGAACAAGTGTATGACTCCAGTGATCTTTCTACAAGTAAAGGACTTTTTTACCCAAAGACCTGTTGTGGACTATATTCTCACATGTACCTTATTTAAAAAACTGAAAGTAAAAAAAAATAAAAAGAGAAAAGGCTGTGGGCAGGCAGTCCTTGGACCTTTGCAAACAGGAAGGTAACAGACTTCCTTAAACTTCAGAAGTTAGCATTTCTGGCCCCAAGAACAGCCAGAAGGAACTTTGCACTCCTGGTCCAGGCAGATGGGTTATCCCTGGCTGAACCCTGCAGAATGGGTATAACTGCCAGGGCAGGAGCTTAAGAACCTGTGTGAAGGACCCAAGCAGAGAAAGCAGCCCTAGCAGTGAGGAGTAAATAGGTAGAGGTGAGGAGTTATGTGGAGGATGATGGTTGACCTCTGGAGTTGGCAGTTTAAAGAAATCAAGCCATTAAGGTGCAAGCTTTACAGTTCTGGTGTGTTGCCTCATCTTTAACAGTGTGAAGAAGGAAAATCCCCAAAGGGATGTGGCCCTGGCTCTGGGGGCTTCACATCAACCTAGCTAAATCAGTAAATAATTTTAGTTCTTTTTCTGGAAACAATTTGGGTTTTTTGAAAAGTAGTTTGGGCTTGTTGCATGATGTATTTTGGCCTATACTGAAAATTAGGCTAGAAATAACTTAGATCTTCACTAAGTGTGCAGATTATATCTAATTCTGGACAAGACAAACTCATACTTGTAGATCTCAGAACATGAAATCTGCAAGTAAAGGTCCATCTTGTTGATAATGATATATAATCTGAACACCTAGTGATAGGGTTGCCAAGTTACTTACCAGCAGGAGTGGGGGAGTCCTACTCCTGTTCCAGTACCCTTTTGCGTGTACAAAGCGCATGCACAGCATGATGACATTGCCCAGAAGTGATGTCATCACGCTGGGCACGTCACTGGGTGACGCTCTGATAATTGCCCTAAAAACGTTATGGTACTATAGAGTTTTCAGGGCAATTACTAGAGCGTCACCCTGCTACGTGCTTGGTGTGATGATGTCACTTCTGGGCAACATTACCGTGCCGGGCACATTGGCCTGATGTAGCCATTTCGGGGGTGGGGTTCCCCCCACCGGCCAAATCCGGCTGGTGTATTGGGGACCTAATTAGTGGGGGAATCCCCGCCCCCCCCCAGGGGGACTTGGCAGCCCTACTAAATGAAGATCTAAATTATTTCTAGCCTGCTTGAAAGTGATTCAGAAGCTTACCTGAAAAAAAGGTGTTGGGAATTCACATATTCTGTTGTGCACATGTTCTTTCTATTACTCCCATCCTGCAGGCACTTCACTGGCTGCCTAACAGTTACCAGTCTCAATTTAAGGTATTAGCTATCCCATACAAAGCCCTTCATAGCCTTGGACTCTCATATCTGCAAGACTGTCACTCCCCCTATGCCCCACCATGACAGCTTTGCTCACTGGATAAAGATCTTCTGCAGATGCTTACCTGCAAATGGGTAAAATCAACAACTGCCCATTCACATGCTTTCTCTGGTGTGGCTCCCACCTTGTGGAACAACTTGGGTGATTTTTTTCCTGATAAGATCCTCTGTTTTCCACTTCCACATTGTCTTTTTTGTCACTCGTTTGTCCTTATTGCTTCAGCCCTCCCCCCAAAAATGTGTTTTGCTCTCTCTAGTAGTCCCAGAGGGAGCAAAACACATGTGGAAAAGGGAGGGGAAACTCAAAGCAGTAGAGACAAACGAGTGACAAAAATGACAATGTGGAAGTGCCCAAAGTCTCACTACATTTCAACACCCTGCTTGGCCATTCCTTCTTTACATGATAAATAGCCAGATGTGACACCCATTCCCACATGGTCAGGCAATATGTTGCTGTTAAGAAGTCTGGCATCTTGTTCAATATCCAGTTCTCATTAGAGGAAAAATTAGGTACAACAAGATAGTATTTAAATCTTTGTATCCACTGGGTAAATCAAAGTGCTATTTCAGCTTAACTATTTGGAGCTCCAGTTGACAGCTTAGTTAACATTTCTAGTGTCTCCTTAATGAGCTAGCAATGCCATGGTATTTAAAAGGGAAGTTTATGTTTCAGAATCCTTCAGAACTCTTTTTAGGCTTGACATTTTTCTTCTTTAATGAGCTGTTTGCCACTTCTGATTCATTCTTTGAAGCCAACAAGATGTCCCGACAATGAGATTTTAAACATTCTTTTTAGCAGTACTTACAAAGAGGAAAATCTATATTTTTTTCTGGTTTCCATATGGGTAAATACTGAAAAAATATTATCTGCTATATTTGGAGGGGCCATAGCTCAGTGGCAGAGCATCTGCTTGGCATGAATGTCCCAGGTTCAATCCCCAGTATCACAAAAGGCGGGGGGAAAAGGGAGGGGGACTCAACCCAACAAATAGCTGCGAACCGAGAGAATCAAGCTAACAAAAGAATTATTATGAAAAATATAGACATTTATTAGGGTGTACACATAAATAAAACAAAATAAAATTAAAAGAGTCCAAGTATCAGACATTTAAAACTAGGTTCATTAAGAACTAATTGCAGTACATATCAAACTGATGGATAAAACCTTTGACCTAAGGACCATATGCATTTCGGCCCCTATGGGCTTTCCTCAGTGGTCAATATTCCTTTTTATACAATGACACACATCCAAAAATAAAGGCATTCAGAATTTTGTATATACATATATAAATTAGATCAGGTGTTGCTGTCTGAAATTGTAGGGAAAAGGGGGGGAGGAAAAAAAGCCAGATTACTTTTGTGTGAACAATAGATACATGTAATAATAGATTTTATAAGAAATAGAAATAAATTTATGCTGGGATTACCTTGATTGCTATGTATTTGCTACAACTAGTAAAATAAGCCTGTGGTAGCAGTGTGAATTCTTTAAATTAGTCTAAATAAAAATGAAATAATCATAATTATTAGAGTTGAAATTAATTTAGCCTAAAAGTATTTTCTCAAAGGATATTTAAATAGGCAACAGACCTGGTAGCAAATGTCCCATTTGTCAGGATGAGTGTCACTTCCATCAAGTGAAATAGTCAAGTCACAAACTGCTGAGATTACAATCCTGTATAGCTGACCCAGGGATGATGCTATACAGTCACCCCCATGTATTGCACAATGCTCTTAGCCAAGGAAGGGATTACAAGTTGGGAGGGGTAGGGGAACAGGTGAACATTTTTTCAAAGGCAGCAGGTCCAATCCACTGCTTCATTCAATATCTGAGTAGCGGATGTCTGTAAATGATGTATCCAAAATAACTCACATCTTTGGAGAAGCTTGAGCCTGTTTGAATTTGTAGTCTGAACTGTTTCAGTAATCCAGAACTTCAGCAGGTTTTCAGTATGGCCCAAGTCCAGGTAGTGATTGACAAGCGGAGCATTCCTTTTCTTTAATCTAATACAGCTCCTGTGATCCCCAGTTCTTACTTTCACTGGCCTTGATGTTAACCCCACATATTTTTTTCCCCACAAGGACATTGAATTGCATAAATAACTGAATGACTTTTACAATTACAGAATGAATTAACAAAAAAAAGTTCTAGTCCTTGTAGAATTGTAGAAGCGTTTTGTAGCGTCAGCCCCCACAGGTTAAAAAAAACCCCTTCAGGTAGATTACTCCCCCTCATGCAGCTGGTGTCCTTCAGTTCAGGATGCCTGCTTCTAACAAGTACATCTTTGTGGTTTTTAGCCCTTTGTGGGTGTGAACAAAGGAGGATTTTGGCATCTAGGGATGTTACATATAATACATAGGTGCCAGTATTTATTTATAATAGTCTGCACCGGTTTGAATGTACTGTTATAAGTTAATGGTGTAATCATCCTTTCTACCCTTTGATTATGAGTCTTAGGGGTAAACAAAGATGCTCTAGATACGTTATAGACTCAATGAAAAGCTCTTTTCAGAATTCTGGATGAATATCCCCTGTTAGCAAGTTGATCCATTAAAATGCCTGCTTGCCTTTTGAAGTCACTGTCCTCACTACAATTGTGTCTCAGTCTTAATAACTGGGAGTAAGGTAAATTTCTTTTGATGTGTCCTGGGTGGAAGCTATCCATTGCTAAGTAAGAGTAGGCATCAGTGGGTTTTCTGTAAACCTCTGTCTGTATGTTGTTACCTGTCCTTCTATTTTCTACATCTAGGAAATGTACTTTATACTTGACCCTCTTGGTTCGCATCAATGCCCAGTATCTCCAGTTAAAAGATCTGGTAGTAGGTGACAATGCGGCTACTTCTCCCTCCAGAGCTATGGAGCTTGGTGGGAGGGGCCGTCTTTGCCATCCCAAAGGAGGGAGACAACGGAGAGCTGGGAGTGATGCTGATGTCACTCCGCTGCTGTGTGGGGGTGGAGCATTGCCTTTAAGATGCTCCACCTCCTCTGGTTCTGCCTCTTTCGAGGCATCGTTTGGCCCACCCACCCACCCATTTGACAGTGCAAGTACAGCTGGTTGCCTATTGGGGCCGGGTAGGAATTTTTCACTTCTCCCTCGATTGGCATATTTGGGGGAAGTGGTTTCACCTACCCTGCACTGTTTTGATTGGCTTGTAATTGGGTCAAGGTGGGCTTGTTGATTTCGTTGGTCACTTGGCGGTTTTGGGAGTAGTTTTTATGCGGATCCGGTGAGCACCAGTTGGTTATTCCTTAGGGAATTAGGGTCCCTCACAAACAGCCTGCAAGTTTCAGGGCCCAGGGTTGGGGTTGAGGGACCTTGGCAGGACATTGAATGGTTCCTCTGGCAGGTTTTATGGCTTCCGGAAGGGGACACAGGGTAGCTTAAGCATGGCCAGGACGTGGTCATGAAGTATACCCTGGGGGGGGGTAAGGTGCTCAACCGTTTGAAGGTGAGGAACTGGTCCTGGTGGTGACCAGGCTTGCTGATTCCGCACAATGGTTGGTTAGTTCCCTTGCCACAAAGTTAATTAAATAATAAAGTGGCCCTTGTTTAACCCAATCTTTGAATCTGTCTCTTTTTCCGAATGGGGCGGCAAAGACCTCTACCTGAGACTCTGGAGAGCTGCTGTCAGTCTGAGTAAACAGTACTGATTTTGATGGACCAAGGGGCTGATTCAGTATAAGGCAGTTTCATATGTTCAAAACAATGTTTTTCAGCCATGAAACAAATATACTAGAGCTTCCCAAGTCCTGTTTATAATGCTTTTTCTATCTGACTAACAGCAGCTTTTTTCTATTCACACAGATCAAGTCAAAAGATAGTGTGGAAACAGAAAAACAAACAAAGGTTTACTGATACATTCTTCCAGAATAATCTACAAAATCACTGTATTCTGAATTTAAACTCTACCCTTGAAGATCCTCAGATATTGAGGCATCTTTGTAATAGAAAAGGCTTGGTAATGGAAATTTTGAGAACAATTTTTGAGTATCTGTATGTTTTTATCTGAGGCAATGTTAGTGAAAAGACCTTGATCTTAGACATTTTACTGGATGACGTTCTTAGGGAGTTTAAAATCAAAGAATAAAAGCACTGTAAACTCACTTGTTTTATCCAATTATTAATGTACTAGGAATAAGGCCCGTTGTGGAAATAAATATATGGGCTCAAGAAAGAGGCTCTGGGAGAGTACCCCGGCCTTGGACACTCAGTGTCAATTTGCTGTGGTGACCTCATCAAGGTATAATGACACAGAGTCCACCATTTTTTTGAGAGGAACTAATCTCTGCTACCTGAAGAGCAGTTGTAATTCTGAGTGATCTCCACCCCTCACCTGGAGATTGGCAACAATGCTTTCCCAAGACAGAATGGCTTGTTTGGAAGGTGGAGTCTCTGGCATTGTACCTCTCTAATGTTCCACCCCTCCTCAAACCCCACCCTCTCCAGACTCCACCCCTTAAATTTCCAGGAATTTCCCACCTGGAGTTGGCAACCCTATCTCCTTTCCAGCCAGTTATCAACCTACCTTTATCTGTGCCTCTGATTTCAGCTTTCCAACTCCTCCCCCCTCCCTCCTGGAGAGCAGCTGTAATTCTGAGTGATTTCCAGCCCTCACCTGGTGATCAATGCTCCCTATAAGCTGTGGAGTCTTGTGAGCAAAAATTCTACTTGGTGAGCCACTGGCATTAAAGTTGTGAGCGAGCGATTTGGCTACTGCATAAATTAGTTTGCTCTGGAGCCCTCCTTCCTGAGTGAAGACAAAAATGGGTGAGCTGGAGGCTTAAAAACTGAGCTAGCTCACACTAACTCAGCTTAGAGGGAACACTGCTGGTGATTGGTGACAATGGTTCCCCCCAGGAGGGAATGGCTGATTTGGAGGGTGGAGTCTATGACATTGTACCTATCTGAGGTCCCACCCCTCCTCAAACCTCACCCTCTCCAGGCTCCATCCCTCAAATCTCCTGGAGATCCCCACCTGGAGTTGGCAACCCTATCTCCTTCCCAGCCAAGCATCAATCTACCTTTATTTCCCCTCACTGTTCAGCTTTCCACCCCCCACACCTGCAGCCTCTATCATGCTCTGAAGCCTACCTGCCACATCACATTGGCTGTCATGGGGGGGGGCATCTCAGCAGGGTATAAGCTTTCTTCCAAAGGCCAAAATAGGAGTGGAAAGAGCCTTTTACTGCCACAGGAGGTGGTGGCAGCTACAAGCATGGATGGCTTCAAGAGGGAATTAGATAAACATATGGAGCAGAGGTCCATCAGTGGCTACTAGCCACAAAGTGTAGATGGGAGCTCTCAGTCTGGGGCAGGTGATGCTCTGTATTCTTGGTGCTTGATGGGGGGCAACAGTGGGAGGGCTTCTGGAGTCCTGCCCCCACTGCTGGACCTTCTGAGGGCACCTGGTGTTTTTGGCCACTGTGTGACAGAATGTTGGACTGGATGGACCACTGGCCTGATCCAACATTGGCTTCTCTTATGTTCTTATGACAGAACCAAGCTTGGTTGCCTAGCAACAGGCACTGAAAGGAAAGTAGGGTTGCCAGCCCCGTCTGAATAGGGAAATACCCGGAGATTTGGGAAGTGGTGCCTGTGGGGGGGCAGCTTTGGGGGGGGAGGACTCTTCAGGGTATAATGCCATAGGGTCTACCCTCCAAAGCAGCCATGTTCTCCCGGGGGACTGATCTCTGTCATCTGGAGATCAACTGTAACAGCAGGAGATCTCCAGGTCCCACCTGGAGACTGGCAACCCTAGGGGAAAGTCAGCTGCACAGCAGGGGGTTGAAGAGAATGGTTTGATGGCCACTGGCCCACCTCATTAACCAGCCAGCCATGGTGGAGCCAAGCAGGAGAGACAGCCATTTTTGCAGTTTATTGTGACAGGAAAGTGCCCAAGCTGGCAGTGGGTGGGGAAGGGGGTTACACTGAAAGTCTGTGACTGGTCCAAAATCACCCAGTCAGCTTCCACAGCAAGAACCTGGGTCTGGCAGACCCTGCTCTGAAGTGCTAACTGCTTCACCTAAGATAGCCGACCTCCAGGTAAAGCCTGAAGATCACCAGATATCACAACTGAAATCCAGACAACAGATCTCTCTCTCCCACCTGGAGAAAATAACTGCTTTGTGTGTGGGGGAGGATTTTGACCCCCTGTCCTCTCTCTGGACAGGCAGCATCCTGAGGTCCCCTCCTGGAACCACGTCTCCCACGACTGGGCTCAAATAGTCATAGTACTGGCCGTTTTACTCACCAAGGAGGAACAGTGAGGAAAAGAAACGACAGACAGGGCCCCTCCCATCTAGGATGTTTGACCCAGAGGCACACACACAGATTCCTAAGCATCAAATAGAAAGTTTATTAGTACCAAGATAGAGTTACATTCCCCAAAGATAAAAACAAACACATTATATGGCGCATAGCAGAAACAAAGGCATAGCAGAAAAGCAGAAAGGACCTTCACCAGTCTAGGAGAATGCGGGAGGGTTAAACCCTCCCCCATTCTGCCACAGATAAGCTTAGCCATGATATAGAGCGAGGGGCTCTGGGACACACCAAATACAGACAGCCAGTGTCGGTCCAAAGTGTGACAAGGAACCATTGGACACAGGGAACTTTTATACCTGAAGATCAAAGAATTTGCTGAGGATTGACACTTTACATCATTACATCTTTCTGACTTGAATCACTTGTTTGAATGCAAGACAGGTTCTCTTTCAGGAAGAAGATTGTTTTGGGAACATGTCATATAAACATCTGCATTCTGATTTATGACACTGAGAGTTCTGGGACAAACTATTTCTTAGTGCTCTGGCATATTGAGAACACATTCTCCTCCAGTGTTATCTGTAAAGTGTGAAAGGGGGTGCTAAAGGTGAATGCCCTTTCATTCTATAGCTCAGTTTGTTTAGGGGTCTAATTGTAAGCCTGCCACAGCCTTCTTATGAACTTTTCTGATGATTTATGAGAGCAGTGAATAAACTATGATGCCAATTATGTGAGACATGAAAGTGCACAAGGTAACCAGTGGGAAGATGGAAACAGACACCTACACTATAGGGTCAGAGCACCATTTTCTGAGGTTGCCACCTTCAGGTAGGAGGTTAACAGAGAACAAAGACATTCTCACACACAAAGCCATGAGGTTACAGGCTTATATCAGCAACATGAATGCATACACTCCAGGCATGTACACAGGCTTATGCCCCTCCTGCAAGACCTCATTACCCTTCTCTACATCAAAGGACTTCGCACCTGGGTGCGAAGACAGCAGGGTGCTTCCTGAGAATTGGTTCCCATGCCCGGCACTCCTGTGATCCAGAAGACAGATGCCAGATACAGGTGATGTCAACATCCTGTCCTGACCATCAGGTAGATCTGAATATTGACCACTCCTATAGCACCCCCTTAGTGGCTAGAGATAGAGAATGGACCATCTATAGGCTCTCTTGAGATGGCATCATATCATGCCATCTTCCTAGGTACCACCTCCCAATAAAAGCTGCTCCCCAAGAATCACAAGTTAGTTCTAGTTCCAGTCCCAGTCTAGTCTAGCTATGTCCTACTATTCCTTGCTTTATCTCCCATCCTTCCTCATGGACCCTTGGGTGCACCACTGGGGTCTGCCACGTGGCTTTCTGCTGGTTCAGAGCCACGATCCTTTGTCCTCTTCCCGAAGACTTCTCCCCTTCGTTTTCCAGATGGAATCTGGTGATTCATATAGAGGTAAATATCACCCTCGACGGAAACCATCAAATATCCTGCTATGCAAACTTCTCTGTATTTCCATCTAATTTCCTAGTTCTGTATAACTGTGTGAATGATAGTGTAACATTGTAACATTGTTTATAAATCTTTTATTACATTTTAGTAAACAATTTATCTTTTATACTTTAACTTGAGTCTGTGTCAGTTCCTGAGAAGCGTCTATTCCCCCAAATATTAATAAATAAAAGAGCAGTCAGGCCAACAGCTAGGCAGGGGTCTTTCCTGACCAGGATCTTGTGTCTAGGGGTTTTAACTTTATGGCTCTCTAACTGTCTATACAAAGGATTTCAAAGATTTATGGGGCTCTTGTTCCCAAGCTGTTTGCAGGCAAGTCATTGCTGCAAAGCATTCTGGAAGTCCTGCTCTTAATAGCAGAAAGAACGTTTCTAATATGGTCTAATATGGCATAAATGTCTGGCTTGTCTCATTCAGAAGGCAACCTTACATTTGTGAGCATACACTTTGGTCACAACACTTTGGATGGTTGGCTCTATGGCATTCTGTTCAGGTGAGACCTCTCCCCTCCCCAAACTCTGGCTTCCCTAGACTGGCTTCCTTAGACACAGAATATCCAGGATTTTCCCAACCTGGAGCAGGCAACCCTCAGGACTGGCCCCAATGAGTTCCTTTTTCACAAAGGCCTGGAAAGGGTTTCCTTCCTTTGTCTTTTTACTGACAGAACCAAGCTTGGTTGCCTAACCAAAGCCACTGAGGGAATAGTCCCACAGGAGCCAAGCAGAAGTATCTTCGTCAGAAGAGACAGCCATTTGGCAGTTATTCTGGCAGGGAACTGTGGCTGAAGTGGGAGTGGGCGGGGAAGAGGAGCGGACCCAGCACCCAGCCAATTGCACACAAGTACTCTGGAGTGGTGTTTGACAGGCCAATGGCTGATGGCATGCACTGCACAGCCAGTGGGAGAGCTGGAAACAGCCAATGCACTAAGCAAATTATATATAGAGATTTTTAATAAAATCCATAAGGCAAACCTGTCTGTAGCTGACCACTAACTTAAACATACTAAATGTCAGGAGATGTAAAGAATATTCTGTAAAGTTTTATTTTGACCCTTTGTACTTCGGTGTTATGGAGAGTTGTGAAGCTAGGAAATGAGGCTGTGTTCATCCACTCCAGAGATTTTTTCTCTCTCTTTATAATAGATGAACACTTAAAAGGTCTTTGTTATCTTTGTCTTTTTCAAAAGCAGATTATGGCAATGACTAGGTGGCCAGATGAAAGTGATTTGTACACATAATAGACTCAGTTAAAAAGAACCAAAAAGGTCATTTAGCCTAACAACTTGCCTAAATGGAAAGCATCACTTTCTCCCCTCTCTCCCTCCTTAGAGGATCAGACTACAGAATCCAGCATGTCACAGTAGAGAGTAGAGGGTGAATGTACCACATAGTGGTCATGCAGAGAAGCAATAACATGTTTCAGGAAAGCCAGATGAAAAGCTACAAGAAGAGCTAAACACATTCACTCAATTGTACTTAGGAGGGGGATTTCCTTTTGGATCTGAAATACTGGAATGCTACTCTTGCAAAGAAAATTAATGGGATGATATGATTCAGCCTGTGTAAACCATATTTTCTTATTACAGTCCTTCCCTCCATTATGGCATGCATCCATGCCTTTACTGGGGGTGGGAGGGTTCTCCATATCCTATTGGGACAAAAGTCAGAACAAATCAAACTAATTTCCTAAAGCCAAGAACTGGAGGAAGAAAAGATATGCCCAAAAGGGGCTTAAATAAATAGATGAGCAATTTGCATTTCCTGTAAATGCGGGAAGGTGGAGGGGGAAACAGTTGAGCTCTGTTTAACCTTTATTAATTGCATTCTGATCCACTTTAATCAATTATAATTACCTACAGTTCAAAAGTGTATCAAATCATTTTCTATGCAACATGCTAATTTATACAGAGGCTCACCCTACACAAAGGTGTTCAGTGACAATTAATATTTCATCAGTATATTTCACCATCCTTTATTACTCTCCAAATGCCCCTGTGCACTTGGACATTAAAAATTTACACAGTCTAGCTACTGACTAAAGCACAAAACAAACTGGGAACTGCATAGTAGCACTTGAAGAAAATGGAACTGTGCTTTGTTTGGTGTAGTGGTTAAGTGCCCAGACTCTAATCTGGGAGAAGTGGGTTTGATTCCTCACTCTTCCACATGCAGCTGCTGGATGACCTTGGGTAAGCCATAGTTCTGTCACAGCTGTTCTCTCAAGGACAGCTCTGGAAAGAGTTCTCTCAGCCTCACCTACCTCACAGGGTGTGAGGAGGGGAAGTGAAAGGAGTTTGTAAGCCGCTCTGAGACTCCAAGTGAAGGGTGGGGTATAAATCCAATCTCTTCTTCTCTCTTCTTCAGCAGAAGACAAACAGAGGCTCTTGCCTCTGTAACATAGTAACCAAATAAAGAGTCATATATAAGGCTACTTTATACTGAGTCAGCCCACATGTACTGTGACTAGGAAGATCTCCAGATTCAAGTAAAGCTCTTTTTCAGCCCAGCTATGGACAGAGCTTGGTGAGGCAGAAAAGTGCATGCCTCACTAGGACCTTACAAAAACAGGACATTGACCTAGCTTTCATAACAGAGCTGTGGCTGGAAGAAAATGGCATGGTTTATCTGTCCCAACTAAGTCCATCTGGTTATGCAGCCCTCTGTGTTGTTATCCTCTGTGACTCCTTCAACTTTTGCAGATTCCCAGTACAAACTATAGCTGGCATTGATTGACATTAACTGTAAGTTCCTTACACTGGGAACTAAAGACAGATCAGGCACTGTGTACCAGCCACCTAATTCCTCAGTAGTCACCCTCTCTGGGTTGACAGAGGTGCTCTCAGATATGGTGCTAGAGCTACCCAGAATGATTGTTCAAGGTGACTTCAACATTCATGCTGAATGTTCATCACTAGGCCTGGCATAAGATTTTATAGCCTCTTTAGCTGCCCTAGGTTTCTTCCCAGTTGTGACATGATGAGCCACTGCTTGACTACTGTCATCAAATGGATGAAAGTGAACAAACTGAACAAACTGAACCCAGCCCAGATGGAAGTGATGCTGATTGGGAAGGCAGAGATCTTGAAGGATGTTGTGCTTCCCTCTTTCAATGGAGTTTAGTGGGCCCTTGCTGACTTGATTAAGAACCTAGGAGTTATACTGTATTCAGCAACACTGCTGGAGAAGAAAGTTAATGCAGCAGCAAAAAAAATGCTTTCTTTGAACTTAGTCTAGCCTGCAAGATGTCCCCCCTATCTTGACACAACTGATCTGGCCACAGGGATTCAAGCCATGGTAACATCAAGACTAGATTACAAAGAGACAGTGGCTGTAAACTATATGACTGTATAAAGTCTGTTGCTCTAAGGATGGTTCTGCTATGTAATTTCTGCATTGTTCAAGGTGTCATGTTTAAATGCTTATGCTTTGTTTCAGCTTCCTGTTTTCAGTTTTCTGCATTCCAAGCACTATTGCATTATTTAGTGGATGTCCCATCCTGTTAATCATATTGACTCACACTGTATAATCCACCTTGAGTGTCAGTGAGAAGGGTGGGATATAAACAACATAAATAAATACATTCTAGCAGGGGTCCTTTTGTAGAAAAAAAGGTGCAGGAGCTCATTAGCATAACTCATTAGCATAACTCATTAGCATATGCCATGTCCCCTGACATCACCAGAAGTGTGTCAGAAAGGGAATGTCAGTTTCAGCCCCATTATATCCTATGGGCCATTGAAATCAATGGCAAAAACTCATAGGGTATATGAGGGGCTGGAGGAAAGGGGGTTTGAGGGAGAGGCTCTAAACTTGCAGGGTAGCTGCTGTGGCTCTACTCGAAATACCCACTAAGTTTCAAGAAGATTGGACCATGGGGTCCAATTTTATGGGCCCCCAAACAGATTGTCCCATCCCCTCCATTGTTCTCTATGGAGGGAAAAAATGTCAACTTTTTTCCTACCATAGAGAACAATGGAGGGAATGGGGGCAACCTGTTTAGGGGCCTGTAGAATTGGACCCCCTGGTCCAATCTTCTTGAAACATGGTGGGCATTTCGAGGAGAGGCCCCAGCAGCTACCCTGCAAGTTTGGAGCCTCACCCTCAAACCCCCTCCCCTCCAGTGGCTTTTAAATTTGCTGCCGAATTTCAGCGGCAATTCTGCAGCGAGCTGAATCAGATTAGAGAATCTGATTCAGCCCCTGGCTGCCCAACTGGCCAGTCCTGAGCAAAGCTCCGCCTCGCTCTGGCCCCAATGGACCCCTGCATTCTAGTTAGAAGAAAAGCTGCTGTGTTCTGAGCTCATTCTACTTGTCTTTAATGGCAGCCCATGCAGAGCACATTGGAATTACTGTAGCATGGATCAGTATGGCCAGATCAGCTGATGCTAGGAATGGAAGCTAATATTTGAGCTAGATGTAACTGGAAGAAGGGGACAGTCGCAGCAACACTGGCCTACCTGTCCATCAGCAGAGTAGGGCCCAAGAGTACTTTTAAAGTCTTCATACAATCTGCCAAAGGGTTATCTACTCTGTTCTGTTTGCTATAGTTTTGGTTAAATTATAACTGATTTTTTGTTTTAGGAATTCCATTACAGTATGTAATAACTTTGCAATGTGATATAATGCAAGACCTTATGAAAAGTTTATATAATTTGAAAATAAAACACACAACATTCCCATAAAGACAATTTTCTAATACTACTTTTTACAAAGTACTATAATCAAGCTCCAGTCAGAAATATCAAAAAGAATGGAAAAGGATAATAAAGGAATTACTTGCACATATACAGGAACACACCTCAGGAACCTCAAACAGGTACTTTCTAGGTTCCCCCCAGAATCCACAAGCATAGCTATCTGAGATGCCCTATTTTCTTGGGCAGAGAAATTATTATTATAGGATGTCTGGGTATATGGACTCCATTCTCTAATCTTATGTGATCTAATAACCCCTAGTTATGCATGTGACACTGATGGACTTTTTGAGGAAAATCGAGCCCATTGACAATCTTCTAGAAAGCACTACTTTGGCCACTATAGATGTTGAGTCTCAATATACTTACACCTCACACAAAGATGGACTACAAGCCATTAGAAACACTATGTCTGACAACACCACAGCTAACTTTACCAGCAAGTTCAGTCATTTGTCTTCACCTACAACTTCTTCTGATTTGGTAATCATTTATTCCTTCAAATCAATGGCACAACAGTGAACAATCTCATGGCACCCTGAGCCTGCTCCGGCGAATAGGGTGGGGTATAAATTTGATAAATAAATAAATAAGCCAACATTTTCATGGCTGACTTGGATTTGTGCTTCCTCAGCTCCTACCCACTAAGACCTCTTTTGTACATGAGATTTATTGAAGATGTTTTTATCATCTGGACACTTGGGGGAAACCCCTTGAAAAAGTTTACTAGGCCTCCAGCAACTTTCACAACACCATCATCCTAATGATGAATCATTTTCTAGACACTACTGTACATGTACTTGATGGACTCTTAAAATCCCCCTTATTCCAGAAACTTATTGATCATCAAATCTATCTACATACCTCCAGTTACCATTCTCACCAATACGTTGTATACAGCCAGGCTCTACACTACAGCCATATTTGTTCAAGCACCTCTGACCAAGATTATCCACTGAGGAATCTATAACAGACTTTTATGGAATTACAAAACTTTTCTGATGTAGTCAGGAAACAGACTGACAAACCCAGAATGGTCCCCAGTGTCATGGGCATGGATGAGAATGAGCTGATTGAGCCTGCAGAAACCACAGCTGACTCCTCTGAAGCAGCAGAGGAGGATAGCTGGCAATAACAGCAGTATTCACACCTGGCTCAGATAAGAAGGAAGAACTGCAAGCTGAAATTCCTCCTGACTCACCCCCACATGTGACTCATTTAAGGGAGAAACTCCGGCAAAACTTTGCAACCAAGCAAAGAGAGGCCATGCTACAAGGGAGGCACCCAGCTAGCCAAGAGTTTTAACAGGAGCCTGGGTGATTGTGCAGCTGGCTAATTGGCAACAGCATTTAACTCCACACTCTGGGCAGTATTCTTTGTGGAAGCAACAAGTCAGTTTCATGCTGCTTGAAGCCACCTTGGCTCTTGCACCTAGATTTTCAGATCCCCTGACTTTGGACTTGGCTCTGTGTTCCTGGCTCCTGACCCTGGCTTTTCTGGGCTCCCTTTGACTGGCACCCCAGCCCATGACACCCAGGGACAACCTACTACACAAGGTTACCATTCCCTAGGTGGGAGCAGGGGATCCCCTGCTTTTGTGGGCTCCTGCTCGCTGGCAGCCAGCTGGCTAGTGGGAGGAGATTCCCGCCACCCCCAAACAGCAATATCGTGCAATACAAGCTGATGTCACCTTGAAGTAATGAAGTCATGTTGGTGACATTGGGGGGGTGACACTGATTTTTGGGCAAAACTCTATGGTTTGAGGGTGATTTTACCTTAGAGTTTTGCCCCCAAACCAGAGTGTTGTTCCCAATGCCATCAGAGTTCCAACATCACTTCCAAGTGACATATGAACATCAAGCAATGTTCCCACCCAATTTCCGGGCTGGTGCTACATTTGGACATGACTACCCTACTACTACAAACAACAACAACAAAAAGAACACCACAGGTGGTCACATAGAGCCCTCTAGTTCAGCACATCAATGACCTAAGACTTATGCTGGATAATGATATTCCTCTCTCATAGGTACTGGGAGGCACACTTTTTCTTGCCTGCAGGCAATCAGCCCCCTGATCTTAACAGTGTCTTGCTTACAATGATTCACTGTCTAACATGGACTCTGGGACCAGTGCCTGCAATAAACCAAGATGCCAACTTTGTCCCTATGTACACTCTAACACCACAGTCACTGGATCTAACAATTCTAGCCATACCATACCATGCTTATTTACTTGCTCATTTCCCCAATATTATGTATGTCATCACACACACCACAATAGGCCGCAGCAAATTCCTTGTGTAATGAAGCTACTGTATCAGTGCAAAAGGTCAACACAACAAGCCTGTTTTCTCTTCCAGACCACTGAGTCCAGTAATTTTTTTAGAAACTTTAAAAAAACGAGTTGGCAGTGGTACAATGTCTTCATACCAGCACACAGATCCAAGTTCTTTTTATAACACATGATGCAAATACGTCTCTTTCTCTCACTTACACATGCATTCACAACCTACAACAAAGCTCACTCACCAAATATAAGATATGCATGGACTAGGTTGTTATTGCCAGCAACAACTTTGCCATTGGTGATATCAAGAGTTTCTGCATCATCTGGAAATGCCATGACATGGCAAAATCACAAATACAACAGAAAACTACACAGCAAAACACCCTTTCAACATAATAAACATATCTACAGTTAATATTTGCCTGCTTTGCTTTGTATATTACAGAGCTGAGCTAGTTCTCAAAAAGGTCTTACATTAAGGCACATACAAAATTGTCTTCCTGAGACCCAGAATGGGGTTAAACATCTGAACAATTTATATAGACTAAGAACCAGTGGTGAATGCATCTTTCCTCTATTACAGAAGCATTCATTTGGAAGGTGTTTTATATGAAAGAAAAGGTCTCCTTGCTACAGCTGGTTGCTCGGGGTAGGGTTATCTGCTTGGGGAAAAGAATAAGAAAAAAATCAATGCAACAGTGAATCAGGGTTATTGAAGAGGCAAAAAACAAGATCCCAGCTATTATGTCATCTAACCTCTCCTATTTGCTGTATTTTTAACTGCAATTATATGTTGATATTTGTATAAATAAAAGAAGACATACTGGACACATTTCCCATTGTGATAGTTTTCAAAAACATAGCAGAAGAAAAATATCCTGTATTCATTTTTGTACTTATTTGTTATTAAAATATTTATATAATTTTTGTTACAAAATATCCACAAAGCACATTACACTATACTTTCTCAATTATATATAGAAGTATAGTAGTATTAAAACTACACACCACAAAAACCCCAGCATACAAAAAATCAAAAATATATTTAGCCTAGTGAAAACAAAACAAAATAGTTTAAAAATCAATCAGCAGACATTGTTAATCCATTCCGATCTACTATCTTAAATGTCCAAAAATAGCCACGTTCTAGAAACTTCCTACTGTCTTTTTTTTCCCTGGTAGTAGAAATTCCATTTGTTCCTAAAAATATAGGATCTGTGCAAAAACTGGTCATTTTAACTGGTTTAAATGTGCAGCTCCATAAGCTAAAGTATATTTCTGAAAGCGGGGGTGTCATCAATTAGAAATATAACAGTTATGTTTGTAAAACTAGGACTACATAACTGTTTGTTTGTATGTAAGGGAGAACTGATACAACTGGTAATAGAGATCCAAATGGGCACCTAAAAAGGACTTGCAGGGGGGTACATCCCATTTTCCCCTCCTTCACTGTTTCCTCTTTCCCTGGCAGCCCCCACAGCCACTCCCTTTTCCCTGCTTCCTGCTCTCCTTATCACCAATAGCCGACCTACCTTTATTTGCTCCTGTCTTCACACACACCTCGCAGACTGTACCTAGGAAAATTATGGCCCACCTGTGTGATGCCAGCTCCTGGGCCAGGTCCACTTGCATGACAGGGTACCCTAAAGGACTTGTGTGGGGGGCATCATTTTCTCCTTTATCTCCCTCCTCACATTTTTTCCCTTTCCCTCCTGCTGTCAACTTCCACATCCTCTCCCCTTTCTCTGCCTCATTCTTTCCTTTTCAGCTGTTCACCAACCTACCTTTAATCTGCCTCTCATATTCAGCTATATTTATTTACTGCATTTATACCCCACCTTTTTCCACAATGGAGACCAAAGCAGCTACATCATTCTCCTCTTCAGTGTTCCCTCTAAGCTGAGTTAGTATGAGCTAGCTCACAGTTTTTTAGCCTCTGGCTCACACATTTTTGTCTTAGCTCAGGAAAGATGGCTCCAGAGCAAACTGATTTATGCAGTATCCAAATTGCTCAATTACAACTTTAATGCCAGTAACTCACAAAGCAGAATTTTTGTTCACAAGATTCCACAGCTTAGAGGGAGTGTTGTCCTCTCTTCCTTTTTTTAAAATACCAAAACAGCAATACAATAAAATCAAGCAACAGTACATTTACAAAAGTAAATTAACAAACCATACAACAATTCTATATCAGATGCCTCCTACAAACAAGGTTTAAAAAATGGATCTTACTTTGGTCCAAATAGAAAGCCATTTAACATCTTTGTGACTACAAATAAAGCTAAGAAATGAAAATCATAACACTTGGAAATCTGATGTATAAGAATCATTTTCCTCTTCATGTATTAACATCGAAATTTTGTCATGTATATATATAAATCAGATACTTTAATAATCCAGTCATGGATTGAGGGAAGTACCTCTGTCTTCCAGGTCGCAGCCAATACTGCTTTAGCTGCTGTACATAATATTGCAATTAATTCCTGTTTTTGCTTAGATAGAGTATTATTGCTGCAAAGATTGAGCAGTAGGACTTCTGCCATGAATAGAGTGTCACATCACTTAATCTCACAAATCTGAGTATGACTACAACGCTAGAAGGATTCCACCCTGCCACATGCCTACCAACAGGGCCAAAAAGTTCCCACCTTCCCACAATGTTTCCAAAATTTAGCAGAATTAGAAAGCCGTATGAAGAAGAAGAAGAGACTAGATTTATACCCTGCCCTTCACTACCCAAAGAAGTCTCAGAGCGGCTTACAAACTTCTTTCCCTTCCCCTCCCCTCCCCACAACACACACCCTGTGAGGTAGGTGGGGCTGAGAGAGCTCTAATAGAAACTGCTCTTTTTCAAGAACAGCTGTGCCAAAACTATGGCTTGCCCAAGGTCATCCAGCAGGTGCAAGTGGAGGAGTGGGGAATCAAACTTGGTTCTCCCAGATTAGAGTCCGTGCACTTAACCACTACACCAAACTAGCTCTCTCTTATGCAGTTTAGCCTTGATGGAGTCAGGTACCATCTCGCCAGGCTTGAGTCTTTAGAGTAACATTCTTAGACTTAAAAACTGGGGCCTGCCAAATGGAATCCCATTGCCAGTCTGTTAATTTTTTCACAAGATTTTGGTGCCAAGCTTTGACATAAATTGATGGATTCTCTCTATCTATGGCCATTAATATCTTATACATAATATTAATGACCTTTCTTAATATAAGTTGCTTTCAGTAAAAACTGTTCAAGAGGGGAAAGTGGATGAGCCTGAACGTTGGCTCATTCAACATGTGGCCACCCACTGAAACTCCACCTATGCCATGATTGCATGTTTGGTGGAGCAGAAGAGCATGGTGCAGGATGTCATTTCCTCTGTGACCATCCTGCACAGGGAAGAGGAACTCAGCATCAGCTCCAACAACTGGCTGATCCTCTCTCAAATGATGTGTGTCCTCAAGCCATTCCAGGACATGACTAATGGTAAAGAAACATCTAGAAATTTCACCTGGGAGTGGGCAGAGACCAGGGGATTTTTGTGTTTGGGCTCGAAGGAGTCTGGCTGGGGTGTCCACCAAGCTGCCATGGTATCATTGTGGGGAACCCCCATTGAAATTCTAGGGATGCCTGGTCTGCCTTTCTTTTATTTATCCATGGAGTAAAAGGGCTCACCACAGTTGATTGGTGCACTCTGGACCCAGGTGCAGGGTTGAATAAAACACCCTCATTGGGATGTGTGCTCTGCACCTGTCTGTTTTCACCCGAGCTAGTGGGTACCTTGCCTGAGTACCCACATCTATTTTACACTCCCTGCTGCTGTGGGGGTTCTATGTGGAATCCCTGTAGAAAGTATAGCAGTGCCTGCCTTACCATCCATTCTACTTATACTGGCTTTAAGCCACAGCCTGGGGAGGGGCACAACATAGAATGTTTGGGAGTTGGGGGGGTCCTCCCTTTGTTCCATGGCTCCAGAGCCATCCTCTTTTACTTATACCATTAGAAAGGGGATTGCTGTGCATGGCCAAGGCTTTTCTCAGGGCTTTGTATAGGAGTCTGAAAGGACCTTCCCTTTGTTCTAGGGCTCCAGACCCATCCTTTTTCACTTGCACTGCTGGCAAGGTGATCATGGTACTACAGGGCTATTTTTGGGCAGGAACGCACAGGAATGGAGTTCCGGCTGGCTTCTGAGTTGGCCACGCCTACAGCCTCCCCCCCTGGGTTCCCCAGGCACCTTGCAAGCTGCGGGGTGCCTGGGGAAGCCAAGCGGATCCAGGGAGGGAAGGCAGTTTAAACTACCTCCCCCCCTCAGGTTCCCCAGGCACCCTGCAGCTGCGGGGCACCTGGGGAAGCCGATCCAGAAACTGCCTTCCTTCCCTCAGGTTCCCCATGCACCCCGCAAGCCGCAGGGCACCTGGGGAAGCCGATCCTGGGAGGGAGCTGCACTGTCGGGGTGTGGCCTAATATGCTAATGAGTTTCTGCTGTTGGGTGTGGCCTATTATGCTAATGAGTTCCTGCTGGACCTTTTTCTACAAAAAAAGCCCTGGTGGTGCATGTCCAGTGCTTCTGGTGCATCCGATGTGGGTCATTAATCTGTGTGGCCACACTCAGTCATGTCCTACTCAGAATTTCCATCCTTTTGGGGGGATATTGGCTGCAAGCCATAGCCTTGGGGGAGGGTATAGAGCATTTGGGAGCTGGGAGGTTGTCCCTTTGTTCCAGGGCTCCAGAACCACCCTCTTTCACTGGCACTGCTGTGAAGGCAATTGCTGTGCATGGCCAGCCCTTCCTGGTAATATGACATTGACAGCAGGTTCAAGCCACCCCTTCTGATGGTGATCTGCTCTCTCTCTGCTGCTTGGATTTGGGTGTTTGTTGCACTGCCTTTGAGCCAGTCTCTCACTTGCCCTGCTGGCAAGATCACTGAGCATGGCCAACCCTTCCTGGGAATAGGACCTTGGCAGCAGGTTTGAGCCACCCCTTCTGATTTTCATCCACTATTTCCTGTTGGGCATTGGGTGTTTGGTGGACTCAGGGCTTCGAGCCAGCCTCTCACTCACCCCGCTGGCAAGATGATCACTGTGCATGGCCAACCCTTTTTAGTGCCCTGAGCCACCACATCAGCAGTTATTGTGGGATGCTGTGAGGTCAGGCTCACCAGTGATGGCCTTGGGTCTTCAAGCCACCACACACATCATGGCTAGCTTCTGCATTTGGTCTCCCCTTCTTTCAACATTTCAATGCTGTTCAGTCTTGGTGGTCTTTATCTCAGGGCCTCGAGGCACCTTCATGTCTTCCTTCATGTTTCAACACTGTCAGGTCTGGGATCTTCATTGTCTTGGGCCCAGGGGAAGAAGGGGGTTGACTATGCCCTGCAATCATCTTGTCTGTGGACAGTGAATCATCTTGTCCAGGGACATGGCCACCTGCAACTATGAGGGTACCTCCCAGGCCTAGGAAATGAATGGGGTTGGCCATACCCTGTGTGGAGGATTGGCAAGCAACAAAGCATTCCCTGTGAGTTTCAACCCCCCCCAAGCTAAGAACAAGCAGGAGGGAAAGGGAATTAGCCCATGGTCTTCCAGACATATCTCTTAAGAAATGTTAATGGATCTTGCTAGAGAAAATGGGATGGGCCAGTTCACCTCCTCTTCTCCAAGCAGGGAATAGAGGTGGAGGTGTTAATTGCTAGACAGGTTGCAGGAAGGGACTTCCTGGAGACAACAGGAAAATATGCCTTGACCTAGGCTGACTGGGGTCAAAGGGGGAAGGAACAGAGAGGATAACAGAGCCTTAATACCTGAGGGACTGCCTTTTCCCATATGTGCCCCAGAGAGCACTGAGGTCAGGCTCACAACATTGCCTGACTCTCCCTGGTCCAAAAGAAGCTAGGCTGGTGACTACCAGAGCCAGGGCCTTCTCCACACTGGTGGAATGAGCTCCCAGAAGACACTAGGGCCCTGTGGGACCTTTTACAGTTCCATGGGGCCTGCAAAACAGAGCTCTTCCACCAGGCCTTTGAGAAGGAGCCACTGCTGAGGAATGGGCTGGTGGAACTGCTTCTGGCCTGGGATTTATGGGTTGCCGCACCCAATATGGGGTGTGATTTAAATGCTGCCATCACTAGTCTGTTTACCTGTAATTTTATCTGTAATTTACGCTGTTTTAACCAACGTTTTAATTGTTTATGATATTTTAACTGTTGTTAGCCGCCTTGAGCTAGCTTGCCTGGCAAGGCGGGATATAAATATAAATAATAAATAATAAAATAAATAAATAAATAAATTCTATGGGCAATGGAAAATAGCTCTCTTTTCCTTGGGATGCCGAACTGGACAGACCTCTTGTCTGAGGTTGGGTGCAAGCAGTCAATCTGGACCATGCAGCTGGCCCAAAGACCTGAGAACAAACTTTAAGGTAATGGAAGATCTTTAGAGACTTAGTGTTGGAAAGATCAAATGGCTGGCACACCAGCCAGGTCTGCTAACATCCTGTTCTTCTCCCCCCTACTACACAATGTACATTCTTCTCTTGGGGCTTAGCTACTGATAAGGCTGTTTGCCAGGAGAGAGCTCTAGGAGACATCTATCTGTGCTGATGTGATTATGTGTATTGAACGCTGATGTTGCTGACTGCAAGAGTGTTGTGTAAGACTGTCAGCCTGGGCTTAAAATAAATGACCACTGCAGAGTTCGGGGAGACTGGTGCTTTTGCTTCCTTCAGCTCTGTGTCTCGTGTGTAGTCCTTCAACTTAGAGCACCTAACATAAAGAGCCTGTCATATTTTACCATCAGATAGGGCATGTATAGCTGAGGGACAGGGGATTTGCATTTTACCAATTTCTTTTGTTCTTCCTTCCTTCACTCTGGCATTGTGCTAAAAGTATGCTTGTAAACATTTTCTTTTTAATAAATACTTCAAAATATGGATGTTGATAGGGGTTCTCTGTACCACATAGACCCCCACTGTTTCAGACATGTTATTTTAAAGGGGAATCCCCAGAGGGGGGAGAAGGCAAGCAGTTTGGAACTGGCTACTACTCCAGCAGTGCACAAGACATTAATCTGTCCTTGTGGTAGCCAGGTGCTGGGCTAACAGAAGACACTGAGAAAAGGCCTCTGAGCTTGCAAGGTGAGCTGAGGGTCCTGATTCCTTCAGTGTGAAATCTCTATATCGATCAGGTGGTGGTGGCAGCTACTGAAGAGTAAAAAGGAAAAGCCCCTCCAGGAAGCTGGGAACCCCCTAGGAGGGCAGGGTGGAATGGGGTCTGCAGGCCAGAGCAGGCACACTCTACCATACCCTGCATTGTCTGAAGACAATGAGTGGGGCCCAGGGACACGGCCACCCACAACAGTGCAGGTGACTCCTGGGCCCAGGGCAGAGGGAGAAGGGGTTTGGCCATGCTCTGTGATCATCTTGTCCATGAACAGGGCCCTGGGACAAAGCCACCTGCAACAGTGCACATGACTCCTAGACCCAAGGGAGAAGGGTCGGCCATATTCAGCAATCATGTAACACATGTTGTGGGTGACTGTAAGTAGTCCATAGGTGTTGCAGAACAGAACAGTGATGCCCTGCACAATGTAAAATCCTCTTTTCTTCAGTACAAAGGGAATGGTGTCACATTTGGGGAGTGTGCAATATCTCAGTCGCTTGGTGCTAACACAAACAGCTACTAAAGTTTGCAAGACTGGTAATATGTTCTTTAAATCAGAATGCATGAGTTCTATAAGGGTGCACACTATTAAGTTTAAGTGTCAGATTTTCTCTAGATACCTAAAAATATAAAGTGACTAGATATGGTACCCACTTCTGAAATTTCTTTTTCTCTATGCATACACAAGCAGTCCAATGACCTACTTTTAGACTAATTATTTCCTGCATGCAGAAAACTGCTGACTTAACTGACAAAAACTTAGCTATACCAGTAAATGACAGAGTAATTACCATATGTAAATAGTGTTGTAGTTGATAATTGCTCTGGGAAGTACAAGTGAATATTTCAAGAAACCTGGCCATTGGCCTGTGCATCTGCCTATCCTGGCCATGGATGCAACTCTCACATTTAAGCTTGTTTATATTGTATTCCCCCCCACTTTTCATCCAAACATGAACCCACCAGCTGGCTCATAGGAACCAGGTTGACAAATGGCACAAAATGTAATGAAATAGTACAAGACATTCCTTGGGGAGGTAATCCTCAGATGAACAAGGCTCAGAAACACTGGAGTGGTATGTGACTCCTTTCTTCCCTCCCTCTGATGGCCCATTTGGTGAGCTGGAATGTGGAGCCTGGGAAGGGTGTGGTTTGGGGAAGTGAGGGAGCTCAGCAAAGATTGTGATGCCTTACAGTTAGGGTTGCCAAGTCTGGGTTGGAAAATACCTGGGGACTTTGGGGGTGGAGCCAGGAGAAGGTGGGGTTTGGGCAGGGGAGGGGCCTCAGCATGGTACAATGACATAGAGTCCACCCTTCAAAGCAGCCATTTTCTCCAGGGGAGCTGATTTCTGTCAGCTGGGGATCCGTTGTAAAAGCGGGAGATCCCCAAGTCCCACCTGGAGGCTGGCAACCCTGCTTACAGTTCGCCCTCTGTAGGTGAATATTTACCCTTCAATTCTAATGGGGGGTGGGTGGGAAGCAGAACTATGTAAAAATAAATGTATGCCTTGTTTTGTTTCCTCTGCTAAAATGAGTGAGTAAACAATTATAGGAGGAAAAGATGTATGAGTCACAGTTACCTTGACTAAAACACACTTCTGGATTATGATTTGTTTTGAGTTTTCATATGAGTTTTCACATTGAGAAGAAAGAACTTGATGTAGCTAAACTTAAGGAAATAAATTTCACCACAAAAATAATACAGCATCTTGTGCACATCATTCAATCATAAACCATAACTTGGGAGGGTCTCTGGCTCAGAGGTAAAGCATCTGCTCAGCATGCAGAATGTCTCCCAGTTAAATCCACAGCAGCCTCAATTAAAAGGGTTAGGTAGTGGGTAGTGTTCCCTCTAAGCAGATTTAGTGTGAGCTAGCTCACAGTTTTTTAGCCTCTGGCTCACACATTTTCATCTCAGCTCAGGAAGCATAGCTCAAGAGCAAATGAATTTATTCAGCAGCCAAATCGCCCGCTCACAACTTGAATGCCAGTAGCTCACAAAGTAGAATTTTTGCTCACAAGACTCCACAGCTTAGAGGGAGCATTGGTAGTGGGTGGTATGAAATATCTCTGAAACCCTGGAGAGTGGCTGCCAGTTTGAGTAGACAATACCAATCTTGCTGGATGACTGGTTCAAGCCAATATAAGGCAGCTTCATGGGTGTTCCATTTGATGTCCACAAATTGGTCAGGTATAACTGAAAATACTTTAAATGCAGTCATATTGCATGAGTATCCTAATGCCTGGTCAGTATTTGTAAGATATGCAGTTATGTACTGTTTTCAAAAGATATACATATAATTTTAAAGAATTTTTCTCTTTAATGTGTCTTAATGGATTTGTATTAGCTTAATGGATCCTTAATAACCCATTGTAAAGTGCTATAATATATAGTTAAATGCACTGAATGTCAAGTGGAGGAATGATAAAAAAATGCACATGATGTTATTTAAAAAGCAAATCTATCATATCAACTCTTCTAAGTCACTCCACTAAATAGATTTCAAACATAATCCCATGCTACCCATCTCATAGCCAAGTCTAGAGAATGGTCATAAAAGTACACAATATATATATATACAGTTGAAACAAAGTAGACATGAGCACTGCATAGATAGGTAAACTACCTTGGAAACTATGTCTGTCAAGGTCTTCCATGGAAACACATAATTAATGCAGCAATTAAGTTAGCAAATGAATATGTGTGCAACGACTGGACAAAGAATGGGTTGGTGTATATAATTTGCCCAATTCATTCTGAGATGTACACAAATGTGAAGACTGATGATGATGTAGTCCAAAGCTATGGAGTGAGAAGAACTATATTTCTCAGAACAATCCCCCAAAGCAATGGTATTTGCTTGAGGTAACATGTTTCAAAACCAATATGTGATAGTATCATTAGAACTCATTCTTTTTATGACACTGTATTAAGGAATACCTGGTTTTGCGTACAGACTGAGATATATGAAGAAGTGAGCAGTGACTCAAGTAAGCTCATACCCTTCCAGAAACATTGATAGTCTTTAAGGTGTTACTGGAGTTGTGCTCGTTTCTACTTGTTTTGCAAAATATAGACTTTATTCGATCAGCACTGAATGTAATGTTTTCTATTACTTTTTGAAGTAGCATTGTGTGGTTAATGGTACAGTACAGATACTAAAAAAAATGAAGTTTGATTTCTGTTACATCTTAAATACTGAAAGCAACAAACAAATTTGTTGCACCTTAATGACTAACAGATTTAATATGCATTGGGATGAAAAGAAATAAAAGACTAAAGTGGGATTCACTCTGTTTCTGATTTTATCTCTGCTTTAAACCAAGAAACACTGAATAAATTCTTCTGTTCTCAGAGCTGATATCAAAAGGTTGGCTCTAGAACAATTCTTTAAAGACTGTCATGGACATTGTGCCAGTAACATTCTTACCCTCAGTATTCATTTCATGTTTTCTTTCATCACAGTGTCTTTTGTCTAAATATTATTGCACAGGGAAGTATTTCTGAAGAGTGTCATTTGTATTTTATCAGCATTGAAAAGTAGCAGAATGTTTTCAACTATAAAACTTGAGAAGTTGTTTTTTTTTTCCTTGTGAGATGTCTAATCAGGCCTGTGCAGCAGATCTAATTGGATATTCCTTATCATTTTAAAACTATATTTGTGTGAAACTGCCCACTTAATACCATATATGCCCCTGTTAAATGAATGGACTATAGAATGAAAACGACTTCAATGTTACACTGTTCTGTAGGGACATATATATATGGGCGGAGGGAAATCACACGGGGATTGTGCGTTCTACTGAATAAGTGGTGTAATGTAGTATGCTCTGTGTAGCAACCAGCCTGCCATGTGCACCCAGGTAATGGTGCCCGCTGCATGGCCAGAGCACATGGTCAGGCAAAGAGGAGAGCTTGAATCTGGAGGAACAATAGACATCTGGATTGAAAGCCTCCACCAATGTGGGACCTAGGTTCTCCCTGAGGAGTCAATGCAATCAAAGGCTCCTCTAGGGAACCTATGACAAACGTGCACATATGTTAAGCCCCTATCAGGTCTTTTGGGTGCGGCCGGAGGTGTGGCTCTGGCCAGCATATAATGAGGGCCCTGGAGCCCTGGAAGCATGCTCGTTCTGACCATCTGCTGGGCATGCTGAATCATTCAATAAAGGCTTCATGATTTCACCGTTCCTGGTCTCCTGAGTCCAGTACGCTTCACTGGTGACAAGGATGGGATCCCGATGAGCGACTCCTTCGCCGACACCAGCACCGCATCGAGCCCAGACCAGATCCGTCAGACACTGGCCGTACTTGGCTTCTGCGCCACCGCACCACCATCGACTCCCGAGGATCTTGCTCAATGCACTGCTGCACATCCCAGAATGGCCACCGCTCCGGGAACCACGAAGACTGGGAAGCCTGGACGGACCAGCTCACATCCTACTTCGATGCACAGGACATCATGGATGCCGGGAAGAAGAAGTCCTGGCTCATGGCCTCCTGTGTGGTAAAGATGCTGAAGTTACTCTGCAGCCTGCTTTCCCCTTGTCTCCCAGTGGAGGCCACGTATGATGACATCATGGCGCTCCTAAGGAATCACTTCGCACCGAGACCCTCCAAGAACACGCAGCGGGTGAAGTTCTTCCGCCGGCTGCAGCAGAAGGGTGAGTCTGCCTCCAATTACCTGGCGGCCCTCCGCCATCTCCTGGTGGGGTGCAAGTTCGTGGCCATAGAGGACACACTATACTCCGCGTTCCTGTGTGGTGTCCGCGACCCCAAGCTTCAAAGGAAGCTGATGGCCAACTCCACAGCCACCCTGGATGAGATGCTAACCACGGCTTGTGTCTTTGAGGTCTCTCAGCAGGAGAAGCTAGGCACATCCGCAGCTGCCCACCAGACCAAGGCTGCTGCAGACTCCGATGTTTCTGAGGATGACGAGACACTCCAGGTACAACGCCGGCCTCTGGGACAAGGGTCCCGCAACTCGGGTGAAAAGGCTTTCCGCTCAGCGATGCCACACTCCAAACATTCCACGTGCGCCTAGCTGTGACAATCAGCATGACTGCCGGACCTGCCGTTTCCAGGAAGCAGAGTGCTGGTCATGTGGCAAGAGGGGCCACATCGTCCGGGCCTGCCGCACTCGCTCCAACCGCTGCACCCAAGCCACGCACCAGGAGTCTGCTGAACTCCTCCAGACAGCAGCAACCCGCCACCACCACCGCAAGACACAGCAGGTAATGAACTTGCCCCTGACACCCCCAACAAAATTAAGGTCTCAGTTTTGATTGAGGGGACCCCCTGCCAAATGGAAGTAGACACCGGGTCGTCCTACTCCATAATCTCGGAGTCCACCCTCCGCAGGCTCTGCCCCACTGGGGGGCCCCGACTTTGGAAAGTCCAGGGCCTAACCCTGCGGGACTTTCAGAAGAACCCGATACCGATAAGGGGGTTGGGCAAGTTCCGGGTCCAATTTAAGAACTTTACAGGACGCTTGGGCCTCCTGGTGGTGGCGGGGAACCTCACAAGCCTGCTGGGACTCTCCTGGTTCCAGCCCCTAGGGCTGGGTATCACCGGGGTACACAGCCTGCAGCCCACAGATTTTGCCGACATCTGTGAGGAATTTCCAGTGGTTTTCGATGGGGCACTGGGCTCCTATATGGGGCCACCCATCACCCTGGACCTTGACCCCGTGGTCTGGCCCATGCACATACCGGTCTGCCATCCGCCGCTCGCAGTGCAGCCCAAGATCGAGCGGGAGCTTGATAAGTTGGTCGCCCAGGGTGTACTAGAACCAGTGTCCGATGCCCGATGGGAGACGATTGTGATGCCAATGAAGGCAAACGGGGACATCCTCATCTGCACGGACTATAAGTGCACCATCAATAAGGCACTTCAGGCCCATGCCTACCCAGTCCCGGTCATCAGCCATGTGTTGGCCTCCCTGTCTGAGGCACGAGTGTTTGGGAAACTAGACCTGGCCCAGGCCTACCAGCAGCTGCCAGTTGACGATGTCACAGCAGAAGCACAGACCATTGTGACACACAAGGGGGCGTTTAAGGTAAAGCGCCTCCAGTTCGGGGTCAGCGTAGCCCCGGGATCTTTCAAGAGTTAATGGACCTTTTGTTAAAAGGTCTTCCAGGGGTGCAACCCTTTTTCAATGACGTCCTGATGGCGGCTCCGGACGTCAAGACTTTTTTGGCCCGCCTATGCTCTGTCCTCCAGTGATTCCAGGACGCTGGCCTGAAGGTGAAACGCGAGAAGTGCCTCCTCGGGGTGCCTGCAGTGGATTTCCCCGGCTTCAAGGTGGACGCCCACGAAATTCTCCCCACTAAGGACAAGGTGAAGGCCATTTCCGATGCCCCGCCCCCAAGTCCAAGGCTGAGCTGTAGTCTTTTCTGGGACTCATCAACTTCTACCACGCCTTCCTTCTCCACAAGGCGGTGGTAGCTGAGCCCTTACACAGGCTCCTGGACAAAAGGGCCACCTGGACTTGGGGTCCCCGCCAGGCGGCGGCCTTCCAGGGCATCAAGGACCTCCTAATGTCCAATGTGGTCCTCGCCCACTTCGACGAAGCCCTGCCCGTTGTATTGGCCTGTGACGCATCTCCTTATGGGGTGGGGGCCAATGTTCCCTCTAAGCTGTGGAGTCTTGTGAGCAAAAATTCTGCTTTGTGAGCTACTGGCATTAAAGCTGTGAGCGAGCAATTTGAGTACTGCATCAATTAGTTTGCTCTGGAGCCATCCTTCCTGAGCTAAGACAAAAATGTTTGAGCTGGAGGCTAAAAAGTTGTGAGCTAGCTCACACTAACTCAGCTTAGAGAGAACATAGGTGGGGGCAGTTTTGGGTCACAAACTGCCGAACGGCCGGGAGGTCCCGGTCGCATATTACTCCCGGACCCTAGCCCCGGCCGAAAGGAACTATGCTCAGATAGACAAGGAGGCACTTGCGATCGTGGCCGGGGTCAAAAAGTTCCATACTTGTACAGGTGCAAGTTCACGGTTGCCACGGACCACAAACCTCTTCTGGGCCTCCTTGCCCCAGATTGCTGCATGCCACAAATGTCCCCGCGAGTCCTCCGATGGTCGATCTTCCTCACGGGGTATGACTATGACTTGGTGCATCGCCCAGGAAAGGCCATGGGCCATGCAGATGCACTCAGCTGCCTTCCGCTGCCCTCCTGTGACCCCGACCCAGCTCCGGCTTACCACATCGCTCTGCTCGAGGATCTGCCAGACCGGCCACTTTAGGTAGGGGACATGGTCCAGCGCATGGCCTGGGACCGTCAACTCTCCCGGGTCTCCAACTGGGTGGGAAGGGGGTGGCCCAAGAATCCGGATCCTGAGTTTGCAGCCTTCTCAATCCGGCATGCAGAACTCTCCACCAACAAGGGGTGCTTACTCTGGGGCTCAAGGGTAATGATTCCGGAACCCCTCCGCCCACGAGTGCTGACTGCCCTGCATGAGCACCACCCTGGGGTAGTACAAATGAAGGCCCTGGCCTAGAGCTACGTCTGGTGGCCAGGCCTTGACAAGGAGATAGAGGACTGGGTCCGCCGCTGCAAAAAGTGCCAAGAGACCCATCTGGACCCTCCACACGCTCCCATCCGCCCCTGGGAGTCCACCCAATGCCCCTGGTCCCGGCTCCACGTGGACTTTGAGGGCCCGGTACAGGGGCATCTTTTCTTTATTCTAGTCGACAGCTACAGCAAGTGGCTGGAAGTCATTCCTGTATGTGCCACCTCATCTGAAGCTGCCATTCGAGCAATGTGGCGCATCTTTGCCTCCCATGGCCTGCCAGACACCATCATCTTGGACAATGGCACGGCTTTCACCTCTGTGAAATTCCAGCACTTTGTGGCGCTCCATGGCATCCGGCACATGAGATCTGCCCCTTTTCACCTGGCCACGAACGGCCAAGTACAGCAAATGGTCCACACCACTAAGGAGGCGCTGAGGTGCATGGACCAGGAGGATCTGGGGTTTAAGTTAACAGCTTTCCTATTCGACCAGCGCACCACCCCTCACTCAGCTACCGGTCACAGCCCTGCAGAGCTGCTCATGGGCCGCTGGCTGACAACCCAGCTCAACCGGCTCCATCCCGATCAGGCGCTGGCCACCTCCAAAGAACCCAATGTCCCCAAAGCTCCCAGAGGGTTCACGCCAGAGGACCCAGTCTACGTCCGCAACTACACCCGGGGGCCCCTGTGGTTGCCGGGGCGGATTATCTGTGTCACCGGTCCCCTCTCCTATGAAGTCTTGGGCGAGGAAGGACAACGGTGGAGGCACCATGTGAACCAACTTCGCCGCCACCTGCACGCCTTCTCCGCAGACGATCCAGGGCTGGACTTCCCAGATACGGAACCCGAGGTACCCGAGACAGACAATCCACCTGCCCCACGACCAGCCAAGACTCTGCAGGAGGACCCCACAGAAGCCGGCCACCTGGACATCACTCCAGTCACTGTCCCTGCACCGATACCAGACCTGGCTCAGCCCGAGGCAGATATCCCTAAATCTCTGCTCCCTACACCGGCAGCTCCCGCAATCCTGCGCCACTCAACCAGAAAACGGAGACGTCCTGCACACCTCAGAGACTATGTTTGCCAAGGGACAGTCCGGATTATGGGGGGAGGGGTGTAATGTAGTATGCTTTGTGTAGCAACCAGCCTGCCATGTGCTCCCAGGTAATGGCGCCCGCCGCATGGCCAGAGCACATGGTCAGGCAGAGAGGGGAGCTTGAATCTGGAGGAACAGTAGATGTCCGGATTCAAAGCCTCCACCAATGTGGGACCTAGGTTCTCCCTGAGGAGCCAATGCAATCAAAGGCTCCTCTAGGGAATCTATGACAAACATGCGCATATGTTAAGCCCCTATCAGGTCTTTTGGGTGTGGCCGGAGGTGTGGCTCCGGCCAGCATATAATGAGGGCCCTGGAGCCCTGTAAGCATGCTTGTTCTGACCATGTACTGGGCATGCTGAATCATTCAATAAAGGCTTCATGATTTCACCATTCCTGGTCTCCTGAGTCCAGTACGCTTCAAGTGGGTAGCTGTAGGGGTTTAGATTTCCTTGGGTTTAAGGCTTGCCTTTTGGAAACATAGTCTCAGATGATACTTTGACAAGCCAAAATGCTGCCTAACAAGCCTTTTTAATGGCACCACCAGGCAATTCACCCATTAGGTCACTCAGTTCTCCATGCACATGGGCATTCCCCAGAATATTACTGAGGTAGCACCCCAAAGTCCAAACATGCAGACTCAAAGGATCCATTCCATCCTGAAACATAGGGAACTTCTTCCAATCCCAGCCATGATCATGAAGCAGCAAATTCATCTGCTGTGTCTGTAAATCCATAAATGCCTTGACCAGGCCTTGCAGGTCTCCAGGCTGATTTCCTTTTGCCCCACCACTGCTTCTTGCACTGGTCTGCTCCACAGGGTTCTCATCTCCTGCAGTCTTCTGTACTAGACCCCTCTTGGTCTCCTGGCTTCAGTCCTTCAGCAGAGCCCCAGGCTGGCACATACTTGATTCTACCCCCTGCTGTCTATGGACTGGATGCTAGCCTCTGGAATGTCTGGAGGCTGAAGAGTTTTAGCCATCTTTGAAGGGCAATAAATCTTCCAAGCACTCCTTTTGCTCTTCACCTTTCAGCCCACTGGAGGTGTCAATAAATTGCTCTGCCTTGTGTGCTCTTGCTGTGACTCCCAGACATAGCTCTTCTTCCTCATCATGACACCAACACACACGGGCTAAAGTCTTTCCTTTCCAGGCACTTCCACACTTCCTGGCACCTGTCTGTATGACTGATCTTGACCCAGGGTACCTTCCATCTCTGCAACACTGCTCAAGGCACCCAGTAACTCTGCTGCTGCCATCCAGCCTGACTTATCCATCTTGACTCATCAAAATAACAAATACTCCACAGACCCAGAGAGTGTGTGGCCTTCAATTTACTTGCGCACAAAGACCCTGATCCCACCGCTGCCATCATGTCAAAGAGTCCAAGGCTGAACCGTATGGGTTCCCAGGGCTGATGTACACAAGTAGCCAAATCTTTTCTTTAAAAATTATATAAAATTTTATTTAATATCTTGCAGAACAAAATGTTTAATCTACAGGCAACACAATACTCTAAAATCATGCAGCAAGAAAAACAAGAAAAAACTAGCTTAACTATCCACATTTCCAAGACCTGCATTAGATGGCACAAACCTTAAGTTCAAGAGTCAAAGGCCATAGCTTAGGCCAATGGTGTCAAACATGTGGCCCACGGGCTGCATCCAGCTTCTGGGGGACTCCTGTCTGGCCCACCAAAAACCTGGCTGTCTGCTACTTCCTCCTTCTTGTTTCTAGCATCGCAGCTCCTTTCCCCCAGCTCCTTTCCAGCATCACAGCTCCATTCTCCTGTTTCCCGCTTGGCAGAGGAGAGAAAGAAAGCCTTCCTTTGATTGGCTGAGGGCTCCTTCCCCTCCTCCCCTGGAGAAGGAGGGGGAGAGAAAGAGTCAGAGATAAAGAAAAAAATGAGTTCTATAGCACTTTTAAGAAGACCAGCAATGTTTTATTCCAGGTATAAGCTTTTGTTTGCCTGCACACTTCTTGGGGGGGGGGGGGAGCTAGAGAGAACATGCCAGAGAGAAAGACAGTCCTGTGTAAAACCAACAACATTTTATTCCAGGTATAAGGTTTTGTTTGCCTGCACAAAGAGGGGGGGAGGGGAAAGCTAGATAGAGGATGCAAGAGAGTCCTGTGTAAAGCCAACAATGTTTTGTTCCAGCTCTTTGTTTGCCTGCACACATCTTCAGGTAGGGGCGGAGGGGGAAAGCTAGAGAGAACATGCCAGAGATAGATTCCTGTGCAGTAGGGTATGTGCTTTTATGAGTCACTGCTCAGTTCTTCAGACTTATTTTCATTTATTCCTTGCATCCTCCTGGACTGAATCCTCTTGTACCAAATTTAGACCTAGGTTTCCTGTCTCATTACCAGTGCTGATATCTCCATGTCTACTCCTCCTCTGCATATCACACCCAATCCGATCAAGCTGTCTACTGCCATTCAGCATCTGAAATATGTCTGATACCTTGTGTTACATTTATGGCACACATGGCTAGGCCTGACAAAGTGACATTTATGTCATATCATAACACCTCTCATAACAAATGAATCCAACACCTCTGGCTTAGGCATTCTCTATGTTGCTGTCTAGTGCAATATGAGCATATCATAGTTCAGGCCTTTAGTCCATCAGAATCCAAGCTAGCCTCCTTTCTCCAGGCTCTTAGCTCAATTATAGTTTTTTGGCCAAGCAGCATCAGGTGATGATGACACCCAACCAGGACATGTTTTTGATGGAACCCTCTAGAAATTACCTCATCACTCCTGATCGCCCCCTTCCATCCTATGGGTCGCAGGTAGGGCTGCCAAGTCCCCCGGGAGGGCAGGGAAAACACCGATTTTTCATGCTTACCCCCGCTTTTTCAAAATTGGCCACCGGGGGAGGCAATGGCTGCCAGCAGGAACACAGGGGAATGTCGGAGCCTGCCCTGCCCTCTCCCTACCAGGCCTGAACTCTTAAAAGGGAAATGTCTGCAGAGATCCTGCAGTAAAAAGCCTCAACAGACATTTCCCCTTTAAGAGCAGAGCGAGCAAGAGAGCCCCGCCCAGAGATTAAGGAGGGACTAGGCTCTTTCTACTGAAGGGCGTGCTTTTGCATGTGGCTTTCAAGGTTGCTGTTGGGGTAAGTGTCTCT
Organism: Lepidodactylus listeri; assembly: GCA_029233225.1. Classification (NCBI taxonomy): domain Eukaryota; kingdom Metazoa; phylum Chordata; class Lepidosauria; order Squamata; family Gekkonidae; genus Lepidodactylus; species Lepidodactylus listeri. Next base: position 109,525,113 of record JARCFY010000001.1, on the reverse strand, counting down.
GCCAGCTCTTTTCCTTCTCTCTCTCTCTCCCCCTCACCCTTTCTTTCTTTCTTTTTTCTGTCTGTCTGTCTGTTTGTCTCTCTCTCTCTCTGTCCCCATCCAGCAGTGGTCTATCAGTGGCTATTATTAGCCACAAGGTCTAAATGGAACACTTTGTCTGGGGCAGTGATGCTCTGCATTCTTGGTGCTTGGGGGGCAACAGTGGGAGGGCTTCTGGAGTTCTGGCCCCGCTGCTGGACCTCCTGAGGGCACCTGGTATTTTTGGCCACTGTGTGACACAGAGTGTTGTACTGGATGGGCTGTTGGCCCGATCCACTGTGGCTTCTCTCCTGTTCTTATGATATGAAAATCATATTTAGCACTTGTGTAGCACTTAGTGCTTCATATTCTGCCAAGATGAGGAAGGATTCAGTAGGGCCGTTGCTCAGTGATAGAGCATCTGCTTGACATGCAGGAGGTATCAGCCTCTTCAGCTAAAAATGGATCAGGTAATAGGTGACATTAAAGATCTCAGCCTGAGACCCTGGAGAGCCACTACCAGTCTAAGTAGTCAATACTGACCTTGATGGACCAATGGCCTGATTCAGTATTAGGAAACTTCATAAGTTCATGTGTCAGCATGTGGAAGCAACATCACAGGATGTGACATCACAAAATGATGTCACTTCCTTTCTCCTGGCTCCACCCCCAAAGTCTCCTGGCTCCACCCCCAAAGTCCTCAGATATTTCCCAAGTTGGACTTGGCAGCCCTAGCCGCAGGTTTTTATGAAAAGCTAATTACCACATTTCCAGCTCTGGCCTTGAAGATGATATGAGCTATGTAGGCAGACAGACCCAAGTAGCAACATCTGCAAGATGGAATAAGCCTATTACTATTCATGTTAACCCTTGAGAGGAATCAGGGGTGCTTTGTCTCTTGTGCACTCCATTTCTTACTGAAGTCAATGGCAGATCTCCCATTGATTTGAATGTTTCTAGGCTGCATCCAGTGTGAGATTTTAGAAAGCTTAAATTGTAGTCTATTTTCATCTTTTAGAAAGATGCTGCCTTTGTCAGTTTGAACCTCTAAAGTTCAAAAGAATAAAATTTGAGTTTTTAGAAGAGAAGCAAGATTGTGAATTCGTCACCACAGTTATAAAAGTACTTCAGTATTCCTGACTGCATGTTCAAAAGGCCACAAGTATAAAAATGAAGCATGTTCCATTATCTTATAGAAATTTTGGTGGACCCTCTTGGTTGGCTTACCCTGAAATTGTTCAGAACTTATGAAATAAATTGTTCAATATTATTACAGAGAAACTGCAATCTGATATTCAAGCTACAGGGACAGAATAATTATTCTATAGTAATAATGCGACTACAACATATGGATGTGGATCATGATGTTTAATGCTATCCCATGTAATCTGTCCACATTTAGTAAACAACTACTTCAGGGACAAATCTAAAACCCTTGTCCCTATAAAGGTTTGTTTCACAAAGAGGTGGGTTTTTTTTTCCTAACAGAGAGCATTCATTCATATATACAATACACTACCTGTACTTTTGAGTGACACAATCCAAAGTCCTGACAGTGTAGATCACTCAATATTTGAAAGATATCACACAATGAATCAGCCACCATATCCCTGGTTAGTTGCTCTATAACTTGAACAGGAACTCTGTATAGAAGCCTTTCCCTGAAACTAAAGCCTTCATTAAATTAATAGTATTTTCTTAAGTTGCCCCGTACTTCCCTTTAAGCACCTTGTCATGCTCATGGTAGTCAAATGAATACCCCCCCCCCCCCCCCCATGTTTAAATACAGTAAGAGACTTTGTCCTCTTGAATAGTCCATCTTCAGCCTGGAATAGCTGAGCTGAGCACTGAGTAAGCCAGGGCATATTTGGTGTAGTATAACTGTTGGGAGATACTGACTGATGATTCATTTTTAACTAGGAATTTTATTATATTAAAAATAAGATTAATTTAATATAATTGTCAGAACATTTTAAAAGTTTTTTTTTAATCCTTGGTATGGTGAACGAGTGCAGTAGATAAACCACTGCACCTATTGAACTTAACATAGCAATGGCCCTGATTGGTGGGCTTTTACATTGACTGGTAATATAATAGTTTCTACTGATTTATGAGTATTCTTGCACCAAATACGATTCTAGTCAATACCACTATAAAATAAAATGAATGTTATACCTTGCTCGCGATTTCATATCTTAATCCTTAAAACATCAACCTAACATTTCCCTACAGAACAAGAGAAATACAAATATAACTTTAAAATATGGATTATAAAGAAATGGTCTTACTAGCCTTACCAAACATTTCCCGTATCTTTAGGGCATAAATTGGTGTGTCTAATTTGTGAACTGTAGAATCTCTCATTGTGTTTTCAAAACCAGCACACTTTCCTATTTAGGTTTCCTGTCACCTTGCTGCTAGTCTAAGGCTGCGGTCACACGGCCCTTTAAATCTGGGAGCCCCTCCAGATTTAAAGGGGCCGTGGTTTTTTACTTTGGGTTGGGATGTACACACATCCCAATCCCGGCAGCAGCAGGTGGCAGCTGGTGGAGGAGGAGGCGGAGGAGGAGGCAGCAGAAGCGGGCAGCGCCAGAGGCATGTGATGGCATGCGGTGGTGTTAGAGGCACATGGTGGTGGTAGAGACAGAGGTGGCTGGCAGCGGCTTTCTGTGGTGGCAGACGAGGCAGCTGGTGGTGGCACCCTTCCCTGAGCCCCGCCGGCTGCCTGGTAAGTTTGGGAGTTTTTCCCCCCTTTTGCACTTGGGCACTTGAGTGCCCAAGTGCAAAAGGGGGGGGGGGAATGGAGGAGGGACAATCTGTAAAGCCCTCTCTCGCAATGATTGCAAGAGAGGGCTGTCCAGATAGGCTGAATTGTGGGTTCCTCACACAACCACCGGGAAAACTGTTGATTTTTCTGGGGTCAGAAAATGTGGGAGGAACCTGCATTTGAGCCCACTTCAGTGTGGGACTAGCCGCGGCCATTGTGAATGGCCCACATTAAAGGGCCATGTGACCGCGGCCATAGTCTCTAATCTGAAGAGAAAAACAGAGATGACTAAAACTTTCTTCAGCAGGCTTCATGAAGACTTGGTAATGACAGTAATTTGTATGCAGTTTTCACAAAATATCATTGTATCAACTGCACTTCTAAGTAGAACCTAAGTATGATAACTTTTTAGCCACCTTGTCTAATTATAGAGTTTCCTATTAAGAAATAAATGTAATAGGTCTAAGAACAGAGTGCTATAATAATAACTACCAGGGGCAATGAAACAATCTCAGAAAATTAGAGATAGGAAAAGATTGCACTAAATCTCTCTCTGCTTTTCTCTTTTCACTGCCAGGGTATTTCAGAATCTTCACTGTTTGCAGAAATATGCTTTCACAGAATGTATGTTAGTTTACCTGACATTTGTGTTAAGAGCTATTTACCTTTTTAATGATTTAAAAAACTAAAATATGAACAAACTTACTTTATTTATTTATTTAGGAAATGACTAAGCCACCTCTCCAGGGAATTCAGTGAGATTTACCTCCAAGGTGATTGTGCATAGGACTGTAGCCCTAGCATCTTATGCAAACCCTATCTATCAACAGCCATTGGTCATAACACTGTAGGGAGCAACAGTATGGGAAGGTTTTTCTTCTAATGGGTTTTTCAGAAGTATTTGGCTGGTCACTCTATAAAACAGGCTGTTGGAGGAAGGGAACAGAAAAACCAAGTTGCATATGAAAATGTGTTGCTGTCAAACTCATCTCTAGTTTGCCATGATTTCTGATGGGACTAATGGGGAGGGAAAATCCTGCAGGGGGGAGTGTGTGTGTGAATGTGAGAACAGCTTTCTGTAGTGGCTAATGTAACTCTTCAAAGACAGCCTCCCTCTCTGGGATGACCTTGGTTCACATCTCTGCTTGCTCCATTTTAGAAATAGTGTTGTAGTGATTTACAGGTGTGGTTTGCAAGAGCATGAATGCCTAGGCGAGAATGGCTTCAAGCCCATGACCCTTATGCGCAGTGGAGCTCTGGCATTTTAACGTTTTTAGATCCCTGTTATAGAGATTACTCCTAGAAGAATGGATGGGGGCCTGAACCCTTACCAGCCACAGAAAGGGTGTGACTGGTGCAGGAGGACTTAAACCTCATTCCTTATGAGTATACTCAGAGACCTATAAACCACAAAACTGATGGAGCTACTGAAATTTTACTGGGACATAAAATGCCCAAAGGGAAACTATACAATGAGCCCAGTGGAAAAGGAGGAGTTACAGAGGTTCACTGACAAAAATTGGCTAGGGGTTTTATCAGGCCAGCAGCCTCCCCGTTTGCCACCCCAGTACTATTCCACAAAAAGAAAGATGGGGGGGGGAGACTTTGTACAGATTCTCAGGGGTTGAACACGGTCTTGGTGTCGAATTCTTACCCCCTCCCCCTCATCAAGGACTTGCTGGCCCAGGCCTCCCAGGGCTGGATTTTTACCAAGCTGGACTTACAAAATGTGTACTTTAGAGTGTGCATCAGGGAAGGAGACAAGCATAAAAATATGTTAAACACCCTGCTAGGCATCAAATACCTAGTAATGCTGTTTGGGTTGGCTGTGGCACCCGAGATGTTCATGAACTTGATCAATGAAGTGTTGCACAAGCATTTATACAAAGGGGTCTTGGTTTATCTTGACAATATCTTGATTTATTCTAAAGATAATGAAAGCCATATGAAATTGGTGTGAGATGTGTTGAAAGCCCTCTACATGAACTGCTTATTTGCTAAGCTCTCCAAAAGCGAGTTCCTTAAAGAGGAGCTATACTTCCTTGGGTACTGCATCTTGGGAAAGCGCTTAGGCATGGACCCACAGAAGGTTCAGGATGTGGTGGGCTGGGAACTCCCAGGTACCAGACACCGACTACAGTCTTTTTGGGTATTTGCAAATTTCTACTGCCCTTTCATACCAAATTTTGCCCCAAGTGCCCCCCCTCACCAATCTTCTCAAGACCAAGGGGAAGGGGCAGGACTGTAAAAAACCAAGTAGCCAGTTACAGTAGTCCCCAGAGTGCCAGCAGCCCCTTGAACGCTTAAAGACTTTATTTATATCTGAACCCATCCTGTATCACCTCAATGAGACCAAGCAATTTGTGGTACAAGTGGATGCCTTGGATGTGGCCATGGGGGGGGGGGGCAATCCTACCAAAGGGGGAAGATAGGAATTTGCATCCACTTGCCTATGTCTTGAAAAAGGTTTTGGCCGTGGAGTGTAATTGGGCGATGTGGGACAAAGAGGCAGCCGCCATTAAGCTGGCTTTGACAACCTGGCACCACTGTCTGGAGGGGGCTTGAGTACCTTTCAAGGTGTGGACAGACCATAAAAATCTTGAAGCATTACAAGCCCCCCGAAGCACAAATCAGTTGAGATGGGTGGGGTTCTTTTCTAAGTTTTGTTTCACCCTAAAGAACCTCCCCAGAAAGTAAAACTTCCTAACTGACACCTTGTCCTACCTTTCTTAACATGTGAGTCAATGGGAAAAGATGGTAACACCATGTTCACGCTTGCCCCGCTGGGTGGGGTGGTACAGACACACAGTCAAGCCGGGGGGGGGGGGGGGGGGGGGCTCGCAAGGGACCGAACTCTGAGTGAACAAAGTTAACAACACCCTTACTGATGCAGACAAGGAGGACATTGAAAAGGAAGGGACTTTGATGCAAAAAGAAGATGGGTGTTGGTATCGGCAAAATAAACTGTTTGTTCCATGAGATCTCGAGGGGGAGGTCCTGTCTATGGGGCATGACAGCAAGCTGGCTGGGCATTATGGCTACCTCAAAACTCTGAATCTCATTCAAAGACAATTTTGGTGGCCTAGAATGTGGGGGAATATCTCCCATTACATGGGGTCCAGCCAAACCTACCTAATGAACAAGAGGTTTGTGGGGAAGCTCCTGGGATTGTTACAGCCCCTAGAGACACCTGAGTGACCCTGGGCCATTATTTCTATGGATTTTATCACTGATCTACCCCCAAGCAAGGAGAAAATGGTTATTTGGGTGGTGGTTGATTTGTTTTCCAAGCAAGCCCATTTTATCCCATACAAACAACTGCCTACTGCTTGAAAGCTGGCACAGATGTTCTTAGAACACATAATCAGATTACATGCTTTGCCCCAGAAGGTAATTTTGGACTGGGGATCCCAATTTATGGCCAAGTTCTGGAGGGGACCCCTAAAATTTGGGGGGGGGGGAAACAAGGACTCAGTAGCACCCATCACCCAGAGACTGATGGGCAAACTGAGTGCACAAATCAAGTGCTGGAGCAATTTCTAAGGTGCTTCATAAATCATCAGCAAATGGACTGGGTAGATTTGCTCCCTTTTGCGGAATATAGTTATAACAACTCAATACATAGCTCCACAGCTGTTTTCCCTTTTAAAGCTGTGGATATGAGGTGGGCTTTCTCCCAATCCTGTGCCTGGGGGACCCGGGAACTGATGATGCTCATCTTGGTGGGCCAAGGTGACTCTAGGGGGGCCAGAACTACAAAGAACCTTGGAAAAAGCTAAAAAGGACTATAAATGTTTTGCTGACAAAAGAAAAGGCCCTGAATGGGACTTGAAACCTGGGGACTGTGCAAAAAAACTCAGGGTTCTCCAGCTGGGGAGGAAACTGGGGTGGAGATATGTGGGGCCTTTCAAAGTAGTGTGATTGATTTAAAAAGTGACTGTAGAGGTTGAATTGCCCAAGAGCTTGCATCATGTGCATCCTGTTTTCCATTTTAGTCTACTGAAGAAGGATCCTGGATCATCGGAGTGGAGACCTCATCCTGCAAATCCTCCTCCTCTGATCATGAATGGAGAACCCCATTATGAAGTGGAGGATATCTAGAATCTTAGATTCTAAAATTAAACAGGGGCATCTGCATTATCTGATGAAATGGAAGGATTTTGATCTGAGCCACAATGAGTGGGTGCAGGAATACCACATGAATGCACCCAAGCTAGTGCACACTTTTCATAAGCAGCCACCCCTCAAGCCAGGAGGGTGAGGGCTTTGAAGGGGCAGAATGTCAAACTTGTCTATAGTTTGCCATGATTTTTGATGGGACTGCTTGCTCTATTTTAGAGATAGTGTTGTAATGATTTACAGGTGTGGTTTTCAAGAGCGCGAATGCCTAGGTGGGAATGACTGTGATGACTGATTGGTGGTGTCCTGTTTGAACTGAGTATAACATTGGGATTTCACGTCTGAATTTCAGTTCTGATTTGCAAGAGTCTCAGCTTGGTACATCTTTATATCTCAATAAACAGATCACTGCAAGAGAGTGTTGTTGAGAGTAATTTTGTCGAAGGGTCTGACAGTTGCCTTTCATAAATTATGCATAAAGTGCTTAGAAAATATGGGAGGGGCTAGTGAGTATGATCCTGTTCTGCATAGACCACCAGTATAATGTTGTACAGTCTTGCTGGTGTTGTAGTTGTGTCATTAGTATTGGTTCTGACAGGTTTATTTTCAGAGATTAAACTCTGTATAATACATGCTTGTACAGGGGAAATGAGATTATGGCAACCCCCCTCCCCAATATACATGCATTCATTGGAATGCACTTACAGAGCCTATGTGAGTAACATGTACTATTTGTGCCTTTGTGAAATTTTTCAAGAGCTCCTGATAACATGGAGAGCACATTATGAGCCAGAAGTTATACATGCATAAGCTCTGTAGTATGTTCCAATGAAAGCCTTGCTGCCATGACCCCGCTTCATACACATTCAGTCCCCCTTTGGCCATCTGAAAGTTAGAAAAGAGCTATTAACCATGGCAGAAAAGAACAGAATGGATGAAGAACCAGATACAATGCCTACATGATCCTAAAGGCCTTCTAATCACTAAAAATGTAATTCTGTAAACACAAAATTCTGTGATTATAATCCAAAATAAAAAGTGATGGCTGAGAGTAAGATGCTTAGAATAAACTATTTATATCTAACAATGCTTATTTCACCAGTCATAACAAACTACCATACAGGTAAATACAGGTAAGTTCCTAATGTTAATTAATAACTTGTAACTACTCTTTATTTATTCCAGGAGCCAAGCCTCTGAGTAGTCCTGAAGAGTTGCCGGAGTTGCCAAATACCATACAGATAAATACAGGTAAGTTCCTAATGTTACTTAATAACATAAAAAGAACTGTAAAGTAAATATAACTGAAAGGAAGTATACAGGGCCGGCCCCAGGGTTTTTTGCACACTAGGTAAGGTTACCTTGTGGTGTCCCCCCAGGCAAGGCTGCCTTGTAGTGCCCCCACCACCACAGAGCCCCTCTCTCCACCACCAGAGACCCACCTGCAAGGGACACCCCCCCCCCACCCAGCACCTGCCCAGGCTCATGAGCTCTCCAGCCCCATTGGCAGCCACCTGCACCGGCTGGCCATAGTTCCTACAAGTCTATCTGCATTGGCCCAAGGCTAAATTTAGTTCTTAGCCTGAATGGAAAGCAGCATTCAGACATAATGGTAAATCATGGTTTACATAAAGCACACTATCTCCTGGTTTGAGTCTCTCTCAGTCTCTCTGCTGCCCCGTTTGCCAGCTGCGCCTCTAGGCGGCCGCCTAGTTGGCCTAGTGATAGAGCCCTGGAAGTATAGCAGCTGAGGTGAGAGTTGCTTATTAGATTGATGGGATTTGAATACCAATGGTTTACACCTAATATTTTATCCCTTCTCCTCTAATATTTTTGAATTCCTTTTCTTTTGGCATAAAAAAACTATCAATGACAAATCAGTTGTCAAAATGACAAAAAAGCCATATTATTTTTGTTTGTCTCTCCTGCCTCCTCTGTGAAGCCAAAAACATGTCTTATCTTCCTAATATAAGCCCCATTTCCTCTGCTAATGAATGAACAAATTCAGTGGCAAGATTCCATTGCTCTGGTAAGAATAAGCTTCTTTTTCCGAAAGAAAAAGCCATTAAATGCAATGGACATTATTAATGTATTTATGTCACTCTTACTATATTTATTGTAAGCACATTAATGAAACTGCCATGAATATTAGGGCAGATTTATAGAAGTGGGACAGTGTTTATAGCTAGATTACTGCAAAGCTCTGGAAATATTTTATTTAACTGAACTCTACACATTTGGTATTTATTCAACTATTTCCCACCATTTCAGGAAATAGGTTCTATTAGAAAGATCAATGATCTTAGGTTTATAGTCTTAACTTTTTTTTCTTTTTAAAAATGAAAATCAATTTTAATGCAAGTAACATATAAATGTGTTTCAATAATTATATAGAAATATTATCAGGGAAAGTTTTTAAGATTTGTGAATGAGACTTAAATATATGGATGAAAGTGCCCAAATACAAAAGTGTAAATAAATTTAGTCCTAAACCATGTTAGAAATCCAGAACCATGCAAAACACAGTTATCAGTGTCATATTTCATACTAGTTCACTTTTTTGTGTTAAGAAGCAACATATAGAAAACATAAAAGTCATGTCGTCTCAAGTAAGACAGGTGAATGACACTTCCAATAGAAGAAAAAGACTGCAAACTACTTCATGTATACTATGTAGATATTTTCCCCTTACAACATATTCCAATATCACATGGCAACTAGTCTTTTTAAAAATGTCAATTATACCCCACTTGCCTCCCCAATGAGGACTCAAAGTGTTTTACGATATTATCCACTTCATTTTATCTTCACTACAACTCTGTGAAATAGATTAGGCTAAGAGTGTGTGTCTGGCCCAAGGTCACCCAGCAAGCTTCCATGGTAGAACATGGATTCAAATATGTGCGTCCCAGATTAGAGACCAACATGCTAACCAATATACCATGCTAGCTTTCAGTCTGCAGGATGGGGGCCCTAGCACATGTTTCAGAGGATCCCAGGGAGACTGAGAAAGCCCTGAAATGGTGCCTGGAATCAGTTTTGGGATGGATAAGAAGAAGGAGGTGCTTGTTAAGAAACTAGTCTTTTTCTAGCTGTTTTTCGGCTTTTCAAAATTTTGGTTCAGGCTTTTGGGCCCAGTAAAATTATAGAGGGCTTCTCTTTGGGAACTTAATGACTTGCAGTTGTTAGCCACAACACTGGGAATTTAGCTAAGAGACCATTTCCTTAACAGGTGCGCAAGCTAGGGATCGTCCTCCAACTATACCAGAGTCGGAACCCTCTTGGAGCAGTACAGACAACATACAGAAAATATCTTTATGAAATTTATTAATAAAATAACCCTAATACATTCAGCTAATACATAAAATATCACACACACAAACACAAGAGTTAGAAATAAAGGGCTGAAACGATCTTAAGAGATCAGAGATAAACGAGGGCGAAGCATTGATGGGGGTAATAGCTACCTTTTGAACAGACTGTGATGAAGAGCAGACAGCTTGGCCAGCAAGCACATCTGTGAAGACCCAAAATAAATGGGGGATCCAGCTGGTATGCATCCCAAGAGACTGAACCAAAGATGGCTGGGTTTGGAGCCCAGATATAGGGAAATTGTGCCTTTGGTGCAGTGGGCATAATAGGAAAATGGTCCAGGATGGACCATGATGGCTGGTAATGGCTCAAAATGAGTTTTGGACAAAAGTAGTCCAGGTTTGGGAAGGGAAGCCTTTGTTAGCAAAGCGTGGGGCAATTGCAGAATTGTGGCCCCTTTAATGGCTGAGCTATCCAGAGAACAATCACAATAGATTGTGGCCGGGGTGTTCCCAGTATCGAGAGACAAAGTCCGGAGGTTTGATTGTGAGACATAGAGCTGGAATGCAGGTATGCTGACACCCTTGAGCTCATGAAATTAAAGCATTGTCCTTTCACTATGACAGATATGTGCCTGCTGTATCTGAGCTTGATGGCCGAATGAGTCAGAGAGACAGTCCTGAGCACATGTTTAGGCTTGTTGCCCTTTGCCAACTTTGGCCATAACCTGCTTGAGATCCCATCCTTCACGTGGCAAGGGAGACTCAGGCACAATTTCAAGAGAGATAAGGAATGGGATGGAATGAAATATAGGTGCAGATGAGGCCATCAGGGAGCCACCATGGGCACCCAGACAGAGATTCCACCTGGATTGTTGATGACCCTGATCCAACCCAAATATCATAAGAAAACAAATCATGGAACAATCCAAGAAGGTGTCAGGCTAACTGCAGCTGTCTGTCCCACTACTGACTTATTTTTATTTAGCTTTTAGCCTTCTTTATTCTGGTCAGTTTCTTTTAGTCAAGCCAGATTAACTGCACTAGACTGGACATCTAGAGATGCTGAGATGCCTCCAGAGATGCTGTGACACTGACTTTATCTACACCTGACTATTCATCTTAAGGACTGTAAAAACATTAAACAGCATCTGTACTGGAAGTTTGGAAGCTTGCCAGCACATTCTTTGGCACATTATTTGGTGTATTTGTATTAACTCTTGCTCCAAATGAGCTCAGAAAAACCTGGATTAAAATACCCAGGACTGAATAAAGACTCCCAAACAGCTGAAGACTGATGAGCTGTTTGATCTGAAGAATATAAGTAATCCTGGTATTCCCGTGCCTACTTTTATTTCCAACAGCAGTTTTAGGGGAATCTCCAACAGTAAAATCCCCATTAGCTCACAATTCCTTTCTGGATATCAGCTGTGAGGATTGGTCTCATAATGAGGCTAACAATAATCTCTCTTTGGGAAACTCCCCTCCAGATAAATGAATGGGCTTCCAACAACAACTGCAAGCTAGCCCTTTAACTTTTGTAGCAAACCAATGTCTGTTAACCACTCATAATATCATTTCAATTTTTGAACAGCTAGCAAAAAATTACTAAGTAATTAGACTCCTTCAGTAATTCCTTTGAAGCATTCACTAGGGAATTTCCAAGTAAGTTGGGATTCCTCACCAACTGCCAAGAACATGAGAGTTTAGTGAGGTAGTGGACAAACTCTAAAAATGATAAAGGTGATTACAAAAAAGGCAAGGAATAAATAAATTTTCAACTACATCTGATAAAACTGGTTATGAAGATTTTGCAAACTAATCAAGTTATGCTTCAAATTGTCCTTGTGAACATAAATAAAAGGCAGTGGGAATCTCAAAGAGGTTATCTCCTCTCTGAGTAAATTCTTGAGGGTTCGTTCTCAATCCATCGATCTGCCTCCTGTTGACTGGCTGCCAAGCTCCCAAGCTTACAAGAATTTCACTAGTTTTAAAGCACTTTACTATTCCATCTATTCAATTTAAAATGAAGGCTTTCCTTTCCAACTACCAATTACTACCTGTTAAGATTTTTAAAGACTCAGTGCCTCGACCTTTGCTTCCTGCCAATTTATTGACTACTCAGAGAAAATTGCCAAAAAAGGATGCTTCTGAGGCAGCTCCTTTTAATCAGAAACCTACAATATCTGCTTCTCTATTGACTAAACCATTCTGCTTAACTCTTCCCCTATACATCATACCTCTGCTAAGCAACATCCTTTGAGCACTTCTGAGAAGCATTTGCATGGTCTAGCAAATGAAAGGTTGAACAACATATTGGATTCCCTCTTTGGAAGAGAATATTTTGACATTACTTTGTGACTTGGTGGCCTCAACAAAATGCAGTCTTCACTTATACACTGACTGGTCCTCTGATAGTCCTGTCTAGGGATATGCATGAACCAGCTGATGAACTAAAGTTCGTCATGAATTTTGGCCTGTTCATGGTTTGTGAAGCAATGTTAGTGATCTGAGGAGCTGCCACGAACTTTCACAAATTTTGATGCAGTAGGACAAAGTTTGAGACCAGTGGTACCTTTAAGACCAACAGTGTTTATTCAAGGTATGAGCTTTCATGTGCAAGCACACTTCCGCAGATACAATGAAATGGAATTTACCAGTCTTCACAGTCCACACCAGTCCAGAGGAACAGAAAATTAGCATGCAACATAATGAAGATGTTTTAACAGATGCAAAGAGGAATAACAAGCTAAGATTATACAGTCAAACAGTGAAGCAAACAGGTAGCCAGTTTGGTGTAGTGGTTAAGTGCATGGACTCTAAATCTAGGAGAACCAGGTTTGATTCCCCACTTCCCCACTTGCACCTGCTGGATGACCTCAGGCAAGCCATAGTTCTGGCACAGCAGTTCTTGAAAAAGAGCAGTTTCTGTCAGAATTTCCTCAGCTCCACCTACCTCCCAGGGTGTATGTTGTGGGGAGGGAAAGGGAAAGGAGTTTGTAAGCCGCTCTGAGACTCCCTTGGGTAGTGAAGGGTGGAGTATAAATCCAATCTCTTCTTCTTCAAAAAAAAAATGTCAAAATTTGAGATAGAAGTATTAATGTATCCTTCTTAATTGTAGAGTGCTAAGAGTAATTAACTGAAAATTTGTTGCTATGGTTGAAATTTACCCGAAGTTCTACTCTTAAATATAACTTTTATAAGATGATGTATTGCTGGTATATGTCTCCAGAAAAATTGGCCTTCAACAGCGAAACGGTGAGTGAAGATGCTGGAACTTGCAGAGATGGCTAAACTTCATTGATTAGAGAAAGGCCAATAAGTATTTTTATTATGGTTTGGAAACCCTTTATAGACATTTTGCATGAAAGAGATAAAATGATGATTTGTGATTTTGATGAATAAGGGAAAAATTAGATAACAGAAAAAAGACAGAGCTTTTCTTTTTTAAACAGAGTAAGAGAAAGTTTTGGAATCGTACTTACGTTTGTTGCAGAGAAAATCGAAAGCCTGCTTTATTTTATATTGTCTTTTCTTTTCCTTGTTATTTTCTGTTACTTGTTCTTCTTTCTTTCAATAAAATTTTAAAATAAAAAAACCCTTCATGTAAGGAAATTGGTGTTGAAATGATTTAGGGGACTTTTTGGATAAAACTACAGCTCAGTATCCTAGAGCATTATTTATTTATTTATTTTATCTGTTTAGACTTTTATCCCACCCTCCCAGCCAAGGCCAGCTCATGGCGGCTTACAACAGGTAAAATTTCAAAGTACATATATAATAAATACACTATTAAAATGCTATAATAAAACCAAACATAATGATAAAATGCCAGTCTTCTGCATTGGTACCATTGGTCTGCTTTAAATGACATAGGTGTTTTAAAGGGGGGAACCGGCATGGACAGTTATTAGGGAAGTTATTATTACTTCTAGTTAGTGTTTTTGATGCCTGGATTGGGAATATTGATGATGCATCAACTGACATGAATATTCATTGACAGCTTGAAAATTTAAAACTGCACAAGAAGTTTGTGCGGGGTTGTTTTTTAAAAAAAAAAAATCTTTATTTTCAGATTTTAAGTAGTACATAAACAGCATGCTTGCCTTAAGATATGATGCTGAGAGTCTAATTATTCCAGTATTTTTTGTTTCCATTTATACACTCTCAACCAAAGTCTCAAATAAACTTATTCATCTTTTCCTTGAAGAAACATGCTTAGCCTATCAATTTCTGTCATATCCAATAGTCTATGACTTAGTTCTTCCCTTGATGGGATTTTTTTCCAGTTTCCAGTATTTTGCAAATAAAATTCTAGCCATTGTTAAAATATATATTATTAAATGCATGTCCAGTTTGTTATATCCCTCTGGAACCATATTTAACAAAAAGATCTCAGGTTCCAAGGATAACTTAAAATCTGTTATTTCCCAAATCATCTTCTGAACTCTTAACCAACATTTATGAGATTTCTCACACATCCACCACATATGAAATAATGACCCAGTATTTTTCTTGCACTTCCAACAATTATTCAATACCTTTGGGTAGCATTTAGTTATTTTATCAGGGGACCAGTGCCACCTATGAAATTTTATATATATATTTTCTTCATAGGAAGTGGCTCTAGTAAGATTTACTGTATTCCACATTTTTGCCCACTTATCCAAATATATACTATGGCCAATATCTCTCATCCAGGTAATCACTGATGTGTTAACTACTTCATCTTGCATATATTCTTCTATTAATAAAGTACATATTTTTTAATCAATTTCTCATCTGAACTCAGCCAAATCTTATCCAAGTTTGTTAGTTCTTTATAAAAACCAGATTATCTTTAAGATACCTAGATTTTAATTGCAATCCTTCCCACCAGATAAGTTTCAGATTTTGTTTTAGCAGTGTCTCTTTTGGTTCTAGCTTATTATTTATATCTAGTAGTTCCTCATATTTCCCCAAATTATGTTTGTAATTAACATAGGTTTTATAAAAGCTTCCAGGGGAGAAACCCACTTTGGAGTTTTATCATAATGAATACCTTTTACTTGTTTCCATATTTTTAACAGTGCCCCTCTTATTACATGCTGGTGAAAGTTTGTATGTATCCTATCTTTGTCATACTAGATGTAAGCATGCCATCCCATCATTAGATCATGAACTTCTAATTTTAAACATCTTGCATCCTCAAGAGTTATCCAATCCTTTATCCAGGTTAGGGATGCAGCTTTGTAATATAAAGCTCAGTTAGCTAGGGTGAAGCCTCCCCTTTCCTTCCTTTCTTGTAGTATTTTTAATTTGATCCTGGGTCTTTTCACTTGCCAAATAAATTGAGAGACAATCTTATCTAACTCTTTAAAGTATTGCTTATTTTTTTTAAAAAATGATATATTTTGTGCTAGGAATAAGAATTGTGGCAAGATACTCATTTTAATCATTGCAATTCTTCCCATGAAAGATAGTTAAAAATTCTTCCATCTCATCAAATCTTTTTTAGTATCTACAAGCAACTTCTTATAGTTGTCATCTAATATAGAACTGCATCTGTTAGTTAAAACTACTCCTAAATATTTATTTTTTCTCCATATTTCTATAGAGGAAATTTCTTGCATTTGCTGTATCTGGTTCTTAGTACCGTTTTTAGTCAATATACTTGTCTTTTTAAGGTTAATTTTTAAGCCTGCAACTTGCCCATAATCTTGAATTGTGCCAGTAAGATGAGTGATAGAAGTTATGGGACCTTTGGGTAGCATTTAGTTATTTTAGAAGCTAGAGGAAGAAGAAGGAAGCAAATAACTTTAACACCAATGCAAATAACAATGAGGTACCAATATAGAACCAAAGTAAAGGAAAGCCGAAACAAAGATGGAGAAAATGAAAAAGCTTAAATTACTCTCGATCAATGTAAACAGATTAAACAGTCTTCAAAAAAGAAAACAAACCTTCCTACAAATAAATAAGTTACAGGTGGATATAGTTTGTTTATAAGAAACACATATTAAGAAGGAGGGTGAAAAATATTTAGAGACTAAAAAGTTAAGAAAACTATTTTTTGTGGCAGATATAAAAAAGAAAAGAGTCATAGCCATATACGTTAAAGAATTGTTAGGCCCAGAATTGGTCTACACCTCAGATGATGGAAGAATGATAGCCATCACAATTAGAAACCAAATAAGAAAATATTAATTGTAAACATCTATGCCCCGAGTATTTCGAATCAATGCGGGAATGGGTAGTGGAGCAAAACTTTGACGAGATATGTGTGGTAGGAGACTATTAGAAAACAAGCACTGCACTCAAACGCAAACAAAACAAATATATAGATATAACTACTGGTATATTTTAACAATTCAATAAACCATTATCACAACTTATGTCATTATCACTCTATTTTACAGAGATCAATGAAACTTATTAACAGCAGCTATTAAAGCCAAAAATATGAATAACACAGCTGAATCCAGCTAAATCCAACGAAGACTCCGGATTGTATTCTTCGTTTTGATAAATCTTTGTCAGAAGACTTAAAAATGAAAAGCACCATTAATGAACATTTAAACACACACAAAAATATATATGAAACAAAAATTACATAAATTTACAAACATACCATATATTAGATTCATAGAGTACTACATGTTAATTTCTCCTACATTGCCATGGATATCCATAAAAGGCTCTTACAAAGGGAGGCTTTTTGGATTTTTCGTTTAAACACTCTCCAGCCACACGGGCTAAATCAGTCATTAGACTCAAGCTGCTTTTTATAAAAAATTATAAAAATATATAAAGAAAATATATTCAATTCCTTTGCCTTTTTGGGTTGTCCCCCTTTAAAATTGTGAGGCTCAGTTGCTGCTATATTAACCACTCCTTTGAGGCTTTCCTTAAGGCATGCTGGCCACATGAGAGTAGTTCCATTGTAGGATCAGTAGCCTGTCTTCACTTTTTTTCTTGTTAATGGTAAGCATTTTGCATTCAGTATCTGGGCAGTATTTGCGACTTTGCAATGAATTATGTGCTCTCTGACCCACTGTTCTTTGGTTTTTTGTTCTATTCTCTTAAAATAATAGGATGAAGCAATTTCTGCTCAGTATTAGTTATGCTTATTACATAAATATGGAGTTTCCTCATCTCAGTGAAACTGGTGAAATTGGTAGGGTTTTAGGCCCATTTGTTAGTCCGCTGGTGGTCATTTAAGAGTTTCCCCTTTGGGTGTAGTGCCAAAAAAGACACCGGGTGAGTTCCGCCTCATTCATCACCTGTACTACCCTCGGGGAGAGTCGGTGAATGATGCCATCCCAGGTGAATTATGTTCCGTCAAATACACTTCTTCTGATCAGGCCATGCGGGTGGTTCGCCTCTGTGGTGAGGGGGCCGAATTGGCTAAGTGATATTAAGTCTGCCTTTCGGCTCCTCCCGGTGCACCCGGAGGACTTCAAGCTTCTCGGATTTGTCTTTGAAGGAAAATTTTACATGGATCGGGCCCTGCCCATGGGCTGCTCTGTGTCCTGTTCTGCTTTCGAAAGGTTCAGTTCCTTATTGGAATGGGCCTTGAGATCCAGGACGGGTCTTTGCAGTACCACCCATTATCTTGATGATTTTCTTTTCGTTGGCAAGAAGGGTTCGGGGCAGTGTCGTTTTCTGCTTACAGTTTTGTCTACCTGGCTGATGAGCCAGGTGTCCCTCTTGCTCAGGAAAAGACTGAGGGCCCGACCTCCACTTTAACATTTTTAGGGAGGGAGATTGATACTGTTAGTTTGTGCTGTAGGCTACCCCAGGACAAATTGGATGCAGTACGGATTCGGGTTAACTCTGTTAGGTCCCTGTCACAGGTCACTCTCTTAGAATTGCAGCAGTTGGTAGGTCACCTCAACTTTGCATGCAAGGTTGTGGCACCAGGTAGGGCATTCGTGAGGCTCTGTGACTCAATGAGAGGCCTCCGTCTCCCACACCATAGAACCAAGGTCTCCAAGGGGATGAAGGAGGACCTCTTTGTATGGGAGCAGTTTCTGGGCTCATTCAATGGGGTCTCTCTGTGGCAGGAGGAGCTCCTACTTGAGGCGGAGCTTCAGATTGCATCGGATGCAGCTGGCTCATCAGGTTATGGGGTGTCCTTTAGGGGGCATTGGTGCGCCGGGGACTGGCCTAGGGATTGGTTTTGGGCTGGGTGGGTCAAGGACCTCACCTTCCTGGAGTTCTTTCCAATTGTTCCAGCAGTGTGGATTTGGTCCGCTGATTTAACTAATAGGACTGTCCACTTCTAGTGTGACAACCAGTCCACGATGCATGCCATCAACACCCTTACGTCGAAATCTCCCAGGGTTATAGCCTTGGTATGGGCTTTCACTTTGCAGTGCCTCAAGCTTAACATCTTGTTTAGAGCAAGACACATTCCGGGGGTCGCTAATGGGGTCACTGACGCGCTCTCTCGCAAACAGATGGAGAGGTTTCGTCAGCTGGCTCCAGAAGTCGGCCTGCTCCCGGCACAGATGCCTGACTAGGTGTGGGGGATTGGAGAACTGAGGCTGACAGGGATGAGTTTGGCCCTTGCCCCTTCCACCAGCTGCAGCCATGGGGTACCACGCTAGGGAGGTACAGTGGATCAGGCGTTGGAAATCCCGGTGTTATGAGTTATGTGAGGCATTGTACTGTGTAAATCTTTTTAGGCTTCATTTGGGACATTGTTAATTGAGCTCTTTTTACAGGTGCTGTGGGCCGAGAGACGAGACAAAGGGTCATAGTCTGCGGCCACAGCATGGTCTTTTGGGCAGCTCATCGGGCGCGGAGAACGTCTGTTGGTTCCCAGCTCAGCCTCAGCGAATTGGTGATGGTTGAGTGGTGGGGAGGAGGGGCATGAGATGGCCGGTGCTCCTCCCATTATTGTTTGAGGAGAGGCAGGGTCCTCCTCCTCATGTTTTAGTCATACACCTGGGGGGCAACAATCTAGGGCTGATCAAGGGTGTGGCCCTTGTGTTGCAGGCCAGGGCCGATCTTGCAATGATAAGAGCAAGGTGGCCTAGGGTGCAGATTGTGTGGTCAGCCATGCTCCCCCGCCGGGTGTGGAGGCATACCGGTGACCCCAGGTGTATGGATAGGGCTAGGCGTAATGCTAATAGTCAACTTCATACGGCCATGGAGTCTGGATTGGGTCTCTTTTTACCACACCCTGACATACGGGTCGAGTTCCCGGACCTGTATCACCCTGATGGGGTGCACCTCTCAGACAGGGGCAATGGGATATTTTTAGCAGACTTGCAGCACGGGGTTCGGATGGCACTCGGTTGCTGTGTGGGGTAGCAAAGGCCAAAGCAGAGGCTTGGCTTTGCATGTGGCAGGTTTATGCAAGCAAGAAAATGGAACTGGTGGGTGCCTCACAGCATATCCCTGTTGGGAACAGGAGGTCATCAGGAACCACCCTAGGGCCTTGCGGTCTGGGGAGATGAACGGTGATTGCCTCTGGGAACCTCTCAGACTAGGCTCCTCCCTGAAGGTCTGTGCAGCCTCAGGGGTAGGCGCCCCTGGGGGCAACCAGTATGCTGGGCCGCCGTTTACGAGCCAGAATCTGACTGGGTCAAGAATGGGGCTAGGTTACCTGCCCATTTCAAGGGCAAGGAGGCCATGTCTAGGAAAGACGCCTGCCTTGCCTGTTCCAGAGCTTGCTTAGTTTACCCGTTGCTGCATGTTCTGTTTAAATAGTTGATAAAGTGGCCCTTGTTTGATTCCAAACTGTTGTCTGTCTCGTTATTTGTGCTGGGGTGGCAAAAGGTTCAGGGGCTGTGTACAGTCCTGACTTTCCTGCATGTGGAGCTGGATACATGGAAACAGTCTTCCAAGTTACCTAGGGAAAAGTTTGAGGACCTGTGGGCAAGAGTGGCTTCTTTCAGAGGCAAGAAGAAGGCTACATTGATGGCGCTTTTCATTTCATTGAAGGATGCTTTCATTTCCAGAGTAAAATGCTTTGTAATTTTCTGGCTGAAAATGTCCTAATCCTGTCCACTGTACTTCACTCATTGCCTTCTTCTGAACAGTACTAACTAGGGTTAAGTGAAATGACATTGCTGTTGTCTATTAAAGATACTCCTCCAGTGTTGCCTTCCACTGCTGCTGCTGCCCAGTAGCTACCTGTGATGGACTGCACAGAAAAACAGGTTTTGTGGGTTTTTTTTAAAAAAAATGCTGCTTGTTTCAGAGAATCTGGGACATCAGGAGCAAATCTTCCCTGGAGTGGAGAGCTTATTTGATAGGCTGCTCTGCACATTTTCTGATTGGCCGGCATCAGCTGAGAGCAAGTATAACATCAGCTGTTCTGGAGGGGAAAGGGTCTTTCATCTTTCATCTTCTGACAGAGGAAGGGTAACTGGAGTCAGTGTTCTGACAGGGTTAATCAGAAAGGGTCTTCTACAGAAAGAAGAGACTTCTTTGCCCTAACAGTATTAGAACTAATCTGTGGAAGAATTGTGATTCTGAGTCAAGAAAGCTAAAAACAACAACAACAACAAAAAGACTGCTTTACACAGTCAACAGATACTAGAAGAATGATTTGGCAAGGGTGACTGGGTTGTTAGGCTGTAACTCCCAATCAAGCCAAGCTGAAAAGGGTTATTTGTTTTTAGGGAAAAGAAGAATAATTCCTGCCAGCAAAAAGGGGTTGTGCTATGAGGAGAACCCGGGTCTTTGGTAAAGGGAATAAGCTTTAGACAACCCCTCACTGGCTGACTTTAAGCAGCAGCTAGACAAACACTTGGCAGGGATGCTGTAGGCTAATCCAGCATTGAGCAGGGGGTTGGACTAGATGGCCTATATGGCCCCTTTCAACTCTGTGATTCTGTGATTATATAAACTCAGGAGTTAATGGAAAGCTACAATTTTCTGAAGGGAGAAACTAGATTTTCTAAGAGGAGAAATCTAGAAACTCTAAGAAAGAGCTATTCTCCAGGGAACTCTATTAAGATAATGTGTTATTGCTAAAATATACTAAGAAAAAGTACCTCTTATGGAAAGGAAGTAGAAATCTCTGAAAAGAAGCTACAACACTCTCTTGTATGTTTTAATTTTTCAGTTCTGTACATACTATGAAGTTTTACCTCAGAATTTTAAAGCCTTGACTTCTCCCCCTGCCTGTTACATAAGATCTTTATTCTGTTTTGAAAGTTATTCTTCTCCTCAAGTGCCATTTTAAAAGGATTTAAAAGTAAGACAGCTCCTGTATTTCCCTCAAGTTCCTGTGCTGGGTCAGAAGCCTAAGCAAATATCTGGAACAGAGTGGGACAGTTTAGTCTTTTAAGACAAAGAGGAAATACACGCTACTTGGAGGTGACTCAGTCACTGAGGGGAACTAAAATTTTGGTGGGAAAATCTGTCTGAGAATTGGGAAGTGACAGTGTCCTTCATACTACCTTTCAAGGATTCCTCCACCCCCATTACCACTGGAACTGTCTGTTCTCTTCTGCTGGTGCAGCTGTTGATTCCTGAAGGGTGTGGATGCATCTTAGTCTGGTGTCTCATCTATGATATTAATAGGACAGAAAAGTGCTTCTCTTTGTTGATGTAACATGCTGTAGATGGGCTAAGCAGGGTTAAGAATGTTTCATGTGCATTGCTTTAATGCCTCAGGGCTCCCTGACCCTAACTTTCGAACCATTCCTCAACCATCCCTTTTGTGAAGTTTTAATGCCAGACAAATTAGCAATTTTATTTCCCTCAAAGAAACTAGTCTGCAAACTGTACTTCCTGTATATTCCAAGTGATCACAGCAATAACTTTACGAATTCTACTGATTCAGGACAACAGCAGGAGAAAGCACTAGATACTGTTTTAAATGGATTATTGATTTGAACTAGCACAGCTGCTTTGAGGGCCAAACTAGATGTGACAGCATCTTCGTGGCTGCCATAAGGATGACTTCATCACAAGGATGCAGCATGGCAGGCTGAGGCACTCCCCCCCACAATACACATACCTTATCAAGTGCCCAAATGCCAGCACCCTCCTTGCAGTTTTTTCAGCTCTTGAAAGGTGTTTGAGAGGGGGGAACAAGAGACCTGTGTTGTGGGCCCTATTAGTATCAGGGCCTCACAGCATTCTTAAAGGACTTTTGAATAGTGGCAGCATCTTCGTGGCAACCATGAGGACACTGTAACATCTAGTTTGGCCCTCAAAGCAGCTGTGCTGCATCAATAATCCATTTAGTATAGTATCCCATTTTACACAGTGGCCAGCCATCTGCTCCAAAAGGTGTACAAATAGGGCATGGAGGCCAAAGCTTCCTCCTCTAGTTGCCCCATATCAATGGTATTCACAGGATTATTGGCTCTGGACAAGAAGACTGAGAAAGTGATTACACCAGTATGGCCCATGACTGCAAATTTGTCTTATATCAATGCTTCAAATATTATATATATATTAAAAGTCAGTGGCTTTTTGTTTACAACAGAGATGTACAGCTATTCCTTATCTGTAAAGTGTCTGAAGTACAATGTTCAGGAGATGCATGATTGATCTAACATTTAAAAGCAAACAAACTAAAATGCAGAAGTAAGAATGGCAGCCAAATTGTTTGGAGCCCTGGCAGACAGAAGAGATATTTAACCTCCTCTCCCCAGCAGTACTTTCCCATTCAAAAATATGTTGTTGATTTATTTTAGATGTATTTGCTTGAAATATTTATGTACCCGTTTCTCCTAGGCAACCAAGGATCCAAGGCAAGTCAAACTAATGTAAAAAAAACATTAAAAATATTAATATCACATATTAAAACAACACATTAAAACAAGACTAAAAGCAACTTATGCCTCAACCAGCAACACAGCCCCCTTTGCTAGAATGCCCCAAAAGAATGGCTTTCTATTCTGTTAAACAATTTCAGTTTGCATTATTACCTAAACCCAAGTGGGTAGGAGCTGCCTCTCACATACAGCCCCCAGATGGAAAATACCCATGAAGCCCCTCTTTACCCTAGTGCCATAGTCTCAATCTGAATCAGGCTACTTTGTCACTTCTGAATTCAGTTGTCCCAGGCATCATAAGGGCAGAGGCTGTGGCTCAGTGGTAGAGCATCTGCTTTGCATGCAGAAGGTCCCAGGTTCAATCCCTGGCATCTCCACTTGAAAGGACCAGGTAGTAGGGGGTGTGAAAGATTTTTCCTTGATACCCTCGAGAGCCACTGCCAGCCTGAGAAGACTATAATGATGTTGATGGACCAGTGGTATGACTCAGTATAAGGTAGCTTCATGTGTATGATTACAAGTCCCCATGGTGATCACATAGTAGATGTAATTTGCAGTTTTGACCTGAGAGGGGTACAGGGAAAATGACATGGATGAAAGGGCTATACATCCCCTCCCCAAGTATTGCTTTGAACAATCCACTGTTCATGCCACTGCAGTGAAAGTAAGTTCTTAATTTGTCCACTTACTTTGGGAGGTTGACAAAAAAAAGATTGTTCCAGGAAACTTCTTAGATGACCGATTTGAAGGCCATAACACTAAACGTATTTAATGAGATCTGTGTGTTATTGGTATAGCTGGAATCTTGCAACTTATACAACTACTGGAAAAGCATGTTACTCACCATTAACACTCAATACTAAGAGGTTATCTTTTAATTGCACCATTCAAATAGAGCATGCACATTTAAAGCAATGTTCAAATAAGTTCCAGTTGTAGTTTGAAAACCCCCCTGTTGAGAATACTCAGATGTAATCATTTGAGTCCGGTCTTTTAATTTAGAAGAAATTGTCCTTTTAACTTTATTTCTGTCTTTTGAGGGCTTTTGAAATTTCTGGTCAATGACTAAAACATAAATTGAGGGAACTAAACTTAAAAGAGCCAAGAGTCTATACACACACACCTGTTAAATGAATGTAAAATGTTTTGATATGCAATATGCTCAGCTTTGCTCTTTAATGAAGAAAGGGGGGATGTTAATAATAAATTACTTTCTGATCAAAAGGCATCTGTGAATTTTACTGCAATTTGCTTTTCTTGTGAATCAGATTAACTTTTGATTAACTTCAGAATCTGATGAAGTAAAATGTCATTAAAATCATCTCTAAAAACTTGTATTGAAATGAAAGATGGCATAGTTGATGTCACCTCAGATATATAAAGAACTAGGGTAGATAGTTTTAAAAGTATACTTTTCTCATTTTGTTGGCAGCATTAAATTTCTATTACAAATAGGCATATATTTCTAGAGGATGCAAATTTACAGGGGAAAAACCCTGTAACATCTCATTATCAATCTATGTTAAGAAGTTCAGTAGCTGAATGAGAAATTATTATAAACACTTGTTAAACTGGATGAATACAAAATAGCTGACTAGTTATATTTTTTAGGGTTGGACAAATGTCATGTGTTCTGTATTTGTTCCATAATGTTGCAATGATGATAATACATATCCAAATTTATATCTAGCGAGTACACATTTACACTCAGCAGGACATAGTAACAAAAAGTGATTTTCTTTAAAAATACAATTCTGTTCTGTGACATTGTCAACTAAAATCAGAATGGCATATTCTAGGAGTAATTCTGATTCACAAGGAATTTGTAAGTATCCCTTTTTGAAATGGAAGTTATTATTAACATTAGTTAGGATCAAATGGATGCACAATGAGCTGTACATTCAAAGGGAAACATAATGAGCATTAGTTAGATATACAGATGCACCAGAGAAAGCTGGTCTCCATGTCTTTCAATCATGCACAATTAAGGTAGTTGGGAAGCCAAGTACAGTAACGCTAACATAAAAGCTTACCTGCAAAATAAGTACATATTGCCACTTTTTGACAATGCAGAGACCCACAGAAACACTAGGGAACACTTTATACATTCCCTGGGGGAAGCTACAAAACATTAGTTAATATACTGCATCAACATCAGTTAATATACTACTGGAAGGAATGCTAAGAAAAGCGGAGAGTTAACTTGACAAAACTCCCAAGGCAATATAATGCTTTATGTTACTCATACATTCCATCTCAACTCATTTACATTGTACCTCTCAGCTCTTATTCATAGAAACTGAGGATACTTATTTTATATGGCATATTATGTTAGAAAGAAGCACTTATTTTGCAGTTTTCTAAAATGCATGCCACATAAGCATGCAGGATTCCTGTGTAAGGATACAGAGTTGTCACTGAATCTTATTCAGAATTAACATCATATACAGAACTTGGGCTGAAGAATGTAATTTAAAATCCACACAATAAGGCCAGGTACAGAAGGGGGAGATGTTTCTAAAAAAAATTAAAAAAAAGAGGTTATGCCACTAGTTAAAAATCTGTGTATAATCTGTGCACTGCACACATCTCAGCTTCTAGAAATGCCAACCAGGCAGCCAAGGGGAAAGAGAAAAAAATAGTAGCAGGAGTATTACGAGAGAGAAAGCACTAATGATGAGAGGGTTTGGAAGGGAGAGAGGTGTTAGGAGGGTTGTGAGCTAGAAAGCAGCAGTGATATGAAGGTTGGGGGGAAAGAGAAGGTGGCAACAAAAGCTGGGATCAGCAACGAAAAGCTGGGATGGCAATGAAAGCTGGGATCAGCAAAAATCTGACATCAGCTGACAAAAAAGCAGCAAATTATTATATGTTATATTATTTTAAACAAAAGTGAGTTTAATAGCAAGAGCTGTTATTCAAATTATGTAAATAAACTGTTACAATTTTATTTTAAATTATCATAAACTCTCAACAGAAAGAGACTTGACCTGACTTGTTTTGTAATGCCAATATACCATATGATGGTGTTGCCTGTGTTGAAACAGCTGTAGCTCAAGCATATGTGGGGCAGAGAGTGCTTTAAAAGCCATTCAAGCAATATTTTCTCTAACACAATTTTGTCAAAGGCAGAAAGCACTTTAAAGACAAACAAATAATATTTTCTTAATAAAGCTCTCCACTTTTAAAATTACTTCCTTAGCATCTTCCTTATACATCATTACTTATACATCATTACTTCCTTAGCATCTTCCATAGCTCAAGGGAAACAGAGCATGAAAATACATGGGTTCTTTTCAAGTGTAACTGGATTTGATACTTGGTGGCATGGGTTGCAAATGCTGGGGCCAGATCAAGGGGCTGCCCCATGTCACTGACCCTGCCTCCACATGTGTTCCTGTACCCACTCCCACTCAGCAATGTCCTGAACATTCTGGGCTGCCATTGCCAGCTCTGGAAGCCCATCTCACATGTCCCCAGGCCAGCCCCCCCCCCAGTTGGGGTAGTGGCAGCTACTGCTGGTTGGCCATGTGAAATAGGGCACACAAGGGTAGTGATAACCAGTGGTGATAACCAGTGACTGCAGGGCCCTTTGGACCCTGGTGGCCTGGCAACAGTACTGGTTATAGGCAGCATAGTCCACTAGTATACAGTGTGAGCTGGTATGGGATTGGGAATAGCCTTGGTCACCTGTGGTGGGGAGAAAGACAGATATCAGGGCTCCCTAGTTAGCAGCTCCCCGGCAGGGGAACTAACTCAGCAGGCAGCTCATGCCCACCAGTCAAGGAGCCAGCAGGTAGTTGAAATAAAACATAGGGAAGAAGTGTACCTCATGCACATTGCCTGGGATCTTGTCCACAAGGTCCATGAGTATGCCCTTGTGGTCACAGCTGGCTGAATGTTCTGGCTGTAGAAGCAGTGTTTGGCTGTGGCAGATTTGCAGTTCTTCCTGGGGCATGATGACTGTGATGCAGGTGCTGTTCATGATGTTCAGGAAGCCCACAAATGCAGCCAACCTGGCACAACTCCTCCTTTTGATAAGTTTCCACATGGTATTGTTGTTAACAAGTTGGTAAAATGTCGTTTGGATCCTACAGCTGTTAGGTGGATTTGTAACTGGTTGATAGATCACACACAAAAAGTGCTTGTCAATAATTCCTTATCCTCTTGGAGAACCATGACAACTGGAGTGCCTCAGGGATCTGTTCTGGGACCTGTGTTATTCAAAATCTTTATAAATGACTTGGGTGAAGAAATAGAGGGGGTGCTCATTAAATTTGCAGATGATACTAAATTGGGAAGGGTAGCAAATACAATAGGAGATAGAATCAAGATACAGGATTATCTTGCCAGGCTGGAAAACTGAGCTAAAATTAACAAAGTGAATTTCAACAGAGATAAATGTAAAGTTCTGCATTTAGGTAGAAAAAAATCCCCAAATGCATAATTATAGCTTGGCAATAGTACTTTCAAAAATTATCCAGGGGTCTCAGGGGGGCTTACAATCTTCTTCCCCTCTCCACAACAGACACCCTGTGAGGTGGCACTTCATGCATGGTTGCTGTGCTACCCAAACTTACAGCATGGGCAGTAGAGGGATAATTCAAATCTCTGGCAGGGGCTGCAAGAAACATGCCACCATATAGGTGTGTGCCATCTAGTGGCTGGTGTGAGAGGGAACTGGTTACATGCATGGGTTGCATTAGAGGGCCTCCCTACACCTAACTGTCCACCACCACTCTCTCCCTCACAAGCAGGACACCATCATCTACCACCATCTCTGGGGGATGGGCTCCATGTCCCAAAGACAACCTGTCACTGCCATTGCCACTGTCATGGGGCAGAGATGCATCCCACAGTCCACTGGCTCCCAATGTGCCCACCCAGAACCTTGCATTACCCTGTGGCATGTTGGCATGGCTACCCTAGATCCTGTGGGTGGTGATGATCACTGCCAGACTAACTGGACCAAGGTGGAGAAGATGCTGTTGTATGGACTGATTATGGAAATGCCAGTGTGCCCTTCATCACTGCTAGGAGCAGGTCTGTGACTGCTCACTGCAATGTCTTCTAGTGAATGGCAGAAGAGTGTGTCTCTGCGCTGGGCCACACTGCATGGACAGTCCTGAGACAGGGATGGGAGAACCACTGGGGACTGGGGGAGGATACCAGGATCGTGGTGCACCCTTGTGAAGCCCCAGATAATATAACCAATGCAGGCCTGGAGAGGCTGACATTTCAGACCTGCTGCAAGACCTTAGGCATGGGCACCATGCTTGGTGAAGCACATCCTCTACCCTTTGTCCATGTGGGCAGCTGTTGAGAGGGAGCTGTTTGAGATCTGACACAAATGGGGGGATGTTGTGGTTTAAGGTCAGTAGTGCTTGCAGGTTCATGGTGGCTCAGGGGCAGTTATTAAGCATCTTGAGCAGCTGGTGTTTGTTGCTGTAGACATTGACAGGTGCCAGGCATGTCTCAAGGACCTGCTTGTGGATCTGTCTGCAGTGATCCATGGCCACACATCAGCTCACACCCCTGCTGCCCCCTCCCACTCTACTGGTGGAGGCATGGGTCTGGCCTCAGCACTGTAGACATGGTGGTGAAAGGTGACAATGTCAGTGATCGCTAAACACCCATGGCTGGGCTTATTTTTATTTTGTTCTACCTATGCCACTTTCTTGGTGGTGACCCCATTGCTTCATATAGGGCTTAATTTTGGGTGGACCTGGTTTGGATTGCTCTCAGTGTGGAGGGTGGGGGGCCCTCCTTTTTGTGTTGCTGCCTATGTTCTGTGCAGCATGTGCCTGGGGTGGGGTGTGCACCATGGGCATTGCTGGGAAGTTTATGGGCCCACACTTTCCTAATCCTCTGCTTGTCCATGGGGTGGCAGTTAGTTAATTCTCCCCTATCTGTGCTGTCACTATTCTCATTACAGTGAAGTACAATACTATCCACTATATGCATGTGAGGGAGTGCATATAAGCACACACAGATATTCATAACTTGAAGTGACATTTACAACATTAGGAACATCGAAATTAATAGTCCTATGATTTCTGCAAGATGATGAGAGAACCCTCTGTTAGGTAGAAAACTGACCCCAATTATCTTAATATAATAATTCTCTTTGCACGTTGGCTGTTTCCAGCTCTCCCATTGGCTGTACAGTGTGCTCCATCAGCCATTAGCCAGTCAACCACCACTCAAGAGTACTCATGTGCCATTGGCTGGGTGCTGGATCCGCTCCTCTTCCCCACTCACTCCCACTTCAGCCACTGTGCCCTCTCAGAATAACTGTCCAACGGCTGTCTCTCCTGACAAAGACACTTCTTCTGCTTGGCTCCTGTGGGACTATTTCCTCAGTAGCTTGGTTCTGTCAATAAAAAGACAAATGAAGGAAACCCTTTCCAGGCCTATGTGGGGAACTCATTAGGGCCAGTCCTGACTAGGGTTGCGAGCTCCAGGTTAGGAAATTCCTGAATATTCTGTGTCTAAGGAAGCCAGCCTAAAGAAGCCAGAGTTTGGGGAGGGGAGAGGCTGCAGCTGAATAGAATGCCATAGAGGCTATTCAAAGCAGTTATTTTCTCCTGGGGGAGGAGAGATCTGTTGTCAGGAGTTCAGTTGCGATATCTGATGATCTTCAGGCTCCACCTGGAGGTTGGCTACCCTAAGCAAAGCAGTCAGTGCTTCAGAGCAGGGTCTTACTGTGGAAGCTGAGTGGATGATTTTGGATCAGTCACAGACTCTCAGCCTAATCTACCTCACAGGGCTGTTGTGTAAGTCAAAAGGGGAAGAGGAGAATGATGTAAGCTGCTTTGGTCCCCACTGCAGAGAAAGACTACTTTTCCTCCTGGGGAACCATTGTTGCCAATCTCCAGGTGAGGTCTGGAGATCACTCAGAATTACAGCTGCTCTCCAGATGTCAGACATCAGTTCCCCTGGAGAAAATGGTAGATTCTGTGTCTTTATACCCTGCTGAAATGCCCCCCCCATGACAGCCAATGTGACATAGCAGTCAGGGCTTCACAGCATGGTAGAGGCTGCAGATGTGGGTGGGTGGGGAATGGAAAGCTAAAAAGTGAGGGGGAGATAAAGGTAGGCTGATGATTGGCTGGTATGAAGATAGAGTTGCTAACTCCAGGTTGGGAAATTCCTGGATATTTAAGGGGTGGAGCCTGGAGAAGGGGAGGTTTCAGGAGAGGTGGGACCTCAGACAGGTACAATGCCATAGACTCCCCCCTCCAAACCAGCCATTTCCTCCTGGGGAACCATTATTGCCAATCTCCAGGTGGAGGCGGGAGATCACTCAGAATTACAACTGCTCTTCAGGTAGCAGAGATCAGTTGCTCTGGAGAAAATGGTGGACTCTGAGGTCACCACAGCAAATTGACACTGAGTGGCCAAGGCTGGGGCACTTTCCCAGAGCCTCTTTGTCGAGCTGGTTGTATTTATTTCCACAACAGGCCTTATTCCTAGTTCATAAATAAGTGCTTTCAAACAGCAAAAAGTTAATAATAGTTAAACGTTCCTTTATGTAATACAACTGCTCTGGAGGGTTTTTTTTTTCTTCTCTTTGAACTAACACTTGACTGCCAGCTCAATTGCTGGTATCTCTGCTTGGCTAACTGTTTAATTAAATTAATCTATTGATCCTTTATCTAATTAATTCTCTGCTTGACTAATTAATTGGTTAACTAATTGCCTGACTGATATACTCTACTGCCTGTTTAATTGCTTATCCGGGTCTGTGCTTACCTTATTATTTAGTTACTTCATTGGTCTATAGATTCCTTTCTTGATCATTTTGTTAGTCCATTATTGAATTGGTTTCCCTCATATTGATTTGGTTAATTTTTGTGCCAGCTTGTTCCATTGCTTATCACTCCCCAGTCATTTTGCTCATTAAACATAACATCCTTTGGCACATTCATGACTTATTTTTTACTTTTCCATTTTTATTAAATGATTTGCAATACTTAAAACCTTCACATTCATGCAATCCACACCTATATTAGAAATTTAAATAAAGTACTGTCATGTGGCTCTACACAATTTTATCATTAAACTTGAACATCCCATCGAACGAAGCCCTGTCTGTACCCTAAAATCCTAGGTATAGAAATCTAAACAGACAAAGGGGGTGGGGGAGAGAAGTAGCAGTGACCATTGTGCTGGAGCCACAAAAACCTAGTGAACTGATAGCACTTTTGAATGGTGACTCAAAGGGATGTCAGCCCAGTTCCTTACCATCTGCTGGAGACAACAGAGGAAGTGCTAAACTACTGGGGAATGGCTAACCAACCTATACTGTGCATGACTTATTGTTCACCAGTCTACATAACTGAAATGTGTGATTAAAAATACTGCAAAACTACAGTGTACAAATATGGCTTCTGTAAAGAAAAAATCCCCAGATTAAACCCAAGTTGATGAGAGAATTGCAGTGACCTATGGCTGGGCTTTCTTTCCACATAATGCAATTGATTTCAGGGGCTGACCTAAGTTGGTTTTCCCCTGTTGCCTCACACATACACACATGAAGCTGCCTTATTCTGAATCAAACTAATTGTCCATTGTAGTCAGTATTGTCTACTTAGACGGGCAGTGGCTCTCCAGGGTTTCAAGAAGAAGTCTTTCACATCACCTCCCTTCCTCCTCGTTATTTAGTCTCATTTTCCCTCCACTGCTATTTCTTCTTTCCCTTTCCCCTAGTCTTTTACCTTTTCTTGCTTCCTTCTCTCCTTTCCACCCACGTCCCAACCTCTATCTGCCCCTCTCCTTCCCTCCATCTGGCAG
The DNA here is from genome assembly GCA_029233225.1 of Lepidodactylus listeri. Classification (NCBI taxonomy): domain Eukaryota; kingdom Metazoa; phylum Chordata; class Lepidosauria; order Squamata; family Gekkonidae; genus Lepidodactylus; species Lepidodactylus listeri. The sequence continues at coordinate 109,493,377 of JARCFY010000001.1, read as the reverse complement.
TCTCTCCCTGAGAAATTGTGTTCTGCCAGCAGCTGAGCTGGGCCCAGTTCTGCAGTAGGGAAACTGCAAAGACTTGGACACAGACACCTCTCTCTCCCCTGAATCCCATCTCCACACTATTTCTTCTTTCCTATCTCTTGGCAACCCCAATATCCTCACTTTCTCCTGCTTCCTTCTCTCCTTCCTACTCAGCAACCAGCCTACAGTTTTATCTGCCCCCATCTTCAGCTATATTTATTATTTATTTATTTCATTTATACCTAGGGTTGCCAGATTTTGGGGATGGAGCTTGAGGACAGCTGGGTTTTGGGAGGGGATGGGTATAATACCATATAGTCCACCTTCCAAAGCAGCCATTTTTTCCAGGTGAACTGATCTCTGTTGCCTGTAATAGCAGCTTTCCAGCCACCACCTGAAGGCTGATTAACCACTCCAAACAATCATGATATAGTTTCTAAGCATTTATTTTATGTAAATTTCTATGCAATTCACTTATATTATTTAAACCCTATAAAGATTTTTAACACTTAATGGATACCAAAGAATTTTACAGTGCATGCAATTCCTCTATGATGAATAAAGTGCTTAGGTCAAATAACTGTCCATATGATCACTCTGAACTTCTAATGGTCAACTTTTTATCCATTTTATGTGGCAATCTCTTCTCTTTATGTTATAAGAGTCACTCAAGGCTACATTCTTTCTCCATTTCTATTAATAGCACATCCACAGCTTCCCGTCAATAGGATGGCTCAAAACCCATTTCAGGGCATTCTGCAGCAGCTAAAAGTACAATCTTAATATTAGAACACAAGGAAAGCCCAACACCTGCCTCCTTCTCTGCTGTTAAACTCCTTACAAACATCACATAAATCTTCCATTTGACAATTCAGTGAGCTCCACTCTTTCAAAACAGGTGGCCCAGCTAGCTTGTGAAAACTCTAAACTTATCAGTTTTCAGATTCAATACAGCACACTTTCTTATTGGTCTAATTGGATACAGGTGATCTCTCAAAATTTTTAACCACCTGAAGTCTGGCAACTCTATTTATACCAGACCTTTCTTCACAATGGGGGGGGGGGGGGGTAAGGCATCTCCATTTTAACCTCACAAGAACCCTGGGGGTGTGAGACTTGCCCACAGTCACTCAGGAAGTTTCCATGAGCCAAAACATGTCAGGTCATACACTGTCCTTTTGTGTGTATATGTAACTTAGAACATTTTATGAAGCTTTACTTGGGCCCCTACTAGGTTTTTATATGTCTTTGTAATAAATACTTTTTTGTACACTTACTTGCAGGGGTCCTTTCGTAGAAAAAGAGCTGCAGGAGCTCATTAGCATAACTAATTAGCATAACTCATTAGCATATGCCACGTCCCTTGATATCACTGGAAGTGTGTCAGAAAGGGAATGTCAGTTTCAGCCCCATTATACCCTATGGGCCATTGAAATCAATGGCAAAAACTCATAGGGTATATGAGGGGCTGGAGGAAAGGGGGTTTGAGGGAGAGGCTCCAAACTTGCAGGGTAGCTACTGGGGCCTCTCCTTGAAATACCCACTAAGTTTCAAGAAGATTGGACCACGGGGTCCAATTCTATGGGCCCCCAAACAGGTTGTCCCATCCCCTCCATTGTTCTCTATGGTGGGAAAAAATGTTACCTTTTTTCCTACCATAGAGAACAATGGAGGGAATGGGGACAACCTGTTTGGGGGCCTGTAGAAGTGGACTCCCTAGTCCAATCTTCTTGAAACTTGGTGGGTATTTGGGGGAGAGGTCCCAGCAGCTACCCTGCAAGTTTGGAGCCTCTTCCTCAAACCCCCTCCCCTCCAGTCGCTTTTAAAGTTGCCGCCGAATTTCGGCGGCAATTCAGCAGCAGGCTGAATTAGATCAGAGAATCTGATTCGGCCCATGGCTGCCCTAGTGGCCACTCCTGAGCTGATGGAGCTTCGCTCCGTCTTGCTCCGGCCCCAACGGACCCCTGCTTACTTGTATTTTTAACTTTTGGCCCTCTACCAGTTTTCTAAACTTCCTTTGGAGGATTGTGCTTTGTCGGTTTAGATTCCCCTCCTCTTTTTTTTCGGTGCTGTTGAACAGTAGCAAATAGTCAATCCTGGGTAAGTCATGTAAGTTGTGTGGTTTTAGTCTCCTAGTGGTTGCTGCTATGTCTGCTCCCCATCTGTGCTCCTTCAAAGCCCAAACCAGCCCTAGATAAAGCCCTGCCCCCTTCCCCTGCCTATTTCTCATAGAAACCAAGGTGTGACGTCTGACAATACTATTGCAGTTGCCTACCAACCCCCACAGCAGCGACTGAAAGGGCATTTGTTTATGGGGGGTTAACCCCCCAATATGGGTGTGGGTGTTATTTTAGGTTTCAGATTTTTCTGCAAACATGGAACTTTTTCTGGTTTGTAGAAAGAGCTGTCTTGTCTGTTCATGGCTCCATTCTCTGGATTTAAACATTCACAGATTGGGCAAGGTTAAGAATGAGATATGTTGATCCTTCATGTTTGCTAACAGGTATTCTCTTCAGTTCTACAAGTTTTCACAATCATTGTGTTACTGTAAAGAAATTTCTCAGCTTCAGGGCAATTTTAACTTGTCTCCATCTTCAGCCTTTTTATGTGCATCAGTCTTTAATCATTTTACACATGGCTTTAGTCCTCACAGTTTTATCTACTACAGTAGAAGACCAGGATTAATTTGGAAAGTATTAAACACTAGATAGATATTATTATTTAATGCACTGAAAATGGTGAAATCCATTCTGGAATCTCACTCCTGTCACTAATTTATGCAGGGGTCATTTTGAGCAGGAGCTCAGGGGAGCGCAGCTCCGGGAGTTGGTGCCAGCACTCCCCCCCCGGTGGGGGAATGCCTCCTTTTGTCATGGTTGCAGCAAAATGACCCCATCCCCTGAAAAGCTCCTTGTTTCTCTGACCAGCCTTCTGAAGGCTTCATCCATCACTGAAGCTATCCTCCCAGAACAGTGGTATTTCTGAGGCTTGGATTAGTAGCTGCCCCCCCCTCCTCTATCTTTCTTGCCTTCTGATATACTTCCAGTATATCTGTACTTCTGCTGTACAGCTATCCACAAATGTATGAGTGACAGAAAAATAGAATGTTACCAGCATCAGTGCCAGAGAGTAAGCACAACAACATGCTTTATCTTGTGTTTAGTCAAATTCACCTTGAGTTTGAGCTCATGTCATTTCCCAGCTAACTTTATTAACATCAGCTCTAGGGAACTGTACGGGCTTTGCAGAAAGGGAGCTGATATCTAGGAAAGATTATGTGTATTCCAGGGTTTGACTTGGGTTTCAACAGGAGCACCAACTATGTCTGCTGGAAACTCCTCAAGGAACTTAAGTTTTTGATGGCTGACCACTATGATGGATCCCTAATCCCTGTGGAATTTCTGTGCTCCTATAAATCTAACCCCAATGGACATTTGTCTGACCATGACAATGGAATTGATGTATAATTATCCCTACTTCCAGCATACATTTGCTCAGAATAGAAAAACAGACTAGGAATAGGACCTGCTGCATGAATGTGCAACAATATGTTCTGGGATTGTCCCAAGCTCATGGGGTTCTGAAAAATCCCTTTTAAGAAATAGATGCTGAATTTCCAGTCAATGAAACACTCAGGGTCCTCAACACTGTCTGAGATTACCTCTCTGCAGCTCTGATAGAGACTGTTAGATGATCAAGTGAGCACTATGACAACAATACAACATACCCTAGTCTGTCCCAGCGGTCATTTCGAGCAGGAGCTCGGGGAAGCGCAGCTCCGGGAGTTGGTGCCAGCCCCCCCCCCCCGCAGGGGAATGCCTGCTTGTGTCATGGCTGCAGCAAAATGACCCCGTCCCCTGGAAAGGTCCTTGTTCTTCCAACCAGCCCTCTGAAGGCTTCATCCACCACTGAAGCTATCCTCCCAGAATAGTGGTGTTTCTGAGGCTTGAATTTGTAGCTGTCCCCTCTCTGCCAGCTTTCTTTCTTTCTTTCTTTCTTTCTTTCTTTCTTTCTTTCTTTCTTTCTTTCTTTCTTTCTTTCTCTCTCTCTCTCTCTCTCTCTCTCTCTCTCCTTTCTTTCTTTCTTTCTTTCTTTCTTTCACACTTCTAGTGATGTCAGGTGGTGTAGCATATGCAAATAAGTTATGCTAATGAGCTATGCTAATGAGCTCCTGCACCTCTTTTTCTACAAAATGACCCCTGAATTTATGTATTACCAATAGTCCATGAGTATCACCAATAGCCACCATCTCTGTTTCATATATGTAAATATACTTATGGAATTTTCAGACACTTTTCTCACTATCACTAACTCAGCTATTTTCTCCTAAGAAATAATTTCTAAGTTAAAGGGACCTGGAAGTGCTGAGAATGTATCCAAGATTCAAGATTTAACTGAGCCAAGAACTATGAGTCTGGGGATGTTTTGGTATAGCATGTGCCATATTAACCACCAGATAACACTTGTTAGTACATAGTCTATGATTTCCTTTGTCACATCTCTATTTATTATTAGAGATACTGAGGCAAAGTGTTCAGAACAGTATCTTTGTCACATCTCTATTTATTATTAGAGATACTGAGGCAAAGTGTTCAGAACTGTATATTTGTCAATGACACATCTGCATAACTAACTACCGTATTTTTCGCTCCATAAGACACATGGAGATATTCATTTTGTTAAGGGAACTCAATTGAGTTTATTCAATCTTATGCTTTTTCACTTTGTAGTATTTATAGCATCTTTACTTTGTAATATGCTTTTGTTATTCTGTCTCCTATGTCTGGCAATGGTTTTAATTTAATTCAAGTATTTGAGTGCTTCCTCACTGTTGTTGTTTTTTCTGAGTGATTTATGACTGATGGTAAAACAAAACAAAAAGCCAGTACGGGATAAAGTAAATGCTGCTATTGTTAATATTTGATCATTTTTGGTAGTTTTTATTTCTTGCCTATAGGGGCTGCAATGGCTCAGAGGTTAAGATGTTGAGCTGCAGACTAGAAGGATAAATAGGTACCACTTTGGTGGGAAGGTAACAGCACTCCATGTGCCTCTGTCTTTAGTCATGGCAGCCACATGACCACGGAAACATCTTTGGACAGTGCTGGCTCTTCGGCTTGGAAATGGAGGTGAGCACCACCTCCTAGAGTCAGATTCGACTCGCTTTCAAGCAAGGGAAACCTTTACCTTTATATTTCTTGCCTATATAAATGTTGACTAACATTGTTCAGATGACAACAAGGCAATACTTTGAAAGGGTAACTGCTAAGACTTACCTTACTCATTAAAGCAGCTTAGCATCAGTTGAGTGATAAGCAATGATAAATAACTGGGGGAGAAATTCAGATGTAACATTTGAGTTACATCAGCTTTATGAAAATAGCAAGTGGACAAATGGCTTTTTGCATAGAGCTTTTCATGATGCCATGAATCTATTCTGCAGAATGAGTTAAAATACTGAGACAGCTGTTTTGTATTGATTAACAAGATAGCCAAAATCTCTTATAATATGTGTAAGAATGTATAGGTTTATTGTCCTTGGATATATACTCATAGAAATGCAGAGTTCTTTGCTTTCAATCCATGTGCTTAATTGAAAGTGTAGTTTTATTCTTCTGAGGAAACCTAGAAAGAACCAATTGGGCTTTTATTGTTGTTTTTTTTCAGTTGTAATCTGTTTGTTTAATGGGTTTTCTTTATTAGAAGGGGAATAAGCAATGAGAAGGGACATTTATTGCAGCATACTTTAGATGGGGCCATTGATTTGTTTTATTCTTGGCTCATTAAGTTTATTATTATTGTTATCCATTTCTGTTTTAACTTTAAGCAGGCAGAGTTTTCTTCTTTGAACTTTTACTTTTATTCAATAACTTCTATTCAATATAACTTCATGCCATATAACTAAGACATATTGTGTACAATCTCAACACAATTACACTGGAGTAGTCATGCTGACATTAGGAATACCTCAACATGGAAGATTATCAATACATATATAGTGAGATCAGCAAATCAAAATGAATCTGGCACAAATTAAGTTTAAAGATCCTTCTGTATGACCAATGCTTATTCAAAATTACTCTGGCTATATTTTCTAACACATACATTTTACTTTTGAGTGCAAAACTATTTTAAATAGATGATAAAATCAGTAAGAAATGAAGAAAATGACATGGAAATAAGTACATGTAATTGTGTTCTGACTTGGGACAAAGAACCATATCAAAACAACATAATTCCAATAGCTTGTTCAGCTAAGTAAGGACATTCCTCCTTCAATGGAAAATTCCTCATTTAGTGGAAGGGAACCACTGGATTCAATCCAGTAGTATGGAAGAAGGCAGGGAGAGATTCAAATGTTTTATCAACATTTCTTGAGTCTGCATGTAAAAGTACAATGACTAGTTAAGCAGGTATACTGAACTTATAAAATCTGTGTAACTAGTTATTGAATAGCACAGCTGTTAAATACAATTATCAAGTTGGAAAATTCTTAATATTATCCCATTGTGGACATTAATAAATTGTTGGGTGACTTGATAATATGGGGGGTTGTTACTAAGAATATATATGTATTTACAGAATCCATATCCCATTTTAATCAGAAAATTTTCAAAAATATTTTAAAATGATATAAATTCATACAAATGATAGATGAACTATCATCATATGTATTTATAAATGCTTTGATAACTTTTTATTTTTTTGTATTTATATCCCACCCAGGGCTTTTTTTGTAGAAAAAGCCCAGCAGGAACTCATTAGCATAATAGGCCACACCCAACTGCAGAAACTCATTAGCATATTAGGCCACACCCTTGACAGCACAACTCCCTCCCAGGATCAGCTTCCCCAGGTGTCCCGTGGCTTGCGGGGCACAGGGGGAACCAAGGGAAGGAAGGCAGTTTCTGGATCAGCTTCTCCAGGCACCCTGCAGCTGCGGGGTGCCTGGGGAACCCAAGGAGGGGAGGCAATTTAAACTGCCTTCCCTCCCTGGATCAGCTTGGCTTCCCCAGGTGCCCCGTGGCTTGCAAGGCACCTGGGGAACTCAGGGAAGGGGGGGAGGCTGTAGGCGTGGCCAACTCAGAAGCCAGCCGGAACTCCGTTCCTGTGCATTCCTGCCCAAAAGTAACCCTGATCCCACCCATCCCGTGAACAGGCTCAGGACAAGTAACATCATATTACAATAAATACAATTAACATTTAAAAACACAGTACAAATATTTAAATCAGTGGTTGCAGCATTAACAGAAGAAATCAGCTGGTTATGAGAGATTCTGGCTTGTTGGTACAGATGAACAATGGCCAGTTGTCAGTGGGTGGGTGACAGCAACCTTGGGGCCATATATGGATGTCTTGGGGCCATATATGGATGGCCATATATGGATGTCTGCTGCCTCATCCAAAGGCCTGGCAAAACAACTCTGTCTTGCAGGCCTTGCAGAATTGAAGAAGATACTGCAGGGCCCTGATCTTAATAGGGAGCATGTTCCACCAGGCTGGAGCCAGGGCAGAAAAAGCCCTGGCCGTGGTTGAGGCAAGACAGACATCCAGAGAGCACCAGGAGATGTTGATCCTTAGAGTACAACACTCTTTGAGGTGTATACGGGAAGAAGAGGTCCCTTAGATATGTTGGTTCCAGGCTGTATAGGGCTTTGAAGGTTATTACCAACACCTTGAAGTTAATTCAGTGCTCAGCCAGTAACAAATGCAGTTGGCAGAGCACATACCGAATGTGAGCCTTTCTGCATAGGCATTAACATCAGCAGGCGTGCCACCACATTTTCCACCAGTTGTAATTTCTGGGTCAGCTTCAAGAGTAAGCCTGCATAGAGCAAATTGCAGTAATCAAGCCTGGAAGTGACCATTGCATGGGTCACCATAGCTATGTCTTGGGGGGAAGAATAGGGCTTCATTAACCTAATCTGCCTAAGATGGAAAAATGCAGATCTGACGACTGCAGCAACCTGGGCCTCCATGGAAAGAGAGGCATTCAGTGTTACTCCCAGGCTCCTCACTGTCTGGGCTGGCAACAAAGTTGCCCCTTCCAGTGTGGGGAGCCTGGTACCCACATCCATACCTGCCCAATCCAGGTATAGGACCTCTGTCTTTGATGGATTTAACTTCAACCAACTCTACTGCATCTATCCAACCACAGCAGCCAAAGCTTCAGCCAGATTTTCAGAAACAGGATGGATGGCCATCCATTAACAGATAGAGCTGGGTGTCATCAGCATTTTGATGACAACCCAGCCTATAGCTCTGGACTAACTGGGCAAGATGTTAAATAACATTGGTGAGAGGATCACCCCCTGCAGCACTCCACATTCCAGTGGGTATCACAGGGGGACCATCTCACCAAGCACCACCCCCTGTCCCTGACGATGGAGAAAGGATGAAAATCATTTCAAGGAAGTCCCCTGAGCTCATAGGCGTAGAGTATGGGGGGGGCTTGAGGGCTTGAGCCACCCCCAAAAAACAAAGTGCCTGCCGCCGCGCCTCCCCGGGTCCTTCCGAGGCCCGGCGGCCGCTGCTGGAGAGGGAAGGGGTGGCAGGGGGGAGAGAGGCACCGGCAGCAGCAGCTGGAGGGCCTCGGAAGGGCCCGGGGAGGCGGGGCGGTTTCCCGGGGGGGGGAACATTGTCCCAGCAAGCTAAGGAGCCCCCACCCCCCCAGGATTTCCAAAACTCTACGCCCCTGCCTGAGCTCCTATGTCAGCGAGGCAGTGTGTCAACAGATCATAGTTGACCATGTTGAACGCTGCCATTAGTTCTAATAGCAACAGCAGCATTGCTCTCTGAGAACTAGACACACCAGACCGGGAGGGGGGGATGAAATACTGTCTCATCTAGTGCAGGCTATGAGATCATCAAGAACAGGGGGCTACATAAAACAGTTATCTTGTTTGTTATGCTTTTCTGTTTTTGTTTTTGTTGCAGAGCTTCCCATCCTGCCTTTCCTGTGATAACAATGTGGAGTTAGCTGGTCACTTCAGGATTGAGCAGGAACTTATGGGTATCTATCTGATTGGTTGGGATAATGGACCTTATTTCACTTGCTTCACATGTTTCATTGTAGGGTTGGTGGGGTTGGCTTATATATATATGCTCTAGGCATTAGTGAGGACCTAATGGGGTTTGGCAAGACTTAAGTGGGTGAGATGTTTATTGCTTAATTGGATTGGCAAACTTCCTAAGGCATCCAGAATGGGAGAGGCACCCAAACAGGCCATTGATGGTTGTACTGTCCCAGAGGATTGGTGAGAGTTAATCCCTTTGGGCTGCACATCAACACTTGAACCTTTATACTGCCTACTGGTGGGATGGGATTTATGGGCAACATCTCTCTGCTCAGGTTTAGTGCAAGACAAGGAAGAGCAAATGCTTGGCCAATGGCCATGTCAACCTTGGAGCCTGGCAATGTTCCCTCTAAGCTGTTGACTGTTGTTAGCAAAACTTCTACTTTATGAGCCAAAGATTCTACTAGTATGAAAGTTGTAAGTATGAAAGTAGTATGAAAGTTGTTAAAAAAATCAGTTTAGAAATAGAGACAAAGAAAGGGAAAGAAATGGAGAGAGAAAAGGAAGAGGAGGTGCTGGGCAGCGCCACCATGTAGACGACAGCACAGGCCAGGTGGTGGGCAGGAGCATTCTAAGGTACAGTCAGAGGGAGGGCTGCTGGGAGCAAGTGCCAGCACTGCCCTCTATAGTTCTTGCAAGCCCTGGCTGAGCTGGTGGATGGGGCTGCCCACTCCTCTGAACATTCACCCTGTGCTGAGATGAAAATCTCTGTACTGGGGTGGGGGGCTAATATATCTGTGTTAGCATACCCTAGTGCACCTTATCAAAAACACTGGAGCTGGGGTGGGTCGCACAAATGCTGGTGTATCATGCAACTAAGAGAGCAATCCTAAGCATGTCTCCTCAGAATCCTACTCAAGTCTCTAAAGTGGAAATATAGAGGGAAAAGATTTTCAAATTTACATGGGTATCTTTTTTTTAGGCTCTACCCAGAGATTCTTAGAGGAAGAACAGGATGAAAAATGAAGCATGTCAGGTAAGATATATATTGGGATCTAGAAGACTCTTGAGAACAAGTAGCAGGTCCGTTTTTATTTCAGACTTAATCTGATGCCACAAAGCAACAAACCACTATTCTCAAAAAGAGTAGAGAGAGTTGGGGGAGCAGGCAACATAGAGCCACAAACACACATGATAAGAAGCAAAATTTGAAATTTGCAATGCTTAGTTGCAGTGGTGATTTTAGCTCAGTGGGACTGGTAGCACAGAGGACAGTATACGGCAGTCACAGCCAGTGCAAGTTAATTCTGATTTTTGTCCCTTTCATTGTCCCTTGCACACTAGTAACACTCAAGCACAGTAATGAGGTAGTATGTAAATGAACTTCAGAAGAGTCTCTGACCATGGTTCAGTAGGCTTGTGTGCTAGAGTCTATAAAGGAAAAATAGTGTGGGCTCTGCTATCTCTTCCAAACACCTCTATGCACAACCAGCCTACCAACCACTTGTTAGTTAGGCTTCTCTGAATTTTGTATGTAATTTCTTTTATACACATAACAGTAATAAGCTCTGTTAATAAAAAAGCTGCAGATTGCAATTCTATGCATGCTTACTTCAGAACAAAACCTACTGGGCTAAGTTTATTTCCAAATAAGTAAGCTTATCACTGATTTGACAAGTCAAAAAGATTCTGGGGCAGGCAGAACTCTTTCTGACAGTGCAATCCTATGCAGAATTACTGTAGTCTCAGCCCATTAACTTTAGTGAATGTAGACTGGAGCAATTCTGCATATAAATGCACTGTATGGATCCTGGTCCTCCTTCCAGCAATATTCCAACCAAAGAACTGTTTCCTTTTTAAAAAATCTTTGTAGATCATGTATTTTTGTGTATGCTTTGCCTGCTTTCATATTTGTTTAAATAAGCCTACCATCTCATCGTCAGATGACAAACTAATATTACTACTGTGACATAAATGCACATGATGCATAGCAGCAAAAAAGTCAGCAGAAAAGGCTAAAGAGTCAGGCCTCTGCCCCAAGAAATGAAAGGACTGCATTAGAAAAGTTCAGATTTCACTGTGTGCATGACATATATTTAAAATATTATATTTTTTAAAAAAAATTCTGACACCAAAGCCTTGAAATACCTTTTATTAATACCAACCAAAATAACACAAGACAGTATGCAGGCTTTCAAGCTCTTCAGAATTTTTCAACACACTGTATGTTAAAAAGCAAATAGAAAGCGGAGGGTGAGAGGAAGTCTCTTAGGCACTTTAATGGGGGAAGAGCAGAGAGATGTACAGTGTAGTCATACTCCTAAGCATATGATTGCCTTGAGAAATTTTTGGATATTTGGGAGAGGAGCTTGGAAAGGGTGGGGTTTGAGGAGGTGAGGGATCTCAGCAGTGTATAATGCCACAGAATTCTCCCTCGAAAGCAGCCATTTTCTCCAAGGGAACTGTTTTCTGTTATTTGGAGATCAGTTGTAATTCCAGATCTCCAGGTTCTACCTGGAGGTTGGGAACCCCTCTAAGCATGTTGTTGACTCATAACTCCAACTGAGCTTGATGGGGCTTACTCATTAGTAAGTGTGCTTAGGATTGCAGCCTTTGTGTACTACATCTGGGGGATGTGTAATTATAGAATTATAGAATGGAGGACATACATATCTTTGATGACTGTAAAACAAAACAAAACAAAACAAAACCTTCCCTCATCATATTTCTAAATAAATATGTCAGACCTACGTGAATTGTCATGGATCACTATTTTTCCTACATAGCCATTCAAGCCTGTATCAACTCACTGTCCCTTATCTTCAACTTTATTATAAAAATAACACTACATTCTCTTTCTCATCAGGCCAAATGAGCCACGAAAAATCAGCTCCACAAATCATCATCAATGACAAACTCCCATTCCCTCCCCCTTTCTTACTAGGCAGCACAGCAAAGGTCCATGACCTTCCAGAAAAGCACAACAAAGCAAAACCACACCCACTAACAGGCTTCACTTACTTTCCACTGCTAAAATCAGTAACTGGGCAGTGGGTTCTACTGCCCTTGTGAATCTCTGGTCAATAAATTCCATAAGACTCCATCGACCACACCATATCTTATTTTAAAATTCTTCTCCCTCTTTGCATTGGGCAGCCATAGGCTTTGGCCCAGAAAAGACCCTTTGCCTCTAAGAAAAATAAGGGAAATGTCCTCTAGCTTGAATGTAGGGAGGAATTTGGTTGAGGTCCAAAAAAAATGCAGGCCAAAAAACAAAACAAAAATGTGAGATTGATTGACAGCCTGCAAGCCCTGGACTATTTAAGAACATTAGAAGAACCCTGCTGGATCAGACCATCTAGTCTAGCATCATATCTCAGTAGTGGCCAACCAGTTACTCTTTGTGGCTGAGGCCTTCCCATGATGTTGCCTCCTGGCACTGGTATTCAGTGATTTAGTGCCACTGATAGACCAGTCTTCCTTGAATCTCACTGGAGTTGTTTCACAAAGCAACCCCTTTAAAGCACTCTATACCTATAGTAATGACTACATCCTCTGCAAGCAAATTCTACTTTTTAATCACTTGTTATATCAATATTTCCTTTTGTCCATCTGAATCTACTGCCCATCAATTTCATATGATGCCATCAAGTTCTAGGATTTCAGAAGGGAGAGAAAAAGTCCTCTGTCTCCTATGCATAGTTTTATAAAATCCTATTATGTCCCCCCTAGATGTTCTAACCACTTAAACATCTTAATTGACATATAGGATTGCCAGGTCTCTCTGAGATGTCAGTGGGGGGATGGGGGAGGGGCTGTCCAGGAGCTGGAAGCATTGACCAGTAGTGATGTAGGCACATCGAGGGCAACACTCTGATTTTGGACAAAACTCTATGGTAAAATTTTGCCTAAAAACCAGAGTGTCACCACCCAATGTCACTGACATGCCTACATCACTTCTGGGTAATGTTGGCAGATCATCTGATATTGCTCAGGGGGGTAGATTTCCTCCTGCTGGCCACCTGGCCAGTGGCGGGCAGGAGCCCGCAAAAGTAGGGGTTCTCCCACCCCAAACTAGGGAATGGTAACCCGAATGACACCTTCTCTATTTTTTCCATAACTACAATTTCCTTTTTGAGAAATGGTAACCAGAATTGCATATAGTATTCCAAATGAGGCCACACCCTAGATTTATACATGGACATGATAATAGTGGCAGTTTTATTTTCAGTCCCTTCCCTAATAATCCTCATGTGAAGCCTCCAGGCCACATTCCCCTGGGGAGGAACCATCTTTTATTATGGTTGCCAGAGGTGAGGGTTCACACCAGAACAGTGAAGCTTGCACTTTAATAGTTTGGCCTCTTTACAATGCCAGCTTCAGAGCTAAATCATCTCCATGTAGCCTGGCTAGTTCATCTCCCACCACATCCACCAGCTCCAACCTAGACCCAGGGCTACATTCCCAGCCCGAGTCTTTCTCCCAGCTCCCCAAGGTCCTGTCCTGGTCACTGCATCCTTTCTGCAGGGATAAACCTAGATGAGTGCCAATGTGCCTGGGTGTATGACACCAGGACCAGGAGACTTACTGGTTTTTAATTTCCCTAGTAGGTCTAGAAGCATCTCTTGTCACCTCAGTTTGGCACTGTTTCTCAGACTGCCTTTCTAACAATAATGACTCTGGCATGGGGACATGACCCACACTTCACAAGAGATGCAAAGAATTCAATGTGCTTCTCTGCCATTTTCCCAACTTCTTTTAGCAGCTTTGTTATTCCTTGGTCATCCAGTGGCCTAACTGCTTCTCTGACTAGTTGCCTGCTCTGGATATATTTAAAGAAATGCTTAGTATCTGGATGCTTTGAGCAATCTGCTCTTCAAATGCTCTTTTTGGTCAGGCACCTACTTACCTGCAGGACCACCTTTCCCCACATGTTCCCCAGAGAGCACCATGGTCAGAGTCTCAAAATCGTTTGGCCCTCCCTCGCCCCAAGGATGCTGGGCTGGCATCAACTAGGTGCAAACCAAGAGGGTCAAGCTAACAAAAGAATTATTATGAAAAATATAGACATTTATTAGGGTGTACACATAAATAAAACAAAATAAAATTAAAAGAGACAGTCCAAGTATCAGACATTTAAAACTAGGTTCATTAAGAACTAATTGCAGTACATAATCAACTGTTGGATAAAACCTTTGACCTAAGGACCATACGTGTTTCGGCCCCTATGGGCCTTCCTCAGTGTTCAGTATACCTTATTATAAAATGACAGACATCCAAAAATACATGCATTCAGAATTTTGTATATACCTATATAAATAAGACCAGGTGTTGCTGTCTGAAATTGTAGGGGGGGGGGAGGAAAAATGATTACTTTTGTGTAAACAATAAATATATGCAATAATAATTTTATAAGAAATAGAAATAAATTTATGCTGGGACTACCTTGAATGCTATATAATTGCCACAACTAGTAAAATAGGCTTGTGGTAGCTGTGCAAATTCTCCAAATTAGTCTAAATAAAAATGAAATAATCATAATTATTTGAATTGAAAGTTAATATGATACAGAATTAATTTCGCCTAGAAGTATTTTCCCAAAGGATATTTAAAAAGGCAACAGACCTGGTATCAAATGTCCCATTTGTCAGTAATCTGTGTCACTTCCATCAAGTGAAATAGTCAAGTCACAAACTGCTGAGATTACAATTCTATATAGTGGACCCAGGGATGATGCAATTACCCCCATGCATTGCTCAATGCTCTTAGCCAAGGAAGGGATTACAAGTTGGGAGGGGTAGATGAACAGGTGAACATTTTTTCAAAGGCAGCAGGACCAATCCAGTTCTTCATTCAGTCCTTGAGGAGCAGATGTCTGTAAATGATGAATCCAAAATAAATCACATCTTTGGAGAAGCTTGAGCCTGTTTGAAGTTGTAGTCTGAATTGTTTCAATAATCCAGAACTTCAGCTGGTTTTCAGTTTGGCCCAAGTCCAGGTAGTGATTGACAAGTGGAGCATTCCTTTTCTTTAATCTAATACAGCTCCTGTGTTCCCCAATTCTTACTTTCACTGGCCTTGATGTTAACCCCACATATTTTTTTCCCACAAGTACATTGAATTGCTTAAATAACTGAATGACTTTTACAATTACAGAATGAATTAACAAAACAAGTTCTAGTCCTTGTAGAATTGTAGAAGCATTTTTAAACACATTTTATGATTTTCTACTTATTTAAAGTTTTACATAGTTACTTTTAAAATATTATCATCATTAACCAATTTTCTAAATAACTATGTATTCCAGTTACAATTCAAAACTTTTAGGGATTCCCACCTCACCTATACCATTATATATATAACAGCAATTATAAAGATTTAAAAGTATTAACTCTTACAGGTAACATATTTGGTTATAGAATTGTAGAAGCATTTTTCAGCCTCAGCATAGTTACATACAGAACAGCCCCCACAGGTAAAAAAAACAAACAAACCTTTAGGTAGATGACTCCCCCTCATGCAGCTGGTGTCCTTCAGTTCAGGAAGCCTGTTTCTAGTACGTCTCTTTTTAGCCCTGCTGGCTGTGAACAAAGGAGGATTTTGACATCTAGGAATGTTAGATAGAAGGTGCCAGTATTTATTTATAATAGTCTGGACCGGTTTGAATGTACTGTTGTAAGTTAATGGTATAATCATCCTTTCTACCCTTTGATTATGAGTCTTGGGGGTAAGCAAAGATGCTCTAGATATGTTATAGGCTCTGTGAAAAGCTCTTTTCAAAATTCTGGATGAATATTCCCTGTTGGCAAGTTGATCCATTAAAATGCCTGCTTGCCTTTTGAAGTCACTGTCCTCACTGCAATTGTGTCTCAGTCTTAATAACTGGGAGTAAGGTAAATTTCTTTTGATGTGTCCTGGGTGGAAGCTATCCATTGCTAAGTAAGAGTTGGCATCAGTGGGTTTCCTGGAAACCTCTGTCTGTATGTTGTTACCTATTCTTCTAATTTCTTCATCTAGAAAATGTACTTTATACTTGTCATATGTCAATTCAAATTTAATTATGTTATGTATCAAATTTATATATTGGCCAAATTCAATCAAAGATTCCAGTGTGCCGTTCCAAATCAAGAAGATATCATCCAGGAATCTTTTGTAAAAAATAATATGTTTCTTGTAAGGATTATTATTTTGGAAAATGAATTTGTTTTCAAGCCTATCCATAAATAAGTTAGCTAATTCAGGTGCACATTTACATCTCATGGCAGTTCCGGACATTTGCCAGAAAAATTCTCCTAGGAACTGAAAAAAGTTTTTCTTTAAACATAGTTCAGCAATGTGGCAGAGGAATGATATAGGGGGGATGGACTAGGGCCAGGGCCTTTTCATTGGCGACTACAACTTGGTGGAATGAGCTCCCGGAAGAGATCAGGGCCCTTTTACAGTTCTGCAGGGCCTGTAGAACAGAGCTCTTCCACTAGGCTTTTAGGTAAGGAGCAGCATGTAAAAATCCAAGACCCTGTGCCCAATACCACCACCCAGCCTGAACCTGCCAGCAAGAAAAAAAATAATTTGCTGACTGTAATCTATATGTCTACTGCTACAACTGTACCACTATCATCATATAAACCAGTTTTAGTAATCATGTTGTGTTTTGTGAGGATATTTATAGTGATGTTTTTACTTGTTGCAATTTTGTGTAAGCCAGGGTGGGGAAGGCAGGGTACAAATCAAATCAAATCAAATAAATAATGAATAAAATATATTCAGTAAAGATTTTGTTTTACTTTACTTTTGTTGTAAAGGAGGCAAGTGGTGAGGAGTTGAGATTGGTGAGGCACTGCCCCCTTTACCCTAAAGGATCAGCCACATTTGCTTGGTTGGTTCAATTTGGATTTATAGCAATGTGCCCTTGGAATAATAGGTGCATATTGCATCTATTTTTCCTGTGCCCCTCTGCTTTTGTGCACCCGAAGCAAGTGCCTCACTTGTCTTGCCTCACTTGCCTTCCTGCAGGAATATTGCCCATTCCTGGAACTGTCCACAGTCAGTAAGAATGAGTCAAAATTATTTTTCAGATTCCTGCCCTTTCATACTATGTGACCGAGCCACCCAAACTCTCATCAATACATTGTAGAGATAATTTGATTAAGTCACCTTCTGTTTGCCTGGTATGCATGCTAAGCCCTTGCAATTTAATACCATTAAGACAACAAAATGATAAAAATGCATCTGTATAACAATCAGCATCATGCTGAAAGTTGAATTCACTCACACTTATATAAAGACTCCTGACAGATCTATATGAACCCTCACCATTTAATAATAAAAATGGCAACGAAATGATGTGTGCTTGCATCCCTTAGTGAAATGTTACACGACCTCATACTACAGAAAGCCTAGGATGAGGACAAAACTCTTAATGCATTGTTCATGTCAAGTGGGATGTGGGGCATCACAGGGATCTCTTTTGAGAGGCTTTTCTCCACATCTCATTTCAGTAATGGTTTGGCATTTGACTATTATAGCACACTAGAGAGCAGTTACTACAATGAGCATTTCAATGAGGTCATGGTAAACAAACCCCCTGTGATAAAGTGTCTTTTCCTGTGGTGTACAATAAATAATCAAGAATATTTTAGGACATGAAAGATGGAAATAGGCTATTTGTTAAATTGCTTTTGAATTGGTGCCATCCATTAAATGCATGTAGATTTCCTTTCAAGTGTTCATTTAAAAAGGCATTGAGTGCTCCTGTTATGTATAAAAACAGTAATAGTTGTTGGCATGGTCACTCAGCAACTGGGCAACCATTGCCTTCCCTCCCTCTCCTAGGGATGGAACCACTGCAATTTCACTGTTGTGCTAGGCAGATATTGTCTTCACAGCAAAGTGACATCAGAAATTATTCCTCTGTCTGAGTCTGTGAACATTAGGGATGCTCCACTTGACAATGCACAGCAAATTAAACTGTGTCCTTGACATATATATATTGAAAGTCTTTTACTTATAGCATATTAATTCAATCCTCCAGTTTTCTTCAGCAACCTTGCCAGTGCACATTACTAGAGGAAACAGAAACAGCCAGTGTTTTTTAAATGAAGAGTTAAAGCAAATAATACTTCTATGCCCCAAGTTACTTGCTGGACATTTATTTTAAAATATTATCTTGGATCAACAAGGGATCAGGTGCCTCTGTCATGAGTAAAACTGCTCTGATCTCCAGTCAGCTCATATTAGAGAAATGCTTTTCCTTGCCTTCTTCTCTAAGGCTGCCTGACAACAGGCTCCTCTCTCCATCCCTGCATGCACCCTCTTAAAGACTGAGCAACATGGAACTCTGCTTCCATGCATCCCTAAAGGAGAAAAAAAAATGCCATTGGAGTCCTGAGTGATTATCTTAGTAGAAAGTACTACTGCAACATGGTTCTCCAGTCATTGATGGATTAGGAGGGGATCATAGCCCAGCGGTGCTGCCTTTACCCTAGATAGACCCAACAACAGGGGCACCCCACTTTCAAACCTGAGCCAGAGACCCCCAAACCCAGACCAAGAAAGGCACCCCTGGTTCTGAAACACAGAGCTAGCCATAACTCTGAGAAAAGGTTTTCCATTTTCAGGTGGAAAGGTGGAGGAAAAATGAAAAGTATTGGAGTTGGCAGGCCGGTAATGGTAAAATCAGCATTGTGGTTTATTGTGGGTCAAGATGGAGCATGGGGACAAAGGGATGGGGAAGCCACTTATATTTGCAGGTAAACCACACCTTGACCATGTCCCTCTTAAGGGGATTGGTCCAACAGGGTTTTGTCTCCTGCCAGAGGCTGTCATAGGTCCATTCAAATATCCTCAGCCTCTGATAGAGGGACCGGCAGGATCCCTAGGTCCATTGTTCTCTGGGGAAGGAAGTTCTGTTGTTATCACATCCCATTACAGGTAAACATGCCCAGACATGTTCCCTGGCTGCAGACGAAAAGTCCAGCACTGAAAAAAAATCTCCAATCTTCTCCCCCACCCCAGCTAAAGTATGCATGTGAAACAATGGGTTCCACCAGGTAGGTATCTGCATTTCTAAAGGGTATTCAGTTGCCACCTGGCACATAGCCCTCCTATCTCCAGAACTTCTCCTATCCCTTTTGTGTGACCCCAGGTTTATGTGAGAATCCTTTGTCTACAAAACTTTATTTTTCTGCTCCATCTCTCAGGATACCGAGATAAACCAATCACACATTCAAATGTTTATCAATCCTTCCTAACGCTAATCAGGGACTCATCTCACACCTTTTGTCTATACTTAGGAAACTTTTCAAACCGCCTTGACTGGACCATTTGTGGTCAGAAAACCTATTCAACTAGCCACCCAGCACCTGTCTTAATCTAGTGAAGGCTATTGTTAAGCCTGACTCTGCCCCTCTGGAACTTCATTGGTCACATCCAGGTCTGGCTCCACCTGATGCCTCACCCCCAGGACACAGGATTGGCCCAGGTAATCTTTTGTCTTCAAGACACAGGGAAGGGAAAAACAAACTTGACCCAAAAAACCAAAATCAAGAACCACAAGGGTAAGAAAGAAGTTTAATAAAGGGCCAATATTAAAAATCTAGTTAAAACTTATACAAAAATACATGTATTTATTTACCAGCCTGGACTTGTTCCAATGCCAAGAAGCGAAGCTCCCTGTTGCTGTGACTGACTATTGTAAAATGATTCACCAATGGGGCATTCTTCCTTTTCAGATGGATGCAGCTTCTGTGCTCCTCCATCCTGGTCTTCAGGGCCGGTGCTACCATTAGGCCAACCTAGGTGACTGCCTGGGGCACAGACCTCAGAGTGTTGGCCAGCAAGGCACTCTTCTGTGCTCTTATGGATTTTTATCCATAAGTTTGAACTCTGTGTCGCCAGCAGTGGAAGGGACTTGTGCTTTCTTCTCCACATAGGAGCCAGCTCCAGCCCAAGCCAGGAGGCTGACACCCCAAGCAGTTCACCCAAGACAAGGACAAAGGATTCCTCTTGCCATGAGGCCTCCTTCTGTCAGACATCCGCTGGTTAACCCCCACTCCTCAATATACATCTGAATAAGTTATGCTAACAAGACTGCCTAGCACCTACTGTGCCAGCCATCAGATACTTGGCTAAAACCATCAACTGACAATAAGTATGGCCAGGTGAGTCATCAGACCCCAGACTCAGTGTCTGTTTCCTGGTGAAGTCATACTTTTGCAACACTGACCAAACCCCTGGACCTCCTCCCTTTGTTCACCTGTAACCTATAGCAAGGTCCAACAGGGACGGACCGCCTAGTAGGAGTGTTAGTGGGTTGTGGTCTGCAAAGCCCGCCCCAAGACCCCCAATAAAAGTCCAAACCCAGAGTCACTCGCTCTCTTGAGCCATCGCCCTCTATCTTACCTATTGACCCTTCAGTCCAGCTTTCTGTCCCCAACCCTTGCCTCCATCTTTAAACCCTTTTTCTCTCTCTGGACTCGTGATCCAGGAGAACCACGTGGTCTTGCCGGTTCAAGCCTCGTGGCCCCATAGCTTTTATACCTTTCCTCCCAAATCCAATTCATCTAGACATCGGGCAACGCATCTAAGGTAACGTGCTTTCCCCACCAACGAAACCTGCTCATGCAAAAGTGCTATTTTCTCTCTTTATTTTATTAGGCCTGTAAGAGTGTGTGTATGATTACGATTTTTGTATGCTTGATTACATGATCCAGTAAACAACATTGAACTTGGAACTCGCCTCACGTGCCTCTTTCCTTGAGATCTCCCGGGAGGGGTGGGACCCTGGTATAGTTGGCAAGAACCCGTGTATTTTGCTGATTGCTAAACGTAAATTAAAGCAATTCGGCTAACAGAATTGGGGGCTCGTCCGGGATTGCCCTGAGGGTTAAACTTCGCGCCATAGTCGACAGGCGTGTCTTTAACCCACAGACGTAAGGGAAAAACCACTTCCGGAACTCTTGGAGAGGCTGTATGATTGGTTTCTGTCTGCGTGCCTGGCTCTAGTGAGCAACCTATCGTGGGTGGCTTCCCCCTCTCTCTCTCTCTCTTATCCCAGGTCAAACTGTGTGACCGTCCGCGCGTCTATCTTGTGGGAAGGGATCCAAAGAAGACCAGAGTAGGGCGCTAGGCCAGTTGCACCAACACTACATACACTACATACACACGCTGAGTCCGAAAAAGAACTTTTCCCTTGAACACATCCTTGCTCTTCCCTTGCCTTACTTCGCTCAGCGAAGTGGAAATAAGTAATTTAGGTTCGGGGTTACCCTGAGAGGCATATTGTCTGGAAACCCTACTGGCTAGAGAAAGTCCAGTGCTCAGTGAGTCCGCCATAGCTCACTATTTTCTGAGTCCGCCATAGCTCACTATTTTCCGAGTCCGCCATAGCTCGTAGTTGTGTTGAGCCCGCCATAGCTCAGTGAGTCCGCCATAGCTCACTATAGACCGAGTCCGCCATAGCTCGTAGTTGTGTTGAGCCCGCCATAGCTCAGTGAGTCCGCCATAGCTCACTATAGACTGAGTCCGCCATAGCTCAGGTCTGTGGTTAAAGGTAATCCAGAGAGGCTAGGAGAAGCCTAGAAACCTTATAATACGGGTTAGGAGGTAATCCCGTCAGAGAAGCGAGGCTTGGCCACCCCGTTCTCGAAACCCCAAAGTTAAGAGGTAGAGGAACCTCGGAGACAAAGGAGTCTCTTTGGGTTGGAGGCACCCGGAGTCTGAAGGAACGGATATTCCTCAGCTTCAAACGCCAGGTTTTTGGGTTAAAAGGTAATCCCTGAGTGTCGCGGGGTGAGAGTCCCCCGGCCCTAAAAACTGCATAGAAAGTGTGCTAATTAATAGTAACGTTAGCCTCCTTGTGCTAACAAAAGCAGCTTTACAATCTAAGAGAAGCGGAAGAGACAACTTCCCAGTCTTTGCCCCTGTTGTACATGAAAACAGGAGAATCCCTACAAAGATGTTTCGTACCAAGGAGGACGAACCTAAGCTAGAAAAATGGCTGGTGAAAAAGGGTAAGTCTCCTTGGAAGGAAGGATCTTTCAAGGGCCCCAATCCATTAGAAATAGCCCGGAGTGCTTTCCAGGACTATTGCACAAGCCAGAAACCTAGTTCCACTGCCAAGGACATAGCCGCTAGTTGGGCTTTATACACGGCTTTGCAGGACGCTGCTGCCGTCATTACACGCCTACAAGCGGATGTGGACCGACAGGAGGAACTCGTAAGAGATAGGGACCAACAATTGGAGGAACTTGTAAAAGAAAGCAACCAAAAATTCGAGTTGCTAGTCCAAGAGGCTAACCAAAAATTAGAGGAAACCAATAAGGAGAGTAATCAGAAGCAAGAGACCATAGTCAAAGAGTATCAGCAAAGGCTGGAAGAACTAAACGTTCAAAATAAGGCAGCAGTGGATAGAGAGGTGGCCAGATTCGACAGATTAGAATCTAAATTCGAGGCCACCAAAGAGGAATTAATAGAAATAAAAAGTAAACATGAACAAGATCTCACGTTCCAACGTACAAATTATGAGGAACTTATGGCCAATAAACAAGATGAGCTAGAACAAGAGATTAACCAGCTGAAAGCAGCCCACGAGGACGAGGAGCATAGGCTGAGGACCGAGAAACTAAATGTAATTCTGGCAAACCAGAGTCTTACTATTGCTGTCCAAGATGCTAATAAAAAGATCGAGGGCCTAAACCGTAAGGTAGAACTGACAGAGAGCGCATTGACTCAATCGAGAGAAGAGATAAATACTTCTAAGGCTGCGGCAAAATACCTAGTGGAACAGAACCAAATTAAAATACAGCAAGCTAACCACGAGGCTTGCCAAAGGGAAATTGCCACCCTAAAGAAGCAAGTGGGAATACAGAATGCAGTGATCTCCACTGTACACCCCGGAGGCATGATAAACCTCTCCGAAATCTCGGCCATTGAACCCAGCGCCCCCATGCACCCCATTAGCACGAAACATACGGTGATCACCGAAGGCGATGATACATCTACCCAGGTTGTGACCGAGACCAGGCTCTGGAAACCCGATGAGGTTAAAGCAGTAGCTGAACAACTGGGCCCTCTTACTAGGGAAAATTCCGTACAATGGATGGCCAATGTAGACATGATTTACAACTCCGCTAGCGGAGAAGACCTCACATTGGTGGCCCGTCAGTGTGTAGCAGCTCCCCAGCTTCCAACTCTCAATGCAGCCATTGCGAGTGGCAACTTAACTGCAGCTTCAAAGACGAAGTGGATGCAGGACGTCCTTAAATATCTAAATCCCAACACTACTTTACTTGCTCTCTATGTGTTGGAAAGACAGAGCCCCAATGAAGATCCAGAGACATATATGGCTAGGAAACAACTATTAGCTGTCCTAGCAGACCAAGTTGCTATAAAACCTACCACTGGTTCGCCTGACTATGAGGAGGACGATTTCAAGGAAGCACTTGTAAGTGGCCTCCAAACCCAAGCCCAACTGTCTTTAAACATAGCAGATGGTGCATCAACTACTTGGACAGATCTGGAGAAAAAGATCAAAAGAATAGCCTCTCTTCTCCGAGGTGCTGGAGCTCTAAAACCCCATAAAGGCAAGAAATTAAAGGATAGGGATGATGACGAACCCATACAGGCGATAACTTACGCCAACCATGGGCCCCATTCACAGTTCCAACCGTCTGGAAAGTATGAGCCCAAAAATGACCGATACCCTAGACAGGACCGGTATGAGAGAGGCAAACCTTGGCAGAACAATTATCAGAGAGGAGGAGGAAATTTCAGAGGAAAAAGGGAGTATCGAGACTACCGCAGCAATCCTGCCCAAGCCCACCTCCAGCCTTCCGCACCACCTCCTCAAAACTATCAGGGCCCCCCTCAAGGCCAATACGGGCAGCCACAAGGCCAAGCAAACCAGCCGCAAGCGTATCAGCCGTCGGCACCTGAACCGCACCCAGGCTATCAGCCTCCGGAGGCGTCCGATACCTTTAGGAGGCAGATATGGATGCAGCTTAGGGAAAGGGGCTACGAAATGGAAAGATTCCACAAGCAGCCTAATAGTGTTCTGCTTCGTGCCTTGGCTGAGAGTGAGGAGAAGGCACAGGCACCAGGTCAGCCCATCTACCCGGTGCTTAGTAAGGAACTGTCAGAACTCGCAAAGCACAGCTAGGGCTGCCCGGAGTCCCGGGCTCTCCCCAATGGCGTTGTGGCTCCCTTGAAGCCCGATACATGGGGGAGACCGACCGTGAAAGCAGGGGTCGGGACTCCAGGGAACAGTAAACCTGCTACCCTTCTCATCGACACCGGAGCCGCTCTTAATGTACTAAGTCCATATCTAGCTGCCCACGGTCAACCCACTCAGGAGGCCATTATGCTCGCCGGTTTTGCGGGAGGCGCACACAGAGCCACGGTATGGAAAGACGTTCCTTTAACTGTAGGAACTCTTTCTACCCTCGTGTCTGCCTGCGACAATCAAGGTGAGGATGCTGGCATCCTAGGGGTCCCCTTTTTCCAAGCACATGGCTTGACTATTGATCTAGCAAACGGCTTCCTCTGGCAAATTCCAGAGGGCCCTCGCGAAATCAGTGCAATCCATAGATGCGCTGCCCTCAAAGCTCCTCTCCCTCTGGCCCCAATTGAGCCTAGTGATCCCTGGATCCGAGATTTTCCTGAGGTCTGGATCAAGGACAAGGCAGAATGTGGGACGGTGAGAGATGCCTGTGTTCTCATAGAAGGCCAAGATCCTCCACCTCAGAAACAATATAAATACCCTGCAGAAGCTGAAAATGGAATAGCCAAAACCATAGAAGGCCTTTTACAATGGGACGTAATCCTCCCCATGCAGTCTATATGCAATGCCCCTCTGTGGCCAGTCCTAAAGGCTGACGGTGTAACCTGGAGAATGACTGTGGACTTCCGAGCTCTGAATGCTGTAACCCCACCAGTAGCGCCGGTAGTAGCCAAATACCACGAGATCCTTGCAGCCATTGCTGCCGGATCTCGCTACTATAGTGTGATTGATCTGGCTAACGCGTTCCACTCGATCAAGCTACACGAGTCTTGCTGGTATAAATTCGCGTTCACTTTTCGCGGCCAGCAATATGCATTCAAGAGAACACCACAAGGCTTCCATTCTAGTCCCAGCATTTGCCACGCACACGTGGTCCGTATGTGGGATCGTCTCGGCCCCTCCTCCAAGGAACACGTGTTGTCGTATGTGGACGACATCTTGGTCCACGCCCCCACTGAGGAAGAAACCATGGAAGTCACTAGAGAAGTCCTCCACCTTCTAAAAGCTGATGGCTTCAAGGCCAGTAGGGACAAAGCACAGCTGGTTCAAACCAACGTAAAATACCTCGGCCTAGCACTAGGACCCGACGGCAGGACGCCCGACTCACAGAGAATGGCCGTAATCGCCAAACTCCCCGCCCCGACAGATGTGCCTTCCCTCCGTGCTCTCCTAGGAACCTTCAATTTTTCCAGGGATTTCATGGAGGGGTTCGCTGACAAAGCCCGGCCACTCTATGCTCTCCTTAAGAGGGACGCTCCATGGGTCTGGGGACCTGACCAACAATATGCATTTGCCAGCCTGAAGCAAGCGCTTGCCTCAGCTCCTGCCTTAGCTCACCCGGATCCAACAAAACCCTTTTACATTCAGTTAGCCCACACAGAGAAAAGTATCGGGGCCACGCTCATCCAGCATCATGCCGGGGCCCCCAGGATTGTAGCCTATGCCTCCAGGAATCTTTCTTCCGTCGAAATAAAGTTCACCCCTTGTGAAAAGATATGTCTAGCCCTAGTCTGGAGCCTTACGCATTGGGAGTTTATAATCGGGGGAGCCAAAGTCATTGTGCAAACAACACACACTCCTCTTAAGTATATCCTCTCAGGGAAGATCCAGGACGGTCAGGTATCCAATGCCCGCATTGCCCAGTGGACGCTTGCCCTGGTCAATAAGGGGATTGAATATAAGAAAGAACAAAAGGAGCAACCTGCCCCGTACGGTCTGCTCATCACTGGGGATGAGCATGAATGCCCACTTCCAGACGTGGAACATCTGCCTTGGCCTGCTATATGGGGTGTGCCATTAGAAGAAGCCAAGCAAAAAGGGTTTAATTGCTGGTTCTGTGATGGATCGTCCTTCCATATAGCTGGCACCCCACATACAGGATATGGCGCGGTCCGGGTCCACGACAATTACACCCTGCAAGCGGCTGTCCGTCCCCACTCTAGTCAAGCCGCAGAGGTCGCTGCCCTTAAGGCTGTTCTTGAATTTGAACCTTCAGACTGCCCCGTAGCCATCTTCACGGACTCGGACTGGACGGCCAAGGCCGCCACCGTCTGGCTCCCACACTGGGAAAGACAGCAATGGGTCAATGCGGAAGGGAAGCCAGTAGCTCATTTAATATTATGGAGAGAAGTCGTGCGGCTCCTCCATAAACGCTCAGCAGAGACACAAATTTCCCATGTCAAAGGTCACCAAAAGGCAGACACTGAAGTGGCTTATTGGAATGATCAAGCCGATCTCTTAGCCAAGGAAGCGGCACGTTTTAACTCCTCTTCAGATCAACCCGCTTGCCCGGTAAACCCAGTAGTGACTAGAAGCAAGGCAAAAACCTTCCACGACCGTCCTGCCATTCCCCCTGTATTTATAGATCTCGGGGACCTCCAAGCAAATGATGCCGATGTTCAGGATCTCCTCTCCAAGGGCAAAGATCCCACTGGGAGATACACCATCAGGGAAGAAGAGGGAGTTATTTGGGCTTTCGACACCACAGGGACCCGACACTGGGTTGTCCCTGTCGAAGTCCGGGCCGATTTAATTCAATTTATCCATGAGCAAGGACACCGGGGTAAAGAACCAACTCTGGAACGGGTCAGGGACGCGGGCTGGTGGCCGAGCATCCGCAAAGACGTGGCACAATGGGTGGATAATTGCCTCTCCTGTGCCATGGTTAACGCGGACTCTTCAGGCCCCAAGGCCCCCATTCAGCACCAGAGGGTAGAAGGGCCCTGGGCTCGGGTTCAAATTGATTTTATCGGACCTCTGCCTAAGACTCGCAGAGGGAACAAATATTGCTTAACTGTGATTGATCCATTCTCGAAATGGATCGAAGCATTCCCCTGCCACAATAACACGGCCTCCACTACGGCCCAACTGCTTTTTAATAACCTTTTTTCCCGTTGGGGTATCCCTAAGATCATCGATTCCGACCGCGGACCCCACTTTTTAGGTGAGGTCACCCAGGAGCTCTGTAAGGCTCTCGGAATTAAGCAGCGGTTCCACGTTGCCGCTCACCCTCAGTCTTCAGGGGCAATTGAACGCACAAACCGCACCCTTAAGGAAGCTCTGGCCAAGATAGTCACTTCCACAGGTCGCACCTGGGACGAAAAACTGCCCATAGTTCTCATGGCAATACGAGGGACTACAGCCAGACATGGCTACTCCCCTCATATGGTCATGACCGGGAGAAAGATGCGCATGCCTGAAGCCTTCTGGCTCCAACATGACATGCCAGGCGATCTGGAAACGCAAGTGGCACACGATATCTGGGTTAAGACTCTTATCCGGGACTTACTGGTTATTCACCTCCAAGTGGCTAACGAGTTAGGGCAGAGCCAACTGGCAGTGGATAAAAAGCTCGGCTGGGTGCGCAATCCTCAGCTTTGGGAACCCGGACAGCAGGTTCTATACCGGAAATTTAGCAGGAATCAGCATGCTCTCATGGCCAAATGGGCTGGCCCGGTCCCCATTGTGGATCGCGTAAGCCCTGCGGTCTACAAGCTTGCCATTCCCAGGAAGCATGGTCAGACGTGGTACAAGTTCTTCCATTCCTCTCAGCTCAAGCTGTGGAAGGGGAATCCAGTTCCACAACCTCCTAACCTCACTCCGGATCCCGGGGGAACTTCGCAGCCTATTGCCGCTGTTACCTTCGGACCTCACTTGCCCACAGACATTTTTGATCTTGTGCCTCTTTTCTCCCTTGGAGAGACCTGCCTTGCCTTTTAAATGCTTCCTCACGGCTTTAGTTGCCTTTTCGGAAGCAAGGGGGGGAGACCATGATGTGTATAAACTATGTTCCCTTTTAAGAGAAGCCGCGGGAGCGTGCAGTAAAAATCGCACCGGGCTTACGCATGGGAACCACTACACTCACCCCCAGCCTTAGGTAAAGGGAACCATACTGTGACTGCTTGGGTATGTCGACCACAGTATGGAAGCTCAGGAATTTCACTCACACACCCCTCAAACATTATATTACAGAATGCATCCAGGATCTTCCACCTCAGCAGCAGACAAATTGGTAAGATCATTAAAACTTGTATTCTTATTTGGATTGTCCTTGTTTTGTTATACCTCAGCAACACAAATAGCCAACCATACGGTAGTCTTGACCAAATGGAGATGCGTGGGAATAAACATGCCTTTTAGAATTTTTACCTGTGTAACAGGACGGCATGACAGAGCAGTCACACTCACACCCATAGATCGATGTCCACCACAGCAGCTCACACATTGCATCCACAGTCGCACCGGAGAAAAGGTGACTCTATGCACCTCCGGGAAATATTCTATGGATGAAATGGAAGTGGTCCTGTGTAAACAGTCACAAGCCAAAACCAACACCTCCACCATCGAATATACTGCTCCTACCCCCATCTCCCTATACACAGACATAGCTGTAATATCAGCTGCCGTGTGGGACATTGGCGATCCTTTAAAAGTAATCATTTCCATTGGCTCCCGACACTTCCATAACGACACAGAGGTCCCAATAACGCTCACGGACCCATTCGGCGAAGACATAGACCTAGAGCCACTGGCATGGGGCAAGCTCAATTGGCATTTTAACTGCTCTGCGTTAAAGCAGCAAGGTCCCCCAGACTGGACCCTACTTTTAAACACGTCTGTCTGCCTCAATGCCACCGATACTCTAAATCTTACAGCCATCGGAACAACAATTCTACAGCTCACTCATCAGGAAGGAAATTATACTTTAATAATTGGTGATGCAAATCACACACTAAATTTGGACCCACTTATCCAAAATGTAGACGCACTGGCCTCATTGGACTACCCGGTAGTGGGGGCACACACTTTAAAATTTAATCATCAAGAAACAGTCTTGATGCAGCCACAAATTTCAGTCAAAAGGGTCAATGTCAGCTTAAATGGGCTCGGCACTTCTTTCAGCCATGCCCTCTGTGACTCTTACTTACACATGACCCAGCAAGGTTGGGACAATTGGATCTTAATGTGGCGTAAAGGAGAGCTCTCTAGAAGGACTAAACGCGATCTTTCTGATTGGGTCGCACCCGTAGGAGCGGGCATGGCAGCCATAGATGCTGCAAACATAGAAGTGATAGCGAATAAAGCCTCCAAGGTTTCATTCGACATCTCTCAAATGAGCCTCCCTCTCACGCAATCATTGGATTCCCTTGCCCACGTGGAACGCTCCACCAATCCCCTGCTGGTTACTTGGGAACAAATCATGGAAAAAGATTTTACCAATCTCCTTGATGACATTCAGTCTTTACAAAACAATATCTCATTGGCTCTTGCCTGCACTCAAGCACAAACTCTTAATGTAGTCACTGCCATGACTATAATCAAACAAGCTATGGCTGGAGTTATACCCCTAGAAATAAGGGAATTGATTAAAGGAAATCTCACTGCCAGTGAAATCTCGCTCGAGCACTGGTGGTCGTTGGCAAACGCCTCTTTTGATGCAGTAACCCAGACCTTGCAATTGATTATAACCACAGTGACCGCGAAAGAAATTTTCCACATCTATCCAGTAGTTCCACTGGGTATTCAAGTTGATTCGGACACCGTATTATATGCCAGGAATAGTGACCGATGGGCTAAAGTAAGCTCATCAAGCTGGCATATGATCAATCTAGACGGATGTACCCATAAGGAAAACTTAGGCTTCATCTGTGATGACGAAGCCCTAGAAAAACATCACCCATGCCTAGTTCCCAAGAAACACGCCATATCTCACTGTCAATTTGACGCAGTCAGTGAGACCGGATCTACTATTATATATATAGGCAAAGCTTGTGTCTGTCTCAGAACTACCTGCGAACACATTCACCTCAATACACTATACTACCAACAAATGTTGCCTGGAATAAACAGATGCTTTTGTAATGTTACCTCCATCAGAGGGTGTGATTTTTATTTCGAAACCCCCATTTGGACACAACAAGAAATGGCCCTATCCCCAGAATTATATGACTCTATTGCTCCAGTGCCTTTGGGGTTAGGACTGGAAGCCCTACGGAAATTGCTCTCTCACCCGGACCTCCAAGAACGCCTGGCTCAGCTAAAGAAAGCGGGAGATAAAGCCGCCTTAAACGTTTCCCATAATGGTGCCAGGATTAAGGAACTGGCTGTAGAAATAAAAGAGGCTGGCAAACATAGCTGGTGGGAATCTCTTCTTGGTTGGTCGCCGACAACGACGGGATATTTAAATTTAATGCTCCACCCCATAGTCGTCATTTTGGCCTTCCAAATTATTTTGATAGTGGCGCTACTTACATTGACTTGTTGGGTGAGAAGACAAATCCACAAATTGGAAGCTCAATCTAAAGCCACGGACTTCCAAGCCTTGATGCACGTTGCATCTAAGGTTTCGAATTCCTAGCCCCTCCTTTCCGGCCTCTGACGTACCTTAACTGTTGCCCTTTTCCCTATGTTTGTCTATCTTCCTCCATTTTCAGACCCTTATGTGTGTTTATGTTTGTGTTTCTATTCTTTAACCGTTATTGGGTGGGTCTCTTAGAAGAGACCCATGAGGTAGGAAAATTGGTCTTTAGCAGCAGTCTATCGAACCCAAGGGAACATCAGCGAGACTACAAATGCAGCCGAAAGCGGTTCAGTCTCCTGCACATACTCAGAAGACCTCAATCTTGCTGCCTTTTTGATTCCTCTGTAGCATCGCTGGCACCAAAAAAACCATATTGTCAGGTCGCCAAGAAGCCAGTGGAGCTTTCTCAGGATGACTGAGATCCATTGTGGCAATATGGTCACGCTTTGAGGCCAGCGCGACGGAGCAGGCCAAGAGAGGAAGTGCAAATGTGCAGGTCCTACTGGAAAACCAGCGGGAGAAATGCAATCCTTTCAAAAAGGTTAAGGCAAGCCCTGATCTTTTTGTGCGAGCTCTCCCCTGGCAAGGACTTTTTCGATTATAGGACATAAAAGTATTGAATCATTTTTACCTTTGGGTTCCCAATTTGAAACCTCCTAAAGTATTTTTAATTGTGACATTGGCAGTTTTCAAAATAACAACTTATTAAACAAAAATTCGGTCTTCAGAAATTGAGAACCAGCGTGCTTTGCGGCAGCTCTATTTTGCATACACCCAGACACGTGGATCTTAAAATTAGTCCTCTCAAAACGTGTGCTATTACGTTGTATATCTTTTGACCGTTCCAATCCGTGCCCCGGACTTCTTTATTTTTGGTTTCACTTTTGCAAAAGTCTCCCACCAATGTTAGTACACCCTTTTTACGGTTCATAACCAACCACATCTTAGGATCATCACAAGCCTCTGCTTGTTCCCAAGAATTTTCCTTTTTTTTCTATTCTTTAACCAGTATTGGGCGGGCCGAAGCCCTAACGAACCATAGGGAGCAATGAGAGAAAGAAAAGGGAGATAGGGGGTGGGAGGACCGAAAGCATTTCTTCATGGGAGATCAGAAGAGCCGAGGGCGCATCCAAAGATGCCGTCGACAAAAGCTCCGTAGTTACATTTGTGGCTAGCACGAATGTCAAGCTGAGTAGGCGGCTTCTCCCGGTGGTGCGTGCAGAAGTTGGGTTCGGAAGTTACTCCGATTCCCCACCTCTCTCGCCCCATCTCCACCAGGCGTGCAATCCGATCGCCACTCGAGGCAGCAACGGGTGCCTGGGGAAAGGCCCCAAGGTTAGCTCGCTCCAGCCAGAACCTCCCCGGCCACATACTTCTGCATCTCTTTATGTTAGTGTGACCTCCTCCCTAACTATCTGCCCAAGCGATCCTCAACCCCAAAACACTCGGCCATCTCGGGGTGAGCTTCTTATTCGACCCTTGTGTTTCTAAAATATATTTTGCTCATGATATCTTTTCTCCCAGCATGCCCTTACTGACGCCCAATCTGCATAATCCGTCAATCATCATTAACTTATTTAGTCTTCATATGTACTTTCCTTTATTTATTTATTTTTATGAGCATGTAGCTTTGTCCACAAACTTTTTTTCAGTGTGCACGGTTTTGTTTTTGTCTCCGCCTCTTTGTTTTTGTGCACTCTACGGGCAAGAAATAAACCGTTTGTTTGCAAACCGAGTCTTCTGTTTGCAAAGCAAAACCGGTTGCTTGCCAAAACATTTTTGCTCTGTGCTTGCTTTTCTATTCTTTACCAGTGTTGGGAGGGCCGAGGCCCAGACGAACCGTGAGGAATCATTAGTGAGCAGGACAACAAGAACAAGGGGGACATGGAAGCCCGAGAGACGGCTCAGGAGGAAGAAGTAGGACAAACGAATCCTTTGTCTCCCTCTGCCATGCAGCCCCTCCAAGCCGAAATGATCTGGAGGACATGCAGAAGTTGGGTTCAGAATTTAAATCCGGCCCATGCTCTCTTTCACCAGGCGTGCAAGCTCTCCCTGCACGAAGCAGTGGAGAGTGCCTGGGAAGGACTCCCCGGTTAGGTCAGAACCCCGGACAAAGACCCCTGTCCCCTCTTTTTAACATCTTTCTAAGTTAAAGGGAGATTTTCGCCAGCTCTCTCCCTGACATGCCTGCAAGCTAAAACGTATCCTCGCTCCAACACTGGTGTCCAATTCGATTGTTTTTGATTTTTAATAAATTTATTTTTCTCGAAATGTTTGTGTATCCCAGAATGCCCAAACAATCCTCTCATTTGCATACGCAACAACCTCCAGCCGTAACATATACAGCAAAGTCCAAAACACGCGACCTTTGAGGGTTCTGCCTAGTGACTAGCTGCCCAGTCCGCTCCTCATTGGGTATGGGA
The DNA here is from genome assembly GCA_029233225.1 of Lepidodactylus listeri. NCBI lineage: Eukaryota > Metazoa > Chordata > Lepidosauria > Squamata > Gekkonidae > Lepidodactylus > Lepidodactylus listeri. The sequence goes on along the minus strand of JARCFY010000001.1, from coordinate 109,460,341 downwards.
CGGTACCACTGGGATCAGGTTTAGGGGGAAAAGATTGTTCTATTTTTGTACAGTATTAGGGGAGGGCCCCCCGAAGGGAGCCCTCCAAGCTAAAACGGGTACGCAGCTAATGGCGTCCCCGCGGAGCCACCCGGCTCCAGATAAAAGGTCAGAGTCGACCGGACGCAACTCCCGAACCCAGCTTTTGCATGCCCTGCCTGTGCGTGTGTGCGTCTGTCTCTCTCAGGCACACATCTCACAAATGCTCCCCAGGGTTCGGGAGGCGTGCCCAGAGACTCCGCCAACCCCGAAGGGTGAATACCTTGCCTGTGATTATTCCAGCCAGGACCCCAAGATGATGTGTCTTTCATAATACAACGATTCCAGATGTATGACCTGTTTTGACCTTTTCCGTATTTCTTGAATGCCTTTAGACACTCTGCTTGCAAAATCATTAAACTATGTTTTATTTTAATATCCTTTTTCCTTAATTTAAGTAGATACCCATGATGCTTTTAGATAGCAAGGGGGGGGCGACTCCTCAATATGCAAACCGGTCTCCTCCTTCCCGGCCGAAATGACTCGTGTCCGTGCCGAGGAGGGACGGGCATAGCCGAGAGCTTCATGAGCTATTGATTAAGACCCGAGTGGCTGCCGAAGAGCCGAAGACATACGAGTCCTGGTGTTCCATTAGATACAATGTAAAGCGCGCCTCTCTCCTGTTCAAACAGCACCAGTTGCCCTGTTCCAACAGAAAAGCCTTGCCGCTCAGGAGAGATGGACGAAGAATTGTTTGTAACCATTTTATTTCCTTGTACATTCCTTGTGGAGTATTTTTATTGATACAAATGTGTGCACTTCCGCTATAAGTATTAAATGCTTTATGTATAGATAATACCCTTATAAGAAATTTATAATGCTTCTATAAGGCTTTTCACAATGAATTTAAAGTAAGCAATTTTTAGAATTACTTTTAATATTTCAGTTAAGGATGATTCTGCTATTTAGAGACCTAAATATTTCTACATAGGCTTCCTTGGTGGTCTAATGCACAAAGCCTTGTTTTTATGTCCGCCCCAGCAACAATTTGGCATTTTTATTGCGATAGATTTTTGTCATCTTCTGGGTCCGTCCCTTGCCAGCTCTTTCTTCCAGGATCGCCATCATGCAGTCTGTCTCAGTTTTCATCATCGTATCGCTCATATTCGGAGACCTTCACCTGACGCCTTCAGGTCTCCGAGGGGGGGAAATGTTGGCCAGCAAGGCACTCTTCTGTGCTCTTATGGATTTTTATCCATAAGTTTGAACTCTGTGTCGCCAGCAGTGGAAGGGACTTGCGCTTTCTTCTCCACATAGGAGCCAGCTCCAGCCCAAGCCAGGAGGCTGACACCCCAAGCAGTTCACCCAAGACAAGGACAAAGGATTCCTCTTGCCATGAGGCCTCCTTCTGTTAGACATCCGCTGGTTAACCCCCACTCCTCAATATACATCTGAATAAGTTATGCTAACAAGACTGCCTAGCACCTACTGTGCCAGCCATCAGATACTTGGCTAAAACCATCAACTGACAATAAGTATGGCCAGGTGAGTCATCAGACCCCAGACTCAGTGTCTGTTTCCTGGTGAAGTCATACTTTTGCAACACTGACCAAACCCCTGGACCTCCTCCCTTTGTTCACCTGTAACCTATAGCAAGGTCCAACAGGGACGGACCGCCTAGTAGGAGTGTTAGTGGGTTGTGGTCTGCAAAGCCCGCCCCAAGACCCCCAATAAAAGTCCAAACCCAGAGTCACTCGCTCTCTTGAGCCATCGCCCTCTATCTTACCTATTGACCCTTCAGTCCAGCTTTCTGTCCCCAACCCTTGCCTCCATCTTTAAACCCTTTTTCTCTCTCTGGACTCGCGATCCAGGAGAACCACGTGGTCTTGCCGGTTCAAGCCTCGTGGCCCCATAGCTTTTATACCTTTCCTCCCAAATCCAATTCATCTAGACATCGGACAACGCATCTAAGGTAACGTGCTTTCCCCACCAACGAAACCTGCTCATGCAAAAGTGCTATTTTCTCTCTTTATTTTATTAGGCCTGTAAGAGTGTGTGTATGATTACGATTTTTGTATGCTTGATTACATGATCCAGTAAACAACATTGAACTTGGAACTCGCCTCACGTGCCTCTTTCCTTGAGATCTCCCGGGAGGGGTGGGACCCTGGTATAGTTGGCAAGAACCCGTGTATTTTGCTGATTGCTAAACGTAAATTAAAGCAATTCGGCTAACAAGAGGGGCGCAGAACTGACAGTATGCATTACTGTGTAGGAGACCTGCCACCAGGCCCAGCACCAGCAATTTCTAATTTTGTGGTTTTCAGTCTTTCTGAAATGCATTTATGTTTGAAAATCGGTGGGCACATGGGGGATGCCAGAAGGTAGCCTTGCCTATTGTGCAAAAAAACCTGGCACTGGCCCTGCTGGTCTTGATCTTAGATGTATACCGCACATAGATAAAATCATATTTACATAAAATTCCTTATATGAGGCTCCTTGAATTGCAGTTAAAATGCTTTAATGGAGTACTTTCTTTGTGTAAGAGAGTCATAGCAAAAATCTGTGTGAAGCATCAGGCCACAAACTGAACACCCCCCACATGGAAAATTGCCAGCTGGTATATTCCTACCATTTACTCCATTTTGTATTGCAGGGGATGATTTTAAACTGCTTTTAACAAGCATGTCTCTCTGGTTTTTAGATCTACAATAAGCAAAGAGGGGGGCTGCCTCACATCTGGGAATGTTGGCAAGTAGGTGCCAATGTTTTCTGATGATGTTGCTAACTTGAGATGATCTCCCATCATAGGTTTAATCCTCTGGGTTTAGGCCACAATCTCTTCTTCATGGACCTCTGCACATCTGGACAGGTAGTATCACCCCATAACCCCTCCATTAGCTATCAATCACCTCTGCTTCCTTAGGTCTGTATTGTGTGTGTGAATGTTTGACTATTGTTTGTATGCTTGAGAATATTTAGTAAAGAAATCATTATTTTAGCCACCCATTCTGTGTCTATTCCTGGGTTCTTGGGAATTCTAATTCTGATATACACAGGTCTGATCCTATAGTTATGCCAATTGCTCATTAATATCATAATTCCCCAATCTATTATTAAAGAACAGAGCAATTTGGCATGCTCCTGAGCTATACTTACTGTGTTTGGGTGGACATATTTTATTCTGCATTAGTGACTGTTTTCCTTTGAGCCAGAGGAAGGCTTTTACTCTGGGTAAGAGAACCTGGAACATGAAGGTGTGATCCTGGGCATGTGTTAATTCTGGGTGGCAGATGTGCCAAAAGTCCATCTTCCCACATTAACTTTAACCCAAGGGAAACAACAGCAAAGTCTGCTTCTGACCCACATTATAAAACTGAGGATTTGTCAAAAGGCCTTTATGGCCTGAGGCCAGAGTTGCTGAAAGCAGCAAGAAGCCAAGATAAATATTGCTTTCCTTCCCAAAAGCAGAAAGCAGCATAAATATGACAGTTTCTCTTGTTTTATTCACTTGTTTAGCTTGTGCTGTTTGCTTGGGGTTTTTTGTTCTAATTGTTAAATTAAAGTACTTTATATTTCTTAAAGCTTTTTGTTATTTTTGCACTGGAAGGAGGCCTAAAAGTTTATAAGTAACGTAAAATGGGGAAAAGGTGGGAGTGGGAAGTGATATACGACTCTGTATTTAAATTTGAATTTTGAAAGAAGTGACTTCAGAGAAAGAGGCAGGTTTGGGAGAGTGCCCGGCAAGTGACATAACAGGAAGAGGTTTGCTTTGGTATAGTGTGCTGGAAGTTACATCATCAGAAGGGGGTGGGGCTTCGGAAGTGACATCACAGGACATGACATCACAAAGGTTTCCTGGCTCCACTCCCAAAGTCTCCTGGCTCCCCCCCAAAGTCCTCAGATATTCCCCAAGTTGGACCTGACAACCCTATCTGAGATCCAGCTAAGCATGAATTAAAACAACCCTACCCAAAGTTCAATGGGAGTTGAATTCCTTTGAAAAGTAGGGCAGGCACAATGGCATCCACCTGCTGGGGAATGAATTAAGCATTAAACAATTTGTAGCACATGACTCTTTATCTCCTTCCTTTATTCTTTAGTTACCTTTAGTTATTCAGTGGGTACATCAACTTCTACATAGTAAGAGAGACAGATAGTGTGTATGCTTGACCAAATTCATTGCTTTTTTAAACTCTCTGTTTAGAATTTACTAAGAAAGTAAGAGGAGAAAATACAGCTGCTTCCCATAACGTGCCTTCTACAACTATAGTCACTGTGCCATTGAAAATCCTTCACTGTGAAATGAAACTGAGTTCCACGTTGCTCAAGGAGAAGGAAGAACAACATCTTTAAGATATAGCTGCCTTATAGTGTCATGCTCATATAAAGGAAACAAATATTGAGGTGGAGGAGATGTACAGACCCCTACTGGGGAATTCTTGATTGATTGCTGAGTCTCTTAGCCAATCCTGTAAGACTTCTAAATATCTCATTTGTGAGCTCTATTTGTACATTCCCTAGTGTCTGATACTGCTCCTCCTAATTCCCTTTGATATATAAATGCAGGCACTTGCATGAATAGGGTTGTTTCTTGCAAGCCAAAATTCTAAACCACAATTTAACCCAGGTTTTAACCCACAATTTAATCCTAGTTTATGTGAAACAAATAAGCCTAGATTTATGATGGGACCTTCATGCATTTATATGTCAACAGGAATTCAAAATTTATTTCAAACCCGAAATAGTTTATTGTTTTCCATGCAAGAAGGAAGTGTGTGGAGAAGAGGCAAGCATGTGCATATGACCACAAACCACATTTATGTACATCTCAGCTTAACTGAAGCTTCCTGTGATTGGATGTCTGTATGCATTCATATGAGAGTAATTTCTAGCTAGACTTTATGCTGTTCTTTTTGTATATTTTAGGAGTGTTATTTTATTGCTTTTATTCATAGTTGTAAGTTGCCTCGAGACATTTATTTTTCAAGTGGCGATATTCAGTACCACTTGCATTTCATCACAATCATTCAGTCTGATTGTGAAGGTGTTATTTTCTTTATATTCAAAGTATTAGGAAAAAGTGAAAAAAATGCTTAATGAGATTTATAGTGATGTTTTGTTCTAGGTTTCTTAAGAGAGGCAACTGCTCTGTTCAAATCGAGTTTTGAAGGGTGTTTGGCATAGTTTGGGAATGATGATATCCAAGGAGACAATATGGAGGCAGTTAAGTCACTTCTGCAGTATCTGCAAAATCTAACAGATAAGAAGAAAAATAATATGCTACTAACCAAAACAATTAAAAGCAAACAGACTTTTTTCCCTGAGTACACAAAGAAGAGTCAATATTAGATAAGAATGGAAATCAAATAACACTATCCTGAGATTGTGAGATATGCAATAATTGTGTTCTATTGATCTTTAATGAAAAGGGAAAGTAAATAATGATTACAGTACATTTCAGCAAGAACGTAAGATAATCAAGGGAGAGAATTAACAAGAGAGTAAGTATACTTAGATAAACATAAAGCCTCAACTCATGGCTAATTCTTCCTGCTGTTCTGCTTATAGCAGCTGTTGGTTTTATTTCAGCACAGATTGTCTTTCTGCATACTTTTAAACCATTCAGACTGCTGTGGTTGAGCTAGTGCCAATGTACTCTGATGGCTCTGTGTAGCATCTGCCACTCAGTACATAGTGGTATGGCTAAAAGTTATCATGTGTTGACTGAAAAGTGGAACTGCCACAAGTAATGAGCATTGCCCCTTAGTAACATCTCCCAAATAGAGTCTTCTATCATGTTCAATTGAGTATGAATCACTGGGCAGGCCCCAAAGCCAGGTGACAAGTTTCATTCTAGGTTTTCTGACATTACATGAGAACAAACAAAGCAGGTTTTCAAGAAGATGAGTGCAAGAAACAAACTTATTTGATTGTGGTCTTATGGACCAATTTGTACTACTGATTTTAATGCTCTGTTATTATAAAGTGTGTTTCAGGCTCCTGTGAAGCAAAGTGTGTGTGAATTGACTACGTAATTCTTTGACAAGATTTCTGCCACAAGGAGCAGGATGTTTCAGGGTTCAATTCATTCAAAACAAATATTTGTAAAAGAAAACTCTTTGAATAATTGATACTTGGAAATGAGATTGTGTGTTCCAGCTGTCAAATTTACCAACATAAAAGTCAACTAGAAATAGAATTTTACTATCCAGCATAGATAGGAGAGAGCCAGCTTGGTGTAATGGTTAAGAGTAGCAGACTCTAATCTGGAGAACTGGGTTTGATTCCCCACTCCTCCACATGAACCCTGCTGGGTGACCTTGGGCCAGTCACAGTTCTCTCAGAACTCTCTTAGCCCCACCCACCTCACAAGGTACCTGTTGGGAGAGGAAGGAAAGGAGATTGTAAGCCACTTTGAGACTCCTTAAGGTAGAGAAAGACAGGATATAAAAACTAACTCTTCTTCTGTCCTCACTGGAAAAAATTACTACACATGAAGACTAATTTAACTTGACTTTATTTATTTTTAAATAGGGAAGCTACTTCAGAGAACAAGCCTAGAAAGCAGAAAATGTGAGCTTTTGGGCCTGGGTTTAATAGAAAATAAAATGAGTTTGATGCAGACTTGGGAGACAAGAAATGGAACAAGCCCTCAAAAGTGCTAAGCATAATAGCCAGGCAAACACAGTCAAGAGATAAGATTGTTGTCCAGGTAAAGGCCTACAGCCTAGCCTGACTTGAAACCAATGGACAGCTGTCCAGAGGGCAGCAGCGTTTTTGCCATCCCAAGCAGCAATATTGCCACGCCTCTTCCAAATTGTGGAGTTTGGCTGTTGCAGCAGGAGGGTCGGCAACTCTTATCTATTTCCCCTGTGGAGACTCTACCGATCTTGGAAGTAGATGGTGATGGTGGCAGCAGCAGTAAGTATGTGGGAGGAGGTGTTCCTTCTCCTATGCCTCCAATGTGGTCTCCAACCCTGTTTTGGAGTATAGCAGCAGTAGCAGAAGTGGGTGGGTAAAAGTCTTGCCATGCATCTCTCACCAGCTCCAAGGCAGGCTGCAGTGCCTCTGCCATCTCTTTTGTACCCTGGTAGCAGTGGTGTGGGTCTAGTGGCAGGTGGCATCCAGCAAAAGCCATGCTGGTTTCCTCTGCAGCTTTGGCATCCTAAGCAGTGCTTGGGTCATTTGGATATTGAACCAGCTCTGGGGGTAGAAGTCAATCTGGAACTTGAAAAGTCATCATATAGGGCAGAAACCTTTCAATCTGCCTATATGGGGACTAAACTAGATATTGGGAGTCTTATGATCAAAACTACCTTTAAAAAAATATTGTAAATTTTAACAGTGCCATTTTAAACCTCCAATTTGTAATCACCATGGCACATTGGGAGAAAGGTTAGCCTCTTCACCCATGCTTTTCCCCAGACTGAAATGGCTCCATGGAATTCTTATTTGCCCCATTAGAGCAAACATACTGACACTTTTTGTGTATCTAATTTGTTGTGTATCTAATAAATGTTGTGTATCTAATAATGTTGTGTATGCTTTGAAAGGCCATATCAGGTTAGGAAAACAGCTCGGGGGAGGGTTAACCATCCAGATTTGCATGACAAATTGGGCCCACAGACAGCTGCCATTTATTTATTTACACAGTCACACCAGTCTCCAATGGGGATCCAAAATGGCTTGTATTTCTCCTCTCCTCCATTTTATTTTCACAAGTACAACCCTGTGAGGTAAGTTAAACTGAGACAGTGAGACTGGTCCAAGGTCACCCTGGTGAAATTCCATGGCAAATTACATGAGGATTCAAACCATATTCTCTCAGATCTTAATCTGACCCTTTTTGGATGTCCAGGCTCAGAAATCCCAGCATCTCAGCTATTTTAGCTCGCCACCTGGAATAACAGACAATACATCCACTGTTTCTTGTGTGTAGACCCAGTATCCCTTTGGATGGGACAAAAATAGGTGCACATTTTAGCTTTTTCCCCTTAGAAACTGTTAAAGTGGTGCAATTGCTTTTGAGGTTGTCATTTTAGGTGTATATAAATCTATCTTTTAAAAAATCAAATGTTTTCTTCTGGTTAATAAATGCTGGAGGAGGAGGGGAGTACAGCATCTGCACTCCTTCATGCCACGTAAAATGATTTTCATTTAGTGTTGGATGCCCCTAAAGCATTTTTAAAGTTTAAGCACAAAATTGGACATGGAGACACTCATCCTGCAGCAGAACCATAACTCAGATTTTGCTAGGTATCTTACAACTAGTTCCAGTGATAAATGGAACAGTTTCTAGGAACTAGCTAGCACAAATAATGCTTTGGATTGCTCGTTGTGCTCACTTGGAAAGCTGAAGGATCCATTTTTCTTCTAACCCTTAAGGACACAACTGCATTAGTCTTTCTAGCTCTAATCCAATCAGTGACATTTTTTCCCTCTTGCGGGTAAATGGCCAAGTAGTGCCACTGTCTATCATTATAAGAAACAGGGTGTAAAATTTTTAGTGTGACTTAGAGCTTCTGTCTTTGTTCGTAATCTGCTTTACTGAATCGCAGAAGGGGGGGGTACAAATATGGGATACAGCAACAATTTTGGAATACAGGGGCTTAAAGCTTTGGTTACACATCCCCATTTAAATATTCTTAATCAAAACTTGACAAACATAGTACATTTTAAGATAATACTGACACCACTTCCTTATCAATTCCACTGAGCAGCATGGATTAAGTGTTTGTGTAAAGATGATGGGGGAGATGAAAGGATTTGCTCCATGAGTAGAAAGCAACCATGGCACCATACATAATTTTGCTCCAGAAGATATTCAGAATTGATTACAGTGTTAAGACAGGCAAATAGTTGACAAGTTACAACCCATTGATTTCTAGGCTTCTTGGTTTTCAAGCAGGACTAGTACACACTATGGGCACAGCTAATGACTTCCTGATCTTGGCCAATTAAATACCCATTCAAAAGATGCCTGTCATTATACAGAAGTATGGTGGGGAAGTCATTCTGAAAGTATAATGGAATATTAAAATCTGCATATTCCTCTGATCTCCTTTCAGTGTTCTTGTTGCATGCAGTGACTAGGGAGGCTCTCCATAGGCTGCCACCATTCTGGTATGGGTCTGCTTGGGAGGGCCCAGAGCACCCACCCAACCCCGTATCCGCTTTTTCCCAGTAGGGTGTACTTTATATGCAACCAAATGAGGTGTGAGGACCCAGGCAGAATCATTTTATTTTACAGGTCTAGTAACAGCTGGTTTTCAAATAATTTGAAGAATAATGAGAACAGTAAAGGTAAATAATAAACAAATAAAAGAACCCTAATGTATCTATCTAAACTGTTCCTAGATGTCTCTTGGTGATTGGCTTCACCCTTCCTGGATGAGGGATCCCTCCATCTGCAGCAGCTTCTCCTCAGCTCTGCTCCCTAGGAGCACTATGGGTGAGGCCTCTTATTCCTTCTTCCTAGGCACCATCCCCTACTCCTCTACTGGTTCAAGGTTTCCCTCCAAATACCCTACTAACTAATCACAGGGTCCAAAGGGGGGTTGGGAAATGTAGGCTCTGTAACCACTCTAGTTAGGGTTGCCAGTTCCCCTCTAAGTCCTCAGGGGGGGACTTGGGGGAAGCATTACTGGAGGGGGTGGGGAGCCCCTAACCTGATGACATCACACAGAAATGATGTCATCATGTTGGGGAAAGGTGCCCTGCCTCTCCCCAGCATCTTTTAAAGGTGTCCTTTAAATGCTGCTGGGGAGAGGTGGGGGGAGGCTGTGTGCACCTGCATTCCAAGCCCTGAATTCAGGGCTTAGAGTGCAGGTGCACGGCCCCCACTGCTTCCTAGCAGCATTTAAAGACACCCTATAAATGCTGGTGGGGGGAGGCCATGCACACTTGCATTTCAAGTCCCAAATCCAGGGATTAGAGTGCAAATGCACAGTCCCCCCCCACTTCCCAGCAGCCTTTAAAGAATCCTTTAAATTGTCCTTTAAAGTATCAAACTTACCATTCCTGGATAAGGTGCTTGAGAGAGCGGTGGCCGAACAACCCCAGGCCTTCCTGGATGACGCTTCCATCCTTGATCCTTTCCAGTCCAGCTTCCGCCCTGGTCATGGAATGGAGACAGCTCTGGTTGCCCTTACAGATGATCTCCATAGACATCTGGATCGAGGCGGTGCAGCACTGCTGTTGTTATTAGATTTAACAGCAGTGTTTGATACAGTTGATTATGATCTTATGACCCACCGTGTCACCAATGTAGGAGTCCAGGGGACTGCCTTGAAATGGTTTTCCTCCTGTCTCCATGGTTGGGGACAGTGGGTGGCACTGGGCAAGAGGCTCTCCCCATGGTACCTGCTAGAATGTGGAGTGCCACAGGGGGAGATCCTCTCACCAATGCTATTTAACATCTATATGCACCCCCCTCGCCCAGTTAGTCCAGAGTTATGGGCTGGGTTGCCATCAGTATGCTGATGACACCCAGCTTTATCTGTTAATGGATGGCCATCCACCCTCCATTCCTGGAAATCTGGCTGAGGCATTGGATGCTGTGGCTGGATGGCTGCGGCAGAGTCGATTGAAGTTAAATCCATTGAAGACAAAGGTCCTGTACCTGGGTTGTGGGGTTTTGGAGGTGGGCACCAGGCTTCCCACTCTGGAAGGGGCACCTCTGGTGCTGGCTCAGTTGGTGAAGAACCTGGGAGTAATACTGGATACCTTGTTATCTATAGAGGCCCAGGTTGCTGCAGTCACCAGATCTGCATTTTTCCATCTTAGGCAGATCAGGCTACTAAAGCCCTATCTCTCCCCCCCCAGGACTTAGCTACAATGACCCATGCAATGGTCACTTCCAGGCTTGATTACTGCAACTTGTTCTATGCAGGCTTACCCTTGAAGCTGATATGAAAATTACAGCTGATACAAAATGCGGTGGCACACCTGCTGACATCGATGCCTGTGCGGGCTCACATTTGGCATGTGCTCTGTCAGCTGCACTGGCTGCCAGTTGAGTACTACATCCGCTTCAAGATGTTGGTAATTACTTCCAAAGCCTCAGACAGCCTGGGACCAACATATCTAAGGGACCGCCTCTTCCCATATATGCCTCAAAGAGTGTTACACTCTGATAGTCAACATCTCCTGGTAATCCCTGGCCCAAAAGACGTCCGCCTAGCATCGACCAGGGCCAGGGCTTTTCCTGCCCTGGCCCCCACCTGGTGGAACATGCTCGCTATTGAGATCAGGGCCCTGTGGGATCTTATTCAATTCCACAGGACCTGCAAGACAGCTGTTCCACCAGGTCTTTAGCTGAGGTAGCGGGTGTCCACATATGCCCCCCCCCCAAGGTTGCAGTCTCTCATCCACTGATAACCAGCCATACCAGTTACATCAATGGGCCAGATTCTCCCTACGGCAAGCATGACTAGTGATTTTATATGTTTTAACTTCTTTTTAATTTTATTGTACTTATTGAAATGTTGGGACTCACCCTGAGCCTGTTTATGGGATGGGCAGGATATAAATTCAATAAATAAATAAATGCTGCTGGGTAGAGGCAGGGGGAGGCTGTGCACACTTGCATTTGGGGCTTAGAGTGCAGGCACACAGCCCCCACTGCTTTCCAGCAGCATTTAAAGACATCCTTTAAATGCTGCTGGGGATAGGTGGGGGGAGGCCATGTATTCCTGCATTCCAAGCTCCAAATTCAGGGCTTAGAGTGCAGATGTGTGGCCCCCACCTCTCCCCAGCAGTGTTTAAAGGATATCTTTAAATGCTGTTGGGAAGTGGGGAGGAGAAGGCCAGGTGGTAACTCTTGAGGGCGGAGATTTCCCCTGCCTGCCAGCTGGCTGGCAGGCAGGCAGGAGCCCCTCCAAATTGGGCAACTCCTGCCAAATTGTGGGGTCTGGCAACCCTAACTGTAGTACCAGTTTCCCTGGGGCCACTAGGCCTCACTACATAGGCCCATGCTCATGACAGTTCTCTTTTTGGTGAAAGATTAAAAAATGACCTATGTTTATTGAAGAGTACTGGACTCGGGCAACCAGGAACAGTGAAATCATGAAACCTTTACTGAGTGATTCAGCATGCCCAGTACATGGTCAGAACGAGCATGCTTCCAGGGCTCCAGGGCCCTCATTATATGCTGGCCGGAGCCACACCTCCGGCCGCACCCAAAAGACCTGATAGGGGCTTTACATATGCGCATGTTTGTCATAGGTTCCCTGGAGGAGCCTTTGGCTGCATTGGCTCCCCAGGGAGAACCTAGGTCCCACATTGGTGGAGGCTTTGAATCCAGATGTCTATTGTTCCTCCAGATTCAAGCTCCCCTCTCTGCCTGACCATGTGCTCTGGCCATGCGGCGGGTGCCATTACCTGGGAGCACATGGCAGGCTGGTTGTTACACAGAACATACTACATTACACCCCTCCCCCCATAGTCCGGACTGTCCCTTGGCAAACATAGTCTCTGAGGTGCACAGGACATTTCCGTTCTCTGTTTGAGTGGCGTGGGGTTGCCGGAGCCACCTGTGTAGGGAGCAGAGATTTGGGGATATCTGCCACGGGCTGAGCTGGGTCTGGTGCTGGCGCAGGGACGGTGACTGGGATGATGTCTGGGCAGGCAGCTTCTGTGGAGTCCTCCTGCAGAGTCTCGACCAGTCGTGGAGTGGGTGGATCATGTGTCTCTGGTACCTTGGGTTCCACATCTGAGAAGTCCAGCCCTGGATCATCCGTGGAGAAGGCGTGCAGGTGGCGGCAAAGCTGGTCCATGTGGCGCCTCCACCATTGTACTTCCTTGCCCATGACTTCATAGGAGAGGGGACCGGTGACATGGATAATCTGCCCTGGCAACCACAGGGGGCCCCGAGCATAGTTGCAGACATAGACCGGGTCCTCCAGCATGAACCCTCTGGGAGCTTTGGGGATGTTGGGTTCTTTGGAGGCACCCGGTGCCCAATCGGGGTGGAGCTGATTGAGCTGGGTTGTCAGCTGGCAGCCCATGAGCAGCTCTGCGACCAGTAGCCAAGTGAGGGGTGGTGCGCTGGCCGAATAGGAAAGCCATTAACTTGAGGGTTTCCGGTCGGAGGAATGGAGGTCTGACATGCTTTGCAATTGTGCAAGGCGGACAGCGGCTCTTATTGACAGCTCGGGTGGATCAATCCACCTGACGCAACCTCACACAGGTAGTGTGAGGACTAGCAAGCAATATAATCCAGGTTTGAGCAAGCTCGGTGAAGGAAAAGTCTCGGAGGAGACTTTTACAACACCTTGAGCACTGCAGCCGAAGAAGGTTCCTACAAGTATCTCTAAGGAGCCGAGCTGAGCTGATTAAATCAGCATAAAATCTCCAATTCCTCTGATTCCTTAACAAAGAAGACAAAGTTTAAACATTGGGACCACATCTGAAGCGAAGTAACAACATAAGGTAACGGGAAAAAAGTTTTTGCCTTACTATTACCACGTTTTGAAACACGAAAAGCAGATCTGGTGAAGCAATAGACTGTTGCAGATTGGATGAGTGCAGTTTTGAAACATTAAACAGCTGAATTTGAACTTAAAAAGCCAAAAAAACAAGTTGTTTAACATTCCTGCGGTTAAGAAGAGTCGGGAGGGGGAGCCAAGCATCGCGAGACAAAGAGGGGAGGAGGAAACCAAGCATCGCGAGATCAAGCTGTGAGGACTGAGACAGGAAGTGACGGCTTGAGGAGCAGACAAGAAGGGAAACGGAGAAGAACCGGAAGAGAGCAAAGGGGACTGCCGGACCAAAAGGACTACAACAGGAAGTGACGTGTGGAGAGCAGACAAGTAAGCAAGAGGAAGGGACAAAAGGAAACTACGGCAAGCCAGAAGCAAGGTAAAAAGACTATAACCTTTGACACAAACCATAAAGAAGTTGCGCCCGCCATTTTGGATTTATAAAATTTTTAAACAGTAATATCTCATAAACTATATAACTTAGAAGGCTGAAACCAATGAAATTTGACTTGGCAAGACTAGCTTGTGTGAACACATTAATCAGTGTTTGATTTGGAAAATAAAATAAAATCGATCTTTTTTAAAGAGACAAGACGGACCGCGGACTAAGATCAAGAGCAGCTACATGGTCCTCTCCTACAATGGCAGCAAAAAAAGAAAAAGAACTACTAGCTGTTATGGAAGCAATGGAAAAAAAATGTTAGACGCTATAGGAGAGGTAAATGTTAAAATGAATGGCATAGCTGCACAAGCAGACAAAAACTTTATAGACTTAAAAGCAGAATTTCAAAAATTAACCACAAGAACACAAGACATTGAAACTAAAGTAAAAGAACTGGAAGAAAGTACTCAAAAGACAATGAGAGACAATGACAGAATGGAAAAGATGATGCATTATAAAGACATGCAAAACCATTTGAGATTCAGAGGGATTGAGGAAAAAATGAATGAAGACATTTTTATAAGAATGCAAGAAGCATTAGCAGATTTTTTACAAGAACAGGAAGAGGTTGTTAAAGTACACATGGATCTTGTTTATAGAGTCAATTCTACATATGCAAGAGACAAAAATATACCAAGAGATGTGGTTGTCCAATTTACAATGAAAAGGACAAAAGAACAAATCTACAAGAAGTGTTTTACTGATCCCTTTGAAATAGATGGAAAGAAAATTATAGTAATGAAAGAACTGCCTAGAGCAATACTGCAAGAAAGGGAAAAAATTAAGTGTCTGATGGATAAATTGAAGGAGAAAAAAATCAGATTCCGCTGGGAAATACCTCAAGGATTAAGCTTTTACTATGGCAACACCAGAGTAGTGATTAAAAGCACAGGAGAAATGTACGCATTTCTTGGAGAAAATAAAGATGACCTTGGTGATATTTAATAATATATCAAGATGGATTACAAAGTACTTACATGGAATGTAAATGGACTTAATTCACCCCAAAAACGTAGAATGGTAGGGCATTGGCTGGAGAAACAAAAATGTAGTGTAATATGCATACAAGAAGCTCATCTTAAAAAACAAGACCACAAATATTTAATAAGGAAAAAATTGGGAGAAGAATTTTATTCTTTAGCAAGCAATAAAAAGAATGGTGTTGTAACATATGTCAAAAAAGATTTGGAACCTAAAGTAATATTTAAAGACAAAGAAGGAAGATATTTAGCTATTGAAATCTCACTACAAGGACAGAAAACTTTGATTGTGAATATTTATGCCCCAAATGGAGCCAAAGAAATGTTTTTTAAAGAATTACAAATGGAAATGGATAACGTAAATTATGATCAAATTATGATGTTGGGGGACTTTAATGGAACTGTGAATAACAAATTAGACAGGCGCTCTAAGAGAAAGGATGAGGCATTAGGGAAGCTTCCAAAAAACTTTTTTGAACTGATAAAACAAGAGAAGCTGGAAGATATTTGGAGGAAAGCTAACCCACAAGGAAAAGACTTTACCTTTTATTCTAATAGACATGACTCACATTCAAGAATTGACATGATTTGGATTACTACTAATTTAATGTTTAAGACAAGAAAAGTGGAAATTCTACCCAGAATAATTTCAGATCATAATCTGTGTTTATGGACTGCTGGCCAGGTAAAAAAACAAAAGAGATGGAGAATAAATGAGGACTTACTAGACAACCAAGAAATAGTTAAAAAATTACAGGAAGAAACAGACCTATACTTCCAAGCAAATATACAGAAAAAAGTAAAAATTCAAACCGTATGGGATGCATATAAAGCAGTGATGAGAGGACTATTGATATCTTTAAATGCAAAAGATAACAAAAAGAAAAGAGAACAATATGAAAATATCGTGCAAGCCATTAAAACAAAAGAAGAAGAACTGAAGAGCAGACCAGGGAAAAAGAAACTGCAAAAGGAAAACTGGATGTAACAAGACCAAGCAAAAGCTATTTTGAACCAAGAGACGTACTGGAACCTAAAAAAACTCCAACAAAAGGCATTTGAAGGTGCAAATAAACCCGGAAAATATTTAGCATGGCAATTAAAGAAAAAACGTGAAAACAAATTTATCACTAAAGTGATAAGAGATAACATTGAGATAATAGATAATAAAGGAATAAAGAGAGAATTTTTTAAATATTATGCAAAACTGTTTAAGAAGGAAAACAAAGACAGAAGAAAGATCAAAGAATACCTGCAAACATTAAAGTTACCAAAACCAACAGAGGAAATTAAAGAACAATTTAACAACTATTTAACTATTTAACATATTAACCAGAATATGTCTAACAAATGTTGGAAATGTAAAAAGAAAGAAGGTTCTTTTTATCATATGTGGTGGACTTGTGATAAAGCAAAGACTTATTGGTCTATAATACATGCAGAAATGGAAAAAAATTTGAAATGTACATTTAAGAAGTTGCCTGAAATGTTATTGCTTGGACTTAAACTAGAAGAGATAAATGTAAAGAAAAGGACAATAATATGGTATATGATAACAACAGCAAGAATGGTGTATGCACAAAATTGGAAAAATGAAAAAATACCAGATGTGTGGGAATGGTTGAAAAAATTGTTATATATGGCTGAAATGGATAAATGGACTAGAAAGTTGAATGACCTGTACTCAGAGACCTTTTTAGAAGATTGGAAAGATTTGAAAGAATATGTTGAAAAATACTGGGACATGAAAAATTACATCTATACATGGTTATTATAACATAAAGCAATAAAATTAGAGTATATGAATGTATTAAGGATAATTAGATAATGAAGTTGTTTTTATTTTAGAATTATATAAGAATATAGAAAGTAAGAATTAGTATACAAGTATTTTTAAGATATATGACCGTTACCAGAAATGTAAACATAGATATAAGTATTACTATTTTGGATAATGTGGAAAATGTGTTATGCTTCAGATGTGGTGGGAAACCGCCAATACAAGATAAAAACAAGATTATACAAATAGAGCAAAATGTGATATAATATGGAAAAAAGGATTTGTATAAGATAAATGTATTAATTTTAATGTGTTGAAAAATAAAAAAAAAATTACAAAAAAAGAAAAAGGAAAGCCATTAACTTAAACCCCAGATCCCCCTGGTCCATGTGCCTCAGTGCCTCCTTAGTGGTGCGGACCATTCGCTCTGCTTGGCCGTTCGTGGCCAGGTGAAAAAGGGCAGCTCTCACGTGCCAGATGCCATGGAGCTCCACAAAGCGTTGGAATTCTGCGGAGGTGAAAGCCATGCCGTTGTTCGAGACGATGGTGTCCAGCAGGCCATGGGTGGCAAAGATGTGCCACATTGCTCGAATGGTGGCTTTAGAGGAGGTGGTGTGCACCAGAATGACTTCCAGCCACTTGCTGTAGCTGTCAACTAGTATAAAGAAAAGCGGCCCCTGTACTGGGCCCGCAAAGTCCACGTGGAGCCAGGACCAGGTGCATTGGGTGGACTCCCAGGGGCGGACGAGAGCATGTGGAGGGTCCGGACAGGTCTCTTGGCACTTTTCACAGTGGTGGACCTGGTCCTCTGTCTCTTTGTCAAGACCTGGCCACCAGACATAGCTCCGGGCCAGGGCCTCGTACTACCCCAGGGTGGTGCTCATGCAGAGCGGTCAGCACTCGCGGGCAGAGGGGTTCCGGAATCACTAACCTCGAGCCCCAGAGTAGGCACCCCTTGTGGGTGGAGAGTTCTGTACACCGGATTGAGAAGCTGCGAACTCAGGGTCCGGATTCTTGGGCCACCCCCTTCCCACCCAGTCGGAGACCCGGGAGAGTTGACGGTCCCGGGCCATGCACCATACGTGGCCTTTGCCAGGGTACAAGGGGAAAGCAGGCTGTGGAGTAACTTTAGCATCTTTACCCCACAGGAGGCCATGAGCCAGGACTTCTTTCCAGCATCTGTGATGTCCTGTGCATCGAAGTAGGATGTGAGCTGCTCCAACCAGGCTTCCCAGGCTTCGGGGCAGGCTGGATCAAATGGGTGGGTGGTTCCCGGAGCGGTGGCCATTCTGGGAGGTGCAGTAGTGCGTTGAGTGAGATCCTCAGGAGCTGATGGTGGTGTGGTGGCACTGGAGCTGAGTGGGGCCGGTGGCTGACGGATCTGGTCTGGGCTCGATGCGGTGCTGGTGTCGGCCAAGGAGTCACTCATTGGGATCCCATCCTCGTCACCAGTGAAGAGTACTGGACTTGGGAGACCAGGAACAGTGAAATCATGAAACCTTTATTGAGTGATTCAGCATGCCCAGTAGATGGTCAGAACAAGCATGCTTCCAGGGCTCCAGGGCCCTCATTATATGCTGGCCAGAGCCACACCTCCGGCTGCACCCAAAAGACCTGATAGGGGCTTTACATATGCATGTGTTTGTCATAGGTTTCCTGGAGGAGCCTTTGGCTGCATTGGCTCCCCAGGGAGAACCTAGGTCCCACATTGGTGGAGGCTTTGAATCCGGACATCTATTGTTCCTCCAGATTCAAGCTCCCCTCTCTGCCTGACCATGTGCTCTGGCCATGCGGTGGGCTCCATTACCTGAGAGCACATGGCAGGCCGGTTGTTACACAGAACATACTACATTACACCTATCATTGTATATTTGTTTTTATACTTAAATATCCTTTTAAAAGGGGCAGAATGAATGATAGGAGGGGAGTGCAGCAGTCCCCTAGGGTAAATGCTAAGCAGAAGAGTAGTACGGCAGAGGACAAGGGGAGGGGAGGGCTGAGGCTTTCTCCCCACCTGTGTGGATGCCTGCCCCACAGTAGCCTTCCATCATCCCTTCCTCTGGCTAGAGTGGTGCAATGAAGAGGACTCATAAGGCTCTCTTCATTGAGGCTTCAGCAGGAAAGCCACTTGCAGAGGTGCTTGAAGTAGATGCTGGCATTGGCAGATGTGTGCTGTTCAGGATGCTCCTTCTCCAAGTATTGTGACTCAGTAGCAGGAAAAAGAGCAGCCTGAGCTATATTTTGGCTTGAACTTGGGGCATGAGAGTCTTCAAGCTCTCAAGGTCACCTCAGGGACCCAGAAGCAGCTGGAGGAAATGCAGGAGCTGGGTGGCAGCAACCTTTCTCTAGTTCCTCCAGAGTCCAACGGGCTTTCTGAGTACAGGGAGGAGGATAGGCTGATAGTGATGCAAGAGGAAGAAGTGGAGATACACTGCAAGGTGCAGCCATCTCAACCCCTTCTCCCTCAGGTGTCTTTTTTAACATTCCCCAAGACACAGTGTATCTGCCCCAAAACCCTCAAAAGAGGGTGTATCTGCCCCAAAACCCTCCAGTGGTCTCTGCAGCTGCTAGTCAGCATATGCAGCTGCTAGTCAGCATAAGTTCTACACCTATATTATCTGGAAGCACTTCCAGAGGGTGGAGGATCTCTGTTTTGCACAATTCCAACTGTGTAGGGAAAGTATCAGAAAAGGAAAAGACCTGGGTGATCTCTTGATGGCAGGACTCAGAAACCATTTGAAGAAGCACCACCAGGCAGTGCTTCTTCAGGGGGAAAGATAGGTCACTGAGGTTGTCATGCAACCACATCCAGTAAAAAGGGGAGTCACTCTGCAACCCCCTCTTGTACAGGTTTTCTGTAGGGAAGGTATGCCAAGCATATCTGATAGAGACAGGGGTCCGTTGGAGCAGGAGCGCACAGGAATGCAGCTCCGGGAGTGAGGAGCCCAGGGGACGGGCACATGACCAAGCCCCGCCCCCTCCTCGGCTTCCCCGAGCAGTGCAGAGGTGCAGCGCCCCGGGGAAAGCCCTGCTAGGGTCTTTATTGTTTTTAATGTTTTGTTTTAATATTGATAATTTTATCATTGCTCCTTTTATGACGGTGTGCTGCTTTTCCAGACTTGCTCAAGATGGCATATAAATTTTCTAAGTATACCATTTTTTAATCTGGGCACATGGCACATAAGTACCGGAGAAATTTCACCAACCCTTCAGCAGCTTCCACCCCATCAGTTTGGTGTAGTGGTCAGGAGTTGGACTCTAATCTGGGAGAACCAGGTTTGATTTCCCACTCCTCCACATGCAGCTGCTGGTGTGACCTTGGGCCAGTCACAAGTTCTCTCAGAGCTGTTCTCTCATGAGCTGTTCTCAAAAGAACCTCTCTCAGCCCCACCTACCTCACAAGGTGTCTTGTTGTGGGGAGGGGAAGGGATGGGTGGTGCACATGTCCTGAGTATCTCAAGTCTGCTTGAAACCTGGTGGTTTCAAGGGAGCAGGAAGAGAATGAGGGTGTGTTCTTTATGCTTATTTTTATTGCACAAAGTATTGGATGGGAAGGGAATGGAGGAAGAGCAGGTCAGTTTCACTCACCTGTGGAGTGGAGCCTGAGGGGTGGGTGTTGCCTTCTGACACACTTCTGGTATGTTAGGGGGTGTGGCATATGCAAATGAGTTATGCTAATGAGCTCCTGCACCTCTTTTTCTATGAAATGACCCCTGGATAGAGATGTTTGGTGTAACTGACACTGGGGTGCTAAGCGGTAGCCAAAAGCAGCCAGAACAAAGGGTGACTCAACTCATTGTTCATAAATGAACTGGAACTCGTGGTGGGTAGTATAGTGGTCAAGTTTGCAGATGACACAAAATTAGTCAGGATGGTGAAAACTGAGGATGACTATGAAGAGCTATCAGGAAGATCTCCACCAATGGGTAAGTGGGCAACAATGTGGCAAATGAAACTCAGTGTTGGTAAGTGTAAGGCAATGCACATTGGGAAAAAGGTCCCAACTTCAGGTATAGGCTAATGGGGTCCGAACTTGCTGAGACTGATAGGGGAAAATATTTTGGGGTCGTAGTACATAGCTCAATGGAAGTGTCAACCTAGTGTGCTGCAGCAGTTTTAAAAAAAGGCAAACCGTATGTCAGGGATTATTACGAAATGGATTGAAAATAAAATGGCCAATATTATAATGCCCCTGTAGGTATTCTTTAATTTTATGACTCATGAGATTATAGTGTGAGATAAGATCATAACAGGGGAATGAAGTGTTAGACATTGGTACTGCCTGAGAGAAGTAATACTTGTGCTCTGTTTGATTTAAACTGCAGGAACTCTGCCTGATAAAGTTACTCGTAAGAGATGCCCATTGGAAAAAAGGTCCCTTGCTTATCCATTCTGTGAGTTGTTATTCATTCCTGGTGATGAGTACTTAGTAAAGCTGCCTCTCAGTCTGGTGTTTTACCTTCTTCTTGCCTCCAAGCATCTGTTTCTATTTTTTTTCTTCAACACTTACGATTTCACAGGCTAGGAACAATAAAATACTCCATTGACCCAGCTGCAGCTCTGTAATTGTCCATAATTTGTGCTTCTGGGCAGACCTAGAATGTTCTCCCACACAACTGCAGTACAGACTCCATCAAACCATTTGAAAGCCAATGTGCTGTAATGCTAAGAGTGTCAGAGCAGAAATGGAGAAAGCCAAATTCAAAACAACTGAGCAACAAAAAACACTGGGTGACCTCAGATATAGCAAAATCTAATTCCCAGTGTTGTTGTGAGAATAAAATGGAAAAAAGTCAATTTTTTCCTATACTTTTGCTACCTATGCTACAAGAAGAGTCAACATATTTGCTATAATATAAACTTCATCATTAGTCTTAATATAACATTAATATATGTTTCAGTAATTCTTTTATGTTTCAGTAATTCTTTTCAAAAAAGCTTTTGTTGAAAAACAAGATGCAAAGGAGCAAAGAAAACATATAGAAAGAGAACACTAATGATAGTATGGTTTAATGAAGAAATACTTTGAACAAAAACATCACAAGTGCCATCATAATTATTTTCTACCAGATGCTTAAAAATGAAGCATGTTGCAAAAACCTACCGAAGGTTCCTTAATTTTTTTTTCTAGAATTAATCATTATTAGTTATTATTTTAAAGCACCTAAAATTGCTAGGTGCAGTACAAAAATTAAAAATTCAACAGGTTTCCAATTTAAACCATATTCCTTTGTGTATCACTGTTGCCAAACTCTAAGCCTTTTTCATTTGTCTTCAGTGACTCAATATTTATTGATGGAATATTAATAGTTTTTTTCCCAATAGAAGTCAATATAAATGATTTTTATGCATTTCGCATATGGTTACGCCACAAACTACTTCCATCTAGTAATCAAAAAACCCACTAATATGTCTTCTCGGTTAGAAGGCAAAGAAAAACTGCCTTCTCAAAATGCTTGTGTATAAAAAAGTCATGCAATTGCCATAGTCATCTCTCTTGGATTAAAAAGAAGATAGAGTCGAAGAGAAAATAAACATTAGATGAAAATAGAACCTATCCTAGCAGCAGTAGTAATATAATCATTTAATGGCATTATTTAATGGCACAAGTATATCAGGCTAGAGTGCACAAGACCTATGGGTAATGGAAAAAAAAACAAGAAAATAAATCTCAACTCAACATAGTTGGAAGTGATTAACAACCATATTCGGTGCTCAGAGACAGCAGGTCCTGGGGTGCTAAGGTCCCAGTTGCAAGGAAAATCTTTGCCCCATGGTCCAGCATAGGCACCCAGCCATAAGAAAAGGTTTTATTCAAGGATCATGGACAACTCTGCCTGACTTCCCAATACAAGATGCCACTTTTAGCAGACGGTAGGGAATTGTGTATAGTAGAGCAGAACAAAAGTCTCTAATTCCATAGGATCATATCACAATTCAATGTAAACTATGGTAAGTCAATGTCAAACAACATTATGACTTTTAAAAATATATCTGTATGGATAAATATAGATTCAGGCATGTTTGTCTGAAGCAGTAGAACAAAGTTTGAGTCCAGTGGAATCTTTAAGACAATAAAGTTTTATTCAAGGTATAAGCTTTCATGTGCACAAACACTTGTCCAGAGGCATTGAAATGGAAGTTACCAATCTGTGCATATAGGTAGAGGGCGGGCAGTAAATTAGCATACAGCATAATGAAGATTTTTAACAGATGCAGGGACCAAACAGAAATAACAGGCTTAGGTTAGATGGTCACCATTTGTTTGGATTTATTCTGGGGGTGGGGACATAGTGAAGGAAATTAATATATCGTAATTGGAGATTGATGGGCAGATGTACCCTTCTTAACTGTGGAATGTTGAGAGTAAGTAACTGAGGCCCTGATATCGTGCTCCATCTGTCTCCTCTCAAGCATGAAGGCAGTAATACAGCATCCTTTTTGAGGTAGTGTAACTGGCTGTGCAGTGTATCTCTTCTGTCTCCAGACCAGAGAAATACATTGCAATCTAGCATTCCAAATTACATTACATTCTACTATTCCAATAAAAAATAATAATAAAGAGTCCTTTTGGGGGACTGGTGAGAATACAGGTGTAAGAATGATGTCAGCATATGTAGTGAGATAAGAAACCAATATCACTATTAAGTCCTGGGGGTTCCATTGTTATGAGTGTTGTAATAACTTTTAACTCAGCCATTGGAAATAGATGGGGTTGCTATAGCAAAGAGGGGAAGAGTACAAAGGTAACCCTTTCTTCCTCTGCTGTTTCTTCTAGGAAAAAGCCTCTCTCTCTCTCACACACACACACAATAGAACAATCTTTCTTTCTTTCTTTCTTTCTTTCTTTCTTTCTTTCTTTCTTTCTTTCCTGCTCCTGAAGTCCTTTGCAATTAAAACAGCTACTTTGAGGTCACCTATTGAATGTCCTGGAAGGCTGAAGTGTTTACCTACAGGTTTCTCAGTCTTGTGATTCTTGTTTAGAGTTCTGATGCTTGAACAGGCAGAGGCCTAACTGTTAGAAACAGATAAAAGTTTGTGAGCCTGGTTCCCTGGCCCCTCCAGGGAGGAATACAAACCACCAAAAGGGAATAGTCAGCCATGAATATCTTTTGGTTACTTTATTGCGCCATAAAGGGAGACAAGCTCCAGTCTTGTGATTCTTGATGTCAGATTTGTGTCCATTTACCCTTGGCATAGGGTTTGGCCTGTTTGCCCTATATAGAGAACTGAAGGGCATTGCTGGCATTTAATGACATATACAGTGTTAGAAGATGAGCAAATGAATGAGCCTGAGATGGTGTAGTTGATGTAGCTGATAAATACAAACACTCAAAGGGATTACATATGAGGTAACAAACCCACATGGCAAGATAGATGTCTAAATTTATGGGAATGTCAATTACTTGAAAGTCATTTTCAGTAACACTAATGGTACTCCCATCAAAATAAATGTACTTTAACTGCAGTATTGCATCCTGTTATGCAAACTCAAAGGATGTAAAACTGAGAATTATAAATGCAGAACTACAAACACTATTTTGCTGGATACATAACACATTTGTTGATTTAAAAGGTTTTCTAATACATTCAAGGTTGGTAGCATATTATGAGTGGTTCAAAACTCCTCCCCCCTTTTTAGTAAAAGCTTTGTAACCTTTTTTTTTGTAGGACAGAGTATTTGTTATTGAGGGATTTTTGGAAGATTGATCTGTATTACGTATAACCTCACAAATTTACTTTGAAATGAAATATTATTTTAGTAGTAAATGTATGGCATAGAGAAATTTCTGCGCTTCTGTTGAACATTTCTTGGCTCATAGAATTCATTTTTATTGCATTTAGCATAAGAGCAGTATTTTTGCCAGTTTGCCCTCACTCTGCATAATTTCTACAGGCTATAAAACTCAAAACTGTTAATCTTATCTCTGCTTACATGGTGAATTATTATACAACAGCCCTTTGTTACTATGAGAAAATCCTATAAATATTTTATTGAAAGTCTCTTCCATTCATGTCTCATGAGCTGTGAAATATGGTTTGGATACAAGGGAGAAGATAAATAGTTTTCATTTGTAGCCCACAGAAAATGGTTTGTTCTGCACTGGTAACTGGTAAATCTAAAAAAAAAAAAGTCCTGTCATAAATTCTCTGTTCTCTTTAATAATAATAGGCCTTTAAGTGGATGGGCGAGTTCATTTCGCCTTTGTGTGATGCATCAAGTCAAATCCTATTAAACATTCAATTCTACACGTGCTTAACATTTAATACCAATTTTTCATATGGCATAAAAATGTTCTGTCTCCTTAACTTGTAACAAAATTAAAAATTATTTCATCTGAACAAATATGTCATATTTGAATCTAAATCACTGCCCTTTAAAAAACTTTAATACTTACTTTGATTTGACATAATAATCATAGATGCATACTAGCTAGTTGGACATCAATTGAAATTCATAGCTAGATGACCACCATCAAATGAATAAAACCTATTCTGTAAATGCCAGTTCACTTAGACTTATTCTGTTAACTGAAGGCTGAAAGGCAGGGCATATTTCTGAAATTCCTTAAACAAATTACCTCTTCTGAGAAGTGCTGTGTTATTTCAGGATTTCATCTTGATCAACAGCTCATAACCACACCTTATGTTCTGGGTAAATGTCATCATCTGATTTCCTGAGGTTGGGACCCCTATATTATTAGAGGCCATCAGGTTGTTCCAGCCCATAGTTACTGCCACACTGTGTCATTATTTGAAGCTGTGTCATGGATAGATAGATAACACAATATTCAGTGAAACAAGTTTGCTTTAAGAGTAAGTGTGCAATACTGTTACTATACTAGCTCCAGCATTATTTTAGTTAAGTTAGTGGAAGACATCTTAAGGTATTGGGAAGCTGGAAACTCTGAAGTGTCCTGAGACTTGTTCATATGTTAACTTTTTAAGGTTGAAATCTTGACCAAAGCAGTAAGAAGTCTGCAGTGAACTCAGGGATAAGATGATGGTTTGTGTTCTAGCACAATGATGGGATGGATCCAACAATTCTGTGACTGGAATAAGTTCATGCAAACAGTTGTTTCTATGTATTTCACAGCACGCCGTGAAAAGCCATTGCTGAAGTTTAGGAGACTCTCCAAAATAGTATGAATATAGCCTAGTGGACTGCAGCAAGATGGCAGCTTAAATCTGATGGGCTTTTACACAATAGGAAGTGAGGACAATTCCCACCAATCCCCCTTCTGGCTTTAGCTCCTTTCGCTGCATGGTGTAGTGTTCCAGGAGATTTATCAACCCTCATCAACAGCTGAGTGGGTCTGGTAACTTTTGGGGAAGCCAAAAAAAATTGTTTCCATGAACAAAATCTATTCCTAGAAGTATTTGTTGCAGCCCAATGTTTAGTAGCAGTGATGTGAAAAATTACATATGATGCATGTAACACTGTTTTTTAAGAAAAGTTTTAGCTTGCCTTACTCTGAACTAGCTGCATTTCAGAGTCAATGGGAGTCTGTCAGTGTCAAGTGTCGTGACGAGGAGAACATTTTAAAGGTAGTTTCCTTCTTCAGACTGAAAAATGCCATTTCTTTTAAAACACAGCCTATTAAAATTGCTGAAGAAACAGTAGCCTCACTTGGACAGTTACAGAGTGTTTCAAGGGCACTTGCTGTATTTTTGAGAATGATTTTGTCATTGATCTTGGATTCTTTAACTGACTTTCAAAAAGCAAATTAAGTCTATATTAGCAAGGTGCTGTCTGGAAGTTTTCAGTACACAAGTATTGTCATACACTGATCAGTTAACAGGAAGCATACTACTTGATTTCTAATACAATTTCTAATTAAGAAACATCTTTCCTGTTTCTAGGGCACAGTGAAAATTAATCCAACTCCAGAAAGTCTGTATGGGTATATACTAGATTTGCCTCAAAAGGTTTATGTTCACATACATTTTTAGAATTTGTGAAAGGTGATTTTATTCATGTTTATAGCATTAAATGAAAAGATTGAAATACACTTAACTGGAAGGATGCATGGACGGTGGCATTTTTCTCTGCCTTATAAATACCATTAAAATGATTCACAAGTTAGTATTCCTAAAGGATATGTAGTTTTATGAACCTTTAGTCACACTAGGCGGGTGATACTATAGAAGTGCTCATATCTCTTATTTCAGTAATGGCAGATAAATTTTTTCATTCATATAATGAGAAACAACATTCTGTTAACATTTAAGTAATTCATAAGGATGCAAATAGGATCATACCACAGGAAGTCCTTGCACCCTGACAGTGCAGTTCTGTCAAGATAGCGAGGTGCCCTCGTGAGTTCACCAGGAATCAAATCACATACAGACTAAATTTTAAGTTTTAAAATCAAAGTTTTAATTGTAAAAGAGGTTTTAAAATTAAACCTAAAATCCAGTAACACACTGCAGAAGCACAGAAAAAAAACAAATAATTCTACCTTTAAGTTGGCACAGCTCCTAGATGGCTTGAAAATAGATCTAGACCGAGGAAAGTTGTATGACTCTGAGAACTTGCCAGGTTGGAAGCCCTTTCCTCCCTTTTAACTACTAGAAACGCCCCTATTTTGAGAATAACACCCAACAACCTCAGCTGCACTCTGTTGTTAATTAGTGGCTCTGCCTGACCTTGAGCAGACGGCCAGCTGTGTTGAACGGAGGATAACTCAGTTGTTAGACAAGTTAACCCTCTACAGGGACTTTTGCTTCACATGCCCCCCGAAAAGCTAAGACTTATGGGACAAGCCATAGTTGAAGCTATTACATTTCATAAGCAAAAGGAAGCCTTAACACAATAATTATAATACAGATCATATTGACATCATACATCCTATTTGATACTTTCATTCCCCTCCCTGTCGAGACAGACTGTCAGCCAAGACGTTTTGACTCCCAGGGATGTGGACCACCTGAAACTCAAGATCTTGCAGGCTTAATGCCCATCTTAAAATCCGGGCATTATTCCCCTTCATCCTGTGAATGAATGACAATGGATTATGATCGGTTTCAACCACAAACTTAACTCCACTTAAATACGGTTTCAATTTTGTAAGAGCCCATACCAAGGCCAAACCTTCCTTTTCTATGGTGGAATACGCTTGCTCCCGAGACAAAAGCTTGCGACTTATGTACACAATAGGATGAAACTCCCCATCTTCATCCTTTTGAAGCAGGGCTGCTCCAAGACCTCTTTCAGAGGCATCTGTCCTTACTACAAAAGGTTTTGTGTAGTCAGGGGGAATCATGACAGGAGCCTGAACCAAACGCTCCTTTAATGCATTGAACGCCTGTTGGCATTCAAGGGTCCAGGCCACGTTAAAGGGAGCCTTCTTCCTGCATAGATCAGTCAAGGGAGAAGCCAATGTGCTGAACCCCTCAATATATCTTCTGTAAAAGTTGACTAGCCCAAGAAATGACTGCACCTCCTTCTTGGTGCGAGGTTGAGGCCATTTCCTAATACTAGCAACTTTGGCTTCCTGAGGTTTCATACTCCTTGACCCCACTATGTGTCCTAAATACATCACTCGATTGCATCCCAATTGACATTTAGCAGCCTTTATTGTAAGTCCGGCTTGCTGTATTCTTTGTAGGACCTGACGTATGTGTCCCAAATGTTCCCCCCATGAAGCACTATAAATAGCAACATCATCTTGATAAGCTGCTGCAAAAGGCAAGCCCCATTTAGTCCAAATGGCATTTTTATAAATTGATAATGGCCCAAAGGAGACACAAATGCCGTCTTGTCTGAAGCCTCCTTACTTAGTGGAACTTGCCAATATCCAGAGGCCAAATCTAGGGTACTAATATAAACAGCTCCAGCCAAATCCTCTATCAAGCCTTCTACTCTTGGAGTGGGATAGGGATCTACAGTGGTCAATTTATTAAGTTTTCGGTAGTCCACACATAGGCGATATTCAAGGGGTGCATCTTCCTTTATTTTCTTTTTTGGCACCATAACTATTGGGGCCCCCCAATCTGAATGTGAACTTTTGATCACCCCCCATTTCAACATCTGTTGTATTTCGGCTGCAACTATCTCCCTCATTGGGCCATTTAGAGGGTAAGGTCTGGACCTTATGGGTGCCTGACTCCCCGTCTCTATATGATGTTCAATTAAATTAGTTTGACCGGGCTTGTTAGTGAATAATGGCTGAAAACATCTCAACACTTCCTTCAACTCTGCCAGTTGCTGCTCTGATAACGATGGATTCGTAGGTATTTCTTCCAATGCCCTCCTCTCTCCAACCTCACTTGTCCACTCTGGCATGTCAAAGTCCTCCTCCAGGGCTTGTACTGAGTATGTGCAACAAGGCCGTTCCCTGAACAATTTTAAACGATTAATATGAACGACCTGAGTACCTTTACCTTCCAGTTCTTGTATCAAATAGTTATCTCTTTCCAACCTTTGCAACACAAGAAAAGGGCCAACCCAAGCAGACTCTAGTTTAGTTATGTGAGCAGGCTTTAACAGCAACACCTTATCTCTTACAGCTAAACTTCGAGGTCGAGCTTTCTGGTCATAATATTCCTTCTGTTTAAATTGGATTTGTTCTAAAAATTCTCCAGCTGTAATCCTAGCCTGCTCTAGAGTTTGCTTTAGCTTTGCTAGGTATTCAGAGGCCTCTAACCCATTCTCCTCTATATTACCACCTTCCCAACCAGTTCT
Organism: Lepidodactylus listeri; assembly: GCA_029233225.1. Classification (NCBI taxonomy): domain Eukaryota; kingdom Metazoa; phylum Chordata; class Lepidosauria; order Squamata; family Gekkonidae; genus Lepidodactylus; species Lepidodactylus listeri. Next base: position 109,430,949 of record JARCFY010000001.1, on the reverse strand, counting down.
CAACAGCTGCAGAGGCCCCGCAATTTTTCTTCCAAAAATTAACTCATTTGGTGTATACCATCCCAAACTAGCGGTGGGTGCATCTCTAATGGCAAACACCAAGAAAGGTAAAGCCTCATCCCAACCCCTCGAGTATTCTTGAGCATAAGCTTTCAACATTTTACTCAGTGTTTGCACATATCTCTCTACTAATCCATTCGCACTTTGATGGTGAGCTAATACAGGGGCATGTCTCACCCCAGCCAATTCACAAACCTTTTGCACAAGCCTAGAGGTGAAATTAGTCCCCATGTCTGAAGTGATAACCTCAGGCCATCCAAAGGTAGAACTAAATTCCATCAAAGCCTTTGCTGTATTATGGGCTGTGACGGATCCCAGTGCATAAGCTGTAAGATATCTAGTAGCATGATCTACAATCAAGAGTACATACTGCTTGCCTGATCGAGTTCGGGGCAATGGTCCTAAAACATCCACTGAAACTCTCTGAAAAGGTTGAGTAAGCACTGGGAAAGGCCTCAGTGGCACCCGAGGATGATCCTGTGGATACCCCCACCTTTTGGCATATTGAACAGGTACTACAATATTCCTGTACACTCTTATGAATCTGTGGCCAGTAAAAGGAGGCTGAGACCTTTGCCAAGGTCTTTTTTATCCCTAAATGCCCCCCAAAAGGGGAATCATGTGCTGCATTTAGAACCTCCTCTCTATAATTCTTAGGGACCACCAATTGACTCACTAATTCAGTCCTTCTTGTGCCCATTTTATGGAGATATTCCCTGTACAGTAAGTCATTCCTCCACACAAACCTACATGTACCCAATTCATCTAATACACCTGCTTCCTTTTCAGCCTGAGCCCTGCATTCTACAAGAGATATACAGGAACGCTGTAAGTTCTTGAAGGATTCAGATGTTTGAAGATCTTTCACTTCCTTTTCTCTGGTATTTACTGAGTCAGGTACCGACGTCTGGTGGGGAAGAGTGAAGTTAAGACTCACCACAGTCTCTTTCTGCAAAGTTCCATTCTCTTCCCGGTTTCCTTTCAGTGTCTGCTGCTCTCTTTCCTCAACTGCAGTATTCTCTTCCACTGACATTTCTACCAGCTCCTCTCCCTGCCTGGGAGAGGGATAATCCAAGGGTACCATCTCCAGGGCTGGAGAAGTCTCTTCATTCTCCTCAGACATCACGACAGCTGGAGGGTTTGTTGTTAACTGGCCTCTCAAAGAATCATCTTCTAACAACTCATTTGTCCACATTCCATCCTCTCTCTGCCTCAGATAAGATTCAGCCTCTTTAAGCTTCACTTCCTTTACTGTTCTCTGTGCTTGACTTCGAGTTACCACTTTCTGCTGAACCTTGGTCTCTTCCTTCTGACACATAGCATTTTTATAAAGGAGATCCCCTCCTATCAAAAACTTTGGGTCCCCATCTGAGTGCACCAAAACTGGGATTTCCCCAGAAAATTTTCTAAACTGCACCTTCACAAGAGCCATAGGTTGATTTGCAATTTTAGCATTATAGGTATGCAAGGCAATACTGCCCAACCACTGGATTGGGGACTCTAAGGCAGTCTCAGGGACAGAGGAGAAATCTGAACCAGTATCAATGAAGGCTCTCAAGGCTTTATTCCCATTCACAATCACCATGTCATCACGTAATTCATTTAGCCACTGTTTTTGATCAGCAGAGATCATCAATTTATAGGCAGCTATTTCATTCACACTGCCCTCAAAGATCTTTAGCTCAGCTTTCTTATGAGACCCACCGTCTAACTGCATACCAGCTGTCTTAAGTGATTTATCTTTCTTCACCATGGTGATTAAGGGAATTTCCTCATCTCCACATCCCTCTCCCCCTTCCTCCCTCCAATCTTCAGTGACTCTTTCAGTCACATACCTCATGGTGGGGGGGGGCTTCTTTAAATTTTAAACTCGGACAATTTCTCCTGATATGTCCATATTCATGACATAGATGGCATTTTACCTTAGGAGTGGAGGTATTTCTTGCCTTGCTATTCCACGCTAAAGTGGAGCTTTGCTGGCCTCCAAAGTCCATCTTATCACTCTTTAACAGGGTCTCCTCTCCCCTTTCCATAGTTGATTTCCATGGACCTGTTCTCCCTGAATCATATCTCAACTGAAACTTAAGTTGGTCAGCAAATAATGCCAAGTCATTCAAGGAGGATGGATTACGGGCTCGAACTAAAGCTGCAACGTCAGGGCTGAGTGCCTGGAAAAACTGCTCCCTCAGTAATAAATCACATAACTGAACATAGGTGTTACTTTGAGCTGCATCAATCCAAGCATACAACAGTCTCCGCAGCCTTGCCATAAATGCAACATAAGTTTCTTTAGACCCCAAGCATGCTTTTCGAAATTGCAGTCTCAACTGTTCCTCAGATAAGCCCAAACGTTGTCGAGCTAACTTCTTAAATTCATAATAGTCTCGAAATCCAACTGGCAACTCACCCATCAGATTTCCCAGTTCTCCATGCACATGAGCTCGTAATAACCCTAAGTACTCCTGTTCTGGTACTTTATAATCCACACAAGCAGATTCAAAGCTTGCAAAATAACGCATTGGATCTTGACCTTCATGAAAGACAGGGAATTTTTTCTTCTCCCAACTCTGTCCTTGATGATGATTCATTAAGTTAATCTGCTGAGTTTGTAATTCCAAAAATGCTTTAATTAGGTCTTTCAAACCATCTGACTGAACTCCTGCAGCCTCAGTTTCCTCTCTTCTCGTCCCCAGACTCCTTTCAGACTCTCGGTTACAAGTCCTCTGTGTGTGCCCAACTGCTCCACACTGTTCCCGACTTCTACACCGATGGTTTTTACGTCTGACCTCAGAGGAGTCTGGTTTTTCTCCAGAGTTCACTACAATCACCCTTTCTTCTTCTTCTTCTGAGCCACTTGAGGTGTCTGGATATTGTCTGTCAGCTTCATTCCCTTCACATATAGCCAACTCTTGCAGAATCACTTCAATTTCTGCACCACCATTCAACACACTCAGTGCCTCCTGACCTATTTGTTCCATGCCTAACTTAATAAAATAACAAACCCTCTGTACTCCTGAAGAGTGTGCTGGATTTATTCATATATGTGCATAAGACCCTGATCCATCACGCTGCCACCATGTCAAGATAGCGAGGCGCCCTCGTGAGTTCACCAGGAATCAAATCACATACAGACTAAATTTTAAGTTTTAAAATCAAAGTTTTAATTGTAAAAGAGGTTTTAAAATTAAACCTAAAATCCAGTAACACACTGCAGAAGCACAGAAAAAAAACAAATAATTCTACCTTTAAGTTGGCACAGCTCCTAGATGGCTTGAAAATAGATCTAGACCGAGGAAAGTTGTATGACTCTGAGAACTTGCCAGGTTGGAAGTCCTTTCCTCCCTTTTAACTACTAGAAACGCCCCTATTTTGAGAATAACACCCAACAACCTCAGCTGCACTCTGTTGTTAATTAGTGGCTCTGCCTGACCTTGAGCAGACGGCCAGCTGTGTTGAACGGAGGATAACTCAGTTGTTAGACAAGTTAACCCTCTACAGGGACTTTTGCTTCACAAGTTCTAAACAGAGTTATACCCTAACTGCATTGAAGTTAAAGAGCTTAGAATGGTGTGACTGTATTTAGGATTGGTAACATCCCTAGAAACAGGAGGGTGTGATCATACGCACCTATTTGCTGTGTGAGAGGGACAATTCATCGATGGATCAAACTGGCACAATAACACCAGCACATCTGGGAGGCGTCCCAGAACCATCGGCAAGCCAGGGCAAACCAATTTGATCCACCAGACAATCGGGGTAAAAAGCTACTTTTGAAACTCCAGTATCAAACGGTTTGCCATGGCCCACAGCCCATGTGATCACACCAGTGCAGAAGTGTGGCATCACGGATAGCGTGATCACATGCTATTCCAACACCACGCTGTTTTTTTGTCCCCTTTTTCTGTGTGCACATCATTGAAAACCTGTAGGGGGGGAGAGGTGATTCGTTGATCCCCCTTCCCCCATTTCAGCAAATCACCAATCCCCCATTTAAGCACCTTGGAAACCCACCACACACACACAAAAAAACACTCGCCTGCGGTTGCATCTGATCATGCAGCGGCAGTTTGCCCGGGCAGGTCCACAGACCTGTGTGATCGCGCAACTGCGGGGCAAATTGCTCCAGGGCAAAAAAGCCATGATTCTCCTCCAGATTATCTTGCTGGTGTGGCCGGGGCCAGAGAATGGTTTTCTCAGCAACCCAGTAAAATCTATAGAAGGCAGCAACCCATTAAGAAGGCAGAAATTCCAGAAACATACTCTTCTGGAGCAAGGCTTCCATTACCAGTCTAACAAGATACAAATAATTGGTGAGGCACAGATAGGAGATAGATGCGTCTCTGTGTGTATGTCCTGCTTCACACAGACCCTACTCTCTGGCCTGCTGTCTGTAGCTCAATCAGGAATTTCTTGTTTATTGTGCGGATGAGCAGCCACATGCCCTAGATAAGATCTTTGACCATAATCTGAGAATTTTAAAAGGAAAAGGAAAATCTTTATCAAAATACAATCTCAATTCACTAGAGCACAAGGACATTGGAAAATTATATCACAGTGCTACAGGGTGTTACAGGACTAAGAAAAGAAACCCAACAAGATACTAAGTTGTACAGTCACAGGTATTACCTTGGCATTCCCTTACCTGGAGTGTATGCAAGACAACTAGAACCTTGAAAAATGGAGTTTCATCAATACAGACTTCACTCCATTGCTCTCTGTTCCCCTCATCATGGCTTTTGTACTTCTGCCAGGGAGTCCAGACCTTTTAATCATTCCTGTCCAAGATGGAAAGATTTCAGTTTGCCCTATCATGAAATCTGAAGTGGGTCCCACCCTTTCTCCAATTTAATTAAGGTGTGTATCCTAAAACCTTTATGACCCAACCCAGGCCATCCAAACAGCCCTCTATGTTGATCCTTCATGGCAGTTGGGCAAATGGTCATCTCTATCCAGCCTATTTGTCTCCATAAAGGAAACTCATATTCTCTCAGCCATCAATCTAAGAAGCTTATGTTTTCTTTAAGACCAAGGCCTCGTTGACTGTTAATCAAGATATTCTTCAACTCCTTATCATAACAAAAGCTAAACCAAGTTCTTGCTGGTGTAACATTATGTTGGTGCCCAGGGCACAACCAGGGGCTAGAGAGGTTTAGGATGCTAACTCCCACTCTTCCTCTGAAACACCACTGATGCAGCCACTTCTTTTTAAAACATTTTTATTGAAGTTTAGTATAAAAGTATTGTACAACATTAAACCAAGACACTTTCACCAAGATCACTTATCTTCATAGGAAAAAAACCAACATTATTTATTTATTTATTTATTAAATTTATACCCCGCCCTCCCCGCTAGCGGGCTCAGGGTGGCTTACATGAGCACACGGCCAAGTCAGTACATTAAAACAAATAAAATCAGCTAAAAGACATTCCAATAAATAAGATACATTACTAAAAGCTTCCAATAGCATAACATAAATCTAGTCTAGACAATAAACATTTTGAGCCTATTTCTGTGATTTAATACCCATCCATAAATAAACTTTGTTCCACTTCTTCCAAAACTTACCTTCCATTTTATTTTGCCAAATCATGCTCAGCCTATCCATTTCTGCCATCTCTAATAGTTTATATTTTAAGTCTTCTCTTGATGGGAGTCTGTTTTCCAGTTCTTGGCTACCAGTATTCTAGCTATCGTTATGATATAGGTCATTATTTGTCTATCTGTTTTTATGTTTTCTGGAAAAATATTTAGTAGAAACAGTTCTGGTAACAATGGCAGGTTGACATTAAATATTTCCAAAATTATTCTCTGTGCACTTTCCCAAATTTTTTGAATTTTCCCACACTGCCACCACATGTGGAAGAAAGTTCCAATATTAGTCTCACATTTCCAACAACTGCTGGATACATTGGGATAGCATTTCAAAATTTTATCTGGCAACCAATATCATCTATAGAAAATCTTGTAGACATTTTCTTTATAAGATGTTGCTCTCATATATTTTACTGAAATCCAAATTTTTGACTAAGAATCCATCTCTAAAGTGTAACCGAAATCTTTCATCCATGATATCATAGGCATTTTTATAGCTTCATCTAACATAAAATCATTAAGCAGCCAACTATACAACTTCTGAATCAATTTGTTATCATTAGAGAACAAAATTTTATCTAATTCATTTAGACTGTTATAAAAGCCTAATTTTGTGTCTCCCTTGAATCTTGAATTTAATTGCAATTTTCCCCACCAGGACAGCTTTATGTTTTGTCTTAACTCTTCTTCGGTTTTTAATTTATTATTTTTGTCTAACAGATTTTTATAACATTCTTTATTGCTTTTGGACAGCAGTGAAGGTTTAATATATGCTTCCAATGGAAAAACCCATTTAGGTGTTTTATCATACACTCTTCCCCTCAATTTATTCTGAATTATTGACAAAGCACTTCTTAAGACATGGTTATGAAAATTAGAGTGGACTTTATCTTTTTCATACCATACATAAGTTTGCTGTCCCATTACCAAGTCGTGCCCTTCTAATTTCAAGACACTTACATTCTCCAGCTTTAACCAGTCTCTTACCCAACCTAATGCAGCAGTATAGTACAGTAACCAATTCGGTATGGCCAAGACACCCCTATCTTTTTTATCTTGGAGTAACTTCTATTTAATTCTTGCTCTTTTGTGTTGCCAGACAAATTGTCTAGTGATTTGTTCTAAATCCGCAAAGTGCCTGAATTTTTTCACAATTGGTAGGTTTCATGCCAGGAATAAAAATTTTGGTAACACATTCATTTTTACTGTGGCTATTCTTCCCAACCAAGACAATTGAAAGTTTTTCAACTTCTACGTGTCATTCTTAATTTCTCTTAATAAAATCTTAAAATTATCTTTGTATAATATTGATGTTTTGCTTGTTAAGGTTATACCAAGATATTTTACTTTTTTAGTTATTTCCATTTTTAAGATTTCTTGGATTTTGTGATTGTACAATTGCGTACAATTCTTAATCAGTATCTTAGTTTTATGAGAATTAACTTTTAAGCCCTCTATACTTCCATACTCCTGAATTTCATTGAACAAATATGGAAAAGCTTTAATAGGTTATTCTAATATAAAAACGAAATCATCCGCAAATGCCTACAGTTTGAAAGTCTCCCCCTTAATCTTCAGGCCGATTATTTGCTCATTATCTCTAACTTGATCATTCAAATATTCTAAAACAAAAATAAATAGCAATGGTGACAAGGGACAGCCTTGTCTTGTTACCTTCTGAATTTCTATACTCTGTGTGATGTCTCCATTTATTATAATTTTAGACTTTTGCATCTTATATATTGCACTGAACATTGAAAGGAAGTTATCTCCACACTCCCAGGCAATGCAGCCACTTCTTACACTGGTGCACCAGTGTATACCAACTACTTTGCAGCTTGCTTTCTCCAGAAGGACCATCTTATCTGCTAGTGTAAACTTTGGTCACTATCCTAAGCAATTCAAAGCTGAGATTTAGCATTGTATTGTATAAGGCACTGATACATTTAAGTTTCCCAAATATGCCAAGCAGTATCTTTGCATATGCTAAAAGTGATAAATGATATATTGTATGTAATTAAAGCCATAGAACAAATTTAGTATTAAAAGGTAACTATTTCATATTTATCACCCCAATTTCTGGTTTTTCTATTAAAAAGGGTTAGTTTTCAAAATCTTTTAAAATTTATGAAATGTTGACATTTCTTATACAAGTAAAAAAAAATCACACAAAATCAAAACATACGAGAAATAATGATGCCTCTTAAGAGTAAAGAAATGAAACTTTCTCCACAAACAGGAACCTTGGGATATGCTCTCTTAGGATGAGTGTCTTGAGTAAGTATCTTATTTAACCCATGAGTCCTGAGCTTGACAGAATGATCCCGCTTAGGCAAAATGGCAAGGGAAGTATATGGATTTAATTTAACAGAACTGTTTTAGGTTAATACCTGTGTAGCACAGAAATAATTAGCCATTTATTCACCCTAGTTTTCATATCAGCAAAAATACAGGTTTGGCCAACATATTTATGTCTGTTCAGAAGTCTAATGAGAACAAGATTAAAGACATAATTGAATTGAAATGTTAGAACAATATTACTGCATACTGTAGAACAGAATGTCAATTGGATTGGGGGAATGTGTTCAGTGGGTGTGTAATTTGTAATTTAAAAAATAGTGGCTGAAAAAGAGAGATTAGCAGTAGAGTCCTAAACACAGCTATGCCCTTCTAAACCCATCGAAGTCAAAGGTATTATAAAGGCAAAACCCTCTTTAGGATTGTACTGTATGTACCAGTTTAATTTGTGGTATGCAACATGCAATGGAAGAAAAATAGCTGCTACCATTTTCAATAATGCTTATGCAAGAGTTTGCATGAGTTTACACAGTGTGTTTAATAGATATAATAGATAACAGTTATAATATTTCTCTGTGCAAGAGTTCACAAGTGCACAGAGAAGCATGAGAACTGCTACAGAACTGCTGCAATAACATTGGATTTTGCAACACTCTTTAAGAGGTAGAACAACGTTTCCATGAATAGATGATATGTTTCATATGTAGATAGACACCTCTGGATCTCATCGTCTGTATTCTTGAACACAATAGTAATTGACAAAAAAAAACCAATCTGTTTACCTAAATCTTATTTACATTGTTTTTATAACTGCAGGATGCATCAAAGTTTCCCCTGACAGGAAGGCAGGCATTTGGTGTTGTGTTGGTGTTAGAAGGACATAGGATCAAAAAATTCTCCAAGTCAGCTTTTGCAGAAACTTTGCAAATAAAATTGTAAGTCTTTCACCCAATTATAACCACATTTTAATATTTATTTAGAACATTTTTTTAAAAGGGACATCACTTGTACAGCTTATCTTCATTTCAGTGAATAGATAATTCTTCAAATATTATTACTTGCATAAGTGCAAAGCAAATAGTAATTACAGTCGTCTTATCTTTTAAAAAGTTACTAAAAATTGCTAGTGCCATGGTTTAGCAGGTAAAGAAATGACCCATGCATACAAAGCACATCTGGGAGCTTTATAAGTGGTACCACCAGTACCTGCATCTTCATGCAGCTCCCACCTACTGCAACTGATAGTAGTAAGGTAAAGATATGGTAATTCTCTGAATTAGGTCTTTGTACACTTGTCATGGGTGCTGATGAGGGGATGCTGCCGGCTTCAGCAGAACCCACAGCTGGCCTCTCTGACACTTCAGAGATCAGCCAATTGTCATCACCACCCGCACTGGCACCTGGCTCAGCAACAGCTGAAAAGGAGCAGCTACAGGTGGAAAGCCCTCCCAACTCGCCCATGTGAATAGCTCACTTACTAGACCAACTCTGCCAAAACTTGGTGGCCAGGCAAAGGACAGCTTGTTTGCAGAGCTGGCGATCAGCTACCCTTGAGTTTTGACAGATGTTTGGCTGCTGGTGCCTCTGTGCTAATTGGAAACAGCAGCAGAGGGCTATTTAGCTCCAGGCTTCAGGCTGGCTTCTTTGTGGAAGCAAACTTGTCAACTCCATGACACATTGCCTCTGTTCCACCTCCTGTTTCCAGACCTCGTTCCTGCTTCTCTCCTTTGGCTTCTGATGCTGGCTTTGGATGACCTTGCTCCCGGTTTGTGTTTTGGATTTGTTCTCTGGATTCCTGCTCCTCTCCTTCGGCTTCTGACTCTGGCTTTGAACGACCTTGCTCCCGGTTTGTGTTTTGAATTGGTTCCCTGGATTCCTGCTCTGCTCCTCTTGGCTTAAGACCCTGGACTGAACTCAAACCTCCCTCTGTCTGCACCCCAGTCCTTGACAATGCTCTGTTTGCATTGCTTTTATTCATTTAGTGACTACATGCAGAGGTCTGTTGGAGTGGGAGCGCACAGGAGCGCAGCTCCGGGAGTGAGGAGCCCAGGGGGCGGGCACATGACCAAGCCCCACCCCCTCCTCGGCTTCCCTGAGCAGTGCAGAGGCACAGCACCCCGGGGAAAGCCCTGCTAGGGTCTTTATTGTTTTTAATGTTTTGTTTTAATATTGATAATTTTATCATTGTTCCTTTTATGACTGTGTGCTGTTTTTCCAGAGACTTGCTCAAGGTGGCATATAAATTTTCTAAGTATACCATTTTTTATCTGGGCACATGGCACATAAGTACCGGAGAAATTTCACCAACCCTTCAGCAGCTTCCACCCCATCAGTTTGGTGTAGTGGTCAGGAGTTGGACTCTAATCTGGGAGAACCAGGTTTGATTTCCCACTCCTCCACATGCAGCTGAAGGTGTGACATTGGGCCAGTCACAAGTTCTCTCAGAGCTGTTCTCTCATGAGCAGTTCTCAAAAGACCTCTCTCAGCCCCACCTACCTCACAGGGTGTCTTGTTGTGGGGAGGGGAAGGGGAAGAGATGGGTGGTGCACATGTCCTGGGTATCTCAAGTCTACTTGAAACCTAGTGGTTTCAAGGGAGCAGGAAGAGAATGAGGATGTGTTCTTTATGCTTATTTTTATTGCACAAAGTATTGGATGGGGAAGGGAATGGAGGAAGAGCAGGTCAGTTTCACTCACCTGGGGAGTGGAGCCTGAGGGGTGGGTGTTGCCTTCTGACACACTTCCGGTATGTTAGGGGGTGTGGCATATGCAAATGAGTTATGCTAATGAGCTCCTGCACCTCTTTTTCTATGAAATGACCCCTGACTACATGACATGACTTCTGAGCCTTCACCAAAGATCTGCAAAGTTACAAGCCTATGCAATTATCAGGAAGTGTGTATACTGGGGGCTTACTGCATATGTTTGGCTAAGCACTTGGATCTTGTGAGGTGGGGCCAACAAGTACAATTCCACTAACATCTATATGTGTTTTCATGTTTACAAATCAATGCACACATTAATATAAAGGCTCTGTTAGTGACTGGGGACCCTTCCTTCTGGTATGCACAGGATGTTTCATACCATCACAATACTTGCAGAAGTTGAGAGGAGGGATAGTGAGTATAATCTAGTGTTGCCAGGTCTGAGTTGGGAAATTTCTGAAAATTTTGGGGGTGGAGCCTGAGGAGGGCAGGGTTTGGAGAATGGAGCTGATCTCTGTGGCCTGGAGATCTGTTGTAATTCTGGAAGATCTCCAGCCAGCACTTGGATATTGGCAACCCTGGTATAACCCCATTCCCTCTCACACACAAGTTCTTCTGAATGTGCGAATACAATGATAGACTTGCTCAAACATTCCATAGTTACTTGAAGCCCTTCAAAATACCCTCTGCTTCCTCTCTAACTCATGTTCAACAGGGTTTTGTACAAAAATAATCATAAAAATGCTGAGGGGAAGCTGCCAAAAACACAACATTAAGGGGGGGCAATGAAAAAGAAACTGGTGAATCTGCAAGAAGGAATTTCAGCTCAGCTCTAAGTAATACAAACTGACAGTGCAATCCTAAACAGAATTACACCCTTCTAAGCCCATTAACTTCAACAAACTTAACAGGTTGTTATTCTATTTAGGAATTGACTGTAAATTTCACAACTCCAACATTTTGGGATCAGCAACAGAAATGACTACTTTCAGCAGCTGCTACTGTTGATCACTGACCTGCCCTCTGAACAGTAATAGTCTTGCTGTTTGATGGCATCATTCTGAAAAATAAATGGATGTTTTCCTATTTGCCATTAGAGACAAAAATGTACAGTGGTAATATAAAATTCTTTGAAAAAATATTACCTGTAATGAAGGTACAGTAGAGAGAAGTCCTGGAAAATAATCTGAAGAAATCAGAGGCATATACTCTTCAAAATAGTAAATTACAGTAGACCAGCTAGTTATTATGGGTTTTCTGTGTGTGTAAACTCCATTTATGGCAAGCATCTTAATCAAAATCCACAAAAGTCTCAAGGCACCAGTTGTACTGAAAGCAGGCTTGAGCTGAATGTTTCCCTGTTTCCCTTTTTGCCTCAAAAGTAATAACTTCAGAGGGAGGGGGGAGGCAAGAATGTACCTTGAGTGTAACTTTTTGTAGCTGTTTTGCCAGTTTTTCCCATTGTTGCTACCATTTTGGCAACATTTGTTCCTTCAGCTTCAATGTGTTTCAAAGTAATCTCAGCCATTCAGGGACCAAGTACTGGAAATAAAAATATCATAACACATAATATGGTTATATACTGACAGCGGACAAATAAAGATCACATAAAGTGAAGGCAAAACAGTCTATGCTAAAACAACAAGCTATACAAAATACAGAAGTGTTAAAGGGCGATTGCAAAAAAGTGACATAATTTATATTCTGATCCTATGATTCTGAATACCTTTTATGACTGTTAGTGATATAGTACTAAAATGTACTAGAAAAGTGCTTTACTTATGAGTAGTAAAAGGACCTACCTTGCATATTAATGAGGGTGTGTGGCAGAAATGATGTCACCTTGCATATTAATGAAGTGGGCGTGGCAGAAGTGACGTCACCTTGCATACTTAATAAAGTGGGTGTGACAGAAGTGATGTTACCAGGCATGATGTCAGCCTCCCCACCCCTTTGCCACATCACCAGAAGTGACCCCTGACCCCAACACCGGATATCACCTGACCACTCCCAGCCCTGCCCCCTTGTCCAGTGCCACCCACTGTAGCATCATTGAACTTCCGCCTGCTGCAGCCCACCCCGGAAATGGGACAACCACCAGTGGGAATGCCCAAGTGCAGCCATGTGACCCCTCTAGCAACAGGCCCCGCCATCCCTCGCCAATTGCCAATGGCCTGGGACCCGCCCTGGAGGAGGTGATTGAGGAAAGAAGCCATTTGCACTAGCAACAGATACGTGGTCAGGCTCTTGCTGAGGACATGGACACCCCTGTGAGACCCCTGGTACTTTCCAGCCCACCGCCATTGGTGAGACCTAACTTTAAAAGAATATATATGAGCAGTGATGAGGATAAAGACTTTGTTCCTTTGAAGCTTTACTTCGGTACATGACAAAGAAACATGGCTCAATTTCAATGCTGAGAGCATGCTGCCTACAAGCGAGGTTTCCCAAATATGGCACGGGGTGCTGGAAGATCTGCTGGATTCCCAGGAACTGATCCTCACAGAGAACTCCCAGGCACAGGTAACTTTGAAAATGTATGGGGGGGGAGGTGAGAAAGCAACTGTGGTGTGGAACACAAAGCATGCATAGGCTCTGTAAGATTTAAAAAAAAAAGTAAAACGGGCTCTTTAATTTTAGGTCCCAGCCAGCAATGTTGAAGATGTGAGTACCAACACACCATCTATCACTGAAGACAGCCAAATATAGGATATTCCAGATTCTGTAATGGCAGAAGTACCAGATTACCAAGATCCAGTCACAGCAGAGAACTCCCAGACATAGGTAATTCGGAAGGGAAAAAATGGAAGGGGTATGTGTTTGAAAGTGGCTGGGGGGTATGGGGTTTTTTTTGCATAGTGTTTTAAAAGTTATTTTAAAAATTGCCTTCTCAAACCTTTCTAACAAAAACAACCAACAGCTGCAGCTTCACTATCTTTTGGCATTACCAAGAATGAAAGGGTCTTGGCTCTTAGAAAGCGTCTAAACATGAAAACGGCTGTGGGTACTGCCATTATTCTGCCTCGGCAACAAGAAGACCCCATGAAGAGCATTATAACGGCCACAGTGCATGGTGTTGTAAAATACTGTTTCAATGAATATTGTTATGAAACCTGTATGGGGTGTTCTATTCAGGCCCCAGGCCAAGCTTCTCATGATTGTCTAGGGTGGTCTTGTGAAAGGATGGACAGAAAATTAAATTTGTGTGTGATGAACTGAGTTCAAGTCCTATCATCCTTCTTGTGACTTCAATTGCCTATGCGTTGAAATGTCTGTTTCTTACACAAGAACATATGGACCTAATATTTGATTTATTAAATACAACTGGTGATTCTGCAGATTCAAAACAGGCTCTTGAAACCATCCTGCAGCCCTCCGACATGGAGTTTTTAAAACATGTTTGAGGTTATATTAAAGATCTCCATTACAGATCCTTTTTACTAATCAGAAAGCTCAAAAATTAAATGGTGTCACAGTGATGTAAAATAGAGATGGCTGCCCCTTTTTACTGTTTGTAAAAATAAACTATACATTTTGAAATTCAGTGTTGTAAATAAAACTGGAAATAAAGGAATGTTTTTTTTGAAAGGGGTTACTCTGATTAAACTGCAAAGATAGTTACTGTGCGCCTGTTACAGCCACACACACACACACCAAAAAAATATTTAGATCTCTAATATTCACAAACAAAACTTGGGGAGGAGACAAAATATATATATATGTATAATTGTTTTTGTAAATAAAATTTTAAAAAATTAAAAATGGGGTGACTTACAAGGTAAAAGATATCCCAAAGCTGACCATGTGCTCCTCCAGAAGCATGGCTGGGAGGGGCCAGCTTCTGCAGAGAGGGAAGGGCTTCACTGTGTTAACGGCCATCAGGGGGTGGGTTTAGAGGGAACGACCAATCCTGGATCAGCTCTTGCACAAGGGGCCAAAAGGTTTTAAAAGGATTAGTGGCAGAGGGCCCTGGCCTCTTTTCACCCAGGTACTGGAGAAAACTAGGTCTATCTCTCTCTCAAGGTCAGCCCCTTACTTTAATGGCAGAAAAATTAGATACTGGGGGAATGGTAAAAAAACATGTTTTTTTGAAATTCTGTTTCTCATTTATAGGCTTGGGGGGAATAAAACTATGTCTGAAGGAAAATTTTCAAAGCAACCAGGTATCTTGTTTTTTAATTCTTTAGAAGGTAGTTTGAGGGAGACCATGTGCTCTGTATGTTTTACCTATCTGATAATTGTCTGTAATACTGTGGCTATTGAAGCATGTGGGCCTATGTTTGTGGTGTGTAGTAGCAGGGAGGCTGCTTGCTTTTCACAGAAAAGGGGGGTGTCTGAACTCAGTGTAAGCCAATGTGGCCTTTTTATTTATTTAGAAAAAGAGACCCCTCTAGATAGTCTGTGGAATACAATGAAACACAAAAGACCCTCACCAGGTATATTTGAATATTTGAAATATGGGGGGGGGGGGGGAGTTATTTCTATTTTTTGTGTAATTTTCAAATTCATTTTATTTTATATTGGTGGGGAGGGGGAGGGCTATTTCCTTTAAAGAAGCCAACCACTGCAGTCTATTTTAGCAAAATGACTTTATTTTAGGAAAGATTTTTTTACTTTTGGCTTTTCCAGATTTCAGCAGATGTTAAAAGCCCTGAACCCCTGAAACAACCACATGGTGGCAATTTTATAGCAAAGAACACACCACAGACTCTTTGGGGGACTGTATTGCAGGAACGGCAAGTTATATCAAAATTTTTGGAATGTATGATGTTCTCTGACAAAATAATGGGGATAGGCTGGGGTGGTTGTTCATGCTGGGAAATTTTATTTTCATTGCTTTTTCTCACCTAACAGAGCACAAATCTCCTCAAAGAACCTCCAACCAGAGCCACCAGCAGCAACAGAGCACCCCTCTGGTGCTCCAACCTGTAAAGGTCTACTCCTTTGAATCTGCCTGCAAAACCACAGAGCAGCATGCCTGACAACAGACTTTCATGAAAGGAACATAGAAGCCCAAAGAATGTTGTAAATCAAATGCAGCACACAAGACACCAAACCTACTGTAAACAAAAACAAAATGGCTTTGAGCCACCCGGCAAGAAACAGAAAATGGACATTACGACTACTTTTTTGACATCATTGTTAGAGAACATGGCAAGCTTAATGGTTCATACAGGCAGTCAGCTAATGGCTGCCGCTAGACAAGTTCCCAGTTTGCACTCTACAGACATAGGGGTATCTCACAATGCTTTCCAAGCTATAATGGGGTCTTTCACTGACAACTACCTACAAATTATAAGGAACAGCCCTTGTATAAACAGGGGAGGGGAAAGGGGGCTCAGGCAGAGGGGTGTGGGGCTGGTCAGAAGGTGTCAACCCACATGCCAAATGAAAGTCAAATGCTTGAAACTGAAAAAACTGTGGGAAAGAGTTATACTAATGTGCCTGAATAATGCTAGACTTGTTAAATCTCACCAAAAAAGAAGTGAATCTCTTTTAAAGTTTCTTAGCAAAGTTAGACAGCCCGAGAGCACAAATGATGGCATGGTTGATGGCCATTCTCCCCGCTCAGAGGAAGAGGCTCCAACCACCTCCCACTTGGCAAGAAACACCACTGTACCCTCTGTATGTGCCACCCCTGAAGAAAGCCCCTTAGAACTACCACAACAAGAGTTTCCCCCATCCCGATCCCCCAAGGGTTTATCTAGAAAGGGAAGGGCAGTGGGAATGGCAATTAACAGAAGTTTTTTGATTTTTTTAGATCAATATACAGAAGTTTTTAGATTTGGGAACTTGAACAGTTAGCCCACCCATTACTAGTACAGGAGACTATCCGTCAATCTATTTAGGGGCTACTCAATGATATGAGAGGCAGAGTCCGGGAGGGGGATTTAGTTCAGTTTCATTTGCAGGGTGGTGGGTTAAATGACCCTCTGCGTTCTGTGAGAAGGCCGGTGGGGGGCTTCCCTGCTGATGACATTTATCAACCAGATGGCAAACCTTATGCAGAGTAATGCAGAAATCCATCTTCATGGTTCCCTGCGCTTAGTTATGACAGTAATCAGAAATAGAGGTGGGAAGGGGAGGAGCGTTATAAGCACCATTCTCTACAGTGAGGTTATCCATAAGAAAAAAACAGCACTTATTAAATCCTAGTAATACCAGTGGTAACCTGTGCTTTGGGATAAGCCTCCTGGGAATTATGGATGAAAAGTTGGTTCCCATTCCTGAATTAACAGAAAGTGCCCGCTTGTTGTATAAGAAGTTTAAGTTTTTTGATGATGAGCAGAAAATATTACTATCTGATGTGGCCACATTTGAAAAACATTTAAAGATAAATATCAATGTTGTATTGAATGGAGGAAAAGGCTGGGAAATTTTTAGAAGTGGGGCCCCTGCATACTCTCAAACACACTTCCTCCTGCTCCATGATGATCACTATTGTGGAATTAGAAATGTAAAGGCATTTTTTTTGGTAAGAAAAGTTATTGTGCTGTATGTGGTAATGTTTATAGCCACTCACACAATTGCAAATATAGATGCTGCTCATGTTTGGAGCACCACTGTGCTCAGCAGGAGGTGGAGGAAAGGTGCCCTAATTGTAAAGTATATTGCAAATCCAGAGCCTGCTTAGAAAGGCACATGGCTTTGCCAAATATCTGCAAAACTAAAAGCTACTGCAAATCATGCCTTGCCTACACTCCAGAGAAACACACATGCCGGGTTCAGTGGTGTAAGCAGTGTAAGGAACCTGTTGGTAATATAAACACCCACTGCTGCTTCATGCTTCCTCTTAAAAAGAATGAAAGAACAAACAATTATGTCTTTTATGATTTTGAATGTATGCAAAAAACTGGCGTACATATACCAAATTACATTTTTGCAATGGGTCTAGAGGAATGTGATATCTGGGAATTCAAAGGAACCAACTGTGTTACAGACTTTGTTAAAAAGTTTTATCAACAAAAAGTTTCAGGATTACACGTTTCTAGCCCATAATGCAAAAGGCTATGATAATTACTTTATCATTAGACAGTTGATAGCGGAAAAGCTAGAGGTGGGCCTCATCATGCAGGGTGGAAAACTGATGTGTGTTACTGTTAAGAAACTGGGCATCAGGTTTCTGGATAGCCTAAACTTTTTACCAATGAAGCTTGCAAAAATGTCCCAGGCCATGGGATTTCAGGGCTGTAAGGGGTTCTTCCTCCATTTCTTTAGCACTGTTGCAAATAGTGGCTATATTGGTCCTTTACCTAAGATGGAGGATTACGGGTTTGATATGATGCCTGGTGAGAGAGCAGACTTTCTTTCCTGGTACCAGGAAAACCAAAACACTGTGTTTGACCTTCACAAAGAGCTGTCTTATTATTGCCAGCAGGATGATAAAATCCTGAGAAAGGCCTGTCTTCTGTACAGGGGAGAAATTATTTCCATGTCAGGAATTGACCCTTTTAAGTCTATCACTCTTGCTGGTGTGTGTATGGCCATGTATAGACACATGTTTTTAAAACCATATACAATTGCCTTGTTGCCCCATGACCATTACCACAGACAGACAAAGAGATTTTCAACTGCCTCCATACAGTGGCTACTATATCTCAAGCGTAAAGAAGGTGTTGAGATATACCATGCCCTGAAAGGTGGTGAGTTTAAAATAGGGCCTTATTTTTTGGATGGTTATGCTGTCGTTAGAGGGAAACCCATAGTATATGAATTCAATGAATGTTTTTTCAATGGCTGTCCTGTATGTCTCACCCCAACTGAGAGAAACCTGCTGACAGATTCTACCTTTGGGGAATTACACTATAAAACGCAAAGGAAAGAAAGTTATCTGAAAAGCCGGGGGTTTGTAGTTAGGTCCCTATGGGAACATGAGTGGAAAGAGATGGTGGAGACTGACAGGGATCTTGGGGATTTTCTCAGGGAGATGAAATTCTCAACCCCTCTACAACCTAGAGAGGTTCTCTTTGGGGGGGAGTGGACAAATGCCATTTGTCTCTATTACAAGCCTAAGGCAGGTAAAAAAAATACACTGTTATGACTTCACCAGCCTGTACCCCTTTGTGAACAAGACCAAGAAATATCCTATTGGACACCCACAAATTATTTATAAAGATTTGCCCCCCATCTGAATATTTTGGCCTGGTCAAACAGGGAGCATCCACCTTGAGGTCTCTTTCTCCCTGTTTTACCCTATAAGGTGGATGACAAACTTCTGTTCCCCCTGTGTCGCACATGTTCAGAGACTAAGCAGAAGGTGCGTTCTGAGCATTCAGCAGATGAAAGAGCTCTAGAAGGGATGTGGTGTTCTGTAGAACTGATGAAGGCTCTATAGAAGGGTTACACAGTGATGTCTACTAGTGAGGTGAGGCATTTTGAGGAAAGCTCTGAAGACCTGTTTTCAGAATATATTAAAATGCATCTCCACCAAAAACAGGAAGCATCAGGCTATCCAGGGTGGTGCACAGATGATTAAAAAAGGTCCAATACATTGAGGACTACCTGGAAAAAGAAGGTCAACCCTGCAAAGTGCCAAATCGCAAAAATATTTTTAAATTCTTTGTGGAGCAAGTTTGGCCAGCGTTCAAAGTTGGTAAATACCACCATAGTGAGGGATGCAACCAAACTTTTAGAATATGCCTTCTCACCAGCATATGATGTTTCAGGATTTGACATCATTGATGATGAGACAGCAAGTGTGGCCTGGAAACATGCAAAAGATTCTGTTACTTTAACAGGCAACACAAATGTTCTGATTGCCTGTTTTACAACTGCATACTCCCGGCTGCAGCTTTATGACATCCTGGACAAGCTGCAAGATTGCTGCCTGTATCTGAGGTGGCTGGCACTTCACAGCTTTTCTTTTAAGGGGCTGTGGTGGGCCAGTTAGTTGCACAGGTGATGCCTTTCTTTTAACCCCTCGGTGCCTTTTAAGGTACATGAGGCCTAACCCCGCTTGTGGCATAGGTGGGCTCACTTTATCCAGAATGGCTGCAGAAACATGTCCTACTACGTCTTTAGCAATATTTCGGGCTGCGGTTTTCACATGGGGCCTAATGAGTTCAAATCCCCTTCTCAAAAGAGGGACGGCTTTTCGGAAAAGGCTCCGGAATATGCCCCCGCCCCATACATAACTGGGGTTCCATGGTAACCAGGAAGAGCATAGCCAGCTTGGTTCTTGTAGTAATTCCTATAGAGGTCTGGATCACCATACCTTTTTAAGATAACCATCCTTGTATGCTTAGAAGACCAGGGCTTTTGGAGGACGAAAGTGAAGCTTCACGATCACCTTACCAAAACGAAATGGCACGTTCTTATTCTGGTCAGTCTTAATTTCAATAGTGATGGTGTCTATGTGATGCTTATTCACAGGGATAAAATGTGGCTTGTCGTAGATGCTATTGATACAAGTCTCCCCGTGCACAGGGATACAGCACAGTAATGGCACAATTTGGTGCTCCACAATGTCTGTGTAAATATATAAAGTATTGAACCCCCCATGACGTCTGCTGTAAAGGGCATTTTTTGGATAGCCATTTGTGGGAACACCCCTAAAATGTGGGCTAATTTTGTAGAAGCTGAAAAGGTGTAAGTAGGTGGAGTATTTATATGACCTTCCTAAACACTCGATCATAGTCCAGGCTCAGTTCAGGGGGCTGCCGATGAGATTGCATGATGCTTTTCATTCTACCTAGCATGTCAGGAATGCTTGAGTAATACCCTCGGGGGAGTTTGAAACCCCACCGTTTATCCCTGTCAATGATTCCAAAGGTGGCATCTTCAATGAGGGTGTTCCAGCTGTGAGGATATTGTATCTCCACCAGCCCTACATCCTATCCCCCTGGAAGGTCCAATGGCCGAGCTAGACGGATGGTAAAGGCGGAAGCAGTATTCTGTGGGAAAACACTTGCACATGCATTGCTAGGAAGGGTGATGTAAAAGCCGTTGTCAGCCATTTTTTTATACAGGAGCACACAGTTGAGAAGCCGGGACCCAGCTGTTAAATTTATCAGGCCACCCTAACCACTTCACCAGGTGGTATTTTTTCTTACCTTGGCCTTTGGAGGCTAATTTTTTTTTCAATTCGATATGCTCCGTCTCCTTTACTCTTAACTTTCTGTAAGTCTTCAGGATAAAATGACCCTATGGGTGCGTTCAGACATGCAGTTTTGAGCCATCTGGAAATGCTTTGAGCCGGCTCAAATCTTCCGTGTTCAGACAGGCACTGCTGGCTCCCGTCCCCAGCCATCACCTACTGTTGCAAATAGTGTCTCAAAATGCTGTTTTTTTCAGACCAGGTCCTTAGGTGGTTTCAGCCGTCTTCTTCCGGATCAAACTGCCTTTTCCTAGTGTGAGCATGCAGCCATCTTCAAGCCGCTTCTGATTAACCCCCCCTCCCCCTGCGGAAGCTTCCGGCTTCCACTTTTCGTCCGCCATTTTTTATTGTTTTTGCCAAGAAGCGCATGAGCGCCCATACATACCAACATTTAAAGAACATATCATTAAATGGCCACTTGTTCAATAGTCTACATAATCTGGTGTTCATGGTAAGCTAATTTTTCAGTGAAGATTTTACTGTGAAGTGTCATAATGAAAGGGGTGCCTTGATTGTGCTGGAAGTAGTACCTAGGAATCACATGACCTGTGCCGGAACTTATTTCACACAATCTCCTTAGGCCATGCTTTGGTTGGGAAACTGAAACTTGGGACTGGGTATGATGGCTGCAGCTGCTAAAGGCATCTTCTGGCACAGGGCTGAGACCCTGGAGCTTTTAGCTCTGTGGGGTGAACAGCAGGTCCAGGAAGAATTGGGTGCATCCAGCAGGAACATACATGTGTTCTCCAGAATCTCAGAGGGAATGGCGGCAAAGGGATTCAGGAGGACTGCTGAGGAGTGCCACAGAAAGGCAAAGGCTCTACGCCTGACATACAAGATAGTTGTTGCCAACAATGAGAGATCAGGCAGCTCCTGGCAGACCTGCCCATACTTTGAGGAGCTCAGCAGGATCTTCCAGGGCAGAGCCAGTGTGACTGGGAGGAGGCTGTCACACAGCTTTTTGGAAAGAACAGCATCCAGGCCTACCCAGGAGTGCATCCCTCCCTCACAAACAGAGGTTACACTGGATCTCATGCCCCTCGACCACCAGGAAGATACGCCAAGTTGTGCAAGCAGCGCATGTGGTGAGTGTATACACATGGGTCCACATGCAATTGTGGACCTTTCCACCCGCAGGTCACAAAGGAACCTCCTACACATTCTCCAGCCTTGTGCCTCTGAGGAATGAGGTAATCTCTCCCAGCAGCCACCTAGGTTTGCCAGCTGCATGTTTGAAAAATCCAGTAGTCTTTGTTGTGGATCCCTATAGAGTGTGTGGCTTCTTATGGGAATAAAGACACAATTTTCACAAGAGGCTGCCAGGTCCCCACTGGCTGCTGGCAGGGGATACGGGTGTAGTGTTCACACATCCAGGTAGGGAAGCACCCGTAGCTTTGCATAGTAAGCCTCACGTTTCAACACGGGAACTGATCTCTGTAGTCTGGAGATGAGCTGTGACAACAGGCGATCCCCAGGCCCACAGTGGAGGCCATTATCTTCTCCTGGATGGGGATTTGGCAGCCATTTTCTCCCCAGGTGAAATGTTTCATCATCTAGAGCAGGGGTGGCCAACCTGTGGCTCGGGAGCCACATGCGGCTCTTTCACACATATTGTGCGGCTCCTGGCAGGGCGGCTGGGGAAGCAAAGGGGAGGCATGCTTTTTCTCTCTTTCTCCCTTCCTTCCTTCCTTCCTTTCCTCCTCCCTCCCATCTATTTGCTTTGCTAGTTTCTCCCTCTCTTTCTTTCCACTTCTTTAATTCTTTCTTTCCATCTCTCTCTTTTTCTCTCTCTTTCTCAATATCATTAGCAAACAAGTAATATCATTATCAATAACCGGTTTTCCTCGTTTGTTTTTATTTTTGGCAGTCCCATTTAACGTTAATAAAAAGCAAATTTGCATATTTTTAAAAATAAAAACGTGTGTGTGATATTTGTTCCTGTCTTGCGGCTCTCAGACATCTCTATGTGGCTCTTACATTTATTCTATGTGGCTCTTACGTTAAGCAAGGTTGGCCACCCCTGATCTAGAGATTAGCTGTAATTCAAGGAGATCTGCAGGACACACCTGGATTCTGGGAACCTTGTGATAGGGGCATACCGTTAACCAGAACATGTGGCTGTTCTCCATTTCATAAACAGCATTCAGGATGGTGGGAATATAAACCTACCTCAACCTGACAGTATGCTGCTATGCTCCTCAGTAATATGGCCAGAACAGCCATCAGGACATGTCCAGGATTTGCCTCCTCATCCTTCCCATAGCTCCAGCCATCTGTATTTCTGAAATGGCTGAGTGGTCACCTGAAACACCACAGCATGCAGTTTAATTGACATATGCTGCATTTTCTGTTAATTACAGAAGGGGATATTGACATTCCACAGACTGAGGCCAAGGACGTGGCCGAGGACGATTACAGCGGAGGTATGGAGGAGATCTCACAACTGAAAGGTGTGTAATTTGAGACCAGGTCTCACGGGAATGAATATCTACATAATTTACTTCTTTCTATGATGCCTCGCATAGCCCACCCCCTCCATCTCCCAAGTATTTGAACATGCGAGCTTCCCCTGAGCGTGTAGTGTCACATTTGCATTTACTTATCTGTGCACCTCTACATGATATAATGTGTCAGTTATCCATTAATGTCTTTGGTGTAACACTGCATTCTCCCCTGTGTACCACAGGCACCTCAACATCCACCCGGCCAGAGGCAGGTGGGACTCCAGCTGCCAAAAACCAAAAAGGTAAGTCTGATACCCTGGAACCACAGGCGTTGTGTCAGAGCTTGGTATGAGATGGTGGTTAATGGAGATAATGGCCGCTGCATGTCACCCCCTACCTGGCATATCTTTCTTTATTGTTATTATCCCCACTGCAGAATTTCCACCTGGGGTGAACATCAGTAACCTGTCTCCTCGATCACGACTGTTATTCATCCATGCGTGTAAAAAGCACGTGTCTGCAACCCAAAGAATGGGGGAGGCCATGATGCGTCATTCTGACAGGCACCGGCAGCCACTTCTAGACACCATGCACAGGGAACATGAAGAATTCATGGACCTAATGA
This sequence comes from Lepidodactylus listeri, assembly GCA_029233225.1. Taxonomy (NCBI): domain Eukaryota; kingdom Metazoa; phylum Chordata; class Lepidosauria; order Squamata; family Gekkonidae; genus Lepidodactylus; species Lepidodactylus listeri. The sequence continues at coordinate 109,407,129 of JARCFY010000001.1, read as the reverse complement.
GGGCATCCCTCGAACAGGATAGATGTGCAAATGAGGCCCTGTGTGGCATCCTTCATGACACACTAAACGCTCTCACTGAGCTTACAAGGTCAATGAGTGGGGACGGGGGCAGACCAGCTGCATGAGTGGAGTCTGCAGCTTCTGGCAGTCCACTGTGCCCAGGCAATGAGGACGGGGACGTGGAGACTGCCTGGGGAGAGGGGTTGGCAAATCATCCCACCAGCGAGTTACCATCAACCCTCACTCAGGCCACTCCCTGCGTTCGCCATGGAAAGAGAGTGAAGAAGACTAAACACCTCTACTCTCAAAGAAAATTGTCTTAAAATGATGTATAGATGGTATATGACTCTGAAAAAAATGGTAAATATTGGTCAAAATATATCTAATAAGTGTTGGAAATGTAAACAAAAAGAAGGATCGTTATATCATATGTGGTGGACTTGCAATAAAGCAAAAAGTTTTTGGTGTATGATACATGCTGAAATGGAGAAAATTTTAAAATGTAAGTTTAAAAAATTGCCCGAAATGTTGTTGCTTTGTCTAAAGTAAGAGGATGTAAACATAAGTAAAAGAACATTGATTTGGAATATGGTTACGACAGCAAGAATGGTTTACGTACCAAGTTAGAAATCGGAGAAAACTCCAGAACTATGGGAATGGTTGAGAAAATTGTTATTTATGGCAGAAATGGACAAATGGACAAGAAAACTAAATAATCAAGACTCAGCGAAGTTCTCAGAAGATTGGAAAGATTTGAAGGAATATATGGAGCGAGAGTGGAATATGAAAGACAATATTTTTACACTTTCTAACTACTGAAATGAGGGACAGAATTATAACACAAAAAATGAATTTTTAGTTGGCCGCGAAACTAAACCTTTTTTCTTTTTTAACCAATATAATTTTTAAATGTATAAAAGTTATAATAGCTCAAAATGTTACCTTAGGAGGCAAATACTTTTAAAATATATGTTTACCGGTTGATATATGCAGGTGGGGTGGGAAGTCATCTAATGATTATATCTTTTTAGCTAACTATGCAATTTTATAGAGAATGGAATATGTATAAAAGCGAATTGCATTTGAGAATAATGGGAAAAAAATAAAAATTCTATTGCAAAAAACAAAACAAAAACCTCTACTCTCTACCAGAGTAGAGCAAAGCACTGCAACATATTGTTTTGTATTCTATGTTTACTGCTTATTGGTTAGTGTTTGATTGTGTTGATATTAAACACTGTTTGCTAACTCCGACTCCAGGCTCATTAGCAGGTGTGAAAACTCCACCATGGGCACCTGCTTGGAGTGGAGAGTGACTTTGTCTGTTCCATGTTGGGAAACAAGTTTTGATTTGGGGGATGTGGCATGGGGAGGTCTGGGACCTCTTTAGGGTGCAATGCCATAGAGGCCATCCCTCAAGGCATCCATTTTATCCAGGGTAACCGGCTCTCCAGGTAGTCTGGTGTTGATCCTTGCTTCCGGTGAATACCCTGGTCCCACCTGGAGCCTGACATCCCTACCGCTGAGGGATATGTGTTAGGTGCTTCTTTCTGTATTTGAAGAGGCACTCACCACATTTAATGTTGGCAGCTAATAAAAAAGCAAAGAAACCTCATTTGTCCCCGAAGTAAGACCAGCAGACTGCTGTAATGAAATATAAAATTATTAACAGGTATAAAAGATTAACAGTCAAAGAAAGAGAAAACAAAACTTTTTCCAAAAAATAAAAAGGAACAACTACTATAACAACTCAACAACAATCCTACCCCTCCTCCTCTGCCTTCTCCCCCTCCTCCCCTGCCCCCTCCCCCCTCCTCCCCAGCTCCCTCCACCATCTCTTCACTGTCACTGTCACCCTCCTCCTCCTGTGCCTGGAGAGCCCAGTTGAGGTGCATGCGGTCACACTCGCCCCTCAATCTCAGCACGGCCCGCTCCAGGATGGCGAACCGCTGCTGGTGATTGTCCACTGCAAATAAAAGAGGGTGCTTAGAATAAACAGCCAGTAGTGCCATAACCAAAGCAAAGCACACAACTGTCTTCAGTTGCAGGGGTTGAATTAGGATTTTTGCGTTTGGTCTTCTGGGTCAGCAACAGTAGTATCTCTTCAACAATAAACTTGGTAATGTATTAATGTGTGCCCATGATTGCTCACAGTTTCATGATGCTGCTCACAGACCAGGGCAGGAGGGGATACTCATGTTTTCTGTTTGTTATGTCCAGGCTTGCCTGAAGCTGCTGGAGGGTTGCCCTCATCCTCTCCAACATCTCCTGTACACTGGGTGGTTGTTGTTCATGGGCTTCTGCATGGCCAACGTGGCTCGGTTGACCTCCTGCTGTAAGATAATAGGAAGCCATCAGGATGGGCATGGGTATCCCTTCGCAACACAAGTGAGGGTCATGGCACTTACCAATTTGTGGCTCAGTGGGGGTTCTGTAGTCTCCTGCTGGACTCTCCTCCTCTGCGCCCGTTGACCCTGAAATGATTGGATGATGAATATAGGTTAATCAGGTCAGGACGACGTTAAAAATTATCACACAATGTGCCCTCAATGATAGCACACCTGACTGAGACCCATTACACATTTCCAAACATCCGCATGTCCCAGGGGAGGATCACCCTCCATCAGTCACTGATGTTTGAATCCCGACGTGGTTACCAGTACAGTCAGTGATCAGTGTTCATTGACAGAGGATTCTCCAAACATACATACAAACCTACCTTGCTCACTTTCCTCCAATGTCCAAGATGTCTGGATGCCTTGGCTAACATGCTATCCAGATCCTGCATAATAAGAGACATGACAATTGAGTAACAATTGTATTCCTGAGTAACCTCATTGGCATCCCCCTCTATGCTATGCAGTCAGAGATGCAGAAGACTTTTTTTTTGTTGAGCTAATGGCACTAAAAATCAGAGATTATGAAATTGGGGAATGCATGAACGTTTTTGCTTGAAAATCATCCCTTCTTGAGTGAAGACATGATTGTGTGAGCCGGAAGCCAAAGAAACCTGAGCTAACTCATACTAAGTCTGCCTAGAAGGAACACTGGTTGTGACTGTTATGGAGAACACTGCTACCCACACGCTCCAACCTCACTGATATGACAGTACCATCATTCACTGCCATCCAGTACACCTGCACCTCATCACAGCATATGAGTGCCCCAAATAGCTGGCAGTGATGGCCCCTGTGTACCAAACCTAATGAGACCAAATTTGCTTGCTTGGGCCATGGGAGACTAATGAAACCAGGTATAGGTAAAATACCGTGGTTTATTTGAGTGGAGGATGCAACTTCAAATCCCAATACCAAGGCAGTGGGTGCTGTGTTTGCTTACCATATCTGGGTTCGCTGCTCTGAGAGGGCCCAGGTGTGGAATCATCCAGAGCCGCCTGCTGGCAGGTACATTTGGGCCTGTATGTTTCTGTGGAAAGGGAAGGGGAGAAAAAATTACAGACATGCAAAAGACAACCTAAGGTGTGCAACAGCAAGGTTTGCAAGCCTCTAGGTTGGGCCTGAAGATCTCCCACTTAAGCAACTGGCCTCCAGCTGATAGAGATCACCTCCCTTTTAGAAAACTGCTACCAGGGGGCCCATTGCCCTGTGCTGAGACCTCTCCCCTCCACCAACCCCACCCTCTCCTGGATCCACCCACAAAGTGTCCTGGAATTTTCCAAAAGAGTCTTGGCATCCCTAAAGGCAGCATGGTAGAGATGGGGTTACTTGAACTCACTTGGAGGCTTCCTCATCTCCCATCCTGGGTTTCCGGCCTGGTCCCACAAGCGGCGCAGCAGATTGAACCGGGGGGGCCTCCCACTAATGGGTGGTATCCCCTCCCAGTCCTCAAGCATGTCAAAAAATGCTCCCTTGTCCCTTTTAAACTTAGCGCAGCACTGGCTGGCAGAGCGGTTGTAGCCAGCCTTGCGCAGTGCCACAGCCACTTCCTCAAAGATTGACAGGGTCTCCATATAGGTACTGGAGATCACCCTCTCTCCATACCCGTTTTCAAGAAGGAACTGGTACATTAGTTCCAGTTCCACCTCCTGCCAATACACCCCCTTCTTAGGATGCACATCCATTCTCAAGGGGGTTTGGGGCAGGAGTGAGTTCGCGCATGCGCGTATGGGCGAAAATGATGTCTGGGTGGTTAAAAAGATGTATGCATGATGCGTTTGGACGCACGTACATGGGACAAGTTTTTGGGCAGTTTGGGATTGTGACCATGACCCTCATTTGCTAACTAAGGCAATCAACATTTTTCCTTTAGCCAATTAGTTTTCATTCTGCACTTTTCAAAGCAACCCCCCCTCCCTGACTTGAGGTAAAGCATTGAGGGGGCCACTTTGGCCACCTCCCCCCAGATTTAGGTTCTTTCTTTGTGTGTCAATTCTGCCTCAAGCAATGGAGAATGTGACCCAAAAATCAAATTTAAAAAATCCTTTTAAGGTACAGACGATAAGTAGCCCTCATTTGTCAACATCAGACATATTAAATGCCCATCTCTGCCTCATTGGTATAAGTGCCTGTGTGCAATTCTGACCCTCCCCACCTGGAAAGGGGGGGAAGAACAAGGCAACAGCAGCTAGTGCCAAGTGTCCACCCCACAAACCACCTGTTGTGATATGTCCTCCCCCACAAGTTCAGAAAGCATTCCGTCTATGGAGATTTCCAGGGAGTTTTTACATGACCCTTCCCCCACAAGCATTTTTTTAAAAAGGAGGAAATGCTCCCAGGTGGCTGAGGAGTCTTTCTTGCAGAATTTCAACAATGGGAGCTATTGAAATTCAAGTTCTGAATGACTGAACGATTGGGCTGCAGCAGGAATGATTTTGCTCCTCATCCATCCCTTCCTGAGCGAAGACATAGATCTGTGGGATGTAGCCAAAAAACCTGAAGGGCTCCTCATAGTAACTCAGCTTAAAGGGAAACACCACCCCCCTTTTCAAGGAACACAGCCATGGGTTTGAATCCCACCTCTCCCCCTCACATGCAGCTGGCTGGGTTAACTTTGGCCAGTCACAGGTCCCCCAGGAGCTGCTCTCCACAACAGTCCTCGAGAGAGCGCTCTCTGTCACAACCTGCCTCGCTGGGTGACCAACATGGGGACAAGAGAAAGAAGGGAGGGTGACTGTAAGCAGCCTTGTGACACCTTTGGGCAATGAAAGAGTGGGGTTTAGCCTTTGCACCTTCTCATGGCTCAGAGAGGTCAGCACTATAGGGTTGGTTTTCAGAACAAGATTCAAAGTACTGAACAACCATTCTGGAAGCAGTGTGGAAAAGTCTGTTCAAATAAATGTATTCCTCATGGTTGACAGAAAACAAGTCACACAACAGGCTGTGAAACAGATTATTTATTGGTTTACAAAACCATGCATAACTTTTTATTTCCAACTTTGGGTGTGGGGGGGGTGGAGGTTAGTGTCTATGATGGCTCAGGAACCAGCGAGTCAGCGCAGCACGCATGGCCCTCCCCTCCTCATGCTCCCTGTCGTTCCCCTGCAGCTGGTGTTCCTGCGTGTGAGGAGTGCTGTGCTGCTGTGAGTCCTCTACTGTGACCAGGTGGCCACGCTCCTCACAGATGTTGTGCAGCACAGCACACATGCAGATTATGCAGTTCAAATTCTGCTCAAGCACTGCAAGCCTGGTCCCCAAACACCTCCAGCAGGCCTTCAATCGTCCAAATGCCTGCTCCACCACACACTGAGCCCTGCAGTGAGCCTTGTTTGTTTGTTTGTTTGTTTGTTTGTTTGTTTGTTTGTTTGTTTATTCTGATTTATATCCCGCCCTCCCCGCAAGTGAGCTCAGGGCGGCTCACACGGGCCCAAGGCCTAATCAGTACATTAAAATCTATAAAATCAATTAAAACACATGCACAATAAATACAGCTAATACATATTAAACGCTTCCACAAGTATAGCATCTAATGGCAACCCAAAAGCAGGTCCGAGCCCCCCCCTCGCCACCATTGCCAGGGCCATGCCGGACCAGGGTTACATCATAGATGGTTAGAATGATGGGTGGTATCACCAGTATCACCGGTGTCACCAGTGGCGGCTCCTATTCAAAAGCCTGGCGGAAGAGCTCCATCTTGCAGGCCCTGCGGAACTGCATTAAATCCCGCAGGGCCCTGATCTCCTCCAGGAGCTCATTCCACCAGATAGGAGCCACCACCCAGAAAGCCCTGGTCCTCATTCTTGCAAGCTTAGCGTCCTTGGGGCCAGGGATGCACAGTCGATGTTCTGACCCCGACCGTAGTGCTCTCTGGGGCATGTATGGAGAAAGGCGGTCCCTAAGGTATGTTGGACCCTGGCCATATAGGGCTTTATAGGTAAGAACCAGCACTTTGAAGCGAACTCAGTATGCTATAGGCAGCCAGTGCAGTGCCGCCAGCACAGGTCCGATGTGGTCCTGTCTTGCAAGACCCATCAACAATCTGTCCGCGGCATTCTGCACCAGCTGCAGCTTCCGGATTTGCACCAAAGGCAGCCCCATGTAGAGAGCGTTACAGTAGTCTAGCCTCGAAGTGACCGTCACATGGATCACTGTGGCTAGGTCATCACGGTCAAGGTAGGGAACCAACTGCCTCGGCAGCCGTAGGTGGTAAAAGGCCGACTTGGCAGTGGCTGCTGCCTGGGCCTCCATTGACAAGGAGGGCTCCAGGAGCACTCCCAAACTCCTAACCCTCGACACAGGCATCAACGGTGCCCCATCGACGCTTGGGAGCGGGACGCCCTGCCCCAGGCCGCAACGACCCAGGCACAGGACCTCCGTCTTCACCGGGTTCAATTTCAGCCTGCTTGATCTGAGCCAATCAGCCACAGCGTGCAATGCCCGGTCTAGATCATCTGGGCCGAAGTCCGACCAGCCGCCCAACATCAGATAGAGCTGGGTGTCATCCGCATACTGGTGACATCCCAGCCCAAACCTCCGAACAATCTGGGCAAGGGGGCGCATATAGATATTAAGCAACATCAGGGAGACCACTATCCCCTGCGCCACACCACAATCAAGTGGGTGCCTCGAGGATTGCTGCTCCCCTAGCACCACCCTTTGTCCCCAACCTTGGAGAAATGAGATGAGCCATTGCAGGGCCCGCCCCCCTATCCCCACGCCGGCAAGGTGGCGGGACAGCAGCTGATGATCTACTGTGTCAAATGCAACAGCAACACCGCCCCACCGCCCTGATCCAAATGTCACCGGAGGTCGTCAGTTAGAGCGACCAGGGCAGTCTCTGTCCCATATCCTGGGCGAAAGCCGGATTGAAAGCGGTCAAGGACCGAAGCATCATCCAGATACCTCTGTAACTGTAACACCACCGCCCTTTCTATTAATTTGCCCAAATAGGGCAAATTTGACACTGGCCTATAATTTGCCAATTCTGCCAGGTCCAGATGTGCCTTTTTTAGGAGTGGGCGGACCATTGCTTCCTTGAGAGCCCCCGGGAATTTCCCTTCAGAGAGGGAGGTGTTAATAATTTCCCGGACGGTGCCTCGTAGCCCCTCGTGGCCTGCTCTTATGAGCCAGGAAGGGCACAGATCAAGGATGCACATGGTTGGGCGAACAGTCAAGAGCAGTCTGTCCACTTCCTCTAGGTCAAGCTGGTCGAACCCATCTAACCCCGGAAACGAAGACACATGGGCGTCAACTACGGGGGGGCTCGAGGGCTCGAGCCTCCCCCGAAATTTCCCGGGGGGGGCTCAGCCACCCCCGGCAAAATGCTCGCCCAGCCGGCCGTCGCCGCCTCTCCTTCACCCCCGGCCTGCCCTGCCTCCCTGAGGCGGGGGGGGGAGAGAGGCGGCAGGGACATAGTCGCCCACGCGCTTCGCGCAGGCGGCAGTCCCGGCCAGCTGGCTGCCGTCGCGGGTCTGCCTCCCTGGGCTGGGGGGGGAAACGGAGCGGCCGGGACATAGTCGCGCGCGCACTTCGCGCGGGCGGCAGTCCCGGCCAGCTGGCTGCTGCCGCGGGTCTGCCTCCCTGGGCCAGGGGGGGAGGGAGCGGCAGAGACATGGTCCCGTGCGTGCGCGCACGCTTTGCGCACGCGCACGAGAGAGCCCCTGCCCCCCCCGGGGATTTAGAAAGTCAACGCCCCTGCGAAGACGTGCAAGGGGCTTCGAGTTCACTCACTGTATCACTTGTGGCAGGGAGGTCCCGGTGGCGCGACAAGACTTTCTCCGCAAAATAGCTCGCAAATGCCTCACAGCCAATGTCCAATTCCCTAGAATTTACTCTGCCACACGGCAGTACTGTTAGCGACCGAATTGTCCTAAATAATTGGGCTGGGCGTGAGCTTGCAGATGCAATCTTGGCAGCAAATAACTGTTTCTTTGCTGCCTTAGTTGCCATCTCATAGGCTTTCATAAACGTCCTATAAGATGTTCTTGACGTTTTGTTGTGAACACGACGCCACCGTCTCTCTAGCCATCTTAGCTCCCGCTTCATCTGGCGTAGCCCCTGGGTATACCAGGGGGCCAATCTGTTGCAAGGATGAAGAGGGCACGTGGGAGCGATCTCATCGATAGCTGTAGGGAGCCGGTTGTGCCAATCTTCAACCAGCTCATCCAATGAGCCGCCAGGGGGCATTGGTTCCCGCAGCGCCATCTGGAACCGCCCAGGGTCCATTTGGCTCTGCAGGCGAGCCAAAATAGGCTCACTGCCTAGGGGCCAGGGTGGGAAGTTCAGATGGGCCCCCAGGGCAAAGTGGTCTGACCATGGCACTGCCAAAATGGTAATTCGGTCCACTACAACCCCCGCGGCAAAGACCAAATCGAGCATGTGTCTGGCCTGATGTGTAGGGGCCAAGATGTACTGAGAGAGTCCTAGAGCCGCCATGGATGACACCAGGACCACCCCTCGGCCGGAGGCTGCATCATCGGCATGGACGTTGAAGTCGCCCAGAACCATAAGGTTGAATGTTGCCTGCTGAGGTGTCAGTATCCCAGTGTATGGGGTAATTAGCCAACACCGCATGAGGTAGGTGGCATCAGCTATTATCAGAGGGGGGATCTGTTCCCCCTCAATGGTCACCGTCGGGTTCCCCGGGACAAATATGCGGTCCATCGCATCCATGATTTTTGACCGACACAGTGTGTGCGCATTGTGGCTCCTTCCCGCCTCCCCGACGGTGACATCGATGAAATGTCCACGGTAGTCAACGGTCCCTTGCAGCAGCACAGAGCAGTCATGCTTCCTGTTATAGAACTCTGCTGCCTGGTGTGCTGGTGCCCAGATCTGTATGTGGCAGCCATCCATGGCCCCGACACAGTGAGGAAACCCCAGTTCCTCAAACCCCAGCATGATCTGGAAAAAGAAAAGGACACCACATCAGTGTTTGTACCCACGCTAATGGGCTCTGGCCAAATTTATCAATAGGAGGCATACATAACATCTAAAGTAATTTACAATTCCAGCAAAAGTTATGGTGCCTTCCCTCCTGTGACAGGACTCACACTAAGCTATAGAAGACACTGCTCACAAGATGCCTGTTGTAGGGACAGGAAGGGAACATGATTGAAAGCCCCCTGAGACTCCGTATTTAACTTTTGACAATAATCACCACCAGATCTCCATTGCAGTAATTGACATCTGGACCACAGTGGTGGTCATTGTGATGGTCATCCAATTTGGGTGGTGCACCTCTCTTCTGCTGCATCAATGCTTTCCTCTCCATGCGAGCTGTATTATGTGATGTGCAAAATGTCATTTCTGCATCTTTAGTAGGGATACCTGCCTTCCAGTGGCAGCCAGATAAGTCATTTCACCAGGAGAAAATGGCTGCCTCTAGAAGGTGGACTGTATAGCATCATACCACATGTGCTTCCCCTCCCTAAAACCTGCCTATCTTCAGCCTCCACCCCCACCCCCAAAATCACCTAAGATGGTGAACATCACATTCCCAGTGTCAGGGTTAGACACACGTTGTATAACACCAACTTAATTTCATACTTGTGCTTTACAGGGGAGATGCTTACCCATCCAGGTGACCGCAGACAGACGGTGCTGCTCAATAGGTGTGTCTCGATCGCCAAGCAGACCTCCACCACAATTCCTGCCACAGTAGATTGTGCCACTCCAAATAGGGCACCCACCAGACGGTAGGATGTGGTGTTGGCCAGCCAAGATATGGCGATGGCCACACACTCATCTACCGGAATGGGATCCCTCATAGTCGTCCTCTGACACTGCAGATGTGGCCTCAGAGAGTCCACCAGCCACGTAAAGGTTGCCCTGCTCATCCTGAAGTTCTCTATCCACTGCTCATCCTCCCAGATGACATGGGCATAGACGGTCCTGAGCTGATCTGGCCAAGGATAGACCCACCACCTCCATGGGGCCCTTTGCTCAGCCATCGTGAGTACACATGCCAACTCAAAGGACTCTGAAGACTCCAAGTCCCTCAGACTGGCTTTCCTACTTGCCAGGTACCGCCTGACAAATGCCAGCCTCTGCGCTCTCCGGGATGCCAACCTGTGAAGCAGGCGACAGACCACAGTGAGGCAGATCTGGCTAGTCAGAAAGGCCACCAAGCACTGCTCCTGAGGATTCATGATGCTCCCTCAGTGCAAGTGCCAGAAAAGAGTGGGAAAAAAAGGTTTTAACTCTGGCGTATTGATTCAGTTGTGTGAGTGAGATCTCTGTGCCCTGCGGAGCTATCAACAGGAAGCAGTGATTCGGTTGAATGGGTCCGGCATGTGCGAAAAAGTTTTTTTGTTAAACCTATGTATGAGCATTTGTGCACATGCACAAGCAGTGAAAATTTTTTTTAAAAGGAACACGCTCCCCACGCCTCGGTAGTGTAGACGCCGGGGAGCCGCTTGAAGACGCTTCAAGGCAAGGTAAGTGTGATCGCATACGGGTGGAATGAGCCGTTTCGAGCCGGCTCCAGCAGGCTCCAGCACGACCATGTGAACACACCCTATGACAGGGTCTCCGGCATAATCTTTTAGCCGATATACAGGCCTCTTGCCTCTACGGATGACCTGCTCCACTATGAATATTTCATCTGTGTAGCTCTGTTCATATCCTTTTACAAAAATCCCTTTGATTTTGGAGACTCGCACATAGTCCCCTTTTCTAAAGAAAGGACTCTTCCCCTCAGTTTCATTTGCCTCAACCCCATCTCTGTAAACCATTTTCCACACTGCCTGTGCATTGGTGGAATTCACATCCACAGGGCGGGCCCTGACTGTCTTGTGAAAGCTGTGATTGTAACTTTGAATGAGCAGCGGCAACACATCAATATATCTGAATTTGTTGTTGGCGGTAAAATACCTCCATATTTTGGTTTTTAAAGTACGATTGAAGCGCTCCACTATGGCAGCTTTGACTTCATTATGGGTGAAAAAGTGGTGAACTCCGTGCTGTTTTAACATGTTGCTTACAGACTGGTTTAGAAACTCTTTACCAAGATCAGTCTGAAGCTTGGTGGGTATTCTGCCTTGACTGAAGATATCCTTAAAGGCTTCTAACACCCTCCTCCCTGTCTTGTCTTTTAAGGATGTGGCCCAGGCATATTTAGATAGTATGTCAACTACTGTTAAAATGAACTCAAAGCCATCATTATATTTGGATAACTGCTGCATATCCACTAAATCAGCTTGCCACTGGGCATCCAGACCAGAAACTATGATCTGGTTTCTCTTAAAGTGGACTCTGGCCTGCTTATGTAATGTATAAACATCTTGCTCTGAAAGCCACGTAGTAATCTTATCCCCAGTGAGAGTTTTACACTGCTTTTTGGTCACCTGGAAGAGAGGCCTCACACCACCAAAGCTCCCTGCTTCTCCTGGTGTATAATACATGTGCTTTAAGACCTCTTTCTCTTGGTCAGCCATCTCCATCATCACCCTGCTTAACCCCAAAATTAGCACATAAGGTTAAAAAACAAATGTTTTTATTGTTACAAAACTACCTCTTCTTCTTTCCCCCCATCTTTTTCTTCTTCTTCTTGTCATTGAAGGTAACGTCAGTACAAAAACATGATACATATGAGAGGTTCACGTCAACAGGGTTACAGATGTGCAGATTGCCAAAAGCCTGGATAAAGTCCTCATCACGCTGCACAAACAGAATAGTAATAAAATCAGTGAAAAAGGCCATCCTCGATTGCCACCCTCCCTAACTTCATTATACAATCCATCCACAAGCCCTGCTTACCTTGTTACCTGTGAGTTTGGTGCGGCATTTTCCACATCCATAGATCCATTTAAAGCCACTTCACGTTCATGCTCCTCTGGAGTTTCCTCATCTTCAAGCTCCTCAACAGGGGGCTGGTAAATACACCACAGTAGGTTGGTTATTCCCATGTCCATCTCATCTGCAGGGTTGCTGGAAAACTTCAGCTCCCCACCATGATGGCCTCCCCATGTTGGCAGCATTGTGTTTGTCCATGGAGTGATTCACCTAGTTGAATACCAGGTGCCTGATGGGGTTGTCCCTGTTCTCACCAAAAGCAGGCCTCAACAATGGTGGTGGGGTGGCAAAGAGGCTGCGGGGGGGGGGGGGTCCATGTCCTCAGCAAGAGCCTGACCGCATGTCTGCCGCTAGCACAAAAAGCTTCTTTCCTCAATCACCTCCTCCTGGGTGGGTCCCAAGCAATTGGCAATTGGCCAGGGATGGTGGGGCATGTCGCTAGAGGGGTCACATGGCCGCACTTGGGCATTCCCACTGGTGGTTACCCCATTTCCAGGGTGGGCTGCAGCAGGTGGACGTTCAATGATGTTACAGTGGGTGACACTGGACAAGGGGACAGGGCTGGGGGTGGCCAGGTGAAATCTGATGACGGGGTCAGGGGTCACATATGCTGGGGGTGGTCAGGTGATATCCGGTGATGGGGTCAGGGGTCACTTCTGGTGACATGGCAAGGGGGTGGGGAGGCTTACATCATGCCTGGTAATGTCACTTCCGTCATGCCACCTCATTAAGTATGCACGGTGATGTCACTTCTGCCACACCCGTTTATTAACATGCAAGGCGACGTCACTTCCACCATGCCCACTTCATTAATATGCAAGGTGACATCACTTCTGCCATGCCCCCTCATTAATATGCAAGGTGACATGACATTTAAGCCACACCCACTTCATTAATATGCAAAGTAGATCCTTTTACTACTCTTATGCATTTTTCTCCTTCTCCAAGTATCTTGCTCAAACACTTGCTAGTTCAGCTCACCTCCCATTGGCTGATGGTGAGCAGGTAACCAATTAATCAATCTCCAGCTGTTTGCAAACTGCTTCTCTGTATTCATAGGAACAGGCTACTTGCAGCCATCAGAAACCACTCATGAGAAGCCAGCTACTCTTGCTGGGAAAATTTTGCTCTATACCCAGCAAAGCTTTAATGGGGTAGGGTAAATCCAGCACCAACTCCAAGCACTTCAGTTGGAAGTTGAATTCTTCTGGTGTCCCATCCTAGAAACTTTGCTGACTCTCAGACTTACTAAAGTATAGAAAATTTGGGTCACAAGGACAGAAGCCTAGCTGATTTTCAATTCTCCCCATCTCAAACATGGTCTTGGACTACAGAGAGGAGAAAAACCTTTACTATCTCCCTTTCGCAACACGGAGATTAAAAGCATTTCATCTGTCCCTACTTGGAAGGGAGGCAAGTGAAACAAGCTCATTTTCTCCCTGAAGCAATGCAGAGATCAAAAGCATTGCTTTTGTCACCATCCAGCCTGGAGAGGAGGGAAGAGCCCCATTTTGCAACTTAGAATCATAGAATCACAGAGTTGGAAGGGGCCATACAGGCCATCTAGTCCAAGCCCCTGATTAATGCAGTATCACTTCACTGTGTGGATATTTTGCTGAGGGGATGGGGTGCATAAGACCCCAGATCTCAGCTCATCCGTAATTGGCCATGGGTCAGCTTCTGATCAACAAGCAGCTGCAGATATAGTGTTCAACAACTATTTGAGTTGCTTGAAGCAATCTGAAGACAACACTGATTAGCTCATAGTCTGATCATAAGTGTCAAACAAGGTAAGTTTGTCAGCCAAACTGTTTTGCTAAGAAAATGTGGCATCCCTGATCTTGGTTAGTGAATCCCCTGTCCAACAATTCTGGAAAGAAGGTTAGGTTATAAGCAGGTACATTAACATATCTTATCAACCTGAAGGTGTGTACAATCTGCTTTGCTCTCTTTTGTATTTTCATCCCAAGAGCCACAAATTGTCAGTGGGATCAGTTTATGGCTTCTTGGCTGTTCATTCAGCCCTCAACTATTAATTGCACCTCCTTCCATAGGGCCCTGTCCCAGTCTGAAAACCAAGCCATTTCTCCTTTTATATGCAACACAAAGTATTTTATATGTATATTTCTCCTAAAACATACACGAGAAAGAAATAACAAATTCCCCCACCCCCCAGTGCTACATTAATCTAGCCTTCCCCCAATAGGGCTGCCAAAAGATAAAATACATGCTACCAGTACAATTCTTCAGTAGTTCTCAGAGTCCAGAACTACCAGAATGCTTGAAAAGAACGTTCTCTTTTGCCACTGTTACTTGATCTGTGTCTCAAGGACATATTAGAAATGTTCCTTCAGTTTTCATGCTGACATAGCAGCAATTTGCTAGAGAGATGATCATATAAACAATGTGCTACAGGTCATACCATCATCCAACTTGTATTGTCTTACACTCTGAGGTGACTTGATTATAACAACATGGAATATTTTCTAGGGAATATTCTGAAGTCAATAGGTTATAGTAAAATTTGATGAAATAAATTCCCCATAATAATACTGAAATTGTTTACAGGCTTGGTAAAAAGTTATGGCAGAGGCTAACTTACTTCGGCTGTGTCAGCAGACTTCTTCTTCTTGTTGTTGTTGTTGTTAATTTCATCAATTAATTAATTAATTTTTATTTTATTGTTTAGCTTCTACCCCTCCATCCCTGCAAAACAGGCTCAGGGCAGCTTATACTCATTAACGTATTACAAAAACATAAATAACAGTTAAAATCTGTAAAATTATCTTAAAATAATTCAATTACATTACTGTTAATAATAAAGTGCTGTCAATGTTCCACTCATTACACAAGAGGCGTACTTTATAAGTTTTTCAATTACTCACTGATCTTCAGCACGAGCCAGTAGACTATGCCGAGAGTTGGTGGTAATAGTGGGGGAGGCTCCTAATTAAAAGCCTGGTGGAAGAGCTCCATCTTGCAGGCCCTGTGGAACTGAGGCTGTGGTCACACGGCCCTTTAATGCAGGAGGAACTGCTGTTTCCTCCTGCATTTAAAGGGACTGTCAACAACAGCCGCAGCTAGTCCCATGCCGAAGCGGGCTCAAATGCGGGTTCCTCCCACATTTTCTGACCCTGGGAAAATCAAGTGTTTTCCTGGTGGTCGCGTGAGGAACCCACAATTGAGCTATCTGGACAGCCCTCTCTCACAATCATTGCAAGAGACGGCTGTCCAGATGCCCCCCCCCGCCATTTTTCCCCTTTTGCACTTGGGCGCTTGGGCACTCAAGCACCCAAGTGCAAAAGGGGGGGGGGGAACACTGAACTTACCAGGTGGCTGGTGGGGCTCGGGGAAGGGTTCCTCCCCCAGCCGCCACCGCCGCCGCCAGCCACCGCCTCCTCCTCTGTTGATGACGACCTCCTCCTCCGCCCACTGCCACCGCTGCCACAGCCGCTGCCGACAGCCTCCGCTGCTGCCAGTCTCCTTCTCCACCACCGCAGCCATCTGCCATGGCCGCCTGCTGTGGCCACCGCCACACATCCCAACCCAAACTTAAAAGAAGCGGATCCTTTAAATCCGGGAGGAATCCCAGATTTAAATGGCTGTGTGACCACAACCTGAGAGAGGTCCCACAGGGCCCTGATTTCTCCTGGGAGCTCATTCCACCAGTATGGAGCTGCCACTGAAAAGACCCAGGCCCTGGTGATCATGAGCCTAAAGTCCTTAGGCCCAGGGAGGGTCAATCAATTTTGAGATCTCAGCCATAGTGCTCTCTGGGGTGTGTATGGGGAAAGGCGGAGCCTCAGATATGTCAGACCCTGGCCATATAGGGCTTTAAAGGTAAGTACCAGCACCTTGAAGTGAATTCAGAATGCTATTGGCAGCCAGTGCAGTGCCCTCAATGCAGGCCGGATGTGGGCTCATCTAGGGAGACCTATCAGCAGCCTGACCGTGGCATTCTGCACTAGCTGCAGCTTCTGGACCTGCAACAAGGGCATCCCCATGTAGACAGTGTTACAGTACCCCAGTCTTGAGGAGACCATTGCATGGATCACTGTAGCCAAGTTGTTGCAGTCAAGGAAGGGAGCCAACTGCCTGACCAGCTGCAGATGGTAAAATGCCGACCTGGCAATGGCTGCTACCTGGGCCTCCATTATTAAGGCGGTATCCAGGAACACTCCCAGACTCCTAAACTTCAGCACCAGCACCAGTGGCAGCCCATCAAAGGTCGGGAGTGGGATCTCCACCCCCGAGCCATCCCGATTCAAACACAGGACCTCCGTCTTCACTGGATTCAGCTTCAGCCTGCTCAGCCTAAGCCAACCAGCCATGGCTTGTAGTGCCCAGTCCAGATCTTCCAGTCTGGTGTCTGACCAGCCGCCCAACATCAGATAGAGCTGGGTGTCATCAGCATACTGGTAGCACCCCAGCCCATGCCTTTGGGCAATCTGGGACAGGGGCACATATAGATGTTAAATAACATCAAGGAGAGCACTGTCCCTTGGGGCACCCCACACACCAGTGGGTGCCTCCTGGACTGCTGCTCCCCTAGCGCCACTATTTGTCCCCGACCTTGGAGAAAGGAAGGAAGCCATTGTAAGGCAATCCCCTGAATTCCCATGTCAGCAAGGTGGTGGACCAGTAACTTTTGCCAGGTGATATACAAAAGGCAAAATGCCATAAAAACAGAATATAAATGTTAAATATCTATGTACGATTAATAAGAAATAAAACCAGAATAAAAATTCCTAGATGGCAATTTACAATAGGGGGGAGGGAAACTTAAACATGGGAGGGGGGAGGGAGGGAAGAAGGGAGGGAAGGAGGGAAGATGCCATAAGTTGGCATCTACCCTCAGCCATAGCATGCTGGCTCATTTTCTTACCTACAAGTTGGACTCTGGCCAATTCCTAGTCACAAAAGCTAGTGGTGCTTTGGGTAAGTACAGTAGACAAAAACTTAATGAAGGGACTTCCACTTATAAGACCATCAGAAGAGTCCTTCTGAATCAGATCAATAGAACATATAATGGAGAATCCCAGTTGCCCTGGAAACTGAGAATGCCCTGGAAGGTCTAGAGAAGAGCCCAGAGAGCTCCCACTCAACAACTTCCATTCAGATGTACATTCTCTCTAGTTTGATGGTCCCTTTTAGTCATCTGGGCTAATAGCCATTAACTGACCTTTCTTTTTGTGAATTGTATAATTCCCTTCCAAAGCCATCTAAGCTAGTGGCTATCACCACAACCTCTCAGCAATAAGTTCAAAAAGATTTTTAATGTGTGAAAAAGTACCTTTTCTGTCTGTCATGAATTGACCCTCAGCTTGAGCTGCCTCAAAATGGGTGTTCTGTTTTAATATCTGTGGCTGTTTCCACATATTGCAGCACTCATTCACAATTAGATTTCCCTGTATGGATAACACAATCCAGGAGGTGAATGACTGCTAATACAGTGCACTATCAAACAACATGTTGATATATCCTTTGGTGCTGAAAGCCTTGAAGTGTGATTTAACAGCATTCTGGAGTTATTTCTGCTGGAGAAATCAGCTACCCTCAGGCTACCTCCTGAGGGTTATGTTTGTTTTCCAGATAAGGCACTAATCAACAACAATTAATGATTAATTGTTAATTAACCAATGAACAGTAATAACAGCCTTCAAATATGTGAGTTATCTTGCAATGTACAAATAGTAAATTGTATCTCTGTAACTGATATCACCTTGTCTGCGGAATTCTTTGAAGGAACAATAAAAGGAACTTCAGCAAGTTCCCAGGATGCATTAGTGATTATGAAAACAAAATTAACCAAGATTAGTTGATGGATGACTCACCTTAATTTTTATTCAAGAATATTGAAATAGTCTGATTTTCCCAAAGTGATTGACATAGAAGATGAGAAAAAGGGAATTCTGGGTACATGTCTGCTCCAAAGTCCCTGCAAAACCAACTGTCTACCACATTGACCTTGTATTGTGTAAATCAACTCTGTATCCCCCCCCCCCTTTTCACGTTTCTCTACTGCTGCTGTTTGTTTAGTTTTCTTCATGCATTGGCGAGGCTTCTGGCAATTACTGCCTGGCCAGAATCAGGGTTCTCTCCTCACTCTGTGGAACCAGGGTAAAAGAAGAAAGCTAGAATGAGGTGAACCTGAAATATCTCTTAATTTCATAACTGCGGCCCGGGCTCTGGCAATGGCTGAGAAGGAGGGTCAGTTTCAGTTAGGCCATTTTGGCTCTAAAAGATAAAGTACATGTTATATACAGACATATAACTTCTTAGCTTGAAAAGCCTCTTCAAAAGGAGACAGCTGAAAATGGAAAAGCTTTAAAAAGTTGAACTCCCTTCCCCAGCTGCTTCTCTTATCATTATTGCATACTCCCTTCCCCAGCTGCTTCTCTTCTCATCATTACTGCATATAAAATGAATTATTAAACTATAGTTATATGCACAGTATATAATGTGTCCCTTAAAAGTTATAGTAAATCAGTCTGTGTACCCTACGATGGAAGCCATTTTCCATTTTTTTTGATAGACCATAGTATCTGGGGTGGCAAAACTTGCTCCTTCATATTTCTGCTTCCAGAATTATACCCATGTAATTCTGTCTAAAGTTTACTTGCAGAGAATCAGTGCACAGTAGAAACTGAGCGTGTGTGTGAATGTGTGTGTGTTTGTGTGCATAAGAGAGAGAGTGAGAGAGAGTGTACACAACACAGAATTATGTGATGCACAGAAAAAGAATATATTCATTTTATTTAACTTTCAATGCAATGATTCAGATAATGACAAGTGAAAATGGGAATTATCTTCTTCCTCATTTTCAAGGCTCTGTACAACAATACACAGCTCCAAAGCATATTGAGAATAACAGATACATATTTTTTCCTTTACAGTGGTTTTCTTTTTTAAAAATAGAAACATCCTTTTTCTCTTGTAAATGCAAGAGCACAGGCCTTGCATCTACTTATCAACATACCAGTATAAAATACTGATATATCTATATTATTGTGTTATAACCATCCTTAGTTGGATTCTTTAGAAAAGAGTCCAAGAATGGAGGCCTTTCATTCCACAGAGGACCATTTGGGGGCATAAATTAAGTGTTATCTATCAAAAGATCCCCTCCAAAGAAATACTTCAAATATATTTGCATGATTGACCAACAGATACAGGGAAATGGTGGGCTGCTTGCTGCATGAAGGATATAGAGATACTTACATTTTTGCAACTTTTTCAGGAAAATAGATTAATTCTGCCATCAATAGTTTCATATAACAAAATCAAAATTGGTCCTTTCAGCATTCTTCTGAGTCATTTTCATGATGGTAAAATTTTTGCTGTTGAATTTCTTATTAGAAGTTTTAAAACACATTGACTAAAAAGAATGTTGCAAATCTCTGAATGCTTTAGTGAAACTAAAGAACTGGTCAATTCTCCATAGGAAATACTTAGGGCTACATAAATTGACAAATCAGCCCACATGATCCTGTATGCAGGTCCACAAGTTCATAGAGATCAACCAGTGTCAAGTGGTAGGTCTACATGGAACCCTGGAAGCCACTTTGGTGATCCTGACTGTATTTTAACTGCCAGTCTTATGTATTAGTTGCATGCATGGATAACTAGAGATGGCTGTAACTGCTTACTCACACAACTCAGGGTGTGGTCACATGGCAAGATTACTGCAATTTGTTCCTGCTGTATATTTGATTGGGGGTATTTTTTTGCTGGTTGGGGTGATCACACATCCCTCCCTGAACTGCTTGCATCATGCAATGAGCTCCAGGCACTGTCCAAATAGCCAGCACAGTGTGAGTTTTTAAAATTTTTCTTTGCACATGCACATATGCACATGGCCAAAACACTGCTCCCACTTGGACACACAGTACTCCCTTGTTTTTGCAGTGTTTCCTCCCCTCCCCCCAAACACTGAACAAAATGAATCACCAATGTTAAGCGCTGGAGTCTATTTATGTATTCCTAAATGTTAATGCATTGAATATATTCAGCGCAGGATTGCTCTTCCACACAATGGTGAATGCTAGGGGAAAAAATCAGTGCAAGAAGGACATTCAGGTGACCTAATCACATTCATAGCAAGAAATGGCTGTCCAGATTGGCAAAATTGTGAATTCATAATGCAAACATTTGGAAAGTACTTTGTTAGCTGAATTGCTTTAATTTAAGATTAGCCATTGCCAAAGTACCGAGTTCTTTGCCAGCTATACCAAGGTCCAGCCCCTTCCAGGAGTTCCCAGAAAATAGGCACTGAGGCAGAGTTGTTCTTTTTATGATGTTTACTTATAAGATGTTCTCAAGCATACAAAACAGAATCATACACGCATACACACAAGTCCTAAGAAACTTAGATAGAGAATAGCACTTTTGCATGAGCAGGAGATTCGTTGGTTGGGAGATACTTTACCTGTCCTGGAGATGGGTGGTCCATTTCCAAAAGAAGATTGAGGAGTAGAAAGGAAAAATGGGGAGCGTGATCTAAACTGGCAGAAACATGCTTCTTCCTGGCTGCACAAACCAGGGATTAAAGATGGAGGCAGGGTAGTGGGATAGCAAGCTGGACGTAAGGGGGGGGGGGTAAAGCAGATAGGGGTCATAGAGGCTAGAGTGCGAGATTGTCTGTTGTGCAAGATCTTTTATCAGGTGGTATTGGGGCGGGCTGCACTGACCACATCCCACTAACACACCTACCAGGTAGTCCATTCCCACTGACCCTACCCTTGGTCAAGGAAAAAGGGGAGGAGATGTGAAGGAGAGGTCAATATTATAATATTAAATGCTAATCAGGAACTGACATCTGGGCAAGCTTGCTAGGAGTCATGGCGCCATTCCATTGTCTCTTGATGGCTTTGGCTTGGTCACTCGATGTGCAAACGATTAGTTGCCAGGTAACTTCACTTAGCATAATCTTTGCAGGAACTTTGGGGGAAGGTGTGAATTGCCTAGCATAAGGAGACAGAAGAACCCTTTTGTAATGGAGTTCTGGTCTCTGACTTAGTGTGAACTATTGTGGGTGTGCTTCCTGCCGTGGACTGGAGCCTGTTACAGCAATAAAGAGTGCATTTTGTCCTTTGAAGCATAACAACCCAAAGTTCAAACTTATGATCATAAAAGTTCATAAGAGCATATGGTATGCTTTGCTAGGTTACACTTGATTTTCCCGATGTTGGAAAAATCACTAGGAAACTGGGAGGATTGTGCGGGTGAGTCTGCTTCAATACAGGAGACAAGATGCAGCCATCTGATCAGCCCTTTTAAATGTGATAGGGAACAGTGGTGAAACCCAATCAAAATGACCGTGTGACCACAGCCTCAGTCTATATGACAGTTTATCCATATGGTCATGCTTCTGTATATAAGACAATCTGAAAGAATTTGACAATGTGTTTCCTCTGTACACACACATACATGTACCTGATCACAAGATTATGAATCCTCTGATAAATTTGTCTTTGTATTGATTTTTTAGATTGTGATCCCCCCTTTATCTTTAAGCACTACCAATACCATTGCAGCATTTAATACAATTGCTCAAGGCTGCAAAGAGGTATAAGAATCATGAGTACAATTGTCAAACTAGAAGAGGAAGAGAAGAGATTGGATTTATACCCCTCCCTTCACTACTCAAAGGAGTCTCAGAGTGGCTTACAATCCCTTTCCCTTCTCAGAGTGGCTCCTACTCAAAGGAGTCTCAGAGTGTCTTACAATCCCTTACAATCCCTTTCCCTCAGAGTGGTTTACAATCCCTCCCCACAACAGACATCCTGTGAGATAGGCGGGGCTGAGAGAGCTCTCTCGAGAACTGCCCTTGAGAGAACAGCTCTGAAAGAGCTTATGACTGACCCAAGGTCACACCAGCAGCTGCTTGTGGAGGAGTGGGGAATCAAACCTGGTTATCCCAAATTAGAATCTGTGCTCTTAACCACTACACCAGACTGGTTGGAGTTCATGGAAATGGAAGTGTGGATCAGTAACAGAGGCTATACTTTATAAGCAGATAGTCCCAGGTTTTATCCCTAGCAACTCCAGATAAAGAACCTCAGGTAGCCTTTGCCTTTGCCAGTCAAAATGGACGATACTGATTTAGAGGGATCAGTGTTCTAACATTATAAGGCAGCTTCAATTGATCTCCAACTAATCTGGCCCCTCCTGCTTCAACAGCCCTCTGTGTCCAACAGTGACAGTCTTACCACTCTAAGATCCTGGACCATTCATACCTCTATTTACTCAGACACCATAAGTTTTTGAAATTGCCATCTTGTGATTGAGTTGGACTTTGAAATAGTTGTCTCTAGGGTTTTAAATTGTTTTACTTTTTGACCAGTATCTTGCCCTAAGCCTGCTTGCAGAATAGGGTGGGATTAAAATAAAATAAAATAATGTTCACATCACATCCTGCAGTGAACCAACTGGAAGCCAAAGCAGATATGGGCCCAAATTTCTGTCATGTTTTGAGGGCTAACAGTATTTGTTTAATCAGACATCTATAATAGTAAGCTCCAGTCCTTTTTCAAAACCACACTTGTGATTATCACTAGTGGTTCTCCAAGAAAAGCAGCAATTTGGGCTAATAATCCAAAATAATTTTTTGATGTAATTGTTTATGGAATCTATAGAATGTAGAGAGAAAACTTTAATGAGGTTGCAAATTCAGTGTTTAACAGAAGTTTCGTGGAATAAAATCTCAATGTGAGAATCTGAGAACAATGTAGCAACCTATTTTCTATTGAACCAACCCATTAAACTGAAAGCATCTACATGGCCTGCAGGAAAGAGCAACAGAAATCCAGTATACGTGTGACAATGTAGATCCATGGCTGGAACCCTTAATGTGCAATTTAGCTGCAAAAAGCAACCATAAGAGGATGCAATATGGGTTAAGGTCTTGGTGCTAATGGAGGACTAAATCTTCACCCATGAACAATTCCCCTGATCACAGATGTTTTGAATTCCCCAGATGTTTTGAATTGCCCAGATGCTTTGAATTCCAGATGCTTTGAATGCTTCCCCAGATGTTTTGAATTCCAGGGGAAAATGGAAATAGGCTGCCCATTGTGGTCACTGAGACATATCCCAGTAGACTGATCCCTTTTGGTCTCCCCATCTAGGCCTAGCTAGCCCCAAAAAGGAGACTGGCATGGCCAAGCCTGATCTATTGACTAGGCAATGAAGGTGCTGCTGCCACTTGACCTGATCAAGTCATATGGGGTAGACACCAGCAACCAACCCCACTGCGTTGTGTGGGGGAAGTGCCACTGCAGGACCCAAGTGAATTGCACTGCATTGGGGCCACCTGAACAGGCAAAAAAAGACACCACTGTGCCTAGTTTCACCTGTGAGGAGTGAAACAGCAACTTCTTTCTTCAGCCAGCTCGCTCTTCCTCCATCAGAAGGGCATGGAAGAGATGGGCTAGGGACTAGGGCCCCTTTTCAGGCCTGTTTTGGCCTCTCATTCCCCTCCCTCAAGGAAAAATATACATATTATTGTTGTCTGTCATTTTCCAGCCTTAAAATTGCGCAATGGGCCATTATTTCTTTGATCCAGATATCATGGCCATGCTGTTTGTCATGGCTTGGGACCCACATACATGAAAGACTGTTTTCCCACTTTAGGTGTCCAGTCTGATGTCAGCCAGAGCCCATGACATTTCCATCACATCTCCCTGTCGTGACATTGGGGTGACCCCGCTATGTTAACTGGCCAAATTTTTATTTTTAAAAAGGAATTTAATTATACCCAGGTTACAAAAGGTCTTTTTGGTAGTGAAAGTATGGCACTGGAACAAAATGAGCTTGGTTCTCGACTAGTAATTCACTCAGGAATTTAAAAACATATTTTTTTTGGAATTTATTACAAAAATAGACAAAACATTAAAACACACATGTAAGGGAAAAGAGTGTACAATGGAACAAAGACTATACAATAAAACAACAAACCGATCTAACATCTCTAAACACTGCCCCTAAGTCAGCAGTGTCGAATTCATTTTTAAGCATGTTTGTAATATAAGAAAAATATCTTTAATTATGTTTGTGTCATTTAAAGGTTTATAGTTCTTATACCTGGCATTACATTTTATGACATACATGGCCCAACCCGACAAAGTCCCATTTATGTCAAATCTAGGCCTCAAAATAAATGAGTCGACACCACTGCCCTAAGTGGCTTACAGCTCTAAGCAGATGTCTTGAGTAGCAGCTCTTCCAGCAGTGGATAATGCAGGGAAGTGAAAGTCTTGAAGAGAGTGGCAGTCCTTCTCTCAGCTTCACACACACTTATCATATGGCTTTAGCATGCAGCTTCTCCTTTAGGTGTCTTGCTTCTGGCTCCCAGCATAGCTTCTAGCTTAGCATATCCTAGCATAGCCTCTGATAGCATATCCTAAAATAGCATATTGTAACCTCCGCCCTCAAACTCCTATATACTAGCCCAGCTGTCAACTTGCTAATTAGGCAACCAGTCAACATGGTTAATTACTTAACTAGCTGATCTAAAACGGACTCTAGATCACTAGCTGTCAAAACTGACATTTGAGCTGTAACACTGCATAGATGGCCAACTGTCAAACAATTACTCTGACAGTTTCCAGCTGCTAGTTATTTCATTGTAGGCTAACCACATGCAGGTGCTTGTTAAGTAAAGCACTTAAATATCTTGAATAACAATCCAGAAAACACTTATACCTTGGGTTCTGATTCACATGAGGAAAGTTTTAAGACAAATGCAAATATTTACATACAAGAGGGGAATCAATTTTGTGACACTCTGACTTGGTGGAACAGACTCCTTGACAATGAGATGGTATGCCATTTTATTTCCAAATCTTTTATTGGCAGAGGCATGATTGGTTACCAGGACAAAGGGGTTGCTGGTAAGATAGTACTGGAGGGCCCCTATCACCCACTTGATGGCAAGTCCCTCTCATTCAACTATAGCATATTGTGTTTCTTAGAGGTAAAGTTTCTGCCTCCTGTGAGAAGATAGCCCTAATCCCACAGCAGATGCATCAGCATATAGTGTAATGGCTTGTCAAAGTTGGGCTTCTATATTGTTGTGGCTTGTGAAGGGCTGAGTGTAGATTGTGAAATTCTGCTAGTCTTGCTGCTGTT
This sequence comes from Lepidodactylus listeri, assembly GCA_029233225.1. NCBI lineage: Eukaryota > Metazoa > Chordata > Lepidosauria > Squamata > Gekkonidae > Lepidodactylus > Lepidodactylus listeri. The sequence continues at coordinate 109,381,807 of JARCFY010000001.1, read as the reverse complement.
CAGGTCAGCCAGTTGAGCTGCTGCTTTAATAGTCAATCCATCAAGGAACTAGTCCATGAAGTGCAGAACAAATCTGCTATGGTAGTCCCAGAAAATACCACAGTTGTGACATTAATGGGGAGAAGGCCACTTTCTCATGTACTGGTTTGAGCTACCTATCGCTAACAATAAAGCCTAAGTACCAGAGTATAGCTTCAGGAGAAGCTGCAAGACCATTTTATTTTCCAGAGCTTTTAATAGGATGCAAACTGCAGGAATCTTTTGGGAGAAGGGGGTTCTGGAGTTTGAATCCTTAGCAGAGCTGCTTCCTCTAAGCCCATTGACTTCAATGGACTTAGAAGAAAACAACTCTGCTGAAGATGGCACTTTTTATTACACATTGAGGAATTTGTGGACAGAGCCTGTGGCCCTAAGACACAGATTCTAACAAAATTAATATACATTGAAATAATGAAATAATAGTGCACTAGAATTAGACAACAAGAAGGGGCATCTTGAGCTATCTTTTTAAAAATGTTCTGATGCTACCAAGCTCCAATTCTGCCTCTAGTTTGAAAAGATGGGTCCTTCAAACTCCCAGGCCCATCTCTCTTTTATTCTTAACCTCAAGAGAACAGGCACACCTAAAGCTGACCCAGAGTCACCAGGCAACAAAGTCAATTTACTCCCATCATTGAAGACTTGAACAGAAGGAACCAACGTTTAGCAAAAGAAATGTAAGGCTATAATTAGGCATGTAAAAAGAGATTTTGAGGAGCAGGTTGCTAAAGGCATCAAGACAAAGAATAAACTTTTCTTTAAATATATCCGGAGCAGGAACTAAGACAGAGAAGCACTTAGGGCTTTGGATGGCCAAGAAATAAAGGGATTTCTAAAGGAAAATGGGGAGATGGCAGAGAAGTTCAATGAATTCTTGCTTCTGTGTTCACTGTGAAAAGTGTGGGGAATATACCCATGCCACAGCCACTATTTTCAGGAAGTTAGTAAGAAGAACTGAGTTGAACTGAGATGATGAATGATGAAGTTCTAGACCTATTGGGGAAATTAAAAACTGATAAGTCTCCAGGTCCTGATGGCATACAACAAGGAGTTTTTAGGGAACTCAAATGTGAGATAGTAGATCTACTAACCCATACATCCAATGCTCCCTCTAAGCTGTAGATTCTTGTGAGCAAAAATTCAACTTTGTGAGCTACTGGCATTAAAGTTGTGAGCTGGCAATTTTCCTACTACATAAATTAGTTTGCTCTGAAGCCATCCTTCCTGAGCGAAGACAATAATGTGTGAGCTGGAGGCTAAAAAACTGTGAGCTAGCTCACACTAACTCAGCTTAGAGGGAATACTGCAGGTAACCTATCACTAAATTCAGCCACTGTACCAGAAAACTGGAGAGTAATAAATGTTACATCAATTTTTAAAAAGGGATCCAGAAAGGAACCAATAAACTACAGGCCAGTCTGCCTAACATCTGTCCCAGGGAAATTAGTAGAAACTGTAATTAAAGACCCAGGAGACATTATATCCTTGGACTTTCAAAAGACTTTTGAAAAGGTACCTCACCAAAGACCCCTAACTTCCTTGGTGGTCTCCCATCCAAATACTAACTTATCGTATTTTTTGCTCCATAAGACGCACTTTTTCTCCCCAAAAAAGTGGGGGGGAAAGTGTGTGCGTCTTATGGAGCGAATCCCGGGGAGAAACCCCCCTCCCCCGCTCACCTTTCCTGGGCTGGCATGCCGCCGGCCCGGAGAGAAAACCTCCCTCCCTCCCCCGCTCACCCTTCCCGGGCTGGCACGCCACCAGCCTGGAGAGAAAACCTCCCTCCCTCCCCCGCTCACCCTTCCCGGGCTGGCACGCCACTGGCCCGGAGAGAAACCCCCCCTCCCTCCCCTGCTCAGAACTTGCGCAAAGAACTTGCAGAGAAGGGAGAATGGAGGGGGTGGAAGAGGCAGCTGCATGCGGCCTTATTTCTCCCCCTCCCCGAAGATTTCCCTCTAAGGTAGAAGGCGGCCATTGGATGGCTGCGTGCACTTGTGTCTCATTTGTTCTGCTGTGCACGAGCTAGGCTGACCAATTGGGGCTGGGCGAGGAGGAGACAGAACGGGCTCCTTCCCCCCCCCCAATCCTGGAAGGAGGATGAGCGAGCAAGGCAGCTGGGAAAGTTAACCGTGCACCTTCCCCTCCTCTTCCATCCAGCAACCAGAGAGAAGCTCCCCTCTACCTCCCCCCCCAGGATCTTCCACTCACCCATGGCAATGGAAGAGGTGTCCAGAGAGTTCAATTCCCCCAAAGTTTGCTTCCCATTCTGATGGTGCAGGGAAAAGTGAAATCCCGGAGGGCTGCTGGGAACCTGGGAGGGAGGCACGTTTTGTATTCCAACGCCAGGTTCTCAGATCACAGCCCTGGGGAGAGAGGCTGCTCTGCTCAGCTTCCAGATCCCGGATCCCGAGCTAGCATCCTGGATTCCTTTGTAGCCCCTGGAGAGGCAGTTGCTGCCACCAATATTACAATATTGGGGAAAACACAAGACCCGGAGGGTAAGGTCAAAGAGGCTGGAGGTGTGCACTTTTGAATCCGTGTTTACAAACATACCCTACATATGCTGCAGCCCTTGGAAAATGTGGCAGCCGAGATAAACTTTGACTATTTACAAGGAATAAACCGACCTGAGAGGTCCTTTTGCCTTGATCAGCTGCACAAAAATTTTTGGGGAAATGGTTTGATGTCTGCAGGTAAACACAATCAGGTGCTAATTACCACCAGTTCAACAACTATTAAAGGTACAGCTGCAAAGGTTGACTTGGCATCCCTGATATACATATATCTGGAAAATGTGGGGGGAACGCTATAGTCCAGGGAGAGTTGCCAGACCACTCTGGCTACCAAAGGGGGATGATGAAGAAGAGGTTGGATTTATACTCCACCCTTCACTACCCGAAGGAGTCTCAGAGTGGTTTACAGACTCCCCCCCCCCCACAACAGACACCCTGTGAGGTAGGTAGGGTTGAGAGTTCTTTCAAGAACTGATTTTTCAGGGACAGCTCTTGTCAGAACTACAGCTTGCCCAAGGTCATCCAGCAGCTGCAAGTGGAGGAGTGGGGAATCAAACCCAGTTCTTCCAGATTAGAGTCTGTGCACTTCACCACTACACCAGATCCACATTGGGAAGCTCTGAGAGATTTGGGGATGGAGCTTGGGGAGGACAGGAACCTCAATGGAGTACAGTGCCACAGAGTCCACTCTCCGAAGCATCCATTTTCTTCAGGGGAACTGATCTCTGTGGTCTGGAGATGACCTATAATTACAGGTCCCACCTGGATGCTGATGTCCCTAAATCCAGCACAAACAGCTTGTGTAGTATCATAATCCCAGCAAACAGTTTGAAATAGAGCATATCTGGTGGGTGCTTGCTGCATTGATCCTAACTGTCATCAGTTATTCAGAGAGTTTCTTTGAGGGCCGCTTTGCATGTTGGTGGTGGTGGAAGGTGCTGTCAAGTTGCAATGGATTTATGGCAACCCTTTATGAGGTTTTCAAGGCAAGGGACTTCAGAGGTGGTTTGCCATTGCCTGTGTAGCCTGGACTTCCTTGGTGGTCTCCCAGCCAAGTACTAACCAAGGCCAACCCTGCTTAGCTGTGGAGAGCTGATGTGATCGGGTTAGTCTGGGCCATCCAGCTCGGGGTGCTTTACATGTTGACAGAACTATGCAGAACGAACTTCAATGCAGAAATTAACATGGCACTCTCATGATCGTTACGTAGCATGGGGCAGATGCATGTGTAAGATTTTTGCTCAATACGTGGGGAGTTTAAATTAGCTATGCCTTTCCTACATGTACCACAAAACACTGAACCTTCTGTGTGAGCATCATCATATGGATTAGCATGGGTTTGATTGCACATCCCACCCTGTGCAGAAAGCATGGGACCAGTCACACAAATTCAAAAATTAGAAGAAGGTATAGGGAGAGGTGCTCGAAGTCTGAGTTCAGTGGCAGCTTTATTTATTCCAGGTATAAGCTTATTTGTCATTTATGGTCCATTTGTCTCACTGAACTATATATTATTTGTAGAGGTACTGTATTATTTGTATAGAAGCCCTAAAAATATCTGGGCAGCTTACCATGTGCTTTATTGGGGATGGGGGAGGAAGCCTAAGTAAAAGAACTTGCTGTTCAGAGATTAAAACAGTTGGGGAGTGCACCACCTCATCCCCACCCCAGATATTACTGGCTGTTATGTTTTGGGATACTTTTTACAATATTCAAAGATTCTTCCGGGCTCTATATTTTGTTGTAGCAATTTCTATCCTTGTGGTTAAGTTACCATAATTAAAACTCAAACAGAATATTGGGACTACTGTGGAAAAGCTGACCAGCTGTACTTCAGTTGATACAAAATGTACAGCCCAATTACTAGTGGGTGCAAGGCAGGAAATACATGTCACATCTGCAGAGGGGCTGTGGCTCACTGGAAAAACTTCTGCTTGTCATGCAGAAGGTTCCACGTTCAATCCCAGATATCCCCAGTTAAAGGACCAGGCAGTAGGTGATGTGAAAGACCTCAACCTGAGACTCCAGAGAGCTGCTGCTAGTCTGAGTTCATAGTACTGACCTTGAGGGACCAAGGGTCTGATTCAGTATAAGGCAGCTACATTTGTGTTCATTCTAGAATAACCTATCCTGCAGTCACTCCATCAGTTGCTGGTCCATTCAAGGTACTGGTTGCCATGTACAAGGCCCTTCATGAGAGGCTGCATCTTTTACTATATCTATGAGAACAACAGCTATGGAACAAGTTAAGAGCAGAGAATCATACAGCTGTGACAACACACTCTCATATTAAAGCATATGCATCAAAAATTTCAAAAACATACAACAATATTGCAAAATATGATTAATTTATGTGACATGCATTAACATAGTGACATGCATTAACATAGGAGTATTCCAGACATGCTGTGAGTTGAAAGTTGCCATTGTTGAATCAGCCAGATATGGTAGAAGTACCTTTATTGTGTTTGAAGATATTCTAATTGTTGGTCCACACCTGATGAAGACTTTTGGAAACGAACATATCTACCGGATGTTTCGTTGTTGATGACTTTGGACCCCCATCACCTATTATATTAAATTAATCATATTTTGCAATATTGTTGTATGTTTTTGAAATTTTTGATGCATATACTTTAATATGAGAGTGTGTTGTCACAGCTGTATGATTCTCTGCTCTTAACTTGCATCTTCTACTATGTCACAGCAGCTTTGGTCTTCTGAAGAGCTTGCCAGCTCTGAGTTGGGAAATAAATGGAACCTGGGCAGTGGGTGTTGCATTGTGACACACTTCCGGTGATGTCAGGGAGTGTGGCATATGCAAATTAGTTATGCTAATGAGTTATGCTAATGAGCTCCTGCACCTCTTTTTTTATGAAAGGACCCCTGCTTCCTTCCTTCTCTCTCTCCCCCCCACCTACCTTCCTTCCTTCCATCCTTCCTTCCTTCTTTCCTTCTCTCCCCCCCCCACCTACCTACTATTTGGTTCAGAATATTTTTTTCCTGTTTTCCTCCTCTAAAACTAGGTGCGTCTTATCGTCAGGTGCGTCTTATGGAGCGAAAAAACAGCATTTAGCTTCTGAGATCTGACAAAATCAGGCTAGCCTAGGCCACCTGTGTCAGGGCAGATTACAGTTAGAACTTAAATTCTGGCTGATTGTTTTCTATTATAAATTTTTTTATATATTTTCAAAAGTGAATACAAATAAAACTGAGTGAGCACCAACATTTTCAAAGTTATTATTTAAGCCATAAGTCATAAGAACATAAGAAGAGCCCAGCTATATCAAACCAGTGGCCCATCTAGTCCAGCATCCTGTCTCACACAGTGGCCAATGAGTTCCTCTAGAGGGCTAAAAATAGGGCATAGAGGCTGAGATTTCCCCATGATGTTTCCTCCTGGCACTGGGAATCAGAGGTTTGGTGCCCCGGAACATGGAGTTTCCCTTCAGTCACCATGGCTAGTAGTCACTGATAAACCTATCCTCCATTAATATATCTAATTCTATTTTAAAGCTGTCCATGCCTGAGGCCATCACTACATCCTCTGGCAAATAAGTGGCTGGATCCACCCACTGGCCTCAAGCTGAAACCCATATCTAAGGGCTCTTGACCTTTGGCTCATCCCATAGGTTCCCTCTTCTGGCCATACCTGGAGGAGTGCATACACAGCAGAAAGAAACACATGCTACATCATATCCAGCTGCAGCTGGCAAGTGTTGTTACTGGTGTAACATTATTTCTGCACTGAAGGCAGGAAGCAGACTGCAGAGGCTCAGAATAACAGTTAAGGGCACCACTTTTTTTGCACATGTCCCAGTCACACCAGTCCTCTACCAGAATGGCACTGATATATCTTGGCACAAGCTTGTTTCAGACATTATGCTGGACATAATCAGCATTCAAAGGGCTGCATCACATGTTATAGAGTCCCCGTGGCTGATCAAACAGGTTCTGGGATTCTGTGTTTGGAATTCATCTCTCAGGTGCGCACAGGCCTGATGTGGATCAAGACTGTGGTTGAAAGGAAGGTAGGGTTTAAGCTTTCTTTTCTGTGCCATATAATCAAACTAATATGTCATAGGGTTGGGAAAAACTTCTGTCTTGTGTTGTCATTAAGGGCTGCTTCAGGTCAGGAAAATTGTGATGAGGGAATCTTCAGCCCCTTCTGCTTGTACACAATAGTCCCATAATCATAGTCATTAAGTTCTATGGAACTCTAGGTGCATATTAGATTGAACAAGTGGAGACTTCCAAGAAACTTGCGGGATGGTTATCTCGCACCTTTGCTTCCTCCCTTCTCCCCCTACCTCTCTCACACTCTTTCTCCCTTCTGCCCCCCTTTCTTACTCTCTCTCTCTCTCCTTCATGTATGTTATTTCCTCTCTCTTTCTGATCCGTCATCATTTTCTTTGTTTTTCTGCCTCCCCACCTCATCACTTTTTCTCTCTCTTTCTGCCCCCCACTTCAAATCCCACCCTCCACAGGCATTGTACCTCACTGAGGTCCCTGTCCTCCCTAGGTTCCATCCCCAAATCTCCAGGAGTTTCCCAGCCTGGATCTGCTGCCAGTGGCCAGGGGGAATACTTGGCAACCCTCAACTGCTACCAATAAAAACCCTGCCTTTTACTGACAGAAACAGTTAGAACCTCCCCCACTCCCCCGAACATTCTAATCTCCTCACAGTTGACACTTGGAGCTGATGCCATTTCAAAAGGTACTGGAGGGAATTCAATGGTCCCTGAAGTTTTTTTTTTATTTTTTTGGATTTTTCTGCAGCCCAAGGAAGGGGCCTGACTATGTAGGAAAAGCTGTTGGGGGAGAGGGAGCTCTCTTTTGGCAGAAATAAGCATCCACACAGAAAAAACCTCTCAGAATTAAAATATAGATGTGCTGGCTGTGAGGACTTTGTAACATGTGAACTGGCACTAAACTAAGCTGTCAAAAACAATGTTTAGGATTGCTGCCATAAAACAGCATGTTAGTCTAGTGGTGTTCTTCCTGAAATCCAACAATCCACTACTTTTCCTCTTTTTTAAAAAAGGATTTTGGACTCAAGTTCTAATCAATTCCATTCTGAGCAAAGATAACTTTGAAAAGAGGAGGGCATGAAGAGAAGTTCTTAAAAAAAAAATTAGAGTTTTACTCTGTAGATGCTCAAAGGCGGACAATGTCTTCCCAAACCTTCCTATCCTCCCACTAGAATGTCTCTGGTATGTAACATGAAACAACTGCAAAGGATGAAGTTACAAAAGGGGGCATTGATTTCTCTTCAAAGTGATTGAAAGAGAAATCCCTCTTTTAAGAAAGAAAAAAAGTAAGAAGAATCAATGGCTATATCTATAAAAGTGAATTTCAGAAAAAGAAATTCCCCTCTGTGTAACAATCCTATGTTAGTCCCTCTTTCCTGCCGCAAGTGTGTTCCTTTTCAGATATTAGTATATGGTTACATTGTTCAGGCATAAAATCTGTTCAAATGATTCCATAGCTACATCCCAGGTATAAATGTAAATATTTTGGCAGAGCTTTAAAAATGAAAAGTTCTTTTTAAAATTAGTATATAAACTACAAAGTGGTTTGTACAGCATGATTCTACACAGAAATACATTCTTGAACAGTTTTTCTTGAAGAAATGAAACATACATCACAGTTTGTCAGTCTCTAAACAAATAGTAAGTGCCTTAGGCATTTGTTCTGAATCTTCAACTGGTGTGGTAATAACAAAAAACATGAATTTAAGCTTTACATATTGTTTGTTTTAGAACACATTTGAAGAATGTGTGGAATTTAGTAAATGAAACAGTTAAAAGTAAATTGCTTATGGATCTTGGTATTTTAATATAGCTCAAGGCAATTGAGTAATATTCTCAGATATATTCTCCCCAGGTATGGAGAAAGAAGTTATTTGTTCAGAGATTATTTGGAATTTCTTATCTCTGAAGTTTTGATCAAAAAAATCCCTTTGATTTTGGTTATTCATCTGACTCAAACTGGTGATTTTTTTTTAAAGGCCTGTTGTGGATCCTTCTTCTGATTTCTTCTTTTGTTTGTACATAAATAAGCCAGCATGTATGTATGTATTTGTGCATTGTGAATATTGCAGATTTTGCATGTGAAATCCTCAGAAGATACATACACAATATAAAAACCAACAACGAAAAGAGGGGAACCAAAACTGTTGACAAACACATAAATGAACAAAAAAGGAGAGGGTTGAAATTTGGACCAGTAGCTCATCCCTAGTTTCTGCCATTACAAATAACTGATCTTGCATCTATGGACAACTTTGTATTTATGGTGTTTTCCACTATATCACATCACACATATTTCTAGTTATTTCCTGTAATATATTGTAATGTCTGATAATTTTCTTTTTTTTAACAATTTATTTATTCATTTTTCTCTCCAGTAACCACTATATATTTACATATGTATTAGTTTTCAAGAATAACAACCATCCTTAAGTTTAACATTTTGTGCCCGTCCATTAGTATCTATTCTCATACCAATAATAAAATTGGTTCCAAGTCTTATAATACGCATTTTCTCGTTTGTCTTTTAATTTCATTGTCAAATTGTCCATTTCTGCGATTTCATACATTTTCTTAATATAATCTTCCAGATCTGGAATTTTCCCATTCTTCCAATATTTGGCGAAGAGTAAACACGCTGCAGTAATTCCATGTAGAATCAATTTTTTCTGTTCCTTAATTATATCTTTTGGAATCATGTTAAGTAAAAACACTTCTGGTTTTAGTGGGATTTCAATCTTCGATATCTCCTGAAGTGTTCTCTGAATCATACGCCAATATTTCTTTACTCTCTGGCATGTCCACCACATGTGGTAGTACGAACCAACATTTTCCTTACATTTCCAGCAAACATTTGTACCTTTTCTTGAGTATTTCACCAACCTATCTGGCGGCAAGTACCACATATAAAACATTTTATATAAGTTCTCCTTAAATGTGGTAGCTCTAGTCATTTTCAAATTCTCTGTCCAGATTGATGTCCAACTATCTAACTCTATATTATGACCTATATTCCTGGCCCATTTGATCATACTTGGTTTTACCCACTCATCCTGCATCTTATATTCCAATAAACAATCGTAGGTTTATAGTGGAGGACCAATTTAATGTAATGTCTGATAATTTTCAATGATACATGGATAGAACAATCACGAGGGCTGCTGTGGTGGAAGTGGCTGTCCATGACACATCTGAGACACTGTTTACCCATCCTGGCCCTGTGAAGCACAGGAGACATAGCAAGTGTGCTGAAGTCCATAGCAACCCTGTCAGTATCCACTAACCAGGCAGCAGTATCCAATAATGCCTCTCTAAGTTTCACACACTGCTTGCTGATTTGACCACTGCCCCTTGATGCCACTACCTATATGGAGAGTCAGAAGACAGGGTGGAAAGATCCACAGACAGTGCAACCCCCAGAGAGACACATGGCCTGAGTGTTCCCCATTGCACAAGCAACCTGTGTGGCCAAAAGGCCACCCACTGTTCCCCAGCAAGGGACTGACTGGCAGCAAAAGTGTTACCAAAGAGCAACCATCCCTGCTTGAAGCCACATGCACCCTCCCACTGAAAAAGTACAACATGGAGGCCAGCCTCAAAACCCCCACCCCAACCCCAAGGCTAGTATCCTAATCATTGGGTCAGGAAGTAAGATGAAAAAAGGCATGCCATTAAGCAAGAGGCACTCTGTTGCAACCACATGGTATCAGGAAAAGAACATTGCAAAGACAGGCAAGTGAAACAGACAGCTTATGCCCTGCACCCAGGGTGGTCTTTCCCAAGAGAGGGACACCCCAAAACAACCTCTGAACCACCACCAGCAGTGCCCTCACAGAGCCAGGCTTGGCATAAACAGTGGCTTTTGCTGGGAGACTAAGAGAATCTCATTTTGGCTTCAAATACAGGTCAAGTGAGAACACAGGACTAACTGCACTGTTAGAACATCTGCCATGCAAGCACCCCCTCACACACACACTTCTCTCCTATTAATTCAGTCCATAAGGACTACAATGGTCAAACCTCCATTCTTGCCTCAGGCATCTCCTCCTGACCAAACAACAGGGCCGATTTCGCACTGGCCGGTTGCCTCTCATTCTCTCCGGAATTTCCCCTCCCAGTTTCCTTCGGAGTATTTTCTTCATTTTCCCACTTGGAACCTCAGCCCTATCAATATAGTGTGACGATGGAGTTTTCTCCCAAAAATATTAGAAACTCCCACAATGGGGCGGCCCTCATGAAAGGCAAGCAAGTGGGCATGTTTTCATTTTGGGTTCTCCCCTGGAGCAAACAGGAAAATCCTCTAAAAACAGGATTTGTTTGCTCCAGGGAAACTCCGGTGCAGCAGGGCGATACTCCAGAGCAAAACGTGAGCCTGGAGCAACTGGTATGAAATCGATCAGAAGCTCCAGTGCAAGCATGAGGGCAAACCTGGGGCAAACGCTAGTGCGAAATCGGCCCAGGTCTTTTGTCTGTCAAATGTATGGGCAGGCAGAGACAAAAAGCCTTTGGTCTGTGTCATTTTCATGAATGGAGTATGTGGCATGTTTCCTGCTCACAAATCCTTTCCCACTTATGTCAGGAAATACCTTCTGGATAATCCTCTCATTCCTGTCTCCATGTATTTGTCTAAAATATCTGTATTCTTACACCAACGCCAGACCCATCAAGATATATGTCATCAAGATATATGCCAAAAGAGAATAACAGCTCTTAAGAACAAATAGCCATAGACAAAGGAAAGCTGTAGAACTCACCAGCCTTTGTTGCCTAGCAGATTGTGATGAGGTCTTATGATAGGGGTTGCCAAATCCCTCTGTCCAGAATGGCTCCTGTGTATTGCTCTATGGCTTTCCCTCGAATTACAGAGGTCATGCCCCAATGTGCCTGACGTGATGACATCCCTTCCAGGTGATGTCATTACGGCATGCACATTTTGCGTGCATGCCAGAACGCTCCCAGACCAGCAAAGACTCCCCCCCCCGCTAAAAACCAGGTAAGACTTGGCAACCCTAGTTCCCGGAGAGGAGCCTGGCATCCACCACCTCCATGGCCAGGCCTGGAGAGACTCCCAGCATTCTCCACCATCACATCTGGGTCTGGAGAAGTTCCTGGCATCTGCCATCACCGTGGCCAGGCTCAGAGTAGCTTCCCGCAGTGGCAACTGCCAGCTGTACAAGTAAGTTCATTGTCTCTGCATGTACTGACAATGCTGTTTTGAATTTGGGGGGAATTTAAACCCCTAATGTATTTTTAACATTTCAGATTTTCCCACAAACTGGGGGGTCCCCCAAGTTTGCAGAAAAATCTGTTTAGTGTCAGTGTGATCCCAATCCATGAATTTCAGTATCTGTAGATCAGGGCCAGATTTGCTGATTTGATACATAGATAATACACTTTTTCTTTCTCCCCCACCCCACAATATAGATATTAGGGATAGCTAACTGTGTTTAGTGGTCTTCACATTTTCAGTTTCCAAGAGAATTTGGAAGGCCACTGTATGCCATGTTGGGAACAGCATGCTGTACTTCATGCACCCTTATCCAAAAAGATAGTATTAAAGGCCAACCTAGACAGGCTGTTGTAGTTTTAGAATCTAATCTTGTTAAATAGCATTATAGAGTGGGAAGGAAATTTGTAGTGGGACAATCCAATAAGGGCAACCCTTTCCATCTACCCCTTTTCTCAAGGCAAATTACTATCTTGGTGGTTCTATTTAGTCCAACAGGGAAAACATACAGGGAGGAAATGATTTTAAGAAATCATGACCTGTCAGATTATCTGATTGTAAAATGGGACAATGAGCAATGCTTTTACCCCACTTCTGTACAAAAATTATGCTTGCACTAAAATACTTTAGCACAGTGTAGCTGTAGTTCAATACATTTCTATATCTTTACAAAACCACTTTCTCCACAAATTTTCAAAGGTTACTGCCCATAAGAATGTTGCCAATGGAACTACACAACAGTTTTAAGAAACTGTCAGAGACTTCCAAGCAAATGTAAAACAGAAATTGTGTATCAGGAGGAATGACACATTATAGTAATGGAGAGTAGATGCCTCAGGATTAATTAAAAAGAAAAGTATCTGTCATCAGTAGAGATGACAAGAAAAAAAAATGGTAATGTACTTTCAAAAAAATGTGATCATTAAAATCAACTAAATATAATTTTAATCATCTCATTAGGTAACTCTTGATGTAAAAAAGCTGGATTAACAACACTGACTCTGCTCTTAGAATGATCTATATCTCACAATTAATTTTCTTGATATTAAAAATACATGTTTGGTATAAAGTGTGTCTTGGAGGTTGCTATGACAATAGTTTCATTAGAACTCTTTTAAAGTGAAGTATGCATTGTCAATATAAAGAGATGGTAAAAGATATAACAAAGGTTGCCTTTTGCAGGAAGACAAAGGGACACTGATGTACACTACAATTCTTGACTGTAGTGGCATATGACAGCCTCCAGTGCAGAACAGTTTACTTTAGCTGAGTCCTGTTTAAGTCAATAGATTCTATCACCTGGAGTTTGGCAGCCCTATCCAGCATCCTCTGGTGCCTGGGATGAATTCGAGAAGTTGTAGTCCAAGTCCAGAATTGAAGACAGCTCAGGCTGCTCCTCCTATGGCTGCTGAGTTATAACAGCTGGAAGATGGGCAGCATGCGCAGCAGACCACTGCCTAATGCCAGCACCAGTCTTAGGCATCTCTGCAGCTGGCAGTCCAGACACAGCTTCAATAAATAGGGCCTTGCGAGGCCTCTTCATTGCACCACTCCAAGCAGAGATGGGGGTGGTAAAAGACTACTGTGGGCAGGCCTCCAGATAATTGGGGGGAAGCCACAGCCATCCTCCTTCTCCCTTCCTCTGCCTTACATCTCTTCTGTTTAGCCCTTTCCCAGGGTTCCGCCACACTCACCTCTTAACATTCATTTTGTCCCCTGCACTGCTTCACCAATGTAAGTCAACTTCTACAATAAACTAAGCTGCACTATGAGTCTGAGCACTGACTAACCTGCTCTTGAACTGATTCATTACTCTGCTGCCCCGGAGTTCTGTCTACATGGCCTCCTCAACACTAATTCACAATTGCCTTTTCCCCCTTCCAAAAGCAACCTTTGAAAACATGTGTGTGTGTGTGTGTGTGTAAAAATAGACTTAGGTGTGCTCCAACTGAATTCTTTTCCCCCTTCCAAAAGCAACCTTTGAAAAAATGTGTGTGTGTGTGTGTAAAATTAGACTTAGGTGTGCCTCAACTGAATTCTTTTTTAAAACCTGTTTCTGACTGTTTTATCCTAAAGCTGGCTAACTTTTTTTGGTAAATATATTCTGCGATGTGTGTTTTAAGTGCCTTCAAGACTCTTTTAATTTATGGTGACCCTATAAATTAATGATATCCAAACCTATTGTTAACAGCCTTGCTCAGGTTTTGCAAACTCAGGGCTGTGGCTTCTTTGGTTGAGTCAATTCATCTCATGTTGAATCCTCACCTTTTCCTGCTGCCTTCGACTTTTCCTAATGTAGCTCTCTTCTCCAGTGACTCTTGTCTTCTCATGATGTGACCAAAGAACGATAGCCTCAGTTTAGTCATTTTAGTTTCTAGAGAGCTCAGGCTTGAATAAAATGTAGAATTGTTTTTAAAAATCTCAATTTTCCCAAGCCTGCAAATGAACCAATTACCGCCCCCAAAATTAAGCTAATCCTCAGTTCTTCTGAAGACCTGATTTTATTCTTTCTCTTTTTTTGTAGACTAAAGTCAGCCTAAACTCTATTTTAACTGTCTGGCTTCAATTGTTCTGAAGCCCAGGTCAGCCTGTTGTTGTTGGTTTAATAAAACCTATGATCCAATTAATTTTGTTTTTTTTAAAAACCTGACCTTTTTTGAGGGGGATCCCTAAACAAAGCCTACATGTTTTTGGGGTTTTTTTGAGAAATGATCCCTAAGCTGAAATTCATTTTTTGGATTTTTAAAATACCTAAGCCATCACTGACACTTTTTTTTGGGGAGGGGGGGTTGTTATATTTCCACTGACAATTGTTATTAAAAGCTAACCAGACATTTTCTTCAAAACCTGTTGCAACGGGGCGTGGCTTTGGTGCTGAGGGCATGGCTTTGGCTCTGATAAAGATAGATCCTGAAACCTTAGCTCCAACCCCCACCCCCCTGGAACCATTATAAAATCAACACTAGAGACTTAATATAAATAAAAGAATAAGGAGAACCGAATCAGCAACTAAAAACCAAAATACAAAGTGCCACAAGAGGGATCCAAAACTATTTTCTAAAACAACAAAAAATCAGCCTGACTGAAGAAGAGAAGGAGGATGCTGACAAAATGGCAACCGGGACTGCCTCAGCACTCCCACTCAACTCACAGACGACAGATCCGGGACTACAAAATCTTTTAGCCACAATGGAAAAGGAGATACTAGATAACATGGCAGCACTCATAGCCCCAATTAATGATCAGCTGGCTCAAATGAACATCTCACTGAACAAGGTTAGTGAAACAGCGGAACGGGCCCATGACTTAAGTAAAAACCTGAAAATGGACATTAACTCACTCCAAACTGAAACCGCGTCCCTGAAGGAACATGTATTAACTTTAGAAATCTTATCTCGCAAAACCCATCTGAAATATAGAGGCTTCCCTGAGAAAATAAACACGAATAAAGACTTACAAATCTTTATTTCTGACTGGCTAGCGAGGGAACTACAGTTAGAGGATGGGGTGGCACCAACTGTAATGACTGCTCATCGGCTAGGGTCGAGTGAAACAGCATGCCTAAGAGGGCCCAGAGATGTGCTAGCAGAGATCCCTGACTTTTGTACAAGGAGAAAAATATTAGAAGTGGCAAGAACAAGTGGCGTTTTAACATATAAAGGATTTCCCATCCAAGTATATCCAGACCTCCCCAAAGAAATCTTGACGAAAAAGAGAAGTTTCCACCCAGTCACTGAAGCTCTGAGGCAAGCCAAGATCAAATACAAGTAGCAGAATCTTGTAAACATCCTAGTTGAAACCACTATCATAATTAAAGACCTGGAAGCCGACTTCAAAATGCTAGATGAGCTAAATACAGACTCACAGATGGACACTAGCAAGAACTCTAACAAAAGAAAGCTCCCACCATCTCCAGTTAAAGACAGCAAACCATCAACCAGCACGTTCAAACAAAGCCACAAGCATTGAACTACTGTACTGAGAGAAAATGACAAGCAAATGCACAAACAAATGATAAAAGTCATAATAGAAATAAGTTCTCTAGAAGCTGTTAAGCACAGCATTGAAACAATTATAATTAGCTAAAGTTAAAATATATTAATTCAAATTTATGGTCCGGGGGGGAGGGATTTTAGTTGTTTATTTCAGTTAGCAGTCCTTTTTTCTTCAGATAGGTTCTGTTAGTTCTGGTAGAAAGAGAGCACTACCAGACTAAGTAGGTCTGCTTATTAAATCTGAGCATTAAGCTCAGTTTAGAAATATTTACAAATAATAGTAATTTAGTTTAAGTTGCATAGCACTTTAATAAAGTTTATTGCATTTACAATAACACCTTTAAGAGTTTACAACAAATCAAACAAGAGTTTAAAAGTCAAACTAATAATATTTACCAAATCAATTGTTTATAAAAGTTAATTCAGAGTTTAATCATTTTTTTTCTTTCTTCAGCTAGTTGAGTAACTAATCTTACAGTGTTGCAATTGAACTACAGTGAGTAATTGATTCCTATATGAAATATTGTGATAAGCAGTGAGTTTATTGGGGTACTGCAAGCTAATTCATAGTGCAAGCAACTCTCAATAATTAATCGAGCATTGAACTATATCTTACAGTGGAACAATTTTTATTCTGTGAGTAATGAATTTTCAATTTGATTATAGTTGCATATAGTGTGTTTACAATTTTTAAGGGGGGAGGGGGAAACAAAAAGGAATTCTTTTTATCTGTTGTATATTTATTTATATATTTAATTAATTGTTAAAATATCAATTTTCTTTTTATCAACTATATAATTAACACAAAGTAATATATCAAAAGCTTTAAGTACTCATAGTACCTGTATAGAAAAGAAAGTTAAAGTTAAAGCCAAAAATTTTAAAACGTATTATAGTAAAATACATATTGTTTAATAGAGAAGCACTTCTTGAAAACTGTATAGTGTGAAGTAATCATTTTATCTACCTTACAGTCAAGCTTGTAAAAGTACTAATAGCGTGTATTATAAAGATCTGAATTTGCAATTAGAAGTTTAAATTAGTGAAAGAGTACAACCTACATCCATAGAGGTACTGAAGTCAGAGCTAGAAGTGTAAGTATATATTTATTAGCCTACATCAACTACATATTTATTTCTACAAACAACCACCCATAGCACAAATACACAACCTTTTAAATACATAGCTGACCAAAGCTATATCCTGAAAGTTGACACAAATAAGTCAACTGTTCCCTAAACTTTACTAAGAAATAAATCATACTCAAAGACTAAACATGACACAATCTAATTGGAAAGTTTTAACACAAAATGTGTGTGGTCTGAACAATTTGATCAAATGCAAGAGGGTGCTAGCAAACTTAGCCAAATCAAAAGCAGAGATACTCCTACTCCAAGAGACTCACCTACACTCTAAAAACCAAAATGAACTTAAGGCCAAATGGATAAAATTCCAGTTCCACGTTTAAGGGAACTCAAAATCATGAGGAGTCACAATCCTGATGGCAAACACAGTCTGATTTCAACACCAAGACACACTGGCAGACTTAGAAGGTCGCTATATTTTTATAAAGGGCATTCTTAATGACCAACTGATCACACTTGCCTCAATCTATGCACCAAACTCCAACCAGTATCAATTTCTACAAAAAACACTCACAACTTTAGAATCATTTCAGGAAGGTGAAATGCTAACAGGAGGAGATCTCAACCTCTTGGTAAATCCAAAAATGGATCGATCAAACATTAAAGCAACAGAGAAACAATGACCACTAGTAGATACAGGATTAAAGGAATTACTACAAAAATTCAAACTAACAGACATATGGAGGCAATTACATCCAACGGAAAAATTTTTTACCTTCTACTCTCCAAGACATGACGTATACACACGCATTGATTTTATCCTTCCTTCACTCAACTTAACCCGCAAAGTAATAAGTGCGGATATAGGTAACATAACATGGTCAAATCATGACAAAGTGAACTGTCTCTTAACATATGCCTCAGAACAACCGATGTCCAGAACGAGGTCCTTCAATAAATCATTGTTATACAACAGTAGGCATGTGGAAAAGATTGGAGAACATATACAGCAATACTTAGCAGAAAACGTCTCAGAAGAAACTTCCTTCTCCACAATATGGGACGCATTAAAAGCAGTCCTCAGAGGACATCTTATCTCAATGTCTACACACTTGAAAAAAGAATAAGCGAAACAAAAGGAAGAAATCTTAGCTAAAACCAGTCACCTAGAAGAAGTACACAAGAGATCAGGTAATAAGAAAATTTACAAACAACTTCTAGCTGAACGAAAAGCTCTAGAACTTCTCGAATGTGCCTCAATTCAGAAGAATCTCATCTATGTGAAACAAAAGTACTGGGTTAAAACTCCTAAATCTCTATGTCTCCTGGCATGGAAAATTAAAGACAAGAGAGTCTAGACATTATCTAGACAGATAATGGCTGCTAAAGACCAAAGTGGGAAACTACATACAGACTCAATAAATATCAATAAAATATTTGCAGAGTACTATCAACAACTATATACATCCTCCAAACCAACCCACGAATACATTCATTCATATCTCTCTAATAACAAAAATATCTTGAAACTTTCTGAAGAACATTGTGAGATATTGGAACAACCTATAGAGCCAAAGGAAGTCTTGGAAGTAATAAAAAAATTGAAAAACAACAAGTCACCAGGCCCAGATGGCTACCCGCCAGAATACTATAAAAAATATGCCACTAGCTGGACGACTGGCAGCAACCTGCAACAATATACTCTCTTCAGGACAACTTCCACCATCTTGGAACTCCGCATCAATAATAACAATACAAAAACCTGGAAAAGACTTAACAAACCCAGCATCATATCGACCAATATCCCTTTTGAATCAAGACTACAAAATATTTACTGCCATTCTAACTAGGCGACTGAACTCTTTTATTTCTAACTACATTCACCAAGACCAAGCGGGGTTCATCCCAGGAAGAGAACTAACAGACAATACCTTTAAAGCACTAAATATCATCACAGCTTGTGAAAGATCCCAGATGAATTCCATACTATTATCAGTGGACATACAAAAAGCGTTCGACTCATTAGAAACTACATATCTCACTGCTCTCCTTCAACACATGGGGTTTGGACCCACATTCCTTAGTGCTATTAAAGCAATTTACACAAACTCAACTGCAAAAATTAAAACAAATGGAATAATTTCCCAATGAATATCACTTAATAGGGGAACTAAACAAGGATGCCCATTGTCTCTAATCCTATTTGCTTTAGCACTCGAACCACTGGCAGCGGAAATCAGGCAAGATCAAAACATCTCAGGGATCAAGATCGGAGAACACATATACAAATTCCGCTTATAAGATCCTAAGACAAGGAGATCAACTAGACTGGGCCAAAACTCTAGCACCACTGACATCACCTCTAACAGTCCAGGAAGTTATCTGGAATCCTGCAAACTCTAGACTGCAACAGTATGAAGAAAATAGGTTTCTGATAGCTATTCTAAAACACTGGGACACATGCAGAGCAATCTTGCTTCCTAAACATTCTAGATTCTCAACATTCCTGAATCAACCCTGGTTCCCACCAGGAAAAGACCAGAAAATGACAGATACATGGAAAGCAGCTAAAATAACAAACTTCTCTGATGTACTAACAAAAGAAGGACTGTAATCCAAATGTGAGTTAGAGCAAAAACTAAAAAAATCTATCAGATTGTTCTTCTATTTGCAGCTAAATCATATGATCCAAGATAGAGATGTAGCAAAAATTCTTAACGAATAACTTACACCCTGTGAGAAACTTATTAGCCCTAAAAATAACAAATCAAAAGGTTTAATTACAACAGTTTATGACTCTCTGATCCGACATCTGGGAGACAAACCGATGAGATATCAGCAACAATGGATACATGACTGCGAAATGGAAATCACACCTCAGCAATGGCTGAAAATATGAACCTACAAATTGATGTCATCTCCAATAATTACTACCAAACTACAAACATACAAGATCATGTCCTGCTGGTACCTTACACCAGAAAGACTTTCAGAAGCAACATCTTCTCATTCCCCAGCATGTTGGAAGAAGTGTGGCAAAATAGGTTCCTTTGCCCACTGCTGGTGGAAGTGTGATCATATCAAACTTCTGGTTGGAAGTATTGATACAAATCAAATACATCACAGGCATGGACATTCTACTTGACCCCGCACTAATCTTTCTAGATATATGGACCATCAAAGACATTCAACCACTCAAGCATGAACTAATCATAAGCTTACTGGTAGCAGCCAATACAGCTGTAGCAACTAAATGGAAAGCAGATAAGGCCCCTACTATAAATGACTGGTTTAACAAAGTCTGGGACCACCTAATCATGGAAAAAAAATCACAGACCACCTTAAACAAACAGACCTCTATCCAAGATCCACCAATTTTGTAGAAAAGTGGACTCCTTTCATGGAATACTTATTAGAAACAGACATCCAACCATATAATCCAATATACCTGAAGTTACTTGATTGAACACACAAACAACAGACAAAATACGCAAACAACAACCTTAAGGTAACATAAACCCAAATTAGTGAATTACACTTATACTATCTAGCTCTGACTCAAACAAATACTGATAATGCAATTTATTAATGTTCATAAATAAGAGTTGTTAAATTGAGTTAATGTTATATCCTTATTATTGATTTATTGTTAAAATTGTGCAACACTGTATAAGCCTGACTAAATTTACCTGTTACTTTATAAAAAACCAATTTTAAAAAAAGAAAACCTGCTGCAACAAATAAATTTTTTAAAACAACTGAAATTCCCCCAATTTCATGCAACCACTCCACCAAAAATCACAAAACAATACCAGAACTAGAATAATGCAAAAAGATAAACCTTTTTAAACAGTAACAACTTAGAAAATCCCCTCAGCACACATTCTTTAAAAATTATAAACCTTTAAAAGCAGAGAAAATGCTAAGGAAGACTGAAATTCTTTAAAAAGTCAAGGGAGGACAATCAAACAGTACAAGCTTTTTAAACCCTTTTCAAAAAACTGCAAAACAAAATCAAGGAAAACTCTTTTTTAAAGAGACAGAATGTGGGGGAAATGATCCCTTTCCCTCCCTTCCCAACTATAACCCTCAATTATAACCAAAAATGGAAAAAAAAACCCCATAAATACTCAAAATAATACTTTAAATAATATATTAAAACAAAGTCTGATGTGGGCAAACCAGTCCTGAGGGTATACAAGCACAGAACAAGAAGAAGGACTTCCCTGACAAGCAGCAGCAGCAGTCAGCAGAAATCCAAGACACACTAGAGGAGCACACAACAATCAATAACACTCCAAAAGAATGTAGTCCTGAAACGGAATCAAGCTGTAGGACTACTAATTTTTTTTCTTTTTGCCCATGCTCAGAGAGCCAGATAGAGAATAATCATGATTGTGGAGACAGTTCTAGTGCTCCCCTAATGTTTGAAACCATTGCCACCTCCCACCTCCTTCCCATTGCCCAGGAAACCTGTAAAATGGAAGAAAAAGAAGCCTGGGATCATTGAAATGCCAGCCCCAAATATTCTCAAATATTTCTGGAAAAATTCATGACCATATTACCCACATTTCAAGTAATGCAAAGAATGTTCTGGATAGGGGTGTGACAAACACACATGCACAGTATTTTTTTGATTCAAGTACTTTGAAACCCCCCTAGCTGCTGGTGCCTCTCCTCAACCCCCCCCCCCCCAAGTTTCAAAAAGATTAGACCAGGACGTCCAATTATATGGGCCCCAAAAGAAGGTGCCTCTATCTGTCATAGTTTATAATAGAGATGAGAAGAGGCATTTAAAGAGATTACAATTCCTTTAAATGCCTTCTTCAAGCCACATGATTGTAGCGAGTAAACTCTGAAGGTATTCAAAGGGCTCACAGTCCCTTTAAATGCCTCCAAGTGGCAAGTTCACCCAGAAGACATTTAAAGAGAATTCAAACCCTTTAAAAGTCCTTGGAGTTCACTCACTGCAGAGTCGGGAGGCTTGGAGAAAGCATTTAAAGGGACCGCAATCCCTTTAAATGCCCTTTAAGTTCAACTATCCGACAGTCTCAAAAATCCCAAATATTTTCAGGATTTTGGGGGCTTGGCCATTTTGGATAGCTGAAATGAGCCAAATTTAAAACTGGCTTAAAATTACCGCTTAAGTGTTTTCCAGGTTGTTGTTGTTTTGCTCAGTTTATGCTGAATGCACACCCTTAGTTCTGGATACCTGGATGTATCCAAAATCTACTGATATGGTGTTTGTGTGTGTGTATATATATATATACAGACCAGAAATATCTGAATACATATCCCTAATAATAATATATAGTTATAAGCATATCTGACTACTTATCTATCTTGTTTAGTATTCTGCTTGCTTGATCAGGGAGTTTTAGGTTTGGTAAGATTCAAGAATTATTTTATCCTGTGTAATTCCTGTGCAAATGAGAGTAAATCCTGTTGATATCAATAGAACTTACTTCTGAACATATATGCACAGGGTTAGTATTTGAAATTTATTTTGACACAAAACTCTAACTGGAAGATTTTTAGTGTGAGAATCACATATCATAATATACTGCTGTACAGTACATAAGAACATAAAAACAGCCCTGCAGTGGTCCATGAAGTCCAGCATCTTGTCTCACACAGTGGCCAACCAGTTCCTCTAAAGGACCAACAGCAGGAAATGGAGGCTAAGACTTTCCTCTGATGTTGCCTCCTGTCTCTAGGATTCAGAGGTTTTGTGCCTCTGAACCAGTAAAATGGTTTAGATGTTTCAAACAGAACTATTTTAAACTATATTAGATAAGAACATAAGAGAAGCCAATGTTGTATCAGGCCAGTGGCCCATCCAGTCCAACACTCTGTCACACAGTGGCCAAAAACACCAGGTGCCATCAGGAGGTCCAGCAGTGGGACCAGGACACAAGAGGCCCTCCCATTGTTGCCTCCCCAAACACCAAAAATACAGTGTATCACTTGCCCCAGACTGAGAGTTCCTATCTATACCGTGTGGCTAATAGCCACTGATAGACCTCTGCTCCATATCTATATTCTAATTCTGAGAGGGTTTTTTTTTTCTGTGTGGATACTTATATCTGCCAAAAGAGAGCTCACTCTCTCCCAACAGCTTTTCCTACATAATCAGGCCGCTTCCTTGGGCTGCAGAAAAATCCAAAAAGTTAAACAAAAACTTCAAGGACCATTGAATTCTCCCCAATACCTTTTGAAATGGCATCAGCTCCAGGCATCAACTGTGAGGAGATTAGAATGTTTGGGGGAGAGGGGAGGTTCAAACTGTTTCTGTCAGTAAAAAGCAGGGGGTTTTATTGGCAGCAGTCTAGGGTTGCCGAGTACCCCCCTGGCCATCAGCAGCAGATCCAGATCCAGGCTGGGAAACTCCTGGAGATTTGGGGCTGGAACCTGGGGAGGACAGGGACCTCAGTAAAGTACAATGCCATAAACTCCACCCTCCAAAGCATCCATTTTCTCCAGGGAAAGTTATCTCTGTAGTCTGGAGATGAGCAGTAACTCCAGGGGATCCCCAGGTCCCACCCTGCCATCCCTAGGCAGCACCCTCTGTTTGACTTGATACCACCTGATTTGCATAATTAGGCCCAGCTGCTTTGCTACTGTTCATCAGCAGCCTCCCTATGAAAGCCATTGTGATGTAACAGTTAGAGCTTCAGATTGGGATCTGCGAGACCCAGGTTCAGATCCCCATCTTGTGGTGGAAGCTGACTGAGAGATTTTGGACCAGTCACATACTTTCAGCCTAACCAACCTCACAGGGTTGTTGTGCAGACAACAAGGAGGAAATAATAATGTAAGCTGCTTTAGTCCCCAATATGGAGAAAGACTGTAATTTTCCTAAATAGAGGTAGAGGGGGAGGGGGGTGGAGATGGAAAGCTGAAGACAGATAAAGGTAGGTTGGCTGTTGGGTGGGAAGGAAATAGGGTTGCCAACTCCAGGTTGGGAAATTCCTGGACATTTGAGAGGTAAAGCCTGGGCAGGGTGGGATTTGAGGTGGGAGGCAGAAAGAGAGAGAAAGAATGATGAGGTGGGGAGGCAGAAAAACAAAGAGAACAATGACGGGTCAGAAAGAGAGAGGAAGTAACATACATGGTGGAGAGAGAGAGAGTAAGAAAGGGGGGCAGAAGGGAGAAAGAGTGTGAGAGAGGTAGGGGGAGAAGGGAGGAAGCAAAGGTGTGAGGAATGGGATAACCATCCCGCAAGTTTCTTGTGGGTCTCTCCACTTGTGTTTATCTAATTCCCTCTTGAAGCTGTCCATGCTTGTAGCCACTGCCACCTCCTGTGGCAATGAATTCCACATGTGTTAATCTTTGGGTGAAGAAGTACTTCCTTTTATCTGTTCTAACCTGACTGCTCAACAATTTCATGGAGTGCCCATGAGTTCTTGTATTGTGAGAAAGGGCGAAAAGTACTTCTTTCTCTACCTCTTCTATCCCATGCATAATCTTATAAACCTTGATTATGTCACCCCTCAGCCGTCATTTCTCCAAGCTAAAGAGCCCCATGGTCTTCAACCTTTCTTCATAGGGAAAGTGTTCCAACCCTTCTATCATTCTAGTGGCCCTTTTCTGCACTTTTCCCAATGCTATAATATCTTTTTTGAGGTATGGCGACCAGAACTGTACACAGTACTCTAAATGAGGTTGCATCATCTATTTATACAGAGGCATTATGATACTGGCTGATTTGTTTTTAGTTCTCTTCCCAATAACCCCCAGCATAGCACTGACCTCTTTTATTGCAGTCACACACTGTCTTGACATTTTCATTGAGTTATCTACTATAACTCCAAGATCTCTCTCTTGGTCAGTCTCCGCCAGTTCGGACCCCATCAACATGTATTTATAGTTAGGATTTTTTGGCTCCAATGTGCATCACTTTGCATTTGGCCACACTGAGCCCCATTTGCCACGCTGATGTCCACTCACCCATCCTCAACAGATCCCTTTGTAGTGCCTCACAATCCTCTCTGGTTCTCACCACCCTGAACAACTTCGTGTCATCTGCAGATTTAGCCACTTCACTGCTTACTCCCAACTCCCAATCATTAATAAACAAGTTAAAAAGCATCGGACCGAGTACTGATCCCTGCGGTACCCCACTGCTTAGCTCCCTCCACTGAGAAAACTGCCCATTTACACTCACTCTCTGTTTCCTTTTAATTAGCCAGTTTTTGATCCACAAAAGGACTTGTCCTTTTATCCCATGACTATTGAGCTTACTTAGGAGCCTTTGATGAGGAACTTTCTCAAAAGCTTTCTGGAAGTCAAGGTAAACAACATTGATTGGGTTCCCCTTGTCCACATGTTTGTTCACTCCGTCAAAGAACACCAACAGATTAGTGAGGCAAGATCTTCCCTTACAGAACCCATGCTGAGTCTTCCTCAAGAGATTTTGTTCATCAATGTGCCCACTAATTTTTTTCCTTAATAACAGTTTCCACCAACTTACCCAGTATCAACATCAGACTGACTGGCCTATAATTTCCCGGTTCTCCTCTGTAACCCTTTTTACAGATGAGAGTGACATTCACTACCTTCCAGTCCTCAGGAATTGAAGCAAATTTTAATGAAAGATTACATATTTTTGTCAAGAGATCCACGAGTTCATATTTGAGTTCTTTCAGAACTCTCGGAGGTATGCCATCCAGGCCTGGTGATTTATTTGTTTTTAAGTGGTCTATCAGTTGTAGAACCTCCTCTCTTGTCACCTCAATCTGACTCAGGTCTTTCAACACCCCTCCCGAAATCAGCGGTTCTGGAGTGGGCAAGCACTTCTCAGCCAGTTTGGTGTAGTGGTTAAGTGCACAGACTTTAATCTGGGAGAACCAGGTTTGATTCCCCACTCCTCCACTTTCACCTGCTGGATGTCCTTGGGCAAGCAATAGCTCTGTACCAGCTGTTCTCTCAAGGACAGTTGTCTCAGAGCTCTCTCAGCCCCACGTACCTCACAGGGTGTCTGTTCTGGGGAGGGGAAGAGAAAGGAATTTGTAAGCCCCTCTGAGACTCCCTCGGGTAGTGAAGAACGGGGTATAAATCCAATCTCCTCCTCCTCATCATCTTCCTTGGTGAAGACAGAGGAAAAAATGCATTCAGTTTCTCAGCCATTTCTGTATCATCGTTCAGTACACCTTTTACCCCTTGGTCATCCAAGGGCCCCACTGCCTCCCTGGCTGGTTTCCTCCTTCTAATGTATTTGAAGAAAGTTTTATTGTTGGTGTTTATGTTTTTTGATATATACTCCTCATATTCCCTTTTTGCCTGCCTGATCACAGACTTGCATTTTATTTGCCACAGACTGTGTTCCCTTTTATCAATATCACTTAGACTAGCTTTCCACTGCTTAAAGAAATCCTTCTTACCTTTTACAGCTTCCATTTCTTTGTTAACCATGCAGGCTTTTTTCTATACCTAGTTGTGCTTTTCCTAACCCACAATATATATATATTTTTCTGTTTCTAGGATTCTAGGAAGTCTCCAAGCTTCCTCAATGGTTTGGACCCTTTCTACTTTTTCTCTCAGTTTCCTGATGAGAAAATGAAAGTTTTATAACAAACTATAAATCTACTTTCCAGCATAAAACAAGAAGGGATGTATACTAAAAGCAGCAATGTTTTTTAAAAACAACATACATTTGAATCCCCACAAATTGGAGGTGAGGCAAAGTGTGGTCAAGTTGCAACTGATTTATGGCAATCCCATAGGGTTTTCAACTTGCATTCAACAGAAAATGACAAGTCATATAGCTAGACCTCAGCTGAGAAAATCCCATAGGGTTTTCAACTTTCATTCAACAGAAAATGACAAGTCATAGCTAGATCCCAGCTGAGAAAATTACAAAAAGTCATCATCAGAGTCTATCAATTGGTCCAATATAAAAATCCCCCTATTAGTCCAAGCATTACATTAAAAAGATTTATTTCCAGTTTTTAGTCCTGGATTGGCCCATAATGTTAATTTAGCATGTACAAATGAATCAAATTGCTATTGTTGTGACATAGTTCTCTAGCTTCAGAAACTGCAGGAAGAAGGAGATCCACTCAAGCATAAGTAGACCTTAATATATTCCACTTCAATGGGGGGCACTAGGCAAGAAGACTAAAAAGAGAGCCCAAGATGATTAGTCCATCTGTGAGGAGCGATCCCAGTAATTAGCACAAGTTAACAAATATGCCTGATGATATAACCTAAGATAAGGGAAACCAAATCCTCCTTCCCTGATGAATAGCAGGAGATGGACAGGTTTGCCATTGCCTGCCTCTACATGGTAACTCTTGACTACCTTAGCAGTATCCCATCCAACTACTAATCAGAGTCAATAAAAAATGCCCATAGAATTTCAGAACTAAGAAGAGGTAATTCAGAACTTCAATATATAAAATGATTTTTACATCAGAAGAATTTTGGAAATTATTCAGAGCACAATTATGTATTAAAATAAGGAGGTTACATGTTCATATATTGTCCTTCTGATGAGGTGCAGTTGCTAACAGTAAGAGCCTACTTAAAAAGAGGTGTGATAATCTTGGCAGCACATGCTTCATCCTGGTTGGCATTAGGAGAATTACTCTCTGAAGGTGACTAGGCTACCATGTGTCCATCATGCCACCCTCATGATAAGCATGTACACTCTCATATGTCAAGTAAAAGTATAGGTAAGACTAAATGTGGTTAACCAACTAACTTCAGGTCATAATCTCCGACTCTGACTAAATGTAGTGAGTGGGGGAAACTAATTATTATCACTTAAGAAACTGTCAATTTCAATAGTAGCTTAAGGTCACATTTCAACACACCCTCTCTATGTCCAGTCTGGGGTGGTGAACATCATCATTTAGGATGTAATATTAACTAACACAATGGGGCCCACAAAAATGTATGGATCAGATTGTCATTTCATGAATAGGATATTATCATCTCATCTCATCCATCTTGCTTCTTGTCTTTCAGTCTCAGTTGTAACTCAACACCTCAGTAGCCAAATTTGGTCAGTCCTGGATTGTTTCCCTGCACTGCCCCCACACATGCCACAGTTAGAGAAATGTCTGACTGGTGTATGTATCATGAATATTCACAGTGTTGTGCTTACATCCTTCCTGTAGAGATTGCCTAAGTGCTGGATTTCAGAATCAGAAACCCATAGGATCTGTACTACATCAACTTGGAACAGGCTCAAGGATCCTATGCTTCAGAAGGTTATCTTGTGGATGATCCTTAGATAGACAGGTGTAATAGTAATTTCCAATATTCTCTCTCTTGGTCACATTTTGAGTGGTCCTGTTCATAATGTATCAAAGAAACGGGACTGTCAGCCTGGAACAAATTGTTGTCATTCACTGCTTAAAACCATGAGTTTACTTTAGGATGGAGATGAAGGAAATGCATATTCATATTTAACACCTTTCCAGGGTTGAGGGATATGGACCACTGGAGGCACGGGCAGGTTTGTAAAACCCTAATTTTTGCTGAGATGGAGAAGCTATGGTGGTGATTCTGAAAGTGGTTATGTTGATTGGCAAAGCAGTGTGGATACTGAGGTGCTGAGTTAGACTGAAAGGCAAGAAACAAGATGGATGAGGTGATAATATCTTGTTCATGAAATGACTATCTGATCCATACATTTTTGTGGCCCCCACTGTGTTAGCTAATATTTTATCCCAAATGATGATGTTCACCATGCCAGAATGGACATAGAGAGGGTGTATTGAAGTTTGACATTAAGCTACTATTGGAAATGCCACTTCATTTCTTAAGTGGCAATAATTGTGGATAAAGGCCTTGAAGAAAAATAACCTTCAGAACTTACCACATTCTTTATCTTTCAGACACACCACTTATCTTACAACTCTATGGCATTTAAAACATTTTTATTATCCTTTCTTCTCCCACACTTTAAAAAAAATCCCTGAGATGTACAGTCTTGTTAAAAATGAGTTAGTGGGAGAGTGAACTTTGTTATATAATTGAAAATGTCATGAATTTTTCAGCTAGATTTGATGCACAATAAACCAGAACAGCTCCTCCAGAACTACTGTTTTGTAATCTTTCAGGTCACTGATCTACAAACCAGAGATTCTTTAAGTGTCAAGAACTGGAGTTCAAATAACTTTGTAATTATATTAAGGCTATCCTAAATGCACTTACTTAGAAACAAATTCCTCTGAAATTGCATTGACCATGATATGGGGTTTGTGTGCTAACTTAGATTTTCCCTTGTCAAAAATGCAAATTTTGACACAAAAAATAAAACTTGCTGAAATTCATCTCAGTGTTACTACTAATGCCTTGAGTTTCTTCTGGGAAAACCACTGCATAAATGTTTAAACAAATTAAATAATTAATAATATGAACTCCATCTCACAGCACTGGATATGTTTGTGTTATGAATGATGTTGGTACAACTCAGTATGATAGTTGGATTATACAGGGAGTTAGTTCCTCAAATTTTATTTTCCACACAGGTAGTCAAAAGCTTAGATATAAAACACTAAGCTCTTAAGTTACTACCAGTAAGTGAACTAAATTAAAAGCAATGCTGAAAGGATGTATTTTTTGTATGAAAAGGCAGTGCAAGGAGGCAAGTTAGCCCATACACTATTTTTGTTTAAAAACAGAACCTTTTTAACCCCTTCCAAATTGCCTGCTTGAAGTTCCTAAGAAAGATCATACTTTATTTGGTTACTTACCCATGCCTGCTGTGAACACTGAAATTTTAATTGCTCACAGAACATAGGGTTGCCAGCTTGCAGGTAGGTTACACCCCATCAATGTTCACTGTGAAAAAAATGGATTCAATTCCAATTACAGTCCACTGACTTGCTTCTTCCTCTTTTTTTTAATTTTACATTGTGCAGTGCTGTGCTGCTGCTGCTTCCAGGTAGTTACTATGCGACTACAGATTTCCTAGGTAAATATACCATTTCCCCCAATGTTTTGTCAGGTTGCTTTTTTATACATGGAGCTGTTTTACAAATAAATTACATTATAGTTACAACTCATTGTCATTCATTCTTTTTCAAGCATGAGTAATCAAGGACATGCTTACCTGATGCTCTAAGACTCCTACTCAGAATTAATCTTCTGCTTCCCTTTGGCATCTGCTGGGTCTCATTACTCACTGTCTCCGCAGCCGCTTTGTTATCCTACTATGCCTTGATTGCTCACACTTGTTACAGCCTGTTTTCATTTCCAAATCTTATTCCAGGTAGCTACCAATTATAAAATTATATAGATAGCTAAATAAATGAAGATAAATCAAGAGCTAAATTTAATCCTTTAGGTGACATCGTTTGAAATTTAAAAATAAAATAGGCTTCCTTGCGTAACAATTCCTTAGCCATATCTAGTCTATTATATGGGTGTGGTTGAAATGTATATAACACAAAGAATTTTATTTCATCAGGGTTGTGCCCAGCTTCATTATAGTTGACAGTCATTGGGGCCTCCCAAATTTTCTTCTTAATGCGGTTTTTTATGTTCCATCATGCTCACCTTAATGTTCCATCATTCTCAACTTATTGTTGACCCCACATATAATTTTTGGCATGGGTAAACCACTACATATATCAGACCACAAGAATTACAGTTATTAAACTGGTCTATATTCCATGTTATATTGAGCTGAGGGTATTGAAAAACATGCCTTTCCATCACCATATCACAGGCAACACATTTTCCACATTAAAAGAATCTAACAGGTAAAGTTGATTCACTGTCCTTTGTATTATTCACATCTGACCTGACCACTATTTCTTTAATACTGTTAGACCCTAGTTGGTCACTGTGGTCCATTTGTGGCTTGAACCTGCAGGTGGGGTCTTCTGACTACACAGATCCATTTCTCTGGATAAAATGGCAGCTACAGATGGTGGAATAACATCCCCAATAAGCTTCCTCCCTTCCCCAAACTCTGGCCTCCCCAAGCTCTGCCCACAAAAGTCCAGGAGTTTTCCAATCTGGAGGTGGCAATCCTACAGAAAAAGGATGTGTTTCTCCCCATTCCCCATCAGTCTGAAACTGAGGAGGGATGCCCTTTTTGGTGAGAGAGAAAAGTCTAAGATTTTCATAAAAATGGAGGAAGGAGGGAAGTGATGGACAGGAGAACGGCCACTCAGCTAAGCCTATGGCAGTGCTACTCTAGCATCCAATCACTTTTCAGAAGGGGGATGGAATGTTGGAGGGAAGCAGAGCGGGCAAGAGTTCAATTCCGCCCCAGTAACAGACTGTGCAAAATTGCCAACTAATGTGTTATGGTTTCAAGGAAGGACTAGCAAAGCTGGCCCCCTGCCCACAAATAACCTAGCTCCCAGCAGCAACAATAATGAGTCAGAAGTAAACAAAAATACCAGCCTATGCAAACCTGGTCCCAAACTGAAGTAATAAACAAGGAGCAAAATCAACTTAAAAACAAGAAGGAACCCCCTCATGACAACTTTCCCCCTGCCTCACGCACCCAATATTGTAAGGGACTCTGCTGATGCAAGCACTCTGAACCTCCACAGTTCTGTGAAGAAACTGCCAAGGAAAGCAGCCTCTCCCAATCTAAGGCTGCACAATGATCAGCTGATCAGGCCAGGAAGGCTGGCGACCTCTCTCTGCATGCCAAGTGCTGATGGCCTGCAGGCCACTGTAGAATGAGCACATGCTCTGCAGGAGGGCAGAGAGCAAGGAAGCCAACAAGCCAAGAACAGAGGGAGAGTGCCATGTGCGGACATGCTTAAGTAACCTTTGGGCTCCCGCAGCCCGCACCCACCCTCTGACATAGTGCCTGACATGGCACACTGTAGTGAGAACTTGAGGGCACTGTGTGGCTGGACAAGCCTCCTTCCTGCCTCCTCCCCACCTCCTGCACTGCAAACGTTGGTGGAGGTTAGTCTTTGCTGTGTTTCTCACTATGGCAGAAACTACAATTCCCAATACTTTAAATTCAGTATTAAATAATCTGACCCACATTTTTAAAATGACACAGAACCCCCATCAGAATCTTTCTTCTTTTTTCATACCACTATTAGAAATGCACAATAAAAATATAATACATATATTGTGCTGGATATGTTTCAATGTACAGATGCTGGAGATGACCCATAATTCATACCTGTATCTTATTTTAATGTCATAATATGACCTGTTTTACATCTCACTCTTCAGTACAAAAGTATTTTAAAACACTGCTGTAGCTGTACAGTTTATAACAAAAGACCTAACTAGCTGTCAGAATAAAATACTTCAGCGTAGGGAAGCATAACTATTAATACCTAGAGGCATTTTCAAAAAATAGCTGTCTGAAGACAGTCTGCCCTGATAGGAGAGTTGAAATACCTTCATTCTCATAATTAGACTCAGGAGGTGACAGAGAAACCTGTAAGAATCTTATTCACAGGTTAAAATTAAGAGATGGAGGAAAATGACTGGTAAGTTGGTGAACTTTTGACATTATAAAGTTTAAGCACTTTCAAAGCGAATGAGTCACTGAGTAAGGCCATGTGTTGCCATGAAGCCACTTCAGATGGCATTATTAAAGACTATTTAATATGACTGCCTTACTGGACAGTAAAGAGTGTGTGCCAGAGCAATGGACAGAGCTGTGGTCCTAGAGAAGTGCCCTATGCTGGCCTATGGAATGTATACTGTGGCCAAGGGAAGCCTTGAGTCTAAATAGTATGCCAAACCAAATGTGGTGTTAGCCAAATTTCTTTATTACTTAAAAATAGATTGTGGGATTAAGATATTAATGTGCAATTGGCATAACTATAGGCTCAGACCTGTGTATACTAAAGTTAGAATTCCCAAGAACCCAGGAATAGACACAGAGAACGGGTGGCTAAAATAATGATTTCTTTAGTAAATATTCTCAAACATACAAACCACAATCAAACATTCACACACAATACAGACCTAAGGAAGCAGAGGTGATTGACAGCTAATAGAGGGGTCAGTTATGGGGTGATACTACCTGTCCAGATGTGCAGAAGTCCATGAAGAAGAGATTGTGGCCTAAATCCAGAGGGTTTAGGAGTGGACTGTCAGTTGGCATCAGGGCAGAAGCACACGGTCTGGAGGCCATGGGCTGACAGATATAGACATTGGAAAACAATCCAGACCAATGGAAGGTCTTGGGGGCTGGTCTCAGGTGAGAACAATAGATTACCTGGATCAATGATGAGTCCCAAGGGTACGTGGCATCAGGATGGGCAAGGTTTAGATGTGACCAGTGAGATCTCAGAGGGGGCAGAGTCTGGATTAGCAATAGAAGCCAGGTGTTGGATGTCAGTACTGGGCTAGCTGAATGGATTTTATGACCACTGATGGTTCTGCCAAGGCAGTTGAATAGATTCCCAGATACAGACAAAAGATGGGAGATGGGTCCCTGATTAGTGGCAGGAAGAACTGTTAATAATTTGAATGCTTGATTGGTTTA
This sequence comes from Lepidodactylus listeri, assembly GCA_029233225.1. NCBI lineage: Eukaryota > Metazoa > Chordata > Lepidosauria > Squamata > Gekkonidae > Lepidodactylus > Lepidodactylus listeri. The sequence continues at coordinate 109,348,479 of JARCFY010000001.1, read as the reverse complement.
TCTTGGTATCTTGAGGGATGGAGCAAGGAAAGACAAAGAACATAGGCATGAGATGAGATGTCACAAAAGGGCTAGGTGAAATTCAGGAGACAGGGCTATTCACCAGGTGGCCTCTGAATAGCTTTTAGAAATGTAGATACTTCATCTGGTGGAACCCATTGTTAATCCATAAGTATATCTCTTCTGGGTGGAGGGGGAAGACTGGAGGCTTGCTCTGAGGTTACCTTTTGAAACCTGAAAATGGAGACCCTGTTTCCAGAGCTATGGCTTGTTTTTTGTGTTTTCAGGTCTTCCTTGGCCTGAGTTTTCTGGGTCTCTGGTTCAGGTTAGAAAGTGGGGTGCCTCTGCTTTGGGCTACCCGAGAGTAAAGGCAGTGCCTCTGGCAACAGTAGACCCAGGAATACAGAAGCCTTCTGCTCCTGCACCTCTGCATCCATACAAGCACTGGGATGTAGTTCAACAGCCCTGGCCTCCATGCACACAGAGACAGCAGCAGATCAGAGAAGAATCCATGTTCTGGCAGAGGACAGACATTCCTGAACAGAAGCCATGAGGGAATCTTTTCTTTGTCACACAGGATCCCCCCCTCCTCCTTGGGTGTTAGCTTCATCTGGAAAGTAACACATTCCTCCTCCTCCTAAACCAGCCTAAAACAAAAGGCTGTTCCCAACTACAGACAATAGCAGCAATCCAGCCTTCCTGTCACCCTTCAAGATAACACCACTGTCAAGTATCTGATCATTAACGTGAAGTACCAGACCTGCAACATGATTGGATCTCTTCACTCTATCTTTTGTCTCAACCCCTTCCCCCAGAGATGTCATCCCTGTCAACCATTAATTTACAGTTGCCCAGCTATTAATCCCTATACGGTCAATCATCAGCTGCTGATCCACCACCTCGCTGACGTGGGGTACAGGGGCGGGCCTTGCAATGGCTCGCTTCCTTTCTCCAGGGTTGGGGACAAAGGGTGGTGCTAGGGGAGCATCTCAAGATTGGACTATTGTAAGGCTCTCTACATGGGGCTGCCCTTGTCACAAATCTGGAAGCTGCAGCTGGTGCAGAATGCCGTGGCCAGGCTAAAGATGGGTGTCTCTAAACAGGATCACATCCGGCCTGTGTTGGCAGCATTGCACTGGCTGCCTATAGCTTACCAAATTCGCTTCAAGGTTCTGGTGCTTACCTTTAAAGCCCTATGTGGCCAGGGTCCAACATACCTGAGGGACCGCCTTTCCCCATACATACCCCAGAGAGCACTTCAGTCGGAGTCGCAACATTGGCTCTTGGCCCCGGGCCCCAGGGAAGCCTGGCTCACTGATACTAGGGCTAGGGCCGTCTTGGTGGTGGCTCCTCTCTGGTGGAATGAGCTCCCGGAGGAGATCAGGGACCTGTGGGACCTTATGCAGTTCTGCAGGGCCTGCAAGATGGAGCTCTTCCACCAGGCTTTTGACTAGGAGCTGCCACCATTTAACATCAACCATCACTATTAACATTAGTGATGAGGGCTGGCCCTGAATGAAGCTCGGGCCTGGCAACTGTGGAAGGCTGGATTATGACCCTAGTGCTAAGGGAATCTGTTGGACGCCATCTTGACTTTTGCTACCTACCATCATTACCATCACTGCGAGCACTTTAATTGCAAACTTTTACTGCAAATTTGTTATATTGTTGTTATATTTTTAAACTGATTTTAATTGTTTTATGCTGATCTGGCACTGTGTGCAACATTGTAAGCCGCCCTAAGCCCATTCGTGGGGAGGGCAGGGTAAAAGTGTGAAAAAAATAAATAAATAAATTTATGTTCCATCCAGAATTTCAGTTTTTTCTAGTACTTCCTGGGAATCAGGTGACCACATGAGTCTTTGTCTCAGGTCACATTTTAGCTATTTAAGGTGGGCACTCCCTGAGGTCACTCTCTTGCTTCTTCCTCTCCTAACCCCACCCTACCTTGTTGGTTTCATTCTCGGCCAGTTTGGAATCAGTCCACGCATGTTGCTGGTCAACTCTCAATCCCTTCCCTTTAGAGTGTTTTATTTTTTTGCTGCATGATCCAAGTGTCTCATCAAACAGGTAACGTATTATTCACCAGCAATATTCCTGCTCATGCAAACATCACTATCTTTTAAACTCTGGCTGAGGTCAGACTGGCAGTCTGGCCTGCTCTGCCTCTGCTTTAAAAGCGGAGGCAGAGCGGCAGTCCAGACTGCCACATCTGCCTGGAGGAGGCGGGCCGGATGCAACGCGTCCGGCACTGCGCTCCTCCTGGAGCAGCCGGGGCACCACTTAAAAGTGGTGTCCCGGCTGCTGCGCGTGCGTTCCACCTGCTTCTGGCGGGGGTGAACGCGCACCAGCCGGGGGAGCCGTGCGGTGTTTGCACGCTGCCGCCAGAAGCCGCCTGCAGTCTGGACGCTGTGGGTGGCTTCCTTGCGGCAGCGTGCGAACGCCACGCAGCGGAGGCACAGCAGAACATGAGTCTGTCCTCAGCCTCTGTATTCCTAGCTCTATATTGGGTGTGTGAATGCATGATTATTGTTTGTATGCTTGAAGTACATTTAGTAAAGAAATCAATTATTTTAGCAACAGTCTTCTCATCTATTCACAGGCTCTGGGAATTCTGACTCCCATATACACAGGTTATGATCCCATATTTTATGCCTATTGCTATTTAATATTCATAATTTTCCAAAGAATAACAACAACAACAACATAAGGCAAATTGGCTAACACATACACATAGAAGAGGAGCACATACACAGCCATGTTATTACAGCAGCAGTTCCTTCCTGCTGAAGAAACAAACTACTGATTAAATGAAATAATAGCTTGTCTCTTTGGCACTGGGAATGTAACAGTGAAAACAATTATTGTTCCTCTGGCTACAGGTCCAGGCCTCTCTTAAAAATGCATATTGGTTTAAGGATGCAATCTTAGAAAGTTATGAGTGCAGATTTCAGGGGAGTTTGTAATATTTGTTTGTAATTATTTGTAATAATATTTGTATTGTAAGAACTTGCATGGCTACTCACAAGGCAATCCATTTTTCTTTTCAATTTAGATAAGCTTATATCCTCTAGAAGAAACACCTTTGGCTGTGCATGTGGTCCTTCCTTAGAAGTAGCTTGTAGATGGTATCCTAAAACTACAGAAAGTAAGTTAATTGCATCAAACAAATATCATTGCATCTTACAGGGTATAATGTAGTATGCTCTGTGTAGCAACCAGCCTGCCATGTGTTCCCAGGGAATGGAACCCGCCACATGGCCAGAGCACATGGTCAGGCAGAGAGGGGAGCTTGAATCTGGAGGAACAATAGACATCCAGATTCAAAGCCTCCACCAATGTGGGACCTAGTTTCTCCCTGGAGAGCCAATGCAATCAAAGGCTCCTCCAGGGAACCTATGACAAACATGCGCATATGTTAAGCCCCTATCAGGTCTTTTGGGTGCGGCCGGAGGTGTGGCTCTGGCCAGCATATAAGGAGGGCCCTGGAGCCCTGCTTGATCTGACCATCTACTGGGCATGCTGAATCACTCAATAAAGGCTTCATGATTTCACCGTTCCTGGTCTCCCGAGTCCAGTACTCTTCACTGGCGACAAAGGTGGGATCCTGATGAGCAACTCCTTGGCTGACACCAGCACCACATCGAGCCCAGACCAGATCCATCAGCCACCGGCCCTGCTTGGCTCCAGCACCACCGCACCGCCATCGGCTCCCGAGGATTTCGCTCAATGCACTGCTGCACATCCCAGAATGGCCACCGCTCCAGGAACCACCCACCCATTTGATCCAGCCTGCCCCAAAGACTGGGAGGCCTGGACAGACCAGCTCACATCCTACTTCGACGCACAGGACATCATGGATGCTGGGAAGAAGAAGTCCTGGCTCATGGCCTCCTGTGTGGTAAAGACACTGAAGTTACTCTGCAGCCTGCTTTCCCCTCGTACCCCAGTGGAGGCCACGTATGACGACATCATGGCACTCCTAAGGAATCACTTCGCACTGAGACCCTCCAAGAACACACAGCGGGTGAAGTCCTTCCGCCGGCTACAGCAGAAGGGTGAGTCTGCCTCCAATTACCTGGCAGCCCTCCGACATCTCCTGGTGGGGTGCGAGTTCATGGCCATAGAGGACATGCTATACTCCGCGTTCCTGTGTGGGGTCTGTAACCCCAAGCTTCAAAGGAAGCTGATGGCCAACTCCACTGCCACCCTGGACGAGATGCTAACCATAGCTGGTGCCTTTGAGGTCTCTCAGCAGTAGAAGCTAGGCACATCTGCAGCCGCCCACCAGACCGAGGCCGCTGCAGACTCCGACTTATCCGAGGATAATGAGACACTCCAGGTACAACACCGGCCTCCGAGACAGGGGTCCTGCAACTCGGGTGAGAAGGCTTCCCGCGCAGCGACACCACCCTCCAAACATTCCACGTGCGCTAACTGTGGCGATCAGCATGACCGCTGGACCTGCCGTTTCTGGGAAGCAGAGTGCCGGTCATGTGGCAAGAGGGCCACATCGCCTGGGCCTGCCGCACCCGCTCCAACCGCCGCACCCAGGCCGTGCACCAGGAGTCCGCAGAACTCCTCCAGACAGCAGCAACCCGCCACCACCACCGCAAGACACGACAGGTAATGAACTTGCCCCCCGACACCCCCAACAAAATTAAGGTCAGTTTTGATTGAGGGGACCCCCTGCCAAATGGAAGTAGACACCGGGTCATCCTAATCTCGGAGTCCACCCTCTGCAGGCTCTGCCCCAAGGGGGGGCCCTGACTTTGGAAAGTCCAGGGCCTAACCCTGCGGGACTTTCAGAAGAACCCGATACCGATAAGGGGGTTGGGCAAGTTTCGGGTCCAATTTAAGAACTTTACATGACGCTTGGGCCTCCTGGTGGTGGCGGGAAACCTCACAAGCCTGCTGGGACTCTCCTGGTTCCAGCCCCTAGGGCTGGGCGTCACCAGGTACACAGCCTGTGGCCCACAGATTTTGCCGACATTTGTGAGGAATTCCCAGCGGTTTTCGACAGGGCACTGGGCTCATATATGGGGCCACCCATCACCCTGGACCTTGACCCCAGGTCCACCATCTGCTGCTCACAATGCGGCCCAAGATCAAGCGGGAGCTTGATAAGTTGGTCGCCCAGGGTGTACTAGAACCAGTGTCCCACACCCGATGGGAGACCCTGATTGCGATGCCAATGAAGGCAAACGGGGACATCTGCATCTGTGCGGACTATAAGTGCACCATCAATAAGGCACGTCAGGCCCATGCCTACCCAGTCCTGGTCATCAGCCACGTGTTGGCCTCCCTGGCTGGGGTGCGAGTGTTTGGGAAACTAGACCTGGCCAAGGCCTACCAGCAGCTGCCAGTCGACGATGCCACAGCAGAAGCACAGACCATTGTGACACAATGGGGCATTTAAGGTAAAGCGCCTCCAGTTCGGGGTCAGCGTAGCCCCCGGGATCTTTCAAGAGTTAATGGACTGTTTGTTAAAAGGTCTTCCAGGGGTGTAGCCCTTTTTAGACGACGTCCTGATCGTGGCTCCGGATGTCAAGACTTTCTTGGCCCGCCTAGGCTCTGTCCTCCAGTGATTCCAGGATGCCGGACTGAAGGTGAAATGCGAGAAGTTCCTCCTCGGGGTGCCTGCAGTGGATTTCCTCGGCTTCAAGGTGGACGCCCATGGAATTCACCCCACTAAGGACAAGGTGAAGGCCATCTCCGATGCCCCGGCCCCCAAGTCCAAGGCTGAGCTGCAGTCTTTTCTGGGACTCATCAACTTCTACCACACCTTCCTTCCCCACAAGGTGGCGGTAGCTGAGCCCTTACACAGGCTCCTGGACAAAAGCACCACCTGGACTTGGGGTCCCCGCCAGGCGGCGGCCTTCCAAAGCATCAAGGACCTCCTAATTTCCAATGCGGTCCTTGCCCACTTCAACGAAGCCCTGCCCGTCATATTGGCCTGTGACGCATCTCCTTATGGAGTGGGGGCAGTTTTGGGTCACAAACTGCCGGCCAGCCGGGAGGTCCCAGTTGCATATTACTCCCGGACCCTAGCCTGGGCTCAGATAGACAAGGAGCCTAGCCTATGCTCAGATAGACAAGGAGGCACTTGCGATTGTGGCCGGGGTCAAAAAGTTCCATACTTACTTGTACGGGTACAAGTTCACAGTTGCCACGAACCACAAACCTCTTCTGGGCCTCCTCGCCCCGGACCGTTGCACGCCACAAATGTCCCCGCGAGTTCTCCGATGATTGATCTTCCTCGTGGGGTACAACTATGATTTGGTGCATCACCCGGGGAAGGCCATGGGCCATGCAGATGCACTCAGCCGCCTTCCGCTGCCCTCCTGCGACCCCGACCCAGCTCCGGCTTACCACGTCGCTCTGCTCGAGGACCTGCCGGACCGGCCGCTTCAGGTAGGGGACGTGGCCCAGTTCATGGCCCAGGACCGTCAACTCTCCCGAGTTTCTGACTGGGTGGGAAGGGGGTGGCCTAAGAATCCAGACCCTGAGTTCGCGGCCTTCTCAATCCGGCGTGCAGAACTCTCCACCCACAAGGGGTACTTACTCTGGGGCTCGAGGGTAGTGATTCCGGAACCCCTCTGCCCGTGAGTGCTGACCACTCTGCAGGAGCACCACCTTGGGTAGTACAAATGAAGGCCCTGGCCCGGAGCTACATCTGGTGGCCAGGCCTTGACAAGGAGATAGAGGACCGGGTCCGCCGCTGCAAAAAGTGCCAAGAGACCCGTCTGGACCCTCCACATGCTTCCATCTACCCCTTGGGAGTCCACCCAATGCCCCTGGTCCCGGCTCCACATGGACTTTGCGGGCCCGATACAGGGGCAGCTTGTATTTATTCTAGTCGACAGCTACAGCAAGTGGCTGGAAGTGGTTCCTGTGCATGCCACCTCCTCTGAAGCCCCCATTCGAGCAATGTGGCACATCTTTGCCACCCACGGCCTGCTGGACACCATCATCTCAGACAATGGCACGGCTTTCACCTCCGCAGAATTCCAGCACTTTGTGGAGCTCCATGACATCTGGCACGTGAGATCCGCCCCTTTTCAACTGGCCACGAACAGCCAAGCAGAGTGAATGGTCTGCACCACTAAGGACATGCTGAGGCGCATGGACCAGGGGGATCTGGGGTTTAAGTTAACGGCTTTCCTATTCGGCCAGCGCACCACCCCTCACTCGGCTACCAGTCACAGCCCTGCAGAGCTGCTCATGGGCCTCTGGCTGACAACCCAGCTTGACTGGCTCCACCCTGATCAGGCGCCGGGCGCCTCCAAAGAACCCAACATCCCCAAAGCTCCCAGAGGGTTCGTGCCAGAGGACCCGGTCTACGTATGCAACTATGCCCAGGGCCCCCCGTGGTTGCTGGGGCAGATTATCTGCATCACCGGTCCCCTCTCCTATGAAGTCGTGGGCGAGGAAGGACAACGGTGGAGGTGCCATGTGGACCAACTTCGCCGCCGCCTGCACGCCTTCTCTGCAGACGGTCCAGGGCTGGACTTCCTAGATGCGGAACCCGAGGTACCAGAGACAGACGATCTGCCTGCCCCATGACCGGCTGAGACTCTGCAGGAAGACCCCACAGAAGCTGGCCGCCTGGACATCACTCCAGTCGCCATCCCTGCACCGGCACCAGACCCGGCTCAGCCCGTGGCAGATATCCCCAAATCTCTGCTCCCTACACCGGCAGCTCCGGCGACCCCACGCCGCTCGACCAGAGAACAGAAATGTCCTGCACACCTCAGAGACTATGTTTGCCAAGGGACAGTCTGGACTATGGGGGAGGGGTGTAATGTAGTATGCTCTGTGTAGCAACCAGCCTGCCATGTTCTCCGAGGTAATGGCGCCCACCGCATGGCCAGAGCACATGGTCAGGCAGAGAGAGGAGCTTGAATCTGGAGGAACAATAGACATCTGGATTCAAAGCCTCCACCAATGTGGGACCTAGGTTCTCCCTGGAGAGCCAATGCAATCAAAGGCTCTTCCAGGGAACCTATGACAAACATGCACATATGTTAAGCCCCTATCAGGTCTTTTGGGTGTGGATGGAGTTGTGGCTCCGGCCAGCATATAATGAGGGCCCTGGAGCCCTGGAAGCATGCTTGTTCTGACCATCCACTGGGCATGCTGAATCACTCAATAAAGGCTTCATGATTTCACCATTCCTGGTCTCCCGAGTCCAGTACTCTTCACTGAAAAAAACAGAAATTACTATCTTATATTCTCATAGTAAAGTCTGGACGTCTTTGGATACTTAAATCCAGTGACTGGAGCTGTGAATGGGCAAGGCAGATCTTTCTACAAACCTGAAAAGAGCCCTAAATTTGCACAAAAATGTGAAATCTTAAAAAAAATACACTGGGCAGCTTAAAAAAATCTGAAAATGATAAGAGGAGCGCCTGTAGCTTTAAGCAATGAATTCCTTCAGTGGCTGTTGCTAGGCTACCAAAGCTTTCCAAGTCTGATTCTGTCAGTAAAAGGGGTGGGGGAAGGCCCTTTCTAGCTCTATTTTGGCTTTGAGGGAGAACTCATTGGGGCCAGGCCAGGGTAGAGTTGCCAATTCACAGTTGGGAAATTCCTGGGGATTTTGTGATAAAATCTAAGGAGTGCAGGGTTTGGGGATGGGAGATGCCTCAGTATGGTATAATGCCACAGAATCCACCCACCAAAGCAGCCATTTTCTCCAGTAGGACAGATCTCTGATGCCTGGAATTCAGTTGTAATTCTGGGGGATATCCAGCCCCCACCTGGAGGTTGGCAAACCTAGGCCTGGCAGCAACCTCTGGGTAAACTGATGCAATCTGACTTGTATATCTCAAATAGGCCTTACTTGCTATGGTTCTGCAGCAGCCACCTTATGAAAGCCAGAGTGGGGTAGCAGTTAGAACTTCAGATTAGGGTCTGCAAGACCCAGGTTCAGATCCTCATCTTGCTGTGGAAGCAAGATTTTGGACCAGTCACATACTTTCAGCCTAACCTGCTTCACAGGGTTGTTGTGTGGATGAAAAGGAGAAATAGAAAACAATGTAAGCTGGTTTGGTCCCCACTGTGAAGAAAGGTGGAGTATAAATGTAGTAAATAAAGAATAAATATAGCTGAAGATGAGATGCAGATAAAAGGTAGGTTGGTGAATGGCTGAGAAAGATAGAATGAGGCAGGGAGAGTATATGGGGATTGCTTGGAGGAGGCAAAGAGGTTATGAAATTCCTAGAAACTGGGGGAGGGAGCCTGAGGATGGGGCCATTGAGGAGGGGAGGGACCTTATGGGGTATAATGCCATAAACTCCATGCACCAAAGCAGCAATTTCCTTTGGGGGGACTAGGGTTGCCAACTTCCAGGTGGGGGCTGGAGATCACCTGGAAATACAATGACAGAGATCAGTTCTCCAGGAGAAAATAGCTACTTGGGAGGATGAAGTCTATGGCATTGTACCCCACTGAGATCCCTGTCCTCTCAAGGCTCCATCCCCAAATCTCCAGTATTCTGCAGCCTCAATCAGGCAACCCTAAGGGGGATTGATCTCTGTAGTTGGCAGATCTGTTGTGATTCCAGGAGATATCCAGCCCACACCTGAAGGTTGTATAAGGAGAGAAGGAAGCAGGAAAGGGGGTGAGGCTATGGGGGCTTTCAGGAAAGGGAAAGAGGAAATAGTGGGAGAGAGGCAAGTGAGATGTCTCCCCCAAGTCTTTGTGGGTTCCCACATGTAGCATTCTAAACTTCCATCCTGAAAAGTCATAAATAATTAAAAATAAACACAGTATACATGTCTTTAAAAATCAGTTTAGTTACTCTGGGGGCTGTGTCATTGATATATGATGTGTGCATGATTAAAATATTATTCTTCATCTTATTAATTATATATTTATTGTATGAAATAGGACCTTTCTTTCCTTTGGAGACCAAGCCCTATGAGGAAAGGCTGAGGGACTTGGGAATGTTTAGTCTGGAGAAGAGGAGGTTGAGGGGGAACATGATAGTTCTCTTGAAGTATTTGAAGGGTTGTCACTTAGAAGGGGGCAGGGAGCTGTTCTGTTGGCAGCAGAGCATAGGACTCACAATAATGGGTTTAAATTAATGGTGGGGAGGTACCGGCTGGATAGTGGGAAAAACTTTTTTACAGTCAGAGTTGTGCAACAGTGGAATCAGCTGCCTAGGGAGGTGGTGAGCTCCCCCTCACTAGCTGTCTTTAAATCGTGGCTGGACAAACACTTGTCAGGGATGCTCTAGGCTGATCCTGCATTGAGCAGAGGGTTGGACTAGATGGCCTGTATGTCCTCTTCCAACCCTGTGATTCTATGATTCTATTAGTAATTATCAGAATCAAGAATTAATATGTGATATAAGGAAATACCTTGTCTATTTTTATTTATTTAAAACATTTCTATCCCACTTTTCCACTCAAACAGGGTTTTGATAGCAATGAATATCAAAGCATTGAAACACCAAGATGTTATAACAGCATTTAAAATATAAATGTACAGAAAATGTTTAAGCAATTCAGTAAGACACACAACCACGTGTAACAAAACATCCAGGGAGGAGGACCAGTAACAGTTAATAGATAAATGCCAAATATCATAAAAGAAAAAGAAAAAAGGCTCCGCCTGCAGAAGACAATGATAGAGGCACACAAATGAATATTCCTGGGGAGGAAGTTTCAAAATTGCAGTGCCGTGATCAATTATTTATTTATTTATTTATTTTTCACATTTCTATCCCACCCTCCCCGCAATTGGGCTCAGGGCGGCTTACATAGTGGCACAAGGCCAAGATAAAAATACAATTAAACCAGTTAAAACATTAAAATTAACACTAAAATGCTTGCAATAAATGCTGAAAATAAGCTTATGATCAAAATGACGTCCTGCTATGTCTCTTGTGACTCGTGAGAATTTTCTCGGGCCGGCTCTCATCTCCAATGGTAATGGAGATGGCAGATGGTAAATGGATGGTGGTGGCTCCTAATCAAAAGCCCGGCGGAAGAGCTCCATCTTGCAGGCCCTGCAGAACTGCATAAGGTCCCACAGGTCCTATGAGAGCTCATTCCACCAGATCGGAGCCACCACCAAGAAGGCCCTTGCCCTGGTACCAGTAAGCCTGGCCTCCCTTAACCCTGGGACTGAAAGTAAGTACTGCGATCCCGACCGAAGTGCTCTCTGGGGTACATGTGGGGTAAGGCAGTCCCTTAGGTATATTGGACCCTGGCCATATAGGGCTTTAAAGGTAAGCACCAGCACCTTGAAGTGAATTTGATACGCTATAGGCAGCCAGTGCAGCGCCACCAGGACAGGCCGGATTTGATCCTGTTTAGAGAGATCCATCAGTAGCCTGGCCACGGCATTCTGCACCAGCTGCAGCTTCCGGATTTGCGACAAGGGCAGCCCCATGTAGAGAGCATTACAGTAGTCCAATCTCAAGGTGACCTTAGCATGGATCACCATGGCCAGGGCATCGCGATCTAGGAAGGGAACCAACTGCCGGGCCAGCCGAAGATGGTAAAATGCTGACTTAGCAGTGGCTGCTACCTGGGCCTCCATAGTTAAGGAGGGATCCAGGAGTACTCCCAGACTCCTAACCACCGATGTGGGCAGAAACGGGACCCCACCAAAGGTCGGGTGCTGGACCCTCTCCCCCAGACCATTACAACCCAGGCACAGGACCTTCGTCTTCACCGGGTTCAATTTCAGCCTGCTCAGTCTAAGCCAACCTGCCACGGCACGTAATGCCCGGTCAAGGTCTTCTGGGCAGGAGGCTGACCGGCCACCCAACATCAGATAGAGCTGAGTGTCATCAGCATACTGGTGACATCCCAGTCCATACCTCCGGGCAATCTGGGCAAGGGGGGGCATATAGATGTTAAACAACATAGGTGAAAGCACCGCCCCTTGAGGCACTCCACATTCAAGTGGATACCTCACAGATTGTTGCTCCCCTAGCACCACCCTTTGTCCCCGACCTTGGAGAAAGGAATCGAGCCATTGCAAGGCCCACCCCTGTATCCCCACGTTGACAAGGCGGTGGGTCAGCAGCTGATGATCGACCATGTCGAACGCCACCAACAGGTCCAACAAAAGCAACACTGCCACACCGCCCTGATCCAGATGCCTCCGAGGTCGTCAGTAAGGGTGACCAATACAGTCTCCGTCCAGTGACCTGGGTGAAAGCCAGACTGGAAGGGGTCTAAGACCAAAGCTTCATCCAGGTAGCCCTGTAACTGTGTCACCACCGCTCCCTCAATCAATTTGCCCAAATATGGCAAATTCGACACCAGCTGATAGTTGGCCAATTCGGCTGGATCCAGATTTGACTTTTTCAAGAGGGGGCGGACCATTGCTTCCTTGAGTGCCTCCGGGAACCACCTTCATCTAGGGACTTGTTGATAATCTCCCGGACAGCACCTCGAAACCCCTCGTGGCCTGCTTTAATAAGCCAGGAAGGGCATGGATCAAGGATGCATGTGGTTGGGTGTACAGTCGTGAGTAACCTGTTGACTTCCTCTAGGCTGAGCTAGAAGAGCCAAGAAGGCCCTTTCTTGGGTTGTCATCCATCTACCCTCAGATGGCAGGATCACCTGAAGCAGGGCCTCTAAAGAGGACTTGGAGTGGATGGAAATGTTCATAGGGAAGTAGACAGTCCTTATAGTATGCTGGCCCCAAGCTATATAGGGCTTTAAAGGCCAGTATCAGCACCTTGAAATGGACCCAGAAGCAAATTGGAAGCCAGTGTAGATTAAACAAAACTGGAGTGATATGGCCCCTGACCCACTCTGGTCAACATTCAGTACACAGCATTAAGTATTGACTGTAGCCTCTGGGCTACCCCACATAGAGGATATTGTAATAATCTAACCTAGATGTTACTGGGTCATGCAGCATAGTGGCAAGATCTTTCCTACTCCAGAAGGGCGGTAGCTGGCTCACTGACCAAAGCTGGTGAAAGGCATCCCTGGCCACCACTGCCACCTGATTATTCAATGGGAGGCTGGCAACACCCACAAGCTATGAAACTTCTCTTCTTGGGGGAGTGCCACCCCATCCAGAACAAGTGATACCCCAATTCCTGAATTGATCCCTCCATCACCAGTGGTATCTCAATATTGTTCACATCAAGTTTCAGTTTGTTAGCCTTTATCCATCCCAAAACTGCCTCCAGGCATCCATTAGTGATTTCCACAGTCTCCCTGGGATCTGCTTGAAGTGTGATATAGAGATGAGTATTAGCTGCATATTGGTAGCAACCAGGGCTTTTTTTTTGTTGAAAAAGCCCAGCAGGAATTTATTAGCATAGCAGGCCACACCCAACAGTAGAAATTCATTAGCATAACAGGCCACACCCAACAGTAGAAACTCATTAGCATATTAGGCTACACCCCTGACAGCGCAGCTCCCTCCCAGAATTGGCTACCCTAGGTGCCTTGTGGCTTGCAGGGTGCTTGGGGAACCCGAGGGGGGGGGGGGCTGTAGGCGTAGCCAACTCAGAAGCCAGCTGGAAATCTGTTCCTGTGTGTTCCTGCCCAAAAATAGCCCTGGTAGCAACTCAGACCAAATCTCTGGATGACTTCTCCCAGTGGCTTTACATAAATGTTAAGTAGCTTGGGGGACAAGATGAAGGAGTAGACCCTGTAGGTGGTATAATGCCTCCTGGTTCCAGTCCCCAAAGATGATCCAGAAGGATACCATGATTGATGGTATCAAAAGCTGCCAAGAGGTCTGGGAAAAATAACATGGCTGCACTCTCCCTGTCAGTCTCCTGACACCAGGGTCACCAAGGCCATTTCAGTCCCATAACTAAGCCTCTGCTTTATTCAGGAATCCTTGGAACTGTCCAGCCACCATTTATTTAATCACTTTGCTTAAGAATGGAACATTTGAGTCTGGGAATTAGTTATTCAACTCTCCTAGGTCCAGAGTATGTTTCTTTAGTAGTGGACAAACCACTGCTCATTTTAAGGCAGAGCCACCCCCCCACACACACTTCAAGGAGTAATTTACTGTCTCCCAGACCCAATCCAGCTGCCCCTTCCCAGCAGATTTAAGCAGTCAGGAGAGGCAAGGAATGTACAAGTTGGTGACAGATCTCAAACTCTGTAGGGTTGCCAGGTCCCCCTGACCATGAGCAGGGGAAGCGGGGGATAGGGGTTTCCAGATCCAGGTTAGGAAACTCCTGGATATTTGAGGGTGGAGCCTAGGGAGGGATCCAATGTCATAGAATCCACCTTTCAAAGCAACCATTTTCTCTAGGGGACTGATCTCTGTAGCCTGGAGATGAGCTGTAATTCTGGAGGATCCCCAGGTCCCACCAGAAGGCTAGCATTCCTACCCAGGAATTCTGACCACACCCACAAACTGAACAAGCAGAAAGGCATCCAACAGAACTGGACAATCATCACCCTGGCAGCATCTAGTCTTCTCACTTTTAATGTAGAATCCAAGTTGGAACAGATCCAAGAGTTTTTATCTACAAAGTATTTAGCAAAAAGTATTTAGCAAAATGATGGCAGTGAGCTGCAGAGCTGCTTACTTCCTCCTTTAGGCCAGAACCCAGCAGGCCCATGATCATCCAGAAGAGTTCCATGGGACACATGTGGTGGGGATGGAACATATTTTCTTTTTTTGCTAGCCCAGATTCATCATTTCTCCATTGTCAGTCTAGCTGTCTCTGTTGTCTTTTCATCATCTACAGTCCCTCAGTAAATGAAAAAAGAAGACCTGGATTTATATCTTGCCCTTCACTCAGAGTCTCAGAGCAGCTTACAATCTCCTTCCTTTCCTCTCCCCACAACAGACACTCTGTGAGGTAGGTGGGGCTAAGAGAGAACAGTTCTGAAAGAACTGTGGCTTGCCCAAGGTCATCCAGCTGGCTGCATGTGGAGGAGTGGGGAATCAAACCTGGTTCTTCAGATTAGAGTCCACCACTCTTAACCACTACATCAAAAGGGCTGCCCAAGCTCTGATATCTCAGAGATCACCTAGAAGTGATCGTGTCAATTGCCTGGGTCATTTCCTCATTGCAGAGGTCAACCAGTGCACCATATATCAAATGCCAACATTAGTTTTAAAACAGTTTAAAAAGAGGGAAGAAAGTGGAAGAGATGCAGAAAACTGTACAGCAACAGTATAGTTAGGAAGTTCTTGGAAAACTCAAATACTCAAAACCAAAGAGGAATATATGAAGCAGACAGGTTTCATAGGAGGCTCATTACCATCAAAACAGAATTGTCACCTAATGACTTGACACATGATGGTTTATTCACCATTCAGGCAGTTCAGATAGTAGTATGAATGCAGATAGCCATCTTTGTGTTTCAGGAGCACAGTCTGTACAATTTATACTTCAAGAAGTCGCCAACTCTCTGTGCTTGGTGGATTACAAACAAAATGTATGACAGTGGCAGTCTCATGTAAAAGATATTTATTTCCTAGAGCAGAGTATTTCAACATCTCCCCATGTAAGTGGATTGACTACACAGCCAGCTTTTACTGGCACTATAGATTTTAGATTTTGATTTCTTTTATAGCTGTCACATTCCCATCACTTGTAGTCATGGTAATTTAAATATAGTAGGAAAGATGATACATTAGAAGTCGTAGTTATTTATTTATTTCTATAAATTCCGATTATCTTCACTCCCACAGTATGTAAATTTTCACAAGGGATCTCACTGCTAACTTGCTCTTTAGACCATAAACTACTCCTGGCACATAGTCATTCACAGAACATCAGTATTTGCTACAAAGCTTCAAAAATGATATTCTGGGGAGGCCATTTACTTTTAAACACCAATATCTGAAGTAAAATATACAGCTTCCAAAATGGGTAATTCTGAGACTACTTACATCAACCACAATGGGCTTTTTCTTCACTCTCCATTTTATTAGATTTTCCTGTTAAGCTTGGACAACACTGCAGTCTCAGGAAAGTTAATGGATGAGTTTTGGTATTTGTACTTAAGATGCAACAATTTGGACTGCTTTGGGAAACAGTGTTCATAAATACACTGCAAAGAAATATGCTCCTGTGCTCTAGAAATGTGCAAAATTATGATGAGAAATTGAGTACCCTTTGCATAAATCTTTCAGATTCCCTTAACATAATTCAGGTGTTCTCTTAGAGGAAGGATCTCCAAATTTGCTCTGAATTTCATTTCAGACAAAAGTTAAGGATAAATTATACTTCATACTAAAACTACTGTCCTGAACTGGCCCTTTGCATTATCACCACTGTCTTTAATAATACTATCCTATATATATATATATATATATATATATATATATACATAAGCTCAATGTATTGGCACTTTCTGGCTCTTTCAGTGGCTGTGCTGTATGCTCCATCAGCCATTGGCAAATAACAATTATATTTAATAACTTTTATAAACATCAATTATTTTACTTTATTTATACTAAAAAGTCCAACATCCTTATCTTCATTTAATAACTCTTATGTGCATCAATTATTTGGCAAAACAAGTCATCCTCATCTTCATATAATAACCCTTATGTGCATCAATTATTTGGCAAAACAAGTCAATGACCACCCGGTTATACAGTCATTTCACCAATCTTCCTCAGGAGCAAGGGCGTAGACTTTCTTAATCCCCGGGGGGGGCGGGGGCTGTCTTTTGTGCGCGCGCGCGAAGCGCGCGCGCACGCTCGGGACCATGTCCCGCTGCTCTACCCCCTGCCCCAGGGAGTCGCCGCCGCCGCTTCCCTCCCCCGGGCCCTGCCCGCCCGCCGCGCTCCCCGCCCCCCTCCCTCCCCCCCCCGCTCACCTTGGGCGCCGGCGGGGGAGGATCGCTGCTGCTGCTGCATTGGTTATGGGGTTCCCCCCCCCCCAAAATGTGTTTTGCTCTTTCTAGTAGTCCCAGAGAGAGCAAAACACATGTGGAAAGGGGGGGACGACAAACGAGTGACAAAAGCGAGAATGCGGAAGAGACCTTTGACACCCGCATTAAGGATCCCTATGCTAAGAGGGAAAGGTCCGTACAGCCCAGCAGGCGCTCCCGTTGGTACCCTATACTTACAAGAATGCCAGGCTCGATTCGCGAAGCAAGACTTGTAAGATGGCCCTCTGCAGTGGCTCAGTTTGACACTCAGCACAGTTGGGAGGGGAAGCCCCGCGCAGCTCGGCAGGGGCTCCCTTGGATACTTTACACTTTGCAAGCACGTCCTCCGCCGCTCAGCAAAGGCTCCCTTCGATGCGCAACGCTTGCAAAGACGGCCCTCTGCAGCTCGGCAGGGGCTCACTTAGGTACCCTCCGCACTTGGGCTACACGGGGGGAGGGGGAGAAAAAGCCCCAGTGGTGACTCGCAATGGAGTGAGCGTGCTGGGTCAGAGGGGGTAACTGGAGGGGCGGGAGGCGCCTGCGCGAGGCCGGAGTGGCAGGGCAAGCGGCTCGCCGGCGTGAACTTTTTCCTCCTCTTCCCCGGGCAGGGCAAGGCAGAGCAGCGCAGCAGACGCCGCCGCTGGGTCTCCTCGGCGCCGCTCCGTCTCCTTCCTTCTTTCCACGCTTCTCTTATTCTCCCCCCGCCCCGCCCCCCCCGGTTAAGAACGAAGCGGAGTCGTCGTCGGTCCCCCCAGCCCGTGTGTAGCAATAGCAGCCGCCGCCCGGGCTCCTCCGTTCGCTCGCTCCACTTCCGCCCCGCTCCTCACCTCACACTCTCGGCTCAGCTTCCTGAAGAACTCCTCGTTCTCAAACTTGCTGCGCTGGTCGGGGACGACCCGCGGCATGTTGCGGCGGCAGCGGCCAGCCAGCCAGCGGGCGGAACGAGAGCCGCCGCCGCCGCCGCTGTCGAGCTGAAGCCGGCGCGTCGCCCTTGCGGGCCCCCAGCTCCCGCTCCGCATTTCCCGGGGGGGCTCAGCCACCCCCGGCAAAATGAACACCCGCCGGTGGCCAGTCAGCCGGCCATCGCCGCCTCTCTCTCCCCCCCACCCCGCCCCAGGGAGGCAGGAGGGCAGGCCGGGGGTGGGGGGGAAGGAGAGGCGGCGACGGCCGGCTGACTGGCCACCGGCGGGTGTTCATTTTGCCGGGGGTGGCTGAGCCCCCCCCGGGAAATTTCGGGGGAGGCTCGAGCCCTCGAGCCCCCCCGTAGTTGACGCCCATGCTCAGGAGTAACTTTACACAGAGTAAAAAAAAGGCTTTTAGCCAGAAGAAAGGAGGACTGATGTATGCCTCTACCAGGTACACCTAGAGAGCAACTGAGCCAGCACTTGAAATAGAGAGCATTTACCAGCCATTAAAAATAAGGAAGGCTTTAGCCAGGTATTGAAGAAAAGACTGGTTGCTACTTTTTCAGAAATAAATTAACTGGCTTGTTCCTAACTTAAGTACTTTTGGAACTTAAAGTAAGCTATAGGACATAGATTATTAATTATCTTATAGATTATAGAATAACATTCCATTCAGCTTCATGTTCCTTTCAATAATTATGGTTGTTCTAGGATTGTAGTGGAAGCAGCAGCTATTATGAAAATCAGAAGATATGAAGAGAACTAAAAAGAACTTAGGCTGAAAAACTTTGAAGGAAATATAATAGAAGCCAAGCTGCACCTAGAGGCTGACACCTTTTACTCTGTGTAAAGTTACTCCTGAGGAAGATTGGTGAAATGACTGTATAACCGGGTGGTCATTGACTTGTTTTGCCAAATAATTGATGCACATAAGAGTTATGACTTGTTTTGCCAAATAATTGATGCACATAAGAGTTATTATATGAAGATGAGGATGACTTGTTTTGCCAAATAATTGATGCACATAAGAGTTATTAAATCAAGATGAGGATGTTAGACTTTTGTCTTTTTTGCCAAATAATTGATGCACATAAGAGTTATTAAATGAAGATAAGGATGTTGGACTTTTTAGTATAAATAAAGCAAAATAATTGATGTTTATAAAAGTTATTAAATATAATTGTTATTTTATCACAGGGCTTGTCTATTTGTTGATTGTAATTCCTGTAACTGTGATCCCTGCTTTGTCTTACTTCCATCAGCCATTGGCCCATCAACCACCACTCAAGAGGACTTGCATGGCATTGGCTGGGTGCTGGGTTGCTCCTCTCCTCCACCCACTGCCGGCCTGGCCACTGTTCGCTGTCAGAATAAACTGCCAAAATGGCTATCTGTCCTGATGAAGACACTTTTCCTGCTTGGTTCCTGTGGGGCTAACTTTTCCCTCAGTGGCTGTTCCTAGGCAACCAAGCTTGGTTCAGTCAGTAAAGAGGCAAAGGCAGGAGGCCTATTTTAGGCCTACTTTGGCCTTGGTGAGGAACTCATTGGGGCCAGTCCTGAAATTCCTGGATATTTTGTACTGGAGTCTACAGAATTTGGGGAGAGGCCTCAGCTGAACAGAATGCCTTAAACTCCACCCTCCAAAGCAGTTATTTTCTCCTGAGAAACCATTGCTGCCATCTCCAGGTGAAGGCTGGAGATCACTCAGAATTAAACATGTTTTCCAGATGGCAGAGATCAGTTCCCCTGGAGAAAATGGTTGCTTTGCAGGGTGGATTCTGTGTCATTATACCCTGCTGAGGTCACTTCCCTCCTGCTTGGGTCTCCACTGTGGAGAAAGACTGTAGTTTTCCTAGGTAGAGGCTGCAGGTGGGGGGGATATAGAAAGCTGAAGTTAGAGGGGTAGATAATGGTACATTGACGGTTGGCTGGGAAGGAGATAGGGTTACCAAATCCAGGTTGGGAAATCTCTGGAGATTTGAGGGGTAGAGCCTGGAGAGGGTGGAGTTTGTGAAGGGATGGGACCTCAGACAGGTACACTGCCATAGATTCTACCCTCCAAACCAGCCATTTTCCCCTGGGGAATCATTGTTGCCAGTCTCCAGGTGACAGCTGGGAATCAGTCAGAATTACAACAGCTCTTCAGATGGCAGAGATCAGTTCCCCTGCAGAAAATGGTGGAGTCTGTGTCACTGTAGTCTCCTGAGGTGCCCCCCCCCCATGACAGCCAGTGTGATGTAGCATTTAGTGCTTTAGAGCAGGGTCTGCCAGACTCGGGTTCTTCCTGTGGAAGCTGATTGGGTGATTTCAGAGCACTCACAGACTTCCAGCCTAAACCAACTCACAGGGTTGTTGTGCAGATTGAAAGGGGGAGAGGAGAATGATGTGAGCTGCTTTGGTCCCCACTGTAGAGAAAGACTGCACTTTTCATAGGTATAGGTTGCAGGGAGGGGGGAGGAGATGGAAAGCAGAAGTCAGAGGGGCAAATAACAGTACATTGATGGTTGGCTGGGAAGGAGATAGGGTTGCCACCTCCAGGTTAGGAAATTCCTGGAGATTTGAGAGGTGGAGGCCGGAGAGGATGGGATTTGAGGAGGGGGTTGGACCCCAGAAAGGTACAATACCATAGACTCCACCCTCCAAACCAGCCATTTCCTTCTGGGAACCATTGTTGCAAGTCGCCAGGTGAGGGCTGGAGATCACTCAGAATCACAACTGCTCTTCAGATGGCAGAGATCAGTTCCCCTGGAGAAAACAGTGGATTCTGTGTCATTATACCCTGCTGAGGTTGCCACAGCAAATTGACGCTGAGTGCCCAAGGCTAGCGCCCAGAGCCTCTTTCTAGAGCCTAAATACATTTTCACAATGGGCCTTATTCCTAGTTAATAATAAGAAGGAAAAGCATATGAAGTGTTCTATGTAACACTTCAGGTCTTCAAAGCACTGCTCATATCTAACAACAATCCAATTAGATAAATGAGTATTAGTATCTCCATATTACAGTGTGTACGTGGGGGGAGATGAGACTGAGATAAATTATCTTGCCTAAATCCACCAAATGAGTTAATGACAGAGGCAACATTTGAACTAGGGACCTCCCAAATCATTGTATTGATAAGCATGTATATAAGAATGAAAATGGCTGCTGTGAGCAAATAGCTTACTAAAACCATCAAAATAGGTACAGGGTTGAGGCAATGAAAAATCTGCCATCTCTTTGCATTTTCCAATATTTTCTTTGTTCACATATTTGTAACCTCCTATTGATATACTCGGTGGTAACTTGTTATGTCTCATGTACAAACCATGTTCAGATTAATAGAAATTGAACAATGCTATTCACTTCAAATAAAATAAACAAGGCATGAAACATTATGTCTAAAAACATCTAAACATGTGTTATGTATTGAATAATGGCCAATTTACAAATTGAAACTCTGAACTGTATGGAATATTATGGCACAGCTGAAGAATTCCTTTGATAGTGGCAGTCTTGACATATGCTGGTTACCTGGCCTGGGCTTTCTTCCAGAACACTGAAATGATGATTGAGCTTCTGGGAAAATGCCTCTGTTACAAAATGAAGGCTGGCAGCAGTGCTAAATATAGAGTACATGTTCAGAACTGGAAAGAATGACAGTATTTTAACAAAAGCACCTGTGGCAGTTAGCCTCTCCCCTGTCACCACCAATACTGAACCCATAATCTGGCATGCCTGCCAATGGTATTCTTAATCTCCCCATCATTTCTTATTCAGTTTTTTTTCTTTTTCTTTTTTGACGTGTTATTTCAGATTGTAGTATATTGCACTATTGAAATATATCCTTACCACTTCACTGCAAATTCTGTCACAGATGCCAAGAACAGGAGGAGAACAAAACTTCTAAAACTTAAAAAGGTGGAACAGATAAACATCATGGACAGACTAGAGAATCTTAAAGAAAATTTGAACCATGAACCAGGGGTCATTCTGTAGAAAAAGAGGTGCAGGAGCTCATTAGCAAAACTCATTTGCATAACTCCTTTGCCTATACCACATCCCCTAACATACCGGAAGTGTGTCAGAAGGGAACACCCACCCCTCAGGCTCCACTCCACAGGTGAGTGAAACTGACCTGCTCTTCCTCCATTCCCTTCCCCATCCAATACTTTGTGCAATAAAAATAAGCGTAAAGAACACACCCTCATTCTCTTCCTGCTCCCTTGAAACCACCAGGTTTCAAGTAGACTTAAGATACCCAGGACATGTGCACCACCCATCCCTTTCCCTTCCCCTACCCACAACAAGACACCCTGTGAGGTAGGTGGGGCTGAGTGAGGTCTTTTGAGAACTGCTCATGAGAGAACAGCTCTGAGACAACTTGTGACTGGCCCAAGGTCACACCAGCAGCTGCATGTGGAGGAGTGGGGAATCAAACCCGGTTCTCCCAGATTAGAATCCAACTCCTGACCACTACACCAAACTGATGGGGTGGAAGCTGCTGAAGGGTTGGTGAAATTTCTCCAGTACTTATGTGCCATGTGCCCAGATAAAAAATGGTATACTTAGAAAATTTATATGCCACCTTGAGCAAATCTCTGGAAAAGCAGCACACAGTCATAAAAGGAACAATGATAAAATTATCAATATTAAAACAAAACATTAAAAACAATAAAGACCCTAGCAGGGCTTTCCCCGGGGCGCTGCACCTCTGCACTGCTCGGGGAAGCCGAGGAGGGGGCGGGGCTTGGACATGTGCCCGCCCCCTGGGCTCCTCACTCCCGGAGCTGTGCTCCTGTGTGCTCCCGCTCCAACGGACCCCTGCCATGAACCTATACAACCTGGGAGGCTGGTTTGCAAACTGAACCAGTTTGTATGGGTTCATAACCCCTGCTTTCTGCTCCCTGCCACTTTCCACGAGGAACAGAAAAAAGGGGTTTATATATGGTTCCAAGCCATTTAACCCCTGCTTTCTGCTTGACATGAAAAGTGGTGGGGAGCATAAAGAAGTAAAATTGCTGGGAGCAATTGGTAGAGCTATCCTGCACTATCAATAATCCCATCAATTAATGGTGGGAAAGACATAGATTCAGCTGCAGGCAAAATAACTTCAAATGGCAGCCCTCACTCGTCAATGATTGGCCAAAAGGTCCAGACTAGTTTTAAACCCAAACCAAACATTCTTATTTAAAGGTTGGGAGGATGGCATCACATTTGTGCACACACAGATGGATCCCCACAGCTGCTGAAGGCCAGCTGTGGGGGGAACGAAGTTGCCTCCTTTTAAGGAGGACTGATCAGACTGGCTGCATTTGCAGCCTGGTTTTGCTGGGGGGTGGGGCTAGCATGCTGAAGCACAGCCCCAGCCCCAGCAGCCTCATTCGTGCCTTGTGCTTGACAGAGAAGGAGCACGAGGCTTTTTTCGCTTGCTCCCTGGCTTTTGGCCTAGAGCCGGCAGAAACTCAAAGGGTATTCCCCCCCACCCCAAAATCAGTCTCCCTTTCCTCCTTTCTTGGAGGCTGTGGCTCGTCTGGGTCTGGGACTGGCAAGGGTTTTTTTCAGGGGTATTTTGGGGGCTGTTTTGGGGGCATCCCCTTGCCGATGGAGGCAGCACTTGGGTCCGGAGCACCAGCAGGACAGAAGACACGGCGGCGGCTGGGCAGCGACTGTGGTGTAAATTAGAGTCGGTTGTGCTTCGGCTGGCTCCTAGGCAGCGGCCTGCATGCTGTTAGCCTTGTTAAAGCAAGAATTACATGCACATACACTTAGTGGGAATTTTCTTAGGTCCAGGGCTGGGGTTAAGGTGCAGTTGGTGAGGCTGCTTGGGGCCCAGTTGGTCATTTGCCCACTTCTCCCCCCCCCTTTTTTTTCTCCTTTTGGGTTCTATAGATTTACAGCCAGTTCCTGGCAGTTTAGCTGTTGCTGGGCAGTTTTTTCACTGTTGTTCGGCGATTAGACATTAGGTGGGGGCAGACTTTGCTGAAATCATCAGGGACGGTGGCCATTTTGGGAAGGTCTGCTCCTGTGGGCTGAGTGGCCATTTTGCCTTTAAATTGTTCCTCTTGGGTATCCATAGGATCAGCCATCTTTGAAAGGTCCACTTAGGTGGTGGTCATTTTATTTGGTGGCGGCCATTTTAGGACAATTCTATTAATTGAGGGAGGCCTCCCGGCTCATTGTGTTTTGGATATGGCTTCTAGAAAGGGTCAAGGCCAGTCTAAAGGAAAAGGGCCTGCACGGGAGGTACCTAGGCATACTGCGGCACCCCCTCCTGTTGCTCTGTCATCCTCTGAGGACAAGGAGGAGGTGCGGGAGCAGCAAATTATATTAGATTTGCAGCTTTACAGTGGGCCACGGACACTGGGTCTCCACCCCTTTTCAAGCAGTCATTTAAGCTTCGGGAAGTACTGGGGGTACAGCGGAGCGGAAGAAGTTTTGTGAGGAGGTGCTTAAGAAAATATACCTTCTTGAATCTCGTGCCGTAGAGTCTCGTGCTGTAGGGTCACGATGAGCATGAAGGGGTTCCGACAGTTGCATTCAGGGTGGCGACAGTGACGCCAGTTTCTGAGACATCTGCAGCGACGGCGGTGGCTGAGGTGGAAGTGTTTGGGCCCAGTGTTAAGGATGAGGTGGATGCACAGCCAGCCACAGTTTGGCCCTGGGGAGCTTGGGTGCATAAGCCTGATTTTCTGCAGGACCCCTCAGGGTATGGGCAGTCGTGGGCTTGGGGCCCTCCTCATACGATGCAGGATTCACCTGGGACTACTCAGCTGTGGGTCTGGGGTCCTCCGCCTATGGGCTGGCAGTTGCCTTGGGGCCCTGTGCAATCTCCAGGCATGATATCGCCTCCTAGTCCATGGGGGGCATGGGGTTTTTCTCCCACTTATGGCAACTCCTATGGGGTGGCTTCTGCAAAGGTCATGCCCTTTGGCGATGCAGCCTTGCCCCTTGATGACCACCTTTTGCCAATCACTAGGGAAAAGATTTGCAAGGGTGAGTACATCGACCTCTTCAGCCTTCTTTACCAGGAATTGGAGAAGAAGGGTAAAGAAGAGATGGATGACAAGGAAATTTTAAAGAAAAGGAGGGTTGATAGGACATGGGCAAATTGGCTGGCAGGATACATTGTCTATGCAGGGTGATTTCTCTGGCCCAGAGAGCTGGAAGGCTGCAGCACTATACCAGTTTCTGGATATCATTTATAAAGCATACACTGGTTTTGTGGGTTCAGCCTGGCTCAAATACGACGAGGATTTTAGGATGAGGGCTGCTATGAACCCCAACCTTCCATGGGATCAGATACATCCGCATCTTTGGTTACAGCTGATGTCACAGGCACGGCCTAATGTTGGGGAACACTCACATAGTGGGCACATGGTGCAGAACCTTCAGGCTGGTACTAATACTGCCTCCCGTGGGCCCATGGGGCAGGTGGTTCAACCCCGCTTGCTTTGTTGGGAGTTTGGTTCACAAAGGGTCTGCAATAGGAAGATGTGCACTTACAGGGATGAGTGCCCAATGTGCAGTGGACCGCATGCATTCACTGCATGCTCCAAAGGAAGGCCCAGGTGTAGCCAACGACCCAGGGGAGGTGGTGGTCCTTCAGCAGCTACTGGAAAGGGGGCCCAGGCCAATTAAGCTTTGTCCATTGCAGAGTTGGTTGAAGCGGTATCCTAATAAAGAGGATGCTGTGTATTTGCTGGAGGGTTTTCAAGGGGGGTTTAGAATTCCATTTTCAGGGTTGAGGGCTCCTTTTTTAGCCCGCAATTTAAAATCAGTTAATGGCATGGAGGCTGTGGTTGCTGTGAAGATTGTCAAAGAGGTTCAAGAAGGTAGGGTTTTAGGTCCATTTCTGGCACCACCGCTTCCTAATTTGCGGGTTTCACCTCTGAGTATAGTACCTAAGAAGGCACCTGGTGAGTTCTGTTTAATTCACCATCTTTCTTATCCCTGAGGTAGATCGGTAAATGATGCTATTCCGGATCATCTGTGCAAATGAGGTACACCTCATTTGACCAAGCTGTGCATGTGGTGCGCTGCTGTGGTCGTGGGGCAGAGTTGGCGAAGTGTGATATCAAATCCGCATTTCATCTCCTCCCCATGCACCCAGATGATTTTGAGCTGTTGGGATTTTCCTTTAAAGGGCAGTTTTTTTATGGATAGGGCCTTGCCCATGGGATGTTCTGTGTCATGTACTGCATTTGAGCACTTCAGCACATTTCTGGAATGGGCAACACGTTTTAA
This sequence comes from Lepidodactylus listeri, assembly GCA_029233225.1. Lineage (NCBI taxonomy): Eukaryota > Metazoa > Chordata > Lepidosauria > Squamata > Gekkonidae > Lepidodactylus > Lepidodactylus listeri. The sequence continues at coordinate 109,322,512 of JARCFY010000001.1, read as the reverse complement.
AACAGGATTACCAGAAGTGGTTCATTATTTAGATGACTTTCTTTTCATGGGTCCTTGTGGGATGGGTAGATGCACCCAGCCGTTGCATGGTTTTACACAACTAGCAGAGGAGCTGGGAGTTCCGTTGGCCCATGAAAAGACAGAGGGACCTGTTCAGAAGTTAGTATTTTTAGGGGTAGAATTGGACACAGTTGCCCAGACATCTTGGTTGCCGTTGAGCAAGATTCAGGACTTACAGGTCCGGCTTTCTATATTTCTTAAAAAGAAGAAGGCCACTTTGCGTGAACTTCAGCAGATTGCTGGGCACCTCAATTTTGCATGCAAAGTAGTGGCTCCTGGAAGGGCTTTTGTTAGATGGCTCTGCAATGCGATGAGGGGGCTACAGCACCCGCATCATAGAGTGTGCATTAATGCGGAAGTGCGGGCCGACCTTGGGATCTGGCAGGAGTTTTTAAGTTTTTTTAATGGTGTCTCCTTTTGGAGGGAGGAATTGAAGCTGAAGGCGGAGCTCCAAGTGACATCTGATGCTGCCGGATCTCTGGGATTTGGTGTCTACTTTTGTGGACACTGGTGCACTGAGGAGTGGCCTGGGGAATGGGTTTCAGCAGGATGTGTTAGGGATCTCACCTTTTTAGAGTCCTTTCCTATACTAGTGGCGGTTTGGTTGTGGGGTGAAGAATTGAAAGATCACACTGTCCACTTTTGGTGTGACAATTTGGCGGTTGTTCATGTGATCAATTACCTCACATCTAGATCTCCACGGGTCATGGGGCTTGTCTGGGCTTTCACCTTGCAGTGCCTTAGACTTAACTTGCTAATTTTTGCCAGGCATGTGCCGGGTGTGGACAATGGTGTGGCTGACGTTGTCTCTCGCCAACAGATGGCGAGGTTTCATCAGCTTGCACCAGAAGCCGATCTTCATCTGGCTCAAATGCCTCAGGAACCATGGCAGGTTGGAGGGCTGAGGGCTATAAGCCTCGCCATTGCGCCTAGCACCAGGAAAGTGTATAAGCGAGCAGTTCGCCAATTTGAGGTCTTCAGGGCAGCTGAACGTTATCCCAAGGTCTGGCCTATTCCTTTAGATCAGCTGATGCACTACTGTGTATTGAGCAAAGAAGCTGGCTTAGCTGTCCATTTAATCCAAGGCAAGCTTGCTGCACTAGCCTTCATGAGCAAAGCCTTGGGCTTTGCTGAAGTGACTTCAGGATTAGAAAGATGCTTGTGGTTTGGATTTGCGAGGGGGGTGCTGCTAAAGATGTGTGACAGCCTATCTCGCCCGTGATACTTAAGGGGTTGTGAGCGACCTGGGGTGCAGTTTGCACTTCCGGTTATGAGGCATGCCTGTTTCATGCAGCCTCTTTGCTGGCGTTCTTTGGGGCTCTTCGGATGAGTGAGTTGGTCGCTCAGTCTAAGACAGACCAGTCGAGCAAGGCTTTGCAGGTGCAGGATGTTGATATTCACAGCAATGGCATGCTGGTCATGATTAGGAGCTCTTAAGTTTGATCAGATGCGAAAAGGAGCCAAGGTAAAATTGGGGACCTGTCAGGATTTGGAGCTCTGCTCAGTTCTGGCCCTGTCGCAGTATTTGGCCCTGAAGGGTCTGGAAGCCGGTTTCCTCTTTAGGCATGAGGATGGGAGCCCTCTGACTAAACATCAGTTTTGGGCAGTTACCTCCTTGGCTTTGGGGAAGATGAGCCTATCAAGTGTAAAGTTTGGGACCCATTCCTTTCACATTGGAGTGGTTTCCACAGCGGCAGCTATGGGCTATTCAGCTGGGGATGTTCAGCGCATAGGGCGTTGGAGATCAGATGCTTATAAATGTTATGTGCATTCAATGGCCATGTGGTGATCTGTTCTTTCGGCCCCGTGTTCGACTGTCCTTTCCTTTCAGGTGCTGTGTCTTGTGGCAGGAGGAGAACCATTCTCATCTGCAGGCACAGCTTCATTTTTTGGGCTGCTCACTGGGCTAACAGGTCGGCCATTGGCTCGTGGTTGGGCCTAAGTCGATGGGCCACTGTTGAATGGAGGGGACGCTGTGGCTTGTGCTGGGTGGGCCTACTCCATCTATTATTTGGTTTGAATGCCAGTGTTCCTCCTGACATACTGCTAATTCACCTAGAGGGTAATGATTTAGGAATTTTAAAAAGAAAGGCGTTAGTTTTACAAGCCAGGGAGGATTTTAACTTTATTAAAAGGCGATGGCCTATTACTACAGTGGTTTGGTCGGCCATGGTTCTGCGAAGGGAATGGCGATGGGCCTTGGACCTTAAACGGATTGAGTGTGCTAGGCATAAGGTAAACGGGGAATTTAGGAGCATTTTAGTAATGGGTGGTGGCCACTTCATACCCCATCCGGTTATTAGGGCTACGCATGCTGAGTTATAAAGGGGTGACGGTGTTCATTTGTCAGAGCAGAGTATGGATATCTTCCTTAAGGATCTACAGCAAGGGCTGTTAACAGTGTTAGGGGTTTAGTGGGTACAGGGGCCTAAGCAGAGGCTTGACCCTTGCTGAGGCAGAAGTTTAGTAAATAGTTGTTGTGGCTTGGTAAGCACCTGTCAGCAATACTGGTGGGAAAGGGGCCTGTTTGGATCATAACTGCAGCCTTGTGGCCTGGGATGAGGGGAACAGGCTGCCTTTTGGAGTGCCGTTGAGGGATACTCAGCACTGACCTTGCAGCTGTGTGTGAGGGATCATCGAGGCATGTTCCAAGGCTGGGCTGCCTGGGGTTCGAGCCACTTATAGCAGGCTATGACACGGGGGCCAGGTGCATTGCCATACTATGGCAAGGGTGGGTAGGCCTGCCAAGTCCCCCGCTTGGGCGGGGGAAACACCGATTTTTAGAGCTTACCTCCCGCTTTTCCAAAGATGGCCACCGGGGGGACTAAATGGCTGCCTTAAAAGGGAAATGTCTGCAGAGAGCCTGCCCTGCAGTAAAAAGCCTCGCCAGACATTTCCCCTTTAAGAAGTCAGCAAGAGAGCTTCTTCCACAGCAAGAGAGCCCCGCCCAGAGATTAAGGAGGGACTGAAGGAGCTGCTTTTGCATGTGGCTGGCAAGGTGAGTTTCTCTTCCAGCTCTTTTCATTCTCTCTCCCTTTCTTTTTTCTGTCTGTCTGTCTGTCTGTCTCTCTCTCTGTCCCCATCCAGCAGAGGTCTATCAGTGGCTATTATAGCCACAAGGTCTAAATGGAAGTAAGTGCCTCTGCCAGTTTTTTCCCCTTCTCTCTCTCTCCCTCTTTCTTTCTTTTTTCTGTCTGTCTGTCTGTCTGTCTCTCTCTGTCCCCATGCAGCAGAGGTCTGTCAGTGGCTATTATTAGCCACAAGGTCTAAATGGAACCCTTTGTCTGGGGCAGTGAGGCTCTGCATTCTTGGTGCTTGGGGGGCAACAGTGGGAGGGCTTCTGGAGTTCTGGCCCCGCTGCTGGACCTCCTGAGGGCACCTGGTATTTTTGGCCACTGTGTGACACAGAGTGTTGTACTGGATGGGCTGTACTGGATGGGCCGATCCACTGTGGCTTCTCTCCTGTTCTTATGATATGAAAATCATATTTAGCACTTGTGTAGCACTTAGGGCTTCATATTCTGCCGAGATGAGGAAGGATTCAGTAGGGCCGTTGCTCAGTGATAGAGTATCTGCTTGACATGCAGGAGGTATCAGCCTCTTCAGCTAAAAAAGGATCAGGTAATAGGTGACATTAAAGATCTCAGCCTGAGACCCTGGAGAGCCACTACCAGTCTGAGTAGTCAATACTGACCTTGATGGACCAATGGCCTGATTCAGTATTAGGAAACTTCATGAGTTCATGTGTCAGCATGTGGAAGCAACATCACAGGATGTGACATCACAAAATGATGTCACTTCCTTTCTCCTGGCTCCACCCCCAAAGTCTCCTGGCTCCACCCCCAAAGACCCCAGATATTTCCCAAGTTGGACTTGGCAGCCCTAAGGGTGGGGTTAATGGTAACCCCAGGCCTTGGCCATGCCGCTTGTTAGGTTAAGCCCTTGCCATGTTTTGTTAATAAATAAAGTGGCCGTTAATCCCATGTTTGTTGTCGGACTCTTTCTTCCATCTATGGGGGCAAACACACACACACAGAAAGCCTAAACAGATCTACTCAAAAGGAAATCCCATTTCATTCAGTGTGCTTACTTCTAGCAAAGTGCTTTTAGGACTGCACCCAAAATCTTACCACCCTCTATTTTAAAAAAGGGATAAGAGATTATTTGGCAGGGAAAGGAGGAGCATAGTATACAGCCTAATATGTCCTGAAGGAAAACAGACCCATACCCCAAGCCAGGGTCATAAACATTTATTTGCCATTCCCCCCCCCCCCCCCCCCAAAAGCTACTTATCTCTTCCCCATCCTGGAAAACTCTTGGCTTGCTCTACAAACCTGAGGACTTGGATGCCATTTTCTGACTCTGGGGAGACAGTAGCTGCTGGCACTGAGATCCTCACAGTCCCTGAATCTGGAGAGATTGGGGTCTCCTGGGGTGGGAGTGGGAAGAGTCAGCATGTTGGGGGGAAGTCTCAGGAGAAAACTCCCCTGCCCCTAACAAGGCACATCTGTCTAGTAAATTATTCCCTTCTCCATTGAGCTTATGTTGGAAATCACGTGAAAGCCCGTTACTTTGTTTCCTTTCTTAGCAATTCAGTTTTACAGATGGGGAACTAAGGCAGAGAAACGCAAACAGACTTTCCCAAAATCATCTTAGTCTCTGTGCAAGGTTTGAACCAGAATGTTCCAGGTGAGGAATGGTCTGTGTTTGATTATCTATATATCTAATTCTCAACAGTGCCCTCTGAGTGCAGATACTTTTTCCCACAGATAGGAGGCACACTCTCCCACAACAGGTTTTTCTACCAGACCCAGAGCACTCTCTTGGTCTGCAGAAAAATCCAAAATGTAAAAAAAAAAACCCTCAGGGAGGGTTGAATCCCCCCCAATACCTTTTGAAATGGCTGCTGCAGGGATCTACTCCAGGGCCCACCACATCAACAGTGAGAGACAGACTTGCTGATAGCCAGATACAGAGAAAGAAAGGGGAGGAAACAAAAAGCAGAACTGGATCTGAGATTGGGAAGGATTCTTCCTGCAGTATGAATGTCTAAATAGCAGAAGGTTTTGAGCCAGGCCTGGGACTAGGATTGCCTGCTCCAGGTTGGGAAGTTCCTGGAGTTTCTGTGGTGAAGTCTGACGAGTGCAGAGTTTGGGGAGGGGAAAGGCCTCAGCTGGACATAATGCCACAGAGTTCACCTATTATCTCCAGGGGTACAAATCTCTGTTGTTTGGAGTTCAGTTGTCATTCTGGGGGATCTCCAGGTCCCACCTGGAGGCTGGAAAACCTAGGCCTAGCAGCACTCTCTGGGTGACTTGAGACCACCTGACTTTCATGATTCAACTAGGCCTGGCTGCTTGCTACTGTTGAACAGCAGCCACCCTATGAAGGTCAGTGTAGTATAATGGTCAGAGCCAGGGGCGTAGACTTTTTAAATCCCCGGGGGGGGGCGGGGGCTCTCTTGTGCGCGTGCGCAAAGCGCGCGCATGTGCATGGGACCATGTCCCTGCCGCTCCCCCCCCCCGGGAGGCAGACTCAAGGGGCGCAGTCTCGGGGGCAGCAGCCAGCTGGCCGGCTGACTGCCGCGAGAGCGGGACCATGTCCCCACCGCTCCCCCCCGCCCCGCCCCAGGGAGGCAGACTCGCGGGGCGCAGTCTCCTCGGGGCGCAGTCTCGGCAGCAGCAGCCAGCTGGCCGGCTGACTGCCCCCCACACGAGCGGGACCATGTCCCCGCCTCCTCTCTCCCCCCCCCCCGCCCCAGGGAGGCAGGAGGGCAGGCCGGGGGTGGGGGAGAAGGAGAGGCGGCGAGGGCCGACTGGCCACTGGCAGGCGCTCCCGCGGGCACTGCATTTTGCTGGGGGGGGCTGAGCCCCCCCGGGAAATTTCGGGGGAGGCTCGAGCCCTCGAGCCCCCCCGTAGTTGATGCCCATGGTCAGAGCTTCAGAGTAGGGTTTGCAAGATCCAGGTTTAGATCCCCATCTTGATGTGGAAGCTCACTGGGTGATTTTGGACCAGAGTATCCTCACTGCGGAAAAAGACCATAGTTTTCCTCAATAGAAGATATAGGGCAAAAGGAGACAGAAAGCTGAAGACAGAGGGGCAGATAAATGTCAGTTGGCTGTTGGGTGGAAAGGAGATAGGGATGCCAACTCCAGGTTGGGAAATTACTGGATCTTTGAGGGGAGAAGTTTGGGGATGGTGGGGATTGAGGTGGGAAGGGACTTCAGAGAGGTATAATGCCATAGACTCCACCCTCCAAAGAAGTCATTTGCTCAAGGGGAACTAATGTCGCCAACCTTCAGGTGAGGGCTGGAGATCTCCTGGAATTACAGCTGATCTCCAGATGACAGAGATCAGTTTCCCCAGAGAAAATACCTGCTTTGAAGGGTGGAGTTTATGGTATTACACCCTGCTGAGGTCACATCCAAGCTCAAACTTCATCCTCCCAAGGCTCTCCCTGCAAATTTCCAGGAATTTCCCAACATAAAGCTGGCAGTTCTAAGAGGAACTGATCTCTGTATTTGGGCAACCTGTTGTGATTCCTGGAGAGTGGATGCTGCCACTGCTGCTAGTGGGGGGGAGGATGTAGGTGGGAGGCTGGGAGAGTGACAGGGCAAAAAAAGTGATGAGGTGGGGGCAGAAAGAAAGTGACAGGCATGGCAGGGAGAGAGAGAAAGAGTAAGAGAAGGGGTGGCAAGGAGTATGAGAGAAGTAGGGGGAGAGGGAAAGAGGCAGAGGTGGGGGGAATGGATCCGCTCCTGCAAGTTTCTTGTGGGTCCCCACTTTTTTATTATTATGTATTTATTTGAGTTTCTTAATCACCTAATTCCTGTAGAACAACAAGGTTCTAGATGATGTACACCATTTTAAAAACTGTTAGAAACTTTAAAAAACCATTAAAAATCAATACATAAATCTCAGATGGGCTAATTAGGGCTGCCAAGTTGCCCCCGGGGGCAGGTAATCCCCTGCTATAGGGGTCCCCAATCCTCCAGTCTGAATTTGGCTGGTGGGGGGAACCCCACCCCCGAAGCGGCCCAATCCAGCCAACTGCCCAGTGTGATGGCATCACCCAGACGTCATAGAGTTTTAGGGCGATTGCCAGAGCATTGCCCCAGCAATGTGCCCAGCGTGATGACATCACTGCCAGGTGATGTCATCACACCCCACATGCGCAAAGCGTGCACACGAGGCTCCCAAAACAGGAGCGGGACTCCCCCGCTCCTAGAGGTAAGTGACTTGGCAACCCTAGGGCTAATATATACATTTTTTCTCCAACCCACTCTAAATGGTGCTTTCTTCTTGCAGGCAGGGGGGAGAAGGCCGAAAAAGCAGTGGTGGAGAAAAAGAGAAGGTTGACAGCATGATGGAACCATTGCTGCCCTCAAACAAAGGCCTGGCGGAACATCTCTGCCTCAGAGGCCCTGTGAAATTGCATTAAATCCCACAGGGCTCCGGTGGAATTTGACAGAGAGTTCCACCAGGCTGGAGCCAGTGCCAAAAAAGCCCTGGCTTTGGTCAAGGACAGCCAGATATCCTTAGGGCCAGGGATCACCAGTAAGTTGTTCTCTGCAGAGCAGAACACTCTCCTGGGAACATACCAGAGAAGGCGATCCCAAAGGTATGCTGGTCTCAGACTGCTCAAGGCCTTAAAAGTCAGTGCCAAAACCTTGAACCTGACTCAGTACTTACCTGACAGCCAGTGTAGCTGTAGCGGGTATATATGCTGTATATGTGCTGTCCTTGGCCTTCCAATCAAGACGTGCTGTGGCATTTTGGTGCAGCTTAAGCTTCCAGTTCAGTCTCAAGGGTAGGCTGTTGTACAGAGAGTTACAGTAATCCAGCCTGGAGGTGACCATTGTATGGATTACAGTGGCTAGGTCAGAGCTCAACAAGAAAGGGGCCAATTGCCAGGCTTGGTGTAGATAGAAAAATGCCACTCTGGCAATATTTGTGTCCTGGGCCTCCATAATTAAGGAGGCATCCAGTTTCATGCCCAAACTCTTGACAGATTGTGCTGGCACCAGTAGCAACCGATCAAGAGTGTCTATGCCCCAATCTTGAAGCCCCCCACCCCAGCAACAGAACCTCTATTTTTGTCAGATTTAGTCTCAGTTGGCATGGGACGAACACATGGACCACCCAGCATGTTTCTTGTGCAGTTTCATGCCTTGGCTGGTGGGATCAGTGGTTCAGAGAAGAGTTGTATTGGAAACACCTTGGGTTTAACCACTAGCTACAGGAAATGGGCATGTGCGTGTGTGCAAGCCCATTGAAGAGAGCTGCTCTGTGCTGCTGGGACAGACAAACAAATACTCTCCCATTGCCTTACTTATTACATTATTTCCCCCAAGAATTGAGGTAGGAAAGCTTCATGCAAAAAAAAAAAAGTCTCCTCCCCCCCAGTCCCCCTTCCGCCAAAAAATGACTAGTAGCAGTTAGAGCTTCTTGGAATCCCATTCCAATTGCCTTAAGGGGAATGCATCTGGAAGGAATGTGGTTCCTTTCTCAGACACATTAACAAACCACTGTTTTAAACAGCTGAAGTTACCATAAGTGGTAATGAGGGTATTTAGCACTGTGCCAGATCCCTGTGGTTCTGGTGCCACCTCCAAAATTAGCAGGTCCATAAGTAATCCTGGAGGTGAAATTAAATGTTCCCTCTTCTTTTCATTTATTCTTCAGAGAATTTAAGATGAAGGGAGGGGAAAGATGCTACCTTTCTATCCCCTCACTAGTACTCCCTTTTAGGTAGAAAGGGGTACGCTCTGGCTGGCGAATTAAAGTTCATCATGAATTTTATGCTGTTTGTGTTTCTCAGAGTGATATTTATGAACTGAATAACTGCCACAAATAAAGATGGGCACAAACTGGGAAAATGGGGTTTGGTTTATAGCTTGTGGCTAAACTACAAACTGAACCATGAACCAAACTGAAGTGGGAGGCAACAGTTGTGAAGTGGGGGCTGTCTTGTGTTTGGTCAAGGGCAGAGAGCTGTTTCACTCTGCAGTGCTCAGAAATATTGATATGCTCATAGTCAAGCACACGGTGGCACACAAACATGTGCCCAAGAAAAGTGCATTTGTGGAAAGTGGAGAGTAGGTGGAGGGATTATCTTGTTTGAAAAAATGAGGGTGTACTCAATTTGAGATAAGGAGCTGGGGGCTCAGGTGTGTTCTTTCTACTTCATTCAACTGTTTAAACTGAGATGTTGAATGAAACACAGTCTTCTGAGTTATATTTGTGTGGCTGTCCAACCAGATGATCTCACTTCTGGGTTTAGAAATGTATGTGTGCCCATCCTATGCAAGAATCTACAGCCAACTTCTTTCCCTGGTAATAATAACTAAAATCAGGGTGTACAAGAGATGTCTCTCCCCCCCCCCCAATGTATTACATGTTTCCATTTGGATAAAGCTTCTGAGAACAGAATGGGAAAGACACCAGGAGTGTTCAGTTTTCCAAGTATACGTGCCAATACAGTGCAAAGTATGATTTTTTTTCATATGCATGAACCAGACCTTCCTTGTGCGTAACCTATATGGATACCCCGGGGTATGAATTCAGAGGGCCGTAGGCAGAGGGGGGAAATGCATCAGGCTGAGAAATAACTGGTGCATTGCAAAGGTTTGTGATCTAGGATGGAGTCCATTGTGAAATGCCTGCAGGGCTTGTTGGTTTTTTGCCAGCCTAAAACTCTTGCCTGGCCTCTTAGAATGCAAAAACCTTAGTGGGGGGGTGAGTGTCCTGAGACTTTTGAGAATGTGCTGGGATGATCCAGGAAGCAGGTGTTGCAGGAAGGAGGAGAAGTCTGTGCAGTGAAAGAACTTGACTCTCCACCCCAGTTGCCTTAGCACTGATATTCAGTGAAATGAATACATCGGAGAGTCAGTGGGCATGCGAAAGGGGAGCTGCTGGGAAAACAGAAAGTATTATTTTTCTTTTAATAAACTGAGAGGAAAGAAAATGAGTGCACTCCCTGCCCGTCCTTTACACCCTGCTGCACATCATAAAGCTTTATGAGTGTGTATTGCCACCAGGCATACTGAAATATGATTTTTTTAAAAAAACCCAAAAAAACCCTGTACTTGATTGCAATAAAGAATTGGGAGCCAAGCTCCTCTTCTGACATGTATAGCCATTTTAATTAGGTCCAAAAACATCTGGCATGCTGATTTTTGTTTTGGCAATGAAATGGACTCTTTCTGAAGAAACACTGAAAGGATCTCAGGTCCTGAAGAAACATCAAAAGAGTCTCTGATTGCTACAGCCAACAGAAAGGTGGAAGGAAAGTCCCTACCTGGGAGCAGAAAGGAGAGTTTAAATGAAAGGGGTGAATTCCCTTGCCAGGGGAACCCCCCTTCTGCTTCTCACAAAAAGCCATGGCCAGCAGAAAGGTGAGAGGAAAGTCCCTTCCTAGTAGATCTTCCCTTCTTTCTGTTTCTCACGAAAAGCCATGGGGAGCAGAAAGGAGGATTTAAATGGAAGTGGCGAAGTTCCTTCCTTAGGGGCACTTCACCCCCACCTTTTTGCTGGTCATGACTTGCTGCAGCCAGCAGAAAAGTGGGAGGTGTTACTGTCAATGGCCTGCCTTGTTGTTTGGGGAAGTTGGCTATGTGGCAGGATAGACCAAAGGGGTACAGGAATCACACACCACTTGTATACTGAGGTCTGGCACAGAAGGAAAACTCCAGATTTGAAGAGTAAATTAAACAGTTTTTATTAAAGTATTTCCATAATTACAAGCACACTAAATGTTCAAAAAGAGCAAGCAATACAGAACTAAGAAAACAGAGGTGATTAATAGCGAAAAAAGGGGTCAGTTACTGGGTAATATTACCTGACCAGATGTGCAGAAGTCCTTGAAGAGAACAGCACCAATGGCCAGTGTTATGTGCTATGAGGGGGCAGAGAAAGAGAGAGAGAGTGGGGGAGTGCATGGACGGATATAGACTTTGGAAGAAAATGCTGACCAATAGGAGGTCTTGGGGGGCTTATCTCAGGTGAAGACAAAAGATTACCTGGGTCAATCCTGGGTTCCAGGGGGTGTGGCATTAGGCGGAGCAGACCTGGATGTAACCAATCAGGTTCCAGAGGGGCAGAGTCAGGCTTAAAAATGGCCTTTATTAAATCAGCCAGGCGCTGGGTGGCTAGTTGAATGGGTTTTCTGACCAGTCAAGGCAGTTTGAAAACGTTCCCAAGTATAGACAAAAGATGGGAGATGAGTCCCTGATTAGCATCAGGGAGGATCGCTAAACATTTGAATGTATGATTGGTTCATCTTGGTATCCTGAGAGATGGAGCAGGAAACATGGGAGACATGTTGGATCGGGCCAGTGGCCCATCCAGTCCAACACTCTGTCACACAGTGGCCAAAAATACCAGGTGCCCTCAGGAGGTCCAATAGTGGGGCCAGGGGGGAAGTCTTTTCCTGGGAGATCTCCCCCCCTTCTGCTGGCCGCAGCTCACAACAGCCAGTAGAAAGATGGGAGGGAAGCCTCTTCCTGGGGATCTCTTCCTTTCTGTGGGCCTCTGTTTTTCAGGCTGTCTACTGTAGTCGTTACGTTTAAAGGGACTGCAGAAAACAGCCCAAAATAGCTGCACAACAGGGAGCACCTCCCCTCCAAGCAGCTTTTTTGTGCTTATTTGTAATCCCTTTAAACTTTAAAGGGACTGCACAAGTCGAATTGAAACAGCTGAGCTCAGCTGTTTTTTGGGCTTTCTGCAAACCCTGTTGAAAGGAACTGCTGTCTCTATCAGTGGGATTTGCCGGGTCATGAACTGTACAAACCAGTTCAGTTTGTAAAAGAGTCTCCTGATTCAGTTCAGGATTTGGTTCATGGTTCAGCCACAAACTGAACCACATTTTCCCGGTTCGCGCCCATCCCTACTTCCCACATTCCACCAAGCAGGTCTGAGCCAAGTGCTTGAGACCCAAGTAACACTGGCATGAGAAGCAGTGATGGGCAACCCTATGCCTTTTGTCATCATTGCTTACTATGTCCAGTAGAGCTCCAGGGCAGCAGCCCACTGAAAACCTTTCTGCTAACTTAAAAGGTCTACCCACCACTGGAATTAGGTAATGTGGCTACTTCAGCAGTCTCCTTAGTTGTTACTGTCCTATAGTAATCACATTCATCCCAAGCCACCAGCATTTCCAATATATTTTGCCTGTTTGACATTACATTTTCAATTGATGTGGCTTGGAAATGGACTAAAATAATGTTAGATTCAAATATATGTATTCACCTTCTGAACAAGTCCAGGTATCTTAAAATGACATTCATGTTGACTCACGTTCAGCCTATTTGAGTTTTATCCAAATATATGTCCTTAACTTTCTTATTTCAGAAGCCACAGCATGAATGTCAGCCAACAATTGCACACTCAATATTTTCTTCTTCTTCTACTCCCATAACGCAGTGCTCTATAAGAGCTTCTATAAAACTGGTTCAGAATTACTGGACCTCGAACACTGTCTGTCATCTTCAATATGCCTATGGCAGTGTTTGTCCTGAGTATTTGTCTTCATGTATGCTTGTAGTAACTCTTTAAAAAAAAGAAGAAAACAATGATTTATCTTTATCATAAGTCTAAATTTGCCATGCACCGAACAAGGGATTTCTGTACTATGTTTTACAGGAGTGCCACATTGCAGCATTGTAAATTAGTACAGCAATTATAAATATGCTCTAAATCAAATGCCATTGTGAACCTACTTTTGAATTCGATTCTATGAACCATAATGGAGTGGGGATCATTGAAAAGTCATAGCCTCCTGAACTCCACATAATACCTCATACAACATGCCAAAAGATCCCCAACCTTCAAGCGTCTATTTGGAGGGTCTTGGGGGTGGCAGAAACTATTATGTCAATGAGCAGAGGCTCATTAATTTTTTTAAGACCTAAAGTATTGACTAAAGTAAATCACGCTGGATCATAGGTCGTGGACAGGCGCGGCAGAACAAGGCGGGGGAATTGCCCCCGCCACGCAGTGTTCGCATGCCACTGCAAGGAAGCTGCCCGCAGTGTCCAGAATGCGGGCAGCTTCCGGCAGTGGCGGCTGAACGCCACGTGGCTCCCCCACCCGGCGCGCATTCACACCCGCCAGAAGCGGGTGGAACGCACGCCACAGCAGCCAGGACACCACTTTGAAGTGGTGCCCGGCTGCTGCGGGAGGAGCATGGCGCCGGACGTGATGCGTCCGGGCCACCTCCTCTGGGCAGATGCGGCAGTCTGAACAGCCGCTCTGCCTCCGCTTTTAAAGCGGAGGCAGAGTGGGCCAGACTGCCAGTCTGTCCTCAGCCATACATTAAACTCTGCATGATCTGAGAGAAACTGAGACTATTTTGTTTGTGGGCTTTGTAAGTGCAAAGTGCACAAGCTACAATTTAGTTGTCATCTATTACCAAGGAGCAAGAAAAGCAGCTACTTCACAGGGACAAAGCTGTTCAATACAAAGACAAAATTTAAAACCATCAAGGCAATCCAATCAGCAATTTGCCTCACACACACACAAAAAAAAACCCTGAGAAAGTTTGACCTAGGTAAGTTCACCCAGTTATTGTACTTGGGTAGAATTTTTCAGTGTTTTTGGTTCTGAATCCTGCAGTGGGAAACCATGACAGAGTAATCCAGACCCTAGAATCATATACACTGTATGATTTTGTGTACATGATCCCAATCTAGCAGAGTATGGGTACAGATATTGTGTGGTTACATTGTAACACTAAAGCATAAAGACTTCAGTGAATGATTAAGTTATTTTTATGATATACTCTCTGAAGAGTTACTTCATTGAATGACAGGAAGAGAAGTGGTTTAGAGATCAGAAAATATAGGTATTGGATTTTTTAAAAAGTTTATTTTTAGTTTATATTGAGGTCTTAACAGCATTTTTTATTTCACTGTCTTCCTTCATGGGTGTTCTCTTCTTTGTAAAAAAAAGAAAAAAGAGTGCATTCCCACTAATGAAATTTACCCTTGTATTTCTATGATGGTACAAATAGCATTGCTCTAACTTTCTGAAAAAAACATTTTTTGGAATATATATTACTTTACTGAGTACTATAGGAGTCTATTAGATTGCCAGCAATATTGGGTTTTTTAAAATTTAAAATTATGGAAAGCATTGCAATAAGCCCACAAACAACCATGCCCTGCTCTATTTATATACTTTTTAGGATGACAGCATTTTATTCTACCTTATTAACCCTTTGAAACCATCTCTTTTTTGTACCTAGTAACACATACAACATCCTATGATAGTTGTGTCACAGGAAATATAGGAGGAACATGGCATATAGCTTCATTTCCCATTTTAGCTGCACTGGTACAAACTGTCGTTTGCACTGCATAACTAGAGCAGTTTAATTGTGTCTGAATAGACACATAATTTTTTGCATAGTATTTTTTGCACTGGTTTCTCTTCTTTGTGGATTATTGTTTTCAGAAGTAGACAAAAATTTCCTTTTGCTAACTAAGGGTCAAAATAGGTGTGATGCTGAAAGATCCATCAATGGATCTTCTAAGTTGTTTTATTTTTTATAACAGAACAACAGTAGTTGTACAAATCCAATTTGGATAAAAGCCTTGGTACAAGGCCAGAAAGGACCGTCTGTGTGATTTTTCTGTTATTAATTCTCCTTTGCCTGTCTTTTTTATCTTCCAAGACTAATAAATGTGAGGGGGATATAGTAAATTTTTTATTGGTAAAGTTGTGGGAAGAGTAGTTAAATCCCTTCTCTCATAGAGTTACTCTGATCTGAATGAGGCTTTTTTTAAAGGTGGGAAGCACTAGTTCATGAATCTCACAGTGGCCTGTTTGTTTTCATACCAGAAGTTTCAAGTACAACACTTTTTCCACATGAAAACATGACTGAGTGAATTAATTCCTGTGTGAAATCACACCTGACCCACAATTATTTTTTTTAAATTCCACAACTGTTATTTCTTGAATTAAAATATTTGAAATTGAAAAATAGCATAGTATGAATTAACTAAATTTATATAATACTACAGTGAAAGGCATTCCTAGTACTGATCAACAAGGATAATTATATTGCACAACTGCTGAAATCTTGTGTATTTGCAGCAAGATTTTAAAGACTATTTCTCTTGTAGGAGCTATGTAATTCATTAATTATGTTTCCTGCCTTCTGAATGGGAACTGCTATTTTCTTGTATCCCCATTTTTAAAAAGAAAGATAAAAGTGAACGACTGAGGCTGTGCGGCTTGTCCAGCGCTGTGGTGTAGGAACTGACAGTACTTTTCTTCACAATACAGTGTTGGATTAGCTGGCTTTTTTTAAGGACCAGGTGGGGGGGTTAGGTCCCCCCCCCCCAAAAAAAACTGGACAAGGCAAGAACTCTTTTTCATCAGCTTTGCTAAATACGTCTGGTTTTAATTAAATTGATTAGGTCCTGACATAGATCTAGCAAGCTTAGTAGCTATGAGGGATGGGCATGGACTGGTCCACAAACCTAATTTTGTGATGTACCAGGGCCCAGTTTGTGGTCTGTTTGCCTGGCCTGTGCATTTGCAGTTTTGACGGACCGTCCATGGACTACATTTTTTTTAGGTGGTCCATTTGGTCCATTGAAGCAATCCATGGGCCAGACATGCTGGCACCCAGGGCACCCTTTTAAGCCATGCTACCCCTGCAGTGCAATGCCAGTGAGCTCAGGAAGCCTCCTGAGCTCATTAGTGGCACACCACAGCAGCAGCACTATCCAGAAGTGGGCTCAGGAAGCATTTAAATGCCTCCTGAGCTCACTGGCATTGTGCTGCAGTGGTGGTGTGACCCAGAAGTGGGCTCAGAAGGCATAAATTGGGAAAGTCCATGCAAGTTTGTGGTTCATGATATTCATGAACCATGGTCCTCTATTTTTCCAGTCCGTGCCCATCCCTAGTGGCTACGATTCAGTTTAGTTTTAGCAAGCACAAGCTTAGAATGGTGAGCACTAGATTTTGTGAGTTGACTGACACAAGGACCTGGGAAGGGAACTTTCTTAGTGCTGGACATTATCAGCTGCACCTTGGACAACATGGGAGATGGTGCTTGGTGACTAGTATACCTTGTACAGTTTTGTGTGTGGGCAAGGCAACGGGAGAACAAAGTACTAAACTAATACTACTTTCATTGACACGATCACAACATGAGACTCTATGAGCAAAAAAAAACAAAACACTTTGTGTTTTATAGAAAAGGGTAAGAAGGAAACCCATGACATTACATTAGAAATGTCACCACATGACAGGAGAAATAAGCAGTGTGTACTCAGGGGAAATAAGCAAGTTACTAGAAAATGGCCCAAATATGCTAAGGCTCTAAGTCTTCCTGCTTCTTTTCAGGTTCCCATTTCCCCATTTCTGGCTGTGGCAAATGTTGTCAAGTTACAGCTGACTTATGGCAACCCCTTAGAGTTTTCAAGGCAAGTGACATTCAGATGTGGTTTGCCATTTTGTGTCTCTGCATAGCAACCCTGGACTTCCTTGGTGGTTTCCCATCCAAGTACTGAGCTGATAACTGATCCTACTGAGCTTCCAAGATCTGATGAAATCAAGCTAGCCTAGGCTATCCAGGCTAGTGCATTTCTATGAAGCCTTTTAAAAAATTCCACAGGGTGCCTTATTCCTTCAGTTCAAAATGTTTTAACTGCTGTCCTAGCTTCAGTGGCAAGATGTGTGCATGTTATATTGCTGGATAATAACAAAGTACATCTGGAACTATTAGGTAGAATGGCTTTAAATACTAACATTCCCTTCTCAGCCATCTTACTGGTTGCATTGTTCAAGGAATCAGTATTTCTTCCATAATGACTGGTGTACCCCGTTCTATGAGGGGATGGACAGTAAGGATGCCTGGCAAGACACTGACCTGTTACACAATGTCTGCCTGCACTGTTGGCAATAACTGGGCAGATCTAGAACCAGTGTATGAACTTACAACTATGCAGACTTGTTCCAGTTTAAGTCTGTTTATTTCAGTGAATTTAGATAGGAGTAACTCTGCCTAGGACCACACTGTGCATTTTGCTTTGATTGCTGTAGAATTGACTGGAAAAGTTCAAGGGTGTTCACATTCCAACACATTTCTACATGGCATTGGCCCCTCCTTCATGGGTACTATAAGACCACGGACTGAACCACAAACCCCACAAACCCAGCCTGCTTGCATATGAACTGAACCAGGTTCATTAGGTTCATGCCCCAAACAGCTGAGCTGTGGGGGCAGCCTGCTCCATGTGACTCAGCTGTTTAAATGGGCTTTTTTGGGCAGCCAGCTCCAGGAGCTCTGTGCCACTCAGCTGTTTTTCAAGAAGAGCAGAAAGCAGGGGTTTAAACTCCTGTTTTCTGCTCTTCCCAAACCACCATGAACTGTATCAAAATTTGTGAAAGTTTGTGGTGGTTCTTCAGTTTGTGAACATTTTTCCATAAACCATGAATTGCCCAAAAATTCATGATGAACATTTGTTCATCAGCTGGTTCATGTCCATCCCTACCTATAAATATATTTTTATAACGATTGCAAGCCATCCTGAGTTTAAGAAGGGTGTTGCCATTTTAGTCTTTTACAGAAGAAATGAGTCTTGAGGAACTTCAGTCTTCCTGGGAAAAACAGATTAAGAAAAGTGGCAGTGATACAGAATCTATATAACTCCTTGATCAAATACATGTTAGAAGTGGGATATTAGAACCTTGGATAAAAAACAACAACAGTGGGTATAAACTTGGGTGAACTTCTGTGGCCTGTGCCCATTGCTTATCAAAATCAGTTAATCCAAATGTTAATTTAATTTGATACACCAGTACAGTGCTCTGGGAAAATACAGCAGCAGAGCTGGTTTTTAATCTGCCAGTTGTCTGTGTAATCAGACTCCATTTAACAGAATGACTGCTCATTTGCGCATGTAACCTTGTATGAACCAAACTTTCAGGACATTCCATGAGCCTTGCTCACACTGTATACCTTCTTGTTTGTCATATAGCTCTAATTATTTTGGAGGTGCTGCTCAACAGACACACTTTAGGGGAAAACACACAAATTAAAAAATAGTTAAAATTTAAGCTAATAACTATTATTTTTCTGTTTCTAAACTTTGATTTTCTAGAATAGGAAAATATTACTAAAATTTAAAAAGTTAGTGGAACTCACAGAAAGTGTTATTCATGCATGAACAAAATTTGAAACCTAAAGTTTCATAAGTGATTATTTGAAGGATAATGTTCCAAAATGGACATTACTTATGATCTTTAAGATATGACTTGTCTACAACTTCTTTTGTCATACAATTACAGAAGCAGAATAAATTGAACCTAGTGAATATTGATCTTTCCAAAATTCTTAAATAACAGGAATACCTGTTGGAATATGTTTTTTGAGGGACTAGAATGGACCCAAATACTTCCCTTTATTCAATGATGCTGATAGGGGCTGCAGTTTACAGCCAGGAGTCTATGGAACAGCTCAGAAACAAGCCAGTGATAACCGAATTCACAGGGAGTCCCCACAGCCAGACACTGGAAGCAGGGCAAGCATCCTCCCTAGGTTTGATGCTACCCTCCCAAGTCCCTAAAAGCAGGTTCTGAAGGACAGAACAGCAGACATCCCCAGAATTTTGAAAGGGACTCCCCAAAGTTACCCCACAAACCACATTTTTGCAGTTTGGTTTGTATTTCATGGCTGATCCCTGAACTGAACCATGAACCAGTCCGTATCGGTTCATGAGACATTTAAAATTTAAACCCCTGTTTTCTGCTTTCCATAGCTTTTCATGGGAAGCAGAAACCAGCAGTTTCCATAGAGCTGAGTGGCAGGGACCACTGCTAAGGTGTTTGAATAGCTCCAAGCCATTTAAAATAAACACCTGAGTAGTGGGGCTGCTTAGAAATCCCTACTTTCTGCTCCCCACAAAAAGCCACATAGAGCAAAAAGCGGTGGTTTAAATGGTTCAGCGCCATTTAAACCAAACAGCTGTATGACTCTATTCCTCTTTACAAGATGTAGTTTGAACTTTCCCTCTGAGGGAACAGATTGGCCCAGCGGTCTATGAATACTACTCAGGTCCCTCTCTTCTTAACTAGTCTCTTAGGGGATTGGTTTTTAAAGTATGAGTCAGGCACCAAGGTTTTCTCAAGATAAAATAAAACTGTAATTTATTGGCAGAACACAACAGGGGAATATCGGTTGTTTGTACAGAGGACTCTTTGTTGCTGAAAGGGCTGGCACTGGTCCTCAGACTACGTTCAGGCCATACGCTTATGGATTTTTTTTTCTTTTTGTTGCATACAGATGGTTACATGTTCACTCAACTCTTCTATTATGCTCTTTCCTGTCCTGCTTTGTGGTTCCTCTATAGCTGTGTCTTACTGGCCTCTGAGTCCCAACTGGCCTCTACACAGCTGTCTAGACCCCAGAGTTCAGCCCTCCCACAACCACATCTCACAGGCTCGCCAGGATTGATGTATGTTAGTGTTTTGTTCACTTAGTTCACTATGATTGAGTCTGTTCCTTCCTAGAAACAGAATTCTCCACAGTCTCTTCAGAAGGTGAAAGTCACTTCACTCCCTCAGTGCTTCCCTTCTGAGTCTGTTAACGGACAATAACTGAGAGCTCTGAGCCCAAACAGCCCCCTCCTCACTCTGTCATGTGACTCAGCAGGGTTCTATGAACACACTCTGCTATTCATAGTTTTTTTTCTTTAATCCTGTCACAAGCTGTTTTTCATGGAGACGAGAATACAGGTGTAAAGCCCTGCTTTCTGCTCTTCATGAACCACCATGAACTGCATCAAAATTCATGGATGTTCATGGTGGTTCTTTAATTTGCAAACATCTTTTTGCAAACCATGAACCTGCCAAACTTTGTGATAAACTTTAGTTTATCAGCCAGTTTGTGCCCATCTATACTCTTTATACTTAAATTTTAAGTTTTCATTGAGGAAAAAAAAGAAAAAACATACCTAAAATAGAAGAAGCCTTCCAATTTTCTCTACAACAAATATGTTTGATTGCAACATTTCTTCCTTGCTTTATATATAGAATAAATAATTTTTTAAAATGTAAATATCGTAATCATCAAAACCACAAATCATCAAGTCATTATTGTCTTTTTTCTGCAAAAAGTCTATAAGAGGTTTTCAATTTGTAATAAACAAACGAATTGTCTTTTCCCTAACCAATACAGTAAGTTTAGCCATTTCTGCAAGGTTCAACATCTTCTCCAACTTTTCTTCTATTGTAGGTGTAGTCGGGCACTTCCATTTCTGTGCATATATGATATTCTTGCTGCCATAGTCTTATATAAAATAAAGTTCCATGGCAATCCCCCCAAAAGATGTTACCCCATACCAAGTCATTGCATCTTTGTCTTCAAGAAAATCTCTTTGTCTGAAGACAATTATATCCATATGGGACAGTCAGACTCTGTATCCTTGTCAGGACTCCAAACACAGTTGTGAGAGAAGTTGTAAATTCCAGGACCCAAGGTTACTCTAGACTTAAAATCCAGCTGCAAAAACTTCAGTTTCTGCAGAAAAACTCCCAAGGAGAAACCTATAGGGTACACATGGTTATCTCTTTGATCTCCCATTGATCTAAGGAGATTTTGCCAGCAGGAATCCTCTTATTGCTGGTATTTTGCTGTGTTGTGCCTTCACTTCTCTGTGAAGGCATCAGCCTATCATTACATCTCCACTGAAAACCTGTTCCCATCCCTACTCATGGCACACTGAGGTATTCACATTCAGGAGGGGTGGTAGGGTATAAATGTGAGAGACCTTTTTGGGGCGGTCCATAATTGGGACCCCAGAAATGTAACCCAACCCCAACTTGGAGAGACTGTAGAGGATCCGGTCCTAACATCCACTATGGAAGCAACCCTGGAGGCACAACTGCTAATTGGGTACATACGTGAAATAGTCTCTGTGCGTTATTTCAGTGTATGAACACACGTCAAGACTCAATCAATAATTCCTTGTTTGGGCAAGAAATTGTAGTATTTCCTTATTATGCAAGACAGTTTGCATCACTAATCACTTTATATGGAAAACTTTGGTCTCCACTGGTCTGATTGGGCTGGGGTGCCCACCAAACTGTTGTGGGGTACCTTTAGAGAGCCCCTGTTGGAAGTGTTTTGTCATGTCTGCCTTTCTGTCCTTCCAAATATGCCTTTAGAGAATTGTGGGTGGCCCAGACAACCTGTCAGGTGTTTCTTTTCCTCTGCACAGTACAAGAATTTGCCTTGGGCTGTTTCATCCTTTCAAAGGGGGGGGGAGCTGTGAGAGTTGTGGGCACTAGGCATGCATCTCTTGCTTATCTGGTGGGGGTCAAGCTGTTGTCATGGGCTAACTTTGGGAACCTCCTGTCAGAAGTCTTGTCATGTCTTCCTTTCTATCTTTTCAAATCTGCCTTTGGAGAATTCTGGGTGGCCCAGCAAACCCAGTGTTTTTTGTGCAGAGAAGAAGAGTACACCGCAGTGTGTCAGCCCTTGAAGGGCTGAGAGAGTTGTGGGCACTGGGCACATTTCCTTTGCATGTCTGGTATGCCCACCAAACTGTCATCATGAGTTACTTTGGGGAGCCCCTGTCAGAAGTCTCTTGTCATGTATGCCTTTCTGAGCCACTGGAGCCCAGCTCGAGCAGGGCATCACCAGTGGTCCCAGAGCCTCCTGATCCTGATATGTTCTTGGACCTGGGACTCTCTGTGGAGGCAAAAGATTTGTTAGCAGCATTGCCCTGAGACACTAGTAGTTGTTAACACTCTCGAGAGTAGAGGACTCTGACAGCAGTGATTCAGAGGGTTGGCAGAGCATCTTTCCCTTCCACATCCCAACTCCCTGTTGCTGCTCCCACCTTGAGTACACCTCTCCATGGGCCTTCCCAGCCCAGCACCAGGAAGCTTCTGTGCCTCCTACCTTCTCAAATCCTGAGGCCACAGTTTGGAAACATTTCCATACCTTCCCCATATGGCAGAGTGCCAGATATTCAACCCCCATGTCTGGAAGGGTAAAACCCCAGCCCCAACTCTTATCCTTCTCCATCCTCTGCAGGAACTGCAAAGGGTGCACCCAACTATGTTGTCTCTGGAGGAAAGAGTAGCAGCCAGCAGGAGGAAGAAAAGATGTCCACTCCCTCTAGTCAGGGAGAAGCGGGGGGGGGGGGGGGCAGGAGGCCACTTCAAGAAAGGCTCCCCACATTCAGGCTGCCATGGGTGGGACATCAACATGGGCCTCCAAGAGGTCAAAAGGGCTATGGGGAGGGCCCAGGAAGCAGTCACTTGCCCCATTGTTGGTGAAATGATTGCTATGGATTGCCAAATCTTCTCCCTCATGGAGGACTTAGCCTTTCATTGGCTGCAGTGGCAATGGTCAAGGCTCAGGTCTCCAGAGTGCAAGATAGAATCATACACTTCACAGCAAACTTCTGGAGCAGGCAGCAGGACTATTGGGACATGGCCCAGACCCCAGAAGGTGACAGTTCTGCCACAAAGTGGTTCTGCTCCATGTGCAGGGGAGTTATGGACCAGCCAAGCACGGCAGAGCAAAGAGGCACTGAAGATTCCTCTGAAGAGGAGGCAGCTAGCAGACCTGACCCTAAACCACACACAATGGCAGAAGTGCTGCAGGAGGAGCTAGTCTCTGAGGGGCCAGACATAGATCCTCATCCAGGTACTAGTGCACTGGTTCTGCAGACCCCCACCCCTGAGCTGGCAACCAAGAGTCAGCTGTCAGTCAGTTCACCCCCCCCCCCCATCACCAGCGCCTTGAGAATGTCATAGGAAGAAGATAAGAAGAAACCTTCAAGGCAGAAGGTGCAGTGCCCACCTAGCATCTTAGCACTGCCTCAGCAGTGAAGATGAGTGCTTGCAGGAGCAGGTCTGAGGCAGCATGCAGGTGCATGATGCAGTACAGGCTGCTGAGCAGTGTGGTGCTAAAAGCAGCAGAGAAGGGAGTGGCTATGTGGAAGCAGCTCCTCTGTTAATGACTGACCTTGCTGCATCTGCTCTGGATTGACTTCTTTATCTCTGACCCTGGCCTGTACCTCTGTATCCTTGTTCTTGGATTTCCCTTTGGACTTCAAGCTGTGAGCATTGCCTACTCCATGCCTGAACCTTGGAACTGTATTTTGATGACTGGCCCTGGATTTGCTTCACAAATTCTGACACCTATCAATGGCCTCTCTGTGCCTGCTATGTGCCAGCAATCAGGATAAGGGTATGGATGCAGACCACATGATGCAAAACATTGTCTCTGTGTGATACAGAGAAACCTGAGGGAGTGAGTGGGTGGTGGCAACATTGTCCATGGCTATATGGCTACATGTTCATGGACTCCAGCACCAACATGCTGGCAGAGGTGACATGTGAGTGCCTCAAGAGCATTGTCTGCCTGGCACACACAGTTCACCTGGGGGTGAAGGATGCTCTGGGACTGGGGAACACTGTCAAGGCTACCTGGGATGCTGCCTCCTTTGAGATGCTTGAGACTTCTCATGCAGCATCAAGTTTACCTGTCTGCTGTGTGGGAGGCGGAAGAAGGGGATATGAAACTCCACCTATGTCATGATTACATGTTTGATGAAGCAGAAGAGTGCCATGCAGGATGTCATCTCCTCCATGACTATCAGGCATGGGGAAGAGGAGCTCAGCATCATCTCCAATGACTGGCTGACCCTCTCTCAAATGGTGTGTGTCCTCAAGCCTTTCCAGGACACCACTGATATGCTCTGCCCCCATATGGCTAGTCTAGGGCAAGTCATCCTATTAATTTGAGGACTGGACTGAGTGCTGGCCTCTATGCTTGGGATGGCTGTTCTCCCATGGGGCAGGGCTTTGGCAGAGAGCTTGCAGATGGGCATCACCACCAGGTTGCATCCTCTCTACAATAAATGGGAGTACAAGCTGGTCTGTATAGACTGTGACCCCTGGATAAAAGGTAGCATTGCTCTCCTGAATGCAGAGCTCTTGCAATGTACACATGAGCTCTGCGAATAATGTGGAGGTTACAGGCCAACAGACATGGCCAGAGGGAACAGTGGATAGAAATGGCTGGGGGGGGGGGAAGGAGGAGGAGCCACAGCCCAGCACCTCTGCTTCATAGAGTCCAACCAGGGAGAAGCCTCACTACTGGTTGTCAGTAGTGAACCAGGAGGTCAGCAGTAGTAGGGATGCCAGGTTGCAATGGTGGAGGATTTGGCTAAGGTGATAGTGAGGAAGGACCTGACCAAGTCCCCTGAGACTGCTGACATTGATCCCTTGAAGTACTGCTCATGCAAAGCTATCATCTGGCCCAACCTCCCCTTTTTTTTGGTTGGACATGTGTTTACTGGGCACCTGCCACCCTTGTCTCCCAGGGTTCTCTTCCTAAGGCTTCATGGGTGACTGCATGGATATAGAGATGCTAAAATAACAGAAACAGCACTGGAGAGGAGCATCTGTCCACTTATCAGCCTGTACATACATTCCTGTGACAGCAGAGGTGGTGCCCCTCAGACAGTAGAGGTCAATCGGTCCAGGCCCCCTGGATGTGTCACTTGGGAGGCCGGTAGGTGATTTTCCTACTTTTAAGGAGTGACCGCTTGTGCCATTTCAAGTAATAAGTGAGGGGTATCAGCAGGGCTGAAATCAGCAGCATCTAAAGGCCCATCCACTTGTGAGCATACCTGCTTGTACACCTGCTAGCCACGCCAGACACTGCTGTGGTCTGGGGCAGACAGCAGCTCACTGTGGCTCCAGAGATAGTAGGGGGGATGCAGCTCCAACACCCAAGGTGGTCAGGGCCACCTTCTTGCCCCAGGAGAGACTAGACAGTGATCCCCTGTTAGCCTGTGGCAGGGCCTCCACCCAGGGGAGGTAGCAGGAGGCCCCCCTGGGCATGTGCCAGGCTCCACACCACTGATGCCACCACCACCACCATCTTGGAGGTGAGCTGTCCATTCCACACCCCTCCCCTTGGCCCAACCTCTCTTGTGCGGCTGTGAGCCCTGAGTCCACCTAACACCCAAACCCCTGCAGGGGAGTGGATTTCACAATCAGGAGGGTATGAAACGTGTTGCCCACTCAGCCAAGGCACCCAGTAGCTAAGCCCCACCACTTGGTGTGAGCAGAGAGACAGCGTGGCAAAGAGCCCTGAGTCCACCTAACACCCAAACTCCAATAGGGAGAACACAATCAGGAGGGTATAAAATGTGGATCCTAACTCAGCCAAGGAACCCAGTAGCTAAGCCTCTCTGCTCAGCATGAGTGGAGAGACAAGGTGGCTCAGAGCCTAATACCCAAACCCCAGCAGGGAAGAGGAGTTCACAATCAGGAGGTAATAAATGAATGTGCTCTGCTAGTTGGCTTTTAACAAGTTACTTGCCTTTCTGCAAATAGCCAACAAACATAAGGGTGTGGAACTGACTGATCATATATAGCTTTTTTATTTTTATATTTATTTTATTTATTTTTGGGATTTCTATCCCACCCTTACAGCTGGCTCAAGGCGGCTACCAACAAATAGAGCCCTGCGGGATCTATTATAATTTCACAGGGCCTGTAAGACGGAGCTCTTTTGCCAGACTTTCAAATAGGGGCCGCCTACAGTATTTACATCCGGCCCTGGCCCGATTTCTGCCTGCCAGTGTCTGATCAGACACGATGATACATCTTGATGCTGCTTTGATATTTTGAACTGAAGATACGCCATCTATGTGTTTGGATATGTTTTAATGCCTGTTTAAATATTTTTTAACTATTTTAAGGAATGTACTGTTGCCATAATGGCTGTTGTTAGCCGCCCTGAGCCCGCCGTACGGCGAGGAGGGCGGGATATAAATCCCAATAAATCAATCAATCAATAAATAAAATTTATCATTTATTGGATTTATATCCCACCCTAGCCACACAGCAGGCTCAGGGCAGGTTCCATGAGATATAATAACCAATATACAAAAAATTAAAACAGTTAAAATGCCAATAAAATACAACAACATTCATCCAGTACAAGTTATAATTAAGGCTTTCTGACCCCATAGAGCAGAATGGGAGCTTTGTTACTGGCAGCCAGCAGTGTCTATTAACCTTTAGAAACCTTCTATTAGTGTTTCCAAAACTGGAGAATTCCATCCTACCCACCCCTGTTTCTTGGAGTATTGTAAACAGTGTAATTGAGCAGTCTGTCTGGAAACGTATCCATTCAGGAACCACCACAAACAGCACCAAAGTTCATGTAATATTAAAAGTTCATGTAATGTCACCCACCCTTTCATAAACATTGCTTTGTGAACCACAAACCACCTAAAATTCGTGATGAACTTTAGTTTGAGATCCACTTTGTGGCACATCCATCCCTACTAATAAGGGCCCAAGTAACAGTCTGCCAGCTGAAGGAAAAGTTATGGGGAAAAGAAAGGTGATGGGGGCACCTAGAAAGTTTATTCATGAGCCATGATAAAATCCTTAGGGCTCATAGTGTAACGTTTCCATTAGTTCCAATAGTCATTTATAAATATCCTGTGGGATTTCAAGATCTGTCAACATCTCGAGTGGGTACAAAAATTTAAACTAGATATAAGGCAAAATTGTAAACCAGTGAAAAGAACAGTAAAGATGAGCAATATGATCATAGGGGTGAACAGGATAAATAACACAAGCAGGAGATTCATACAAATAAAGATTTAAAGCTGAAAAAGTGGAAGACAAAAATGCAGGTGTAATGAAGACAAGGAATGATTAATGACTGAGAATTTTTGCAGTAGAAACAAAAATAATGTTATAAATATTTAAAAGGGGAAATTATATGGTTTTACAATGCAACCATTCTGTGAGGGGAAAACAGTCAAAAATGACTTCAAAATAATCCAGCATACTTGCTGTAGACCAGCATTTCCCCCCCTGCTTTTACTTTAGTGAATGACAATATCTATAGAAGTACCTTAGTAAAAACACAGCAATGCCACCCAGCTCCAAATATAATTATTTTAGTCCTCAACTCCTTTGGACCCAATGATAATTGCCTCCTACAACGTTAATGGAACAGATAATCTTTTTATTGTATTTGTCTTTAGAAGACTACTTTTTTGTGTGAGAGCTAAATGGAACCATTTTTAGTAAAACATTCCTATAAGCTTTTAAAATGGCAATTTCCATGGAACCTCAGGGATATTAGTCCATTAAAAGGCAGGCAGATTGGACTATGCACATTAATGATAGATGAAATGTTTTAGCATTTACCAATTTATTCTCTGCAACTAGCAAATATATTTAAATAGTAAAAATGTTCTTAATGAGTTCTGTTGAATGTTTGAGTGCCATCCTAGAATATTAATGTAGAAAGATTCTGAACTTTCTACATTCACATCAGCTCTGTCTCTCGGTTGTCTGTTCTACAAAAGTCAAAGTTATTTCATTGTGTGTAGGACATGAACTATATTTCTTTAAGGAATGTTACACTCTCAAACATATCTATATATATTGTGATTTTACTTTTCAGACCTCATGGGTATTAGTGTTGCTTCTGTTTTCACACATACACATTTGAAAATCAGACTTACTTTATCTGTATTGGTCATTCTCAATTCAAGTTGAGCACTCATCTAATGAGACTGAGGTCATGTCCACAATTTAAAATGAATCATATTTCAAGAATTTTTTTTTGCATCTTTACTATGGATAGCATTATATAAACCACTGGCCTGATAGCAATTAGTGGTGCATGTTCACAATTCACTAGATTGCTAGGATGATGTATGGCCTAGGCTCATGGTCTGAACGTTCATGGTTTGAAAACCAGTGCCAGAATGTGCACAAAGCATCACTTGCTCTAATACTCAAGTGATGACCACAGAACAGGTATAAATCGTCCCTTTGTAGACAAGCTAGGGTTTTCTAAAAACCAGGGGAAATCCTGAACTATACTGTTATGTCCCGGCCATTAAGCCGTGCACGCGGTACGCCACACATGTGGCCAGGAGAAGCCATCAAGCTTCACTCCCTGGACAATAGACCCAGAGGATCCTAGCTGGGGACCAGTGGGGAAGCCCACAATCTGTAGGTTGACCTATAGGAAGCAAGGGTGTTGTAAATAACCAATCACGGGTGTTGGGTGTGTGCGTGGGTGTGATCAAGAAGGGGAATATAAGCAGACCTGCAAGTCAGGATTTTTTATCCTTATCTCGACCTCTCAATAAACTATGAGCTTTAATCACTCAACACATCTCTGAAGTCAGTACTTTACAAAGTACTGGCGACAAAGGTGGGATCCCAATGTGTGGCTCCAATGCGAACTCCAAGCACTGCACTGAGCACTGATCCTCCAGCATTCGAGCAATGCCCAGCTCCAGCGCCACCCGGCACCCCCTATCACCCCATAGGACAATGCTCACCACATCGCTCAGGAGATATGGCCACCGCTCTGGGAAGCTCACTGTGTTCAACCCCGCTCACCCCAAACTCTGGGAAGCCTGGGTCAAAAAGCTGAAATATTTCTTCCTGGTCCATGACATAACTGATGCTGGGAAGAAGAAAGCATGGCTCATCAGCTTGTGTGATGTCTCTACCATCCAGGTGGTGCAGAGCTTCATAGCATCCAAGACCCTAGATGACTCCACATATGACGAGCTAATCATGGCGCTCACAATGTATTTCACACCATAACCCTCTAAGATAGCACTGCAGATGGACTTCTGCGCTCACTCCCAAAAGGTTGGGGAATCTGCAGCTGACTTCATGGCAGACCTCCGACACTGGGCCCTGGGGAGTGAGTTTCCATCCATTGAGGACACCCTCCTCACACATTTCATGTGGGGAATACGAGAGCCAAATCTCCATTGGAAACTCATGGCCATCAATGACCTGAAGCTCAACTCTGCTTGTAGAGCGGTGGCCGCCTTCGAGAAAGGTGACCAAGACTGCCAAAGGTCCACCACACACTGTGTGGCAACCACCGACAGCCCAGCAACATCTGATGAGGAGGATGGGCTCCAGGTTTGGTAACCCAACTGCCACAGCCCGCCACAGCCAGCCACTGCTTCCACCCAGGTCAATCCCTATTCTAGCCCATTGACATTGTGCACTAGCTGCAGGGACCCCCATGAATGCCAGAGCTGCCACTGCCAGGATGCAACCTGCCAATCCTGTAGCAAGACCGGACACATCGTCAGGGTGTGTCGATCCAAGGGCTCCCAATGCATTCAAATGGCTCACCTAGACTCGACCGACTTGCACTCCACATCATCCTCCCACCACCAGGTAATGAACTTGCCCCGGGACACCCCTGACAAAATCCATGTAACCATATGTGTAGAAGGATCCCCCTGTGAGATGGAACTGGACACTGGGTCCTCATTCTCGATAATTTCCATGGCCACTTTGCAAAGACTATGCCCCAGGGGGGACCCCAGTTATGGAAACCCATGGGACTCACGCTACAGGATTTCCAAAAGAATCCCATAGCTATAAAGGGGTGGGACAAGTTCTGGGTCCAATACACGGACTTTGACTGACACTTGGACCTACTGGTGGTGGAGGGCAAACTCACCAGTTTACTCGGACTACCTTGGTTCGGACCTTGGGGTTGGTAGTGACGAGGGTTAACCGAGTGCGGGAGGGGAACTTCACCAACATTTGCAATGAATTCCCCATGGTGTTCAATGAAGCACTCGGTTGTTACACGGGGCCACCAGTCACCCTGGACCTTGACCCTCAGGTCTGGCCCATTTGCCTAAATGCTCGCTGACCCTCATTAGTGCTCCATCGTCGAATTGATATGGAGCTGGACCACTTGGTGACCCAAGGGGTACTAGAGCCTGTTCCCCATGCTAAGTGGAAAACCCCGATAGTCACTCCGGTGAAACCCAACGGGGACATCCACATCTGCATGGATTGTAAGTGTACCCAGAACAAAGCCCTCCAGGATCACTCTTATCAGGTCCCTGTGGTCAGCCATGTACTTGCAGCACTGGCAGGGGCCAAGGTTTTTGGCAAGCTGGATCTGGCACAGGCTTACCAGCAACTGCCTGTTGACAACGCCACTGCTGAGGCCCAGACAATCGCCACACATAGGGTAAAACACCTGCAATTTGGGGTTAGTGTCGCCCCGGGTATATTCCAAAACCTAATGGATTGTTTGCTCAAAGGAATCCCAGGAGTCCAGCCCTTCTTTGATGATGTTTTAATCGCCGCCTCAGACCCTGCAACCTACGCTTCCCAGCTGAGAACAGTCCTGCAACATTTCAACAATGCTAGTCTGAAAGGAAAACAGGAGAAGTGCTTGCTGGACATCCCATTGGTGGAGTTCCTCAGATTCAAGGTTGACACACAGGGCATCCACCCTACACCGGACAAGGTCAGGGCAGTCACCGGGGGCCCCACCCTGTCCTCCAAGACAGAACTGCAGGCCTTCCTAGGCCTACTCAACTTTTATCATGCCTTCCTGTCCCACAAGGTGGTAGTAGCCAGGCCCTTACACCACCTCCTGGACAAGAACACGCCATGGGTCTGGGGACCCCAGCATGCCGTGGCTTTTCAAGTGGTTAAGGACTTGTTGATGTCTAATGTGGTGCTGGTGTATTTTGACGAGGACCTCCCCATGGTCCTAGCATGCGATGCCTCTCCTTATGGAGTGGGGGCTGTCCTGGGACCCTGTTTAGCAGACAGCAAAGAGGTTCTGGTAGCATACTATTCATGCACCCTGTCTGCAGTGGAGCACAATTATGTGCAAATAGATAAAGAGTCCCTTGCAATTGTGGCGAGAACAAAAAAATTTCCTGATTATCTATATGGCTGGCCCTTCACTATCCTGATGGACCACAAGCTGCTTCTGGGCCTTCTAGCGCCGAACTGCCAGACCCCACAAATGTCTCCTTGGGTCCTCCACTGGTCCATATTCTTGGCCGGCTACAGTTACACGTTTGTCCACCACCCCGGCAAGACCATGGAACACGCTGATGCCCTCAGCCATCTTCTGCTGCCCTCCTGCGACCCAAGCTCTGCCCTGGCCCATCACATTGCTCTGCTAGAGGACTTGCCCAACCGACCAGCACAAGTGGTGGAGGTGGCCCACCACATGGCCTACAATTGCCTCCTCACCCAGGTCCTGGATTGGGTGGGGAGGGGGTGGCCCACAGCAGTGGGACCAGACTTTGCAGCTTTCTCGTCCAGACAGGATGAACTGTCAGTGCATTAGGGGTACCTCCTATGGGGGAATAGAGTTATTGTGCCCCCCCCGCTGTGAAAGAGGGTCCTCACAGCGCTGCATGAGACATACCCAGGGATTGTCTGCATGAAAGCCCTGGCCCAGAGCTATGTCTGGTGGCTGGGGTTGGACCAGGAGATTGAGCCCACAGTCAAGAGGTGCCACCAATGCCAAGAGCCCTGGCCAGTACCACCTAGCGCCCCCATGAGACCCTGGGGGTCTGCCCACAAACCATGGGCATGGTTCCACATAGACTTTGCTGGGCCATTCCAGGGACAGATCTTTTTTATCTTGGTGGATGCCTACACCAAGTGGCTAGAGGTGATCCCCGTGAGTTCCACATCCTCACAAGCTGCCATCCAGGCTATGTGGAAAATCTTCTGCACACATGGCATCCCTGACACTCCATTATTGGACAATGGCACCGCTTTCACATTGATGGAGTTTCTGTAGTTTGTCCAATATTATGGGATCCAGCACATTCACTCAGTACCATTCCACTCCGCCACCAACGGCCAGGCTGAGTGCATGGTCTGCACAAAGGGGATTGGCACCACAAACTGGCCACTTTCCTTTGCAGCCAATGGACAACCCCCCCCCCCCACAACACAACATGTTCTTGTACAGGAGCTCCTGATGGGCTGGTGCCTCACCACCCATTTGGACCACCTACACCCTGACTGGGCCTCAGACCACAGTGCCACTCTGGAAAACTGACCCACTCCAAGAGGGCTCTTCCCAGGAGATCCAGTCTTCACCCAGAACTTTGCAAAGGGTCCCCAATGGGTCCCAGCCAGGGAGGTGCGAGTAACGGGCCCTGTGTCATATGAGGTCTCCACGGAGGACAGACAGGTGTGGCAGCGGCACATCAACCACCTCAGGTGCCGGATACTGCCTGAGGACCCCTAGGATGAGGACGATGCTGGGGTCTCCACCGGACACATACAACACCCCCATTGTGGACGTCCCAGCATGAGACGACACAGTTCCAGCCAAAGAAGACAGCTATCCGTTGTATGAGAACCCCACAGGAACTGATTCACGGGATGCCCTCACAGACACAACCCCAGCTCAACCAGGACCAGAGAGACCAGACCCAACACCAGATCAGGAAAACCCAACTCCAGCAGTACGTTGGTCCACCCGAGAGCGGAAGCAACCTGCTTACCTCTGGGACTACGTATGCCAGGGGGAATCTGAACTATGGGGGAGGGGTGTTATGTCCCAGCTGTTAAACTGTGCATGCAGTCGGCCATACACGTGGCCAGGAGATGCTGTTAAGCTTCACTCCCAGGACAATAGACCCGGAGGATCCTAGTCAGGGACTAATGGGGAAGCCCACAATCTGTAGGTTGACCTTTAGGTGGCAAGGGCGTTGTAAATAACCAATCACGGGTGTTGGGTGTGTGCGTCGGTGCGGTCAAGAAGGGAAATATAAGCAGACCTGCAAGTCCAAATTTTTTTATCCTTATCTCGACTTCTCAATAAACTATGAGCTTTAATCACTCAACACATCTCCGAAGTCAGTACTTTACATATACAGAAGAATATGACTTTAAATTAATCAAAAGAAACAGGAAAAAAACTATACGTTAATCTAATGAGAAATGAATATGTTACAGGAGGGACAGACTGTCAAGAACACTTAGATTAGTAATATGGGAAGGAGCAGAGATTAGCCTGTCCAAGGCCTTGAAAAGTTTAGAATCCAGATTAACACCGGGGAGTTGGGGCGGAAGCAGAGATATGGGGTGATCTCCACATTATTACCATCCCTGCAATTCCTCACCCCCCCCCAATCTTTCAATATGGCATCATTCAGAATTCCCAGCACTCACCCCCCATCAAGTCAAGGACTCAAATAAACAAATTGTACAAATCTAGCAGCCACCACAGAAGGAGAACCACCACCCCAATAAATATTTTTGATTGGATATTTTGGGTGCATTGGGGTAGAAAGAAAGCAACATAATTTTATTATGGATTTGGGTGTTCCTTCTCCCATAGACTATAGTTCCCAGTCAAGAGTGCTAAAAAGGCATGTGCACAAAATAATACAATTTTATTTATTTATTTATTTATTTATTTCTTAAGATTTATATCCCGCCCTCCCCACCAAGGTGGCTCACAACATAAAATAATCCACTCAGTTAAAAATAGTTAACAGTTAAATAAGCTTCAAATGCTTAATTCTGCTCACAATACACAATCCGATTGCAATTCAAACCAAGCAATTTGCTTTCTTACTAATTATATTACATGTGTCCTTGGTGATTTTCATTGAATAGTTATATCCTAAAGCTGAAGGGTTTTTAGATCACTTTGAATTTTCTGTCAATCATTCTGAGTTTATCATGCATAGATTCTTTTTTGCACAGTCTTCTCTTTTCCATCATAGTCATTACAAATATACCTGACATATAATGCTGAGCATGGATATAACCTTCTTGTTGTCACCTATTATTTTGATTTTGATGCATTCATTACAACTGGGGATCAATGGACCAGACGATGAATGCCATGGTTAAAACTTCAGATAGTGACCATTAGGTTTAAAAATATTTGAAACCTACATAACTTTGAAAGTAGATAACAGTTGTCTTTGTAGTCCCAATAAGGTTTTGATGTGATTTCTCAGTATGGGATTGAGTAGTCTGACAGAAATCTTAGAGACTATATAGCCAATTTTAGTCTAAGAATTTTTAAAA
Source organism: Lepidodactylus listeri (assembly GCA_029233225.1). Taxonomy (NCBI): domain Eukaryota; kingdom Metazoa; phylum Chordata; class Lepidosauria; order Squamata; family Gekkonidae; genus Lepidodactylus; species Lepidodactylus listeri. The sequence goes on along the minus strand of JARCFY010000001.1, from coordinate 109,288,567 downwards.
ACTAAAGTTTTAAACATTAAAAACAAATACTTATCTTTTATAGAAGTACTTGTGGTTTGAGAAATGAACCAAATTTAATTTTTGTATACTTCTTTAGAATTCTTCAACCTAAGAGCACAAATGAGTATTTTGTTAGTTGCCCAGAGCCGACGAATGCTGGCTAGGCAGGATATAAATCTAAACAAATAAATAAATAAATGTGAAACTGAGCCCCACCCACCTCTCTTATTAATCATTTCTCATATTTGTGGCCCATTCATCTTCCCTTTTCTTCAAGCTTCTTTTTCTTTTTCCATGGGTTCCTGTTTATCATCCATTTCACCCTTTCCTTATCCATCTTGACCAATCTGCCTGGCTACTAGATTCTCTTCCTCCCAGGATTTCCCCTGCCTAGTCTTTATACAATTAAGGATATACACTGTTCATTCACATGTACAGGACCAAAACCATAATTTATTTATTTTAGATATCTCTATCCCATTTTCTATCCAATGGGGACTCAAAGCAGTTCACAGCATCATTCTCCCCTCCTCCATTTTATCCTCACTGCAACACCCTGTGAGCTAGATTGCGCTGAGAAAGTGACTGGCCAAAGTAAGTAAGCTTCCATGGCAAAGTGGTCACTCAGAGCTCTCAGATTCTAGTCCAACACTCTAACCACTACACCATTGCTGGCTAAATATCATCATGAGCTCACCCACTTGCTCATCATCCAGTATGATATATGAAATCATGTGCCCAGAAAGCAGTTCAGCTCTCCACACAGAACAAACAAGTCAATCCTGACCTAAAGAATACTTTGACAAATCTGACTGTAGAAATTACAGTATTTAGAATCAAGTATTTAGAATCAAGAACATTTCAATCTAATGGGGCATCCTGCTTCTGACATGAGAGTTACAGTTCTTCCAGAGATTTATTCCTTTAGATCAGTAGTACAGCCATTGGTACCTGCATGGCACCATAATATGCCAAACATTTTCATGGCTGACCTGGAGCAGTGCTTCCTCAGCTCCCATCCATTAACACCTCTCTTGTACCTGATACTTATTGATGGCATTTGCATCATTTAAAGACATGAGAAAGAAGCACTGGAGAAATTTCACCAGGCCTTCAGCAACTTCTACCCCATGATCAACCTGACCAGGAACCTCTCCATACAAGAAACACACTTTTTAGGCACCGCTGTACAAATACATAATGGAAGCATAAAAACATCCTTATGCCAGAAATCTACTGATCACCAAATATATCTGCATGCCTTCAATCACCATTCTAAATGCAACAAACTATCCATCGCTTACAACCAAGCTCTAGACTAGAGCCATTTCTGTTCCAATCCCTTAGATAGAGATTCTCACCTACAAGATCTACAACAGATGTTTTTGGAATTACAATACTCACCTGAAGAACTAAGGAAACAGATTGACAAATGAAACAACAACAGAATGCCACCGGTGGTCACATTCATCTCTCAGCTCAAATGGGTTCAGTACATCATTATGCTGGACCATGATACTCACAGACAATGGGAGGTTGCCATTCTTGCCCTCAGACAGTCTCCTAACCTTAAACAACTTCTCACCCGCAGCAATACCCTTCCAAACATAGACATGGACTTTGGGATTAGGGCCTGCAACCAACCAAGATGCCTAGTCCATCCCTACATCCACTTGGACAACACAATAACCAGACTAACAACAATGGCCATACCATCTCAGGTTCATTCGTTTGTTCATCTTCCAGCTTTATATGTGCCATCAAAGTCAGCAGTGCCCTTCCACTCTCTACATTGGACCGGATCAGTCCCTATGCAAAAGAATAAATGGACATAAATCCAACATTAAAAATCACAGAGAGAGAGAGAGAGAGAGAGAGAGAAGGAGAACATTTTTATCTTCCATGTCTTTCCACTGCTGACCTAAGAGTGGCAGTTTTCAAACAAATAACTTCAAGGGGAAATTACAACTTGAGATTGCTGAACTTGGCTGAACAGGGACATAGAATTCTTATATCACAGATGCATTGTACCTTTGCATCCTTTATAAACATTACTTACAACAACCCTTCCACCTTCTGACTGGAATATAAAGACTCAGATCTCCATTCCTATTCATGTCTGGCAAAGGGAGCTTTGACTCTTGAAAGCTTATATGCTGAAAATCTTGTTGGTCTCTAAGGTGCCACTGAACTTGAATCTGACTGTTCTACTGCAGACCAACATGGCTACCATCTAAAACAATTCTTCAACAGTAAAAAAAAAAAGCTTCAAAAGAAGACTCCAGTGTGAAGCAACTGAAGTGGCATTTACTGGAAATTTCACACTATCTCTGTGCTCCAGGTAAACTAGGACTTTTATCCCACAATAACTATAACTATCTTCACAAAATTGTGATTCCCTTCATAATACAGATACGTTAAAGAGATAGTGAATGATTTCTGTACTTCTCCTGATTAGATTTTAATTTTGTATAATCACATTTTGCACAGTATTTCCTGTTTTTCATGATCTCTTGACCCTGCTATCCATTGTTTTAAAACCTGAAAATGAAATGAATACTAACTGAGAATTCAATAGAGTCTGAACAAGTGGGCTCTTGTTCATGTAAGCATAAGCTAGAAAAGAATTTTGTTTGGCATTAAGGTTATGCAAGAGCCCTGTTATTTTCCTCTCTTCAATGTGCCCCACAAAAGTTTAGCTTCATTTTGATCCCAAGCCAATTGACAGCTTTAAATTCTGTCACAAAATATAGCCAACAAACATTCTGAGAGCTTTCTTTCCCAAGAATTTAGAATGTTCATTAACATTCCATGTCACCACACTTAATGTTTTAGAAACTGCATGTTTCTGTGAAGAGAAATCTGTCCAATGCTTTCCTCCCTTTAAAAAAAAATCTGTTTACTTTTTATATTGGAATTATGTACAAATCCTAAACTGAGCCCTAACAGCCAATTTACCCTAAATGAAGCAATTCACAAGAAGCAATAGCTTTGTCCAAACTTCATCCATTAAAGCAAGACAGCATGGTAAAGGTCAGTTTCAAAATCAGAAAAGTTTCTTTAGAACAATGCAAAATTTCAGAGGTGTCAACCAACATTTAATCACAACACAGTGATGAACAACTAAGACTTTTTAGATAAAACTCAGTGTTGGCAATGACATTTTAATCATATGTTCGAAGAAATATACAGTGTGTATTTAAGGGGCTGTTCAAAACAAAGGAACAATAAAATGTTCTCTTCACCTCTATGTTTGCTTGTAAATCTCACAGCGAGCTAATTCAATGTGCCAGGAGTTTTAAAATGGCAATGTAATGATTGATGTCACATTAACTGCATGACTACATAGTGTAGGATCCAAATTGTAGAAGCTGGGAAAGGCTAAGGATCTATAAGGTCATCTACTTCATCTTCCTGCCAATACAGCATTCTGCCCAAAGCATTTTTTTTCTGATGCTTTTGCCATCCTCATTTTAAATACTCCTTCACTTGACTTTCCTGAGCTATAGAAGTGCCTAAACATTTTTTTCTAGCTAGCTTTCCTTACATGGTTCTTTACAAAGCAGTCAAGGCTGCCTTCTTATTCATTGTACATGAAAACCTCCCAGTGGATTGGGTCCTTTTAAAAATCTGTTCCATTGTATTTATTAGTTTGGAAAAAACTGCTGACAGCATTTAAGCAGCCACATTATTTTAAAACATGGTTGCTGTCAATGCTGACTTTATGTCCTCATCCTCTCCTTCTGAGTTTTGTATGACTTTTGAAATACTCAGTTTAGCCTTAGTGGAACCCTCTGTATGCAGGTGCTTTGGCTCTGAATGCAAAGAATTAGAAACTTGTGAGTGAGAGCCAGGGAAGAACTTCATTTTTCATGCACCTTAAATTCTTCTCCCCTGAACACTGAACTGACTGCCATATATAAATATTTTTTCTCAGCAAAGGATACTCAGAATTTTCCACCCCGATGGGTTAATTTCTGTTTCAGTTTTGCTTCTTCTTCTTTTCTATTTGTTTGTTTTGCTTGGATGGCCATTACATAGAATTGATCTGAAATCATTTCTGATTTTTGCTTCCTCTCACCATTCAATTAGAGTTACATTAGTTTTTCATTCTTCTAGAGTTCTCTCTTTAATCTGGAGAAGGAGAATGAAATTCATAAAAAACTGAATTTATATGCAGAAAATATTTAGGAATCCCATTATTTTATCTTTAGTTAAATTAGCACAGCCTCCTAGTAATAATATAGTGCCAAGAGCTATTCAAGAACTTAATAATACCCAACTCTTATTGACTGGAATGTTTAAATGTGTCTGATGAAATATGCATGCACACAAAAGCTTATACCCAGAATTAAATTTTGTTAGTCTTAAAGGTGCCACTGGACTCAAACTTTGTTTCACTTAAAGATAAGACTTCCATCTACAACAATTCCTTTGAAGACCTTATTGAATCTTACAAAACATTGCTGGCAACTGATGAAGATTACATGGTCGGTGTCAGGATCATAAGATCCTAACAGGGTTTCCATTGTGCTGTCTGTAACTTGCTATCGCTCAGTAAGAAATGTAACCATTGCTGTCTCTTTCAAGTTGTCTCCTGTCTCCCCCTCAACTGTTTATTGCCCTGAGTTATATTGCTTTGTGAAGGTCTGGTCAATGTAACCATTTTATCCGGGAGAGTGGCGACCCCACATATTTGCACGTCACCAGAGAACAAATGGCTTTTCCTCCCATGCATTCCCTCCTCCCATTTCCTGGGACACAGGACTGTCTTATCTTGTTGTGAAGACCTTGGAAGGCCGCCGGAGCCACTTTGTTATGCATGAGTTTCACACATCTGGGGCGCCCAGTTCAAGAGGGGAATTTTTATAACTTTCACACTTCACCTTTCCTGTGGGAAGTAAAACTAAGGTCTTTTTAACCACGCTTTCTCCCTCTATTGTGATTGGTTGAATGTCGGGGTTCAAACTGTACTGGAGGGTATATTAACTCTGACTGTTCCTTATGTGGCATCTCTAACAAACATTCGAGAACCTGTCAAGCAGTATTAAGAAATAAAGAACTCTGTTTCATCAACAAAGGTCTGATCTTTTGCTGTTAAGTACAGAAGCCTCACAGTTGTTTGCTTGAACTCTTTGCATAGCAAACTCGATTCCTTCCATATTAAAATGGGTGACTCAGAGGAACCTTTTTTGGTGGACCTTCCATTATCTATATATCTAATAGCCAAGGTGCCCCCTGTGTGCGGATATCCAAATCCATATGGGGGGCACCTGTGGGGCAGGGAGATTGTTCTACACACTTGGGGTACTCGCCTTGTGTGCAGAAAAATCCTAAAAGTTAGAAAACTTTTGGGGGAATATTTAAATCTCCCCAAAAGTAAAAGCATTCCCTGCACATGCGCAGAGAACACTTTGGCTGTTGGGGGGGGGCTCGGCAGGCAGCGGGCCTTGCTGCCACTTCTGTCGGGGAGGGGAGGGGGAAGAGGCTCGGTGTGCAGCAGGACTTGCCACCGCTGCCGCTGTTGTTGAGGAGGAAAGGGAGGAAGGGGAAGAGGTTCAGCACGTGGTGGGGGAGGACAGGGGGAGGGAGGGGAGATAGGTTCACCTGCAGGTGCTTCCTTCTCCACATGGAGCACCTTCTCTCCCCCCCATGAGTATCGCGGGTTCTCCTGCTTGTAGATCCTATTTCTAAACCATTAGAGATAATTGAATCTAGGAAGAACCTGATTACAGATGATGGTGTAGGAGTCTATACTTTTAACAAACCAAATGATCTTATAGAAATTAACCAGACAGAAATTTTAGTAAAATTAAAGCAGAGGTTATCATCATGCCTGGTGAAACTTGATCTTGATTTTATTGATGTAGCTGTCTTTGATTGAGGTATGAATTTTTGGGAACAGGGTTAAATAGTAAATCAACATTGTGTCTTTTTTCATGGAATGTATTTGGATGGAAATCAAGGATTGCCAGCAAAGAGATCTTACTTTTTTAAATTGTTTTGATGTTATCCTTCTTCAGGACACTTGGTTGGCAGCCAGAATCACTTTACCTGGCAATCAATCCCTGACAGTTAAGTTAACAATAAAGGGAAGATTAAAGGGGGGGGGGGTTGGTGAGCCTATTTCAAGAAAGTATCATTACCAACATGAAACCTGTGATTGTAGACTCCATTGTTGCCTGTGATTGTAGACTCCATTGTTGCTCAAACTAGTTTGATCTCTGTAAACATCTGGCAGTTCTTGATAATAAAGGCTTATGTACCTACCTGAGGGACAGTAAGCTATACTGAAATAAGATTTTTTCACTGTGTCACCATGCTGAATTTCTGTGTCCTGATGTTCAAGTTATCCTGGGTGGGGTTTTAAACACAAGTATTGGTACTAATTTAGCCATCTTTCAAGGACTAGAATCCTCATCCCTGGGCCAGTCTTTTCTCTCTTGTTTTCTGGGTCCACAGTTCTCAAAAGATAAAGTGGTGAAGTGTGGTGGCCCCTTTTTGATCTGGTAAACTGTCAGATTAGGGCTAATAATTGTAAATGGCAATGCTAGATTCAACAAGGAAGGAGACTTTACCTATTTTTTTGCCAGACAGTGTAGTCTGATTGACTATTTCCTGGTTTCATCTTCCATCTCTGACTGTATTAGCTGAGAAATTGCTACAATAGTGATCATTCACCTCCACAGTTGAAACTGAACCTGAGCTTAAAAGTACATGCAACTATGTATAACACAGGAGGACACTTTCCTGGTGTTAGGGCCAGGAAATGGTCCCTTAAATTGGCATGGCAACTTTTGTCAGTGCTGAACTCGCCACTGCTGTTGGATTTAAGGAACAGGATTCTCTCTGGACCTCTAAAATACATCCTTAAACACTTCCTCCTGTTAGTGGAATTATTGCAACCTTTCTTGACAGCTCTGATTTCAGTGGTAAAAAAGAATTGGGGACCCCTCTGGCATGATAGGTTCTGTAAAATTTTGAAGAGAAGGAAAACCCAACTGCTATCTAGTTTTTGCAGAACAAATTCCCTTCTCACTCTTCTATGGTATTTATAGGCCAAATGTCAACTTTCTAAGTATGGTCAGTTAAAGAAACATGTCTATCAGAAGTGTTATTAGTTGAAATTACTTCAGGCCTCCTCTGTGCAGGATTCATATGGATTCTGGCATCTAGTAAAACACATTAGTAGAAGACACTATTCCTCTACTTGTTCAGTTATCCTTACAGCCTGGGAGAATTACTTCAAAACCATTTTTAACAATTCCGTCTCTTTGCCAGGAGGCCCTTCTCTGAATACAAATCCTGGCCATTTGGAAAACTGGGATCCTGTTACTACTAAAGAAATCTTCACCCTACAGGGGAAACAAAAAGTTGGGAAATCACCTGATTGGGTCCTGCCAAGCTTTTCACATTAAACACTGATTGGTGGGCTCCAATTTTAGCTGTTGTATTCACTGCCATTGATAATTCTGGCAAAATCCCAAATATATGGTGTCAGGCTTAATTGCTCCCATCCACAAAAAGGGATCATTTGATCTACCAGCTAATCATCATTCCATCAGTTTACTTTCAATTCCTGGAAAATTATATGCCTCCTAATTCAAATCTGACTGCTTGAGTGGATGACATATTCCTCGGTAATAGGACCAGAAGAAATCGGTTTCCAGGAGGGTTCTTCCATGCTTCATCATGCCTATACCTTTTTTTCTTGGCATATAAATACATCTCTCATAGAAGAAAGCTATATCTGGTTGTCCCTGGCCTGAGGGACATCCATTTAGCCTTGACCAGGTCCAGGGCTTTCTCTGCCCTGGCCTCAGCCTGGTAAAACATGGTCCCACATGAGATCAGGGTCGTGCGGGATCTTATTCCATTCCGCAGGACTTGTAAAATAGAGCTGTTCCTCTAGGTCTTTGGTTGAGATGGCGAGTATCCAGTAAAAACAGCTTGGCTCTCCTGCTGAAGAAACCATCTCCATGAGACCCAAATTAAATTAACCCATAGTCCAGTGACACCAGTATTGCTGCAAACTGTTTCTAAATACTTTCCTGTTTCTAAATGCTTTTTTATTTTTTGCACTAATTATTTATTACTATGTTTTGCACTGCTAAATAGCCACTTGTGTGATATGCCCTGAGCCTGTTCACAGATATGGTAGAATATAAATTTGAAAAATAAAATAAAAATAAAATAAATATACAACTTTTATTGATCTGTGTGCTGCATTTGACTTGTTCTCTCACCCAAATCTCAGGAACAAATTGGAACAGCTGCACATGCCACCAAGATTATTATTTCTGATTAAATCACTGTACATAGATTTGTTAAGGTTAGATGTCTTGCTGCTGGCAACTATTCCAATCTCATCCCAGTAACAAAAGGTGTCTGACAGGGCTGCATTTTGGCCCCTGATCTTTTTAAATGTGTATCTACATGACCAGGCTGCGGGGAGGGAGGGAAAAGCTGGGCCTGAGTGGTGTTAAGCCACTCAGGCCCAAGCAAGAGCAAGGGGGGGGGGAGGGAAATGCTGGCTGAGTGGCTGACAGCCACTAGGCCTGAAGGAGGAGGGGAGAAGCACCTAGTCTGTCTCTCTGTCTCTCTCTCTTTCTTTCTTTCTTTCTTCTTTCTCTCTCCCTCCACCCACCTACCTACCTTCCTTCCTGTTCCTTTCCTTCCTGTTCCTTTCCTTCCTTCCTCCCTCCCTCCCTCCCTCCCTCTTCCTTCCTCCCTTCCTTCCTTCCTTCTTTTGCCATCAGATAGGCTTGCCAGCTCTGAGTTGGGAAATACCTTGGAGATTTTTGGGGCGGAGCCTGAGCAGTGGGTATTGCTTTCTGACACACTTCCGGTTCCGTCAGGGGTGTGTGGCATATGCAAATAAGCTATGCTAATGAGCTCCTACACCTCTTTTTTTATGAAAGGACCCCTGCTGTTCCCCATGGATGTCTCAGAAAGTAGAAAGAAGGCTCTCGATTTGCTGAGGAGATTAGATCAGGTGGCTATTAATCTAGATACCAAGATATGTTGTTTCTCTTTTTTGAGGCCCTTCAGCCCCCTTCCCCCATCTCCATTTTGCCACATTATTTTACCTTTTTAACAGTTCTACTTTTTCAACAACTATTCTTCCTGGGTAGAATAAATTATTTGCCACTTGCAGAATTTTCAGGTTTCTGTGAAGGTATTAGCAGCCACCAGAGAATCTGCCTTTGTGGCAGAGTAGTAACTGAAACATTAGCTCATTTTCTGTTTAGGTGCCATCTGTACTCTGATATAAGAGCCAATTTCATATTGCCTTTATTAAGCAGGTTTGCCTGCTACTTGCATGATTTCCATCTGCTATATCTTTTGGCTGGCAATGATAGAAGTGTAACTCTGGCCATGGCAATGTTTATATTCCATACTCTTAGACAGGCACATGTTAAAAATAATAATTTTGAGTTTAAGTATTAGTGAGACTATAGACTCTATTTGTTTTACCAGGGTGCCTTGGGTCATGTAGGCATTCTGATTTTGGTACAGAAACAGGCTGCTTTTTCTTGCTGAAAATACCCATGGTGATGTTTGTGCTATTTTGTTTCCTTGTACCAGATTTTCCTATAGCAAGCATACAGTTTAACTGTACATGTGCATCAAATCAGCATTATTATGTTTGTATTATATTAAACATATAAATTAAACACAAATGATATGTCTAAATTGCTCATAAAACAGCATATATATATATATATATATATATATATATATATATACACACAGTACAAACAACTCTGCAAAATCAACAATGAAAACCAAAGAACTGGCATCAGTGATAAAAATATAAATTATATAAAATAACAAAATAGGTAACATCCCCCAATTTCTACTTCCAGAGTGCATCGGGCTACTGAGGCCTATGTAAAGAGCTTTCCCTGTTTCTGAAGAAATACTCTGCATATGGTGGGCTGATTCAAAGGATGTGCCTAGAGAAAGAATTCTTATCTTTCCTTATTATATAATGCCATTTTCAAGTGGCAAGATTCCATGGGGCACCAAAATCAGTTGGCTGGAAGGACTGCCAGGGGGTCCCTGGCCACTGGCTGCATTCTCTCCCTCCTTTGCCTTAGTTCCGCCCACAGAGTCACCAGCCAGTGTCTCGGCCTCAGTCTAGAGGGAGCTGGCGAAAGGGAAGGACTGGGTGCTGGGTCCACTTTCTCCTCCACCCACTGCCAGATGCGTCCAACTGTCCCTTCAGTGGCCTGCTTCTGTCAGTGAAAACACAATGGACTTTCAGCATAACCCCCTCCCCCACCCACTGACTTTCCTGTCAGAATAAACTGAAAACGGCTTTCTCTTCTACTTAACTCTGCCATGGCTGGCTGGCTAATGAGGTGGGCCAGTGACCACCAAACCATTCTCTTCAACCCCCTGCTGTGTGGCTGACTTTCCCCCTAGGGCTGCCAATCTCCAGGTGGGACCTGGAGATCTCCTGCTGTTACAATTGATCTCCAGATGACAGAGATCAGTTCCCCTGAAGAAAATGGCTGCTTTGGATGGTAGACCCTATGGCATTATACCCTGCTGAGTTCTTCCATCCCCCCCCAAAAAAAATGCTTCCCTGCACAGGATCCACCCACCCAAATCTCCAGGTATTTCCCTAATCAGAGCAAGTTTGGCTGCCAAGCTGGCAGTGGGTGGGGGAGGGGGTTATGCTGAAAGTCCATGGTCTTTTTACTGAAAGAAGCAGGCCACTGAGGGGACAGTTAGACCCACCTGGCAGTGGGCAAAGGAGAAGAGTTGCCAATCTCCAGGTGAGGGGTAGAGATCACTCAGAATTACAAGTGCTCTCCAGATGGCAGAGATCAGTTCCCCTGGAGAAAATGGCGGACTCTGTGTCCTTATACCCTGCTGAAATGGCCTCCCTATGATAGCCAATGTGACATAGCAGTCAGGGCTTCAGAGCACGGTAGAAGCTGTAGGTGGGGTGGGGGAGATGTAAAGCTGAAGAGTGAGGGGAAAATAAAGATAGGTTGATAACTGGCTGGGAAGGAGATAGGGTTGCCAACTCCAGGTGGGACCTGGAGATCTCCCACTGTTACAATTGATCTCCAGATGACAGAGATCAGTTCCCCTGGAGAAAGTGGCTTGGGGGGAGATCCACCCCCCAAATCACCAGGTATTTAGGGGCTGGCAACTTTCCCCTTAGTGCCTGTTGCTAGGCAACCAAGCTGGCTTCTCTGAAAGCCCTTTTCCACACCTATGTTGGACTCTGGGAGAAAACTCATTGGGGCCAGCTGAACAGAATGCCATAGAGGCCACCCTCCAAAGCAGTCATTTTCTCCTGGGAGGTGGGGGGGAGAGATCTGTTTTCTGGAGTTCAATTGTGATACCTGGTGATCTTCAGGCTCCACTTGGAGGTTGGGTACCCTAGGCGTAGCAGTAAGCACTTCAGAGCAGGATCTGATAGACCCAGGTTCTTGCTGAGTGGGTGATTTTGGGCCAGTCACAGACTTTAAGCCTGATGTCAGGTTCCCTGTCATATTTCGAGCTCTGCTGTTGATTGCATTTGCAGGTCCTCCAGTCGGGAGACTGGCAGCCATGTTCCTCCCCCTCGCTTCTTCCCCCGCCCATCCCATTGTCACGTTTTCCTTTGCAGGCTCTGCTTATCGCTGTTGCTGCCAGTTAACCTTGAGCTGTTTTCACTGTCTGCTCTTCCAGGTGTCTTTTGCGTGGGAATGCAAGTAGTATTGTACACAGAGGCGAATGGGGGAACTTAATTAGCTTGCGCGCCTTTTTCATAAGAATGTAACAGTTCGGGGTTTTCGTGCTTCAGGTTTTTACACTGATTGGTGCCTATCATTTCTATCCCGTTTGAATACTGTATAATAAGTCACAACCCGTATCCCCTGGTATCCCTAACAAAGCAAGTGTTCCTGAAAAGACCATTAAGACAATAAAGGACTTTGTTTATCCACAAGGCCTGACTTATTGGCTCTTATCAGAAGTCTCACACCTAACCTACCTCACAGGGCTGTTGTACAAGTCAAAAGGGGGAGAGGAGAATGATGTCAGCTGCTTTGGTTCCCATTGCAGAGAAAGACTACTTTTCCTGCAGGGGAACTATGGACCCCCTATGACAGCCAATGTGACATAGCAATCAGGGCTTCAGAGTATGGTGGAGGCTGCGGGGGGGGGGGAGATGGAAAGTTGCAGTGTGAGGTTGATGATTGGCTGGGAAGGAGATAGGGTTGTCAACTCCAGGTGGAAAATTCCTGGAGATTTGAGGGCTGGAGCCTGGAGACAGTGAGGTTGGAGGAGGGGGTGGGACCTCAGACAGGTACAATGCCATAGACTCCACCCTCCAAGCCAGCCATTCCCTCATGGAAAACCATTGTTGCCAATCTTTGGGGGGGGGCTGGAGATCACTCAGAATTACAACTGCTCTCTAGGAGGGAGGGGGAAGGAGATGGAAAGCTGAAGCCAGGGGGCAGATAATGATATGTTGATAATTGTCTGGGAGGGAGATAAGGTTGCCAACTCCAGGTTGGGAAATTCCTGGAGATTTGAGGGTGGACCCAGGAGAGGGTGAGGTTTCAGGAGGGGTGAGACCTCAGACAGGTACAATGCCATAGAGTCCACCCTCCAAACCACCTGTTCCCTCATGGGGAACCATTGTTGCCAACCTCCAGGGGAGGGATGGAGATCATGCTGAATTACAACTGCTCTTCAAATGGTAGAGATCTTCCCCTGGAGAAAATAGTGGACTCTGTGTCATTATACCCTGCTGAGGTCGCCACAGCAAAATGATGCTGAGTGCCCAAGGCTAGGGCACTCTCCCAGAGCCTCTTTCTAGAGCCTGTTGTATTTATTTCCACAACAGGCCTTATTCCTAGTTGTATATATTTGTTGTTTCAAAATATTCTCTGATTTGATGAATCCCTAATCCATCTCTAATACAAACTTTGTTTCTGAATAGTTGCTCAGGAATAAAGCCAAACATCTGCAGATATAAAAGCTAAATAGAAATTACTTGAATCTAGTGCTATAAAGTATTGGTTACTTGGAACTGATGCCACAAAAGATTGTTTCTCTGCTGTTATTGTCATGTGTTACTTCAAAGTTGGAGAGTATAAATATGTCCCTTTTGTTTCTTTGTTTTTATATTTCATCATAAACCTTTACTTTATCTACTTTTTGCTAATGTTCTCTGTTTTTTTATACCATTTATATCACATATATTATACAAAGTTGACTTCAAATAGATATAAATTTAGTTATAATAATTGTATCAGGTTGTCAGTTGTTTTAAATAAAGTGGAGAGGACTCATGCAGAAACTGGAATTTTTAAGCTGAAACAGGGTATTCATGAAAGTTAGTAGTGTTCCTCTTTTATAGTCTAATTCTGTAGATGGAGAATTTAAAGGGTTTTTCTTCCTCCTGAATTCATATGATCAGAATTTGCTGCATGTCTTCAATGAAAATAAGATGGATATACATCTAATGCTGTAAACTCTCAATTTTTATTAAAAGATGATGTTAAATTGAGTTTCCATTTATCAAAAGTATCTTTTTTATTTTATAAATGCCTGCTGTTTGTGATTAACCTTGACTCCCTGTCAAAATGATTTTGCAGTATTTGGCATGAGAAATATGCAGACTAGAAATAACAAAGAAAATGTGCATTTGTTTGAAGTGTTTATTGGGTGTAATTAAACTGGTACATATTTGCTATCATTTGTAAGGTTTGGTCAGCTTGATATTACTGGTCTCCATTTTAAAACTCCATTGGGGGAGCTAGCAAGGCTTGCAAGAGAACCAGTCCTAAGAATGAATAAAGAGCTTATTAATTCCCTTTTTTAAAGCCCATCTGTCATTCACCAGAAACAAGGCTCTATCTCCACACTATACACTTTTGCCATCATTATTTATTTATTTATTTAGATTTATGTCCCACCCACCCTGCCAGGCAGGCTCAGGGTGGCTTACATTAAAAAAAACATTGAAACACAGATAATAAACATCATAAAATTCATGTACATAACAAACAAAATGCTGCTGGTGGTATAACATGATATAGTGATCCCAATAGGCCATGGTACGATGATGGCAAAGGAGTATGGCCAAAGTCAGTATTCAGTATATATTGAATGAAACACAACACACGCTATGGGTAAAACTGGGAGTTTTATTTATACATAAGATGATCTGCACCAACACATTAAAGCACAGGTTGCAAGCCTCCTAACAGGGCAAACCCACCCCAGCTCAGAGCCAGATCCAGCACCCTTCCAGACCTTACTCGTCACAGCCCGCACACCAGTGCATAGAGGGGAAGGAAGGCCACATTCCAGCCCACGACTACGAAGCCTTAAGGCTTGTCATATGCCCCCCACCTGAAAAAGGCCCCCAACTGAGTCACCCTGACTGCCAAGCCCATAGGAACCCAATATGAGGACCCCCCCCCCCAATCACTTATCTCTCAAGGTGCTTACCAATTCAACATCCTGTCAACCCATGCTTTTCCCGCCACAGAGGGGGTTAGCCTTGGCTTAACTTCCCTCCCACCAACCATGACCCACCAGTCACCCAGGCCACTTTGCAGATCAGCTCAGCAAAAGATCGACCCGGTAACTCCCACTCTACTCTAGAAATGATGTGGCGCAGAAGTCTTGATCCCAGGGTGGAGACTGCTGACGTGTTGCCCAGATCGTTGCCACCAAAACACACGACCACAGCCAGGGGGGCACTCCTGCCAACTGACAATCATTTGGAGCCACCGACTGCTATACCGATGACCTCAATCCTCGTGCTACCTCCTGCAAAGCAATACAACATCTGCCAGTGATTGCTATCTGCCTCCTGCAGCCCAACACCATACATCAGAGGTACAGGACCCACATCCCATGGCCTTCCAAGCTGTTCCAATGCTGCTGAGTGGGTACCAAAGCAATCCACTTTGCCATCCATTCAGGCCACCCATTTGGCCACCAGGACCCCTAAAGTCTGCATGGTGCCAGGAGCCTGTGGTGCTGCCACATCTAGCCCCCCTGTGCCTCCACCCTGAGTTTCCCAAATTGCCCCCCATCCCTAGATGAATGGCTGCTTTCTCTGATGCTTCCTAATGGCCTTGGGCCCCAGGCTCCTCCACCTCAGTGGCACCCTCATCACAGGAGGATGCAGGGTGTGAACCCCCACACATGCTGCAAGCATGTTTAAACTTGCAGGGCATCCTTGAGCATTGTCCCATGGCATTGAAGCCTCAACAGATGAGATGGGGTGGAACCCCCTACTTTTGCCCATCTCCTTCCCCACTCCCAAGTGCAAATGTGTCACCATGTGTCCACTGTCAGCATACCTGCCTGCAATGGCCCCCGTGGGGCCCATGCATTGTGACCAGAGTTGATGGTGTTCCCGATCCCACAGTAATGGGTCCAAGGCCACTCGAGAGTGAAAACGCTCATCATAACACAGCCAAACAGCCCCTGAGTATTCCCTATATGCCCTGAGGATGAGGTCCTGATACTTTACCAATGCAGACCCTTGTCCTGGGTAGGCCTGCAGCACCACCTAAATGGTGTAAGCCAAACACCAATTGTCAAAGTTCTTGTCAATTTGTATCCACTTTATTTTCTCCAACTCCCTGGGGTCACCCCTCACACTTGCCTTCACCTCAACATCCCTAAAGAGGAGCGTGAACATGTCTACATACTCACTCCTCCAGATTTTCTCTTTTGTGGCCAGCATCAGGTGATCCCCCAGTGGAAGAGACCTTTCCATGTAAGCAGGTTTGCTGCTGTGACCTGCTGCCCCCACTCCATGATGGTGCCTGCCCAATGGCCCACGATGGCGCGCCTTCACCTATTGCCAGCTACAAGGGACAAGATTTGCAGGGGCAAAGACGTAGATGTCTTTACCCTTCTTTATAGGTGTCACTGCTGGACCTCCTGATGCACCTTTTTTGGCCACTGTGTGACAGAGTGTTGGACTGGATGGACCATTGGCCTGATCCAACATTGCCTTCTCTTATGTTCTTAAGTTAGAAAAGAAGGAGAAGGATAACCTGGAGGATAGGGACAAATAGAAGTTTAAAAAGATGAAGATGGATAGAACTTGGGCTAACTGGGTCGCCGGTTTCCTTGTATATGCTGGAGTGCTTTTGAAGGCGCAGCCTTTGAGGATTGCTTCATTGTTTCAGTAGTTTGATATTATATACAAGGTTTATACTGGTTTTAATGGCCCTGACTGGCTGCAATACAATGAAGAGTTTAGGATGAGGGCTGCCATGAAGCCTTCACTGCAATGGAACCGGATACAGGTCATGGCATCTGCACATCCAAACATGGGCAATCAATCGCATAGTGGCCATTTGATTCATTGTTTATCGGTGTTTTCCACTTCCCACAGTTCTGCAGGGCATGTGGTTCAACCCCACCGGATCTGTTGGGAATTTGGGTCACAGGGTGTGTGTAGTAGGAAAACTTTTCAAAGCTGGCACTAGTGCCCTTTGTGCAGACTGCACCTGTTTTCAGCATGCTTCCAGGATAAGGCCTGGAAGGGCCATAGGAGGCCAGAAGTCGGGGGGTCTGGTCAATTGGCTGGAAAAGGGGCCCAGCCCCATAAAGTTGAGAGTGCTTGAAGCCTGGCTGCAGAGCTTTCCCAGATGTGCTGACACTTACTATTAGTTGAATGGCTTTACTTATGGTTTCCAAATTCCCTACCAGGGTGCTAGGGCTCCTTTCATGGCAGGCAATTTATGATCGACACAAGGGATGGAACACATAGTTAGGGGAAAGATTGAGAAAGAAAGGGTTGAGGGTAGGGTCCTGGGCCCATTTCCTTTCCCACCAGTCCCTAATATATGTGTTTCCCCACTAGGAATTGTCCCCCAAAAAACGCCCCAGGGGAGTACTGCCTGATACATCACCTTTCCTATCTGAGGGGCAATTTGGTTAACGATGCCACTCCCAGTGTTTTAGGTTCAGTGTGGTACACTTTGACCAGATTGTGTATGTGGTGTGCCAATGTGGTTGCGGAAATGAGATGGCAAAATGTGAAATTAAGTCTGCCTCGTGCACCCAGTCCTGGTGTACCCAGATGATTTTGAGTTATTGGGTTATTTTGAGGGACAATATTGCATGGATCGGGCACTGCCTATGGGCTGCTCCATCTCCTGCACAGCTTTTGAAAGTTTTAGTTCATTTTTGCAGTGGGCCCTTCGTTCACACACTGGAGTACACACGGTTGCCCACTATTTAGATGATTTTCTGTTCATGGGTCCCCAGGGCTCTGGTCAGTGTACTCAGTTGCTCAAGGCATTTCTAGAATTGGCATATGAATTGGGAGTGCCTTTGGCTCATGAAAAAACTGAGGGTCCCACTGTGAAAGTCCACAGAGTCAACAACAACAAGTGTCTTTAATCAGGAAGACTTTATTGAGAAAGGTCTGAGATGGTCATCTGCACTTCTTGTAATGGCAGGCAGATGTGGATTCAAGAACGTTATACAGAGTTCAAAAGGACCCTTCAGTGTAAAATAACCAATCATGAAAAGGAATAAAAGGGTACTTTTTCAGCTCAGTTTAACCAAATGTGCACCCCTAGAGTGGATATTTGCTTACAGATGCTTTGGGAATTAGGAGGTGAGATTTTTGCCCTTATAATTAACTCAGAAAGGAAACCAGTTTGCTTTCTTTGAGATATTAGTCATTGTCCCTTTATAACTTCTGTAATATTTGACCTATGTTGTCACAAAAACAGACCATTTCTTGTGAATGGAAATGCTTTTAACAAGTCAAGGTTGCTTGTCTTTAGATAAGCTTTTTGCAAAAGGTGCCTGGAAATCTCATTTTGCATTTTAATGAAAGATGGTAATTATTTTATCTGAATCTGATGCAGCTGCTTCTTCCCCTTGGCCGTTTGACATCTTTTTTCTGGGTATGAAAGTGAGTTGGGGTGGGGCTTGTAGCTGCTCCTTTTTTATTTTTTTAGGGCAGCCTGAGCCCCTAGACCAAGATATAGGTGCTGGTCAGTATTCCCTCTAAGTTGAGTTAGTGTGAGCTAGATCACTGTTTTTTAGCCTCCAGCTCACACATTCTAGTCTAAGCTCAGGAAGGATGGCTCCAGAGCAAACTAATTTATGCAGTAGCAAAATTGCTCACTCACACCTTTAATGCCAATAGCTCATAAAGTAGAATTTTTGCTCACAAGACTCCTCATTTTAGAGGGTGCATTGGTGCTGGTGTAACAAGCTTTCTACCTGAGTTGGACTGTGTGACTATTTTAGATAGTCAGCTACCAAAATTCATCCAATAAAATGGTATTGCTTTACCTTCTTTTGTGTTAATGATTTATGCTGAAGCCTAGTTTTGGATTGTTTTTAGAAAGTATTTTTTCCTGTAAGAACCCCATGCAAACTTCTGGCTAAAAGCTCATAAATACCTGAAGGTCACTACTGTCCTGTTGTGATAAAAAGCTACTCTGAATCTTGGTAATGAAACTGGCTGCAGTAATTCAGGCTGTGAAGGGGCTAGAGCAATCAAAGAAGTAACACTTAAAAATGTGTGTAGTATATTGAAAGCCCAAGAAGAAGAAGAAGAAATCATTTTCAGTACAGATGAAATCTTAGAGATTTTGCAAATCCTTATGGGTGCCTAATGATTTACGAGATGACACTTTTAAATTGGATTGGATTTAATACAACATTTTTGATGCAAAACAGGAATGTCAGAATTAAATGTGCGGGAAGCAGTCTTGAAAGTGAAGTACCCTATTGTTTCAGGTTTCTTACTGACAAAAGCTCCCAAGGAGAAATCAAATATGTTGGGGCATGTATTTGATGAAACTGCTGGGACAAGAACATTCAAGCTGAGTAACCAAATAGGCAGTTAATGTCTGTTGTACATTTGCAATCCTTCCAGGAGCACAGATGATGTGATTTTTTTTAAAAAAAAATTCCTATGATTAATAATAGTCTCCATTCCTGTACCCTTACTCTGAATTGTAATCAACATAGCTGGATCTCTGTAACTTCTGTCTACTGTATGGTGCAGTGCAGAACTTAGTCATAATTTGGTAGTTGCTATAAAGCCAATCTAAACCATATTTCTGCATTTCGCACCCCTGAATGGGAGGATTTTGCCACCAGAAATGAACACCTTGCAAAGAATTGAAGAATGAAAAACAAATATTGACTGGTGTGGGAGGTGAACCCAGAAAAAAAGTTATAATTTTGAATCTGGGATGGAGGGGAAGATCTTCACCATGATGGCTGGCTTTGGGGGAGGACATTACTGATTTGCAGGGCTCTTTTTGTAGCAGGAACTCCTTTGCATATTAGGCCACACACCCCTAATGTAGCCAATCCTCCAAGAGCTTACAGAGCTCTTCTTACAGGGGCCACTGTAAGTTCTTGGAGGATTGGCTACACCAGGGGTGTGTGGCCTAATATGCAAAGGACTTCCTGCCACAAAAAGAGCCCTGCCTATTTGGAATTCAACTCTCTGTTTTTTGGCTGGTTCCAGAATTTTGAGACCATTATTTCAATGGAGAACAAATTAAAGGATCTAGGCAGCTGTTTTTAAAGGTAACTATGCAAAATTTGCACAGAAGATAATTCTCCCTATACTCTAAGAAGCCCATAAGTTCCAAACAGAATAAACATTAGAATTCCTCATTTTTAGCATATTCCATAATCATTAACTGAACAGAGAGAAAGATTTCGATGACATCTTGGATGATTAGGAAATCAATTCAGTAGCTATCCCCACTGATTTCAATTGGAAGGAAGCTCAATTTGAATGCAGTTCCCACCCCCATTGGAGTGACATTCTCAAGGATTGTAGTATTCCCTCTAATAAAACTGCCTTCCACAATTCAGACAGGTATGAGTATGCATTTTTTAGGTAATTAAAATTTCTATCCCTGTCTGCAGGATAGTTGGGTTGCCTATCCTGGGACCAGGGCAAACTGTAACCCCTGCCTGTATTTTCCACATATCTGCAGCCCTTTTTGCCAGGGTGTGTAAATGGAACTGTTGACTTTTTACCATGCTGCAGACAGGTCTATTATGCTGGGTGACCTTGGGCCAATCACACACTTTCAGCCTAACTTGGTTTAAAGAGTTGTTGTGAACATAAAATGAATGAAAATGTTGTAAGCTGCATTGGGAGTATGTTGTGGAGCAAGGTGGGATATAAATGTAATAATAAAACTAAATATAGCTGAAGATGGGGCAAATAAAATGCAGTTTGGTTAGTGGCTGGGAAGGAGAAAAGGAAGCAGAAAAAGATGAGGATATAGGGGTTGCCAGGAGGAGAAAAATAGGAAGTAGTGTTGGGAAAGGGGGTACAGGGGAAACTGAGGTGCCCCTTGAAAGTCCTGAACACTAGCATATTTTCACTTCAGTGTATAGTGGTCCAAATAAATGATAATATTTTTGTTTTTCACTCAAGATATAAATCTCTACATCACCAAAACTTTGATATCTTGTACAACTGTTATGCTCTGTTTTGACTTCTAAACACAATGAAGTCACCTAAAACAATATTTTTTTCTCTTCAATCATTGTTGTTTTGGTTTTGGCTAATGTAAACCTGAGGAATGGATGTTGATATCTTCCTGCTCAGCACATGATTAAATTCTAACATGAGCAACTCAAAACAAATACATCCTATTATGTTGAAGGGCAATGCAACTGAACAACATCAAATGGAAACTATCCTTGGTGGAAAACAAACAAAAATTTGACAGAGTGTTAATTAATTTTGGAGTGACCATGAGCTGCTAAATGAACACAGGTGGTTCATTCCTCAAGAGAGCTATTTGTAATAGACTTTAAATTAGCAAGAGGGAAGCATCAGCTTTAAATACTTTTGAAATCTCACAAGTGTGAAAGACTTCATACATCATAACTGAAAATAATGGAAGGTGATTAATAATTGTCCTTTGCCTAAATGAGTTGCCAGATGCATTGACTCTCAGGTGCAAAAATAAAATTAATCCAGAAAAACTGAATATCATCCCAGGTGCAAACTTTTTGTAGTTAGATGTTAACCCAAGAAAAACCATGCAGTGTCACTTTCCTCTTTTAGGTGAGAATTAGTTTTTTTTTTAAAAATAAGAAATGTTCAGATTAGGTTTAAAAGGTTAAAATGGACCAATTGTTCATCTAATTCTATTTTTATTTTTTTGCACCTATATCCAGTGCAGATGTAATGTAAGCAATCAAGAGCATACTGACATGTTCCTAAGGCTCACCCTTCCCTGCTAAATCCTCCTTCCTGTCCTTGGCCAGCCTTAACTATAGTGGCCTATTCTGTTTGTACTCATGCATAGTGTTATGAAGGTGTTTGTCACACTGGTAAATCATATTGGGGGAATTTCTGTTTTTATTAATGTTGGATTATATGCTCTTCACTAAAGGGACAATTTTGCTGAGGATGCTTTGGCTTGAATTAAACAATAATTGGAAGGCACTTTCTGGACCAGAAATTATTATCAGTGAAATATCATTTGGCATATGATTGCATCTTTGGAGGCCTCGTTTATACTTTTATTCTGTGCATAGTGGTTTCACTTTGGAACAATTCTTTTCTGGTCCATTTTGTATCCATGTTGTATAAGTGTTTTGTATTATGAAATAAACCAATTTGTTCCTCATTGTGTTTGTTCTCTGAAGAAGGCCTATACAAACCGAAACGGGTCAGGTCAAGTCCATTGGCCCTTGTGTGTAAGATTTTGGTATTTTTATATGAGGTATGATTGGGCCCTTATATATTTTTTAATCCTATGCTAATAAATACATATGTTTTTATATTATATACATTAAGTTTTTATTGTTGGCCCTCTACTGTATTTGACTTACCTCTTTAGGTTCTTGATCCTAGATTCCAGGGTTGTCTCCCCCCTTGTCCCTTACTGGATCATATGCTTGACCATTATCCCCCCCTTCACCTCAAGTTTCACATGAACTAGGAAAAGAGGTCCAACTTTATGGCATCTTGCCTTACAGCATTTACCCCTAGCCAATCTTCTCCTGATCCATAGAAAAAAATTTCTTGAAGCATCTATTTTTTCACTAAATGACCCCCCCACACACACACACACAAAATACAACAAATAAGTACAGCATATTAATAACAACAGAGCAACTTCTCCATCCCCCAACTCCAGAAAACACAAGTACGTCCCCCTCCTAACTACCTGTTCCCAGGGGAAAAGGAAAAACTAGCTACCACTCATAATCAAAACAAATCAAACTAGTCTGTATTCCAGACAAAGATCCAGCATAGGGAGGATCCAAGGTGTAGTCCAGGGTCTGTATATTCCAGCCCAAAGTTAAGGCAAGGTCCAAGGGCCTTAAAAGTAATCCAAGGCTTTTTTTACAGCCAACAGCATGCAAGAGAGGGAAATTGCTGCATGGGACTGTGTGATTGGCCAAGGGCAGGTCTGCTGCCAATCCTTCCCTGGGATCATGTTGGCTGGGAGACTTGCCTCTCTTTTCCCCTTTCTTCCCTTTTGTAGGAAAATGAATAAACTGCAAGGAAAAGAACAAACTGCAGATAGAGGCTGAGAATAAGCCTCCTCATCCAATTCTGTTATTTTCAGATGAAAATCCTTGGGGCTCAGAAACTTTTGAGAATCCTTTCATTGTGATTGGATATTGCCTGTCCAAACCACTAAGAGGAAAGTGACATGACTTTTAGTGTTGACAATATCCTAATGCACATCCCTAATTAGATGGACCCAGGTTGGTACTTTATATATTATTTATTTGTTAATTTAAAACATTTGTTAGCTGCTTTTCCCTTTGCAGAAGACAAGGTGGCTTACAATTTCAATAAAACATTGTGTAAAAGACAATACAGACAACAATTGTGAACCCCATAAAAGTCATAGTTTGGAATTTTTAGGACTCCCAATAGTAGAAGCTGCCACAGAACATGTACCCACCAAACAAGTTTCTTTAAATGGTGGGATAGTCAGGACGGCATCTCCCCATGATCTTAATTCCTGGGCAAGAATGTATGGGAGAAGGACAATTCTTCAGAGCTGCTGTATCCCTGTCCATTGGCAGCAAATACTCCAAGCTTTGTCCTCAGTTATACTCTATCCCAGTCTAAGTGAGAGCACCCATCATCTAATACAAATGTATTCCTCTTGTCTGAAGATAATATCCTTGATAAGTATTGGAGTCGGGAGTCCGTGGAACAGTGAAACAGCATGATCTTTATTGCTGGTCCGGATGAAGCATACAACCCAGGGCTCGAAGCCCTCCTTTTATGCTGGTCAGGGACAATCCCCTGACCTCACCCAACTGGCCTGATAGGCTATTAGAAGTCTATTTACATTTCATAGGTTCCCTGGGAGAAACCTAGGTACTGGATTGGTGGCCGGTTTGAATCCACCTGGCCTTTGTTCTACCTGGCTGAAGCTCAGGTAGTTTCTTGGCCATGTGCTCTGGCCATGCTCTGGCCATGTGCTCTGGCCATGCGGTTGCAATTAAGGGAGCACATGGCGACTGCATGGTCAATACATAACAATCCGATATTACTACCTTCTTCAAAGTTTATTTATTTTATTTATGTTATTTATATCCCACTTTTCTTACTGAGACTCAAGACAGATTATACAGTGTAATTGAGTCAGCTGAGCTTGGTGGAGCTGGGACTGAACTGCTGATGAGGTGAGTGTTAGTTGCACTTTTCCAAAAGTGCTGGGGAGCATTAACTGAGGTTGCTGTGTGAGAGAACAATGTGTGAAGAGGAGTGAGTGCTTTTGAGCCTGCTGGAGAGGGGTTTCTGATTGCTGCTGTGTATTTTTTGTCTGGTTTGTTGCTGAGAGAGGAGGGCCTGTTTACCTGGGGTTGGTTGCTGGCCCTGCCCTCTGTTATTGCTCTGGCTGTTGAGTGGTGGGGGCTGTGAGCCTGTGAATTACCAGGCCCCTCCTTGCCAGAGTGTCATACTTGCTATGCATTTTATTGCTTGTTTGCCATAGTAACCGGCGGGAGGGAGTGGGGGAATGTGAATGGAAGATGCTTTCACTTTGCTAGGTTGCTTTGAAGTAGCTTGATGGTGATTGGTCCTAGGCATTTTTAGGGCCCTGCTTGAACCTTGTAATATCTGTTGCATTCACACCTTTAACCTAACACAGCCTGTGTCCAGTCTGGATCCGATCAATGTCTCAATAAACCTATCATTCTCCAGAGTAAATGTTGTTGGAAACTGATTTATCCAGGCATCTGACACTGTCACCGCAGCCACCCCTTCCAGGGTAAACTGTGGGGGTTCATAGAGGTCACAGCACAGCACAGAAATTTACAAAGCACTTGAGAAAGCCTAACACCTCCAAAAGTGTAAGATAGTACTGCCACCAGGTTCTCTCAGAATAACCCCACCAGCTTGGGAATAGAGAACCACACTTCCCAGCCTCTCAGGGTGTCACTAAAACAAATTACTCAGTAGCAATATGGTCTGGTCCAAGGCAAAATAGATTTAGTCTTTATCGTTGCAAGAATTCAAGGAGAGTCTCAAAGTAAAAATATATATTATTTATTGTGTGCAAATATTGCTTAAAACACAAGACAAGACTTGAAGGAGGGATAAAACAAATAAAACAATGCTTAACCAGCCTAGCTAGGAACAAATTACCTTCACAGGGTTCAGACAAGACAGAAGTTCACACAGTTGTAATCCATAAATCAGAGAGGCCTATCCACCAGATAGCATTGTGACTAATAAGCCCACTTGACCACCCAGGTCCAAGTAGACAACAGCTAGCAAAGTGTTCCATTAAGCATTTTGTAGAAAAATGGCCTCTGAAAGCGCCATGGCCAGTGACCAATCAGAGGGCATTTCAATGATGTAATTCTCTTTCTGTGGCTAAGCTAATTAACATCCCATAATTATAAGAATGAAACTTATTTCTGCAGCTAACAAGCTCGGTCTCACAACCAGGTGCACTTTGGTGGTAATTGAATCAGAATGCGCTTAACGAACTCCTGAGATAAGAGACAAGAACTCACAAGGAGGCAAGGTCATTTCACCCCACTGTTATCTCTCTTCTCTCTGTCTCTAGGGAAAGTTTTAGAACCCAAGTGGCTTTTTGAAACAGGCCTCAGTCTTTGGTTCAGACCTCTTTGAAAAGAAAATGGATTTTTTTTACAGGCACAGAGGCAGAATTGAGACAGTTGGGCTAGAAGAAAGAGCTGGGACTGAACTGCTGGTGTGGTGAGTGTTAATTGTGCTTTTCCTAAACTGCTGGGAAGCATTAACTGAGGTTGCTGCATGAGAGAACAGTGTGTGAGGGGAAGTGGGGGTTTCTGATTGCTTTTTTTGTGTGTTTTTTTGTCTGATTTGTTACTGAGAGAGAGGGCTTGTTTGCCTAGCATTGGTTGCTGGTCCCACACTCTGCTGTTCCTCTGGCTGTTGAGAGGTAGGGGCTGTGAGCTTTTGAATTGCAAGGCTATTCCTTGCCAGAGGCACAAGCTGAAGAGTGACAGCTAAAGGGCTCCTGTGACTCTTAGCCTGGGGATTGGGTCTGGGAATTCTATAAGTTGTTAAGACAATTTTACATTGTTGTGCTTTACCCCTTTTGGCTCAAGTAGCCATTTGTTCAGTTCTCTAAATTTCAGCATAAATCACCACACCAAGGTATTTCTAGGTGAAAAAATCCACTTGGGAATTGAAGATCAATGCTCATGGACCATTTCCAGTCATCTGTGGGGAGTACATCACGTTTGTCTTCCTCTCTGAGGGCAAGATGGGCTACACTTATCAGAAGTGTAAGCAGATAGGACTCTTAGAGGAGAAGGTTTGGAGCCTGGAAGAAAGGATTACTACTCTCCATGAAATCACTTAGGAGAGCTGGGTCTAATAGAGCCAAATGTGTGGGGCTTCAGGTTTCTCTGTACCACTCCTCAAATCTTGGGTAATAAGAATGAAGGGCTAGAACTTTTAATGCAGATGGAGGAATATGATTCAGTAGGCATTACAGGGACTTGGTGGGATGATTCCCATAACTGAAATGTAGTAGTGGATGGATATGAGTTGTTCAAGAAAAACCAAAAGGGTCAAAGAGAAGGTGGAGTGGTGCTGTATGTGAGGGTTTGTTTGTCAGGAAATACTGAAGGAGGAGGGTGACAGCCCAGTGGAAAGTATCTGGGTGAGGATAAGGGAAGGAAGGACAAACAGTATTTTGGTTGGAGTTTGCTACAGATCTGAAGAGATGGATGCTGCCTTCCTTGAACAGCTTGACAGGGTATCCAAACAACATGACCTAGTAGCTACGGGTGACTTCAACTTCCCTGATGTGTGTTGGGAAGCAAAGTCTGCAAAGCATCCACAGTCATGCATGTTCCTGACATGTCCAGCCAACAACTTCCTCAAATGGTGGAGGAAGCTGCAAGGGGCTCAGCTATATTTGACTTAATATTGACCAACAGGCAAGATATGGTAGATGGGGTGAAGGTGGTGGGGAAACTTAGAGGGAAGTGACCATGTCCTGCTAGAATTCCCTTTGCTGTGGGGTACCACGGAAGTTCATAACCACACGTGTATGTTAGACTTCAGTAGGGCAGACTTTAATAAACACAGAGGCAAGACTGCTGGAAAAGAGAGGAACAAGTGATGGGTGGGCTCTCCTAAAACAAGAGTTTTTGCAAGCTCAAGCCATTGCTATTTCAGTGAGAAGGAAACATCCAAGAATCCAATGTGGATGAATAGAGAACTCCATGATGTGCTAAGGGAGAAAAAGGAAATGCTCAAGAAATGGAGGCAAGGACATACCTCTAAAGAAGATGGCATACATCCGAGAGTTCTGAAAGAACTCAAATGTGAACTTGTGGATCTCCTGACAAAAATATGTAATTTTTCAATAAAATCTGCATTCATTCCTGAGGACTGGAAGGTAGCTAATGTCACTCCCATCTTTTAAAAGGGTTCCAAAGGAGATCCGAGAAATTACAGGCCAGTCAGTCTGACATCGATACCAGGTAAGTTGGTGGAAACTGTTATTAAGGAAAGAATTAGTAGGCACATTGATGAACAAAATCTACTGAGGAAGACTCGGCATGGGTTCTGTAAGGGAAGATCTTGTCTCACTAACCTCAGTCTCAGTGTTCTTTGAGTGAGTGAATAAACATGTGGACAAAGGGGACCCAATAGATGTTGTTTACCTTGACTTCTAGAAAGCTTTTGATAAAATTCCTCATCAAAGGCTCCTAAGTAAATCCTTTTGTGGATCAAAAACTGGCTAATTAAAAGGAAACGAAGAGTGAGTATAAATGGGCAATTTTCTCAATGGAGGGTGGTGAGCAGTGGGGTACCACAGGAATCTGTACTTGGTCCAATGCTTTTTAACTTGTTTATTAATGATTTGGAGTTGGGAGTATGCAGTGAAGTGGCTAAATTTGCAGATGACATGAAGTTGTTCAGGGTGGTGGGAACCAGGGAGGATTGTGAGGCACTCCAAAGGGATCTGTTGGTGATGGGGAGTGGGCGTCAACATGGCAAACGGGGTTCAATGTGGCCAAGTGTGAAGTGATGCATGTTGAAGCCAGAAATCCTAACTATAAATACACGTTGATGGGGTCCGAGCTGGCAGAGACTGACCAAGAGAGAGATCTTGGAGTCATAGTAGATAACTCAATGAAAATGTCGAGACAGTGTGCGACTGCAATGAAAAAGGCCAACACTATGCTGGGTATTATTAGGAAGTGAATTGAAAACAAATCAGCCAGTATCATAATGCCCCTGTATAAATCGATGGAACGACCTCATTTGGAATACTGTGTACAGTTCTGGTCGCCACACCTCAAAAAAGATATTATAGCATTGGAAAAAGTGCAGAAAAGGGCAACTAAAATAATAAAAGGGTTGGAACACTTTCCCTATGAAGAAAGGTTAAAGTGCTTGGGGTTCTTTAGCTTGGAGAAACAATGGCTGAGGGGTGACATGATCGAGGTGTATAAAATTATGCATGAGATAGAGCAGGTAGAGAAAGAGGTACTTTTCTCCCTTTCTCACAATACAAGAACTCATGGGCACTCCATGAAATTGCTGCACAGTGAGGTTAGAATGGATAAAAGGAAGTTCTTCTTTACCCAAAGAATGATTAATGCATGGAATTCACTGACACAGGAGGTGGTGGTGGCTACAAGCATGGATGGCTTCAAGAGGGAATTAGATAAACACAAGGGGGGCCCGCGATATTCACGGGGGGGAGAAGCTGACAGCTGCTCCTCCTTCCTCCGCCCCCTTCCCCCCTTCCTCTGCCCCCTCCCCCCCGAGACTCCCAGCGGGCCTCGGTGGCTCTCGCTGGGCCCGCCACTCGCCCCCTTCCCCCCCAGAGACTCCTGGTGGGCCTTGGCAGCTCTCGCCAGGCCCGCCGCTTGCCCCCTTCCCCCCCCAGAGACTCCCAGCGGGCCTCGGCGCCTCTTGCCGGGCCCGCCGCTTGCCCCCTTCCCCCTCCTCCGCGGGCTATCAGCTGGCCTCGGCGACTCTCGCCGGGCCGCTGCCGTTCCAAGAGCGTTCCCCGCGCATGCACAGGGGACACTCTTTTACTTTTTGAAAGATTTAAAGATCCCCCAAAAAGTTTTTGATAGATTTCGGATTTTTCTGCAGGCGGGGGGGTTACCCCCCACCTGCAGAACCCCCCCTCTGCCCTCCAAGTGCCCCCCCGCATGGATTTAAGTAAACCCAGTCCTTGAACAACTCTGGGTGGCTACTAAGTGTGGCAGGAGGTATGCCCACCCAAGTGCTGCTGGGATGAAGAGAAGCTGAAGGAACTCTGCCGAATGCTCAAAGTTGCCAACTCTGGGTCGGGACATTCCTGGAAATTTGGGCGTGAAGCCTCGGGAGAACAGAGTGCAATGGCATAGAGTCCACACTCCAAAGCAGCCATTTTCTGAACACAAACTCATCTCTGTAGTCTGGAGATCAGTTGTAGTTTAAGACCATCTCCAGGCTCTTCCTGGACACTGGCATCCTTACATGAGGGAGATGGGAGATGGGGGAGCAGAGGGGACCAGCCAAAATACTTGGCATTCCGGACATCCAATCAGCACGAATGAGTCACCACATTTGATCCCATCTGGGACTCCTTCCTGGGCCTCCTAGCCACCAAAAGGTGAGCTTTATAATATTGTTAGCACCCCCCTTAGCAAGACCTGGGCCCACACCTCCTGTGACTGTGCCCTTGTGTTCCTCCCTGTTGTGTTGCCTGGGGGGTCTGTACCTCTCTAGCCTGGCAAAAGGATGCCGTTCCTCCCACCCAAACCCCAATGCAGGAGGGTGAATCTGGCATTGTGTTAGGGCTGCCTCTGCCAAGTGAACTGTGGAGTGATGGAGGGGGACACAGGCGATGTGGTTGGAACAGCCGTGTTCCTTCCCTGTGCATCCACTTTGCAAAATACTACTGTGGGTGAGTACTCAAACACACACCTCTGGCATTCCCTGGCATGTTTACTCCAGGTGTCCTGTCCCTCACGCCAGGATCGTCACAGTGATGTATGCAGATGTGCCATTTGTTCCTCCTGGCCTTCGGCCTGTGGGAGGTGGATACCAGGGGGTGTGGCCACATCAGCTTGATCTGCCCCTCTCTGCCTGTCAGTGGGGCCTGGTGCTGTGATTGGTAGACATTGGTGATGTTTCCATGACCTTTGCTGGCATTGCTCTCTGCACCTTCACGACCAATTTTTTAAAAGAGATTTCCCTCCCTGCTGCTAAGTGGGCCTTGGACAGCAGCTGGCAGCCCCGGCCCCACACTGGAAGCGTATCTTGGTTTCGGGATGGGGTTAGGCTGATTCCAATGCAGGCAGGAGTTCCCTTCCCCCATGACCCTTTTATACTCATTCAACTGAGAAAAGGCCTGTTTTTTTGTTTGTTTGTTTGTTGTGCAGATTAAAATGACCAGCTACAGAATGTTAGATTCATACATTAGAACAAAGTAAGAGTCCAGCAGCACCTTAAAGACTAACAAAATGTGAGATAGGGTAGAAGCTTTTGTGAGTCACTTCTCACTTCTTTAGATACCAAAATATCTGTGACTCCGGAAAGCTCCACCCCTGCCACATATTGTGTTAGTCCTTAAGGTGCTGCTGGACTCTTGACTCCTTTCTGCTGCAGCAGACAGACAAACATGGCGACCCCCATCTTGATCTAGATTCATACTTCGAACCTGTCTTGTATTGACATCACCTCCCCCTCCCCACAAATCACATAGCGGCACAAAACTGGTGTCTGGCAGGGTTGTCAGCCTCCAGGTGGGCCTCCAGTTCTCCCAGAATTACAACCGACCTCCAGCTAACAGAGATCAGTTCCCCTGGAGTCTGGAGAAAATCCTTGCATTGCAGGGAGGCCTCTATGGCACTGTTCCCGTCTCAGGCTCCCCCATCCCCAACACTGGCCTGTCCCAGAATGCATCCCCCCCCCAAAAAAAATGCCCAGGGATTTGCCATCTGGGAGTTGGCAACCCCATGACAACCGTGGCCAAGAACGATCCCAGCCTGACTCCCTTCCAAAATCTCAAAGCTTTTCTCCCAATGACTCACTTGCAAGGAAACCTGTCTGTTATACGGCGGCTGCAAGGCTTTTCCCCTGCTGTTCCTTCTCTGAAGCCCTTCCGCTTCTCTTCCCCCTTTCAAAGCTTTTCCCCGCCCCTCCCGGAAAAGAGCCTTTCTTCTTTTCCGACCCCCCCCCCGGGTCCCTGCTCGGTCTCTCTAGCAAGCAGCTCTGTGGGTTCAACCCTCTCAGTGCTGCACAGAAATGAAATTTGGGTCCTGTCCCCTCCATGAGACACTTCAGCCAGGCTGCCATCAGCGACACGCCCCCCTCCCCCTCAAGCAGGTCAGTGGGATTGCTCTGGAGTAACTCTGCACAGGGTTGTGTTCCCGGGGTATCCAGTGCTGTTCAGGCCTCTCAGAGGAAGGAGGCTGAAGCTGGTTCCCAGTTCCTTATCCCCATCCCAGTTCCTTATTCATCCATCGAGTGCAAGGACCATAATACTCGATTGGGGGGCGGTGGTTATGCATTAGGAGATTACGAGAAGTTTGTGCAGGCAGAGCATAGCAGCGAGGAATTGCGTTTCGCCATATGGTGGAGGACCAGGCCGAGGAAGGGAAGAAAACAGACCGCCGGTGCTTCGTTCCCGTTCTCTTTCTTCCTCCTCCTCCTCGTTTGCAGGGTAAGGCTAACGGCTGATGCCCTTCTTTGCAGGCATGTTGTCCGCTGCAGAGCAACGCAAAAGCTTGGGTTGTGTTCCGCCACAGAGTCTGCTACTGCTGCCGCCACCACCTTCCCATAGGGAAAGGGAATGGAGCTCTTCTAGCTGTTTGTGTGTATCGCAAAGGTAGAAGAAGCGTTCCCTGTGCATGCGCAGGGGATGCTCTTTTACTTTTCGGGGGATTTAAATATCCCCCGAGAAGTTTTTCAAACTTTTTGGATTTTCCTGCAGGCGGGGGGGGGGTCACCCCCCACCTGCAGAACCCCCCCTCTGCCCTCCAAGTGCCCCCCCATGCAGATTTAAGTATCCGCACGTGGGGGGGCACTTGGGAATTAGATATATAGATATGAAGCAGAGGTCCATCAGTGGCTATTAGCCACAAGGTATAGATAGGAACTCTCAGTCTGGGCATGTGATGCTCTGTATTCTTGGTGCTTGGGGGGGGCAACAGTGGGAGGGCTTCTAGTGTCCTGGCCCCACTTCTGGACCTCCTGATGGCACCTGGTATTTTTTGGCCACTGTATGACAGAGTGTTGGACTGGATGGGCCATTGGCCTGATCCAACATTGGCTTCTCTTATGTTCTTAAGACTATCTGCAGGTTGCTAGGCACTGTAGATCAGCCATCAGAGTGGCCAAAGCTCATCATGAGCTAAAGCTGGCCAGGGAGGTTCTCTACAACAAGAAAATCTTCAGATATGTGAGGAGCAAACACAAGACAAAAGAGATGGTATGCACCCAAGAGGGCCAGATGGTATACACCCAAGAGTGTTATCCCAATTTTCAAAAAAGGGCGGGGGATAACCCAGGAAACTATAGACCAGTTAGTCTGACCTGTGTCACAGGGAAGATATTTATTTATTTAATTAATTTGATTTATACCCTGCCCTCCCCACAAGCAGGCTCAGGGTGGCTACTGAAGCAGATTTTAAAGGGGTCAATCTGAGACTATCTAAAGGACAACTTGTTGATCTGGGGAAGTCAGCATGGAATTGTCCCCAACAGGTCTGCTGGACTAACTTCATTTCCTTCTTTGATTGAGTGACAAGCTTACTGGATCAAGGGAATGCTGTTGATGTTGTTTACCTGGATTTCAGTAAAGCTTTTGACAGGGTTCCCCATGATGTTCTGACAGGTAAACTAAAGGACTGAGGACTGGACTCTAGTTGGTAGATAGGGAACTGATTGGAGAACTGCACTCAAAGAGTAGTAGTCAATAGCATTTCATCTGAATGGAGGGAGGTGTCCAGTGGGGTACCACAGGGCTCAGTTCTGGGCCTGGTACCTTTCAGTTTTTTTATAAATGACCTGGATGAGGGTGTGGAGGGGCTACTCATTAAATTTGCAGATGACACCAAATTGGGAGGAGCAGTGAACACACCAGAAGATAGAATTCAATGAGATCTGAACACACTACAAAAGCGGGCAGATGTGAACAAGATGTAATTTAACAAGGATAAGTGCCAAGTTTTACATCTGAGTAAAAAAAATGAGAAACACACATAATGGATGGGGGATACAGTTCTGGGTAGCAGTGTGCATGAACAAGATCTTGGGGTACAGTTGGACTGTAAGTTAAATTTGAGCTGCCAGTATAATGCAGCAACAAAAAAGGCTAATACTATCTTGGCGTGTATCAACAGAGGCATAACATCCAGATCACAAGATGACATAGTCCTGCTGTACACTGCATTGGTCAGGCCACTCCTGAAGTATTGTGTTCAGTTCTGGAGGCCTTGCTTCAAAATGGGCTCCCCGTCGCCCGGCATCGCCGTTGCGCGGGAGAGCTGTTTTGCCGCCTCGCATGATGCGAGGCAGCAACAGAGCGCGTTGGCGCTCATTGGTTCTCTTCACCCCTGACTTACGTTACTTTCAGGCTAGGCAGCGGCAGCTAAGGTAGAGAAGCATCGCCTTTGGTGCCCCATGTGGGTAGTACTGAAAGTGAGCCACTTGGTAACAGGTTTGATCTCCTTCACCCCTGACTTATGTTGCTTTCGGGCAATGCAGGAGCAGCTAAGGTAGAAAAGCACCTACTATGCCATGTTTTTCTTGGTTCCAAGGGTCTGGAGTGCAGTTCTGTAGCCAGGAATAGGTTCATTGACTCTGGGTGGAGAAATACCTGCAGATCAGTTGCAATTCCTGGAGATCTCCAGGTGCTGCCTGGAGGTTGGCTTATGTTGAATCGGGGCTATGCAATGGCAGCTAAGGTAGAAAGGCATCCTTGCTTAACCCCCCTGTTCAGTGGAATCCACACTGACACCTTGACTTGTACCCAGAATTGGATAGGGAGCAAGTATAGACAGGCCAAGACTGGAGTGACATGGTCCCTAAGACCATTACTGGCTGCAACATTCTGTACCAGTGGAAGTTTTTGAACAGTTTTTAAGGGTAGCCCCATATAGAGCACACTGCAGTAATATAGTCTAGATGTAACCAAGGCATGCACCACAGTGGCCTGATCCCTTCCGCCCGGGAAAGGCAGCAGTTAGTTAACCAGTCGAATCCTGGAAAGGCTCTTCTAGCTACAGCTGCCATCTACTTATACAGGAGTAGATCGGGTTCCAAGAGTATTCCCAAACCTATTCCTTCCAAGGGAATGAAACCCCATCCTGAACAGGTGTTGGGATGAGATTTGTTCACTATTAGCACCTTAGCATTTGTGCTTTGTCCCATTCTTGCCATTGTGCCACTGTGGTGGTCGGCTTCAAGTTCCACTCTAGGCTTCACCACCAATCCCAACCCAAGAATGCCATCACATCTAGTTGGGCACTCAGATAGGGTTTATCTAGGGATAGAAATAGGGATAGAAATAAGCATCATGTCCTAGGCAGGTTGGTTTATTTTAGCAGGATAATAGGTTTGTTAGAGGATCACGGCAAGATCAGCTGTCCGATCTGCTGTGTCTAAATCCAAGTGTGAGTGAGCTGGGAAGTGTGAAGCCCAGACTTACTGGTTTGTAAAAAAAAAAAAAAAAAAACAGAAAGAAAGAAAAGATAAGAAAGTAAAATTAAAATAGAAGTAAAGAAATGTCACATGCCACCTTGAGCTACTCTCTGGGAACGCTACACACAGTAATAATATGAAACAGTGATGAAATTATCAACATTTAAATAAAGCATTAAAACAATAGGGACCCTAGCAGGGCTTGCAGCAGCACGAGAGTAGCCTAGAAAGATGTCTAGAAATAGCTCTGCGAGGGTAAACACCGGCTGTTAAAAATGGGACCCTTTCATTACAACCTTGGTAAATTAGGAAATATTGGTCCTCATACCTCCAGGACAGGATGGAAGGAGCCAGGCTAGCCTTCAGGGTGGGCACTTTAAAGGCAGGGGCCACCACTGTACAGGCCTGTCTTTGGTTACCACTCCTTCACTTCTTCTGGTAAGGCACAAATTGGCAGGGAAGCTGAGGACAGGGTGGGGGCTTGGCCATGCGCCCGCCCCTGGGCTCTTCACTCCCGGAGCTGCACTCCTTGTCCATTGCCAAGCTGCGCTCCTTGTCCTTGTTCATTGCCAATAAGGAGTAAATCCTTACCGGTAAATATATGGACGTTTTTTGTTTTGTCTTGGATGTTTATTTTAGTGAAGTAGTTCACCTTTGGCCTCTGCACTAAGTCGGTTCAATGATTGGAACCAGTTTAAATTTATATTTCTCTCTTTGTCCATTACATCTTTAAAGGTGAATACGTGGACGTTCTTTCGTCTGGAAGGCCTCCTTTAGCGAAGTAGTTCACCTTTCGGCCTGCTACCCTAAATCGGTTCAATGGTATGGAACCAGGTTTTAATCATATTTCTCTTGCAGATGCGGTGGGTCGTGAGGCAGGACGAAAGGTCCATTGGCAGCCATGGCGCTCTTTTTTCAACAGCTTTCAGCAGGACATACACTCGTCAAGTGTAGAGGGTGTCTTTGAGTTGTGGGAAGAAGAGGCTTTGGGCCTTTTTCTTTTGGGGGCCTGCTCGACATTATGATGAGGAGAGCGAGGCAGCTCGGCCCTCGGGGTAGTTGGCCATGGCACCTGGTGAGGATAATACCAAGGTGGCCTGACGTACTGTGGATTGCCACGGCACCTTGTGAGGATTGGAGCAGGGTGGCCTGACGTACTGTGGACAGCCACGGCACCTTGGAGGACAAGTGCATGGTGGCCTGACATACGGTGGATGGCCACGGCACCTTGTGAGGATAAGAGCAAGGCTGCTCGGCGGTGCGATGGATGGCCATGGCTCCTTGTGAGCATAAGAGCAAGGCTGCTCATCATTCGTGATAAATGGCCATGGCACCTTGTGAGGATAAGAGCAAGATCAAGGTGGCCTGGGGTCCAGATTGCGTGGTCAGCCATGCTACCCCGCCGGGTATGGAGGCATACCAGTGACCCCAGGTGTATGGACAGGGCTAGGCGTAATGCTAATAGCCAACTTCGCACGGCCATGGAGTCCGGATTGGGTCTCTTTTTGTCGCACCCTAACATACGGGTCGAGTTCCCTGACCTGTATCGCCCTGATGGTGTGCACCTCTCAAACAAGGGTAATGGGTTGTTTTTAGAGGACTTGCAGCACGGGATTCGGATGGCACTCGGTTGCCGTGTGGGGTAGCAAAGGCCAAAGCAGAGGCTTGGCTTTGCATGTGGCAGGTTTGTGCAAGCAAGAAAATGGAACCGGTGGGTGCCTCACGGCATATCCCTGTTGGGAACAGGACGTCATCAGGAACCACCCTAGGGCCTTGCGGTCTGGGGGGGTGAATGGAGATCGCCTCTGGGACCCTCTCAGACTAGGCTCCTCCCTGAAGGTCTGTGCAGCCTCGGGGGTAGGCGCCCCTGGGAGGGGATGCCAGTATGCCGGGCCGCCGGTTACGAGCCAGAATCTGACTGGCTCAAGACTGGGGCTAGGTTACCTGCCCATTACAAGGGCAAGGAGGCTGTGTCTGGGAATGACGCCTGCCTTGCCTGTTCCTGAGCTTGCTTAGTTGCCCGTTGCTGCATGTTCCGTTTAAATAGTTAATAAAGTGGCCCTTGTTTGATTCCAAACTGTTGTCTGTCTCATTATTTCATGCTGGGGTGGCAATGGGCTCCCCGTCGCCCGGCATCGCCGTTGCGCGGGAGAGCTGTTTTGCCGCCTCGCATGATGCGAGGCAGCAACAGAACGCGTTGGCGCTCATTGGACCTGGCGGGGGGCGGGGCTAGCTCCGTCCGAGCCGTTGCCCCGCTCCTGTCAGGCAGTTCGTTGGCGTGCTCACCCACCCGCCCTGGTTGCAGTGTAGGCTTATGCTGGTCGCCATTGGGGGCCAGGTAGGAATTTTTTACACCTCCTCCTGTTTGGCTTATGGTTCAGGTGTTTTTTCTCCTACCTTACACTGTGACTGGTGGTTAAGGGCATAGATGGTGGTCGGGTATTAATTAGTCTGGTCACTTGGCAGGTTTGTGCAAGCAAGAAAATGGAACCGGTGGGTGCCTCACGGCATATCCCTGTTGGGAACAGGAGGTCATCAGGAACCACCCTAGGGCCTTGCGGTCTGGGGGGGTGAATGGAGATCGCCTCTGGGACCCTCTCAGACTAGGCTCCTCCCTGAAGGTCTGTGCAGCCTCGGGGGTAGGCGCCCCTGGGAGGGGATGCCAGTATGCCGGGCCGCCGGTTACGAGCCAGAATCTGACTGGCTCAAGACTGGGGCTAGGTTACCTGCCCATTACAAGGGCAAGGAGGCTGTGTCTGGGAATGACGCCTGCCTTGCCTGTTCCTGAGCTTGCTTAGTTGCCCGTTGCTGCATGTTCCGTTTAAATAGTTAATAAAGTGGCCCTTGTTTGATTCCAAACTGTTGTCTGTCTCGTTATTTCATGCTGGGGTGGCAAAGGATGTGGACAGAATGAAGTGGGTGCAGAGGATGATTGGATGTCTGGAGACCAAGCCCTATGAGGAAAGGCTGAGGGACTTGAGAATGTTTAGTCTGGAGAAGAGGAGGTTGAGGGGGGACATGATTGCTCTCTTTAAGTATTTAAAGGGCTTCATTTAGGGGAGGGCAGGGAGCTGTACCTGTTGGCAGCAGAGAATAGAACTCACGATAATGGGTTCAAATTAAGGGCAGGAAGGTACTGGCTGGATCTTAGGAAAGAATTTATTTACAATAAGAGTTGTGCAACAGTGGAATTAGCTGCCTCAGGAGGTGGTAAGCCCCCCCTCACTGGCAGTCTTTAAGCAGCAGCTGGACAAACACTTGTCAGGGATGCTCTAGGCTGATCCTACATTGAGCAGGGGGTTGGACTAGATGGCCTGTATGGCCCCTTCCTACTCAGTTATTCTACAGTTCTATGATTACAGTGTAAGTCAATGCAACCAACAGGATGGATGTGAGGCAAAGTACCTTTGACACCCCTCAAGGGTTAATATGAATGGTAATGGGCTTGTTCCATGCTGCAGGTGTTGCTAGTTGTTTTCTCTGCCTACACAGTCTTTACCATGTTCAAGATCAGAGCTGTCAATGTGGTAGTTAGCTTCTCATGAGAACCTGCAGCCCATAGGATGGGAACAATATGAGGTAATTTTCTAGAGGGTTCCAGCAAGAATGTGTCCTGTCTGGGTGTCATCATCACCTGATGCTGCTTGGCCAAAAAAACCAACAAACCCTATAATTGAGCTAAGAATCCAGAGAAAAAAGCTAGTTTGGACTCTGATGAAGTCAGCAATGTAGAGAATGCCTAAGCTTTGACTCTTGAACTTAAGGTTTCTGCCATCTAATGCAGGTCCTGGAAATGTGTTAAATAGTTAAGCTAGTTTTCTTGGTTTTTCAATGGACATTTTCAAATGGACAGCTTACGTAATTAAACCTGCACATTCAGCTTTTAATTATACCAGTTATTCATTGCATCTGAGGCACTTTCCAATTGAGGAGCTGCACGGTCCTCAAATTAAGAGTTTAGATTAAATTGTGTCCCCCAAATCAGGGGTTTTTACAATAATTGACATCTGACATAACTTTTGGCAGCCAAAGATTAATTATTTCAAAGTGTATTGAACTGTCCTTTCATCTTCCTATAGGCTAAGAAAATGGCATTGTCTTTCTTGACACTGTTAGTTTCTACCTAGCTGTGAAATTGAACCTGTAGTGTTCCTGTAGACTTCAGGAACAACTTGAAGACAGGTTTCTGTTGACCTTGGTAGTTGCTGTACCCATTTAGGTCATCTTTGCCAGTGGCTTTCTACTGGCATTTTTCCATTAAAGAAAAGAAGTATCTATAGAACAGGTAATTTTGGATTTCTTGTAAAATTATATCACTTCAAGCTGTTGTCTTGGTCTTGTGATTATTGCCCTGTACATTGCCCTAGATATACAATGACAGTGACACTTTTTCATAGTTTTCTCTTTCATCAGTATAGGGGATTACTGATTAATCAAGGTGTAGGTCTTGTAAAAGTTTCCTGTTCATTTTCAATCTGTTCTTTTACAGTAAAATACCAGAAGAAAAAAGAAAAAGAAATGGCACTTCACAAATGCTGGTTTTATAGATGAAGCAAAATCTCTTCCCTACTCGTGTTTTTTCTCTGACACTTGGACTGATAACCTATCAATTACCCATCCCTGACAACAAAATAGTTTTTCTAGCACTATCTACCAAAAAAAGTCAACTGATACGCAGTACATATATTGATATATACTTCTTAATACATAGTAGATTAAAGTATGAACACTTTCAAGGCAACTCTCTGCAGGCCATGCTTCTGATTGAATTACCATGTGATCTGGGTAAGAGCAAGATGTACGTAGGGATGCTCTAACACACACAGGTTGGGCTCATGTCCTGTTGACACTTCTGACAAGGAAGCTGGTTTTTCTATTTAACTGTTTGCCTTGGCACCCCCAATGAAGACACATTGACTGTCCATTGACTGTCCCAATGAAGACTAATTGACTGTCCATTAATCCCAACAAAAAAGCCTCTGATTTCAACTGTGTGTTAATCTTTAATATTTTCTGGATAACAAAGTATTGGTATCCAAAAAATTTTAGCTTTAGTACAAATCCACCATAAGTGACAGAATATCGCTTCTTGCTGTCCACATTTCCAACACTTATTTGAAATATTTTTATACATTTTAGATTATTTTTCTGGAGGCATATACCATATAGACATCGTTTTATAAAAGTTCTTTTTAAAATTAGTACTTAAAGTGAATTTAAGACCTTTTGACCATATATTTTCCATTGTTTCAACTGTATCTATATATCTAATAGCCAAGGTGCCCCCTGTGTGCAGATATCTAAATCCGCACATTGGGGGAACCTGGGGGCAAAGAAATTTTCCTGAACACTTGGGGGACTCTCCAG
The DNA here is from genome assembly GCA_029233225.1 of Lepidodactylus listeri. Classification (NCBI taxonomy): domain Eukaryota; kingdom Metazoa; phylum Chordata; class Lepidosauria; order Squamata; family Gekkonidae; genus Lepidodactylus; species Lepidodactylus listeri. The sequence continues at coordinate 109,249,065 of JARCFY010000001.1, read as the reverse complement.
GTGTGCAGAAAAATCTGAAAAGTTTAAAAAAATGATATGGGGGATATTTAAATCTCCCCAAAAGTAAAAGAGTGTTCCCTGCACATGTGCAGAGAATGCTCTGGGAACTCTGCAGCTGGCTGGCGGTTGGGAAGCATCCAGGCCTCGCTGCCGGTGCCACAGGGGGGACATCAGTGGTGGGCCCAGCAGCTGGGAGGCATCTAGATCTCGCTGCAGGGGCCCATGGGGAGGGGGAGATCAGTGGCCCTGGGCCTCGCTGCCAGGGCCCATGAGGGGGTTGGCAGTTGGCCCAGTGGCTGAGAGCTGCCCAGGCCTCACCGCCGGTGCCCATGGGGGGGGGAGATTTGTGGCTGGCCCAGTGGCTGGGAGCTGTCCAGGCCTTGCCACTGGGGCCCGTGGGGAAGGGGAGATTGGACTCAGGGGGGTTGGCAGCAGGCCCAGCAGCTGAGAGCCGCTCAGGCCTCACCACCAGTGCCTGTGGGGGGGAAGATCAGCAGGCCCGGGCCTCACTGTTGGTGCCTATGGGGAGGAGAAGGACTGGCGGGCCTGGGCCTCACTGTTGGTGCTGGGGGGAGATGCTCACCTGTGGGTGCTTCCTCCTCTTCAACATTGAGCTCCTTCCTTCCCCCTGCGTGTATTGCAGGTCCTCCTGCTTGTGTTATACCTAATTTTTATACCCATTTTACCATACAATCTTTTATGTGTTCTTTCTGTCTCAAATTTCAACAACAGTTTATACATTTTGTAATAATGTGTTCATCATTCTTACATATTACTGTTTCAAATTCCATCATAGATTGTTCAAAACCACAAGACCTTATCCATTTTAAACCTTTCTAGTAGTTGCACATACCCCCCCCCCATTTTTGCATTAACAAGTCTTCTCTTGAGTTCATTTTGCCATCTCTTTGTGTAAATTGTATGTCATGGTACATTAACCACTTGTGTGTGGTTGCCATCTCTCATCTGAGGCCGCGGTCACACAGCCCCTTAATGCGGGAGGAAGGGATGCTTCCTCCCGCATTTAAAGGGGCCGTCCACAACGGCCCGCTGCGAGTCCCGCAGTGAAGCGGGCTCCAATGCAGGTTGCTCCCGCATTTACCGACCCCGGGAAAAACTAGTGTTTTCCCGGGAGTCGCGGGAGCAACCCGCATTTGAGGTTATCTGGACAGCCCTCTCTCGCAAGCATTGCGAGAGCAGGGCTGTCCAGATAGCCCCGCCAGCCATTTTTTTTCACTCTTTTACACTTGGGCGCATGGCTATCCATGCGCCCAAGTGTAAAAGAGTGGGGGGAAAAAAACCCGACTTACCCTGGCGGATGGCGGGTCGGAGGCCGCCACCGCCACTTGCAGTTCAGCTGGGGCCGCCTCCGTCGCCTCCATCGGCTCAGCTGAAGCGTCTTCAGCGGCGGCGGCCGCAACCGCCACCACCCTTTCCGCTGCCGCGGCCGCCGCGGCCGCCGCAGCTTCCTTAGCTGCCTCCGCTGCCTCTGCCGCTGCCATGGAGGCTATTCCCGCCACAGCCGCCTCTTCAGCAGCCGTGGCCACCGATCCCGAGGCAGCAGGGGTTGGGATGTTTAGACATCCCAACCCGCTGTTGAAAAAAGCGGCCCCTTTAAATCCGGGAGCTCTCCCGGATTTAAAGGGGCCGTGTGACCGTGGCCTAAAACACACTTCCTGTGTGTTTTCTGACAAAGCCTAGGCTTATATTTATTCCATATTCTCAGAATGGCACAACTAACAAAATGATTTTTAAAATCAACATTAACCTTTACTTTATCATACACCAATTGGCATGCCACCTAAATCTAAGACCATGACCTTCCAACTCCAACAATCATTTGTTTCTCAATAAAAGCCATTCTTTCATCCACACCAAGCAACAAGCAACAAAGTATATGTTAAAATCAGTTTAGACCCAATCCTCCTCAATCTTTTGCATCTTGTAGTATTTTATACTTAATGCACATTTTCCCCTTGCCACACAAATTTAGAGAGATCTTTTTGCAATTGTTTAAAAGATGTTTCAGTTATAAAAATTGGTACTGTTTTTTTTAAATAACAATATTTTAGGTGAAACATTCATCTTGACCACCACTATTCTTTCCATCAAAGACAATTATAATTTGTCCCATCTTAACAAGTCTTTTTTAAACTTCTTTCCATATCTGAACATTATTCTTTTGGATAACATACAATTCACATTTGTCAAGGTTATACCCAGATACTTTACTTCTCCACCTTAAAACCTGTCTTCATTAATAGTTTGATCTTGTAAACTCATGTTGTTGTTAAATTCTTTGTTTTTTTTCTTAGTTAGCCTGCTAACTCACCAAATTCTTTTAATTTTGTTCTCAGAAGTCAACTCCATTTAAAAGATCTTCTAAAATTAACACCAAGTTATCTGCAAACACTCTTAATTTATAAATATCTTCTTTAATATTATCCTCTTAATTTTCTCCTCCTGTCTTATGAATCTATTCAATATTTCAAGCACTAAAATAAACAGGAGCGGAGAAAGTGGACACCCTTATTTTGTACATTTTTGAATAACACAAGAGTTGGTTAGTTCTCCATTAACAACACTTTTTTGCAGACTGTGAAGTATAGATTGATTTTACCCATTTTATAAAATTTTCTCCAAAGTTCATATTTTCTAAGACTAAACAAAAAATTCCAGTTCAAATTGTCAAATGCTTTCACCATGTAAAAAAAACCCCTGTGTTGCATGATTTTCATTATGTTTCTTAAGGTGTTCCAAAATATCTAATACAGTCCTAACATTGTCTTTCAACTGTATCTTAGGTAAAAACCACTTTGATCCTCATGCATGAAACCTTGTAAAATCACTTTCAGTCTTTTTGCTAAAATTGTAGTAAAAGATTTATAGTCATTAAGTAATGGATTTGGGCTGTAATTTCTTGTCAAAGTCGAGTCCTGTCCCTCTTTAGGTATCATGCAATATTAGCTTCTTTCCATGACTCAGGCATCATTCCCCCATGTAAAACAGAGTTCATTGTGCTTTGTAAACGTTGTAAGATTTCATCCTCAAAACATTTACAGTTTTGTTACAGTTTCTCAGGGCTTGCAAAATGGAGCTGTTCCACCACGCCTTTGGTTGAGGTAGCAGGCATCTACCAGTTGGCCTCCCTATTGTTTCTGTATGAGATCATCATGGCTCGGTGTTGGCCCATTTATTTAATTCCTGGCTGTAAAAACTGAAGATATTGCACTGCCCACTTTAAATGTTTTAAACTGCTTTTATTGTTTTATTGTACTGATTAAATATTGTTATTTTTATTTGATAGAATTATTTTAAGACTGTATTATTTTTATTGCCTGGAGCTGCTCCGAGCCCACTAGCAGGAAGAACTGGATATAAATTGAAATCTTTCCTATCCGTTTTAAGATTCCAAGGGGCAAGATTCCATGGGGCGCCAAAATCAGTTCACTGGATGGACTGCCACTCAAAAGGGGGTCCCTGGCTATTGGCTGCATTCTCTCCCTGCTTTGCCTCAGTCCCGCCCACAGAGCCACCAGCCAGTGTCCCGGCCTCAGTCTGGAGGAAGCCAGCAAAGGGGAAGGACCAACTGGGTGCTGGGTCCACTCTTCTCCTCCACCCACTGCCAGATGGGTCTAACTGTCCCCTCAGTGGCCTGCTTCTGTCAGTGAAAAAACAATGGACTAACAGTATAACCCCCTCCCCTGCACACTGCCAGCATGCCCAGAATAAACTGTCAGAATAAACTGTCAGAAACAGAGGGCCATTTCACACAGCACCCCGTAGCGCTTCAGGACCGGTACAAGCACTGAAGAACGCTTGGGAGGAGGTTTCAAGGTAAACCGGCTCAGGAACGCTTCCCCAACGGGAGAGGCACGTTTCTGTGTGAAAAGGCCAATATGTTCCGTTAGGGAACCGGTACTAATAAGGTTCTGTGTAAAATGCCTGACAGAAACCGTTACTGAAGAGTTCCTGAAACTGAACATATTGGTTGTGTGAAATTTTTCAGGCCCTCTCTCCTGCTTAGCTCCACCACGGCTGGCTGGCTAATGATGTGGGCCAGCAACCATCAAACCATTCCTTCAACCCCCTGCAGTGTGGCTGACTTTTCCCCTAGGGTTGCCAATCTCCAGGTGGGACCTGGAGATCTCCCGCTGTTATAATTGATCTCCAGATGACAGTGATCAGTTCCCTGGGAGAAACTGGCTGTTTTGGAGAGTAAACCTTATGGCATTACAGGTAGGCTACCCAAGGTGTAGCAGTCAGTGCTTCAGAGCAGGATCTGCTAGACCCAGGTTCTTGCTGAGTGGGTGATTTCGGGCCAGTCACAGACTTTAAGCCTAACCTACCTCACAGGGTTGTTGTGCAAGTCAAAAAGGGGAAGAGAAGAATGATGTCAGCTGCTTCAGTCCCCATTGCAGAGAAAGACTACTTTTCCACCAGGGGAAGTATGGTTGCCAATCTCCAGGCGGGGACTGGAAACCACTCAGAATTACAAGTGCTCTCCAGATGGCAGAGATCAGTTCCCCTGGAGAAAATGGTGGACTCTATGTCCTCATACCTTGCTGAGATGGACCCTTTATGACAGCCAATGTGAAATAGCAGTCAGGGCTTCAGAGCATGGTGGAGGCTGTGGGGGGGAATGGAAACTTGAAGAGTGAGGTTGATGATTGGCTGGGAAGGAGATAGGGTTGCCAACTCCAGTTGGAAAATTCCTGGAGACTTGAGGGGTGAAGCCTGGAGACAGTGAGGTTTGAGGAGGAGTGGGACCCCAGACAGGTACAATGCCATAGACTCCACCCTCCAAGCCAGCGAGTCCCTCATGGGGAACCATTGTTGCTAATCTCCAGGTGGGGGCTGGAGATCACTCAGAATTACAACTGCTCTCTGGGGAGAGGGGGGAGGGGGGAGGAATTAGAAAGCTGAAGCCAGGGGGCAGATAATGATACATTGACAATTGGCTGGGAGGTAGGGTTGCCAACTCCAGGTGGGGACATTCCTGGAGATTTGAGGGTTGGACCCTGGAGAAGGTGAGGTTTTAGCAGGGATGAGACCTCAGACAGGTTCAGTGCCATTGACTCCACCCTTCAAACCACCCATTCCCTCATGGGGAACCATTGCTGCCAATCTCCAGGGGAGGAATGGAGATTTCGCTGAATTACAACTGCTCTTCAGATGGCAGAGATCTTCCCCTGGAGAAAATGGTGGACTCTGTGTCATTATACCCTGCTGAGGTCGCCACAGCAAATTGACACTGAGTGCCCAAGGCCGGGGCACTCTCCCAGAGCCTCTTTCTAGAGCCTGCTGTATTTATTTCCACAACGGGCCTTATTCCTAGTAATAAAATAAAAATAAATGTATATGCACCTGATAAGCTGTCTGGTCCAAGTTCTTTTCTTGTTTGATCTTTTTTATTGCTTCCGCTAATTTTCTTATCATTATGGGTCCATTCACAATATGAGTTCTTCTGATATCCTGGGCAGATTTTGAGATACTCCTCGATTTTTTCCATGGAAATATTCTGAGTTTTACATAAAATAAAATAATATTTATGAAATGTATTTTCAATAGCCACATTATCTGTCAATACCATAAGAGAACATAAGAGAAGCCAGTGTTGGATCAGGCCAATGGCCCATCCAGTCTAACACTCTGTCACACAGTGGCCAAAGATACCAGGTACCCTCAGAAGGTCCAGCAGTGGGGGCAGGAAGCCCTCCCACTGTTGCCCCCTCAAACACCAAGAATACAGAGCATCACTTTCCCCAGATTGAGAGTTCCCATCTATACTTTGTGGCTAATAGCCACTGATGGACTTCTGCTCCATATGGTTATCTAATTCCCTCTTGAAGCCCTCCATGCTTTTAGCTGCCACCACCTCCTGTGGCAGTGAATTCCACATGTTAATCACTCTTTGGGTGAAGAAGTACTTCCTTTTATCTGTTCTAACTCGACTGCTCAGCAATTTCATGGAGTGCCCACAAGTTCTTGTATTGTGAGAAAGGGAGAAAAGGACTTCTTTCTCTACCTGCTCTATACCATGCATAATCTTAGAAACTTCAATCATATCACCCCTCAGCCGTCGTTTCTCCAAGCTAAAGAGCCCCAAGCGCTTCAACCTTTCTTCATAGGAAAAGTGTTCCAACCCTTTTATCATTTTAGTTGCCCTTTTCTGCACTTTTTCCAATGCTATAATATTTTTTCTGAGGTGTGGCGACCAGAACTGTACACAGCACTCCAAATGAGGTTGAACCATCGATTTATACAGGGGCATTATTATACTGGCTGATTTGTTTTCTATTCCCTTCCTAAAAAACCCCAGCATAGCATTGGGCTTTTTCATTGCAGTCACACACTGTCTCAACATTTTCATTGAGTTATCTACTACGACTCCAAGATCTCTCTCTTGGTCGGTTAGTGAGACAAGATCTTCCCTTACAGAACCAATGCTGAGTCTCCCTCAATAGATTTTGTTCATCAATGTGCCTACTAATTTTTCCCTAATAACAGTTTCCACCAACTTACGCGATATCAACGTCAGACTGACTGGCCTGTAATTTCCCGGATCTCCTCTGGAACCCTTTTTAAAGATAGGAGTGACATTCGCTACCTTCCAGTCCTCAGGAATAGAGGCAGTTTTTAAGGAAAGACAACATATTTTTGTCAGGAGATCCACAAGTTCCCATTTGAGTTCTTTCAGAACTCTCGGATGTATGCCATACGGGCCTGGTAATTTATTTGTTTTTAAGTTGTCTATCAGTCATAGTACCTCCTCTCTTGTCACCTCAATCTGACTCAGGTCTTTCAACACCCCTCCCGAAATCAGTGGTTCTGGAGTAGGGAGGCACTTCTCATCTTCCACAGTGAAGACAGAGGCAAAAAATGCATTTAGCGTCTCAGCCATTTCCCTGTCATCCTTAACTACACCTTTTACCCCGTGGTAATCCAAGGGCCTCACTGCTTCCATGGCTGGTTTCCTACTTCTAATGTATTTGAAGAAAGTTTTATTGTTGGTCTTTATGTTTTTTTGTGATATGCTCCTCATATTCCCTTTTTGCCTGCCTGATCACAGACTTGCATTTTATTTGCCACAGCCTGTGTTCCCTTTTATCAACCTCACTGAGACTAGCTTTCCACCGCTTAAAGGAATCCTTCTTACCTTTTACAGCTTCCATTACTTTGTTAACCATGCAGGCTTTTTTCTATACCTATTTGCAGGGGTCTGTTGGAGCGGGAGCACACAGGAGCACAGCTCCAGCAGTGAGGAGCCCAGGGGGTGGGCACATGACCAAGCCCCACCCCCTCCTTGGCTTCCCCGAGCAGTGCAGAGGCATAGTGCCTCGGGGAAAGCCCTGCTAGGGTCTTCATTGTTTTTAATGTTTTGTTTTAATATTGATAATTTTATCATTGTTCCTTTTATGACTGTGTGCTGCTTTTCCAGAGACTTGCTCAAGGTGGCATATACATTTTCTAAGTATACCATTTTTTATCTGGGCACATGGCACATAAATACTGGAGAAATTTCACCAACCATTCAGCAGCTTCCACCTTATCAGTTTGGTGTAGTGGTCAGGAGTTGAACTCTAATCTGGGAGAACCGGGTTTGATTCCCCATGCTTCCACATGCAGCTGCAGGTGTGACCTTGGGCCAGTCACAAGTTCACTCAGAGCTGTTCTCTCATGAGCAGTTCTCAAAAGACCTCTCTCAGCCCCACCTACCTCACAGGGTGTCTTGTTGTGGAGAGGGGAAGGGATGGGTGGTGCACATGTCCTGGGTATCTCAAGTCTACTTGAAACCTGGTGGTTTCAAGGGAGCAGGAAGAGAATGAGGGTGTGTTCTTTACGCTTATTTTTATTGCACAAAGTATTGGATGGGGAAGGGAATGGAGGAAGAGCAGGTCAGTTTCACTCACCTGTGGAGTAGAGCCTGAGGGGTGGGTGTTGCCTTCCGATACACTTCTGGTATGTTAGGGGGTGTGGCATATGCAAATGAGTTATGTAAATGAGTTATGCTAATGAGCTCCTGCACCTCTTTTTCTACAAAATGATCCCTGCCTATTTGTGCCTTTCCTAACCCGTGGTATATATTTTCTCTGAGCCTCTAGGATTGTAATTTTAAATAGTCTCCAAGCTTTCCCAATGGTTTTGACCCTATCTACTTTTCCTTTCAGTTTTCTCCTCACATATCCCCTCATATCAGAGAAGTTACCCCTTTTAAAGTTAAAAGTGGTTGTGTCAGTCTTTTTGGGCAACTCCCTATTTATACAAATGTTGAACTCAATAACATAATGGTCACTGTTCTCAAGCGGTGCAATCACTTTAACATCTCTCACCAGATCTTGGGCATTACTTAGGACCAAATCTAGGATTGCCTCTCCCCTGGTCAGTTCTGTAACCATCTGTTCCATAGCACAGTCATTGAGGGTGTCTAGAAACTCAGTCTCTTTTTCCCAACTCGAACTCTTATTGACCCAATCAATGTGTGGGTAGTTAAAGTCACCTATTACAACACAGTTATTTCGTCTAGCCGCTATCTTGAATTCATTCATCATTTTATAATCCTCCTCTATCTTTTGATTTGGTGGGCGATAACAAACTCTCAATGTTAAGCTGCCTTTTGGACCCACTAATTCAACCCACAACGTTTCCAGATGTGAATCCAATTCTCCAACCCTCTCAGTCTTACTGGACTGTATACCCTCTCTGACATAAAGAGCCACCCCACCTCCAACTTTCACCCTCCTATCCTTCCGATATAATTTATAACCAGGATTCACCGTATCCCACTGATTTTCCTCATCCCACCAAGTTTCTGAAATACCCACAATGTCTATGTTTTCCCCCAACACCAGACATTCCAACTCCCCGATTTTACCTCAGACACTTCTAGCATTAGTATATAAACATCTATAGTTTCCCATACATGTTAAGCCCACAACCTTCCTCTTTCTGCCTCGAGACATTGCCAGGCAGTCCCTATCATTTGCCACATTCTCAGAGAACAATTTTAATCCCTTTCCTTGTAGGAAAATAACAGCTGCCCCTTCATCTCTTTGAGATGAACCATCCTGAACCAGAGATTTCTAATCTCCTGATGGCTTTCCCTCAATATTCAGTTTAAAAACTGCTCTGCCAACTTTTTGATTTTAAGCACCAGCAGCCTGATTCCTTCCCGGGACAAGTGGAGACCATCTCTCTTGTACAGCTCCCTCTTGTTCCAAAAAGCATCCCAATGCCTAACAAACTTGAACCCTTCCCCCCTACACCATCGCCTCATCCATGCATTGAGACTCCTGATCTGTGCTTGTCTTTCCAGCCCTGTGTGTGAAACAGGTAGCACTTCTAAGAAGGCTACCTTGGAGGTCCTGGCCTTGAGTCACCTGCCTAGCAGCCTAAATTTTTCCTCCAGGACCTCACGACTACATTTCTCCACATCGTTTGTACCAACATGTACCATGATCACTGGCTCCTCCCCAGCACTATCTACCAGCCTATCTAAAACACGCATAATGTCTGCTACCTTCGCACCGTATCTCCTTGTATTTTTAATATCATTTTCTTTTCTCAATTTTTAAGCTAACCATCTTCCTGGTTTATTTGCAAGTTCAACATTTCTCTGTTATAACTAAGTTTTATTTCTATTTATCTTATTGATAACATTAATAACTGCTGTGGTAAAAATATATTTTTGGGGATTTTTTTAAAATTTCCAGGTCATTTTTAAACTCATCTTACATTTTTAATCCCTACCAAAATCTCTTGTTTCTTCTCTTGCCTCTTCTTCTTCAACTGAGATTATGTTGTATTAAATGTCCTCCGATAAACACTTTATTTGCACTCCATACCATTCTCATATCAGTACCTTTATTCAAATTTAATTCAAAATATTCTTTTAACTTTTTCTCACAATTCTCCACAATTGATTCTTTTTGTAACAATATTTAATTTAATCTCCATCTATAGGGATTAGATTTCTTTTTACAAGCCAAAGTAACAGGATTATGATCTGAAAAAGTCTTTGGGAGAATCTCCACTTTGCAGTCTTTAGTAGCAAAATCAGCCAAAGTCCAAAACATGTCTATTCTTGAAAAAAACTCTCTCAGAAAAAACATGTATACTCTTTAGAATTAACATTTTTTGTCTCCATATATCAGATAAGCCTAAATTGTTAATTATATCAAATAAACTCTTTGACAACATGCCTTGTGTAATTTTGTTATTTTTTATTCTGAGCACCTATCCATTTATGGTGAAATCACCACTTTCCAATCTGCCATCAAACACCAATTCTCATAAGACATCCATTATCTTATAAAACACCCCTTTGTCTTCATTTGGTGCATAAACCCCCAAAACCATAATCTCTACTCCCACAAACCTACCATGTTTTTCTAGTAATACCAACTCTAAGGTTAGTTGTTTTATTTACAATACCACTCCATTTTTCTTTTTAGGATCAGCCATTACAAATTCATCCCCCATTGATTTATGTCAAAGATTTTATATCCTTTTTTCTAATGTGAGTCTCTTGCAAGCATTCAATGTTATATTTTATTTTTTTTTCAAATAATGAAATATTTCCCCCCCTTTTGCAAAGTATTAGCTCCATTTATATTTCAGATTAGACACTTGTACTCCATGTTTAAGTCTTAAATGCAAATAATGAGAAAACACAAAGGCTGCGATCATATGCACAATTAGACCTGACATAGGTGCGAATGCCGGGATCAGACAACATCTGGAAAGCACCCTGCAGCAGTCGGCAATCTACTCTGCTCCACTGCAGAAGTGGAATTTTAAAAACACCAGGGGAAATCTGGTAGTAAATGGGTTGTGACGGGCCATGGACAGACTTTCCCATGTCTGATCACTCCAGTGTGCTCTCATGGCAGCGGGATAGTCTGATCAAGCCATCCCGACTCTGTGTCATTGTTTTTTTCCCCTTTACAGTATGTGCATCATCACAAACTCCATAGGGAGCCCTCGGTGTGGAGATGCGATTCATTGATCCCTTGTTTAAGAGCGTGGGGGAAAATGGAACCAAAAAAATGATTCAACCACAGTTGTGTCATAGAATCATAGGATCACAGAATGTTAGCTTTGGAAGGGACCTTGCAGGTCATCTAGTCCAACCCCCTGCACTCTGCTGGAGCATAGCCAAACAATAGCACTACAACATACCCGAAAAATGGTCATCCAGCCTCCACTTGAAAATATCCAGCAAAGGAGCATCCACCACTTCCTGAGGCAGTCTGTTCCATTGCTCAACCACTCTTACCGTTAGGAAGTTTTTCCTGATATTTAGCTGGTATCGACTCCCTTGTAATTTCTACCCTTTAGAGTTGTCATCTTCTACATGACAGCCCTTCAAATATTAGAAGACTGCAATCATGTCCCCTCCAAGCCTTCTCTTTCCCAGGCTAAACATACCCAACTCTTTCAGCCTTTCCTCATAAGACTTGGATTCCAACCCTCTCACCATCCTGGTTGCCCTCTTCTGGACATACTTGAGCTTTCCAACATCCTTCCTAAAATGTGGTGCCCAAAACTGGACACAGTACTCCAGGTGAGGCCTGATCATAGCAGAATAGAGTGGAACCACCACCTCCTGTGATCTGGACACAATGCTTCTGTTAATGTAGCCTAACATTGCATTAGCTTTCTTTGCAGTCACATCACACTGCAGGCTCATGTTTAGCTTGTGAACAACCAAAACACTTAGATCCCTTTCACATGTGCTGCTATCAAGCCAAGTCCCTCCCATTCTATATCTGTGCCTTTGGTTTTTTGAACCTAAGTGTAGGACTTTGCACTTATCTCTATTGAAAGTCATTTTATTTTTCTCGGCCCACTGTTCCAGCCTATCTAGATCATTTTGAATCCTGACTCTGTCTTCTTCAGAATTAGCAATCCCACCCAGCTTTGTGTCATCCGCAAATTTGATAAGCATCCCCTCTGTCTTCCTCCAGGTCATTTATAAAAACATTGAACAACACCGGGCCCTGGACTGAGCCCTGTGGCACTTCACTTAAGACTTCCCTCCATTTACGAGCAATTGTTGGGTACGATTTTTCAACCAACAATGAATCCATCCAACCGCTGCACCATCCAGCCCACATTTAACCAGCTTATCCTCAAGGATATCATAAGATACTTTGTCAAATGTTTTACTGAAATCTAGATATACTACGTCCACTATTCTGTCCCAGCGCTCAGTGAAGCTTTGTTTGAACTAAGCGCCTTTCTAGAAAGTGTCAACGCACAACCATTTAAACTTGAATCATCCTTTATTAAACTTCATGCATTCAGTTAGATCATTTTACTTATGACCTGAGCTGAGGTGGCTAGAAGGTCCCATATTGTAATTCAAAATCTCTTGGCCATGGTGAAAAAAGGATGGCTTTCCTCTCTCCTTAAGGTAAGTTTTAGACAGTGGCAGGAAGAAGAGCTATAAAACTCCTTTCGTGCCGATGGCTCAGGAAGTTACCTGATGAGCCAACCAGAGAGGGGGCTAGCTGGGACTACAATTCCCAGGAGCAGGTGCTGACTTAAAGATACACACAGCAGCTTCACTAACTATGGTTAATGCTGACTGGGGGCAGCACATCCACAGCATTGCCAGAGTCAACCATTTTAGTAACTCTGTCAAAAAAAAAAGGAGATAAAGCTGGTCTAGCATGGTTTATTCTTGATAAACCCATGCTGGCTATAACCAGTTAACTTATTCTGTTCAAGGTGCACACAGACAGAGCATTTAATAATCTGCTCTAGAATTTTTCCCGGTATTGATGTCAAACTGACAGGCCTGTAATTTCCTGGGTCCATCTTTTCCCCCTTCTTGAAGATCAGGATAATATTCACTCTTCTCCAGTCTTCCGGTACAATACCAGTACTCTAGGGAATCTCAAAGATTAGAGCCAGAGGCTCTGAAATAACGTCTTCAATTTCTTTTAGCACCCTGGGATGCAAGCCATCTGGCCCTGGAGATTTGAAAGTGTTTAAGGCAGCTAAATGCTCTCTAACCATCTCCTTACTCTGGACTGGCAGTTCCTCCTTCCTTCATATGTCCTGCATTCTTCAGTTTGTAGACAGCTCACTTTATGGTTAAAGACTGATACAAAGTGAGAGTTAAATAATTCCGCTTTGTCTTCATCCCTTGTTAAGGCTTGTCCATCTTTCCCTAGCAATGAGCTTACCCCATCCCTGTTCTTCTTTTTGCTCTGAACATAGGCATAGAAACCTTTCTTGGTTTTTTTAGCATCCTTTGCTAGCCTCAGCTCCATCTGCGCTTTATCCTTTTGGACACCATCCCTACAGATTCGAGCCTGCTTCTTGTACTCACCCTCAGTAATTTGTCCCTCCATCCATTTCCTGTACATTTCCCTTTTTAGTCTCAGCTCTGTAGTCTCTGAACACACAGGGACAGACTGCACCCGCATTTTCAAAGGGAGGTGTGATTGTGCAACTGTGGGTCAAATTTCTCTGGAAGAAGTAGTCTCGCTCCCCTCCCCCCATTTTTTTGGTGCATGTGACTGCAACCAAAGTCACTATTTATTCAAGAGTATCTTCTTTTCCCTCTCCCTCCTGCTCCGTTAGATCTCTCCTTCTGGTATTTGTTCACCTCCCAATTCAGTTTTAAATCTTTCTAGAAATTCTCTCAATTTTTGAATATAATTCAGTTTAAATCTTTCCTTTTTGAAAGTCAAGGTTAGGCTCTCTAATGTCTCCCACTGAAATGGGACCTTATTATGTTTTAACTTTCCAGTTAAAAACGTATATTCTCTTTTTTGTGCAAAATTCTTAAAGGGAAATCTTTCATCACAATTATATCTGTACTAGGAATAAGGCCCATTGTGGAAATAAATACAATGGGCTCTAGAAAGAGGCTCTGGGAGAGTGCCCCAACCTTGGATACTCAGTGTCAATTTGCTGTGGCAACTTCAGCAATGCATAATGACACAGTCTACCATTTTATCCAAAGGAACTGATCTCTGCTACCTGAAGAACAGTTGTAATTTTGAATGATCTCCAGCCCCCACCTGGAGATTGGCAACAATTTTTCCCCAGGAGGAAATGGCTAATTTGGAGGGTAAAGTCTATGGCATTGTACCTGTCTAAGATTCCACCCCTCTTCAAGCCCCACCCTCTCCACCCCTCAAATCTCCAAGAATTTCCCAACCTGGGCAACCCTATCTCTCTCCCAGCCAAGCATCAACCTACCGTTGTCTGTCCCCTGACTTCAGCTTTCCATCTCCTCCCCCTCCCTCCTAGAGAGCAATTGTAATTCTGAGTGATCTCCATCCCCCACCTGGAGATTGGCAACAATTGTTCCCCAGGAAGGAATAGCTGGTTTGGAGACTGGAGTCTATGGCATTGTATCTGTCTGAGGTCCCACCCCTCTCCAGGCTCCACCTCCCAAATCTCCAGGAATTTCACAACTGGAGTTGGCAACACTATCTCATTCCCAGCCAAGCATCAACCTACCTTTATTTCCCCCTCACTCTTCAATGTTCCATTCCCCCCCATCTGCAGCCTCTGCCATGCTCTGAAGCTCTGACTGCTACATCATGTTGGTTGTCATAGGGGGGCCATCTCAGCAGGGTATAAGGACACAGACCCATTTTCTCCAGGGGAACTGATCTCTGCCATCTGGAGAGAAGCTGTAATTCTGAGTGATCTCCAGCCCTCACCTGGATATTGGTAACAATGGTTCCACAGGAGGAAAAGTAGTCTTGCTCTGCAGTGGGGACCAAAGCAACTTACATCATTCTCCTCTCCCCCTTTTGACTTGCACAACATCCCTGTGAGGTAGGTTAGCTTAAAGTCTGTGACTGGTCGAAAATCACCCAATCAGCTTGCATAGCAAGAACCTGAATCTAGCAGACCCTGCTCTGAAATGCTGACTGCTACGCCTAGGGTAGCCAACCTCCAGGGGGAGCCTGAAGATCATTGGGTGTCACAACTGAACTTCAGACAACAGATCTCTCCCCCTCCCCTGGATGAAAATAACTGCTTTCGAAGGTGGGCTCTATAGCATTCTGTTCAACTGAGGCCTCTCCCCTCCACAAACCCTGGCTTCCATTGATTCTACCATAAAATCTCCCAGAATTTCCCTACCTGGATCTGACAACCTTAAGACTCAGGACTGGCCCCAGTGAGTTTTCTCCCAAAGGCCAAAATAGGTTTGGAAAGGGCCTTTTACTGACAGAACCAAGCTTGGTTGCCTAGCAACAGGCACTAAGGGGAAAGTAGGGTTGCTAGCTCTGAGTAGGGAAATATCTGGAGATTTCAGGAGCAGATCCTGTAGAGGGCAGCATTGGGAGGGCTGGAGGGACTCAGCAGGGTATAATGCCATAGGGTCTACCCTCCAAAGCAGTCATTTTCTCCAGGGGAACTGATCTCTTTCATCTGGAGAACAATTGTAACAGCGGGAGATCTCTAGGTCCCACCTGGAGATTGGCAACTCTAGGGGAAAGTCAGCCACATAGCAGGGGGTTGAAGAGAATGGTTTGATGGCTGCTGGCCCACCTCATTAGCCAGCCAGCCAAGCAGGAGAGACAGCTGTTTTCACAGTTTATTCTGACAGAAAAGTGGCCAAGCTGGCAGTGGGCAAGGGAGGGGGTTATGCTGGAAGTCTGTGACTGGTCCAAAATCACCCAGTCAGCTTCCACAGCAAGAACTTGGGTCTGGCAGACCCTGTTCTGAAGCACTAACAGCTACATCTAGGGTTGCCAACCTCCAGGTGGAGCCTGTGTAGCAAGGAGAGTGGCCTATAAGTCAAATAAATAAGTAAAGAAATAAATATCACCAGGTATCACAACTAAACTCCAGACAACAGATCTCTTTCTCCCCCTGGAGAAAATAACTGCTTTGGAGGGTGGGCTCTATGGCATTCTGTTCAGCTGCAGCCTTTCCCTTCCCTAAACTCTGACTTCCTTAGACTGGCTTCCTTAGACACAGAATATCCAGGAATTTCCCAACCTGGGTCTGGCAACCCTAGTCATGACTGGCCCCAATGAATTCCTCACAAAGGCCTGGAAAGGGTTTCCTTCCTTTGTCTTTTTACTGACAGAACCAAGCTTGGTTGCCTAGCCACAGCCTGGGGAATAGTCCCACAGGAGCCAAGCAGGAGAAGTGTCTTTGTCAGGAGAGACAGCCATTTGGCAGTTATTCTGACAGTGAACAGTGGCTGAAATGGGAGTGGATGGGGGAGAGGAGCAGACCCAGCACCGAGATAATGGCATGCAAGTACTCTTGAGTGGCGGTTGATGAACCAATGGCTGATGGAACGCACTGCTCAGCCAATGGAAAGGTTAGAAATGGCCAACACGGCAAGATAATTATTATGATTCTCCATTCTGAGTTTTGTTTTAAAATGCTGTTGCAAAACCTGGTCTCTTGTCATCTTCCCAACAAAATGTATCAAAGAATCTCCTGGAACCTTTTTCTTAGTAGCAAATATGGTATTTATTCTATAAATTTTGTCTATTTCTGGTTTGAACTGTTCTTGTTCTGTTTGCAAAAAAAATCTGCCAAGGCTTTTATGACTCTTTCTTGGCATAGTCTGGTATTGATCTCAGCCTTAGCGAAAATTCTTTCTGCCTTAATTCTAAAAGTGACAAATCATCCTGCATTCTTTCAATTTCTTTCTGAGGTACCTGTGAACTACATTCCAGAATTTCCACTGTATCAGAAATCTGCTTTATCTGTCCAGAAATTTGTGTTAATGAACTTCAAAGGAGTGATTTACTACAATTGATAAGAAGTGACTTTCAGCTTTGACTAAGCAGCTTTTCTCTTGGAGCTGTTGGTGAGAAAAGATAAATTCTCTTACAACATTTTACACTTTGACAAGATTTATTAAAAAATTGGAGTTTTTGAGACTGTTGCAAAAGGCTTATTAGGAATAAAATGTTATTAAGAAAGACAGGGGGAGAAAGACTGAAGATGAATCAGGGAAATAGTTTTTTTTTTCTTTGATGAATCTGTGTATGATTAAGTTGCATAGCTGTGGAGCTGTGCATGAGAAGGGTTTGGGTGGCATATCACCAGTTTTCCAAGAGGATCTTAATTGAACAGGCATTTGTAAATTTATGACTTAATTGCTGATGTGTCATTACTATGGGGATCTATTTGGCCAGAAGAAAGTAAATAAAGGAGACAAAAGCAGAAATACATTTGGAATAACTTACAACTTTATGAGTCCCCCAATTGGTGGATATTATGTGTTGTTACCAAGGAGATTGTAAACGAAAGTGCTATCTGAACTGTTCCTGTTTAGTCTGTTCTGCCAGGCAAGAACTGTTTGGAGATTGGTTTTCTCTTCTCTCTCTCTCCCCCACCCCCCAAAGAAGGACTGCTTCTGGATTTTAAATGGGATGATGGACTTTATGAAACTTAACTATGGCCACTCCCAGAACAAGGGCAGGTTTTGTAGACCTGCAATCTGGGAAACCTGTGATGGCTGAACTCCTGAATAAACTTTTTGAACAAATCCTTGGCACATTGGAAAGTGTGGAAAAACACATTGAAAACAAGCTTGAAAAGATGGATAAGAAAATAACCCAAGATGTTAAAAGATGATGCTTTCTCTATCAGCACCTGAATGACAACTGTCATGTATATATAGTACTAGATGCAAGGCTTGTTGTAGAAGGAATTAAATGGGCACTAGAGCCACCATCCCTACCTACCGCCCAGTGCGATGTGTCGTCCTCCTGGGACCTGGGCTCATCTTGGCCTCAGGTGGAGCGCACGGCTGGTCCCTTGCCTGGCAGTCTCAGCACTCACTGGCCACCCAGGGACCTGGGCTTGTCTCGGGCAGTGGCAGAGTGCACAACCTGTCCCTTGCCTGGCAGTCTTGGCACTCGCTGGCCACACAGGGACCTGGGCTCGTTTCCACCACCAGTGGAGCACACGGCCCTTGCCTGGCAGTCTTGGTGCTCGCCTGGCAGTCTTGGTGCTCGCCAGCCACCAGGGAACCTGGGCTCATCTCAGCTGGTGGCAGAGCACACTGTCCGTCTCTCACCTCACAGCCTACTGGGTGGCAGTTCTGTGGGAGCAGGGTGTGACTCTGCCACAAATGGGGGGGGGCACATTCACCCTGGCACCGCCTCTGTGAATGGGTGCCAGAGACTGCAGCCAGTGGCTAGTGGTGGCAGTGTGAGTGGCGGCTCCCCTAAATTATGTGGGGGCCACCATGAGATCATTACACACAAGAATCCCAGAGCACAAGTCACATATTAGATTACTTAGAGCAGATTCTCCCCTAGTGCCCCACTTTACTGAGGCTGGTCATTCGTGTAAAGATTTCAAATTTGTGGCATTAGAAATGATTTGCCCACGTAAATTTAATAATGTGGATTTACAAAAATTATTATACCAATGGGAAATCTTTTGGATCCATAAACTGAAAACCATGTCTCCAGAAGGATTAAATAATGAGTTGGATTTCTCCT
This sequence comes from Lepidodactylus listeri, assembly GCA_029233225.1. Taxonomy (NCBI): domain Eukaryota; kingdom Metazoa; phylum Chordata; class Lepidosauria; order Squamata; family Gekkonidae; genus Lepidodactylus; species Lepidodactylus listeri. The sequence goes on along the minus strand of JARCFY010000001.1, from coordinate 109,230,607 downwards.
GTTATCTATAGGCATGGGTCCTTTAAGACTTGGGAGTGAGAACTGGTGTTTTTGTATTTAAATAACATTGGGAGGGGCTGTAGTAAGGCACACAGAAGAGCAGTATTGGAGTACTGATGCCCACACAAATAGTTTGAGGAATAGGACCATAGTATTGACGGATGGTGAGTAGGCACTCTTGGCCAGAATTTGGTAAGATGAAACGTATAGTTACTTAAATAAATATTGGAATTAATGTTTAAATAATATATTTTGTATTTTAGAATGGGAGACTAGCTACATCCATAAAATAAAGATATGAAATGATTACAAAGGATACTGGGTAAATAATTATAGTAAGATTTTTTTTTATTTGAAATGGTTTGTATATTCAAGTATGATATTAAATGATCAATGTGTATTGCATAACTACTGAAGAAGTAGTAGCAATGAAACGGAGGACAAATCTGGAGGACTTCGTCTCAAGCTTTGCCAAGCCTTCAAAAAGAAAATGTTTAGCTTTGTTAAAGCCTCCTAAGTAATTAGTTTGTTATTGTAAACATTGGAATGTAATCAGTTTTTTGTTCTGTAAATTATCTGAAAAATAATAAGACAGAGAATTGATGTTAGTTAGGAGTACTATTTACAATCTGAAGTAGTAGTTTTAGTAAAATAATTTAGTGTGTCTACAACCACAGCTGTGGAACCTTTTTTGGTGCCATAATCTACAAAAGATTTAATTACTAAACAACACATTTAATGTGTGTGTGTGTTATTTATTGAAATATAGAATATAAAAAGAAATCAATTCTATATATGAAATTAAGCAAGTATTTATTCAATTATCTACTCTCTAAATCCTCTTTTTTAACAATTAGTAGTTAGTATATCTATATCTAGCTGTCAATATATATTTAGAACAATGTATATGTATAGTTTGAACAAGCTTCTTCAGTAACCTTACAACCATTTGGAGAGGGGGTAGGCAGAGCAGCTGCAAAACTTAAATGACAAAGAAGAGAAGAAGAGGAGATTGGATTTATACCCCACTCTTCACTCACATGGAGTCTCAGAGCGACTTACAAACTCCTTCCCCTTCCCCTCCCCACAACAGACACCCTGTGAGGTAGGTGGGGCCATAGGCGTCAACTACGGGGGGGCTCGAGCCTCCCCCGAAATTTCCCGGGGGGGGCTCAGCCACCCCCGGCAAAATGGAGCGCCCGCCGGTGGCCAGTCAGCCGGCCAGCTGGCTGCCGTCGCCGCCTCTCCTTCCCCTCCACCCCTGGCCTGCCCTCCTGCCTCCCTGGGGTGTGGGGGGGAGAGAGGCGGTGGGGACATGGTCCGCTCGGCTCTCCCCCTCAGGAGTCCCTCGGCAGCAACTCGGATGGAGCGGCGGGGGGGACAGCGAGGCGCTGCCTCCCGCGCGGCCAATCGGCAGCCATCATGCTCAGCACCGGTTAATGGGAACGGGGCTCCTTGGGCCGGCTCGAGGGAGGGGGGAGGCAGGCCGTCACCCTCGGGTGCAGGGGATACGCAGGCCAGAGCCATCGAGAGCCTCATCCAGGAGAAAGGCAGGAAAGCATTGAAACGCAGGAGGACGACGGGGGGGGGGGAAGGATCCTCGAGGGTTCTGGGAATTGTAGTTCCAGGAAAGGAGAGAGCGGGGAAGCCAGGGAGTTGCTGTTTGCCTCGGCGAACCACAGCTCCCAGGATTCTCTGGTGTGAAATGGAAAGGACAGTTGGGCAGCAGCCGGTGAGAGCCTTCTTTCCAGGATACGAGAAGCGCGGGGGAGGGGGACAGATCACACACACACCCCAGCTCCCAATTCTCCTTTATTTTTTAACATTTAACTGACTCCCAACCAATGTTCCCTCTAAGCTGAGATAATGTGAGCCAGCTCACAGCTTTTTAGCCTCCGGCTCACACATTCTTGTCTCAGCTCCGGAAGGATGGCTCCAGGGCAAACTAATTTATGCAGCAGCCAAATCACTCACTCACAGCTTTAATGCCAGTAGCTCACAAAGTAGATTTTTTGCTCATAAGACTCCAAAGCCTATTTTTTAAAAAATACTTTTTAATTATTTTCAGAAAAAGAGACAAGACAGCTTAGAGGGAACATTGCTCCCAACTGCAGTCATCTCTCAAATGCAGTAGCAGTAGAGTTGCCAACCCCCCGGTGGTGCCTGGAGATATCCCAGAATTTCAATGATCGCCAGACTGTACATACCAGTTCCCCTGGAGAAAATGGCTGCTTTGGAATGTGGAGGCATTCTACACCTCTGAGCTCCCTCTCCGTACTCCACCCTCAACTCTCCAGGAATTCCCCAACGCGGAGTTGGCAACCCTAGCTGATCATGTTCAGTTTGTAGAAGGGTTTGGTGTCGTGGTTAGGAGCGCTGACGCTAATCTGGGAGAACCGGGTTTGATTCCCCACTCCTCCACAGGCAGCTGCTGGTGTGACCTTGGGTCAGTCACCAGTTCTCTCAAAGCTGTTCTCTCAAGGGCAGTCCTCGAAAGAGCTCTCTCAGCCCCACCTACCCCACAGGGTGTCTGTTGTGGGGAGAGGGAGGGAAAGGAGACTATAATATGCTCTGAGGCTCCTTTGGGTAGTGAAGGGCAGGGTATAAATCCAATTTCTTTTCTCCCCAGTGAGGTCCCAAGGCAGATTATGTCATTTGCCTCTCCTCCATATTATCCTCACAACAACCTCTCTGTGAGGTAGGTTAGGCTGCGAGTGTGTACCTGGCCCAAGATCACTCAGCAAGTTTCCATGGCAGAGTCGGGATTCTCTCAGATCCTAGGCTGACACTAACTTCTGCACCATGTGCTAATTTTATGATGAGTGATGTTCTGGAAAGGACTCAACCCTTCTTGTCTGGGTGGCCTGGTTTCTACAGCTTTTGGGATCAGCACGGGCTGCCCAGATTTTCCTTACATATAGCAGTGACAACGATCAAGCAGTATAAAATGAACATCTGGCCCTTTCTTTTATGGAGTCGGACCCTTTGTCTGTATTGATCAGCAGTGTCTTCCTTGACTGTCAGCGACTCTCCAGGGTCTCCGGCAAAGTGGGAACTTTTATTAATGGTTGCCAGCTCTGGGTTGGGAAATTCCTGGTATGTTTGTATATCTGTGTTGTCTATTTTTCTTACTTGAAAATAATAAAATATTTATTAAAAAAAAAATTAAGCAAGCAGGATTTTCTGCCCTCCTGAGCTGGCTGGGGATGAGCTGCCCTCCACCCCCGGCCTGCCCTCCTGCCTCCCTGGGGGGGGGGAGAGAGAGGCGGCAGGGACATGGTCCCGCGCCGCCGAGACTGCACTCATCTGCGCCCCCCCCCACATGCCCCGAGGCAAGGACATGGTCCCAGGCGCGCGCGCGCAAAGCACGCGCACACAAAAGAGCCCCCGCCCCCCCCCCGGGATTTACAAAGTCTACGCCCCTGGGTGGGGCTGAGAGAGCTCTTTCCCAAACTGTTCTTGAGAGAACAGCTGGTACAGAGCTATGGCTTGCCCAAGGTCATCCAGCCAGGTGCAAGTGGAGGAGTGGGGAATCAAACCCGGTTCTCCCAAATTAGAGTCCGTGTACTTAACCACTAGACCAAAATGGCTGTCAGTCTATCTGTACAAAATGGTGACTGATCTTCCTCACAAAATGGTGATTTTGTGCCTAAGACAGGCTCTGTCAGCCTCATACAGCTATGTCCAGGCCCATAGCTACTGCGGGGCCCATGGGGCCCAGCCCCCTAGTGATTTTTATGGGCCCCTCTCCAAGCCATGGCTCCCCCCAGCCACCTCACCCCTGTCAGTGGAGAGGATGAGGGCAGCACAAGCAGTAGCAGTGGTGGCAGCGAGGCTGGGCTTAGAGAGCAGCCCAAGCAAGCAGTGAGCATGAATGGCTCAAGGAGAAGCCCCCATCTTGAGCTTCCACTAGATGTTTGCTGCCAACAAGCCCCTGCACAGCACCTCTGGGGCTAGCCTGACTGCTATGTGCCTCAACTCCCCCAGCCCCGAGAGGAAGCTGAGGGTGGAGGTCAGGCTGCCCCTGGTGCTGTGCTGCAGGAAGAGGAACTGGGGCTCCTCAGAGAGGGAGGGAGCCAGATGCTCTGTAAGGAAGGCCTTCCCTTGCCAAGGGGTGGTGGTGGAGGGAAGCTGTGGCCGCTGGGCATTACCCCCCCCCCCCTTTGCCCTGGAGCCTGGGGGGTGCAGGACTGCCTTAGGAGTTCTAAGGAGTTTCACCAATTAAATCAAAGTTAATTTAATTAACTTTGTTTTAATTGGCTAGTGGGACCCCCCAAGGCCCCCTCCCCCAAAAATCCCTAGCTACTGGTCTTGCTATGTCCATCCTAAAAAGATTCAAGATACCTTCAAAATCTTTTTAAAAGGAGCCCTGCATGAAAAGCTCCCAAATGAAATGGCCTGCATGTCAAATCCAACCAGCTCTTTACATAAATGCACAAAAAATTCTGCAGTGAAGCAAAAGCCCCGACAAACAGCTGATTGTTGGGAACTGATCTTTTTTTTTAAGGATATTGACAATTTAGAAGTAAAATAAAGGGGAGGGAGGGAGAAAAGTGGATTGATGGCAGCAAATGGGAGTGAGGGGAGTGCCTAAAACTGATTTGCTTGAATAACATGCCTAACAGGTGGTTAGTTAAACAGAACAGGAAGCTGTGCATACACTAAGCCACTGGCAAGCACAGAGCCTATGGGGAGAGGGGAAAAAGAGAGGGAAGATCTGGCACACAAAACAGAGTCCAACCGCCACAAACTGATGATGAACTGATAAATAGCTCAACTGAGCTAAGTTCCTTGTTAACAAAGGGTCTAAAAGAAAAGAAAGGGTGGAGGTGGGAAAGGGAATTATGAGATATTTATGTATGTGTGTTGGAGGCATGGCTGTCCCTTGTTAAACCCACATCTAAAAGCCCCACGCATGATAAGTCAGCACCAATTTGCCCCCCCCCCCACTCTTTTATTCAGTGTCCAGCAAAGGCAAATACCCTAGCTTTCAAAGCTAACTCACACCAGTTCAAACCCTTGGTCCACAATCTCCCTTGCAATGATCCTCAAGCGCCTGTCAATAGGCTCCAAGCAGCAAACTCAGAAAGCAACTGTCTTCCTTAGCAGCCAGCAGAAAAGCCCGAGGCGAGATCATATCTCCTAATTAGCTGCTTCAAATGTAACAATGGCATCTGGATTGGGGCGGAATGGCGGTGCTGGTGTTTTTAGATCTGTCGGCTGCGTTCGACACGGTCGCCCACCAGTTACTGATCCACCACCTCGCCGACACGTGGGTCCAGGGGCTTGCCTTGCAATGGCTCACCTCATTCCTCCAAGGTCGGGAACAGAGAGTGGTGCTGGGGGAGCAGATGTCCCAGAGGCACCCACTGGTGTGCAGAGTGCCACAAGGGGCGGTGCTATCCCCGATGCTCTTTAACATTTACATGCGCCCTCTTGCCCAGATTGCACGGAGGCACAGGCTGGGCTTTCACCAGTACACTGATGACACCCAGCTGTATCTGTTGTTGGGCGGCCAGTCCAGTGGCACCCCAGATGACCTGGACCGGGCACTTCAGGATGTGGTAGGCTGGCTCAGGCTGAGCCGACTGAAATTGAATCCAACAAAAATGGCGGTCCTGTGCCTGAGTTGGAGTGGTCCCGGGGTGGGGATCCCATTGCCAGCCTTTGGGGGGGGGGTGCCATTGGAGCCAGCACCAAGGGTCCAGAGCTTGGGAGTGCTCCTGTATGCCTCCTTATCCATGGAGGACCAGGTAGCAGCCACTGTCAAGGCAGCCTTTTACCACCTAAGGCTGATTAGGCAGTTGGTTCCCTTCCTCGACTGCATTGACCTCATGACATTGATCCATGCAATGGTCACCTCAAGGCTGGACTACTGTAATGCTCTCTACATGGGGTTGCCCTTGTCTCAGCTCCAGAGACTGCAGCTAGTGCAGAATGCCACAGCTAGGCTGATGATGGGTCTCTCAGTGCGAGACCACATCCATCCTATGCTGAGGACACTGCATTGGCTGCCTATAGCGTACCAGATCCGGTTCAAGGTGTTGGTTTTAACCTTTAAAGCCCTATATGGTCAGGGGCCTGCCTACCTGAGGGACTGCCTTTCCCCGTTGGAAAGTACTGGAGTCAGGAGGCGAGTTGTAGGATGATCATAGCAAAGACTTTATTAAGTGAATCAGCATGTTCAGGAGATGGTCAGATCAAGCATGCTGCCAGGGCTCCAGGGCCCTGCTTATATGCCGGCCGGAGCCCCACCTCTGGCCGCACCCAAAATACCTGATAGGGGCTTAGCATATGCGCATAGTTCTGATAGGGCCTTAGGTCTTAAGTTGTAGTTCATAGGTCCCCCGCGGAAGACCTAGGCTGGCTATTGGTGGTCATTTTGGATCCAACTGTCTATTGTTCTACCTGGCTGAAGCTCAGGTAGAATCGGGCCATGTGCTCTGACCGCATGGCGGTCGCCATTTCGTGACTAGTACACAACACCCGTATATACCCCAGAGAGTGCTGTGGTCAGGCACCCAACATCGCCTGACCCTCCCCAGCCCTAGAGAGGCCAGGTTGGTGATCACCAGGACCAGGGCCTTCTCAGTGGTGGCTCCTCACTGGTGGAACAAGCTCCCAGATGACATCAGAGCCTTGTGGGACCTTATGCAGTTCCGCAGGGCTTGCAAAGCAAAGCTCTTCCACCAGGTTTTTAATTAGGAGCTGCCACTGGGGGGGAAGGGGTCTCTGGAGAATGCCGAGGGAAGCTCAGCCCGGGAAATCGACTGGTGAAGCCTCCTGACCTAGGTTTTTGCTAGGCTCTGCGCTCAGCGTTGGATGTACTGTGGGCCACTGTCTTTTTCCTTTCTCCTTTTCACCCCAAATAAATATAAATGTAGCTCAGGCATAATTCACTTACGGCTGGTCTCAATGGAGAGATAAATGAAACACTGCTGAAAATGAAAGTATTAACTTTCAATAGATCAGTGAATACTTTTGTAATTTTATGCTGAATTTTTATATTGTTGTTTTAAATTGTTGTTAGCCGCCTTGAGCCGGTAACTCAGCTAGGTGGGATATAAATCTAAATAAATAAATAAATAGTGTTAGAAAGATAGAGATGCCAGAACTCTCTGCACTCCTTTGCTTTGATCTTCTCTGCTGCTGTCCTTTTAACCCAGACTTCTATTTTCATGGATACTTCCTTATGGCTGACCTTTCTCTCTTTCCTTTTTCTTTGTCTAACCTTCATAGGGGCAAGATGTGCTCAATCTCTATTAATCCTAGCATAGACAGGTAGTTAAGAAGGATATCTCTACTCCTTCCTATCCCTTATAGTGTTCCTTATAATAAAGGACTTGTGTTTCTTTGCTGAAGCAAAAGGCATCCCATGAACTGACTTCTTAATCAGTAAAGCCATTCTGCTGTACACTGTAAAGCCTTTGAGCGACATACATTGACTTAGGAATATTCCAGATATGCTGTGAGTTGAAATATTATCATTGGTGAATCAGCCAGTTCTAGCAGGATTGCTATAACTACTTATGCAAACATTCCACATGTTGGTCCACGCCTGATGAAGACTGTTGGAAACGAATGTACCTACCGGATGTTTTGTTGATTTTGGACCTCTATTAATTATTGTATTAAATTGGATATATTTTGCAATATTTTTGTATATTATTTGTACTTTTTGGATGTATATGCCTTGCTAGGAGAGTGTGCTATTTCAGCTGTATGATTCTCTGGTCTTAACTTATTCCATAGCTGTTGTTCTCTTTGATGCTGTTCTTAATCAGTAAGGCCACCCTGCTGTGCAAACAAATAATCTAGCCAACAACTTTGGCCTGAAGAAGATCATGGAAGATGTTCCATGGTCTTTGTAGTCAAGACCAGCAACTGTTCCCCTACATTTTTGGCCTTATCACTGACAAAGTAAACTGGATCTTTATATAAAAAACTTTATGAAATGTTGGAACATCACAAACACAGGAAGGTTTGACTATATTACTAGATACTATGGATGTATGTATTATAAAAATCTACATCACTATACTAACCGTAACTGTAGAAGATAGGACCTGATTCATGGTAGGTTCTATATTGAGTTTGGAAGGACCATATTGCTGGCATTCCTAGAGATGCACACATATTAACTAGTGTTCATAATATTGCCAGCCCTATTCATTTTAATAGCCCTGCTCATATTTTTGAAATTAGACATGTCTCTGAACTTTATGAAACTGCAATCCATAATTCGGAAGTACTTGCTGTTGTTGAAATTAATGGCACAATTCCCATTCACTGTCATAAGATCAGAGTTGGGCTCAGTGACTTTCTCCTTTTCACCCCAAATAAATATAAATGTAGCTCAGGCATAATTCACTTAAGGCTGGTCTCAATGGAGAGATAAATGAAACACTGCTGAAAATGAAAGTATTAACTTTCAATAGATCAGTGAATACTTTTTCCATAGAAATTTTTCTCTTGAGATGGGCATTTTATCAGCATGGGATAGAGACATATTAATAGATTTCTGTTTGTATATTGCTGTAATAGGAAATTTAATTAAAAACTTGGCTAATAAAAGTGCAAGGCAGCCAGGAACAATAGCCATAAAATTGCAGTTAACTTTTAATCAGATGGTAGGCCAACGATATAAATGAAAAATATGCCTTAAATAATATCCAAATAAAGTGACTTTGTATATAGTCATCTGTTGCCTCCAAAATGACACCCCTAAATTTTTCTTGATATTTTTACATAATTAGAGAAGCACAGGTATTTTTACATCATTAACCTGTGAGACAAATTCACAGCCTAACACTTGAGTGACAGCAAGACATGACCCGAAAAACAGTTCTGCAGAAAAACTGTACCATCGAACTCCACAATTAAGTTAAATTGCTCTGTTCAAGCCCTAATATACCTTGGGAAGTTCAGAAGCTGATCACTGCAAGATGAAAGAGGAATGGTTTCCCTCAGGTAACCAAAGAGAATATCTATCCTGGCCTTTAAGGTTAAGCTGATAATGAGTTCAGGACTTCTTCCTTTTGCCTCATGATGTCCAAGCAAAACTTCTAAGACAGCTTTTCCCTCATAGATGTATTAGATTTTATGTTTCATGTTCTATTGTAGTTCTGTCCAATGATTCAAGCCACTTTTCTTCTTCTTGTATCACTGGTGGTGTGGAGGTGACCTAACTATGTCCATTCTTTTGCTGTGTTAGAAGTAGAAAAGACCAACATGTGTGCTGCCTTAAGTCTTCTCCTTTTCCTCCACCTTCTGTATATAAGGTGCAATATATATATTTTATTTGTTCAGACAAAAAATTCTACAAATCAACTAATTCTATAAGGATGATGATCCCACCTATGCCTGAAGCAGAAAGAGATGGTGGCATTGTAAATAGGTATAACAGACTGTATTATAGCAGACTGCTCTACCAGATAAAAAACTGCATGCATGCAAAACAAACAAACAAAAAACAAATAAATGTGCAAATTAAGGAGAAAGATTATGTCTAATCTTGTGCCTTCCTTTGTTAATTGTCAACATACTGTTCTTTGCCAGGCATGTGCCAGGGGTGAACAATGGGGTAGCTGATGCTCTCTCTTGCCAACGGATGGCAAGTTTCATCAGCTGGCACCAGAGGCCAATCTTCTGCTGGCAAGAATGCTCCTGGAGCTCTGGCAGGTTGGAGGACTGAGGCTTGCAGGGTGATAGGCCTCGCCATTGCCCCTAGCACACGGAAAGGATATGAGCGAGCAGTTTGCCAGTTTGATGTCTTCAGGTCTGAGGCGCATTATCCAAAGGTCTGGCCTATCACTGTAGAGCAATTAATTCACTATTATGTTTTCCTGAAGGAGACTGGCTTAGCTGTCCATTCTATCAGGGGTCGTTTTTCTGCTCTGGCTTTTGCCAGTAAAGCATTGGGTTTCACAGAAGTAAACAACAGCTTCAGAATTAGAGAAATGTTGGAGGGTCGGTCACGTGAAATCGGCATTCAGAAGGATGAGAGATGACCCATTTCCCCGGTGGTCCTTAAGGGATTGTGAGCAACCTGGAGTGGTGTTTGTACTTCAGGTTTTGAGGCATGCCTTTTCCATGCAGCCTCTTCACTTGCATTTTTTTGGGCCCTTCAGGTAAGTGAGTTGCTGGCACAGTCTAAGACCGACCAGTCTGGGAAAGTCTTGCAGGTGTGGGACATTCAGTGCCAGGGTAACAAGGTGCAGGTTACCATACAGAGCTCCAAGACTGATGAAAAGCATAAGGGCTCTGTGATCGAACTGTGCATCTGTTCAGATAGGAAGCTCTGCCCAGTTTTGGTCCTGTCCCATTACCTGGCTTTAATGGGAAGGGAAACTGGTTACCTGTTTAGGTGTGTGGATGGGAGTTCGCTAACCAAGCATCAGTTTGGGGCAGTTACCGCCTGAGCTTTGGACAAGTTGGGCCTTTCCAGGGTGAAGTTTGGAACTCACTCTTTTCGGATTGGCACTGCTTCCACCGCAGCTGCCCTGTGCTATTCTGCAGCTGATGTTCAGCGAGTTGTGTGCTGGAGGTCATCTGCCTACAAGGGTTACATGCGTTTCCTTGCCATTCTGTGATCTGTTTCTTGTTGGGTTTGGTGGTTCACTGTCTTCTCTTTCTAGGGGCTGTGTCCTGTGGCAGGCACAACTTTATCTTCTGGGTGGCCCACCGAGCAAACAGATCAGCCATCGGCTCTCAGTTGGGCCTAAGTCGCTGGGCCATGATTGAATGGAGAGGATGCCAGGGCCTATCCTGGGTAGGCCTCCTCCATCTTCTGTTTGAAAAGGGCACTGGCTCTCCACCCAGTGTAGTGGTTATACATCTGGGTGGCAATGACTTGGGTTTCCTGAAAGGGAAGGCCCTGCTATTGCAGGCTAGTGATGATTTTGAATTTATTCGGCGCCAAGGGCCGAATGTAATTATTGTTTGGTCTGCAATGATCCCGCGTAGGGAGTGGTGAGGTGCTTTTGACCCAAGGGGGGGTTGGGAGGGCTTGGTGTAAGGCACATCTTGAATGTTGGCTCAGGCCACTATTTGCCGCACCCCCAAATATGAGTTGAGAGTTTAGACCTCTACAGGGGTGACAGTGTTCACCTGTCAGAAAAAGGTAATGATATTTTTCTGCAGGACTTGTGGCAGGGGCTTATGTTAGTATTAAGTGTTTAGTGGGTGCAGGGGCCTAAGCAGAGGCTTGACCCTTGCAGTGGCTGATTCTGTCTTTAGAAAATCTGTTGCGGCTTGGTAAGCACCTATCAGCAACCCTGGAGGGCATAGGGGTCTGTCAGGATCATCACTGCGGCTAGGGTTGCCAAGACCTTTCTTTTCTGCAGTGGGGGGAGTCCTTTCATGGCTGGGAGACCTCTGGTGCACGCGCAAAGCATCACCCGGAAGTGACATCATCATGTTGGGCACGTTGGGGCAGGACCTCTCTAATTCGAGGGAAAACCATAGTTTTCCCTCAAATTATAGAGCGGCCCCCCCAAAAATGTGCCTGACACAATGACGTCACCTCTGGGTGACATCATCGTGCCAGGCATGTCGCCACAGCCTGGCAATTTGGGGACAGGGGTCCCCCCGGCGGCCCAATCCGGGCCAGTGGCGGAGCAGGCTGCTCAAGCAGGGGTTTTCCCACCCCCAGGGGGGGACTTGGGAACCCTAACTGTGGCTGTGTGACCAGGGATGAGGAGGACAGCCTGCCTTTTGGATTGCCTTTGATGGATCCTCTACACAAGCTGTGTGGCTGTGGTGAGGGATCATCATGGCATATTCCATGGCTGGGCTGCCTGGGTTTGAGCCATTTACAGTGGTTTCATCCCAGGGGCCAGGTGCATTTCCCATATTGTGGCAAGGGTGGGGTTTGGGTGACCCCAGGCCTTTACCATGCTGCTGTATACTGCTTGCCCTTGTTTTAGTTAATAAATAAAGTGGCCTTTATTTTCCCAACTACTGTTGTATGTCTTTTTCTTCCATCTATTGGTGCAATATGTCTAATCCTGTGCCTTCCTTTGTTAATTTTTAGGGACGTGCATTTTGTTTCCCAACACATTTTTAAATTAAATTGTAAGGTTTTGTCATTAGTTAGAGAAATGAAAAAAGCTGGAAATGAATGAATGCCCATTCATGCTGGTCCATTATCCTCTAAGCTATCCCGGTTCTCATCTTTTCCTTTCAACTTTCTCTCCCCCCACCGCCGCCATTGTGTAGCAGGCTGGGGTTTCTGATACTAATCATAGTGGCTGGCCAGGAGGGAAGGGAGCATCTAGAGGGAAGTGAGAAGATAATATTTTTTTACTTTCATGTGCTCTGTTCAGTGCCTCATCACCTTACTGTACTCTGGGAAATTCAGTCCACAAAGTGTGTATGTCATAGTATTAACTACACCACAGAGACTGCATTTCCCCAAGGTGTATTTGGTACTGTATCTGAGTGTCAGGAGGACAGAGAGAGAATTCCTGACCCTGCATGCCTATCAGCTATCTGGCAGATCACCCAGAAATGTAGAAGCCCCTCTCTCTTCCCAGGGGCTTCCAGGCTTCTGAGTTGTCTGCCAGGCAGCTAGACTCAGAAGCTATTGCAGAGGCCATTGACCAAGCCGCTGGGCCACTGCTGCTGCTGGTGGGATTGGCGGGGTGCTAGTTTACCAGAGACCTCTGCCAGGTGCCACGCAGCCTCAGTGGGGCCTGGTCATGGTCTGTCTGTGGTGATACAACTCTCCCCCTGCAGGACCAGTGGTGGTGAGCTCCCTACCAATGGCACCAGGAAGTCAGGTGTCCGAGGAGTCCGGTGAGTTTCTGATGGGCATTGGCCTCCACTGTGGCTCTGGAGCATGCACCAGCCATCTGGGGCACTGGGGGCTGGAGGGGCTCTGAGACCACCCTTGGCCACACGTGTCGGGCCCTTTTTCCTGGGTGTTGGTGGCCACAAGGCACTGTTGGGGCACAGCTGTCGCATGTGCAGCATGGTCATGGGTAGTGTAGCCACCACGGGCACCTGACAGCTGCCATCAATGCCCTTGGGGACCAGGCTGGCTGCCTGTGGCTGTGTTCTCAGGGGCATGTGGCCTGTGTGTGCCAGAGCACACTTGTCTGGGTCTGCTGCCGGTGCCCCTATCAGGCCCCTGAGCTCAGGTGCTGCCCTTATATTGTCTGGGGTTCCCACTTGGGCCCTCCGTGTCCCCTGCAGGAGACCCAGCAGGAATGGGTGCCATGGTTGCTGCAGAGGGTGGGCCACTTATCATCAGCTCCACCCTGGAGATTGATGCAGGTAGGAATCCCATCCCCCCACCCCCACCTCCACACTACGATGATGCAGGGTCCTGCAGGAGAGTGGCCTCTGTCACCTGGTGCTGCGAGGCCCTCTGGCCAGACCCTCCAGCAGCATGTGGCTGCACTGGAGGGCAAGATGGACTCCATGCTTGTGACCCATGAGTATCCCCGGGGAATGCTTGACCACATGGCGCGGGTGTCCAGGCCGGGTTGGGGGCTGTCGGGGCTTGATCCAGAAGCCGGTGGAGCAGTGGTGTCTGGCACTGTGGGATCATCGCCCAGGCTGTCCATGGCTGACCTTGTGGGTGCTCTTCCCGGCATCCCCAGCAGTAACCTATGGCCCCCCTCTGCCCCCCCACAGAGGCCCACTGTGGGTACCTCCTCTCCTTCATCCAGCAGGGGATGGGCTGCCTGCACCAGCTGCTCCAGGAGATGCACCTGGATGATGCCATGGCAGCCCAGGAGCAGGAGGAGTGGCAAGGGGCCCGGTGTCATCCCCTACGGCAACCGCCAGCAGCCAGGGGAGGTGGGGGAGGAGGCAGGGGAGGAGGTGGGGGTTGAGGGCTCATAGGAGGAGGACAGCATCCTCATGGGGAAATCAGAGGAGGAGGAGGTGGAGGGACTGGACCAACTCATCCAAGGGGAGGGGGCAGATGAGGGGGCAGAGGGGGGATGATAGCTCTAATTAGGTGGGTGGTGGGGTTGTTACATGTTGGGGTTATTTGTAGTGTAAATAAAAAGTTTGTATTATCTTACACCATTGTCCGAGTTGTCTGTGGCTGCCCCCCCTTCAGTTACGGGACACATGGGTCTGGTTGGTCAGCAAGGCATCTTTATTAGCCCACAGAGTTTCCACCACTGGGATGGATGCTGGCATCCGGGTACCACACGCTGACAGGAGCCCTGGAAGCACTGGCAAGTCTGGGATACCGACCCACCACCCTATTTCTACATGGGGACCAGTCCCCCATAACAGTCACTGCATGTGCTGGCCCCCCAGGGAACCCCACCACCCACGCAGTGTCTGAGGCCTGCTGTCCACCACCTGTCAGACTGGAGCATGTCTCTGACTCCCCCAATGTTGCACAGCAGTCTCACATGTGTGGCAGCATCTGCAGAGGGTGCCAGGGGCCTCAGGCCTCTGGCTGGGGAGGGGAGGGGTGGGACAGCCTGATGGCCAGGTGGGCCCGCCCCAGGGGAGCCCTTTTCCCAAGTGTGCAGGGTTGTTGCCCTATGGCGCCTTCCATTTCTGGGATGCCTGGCCACAGCCTCCCCGGGGGACTGTGGTGCTGAGCCCTGGCTACACTGGCTCTGGGGCCAAGGCCCAGAAGGTGTCAACTAGGAGGATGACTGCTTGTGTCAGGCCAACTATGGCATTGTTGGATGTCTCCATAATCCCCTGCATCGCTGCTTGTGCCACTTGGTCCTGCTCACGGCTGGCCCTCAGCTCAGCAATCAGCTCCTCCTGCAGTCTACAATCTTCTATCCTGGCCTCTCTGTTATCCTCCTGGGCCTGTGCTGCCAGAGCTCCCCAGTGCTCTGGAAGGCTGAGACCTGCTTCTTCCTGACCTTGCACACGGCTGCTCTCTTGGCGGGTGTAAGGTCTCCCATGTTCACATCTGGGGGCAATTCTGTGGGATCAGGCCGACATGGGAATCACTGATGTGGCTTGGCTGCTAGCAACCCCCCCTGTGCTGTGTGCTGCAAGTCCCCAATACCCAGGCCTCTCCCATGCTGCCACTCATGTTCAAGGTCTCATCCACTAGTCTCCATGGGTTCCTTGTCCTCCATATCGGCATCCAATGGTGGCTCTGGTGTCCCTGGGGGCTTCCATTACAGGTGTGAACCCCATGCTCCTCAACCCAGCTCGATGGCTGTGGCTGCACCTCCTGGCCACGCAGTGGGTGTGGTCACCGGGCTCACCAACTGTGGCCACCACCAGCCCACCACCTACCTTGGCCAGCCAGCACGACCGTGTCACCTTCCTCACCATCCCCCACATCCTCGTTGCTGCTCCTGTGCTGCATTGTGTCCAGGGACTCGGAATCTGCACAGAGAAGGGAATGGAGTCATTGCTGGTGTTTCTGTCTTGCGGCCTTCTGTGGCACACATGTGGCCCGAGACCCAGGGAGGTGTCACGAGGGGCACTCAGCAGTCCACAGGGTAACCTGGACCAGCAGTAAATAACACAAAAGTTTTTTTTTGAAGGAAGACTCCTTTAAGTCCAGCAAGTATTCATTTTTCCTCCTCCTCCAACAAAAGTCCAGATATCCTCTTGTTTCCAGGTCTTCCTCAGGGAGAACTCTTATTTAGGAGGACTGATACTAATGTAGGGGTTGTGCAATACCTTTAGTTATATAACTGGATGATACTTGGTATTTTGGGATTTGTAATGCTTTCTATGTGTTTGTGATTATTAATATGATAGTGAATTATTTATTTGAAATTATATATATATAATTTAAAAATTTAAAAATATATAAATTGTAAATTCGCTACAGCAGGATATTTTCTGATTTTTGAATTTGGAGCCGCCATGGAAATGCCAAAATGCTGCTAGCCAGAGTGGGCTGCTCATTAGGAATAACCTACACTAAACATTTACAAGGTATTTTATTAATAATGTAGATCAGATATAAATAAACCTAGTTTAACTCACTTTCTGGTATCTCATGTATTCATTCTGGGGTGCACAAGCAATACATTATATGTATGAATGAATGTATATATGTATGTATGTATGTATTATAAAATGTGTACAAAATACAAATAATCTACAGAACCATCAGGGACAACCAGACAATGAAAACTGTTGACAGAAATACAAATGAATACAAAAAGCAACAAAGTAAGGTGCACTCAACCATCCCCAGCAAAAGCAGAAATGTCCCATCCCCCCCCCCCCCCCACCCCCGGTTGGGACACTATGATACAAATTCCTTTTTCACCCTGAGGATGCAAAGCAATAAATCCGAAGCAATTTGTAAATGGCAAATAATTCAGTACGCTGATAGTATAGGAAGGAAAGCCTAAACCAGCAGTCATCAGTCTCTTGGAAACATGTGCTACAAGTAAAGCCAAAATTATGACTTACTGCCATCCTATAGTCTATATTAGGTTCTGTTCTACTCCATGTTTTGATATGATTTATGTTTCTAGTATGTTGAATCAGAGAGCTGATACCAGTATGACATTGAGAGAGGCAGACAAGAGTGCAGGACTGACAGGATGTTGTGTTAGCCAAATTGCTCTATTTGCTTTAATAAAAGGTCGGGGAATTATGATATTAATGTGATATACAGGATCATGGCCTTTGTATACCAGAATCCCACCTTATCCAGGTCACAGAAATAGATATGGAGACTAGATTACAAAAACAGTGATTTCTTTACTGAAGGATTCTTTAACTTATAAACAATAATCAAACATTCATGCACACAATACAGAACTAAGGAAGCAGAGGGGATTGATAGGGAATAGAAAGGGTGAGTTATGGGGTGATACTACCTGTCCAGATGTGTAGATGTCCATGACGAAAGGATTATGGCCTAAACCCAGAGGGTAAAGGGGTGGCCTGCCAGTTGGCATCAGGGCAGAAAACACACAGTCTGAAACCCTTCTGGTCACGGATATAAGCATTGGAAAACAATGCAGACCAATGAAAGGTCTTGGGGGCTGGTCTCAGATGAGAACAATAGATCACCTGGACCAATGATGACTCCCAGGGGTGTGTGGCATCAGGATGGTCAAGACCACAACCCTGCGAGACTTTCTGTTAGAGCAGGGTGCTGACCTGGTTTGTGTGACCGAGACCTGGGTGCGAGAAGAGCTTTTTCCCAGTTAGCTCCAGTCCTTTACCAATCACGGACTGAGGGGCGGGGAGGAGGAGTGGCATTATTCATTCAGGAGGCTTACTCCTACAGGGTGCTCCCACTGCTGAAGCTCCCAGGCTTTGAGTGCTCGGGCCTGGTGTGGGAAGCCACTTTGGCTATTTGGTTGGTGTACTGGCTGCCCAACGCACCAGCCAATAGCCTTCCTTTGCTGGTCGAGGCTGTTCCTTGGCCTGAGTTTTGTGGGTCTCTGGTTCAAGTTAGAAGTGGGGTGCTCCTTGCTATTGTGGCTATCCAAGAGTAAAGACAGCACCTCTGGCAACAGTTGATCAGGTGTGCAAGTCCTCCTGTTCCTCTCTAGATGTACCTCAAAATGTGTTTTCTGCAAGTGGTTGTAAGTGGCTTATAGGGAAATTCTGATTGAAGTTGTACTACTCTAATCCCATTGCTTTCAATGGAAATAGAAGGGTTTAACATTGTTTAAGATTATACTGTTAAATTAAAATTGTACAACAATACGCAGTTATTCACGATTATATATAGTAGTTTTCCAGTACATAATAACAGGTTAATTATAGATCAAGATGGGTAGCTGTGCTTGTCTGTCTGTAGCAGTAGAAAAGAGCAAGAGTCCAGTAGCACCTTAAAGACTAACAAAATATGTGGCAGGGTATGAGCTTTCATGAGTCACTGCTCACTTCTTCAGATACAGTTAGACTGGGAGTCCATCTGTCCTATTTATTGTAAAGTGGAGTGAGTTCAGATGCCAAATGACATTATCAGGCAAATGACAATAGCAGGTGAATAACAATAGCAGGTGTGACTGGATTTAGGTGAGATGCAGAGGGGTAATAGACATGGAGGAATCAGCATTGGTAAAACAGAAAACCTAGATCTCAGTTCAATCCAGGATGCATTTTCTTGAGCTTCATTATCAGTTGCAATTCAGCAGTCTCTCTTTCTAATCTCCCTTTGAAATTCCTTTGTAATTATAAACTTTGATTGGGACAGATGCATACCTACTTTTTGAAAACTGTTCTACCATGAAATAAATGCCCTGGTTAGAAAAAGGAACTCTGCCCATATTCTAGCCAGAAACAGTTACTGGAAGAATGGTTGGGATCTATTTGTCTAAGGTTAGGAGCTATTTGGTTAAAATAAACTCCACCTACTATAATGGCAGCTGTTGTCAGGTAGTATACTTTAGTAATCTTTGAATACTGCTCTGGATTATGTCATGTGACAATAACTAAGACAGCTGCTTAATAAAAATCATGGCTTGAATCCAGCTTTGTGGTGTTGCATATTGCATCAAGATTTCTAGAAGTATAAGGAAAGACTATGAAAATCTGTAGGTAGATAAGGTTATTTCATCTGACCTGGGGAAAAGCTGCACTTAGAAAATGAATTCACTTAGCATTGTATCCATTTGGTAACTTTTCTAAAACTGTGTGGAAGTCTGTAATCCATTTTATAGACCGGCAGATACTAATAATCCAAGTATAAGTAAATAGAATTCAACATTTCTGAAAAAAAAATTTCTATATTAGCAGAAAGTGAGATGTTTTTAAATTATAAGCATATGCTTTAACTTCAGTACATTAACTAAATCAAATTAAACAATTGCAGAGGAATTTGTCAATGGCGGCCTCTACAACACCTGGTTCCACAACCAAGATTAATTTTTAGACCATAGCCCCTTTGTCAGATGATACATGTCAACAATCAAGCACTTCTGTGAGTCCCAAGACAGAAATAAAGCAGTTTCAGAAATAAAGCAAACATCATTTTGATATTCTCAGTCTTATTCTACTTATTGTAAATATTCATAATTCAGGTGTGGGAGATTTCCATTCTGCATGAATTTAAATTCTCTTTCTAGTCCTGCAAACCTTCAGGGCATTACAGAAGAATCTCAGTTTGACATTGTAAACAGACAAGAACATTACTGGATGAAAGTGGTAATAATAAATACATTATACACAATATGATCACCTGTAGTTTATGTCTCCAGGGTCATGTTATGATAACAGAGAACTGACAGTGTTTTAAATCTATCTGGAGATTAATAACCATTGCTGACATACCTAACTACTATTGATACTCCCATAAATATAGGTCTCTGTGAAACAAAATGACCACAGAAAAGGTATTAAATTATTAGAGGTAATTAGAGTTAAAGAAAATCAATGAATTTGATTTAAGTGAAATTTTCCACATTTATCTGTCTCAGTAAACTACATAACTACAAACAGTAGATTAAATAATGACTTGTTAGAATGAACAGCAGCAGTAGTCTGAGTTCAAGAAATTCACTTTGTTGAACAGATGTAGCTTCTTGTCCCATTAAGCAGCCTACTCAGTAGTTTGTGACACCATATTCAGATTCCTGTATGGCTTTCCCTCAAAAACTACTTACTCTCGCTCCATTATTTATGAAACAGTAGGACTGCTGCAGTAAAGACAGACTGGAAGCATACACAAACATTCTGTAAACTTGACCTTTGCAGGACAATGAATCCTATTGATTCCTACTTCAGAAATTATTTTAATATCAGAGACCACTATTTTCTTCAAAGTTCTTTATAAACTTTTCTATTAAAGAGCTTATGTTGCCAATTTTATTGTGAGACAAGAGTTCATTTGTAGACTAGATTTCTATACAGATGTCAGTAGGTAGAATGTCAGATCTCACGTGTATATACAATAGAGTCAAGTTCAAGGTCTAACAGAGTTGGTTCAATTTCTGAGGGGAAAATTTGTTGTTAGTAGGAGCCCACCACCACACTAATCATATCTAGGGCAACAATTACTAGTTTGCTCCTTGAACAACTGGAAAACAATGTTTTTGAGAGGTAGACATCATTGACTAACTTTTCCAGTTGAGTGTTACTTATGCTCAGAATCATTCTTTCCTGTCAGTCCCACTACTGCTATCTGGAAGAACAAAAAAAACAAAATAAGATGCCAGAATGAGGGTGCATTCAGATGGGCAGCTAATCCTGCCATTGGCCCGGCTCTAATTTAATCCCGATCTTTTTTATCCAGTGTCACATGACCAGACAGCTCCCCCATGAATCCCTTACTGTGTGCGGATTCCATGGTGGATTGTCTAGATGGCATCCATCTGAAGAAGCCATGCAGTCCGGGTTTGGGGAGATTTTGAAAAAAATCCTGTTTGCGCATGTGCATATGTGCCTCACTGTGTACTTGTTTTTCTGTCCATGTGCAGATTTGAATGTTAAAAGCACCACCCGTGGTACCTTCCTCTATGTATCATTTCAATTAACAAAGTTCATAAATTTCATGGGCCCTTCAAAAACATGAAATTGTCCAGAATGTTTGAGTGGAGCTCTGTGGCCATCGCATGTTTACCTATTTATGCACATATTGCTAAGAATTTTTTTTAATATGGGCCGTTCAAGATGGTTTGGAGTAAGACCATTCTGACGAGCTGATTGCGCGCTGGAACAACCAGACGGGGGAAAGTCTGCCATTGGCCTATTGGAAAGCTTTAGACGACTTTCAGCAGTATCTTTAAAGTATGGCTCCCTGGCGGGGATCGACAGGCTGATCACAGAAGCGGCCCATTTCCCAGATGTCACTGTCTGGATGTTCCCTTTAAATCCAGGCACTCGTGCCTGGGTCGGATCCAAAGAGTGATCTGATCGTGACCTAACTCAGCTTTCTAAAGATCTGAAGCCTTTCTATGCTCCTTAGGGTTAAAAATAATTTTATTAGGAATATGTACTGTATTTCTGAATACTTATTTTACTTACCAAGAGCAGTTCTGGTCCACATTTCTCTGGCTAAGGATCCAAGGCAAGTTAGAATTACAATAAAACCATATCCCAAAATATATCACTTTCACTGGATATCAATGGTTCACTGGATTGCCTTAGATACAATGTTGGCTGAAATGTATTGGTTTTCCCAGATAAAGAGTGCCAGGGTAAGGAAAGACAGAAAAGGGGAGAAGATAAAGGTAGTCTAGCTGGTAGTTGGGAAGGAGAGGAGGCAGGAGAGAGGGTGCTTTTAAGGAAGGGGGAAAGGAAATTATGGGGGAACAGGGAAATTCACCCTGCAAGTCCTTGTAATGTTATAAATGTAAAACAATATAGAATTTTCTAATTTTTAAAGCATCTGATAATGAGAGAAAAGACCACCACAGGGTACTGGGCAGGGAAAATAGGAATGTGGGGCAGGGGTCCTTTAGTAAAAAAAAGAGGTGCAGGAGCTCATTAGCATAACTTATTTGCATATGCCACACCCCCTGACATCACCGGAAGTGTCAGAAGGCCACACACCTCTGACATCACCAGAAGTGTGTCAGAAGGCAATACCCACCACTCAGGCTCCACCCCCAAAATTTCCAAGGTATTTCCCAACACAGAGCTGGCAAGCCTTTCTGATGGCAAAGAAAGGAAGGAAGGAAGGAAGGAACAGGAAGGTAGGTAGGTAGGTGGCAGGGGAGAGAGGAGGAAGGAAGGAACAGGAAGGTAGATAGGTAGGTGGCGGGGGAGAGAGGAGGAAGGAAGGAAGGAAGGAACAGGAAGGAAGGAAGAGAGAGATAGAAAAAAGAGAGAGGGAGGGAGGGGGGAAGAAAGAAAGGAAGGAAGGAAGGAACAGGAAGGAAGGTAGGTAGGTAGGTAGGTGGGGGAGAGAGATAGAGAGAGAGAAGAAAGGAAGGAAGGGAGGAAGGCAGGAAGGAAGGAAGGAAAGAAGGAAGGAAGAAGGTAGGTGGGGGAGAGAGAGAGAGAGAAGAAAGAAAGAGAGAGAAAAGACAGAAAGAAAGAAGATTCCACTCAACTCTCCCCAACAGCTTCTCACCCTTTCCAGCAATTTTGGCCAAGAAACTCCAAAAGCCATCTGTGACCCATCCCGTTCCCAACAGCACCCAGGCTGCCCAGGCGAGGTCGGAAGGTAGACTGCTCATGCCCAGGGAGGCTCTCTCTCCCTCCCTCCCTGCTCCCCTCGAGGGTGCCTTACCAGGGCAGTGAAGGACAGGGGAGCTCATCTTGATCTGACAAGGGAATCTCCAGGATGGCTGGTGTCCACATCGAGGTGGAGGAGCTCTGGGTGGGAGGTGGGGAAGGCGAGGACAGCGGCCACCCTGCGCACCACCAGTGCCTGGCACAGCCAGCAGGCCAGTGAGGTCAGGTCGCAGTGGTGGGGGGTGCCGGGCAGCACCCCAGTGAGGCTGTAGGGCAGGGCAGCAGCATGGGCTGCATGGGCCAGGGCAGGGCACAGGCAGGCTGGGTCGGTGGCGGCACGTGGCAGGAGGGCACCCAGGCAGATGGCACGGCCAGCGCGGGCCAAGATGTGGGAGGGGCCAGGCTGCAGGTGGCTCTGGCCAGGCGGCAGCAGCCCCACCAGCAGCCCCAGCACCCAGTGCAACTCCATCAGTGGACCCGGTGCAGTTGGCTGGGCGCCCCAGCCCACCCCAGCCCCGCCGGTGCCCGGAGAGGCCAAGCACCACAGTGCCGGCCAGGTGAGGCAGCCTACAAGACCATAGCACAGTACTGAAGCTGCGCAAAGGCGGGTGCAGGGAGAAGGCACCGTCCCCGCCCTGCAGGCTCAGCACCACGCCACCCTCTGCTCTTGCTACTGCTGCACCCTCACCATCGTCTGGGTCCGGACACTGGTGCCGGCCTCAGGAATGGCGAGCGGGGGGGCTGGGGAGCTTCTCCCCGGGCCAGCGGCCTGCCATGGCCTGGGAATGGTGAGTGGGGGGGATGGGGAGCTTCTCCCGGGGGGATCAGGCCTGAGTGACGTGGCGGGGAGGGGAAGGCAGCCACCAAAGTTGTCTCCCAGGCCTCGCGTCCGGCACCGGGAGAATGCAGTGGTGGCCTTTCTGGGGGCGGGGCTTCATCATGTGCCTGCCCCCCAGCCTCTTCACTCCCGGAGCGGCGCTCCGCTGTGCACCAGCTCCAACGGACCCCTGATGTGGGGTAATACTGAGAAGATTTGGACTGTCCTGTACACATAAATGCTATAGATTTTGCTGTGATCTTTTTCAAATCATCGTGTGCAATCTTTCCCAAGAGTTTCATTGAAGTACCATGGTGCCACAGTATAGTACCATGGTACTGTTAGTTGTTTCAAAGTGATTAAAGTTGCTTCTTAAGAGCCTTCCATTGCCAGTGTGTTTACAGACGCATTCACAGCAGCAGTGGAGTTACCAAATTGCAGTTTCCATGACTGAATCCCTCCTTATAGTAGACAATCCCCCCACCACTAAAGAATTTTTTTTTTAAAAAAACAAACATAATTTCTGTATCTTTAGCAGGGGATGCATCAAGGAAAATCAAAGAAGGCAGTGACTGCCTGCCTGGGGAGAGACTGTTTCATCAAGGGCAGAGTTGTCACCACCTGTTCTTCCCATCCTCCCCACTTCCTGTAAAGAAAGATGTCTTTTAGATGAAGGGATGAAAGTGAGTGCCTGCCTGCTTGGGAAGAAACTAATCAAGGACGGGAATGTTGCCACTTACTATGCTTTATGAAGTAGCCTGTTAATGACAAGTAGTAATTGTGGAATTGGTGTATGCTGCCTGTCTGTGGAATTTGATTGTCTTTTGTATGTTTTGTACATTAAAAGCTGCTTTGGGTCCATACTGCATGGAGAAAAGCACATTAAAATGGCCTAAATAAATAAACAGTGCTAATATGGGTGCAACCTGGGGAAAAAAATCATACCTTATTTATTTTCAGCATTATGAAGTGCAAATATGCTTTGACAGCCATCTTTCAAAAAAGATTGTAACAAATCAGATTTGGAGAAAGACTGCAGCAAACCAGGGGAAAGATGAAAGCAGGATGGATAGAGGACAGCATCATATGAATACTGTGTTGCAGAACAGAAGCCAAACACCATTTTGGAAGTAACCTAACTCAATGGTCAGAAGAACTTATTTCCAACTCCCTAATTTTAAGCATTGCAATTCATCTTTCTGACAAAGTGCAGCATGGCTTATTTTCTTAGTTCCAGATACAGCTGGGTGACAATGAAGCTCTAGACACAAATAACCTTTCTATCATTAGGGAAGAGGGCTTTCATCCACGACTTGAGCTCAGTCATTTTGAGTTGTCATAGAGCAATGCATATAACAGAATCTGAAGACTGACTTTTAAATGTGGGAGTGCATTTATCCTAGTTAACATGCTAGGGTGTGACAGCAGGATGGCTAAAATTCATTTGTTGCAAGGACCAGATCCAACATAAATGTATTTATTGTTAAATAATTAAAAACATTCAGGGGCCAACAGTAGCCTCATTACAGAAAATTCATAAAACACAAGGGAAAACCAATGTGACCCTACTTTTTTTGGCACCTAAAAGGCTTTCTTCAGAGGTCAAGCATATTACATGCATACAGGCTCATGATACAACTTATAATTACTAACAAATCATTACTGGACCAAAGAGATGGGTTTTTTCTAATAAAGATAGAATGGCACAGGACTTAAGGATGTAAGTGAGTTCTCTTGTATTACAGCCTTATTGTAGTGCATTGTAGTACAGCCTTATTCAAAGGCAAAAATGTTGAGTAGTATCTCTACTGTATGTCTTCCAGATTTGGTCCACAAAGTACAAATGCAAATAGCAGAGCCAATGTAATATGAATTGTGTACAACAAAGGGATCTGTCTCAAGGCTGCCAGCATCAAACCATTTACCATGGAGTATCTGTAAGTACTTTGAAGTAAATAGTGTTAAAAATTGCAGCCTAAAGTACAACTGAAACTGATAGACAATTTTAGTAAAAGTTATAGCAGCAAACACCTGCGCAGGGGTTTCAAATTATTTTCAGCAATAGCATGCACCTTACAAAGCTCTTTGTATTACCCAACACAACTGGTTATGCAGGTATTTACCTCCCTAAAGAGATCATGTAAATGAAATAGAATTTTGTGACATCATAGTTTCCTGCTGCAGCATAAATGCCTGAAGAAGCTGAGGAGTTTATGAACAAAGAAACATCATGAAGCTAGTCCTGTAATTTTCTATGTGGGAGATGATTATCTGTTCTTATAACAAACAGTTCCAATGAATGTATTTACATTACACCAACTGATTTAAAGCTGATAATGTGACAAGACTGGGTGATGTGAAAATACAAAGGACTGACTGCTTCTATTGATGCTGAAGCAGAACACCAGCAGCTGAAGCTTGCCTTGCCAGCATATCCATTGTAAAATCTCAGTAAAATATTCACAGCTAGTATATTTCGTAAAATCTAGACAGACTGGGAACTCTAAATGAGCAGGGGAAATGGGTTAAAATAACCTCTACCTTGTGCCACAGAGACAAAAGCCCTACAGGTGGAAGAGAAGGAGGGGGGACAAATTCACCTAGATTTCCCCTCCTCCCAACCTACATGGCTTTTTGTTTATATGGGTTCCTTGATCTCCAGCATCAGCTTTTTGGAGGTTTCCAGAGTTTCTTGGGGAAAGGAGAAGATCCAAGTCCACAAGTGTTTATGTGCTTCCTATTATCCAACCTACTTGTTCTTTGTACGTTTCCTGAGAGAAAACTAGGAAATACTATATAGTAGCTAAATCAACACTTATTAAACTGTCTGAAAATGAGTGGCATATTTGAAATGTAAAAAAAACACAAACCTATTGGAAGATTTCCCATATTTAAAGACATAAGGAGGAATTTCACACAGCTAATATGTTCCGTTTCAGGAACTCTTCAGTAACGGTTCCTGTCAGGCATTTCACACAGAACTGTATTAGTACCAGTTCCCTAATGGAACATATTGGCCCTTTCACACAGAAATGTGCTTCTCCCATTGGGGAAGCATTCCTGAGCTGGTTTATTTTGAAACCTCCTCCCAAGCATTCTTCAGTTCTTGTACCAGTCCTGAAGCGCTATGGGGTGCTGTGTGAAATGCCCCCAAAGCACTTCCTCCGATGACTAATATTTTCACGCCTCTTTTCACTTGCGTGCGCAATCTCTGTGAATTTTTGTTAAAGAGCTGATCCAGGCTGAGTCATAAAATGTGGGGGAAGGGTGTGTGTGTGAGAGAGAGAGAGAGAGCTCAAGATCCAGGCTGAGTCTTAAAATGCTATGTGTGTGTGTGAGAGAGAGAGAGATCCAGGCTGAGTCTTAAAATTTGGGGGGGGGGTGAGAGAGAGAGATCAAGGTCCAGGCTGAGTCTTAAAATGTCATGTGTTTGTGTGGGGGGGGGGGCGAAAAGAGGCTTGAAAAGAAAGTGGCAGTCTGAAATGGCAAAGCGCTTTGAGACGGCTCCAAAACGGTAGGGGAAGGGCTGTCTGAAACGGCTGTCACTGTACCGGTTTATTCCAAACCGGTTCAGTAATGTTTTTAAAAGTGTAGTGTGAAATTCCCCAAGAAGTAATGTTTGATCACCTGCCAGATCAGTTCATGTCCTGTTTGCCAGCTGTGTGTAGGGAACTGCTTTTTCAGCAAGCTGATTGAATGTGTCCCATTTGCAGCATTACATTGCTTTCTCACATTATTACACTGTTTTTGCTGTGATGTATCTGTTACCATTCTTGCTACTGTTTTTGCTTTCACCATTGCTGTTGTGTGTTTTTTTAAGAGAGACTTTGAATTTGCATCTCCCAGATCCTGCTCCAAAACTCTAACCGCTACATTTCACTGGCTTTTGTGGGGTGACTTCTGTTGAACAATAGCCACATTCAAATCCCCTCTTAGGTATCCTGGTAACCTAAGTATATGGGAGCTGCCCAAAGGACAGAAACAGGAAGTAGTGTGGGAAGGTAGATACAGGGGTAATTGAGGAGCTCCTGAAAGATCTTGCAGTTTCCCCACCAGATACCAGGGCCTGGCACAGCTGTTGGCCCCACGCAACTTGGCCAGAGTTTTCCTGGGAAGAGGCTGCCAGGAGGAGGAAAAAAGGGAAAGCTGAAGACAGATGGCAGATAAAAATAGGTTGTCTGATGGATGAGAAGAAGAGAAGGAAACAGGGAAAGCTAAATCTATGGGGGTTGCCAGGAGGAGAGAAAGATGAAATAGTATGGGAAGGGAGATACAGGGGAAATTGAGATGCCCTATATGTGTTTACAGGTTCCTCACAGTGCAAGTGGGCCCAGCCTGGCAGGCATCATGGAACTCAGCTCAGCCTAGCAGCTGGCTTGGCTCAACTGCACCAGACTTTTCATAGGGAATGAGTGGCAGGGAGAAGGAAGGTGGGAAAGCTGAAGACAGGTAGCAGATAAGTTAGGTTGGTTTGTGGATGGGAAGGAGAGAAGGAAGCAGGAAAAGAGGAAAGGCTATGGGGACTTTTAGGGAAGAGAAAGAAGAAATAGAAGGGCAGGGGGAAATGAGATGGCCCCTGTAAGTCTGTGCAGAACCCCTGCTAGTCACAATCTATTGATTCCATGCCACTTGCAACCATCTCAGTCTGGTTCTTTTAAAACACTCTATTTATTGTATTGTATTTATTTAAAACATTGATTAGCCACCTTTCTACCTAGAGGCACTCAAGAGACCTTACAATATAAATACTATTAAAAGCTTCAAAATGTTTTAGTTTACATGAGATGGGTATCAGCACCATTTCTGTCCTTTCTCCTGCCTGCCATTCTGGTATAGAGAAGAAGACTCTATGGAGAGGAAGACAGAAATTAGTGGCTGGCACTGATACTAGAGTCATGTCTAATGCTGCAGATAGAGAAGAAGAGCAGAGAAAAAGCATCTTAAATGGAGCTTGGAGGTGCTTGGACCACATACCTTATAGTATACCAGTCAGAGGGCAGAGGCAAGGAAGATCCCTCAGAACTATGACCCGTCCTTCCTCTGCTATATCCCCCTTTTCTCAGATGCTGACTAAACTGTTGACACAGAGCAAAAAGAGTCACTCAAAATCTCAAGCATGCAGTTAGGCCCTGCAGCTGGCCATTGGGAGACAACAACTTTCTCTTGGTAATTCCATTAGCATTTTCTCACCCCTTCAACTTGAATTAAAATGCTTTTCAAAACTCTCCCCTCTTCTTGTTACCAGCTCTGCTGTCTGATGACTGGGTCTGGTTAATAAGCCCTGACACTGCCCTTCAACAAATAAAATATGTCCATCTCAGTCTTGAGGTACATTGCTCGGTCCACCTCATATCTGTGATTCATTCATATTTTCAGCAGCCATTCACTTAACTTTATCCCCCACTTCTACCTTGCTCCATTTAATTAGCAGCACTTTTTCTTGGCTATGCTGTTTCACATTTTGCATGATTTTATTTGCTATGCTAAGGTGATTATAGAAGAAGGTTTCCCATCTAGATTTAATATTCATCTTTCTAACCAGCATTCCTTTCCCCCCCCCCCCCCCAGGTCTCTCAGTCATTCTCTTTTCCACTCCAGATGGTGTATCATCTGGTCTCCCTTTTGGTATCTCTAGTTATCTTTTATATATCTTCTCTAATGCTAGAGCTTTTACTTTTGTATCTGTCCTTTTAGCTTCTCTTCGAGCTATTTTATGTTAATATCTTATATGTTGCATTCTGTCAAATTTCACAAGCTAAAATACAAAGGAATTTGAAGATTGCTTCATGTCAAGATTGCTCCCAAAGAAGCACTCTAGTGTCTTAAAATGAAAAACAGGTGGAATTTTTTGTTGTTGTTGTACAGGTGAAAACATCCAGATGGTATATAGCTACTATTTCATTGTTCAGTTAATAGTTCTAAAATGACCTTGTATGCTACAATACCCTAACCTGGATGGCCCAGGCTAGCCTGATCTTGTCATATCTTGGAAGCCAAGCAGGGTTGACCTTGGTTAGTACTTGGATGGGAGAGCACCAAGGATGTCCAGGATCCCTACATAGAGACAGGTAATGGCAAACCATTTCTGTTTATTTCTTGCCTTAAAACCCTACAGTCAAAATCAGCTACAACTTGACAGCATTTCCCACTACCACCATGTTACAATGTGTGGAGAAAAGCAGGTTCACAAATGCAGTTGCAGTTCTTATTGTGAATGATATTCAAAACAGGATTATATACATCCTGAATGAGAGATTTGCAGCTTATCTTTTCAGGAATGATAATATGTATGGAAAGCAAAAGTAGTCAGGGTTGTTTTCTCTTAAGGGACAAAAATAGAGTTTCTACAATATCGATTTTGTTAAAAATGAACAGGAACTAATTGTCTGTGACACCCTACCATGAAAATGTGTGTAGTATACTAAACCAATGTTACTAAAGAATGTTGCTGAGTAATGCATCAACCGGGACAAGTGACAAAAACCCAGCATATCATTTTTCTCACCATGCAGTTCACTGTCCAAGAAACTCATGTGAGGCCTCAAGGTATAGTACTGTGGGGGTTCAGTTTATTCCCACTATCCACCCATGTCTATCACTCTATTTTGTTTCCACACCAACCTCTTCAGAGTTAGTTTTTGTAACATTTCTGCTGCCAATTCCCCAAATCTTTACATTATTTAAGGGAGTGGGGATCTCATCCAGCCAGGAAGGTTGTAGATGTTGCTGTGCATGCATAGTGCAACTGAAGCATCCAGGGATTATTTAAGCTGCAGGCACCAAGATATCTGAGGCTCTGTTCACTTGTTACAGTGACTATGCATACGTTCTTGATCTACATGCATACATATCTTTATAAGAAAGCGCCAACACATATTCACTAGTACCTGCATAAATGTGGGGTTTGCATCAAATATTCAGCTGTACATGTGTTGAGTATAATATAAAAATTACTTAACACACATTTTTAAAAAAAATCAAGTGTGCACTGTACATAGATGGAATGTGTTTAACTTATGAACAGGGCTTGTATGACTTGGATTCAACCATGTCCAAAGTTTTGCTAGAGCCTTCCTGGCTTGGACATGATTTTCTGTGCTGCCTTTGGCCGCGGTCACACGGCCCCTTAATGCGGGAGGAAGGCTGCTTCCTCCCGCATTTAAAGGGGCCATCCACAACGGCCCGCTGCGAGTCCCGCAGTGAAGCGGGCTCCAATGCGGGTTGCTCCCGCATTTACCGCCCCCGGGAAAAACTAGTGTTTTCCCGGGAGTCGCAGGAGCAACCCGCATTTGAGGTTATCTGGACAGCCCTCTCTCGCAAGCATTGCGAGAGCAGGGCTGTCCAGATAGCCCCGCTGGCCATTTCCCCCCCCTTTTTCACTTGGGCGCATGGCTATCCATGCGCCCAAGTGTAAAAGGGGGGGAAAAAAACACCCCCGACTTACCCAGGCTTAGCTTACCCAACATGTGTTTTTGGCGGCGGCAGCCACGACCGCCGCCGCCCTTTCCGCCGCCGCCCCCGCTTCTGCCTCGGCCGCCGAATCCGCCACCCTTTCAGCCACCGCGGCAGCCATGGCCGCCGCTTTTTCAGCTGCCCCCGCTTCCGCCGCGGCCGCCTCCACTGCGACTGCGGCCTCTGTTCCCGCCACGGCCGCCGAGCTCAATGCAGCAGGGGTTGGGATGTTTAGACATCCCAACCCGCTGTTAGAAAAAGCGGCCCCTTTAAATCCGGGAGCCCTCCCGGATTTAAAGGGGCCATGTGACCGCGGCCTTTGACTCAGGTAAATAATGTGAAAGGGGGCCTGTTTGGACGGTTTCCTCTAGGCCAAAATATCCATAGGCCCAACAGCATAAGTTGGTGGGCAATAATAATGAACATTGTGAATCAGGACTAAATGAAGACCTGACTGGCTATGTATAGGTTAAGTTTAAAAGTGCTCTGCCTCTTCCCCCCCCCCCAGTTCTCCCATTTCTTACTGTCCCTTCTCCCTCATTTCCTGCCTTGGGTTGCCAGCCCCCCAGTCTGGGCAGGGGTTCCCCTGCTTTTGTGGGCTCCTCTTTGTTGCTGGCCAGTTGGCCGGCAAAGGGAATCCCCACTCGAAAATGCCCCAGAATGCAACATGATGACATCACCTGGAAGTGACATCATTATGTTGCTGACATTGCATGGCAACGCTCTTAACTTTTGCACAAAACTCTATGGTAAATTTGGGCTCAAACCATAAAGTTTTGCTAAAAACTAGAGCATTGTCATGCAACATCATCAACATGATGATGTCACTTCTGGGTGACATCATGGTGCCATGTGCATGCAGAAGATCCTGGCAAGGCCCAAAGATCCTCCCACTAGGGAGAAGGTAGGACCTGGCAACCCTATTCCTGCCTCTCTTCTTCAGAAGGTTAAACCAGGTTGCACACAGACTGGTGACATTACATCATCCCTCCTCCTTCACCACCTCTGTATCAGATCTTTTAAGACCTCACTTCCAGTCACCAGGACTGATTTCTCACAAGGAGCTGTGGCACCGTCGCTCCTCCCTTTCCCCCGGTTCCATTGGTCAATTTCCCACTAATTGCTGTGTGGCCGCATTTTGATCCACGGCTTCATGCAATTTTCCCTGTGGCTTCTAGATCCTCAAAAAACAGGATCGAGAAGCTGCAGGGAAAATCACACGAAGCCACGGATCAAAATGTGGCCATGCAGCAATTAGTGGGAAATTGACCAGTGGAACCGGGGGAAAGGGAAGAGCGATGGCGCCACAGCTTCTTGTGAGAAATCAGTCTTTTAATTCTGGTTCACATTTGCATACTCTGAGAGAATATAACTATGGCCAAGGACAGGTTGTTATATATAAACAAAATTCCTTTTTAGTTATTTAGACATTATTGCTGACTATTTGAAAGGGCATACTTCATGTTATTTTGAAAATACCACATTCATATTATACAGTGTGGTTATACATTGTGGTTACACTGTCTCCTTTAAAGAATATTAGTTCATAGATATTAGAGTGCTGGCTGCTTATGATAAACAGGCTTGACTTTCATTCTTTATCTGGAACCTCAGCCTGTAGTGTAAGTAACAACTCTTCCATTTATTTTTTGTAAAGCATCTTTCCAATAAAAATCACCATGTTATATTCTAACAACTTTATATATCTATTGTTTTTAGGAATTATCTAAAACCTGTCTGCCCCCCAAAAAAGAACAGATATGTGAGTGCAACACAGTTTCGACCACTCTTAGGGCCAAAATGTGTCTGGCTTAATTGTTATATATCTTTATGTAAAACCATTGTTGACATCCTGTTATCATTGTATGTGCAACTCCAATTGGTTGCTGTATATGCCATTTATTCTTTATGTCTTTGTGTTGTTTTTAACTTTGACCTGGAGCACTGTTCAACAAATATTTATATTATCTTTTATAAATAGTATAGTTAGTTTTGTGTAGTGGTTAAGAGCACAGATTCTAATTTGGGAGAACCAGGTTTGATTCCCTACTCCTCCACATGCAGCTGCTAGTGAGACCTTGGGTCAGTAATAAGTTCTTTCAAAGCTGTTCTCTCAAGGGCAGTTCTCAAAGAGCTCTCTCAGCCCCACCTACCTCACAGGGTGTCTGTTGCAGGGAGGGGAAGGGAAAGGGATTGTAAGCCGCTCTGAGAATCCTTCAGGTAGTGAAGGGTGGGGAATAAATCCAATTTCCTCCTCCTCTTCCTCCTCTTCTTCTTCCTCAACCTCTTGAGTACGTAACTTGTTTTTCAGGTTGGGTTTGTTTCCCTTTTGTTGAATCCAAGGCTGAGGACAGACTGGCAGTCTGAGCCGCTCTGCCTCCACTTCAAAAGCGGAGTCAGCCCGGATGCATCGCGTCTGGCGCCGCGCTCCTCTCGCCTCCGGTGGGTGTGAACGTGCGCCGGGAGGGGGAGCCGCGTGGCGTTCGCACACCGCCGTAGGAAGCTGCCCGCAGTCTGAACGCTGTGAGCAGCTTCCTTCCGGTGGCGTGCAAACGCTGCGCGGCGGGGGCAATTCCCCCTGCCTTATTCTGCCACGCTGCAGAGGCGCGGCAGAATACAAATCTGTCCTTGGCCCTATATTTGTATCAAATATTCCCACTAAGTCCATGAACTTCACAGGGTGTAACTGTGCTTATGTTTGCACTGTGAAATTCAGGCTGGGTTTCAGTGGCAGAGCAGAATGTTCCAGGTTCAATCCCTCACGTCTCCAGTTTAAATGATCTAGATAGTGTGTGATATGACAGACCTCACAGTATTTGAAACACTGGAGAACTATGACCTGTCAGAGAAGACAATGATAAACCATTGGTCTTAATCAGTATAAGGAAGCTTCATATGTCCTTTGTATAATAAAGAGAAAAACAATCCCCTAGAAACAAAACAATTTAAACCAGAAATAGCAAATGATTGAATACAGGATTAACAACCCTGTCACCCAATAACCAATGATGGACCTCAAAATTTAACAAGCTATCCCTACCCATTAAATACCTTATTTTCCATCCAGTGGCTTGAAATCATTTATTGGCTTTAATTGGGCAAGATGACTTCACATGGATCATTAGTTCCCTAAGTGGTTGAATACTTGACTTGCTTATGGCTATGAAGGTTGATTAGAATTTATACTACCAGATAGTGAGGGAGAGCACTGAAGACTTATTTTTCATGTCCTTTCTACATATACCTTCCCACATATACCTACAACATGCCCAGAAATAAGTATGAAGTAA
Organism: Lepidodactylus listeri; assembly: GCA_029233225.1. Taxonomy (NCBI): domain Eukaryota; kingdom Metazoa; phylum Chordata; class Lepidosauria; order Squamata; family Gekkonidae; genus Lepidodactylus; species Lepidodactylus listeri. Next base: position 109,197,004 of record JARCFY010000001.1, on the reverse strand, counting down.
GCCAGCAGGATGCTTTCTGCACTCTTATGGGGATCTATACAAATAAACATGGTGCTGACTGTGTGAAATGAACTATTGCATGGGGTAACCAGAGGGAAAATGACTGCAAATGCTTCCAGAGGCAATTGAAAGCACAAGTTTCTGAGGTTACCACCTCCAGGCCAGGAGGTTTTCCCAAAGCACAAAGACACTCACATGCACAAAGAGCCATGTCATCCTTTATGGCTAGAGACATATACCCACTGACTCCACAAGTGTATAAACTCCATACACGTACAGAAGCTTAGTTCCCCCTCCTTTCAACTTCCTCCATTTGGCACATCAAAAGGACATCACACAGGGGTGTGAAAAATCTAGAGTTTTACCCCAAAAGACCTTTATCATTCATGTAAATAACTGCTGTGAATTTTTCAAAATAGCTGGTGTACAAACCTGAAAAAATTATTGTCTCAAGCTCCATTTTCACTAATCTAGATACTATAATCAAAAAGTTTTTACAATGCTTTGAACTCTTTGACTGAAGTCTGAACTAGTAGAAGCCAAAAACAAATGTATACCATTGCCTGCTGCCTGCAAGAACTCAACCTCAGTTATTGAGGACTATCTCAGTACGGACCACAATATGATTATGACCTGTAATCAGTTACTTCAGTATGCTTTTTCTTTACAAGGAAAACCAGCAAGGGAGACAACAATGTTTGAAATTGTTCAAAGGACCTATCAATGCTGAAACACAAGCCAAGATCGAGAGTAAATAGTGTGCACGCAGGGCTTGCCTCTTCTGTACCAAGTTTCTTGAGTTATGCACTGGGACTTATCCAAATGCCTGTAGAAGGTTTAGAAGTTCCATAAGAATTTAGATAAACTTCTTTAATAAAATATGTCTTTTAAAAAGCATTTGAACAAACTTAAAATTGCACTACAAATGAATATTCACATGCTGTTATTAAATTGAGCTTGCATGATGAGCAATTAGCAAATTGGATTGCAGGACCTTCCCCCCCCCCCCCCCCAATTATAAATGAATGTTCAACCTCTAGAGAAAACAAAATGCTGAGAAATCAAATATTATTTCAGTCAACATAATTGTCAACAAGTCTTCATTTCTCTTTCTCTTTCTCCTCCTCCATCTTGATGTGACACCAGCTTTTCTTTCTGGCTTTGTATGGACCACTAAAACAAGTTTTGGCCCTTTAGCAATCAAAGGCAGAAAAGCCCGAAGAGTGAGCAGGAAAACTGAATGAATCATAGTGACTAAGGAGAATAGCCATTTCTTGGGGAAACTGAGCCTTGTCCAGCACTGGGCTATCAGGTCATTAATCACAGCCATTCAGTGATTTAATCATTTATCCATAAAAAGATCCTGCCGTATTAGCATTCTACCAAAGATGGAATTTTACCCATCTTTCCATTAGCCACAAATTGGCCAGACTGTCCCAATAATTATAATTGTTTGTACTCACCCACAAAAGCCACAAATCACTGGTTATTCCAATACTGACCTCACATACATCCTATCCCTGCCTGTAACCCCCCCTCCATTTCTTCTTTGGAAATATTCCCAGAATTTACTATCTCCACTTCCCTTTCATCTAGTCAGAAGATATACCTGGCTCAACCTCTTGCCCTCTTTCCTTTTACCAGGCTTGTAAAGAAAGGAACCTATTTTGTTATTGATGCAGATATTTTGCCATATAACTCTAGCCACTATCTGCTTCTAAACTGATAATTGCCCTGCTCTGACAAACCGTTAATTTATGAGCATGGGCTATTCTGGACACCCATCATGTGTATCTACTTCTCTTTCTCCCTTCAGATTACTTTGAATTATTTGCTGCATGGACTCTTGGACACCTGCCTTGAAAACTGGACCTTTATCTGTACCTCTGTGCATAGATAGCTATAGCCCCTCTACACTACTCTACTTCTGTGACCTCTTGCTTCCTCTTTTGAGTGGCGTACAGAAGAAGAGGAAGAGATTGGATTTATACCCCACCCTTCACTACCTGAAGGAGTCTCAGAGCGGTTTACAATCTACTTTCTCTTTCCCTCCCCACAGGAGACACTTTGTGAGATAGGTGAAAGAGCTCTTTGAGAACTACTCTTTAGAGAACTATGACTGATCCAAGGTCACACGAGCAGCTGCATGTGGAGGAGTGTGGAATCAAACCTGGTTCTTTCTGATTAGAGTCCGTGCTCCTAACCATTACAACACACTGTCTGCATCCTTTAAAAGTTTTTTAGTGCTAGGTATGACAATGAATGCTTGAAACTGATTTGATACTGATACCACTCACTAGTTCTCAAGCCCATATCTTTGTAGTATTTTCCTCAGTAAACTATGTTCCTGATTTTACTCTACCCAGATTCTCTGTTTCCTTTTGAGGCTTGCACAGGTGTATCTTAACATCATCAATAGATTCCTTATAGCCAGTTGGCTGGATCATTGCCCAAGGGGTAGGCATTGCTTCAAGCCAGGTGTAGAAGCCAAAGCAGCAACTCCTTTTGTACAGTAGTGAGATATTGTGACATTTCTTCCTTGGGTGTATTTCTTGTTCTTTGGGGCCAAATAGGAAATGACACTGGTCTTTCCATGACACAGGTTTCACATGTCTCTCTGGCCACATATAGTCAATCAAAAACTTCTGAATTTACTTGAAATATTTGTCTTATATTAAAAAAGAATTCATAGCTAGAACATTTTCCCTAATATTTGATTTTGTTTGTAGTTATATTTCCCTCTTTATTTAATAAAAGGTTTAAACCCCATAATCAGGTGTGTAAACGTTTTGGGGGGGGGGGCTGAAGTCTCACTGGGATTTCACACTGCAGGCAATTCCCCCATTGAGTTGCTAACCTCTTCTTTATACTTCTATTTCTTTTATGGCAGCTGTATTAAAGAGAATGTCAGCTTTATTATTTCAGTGTGACAGATGAGTCTATCTGGTTTAGAGAGTAAATAAGAGACAATTGTTAGAATGTGTACATGCCTATGGAGTTTTGTTGATTTATTGCCTCTTGCCCAGGAGAGCGAGATGTAATTTGAAAGAGGGGTTGTTGATAGCTGTGTTGGTCCATGTAAAAGTCCAAAGCAAGACTCTGGGTCCATGTTGGTACCAATCAAAATGACACAAAACATTGTGCATGCTTTTAAGCTTGTTAGAGCCCTTTGTCAGATCATATGTCACAATTAAAAAAAAAAAACTTAGGGTGGGAAAAATAATTTCCAGGTTAGGGTCAGTCTGGAGAAGTGAACTATGACTCACAAAGTCTCTACTGAAATAAATGTTATTAGTCTTTAAGGTGTCACTGGATTTTTGTTCTACCAAGGTCTTATGACCCATTCTTCCATTTTAGAAGCCAGCACCATTTGAAGCTGAAATATACTGGATTCAGATGCATAGAATGATCAGCTCATAGTTCATTAGTGATTATAGCAAGGAGAAAGAAGACTAGCTATCCCTGGCTGAAGCCTGGTATTTATGCCTGAAAAGGATCACACCCCAAACATAACCCACTCCCAACGATAGGCTATTTACACTCTATTGTTTCCAGATTGGTTTCGTCTAGGATCCCTGTCTCCCTACTGGCCCATTCTAGGGTCCTAGCAAACTATTGTTATGTGTCCCAAGCTAAGTCCTTTTGCAAGTAAGTTCAAGCTCAATACATAACAGAAGCAGCACATAATGTAGACTTGACCAGGATTCACCATCACGTCCTAAGGAATTCGAGCATTTAAAAGAAAAACTGTAACATCCGGTCTGATGGAGGGAAGATTTCTGCTGAACGTGATAGCTCACACAGAATTGTGTCATTTGCTATATGTCATTTGACAAGTGCTAGTAAAGGAAATTGGATGGGTTTTGTTTCTTGCTCTGTGGCTGCTTGCAGCTTTTTTCTCAAATTGTTCCCAGCAGCGGGATTTTACATGGTTGCTTTACACTTCATAGATTTGTGATGGGATTCACACCAAACCTCTTTCTGCTTCAAGTACTCCACTTTGTTATTGTGTAATTCCTGTAATTTTCCATATAATTCCCCAAATTATTTCCAGCTGAAGACATGGGCTTTGACTCATGAAAGATCATGTTGAAATAAATGTTCTTCATCTTTAAGGTGTCACTAGAGATTTATTTTGCTACAACAGATTAACAGGGCTACCCCTCTGCTTAACATAGGATTAGTATGCCTGTACCTTCATCCGGTTTCTCAAAAGTGTCATTTGTAGGATAAAGACTTTTCTACAGTCAACCATGGTGCAAGTCAGAGTTCAGTCATACAGCTAGTGTACATGGAGATAACACAGTTAATGAGTTTCTCAAAACAATGTGAATTAGAATACATTCAGTGCTGAATAATCCTAGCAATGTATGCATGGACTGCACTTGTTCTAATTAATATTTTAGTTAGCTGTGATACATATATTGGTAATTTATGTAATAAAGAACTGCTTGACATAATTCATTTCTGAACTGCCTTTTTGGCTTTTGGCACCTCTCTCTTCTAGACTGGGCCACACCCCTACCTAGGTTTGTTCCTGCTCCCTCTGGAAAATTCAGAAGTCTATGACCCTGGCCAAAATAAGAAATGTTTCCTGATTTAACAATAGATTTCCTATTGTTTCCTGATTTAACAGATGCTTGGACCTGGAAATCCAGCCCCTGTATTGGAGGTTATGCTGTGGAGATGATTACACAATAAGCAATGACAGTGTTATGGCAGCATTGTTCATCTCCAGAAGGGTATCTCACATAAGGAGCTATGCTGAATAAGACATTTGGAAATAACATCCTCTATATTTAATTACATAAAACCAATCATTTCTGAAGGCTTAGATCACCCTTTTATTGTGTGGCACTGTACTGCACATACTTAGAATTAATCACAAAGACTAATAAGGGCATAGTAGGAAACATTTTTGAAAGACCCCCAATGGCCACAGCTTTTATTCAATAGCAAGATGATTTATACAGAGATCACACTGTTAGGAGAGAAAGTATTGTGAATAAAATCTATTCTCAGATTGCTGGTTGCATGGGGGAGGGGGGTTAGCTTTGGGTTGTGGTCACACATGCCAGAGAAAGTGTGGGGGGGAGTGAGGCTATTTCCTCTGGAGGAATTTGACCCGCAGCTGTGAGAGCCCACCTCCCTTTGAAGCTGCAGGTGCAGCCCATCAGTGTGTGATCAGATGCAACTGTGGGTAAGTCTGGGGGGTTTTGTTGCTGTTTATTTCCCATGTGCTTAAATGAGGAATCGAGGAATCGCACTCTGCACAGAAGGCTCTCTATGGAGTTTGCGATGATGTGCATACTGAGCAGGGGGGGGGCAATGGCATGGAGTTGAGATGGCCTAATCAGACCATCCTGACAGCATGAAAGTGCGCTGGAGTGATCAGATGGGGAAAGTCCACCCGTGGCCCGTCGCAACCCATTTACTACTGGATTTCCCTCAGTTTCTTTTAACTCAATGGTACCTGGCCCTGCAGCCCTACTTGTTCCATGTAGTACACAGAGCTGGAGGCACCCATCTTAATGTTGACCTTTTCTCCTAAAAGGCTAAGGAAGATAACAGAGAAACTGTGGTGGAGGTAGCAACAGCTATCCTGGAAGGGGTGCCCGAGGCAACCCTGATGGCCACGGTGGTCTGGGAGGCATAAAAACTGAGCTGTGGCTGTTGGGCCAGGCAACCACTGGGGAAAAGCTCAAGACAAGACTGAGAGCTGACCCATAAGAAGTGTGTGGCCCAGGATGCCAACAGTAGGGCATAGCTGGCTGCTACACATGGCAGCTTGTAAGGTTGCCATCCCCCAGATCCAGGTGGAGAATCCCCTAGTTTTGGGGGCTTCTGCCCACTGCTGGCCAACTGGCTGGCAGGGGAAACCCCACCTCCAAACAGCAACATTCCCACCTGAGGTCCCCAATGTGCTGACATCATGCTTCTCTTTTATTTTTTTCCCCAGGCAGTTAACAGTTGCAAAGCTCTAGGTGAGCATGTGCATGCCAAGAAGGCTCCATGGTCATCATCAGTACTTTAAGTAGGAGAAGGGAGGAGCAGGAACGCTGCTTGCTTACATGGAGGCATCCATGCCACATAATGGTAGTAACACAGGAGTCTAAGTAAAGGCAGGGAGAAGGAAGGAAAGTGGGAGGGAGGAGAATGGAGTCACTCTGGAATTCTTTAATTCTCAAAGTCATTCATTCTGGATGAGCCCCACAATGGGGCTGAGTAAAAAGCCAAACCATTCATTGCATTTTTTAAAAAAAGTCAGGGGAAAGGCTTGACTCTCCCAGCAGCCACGTAGCTAAAGGAGACCCTGATTAAACTGGGAAGTTACCAGTGGGGCAGGGGATAAAGACTCTTGCCTTCCCCTCCAAGCCAGTTTCCAACCTCAAATGGGCAATGTGGGGAGTTATTTCCCCCTTACTGGTTGTAGTATTCTATGAGACAACAGCCCTTTGTCCCCTGAAGTCACAATACCCAGCTCTATCAGTTTCTTCTTTATTTTTAAACAAACTGCTGCAGCCTCTGGCTGGCCTATGAGAGAAAAGAAGGGGCTGAGAGCCTGGTAGGGACCATGATTATGTCATTTGTGGGTTAAGTCAGCATGTCAGGAATATCCGTGCCAACTCCCAGAATCCCCCCACCCCCGATCCCTGTTGGCAAGATGAAGGGACCTGACAACCCTACAGCTGTGTGAGTCCTAATATCCCATTAGGACTGAGATTTGATTTGGGTAAGGTGTCTGGAGGCTGGAGGGTTAAGCAGGCAAGATGAGGCCCTTTCAGCCCATGATGTTAAGGAGCTAGGAAGTGACCAGGAAGTGAGAGTGATAGGATGCAGCTAAAGAACTAAAAGGATATGTGTTGAAACATGGTATGCCAGGGTAAAGCAGACTGAATGCTGTAACTTGACAGGACTAATAAAGCTGATGCAAAAGAGTTGGAGCCTAAGCCTCTTGATTGACCACATGAAGTCTAGGCATCCACCTAGCCTGCTATAGGCCACCTCATTGCAGGTGCCTAGACTTGCCATGCCTACTCAGATGACCACCACACTGGAACTAAGGGCTCACTGTAAGAGAGTGGGGCATAGCTTGTACCCTGTGTCTCAACAGTGCCATAGTACAAAATGGTACAAATAGTACAAAATGGTACAAAATAGTATGGTACAAAATAAGCTTAAATACAAACACTCCCAATGGATTAAAAATGTCTTTGACTTTCGGTTTCAGGCACTTTAATGGTGGGCGCTTCTCTCTGCAACTGCAGGAGAGGCGACCCGCTCTCGGCAGGTTGAAGGGGTTCCGGACTGGTGCCGGACCCCCAGGGAGCCTAGGGAAGGGTTCCTGCCTGGGGTGCTTGAAGGTAGCCTCTCCCTGCGGAGGCGATCGCGGGATTGAGGCTCCTTTTTACCCCTAGAGGTTCGCCTGCCGGAGGAGGCCCTCGGGCTGCTGGAAGCGCTGCTGTGAAGCTGCAGAAAATGTAGAGTGGAGAGGTGATGGTCTACCAGATATGCAATGGCTGAATCATGAGTCTCCTGATCTTTTGATATGAAGCATAAAGGGGTGGGCAAGGAGGATCGGATCCCCCCACCCCCTCCCTCATAACTTACTCGGAGACTTCCCACGGTCTTGTTGCTGTTTTGGAGGCATTATAAATGCATTGGAGAGCTGGATCACATGTAGCAGAGGAAGAGCTTGCGAAAGGCATCGGCGTGACAAATCGAGAATGCCCCCTTTGAGATCTCTTATCTATTTGTAAACAATCGGCGCCAGCAGGAAGTAATGGCGGGGAGAGCTTCTCCAAAACCTGGAAGTTCGCTTCCTATTTTAAAAAGTGGATCTGAGCTGAATGCGGTATTGACGGCGGCACTGCCACCCCTAGTGGACCAACTGGCTTCAATCAACACTAAACTAGAGATGATGCAAACTGAAATCAGAGAGTCAAACAGAAAGCAGGAAAGGCTCCAGCAGGAACTCCTAGATGTCAAAACAACGGTTGAAAAAAATGATTCAAGACTGCAGAAAACTGAAAAAGAAATATCTTTTCAAAGTGATAACGTATTAAAGCTTCAAATGGATCAATCAAACTACTTCCTAAGATTTCAGAACGTTCCTGAGTCAAAAGGAGAGAATCTGAAGAAAATATTAAGTGATGCATTGGCACCTTTGACAGGATGGCAAGCAGCGATAATTCAAAGCGACATGGATATGACCTATAGGACATATCCAGAATATGTTAAAAAGAAGAAACTGCCAGGTGAAATTGTGGTGAGATTCTCCAAAAGATCAACCAGAGATCTGGTGTAAAAGCCATGAATGGAACTGTTCTGAAGATACAGGAAGAAGAAATTAGAGTTTTAAAAGATATTCCATTTGAAATAAGAAAGAGAAGGAAAGTGTATAGGAGTTTGGCTTTATGGTTGCAGTCAGAGACTATTCCTTATAGACGGGACATTCCTGAGGGACTGTTGTTCAGCTACAAAGATAAGAAATTTAAAATTGACTCAATTGAAAAAGCAAGAATGTTTTTGGAAAAGCACAAGAGGAAGAAAACAGAGACTGAACCAGATGATTCACTAGCAGAGCAGGAGAGTATGTATGGATTTGAAAGCTCAGAGATTGAAGATGGAAAAGACTCAGACTCTAAGAAAGGGGCGGCTGCCCCTAGAAAGAAGAAAGACAAGAAGAAAGGAAGAGAATCAAAGGAGAAATAGTTTTATAACTGTTTTTTTCTTTGCTGTAATAACACACCAAGCCTTGTAATCTCAAAATTTATCATAGATTGTTTTCTCTGCTGTATGTAGTTCAGAGATCTAACGTTAAATTTTTATTTGTAAACAGCAAGAATGAATTAATAATATATGCCAAGAAATAATTTAGCTTTTCAGTGACTAATGATGTTAGTGTTATTAGCATTACGAACACATTTCCTGTATACCTTAGGGTAGAATAGTGTGTAGCTTTTAGTGTAGGTGTAGGGAATAAAATGCAATATTTTTTTTTAAATGTCTTCCACTTGGCCTGCCACATGTAGAGCTGCTTAGGTTACTGATCAGAAACCAAACCAATCAAAGCACACTTAAGGGTGTCCTTGCTAGATTTATACAATACTTATCTCAGAGAAAAACTCAGGTGACTTTGGCAATGGGAACTCTAGAGAAAGGGCACTGTTCACCCACACCCAAAAAAATCACTTTACAGTGTCAAAGATGAGAAGAAAATGGTTGTGGCATATTATTAAGACTGGTCTACTCAGAACCCTTCCAGATAGTCCACTTTGATATAAAAGCACTGAATTGGATCTTAATCCTCTCTAGTTGAGGATGCAAGACAACACACCCTGCAATAGTTCGCAAGAAATAGGATTCTGTAACTCAAAGACCGAGTGCTGCAAATACCCCCACTGTATGCGCACACACACACACACAAAAAACATGTACTTAATATATATTGTCTCAGTAATTCTTCCTCTCTCAGCCTCCTGCCAACTGTCTTGTTCTAACCTGACAAGCTGCTTTCTATCAGTGCAGCTTTCAAAGGCACAGGAGTCTTGCTAGAGCAAGAGAGCTGGCAGCCCCTGGTGCTGTTCCATAGATGCTAAGATTGTTCCATGCCTGTTAGTAGTCTCCACTGTCTTTGGTTACATGTTACAGTGAATGCATGTATATACTGCCTGTACATGCATACATCTCTTTGCAAGAATGAGCCAACACACTTTACAAATGAAAACAGAAACCAGTCCCTGGATAAATGTGGGGGTTTTATGACATGTACAGCTGTGTATGTCATGTGTATAACATGAGAATTTTCAACATACATATAAAGAACAATTAAATGTACACTGCACATGGATTGCACATGTGGTCACTGTGATTTGTGAATAGGGCTATTGGGAAGGGGACTAGAGTCCATGCTTGGCCTGGAAATGTAACGAGATTCCCTCCTGCATCCAATAAGAGGACCTGAACTAAACACTTTTAAAGGCTTTGTCTCTGCAAAAATGTTTAGCAGCAGAGTCCTCCAGGATTTATCTATCAAAGGGTGATTAACAAGCTTTAATTCTGATAATACGAAAGAGTTAAGGGGGTGAGTTTGGTTCTTTGAAATGTAACCAGCAAATCAGACAGAACATCTGTAAAAACTTTTATCTTTCATTGAGATAAGGGTTTTTTTTAATTATTGAACAAGTCAGAGAAAAGTACAGGCATGAAAAAGTTAATCCCACAATTACTGTGAAGCTAAAAGCTAAAATTATCAAAGTGCCTAGCCTTTTAAAATTGTATTATAAGAAGTAATAGTTTTAAAAGCAAAGCAGGATTCAGCTTTTTGTATGACTGCATTTAGGGATTATCAAAAAGCCCAAATTACCCACCAGGAAATCTCACCTATTCTTCTTCCAAGACTTCCATCCAGAGAAATATGATTTACTTGTCACAGGAGAGCATATTCATAGAAAAATATCAGTCTTGTCTTTCTATAAATCTGTTCTATCCTAATCATGTGATCATTATCTATATAACTGATTGGTTCATAACAAAATATGAGATAATCAACATAAGTGCAAATAAGCCAATCAACAGGTGCATATGAGATACATCTGATATAGCAAAAGGGCCTCTATTAAAACCTCTATTAAAAAGCAATTAATCTAACTTTTCTGCAACTGTTTCAACTAACTGTCCAAGATAAAGTAATTTGAAGCAAACAGAATTCATTGACAGTTGAAAAGTGCTTGAACTCTCAGTTAGCTTATGAACTCAGCAAAAAAAAAGATAAATGATGTTGGAACTACCGCTAGAGGGTAGTGAGCTGTAGAGGTAGCTGCATGGCATGGTTGGAGCGGCAAGGTTTCCTTCCCTGTGTGTCTGCCTGTCCAAAGAGAATGTTTTTACAGAAAGGGATTTGAATGCCCATCTCTGAATATCAGGGGTGTGTTAGTTAGAGAGGTCCTACTGGGCACACCACAGTCCTACATACAGCAGTGTTATCTTTCTTTCTTTCTTTGGGTTTTGTGGGTGGATAGGGGAGGATACTGTTAGGGAGGAGGTGTGCTGCCTTAGCAATGGGTGGTACCTTTCTCTTAAAGGTGGCATAGGGACATATTCAGCATGCCGCTTTCTGATTTTCAGAAGTGGGTGATGTCACTATTAACTCCAATATAGTTGCTATAATCTTAGCTCTTTGTAGCTGTGCTTTTTTTTCTGCTGAGACATGCATAGGGTACTGATTTTTCCTGGCATATATTATGCATGCATGTACACACAAACACACAAGCTTCCTGAAATATGTGGGCCATCTCTCTCTGGATAATGATGGTGGTTTTCTAGTAACTGATAAATAACACTTCTGACAGCTGCAGACACAGCAGTACCTTTAGCACTCATGATCTTACCACTAATCTCTCCAACTAGCAAATCGCCTCTTACTATTCTTAGATTAATTATAATTTGATGGAAATTACAATGAATGGCATTGACACTCATATCCTATTATACTACCTGATGATTCTAAAATGGAATAAGAAAATATAGATTTGTGAAGCTGACATTTTGACTTGAAGCTTTAAGACCAAAAATTAGACCATGACTGAAGGTCAATTACTTTTTTTATATAATATCTTAAAACTACAGTTTCTGTGATGTCCTGGTAGAACCCATATACTATGTAAATATAATGGTGTAGACATGTTCACATTGTCACTGACATATAATGCTAGGACAAGTGACTCAAATGAAATGCTGATACCAGTTTCAATCAGAACACCGAGAACCTACTGAGAGCCAGTCTGGTGTAGTGGTTAAGTGCACAGACTCTAACCTGGGAGAACCGGGTTTGATTCCCCACTCCTCCACTTGCACCTGCTGCATGACCTTGGGCAAGCCATAGCTCTATACCAGCTGTTTTCTCAAGGACAGTTGTCTCAGAGCTCTCTCAGCCCCACCTACCTCACAGGGTGTCTGTTGTGGGAAGGGAAAGGGGAAGGAGTTTGTAAGCCGCTCTGAGACTCCAAGTGAGTGAAGGGCGGGGTATAAATCCAATCTCTTCTTCTTCTTCTTCTTCTACTGGTATTTTATTTAAACTGTCCCTATCTTTCTCAAAAACCACACTTTGGCTGAGGACAGACTGGCAATCTGAAGCGGAGGCAAAGCGGAGGGAACTGGAGCGGGGGAAAAAACCCACAGAGCTGGCCGTTCACACTGGCCAGAGCAATGCTGATCAGCGGCGATACGGAGCATTCAGACTGCCACGGAGAGTTCAGACTGCCGCATAGCCAGCGCGCGCAGCTCGCGCATGCTGCTGCACTTTTTTTTGTTTTCCTTTGATGTTTTTCACATATGTGCACATGCGCATTTGCCGGTGCGTTCACACTTCCTCCGGATGCCTCCCGCTTCTTCCAGTTCACACTGTTTGGAAGCGGGAGGCATGCGGAGGAAGGCCCCTGAACACCGGGAAAAACCGGTGTCCGGGTAAAGCGGAAGGAAAGCGACTGGGAGACGGGTAAGTACGCAACGGAGCCGACGGACAGATGCGCATGTCTGAACATGCTCCTTTCCTCCGTTTGCGAAGCGTGCCTGCCCCGCTTTAGATTGCCAGTCTGTCCTCAGCCTTTGTCTCTTTTGAAACAGGGGCCAAAAAGTATATCACCACACAGATTCCACAAATGAACCATGATATTTTTTACAAAGGTATTTTTTGTGGGGGGTGGAAATCATTTTTAAAAATACAGTTGCTAAACATATAGGGTAACAAGTCTTGCTGAAGAAGAACCTCAGCTTCTCAAAGAAACCCTCACCTCATCAATCTTTGTGTGATTGTTTAGAATGTCTACAAGTACATCACTAGCATTCAACCAGCAAGCATTATATAATTAGGCTTCTAAAAAACTTTTAACAAAGCCTCATGGATAGGTGTAGTAGTCATGAGATGAAGGACGTGTCCTTTCATGGCATGGCAACTGATTAAAAAAACAAAAAGTAAAGGGTAGCAATAAAAATACAGTTTTTGAAATGAAAGGAAGAAAGTGGAAGAGTCCCCATGTATCAGTACTGGAAGCAGCACTGTATAACTTGTTTATAAAAGATCTAGAGTCAAGATAGAGTCATGAAGTGGCCATGTTTGTATATGACACCAAATTATTCAGAATTGCTAATCATACTAAATTATTTCTATTCCTAACCTGATCTATTTTAACTGTGTGACTGAGCAACCAAAGGGCAAATGAATGGCATATACTCATATGAATCTGTTCAGATCCTTGTTGGAGGCCTTCCACCAGATATCTCTACCTTCTGAAGATGGAAGCACTAGAAACAAGAGCTGATTCTGCACCCATCTGTTTCCTCACAGTTTTTCCACAGCCACATCAGGAGATTAATCTCCCTCTACACTGCATATTGCTTTCACTTTCTTTGTTCTTTGGGTTTTATGGTACCTTCTGCATATATTTATGGCTGTTCAGGGTTGACTTCTCAGTCAGTACAGCATTGCCCCGGGGTATCTCAGTGTGGTTTTAAGTGGTGCCTTTTCCTTTCTCTGCTTCCAATTCTAGGGGAACAATAAGCAGACAACTTGACATGACTTCATTGATCTCCATCAGTTCCCCCGCCCCTATTTCCCCCTCTGTATTTATCACCTCACCATGAATTACTTGGCTCAGGCAGCTAATGACCACTGAGGCAAGTACTGGCACAGGAAAATCTGCATACCAATGCAGGAGCGAGCATTGAAAATAAAATAGATGGCAAGCTAACACTAGCCAATGCAGAAACCAGGATCCGAGTCAGTGCAATGAAAATAGATATTCCAAGGCAAGGGGGGACCAGGTTGAGTTCTGAGAACATGTGGAGCGAATGCCAGATGCAGGCCGAAGACAGACTGGCAATCTGAAGCGGAGGCAAAGCGGAGGGAACTGGAGCGGGGGAAAAAACTCACGGAGCTGGCCGTTCACACTGGCCAGAGCAATGCGGATCAGTGGCGATACGGAGCGTTCAGACTGCCCACGGAGGGTTCACACTGGCGCGTAGCCAGCCCGCGCGGCTCGCGCGGGCCGCTGCACTTTTTTTTGTTTTCCTTTGATGTTTTTCGCATATGCGCATATGCGCAAATGCGCAAAACTTTTTGCCGGTGCGTTCACACTTCCTCCGGATGCCTCCCGCTTCTTCCAGTTCACACTGTTTGGAAGCGGGAGGCATGCGGAGGAAGGCCCCTGAACACCGGGAAAAACTGGTGTCCGGGGAAAGCGGAAGGAAAGCGGCTGGGAGACGGGTAAGTATGCAACGGAGCCGACGGGCAGATGCGCATGTCTGAACGGGCTCCTTTCCTCCGTTTGCGAAGCGTGCCTGCCCCGCTTCAGATTGCCAGTCTGTCCTCGGCCGCAGAATGGACCAAGGCCTTAGTTGTGAGATTACCTACCTGTAGCTATTAGAATTTTGCTGGTAAGACATTCTTATTTATTCAGGGTTTTCCCTAAATTTATGCTGCTTGATAAAATCCTAATTGATTCTTCCTCTTCTTTAGTATAATAATTTTCTCATAGACTGCTGCACTAAGATGGCTTTATATCTTTATCAACTATATTTATAGGCTCTCTTGGGACTCTCATAATCTGTATTAATAGACTGATGTGTGCTAGACTAGGGCTTCTTAGAAGAAACAATAACAACATTTAAACACTTCTTTACTGTCCCCAAGTAAGATTTATGTATGATTTAAATCTCTACCATAGTCCATCTCTGTTGACTAGTTCCCCATTTGCAAGTACTGATCTGTGGTTCAGTTAAAATTCCCTGCTTCAGTGCCCCAAGTGTCTTCTAGCACAGCCATCTGTTCTGTTGTGTAACATAATGCTGATCAAGGATGTTTGACCTCACCTTTCTGTAGGAGAAATTCAGCTAGAGGATACACTTCCACATAGTTGTGGAATGTATCTTTTCCTTGCCACAAGTGGATCTCTCCCATTTGGACGAGAACAATGCTTTGTGAAATGTATACATTTTAATTTTTTAAATTTAATTTATAGCTCAAACGGTGAGAGAGCAAGTAGAGAGGCGGAGATGCAAATGAGATGAATTACATCCAAATAGTTGTTATATACAATGTAAACACCAAGCCAGAACATTATGTACACACATTCTAGCATAGTGTAGGTGAGCATTCAACCATAGCTTTCCTTGTTTAGCATCATTCAAAATCCTATTCAGCAGGAAGATAAGGAAACGAGTCCAAGTACTTTCATTTTGCTACATGCTGTGTAAAATTAAGCCGGATTTATAAAGAATCTGAGCTAATACCTGGCTGCATCTCAGATTTTAGTAGTAATGCAGCAACAACAATGCATAGATTTATAAAGGAAAAGCTGATATTATTCATAAGTATATTAACTTGCTCCTACTTATTGACCTCTTTCCTGGGGGGGGCTTTAATGACAGTCTTGAACAATATAATGTCCACACAGTGTGCAGGACTCATATACTATTCTATTAATTTATTTACTTCATTTATTTATTTACTTTATTTACATCATTTATAGACTGCCTTTCTCACTGAGACTCAAAACAGATTACACTGTGTAAAACCATGCAAACAAATAGCAAGAGATATTCAATAATGCAATGGTATCTAGATTACAGCAATTAGATACAATGCAACAAGTATTGAATATCATAAAAAATGCAAAACAGAAATTATAAAAGTAAACCAATAGAATAACAATGCAATGTAAATAGCCTATCGTTGGGAGTGGGGTGTGTTTAGGGTGTAACTTTTTGCATGCATAAATACCCGGCTTCGGTCAGGCATTTCCCCAGTCTTCTTTCTCCTTGCTGAAATCACTAATAAACTATGAGCTGATCATTCTATGCGTCTGAACCCAGTATATTTCACTATGTGCCATTTTATTCAAACACATGCCTCTGTAGCATGGGACTGCACTACATGGAAGTGGTTTCCATGTTGCTAGCTCCACATTTGAAGTGGGTTGTGGTAATTCATGGTGGCATGATAATTCTATTACTGAAACCTTTACAATTTAAAAGCTTTTAAAAATATTATTTCTGCAACCTGAAACTTCATTCTTAGGAAATGAGTCCCCTTGAACTTAAGGAGACCTTTCTTTCAAGCATGAATGTGTTTTATTAGGACCAACCCTTTATGCCCACAGTCAAAAGTGGGTTGAGGGTGAGAAATAGCCATGGAAAGGCCTCCAGCCTACCCCAACCCCACTCTCCCCAAAGGAGGGAGGGAATGCCTGACCAGTCTGCCTTGATCAGGAGATGGGCCCACCACTTGCTGGATGAGGGAAGCCTGGGCAGGTCCATTCTGTACCTTGCTGCAGGGAGGCTGAGTGGGCAAGGTTGAGTTGGGAGTGCAAATGTCTCACCATGGTGAGCTCTCCTTCCCTATGTATCCAGCTAATGCTGCCCCTATTTTCTCCCGAGGAATTAAGCTATTAAAAACTAACTGCTACAGCCCTTATGCTATTGGCATCATGAACAACTAAGGATACTATCATACAGCAACCACTATCTGCACTTCTTGTACTTTGTATGCATATTTGTTATATGAATGTTATAGTATTGTATCTATGTATTTGTGTTTTATTGTATTTTAATATGTTGTGTGTCACCTTGAGCCTGCCCGTGCAGGAAGGGTGGGCTATAAATAGAAAATAATAAATAAATAATAATATATTTAGACTAGTGTGGCTTTGGTGGTTCAGGTGGACCCAGTGGAGTGCAGCCCCAAGCCATTGGCCTACCAGGACTCTTTCTGGTGGCATTAATGGTCAATGCGCCCCTGCCTCCAATTGTCTTTTTAAATTGCTGGGAAGATCAAGGCAACTAATAATTGTCAAAGAAAGAAGTAAATACCTTTCTCCCATTTTTCGCTATAAAGAGCTGAATAGTGGCTGCCCTGTCAAGTGTGTAGACAATGCGGCATTGTAAGAGACCTTGCCTTGTTAAAAAAAAGGTGTGATTTAGCGACTTTTGCCCAATCTACCAACAATATATTGTGTGGTGAACCAACTATATGATTGGTACTTTTGCTTCTCAAATAATAATGACTGTTCTTGTTGGAAAAACAAGCAAACACAGAGCTTATTTCCATTAAATCAACTTTTTTGTTTGTTGTTTTAGATTAGAAGATTTGCTTGTGTAATTTTAATGGCCTGATTATTCAGAACAAGAGGTTGAAGAAATCACACTGAACTGCTCATGTAGTAATTTCCCCCCCCCCGGAATCAATTTCATTGATTCCTTTACTCATCCTTACACTATAATGTGTTTCTTATTTTAATTTTATTT
The DNA here is from genome assembly GCA_029233225.1 of Lepidodactylus listeri. Lineage (NCBI taxonomy): Eukaryota > Metazoa > Chordata > Lepidosauria > Squamata > Gekkonidae > Lepidodactylus > Lepidodactylus listeri. Next base: position 109,179,700 of record JARCFY010000001.1, on the reverse strand, counting down.
TTGGATGCATGGCTGATGTGCTTTAGACTAAAAGGCTTCATAACCTACTGAAACAATGACCAAGCCATTTGCAGTTTTATTTCTACTAGGAAATGTCTTTGTTTTCACTAATGCTGACATTATTTTGGTGGCACCCCATATCTAAATGATTAGCATTAGTTTAGCTTTCATATGTGATAATTAGAAAGCCACAATATTTACAGGGGATCAACACAAATATAAATTATTTTAGAACTATATTTTTCCTGTTTCATAATTAACATAGATTTGTGTGCAAAGTTTTATAAACACCCTTCAGGACTGCTATTTAATCTGGTATTGAAAAAACATTTAAAAGTCAGTGTTAAAATCATATCAGACACAGTTTATACAAGAAAGCTCTCCTACCACTTTTCCTCTGCCTTTCTCCCTATCTCAGTTTACAGATATGTTCTTACACCGGCCCATTCTGAAAAAGATGTGGCTCAAACCCACATTCAAATACCCCAGGCCAATGCTGTATTGACTGCAGAGTCACCCCTGAATGGCCATGAAACAGCAGTAAATCTATGCAGACAGTGCATAAAATGGAGAGAGCAAACAAAGTGAAAGTGGCATGCAGTCTGGACACTGCCATAAAATCCAATAATCAATCAAAGTGAAAGTGGCATGCAATGTAGAGGGGAATTTCTGTTCCAACATGGATTTGGTAAAACAGTAGAGCAAATCCTAGATGCAGAATGGGCCCAAAAGCAATGCTAGAGTCTTCCAGATGGAAATGGTAGGTGGAAGAAGCACCCCTCTTTGCTCTGCTGGCAAGCAGACCTGTGAGTTTGTCCAGATTTCACGGGCTTGTGTTTGTTGCCAGCTGTATAGTTCCAACCTCAGCAACCCATTACATATGAGAGAACTGAACACAGCCATTATCTGTACGATCAAATGAAACACTTAAGAAATCAATTAGAGTCGTTTAGCCAAGCATGGCTATTCTTGGCTAAGCCCACAAAGGCAAGCTGATCCTCCTTTGTAAGGTTATCAAGCTTGCCACTTCCCAAATCACTCCTGGGAAAACATTTCATTTCATTTTTCTTTTCTTTTTCTTTTTGGTAACCATAAAATAAGAGTGACTCTAAATACTGGATTCTGTGTTAACTTTTTCTTGCTTTCTCGGCTTCTGTGCCTGCCCTGCAGTTGCACTCTTGAATACTGCCAGATCAGTGTCCAGATTTCATTTATTTTCCTTCATAAAGAACTCACTTGCCTCTTCCTTATCACTGCTTTCAGAAAAAGTAAACAGTCAAGAAAAATAACCTTAAATTAGTTCAAACTTAGTAAGAAAGAGAAAAATATTATCTCTGCATTTTCCTCACTGAAAATGTGGGCAATGAAAATAATGAGATTACAGAGTTATTTCAGGATGTGCATTTTATAATCAAAATGTGCTTAATCCTCTTTTGCTACTTCGAAACACAGTACTAGAAATCCTTTTAGACTTTTCTATATGACTAGCATGATAATTATATATTTGCATATGGTTTACATCTGAATTAAATAAGCACTGCATTCATACAGAAAAACTTTAAATAGAATAAAGCTTCCTAAAAGTTAAAGTGCCAAGCCTAAAGTGATATCCTTTGTGTTCCTCAAAAAAGTTTACTTCCACAAATGCACCATCTTCAGGAAACATAAATCAACTGCCTGTTCATACTGGCACTAGTTCCAGTGTTGTATTCAGTACTAAATCAGTTTTAAATCCAAATTGCTAGGCCCACTTTTTGGCCCATTCTGCATCTAGCATTCACTCTGCTGTTTACCAAACCTATGTTGGAACAGAAATTCCCCTCTACATTGCATGCCACTTTCACTTCCTTTGATCTCTCAGTTTTATGGTACTGTTTGCATAGATTTGTGGCCATTTGATGGTCGTTTAGGGGTCAGTATGGCATTGGTCTGGGATATCTGAATGTGGTTTGAGCCACATCTTTTTCTGTTCCAGTGTGGGTTTGGTAAAACAACTGAGAGAATGCTAGATGCAGAATGGGCCATTCTTGGAAATGTATCCTTCACTCGTCAGTTAACCCGTCGGATAGTCAAATATTCCTCTCTGCAGTTATATGAAAACATGCATTTTAATATGTTGCAAATCATTAACATACCAGCTAATTTTGCTGTATACTCCGCAACTGGAAACTATGAAATGTCTTCCACAAAACACTGTGACTTTGATCATTCCTTTTCCTTATTGCATCAGACTGGGGTTGGGGAAAGTATAAGGGACTTCTGCCTCTGCACTTAAATGGCCTCTGTGAATTGTAAATGAAATTCCCATCCCATGTGAGGGTCCTGTTAGAGCTTATGGTAATGGTTACTGACGTAAGAACTGGGGTGGATCATCCAGCACACAGATATAAAACAGCAGAGCGGGGGCAGGGGGGAGGATCAATTTATAGCTTGCCAGTTATTCAAGCACCCTGGCTTTGTCTTTTCCAATTAGGGTTGCCAGCCTCCAGGTGGGGCCTGGGGATCTCCCGCTTTTACAATGGATCTCCAGCTGACAGAGATCAGCTCCCCTGGAGAAAATGGCTGCTTTGAAGGGTGGACTCTGTGGCATTGTACCATGCTGAGGCCCCTCCCCTCCCCAAACCCCACCTTCTCCTGGCTCCACCCTCAAAGTCCCCAGGTATTTTCCAACCTGGACTTGGCAACCCTATTTCCAGTACTAAAAACACTTTGCTCTTCTTTGGAATCATTGGAATATGTTAATATCTCCCATAACTTTCCAGTGTCAAAATATTATATTCAGTTAGCTTTCCCTCATTTGCTTTCCATTTTATACCTGTTTATCATCCTTGAAAATCTCTGGTACCCATTCACTAATCAGCCCAAAATGAATATTTTTTTATTTGCTTTATTTGAATGGTGCTATTGAGATTTGAATGTAGTAAATTAATACTAATTTACTACATCAACATACAAAGCTGTCTTATATTGAATCAGATGGTAGTAGTGTAGCGGGAAGGCTAGCCGGCCCAAAACCTCCTGAATAAGCCACACCAGACAACAGATGAAAAGGTGAAATCATATAAAGCTTTATTGGTCCGAGAGCACAGCGTGCTCGTAAAGGCCGGACATAATTTTTTCACAGAAGCCAGCCTTTATACTTTCAGGGCGTGTTACAGACAGCAAGCATAATCTTTTCCTGTTATTTCAGCAATTTTCTAATTTTAATCAACATTTAGCTCATTCCCTCTGCAGGCTCCCCAGCTTCCCTGACTTCTGCTTTTTGCTGCTCCCCATAGCAATGGGACTTTTCTATCCCAACCTGGCAACTTCTGCTTTTTCTTTCAACTGTCAGCAATTTATTGTGTCTTGTTAGCAAAGCGATCTGTGCCAAAATTCAGCAGAGTTAAGAGCAGGTTTCTGAGTTTGGTTCGCAGGCCTAGGGTCGTATTGGGCCTGGGTCTCTGGTTCGGCCTTGCTTCAGTAGCTCTTCCAAGTACCTAACATTTATTTACTTAATTAATTTGTTAAAATATATAAGGGCGGGTTAATCAATAATTTGGCTTGAATACTACTCATTCATTTGACACATTGTTCAGCTGCATCCAAACACCTTGAATATATTTGATTACAGTAAAAGGTCCCAGCATATTCTCCATATATGGAATATTTAGACTATGTATGCTAAGGTAGCAAGGTCTTAACTGTTTCCAGTGTTCCTGTGCAAACACCAAAACACATAATCAGTCGTTACTGGAATATAGATTAAATAATCATTATAAGAGACCTCTGCTTGGAGAAGCAGGGCAATGGAAAGGAAGTCATAGTTCCAAGATCCATTTACCCAGAGAGTTAGAGCATCATGCCTTTGTTTGGACCCTTAGGGGAAAATGTCAGTCTGAAGTTATCCTGAATGTTGGGGCTTATTATAAAAGAATACGGCTAGATTGTGTAGGTGAACATTTGCCTGCATTAACCTGTCTTAAACTGATAGTTTAAAATAAAATAAATTGGGTCTGGAGGTTCTTGACTTCCAATTCATTATCCATTTACCCAGTGATATATTGAAGCAGCCCATAGCAATATTTAGTAATGCTCAAGTCTTAAATTCAAACTACTCATCTTCACGTATTAAAAAGAGAGAGCTTATTTCCATTGCTAAAAATTCTCAGACAATTCTACAATCAGATCTTTTCAACACTATTGTATTTTTTCCCTTTGGGAATATAAGGGACAGTAAACCACTGCTATTTTCATTCTGCTGACAATATAAAAAGTATCTTTTTACATTTAATTCAGAGAGCACTTCATCTTTTATACATGTGAACTGCTTCACTGTACCATATGTATAGCTGATTTTTACGATTTGGGCAAAAAGCTCTTCATTCACATCCTTTTTATTTCCTAATAACTATTCAGGCAAAAGAAAACTTAGAATGATGACATTTGAAAGCAGATAAACTTAAAATGATTTGTAGAAAATCCACTTAGTTTAATGTGACAGAGAGTCATAATAAGGCAATTCTTATTCACTCTCAAGACTTCCAAATGTTTCTGTAGAGATCTTAGGAAATGAACGTAAAGAAAGGTTTAAGAGCCCAGCTCTTCAGTGGAATTACTGGGGAATGTATTGAAAAACTGAACGTTTTCTATACTTCAGTGTGAAATGTTATATTTTTTAATATTAATTTGTGTTAGTGATTATAAGGAAGGCCTCAGTCTAGAGTAACAAATTTTTCAAATAACTTTTTCACTGACCACAGAATTAGAGATTCAATGCCTAGTTATGCGCATTAAAAAGGATCTGTCTCTGTGGTACACAGAGTTAAATTAAAGTTAAGAGCCTCAAAACTGTTCATTTGCTTCAGGATGATCATGGGAGCTGCAGTTCCAAACATGAAAGGAATTGAAACATCCTGACTCACATTATCTCCAAAAGCCTCCACACTGACACATTGGCTCTGTTGTTGTTGTTTTTTTGCATTGGAGGCTACAGTTGTCTCTGGCAGGCATAATTCATCAGTAAATAAAGCTAGGCATTTGAAAACTGGCCACCAAGTTCAGGATGATGATGGGAGTTGTAGTGCCTAAAATGAAGGGAACTGGGACATCCTGGCCCTCGTTATCTTTAGAAACAGCACCCCCCAATGCTTTTTGAAATGGGACGAAAGGTTGACTGTGGCAACCATAACTCATTAGAAAATGAAGCTAGTATTTAAATATGGCCACTGGCTTCAGAATGATTGTGCAGTTGCAGACCAAAATTCCAGTGAATCGGAACTACAGTAGCCAGACCTCCTGCTGTGGTAGAAGACCTCCCTCCAGTAACCTTCATTGCCCACTGCCATTCATAGTGGCAGCAGGAGATATTTTTTAAAAAAAACCTGCTAGTGTCATGAATACCATGACATCCCTTCTTGGGGAAACTGAGAAGTGATGTCAGGTTACTCTAGGAATCACCAGAAATGTTATAGTTTTAACACAAAGTTTTTGGTGATTTCTAAAGCAATATGACATCACTTCTATTTTTTCTTGTAAGTGATGTCATGGTGTACACAACACAGGCATCCCTATGTACCCACCCCAACGCTCCTGCCAGTTGCCTGGCATGGAATGACAACCCTAATCTGAACATTCCAACTTGGGTTACCTCCAGAAGGCCTCCTCATTCTATTTGCATTGGAAGCTAAGGTTGTAGCAGGCATAACTCATCAAAAAATAAAGCTAGGTTTTCCAAAACTGACCACCTGCCTCAGGATGATTGTGGGAGCTGCAGTGCCATAACTAAAGGAAATTGGAACAGCCTGGACTGGTGTTATCTGTTTATGGAAGGTATAACTCATTAGAAAATAAAGCTATGAGTCTCAAACTTGGCTACCAGTTTCAGAATGATGGTGGGACTTGCAGTTCCAAAAATGAAAGGAATCAGAATATCCTGGCCAATGTTATCTAAAGAAACCCAGCCAATCCTGTGCTATTTGCAATGGAAGCTAAGGCTTAACACATGAGAAAATAAAGCCAAGCATTTGAAAATTGGCCTCCAGGATGATGGTGAGACTTCCAGTGAGAACAACAAAGGGAACTGGAATATTATAGCAGTTAGCAGCTCCAGACTATCCCTCTGCTAATTGCAACAGAAGAATTATTCACAAGAAGCCAGGAAGGTCAGGCAGCAGAGACAGGTAGTGTGGAAAATATCCCGTTACAAAAAAGGGAGTTTAACAACTTCTCTGACCTATTGGAGTGAGTATGGTATAGTGGTTAGAATGTCACACAAGGACTGAAGTTCAAATCCCATCTGTGGCACAGATGCTTGCTTGGTGACCTTGGACAACTTACACATTCTCAGTCTAACATACCTCAGAGATAGATTCAGGTTGGTAACTATGTTGGTCTGCAGTGGCAGAACAAAGTTTGAGTTCAGTGGCACCTTTAAGACCAACAAAATTTTATTCAAGGTATAAGCTTTTGTGTGCATGTATGGACAAAGAAGGAACAGTGAGGGAAGTATGAGTGTTATCCAAAGGTGAGGTTGCCTAATTATTTTGGGGGAATTTAGCTCTTAAAGGAGACCTTTTGCTTAGCAAGAGGGGGTAACAGGGAGATTCTCCATCAACTTTTATGGAGATTTTTCCCTTAGAGAAACTCTCAGGAATAAACCAGGTGGTTGCTTAGCCAAGGAAGGTTCTTTTTATTGAAAAAGAAAACAATAAATTAACACTCATACAGAAATAAATGCACACTAGAAAACAAACACACAGACTAACAGGAAATATAGGAGTGAGAGGGTGTATAGCAGGGTTTTTGGGAAAGTGTATTTCCCAGTCCAGAAGATCAGTGGTCAAGAGAGAAGAGGTTGTAAAATGAACCAGTGTATCACAGGAAGGACCCAAAATGAATTGGGGGTGAGTTGTCAGTAGACACCCAAGACACACACACAGCAATAGTTCTATTAAAAAAAGCCCACAGGAAAAAAGCCCACGAGGAAAAAAACCACAGAAAAAAACCTCATGTTCATAAATGCTCACAGGAAAACTGCCCACATGAAAAACTGCCTACATGAAAAACAGCCCATATGCAAAAAAAAAAAAAAAAAAACCACACAGAAAGAAGCCCACATGGAAAAATACCATGTAAAGCACCATAGATACTTATAATTGTGGATAACCATACTTCTCCATTTATGAGACTGAACATATATTACCTATATTTTATATTGTTGGTTAAGGATTAAAACATTATTCACTTATTTTGTTATTAAACAATATTTTGATTTTCTAGCTAGATATCCCTTTACTGATATTTTAACAACTACAGTGTAGTACACCCAGTGACCACAACAAAAGAAGAAAAGATTGAATTTATATCCTGCCCTTCACTTGGAGTCTCAGAGCAGCTTACTAACTCCTTTCCCTCCCCACAACAGACACCCTGTGAGGTAGGTGGAGCTGAGGGAGTTCTTTCCAGAGCTGCCCTTGAGAGAACAGCTGTGCAAGAACTATGGCTTGCTCAAGGTCATCCAGCAGCTGCAAGTGGAGGAGTGGGGAATTGAACCCAGTTCTCCCAGATTAGAGTCTGTGCACTTAACCACTACACCAAACAAGACTACCTAACCCTAATAGTAAAAGTGACAATGATTTAACAGCAACTTTTAATAACAGTAATAACAAATAATTTAATAACAACAATCGTAACTCAGATAATTCTTCATTGCAAATTAGCCAATCTCCTGAAGTAATTCAGTTTATTTACAACCAAATTATATTGCTGCACAGAAGTGGCAACCATGTCATGAAGTGCCTCATATTTCCTCTTTTTCACTTCTAGGCAACCTTCCTGTGCATTAGCCAGTGTTAGCTTGTGGCAAGCCAGGTCACTCTGCAGTCTATCAGAGACCACACACTGGGATAACTGAAGTGGAATAGGGAATTAAGAGCACTACTTGACATAGTTGCCACTTCTGAAGAGCAGTTGTAATTCCCTATTCTCCACCAAGCAGGAGAAGTGTCTTTGTTAGGAGAGAAGCCATTTTGGCAGTTATTCTGACAGGGAACAGTGGCTGAGATGGCAGTGGACAGAGAAGAGGAGTGGACCCAGTACCCAGCCAATGGCACACAATTACTCTTGAGTGGCGGTTGATGGGCCAATGGCTAATGGAGCACACAGCACAGCCAATGGGAGAGCTGGAAATGGCCAATGCATTAGGAGAATTATATATGTAAAAGATATCACATTATACTTGATTAAATCACAACAGAAATTGTTGCATGTGAATTTGACATGTTTTAATTCTAAAATAACAATATTTAAATATAGGTGATACCTGTTCATTCTCATAAATGGAGATGAATGGTTATCCACAATTATAAATATCTATGGTGTCAGACTCAAGTGTGTGACTGAACAACAACAATAAAATGGTGCTTTACATGGTATATTCCATGTGAGCTTCTTTCCGTGTGGGCTTTTTTTCCATGTGGGCTTTTTTTCTGTGATCATTTATGACCGTGAGGTTTTTTTCTGTGGGCTTTTTTCTAGTCACCCACAGCAATGGAGCTGCATTTGTCCAGTTATAGGGCAAAATGCTACCTCAAGGCATGGTGATGCAGTTGCCCCTTAGCACAAAGCACTGATGGGATTAACTGAAGGTGAAACAATGTGCAGGGGAAGGCTGAATTGAGAGCCAGTTTGGTGTAGTGGTTAAGTGCACGGACTCTAATCTAGGAGAACCGGGTTTGATTCCCCACTCCTCCACTTGCACCTGGCTGGATGACCTTGGGCAAGCCATAGCTCTGGACCAGCTGTTCCCTCAAGGACAGTTCTGGAAAGAGCTCTCTCAGCCCCACCTACCTCACAGGGTGTCTGTTGTGGGGAGGGGAAGGGAAAGGAGTTTGTAAACCGCTCTGAGACTCTTAAGTGAGTGAAGGGCGGGATATAAATCCAATCTCTTCTTCTTCTCTTCTGAATGGCATTCCCAGGGATGCACAATAGACCTGGGGAAACTTGTGATGCTTTTGTATGTGTGTAGCTAAATGGAATTGTCTGGTGTAGACAGAAACTGTTAATGTTTCCTTGCTGCAATACTGACAGAAATGCACTTGCTCAGTTTTGCAGCAAACCTGGTCAGGATATGCAACTTGTATTTGCTGGCCTTTACTTTATTGGAAATGTGTGTTGCAAGGTATAAATTCAGTCATTATAGTGTTAACAAGATGGGGCACCCGCGATACTCGCGGGGGGGAGTACCCTAGTCCTCCTGCCCCCCCCCAGGCAAGTGGCGGTGAGCCTCACTCTCCTCCACCCCCCTTCCCAGAGCAAGTGGCGGCGGCGAGCCCCGCCGCTCCTCCAGCCACCCCCCCATCGGTGACAGTGAGCCCTGAGCAGCTCAGTCACCGGACCCGCTGAGCCTCCCCCGCTGCTTCCCTCCCGCCCTGTTCTCATTTGGGCTCAAGTGGCACTAAGGCACTCGGGCCCAGTGTCTCGGCCCCCCCACCCTGGTGCTTCTCCCTCCCTCTGGGCTCGTTCAGGCCTGAGTGGCGCTAAGCCACTCGGAAGTGGTGTCCCCCCCCTCGCTTCCCTCTCTCCCACCCCCTCGGCCCGTTCTCATTTGGGCCCGAGTGGCGCGAAGCCACTCAAGCCCGGCGTTTCGGCCCCTCCTGCCCCGGCGCTTCCCTCCCTCCCTCCCTCCCTCCCTCCTGACCCATCCTTGTTCCCTCCCCCAACCCCCTCCCCCATTCTCCAGATGCCGAGCCTCTTCCCCTCCCTCCCCCTGCCCTCTTCGACGGCGGCGGCGAGGTCCGCCACACGCCGAGCCTCTTCCCCTCCCTCCCCCTGCCCTCTTCGATGGCAGCGGCGAGGCCCGCCGTGCGCCAACCTCCCCACAGCTAAAGTGTTTTCTGCGCATGCGCAGAGAACGCTTTAACTTTTCGGGGGATTTAACTATCCCCCGAGAAGTTTTTTAAAGTTTTAGGATTTTTCTGCAAGCGGGGGGGTTACCCCCCACCTGCAGAACCCCCCCTCATCCCTCCAAGTGCCCCCCACGCAGATTTAAGTATCCGCACGCCCGGGGGGGCACTTGGGAATTAGATATAGAGATGTGTTTACTTTGTGCGCTACTGTTTAGACTGACCTGGAAAGTAGCCTGGCACAAAGCCAATGGGTAGAAAGCCTGGGAAACTGGAGTCTATTTACTAACAATCATTGGTTAATGTATTCATTAACCAATGTACATTGGTTAACGTATTTCCTTCTAGGGTCAAGAAGAAAGAAGAATCTCCATTACCAACCATGTGGTCAGTCAGTCTGTTGTTTTACTTGTAACAGTAAGGATGTAGTCTTGTTTGTTGTTTTGTAGATTTCCTGTGTACCTTTCCCTTTTAGAAGTAAATATTTTTACATAGAACAAATACGCCTCCTCTCAATAAAGATCTATTGCAAGCTCTGAATATCTAACTATTTTTACCCAATTTTCCAAGATATTCAAAGAGTTCTGCTGCCAACTGTGGGTTTCCCCTTTGATGCATCATCTTTGTAAGTTGGCAGAATTGGAGTTGGCACCTTTGATGGACTAGAAATGGAAATTGGCTTGTCAAGGTCATGAGACAACTGCAAATCATTGTCAGTGTCAGGGATATGGGAGATTATATCAGCATCATGAGCTTGAATATTAGGCTTGTTGTTGGAATGTCATCTCACAGGTAAAAATAGATTAAGAGGCTCAGCTGTAGTATGAAGATGCTTCAGTGAGCTCTTCAGTTTCTCCAAAGTAGAAGAAATGTTTGTTTGTTCTTCCAAAAAAGATATACTCCAAGGGTTGCAAGGTGCAGCTGTTCTATTTTATCAGGCACCTTGGTCATGTTTGAGCTGATTTGTAGTTTAGGCAGTCTTTTATCTGCATTCCAAAGAAGACTTGGATTGTTGCCAATTGTGTCAAGAAGGCCTTCAGTTTCAAGGCCAAAGGGGGGCAGTGATCCACTTGTAGTCCCTGAGTTTAATGGCCAAACAGTTTTGTCAGTGAAGACTGTAGAGGTAAAAATTTTAAAGGAGGATTAAAAACCTTCACATTTTCAAGAGCATTAAAAGAACTGTTGGCTGGCTGAATGTTAGGAGAACTCTCCTCTCAGAAGGTGTATGATGCATTTCTGCATGTAGGAGTTGACTCAGGGAGTAGAGAATTGCTCTTTTATTTGGGCCCTGGTTCAAGGAATCGTGTTAAATAAATAATGCAATTTGATGGTTTTGCATCCTGCATGTAGAACTCAGCATTGTATCGTCCTTACTGTTCCTCCCCCCTGCAGAGGGAAGTGGTGTCTCCTGTTTTCTTAAGCCAGCCATTCATCCATTGCCATCTTGAGTCAGCAACCCCAGCCACCATGCCAACTTTGCACCACATCTTGACCAAGTTCTGTGCCAGCCTGCAAGGAATGCTGAGCTCTACTGCTGGTGTCATGGCTTCTCTGGGCTATCTACTTTTGCCTCCAGTACATGATGGCATACCTACCCCTTGTTAGCTGAATCGCTTTAATTTATGTTCAGCAATTGGTGAAATAATGGGTTCTTGCCAACTATACCAAGGTCCCGCCCCTTCCAGGAGTACTCAGAAAATAGGCACGGAGGCTGAGTGGTTTCTTTGAATGGTGTTTACTGCAAGATGTTGTTCAAGCATACAAGGAATAATAATAAAAACCACATACACACAAGATCTAAGGAAATCAGACAGAAAATAGCACTGTTGCATGAGCAGGAGTATTGTTGAGGGGGAATACGTTACCTGTCTTGATGATGGATGATTCACTTCCACGAGAAGATTGAGGGAGGGATGAATGAGAAGAATAGGAGGAACGAGATCTGAACCTGCAGATACACGCTCCAGTCCTGGCTGTGCAAACCAGGGATTAAAGATGGAGGCAAGGTGTTGGGTACAGGAAGCTGGACATAAGAGGTTGGTAAGAAGATAGAGGTCGAAGGTGGCTAGCAATGTGTTTCTGTTGTGCAAGATCTTTTATCAGGTGGCATTGGGGTGGGCTGCACTGACCACATCCCATTGTTACATCTACTAGTTTGTCCGTCCCTACTAGCCTTACTATTGGTCAGTGTCATAGGGAGGAGGGGGCAGGAAGGAGTGGACAATATTGCAAATCTAGGTGCTAATCAGGATCTAACACCTGGGCCATCTGGTCGGTCTTCTTGGCGCCAATCTCTGGTCTCGTGATGGCTTCGGCCAGGTCACTTGATGGTGGGCGATTAGTTGCTGGGCAACCTAATCTCTTACAGGAACTTTTGGGGGAAGGTGTGAGGAGGCCAGCGTAAAGGAGAAAGAGGACCCTTTGAAATGGACTCTTGGTCTCCCTGTTGGTGGGAACATGTGAAGTAGATGTAAGAGCTCTTTGAAATGGAATTCTGGTCTCCATGCAAGTGTGAACTCTGAAGGAAGTCTCCCGCTGTGGGCTGGAGCCTCTCATAGCACTAGAGAGTGCCTTTGCCTTAGGCAGAAAACCAACCCAAAGGTCAAACTTATGATTTTAAAGTTCATAAGAGCATATAAAATGCCTTGCTGGCTTACACCCTGACAGCCACTTCCTGCAAAAGATGGGTAAATTCTGGTTGCTCAAAGAGCTGCAGACCTGGATGCAGTGCTCATCCAAGGACTTCAATAGGCTGCACAAGAGGGTGCCATCTTCTGCTGTTATGCTGCACCTAGAAACCAGGGACTTTTGACCCCTGCCCTTCACCATTCTTTGCCTTATCTCCTCATCCACTGATGGCATACTTGACGTTCAAAGGCCTAAGGTGTCTCAAAGCCTATGGCTCCACTGTCCCCTCTCAAACCATGTCAAAATTTGTCCTCCCTGCTTCATGGTGCTCCACTGCTCTCATTTATGAGGCTCTGCCTCCATACTCTCAGCTACCCATTCCCTTCCTTCTCCTCCTTAGTTTCTTATATTTTTCTTATTCCTTTCTTATTCCTTTCTATTAATTTTCCAGAAGGAGAGGAAGAACCCTGCTTCCTCCCACCTCAGTGATGACCAATAAAGCCCTGAGCAGCAAACATCTGGCAACCTCCACCTCTGATAATCCTAATCCTTAATCTGCTCTCCCCAAAGCCTAGGTTCCTGCATTCTCTTTTTAAGGGAGGGCTCACATTGGTGAGACTGGGCAGTTCTGAGGGAAGCACATACCACAGTCGTCAAAGCCAAGAGTTCTGGAAGAAAATGGGTAGGGCCATCAATCATGCTAACAACCATTACTGCCTGTTTGTACTTCTTCTTCCGTGTTGTGGCAGGCAGGCCAGTGAAGCTGCATGGTTTTTGCTGGCACCAGCAAGGGAGGGAAGAGGAGAGGAGATGTTCCCCACTTACGGCCCCATACTTTAGTCTCTCCTCTTCCCTTGCTGCCCACCTCTATTTCTCTCCCCCCCCCCAATCAGGTTGTGTTATTCTCAGTTGGTCTGTATTAATATTTACCTATTTTCAGATGTTATCTATTTAGATTGTATTTATTGCAGAATTTTTATTCTTGTATTAAATAAATGTAAATAAAAAATTCAAGGAAAAGCTACTTTAGAGGATTTAGAGCAGAAAAAAAGCAAGAGGGAACTTAAATATTTTACCACCTTTGGCTTCTCCAGTCCAGATTGTTTCACAGTTTCCCCACTGCACAACTTGTTGCTTCTCAAAAATTAAGCATAATCAGACCTTTCCAGGCAAAGTAGAATTGGCTATATTTTGGCGGTTAAGAAAGGCTAGAGAAGCTGAAGTCTCTAAAATCCAAGTCGTTTAAACAGGATGAGCCTATTGAAGCGGTAGGAAGAGCCTGGTGGACAGAGCCATGACACCCTCAAAGGAGGTCTTATAAAAAGCTAGTTCTCTGTAGTCTTCAAAATGAAGCAAACCGCAGCCAGAGCTTATCACAAAACACTGAATTATATACATGTTCTGAGAAGGCACTCAGACTAAATAATGATTGAGACCACAAATAAATCAGAGGCTTCTTTTTTTTTGTCCAGTGTGACTGCAGCAAATCAATAATTACTTAAAATGCAAAAGAGGTCTGTCAGCCAGCGGCTACTAATTTCATATAGATGCCTCTGTCCCTTCTCTGCATTTTAAAATTATTTTACAACTGCTTCTCTTTGAAAGAAGTACTTTTTGCATTCATTTATATGGAAATCACTTGCCCTTTGTAAATGGCTTATGTTAACAAGTAATTACAGATTGCATGAACTGGTTTAGAAACCTCTGAACATGGTCTTAGCTACTTTTAATGGGCCTTTCTGGAGACCTGTCAATTATTGCCAGAGAAGGAGAGTTCTCTCAACATTTCACCTCAATATTTATACCACCCAGACTACATGGGCTCAGGTGAAATCAGCTGTGCACTTTGCCCACCCACCCCTTGAATGATGACACATACACATTGCTGGGTTAAACTGGGTATTTATTTATTATTAGGCTGATCTGCATTTTATTAGCAATTAAGCACAGGTTACATCCTGCTTGCAAATTAGCTTCCTTAGAGCAACTCCACCCCTGGCTCACCAACCAGGTCAGGATCCTTCCTTTCCTCGCAGTCATTGCCCATACGCTACATGCAAATAGGAGATGGGAGAACACGCCCCAGCCCCAGGACTGCTAAGCCACATAAGGCATCAGGTATGCTCCCCCCCTCCCGGAAGAGGCCTATAGGCCGGAAGAGGCCCCCAACTGCTAAGCCAGTGGGCAGTCAACCTGAGGGCCTCCCCTCTCAGCAATATCCAGGGGTGCTTGCCAGCCGAAATGAAATCCCCTTAACCCGTGCTTTCCTGCATACCCAGAATTGTCCTAACCAGATGACCAGGCCTATTTAGTCCACGTTGTCCCCTCGAACAAGTGATGTAGGTGAAAAAAGGCTCCCTCATGGCCAATCAGAAAGAGCCCCAAAAATTCCTGCATAGCTCCATAATTGTTGACTGGCGAAGCCCACTTGTTCATATCAAAAGGGAGGGCAGGTGGGAAGCTCTTCTCCATCTCGAATGGCCACTGCCTTGTGGTGGACCCCCCTTTTAAGCTGTCAGTTCACCCCCTGCTTGTCAGCTTTCCCATGCTGGACCTTGCCGGGCTTCGCCACACCCCTCCTTTGTCTTCATTCAAGTAAGGTGGGGGGGGGGCAAAAGCCGGTGCTCGCTCAGGGGGGAGCATGGGTCTTTCTGATGATGAAAAGTTAGGCAGCATTGCCTAATTGACTTAACTGCACTATGAAATATTCCTAGAATACTGCCAGTGGCAGGATAGTGGCAGGAAAAAATATTGAAGCTATTTAGACTGATAATTAAGCAAAAAGGGCAGGAAATGAAAATTCCAGTACCACAGAGATAGTCTCTATTATCCATACAAATTCAAAGGGATTTAGGGGACAGAGGAAAAAAATCTATCTGACCTTCTGTTGTTGCCATGAAGCCATTCCAGATGCCACTGTTAAAGAGACTCTTTTCCTATCAATGCATTGCTGGACAGTGAAGTGGGTGCCACCAATCTGCCACTGATCAAAATAATGCCCATGACAAGCATTGAATCATTACAGTGATTGCACCCTCCTTCCCCCTTCCCTTGTTTCCTCCCTGCTACACATCAACCCTAAATTGTCCAGTGGTCATTTCTTTTGTCTTATTCATTCAAGATATTATTCTTTTGTCTACATTTCCTGGGAACCAGTGATCACCCAGCTCTTGCCTCAGGTCACAGTTTGGTTACTTAAAGGGAACTTAGTCTCAGTTCACTCTCTGGCTTTTGCCCTCTCTTGCTTCCAGAGCTCCCACCCCACCTCAAGGTTCCATCCCTGATCAGTTTGGGACCACTCTACATGTGTCGCTGGCCAGCTCACAATCCATTTCCCCTGTCTTTTATTCTTTTTTTGCTAATGCAAAAGTTACTGTTTTTCCCACCTATTTTCATAGATCTGTATTGCTTGTGCACATGTCCTAGTTATTATTGTATGCTTGCTAATTATTGAGTAAAAGACCAATAATTTCAGCAACCTGGTCTCCTCATCTATTCATGGGCTCTGGGAATTCTGACTCTGATATACAAAGATTATGTTCTTGTGCTATATGCCAATTGCCCTTTTAATATTATAATTCCCCCAAGTTTATTAATACTGTAAGGCAATTTTGCTGACACTGTACCCCCTTAAAAGCTGACATATCTCAGTAAAGCTGTTCAGATATTTCTGACTTCTGGAGAAACCTCATGAAACTATAGCATAAACAATGGAATAAAAAATGAGGCCGTACTAGATGCAGATAGATGGCAAAAGATCAGGAAGGCTCAAATGTCCTGAATTAGTTTCTGTTTGCACAGGTTTTTAACTAAGAGATTTTTTTTTGCAACAGATAAAACAGGCCATGGAAAAGAAATAAATAAAACTGCAGAGAATATGAGGCACAAGACAGGTAATTTGGTGTTACTATTTCTCACAGCCCCTTTTTTTCCTTCTCATTTTTATGGCACAACTACCTTTGAATGTGAGGAAAAGGATGGCATTCCTGATTTTAAACCCATAGACAAAGTGATGCAAGACTAAAAACTAGCTAGATCCTATGAAGAATAGTTGATGTCTTGAGAGATAGGACTCAGTGGATCAGTGCCAGGTTTGAAACATGGAGACATGCAGGGGTCATTTCGAGCAGGAGCGCTGTTCCAGGAGTAAAAAGCCCAGGAGCGGGCACATGTGGTGATGTGCTGTGGAAAAAAGCACAAGCATACTAGCTTGATCTGTATTTTTATGCTTGCTGTAGGGTAGCTTCCCTGCAAGAGCAAAGGAAACCTAAAGTGTCTTTAGTCAAAGTGTAAAGCTGGCTTGACAGCTCTGAGTTGGGAAATACCTGGAGATTTTTTGGGTGGAGCCTGAGTGGTGGATGTTGCCTTCTGACACAATTCCAGTGATCTCAGGGAGTGTGGCATATGCAAATAAGTTATGCTAATGAGTTATGCTAATGAGCCCCTGCACCTCTTTTTTTTTTACAAAATGACCCCTGGAGACATGACTGAATGTAGGGACTGATACTAAAATTCTGTAAAATGGAAACTGGGGAGTTACTCAAGGGGCAGAGTTCTGAGGATCAGTGCAGAAGGATTGCACAGATCAGGTGAAGCATGCACACATTTATACATGCACATACCTGGTCCATATTGGATTTCATTTGCTTTGCAGCAGACACTTACGTTCATGAGACCCTAGTTTGTATTCTGCCATGCATTGGAGTTTGTTGCTTTGGTGAATGTCTGGCACACTTATGAAGAACAAGACCTGCACCGGGGGGGGGGGGGGCAGAAACTTAGTATAGCCTATTGCAGGGGTGGGCAAATAGCGGCCTGAGGGCCACATGCGGCCCGCCACAGAGTTTTTTGCGGCCCGCCAAGACAGTCGGCCATGAGGTTTCTCAACAAGCAATCTCACTCCTGATTTCAAAAAAATTGTAGAAAAGTGTGATAGGGTACATTTGTCTCATTAAACTGATTCTAAAATTAAATGTGCTTGCAGCTATAGATGATATGAAATTAGCACAATAAATAAATTGAATAAAACTACCACTATTTTATTTAATTTATATTTATTGATTTTTATGATACAATTTATACCTTTTCTGAAATGCAAAGTTAACTAATGAATGCAATCATGTTAAAAGGTGCGGCCCTCCGCTAACCTCCGCTCCCACAAAGTGGCCCCCGAGCCAAAACAATTGCCCACCCCTGGCCTATTGGATAACTGAAGTACATTTTGCTTGTTTTAACAGTATACTGTGGGGCCAAACCTTTTTACTGCTTGATGGTGGCTCAGCATTTCACAGACCGTTCATATGCTAAACACCATCCAGTTGCAGACTGTCCAGAATTTCTTTCTTGTGGAGTGATATGCTACTAATTCCAATAGAAATACTCTGGAGCAGTGAGCTGTATTTCAAAGCAGGAGCCTATTAACTTTTTACCAACATGGACAAATATGCAATTTATTGCTTATCCATTAATTAGTGTTTTTGCTACCATGAAGCTTAGCTAAAATGCAATGGAATGTTACCAGTATAGTTTATAATTGTGATCTGAGATCAGCATTCAAGAATAATCAACAATATATAATGCATATTGGATGCATAAAATAGATATTCTGTACAGAAAATAGACAATTAATAGTAATCATAAAATTATTAAAATACTAGACTGTGTTCTTCTAACTTGTTGAGCATGTCAGAGTGCAGAATCTTGCTACCTTAAGGACAGTTTTGTTAAAACTGTCAGCAAGCAGAAGAGAAGTATAAAAATCATTTGATCTACCTGAATATTTGGACAGCATTGGCATAATGTACATATACCAAATATCCTGGTAAAATCCTGGTAAGACGACTTGTTTGTTTCTACTGTTTCAGGCTGATACGGGCAGAGATGTTGTACATATGGGATACACGCATATCTCCCTTTAAGAAGAGCAGATGGGAGGACATTGAAATGGGCCAGAGTGAAGGCTCTGTGGTGTTTGAGGAATTTTAATGTATAAAGGTAATTTGATGGAACAAAAATTTTCTTATAGTTCCCCGCTGCTGGAGAGGAAATTAGATTAGCAAATAAAACACTGTGAACAATTACACATGAACCCAGGTGGGTGACTCAAGAGTAGGACTGCCAAGTCCCCCCGGGGGGTGGGGAACCCCCCCATAGGGGTCCCCAATCCACCAGTCTGGATTTGGCCAGCAGGGGGAACCCCACACCCGAAGCGGCCCAATCCAGCTGACTGCCCAGTGTGATGATGTCACCCAGAGGTGATGTCATCATGCTGGGCACGTTGCTGGGGCGATGCTCTAGCAATCGCCCTAAAAACTCTATGGTACCATATAGTTTTAGGGTGATTGCCAGAGCATCGACCCAGCAACGTGCCCAGTGTGATGACATCACTTCTGGGTGACATCATCATGCTGCGCACGCACGAGGCTCCCGAAATATGAGCGGGACTCCTCCGCTCCTGGCGGTAAGTGACTTGGCAACCCTACTCAAGAGCTTAAACCTTTTCACCCAACAGATCCTCACAACTTGAGATTTTACATATATGTGGTCTGCAGTCTCATCATATCATGTGGTCTCCATCCTGCTTTTACTCTCACTGTGACATTATTATAATTACATTGTTGGATTTTGTAGAAAATTGGTTTCTTTGCTATTGGGAGGCAACAGACCTCCTAGTATTTATGGATCTTGACATTCAGGGTGATCCTCAGGAAGGATCCAACCCACATGATGAGAGTCTGCTGCAAACCTTTCATTACCCATGTATAGCATCATCATCTATATACTAAGAACAAAGTTGGCCAAATCTGAGGATACTTAAAAAAAATCTGGGCCTGGAGCTGTGAATGGGCAAGACAGACCCTTCTACAAAGCTCAAAACATCTCCAGGTTTGTAGGGAAATGTGAAATCTAAAAACAAAACATGTTTTTTTAAAAAAACAACAACAAAAAGATAAAAGGAACATCCATAGTTTTAAGCAACAAATTTCCAAAGTGGCTGTTGTTAGGTGACCACAGTATTCCAGGCTGGGTTTGTATGAATGAAAAGGCAGGAGGAGGGGGCAGGGTCCTTTCAAGTCCTATTTTGGTCTTTGAGGAAAGCCTCATTGGGGCCAGGCCTGACAGCAACCACTGGGTGATTTGATACCACCCAACCTGCATGACTCAACTAGGCCTGGCTGCTTGTTACTCTTCAACAGCAGCCATTCTCAGAAAGCCAGTGTGGTGTAGCATTTAGAGCTTCAGAGTAGGGTCTGGGAGACCCAGGTTCGAATCACCATCTGGCTGTGGAAGTTGGATGATCTAGTGCCCGTCACATGCTTTCAGCTAACCTACCTCACAGGGTTGTTGTGAAGAGAAAAAAATAAGGGAGAAGAATAGTGTAAGCTGCTTTGTTCCCCACTGTGGAGAAAGGTGGACTACAAATGAAATAAATAAATAATAAAATGTAGCTGAAGATGGGAAGCTTATAAAAAGTAGGTTGGTGAATGGCTGAGAAGGCAAGAATTAGACAGGGAAAGGGGAAAAGATATGGGAGCTGACAGGAGGATGGAAAGAGAAAATGTTGTGTGGAGGGGGATACAGGGGAAAGTGAGGTTTCCCCCCACCCAAACAAGTCCTTAAGGGTTCCCTACCATGCAAGTGGGCCTGGCCCAGTGGCCAGCACTACACAACTGGACCATAGTTTTTGCTAAGTAGAGGCTGTTTGTGGGGGGGCTGGAAACCTGAAGACAAAAGGACAGATAAGTGCAGGTTGGCTGTTGGATAGGAAGGGGAGAATGAAGCAGGATAAAGGGCAGAGGCTAGGGGGGCTTTCAGGAAAGGGAAAGAGGAAATTGTGGGAGAGGGGAAAATGAGATGCCTTCTGTAATTCCTTGCAGGTCCCCCACTTGTAGCATTATGTCTTGATTGATACATTGTTGGTTATTTAAATCCACCAGGCATTTTTCACCAAATTCCACATAATTGCTTGCAACCATCTTCAGCACTGTACAATGACAGGAATGACAGGAACAGGCAGATTTTAATCTCTTCTACTCATAGGATTTACTATTACCAAAAATGCAAAGACTGATTTGCCTTACCAGCTTCAAAATCTTCTGCTGCAAGAATATCAGACAGAGGTTTGGAAAGAAAGTAGGAGAGGAAGATCAAGTCACTTGTACATCTGCTATTCATGCCTCTACTATAACACACCCTCTGAGGGAGGAAAACACCTCCAAGCTCCTAGTGTGGAGAAAACTCCATGTTTCACTGAAGGGGAGACATGAATTTGTACTATAAATATTACAGAATAAATATGAATAGGGGAACTACAAGTCCTTTGGCTTCCTTCCCCTGGCCACTGCAGCATGGGCATGGCTCAGGATTGCTTTGTATTTTTTAAAATATGTGCTGGTAAAAGGGAAGCAGAATAATGTATAGTTCTTAAATGTATTTTAGTTGACAGAATGGGAATTATTATATGAGATGGAAATTATTTTTTTCTGACTCCCTCTTTCAGAAGCCATTCAGACTCTGTCATCCAAATTTATATTGAATTTGTGAGAAAGTCCTTTAAACATTGGGTAAGATCTTAAGAAAACATGTGATTAAAACAGTATTAGTGTATATGTTCAATGAACTAGTACTTATCTCCCACCAAATATAAAGAACAGAAGGGTTCAGTATTGGATTCCAAAGACTAGAAAAAAGATAAGCACAAGCAATATTGTTGAATATTTAAAACACATGCATACCCCTACCATTACCAAAACAAGATAAAATTAGTCACATTGAACAGCTGGGGGAAAATGGTAATTCAAAGATTTATACATGCTGAGCCCAAGGATTATTGTCAAAAGGGAGGAAAATACTGTAAGTATTAAGAGTTAATATATGACAGCTAAATACTCGTCTCTGGGTAAGGGACAAACACATGAGTAAATGAATATTACAATTCAGAAAAATGAACACATGTTCAGTCTTAAGGGTATAACTTGTCCTTGATGTGCAAATGGAACATGACTTTTCATAGACCTTCAAGATGATAATAGAGCTGGTAATATGTAGAATCATTAGTGCAAATGGCAGATCTTGGGAAAACACATCCAGCAAGCAAATTTGCTCATTAATGACAGTAATAATAGAAGAACAAAAGGGGGGGGGGGAATGCCAGGTGATAAATTACTGATTTATTACAAAAATCCCTATGCATTTTGCCATGCAGGCTTCATCAGGGGTAATCAGAACATTCACCTAGTTCTGGAACTGTCCACAGCAATTAAATTCCAGCACTAGGTGAATGTTCTGATTCCCCCTGACAAAGCCTGCATGGTAAAACGCATAGAGACTTTGTATAATAAATCAGTCATCTATCACCTGTCATTTTTTTACTTTTTGTTCTGTTGGCATATTTCTGGAAACAGCCCAGTTTTTCTTTATCCAATAATAGTAAAAACTGTTCTTGACATTACTTGAATGTTGGTAGTTTATGTAGAAAACTTAGAATCTTTTCCAGTATTAAGAAAATTGCTGTTTTTTAATAATTGAATAAACTGCTGTGAGGGACAGAAACAAAGGGGGAGGGCTCAGTAGGAGCAGGAAGTCTCCAAAGAGTCAATCAGGAGACACAGAGGACATAACTTGACATTGTGAGAAGTCTGTAATCTACCTATGCTAAACTGGCAGCCCTTCAGCTGTCCTGTTCTTCTCATCTTTTTTCAAGTTGGGGCACTATAGACTTTGTATAGTCCAGGGTCATTTTGTAGAAAAAGAGGTGCAGGAGCTCATTAGCACAACTCATTAGTATAACTTATTTGCATATGCCACACCCTCTGACATCAACAGAAGTGTGTCAGAAGGCAACACCCACTGCTCAGGCTCCACCCCAAAAATCTCCAGGTATTTCCCAAGTCAGAGCTGGCGAGCCAGCTTTACATTTTGACTAAAGACACTTTAGGTTTCCTTTGCTCTTGCAGTGAAGCTACCCTACAACAAGCATGAAAATACAAATCAAGTTAGTATGCTTTTGCTTTTTTCCATAGTGCATCACCATATGTGCCCACTCCTGGGCTTGTTACTCCCGGAACGCCATTCCTGCGCCTTCCTGCTCAAAATGACCCCTGGTCTAACAATTTGTTGCTTGTTCACAAGCACCAGGGTTTGTTTGGGTTTTTTTTGCAATTCTGGAATCTCAGGGCAATTTTGCAGAATTACAAAACAATAATCTAGGCTAGATTGCATCATTTCTCACAGAACCCAAATAGCCATAATGTACAATTGCATTTTATTCCATTTCACTGCCTCATGGATTATCAGGCTGGTTAAAACAAAATTTCTCCTATACTCTGGCATATTGTATGGCCCAGAGCTTATATAAATCACAGCATAGTTATCAGCTATATGAAGGTGAATTAATTGTTATTAACAAATTGGCTTTTTGGCTAAGATCAAATGTAGTATAGTTATTAAACAGCTGTGAATTGCATGAATGAAAGATCAAATAAGTAGTCTCATTGGGTAATATAGTATGGGAGATAAAAGTGGTTATGAAGACACATCAGCATTACATGTGAGCCTAGCACATTGAGAATTTGGTCATTTATTCTTCTGAAATTGCTGTTATATCTTCTGTGACTACTCATCTCAAGTTGTGCTGCGTCAGCAAGTACCATGCTATTGTTGTTTTTTACAAATCAGGGCTAATTCATAATGTATTAAATTGGCTCAGAAATAATGGAAATCCTTGTTTGGGTAGACTGGTGTTGCTATCTCAGGTTATCAGCAGGAAGATCAATAAGCTTTTAAATCTGTTTTATATAACAACCCTAGAAGCAATACCCTTATATTTGGTAAAATGCCACCAAACCATTTCTTACTTTAGGGCAGCTAATAGTTCAGAAAGTGTTTACATAGTGGAAAAGATAAAAGATTTTTTTCAAAAGGCCACTTCACAGTCTAGTTAGAATGCGGCTACTTCTCCCTCCAGAGCCACGGCGCTTGGAGGGAGGGGCCGTCTTTGCTGTCCCGAAGGAGGGAGACAACTGAGAGCTTGGAGCGACATTGACGTTGCTCTGCTGCTGCGTGGGGGGGGGGGAGCGTTGCCTCTAAGATGCTCCACCTCCTCTGGTTCTGCCTCTTTCGAGGTGTTGTTTGGACGAGAAAGAGCTTCGTGTTCGCCAGGCCTAGGGCTGCCAAGTCCCCCGGTAGGGCGGGGGAAACACTGATTTTTAGTGCTTATCTCCCGCTTTTCCAAAGTTGGCCACCGGGGGGACAAAATGGCTGCCTTAAAAGGGAAATGTCTGCAGAGAGCCTGCCCTGCAGTAAAAAGCCTCGCCAGACATTTCCCCTTTAAGAAGTCAGCAAGAGAGCTTCTTCCACAGCAAGAGAGGTCCGCCCAGAGATTAAGGAGGGACTGAAGGAGCTGCTTTTGCATGTGGCTGGCAAGGTGAGTTTCTCTTCCAGCTCTTTTCATTCTCTCTCCCTCTTTCTTTTTTCTGTCTGTCTGTCTGTCTGTCTCTCTCTCTCTCTCTCTGTCCCCATCCAGCAGAGGTCTATCAGTGGCTATTATAGCCACAAGGTCTAAATGGAAGTAAGTGCCTCTGCCAGTTTTTTTCCCTTCTCTTTCTCTCCCTCTTTCTTTCTTTTTTCTGTCTCTCTGTCTGTCTGTCTGTCTCTCTCTGTCCCCATCCAGCAGAGGTCTATCAGTGGCTATTATTAGCCACAAGGTCTAAATGGAACCCTTTGTCTGGGGCAGTGAGGCTCTGAATTCTTGGTGCTTGGGGGGCAACAGTGGGAGGGCTTCTGGAGTTCTGGCCCCGCTGCTGGACCT
Organism: Lepidodactylus listeri; assembly: GCA_029233225.1. Classification (NCBI taxonomy): domain Eukaryota; kingdom Metazoa; phylum Chordata; class Lepidosauria; order Squamata; family Gekkonidae; genus Lepidodactylus; species Lepidodactylus listeri. The sequence continues at coordinate 109,155,379 of JARCFY010000001.1, read as the reverse complement.
CCTGAGGGCACCTGGTATTTTTGGCCACTGTGTGACACAGAGTGTTGTACTGGATGGGCTGTTGGCCTGATCCACTGTGGCTTCTCTCCTGTTCTTATGATATGAAAATCATATTTAGCACTTGTGTAGCACTTAGTGCTTCATATTCTGCCGAGATGAGGAAGGATTCAGTAGGGCTGTTGCTCAGTGATAGAGCATCTGCTTGACATGCAGGAGGTATCAGCCTCTTCAGCTAAAAAAGGATCAGGTAATAGGTGACATTAAAGATCTCAGCCTGAGACCCTGGAGAGCCACTACCAGTCTGAGTAGTCAATACTGACCTTGATGGACCAATGGCCTGATTCAGGATTAGGAAACTTCATGAGTTCATGTGTCAGCATGTGGAAGCAACATCACAGGATGTGACATCACAAAATGATGTCACTTTCTTTCTCCTGGCTCCACCCCCAAAGTCTCCTGGCTCCACCCCCAAAGTCCCCAGATATTTCCCAAGTTTTGGGAAATTGAAATTGCAGATGGAATGCTCAAGTTACTTCCTTCAACTTCAGAATGTTCTTGAAAAAAAAGGGGAGGATCTTAAAAAGCTAGTGAGTGAAGCTCTGGCACCAGTGACAGGTTTAAAAGTGGAAGAAATAATAAGCGATATGGATTTGGTTTATCGGACCTCTCCTGAATTAGTCAAAAAGAAAAACCTGCCAGGTGAAATTATGATAAGATTCTCCAAAAGATCAACAAGAGATGTGGTTTTAAAAGCCACCAACAGAACAACGCTGAAGATCCAGGAGGCAGACATCAAGGTATTAAAGGACATTCCATTTGAAATAAGAAAAAGAAGAAAAGCCTACAGAAGTTTAACTACCTGGCTTCAGTCTGAATCAATTATATACTGATGGAATACCCCGGAGGGACTGTGTTTCAGCTATCAAGAAAAGAATGTTAAAATTGACTCTGTTGATCAAGCGAAAGCTTTTTTGGATAAATGCAAGAAAAAGAAAAGAGAGAGAGACTCAGACGATTCGCTAGCACAGCAGGAAAGTATATATGGCTTGGATAGCTCAGAAAGCGAAGAAGAAAACTCAGACTCGGAGAAGGAAGCTGCGGCTCCCAAATTTATGGAAGAGACTAAAAAGAAAAGAAGAGGACAAAAGAAGAAATAAACTTTGTATTGTTGTTAAATGTCGAGCCCTAAGTATATGTTAATGGAAAATAAGCGTGCTCCAAAGTTATGTGTACCAGCAAATCAGCTATGTGATTTTTAGAAGCAGTAACATTTGTAACTAGTTAAACCAAGATTTTTTGTTTCTCAAACTGACTAATCTACTAAAAATGATTATTTTAATCAGCATTTTCTGTATAAGGTAATTTAGTATAGAATTTAGCGTAAAGATGTAGAAATAAATATAAAATCAATAAAAAAAATTATAAAAAAAAAAAAGACATGGCCAATTTGGCCTTGGGGCCCCTGGGACCAGATGATCGCTTTAGGTATGGTACAGCCTCTTCAAACAAAGGAGCCTAAGCATCCTCACCAGCCAGCTTGTCCGCCTGGGTGGCCTTGGGGTGGGTTCCCGTCTGACCAAACTTTGGGTGAGGGAAATGTATTTGTGGCAGTGCAGGAGGCAGCCCAAACAGTGTATGAGCACATGCCAATGGCAGCACTCCCCTGTGGTGATCAAGTTTTGTTGCTTGGTGATCACCTTACAGCTGTGGTCAGGGAGAAGATCGTGAGAGGGGATTATGTTGATGTTTTCAGTCTTCTCTTTAGGGATCTTGAGAAAAAGGATAAGGAGGAGTTGGAAGAACGTGATAAGGAAAGGTTGCGCAGGCATACAATTGACAGGACATGGGCCAATTGGTACCCGGGGTTCCTGGTGTATGCAGGGATCATAGTTTTGGTTTTTTAAAAATATTTTTTATTGATTTTTCCCTACACCTATATTAAAAACTACAGAAAGAAAAACTAAACTACCCTAAGGTATACAAGATGGACAATTTGTTACATAATGTATACAGTTAAAATATCTAAGAAGCGGTTTTAGTACTTGGATCCACTCTTACAATAAAAATTTTTGCTGATACAATTATAACATTTTGAAATTCCTGTCTCGCAAACAGATTAAAAGATTTTTACACTACATTTACATTAATACATGATGTGTAAATAAGTTTATACAGTTACAACATTATTTTTTGTTTGGTTCTCTTCTTTTCTTCTGCCTTTTACTTTTGGTTTTTGGGGCAGCCGCCCCTTTTTCAGAGTCAGAGTTCCCACTCAATGTTTCACTACTTCCTGAGTCATGAAAGCCATACATACTCTCCTGCAATGCCAGCGATTCTTCTTGTGCAGCTTCAGCTTCCTTCTTTTTGTGTTCATCCAGGAATTTCTTTGCTTGTTCCACATTGTCAATTTTATATTTTTTATCTTTATAGCTGAACTGCAGGCCTTCCGGAACTTGCCAACGATAAGAAATAGATTCAGCTTGTAACCACAAAGTCAAATTTCTATATGCCTTTCTTCTCTTTCTTATTTCAAACGGAATGTCTTTCAATACTTTGATTTCCTCTTCTTGAACTTTCAAAGATGTTCTATTAGTGGCTTTTAGCACCATATCCCTGGTTGATCTTTTGGAGAATCTAACCATTACTTCCCCTGGCAGGTTTTTCTTCTTAATAAATTCTGGGTATGTCCTATAGGCCATATCCATATTGCTTTGTATTTTTTCTGCTTCCAAACCTGCCACTGGGGCCAATGCTTCGCTCAACAGCTTGGTTAAGTTCTCTCCCTTTTGTTCTGGTACATTTTGAAACCTCAAGAAAAAATTAGAATGATCCATCTGAAGTTTTAAAACACAGTCTCCTTGTGTGGCTTTGTCTTTCTCCAATTTTGCCAATCTTGAATCCTGCTTATGCACAACAGTTTTAAAGTCCAAAAATTCCTGTTTCAGCTCTTGTGAATTCTTATTTGACTCGGTAATTTGCCTTTGCATGGAATCCAGCTTAGAAATGATTGCAGTTAGTTGATCCACTAGGGGCCGCAATAGCGCCAAAAATGCCACGTTCGACTCAGTAGTTTCGCTCTTTGATCCCGGAAGGTTTCCTCCGACTCTGGGTGAGGGGCATCTCCCCGTCATCTTCTTTCATTTCGTCTTATTGTTTACAGTTAGATAAGGGACACCATGAAAAAGCAATGTCTATTCTTCAAATGCATATCATCTGGCAGCTCTCTTTTTCCTCTGCGCGATCCAGCAATTCAACACCTAGACACTTTTACTTTCACAGCAAGACTGTGGGAAAGTCTTCCGTCTTAAGGTAAACAACGCCAGTAAAGGGTGGGTGGGGGGTAATACCTCCGTCCCTCACCCCAAATGCTTTAATTCTGAAATTAACGGAGACTCACGCTTTAGTCCATTGCGTAGCTATTTAGCCATCTCCTCTGCGAGCAGTCTGTCTTGCAACTTCACGGCAGTGCTTTGTAGCCCGAAGGCTTCTCCGGTGGGGGGAATCTATAGGGGTAAAGAGATGCCTCGATCCCATGGTCGTCACCGCTGGGAGAGGCAAACTCCAAGCACCCCAGACAGGTTCCCTTCACTAGGGTCCCTGGGGGCTTGGTACCTGTCCGTAGCCCCTTCCTTCCCACCGAGAGTGGCACACATCTCCCTCAGTGCAGGGAGATGCGGCCGCCATTACCATGCCAGCCACCGGAAATCCTACGCAGGGATCATAGTGAAAACTCAGCCTTGGAGAGCGGTTCCTATGTTTCAATACATGGATATTATATACAGAGCTTATAGGGACTTTATGGGTGGTGCATGGCTGCAATATGATGAAGAATTCCACATGTGGGCGGCCATGAATCCTATGCTTCGGTGGGACCAAATAAACCTCTTCTTATGGATGCAAACCATGGCCATATCGCGCCCTTCTACAGGTGATAAGTCAGATACAGGGCATTTGGTTCAGCGCCTGCAGAGCACCTCTAGTACCCGCACTCAGGCGGGGCGGGCAGTTCAACAACACCCACTTTGCTGGGAGTTTTCCTCCCATGGGTCCTGTAGCTGCAGACCCTGCTCCTTTCAGCATGAATATCCAGTGTGCGGCGGCCCCCATGGGTTCTCCTTTTGTCCAAGGGCTTGGGGCTGAGCAGGAGGCAAGGAGTTTAAAGGCGGGAGGCACCCTGGCAGTGGAGGCCAAGGCCAACATCCTGAAAAAGGGGCCCAGTCCAATTAGACTTGGGCAGCTGGAGCAGTGGTTACATAGTTATCCTATAGTTCGGGATAGGGGTTTCCTGTTAAAATGGGTTCAAATTTGGTTTTAGGATTCCCTATCAAGGGGAACGGTGGCCCTTCCAGGCTGCGAACTTGCGTTCTGTTCTTGGGCTGGAGCACGTGGTTAGGGATAAGGTTAAGAAGGAGTGCAGAGAAGGCAGAGTGCTGGGCCCTTTCCCTGAGCCCCCTGTTAAGAACCTAAGGGTGTCGCCTTTGGGTGTGGTACCCAAGAAGGCGCCTGGGAAATATCGCCTTATACATCACCTCTCCTTCCCACCAGGGGGCTCAGTCAATGATGCCATCCCGGCCGAACTCTGTTCAGTTCATTATCCCTCTTTAGATCAGGCGGTTAAGGTAGTGAGACAGTGCGGACAGGGTGCACTGCTAGCTAAATGCGATATAAAGTCTGCCTTCCGTTTACTGCCAGTTCACCCGTTAGACTTTGAGATGTTGGGTTTTGTATTTGAGGGTGAGTTTTTTATGGACAGGGGCCTTCCAATGGGATGTTCTATCTCTTGTTCTATGTTTGAGTGTTTTAGTTCCTTCTTGGAATGGGCCCTCCAGGTTAGGGCTGGCCTGATGACAACCGTGCACTATTTGAATGATTTTTTATTCATAGGTGAGCAAGGTTCAGGTCAGTGTCCGCACTTGTTAAACAGTTTTATTCAGCTGATGACAGAACTAGGCATCCCGCTCACTCATGAGAAGATGGAGGGACCAGCCACCTCTCTCTCATTTTTGGGTATTGACCTTGATACCATAGGGCAACTGTCTCAGCTTCCAGCTGAAAAACTGGTGAAGTTGCGGGACATGATTGCCATGGTGCTGCAAAAACACAAAGTCTCACTTTTAGAACTCCAACAATTGAGGGCCACCTTAACTTTGCATGCAAGGTGGTGGCCCCCAGGCACACTTTCCTTAGGAGGCTGTGTGAGGCGATGAAGGGACTGCACCGTCCACATCACAGGACGCGTGTGACCAAGGGTATGAGATAGGACTTATGGGTGTGGAAAGAATTCTTATCATCCTTCAATGGCATCTTCTTCTGGAGGGAAGAGCTTAGATTGGAGGCAGAGTTGCAAGTTGTATCGGGTGCAGCAGTGTCCTCTGGATTTGGTGTATACTTCAGAGGACACTGGTGTGCCAAGGATTGACCTGCCCAGTGGATAATAGCTGGATGGATTAGGGATTTGACTTTTTTGGAATTTTTCCTTATAGTAGTGGCCTTGTGGCTTTGGCTGGAGCACCTTAAAAATCGAATGGTGCATTTTTGGTGTGACAAGCTAGCTGTGGTGCACATCATCAGCTCCCTTACCTCCAGGTCTCTGAGGACAATGTCATTGGTCCAGGCCTTGTGTTGTCTCCACCTTAACATCCTGTTCAAAGCTAGGTATGTGCCAAGGATGAATAATGGGGTCGCTGATGCTCTGTCTCGTAAACAGATGGAGAGATTTCGTCAGCTGGCTCCAGAGGCAGATCTTTACCCGGTGCGCATGCCTCAGCATCTGTGGCAGGTTGGAAGGCAGAGGCCAAAAGGGCAATCGGTTTAGCGCTGGCTCCAAGTACAAGAACTGCCTATAGGAGGGCGGGTCAGCAATTTTCACTGTTTAGACAGCAGGTAGGGCTATGCGATCAGTGGCCAATCCCAGTAGATCACCTCTTTCAATTTTCTGTGTATTTAAAAAGGGATCACCTGGCTGTTAGGTCAATTAAGGGAAAGCTGGCTGCCTTAGTGTTCATGAGCAAGGCTAAAGGTTTTCCTGACACTACAGGCGATTTTCACATAAGGAAATTTTTAGAGGGGTGGTCTAGGGAGACGCCAAAAACTCCTGATTCCAGGGAACCCATTTCACCGGTGGTTTTGAAGGGGTTACAAGGGGTATGGCCAGGTGTGTGCTCCTCTGATTTCGAAGTTGTTCTTTTTCATTCAGCAGCACTGATGGCCTTTTTCGCAGCTCTTCGGATTAGTGAACTGGTTGTCAGTTCCAAGGAAGATAGGTCGGGTTGGGCCCTTAGCTTTCAGGACATGGGTTTTGATGGATCCACTATGACCCTGAGGATTAGGAGGTCCAAAACTGACCAAAAGCTTAAAGGGATGGTATTGCGGCTCTAGGCATTTGTCAGGATGACACATTGTGCCCTGTGGTGGTGCTGCGGTGCTACTTGGCTGTTTGGGGAACCAGGGCAGGCCCATTATTTGTTCATGTTGATGGATCCCCACTTACGAAGTATCAATTTTGGGTGGTCACTAAGCGGGCACTTCGGGTGCTCAGGCTTAGTCAGTACCAATTTGGTACCCACTCCTTTAGAATAGGCGCGGCTTCCACAGCAGCGGTGATGGGGTACCAGGAACCAGAAATTAAAAGAATAGGTCGTTGGCGTTCACAGTGTTATAAGTCATACGTTAGGGGGTTTAATGTTTGAGGCTTGAGTTTGTTCTTTGAAGACTGGCACTTCAGTGAGCTTGTTTCTTGGTTATACATTGGTGCTAACCTAGTTTTTGTTTCAGGTCCTGTTCCCAGCCTGTCGAGATGGTGTATTGTGATCTGTGGACATAGCATGGTTTTTTGGACTGGGCACCATGCTAACAGAGTGCATTTCGGATCACAGTTGGGCCTGAGCATTGTCGAATGGGGCAGACGGGGCATGAGGTGGGCTGGCCTCTTGCCATTGTTGTTGGAGAGATGATAAGGTCCTCCCCCTCAAGTTTTGGTGATCCATCATGGGGCAAATGATTTAGGTTTGATGAAGAAGAAATCCCTTATAGTTCAGGCAATTGAGGACCTGCGGTTGATTAAGTGTTGATGGCCAGGTGTTCACTTGGTATGGTCTGCCCTGCTACCACGCCGTGTTTGGCATGGTATGGGAGATCCGAGGGGGCTCGATAGAGCATGCAGGAAAGTGAACCGGCAGTTGCGTTCAGCTATGGAGGGTGGTCTTGGTCAGTTTTTACCACACCCTGATATTAAGGTTGATTTGCCGGACCTTTACAGGCAGGACGGTATTCATTTGTCCGACAAGGGCAATGACATATTTTTAGGTGATTTGTGGCAAGAGGTTAGGGCAGCCTTGTGGCTGCCAGTGGGTGCTAGGACCTAAGCAGAGGCTTGGTCCTGGCAATGGCGGTTTTGGGAGTAGTTTTTATGCGGATCCAGTGAGCACCGGTTGGTTATTCCTTAGGGAATTAGGGTCCCTCACAAACAGCCTGCAGGTTTCAGGGCCCAGGGTTGGGGTTGAGGGACCTTGGTAGGACCCTGAACAGTTCCTCCAGCACGTTTGAGGGCTTCTGGAAGGGGACACAGGGTAGCCTAAGTATGGCCAGGATGTGGTCATGAAGTATACCCCGGGGGGGTAAGGTACTCAGCCGTTTGAAGGTGAGGAACTCGTCCTGGTGGTGACCAGGCTCACTGATTCCGCACAATGGTTGGTTAGTTCCCTTGCTGCAAAATTAATTAAATAATAAAGTGGCCCTTGTTTTAACCCAGTCTTTAAGTCTGTCTCTTTTTTCCGAATGGGGCGGCAATGCTTCCTAAGAACAAAGAACAAGCCTGTAATCTAAATATTTCAGCACCCCCCCATTGTACATAAATGTATTGCAATGTAGAAGTAAAACAAGAATAAGTTTTAAATGCAACATCTTGAATATATAAATGTATAAGGAAGTGGATCTTGAGCAGATGTATCTTCTACTTTCTTATTATGAGATAATAATAATAGTTTTTCCTTCTATACTTTGATATATTACCTATTTGTTAAAAGTTACAGTGAGTAGGTTGAAGCCACAAAAATATGTAAAAGATGAAACCAATAATATAGACATAAAACAGATTAGTTAAGAAATTTGAAATCTAAAATGCTGCATATAAATGTACCCCAACAGAAGTAAGTACCATTGTATTTTATAGACAGTTGGTGGCTGCGGTCACACACACTAAATAATCCACTTTCAATCCACTTTCAATGCACTTTCCAACTGGATTTTGCCAGTTCACACAGGCTGAGGACAGACTCTTGTTTTGCTGCGCCTCCGTGGCATGGCAGAACAAGGCGGGGGGGATTGCCCCAGCCATGCGGCATTTGCACGCCAACACAAGGAAGCCGCCCGCAGCGTCCAGACTGCGGGCGGTTTCCAGCGGCAGCATGCGAACACCGCACAGCTCCCCCAGCTGGTGCGCGTTCACACTTGCCGGAAGCGGGTAGAACATGCGCGCAGCAGCCAAAACACCACTTTTAAGTGGTGCCCGGCTGCTGCGGGAGGAGCGCAGCGCTGGACACATTGCATCCGGCCCACCTCCTCCAGGCAGATGTGGCAGTCTGGATTGCCGCTCTGCCTCTGCTTTTAAAGCAATTTTAAATCCAGTTAGAAAGTGCACTGAAAGTGGATTGAAAGTGGATTTTTTAGCGTGTGTGACCGCTGCTGGTATCTTAAGAACTATAATGAAGGGGGTGTTGGGGCGAAGTGCTTTCTGTTTTATACACTCTGTGATTTATAATTATTTCTGATATACATAATAATGTTTTATAATTCCTTTTCTTTCTGTATCCCCTTTATGCCATTACTTTTACTAAAATTATACACACAAAAATTTTAGTAATTTTTAAAACATTTTCCACATAAGGTATCAAGATAAATCTATTGATATGGTTATGAGTGCAAGGTGGTGCCTCAGTTTCTTCCCTCTGTAGATCCCCCATTAGCAGCGACCAAACAATTTTGATTATGGCATCTTTGTGAGTAGTAATTAAGGCTAAACATAGGCATCAACTTCAGGGGGCTGGGGAGCTGGAGCCCCACCCCCTGAACTTTTCCAGGACATGCTGAGCCTCCCCCAGAGACAATGGCCTGTAATGTCTCTGGCCCAGCCCTTGAGGCTAAATATAAAAATAACATGCTGCAGTTGCACCCCCTTTCCTGGAGTGATTTGCACTGGAATCTTCTTTCAACACTATAAGAATAATTGTGTGGTATTTTCCCCCATTTAGAAGTGCTTATGAAGAGTAGTTGGTGGGCAAGTAAAGAGTTGCAGTGTTTAAGAGTGGTCACCTCTAATCTTGAGAACCAGATTTGATTCACCACTCCTCCACATGAAGCTTGCTGGGTAACCTTGGTGCAGTCATAGTTCTGTCAGTACTCTCTCAGCCTCTCCTACCTCCTAAGGTGCCTGTTGTGGGGAGAGGAAGGGAAGAGCCACTTTGAGACTCCTAAAGGTAGAAAAAAGCAGGGTATAAAAACCTCCCCTTCTTTTTCTCTTCTTCTAGTAATTATTCACAGCTAAGAGAAGCTAAAGCTCTGCTGTAGAAGGGATACCATATTATATACTCAAGGTTACAGAAATGATGGGCTGTTTCTTTGAAAAAGAAAGTTGGATAGATTTTACTTGGAATGGCTCACTAAACCTAGGATACTCAGTGCAATCTTATGCAGTTACTCTACACAGAGTAACTCTGCACAGTATTGCACTGTCATTCTTTTGTACTGGTGTTAGCCTTTCTCTCAGGAGTTTTGTTTCATTTCCCTCACAAGTTTCTAATATGCTATTTCTCTGAAGTATCTTTACCTGCCTAACACAGGATAGCTAACCTAATCCTGCCTCTCTATAGGTGCTTCAGCTCTAGCCACCTAACTTGCTGTCTAAGCTCTATCTACTTAGCTCTATCAATGCCTGAGCCCTCAGGAATTTTGCCATTATTGTCCAGATTTCCACTTGCTTTCCCCCTCCCTTTTGTCTATCTGACAAATACATGGCCTTCAGTTGGTTGGGAACCTTAGAGATTTGCACACACAGCAGGGAATCAGGGACACACAGAAGACAAAACTAGAAACTATCTGCTGCAAGGGTCTTTTCATTTCACTGAATTCTGTCTTCACAGAGGAATCCATTCAGTACGCAATTATTGATTTCCACAGAAAGACCTCTGTTTTGCAGAACTTTAATTTCATACATCATAATGTATTGATCTAATGAGTCCTACATTTTATATGATGGTCTGAAATTCTGCAAGCCCTATGACATGTTGAAATATTTTATCACACAATGAAAATTATTAAAAAGTAATATTGCACACACAATTGGGCTGGACCCAGTCCTTGAGATGTATTGCTTTCATTCTACAGATTGCTTATATTCTGAAAAACCTTGGTTTTTTCATTGTAGCATGGGTCTCTAACTGCAAACAATTTGGCTGAATCATTGGTTGAATCCAAGTCTAATAAATAAAAACACTATGTTCGATAAACACATGGTTTTGTGTATGAAAAGGGAATCTTAATATTTTAAAACTACAATAATGTAGAAAACTAGGACAGAAAGACTTTTGCCAATATATAAAATAATCCTTGAGACATATTGTTCAGTGTAATGTGCACAACATATAGAAATAAAAGTGGTGAAGAACCAGAGCAGTTGAATTTATCAGGAGGAGGTCCAATTAAATAGCTACACTATCCCCCCCCCCATCCCTGGAAATAGACCCATATAGGGAATTACAGAACTAAAAATTTCCAGATTTACAATAAATAAATAAATAAATATGCTGAAATGATATTGGATGAAATGAATAACCCAGAATATTAGCATTTGTGTCTTTCCCAAAACCCAAATCTGAAAAATAGCTATTTTTTTCCAGTTGCACATCTCTAATTGGGAGACCATGTTTTCTCCATGGCTCTCTGAGATTTGGAAACACAGGAAAGTGTACATTACTCATGCATCCTTCTTTTCTTAATTGCCTGCAGTATTCTGAAACACTTATAATAATCTTTTAGCCCATGGCTTTCAGGGTGACTTCCAAATACAATAATACCGACTGAAAACAAATCAAATGAGTAATCAATAATATAAATAGTGTTGGAGAGGCAAAAGCATGTTTCATTAATGCAATGACTAACGCAGGATGTGTTTAGTCCATTTGAACTCTCGGGAAGCTGTAATCTACAGAGCCTATTGAATGCTTCTCATGTTGTTGTGTCTGTAATTTCTTACGTCCTGAAGACCTCTCTGCTGTTGAAAAGGACTACAGTCGGTTGATGCTTTCTGCAAATACTGTTGTTGAACTAAGCTTTATTAAAAGCAACTCTGCATGAATGTACCAAATTATTTCCTCAAACTCTGCTAACAAATAGCAACTGGGAATTGAAATCTGGGAAATGCAACAAGACAATTATACGTGTGTGTGTGTGTATTTACTAGGGTTGCCAAATCCAGGTTAGGAAATTTCTGGATATTTGGGAACAGAGCCTATGGAGAGCAGAGTCTGGGAAGAGGAAGGAGCTCATCAGGCACGTGAAGCCATGGATGCTATCCAACAAAGCTCTGACATCAAGAATCACAAAATTGAGAAACCTCCTGTAGGAGAACACTTCAGCCTCCCAGGACACCCAGTGGGGGACCTCAAAGTAGAGCAAGCCCACTGACCTATAATTTATTGATGGATTCTAGATGAGCCAAACAAGGCCTTGTTTTAAACAGACCAAACTTTTCTTGTGCTAAGCAAAGCTAAAGCTAGCCCTGCAGAAACAGAAATAAATGTAGAAAGATAAGACTGAAATGTTGCAAAGTAGAACTATAAGGCTTTGAGCCTGAAGTGGCATTGCTCACAGGAGAAAAACAGCTTCTGTTCTGAACTGTCTGAAAGCCCCCCCCCCCCCAATTGCTAAAGAGAAATTAATGAGAATATAATATTAAGCCTTATAAGTCTTTAAAATATCAGTGAATCTAGCAGTGTCTTTACAAGTTAGAAGACACTGGTCCAATCTGCACAGATATTTCCCACCATTGTGCAAATGATCTCACATCGTCTTACAAATTTCTGTCTACATTTGATGCCGCATCCACTCTCCTATTGTTTCATCTCAGCATCAGCTGTCTGCATCATTTTATGGACGTTTAGTAGTGACCAACACAGCTACCCACCTGAATCTATCTTTAGTGATGTAAGTGAACTAGGAAGCTTCACGGAGAATGGGTGGGAATGAGTGCATTCCAGGGGTGAGTATTTCTTTAGACTTTTTGTGCTCGCTGGTAAGGGGAAGGAATGCACTGGTTTCAAGCCCTTCTTCCAAGGGCTGTCTAAACACAGTCAATAAATGAAGTCTCTGCCTTCAGCTCCAGTCTGGTAGCAGAAATCTAAGGAGTTCATTCTTCCATTTTATATCCAGCATTCACAGGTCTTTTCCTGGCTGTAGTTCCAAGCATTCACAGGTCTTTTCCTGGCTGTAGTTCTCCTTCAGACCTCTAGTCTCACTTATCTTTCCATTTTTCTACCCTCCAGAAAAGTCAATGGTTGTTATGTCAGTGTCAAGATGTTGGGAGATGTAGTCCCTCAGAAATTCTATTACAGCTATTTTTGCTGTGTATTCAATCACTCGTTGAAAAGAGTGGTGGTGCAGCAAAGGCAGGGATGGAATAGAATTCTATTGGGCTATGTGAGAATGCATATGGACAGAGAACGGATTGTACTGTACTGTTAGGAAGGAATAAGTTGACGTAACCTACCAAATAGCTATAAATGATTTGACAAACAGACCACTGTAAAATCAACTTCTTTATTGTCACTAGCAAACAGGATGAGAGTTGAACCAATATGTATTCAATCATCCCTATGTCTGGAAAGGGTCCCCACACCCTAGATGAGGTGTATAAAACATACAGCCCATGGATTGGAATCAGGCCCTGTGAAGCTCCTATCCAGCCCATGAGCAACTGTCTCTTTCCTTTCCTTCCCCCAGGGCTGCTGCTGCTGTGTCTTTTACCCATCTCCCTCAATCACATGGGGAGAAATACAAAGCCAAGCCTTTTGCATCATTGGCTGAGGTCTCCTCTCCTCCTCCTCTTTTGTGAAGGAAGGGAGGGAAAGAGTGAAAGAGAGCACCTGTGCAGGAGAGAGAGTACAAAGAGTCCTGTGGTAAAGACTGCAAAGTTTTATTCCAGGTATAAGCTTTCATGTGTAAACACACTGCTTCAGAGTGAGGGGGGGGGGGGGGGAGGAAGCACAAGCACAATTTACATTGAGACCAGTTCTGCAAAACCCATTGTTCTATCCTTGGTCTCCCATTTCCCCCGGTCGTACTGCTCAATTTCCCACTATTTGCTTTGTGGCTGCATTTTGACCCACATTTTCCCCACGCCTTCTTGATCCTTATTTTTTCGGATGGAATAACTGCTTTTGCAGAATCGATCTGAGATTGCCCTGCTCTGCTGTTTACTTTGAGACCTGATCACATACACACAGTTTAAAAAAGGAAAGGGGGCAGGAAAGAGATGCAACTGGAATAAGGGAAATTAATAGGAAATTGTTTTAGCTTATACTGAAAAGGGTTTTTTAAGATTAGATTTCTCTGTGCCTATCTGAAATTTTATTTTATTTAAAAAATACCCTGATTACTTTGTTTAATGATTGGAAGCAGATAGATATGGTTCCAACATACCTTCAACATGTCTCCCTCTCCCCCCTCCCACCACATTGGCTGATTTTCTTCAGATTAACTCCCCCCATTTGCTTTTTAAGCTGTTTCATTGTCATCACTAGCACTGAGTAGATTTTGCCCAGTCTGAAATCGACACATTATTTCACCTGGAGAGATCCCCCTTTCCAGTTCTAACATGAAAAAAATAATAAAAGAAACTTAACAGCACAACTTGCATTCTTTATTAGTTGAAAGAAGCAAGAGTCTGGCAGCACCTTAATGACTAACAAAATTTGTGGGAGGACATGAGCTTCTATGAGTCACTGTTCACTTCTTCAGATACAGCTAGAATATGAGTCCATCAGTCCTTATATCTTGGATAGTGGAGTGATTTCAGATGCAAAATGACAATAACAGGCATTGGTAATGAGAGAAGAAACACAGGTCTCAATTCAGTCCTGGATGATGCATTGTCTTCAGCTTCATTATAAATTGCAATTCAACATTCTCTCTTTCTAATCTCCCTTTGAAATTCCTTTGTAAGAGAACTGCTACTCATAGATCAGCAAATGAATGTCTTGGAAGGCTAAAATGTTCCCCCACTGATTTCTCTGTATTGTGGTTTCTAATGTCAGATTATGTCTATTTATTCTTTGCATCCTCCTGGATTGAATCCTCCTGACTGAATTGGACTGAATTGAGACCTAGGTTTTCTGTCTCATTACCAGTGCTGATATCTCCACACCTACTTCCTCTCTGCATGTCACGCTTAATCCAATCAAGCCTGCTATTGCCATTCGGCATCTAAAATCACCTTTATAAAGTTTTATCTCTAGGACCTCATGTTATATTTTATGGTACACATGGCCTGGCCCAAAAAAGTGACATTTATGTCTGATCTGGCCCTCGTAACAAATTTCAACACCTCTGTTCTAGACTTATACAAAGTTATACAAATTATATCCAAAGTTTTCTTGCTATGGTGTTGGGAATCCCTGCATTAGAGGAATTTTGTGTGTGTGCAGTAGCTATAACCACAATAGCTTTTAAAATCTTATAAGTGAGAAATGCCTGGTTTCAGAGTTTTATAATCCTTTTGATAAATGTATTTGAGTGGAAACAAACACATATGGATAATGATTATCTCACTTTCACATTTAATGATTATTTCACATCACTTTCTTAGATATCCAAATTGACAACAACAACAACAAATCAGTGGGGCTCTCTCAGTCTATCATCTCTTCTCTCTCTGCATTTGAAAAGTCTAATAGGATCCATCTCCCCATCCAGTTTCACATGTCTGAGAGACAGAGTTTCTGCACAACTGGTATCTCCATTCAGTTCAATTTGGAGGGAGCATTTCTTCATATGTGTTACCCTTGTGAATATCTAACTATTCTGTCCACTGAATAAATGGGGGAGTTCTCATTGCTTAGGATCTGTGTACATATGATGCCCCAAATATACAGGGAATCATTGGACTCAGGTAATACTGTTATTTTTATCACTGAGATGAAGCTGTTCCAAGCAATGATTATATAATTATGTACAATTATTCATCAAATAGTGAAAGAGAGGAGGAAAGCATTCTTTGATTGACATGCTGTAGTTAAGTGCTTTACCAGATATGAGTGACATCCATGAATTGCTTAAGGTATTATTAACATAAGTGATACATTTAATCTGCCAACGGTATAAAAAATTCTTCTTCCAATTTCAATTAATTATAAGCTGTTGTTGTATTGGTTTCATGAGTGAAATGTCAGCCAAAGATTATTAAGGAATACATATTTGTTATTTATATCAAGAAGTTATATTTGCTCATTTGGGCAACTATCTAAACTAGGGGTTCCCAGTGTGGCATCTGTGGGTTCCATGGTGCCCACCTTCCCTAGTGCCCAGCAAATATTTTTAGAAAGTGGGTAGGGTCAGGTGGAGCTTTTGCCAGCAGGGCTTCTGGGAACCCCTAAATTCTGGGAGTATGTCACGATTATAGTTTATACCCTCAATGCATTTTTCTGAGGTTGTCAACTCTATGGTCCCTAAGAACTACACATCTATGCTTGTCTAGCTCTGTATGTCTGTTTTCATGAAGGAGGTTAGAAGTTTACACACTGGATGTCCCCTATACACTCCTTAAACCCAATAGTCTGAACATTTACCCTCAGGTCTGGCTTGAAAATGAAGTGATCAGTGGTTTGAGCATGACTATTGTTATAGTTCTGACTAGGATGGAAATATTTCTGGAATAGAAATGCTTTATGTCATTTTATATATATATATGACATTTTATTACATTTTCTCCTTTTACAATCTACAATTTCCATTTTCTCTTAAGTCAAGAGTACATATATCACTCCAACCAGGAATATAGCTTGGACCATACATTACTAGGATCAATTTTATTATCCATATTTGTTAAATAGCTTAACTTGTCCATCTCTGCCCATCCTAAGAGTTTATGAACTATTTCTTCTTTTTTTAGTAATGTAGATGACTTCCAGTATTTGGCCCGTAATATACAAGCTGCAGTCAAAATACAAGCCAGTAATTTTTGGTCTGCTTTCGATAATCCTTCTGCTAGCATGTTTAGCAGATAAACTCCAGGTTCCAACGCTATTTCAATGTCCATAATTTCAAAAATCATAACCTTGATCATCATCCAAAATTTTTGTAATACTTTACAAGCCCAACAAGTATGAAAAAAGGAGCCAATATTATTCCCACAAACCCAGTATAGATTAGACATATTCTTAAAACATTTACTTAATCTATCCGGAGACCAGTACCAACGATAGAAGAGTTTACAGATATTTTCTTTATAGTTTATCACTTTTAAAAAATTTGTTGACTTCCATATTTTAGACCATCTATCTATATCTACATTATAGCCAAAGTCTTCCATCCATTTTATCATAACTGGCTTTATTTCCTCTTCATGCATTTCATAGGTTATAATTAAGTCATACATTTTTTTATTAGTTTATTATTATTATCTAACAAAACCAAATCTAATTCATTTGCATTCCTACAGAAACTCAACTTTTTATCCTCATTAAATCTGGATTGTAATTGAATAGTTTCCTACCATGTTAATTAAATTCCTAGTTTGTCCCTTATCTGACCTTCTGATTTAATAATTCCGTCCTTATATAATAATTTATCATAGGTAACTGATTTATTTTGGATTAACAGGGAAGGTTTAATAAATGCTTCTAAGGGTGATGCCCATCTTGGTATATTTAGATTTAGAATTTTTGCTTAACATTTATCCAAGTTTTCGTAAGTGCTGCTCTGAGGGCATGCCTCGAAAAATTTGAATGTACTTTTTGTTTATCGTACCAAACATAGGCATGCCAACCCATAAATAAGTCATGACCTTCTAAGGTTAGCACTTTTTGATCTTCTAGTTTTATCCCATCCCTTATCCAAATTAGAGCTGCTGCTTTCCCATATATCTTCCAATTTGGAAGTCCAATTCCACCTCTGTCTTTTCTATCTTGTAGTGATTTCCATCTGATGCTAGGTTTTTTTGGAAACCAAATATATTTTCTTCTTACATTATTAATCTCTTTATAAAAAGTTGATTTCTCATTAAGTAATGGTATTGTCTGGGCAAAAAAAAAATTTAGGGAGGATATTCATCTTAATAGCAGCAACCTTACCTAACCATGATAATTTTAGATCTTTCCATTTATTTAGATCCATCTTAATATCATTTAATATCTATCTTTATTTCTTGGGATACATCTCCATTTATTACAAGTCTGGCATGTTGTTTTTTATATATTGCTTCAACCATAGTACTAAATTTGTCTCCCGCATTAGATTCTTTTAATTTATATAGTAAGAATTTCCACGATAGGTTATCGAACGCTTTTTCAGCGTCCATAAACATCAAGGTTACCGGTTTCTCTGGATGTGATTCATGGTACTCTAGTACATTAATTAGAATTCTCAGATTCTCTCTTAGTTGTCTTTTTGGGAGAAATCCTACTTGATCACTACTAATAATCTGTATCAATACTTTCTTAAATCTTTCTGCCAAGATGCTTGCAAATATTTTATAATCAACGTTCAGGAGTGAAATCGGTCTATAATTACTAATCATTTCTGCTTTATCTCGATCTTTTAGAATTAGTGTTATGAATGCATTCTTCCAGGAGTCTGGGATAGTGCCAGTTTCTCCAACATTTTTTATAAGATCTTTATATACCCCAGTAATTTGGCTTTCAAAAACCCAGTAAAATTCACCGGGTAAGCCATCAGGGCCCGGTGCCTTATTTTTCTTTTGTCTTTTAAAAGCTTCCACTACTTCATACATGGAGATTGGCTCATTCAAAGTTTTTCTCTGTTCATTTGTAAACATCTCTGTTCTTATCCTATCGTTGAAGTAAGATTTTATTTGTTCCTCCTGCTCTCCCTCCTGTTTGTACAAATTATTAAAATAATTTGCAGCCATCTCTTTTAAATTCTTCACCATATATTTATTTTCTCCCTTTTCATTTTTTAAAGTTATTATTGATCTTTTAGCTTCTTTTTTTAATCTATATGCCAACCACCTGGAAGGTTTATTAGCATTCTCGAAAAAATAAATCTTATTACGTTCTACTTTTTTTCGCAATTTCTTTACTTAACAATTAATTTATTTTGTGCTGATTTAAGATTATCCTATTCCTACTGTTGATCCCATCTTCGTTCCTCAACCTACATGCTGCTTCTTTTTAAATCTGCTCTACCAGAATTTCATATTCTTTATTTTCTTGTTTTCTAATCCAGGAAGTATAACTAATTATCTTTCCTTTTATATACACCCTAAACACGTCCCAAACAGTATTAATTAAAATTTCAGGTTGGATATTTCTTTAAAAAAAATCTTTTATATCCTTTTTCATTTTTTCTAGAAATTCTTGGTCTTTCAAAATATATCTATGGAATAGAAATGCTTTATGTCTTGGATCTTTTCTGGAAATATTATGTGAAGAAGTCTTACAATGCATTCCTACCCAGAATGTCAGTTTCAGCCCATTGGTTTTGCATAGGACTGTACAGTACTGTTAGTATAACCTTCAGATGCCTGCAGACCATGCTGTTAGTCCCCCATGTTCCTTTGCTTCCAGTGTAGTGAGCAGGCAACATCACCTAGCTCAGCATATAATAAGACTTCAGAATGAATTTGGTATGTGTTCAACCTATAATAGGTTCCTGCATCACTAGCTACACCATTCAGTGCTCATACCCCATGTTCAGAGGCCTAACTTTTTGTATGCTTGGGACAGGGATGTTAAAACTGGGTCAGGAAATTCCTGGATATATGGTGGTGGAGACTGAGGAGGGCAGGGCTTGAAGAGAGGAAGGACATTAGCAGGTGAGACCACCCTCAAAAGCAGCCATTTTCTCCAGGGGATCTGAGATCTGGAGATCTCTGTAATTCCAAGAGTTTGGCAACCCTAGCTCAGGATGTATTGTTGAATCCATTTTGTATTCTGGGAAAACTTTTTGCATTGTAATCCTGGTCACCTTTAAATATAAAAGTTCTACAGTAATTATTATTCCGCTCTGCAGAGAACCACAAAATGAATCTTAATCATATTTGCATCATGATCCTAAGCATTTCTATTCATAAATCCTACTGAGTTCAGTGACCCCTATTCCTAAGTAAGTTCATGTGGGATCTCAGCCTTTGCAAAGCTCTGAAATGGCAACAGAGATCACACTCCACTATCTAAAGTATACACGAAAGCAAAATGAAGGGCTTGGTCTTACAAACATTGTACCAGAACACTACCTCCATCAAATGGCTTAAACTAGGTTTTATTAAATAGCTGATTGCCATCATGAATGTCACTAAATTTTATGATGGGCTACAAATAGGCCATGCCTACCAACATTTTAGGTAATTCCTGGCTCCAAACATGGCTAGCATCTCACTAGCTTTGCTCATACTAATTTGCACATTAAATGTGCCAAAAGCTGCCAAGCCTCATCCCACTCCCAAGTGTTCCATTCAGACCACTAAGGAATTGATTGATATGACTCAGCACCAAGGACCATTTCATCTCCAATTCACCCTACTACACAATGGACTGTTTCAGGAATTGCTGTTTATCCTTTTATACCTCAAGGCAAGGTCAATTCTGTTGGAAATGTATGAGTTGCATGGTCCAGATTCCAGTCATTATAGGGTTATCTTCTGTTTATCTTCAGTGCTATTGTTTAGACTGACCTGGAAGGAAACCTGGCAGACAGCCAATGCAAGAAAAGCCCGCAAATGTAAAGGAGTATTGATTGGTTAATATATTCAGGTGATTTCCTTCTAGGGGTCAAGAAGAAGCAGATTCTCCATTGTTGTTGTGTGACCAAAAGGTATACAGGAAACCTAGCAG
The DNA here is from genome assembly GCA_029233225.1 of Lepidodactylus listeri. NCBI lineage: Eukaryota > Metazoa > Chordata > Lepidosauria > Squamata > Gekkonidae > Lepidodactylus > Lepidodactylus listeri. The sequence goes on along the minus strand of JARCFY010000001.1, from coordinate 109,135,319 downwards.
TAGCAAGCAAGATGTAGCTTAGACAGGGGTTCTTTGGAGTGGGAGCGCACAGGAGCGCAGCTCCAGGAGTGAGGAGCCCAGGGGGCGGGCACATGACCAAGCCCTGCCCCCTCCTCGGCTTCCCTGAGCAGTGCAGAGGTGCAGTACCCCGGGGAAAGCCCTGCTAGGGTCTTTATTGTTTTTAATGTTTTGTTTTAATATTGATAATTTTATCATTGTTCCTTTTATGACTGTGTGCTGCTTTTCCAGAGACTTGCTCAAGGTGGCATATAAATTTTCTAAGTATACCATTTTTTTATCTGGGCACATAAGTACTGGAGAAATTTCACCAACCCTTCAGCAGCTTCCACCTTATCAGTTTGGTGTAGTCGTCAGGAGTTGGACTCTAATCTGGGAGAACCGGGTTTGATTCCCCACTCCTTCACATGCAGCTGCTGGTGTGACCTTGGGCAAGTCACAAGTTCTCTCAGAGCTGTTCTCTCATGAGCAGTTCTCAAAAGATCTCTCTCAGCCCCACCTACCTCACAGGGTGTCTTGTTGTGGGGAGGGGAAGGGAAAGGGATGGGTGGTGCACATGTCCTGGGTATCTCAAGTCTACTTGAAACCTGGTGGTTTCAAGGGAGCAGGAAGAGAATGAGGATGTGTTCTTTACGCTTATTTTTATTGCACAAAGTATTGGATGGGGAAGGGAAGGGAGGAAGAGCAGGTCAGTTTCACTCACCTGTGGAGTGGAGCCTGAGGGGTGGGTGTTGCCTTCTGACACACTTCCGGTATGTTAGGGGGTGTGGCATATGCAAATGAGTTATGCAAATGAGGTATCCTAATGAGCTCCTGCATCTCTTTTTCTACGAAATGACCCCTGCTTTTAAGTATTCCATCTAGCCTTCCCATAGGCTGGATTCCTTATCCAGTTCTGCAATGGCATCTTGTGATTTATTCTTACAGGGGGGCTTGCACAATGGCACACAAAGATTTTTTTTCCCCCTTCACAAGATCTAGTGAAGACATGAATGGAGATTTTAGTACTTGCTCTAGCAGGTGTGTATTTACATTTTTAGGCTTTGATCTTCTAAACAACTTGTGCCATGGAACTGGGTTGCATTCAGAGGATGAAGTGAATTTAATTTAAATTAATTAGACATGCATTATTACACAGAGCAGCAATTAAAGATGCTTTATTTTAATGTCTTGCCTGCTTTCGTTAAGTGATAGGAAATAAGACATATTTTATATTAGAACTGTCATTGTGCTGTTCTTGACCATTAAGCTTTATGTTTACACTCAAAATATTAACTTCAGAGAAGTGAGTAGCATGTGTCAAATTACTGAATGCACTCTAAAACTATAATTAGCCTCACCACTTATTATTATTTGTATTATGATAACTTTCAGCTGCACTGACACCCACAAATCTTATTTAATAACTTCTTGGTTATATGGAATAACAAAATAACAGAAATTTAGCTTTGGAATTCTATTCAGTTCTTGGTTAAAGCATTAGATCACTACACAGTGGCTGTGATCACAGTGGTGGTTTGGTGCGATATGGTGCCACCTCTAATTGAACCAGTTTAATGTGTTGCAGGACATATCAGCCACACAGCACACACTGCTGCGGGTCACCCACAAAGACATCCTGTGGGAAATCATCCACAGTATTGTAGTGCAACAGCCACAGAGCACATGGCAAAAGCTTCCAAAATTCATGCATGCACATAATGCGCATGCGTGCACATGCACACATAGGCATTTAAAAAAGAACCCTCCCTAGCAGCAGAATGGATCGGCAGGCTTAGACTGCCAAATCCATTCTGCATGTGCTCCCCCGTGTTCAGACATCTGGCCATGCACAATGGCTGTGCAGGGAACCGAAAACACCACTTGTGATGTGGTGGCTTTTTAATGCGGCTCCAAGCTGTCCTATGATGGGATAAGTATGGCTGGGGAATGCCTGACAGATGTGGCTGTCTGACTGTGCCCATTTGATCTAGAGGGGAGGAGTGACTGTGTCAGGCTAAACTGCCCATGTGATCACAGCCATTGACTATATAGCCAAAAGAGTGGAGACAAAATCCACCTCTGCTGATCCCCCCACCCCTGATTTGGGGGTCCTGTGTTGTTGGAAATATTTACTGGACCAGAACTCATAACTGCAGAATCTAGCATTCTTCTGAAGTTGTATTTCCAGAATGCATACAAGAAAAAGGAGGTAAAAATATTGTTTAGAATAATCTTGGCAACAAAGCTTGGATGAAGCTCCCAAATTTTATTGCTTTGAATTCAAAAATCTCTTCCAAACCAGTGGTAGACCACACTTCCAAAACACCTTCTTGTCAATATGCATCACTCACATAGAATATATAGAAACTGCTGGAAGAGGGGAGATGGTATTTCTGTTTGTATTTCAGCAACTGTTTCTGCCATGTGTAGAAGCCAATGTTATTAAGCTCATCCCCATGCCTGTACAGCAGTGTCCCTTTTCCTCATCACTTGGGCTGAAGAGAGGGAGAGATTGGATTCACATGGAGCTCAGTCTCTTGTAGCACTAATCAGCATGCTGACAGAGACAAGGGTTTCCAGGCCCTTTGCCACCCCAGCCTGAATAACGGGACAGACAACGATTGGAATTAAACAAGGGCCACTTTATTAACTATTTAACAGAACATTGCAGCAATGGGCAAAACTAAGCAAGCGCAGGAACAGGCAAGGCAGGCATCACTCCATGACACAGCCTCCTTGCCATTGATATGGGCGGGACACCTGGCTCCAGTCTTAAGCCAGCCCAATTCTGACTCTTAACTGGCAGCCCAGCATACTGGTTGCCTCGCAGGAGCGCCTACCCCTGAGACCACACAGACCTTCAGGGAGGAGCCTAGCCGGAGAGGTTCCCAGAGGTGATCACCATTCTCCGCCCTGAACCACAAAGCCCTGGGGCAGTATCCTGATGACCTCCTATTCCCAAACGAGATATGCCGTAAGGCACTCACCAGTTCCTTTCATTGCTTGCACAAACCTGCCACAGCTAAGGCCAAGCCTCTGCTTTGACCTTTGCTACCCCATTCAGCAACCAAGTGCCATCCAAATCCCGTGCTGCAAGTCCTCTAAAAATATCCCATTGCCCTTATCGGAAAGGTGCATTCCATCAGACCTATAAAGATCCGAGAACTCAAAGCTGATATTGGGGTGTGGCAAAAACAAACCCAACCCGGACTCCATGGCCTTCCTCATCTGATTGTTGGCTTTGCGCCTAGCCCGGTCAATGCACCTGGGATCTTCTACATGCCGCCACACTTGGCGGGGGAGCATGGCTGACCATACAATCTGCACCCCAGGCCACCTTGCTCTTATCCTCGCAAGGTCAGCCCTGGTTTGCAACACAAGGGCAATGCCCTTCATCAGCCCCAAATCATTGCCCCCCAGGTGAATGACTAGGATGTGAGGAGGAGGCCCCTCAAACAACAAGGGAAGGAGCACAGGCCACCTCATGCCCCTCCTTCCCAACCACTCAACCATTGCCACCTTGCTAAGGCCAAGCTGAGAGCCGACGGGTGTCCTCCGAGCCCGATGAGCCGCCCAGAACACCATGCTGTGGCCGCAGACTGTGACCCTTTGTCTCATCTCATGGCCTGCAGCACCTGTAAAAAGGACCTCATTAATGAACAGGAACCAACCGAAGAAAACTAATGGAGATGCACCTTGCAGGGCCTAATGTAACCTTTGTAGCAGCGGGATTTCCAGTGCCCAATTCTCTGGATATTAGAGCCTCGATAACCCATGGCAGAGGCTGTTGACGCAGCCCCAATCCAAAAGGAATGCGTACCAAAGTGGAACCCACCAAGTCCCATCCGGACCAGCGCCCTCTGCATCACAGACCAAAACTGAAACTTAGTAAGGGGGGTGCCATCTTCATGTTGGAACAAATAACCAGGGAGATCTCCCCTAAGAGCTAGATATCTGCACAGAGCAGCCACTGGGCACAATCCGGCCTCAAAGCATCGATGCAACTTGATGACTGATCCCTTCCCGTGTTGGTCTGTTTTTGACCTACGCAAAGCAATCCTAGTCCTAGAATTCGGCATAGAAATGTCCCGCCGCTCCAGTGTTCTACCAGAGGTGTCTTTGCGAGAGGAGGTCACAAGCTCACTAATCCGAAGTGCCCCCAAAAAGGCTGTGACACTGCATGAAAAAGCACAGCCTCATAGCCATTGCTGCAACACACCACCCACTGAGATTCAAGCCCCCACAATACCACCGGGGTCATGGGTTTCCTAGTGTCAACAACCCTACCACTCTCATGTGACCAACCCTCGAGCATCTTCCGAATGCGGAAGTCGCTCGTTGTGTCCTCATGGCTGGGAGCCTTACTGGCTAAGGCCAAAGAGGACAGCTTACCTCTAATAATGTGCACTGAAAGGCTCTCACTCTGCAGTGTCACACAGAAGTGCATTAAATGGGACACTGGGATGGGCCATACCTGTTCCAGTCCCACTTCCTCCCGGAAGGCCAGGAACTGCTTCATGTAAGCTCTCCAGGTGGAAGGGGCAAGGGCCAGGCTCATTGCCCTGTCGGCCTCAGACCTCCAATCTCCCACACCTCTTCGGGCATTTGGGCTGGGTGCAGGTCGGCCTCTGGTGCCAGCTGACGGAACCTCTCCATCTGTTTGCGAGAGAGAGCATCAGCGACCCCATTGTTCACCCCTGGAACATGCCAGGCTTTGAACAAGATGTTGTAACGCAAGCACTGTAGTGTAAAAGCATGCACCAGAGCCATAACCCTAGGGGACCTCAATGAGAGGGAGTTAATGACATGCATGGTGGCCAGGTTGTCGCACCAGAAATGTACTGACCAGTTGACAAGCTCATTGGACCAGATCCAAACTGCCACAACAATCAGGAAAAATTCCAGGAAGGTAAGGTCCTTGACCCACCCTGCCTGAAACCACTCCACAAGCCAGTCCCCGACACACCAATGCCCCCAAAAGTATGCCCCAAAACCTAAGGAGCCTGCAGCATCCGAGGAGATCTGCAGCTCAGCCTCTAACAAGACATGGGTTTTGGTAGCACACCAGACGAGGACATACCACACTCCCCCTCTAATGCAGCCAGCCTCTGTAGGATGGCTGCATTAACAGGGTCCTGATCATCCTCATCATCAGAAGGCAATGGAGCAGAACATGGAGGAGGCCTCTTAGGAGCAGGCTGCTTGCCTTTTCCCTTTCCCTGGCCCTTTTTGGGAACCATGGTTTACTACCTGGACTTAAACTGGGCTCTGGCCCAGAGAAGGAGGGGATGGGACCCAGGAAGAAACGGGCAGCTGCAAGCAGCCACCTAAAATGGCCCCCGAGTACCTCACAAAATGGCTGCCACACGAGGCAAAAAGCCCTCTTCAAAATGGCCAACCAGGGCCTGAGAACTACCTGACCAAAAATGACCACAAAGGCCTTCAAATCCCCACATGAGGGAAAGGAGGAGGGGGGGGAGGAGGCAAAATGGTGAGGCAAGGCACTCCCTCCCGCAGTGTGACTGAGCCAAGGAATATGGGAACCCTGCCACCTCCCCAAAGAGGGGAGTGGGGGCCACCCACAGGCGTGCCACAAACCCCACTGTAGATAAAAAGGGGGTAGGAGGGGGCCTCCTAAGGGCAGAATATCACAGCGCCGAGCCACCCAGCCCCTGGAGGGGGGATGCAAGACCCTGAGGTGCAAGGGCCGCGGGCAGCCACCACCTCGCCGGCAGAAAGCACCATCGCCGCAGCAAGCAGCCAGCAAGCCAGGGAGCCAGTCAGCGTCGAGCCGCCGCTGCCCCTGTCGCACGAGCCACATCGCCGCCAAGGTCTGCCGGGCTCCACAGCAAAGCAGGCCCAAGAACTGTGCTCTGCTCCCAATGCGTGCTCCACCAGGTCAAGCACGCGGAGCCAAAGACGAAGGTGGGAGCGGGGCACTGCCTTATATAGGCAGCCTCGCCCCGCCAGCTCCCAGATCATGCAACAGTGCGATCTATCATTGCTGCCTCACAATCAGGCGAGGCGGCAAAGCAGCACCCGCAGTGCGACAAGCATGCCAGGAGCTGAGTTGCTATATAAGAGAACACAGTCAGTTAAGTGGATGTTAAATGGAATAGGCTGTTAAGAGTATTAAGATGCCAAAGAAGAAATTTAATGCATAACCTGAAATGAGTTCCTCATCACCTGAACCACCTTCCTTCTCTCTAAATAGTATTGGAGAACTTTTTGTGAATGAATTGAAAATTTTCAAAATAATTATTATTCAAACTTTTGAAAGGAACATCAATTTCTAGATAAGAGGTTAGAAATCAACAAAAAACAGAGGAAATACTTTAAAATTTATATGAAGTTAAAGATAAGCAGATACAAATTAATCAACTTAAAACAAAAGTGGAACTACTTGATTCAGAATGTGTGATCAATGAGGTGATTTCAAATAAAAATGATTATTCAACCTTAGAGGAAAAGGTGGAGGAACTTGATAATAAACTAAGGAGAGCATAGTTGAAACTGTGGGATATTAAAGAACAGAAAGAAGGAGATGATTCAATTGCTTACATAGAAAATTTATTTTCAAGCGTGTTAGGATCTGATTTTGAAGAGGGAGTTAAGACTAGTAGAGTCTAAAGGGTTAACTTGATAGTGTGAAATAGACAAGTATGTCAAGATATTGTAGTATCTTTTGAATCTTTATCAATGAAGGAACAAATAGTGAGCAAACTAAGACATGACCCTTTCATAATTAATGATGAAACAATTCAGTTATCCCAAGATATTTCCTTCCTTACTTTCCGGAAAATATGCAATTTAAGGTTTTTGATATACAGGTAGAGGAATAATAAAATTGTATATAGATGGAGATTTCCAATTAAACTTATTTTTAAATTGAAAGGTGAAACGCAAACTGTTAGAACAACCGAGAAAGCTGAGGAAATAGTGAAACATTATTTTTCATAAATAATAGATAATTCATTCTTAAGAGATAAAAATTGTTTTGGAATCTAAGGCCGAGGACAGACTGCCAATCTAAAGCGGAGGCAAAGCGGAGGGAACTGGAGCGGGGGAAAAAACCCATGGAGCTGGCCGTTCACACTGGCCAGAGCAATGCGGATCAGCGGCAATACGGAGCGTTCAGACTGCCACGGAGCGTTCAGACTGCCACGGAGCGTTCAGACTGCCGCGTAGCCAGCGCGCGCGGCTTGCGCTTGCCGCTGTTTTTTTTTGGTTTTCCGTTGATGTGTTTCGCATGTGCGCATGTGCGCACATGCGCATATGCGCATAACTTTTTGCCGGTGCGTTCACACTTCCTCCGGATGCCTCCCGCTTCTTCCAGTTCACACTGTTTGGAAGCGGGAGGCATGCGGAGGAAGGCCCCTGAACACCGGGAAAAACCGGTGTCCTGTTAAAGCGAAAGGAAAGCGACTGGGAGACGGGTAAGTACGCAACGGAGCCGAGGGACAGATGCGCATGTCTGAACGTGCTCCTTTCTTCCATTTGCGAAGCGTGCCTGCCCCGCTTTAGATTGCCAGTCTGTCCTCAGCCTAAGATGAACCAAATAAAGATTTTTTTTCAATGAATGTAAATGGACTCAATGAACCATCACAAAGTCATAGTTCCCTCCCCCAATAAATTAAGAAAAGGCAAATATAATCTTCATCCAAGAGACTAATATTAAAAAATGCCATAACACTCTATTGCATTGTCCAAAGTCAGGTGAAGAATCTGTAGCCTCTGGACCAAATAACAAAAGAAAGTGGCTATTTACACTAATCTCATAGGATTTAAAATTGAGGATACTGTAAGGATACTATAGGTATCCTTATACTTTTTTATACTTATGTATAAAAGGTATTTTTGAGGAACAAAAATAACATCAGTTAATGTTCATGCTCCAAATCCAGAACAGAGACTCTTCTATGATGAAATGGCTAGAGTGTTGGATTTGTTTGTAGAAGGTGAACTCATTATCACTGGCAACTTTAATTTAACTATAAATCCTAATTTATATAGATCTCATAGGAGCATTAATGTGAGAGCATTAGTGAACATAATGAAGAATGTAGTTAAAAGATTTGGTTTAGTGGATGCTTGCAGAATCCTAAAATGAACAATTACACCTTTTTCTTGGTTATTCACAGCATATATTCACGTTTTCTTGAAATCTGAACAACTTATTAGTCATATAAAAAGTGCTAGAATTGAACCAATGTTTTATGCAGACCATGTCCCTATAACGCTGAGTCTGTCATTTAATAAATGTATGTGATTAGATAATGACCTGTTAAATAACTTAAAAATAAAGGGAAAATGCAGAAAGATTTACCAAAATTCTTTAGGATAAATAATGACCCAAATATTTTCCCAGTAACTATTTGGGAAACAATCAAAGCATTTTTTAGAGCTTTAGCTATTAACATTGTTGCTTTAAAAAGGAAGAAAACAGAGAAAGAGATATGGGTATATAAAGACAACTTAAAGGATCTTGAGGAGAAACCTAAAATAGAGCACAGCTATAAAACGTGGAAAGAGATAAAAGAACTGTTAAAAGCTTTAGAGGGGTATGGACTTGGAAGAGTGAATAAGAATTTGATTTTTGCTCACCAATACTTCTTTGAGTTGGGTAATAAGGCTCATAAGTTTCTTACATTTCAATTAAGAAGGAAAAGACAGAGTAATATTATTGCTATTACAAATATGCATGGCAATATGGTTAGAGCTGAGAAGATTATAAGAGACTTTGAAGAATTTTATATGAATATAGTACTCAAAATGCTCAGATAAGTAAAAAAAATAACATTTTAATTAATTTTCTACAAACTATAAAAACTATCCCTACACTTATAAAATTATCCCTAATTAAAGCAAAGAATATAAATAGTTTTTAATATATATATGAATGAAATTCCCTATAAAGCAAAATACAAAATACTGAAACATGATAATAAGTTTCATATGATAATGGCTATGCATATGTAGATTCACGTGTTGCAAAATAAATTTCTTAAACTTTCAAGTTGTATACAAAGCTATTTCCCCCCTCTTCCCTCTTCTTTTTGGTTTAGCAGGTTCCCTTTGGACTGTCAATTGCTTAGGGGCAGCTGCCCCCTTTGCTGAGTCGGAGTCCTTTGAAGAGCTACTCAAATGAGCTTTCAGAGCTTTCCAAGTTATGTATGATGCCTTCTTCCTCTTCTTCTTCCTCTGCTGTCTTCTTTTATTTTGTTAATCTTTGTTGCAGATTCAGAAAAGTCTCTGCACTTTTGGGAGAGGTGACCTTTTCTTTTTTTCTCCTTATAGTTGAATACCAAATCCTCTGGAAAAATCCATCTATAAGGGGTGGAGTTCTATTGCAGGAATTTTGTCAAGTTTTTATATTGCTTCCTTCTTTTTCTTATCTCAAATGGAATGTCTTTCAAGACCCTGATTTCCACATCTTTGATTTTTAGGATTGTCCCATTAGTGGCCTTGAGCACCATGTCTCTTGTTGTTCTCTTAGATAATTTCACCATAGTTTCTCCAGGCAGTTTTTTCTTCTTCACAAAATCAGGATATGTCCTGTAGACAATATCCATTTCGCTTTGCAAATAATCTGCTTGTAAACCTGTTTTTGGAGCCAAAGCTTCACTTTCTTTCAAATTTTCTGGCTTTTGATCAGGGACACCTTGAAACCATAGAACATAAGATGCTTTTTCCATTTGCAGCCTCAAAAGTTGGTCACTGTCAGTTGCTCTTTCTTTCTCCACCACTTGTAGTCTTCGATGCAATATTTTTGTTTTGGGTTCAGCTGATTTTGCTGATTTAACCACCTCTTCTATTTTAGCATTAGATTCTTTAATCTCTTTCTGGAGTGCATCAATACTTTGGTTCATTGTAGTCATCTGATCCAGTAGAGGGTGCAATGCTACCGACAACATGTTTGGAAAGTCTATGGCGGCTTCCTGTTTAGGAACAGGAAGAGAAGGAGCTGTAGCTTTTGGAGAGGGTTTCCCTCTGGGCACCATTTTTTCTCCTCTGCCAGCCATTGTTTACTTCTTGGAGGAGTTAAAGTATCATGGAAAGTTTTAAAAACAACAACACTGTTTTAAGAAGGATTCCACACTACTTGAACCCTATATGCAGCACCAGTGGTCCCAGCCCTCCGCTTTTCAGTCTTTTAAAAGGGCGGGCAAAAACTTTCCCTCGCCCTTCACCACTTTGTTTCAGGGCTACAGGACACCTGTTAGTCCTATTGAGTGGACCCACTGACTCACATTTTGTTCAAGGCTGCACTTCAGGTAGGGGTATTTTCATTTCTTTGCTTTATCCCTTGCTTGCCAAGACAGTGTGCTGCTTTAGGTGCTAGAGGCTCTGAGGCAATGGGAGCTTATGGGGCAAAGAGGCACCTCAATCCTTTGTCCATCACCTCAGGAGAGGCACCTCTTGCGCCCCAGGCTAGGAGACCCCTACAAAGGCTCCGGGGGTATCAGAATCTGGCTGGTCCCCCTTCCGTTCACTGAGGTTGCGGGCTGCTCCATGCAGAGCTCCACTGTAGCATGCCCGTCATTAAGCCACCAAAACCGGAAAGTCCTAAATTAAGTAAAATTGATAGTTTTACATCAAACCTGACGATACCTAAGGTATTAGAGGAAGATAAAGCTGCCTTAAACCAGTCCATAAGTATAAATGAGATTAAGGAAATGAAGGAATTCTTGAAGAATAAAGCCTCTGAGTTTGATAGATTCACAGGTTTCATCAGAATTTTATAAATGTGGTAGCAAACTCTTTTTTATAAATGAAATCTTTGGAACACAATCATTACCAACATCGTGAACTGAATCCAAAATAATAGTAATCTGAAAACTAGGAAAGAACCCAGCACAAGTAGGCTTGTATACCCCTATCAGCCTATCCAATTATGATAGTAAAATAATTACTTCAGTACTGGCAAATAGATTAAAGGGAGTCATATCAAGATAGATCAATGAAGATCAATCAGGTATAATCCCTGGGCATTCAGCAACAACAAATATTAGTTTAAACCATTAAAAAAAAGAAAATCTCAAAGCTATATTTTTATTTTGGGGTGTGTCAAACATGTCCCACAGGCTAGAACTGGCCCCTGTGGGGCTTCTATTTGCTCCATGAGCAACTGACTCTCTCCTGCTTCCTTCCTTGAGGCTGCTGCCACTGCGTCATTCTCCTGTCTCCTCCATGTGAGGAGAGATACAAAGCTAAGTCTCCCTTCTCTCCATTGGCTGAAGTCTCCTCCCCTCTTCTTCGGGGAGGAAGGGAGGGACAGCAGGGAAACAGTGTGAGAGAGCACCCACACATGTGAGAGAACAAAGTTGGAATCCCGTGGCACCTTTAAGACCAGTAATGTTTTATTCCAGGTATCAGCTTTCATGTGCATACACACTGCTGCAGAGAGAGAAGGAGGGAGGGAAGATTCTTCTGACAAGCAGATTTACACTGAGATCACCCTGCTCTGCTGTTTACTTTGAGACGTGATCACACACCACACACAAGTTAAAAAATGAGGGGGACAAGAAAGAGATGTATCTGGAATAAGAGGAATTAAAAGGATTCTTTAAAAAAAGATTTCTCTGTGCCTATCTAGGATTTTATTTTCTTTCAAAAAGATCCTGATCAGGAATTACAACCCTTGGACTGGATTACATTGTTTAATGACTGGAAGTAGATAGCTAGGTCTTTAAAAGAATACATTTATGGTTACAACATGTCTCCCTTTCATCCCTCCAAACTCACTGGCTGACTGTCTTCACATAACCCCTCCTTGCTTTTTTAACTGTTTCATTATCATCTCTAGCACTGAGTAGATTTTGCACAGTCTTAAAATGACACATTATTTCACTTGGAGATATCCCCCTTTTCAGTTCTAACAGATGAGGGAGGAAAGAAACCTAACAAGCATAGCTTGCAATCTTTATTAGTGGAAAGAAGCAAGAGTTTAGCAGCACCTTAACAACTAACAAAATTTGTGGTTGGCATGTGCTTTTATTAGTCACTGCTTTAGATGACATAAGATACATCAGGTGTTGTAAAGGGGGGAAACCAGCTGTGTGAACCGAGATCTTCACTCTCGGTTCTTTTGCCAAAAGTCTGTTAAGGCTCAGGCATCAAGCTGGCAAAGAGCGAGCTTTTTTTTTTCTTTATCAGACTTCAAAACACTTGGCACTTTGAGAGCTTACCTCTCCCATCTCAGTTCGACTCTGGGGAAAGGGAGGGAGGTGCCCAATAATGACACTGCCCCTCGATTCAGATTGCAGTAAGCTTGACAAGGTTTATTGAAGATGATAACCACAGACAAACACACCAGCATTCGCATACTCCCTGGCCTGCATTTTCCTTTCTCAAAACTGTTTCTTTCCCACCGAAGTCAGTTCACCTAGCTCTAAAGAAAGGCAACCCATGTTAAGCTGTTTGCTGGCCAATCAAGGCCAACTAACTAATTATTGTTTGCAGCTGTGGAGCTCTTAAAGAAAAAAGAAAAGAAAAAGAGCTCCAAAATCTTCAGCTAAGACAGTTCACAGGGTCGGGAACTGAAACCACTTAGAATATCTTATTTCAGGTTAGTCATCTAGAAGTAAAAACAGAAGCATATACTGCTTCCATACACCAGCATGGGCAGTTATTAGGGATCCCGTGGCTCAGGGCTCTTCACCATACAATATCAGTTGGCATTCCCAACAGTAATAGCAGTGGGGATGATAGGCATAGTATAATTAATCGTACTCAGCTGAAATTGAAAGAATATTAAAAATAGGGTCTTTTTTTGCTAGAATTGTATATTTTATTATCTTTTTTTGTTAAAGTTGTAAAATTTGATGATCTAATAAAGAAAATTTAAAAATAAAATAACAAAGAATATGTAGAGACTGCAAAAATGCCATATGAAAACTACATGTGTTTTCATGTTGCATTTGGTTCAGGAAACAGTGGTAAGATTCAAAGGTTGCTGAACAGCAGTATTTCTTAAATGTGGGTAAGATCCCACTATGCAATAACAGAAGAAAAGCTGTACTTAACACAATTATGTAGGATCAAGCATTGGTTTTTCATTCCAATTAGTGTTGCTTTGCAAAATATCAAAAAGCAAAAAGTTGTTTGATGCAGTCATTGCAATTCGATTTGGTGATGCAATATGATTTGCTTGAAGAAGGCAATTGTTGGAGGGGTCCTGGAATATACTTTGAACTACATCTTTTACAAGCAGAAATGCAAGATGAGACACAGTTAAGTTGATTTACCTCAAGGGCTGCTTGTGATGACTTCCCTATGTTACTGCCTGTGCAAGACCCCTTGCATGAGTGAAAATGATCCAATCATATGTTGCAGCTGACTTGCTAACATTAACCTTAACTAGGCTCAGGATGCACTAAACTTGTCCCCAGTTTCCAAAAAATATGCTTCTTCTTTCTCCATGACAATTGGCCTGAAACCAACTGTCACATAAATGATACATGTGTCATATAACTGAATAAACTGTAAAACAATACCATTTTTAAAACTAAAGAGCAAAACCAAATACGCTACTATAATGATACACAAATAATCTATACTATCAAAAAATACATAAAGTTATATATTGTTTGGGTTGTGTTTATTTGAATAGATAACTGGAAGGACCTATTAGACTAGAAATTGAGGTCCATCCTTTATATATGTTAAAAAGTAACCTCTTAAACCATTCTATTATAGTCAGTAAGTTATGTTCCAGAATACTGATTTGAATAGCTGTGATTAAATCCAAGTCCATTTACTCATCTATTTTCTGCACTCCTGGACATTATATATATCCAGTGACTCCTATGTTGGGGTGTATTAATAGTTTCTATCTAGTGATACCATTAATTCCAATTGTTCACAGCACTGCAGTATGGACAGATCCCCGCAGCCACCGAAGGCCGGCTGGGGGGGGTCAAAGTTGCCTCCTTGTAAGGAGGACTGATCAGACTGGCTGCATTTGCAGCCTGGTTTTGCTGGGGGGCGGGGTTAGCATGCTGAAAGACAGCCCCAGCCCCAGGAGCCTCATTCGTGCCTTGTGCTCAACAGAGAAGGAGCACGAGGCTTTTTTCGCTTGCTCCCTGGCTTTTGGCCTAAAGCTGGCAGAAACTTAAAGGGTATTCCCCCCACCCCAAAATCAGCCTCCCTTCTCTCCTTTCTTGGAGGCTGTGGCTCGGCTGGGCCTGGGACTGGCAAGGGGTTTTTTGGGGGGTATTTTGGGGGCTGTTTTTGGGGCATCCCCTTGCCAGTGGAGGCAGCACTTGGGTCTGGAGCACCTGCAGGACGGAAGACACGTCGGCAGCTGGGCAGCAACTGTGGTGCAAATTAGTCGGCTATGCTTCGGCTGGCTCCTAGGCTGCGGCCTGCGTGCTGTTAGCCTTGTTAAAGCAAGAATTACATGCACATACACTTAGTGGGAGTTTTCTTAGGCCCAGGGCTGGGGTGCAGTTGGTGAGGCTGCTTGGGGCCCAGTCGGTCATATGTCCACTTCTCCCCCCCTTTTTTTTTCTCCTTTTGAGTTCTATAGATTTACAGCCAGTTCCTGGCAGTTTAGCTGTTGCTGGGCAGTTTTTTCACTGTTGTTAGGTGGTTATGTTGGCCAGCAAGGCACTGCTAGTGCTCTTATGGATTGTGATATTCATAAGCCTGAACTTTGGGTTGCCCAGAATGGAAGGGCCATGTGCTTTCTTCATGATGGGAGCCAGCTCCAGCCCATGCCAGGAGGCTGACACCCTAGACAGTTCACCTGGAACAGAGACAAAAGACTCCTCTTGCCATGAGGTTTCTCTCTCTCTATTTCAGCACGCTGGTCAACCCCTGCCCCCTCCAACATACCTGCATAGTTATGCTAACGCAGTTGCTTAGCAACTAATGTTCGGGCCATCAGCCAGTCGGCCAAAGTCATTGACTAACAATAGATGTGGCCAGGTGAGTCATCGGACCCCTGTCCAAAGTCCACTTCCTGGTGAGATCATAGTTTTGCAACATGGTCCATCCCCTTGCCCTCCTCCTTTTGTCCACCTTTAACCTATGGAAGGGTCCAAGAGGGACAGACTGCCTAAGAGGTGTGTTAGTGGGATGTAGTCTGAGCAGCCCGCCCCAAGACCACCTAATAAAAGACCCTGAGCAGAGGCATTCGGTCTCTTGAGCCATCGTTCCCTGCTCTCCCCCCCTAATGTCCAGCTTGCCTTTCCAATCCCTCTAATCTTCTGTTGGAACAAGGATCCATCTCCAGGATAGGTAACGTATTGCTTCCCCACCAATGAACTCCTGCAAATTGCAACAGTGCTATTTTCTATCTTTATTTCCCTAGACCTGTGTGTATGTGTGTGAGAATCTGTTTTTGTGTGCTTGAACAACATCATTCAGTAAACAGTATTTAATTTGCCATCTGCCTCACGTGCCTGTTTCCTGTAGAACTCCCGGGAGGGGTGGGACCCTGGTATAGTTGGCAAGAACCCGTGTATTTTGCCAATTGCTAAGTGTAAATTAAAGCAATTTGGCTAACAGACATTAGGTAGGGGAGGACTTTGCTGAAATCATCAGGGACAGTGGCCATTTTGGGAAGGTCTGCTCCTGTGGGCTGAGTGGCCATTTTGTCTTTAAATTGTTCTTCTGGGGTATCCTTAGGATCGGCCATTTTTGGAAGGTCCTTTTAGGTGGTGGCCATTTTATTTGGCGGTGGCCATTTTAGGACAGTTCTATTAATTGAGGGAGGCCTCCCGGCTCATTGTGGTTTGGATATGGCTTCTAGAAAGGGTCAAGGCCAGTCTAAAGGAAAAGGGCCTGCACCTGAGGTACCTAGGCATACTGTGGCACCCCTTCCTGTTGCTCCGTCATCCTCTGAGGACAAGGAAGAGGTGCTGGAGCAGCAGATTATATTAGATAAGCTTGCAGCCTTACAGCAGGCCAGGGACACTGGGTCTCCCTCCCCCTTTTCAAGCAGTCATTCGAGCTTCGAGAAGTATTGGGGGTAGAGCAGAGCAGAAGAAGTTTTGTGAGGAGGTGCTTAAGAAAATATACCTTCTTGAATCTTGTGCTGTAGGGTCTCGTGCTGTAAGGTCACAATGAGCGTGAAGGGGTTCCAACAGTTGCATCCGGGGCGGCAACAGTGATGCTGGTTTCTGAGACATCTGCAGCGACGGCGGTGGCTGAGGTGGAAGTTCCTGGGCCCAGTGGTAAGGATGAGGCGGATGCACAGCCAGCCATGGTTTGGCCCTGGGGACCTTGGGTGCATAAGCCTGGTTTTCTGCAGGACCCCTTGGGGTATGGGCAGTTGTGGGCTTGGGGCCCTCCTCATACGATGCAGGATTCACCTGGGACTACTCAGCTGTGGGTCTGGGGTCCTCTGCCTACGGGCTGGCAGTCGCCTTGGGGCCCTGTGCCGTCTCCGGGCATGATGTTGCCTCCTAGTCCATGGGGGGCATGGGTTTTTTTCTCCCACTTATGGCAACCCCTATGGGAGGAGGTGGTGGTCCTTCAGCAGCTACTGGAAAGGGGGCCCACGCCAATTAAGCTTGGTCCATTGCAGAGTTGTTTGAAGCAGTATCCTAATAAAGAGGATGCCGTTTATTTGCTGGAGGGTTTTCAACGGGGTTTTAGAATTCCGTTTTTGGGGTTGAGGGCTCCTTTTTTAGCCCGCAATTTAAAATCAGTTAATGGCATGGAGGCTGTGGTTGCTGCAAAGACTGCCAAAGAGGTTCAAGAAGGTAGGGTTCTAGGTTCATTTCTGGCACCACCACTTCCTAATTTGCGGGTTTCACCTCTGAGTGTAGTGCCTAAGAAGGCACCTGATGAGTTCCGTTTAATTCACCATCTTTCTTATCCCCAAGGTGGATCAATAAATGATGCTATTCTGGATCATCTGTGCACGGTGAGGTATGCCTCATTTGACCAAGCTGTGCATGTGGTGTGCCGCTGTGGTTGTGGGGCAGAGTTGGCGAAGTGTGATACCAAATCCGCATTTCATCTCCTCCTCATGCCCCCAGATGATTTTGAGCTTTTGGGATTTTCCTTTAAAGGGCAGTTTTTTATGGATAGAGCCTTGCCCATGGGATGTTCTGTGTCATGCACTGCATTTGAGTGCTTCAGCACATTTCTGGAATGGGCAACACGTTTTTAAAAAGGATTACCAGAAGTGGTTCATTAATTAGATTACTTTCTTTTCGTGGGTCCTTGTGGGATGGGTAGATGCACCCAGCTGTTGCAGGATTTTACACAAGTAGCAGAGGAGCTGAGTTTTCTGTTGGCCCATGAAAAGATGGAGGGACCTGTTCAGAAGTTAGTATTTTTAGGGGTAGAATTGGACACAGTTGCCCAGACATCTCGGTTGCAGTTGAACAAGATTCAGGACTTACAGGTCCAGCTTTCTATATTTCTTAAAAAGAAGAAGACCACTTTGCGTGAACTTCAGCAGATTGCTGGGCACCTCAATTTTGCATGCAAAGTAGTGGCTCCTGGGAGGGCTTTTGTTAGACAGCTCTGCGATGCAATGAAGAGGCTACCGCACCCGCATCATAGAGTGCGCATTAATGTGGAAGTGCGGACTGACCTTGGGATCTGGCAGGAGTTTTTAAGTTCTTTTAAATGTGTCTCCTTTTGGAGGGAGGAATTGAAGCTGGAGGCTGAGCTCCAAGTGTCATCTGATGCTGCCGGAACTCTGGGATTTGGTGTGTACTTTTGTGGACACTGGTGCGCTGGGGAGTGGCCTGGGGAATGGGTTTTAGCAGGATATGTTAGGGATCTCACCTTTTTAGAGTCCTTTCCTATACTAGTGGCAGTTTGGTTGTGGGGTGAAGAATTGAAAGATCACACTGTCCACTTTTGGTGTGACAATTTGGCGGTTGTTCATGTGATCAGTTCCCTCATGTGATCAGTCTCCAAGGGTCATGGGGCTTGTCCGGGCTTTCACCTTGCAATGCCTTAGACTTAACTTGCTAATTTTTGCCAGGCATGTGCCGGGTGTGGACAATGGTGTGGCTGACGCTCTCTCTCACTAACAGATGGCGAGGTTGCGTCAGCTTGCACCAGAAGCTGATCTTCATCCGGCTCGAATGCCTCAGGAACTATCGCAGGTTGGAGGGCTGAGGCTTGCAGGGCTATAAGCCTTGCCATTGCGCCTAGCACCAGGAAAGGGTATGAGTGAGCAGTTTGCCAAATCAAGGTCTTTAGGGGAGCTGAACGCTATCCTAAGGTCTGGCCTATTCCTTTAGATCAGCTGATGCACTACTGTGTATCGAGCGAAGAAGCTGGCTTAGCTGTCCGCTCAATCCGAGGCAAGCTTGCTGCGCTAGCCTTCATGAGCAAAGCCTTGGGCTTCACTGAAGTCATTTGTAACTTCAGGATTAGAAAGATGCTTGAGGGTTGGACTCGTGAGGGGGGTGCTGCTAAAGATGAGCAACAGCCTATCTCGCCCATGATACTTAAGGGGTTGCGAGCGACCTGGAGTGCGATTTGCACTTCTGGTTATGAGGCCATGCCTGTTTCATGCAGCCTCTTTGCTGGCATTCTTTGGGGCTCTTCGGGTGAGTGAGTTGGTTGCTCAGTCTAAGGCAGACCAGTCAAGCAAGGCTTTGCAGGTGCGGGATGTTGATATTCACGGCAATGGCATGCTGGTCACGATTAGGAGCTCTAAGATGGATCAGATGCGAAAAGGAGCCAAGGTAAAATTGGGGACCTGTCAGGATTCAGAGCTCTGTCCAGTTCTGGCCCTGTCACAGTATTTGGCCCTGAGGGGTCTGGAAGCTGGTTTCCTGTTTAGGCATGAGGATGGGAGCCCTGACTAAACATAAGTTTTTGGCAGTTACTTCCCTGGCTTTGGAGAAGCTGGGCCTATCAGGTGTAAAGTTTGGAACCCATTCCTTTTGCATTGGAGCGGCTTCCACAGCGGCAGCTATGGGCTATTCAGCTGAGGATGTTCAGCACATAGGGCATTGGAGATCTGATGCTTATGAAGGTTATGTGTGTTCAATGGCCATGTGGTGATCTGTTCTTTCAGCCCGGTGTTTGACTGTCCTTTCCTTTCAGGTGCTGTGTCGTGGCAGGCAAAGAACCGTTCTCATCTGCGGGCACAGCTTAATTTTTTGGGCTGCTCACCGGGCTAACAGATCGGCCATCGGCTTGCAGTTGGGCCTAAGTCAATGGGCCACTGTTGAATGGAGGGGACACTGTGGCTTGTGCTGGGTGGGCCTACTCCATCTATTATTTGGTTTGAATGCCAGTGCTCCTCCTGACATATTGCTAATTCACCTAGGGGGTAATGATTTAAGAATTTTAAAAGGGAAGGTGTTAGTTCTACAAACCAGGGAGGATTTTAACTTTATTAAAAGGCGATGGCCTAATACTACAGTGGTTTGATCAGCCATGGTTCCACGAAGGGAATGGCGATGGGCCTTGGACCCTAAGCAGATTGAGCGGGCTAGGCATAAGGTAAATGAGGAATTTAGGAGCATTTTAGTAATGGGTGGTGGCCACTTCATACCCCATCTGGTTATTAGGGCTACGTACGCTGAGTTATATAGGGGTGACGGCGTCCATTTGTCGGAGCAGGGTATGGATATCTTCCTTAAGAATTTACGGCAAGGGCTGTTAACAGGGTTAGGGGGTGCAGGGGCCTAAGCAGAGGCTTGACCCTTGCTGTGGCGGAAGTTTAGTAAATAGTTGTTGCGGCTTGGTAAGCACCTATCAGCAACCCTGGTGGGAAAGGGGCCTGTTCGGATCATAACTGCAGCCTTGTGGCCTGGGATGAGGGGAACAGGCTGCCTTTTGGAGTGCCATTGAGGGATACTTAGCACTGACCTTGTGGCTGTGTGTGAGGGATCATCAAGGCATGTTCCAAGGCTGGGCTGCCTGGGGTTCAAGCCACTTATAGCAGGCTACAACCCGGGGGCCAGGTGCGTTGCCCATACTATGGCAAGGGTGGGGTTAATGGTAACCCCAGGTCTTGGCCATGCCACTTGTTAGGTTAAGCCCTTGCCATGTTTTGTTAATAAATAAAGTGGCCATTAATCCCATATTTGTTTTCTGACTCTTTCTTCCATCTATGGGGGCAACATTGAGCACTGTCAAAAATCTGTAAGACCTGCGCTCAAATTCTGGCATGTTCAACAGATATCCAGCATTAGGTTATGTATGCACTGAAATTTACATAGTGCTAATACCTTGAAATTATATTGGTAAAAATCTTTCAAATTAGCTGATAATTTTGAGAAGGATTTTCTCCAAGTCCATTTACTCCACAGTCTGTCTGATAGCTTTTTTTTTAATGACTAGGACTGTTCAGTCAGACTTGTACCAAACAAAATCCAACTTGAATAACATTCATTCATAGATGTAAGAAATACATTTCCCATGTGAACCTATCTGCTTACTCTGGTCATCCTCAAAGCTCTATTTTAGTTGCCCCCACCATCTGAGAGTAGACAAGTGGAAATCCAAAAAAGGGCCTTCTCCACCATGGTGCCAAAACTTTGAACTCCCTCCCCAAGAAGCTTTCTCTGTCTCTTCCATCAGTGTCTTTCATCAGCAGGTAAAGAAGACTTTTTTTTGTTTCATCTGGCATACCTCCAATAACAGTTATCCACCCTTTGTCCAGTGTTGTTTGTTTGTGTTTTTAATTGAATTTTATTTTAACTGAATAATATGTTTGAATGCCTTAATTTTTTTAATGTTCACCATCTTGTGGATCTTGATTGGGTAGAAAAGTGGCATAAAAATGTTTTGAAACAAATAAATAAATACTTCAAATCCCCCCAAAATACTTCTATCATTTGTGGGAAGTTTACTTGTTTGATGGTTATAGTGATACCTATGTAGATTGATTTCGTATATATGAGGAGGAGGAGCTAGGAAGCAGAGTGACAGCATCAGAAATATGTGCAGGACAGTGCTTTTTATTCACTCTTTTGGTATCTATAACTCTCGGGGCTGTGTGCATGCTAAGCAGGTAGGGGAAAGACTGTGCTTGTATCTGCAGGTATATTCAGGGTAGTTATGGGACAAAGGCTATGGTTTCTGTCTCCTTGCATGAAGCATCAGCCATCTCACATGCCCAGGAAAAGCAGAAGGAAAGCTTTGCTCATACAAGCCGGCGGACAGGGTTGTGGAAACTGCAGGGGAATAGCAAATGTCTAGGCTCCCCCTGACTACTATGAAATAATAAATGGCCTGGGAGAGACACTTTAAGGCAATTTATTCACATCACAAATGGTTATATAAAATTAGCTTTAGATTTGCATAATTGGCAGTAACTTTCTACCACTAATTTAATGGAAGTATTGACTTTATTTTACATAGATCTGTGTTATCTACAGAAATAAAACGACAAATGCACCGACAATTGAATACTTTTTGTTCTTTTAAAAAAAGAAATCTTCAGTCATCTCTTCAGCAGCTCCCTCCATCATCTTGATTTCCCTTTTATATTAATTTCTGCTTGGACTGAATCTCCTCACAAATCCAAAGCATTGTCTTTCAAATTCTTATAGCTTAAGTAAAGACATGAAATATTAGTTGATGACACAATCAGTAGCCACTCAAATTTATATATGAATGGAATATATTTCTGTACCTAAGCAAGTTTTTCTTCATTAGCGCTGTCATATTCTTCAGGTTAAGATGCTGAGCTGCAGACCGGAAGGTCGGCATCTTGGCAGTTTGAGACCCTAGTGCTGCGTGATGGAGTGAGCTCCCATCTCTGGCCCCAGCTCCTGCCAACCTAGCAGTTCAAAAGCAAGAAATTGCAAGTCAATAAATAGGTACCGCTTTGGTGGGAAGGTAACAGTGTTCTGAGCACCTCAGTGTTCAGTTATGCTGGCCACATGACGATAGAAAAAGTCTTCGGACAGCACTGGCTCTTCGGCTTGGAAACAGAGATAAGTACCACCTCCTAGAGTCAGGTTCAACCGGCTTTCAAGCGAAGGAAACCTTTACCTTTACTATTCTACAATACCCACTTAGGACATAACTGGACAGAAAAAATGATTTTACTTGCAAGGAAAAGCTATGGGTCATGACTTTGTGATTATCAGAACTGGGAAAATGGCATTTATTTGAGCGTGAACACATTTTCTCAACTGGTCACATTCAAGAATAGCTGCATCAGATAAGTATGTTATAGGGGTTTTTTTTAACTTTATATATATTATTAAAAACTAAATCCCATAGTCCTTTTTGCAAAATTCTATTTATATAATATTTGTTAAATACAAATTTAAAATGAAAAAAGTGAACCAGAAGTGTTTAAAAATCTAATTTACATAATACATGCAAATATCAAAGTTCTGCATGGTTAGACCACCACCTTCAGCAAAAAATGTTTACTTTGGAATGTCAGCATTAGATATTCACAGTTCCCTACTCTTAAGCTCCAAGTTTATGTGTTCATAATATTATCAGTATTTAGATCTCTTTTCCATTTTCAATATTAAATTAAGTGGGACGTTATGATTTCAGCTACTTATGGGAAGATAAATGAGATTTGCATACAAATAGTTCAGTGCATTATGAACTGTTTTCAACTACAACTGAAATCACAATACAATTATTCCTTATTTTAGAGGAACATCTTTTGCAGGCAGCTATATGTTTGTGTGTGTTTATATTGTATCACCAAAGATGTAACAGGGAGAACATGAGTTGCAAAAAGGTTGACAACTATTGGCAAGTTGAAAAATCTAAGTCTGTCATCCTTTCCTTGATGAAAGCATCATTTCAAGTCTGTAGTTATTCAGTTCTAACAAATGAATCAATCTTCTGGATTTAATTCCCACTTATCTATTTCCTGTCTCCAGTAGGGTTGTCAGGTCTCTTTCTATGGCAACCCCTGAAAGAGTGCAGGAGAAAAATGGTGGCAAATTGGCAGAGGAGGGAATTGGTGCATGATGTAATTTCTGGCAAAACTGGAAGCAGTCATGACATGGGGGCACTCTGTCAAAATACTCTATGGTTTAACTGCAGAGTCTTTGCAAATCCCCATTGTCATAACGTCATTCTGTTTTTTGTTTTTTTTTTGCTGAAAGTGACATTGTGCCCCAGTGTGATGTCAGTGTGCCTGTCTCTGCTTCACAAATCTCTAAAAGGTTCTAAGCTATGGCCTGGCAATCCAAGTCTACCAGTGATTCTACCATTTCCTCACAAAATTATCTCTGGATGGTGATGCTCCAAATCTCCTCAGGCACTCCCCGGTTCTTCTGTCTTTCCCTTGTTTAATGTATATAGGAGGTTTCCAGATGATATCTTGTGCTGATTTTGAGCTGCAAAATGAAATCAGCACAGTGATCACAGAGCTCTAAGGTTGTGGTCACACGAACAAGATAAAGCAGGGGGGAAGAGAGGCTATTTCCTCTGGTGGAAGTTGACCCACAGTTGCGCAATCACACAGTCTTTTGAAGCTGTGGGCATAGCCTGCCACTGCGTGATCAGATGCAGATGAGTTTGGGGGGGGGGGTTGCCATTTGTCACCGATGCGCTTAAACAAGGGATCAATGATTCGCACCTCAGCCCTGAAGGCTCCCTACTTCCTTTTATCTGTTCTAACCCGACTGCTCAGCAATTTCATGGAGTGCCCATGAGTTCTTGTATTGTGAGAAAGGGAGAAAAGGACTTCTTTCTCTACCTCCTCTATCCCATGAATAATCTTGTAAACCTCGTCACCCCTCAGCCATCATTTCTCCAAGCTAAAGAGCCCCAAACGCTTCAACCTTTCTTCATAGGGAAAGTGTTCCAACCCTTTTATCATTCTAGTTGCCCTTTTCTACAGTTTTTCCAATACTATAATATCTTTTTTGAGGTGTGGTAACCAGAACTGTACACAGTACTCCAAATGAGGTCGCACCATTGATTTATACAGGGGCATTATGATACTGGTTGATTTGTTTTCAATTCCCTTCCTAATAACCCCCAGCATAGCATTGGCCTTTTTCATTGCAGTCGCACACTGTTTCAACATTTTCATTGAGCTATCCACTACAACTCCAAGATCTCTCTCTTGGTCATTCTCTGCCAGTTTGGACCCCATCCACATGTATTTATAATTAGGATTTTTGGCTCCAATGTGCATCACTTTGCACTTGGCCACACTGAACCCCATTTGCCACACTGATGCCCACTCACCATCCTTGACAGATCCCTTTGGAGTGCCTCACAATCCTCCCTGGTTCTCACCGCCCTGAACAACTTCATGTCATTTGCAAATTTAGCCACTTCACTGCTTACTCCCAACTCCAAATCATTAATAAACAAGTTAAAAAGCATTGGACTGAGTACTGATCCCTGCGGTACCCCACTGCTTAGCTCCTTCCACTGAGAAAATTGCCCATTTATACTCACTCTCTGTTTCCTTTTAATTAGCCAGTTTTTGATCCACAAAATGACTTGTCCTTTTATCCCGTGACTATGAAGCTTACTTAGGAGCTTTTGATGAGCAACTTTATCAAAAGCTTTCTGGAAGTCAAGGTAAACAACATCTATTGGGTCCCCCTTGTCCACATGTTTGTTTACTCCCTCAAAGAACACTAACAGGTTAGTGAGACAAAATCTTCCCTTACAGAACCCATGCTGAGTCTTCCTCAATAGATTTTGTTCATCAATGTGCCTACTAATTTTTTCCTTAATAACAGTTTCCACCAACTTACCTGGTATCGACATCAGACTGACTGGCTGTAATTTCCTGGATCTCCTCTGGAACCTTTTTAAAGATGGGAGTAACTTCTCAGACCTTTCCAGGGTCAACAGGATAGTAGTGGTATGTAGCAAGCTTTCAGTATAGATAGCTGTATTACCATCTTACTGCTCTCTTTAGCCCTGTATCAGATGCAAAGAGATATAAACAACATACTCCATTGTTCAGTACATCAGCTAGAGCTACATGCAATGCCGAGGTGAGTTTTTGGGTGTGCAAGGCTTCAGTTCTTTAAGGCCCAAATGGAGAAATTGACTCCTTGTGATGATAATGGTTTCCCACAATTTCATTACAAATGTTGTTTGTTTTTCTTGTGTACATTTCCGTAACAGACTTCAGTTCAAGAAAAAAGGCACAATTTAGACTGCCTCTTGAAAATCGATCTGAACAACAATCTATCAATTTACATTGCTTTATTGGTAGATACTAAATATGACTTATGCCTGAGTTCCGGTCTTCCACAGCTTAATAGTGGGCGCACTTCAGTGGAGCTCTGCATGAAGCAGCCCACAACCCCGGCAATCGGGAGGGGATTCAGCAGGTATCCGGTCCCCCCTGGAGCCCTTGTAGGGGGCTCCTACCCTGGAACATGAGAGGTGCCTCTCCCAAGGTGGCAGCTGAGGGATTGAGGCATCATGATGTTCCTACAGGTCCCAACATCGGGGAGCCTTTGGGCACACAAAGCGGCTACCAGATAAGTGTGCAGAGAAGCAAGCAATTTAAAATGAAAGAAACTTACCTTCGGAGGAGGCTTGGAGAATAGTGAGTAAGCAATGCCCACTCAATAGGGCATTTAAGCATCCCGGGGTCCTGAAGAAAAGTGGTGGAGGGGGAGGGAAGGTTCCCCCCCTCTAGATGTTATAAAAACTTTTAAAGTGAGGGACCCGGGATCGCTGGCTTAGCTCCTGCAGCTCAGGCACAGTGGAGGAGCACTCAAGGACTGACTGTTAAAATCACTTTCCTGGAACAGAACCCCTGCCCCCCACCCTACAGAACAATGGCTGGCAGGGGAGAAAAAATGGTGCCCAGAGGGAAACCCTCACCAAAGTCTACAGTTCCTTCTCTTCCTGTTCTTAGACAGGAAGCTTCCACAGATCTACCAAGTTTGTTGTCTGCAGGACTGAGCCCTCTACTGGACCAGATGACTGCAATGAATCAAAATATTGATGCTCTTCAAAAAGAGACTAAAGAATCCAATTGTAAGATAGAGGAAGTGATCAAATCATCTAAAACAGCTGAAATCCAAACAAAAGAGCTGTCACAAAGGATGCAAGTGGTGAAGAAAAAATGTGCCTCTGACAAGGACCAACTTTTGAGATTACAAATGGAACGAGCATCTTATATTCTGCGATTCCAAGGTGTCCCAGAGCAAAAAACAGAGAATTTAAAAGAAATCCTCAGTGAAGATTTGGCTCCAATAACAGGATTACCTTTAAAGCTATATGGATATTGTCTGTAGGACATATCCTGATTTTGTGAAGAAAAATAACCAGCCTGGAGAAATTGTGGTGAAATTCTCTAACAGGACAACAAGGGACATGGTGCTCAAGGCCACCAATGGGACACCCTTGAAAATCAAGGAAGTGGAGATTAAGGTCTAAAAGACATCCCATATGAGATAAGAAAAAGAAGGAGGCAATATAAAAGAACTCCACCCCTTATAAATGGATTTATCCGGAAGGTTTGGTTTTCAATTACAACGGGAAGAAAGAAAAGATTACATCTCTTAAAGGAGCAGAGACTTTTTTGGATGTTTACCAAAAAATAGCAAAAGAGAAGAAGACAGCAGAGGAAGAAGAAGAGGAAGAAGGCATCATACACGACTTGGATGGATCGTCAAGCTCATCTACCATTGCTAGAATCATTGCAATGAGGGCCGGCCCTGGAAACAGCCCAGGCCAGGCGGTCTGGGAGCCGGACTCCAACCCTGGGGGGGGAAGCCATCTATATATTGATTATCACTGTAAGCACTTTATACTGAATTGTTTTATTAGTGTTGTGTTGTATGGTTTTATAATGTTTTATTGTAATTTTATGGTATATTGAATCTGGCACCATGTGCCCTTGTAAGCCGCCCTGAACCCGCTTGTGGGGAGGGCGGGGTATAAATATAAAATAATAAATAATAATAAATAAAATAAATAAATAGTAGCACTTCTGAGGACTCTGATTCAGCGAAGGGGGCAATGGTCCCTAAATATCTGGCAGCCCAAAGAGAAATGGCTAGGCCAAAAAAAAGAGGGAGGAGGGGAAAATAAATTTTAATGTGTAGATGATGTTAAGGGGAAGTTTTAGTTACTTTAACCATGCACAGGTAGTTGCATTTGCATAGCCAGTATTTTTCTAAAAGTTTGTTTACTTTCTTATAGACAACTGGATTTAAGGAGTATTTCATTATTATATGTATTTTTATTGTGATTGTATATTCTCTGATATTGATAGGGATAGGTTTTTTTGTTAGGGGTAGTTTTTTATAGTTGAAGCAATTTAATAAATATATAGATAAACTGAAATATGACTTATGCCCCAGATGACCTCAGTTTTGAGAGATAAGCAAGTTTTTCACCCAGCAGTCTTATCACTTGCTAGCGATTTATTCTCTGTCATAGAATAATACATGCACCTGAGAATCAAGCCTACATAGCTCTACCACAGATTTTTGGTGTTTGGTTATGCGGTATACAAGCAAGGGACCTGCAAGGGCTTATGGGAGGCATATCATGTTCCCCTTCCCCCACTGTTTCCCCTTTCCCTTCTTTGAAAACCCTCCTCTTTCCAATCCCTTCTCTTCTTCTCTCTTTCTCTGATTCCTTCTTTCCTTCTCTCACCCACCAACCTTTATCTGCATCCTTGTCATCAGCTTTCCCTCCTTCCCTCCCTTTGGCACCCTCTGTTTGGGAACACTATGGCCCAGCTATATAGTTCTACATGCTGGCCCAGCACCAGTTACAAAATGTTGGATTCCAGGCCTGGCCCAGTTGCACAGTGGCAGACACTAGCCTAAGTTGCATGGTCCCAGATGCTGGGTTGGGCCCAGTTACATAGTGCTGGATGCCAAGCTGGTCCCAGTTGTGCAGTGGACCACTCTAACCATTACATCAACCTAGTTTTGGTGGGAATGCTGCTGCTGAACAATAGAAGGCAGATGGGCCTGGGTAAGGCAGGGAAGTTTCATGGTATAATTTGCTTGGCGGTTGCTGGCAAGCCTAGCCCAGATAAGGCCTCCCTCAAAGACCAGAACAGCCCTAGATAGGGCTCTGTCCCCTCTCTGTGCCTTTTACTGACAGAAACCAAGGTTTGAAGTTGGCTGATACTGTTGTGGTTGCCTAGCAACTGCCACTGAGGACATTCATTTTTGAAAGCTAAAGGCACTGCTGCTATTATTTAAGAGGCTCACCCCTATTTATTTATTTTTGTTTGATTTCAGATTTTTCTGCAAGCCTGGAGCTTTTTTCAGGTTTGTAGAAAGATTAGCCTTCTCTATTCATAGCTCCAGTCTCCAGATTACAGTATCCACAGATCTGGCCACATTGAGAATATATTGGTATATATTCTGTTCTTTTCAAAACAATACTGTTTTCCCCTTGCCTTCATTTTCTTTCCATTACCACAGCTGAATTTTTCATTCAAGCAGTGCCCTAATTATATGCTCCATCGACTGCTACAGTATTTCCTTTGTGGCTTCTCAAACACACACACAGATTGCCTTCTTCAGCACAATCAAAATGCAGCTGCTAAGGTCATCTTACTTGTCTGTCAATTTGATCATCTCATCCAACTGTTTCAATTCCTTCCGTGGCTTATACTTCCAATGCATTTGACCTTCTTGTTAACATTTTAAAAGCATGTTTCACTGTTTTTAAAAGCTTTGCAATGACTTCTGACCTCACAAACCTGCCACTGATTCTAGCCATGTCTACCTGTTTATCAGTATCTCATACAACCACTTTGGGTAGTGGCTGAGCTACAATAGTTGACATCTCTGAGTTAGTACACAAAGCCTTTAAGCTATCCACTTTATGTCCTGTATTTGAAAACTCTTTTTGCTCTCCTACATAAAGCAAATTGATGTGACAAATATATAAAGCTGTGCTTTCCACCCAAAAGGTTCCTTATCCTAGATGCCTTTAAATGATTACCACCTCATAAACATCTGTCCATCTTCCTTGCACATTCAACTTGTTTCCACAAATATTATACTTAACATTATATTTCTTCAAGATAAAAAAACCCCTTCATAATGGCAAGACAGATAAATGCTTATGTAAACAGCCTAGCATGCCCCTTTTGAACATATCTGGGTATTAGCTGTTTACAATACAGCAAATGAACTTGTCAGGCTGTGAAATGTACTGGAATTTTTCATTCACAATAACAGCATATCTTTATGCACAAGAAAACACAGAACATTGCACTTAAAAGAGAAGAAAGACTGATATCAGCACTGAGGGTCATATCTTATTTAGAGATAAAGAGCTTGACAAATTATATCCTAGAGTAAAGTAATTTTGTAAACAATATCAGAAAGACATTCATGTCAAGCTCATACTGGAATGTATTTTAAATACTGTCACAATATGGCAAGCAGGTAAAACCCCTCAAATTATGACTGAAGCAATGCAAAATTGTAACTTGTACAATGCAATACTTAAATGGAAATGATTCCTTTAATTTATTAGCTCATTTGACCAAAGGTCTTCTTAAGCATCATAACATCAACATAAAACATTGCATAACAGCAGTTAAAACAACAAGTAAAACAAAGTCCAGAGATAAGTTGAGTGATCATCGCAAATCACAATCCACATAGGTAAGGGACCTTGAAAAATATATAGAATAAAAGAATAAAATCTGATAAAATTTAAAACAGAAGAATATAGAGTTTAATACACAATTCCCTTAATAGCTAAGAACTAGATCAGGGTGTCAAACATGTAGCCCGTGGGCCAGATCAGGCCCTTGGAGGGCTCCAATCCAGCCCACAAAGTCCTGACTGTTTCCTGCTTCCTTTTCCAGTTCTACAGTAACAGCTTGCTTTACCAGATTCTCTCAACTGCACAGGAGAGATAGATAAGCAAGCCTCTCCTGTGTGACTGAGAGTCTGGCAAAGCACTGGCTGAGGTTCCTCCCCCTCCTCCTCTCAGGGGGAGGGAGGGAACTGGCCAGGCTGCCTCAATCCTACAGGAGGCAAAGGGAAGCCTTTCTTCCCTTCTACTGGCTGAGGCTCATCCCTGAAGGGAGAGAGGGAACAAGGGAGAGCTTGCTTTACTGGGCTGCCTCAATTGCATGGGAGAAATACCAAGCACCTTTAAGACCAACAAAGTTTTGTTCAAGGTATGAGCTTTTGTGTGCTTTGTGTGTGTGTGTTTTGTTGGGCTCCTTATTCCAGGGCTCTCCTGGGTGTAACTGGGTTCCCTTCCCCTTTTCACTGTATTCATGCCCTTATGATCCAGTCTTTCTCAGTAAGAAAGCAATGTGAACTATTTTAAAAGAGGAATAACAACAAACCAGTGAGGTGGATTAGGCTGAGAGTGTGTGTCCAGACCAAGTTCATCCAGCATATTTCCTTTGTAGGAAGTTGTAGTTATTTCTCTGGGGAATTGTATAGTTTTGTAGACAAACACATGGCCCTCAGTCTGTGTCAGGATGCCTTCTCATGTTCTTGACCAGCACATGAAGCAACTTATGTATAAAAGCTTGTAGTGCCCAGCCATTTCATGTTTTCCCTAGGGTCCTAGGCTCAGAACACTGAACATAAGATTCCTGTAATAAATGTCGATAAATCAAAAGTAGGTTTGCAACTTACAGATAAACACCTGAACAGCATATTCAGGATTGCAATAGCATAGACATTTTGATGCAGTAATTCAGAGCAAGAGGTGTCAGTTATCAGAGACTGTTAAATAGACAAAATATTGCAAGACTTAGTGTTTTAAGTATGTTTTATTTAAAGTTTTAAAATCTTTAATTGTATTGTCTGTGTCCTTTATAAAGTTTATAACTCCACCATCTGGCATTACATTTTTTTTTAAAACAAATTTTTATTATTTTTCCAGTTACAAAACTTTACATAGTTACTTTTGAAATATTATCATCACTATCCGTTTTTCTATATAGCTATGTATTCCACTTATAATTCAAAAACTTTGGGACTTCCCACCTCACCTATACCATTTTATATATAATAGCAATTATAAAAATTTAAAATTATTAGCTCTTACAGGTAACAAATTTGGTTACAACAATAAAAAAAGAAAGGTAATTTTTAAACATTTAAACGTAATATCTAGATATCTGTAATATGTACTCTAGTTTCTATTTTTGTCATTTCAATCGTTCAATCTCTTAAAAATAATTGTTTCTTCTTTTAAACATCAAAGATCAGTAATTAGACAATGTAAAAATATTACTTTTCATATCCTGGCATTACATTTTATGACACATTATGGCCCAGCCCTACAAGGTCTCAGTTATGTCAGATCCAGCCCTCATAAAAAATGAGTTTGATACCCCTGATCTAGATTGATATAGGAACTCTTTTATGACTAAAAACAGGGCACATTTCAACAGCATTTTAGAGAGAGAACTATTTTATTTTAAATTATATTAGCAGAATATATTCAAAGTCTTAAAAGATGATGCTGTTAAAGTGCTGCACTCAATTTGCCAGCAAATTTGGAAAACACAGCAGTGGCCACAGGATTGGCAGGATTGCCAAGGAATGTTCAAACTATCGCACAATTGCACTCATTTCACACGCTACCAAGGTCATGCTCAAGATCCTACAAGCTAGGCTTCAGCAGTACATGGATAGAGAACTGCCAGAAGTAGAAGCTGGGTTTTGAAGAGGTAGAGGAACTAGAGATCAAATTGCCAACATTTGCTGGATTATTGAGAAAGCAAGGGAGCACCAGAAAAACATTTACTTCTGCTTCATTGACTATACTAAAGCCTTTGATTGTGTAGGTAGCAGTCAATCATTGAATGTTAAGTATGTTGACATTTCATCATCACTTTTATTCCACTAAATAAATATGAGAGGTGTAGATCAGCAAAACAATGTAATAGAGTTACAGCCTCTTAAATCTGTTGAAGTCATTGAACTTAGGTGGATGTAACTCTGCACAGGACTTCACTGTGCCACAGATCACACTTTCCCCCTTACTTTTTATTGTTGCAGCTATGGTCCTAATCTCTGTATTTAAAATCTTTACCCACCAGGGAAATTTCCTAGATTTAGCTTATATTTTTTTAAAAAAATCCTCAAATCTCTAACAGCTTATACTGCTCAATTTGCCACATGACCCTCAAAGTTTTCAACTTAGCAGATGACAAAGGTAGAGTAATGCTTGCAGGTAAAACATGAAGCCAAGTAGTTATCCTTACCTGCTAATTGGTATCAAAGAGTAAAAGGGTTTCTCTAAGTACATTAGAATTACCTCAAAATGACCTCAGAGCTCCAGGTTTGAGAACCAAGGTAAAAGTTACATGGCAGATATGTGTAACAGGCTTCTGAATTTTATTCCAATGAAAAACAAACACGAATGGCAGTATATTTTAAAAAGAAGGAAACTGGTGGATGGGGTACTTCACCCTTTTCCTCTCCAGCTGTTTTTTTTTCACTCAAGAGCTCCTTCTTTGCACATTACGTGCCATGTAAGAGGGTACAGTAGTTTTCCTTCAAAAGTGTAAGAGCAGGGAAAGCAATTTTGTTCAAAGAAGAGCTAATTTATCTGGCTGGCTGTCACTTCTCCAATTAAATCTGCAGCCTCCTGAGACTTCATTTTAAAATGTAGAGACTTAAATGATGGTCAGGAAATTTCTAATAATTTCTAATAATTTCCTGATTTTGTTATGCTTGTTAAGAAACTATTGAGGATATTTCATTATTCTGCCAGAGGTTTATTGTATTTTAATGGCATGTAAACACTTACTTTGGCATTATTTGCAAGGAATAAAGACATAAATGTATTGACAAAAAATGAAAATAATATAATTTTCACAATGGAACAGCAAGGCAGATTTAACTTATGCAATATCAGGAATTTTTTTCCAATCATGTAAAAAAAAAACCTGTGCCCCATTTTTAAAGTAACCTAGGCTGTCAGTTTTCCTTTCTGTTAGCCAGCTGCTAATTCCACAATTCTTGGAACTAAGTACTACATAATTTGCTGAGCTTGGAATCTCTTTACTATCTTTTTTGAAATCATCTTCAAAGATGAAGGTATTGTGCTTGCTAACTAATCACTCCCCATTATCTTAATGTACAAGCTTTTTAAATTCGTTACACCCAAGAGTTCAAGGTCAGAAAAATACATTGTGAAGTCTCTCTTTTGCTACGATTCCCACTTTAAATTAACAAGGTTGCAAGCAGTTTCTAGAAGGAAAAGTTGTGACATGCAGTTCATTAAGACAAACCAAAGCATCATAAAATATAGTGCAATTATTTATCCCAGTGATAGAGACTTTAGCTACAAAGGCCGAGGACAGACTGGCAATCTGCCCCGCTCTGCCTCAGCTTTTAAAGCGCACCTCCCCGGACCAGCCAGAAGCCGCGCGCCAGACCAGCCAGCAGCAGAGGAGGCTCCAGAGGACGGCCGGTGGTGTGGACACGCCACTCCGCCTCCTCTCTGGTAGGGTCCCACAGCACTGTAACCAGTGCGAACGGGACGCCCCACACTCGTTTCCCCGCGCAGCATCTGCCCCCGCAGCTGTCCCAGGGCGAAATGCCAGTCGGTCCTCAGCCAAAGATTAGACAAAACACAAGGATTAAAG
The DNA here is from genome assembly GCA_029233225.1 of Lepidodactylus listeri. Taxonomy (NCBI): domain Eukaryota; kingdom Metazoa; phylum Chordata; class Lepidosauria; order Squamata; family Gekkonidae; genus Lepidodactylus; species Lepidodactylus listeri. Next base: position 109,101,862 of record JARCFY010000001.1, on the reverse strand, counting down.
GAATAAAAGAGAATGATGCAGAATTTAAAATGAAAAGCTATGCAGATGATGTGGTTCTGACAGTTTTGGATCCACAAAAATTGTTACAGTATGCAATGGAACATATGTAAGAATTTGGATTCCTATCAGGATATAAAATCAGTAGAAAGAAGACAAAAATGATAATGAAATTTTTAATATAACAAGAAGAAGATGGTATTATAAAGAATACAGAATGCACTGTAGCCACTGAACCTATCAAATATCTGGGGATAAATGTGACTGGATAAAATTGTAATCTTTTCAAAAACAACTCTCAGAAGACTTGGAAATCAATACAAACAGAATTATTCGGATGGAAAAATTTAAAAAATCATGGGTGGGTAGAATTTTAGCAATCAAAATTAGTGTATCAAAAATATTTTTTTATTTCAAAAACTACCTATACATAGAAGAAAAATATTGACAGACTGGCAAAGACATTAAACAAATTTATTTGGAATGGCAAGAAAGAAAGAAAAGTTTTAAAATATTACAAGATGAGAAAAAGAGAGGAAGGTTAGTAGTTCCACATATAAAAGTATATTACCAAGTGGCAGGTCTGGTCTGGATTGTGGATTAGATCAAAATGCATAATGTATAACAATGGGTTTCTCACTTCACCCTGAACTAACCTCTTTCATCCCCATCCTGCTTCCCCTCTTTTCACCTTTACCCTTATTAGCATATCCATAGCAACTGGAGGATTCACCCATTCTGTACTTCAGAGGTCAACAATGAATATTAACACCCATATCCTATCCCCAGGAGAGCCATCAAACTTTGCTCAATTCTTTGATCTCCCTCTAGGAGAGCCATCAAACCTTGTACAAGTCTTTGGGAAAATTCCAGTAAACACATCAAGCTATTATTTGGGGGGCAAAATCTGTCACAATGCCTCAAACATTTTTTCCTATAAATACAGCCACTTAGCTCCATTGTGTGTATGTGTGTTCTCAATGTCAACATTGCACCCCCACTTGCGTGCGGGACATTCTTCTTTAAACAACCCCTCCCCCAACAAAATAATGAGAGAGTTGAAAGGCTATCTCAACAAGGAAGAAATCAGCTAAATTAGCCTCAAGCCTTTTTGTGTGTGGATGTTTCCTATGGGATACAACCCAGAGAATTCCTCAAGGAAGAGAGATCAACTAAAATATAGTGTAGACAGCACAGAATATTATTTATTTCAACTTGCCTTGACCACTGACATTTCTGCTCCAGTTTGTCCCCACAAGCTGACAAAATAATCCATCCTTCTGAAGGGAATTCTTAGAAATTTGTCTGTTGCTTCTGTTCCCCATTCTGGATCTTCAGAAAGAATAGATGCAAGCTATGAGCTATTCAAAGTCCTAAAAGATTATGCTATTAAAGTGCTGCACTCTATATGCCAGCAAATTTGGAAAATGCAACAGTGACCAAGGAATTGGAAAAAGTCAGTTTACATTCCAATCCCAAAGGGCAATGCCAAGGAATGTTCAAGCTATCACACAATTGCACTCATTTCACACACTAGCAAGGTCATGCTCAAGATCCTACAAGCTAGACTTCAGCAGTACATGGATAGAGAACTACCAGAAGTACAAACTGGGTTTCGAAGAGGTAGAGGAACTAGAGATCAAATTGCCAACATTTGCTGGATTATGGAGAAAGCAAGGGAGTACCAGAAAAACATTTACTTCTGGTTCATTGACTATGCTAAAGCCTTTGATTGTGTGTATCACAACAAACATGTGGCAAGTCCTTAAAGAGATGGGAGTACCAGACCACCTCACATGTCTCCTCAGAAACCTGTATAAGGGTCAAGAAGCAACAGTTAGGACCGGACATGGAACAACTGATTGGTTTAGAATAGGAAAAGGAGTATGACAAGGATGTATATTGTCACCCTGCTTATTTAATTTATATGCAGAGTACATCATGCGAACTGCCAGCCAGGATGAATCACAAACTGGAATTAAGTTGCCAGGAATAAAAACATCAACAACCTCAGATATGCAGTGAAGAGGACCTAAAGAGCCTCTTGCTTAGGATGAAAGAGGAGGGTGCAAAAGCTGACTTGAAACTCAACATAAAAAAAAAACTAAGCTGGGGGGGCGGGGTGCCACAATGGAACATGGTGGCCACATAGTCTGACTGCACTCAAACCATCCGTTCTCCCTCCCACTCTTAAACACACCAGATATATGCTTACTCACCTGAAAATGGGCAAACTGGACTCCCCAAAACTCAGAGTGACCTCGGCATCAGCAAAAACGGTTAAAGAGCTCTTGGAGTTGGCACCTCACAGAACAATCTCCCAGAGGCCTGAAACCAAAATCGTGGCTCCCGCGGACTCCTAAGATCACCCAGTAAGCCCAACCACAGATGGTGTCATAGACGCCATAATATCCCTGCCCATAAACCTTCCACTGGCTGCCAGGCACTCCCTTACATTTCCTGCCCCCAACTGACATTTCTCAATAGCCATTATTTAACTTTTACTCTCTAATGATCCCATTTACTTCTCCTTCCCTAACATACTAAAAAGAGCTATTCCTGCCCAGTTGTTATTCTACCATTTCACCAATCACATCTCATATCTTTTCTCTTGTTTTACAGTGTTAAATAATATAGTTCAATATTTGCTTTTAATACACATTTTGGAAAAGCTAAAATACCTATTTAAAATATCTAATACAAACCTATGTGAAATCACTCGGTCACACATCATTTTCATGGCCACAATCCCTTGTGTGTGTGTGGGGGGGGGGGATTAGATTCTGAGAAATAGCAGGATCTCATCTCTGATCTGTCACATATTGTCTGGCATAGCTCTATGGTCATCTTTCTGATGCACTATTGAGTAAAATGCACTCAAATCATTGAGAAACTGCCTAAGAACAGCAGCTGTGACCATTTCCACAAAAGAGCAAACTCCTGTGTTGGCATTTTTAAATAATCAGGCTATGCAAAAGTACCCCCACAAAATTATGCATCCCCAGGAGCAGATCTGAATGTTGTGGACCCTTACCCTGCATTTTCTGAAACCACAAATTCAGCTATCCCCCCCCCCCCCTTCAGATCTTAACTTGCAGTCTGTGAGTGAAGAATTCTCATATTCAAATTTATTTTCCCACCGTGCCACCATTTTGTGTCATCAGTGACTCATGTTCACCCCACCTACTGCCCTATCCCTTCCCAGTTTGTCCTGGAGACATCCACCATCTAGAAAAACCCCCACCATAATACTTATTGTGTTACAATGTGATGGTTTCCAGGCTGGAAGCTGAGGGATAAGCCAGGCTGCAGGAGGACAGTGGTCAGGGAGAATAAGTTTACCTTCAACAGTTCCTGGAAGGTGAATGTGTGTCTCCCCCCCTCCCCCACCATTTGACACACCTAATAATTTTTTGCATAAAATACATTGTAGTGACTGAGTTACAATTCATTTTTTCTCATTATAATACCACAACATTAGAACGTCATGACAAAATTCTCCAGCTTCATGGAAACCTAAAGCAGGAGAAGAGGAAGAGAGAGTCAACAAGCATAACTCCCTCCCTTTCCCCCAGTCTTGCAAGATTCAGCCAAGTGATACAGACTGTGGTGCAGAGAGAAGGAAAGAAGGGGATGTTGTGCCACTCCTAAAGCCATGCACAGAAACCGGCATCTGAGTGGGCAGAAGTGGGGAGAGAAAAAAGGCAAAGTTTCTTTAAACAACCTTTTCACAGGGCCTGGAGCCCAGAAATCTCTGTGTCACTTAAAGAGTTGAGTTTATTTCTTTTATAAACCACCCCCCATTTCCCCCCTTCCCAAATCACCTTTCTAAAAACATACGGCAGTGCAAAGGGGGGAGCAAGAAGTGCATGGGGAAGGGGCTGATATATTTTTATTCCTCTAATGCAGACATTCCCAAGCAAACCCCCCCCCCCTTTCGGACAGCGCAGTGCTGTTGTAACATTACTGCACATGTGCAATTTTTTTTTAAAGATCTCCATTATTGATGAAGTGCATGATGGGAGGTGGCATGGCCCACTTTCAAAGTAAATGTGGAATGCATGGGGCAGGTCTGATCCTGGAAACCTATGAGGTAAAAACCCTTTTGCAGGAGTGCCACAAAGTCAAAGCATTAGATGGCAATTCAACTTGCTGGTACAAAGAAGTAAGACCATACTGAGAAATGGTTTGTGGCAATGGCTTCTATTACCCCTTTCAGTTTTTAGTGCTCCCATGATGTATACCAAAATGTATGCCTCTTTGCTCCAAAAGCACAGCACTGGAAAGACTAAAATTGCACGGAAACAAGATCCGCTAGTTACATACAGTCGCACCCTGTGAATCAGTAATGTGTTTAGTGTTAGGGATGCTCAAATGCCTGCTGGCTCTGTTCACATTCTGCTTGCCAGTGGCATTCAGGCAGCCAATTAATTGAGAGGCTGTTTGCAATCTGTTTGCATCTTTTCACAGTAATAGCCTACTGGCACCCATCAGAACCTAACTGCCAGCTGATGAGGGATCAGTTAAGAGTCACCTTCTGATTTCTGGGTGGGGAAATTTTGCTGTGTATACAGCAAACTAATTTTCTCTACAACCCAATCTAGAAGTTTAAGATGAAGGGAAAATAAGCCAGTCATTTCTTTTCTTTCCATCTCAAGCTTCTTCCTGGGTTCCAGGCTTACTGGAACTGTGAAAGAGAAGCTTAGGAGGTGAAGATGGGAAGTGGATGGAGAAGTTTAGTTGATGTCAACTTAGAGTCACCTTTGGATCTCCACTTCCAAACTTCTTGCTAGGTCCCTTCCAAGAGCCAAACTAGACATGAAGCCATCTCTGGTTCTGACCTGGACATTCCACCATCCTTTTAAAGCCTAACATAGGCAATTTCAAAATGCTTCTGGGGCCTGGTCCTGATTGTGCCCACAACATGGGATTAGGTGCTCATTCCCCCTGCACCTTTTCAAGTCCGAAAAAAGTGTGGACATTGCCATTTTAGCTCTTGCAGTGGCATGGGGAGAACAAAGTCACCTGGTTCTATCATACTGTAGGCCCAATCAAGATTGGCAGTTTTGGAGGGGATGTATAATAAAGTATCATACTCTAATAGAATATGTAGATGCTCATATGATATAATCAAAACTAATGAACACATGATTATGGAGTGCCCTATATTTCATGAGCTGAGGGCTAATTTAGTCACCCCTTTACTTAAAGACATGGAATTGCTACATGTGCAAGCCCAGATGTCATGGCTACTACTGGATACAGATTTTCATGTCACCCTCTCAATGGCAAAATTCATAGGTGATTCAATGGCAAAATTCATATGATATAATCAAAACTAATGAACACATGATTATGGAGTGCCCTATATTTCATGAGCTGAGGGCTAATTTAGTCACCCCTTTACTTAAAGACATGGAATTGCTACATGTGCAAGCCCAGATGTCATGGCTACTACTGGATACAGATTTTCATGTCACCCTCTCAATGGCAAAATTCATAGGTGCAATAATCAAATATAAGAGAAATAATATGAGTAAGGTCTTTTTTTAAAAAATGTTCTAATTTCTGCTTAAAATTATAACAGTATGAACTGTACTGAGATGGTAGATGATAGATAGATAGACAGACAGACAGACAGACAGACAGACAACTGATCGGGCTGTCACAGCATTTTTTAATCCACCCACATTATCCTTTAAAATGGAGGCAGCATCCCCAATTTGGACCCAGGGATGCCGTTACATTTCATTTGACCCTCAGCAAGATGGTCAGGAGGCAGTTTCTGTTCAGCAGTTGTTTGAGTTGTTTATTGGGAGCTCAGCATATTGGAAGATCAACTCACCTGTGTTCAGGACAGCACCATGGTATGTGTGGCATCCCTAATTAGTATAAAACAGACCCATCAGCACAGTCCTCTTTATTGGAAGGAACTCTGCTGATTGGGAAATATCCTTTTCAGTTGCCCATCTAACTTTCTCCTCACTCTTCCTCTTCCCTGACTTTCTTGAATGCTAAGCCAGACAGTCAAATGCCACAATAATTTGCTGAATACAAATATTTTCTATTATTACCAGTAGTCAGTCAGTCTTTATTATGGTCCACGGGCCATGCGGAAGCAAAGTAAACTACTACTATTAACATTATCTACATAAATATCTATAAATTATCTATAAAATTATTTACATAGAATCTTAGCATATACCATTTGTCCTAATATAGCTAAAAAATTAAAGGTTAGAATCTGAGTAAATTATACACTGGATGTTATCTCAGCCCATATTTTCATTGCAAAGCATAGAAATTTCACCATAAGATAAAGTAGTTCTTTGGTCAACTCCTGTCAATAAGATTTTAAGACTCTTCTAATCAGAGACTCTTTTGTTTTGTTTTTAAATCAGCCAACACAGGTTCCAATAAATCCAAGCATGCCTGTACATAAAATCTTAAGTGGAAAAAAACATGTGAACCAATGTCTCCAACAGGGTAATAAGATGGAATGTTTTTGTATCTTCCTGATATAGGAGTGCATGTTAAATCTAGTCAGCATAAATGCATGGTGAAATTTTGGAACTGTTAATATAGATTGGTAATATGCATGTCAACATGGGATCATTGGAACTAATAGTAGGGGAGATAATGTACCAGTAGTTAATTTTTCACTTCAGATTACTTATAATGATATTAACATTTTTAGTTCAGGTTCTGATTCCTAGGGGAACTGTAACCTTTATAAGCTTTTGATTACCTACAGTAATCCTTAAAACAGATCAGGACTTCTGAATCAGTGATTGTTTCTCCCTGTTATCTGTTTATTCTCAAACAGTGAAGACAAGGCTGAACTTTGTTAGGCCTACCCTCTTATCTAAATTGAATTCAGAGAGGCATAAATAATTTTATTGTTAATCTAAGTAGGCTTTTATGAGAACTGCATATCTGAATTTAATACTGGCACACTCTCATCCATGTGTGTGTGGGTGTGTATTTTTAATGCAAAAGAGAACTCGCATGAAAAGGAAGGAAAAATGTGAGATGGGGTGCATCCACATTTTGTCCTCCAGTGTATGGATTTTGTACAAGAGGTGCCTGAGTGAGGCTAGGAAAAGTACTCAGGTTAGTGGGTAGTACGCGAGTCTACTCAGAAGTAAGGGTCCTTTTATTGAATGGGGCTTACTCCCAGGAAACTGTTCTTAGGATTTCAGCCATAGACACTAGAAGAAGAGGAATAACTATCATAAACTTTTTATTTTTTCTGTTTGCTGACAGCTGCGGTGGGTAAAACCTGTACTAGCATTCTAATGTGGTGTAAATGAGATGGACAGGAAGATGGATTGAAAGCAAATCCCACAGCCAAGTAACTCTTCTACTATCTGCAGTGTCTGACTTGTCTGAACAGAGCCTGAGTGATCATCGGTGAAGGAAGTGTATACTGCAATGCTTAATGCAGCACATGTGAAACGATAAACTCAGTTAAGCTCAACAACTTGATCCTCAGCACGCATTTATGTTCACTATGTGAAAAGGATGTGGGTTTTTTAAAAAAAGATTAGCATTAATTTGTTGTAATGAAATCAGACAATTATGGCTTTAAAAAATTCTGAAAAGTAGCTGAAGCCCAAAGATATTATTAGTGGACAACTCTATGCAAATCCCATATTCTGCCCAAGATTCTATCTTTTTGTGGACAGGAGGGACTAAGAGTGAACCCTTCACAAGTCCCTGTGGCTTGGATGAATCATGGGCCGATTCCGCAAAGAAGGGCTTTGCTTCTCTTTCCTCCTGGGTTTAATTGGTCTGAATCAGTCTGCACGTTTCCGCATTACATGAATCTGACCCGGGTTGATGCTGGTTATTCATTTCTGCATCTGTCCTTGCCCCAAATCTTGAGCCCCCGCTCACCATTTTTTAAAAAAAAAATGTAGGCAGAGTTTCATTATAACATCGTGATGCAACAAGGTCATGATTGGCCAAGGGTTTTCATAATTCCTGGGAAAGTACATCATACACCCACCCCTTCCCCCCCTTTTTAATGTAGGCAGAGTTTCGTTGTGACAAACCATCCCACAGAGCAACAAGGATCCTCCACGTATGTGCATGAAACAACTCTGGTCACTTTCGCCATTAGGAAATGCCCGCGAAAAGAAAAAAAAATGCACCAGGGTTGGAGGGGAATTGGAGGGTGGGAAAGGGATGGGAAATGGAGGGGGATCATGCAACACTACACATGCTCCCCCTGCAAAAATGTGTCCACACCACCACGCTACCCGCAATACATTGGCCCTGAACAAAATAAACACACAACGATGGATCAATGCCACGTTGTGTTGTTGTAATGCAACATGGGGGGGGGGGAACCAGCTCACGCTGTGCTTCAAAGCCATCAATACATATTTTTACAGTGGAGTGACTCAGGTGCGACTTTTGTGCAAATAATGCTACACAGAAATGTGAATCCATCAACAATAAAACTACATTTTAAAAAAGGCCTTTAAATGCCAGTCAACGGTGGATCAATGTCATGTCATGTTGTTGTAACACAACAAAGCGGGGAACATAAAAAAAACCCTGCTCGCGCTAGGGAGGGAAAGGGGAAAGAAAGAAGCAGAGGGGCATTAAAGGGGTGGAGCAAGAAACCCCGATTTCAGAGTTCCCCACCTGGATGCCCCGACTTCACTCCCAGGGCAAAAATAACACACCTGAAAATCCAGGAAATGAAAGATCTGGGGAAAACGAGTATTAAATTCAGGACAAATGCAGACCCGGAGCAACATGTGGGGAACTGTTGCTCTGCCCCGGATTTTAATGGGGAGTGAAGCCGGGGCAACAACTAGTGCAGAATCGGCCATGGTGCAGTCCTAAAAATAGTTACACCCTTCTAAATCTACTGAAAGTGTGTCCATTTGTTTAGGATCAGAGTGCTTAGAAGGGTGTCAATCTGTTTAGGATTGCACTATAAGGATATGCTGAATTTACTTAGAAAAACTTCAAGCAGAAGCACAGGAAGATACTGCAGACAATTTTCAGTAATAATCAGAAGTGGGATTTATGAATTGCATATTATGCACTCATGTGTGGAGGGGGGTTGTTTTTTTTTGTCTTTACTTTTCTAACACTCTGTTTTGTTTTGTTTTTAGTTTGAAGTTTCTACTGCACAAAATGTGCATACGTGAAATACATAACAAAAGGGAATTCAGATCCACTGAATAGGAGAACAGTCAATTGTTCATTTCTGATGCACTGTAAACTTTTTACCCTTCTGAATATCATCTTTGTTTTTTAAAAAAATAACATAAATATTGAGCAAAACATGAGACAGCTTTGCTCAATGATACAGTCATTAGTGCTGCATAATCTGATTCATTTGATGTTTTAATAATACAAAACATGGTTCCTGTTTTATTACATTGCTGTTAATGCAGATATGACATGCTTACAAAAGATTTACTGTATTGCTATTTGCATACAGTCTTCCTTAACAGTATGCAAAACTCACTGTTATTTGAACACTTCACATCAAAATGTTCCACAATGAACAAAGAGTGCCATCTTCTGTTTTAACTACAGGATACATACATCCATGAGAGTGCTGATAGGGTAAAACATGGCTTATTGTCTGGTACTTATCCTCAATATGTTCTTTAAAGGCTTCTCCATTTCTTTAGGATTTTTTCCTCTGAAAAATATGAAGTATGAAAAAATATATAAACTTAACTTGTTTTTGTGTTGTGTGAAAAACAATGTCAATTCAGTTGACTGTTCCCAAACTGTAATCCTGAACTACCCTCTTTTATTATAGAGTAACTTTTATTTTTTACCAACACACATGATGTTCCCTTCATAGAAAAAATAAAGCAAAGTAGAACAAGCTGGTTCCTCTGTTTTCTGGATCAGGAACACAAGAAATCATCCACAAAATCTCAGATCTTGGTGGTATGAGAGTCTAATAGATTGCAATCCACAATAAGTAGTTCTTAACTAGAAAGTCCTTTATTGTGAATTGATCTGATAGTCATCTACACGTCCTGAGTTAGTAATGCAAAGTAGAGGAAACGCAGGACAATTATACTGTATTCAAAAGAGCAGTGTGTCGTAATACCACCCATCAAGACAAAAGGAAAATAGCATCCACATAAATTGGTCAGTTATTCTCATGCAAAAAGCAGGGGAAAGTTACAGTTTGCACCTGGAAGGCAAAAGCGGCTGAGAGCGGAGCGCTCAAGGTTAGGGAGGCACTGGAAGTAATAAGCCAGAGCAGGCATGGGAACAAAGGCGACATTCCAGAGAAGGGCCCAGAAGGGGAAGACGTACCACCTCCCGCCCGGGGTTTGGCAGCACTAGCTGACAGGTGGAAGTCAAATCTATATTTCACTAATGCCTTTTCTTTTTAAATTACCTCTGTTTAAAAAAAAAACCCCAAACCACTGATTTCCTTTCCACATCGGTGGTGGGATCCCCTTCTGCTTTCTGTCTGTGGCTTCCCAGGGCTGAATTGGGTGCCGCAGTCCCATCTAGGGGGGTGGAAACCTGTGATGAACCTGTTTTTGCAATGTACCTCCTTAAATAAGGATTCACATGACTGAATGCTGTTTCATAACTATACAGCGAAAACTGGTATATCAAGACATAAGTCACAAAGGATGCAGTTACTATGGAACACAACTTCCTTTACCACAGTGATGCTTTGGGATGCTTACTAAATGTTCTTTGCTCTCCATTTCCTTAAACCTGCATAACAATTTATAATTAATAAAAACTACCAGTTTCTTTCCCAAACCTACAATACAAAGTAGGAACAACAAGTACTACTAGTACGAATAGTGAGCTAAGAACAATAACAAAAAAAAGTCCTTAGTTCTCTATTGGTATCTAGCTAATCTCATGGCTAAAAACCTTTGGGGGGGGGAGAAGGATGCTTCCTCTCCAGTGAGGAGAAAGGGGAAGGTACAGCTAGCTTTATGGGTGGAAAGCATGGAGCAAATATATTGTTCTCCATTCTTCTAAGAGATGGAGACAGTCATTCTTCCACCTACATAATGGGCTCCCCGTCGCCCGGCAACGCCGTGGCGCAGGGGAGACGGTTTGCCGCCTCGCAGGACGCAAGTCAGCAACAGGGAGCGCTTTTAGCGTCCCGTAGGGGCAGGGGGCGGGGCTTGCTCATTGAGAGCCGTTGCCCCGCTCCCGCTTCTTCAGCCATTGGCGTGCTCGCCCACCCGCCCACCCTGGTTGCAGTGTAGGCATTTGCTAGTTGCCAATTGGAGCCAGGTAGGAATTTTTGCACCCCCTTTCTTATTGGGCTTGGGAATGGGGTGTTTTTTGCCTACCTTACACTGCAGTCGGTGGTTAAGGGCATAGGTGGTGGTCGGGATTAAGTAGTTTGGTCACTTGGCAGGTTTGTGCAAGCAAGAAAATGGAACCGGTGAGTGCCTCATGGCATATCCCGATTGGGAACAGGAGGTCATCAGGAACCACCCTAGGGCCTTGCGGTCTGGGGAGGTGAATGATGATCGCCTATGGGACCCTCTCAGACTAGGCTCCTCCCTGAAGGTCTGTGCAGCCTCAGGGGTAGGCGCCCCTGGGAGGGGGCGCCAGTATGCCAGGCCGCCGGTTACGAACCAGTATCTGACTGGCTCAAGACTGGGGCTAGGTTACCCGCCCATTACAAGGGCAAGGAGGTTGTGTCTGGGAGTGACGCCTGCCTTGCCTGTTCCAGAGCTTGCTTAGTTTGCCCGTTGCTGCATGTTCTGTTAAATAGTTAATAAAGTGGCCCTTGTTTAATTCCAAACTGTTGTCTGTCTCGTTATTCCTGCTGGGGTGGCAATGCATACCAGTAACAAAGTTCTCACTGAGACTGTAGCTAAAGTAACTAGGTTCTGAGAATGTATCAACAATGGTAAAAAACCCCAACCCTCCCCCCCCCAAAAAAACCCAATAGTCAATGGTCTCTGCTGCCTGGCCTGATAAATTCCAACAGATATACAAAAACAGCACATTGACTTAAAATACATGGTGTTAATAATTACAAGTGGAATAAAAGTTCTAGGTTGCCCAGAATAATAAAGCAATAATTATGAGCAGTACATTACAAGTTATACTGTGAATGAATTATTTGCAAACTTCATCTGCATCACTAATTATGAGATTTTATGCTAATCTACTAGATTTTTGTTGGGTCTATTTTATTTTGTAATATGCTTAGGGCTTAATAGTATACTTTTTCAAATTTTAATTATGTCAGCAAGTGAAGTGCGGTCACATGAATTTCCTCCAATGATAGTCTCCATGTCAACATATCAAATTCTCAATATGACCAAATCTGTGATTCTTACATTCAGATACTGGAGCCATGAACAGACAAGACAGATCTTTCTACAAACTTGAAAAATGCTGCAGGTTTGCAGAGAAACCTGGTATCTAAAAAAGAGTACTGAGTGGTTAACCCTCTCAGAAAATAATAAAATCTGATCTGTAGCTTTAAGAAATAAATGCCTTCAGTGGCTGTTGCTAGGTGGGGAGGGCGGGGTATAAATCGAATAAATAAATAAATAAATATTCACAGCCTTCTTTGGTTTCTAGCAATGAAAGTCAGGTAAGTGGGCAGGGCCCTTCATTCGTCAGGATCAGACAAGCAGCAACCACCAGGCAACTTGTATGACTCACCCAAATTTGGCTACTTGCTACTGTTCAACAGCAGTCACCCCACAAAAGCCAGTGTGATGTAGTGGTTTGTTTCAGATTATGATATGGGGTACACAGGATCAAATTCCCATTCTGCCACGGAAGCTCATTGGGTGATTTTGAGCCAGTCACAAATTCTCAGCCTAATCTACTGGCAAAGTAGAAGAAAATGGAATGTGACATTTAGATCAAGGAAGTTTGGTCTGTTTCTTGCACTATGGCTAACAGAAGATTCCCATTGCAGTATTTGGTCTCAGGGCCAAGTCCATTTAAAACAATGCCTTCCCACGTATCAACTAAAGAACAGTGCTGTTTCCATGGGAGTCTTACCATTCTGTAACTGAGCTTGTTTCCCAGACCTTTGCCCCTTTGCTGCATCAGTGAATTCCTCACCTTAGACCCCAGCTCCTTAGTTGGTTTCAGTTTGGATTTTTCTTTCACACTGGACCCCTTCCCTTTACTTCTGTTCCAGATTACAGTCCCATGGCCTCTTCTCACCATTATTTATTTTTGAGATTCTCTCTCTCTTTCTCTCCCCCCCCCCCCATTTTTACTTCTCAATCAGAATGTTGTGTCAGACTGAGACCCAGGTATACTGCAGACTGTTCAACCCCCAAATAATTACCCCAGCAACACAGTCTGATTCCATGTGTGTAGAAGATTCTTTACACATTATGGGCCTGACACATATCCTGATTTGGACAATAAACAAAACATTTAAATCTTCTATGTTAAATATAACCCATATCAGTGTTTGCATCCTGTTAATCACTGGTGTAACTGAACAGATGTCAAACATATTATGCAACAGATGGACTAAAAGGGTGTGAGACTTTTTGGATTTTAGATTAAGTACTTTTTAAGAAAAAGCACTTAGAATTAATATATGAGGAAACTCTCCTGAAATCTAAATATATATTTCGACACATCCATGTCTGGGTGATTCTTTTGCCCTGCAGTCAGTGCATTGTGCATGCTGTTAACATTCAGTCATTCATTGTGAATTGCTTAGCATTGACTGAGCTCCATTAGAAGTTGTCAGATAGTGAAAAGGGATAGTGCCCTGTCAAAGCCAGTGGTGATTTAACTTGGCTATTGGATTTCAGGATTCATGCCAACAAGACTATTCCTGTGACAATGGCAACAATGGCAACACAGTTCTCCAGGGTCAAAACTCGCCTCTTAATCTATTGGGAACAAGAAAATGATAAATGTCTTCAGCCACTCTACAACATGTAAGCTGTTAGTACAGAGTGAGACTAAAGATCTAAATGATAAAAGAAACCAGTGCTTTCATTTTTATATATATATCTTAGATGAAGGACAGGAATTTTAGATGCAAGCTTATGGAGGAGTTCTTAAAGTACCTGAATACCATGTGGGCCCTATGCTGCTAAGATTTTGAAGTATGAAGTATTTACATTGTTAAGTTCATATTTTGACTTCAACTACAGTACATGCAATGTCAAGAACATAAGGAAACAGTCATTGTAATGCAGCTAACAATACAATCCTATGAAAAGTTATACCAGTCACAATCTACTTAAATCAACTCAATATTGTAGGTGCTATGTTATTATCAGCAAGTATCAAATAAAAGTAGTTGCAATATGTCCTATTCTTTAATTTGCTGTAGTCATTACAGAATTAAAACCAAGGCATCATTCTAATTATTTCATGTACCTGCCCCAGTGTTTTCAGTAACTAGCAGCAATCAGTGTGGTCTCGTGCTTGCCTTTATTTGAGTATCATACCTTGGTTTAATTGCAAAGGTATTAATTCAATTAATTTTAAAAAAATATTTTCCATTGTTTTCAAAAATACACTTAACTGAGCAACCACCACTGGGTTCTGAATATTTCAGTTGTCAAGGAAACCTGGCTTCATGTTGCTTTGGAAACTGGATTCTGATGACAAGCCAATAGAAGTAGCTGCAGTTCATGAAATAATCAAGATCAGATTTAATATGGTTTATGTGTGAGGATGTTTTTTCCCTCCAGTTATATTAGCGGATACCACTCACATTCTAAATTGTACAACAATGTGAAAATGTTTAGAATGGAAAAAGACATAAAAGGAAAACAGAACATGTGAAAATTGCTATGCAAACAAGTTCTCATATGTCTTAGCTCACCTGGCTGCCTGCCCTTGCAACAGTGTAGTCGGGGGTTGCCTCCCCCCCCCCCCGGTGAAAAGAGCAAGGCTTCAGTGGCAAAGGTTGCTTCCAGAAGGCTGCTTGGGGTGGGGCAGAAAGTCTTCTGGGCTGGCCCCACCCTGATCCTCAGTCTTTGCCCTGTTCTTGGAGGGCAAGGAGCTATGCCACATGGCTCCTGGCTTCAGGCCTGTTCTGACTGAGCTTTGTCAAGCGCAACAGCAGCAGCAGTGGTTGTTTGGGCCCTCAGCCTGGCGGTAGCTGCAGACAGTGGCATGAGGAGTGGCAGCTCTCCCCCGGCAGTGGTGGTGGCTTGGCAAGGGCAGCAGTGAAGGTACCAGGTGGTGGCATGTTGAAGAGGCAGCTCTTGCTGGTGGGTAGTGACACCAGCTTCCTGGAGTGGCACCCTGCAGCAGGCCATGCCTCAAGGCTGAAGCAGCTCTCCCTGGCAGTGGCAGCTGCAGGGAGTTGCGGTCTTGTGTGGGGTGGAGGCAATTGGTGGCGGCAGGCAGCACGGCGGAGTTCCTGCAGCTCAGACAGCAGGCTGGGAATGGGGCAGGGATTGGTAGCACTTGCTCCCTTCCTGCCTCTTGGGGTGGTTTGTCAGGGATCAGACATATGGCCACCATCGTGAGGCTTGGCTGGCCTTTCTACCCAGGCCAGGTAGTTGGAAGTGCAGGCATCAGATTAGCACAGAGGGGTTGAGGTCCTGGGCCATTGCAGGCCTTGTTTGCCTGTTGGCCAGGGAGGATAGGCTGGGTCCCACAGCAGCTGGTCACTGGTTTGTGGTGCCATTTTGTGTTAACTTTGGTGGCCAGTTTGTTACTTGGTGGTGGCCAGTTTCGGTTTCACTTGGGCAGCATGGGTCCTAAGAAGGGCACTGGGTATTGTAAAGGGAAACATCCTGCACCAAAGGCTCTTCCTAAGCAGCCTTCCCCTGTCCTATCCTTGTCTGAGGATGAGGATGTTGTGCAGCACAGGGTTCATTTAGCAGAAAAAGAGATGTGGGAGCTCATTAGCATGCCTTATTTGCATATGCCACACCCCCTGACATCACTGGAAGGCAATATCCACCGCTCAGGCTCAACCCCAAAAATCTCCAAGTATTTCCCAACTCAGAGCAGGTGAGCCAGCTTTACAGTTTGGCTAAAGACACTTTAGGTTTCCTTTGCTCTTGCAGGGAAGCTACCCTACAACAAGCATGAAAACATAGATCAAGTTAGTATGCTTTTGTTTTTTTCCACAGTGCATCACCATATGTGCCTGCTCCTGGGCTTGTTACTCCAGAACAGCGTTCCTACGCATTGCTGCTCGAAATGACCCCTGGTGCAGCAGGCTATTTTAGAAAGGTTAAAGTACCTAGAGCAGGCTTCGGGAGTTTCCCATCCTTGCCCACCTGCTGGTGAAGGTTCAAAAGGTCATAAAGAAACTTGTGCACCAGCCAAACAGTGCTTTCAGGCCGAGGTGCTAACTCATTTCTCTCCTGTACGTCTGCCTCTGGGTCTGGCAGCAAGAAGGCTGTGGAGAAAGATCCTAGTAATGATGCCTCATCAGGGGCTGTACCTAGGGCTGCCAAGTCCCCCGGTAGGGCGGGGGAAACACCGATTTTTAAAGCTTACCCCCGCTTTTTCAAAATTGGCCACCGGGGGAGGCAATGGCTGCCAGCAGGGGAACGTCGGAGTCTGCCCTGGCCTCTCCCTGCCAGGCTTGAACTTCTTAAAAGGGAAATGTCTGCAGAGAGCCTGCCCTGCAGTAAAAAGCCTCAACAGACATTTCCCCTTTAAGAGCCGAGCGAGCAAGAGAGCCCTGCCCAGAGATTAAGGAGGGACTAGGCTCTTTCTACTGAAGGGCGTGCTTTTGCATGTCTGCTTGCAAAGTTGCTGCTAGGGTAAGCTGCTGGGGGCTGCCAGCTCTTTTCCTTCTCTCTCTCTCTCCCCCTTTCTTTCTTTCTTTTTTCTGTCTGTCTGTCTGTCTGTCTGTCTGTCTCTCTCTCTCTCTCTCTGTCCCCATTCAGCAGAGGTCTATCAGTGGCTATTATTAGCCACAAGGTCTAAATGGAACCCTTTGTCTGGGGCAGTGACTCTCTGCATTCTTGGTGCTTGGGGGGCAACAGTGGGAGGGCTTCTGGAGTTCTGGCCCCACTGCTGGACCTCCTGAGGGCACCTGGTATTTTTGGCCACTGTGTGACACAGAGTGTTGTACTGGATGGGCTGTTGGCCCGATCCTCTGTGGCTTCTCTCCTGTTCTTATGATATGAAAATCATATTTAGCACTTGTGTAGCACTTAGGGCTTCATATTCTGCCGAGATGAGGAAGGATTCAGTAGGGCCGTTGCTCAGTGATAGAGCATCTGCTTGACATGCAGGAGGTATCAGCCTCTTCAGCTAAAAAAGGATCAGGTAATAGGTGACATTAAAGATCTCAGCCTGAGACCCTGGAGAGCCACTACCAGTCTGAGTAGTCAGTACTGACCTTGATGGACCAATGGCCTGATTCAGTATTAGGAAACTTCATGAGTTCATGTGTCAGCATGTGGAAGCAACATCACAGGATGTGACATCACAAAATGATGTCACTTCCTTTCTCCTGGCTCCACCCCCAAAGTCTCCTGGCTCCACCCCCAAAGTCCTCAGATATTTCCCAAGTTGGACTTGGCAGCCCTAGCTGTACCTCAGCAAAAACAGCCAGTTGATGTGGCTGGGTCGTCTACTGCAGATGTATCTGTGGCAACAGGTAAGTCTGATGCCACACCTCACACCAGAGCGGTGTGACCTTGGGGGCTCTGGGGAAGCCAGTTGGTTCCTGGGCATAAGGCTTTTGGCCAGTTTCTATCTGCATATGAGCTACTTCCAGGGCAGTCTTGGGGTTACCAGCCATTTATGGGTCTTCTCAAGGGGCTTTTAGTGGCATGGCTCACTCCCTATGTCTGCAGTGCTTTGGTGGGGTTGCCCTTCCCCTGGGGGTGCTTCATTAGCCTCAGTGCCAGCGTCATCATGCCTTTTGGTGATTTATCACTTCCACTGGGAGATTACCTGTTGCCGGCTACCAGGGAGAAGATTTGTAGAGATGATGGCTGCGAGCACACAGCCCCTTTAAATCCGGGATCCCTCCCGGATTAAAGGGGCCGCGGTTTTTTTCTGCGGGTTGGGATACCCCCGGAGACGGCGGCCATGTCCGGCGGCTGCGGCAAGTGTCCGCAGCCACGAAGAAGGCGGCGGGCGGTGTGGGGCGGCCGCCAAGGGAGGCTTGCTGCCCCTCCGCCAGCGACCACGGCGGAGGCAGCAGGACGGCGGTGGAGGCAGCAGAGAGGGCGGAGGCTGCTAGCTTCCGCAGCTTGCTCCAGCAACCTCTGCAGAAGCGGGTTGTGGCGGCGGCGGCAGCAGTGGCGGCAGCCGCCTGGTAAGTTTAATTTTTTTTTCTCCTTTTACACTTGGGCGCTTGATTGCCCAAGCGCCCAAGTGTAAACTGGGGGGGGGGGGAATGGCAGCCGGAGCAATCTGGACAGCTCGGCTCTCACAATGATTGCGAGAGAGAGCTGTCCAGAAGGCTTGAATGCGGGTTCCTCCCGCGACTCCCGGGAAAACACTAGTTTTTCCCGGGGTCGGAAAATGCAGGAGCAACCTGCATTGGAGCCCGCTTCGCCGCGGGACTCGCTGCGGGCCATTGTGGACTGCCCCTTTAAATGCGGGAGGAAGCAGCCCTTCCTCCTGCATTAAAAGGCCGTGTGCTCACAGCCGATTTTATTGAGGTTTTTACTGTTCTTTACAGAGAGTTGGAAAAGAAGAATAATTTGTATGACAAGGATAAAGAAAAGCTTACAAAGATGAAGGTGGATAGGACTTGGGCCAATTGGGTGCCTGGCTTCTTGGTTTACACTGGAGTAATCTCAAAGGTGCGACTCTGGTGGGCTGCATCATTATTCCAGTATTTTGACATCATATACAACGGTTATATGGGTTTTACCAGTGCTGCCTGGTTACAATACAATGAGGAATTCAGGATGAGGGCGGCCATGAACATTCCCTAAGATGGGATCAAATTCATCCACAACTGTGGCTACAGGTAATATCACCAGCCAGGCCAGATTTAGGTGATCGCTCCCATAGTGGCCACTTAATTCATCGCACCTCAGCTGCTCCTACTGCCAGGTGGTTCAACCCTGCCAGCTCTGTTGGGAGTTTGGGTCGCAAGGTGTCTGTAGTCAGAAAGTTTGCCAATACCAGCATGAGTGCCTCTTGTGTGGTGGATCACACCTCTTTTGGGCATGCTTCCAAGGTAAGCCCTGGAGGGGTCATAGAAAGCCCAAGAGGGGCCACCCTACCTGCTGGAAAAGGGACCCAGCCCCATAAAAATGAGAGTGATTGAGTGCTGGTTGCAGAAGTATCCCAGGCTTGAAGACTGTAGGTATCTTTTGAATGGGTTTAAGTTTGGCTTTTGCATTCCCTGCCAGGGCCGCAGGGCCCCTTTCATGGCACACAATTTACATTCAGTCAAGGGCTTGGGGCACATCATCAGAAACAAAATAGAGAAGGAAAGGGTTGAAGGCAGGATTTGGGGCCCATTTGTTGTCCCTCCTGCCCCTAATTTACATGTTTCTCCTTTGGGAATACCTAATTCATCACCTCTCTTACCCCAGGGTGAGTCAGTCAATGACTTTATCCCTGATTACTTATGTTCAGTTCGGTACACTCCATGTTGTGCACTGCTGTGGTTTGGGGGAGAGATGGCCAATTTAAGTTGGCCTTTCGCCTTCTTCCAGTGCACCCCGATGATTTTGAACTGTTGGGTTTTTCATTTGAGGGCCAGTTTTACATGGACAAGGCTCTGCCTATGGGCTGTTCTGTGTCCTGTGTGGCTTTTGAAAGACTTAGCTCCTTTCTTGAGTGGGCTCTTCGCTACCGCACTGGCCTTAACACTGTTGCTCATTATTTGGATGATTTTTTTTTCTTTGTGGGCCGATCAGGTTTGGAACAGTATGCCCAACTGTTGAAGGCATTTCTGGAATTGGCGGATGAACTGGGAGTGTCTTTAGCTCATAAAAAAATGGAGGGACCTGCACAGATCCTCACATTCTTTGGCGTAGAACTGAACACTGTGGCTCAAGACTCTCACTTGACCACCTGTAAGTTAAATGATCTCCGTAGGCATGTTACTGAATTTACAGGGGGGAAAGCCATGCTGCATGATTTCCAGCAGTTGGTCAGTCATCTCAACTTGGCCTGCAAGGTTGTGGTGCTGGGTCATGCCTTCCTGCACTGACTTTGTGATGCTATGAGTGGACTCCGGCTTCCTCATCATAGGATCCATCTTAATGCTAGCATCAGGGAGGATTTGGAGATGTGGTTGGAATTTTAAAACTCATGTAAAGGAATACCTTTTTGGAGGAAAGACCTCAAGTTGGACGCTGAACTGCAAGTTGCTGCTGAAGCCTTGTGTTTCAGGGTATACTTCCATGTCCATTGGTGTGCTGAGGAGTGGTCTGCCAAATGGGTTGTGGGTGGATGGACCAAGGACCTTACCTTCAAGTTTATTATCAAGATCAGACTCTGCTTTGGAAGTAGCTTTACTCCATGGGTTTTTTCAGACTGCAGCTGCCTTTCATGTGTTCACGCATGTTGTGCTGCTTCTGATGATCACACTATTGGTGGGATCAGTTCAGACTTCCCCTCATGAGTTCCCTCTGTTCCCCCCCTTTTTGCCACAGGTGCTGAGGTTTTGGGGGCATTTTAGCAATCTTGTTTGCTTTGCCTCTCTTCCTCCGAATACATAGGGAAAGTGCAAGATCCTTACATGCAGATTTACATGAGAGTAGCCCCATCGGCTTCAGTACATTTATGTCAATCATGGGAGGCTCTCAAACAGCAACTCTGAAACAGAAAAGATAATTTAGTTGCTCAATCACTTGGCTGCTGACATATTTAAACCGAAAACATTAAAAGAATGTAACAAAAAGAAGAAGGGTTTTCCCCACTGGGGAAACAAGTATGAAATCAGGTGGCTCTTATGTGTGAGCATAAAGCAAAAGGAGGACATGATCCCAGCTTTCTTGGGCTTCAGAGGAAGAGAAAAACAGGCAGAGAGAGGAGACCAGATGCACACACACGTGCACACACACACATATATACACACAGAGGAAGGTGCCCCCAATGTGAATGATTGCTTGTTTCAACACAGGCACCTTCCATCATTAAAATGGAGAGAAATCAGTTTTATTAGAAGGTGGAGACAAGGAAGATATGATATAGCCATGGGATGTTTACGAAGTTGTCTAAACACAAGAAAAAACCACACTGATATTGGTAATGCAAGTAGATTTTGTTGGGAGGAAAGTGATGGCAAACCAAGACAGCATAATAAAAAGTAGAGACATCACCCTGCCAACAAAAGTCCATATGGTCAAAGTAATGGTATTCCCAGTACTAATGTATAGCTGTGAGAGTTGGACTATAAGGAAGGCCAAGCACCAACAAATAGATGCTTTCCAATTATGGTGCTGGAGAAGACACTTGGGAGCCCCTTGGACTGCAAGGAGATCAAATCAGTCAATCCTAAAAGAAATGAACCCTGACTGTTCCCTGGAAGGCCAGATACTGAAGCTGAAGCTCAAATACTTTGGCCACCAAATGAGAAGGGAGCACTCACTGGAGAAGACCCTGATGCTGGAAACATTGAAGGTAAAAAAAGAAGGGGACAGCAAAGGATGAGATGGTTAGACAGTGTTATCGATGAAGTGAACATGAAATTAAGTAAACTCTGAAGCACAATTGAAGACAGAAGGGCCTGGCGTGATGTGGTCCATGGGGTCGCGAAGAGTCGTACTTGACTGTGAGACTGAACAACAACAAAAGTGGATCTTTAAGGCAATGTGAAAGACACCCATGTCTTCAGTATCTACCACCAGCCCAGCATTTCCCTAAACTTCCCATTTTCAAGGAGCGTGTAGAAGCTTCACAGGCCAAACACTTTGATGAGCTGCAGAGGTGAGTCCTTTAATGCCAAGATTCATGGCATGGGCCATGTGTTGGAAATGAAGGACTTTGCACTGCCTCTTTGCCTGAGATTCCAGAGGAAGACTACAAGAGAGTCCAAGAGATTGATTGGCAGGACACTGATCACCCATTCTTTACTACTCTCTGGTACTATCCCTTTGAAGTGTAGATTGCTACTCTTAGGGAAAACTTCCTTCTTTCTGGCTTCTCCCTTGCTCTCCACACAATGCCACAATTCTCCATCTTGGCCACATGACAGCAGGATGCTTTCCTGTATCTCCATCCATCTAACTAGTTAGACTAGATTAGAGAATCTATCTCTTCACTATCCTATCTAGAAATGGAGTTTCTATAATAAAGAACCTTTATCGGTTTGCAACTATAAAAGGCTCTGTATATAAATTTGTCTTCCTGCTAGCACACTCAATCCAGATAGGCTTTGCTGCGTGATGAGCCTTGAGCATTCTGTTTATCCATATAATCCAACACAATGTTTTTCTAGCACTAGTGGAGACTCCTGAATGGGATGTGCCCTCCAAAGAGTAAATTTGGGGAAAGGGCAGTGATGTGATGGGTTGGTAGTATGTTTATTGACAGGAAGAAGTGGGATCTGGAGTTATCCTGAAATAATCCCAGATTAGTTTATTTGAGGTTGGCCCATTCTAAATTGCAGTCAATGATACAGTCCATTTTGAACATCATTAATTTAAAGAATGCTCTCTCCAAAGGTGTGGTGATGGACACTAGTTTACATAACTTTTAAAGTCATAGATGATAGCTCTGTTAATGCCTATTAACCACGATGGCTAAAAGGAACCACCATATTCAGATTTTAATGTCTCCAAACTTGAGATACAGAGCATGAACAACATGGAAAATTTGTTTCCTTCTTGTCCTGCCTGTATATATGCTCCTGATAGACACCTTCATGGAACATGTTGTATTAGATGGACCTTTGATCCTTACTATCCATCAGGGCTGTTATTATGTTTCTCACAGATTTTCATTAAATTATTATAAGCTATTTTAAGATTTTTTTGAAGAGTTGTTTTCAAAAACTCAAGCAACAATAATATTTTTACATTGTGCATTTTTAATTCAAAATAAAGGGATTTGTATCACCTTCAAATGGTATAATATTATAAATATAATGTACATGACATTGATGAAAATTGTTAAATATCTTGATTTCTGTGGGGAACTGAGGGTGCAAGGGAAGAGAGTTCCAAACCCAAACAAATGAACCTTTTTCTTTGTGAATCTGTTCATTTTGCCTACAGTTTTCTTTCTCCCAGTAGGAGTTACTATTAACCAAAGATATACTTCCTTTTTTCCATCAATCATTTTATAATATATATTTGCAAATACTTTTTGAAGTCCATGTTTGATAAAACTTCAAAGAAGCCACTCTTTGAAAGTGTACGTAGAAGAAAAAATTCTCCTACAATAAGGTTTGCTGCTAGCTATAAGTACAAAGAGGCCATGCTCCAGCTAACTGCATAACTTCCAAAATTGCTTTAAGGTAAGAGTTGTGGAGACAACAACAAAACTAGTTCTTGAAAGGAGCTTTCGTCAAGTACTATAATTTTATATATAAAATATGGGAAACTTTGGGTTTTTTGAAATAATATTTTAGTTAGCTGCAGCTTGTTTGACCCTGTACTGAAGAACAATAATATACAATAATGAATATGGTTGAGTGAATTTTCTGTGTTCTGCTGTTATTGCTCTGTTGTTCATTGTGACTGGTGTTCTGCTCCACTTTAATTTCATTTTAATATAGTGAATTTCTAAAATTAAATCCAGAAGTGGCAGAAATGCAGCTTGCTTTTTATTGCTTTTCCTTCAGATCATTTTTCGCCCCTATCTGGATTACTGATGTCACAACAGTGCCTGTGTGTGCACTGATGAAAACAGAGCAAAAAGGAATCACGATGCAATGATGTAATCACAATTTCAAGATTGATTTTTGTGCTCGTGTGTGCAGTGTGTGCAAGACTAACCCAGATGGAAAGTAGACACAAATTAGATGAAGGAATTGGATGTTGCAGAAAATTATGCATGAGTGGAACTATGTACAAAATATAAAAACTAAAAGCAGAAAAATAGCAGATAGCTAAGGCACGGGTATTACAAAACCAGGTAATTTGGAATCTCTAGGAAGAAAGTCAGATGGGGAGGATTTTATAAGCATCACTATAAATAAATAAATAGTATCTATTCTCCTTTCTTCCTAGTAGGGACCCAAAGCAGTTTACATCAATTTACTGTCCTCTATTTTATCCTCACAACAACCCTGCAAGATAGGTTACATTAAATGGTTAACTGGTAAAATATATAAAATTGTCTTCACAATGACAATTTGAAATTTTAAGGTCGCAGCCACACAAGCTAAATAATCCAGAGGGGAATCGAGGCTTTTTTGTTCTGGAGCAATTTGCCCCGCAGTTGCATGATCACACAGGTCTGTGGACCTGCCGGGGCAACTTGCCACTGCATGACCAGACGCAACCACAAGCGAGTTGTGTTTTTTTTTTGGTGTGGTTGGTTTCCAGGGCACTTAAACGGGGGATTGATGAATCACCTCCCCACCCGAAGGGCTTTCAATGATGCGCACATGAAGGGGGGGGGGAACCAACAGTGTAGCATCGGGATAGCATGTGATCCCGCTATCCGCAATGCCACACTTCGGCACTGGAGTGATCACATGAGGAAACTCCGGCTGTGAACTGCAGCAAACCATTTGATACTGGAGTTTCACTAGTAGCTTTTTACCACGCTTCCCCACCGGATCAAAATGGTTTGTGACGGTTTGGTGACTATTGTGGGATGCTTCCCAGATATGTTGGTGTGATCACACCGCTTTGATCCGGTGGGGAATCATCCCTCTTCCATGGCAAATGGGTGCATATGATCACACCCTAAGTTTGATAAGAAATAGTATGATCCAATAAAAATTAATCATTTCAGGACTGCGGTCACATGAGCAGTTTTCGGTGATGTGTTACATTTGTGGATTTAAAGAGCATGATCAGACCTCAACATCTGCCTTCCATGCCCCAGTCATCAGCACCCTGTGTTGTCCCACTTTGGAAGAAGACTAATCAGGCACCAGGGAAAGTCTGGTATTAAGGCATGCCAGCGCTTCCACCTGGCATTTCCTGACATCTGAACCCCCCTGTTGTGAAGTCAAGCCATTTGGGAAGTCTGAACCTTCCCTGACATTTCCACCTCCTTTGGTTGGGGGGGAATGGTTGGATCAGGTAGCACTAGGGCTGCCAAGTCCCCCGCTTGGGCGGGGGAAACACCGATTTTTAGAGCTTACCTCCCGCTTTTCCAAAGATGGCCACCGGGGGGACAAAATGGCTGTGTTAAAAGGGAAATGTCTGCAGAGAGCCTGCCCTGCATTAAAAAGCCTCGCCAGACATTTCCCCTTTAAGAAGTCAGCAAGAGAGCTTCTTCCACAGCAAGAGAGCCCCGCCCAGAGATTAAGGAGGGACGGAAGGAGCTGCTTTTGCATGTGGCTGGCAAGGTGAGTTTCTGTTCCAGCTCTTTTCATTCTCTCTCCCTTTCTTTTTTCTGTCTGTCTGTCTGTCTCTCTCTCTGTCCCCATCCAGCAGAGGTCTATCAGTGGCTATTATAGCCACAAGGTCTAAATGGAAGTAAGTGCCTCTGCTAGTTTTTTCCCCTTCTCTCTCTCTCCCTCTTTCTTTCTTTTTTCTGTCTGTCTGTCTGTCTGTCTCTCTCTCTGTCCCCATCCAGCAGAGGTCTATCAGTGGCTATTATAGCCACAAGGTCTAAATGGAAGTAAGTGCCTCTGCTAGTTTTTTCCCCTTCTCTCTCTCTCCCTCTTTCTTTCTTTTTTCTGTCTGTCTGTCTGTCTGTCTCTCTGTCCCCATCCAGCAGAGGTCTATCAGTGGCTATTATAGCCACAAGGTCTAAATGGAAGTAAGTGCCTCTGCTAGTTTTTTCCCCTTCTCTCTCTCTCCCTCTTTCTTTCTTTTTTCTGTCTGTCTGTCTGTCTGTCTCTCTCTGTCCCCATCCAGCAGAGGTCTATCAGTGGCTATTATAGCCACAAGGTCTAAATGGAACCCTTTGGCTGGGGCAGTGATGCTCTGCATTCTTGGTGCTTGGGGGGCAACAGTGGGAGGGCTTCTGGAATTCTGGCCCCGCTGCTGGACCTCCTGAGGGCACCTGGTATTTTTGGCCACTGTTGTGACACAGAGTGTTGTACTGGATGGGCTGTACTGGATGGGCCGATCCACTGTGGCTTCTCTCCTGTTCTTATGATATGAAAATCATATTTAGCACTTGTGCAGCACTTAGTGCTTCATATTCTGCTGAGATGAGGAAGGATTCAGTAGGGCCGTTGCTCAGTGATAAGAGCATCTGCTTGACATGCAGGAGGTATCAGCCTCTTCAGCTAAAAAAGGATCAGGTAATAGGTGACATTAAAGATCTCAGCCTGAGACCCTGGAGAGCCACTACCAGTCTGAGTAGTCAATACTGACCTTGATGGACCAATGGCCTGATTCAGTATTAGGAAACTTCATGAGTTCATGTGTCAGCATGTGGAAGCAACATCACAGGATGTGACATCACAAAATGATGTCACTTCCTTTCTCCTGGCTCCACCCCCAAAGTCTCCTGGCTCCACCCCCAAAGACCCCAGATATTTCCCAAGTTGGACTTGGCAGCCCTAGGTAGCACAATAGCCCCTTGCACTGTTAATCATCATGGCCAAGTAGTCATTCTGGATCGGGAGTTCCCGGGGAAATTGTTTTCAAGTGACAAATCCCTTCAAACCCCTCTCTCCTGTTTCTGCATCAGAGTCTGAGAGCATCCCAATATTTGACACAAGGGTAAATGCACTTACATCAATTAGACTACTGTCATTTAAATTTGCACTCCCCCCATGTATTCCACAGAAGAAAGGCCAATGGAAGGAGGCTGAGAGGGGCCAGAGTACTTGGCAGAGAGATTGTGGAGCTGTCAAAAAGGAGCCGGAGCTTTGGACACAAACTTATGTACATGGGTGAAAGACCAAAAAAATAAAAGAAAATGCCTCAACAATCTGAATGATTGACCATGGGGCGAGTGTGCAGTTAAGCTGGTTCAGGATGGGATGTCTAATCAAAACTTCCTGCAACTATTTAAACTGCTGCAAATAAAGGCACAGCCAGATCACGCCAAACCTCCAGTGTGACCACAGCACTGATGTAGTTTTCAACAGGAGATATTTACGTATGTGATATTTAACCCTGCCACTGATGTCACTGGATATTCAAAGCTACCTTTTTACCTTTAGGAAAACTATGTACAGAGACAAAAATTTCCATGTATGAATCCCTAGTTAGACAGGCAACAGCAAGGACAAACAAGTGGTAGACACAATTTCAATATCTTATCCTACAGTTAAGATCATGCATACATAACAAAAGGTTAAAATGCTGTTGATTAGGGATGGTTGTGGGAGAATTGATTCAATTTCACTTGCCCTACCCTACCCATCAAAACAGACGGGATTTTAACTATTTTGAAACGGCTTTGCGTGCCCACCCAAAGTTACACTGTATGTGCTCTGAGTTAATTAAATAGACCATGCTAAAAATACTAAAAATGGGTGCATATGAACACAATTTAAAAACCTGAGAACAATATTGATTGAATTTGTGTCTTTTAATTAATGAATTCACAGATGAGTATATTCATGATTTCCAAATACATTGACTCAGTGAATTGGGCTAATCAAGTTTAATTGCCAATACTATCCATAGCCAATACTATCCATTGCCAATACTATCAAATAACCTCTTCGTCGGAGTTCCGGTTCCGCCCTCATCGGAGGCAGACGTGCAGGAGAACGCTCCGGCGTCTGGGCTCGCACTTTTTGGGAAATTTGAGGCAAAAATAAATAATAGTTTTGCCTTTCTCCTCCTCTGTAGGAGGAGGGGAAGCGGGGGGCTTAGGTGGACAGTCAGAATAAACCCCGGCAAGGTTTTCTGAGTGCCTTCCCTGCGCTGTGCCATTCCTGAGAAGTAATACTGCCAGCGAATACCTGACAGGAAAATCAGAGAGTGGAACTTCGTGGAGCCAAAAAAATAAAAGGACCAGGACAAGACAACCGGGAAGGAAAAATCAATAAGTTGAGTATAATCTACTGTTCTTCCCCCCCTTCACATATACTTTAGCCCGGCAGGGGATTTGGATAAGTCGCCAGACCCCACTGTGCTAGAGGGCTGCTTTGCGAAGTTAAGTGGGGCAGGGCATATAGAAATTGAAACTCCGCTGCACTAACCGTTTTTCTGGCCTTTGTCTTTGTCTTTCTATTTTGAGTTTGCCGGCTCGTACGGAGGCTTGGTCTACGAGGAGGAGGTGTAGCACGGAGAGGAGAGGAGTACGCCTGTGCGGAAGCAAAAAACATGACACAGCGGCTCGGCTGAAGCCTGGGAGGTGATCAGGAGGCTGCGCGAGAGTGAGCGCGTCGCCTGGTATCACGAGACGGAAGACTACGTCAGTGGAGTAACTAGACGGAAGAGTACGGAATTTACGTAGGACTGCAAAGAAAGTAGCGTGGGGAACTTTACTCAGCACCAAAGGGGCACGATAGACTGCAAAAACAGAACTTTGAGATAGGATCTAGTTACATTGGAGTGCAATTGGGTGAAGAGGGTGGATAGAAGGGATTAGTTGTAATTGGGGTATAGGTAACCATTGTTTGTAATTTGTAAGACTGTCCTTTTTTTTTTTTCCCTTTCTCTGGTAAGGTTTGTAAGATTTGTCTGGTGACTAATAGCATACTACATAGAACACATACAAAGGTACCAATACACAAAAATTAAGGGGTAAGCACATAATAATTAAATTATAAATCCCTTAGCATTAATATATAACAAATAGTAAAACTAAATTTAAGAATAGCTTATTGTTCATTAAAAACTAAAAACTAAAGTTTAAATGGTAAAAATAAAAATAGAACCACAGGAAACATAAATTAGTAAAAAAATAAATTAATATTTGCTTAGTGAGTACTGGTGGGGGACAACTGTATGTAGAACATTTAATTAAATAAATAAGGAAATAATAACAACAGATAACTGATTAATTATTAATTAATTAATTAATATATAGATAGATAGGCTTAGATCCTTAAATAATAACAATTGATTAGTACATTAATTAGTTTAATTAGTTTAATTAGTTTAATTGGCTTGATTAACTTAATATACCTTGGCTTGATTAACTTAATATACCTTAAATAAATTAATATCCATCAATTAGTACATTAATTAATTTAATTGGTTTGATTAACTTAATATACATTAAATAAATTAATATCCATTAATTAGTACAGTGATAATTAATTAATTAATTAATTAATTAAATTCTAACTAGGTTTAAAATACATTAGCTAATAAATATAACTTATAAATATCCATAGCTTAAGTGACCTAAGATAAATTTAAGACTAATCAAGATTACACTGTGATATTTAAACCACTTAAACCACAGGGTCATCACAAATAAGTACTTAGAAATGAATGGCTTCTGGTGCTCCAAGGAAGAATTCTTTGCCATCCCCATCCCAACTCAGGATGATGAGTCAGTCAAAGTCGACGCCAGGCAACCCAAGCCAAACAAATAAAGATGTGAAGACAATGATAGACGATGCAGTGACAGCAGCCATCAAGGCCGTAATGGAAAACACCGTGCCTGCCTTACTGGATAAAGTGGAGGAAAGAATTCCAACTTTAGTAAAGAATGAAATCACACCAATATATGAAAAAAATTATGATAAGATCGATGAACTTGCAAACCAAATGAAAATGGAAGTCGAAGAAATTAAGACGCAAGTGGTATCCAATAAAAAAGACATTCAAACCTTAATGGCAGGAGGACGACAGACACATGGCAGAGTAAGAGAACTTGAACTAGATCTCCAAGAGGTAAAAGCTAAGAATGAAGGCCTAGAAAACTCTATAATGAATCTAGAATTGGAAAGAGCCACATCAATTGTAAGGTGTCAAAACGTCCCAGAAAAAATTGGCTCAAACTTGAAAGAAGAAATGGCTTCAATCCTGGCAGACCAACTAGAACTCGGAACGAAAGATGAATTGACAAAAGAAATAGACACAATCTACAGACGAAATACGGCGTTTGCTAGAAAGTTTAATGTTCCGAGAGAGGTCCACGTCAAATTCTATAAGAGAGAGACCAGAGAAAAACGACTAAGAACATCAAGAGAAAATAAAGTCACAATTCAAGGTGAGGAGATAAGATTCCTGAAAGAGATACCGTGGAGGGTCAGAGAAAGAAGACGTGGGTATCAGAGGTTGGCATCTATGCTACATGAAAAAGGGATACCGTTTAGATGGAACAATCCAGAAGGAATCCTCTTTGAATATAAAAGTAGAAGATACAAACTGGACTCTATCTTTAAATTAGAAAACTTTCTCGATAATTTTGGCGAAGACTTCAATATTGAAAGAGAAGGAGATGAAGAAGAGGAGGAAGACCACCAGCACTCTGAGAAAGAAGAAGAACTGGAAAAAGAAAGAAGCAAAGAAGAAAATAAAAAAGGGAAAAAAGGCAGTCAGATTCCACTCCAGATATTAACAAGAAAGCAAGCGAAGAGCAGACCCAAGGAGCAGAAGCGTGACGATGGCCCTGAGTAACATGAAATTTAAAATACTATCAATAAACGTTAACGGGTTAAATAGTCCACAAAAACGGAGGCGGATTTTCCATAAAGCTAACAAATTTAAAGCAGATGTGACCTGTCTACAGGAATCACATATTAGAAAGGACCATATAAAATATCTACATTGTAAAAAACTGGGAACAATGTTCACCGCGGCAGATGAAGTGGGAAAAAAAAGGGGAGTAGTCATTTATGTAAAGGATCAGCTATCTCCACAACTTATTTATTCATCTAAAGATGGTAGAATTTTGGCTATCACCATTATTAGGAGAGGAATAGAGTATTTAATAATAAATATATATGCCCCTAATTCAAAACAAGATACATTCTACAGAGAACTGGCCAATGTACTTCAAATTAAAAAATTCCAAAAAGTTTGCATAATTGGAGATTTCAATGCTGTGATGGAAAGAGAACTGGATAGGAAGAATCTGGGCAAAAATAAGAAAAAAGGGTTAGTCTTGCCAAATAAGTTTCTTCAAATAGCAGAAGAACATGATCTTCTGGACATGTGGAGGGTAAAACACAGGTTTGAGAGAGGATATACTTTCTACTCTGCCAGGCATAAATCATGGTCTCATATGGACATGATCTGGACATCTAGATCAATGGCTCTAGAAATAAAAGATATAGAGATTTTACCCTCAACATTTTCAGATCACAACCCGGTACTTCTAACATTAGTAGAAACAAAAAAAAAATAGGAGGTGGTCAATGAATAAGTTTGCATTGAAAGACCAAAAGTTTGTAGATAATATGAAAAAAGAAATAAAGGCCTTCTTTAAAGATAATATTCAAGAAGATATCTCAATAAATGTGGTTTGGGATGCTTTTAAAGCATTTATAAGAGGAAAATTTATTAGCCATTCAGCTTGGATTAAAAAACAAGAGAATAAGGAATATAACCAATTAGTTGAACAAATTAAAATTGAAGAGGATAAAGCAGTAAAAAAAGATGGCACTGGATGTAGGAAAAGATTGATCTTAGCCCAACATAAGCTGAACCTATTGGTGAGCAAAGAGATAGCAAAAAAAATTGAATGGAATAAAGTTTTTTTCTTTGAAAATGCAAACAAGCCATCCCGTTGGCTAGCGTATAAACTAAAGAAAGATGAGGCAAAAAGATATATAATAACAATTAAGAACCACAAAGGGGAAAATAAATATCAGCTAGAAGATATAAAAAAGATAGCAGTAGAATATTTTAAAAACATATATAAACAGGAGGAAGTAAATGAAAATCAAATAAAGAAGTACCTATTTAACAATAATGAAGGGCCAGAGAAGTTTAGCGAAGAACATCAGCGGATATTAAATGAACCTGTCTCAATGTATGAAATTATTGAAGCCTTTAAAAGACAAAAAAATAACAAATCGCCAGGTCCAGATGGACTTACAGCTGAATTTTACCGAGTATTTGAAAACCAAATTTCCAACAGGTTTAAAGATCTTATTAAAAACATTGGTGTAACAGGAACCATGCCAACATCTTGGACGGGTGCGATTATTACACTGATTCCCAAAGGTTCTGAAAATTTGGACTTGATGGGAAATTATAGACCAATATCACTCTTAAATGCAGATTACAAGATATTTGCAAACATTCTAGCTGAGAGGTTCAAGAAGGTTTTAAGTCAAACTATTAATAGAGACCAAGTGGGCTTTCTCCCGAAAAGGCAATTGAGGGAAAATATGAGAACACTAATCAATACATTGGAATATTATGAATTACACCCAGAGAAAGCAGCGGCCCTGATGTTTATGGATGCCGAAAAGGCGTTTGATAATCTTTCTTGGAAGTTCTTACTGCTAAAATTAAAAGAAGCAAAACCGGGAGATAAATTCATGCTAATGATAGAAGCAATTTATAAGAACCAATTTGCACAACTGACAATAAATGGGGACCTATCTCAGGAATTTAGAATCGAAAAGGGGACCAGGCAGGGCTGCCCTCTCTCTCCATTACTTTTTATATATGCATTGGAATCCTTATGCGAACAAGTAAGGAATGATCAGGAAATCGTAGGTCTTCGTTGTAAAGGCCAAAAATATAAACTTTGTGCTTATGCTGATGACCTTATGTTTATCCTTGAAAAACCTGAAACCTCACTGAGTAGATTATTAAAAGTAATAGACGAATACGGCAAAGTAGCAGGCTTAAAAATTAACATACAAAAAACTAAGATAATCACGAAAAACTGTAATAAGAAATTAGAGCAAGCAATACAATCCATCTCAAACATAGACATAGTTAAGAAGGTAAAATATTTAGGAATCCTTTGCTCAAATAAGGTTAGCTCTTTGATAACAGATAATTACAAAAATTGGCTTAAAAAGATAAGAGCAGACATCAATATATGGAAAAATCTAAATTTGTTGTGGTTGGGAAAAGTAGCGGCTGTAAAGATGAACATTCTTCCAAAATTCCTATTCCTAGCACAAACTATCCCTTTACTAGACAATAAAGCTAGCTTTTACGGTGAACTTAATAAGACTATAAATCAATTTATATGGCATCCGGGTAAGCCGAGGATCAATAAGAAAGTCTTACAAGATAGTAAAGAAAGAGGAGGAATAGGTTTGCCCTCTTGGGAAGGTTATGGGAATGCCGCTGCTCTAGTATGGGTAAAAGACTGGGTGAAATTAGATAATTCTAGAGTACTTGCCTTAGAAGGCCATGACCTTTATATGGGCTGGCATGCCTACCTCTGGTATGGTAAGCAAAAAATACACCAAAACTTTACCTCACACCCACTTAGAGCGGCTTTGATGAAAAACTGGCTGAACATCAAAGAAAAATTTTACATAAAGATACCCAAATGGGTTTCACCTCTTGAAGCCTTTATCAGACCATCCTTAATGACCACTAACAAAAATTTAAATTATGAAACACTATTAGATACTGAAGAGAATTTGAAATCAGATACTCAAATACAGGAAGAAATTAACATTAATTTAACCTGGTTGGAAATTAACCAACTCAAATCTAGATTTAGAGAGGATAAAAAGCAGGGTTTCAGTAACAAACTGAATAAGTTAGATGAGGCTTGGCTAAATAATGACTCCAAATTAATTAAAAAAATATATGAAATAATTTTACAATATGAAATGCAAGACGAAGAGGTTAAAGCAGTGATGGTTAAATGGATGGAAGACTTCGGTCATAATGTAGAAATTAATAGATGGTCAAAGATCTGGAAATCAACCAAATTTTTAAAAACAGTAAGCTATAAAGAAAACATATATAAATTATTCTACAGGTGGCATTGGTCTCCAGACAAATTGAATAAATGTTTTGGAAAGATGTCAAATTTATGTTGGACTTGTGGGAAGACCCGGGGTACATTGTATCACATGTGGTGGACATGTATAGTAATGAAGAAGTTTTGGGTCATGGTTAAAGAACTGATTTTTGATATTGTGGGTATTGATATGGAGTTGGAGCCAGAACCTTTTTTACTAAATATGTTGGAAGATAACCTGTCAAATGTAGATATGAAATTAACAACCTATATTCTTACGGCGGCTCGTATAACTCGGGCAAAAGCTTGGAAATCGACTACGCTACCGGGAAGAGAAGAAATTCTCGGCAAACTTTCGGAATGGGCGGAACTAGATAGATTGAGTTATCTGTTAAACTCGGATTGTAAGGCAGATCCTATGTATATATGGTCCAAGTTTATTGATTGGCTATGTTAGAACAATAGATATGATGGCTCACTTAAATGTAATAAGAACATTACTTTTGGTTGTTTAATTTTTTTTTATATATACTGTTAAAAACCTAATAAAAAAATTTATAAAAAAAATAACCTCTTTATATTAAACTTTACTAATTCAAAATACTAACATTCACTGACAACGGATCAGTACTTCACAGTTAGAGGTAGCAAATGTTAAATCAATAAAATCTTTTTAAAGTAAAAAAGAACATTCTATTATTAGCCATTTACCATTTCAAAATGAATTTTAACTTGGTCCTAGGATTTGCTATTTCATTTAATATTTCAGGGTTTGGTTTTCCTCAAGAATAAAACAGGATATATCTACCTAATAATACAAATCAGATTAGTAACCTTTTTCAAATTAAATAAATTCAGCTCACTACAACTGAACAGAAGCTTAATAAAGAAACTAGGCATAATTTTCAACTGAGGAAACATAAGCATAATAAAACAAGTAAATATTATGACTTAATTAAATTCTGTATGTTATGGCTTTAATCCAAATAACTTTATAACTGCTTATTGGCATATCAGAGAGTTAACCAGCCAATCACTTATCCAGAGGGTAGAAATGAGTGTTAATCGTCTTGCACAAACAGATGATTGGTTCTGTCAAAGCTGGCAGCACCATCTATGTGACTGGGATGTCCCTTAACCTACACAAATAATGCATAATCCTGTTGCGTTGCTAAATTTTGTAACTTGTCTTGAGTCGCAGCACAAAACCTATAATTAATAAATAAATATTAAGGATTCTGGATAGGGGCATTTTTGTTTATGTTGGGATTTGCAAGTGTCACCCTTCAGTCACTAAAGAGCTAATCTTCCATTTCTGAATGTTAATGTTTGTTAGCTACCTTAGAACCTATCAGATGTCCTGTAGAATCTTCCCACCAAGAAAGAGGATGAGTTATTCATAATGAGATGAATTGTTGATTGGCTATTGGCTAATTGATAGATTGGAAGATGATACATGCAGTTTGGTACATACACCAGGGGCAGAGCCGGTGCATCCATAGAGGTGGGGTTAGGTAGTTGCCTAGAGCACCATCTCCAGGAGACACTGGCCTGCCATTGAACCCCCACCCCTCCTGTTGTGTACTAGTCACGAAATGGCGACCGCCATGCGGTCAGAGCACATGGCCCGATTCTACCTGAGCTTCAGCCAGATAGAATAAACAGTCGGATCCAAAATGACCACCAATAGCCAGCCTAGGTCTTCTGCGGGGGACCTATGAACTACAACTTAAGACCTAAGGCCCTATCAGAACTATGCGCATATGCTAAGCCCCTATCAGGTATTCTGGGTGTGGCCAGAGGTGTGGCTCCGGCCGGCATATAAGCAGGGCCCTGGAGCCCTGGCTGCATGCTTGATCTGACCATCTCCTGAACATGCTGATTCACTAATAAAGTCTTTGCTATGATCATCATACAACTCGCCTCCCGACTCCAGTACTTTCCACTGGCGACGAGGATGGGATCCCGATGAGCGACTCATCAGCCGCGCCGAGCAGTGGAGCTCCGAGCACCGACCCGCCAGCTCAACAAGCCCCAGAGGACATCGCTCGCAACCTTGCTCCTGCCTTGGCAAACATGGCTGCCGCAGCGGGAAACATCCCTCCATTCGACACCTCCAAGCCCGAGCACTGGGACACATGGGTCAGGCAGCTTGAGTTCCTCCTGACCGTGCACGGAGTCACCGAGGCCACCCTGAAGAGGGCCTGGCTAATGGGCCACTGCGGCATCGAGACAATGCACATCGCGCAGAATATCATAGCACCCCAAGACCTGCTGGACGTCTCATACGACGACCTCAAGAAGCTGCTTGGGAACTACTTCACGCCAAAACCATCCATGTTGGCGTTCCGGGTCCAGTTCCTCGAACGGAAGCAGCAATCGGAAGAGAATGCCGCCACGTTCCTGGCCGACCTCCGCTGCCTGGCAGTCGGGTGTGAGTTTAAGAATGTGGAGGACAACCTGCTAGGCAGCTTCATGTCAGGGTTAAGAGAAGCCAAGCTCCGCCGCCGGCTTATCACCACCCCCGAGCCAACCCTCGAGAAGGTACTGCAGGCTGCTGTCGCATTCGAGGCGACCTATAAGGACAAGCAGGCATCTAAGGTCCACCGCATCGCCTCCTCCGAGTCTGAGACAGATGAGGACGAAGACGTCCACCGGCTATGCCGGTGCACGCAGAAGGGTGAATCTCGAGGCCGCGCCCGGCACACCACGGCCGCCGCTGCCTCCGCTTCTTCCAACCCCAGCAGGCTGCCCCCGACGTGCGCTAGCTGCGGGGACCCCCACGAGAGACGCTCCTGCCATTTCCGGGATGCCGTTTGCAGAATGTGCGGGAAGACAGGGCACATTGCCAGGGCCTGCCGCTCCCGGAACGCGCGACAGTCCTCCGCGGCCTCCACTGCCCACTACAAGGCAGTTGACAGCACCTCTTCGGCCACCCAGGTACTCCAACTACGAGAGCCCCTCCCCGCAGCAATCCAGGTTAACCTGCGGGTCGGGGGCACCCCCTGTTGCATGGAGGTTGATTCCGGGTCTGCCTACTCCATAGTCTCAGCGGCCACTTTTAAAAAACTGTTTCCGCAGGAGAGCCCCCGGCTGCGCCGGCCAACTGCTCTTGTGCTCTGGGACTTTCAGAAAAACCCGGTCGCCATCAAGGGACTGGCGCAGGTCCAGGTGCAATACCAGGGTGTATGCAAATCCCTCAACCTACTAGTGGTGGAGCGGGACCTCAACAGTCTTCTGGGGCGCGCTTGGTTCAAGCCCCTGGGGGTGGCCATGACGGGGGTTCACAAAGTAGAGTTAGCGAATTACGACTCAGTCTGCGCGGAATTCCCGGCCGTCTTTGACGGCACTCTCGGTTCCTACCGGGGTCCTCCAGTCTCCCTGGACCTGAATCTGGCCGTACGCCCAATCCGGGTGCCAGCCCGGTGGCCGGCTTTAGGAATGCGGCCCAAGGTGGAGGCAGAACTAAACAAACTCGTGGCTCAAGGTGTGCTGGAGCCAGTTCCCCATGCAAAATGGGAAACCCTATAGTGACCCCGTTGAAGTCTAATGGGGAGGTCCGCATCTACGCGGACTACAAATGTACTCTGAATCGGGCATTACAGGACCACTCGTACCCGGTACCAGTGATCAGCCATGTGCTAGCGTCCCTAGCGGGAGCCACGATCTTTGGGAAGCTGGACTTGGCTCAAGCCTATCAACAGCTCCCAGTAGACGAGGCAACCGCAGAAGCTCAAACCATAGCGACACACAAGGGCGCTTTCAAAGTGAAAAGGCTCCAGTTTGGGGTCAGTGTTGCCCCTGGTCTGTTTCAGCAACTAATGGACTCTGTTTTAAAAGGCATTCCAGGGGTGAAGCCATTTTTTGACGACGTCCTCATCGTGGCTCCGGACGTCGCCACCTTCAAGACATGCTTACGAGCCGTTCTGCAGCGTTTCCAGGATGCCGGTCTCAAAGTGCGAAAGGACAAGTGCACCTTGGGAGTACCTTCAGTAACATTCCTGGGGTTCCACGTAGATGCACAGGGCATCCACCCCACCAAGGAGAAGGTGAAAGCCATCACAGAGGTGCCAACCCCGATGACAAAAGCGGAGCTCCAGGCATTCTTGGGCCTCCTCAATTTCTACCACGCGTTCTTGCCACACAAGGAGGCGGAGGCTCTGGCGATAGTGGCAGGCGTAAAAAAATTCCACGATTACCTCTACGGCCGGGCATTTATGGTCGCCATGGACCATAAGCCGCTTCTAGGGCTGCTCGCCCCACACCGCCAGACGCCCCAGATGCTGTCCTCCCGGGTCCTGCAGTGGTCTATTTTTCTTGCAGGTTACCAGTATGACCTCATCCACCGCCCCAGGAAAGCCATGGGCCACACTGACGCCCTCAGCCGCTTGCCCCTCCCAGACTGCGACCCCGACCCGGCTCCTGCATTCTACAGGGCCCTCCTCGAAGATCTTCTGGATCGCCCGGTACTGGTACCCGACGTGGCCCGCCGCACGGCGCGGGACCGCGTCTGCTCCCGGGTTTCCGACTGGGTGGGGTGGGGGTGGCCCGACCATCCGGGCCAGGAGTTCGCCGCTTTCACAGCTCGGAAACATGAACTCTCCACCCACAAGGGGTGTTTGCTCTGGGGGTCAAGGGTAGTCATCCCCGAGCCGCTCCGCCCGAGGGTACTAGCAGCCCTCCATGAGGCACACCCCGGAATCGTCCGGATGAAAGCCTTGGCCCGCAGCTACATGTGGTGGCCAGGCATAGACAAGGAGATTGAGGATCGGGTACACAAATGCAGCAAATGCCAAGAGTCGCGGCCCGATCCTCCCCATGCCCCCGTCCGGGCCTGGGAGTCAACTGACAAACCATGGTCGTGACTCCATCTCAACTTTGCTGGGCCAGTCCAGGGGCAGTTGTTCTTTATTGTTGTGGATAGCTACAGTAAGTGGCTGGAGGTAGTCCCGGTGCGGTCTACCTCGACCGAGGCGGCCACGAGGGCCCTGTGGCACATCTTTGCCACCCACGGAGTGCCAGACTCGCTCATGACAGACAACGGAACAGCCTTCACATCGGGAGAGTTCCAGCGCTTCACAGACCTGTTCGGCATCCGGCACATCTGCTCGGCACCGTTCCACCCAGCTACCAATGGACAGGCAGAACGGATGGTTCGCACAACCAAAGACGCCATCAAAAGGATGGACACCGGGGACTGGGAGCTGCAGCTAATCAAATTCCTTTTCAGCCAGCACAACACCCCACACACGGGAACGGGTTGCCGCCCAGCGGAGTTGTTGATGGGCTGGCAACTCGGCACCATACTGGATCGTCTCCACCCCGACCGCGCCATTGATGCCGATGCGAGGACAGAGCTCCGGCCAGCCACCCGAGGTTTTGCGCCCGAGGACCCCGTCTACACCCGGAACTACGCCCAGGGCCCAGGGTGGATCCCGGCATGGATCATACGAGCAACTGGCCCGCTCTTGTACGAGGTCGGAACGGAAGAAGGAGCAACCTGGCAGCGCCACATCAATCAGCTCCGGCGGCGCACTCCGGACCACACACCAAGTGTTCCCGAGTCAGCACTTCCCGCGGAGCCATCACCAACCCAGCTAGGGGACCCTGATCCGGAGGATGAAACCTCAGAATCCCTACTGGAGGAGCAGCCCATGGACGGAGCGCCGGCCGAGCCACAGCCCAGCGCTCCCGAAAGCAATCAAGAGGGCACCCTGATCCCAGGGCCTGCCGAGGCCCCACGACCTGCAATGCCCCGGCATTCGGGCCGCGAACGTCGCCGGCCAGAGTACCTTCAGGACTATGTCTGCTGAGTGAGACCGAACTATGGGGGGAGGGGTGTTGTGTACTAGTCACGAAATGGCGACCGCCATGCGGTCAGAGCACATGGCCCGATTCTACCTGAGCTTCAGCCAGGTAGAATAGACAGTCGGATCCAAAATGACCACCAATAGCCAGCCTAGGTCTTCTGCGGGGGACCTATGAACTACAACTTAAGACCTAAGGCCCTATCAGAACTATGCGCATATGCTAAGCCCCTATCAGGTATTCTGGGTGCGGCCAGAGGTGTGGCTCCGGCCGGCATATAAGCAGGGCCCTGGAGCCCTGGCTGCATGCTTGATCTGACCATCTCCTGAACATGCTGATTCACTAATAAAGTCTTTGCTATGATCATCATACAACTCGCCTCCCGACTCCAGTACTTTCCACCTCCCTTACCAGCCACAAAGGCGAGAACGACTGTTTCCTCTGCACCCTGTGCCCTGTGCATGGCTTCTCTCCAGGAGCAGGAAGAGGACCCAAATGCCCCCCCACTGGAGAGGGTTCCCCATCATGCCCTTCCCAAGCTGCTCTCCCTCCCTGCTGGCAGCGGCTAAGAGGCAGGCAGTGCAGCAAAGCCATGCCCGGCAGCCTCCAGAGGAGGCACGACCAGGAGCAGGAGGTGGTGGTGGTGCTTTAGGCTGGGCGAGTGGGGCCAGGGCTGCCCACCTTCCAACCGAGAAGGGCCCATGCAGTGGTGGCAGGAAGGAAGGGAAGGGCAATCCCCACCCACAGTGGCCGGGCTTTCCAGGAAGAGCCAGAGGTGAGAGGCCAAAGGAGCTGCCAGCCTGTGCTCACTCACTCCAGCCCCTGGCTCTCTTGTTTCTTCACAGGTGGGGCTGGGCAGAGGCTTCCCAGCAAGGAGCACAAAGGGAGGCTGGATAGGCATGGGCAGAGCAGCTGGGCAGAGTGGGCTGGCTGAAAGGACTCACCTTGCAGGGGCGGGGAAGGCAAGTGGTGGTGGCGATGACCCTCTTCCCTCCCCTCCCAGTGCCAAACATGTGCAAGGCAAGAGGTGCAGAGCGGAGGCTGGCAGGACTCACCATGCATTCAGGGGAGGGAAGATGAGGCACCGCGTGTCAGGAGTGCCTCTGAAGACCTGCCTCCTGCGAACCTAAGTGTGGTGGAGGATCAGTCCTCAGCTCCAGAGGAGCCTCCACCTGAACCAGAGGAGGCTCAAGCAAGCACCTCTCAGGGCATTACCCCAGCATCAGCAGCAGCTGAGCCACAGCCAAGTTCAAGCCCACCTGATTCACTTCCTCAGGTGAAATGGCTAAGGTCACGATCCAGGCAAGACTTAGCTGCTAGAAGAAAAGAGGCACGCATGAGTGGTCACAGATCACTCAGCCCTAAGTTTTAGAGGGAGCCGGGACCTCACTGCCAGCTGCTAACAAGCGCAGGAAGTGGCTGGGTATTTAGGCACAGCACAAAGACCAACAACTTGTGCTAGCAACAAGTCATTCTGGCTAAGCTCTGCACCCGCTTGGCTCGCATCAGCTAAACCTGATTCTGGACCTTCTGGCTCATAATGCCAGCTCTGTCTGACTTCAGCTTGATACTGGACCCTCTGGCTCGTGACCGGCTCTGTTTGACTTCGGCTTTTGGTTGACTCCTTGGACTTGTTTGCTTGTGAGTTTCCCTCTCTGACCTCAGCTTGGACTGACTCTGCTTTCGGCTTGTGTTTTGGACTTGGTAATTCGTTCCTGATTTGGCTTGACTTTGGACTATCTCGGACTTCGACTTGGCTCATGATCTACTGGCACCCAGCCCATGACAGATTGCTAGCACCCCCAAACTCACTCCACCTCGATGGATGTGGACAGAGTGGGAGCTCCACTGCAGCTTATGAACGTCGCTCACCAAGTCCAACAGCTGACGCAGCTGGTCGTGCAGCTCCAGCAGCAGCAGCAGCCACCCGCCATACCCATCGTCATTCCACCGAAATGCCCGGTAAGCCCTCCAGAAAAAATTGGTGGAAATGTGGAGGCGTTCCCAGCCTTCTTGGCACAGTGCAAGTTGTGTATGGAACTGTGTGCTCAGAACTTTCCGAATGATAAAACCAAAGTTTGTTTCGTTATCAGCCTCTTAAAGGACCACAGAGCCAAGTGGGTCACCCCTCTGTTAGCGTCACCACTTCTGTCTGACTTTCGAGGGTTTCTCTGTCTCTACTGTGGTGGGGTGGGGCACTTTTCCTCTGGTTGTCCTGCCAAGCAAACTCCACCTGCACCACTGG
This sequence comes from Lepidodactylus listeri, assembly GCA_029233225.1. Classification (NCBI taxonomy): domain Eukaryota; kingdom Metazoa; phylum Chordata; class Lepidosauria; order Squamata; family Gekkonidae; genus Lepidodactylus; species Lepidodactylus listeri. Next base: position 109,060,053 of record JARCFY010000001.1, on the reverse strand, counting down.
CGCAGTTACCACTGCCAGTAGCCACACACTTGAACGGGCCCATCAGCATGGGGCACTTAGCTGGGTCCTTGGAAGTAGCTCCTCTGGACCCCGGCCCATTCCTGGTGCCCATCAAACTCGGCCTCCCAGATGAATGGTGGCTTTTCGTCTTTGCCATGCTGGACTCTGGGGCAGCCACCTGCTTCATCAACACTGCGTTTGTGAAGCAGCACCAGATCCTGGTGCGGCCTAAAGAAATGCCAATGGTCATGGAGGCCATTGACAGATGCCTCCTACGCTCCAGTCCAGTAACTGAGGAAACCTGCAACCTGCTCCTCCATATTCACCAATACCAGGAGCAGGTGAACTTGGAGATTGTCCGGATGTCCCGGTTCCCAATTATCCTGGGTCTTCCCTGGTTACAGACTCACAACCCCAGGGTAGATTGGGTAAGCAAGAACTCAAATTTCCCACTCCCTGTCCACATCTGTGCCCAGTCACCACGCTGGCCGCCGCCACATCAGCTACCGCCCTGCGCCTCCCACAACCGTACACCGAGTTTTCGGATGTGTTTGAGGAAAAAGGGGCTGACAACCTTCCTCCACATCGGCCCTATGATTGCACCCCTGGAGCCACGCTGCCTGCCAGACGTCTGTATCCCATGTCAGAACCAGAACTGGCAGCTCTCTGGGATTTCTTGGACAAGAACCTCGCCCGGGGTTTTGTCCCTCTACCTCTCCACTCTCTGCTCCTGTGCTCTTTGTCAAGAAGAAGAGTGGAGAGCTGAGGCTGTGCAATGACTTCTGAGCACTGAACAAGATCACCATTTATGACCGGTATCCCTTGCCACTGATCCCAGAATTGTTGGACCAGCTCAAGGTGGCTCAGATATTTACCAAACTCGACCTCCGAGGAGCCTATAACCTGGTACAGATTCGGGCAGGTGATGAGTGGAAAACGACGTTTGGGACCTGCAACAGACAATACGAGTACCTAGTGATGCCCTTTGGCCTTACCAGCACCCCCACCGTCTTCCAACACTTCATGAATGACGTGTTTCGGGACCTGCTAGACTGCATTGTGATCATTTATTTAGATGATCTGTTGATCTACTCAGACAACGAGGTGCAACATATTGAGCATGTGTGCCAAGTCCTACTATGCCTTTGCTCCCATGGCCTCTATGCCAAGCTAGAAAAATGTGCTTCCACCTGTCCTCTGTGGAGTTCCTCGGGCACATTGGGGATGTGCCCCAAGAGCCTCATGGACCCCAAGAAGGTAGAGGCCATTCTGACATGGCAAACCCCACAGAACTGCAAAGACATTCAACACCTCCTTGGCTTCATGAACTACTACCGCAAATTCATCTCCAGGTACACTGAGTTGACAGTGCCGCTCACTAAGCTCCTCTGACCCAAGGAACCATTTCGCTGGACCCCGGAGTCCACTCAAGATTTTGCCATGCTAAAGACCTGTTTTGCCACCTGCCCACTTCTCTGGTACCTGGACCCCGAGCTGCCCTTCACAGTGGAAGCCAACACCTCCGGTGTGGCCTTCAGAGCCGTCTTGGGACAAGACCCATCCCAGCCTCTCCAGCCCTGTGCCTATTACTCCCACCAACTAACTGCGGCTGAGAGAAACTAAACCATCTGGGAGAGGGAGTTACTCGCCATCAAAACGGCCTTTGAGGTATGGAGGCATCACCTAGAGGGAGCGCACCACCCAGTACAAGTCCACACTGACCACCGAAACCTGGAGCACCTTCAGACAACCCGAAATCTGAACCAGAGACAAATTTGCTGATCCTTGTTCTTCTCCTGGTTCAACTTCAAAATAACTTATGTCCCCCATGCCCAGAACCAAAAAGCAGATGCTCTCTCATGCAAGTAGGGCTGCCAAGTCTTACTCACCCATTGGCGGGGGGGAGTCCCTCGCCGCCCGGGAGCCTCCCAGGAGCCTTCCTGGCATGCTCGCTTTGTGCGTGCACCCAGTGACATCACCCGGAAGTGACGTCACCACGTTGGAGACGTTGCCAGAGCATCGCCCTGACAACGTCTCCAACATGGTGATGTCACTTCCAGGTGATGTCACTACGCTGGGGAAGTCATCCAGGCTGAACGACTTTGGGGGTGGGGTTTGGCCAGCGGATCGGGAACCCCTATAGCGGGGGATCCCCCGCCCCCTGGGCTGACTTGGCAGCCCTACATGCAAGCCAGAATACGCACTGGCTGCAATCGAGAAAACCCCTGCTGCATCCATCTTGCTGCCCTCAGTGTTTGTTGCCGCCACCACCGTTTCCGCCCCACTCACCGAGGACCTCTGGGACAGTCAGACATCAGACCCTTGGGCACAGCAGCATCTGCAGGAACTGCAACAGGGACTAACCTTGGACTTCACCACATGTAACGGACTGCTGTTGCCACCCAGGCCTCTGCGGTCGCAGGTTCTCTGTCTGTCCCATGATGTCCTGCCTGCCGGGCTCTTTGGACTCCACAAGACCCTGCACTTACTCATGGGGGAATTTTGGTGGCCACGGATCCGCTTGGATGTAAGCCAGTACATCACCTCATGTGAAGTGTGCAGACGCACCAAGGACATTCCCACCAAGCCGTCTGGGCTGCTACACCTGCTACCCTCACCTGCTCTGTTTGACTTTAGCTTTTGGTTGACTCCTTGGACTGGTTTGCTCATGAGTTTCCCTCTCTGACCTCAGCTTGGACTGAATCTGCTTTCGGCTTGTGTTTTGGACTTGGTAATTTGTCCCTGATTTGGCTTGACTTTGGACTGTCTCAAACTTCTACTTGACTCCTGATCTTCTGGCACCCAGCCCATGACACCGTGAACATGGGTACAGGAGGGCCTTGAAAAGAAGGCTCAGAGCCTGCTGTGTGTGAGGGGGTATCCAGCGTAGGCCTCCCTCAGCAAGAGTCGCAAGGCTGGGTGACTCCCCCGGAGGAGGGTTCTCTAGCAATCATAATGACCCATTCCCCCCCCCTTTATTGACAGGTGCAGAATATTCCTCTTTTTAAAAAAGAGAGAGAGAATGGTTTGAACCAACTAGCATTATTACATCATGATCTCTGTGTATGGCAGAAATAGAAATGGTACTACAAGGATATAGTAACACCAGTTTAAAAATCTTAAACAGCTACCATAGCAATTAGATCAAGATCTATGCTTTCCAACATGCCATCCTGAGAACATGGGTGAGCAGTACCACAAAGACTGTCCACAGAATCCCAGAACTTGCCTTTTTATTCCATACAAAACCAAATATCACAAGAAATCAGCACCAAAGGGGAAAAAACAGGGCTACAGTGAGTGGTAGAGCATCTGCTTAGCATGCAGAATATCCTGCATTCAATCCTTGGCATCTCCAGCTGAAAAAGTACCAGGTAGTAGGTGATGTGACAGACCTCTGCCTGAGACCCTGGAGAGCTGCTGCCAGCCTGAGTAGACAATACTGACTTTGATGGACCCAGGGTCTGATTCAGTATAAAGCAGCTTCAGGTAAAGAATGGGAGAACAGCTGACTGATAATAACCATGTCTGGGAGGACCTGCCATTCTAACTGTGGGTTGGATCCATCCAGCTTTTTCACTTGCCCATGTTCCCTCCCACCAGGGGGCACTTGGGGACTTTTTCAAAAGCTCTTTCAACCAAAGACCTTGAGCTATAGAACACATCAACTGCCATATTTAAAAAAATGGTCCTCTGAGGGAACTGACAACTAAAGAGCACAGGGGCAAGAAGAAGAAGAAAAGATTGGATTTATAGCCTGCCCTTTCACTTCTGAAAGAGTCTCAGAGTGGCTTACAATCTTCTTTCCCTTCCCCTCCCCACAACAGACATGCCATGAGGTAGGTGGGGCTGAGAGAGCTCTATCAAGAACTGCCCTTGAGAGAACAGCTCTGAAAGAAGACTGACCCAAGGTCACACCAGCAGCTGCATGGGGAGGAGTGAGAGAATCAAACCCAGTTCTCCCAAATTAAAGTCCGCACTCCTAACCACTACACTACAATTTCAAATGTGTTTTTCATTCTTCCTAAAGTGCATTTATGTTTGAAAATTGGTGGGTGCACCCAGTGTGGAGGGGGCACCAGAAGGTAGCCTTGCCTAGTGTGCAAAAAAACCTGGCACTGTCCCTGACCAGGGGTGGAGATTTGGGGGGAAACTTTCCTTTCCTTTGTTTACTGCCTCAGAACATTTGAACTCTCATGCACATTAGCAAACAAGCAAGATGGAGTTAGTGAGGGTGTTATTTTTAGTGAGGGTGTTATTTTTCTTCCATGTAACCCTTCCTTAATTTTATGTAATTGTATGTAATTATGTATTTTTCTTACAAGCTAAACACACACATTGGCTGTTTTCAGACAGTCTATGTATTGCATTTCAGAAACTGGTTACTAAGGGGGGGGGAGGTCCTGTCATTTTAGACAGACCCATTTTAGTAATGGTTTTTTAATGGAAATAATTCTCCTTGCTCATACAATGCCGGTTCTGTCACATTTGGGAAGCATGTCTAAGCCATTTTTAATGCAAACTGCTTTCTTCCCATCTTCTGGATCTGAATCACTACAGTGGGCTGTGTAAAATGCCCCGTAGCGCTTCCTCCAGTGATGAGTTCTTTGGACCCTTTTTCACCTGCATGAGGCAATCTCCATCTTTTTAAAAAATGTTCTTTTAGGAGCACCATGACACTGAAACATAACATCAGATCAGTGCAATAACGACACCATTGGGATGCCTAGACTCCATTGAGATACATGAGATCTGCCATCTGGAAACAAGTATCTCATTGGATACAGAGTTCAAGCAGGAAATCAGGGCATCAGAGATTGGTGAGACAGCTGTTGCTAACCCTTCCATGCCCAGTGTGAGTGAGGGGGAGGTGATGCAGAGACACTCATAGTGGAGAGGCTGTTGCCACTTGGCGATAAGCTGCTCATTGGACAGCAGGTTTAGGTGGGAGATCAGGGCATCAGTGATTAGTGAGACAGATGTTGCTAACCTAGTATGATGTGCATCCATCTATGCCAAGTGGTGATTGGCTGGGAAGTGACTGGTAGAAAGCTGGAGCAGTAGAAATGGCAGGGAGGCAAACCTCTTATCTTTGTAAATTGAAGTTGGTGAGTAATAGGCTCAGGTCATTTCATAGAAAAAGAGGTACAAGAGCTCATTAGCATAACTCATTTGCATAACTTCTTTCCATATGCTACACCAGCTGATATCACCGGAAGTATGTCAGAAGGCAAGAAAGAAAGAGAGAAAGAAAGAGAGAAAGAAAGAAAGAAAGAAAGAGAGAAAGAAAGAGAGAAAGAAAGAGAGAAAGACAGCTACTAATCCAAGCCTCAGAAATACCACTATTCTGGGAGGATAGCTTCAGTGGTGGTTGAAGCCTTCAGAAGCCTGGTCAGAGGAACAAGGACCTTTCCAGGGGTCAGGGTCATTTTGCTGCAGCCATGACACAAGCAGGCATTCCCCCATGGGGGGGAGGCTGGCACCAACTTCCGGAGCTGAGCTCTCTCGAGCTCCTGCTTAAAATGATCCCTGGGTAGGCTTGTTTGATTAGAGTAGTTTTGCTGATCAACTGCAAGTAGGATGAGTGGGGCAAGGGGGGTAGCCTGGAAAGAGCAGGAGATTCTTGACCTCCTTGCATTGTGGAGGGATGACAGAATCCAGGAAGCTCTGTGGTCATCTCAAAGAAATTATGCTTGTTACCAGAAGATTTCTTTGGAGATGGCCAAACGTGGGCACCACAGGACACCAGAAGAATGCCGCACTAAAACAAAAACATTGCGGCTGGAATATAGGTGGGTTATAAATCACAATTCTAGGCCTGGAAATTGAATAGCCACATGTCCTTATTATAGGGAGCTGCATCTATATATCTAATAGCCAAGTGGCCCCCTCCGTGCGGATATCTAAAGTATCTAAAAATTGTTCGAAGTGTAAAACCAATGTAGGAACTTTTTATCATATATGGTGGAGATGTGAGAAGACTCAAAAGTGTTGGTTGATGATTCAGAGAATAATTGTAGAGATCTTTGCAGTAAATTTACCTTTAATATTGAAAATATTCTTGTTGAATATATTACCAGAAAATATTGGCCAGGATAAATATGTTATTACATATATTATAACACTAACCAGGATTTTGATAGCGAAAAATTGGAAAGGAGATAGGCTCCCATCCAGAGAGGAAGTTAAAGCAAAAATTTTTGAGGTTGCAGAAATGATAGGTTAAATATGAGATTAGTAAATCAAATGAAAGAACCAAAGGTGGAATAGAGTATATAATTGGATGAATGTGAACATGTAGAGACAGGAAAAAATTTAGGAAAAAATATCGCCATAAAGAATTTATTTATTTGTTTGTTAAGCTGGTTTTTCTTTGTTGTTTATGTCAGTATAAATGATGGAAATGTGATGTGAATTGGGAAAAAACTTAATAAAATTTGCTTAAAAAAAAAAAGACCCACAAAGTTTAGTTAAGATATAAGCTTTTGTGTGCATGCACACTTCCTCAGATACAGTGTTCTGCTGCTTCAGACCTTAGAGAAGGCAACAAATTGCCAGTTACTCTGTGTTGTCAACTATAAGGTGGTTGTGGTCCCTCCTCAAATCCAACCAAGAACTCAAAACACAGGGGGAAGTATAATTGAAGGTTCAGTTCAATTCCTTGTACCAGTTCTGGCTATGATCACACTTTTAAAGGCTTCTGTTTCTGTAATCATCTGTAGCAGCCTTTCAAGGAAGAAGGCCGGACAGGAGCCAGCAGCAGGCAGAGGAGGAGGAGCAGGAAGCAGCAGCTGCAGAGCCTCCCCCCCTCCAGGACAGGATATTTCTGTGGCTGAAGGTATACAAATGTTCAGCAGGTTGGTGGATGGGATAGCTAAGGAAAATAATACTGGTCACTCCATTCACTGCACTGGTCTGGTCTCCCATGCAGATGTGCAAGAGGAAGAGCAGCCTCCACAAGTTGAAGAAGCGCTTGCGCAAGGAGCTCCAACATTTAAGCCAAATCTACATCTCCCCTCTGAAGTAGTTTGACTGCTGTTTTTTCCTACACACATTTCACACTAGTTTCAAATTTCATTCCCTGGGTCTAAAGAGCAGTAAGCAACAGGATCTGTTTAAAGCAGTGTAATGCTAGCTTGACAACAAGAGGGCAATTAACGAATGTAGACAGTGATTTTTAAACTAGAATAAGTATGATTTGAAACTAGAAACAAGTGTAGACAGTTTTTTTTAAAACTAGAATGATTCCAGTGGGAAAGTCAGATGTAGATTTGAACTTAGTAAGCATCCATCAGCTGACAGGTTATTAAGGGGGAGGTTACATGGCAGGCTAGAACAGCCTGTCCAGTGCATGCTGAAAATTCCAAGTTCCGTCTTAAGGTGTCAATTGATGCTACATAACCCTCACCTGTGCAGCATGAGAACCTCTTCCACCCTGTGTTCATGCACCTACTGATCACCTTTATATTTTCAAAAGGGGGAGAAAGGCCACCAGCGAACATCGCCAACCTGATGGAGTTCTTGGAGTCCATGTGGGCCGAAATAAGAAGGACCTATGAGTTAAAGATGCATGTTTTCTTTACAGTGGGTACAGTGGGTGAAATACCATAAAGTCCAGCAACATATACTAACCAATGTTCCTTTCTCCTAACAGTTGATGCCTCTGACCAGTGCATAAGGGCCCTGAAGGATGCTGTCAGGCCACAGGGGAACCAACCAGAAGGGTGGGCGGTAAACTATATATAGTTTTTCCCTTTAATGTTGTACACAGTTCTATATTTGACCTTTGATATTTCCTGTTGTATATAGTTCTGAATTTGATGTTTTGATATTTATTGTTCTACTAAGTGATTGTTTTATTTAAAAATTGACAAATGTTGTGTCACAGTTAACAGTGGTGATCTATCCCTTGATATGTGTTTACTTCTGCTGTGCAAGGATAGCCCTTGCACCTGAAACATGAATTCCTAGGAAGACTTTAGTCTGATAAACCCACCACCACCCAGTACTATAGCCAGGAATGACCAGACAATCCTAGAGTATTCTCACATCAGGGCTGCAGTGAGACCACACAGGAGAATCTGAGGCTAATGATTTCAAAATACAAAGTACACTTTTATTTCAGTATATAACTAGAAATTTAAGATCACGCACCCACCATCAAATGAAACATTTCCCCATTGGAACTGTGTTAGTATAAACCAAACAAATGAACAGTAATCAAAACAAAACCAGTTAGTTATGCAACAGAAAGCAGCACTTTACCTTTAGAGATTAATTTGGAGTTAGTACCAAAATGAACAGGTAAAGTTTCCTTGATATCATTTCTTTATAACTTTCATCATTTTTCTTTATAACTTTATTCATGGTTACAAACAACAGTCATCACTCTGTACTCTGTGCCTGTAATCAGACAGTACTTCTGGAGGGGGGCAGGTAGTGCTTGAATGTCCCCTGAGTCCAGGGGCTCTGCAAAATGCCCCTTTTCCTCACAGATATTGTGGAGCACAACACAGGCTGCAGTTATGGGGTAAAGTCTTTCTTTTGGAGAGGGATTCTTCTAGTTAGGCATCTTCACCTTGATTTTAATCTGCCAAATGGCATTCCATCACGATACGTGCTCTGGAGAGCCACTGATTAAGTAGTTTTTCCATCCATTCAGTGGGGGTTCTGTATGGTGTCATCAGCCACCTTCTGATGGGATAAGCCCCATCAGCTAGCATTAGCGGGGGGATTGTCACTCCATGCACAGTGGTGGTGGGGATCCTTGGGACAAACACCCCACCATCCATCGCCCTGCACAGCTTAGGTGCCCTAAAGACACTGGCATCGGTGTGGCTGGTTGGCTTAGACTGAGTCAACTGAAATGAATTCTGACAAAGATGGAAATCCGGTGCCTGAGTCGGTGTGGGCCAAGGTTAGGGATCCCTCTCCCAGACTTCAGGGGTGCCAGCACTGGAGGTTAGGAATTTGGGAGTGCTCCTGGATGCCTCCTTAACAATGGAGGCCTAGACAGCAGCCACTGCAAAGCCTGCCTATTATCATCTGCGGCTGATTAAGCAGTTGGTTCCCTTCCTTGAACGCAATGACCTGGCAATAGTGATCCACACAATGGTCACCTCAAGACTGGATTACTGTAATACTCTCTACATGGGGCTGCCCTTGTCCCAAATCCAGAAGCTGCACCTGGTGCAGAATGCAGTGGTGAGGCTGTTGTTGTGTCTTCCTGTGCGGCAACACATCCAGCCTGCCCTAAAAGCACTGCACTGGCTGCCTATAGCATACTGGATTCACTTCAAGGTGCTGGTTCTTACCTTTAAAGTCCTATATGGTTAGGGACCTACTTATCTAAGGGACCACCTTTCCCCACATGATCCCCAGAGCGCACTAAGGTTTGGGTCCCAAAACTGTCTAGCCCTTCCAGGCCCTAAAGAAGCCTGGCTAGCCGTGATGAGGGCCCCAACTGGTGGAATGAGCTCTCGGATGACATCAGGGCCCTGTGGGATCTTTACAGTTCCATATTCTGTATATTTTGTAAGCTGCCATGAGCCTGCTTTGGCAGGGAGGGTGGGATACAAATTAAACAAATAAATAATAAATAAATAAAATCATGTCTCCTGCCACTCTTGCCAATTTCCTCATCAATAAAACGACTTGTGTGGTCCGCTGCTTCCTATAGAAGAATGGAGTGACCACTTTTTCTGTTCCTGTACAATTCTACCCATTGAACAGGAGGTGCCACCAGTATGTGGTTCCCATCCAGTGCACCTATGCAATTTGGAAAACCCACTCTGGAGAATCCATCCGTTATCTGTACTGGAAAAACAGCAATGATATCTGCAATAAGTTTTCCATTAAATATCAGGAATACTAGCTACCAGCTACTTATGAGGATATCTTCAGTACAGATATAAAAATGGGGAACAGAGGAGGGAACAAAGGCCACTAGGTAGATGACACATTACTACATTGCAGTAGCAGAAATGCCATTACAGAATAGTGAGACTAATTATCAGTAGAAACAGCAAGGAGGTACTTAGGGCTAATTATTCTGTGAAACCCAAATCACAGGGTTGTTCTTCTGGTACCACAAGACCATCAATAGTATGGTTAATTCCTTTTCCCCACCCCTTGGAGTATTACTGAACCTACAAAATACCCTTGGCAAGCATCTGTATAAAATAAACCCCATTAAACTCCATCTGAAAATACCAAATCCCTACTCACTGATCCGACTTCATTGCCAAGGCACACCTTTTTGAAGAGCTCCTCCAGAATCACCAGGCACACTTCTTCACAATAACAAATGAGTTGACAGGCTTACACCGAACTGATATCTGATTTTCCTGAATACTTCCTGATCAGCCAGGTACCAAAGGGTGATTACCAGTCTTTTATCCACTGGAATGGACATCCTCATGTGAGTGTCCTACCGCTCCAGACGGTGCCAGCTAGTTTGAAGAAGGTTGTCCGAAACATCCTGAAATTCTGGAGCCAGTCTTCATCAATCCACATGCCCATCACATTGCTGTTCCACCAGTCCTCACTCTGCTCTTTTAACCACCTGCATCAAGGGACTGTATGGGCAGCAATGATTGATGCCCATGCCCTGATAGATGCCCTCTGGTTGTACTTGGAGGGTGCATGGCTCGAGACAAGCATGTCAGTTCTCCTCCTCCTCCTCTTAGACAGATGCAAGAAGTGCATAAGCACTTCACTCAAAGCTGTTGTGGTGTTGATCATCATCTCCACCACTTCCAGGAGCAGTTGCAACAAAGTAGTCATGGAGACCATGACTAATAGATCAGTAGCCTCATCCACAAACCACTCACCAACTTCAACCCACAAAGATAATGGGTTTGCCTCCCCGCCATTTATACCTGGTCCAGCTTTCTACCAGTCACTTCCCAGCCAATCGCCTCTTGGCATGGATGGATGCACATCATACTGGGTTAGCAATATCTGTCTCACCAACCACTGATGCCCTGATTTCCTGCCTAAACCTGATGTCCATGAGGAGCTTCTCTCCAAGTGGCAACAGCCTCTCCACTATGAGTGTCTCTGCATCACCTCCCCCTCACTCACACTGGGCATGGAAGGGTTAGCAACAACTCTCTCACCAATCTCTGATGTCCTGATTTTCTGCTTAAACTCTGTATCCAATGAGATACTTGTTTCCAGGTGGCAGATGCAGTGATTGCATGTATCCCAATGGTGTCTCTATTGCACTGATTTTTTTAAAAACATTATTTTGGAAGCGCTATGACACTGAAACACAATGTCAAAAAAACCTCTCTGGGAGATCATGCATGAGGGGGGAAATGGCGGGAAAAGAAAGCAGCACAGTTTGAAAAGGCCACAGTGCTTCAGAGATGGCTCCTTACCAGAAGGGGAAAGGCAGTGTGAAACAGCCATCCCTGTACCAGTTTAATCCATTACGGGCCAATAATGCAAGCCATTCGTTTTTACAACAGTAATATGAAATTGACCACTGTCTATGTATGCTTTATTTCACTCTGCTAAAACAGTTTATTATCTATAATCTATAAAGCACATTGAATTTGGATACAATATTAAGATGCTATAGCCCATGCTTAATTTTTTTATTTCTTGCCTACAGGAAGCAAAGTGTTTCTGCAGGATAGACTGAATCAGCTTGTGGAGACATTGTATGGAGTGCCCCAAGGATCTGTTTTATCTTCAATACTCTTTAATTTGTACATAAAACATCTGGCTGAGATCACCAGAAGCTTCAGAGTGAGTTTGGAGTGGGTTGTCACCAATAGACACCCACTTTTATATACCACTATCTTGTGTCAGTGTCTTGAAGCTATGGTCAGGTGTCTGAGGACAAACAAACTGAAGCTTAATCCAGACAAGATGGAAATGATGTTGATTGGGAAGCTAGGGCAATCTACCAGGCTTAGATGGGCTTTAGCTTTCTCTGGTAGATTAAGTTAAAAGCCCAGAGTGGTCCTGGACTTGGACTTGTTGATGGATAAGCAGGTCAGTGTTGTTGCTAGGAGTCCCTTCTTTCAATTATATTTGGTTTACAAGCTACTTCTTCTTTAGACTGCACTTACCAAGCCATGCTGACACATGCTAGTGTAACCTCTAAATTAGACTACTGCAAACACATTCTATGTGGGACTACCTTAAAAAAACAGCTCAGAAGCTTTAGTTGGCATAGAATGTGGCAGTGAGACTCCTGGCTGGGCTAAGCATCTTGGAAGCCCCTGGTGGGGGGATGCCTCCCCACCTCTTATTTCAGGAGAACAGAGGGGTGTCGGCCTGACACTGTGATAATATTCTGGGGAAAATGTGGAAGTAACATCAGTCTTCTCTAAGAATTGTTGGAAACTCAAGGTTTTACCTAGACAGGACTGATTCCACTTCTGGGTTTTCCCAGAAATGACATCATGACATTTTTGATGGCAGCCTACACAATGTCCCTGCCCCCGATCTCTCATTGGTAGCCAGGCCAGGCCAGGCAGCCCTAAAAGGGCACCTCCATTTCCTGCACTCAAAAAGGCATGAAAAGCTATTCAGTTACAGAAGGCATTTGGTGGAAGGTAACCTGTTTTGGCTTTTTGAACTCTGTGTACTGTATTTTAACTCTGCTTTAATTCTTTATTGGTTTTAATTTGTTAGTCCGTTATGATGTCTGTGTCCTGCAGCTATTGAACCTTCCTTTGCTACCTTGACTTTGTGGAAATATGGCAGGATATAAATATTTATTTATTTATTTAAATCCTGGCTATTTTGGTACAGTCATTTGTTGTGTCCCTTACTGCAAACAATTTGGGTAAAGAAGCCCTCCATTACTGCTTTGATCCCCCCCCCCCATGTTGGTTCCATATATTATATGAACCGACAGTATGGAAAAGTATCCTGTTGAGCAGCATCCTTTTTAATTCGTTAAAGTTCTCAAGGCCTATTGACATTTTAAATTGTACTGAAACTATTTAAAACGTTTACTCAACAGATTGGTTCCTTTCATTTATTGAGAATCACAGCTGCAGATTTAAGGAACCAGACTAATTTTTCTTTTCTATGCTGGTATTAGCACTAAAGAATAAATAAAAATCATCAAGAAGACTGTTTATGCTATTTCAAATATCAAGGACAGAACTACCCATTAAGATAAGTATGCTACAGAACATGACCTCAGACATGTCGGCTATATTCATGTAATACAACAAACATGTTTGTCCTTGACAGGAATTAATTGTGCTTGCACATGCTCTCATTCCTATTTTCTTCTGTGCTTGTATTCAGAGCCCATTTGAAAGATTTTTTGGTTGAGTAAGGCTTGAATCAAACTCCAATTTGCTATTAAGACAAACATAGTCAACCAATATATTAGAGTTTCCACAAACCAGGATTCCAAGTCAGGATTCCAAGTTCAAGTTATTATGACTGTCTAAACAAGACCCATCCTTTAACTCCTCCTACAGTGTTTCAAGGGCCTGACACTGTGATAATATTCTGGGGAAAATGTGGAAGTAACATCAGTCTTCTCTAAGAATTGTTGGAAACAATTGTGTTTCAAGGGCTTGCTTAGAACTGGACAGTGGTAGAATAGGTCCACATGGCTATGCCTTTCATTTCCTATAGCCAAGAGTGAACTGAACACTTCATTGTGCCACACCAAGCAGGTTCTTGGGTAATTTAGCCAGTGAATTGGCCTGTTTTAAACTCTGATTGATAGATGGATTTATCAAGATACCTTCATCAGGCTTGGGTGTTTGTACAACTGACAAGTACACAAACTATCCATCAGTATCCACTATGCATGTGAAGGATTTCCAACTCACTTGTGTAAGAACAGCTTCTTGACATTCAGGAGGAGGGGACCTGGTTTTGATTAATCTACAAGATAGAACAGGGCTTTGAAGCAGCTAAATATATCTGGAAAATCTAGCACATGTTTTGAATAATAAAATGATTTAAAACCAACTTGCTATTAATTCTTCTCTATGAAAATGTATATTCTTTTAGCCTACATATATTTAGATGCCATATTTTTGAATAAAATATCTTAAAACATTTAATCCATTCTGCAAAAGACTTTATCAATAAATATTCCCTTCATTTCTCTAATTAGCTAATTTTATAGAGAGGAACAGAAGATGAATGTTTTGTTCTATATTGAGTCTCTTGGAACAGCTCAATTTATCCTTGTACCAAGTAAGAATTCAGGATCATATCTGAGAGTCCACAGGGCAAAGATGACAAAATGCATGCTTTGCTGCCAGTGGATTCACTTGGCATCTTTATCAAAAAGACAGAACAGAAAAAGAACTTCATTCATTTTTAATCAGAGGACTAGTCTAAGCAAAGACAACCAGAAATCCTGTTATTATCTTTGGCATTTAACATCAGTGAAACACTGGAAACCCCATCTTATTCTAATTATTTGTCAAATGCTTGCTAATTTACTAAAACTTTTTTTTCATTCAGTACAATAAAATAGGTTTGAAACCTGCAAATTGTCAGTGATTTGTTGTTACACTTCACACCAAAGTGCCCTATTAGTACTATCAAAAAGTATACATATAGTAGTGTAATTTGAAAGTAATGTGGTTCATACTGTGAAGTGCAGGACTATATGAAGAATAAATGAAGCTGAGACCCAAATAACTATCTGTTGGCAGCATTCAAGGATTGAATGTTCACAATAACATTTTAAAACATTTTCTCTTGAAATATTTGGCATCCCTTTCTCATGCCATATTAATTCCAGTGATCTGCCTTCTGACCCAGAACACCTGGGCAAAATGGCTCCAAAACACGTTCTCCATGTGCATTCCCCACAACAGCTGGGAAGGATCTGGCCATTTTGTTCACCTTACAGCTTGGGCTCTCTGTCCTCATAAACAGGTTGATCATAAGTCAAACAGGTTGATCATAGTCAAAGGCCAAATCATGCAGAGATTGGGCTTCTTCTTGTGGATCCAGAGGTAAGTCTGGATCATTTATGGGATAAGGTCCTGCTTCTGCTTGATTGGAACCAAGAAGAGAGTATAGACCCCAGTCTTGGTCATAGTAGTCACACTGGAGGAGTTGTCACAGTGATTGGAATAATGTTAAATATAAATCTGTCGAAATCAATTGGGTTACTGAATCCAAATGTTGAGATAAGGGGAGCTGACAACAGGAGATAAAAGACCAAGTCTTTTACTTCACCTTCCAAGGCAGAGTGGGATGAGGGTGGTGAGCAGCCTTAGGGAAAAGGTGTTGACCCATTCCAAAGCTGACTTGTGAGGCAACAGGTCTTTTTAATGAGGATGGGAAGGGGTGGATAATGACATTGACATAGGAGGTTTCTCCAGGTTTTTGTGTTTGTGCCAAGATTATTTTCAGCAGTAGCTCTGAGGAGTTGTGCTCCAGTTAAGTTTGGGAATACAGGAGTTGTTTTCCCTGTATTTTTTGTCAGGTCCACAGAGGCCATGTTTGTTCTCAGAATTGTTGGAACCAAAGATGCTCAGATCCACCTTTAGATGGGGAAGGTGGCGAAGTGCTTGGGTCTTTTTCTTGAGAAGCACCAGATAAAGCTTTTCCCCAAAGTGCTGCTTTGAGGTGGGAAGCTCTGTCATGCCTTGCCTTGGGGGGGAATTGGCAACATGAGACATTGAGCTGTTTGCCGTGGGTATAAAAGGCATTTCTTGTGGTTGTCTGAGTGGGGGATTTTTCACCCATGTGACCTGCTTTTTTTGAGGAATGCTTATTGTGCCATTCTCCAGGCACTGGGCTCTTGTGGAATAGTAGTTGATACAGGTTTCAGTTAATATTGCTGTTAAGTGAAAGGAAAGGCAGAGCTTCTGTTGATGAGCCTCTCTCAGCAGCAGCAGTAAGAGAACCAAGGGAAGGTGCTCAGGTCTCACTATATCATACTGGAAAGGGCGGGAAATAGAATGGGGGAGGGGTATGGAGCACCTACATTGTTTTTTGAGATTCAAAAAACTCTTGATGGCAGGTCTGCATGTGTGCAGTACCCATTTGGGAAGGCTCAGGTACCATGATGATAAACTAGCTACATCATGGGATTACTTAGCTATATTGGTGTTGCAGTCATTTTGGAATAGTACTGTCATGTGCCTCAGCTCAAAGTCAAATGCTGCTGCAGTCACAGGAGTTATTGTTTCCTGTAACCATGATTTACAGGTTCATTGGATATATGTTTCAATATGACTGCATACCTAGAAAGTGTTAGGGCTTCTCATTCTGAGGGGGAAAATAGCTTTAAGATGATATTTGCAAAGGATCTTTGGGGAATAACATTTAAACACAGGATAACTGAACTCTGTAAACCATGTAGTGGTGGCAAAGAATACCAAAAGACTCATCATTTTGCTTGGATGTTGAAGTAATTTTGTAAGCATAAAAATAACCTTTGTATGGTATTAACTGTTGAGAAGGATAGATCCATGCACTTTGTCGATAGAGACTTAGTGGCTTATCCCACAAAGCTCTTTCAACTTTCAGGAACCCATATTTAAATCTCACGTGAAACAGTATTAATCCAACAAATAGTTTTGTTGGTTACTGTAGTTGAGTATAAATATGACAGTGTTAAGATCTTTTTTTTTTATCCTGGAATACATTTCCAAAGAGATCCTGTTTTTAAGTTTATTTCTCAGCAGAATTCATGTCAAAGCTCTACACTTTAAAAAAATCTCAAACTGTGCCTTAGGGTTTGGTTAGAAGGAGATGCGGGAACACTTTTGTGCTAGAGAAGGATCTGAAGGAAGATACAGCTTAAAAAGGACTCATTAAACCATCCAGAACTGGGAATATGCTCACTCCATGGAAGAGTCTTATTCAGAGGTCCTTAATCCCCCTACAGAGAGAAATTTAATCATTTGATGATTTATTTGAGGATAATGACTAACAAGAGACTACAGCAGTTGGCTTCTTGTCTCTGAAAATGCTGTAAATTTTCTTAAACATGACAAGCATTTCCTAGACTTGTATTTTATAATCCTATTAATGAAAAAAATGGCAGGTACATATACATATCATAATATCACAGCTTTAGTTTGCAAGTCAGCTAGCACTGTAGAGTAGACTAGGGAATTCTTTCTTCTTGTCAACCACCTGTTTTCTGATTTACCTCTTTCTGTTGCCTTCTATTGTTAGCTACATTGTAACAGCCTCTTGTTCTCTTGTACATGCCAACCATCTCCATTCTGTCAGGTATTCAGATGGGGTTATTCCTTTGTATAGTTTTTCCTACAATAATGCATATGGGAAAGATCCTTAGCATTTGCAGGTAGCCATATGCTCCATCTCTGAATCAGTCACTATATAGTTAATATAATTACCAGTAGGAAAACAAAGGCAGTGAATTTATTTACAAGACAATTAAAAAGTTCTTATAATGTTATCATGGCCTGACATCAACAAATGATGCCATTTTTAACACTCTGTTGAGCAGATATGATGCATTGCTAAATATTCTCTGTCTTGTTCCTGAAACTGACATCAAACTCCCCAAACTTCACATGTCTGAAAAGGTTAATAATATTCAGATAGCAGATTGCTGTGTGGCAGAATAAATCTCAGATATCCTAACTAAGACATTAGTTGGGACTATTACTTCTAGAACCATTCATTATGTGGTTCATTAGAACTGCTTAGAGAGTTTCCAAACTGGCAAGAATATATAGTGATAGCACTTAAATTCTGTATATGATTTGGTTGAACTGTGTGATAAGAAATTACACACAACAACCCTGCTATGGCACAAAAACCATTAACAGTTTTTCCAGGAACCTATAAAGAACACAGAGAAGAGGCCCTTTTCACATTACTGTTCTAAACATCGTTGGCCTGTCATTGAGTAAAATGATACAGGGATGGGGGTTTCACACAGCGATCTTCCTTCCATTAATGAGCCATCTCTGAAACGCTATGGTCATTTCAAACAGAGACGCTTTCTCCGCCCCTTTTCACTGCACATGATTTTCCTTGGAGGTTTTTTAAAATGTTTTATGTTGAGCGCTATGTAGCTCATCCACGATTATAATTAACTAAGATAGAAGTATGACGGACCCCTGCTGCTGCTTCTTCTCTGTGAGGCAGATTTTCCCTCCAAAACACTGTTCCCCACTCTGACTGAGCAGCCTCTTAGTAGCATATTTGAATTATAGAATGATAACTTTCTGCATGTCCCACCCTGTGATAGAGAAGTTATTTGGCTTTTGCCTAGGTGAGAGATTTATTGTAACTCAGCAGGAGCCCTCTTATAAAACCCTTTGGAAATGGTACTTGACATGAAGTAAAGTTCAAAGAAAAAGGTTAATTTTATTGAAAAGCCACAGTTGAGTTAGAGATAGGGCAGGGGATGAGAAGTTGAGGTAAATTTTGTTGTTTATACAAATTATAATATTTTGAACAGGTAACAGAGTATAGTAGAAGCTTATGTTCTTAGAGACTCAATTCTTAACTGTGAAAGGTTTGTTTTTCTTGGAGATGTCTTTCCACAACAATGTGTCTTAATAAAGTTTCATAAAACTATCTTAGTTTCCTGGAAGTTAGTACTTTCTTCCTATATTTAAATACTTCCCTTGTGGGATTATAACTTTCCTTTTTTTAATTCTTGAGAAGTCTAAAACTGTTTCCCTTTTTACACAAACCAGGGGTCCCTTTTAAGTTGAACCCTCTGAATATCTGGGTAAGAAATATCCTCCCCTTTCTAGTAGCAATAATCCTTTTCTGTTTGACTAGACAGGCAGTTTCCAACCTTCTGTTCAGTCTCTTCTACCAAACCTAAACCCCAGTTCTGGAGACTGAATAAATGGAATTCAGCTAAGGCTGACACTTAGACTTTAAGTTCTATTTTTTTTTTGAAGTTCTATTTTAAGTTCTATTTTTTGAACTTTTCCTCAAGTGTGTTGGTACGCAGTCAGGACAAGGAGTTGTGTCTCTTCACTTCTCAAGAGACTTGTCTGTTTCCCTCAGACTGACACACACATTCCTCCTGACTGGCAACTGCCAAGCCAAAGTTCAAACAACAACTGACTCCCTCTCTGACAAAACTGACTAGACTTTTGAAAGCTTTGCTCAGCTGGTGCTGACCAATCAGAGAGAAGAGGGTGTATGTAGGCAGCATCCTATCAACCAAGCTGTGCTTTACAGTGAGGCATTGACCCCTAATTTCTCGGCTCTCTGTATTTGATTCACTAAGGCTGAGGACAGACTGGCAGTATAAAGTGGAAGGGAGGCAGGGCAAAAAGACCTGGGCCAAGTTGTGGCAGGGATTCCCAGTCACACTGTACCGACTGATGCGGCAGCATACTGGGGAGGAGGCGAAATGGAGCAGTCACACTACAGGGCGTCTCCTGGTGGCACCGCAGTTGCACATGGCTTTGGTCCACTCTGCCAACCTGCGCATAGGCACAGCAGCAATTGGGGCAGGATCCCATGGCTGGGATCTTTAACTCTGTGAGCCGGAAGCATCTCTGCGGGCGGTTGTGCACTCAAGTGCACAGCCCACATGGGCAATTATGTGCATTCCTCCAGGATCAGGTTCACATTACCAGCGCCACTTGATTGTGGCTTTTTTGTGTCCAGACTTCTGGGAAGTGCGAACAATGTGCCCTCCATAGCTTGCCCTGGCTTTCACCTGGGACTTTTTAAAAGCGAGATTGAGTCATTAAAGGATAAGATGAGTTCAGCAGGGGGACGTGACTGTGTGACCCCTGGTCCACTTAATCTGCTTGCAAAAGGTGCCTATATCGGGCCAAACTCCCAGTCTGAACTCAGCCTTAGTATTCTGCTTTCAGAGGTCAGTTCATCCCAAGCGGCACCACTGAGATGCCTGGACTCCATTGAGACAAATTAAGATACAGTGATCATGGTTGCTGTCACTTGGAAACAAGAGGAAAGAAGTAGCTCAATGAAGAAGGGGGGACTCAGGGCATCAGTGATTGGTGTGACAGTAGATGTCTGTAGCAACCATCCTGATGTTAACTCAACCGTATCCAGATGCTGTTGGCTGTTAAGTGACTTGTTGCCAAAAGTTTGCAGGACATGAGGAGAGGCAGTGTTGACTATCACACTCTGGTTTTTCAGGGGGTTAAAGAAAGGCTGCTTGGGTTTTTAAATGCCTATTCCTCCCTCTTCTTCTTCACCATTGCATCTTCCAGCTCTGCAAAGAGGTACCAAGATTCTAGCTGTATCCAGGTCTCCTTGAATTACAGGTACTAGCCTCCAGGTGAGACCTGGGGATTTCCTGGCTTTACAGCTCATCTCCAGATTGCAGAGAGCAGTTCCCTTAGAGAAAAGGGATCCTTTGGAGGCTGGACTCTGTATGGTATTGTACCCCACTGAACTGGCAACCCTACCCCCCACCAATGCTCCCTCTAAGCTGTGGAGTCTTGTGAGCAAAACTTCTACTTTGTGAGCTACTGGCATTGAAGTTGTGAGCTGAGTAAATTAGTTTGCTCTGGAGTCATGCTTCCAGAGCTAAGGCAAAAATGTGTGAGCCAGAGGCTTAAAAACTGTGAGCTAGCCTACACTAACTCAGCTTAGAGGGAATACTGTCCCCCCTTTCTAGTAAGGAAGGACATGGGACTCCGCAAGTGGAACAAATCATAAGAATGTAAGAACATAAGAGAAGCCAATGTTGGATCAGGCCAGTGGCCCATCCAGTCCAATACTCTGTCACACAGTGGCCAAAAATATCAGGTGCTATCAGGAAATCCAGCAGTGGGGCCAGGACACTAGAAGCCTTCCCACTGTTGCCCCCCCCCCCCCCAAGAATACAGTGCATCACTTGCCCCAGACTGAGAGTTCCTATCTATGGGCACGATCATATGCACCCATTTGCCATAGAAGAGAGACGATTCACCACTGGATCAAAGTGGTGTGATCACATCAGCACATCTGGGAAGTGTCCCACAACCATCATCAAACCGTTTCAAACCACTTTGATCCAATGGGGAATTGTGGTAAAAAGCTACTAGTGAAACTCCATTATCAAATGGTTTGCTGCGGTTCACAGCCTGTACTGTGAGTGCAGAGTGCAGAGAGCCCAGGCCCCATGCTCGATCTCCACGTGGAGATCCAGAGCATGGGCTTTTTCCTGCAGTCTCTCTGCAATCAAAGGGAAAGCTCCCTTTGAGTGCAGAGAGCCCAGGCCCCATGCTCAATCTCCTTGCAGAGATCTGGAGCATGGAGATTTTTCCTGCTGGCTCTCTGCACTTAAAGGGAAAGCTCCATTTGAGTGCGGAGAGCCCAGGCCCCGTGCTCAATCTCCGTGCGGAGATCCGGAGTGTGGGGCTTTTTCCTGCCAGCTCTTTGCCTAAAAGGGAAAGCTCCCTTTGAGTGGAAAGAGCCCAGGACCTGCACTCTATCTCCACACAGAGATCCGGAGCGCAGGGCCCTTTCCCGCCGGCGGGAAGGGGCGGGATGGACTCAGATGCCAGCTGGAATGCTGTTCCAGTGTGTTTCAGCTGAAAAAGGACCCTGTGTTTATCTAATTCCCTCTTGAAGCCATCCATGCTTGTAGCCGCCGCCACCTCCTGTGGTAGTGAATTCCATGCGTTAATCACTCTTTGGGTGAAGAAGTACTTCCTTTTATATGTCCTAACCCGACTGCTCAGCAATTTCATGGAGTGCCCACGAGTTCTGTGGTTCATCAGCACCATTGTTAATTTTAGTTAATCTGAATCTCTTAAGGTTTGATGTTAGACCATTTACATTCAGTGAAAGCACTCTTAAAGACCTATCAATTTTCTTTGTTTTTTTTAATCTTAGGCCTCCCTGGCTGTGGGTACTTTACTTTATTTATTAAGAGAAACCCTCCCCCCCCTCCCCTGTGAATGAGACATATGTTTGGATGAAGATATCATCCCATCTTCCCACCTTCCAGAGTGTATGCACCCCAAACCTCCCCTTCCTTCTTATTCCTAAAGTTGGCTAATTAAACTTTTAAATACTTCCCTTTAAGTGGTATATTTGTGAGAGTCCATCCTCTGCCTTTTATCCCTTCTAGTTGAAGTTCCTTCACCCGAGTCATCCGCATCCTCCATGGTTTCTTCCTTTCTCTGGTTTGTCAGGTCTTCTATGTTGATACCCAGTTGCCTGCAGAGTTCTCTTGCTTCCTTGAGGTTCATGCTAACAACCTCTTGCCTTCTTTGAATATTATTATTGAAGCTGGATACCCCCATGAGAATTTGATATTGTTATCATATAGTTTTTGCCCATAGGGCCTCATTTGGTTTTTCTTCCTAATCGTTTCTTGGCAAAAATCCTCTCTCACCCAGACCTTTTTCCCTCTGAAGGCCAAGTCCTTCTTTTTTTTCAAGGTCTTAAAAACTTCCTGCTTTAACTTTTCTCTTGTAAATTTGATTATAACATCCCGTGGGGCTCCTCCTTCCTTTCTCCTTTGCAATCAATGGGCTCTTTCAATGTCTTGGGGTTCCACCTTAACCCCATTTTCTTCTATCCATTCTCTAAGTGTTCATTCTAAAAGCTTATTATTTATCTCTTCAGAAATCCCTGCCAGGATAAGGTTTGCTCTTCTGTTCTGGTCTGATAACTCTGTAAGCTGGGTAGTTAACTGTTCTATCTTCTGTTTGTTGTGTGACACCAGCTGATTAGCAGCGTTTGCTGTCTGCTTTATTTCTTTAACCTTGGCTGCCAACTCTGTAATAGCATCTTTTACTGTCCTAATTTCAGCTTTTATCTGTTCGTGAGAAGTTATCATCATATTTTGGAATGCAGACAGTTGCTCAGAGAGTTCTTTTATTGTTTTGGCCATTGCTCTCGCTATCTTCCGGAGCGTCAGATAAGGACTGAGTTTAGCCTGCATGTTGCCTCCTTAACACAGTAATAAATAAATGCTATCTTACCCTCTGAGGTCTCAAAGAGGAATTCCTGTATTCGCCAGAGGTTCGTACGTCAATTCCTTCTTTTAATTATCCTTGCAGACAGACTAATTACATTCTTTTTGAGCTTTTAAGATAATATTTCTAAGGAGAGGTCGGGCAAACAACCGGCTTCCTCAGCGCATGAGTACAATCTCCAACTTATCCAGGCACTTTCTTAATACCCATCCTCTTCCCCCACCTGACAGCACAGGAAAGGGGGGGGGGAATAGCTACTCTATGCCTGGCTCTCCATTCCCTGCTTTCTGTTGTATATGTTGTCTCAGCTTCTTTTCACATCATTTCATTTTACCTTCCTCATTCAGTGGCAGCAGATTGTTACAGATATATTTCTAACACAAACTTACTGCTTTCCAGATCCTGGGATTGAGTCTTTTTCTCTGTCCCGTCTCCCCTCCTTTGCAGTAATAATAATTTTAAAATGCCCCCAGTAATGGGTTGTTTCTCTTTCCCCAACCATGCAAGTTTCATATATTTGCAAACATAAAACACATGGAGGAAGAAGAGGGAGGAGGTAGATGATAAGGAGCACGAGGATAGTCTGGTTTCTGTAATTCACCAGTGACCTGATCTCACAGCAGAAATAACAGTTTAACAACCATCTGCTGGCTGTGGGCTCTGTGACCCCCCCCCCAAAAAAAGACACACATCATCCTCTAAGAGGTAACCATTGGCAAGTTTTCTGTCATTGCAACCACCCAATGTCACAGCTTACCTTCAGAAACAGGGCTTTAAACTGCCAAGGCCTTCTTCTCTCCCCCCCTTGCTCACTCTCTCCACCTTAAACTTATTGACACAATAATAACATAATCCCACATTCATGCAAAATCCTGACACAGCCTCTCTCCTCCTTCATCTCTCCCCCCTTTTATTCTTCTTTCCTCCTGGCTTGCACTATCACCACTTTTCTCTCTTTCCCCTCACTCCCTTCTCCTCTCTAATAATTGCATGTTTTGTGTTATTGTTTGTAGTGGGGAAGAAAGTGGAACAGGGAAAGTGTCTTGCAAGGCATGGGAAACCATAGAGTCCAGGTTTCTCAATGGTGCCACTATCTTGCTAAATTGTGATCATGGTTGAGCACCATAGCACTCAACATAGAACATTTTTAAAAACTCTCACACACATGGGGAAAAGGGGCAGGGAAAGAAAGTGGCATTTCAGGAAGTGGTACTGAGCCTTTCACACAGCACACCACAGCAATTCAGAAGCGCAAGGAGGGGGTTGAAAATGGAAGAAAACAGTTTACATCAGCAATGGCTCAGACACGTTTCCCCAACAGGACACAGGCAAATTTATCTGAACAGGTAAATTAATTCCATTAGCAGACAATTACTAAAATGGGTCTGTCTGAAATGTCAGAAAAATTCCATTAGTGACCAGTTACTAAAACGGAATAGGTAGGCTATCTGAAAAGGGCCAAGAGTTTTAAAGTCTGTAGACGAAAGACAGGAGGGCCCGGCATGATGGGGTTGTGAAGAGTCGGACTCGACTGTGCAACTGAACAACAACAAGAATACACAACCATTTGCCAGTGGCACTTATGGTGCACAACCAGTTGCGTTCACTATGTAAAAAAATACTTTTGCATATCTGCCATAATCCATCAGGTCACTGAACCATTAGTTCTGTATTGTCTGCAGTGTCTTTGCTAGGGGTAGATCACTACATAATGAAACAAAATGAGGTGATGGCCTCTAATGGTGGACTTTGGGTCTCTCCAATGCTAACTACCTTATCTAGTACAGAGATAAAATGTATTGTGTAGCCAGTACAATTTAAAAACAGTGTACAAATTAGACAACTTACAGCACTGGAATTTTGAGTTAGTTTTTGTTATAGCAGCCTCTAAAAATCTGCACATTCAGTATTTAAATTAATACAATCTTAAATATATAGAGTACTCTTGGTTGGCATCTCCATTAAATACCCATTGCCTCAAATCACAGTTGTTCTCTGAAGATAACTACCTTATCATCATTACTGGCCAAGTTCAGACTGGCAGTTTGGCCCAATATAGGTCTGCTTTGCAAGCGGATTAGGAGAGCCCGTTCACACAGCCACAGCTGCCTGGTGTTGCCGTGCCTCATTCACCCCGTCCTGAAGCACTTTCATCCCACTTTAAAAAGGTACCTGGTGAAACCAGTGTCAAGCCATCTGGGTGTGCATTCATCCCTCTTCCTGGCAGTGTGGATGCAAATAAGCCGCACATCAAGTGGCGCTGGTAAAGTGAACCCACTGATCTGACTGCTGCACCCATGTGCCCATACACCCATGTGACTATGCGCAGGTTGGCATAACAGACTAAAGCCATGTGTCACCATGCTGCTGCCAGGGGCAATCCCACAGTGTGAATGCTCCATTCCACCTCATCCCCGGTATGGTCCCACATCAGTCTACACAATGGAAAGCCCACGACAACTGAGCCCGGTCTTTTTGCCCCACTTTCCTTGCACTTCATTTTGCCACTCTGTCCTCAGCCATTGTTACTGAGTCCCCCTCTGAGCATGCCACGCTGTATTTAAAGACAACTAGAAAATATACAGAGGAGGAGCATTGAGTGTTCCCAGGTGTCAGTGAGAAGCAGTAGCTAGAGGTGAGAAAAGAGAATTGGAGGCAAGAAATAGTGAGCAGGTGGTAGCCAGGGGCAAAAGGCTCAAGGGTGGCATCCCTTGTCAAGCTACTGTCCATGCAAAGAAAAGTCTTTACCGACAACCTTTACCCAGGTTCCTTTAACTGGAGATGCCAGGAGTTGGATATGGGATAACTACAGTAGTTGTACACTGCAGTGTAGTTGTACGCTACAACTAAGCTACAGCCTTCATAATATTCTCTACTTAAGCCATATGATATTCAGGATGGATGAAACAAGAAATCATATTGGTAGATCTGAAGGAACCTTATTAATCATCACATTTTCATCTATCACAGAAAGAGAGAGAGAACACAGTCAGCTTAGTTATTCTCAGTAGCTGTTCTCTGCATTTCAGCACATACTGACAGCCATTTCAGACATCATTGGTATTCATTGAGCATATAGAAGATGAGAACCAGTAACTTCCAAACACTCAGCTAAAATATTTGAAGTGTGTGTGAATACAGGTAAAAAACAATTTTCTGACTGCACTGAGACAGTTTTTATAAAAATATATGTGGATTGATTCTCTTCAGACTTTTAGCTGAATGCATAGAGATTGGGTGCAGGGCCAATGTGCCCAATCTTCTCCCCTACCATGCAGTGTACACTGAACATTATCTGAAAAGGGGCTTAGCACAGGTAAAGGTGAGACTTGCTGACAAGAAGAAAAGCAGCATATAATTATTTTAAAACAATATAATTAAATAAATAAGATTTCTAATGTATATATGCCCTAATTTTTCCACGTATGAAAGGCAAGTGCCTTAATTATTAGACTATCTACATCTTGATATCACTGTAACTAACTTCTCAGTTTGGAACAAATCTTTAATATCTTAATCTGAGAACACAAAGTCAAATACAATAATGAGTCATATTACAGAGAATGCAATGTAACACTCCCTGGCAGCCAGTCATTAATTCCATATGCCACATAATTACACACACCCACTAATTTGTCATATGAGAGATTTAAGGTGGGGGGGACTCTCAAATGTTCAGTTTCAGAAGTTAAGATTTGCAAACAGTTTATTGCTGAACTTGCCAATAGCATTGCACATTGATGGCACTCAACACACACATAAGCAGTGATAAATCTAAGTAAATGAAATCACTAATCCAAGATCCTGATCCTGACAGAATATTTCTCAAGTAAAGTTCAGTGAATTATTTTCTCTCCTCCAGGTCCTCAAATTTTCTTAATTTAGGCCTAACTCAATTTTATACTGTTCTTCAAAGTCACAGATTATGTGGCTAAACTGTCACAATCTGTAAAAGAAACTAAAATGTGACTTTGCAGAACAATTAAAAAATGAGTTGGGAATATGGAATATTTTATTCGGTAAATTTTTAAATACTTCAGTAAAGTTTAATAAAAATCACTATTATGTCAGATTTCCTTTTCTCTTCTTCACTTTACCATTTTTAATCAATTGTTTGCTATCTTTATTAATTGGTTTTCAAGGTTGATTTAATGCAGAAAACATGCAGGCTCTCTCATTATCTTTCTGTTTAAACCAGCCAGCCATTTTCTATTCAAAATATGTAGCGGGATGATTGGCACTTTACTGTTAAGACTTTGTTCTCTTTAGCATTCTGTGATGGTACTGAATTTTTTTTGTCCTAGATAGCTATGAACAGGGAAAACAAAAAGATAAGCAATCATAGCAAAATATTACATTTCCCACAAGTCATGGACACTGTGAATTCTGTGACAGGAAGATTTAGTTATTATGTTATTAAATGGCATTGGAGCATTAGAATACTTCGAGCTTTGATTGCTTTAATGCAGGAGAGTGCAGGAAAGATCTTTTTATCTCAAACTCTGAACATTTCAATAGATGTCATGTTTTGGAATTAGTCATGCAATCTGCTAAACAACAGCACACTGCAGTGGTCTCATAACCACAGAACAGCTAAACAACATTCATGGATCTCTGAACAAAGAAGGCTTTGTTCAGGAAGTTCAGATGTCACTAATCCAAAGAGTTTATAATTGCCAAAATGTTTTGCATTTTCATAATCTATCTGAAAGTCCTTTAAAATCAGTCATTGTTTTGAAGACCATACATAGCCACTGATGCCATTCAAAGTTAGATTTTCTATATATACTTTTATTTCCTTTAAAATATATTATTTTTAAATTTCTCCACTTTCTGCACCTGGAAATATTTCTACCGCTGAAACCTTTTACACTCCTTACCAGTCCTACTAAATCTGTTAACATGCTTGAAAAATAAGTTGTTAATCATTAAAGGCTTGAATTAATAATGCCATGAGAGAATTTCAGTGCTTTTTGTTTGTTTGTTTTTGTTTTTAACAAACCTAACAGAGTCCTCATATATTTATATGAAAGATAGGAATTCATTAACAGAAGCCTTGATGTCCTGCATAGGGAAGAAGAGACTAGTCAAAGGGACAACACTGTGGTTGACTGTCCTAACAAGACTACTCAGAGTGCTACAGCATAACCCCAAAGGCATAGAGAGAGACAGTATTCAGTGTCATTAGAACTAAGGAATCGATTCCAGGTCCTTGCAATGGAGGCAGATATGGAAACACTGCCAGTGGATATCACAAACACAAGGAAGACAGAGAGAGGAGGACAGGGAGATATGAAAAAGGGCACTGAAAAGAAGATGAAGAAGTAGAAGGAGGAGGAGGAGATTGGATTTATATCTCACCCTTCACTTGGAGTCACAGAGCAGTTTACCTTTACCTTCCCCTCCCCACAACAGAAACCCTGTGAGGTAGGTGTGGATGAGAGAGCTCTTTCAAGAACTGCCCTTTCAAGGACAGCTCTTGTCAGAACTATGACTGATAAGAAAAGGAAGGCATGTTGGCATGTAAACAATGAATTCTGTGCAAGATGACAGCTAATCAGACTGATCAAAGTGATCTAGGTGACAGCTAGGAGTCACGTGACTGGACTGATTGCATCAGACTGTAGGAGGTGCTACATGACTCAGCATCTCTACTCTCATTGGACATGGGACTGTATATATTCTGAACTGTTCCTAGCAATGTATGCCAGTTTGGTATCAGGTTGCATGGCGAAGCACTTTGTCAGTGAATATAACAAATGCTTTGCTGTAAAGGACTGTGTGTGTATATATTGTAAATAAACTGTAAATAACTCTGCACCAAGCTGGACATGCACAGGACATTATTTGCACCACCGTCAGGGTTATGGACCCAGAGTGGATGCTGCTGTGCTGATCTGTGGAATCTCTACCAGAGTTGGCAAGGTGAGCTTCAGAGACTGCAGTTGTGTGGATGTCTGCTGCTATGCCAAGTGACGCAGAGGATTCTGATACGCAGTCTGGTGGTGGAGGCGACCTTTCTCCTTCTGACCATGAGGAGTTGGAGGAACAGAAGGCGAGTGACCAGGACATGCCGGAGAGTGAGTACATCATGGCACAGGCAGCGACAGCCCTGCTGGTTGATAAATTCAACTCTGACAATTATGCAGTTTGGTCGCTCCGAATGGAGCATTATCTCAAGAGGGAGTCTGTGTGGAATTATGTTGCTTCTTCCCCACAAGCTCTGACAGCTGGTGATACTGCCAAGGACCAAAAGGCCTTGGCAACGATTATATTCAGCGTTGTCAATGACCAGTTAGTTCATAGGTCAGGCAAAGAAACTGCAAAAGCTGCATGGGACAGTCTCAAGTTGGTGTACGTGCAACAGACTGTTGGGTCTTTGATATCCCTAACAAGATGGTGTTACAGAATGGTAATGCAACCTGGCCAGTCAGTAAGATCTCATTTCAACTCACTGACTACCTGTTTCTAGCTTCTTGCACAGAGAGGCAAGCAAATCTCTGACCAAGATCAAGTCTACATTATTTTAAGCTCTTTGTCAGAAAAATATGATCCAGTAATAACAGCCCTTGAGTCCGTGGAGACTGCAACATTAACACTTAGTTATGTTACTGGACGCCTGCTAGACAAAGAAGCTCATTATCTCCAGAGAGAACTGGCTGCTGACCAGACCAGGAACTGTGCCAAGCCAGAGCGGAGGGCGAGAGCCGACAGCTGTGCCAAAGCTAGCTGTAGTAAGCAACCAGTCGCTTTGAAAGTCAGAAGATGTTACATCTGTGATCTACAAATCACCTGAAAAAGGAATGTTCGGCAACACAGCGAAGCGGAGGTGAAAAAAAGTCTCACTTTGTGCCTAATCAGCAAGCCACTTTGGTAGTGGCAAATAAGCCTTCTGCTGGAAACGTTTCGATTATAGATTCGGGTGCTTCTCAAATGTTTGCCCGGGACAAAAGTTTGTTGCAGGATGCACAGCCTTCTACTCTGTATCACATGAGTTTGGCTGATGGACACTCTGCAGATGTAGCATGCCAAGGGAATGTTTTTTCCAGACCTAAATCATTGCTTTGAGAATGTGCTATGTGTTCTTACCCTTAAAAACAACTTGTTGAGTATATGTGCCTTAGACAAGACTGGTTTCAGTGTTATGTTTAAAAACCAATCCTGTAACATTCTCAAGGGTGAAAAAATATTAGCAGTGGGGAAATTGAAAAATAATGTGTAAATGGGTCTGCACAGGCACAGTCAGTCATTAATAAGAGTCTGCATGACAATTGTATCCATTTATTGCATAGAAGGCTAGGTCATGCCAGTTTTGGGGTTGTAAATAAGACACTTGCCCTACTTGGCAAAGAAACAATGAAGAATTGCAAAACATACTTAGACTGTGATGTCTGTAAGCAGTGCAAATCAAAGGCACACTCAGTGGCAAAACAAAGTGAAAGGGTGACAGAAAAGCCTTTAGCTCTAGTTCACACCAATGCTGTGGGACCATTTCCTAATAGTCTTTCTAGGTGGTGGTATGCACTCGTCTTGGTAGATGATTCTTCACATTTTTCTTGGGTTTATCCACTCCAGAAAAAGTCTGAAGTTTGTGCCACAATTAAGACATGGGTGAAGCATGTGCAAAAACAATTGAAACATGAAATTTGTGTGCTCCAGTCAGACATGGGAGGGGAATTCATGTCGGATGAGTTGGCCCACTGGCTGAGAACTCATGGAATAAAACATAGGGTAGCCAATGTAGCCTCTTCCCAAGAGAATGGTGTTAGGAAAGGAAAGGAGGGATTCTCCAAACAATGATGCATTCAATGTTAACAGATGCTGATCTGCCTGTAGCATTTTGGGCAGAAGCTATAAAAGCATCCTGTTATGTCTTCAACAGAATATGGTCTCAAGCCATTGATGATATCCTCTATAGAGTGCTATATGGCAAGAACCCTAGTCTGAGTCATTTAAGAATATTTGGCACCAGGGCCTGGGTAAATATCCCTCTTGCACAAAGATGAAAAGGAGAGCTAGAGCAAAGAAGCTTACATTTTTGGGATACCAGACAGGGATGAAGTCTTACCACTTTACAAACCCCAATAACATGCTAAGCTTCAGTAGGTCTGCCAGTTTTTGCAAGGATGCAAATTGGCTTAGGATTCATGCCAATCAACTACCTCCCTCAGTCTTGCTACCTCTGACAGATGGTATTGATAACACATCAGAGGTGAAACAGGAGATATTGTCTCCGGCGCCCTCAGCTCCTGAGAGTGTGCAAAGTCAGCTCCTGAGAGTGTGCAAAATCACTTCCTAGAGTATCTTCTAGGGCAACAAAAGGTATTCCTCCAAAATGTTATGGTATAACTGTAAATCATGTATTTGTGAAAGTGCCAAAGGATTATAACGAGGTGTTATCTCTGGACACAGAGGAAAAGAATGCTTGGCTGCAAGCCATGGAGGCAGAGTACAATTCATTAGTATCATATAACGTGTTTTCACTAGCTAAACTGCCTGCTGATAAGAAAGCATTGGGATGCCGATGGCTGTATAAATTTAAGAATAAGCCAAACGGGAAAATGCAATGCAAGGCCCGTTTGGTTGCAAGAGGTTTTTCTCAAATAGAAGGGCAGAATTTTGATGAGTCATTCGCTCCTATGGTGAGAGCAGGGACAATTAAGGCAACATTGACCAAAGCAGGAATGCAAAGAATGTATGTTAACCATTTTGATTTTGACACTGCTTATCTCAATGCTCCAATACAGGAAGCGCTCTATTTAGAGCAAATTCCTGGATTTACTTGCCAGAATTTGCATTTAGTATTAAAGCTGCACAAGGCTTTGTATGGGTTGAAACAAAGTGCTCATGCTTGAACAGAATATCTCAGCAAGGTATTTATTTATTTATTTATTTATTCATTCATTCATTCATTCTTTCAATTTATACCCCGCCCTCCCCGCAAGCGGGCTCAGGGCGGCTTACATGGGCTTGTCGGCCAATAATATTACATTAAAATCACTAAAACAATTAAAACAGTTTAAATACTTAAAATACATTCCTAGCCTAACAACTTACAAATAGCTTCCAGTGACATATGATCAGATTATCAGGCAGTGGCTCAGTGATAAAACTCCCTTTTACCCCTGCCTCCCACCAGGGTCGATCCAGGCCAGACTACATCAAGTTGGTAAGCTGATGGATGGAATCATTGGATGGTGTCTCCTATTCAAAAGCCTGGCAGAAGAGCTCCGTCTTGCAGGCCCTGCAGAACTGCATAAGGTCCCGCAGGGCCCTGATCTCCTCCGGGAGCTCGTTCCACCAGATAGGAGCCACCACCGAAAAAGCCCTGGCCCTTGTTTTGGTCAGTCTAGCGGCCCTAAGACCTGGGACCTCTAGACGGTGGGCTGTTCCAGACCTCAGTGTCCGCTGGGGTATATACGGAGAAAGGCGGTCCCTAAGGTATGTTGGACCCTGGCCATATAAGGCTTTATAGGTAAGAACCAGCACCTTGAAGCGAACTCGGTATACTATAGGCAGCCAGTGCAGTGCCGCCAGCACAGGTCCGATGTGGTCTCGACGTGCGAGGCCCATCAGCAACCTGGCCGCAGCATTCTGCACTAGCTGCAGCTTCCGGGTTAACCCCAAGGGCAGCCCCATGTAGAGAGAATTACAGTAGTCCAACCTCGAGGTGACCGTCGCGTGGATCACTGTGGCCAGGTCATCCCGATCGAGATAGGGAACCAACTGCCACGCCAGCCGTAGATGATAAAAGGCCGACTTAGCAGTGGCTGCTACCTGGACCTCCATTGTCAAAGAGGCATCCAGGAGCACTCCCAAACTCCTAACCCGCAACTCTGACACCAATGGTGCCCCGTCGAAGCTCGGGAGTGGGAGCCCCCGCCCCAACCCGCAACTCCCCAGACACAGGACCTCCGTCTTCGCCGGGTTCAATTTCAACCTGCTCAGCCTGAGCCAATCAGCCACGGCGTACAACGCCCGGTCTAGATCTTCTGGGCCAGAGCCTGTCTGGCCGCCCAACATCAGATAGAGCTGGGTGTCATCAGCATACTGGTGACAACCCAGCCCAAACCTCTGGGCAATCTGGGCAAGGGGGTGCATATAGATGTTAAACAGCATCGGGGAGAGCACTGCCCCCTGAGGCACACCGCATTCAAGCGGGTGCCTCATGGACTGCTGCTCCCCTAGCACCACCCTTTGTCCCCGACATATTGACTGAGCAAGGATTTAAACAGAGTGTAGCTGATCCTTGTCTATACAGCATTAACATTTATGGGAAAACTTGTTATTTACTGGTGTTTGTGGATGATATTTGTTTTATATATCACACTGAAGAACAGTTCACTAAATTAATTCAGGGATTGTTCAAAATCAAAAATCTTGGGCCCATTCAGAATTACTTGGGTGTACAAATCACCAAAAGTGATTGTGGGTACTTTGAATTGAGTCAGGAATCCAAAATTCAGCAGTTGCTGGATAAGTTTGATATGTCAGAAGCGCATAGTGTACTTACACCAATGACTACTAGTTATTGTAGAGAACCAGATACTGAGGTATTCTCTGACAAGGAATTGTATCAATCATTGGTGGGCTCTTTATTATATATCACATGCTGGACACATTCTGACATATGAATTGCTGTGCACTGGTTATGTCAAAAATGTGCTTGCCCATACAAAAGGGATTGGGTGGCTGCTAAAAGAGTTCTTAGCTATTTGAAAGGAACTATCAACAGCAAACTAGTTCTGAGAGCAGACAAGGAACATGAACTATTGACTTTTAGTGATGCTAGCTGGGGTGAAAGATCTGATGGTAAATCTACTTCTGGGTATGCAATATACATGTATGGAACTTTAGTTTTGTGGAAATCTCTAAAACAAACATATGTTTCCACTAGTTCTTGTGAAGCCAAGTATTCAGCACTCAGTGATTGTATTGTGCAACTAGAATGGTTCCATCAGTTACTCAAAGATCTAAATATATCTTGTAAACTGCTGTGACTATAATGTGTGACAGTTTTGCAGTACAACACTTGGCAGGAAATCAAGGAATTCGCACAAGAAGCAAACATATCAACATCCGATACCAAAAGGTGCAGTCTGCTGTGTCTAAAGGGTTTGTATCTCTACTGCACTGTGCATCGGAACATAATGTAGCTGATGTGTTTACCAAATGTTTGCCTGGACATAAATTTGAACATCTCAAATGTGAGTTGTGTCTGACCCGCTGTATCTTGGGAGGCATGTCAGCATGTAAACAGTGAATGCTGTGCAAGATGACAGCTAGTCAGATTGATCAAAGTGATCTATGTGACAGCTAGGAGTCACATGACTGGACTGATTGCATCAGACTGTAGGAAATGCTACATGACTCAGCATCTCTACTCTCATTGGACATGGGACTGTATATATTCTGAACTGTTCCTAGCAATGTATACCAGTTTGGTATCAGGTTGCATGGCGAAGCAATTTGTCAGTGAATATAACAAATGCTTTGCTGTAAAGGACTGTGTGTGTATATATTGTAAATAAACTGTAAATAGCTCTGCACCAAACTGGAAGTGCACAGGACATCATCATTTGCACCACCATCAAAGCATTGGTCATAGGTGACTCCCTGCTGAGGGGTATGGAATGTCACATGTTCAGGCTTGACCCTTGACAAGAGGTGTGTTGCTTGCTGGGGCAAAAATTAAAGGTATAACAGACAGGATCCCTAAACTCATCAAACCTATGGAGCATTACCCATTCATGATGGTCCATGTTGGAACCAACAGCATGGCTGTGAACAACATCAAAAGCATTAAGACTGACTATGAAGCTCTTGGGAAAAAGCTGAAGGTAGGGGCAAAGGCGGAGTTCTATTTTATCCTTCCTGTCACAGGAAACAGAATATGATGAGAGCAGACAATAATGGAGGTGAACCACTGGCTGTGTTGGTGGTGCTGGCAGGAGTGATTTGGATTCTGGGAACACGGACTAGGTTTTCTGGATGGCAGCATGCTAGCAGATGATGAACTTCACCTGTCAAGGTTAGGGAAGAGGGCTTTAAACTCACACCACAAGGGGAAGGAGATGACCAACACAGGGATTTAAATGGAGAGCAAATAGCAAAGGCTCACCTGGAGCCAAAGGTGCAGGGCTTCAAGTGTCTATGTACCAATACCCAAAGCTTGGGCAATAAGAAGGAAAAGCTTGAGATTCTAATAATTTAGTAGGCATTACGGAGACTTGGTGGGATGATTCTTAGGACTGGAATGTAACAGTAGATGGATATGAGTTGTTCAAGAAAAACTGAAAAGGTTAGAAGAGGAGAAAGAGTGGTTCTGTACGTGAGGAGAGGGTTTGTTTGTCAAGAAATACTGGAGGGGAGGGGGACAGCCCAGTGGAAAGTATCTGGGTCAGGATAAGGGAACAAAGGACAAACAGTATTGTGGTTGGAGTCTGCTACAGACCTTCTGACCAGGATGAAGAGGTGGATGCTACCTTCCTTGAACAGCTTGACAGTGTATCCAAACAATATCACCTGGTAGTTATGGGTGACTTCAGCTTCCCTGAGGTGTAATGGGAGACAAAGTCTGCAACTTCCTGACCTGTCTGGATGATAACTTCCTTCATCAAATGGTGGAAGAAGCTACGAGGGGCTCAGCCATACTACACTTAATACTGACCAACAGGCAAGAGATGGTAGATGGGGTGAAGGTGATGGGGACTTTAGGGGAAGTGAACATACCCTGCTAGAATTCCTTTTGCTGTGGGAAACCAAGGAATTTCATAGCTACATGTATATGTTAGATTTCAGAAGGGCAGATTTTAATAAACTTAGGGGCTTAATGAGAATTATTCCATGGGCAAGACTGCTGGAAGGGAAGGGAGCAAGTGAAGGATGAGCTCTCCTAAAACAAGAGCTCTTCTAAGCTCTGGCTATCATTATTCCAACAAGAAAGAAACATGGTGGGGATCCAAGAAGCCAATGTGGATGAACAGGGAATGGCATGATGTGCTAAGGGAGGAAAAGGAAATGTTCAAGAAACGGAGGCAAGGACTTACCTCTAAAGAAGAGTATCTGTGGGTTGCTAGGCTCATCAGACAGGCCAAAGCTCACAGTGAGCTAAAGCTGGATCAAGGGAATGCTGTTGATATTGTTTACCTGGATTTCAGTAAAGCTTTTGACAGGGTTCCCCATGGTGTTCTGGCAGGTAAATTAGAGGACTGTGGACTGGACTCTAGGATAGCTAGATGGATAGGGAACGGGTTGGAGAACCACTCTCCAAGAGTAGTTGTCAATGGCATTTCATCTGAATGGAGGGAGGAGTCCAGTGGGGTGCCATAGAGCTAGTTCTGGGCCAAATAATTTTCAATATTTTTATAACTGATCTGGATGATGGTGTGTAGGGGCTACTCATTAAATTTGCAGATGATGCCAAATTGGGAGGAGCAGAAAATAGAATTCAATGAGATCTGAACACACTGGCAAAGTGGGCAGGTGTGAACAAGATGCAATTTAACAAGAATAAGTCCTGAGTTTTACATCTGGGTAACAAAAATGAGGAATATGCATACTGGATGGGGGATACATTTCTGGGTAGCAGTGTGTGTGAACAAGATCCTGGTGGACCATAAGTTAAATATGAGCAGCCAGTGTGATGAGTTTACAAAAAAGGCTAATGTGATCTTGGGGTGTATCAACAGAGGCATAGCATTCAAATCGCAAGATGCCATAGTCCCGCTCTACCCTGCATTGGTCAGGCCACCCCTGGAGTATTGTGTGCAGTTCTGGAGGCCTCACTTCAAAAAGGATGTGGACAGAATGGAGCAGGTACAGAGGAGAGTGACAAAGATGATCAGGGGCCTAGAGACCAAGCCCTGTGAGGAAAGGCTGAGGGACTTGGGAATGTTTAGTCTAGAGAATAAAAGGTTGAGGGGGGAACATGATTGCTCTCTTTAAGTATTTGAAGGGCTGTCACTTAGAGGAGAGTAGGGAGCTGTTCCTGCTGGCAGCAGAGGACAGGACTTGCAATAATGGGTTTAAGTTAAGGGCAGGAAGGTACTGGCTGAATATTCAAAAAAAATGTTTTTACAGTAAGAGCTGTGCAACAGTGGAATCAGTTGCTTATGGAGGTGGCGAGCTCCTCCTCACTGGCAGTCTTTAAGTAGTGGCCAGACAAACACTTGTCAGGGATGTTCTAGGCTGATCCTGCATTGAGCAGAGGGTTGGAGTAGATGGCCTATATGCAGGCCCTCACAGAGGTCAAGAGTGACCCGGGCCACTTCTATTTTTACACCCCCCCCCCCAGTAAATTAAAAAATGAAGAAGTGCAAAAACAATGATACAAAATCAGTACTATTATATTTTAAATGTTTACATTTAATACAATAAGGAAAAGAATATTGTAAGACTTTGTAACAAATGTACCCATTTTTATTTAACTTGTGATTTAACATCAAAAGTGCAAATTTGAGGCCCCCTGAGAATGTGAGGCCCAGGCCAAATGGCCCTGCTGTCCCCCCCCCCCCCAGAGGCCCTGTCTGTATGGCCCCTTCCAGCTCTGTGATTCTATGATTCTATTTATTAGATTTTTTTATCCCACTGTTCCTTTAAGGAGCTCAGAACTGTTCCAGGTGATCAGCCATGTTGGTCTGAAGCAGTAGACTCAGTTTACTTCCCACAATTAGAAAAGATGACATATTTATTACTTTGCTGTCCTTTTCCTCTCTTAATTAAATCAAAACAACTGTTTCGCTTATAACCTTAGCTTGTTACTTAGTTTGAATATCTTACAGCATTTGCATCATGTTACATGTTAATTTGCTGTTCAGCCTGTATCGATAAGTTTGAAATCTAGCTTCCTTTCCAATGTATTTGACAAACTGAACATGCACACAAACACTCATACCTTGAAAAAACCTTTGCTGGTCTTAAAGGTGCCATTGGACTCTAAATTTCTTTTGGAGCTCAGAACTGTTTAACATGGTTGTGTCCTCCACTTTTCCTCTTGATTATAACCATATGGTGTAAGTTTGACTGAGAGAGTGACCGACCCAGGGTTACCCAGTGAATTGCATAGCTGAATGGGGATTTAAACCCTAGGCTACCTAATCCTAGATCAATAATATATAACACCGGAACCTTAACAAAATCTAATTTTCATTCCATAACCCATTGTGCTAATAAATAAGTGGATTAAATGACATTTAAGGACAAATGTGTTACACAATTTTACACACATGCAGTGCAACTCTAATAATGTTTACTCAGAATTAAATTCCATTGAGATCGATAGGATTCTTTCATAAGTGTCCTTAAGATAGGAGGCATAATGCTGTGTCAGTATTACTACTTTCTAGATAATAGCAGCCTGCACAGATTTCAAGGGGCCTTTGCTCAGCATGAACCAAGTCCCCACTCCGCTTACAGCACAAGTTGTGAAATGTATCAGATTAAAAAAAATGATATGTCTAAAATTGAGACCAAACTGATCTTG
The DNA here is from genome assembly GCA_029233225.1 of Lepidodactylus listeri. Lineage (NCBI taxonomy): Eukaryota > Metazoa > Chordata > Lepidosauria > Squamata > Gekkonidae > Lepidodactylus > Lepidodactylus listeri. The sequence goes on along the minus strand of JARCFY010000001.1, from coordinate 109,021,713 downwards.
AGACTATGCAAAGTAACCTCCCCCCCCCCCCGTTGCCACTTTAGCATCACCATCAGGTGTGACACAACATCCATAGATGACAGCCTTAGAATCAATTCAAGATTAAACTAGATGACCTTTTTTAAAAAAAAAACAAAATCTAGTAATGGATTCCCCATGTAACACGTACTTATATGTGTAAAATATGGCTGGAGAGGGTCATACTTGGGCAGAATTTAGAATGATTAAATTGACATTGGGACATCCATGACTGAATCATTCTGGCAATTTAAAAAAGCTACTATGCATAGAAATGCATCTGTCAGATATCAAAGTGCCATACTTTTACTTGTCTTACTTATATCAGAATGATTATAGAGTCAGATTCCAATCCATAATTACTGAAATGTTCTAGATGTTTTTATTTATAATTTTCCATAACTGGCTAGACTGTGGCTCTTTCCCGTATTGCTGCCACTACCAACCCACAATCAGTCAACTACTTAAAAAGCAGCTGTTCATGACTCCATAAGTTCATATGATGATTGATGATAATATTAGACATTCATTTTGTAATTATAATTCAACAGTCAACTGGCAAAACCTACACTTGATACTTGGTTACTCACATATTTCCCTTTGAAAGATGTCAGTTAACCTTCAGATTATAAAGACAAAAATAAAATATGAATTTCTTGACAAATGCTTACCCTACTGCAGGGGAATTTTAGGGGTCCAGTCCTCTTCCAGGGATCCCCAACCCCCTTAGGGTTCTTTTCTATGGGTGGGTGGAGTCTGTCTAGGGAACTCAGGCCTCCAGAGGGTGAGAAACATGGCAAGAACAGTTGCCTTAAACTGAAAGTATTTATTAACTCTAAAACAATACACAAATACCTGATAAAGTGTACACTTAAGTAGAGACAAGGAATTCCTGGACTGTGGACCGAGACCTCACTCAAGCCTAGGTGGCGTGTTGGCCAAGCAGCTCTGAACAAAGCCCAAAGCCTCCTTTTGAAACTCCTTTCAGCCAATATGAATCAAGGGAGGAGTTAATTAAAATATACCAAACTTGCCCAATACCAACCCATCTTAAGGTGAACAAAACCTATATAGCATAGAAAAACAGAAAGGCCCAGGCTCATTTAACCCCAAATTCTGCCATGCCACAGTTACCCCCCCTTTGAGACTCGGGCCTTTCTGTCTCATCTTTAAAATTTAGCCCACCCATCTCACTGCAACTGGTGTATGAGTGTGCTGGCAGGAAGAGGTTTGGTTTTCATACAAACAGAATTACATGAAGATATTACTGGTAAACAATTCATGATACAAAGCAATCCATAGCTCACTATGCATAGTCCCCCATTACCATGATCTTTATGAATGATCAGACCCACTCAGATACCTTTGGCAACCCACTCCAAAATTGAAAGGATTTATCTAAAGCCACATTATGAAACATATTAACTGCATCTTTAAGGTCCTTCAGCATAACTACAGTTCATCCAGAGGTATTTACATAAACAGTATTTCTGGTGAATTAAAGCTCACAGCAGGGTTCACTGTAATACATGACCCAATCTCCTCTAGTTTAACAAGTCCAAAACAGGGAACGAGATTGTGCTGGTTCATCCATTTGAAAAAAATGTTAAAGGTTAACAAAACAAATAACAAAAATAAAAGATAGGCAAAAGGCTTCTGAGACTCTGGTTCACTCATTTGTAGTGGTTGTGGGTATAATGTAGATAGATAGTATCTAAGGTAGGTAGGTAGGTGGGTAGATAGATAGATAGATAGACAGACAGACAGACAGACAGACAGACCCAGCTTTCATTTTGCCAAATTAGAAGAGGGGGTAGAGACACAAATTCATAGCCTGAACCCCAAATAATTTTTCTTATTGTGTCCATTACTGGACTGATTTAGATTGTTCAGAGTATTAAAATAACCAAGGGAGTTTATATTAAACACCAATAAAGGGAGAGCTCTTGTGTATGAAATTCAGTTTAAATTGTTGATTAAATAATCATTAATGGATATATTTGGTTGGCTATTTTCCAACCAGTAATCTAATTATAAGTGTTGGAGTGTAGAGTTTACACATTATCTGTCCTGATATTAAGTTATAACAAGATGTTCCTAAACAAGCGTGTTAGCTTTCCTGCTGTAAGAAGCTCCTGCTTTCCAGGTGGTTTTTTTATGTCGTTAAAAATTGTTAACTTTTCAGCATCAGTTCGGAATATTGATCTTCTCTAACACCTCCTGCTATTGGGTTTTAATCTGATGGCCATGAAGAACTTCGCCAGGCCTGAGGCCAGCAGCAGCAGCAATTGGGGTACATGGGCCTAGCTGCAGAGGCTGGGAACCTCACTGGGACTAGGAGCACCCCCTCCAACCCTGAAGCAACAGAAGCTACTGCTTCACACTTGGGCTCAGCGGCACCTCCTCCCAGTGCAAACAGAGCAAAACATGCTGTTTTCACTTGGAGGAGTACACCCCCCCCCCAAGAAAGGGAAAATGAAAGAGAGAGACAAAATTCAGAAAAGAGAAGGAGAAAAGGGGTGGGAGAGAGAAAAAGAAGCAAAGGTGGGGGGACTCACCTTCCCCACAAGCTTCTAGTGGATTCTCACTTGTACTTTTATAAGTATGCAATAATGGCTGTATGTAGGTGTGGCATTATATGTAGAATAACCAAGAGATACTAAGATTGTCTGGCAGCCAGAAGTTCTAGTTCTTTTAGCATTGTGCACCACTAGGTGGTGAGCTAGACATGTTTTTAAAGCAAGAAATATTTCAGAGGTGGTTTGCCATTGCCTGCTTCTACGTCAGGACCCTGGTATTCCTTGGAGGTTGCCCTTCCAAATACTAGCCAAGGCCAACCCTGATTAGCTTCCAAGATGAGATCAGGCTAGCCTGGGCTATCCAGCAGGTACATGCCAATGACACGAACTCAAAAGTAGCATGTTAATCCAAATATTTTTCATTGCAAATGCAGGAATAATTTGGAAACATGATCTTCTCTTAACTAGTGGGAGACTTGGAAGAGTCACAGGGAGGAAAATTCCATTTACCCTCTGCTGATCCTCAGTTTTCCCCCATTTTATTGTCCCCAGTTGCTGCTTTTGTTCCCATGCTTTCATTACCTGTTCCTGCTTCCACTTTCTCTCCCTTTCCTCCACTCACTGTTTTCACTCCCTCTTCCTTCTTCTTTCACTGATTTCATTATGTGCTGCCTACCACCCTAACTCCCTGCCCTAGTCATCCCCCCCCCTCCTGCTTCTTCCAGGTGCTGTTTTTGCTTCCCAAAACCTCCTGGCCTGCTGGCGTTTCTACCAGCAAATATCTTGAGACATTTTATGAGATTTTGGTTGGCATTTTCTGTTTTAAATCCTCCATTTTTTATTTAAAAAGTATTTTTCTGCAAACCTAGAGATCCCGTTTTTTAGAAATATCTCTCTTTTCAGTACTTGAACCCACTGTATGAGTTTTTGATTTACACTCTGAAGACTGGGTTCAGAGTTAATATGAGTATTGTAAGCATTACAGGCATTATTTTTGAACATCATGGCATCACTAAAAACAAATAGTTTATACTTGGCATCATCCTAAACACTGTTAAGGAGAATTTTTGGCATAGTATTGGCATAGGTAAAGGTTTCCCTTGTTCGAAAGCCAGTTGAGTATGACACTAGGGATGGGGTGCTCATCTCCATTTCCAAGCTAAAGGGTTGTCTGAAGACATTTCCATGGTCATGTGGCTGGCATGACTAGATGCCAAGGTGCACAGAATGCTGTTACCTTCCCACCAAAGTGGTGCTAGTTTATCTACTTGCAATTTCTTGCTTTCAAACTGCTAGGTTGGCAGGAGCTGGGGCCAGAGACAGGAGCTCACTCTGTCATGCAGCACTTGGGTCTCGAACTGCTGAACTACCAGTCTGCAGTTCAGCATCTTAACCACTTGAGCCACTGCAGCCCTAGTATTGGCATAGTGATGCTGTAATAAGAAGTCACTTTACATGTCTGCTTTACAAGTTTTAGCTTTGTCCTCCAGAGTTATTTCATGATATTGCAAAACATTATAATAATGGATTACTTCTGACAAGGACCCAAGTATTCCTGTGTATTAATTATAGAAGTGAAAACTAACTGCATTTATTTCAACATAATTGCTTGTTCATATGATTTTAAACCCCATTCTTTTGACAACTGATTAAAATGATCCAGGAAATATATTTTAGCACACATATGAGACTATCAACAAATTGGCGATAAACTGGTCATTCCCTGCATGCAAAGACCATAGTCCTTCTCCAGATCAGTGACTAACCCACACAGCTACAGGGGACAATTTACTCCTTATTAGTATTCCCATGGATTCAATCCTATGCACACTTTCTTTGTCACACCCCATTGAATTCAGTGAGATTTCCTTCCAAGAAAGAATGCATAGCATGAAGCTATTAGAAGGCTATACACTTCCTCTGGTATAATTCCACTAATTCATTAGAACGATTTCACAGTAAATGCTTTGAGAACTATAGCCTTAGAACATAAATACAACTTGAATAATATATATATTTAAATGTTATTTTGCTTGCTTCATTTGATGAAATTGCTTCATTCTAATAAGTTTTAATTTACCAGTCAGGCATTCAACATTAATTCCATTTACATTAGTCATCTCACCAAAACTCCTTGATTTCCCAAGGCTCCCATATTTTTCTACCAGGTTTATTAGTCCTGGAGTTCACATTTAATAGCTTTTTTGATTAAATGAGTATGTTATCATTATTGTTTTATATTCCCATTGACACCTTTAATTGTCTTTAGCTTCATATTTGTTAGCTTTCAAAGCCTTTCTTAAACAATCATCGAGCGTGATCCTATACATATTTGCTCAGAAAAATGCCCAATTATGTTTAAGCAAATGTGAATAGGATTTTAGCCTATTGACACACTATTTACATTTCTTAGCAATATTTAAAAATAATCTGAAAAGGAAAAATTCCTGTCTTATTTTGCCATTTAAGTTCCTGTAATAATTCTCTAAGCCAAACCAACATTAAGTCTTGAACTAAATTAAGAAAGACTATAAGCTGAAAAGAAAATACATTCTTTGCAGGATAAGAATAACCAATAATCCTTTTACAGCAAAGTTTACCTTCCTTGCTTCTCCAGGCTAGTGAAGAGTGGTTCTTTTAACTCTTCCAACTACTAATTTAAATTGTGATTTTTGAGGGAAAAAAAACTTCATAGCAGTGTTTTCTGGCAGCTGCTAAGGATTCTAGCACAATGCCCATCTGTGTTCAACAAAGATCTCCCAAAGGGATTTTCAAAGCAAATGCTATTTTTACTCTCTTTCATCATACTATTGACAATAAAATATATAACTTGGTCTTTTTTTAATGCTGTTCCTCAATTTACTGAAACATTCAATTGCACCTTTCATTCTCAGAAGCCAGGAACAAATAACACTGGACTGCCATTCAGGTACTTATGAACATCCCAGAAACAGGTGGGTAAGCACTGCCAGAGACCAAATGCTGAATTAGATGTTACCTGGATAGGAAACAGTATCATAAGTTTATTTGCAGCTTCCACTCAGTACCCTAATTTGCTCCAAATATGCTGTTAAAATAGTCGGGCGGGGGGGGGGGGGGAACGGAGTTGGGCAGTCTTCAGAGGACCTCAGTTTCAGGCAGCAATGGCAAGGGATGTAAGTACTGGTGTGCAATTTTTTTCCTGGTATATTTCAGTTCGGGTCTATTGGACCCATAAAAAAAAATTGGGATTCCCCAAAAAAACCCAGATTCCAATACCAGTAAAGTATTCAGATCTGGGATTTTTGGCAATCCAATAAACCTGAGAAGAAGAAAAAATGGGGGAAAACATTGCACATGCAAGCTGTACCAGCAGGAAGAAGTCCACTCCCTGCAAGCACAGCTGATCCTCGGGCTGGCTTCTCATGCAGCCCCATTTAAACAGGGTTGCAAGAGAAGCCAGCCTGAAGCTGAGCAGGTGGAGAGTGGACCACTCCCTGCCAGCATACCTGGTCTTTGGGCTGGCTTCTAGTATGGCCCCCGCTGCATGAGAAGCCAGCCAGAAGCTGTGCTGGTGGCGAGCAATCCACCTCCCGCAGGCACAGCTGATGCTTGGGCTGGCTTCTGTGGTTTCTTTAAATTTTAAAGGGATTGCAGTAGAAGCCTGGCAAATAGCTGTGATTGCTCCCACCTCTCCACTGGTAATTAATGAATATATCCAGGATTTGGGGGGGATTTTTTCCCCGGTTTCCCCCAAAATCTCAGATACCTTTCGGATGCCAAAATATACCCCCAAAATACCGATAAGGTATTTTCAGGTATATTTTTGGCTTGGGTAGATCCAAATGCACACCCCTAGATATGTGTGCCTCTGCTGACTGGATTTAAGCTGAGCAGATCCTTGCTTAGGGCTCAGTTTGGCCACTGTCCAGGATAGAAACCCATTGGGAACTTTCCTGGAAAGTTAAAGGGCCTAAAAGTAGCAGTTTTCTTACAAAGGAATTTCAGAGGGACATTAGAAAGAGACTGTGTTTTGCAACTGATAATGAAGCTCAAGACAATGCATCCACCTGGACTGAACTGAGACTTAGGTTTCCAGTCTCATTACCAATGCTGATTTCTCCATGTGTATCATCCCTCTGCATATCTCACCTAAATTCAATCACACCTGCTATTGTCATTCACCTGCTATTGTCATGTGCCTGCTAATGTCATTCATCATCTGAAATCACTCCACTTTCCAATATATAGGATAGATGGACTCCCATTATAGCTGTATCTGAAGAAGTGAACAGTAATTCACGAAAGCTCATACCCTGCCACATTTTTTGTTAGTCTATAAGATGCTATTGGACTATTGCTCTTTTCTGCAATTTCGGAAGGTTCAGGATTATGCACAGAACAGACCCTGTGCAAGCTAGAGGCATCAAACTCACACCGGACTTCCCCATTATGCTCCTATACATGCATTCCAACTTATGTGCAATTGAACTTAGGGGTTCCACATTATGGCCCCTAAAGAAGATGCCCCTGGAAAGTGCATTTGGGGGAAATGTCAGCCACAGGTTCAAACATGTATAGAATGGACTCCCTGCAAGCTACACACAGGGAATCTCACCCTGGCACTCCACTCCTCTACAATCCTTCCAAGTTGGGTGCAGATTCCATTTCTGGGGTTCCAGTTATGGACTCCCCACAAAAAAATTGTCTCCTACATTTATACCCTCCCACCCCTCTTGAGTGTAAACACCTCTGTGTGCCATGAGAGTGAAAGTAGGTGCAGATGATGTTCATTGTGGGAGAAAGAAGTTCTCCACCCCTTGCGTCCCACAGGCCTCCATCCCCACACACCAGGCCACTGGAGCCTGGCCCTAGAGGAGCATCCCCAGGGGTCTTGAAGGCTCCTTCCCCTGATTTGTTCCTGGGGCTCTCAACAGAGGCAGAAAAGTTGTTAGCTCTGCCCAGAGACACCAGCAGATACTGCTCACTCTTTGGAGAGGAGGACTCTGACAGCAGTGATTCAAAGGGCGGGGGGGAGGAAACCCACAGTTTGGAACCTTTTCTGCATCCTCCCTAGTGACTCCTGTGTGGCAGAGTGCCAGATGTGCCACACCCATATCTGGAGGGGCTCAGTTTGGCCACACACCATTTGGAAGAAGAGAGTTGAGGACACACACACCATTTGGGAGAAGGTCAGCCAGTCTTCTCCTCCTCTGTCCTCCGCAGACACTTGCAAAGGGTACACCCACTTGCAAAGGGTACACCAGAGGAAAGAGTAACAGCCAGTGGGAGGAAGAAGAGGCCCACTACCTCTCAGCAGGGAGAACCAGAGGGGGACAGGAGGCCTCTCCAAGAAAGGGGCATAACCCAGGAGCTGGGGCGTCCAGCTCAGGGGCTGGAACTGGTCTCTCTGGTTGTCTCTGGGGAGTGTCTTCAATGCCCATTTGTGGTTCTGGTGCTGTGGGATGAATGCCTTGGGAATCACAGCTGTTTCCCCCAGAGGTGTGCTGTCCTGGGTTGGCATGTCCGTGTCGGGTTCTCTGCTTGCATCTGGTGGGGCCTTCCTGCCACCCCCATACTCATCAGTTGACTCCTCCGGGTCATCTGGAATCACCCACCTCTGGAGGTTGTCAATGCGCCGCCTCCACACTTGGTCATCCTCCCTGGAGACCTCATAGGATAAGGGGCCCATTACCTGCACTACCCGGACCAGGACCCACTGAGGCCCTTTCACAAAGTTCCGAGTGAAGACAGGATCTCCTGGAAAGAACCTTTTTGGAGCCAGTCATGTCTCAGGATTGGCACTGTGCTCTGGGGTTCGGTCTGGATGTAGGCAGTCCAAACGGGTGGTTAGTCACTGGCCCAGCAGGAGTTCTGCTGGGCTGTGGCCTGTTGCAGTGTGGGGAGTTGTGCGCTGGCCAAATAGGAAGGCTGCCAGCTTGTGGTGCCAGTCACCTTTGTCCAGGCAGTGCAGGGCTTCCTTGCTTGTGCAGACCATCCGTTCCACCTGGCCATTGGTGGCAGGATGAATGGTGCTGAGCAGACATTCCAGATCCCGTAGTACTGGACAAACTCCATGAACTCTGCAGATGTGAAGGCAGTGCTGTTGTCAAAGACTAGGGTGTTGGGGATGCCATGTGTACTAAAGATCTTCCACATGGCCCAGATAGCTGCTTGTGATGAGGTAGAACCCATGGGAACCACCTCAAGCCATTTGGTGTAGGCCTCCAACAAGATAAAAAAGACCTGTCCCTGGAATGGCCTAGCAAAATCTATGGAGCCATGCCCATTGCTTGTAGGTGGACTCCCAAGGTCATATGGGGATGCTTGGTGACGCCAGCTGGGATTCCTGGCATTTGCAGCACCTTTTGACCATGGCTTCAATTTCCTGGTCCAACCCTGGCCACCAGACGTAGCTCCAGGCCAACACTAATTCTGATGATTCCCAGGTACGTATCATGTAGCACTGATAGGACACTTTTGCGCAGCAGGGGGCACGATAACTCTACTCCCCCATGTTGGAAATGTATGTGTTTGCAAGATCTCACATTCCAGTCATTATGTGGTTGAGACAGAAAGCGAACTTGAGGCTCCATGCACATCTTCTGGTTCTATTCTGGATCACTTCAGTCCACTCAGCCTGGAGGAAGTCGACAGATTGCTCTCAACTGTACGCCCAACCACATGCATCCTTGATCCGTGCCCCTTGTGGCTCATAAAAGCGGGCCATGAAGGGTTACGTGGTGTCCTCTGGGAGATTATCAACAAGTCCTTCGAGGAAGGGCTGTTCCTAGGGGCACTCAAGGATGCGATGGTCTGTCCCCTCCTGAAAAAATTATCTCTGGACCTGGCCGTATTGGCCAACTACTGGCCAGTGTCCAACTTGCCCTATTTGGGCAAAGTACTAGAGAGGGCGGCGGCGATTCAGTTGCAGAGCTTTATGGATGACACTTCCATGCTGGATCAATTTCAGTCCGGCTTCCAACCCAGCCATGGGATGGAGACGGCACTGGTCGCCCTCACAGATGACCTCCAGAGACATCTGGATCGGGGTGGTACAGTGGCACTGGTGTTGTTAGATCTGTCGGTGGCATTTGACATGGTCGACCACCAGTTGCTGATCCACCGTCTTGCCAACATGGGGATACAGGGGCTTGCCTTACAGTGGCTTGTCTCCTTTCTCCAGGATCGGGGACAGAGGGTTGTGCTCAGGAAACAGACCTCCCAGAGGTACCCGCTGATAAGTGGAGTGCCTCAAGGGGCGGTGCTGTCCCCAATGTTACTCAACATCTACATGTGCCCCCTCGCCCGGATTGCCTGGAGGCACAGGCTTGGGTGTCACCAATATGCGGATTACACCCAGCTCTACCTGCTGTTGGGCAGCCAGTCTGACTCTGCCCCAGATGACCTGGAGCGGGCGCTTCAGGACGTGGCAGACTGGCTCAGACTGAGTTGACTGAAACTGAATCCAATGAAGACGAAGGTCCTATGCTTGAATCGGAATGGGTTGGGGGTAGGGATCCCACTCCTAACCTTCGGTGAGGCACCACTGGTACCAGCGCTGAGGGTTAGGAGCTTGGGAGTGCTCCTGGATGCTTTCTTAACAATGGAGGCCCAGGTAGCAGCCACTGCCAAGGCAGCGTTCTATCACCTACGGCTGATTAGGCAGTTGGTTCCCTTCCTCGAATGTGAAGACCTAGCTACAGTGATCCATGCAGTGGTCACCTCAAGATTGGACTACTGCAACACTTTCTACATGGGGCTGCCCTTGTCCCAGATCTGGAAGCTGCAGCTAGTGCAGAACGCTGTGGCCAGGCTGCTGATGGGTCTCTCTATGTGGGACCACATCCAGCCTGTGCTGAAGTCCCTGCACTGGCTGCCTATAACATACCGAATCAGGTTCAAGGTGCTGGTACTGACCTTTAAAGCCCTATATGGTTCGGGGCCTGCCTACTTGAGGGACCACCTTTCCCCATATGTGCCCCAGAGGGCACTGAGGTCAAGATCACAACACTGCTTGACTCTCCCCAGTCTGAGAGATGATTGGCTGGCTAGCACCAGGACCAGGGCTTTCTTGGTGGTTGCCCCATACTGGTGGAATGAGCCCATGGACGACATCAGGGCCCTGCAGGACCTATTACAGTTCTGCAGGGCCTGCAAGATGGAGCTCTTCCGCCAAGCTTTTGCTTAGGAGCCGCCACCGGGCGGGGACTACGTGTCAGGTTCCCTGTCATTTCTCCCAGCTGGGAGGTGGGGAGGGTAAAACCTCCATGTCAGTGGGCTCTTTCTCGCCCCCTCTGTTTGTCTTCTCCCATGCCTTTGTTCTTGTTTCTCTGAGAAGCATCTGTAACCTTGAATTGTTTTCCTAACGCTCTGTACCAGGTGGCTGCTTGTATGGGAAAGTTTGGGGGAGAGGGGGAAGGCTTGCCAAATCTGATCTAATTGTGTTGGTGCCTTTTTGGGGTGAGAAAGTAACGGTTATGTTTTGCGCCTTTTTGCAAATTGCCCTGATTGGTGTTATGCTTCTGTCTTGCTGTTTGAATTCTGTATATCTGACCATTCAACCCCTAACTGTCATCTCTAACACTGAACGTGTTCCTGAATAGACCATTAAGAAATAAAGAACTTCATTTCAGATCAAGGCCTGGCTTATTGGATCTAGCAGGGTTCTCACACTACAGCTTTCTTTTTTTTTTCATTCATTTTTTTATTATGTTATTCCAACAAAGAAAACATCAAAACTATAAACTTTTGCTTATTACGAAACGTTGTCTTCACCATAACACATACATAAAATGTAGGCAATGTCAGGAGAAAAAGGATTTTTTAACCATTTCACACAGCGCAATTCAGCCATTTATACCATTTATGCCATTTTACACAATAATCTTTTTCTTCTCTTCCTTTAAGCCTCATTGACAACAAATCTAGCTCTGAAATACTATACAGTTTGTCCACAAGTTGTTGCCTGTCAGGTATTTGCTCGGATTTCCATTTACTTGCATATACCATTCGAGCAGCTAATGCATGGACAAGAAAATGGCTATTCTCCTTTGCATATGTATCAGGAATAATACTTAACAAAAACACTTCAGGCCTGAAATCGATCTTAGTGACTATTACTTCTTGTAACAGCTTTCTTACCATCGACCAAAATTTACACGCTGAATCACAAAGCCACCATAGATGGAAAAAGGTACCCACGTTCTTTTTACATTTCCAACATACTTTTGAGATCGAGGGTAAAAATTTTGCAAGCCTAGCAGGGGGTAGGTGCCACCGATAAAGCATTTTATACATATTCTCTTTATATGAGACAGCTCTAGTCATTCTAATATTTTTTGTCCAGATTTTTAACCACACATCTAACTCAATATTATGGCCCAAATCCCGGGCCCATGCTATCATTGTCGGCTTCACTAGTTCACCCTCCATTTTGAAGTTTAAAAAGAACCCGTACATTCTCTTAATAAGACATTCATCCATACTCAACAATGTTTTATCCAGCTCTATTGGTCATATGAAATCCTTTGCGTTTGTCTGCATTATACCCAGATTTAAGTTGCATCTTTTCCCACTCTGTTAAAAACACATTCATTTGTTGTAGCATCCTGTCTGTTTTTAAATTGCCATCTTTGTCTAATATATCACCATACGTTAACTTTTTCTCTTTTAACATCAATGTCGGCCGAATGAAGGCTTCTAAAGGTGATACCCATAACGGGATTTTTTGGTAGAAAGCGTTTTTAATTTGATCCCAAAGTTTATAAAGTACATTTCTTAATATGTGTTGTTTAAAATGTGTTCTCTCGCAACTATACCACATATAAGAATGCCACCCCATCATCAGGTCGTGCCCTTCCAGTGTCAAAGTTCTTGGGTCCCTCAATACTATCCACTCCTTCAGCCACCCCATAGTAGATGCCTTAAAGTATAAATACCAATCTGGCAGTCCGAAACCTCCGCGTGTCCTACTGTCCTGAAGATCTTTAAGTCTAATACATGGTTTTTTCCCTTTCCAAATGAATTTCAAAACAATTTTTTCTAGTTCTTTAAAGAAAAGCTGATTTTTAAGTATAGGAATATTTTGAAACAGGAAGATTACTCGCGGAAGTACTGACATTTTCACGGTAGCAATTCTGCCATACAAAGAAAGCTGTATCTTTGACCATTTAACTAGATCTTGGTTAACTTCTTCCAGCAAGTTTTTATAGTTGTCTTTATATAAAGAGCTAGTTCTATTTGTCATCCAGATGCCTAGGTATTTAATTTTTTTTTCAACTTTAAATCCCGTTATCTCCTGTAGCTGGTTTTCAGCATCCTTATGGCCATTTTTTATTAACATTTTTGTTTTCGTGGAGTTTACCTTAAGACCTGCTACACGGCCATATATTTTCAATAAAGAAATTAGGTAAGGACAAGAACAAGCTGGGTTTTCTATGATAAAGACAATGTCATCGGCAAAGGCCTGTAGTTTGAAGATTTCTTTTTTTACCTTTAGGCCCTTAATTCTTTCATCCCTCCTAACTGCTTCTAGTAAAGCTTCCAGCGTAAAGATAAAAAGAAGAGAGGAAAGAGGGCAGCCTTGCCTTGTGCCTTTCTGTATGGGAATTGGTGCCGTGGTACCTCCATTAACTATTACTCTTGCTTCTTGTTCTTCGTATATCTTTTTAACCATCGAGTAAAATCTTTCTCCACAGTCCCATTTATAAAGTAGCCTCAACATAAAGTCCCAGTTGACGTTGTTGAACACCTTCTCTGCGTCTAAGAATAACAGCACCATTTGCCTCTCCGAATGTAGCTCGTAGTACTCTAACACGTTCAAAATATTATGTACATTATGTCTTGTTTGTCTTCGAGGGAGAAACCCAGACTGATCTTGGTGGATTATGCGTGCCAGGACCTTTTTCAGCCTAGTAGCTAAGATGGTTGCGTAAATCTTATAGTCGGCGTTGAGGAGAGATATGGGTCTAAAGTTTTTGATATCTGTTAAATCGCTGTCTTTTTTTGGAATTAAGGTAATCAGGGCTTCCTTCCATGAGTTCGGGATTTCATGTTTTCCGTATACATTGTTAATAGTTTCATGAAAAGGTGCTATCAATTCATCCCTAAAGATTTTATAGAACTCGGAGGGAAGGCCATCTGGTCCACACTACAGCTTTCATCGTCCTGGAACTGCTGGTCCAGCCTTTGCCGCTGCTCTCACTGTGGGACTATGTTTTGCCGCCAGTATGTTGTGGTTTTATTTGTAACTGTTATGTTTTTAAAAGTGTAAACCATTAGTTTATGGTATTTTACTGTTGGTAGCCACCTTGAGCCAGTTTGTCTGGAAAGTCGGGGTGTAAATACAATAAATAAATAAATAAATATTAACTTGTTTACCTTCAGTGCTATTGTTTAGACTGATCTGGAAGGGAAACCTGGCAGACAGCCAATTTTAAAAAAAGCTCACGAAAGTAAAGGAGTATTGATGTATTGATTGGTTACTGTATGCAGCTGATTTCCTTCTAGGGGGTCAAGAAGAAGGAAGAATCTCCATTATTGTCTGACCATGCTTTGTAAAGAGTACGATGCAAAATGTAGTTCTTAGATATGTTGTTATTTTGTAGGTCTCCTGTGAACCCTTACCCTTGGAAATAAAGCTTTTTTAAACAGAAAGAAATGTCTCCCCTCCAGTGAAGCAAAGATCCATTGAAACCTCTGAATATTTAAGTATTTTGACTATTTTTTTCCAACACCCCACAGGAGACACCCCTTGTGCACTGACAGTTTGTCTTTCCTGGATGAGAACGCAGCAAAGTCCAGCCCTGCTATGGTGGACCACCCCCTCCCCACCCAGTCCAGGACCTGGGCAAGGATGCGGTCATGGGCCATATGGTGGGCTACCTCTGCTACCTGTACTGGCCAGTTGGGGAGGTCTTCCAACAGCACAATGTGGTGGGCAGGGGCGGGTTTGCAATGGGAAATGGCTGAGGGCATCAATGTGTCCCTTGGCCTTGCCAGGACAGTGGACCAGTGAGTAATTGTAGCCCTTCAGGAAGATGGGCCAGCAGAGTACTCTGGGTGATAGTATCTGCGGGGTCTGCCTGTCTGGGGTCCATCACACAGGATGGTGAACGGTTGCCTGTATAGACAATTGTGGAACTTTTTTGTTCCAGCCATGATAGCCAGGGCCTCTTTGTCTATTTGTGCATAGTTGTGCTCTGCTGTGGACAAGGTGTGTGAATAATATGCAACAGGGACCTCCCTGCTGTCCACCAACTGGTGGCCCAGGACTGCCCTCACTCTGTATGGAGAGGCATTGCATGCTAAGACCACAGGGAGGGTCTCATCGAAATGTGCCAACACTGCATTGGAGGTCAGCAAGTCTTTAACCACCTCGAAAGCTGCTGCATGACGGGCTTCCCAGACCCAGGGCACATGTTCATCCAGGAGGCAGTGTAGGGGCTCAAAAAACAGGATCACTGAAGCCACAGGGGAATTCGGGTGAAGCCGTGGGTCAAAATGTGGCTCGGGGCAAATAGTGGGAAATTCAAGCATGCAATCGGGGCAAAGGGAAGAATGACACCAGAACAGTGCCTCATGGGAAATCGGTCTTTGTGAGCTGGTTCGTGCCCATCCCTACACATGACAAACACCTGTACAGAGCTGACACATGAGGGAAGGTGAAGAGAGAATGCTTGCTGTGTCCACTTTTACATGTGTACACGCCACTTTTTTCACAATGTTTGTGTGTGCAAACCATAAGTATGCAAACTAGGATCCATCTCTGGGATCAGGAATATTTAAGAATCAGTATCCCTGATCTCAAGGATGCATACTGTATGCATATAGTTTGTAAAGTGTATAGGCACTGTGCTTACAAGAGGTGAACATATAAAGGAAGGGGAAGGGCCTGTATGCAAAGTCCTGTTTTTCCTATATGTGTGTTGACCCTGCATATACTGTGAAGGAAGAGATGCACAAGCCCCTTGTTACTTTAAGCTGATTCCTAGAAGGTCAGAAAACCCTACAGTCATCCTGGGTCTCCATTAGGCAACATTGCCCCTTCCCTTTGCTCCTTGTTGAGTGGTACCAAAAATAAACTTCATAGTAACCATCGCCAACAGTAACTCTGAGAGTATCTCCTGTTGGATGGAGTTGCACATCTAGCTTTCTGGATCTGTGTTGCCTTTTAGGAGCTCTGTCTAGTTGCCATGCCTCCCTCTTTATTCCTACAAGCTAGCATCAGAACAATCTATTGCAACTTCACAATTGTGAGCTATTGCGCTTCAGGGATAGTGAGCTTATCCACTGCCCCTCCCTGTTACTGCACTTTAGGTTGCAATACTAAATATGTATGATGTGGTTACAGAGATCAGGCTTAAAATATTCAAAATATAAGTTTAATAAATAATTAATAAATTTGTTAATAAATTTAATAAAGTTAATAAATTTGTTCAAGCATCAGGCTGAGCAAGAATACAAAGAAAATGGGGAAATATACACAATCCCCTTTCTCAGTATTTGTCCTAAACAGGGTTTAATTAAGGCATGATAGCATTACTTGGAGTTGTGGTAGTTAAAAATTAAGAATTATCTTATTCACAGGGCTCCCTATTGTCCCTCACCACATGGGCAAGATGGAGTCCCAAAGAGTTGCTCAGGATGGAAGAGAGCTTCTTTCTGTCTTGTGTCCTGTGAATTCCTTCTTGGAAAGCTGTTTTTGGGTTGTTCTGATTTTCCTGCCCCAAGAGGAAAATAATATATTCTAGCCATTTAGCTCCCTCCCACTGTGTCCCTTTAGGTGTGACAATCTAGCAAGGTGTGAGATGGTCCCACTTTGTCTACAGCTATAGGCATATATAAACCCTCAGGTACTCTGTGCTTGGGATTGATGGTTCAACCTCCTGCCCCATTCTCCCTGCCAGCTATGAGTTTGTAGCTGGGTTTCAATTTAAAGAACAATAGAATATATGAATTATACACAGAATTCCCTAGGATCTGTTCCTGAGATCTCCACTTAAAGGGGATCACAGGTAGCAGAGATGGCAAAGGTCTCTTTCCGGGCAGAACTGCTGCTAGCCAATGTAAGCAATAGCATGCAAGACTGGCCAGTGGAATGACAAACTACTAGCAGCAGGCAGCTTCATATGATAACACCACATGCATTAGAACAAACTTTAATTTATCTTCTCATTCCATAATATAAAAAGGAAACTGAAGCAGGAATTTAACTTGGCTCAACTAAAGGTTAGTGTTTTGGTCCTCAATAAGGAAAGATGCACATTTTTATCCCCCTTTTTAATTATGGGTTATGATGATTCTTAATGGGTTATCTGAATCATTCAGCACAAATAGAAATTGCAGTTTCTCACAGAGATGCTTTAATGTGGACTACTAATTTGCATCTTTTGTTATAGACAAATAAGTAATAGCATTAATCCAGAAGAAACTAGGAGTACACACACAAAGGGAAGCAGCCTCCATGTTCAAAGTGGCCCTCTACTTTGGGCCTCATTTCCCCTTTCTGGTTGGCATGAGGTTACAAAGAGGTTAATGAGCATCCTACTTGAAGAAGTTCAAAAGTTACATAACTCTTATAATAAAGGCACATGTTTTATGCTCCGGTTGTCATTTATTCACTAATCAAATTTCTAATGTGTAACCAAAAACCAGGCCATCATACTAGCAAACTGAGTTTCAATAATCCCTCAAACGACATTTTTAACCTCCAAATTTACTAAGCCCTCATCTCTGCATTTCTAACCAAGAACATTTTTACTGTAAGTGACCTTTTCAAAAGCCAACTCTAATATGCATAACATTAATTCTGATGCAATTATAGGTTGACTCTATAACGTGAAGGAAGACTTTGATTACCCTGATGATTTGATATAAGAGGCTCAGTGAACTTTGCTTTGGACTCATGATAATCAGTTGATGCCTTTAACAGGTAATCAGTATTTCCTGTGTATCAAAAGAGAATGAATAGTTTTAGATGAACTCCAGGTAAGTTGCTCTGTATATACTCTTGGGACAGTTGCACTGATAACTTTTTGTCTAAAAATTGTAGTCATATTGTACATAAATAGAATAAAATCACAATACAAATAATTCAGTAGGATTTGGGGGACTTTGTGCAAATTCCAGTATAATGTGGAGTGATTTCTTAAACTTCCTTTCTTAAATTTTAGTAAACTTGATTACTAAAGGGTGACATTCTGTCAATGTTTTAAGGAGATAGGGTTGCCAACCTCCAGGTGGTGGCTGGAGAGTTCCTGGGATTACAACTGATCCCCAGGTTACAGAGATCAGTTCACCTGGAGAAAATGGCCTCTTTGGAAGGTGGAGTCCATGGCATTATACCTCACTGAAGTCCCTCTGTTGGCCAGCAAGGCACTTTTAGTGCTCTTATGGATTTTGATATTCATAAGCTTGAACTTGGGTTGCTTTATTGGAAGGGCCATGTGCATTCTCTATTATAGGGGAAAGCTCCAGCCCATGCCAGGAGGCTGACACCCTAGACAGTTCACCTAAGACAGAGACAAAAGACTCCTTCTGCCATGAGGTTTCTTTCTGTCTCACCACGCTGGTCAACCCCTGCCCCCTCCAACGTACCTAAATGAATTATGCTAACGTGGTTACCTAGCAACTGATGGTCGGCCATCACCCAGTCGGCCAGAGCCATTAACTAACAATAAAAGTGGCCCAGGTGAGTCATCGGGCCTTGCCCAAGGTGTGTTCCTGGTGAGATCATAGTTTTGTAATATTGGCCACCCCTCTGTCACCAACCCACTTTTTACCTTTAACCTATAGTAGGGTCAGTAAGGAACGGACTGCCTAGTAGGTGTGTTAGTGGGATGTGGTATGCGCAGCCAGCCCCCAAAACCACCTAATAAAAGACCCTGCACAGAGGCATTCGGTCTCTTGAGCCATCGTCCCCTATCTGCTTTACTACCCCTTATGCCCAGCTTGCTATACCCATACCCTTGCCTCCATCTTTAAATCTCTGAATCCTGGAACAGAGAGAACCACGTGGTTTTGCAGGTTCGAGCCATGTGTCCCATATTTTTCTATTTTTCTTCCCCATCCAATTCTTCCTTCGGTCAGACAACTCCTCTTTAGGAAGGTAACGTATTGCTTCCCCACCAACGAACTCCTGCAAATTGCAACAGTGCTATTTTCTATCTTTATTTCCCTAGGCCTGTGTGTATGTGTGTGAGAATCTGTTTTTGTGTGCTTGAACAATATCATTCAGTAAACAGCATTTAATTTGCCATCTGCCTCACGTGCCTGTTTCCTGTAGAACTCCCAGGAGGGGTGGGACCCTGGTATAGTTGGCAAGAACCCGGTATTTTGCTGATTGCTAAACATAAATTAAAGCAATTCGGCTAACACCTCTGCTCCCCCAATCCCATCCTCCTCAGGCTCCAGCCCCAAAATCTCCAGGTATTTCCCAACCCAGAGCTGACAACCCTATAAGGAGACTTGTGTGCATGTATAGCCCTACATTGGCTTTGGGGGAAATGAAAATATTCCTGCATGTCTTCAGAGCCATGCCTTCTTGCATAACCTTTTTTGGGGATGTGGTCACATGGCAAGCTTATCTTGATTTTTTTCCACTATAGATTTGATTGGGAATATTTTATTTTAAGTTGGGATTATCACATCCCTCCCCGAACTGCAAGAATTGTGCTATGAGCCTCTGGGCACTGTCTAGATAGCCGTGCTGCTGCTTGGGTGGCATGGTGTGAGTTTTTTAAAAAATTGCTTTGTGTATATGCACATGGCTGAATCACCACCCCCACCTGGACTTGCCATACTCCCTTGTTTTTACAGGTCCCCCCCCCCCCGAACAGTGAACAAAATGAACTGATGACATACTACCAAGCGCTGAAGCCTAGATGTGCGCTTGAATGCTTAAACATTGAATTTATTCAGTGTAGGATTGCTCATGCACACAAAGGTGGAAGCTGGGGGGAGCCTCATTGCATGAAGGATGGTCAGACAACCTAATCACAATCATTGTGAGAGATGGCTGTCCAGATTGGTGAAATCGCAGGTTCAACGCACAAATACCCGGAAAGTACTTGATTTTCCCGGTGTTGGAAAACTCGCTAGGGAACTGGGAGGATTGTGCGAGTAAGCCCACTTTGGTGTGAGAGGCGGATTCAACCATCTGATCAGCAATTTTAAATGTGAGAACAGCAGTGAAACCTGATCAAAATGACCGTGTGACCACAGCCTGGTTCAGTAGTCCCCAGTCTTCTCTTTTGGCCTGTTTTGGGGTCTATTCTGTAGACTGTTTTAATAATATCATTTTAGGCTATTGAGTGGTGTTTTAAAGTTGTTTTTATGCCCTGCCCCCCCCCACACACACACACTGGTGGCTTTATGAGCTTATTGTACTGTTTAACTTTATGTGCCAGAGTATGTAAACCGATTAATACTTTGTGCCATATTCAACAGTAATACAACATGCAACTGGACTGTATTTGTA
The DNA here is from genome assembly GCA_029233225.1 of Lepidodactylus listeri. NCBI lineage: Eukaryota > Metazoa > Chordata > Lepidosauria > Squamata > Gekkonidae > Lepidodactylus > Lepidodactylus listeri. Next base: position 109,001,715 of record JARCFY010000001.1, on the reverse strand, counting down.
TTCTCTATTTGTATTTTGTAACTTTACGTGCCACCTGAAGCAGATCTATAGAAAGGTGGCATATACATTGTCTAAATATTTAAAGAAATCTTGCCCAATGTACTGGTGCCACAAAACTGATTCCTTACTTGTATGTCAGTGTTTGCATTTATTGTCAAATTGTCAGCATGTGAAAATCAGAACTGTTGGAAAGGTCAAAGGGCTGGCACACCAGCCATGGTCTGCTAACATCCTGTTCTCCTCCTCCCTACTACACAACGCAAATTGTTCTCTTGGGGCTTAGCTACTGATAAGGCTATTTGCCAGAAGGAAGCTCTCTGAGACCTCTATCTCCCCTGTGTTAATGTGATTTTGTACTGAATGCTGACGTGGACTGAAATGTGTTGCGTAAAGCTGGTGTGTAAGGCTGTCAGCGAGTGCTTATAATAAATGCAGGTTGCCAATTCAAGCAGACCAGTGCTTTGATCCTTCAACTCCATGTCTTGTGTGCAAGTCCTTCATGTGGCGCCCAAACAGGGACACGTGAGAGGGTCACACCATGACTCACCAGCGCCTGGCATAGGCTCCTAGAGTGCACTCTTCTCGTTGCTGGGACTCCGCGACCCCTACAACTGGTGAGTATGGGGGGAACTTTAACACTCCCCCAAAAACAGCATGCGAAGGAACTTAAGTATTTGATACAAGCATGCGGCGGGTCCGCCACTCTGTCTCAAATAGACTCTTTTGAAACTCATCGAAAAAGAGTGTCCCTGGTACCCCCTTGAGGGATCCCTACAACTCCACCAATGGGAGAAAATTGGAAAGACTCTCCATTCTCCCCCGAGGGCACCAGTGGATATGCTGTGTGTCTGGCATCAGGCTCGACATGCTGTCGAAATGCACGGCCCCGTTCAGACAAAAATGAAATTAACTGACAACCCTCTCCCTTATTCGGTCTGTCAGGTGGCTGCCCCATCGCCCACTGTTCCCAGTCCTCCGGCTGGACAACCTTCAGCTTCAATGGCCCCCACTTGTAATTCAACTGGGGGACCAGCCAACCGCCCGGGGAACATGGGCCACCAGGTCCTTGAGACAGAACTGGAGCGTGGGAATGCTGATTTAGAGGATCTTACTGAGATGTTAAGTTTCTGTCCTGTCCATTACACTGGTCAGCAGAACACCAATGGCAAGCACCCCAGTGATTACATTGCAGTGCCACAACAGGCTCATGCAGTTCTAGCTGCAGTCAATTCTACTGTGTCAAAGCAGTGGGTTGATCACCTCCTGTCTAGCCATATGGGCTTCCAGCTATACCTCGTGCCTATGCCTCAAACACCCACCGGGGTGCTGGGTGTAGAGCACGGAGGCTCAGTTTTCCTGATTGAGTGGCTTTATCTCAGCCATGGCCCACCACAAAGCGTGTTGTCCTTACACGAGGCTGTAGCCCTGCTCTGTTTACAGGGTCATCAGCGTGCTTTAGAGCATGCTGGACAAGATTTAGTGAAAATCATTTTCCCTTTTTCTAAGCAAGATTTTCAAACTACTTTGTTACTGTCTTCTTCTCTGAAAATCGCTCTAGCTGACTTTGTGGAGGAAATTGCTTATCATCTCCCCCCTGATCCTCGCTTCAGTCTAATGCAATCTACGTCCTGTCGCCTTGTTTCTGTCATGTCTCCTTCTCTGCTCAAGGGAGCCCCCACTGTCTTTACTGATGGGGGAAAACTCCGGGGAGCCATCTCTTATCAGCTACACGGCCATTGGGAAATCCAGTCCACTGCAATACAAGCCTCCCCGCAATAGGCGGAGCTGGCAGAGGTAATCCTTGCTTTTCAGCTCTTTCCTCAAGCTGTCAATCTCATTTCTAACTCATTGTATGTAGTTAAGCTGTTAACCTCTCTGCCTGGGGCGTACTTAGCCCCACACATTGACTCAAACCTGCTCAGTCTCTTTTTAACACTGCAAAATTTATTAACTGAACGCACTCAGCTATTTTATGTTGCCCACATCAGAAGTCACAGTTCCCCTTCCTAGGTCTCTCACGGAGGGCAATGCCCGTGCTGATGCTGCAGTGCACTCACTTTTTTCTGATCCCATTGAAAGTCACCAGTTTTTCCATCAGAATGCTCATGCCTTGGCTGCCAAGTTTCACATACCTCTGTCTGAGGCACAGTGAATTGTTTCTGCATGTCATAGCTGTGCAAGATTAGCTCACATCCTGGAGGCTAGAGTTAATCCCCGAGGCCATGGGCCCTGTGATCTCTGGCAAATGGATGTCACACAGGTCTTTGAATTCTCCCCTTGAAAGTATTTGCATGTTTCCATCAATACCTTTTCTGGTGTCATTCATGCCACTGCTCAGCGGGGTGAGACGGCCACCCATGTCATCACTCATCTTTACAGTGCTATTACAGCCCTGGGTCGGCCCCATTGCATAAAAATGGACAATGGACCCACCTATGTTTCTTCTGCCTTTGCTGCCTTTTGCAAGCAATGGGACATTGTTCTCACACATGGTATACCATATAACTCCACTGGTCAAACGATTGTGGAGCGCACCAACCACACCTTTAAAACCTTTCTTGCTAAACAAATAAAAACAGGGGAACTTTCCCCTCCTAACCTGGCTAACATCCAACGGGCCATGGCCCAAGTTTTATTCACTGTTAATCAGCTTAATGTTACATCTGGAGCTGATCATGCCTCACAAACAGCTTTTGACTGACATTTTTGGTCTGGTCCACCTTTGCCCCGTCCTCTGGTGATGTATCGGGCTCTGCCAGATCAAACCTGGCTGGGTCTCATGCCGCTGATAATATGGGGAAGAGGGTATGCTTCTGTTTTGTCTCCAACAGGTCTGCTGTGGGTTCCTGCAAAGTGTGTCTGGCCAAGTCATGGTGTGGCACAACGTCACAAACTTCAACCCAGTGTCCAACCCAGTCAGCCTGTCAGAAGCTCAGCGCCCGTTTTGGCCCCGACCACCTCCCTGACAGAGGGCGGCTCCAATAACTTGGGGAGCTGTCAAGCAGACCACAAACCAGGCACAGAAACTCCTGGTGGATCAGGGGAAAGAGCAAACCCCAGAGAATCTTTTTGCTGCAATTTGTGCGGTTATAACTGCAAATTCTACTCTCACCATTCTGTTTTGCCTTTGCTTGCTCTCCCTCCCCTGGAGGGAGCTGCGAGCCCACTGCCAGTGAACCCCTTCTCTAGGCCACATGAAAATCTGTGGGAGGGTCTGGCAAGGAGTGCTAATTTGAGTTCCTTTTGTTTAAAGAATGGCTGGTTGGCCCAAGGTCTGTTGACCAGCTGTGCCATTCCTGTTTGTACCCCTCTGGATGTTTTAAAGAACCTTTCAACCCTGCCCCATGCCACTTATATCAGGTGTTTTCTGGCAGATACCTCAACCTGTTCCTTTGGGTCCAGTTTCCACTGGTGGGGACCACGGTCTTCTTGGGTCCCAGCCGGTGGACTTAAACTCGCTACCACTCGTGTGATTTCCCCAAATGAAACGATGTGTCTTCATGTCTCACTCAGTGACGCCTGTCGAGGCAAGCCAGAGTGTGTAGATTTGGGAAAAAATTATTCTGTCTGGGACCTTAACTGTACAGCCAAGTTGGGATTCAGGAAAGGTGCTGGTCCACGCAAGTACAATCATACCATGCTCCCCGAAGGGTGGTTTCTAACTTGCGGGTGGAGAACCTTCAATTACATCCCTGCAAATCTCCCAAGAACCTCCTGTTGCATTAGCCGCCTGGTTGTAGCCTTGCCTTCCTGTGAGCAGCTTAATGGCACCTACCATGCGCCTCCTAGCAGCCACTAGCTACAGGAGGCCGCCCCCCTTAACGAACAGTGTAACCCTTCCCCCAGGTTGTTAAGCCAAGCCGAATATGTGGCCTTGGCTGCTTCTCTTGTAGGGGTGCCTGCATTGACTGTTATTAACCACCGTGCCCTTACCGTCGTAGCCTGCAACCTTGCCAAGACCATCAATGCTACCTCTCAGGCGCTGGCACTGCTGAATGAGGGGCAAGCAGTGCTGCGCCAGGCCACATTGCAGAACCTTGCAGCAATTGACTATTTATTCTTACTCCACCACCATGGTTGCAAGGAACTGGATGGCATGTGTTGTTTTAACCTCACCAACAACTCCAAGGTGGTCCATTGCCAAATCCAGAATCTGGGCATGGCAGAGTCCATCAAACAAGATATCCTGCCTGCCTGGTGGGCAGCTCTTTGGAGCTGGATTTCCACTGGGTGGTTAGGCCAGATTATTCAATATTGTGTGTTGTTTGCTGTGTTGAGAATTGTGGTTTGCTGTGTTTTACAAAGCCTTCCTAGCCTGTGTCAGCTTTGCCGGTCACCTAGCCCAAAGCTCTCAGTTTACCCCATGATGATGACCCCTCGGGGGCCCCATACCCTGTTCTGGGCAGATACCTCTGACGACACATCAGATGAGGAGTCCTTGCTTTAGAAAACAAAGAAGAGTGGGATGTTGGAAAGGTCAAAGGGCTGGCACACCGGCCGGGGTCTGCTAACATCCTGTTCTCCTCCTCCCTACTACACAATGCAAATTGTTCTCTTGGGGCTTAGCTACTGATAAGGCTGTTTGCCAGAAGGAAGCTCTCTGAGACCTCTATCTCCCCTGTGTTAATGTGATTTTGTACTGAATGCTGATGTGGACTGAAATGTGTTGTGTAAGGCTGGTGTGTAAGGCTGTCAGCGAGTGCTTATAATAAACACAGGCTGCCAATTCAGGCAGACTGGTGCTTTGCTCCTTCAACTCCATGTCTTGTGTGCAAGTCCTTCATAGAACCCCATGTATAAGTGTTTTCTGGATTGTTATCTAAGACACTGAAATGCTTTACTTAACAAGCACCTGTATGTGGTTAGCTTACAGTATAATAACTAGCAGCTAGAAACTGTTGGAGTAATTGTTTGACAGTTGACCATCTATGCAGTGTTATGGCTCAAATGTCAGTTTTGATAGCTAGTGATCCAGAGTATATCTCAGACCAGCTAGTTAAGTAATTAACCATGTTGATTGGTTGCTTAATTAGCAAAGTTGACAGCTGGGCTAATATATAGGAGTTTGAGGGCAGGGGTTAGACTAGGCTATCTTAGGATATGCTATCTGAGGCTTTGCTATGCTGGGAAGCAAGAAGCCATATGAGAAGTGTGTGTGAAGATGAAAGAAGGACTACCACTCTCTTCAAGACTTCCACTTTCCTGCATTATCCGCTGCTGGAAGAGCTGCTACTCAAGATGTCTGCTTTGGAGCTATAAGCCACTTAGGGAGAATGTTTAGAGATGTTAGTCAGATAGGGTTGTTGCTTTGTCATATAGTCTTTGTTCCATTGTACACTTTTTCACCTTACATGTATATTTTTATGTTTTGTCTATTTTTGTAAAAAAAATCCTAAACATATGTTTTAAATTCCAGAGTGAGTTACTAGTCCAGAACCAAGCCTATTTTGTACCAGTGCCTTATTTTTGCTACCAAACTAACCTTTTGCAAAATTCCTTTTTCAATATAATTTTTAAAAAAAATAACAATATAAAATTTTGGCCGGGCGACATAGCTGGGGCATCCCAATGTTGTGACAACTGGTATGTCCAACTAAAGAATGTCAGGTAGCAGGTCTTGGGAAAGACATGTTTTCTGCCTAAGACTTCAGAGTCTAGTTGCTAGTCAATTCCCTCCTATAATTGCTAGTCAATTCCCTCCTATAATGGGAGTGGGGATATTTTCACCACTAACACCACAAGGAAGGGAGTGAGAGTTTCTTCTGAGGTTTAATGCAGCCCATCCAGTAAGAAAGAGACACCGAAAGAATGTATAAGCCAGCTCTAACATCTGAATGCTGTATGACATAAATGAGACAACTTTAAACAAACAAAAATAATCCAGCAAGTGCCAGTACATAATAACATAAGAGAAGCCAATGTTGGATCAGGCCAGTGGCCCATCCAGTCCAACACTCTGTCACACAGTGGCCAAAAACACCAATATCCCTCAGGAGGTCCAGCAGGGGGCCAGGACACTAGAAGCCCTCCCACTGTTGCCCCCCCATCAAGCACCAAGAATACAGAGCATCACTTGCCCCAGACTGAGAGTTCCTATCTATACTCTGTGGCTAATAGCCACTGATGGACCTCTGTCCATATGTTTATCCAATTCCCTCTTGAAGCTGTCCATGCTTGTAGCCGCCATCACCTCCTGTGGCAGTGAATTCCACATGTTAATCACTCTTTGGGTGAAGAAGTACTTCCTTTTATCTGTTCTAACCCAACTGCTCAGCAATTTCATTGAGTGCCCACGAGTTCTTGTATTGTGAGAAAGGGAGAAAAGGACTTCTTTCTCTACCTGCTCTATCCAATGCATAATCTTATAAACCTCGATCATGTCACCCCTCAGTCATTGTTTCTCCAAGCTAAAGAGCCCCAAGTGCTTCAACCTTTCTTCATATGGAAAGTGTTCCAACCCTTTTTTCATTCTAGTTGCCCTTTTCTGCACTTTTTCCAATGCTATAATATCTTTCTTGAGGTGTGGCAACCAGAACTGAGGTTGCACCATTGATTTATACAGGGACATTATGATACTGGCTGATTTGTTTTCAATTCCCTTCCTAATAACCCCCAGCATAGCGTTGGCCTTTTTCATTGCAGTCGCACACTGTCTCGACATTTTCATTAAGTTATCTACTCCGACTCCAAGATCTCTCTCTTGGTCAGTCTCTGCCAGTTTGGACCCCATCCACATGTATTTATAGTTAGGATTTTTTGCTCCAGTGTGAATCACTTTGCACTTACAAAATAAGCACAGATGATAAGCCAAGAGGATGTCCTTGGTTGATGTTAGTTCCAATGTAATGACATTTTCCTGTGACTGTTGCCCCACCTGCACGTGATGTAACAACTAATGTGGGATCAGCTAGTTACCATTTGGGGCCAAGCAGGAAGTTGGAGAGAGGGCTGTACAACTAGGGGGTATGTAGATGAGTCTTGGCACCTCTTGACACACAGAATAAACATGGTCAGAAGTTATGCAACAAGTGAGTTTGGAACTAAAGTGATGGAGCTCAAAATCTTAACAGGCAACTTTGTCTGAATGTCTGCCCTCCTCCACTTGCAGGTTAACTTTTGAGTATGATCTTGACCAGAGGTGTGAGCCTTTGACATGAGCCATGCCAGTGGAACTAGCACCAGCCCAGGACATTCTCCTGGCTCATCATCTGTGCTTACTTTGTACTGGCTCCTGTTGGTTTTTGGTTTGTTTGTTTGTTTAAAGTTGTATCGTTTATGTTTATTTTGTTTTTGTAAGCCACCTTGAGCCTCCAGTGTGACAGAAAATTTTCAAAATGAGACACACACAAAAAAGTACAACTTTAAAGAGATACAACCCAGCTGGCTTCCTTATACCCCTGAAGCAGGTGATAAACCACAAGGTCATATTGGGCTGGTGATGGTTCAGACACCATGGTTCACATAGGATTGTGGCTGTGATCTAGGAGCCAAAAGGCTAAGAGCTTACATCTGTGACCATGCCAAGGCCTTAAATTACCTGCAGAAAGGGAGGGACAAATGTTCAGATCACATCTTACTGGCTTCTATGTAACCAATTTTCTCCCCCCCCCCCCCTTTAAAATCTAATTTACCTCACATTCTGGAATGTGAGGACAGTAGACAATACTACATTCAATGGAACTATGGTCTGAATAAGGCAGTTTAATCTGTTTATATGTCCTGCTTCCTTCAAGGCATCTTATAATAAGTGGGGATATTTTTATCTGTAGATCATAGCTTGTCTTCAAAGTATAGAAGTTAATGCAACTCTGCTATTCATAGTGAGTAATCCTAGGTATTTGAGCAGTCAGGCAGTACAAAATAAAGTAACCAATGAGACATGCTCTGAATACAGTTTTGGTTGCTTAATATAGAATCATGTAATAGAATAATTTTGGAGATGTGCCTTGGGAAAAATAAGCTATGCAAGCTTAAAATGAAAAGAAACAGGAAAAAATGATAAATACGTGCCATAGCCTCTCATGATTAAAAGGCACACAGATGCTGTCCTAATGTATGCTGATTTCACTGGGATTTAAAGCACTCAAAAATGGTAGCAAGAATATTGCCAAAATGCTAGAGTCATAAACAATAAAGGCTTGAGGCCAATGAACAGTTACCATGTATGTAAGTGCGGTAAGACTGTGACCAGGGTGAAAAATCTCACTCAAACTGGAAGACTGGAAAATAAATCCAAGGTCTTAAAGTGCAGCTGTGAATGGATAGTGACTCGAGGGAGTACCAGAAAGTTTAAAATGTCTTATCAAAATGGTTCAAAGAAATGCAGTTTTCTAACACAGATAGAGTTGCCAGCCTCCAGGTGGGGCCTGGGGATCTCCCACTTTTACAACTGATCTCCAGAAAATGGCTGCTTTGAAGAGTAGACTCTATGGCATTGTACTATGCTGAGGCCCCTCCCCAAACCCCACCCTCTCCTGGCTCCACCCCCAATGTTTCCAGGTATTTCCCAATCCAGACTTGGCAACCCTAAACTCAGATCCCATCACAAATTGTCCTCCATCTCAGTGCAAGTTAAATTGCCTGTGATTCTAAGAAGCAAATGGTGTCACCTATGATACTAAGGATATCGCCTATGATACTAAGGAAGAAGCAAGTGGTGTTCATATCCACAGCAGGATTAGGTTTTTTCCCACGTATTAAGATCACTGATGACACTCAGGAGAGTTTTAAAAGTGACTTGCAGCCAAGCCTTGGGAGCTACTGTGCAGAACAAGAGAAAAAATCCCCACTGTAGGTTCCTGTGACATACAGCATTGTAAATGAGCTCTTTGGGAAGTTATAATCATGCTATTAGCAGAGAATGTACTGTTTGCTCATGCAAATTCAAACAACATAGACATCATTTATCTGTAATGTACTCTAGGTGGGCCTGCCTATGAAAGGTTTTTTAAGACTTCTAGTGGTTCACGAGAAGTAGCCAGGCTTGCTGGCCTATGTTTTGCTATATTATTGTCACCATGACGGAAGGCAGCTGATGCTTTCTGAACGTGCACATTTGATCCATTTTTGAAGAGTATCAAAGCCAGATCAAACAGCGCGTCTGAACGCACCCTTAGACTCCTCAAGAGTACAGAAGGGGAAATTTATAATCCCAAAAAAGGAAAGTATTGATATAAAGGAAGAAAGTTCTAACTTCCAGTAAACTAAGATGTTTTCTATTAAACTTTATTAAGACACATTGTTGCTGAAAGAAATCTACAAAATAAACCAATCTCTCACAGTAAAAAAAACTGAGTATTAGAATTTAAGCTTCAATTATACTCTGTTGCCTGTTCAAAATATTCTAATTTTCTTTTTAAAAACTACAGTTTCCTCAGCTCATCATCCCCTGCGCTATTTCTGGTTCAACTGTGCCTGTTCAATAAAATTTGCCTTTTTCTTTTAACTTTTACTTCATGTCAAGTGCCATTTCCAGAGGGTTATATAAGAGGGCTCCTGCTGAGTTACAATAAAACTCTGGCCTGGACAAAAGCCAAATAACTTCCGTAACACTGGGTGGGATACAAAGAAAGCTATAAGTTTATAATTCAAACACACTGCTAAGAGGCTGCTCGGTCAGAGTGGTGAACAGTGTTTTGGTGGGAAAAATTGCCTCAAAGAAGAGAAGGAGCAGGGGTCTGTCGTACCTTTCTTCAGTTTCTTATTATTATTACTTTTTTTTCTCTTGTGCTAATAGTCAACTTTGTTTGCCTTTTCTCAGGAACTAAGAGTCTTCCCTCATTTTGCTGAGCAATGCAGATTAGTTGATGAAGTGAAAATATCTCAGCATACCTGCAAATAACCCCCATCTGGAAGTCCCCCCAAAAAGTGTATCAGGTAACTCTGGTATATTTAAAACTACTAATGTTTGCCTGGAAGTAAAGGTAACAAAAACAGTGGATTTACTTTTTGAACTGGTTTTATTTTATTTTTTAAAATGTCCACTGGCTGACAGGCACTGTGGAGGTTGAACCCTGAGCCTAGGACCTGCAGCTCCATAATTCCTTGTTCTGTCTATTGTCAGAGCTATCTATTGTCAGGGAGAGCTGCTGGTCCAGACTCTTCTGTATCACAGTACTCTCCTCTTGAGGTTTAGCAGAGGATGCATGTGCCTGAAGGAGACTCTTGAGATCACCAGTGAACAGTGAAAAAATCCAACAGAATCTGTTATTTACAACTCAGGCACACAGCTCATGCTCTTTTACTTACTGCCAGCTGGGCATGGCACTGGAGAAGGGTATGATTCACAGGGAAAACTTTAACCAATCTGGACTCCTTCAGCGCAAACTGGATCAGAATAACTGTGGTACAACTATCACAAGAGAAACACCAATAAGGGGGAAATTTCCTCAGTATAATACTGGAAGATATGTGTGATGGACTTCCCTTTTAAAAGCTTAGAAATGCTGTTCAGATAGGTAAAGGACTGTGAAGGGTTAATTGCCTTTTACTGACAGAAAACAAGCCTGTTGTGGTTGCCTAGGAGCAGCTACTAAGAGCATCCCTTTCTTAAAGCTAAAGGTGCACCTTTGATCTTGTTGAAGTTTTTAACCTCCCAATGTATTTTTAAAAAAGCTTTTGATTTTTTCTTCAAACGTGGTGTTTTTTTAGGTTTGTAGAAAGTTCTGTCTTGTCCACTCACGGGTCCAATCTCCAGATTTAGTTATCCTCAGATTTGGCTGATTTGGCCAAATATAGATATTTTGATTGCCACTGCATCTCCTTGGATCTGGCTGCTTGTTTATTTCCCTCTTTTTGGAGTACAAAAGGACTACTTCCAACTTTCAATATCAAGCTTTCAAAATCCTTATATAGAGACTTTTATCTCAGGAGCAATTAAGCTACAAAGGGAAAGATTTTCTTTTGAAACATAGGAATGCTCTCCAATCTTCTCTTTTAAAGGCACTTATTTGAATCTTAAAACAAAGTGAGTAGTTTCCCCCCAGTATATCCATTTAAGGTTTTTTTTTTTTGTTTTTTTTAAAAACCCACCACATGTTTCTGCTGATTTTATTGTATACTTGCTGCAGTTTTTTAAAAAAAATCTTGGGTTCTTTACTCTAAATTTTTTGTTTGTTATTTTTGATATTTAATTTATAAGCTGTATTATAAGCAGCCAATTTTGGCCTATAGTTTCCATAATATAAATGTTTAAAGTAAAAGGTTTATAAAACAAAAAAGTCATCAAGTCAGCTTAAAATATACAATCACTAAAAATTTAAAATATCAATAAATGTTTGGGTACGACTATAGCAGGGGTGGCCAAATTTGCTTAACATAAGAGCCACACAGAATAAACATCAGATGTTTGACAGCCACAAGACATGAACAAATCACACATGCATTTTTATTGAAAAATATGCAGATTTGCTGTTTATTAACATTAAATGAGATTACCAAAATTTAAAAAGCAAAAGGGGGTAAAAACAGATATTGATAATGATATTTATTTTTGAATGATATTTACTTGTTTGCTAATGTTTACTTATAAGAGAGAGAGAGAGGTGGAAAGAAAGAATGAAAGAGGTGGAAAGCAAGAAAGCGAGAGAGAAACAAAGAAAGCAAATAGATGAGGGAGGGAGGTGTCTGGAAGGAAGGAAGGAAGGAAGGAAGGAAGGAAGGAAGGAAGGAAGGAAGGAAGGAAGGAAGGAAGGAAGGAAGACAGAAAAAGAGAGAGGTAGAAAGCAAATAGATGGAGGAGGAAGGGCGGGAGAAGAGAGTGAGAGAGAAGGAAAGAGAAAGAAAACAAAGCAAATAGCTGAGGGGAAGAAGGAAGAGAGGGAGGGAGGGACAGGTGGAAAGAATGAAAGAGGTGGAAAGAAAGAAGGAGAGAAACAGAGAGAAACAGAAACAAAGAAAGCAAATAGATGGGAGAGACAGAGGGTGAGGAAGGAAGGAAGAGAGAGAGAGAGAAAGAAACAAAGAAAGCAAATAGATGAAGGAGGTGGAGGAAGGAAGAGAGAGAGAAAGAGAGAGAGGAAGCAAAATAGAAAGAGAGAGAAAAAAAGGTGCAAAGAAAGAAAGAGGTAGAAAAAAAGCAGATGGGGAGGGAGGGGGGGGAGGGAGGGGAGAGAGGGGATAGAAAGAAAACAAATAAATGGGGAGGGAGGGAAATATCTTCTCCAAACCCCCCCCCCCCACCAGCTGGCTTGGCTTGGAAAAGGGATTTAAAGAGACAAATGCCCTCTCCAAGCCAGCAGGTGGGGCCATGGGGTGGGGGCTTGGAGTACACTTTTAACTTTAAATGTGTTCTCCAATCCCCCACCCCTGCCCCCACTACTGCACCATCTTGGCTTGGAGCAGGGATTTAAAGAGACAAATGCTTTCTTCAAGCTAAACCAGCCAGCCAGTGGGGCAGGGCTTGGAGAACATGTTTAACTTTAGATGGGGAGGGAGGGGAGAAAGAGAGAGAGAGAGGGAGGAAGGAAGGAAGGAAGGAAGGGAGGGAGGGAGGAAGGAAGGAAGGAAGGAAGGAAGGAAGGAAGGAAGGAAGGAAGGAAGGGAAAGAGAGCAACTTTAAATGTGTCCTCCAAGCCCCCCCCCCCCCCCCCGCTGCCACTGGCCAGTTTGAAGAAGGGATTTAAGGAGACAAATGCCTTCTCCAAGCCTGCCAGCAGGGGAGGGGGGCTTTGAGGACACATTTAAAGTTAAAGTTTCTTTCTTTCTGTGCTTTCTCCCCCCACATACCTCAAGCCTACCTGGGGAGGGGAACACTGGCTGGAGAAGGGAAGACCAATTGGGGAGGCATGCCTGCCCTTCACTTCCCCAGCCACCTGCTGGGAGCCACACAATATGAGTGAAAGAACTGCATGTGGCTTCCATGCTGCAGTTTGGCCACCCCTGAGCTTGGGCATCTCCCACTAACATGTATCTTTTTAATTAATACTTCAGTCCCCATTCATCCATTGTTGTTGTAAGATAAATAAATACCCTGGTTTATCTTCAAATCATATTCCTTTTCCAATCATGCTCTCTTGTATCTGTTTCCTGATGGGTATACAATCTGTCCATAGAGGGGGGCTAGCTAGTCAAATGTTCAAATCATGATAAAAATATGATCAAAATATTCACGAACCCCTACATGACCTCTCAATGCACATGTTCAATTCCAACAATTGGTACTTGATTTTATTGAACTGCCATCATTTAGAGGGTTTACACCAGTTGACACCCTTTGAAATCCTGTTTGGACTAAGGCCTTTGCCTATAGGGATTGAACCACTGGCTGTCATACTGGGCCTGGCATGGATCCCTATGGGACCTCATAGCATAAATGCAGAATTGCCAATTCCAGCTTTGAAAATTTCTGGAGGTTTGTGAGCAGTGTCTTCAGAGGGAAAAGTTCGGGGAGGGAGTTCAATAGAGAAGTTATGCCAAACAATCTGCTCTCAAAAGTTGCCATTTTTTCCAGGAAAAATGATCTGAGTACCGTATTTTTCGCTCCATAAGACGCACTTTTCCTCCCCAAAAAAGTGGGGGGGGGAAGTGTGTGCATCTTATGGAGCGAATATGGAGCTTTTCTTACCTGTAACAGGGCTCTTTCTTCAGCAGGAATGCCATTCAGCTGGCATCCCAGCCTTCCCCGCCCCTCCCTGCTGGGCCTGAGCTGCTAAGACTTAAAAGGGAAACGGCAGGAAAACCCCCACCAGGCTAAGTACTCTTTCCCTTTAAGACAGCCAGCAGCAGAAAGCCCCGCCCACAGATTAAGCTCCCTGGCTACTTTGCACAAAAAGGCCTGGCTTTGCATGGCATGCCAACATCTCTCTTCTTTCCTTTCTCTATCTTCCTTCCTTCCTTCCTTCCTTTCCTTTTTTCTGTCTGTCTGTCTGTCTTTCTGTCTCTCTCTCTGTCCCCACCTTTCTTTCTTCCTTTCTCTTTCTCTCTCTCTCTCCTCCTTCCTTCCTTTATCTCTCTCTCTCTCTCTCTTTCTTTCTTTCTGTTTCATTTTTTCCTGTTTTCCTCCTCTAAAAACAAGGTGCGTCTTATGATCAGGTGCATCTTATGGAGCGAAAAATATGGTAGCTGTTGCTATTGGGCCTACGGATTCCTCATTAGAGGATGAGGTATTAGATGGTAGTATATCCCAGGGAGGAAAAAACCATGACAGACCCCCATGGGCTGTCAAGCAACTTCTGGCTAGCTGTGGCTACAGGGCCAGAAGCACAGGAAGGTCAAGATCAGGTGCTACCCCCAGAACCTGAGATTGCTGAGGGGTCTATATTGGAGAGAGTCTTGGGAGCCTGCACATACACAAATGACTCTGAGAGCAAAGAATACGAAAAGACTGCAGAATGCATAACTAGCTACCCAAATCCTCTCTGCTGACCATGACCATCTGGAGACCTAGATCCACCACAAGGCTTTGCAGGTGCTAGAGAAGGTCTACCTGTGAGTGCCTGCAGACTGCAGGCCATTGCTACAGCTGCAGGACCACACTTCTTTCAGTAACCTCAACTCAGCTCTTGCTGTTGTGGGACTGGTAACTCTGGCAAGGCCTGCCTGCATGCCTGCCAGCCAGCCAGAAGAGTAGTCTGGAGAGCAGTGGCAATTCCAGGAGAACCCCAGCTCCACGTTTTGGAACTGACCAGCCAAATAACACTGAAGAAGGAGAGGTTGATGATATCAAAAGCTTTCAAGAGGTCTAGGAGAATCAACAGGGATGCATTCCTTCTATTACTCTCCTGGCCCACTCAAGCAACTTTCTCTCCAAAAGGAATGATTACCTATTCCAAGTCATTTAGAGTTTTAACAGTCAAATTCAACATTTAGAATTTATCAAGGGAACAAAACAAAATCCCATGAAGGTTTTTTTTTTTTTTAATGCACTCAGTAGGATTGCCAGGTCTCCTGCAATGATAGGAAAATGCCTGTCTTGCAGCCTTGGTTGTCTCCAATGAAACAGGATTTGGGCTGATGTTGTGATGTCACTGCCAGGTTTGCACCAGAAGGGATGTCATCATGTTGGCACAATGCCTATTTGCATGTCCTAGACCCTCCACCCCTACAAAGATCCTGCTGGTTACGTGCTGGGCTGGCAACCCTACATTAATGTGATATGTTCATTGCAATCAGGATTTTATTAGCAATATAGGAATCATGTTCATATGTATTGTTTTTCATGGGATTAATTCAAGGATTAGACAAATAATTCTTCAGGCTATATATTAAGCAAGTTCCATTATGTGAGGTATCTTTATGAAAGATTAGCCTCTCAGAAAGACTTTGGCCTCAGAGAAGCATAACTTTTCAATATTTTAGATAAGCAGTGTGGAGTACTATATTTTAGCTGTCCTCAAAACTATATTGCGTTAATGCTAGAAAAGTATTCAAACATTTATACGCATCTTTAAAGATGCAGAATAACAGCAATAGCAGAGTGATTTTAAATGGTATCAGTAAAAAACATAATATTTATAAAAATGTGAACATTCACAATTTAGAAGTTACTTCAATCAAAATAGTTGACTAAACATTCACAGACAATTTAGGGTCTAAACATTTTCTGAGTACACTCCAGGTATAATGAAAAATACAAATGTTAAAGGAGGGGAATCAAGAACGAGAAGTGAGCATATGAGAGCCCTTGAAATCTAGAGGTGGAGGTCTCGGGGGGAAAGTCAGACACACATTAAATAATCCACTTCCAATTAAGGATCCCAGCCTCCTGGTCCAGGCAGGGGATCCCCCAATTTAGAGTGGGCTTCCTTGCTGCTGGCCAGCTGGCTGTTGGGGGAGAGGGGAATCCTGCCCCATTTTTTCATTGTCACAAAAAAACAGAAGTTCTCCCCCAGTGCAGCCATTTCAAGGCCAGTTTCGCTTCTCTACACTTCTTGTGGGGGGGGGGGGAGGTGAAACTGATCACTGAAAAGGCTTGTAGCCACTTTAGATGGTTTGCCTAAACTTGCTGCAACCCTTCTCAGTTATCAGGGAAGGTCCTGTTTGCTTCCCCCTAGAGGAAACTTATTGCTGAAAAGGCTTGCAGCTTAAAGGGACCAATCAAATGGCTGCATCAAAGGTGGAACTTCTGGTTTTTGGCCACTTCTGGTTTTACTGGAAGTGGCCCAAAACATCATTGGGGGCCAGAAGTCCCTGCCTATTTATTTATTTATTGAAATTTATATGCTGCCTAGCCAGCGTGAGCCGGCTCTAGGCGGTTTACAACATTAGTTGCCTACTGTCCCCCTGGAACACCCCCCAAAGGTCTTTGCCAGCAAGTTAAGGGACCTGGCAAGCCTACTTTCAATGCACTTTCCAACTGGATTTTACTGCGTGAACAGGCAAAATCCAGTTAGATAGTGCATTGAAAGTGGACTGAAAGTGGACTATTTAGTGTGTGTGATCGCAGCCATCATAATTTCTTGTGGGTCTGAAATCTGTAATATGCCAGATTTTCAGACAAAAAAAGTCAAAACTCTATCATATTTCATGGGCTTTAATTTCACACAACTGGAAAAGTTTGTTCAGTATTGAGTTTTGCATTTTCCAATGAATTTAGCATGTTTGTCTGCAAATGATATAATGATAGTGAGGTAAATCCCGTAGGCATACATGACCAAACTAAATTTGGTCATGTGGGGAATATTCTGGACTTTAATTAACATCTTAAAAGTTCAGGGGATCCACAAATGTAATAAAGGAGCGTATAATTATTTCCCCTAGATAATTACTTGTGCTTAAAATGAAGTACATTTTTATAGAGCACTTTGTTGGAAGCTTTCCTTCTGAGATGCAGTTTCTCTGCTGCATGGGTCACTGGGGCTTAGTTACCAGGAAACCTAACTAACCAGTGTGCATATTCTTTTCTCACAAAAAAGAACTGTCATCCATGAAAGGTACTCTGGAGTATATTTGGTGAAGAGTTACCAGTAAGATGGCTACATATTACACTTACTGTATATTAATTCAATCTTTTGTACAAGGGACAAATTTCTGAAATTCACCTGCATGGAAATGTTATCCCACATGCATCATACTTGCAATTGTAAAATAACAATGGGACATATCATTATACATGAATAGAACATTTCTGCAATTCTTTCTAATACTAGTGCTCATGCCCTTATCTCCAGCTGTCATGGGTTCATAGTCCATATGACTAAAAAGGGAATTCAATGAAAAGGTGTTAGGTTAGTTGGTGCAGAGATAAGAAAATGGTTAGTGAGGCATTAACCCCTAATCTCCCAGCTCTCTGAGTTTGATAAGCTTCCTGCTTTTGGAGATCAGTTCATCAGATGTCCCACCCTTTTAGATCATGATGCAAGGTGAGGCTCTTTCAAGACTCTCTTTAATCATGGGTGAAGCATGTGAATTAATAATAACCATGTATCACTAATGCTATATATCACTAATGGTATACATCACTAATGCAATATATATATCCTAAGTTTATTTTCTTAAATAATATACAATCATTTATAAGAGAAACCATTCAATATATGTGTACATTCAACAGTACATATATACTGTGTATACTGTGTGTGTAGACACACACACACACACATGGTGTTGAAGCAAACTTCAACTCTAGATGGTTCTAGAAAGTGCCTCAGCAATTATATTTGGGAGGGTGAAAGTTGGGGGTGAGCACAGGGGCCCAACAACTGGGGAACAGGAGACAGATGTGGCTGCCTGGACATGCATGTTAAATCTGCTGGGGAGAAGAAACGACAATGGATCAAACAGCTCGTCTGATTGCAGCCTAAGAGATGATTCAGTAAACCAAAAAAATAATGAAACAAGGTACAATTCAAAGAACAAAAACAGAAAGAGGGGGTAACACTTGATCATTCTAGTTGTGTACACAGAATGGTCCAAGACTGAAAACAATAGGAGAATATGATTGCTTAGAAGTGTTGTACAGTCAGACTGTATAAAGTTTTGAATCAGTGTCATCATCTATAACCCATGACGTTTCCATCTGAACAGTTTAGAAAAGGTAACATGAAAATGCATGAGAAGACGACAACAGGATCATGTCTAACTCAAAAAAATCTGAGGAAACTATTATTACAGAGGCATAGCTGAGATGGTTTGTTGCAAAAGTAAACTCAGCCAGTAGTCTTCTGACACTTAAAGGCTAACAAGATAAGCTTTCATGGACTACAGCCCACTTTACTATTTAGTTATTATTTACACATTTATTATCACATGAGGAAGTGGACTGTAGCCCTCAAAACATAAGATGAAATAAAATGTTATTGGTCTTTAATTCACCACTGCAGGTAAAATTCTGTAGCTTTTAATACAAAATCTTACAAAATGATATAATAAATGGATAGATTCTTGTTTGGCACCTGATAACTTTTTAATTGTCTTAATCCACTCTGCAAGGAAAACTTTTTTCAAAAAAACCAAGTAATATCAACAGCAAAAGACAAAACTAGAAAAAAACTTCTCTAAGTGCATCAAGACATTTTAAGTCAAAGGGTACTATGAAGTGGGGAAATATGTATTCACCACACACAGCATCTCTCCTGCTGCCATTAAGCATGGTGTTAAACCTGAGGGTTTATTTGCACCACAGGAGCTCTGTTCCTACATATGCACAGTTCTACAAGATGTTTATCATTTAAATAATAAGGCAAAACAACTTTAATATTTCTTGTGGTAACAAGGCTGACTTCAATAAATTCAAAAGTTTATATTCTGGGAGTCACTTGTTCATAGCAACTGACTTTCAGTGCTAGGCTGAGATAATTGACTTGGTTGACAGATACACTCTGTATCAAGGAATAAAAATGGATGCAATTCAGCCAAAGTTAAGTAGTTTAAAATCCTATTTATTTCAAAGGAAGATAACTGAATGCATGCTTAATTCTTTCTGGTTGCACTTGCAGGTATCCCACGAGGGGTGCAACGTATCACTGTGCAACACCGAGGACTCTTGTACTTGCCTCAGTGCAAAAGGTCCTGCTTCAGACATATGCTCTAAGAGAATAATGTACTTGGGTTTGATTCAACTAATATTTGGTTCCTGAAAATGCTCATATATAAGCATTTACAAACCATTTATTTTTCTTTTTTTAAAAGCAAATTTAACAAACCATTTCTTTTTCTTTTTTTAAAAGCAAATTTTATTAAGTTTTTTCCAAAGTCACTATTACATCATTGTTATCGACATAAACAAAAAGATACAAACTTAAACAACAAAAGAAGTTTACATTTTATGATGCTAATTTTCCCTAGAGTGAGTCTATTTTTACATTTTTACATTTATCCATCTATAAACTCTACTCCATCTTTGGTAATATAATTCTTCCTTTTGATTTGAAAGTCTCATATTTAACCTATCCATTTCTGCAACCTCTAGGATTTTTGTAGTGATTTCTTCTCTCGATGGGAGTCTATCCCCTTTTCAGTTTTTCACCATCAAAATCCTAGTTAAAGTGATAATGTATGTTATAACATATTTCTCCGGCCCTATGTCCTTTGGTAATATATTCAGCAAAAAAAATTCTGGTATTAACGG
Organism: Lepidodactylus listeri; assembly: GCA_029233225.1. Lineage (NCBI taxonomy): Eukaryota > Metazoa > Chordata > Lepidosauria > Squamata > Gekkonidae > Lepidodactylus > Lepidodactylus listeri. Next base: position 108,982,208 of record JARCFY010000001.1, on the reverse strand, counting down.
CAATTCCACATCAAATATCTCCATAATTATCTTTTGCACTACTAACCAACCCTTTTGAACTTTTCAACATTTCCACCATAAATGAAAAAAGGTTCCCATGTTTGTTTTACACTTCCAGCAGTTTTTAGATGCATTTGGAAAACACTTAGCGATCTTGTCCGGAGACCAGTGCCATCTATGAAACATCTTTAAAATATTTTTTTTATAGGACACTGATCTCATATACTTAGCAAATTTCCATATTTCACTCCAATCCTCTATATCAGGGGTGCGCAAATAGCGGCCCGCGGGCCATATGCGGCCCACCACAGAGTTTTTTGCGGCCCACCAAGACAGTCGGCCACGTGGTTTCAGTCAGGCCTCCACTGGGAATCTCAACAAGCAATCTCACTCCTGATTTCAAAAAAAATTGTAGAAAAGTGTGATAGGGTACATTTGTCTCATTAAACTGATTCTAAAATTAAATGTGCTTACAGCTATAGATGATATGAAATTAGCACAATAAATAAATTGAATAAACTACCACTATTTAATTTAATTTATATTTATTGATTTTTATGATACAATTTATACTTTTCTGAAATGCAAAGTTAACTAATGAATGCAATCATTTTAAAAGGTGCGGCCCTCCGCTAACCTCCGCTCCCACAAAGTGGTCCCCCGGGCCAAAACAATTGCCCACCCCTGCTCTATATCAATTGTATGACCAGTATCTTTCATCCATGACATCATAACTGATTTTACACTCTCATCCTACATTATATAATCCAACAACCATTTATATAATTTCTGAATTGATTTTTCTTTAGATTGTAGCCATATTTTATCCAACTGTGTGAGATTTTTTTCAAACCCCATTTTTTTATCTTTTTCAATTGTAGTCTCTCCCATCAGGAAAGCTCTAGTCCTTGCCTTACCAAAACATCTTCAGATTTTAACTCATTCGTCTTAGTTAATAAGTTCACATACATTCCTTTATTGTCTGACGTGAAAAGTGTAGGTTTCACAAAAGCCTCTAGAGGTGATACCCATCTTGGTGTTAATCTATAAAATTGATTCTTGATCAGTAACCAAATTAACATAAGTGCACCTCTAAAAATATGTTCTTTAAAGTTAGTATGTGACTTCTCTTTTCCATACCACAAGTAGGCATGCCAACCTATCCTGAGGTCAAATCCTTCTAATTTTAAAAGTCTCCTATTTTCTAACAGGACCCATTCTCTTATCCAAGTAAGCACTGCTGCCTTGCAGTATAATTGCCAATTGGGTAAAGCTAAACCACCTCTAGCTTTACGATCTTGTGAGATTTTCCATTTTATTCTTGCTTTCTTCTTGGACCATACAAACTTCTTAACCAGATTGTCAAAATCTATTTTAAAAATGCTGGTTTTTTAATAACAGGAAGATTTTGTGCCAGAAATAAGAACCGTGGTAGAATATTCATCTTTATTGTTGCCACTTTACCTGTTAGGAAGAGTTGTATTTTTTCCCAATTGCTTAAATCTTTCCTGACCTCTTCTAGCAATGCTCTATAAATGTCTTGAAATAAAGTCTCTGTTTTATTAGTTAACGTTATTCCTAAATAACGTACTCTATGAACTACTTCAGTATCCAAAATTTTAACCAGTTCTTGACTCTGTTTTGATGTACAATTTTTAACCAAAAGTTTTGTTTTTTGTATATTTATTTTCAAGCCTGCTCTTGCACAATATTCCTTAATCTCTTCCAGTAGAATTGATAATGATATCTGGGGGTCTTCGATTATAAAAACCAAATCATCAGCAAAAGCTTGAAGTTTATACAACTCCCCTTGGATCTTCAAACCTTTAATATCTACGTTATCCCTTATTTGCTCGTTTAATGATTCTAGAACAAAGATAAACAACAGAGGCGATAAAGGACACCCTTGTCTAGTACCTTTTTGTATGGAGATGTTTTGCGTAGTTTCACCATTTATCAACACTTTGGCATTTTGTACCATGTATATAGCCTTAATCATTAACCAGAAATTCTCCCCACAGTCCCAAATCTTCGATTTCTTTAATAAAAAGGCCCAACTAACATTACTGAAAGCCTTTTCCGTGTCTAGAAACATCAGCACTAATTTTTTACTAGGATACATTTCATTATCATTCTAACGTTACTTAGAATTTGTCTATTTGGAAGAAAGCCTGCCTGGTCACTTGGCGTAATTTGACTGAGTACTCTTTTAAACCTTGTAGCCAATATATTTGCAAATATTTTATAATCTGCATTTAACAACAAGATTGGTCTGTAATTTTGAATTTGAGATGTATCGGAATTAGGCTTATGTATTAACGTTATTAATGCTTCATTCCATGTATCTGGCATCGTTCCTGATAGTCTAATCTTCTGTAAAACCTCCTTAAATGGATATATTATTTGTTCTTCGAAGATCTGGAACAGTTCCAAAGGCAATCCATCCATTCCTGGTGTCTTGTTTTTCTTGACTTTTTTAATAGCTTTGACTATTTCAAAGGTTGCAAAAGGTTCATTCAACTGCTTAATTTGCCTTTTATCAAACTACTTATTCTTCCCCTTGGTTAGATATTTTTCAATTTCTTCTTCTATATTATCATCTGCTTGCTTATATAGTGCTTTGTAAAAATTTTCCACTATCAGTTTAAGATCTTGAGATAGAAATTTTTCTTCATTCAACTAATATTTGGTTGCTGAAAATGCTCATGTATAAGCAATCCCTTAACAAACCATTTCTTTTTCAAAATATTTGCACTATTTAAATCAAGGCTGGTCAACACAAGACAGAGAAGTATGTTTGATGCACAAATAGTCTGATGAACTGCTCTCACTAATACCATTGTTATCAAAGGATTGGTCTCATTTAACCTTCCCCAAGGATAATGCAGCTCACTACACAACAATCCATAGAACTGTGCATCAAGCACATCGCTAGCATCTGACAATACAAGATTTCAGATGTATTCTTTGCAAGCTCTAATCACAACTTCTTCACCTTAGTTTCAGGATTTCTTTATATCATGGAGCATTTATTTACATCTTTTACCTAATTGCCCATGTGCAGTCCATGTGCACTAAGGCATCAGTGTGAAATTTCAGTTGTGAGGAGTAAGCCTTAGATTCTTTACTCTTTCTCTGGTTGGACACATTTCTTGACAAACAATGGCCAAGAACAGACTGGGATTCTGAAGCAGAAGGGAAATGGGGCCAAAAGCTGTGGGGGAAAACTGCTCCAGGGCTGGCTGTTCACACTGGCCAGACTCCTGTGTTAGCCTGCTGGAATGGAGCATTCAGACTGCTGTGGAGTGCCCCAGGCAGGCCGGCCTCCACAGCTCATAGCGGGGCCGTTTCAGCAATAGGTGCATGGGCACCTATGTGCATAGGCACATGGCCGCAGCAGCAGTCTAAAAATTTAAAATCCCCCACCTCCTGTATTGGAGCTGCTTGTGCGCATGAGCGCATGAATGCTCATGAGCATCTCTTCATGGTGGTGCATTCACACCGCCACCTCCACTTGAATCCCACCTTCTCCCATCCACAAAGCCAGGAAGTGGGATCCAAGCGGGAGATGGCCCCTGGACACCGCTTTCTGCTGATGTCCCTCTGAGGCAGAAGAGAAGTGGCTCCCAAGCGGGTGACTACAGAAGAGAGCCAGGGAACAGCTGTGGCTGTTTGAACTGGCTCCTTTCCCCTGCTTCTGAAGTGGAGCTCTCCCACCCCACTGCGCCAGTCTGTCCTCAGCCATTGTTTATAAAGTGATAGAGGTCTTCAAACATGATTTCAGTACTTAATGGACAAAAACATTTAGGATCAAATCCTAAATGCAGTCTTACTAGTGAGTAAGTCCCATTCTGAGTATTTAAGTGTCAAGAAGTCCAAGCATGAACCCCGTGAGTTCCCAGGGAAGGCTACACAAGAAACCAGTCCTTTGTAAAAATATATGAAATGTATTAAACCATTTCAGAAATAGTTTTTGTTTCTTGCCAACGCAACGCTCAAAAGATTTTGCAGCAGAAGAAAACAAGAAAAGCTAACTTTTACTAACACATTTATTCCTTGCATTAGATGGCACAGTCTTACAGTTCCAAATGATGGAGGCAATGGCTTAAGCATTTTCTATGTAGCCATGTACAGCAATCTGAGCACATCAGGCCTCAACTCACCCCAAATCCCCAAACTTAGCTTTCTCCACTCAGAATCTCAGTTCAAGTATTGTCTTGAGCCAACTGGTGTCAGGTGATGGTAACAATTTAATAAGGACACATTTTATCTAGAACCCTCTAAAAGCCTATATAATCACTCCTGATTCCCCCATCATCCAGTGGGCCACAGGTTCTCAAATGTTGGAATATACAAGGTCTATAGTGCACCAGCGTGAAGAAGATCAGAAGAACAACGTACAGGGGTCAGCTGAAGGACTGCTAGTTAGCAGGATTTCCCACAATTTCAATTATGTCCTTCCTGTCTCCTGATTGGCTCTTTGAAGACTTCCTGCTCCAACTGAGCACTCTCACTTTGTTCCTGTTTCTCACAGCAGTTAGTCACATAGTTGAGCCTCTCTCCCTCTGTTGTATCACAGTTTATTTCTTCTTTAATAAACTGAGTTATTTTCTTTAAACAGTTGGTGTTCTGTTCCTCTGCATGTTTAAACTCTGCCAATATCAAGAAAAGCCAATTATCATATTCCTAACTCTGCCCTTGAAGATGATAAGGGCCATGTAGGCAAAGAGGCCCAGTTGCTAATACCTACAAGATGGAATAAGCCCATTAATATTCACATTAACCCTTTGGGAGAAATCAGGGTGCTTTGCCTCACAATAAGCTAAGAACTGAACTGTTAATGTACCTCTTACAGACATGGATGAAAATCAGGGTCCTCCGTAGAGATGTGCAGTCAGATCCTGTCAACCTAAAAGTTGCCTGAATTACCCTGCCTTGGATCAGGTGGGCTATATCTGAGACAGTGAAAGCCTTCCTGCAACAATTCCTGGATCTCATAACATCATGAATTGTCAGAAATTTAATGGAGCCTGCCTGACTCTCACTCCACAGAAAACATCATTTTCCCCAGCCAGTCTTGACCTTGAGGCCATTCAGAAAAGCTGTCTTGGCCAATCACAACAGTATTTATTGGAGGGCAGGGAAATTTTAAACAGCTGTTGATCATGTTAGGCATTTTGCACCACGCATATGATATGCTGCTTTTCAGGTGCCGAAAGAGAAACCTTTGGAGGAACAGACCCTGCCCGGGCAGCACTGGACTCTTTTGTTGACAGATTGATTTGATTAATTTATTATTTCTCACTAGTCTTTCCTCCATATTTTCCCCAGGGGGTGTAAGAGGAGGTGACATTTGTTCACTGGAGTTTGTGTAAATTAATCTCTGGTTTGTTATGATCTTCAGGCTTTCCTTTTCTGTGCTTCTGAGGAGTTTGTTTCTTGGGTTTTTTGTTGTTCATTTTTCTTGTTTTTTGGGTTTTCTGGTTGCCCTCAGTGGATTACCTGTTTGCTACCTTTTTGTAGATTACTGATTTTGGGTAATGCTGCATTTTTCATTGCTTGGTTTTGGATAAGTAGGCTTCATTTTTGTTATTCTGTAAGGAAATACCATGCGGTCTGCTTACCCCCCCCCCCCCCATCCAATTGTAATGTGATAAGAGCTTCCAACAATTTTAAAAAGGCTTCTTTTTCTCTGCAACGTGACTGGCTAGGTAGGTGGGCGCCTCACTAGATACTGGAAAGACTACTTTTACTCACAGTTACTAAGTTTGGTTAAAAAAAACAAACTGTTCCAGAAAACCAGAGGCCATATTTGTGCCTTTTTCCAGTATGCAGTGAGGATGGCTGTAAATTAGATGTCAAAAGCTTCCTGAGCTTACATAAGGATTTGTTACCTACTTGCTATTTCTGCCACATACCCACACATATCTGTGTAAATTGCTTTACTGTGATATTATTCAATTGGCATTACTGATTTGATCTCTATGGTAAATAGTTTGTCATCAACAGGCTACTTCATTTTGATGTTTAATGCTACTTAATGAAAAAAGAAAGCATAAATTTTCTGTTTTCTTCCTACATAGCTAAAAGTCTTGAGCCAGTAAAGGCTTCCCACACCTTATTGGAACTCAAGCTGATCTTGAGATGCTTACAATAAGGCTTTGTGTTCCCTCTTTGGATGACTGGGGCCTTAGATGGGCACTTACTGAATGCTTGATCACTGCTAATTGCCAACACTCCTTTTTCTATGGTTTCCCATTTAAAAAGCATATCCATGCAAGTCAGAGCTATAGCTTGAACAATGAATAAACAGTGCCATCTTCTGTCTATATTGTCTTATAAATACTTCAGGCTTAGGTGTCATAACTAAGATTTCTGCATGCTTTGAATGAAGGCCAGCAAACAGCTTTCTAGATTTTTGCAGTCATTGTATAGTAGCTGACATCTCATACCCGTTATAGGTAATTAAAATATTTATGGAAAATACATATTTAAGACACTGCTGTGTGGTTAATTGCCTGGAACAGGAAACCAGAAATGTTGTCTATTATTTGGCCAGTGTGTCCATTAGCTGTTTAATGGATCCATTCAAATACTGGACATTTTAGTGTGGCTGGTTGTTTCTTTCTCTGAAAAAAAATTCACCTTAAGTTCCTAGGAAGTTCAGCATAGTGTTCAGGTATGGTAGTTGGGGCCGGGGGGGGGGGGGGGGGGACATCAGGAAGAAAAGGAAACTAACCAGCCATGAAAACTGTAAAACATTGTCCTTCAACATTAATTTAATTTTGATTTTAAACTTCAGGCAAAAATAAGTGATTTTTTTGCTGATGTGATTGTAAAAAGGCAGAATTTTATATAGTCTGCTAATTCAATTACAAACTCAATTTTTCAGTTTTCAGTCTGACTTCAGGAGGAAAATATGCTACCTATTCTGTATCAGTTTTGAAAAATACTGACTTTAGCTGTCCATGAAAGAAATTCTGGAACTGGAGAGAAAAAATAGTTAACAGTATTCCATGCAAACCTTCTACTACCTACAGAGATGGAACTTCTCTCTATGGTGTAATATGTTTGAGCCTTCCAGTCATCCAGCAATTTGGCTTCTGTAGACTGTATCTAACATGTTTTCAGGAATAAATCTCTCATTGATTCTTATAACTGGTGGTTGTTTTGCTTTGCTTTGTTTCTTCAAAGATAAACTCTTTATTTGCTTTCTTCTCTCAACATATCAAAATCACAGAGTTCTAATCCAGCAGGTAGACAAGAATTTTCACCATCTTAAGACACAAACAACCAGCAGAAATGTAACATCATATCCTCTCTCAGTGGCTAACTGTACATTATGTACAAAAGGAAACATTAGAACTCAACTCCTTTTAAAAAACTGAAAGAAGGAAGGACTTCTCCACTGTCCATTGGGAGAGCATAACCCATTTCCACACATAGCATACTGCTTCAGATCAGTCCTGAAGTGCATTTCTCCCCACATAAGGTTTCAAATACAACCATCTGTTTGCTCCCCAATAACTATTTCCTTGTTCTAATGTCACTGAACAACCACTAACATCACTGAATCAAAATGGCAATCTTGTGAAATTTATAAACATGTACAACAATAAGGCACCAGTAAAATGTTTTAATTTTAGTGATGCTGTGATCTACAAGAGGTTGGTAATCTACAAGAGAAATAAGCCTATCACATTTTTATAGAGCCATCTCCATTCAGTAGCCCCCTTTGTTTCATTTTTTTTCCAAATTAGACAACTGATTACTACTCTAGTAGGGAAATATAGCTGTTTAAGATTTAAAAGTTTGTTCGAGGTGATAATTAGTACAGATAATATATGCAGAGGATCTATTTTGAATACCTATGCTCTTTTGCCTGATAATGCAGTGGTGTCTTTTAGTTACCATAACAAATGGAGTAGGGCTTTACAAATAAATATCAGACCAGAAGAGTGGAAATGGTTATTGAGTATTGCTTTGCCTAGAAGTATGTCCACACAATTGAGGAAGATTTTTTTTAAGTGCTTGCTTTAGTGGCAACTCACTCCACCTAGGCTAGCTACTATGTATAGGAATCTACAAGATCTTTGCTGGAGATGTGGATCATTTGGGCCAGTTTTACTCAAATCTTTTGGAGTTGTGCAAAAATACAGGATTTTTAGGATTTTTAAACCACTTCTTTAATGATATGTCAAATATTAGTTTACCTCATATTCAATGGTTATATTATTGGGTTATATTAAATATTAGATTTAGATTTGTCAGATTTAGAATCAGTCTTAACCCTTCTTATGTCTAGTTCCAAAATTAATCCTTGATGCTAAATTGGGGGGGGGGGGGACTCTCTAGCTCCAAGAGACTAGGTGAATTCTGGTTGGGAAAATGTATTGTTTATTAAATTATCACCAAAGAACATTTCAAATAAGTTTATGGAACTTTGGTTTATATTCATAATGTTCTGGATTGATAAGGCTATATAAGGAATTTCTCCCTAAGTTTTCTATGGCCTGATCTGAGCAATCTTGTGGTATCCATAGTTTGAGGAACTAAAACAACCTCAAAAGGGGGGGGGGGAATAGAGCTATTCATCGCTCACTAAATGCTGAGTGTTTTTACATAGTAAAAAGTGCCAAATAAGAAGACAAAGATAGCAAGAAAAAAACATGACTATTATTTTGAATGTGTTTCCATGCTAGAATATACATTTTTCTTAGTGGACAAGACCTAAATCTTGCTTAACTCTTTTTGAATGCTGGCTACTTGCGTGCCTTTGGGGAATGCATAGCAAGGGCTAGAATCAATGAGCTGTTTCTGGAAGTAGAAAAAGCTGCCTTCTCAAGAAGGAGCTTTTTTCCCTCTATGCTATATTAAAATAAAGATGATTTGCATCTTCATTCACCATGAAGAACTGCTATATGAGCTAATAAGAGTCTTCCTCTCTGATAAGTATACCCCTCTTTAAATATTCAGAAGAGTCAACATTTCATTATTTCACTATGCCAGGTGGTCATTATGGAATATTATGGAGCGTGATGACATGATGGGGTGAATTATAAAATGATGGTTTCTTGCTGCCAGTATAAAAAAGATATATAGTTATTTTCTACTTTGAAAGTCTGTATTACTTGCCACATTGTGTATGGAGGGATGGACTGACTCTCTAAAATAACGATACCCAAGCACATAGTGTTTAGCCTGCAGCAGGAGCAGCAGCAACAACTGGAAAAGAGTGGAAGCAGTCATGAACATTGTTTGTTATACTGGAAACCTATTATTCAAATTGTTATTAAAAAGTGGTATAAATAAAATTAGGCTCAAGCAATTGTTAGCCAAATTGCTCTGTTTACTTTAATAAAAGGTTGGGGAATTATGATATTAATATGATATGATATGAGCCAGTTTGGTGTAGTGGTTAAGAGCGTGGACTCTAATCTGGGAGAACCGGGTTTGATTCCCCACTCCTCCACTTGCACCTGGCTGGATGACCTTGGGCAAGCCATAGCTCTGTACCAGCTGTTCCCTCAAGGACAGCTTGGGAAAGAGTTCTCTCAGCCCCACCTACTTCACAGGGTGTCTATTGTGGGGAGGGGAAGCGAAAGGAGTTTGTAAGCCGCTCTGAGACTCCAAGTGAGTGAAGGGCGGGGTATAAATCCAATCTCTTCTTCTTCTTCTTCTTCTTCTTCTTCTCTAATGTGCAATTGGAGTAACTACAGGATCATGGCCTTTGTATACCAGAGTCCCATTTTATCCAGGTCACAGAAATAGATGCAGAGATTAGATAACTAAAGTAGTGATCTCTTTACTGAAGAATTCTTAAGTCTTTATAAACAATAATCAAACATTCAGACACACAATACAGAACTAAGGAAGTAGAGGTAATTGATAGGGAATAGAGGGGGTGAGTTATGGGGTGATACTACCTGTGCAGAGGTCCATGAGGAAAGGACTATGGCCTAAACCCAGGGGTAAAGGGGTGGCCTGCCAGTTGGCATCAGGGCAGAAAACACCCCCAGTCTGAGGCCATTGACCTAGATAGTTAAAGGCACTGGAAAACAATGCAGACCAATGGAAGGGCTGGTCTCTTGTGGGCTGATCTCAGGTGAGAACAAAAGATTACCTGGGCCAATCAGGTGTCCCAGGAGGTGTGTGACACCAGGATGGGCAAGGCCTAGATGTGGCCAATGAGCTTTCAGAGGGGGCAGAGTCTGGATTAACAACTGGAGCCAGGTGTGCTGGGGTAGCTGAATGGATTTTAAGACCACTGATAGTTCTGCCAAGGCAGTTGAATAGGTTCCCTGATACAGACAAAAGAGAGAGATGGGCCCCTGATTAGCATCAGGAAGGATCGTTAATAATTTGAATGTTTGGTTGGTTTATCTTGGTATCCTGAGGGATGAAGAGCAAGGAAGGACAAGTGCCACACATAGACATGAGATGACACAAGAAAAGGGCTGGGTGAGGTTCTGGAGACAGAAGGATTATTTGCCAGATGGCCTCTGAATAGCCTTTAGAAATGTAGATACTTCACCTGGTGGAACCCATTGCTATCCCGTAAGCATAATCTCTTCTGGGTGGAGGAGGAAGACTGGATGTTTGCTTTGAGGGTGCCTTTTGAAACCTGAATGTGAAATCCCTGTTTCCAGAGCTATGGCTTGCTCTGTGTTCCAGGACCAAAAGTGTCTTCCTTGGCCTGAGTTTTGTGGGTCTCTGGTTCAAGTTAGAAGTGGGGTGCCCCTTGCAATTGGGGCTACCCAAGAGTAAAGACAGCACCTCTGGCAACACAACTTCTGAAAAGGCTCTACTCTGCATGCAATCCAAAATGGGGTATCATGGCCTCTGTCACTGGGATGTCAAACTTGTTTTTTCTACCTTGTTGGAAGTAATGATGAACAGCAGTTAAAGCATCTGTGTTCCTTACACTTACCTAAGATTCTGAAATGTTCATAAACTACATCATTAGCCTGTCACTCTTTGTAAAGGAAAATGGACTACAGAAACTGACAGCATATCCAAAGATAGATTCAGGTGGGTAGCTGTGTTGGTCAGAAGCAGCGGAACAAACTTTGAGTCAAGTGGCACCTTTGAGACAAAGTTTTATTCAAAGTGTACGCTTTCATGTGCAAAACACGTTTCTTCAGTCATATACAAAGAACAGCTTTCCACATTCCAGAGATGCATCAAGTGTCCTGGGAAAAAGCAAGTACATGTCTGGCTTGGTGCTTACTATATGCAGCCAGCCTGGTCTCAGCTCTGCACAACATTAAAACAAATGTGCTTGAAGCACAATGCAGGTACAGTCACCAGCCACAGCACACTGCTGGTGGGCGGGGGGCAATTTGCCTCCTTGGAAGAAGGAGGGGGAAAGACACAAGACAGCAGGGAGGTGGTCAGATGTTGATACCTGTCCTGCTCTTTTCACACTAGTAGGTATCCCCTTGCCAGTTTCAGTTATAAACAGTTAAGAAACTGGTCCTTGTTAAATCCATACTTTGTGTTTGTCCCTTCATTCCAACTGGGGAGGCAAATCAAACTGTCCATATCACTACACACTCATGATAGGTATCATTGTGCTGATTAAAAAAACACCAGTCTGAAGCCACTTACAACGGTCAGGGGTCAGTCTCAAGTCAGAAAACAGCTGAAAGTCCAAAGCATAGAGGCTAGGTGTATGCTACTCTCTGTGAGTGTGTTGAAGGCTCAGCAGGTTGGTTTGTATTGCACTGTGAAAGCGGCCATCCCTGTTGGAGAGCTGTCTGTAAAGAACAAAGGGACACAAAGACAATAATGAATAACATTCAGGAGTAGCAACAGGCTCAGATATGCTGCATATGTGGGAGAGAGTGGTATTCAAATTGAGAGAGTGTTATTGACTACTAGGCTCTCTTTGAGTTCCTGTCCTTCTCCCTTGAATGTTTCCACACATGAATCATGTGGTAGAGTCACTGGGATAAACTTATCAATCCTTATCAAGAATTATAGTGGAACTGTCTGCACTTTCTGTTCAGGCTGCTTCATGGCACCGATCTTGCAAAGCAAAAAGGTTGTGGGTGTGTGGCTAGCAAAGCAAGGAATGGAATTGAATAGCTAGTAGCCATATAGAAAAATGATAGTTCTCTGTGTTTCCAGTTAGCATGTGCTTTAACACTGGTATGATTTTATTCTAACACTGTAGCAATGTTTTGGAACACATCTTGAATTAGATGCCCTTTTCTGCATTGTGTTATATTTATCCTGTGTGCCCTGTGCTGGATACACTGTTAGCAACTGTTGAGGGAGAAAATTTTGTTGAATAATATACAGCTGGTAATACTGTGGAAGGGAAGAGACATCAGCAGTTGTCAAAGTCTGAGGAAGGGGAATCTACCTTCCTTGTACCTGCATGGAGTCCATTGTCCTTTTTTCCCCAGCTGAAGAAGTAGAGGGGCTACTTCACTATTTGTTTTTTTTTTTAATAAATTTTATTATTTTCAAACACTCTAACATATTTTTCTTATACAAACCCTTTTTCATTATTATATCCATTTTTTTGTTCTATTGTATAGTCTTGTTATCATCTTATATTGGTGGTTTCCCACCACATCTGAAGCATATAACATTTTCAACTTTAACCATTTTTTAAATGCATATATATGTTTTTACACTCCTGGTAACGACATAAACAGCCTTAAAAAATTATGCATCATATAAATTCTTATTTTCTTATACAATTCTAAAAATATCCTCGTTATCTAACTGCCATTTATACATTCAGATATCTCTTTTTAATATTATGTCCAAGTATAAATGTAATTTTTCATATCCCAATATTGTTCAACATATTCTTTCAAATCTTTCCAGTCTTCCAACAAAGTCTCTGAGTACAGATTATTCAATTTTCTCGTCCATTTGTCCATTTCAGCCATATACAACAGTTTTCAACCACTCCCACACCTCTGGTATTTTTTCGCTTTTCCACTTTTGCGCATATGCCATTCTTGCCATTGTAATCATGTACCATATTAATGTCCTTTTTTTTTTTACATTTATCTCCTCTAGTTTAAGTCCAAGCAGTAACAGTTCCGGCAGTTTCTTAAATGTACATTTCAAATTTTTTTCCATTTCTGTATGTATCATAGACCAATAAGTCTTTGCTTTATCACAGGTCCACCACATATGGTAAAAAGAACCTTCTTTTTTTTTACATTTCCAACATTTATTTGACATATTTTGATTAATATTTGCAATTTTTTTTGGTGTCATATACCATCTATACATCATCTTAAAACAGTTTTCTTTTAGATTATAACATGTAGATATACTCATGGCATTTTTCCATAGAAATTCCCAAGATGACATTTCAATATCTTTGTTAAAATTTATCGCCCATTTTACCATTTGTTCTTTAACCATTTCATCTGTGTTAAACCATTTTAACAAAACTTTATACATTTTAGAAATCATTTTTTTCCCTTCTTCCTCCCAGATTTGTTCAATTTCATTGTTTTTTTCTCTGAAACCAGATTTTTTGTCACTCTTATAGATATCATACAGTTGTCTATACCTCAACCAACCATAATCAAAGTCTATCAAATGTTGCTCTTTCAGTACAAAATCCTTGCCTTGTCTTATTAATAAGTCTTTATATTTCAACCAGTGCTGTCCTTTATAATACGATGATGGATTTAACACTTCTGCTGGTACTATCCACATAGGTATTTCTTCTGGAAAAAAATTCTTGTATCTTGTCCATGTATCCATTAATGTTCGTCTCAAATAATGATGTTTAAACAAATTGTCCATTTTTGTTTTGCCATAATACAAATAAGCGTGCCAACCAAACCTGCAACCATGGCCTTCTAGGGCTAGTAGCTTTCTGTCTTGTAGCATAGCCCAAGTCCCTATCCAGGTCAAACATACCGCATAATGATATAACCTTAAGTTTGGTAACTGAAAACCACCTCTTTCTTTGGCATCACACATTATTTTCATCTTAATCCTTGGTTTTTTCCCTCCCCATACAAACTTAGACAATTCTTTCTGCCAGTATTTAAATGCTTTTACATCTTTCACAATCGGAATAGTCTGAAATAAAAACATTAGTCGTGGTAATACATTCATTTTAACCGTAGCAATCCTCCCCAACAATGACAAATTTAATACATTCCATTTTTTAATGTCTTGCATGATTTGCTGCCATAGCTTTTCATAATTATTTTTATAAAGATCAATATTTTTCATTGTTAGCTCAACACCTAAATATTTTGTCTTTTCTACAACCTCACATTTTATAAGTTCCTGTAATTCAGCCTGTTTTTTATTTGACATATTTTTACACATCACTTTGGATTTATTCTTATTTATATAAAAACCAGTCAAATCACCAAACTCTTTCACTTTTTGCAACAAATATGGTAATGTAGTCATAGGTTCTTCTACTATAAACATCAAAGGCTCTATATTTAAAAGAAAAACCTTTTAATGTTAAGCCTTTAATTTCTTTGTCTTCTTTCAGGTTTAACAGTAAAACTTCCAATATCCAAATGAATAACAATGGTGAAAGCGGGCATCCTTGTCTTGTTCCTTTTTTCAATCTTGAAATAATCTGTTTTTTCATTATTGACTATAAGAGAGGATTTCTGTTCTTTATAAATTGATTTAATGAGGTTTAACATATAGTCTCCAATCTGAAGTTGTTCAAATACCTCAAACATAAAATCCCAATTTAAATTATCAAATGCTTTTTCCGCATCCAAGAAAAAAAACCCACTTCCCTTTCCGGGTGCTTGTCATAATACTCTATTGTATCTACCACTGCTCTTAAGTTATCCCTTATTTGACGATTGGGTAAAAACCCTGCTTGTTCTGTTTGTATAGTCTCCTTAAGATGTTCTTTTAACCTTTCTGCTATAATCTTGGCAAAAATTTTATAGTCATTATTTAGCAGAGAGATTGGTCTATAGTTCTTTACATTTGTTAAGTCCTGACCTTCTTTTGGGATAAGTGAAATAGTTGCTTCTTTCCAAGTTTCCGGGACCTCACCTGTAACTCCAATATTGTTCATTAGTAATAGCAGTACTGGTGAGATCGACTCTTACAATGATTTATAAAACTTCACCGTAAATCCGTCCGGACCCGGAGCTTTACTTAGTTTTGCTTCATTTATTGCATTTTTAATTTCTTGTAGTGATATAGGATTATTAAACAGTTCTTTAATTTTTCCTGTTGGTTTTGGAAGCTTCAATGTTTGTAAATATTCTGTAATCCCTCTTTGATCTTTTTTCTCCTTCTGAAAAAGTTTTGCGTAGTATTTAAAAAACTCTCTCATTATTCCTTTGTTGTCTACTTTGCCACCCCAGCATGAAATAACGAGACAGACAACAGAATTGGAATCAAACAAGGGCCACTTTATTAACTATTTAAACAGAACATGCAGCAACGGGTAAACTAAGCAAGCACAGCAACAGGCAAGGCAGGCGTCATTCCCAGACACAGCCTCCTTGCCCTTGTAATGGGCAGGTAACCTAGCCCCAGTCTTGACCCAGTGAGATTCTGGCTCATAACCGGCGGCCCAGCATACTGGCATCCCCTCCCAGGGGCGCCTACCCCTGAGGCTGCACAGACCTTCAGGGAGGAGCCTAGTCTGAGAGGTTCCCAGAGGTGATCACCATTCACCTCCCCAGACCGCAAGGCCCTAAGGTGGTTCCTGATGACCTCCTGTTCCCAACAGGGATATGCCGTGAGGCACCCACCAGTTCCATTTTCTTGCTTGCATAAACCTACTAAGTGACCATACTAATTAATACCCGACCACCATCTATACCCTTAACCACTAGCAACAGTGTAAGGTAGGCGAAAAAACACCACATCCAAGCGCCAAACAGGAAGGGGTGTAAAAAATTCCTACCCGGCCCCCAAAGGCGACCAGCCTCAGCCTACACTGCAACCAGGGCGGGTGGGTGGGCGAGCATGCAAACAGACAGCCAAGGCGGGAGCAGGGCAACGGCTCTAATTGAGCTAGCCCCGCCCCCTGCCCGGCCAATGAGCGCCGACGCGCTCTGTTGCTGCCTCGTACACAGCGAGGCGGCAAACTTGCTCCCCCGCGCCACGGCGATGCCGGGCGGCGGGGAGCCTATTGCCACCCCAGCATGAAATAACGAGACAGACAACAGGTTTGGAATCAAACAAGGGCCACTTTATTAACTATTTAAACAGAACATGCAGCAACGGGTAAACTAAGCAAGCACAGGAACAGGCAAGGCAGGCGTCATTCCCAGACACAGCCTCCTTGCCCTTGTAATGGGCAGGTAACCTAGCCCCAGTCTTGACCCAGTGAAATTCTGGCTCGTAACCAGCGGCCCAGCATATTGGCATCCCCTCCCAGGGGCGCCTACCCCTGAGGCTGCACAGACCTTCAGGGAGGAGCCTAGTCTGAGAGGTTCCCAGAGGCGATCACCATTCACCTCCCCAGACCGCAAGGCCCTAAGGTGGTTCCTGATGACCTCCTGTTCCCAACAGGGATATGCCGTGAGGCACCCACCAGTTCCATTTTCTTGCTTGCATAAACCTACCACATGCAAATCCAAGCCTCTGCTTTGGCCTTTGCTTACCCCACACGGCAACCGAGAGCCATCCGAATCCCGTGCTGCAAGTCCTCTAAAAATAACCCATTGCCCCTGTTTGAAAGGTGCACCCCATCAGGGCGATACAGGTCCGGGAACCTGACCTGTATGCCTGGGTGCGGCAAAAAGAGACCCAACCCGGACTCCATGGCCGTGCGAAGTGGACTGTTGGCATTACGCCTAGCCCTGTCCATACACCTGGGGTCACCGGCATGCCTCCAAACCAGACGGGGGAGCATGGCAGACCATACTATCTGCACACCAGGCCACCGTGACCTGATCAGTGCCAAATCAGCCCTGGCCTGCATCACAAGGGCCACGCCCTTAACCAAACCCAAATCGTTGCCCCCCAGGTGTATGACTAGCACATGAGGGGGGGGGCCCGCCTCTCCTCAAACAACAATGGGAGGAGCGCCGGCCATCTCATGCCCCTCCTCCCCAACCACTCAACTGTCGCTACTTCGCTGAGGCCAAGCTGGGAGCCGAAAGATGTTCTCCTCGCCCGATGAGCCGCCCAAAAGACCATGCTGTGGCTGCAGACTATGACCCTTCGTCTTGTCTCACGGCCTGCAGCACCTGTAAAAAGAACTTTATTAACAAATGTCTGAATGAAACTACAACGAACTTACAAGGTACAACGCCTCACATAACTCTTATAGCATCCAGATTTCCAACGCCCGATCCTCTGTATTTTCCTATCAGGGTACCCCATTGCGGCAGCAGTCGAGGCCGCCCCAATTCGAAAAGAATGGGAGCAAAAACGAACACCGCCCAGACCCAACCGGATCAAGGCCTTCCGAGTCACGGTCCAAAACTGGAACTTCGTAAGAGGGGTGCTGTCGCTATGCCGAAACAAATAGCCCGGGCCATCACCCCGAAGTGCCAAGTACCGCCTCATGGCAGCGACTGGGCACAGTGCTGACTCCGAACTAGACCCTAGTTCCAGCACACTCCCCTTACCCCTCTGATCAGTTTTAGATCTACGCAACCTAATCCGTAGCTGAAATTTAATGATTGATACGTCTCTAAGCTCCAAAGCTGCACCGGAAACATCAGCCCGAGAGCCTGCCACCAGTTCGCTAATCCTGAGTGCCCCAAAAAAGGCGGTCAGCGAAGCGGCATGAAACAGGCCCACCTCGTAGCTGTCACTACAACAAGAAGGCCACTGGCCCTCCAGCCCTCTCAGGACCGTGGGTGTCAAAGGTTCCCTAGTGTCAACTGCCCTAATTGATTCCTGAGACCACCCCTCGAGCATCTTCCGGAGACGGAAGTCGCCCGTGGTGTCCTTGTGACCCGAGGCCTTACTGGCAAAAGCCAGCGCAGACAGCTTGCCTCTGATTGTGTGAGCTGAAAGGCCACCATTCCGTAGTGTCACACAAAATTGCATCAGGTGTGACACAGGAATAGGCCAGACCTGCTGCAAACCCGCTCCCGCCCTGAAGGACAGAAACTGCTTACCGGCCTTCAGGTAAGCTCTCCTGGTAGAAGGGGCGAGTGCCAGGCTCATTGCCCTGTCGGCCTCAGCCCTCCAATCCCCCACACCTCTGTGGGCATCCGTGCCGGGAGCAGGTCGGCCTCTGGAGCCAGCTGACGAAACCTCTCCATCTGTTTGCGAGAGAGAGCGTCAGCGATTCCATTAGCGACCCCCGGGACGTGTCTGGCCCTAAACAAGATGTTAAATTTAAGGCACTGCAACGTGAAAGCCCTAACCAGGGCCATGACCCTAGGGGATTTAGATGTAAGGGAATTGATGACATGAACCGTGGACTGGTTGTCGCACCAGAAATGGACAGTCCTATTAGCCAAATCAGCTGGCCAAATCCACACCGCTGTGACAATTGGAAAAAACTCCAGGAAGGTGAGGTCCTTGACCCAACCTGCCCAAAACCAATCTTTAGGCCAGTCCCCGGCACACCAATGCCCCCTAAAATAAACTCCGTAACCGGAAGAGCCGGCCGCATCAGATGAGATCTGAAGCTCAGCCTCCAACAAGAGCTCGTCCCGCCACAGAGAGACCCCATTGAACGAGTCCAGAAACTGCTCCCAAACAAAGAGGTCCTCCCTCATCCCTTTGGAGACCTTGGTCCTATGGTGTGGGAGCTGGAGGCCTCTCATTAAATCGCATAACCTCCTCACAAATGCCCTACCTGGTGCCACAACTTTGCATGCAAAGTTGAGGTGACCTACCAACTGCTGCAATTCCAGGAATGTGACTCTTTTAAGGGACCTAACAGAGCTAACCCGCACCCTCAATGCTTCCAATTTTTCTCGCAGTAATCTGCAGCTCAAACTAACCGTATCAATTTCAATACCTAGAAACGTCAATGTAGATGTCGGGCCCTCAGTTTTCTCCTGAGCAAGAGGGACACCCAGCTCATCTGCCAGGTAGACAAAACTGTCCAGCAGAAAACGACACTGACCGGAACCCCTCTTGCCCGCAAAAAGAAAATCGTCCAAATAATGGGCAGTTCTACAGAGACCCGTCGTGGTTCTCAAGGCCCATTCCAAAAACGAACTGAACCTCTCGAAAGCAGAACAGGACACCGAGCATCCCATGGGTAGAGCCCTATCCATGTAAAAGTTTTCTTCAAAGGCAAATCCAAGCAGCTCAAAATCCTCAGGGTGCACCGGGAGGAGCCAGAAGGCTGATTTAATGTCACATTTAGCCAACTCGGCTCCCACACCACAAAGGCGAACCACCCGCATGGCCTGATCAAAGGAAGTGTATTTGACAGAGCATAAATCACCTGGGATGGCATCATTCACCGACCCCCCCCCGAGGGTAGGACAGGTGATGAATGAGGCGAAACTCACCAGGAGCCTTCTTTGGAACTACACCTAAAGGGGAAACTCTTAAATTGGCCACTGGTGGACTAACAAACGGGCCCAAAACCCTGCCCTCCTGACACTCCTTGGCAATCTTGGCCCTAACTATGTCCTCCATGCCCAAAACCGACTTTAAATTGCTAGCCAAATAGGGAACCCTCATCCCCTGAAACGGAATACGAAAACCGACAGTGAACCCTTTCAAGAGGTAGGCCCCGTCGCCCATCCTTGGATAACTACGCAACCAGCGTCTCAGAACTCCCAATTTAATCGGGCTAGGCCCCTTTATCAGCAGGGGGGTTGCCTGGCTTTCCCCCCCTGAGTACTTGCCTCCTTTGCCCCCCCCCACGGCCCTTGGGCCGTGGACAACTGGATAAAGGATGAGGTCCGGCACACAAGGGGCACTCATGCCTAAAGGTGCACGACTTACGACCGCAGGTTCCCTGGGAAGAAAACTCCCAGCAAAGCTGGCGACATTGAACCGCCTGCCCCGCCAAAGGGTGGGAACCTGCCTGCACTGGTGCCCTCTTAACAGAATGGCCGCTATGAGACCGCTCACCCCAAGCAGACCGTGCCGGAGACATGATTTGCAGCCACAAGCTAGAACATATCCGGTCCCATCGCATGGCCGGATTAATGGCTGCCCTCATCCTAAACTGCTCGTCATATTGCGACCAAGCCGGGCTCGGGAAGTCCGTATAGGCCTTGTAGATGATGTCCACATACTGGAGCATCGAAGAGGCCCTCCACGGCTGGTGTCGTACTATGACTGCCGCGTAGATTAGGAAACCTGGAAACCAGTTGGCCCACGTCCTATCTACTACCCGGCGCTTCAAGCGCTCCTTTTCCCTGTCATCCAAATTATCCTTGTCCTTTTTTTCTAACTCCCGGTAAAGTAGACTAAACACGTCTACAAACTCCCCTTTCAGTATTTTATCTTTAGTTGCCATTGAAAGATGGTCACCTAAAGGTAGGTCTGCGTCGCCACTCGGAACCGCCCCCGCAGCCACTGAATCATACGCTGCTCCGCCCACATAAGGGTAACCTGCATTGGGCTGGGGGAAAACCCAGTGTGGTCCAGCTCCCTGGTACCCAGAAAGAGAGCCATAACATGAATGTGAAGGCCAAGGAGCCTGTGGCATCTGAGAATAAGTGGCCCCCTGCTCAAAAGCCGGGCCCAGAGGCTGGCCAGGCTGTGGCAGAGGCAAAGCGGCTGAACTCTCGCCGCCTGGGCCCCAAGGCCACGTTGATCCCTGCCTACCCAATGCCAACTCCTTACCTTCGGTAAATTGTGAAGGCGAGTAAAGCGCCATCTGCTGCTCCCTCACACCTGAACCCTGTTGGCTAGACTCTGCACCCACCGGGCCTGAAGCCGCCACCTCCTGCCTGTCCTCCAGAAAGGCCAAACGTGCCAGCACCTGTGCTTGAAAAGACAACTTGTCAGACTTTTCAACCGGTAAACCACCTGCTGGCATGCCCCGTCCCTTTTCAAGCGCCTCCAGCTGCTGAAGAATGGCCACGTTGATCACATCCTCCTCTTCCTCATCACTGGAAGGAACCACAGGATCAGGTCGCGCCAGAGGTCTCTTTGGCACCGGGCACTTGCCCTTGCCCTTGCCCTTGCCTTTTCCAGATGCCATAATACAAACTATTGTCAAACAAAAGAAACGCAAGTGAATAGATATGTTCAAAATCCCCCACTTGATGTACCCACAGGGATATAGAATAAAAAGCCACCTAAAATGGCCGCCACAGCCTTCTTCCAAAATGGCCCCCGACCGTGAGGCCTAGAAGACCTCACTAAAATGGCCGCCTATCACCCAAAAAAGGTAATCCTATAAGGCCAAGCGACCTTACCAAAATGGCCACCGAAGGCTCAGCAGATAAGGCCTACCACCAGCTTATGGTGACCCAGCCCTATATAATTTCTAAGGCAAGAGACGCTCAAAAGTGGTTTGCCCTTACCAGGCCCCTTGCGACAACCCTGGACTTCTTCAGTGGACTCTCCTCCCAGTACTAACCAGGGCAGACCTTGCTCAGCCACCTCATAAGGCTGCCTCGCCTGAACTAAGGTAGGCTAAGATGGGGCCGAAACGAAACTGTCCCAGGTGGGGGGGGGCCCTCAACGTTCAGCAGCCAGCCTCAGCCACTGCCCCTTTAAAAACCTTAGAGTTGAAAGGGAGCCAACGCAGAATGGTAAACCGTCTGCCAGGGGGGGAGCAGGCAGATTAACGCCGCCGCCGCCTCCCCTTATATAGCCCGATAGGCCCATACAGGGCCGACCCTGCTTAGCTTCTGATACCTGACAGGGCCACAGTAGCCTGTGCCACCCAGCGCAGGGCAAAGCTAGGGAGGGGGGGCGCTAACTGCCCCAGAAGTAAAGAAAGGGAGGGTGACGCAGCAATCAATCCACAGCCTGGCCATCGACTGTACCTCTCCCTGCCGCTTTACTGAAAAACGGGGGGGGGGAGCACCGCGGCAAAGCCGGAGCCTCGCCGACGGCTCACTCTCCTCCCTCGCAGCAGAGCCAACAATGGATCCCAGCAGGGGGAAAACGCCGCGGCCAAACCTGAGGCACTAAATGGCCTACAAACTCTGCCCAAAGCTCCCGCACGCCAGAGGACCGCAGGGGGGGAAGAAGAAACGCCGCCGCCGCCGCCGCCGTCCGCAATAGCCCGAAAGGCCTCCCTGCCAGCAAGCCTAGAAAACGTGTGCTCTCCTCTCGAGCGCGCAAACGGACAGCCAAGGCGGGAGCGGGGCAACGGCTCTAATTGAGCTAGCCCCGCCCCCTGCCCGGCCAATGAGCGCCGACGCACTCTGTTGCTGCCTCGTACACAGCGAGGCGGCAAACTTGCTCCCCCGCGCCACGGCGATGCCGGGTGGCGGGGAGCCTAATCTCTGTATTATCACGTATCACTTTTGCAATAAATTTATTTTCACGTTTTTTCTTTAACTGCCATGCTAAATACTTTCCAGGTTTATTTGCGCCTTCAAATGACCTTTGTTGGAGTTCTTTTAAGTTCCAATAAATCTCTTGGTTCAAAATAGCTTTTATTTGGTTTTGTAACATCCAAATTTCTTTTTGCAATTTCTTTTTCCCTGGTTTTTTCTTCAGTTCATTTTCTTTTGTTTTAATGGCTTGCATAATATTATCGTATTGTTCTCTTTTCTTTTTATTTTCCTTGGTATTTAACGATATCAATAGTCCTCTCATCACTGCTTTATATGCATCCCATACAATTTGGAGTTTGGTCCCTTTTTGCATATTTGCTTGAAAATATAGATTAGTCTCTTCTTGCAATTTTTTTATTATCTCTTGATTGTCCAGTAAGTCCTCATTTAGTCTCCATCTCCCTTGTCTTCTTGAATGGCCAGAGATCCACATATTAGGATTATGATCCGAAATTATTTTAGGTAAAATTTCTATTCTTTTTGTCATCAACGCTAGATTAGTTGTCGTCCAAATCATATCAATTCTTGAATGTGAGTCGTGCCTATTAGAATAAAAAGTAAAGTCTTTTCCTTGTGGGTTTACTTTCCTCCAAACATCTTCTAACCTTTCTTGTTTTATCAGTTTAAAAAATTTTTTTGGTAATTTCCCCAATGCTTCATTTTTACTCTTGGATCGTCTATCCATCTTATTGTTAACAGTTCCATTAAAATCCCCTACCATGATGGTTTGTTCGTAATTTACATTATCAAATTCAGCTTGTAGTTCTTTAAAAAAAAATTCTTTTGCACCATTAGGGGCATAAATGTTTACAACTAAGGTTTTCTTTCCTTGTACAGAAATTTCAATAGCCAAATACCTTCCTTCTTTGTCTTTAAATATTTCTTTGGGTTCCAGTTCTTTTTTCACATATGTTACAACACCATTTTTTTTGTTACCTGCCAGTGAGAAAAATTCTTCCCCCAGTTTTTTCCTAATTATATATTTATGGTCATGCTTCTTAAGATGTACCTCTTGTATACAAATCACATTACATTTTTGTTTTTCCAGCCAATGTCCTACCATTCTACGTTTCTGGGGTGAATTAAGTCCATTTACATTCCATGAAAGTAATTTGTAATCCATCATGGTATAGCATTAAATATCTCCAAACTCTTCCTTATGGTCTGCAATAAATGCATACATCTCTCCTGAACTTTTAATCACCACTCTGGTACTGTCGTGGTTAAAACTTAGTCCTTATAGTATTTCCCAACGGAATCTGATTTTTTTCTCCTTCAGTTTGTCAATCAAGCGCTTAAATTTTTTCCTGTTTTGAAGTATTGCTCTGGGCAGCTCTTTCATCACGATTATTTTTTTTCCAGCCATTTCGAAAGTGTCTGTAAAACATTTCTTGTAGATTTGTTCTTTAGTCCTCTTCATTGTAAATTGGACTACCACATCTCTTGGTATGTTTTTATCTCTTGCATATGCTGAATTAACTCTATAAACAAGGTCCATATGTTCTTTAATGGTTTCCTCTTCTTCTTGTAGGAATTCCGCTAGTGCCTCCTGCATTTTTGTAAAAATATCTTCACCTAGACTTTCATCAATCCCTCTGAATCTCAGATAATTTTGCATATCTTTGTAATGCATCATCTTTTCCACTCTGTTGTTGTCTTTTGTTACTTTTTGAATATTTTCTTCCAGCTCTTTTACTTTATTTTCCATTTCTTGCATTCTTGTATTTAAACTTTGTAGTTCAGTTTTTATATCTGTAAAATTCTTGTCCACTTGTGCAGCCATACCATTTATTTTATTGTTCACTTCTCCAATTGCACTTAACATTTTGGCATTTACCTCTCCAATTGCATCTAACATTTTCTTTTCCATTGTCTCCATAACAGCCAATAATTCTTTTTCTTTTTTTGCAGCCATTGTAGGAGAGGACTATGTAACCGCTCTCGATCTCAGTCCGCAATCCGTCTTGTCACTTTAAAAAAGATCGATTTTTTCTTGCTCTTTAAATTGAACAACAATTATTGCATTTAAAGTGCTGGTCATGCCAAGTTAAACAACATTAATTTCGCCGTTCTCTGTTGTATAGTTTTTGAAATATTAATGTTTAAAGTTTTTATAAATCCAAAATGGTGAGTGCAACTTCTCTATGGTTTAGGTCAAAGGTTACTGTCTTTTCAACTTTGCTTCTGGCTTGCCGTAGTCCTCTTCTGTCCCTTCTTCTTTTCTCCACTTGTCTGCTCTCCAAATGTCACTTCCTGTTGTAGTCCGTTGTAGTCCGTCCAGTCTAGTCTCACTACTATGGTTCCCAGCCTCCTCCATCCCTTCTTCTTTTTTCCACTTGTCTGCTCTCAAGATCGTCACTTCCTGGTATAATCCACACAGCCTGATCTCGCGATGATTGGACTCCCTCCTCCCAACTTTTCTTAACTGCAGGAATGTTAAACAACGTGTTTTTAAGTGATTTAAGTCAAAATCCGGCTTTTCAGCGCTCCAAAACTGCACTCAGCCAACTCTCCAGTACTTTACAGCTTCACCCATTCGACTTCCCAATTTTAGAAATGTAGCAATGATAAGCCAAAAGTTTTTTTCGTTACCTTTTGTTGATACTTCCCTTCAGATGTGGTCTCACATTTTAAACTTTGTCTTCTTTGCTAAGAAATCGGGGGGATGGCGATTTTATGCTGAATAAATCAGCCCAGCACGGCTCCTTAGAGATGCTTCCAGAAATCTTCTTCGGGAGGGGTACTCAAGGTGTTGGAAAAGTCTCCTCCAAGGCTCCTCCTTCACCGAGCTCACTCTCACCTGGATTATAATGCTTGCTAGTCCTCACACTGCCTGTATGGGGTTGCGTCGGGTGTTTTTGCCACCCGAGCTGTCAGTAAGAGCCTCCGTTCGCTTTGCCATGTCGCAAAGCGTGTCAGACCGCCATTCCTCCAACCGGCGCTGCTTCACTATTTGTGGCCTGCGGTGGAATACCTGGAAAGTTCTGAGCAGCACAGTACCAGCAATGGTTTCTAACAATGTTTATTCTCCTCCTTTGCTGGTTATATGAAGTGTACAATTTTTGTGTAAAGTGCCATTTCTCTAGAGTTCCCCTCACTAGATTCTAGCCATGTATGTTTTAGCTCAGCTAAAGGTCCCCTGGAAGTCATCTTTATTTTTTTGCTATCATTCAGTTCAGTTGGAAGTTTGCTCTTCCACCAGCTCTTTCACATAGGCTAAGTTACATGGGCTGAAGGAACTTAAGACTAACAATAAATCCTCTCTCAGCACACCCCCATGATCACCCATTTTTGTACTCAGCCAGTTAGCATAGCATTATACAGGCATATCTCCAAGTATACTATATAATGCTACCCTTAAGCAGCTTTTATTGCTCCCTATGGTGATTTTACGCTTCCTCACAGGATTTCCCTTTATCTTCTTCTGAGATGAACAGGCCCCTTTTCTTTCTTTTTTGTTTTTCTCTGGCTATTCAGTTGTTTGACTTAAGGCTGTGGTCACATGGTCATTTTGATCAGGTTTCACTGCTGTTCCCTCTCGCATTTAAAATTGCTGATCAGACGGCAGTATCTGCTTCCCACACCAAAGTGGGCTCAGTTGCACAATCTTCCCGGTTCCCTAGCAAGTTTTCCGAACCTGGGAAAATCAAGTACTTTCTAGGGATATGTGCATTGAATCCATGATTTCACCGATCTGGACAGCCATCTCTCACAATGATTGTGATTAGGTCGTCTGACCATTCTTCACACGATGATAGTTTTCCCCCAGATTCTACCTTTGTGCGCATGAGCAATCCTGCAATGAATAAATTCAATATTTAAATGTTCAAGCACACATATAGACTCCAGTGTTTGGTGGTATGTTTGTTCACTGTCTCAGGTTTGTTCCTCTGCCAGGTGCGGAGGTCATGGTCTTGCCTGCCCCAGAAGTCCCTGAAGCTGCGGCATTAAGAGGGAGGGAGCCCCCAGTGCCAGGGAGTGTGCTCAGCTTGCCAGCTGCATCAGGCTGGGGCTGGTCCCATTGTCTGGAGACAGGCAGCAGGAGGCGGTGCAGAAAGTTGCTTGGGGGAGGCAGGCGGGTGGGCAAGGAAGAGCCAGGTGGGTGGGTGGGTGGGTGGGTGGCAGAGAGAGACACAGAGTCTGGTTGCGTTCTGCCCACATGGTGGGCCAGGGGTGCTGCATTACAGAGCCCAAGCACAAGTTGCTGTTGGCCCAGTGCCGCCAGAGCCTGGCATAGGCCATGACAGAGGTGCACCAGGTGGTCAAGCTGCTGGAGGTGGCTGGCACCCTGGGGCCTCATGACCTGTGCCACCTGCACGATGGAAGTTTGGTGGAGGAACTGTTGCACTTCAGGCAGCTGCCGCCACCTTCCCAGGTGACGCTTCCCCAAGAGTGACTCTCTTAGCTGCCCCTCGGTCCCTGGCTCTCCCTGTGACTTTCTGCCCCTCCGATCTGCCAGCACCATTTCCAGGGGGCCCTTTGTTAAAAGATAAAGCCTACGAATATATACATTAAAAAAAATACTTAGGGAATCATCTTACTCCAAACTGTTCCCCAAGCAGAACAGAAAAGCATCTAACGTTTATTATTTATTATTTGTTTGCTGTTTGGGGGGAGGACCTGTAAAAACAAGGGAGTACTGCGAATCCAGGTGGGGTGGTGATTTGGCCATGCGCATATGCACATGTACAAAGCAATTTTTTAAAAAACTCACTCCACTATGTAGACAGTGCCCAGAGCCTCGTCGCGCAATGCTTGCAGTACAGGAAGGGATGTGTGATCATCCCAACCCCCCAAAAAATGTTCCCAACCAAATCTATAGTGAGAACAAATCGCAATTAGCTTGCCATGTGACCACAGCCTAATATTGGTAAATTCTGACCCAGCCTAGGGAAGTGAGGGGAGAGACTAAAATCCTTCTTTTGTTTTTGTTTGATAATGGCAAACAAGAGGTTGATGGTAAATCAAAACTAACATACTGTTTTATTTAACTTTGAGAGGAAATAGGTAGGAATCAGGTTTAGGACTAAGAAGGTGAACAGGCAAGAGGAATGAGGTAACTGTATAAAAATAAACACCAGATAATTAGACACCAACAAGTCACTATTTATGTTATTCAGATAGGACTTTAAAACCTGAGGAGAGATATTTCTTGGTAGTCTCTGTTTACATGAACAAGCATAAGTTTCTTGGTCTCACAA
Organism: Lepidodactylus listeri; assembly: GCA_029233225.1. NCBI lineage: Eukaryota > Metazoa > Chordata > Lepidosauria > Squamata > Gekkonidae > Lepidodactylus > Lepidodactylus listeri. Next base: position 108,954,625 of record JARCFY010000001.1, on the reverse strand, counting down.
ACACTAAAGTTGGTGAAAGCAAGAACATTCACACAAGTTCCAGTTTCCTTTCCTCTCCACTGGCTAAGGATCACCCCACTCTTCTAGGAGCTATTTTCGTCTGATTTGATAGGATCACCTCCCTTCACTAGGAGCTACTTCCCTCAGTCTTGATGCCTCACTTCTCTAACTCAGGATCTTTCTTGATCCTTTCACAGTCTCCTTTACTCTGTCCCTGTTAACTTTCAATCCTCAACTCTTCAACTCTCGACTGAAGAATTCCATTGGAATCTCCTGTCACTCAAGATTATCACAGACTCAGTTAATGCTTTAACCATTTACTGTCCATCACACTCCTTAAGTTAGCTGTGATTAACTCAAATGCAAACAATTTTAGTGGGACATATGTGATGATTTTAACTAGATTGGGGCGCAGAATATTTCTAAATATTGTAATGTTTTATGATACTATTCTTCCTTTCTGATAAGCCTCAGGGAAATTAGAGTGTACCAAAGCATAAGTACAAAAAGAAAACCTCATTTGGAGTCTTAAACTTTTTATCATGCTAATAAAATTTTAACACATTTATTAGGATTTATTTATCTTATGTCACTGTTAAATAGCATGTGACATTAATTATGCTAAACAAAAACTCCTACCAGAAGACAGCAACACACAGTAGGGAAACTGCAAGAGGAAAGTACCTGTAAATCTAGTATCTAGTTCTCTTAGATTTTGTGTTGTCATATCTCTGTAAGTGTATGTGTTGAAACTTTACCTTACAATAATGGAATCTTTATTCTCTAGTGCTTTCCCAAGTAGAGCTGCAGTACAATTCTGAGGCTGATTGATGTATTATTCAAAATATTCTTTTTCAAGTACAAATAGTCTGTCCCTTTGAAAGATGATTTATATGCATCCAGGAAACCAATCTAAAAATTCAGGGGTGCTGTTAAAACAGTAATGGCTGAGTAAACCCCAATTTCTTATAGGGCTGGTATGTATATAGCTCTGATTCCAGCCATAATCTGATCCAAACTCTGGGTTTGCATGCAGAAACTTCCCTATTCTCTTTCAATATCAAAGTAACTGAGTCCTGTGAACAGGTTTGCCCCACAACTGACTGTTCCAATGTTTTATACCATGGAATGGATCTAACCAGCCTTTCTGAAAAGGAAAAAGTGGTCTCCTTTGACCAACAAAAATGCTATGCTAAAGCAGATTAGGGACCTGCATGTACAAAAGCAATGTTGGATGGTGGCCATTGTAAGGATGTGAATAAGCCAGACTGAGTTTAAAAACTGGCTGGAGGCAAATCAATGTCATTGAATGACTTCAATTTTAAAAATAGCTTTTTGGGTCTGAGTAAATTTCAGAGAAATCTGTGCTGACGCCAAAAAGGATATAACTCTAAATAGATTTTGAATCTTGTGCAAACTCCTTTTAAACTGAACTAACCTGACTAAATGGTTGAAAAGAGTCAAAAAGAATAAACAACATATAGTATTCTATCAATATTTATTGTGCAGAATTTCATAATGTTCTGAACTCACTGACCCTTGGTTTTCACTGCAGAACTGCAAAGTGCTATTATCATAATCATTATTCAGTATGCAAAGAATTAGAAAAGGCTGAAAATGCATACAGCTTATTGTCAAACTACTCAGGGAGAAAATTTACTCTTGATTTAATCTTTAAAACCTTCTTAATACTATTGACATAATTAAACAGTAGGAAGGACTGCAAGCATGCTGTTTACATACAATTTAAATACTAATTTTGTTTCCTGTTTGGCAACAATGCTGTAAAGTATGAACATTTTGTGCACAGTGTTCAGTCGTCATTGTGAAAAAATGTCATAGCTGAATCTAACTAGGAATCTGTTTGTAAATAAACTAGAGAAATGCAACCTAATAAAATGAATTGACAGTAAGCATACTAATTGTGCACTGTTGTTCGTGGATTTATTATTATTGTCCGTGGATTTATAATACCATTATTGCAACTGTTCCACCAAAAACATCATCAGAAGGAGAGGTTTTAACATCAAAAGGGAAAAATAATTCTGAAAAGTGGGGACAGGAAGGGCACAGATACTGAATAGGAAGTATGTCTGTTGTAAAATGTAGGTCACGGCCACATGAGCGATCTGAGGCGGAGAGTGAGCGTGGCTTTTTTGCAATGGCGCATAAAGCTGTGCATTAGTGCGATCCCACGGTACTCCAAGGAATCGCAGGGCGAGCGTCATTGTGCGATCACACAGCGTTGTCCCAGTGTGTCAAGGGGGGGAAGAAACGGCATAGGCCGATCAGATGGGCGGCCGCTTACGATGGAAATGGGTTTCCATATTTTTTCTGTCGTTGGTGTCCGAGATGTGCATGTACAGAGAAGCGATTGTGTAGACCTGTGAGCATGTGCGCAAATGGAAGCTCCGCACCCCCGTTCCCAGCCACGGTGGTACCGTGGACAGCAGTCCCCGGCAGGTGACCATGGAAATGGAGGGTGAGCTGGTGGGGACAGCCATCCTGGCTGCGTGTGGGGCTGTGCAGGTCCTGATCCAGTGGAGCTGAGAACTGTGGCATCAGTGGGAGACAGTGAGACATGGCCACAGGAGATGGCAGACTGCCAGTTATGCAAGATGTGGCATCCGCCATATAGGCCACTCACAGTGGTGCCAGGAGAGTAGAGCCAGGCATGTCATCCAGCTCATCTCCCTAGCACAGCAGCTCCCACGCCGAAGGTGGTGGGTGTACCCGCTATCTACAGAGTGGTGGACAACATTCGTTACCCATTTCTGGGTGCTTTCTGGGCACCTGTCCTGGCATTTGCACGGCCTCTGCTGGCCTCGGACCACCACCACCAGAGTGGCCAGCCTGGGCTCCTGGCAGGTGCTGCAATGGCCCGGCCTCCGATGGGCCGCGGGTGCACTTCCTCATGCTTGCGCAGTTGCCGACTGGCATGCAAGCGACAGACAACAGAGGGTGTGTGTCCATGCATGCGCATTGCGATCTGGCTCTCAGACTCCGGCAACATGGTCTTTCCGAAAAAAGGTGTGCTGTGGCTGCCGGAGGAAGTTGAGTGCCTCCTGGAGGCACTCTATGAGCTGGAAGCCGGGTCCCAGGTCATGCCCTCGACCCACGAGGAGACCCTCTCCCTCTTTGAAGAGGCCACCCATCTGCTGCCGCTCGAGAGTTCCGGCGCTTGGCACAATAGTGCCGAGCAAAATTCAAACGGGAGAAGGAGGCATTCTTCAAGGCCCTGGAAGACTGAGATGGCCTCCCGCCTTGAGGACACCACCCACCCCATTTCAGACTGCTCCGGAACCTTTGGGAGCAGGGTGCGTGGCCTGGCTGGAGGTACCAGACGCCATACAGTAAGTAGTGCCCTTCCCTATCTGGTGGTGGCCCTGGTTCCCCCACACACACTGGCTGCTTATCGGTGCCCTTCCACAGGGCGTCCACGTGCAAAGAGGCAGAGGGTGAGCACCTGGAGGTCCGAGGGCCAAGGAGCCATCGGGGAATGCCATCAGCACCTGGCACAAGGATGTGAGTGCAGCACTGCCAGCTGGAGACGAGTTCCTAGCACGGATCCATAGGGTGCCGTGGGGTGGCTGCACCATGGGGTCAGCGGTGTCCATGGGGTTGCTGCTACTTGTGGGGGGTGGGGGCCGGCATGGGTCCACAGACCCTGTCCACATGGTACGCTGCAAAGATGGGGCCTGATCCTGGTTCCTTCTGGGCAGCCATGCCTTTCTGTTTGCAGGGCCCATGGTGGTGAGCTCTCCCACAATGGGCACAGGAAGCATGAAATCGGAAGACTCAGGTGAGTTCCCACTGGGTGCTGGCCTCACCTGGGGTCCTGGGTGTTGGGCCAGCGATGGACCAGCCACACCCATGCATGGCAGATACCTCTACCTTGGTGCAGGTGGATGCCGGTTGTTGTGGGGGCACACCTGCTACATGCAGCGTCTGGCTGTGGGTGGTTTGGCCACTAGGGCCACCTGGCAGCTGCCACCAGGCCCCTGGGGGACTGTGACAGATGCACTTTGTCACATTCTCAGGCCCATTGGGCCGCTGTGCTCTACACAACACATGGTTCGATCTGTGCCCAGTACCAGCGGCAGGCTTCTGTGCTTGACCACTGCTGTAGGTTCCCATAGGGTTCCCACTCCCACCCTCTTGTCCCTTGCAGGGGAGCCTGCAGAATGAGCCGCGGTGGCCACTGAAGCGGGAGCAGCTGTGGTCATCAGCTCTGCCCCCAAGATGGATGCAAGTAGGATTTGGTATGCCCAGGCCCCCCCCACCACCACATTGGTATGGGGTCCTCAGTCCTCACCCGCTACCTTGTTCCTACAGGGGAGTGGCCCATGTTTGCTGGCACTCCAGGGCCCTGCACTGGAACCATCCCACAGCGGGTGGCCACCCTGGAGGGCCAGATGTAGAATGTCATTGACACCCATGAGTATCCCTGTGGGAGCATGCTATGGAACATGGTGGGGGTGGCCAGGCTGCGGTGGGGACTGCCTGGGCCGTGATAGGGGGCCACTGGATGCCTGCTGTCTGGAGCCATGGAATCCCAGCCCACCTGCCCTTTGGATGTCCTTGTGGGCAGTCTTCCAGCCATGGGGGCACTAATGCAAACCCCCCCCTCTGTGTTTTCCCATAGTCGGCCACTATGGGTACCAGCTGTCATTCATCCAGTGGGGTATGGGCCGCTTGGAACAACTACTGCAGCAGATGACGTTGGGCCTGCCACCAGACAGTGCCATGGAGGGAAGGGCGGGAGGAGGCCGGGGATGAGCTGCCAGCCCTGGAAGGGGAGGGGGAGGCTGAGGAGGAGGGGGAGGAGGAGGAGGCCGAGGGGGAGCTGAGGAGTGTGAGGCCGAGGCGGAGTGTGAGGGCAGCATCCTCGTGGCCTCCTCTGACAAGGAGGAGGTGGAGGGGCTGCACCAGGCCATACCGGGGGGTGGGGGTGATGGGGGGCAGAGGGGGATTACAGCTCGGACTAGGGGGGCCTGTGTTGTTGTTTGATGTTTGCTGCTTGTGGGTGGGGGGCTTTTTGTACTGTTGTGGGGTTTTATAGTGTTATTAAAGTTTGTTGTATTTTTGTACTCCATTTTTCCTGTCATCTTTGGCCCCTCCCCCAGCAACAACTTGGGTCTTGACGTCATACAAAGCATCTTTATTGGCCCACACAGTTCCCACCCTGGGTACAAAAGGCAGCATGTGGCCTACCAGTCGGCGGTGGCCACGCTGGAAGCACTGGTGCGTCTGGTACAGTGACCCACCCCTTTACTCGCATATGAGAACCACCACCCCATGACAGCTGCAGCAGAAGCAGGGGCCCCATGACACCCCCCACCCACATGCTGTGAGCCAGCCAATGCCCACCCACACTGTGGTCGGCACCATATGTCCAACTCCCCCACTGCTGGACGGTGCTCACACATTTGTGGCTGCGTCAGCTGAGGGTGTCAAGGGCCTCTCACAGGGGAGGGGAGGGGAGGGGTAGGATGGGCTGGTGGCCAGGTAGGCCCCCCAGGGGAGGCCTTTACAGCCAAGCACAGGGCTCTTGCCCTATGGTGCCACTGGCTTCTACAGTGCCTGGCCATGGCCACGGACATGACCCCGGCCTACCCAGGGGACTGCGGTGCTGGGGCCTGTCTGCTCTGGCTCTGGGGCCAGGGCATGGGCCTGGGCTCGCAAGGTGTCAACTAGGAGGGTGACTGCTTCTGTCAGGCGAGCTACATCAGTGTTGGATGTCTCCATGGTGGCCTGCATCGCCACCTGCGCTGCTGCTTGGGCAGCATACACTGCCTAGTCCTGCTCACAGGCAGCCCTCATTTTGGCAATCAGTTCGTCATGCATTCTCTGATCATCTGCCCTGGCCTCTCTGTTGTCCTCCCAAGCCTGTGTCGCCAGGTGCTCCCCAACACTCTGGAGAGCAGAGACCTGCTTTTTCCTCGCCTTGCACAGGGCCGCTCTCAGGTCTCCCATGGTCACATCTGGCGGCAAGTCTGTGGGATTAGGGACAAATGACATCACTGTTGTGGCTTGCATACTGGCCAGCTCACCCACAGCCATGCGCCAGAAGGGCCCATACTGAACCCTATCCCACTCATGGTCAGGGTGCCGACCAGCGGCCTCCATGGGTTCCTCCTCCTCCTCCTCCTCCTCTGCATCCAATGCTGATTCTGGTGTCCCTGGGGAGAAGAGACTTCCATTACCAGAGACCACGGTGCCCAGCAACCCAGCTCTGACCTGTGGCTGTAGCTCCTGCCCACGCAATAGCAGTGGTGGACAGGTGTGCCTCCTGTGGCCAACTGCAGACCGACACCTACCTTGGCCAGGCGGCATGGCAGTGTCGCCCTCTTCATTATCATTCTCATCACTGCTCTCTGGCTGTGTTGGGCCCACAGACTGAACCTGCAGGTGGAACAGACGGGGGGGGTCACCTGCCATGGCTTATGTGGCCCATGTCCCTGTGGATAACAGCCCTACTTTCCCACGCTGAGGGGGTCGTGATCAGGTACCCCTGTGGATTGCTGGGTGGGTCCCATGGTGGCTCGCTGTTCCCCCCCCCCCACCTGGCACTCTCTCCCCTGCTGAATGCATTGTTCCTTGGTATCTCTCCTCTCCAATCCCCTGACATGCATTCTGGGATCCTGTGGCCACCTCGACTACCACCTGAGCACCGTAACGTGCGGGGGTGTTCTGTCTGCTGTTAGTGTCTCCTGCACAGGGGACCTCATGCCTTTACACTGCCAGCCCACTGCTTCCCTGTTGTGGGAGCCCCCCTTGATGGGAGGCTGGCCACATCACCCCTGCAGGGGGCAGACACAGTCCAACGCCACTGAGGGCTGGGATATGTCTGATGGTTCCACGGGAGATGGCTTCTGAACCTCTGTGCCCCACTCAAGGGCTCCACTCGGAATGGCTGTAGCCACCACCTTCAGGAGTGTGTCCTGTCCCTGGAGGCACTCACCTGTCTGGCTGCTGGTTGATGGCAAGGACTCAGATGACTCCAACACGTCCTTGGTCATGGGTCCCCGGGCTGCCTCTTCTGACAAGGTGCTCAGCCCCTGCCATCAGCGCTGCCGCCCTAGGGTCTGGAGCACCATGCCAGGGTCAACATCTTTGCTCTTATGCAGAATCCTGTCCGGCTCCTCATAATAGGGACAGGTGATTCTGGGTTGGCCAGATTTGGAATTGTTGGTGACAACCTTTCTGTACTTGAGGCGCATGTCCTTAGTTTTCTGGCGACATGCCTCAGCATCCCGCCTATGGCCCCTTGCCGCCATGCCCATGGCGACCTTGTCGAACACTTCCATGTTCCGCCGGGACTGTCCCAGGCTCCACTGGACCCTGGCATTTCCCCACAAAGCTAACAGATCCCTCACCTCTAGCTGTGTCCATGAGTGGCCACACACCTTGGCCATCGTACTCCTGGCACTTGTGGGTATGGGGATGAGGGGTGGATGGAAGTGGGGGGGAAGTTTCACTGGTCCTTGGCTGCGCTTCTAGCAGTGCGGCGCCGGTCTCCATCATGTGACACAGCCACTTGTGCATTTCGGCAACTTTTCGCCACTGCGCATGCATGGACTACCGTTCATACACATCTGACATAGAGTTTAAAAAAACATCTGGCATTGACATGGGAGCCTGACGGGCGCCAGATGTGATGGCATAAGTATGCTGCCATGATCCCACGCCTGCCTGCTCCCGGCTTTTCTGGAAAAGACTGCTGTTTTAGCGGTAGCTTTTTGAAGCACTTCAACGGACCTCTGATGGCCGCACAACGCTTCCCAGATGTGTTTGTCTGATCATGCCGCTTTGAAGAGCTGGTACCTCGTCCCTCTCCCATCACAAATGGGTGTGTATGATCGCGCCCATAGAGTCCTTTCAAATGGAAAGTAGAGTGATGGTGCATTATGACCACCATAGACCCAATAAGAGAAAAGATACCCTTTATTTAATCTTATGGTACAAAACTGAATCAATATGATCACATTGCGACAATTATATCAAATTCATTAAGTATATATGGAAAGTTATCCCCCAAAGTCCCCCAGTCACCCATTGCATGTCATTTCAGAAGTATGGTTTCTAAATAATTTGATTAGTTAAAATAGAGGAGTCAAGAGCATCAAACCTCTTAAGGATGTTTTAGTGTTTTTACAACTTAAAGGAAGGGTGTAATCTATAAGGGTGAAGCCTATAACAAGCACTCATATAATAAGCATATGAGACATTAAAAAGGGCACCAATGAGCTAAGTGCCAGCACGATTAAATAGTACAGCTGAGTTGTCCATGAGTGCCAAAAAATCTTCCTTTAAGAAGTCTTGTCCAAATGAGCAAAAACAGCCTTTGTTCAAGCAAACCAACTATAATTTGACAATAACAACACTAACATTTGAAGAGAAAATTTCTATGAGGTACAGAAGGAGACCAGCTAGAGAAATAATACCATCACTAGCAGAAAGGCAACTGAAGGAAGACAAGGAAACACCACTGGCCCCGTCCACACTGTCACTTTTGTCACTCATTTCTCCCTATTGCTTCAGGTTCCCCCACTCCCCATATGTTTTGTTCTCTCTAGTAGTCCCAGAGGGAGCAAAACACATGTGGAAAAGGGGGAGGAACCCAAAGCAATAGGGAGAAATGAGCGACAAAAGTGACAGTGTGGACGGGGCCCCTGATGTTAAATTATGTCTTTACATCATTCTTTACTCAGAAGATTCTGAAACAACACTCACACCAGAACCACTTTTTCAAGAGAATTTACAGTACTGTTGGTCTCTGACTGTTGCAATAAATGTGATTGATTGAAGGGAATTTACATTAAGAGCTATGTTGAAAAAGGAATCAAAATGAAGTTTAAGAACTAAGTGACTAATACGGCATTATTGGCCATTAGCCTCCAACTTTCTGAACAGTGCGGACCAGGTAAAAAAAGGTTCTTTCTATGCCAATCTGAAGGAATCTCCACCCTATTCCTAGCTGGCCCCTAAAACATGACCAGCTGATCCCACATTACTCCATACAGCAGGTGGTGAGGAAACTTGCAGCCAAAACTTGTGCCTGGGAGTGTCACCTGATGTTGTTTGACTGCATGAAGGTTGGGGGGGGCGACTGTCCTGCATGAAGCGAACTATAGTCTGGTCCACTGTTAAAATAACAGTTTGCACAAAACTGTACCCTAGTTTGATGCATGAGAAACTAGGTTCTTACTAATATCTCGCTTATGTGTGATGGCTTGTCATTTCCTGGAAATATATCAATTTTTTAAAACGATAAATGGAAAATCTAGGAAATTACAGAAATGTGATTAAAGTGGTAAAATATATTCCATTTGGAAGACTACTTGTAATAATAAATAATCCATTATGTACAATAATCCCATCAACAATAATCAGTCTAAAAAAATACATCCAGTTGCCTGTTTATATGGGCCACCAAGAACAGGGAATTTAGGGGACATCATTCTTGGGGCCTTGGTCACTTACCTTTCAAGTCCATGGAGCAGGGCAAGTCATGCAGTTTAGTTTAATACTAGGAATAAGGCCTGTTGTGGAAATAAATACAGTGGGCTCTAGAAAGAGGCTCTGGGCGGATGCCTTGGCCTTGGGCACTCAGTGTCAATTTGCTGTGGTGACCTCAGCAGGGTATAATGACACAGAGTTTACCTTTTTTTCTCCAGGAAAACTGATCTCTGCCATCAGTGAAAAGCAGTTGTAATTCTGAGTGATCTCCAGCCCTCCCCTGGAGATTAGCAACAATGGTTCCCCAGGTGTCTGGTTTGGAAGGTGGAGTCTATGGCATTGTACCTGTCTGAGGACCCATCCCTCCTCAAACTCTGCCCTCTCCAGGTTCCACCCCTCAAATCTTCATGAATTTCCCAACCTAGAGTTGGCAACCCTATCTTGTTCCCAGCCAACCATCAACCTACCTTTATCTACCCCTCTGACTTCAGCTTTCCATCTCCCTCCCCGCACTGGATCCTCTACCTAGGAAAAGTATAGTCTTTCTCCTCCGCAGTGGGGACCCAAGGAGGGGGGAAGCAACCTCAGCAGAGTATAATGACACAGAGTCTACCCTGCAAAGCAGCCGTTTTCTCCAGGGGAGCTGATCTCTGCCATCTAGAGAGTAGTTGTAATTCTGAGTGATCTCCAGCCCTCACCTAGAGATTGGCAGCAAATGTTCCCCAGGAGGAAAAGTACAGTCTTTCTCTGCAGTGGAGACCAAAGCAGCTTACATCATTCTCCTTTCTCCCTTTTGATCTGCACAACAACCCTGTGAGGCAGGTTAGGCCGAAAGTCTGTGACTGGTCCAAAATCACCCACTCAGCTTCCACAGCAAGAACCTGGGTCTGGCAGACCCTGCTCTGAAGTGCTAACTGCTATGCCTAGGGTAGCCAACCTCCAAGTGGAGCCTGAAGATCATCAGGTATCACAACTGAACTCCAGACAACAGATCTCTCTCCCCCTGGAGAAAATAACTGCTTTGGAGGGTGGATTCTATGGCATTCTATTCAGCTGAGGCCTCTCCCCTCCCCAAACTCTGGCTGCTGTAGACTCTACCACAAAATATCCAGGAATTTCCCAACCTGGAGCTGGCAACCATAGTCAGGACTGGCCCCAATGAGTTCCTCACAAAGGCCACAGAAGGCCTGGAATGGGCCTCCTGCATTTGCCTTTTTATTGATAGAACCAAGCTTGGTTGCCTAGCAATAGCCACTGAGGGAACAGTTAGTCCCACAGGAGCCAAGCAGGAGAAGCGTTTTCATCAGGAGAAACAGCTGTTTTGGCAGTTTATTCTGTCAGTGAAGTGGCCAGGCTGGCAGTGGGTGGGGAAGAGGAGCAGACCCAGCACTCAGCCAATGGCACATGAGCCATTGGCTGATGAGCCAATGGCTGATGAAGCATACAGCACAGCCAGTGGGGCAGCTGGAAAGTGCCAACGTGTTAGGGCTTTTATATATATCAGATGAGTTGTGGGTTTAGTCAGTGTAGTGCAAAGGAGGGGGAATATCAGCAGCCCTGATGCTACCTGGAACAGTAGTGTATTGTGAGAGCAAAAAGGTGCTTGGTAAACATGTTATTTGTCATAAACATTTGATGATTCTTGGAGCATTTAATTGTCCATAGAACAATGATCCATGACGGAGGTCACTGATAATCTACAGGTGAAATACATTTAAATCTTGCATAGCCCTAAAAGTTACAAGGTTGTCAGATTTAATAGATAAAGTTATGAGCTGTTACATTATTTGCAAAGCAATTCTGCAGGAGAAATAAATCAACCCTTCATATGCATAAATTGTGTCTGCATGATCAAAAGCCACAGTCCACATGGTAGTTCTCCCACAGAAGTGTTACCATGTCAATAGTCTGGTTGAAAAGTTGGAAAATTTAATTAATGTTGAGATTCTGCTAACTGAAGTTATTTTGGTATACCCAAATTTATGATGATTTTGTGCTCAGGGAATGAGATCTAGCCTTTAATTTTGACATCCTATATGTGCAAGCAAACAGCAGAGTTTACAAATATGATGTTTACTGGGATGCCTTTCAGAATATGGATAAATACTGTTTCATTTCAGGAACAGTAACAAAGAAATTCCTTTTACAGAAATGCATTTCTTTTTCCCAGATTCACTCCAATTTTCTAACATTTCAGTAAAGCACATTTTTAAATAACATCCCATTTTCTCTGTTTCTCTCTTGGGCACTTAGCAACTGAATCCTGCTAGTAAAAACAAGTGATTTAGCTCAGAGCTGTCCCTATAGAAATCAGTAGGCGGCAAACCACCACGGGTAGTAGAATTCAGTCTAGAATGCAAATAGAGGTGGCCGGAATCAGGAATATGCTAACTTTTTAAAGCTCCTTTTTAAAATGCTTCCATTTCAGCTGAACAGGAACAAAGATAAATGCATAATGTATATAATAAATATTCCCTCTTTGGATTCTGAAAGAGTATATTTATGCACTTCACCACCATCTTCTACCTATTAATCTAGACTCTACCATTTGCAAGTGTTACATGCAATGAAATATTTTATGGCTATCATTATTTACTAGCTGATTGTATCTGTTTTAGAAATTGTCTCGTTTTCTCAATTACCAGATTACAAGACGTGATTTTTAAGTTTGTGGGGGTCTGTCTGCTATCATGAATACAAAGAAGAGCCGTATTGGTATGATAAGGTAAAAACTCTGCAAGAGCACATCTACCATAATTTCCTCCCTTATTTATTACACTGATGTTCAACTCAGGGTGCTCAGAGTAGTTTACATGGGATTCCGAGGCAGCATCCCATTCATACCTGATACAGTTTCTGTGATTTTCATTAATAATGCCACAATATCACAGCTCCTTTGGACTATTTTTAGGTTCATAGATGAGGTATACATAGCCAGAGTAGTGCTAAGCCCAAATGGGACTTGGATTTTATTAATATTTTCTTCTCTCAGAACTTCCCTTTTTCAAAGATTGCTCTCATAGATTTTCACTAATAGATATGAAACAGTTCCAAAGAGGAGACAGTCAGGAAAGACATCTCCCCGTTGCCAAGGCAACAAAGCCAATACTCCTCTACCTTGATGGAAATAAACCAGCTGAGGCAGCATGCATATCCAAATGCACATGCTATGGGGATACTGTGGTGCATATCCAGAGGTAGGCACCACCCATCCACAAAGTGTTACTGTTAATGGGATATACATGTCATTGCCATCCCCATGCACATTTTGTCTCAACAACTAATTGTAAACTGCATTTGATTCAAGCTGACTTAGGGCCAAAGTCATGTCATGCAGCACTGGCTAGAAATGAAATTGCCAGAGCAGCACAGCAACACAAAGAGCATTGGCTTGGTCACCTGGGAAACTGCAAATACATTTCCTCTTCCCCCTTCCTACAGCTCAGATGGAGGAAAATGGAAAGGCTTAAATGACATACAGTGCAATCCTAACAATACTTATCTGCAAGTAAGCCCCACTCGATAGACCCAAGTAGGATTTGAAGTAGACCTGCTTAGAATGGCAGTGATAATCATTTGCCCTAAGCAACATAATCATGAAGGGCTGAACTATATGATACACATCCACAAGTCTGCCATGGGAATGTGGCACCATTTTAGAGTCTTTTTATAACTTTTAAAAGTGCCATGGATGGCCCGGAGATGAGCCCCCCCCCCCCCAATTTAAACTCTTATAAACTGTATGGGTAGGAAACAGGATAACACCCCTGTGGGAATTTTAGAAGTTTTTAAAAAGCTCTAAAATGGTGTTCATAGAGCCACAATGCTCTCTGAGGGGCGTACCAGGAAAGACAGTCCAGAAGATATGTTGGTCCCAGTCCATGTAGGGGTTTGAAGGTTAGAACCCTTACCTTGAATCTGATCTGGTATTCAACACGGAGCCAGAGCAGCTGGCGGAGCACCAGCTGTGGTGTGGTGTATGTGGGCTCTAAATAGGGTGCTTTTGAGCACATGCACCGCTGCATTCTGGAACAGTTGAAGTTTCTGTGCCAGTCTCAAGGGTAGCCCTGTGTAAAGTGAGTTATAGTAGTCTGGTCTGGAGGTGACCATTGCATGGATCACTGTGACTAAGTCGGGGCATGAGAAGAAGGGAACCAGTTACCAAACCTGGTGTGTGTTTAATGATGGGTACCTATTAATTTTTAGATGTCTACATTTATATATTACTAGGAGTAAGGCCTGTTGTGGGAAGAAATACAACAGGCTGTAGAAGGAAGCTCCAGGTGAGTGTCCCAGTTGTGGCTGGTGGGGCAGCAGAGGGAAAGGGAAAATAGAGGGAGGCAACCCATGTTTATTTCCTTCTGCTTAGCTATGAGGCAGGGCTGTCTCAAGTCATTTTGCTGCCCCAAGTGGGTAGTATGGGAGGAGAGCCACATGGTAACAGGTATGGTTCCCTCCACCCCGTGACTTATGTTGATTTGGGGCTATGCAGTGGCAGCTAAGGTAGAAAAGCACCTCCTCCTATGTCATGTCTTCTGGGTTCCAAGGGTCTGGAAAGCGTTTCCATAGCCAGGTACAGGGTTGCCAACTCTGGGTTGGGAAATACCTGTAGATTTGATGGGTAGAGCCTGGAGAGGGCTGGGTTTGGGGTGTGGAGGAACTTCAGCAGGTTATACTGCCATAGAGTCCACTGCCCAAAGCAGCCATTGTCTCCAGGAGAACTGATCTTGGTCATCTGGAGATCAGTTGTAATTGCTGGGAAATTTTCTGTAGGGGAAATGATGTGCTGTGACTGGGGAACACGGTGATTTCTGGGAGATTTCCAGGCCCCACAGGGAGACTGGCAACCTCAGTCAAGGCTGTAGCTAACATGGGGTCCACAGGGCCCGGTCCCCTAGCATTTCTTCTGGGCCCCTCCCTCCCAGGCTAGCACCAAAGTACCTCAACTTGCTGCCTGTGCCGTGCTGCCTCCAACCTGGCTGCCAGACAACTGAGCACCTTGGCTGCTTCCCCACTGGCCTCGTTCCACTCCCAGCCAGCGACATCCAGAACAGCGGCGGTGGAGGTGGCAGCAGTTCTAGCAGCAAGAGATGCCTGGCTTGCTTGGTGGTGTGGTGGGTGGATAGGTGGGCTTGCTGGGCTAGCCTGAGTGAGTGGGCTGGGGAGAGTGTCCTGCTGCCTCTTCCCACTTCCACTATCAGATCTCTTTCTCCCCCCTTCCCTGCCAATCCCACTCCTGGATGCTGCTGCTGCCCACTGCCTGCTTCTCCCTGCCTAGCTTTACAACTTGAGCAGGTATGCAGTGCCCCAGGGGAGAGACAGAGCTGCAGCAGCTGGAGATTACCCCCCTCACGTGCCCTGGAGGTGTGGCGGGTGCAGGGCTGCCTTAGAAGAAGGCTGGCTTCTAAGGAGTTTCACAAATTAACTTTGGTTTAATTAGCTGGTGGTCCCACCAGCCCCTCTCCCAAAAATATCCCTAGCTACAGGGCTGACTCCAGTGACCCTTGAAGGGCTATGTAGTTTACCTCAGGACTCATTCAATGAACAGCAACATCAAACTGTTTAGAATGTTAGAGGAAAAGGCCAATCAGGCTGCATATGCAAATGACCTCTGTGTTGGCTATGGGGGGGGGAGAGGTGAGACTCAGGCAACGTAGCTAGTGGATAGGGACAGCTTGAATGACAGGTCATGGAGCCAAAGGCTGTGGGAGTGTGTGGAATGTTGAGGAAGAGTCACCCCAACACTCAGTTATATAATAAGGCGAGATTACAAAGCTCCCTGACGAAGCACAGATTAAACATGCAGGGTTTTTTCCCCCTGCACCAATCTTTTTGTTTGTTTCTTGCATTTTGTTCCAGATATGTAATCTGGCTGTCTTTTTTTATTTCTCCTCACCACCCAATTCCTCCCAAGTGTTCTGAGCAATGGAATCACAGGCAGAAGTGTCAGTATGAACTGCAGTTAGTGTTTTTAACAAAGTATTATATTTTTTACTATTCTTTGAAGATATGATGAAGTTACCTAGCCATCTGTGGACTTTACAAAGCAGGACTTTCCCATTTATCCTTTTCATCCCTCCAATTCATTTACTAAGCCTTCTGAAATTCCTAAGAGGGCATGGTCTAAAATCACCAGGTATTTCCCAACCCAGAGCTGGCAACCTTACTCACAAACAACATTGAGGCAAAGTGGGCATCTGCAGTGGGGGCAGAATTCAGCAGAAACCATTGTCCCCTATTATTCATGAACATTTCTGGAAACTGAAGTCACCATCCTGTGCTCATAATTAATATGTCATTGTGTATAGAATACCCAGGAGATCCTAAGATTGTCGGGCAGCCAGAAGTTCTAGAAGTTTTAGCATTATGCACCACTAGGTGGCGAGCTAGACTTGTTTTTAAGGCAAGAGACATTTCAGAAGTGGTTTGCCATTGCTTGCCTTTGTATCACAATCCTGGTATTCCTTAGAGGTTTCCCTTCCAAATACTAGCCAAAGCTGACCCTGACAGGACTGGGCTAGCCTGGGCTATCTAGGTCAGGTCCTGTGCTAAAAGTAATAGTATACACAACTTCAGAGGTTAAGCCTTCGCTGTGGAGATGGTATAACTGGGGAACTACTTCCACAGTTTTGCCCAAGAAAATTAAGTGGTAGATCACTGAGACTGCCTCATTTCAAATTGCAGACAATATATGTCAGTGTGGGATATTTCTTCATTTAAAAATTTCTGTTCAAATAAACAAAAAAAACCCTAGGACAGCAGGGAGAAAAGTTCTGTCACATCCCTTTTCTTGCTTGTTTTTTTTTTGCAGGGAATTTCACTGTGGGGAGTATTCCAAAATGTCATCCACCATCTTCAGCCTGAAATTATGCAGTCCATTCTAGCACCTCAGCATACTAATATCTCTTTCCCACTTCATTCTCCTGTGAACCAGGGCACCAATGATTTCAGCTGGCAGTGTCTTTTCCTTGAGAAGGCTAAGTTAAAATGTTCTTACTCTCCCAAATCATTGATGGCAACTTATAACTGTTTTCTTTATTAATTGTATCGACTGCTTATTTACACTATTGTTTGTGGGCTGTACTTTGTCTATTGTAATATTTTGTATTATTAATTAAGGTCCGATGTTAGCTCTCATGAAGGCCACGTAGAGAAAAGGCAGTAAATACATTAGGCTGATCATGAACTATTTCTTCATTCAAACCATTCTTAATTTTCCATGAGTCTAAATCCAAACAGGTAGGTTATATACAGCCATGAGATTTTTTGTTTAAGCATTTTTTTTGTAGATTTTGTTAATGATAAACACTGAAATGTATCAGAAGCCATCCATTAAATGACTGTTTTGTCCTTGATTTTCACTGATGTGGTGGCACCAGATCTATAGTTAATCTGGTTTACTGTTTAGCATCAAAATTGCACTGAAATCCCCCTGGTCAAAATCCAGTCATATCAGCCAACTGGCCTCAATACTTTAGACAGTACATCAGTTCCAAGGAACCAATGGCTAAACTTCAGTGATATCAGTCCAGGAAAATTTAATTTTGTTAAAAAAGTGTTTTAGAAAATCAAAATCAAATCCCAATATTAACAGGGTTATGAAATGCAAAATATATTATTGTTTCACTAGAGTCAACAGAATAATAGAAAACAAGGCTGAAAATAAGCTACTGAGATTAAACCTTTCATTCACACAGAAAATGTTAAATGACATGGCTATGCAGTGAAAAGAACATTAATGCCAAAATGAAGTGTTGCCATCCTTTTTTCAATTGTTACTATGCACAGCACAACATTTTCTTCTTTCAGTGCCTGCTGATCAGCTTTTATAACTGATAATGGACTTTAATCCTTCAAAGAGGCTACCTGGCAGCCATGGGTTGTTCAGTGCAACCAGTCCTAACTTCCATTGGAATTTAGACTCGAAAGATTGTATTACTAAAGAAAACATCCATTAGGTGTCTAGCAGCACAAACCTATGAGGTCTAGTCCCATTTATTTCAGTGGCCTTAGACTGAAGAACTCTGCATTGGACTGCATTATAGTCTATACATGCATTGGACTGCATTGGACTGCATCAAAGTCTATACAGATGCTGTTTCTCTCCCCCACCATGCATACACAAAAGAACACTAGAGAGACTGAGAATGGGCCTTGGGTTTACTCCCTCTTCCCCAAATATAGCAACTAATAACTGGAACAGATATGCAATGTTCAGTGTGAGATTTAGCAGTACCTTCATTATCTTCTGTGCATGGTGAGGAAAGTAAGGGAAAGGAATTCAGATTTTTCCACATGTAGGAGTTGTGGGGGGACTAAACAGCTTAAATAGCCCATTAACAAGCCCTACAATCCAGCAATCAGCTTCAAAAGTCTAATTTACAATTGTTTTGAGATAATTTTAGCACAGGTACAATTATTCACTGGATTGCTGCTAGAATTAGTAGTAGCTGTATGTTGGTTAATTTGGATGAATTTCTTTTTATGCATTTTTAAGGAAATAAGAACATAAGATGAGCCCTGCTGGATCAGATCTATATAGTACATCTAGTCCAGCACCCTCTCTTACACAGTGGCCATCTAATTCCTCTGGATGGCCAACAACCAGGCATAGAAGCCGAGACCTTCCCCTGATATCACCTCTTGGCTCTGGGATTCAGAGGATTAATGCCTCTGAATGTGAAGGTTCCTCTTAGTCACAATGAAGAAGAAGAAGAAGAAGAGATTGGATTTATACCCCACCCTTCACTTGTAGTCTCAGAGTGGCTTGCAAACTCCTTTCCCTTCCCCTCCCCACAACAGACACCCTGTGAGGTAGGTGGGGCTGAGAGAGCTCTGAGACAACTGGTACAGAGCTCTTGAGAGAACAGCTGGTACAGAGCTATGGCTTGCCCAAGGTCATCCAGCAGGTGCAAGTGGAGGAGTGGGGAATCAAACCTGGTTCTCCCAGATTAGAGTCCGCACACTTAACCACTACACCAAACTGGCTCCTAGTAGCCAATGCCTAGTAGCCAATAATAGTCTTATCCTCCATGAATTCATATAATCCCCTTTTAAAGCTGTTTATTCCTGTGGCCATTACTACATCCTCTGGCAACAAATTCCATATTTCTGTCACTCTGTCTAAAGTAGTTTTCCTTTTGTCCATCCTGAACCTACTGCCCATCTACCTCATTGGACACCCTCAAGTTCTAGTTTGGGAGAGGGAGAAAAAGTTCTCTTTGTAAACTCTCTCCCCCCTGTGCATAATGTTATAAACCTTTCTCATGTTTCCCCTTAGTCATTATTTTCAAAACTGGAAAGTCCCAGACTCTTCAGCCTTTCCTCATAGTGAAAGCGCTCCAAGCCCCTTATCTTCTTGATAGCCTCCTCTGTACTTTTTCCATATCTGCAATGTCCTTTTGGAGATACGATGACCAGAACTATACACAGTATTCCAAATGAAACTGCACTATAGAGCTCTACAAAAGCATTACAATATTGGCTGTTTTATTCTCAGTCTCTTTCCTAATTATCCCTAAAATAAGGTTTGCCTTTTTCACCACTGCTGCACACTGGGTTGACATTTTCATTGAGCTACCTACTATGACCCCAAGATCTTTTCCCCTCTCAGTCTCAGCAAGTTCAGACCCCATTAGATTATATTTGAAGCTGTAATTTTTTTGTCCTATTCTGAATCATTTTACACTGACCAACACTGACCTTCATTTGCAACATTGTCGCCCACTTACCCAGTTTGTGGCGGTCCTCTTGGAGCACTTCACAGTCAGCCTTGGTTTTCACCATCCTGAATAATATTGTGCCATCTGCAAACTTGGCCACTACACTACTCACCCTAGTTCCAGATCATTTATGAACAAATTAAATAGTACTGGCCCTAATACCAATCCTTATGGGACCCCACTGCTTACTACACCGAATGAAAATTACAAGTCCAGGAACTAAAGAGAACATGAACAATAATATGATAAAATGCAACCTTGCAGTACTTGAGTCAATGAACAAGTCATACACCATTTCTAAATGGATACACTTGCTATAATTTCTACAGTCAGAGTGCACCTTTTGGAGCAACTCCACTTAAGAAAATAGTGTACTCACATATCAGTAATTCACATGTTGCATTTCTGCAGGCAGTTCCTTACCTGGATCCCATGGAACTGGCTTACATGTTTGAAAACATGCTTAGAAGAATGGACGCAACAAATGAAAATGATGCTGAGTATCCCTGGAAGCTTAACAAACCATTCACAGCATGCACATACACACACACACACAGTGCCCCAGAATTGAACCCAAACAAATGGTTACCTACCTGTACCTACTGGTAATTCCCATTTTTGTTTCTGTCTTTGTCTTGACTCTAATTGGTACTTCCTGGCAACTAACACCCCCTTCCTATATGTAATGGTTGAGGAAATACTGTATCTGAAGAAGTGTGCTTGCACAAGAAAGCTTATACCTTCAATAAAACTTTGTTGGTTTCAGGATTGCATATCAGAAAGATTACAAGGGGAGAAATTAGCTGAGGTTACCAAGACATCCTCATTCTTCTAAAATGCCTACTGTTATTATAGAAACAAGAAAGTTACAGCTCTAATCATTAAACCACACTGGCTTTGACTTTCGTTAGGACTACACTGTAAACTGAGTTTGATTAACAAAACTATGATTTAAACATACCACTGCAACATCAGACCACCACCAACATCTGGTGAGTCTCTCCAGGTTATTGGAATGAAACTGCCCACCCTGCACAAACTAAGCTCCTTAGTGCTATCACTATAAATATAGATATTCAGGAGCTGCCGACAAAGACAATTTCAAAAGCCAATACCTACAGAAGTATTGTAACCAGGACTCCAGATTTCAAAGAACACATGCAACAGTGGGACTATTTGTGTCAAAGTGTGCTCACATTGCAATTGGCTATAGACCAGCTGGGTGTTCTAACCCTGACCCTTTCTTCCATTTCACCTTCCCTTTCCTCTCCTGGAGCAATTTGGTTGTATTTACTTCTCCTTCAGTGTCATATGTCAGACTGAATAGCTGGCTCACAATTTCTGCTGCTAGTGCAAGAATGGAAAAGATTATCCTGCCTCCTAAACCAAGTAGCATATTAGGCTTTGCTAAAATGCTTTCATTTCCAAAGGTTTAGAATGGGGCTTTTGGCTTTGTCAACTCTACAGACAGTAATCTCTAGCAGGCTAAGCTTCTGGTTTTTCTATTTGATGCTGACCCTATAACAGTAACTGTGATTTGCCACCACTTCTCATTTAAGGTAATTTTATTTAATCTCCTGGCATGGGATAGGTGATGTGGCTGAAAAGGTATCTGACACATGCCAGATGTAGCACAATATCTATGATATCAAAAGCATTCAGCAGTTGGTTATTATTCTGTTCATTTGAATTTTATTGTGTTTGTTTTTGGAAGACAATATTCTACTGTTAAGAAATGTGCTGGTCTTTTCTGAGCTACTGGTTCCTGATAGTAAAATGCCTTTAAAAATCAACTCTAATCACAAAGAAATTTGGACATATAATCTGTGTAAATTTTGGAAGGAAGCTGCCTGTTTCGGGGACATTATAACTAACTTCAAAGCAAAAAAGAAAACCCCATACCATCAACTACCAATAAAATTAATTCCATTCTCCCTTGTAGATATTTTGAGATTGGCAGACATGTTAAGACAGAGATAGATGCTAAAGATCAAATGATCACTGCATCTTTTGGGACAAAATGAATTGGGAAATAGGACCAGAGTGTTCTCTGGCAACAAAAAAGCATTTCCCTCTTCCTCTGATTTTTTTTCTCCATCTATAACAGATTAATTTGTGTACACTACTGTGCATCATAACGACATAATACATCACTGTTGATATTGTGCAGCTGAAAATGTAAAAGCCTCCACATAATTCATCACTGTTATGCTGCCCACTTCTTATTTAGAGAGCTGGCACTACACAAGAGTCAAATAATAAAAGAAATTAAGTAGTTTTCATCTGTCTTCGACTAAAGTAGACTTATGAATTCAACAGTGAAGGAAAGGTAGGGATAGATAAGAAAGGGCTTCTTGAACTATATGATTAATATGAAACCTCTCACTGATTAATGTTGTGCTTTGATGTGGTATAAGCTATTACTTAGAAAGTCACCTCTTACAACAATTTATAAACTGGGTCAATATTGATAGGATTTTGGAGATGGGAAGGGTAAGACAGAGGGTGGCTATCTAGGACAACCTAGCTTGTTCATGGATAAGTCAAATTTGAATGAAAACTTCCTGGTGCACAGTTTATATTCTTGTCTACATACTGAACCATTTCAAATGTCTGAAGAAGGGCTCCCTGTAACCTGAAAGGTCAGCTCTATTTTATTCAGATTTCATGGGATAATCGATACTTTGATATCTCGGCGGGGCTGCAGCCAGTCTTCTTCACTTGGTGGGTCTACAATGTTTCCATATGGTGACCCAAAAGCTTGAACCATATTTTATGTTAATTGGGTTGCCTCAATAAAAGGTATTACATGATTTTCTTATTGTTTTTCTGGTAAGGCCAGACCATCACCAGCCAGTTTGCATAGTGAGAGGAGGCACTATGGTTGTTGCTGCATCTAGTCCCCAAGCATTTGAGCTGGGAAGGATCCAGTCCCCAAACTCAAGGGTTTGCTAACTCATCTCCAAGTATAGATGATTGTTAGCATCCCATCCCATCTATTTCCTTTGCAATTTTCCCATTTTAATCTGTTTCTTTTATAACATTTTTACTATAATATAGCACTATTTTTATACTACACATGCCATTTACATGCTATTCAGTATTATGCCCCAGATACATATTCACACGCTATTTATGTACAGTGATGCAAAAACAGGCATAAATTTTAATAGCAAAAAATCTACCAAATTTTATTAATATAGTGGGGGGGATGACCACACTTTTGTCTTTGTGTGACCAATGTTAGCTTTCAGGTTCAACTAGAATTGTCACAAAATTCAGTAACTTCTCTAATTTTAAATAACCCCTTAGCTCTTTGAAGTATCCTTCCATGTTCAGAGTTGCAAATGAACATTTTCACCAGAAATTTTCATATTCCAAGAACATATTGTCATTGTTTAAATGGATACTTTTATAAATCTCATACATTAAAAGCCATTTAACAACTAAGCTGGGACAAAAAGAGAACTTCTTTGCATGTATTCTGACAGTAGCTCTTCATACAGTAATAATAGTTTTGCAGGATACAGCCCTGCAGAATTTCAGCCCTTTTGTCTTAGGAAATCCATATAAATGGTACATGGATTATTCTGCAAAAAAGTTGAAAGAAAAAAATGAAATGCTTTCTGTAGAAGGAAAAAAAAGTTTACTAATCATGCAACATTCTAATTTCCGTACAATCTCTATCAGACAGGCAAATGTTGGAGAGAGAATTTTTATTTTAAACATTGCAAGGGCTTTTTATAAATACCTCATGAATGTAACACATTAGCAAGATAAAATGTTAGTATTTAAGACCATTTAAACTAACTCTGGGGACAAATGAAGAAGACATAAATTATTCAGGAGCAACACATTTATAACAAGTTCTGCTTCAAAACCTGAAACTTAGCAGGTGCACAGGAAGACTTTTGAGGCCTAAGGCACTGAATAAACGAATCTTCTGTAACAGAGGTGGCTACAGTTACCCCACAGAGCAACACATATGAATATAGTAATACAATTACCAGTTGACAGCAAGTCCGCTCTTCACAAAGAAAAATCTTATGGCTGAACATGAAATAACAGCTTGAAAATCACCTTCTTGTAGTCAGTCTTGAATGCTACATGCTGGTAAAATAATGAGTCATTCTACTGAATCTTAGTGGGACAAGAAACACCAATTTTTGAAACAACTTTTAGTAGTGAGTGCCTGGGAAAATGATCCAGAAAGGTTAGTGTGAGAAAGAAAGAGCCATTCTGCATTATTTATGTTAATTCCAAGTACCTCCTTTATGAACAAGTATTTCCTTTACGAAAGGGGTAATTTAAAGAATAGCTGTGTACTCTCACTCATTCAGAAACTGGTTAATATAAGACAATGGAACAATCACAGGCCTGTTTTCTTCAAATATGTCTTTCAACATTTTGATTGTTGTTCCTTGACATAAAATTGTCTCTGATAGCAACCAATTGGGCTGATTCCATTATTGTGTGCTGGGTCTGGCCGGTCGCCATGGATACCCTTCACTGGAAGCTGGATATGCAGTCCAAAAACAAGCTGAGAAACAGAGCTGAAGGTCAGGAAGCTAGGAGATCAGAGTTTTCAGGAGCAAGGAGTGGAGGCTAACAGCCAGGACTAGGTCCAAGAACACACGGTTGCTTCTGTGCCGAGGCAGGTGAGCGGGGGTGTTTATTACCAGATCCTCCCTTCCCTGGGAATCAGTCTGCAAAGAGTCACAGCCCTTTACATTGCCTTTGCAACAGATGAAGTCTGGCATTCCTCCTTCTCTTTTGCACATTCAGGCATTCGCGTACCCTGCATCTGGGACAATCAGGTGATTCTGGTGGGGATTCTGGCCTTGGGGTGTCTCCAACCGGGGATGCTGGGCCAGGCTCTGGATCAGTCTCTCCCTCTGACTGCACCTCAGTCTCTTAACCTTGCTGCCCCTCCTGTGCAACTGCTGGGGCCTCTTCTTCCTCAGGTGCTAGTAAAGGTTCCTCTTCTGGACTGACTCCAGAGGAAGCTGGGTTGCTCCATGCCTCTTCCTCAGCGGAGCCAGGACCCATGACACTTGCATGAAAATGGAGAAAGGATTTCTCTTTCATGGCTGCCCAGTCCTCTCAATGTTTCCATATACTGAGGTTCCTTAATGCTTAGTCATATTTAGAGGTTGCTAACTGAATTATTCATTTTCCAGAAAAGAAGTAGGGATGGGCACAAATCAGCTCATAAACAAAAGTTCATCATGAATTTGGTTCGCAAAGTGATGTTCGTGGAAGGGCACTTGGCACAAACATTCCTTGAACGTTGGTGCTATTCATGGTGGTTTGTGAATGGATACATTTCCACGCAGACTGTCTCCACTCAATTAAACTGTCTACAAAACTCTAAAACAAAAGGGGGATGGACTTCATTAGCCTCAGAGCAATAGGAGCCCTTCAAAGCTTAACAACAAATACTACTGCTTGCCAATAACAAAGTTTCCATCCTGCTCTATGGGTTCAGAAAGCTATATATCAGCCCAGCTCAGCTCCACACAGTTTTGTTTTTCGGCTGCTTGCAAAGAGACAGGGAACTTGTTAAAAGCCGACTAGTAGAGCACATTAATTAATTCCTCCTGATTGTGAACTCCTCTTCTCCGTTGGGGTTAGCGTGTTAGATGGACTTAGGGCTCTTCGCCACTCTGTATCACTGCTTGCACCAAATCATGGGGCTTAGCTACTGGGAGCCTTAGCTGTGTGAGGACCTACATTTTATATCCTCCTGGTTGTGAACTGGTCTCCCTGCTGTGGTTTGGGTGTTAGGTGGACCCAGGGCTCTTTGCCACCCTGTCTCTTTGCTCATGCCAATCAGTTGGGTGCCTTGGATGAGTGAGGACCTACATTTTGATTGTGATTCATCTGGGGTTTAGTTGTTAGGTGGACTCAGGGTTCTTTGCCACTCTGTCTCTCTGCTCATGCCAAGTGGTGGGGTTTAGCTACCAGGTGCCTTTACTGAGTGAGGACCTACATTTTGATTGCGATTAGGGATAGGCAGAAACCACAAAAAGGGGGGGGAGTTGGTTCATGGGCACACCACAAACCCCATAAACCCAGTTGGCTCCCATATGAACTGAACCAAGTTTATAAGGTTCATGCCCAAAACAGCTGAGCTGCAGGGACAGCCTACTCCCATGGCTCAGTTGCTTCTGGGTCTAAACAGTTGAGCTACGGGAGCAGGCTGCCCCACAGCTCAGCTGTTTCCAATCTAAACAAATGAGCCAGGGAAGCCCCCATGGCTCAGCTGTTCAGATGGGAATCAGCTGATTCAGGGCAACAGACTGTTCTGTGCAGCTGAGCTTTCTAAAGCTGAGCATCAGGGGCAGATTGCTTCACACAGCTCAGCTGTTTAAAGGAACACTCTTGGACAGGCAGCCCCAGGAGCTAGCTGCCCAAGAAAGTCCCTTTAAATAGTTGAGCCTGGCAGAGAAAACTGCTCTCATGGCTAAGCTGTTTAAAGTGGCTTTCAGGGGCTGGCTGCCAAAGAAATCACCTTTAAACAGCTCAGCCTTTAGGGGAAGTTTAAAGGGACTTTCAGGGGGAGCCAGACTCAGGCACAGAGCCATTTAAAACCCTGCTTTCTGTTCCCCACAGTTTTTGTGTAAAGCAGAACTCAGTGGTTTAAATGGCTCCCAGCCCCTTAAAAGAAACAGCTGAGCTACCCTCCGCTCAGCTGTTTTCATGAAAAGCAGAAAGCAGGATTTTAAACTCCTGCTTTCTGTTTTTCATGAACCACCTTGAACTGCATCAAAATTCATTAAAGTTCATGGCAGAAAGAATAATTATCATGTGACCTAATTTGGAGCCATGGACTATAATATTAAAAAGTTTGGAGAAGCTTTGATTTTATTACCTTTGGGATTATTATTTGGATTTTTGGGAAGATATACAGTTGGATTATAACTCTATTTACTGTTTAGTTGGAATATAAATAAGTAAAGATAAAGAGATTGTACTGTTTGCTATAAAAGAAGGCAGAAGAAAGAAGACAGAAAAGGTAAATGACACTGGACTTAGCTGGAATGTACTTTCACTTTCTGAACATTACTTAAGTGTAAGAGGGGTTCTCTATCTACTTTCTTCGTGAGGTTTTCTCCCTCCATGGCTTTCAACGCACTCATTTCACTTATCTTCTTCTATTTAAGCTATTATAAACCATTAAACTTTAACTAATATTTTGAAATATCTATTCAG
The DNA here is from genome assembly GCA_029233225.1 of Lepidodactylus listeri. NCBI lineage: Eukaryota > Metazoa > Chordata > Lepidosauria > Squamata > Gekkonidae > Lepidodactylus > Lepidodactylus listeri. The sequence goes on along the minus strand of JARCFY010000001.1, from coordinate 108,928,226 downwards.
CTTACATCTAGTTTATATGTCTAGACTACACGCAAAGTAAATTAGTGTTCAGGTTGCACTTTATCTTGTTTCTTGGGAAAGTCGGCCTAGAAATTGAATTAATTAATTAATTAATTAATTAAATAAATAAATAAAAGTCCTCAAGAGGAGCTTCCCTCCTTGGGGTTCGGGTTTGCCGAATGAGTCTCTGCCATCTTCCATGGTGCTTGCTCCCGTGGGAGTGTTGCGGACTTTCCCATTAGGAGGGTGCGTGCGTGGGGGGGGGGGGGAAATCCCTGGAAACGTAACATCACCATCATTCTTGAAACTCATTATATATCTTTGAGTCTGTCAAAATAATTGAAGATAAGATCATTTCTCCAGTCTTATTTCAAAGTCCTTTGTCTCTTTGTTTCTTCCTGCTTTTGTTTTTCATTCCTGTTGAGCATCTTGTATTTCCTTAATGAGCTCTTCTCCATACTTTGTATTGTATGCTGTTAGTATTTTCCCATGGAAGGTTACTGATAAGTGCCCAAGTGGGAGCCACCTGTATCTCTGTTTCATTTCATTTAGCCGTTGCGCTATCGGACGTAAACTGCGTCTGGCATTCAGTATTTCAGCTGGCAAGTCAGGAAACACTTGGACTGTAGTGTCTATTAATTTCAAACCTCCATTTGTCCTTGCCATATCCAAAATGGTTTTTTTTTTGTTTTAATGTCCACAATTTCAGCAATTACATCTGAGATTAATGCCCGTGAAGTAGCATGTGTCATGTTCAGCCTGTAGGCATTTACTACAATTGTTCCTGATAAGTGGAGGAGTTCTGATAGCCATTGGTTTAAAGCTGCAGTTATCTCTTTGTTCATTTCAAAGTTGGGTGAGACCCCTCTAAATTTTAATTTATGCTCTCTTAATTTGTTTTCTAATAACATTATCTTTGATTTTCCCATGTTTCAAATGTTTTTAGTTCATTTAGTTCCTGGGCATTTTTTTTTTGTTCCATCAAGAGCCATATTTGCTGTACCTTCAACGTCTTTAACTTTGTCTGTCAAATCATCTATTTTGTTAAATACAGGTGTTACTGTTTCTTTTATTTCTGTTTTTAAATCAGTTAACATTTCTTGTATTTGTTTTTTTTGTAATAGAGTCCTCTCTTTTCCTTTTCCCCACACATACCTCTTCAGCGTTTTCCAGCTTCATTTCTAGTGGGGGAGAAGGTGAGGAGTCTCGCTCCGATTCCACTCTTTTGTCTTTAAAAGCTGTTTTTTGTTGTGCTTTCTTGTTCGCTCGTGCTCCTTTCAGTTTCCCCATATTTTGGGCTCAGTTTGGATGTTTTCCAGCAGTGTTTATTTTTAATTGGTTTTCCAAGATAGCAGTTTGGAGGCTGCTCCAAGAGCGACCAAATGCTTTGCTGGTCACCCCCCCCCCAGCCATATGCTTAATGGTCATGCTTGCAGGCACCTGCTTGGGAATAATCCTGTAACTACTCAAGCAGCTGGTGTTGGGCCAAGAGGTGTGTACTTTGTTGCTTCTCCTGTAGTTCTGTTCATGGCTTCTGTCTGTGGTACTCTAAGAGTGTAGGTAATACTGGAGGGCCGGAAACAATCAACAGAGTTTCACTGGTTGAATCAGAGCTGGAGGGTGTTAGTGGTTCTGCACCAGCTGTTGGCTGTGTAGCCTGAGCTGGCTACATGGGGCTCCTCATCTATTGAGGAGTCCTCTTCTCCTGAGAAATGCTTACTCTCACTGAGCTCTGGCTGACCCACAACACCACATTTTGGAGAAGGAGAAGAAGATGATCTCCTTTTAGACCTGGCAATGCTTTTCTTAACCTGTAGAATGCATTCTTAACCTGTGGATTTCAGGGGTAACTTTTCATTTACCTGAATATTGAACTTAATAGCATTGTGGTCACTGTTCCCAGCTGGTTTAAAAACCTCCATCTCTCACCTGCTCTTGAGACCTGCACAGAACCAAGGCCAAGATCACTATCCCTCTGGTTGGTGCTGTGACCAACTGTTCCAGTGTGCAGTCATTTATGATATCTAGGAATCTCATTTCTAAAGCATGACCAAGCACATGTTTACCCAATCAATCTGAGGGCAGTTGGTCTCCCAGTATAATAACATTATTTCCTTCTCCATCTCAAGATCAGCCTCAAGGGCTTGATCAGGTGAGTGATTGTTATGTCCACAGACTGCCACAGGGCACCAGCAACATACTGCCTGAGCTTGACTCCTGGAAACAATAGGAGTCAAGGATCCTAGACCACCACTAGCCCTCCAATTTCTGGTGGGAAATTCAAACCTGCCAATAGGCCTTTTGGGTGTGTCCTAGGGACTGTATATAGTTGGCCATCTCGGCTGGTATTGTGTGCTCGCTGTGTACCCGAATAAAGAATGTTTATCACTACGTTGTAGTCCGGACTCTTCATGCAATGAACCCAGTACACAATAGTGATAGTACACTTATAAGTAAGAGTACACTTATAAGTATTCTTAAGAGTACACTTATAAGTAATAGTACACTTATAAGTAAGAGTCTTTGTTATAAAATTTTGACCACTTTGCTGGCATGAGAAATTAATCCAGTGATCCGATTGTGATCTTGGACATCTCATCTCCCCCCTCCCCCCCAGAATTAGAATGTAAATTGAGAATTCCTGTCTGTGGGCCATTGTTTTGGTTTTTTTCATATTTGTTGACATATTCTTGTTAAGATTTTAATTGACTCAGTTTCTGAAGTTTGAAATAGCTCTATTGATAAAAGTTAGTTATCATTAAAAAAACTTCAAAGGAAGAAGAATGCTGAATTAGGATTCACTATTTGGGTTTCCTTACTCAATATGTGTTAATAGCTGTTGGAGACAATGTTCCCTCTAAGCTCCAGTACTGTAAGCAAAGATTCTGCCTCATGAGCAAAAAAAGCTAGTATCATTAAAATTGTGAGCAAGTCTACATTTGACTTTTAGATGATTATTTCCATAACCTTGTAAAAATCTCAGAATAAATTCTTTTAAACTACCCTTAAACTATATTTTAAGAATAATTTAAACATTATCAGAGAAAACAGAATGAAGACAAATTTCATTACAGAAAATATTGTCCTGTATGGGGGTAGACCAGGCCTCTAGAGAACAGGTCTACCTGACCCTTTCCACTATACTGGTAGACCAGGCCTCTGGAGAACAGGTCTACGTGCCCTAGTCCCCTGGCCTCAGACCATTGCCCTGTGCTGAGCCTTAGAAAACATACCAGCACTGGGGGGGGGGGGGAGGTGGAACTCTTGCAATCTACTTTGGTTTTGGTGTGTGTGAAATATGACAACTTTACAGGTCAAGTATAGCAGAGGTGGAATAATCATCGTCAGAACCCTGCCTAACCTAACAATCAGGAAGTTGATTAAATGTTATCAACCTGCCCAAACTACTTATTTATTCAAATATTTATATCCTACTTTTTCCTGTGACTCAAGGCATCTTGCAAATCATACTAAAAAGCATAATAGGGAACTCTGGTTGGTGGCCTAAACAACTCCCAGCCTCCCTGACTTAGAGCGTAGCCAGGGAGCCCCCTCCCCTCAATGTTCTTGAGCCAAAGCAGCAACATATGCTGCTTCATTGCTTAATAGGTACTGACCCTTTAACAGCCTAATTCCTGATTAGCAGCTGGGATACAGCCTTGAGCCAGGGGTGAGCAAACAAAGAGATGAGTTGCAGCTGGGATGTGGCAGAAGGGTCTCACAGAAATTGCTCAGATCCCATGGAGTTCCAGAAGAGTGGAGGCTCTAAAGGAGCTGACCCCAGGATGAGCTAGGCCAGGCCCTTCATAAGGTAAAGGGAAATGGCTCAGAGAGGACACATTGGCTCTTGCTCCTGAGTTTGAAAGGAGCAGTTTCAGGAGAGAGGTGAAGAACCAACGTGATGACACCTCCTTCCCTCTCAGTTGGAGGCCTGTGGGAAGTACATGAGTTACCTTGCTGGCAAGGATCTGCCAGACTTGGACAGGTCTTCTATAATAGCTTAACCTCAACAGATATGAATTAATTCTGTTCATGTGGTTTTACACTGCATTTTCCTTGATTGTATTTTTTATGCTTATCGTACTCTGTCCATTTATCTACACTTGGAATGTTCCTCACCATCCCTGAATGAACAATAGGCTATTGTTTCTAACCAGCTTCTCTTTGTAAATTTTCCCATTCTTGCCCATCTATTGCATTCAACCCTATGTATAAATAACTAATTTAGATATATACTCCAGACATCTAATAAAGTGAGCTCTGGTTACTAGTTCTTAATATACCACTGGACTGCTGTTTTCTTTTGCAGCAACAGACATGGTCAGCCCTTTTCATACAAATGTCATTTAAATTAGTTTTATGAATTATTTGGCTGCGGTGGTTTCAGGCTAGTTACTTACAAATATGAATCAGTTATTCAAGCATAAATCATGATCTGTTCTTTTAAACCTTTTAACTATTTTATCTCCCACTGCCCTACAATTTCTCATAAGCAGTCCTGATTTAACTGCTAATTATTACTGCCATATCTATGGCAGGCTTCTTTTTGCCTAGAGAGTATATTTGTATATTTTAGGATCAAAGTAATTTTTTTTTGGGGGGGGGGACAGCAAAGTTCAAAAGCCTGTTCTTTGATAGAGGGTTTTGGGGGGCAATATTATATCAAGCAGGTCTTACTTTTTTTACATCATATTGACCAAATATTGAGTTTTGTGGCACCTTTAAGACCAACAAAGTTTTATTTACAGTATAAGCTTTCAAATGCAAGCACACTTTGTCAGATACAGTGGAAAGAACCCCCTCAACCATCACTTATGGGGAGGAGGGTTTGTTGGTCTTAAATGTGCCATAGGACTCAAACTTTGTTCTGCTGCTTCAGTCCAACACGACTACCCCACCTAAACCTAATGACCAAATATGCAAGTCCTCTTAAGGAATAATCACATGAGGCCTTATAGACACATAACTATCCCAACCTTTCTAAATGATACCTTTGTATTTTCTATGTATTGACCAAAGTGGAATAGTTGTGTGAGATTTAATCTTTTCTGAAGATCTGAAAATAAGCACTAAACTATCATTTGATTCTCAGCTCATGGAAGTTTCATACAACCATTTCAACATAAACTAAAATATAGTAGCATTACAAAGTAAAAAGTAAAAAAGTACCCTACACAATTACTAATGTAGATGTATACATTAGGTTTACACAATAAGATCCTGTATTTCACCTAGTGGGGGGGAACAACTTTGGTATAAGTATAGAACTATTTTGATATCAGACAAGACTTTGAACATTTGGTAATAAATTCAACTTTTAAAAGAAGATATTTCATGGTGTTGCAATAGCTGAAATGCAACAGGATATAAAAAAGAATTCAAAATTCATCTGCAGTCTGCTTTCTTTGATGGCATCTTTCCAGTACTGTGGAATTCAAGATCTATAATAAAAGCCAAGTAGTGATGTATGGTGGTGAAATCTGAATACCAAGTTGAAATTTTTGTTGTTGTTGTTCTGTCACACAGTCAACTGTGAGTCTTCACAACCCCATAGAACACATCATGCCAGGCCTTCCTGTCCTCTGTTGTCCTCCTGAGTTTGCTCAACTTCACATTCGCTGCATCAATAACACTGTCTAACCATCTCATCCTTTGTTGTCCCCTTCTTCTTTTACCTTCCAAGTTCAAATACACTCAGCATTAGGAACAAGAAACTGCTGCATTTGACTATACACACATGCATACCTTGCCCCAGATGTCAATATTATGGTGTAATACCAACATAATAAATAAGGATTTGCTATACTGGCATCTCCTTATGCTTTAACTTTGATTCATGTGAATTATCACTGGTGGCATGAATGAATGAAAGCTGTCTATTAACTTGGTCCACACTGCTGATGGGATGACTTAGGACCAGTTTACACTGTCAGATTCTTCTACATATGAGACCAGCCTATGTTATCACAGGTCAGTGGGGAATTTTGTGTGGTAGCATGAAGTGAAGACAGTTCAGGGAACTTTCCTGCACTTTTTGCATGTACTGCAGTTACAGGAATAGCTGCAGTTATATGCATGCAGTCCCCTTATTACCAATTGCCCCATTTAATTATGATTGTGATCAATGACAAAGAGTGTTATGGAGGAATGTAGAGCAACTACACCCTTTTATGCTCTGTTCCCAACTCCCTCTGCTTTGTTCATTTCTGTGAAGAATTCCTCTGGTTTGCTAATCTTCTACCCTTTTCCCACAGGAATATGGTTCTTGTGATCACTGAACAGGATATGGCTGCTGGATAGCCCTTCAGCTGCCTGTAGTGCAGTACTAGACACAATGAAAGTTAGGAATGCAGGATCATCTCAACTTTTTTATTGCCCCACTTTTGTAACATCTTTTCTATTACATGATTATAAAGCTCTCTGAATGAAATCAAACAAATCTACCCTTATAGGGAAGCTGATGGAAAATATAATGACAGTAATATAATATATGCATGTAAATGACTCCATTGCATCTGTAGCTCTGTTGGGTATTGTTGCCACTGCTGTTGTTGTTTTACTTTGCCTTCAGAACCTAATAAATTCTTTTCTCTCTTCTCTTTTTTTCATAAGCAATTTCCCCTGCAGAACATTTAGTCTTTATTTTACTTCAGCAAACACAGCTTAAATTTAGCCTCAGGGGAAGATATAAGTGGCTAAATTTACAAAATCCTAAATCTTGAAAACATTCAGGGATGAAAAAAATGAATTGTCTTGAAATCCCTTCTGTTCATCAAAAGTAATGTTCAACATATTCTGCTTAAGATAAATAAATGTAGAATGGTTTTATGGGTAGTACAGAACTGTGTTAAATAGAGGACCCCTTCTTTGATTTTAGCTGTATTTTCTGGTGGGCCCAAACCACTCCAGGACAATTGTATGGTTGAAATTGGGAAAGAAGTGTACCATGTTTCATTCAAATTGGTGGATGAATTATAGCCTACCAATATGTTGCTTGGCAAATCTGCTGATCAACTAAGTGCTAAGAAAAGATTATACTTCAACCTTCTCCACAATATCAGTGTGAACATGAGGGAAAGGTTGAATCTTTTGAAGTCTATAAAAGACAGAGACAAAATACAGAATATGAGTTTGGTGGAGAAAAGAAGCTAAAAGAAAAAGGATGGCTTAAGTATATTTCAGGTGTGTGTCAGCATAATGAAGTGGATACAATATTGTTCTTGGATACAGGAAAAATACATTTGAATTTTTGTGCAGCCATGAAGCTTGAGGTATGGCCTTTTCTGCTTCATTTGTCAGGTTAAAATACTATTCTGAGGTCCTTGCAGAAAGAGGATGACACAAATAAGAAATTCGGTTTGAGGCTTATTTGATGGTAGGACTTTCATAAAAGCATGGTGTGATCCCATTTGGCTTTAGTCCGTTCCTTTTACTAAAGCAGAAATTTTAATCTAGTTTTTTTCATAGATAAAACATGGAAATCATGAAAATGTGAATGTTAATTTAGGGGGAATCATTATAAAAATGTAGATATGAGAGGACTGATACAGCAGCTTTGATTAAGTTAAGCACACCCAAATCTGGTCAGCTCATGAATGAAAGACCTCACGGAAATCAGAGATCAGCTGCCTTCAGTTCAATAAAGAGAAAAGGCAGGGTAAAAATGCAACAAAAAAATCCCCTTTTATTCCATTCATATTTTGTGGTTTGCATCTACTACAAGTTCTGCTCCTGACTTCTGATTTAAGATGGAAAAATTTAGAATTTGTGCATGAGTTACTGCCTGTCTTCCATATTTTTTAATGTCTAGAATTTGTTCAAAGTACTACTTCTATACAGTTTTCACTTCTTTTTATTTGTTAATGTCTTCCCCCCTCCTTATTAAAAATGTGTCTGTGCATTGATGAAATGTTACACAAAGAGAAAACTTGATCTGATAGCATGACCATCATGCCAGTATTGCTTTTTGTGCACTATTCTTTGGGATGCATTAAAGTAACGTTTTTTCCCACCATAGAGAACAATGGAGGGGATGGGGCAACCTGTTTGGGGGCCCACAGAATTGGACCCCGTGGTCCAATTTTCTTGAAACATGGTGGGTATTTCGGAGAGAGGCCCCAGCAGCTACCCTGCAAGTTTGGAGCCTCTCCCTCAAACCTCTTCTCCTTCAGCTTCTCATATACTCAATGAGTTTTTGCAATTGACTTCAGTGGCCCATAGGGTATAATGGGGCTGAAACTGACATTCGGCCAGCCGAATGACTCCCAAATCGACTTGCAGTGCTGAAACTGACATGCAGGGGTCATTCGGCAGCCAGAACTGGCTGTGGCCTGATTTGGCCCAATCTGAATTGGGCCAAAAAAATTTTATTTGCACACCCCTAGTGGGCACAAATGGCAGTGGTGGCAAGCCCCTTCCCCAGCTCCCAGCGGGCCTGTGGAGGAAGCAAAGCAAGAAGGGGTTTAAAGTTTAAACCCCTTCTGTTTAGAGTCATGCGGCAGTGGTGGCACAATCTTTCCATTGTATTCTATGGGGCCCTGCTTGCTTCACTCCCCCCCTGCCCACCTTGGCAGGCCACCTGAGGAAGGGGAGGGGAGGCTTTTGAAGATGCCCCCCTTTTGTTTCCCTTTCTAGCACATTTCCAGTGATATCAGGGGGTGTGGCATATGCTAATGAGTTATGCTAATAGGTATGCTAATGAGCTCCTGCACCTCTTTTTATGTGAAATGACCCCTGGTCATATTAGAAATATGACAAGAACAAACAAAAGGAAGTGAAACTGTGCAAGAGTCCAGAATCCTTTAAAAAATGGAAGCCTGACACTATGCTAACATATCCTAGCCTCTTTGCAAACCAGCAAAGCACAATACAATAGCACAATACAATAACATTGTAGCACAATACAATAACATTTGTGGATAAATTAAAATGGGAGGAATTAAAGAAGCATGTGTGTGAAAATGTTTCTCAGCCCCTGGACTAGAAAGCATGAGAGGCTGGTGCTGAACCCCATCCCGGAATCAAAGTCATCCAATATCTTCCGATACCATCTACTGTACACACAGCAGTTTTCAGATCTCTAAAGTGAGCACCCTTTCTCACTAAACCCTTAGTTCCCCTAGAACTTGGATGACCTTTTTACTCTTCGACTGCAAGCTGCTAGTATCTCTAGTTTGAAGAAAAATACTATTTGTCTATAATACAATTGAATTGCAAACCAATTATTAAGCATACCAAATTTCTAAAAATCTTTATAAGGAGTAGCAGACCTACTCAGAAGTCAAAAGGGCTTAGTCCCAGGAAAGTGTTCTTAGGACTGTTAGCTAAGATATGCATCTTTCCTTATGCACACACACCCCATCAACAACAACATCAACAACACACTGTTGCTAAGAGCCCCAGGCACCCTCCCTCAGATGAAGACATGAGACAGCATGCAGTATAGGTTCTAGTTTATTTGAATGGCTGATATGATGTAAGTTATTAAAATATGGTAATATATTTTAATGACATGTCTTTGTTGGGCAGATCCACCCTGGCTTCAAATTCAGCCAGCAATTATGCCAGCCTTATTTATTATCACCTGCACATATCTTGTGCCAAGAGGTGCCAAGTTTTATGACCCTCCCCTGATGTGCCGTAAGCCACTACCAGGCTTCAAGAGGAAACCGGATAAGCATATGGAGCAGAGGTCCATCAGCGGCTATTAGCCACAAGGTATGGATAGGAAGTCTCGGTCTGGAGCAAGTGATGCTCTGTATTCTTGGTGCTTAGGGGAGGGCAATAGTGAAAGGGCTTCTAGTGTCCTGGCCCCACTGGTGGACCTCCTGAGAGCACCTGGTGTTTTTGACCACTGTGTGACAGAGTGTTGGACTGGATGGGCCACTGGCCTCATCCAACATTGGCTTCTCTTATGTTCTCTTAAGTAATGCTGTTCAGCAACAAGGGTGCTCCATCACAACCGTCTCATCAGTCACATGATGAGCTGTTAACTAGACTACACTCCATTGCACTGATATTTCAGGATGTTTGCCAATTCTCCCAAACTACTGTGAGCAAATAGTTATGGCATAACCTATCAAAGATCCATCTGACCTCTGAAAGACCTATCAAAGACCTCTGAAAAATCATGAGGCTAGTAAAAAGGGGTTCCTGGAACCAGTTAGGAGAATTCCAAAAATTCCTATTGGTCCCCAAAGTGATCAGTTAATCTCATGATACATGATGAAAGGCAAGAAATGGTGGCAGCACCTCTCAGTCTCCACTGCAGAGGAAGGTGGCAAATGCTTGTGAGGGAGGAGCAGAGATATGTTTTCTCAGTCCTACCTCCAATTAGCTGGAGAATACTGGAGAAGGACAACATGATCCACAGATCTACTGCCATGAATGCATTTATGCATTCTAGTTTGGCTGAACCTTGACTCCATAGTGTGCTGGTCCAAACGGTTTAATCAGCTGTTTTACATTCTTGGTTTTTAACTGCTGAGGAAAAAGTGTGTCCCACACATGTCTCCAGATTTCTGTTTAGCTTTGCCTGACCTGAGGTCTGCCCTTCACTTAGACTGCAGAACATGAGCTATTTGTTCACGAATTGCTGTAATGTCCTAGTTCTTTTTTTTTTTAACTGAAAGCTTAGTTTAAGAACCAAAATATAAATATGACTAAGAGTACTTGGAGTGAGAAATACCTATCAAATGATATTTTTGAATGCTAAATTTTCTCCTTTGGTCATATAATTATGTTTAAAATATCCAGTAAATGAAGCACAATTTTTGCTCAGCTATTCATAGAAAGAAAAGTAGTCCCCACACATTGTGTCAGATTATGGAACATTTTGTTCTTTGTTTCCTGACATTTCATGAATCTGGCATACTTCCTTGGCAGTCACTATTCATTGTTGGAGATTATAAGAAAATCATGTAATGTAAATCTAATTAATCTTCTAATACATTCTACTTTCCTTGACTAATCATGATGTATCTCTATTATGGTCCGGCTTTACTGATAACTTCAAACTTAAGAAACCTGTTTAGGGAAAGAAAATTGAGGGCATGACATCACATAAATGTGATGCAGCAGAAGATGTGAGAAAAATTATATTTTAAAAATGAATATTTAGAACTTGTTTACAGAAACATTTGTAAAATGTAACTGCTATTTCTAGAAGAAAGTATTTTATACCAAGATAGCTACAGTTGTTATTTTATATAGAAAGTTTATTTGTTTATTTATTTATTTATTAAATTTCTGGATTACCCAATCCCTGAATTCATCACTCTGGGCAATGTACAATAGTAAATAAATTACAATATAAACATAATTAAGTTGTAATAAAACCATTCAGTACAATCTTAAAAACAGATCCCAGATGGCATTCATAGAATAAATTTTATGCCAGTTCCCGACTGTGCTGCCACCTTGCAAGCAGGGTAGGGAGGAGGCCAAGGAAAAGAAAAGATGGAATAAAGGAGGGGGTGCCAGCCATGTTAGAGCCCATTGCTGTCCTCAACCAAAAGCCTGGTGGAACATCTCCACCTTTCAGGCTATGCAGAATTGCATTAAATCCCACAAGGCCCTGATGTTATTCGACAGAGAGTTCTACCAGGTCAGAGCCTGGGCTGAAAATGCCAGGGATCACCAGCAGGTTGTTCTCAGCAGGGTGTAGTGCTCTTCAGGAGACATCAGAGGAGGTGGTCCCCAAGACCCACCTTGGCAGAGGAGGTGGTTCCCAAGACTCACCCTTCCTATGAGGCCACAGGAAAGGTTTCAGGGCCTTCCCAAAGGGAATCAGGACTGGAGGTATTGGGTACTGGATTCTTAGCGTAGAAGAGGTGGACAACAACATAGCGAACAGCTAGTTTATTAGTACACAACTTGAGATGGAAAATACTGGCTGAGATGGCCAACTTTATACACCTCCTAGGACACACCCAAATACCTATTGGTGGGTTTGAATTTCCTGCCAATGATTTTATTGGTAAACCCATGGTGGACTAGGATCCTTGGCTCCTATTGTTCTAGGAGTCAAGTTCAGGCTGTCTGCCACTGACCCTAGTGGCGGTCAGCGTACATAACACCCCTCCCCCCATAGTTTGAGCCCCCCCATGATACTATGGGACATAGTCCTGTAAGCAGCTTGGGGGTCTCCATTCCCATTGGGAACGTCTCGGTGTGGGCGCACTGCTTTCTTCTGGGACTGTAGCTGGTGGACCAGTCTGGGTGCCCAGCTGTTGGGGCAGCATGTTGTCTCCAAGTGTCAAGCTTGTAACAGGCTCTTGTCCAGATGGCTTGTCCTCAGGAATGGGGTCTGACTCTGGAGCTGCTACGTCCGGTGTCTTGGGTTCCAGGTTACCATTACTGGGTTCCAAAACAGGATCAGAGGTTCTGACAGGCAGTAGGCACCTTCGGAGTTGGGCCAGGTGCTGCCTCCAAACCTGGCCATCTTCCATTGAGACCTCGTAGGATACTGGCCCCGTGGCTTGAATGATTCTGGTCGCAAGCCACAGAGAACCCCAGCCAAAGTTGCGGGCATAGACAGGGTCTTCAGGGAAGAAACCTCTGGGCGCTTCTTTGTTCTCCACAGCACTGCATGACTCCGGGGCCCGGTCAGGATGCAACCAATTCAATAAGATGGCAGGCCACCTTCCCATCAGGAGCTCGGCAGGCAGTGGCCACTAACCAGATTGGGGGTTGTGTGCTGCACTAGGAAGAAGCAGTTGATGCGGCACTCCCAGTCTCCCTCAATCAGTCTAGTAAGGGCCTCCTGGGCAGTCCATACCATTCGCTCTGCTTGCCCATTGGTCTCCAGGTGGAATGGGGATCTCACATGCCTTATCAGGTTCCTGCTGAGGAACTTGTGGAATGCCTCAGAGGTGAACGCTGTCCCATTGTTTGAGATGATTGTGTCAGGCAACCTGTGGGTGGTGAAGATCCAGCAGAGCACCCGGATGGTGGCCTGGGTGGAGGTGGCTGCCACGGGGCTTATCTCTAGCCAATTGGAGTAGGTGTTCACTGTGACTAGGAACAACAGGCCATGGAAAGGACCCGCAAAGTCGATGTACAACCTCGACCATGGTTTGCGGGTTGATTCCCATGCCTGAGTTGGCAAACCGGGTAGATTCGGTCAGGTCTCCCGACAGGTCGTGCAGCACCTTACCCAGTCTTCAATCTCCCCATCTATTCCCAGCCACCACACATAACTTCTGGCTAGGGCCTTCATCCTTACAACCCCAGGGTGAGCCTCATGTAAAGCCCAGATGATGCCCAGTCGTAGGGCTTTGGGTACCACCACTCTCTCTCTCCATAGCAGGCAACGCTTATGAGCAGATAGTTTGTTTCTATGAGCCATGTATGGCATAAATTCCAGGCCCACAAAGGCCTCAGGCCACCCCCTCACCACCCAGCCCAGAACACTGGAGAGTACGACGTTCCGGGCTGATCAGCAGGTGACATCAGCCACCTGGAGCAGCAATTCTGGTAGGTCTTCCACTGAGAAGATGTGGTGTGCTGGGGCCGGATCCTCCCCTTCAGATGGCAGGGGGAGATTGCTAAGGGCATTCACATGGCCCATGGCTTTCCCCAGCCAGTGCTGCAGCATGTAGTCATATCCCAAGATGAATATTGACCAGCGGAGGACCCGCGGGGAGAGTACTTGTAGCATCTGCCTGTCTGCAGCAAAAAGGCCGAGGATATGTCAGTTAGCACTGCCATAGGCGTGGATATGATCAATGTATTGCTGAGTTATCAATACTGGCTGTTCTATCTTCAAGTTATGATTTCATAACATTGCTTTGTGTTCCAAGGCTTCTTTCAACCCCTTTGGGTCCCGCTCGGGAGATAGCATCGGTATCCCGACTCCCACCTTTGGAATGTGAGTCTTGCTTGCTTGCTTCACTTGCTTGCTTGCTGCGCATGCTCATTACTCATTTGCTTTCCTTCCCTTCTTATCTCTAACTGACTATTTCTTGGCTAACGACCTTGAACAGAAGAGCCTCCTGTTATGTATTACATGAATCACAGGTGTTATGTGTTTCTTTTGCTTTCTTTTCTCTTGGAACATTTTCTCCAAAAATCCTCAACAGCATTTTTTCCTGAGAACCTATTTTGCCGCGCTTTCCTTGGGAACATTGGGCCAGTGTATTTGGGTGCCAGTAATTCTCTCTATTGATTGGTAGATGGTAGGCAGGCCATATTTCATATCAAGTATAATTGTAATAGCATTACTAGGCTTGGGCATTACTAACAGAAAAAGTGTTTGACCAACATGATCTTTTCTACAAATAAAGGACTTTCTACTTAAGAAGACCTGTTGTGGACTATATCTCTTGGCCCATTCTCACAGGAGCAGGTGATGATTTTTGATAATCATAAAGGGCCGGCCGTAGACAAAATCATGAATTTTTTTCATGCCTGCAACAATTGCCAGCCCCTACCTATCAATTTGTGTGTAATTGCACTCTACAGCTGACAAAGTCCTCGAATAGTAGGCAACTGGGACCTCCTGCCTGTCAGGAAGCTAGTGCGCGAGCTCCGTAGGGGGAGGCGTTGCATGCCAGTACTACAGGCAGCCACTCATTGAAGTGGGCCAAGATGCTGTTAGAAATGAGAAGCACCTTGACCCCTTTAAATGCTGCAGCCTGTCTCAGGCACCACACTCAGGGGGCATGCTTATCTAGCAAGCAATGCAGGGATTCAGCCACCGCTGCCTTGTGGGGGAGGAAGGCGTGATAAAAATTCAACAGTCCCAGGAATGCCTGTAATTCTGCCTTGGACCGGGGTGTAGGGGCCTCAACTCTGGCTTTGATTTTGTCTTGCGCCAGGTGGAGGCCATCCACATTGACCATGAAGCCCAAGAAGTCAACTGACAGGACTCTGAGGAAGCACTTCTCCCTCTTCACTCTCAGGCTGGCATCCTCGAAATGGTGGAGAACAGTGTGCAGATGGGATGCGAAGTCCTTCACCATGGCCATGGCAATGATCACATCATCAAAAATGGGGTGACACCAGGGATTTCTTTCAACAGAGACTCCATTAAGTGTTGGAACAGTCCAGGGGAGACCTTCACCCCAAACTGTAGCCTCTTAACCTTGAACACTCCACAGTGTGTGATGATGGTCTGTGCAAGGGCTGTGGCTCATCCACAGGGAGTTGTTGGTAGGCTTGGGCAAGATCTAACTTTCCAAATATCTTCGCCCCTGCCAATGTAGCCAAGACATGGCTAACTACTGGGACTGGATAAGTGCGGTCTGGGAGAGCCCTGTTCAGGGCTTTACAGGGGTGACAATTGGGTCCTCCCAGGCGGCGTGGGAGACGGGCTCTAGCACTCCTTGTGTCACCAGTTTGTCTAGTTCAGCATCGATTTTGTGACGCATGAAGGGGACCTTCCAGGACCACATGTAGATGGGCACTACATTGGGGTCCAATTGTAGGGATACCGGCAGCCCTGTATACCTGCCCAGGTTCCCATTGAAGATGACCGGGAACTCACCGCACACCACACTAATGTCCCGTGGGCAGTTGTGGATCCCCTCTACCAAGATCCCCAGGGGGCTGAACCACATGCACGCTAGTAGGCTGCAAAGGTTGTTGGTGACAACTAACAAGTCCAGGCAGCCAGTTAAGTCTTTGTGTCAGGCCCAAAAACTGGTCATGCCCTGGATCGGCACCCAATTGTGTTGGAAGTCCATGAGGGTGACCGGGGATGGGTGCAGTCAGGGGCCCCTATGCAGACACAGTTTTTTAAGGGTCTCCTCCGATATTATGGAGACCCAATATTATGGAGACCTGATATAGGGTCTCCTCTGATATTATGGAGAAGGCAGACCCAGAATCCAGTTTCATAGTGCACAGGGGCCCTTCTATGTGGACTGTGACCTGGATCTTAGGGGAGGAGGTTTGACTTGGGTGTCACAGTACCTGTTCCACTGCCAGTAAGTAGAGGTCCTCACCTGTGGCGTCCTCCTCCTGGTATGTCCGGACAGCTCGGCGGCACTGGTGCATCTGCGGCGGTGGGCCTCGGGATCCCTTTAATCAGCAAACCCTTGCAATGTGGCCAGAGTGGCCACAGCTCTGGCAGGTTGTGTCCTGAAACTGGCATGTCTTGCACTCATGCTGGCCCCTGCAGCTGGCGCAATCCTTTTGGGGTGCCTCCGTTGCTGGAGTGGAGCGGGTTGCAGTCCCCAAGTCACGCTGTCTGGTTGGCTGCATTCGGTGGACTTCTTCCCTGTCGCTGCAGTTGGAGCCGGCTGTGGGGGCGGCAGCCATGCAGTGGCTGGATGAGGAGCTGATTGTTACTGGGTGGGACCTCTCCCATGCAGTTGCCATGGAAAGAGCAGAGGTGAGGGTAAACCTCTCGTCCTCCATTATGCATCACCGTAGCTTTTCATCTCGAAGGCCACAGACGAGCTGGTTTCAAAGGGGTTTTTCTAGGAATGCCCTGAACTCGCACTCCACAGCCAGCCGTCAGAGCTCCACCAGATATGTAGTGATGGGCTCTCAGGGCTGCTGTAGCTGTAGTTGGAATGCCACATGGTGTGCAATCTAAGAGGGCTGCGGGATGGAGTGGTCCTGCAGCCCCTTGATGATCTGGTCAAAGGTTGCTTCGGAGAGCTTGGTGGGTGCCAACAGGTTCCTGGCAAGTTCGACCATCGCAGTACCACAGGAACCAATGAGAAGGTCCCTCTTACGTTCTTCCTCGGTCACCTGGTAGAAGACCAGGATAAATCAGAGTCCCTCGACCCAGGCTTCCCAGTGCTGGGGCTTTGCCAGGTCGAACAGCGGGACGAGTCCCACTCCCGGAGTGGCCATTGTTGTGCAGGGTGACATGGAAGTGTTTCCATGGGCATATTGGTTGCTTGCGGCAGGAGCAGTGACGGCGGACATCAGCTTCCTCGGGGTCACAGCAGCAGGCTCGCTCAATGGGGTCCCATCTTCGTTGCCAGTATTGTGTACTGGGTTCTTAGCATAGAAGAGGTAGACAACAATATAGCAAACAGCTAGTTTACTAGAGCACAACTTGAGATGGAAAATACCGGCCAAGATGGCCAACTTTATACACCTCTTAGGACACACCCAAATACCTATTGGCGGGTTTGAATTTCCCACCAATGATCTTACTGGTAAACCCATGGTGGCCTAGGATCCTTGGCTCCTATTGTTCCAGGAGTCAAGCTTATGCTGTCTGCTGCTGACCCTAGTGGCAGTCAGTGTACATAACAGGAGGACTCAGAATAGACCCATCTCTGACCAACCCCACAGAAGTGCATGCTTGTAAGCCAGTGGCCTCTCCTCTGCTAAGGAAATGCTAGAAGAGACTGATAAATCACCATGGGTCCTGGGCCCCAATACTCCTTATAAGTACAGGAACTGACTCAGTTGTAGAGAAAAGCCTAATGTGGGAACCAGTGCCACCTGCAGGGAAACTATAACACAGCAGAGAAGCTGCAGCCAGGTGGAATTATTTTGTCTGCAGTCTTGCTGATGGTCTCACCACTTGCCTGACCTGCTTTGTATCCATTCTTGTTGCCTGACCTTTGGACTGCTTTTGATTCTACCTTGGGAATATGTAACCTGACCCTGGACTAAGACCTAGGACTCCCTTCTGACTTTGCCTTTGACTGTGTTATTGTATCCTGGATTGTGACTTTTGGACTGTAATCTGAGAACCCATGATGTCAGACCCTGTGTGTGTTGGGACTTGCTCTCTACCTGGTGGTCAGTATGTATGCAGATACTTAGAATCATGGATAGGGGCCACACTGAAATAAAACTGATGGTTCTGTAAACTTGGGTGACCCTCCCAAGTTTGCAAAATAAATTAAAATTGGGGGGGGGGGTTTACAAAACAAAGGATTGAACAGTTGACTGTGCAAACAAAAGAACTGTTGTCAGCAGATATGTGAGGAGGAGAGGGAGGGGAAGAGAGATTGGGCACTTACAAATTAGGAAAACAAGGGCACATGAGAGAATTGTTGTTGCTGGGTAAAGCTGTGGGGTGGCTGGGAGAGTTG
The DNA here is from genome assembly GCA_029233225.1 of Lepidodactylus listeri. NCBI lineage: Eukaryota > Metazoa > Chordata > Lepidosauria > Squamata > Gekkonidae > Lepidodactylus > Lepidodactylus listeri. The sequence goes on along the minus strand of JARCFY010000001.1, from coordinate 108,910,218 downwards.
CCATCTGCTCTGGCAGTGTGACAATAAACTGTGGGGTGGATGAGTAGCCAGGAGAATTGCTCCCACTGCCACCAGACCAGATGTAACTCCATGCCTTGGTGCTACCATGTCAGGGAGGTAGCTGTGGTGATGAGGGTGCAGGCAGCTGGGCCAGTAGAGAGCTCCCCCCCAAAATGTTTCTCACAGGATCCCTGCCCCCATTCTTGCTACCTAAGCCCATGGCTGCCTCTACTCCTTACCCCCCACACATTGCAGCTGCCCCCACAGCCCCCTGCAGACCCCTCTTTATGGGTTCTCACTTGTATATTCTAATTTTCAACGTAGCCAAATCTGAGGATATTTAAATCCAAATATTGGAATGGTGAATGGACAAAACAGATTTTTCAACAAACCTGAAAAATACCTTAGGTTTGCAAAAAAAAAAAAAAAGGAAAGGAAATCTAAAAACCAAAAAAAAATACATTGGGGGGTTATAAAAGTCCAAAATGGTAAAAGGAGTGCTTGTAGCTTTAAGAAACATATGTCCTCAGTGGTTGTTGCTAGGCAACCACAACAGTATTGCCAACCAGTTTCAGCCTTGGTTTCTGACAGTAAAAGGCAGGGGAGTGGACAGGGCCCTTTCCACAACCATTTTGGCCTTTAAGGGAGGAATGATTATCCAGCCTAACAGCAACCACTGGTTGACTTGCTACCACATGACTTGCATAACTATTACAGACCTGGCTGTTTGCTAATGTTCAACAGCAGCCACATGACAAAAGCCAATAAGGTATAGTAGTGGGCAGAGTCTCAGATAAGGATTCTGAATCCCCATTCTTCATGGAAACTCATTGGGTGAACTTGGGCCTGTTACACTTTGCCTAGCCTACCTCACAGTCAGAGGCAAATTCACTATTAAGAGCACCAGCACACCTCCTATTGGTCCAATATCCCCCCCTCACTTGAGCCTCCAAATGGGCCAGAAGGGCTGTGACAGAAGGACTGAGTCTGGTGTGACCAAAACCCATGCAAGATGGAGGAGGTGGTGCCCAGACTTCCTGAGGCAAGAGAGGGGGAGATGGACTGTGCCTGTACCAACTCATGAAAGGCAAGGCAGATGGTGGCTCAGCCCCACATGAGGCAAGGCAGTCAGTGGTGCCCAGGTCAACCTAGCTCTGGATGGGGTGAGGCAGAGAGTGGCACCTGATTCAACCCAGCCCCACACTAGGTGAGGCACACTGTGGTGCCTAGCTTGGTCTGGCCATGTGTGAGGCAAGACACATTTTGGCATGTGCTTTGGTTCTGCATGAGGTGAGACAAATGATAGAGCCCTGTTCTGCCCCAAGGGAGGCAAGGAAGATGGTGATGCCAGCCTCAACCAGGCCCTGCTTGAAGCAAGCCAGACAATGGTGCTTGATTTGGTGTGGCCCTGTATGAGGTGAGGTAGATGGCAGCACCCAGCTCTACCCAGTCCCATGTGAGATGAGATAGACTATGGTACCTGGTGTGGCCTGGCCCTGTGCAAGGAAGATGGTAGCACCCAGTTTGGTCTAGCCAAGCCTCTCACATGGCAAGGCAACTGGTGGCCCAGCCTGGTCAAGAACCATGCAAAGCAAGGCAAGGCAAGGCAGATGGAGCTGCCTAGCTCAGCACTACCAAGCCCTGCATGCAGTAAAGGAGGAATCCAGCCAGGCCCAGTGTGAGGCAAAGGAGCTGACCTGGATGAGCCTCACAAGAGGCAAGGGAGGCTCCCAGGCAGCTTGGTAAAGATGAGGAGGTGACCGGAAAAAAGCCCACATGAAAAAAGTCTACAGAAAAAAAAAACATGGTCATAAAGACTCACAGGAAAAAGCCCACATGGAAAAAAGCCCATATACCAAAAAGCCCACATGGAAAGAAGCCCACACAGAAAAATAACATAAGAGCATTAAAGCCCTCTTCATACAGGCCACTTTTGTGTAATAATGAAGTAATTTACTAATAACAGCAAAATTATTATTTAATTATGCTTGATAAAATCACAACACAGATTGTTGCATGTGAATATATGTTTTAATCCTAAACTAACAATATAAAATATAGGTAATACCTGTTCATGCTCATAAATGGAGATGAATGGTTATCCACAATTATAAATATCTATGGTGCTTTACATGGTGGGGCTTTTTTTCCATGAGGGCTTTTTTTCCTGTGAGCATTTATGACCGTTGGGTTTTTTTCTGTAGTTTTTTTTTCCCTGGGGGCTTTTTTCACAAAACCAATGTTGTCCATTTACCCAGTTTGGAGAGATCCTACTAGAGGTCTCTACTTTGGTTTTCACCATTCTGAATATTTTGGTATCCTCCTAGAGCTGACACTCTCCAGGTGGTACCTGGAGATTTCCTGCTATTGCAGCAGATCTCCAAAAGACCAAGATCAGATCCCCTGTAGAAAATGGCTGCTTTGGAGGTTGGGCTCTGTGGCATTATATCACAATGAGGTCCTTCCCTTCCCCAAACACTGTCCTGCTTAGGCTCCACCCCCAAAATCTCCAGGTATTTCCCAGCTCAGAGCTGGCAATCCTATATCATCAACAAACTTGGCTACTATACTGCTTAACCCAGATTCCTGATAATTTATGAACAAATTAAGTAGCACTGGTTCCAGTATCCATCTTTATTTGAACAGAGCATTTAGTAGATTCCCTGGGTAACTAACAGCACTCCCTGGTGTCTTCAGACTCACTATGGCTCCTGTTCTACCACTGTCTCTGGCCATCCCCAGTAGGGGTGTGCATTTGGTATATACCAAGCCAAATAAATATTTCAATTTTTTGTTTATTTATTCAGCCAAATCAGATTAGATAATCTGGTTTGGCTACTGATCTAGCTGAGCCCAAATAAAAGCTGATATTATTCAGCTTTTATTCAGGCACAGCTTGGAGAATCTGAGTTGTGCCACAGCAGCAGCATGGACCAGCATGGAGAATGGATTTAAAGAGATCTCGGAGAGTGAACTCAGGCATTTAAAAGGTCTCTTTAAATGCCTGAGTTCACTTGCCACATCACACCACAGAGGCAGCACAGGTCAACTTGGGAAAGGGATTGAAAGAAGTCTCTTTAAATCCTTTCTCCAAGCCATTCCATGCCACCACGGCCTGAGTTCACTTGCCAAAGTCATGCTGCCACTACTGCGGCAGCGTGGGCCAGCTTGGGGAAGGGATTTAAAGAGGTCTCTTTAAATCTGTTCTCCAAGCTGGTTTCCACCACTGCTGTGGCAGTGGCACAACTCGTGTGTGAACTTGGGCATTTAAAGGGATCACATCCCTTAACATGCCTGTTTCCCTCCACTGGAAACCATGGAGGATGTGGACATGGGGGCCCATATAATTGAATCCCCTAGTCCAATCTTTCTAAAACTTGGGGAGGGTTGAGGAGAGGCTCCAGCAGCTATGATGCAAATTTGGTACCTCTACCTCAAAAAACAGCCCCCCCCCAAGCCCCAGAAACCCCTCGATTGATCCTCCATTATAGCCTATGGAAAATGGTCCCCACTGGCTATAATGGAACCAAATAAATCCAGGTTTCCTGATTTCCTGAATCCCAATACTATACTGATACTGGGATTCAGGAATATCAGGAAATACCGATATTTTTCTAGTTCAAATACCTAACCACCACCCCAAAAACCAATTGTTTTGCACACCCCAAACCCCCAGCTCTGCCTACTGCCTTAAAGTCCTTGTCTAATAGATGGATCCACCCACTCTTATAAAGCATCCACGAATTCTGGGCTCAGAGTGCAGGTGCACAGACCCTGCCTCTCCCCAGCAGCATTTAAACACACCCTTTAAATGCTGCTGGAGAGAGGTGGAGAGGAGGCTGGGTGGTCGCTCTTGGGGGCAGGGCTTTCTCCCGCCCACCAGCTGGCTGGTGGGTGGAAAGGAGGCCATTCAAATTGGGAAACCCCCACCAAACCAGGGGGTCTGGCAACCCTAAGTAAGTGGTGTCAAAATTTCTTGTGACACAACATGGGCAACTCAATGGCTTTTCTGAAAGAGAACTATCACTTTTGATGAAAAGTTTTTCTTTTGTTCCCACACCCTATTGTGATCCTTTCAGACTGATGTCTAAAATAAAGCAAATGCTTAGCAAGATCAGACTTGCAGTTTTTTTTCAAGGACAGAAATGTAGTTGATGATGCCTCACTTAATAAGAGGTTTAGACCCAAATCTACTTTTAATACACACACCCCCAAAAAATCCTAGAGTACTGGTGTTTCAGGAGCTTGTAGAGGAGGAAATTTAAAAAACCTAATATTCAGCCCTTTGGCATAAATTAAACAGTCTGGAACAGAGTATGTTAAAAAGGCTCTAGTCTCACAGATGAGGGTGCAGTAGTGACAAGGGACAGAAATGATTATATTACGGAGGCATATAAAGAACTGAATAAAACCAGTCGCTACAAAAGGATCACAGACAACCCTGCTTCTATGATTAGGAAAAACACTTTGAGTATTTTAGAGGAAACACTACTGGAGGGCTATATTAATAAGTCCACATCCAACTTCATATTGGATATTGAGGGTAGAGTGCCACAGTTCTACTTCTTGCCTAAAATCCATAAAGGTACCTTCCTGGTAGACCTATTTTATCAGGCTGTGGCTCCATTTCAGAACCTCTGGCAATGTATTTGGATTCCTTCTTAAAACCATTTGTCCCCTGCACTACATCTTATTTGAGAGACCCAATGGATTTTTAAAATCATATTAACAATGTTCAGGAGTTATTGCAGGGGGCTATTTTTGTTACTATAAATGTTGTTTATACACAAAGATTTCATAAGATGAGGCTCTGGACTTCTTGCAGGATGTTTTGATAAGAAGGGAAGTTTTTCCAGCCCCCCCCCCCCACGTTTTTTTTATGCCACTTGCCTGAGTTAAGTTAGATGAAGATTTTTTTTTTCCACTTTCAAGGACAATTATTTTGGCAAATTTCAGACTCACCATGGGGTGTAAATTTGCCCCAGAATCAGCAAGTTTGTTCATGGACAGATTAGAAAATACCTTCATCATCCAGAAGGACAATAATACCTATAGGGACAGAATCATACTATATAAAAGGTACTTGGATGATATTTTCATCATTTGGAAAAGTTTGCAGAAGCTCCTTATCCAGTTTGGGCAGTATATTAATACTATACATCACAGTATTAAATTTGAAATGGTATATGACAGGTCTAGGATGAACTTTTTAGATGTTTTGATGAAAAAGGAACATATTGAATTACATACTGATGTTTTCAGAAAACCCACAGATGTTAACTCATTTTGGCAGATGCTGAGGGTATATATAATGGGCTCTAGAAAAAGGCTCTGGGAGAGGGCCCTGGCCTTGGGCACTCAGCGTGAATTTGCTGGGGCAACCTCAGCAGGGTATAATGATACAGAGTCCACCATTTTCTCCAGAGGAACTGATCTCTGCTACCTGAAGGGCAGTTGTAATTTTGAGGGATCTCCAGCCCTCACCTGGAGATTGGCAATAATGGTTCCCCAGAAGAAAATGGCTGGTTTAGAGGGTGGAATCTTTGGCACTGTACTTCTCTGAGGTCCTACTCCTCCTCAAACCCACCCTCTCCAGGCTCCACCTCTCAAATCTCCAGGAATTTCCCTGCCTGGAGTTGGCAACCCTATCTCCTTCCCAGCCAAGCATCAACTTGCCATTATCTGCCCCTCTGATTTCAGCTTTCCATCTCCTCCCCCCTTCCTCCTGGAGATCAGTTGTAATTCTGAGTGATCTCCACTCCTCACCTGGAGATTGGCAACAGTGGTTCCCCAGGAGGGAATGGCTGGTTGGGAGGGTAGAGTCTATGGCATTGTACCTGTCTGAGGTCCCACCCCTCCTCAAACCTCACCCTATCCAGGTTTCATCTCTCAAATCTCCAGGAATTTCCCACCTGGAGTTGGCAACCCTATTTACTTCCCAGCCAATCATCAACCTACCTTTATTTTTCCCTCACTGTTCAGCTTTCCATCTCTCCCCCCCTCACAGCTTCTACCATGCTCTGAAGCCCTGACTGCCACATCACATTGGCTGTCATGGGGGGGGGAGCATCTCAGCAGGGTATAAGGACACAGAGGCCACCATTTTCTCCAGGATAACTGATCTCTGTGAGACTTCCTGGATGAATTCACCCCACACAAAGGATCTTGAATAAGACTTTCTTTATTGGGGGATTTTCTTCAGGGTACACTTATTGAGTTAGTAATGGGGTTGGATAATAATGTTAGGATACATATAGTGACTGGCATACAGACCCCCCCAATCCCCACCCAGGGATAAATCCCGCGTAAAATAGTTCCCAGGCTAAAGAGCGGGAAGACGGTAATAGATGGCACCTGAAACAGAAGTTAAAAACATAAACCATGTCTATGTGAAGCTACTAGTAATCTTGAATAGAGATAACAATCCTGTGAAGCTAGTAAGTGGATAATAACTCCTGTGAAGCCAGCAAGTAAGGAAGAGGGAGTACATTCCAGCTGAGGCACGAGGGGAGGAGTGGAATCATCTCATTTAGTTCAGTAAATCCCATCTCCCACCCTGAAAAGTGGCGGGCATACCTGACAATCTCTGCCATCTGGAGAACAGTTGTAATTCTAAGTGGTCTCCAGCCCTCACCTGGAGATTGTCAACAATGGTTTCCTTGGCAAGGAGGGTGGGATAGAAATTTAAATAAATAAATTTCTCAGGAGGAAGTGTAGTCTTTCTCTGCAATGGGGACCAAAGCAGCTTTTACATCATTCTCCTCTCCCCCTTTGACTTGCACAACAATCCTGTGAGGTAGGTTAGGCTGAAAGTCTGTGCTAGTCCAAAATCACCCACTCAGCTTCTACAGCAAGAACCTGGATCTAGCAGATCCTGCTCTCAAGCACTGATTCCTATGCCTAGGGCATGAGGGTAGCCTGAAGATCGCCTGGTATCACAACTGAACTCCAGACAACAGATCTCTCCCACCCGGAGAAAATAACTGCTTTGGAAGGTGGACTTTATGGCATTCTGTTCAGCTGAGATCTCTCCCCTTCTCAAACCCTGGCTTCCATAGATCTCTCCCCTTCTCAAACCCTGGCTTCTACCAGAAAATCTCCAGGAATCTCCCCACCTGGAGCTGGCAACCCTGGTCAGGACTGGCCCCAATGAGTTCCTCACAAAGGCCTGCAAAGGGTTTCCTTCCTTTGTCTGAATCAAGCTTGGTTGCCTACTGTGGCGAAACGGGCTCCAGTTTACAACAGCTGTTCGCCTCCCACCCTCATCCTGTGGGCGTATCTCACTCCTTAAGTTCCCTGCCACCAGTCACTGAATTGTCACTGCCTTTTTACAGGGACAATGAGACCCCTGTGGCCAAATCTCCCTATTTGGAGATGGAATCCCCAATCTTTGGGGGATCCCTTGAAAGTTGGCAACCCAAGGGTCTGGCCTTTCCTAGCTTCCCTGGGCTACCCCCTCCCTTTGGTATTGTGCAGAGTGGGGGAGACCATGGGGTCAGAGCACAACAGATTATTAGCCCAGATAGAAGAATTTATTTTACTATTTACACAATTATGGAGCGCACACACACTAAATTAATAAGGCACAACTGTAGGAGTAAGCACACATTATGAACCAACAGGGCATAAATCAACAGGGGTTAAACACAATCCTCCCTGGATGGGCTGGAGTCAATTTTGATGGTGCCCGCCCCTTGGGACGATCCCTCTTTTCCTGCACGTTTTGGCCTTGTGGCAGCTAGGAACTGTAGGCTAGCAGATGAGGAAGCCCCATTTAACCCAGTGAGTGATACTCCTGCAGGCCCCTCTCTGGAACTACAGCTCAATTGAACCATATGGAGGAACATTTTAAACAAACCACAGACAACAGCCATGTTATAAACACAGGTAACTGCCATTTCGTTACACCTACCAACAGCCACTGAGGGGTCAGTTAGTCCCACACAGGAGGGAAGCAGGAGAAGCATCTTTGTCAAGAGAGAAACCTGTCTGCCAGTAATTCTGAGAGGGCACAGTAGCTGAAGGAGTGAGTGGGGAAGAGGAGAAGATCCAGCACCCAGCCAATGGCACGCAAGTACTCACAGCCAGTGGATAGGGACAGCTTCTGATTGACAGGTCAGGGGACCAAAGACTGGGGTGGCGTGTGGAATGTTGAGGAAAGAGTCACATGAACACTCAATTATATAATAAGGAGAGATGCCTAAGATTTACAATAACAACACAGACAAAATGATTCTTTGTTCCAACCTTTGTGGTTACCTTTAAGGTGGTACTCAGACCTGCTGAGCAAATGCCCCACCTAGCCCCTTCCACTTTCTAAAAGCAATTGTTGGGCACCAGGAAAGGTGTTGGCAGGTGCCATGGCACCCGTGGACACCATGTGAGGTTACAGAAGCATGGGTCAGTGTGGTCAGATTATCTGAGTCTAGATAATGACACAGCAGATGCAGCTGATAGATGACACTCCTGGCCACTATGCCAACCTGCTTTTCAAACAGCAAGGCAGGATCCATGAGCACCACCAAGCCCTTAACCTGCTCTGAAAAAGGCAATGTTACTCCATATAGGACAAGTGGATTAAGTCTATCTAGATTATCAGCCTTCCCCACCATTTGTCTTGTCTGAATCTGGCTTTCTTCTGCCTTAACCTCATGACCACAGCTTCAGAGCACCAGTTCAGAACCAAGGTGGATGCATTTGGAAGCTTGGATACTGAAATATAGAAATGACTTGTGCAACCACCTTAATACCAATTCCATATTCAAGCTAGTGGATAAGAATGAAGTGGCCAGCTATATCAAAGGTTGCTGAGAGGTCCAAAACTATTAACAGGGAAGAATGTCCCCTTTTCAACTCTTGACATGGTGGGCTTGAAACTCCTCTTTGGACAATTATCACTTGAGTCCAGCTGGGTGTTCCCTGACCCCTTCAGATGTCACAGTGGCCTTCTATCAATTTCTTGTCATAATTGGTCATATAAACTCAACTAACATTAGTGCATTTTAGTACATACAGCACTTTAGTACATAAAGCAAATAATATAAAGATAATACAAAATATAGTTTTATTTGCACTCTAAACTCTTAGTTTATATATAGCAGTGAGAGTATGGTGGTGGTGGAAAGTGCCTCATGTCTCAGAAGATTTATGGCAACCCTGTCAGGTTTTCAAAGCAAGAGATTGAACAAAGGTGATTTGCCAGTGCCTGCCTCTGCATTGCAACTCTGGGCTTCCTTGATGGTCTCCTATCCAGATACTAACCAGGGCTGATCATGCTTAGGTTCTGAGATCTGACAAAATTGGGCTAGCCTGGGCCATCCATGTCTGGGTGGGAGAATATAGTATTCTCTATTACTTTTTAAATGCAAACAGATCAAAGCTTATGAAGGCTCCCTTTCCATTTCTGTCACCTTTAATTTAACTGGTAATTTAACACAAAAACAATAGGCAAGCTTTAATTTACTAGCTTGGTATACTTTATTTGAAAATTAAATCATTTGGGAGCCTACATCGGCATAACAGAATTTACTGTCTGTAATTAACTAACCTTTAGAAAAGCCCCTTTTTAATTTCCTCCTGACAACTTTTCTGAAAAATGAGACCTTAACAAGCACTGGCACAGAAGTGTCTCTATTAGTGAAAAATACAGAAAATGATAGATGAATGATGCAGTCCAGTTTTAAATAAATTGAAGTTTAGTCATATTACTTCTTTCTATATGGATGCATATGGGAAATATATCTATTCATATCAGTTACAATAGTTGATAAATATACCTAGCTTCTACTTTCAACTTGATAGGGAAAAAGGCCTGAAGCCCTGTTCTGTTTTGCAGGAGCATTTGTCAAAATCTATTTAAAAATAGAACAAATAGCCAAAACAAACAAACCCTCAAGTACTCCCAAGTGAGATGGTAATAAAATAAAAATAATGCAGAAAATTTATATTTTAATTTTCTTAATTGAAAGAAACAATAGAGAAATATGTGTGTTGTGTGTGTGTGTTATGTGCTGTCAAGTCATTTCTTATTTATAGTGACCTTATGAATTAATAACTTCCAGAACTCCTATCATTAACAGTTATGCTCACATCTTGCAAACTAAAAATCATGGGTTCCCTTATTGAGTCAAACCATTTCATGTTGGGTCTTCCTTTTTTCCCTACTGCCTTCAACCTTGCCTAGCATTATTGAGTTTTCTAGTGTCTTCTCATGATGTGAAAAAAGTATGATAGCCTCAGGGCGCAATCATATGCACACATTTGCAACACAAGAAGGACAATTCCCCGCCAGCTCAAAGTGGTGCGATCACACAAGCACATCTGGGAAGCGTCCTGCAGCCGGTGTCAAAGTGTCGCAAACCGGCTTATTTAGCTACCAGTGAAAAGGCAGTCTCAAATGGTTTGCGACAGCCCAGAACTGACCTTTCCTGGTGTGATCGCGCCAGCACAAACAAGTGGCTTTGGGGAGTGGGCTTTTTGGGGGGGTTTCCCTCCCATCCCGGTATGTGCATCATCGGATGACCCCGAGGGTGGAGAGGCAAGTCATCGATCCCTTGTAGAAGCAGATAAGCGCACTGAAAACGGCCGGGGGGGGAACCCAACTCGCCCGTGGCTGCGTGTGATTACGCAGCGGCGGTTTGCCCTCACAGGTCCTTGGACCTGTGTGATCCCGCAAAAGCGGCGCAAATTGCGCTGGCACAAATTTGTGCCACTTCCCGTCCGGCTTATCTCACTCATGTGGATGGGGCCTCAGTTAAGTCATTTCACCTTCTGGGAAGAATTCAGGTTTGATTCGATCTAGAACTTACTTTTTTGTATTTTTGGCAGTCCATGGTGTCCATAAAGCTCGCCTCCAACACCACAAAGGAATAAATTCTCTTCCTATCAGCTTTCTTCACTGTCCAACTTTCACACCCTTACATAGTAATGGGGAATATGATATGAATTATCTTGATCCTGGTTGCCAGCAACACATCCTTACACTTAAGAATGTTTCCAACTCCTTCATGGCTATTTTTTTCCCATTCTCAATCTCCTTCTGATTTCTTGATTGCAGTTTCCTTTTTGGCTGATAATGGAGCCAAGTAATAGAAAATCTTGAACAATTTCTATTTCTTTATAATCATTCTTAAAAGTTATGTAATCCTCCAGTAGTCATTACTTTTGGCTTCTTGATGTTCAGTTGTAATCATGCTTTTGGCACTTTCTTTTTCTACTGTCATCAGTAGTAGTTTCAGGTCTTCACCATTTTCTGCCAATAATGTGATATCATCTGCATATGTCAAATTGTTAATGTTCCTTCCACCAATGTTCACTCCACTGAGGGGAATACCATATTTTGATAATTCATACTCCTTTATTAGAGAAGTATGGAGCCGTCTATATAGAGCTCACTGAAGACTGGATAAAATGCTTTCTCATTTCTTTTTGGACAAAGCTTCAACTTCCTGTTATTTCTATACTTCCATACAGAAGATGATGCCATAGTCTAGAAGGAGATATATGCATACTCAGCAGAGTGGAGGGCCTATATGCACATGAGTTGCTTGTCTTTGGATTGTTGAAATCCTGGTGGCTGTTCCATGGAAACATCTTCCTTTATTTCTTTATGTAGAAAAACAGTCTTTATATCCAGATGTTCCACATGCATCTTCCTTTGCTGCTGCTATGCTCAAGAGCATTGTTGTTGAAGTACATCTCACCACTGGTACAAAAGTTTCATTATAGTCTTCTCCATACTTCTGAGAGTATCTTTTAGCAACCAATCTGTCTTTGTATCGTTGTATTTCCCATTCTGCATCATGCCTGGTTTTGAAGGTCTACTTGCATCCTACTGCCTTCTTCCCTGGAGGCAGTCTTGTAAGTGTCCAATGTTTTATTCTTGATCAGAGATTCAATCTCTTCTGCAACTTCCCCCCCCCCCTTTTTGCAGGTCTTCTTGCTATATCTTCATATGTGGAAGGCTCAGATATAGTTTCTGCTTTTGCTAGATAAGAAATCTTTGTTTGCATTCCTTTGCAAGGTTTGCTTTCTGTGTATAAGCTTCAAGAGAGTACAAATCCTTATTCACAATTTCAGTTGCAATTAATTCTCCTCTCTGTCTGATAAAACATCTCTTTCCAAAAGATGCTGTCTTTCCTTTCTGCCAGTACTCTACAAATATAAAATTACTTGCTAGCTTTGGGATATAAAGAAAGCTTGTAATGAGCATTTCACGGGTTTCATCTCCGGGAAGCCTGCATTTTATTGTCCCACTGTCCATGCCTTCAGCCCATACAGGGTATCCATCTGCATTACTTAATTTCTCTTTCTATTACTCATCTAGAGTTTCAAAGAAATCTCTGTGAGTGCACACATCTGCCATGGTTCCAGAATCTATAAACCATATATCACTTTTTGTGGCTCCTGGTGATAATATACAACTTTTCTTTATTCACTGTTCCTTATCTTTAATTGGAGTCTTTTTGCTGCTGTTCCCCTCTCCTCCTATGAGAAAGGCTTTTCTCTGGTTAGCATTAAAACAATTCCTCCTAGCCTAGCTTCCCACAAGAGTGGCAATTATCTCACCTTTGTTATTTATATTCAAAGTCATTTGGCTAGTCTCTGATTTCTTAGATTCATTTTCAGATTTCCTGAATTCTTTGGTTGCATATGTGTCCTCCAACTGATTGATAATGCTTTGGAGGGACAAATCATTCTTGGACTCAATCCCAGAGACTATATTTTCATTTGTTTCTGGCAGGTTGATTAAAATTAACACAAGCAAATCTTCATCTGGAATTTCCTTTCCCGCAGCTCTCAACTGCTCAGCCAAGTCTAGCATTTTGTAAAGATGTTCTCAGAAGTTTTCACTTTCTTGCATTCTTACACTAAACAAGCACTTCTTGTATCTTCAGCTGGCTCCTTAAGGTCAATTTTACATGCAACCTCTGCAATTCAGCCCAAGCAGCCCTGGCAATTGGCATCTTAATGACCCTTAATAGCTGTCTATCTCTAAATCCAGTGACAATAGCACCTCTTGCCTCATTTTTGGCATCCCAGGTAGCCTGCTGCTCTGCATCATCAGCTGGATGGTCCTTCTGGGTAATAGTCCAAAAGCCTTTTTTGGTGAGATGGGTCTTTATTCTTTCTCTCCAAATTTGATAGTTGTTATCCATGAGCCTATCTATCAAGTGCTTTGTAACACAGGAAGTCACCATCATTGTTCCTTTGTTCTCACCTGCTCCTGCCAAAAAGCCTCTGGAGATCCTTCTACCTTTAATAAGAGATGCACTTAATCTGGATAACCATAACTGCTGTTGGCAGAGTAATTAATACAGTAATAGTGTCCAACCTGATTAAAGTGTAGACAAAGGTTTATTTAGGAACTAATATACTTGATAGTAAAGAGGAGAGACTGAGATAGGTTCTTAACCAAATCACTAGCTGAGAGAGAGGTAGAATAAATGTGGAACTTATGAGAAGAAGCAGGATATTACCCTAAGAGTAGCAATCTGGAGACAAACAAGAAATGATACTAAAAAGGAGAGAAGGTGCTGACCTCACTATACCATCTAATTGTCATCTTGCTGCTCCCTGCAGAGTCTTCTTCTCTTCTCTGCACAACAGAGATTGTCTATTCCAACAGTAATGGGAGTTCTACTGAACACATGAGATCAATTTCAGATATACCCAGTCCTAGGAAGGTCAAAGCTAGAACAGAAAAACACACTAGTCAACTTTAAAATTGTACACAGAGTAAAATTTACATTTATTCTGGGTGTCATAAATTTCAACATTCTTGCAGGCATGTATTGGGTGCCAGATATGCATGACTAAGTGAGCTCCAATAACTAGTGTCTTGTTCAAAAGCAAAGAGTAGATGGCTGAGAGCTAATAACCCCAACAGGAGTCAGCTGGATGACAGGGCTGAGGAAATATGGGCAGAGATAAAGAAAAGTTTAATAGGTTGCTAGATTCAAGAGACCCAGTCTTCAGTGTAAGGGCCCCAGTATTTCAATATTTTGGGCTAACAGCTAACAACCATTCTGTTTATTAATGTAAATGCACAGGTATTCTAAACTTCATACTGCTGTGATGAGAGAATGCAGAATACCTTGATTAACACTCTGGAAGAGCCTGATTTTCAGAGGAAAAAAATTCTTTCCTGGTAATAAAGCAACATATTCCTTGGATTTCAGATAAAGAGCAGATGAGTTTTCCTTTGTGGAGACAAACAGGCAGGAGAGAGATGACCACTGGAAGGGGCAAGACAGATAGCTATTTGAATATCCTAAATTGGGCCATAAAAGGCTTGGGGATGTATGCCCTAATTTGATAGGAGAAAGATACAAAGCAGCATAGGACCTCATTTCAGGACAGGTCAAAATGAAACCCGCTAGAAGAGGAAGGCTTGTGTCCATTCCACTGGAGGGAATGCTAAGGTAATACCAATACTTGTACAACTTTGTTAGTAATCATGCTTTTCTTTCTTTTCTTAGTTCTGTAGCATCTTGTAGTGTTTTGATACAGTGTTTTCAGTGTTCTTGTGCTCTAGTGAATCAAGACTGTATTTTAGTAAATAAAGATATTTTCCAAGTCCATAGCATGGTAGTATAAAAGGAGCCAGTACACCATCAATCATTTGTTATTCCCCTCCAATCAACACTAGAGGTTTGTATGAAATTTGTCACAAGTCTTTCAAGTGTAAATTCTCTGTGTAAAAAAGGAAGGATCTGAGGTTAAAAAGTGTGAATCCTGTCATAAATCTTCCAGTGGTGAATTCTCTGTGCAATCAGCTAGGGCAGAATTAATAGCTAGCAGGACTAAAGATTCCTGATTTTTAAAAGCCTGTAGAGGGGTAAAAACATGCTGTAGTAACACAGAGAGAAAGAGAGAGGTTGAGAAATGAAGGGGTAAAATGGTGGTGTAGCAGACTCAGAAGAAGACAGAGAACAGGACAGTGTTCCACAAAAGTGCTGAAGAATTTTTATTGCTGGGGGAACTATTTTAAGAAGAGGCAAATAATAAGGGATTTAGGCCCACAAGTAAGTGAGCACAAATTTTCTTTTATTTATATATGCTACCCCACAGGGGAGAGTTGTGGCATTTACTCTGAAGATGGAAAGTTGCTAGGAAAGGCTTCGTTTCCTGTGGGCAGCTCAGGGATCATGGCACTGTTGCTTGACCCTCTGTTTACATAGAAAAAAATCCTGCTCTCAGCCAGATCCTATACATTTTATTTATTTATTTATTTATATTTATTTTTTATCGGTTTGTACTGTCCATCCCCAAGCTGAGGTGAGCATCCATGGTGGCACACTGCAATGCATTTCCATCTGCACAGATGAAGGGCCGCTTTCAAGGTGTTCCAGCAAACCAATGCTATTGTGACTGCCCATTAGCAGCTATAGATTCACTTGCTCATATATTCTTTCACTGTCCAAAACATACAACCGGGAGAGGAAAATTCTTGGGAAAATGGCTATTGAAATTCTCACCCTTTTCAGAAGCTACAAGGCTGAGACTCCTGTTGAGTAGTTTGTGCCAAAATTGCATGACAGATGTGGCACAGTTCTCCTATACTGTATTCTTAAATGTTTAAAATCTTTCAAATTTTTATGGTGTATGGCCTATGGGCTTTTAAAAACAAATAAACTGAACTGAACAATTTATTTTTACTTTATAGCCTACCTTTCTCGCTGAGAGTCAAAATGGATTACACAGTGTAAGTCAATGCAGTCGTATGAGACATCTAATAAACAATGGAATAAGACTAGGATTACAGCAATTTGAAACAGAGTAAGACTCATTACACATGATATGTCAAATAGTGAAGAAAATGGCATTATGAAGGTAGAAAACAATGCAGTAAGAGCAGGATAATACATACAGCAAACCGATAATACATAATATACCATGATATAGTTGACAGTTTTGTTCTTTTTATAAAAACTCCCTCCTGAACCATTCCATTATCATATAGCCCAATTACTTTTATTAAAATGCCCTCTTAAATCATTCTGTTTTACAGTTTTCAAAATGACAAAAGTATGGCAGATTTCCTGACTTCCTCAAAAAGGCCATTCCATATTGGAGCAACAACAGAAACCGCATGTGTGTGGGTAGTTGCTGATCTTATCGATTTGTTGAGTAACACTGTTAGAAGCCTTGAGCTACATATTTACAGAGAAAAGAAGGCCGTGTTTATATTTTCAGGTTTCAATAACTAGAAGAAAGGCTCCCACACTTCTTTAATTCTTCCAGCCATGTAAAACATTTGTTTGGGAGAGGATTTTTATAAAATACAGAACAGCACTGTAGTCTATGCCACAGTAAACACTATATGTTATTGATTTGTTGTATGTTCTTGTTGTACGTATCATGCTTTTACAGCATTGCTTTCATTTTATTAAAATTCCATTTTCTGCATTGCTTGGCATAGCATATCACCGGGGTGGCCAAACTTGCTTAATGTAAGAGCCACATAGAAAAGGGGTGCCCAAACTGTAGCTTGGGAGCCACATGCAGCTCTTTCACACGTATTGTGCGGCTCCTGGCAGGGCAGCTGGGGAAGCAAAGGGGAGGCATGCCTCCCTGATTGGTCTTCTCTTTCCCAGCCAGTGTTCACTTCCCTGGGTGGGCTTGAGGTGGGAGAGAGCAGAGAAATAAAGCAACTTTAACTTTAAATGCGTTCCCACTACCAGCCAACTTGGAGAAGGCATTTGTCTCTTTAAGGTCAAATCTACATCTGACTTTCCCACTGGAATCATTCTAGTTTCAAAAAAAAGTCTATACCTGTTTCTAGTTTCAAACCATACTTGTTCTAGTTTAAAAATTACTGTTTACATTCGTTAATTGCCCTCCTGTGGTCAAGCTAGCATTATACTGCTTTAAACAAATCCTGTTGCTTAGTACTCCACAGACCCAGGGAGTGAAATTTGAAACCAGCGTGAAATGAGCATAGGAAAAGACAGCAGTCAAACTACTTCAGAGGGGAGGTATAAATTGGGCCTAAATTCCTTCTCCAAGTCAAGCTGGCTGAAGTGGGGGTGTGGCAGGGTTGGAGAACACATTTAAAGTTAAAGTTGCTTTCTTTCCACCTCTCCCTTCCTCCCCCTTCCCATTTATTTGCTTTCTTTCCACTTCTCCCTCCCTTCTTCCCCATTTTTGCTTCCTTTCCACTTATCATTCTCTTCCCCTTCCTTGCCACCTCTCCCTTCCTCCCTCCCCATTTAGTTGCTTTCTTTCCACCTCTTTCTTTTCACCCTTCTTTCCCTCACTTTCTCCTTTCCAGGGGCCATTTCGTAGAAAAAGAGGCGCAGGAGCTCATTAGCATAACTCATTAGCATAACTTATTTGCATATGCCACACCACCTGACATCACTGGAAGTATGTCAGAAGGCAAGAAAGGAGAGAGGGGGGGAGAGAGAGAGGGAGGGAGGGAGGGAGGGAGGGAGGGAAAGAAAGAAAGAAAGAAAGAGAGAGAGAGAGAGAGAGAGAGAGAAAGAGAGAGAGAGAGAGAGAAAGAAAGAAAGAAAGAAAGAAAGAAAGAAAGAAAGAAAGAAAGAAAGAAAGAAAGAAAGAAAGAAAGAAAGAAAGAAAGAAAGAAAGAAAGAAAGAGCGAGCTGGCAGAGAGGGGACAGCTATTAATCCAAGCCTCAGAAATACCACTATTCTGGGAGGATAGCTTCAGTGGTAGCTGAAGCCTTCAGAAGGCTGATCGGAAGAACAAGGACCTTTCAAGGAGGTGGGGTCATTTTGCTGCAGCCATGACACAAGCAGGTATGCCCCTGTAGCGGGGGGGCTGGCACCAACTCCCGGAGCTGAGCTCCCCCGAGCTCCTGCTCGAAATGACCCCTGCTCCTTTCTATCCTTCCTTTCTCTCTTCTTTCCTTCCTCCCCCTTCCTCCCTCCCCCATCCATTTGCTTTCTTTCTGTTTCTTTCTCTCTCTCCTTTTTTCCCACTTCTTTCATTCTTTCCACCTTTCCACTTTCTTCCTTTTTTCCTTTCCCTTCCCATCTATTTGCTTTTTTTTCTTTTTCTCTTTCTCTCTCTCTCCCT
This sequence comes from Lepidodactylus listeri, assembly GCA_029233225.1. Lineage (NCBI taxonomy): Eukaryota > Metazoa > Chordata > Lepidosauria > Squamata > Gekkonidae > Lepidodactylus > Lepidodactylus listeri. The sequence continues at coordinate 108,892,175 of JARCFY010000001.1, read as the reverse complement.
CCCTCCCTCATCTATTTGCTTTCTTTGTTTCTCTCTCTCTTAGATAAATAAATATCATTAACAAAAAAATATATAATTGGACAAATAAATATTATCAATATCTGTTTTTACTCCTTTTGCTTTTTATTTTTGGCAGTCTCATTTAATGTTAATAAAAAGCAAATTTGCATATTTTAAATAAAAACATGTGTAATATTTGTTCATGTCTTGCGGCTCTCAAACATCTGATGTTTATTATATAAGGTTAAGCAAGTTTGGCCACCCCGTTCTATTCCATGTAATCCACATTGCCATAAGTAGAAACTTGGTAAATGAATAATAAAATATAAATAATTTAATAATAAAACAAATAATGATGGGCTGACCACCATTGTACTCACCCCCCCATAAAAAAAAATTCTTGCCATAGGCCTGATCTTTTTCTTTCTAAAGATCACAGACTGTGTTCAAAGATCTCACCCAGGGTGCCTGGCTCCTTCTCAACATTTAGATCTGAAAATCCTGACTTGGCTAAGTCAGTCAGCTGTCCAAGGGAGAGGGGGTATGAAGGAGAGCACATGCACACCAGAGCCACTGTGTGTCCCTCAGGTTGGAAGTTGAAAGAAAGGACATAATTTTCCATATCTCAGAAAGGCAGGGGGGGAGTCAGGTGAGCCTTTTCACACACATGCAGTCTTCTCCACCCCCATTCAGGTACTCTCAGGTCAGGAGTTTTTAGAGATATTACCCAATGTTTGCATTTTGTTCATTTTATCTGAAATTCTCATAAGCTTTTAAATTAATTTTGTGTCTGAAAAATCTCCCAGGCTTAAAGTTTTCTCCAAATATAAATGGTGAAGGGGGTAAGATGGTAGAAGAGGAAAGAAAAGGGAAGGTGGCACACAGTAAGAAGTAAACCAAATGTAAAACAATCAGTAATTCATCACACACATTTCTCATCTCACTTGAAACAGAAATTTCAGAGCCACCTGTCTCATAAATAGAAAATCTGGTTCTCTTGTAGCTCTTCTTCTATCCCAAAAGTCTGGGCACAAATACATGGAACTGAACCAACAGCTGAACAGTAAATGCAAAAGTTAAACCAATCTGTGTGGGTTTGTACAAGGGACTTTAACATTTGTGATGCTGAAGTAGAAAAGTTCCTCTGTGTATCAAAAAGGCGGCTGCTGTGCCAAATCAAAGTTTCTCTTGGTTTCACACACTGAAAGCAGCATTTTATTGGAATAGCCAGGTGCGTTTGGATTGTGGGGAGGAGGAAGCTTTTATTTCTGTGGAAGTCAAGAGAGTGTAGTATAATCTGTCATCAAGCAGCAGGAGTCTGCTCTCTGGCAGCTGGAGTGGATTTGACATTTTAGCTTGGTTTATGGTAAGCATTAGACATCAGCACCTCACTTAACAATTTTGCAGGAGCATAAATAAAGCACATACTGCGCAATCTAAATGGATTTGGTTTACAATCTTGACAAGCGTGAAACCATCAGAGTTCAAGAAATGTTCATCACATGTTTCATATATGAATTAACAGTAGACAGTGTCCTTAACTGAAGTCAAAGGACATACTCTGTCTTCAGTTTTCCAAACTGGACAGTAAGAGTGTCAATATTCTCAGAGTACACTGCTACAAAGGTGTGGTTTCAAAGGGACACACATGGACAGAATGTGTGGGATCTGAGACATGGCAAACAACATTTCTGTTGAATATTCAATTCCACAGAGTAATTGATCTTTGCTATTTCAGCAAATTAGTTCCTGCCACTCCTGCACTATTGTTTCTCAGATGACACCTTCATGAAAGGAAGCTCTTAAACAGGGGTCATTTCGAGCAGGAGCTCAGGGGAGTGCAGCTCCGGGAGTTGGTGCCACACACACCCCGCAGGGGAATGCCTGCTTGCGTCATGGCTGCAGCAAAATGACCCATCCCCTGGAAAGGTCCTTTTTCCTCCGACCAGCCTTCTGAAGGCTTCAGCCACCACTGAAGCTATCCTCCCAGAATAGTGGTATTTCTGAGGCTTGGATTAGTAACTGTCCTCTCTCTGCCAGTTCTTTCTTTCTTTCTTTCTTTCTTTCTTTCTTTCTTTCTTTCTTTCTTTCTTTCTTTCTTTCTTTCTCTCTCTCTCTCTCTCTCTCTCTCCTTCCTTCCTTCCTTCCTTCCTTCCTTTCTTTCTTGCCTTCTGACATACTTCCAGTGATGTCAGGTGGTGTAGCATATGCAAATAAGTTATGCTAATGAGTTATGCTAATGAGCTCCTGCGCCTCTTTTTCTGTGAAATGACCCCTGCTCTTAAGAAATTTCAATGGGGCTTCATTATTCTTCATTCCATTGTCAATAAGAACCTTGACCCATCCACATAGTAATTTCATTTTCTGGATATTACTGTGTATATCCATGGGCATATAAACATCCCTTAATACTGAAAAACTGCTAACAATTGTATTAACCGATATGTTTCCAGCTTGTATTCAGAACAAATCATGAGATCAATTTGTCCATAGCAGAACCCTAAGATAGTCACATCTGTCCCAAACAGGAACACCAACAAGATTTACACCAAACATCCTTAAACTACAGTACACACTAGGAGTAGTGAAGAGATGAAGCCAAATAGATATGTAGGAGTCTTCTTCTGCAGGACAGGCCTAGCAGAGAAGTAAGAGACTGCAGCTTGTCATCATATCCTATAGCTCTCAGCTGAGCCTTTCTAGTACTTAATCAAGAATGTACAGAGTTTCCTTGAAGATTGTCCTTCCTTATTACAATATTTGGGAATGAAGTTCTGTGGGTGCTACCAGACAGTCTACCTTTTAACCTGTAGGAGATACCAACAACATCCCTGGACTATCCATTGGCGACTTAATAAACCATCTCATATTTACCTAAGTGACAATATTGCAACATCCATCTTAATATCAATGATCAATTCACCTTCATAAGTTCTAATGTACTGTATGTTATGTGCCAGCAATGCCCTTCTGTAATTTACATTGGCCAACCCAATGTAGCTATTTCTATGCAAATGAATAATGTTCACAAAACAGACAGTAAAGTGAAAAAAACTCCAGAACCGGTGAGCAAACATTTCTATCTCCATAGATATATCTTCACAGATGCCCTGCTTCAACAAAATATGGAGATTCTGCTATGTAGCTTCTTGGAACACCTGTGCAGATGCTATCAGACTTGAAGCTTTTTGTCAATTTTTAGAGGCTTAGATACACTTGCTTTGCCAATTTAAGTTCAATTCAGAGCAGTCCACACCACTCTGACTAGATTGTTTACTGTTTTCTTAAATTCATTTGTCCTTTTGCATAGCAATGCAACAGACCAGACTGCTGGATCTTCTGGTCACACTTTTATAAAAAATCACCACCCTTATCCTCATTGTGCCTGAATGTGTATTTCTGCTGCTATCTACCATATCCCCTTTTCCCAAAGGAACTCCAGGAATCAGGCATGATTTTCCCTTCTTCTATTTTATCCTCACCACAAATTGGTTGAAAAAGATTGGCTTACCCATAGTCATCCTGTAAACTTGAATACAAATCAGCAATCTGAAACTAAATCTCTACAGACCAAATTTGACATCCTAACAGTTACACCATATGAGTTTTCTAATAAAGAGTGGGCTCTGGTCCATGCAATGATAAGCCACAATGAATTTGTTCATTTTTAAGGTGCTACAAGACCCTGTGTTGTCTTAGTAATGGGATTCCATAATGTTATATACTAATTAAATGCAGACTTCTTATTACTGCAACCTACAATCCAATTAGACTCAGTTGGATTTCAGCCAATTTTAAAATCAATCTGGGAATTTCAGCCAATTTTGTTCCTTTTGTCCCTTCTCATTCTTTTGATGTCTGCTTAAATCCATATATTTTAGCTTAATGTGTTTGTGGATGGCTGATTTTTTTTGCCATGGTTTTACTTTGAAAAAAAGTGGATTTCCCCCTTTTATGTAGTACTCCTGTTTTTGTTTTGTGTATGGATGAAATGGATTTGCTAGAGATATTCATAGGGTTGCCTGGTCCCCTCCTCACTCCAGTGGGGGGATTTGGAGGGCATTCAGTGTGTGGGTGGGGATGCCCCCAAGCCCCATCACCCACCCAGCTACCCGTCTCCCTCCCATCCTGCCAGATTTAAAGGGCTTCAGCTAATTGGTGGGTACCAGATTACCCTCCAATCAGCTGGATGGCCCTTTAACTCTAGCAGGAGGGGAGGGAGAGGAGTGGTCACAGGCTTCACACTCAGCTCACGCTACAATGGCTGGGGGGTTAGATCCCTAAGCTTTTTATCTTTAGGATTAGTGTGCCATTAAAAATGTATTAAGACTATTAGGGACACAGAGGACTGTATTTTATCAAAAGACATTAACAGTTAGTGGTTTTGGCCTAAACTCTAATTTATGGACTAGAATTTAAGACAAGTGAGAATGGATTGTCCTTAGAATGGCATGCCAAAACTCATGACTTGTGGGGCTGTGTTCCATATGGTGGGCCTAGGGTTGCCAACTATAGGTTGAGGAATTTCTGGAGATTTGTGGGTGAAGTTTATTTTATTAACTGGATATTGTTTTAAACCAGCCTCTCATTGTAACATCTCTCCCCTCCCCACTTCTGTTACTTGCAGCTTTCAGTATAAATGCATCTACCTAACCAATGAACAAACACCATGCATCTGATGCACTGGCTATGAAAGCTTATGCTGGAATAAATGTTGTAAGTCTTCAGTCGTGATCAAATGGGTCTTTAGATCTGACCCAGACACAAGTGCCTGGCAGATTTAAAGGGAATGTCCAGACAGCGACATCTGGGAAGGGTGCTGCTTCCGTGATCAGCTCGTTGAGCCCCGCCAGGGAGCCGTACTTTAAAGATACTGGTGAAAGTCTGGGCAAATGCTTGCTGATGGGACAATGGTGGACTTTCCCCCAGTCCATCCCAAATGGCCACCATTTAAAAAAATTCTTAGCAATATGTGCATAAATGTGCAATGGCTGCAGAGCTTGTTTCTGAATGTCCTGTGAAATTTATGAACTTTGTTAATTAAAATGGTGCCATTCAAGTCCATGCATGCACAGAAAAACAAGTACACGGTGAGATACATATGCACATGCACAAACAGAATTTTTAAAGAAACCCTGACCACACAGCGTTTCTAGGTGGATGCCATCTAGACAATCCACCGCTGAGTCCGTACATGGTAAAGTGATTTGGGGGGGGGGGGCCTATCTGGTCATGCAACACTGAATAAAAAAATCGGTATCAAATTAGAACCAGGCCAATGGCAGGATTAGCTGCCCATCTGAACTCACACCTCAAGGTGCTATTGGACTCCTGTTTATTTTGCTGCTACAAACTAACATGACTTCCCATCTGGAATTATCTGCTAATTGACAATGAGATAGTCTGATGCTGGTGCAAGTTCCAACCAGTACTGAGTAAGCATCAATTTCCTAGTCTTGGAAATGGTTCAAGAATTTGTACAGAACATGTAGTCAAGCAAGAAACTTGACAAGGCTTCTTTGAGTTTTATATCTGACAGCCTGGTACTAGACTGTGTAATGCCCATGGGCCCAATGATATCTATTTTTACGAAGAGTTTTTTTAAACATACATAAAAACACAAACTAAGGCCAGAGCCAGCATTAGCAATAAAGTCCCATTATCTCAATGTATTTTGCAGATGCTAAATCCAGAAGTTATTACTGGGGCGCTGTTCCCTTTTTTCTGCTATACTTCATCTGTAGATATGCCCTTTAAATGCTCTGGAGAGCAACATCATCCAAGAAAAATATGTCTGAAGTCAATTTTATTATGACATACAAATAGCAAAATGACAGCCCATCTCTGGGCCCTTCTCATTCAAGCTTCCAGCATATAAAATACAAGGAAAATCAAGCTCAGTTCATGATGTGGGAACTGTGAGAAGAAGAAGAGGAGGAGGAGGAGGAGGAGAAGATTGGATTTATACTCTGCCCTTCACTTGAAGTCTCAGAGCAGCTTGCAAACTCCTTTCCCTTCCCCTCCTCACAACAGACACCCTGTGAGGTAGATGGGGCTGAGAGGGCTCTGAGACAATTGTCCTTGAGAGAACAGCTGGTACAGAACTATGGCTTGCCCAAGGTCATCCAGCAGGTGCAAGTGGAGGAGCGGAGAATCAACCCCGGTTGCAACAAATGGCTAGCAATGCAAAAAGACCATTTTTAGTTTCTGCAAGTTCAGTAATGGAAATAATTGGTTTTGTTCAGCAGCATTCTAAAGCCAATGTAAAAAGTAAGCCCCCCCCCCCCATATGGTAGTCATTTGAAGTCATGCTTGATGAGGCTAATGTACAAGCTTGAATTTTATCAACCACTATGATAGAATGAAATGATAGCTTTGATTATATATATTCAAAGAATGTATATGAAGAAATATTCAAGTGACAGTTCTGTGTTACAGAGGACTTATTATTGCAAATAAGGGAAAGCAGTGATCTGTGTGTGTGTGATCGGGAATGTTTTCTCTGTATATTCTATCACTGTATGTAGCCACTTCAGCAATACAAGGCACACAAGTATCCCTCTGTACTCTTCATTCTCCTGAAACCTCATCAAAGTCTGAGGACAGACTGGCAAAATGAAGCGCAAGGGAAGTGGGGCAAAAAGACCCGGGCCGAGTTGTGGTGGAGCTTTTTGTTCACACTGTGTAGACTGATGTGGGACCATACCGGGGAGGAAGCAGAATAGAGCGTTCACACTGTGGGGTGGCCCCTGGCAGCAGCACCATGGTGGCACATGGCATTGGTCCATTTTGCCGACCTGCACGTAGGCACATGGGCGCATAGGCACATGGGCACAGCAGCTGGATCAGCGGGTTCACATTACTGGCACTGCTTGATGTGTGGCTTATTTGCATCCACACTGCCAGGAAGCAGGATGAACACGCACCCAGATGGCTTGACACTGGTTTCCCCAGGTACCTTTTTGAAGTGCAATGAAAGCGCTTCAGGACCGGGTGAGAGCAGCACGGCAACGCCAGGCAGCTGCAGCTGTCTAAATGGGCTCTCTTAATCCACTTGAAAAGCAGACCTATATCGGGCCAAACTGCTAGTCTGTCCTCAGCCAAAGATTTTGGCATCTTCATTCAGTGCTTCCTGACACGCTTATATGGTAAGATTCAAATATTTTCAGGCTGGGCTTCCAATCCTTGAGACACCATGCAGTCCTATTTCCACTTCCTTGATACCTTTCAAGTAGTCAGAGGGCTTTTTCCACATGTGGTTTTTGTTCCATTTTGGCTTCTTAATTGCATTACCCTCCCTTCCTTACACACAGTAGTGTTGCTCAACCAGGGTTTTCTTTTTCTTAGAGCTTTTCCCATTCCCCCACCCAAGACCATGGTGGAAAAATGGGGGTGGGGGTGGATGGGAGAGCAATGACTGAAAACAAAACTGTGTGCAAAGGATGAAAAATCAGTGAAGAGGCCAAGCTGGAGCAAAAATCCAGTGCAGAATATCTAACAGTCTGGCTGGGAGAAAGTCAAGCCAATCCTATCACCTGCTGGGACCAACTGCCATTCAGCCTTTTCCTTCTCTTCATCCATCACTGCCCAGCCACGCAGCAAGAAAGAGGAAAGTGAAAGGCACTGAGGCCCTCTCAATTGACTTACTTGAAACATTTTCTCTGTCTCTTTTCAAAAACAATATAACTTCTCACCCTAGTGATCCACAATTCTAATTAGCCAAAGGAATTAGAAGAAAATCCCATTCAACATCTGTATTGTGTGAAGATTTTGATGATTGTTTTTCTTCAACTGTATTTTCTATGTGGTATTATCATGAATCAGGCTAAATGCAAAGCTATCCATGTGCCTGTACCTATCTCACAATCCTATTTTTCATTGTGTTACCATGTGTGCTCAGAATACATGTATACCCTCAAGATTTGTCTTTGTGAATGTGACCCACACTCCAGTTGGTGCCCACATCTCTCCAGAAAAGCCCAGTTATTGAAGAGACCACCACCATTCACCAAGGGAGCTGCTGGTTTAGGTTTGAGACTGGCTAAAACAAATAAACACCTTTTCTATTACAATGACCCATGTAGCAGGAATAAGGAATATGTCATTAAGTGGAGAAGTGCAACTGTGAATTTGAGAAGAATAAAACCTACATGGGATAAAACCAAAATGAGGTTTATTGGTGGGGATAATTTAATCCTGGGTCAGGAGATTAGTAAACCTTAAGGCAGTGGTTCTCAAATCTTTTGAAGTGGGACCCACTTCTAAACTAACTAGACTTTTGTGAGACTCACTTGAAAAGTGCAACACCACACTACTTGCCCTCTCTGTAACATAAAATCTCCAGACCTTTCAAACCACTAATGAGACAAGTGACCCATAGTCTGAGAACCGCTGCCTTAAACTAGAAAAATAAAAGCAAGTGTTCAGTGATTACATTTAGTATGTTACTGCTTTTTGTTCAGTGCTGGTCAGAGTTCTAGTGCACAACATAGAAAAAAGCAGGTCTCAGCACTAAGCTTGTGACAGAGATGAAATAGAAAAAATATCACTACAATCAGTGAATGGTAGAACTGTGACTCAAAGGATGAACAGGGGCTAGGTGAACACTAACTGTGCTTCATGCACTATGCAGATTTGTAGGTGGGGAATTTAGATTAGCCATACACAGAAGTTATTATTGTTCACTGTGTATATATAAGAGGTAAATGGGAAGGAGTATGTCCATAAAAGTGCATTACTACCAAGAATATGGCCTTGTGTGCCCATAAGTGTGCAGATTGCAACCACTATAAAGTATGGAATGGATTTCATTACTGCATTGCTCTATTAATAAAAGTTAACAAGAAATTTCTTGCAAAGCAGGGATGCCAAGAACATATCCATATGCCAAGGTCTTACATTCTCTGTTTCAATATTATTAAAAACAGAAGCAGAAGAAGCTATCAAATTTGGTACCCTTATACTTTACCTTTCGAACTGTATGCTGCACATTAAATGTTGAAAGATGGGGACTAGCATGTAATGAAGCTGCAGCGCATACTGACTGCAAATAGTTGATATGTATGAGATGCTCAGGTTCCCCATTTAAAATTGCCATGATTTTAAATAGAAGGGAAACATATCCACATGCAAATGCTTCATGTATAGGGACTAACACATATGTTGAAATACTTAGAATTTTATATTCCCTTTTATGTAAGAGCTTTATATGTGCCTAGTATTCAATACTGGACTTTTAGTGTTACCATAGGAATTTAATTAAGATGGTACCTTAAATGCTAACAGCTTTCATTTACTAGAGGCTCCTTCCTCAGTTCCAGGAAGAAGGCTCCAAAGGCCATGAAATGCAAAAATTACAATCTGTGTCACTGCTATATGCACCTCAATTGTATACATATATTCAGGGCTATTTTGGGGCAGGAACGCATTGGAACGGCGTTCCACCCGGCTTCCTAGGCTGCCCCACCCCTCCCCGCTCCTCCCTGCTGCTGCTGCCTGGCGCCTACCTCCTCCTCCACTGCTGCTTCTCCCGGGGCTGGCTGAGCCCAGAGGAGGTGGGGGCCATATTTGCTGCCTCTTCTTCACCCCTCTGCCAGCTGGAAAGGTAAGGGGGGACAGTCCACTTGGTGTTAGTTGGCTTTGTTTTGGGAGGGTGGTTCAAGTGTGCTCAGGTCCACTGTGACCTCCTGAAGCCAGCTGCCCAGCTTGGAAAGGCTGCAGGCAATTGAGCCACTCCACAGAGGGTGGCAAGGGTTTGTTTTGTGGGGGGGTCTGAGCATGTCAGGGGAGGCAAGAGGGGTGTTTGAGAGCATGCAAGTTGGGGTGGGGGAGGCCATTCATGCCCTCCTTCCCACCCCCTTGTCGAGGCAGCCCAGCAGCCCTCCTGGGTCTGCCGCAGTCAGCACCATTGGGGGAGGCAAGAGGGAGGGAGTGTGTGTGTGTGTGTTTGTGTGTGTGCGTGTAAGCTGGGGTGGAAGGGAGGCCATTCATGCCCTCCTTCCTCCCTCGGCAACACATTCCATTAGCCCTCGTGGGTCTGCCATGACCCTTGGGGTAGACAGAAGGGTGTGTGTGTGTGTGTGTGTGTGTGTGTGTGTGCGCATGCAAGCTGGGGTGGGAGGGAGGCCATTCGCACTCTCCTTCCTCCCTCGGCGACACGTTCTGGCAGCATTCCTGGGTCTGCCGCGGCCAGCGCCCTTGGGGCAGGCAGGAGAGTGCATGTGTGTTTGTGTGTGTGCATGTAAGCTGGGGTGGGAGGGAGGCCATTCACGCTCTCCTTCCTCTCTCAGTGACGCGTTCCAGCAGCCCTCCTGGGTCTGCTGTGGCCAGTGCCCTCAGGGCAGGCAGGAGGGGGAGTGTTTGTGTGTGTGCGTGCATGCAAGCTGGGGTGGGAGGGAGGCCATTCACGCCCTCCTTCCTCTCTTGGTGACATGTTCCAGCAGCCCTTGTGGGTGTGCTGCGGCCAGCACCATTGGGGGAGGCAGGAGTGTGTGTTTGTGTGTGTGTGTACAAGCTGGGGTGGGAGGAAGGTCATTCGCAGCCTCCTTCCTCCTTCTGCAATGCATTCCAGCAGCCCTCATGGGTCTGCCATGGCCAGCACCATCGAGACAGGCAGGAGAGTGTGGGCGTGTGCGTGAGCTGGGGTTGTGGTGGGAAGGATGTGGGCACCCTCCTTCTCCCTGTCTCTCTCTTTCTCTGTCTTACTCTCTTTATTTCTCTCTCTCCCCCCGGTCTCCCTTCTGTCTCTCCCTGTCCCCCCCTCTTTCTCTCTGCCTCTCTCCCCCAATCTTTCTCTCCCCCCTTTCTCTGTCTCTCTTCCTCTGTCTCTCCCCCCCCCCACTCTCTGACTGATTCTGCACAAGCAGCTGCTCTGCCCCAGCTCTTCCCTTTCCCCTGATTTCACGCATCAGTTTCCTACTATGTGCTGCATGGCCGCTTTTTGACACGCAGCTTTGCCCAATTTCCCCCTCCCCCAGTCTTCGTGATTCTGTTTTTTGCCCACAAGTTCTTGTACTGTGAGAAAGGGGGAAAGGACTTCTTTACCTACTCTATCCCATACATAATCTTGTAAACCTCAATCATGTCACCCCTCAGTTGTCCTTTCTCCAAGCTAAAGAGCTCCAAGCGCTTTAACCTTTCTTCATAGGGAAAATGTTCCAACCCTTTTATCACTTGAGTTGCCCTCCTCTGCCCTTTTTCTAATGCTATAATATCCTTTTTGAGGTGTGGCAACCAGAACTGTACACAGTACTCTAAATGAGGTCACACCATCGATTTATACAGGGACATTATGCTAGGGTTGATTTGTTTTCAGGTCCCTTCCTAATAACCCCAGCATAGCATTGGCCTTTTTCATTGCAGTTGCACACTGTCTCAACATTTTCATTGAATTATCTACTACGACTCCAAGATTTCTCTCTTGGTCACTCTCTACCAGTTCAGACCCCATCAACTTGTATTTATAGTTAGGATTTTTGGCCCCAATGTGCATCACTTTGGCCACACTGAACCCCATTTGCCACACTGACGCCTACTCACCCATCTTCGACAGATCCCTTTAGAGTGATGGGAAAGACCTCTGCCCGAGATCTGCTGCCAGTCTGAATGGAAAATAGTGAGTTTGATGGACCAACTGCCTGATTCAATAGAAGGCAGCTTCATGTATTCAAGGGCAGCATGCCTAGGGAAGTGATCTGAGTCAAGATGTTGTCTTCTTGAGGGGCTCCCCTCCTCTCTGGCAGGCAGCACATCTGAACTCAGAAAAAGGCAGGAGTTCCCCAGGTGCATCACAGTTATGCTGGGAGTGGGGGGTGGGAAAGGAGGGGAACTGCAGAAAGCACCCATGAGGGCAGGAGCAGGTGTATAACAACAAGGGAGAGAGTGGTCCAAAGTCAGGGACATATCAACTCAAGAAGAAGGCAAAAGGAAGACCTGTTCAGAGCACTGAAATACAGGGATAGTAAATGTGTGACCTGGATTGCCCAGGCTAGCTTGATCTCAGCAGATCTCAGAAGCTTAGTAGGGTCGGCCCTGGTTAGTGTTTGGATGGGAGACCACCAAGGATGTCCAGGATTGTGACACAGAGGCTTGCAAAAGCAGCTCAGGCAGGCAAATTAGAATTACCACTGATCTCCAGATTACAGAGACTACAGAGAGCAGTTTCCCTAGAGAAAATGGCTGCTTTGGAAGTTAAACTTTATGGCATTGTACCCTGCTAAGGTGATTAAGTGAGCTCTGACTCATGGAAGTTCAATCTAGAGTAAATCGGAGGAGGAGAGGGGAATCAAACCCAGTTCTCCAGATTAGAGTCTGCCAGTCTTAACCATACACCATGCTGGCTCTATGTGTGAATGGAGGTGGGTGCCATCTTTCAAGAAGCAATTCCCCCTGTATAGAGAGGAGAGATGCTTCAAACAAGGTAAACAGAATAAGAAGCAAAAGGGGTGTGTATCTGGATGACCACACTTCTGGTTACATGGGGATGTGGCCTAATATGCTAATGAGCTGTGCTGTCAGGGGTGTGGCCTAATATGCTAATGAGTTTCTGCTGTTGGGTGTGGCCTATTATGCTAATGAGTTCCTGCTGGGCTTTTTCTACAAAAAGAGCCCTGCATATATTGCATTCAGTAGATGACTGAAGCCCAGTGATGTAGGTGGTCCATTATCAATATGTAACAGTGTTACCTGAATGGGTATGAAGACATAGGCAGCATCTAGATTTGTTGCAGGATCTGATCCCAGAATCTGTGTTTGTGTTAGGTGGTCCATTCTTGCTGGTAAATAACTGTTATTGATCAGTAGATGGTGAGACTTGCCACAGATCACCAACCAGCCTATCTCTCATGACCCATGAAAGAAAAGTGTCATTGTCTAGGATCGATTGTAGCTCAATGATGATATGACAGTGGTTTAACTGGAAGATGCTATGACAACTTTGCCCTTCCTCAAAGGATTTCCCTTTATCTAGTTCTTTGCTGAGCAGGCCCTTTCCCCCCCTTTTTTTTCTGACTCTCCCATTAAGTCATTTGAAAGTATATTGTGGTTGCTGGCCCAGCCTAGGGAACTGAGGGGAGAGACTAAAATCCTTCTGTTTGTCCTGGTTTGATGATGGCACAGGAGAGGCTGATGGTAGTTCAAAAATAATAAACTGTTTTATTTAACTTTGAGGCGGAAAGCAGGTTAAAATCAGGTATAGGACTTATGAGGTGAACAGATAACAGGAATGAGGTAACTTTGTATACAAATAAATGCCAGATAATGTCGGCTGTCTCAAAAAGTTTTCTTTAAGTGCTTGAAAATAAAATAAATCCTTATCTTTCTTAGAAGCATGAACTTTTGTCAAATGTTCTTGTAGTCTTGAAGGCTTCATAGCTTCATTTGATAAAAGTTTGTGGCAAATCAGGCACACCGGTAATGTACTGTTTGTAGGCGACTGAATAAAGCCGTAGTTCAAATACTGAATACTATATTGTCTACATTTTTTCTTAGGTTCAGCCATGATATTATCTGTAAAAAAAGTACAGATTTTGTGTTTATTTATAAAACTAATTAATATTACCGGCAGTGGGCATGAATTATAGTTCTTCCCACCACTGGGGATGACACCACCACCACCACCACATACACACACATGATTTGTTGGGGGAAAGCCAGCTTTGAAATATCTGGAAATCATTACTGTCTTGCACTCTAGGTGAAAGGCAGCTTACATAGTGCAATCCAAAAAACAAGCTAATACCCCAATTTCTTTAATCTTGAAATAATTACTTATCAGTGGCAAAGCAGGAATTCAAACCCAGATCTCCCAGACACTTGTCTGACACTTAAACACTGTACCACACTGACCAGATGGCTGTCCTAAATAGAAAGAGAAGCTTCTCAAGAACTTCCACTTTAACTTCTGGCTTCCCAGCTGCAAAGTCCTGCTTCAAAGTATGCAACCAAGTCTCAGTGAATCTCACAAGCCCAAGTGCAAGGCAGTCAAAATTTGCAATCCTTGGCTTTTCCCATTAAATGTGCTCCATTTGCATAACTTCTGCAGACTACAAAGAATTCTTTGAGGCACACAGCAGTAAAGTCTCAAGAAATAGATTTAAAAACTAACCAGAAAATTACAGTATTAAAACAACCAATAACAAAAGTTGAATCACAAAAGTAAAAAAAAATTGAGCAAACCCCACCACCACACCAACAAGCAATTACTACAATTAATTTAAAAAAAGAATCCAACAGAAATACCAGAGCTATGACTGGCAGACCACCCCCAAAAAAGAGAGAAGAGACTAAAATGGCAGGAAAGGAGACTGAATAGACTAAAGAGACCAAGTCACCAGTGCTCCATATGGTTCAAATGTTTGATGTTCACATGTTTTCGCACTGAAAATTCTGATAAATAAAATATATGCATTTTTCAATAATTCCTAACCAAAAAAAAGGCCAGTGTCAGTACCTGGGTTTTGTTGTGTCACGTGTGGAGAGGATGGCCACTCCAGGATGATTATTCTCGGAGGATTCTAGTCACAGGATGAGCCTCAGTCATAAGGGGGGAGGTTACTCCTGACCTTTGTACTCCTTTTTCCTGTATCCCACTTTCTCCCATTTGACCCTTCAGGTCTCTGCAAGAGGAGTCAAGCGGGTGTGTCCTCCCCAGCTCTCCCTTGACTTTCCTCTTAAATAATCAATTCCTAGGCTTCCCCTCCCCTGCCAGGCATTGAGAACTTGCTCCGGGTATGTTTCCACCTTTCTGCCCAGGTGGATCTTTTCTACAGGACATCATGGTTGCATCTTCATCTCCATGGCGCTCAAGGGTTGCATCTTCATCTCCATGACGCTCTCTTCCTCTTCTCTTCATCTTGCTTCTTTTGGGCTTCGGACTGTCTCCAGTTCTCAAAGCTCTTTGGTGAATACTTCCCAGTCTTTTTGTCTGCTGTATCCCTCCTTGTCTTTCACTCCCCCATCTCCCCAGCTCTCCTCCAGCTTGATGGTGGCCTCCTTGCATGGAGATGGGAGGTAACTCCCATCCTCCCCGGGTGCTGGAGAGTCCAAACTTGGACAGCCAGTTGAGACCAGAAACAAATGTGTTTATACACATTTTGTGTAACTACAAAATGATAAAGAATATAATTTTTTTCCCAAAACTTGAGTGGGATATAAAATTACTTCAACACACTAAAAAAACCTGAAAAAGTTCTTTAGCTTGGCATTAAATTATTATCATTTATGATAATATCTACCTAGTGGTTTTCTTCCCACTTACATTTTTCAGTTTGTTAATCAAGCTATTTTTAACTCCAAAACTTCCCCCCAAAATGTACTATATCATACAGTAAACAATATTTTGTGTGTATATATATGAATATATATTCATGTACAGTATATCACTTGGTGTTTAAGGCTAAGTTTCATTAGTTTCTGGTTCTGGATGGGGTATGGCTTGTTCATTTACTATTGAATAAAAACAAAAACCACACTAAAAAGTATGATTAGGGTTTTTAAAAATTAAATGAAATGCTAATTCAAATAAAAAAATAAATTTTTTTAGGTTTTTTAGCAAAGAAAGCCGTAATTAAACTATTTTTTCTTTTTTCTACTGTTTTTTGAAGCTTTTACTTTAAGTTTTTGCTGCTCAATTCCATGCATAGCAATATAGCCTTCCAAAATACCCTGTGAAACACTAACCTCCTGCAAATTTCCTTTCTGTATTGCTCTCTTCAATTGTTCATTGGCTTCTTTGAACAGATGATCAGATGCTTCAGAAGTTGCCTCATGATGGTCCTTTTTGTCAGTGATATCTTACTTTCTGGAGTACTGGAAAGTACTGGAGTCGGGAGACCGGTGGTAGTGATTTCAGCATAGCAGGTTCTTTACTGATGGTCAGATGAGGCATGCCAAAAGGGTTCCAGGGCCTGCTTTTTATGCTGCCTGGAGCCACACCTCCGGCCTCACCCAAATGACCCGATAGGGTCTTACACTTACATTGTTTGTCATAGGTTCCCCAGGGAGAACCTAGGTTCCTTATTGGAGGTCACTTAGGATCCATCCATCTATTGTTACCCTGACCAAAGCTCAGGTTGCTGCCTGGCCATATGCTCAGGCCATGTGGCAGTTGCCATTACGGGAGCACATGATGAGCAGCTAGTGTACATTACATGGTACATTACACTATCTCAGCAATTTCCCCCCCTAGACTCTTCTGCTTGTTTAACCTTTTCTTCCATCTCTTTAGCTAAATGTATCTCCTCCTCTTTCTTTTTTTTCTTCCTCCTCTCAATCTTTTTTGTTCCTCTAAGTACATTATGTATTGCCTATGTGCACTTTGTCCCATAAGTTTTGATGTCATGGAAACCAGTTCAGGTTTATTTCCATAGATTTCAATGCATCTTTGATCAACAAAATTGCATTCAATGTTCATTCACAAGTGGAAGCCTTCTCAGTCAAAGCCCATCTTGACACAGAAAAATGCCTCTCAGTGCCTGCATTTCCATGTGATAAGAGACAATGCAGTCTTGGTAACTTTTGACAACTCTTGATATTCCCCCCAGCTCCATTAGGGTTTTTTTTTTTTTAATGCAGAGGTCATTTTGAGCAGGAGCTCAGGGGAGCGCAGCTCCGGGAGTTGGTGCCAGCTCCCCCCCCCCCCCGTGGGGGAATGCCTGCTTGTGTCATGGTTGCAGCAAAATGACCCCGTCCCCTGGAAAGGTCCTTGTTTCTCCAACCAGCTTTCTGAAGGCTTCACGACTGAAGCTATCCTCCCAGAATAGTGGTATTTCTGAGGGTTGGATTAGTAGCTATCCCCTCTCTGCCAGCTCTTCCTTCCTCCCTCCCTCCCTCCCTCGCCTTTCTTCCTTGCCTTCTGACATACTTCCAATGATGTCAAGTGGTGTAGAATATGCAAATGAGTTATGCTAATGAATTATGCTAATGAGCTCCTGCACCTCTTTTTCTATGAAATGACCTCTGAAAAAATGTATCCCAAAACTATCAGTTCTTCTTTTAAAAGCTGGACAGTCTGTCTCCATCTGCAACATTTTCCATTCATCAATGAGAACATCTTCTTTTGTATTGATAGGGATTCTCTGGCAACTGAAACTACATCTTGACAGCTTTTTCGGGTTTTCACAAAAGAAGAGTTTAAACATCTCAGAGCTTTCAGCAAACTACAACCTTTCATTGCCTTTTCAGTCAAGTATTTGCATCCAGCACCATTATGTTCTTTAGCATTTTTCATAAACACCGAGAAATCTTTTTTCTGGAAGATATGAAAGTTCCTTTTAAACTTCCCATGAAACAACAACATCTCTCATGGGGAATATGGTTTTCAAATCAAATAATTCATTCACATCATAATTATCTTCAGAAACATACTTGCAAACATGTCTAGCCAGTTTCCTAACAGTTCTTGTCGCTGGGGATACAAGATGTGAATTAAAGGTTCATCTCATTGGAATCTTTTGGTGAAGCTAGTGAAAAGTTCTGCAGAAGATATAGTGAAGTACAATTCTGCTCTGATAGGTGAGCAATGTAAAAAGTCATAACACAGCCTGATTCTTTGTTGATGGAATGAATTTAAGAAAGTAATGATTTCCTCCTTCCCACTGTTCGAGCAGTCTCTCGGCAGCAGAGCAAAATGTAAGCCACCTAGAAGGAGAATGTTTGAGGAATTTCTTTTGAGGTAATTTGAGATTTTCTTGTATCTTTTCATATTCCTTTACCTTCACTGGCCACCCCTCAAAGTAGTGGTAAACAGCAATAACTAATTCAGATGCATATTCACCAAAAGTCTGCAAGCCTCTCAGATTTTAATTTCTTGAGTGCCTGAAGGCACAAAAAAAGAGAGAAAAGAGACTTATTCTGAAAAAAGAGACTTTAAGAGACTAACCCAGAAACAAGCGACTAAAAGCTAAAAAAGAGACCCACTCCTAGGCCTGAAATACTTTTAAATGCAAATCAAACTTTTAAAACTTTCCCTCAAAATTATTAACTGTAAGAGAGTAAGGCTTAGCCAACCCCCACCCTACACCCAACTGAACTGTAACTCAAAGCCACCCCAAGCAGGCCGCATAACCTAGAGGGACACTAATTTAAAAGGTCCTTTTACTAATATCCTCCTTTTAAAATAATATGCATTTTCCCCCAATCTTACCTTTTAGATGTCTTCTTCAGTCCAGGTAGAGTCCACCACAATCCATGCAGGCAGGTGGGCAGGCCAAGGCAGGGACAGAGCAGCAGCAGCTGAAGACCTGAAGCCAGAGGCCAGCAGCAGCCACCACACAATAACCCAGCAGCAACACCAGCCTTATAAGGGTGCACATACATTTGCAATTTGTAAATGAATGGCTGTGATTGGCTGTGGGGATCCCTCTCCCCATCCCCATCCCTCCCTGATCCCAGGGAAGACCAGAAGAAGGCAGGAAAAGTCTGCTTTAGATAGGTTCTGGACTTTTCTTTATGCTTCTACCACCCCCTTATTTTTATTCAGCGCCCCTCAATTGCACCCAAGGTCTTACTGCCCACCTGGATTGTTTCAGCACCTCCCAATTACACCCAAGGCTCCTTCTCCTCCTGCACCCAAGGCTCTAGCACTGTCTGAAGACTTTTTCTGTGGTCATGTGGCTGGCATGACTAAACACTGAGGCGCATGGACTGCGCCTTCCCACTGAGGTGGTACCTATTTATTTACTTGCAATTTCTTGCTTTCAAACTGCTAGGTTGGCAGGAGATGGGGCCAGAGATGAGAGCTCACTCTGTCACACAGCACTTGGGTCTTGAACTGCTGAACTACTGACCTTCTGGTCTGCAGCTCACCGTCTTAACCTCTGAGCCACATCTGCAAACATTTTCAAACAATCAATTTTTTTATGGGACTCTGGTTCTTTGAATAAGCTTGTTGTAAAATAATAGGTTTATATTTTTCAAAAAGATGCTTGAACTCATGGAACTAAGAACTGAATTTCCAACAATAAGGGAAGATAATCAATTCCCATAAAATCACCCAAGGAGAAGGCTGACACGAGTTCTAATGCATTTTCATAAGTCAATATATAATAAATAATGTTAGTCCCCCTTGAACTAATACATGTAAAATTTCCAAAATTATCAATGCCAGGCTGGTCATTTATGATTGCTAATCTGTTTTTCAGCCCTAATTTTAGCAACCTCTTCTTATCTTTTATAAATCTTTTTGTAACATATTGTTTATTCAAACAATTTTATCACCCCCTTCCACCTTTATCAGATTTACTTGAGTAATATTACCCAGTGTTGCAGCCCGGAAAATCTACAACAACTAATGAACTCCGGCCATGAAAGCCTTTGACAACAAAAAGAAAAAGAACACCAGGCAATAAACCAACCAAACCTGACATCTCCAAAGGAGTGGGAGGAATGAGGAAATACCTGGGCAAGCCAAGGTCAGCCATCCACTGGCTAAAAAGAGAGAGAGAACAGAAACAAATTTGGAACTACAAAGAATAATAAAATACTGAATATGACTAATAGCAGTTTAATGAAATAAAGTACAAACTAATAACAGACTAAAAAATGCCTGAATTAACCTAAGCTAAACTCAAGTGAAAAGAATTAAAATCAAACTTACATGCAAGGGCAGCCTCCCCCCACTCATCATCGCCCCCACCTGAGAATAACAGGGGAGAAGACAAAAGAAGTTGTCAGAGTTTAAACTAATATATCTTCTAGATCTTTTGAAAGTTCGAGATAGTCAGAAAACCAAAGAAAGAAAAGAGATAAAATAAATGAAACTACAGAACTGCTAGAAACATCCCACCACTCCTCTAATTAAACCTAACAGGGAGTGAGGCAAGGAAACCAGCTATCTGCCAATTATAGCCCCCATGAAAACAGTCCAAATGAAATGAGAAAAAAAAATAAAAGTAAAGAAACATCTAAACAAACTTTTAAAAATGGGAGGAGAGAGATAATTGGAGCAAATAAAAACCAAAAATTAGACAATGAATCTCCTTGATGCAGAGCACAACCTAAAAGCAGAGCTCCATTGGGGCCAGGCGTGCCGAGGTGCCACTCCAGGAGAGAGGAGGCCGGGGGCAGGCACATAACCAAGCCCTGCCCCCCAGCTCGCTTTCCCAGCCCACACTTCTGCGCGGAGCCGGAGGAAAGCCTCCCTACCCCCCACTCACCCTTCCTGGGCCACAGCAGGCTGCCGGCCCAGGGAGAAGCCCCCATCCCTCCCCCCACTCACTCTTCCCGGGCCGTGGCAGGCCACCGCCAACCCGGGGAGAAATGCCCTTCCCTCCCCCCCACCATTCCCGGGCTGCGGGGGGGCAGGAGGGAGGGAAAAGCTGGGCCTGAGTGGCATTAAGCCACTCCGGCTCTGCGCAGAAGTGGCATTAAGCCACTCATGCCCAAGCAAGAGCAGGGGGGAGGGAGGGAAATGCAGGCCCTTGTGGCTGACAGCCACATGGCCCGAGGGGGGAGGGGAGAAGCACCTAGTCTGTCTGTCTGTCTTCCTTCCTTCCTTCCTTCCTTTCTTTCTTCTTGCTCTCTCCCCCCCACCTACCTGCCTACCTTCCTGTTCCTTTCTTTCTTTCTTCCCTCCTTCCTTCCTCCCTTTCTTCCTCCCTTTTTTTCTTTCTTTCTTTCTTTCTTCTCTCTCCCCGCCTACCTACCTACTTTCCTTCCTGTTCCTTTCCTTCCTGTTCCTTTCCTTCCTGTTCCTTTACTTCCCCCCTCCCTCTCTCCCTCTTTCTTTCTTACTTCCTTCTCTCTCTCTCCCCCACCTACCTACCTACCTTCCTGTTCCTTTCTTTCTTTCTTCCCCCCTTCCTTCCCCCCTCCCTCCCTCTTTCTTTCTTCTTTCCTTCCTTCTTCCTTTCTTTGCCATCAGATAGGCTTGCCAGCTCTGAGTTGGGAAATACCTTGTAGATTTTTGGGGTGGAGCCTGAGTGGTGGGTATTGCCTTCTGACACGCTTCCAGTGACATCAGGGGGTGTGGCCTTCTGACATTTCTGGTGATGTCAGGGGGTGTGGCATATGCAAATAAGTTATGCTAATGAACTCCTGCACCTCTTTTTTTCTGCCTAAAATGTGTCAGCCAAACAAACACCAGAAACCAAAAGTCCAAACATGTGCAGAAAACAAAAAAAACACTGAAGCGGTATGATGCCAGAGCAGATGGGAGTCAAACATGCAGAAAAGGTCTAAGAAAAAAATACTTCTATTAAAAGTGCTAAAAAAGAGGGGTTGTTTTCAAACATGTTATGTCAGATTTTTATTCCTATTCTTCCTATACTCCTTTATTGCAGAAGAAGGGAAACTGCCAAGAAGTTGATATATTCAGGAAAATAAACATTCTAGGTTGTGTGGAAGATAATTCGCTGGACTTTCAAACATTGTTTTACCCAAGACTATAATTATACTATGAAATAGATGTTGTTTCTATTTTGCTGCCATTGCTGATGGAATATCTCAGCAATTCCTCCTTTAATTATGAGCTGTGAGGGAAGTAAATGCTGTCCTGTGTTAGAGCAAAACACAATATGAGCTGACAAAATAATTAAGGGTTGCATTTAAAAGGTGCCATACATTCCTTCCCTGGTAATAAAACCAGACCTTTTTGTTGCAGACATAATGACAGCTGATAAGAGGAGATGGAATTAACTATATAACACTTCTTCTGTGTATCTTAGTGATGAAAAAAGATTTTAAATCATAAACAGAAGTTAAGCAGGTTCATAAATAAATCTCTTATCCTGAGCTGTTCACCATCTTTACAGATATGTTCCAATAATATTTTCACAGAAATATTTAAAATAGCCTGAACTAGTTCTGGGCAGACCTGCTGCAATTTTCACCCAAAAAGGGTGATCAGTGTTCAAACTTACCTTGTTTGAAATGCCTGCTTTAATGGCTTCAACTCTGACAATTTGGTCATTGTTCAAAATGAACATCTTTTCAAGTAATTTCAAGTAATCTGTGAAGTGGTCTAATTCTTGGCCTCAGAATACAGAACAAAAAAATCCATTTTTTAAACACCTAAAAAAAATTTTTTTGCTGGACATCTCACCTGATCACAAAGTAAAGCCAAGGGGACAGAGGAACAAGCAGCAGCAGGAGTGTAGGGGAAGGAATTAGAGAGGAGGAAAGTGAGGTGAGAAGAGCCAGTGGTGTAGGCAGTGGCAGGAAGTTTAAAAAAAAAGATGGCAGAGGAAGCAGCAATGAGGAAAAGAAGATGCTGCAAAGAAGGTGGGTAAAGGATTGGTAGGAACTGCAACAGTGGAGGAGGAGGCAACAGCAGAGGCAAGATGAGGGAAGAGAAACACAATAGGAACCAGAAGTTAAAATTTCCCTTTGCAAGTTCCTCACTGGTCTCCCACTAGTATGACATAATATCACTTGTGATTTATATAAACCTTTTAACGTGTTCAAAATGTTTCACATACATTAACTCAATAATTCTGTACAATAAGTCAGTATTATCACCCTCATATTCCAGGCTGAGGCTCAGTGACAGAGAATTGAATGTTAGTGACTCCTTGGCAGAAGCAAAGACATTAGTTTGCAGCTCAGTCTTACAGTCACCATATGTATGAGCAGGGCTTTTTTTTGTAGAAAAAGCCCAGCAAGAACTCCTTAGTATAATAGGCCACACCCAACAACAGAAACTCATTAGCATATTAGGCCACACCCTTGACAGTGCAGCTCCCTCCCAAGATCGGCTTCCCCAGGTGCCCCACGGCTTGTAAGGCACCTGGGGAACCTGAGGAGGGGAGGCAGTTTAAACTGCCTTCCCTCCCTGAATTGGCTTGGCCTCCCCAAGTGCCCCACAGCTTGTGAGGTGCCTGGGGAACCCGAGAGAGGGGAGGCTGTAGGCGTGGCCAACTCGGAAGCCAGCCAGAACTCTGTTCCTGCGCGTTCCTGCCCAAAAATAGCCCTGTGTATGAGCTCAACCATGAGCACCGGTACCCAAGAATGTGAACAAACTTCGAAATGTAAAATTGTAAATATTTATGTAAGCCACCCAGATATATTTTTTAAAATTATTCATGCATTCATGCATTCCTTCTGGCTTCTTTGCACTTCAAATCACAGCAAAGCAATCTGTAACTTGCTTTTATTTAAATTATCCCTACACTGAGACCTAACATTTTTTCAACCTGTAATGGGGGGGGGGTCTTTTTTTGACTGTGCCAACCTCTAGCCTCTCAAAATGTATGATCAACAGGACCTTGTTCCTGAAGGGCAACAACATATTTTGAGAACCCTAACCTTGAGTAGCAAATCTCTGGAATGAAAAAAAACAGGGGACCTCTGATGCAATGAATAATGCACAGGATATTTTTGTGAGTTTGTTTAAAGAGTTTAACGAGACATCCAAACATGTGTGAAAACTATGTTAGATCATTATTGAGTGTTGATCCTTTGACATTTCAGGAAGGTATTTCTCTTTTTTGATATAGAATCTTTAAGCAGAGTCACACCAAAAGAGCTCCACCCAACTTGACCATTAAATATAATATTGTGGTGTTATTCTACCTCAGCAATTAATCTAACCTTTACTCAGCATGGCAAGGAATAGCAAATGCAAAGTAAATTTAACTGTAGTTTCCCGTTTTCTAGATCAGTTTGTTAGATTTGTAGAGTTTTCAATGAGCTGCTTTCAACCTGTAAAGCTCTACAAAGCTAGAGAGTGCTTAATCACCTACTTTGTTCTTCTTAATAGAGCAAAAAGACCACACCACTTATTTATTTATTTTAAACATCCAATTCTCTCAATCATAGATTACCCAGGTGGCTTATTTTTAAAAAAGGCAACAATCCCAGTCTATACAGTAAAGAAAACCTCACAAACAATTAAAAATATACTGACAACTAGAAATTAGCAGTGGTATTTTAAAAAGGATCCACACACACAAAATTCAAGAGGCTTCAATCAGTCCACAGAACTGTACTTCATATCCAATAAAGTGCTTATCAAATATAAGCAAGACGGTTATATCCAGTTTTTGAACTGAGGTTTGGTATTGTAGGTCTCCAAAGTGACTTTCATTGATTCTGTAGAGCTATAGAAGCACTATACGTAACCCCTAAGGCACATCTACGAATCCATGGAACTATTTCCGAAGAATTCCTCATAACAAGAGGGACAAGGCAGGGCTGCCCCCTGTCCCCTCTGTTATTTGCTCTAGCCATAGAGCCTCTCGCTTCTGCTATTAGAGACAACAAAACTATAACAGGGGTACAAGTTAACAACATAGAATGCAAAGCCAGCCTCTTCGCGAATGACATGTCGCTATACATAACTAAGCTGACAAGTTCATTACAAGCAGTAGAGAAAGCTCTACAGGAGTTCAAGGAGGTGTTGGGATTTCAAGTGAATCTGAACATAACAGAACTATACCCAATCAATGTCACACCAAGAACTAAGAAATACATAGAAGACCACTACGGATACAAATGGATAACAAACTCCTGGAGACAACTGGGAATATGGATTCCACTAAATCTAAAGGACATAATGAAGGTCAACCATATAAAAACCTTCAAAGAAATCACAACTGAACTCCACAGGTGGGACAAACTGCCGCTAACTTGGGCAGACAAAATCAACTTAGTAAAAGCTTTCGCCTTCCCTAAACTCTTATTTCATTTCAGAACTATCCCAATAACAATCACAGACAACTATTTCAATCAATGGCAAGCAACACTGAACAAATTTATATGGGGCTTCAAGAGGCCCAAAATTAACTCTAAAATCCTACAACAAAACACTAAAATGGGAGGGATGGGTTTACCAGATCTCGAGAGATACTACGAGGCAGCGCAACTATCACAACTGGTAATAACACTATCTCCGGCGATCAACATGGACTGGAAACAGATAGAGCAGAGTCACCTTAAACACCTATCTCTACAAGAAGTAATCTGGGCCAAAAAAACAACATAGACCCTCAAGTGTAAAAAAAGCAGAATTTTTACTCCCATCACTTAAAATATGGGACACAAAACACTCCCAAATATATCCTTGCTCTCCCCATTTACTGGCCAGAAATTGTTTCCTTCAGCAATAAACCCAGCCACTTATTCAAAATGGAAAGAGGCCAAATTAACAAGATTACTAGATATCACCCAAAAGGGAAAACTAATGAACAAATCTGACTTAGAACAAAAAGCAGGAACAAAGCTACCTTGTTTCCAATACATGCAACTCCAACATCTATTCGACACAACACAACTCAAAACTATTGGATCAAAGCCTCTCACCCCATTTGAAATCATCATAAAAACAGAAACTGCAACCTTGAAAGGATTAATATCCATGATATATAACATTTTGGGACAGACAAATGTTGAAAGACTGTTTGCATATCAGAATAGCTGGGAGCAAGACTGCAATAGAACCATTTCAACACAACAATGGCAGTCCATCTGGAAGTCCTGAACCCTACAATCACTATCTATCAACATCAAAATGCAATCTCTTATGATCTTAACAAGATGCTACTTAACACCACAAAAATTGCACTACATTTATCCGTCCACAAGCCCCCTGTGCTGGAAAGGATGTGGATCAACAGCCAACTTCATCCACTGCTGGTGGTCATGCCCAAGCATAGCCCAGTTTTGGGACAAAGTAATCGAAGACATAAATAAAATAACAAATCACAAACAAACAAACTGGAACTACTACTACTATCACTATGGAAAAACTGTGACCTACTGAATACGAGAAAAATACTAATAGACTACCTACTAGCAGCAGCCAGAGCTTGCATAGCAATTAAATGGAAAAACAACCTTCTGCCAACAATCAAACTTTGGTATGACAGGATCTGGCAGTTCTATGTAATGGAAAAGATAGTGTATAAAAATGTCCTAAATGATAATGCTAAACAAAAATCCCTATTTCCAGCAATTTGGTACCCAATATTAGAGTACATGACAGCAAACAACAAAGTGCCGAAAAATGTCACCCTATAGATCTTTTACAACTGTAGTATTATATAAAGTTATTTTGCGTATTTATAACCTGTAACTTCTAAGCCAGCTGTAGATTAAAAACTATATATATGGTAATGTTTGTATTTGTTCTCTTAATTATTTAATAAAAATTACAATTTTTAAAAATAAAATAAAATTATATAATGCAAAAAACCCCACAAGTGACTTTCATTGGAACTAACTGTGCAATATAGATTGCATTTCTATTCTGCATCTGTGATCTATGATTATATGCTATATATTGTGAATGGAACCTTATGATACCTTTAAGAGTTACATTATAGTATATTCATAAAATTCAATCACAGTGTTTTGTGTTGTTTCTGACCATTTTGTAGCCTAACAAGTGATATTAAAATGTCACAATGGCCCAGTCCTGAACAGGCTTGCAGTGTGATGGGACACATAGTTTTGTTTTTAAGTGCCACAATGGCCTCCCACAGCTGGCCTGGCACTTTAAAAGGCACAGGGGAGGAAACAAGAGTGCCTCATTCTAACATGATGTGGGCCCAGTCAGGATCAGGCCCTTGTAGCATTTTTCAATCACTGCATTAAGATGAAAAAAAAGAAGTGGTATCCCCAAGATGAACCTGGGGATGCCATCAAATCTAGTTTGGCCCTAAATTTTGTGGGGTGCCTTTGCAATATGCTGGGGGGGGGGGGGATTCTGCAAATTTTAACATGCAGTGGAATACAATTGTTTACATTTTCTAAATTAAAGTGCAATCTCTTTTTAAGCTCATGTATTTATTCTTTTTACTGTTTACATGCAAGCAAAGTGCTGCAATATTGAAATGTCATGTTCATTCCTAAACCCCACTGAGATTCCCTAAGTAAACCCAAGCACTACAAAATAATTATATGCAAAACATTTGTTGCCTAATCAGACTCATAAATTCAAGCGAATGTTTAATCAATTAGGCTTATTTGATCCACCACCAGTTAGAAAGTTTCTTTAATGGCATCAAAGGCAGAATAAATAATGGACCTGAGATTAGGCACTTCCAAATTAAACAGATAGGATCGGGGTAGTTTGTATTACAATACATGAATGAGGAATTCATGCCAGAAAACAGGATTTCATACTGTTCATTTTTCTTTTCATAAATTTAATTGTTTTTCATGCTAGTTCACAGGCCAGCAAAGAGCTGGAATAACTAAATCCATTGAAACCATTGGATTTAAGTGCATTCAGTTCACTGTGGGATTGTGACCTAAATTATAGACTTGATGCAATTTGTAACATTGGTATATTTGTAATATTGGTAACTGTGGTTAGTTAAATAGCCTTTTAGGAGGAAGGGGAGAAAACTCCACTTAACTTTCTTTTAAACAAGTAGTGATACAATGTAAATGCATAGAACTGCACAGCAGTTGCAGTACAAGTGCTTAATGTCGTGGCCCAGACTGGGCTCAGCAACCAGGGCTCAGCAACAGTGAGGACTCCTCAGAGAAGTAGAGGCCCTGTGTAGCCAGCCCACAGTCAACAGGAGCTGACCAGCAGGGGAATGAAGGGGCAGGCATTCCCTGATTTGCAGCCAAGAGTTCATGCAGAATCACCTCCACCCTCCAGCTCTGATCCAGCATTCAAAGGCCAGCTACCCACCCCTGCTTCTTCAGGGTCACCAGCAGCCTTGGAATGCTTCATTAGAAAGCTGAGGACAGACTAGTGTTGCCAACCTCCAGGTGGGACCTGGAGATCTCCCGTTTTTCAACTGATCTCCAGCAGACAGAGATCAGCTCCCCTGGAGAAAATGGCTGCTTTGAAGGGTGGGATCTGTTAGGCTCTATGGCATTGTACCATGCTACAGTTGCCAGCCTCCAGGTGGGGCCTGGGGATCTCCCACTTTTACAACTGATCTCCAGCTGACAGAGATCAGTTCCCTTGGAGAAAATGGCTGCTTTGAAGGGTGGACTCTATGGCATTGTACCATGCTGAGGCCCCTCCCCTCCTCAAACCCCACCTTCTCTTGGCTCCACCCCCAAAGTCCCCAGGTATTTTCCAATCTGGACTTGGCAGCCCTACCATGCTGAGGCCTCTCCTCTTCCCAAACCCCACCCTCTCCTGGATCCACCCCCAAAGTCTCCACATACTTTCTAATTCAGACCTGGCAATCCTTGAACAGACTTACAGGCTAGGCATTGGAGCGCACATCTCACTGCTCAGAGCCAGTTGCCTGCTGATAGTGAAGATGAATCTTTGCAGGACTGTAAAGAAAAGCTGGCTACACGCATGACATCTCAGCTGGTGGCCACAAAGTCTTGCAAGAGAAGGTGGTGGGTGTGGACACAACTTGTTCAATGCTGAACTTGCCGACACTGCCTTGTTTGATTCCTTGGTAAACCTGATCCCTAACCTGTTCATTACTGAGTTTCTGAAACTTCCTCTGACCTTGTTTATATTGGAACTTGGAAAGATGCTGTAACTTGACACCAGAAGCCTGTTCTAGCAGCAGGCTGCCTCAGAACAGCTAAAGACATTTCCATAGATCATTGATTCCCATTGTATTTTGTTATAATTATATTAAAAATGGGAAAATGGGATGCAGGGATAGACATAATTAGAAGTCAACAGACTGAAAGTTTCCTTATACAGTTTTAGGACATAAACTGAACCCAATAGCTCTTAAAAGCTGAATAATGAAGAAGATCTTACAATTGCATCTATTAAAAGGACAAGAATAAAACTGTTTTTCCCATGAGAGGAACGAGGTGAGTTTAGCTAAGCAGCTGCTACTAGCTACAGAAACCAATCTGCAGTAGTAGATCTTTGATATGGAGTTCATGCTTCTGCAACTTTTGTAGGCATGGCAAACTGTGCCAATGTTATTGCTGCACATCACCAACAATGCTGAAAATTGTAGTGTTGCACGGATAGCATAAAACAGGCTTCAGGACTGTGCACAGGACTTTTGATTGCAAATAGAGGCAATGATGGAGAGCAGCAAACTGCTGCATCCTGTACTTCATAGTAGACATGCTAAGTAAAATCCTGTCTCAAAAAAGCATTTGACTCATTCTAAAAAAGAAAACACTTTGTAAGATTTTATTATTTCAGTGCTCTCCAAAAGTTCATATTTTTCTGTTGGAAAATCTTTTTTTTCCTGTATTTTTCCAGCATTCTCCCCCACTCCCACCTTTATAACTCTACTGGGAAGCAGCAAGTTTTACTTGAACATTGTATCATTCATATTTTTAAAAATAATTGTCAGGCTCTGCTGGGGTCGGAGCTAAGTCCAGGGCTGTTGCACTCTCCAGGGTTGCTTTAGTCGGGCAAGTGTCCTAGGGCAGAGCCTCAGAATAGAGCAAAAGGAAGAGGGTCTCTTTACCCAGTTCTCATGCTCTTCCCTGCCAGTTATCTATTCCCACTTGCTTGGGAATGGATTTGGCTCCCCCACCCCACCCTGGCTGCTCATGGATATGCCTTTTAAATGCTCCTCAGCCAATCCTCCCTCCCAACCCAATCCTGCAGAATGACAGGCCCCTAAGAAAAGAGATCCTTGTCTTGGATTGGTAAACTCACCAACCCTTCCCCCTGGACGTCTTTAAAGAGATTATCTCCCCCCAGTCTCCTCTATTAAGGTCAGTGCTGCCTACCATCCCTTACCCTTTACCAGAGCTTCTTTGGGTCCCAGTGCCAAGGCATCCTCTGGTAGGAACTCAGGTAAGGGTTTCTGCTGCTGAGCATGCCTTGAAAGCTGGCTGGGCTCCTTCAACCTGGCTGACTCCCAAGTCGAATCCATCAAGGCTATATCATCTTGCAACCTGACAGATGATGAGTGTTGGGGCTTCATGGC
The DNA here is from genome assembly GCA_029233225.1 of Lepidodactylus listeri. NCBI lineage: Eukaryota > Metazoa > Chordata > Lepidosauria > Squamata > Gekkonidae > Lepidodactylus > Lepidodactylus listeri. The sequence continues at coordinate 108,862,404 of JARCFY010000001.1, read as the reverse complement.
ACAGTGCACCTTCGGGGGGGGGGGGGCTTGCAGTCTTCTGAGATAAGTGTGGAGACATTGATCCTGGACAATAATTTTAAGATCATGGTATGCCTTGAAAGCAGTACCATGCTTTGCAAAACATTGGTCCACCAATTCTCATGTGTGTGTAAGTTGCAGCTGACTCATGGCAACCCCAAACCCCAGCAGGACTCTTCTTATGTTCTTATCAGTGGCTACTAGCCATGGTGACTGAGGGGAACCTCCACATTTAGAGGCACTAAATCTCTGAATCCCAGAGCCAGGAGGCAACATCAAGGGAAGGTCTCAGCCTCTATGCCCTGTTGTTGGCCCTCCAGATGAACTGGTTGCCCACTGTGTGAGACAGGATGCTGGACTAGAATGATCATTTGTCTGATCAAGCAGGGCTCTTCTTATCTTCCAAAGAGTTTTCAAAGCAAGTGATGAAACAAAGGTGGCTTGCCATTGCTTTCCTCCGCAGAGTCTTCCTTGGTGGTCCCCCTTCCAAGTACTGACCCTGCTTAGCTTCTGAGATATGACAACATCAGGATGGGAGGGACCATGGCTCAGTGGTAGAGCATCTGCTTGGCATGCAGAAGGTCCCAGGTTCAATCCTCAGCATCTCCAGTTAAAAGGACCGGATAGTAGGAGATGTGAAAGATCTCTGCCACTTCCAGTCTGAGTAGACAATACTAACTTTGATGGACCAGGGTCTGATTCAGTATAAGCCAGTTTCATTTGTTCATGTGCCATGCCACCTTTCCTCCCCCAATTCTCATAACAAAGGTCTAAAATGTGAATAACATAAAAAGATGTGTCTGTGTGACAGGGCTGCAAGCACAGATTTCCTATATTGCTCTGCACACAGTCGACACACTGTTTCCTAGTAGCAAAATAACCACATTTCATATGCAATGTAACAATTTAATGATTACAATGATTGTGTGGTGGGAATAAAAACAAGCTGGAGGCAGCACAGTAATATCAGTGAGGGATGATTAGAGTTTTATTTCTGCTTATCCCTTTCCCCCCCTTCTTTTCTCTACTTTACCATACTCTGCAACACTTGCTTTGCTTCTCAGAACCTTAGTCAAGGGGATGTGGAAAAGCATCATGTAATATCTGCAGTTACAAACTTCAAAGTAGGCCCTGGAATTCTCCCAGAATTACCACTGATCTCCAGGCTGTACATATGAGTCCCCCCGGAGGAAATGGAAGCTTTGGGGGGACAACTCTGTGGAATCACATCCCCACTGAACTCCTCCTCCCTAGCTGCACCTTTCCCAGGCACCACTCTCAAATCTCCAAGCATTTCCCAAGCCAGAGCTGGCAACCCCAGCCCTATAACATGGTAGGACTACAGACCTTGAATAAGTGAAACGATGAGGGTCTACTGAATATTTTTTTTAAAACAACAACAACAACCTTACCCATATAGCATTCTACACAGCAAGCTTCGTGTTCAAATCAATCCACTAGCACTATGAATTCAGTGTTTGCACACCAGATTGAGTTGTGTGAGTCCAGGCTACAGATATCTGGCATGTTAACTCTGCACAAATAGGCACTGGCCCAGCTAATGGGTTTCTGGTATCCATGCCAGCAGCATTACTATGCCAGAGATCTGTGCTCAGGCTTTCTGTTATGTTTGTGCATGAACACAGTCATTGGCAATGGTTTAAGCATTTCATTTGCTTCATGGAACTTTGACTGGAGCTGAACTAAGCTCCAGCCAATAAATGTAATTTTTCAGAAGTTTCAGATACTGCCCTGCTAACTACTTTATCCATAAGATAAAGGAAGCAGCAAGTTCCTTTCCTCGGCCCCATCAATTCACAGCTGACTTATGGCAACTCCATAGGGTTTTCAAAGCAAGAGACATTCAGAAGTGGTTTGCCATTGCCTGCTTTTTTGTCTCAACCCTGGTATTCCTTGGAGGTCTCCCATCCAAATACTAGCCAGGGTTGTCCTTGCTTACCTTCCGAGATCTTACATGATTGGGCTAGCCTGAGGTATCCAGGTCAGGGCAGCAAGTTCCTATAGTGCCAGTTAAAACTATAATAAGCAGATTTTAGGCCTCTGTGGTAGAAAAATTCAGGGTCATGTTACAACAGGGGTTTGGATATGGATTATATTTATAACCTTTTTTCTGTAGCATGAATTACATATTAGAATTATATCAGAAAAATATCACTAAGTGTTGAACCATGAATGTCAATTCTACAAGCAAAGCAGTAAGCTTCACTACTATAGTTATTATAAGACTAGGAGTAAGGCCCATTGTGGGAAGAAATGCTATGGGCTCTAGAAAGAAGCTCCATGTGAGTGTGCCAGCTGTGGCTGGTGGGGCGGTGGAAGGAAGGGGAAAATAGAGGGAGGCAATCCAAGTTTATTTTCTTCTGTTCAACTATAAGGCAGGGCTGTCTCAAGTCATTTTGCTGCCCCAAGTGGGTAATATGGGAGGAGAGCCACATAGTTAATAGGTATGGTTCCCTCCACCCCTGATTTATATTGATTTGGGATTATGCAGTGGCAGCTAAGGCAGAAAAGCTCCTTCTCCTATTCCATGTATTCTGGGTTCCAAAGGTCTGGAAAGCGGTTCCATAGCCAATTACACGGTTGCCAACTCTGGGTGGGGAAATACCTGTAGATTTGATGGGAAGAGCCTGGGGAGGGGAGGGTTCGGGATGGGGAGGGACCTCAGCAGGGTATAATGCTACTGCCCAAATCAGCCATTGTCTCCAGGAGAACTGATCTTGGTCATCCAGAGATCAGTTGTAATAGCTGGGAAATTTTCTGTAGGGGAAATGATGTGCTGTAGCTGGGGAACATGGTGATTTCTGGGGGATCTCCAGGCCCCACAGGGAGATTGGCAACCCCAGTGAACATTTAGCGGAAGATGGGGAGATGTATTTTACCTCAGGACACATTCAATGACTCCCAACAGCAACAGCAAACTATTTAGAATGTTGGAGGCAAGGGCCAATCAGGCCGCATATGTAAATGACTTCTGACTGGCTATGGGGGGGGGGAGGACATGTGGAATACAGCAAGGCTGTATGTGGAATACAGCAAGGGGGGGAGGAGGACATGTGGAATACAGCAAGGCATTTGCATATGTATTCCCACATATGCAAATGATCTTGAAAGGCTGGCCCAATCAGGTAGAATGTGAGTCATCGGGAACATGGCTAGCCTTTTATATATCTAAATGTGGAGGGAAAACAAAGCCAACAATGAACATGTTAACATAAATAAGGACATAATGTGGATTAAAATTTGCACTTCTCACATGCCAGACTGAACATGATCATATGTATGTTTATTTTCTCCTCCTGAATACAATGTGACTTGCTCCCAAGCAAGTATGAATAGGCAAGCTACATCTTATAAATAGGTGGATTTGGAACTGGTTACTCCTGAAGAGTGCTTGTTCATGGTTCCTCATCCTCTTGGAGAGGAATGATAAGTGGAGTGCCTGAGGGATCTGTCCTGAGCCCTGCATTGTTCAACATTTTTATAAATGCCTTGGATGAAGGAATAGAGGGGATGCTCATTAAATTTACAATGATACTAAATTGGGAGGGGTAGCAAATACAGTGGAAGACAGAATCAAGGTACAGAAGGATCTTGACAGGATGGGAAACTGGGCTAAAACTAATAAAATGAATTTCAACAAAAAGAAATGTAAAGCTCTGTATTTATGTCAGAAAAATCAAATGCATAATTATCAGATGAAGGAGACTTGTCTTGGCAGTAGCACGTGCGAAAAGGATCTAAGGGTCTTAGTAGACCATACACTCTACATGAGTCAGCAATGTAGCTAAAAAGGTATCTAAAAAGGCAGCAGCGGTAGTGTCCAGACTGCATGAATTCAAGGTATCACTTTGCTCTCGTGGGACCTCACTTGGAGTATTGTGTTCAGTTTTGGGCACCACAATTGAAGAAGGATGTTGACAAGCTAGAATGTGTCCATAAGAGGGCAACAAAGATGGTGAGGGGTTTGGAAACCACCTCCTATGAGGAATGGTTGAAGGAGCTGAGTATGTTTAGCCTGGAGAGGAGACAACTGAGAGGTGATTGAATGCCATCTTCAAGTATTTGAAGGGGTGTCTTATATAGGAAGGAGTAGAGTTGTTGTCTGTTGCCCCAGAAGGTCAGACCAGAACCAACAGATTAAAATTAAATCAAAAGAGTTTTGGGCTAAGCAGAACTTCCTGACAGAAAGTTTCTTCAGTGAAACAGCCTTTCTTCTGAGATGGTGGGCTCTTCTTCAGAGGTTTTTTAAGTGACAGCTGATTCTGTTAACTTAGATTATGAGAGGGAGGGCAGGAAGGGATGAGTCAGTACTTGGCTCTCATGGCCCTTTCTTACATGTCTGGGGTATTGCCAGAAGTCCAGAAGGAATTTTCCTCCAGGCCAGATTGTCCAGGGGTCCTGCAGTTTTTTTGCTTTCCTCTGGGCATACAGCAGGAGTCACTGGGGGAGGGGGGAAGTAGTTGTGAATTTCCTGCATTATTCAGGGAAATGGATTAAATTACCCTCGAGGCCCCTTCCAGCTCTATATTTCTATGTTCTAAGAAGCACAGAGTCCCAGTAATTATTGAAAGCACAAATACAGATTACCATAAAACTTTCAGCTGAACAAGTTTTCAAAAAGTGCTGCAGCACCTCTTTTATAACAAAATTATCAAATCCCAAGAGAGGATCCTTACATGTCATTGCAGATCCATTCATCTTTATAAGCTGCCACGTTTATCTGTTACAAATATTGAAGAGCTTCCCTAATAAACAAACTTGCTATATACTTATGTCAAATTCCCTTCTATCACATCTAGTTGTTCCCTCCTCAGTCACTGCCCACCACCTGCCTCCAAACTCACACTTTCATTTATCCAGGTAGTCAGCCATGTTGGTCTGAAGCAGTAGAACAAATTTAGAGTCCAGTGACACCTTTAAGACCAAAAAAGGTTTATTCAGAGTATGAGCTTTAGTGTGCCTGCACACTTTTTCAAAAGCTCATACCCTTTGTTAGTCTTAAAGGTGCCACTGGACTCTAAATTTGTTCTACTTTCATTTACAAATACGTATGCACTGAAACTATTGGGTTTTCCACTGCTAAACCCAATACTATAAAGATTCATGAAGGAGCTGCCAAAGCATAGTTTCATGTGGAAACATCTTTCTAAGCTCAGGAATTTCTAATACTGCTTCTTCAGTCAGGATTACTCTGATGAACATAAACAACCTAGCTCAGCTTAAAAATGTGTGTGAGGGTCAGATACGGATGAAGTTTCAAATTTGTCCAGTATGCTTGAATTTCACACATGTAGCACCAGCAGACAGCAGGCCTTCATTCTTTGCACAAAGAAATACTTTGCATTCATTAATTATTTTTCCAATGTTATGTGAGAGCTAGGAGAGATTAGTTAAATGCAAGCACTGTCAGGAAAGGATAAAGATATATGAATTTTAGAACAAACTCAGGCTTACTTCTTGAATTGGGAAAATAAAATACTTAAGCTACTTTCCAGATTTTATGGTAACTAATATGCTGAGAAGCTGAAGTGGCGGACCAAATTTCACCATCTGGGCTAAGATACCAAGTGTCTGATGGATTATTATTGGACCCTTCCCCTTCAAATGCAAAACTCCTTAAATCTAAAAATTTGATGTGATTGGTCAGGCGCCATCTCAGAGGCAAAATATGAACCTGTACCCAAAACACTATTTGGCCCAAGAAGGATATTGCCCAGTTAGGGAAAATTCCATAAATATATTAACCTGGGATATAGGTTGACTTCAGGACTTTGATACAGAGGGCAGGTTCCTGCAGCTCTGTGTCATTGGGCAATGAGAAGGTGTCAAGGTTCTGGTCTCTAACAATCCTCAGCTTTGAAACCATACCCAAGAAGGAGAATGTTTCTGCTTGCTAGATTAGGTTTTGTGTTTTGGGTTTTTTTGCCATCTAGGCACAGCTGACTTATGGTGACCCCATAGGATTTTCAAATCAAGAGACATTTAGAGAACTATTACCACTGCCTGCCTCTGCAAAGCAGCTGGTATTTATTGGTGGTCTCCCAGTATACTAACCAGGGCCAATTGTGCTTTGCTTTCAGGATTATGAGATCTGACCAGCTTCGCCTATTCAGGTCAGAGCATAGATTAGGCAAAATACATTTCATTTTTTTAAGTGTTCTGTCAGTTTGGTGAAGTGTTTAGGAGCGCAGACTCTAATCTGGGAGAACCGAGTTTGATTCCCCACTTCCCCACTTCTCCACATGGAGCTGCTGATGGGTCAGTCACAACTTCTTTTAGAGCTGTCTCTCAAGATCAGTTCTCTCTGTCTGTTGTGGGCATAGGCATCAACTTCAGGGGGGCTGGTGAGCTGGAGTCCCCCCCCCCAAACTTTTCCAGGACATGCTGAGCCTTCCCTAGAGACAATGGCCTGTAATGTCTCTGGCCCAACCCCAGCCCTCCCCCCCCCCCAGGAAATTGGAAAGTCTATGCCCTTGGTTGTGGGGAGGGGAAGGGGAAGGAGATTGTATAAGCCACTCTGAGACTCCCTTGGGTAGTGAAAAGCGGGGCATAAATCCAAGCTGCTGCTCCTCCTCCTCTTCTTCTTCTAATTCTATTCACCTATAAATTGTCTCCAAGTATCTGTGTTGACATTTATTTTAAAACTTCTGTCAAATGGATTTTCTTTGATTTTTGGGCTGCCTGAGAGATTCTAGTCTGTCACCTAGCAGTCATCTCTTAGTTGGTGCTGAAGTTTCTGCAAAGAGACACAAAGAGGGGTGAAAGCTAGAAAATCTCTTTTGTTGTCATGCAAATACATGCACATAGTCATGGTCCTGAGGGGAGGATAATAAACAATCCCTCTGCAGGTGGCAGCAACTCTTTAGTAGCCCACAGAAAGGGAAGGTGGTCCTCGTGTTCTAAGGAAACTTTAGACGGGCTTTGCTATTAGCTTTTTCAGCACCTGAAGTGGAGACCCCAGTAAAGAGGGGAAAACAGGGCAGCAAAGGGAGTTGAGGGCAAACAGGTTTATGACAAACACTATTTTCCCAATTGAACTATAACAGATCCTACCATTCCACTGAGCAAAGTGTGAAGGCTTCATCCAGCCTAAGGAGCCTTCATCCAGCAACAGAGCCACTTAAGTCAGAGGATGGCTCCTTAACCTGTAAGAACTTTCTTGTGCATAAGGTAGGATACAACAAAGGTCTACCCAGTGGTGAAAGGGTGCATATCGTAGACTGAGGTTTTTGGGGGGGGGGTTCTCCAAGGACTGCATACTGAGAGCAATCTTGGGACCAGGGCCACCAACAGAGGGGGACTAGGGAGGAACAAAATTCGGGGGGGAGAGGGTCAGTTGGAGGGCCCCTGAAGCCAGGTGAATGTCTTTCCATTTATGTTGATGCAGTTCTGACTTCAGCCACTAGGGGCCCAGGAATGTCTGAACTTAGTAAAAGTAACTCTACTGTCTGCTAGACTTCCCTTTCATTAAGACTGAAGCAAATTTGCCTACCAGATCATTCCACTGGAGATTCTGATTTGGCTGAATAAATTCCTGAATAATACCAATAAGATGCCATCGAAGGCTTTCATGGCCGGAGTTCATTAGTTGTTGTAGATTTTCTGGGCTATATGGCCATGTTCTTGGCATTGTAACACCTGACGTTATGCCAGGATGCCAGTCACAGCTGCTGGTGAAACATCAAGTACTACAATGCCAAGACCCAGAAAATACAGCCCAGAAAATCTACAACAACTAATAATACCGGTAAGGCTATTTATTCAGCTCAGTATATACTGAGTGCACATCCCTAGTGACGACTTATCCCCACTGTCAGCAGGCAGCTGGTGCTGAGCAAAGAGGTGTGCACTCTGATGCCTAGCCTGTAAGTCTTTCTGAGCCTTCTCCTGAGGCATTCCAAGAATGCTGGTGCCTCTGGGGAAACGTGGGCCAGTTGCTGGCCTTCAGCTGCCAGGCCAGAGCTGGAGGGCTGAGGAATGCCTGAACCCTTTTGGTTGGCTGCTCTTGACTATGGCCTGGCTGCACAGGGCCCCTCCTCCTCTGAGTCCTGACTATCACTGAGCCCTGGCTCACAGGGCCCCTCCTGAGAAGTCCTGACTATCACTGAGCCCTGGCTCATCCACAAGAGCTGTCTAGGAGGTGGTGAACTTACTTGCAGTCTTCAAGCAGCAGCTGGACAAACACTTGCCAGGGATGCATTGAGCAGCGGGTTGGTCTAGCTGGCCTGTATGGCCCCTTCCAACCCTATGATTCTATGATCCCACCTGCTAGTTCCAAGAAGGTGACTACCAAAAAAAAAAGTAACAACAGCAGCGACAGCAATAATATCCATTTTGTTACTTTTAGTAGCAGTATTGTAAGATAACTGGACTTGTGGAGAGCAGTGGAATATAATTTCCTGTTCAGGTCAAAAAAGGGTTAATAATGGCACCTTCTTGGCCTTAAAAACCCATGAGCCTATGAATGTAGAGGCCATTATGCACCCAGTCATACAGATATAATCTTAAGCATTATGAGTCATTTTATCTGAAGAATGGAATGTTAGCTAAGAGCTTCACATTATATCTCCAGACTTTTTCAGAAGATGGCTGAGCCATAGAGACCTCTTCCCAGCAACATTCACTGAGTTTTTCTTCTTTTAAAAATATGTTTGATATGGATTCCTATTCACCTACCCATAGTTTCCTTTAAGGCCATGGATAGTTTGCCATCCTGTTGTGCTTTTGATATTTGGTCAAGCAGTTCATGGTCAATCAACTTTTACCTTCTAAATGCTTAACTGCATGAAATTATCCCTCCTGTCTTGTCATTCTGTCCACAGTTTTATAGTCTCCGGATGTTGCTGTTTTTACGACTCTCTTATAAACCTCACTTGTCAAAATCTTCCCTGGTTTGATAAATTCAGCTGCTTGTGTTTATTTTTCCACACCATTTATAGATAGGTCTGAAACTTCCTTTGAGTAACCTTGTAAAAATTTAAAATTAGCCATAGACTTCCCTTTCCTTCAACTCAATATTTTACCTCTCTCATTCCATAAGCATTGTATTTTATCTCATTTAATAGTGTCAAGACTTCTCACAGTAGGGTTTACATTTGGTTTTGGCACAAAACAGACAATTCTTACAGCAACCCATAATTCCAATCCATTAGGTTAATGCATTGCAGCTGCTGTGAACAGTGGGCATGCCATCTTTGGTATAATGAATCGTTCCATAGTGCAGAATATAAAGCGAAACAAATTGAAAAATGGGTTCACACACAAATGGTGAGGAGAGTTATATTGCTTTCTTCCACAGGGAGGAAAAAATGCTATCAGCAGACCCAACAGATTTTATTTATAGTTTTATTAAATTAATCATTAAATTGTTGCATTAATATTCAGACCAAACATGTCTAGGTTACCAATGTCCATTTTAACAGGCATTCGTAATTTGGTTTACATTGTTACTTTTTATAATGTAATTGCTGTAGCTAGTGCAACAAAATCCAAAGATCAGCTGTGAAGTTGTAAATACTGAAATCTCTGTTTCCCTATATTTAAAAAATGTATAGCCAGAGCCAGCTTATGGGTTTTCAGTGCCCTAAGCAAACTATACGTTTGATGCACACTCTCTTCCCCCAGTTTAACAGAGAGCAAAATGAGGGTTTTTTAAAAAGTATTGCTGACTCACACGACTTGCTGCTGCTCCATGGTGAACCTATCACATCTCTTTTCCTCCCTGGAGAGGGGGCTGCAGATGATCCTGGTTGCCCATGTCCAGCAAGGGGTCCCAAGCACCCAGAAAACCAGAGCCAGCAAGGGTATGGTGCCTCTTCCATCACTACCCCTGTTCTGCCTCCAGCACTCCAAGGTAGCTCCAAGTCTGCTCTAGCACCAAATAAAGCCCCTCAAAGACAACTACAGCTGCACCAGCATGTGGAGGAGATCTTCCCTTCCTGCTTCCTAGCACCATCCCAGCCAGAGACAGGGAAGGCCCCAGACACTGCCCTGGAGCATCAGCCAGCACACTGCAGATTGTTTGGGGTGAAGGCCCAAGCTATCTGCCATCCAGCTGCAACATTAGCACAGAGCTAAGGGCTGCTGCTCTGAACAGTATGGCTGCCACTGCTCAAGGGCCTAGGGGGAAGGTCCCCACCCATCAGCTACCTGGTTGAGGCCATATGTGTGTGGAACAGCACCTGGTGCTGTTGTTTGCTGCAGCAACACACTACCACTGCTACAGGGCATGTGTGGAAGGCCCCAGCTGCCGGACATCCAGTTGGCATTGGCACAGTGGTGTGCAGGACTGCAGCTTGCTTGGAGGGCTGGTTTAGCTCCCCTCCATAATTGAGGATGGACTGACACTATAGACAATCACCTTGGTATACCTTATGGGCAGGCTTCCCCTGCATGTGGCCTCTAAGAACAATATGCCTCCAGGTAAATATTAAGCTTAAATCATATGCATTGGTTGACTCAGAAGTAAATCCAAAATATATGGGGCTTGTATTAGCAAAAGAACATAAGAAGAATCCTGTTGGATTAGACCAGTGGTCCATCTAGTCCAGCATCCAGTCTTACACAGTGGCCAACCAGTTTCTTTGGATGTTTAACAACAGGGCATAGAGGCTGAGGTCTTTCCCTAATGTTGCTTTCTAGCACAGATATACAGAGTTTTACTGCTTCTGAACACAGAGGTTCCCTTTAGTCAAAACAGCTAGTAGCCACTGATAGACCTATTCTCTATCACTAATATCTGCTTCCAGGTTCCAGAGAAGATCCGGGAAATTACAGGCTGGTCAGTCTAATGTTGATACTGGGTAAGCTGGTGGGATCCCTTATTAAACATAGAATTAGTAGGCATATTGATGAACAAAAACTATTGAGGAAGAATCAGCATGGATCTGTAAGGAAAGATCTTGTCTCACTAACCTTTTAGAGCTCTTTGATGGGCTGAACAAACATGTGGACAAAGAAAGCTTTTGATAAAGTTCCTCATCAAAGGCTAAATAAATTTAGCAATCATGGGATAAGAGGACAAGTCCTCTTTTGGATTACTAACTGGTTAAAACAGAGAGGGAGTATAAATGGGCAGTTTTCACAGTGGAAGGTTGTAAGCAGTGGGATACCACAAGGCTCAGTACTAGGTTCTGTGCTTTTTAACTTGTTCATTGATTATTTGGTTTAGGAGTAAGCAGTGAAGTGGCTAAGTTTGTGGATGACACTAAACTGTTCAGGACAGTGAGAACCAGGTAGGACTGTGAGGAGCTCCAGACGGGTCTGTCAAGGCTGTCAAGGCTCACCAATATCGCAAATGAGGTTCAATGTGGGCAAGTGCAAAGTAATGCAGATTGGAGCCAAAAATCGTAACTATAAATATACGCTGAACTGACAGTAACTGACCAGGAGAGAGATCTTGGAGTCATGGTAGATAACTCACTGAAGATGTTGACTCAGTGTGCGACTGCAATAAAAAATGGCAAATGCTATGCTGGGGATTATTAGGAAGGGGGCTGAAAGCAAATCAGCCAGCATCATAATGACCCTGTATAAATCTATGGTGTGGCCTCATTTGGAATACTGCTTACAGTTTTGGTTAAAATACCTCAAAAAAGATATTATAGCATTGGAAAAGGTGTAGAAAAGGATACTAAAATGATTAAGGGGACGGAACACTTTCCTACAAAAAAAGGTTAGAGAGTTTAGGGCTTTTTATCTTGGAGAAATGACAACTGAGGGGTGCCATGTTAGAGGTTTACAATCTTATGCATGGGATGGAGAAGGTAGAGAAAGAAGTACTTTTCTCCTTTCTCGCAGTACAAGAACTCATGGGCACTCAATGAAATTGCTGAACAGTTGGGTTAGGATGGATAAAAGGAAGTACTTCTTCACCCAAAGAGTGATTAACACATGGAATTCACTGTCACAGGAGGTGATGGCTGCAAGCATAGACTGCTTCAAGAGGGGATTGGATAAACATAGGGAACAGAGGTTAGTCAGTGGCCATTAGTGACAACATATAGATAGAATAGTATGTCTGGGGCAGTGATGCTCTGTATTCTTGGTGCTGGGGGGGCAACATTGGGAAGGCTTCTGGAGTTCTGGCCTCACTGGTGAACCTCCTAGTGGCACCTGGATTTTGGCCACTGTGTGACACAGAGTGTTGGACTGGATGGGCCATTGGCCTGATCCAACATGGTTTCTTTTATGTTCTTATGTTCTCCATGAATCTTTCCAGTCCCCTTTAAATATGTACAATAATAATATGTATTAAATAAAATAGCACCTATGACCATCACCCATATCTTCTGGCAACAAATTCCACATTTTAATCACTCTCTGAGTAATACAGGATACTAATGCTAAAATGCAGCATCAGGCCTTTATGTCACCATGACTAGTAGACACTTAGACCTCTCCTCCATCAATGTGTCTAATCCCCTTTTAAAGCTGTGTATGCTTGTGACCTTCACTGCATCCTCTGGCAGCAAATTCCACATTTTAAGCACTTGGGTAAAGAAATATTTCCTTTTGTCCATCTTGAATCTACTGCTTATTAGCTTCATTGAATGTCCTCGAGTTTTAGTATTTTAGGGAGGGGGGGAGTTCTCTTTGTCAGTTTTCTCCACAATGTGCATAATTTTATAAACCTCTTTATAAATCATCTCTTTATAATCATCTCTTTTTTAAACTGAAAAGTCCCAGAATAATGGAGTTCAGGATAGTGGCCTTAATCTTAGACATACAGATGTACACATAACCGGAGAGCACACTAACATTCTCTGTGTGTGTATATATCTATATCTATATCTATAAAGCCCTAGCGTATTGGCACTTTCTGGCTCTCCAGAGTACTCGCATGCCATTGGTTGGGTGCTGGGTCTGTTCCTCTCCCCCACCCACTGCTGGCTTGGCTACTCTTCCCTCTCTAAATAGATTGCCAAAATGGCTCTCTCTCCTGACAAAGACACTTCTACTGCTTGGATCCTCTGCAACTGGCTGGCTACTAAGGTGAGCCACTGGCCATCAAACCATTCACTTCTCTTCCTACTATGGGGCTCACTTTCTCCTCAGTGGCTGTTACTAGACAACCAAGCTTGGTTCTATCAGTAAAAAGGCAGGGACAGGAGGCCCTTTCCAGGCCTACTTTGGCTTTTTTGGGGAACTCATTGGGGCCAGCCCTGACTAGGGTTTCCAGCTCCAGGTTGGGAAATTCCTAGAGATTTGAGAGGTGAAGATGTAGAGGGTGATATCTGAGGAGGGGTGGGACTTCAGATAGGTAAAATACCATCGACTCCACCCTCTGAACCAGCCATTTCTTCCTGGGGAACCATTGCTACTAATCTCCAGGTGAGGGATGGAGATCACTCAGAATTAAAACTGCTCTTCAGATGGCAGAGATCAGTTCCCTTGGAGAAAACAGCTGCTTTGCAGGGTGGACTCTATGCCATTATACCCTGCTAAGGTCACTTCCCTCCTGCTTGGGTCCCACTGTGGATAAAGACTGTACTTTTCCTAGGTAGAGGCTACAATGGAGGGGGGAGATGGAAAGCTGTAGTCAGAGGGGCAAGGTAGGTTGATGATTGGCTGGGAAGGAGATAGGATTGCCAGCTCCAGGTTGGGAAATTCCTGGAGATTTGAGGGATGGAGCTTAGAGAAGGTGGAGTTTGAGGAGGGTGGGACCTCAGACAGGTACAATGACATAGACTCCATCCTCCAAACCAGCCATTTCCTCCTGGGGAAACATTGTTGTCAATCTCCAGGTGAGGGCTGGGGATCAGTCAGAATTACAGCTGCTCTCCAGGTGGCAGAGATTAGTTCCCCTGAAGAAAATGGTGAACTCTGTGTCATTATACCCTGCTGAAGTGGCCCCCCTATGACAGCCAGTGTGACGCAGCAGTTAGTGCTTCAGAGCAGGGTCTGCCAGACCCAGGTTCTTGCTGTGGAAGATGACTGGGTGATTTCAGACCAGTCACAGACTTTCAGCCTAACCTACCTCACAGGGTTGTTGTGCAGATCAAAAGGGGAGAGGTGAATGATGTACTGTACTTTTCCTAATTTTTGTCAGAATAAATGGATGCTAATGAAATGAATAGCCCTGATACAGATATACTTATGTGTAACAATGTATGTGTGGCCCAAGTCAGTGTTTAGGCACTCAGACAAATCACTGCAAAATGTGACATATAGGTGGAACTGTGCTCTGCCATCTGCACTTTGAGGTAAAAACTGAGACCATTGCATGCCACACAAATGAATATGCACAATGGATGGGATTGCCAAATGGCACGTGGTGCCTGAATATGCACATCTATTTTCTGCAGCACTCCAAGAGCAGGTCTCAGGAAACAACTGGAGCCTAAAATGTGTATTACTACCATGAAAATTAGGGTTGCCAGCCTCTGGTGGGGTGGAGATACCCTGAAATTACAACTAATATCCAAAGAACGAAAATCAGTCCCCCTGGAGAAAATGGCTGCTCCGGAGGGTGTACTTTATGGTCTTATACTCCACTGAGGTCCCTCATCTTCCTAAATCTTGCCCGCCCCAGACTTCACCCCCAAATCTCCATGAATTTCTGAACCCAGAGCTGGCAACTCTAAAATAGATCATTGGGCCATCAATCAGTCACACCAGATTTGGTCTTTCCCTGGTCTTTCTTTTCGTGGAATATTAATAAAATGTGCCAGACTTCTAAAAGTTCTTGTATCTCAACTTGAAGTAACAAATTAAAATGACCTCAAAAATGAAACTACATGAGAAGATGTAATACTGTGGTCAGTGTTATACTATCAGTCTTTGATAAATTAGTTTTCTAGAAGAGTCTGTGGAGACATATTTAATCAAATTGTAGTATAACCCCATGCATTGAATCCCTAATTACATTGTATCATTTAGTTAATTTGGTTTGTTCTTCAATTATTAAAATTCATGATTTATCCTTATAAAATTAAAATGATCAAACATGCTTGATACAGCCACTTTTAGAAACAGATTAAGTTATTTTCTACCATTATGTAATTATACTACAACGACATTTCATTTTAATTACTTTGAACTACCAATAAAAAAGGGCTTGTTTCACAGCTCTTTCTAGGTTGGAAATCATGGAAAATATGCCAGCCAATATTGGGGGGGGGGGGGGCGGTTTCCTCATCAAAGTAGTTAAATATAGTTTAAAGAGAAAGCTGATAAAATTCAATTTCAAAGTAATTTATGGAAAAAAATATTTTGTTCTTAACAAAAACCAAAAGAAATCCTCAGCTATATTTTATTGCAGCTTAAAATACTTAGATAATTTCCTCTTTATAATATATTGTTTCCTTTAAGATGTTTCCTTTGTTTTATAAGATGTTTCATTTGTTTTATACAGAACATGTATACAAACTCTCAAAAACACATCCATTAAAAGATGTTACAGTTATTGTGGAAAGAGTTTTGGCCATCTTTCAACTGGGTATCGGAGGGAGGAGATCAACCAGCCTGTTCTCTGTGATAGTGGAAGTTCTCCTTCCAGGAGACAAGTAATCTTTGACGTCTGTAAGGTAGCGACTAGAGGACTTTTTCATGTTTGCTTCCCCCTCCCAATCGTTTCAGGCTCCGTACTGTTTCAGGTTATACCCTGATTTCACAAGCATTTTTGTGTCTTTAGATTTCACTTTGGGTTTTATTTTGTTGTTGCTGTTGTTATTACCCCCCCCCCCTCCCTTTTTTTCTGATCTTACTGACACCATTTTTACCCTTATCATTTTTCTGGAAGCCAGTTCTGAGTCAGCTTTTTCCTCGTGTGTAATGTTTCTGTTGGTTTTTGAGAGTTTTTGTCCCACTCACTCCCACCCACCTCCTATCCAGTTTTCAATTATTGTATTTTCATCATTGTCAAACCACTCCCTCTCCTCCCCCCTGAAGATGAGTGGTTTCTGCTTTTATTGTTTTTTAAAAAACCCTAAAGTATAAATATATCAATGTAGCATTATACTAATAGTTTGAGCATGTTTAACAGTGATTACTGGTGTGAAGCCAAAAGACAGTAGAATAGTTTGAGTCAAACAGCATGTTGTTGACAACCATTGCCAGAACACTGATTTTACCTCATGGTCCTGGTCACCTATTCTTTTTTATACCATTCTCAGATGACTGTGGCACTATTTATATATGTCATATTGATTTGGGAACCTGCAGTTTCCCAACTAGATATGACATGTATGAATAGTGCCACATTTTGTCAAAGGGAGTTTTAACTCTTAAAAACTTGTATCCTGACACTGTTGTTGGTCTCTAAGGTGGACTCAAATCTAACTGTTCTACTGCAGACCAACATGGCTACCCTCTGAAACTGCAATATGCAAAATTACTATGAATGGTAAATTACAGCCCAGATATTAACTGGCTTTGGTAAATTACAGCCCAAATATTCACTTGCATAAATGCAAAGCAAAAAGTACAAGTTCATACTGTGTCATTCTGTGTCATACTGTGTCATTCTGTGTCAAATCACTTCCAAATGATCTGTAATTTAACAATGACATTTTATCGGGGGCGGGGAGTCTAGAAGAATAAGATTATTAGGAAGAATAGGATTAGTATCCCATAACAAAAAATATCTGTTTCTTTTGCACAAGCTCCATTGCAACAGCTTCTCCATTCATTTCAAAGGAGGTATCCAACTGGTGCAAGCATTCCGTCATCAGTCTGTCTAATCCCTCTGTTGAAAACAGTGAGGATCTCTGCACTTACAGGAGCTCATTTTACACATCACAGGTCAGTATCTCTGGATCAGAGCAAAGAACTGGAAAAAGAAGATAATGCATACTATATTTGGTGCAAAAGTTAAACAACAACAACAATAATAAATATAATGCCAAATATTTTACATAAAATACTCTCATCTGGCTCAGCACACAAAAAGCAGTCTCTCAGCTATAGTGTGAAACAGTATCTGTTCCCCTTGTATCTTGAAGATTCAATGCTGTATGAAAAGAAGCAATGCAAGAAGTGAATATTTTCTGGCTCTCTTTCCTCCAGTTATTATTACACAGATAGGGGATTTATTCTGACCATGCTAGCAGGTGATTTATTATTTTGTTGCTGGAAAAAGCAGACAGCTGAAAGGAGGTTTTGAAATGGAAATTGTGACATTTACTGAGTAATAATCTTACACTGCCATTTACAGGAAGCAGGTGGTGGCTGTTTACCACTGCAGACAGATGGAAGTCCTGCAGTGGAGTTATTTTTTTCCGTTAGATAAATTAGCTTAAATAATTCAGTCCTTTTTCTGCCTGATTTGTTCGTTATGCAAACTTAAATATTAAAAGGCTATTTTGCTATCGAGCAAAATATGGCACTGTGCAGATTGATTTTAAACTGATGCGAATGAATGAATAAATTATATGTATAATGTGGGTTTTTTTAAAAAAAAAATGAAGGACAATAACTGTTAGATCCACCAGAGTGGTAGTGGTAGCTGCAAGAGAAATATCTTCCTGCTATACTTAGTGTTGCTTTACTTATATGAAACATGCAACCAAGGAAGCATTTCCCACTGAGATCCTTATTTCAGGGCAATAGCTGGATAGGTTTTACATGACATTTCATTGTCTGTTATTCCAGTAACTATTCTGGTAAAATAAGTACTAATTTTACAACAATTAATCCAGAGGATTTTACTCTTACAGTCCTTGCAAATTTTTGCTCACTTTCTTCAAATCAGTAGTGTAGTTAGTAGTTTGGGGTGATGGACCAAGGCACATTATCAGGTTCCATTTACCTACACCCTCTGTACACGTACAGTGTAAATTGCACTTTACAACATATACCAATGTTAATTAAATGTTTCCACAATACCAAACACATAATGAAACATCAGTGATCCATACAGACTAGCATCCTGTCTCACATAGTGTCCAACCAACTGCTTGGAGTGTCAAGAATCAGAAAACGAAGGCCTCCCCTTGCTGTTGCCTTCATAGAAAGTGCTGGACAGTGCTAAACATGGAAGTCTCCTTTAGTGGTCATCTACCCTTTCCCTTTTTGTAAAACAATTGCGTCCCTCCTGAAACTCAGGCTAATTCTTCAACATGACCTGGGTCCTGTGTTGCCTGGATGAGTCTACTACTCTCTGGTCAAATCTACGTCTGACTTTCCTGCTGGAATCATTCTAGTTTCAAAAAAACCCGTCTATACCTGTTTCTAGTTTCAACCCATACTTGTTTTAGTTTAAAAAATACTGTTTACATTCGTTAATTGCCCTCCTGTGGTCAAGCTAGCATTATACTGCTTTAAACAAATCCTGTTGCTTAGTTCTCTTCAGAGCCAGGGAGTGAAATTTGAAACCAGCGTGAAATGAACTTAGGAAAAGACAGCAGTCAAACTACTTCAGAGGGGAGGTGTAAATTGGGCCTTCGTCTCAGCTTTTGAGTTGAACCCAAATATCCCCAGTGTTAGACAGGAGTCACTGCAAGGCACACTACCATGAACCTGCTGCAGTCAGGAAAGCAATGTAATTTTGAAGCAGATCGCCTGCAGCTGCCATCACAAATTTAAGGCAACTGCCCCACCTCTCCTTGTGGCTGTAACTCTGTTCTTTCCCACTACTTAAGTTTTTATGTACATTTTTCCTGGGATACCTAACCAGTGAATCCTAGTAAATTCGCATCTCCATAAGAGTAAGTTACTTTGAAACAAGTGTAAAATGGTGACCAAAGAGCATTGGATTGTTAAATCCTGTGCTAGAATATTGCTGTGATGAAATTTAAAATCCATAGGTTTACAATCACAAATATAGCCATAGGTTACACTTGGGAATATAGCCATAGGTTTACAATCACACTCACATAATGTTTCACTGCTCATTTATTTCCTGAGGTAATGTTTGGCACTACCAATATTCATCCTATTCAACTTGTTTTGTTGCTACTGTTAAAAGGGAGTTGATTTTAGATTGTTTGCAGGTCACATTGGCTGTGAGATGCTGAGCTTCATGAACAGTTTTGTGGCTCCATAAACAGTGTAGTACTCCTTCTAACTGACCATTAGTGCTGCTGTTGTTAGATTGCAGCTTGAAATATGTAATTTACAGAGCTTTAAAAATATGTTTAGTCTGTACAGGGGAATACCCCAGGTGTCATATAGATTCTCCAGTTTGGGTCTGGTTTAGACTCATAGCTGGTATCTCCATCTCCTATATAAAATGGCAACAAAGTGAGGATCTACTTGTTGCTTCTGAAGAAAGACTGTTGCTCACAAAAGCTTTTGATGAAACAAAATTTTGTTAATCTTTTATATTCCACAAGAGTATTGTTTATTTTTACTTTCCTGATTACTCAGATGATACACGCTCACTGGCCCTGATTAGGAGCCACCACCAATGAGCATCTCACCAGAACACTCATGGCCTTTATGATACACCGCTGGATATACCATCCTTGGCCTATATATTGAATGCCACCACCACCTGTATTGTTCTTATTAGTATTAGTATTGTATAAGCAGGAGGACCCGTGATACTCACGGGGGGGGGGAGAGAAGGAGCTCCACATCAAGGAGGAGGAAGCACCCAAAGGTGAGCCTTCTCCCCCCCCCCAAGGGCACCTACAGCAAGGCCCAGGCCTGCCAATCTTCCCCCACAGGCACTGACAGTGAGGCCTGAGCAGCTCTCAGCTGCTGGGCCCGCCAATCCCCCATGGGCACCAGTGGTGAGGCCTGAGCAACTCTCAGCCAGCAGGCCCACTGATTTCCCCCCCACAGGCACTGGCAGCAAGGCCTGAGTGGCTCTCAGCCACCAGGCCCATCAATCAGCAAGGCCTCAGTGACTCCCAGCCACCGGCCCGCTGCAGTTACCAGAGTGTTCTCTGCACACTCTTTTACTTTTGGGGAAATTTAAATATCCCCCATATAGTTTATTTTTTTTTAGTTTTAGGATTTTTCTGCACACCTGGGGAGTCCCCCAAGTGTGCAGGAAAATTTCTCTGCCTCCATGGTGCCCCTAATGTGCGGATTTAGATATCTGCACATAGGGGGCACCTTGGCTATTAGATATATAGATATTGTTATATGAATTTTATTGTATTTATTGTTTTATCACATTTTAATGTCTGTATGCTACCTTGAGCCAGCTTGTCTGACAAGGTGGGATATAAATCAAATAAATAAACAAACAAACAGAAAAATATACCATGCAGTAAATGGTAATTATCAATAACTAGGAATAAGGCCCATTGTGGAAATAAATACAACAGGCTCTAGAAAGAGGCTCTGGGCAGGTGCCTTGGACACTCAGCATCAATTTGCTGTGGCAACCTCATCAGGGTATAATGACAGAGTCCACCATTTTCGCCAAGGGAACTGATCTCTGCCATCTGACGAACAGTTGTAATTCTGAGTGATCTCCAGCACTCATCTGGGGACTGGCAATGGTGGTTCCCCAGGAGGAAAAGTACATTCTTTTTCTGCAGTGGGGACCAAAGCAGCTTACATCATTCTCCTCTCCCCCTTTTGATCTGCACAACAAGGCTGAAAGTCTGTGACTGGTCTGAAATCACCCACTCAATTTCCTGGAGAAAATAACTGCTTTGGAGGGTGGACTCTATGGCATTCTATTCAGCTGAGGCCTCTCCCATTCCCAAACTCTGGCTTCTGTAGACTCCACCACAAAATCTCCAGGAGTTTCCCAACCTGGGACTGGCAACCCTAGTTAGGACTGGCCCCAGTGAGTTCCCCACAAAAGCCCAAGTAGGCCTGGAAAGGGCCTTCTGCCTTTGCCTTTTTACTGACAGAACCAAGCTTGGTTGTCTAGCAACAGCCACTGAGGAGAAAGTGAGCCACACAGCAGTTATGCAAGTTTATTCAGACAGGGAATGGCAGTGGGTGGAGGAAAGGAGTGGACCCAGCACCCAGGCAATGGCATGCAAGTACTCTTGAGTGGTGGTTGATGGGCCAATGGCTGATGGCATGCACAGCACAGCCCATGGGAGAGCTGGAAAGTGCCAATACATTAGGGCTTTTATATATATCAGATACTTTGCACATGGCTTCATACTAGGAGAATTCAGGATTTTTTAATTATGGGAAGATAGAGGAAATAAGGCTGCAAACATTACAGACTTTCTGCATGAGACAATTAAGTATCTACCTGTGTGGCAAAAGGCTTATGAGAAAAAGGCTATACAAATGAGGCGCATGTGACCATCTTTAGGTCTATGGCTGATTGAAAAAGGATGGTGAATACAATATACATTTTCGGCCAGAAATATTATTTCTGAATTATTGGCCTGACCAGTCTATACCCCTTGTCAGAAAAGACTTAATCTTGACTCTTTTAGGGGCAGCCAAAACTCTTATTGTATTTAAATGGCATGAACAGTCAGGACCTTCAATATCATTATTGTATAACAAAATCTGGGACCAATTTATAATGGAAAAAATAACTCACCAATGGTTCAACTGGAAACATACCTCAGAAATTCTAATTTTGTTGAAAAGTGGTATCCCATAATCGATTACATGGCAGATCATAATATTATCTTTAATAGCTCGAGCTCTTTGAATGTATTCAACTTTTGATAGTATTTTCTATGGAGTAAATGTTACCTTAGAAACTATACTTGTAACACTCATTTTTTCTTTTTTTCCTATCCTTCTTGTTTATTAGCTTATTTTGTATTGTTGTTCAATTTATGTTAATTGTTCCGCTTGTTTTGCATGTTTATTTGTTTACTGAAAAAATTCAATAAATTGTTTTTTTTTTAAAGAAAAGGGATGGTGAACACTTCAATCCTATTTAGCTTCATGAGACAATATTGACAAGTAAACAATGCCCTTACCTGGATGGCCCAGGTGAGCCTGATCTTGTCAGATCTCAGAAGCTATGCAGGGTTGGCCCTGTATGTACTTCAATGGGAAACCACCAATGAAGTCCAGGATTGCTACACAGAGGCGGACAATGGCAAACCACCTCTGAAGTCTCTTGCCTTAAAAAACCCCTGTAGGGGTATTATAAAATGGTTGCAATTTGGCAGCACTTTCCACAAAAACACACGCCCAAAACCATCCTAATCAGAGTTGTAACTTTCCAAGATCATTGAAAGCTAACTATAATAAATGACACTGATTTATTAGGCACAATCCACAAACCAATTAAAATAACATATTTAGATATAGCACAAAAATAATAATCCATTCAAGCAATTTTTAAAAATACACAAACATGCAAAAGCGTTTTGCACTCTAGATCAATGTGCACAAGCATGCTTTAAAGAGGAATCCCCTGTATCTGTTTCTAGCTCCATTTTCCAGATCTACTGTGTGGTCTAGATTAGAATTAGATATATGATTGCTTTACAATTCCAGTTTGGAGGTGTGTGGGAATTTTTGTCCACAAGCAAAATGAACTTATTTTTACATTGATAAAAATGAGATTATAAGGAGTCTAAGAGAATTCCCTGTGATAATTTCAACCTGAAAGGTTATGTATGGCTAGCCAAGCATTCATTGTACATACCCATTTAATGTTACTAGCCTGAGCATTCATGCTGATGCATTCAGTCTGATGCATATAATTATACATATTAGAGTGTATCATATATTTGTCAATACACATTACATACATGGTACCCATTTTAGGTCTGGATCTTGGTATGTCATTGTTTATTAAGGCCTTTTGGTTTTGCTTGCTTTATTTCCTATTAGAAAAAGAGCCACAGAAACGCCATTCTTCCATCACAGAAAGGACAAATGAATTATGTGAAGCACCATATAATTTATAACAAACAAATAGACTGTTCCATGTACACAGATTAGATATGCATTTTTGAAATAGGGTTTTGTTGGGGGGTTGTGGTTAATTTAAAAAAAGAAAAGGCAGGTAAAGCAAACCAACTCAAGGGACTCAAAAGACTGTAACCTGCTTAAAAGCTCCGTTAAACCTCTAAGAAGAAAAATGTTGAGAAAGAACCAAGATTGCAATACATTGACCTTCTGAGTTTGCTGCAAAACCTGTCCATTTCCCCTGATATATAGAATATGCCATTTTTAATCTCATCTTAAATAAATGCCAAGAAAAGCTTTGATACAGTAGTTGCTGTTTTACACAACAGATCACAATAATTATTGAGAATTCTGGTCCTTTCCTTTAGAGGGAAAAAAGGGCAGTCTAGAATACATTAGAGTTTTCTGCTAATCTTCAGGTTTGTTTATCTATTCTTCATGCTTCTTCTTTTTTTTGTACGTTGATCGATAGGCAATCTTATCCTGCTTGAAAAGGGCTTTGATGTAGTCATGTGTTGACATTTTCTAAGAAAGACTTGAATTCATTGATCTATCTCATTTTTATCTCCCTTGGAGGGATCCAAATCACATGGACATTCAGGATCATTAATTTATGAATACATTTAATTCATTTCATCCTTAATACCATTTCTAATGTGCATGTCATTTTGGACATAGAACTAAAGAATCAGTCCAGAGGAAGGAGGAAGAGGAGTAATTAAGAGAAACAATGTGCAGAAAGATCAGAATATTTAGATAGAGCAGGTTATCAGGAAATTTTTATAACTAAGGCCGTGGTCACATGGCACCCAAATCCCAACCCCAGTGGTGGCAGTGGCTGGCGGCAGTGGGGGGAGGCACCCTTCCTGCTCACAGGAGAGTGCTCTACACCTCCTGCAGCCATTGCCAGTCAGTGATGGCAGCCCCGTCCTGGCTGGCTGGTTTGCCCTGCGCTCCAGGCCCCGAGCCCCGCCTGGTAAGTTTGGGGAGAAGCATGGGGAGGGCAGGCAGCGGCCGGCGGGGCTCAGGGCCTGGAGCAGAGCGCGAGGTGAGTTCCCCCCCTTTTGCACTTGGGTGCTTGAGTGCCCAAGCACAAAAAGGGGGGAAAAAACCAGGAGGGATGATCAGACAGCTCTCTCTCGCAATCATTGCGAGAGAGGGCTGTCCAGATCGGCTCAATTGTGGGTTCCTCATGCGACCTCCGGGAAAATACTTGATTTTCCCGGGGGTTGGAAAATCTAGGAGAAACCCGCAATTGAGCCCACTTAGGCGCAAGAGTTGTCCCGGCCGGTCTGAATGGTCCCTTTAAATGCGGGAGGAAACAGCAGTTCCTCCCGCTTTAAAGGGCTGTGTGACTGCAGCCTAAGTTAAATTTTTATAGCTACGTTTTTAAAGACCTATGAGTTGCCAGAACAGAATCATGATCAAGAATAGAATACTATCATTTTATAATATCATCCTGCTACTTGGAATGGAGAACTGCCAGATCAGCATCTGGTTTGAATCCGGCTGATTGTGTTAGAATGCATTCTTAATTACTAAGAGCCAAATTTTCCTGTATAAACATTCACTCCAAAATAATAAATGCCCATTAAATGTACATTTTACTTGGTAAGCTGCAAAAGAAAAATAAATAAGGCTGGTTAAAATTGATCTGACTATTGATTTCTTCTGGATTTCTTCCATTACTTCCACTGATTGTTTTCAGTCTCTTCTTAGGAGTCCCCTCTGCTTTTGAAAGATTCACTAACTACCCAGTCATTAAATGATGAAATTATGTATTATTATACAACATGATATCAAAGCACTTTGTAATGTACATGTTGTTGGTCAATAGTGTTACCATGTTTTACCACATGTACTTTGACACCAAAACAGACCAAACATAAAGAAGCTACCTTCTATTCCTCCCCTCTCACTCTGTATATAAGGAAATGCTGGCGTAAGTTCTGCACCCAGGAAAAATAACTCTTCAAGTGTGGGCAGTCAGCCACCCACCAGTAATAAGGGGTTGATGACAATGGTGAAGCAATGCTGCAAGATTGGAAGAAACAGTAAGGTCTTGACAGAATTAAAACCAGTAAAGTTTGTTATGGAGAACAATACATATATCAAATAATACCAATCAAACAATATAAATTATCCAGTGTAAAATACAATTACTCTAAAACCAGCTGGTTTGGCTCATGTCCAATGACTAATTCAAATAGTGGTTGAAATGTTGGACTAGAAGATCAAGGTTCAAATTCCCATTTTGCCATGCTGAGTGACTATGGACCAATCACACTCTATCAACTTTATCTACTTCACAGGGTCATTGTGGGGAGGAGGAGGAGGAGGAGAGGAGAACAATGAAAGTTGCTTTGGGTCCACTCTGAGGAGAAAAGCAGAGTGTAAATTGAGTAAATAAAATAAAATAAACTCTCATATTGGAGCTGTGTGTGTGTGTAAAGCACTATCAAGTAGCAGCCAATTCAAAATGACCCTGTATGGTTTTCAAGGCAAGAGATGAACAGAGGTGGTTTACCATTGTCTGCCTCCTTGTAGGAACCCTGGATTTCCTTGGTGGTCTCCCATCCAAATACTAACCAAGGCCAGTCTTGATTGGCTTCCACAATCTGATGAGATGGGGCTAGCCTACTAGACAAATATTCCACAGTGAGAAATAAAATAGGCTTACCACAAACAGGTATGGCTTCTGGGATTAGGCAATGTAACTGCTAGTAGCAACAGGTTCTGCTAGTCAGACAGAGATTAATTGATGGGTTTATTGACTAATGGTCTGAATGCCAGATACTGGGTGAGGCTGTTTATAGGTGGCTCCCCAGAGTTAGGAGAATTAATTTCACTGGCATTCTGGCATTGGGGGGGAGGGTTTTTTCTGTGATAGCCAGCGATGTCTTTATATGCCTAGATGAAAACTGGTCTTGGTGCCAGAATGGGGAGAGAAATAAGCACAAACATGGATGCAGCCTTGAAACAATACATGTCTAACAGCATTTACAGCATTTAAACCAGCCACAGAAGCACTTGAATGAAATTGATTTGAGAAGTTGATTCCATGCAATAAGCTTCCCTCTGTTCTTTTTCATGGTTTTTCTAAATTTTTGCATTGGGTTTTCCTTTGCACATTGGAGTTGATGAACGATCGCTTTTCTCCTGCATCAACATTTTCATCTGATAGTTTGCCATAGCAGTCCGTGTTATTGAGGTTAACTGGTGTGGTTAGTCCAGTCCCCATTAGTTAGCAGAGTGCTTAAATAAAGCTACAAATGTAGCAGCATCACTTTACCAGGTTACTCAGTTTATAAAGCTTCACAGAGCCACATTGCAAGTTTAGAAGAGAAATACTTCTCTCTCTATTTGAGAAGTACACTTTGAATAGGAAAGAGCAGACTGATAGATTACTAATTTACTAGCTAAAGGACAGAAACAGATGGTGAGAGGCCCATCTGCCTCATAGTGCCAAGAGAGGACCACATGTCCCTCTCTTGGTACATGCAGGTAGAGAGCTTGTCTTCAACAGAGTGAGAGAGAAGAAGGAAAGGGGAAATGATCCCTGAGAACACAATCTGCATTTCAAAGATGACAGTGGCAGAAGAGTAAAGATGGGAAGAAAGGTCAGCGTGCCTATCTACCTATCTCTTGCCACTCAGTCTGGAGGTCTGAGACAGGGGACATTTCATCTGGAACTTCCAACAGATAGTTCTGGGAGACTTCAATGTCCTTACAGACAATGCCGCCTCTTTGCAGGCCAGGGACCTGGTGTTATCCATGGCAGCACTGAGACTCTCCCAGACTGTATCAGGTCACACACATGAAGCAGGCCACACACTGGAATTGACCTTCAGCTCAGGACTGGATATGGATCTGTTTGTGACTGATAAGGTGCCATGGTCAGACCATTTTGTCCTGAAGGCCCATCTAGGCATCCCAGCCTCTTCCTGCATAGGTGATGAGTGGATTTATGCTTGCCCTTTTGTTTATTTGTTTATTAAATTATATTTACTAGGCTGCCCTTCCCTACAAGTAGGGTTCAGGGTGGCTTACAACAGAGTAAGTCTGTAGGGTTCCAGAATGCACTACAGAAGCCGATGCCCCCAGTGACTCATTAAATGAGCTGATAAAGGACTGGAATAATCAGCTCTCTGAAGCCATAGATAGAACCTTTCCCCACTGTCCTCTTCGCCCCCAATCCAAACTAGCTCCATAGTACAACATGGAGTTACAGAGGATGAAACAGAACTTAGACAACTAGAGCAAGTTTGGCAATGATCCCATGACAAAGTGACAAGAATAGCTTATAGGATGTTTATGAAATCCTATGAGATGGTAGTGAAGACTTTAAAGAAGGAATATTTTGCAGCCACCATCACATCCACTAGCTCTTTCCCAGCACAATTGTTTAGTGTAAGTAAGACATTAATCTCTCTCTCTCAGAGAGAGCTCAAACTATTAGTAGATTGGTCATAAGCTACGAGGCCTTTGCAAAGTTTTTTGCAGATAAAATCCTGACACTCCGCCAGGACCTGTCTGTCAATATTGATACATTGAAGCATTCCGGGAGGGAGATGTAATCATAGGTGGAGATCTCAATCACATAATTAATCATAACCTTGATCGTTCACATGCACCAAAGAAACATCCCAGAAAGGGAAATGGAAACACAAAACTGGCAGATATATTACAACAATTTCATTTGATAGACATCTGGAGACATCTACACCCAAAGGAGAAAAATTACACATATTTTTTCATCAAGACATAATATTTATATGAGAACAGACTTTATTCTTACCTCGGACACCCTAGTAAACAAAGTCTATGGATCAGATATTGGGTCCACCACTTGGTCGGATCATGCCGGGGTCAGTTGCAATCTACATCATAATTCAACTCAGAACAAACCAAAATCTTGGTCCCTAAATAAATCTACAGAGATGAATGCAACAAGAAAATGGAACTCCAGATTCAACAATACTTTAAAAACAACTGCAAAGGAGAGTCATCACCCTCCATGGTCTGGGACACTTTTAAAGCAGTGATCCGAGAACAACTGATCTCTATGACAACACACCTGAAGAAAAAAAAAGAAGCCATGAAAAAGGAACTGACTGACAAAATATCACTTCTGGAAAGTCAACACAAAACCTTGGGAAGCAAGAAAATATACTGTAAACTGATTACTGAATGCAAAATTCTAGAAATGTCGGAGAGCTCTCAGTTCCGAAGAAATCTCTTGTTAAATAGAAGTTTAACTCACCCAAATCATTAAAACTCCTATCCTGGTGGGTAAAAGAAAGAAGATCCTCAAGACTAGTGACGGCAACCAAAGATCCACAAGGAAACGTACATATTTTGCAGCCACCATCACATCCACTAGCTCTTTCCCAGCACAATTGTTTAGAGTAATTAAGACATTAACCTCTCTCTCGCAGATTCAGTGACAACAAACGACTCGGTGACAATAAAATCTTTGAAGATTTCTACCACTCTCTCTCTACATCAACAGAACCAACAGGAGAAAACATCCAAGATTACCTGACTTCCAACCTACATATCAAAAAGATTGAAAGAACACATCGAGAATTCTTAGAGAAGCCAATAGAATTGCAAGAAGTACTAGATGTCATCAAGAATTTGAAAAATAACAAATCAGCAGGACCTGATGGCTACCCTCCAGAATTCTATAAGAAGTTTGCAACATTATTAGCACCACAACTGACCAAAGCATGCAACGCAATTATGACCTCAGGAATCTTACCTCTGATATGGAACAGAGCATCTATTATAGTTATCTTGAAACCACGTAAAGACATCACTAATCCAACATCTTTCCGACCTATATCACTCCTCAACCAGGACTACAAAAATTTTACAGCAATATTGGCAAAACAACTAAATAGCTTCATCACACTCTATGTACACCAAGATCAAACTAGATTTATGGCAGGCAGAGATGTAATGGATAATATCTTTAAAACTTTGAACACCCTTGCTGCTTGTGAGAAATCAAAATCAAAATCAATTCTATTATTTCTGGATGTAGAGAAGGCCTTCGACTCTCTGGAAACACCGTATCTTCTGGCACTTCTCCGACATATGGGTTTTGGAGAGCTATTCCTTCAAGCAATTACAGCAATCTATATACATCCAATGGCACAAGTCAAAGTAAATGGTGAGACCTCCAGAAAGCTTCAGTTAACCAGAGGCACCAGACAGGGATGTCCTCTATCACCGGTTCTATTTGCTCTAGCTTTAGAACCTCTGGCTGCTTCAATTTGACATGACAACAAAATTCATGGTATCAGTCTTGGAACATACACAAATAAGATCAGCCTCTTTGCAGACAATATGCTCCTGCAACTAACAAATCCAACAGAATCACTTCAACATCTACAAGAAACTCTCCTGACTTATAGCACAATATCAGGGTTAAAGGTAAATCAATCTAAATCATGCCTAATGCCATTTAACCTTCCATTGGAAACTCCTATGCCACAAATATGATTTCAAATGGACCGAGGTTTCTCTAGGAATCCAAATACCCAAGAAACTGACAGATTTACAGATCAACTTGCACAATAAAATTCAGGAAATCAAGTCTGACATGCGGAAATGGGAAAAACAAACTCTCTCCTTTCTGGACAGATTACACCTCATCAAGTCTTTTATTTTCCCTAAAATATTATTTCTCTTTAGAATAATACCTATCAATATCCCTACAGAAATATTGAAAGATTGGCAAAAAATACTGAACTCCTTCCTTTGACAACAAAAAATGACCTAAAATTGGCTTTCAAACAATCCAGAGACACACCTCACAAGGTGGTCTTAAATACCCTGACTTAATAACATACCACAAGACGGCATTGCTGGGCTGATCCCCATAATCAAAATGCTTCATGTTGGAGATCAACTAGATTGGGTGAAATCTCTCACTCCACTTTTCTCTCCACTATTGATACAAGATGTCATATGGATGGACACAAGAGCTAGACCAACTGTGATAAACCACAACCCCTTCCGTAAGACAATCCTGAAAAACTGGGACACAAGTAAAAAAAACTCTGGTCCCCAAAACATCCAGGTATTCATCCTTCTTACACCAACAATGGTTTCTCCCAGGAATGAGTGAAGAGATAGCTAGCACTTGGAGACAAGCAAACATATATCGCATTGTGGATACCTCCTCCCGAGACAGATTACTTACAAAAACGGCTCTAGAGCACAAATTTGGACACTCCATACCATGGTACTTTTACCTACAATTGGGCCACATGACTCAATCCATCAATTTTCCTCTCATCTTGAAAACTCTTAAAATTCCATTCGAGAAACTTATTGGAAATGAAAACAATAGCTCTAAAGGCCTCATTTTGGTGGTTTATAGGAATCTGATCAACCAAATAATCTCAGACCACTAAAATATCAAACTTGATGGGAATAGGACTGGGCAACTGAACTGTCTGAAACTCAATGATCCAACATCTGGTCATCCAATTTGCTAACCTCACCTATCATTTCAACCAAACTACAATCATACAAGATTGTTACACATTGCTACCTTACCCCAGAGATACAATCCAAGGTTACCTCTTCCCATTCCCCCTTGTGCTGGAAACTGTGTGGTGAAATTGGAACATTTGTTCACTGCTGGTGGCAGTGCATTCACATAGAGGAATTCGGGCATGATGAAATAACCCAAATATATCTAATCATGGGATATAAAATACCTCTAGATCCAGCATTTATCTTTCTTGATCTCTGGGGCCCAACCAAGATCCCAAAAATCAAGCATGAATTGATTTCCAATCTTCTTGTAGCTGCAAAAACATCTATTGCATCTAAATGGAAGTCAAACCTAGCTCCTACATGATCCAGCTGGCTAAATAAAGTCTGGAACCATTTCATTATGGACAAGATTACAAATTGCCTATGACAATCAGATCTCTTCCCCCAAAATCTCTAACCTCAAGGAGAAATGGCTTCTGTTCTTAGAATTTATAACAAACTACGACCTCCAACCCTGTAATCCTGCTTATCTCAAACTGATTCTTCTCTAAACTACTCTCTATTCCACATTGACTAGTCGTGAACATACATGTGATTTTTGGAAGCTAAGATTACTCTGACAGCTGATTATACCTCATACATAACCCATAAGGTAATGTTGCTCACAGTCTTAGTATCCTTTCCTACTTGGAACACTTAAAGATTGTTAAAACAAAGTTTGTGTATGTTATGTTTTGTCTTTTGTTCGGAACTGGTCTGAATTTATGAAAAAATACATTTTCAAGAATACTATGCTCTGTTATGCTTTGGAAAAATTAATAAAAATTAAATTTTAAAAAAATATTGATACATTGAACTGGATTATTGAACTGGAAGCCTCTTGGCCATCTTCAGGTCCAATACTGGACAGTTTCAGCTGGCTATCTCAGACCGATGTTGACAGGATTCTGAAGGTGGTGAAGCCTACTACTTGCTCCTTAGACCCATGCCCATTATGGCTGGTGACAGCCAGTGGTTACCGGGTGTGGGCTCCCCTCATAGACATTATAAACCTGTCCCTGGGCTCAGGGGTCTACCTGGGGAAATTAAATGAGGCAGAGGTAAGACTGCACTTGAAAAAACCTTCTTTGGATCCTTCTGATCCATCCAACTATTGTCCAGTGTCAAATTTATTGTGTGTGGGCAAGGTAGTTGAGTGACCGGCAGCAGAGCAACTCCAGATTTTCCTGGATGACTCATCGGCTGCAGTCCATTCCAATCCAGCTTCTGGCCCAGCCATGGGACAGAGATGGATTAGATTGCTCTCACAGACTATCTCCGCAGCCAGCTGGACCGAGGCAGGTCTATTGTACTGTTGCTATTAAATCTGACAGCAGCATTTGACACTGTCAATTACAACCTGATGACACACTACCTCACCAGTGTAGGGATTCGGGAGACAGCCTTGAAGCGACTGGTCTCATTTTCCCAACATCAAAGACAAAGGATGGCATTAGGGGAGAGGGCTTCCTTGAGGCACCCACAGATGTGTGATTTTCCTAAAGGGCCAATTCTCTCCCCAATGTTATTTAACATCTACATGCACCCCCTTGCCCAGCTGGTCTGGAATTTTGGGCTGGGTTGCCATCAATATGTGGATGACACCCGGCTATATCTGTTGATGAGTGGGTGGCCAGAGACCACTCCACTTACCCTGGCTGAGAGACTGGAAGCTGTGATGGATGGCTAAAACTAAATCCATCAAAGACAGAGGTCCTGTGGTTGGGTTGAGGTGATGCCCAGGTGGGATGCCAACTCCCTTCCCTTTCAGGGTGCCTCTAACACCAACTGTCAAGAGTTTACAGGTGATCTTGGATGCCTCCCTGTTAATGGAGGCAAAGATCACCAATGTTTTTCCATTTACACCAGGCTAGGCAGTTGGCTCCTTACCTGTCTCGCCAAGACCTAGCTACAGTGATCCACACAGCAGTCACCTTCAGACTGGACTACTGTAACTCACTTTACATAGAGCTACCCTTGAGACTGACCTGGAAACTTCAGCTGGTCCAGAACATGGCAGTGTGGCTCTTTACGGGGATGCCGATTAGGACACATATTCAACCAGTGCTCTGCCAACTGGACTGGCTCCCAGTTGAATGCTGGATCAGGTTCATGGTTATGGTATTGTCCTTTAAAGCCCTAAACAGTCTGGGACCCACGCCTCTCCAGGTATGTCCCCCAGCCAATAACAAGTTGTTGTGATCCCCAGCCTGAAGGCCATCCAGCTATCCATGACCAGGGCCAGAACGTGGTGGAATACTCTATCTGATGAGACCTGGGCCCTCCAAGACTTGAAACAGTTTCACAGGGCCTGTAAGACAGAGTTTTTCCACCAGACATATGGTCTTGGATGAGTGGTTCCCCCCCCCCCCATGAATATATGCCGATCTGCTTAGTGGGCCATCTGGAATTGTATATTAAATTTTATTAAGCTGGATTATAAATGTATTTTAACTATGTGTTGATTTATACATTGTAACTTGCCCTGAGCCTTACTGTGTAGGGGAGGGGAGGATAAAAATCCAATAAATAAATAAATATTTTATTTCGTTTCCAGGTGCAATATTAGTTAGCTTCTTTTGATATTACCCAGTTAGAGTACACCATTTCACACATACAAGAGTGTCCTATGAATAACAAACAAGCTTTTTAAAATAGAAGAAAAATTACTGGGGTGATCTGTGTGTATCGAAGTGTACATTTTACACTCACTTGACAGATTTTCTCCCACATGAGCTGAAAATGGAACAAAATAGAGTTTCTGATATAGATTGTCTTTGGTGCATGACAGAGAGAGAGAGAGAAACAGCAACATATGTAATTAGTAGAGCAAACCTCCAAAATATACTTGCCATGGTCAAAGAAATCGCTACTGAGGTTTTTCTGTCTGTGCTCAACTCCCAGTGTTCATTCATGTAGACTCCTCATGTGAGAGAAAATTGCAGCTCTTTGTAATAGCTTCCTGAGCTCTTAGAAACATCAGTAGCTATGCTTTTATGACAAAAGAGTCAATTAAATTATTAACAACCATAAATTTCTTCTCCCACCACAGAAGCAATCCACTGTTTTGTAGAACCTGAACTTAATTTGTGTGTGTGTGCTCTCCCTTAGATTATCAGATACCAGTAGTTACATATAAACCATATAAAATGTCAAGTGATTTTCCACAGGACATGAAAACCAGGGTGATTCTTTTATCAAAGTGAGAGGAAATTTAACATAGAACTGAGGGGCAATACTAATTAACACTAATCAACACTTTTGCACCAGAGCTTCCAGACATTGATATTTATTCAAAGATTTACACTTTCAGAGTTGAATCATTAATAGGACAAAGCACTAGTCATTCCATCTGACAAAGCTAAATGAAGACAAAACTCAAACACCATTCATTTGTAGTATCAGGCATGTTCTCATAGTGCTTTTTCACTGCCAGTGTATTATACAGCTATATTTTACTTCCGCAGGCTGACACTGAAAAATGGACCTCTTTGTTTACACTGTACATATTTTAAATGAGGGGGACTAAATGTTGAAGATGAGTTACCCACCTCCCTTATCATTAAGCAGTTTTCTCCTTGGTAAAGTATGGCAGGACATCTATGGTGGCTTCCAGATTTACTTAGCTAGATTTTCATTAATAGAGTAACTCAATAAAAGTGTTGCTTATCCTAATAAAGCTCTTTGGAGCTTTGCAAATTTTCATTTAATACTCTTTAATGTCATTACAGCATTAATAATCTGTGCCTGAAGACTCTACATTTAAAGGCTCTACATTTTCAATTTTATGGAGGAAGCTTCATAAACCCACGCTTTTCTTGTGACTCAGCTTTTACTGTGCCATAAAAGAGCCATAGTCAAGGCTACTCATATGCTAGAGTAGATCTGACATCACTGGTTTGCATTAATGTAATGGGATCATGTTTATAAACTATCCCCTCCTCAATGAACAATAGTGTGTGGGGGTTTGTTTTTTGTCTGCATCCAATAAATAAATCAACACGTTTCAAAGAACCCATTTAAAAAGTGGCATACTACAACAAGAAGAACAAAGCACCAGCTCAGGTAATGTTGCTGACTAAGCTGCATTGGATATTAAAAATCAAATTGACAACAATAACCAAATATTAGGCTGTACACAGACAGTCACTGTATAGATCCCCACCCCACCCCCAGAGTGTGCACTGGGATTGTTCCAAAGACCTTTCCCATGTTCATTAATTTGTAAACAAAATGTCTGCCATACCTACATTTTTGTGCAAAGCAGTAATTTAACACAAAAGCTGCTGCAGCTAAACAGTTATTGAGGAATGCATTTATAGAAACAAGATGCCACTTCATTAGTAGTATGAAGTAGAATGGACATGGTAGTTTGTATACGTTACTAGAAATGTTAGCAACTAGGAATTGTTTCTTTTAATATTGTTGATATTGCCAAGAAAAGGTATTTTGACAATAATGCCCAGTTCCCAACATTTATAGCAACATATATCTTGCCTGTTTCCATCTTTAATTTCAGTAACACTAGTCATAAGACATTAATTAAAACAATAGTCCTAAAACCTCAAAACACCACTAAAGTCACATTTAAAAAAAATCAGTACTTTCTGTATCTTATTTAAGTATAACATTAATTCAAATGATTAAAAATGTGTGCATGATCAGGAACGCTATCTTTTTAGGGGTGTGATCATATGCATTTTGTATGCACATGGGTGCATTTAACTTTATGCCAAGTACACGAAGAGGGAGGGGCACAGTTAATGGGTATAAGTGAGTATCATTCCACCACACCTCTACATGTGTTACAGTTCTGTGATGTTTTTAGAATCCTGCAGAGAAAAAAAGATACACAGCACTCTCATATATAACCTTATTTCTGAGAAAGCCGTTCAGCCTGACACTCTTCCCATCTGGTTGGGCAGATTTCTTACTAGTAGCTCCTTGGGAAGAGCACTGTTTAGGCTGCTGCTCCTCATGGCAGTTTGGCCACTTTTTTCCAGGCCTATGTTCATGCATCCTTGAAAACTTCATAATCTTGCAGTACAAATTAGCATTTCCTGTCAGTTTCCCTTACAGTTTATGAACATACTGTGCCAAAATCATAAGCAACGGTTGAAGGGATCACAGCAGATCCATATATGGGGGCTGAACAGTCTCCCTGGAACTGTATCTCCAGAATATGAATTGGAATGAATGGGAATTGGAAGTTCATTGCTTTTCCTCCACCCCACAAATCTGGAACTTGCTTGATGGAGCTGTGTCTCTGCTGCTGCATGTCACACTGCTACTGATTAGGGTAGGAAGCCACTGATTAGAGTGGGAAGGGCCATAACTCTATAGAAAAGCACATGCTTTGCACATAGTTGGTCCCATGATACATTTAGTTCCATGACAGGTTCTTGGAACAATATTTTTTGTTCAATGTTGTCATTGAAGGTGCAAATTGAAGTGGAAGCCCTGCTGGGGAAAGATGGGCTTCATAACCCTTCCCTCTTGTAACATTTTTTTTCCTACTGATAATTGCTTTCTCTCTCTTAAATTGCTTTTACTTATTCTGGGGAGAAAAGTGATTTCACTGGAACAACTGGTACTGAAAAGACTAAGAAGTCCCTCATCTCCTACAGCAGTCGGCATTGCAAAAAAGAAAGGGAGGGAGGGTGGAAGGGAAGAAGGGAGGAAGGAAATGAAATGAAAGGAAAGGAAAGGAAAGGAAAGGAAAGGAAAGGAAAGGAAAGGAAAGGCAGGGCAACAAACTACCCATAACGCACAATTCCAGCCTTAATTCTGTATGTGAGAGTTTGGAGAGGACGTGGGGGGGAGTCACCATTTCTGAACTCCTGACATTCATTTGAACCAAGCTGTCCAAAGAACACATGGCTATGCTTAAGAAAAAAAGTAAAATTAATTACATTGTGAGATATACACAATGTGTGTGTGTATATATAATAATTCCACTTTTGCATGGCAAAGTTCTATGCGCGCCAAAATCTGTTGGCTGCCTGAACTGCCACTCAGAAGGTGCTGGCTGCGTTGGCTGCCTATGGAGTCCCACCCACAGAAGCTGCAGGCTCAGTGTGCTCCGGGTGGAGGGAAGGGAGGGACAGGGCTCTCCGCAGGCCTGGGGGTGGCTGGGGGCTCCTTCCCTCCAGCTCATGCCCAACATCAGGGTGGGGGGTCGGGAGGTGGGTCCTCGCTTTGGTCATCTCCCACAGCCCCATCCATCCTTTGTGTGTCCCATAAATGGAATGAGGACCTGGTGGCTGGTTCCCCTCTCGTGCCGATGCCAACCTGGGCAATCGAACTGCCTCTGCCTCACACACGGGCTCCGTTGCCTTCCAGCAGCTGACACTGACTATAAACCTCCTCCGGTTCCACCTCCCCCCCCCCTTTAACCACCACCTCCTCCTCTTTTCCATTGATCAGAGTTGTGTCTTTCATGCCTGCCTCCCTGCAACCAAACTCAGCCTTTGCAAGGGCGTGTGCATGGGGGCGTGGGGATTTCTTACAGGGATTTCTGCAGTGCACTTAACCCACCATAGCAACGCAGAAACCACAGTCTCCCCCCACTCATCTCCCCCTCGGCCAGCACACAAGCAACTGGAACCTTCAACAGGCTCCCTCGGCTACCTGCCCCTCCCACCCCCTTCACTGCTCAGCCACTTGGTATGTTCTTTCTGAGTCTCCCACAGCCCAGCGAGACTGAGTTCCACTCTCCCCCGGAGGAGTCCCTGGGCTGGACCACTCCCTGGGAAGAAGAGGGGATGTGGGGGGCTTCTGAAGTGATCACCACTGACCTGCTGCTGCCGCCACTGTTGCAAAGGTGCCCGGGGTGGTCCTGGGGAGCAAGGCAGATTGCCAATGGAGGAAGTGAGGTGAAGCCTTAATGCCCCCCACCTCTGGGTCTCCCACATCTGTGGACCTGAAGGACAGGACAGCACTACCCCCCCACCCCCGGTCCCCAAATACTCAAGAGGCAGAGCTGGCCTGGAGAGTTTACCTTGAGGGCTTCTGATGGCCTCCTCCACTGAGTTCAATGGCAGCCAGTTGCACTATACTCAGGAGCCAGACAGCACTGCTTCCCAAGCTGCCACAGGGTGATACTTAGAGTGCCAAACCCAGGTTCAAATTCCTGCTCTGCTATGGAAGCTGTTTAACACTATGCACTCACTGTTCCTCCACCTAACTGGCCTCACAGGGTTGTTGTGATTAAAATAAAATGGAGGACAGAAGAATCATGTCACCTGCTGCTTTGGGTTACTGTTGGGAAGGAAAATGTGGCATAAATCTCTCCTATACAGTCATTCTATTGTAGGCACTGGCGGAGTGTTCTGCTGGTCCATGGCCCATAGTCTGAGAGGGGGAAAACAGCTTGCTATCATATCCTTCTAGAGCCCGTTGTATTGCTTCTACAATGGGCTTTATGGCATGTGTGTGTCTGTCTGTGTGTGTGTAATCATATTTGAGTGGTAGCACATAAAGTGCTACCTGGCAACTGAAATTAAAGGATCTCAGACAGCAGGGATGGGAATAACTACTGCCTGATAACCTGTTCATCTGGGAGGTGCTGTTCATCTGAGTAGACTGACTAGATCAGCACAGATGGCCAGTGCTCTCACTCAGTATAAGGCAACTGGGAGGCCCAGGTCACTACCACTGCCAGGTCTGCCTTTTTTCATCTGAGGCAGATCAGGCAGTTGGCCCCATACCTCACCCCTGCAATTTGGCTGTGGTAACCCAGGCAATGGTCATGTCCAGACTAGATTATTGTAATTCTCTCTACATGTGGCTTCCTGTGATTCTGCCCCGGAAGTTGCAGCTAATGCAGAATGCAGTGGCACAGGGGTTGATCACGCTGCCTGTGCAGGTATATATCTGCCCCTCGCTGCCTGTGCAGACACATATTTGCCCAGTGCTGCATGACCTGCACTGGCTGCCTATCGAATACTGGATCCATTTCAAGGTGTTGGTGTTTACCTTTAATTCCCTATACAGCCAGGGGCCTGCATATATTTGAGAAATCCTCTCCCCATAGAACATTGTGTTCTATGAACAGCACCTCTTGGTAGTCCCTGGCCCTAGGGATGTCCAACTTGCCTTAAGTAGGGAATGAGCTACCTTAGGAGATCAGGGCCCTGCGGTACCTATTACAGTTCCATAGGGCCTGTAAAATGGAGCTCTTCTGCCGGGCCTTTAGTTGAGGCAGTGGGCATCCACTTTGATCTGACCTCCCCTCCAGTGACCATAGATCCGTTAAGCTGGATTGGGACCACATTATCATCTGTTGAGGCTTGTTTTAATGCTGGTGATTTTACTGATTTTAACAGATTGTTATAATATGCACTAATTGCAGGCTTATATGTGGTACTCACCCTGAGCCTACAATGTAGGGAGGGTGAGATAGAAGTATAATGAAATAAATAAATAATGATAATACAATTATATGTACTAACAGTACAATGTCACAATTTTTTTCTCCTTCAGATAAATTTTAATGTTGTTTGCAATTTTCCCAGTTCAGTAGCACAAATTATTTCTTGATATAATTTGCAAAAACATAAACTTTCAAGACTGGAGTATGAGCATGGATTGCAAAAACCTTTTCAACTCAGCTGATTTATTCTTAGTTTTATGTTTCTAATATTTGTCTGAAATCAGCCAACTGAGAAATCTTTTGCTTTAGTTACGATAGTAAATAAAGCCTAATATGTTATGAAAATTGCAGTTCCTGTGGACAGGAAGTCTTCAAAATCATATAACATTTATAATAAAGCATCCTTCAGTGGTGACATGATTTCTAAAATAAAAATAATGATAATGATAGTAACAATAAAGAATTTGTTACCCAAGAGGAGATGGCTCCCTTGAGATATTTTTGGCACTGGATTGGAAGGAGTTTATTGCATCAGTAAAAGAATCTGTTGTTCAGATAAGGCTCAGTTGAGACAAGAAGTGTAGTGAGAGGGTTTTATTTAAATACTGTACTAGGTTTATTTATAACTAGGAGTAAGGCCCGTTGTGGGAAGAAATACAACAGGCTCTAGAAAGAGGCTCCAGGTGAGTGTCCCGGCTGTGGGTGGTGGGGCAGCAGAGGGAAGGGGAAAATAGAGGGAAGCGAGCCATGTTTATTTCCTTCTGCTTAGCTATAAGGCAGAACTGTCTCAAGTCATTTTGCTGCCCCAAGTGGGTAGTATGGGAGGAGAGCCACATGGTAACAGGTACGGTTCCCTCCACCCCTGACTTATGCTGATTTGGGGCTATGTAGTGGCAGCTAAGATAGAAAAGCACCTCCTCCTATGCCATGTTTTCTGAGTTCCAAGGGTATGGAAAGCAGTTCCATAGCCAGTTACAGGTTGCCAACTCTAGATGGGGAAATGCCTGTAGATTTGAGGGGTAAAGCCTGGGGAGGGAAGGGTCTGGGGTAGTGAGGGAGCTCAGCAGGATACAATGCCATAGAGTCCAGTGCCCAAAGCAGCCATTTTGCCCAGGAGAACTGATTGTGGTCCTCTGGAGATCAGTTGTAATAGCTGGATATCTCCAGGTGCTACTTGGAGGTTGGCTTACATTGATTTGGGGCTATGCAGTGGCAGCTGATATAGAAAAGCATGTCCTCTGTGCCATGTTTTCTGGGTTCCAAGGATCTGGAATGCAGTTCCATAGACAGTTACAGGGTTGCCAACTCTGGGTTGAGAAATACCTGTAGATTTCAGGGGTAGAGCCTGGGGAAGGTAGAGTTTGGGGATGGGGAAGGACCTCAGCAGGGTATAATGCCATAAAGTCCACTGCCCAAAGCTAGAGGTGCTCACACCTAGAGCTGGGGCTTTCCCTCTAAGGCAATGCTGTGTTGGGGCAGCTCCTGGGGAATCACCCTTCAGTCAAGCATGGTGCTTGGGGGTGCAGCCAACCCTTTGCCACAGCCACTGGCAAGAGGGATGGTTGGTTGGATATCTTGCCTGCCACCACTTCAGCCCCTCAACATAATTGTCAAGGCTCTGGTGATACAGACCTTGGGCTGGCCCTCACTCTCATCCACCTCAGTGCCCTTCATCCTTTGTTTCACCATTACCCAAATCATACCATTGCTCACTTCCTCTATGAGGGTTTCAGGTAGTTTTTTCTAATCTTATTTACAGACCCCAAGAGATGCCTAAGATGGCTGTGACTAAAGTCACTAGAGTGCACTGCTGCTAGGGTTGCAGGCCCCTTCAGCTCCCCTTCCACCTTATATCTGACAGCATCACCCTTGGGGTGGTTCCTATGAAGGCCCTAGATGAATTCAGACTCATCCACCACCTCTCCTACCTAAACGTATTGGCCATCAACGAGGCCATCCCTCAGGAGTTTAAGGCTCTACCACCCAAATAACTTACTTGTAGATACTATTTGATTCTGTTCATGGTATCTCCCACCTGCCAGATGACAAGCTGTCCTTAGCACTCAGAGCCTTCTTTGGCAAAATGTGCATTGACTTCTCAGAGCAAAAAGTGGGCAGCAACTCCACACTGATCTTCAAGCACATGGCCCTGCTCTACTTTGCTTCCTTGAAGGCAAAAGGCCTAGCACCCAGAACCACAGGCATTCACTTGTCAGCCCATGCAATTCTTTCCTTGCTTAGCAAACCACTGAGTTCTGGAGGCAAAGCACCCCCCAGCTCCCATCACCTGCAGGCCCATCTCTATTCTGGTCCCTAAGGGGCTGTTGCATTAACTTCACTTTGCTAGTGTGAGTTTGAAGTTGCCCTGTTCCAGGCTGCATTCACACTAGCCTTCTATGGGCCCCGCCACAACAGCAAGTTGGTCTTGGTTTCACACCAAGATCGATCAGAATGGGCCCTCAGGTGATAGAACATCTCCACATAACTTGAGCTCCTCTTTGTTCTGCAAAAGTCCAAAATAAACCAAAAAGGGTATGAGACCTCTGTGCCTGTGGAAGAATGGGTGTCAACGTGGTAAATAGGATTCAATGTGGCCAAATGCAAAATGATGCACATTGGGGCCAAAAATCCTAACTATAAATACAAGTTAATGGGATCCGAACTGGCAGAGACAGACCAAGAGAGAGATCTTGGAATCATAGTAGATAATGTACTGGAAATGTCGAGACAGTGTGTGACTGTGAGGGGGGGAAAGGCCAACGCTACGCTGGGGATTATTAGGAAGGGAACTGAGAACAAATCAGCCAGTATCATAATCCCCCCTGTATAAATCGATGGTGCGACCCCATTTGGAATTCTGTGTGCAATTCTGGTCACCACACCTCAGAAAGGATATTATAGCATCGGAGAAAGTGCAGAATGTTGGAAATGGGTGAGTTACAAGGTCCAGATTCCAGCCATTATAGGATTAACCTGTTTACCTTCTATGCTGTTGTTTAGACTGACCTGGAAGGAAATCTGACAGACAGCCAATGTTAGAAAAGCCCACAAAAATGAATGGTATTGATTGGTTAATGTATTCAGGTGATTTCCTTCTAGAGGTCAAAAAGAAGGAGGATTCTCCATTGTTGAGTGACCATGTGTTTGTAGCAGCAACATGTAAAAATCTAGCTCTAGATATCTCTTTTATTTTGTAGGTTTCCTGTGTACCCTATCCTTTAGAAATAAAGATTTTTAAACAGAAATAAATGTCTCCTCTCCAATGAAGCAAAAATCCATTGCAAACTCTGAGTATTTTGTAGGTTTGACTATTTCCCCCAACATTCCACATTGAACTTTCCCCTATTTTTGACTATTTTCCCCAACACAGAAAAGGGCAACTAGAATGATAAAAGAGTTGGGACATTTTCCCTATGAAGAAAGGTTAAAGTGCTTGGGGTTCTTTAGCTTGGAGAAACAATGACTGAAGGGCGACATGATCAAGATTTACAAGATTATGCATGGGACAGAGCAGGTAGAGAAAGAAGTACTTTTCTCCCTTTCTCACAATACAAGAAGTAAGTAGCACTCAATGAAATTGCTCAACAGTTGGGTTAGAATGGATAAAAGGAAGTACCCTTCTCCCAAAGAGTGATTAACACATGGAATTCACTGCCACAGGAATTCCTGTCAAAGAAAAGATCCACCACTTTTCACTGGTAAAGTTGTTTTTGTCTAGCTGGATAATCGGGGCTTCTAGAGGATCATAATGGGTTACATGATTAGTGATAAGAACATAAGAGAAGAACATAAGAGAAGCCAATGGTGGATCAGGCCAATGGCCCATTGAGTCCAACACTCTGTCACACAGTGGCCAAAAATACCAGGTGCCATCAGGAGGTCCATCAGAGGGCCAGGATACTAGAAGCTCTCCCACTGTTGCCCCCCCCCAGCACCAAGAATACAGAGCATCACTTGCCCCAGACTGAGAGTTGTTATCTATACCTTGCGGCTAATAACCAGTCATGGACCTCTGATCCATATGTTTATCCAATCCCCTCTTGAAACCATCCATGCTTGTAGCCACCACCGCCTTCCACATTGCTTCCCCAGCAGGCAAGCTGGGTGGATGGTTGGTTCCATCAACCAATAGGCGGATTGCCCAATGATGGATCCATGTCCTATGCTGTGCTAACGCTCCTATGGTTGTGTTTGATGAAAGTTGTGGCCTGTTTGTTCTCCAGCTATGCTGTATGCTTCTTTTATTCCTTTTTGGCCCTCACTCCCTCCCCATCCCCTAGGACCACAATTACTGTTGCTATTAAAGTGCTCTGTTGTCCAAATGCAAAACATGTATTTTTTACTGTATGTAATCTACTGTGATTAATTAATAGGGTTTCCATAAGCCAGAAGAGATGTGGCAGCACTTAACACACGATCTACTTTACTGTATGAATTTATCAGAATTCTGTTCTGATTCTTTTTTTTCCTAGAGGAGACCAAGAAGTGATAGAGAAGTACAGAATAGTATACAACTAATTCCCTTATTCTAACCCCTACACAGAAAAATTACAGTGAAAGTTTCATAACAGGATTCACATCAAACCTGTCTTGGCCTCAACTCCTACCCCATTTCTATAATTTTCCCTGAAAGAATACCCAAAATGTGTTTTTTTTCTGTTCATACTTGAGGAAGTGTGTTCTGAATTTTGAAAGCTCTTTGAAATAAATGTTGCAGATCATTAAGATTCCACTGGATTTTTATTTTATTTTGCTATGACAGACTAATATGGCTATCCCACTATAGTGATCATGGATTGGATAAACATCCCTTCATCCTTAGATGTCTACCAAAGGCACAGCAACAGTATTCCTGCTGTCTCTACTTAGCACCTAAGCTAGGGATAGGTTGCCAGCCTCCAGGTGGAGGCTGGAGATCTCCCGCTTTTACAACTGATCACCACCCGACAGAGATCAGCTCCCCTGGAGAAAATGGCTGCTTTGAAGGGTAGATTCTATGGCATTGTACCATGCTGAGGCCCCTCCCCTCCCCAAACCCTACCATCTCCTGGACCCACCCCCAAAGTCTCCAGGTATTTTCCAACCCAGACCTGGCAACCATTTCCTAGGGACCAGGCATAATTATCAGAACTCCAAACCCTGTGAAACAAACAAAAACAAGGGCCTCTTCCAAGCCAGTCTGAAGGGAATTCAAAACATTCATTTTCAGTTACTATGGAGACATTACTGCAGTTGCTGCAGCAAAAAAAACCCACCTGCAACTTTAAGCTTCTTTGTTCAGCCCTTATTCCCTGCACTATTCCCTACCACCCTTCTCTTTCCTGATTTTAAGTTCTTCTCATTCATTCACCAGTCCAACAGGCTAGGTTTGATTTTTATTTCAGGTGTTCTCTTTTGGTCAAAAATTTCCAATTCAGAAAGGAAGTGATGGGGGAAAAAACAGAATGTCTACTTTAAAATAGTTGCTGATCACTTTTATTCTCGCATTATATAATGGACCAATGACCAAACTCCTCCTAATATCTCTACCAGTAAAATCCATGCATACAAAATGGAAGATAATAATGAATAAAAGTAAATGTATAATGAATAACAATGTTCCCTTTATATTTCCAGCATGATCATCATCAGTAGAACACTGACAAAAATGTGGAACATCAGGTGGGGTAGTTTTAGTTAAAAGGGAAAAAAGCAGATCCCGTTTTAATTCTTTTTTCTTTCTTTTACTATTTATTCAGGATTTGGAAACTGTCGACCAAAGAGTCACAGAAATTGGCTTTGAGGTTTTATCTCATTATATTAGGAACTAAGGCTTGTCTCAAAAAGTACTGAAGTAACACTGAAAATTTATTTCTGCACACCTGCAGGAGGTGGAAGGAAGACATATGAAATATTAATTTAATGAAAACTATGAAGTGGTATGAAGTAGGGACTATATTCTTCAAACAACTTCAACAATCACCAAGTGACGAATGTATGGTTTTATAATACCT
The DNA here is from genome assembly GCA_029233225.1 of Lepidodactylus listeri. Lineage (NCBI taxonomy): Eukaryota > Metazoa > Chordata > Lepidosauria > Squamata > Gekkonidae > Lepidodactylus > Lepidodactylus listeri. The sequence goes on along the minus strand of JARCFY010000001.1, from coordinate 108,817,698 downwards.
ATGATGAGAGTTAAATTAGTGCAGCTGCTCCAAGGCATACTAAATTTTACTAGTCTGGCCTAAAGATTCCTTCAATATTTATTAAATAAATATTCAGTAATATTTCCCCCTTTACTTTTCTTCAGGTATACCTTGTTTGAAACAGGGTAGACATCAGTCGGTGCTGACAATACTTTTGTTTTCCCATGTGCTGACATTCACAGATTTTACCTTACCAGAAAAACCCACCCTATTTCTGAATATTTTTCTTATCTCCATATGTGTAACATCCGTTCAAAATTTACTAGTGATAAAATATTTCATTAAAGCTTCAAACAAAGATAGAATTCAGTGATCAGTTTGCCATTCCATCATATTAATGATGGCAACAAATATATGATATTGTCTAAAACAGACCATTAATCCATCTGACCCAATGTTGTCTACTCTGTCTGGTAGCAGCTATTCAAGAATGTTTCCAAGCCCATCTGACATCCTTTTAACTGGTGATTCCAATAACTAAATCTGTTACTGTTTGCTTGAAAAGTACGTGTTCTTCCATTGATACATGGTCTTTAAAGGGATGGGGCTATACAAAGGCACCCTATGGAGTAGAAAGCAAACGTCCTGTTTATTAAGCTGGTATTTTGACCATCTAAGTAATTTTTGTGATGATTCACCATGCTGTTCTTATCTGAGAGGAAGTGGGGGATCTGCATGTGAGAAAGGGCATGCCCACTAGCTCCTTTCCCCCTTATCATACAGGGTAGATTGCTGTCACTCAAACTACACCCTTTCCTGGCTATTAGTGGTGTGCTGTATGTGGGTGTTAGGGGCCACACACACACACACACACATCACCTGCTAACTAAGTCTAGCCTCGTGAGGAGTTTTGATCTATGCATGGATGAATAGCAAGCAGTTTTTGGTAAGAATCTTTGGTCACAGTCCATTTTTTAAAAAAAGATATTTATTTACTAACAAACAGTTGTAATTTCTAGGAGCACAGAAGCATAGAAACTTCATATCTGGCCTAAGTGTTACAGAAATAAATCTAAATAAATAAAAGCAAGAAGCTAAGTAGGCTGGACAAATCACTGGTTTCATCTTGGAATTCCATTCTAAGGAATGGACACAAGCAAAGCTGGAACTGTGAAACAGAAGCTAGTCAAGGCAGATTTCACTTGATTTCTCCCTTTTCCCTTGTCCTTGGCTTATATGTCCTTCACATCCTTCCAGGCATTCAGCAATTATCACCCCACCATCAACCTGACAATGAACTAATCTATGCAAGAAATACACTTTCTGGACACTACTATAAGATGGACACATAGGCTGTGGTCACACGGTCATTTTGAGTGGGTTTCACCGCTGTTCCCTCTAACATTTAAAATTGCTGAACAGACGCCCACATCCGCCTCCCGCACTAAAGCGGGCTCAGTCGGGCAATCCTCCCGGTTCCCTAGTGAGTTTTCCGACACCAGGAAAATCAAGTACTTTCCAGGTATTTGCACTTTAAATCCACACTTTACCTGTCTGGACAGCCATCTCTCACAATGATTGTGATTAGGTTGTCTGACCATTCTTTGCGCAATGAGGTTTCCCCCTCCCCAGCTTCCACCTTTGTGAGCATGAGCAATCCTGCACTGAATAAATCCAATATTTAAACATTTGAGCGCACATATAGACTCCAACGCTTGGTAGTACATCAGGGGTTCATTTTGTTCACTGTCTCAAGCTTGTTCCTCTGCCAGGCATGGAGGTCATGGTACTGCCCACCCCAAGAGTCCCTGAAACTGCAGCGTTAGGAGGGAGGGCACCCCCAGCACCAGGAACATGCCCAGCTTGCCAGCCATGTTGGGCTGGGGCTGGTCCCACTGTCTGGAGACAGGCAGCAGGAAGCAGCGTGGAAAGTTACTTGGGGGAGGAGAGGCAGGCAGGCGGGCAAGGAAGGGCCAAGTGGGCTGGCAGGCGGGTGGGTGGCGGAGAGAGATGCAGGGGCTGGCTGCATTCTGCCCATCTGGCAGGCTGGGGGACTGTGCCATGGAGCCCAAGCACAAGTTGCTGGCCCAGTGTCACCAGAGCCTGGCACAGGCCATGATCAAGGTGGACTGGGTAGTCAAGCTGCTGGAGACACCAAGTGCAGCAGCCACTGCCACCTTCCCAGGTGAAGCCTCTCCAAGAGCACCTTTCCCAGCCGCCTCTTGGTCCCCAGCTCTCCCCACGACACTGAGACTTTCTGTCCCTCCGAGCTGCTGGCAACATTTCCAGGGGGCCCTCAGTTAAAAGATAAAGCCTAGGAATGAGTACATTTTTAAAAAATACTTAGGGAATCATCTTACTCCAAACTGTTCCCCAAGCAAAACAGAAAAGCATCTAATGTTTATTATTTATTATTTGTTCACTGTTGGGGGGGACCTGCAAGTTCAGGTGGGGGCAGTGATTCAGCCGTGTGCATATGCGCATGCACAAAGCAATTTTTTAAAAAACCTCATGCTGCTATGTAGATGGTGCTTAGAGCCTTGTTGCAGAATGCTTGCGGTTCAGGGAAGGATGTGTGATCATCCCAACCCGAAAAAAATATTCCTGATCAAATCTATAGCAGGAAGAAATTGCAATTAGTTTGCCGTGTGACCACAGCCATAGACACCACCTTATACCAGAAACCTACTGACCAACAAACATACCTACATGCCTCCAGTTACCATCCTAAGCATACCAAACAATCCATTGAATAGAGCCAGGCTCTATGATACAGCCGCATCTACTCCAATCCCACAGACAGAGATTCTCACTTGAGGGATCTACAACAAACCTTTCCGGAAATAAACTATCCACCTGAAGAAGTCAAGAAACAGATTAACAAAGCCAGGATGATACTCAGAGAAAACCTGTTGCAAGACAGGCCCAAAAGACACAGTAACAGAATACCACTAGTGGTCACATACAGCTCTCAACTCAAAATAATTCAACACATCATCAGTGACTTACAACCTCTACTGGATAATGACAGTTCTCTTTCACAAGTACCTTTTCACAAGCAAACCTTTTCTAGTGCACAGACAGCCCCCAAATCTCAAACAACTCCTCATCCACAGTAATACAACATCTAATTTAAACATGGACATTGGTACCAGAACTTGCAAACCCAGATGCCAGCTTTGCTATTACATATACTCAATTATTCACAAATATGAAATAGCTCTCAAAACAATACATTCCATTCATACAAAGGTGGGAAGCAGAAAATTTCACATCTGGCATTCAATATTGCTTCCAACTCTTAACAAAGTTTCAACATATAATGGAGTGACTCATATAGCAGGGCAACAGTGCATTCTGTCCCAACTATTCAATCAATGTTTACAATGTACATGAATATAATTACCACTGACAAGATTCCTAGGTTTCTTTCTTGTTGCAAACTATCTTCAGAGTGTGTCAATAGTTGTTGTTGTTCAGTCACACAGTCGAGTCCGACTCTTCGCAACCCATGGACCACATCATGCCAGGTCCTCCTGTCTTCTGTCGTGCTCCAGAGTTTGCTTAATTTCATGTTTGTTGCATCGATAACACTGTCTAACCATCTCATCCTTTGCTGTCCCATTCTTCTTTGACCTTCAATCTTTCCCAGCACCAGGGTCTTCTCCAGTGAGTGCTCCCTTCACATTTGGTGGCCAAAGTATTTGAGTTTCAAGTTCAGTATCTGGCCTGCCAGGGAACAGTCAGGGTTGATTTCTTTTAGGATTGACTGATTTTATCTCCTTGCAGTCCAAGGGTCTTCTCCAGCACCATAATTTGAAAGAATCTATTTTTCAATGCTCGGCCTTCCTTATAGCCCAACTCTCGTAGCCATACATCACTACTGGAAATACCATGGCTTTGACTATATGGACTTTTGTTGTCAGGGTGATGTCTCTACTTTTTATTATGCTGTCTAGGTTTCCCATCACTTTCCTCCCAAGGAGCAGGCGTCTTATAATTTCATGGCTGCAGTCAGAGTCTGCAGTGATCTTGGATCCCAGGAACTTGAAGTCTGTCACTGTTTCCATGACTTTCCCTTCTATTTGCCAAGGAGTGATGGGGCCGGATGCCATGATCTTAGTTTTTTGATGTTGAGTTTCAAGCCAACTTTTGTGCTTTCCTCTTTCAAGCGTGGCAAGAGGCTCTTGAGGTCCTCTTCACCTTCTGCCATTAGAGTGGTATCGTCTGTATATCTAAGATTGTTGATGTTTTTCCCAGCAATCTTAATTCTGGTTTGTGATTCATCCAGGCCGGCATTTCGCATGATGCATATAAATTAAATAAGTAAGGCCACAATATGCATCCTTGTTGTACTCCTTTTCCAATGCTAAACCAATCAGTTGTTTCATATCCGGTTCTAACTGCTGCTTCTTGACCCTTATACAGGTTTCTCAAGTGACACGTGAGGTGGTCTGGTACTCCCATCTCTTTAAGGACTTGCTATAGTTTGTTGTGATCCACACGATCAAAGGCTTTAGCATAGTCAGTGAAGCAGAAGTAGATGTTTTTCTGGTACTCTCTTGCTTTCTCCATAATTCAGCAATTGTTGGCAATTTGATCTCTAGTTCCTCTACCTCTTCGAAACCCAGCTTGTAATTCTGGCAGCTCTCTATCCACGTACTGCTGAAGCCTAGCTTGTAGGATCTTGAGCATGACCTTCCTAGCATGTGAAATGAGTGCAATTGTGTGATAGTTTGAACATTCCTTGGCATTGCCCTTCTTTGGGATTGGAATGTGAACTGGCCTTTTCTAGTCATGTGGCCACTGTTGTGTTTTCCAAATCTGCTGGCAAATTGTATCAATTAATAAGATGTGTCAATAGTAGCACATCTTAATTCCACTGGAACTAATATTAAAACATTTTAATATTTGGACAATACTATGGTCCTATTATAACATAAGATTAGATATCAAGATTCATTTACCCAATAATATTTATCCAGCCAATTTTTTACTAAATCAAGAAATAACAGCATCTTCTCTCCTGATGCAGTTAGCAAAAGATTCTCATGTTACAGAGGAACCGCTCTCTATTCATAGACTGAGCCAAAAAAATTGCTAGCATCTGTGTTGTGTGGGTCTCTGTTTACTTAAAGGAGCCATTCTACATTAAATCTAATTAGATAAAACTGGACAATTCTAAAGATTGACTGAGCCCATAATCTGTGTGGGCCCTAAATGTATAAATCCATTGTGCCTCTTGTAGCAATAGTATTTGTTGTGCATTCATAATTCTATAAGGTTGAGGTTCAAATTTAAACCTAAAAAAATCATGTCTGTTGCTGAATGTTGTTTTTCAATAAAACTGAATGCTAATGGAGCTTTATAAATTTTATTATTTATTCTAGACTTATGTTCCAACATACATTGTCCAATGGTTCTTGTAGTACTCCTAATGTAGAGCAGCTGACAAGAGCAGACCACTACATACACTAAGGCCCAATTTACACCTCCCCTCTGAATTAGTTTGACTGCTGTCTTTTCCCAAGCTCATTTCACGCTGGTTTCAAATTTCACTCCAGGGGGTCTGAAGAGTACTAAGCAACAGCATTTGTTTAAAGCAGTATAATGCTAGCTTGACCACAGGAGGGCAATTAACAAATGTAAACATTAATTTATAAACTAGAACAAGTATGGTTTGAAACTAGAAACAGGTATAGACAGTTTTTTTTGAAACTAGAATTATTCTAGTTTGAAAAGTCAGATGTAAATTTGACCTAATTGTCTGCTACTACAGGTGACTGGTGAATTGTCTTAATTTTACTGAACCCAAGGGATGTCTAAACTCTTTTAAGTCATGTGCCAATTCACAAACAGAACAATGCCCACAATGGAAATGTCCTAAAACTCCTTAAGTGTTTTGTGGTTTGTGCAAGAAAATCTGCTCTGAGTAAATAATCCCTAAAGTTTTCAGTTCATTTGAAGCCAGCCATAGGAACATTTTGGCAGTAGTAGCTGGAGATGTAAAATTCATTTTTTCCCAAAGTTAACATTATTAGAGGTCTAAAGTTAATATTTAAAAGTCAAATTTAGAATAACTTTAACTTGAAATGTACATAACTGCAAACACAGCTGAGAATGAATCTCTGTGATATAATACTTTAGCACTGAACTGAGCAAGGAACTGTTGTTTCAGGAAATTATTGGTTGGAGAGCAAGAAAAAGGTCTACAAAATATGCTGGTTCAACAGTGAAGTAGTCTCAGGACAGATGGCAGGGTTATTGTGTTTTCAAATTGTATGAACTGTGAATTTGAAGTCAGAAAGAAGCCCAAGGCAGCTTTTTTTGATGTACCAGTTTTAGCAAAAATGAAATATAGCCTACTTGAAATATTGTACACTTCCTATCAGTTTCATGTGTAAGAATCTGTTTCATTATGATATGTCAATGCATTAAGGCATCAAGATATGACCCTAATTATGTTTCCAATAAGAGGTTCAAGTCAGACCCATATTATAGTGTTATTTTTCGGTTTGCTTTTTTTAAACTGTATATATTTTCATTATATTTATTAACGTTGTAACCTGCTTTGGGTCCCTTCGGTTAGTAAATAAATAGACTAAATAAAATAAAGTTTGGAGCAATTCTCAATAGCTTCCACATTAAGTGATTCCACATTAAATTATAGTTGTGGGTAAGGAAAATTTTCTTCAGTTCAACAGCGTAGCTTTCTTACTTTTCCCATGAAAGTCAGTAGAGTTCATTGACTACTGTGGAATAAAGTTAACAGGTCCATAGAATGTTTCAAATGGCAAATCTACTCCCTCCCCAGATGAAGGGGAGCTATAGTGTCTTCATTCTGTCAACTACAGAACCAGGATGAATGTTCAAAGTAGTGTCAGAAAGGGAATGTCAGGGTGCAGTCACACACACTAATTAATCCACATTCAATCCACTTTCAATGCACTTTCAAATTGAATTTTGCCAGTTCACACAGTAAAAATCCAGTTGGAAAGTGCATTGAAAGTGGACTGAAAATGGATTATTTAGTGTGTGTGACTGCAGCCTCAGTTTCAGCCCCATTATACCCTATGGGCCATTGAAATCAATGGCAAAAACTCATAGGGTATATGAGGGGCTGGAGGAAAGGGGGTTTGAGGGAGAGGCTCCAAACTTGCAGGATAGCTGCTGGGGCCTCTCCTTGAAATACCCACCAAGTTTCAAGAAGATTGGACCACGGGGTCTAATTCTATGGGCCCCAAAACAGGTTGCCCCATCCCCTCCATTGTTCTCTATGGTGGGAAAAAATGTTACTTTTTTCCCACCATAGAGAACAATGGAGGAAATGGGGGCAACCCGTTAGGAGGCCTGTAGAATTGGACACCCTGGTCCAATCTTCTTGAAACTTGGTGGGCATTTGGGGGGAGGTCCCAGAAGCTACCCTGCAAGTTTGGAGCCTCTGCCTCAAACCCCCTCCCCTACAGCCGCTTTTAAAGTTGCTGCTGAATTTCGGCGGCAATTCAGTGGCGAGCCGAATCAGATCAGAGAATCTGATTCAGCCCGTGGCTGCCCTATTGCCCTTCCTGAGCTGGCGGAGCTGTGCTCCGCCTCGCTCCGGCCCCAAAGGACCCCTGGTCTCAGGACAAATGGCAGGGTTATCTTCTTCACTGGTCTCAGGACATATGGCAGGGTTATCTTCTTCACTGTGTGACTTTTCCAGCAACCTAGTATGTGTAGCAACTGGAACTATCGACTGGCTCTGTGGTATGATGATCAAAGCTCCTGATTGCATAGATGCAAAAGATATGCATAAATAGGGGTGGGCACGAGCCAGCTGATGAATTAAAATTCATCATGCATTTTGGCCAGTTTGTGGTTCATGAAGCAATGTTCACAAACTGAGCCTTGAGCTTTCATGAATTTTGATGCTCTTCATGAAAAACAACTGTTTGGTTTAAATGGCTGGGACCCATTCAAACCACTGGTTTCAGCTCCCCACAAAAAGCTACAGGGAGCAGAAAGCAGGGTTTAAATGGCTCTGAGCCTGCCCAAGAAAGTTTTCTCCATGTGCCTCAACTGTTTAAAGGGGGTTTCTTCGGCAGCACTTGGTGGCCGAAGAAAGCCCCTTTAAATATCTGAGAGGTGCCAAGGAGGTTGTGCCTGTGGCTCAGCTGTTTAGATAGGAAACAGCTGAGCCACAGGGGCAGTCTGCACCTGCAGCTCACCTTTTAAAGGGGCTCTTTGCAGCCTGCCCCTGAGGCTAGCTGCCCCAGAAAGCCCCTTTAAATACCTGAGCCACACTGGCCTTTGATGTGAAACCCCTAAGCCTCTGGGGCAGCCTGCTCCCCCAGCTCAGCTGTTTAAAGGGGGTTTCTTGGGCAGACTGCCCTGGGGCTATCTGCCCAAGGAAGCCCCTTTAAACAGCTGAGCTGTGCTCAGCAGTGTACCCCGTGGCTCAGTTGTTTAGATGGGAAAGTTTCTTGGGCAGCCTGCCCCTTTAAACAGTTGAGCTGCAGGAGCAGGCTGCCCCTGCAGCTCAGCTGTTTCAGGCACAAACTCACAAACCCGGTTAAGTTTGTAAGTGAACCAACTGGGTTTGTAGGGTTTGTGGTTCAGTTAGTGGTTTGCCCACAAACGATGAACCGAACCACATCCCTATTGTTACTTGCTTGACTATCGCACCCATTGCACTTTACAATATTATTCATTTACAAAATTTATTCCCTGCCTTTTTGCCTTTGTAAGGGCCCCCAAAGTGGGTAACCAATTTTAAATGCTTTGATATTTCCACAAATATATTTGTTAGTGTTTTGAACCTACTTCCTAAAAAATCATCCTTTTCTCGTCCATTATTTTAGTTCTTCTGTTGTGATTGTGAATTTGGTTTATCCTCTGCTTTACTTCAGACCAAATTAATGCTCCAGACTTTTTTATTCCATTGCTTGCACATGGTCTGCAAACATAATGAATATCAGAATATCCAAGATGTCACAGAATAGTTGATCTTTTTATATTCTGTGTGTGTGTGTGTGTGTGTGTGTGTGTTTCATGTTGCTGTGTAGTCTGCTTTATTGCTGTATCTTTAGGCTTTCAATTTTTATTTGGTGTATGCTGAGGTAAGCGTGGATTAAAGATGCAGGAGAGTTGAAGTATTTTCATATATACATCTTACCGACTAACCATCCACAAAACTTATTTTTGAAGTGGCCAACAGATTATACAACTAAAATTAATTAGCCAAAAGCTACCAAGCTTCTACCTAAGTTTGCAACCCTTAATAATACAGGTTTAACTAGAGCTGCTGTCTTTCTGGGTGTCTTGCCAGCCTCTGATAATGCAGAATGTTCAAATGCTGCAGCAGTTTAAATGTATTATTTAAATATTCACACTTGAATAATTCTGGAATAAAAAGTACATTTACCCTAAAGCATTGCTGAGTTTTAAAAAATAATAATATTTCCTTTTAAAAGGATGAATTGTGAAAGTTTCCAGTTGAACAAAACTGTGAGAAGTATTGCAAATGCCCTATGTCCAAATCCTATCAATTCCCATAGTCGTTTGTTAAGAATGAACAGAATGTGCAGTTTCCACACAACACTCCCAAACAGTACATTTGTAATTCAGATTTGGCTCACAATGCATACATTTACATTTTATAATGACTTCTGCAGACTAAAAATCCTAGAATGAAGCAGATTTTCCCCTGTTACCATTTTTTTAAAAGCGGTATCCTGGTAGTCAGAGCACAACTTCTATTTTCATCATTATCTACAATGAGAAACAGTGTGATTATGCTGTGGGCACCTTATGAAATGAAGGCCCCCAGTTCTTCCCCATTCATTTTTAAAACAATCTTGTAGCTGAGATTTCAAATGTAAATGGAGTAAGAATCAAATTAGATTTGACAGCTACACTTCCATGTGTTTAAACACAGAATTTCTCCAGTCATATAGAAAAGTGGCAGGGAGATCAATGTCAGAAGCAAATCCTCTCCTGTCCATGGCTTATATCCTTGAAGCCTACTCCAGGCAATTTCCTTACAGCTAGGACTTCAGTATCAGTAACACTGGCTGTCAGAAATGCACCTGGGGAAGAGGGCTGATGCACAGAGAAGAACACCACAGAGGAAAGGTGTTCCTATTCCATCATTCATTTACCTTGTTCATTATGTCCCACTTCCCCAAGCTGTGAGATGTTAAAGGGGGGAGTGTGTACATAGGTTGATTCCCTTTGGAAAGAGCACTGGACACATGGTATTTGCTTTATTTAGTTAGTTGAAGCAAGGAGGACTCATACAAGGCAGCAGCTCCCATATGAGATCCCCAGGGAGGGAGGGAGGGATCCTGTATCAACATGCTTCAACCAATTCTTTCAGTATCTGTCTGCTTCTCTCTCTCTCTCTCTCTCTCACACACACACACACACACACACACACACACACTTATCTAAAACTGTGAGCCAAAGCAGACGTGACCAAGAGATACTGTTAGGTCTAGTTACTCACCCTATGTTACTCTCCTGCCCATATCCCACAGCCATACTGTCCCATAATCTCTGATGGGCTGTTTGAATACAGCTATTAAAGCCAGCTTTGGGTAGCAATTTAAGTGTCAGAATAGTATCTAGAAGACCCAGGTTCAAATCCCCACTGTGCTATGAGATTTGCTGGATGATTGGACTTGCACACGAGACAAGTGAGTTGGAAGGAGGACAACCCAAGTCTGCCCAACCTGAGCAGTGGTGGTTTATTTCAAGCCTGCTGACATTCTTGCAACACAGTTACAGACAGCTACGTCAGCATTCAATACACAGTACAGTAAGAGAATCATTATAAGGATTTTAACATGAGGAGATAGTCTGTTATTTGCCAAAGGGATTTGCCAGTAGCCAAAGGGATTTGCCATTGTTCATTGTGTAGCAAAGAGGGGGGAGAAGCATGGACTTTGACCCGGCTAACATCCCAGTCTCAGATCTTCCCTACATCCCACTCTTTTTTGTTTTTTAATGCAAGGGGGGTGTCCAGGCCAGGTCTCTGTACCAGATCTCTCATTCGATGTGTCGTCAAAGAGATCTGGCAAGAACCGGGTCTGTGGGCATAGAGTAGGCAGGCCAGGTCTCTGTATCAGATCTCTAATTCGATGTGTCGTCAAAGAGATCTGTCCAGAACCTGGTCTATGGGCATAGGGTAGGCAGGCCAGGTCTCTGTACCAGATCTCTCATTCGATGTGTCGTCAAAGAGATCTGGCACGAACCAGGTCTGTGGGCATCCGAAAGTTATCATGGGGTAGGCGAAGTTCTTTGGGGTAGCTAACCGGCAAAGTTGACACAGGCTAGAGAGACATTGTAAACCACAGCAAAATACAATTCCCAATACAGCAAACAACACACAATATTGAATAATCTGGCCCAACCACCCAGTGGGGATCCAGCTCCATAGAGCTGCCCACCAGGCAGGCAGGATATCTTGTTTGATGGACTCTGCCAGGGCATGCAGATTCTGGATTTGACAATGGACCGCCTTGGAGTTGTCAGTGAGATTGAAGCAACACATACCATCCAGTTCCTCACAACCATGATGGTGTAACAAGAGCAAATAGTCAATTGCGGCACGGTTCTGCAACGTGGCCTGGCGCAGCACGGCTTGTTCCTCATTTAACAGTGCCAGAGCCTGAGAGGTAGCATTGATGGTCTTGGCAAGGTTGCAGGCTACGGCAGTAAGGGCACGGTGGTTAATAACCGTCAAAGCAGGCATCCCTACAAGAGAGGCGGCCAAGGCCACATATTCGGCTTGGCTTAACAGCCCAATGGAAGGGTTACACTGTTCGTTGAGGGGGGCGGCTTCCCGTCGCCGCCGGCTGCTAGGAGGCACAGGGTAGTGCCATTAAGCTGCTCACGGGAAGGCAAGGCTACAACCAGGCGGCTGATGCAACAAGAGGTTCTTGGGAGATTTGCGGGGATGTAGTTGAAGGTTTTCCATCCGCAGGTGAAAAACCACCCTTCGGGGAGCATGGTATAACTGTGCCTGTGTTGACTAGTGTCCCTCCCGAATCCCAACTTGGCTGCACAGTTAAGGTCCCAGACAGAATAGTTTTTTTCCTAAATCCACACACTCTGGCTTGCCTCGACAGGCGTCACCAGATGAGACATGAAGACACATGGTTCCATTTGGGGAAATCACATGAGGGGTAGCGAGTTCAAGTCCACCAGCTGGGACCCAAGAAGACTGTGGTCCCCACTGGTGGGAAGTGGACCCGAAAGCACAGTTTGAGGTGTCTGCCAGAAAACACCCGGTATAAGTGGCATGGGGTAGGGCTGAAAGGTTCTTTAAAACCTCCAGAGGGGTACAGACAGGAATGGCACAGCTAGGACATGCAGAAACGATGCGCTGTGCTTCAGAGAGAGAAAGTTTAAAATCAGCTGACAAGGCACGAGCATTTTGATGAAAAAATTGATGGCTCTCTAAAGCGTCAGAGAATAGTGGGTGCACTGCAGCATCAGCACGGGAATTGCCCTCAGTGAGAGACCCTGGAAGGCCGCTGTGACTTCGAATATGGGCCACAAAATACAGCTGAGTGCGAGCTGTTAATAAGTTTTGGAGAGTTAGAAAGAGACTAAGTAAGTTAGGGTCGATGCGCGGGGCGAGATATGCACCAGGAAGAGAGGTTAACAGTTTCACTACATACAATGAGTCAGAAATGAGATTAACAGCTTGAGGAAAGAGCTGAAAGGCAAGGATTATCGCAGCCAGCTCGGCACGTTGTGGAGAGGCCTGTAGTGCAGTGTACTGGGTTTTCCAATGGCCATGGAGCTGATAAGCAATGGCTCCCCGGAGCCTCCCCCCATCAGTAAAGACAGTGGGGGCTCCTTTGAGCGGAGAGGAAGACATCACAGAGATCAGGTGACAGGGTACAGATTGCATCAGAGCAAAGCGAGGATCGGGGGGGGGGGAAGTGATGAGCAGTTTCCCCCACAAAGTCAGCCAGAGCAATTTGCAGAGAAGGAGACACTAACAAGGCCGTTTGGAAATCTTGCTTAGTAAAAGGAAAAACTATTTTTACTAAATCTTGTCCAGCACGTTCTAAAACGCGCTGTCTGCCCTGTGAACAGAGCAGAGCCACAGCCTCCTGCAAGCATAACACATTTTTTGGTGGGCTGTGGCTGAGATAAAGCCACTCAATCAGGAAGACTGAGCCTCCATGCTCTACACCCAGCACTTCAGTTGGGGTTTGGGGTGTAGGCAAGAGGTATAGCTGGAAACCCGTATGGCTAGATGGGAGGCGATCAACCCACCGTTTTGACACAGCAGAATTGACTGCAGCAAGAGCTGCATGAGCCTGTTGTGGCACCGCAATGTGAGCACTGGGGTGCTTGCCATGCGTTAATAGGGAAAAGAGGGGGCCGAGGAGATGAGTGGGCAATGCAAAAAATGGACGGACCCAATTGATGGTTCCCAGCATTTGCTGCAGAGCTACCAAAGTTAGGGGGCTTGGAAAAGTGAGCTGGGGAACCAAGGGATGGGCCAGACAAAAGGATTTGAGGGCTGTGTCAACAAAATGCTGACAAAGAGAAGGTGAATTTAGCATGCCTTGAGGAAGGACAGTCCACTGAAAGCGTCATTTAACACTGGGACTGTGAATACAAAGCACTGCTGGTCTGGTGGATACAGGGGAATGGTAAAGAAGCAATCTTTCAAATCAATAATAAACAGTTGGAAATCAGCTGGAATTAAATTTGGGTTGGGCGTGCCACATTGCAGGGAGCCCATGGGCTGAATGCAGGCGTTCACTGCTCTCAGATCATGCAGAAGTTGCCATTTACCACTTTTCTTTTTTATGACAAACACAGGGGTGTTCCAAGGACTTGAGGAAATTTCAATATGGCCTGCAGCTAACTGTTCATTCACTAAACTTTCCAGAGCAGTGAGCTTATCCTGTGGCAGTGGCCACTGATCCACCCATACTGGGGTGTCTGTGAGCCAGTGCAAGGGCAGGGCAGTGGAGTTAGCCATCAAAAGTTAAAGTGGCTCCAAGCCGGGAAAGTAAATCTCTGCCCCAAAGGTTTACATGGACTGGCAACACAAAAGGGCGCAGTTGAACACGAGTCTCAGAATTTTGAAGAGAAAAGGTGATAAATGCTGCGCTTTGGCAAGCTGCCTGGCGTCCTCCCACCCCCCACACACTGGGGCACGTTTCCAGAGGCCACTCAGGGGGCCACTGATCCTCACCAATGACCGTAACGTCGGCACCGGTGTCCAAGATTCCCTTAAAGGGACGTCCTTGGAGCAAAAAGGTTTGCTGAGGTCTCTTCTCAGTGACAGTGGCGGTTAGGCCGAGAAGTGCTCCCTCAGGGCCAGGCGATCCCCCTCCACCTGTGGACGAAACACAGGGGAGGAAGATCAGCTGGGCTGGGACACTGCCGGGTGGAAGGGTTTGGGGCATATTGGCCCACAACTGAATGAAAATTTGCCCTGTGTGATTAGAATTGATGAGCCCAGGCACAATAAAAAGTCCTTGCTTCGCTGCTGAGGAGCGGGGCAAGACAAGACCCACAGTGTTTAATGGTGGTGGTCCTGCTACTTGGGAAGCAACAACTAAAACTTCATTGGGGTATTTGAACTGAACCTCCTCCTTTACAATGAGATCAATCCCTGGGGTCTCATTGGGGAGTCTTGGGCTTAAGCGAGGTTCAGTTCCTGGGAAGTCTCTGTTTGAACCGGGGCCAGAGACGGGCCCGATTGGTAGTTTCCCGAACGACAGTCTCTGGCCCAGTGAAAGCCTTTTCTGCATTTTGGACACTTAGTTTTAGGCTTTGCACCCTGGCTTGAAGAATTCTGACCACCTCCCCGCCTGGCACCCCCACCCGGGGCCCGACATTCTGCCCGAAAATGTCCCGTTCTCCCGCAATTGAAACACTTTCCTTGGGGCTTTTGGCCTTTCTGAAGTGCTGCTGCTAATAAACCGGCCTGATGAGCAGGCCCCCCAACATCTTGACATGCCTGAATCATTTCTGAAAGACTGGGATTCCTTCCAAGACCCTGTATAATCCGGCGGCACTCAGCAGTTGCATTTTCTTTGGCCAATTTTTGCATTAATTCAGCCTGTGCCTCTATATTGTCAATTTGGCGCTTTAATGCTTGTTGCAGGCGATTAATAAAATCCGGGTAGGGCTCAGTTGCCTTTTGGCGAATGGAGGAAAAGGACTGCAAGGGAGTGCCAGTAGGTGGGACTTTTTGCAATGCACGAAAAGCACACTCAGAGGAGACCCGAAGAGTGGCCTCAGGTAGAACAATTTGCTGATCTACCGGGGCAAAGAGGCCACATCCATAGAGTTGCTCTGCTGTGTATTGCCCTCCAGACTGAAGACCCCGGATCTGACATTGTTGCTGATATTCACTGTCCCATACCACATACTGTGCTGGAGTTAAGAGCATATGTATGGTGGTTTTCCAATCCTCTGGGACCAAGAGATGATTTCTCATGGTGGCCTCTAAAAGCCCTTGGACATAGGGACTGCCAAGACCCATGTCCCGGATCCCCTTGCGGAGTTCCATAAGCAAGTTATAAGGCAGGGGTTTGTACTCCATAATGTTGTGGCCATTGGCGTCCTGTTGACCAGTATAGTGAACAGGTCAGAGACTTAACATCTCAGTAAGATCTTCCAAATCAGCGTTCCCATGCTCCATCTCTGCCTCAAGGACCTGGCAGACCAGGTTCCCTGGGCGGTTGGCTGGTCCCCCGGTTGAATTACAAGTGGGGGCCATTGGAGCTGAAGGCTGTCCAGCTGGAGGACTGGGAACAGTGGGCAATGGGGCGGCCACCTGACAGACTGAATAAGGGGGAGGGTTGTCAGTTAATTTCATTTTTTCCTGAACGGGGCTATGCATCTCTACTGCATATCGAACCTGATGCCAGACATACAGCATCTCCACTGCTGCCCTCGGGGGGGAGTGAAGAGCCCTTCCAATTTTTTCCCACTGGCGTAGTTGTAGAGATCCCTCAAGAGGATACCAGGGGCACTCTTTTTCGATGATTTTCAAAAGAGTCTGTATTTGAGACAGGGTTGCAGACCCGCCACAAGCCTGTATCAAATACCTAAATTCCTTCGCATGCTGCTTTTGGGGGAGTGTTAAAGTTCCCCCCATACTCACCAGTTGATGGGGTCATGGAGTCCCGACGACGAAAACAAGTGCACTCAAGGGGCCTATGCCAGGCGCTGGTGTGTCGTAGTGTGACCCTCTCACATGTCCCTGTTCGGGCGCCAGATGAAGGACTTGCACACGAGACAAGTGAGTTGGAAGGAGGACAACCCAAGTCTGCCCAACCTGAGCAGTGGTGGTTTATTTCAAGCCTGCTGACATTCTTGCAACACAGTTACAGACAGCTACATCAGCATTCAATACACAGTACAGTAAGAGAATCATTATAAGGATTTTAACATGAGGAGATAGTCTGTTATTTGCCAAAGGGATTTGCCAGTAGCCAAAAGGATTTGCCATTGTTCATTGTGTAGCAAAGAGGGGGGAGAAGCATGGACTTTGACCCGGCTAACATCCCAGTCTCAGATCTTCCCTACAATTATCAGAGAGTTCTTTCTCAGTCTAACCTACAACATGGTTTTAACAGTAAAATGGAGGTAAAGAGACTGATGTATGCTGTCTAGGAATGGGTATGAACTGGCTCATGAAGTAAAGTTCATCATGAATTTTGGCAGGTTTGTGGTTCTCAAAGCGATGTTCATAGAAGGGTGTCAGGCAAGAACATTTCACAAACTTTGGTGCTGTTTGTGGCAATTTGTGAATGGGTACATTTCCAGACAAACCTATGCTGATTTCTCCATGCCTACTAGCCCTCTGCATATCACACCTAACCCAATCGTGCCTGCTATTGTCATTCACCTGCTATTGTGATTTGCCTGCTAATGTCATTTGGCATCTGAAATCACTCCACTTCCCAATATATATGACAGATGGATTCACATTCTAGCTGTATCTGAAGAAGTGAGCCATGACTCACAAAAGCGCATACCCTGCCACAAGTTTGTCAACTCCCCTCCCCTATTGGAGTTTGGGAATGTTAGGTAACTCAGGGCTCTCAGCCACCCCATCTGCCTGCTCACAGTCTGCCTGCTCAGCCAGAACCCACATTTCTATTGCCAGTTCCTCTCCCCTGCTGGGGTTTGAGGTGCTAGGTGGACTCAGGACTGTGAGCCACCCCATCTTTCTGCCCACACTGAGCAGACAGGCTTAGCTACTGCCTGCCTTGGCTGAGGACCCATGTTATATGCCCACCCACTCCTCCTGATTGTGAACCCCTCTATGTCATGAGGGTGAAAGTGGGTGCAAAGGGTGCTCATTGTGGGGAGAAGACATCCTCCACCCTCCACATACCACATTCCCAGATGCCAGCCCACTGGAGTTGGCTCTAGTAGGGCGTCACCAGGGGTCTCAGAACCTCCTTCCCTTCATCTGTTCCTGAAGCTCTCCACAGACAAATAAGAGTTCTTAGCACTGCCCAAACACCAGCAGTTGCTAACATTTGGAGATGTCTCTGACAGCAGTGATTTGGGAGGGAGAAGCATCCTCCCCTTCCACCCAACTCCCTGTTGCTGCTCTTCCTGTCTCAACTGCACCCCTACATGACCCCTCCCAGTGCCAGAAAGCACCTGACCCTTTTACCACTTTCTTCAAGCCTGGGACTCTATTTCCAGCCCACACTTTGGAAACATTTCCTTACCTTCCCCACTGACCCTGTATGGCAGAGTTCTAGGTGTGCCACACCCACATCTGGAAGAACACAAACCTCCAAACACATGTCTTCTTCCGTCCTATAAAGGCAAAGGTTGCACTCCCTATGCTGCTGCCACAAGACAGAATGATGGCCAGTGGGAGGAAGAAAAAGCCCACCCCCTCTCAGCAGGGACAAGTGGAGGGGGAGCAGAAGACCCCTCCAAGAAAGGCTCCCCGCACTCGAGATGCCTTGTGTGGTGGTGTTGGCCAGCAAGGCACTGCAAAGTGCTCTTATGGATTTTAATATTCATAAGTTTGAGCTTGTGTTGCTATGCTTCAAGGACTACAGGCATTCTCCATTGCTGGGAGAAGCTCCAGTCCACTCCAGGAGGCTGGCAACCTCTATGGTTCACTAAGACAGAAGCAAGGACCCCCTTGCAATAAGGGTTCTTTCTGTTACATCCCGCTGGTCAACCCCGGCCCC
The DNA here is from genome assembly GCA_029233225.1 of Lepidodactylus listeri. Taxonomy (NCBI): domain Eukaryota; kingdom Metazoa; phylum Chordata; class Lepidosauria; order Squamata; family Gekkonidae; genus Lepidodactylus; species Lepidodactylus listeri. The sequence continues at coordinate 108,799,546 of JARCFY010000001.1, read as the reverse complement.
CTCCAACATATCTGCACAGATTATGCTAAGTGAGGTTACCTGGCAACTAATCTTCAGCCCATCAAGTGGCCGGCTAGGGCCATTAAAGAGACAATAGAAAGGCCCCAGTAACTCATTGGACTTTGCCCAGGTGTCATTTCCTGTTCAGCCTCTAGAGTGGCCACCCCTCTGCCTCCCCTCCTCTTTTTACTTTGACCAATGGTAGGGTTTGTAGGGACGGACCACCTGAAAGGTGTGTCAAGGGGATGTGGTTAGCGCAGCCCGCCCCAAGACCACCTAATAAAAGACCTTGCACAGCATGCAATCGGTCTCTTGAGCTTCCACAACTCCTATCTGTTTTTTTTATACCTCTCAGGTCTCACTTGCTATCTCAGTACCCTCCCTCCATCTTTAATCTCTGGTCTGTGCAGACAGAGAAAAGGTGTGTTTCTGCAGATTCAGAGCACACACCCCATTTTTCCTTTCCAATCCCTCTAATCTTCTGTTAGAACAAGGATCCATCTCCAGGATAGGTAAAGTATCACCCATCAATGAAACTCCTGCTAATGCAACAGTGCTATTTTCTATCTAAATTTCCTTAGACCTGTGTGTGTGTGTGTGAGATTCTGTTTTGTGTATGCTTGAACAACATTTTATAGTAAACATCATTTAAAAAGGATTCCTGCCTCAGTGCCTATTTGCTGGGAACTCCTGGAAGGGGCAGGACCTTGGTATAGCTTGCAAAGAACCCAGTATTTTGCCAATTGCTAATCTTAAATTAAAGCAATTCAGCTAACAGTGGGACATCAAGGCAGGCCACCCTCCAAGAAGTCATTTCCATGGGAACACTGTTAGCCCAAGCCTCCCCTTGCCATGTGAAGGACAGCATCCCAGCCAGTTTAGGGCCAAAGCTGGCAAAGGGGCAAGTCTAGCCCTCTCTTTGTGCAAAGCCAACAAGTTCAGACATGTGCTCAGAACCATCTCTCTGCAGCAGTCAGCCATCAGGTTCAGATACAGCAAGCACGTATCTGTCACAGTGAAAGGACAGTGCCTTAATTTCATCATCTCATACCTACATTCCAGCTCTATGACTCACAATCAAACCTATGGACTTTGCCCCGTGATAGTGGGACCACCCTGGCCATGGTCTATTGTCATCGTTGCTGTCTGAATAGCCCAGCCATTAATGGAGCCAAGACCTTGCAATTGCCCCACACCTTTCTAACAAAGGCTTCCCTTCCTGAACCTGGACTTCTTTTGTCCAAAACCCCTCCTGAGCCATTACCAGCCATCATGGTTCATTCTGGACCATTTCCCTATTGTGCCCACTGCCCTGAAGGCACAATTTTCCTCTAGCTGGGCTCCAAACCCATCCATCTTTGGTTCAGTCTCCAGCTGGATCTCTCATCTCTCTTGTGTCTTCACAGACATACTTGCCAGCCAAGCTGTCTGCTCTTCACCACAGACTCTTCTCTTTGGAAGTTAGTTATTAACCCCATCAATGCTTTGCCCTCTTTTGTCTCTTATCTCTTAAGATCATGCCAACCCTTTATTTCTTAGATTGTGTGTGATATTTGTATTAAATTAACTGAATGTATTAGGAATATTTTCTTAATAAATTTCAAAAAGATATTTTCTATCTGTTGTCTGTGCCGCTCCAAGAGGGTTCTGACTCTGGTATACTTGGAGGACAATCCCTGGCTTACTCACCCATTAAGAAATAACCTCTTAGCTAAATTCCCCCATCATAATTCATACAGAAGCCTCGGTGTTGCGGCTAACAACACTGACAGTGCCATCCAGAAGGGCTACATGGATGAGCCAGGAAGCAGTAACTCACCTCGCTGGCGAGATGATTGCTGTGGATGGCCAACTCTTCTCCCCCATGGAGGGCTGCTTCAACATCTGGCTCCCTAGTACTCCATCCCCTCATGGAGGACCATGAGCCAATGAGTCTTGGCCACCATGCACTGCTCCACAGTAGTGATGGCAAGGCTCCATTCTCCAGAGTGCAAGACAGACCAGCAGACCTCTAGAGCAGCCAGCAGCATGGCTCCCTCTCCCTCACCACCCACTGGTGGCAACCAGAGGAGCTCTGTGTCTGAACTGTCAGGTCACAGTCCAAGGAGGGGACAGTCCTGCCACCAGACTACAAAGCAATTCTGCTCCCTGCATAGGGGATGGATGCAGACTACATGGCACAAAACATTGCCACTGTGATACAGAGTAACTTGAGGGAGTGGGTGGGCAGCAGCAACATCATCTGTTGATACATGATCATGGATGTGAACATGCTGGCAGTGGTGAAGGCTGGGCTTCTTAAGGGCATAGTCTGCCTGGTGCACATGCTTCACCTGGTGAAGGGTACTTTCAGGCTGGGGAGCACTGTTAAGGCCACCTGGCCATGCTGCCACCCTCAAGATGCAGTCCTTGGTGGAGACCTGCCATTGCCTGGCCACCCACTTCTCATGCAGCATGAGGCCTGTGCATTTGCTGCATATGAGCAGGGGGAGGGGGATAAGCCAGAACACTGGCTCATCCTGGACTTACCCATCCACTGGAACTCCACCTACACCATGACTGCACAGGATGTCATCTCCTCCATGACAATCCTGCACAGGGAAGAGGAGCTCAGCATCAGCTCCAGCAACTGGCTGACCCTTTCCCAAATGGTGCATGTCTTCAAGTCCTTCCAGGACACCACCGACATGCCCTGCATCCATATGGGCAGCCTAGGGCAAGTCATCCCTCTAATTCAAGGTCTGGACTGGGCTCTGGCCTCTGCACTGGAGGTTGGCTGTTCTCCCACAGGTCAGTGCCTTGGCAGAGAGGTTTAGGGTTGCCAGCCTCCAGGTGGGGCCTGGGGATCTCCCGCTTTTACAACTGATCCCCAGCTGACAGAAATCAGCTCCCCTGGAGAAAATGGCTGCTTTGAAGGGTGGACTCTATGGCATTTGTACCATGCTGAGGCCCCTCCCCTCCCCAAACCCCACCTTCTCCTGACTTCATCCCCAAAGTCCCCAGGTATTTTCCAACCCAGACTTGGCAACCCTAGAGAGGTTGCAGGTGGGCATCACCACCAGGTTGCATCCTCTCTGCAAGGAAGGGGAGTATCCATGACCCACAGATAAAAGAGAGCATTTCTCTCCGGAATACAGAGCTCATGTAATGGAAGCATGAGCTCTGAAAAGAAGTGCGGAGGCTATAGGCCAACAGACGTGGCCAGAGGGAACAGCTGGTGGAAGAGGCTGGGAGGGGGGAGCTGCAGCCCAGTATCTCTTCCTCAAAGAGCCCAACCAGGAAGAAGTTTTGCTACTGGTTGTCAGTGGTGAACTGAGAAGTCAGCAGCAGTGGGGATGCCAGGCATGCAATGGTGGAGGATTCGGCAGAGGTGAGGGTGAGGGAGTACCTTGCCAAATACACTGAGCCCACTGTCGCCAATCCCCTGGAGTACTAATAATGCAAAGCTGCCATCTGGCCCAACCTCTCATGCATGGTCATGAGTCTCCTCTCCCGCCCTCTTACTAGTGTCCAGAGTGTGTGGGTGTTCTCCCACCTAGGAGATATTCTCAGCCCCCACTGCTCCTGCCTGGACCTGACCAGGGTAGATGAGTTGTCCTTCCTCAAGTCAACCTCCCCCTGCTGAGCTACCCCTCTCTAGACCTCACAAGTTAAGAACCAGGCCTCTTGTTGTCCTTCTGAGTTTTCCCCCATTCCTCCTCCTCTCTGGGTGAACTGGCCTGTGGGTTGTGTCCTTGGTGCTTGGGTGGGAGGCTGGCCTCCTCTGCTGGGTGGGAGTGGGCTCCCTCACTCAACAACTACCTCATGAAACAACAGCTACCTCATAATACAACACCTCTCTCATGAAGAAGAGAAGAAGAGAAGAGATTGGATTTATACCCCGCCCTTCACTACCCAAAGGAGTCTCAGAGTAGCTTACAAACTCCTTTTCCTTCCCCTCCCCACAACAGACACCCTGTGAGGTAGGTGGGGCTGAGAGAGCTCTGAGACAACTGTCATTGAGAGAGCAGCTGGTACAGACCTATGGCTTGCCCAAGGTCATCCAGCAGGTGCAAGTGGTGGAGTGGGGAATCAAACCTGGTTTTTCCAGGTTAGAGTCTGCATACTTTACCACTATACCAAACTGGCTCCCCATGAAACTACATCTACATCATAACACAACACCTATCTCTTGGAACATCCACCTCATCAAACATCTACCTCAGTGAACATCTGCCTGTACAAGCAAGGCCTTGTTTGACTACCCCATTGCATTTGTACAATTCCATTGCATTTGTACAATTCACAACAGGCAATCTCTTATTGGAACAATGTATTCTGCTAATGTGAATAACCAGAAATTTCATATAGAGGTGGGCTATGATCAAAGGATCTATATGTTTGGGCCTAAGGAGGCCGAGGAGCATTGTGGACATGTCTCACTGGATTCCAGTGCTTGCCAGGGCAGGGTTGCCTGCCAAATGTGTCCTGGGATTACTTTGGGGATCCCCTGTCAGAATGCTAGGGATGTCTGTCTGTTGTTTTGAGCCTGCCTTTGGAGACTTTGGGGGTGGGCTGGCTGGTTTGACACATGTTTCCCTTCCTCTGCACAGTAGAGGAATTCACCATAGTTGATGGGTATGCTCTGGACCTTTGTGTTTCATCCGGGGGGGGGGGGGTCTTGAGAATTGCAGGCAGACTTCCCCTGCTTGTCTGGTGTAGTTGGGGTGCCCACCAAGCTGTTGTGGTGTTACTTTGGGAAGTCCCTTTTGGAAGTCTTGTCATGTCTGAATTTCTGTTGTTCCAAATCTGTCTGGCCCAGCTGGCTGGATAGGTGTTCCTCTGCTGAGTAGAAGAATACACCATGGTGTTTCAGCCCTGGAGAGGGGACTTTGAAAGTTGTGGGCATGTTTCCTTGCTTGTCTGATGGGGCTGGGGTGTCTGCCAAGCTGTTGTGGGATTACTTTGGGGAGTCCCTGTCAGAAGTCTTGTCATATCTGTTTTTCTGTCATCCCAAATTTGCCTCTGAAGACTTGGGTGGAGCTACAAGCATAGGGGTGATGCTTGCCTTACTTCCAGTGTCTGGCTAGGAGGGCCTGTCCAGGTGAAGTTACCCTGTGAGTTTCGTGTCAGTGGCTTATGCCTGAGCCAGTCCATAGACTCCTGGCTGTAACTGCAGTGGTCTTTTCCAGAGAGAGGACCTTTGGTGGGGGGTAGTAACCAGGACCCCAGAAATGCAATCCACCTCCAACTTGGAGAAATTGTGGAGAAGCAGGCAGCAGGGTAAGGTTTGCTGTATGTTTGGTGTGTGTATCTTGCAGGTGGTCCATTCTATACCCTTTTGAACCTGTGCCTGATTTCCCCCAAAAGCCCTTTCCTGGCTTGACCTTAGTCCTGTTGTGTTTGCAGTGCCACAGTGGCACTGGGTCTTCTGAACTTGCAGAAATGCCCCTACCAGGTTCTATTGTAGAGATTCTTGAGAACTTTGATTCTATTCTGCTGGGCTTCTATTGCCCTTGCTTCCCCCTCTATTGGAAACAATGATGGGTAGGGGTACTTTCTTTGGAAGGCCATAGCTTGGATCTCATAAATCTAATCCTCACCAAACTTGGTGGGCAGCTAGAGAAGAATCAGCTGGAGGTCAGCTCCAAGGTTGGTGTCACTAGCTTGCACAGAATTCTTTTTATGTACTCCTGAGCCTGTCATTTCCCCAGAAAGCACTTTCCTGGGGGCACCTTCTTTGGAGGGCTGTAACTCGTACCCTGCAAATCCAATTGTCGCCTAACTTGGAGGCCAGGTAGCAGAGAGTCAGCTGGATATCCCTTGCAAGTGTGGTGTCTCTAGCATGCCTGGGGGGCATTTTACCTCATCGCTAACCTTACAAACTCAACCAGTTTGTTTAGCGCCAAAAAGGTTGTGAGGGTCCATGGTTCATGAATACAAACTGAACTGTGTTTCCTTGGTTCATGCCCATACCTAATGCTGCCCATAGCTCCTTGGATAGCATAAAATTGTACTAGGAGAATAAATAAGACACATTGTTTATGTACAGTCACTGAGAATCATTGTGATTTGACATGCAGAAGGACAGACTGAGCTGTGGTCACTTCAGCAGCACATATATTAAATTGGAGATAGACTGAGCCTAAGTGCTGAGCCTAATGCATTCCCGCTCCTCACAGCACAGTTCCTTGTTAAGTGATGCTTTTTCTCCTGGGGTGTGTTATGTCCGCTGATCGCCACCAGGTGCCAGCGTCCTTAAGCCAGAGCTTGGTTCCAGAGAACAATAGGGGCCAAGGATCCTGAGCTACCCACAGCCAGGCAGTAAGACCTCTGGCAGGAAATTCAAACCCTCCAATGGGACTGTGGGTGTGTTTTGAGAAGGTGTATATAGTTGGCCTTCAGCCGGTTATCTTTGTCTTGTGTTGTGTACGTAATAAACTGAGCTGTTTATCACTACCTCATCCTGTTCCTCCATGTGTCACACCCAGTACACAATATACACCCTCACTCATGAGTTATCACATTAAGCTCAGGCTGAGTTAAGCCCTATGTCTGTTCATCATATCACTCAAGGAGGGCTGGATTTCAAAACGTGACAAAAGAATTCCCATTCTCTTTCACCCACATAAGGCACAAGTCTCTGGATGGCTCTCACAGGAAGTACAAGCTATAGGCACCTGATCCTACCTAGAAAGGCCTTCCTGGGGCACACAAGGGGTAAAGAAGTTTGTAACATATTTTGCCTCATCTGATTTCCTTCTGGCCCACATACTTCCTGCCTTTGCTTTTATACATTATTTTCCATGGGTGCACATGGGGTGAAGAAATCTATAAGAAGCTTTTCTTCCATGCTGCAGGCTGCTGATTATCTTTTCCCAAGGCATTCACTTTCTAAATCTGTGGCATTTTATCCAGCTTTGCCCACTGATCTCTACTGGCAGGCTCCCAGACAGATAAAGCCTCTTGTTCTTTAGCTATTGACTGTACGGTTCCACAGTCAAAGCCCATCAGCTACTCATCCACCTCCAGATTCTCCTCAGCTATCCCCAACAGGGTATATGCAGCTGGTCTTCTGGGTCAGCCTCAACCCCTTGTATGAGAAACATTTCTATTCCCTTTGTTGTGTAGGATTAACTGAGCCACAGTGATCTGATCTTACAGTTTTGTCTTTCCATGTGATTGGGACAGTTCCATAGTTAGATGGGTCCTGAATTTTCTTCTGAACTGAGCTAAATCCCTTTCCACAGCACTTGATTTTGAAATGTACATAAAGTAACATCCTTATGCATTTAACTGCTCAACTGAGCAATTTATCTACATGTTGTGATTTTCTGAAGTGTCATTATAATGTTACAGGTGTTTGTGCATGTGACATTACACTGATCGCATTAATATAGTGCTTGTATAACCACAGAAGAGTTTTTGTACATATTCACTGCTGGCATAGCATCACAGATTATTATCAGTTTCACTGTTGCTATGAAAATATTATTCACTACTAAAAAGTACAATTGACCTGGTTGAAGTAAATCAGAGAGCAGAATCTTTAATATTTATTGGAATGGAGAAACCTTGTTCTTATTGTGGCCACATGGTTTCAAGGACCTTGTTAGGTGCAGCTGTTGATTATAGATTAGTAAAAACAAGTTAGCCCAGTCCTGTACAAATGTTCCTTGATTATAGATACTGGGTATTTAGGAGCATTATTCCAGGCTGGATATTGGTATGGTAGCATTAATGAAGTGTGAGGGAGAGCATCATTTTTGTTGTTATTGATTTCTACAGTCTAAATTGTTGCAGATCGTAAGCAAAATAAAAGATCAGCAGGAGCCCTAACCCACTGAGAATCAACTGTATTTGTAGGAAATCATTCTACTTTTTAATGTTATATATGAGTGACTGGGAAGATGTGTAAGAGCCTTGTTAAATGCCAAATATTGTTTGCTAATGTTTGTGAAACTAAGTCCAATAGTGTCCAACAGAACTTCCAGATAGAGTGCATTTTATTACAATATATGCATGGAGCTGTGGATAGAACTATGAAATTCCAGACCAATAAGAACCTAAAAGATACCCTGCTGGATCTGACCAGTGTGCCACCTACTCCAGAGGACAAATTAACAGGGAACTGAGGCCAAGGTTTTTCTCTGATGTTCTGTCCTAGAACTGTTATTCAGAGGTATACTGCCTCTGAATATGCAAGGCTTCCTTTATGTATCATAGCAAGTAGCCATTGATGAACCTGTCCATCCCAAATCTGTATCATCCTTTTTAAGGTTCTATATGTTAATGGCTATCTCTACGTCCACAAGCAGTAAATTTCACTCTTTGATTACTAATTGAATGAAGAAGTATTTCCTTTGGGGGGGACCATATTCTAGTTCTATGGGACATGGAGAAAAGTTAATTCTATCCAGGGCCAGTGCCAGGCTTTTTGGCACCCTAGGCAAGGCTAACTACTTGTGTCCCCCCCCCCAACCAATTTTCAAAAACAGATGAATTCTAGGGAAAATTAAAAGCACAAACTTGACATTGCTAATTCTTTTTAAAAAATTGTAAGAATAAGTAAAATGACAGCCTTTGGTTTTCTTTCTCAAACAGAAAACAGTTTTAGCACACAACACACCGATTATTTTGAATAATCCTGTGAATTGTGATGTCAAAAATTAAGGCTCTAATAATCTTTTCCTGACAACTAACTCTCCCTACCTGCATGTAATACTTCAGGAATCCTGTTTCAATGTATGTGAAGAAATGTGCACATGCTAAGAACATAAGAGAAGCCAATGTTGGATCAGGCCAATGGCCCATCCAGTCCAACACTCTGTCACACAGTGGCCAAAAATAGCAGGTGCCATCAGGAGGTCCACCAGTGGGGCCAGGACACTAGAAGCCCTCCCACTGTCCTCCCAAGCACCAAGAATAAAGAGTATCACTTGCCTCAGACTGAGAGTTCCTATCTATACCTTGTGGCTGATAGCCACTGATGGACCTCTGCTCCATATGTTTATCCAATTCCCTCTTGAAGCTTTTTATGCTTGTAGCTGCCACCACCTCCTGTGCCAGTGAATTCCACTTATTAATCACTCTTTGGGTGAAGAAGTACTTCCTTTTATCTGTTCTAACCTGAGTGCCCCCGAGTTCTTGTATTGTGAGAAAGGGAGAAAAGTACTTCTTTCTCTACCTGCTCTATACCATGCATAACCTTGTAAACCTCTACCATGTCACCCCTTTAAGGATCTTGAACATAGACTTCCCATACAGTAGGCTGATACTGACCACTTAGACAAACACATAGCCCTCAGCAGAGGCGTCAACTTTTAAAATCCTGGGGGGGGGCTCTTGTGTGCGCGCGCAAAGCGCGTGCGCACATGCTGGGACCATGTCCCTGCCGCCCCCCTTCCCCGGACTGGCCTAGCCTGGCCACTCCTGCTTCTGTGGGGCCAGCTGGGCAACTGCCCAGCCGGCCAGGTCAGTCCCGGGGGGGGGAGGTGGCGGCAGCAGCAGCCGGCGGGCGGGCAAACAAGGCGGCAGCCCGCGCCTGCCCTGCCGCCTCCCCCCCGCCTGCTCCTGCCTCCGTTCCTCCGTCCAGCATGCTGGGCATTTGCCCAGCTGGTTCCTGGACAGAGGGAGGGAGGAACGGAGCAGGGGGAGAGGCGGTGGTGGCGGCAGCCGGCCAGCCAGCCGGCCTGGGCGCTCCATTTTCCCGGGGGTGGCTGAGCCCCCCCCCCGGAAATTTCGGGGATGGCTCGAGCCCTCAAGCCCCCCCGTAGTTTACGCCTATGGCTCTCAGTCTGTGTTATGGTGCCTTCTCTTGACCAGCACATGAAGCAACTCATGTACAAAAGGTTGGAATGCCCAGCCATTTCATGTTTTTCCCTGGGCCCTTGGTTCAGAACTCTGAGTGAATGTCAATAAATCAAAACTAGGTTTGCAGCTTACAGATACACACTTGAACAGCATACTCAAGATTGCAAACATCACAGACATTTTGATGCAATAATTCAGAGCAAGGGGTGTCAGTTAAATGAACAAAATATTGCTAGAGTGCTAATGTTTTTTAAAAGATGTTTTTAAGTTAAAACTTAACTTTTTAACCAAGAGCCTGTGGCTGGTTGGAGGGGCAAGAAGGCCATCTGGGGGGGGGGGCTTCTGAGGAGAGTGCGAGCAGTTGCGCTCATGGCTACCCACCCAACCCCACCAGGCAGGATGCTCTTTGAGCAGCCCAAAGGCCAGGGCACCTCTTTTACCTCAGCGCCCTTTGATGAAGCTCTGACAGAGTGGGACGAGGTGCAAGGGCAGAGGGTGCCGAGAGGGACTGATGTGCCCTGGGTTGACAGTTGCCCGAGAGAGTGGCTCCTCCTCCCACCTTTCTTCGATGCAGGGGGGGTTGTGACGGAACCATGAAGGAAGTTAGGCTTAGGAGCCGGGAGAGAGAAGTGGACGGAGGAGCGCCAAGCAGAGGGAGGAGAGGAGCGGGGGGGGGGGGGGGAGAGGCACGAAGGCAAGAGAAAGGGTGCCTTCATCTCTGGCTGCCGCTGCACCTCTTCTGAAGAAGTGCCTGTGTGTGGCACCACCAGGGACTCATGAAGGAAGTGCCAGCCTCCCCAGCCCCAAATGAGGTCCCTCTCTCCAGCACAGTGGCAGCTCTCTGCCACTTCCCTCCAGCTGCAGGCAAGCAGGCAGGCAGGCTGCTGGTGTCTGGCTGTGCCTGTGCAGCAGATTGAAGGCCCGAGCCAGGCAGAAGGTGAGGGGGAGGGGGCAGCGGCAAGACCCCAGCTGCTAGTGATAGCTGCCTGCAGCAGCACCCTGACAACAAGGACGGCCTCTCGGTTGCCGTGGGCGGTGGCTGCAGGGACCAGCAGACAGAGCGATGTACACACCCACCATGCTGGGCTCTCCATGGCTTGCCTGGCCCTGCTCCAATGCCTGGCATGTGGGGGCACCTGGGGATCCCTGCGCTGCACAGCTGTGGCAGCACCACCAAGTTTCAGAGTGGGGAGGAGGGGAGTGGTGGGCGAGGGCACAGGATCTTTTGCCACTCAGCAAGTTCCCACTGGTGCCTGAGCTAAAACTCCTGTGCTTCCCTCCAACATTCCATCCCCCTCTGAAAGGTGATTGGATGCTGGAACAGCACTCCCATAGGCTCATGGAGGAAACAGCTGAGTGGCTGTTTTTCCTTTCAGGGGCAGAACAACTTCCTGTCTATGACACAACGTCATCATTTTACTAAACTATTAAGCTTTGTACACTTAGTAAATGTAATAAACTATTACAGTGTATACATTGTTCACAAAAAGTTAATATTGGCTTAAGTGTTTTTTAGTATCAGATGCTACTAAATGTATTTTTAGTAGCTCTTGCAGTAATGGAGTAGTCTTCCGTTCCGTCCACGAACAAAAGATTCTTCTGCCGGTGAAAGCACTTAGCCTGGATCCAACAATATAAAGTGCTGTCAGGGTAATACTAAACAGAATTATACCCTTCTACATCTTAGAAGGGTGTTACTGTGCTTAGGACTGAATTGCTCAGGGCTGGACTGTTAAAGTTTCCATAGACTGAATGTGTTTTAGTGAATAAGTCTGAAGTGATATTTTACAAACTGACTGGCTTCTAGACTACAAAGAAAATCAACACATTGTAAAGAAGGCCAATGCATGGGTTTCAATTATGCTTTATTAAGCTGAATTCAGTCCACAAAGTACATTTTAATTAAACAGCAACTGTTGACATGTTTCATGTGGCAAAGTGTAGGGGTGTGATAGCTGAAAGCAAAAGTTAAAAACAGCATTGGTTTCCTGCTCCATCTCCATCCCCTGTAAATGTATCTTTCTTCTAAGTGTCCACCATAAGTGCCTACTCGGAGAAGCAATTAATTGAAATAGAGTTCTGACCTTTTCTAAGTGTTATCTCACCTGAAACACAATTGCTATCCGACACACTATTTATAATTTGTCAAATTGTGAGGCACATTGTTACTTCTCTAATATAGCTGTGACATGTCAGGGGTAAAATGATGCTCTTAGAAAAAGAGAGTGCTATTCCTGTCTCTCACTAATGATCAGGCCACTTCTTATCCACCAGAGAAGCCAAAGTGCACATCACTGCAGCATATTTCCCTGCAGCAAGAATTTGGCAAATGTCACAGGAACTACAGACACACCCTCTAGCTTCAGGGTTCAGGGACAGTAGAGAAGCACAGCAGGCAAATTAAGGTAGATGGTGAGTTTTAGTTCCTTCTGTGGATACCACTGCCTGTTCTTATTCCAGTTTTCCTATATAAACTTCCTGGCCAATTCAGCGCTTGTGTCAGGGTTGTAGACATCAGCATTGCACCCACAGAGGAAAAGCATCCATCCAACATCTGAAAGTTAGGTTATTACCTGAAGATCACACAAACACCTCAGAACAATTTTTCTATTAATTTTTGTTGTGTTTTAGAAGGCTGATGTTGCGGGTTTTATGTTACAATGAAATCGACAGACAGCAGCGTATCTGTTGTAAATAAAGGTAAAAATAAAGTTAAGTTCAAAATCACTATAGACAAGATATGTTGCACACCATCACTAAGTGTCACATGACTTTTCAATATGGACTATCCTCAGCACAGAACATCTTCCTGACTTAGTTACTTTGAAGATTGAGCTTGTGGTGAGACAGGAACCAGGAATGACTTCCTTTTCCATATAATATCCAAAATGGGGCCCATACTAATACTAACATGGCTACTTTTGCCTTAGGGAAAGCTGTAATACCAATACTTTGTAGGACTAATCACTTCAATTTACCAGCAGTTCCACAATTTCATTTTAGAGCTAATAAATTAGAATTCCCCCCAAATAGAAACCTTTTGGGGGCTGTCATTTGGCAGGTTCAGCTGTAACAGTGATCTTCCTGTTGTAACAACCACATCTGGAATACTCTCATGTATTTGGTATCCCCTGGCTGAAATGCTAAAGCTAATATAAAAAATATGAAGAGATATTTAAGTATTTGCAGGCTCAGAGAGGATAAGGAGTGACACAGTGGCAGAAAAATGCAGAGACTAAATTTTTGGTGAAAACATGGCCACAGTTTTATTGACCACAGCAGAAGGAGCATTGGTGAAACATGAGGATGGATCCAACATCGGGTGACCCACCTGCTCCCCAATAACCACACTCCCAGTTCACCTTTTAGAGGATAAAACTATGGAGTGGCAAGACCTGGGATCCATGTGGGTGCTGGCCACTGCATGGTCCCCTTGCCACCTTGCGGTGGAAGCCAGCTGGCAGCCCCCAAGTGGCTCCACCCCCAAGACCCCTTAAGGGAGTCCTCAAACTGAGGGAGGCAAGCATGTAGGCAGAGCCTCCCCCATAGATCCATCCCAATGCCCCAAACCTCCAAAGAGCAGGGAGAACCCATGTACCACTCCCACCAAAACTCCTATGCTTGCAGTCAACCTTGCAGACCATCACAAATATTGTGGAGCCAGATGTCCATGCCCCACTCCAAAAGATTTACACTCTTTATCCTAAAGAGGGCTGTCTAAATGTAATGTCTGGGTGTTTAATAACCATCCTCCAAAAGATCCCACAGCCTGTGATGCAGCCTTGCAGACTTTCCATCTGGCTAAGTCCACTTTATCTGGAAAGAGTGCCCCATGCCATTCATGACACTCCAACAGTCTCAACCACAGCAACGTTGTACCAGGGAGTCTGGCATGAAGACTCTTAAGGTCAGCAGCCATGGTTAGTGCCAGTACAACCTCTTTTTGGGCACAGGAGTCATTCCCACCTAGGTGGATGATGATGACCTCTGGTGGGCAGAAATAGAATACCCATTTCACTATGGTCAAGAGAAGGGCAGGCCATCACATCCCTTTATGTCCCATCTAGGTGATATGTAGATGGTCGCCGAGGCCCAGGTTGCTGTCCCAGCCAGATGAAGCAGCATATGTGCCAGCCCAGAACATAATACTGTGGTTATTGGGCTGATGATCCAAACCAATTTCTTTCACCCTACAGGCCTGAAGATGGACACAATAGAAAGACCTAGTTCATGGATGAGGGCATATGTAAACCTTCTATGACACAGAGCACCAGCAGCCAACGGCCCAGATCTGGTCTGCAGGGACAGACAATTCAGAAGTCATTATGGCAGCCCTGATTCAAAAAGAGTACACACTAAAGGCCCCCAGGGGCATGCATAACGCTGGTAAATTGAAACTTTGAAATCAGCCAGATACTGCAACAGTAAGGCCTCAGGGGCCAGCCACAGGTCAGCAAGCCCCACTGACTCTGGAAAAGACAGGAAAGCCATAGCAGCACTCTCAGAGGCATAGTGGGTAGAGAGGTTGATAGACCTGAAGACTCCCTAAGTAATTAACTGCTGCCAAGAAGCCAGAAATCCTCTGGGAACTGGTCCGGAGGTTGGTTTGGAGGCCAGAGAAAAGAAGCTCTCCTCCTGAAATTGAAACAAGGTGTCCACGATGCCATTACTGGTGCATGCAATGTATTGGGCTGAGAAAGAGATGTCAGACACCAAGCAGGTCAAAACAAACCTGTTTACTAAGCACATGACCCACACAGAGTATGATGACTGGCAGTTAATAACTCTTGCCACAGCTTGAATGTCACACCAAAACAGGATGAGCTTGTCCCAGAATATGGCTTGCCACATGCAGATGGCTGCCAGGATCAGAAAAAACTCCAGAAAGGTGAAGTCCCTGAGAGTAGCCAACCTGGCCCAGTGTGGGGGCCACTGCTTGGCGCACCAGCGACAGTTAAAGAAAATGCTAAACCCCAGGCTGCCTGTTAGCCAAATTGCTTTAATTTACCTTTAGCAATCAGCAAAATACACGGGTTCTTGCCAACTATACCAGGGTCCCACCCCTCCCGGGAGATCTCAAGGAAAGAGGCACGTGAGACGAGTTCCAAGTTCAATGTTGTTTACTGGATCATGTAATCAAGCATACAAAAATCGTAATCACACACACAATCTTACAGGCCTAATAAAATAAAGAGAGAAAATAGCACTTTTGCATGAGCAGGTTTCGTTGGTGGGGAAAGCACGTTACCTTAGATGCGTTGTCCGATGTCCAGATGAATTGGATTTGGGAGGAAAGGTATAAAAGCTATGGGGCCACGAGGCTTGAACCGGCAAGACCACGTGGTTCTCCTGGATCGCGAGTCCAGAGAGAGAAAAAGGGTTTAAAGATGGAGGCAAGGGTTGGGGACAGAAAGCTGGACTGAAGGGTCAATAGGTAAGATAGAGGGCGATGGCTCAAGAGGCCGAGTGACTCTCGGTTTGGACTTTTATTGGGGGTCTTGGGGCGGGCTTTGCAGACCACAACCCACAAACACTCCTACTAGGCGGTCCGTCCCTGTTGGACCTTGCTATAGGTTAAAGGTGAACAAAGGGAGGAGGTCCAGGGGTTTGGTCAGTGTTGCAAAAGTATGACTTCACCAGGAAACAGACACTGAGTCTGGGGTCCGATGACTCACCTGGCCATACCTATTGTCAGTTGATGGTTTTAGCCAAGTATCTGATGGCTGGCACATTAGTTGCTAGGCAGTCTCGTTAGCATAACTATTCAGATGGGTAGTGGGAGAGTGGGGGTCAACCAGCGGATGTCTGACAGAAGGAGGCCTCATGGCAAGAGGAATCCTTTGTCTTTGCCTTGGGTGAACTGCTTGGGGTGTCAGCCTCCTGGCTTGGGCTGGAGCTGGCTCCTATGTGAAGAAGAAAGCGCAAGTCCCTACCACTGCTGGCGACACAGAGTTCAAACTTATGGATAAAAATCCATAAGAGCACAGAAAAGTGCCTTGCTGGCTAACATTTCCCCCCCTCGGAGACCTGAAGGCGTCAGGTGAAGGTCTCCGAATTTGAACGATACGATGATGAAAACTGAGGCAGACTGCATGATGGCGATCCTGGAAGAAAGAGTTGGCAAGGGACGGACCCAGAAGATGACAAAAAAAATCTATCGCAATAAAAAATGCCAAATTGTTGCTGGGGCGGACATAAAAACAAGGCTTTGTGCATTAGACCACCAAGGGAGCCTATGTAGAAATATTTAAGTCTCTAAATAGCAGAAACATCCTTAACGGGAATATTAAAAGTAATTCTTAAATTCATTGTAAAAAGCCTTATAGAAGCATTATAAATTTCTTATAAGGGTATTATCTATACATAAAGCATTTAATACTTATAGCGGAAGTGCACACATTTGTATCAATAAAAATACTCCACAAGGAATGTACAAGGAAATAAAATGGTTACAAACAATTCTTCGTCCATCTCTCCTGAGCGGCAAGGCTTTTCTGTTGGAACAGGGCAACTGGTGCTGTTTGAACAGGAGAGAGGCGCGCTTTACATTGTATCTAATGGAACACCAGGACTCGTATGTCTTCGGCTCTTCGGAAGCCACTCGGGTCTTAATCAATAGCTCATGAAGCTCTCGGCTATGCCCGTCACTTCTCGGCACGGACACGAGTCAGTTCGGCCGGGAAGGAGGAGACCGGTTTGCATATTGAGGAGTCGCCCCCCCTTGCTATCTAAAAGCATCATGGGTACTTACTTACATTAGGAAAAAAGGAAATTAAAATAAAACATAGTTTAATGATTTTGCAAGCAGAGTGTCTAAAGGCATTCAAGAAATACGGAAAAGGTCAAAACAGGTCAGACATCTGGAATCATTGTATTATGAAAGACACATCATCTTGGGGTCCTGGCTGGAATAATCACAGGCCAGGTATTCACCCTTCGGGGTTGGCGGAGTCTCCGGGCACGCCTCCCGAACCCTGGGGAGCATTTGTGAGATGTGTGCCTGAGAGAGACACAGACGCACACACGCACAGGCAGGGCATGCAAAAGCTGGGTTCGGGAGTTGCGTCCGGTCGACTCTGACCTTTTATCTGGAGCCGGGTGGCTCCGCGGGGACGCCGTTAGCTGCGTACCCGTTTTAGCTTGGAGGGCTCCCTTCGGGGGGCCCTCCCCTAATATTGTACAAAAATAGAACAATCTTTTCCCCCTAAACCTGATCCCAGTGGTACCGTCACATACCCAATGAGGAGCGGACTGGGCAGCTAGTCACGAGGCAGAACCCCTCAAAGGTCGCGTGTTTTGGACTTGGCTGTATATGTTACGGCTAGAGGTTGTTGCGTATGCAAATGAGAGGATTGTTTAGGCATTCTGGGATACACAAACATTTCGAGAAAAATAAATTTATTAAAAATCAAAAACAATCGAATTGGACACCAGTGTTGGAGCAAGGATACGTTTTAGCTTGCAGGGAGATACGTTTTAGCACTTCAGGGAGAGAGCTGGCGAAAATCTCCCTTTAACTTAGAAAGATGTTAAAAAGAGGGGACAGGGGTTTTTGTCCGGGGTTCTGACCTAACCGGGGAGTCCTTCCCAGGCACTCTCCACTGCTTCGTGCAGGGAGAGCTTGCACGCCTGGTGAAAGAGAGCATGGGCCGGATTTAAATTCCGAACCCAACTTCTGCATGTCCTCCAGATCATTTCGGCTTGGAGGGGCTGCATGGCAGAGGGAGACAAAGGATTCGTTTGTCCTACTTCTTCCTCCTGAGCCGTCTCTCGGGCTTCCATGTCCCCCTTGTTCTTGTTGTCCTGCTCACTAATGATTCCTCACGGTTCGTCTGGGCCTCGGCCCTCCCAACACTGGTAAAGAATAGAAAAGCAAGCACAAAACAAAAATGTTTTGGCAAGCAACCGGTTTTGCTTTGCAAACAGAAGACTTGGTTTGCAAACAATCGGTTTATTTCTTGCCCGTGGAGTGCACAAAAACAAAGAGGCGGAGACAAAAACAAAACCGTGCACACAGAAAAAGTTTGTGGACCAGGCTACATGCTCATAAAAATAAATAAATAAAGAAAAGTACATATGAAGACTAAATAAGTTAATGATGATTGACAGATTATGCAGATTGGGCGTCAGTAAGGGCATGCTGGGAGAAAAGATATCATGAGCAAAATATATTTTGGAAACACAAGGGTCGAATAAGAGGCTCGCCCCGAGGTGGCCGAGTGTTTTGGGGTTGAGGATTGCTTGGGCAGATAGTTAGGGAGGAGGTCACACTAACATAGAGAGATGCAGAAATATGTGGCCGGGGAGTTTCTGGCTGGAGCGGGCTAACCTTGGGGCCTTTCCCCAGGCACCCGTCGCTGCCGCGAGCGGCGATCGGATTGCATGCCTGGTGGAGATGGGGCGAGAGAGGTGGAGAATCGGAGTAACTTCCGAACCCAACTTCTGCACGCACCACCGGGAGAAGCCGCCTACTAAGCTTGACATTCGTGCTAGCCACAAATGTAACTACGGAGCTTTTGTCGACGGCATCTTTGGATGCGCCCTCGGCTCTTCTGATCTCCCATGAAGAAATGCTTTCGGTCCTCCCACCCCCTATCTCCCTTTTCTTTCTCTCATTGCTCCCTATGGTTCGTTAGGGCTTCGGCCCGCCCAATACTGGTTAAAGAATAGAAAAAAAAGAAAATTCTTGGGAACAAGCAGAGGCTTGTGGTGATCCAAGATGTGGTTGGTTATGGACAGTAAAAAGGGTGTACAAACATTGGTGGGAGACTTTTTGCAAAAGTGAAACCAAAAATAAAGAAGTCCGGGGCACGGATTGGAACGGTCAAAAGATATACAAAGTAATAGCACACGTTTTGAGAGGACTAATTTTAAGATCCACGTGTCTGGGTATATGCAAAATAGAGCTGCCGCAAAGCACGCTGGTTCTCAATTTCCGAAGACCGAATTTTTGTTTAATAAGTTGTTATTTTGAAAACTGCCAATGTTACAATTAAAAATACTTTAGGAGGTTTCAAATTGGGAACCCAAAGGTAAAAAGTGATTTAACACTTTTATGTCCTATGATCGAAAAAGTCATTGCCGGGGGAGAGCTCGCACAAAGAGATCATGGCTTGCCTTAACCTTTTTGAAAGGATTGCATTTCTCCCGCTGGTTTTCCAGTAGGACCTGCACATTTGCACTTCCTTTCTTGGCCTGCTCCGTCGCGCTGGCCTCAAAGCGTGATCATATTGCCACAATGGATCTCAGTCATCCTGAGAAAGCTCCACTGGCTTCTTGGCGACCTGGCAATATGGTTTTTTTGGTGTCAGCGATGCTACAGAGGAATCAAAAAGGCAGCAAGATTGAGGTCTTCTGAGTATGTGCAGGAGACTGAACCGCTTTCGGCTGCATTTGTAGTCTCGCTGATGTTCCCTTGGGTTCGATAGACTGCTGCTAAAGACCAATTTTTCTACCTCATGGGTCTCTTCTAAGAGACCCACCCAATAACGGTTAAAGAATAGAAACACAAATATAAACACACATAAGGGTCTGAAAATGGAGGGAGACAGACAAGCATAGGAAAAGGGCAACAGTTAAGGTATGTCAGAGGTCGGAAAGGAGGGTTAGGAATTCGAAACCTTAGATGCAACGTGCATCAAGGCTTGGAAATCCGTGGCTTTAGATTGAGCTTCCAATTTGTGGATTTGTCTTCTCACCCAACAAGTCAATGTAAGTAGCGCCACTATTAAAATAATTTGGAAGGCCAAAATGACGACTATGGGGTGGAGCATCAAATTTAAATATCCCGTCGTTGTCGGCGACCAACCAAGAAGAGATTCCCACCAACTATGTTTGCCAGCCTCTTTTATTTCCACAGCCAGTTCCTTAATCCTGGCACCATTATGGGAAACGTTTAAGGCGGCTTTGTCTCCCGCTTTCTTTAGCTGAGCCAGGCGTTCTTGGAGTTCCGGGTGAGAGAGCAATTTCCGTAGGGCTTCCAGTCCTAACCCCAAAGGCACTGGAGCAATGGAGTCATATAATTCTGGGGATAGGGCCATTTCTTGTTGTGTCCAAATGGGGGTTTCAAAATAAAAATCACACCCTCTGATGGAGGTAACGTTACAAAAGCATCTGTTTATTCCAGGCAACATTTGTTGGTAGTATAGTGTATTGAGGTGAATGTGTTCGCAGGTAGTTCTGAGACAGACACAAGCTCTGCCTATGTATATAATAGTAGATCCGGTCTCACTGACTGCATCAAATTGACAGTGAGATATGGCGTGTTTCTTGGGAACTAGGCATGGGTGATGTTTTTCTAGGGCTTCGTCATCACAGATGAAGCCTAAGTTTTCCTTATGGGTACATCCGTCTAGATTGATCACATGCCAGCTGGATGAGCTTACTTTAGCCCATCGGTCACTGTTCCTGGCATATAATACGGTGTCCGAATTAACCTGAATACCCAGCGGAACCACTGGATAGATGTGGAAAATTTCTTTAGCGGTCACTGTGGTTATAATCAATTGCAAGGTCTGGGTTACTGCGTCAAAGGAGGCATTTGCCAACGACCACCAGTGCTCGAGCGAGATTTCACTGGCAGTTAGATTTCTTTTAATCAATTCCCTTATCTCTAAGGGTATAATTCCAGCCATAGCTTGTTTGATTATAGTCATGGCAGTGACTACATTAAGAGTTTGTGCTTGAGTGCAAGCAAGAGCCAATGAAATATTGTTTTGTAACGACTGAATGTCACCAAGGAGGTTATTAAAATCCTTCTCCATGATTTGTTCCCAAGTAACCAGCAGGGGATTGGTGGAGCGTTCCACATGGGCAAGGGAATCCAATGACTGCGTAAGAGGGAGGCTCATTTGAGAAATGTCGAATGCAACCTTGGAGGCTTTATTTGCTATCACTTCTATGTTTGCAGCATCTATGGCTGCCATGCCCGCTCCTACGGGTGCGACCCAATCAGAAAGATCGCGTTTAGTCCTTCTAGAGAGCTCTCCTTTACGCCACATTAAGATCCAATTGTCCCAACCTTGCTGGGTCGTGTGTAAGTAAGAGTCACAGAGGGCATGGCTGAAAGAAGTGCCGAGCCCATTTAAGCTGACATTGACCCTTTTGACTGATATTTGCGGCTGCATCAAGACTGTTTCTTGATGATTAAATTTTAAAGTGTGTGCCCCCACTACCGGGTAGGTCAATGAGGCCAGTGCGTCTACATTTTGGATAAGTGGGTCCAAATTTAGTGTGTGATTTGCATCACCAATTATTAAAGTATAATTTCCTTCCTGATGAGTGAGCTGTAGAATTGTTGTTCCGATAGCTGTAAGATTTACAGTATCGGTGGCATTGAGGCAGACAGACGTGTTTAAAAGTAGGGTCCAGTCTGGGGGACCTTGCTGCTTTAACGCAGAGCAGTTAAAATGCCAATTGAGCTTGCCCCATGCCAGTGGCTCTAGGTCTATGTCTTCGCCGAATGGGTCCGTGAGCGTTATTGGGACCTCTGTGTCGTTATGGAAGTGTCGGGAGCCAATGGAAATGATTACTTTTAAAGGATCGCCAATGTCCCATATGGCAGCTGATATTACAGCTATGTCTGTGTATAGGGAGATGGGGGTAGGAGCAGTATATTCGATGGTGGAGGTGTTGGTTTTGGCTTGTGACTGTTTACACAGGACCACTTCCATTTCATCCATAGAATATTTCCCGGAGGTGCATAGAGTCACCTTTTCTCCGGTGCGACTGTGGATACAATGTGTGAGCTGCTGTGGTGGACATCGATCTATGGGTGTGAGTGTGACTGCTCTGTCATGCCGTCCTGTTACACAGGTAAAAATTCTAAAAGGCATGTTTATTCCCACGCATCTCCATTTGGTCAAGACTACCGTATGGTTGGCTATTTGTGTTGCTGAGGTACAACAAAACAAGGACAATCCAAATAAGAATACAAGTTTTAATGGTCTTACCAATTTGTCTGCTGCTGGGGTGGAAGATCCTGGATGCATTCTGTAATATAATGTTTGAGGGGTGTGTGAGTGAAATTCCTGAGCTTCCATACTGTGGTCGACATACCCAAGCAGTCACAGTATGGTTCCCTTTATCTAAGGCTGGGGGTGAGTGTAGTGGTTCCCATGCGTAAGCCCGGTGCGATTTTTACTGCACGCTCCCGCGGCTTCTCTTAAAAGGGAACACTGTTTATACACCATGGTCTCCCCCCCTTGCTTCCGAAAAGGCGACTAAAGCCGTGAGGAAGCATTTAAAAGGCAAGGCAGGTCTCTCCAAGGGAGAAAAGAGGCACAAGATCAAAAATGTCTGTGGGCAAGTGAGGTCCGAAGGTAACAGCGGCAATAGGCTGCGAAGTTCCCCCGGGATCCGGAGTGAGGTTAGGAGGTTGTGGAACTGGATTCCCCTTCCACAGCTTGAGCTGAGAGGAATGGAAGAACTTGTACCACGTCTGACCATGTTTCCTGGGAATGGCAAGCTTGTAGACCGCAGGGCTTACGCGATCCACAATGGGGACCGGGCCAGCCCATTTGGCCATGAGAGCATGCTGATTCCTGCTAAATTTCCGGTATAGAACCTGCTGTCCGGGTTCCCAAAGCTGAGGATTGCGCACCCAGCCGAGCTTTTTATCCACTGCCAATTGGCTCTGCCCTAACTCGTTAGCCACTTGGAGGTGAATAACCAGTAAGTCCCGGATAAGAGTCTTAACCCAGATATCGTGTGCCACTTGCGTTTCCAGATCGCCTGGCATGTCATGTTGGAGCCAGAAGGCTTCAGGCATGCGCATCTTTCTCCCCGTCATGACCATATGAGGGGAGTAGCCATGTCGGGCTGTAGTCCCTCGTATTGCCATGAGAACTATGGGCAGTTTTTCGTCCCAGGTGCGACCTGTGGAAGTGACTATCTTGGCCAGGGCTTCCTTGAGGGTGCGGTTTGTGCGTTCAATTGCCCCTGAAGACTGAGGGTGAGCGGCAACGTGGAACCGCTGCTTAATTCCGAGAGCCTTACAGAGCTCCTGGGTGACCTCACCTAAAAAGTGGGGTCCGCGGTCGGAATCGATGATCTTAGGGATACCCCAGCGGGAAAAAAGGTTATTAAAAAGCAGTTGGGCCGTAGTGGAGGCCGTGTTATTGTGGCAGGGGAATGCTTCGATCCATTTCGAGAATGGATCAATCACAGTTAAGCAATATTTGTTCCCTCTGCGAGTCTTAGGCAAAGGTCCGATAAAATCAATTTGAACCCGAGCCCAGGGTCCTTCTACCCTCTGGTGCTGAATGGGGGCCTTGGGACCTGAAGAGTCCGCATTAACCATGGCACATGATAGGCAATTATCCACCCATTGTGCCACGTCTTTGCGGATGCTTGGCCACCAGCCCGCGTCCCTGACCCGTTCCAGAGTTGGTTCTTTACCCCGGTGTCCTTGCTCATGGATAAATTGAATTAAATCGGCCCGGACTTCGACAGGGACAACCCAGTGTCGTGTCCCTGTGGTGTCAAAAGCCCAAATAACTCCCTCTTCTTCCCTGATGGTGTATCTCCCAGTGGGATCTTTGCCCTTGGAGAGGAGATCCTGAACATCGGCATCATTTGCTTGGAGTTCCCCGAGGTCTATAAATACAGGGGGAATGGCAGGACGGTCGTGGAAGGTGTTTGCCTTGCTTCTAGTCACTACTGGGTTTACCGGACAGGCGGGTTGATCTGACGGGGAGTTAAAACGTGCCGCTTCCTTGGCTAAGAGATCGGCTTGATCATTCCAGTAAGCCACTTCGGTGTCCGCCTTTTGGTGACCTTTGACATGGGAAATTTGTGTCTCTGCCGAGCGTTTATGGAGGAGCCGCACGACTTCTCTCCATAATATTAAATGAGCTACTGGCTTCCCTTCCGCATTGACCCATTGCTGTCTTTCCCAGTGTGGGAGCCAGACGGTGGCGGCTTTGGCCGTCCAGTCCGAGTCCGTGAAGATGGCTATGGGGCAGTCTGAAGGTTCAAACTCAAGAACAGCCTTAAGGGCAGCGACCTCTGCGGCTTGACTAGAGTGGGGACAGACAGCCGCTTGCAGGATGTAATTGTCGTGGACCCTGACCGCGCCATATCCTGTATGTGGGGTGCCAGCTATATGGAAGGACGAGCCATCACAGAACCAACAATTAAACCCTCTTTGCTTGGCTTCTTCTAATGGCACTCCCCATATAGCAGGCCAAGGCAGATGTTCCACGTCTGGAAGTGGGCATTCATGCTCGTCCCCAGTGATGAGCAGACCGTATGGGGCAGGTTGCTCCTTTTGTTCTTTCTTATATTCAATCCCCTTATTGACCAGGGCAAGCGTCCACTGGGCAATGCGGGCATTGGATACCTGACCGTCCTGGATCTTTCCTGAGAGGATATACTTAAGGGGAGTGTGCGTTGTTTGCACAATGACTTTGGCTCCCCCGATTATAAACTCCCAATGCGTAAGGCTCCAGACTAGGGCTAGACATATCTTTTCACAAGGGGTGAACTTTATTTCGACTGAAGAAAGATTCCTGGAGGCATAGGCTACAATCCTGGGGGCCCCGGCATGATGCTGGATGAGCGTGGCCCCGATGCTTTTCTCTGTGTGGGCCAACTGAATGTAAAAGGGTTTTGTTGGGTCCGGGTGAGCTAAGGCAGGAGCTGAGGCAAGCGCTTGCTTAAGACTGGCAAATGCATATTGTTGGTCAGGTCCCCAGACCCATGGAGCGTCTCTCTTAAGGAGAGCATAGAGTGGCCGGGCTTTGTCAGCAAACCCCTCCACGAAATCCCTGGAAAAATTGAAGGTTCCTAGGAGAGCACGGAGGGAAGGCACATCTGTTGGGGCGGGGAGCTTGGCGATTACGGCCATTCTCTGTGAGTCGGGCGTCCTGCCGTCGGGTCCTAGTGCTAGGCCGAGGTATTTTACGTTGGTTTGAACCAGCTGTGCCTTGTCCCTACTGGCCTTGAAGCCATCAGCTTTTAGAAGGTGGAGGACTTCTCTAGTGACTTCCATGGTTTCTTCCTCAGTGGGGGCGTGGACCAAGATGTCGTCCACATACGACAACACGTGTTCCTTGGAGGAGGGGCCGAGACGATCCCACATACGGACCACATGTGCGTGGCAAATGCTGGGACTAGAATGGAAGCCTTGTGGTGTTCTTTTGAATGCATATTGCTGGCCGCGAAAAGTGAATGCGAATTTATACCAGCAAGACTCGTGTAGCTTGATCGAGTGGAACGCGTTAGCCAAATCAATCACACTATAGTAGCGAGATCCGGCAGCAATGGCTGCAAGGATCTCGTGGTATTTGGCTACTACAGGCGCTACTGGTGGGGTTACAGCATTCAGAGCTCGGAAATCCACAGTCATTCTCCAGGTTACACCGTCAGCTTTTAGGACCAGCCACAGAGGGGCATTGCAGATAGACTGCATGGGGAGAATTATGTCCCACTGTAAAAGGCCTTCTATGGTTTTGGCTATTCCATTTTCAGCTTCTGCAGGGTATTTATATTGTTTCTGAGGTGGAGGATCTTGGCCTTCTATGAGAACACAGGCATCTCTCACCGTCCCACATTCTGCCTTGTCCTTGATCCAGACCTCAGGAAAATCTCGGATCCAGGGATCACTAGGCTCTATTGGGGCCAGAGGGAGAGGAGCTTTGAGGGCAGCGCATCTATGGATTGCACTGATTTCGCGAGGGCCCTCTGGAATTTGCCAGAGGAAGCCGTTTGCTAGATCAATAGTCAAGCCATGTGCTTGGAAAAAGGGGACCCCTAGGATGCCAGCATCCTCACCTTGATTGTCGCAGGCAGACATGAGGGTAGAAAGAGTTCCTACGGTTAAAGGAACGTCTTTCCAGACCGTGGCTCTGTGTGCGCCTCCAGCAAAACCGGCGAGCATAATGGCCTCCTGAGTGGGTTGACCGTGGGCAGCTAGATATGGACTTAGTACATTAAGAGCGGCTCCGGTGTCGATGAGAAGGGTAGCAGGTTTACTGTTCCCTGGAGTCCCGACCCCTGCTTTCACAGTCGGTCTCCCCCATGTATCGGGCTTCAAAGGAGCCACAACGCCATTGGGGAGAGCCCGGGACTCCGGGCAGCCCTAGCTGTGCTTTGCTAGTTCTAACAGTTCTTTACTAAGCACCGGGTAGATGGGCTGACCTGGTGCCTGTGCCTTCTCCTCACTCTCAGCCAAGGCACGAAGCAGAACACTATTAGACTGCTTGTGGAATCTTTCCATTTCGTAGCCCCTTTCCTTAAGCTGCATCCATATCTGCCTCCTAAAAGTATCGGACGTCTCCGGAGGCTGATAGCCTGGGTGCGGTTCAGGTGCCGACGGCTGATACGCCTGCGGCTGGTTTGCTTGGCCTTGTGGCTGCCCGTATTGGCCTTGAGGGGGGCCCTGATAGTTTTGAGGAGGTGGTGCGGAAGGCTGGAGGTGGGCTTGGGCAGGATTGCTGCGGTAGTCTCGATACTCCCTTTTTCCTCTGTAATTTCCTCCTCCTCTCTGATAATTGTTCTGCCAGGGTTTGCCTCTCTCATACCGGTCCTGTCTAGGCTACCGGTCATTTTTGGGCTCATACTTTCCAGATGGTTGGAATTGTGAATGGGGCCCATGGTTGGCGTAAGTTATCGCCTGTATGGGTTCGTCATCATCCCTATCCTTTAATTTCTTGCCTTTATGGGGTTTTAGAGCTCCAGCACCTCGGAGAAGAGAGGCTATTCTTTTGATCTTTTTCTCCAGATCTGTCCAAGTAGTTGACGCACCATCTGCTATGTTTAAAGACAGTTGGGCTTGGGTTTGGAGGCCACTTACAAGTGCTTCCTTGAAATCGTCCTCCTCATAGTCAGGCGAACCAGTGGTAGGTTTTATAGCAACTTGGTCTGCTGGGACAGCTAATAGTTGTTTCCTAGCCATATATGTCTCTGGATCTTCATTGGGGCCCTGTCTTTCCAACACATAGAGAGCAAGTAAAGTAGTGTTGGGATTTAGATATTTAAGGACGTCCTGCATCCACTTCGTCTTTGAAGCTGCTGTTAAGTTGCCACTCGCAATGGCTGCATTAAGAGTTGGAAGCTGGGGAGCTGCTACACACTGACGGGCTACCAATGTGAGGTCTTCTCCGCTAGCGGAGTTGTAAATCATGTCTACATTGGCCATCCATTGTACGGAGTTCTCCCTAGTAAGAGGGCCCAATTGTTCAGCTACTGCTTTAACCTCATCGGGTTTCCAGAGCCTGGTCTCGGTCATAACCTGGGTAGATGTATCATCGCCTTCTGTGATTACCGTATGTTTCGTGCTAATGGGGTGCATAGGGGCGCTGGGTTCAATGGCCGAGATTTCGGAGAGGTTTAGCATGCCTCCGGGGTGTACAGTGGAGATCACTGCATTCTGTAATCCCACCTGCTTCTTTAGGGTGGCAATTTCCCTTTGGCAAGCCTCGTGGTTAGCTTGCTGTATTTTAATTTGGTTCTGTTCCACTAGGAATTTTGCCGCAGCCTTAGAAGTATTTATCTCTTCCCTCGCTTGAGTTAGTGCGCTCTCTGTAAGTTCTACTCTACGATTGAGGCCCTCTATCTTTTTATTAGCATCTTGGACAGCAATAGTAAGACTCTGGTTTGCCAGAATTACATTTAGTTTCTCGGTCCTCAGCCTATGCTCCTCGTCCTCGTGGGCTACTTTCAGCTGGTTAATCTCTTGTTCTAGCTCATCTTGCTTATTGGCCATAAGTTCCTCATAATTTGTACGTTGGAACGTGAGATCCTGTTCATGTTTACTTTTAATACCACTCAGTTCCTCTTTAGCTTCTAAATATTTGGATTCCAATTTCTCAAACCGGTCTATTTCTCTAGTCAGGTCAGATTCACGTTGCCGGACTAATTCCTCTTGTTTCTCTACATCCTCCTGAAGGCGTTTGATTACAGCAGCGGCGTCCCGCACAGCTGTATACAAAGCCCAACTGGCGGCTTGATCCTTAGCCGCGGAGCCTGGTTTTTGCTCCTTGCAGTAGTCTTGGAAAGCGTTTTGTACCAAATTTAAGGGATCGGGGCCTTTGAAAGATCCTTCCTTCCAAGGCGACGCACCTTTCTTGATCAACCATTTCTCAAGTTTGGGCTCGTCACTCTTAGAGCGAAACATCTTTCAAGGAGTTCTCCTGCTTTCACTTACAACAGGGGCAAAGACTGGGAAGTTGTCTCTTCCGCTTCTCTTAGATTGTAAAGCTGCTTTTGCTAGCACAAGGAGGCTAACGTTACTATTAATTAGCACACTTTCTATGCAGTTTTTAGGGCCGGGGGACTCTCACCCCGCGACACTCAGGGATTACTTTTTAACCCAAAAACCTGGCGTTTGAAGCTGAGGAATATCCGTTCCTTCAGACTCCGGGTGCCTCCAACCCAAAGAGACTCCTTTGTCTCCGAGGTTCCTCTACCTCTTAACTTTGGGGTTTCGAGAACGGGGTGGCCAAGCCTCGCTTCTCTGACGGGATTACCTCCTAACCCGTATTATAAGGTTTCTAGGCTTCTCCTAGCCTCTCTGGATTACCTTTAACCACAGACCTGAGCTATGGCGGACTCAGTCTATAGTGAGCTATGGCGGACTCACTGAGCTATGGCGGGCTCAACACAACTACGAGCTATGGCGGACTCGGAAAATAGTGAGCTATGGCGGACTCACTGAGCACTGGACTTTCTCTAGCCAGTAGGGTTTCCAGACAATATGCCTCTCAGGGTAACCCCGAACCTAAATTAATGATTTCCACTTCGTTGAGCGAAGTAATGCAAGGGAGGAGCAAGGGTGCGCTCAAAGAAAGGTTCCTTTTCGGACTCAGCGGGAGTATGTGGTGTATGTAGTATATGTAGTGTTTGTGCAACTGGTCTAGCGCCCTACTCTGGTCTTCTTTGGATCCCTTCCCACAAAATAGACGCGCGGACGGTCACACAGTTTGACCTGGGGTTCAAAGAGAGAGAGAGAGAAGGGGGAAGCCACCCACGATAGGTTGCTCGCTAGAGCCAGGCACGCAGACAGAAACCAATCATACAGCCTCTCCAAGAGCTCCAGAAGTGGTTTTTCCCTTACGTCTG
Organism: Lepidodactylus listeri; assembly: GCA_029233225.1. Classification (NCBI taxonomy): domain Eukaryota; kingdom Metazoa; phylum Chordata; class Lepidosauria; order Squamata; family Gekkonidae; genus Lepidodactylus; species Lepidodactylus listeri. The sequence goes on along the minus strand of JARCFY010000001.1, from coordinate 108,770,692 downwards.
TGGGTTAAAGACACGCCTGTCGACTATGGCGCGAAGTTTAACCCTCAGGGCAATCCCGGACGAGCCCCCAATTCTGTTAGCCGAATTGGTTTAATTTACCTTTAGCAATCAGCAAAATACACGGGTTCTTGCCAACTATACCAGGGTCCCACCCCTCCCGGGAGATCTCAAGGAAAGAGGCACGTGAGACGAGTTCCAAGTTCAATGTTGTTTACTGGATCATGTAATCAAGCATACAAAAATCGTAATCACACACACAATCTTACAGGCCTAATAAAATAAAGAGAGAAAATAGCACTTTTGCATGAGCAGGTTTCGTTGGTGGGGAAAGCACGTTACCTTAGATGCGTTGTCCGATGTCCAGATGAATTGGATTTGGGAGGAAAGGTATAAAAGCTATGGGGCCACGAGGCTTGAACCGGCAAGACCACGTGGTTCTCCTGGATCGCGAGTCCAGAGAGAGAAAAAGGGTTTAAAGATGGAGGCAAGGGTTGGGGACAGAAAGCTGGACTGAAGGGTCAATAGGTAAGATAGAGGGCGATGGCTCAAGAGGCCGAGTGACTCTCGGTTTGGACTTTTATTGGGGGTCTTGGGGCGGGCTTTGCAGACCACAACCCACAAACACTCCTACTAGGCGGTCCGTCCCTGTTGGACCTTGCTATAGGTTAAAGGTGAACAAAGGGAGGAGGTCCAGGGGTTTGGTCAGTGTTGCAAAAGTATGACTTCACCAGGAAACAGACACTGAGTCTGGGGTCCGATGACTCACCTGGCCATACCTATTGTCAGTTGATGGTTTTAGCCAAGTATCTGATGGCTGGCACATTAGTTGCTAGGCAGTCTCGTTAGCATAACTATTCAGATGGGTAGTGGGAGAGTGGGGGTCAACCAGCGGATGTCTGACAGAAGGAGGCCTCATGGCAAGAGGAATCCTTTGTCTTTGCCTTGGGTGAACTGCTTGGGGTGTCAGCCTCCTGGCTTGGGCTGGAGCTGGCTCCTATGTGAAGAAGAAAGCGCAAGTCCCTACCACTGCTGGCGACACAGAGTTCAAACTTATGGATAAAAATCCATAAGAGCACAGAAAAGTGCCTTGCTGGCTAACATGCCTACAGCATCAGTGTGGATTTGCAAGATGTCTGCCAGGGTGAGAGGTGACTGCCAAATGGAAACCTCACTGAAGTGAACTAAAAAACTCAGCCAGACCCACAGGTCTTCCTGCATACCATGGGTGACCCTGATGTGGTGGAGGAATAGACCCCCTGTGGTGGTTTGAGCCAGCAGAGCACAAAAAGCATGCCTGGGGAGACCACCTTGAAGATGAAGTTAATGTGACCCAACAGCAACTTAATTTTCTTTAGTGTGCCTTTTTTTACTGCCTATGACCCTTGAAAGCAAGGCCTGAGAGTGGCTAGCTTGTCCTCTGGGAGGTGTGAGGTACCCTGCACTGAATCAAGCAGTATTCCCAAATAAGTCAGCTGAGTGGCCAGACCTTTGGTCTAATCTTGGGCAAGTGGGACCCCCACTTCAGCCATAAGGGCCTGAAATGCCTTTATGTGGTTGGCACAGGCTGATGTGCCAGCAGGGCCCACAAACAAGAAATCATCCATGTAGTGAGTGATGTGTGGGCAACCGGTGTGGTCCTTGACCACTCAAATAAAGTATTGAAAGTTTCAAATGCAGTGCAGGTGATGGAGCAGCCCATAGACCTTATCAATCTGAGGAGGAAAAAATGAAAGAGTCGGGCCCTGCCCTGGTGAAATACCTGCCTGAGCAGCTTGGTAGAGAAGCTTTCCAGCCACAGCCAGACTGCTCATTCTGGCAAAAGAAGAAAGAAATGACACAGAGGTCAGAGCATCAATTGCCACTGGTTTCTCCTGAACCATAAGAGCGTAGAAGAAGAAGAACGTGCTTGACAGCTCTAGAGAGATGAACGAGTGTCCATCTGATCACCCAGCAGCAATAAGTGTTAATTCCTGGACCAGAGTCTTTGCAGAAGCAGGAATGACAAGCTGATAGGGAAGCAAAGGACTTGCACCTGGAGGACAATGAACTCAGCAGTAAGAAGCAACGCCTGGGCTTCAGGGAATGAGTCAGCTAATGAGGCAGATAAAAGAAACATGCTGAGCAAGGTTTAGTATGGAAACAACTTTGCATGAGACATACCTCTGTGAGCTGATGGGTTTTACCCTGACTTCTGGCTTTTGTATTCTGTCTTTGTTAAACTTTGCTTGTGATCACAGCTGCAGACCCAGACCTTGCATCCTGCACTGGTTCCAAAACTTGGACCCTCTTTTTCTCTGACCCCTGGATTGAACCTCTGGCTCCCTGGCTTTGGACTGGTTTGTAGCCCTGCACTAGAGAATTCATATTGTAACCGATCATTGTTACAATATGAACTCTTACTTAGACACTGAGAAATGGTATCTGGTTCTAGATTATATGTCAATACATAACTTTTTTTAAAAAAATCATAACTCTAAACTGTCAAACTCAGACCTTCGGTTGCCATGATTTGTATTTCCTGCTATGTATATGAGCTTTGGGGGGGGGGCATCTGTGTGAGTGTGTGTGTGTGTGTCTGTGTGTGTGTGTTTGATTCGCTCAGTAAACTCAGCAACAGTTTCTATAAGGGGGGGCTTGCTTGAACCTTGTATAATTTCAGAACTGATGCCAAAGAAATCAGTTCTGACACAGAAGTGTTTAGCTTGGATCATCTGAATACCTCAATAAACATGTCACTGCAAAGAGAGTGTTGTTGGGAGCATGTTTTTTCCAAGAGTCTGACATAAACTCTTCAACCCATTTTTAAATCATTGATAGTAAAAGGCTTTTTTTTGCTGAAATAGTTATAGACTTTAATATTCTCTATCTAGTATTGCTCATGTAGCGATAGCTTTCAGCAGAAAATAAAATTATAAAATGTGATAATGCCTTACTTAGTGTTATTATTCTGTTGTTTAATTATTGCCTCCATAAATGGGGAGAGTAACAAAATCATTTATATTCGATAGTAGCCACATCAGCCTGTGCCTTCATACTGTCAGATGCCTCAGTAGGCATTTCCTTATTTCTAAGTAAAGGAGTAATTAATCTAGCCCTCAGCTCATTAAATATAGGACATTCCATAATCGTATGTTCAATTGTTTGTTTTATCATGTGAGCATCTACATGTTCTACTTGAATATAGCATTTTTTTTATATCTACCCTCCAAAACCCCTGATGGAAGGGCATTCATTCTTGCCAGAGTAAAAGCTCTTCTGAGCTTTCGTATTGTCAAACAATACAAATATTTCGGCAGCACTTCTGAGAATACTACCTTTGAGGCCTTTAACTTTCTGCCTAGTAACATAAATTTTTACTCCAGGACCACATAATGACATTTCCAGGACCACATAATGACAATGCACCATGACTGCTGACTCCTCCCCAGCACTATCTATCAACCTATATAGACAGTTTGTGATGTCCATGACCTTTGCACCAGGCAGGCAAGTCACCATGCGGTCATAGTGCCTGTCATAGACCCCACTCTCTGTATTCCTAATGATCAAATTACCCACTACCCATCTCCCCCCAGAGGTATCCTTAGTATGAGAGGGTATCAGGCATCACCCAAGGAAGGGAACCCTTCTAAGGGATTACATTCTTCCTCCTCAGACTGATGCCCTTTGACCTCAGGATTCTCACTCTCCACAAAAGCAGAAAGGCTGTCAGCATAGGAGTGGGACTGTTCTAGTAAGTCCCTGAGGGTCTCTTCCCCAAACTCTCTCTGCCTTAGCTCCTCCAGGTTGGCAACCCTAGCCTCAAGGGAATGAACTTGCTCCCTGAGAGCCACAAGCTCCATCCAGTGAGCACACATCCATGATTTCTCTGCAAAACACTAGACAGCCCCCATTCCTCTTGCTTTTTATGTTCATAACTGGTTAGAGATTTAAAGGTATCTAGAGTGATGCAGGGTCCTAAGGCCTGATCCCCAGGCCAAGAGCCCTTTGACTCTTGCCCTTTGGCTCGTGCCTCTGTCTAAGATGAGCCTTACAGTTTAGAGGCCCACAGTCCCTGTCTCTCAGCAGCAACTGCAGAGGGTGGGGGCCTACAATCAGCCCCAGGCAAACAGGTCTTGTTCAGTAAGCAATAGACGAAAACAAAAGACTCAACCAGACCCAGACAAAAACACCAGCAGGCAACAAGCATCCATTCACCTTCAAATTCTGTCCTATCAGAAAGGAACCTCAGTTAATGCTCCCCAGTAGTTTAGCAGTTTTGGAAAGGCAAAAAAAAATCACCTTCCCAGCAGCTCTCTCCTGGCTTCTTTCTTCTAGCCCAGCTGGCTGCACTTGACTGTCCTGGGCTGGGACCCAGCCATGCACTTCCAGGATCCTTGGGCCGTCTTTAGAGGCATGGCAAAAGAGTGTTGGTCTCGCAACAACAGGCTGCAGAAGGACTGGTCAAGAACTGCCCTCCCCAGTGATTAGAAAGCCCCATCTTATGCAATATTCTATAATATGTATATTAAACCACTTATCTATAAATTGGTATTTTATCTATATCTATCTATATAAATCTATTTAGCTTAATATTAAATTATTATTACCTGATTCTCTAGTGCAGTGTAGTAACTGTGTGCTGTGTTGGGCCTGTGCCTTCCATGTGGTGGTCCTCCTCAGCTGTAAACACAGGGAAGGTTTTAAGTATTGAGCAGGAGGCGATGAATTCAAACAACAGGCTTTTATTCAGTGATATTGCTCAGCTCCAAAGTCAGCTCTATGAGAGCGGCACCTTAATTTATACTGTTCCAACACATAACTTTCAACAAAGTAACTATATACAAGCAATACTATTGGACCTAAGGAGGGCTCAGCGATTGGGCATCTAGATTGTCTTTAGGACCAATGGGAGTCTTTAGTCATCAGCCAATAAGAATTGGAGCTTTCAGATACCAGAGCCCTATCAAGCTATTGCTGCTTCAATACTCCAAACACAACAGAAGGAGATGAGCCCCACTTGATAAAGCTGGCCTAAAGCCTGTAAAAAGGGGGGGACGGTTTGCAGCCTGACTGAAATGGCTGTCCCAAAGAGGTATGGTTGCCAGGTCTGGGTTGGAAAATACCTGGAGACTTTGGGGCTGGATCCACGAGTTGGCAGGGTTTGGGGAGGGGAGGGGCCTCAGCATGGTACAATGCCATAGAGTCCACCCTTCAAAGCAATCATTTTCTCCAAGGGAGTTGATCTCTTTCAGCTGGAGATCAGTTGTAAAAGCAGGAGATCCCCAGGCCCCACCTGGAGGCTGGCAACCCTGCAAAGAGGCCTATGTGAGGCTGTGTTAATTAGGGCCATGGTGAAGGGGCTTCTGGCCGTGTAAAATGAAGAAGAAGAAGAAGAAGAAGAGATTGGATTTATACCCCGCCCTCCACTCCCCAAGGGAGTCTCAGAGCGGCTTACAAACTCCTTTCCCGTCCCCTCCCCACAACAGACACCCTGTGAGGTAGGTGGGGCTGAGAGAGCTCTTTCCCAGGCTGTCCTTGTGAGAACAGCTGGTCCAGAGCTATGGCTTGCCCAAGGTCATCCAGCCAGGTGCAAGTGGAGGAGTGGGGAATCAAACCCGGTTCTCCCAGATTAGAGTCCGCGCACTTAACCACTACACCAAACTGGCTTAATGCACAACACCAAAGTGATGAGCCAAAGGGGGGGTTATGATTCCAGCCTAGCCCACATGCCCAGACTGCCCAGTAATCAGACCTCCCAGTTGGCACCCAGTAATGTCAGGCCCCACCAATGCAGGGGCCCCCACTGCTGATCAACCTGCTATAGAAGAAGCCACCACGCTGTATAGGTGATCAGGCCTCACTTTTGCTGTCCTGGTTAGCCAGTCACCCATTGCAGGCCAATGTAAACCAGCCCCAGACACCACTTATAGAAAAAAAAAGCAGCCAGAAAAACAGGGGCACACACAGATCAGCCACTGTGGGCTGTCTCCCTTGTCCCACATGCATGCCTCCACTCAGCTGGAGACCCCAGAGCACATGGCTGCTGATCAGCTGGTGCAGCCCTTTAACTCCTAGCTGGCATGCAGAAAAAACTTGGAGCACAGAGCACAAGACTGCGAACACCCTCCACTCCTATTGTCTTTCCATGGGCATGCTGCCGATCAGCTGGAGCCCCCAGAGCACGTGGCCGCCAATCAGCTGGTGCAGCGAGCCCTTTATCTCCTAGCCAGCACTCAGATAAATCTCAGAGCACAGAACATGAGGCTGGCATCTGTTCCTGTTGCTGGCTGAAGCATGTGGCTACCCACTGTGTGAAACTGTAGGTTCACCTAAGCCAGGGAGAAAGCACTGAAGGCAAGCCAGCTGCAGTGAGGGGTTTAAGTAGCCAGAGGCATCTGAGTTTCTCCCTTCCCAGCTTCTGATGAAGCTGACTGGCCCAGGCTGCAGCCAGTTCTGCCCTCTTAGGGTTATTTTACACCTCCCCTTTAAAGTAGTTTGACTGCTGTCTTTTCCTGTGCTGATTTCACAGTGGTGTGAAATTTCACTCCAGGGGGTCTAAGTGCACTAATCAACAGCAATTGTTTAAAGCAGAATAAAGCCGGTTGAATACTAGCTTGACCACAGGAGGGCAATTAGTAGATGTGGACATTTCAGTAGCAGCACGGTTTCACACTGCACAGAGGTGTGGCCAGGTTTTTTTGGAACTAGAATGATTCCAGCGGGAAAGTCAGATATAAAAACAGCCTTAAAGCCTGCAAGTAGCACAAGGCTGCCAGACTGCTTCCTTCCTCACCTCAACCCCCGCCCCCCCCATCTGCAAAAATCAGCATTGGGTAAGTTCACACCATGTGTATCATGATATAATCATAGGAGTTTATTTGAACCCAGTATTATTAATGAATATGGTATTTTTTGATTTTCAAAGAAATAACAGCATTGTTTCAATAGCTCTGGGCTACTGCCATTTCCTTTCCTCATGGCAATCAGAATCTTTTATTACATTTCAACACACACTGTCTAAAAGCTGTTACATATTGTGCGGCCATGAGAAGTAAGGATGAGTGATACTTTCAGAGCTAAATCTATCCATTTATCTGAAAGGCCAGACACAGTGTCTGTAAATGTAATGTATTTTTCTTAATAATGTGATTTCTGGGAGTGTGCAGCAAATTTTAAACTTATAACTTTTGGAACCCCATTAAGGAAAAAAAGAAAAGCTTATACATTTCCTGAGGTTTTACTAATTTGCTTACAACACTCTGTACCGTTAATGACCAGATAGTGTATTCAAGGCTTTTATTTCAAATGTCTCTTCCTTAAAATAAAATTTTATACAAAAAAGTGAAATGCTCTAGGAACAAATGATGTCATATTCTTCCACCATTGGTATGTATCCTTTTTAATTTACAAAGTACATTGCAATTATCCTCCCCAAAATGTTGGTCACTTAATTTTATAGGTGCAAAGCTGAAGCTGAAAGCAACATCCTGGATGTTGCACTTTCCACAGATTTGTTTTCCGGCAGGAAATCACACACATGCTACCTATGTTGTTTAATATACTCATTGTAGTAATCAAGACCATCCCATCATGATTTTCATGCCCTCACTGATGAATGCCAATGAGAGGGAACATAAGTGAGGAAATCCACAGAGGTATTCATATGATGAGCTATTCTAAATGACATGGCAAGGAAGGGAAACAAGTTATTTATTTATTTATTTATTTATGTGATTTATATCCCGCCCTCCCCTCCATACGGCGGGCTCAGGGTGGCTAACAACATATCAACATTCAATGCAGATGGCGTATCTTCAATTTAATCATTCAGTGCAGCATTCAATACAGACATGCTCATTTTTGTGGTGAGTGTAACATCTGTACCACCTCAGAGATATGATGGTGCACATTGATTCTGTGGCCCAAAATTAAGATTTGAGATTCTAATCCGTCACATGACTTATCACCGCCCTCTTGTATCTCCCTGATAAAATGCGGTAAAACTTCTCAGGAATGATCCTGCTCAAGGTCCACCATGTACCTTTCTGACAGGAGATGAATAAAGCAGAATTGTTACCATATTTTCTTTAAATTACAAGAGAACAATAGAAGAAATGTGGCATGTCGATGTCATGCAAAACTGGTTACTATAGTAACCTCGTTATATTGCGGTAAAATAAATGCCATGAACTGGTATGGAAATTAACTGGAAAGCAATGCAACATGATTATTATAATATGAAATATGAATACTTTATACAATCAAATGTAGATTACAAGGTTTCTCTCAGTTTCCTATTGCATGGGGAAAAGGAGTGAGCAAACAACTTACTCCCAAGTAAATATTACTGCAGATTGATGCAGTCTGCCATGATTTATTCACATAAATACTATGCAAATAAAATATTATCCTAACATTTTTGCCATAAGTTTTCTTACATAACATGTCAAGCAATACCTAATGAGTGGTATGCAAAAAAAAAATCTGAATTTGATCTTTTAACTTTTTAAAAACTTAAGTTGATTTCTTTATTATTGGAATTAAATCATTTTGAATCATCGTCACATTTAATAGCGTAAGTTGTTTGTGACAATTATGAAAGCAGTAAAATTAAAACATGTACAGTTAGCTTCTACATACTCAGGGACTGCAGAAAAAAATGTTGTTGTAAATATTTTTATAATTATTCAAAATGTTTTTTCTTACCTTTAATCATCCAAAAGTGAACTCAAGGCAGTCTTACTGAAGCAACTAGGGGGGGGGGAAAAGAACACCTTTAAAAACTGAAAATATCTGGGTGTGCTGCAGGAGGCATCAAATGTTGAGAAAGGGACAGGGAAGATTCTCCCAGAGGGCTTTTCTAAATGTGTTTTTAAAAGCAGTTTTGGCCCCATATTGCTTCAGTTTCTGCATACATTTCTGTGCCTTTAGTTCAGTTCCATTTTTTGTTTTCTCCCTGGGCTTTTCCCTTTTTTTTCTTTTCTTTTTTTTTGAGACCACTTTTACCCTGATCTTTTTCTGGAAGCTGATTTTTAGCTGCCTTTTCCCTCAACCATAATGTTTCTATCACTTGTCTTCCCAGTTCTAAGGCTATGGGAAGGTGGTGAACTCAGGTAAAGAGGTAGTAGAAGGCAGGAACCCTACTGCAGGGGAGTGAGATCCTCACAACCCTTGTCACATGCTGCAGAGGAAGGCAGCATTACCATAGAATTTCACAGTCTATCAATCTACTTCTCTAACATGTCACTCTGAAAGACTTGGTATGGAAGTGAAACCCATTCATCACAGCTCCTGAACAGAGAAATTGCTACAATAGGCACATTATGCTTAGTTGTGGTTGTACTGTATTATGGCCATCTCTGATATACTATTGTGCAAAATTCACACTGAAAATGTTTTGAAACTGGAAGTGTGAAACATCTGTGTGAAAGCAGCTGAATAACCATGCAAAATGGAATAATTATAGATGAACATTTTAGATTGTTTGTCACGCTTAGAGGAGATTTTAAATATTCAGTTTGCCTTCTTTCTTTCTTTTTGTTCTCACTGAAATAGACAATCTTTAATTACCACTAATAGTGTAGGATTTGCCATTTCCGATGAATCTATACTTTTCTTTTTGGCAGTTATTTGCTTCTAACAGTGTAGAATCCTAAATTCCAGCTAGATGATATTAATTATCCTGAACTGCAGGAATGGAAAGAATATATACTTTCATTTATCATAACCACACATTAAGCACTCAGCATACAAGCAGTGAATCATCTCACAGGATTCTGCTATTGGTTAACAAATTATTTCATTTATAACTCAAATAAGACATTTCAGGATAAAGCCATAAGTCAATGAATGTCAGAAATAATCAATTTCAAAAGACACAAGCACCAACATTTCACTCAAGACTACACCTTAAAAAATCAGGTGAATTTAACATTTACAAAACATTCATCTTATAATCACAAAATGATTCCTATGTGAAAGCATTGCATAATTTATTTTATTTTATTGTCCATTGATACTCATTCAACTTTACAGTACTCCAGATATATTCTGATCTTTCAGTGCCATTTCAAATAGTGCTGGAAATGAGCAAAATGAGGGAAACAATGTATGAACACCTAGTATTTAATTTTCTTTGTTCTTTGTTTCTAATTTGTCTATATTCTGTTGTTTTCACTCTGGTCCTGGAGCTGAGACATGACTGACTAACAAAATCTCTTGTAATGACTTTCTTCAAGTTAGTGGATCCATTAATTCCAATCTATTGATTCTTAACATTCACAGAATCACAGCTAGAATGGAAATCTGCACAAATTCAATGAATGTCTAATATTCATATTCATTAGATATTCAGAATATTTCATGTTTTGAAGCTTCATCTACAATACAAAGTCAAGAGTGTGTTGTGACCCATTTATATCTCTCCAGATAGCCTTTCTCCTGCTTTCCCAGTCTTCTGTGACACTGAGATAGCAAAGAAACTATCATGCTTACAACTCAGAAGGACAGATGTAAGAGCTAGGAATGGCTGTCTTAAAGAGGGGAAGGGTCAAGAATAAAACTCGGTGCTTGCATGTTCTAGGAGATACAGTTCCTGTGATCTCTTCCTGTGCAGCCTGGGATTGTTCTTCCAATGTCCATTGGCCAAATGTCTGGAGTGGAGTCACTCTTGTAGACTTAACCATCTCCAGTGAAGATTAGAACACATCTTACAATGCAGCATTAAGCCCAGCATTTTGTCAAAGGAAGCAGAAACTTTGTGATCAGTGCTGTTCCAGTGCATAGTCATTTATGAAGTTTAGGAACTTTATTTCTACAGCCTGATTCTAACACATATTTACCTGGTCAGTGTGAGGACAGCGGAAGTATCACGACATTATCTGCTACAGTCACTTCTCTCATTTCATTCTCCATCTCTGAATCAGCCTCCAAGGTTTGATTAGGTCAACAATAGTACATGCCCACTTTTAGGTAGCCCTTAGGGCTTAGTATCTCCACCCATATTGCTTCTTTTGGAAGTTCATACCCCTAATGTTTTCTAACTTATTTAACTATGCCCTCCTCCAACACACCTTTTCCTGCCTTCCTGTAGAGATTATCAGGGGTCATTTCATAGAAAAAAGAGGTACAGGAGCTCATTAGCATAACTCATTAGCATAACTTATTTGCCTATGCCACACCCCCTGACATCACCAGAAGTGTGTCAGAAGGTAACACCCACCGCTCAGGCTCTACCCCAAAAATCTCCAGGTATTTCCCAACTCAAATTCAAAGCTGGGTCTCCCAAATGTTTGTCTAGAACACTAACCACTACACATCACTTCATGGGGCAGTGGCTGTGGAGCAGTAGCAAGCAGCTGGACCTGCATGAGTTATGCAAGTTGCATTGTGTCACGTTGTCCGGTGGCTGCTGTCAGGCCTGACATGCTCTCTCTCCCTACATTTTACTGACAGAAACAAATGCTTGAAGGCTGAAAATACTGCCGTGGTTGACAAACAATGGCCACTGAGAGAATTCCTTTCATATAGCTATAGATGCTGCTTCTGTTATGGGTGAGGGTTGACCCAATGTATTTTCAGCTGCCATCAATGATGGACAGCAGTTGGCTAGGTACTTCCCTACTGGTCCAAATCAGAACAGAATCATAGATTTGGAAGGGACCTCCTGGGTCATCTAGTCCAACCCCCTGCACAATGCAGGAACTTCACAATACCTCCCTCCCACACCCCCAGTGACCACTGTTCCACACCCAGAAGATGGGTTTTGGCTTGCAATGAATTGAGTATGTGTCCTTTGACAAGCTAGGGGCATTTGGCCTCAGCCCTGCAACTGCAATGTGGAAGAGGACAATATTAAGCTACTTTATAGGACTGTTTTGAGACTTACTGACAACATGTGCCAAAGTGCTTCAGGCACTTCAAAGTGCTTCCTAAATGCTGAGCATTTATTTTTAATCAAGATGGCAATAGGACATGTTATGGTGAAAGAGGTTAGTGAGACAAGATCTTCCCTTATAGAACCCATGCTGAGTTTGCCTTAATAGTTTTTGTTCATCAATGTGCCTAATACTAATTCTCTCCTTAGTAACAGTTTCCACCAACTTATCCAGTATTGTCATCAGACTGACTGGCCTGTAATTTCCCAGATTTCCTCTGGAACCCTTTTTAAAGATGGGGGTGACATTACCTACCTTCCAGGCCGCTCTCTCTCACACACCCACACACACACAAAGAGAGAGAGAGAGAGAGAGAGAGTGCATTTGCCTAAAGCTGCCTGGAAAGCTGATCTCCTGCACCTTCTTGTTGAGTAGTAAATAAGGAAGTTAGAGGAGGGCAGCACATCCATGCACAATGGCATTCTGGTCACAGAGCAGCGTTGTTTGAGTGAGTCCCCTGTGGTTGGGTGGTGCTGTGCCTCCAGGCACTGGCGGCAGAAGGCGTGGAGGCAAGGCAGGACATGGAGGCGCCTGGACGGGGTGCACAAGGAAGAGGACGACGATGAAGAGCCCTGCTGCCACCTCCCCCCTGGACAAGTTGGTGGTCTGAGAGGAAGACAAGGTGGATGAGTTGTAGGAGATGCCTAGTGGGCAGATCTGAAAATCTGACTTGAAAGCTATTGGGAAGGGGGGGAGGGATGGTGGTACAGTGCGTGCACGCTCCAACCTAGCAAGGCGGCACCATGAACTGTGGCTGGCAATGGTGACCCACTGGCCGAGGCCTGGTGGGTGGCATCAAAGAGGCACTGCGGGGGGGGAGGAGAAAGTGCTGGGAATTATAGGATTCCTGTCCCGGTCACTGGTCGGCGACGTTAAGGCTCCTAGAACCAGGAGATTGGGCCCCGCGAGCGGGGAGTGCCTTCTGTTTACTGCAGGAGTGTCACTCCGCCCCATTCCGGCTTGAAATGAGGCCTGAAGATTATGTCTATATCCCACTGATTTTTCCTATTTCAACATGTCTCTGAAATACTCACTGTATATAAAGTGACATTAAGCACTAAGCATTCCAGCTCCCCATCTTGGCTTGGAGGCTTGTGGCATTGGAATATAGACACTTTATAATGTGTTTTCCTCTCCAACAGTCCTTGCCTCCCTGAGCCCTTTTGTCTCTGGTAATGGCCCTCCTTTGTCAACCTACTCTTACTCCCAAGTTCTCCTGTGCTTTTACCAATATTACCTGAGTGTTTACATTTTCATTCCTTTGGACGAAGTTGTTCTGAACCTGAGGCTTCCCAGCTTCTGTGGCCTTTCCACCTGGGATTACTTTTAAGAGCAGCTTGGCCACCTTTTTGATATGAAGTTCCAGCAGTGTGATTCCTTTTCAGTTCAAGTGAAGCCCATCTCATTTGGCTTGTCCCAGGAAGTTCTCTAGTGCCTAACAAATTTAAACCCTTCCTCCTAGCACCACTTTACTGACATTTAACAATGCATTTTATAGCATTGCAACACATGGTATCTGTGTATACAGGCACAACACATGAATAATCATCTATATGTTAAAAAGACCCAGTGAAATCATTAATCATCTTGATCTAAATCATTTCAGTTATCTGAAGTAAAATAACGTTTTTCTCTGTGGAAAATTTACTCTGTAGTTAGAGATCAGTACTTAGTATATGTTTAATCAAATATTAGTAATATGCCCCATGGTTTGTTTTTTTCTGAACAAATAATGACCAAATAGCTTTACGCTACATACGTCTATCTTTCAGATCAAAGGGTTTTATTTTTAAAATGCTATGTCTGGATTTAGACATTGTTTCGGATGTTTGCTTTCAGCAAGCTGTTATGTATTAGTAGTGAAAATCCAGTAAAATTACTGGTCCCTTACTCATGAGAACTCAGAATCTCTCTTATACATAATTCTCTGTTGGTGGTGGCACGGTCCTGAACATTCCACACGCCACCCCAGCCTTTGGCTCCCTGACCTGTCACTCAAGCTGTTCCTATCCACTAGCTGTGTTGCCTGAGTCTTGCCTCCCCCCACCCCGATAGGCAGTCAGAACACAGGTCATTTGCATATGTGGCCTGATTGGCCTTTTCCTCTAACATTCTAAACAGTTTGCTGTTGCTGTACATTGAATGAGCCCTGAGGTAAACTACATATCCCTTAAAGGTCATTGGAGTCAGCCCTGTAGCTAGGAATATTTTTTGGAGGGGGCCTGGGGGGCACTAGTTAATTAAGTCAAAGTTAATTAGTGAAACTCCTTAGAAGCCAGCCTTCATCTAAGGCAGCCCTGCACCCCCACCAGACTTCAGGGCAAGTGAGGGGGGTAATGCCCAGCAGCTGCAGCTTCCTCTCTCCCCTGGGGGTACTGCATACCTGCTCAAGTTGTGAAGCTAGACAGGGAGAAGCAGGCAGTGGGCAGCAGCAGCATCCAGGAGGGGGATTGAGAGGGAAGGGGGGGAGAAAGAGATCTGACAATGGGAGTGGGAAGAGGCAGCAGGACACTCTCCCCAGCCCACTCACTCAGGCTAGCCCAGCAAACCCACCTACCCACCCACCACACCAGGCACCTCCTGCTGCTGGAACTGCCAGGCACCTCCTGCTGCTGGAACTGCCGCCACCTCCGCTGCTGCTGTTCTGGATGTCACTGACTGGGAGTGGAGCGAGGCCAGTGGGGAAGCAGCCAAGGCACTCAGTTGTCTGGCAGCCAGGTCGGAGGCAGCACGGCACAGGAAGCACAGCACAGGTACTTTGGTGCTAGCCCGGGAGGGAGGAACCCAGAAGAAATGCTAGGGGGCCGGGCCCTGAGGGCCCCATGTTAGCTACAGGCCTGAGTGGAGTTACCAATCTCCCTGTGGGGCCTGAAGATCTCCCAGAAATCATCGTGTTCCCCAGCCACATCACATCATTTTCCCTACAGAAAATTTCCCAGTCATTACAACTGGTCTCCAGATGACCAAGATCAGTTCTCCTGGAGACAATGGCTGCTTTGGGCAGTGGACTCTATGGCACTATACTCTGCTGAAGTCTCTCTGCACCCCAAACCCAGCTCGCCCCAGGCTCTACCCCTCAAATCTATAGGTATTTCCCAACCCAGAGTTGGAAACCTTATACCTGGCTATGGAACTGCTTTCCAGACCCTTGGAACTCAGAAGACATGCATAGGAGGAGGTGCTTTTCTGCCTTAGCTGCCACTGCATAGCCCCAGATCAACATAAGTTGGGGTGGAGGGAACCATACCTGCTACCATGCGGCTCTCCTCTCATACTACCCACTTGGGGCAGCAAAATGACTTGAGACAACCCTGCCTTTTAGCTAAGCAGAAGGAAATAAACATGGGTTGCTCCCTCTTTTTTCCCCTTCCCTCTGCCACCCCACCAGCCGCAGCCAGGACACTCACTTGGAGCTTCCTTCTAGAGACCGTTGTATTTCTTCCCACAACGGGCCTTACTCCTAGTACATAATATAAATCTGCAAATGTTAGGCTTCTTGCTCAGTCTCTAACACATCTTTAAGAACTTTAAGAAGTTGGTACCTGCTGCACGCTAACTGCCTCATATTCCTAGTACATAATATTGAAGTAAATTCTGCTATATGGATTGACTAAATAATAATTTGAGTGTCAGCTCTCCTCTTTAAAATCTTGTTTTCATGACAGCAGTGTTATCCTGTTGCCATATGTTGTCTTAAAAATGTATCATGTAATTGTGCCCGAACAGTTCTTCAGGAAAGGAGTCTGAAGAACTGAGGCAAATTGAGGTGACCAGAGATGAAGTTCTAGACCTACTGGAAAAATAAAAAGCCGATAAGTCTCCAAGTCCTGATGGCATACACTTGAGAGTTCTTAAGGAACTCATGTTGGCCAGCAAGGCACTGCTAGTGCTCTTATGAATTGTGATATTCATAAGTCTGAACTTTGGGCTGCCTTTAATGGAAGGGCCATGTGCTTTCTTCATAATAGGAGCCAGCTCCAGCCCATGCCAGGAGGTTGACACCCTAGACAGTTCACCTGGGACAGAGACAAAGGACTCCTCTTGCCATGAGGTTTCTCTCTTTCTGTTTCAGCACACGCTGGTCAACCCCTGCCCCCTCCAACATACCTGTATAGGTATGCTAATGCAG
Organism: Lepidodactylus listeri; assembly: GCA_029233225.1. Lineage (NCBI taxonomy): Eukaryota > Metazoa > Chordata > Lepidosauria > Squamata > Gekkonidae > Lepidodactylus > Lepidodactylus listeri. The sequence continues at coordinate 108,754,645 of JARCFY010000001.1, read as the reverse complement.
TTACTTAGCAACTAATGTTCGGGCCATCACCCAGTCGGCCAAGTCATTGACTAACAATAGATGTGGCCAGGTGAGTCATCGGACCCCAGGCCAGGTGTCCACTTCCTGGTGAGATCATAGTTTGGCAACACTGACCATCCCCTGACCCTCCTCCCTTTTGTCCACCTTTAACCTATGGAAGGGTCCAAGAGAGACGGACCGCCTAGTAGGTGTGTTAGTGGGATGTGGCCTGATCAGCCCGCCCCAAGACCCCCTAATAAAAGACCAAATCCAGAGGCAATCACTCTCTTGAGCCGTCGTCCCCTGTCAGCTTTACTACCCCTTCAGTCCAGCTTGCTGTACCCAACCCTTGCCTCCATCTTTAATCCTCTCTCTCTGGAATCGCGATCCAGGAGAACCATGTGGCCTCGCAGGTTCGAGCCTCGTGTCCCCATAGCCTTTCTATTTTCTTCCCATCCCATTCTGCCATCGTTTTGACCACGCATCTAAGGTAAGGCACTGCTTCCCCACCAACGATTACCTGCTCATGCAAACGTGCTAATTTCTATCTTTATTTCTTAGGCCTGTGTGATTGTGTGTGTGATTACGTTTTTGGTATGCTTGAGACACATTATTAAGTAAACAACATTTAATTGGATATCTGCCTCATGTGCCTCTTTCCTTGAGAACTCCCAGGAGGGTGGGACCCTGGTATAGTTGGCTAAGTTCCCGTGTATTTTGCTGATTGCTAAACTACAAATTAAAGCAATTCGGCTAACACTCAGATGTGAGATAGTTGATGTCCGGTTCCGGTTCCGGCCCAGAGCAGACGCACGGAGAGAGTGCTCTCTCAGAGTCTGCTAAAAAACTTTGATTCTTTTTGGCATTAGGTTTGCCGCACTTTCCTCTTGTAGGGAGAAAAGTGGCAAGGGACTTGGTGCTGTAGGTGGGGAGAAGTGGCGACCCTCCCCATAACAGCATGCTCCCGAAGCAGAGAATCAAAGGAGTCTTCGGTGGGAGAACAGAGAGCCGAAGAAGGGAGGACCCATGAACCAGAGGAGTCCAGCGGAATATTGACACCTAAAGCAACACTCAGAGCTAAGTTTTCTTTGTTTCTTTTTGAGGGGGTAGTGAGTTACTGGTAAAAAAAGGGAGAGCTTAATTGGGGGGGAAATAATCTTACTTATAAGTCCCGGCAGAAGGGATAAAATACTAGAAGCGGGAAAAACCCCTCTTACAAAGGCTGGAAAGCGAGCTGTTTTGTTTTTGTGGGAAGAGAGGGGGTTAGGGGAAAAAACACACATAAATACTGCAGAATCTTTTTTCTCTTTCTGGTTGCTGGTACTACAGGATAAAGGAGAAATTAAAGGAAAGTTACCTTTAAGAGCCTAAAAGAGCCACGGAGAGAGAGGGCGGCGGCGGCGGTGGAATCTTGGAGGAAAAAGCTGAATCACTCACTAGTGACGTCATCAGGAGAGCAACGGTGAACCTAGAGGAAAGGGCCTGAGAGCACACTTGAAGGGTGGATATAAAGTGACAGAGGCGAGAGGCGAGAGGACAGAACCCTATGGAAACCTATGGAAACTGTGGTTCCACCTAACATTGTTTTGCTGAATTCTGGAGTCTGGGAGAGTGGAGAGTAAACGAAGGCTCTGAAGTGGGCACAGACTAGTCCTGGGGCAGTTGAAACGTAGCATTGTAAAGAAGGAAGGAGGGAGGGGCGGAGTTTCTGGTACCTTTATTGTATATTGATTGCTGGCAGCACAGTTTATCGTATAGTGTATGGTAGCACTGTATAATTTGACTTCTGTATAGTAGTGTATTGTACTATTGTACTATTGTATCATTGCTATAGTGAGTGAGGGGAGGTTTTCCTGAAAAAGAGCTAATCAGTAAATCAGTAAAAAGGGTCTAAAAATAAAATAAAAATAAAAATAAAATTTAAATTTAAACTTTAAAATAAATATTGAGTTAAAAAATTAATTAAAAATTTAAAATAGCAGAAGATACAGGGAGGCGATAGTAAACACTATTAAACATTATAAAATCTCTTTACATAGTTAGGCACCTCTTATAAATTCTTAAGTTCATAAGTAGGGCAATTATTGGGAAATTAGGATCAGTTTAATTAAATTAAAGTTAGATTAATTATATCAATTAATTAGACCAATTAATTACCCTAATAACATCAAGTAGCTTAATTAAGATTAGTGAAGGGGGTGAAACCACCAAAGATTAATCAAAACCATCACTAAATAAATTAATTGGGAAGCTAATTAGGAAATTAATTAGGAAATTAATAGCTAAATAAATAGCTAAATAATTAGATTAGGTTCTAGATAAACTAGAATAAATAGCTAAATAATTAGATTAGGTCCTAGATAAACTAGAAAGAATAAAAATTAATTGATAATAATTTAATTTAGTGAAAGTTAGGCAAATTAACTTATTAAATTAATTTAGATAGACACAACTAAAAGTGTTAAAATTAGCTAGATAGAATTAGTACCTTTAAGTGGAGTGATATTCATCAAGCGTCAACGGATTAAGGAAACGACTGATCAACAACAAAGATGGCATCAGGAGGGAGCGGCAAAGACAGAAAATCTTCAATCCCATTTCCAAATCAACCGAAACTAGTAGCACAGCTAAAACCACCAACACAGAATATCCCAGCAATGGCCACCAGAGAATTGAAAGCTCTAATGGAAGAATCTGTGTTCTAAAGAGTACCATCGAACAGACCCTGCCAGAATTGATAAAAAAGGAGATCCAACCTCTACAAGAAATGCAAGGACAAATAGGAGAAATAGCAAAGCAATTACAGACAGACTCAGAAGAATTTAGAAAACATTTATTAGAAAATAAGCAAGAAATTCAAAGAAACAAACAAGAAATTCAAAAAATAGGAGCTAATCAAGTCAAAACGAACAGAAGAGTAATGGAAGTGGAACTTGACGTGCAAGAAATTAAGGCAAAAAATGAACGGCTGGAAGAATCACTAATTAATTTAGAAATGGATAAAGCTGCTTTAGTCCTGCGTTGCCAAAATGTAACAGAGAAAGTAGGATCAAACCTTAAAGAGGAAATCGTAGAAGCACTGACTCAACAACTAACCATAGGTACTAAGGAGGAAATAATGCCAGAAATTGAAACAGTATTCAGAAGAAACTCCTCCTTTGCACGAAAACACAATGTCCCATGGGAGGTCCATATCAAATTTCTGAAGAGGGAAACTAAAGAGAAAATATTGAGACAATCTATTGAAAACAGAGTCACCATACAAGGGGAAGAGATTAGATTTCTTAAAGAAATTCCCTGGAGAGTTCGCGAGAGGCGATTTAAATACCAAAAACTCACAGAAATGCTAAGATCAAGAAATGTGATGTATAAATGGCTAATCCCAGAAGGAATTCTCTTCGAATATCAAGGGAAAAGACATAGATTGGACTCAGTTTTCAAACTGGAGAACTTCTTAGAAGTTTATGGAGACGACCTTGGAGCATATCAAGAAGAAGAAGAGGAAGAGGATGGAGAAGCGAAAGAAGAGGAACAAGATAGTAACGAGGAAATACAAGGAGAAGGTGGAGCCAGAAGCAAGAATAAGTATAAAAAAGGGGAAAAATTTCTAGAACCTAAACCTCTGCAGGTGCAGACGAGACGTCAACACAAAAACAAGAGAGAAGAGGAGAAAGAAAAAGAAAAAGATGGAGAAGAGGAAAGCGATTAAGCTTCTATCAATAAACGTAAATGGACTCAATACACCTCAAAAAAGAAGATTTTTCATCAAGTAAGCAAAATTAAAGCAGAAATAACTTGTTTACAAGAGACACACATAAAAAAAGCGATGCTAAATATCTAATTGCAAAAAAATTAGGAAAAGTCTTTATAGCCTCAGATTAAAAAAAAAAAAGAGGGGAGTGGCCATCTTTGTAAAAGAATATCTGAACCCAAAATTAATCTATTCATCCAACGACGGGAGAATAATAGCTATTACAATAACTACACAAGGTAAAGAGATTCTTATAATTAATATTTATGCCCCTAATCAAAACCAGGAAGAATTTTATAAATAAATCCTTAATTTATTAATAAATAATAACTCAGAAAATGTGTGTCTAATAGGAGATTTCAATGCGGTTTTTGAACAAAAAATAGATAGAGATAACCCGAAAAAACAAAAAATAAGAGGGAAAATACTACCAAGAAGCTTCTTAAAAATAGCAGAAGAATTCTCTTTAGTGGATATATGGAGAATAAGAAATCCAAACAAAAAAGAATACACATTTTTCTCCCATAGACACCAGTTGTGGTCAAGGATAGATATGGGATGGATATCAGCTTCATTAGTTAAAGAGACGGTTGAGACTGAGATCTTACCAGCTACCTTTGCTGACCACAATCCAATAATGATTTCACTTAGAGGAGTAAAAAGAAATAGTCGTTGGACACTAAATAAATATTTATTGAAGAATATGGATTTTGTAGAAAAAACCAGAGAAGAAATTAAGGAATTTTTTAAAAGAAATCTATGCACAGAAATACCAAGCAGGGTAGTATGGGACACTTTCAAAGCTTTTTTGAGAGGCATAATGATAAGCCAACAAATTTGGAAAAACAAACAAAAAAAAATACAGTATGAACAGCTATGTAACCAAATAAAAATAGAAGAAACGGGACTAATTAGTAGTAACAATAAGGAGAAAGAAATTTCTGAACTTAGAATAAAAACATTACAGCATAAATTGAACCTTTTATTAACACAAGAAGTAGCGAAATCAGTTGAATACTCAAAACAACAATTCTTTGAAAATGCCAATAAGCCGACTAGATGGCTATCCTACAAAATAAGGAAAGAAAGACAAAAAAGCATAATATCAGCTCTTGTAGATGAGAAAGGGGAGGAAAAATTTTTAACACAAGATTTAAAAAAAATAACTGAAAAATTCTATGAACACCTTTACACAAAGAACAAAGAAGAGAATTTACTAAACATAAATGAATATCTAAATAATAGTAAGAAGACATTCACAGAGAAACAGAGAGCTACTTTAAACCAAGTGATATCCATGCAGGAAATAACTGATGCTATTAAAAAACAGAAAAATAATAAGGCACCAGGGACAGATGGATTACCAGGGGAGATATATAAAATATTTGGGGAGCAAATAAGTCTCCCATTTAAAAAAGTAATAGATACAATCAGTACAGCAGGTGAAATGCCAGAATCATGGACCCAGGCGGTAATAACCCTGATACCCAAAACTGAAGAAGGGGAAAAGAAACTTACTAATTATAGACCCATATCGCTATTAAATACGGACTATAAAATATTTGCAAATATTCTTGCAACTAGATTAAAAAGAATCTTGATAGAAACAATTCATCTAGATCAGGCAGGATTTCTTCCAAAAAGACACCTGAAAGACAATGTAAGAATGCTTATGAATGCTCTAGAATACTATGATTCACATCCAGGGAAACAGGCAATGTTTATATTCTTAGATGCCGAAAAGGCTTTTGATAACTTATCTTGGACCTTCTTAATACAAAAATTAAAGATTTGGAATGGAGGACCCCGATTTCAAAATATGATAAACGCAATATATAAAGAGCAAAAAGCTAAGATCCTAGTTAATGGAGAACTGACGGAAAATATAGTAATAAATAAGGGTACTAGACAGGGATGTCCACTATCCCCATTGTTATTTATTTTCGCTCTAGAATCCCTAAACGACCAAATAAGGGGTAATGAACAAATAAAAGGTCTGAAAGTTAAAAAGTACGAATATAAACTTAGAGCATTTGCGGATGATCTATTATTCATCTTGGAAGAACCAATCAGTTCAGTCCCCAGTCTGTTAAACGATATTGAGGACTATGGTAGAGTGGCAGGTTTAAAAATTAATTATAATAAGACAAAAAGCTTAGTAAAGAACTGTTCAAAAGACACAATAAGGAAACTCGAAGAAATTTCTAATATAAAAACAGAAAAAAAGATAAAATATCTGGGAATTTGGATTTCTAATAAAAATAGTGCACTCATTGAAAATAACTATAATAAACTGATTAAAGAAATTAATAATGATCTGGGAAAATGGAAAAACCTTCAACTATCATTGTTAGGTAAAATAGCCGTGATCAAAATGAATATTCTACCTAGATTCTTGTTTTTGGCACAAACAATCCCGATATTAAAAAATAATAACATATTTGCGGAACTAGACAAATTAAGCAGAAAATTTATATGGTATCCAAAAAAACCGAGAATAAAATTAAAACTTTTGCAAGATACCAAAGAAAGGGGAGGCTGTAATCTCCCAAATTGGAAACTATATTATCAAGCAGCATCTTTAATTTGGATAAAAGATTGGGTCAAACTTCAAAATGAAAGAGAGTTGACATTAGAGGGCTATGACCTGGCAATGGGTTGGCATTCATACCTTTGGTATGAAAAGGATAAAATATACAATAACTTTAAACAACATTGGGTTAGAGGAGCCCTGCTAAAAACATGGCAACAAATTAAATGGGTATACTTCCCTAAAACACCGCTGTGGGTATCACCCCTGGAAGCCTTTATAAAACCTACACTAATAAATAACGATAAAAAAGTTAGCTATGAAAAACTTTTAGATACATCAAACAACCTAAAAACATTTGAAATTCTAGAGCGAGAAAAACTAAAACTATCATGGCTTGAAAAACATCAATTAACAGCAAGGTTTAAATCTGACAAAGAAACGGGTTTTATGAATACAAAAATAGATTTAGAGAAAGCTTGGTTAGATACAGACGAGAAAAACATACAAAAAATTTATAAAGCTTTGTTAGCAGAGGAAATGCACGAAGAGACAGTCAAGGGTGTAATGGTGGCCTGGATGCGGGATTTTGGTCATCCCATAGCGCTAGAAGACTGGCTAAAAATGTGGAAAACATTAAAATTTACTAGTGCAGCATCTTATAAAGAAAACTTATATAAGATGTTTTACAGATGGCACTGGTCACCCGATAGACTCTCGAAGTGTTATGGAAACCTCTTAGCTACTTGTTGGAAATGTCATAGAGAAGTGGGAACCCTCTACCACATGTGGTGGAAATGTGAAAGGGCCCAAAAGTATTGGATAAATGTGAAATCGGTTGCAGAAGAAATATTGAAGGTAAATCTGCCAAGCTGTCCAGAGTTATATCTATTGAATATTCTGCCCGAAGGTCTAAGGAAAGAAGAACAGAAACTAATAGTATATATACTTACTGCAGCTAGAATAAGCTGGGCAAGTAAATGGAAAGAGAAAGAACCAGTAGACCCAGGAATCTTTTTAGAAAAACTGATGGAGCTCGCAGAGCTAGACAGGATCAGCTACTATGTCCATGGAAGAAATGAAAAGCAATTTCTAAATATATGGTCAAAATTCTATGTATGGATGGAAAAACGTGTATGACTCCGAAAATATTTGTGTAATATGAGTTTGTAAATAGCTTTCATATATAAGAAAAATAATAAAAATATATATTAAAAAAAAAAGATGTGAGATAGTTGATCTACTAACCCATATATGTAACCTCTCACTAAATTCAGCTGCTGTATCAGAAGACTGGAAAGTAACAAATATTACACCTATTTTTTAAAATGGAATCCAGGAGGGAACCAGGAAATTACAGGCTACTCAGCCTAACACCTATCCCAGGCAAATTAGTATAAATTGTAATTTAAAAAATGGTTAGACACATAGAGGGATAAAGCCTGCAGAGAGAAAATCAGCATGTCTTCTGCAAAAGGAAATCCTGCCTCACTAACCTTTTGGAGTTCTCTAGTGAATAACCATGTAGACAATGGTGACCTGGAAGACATTATATACCTGGACTTTCAAAAGGCTTTTAACAAGATACCTCACCAAAGACTCCTGAGTAAACTTAGCAGTTCTAGGATACATAGGCATCAACTTCAGAGGGGCTGGGGCACTCGGGCCCCTGCCAAAATTTTACAGAAGGGACTCAGCCTCCCCCGGGGCAACCAGTGCAGGTAGGCTTTAAGGCACAGACAGTCAGTTCAGGACACCCTTTTGTTCCCTGCCACCTAAGAATGGGCGGGAGATCCAGCGGGGGGGGGGGAGTCCAACTTCCTGTGTTGCTCCTTTGCCCTGCATCATATGCGCGCCCTGTGCCCTGCCATGGCAGAGAGGCAAGAGGGAAGTGGCTCCCGCCACACAACTCCAGGACAAAGAAGGCACCTTCTCCCATCTTCATGTAGGGGGAGAGGATGCAGGCAGAAGGGCCACACTCTGCCTCAACAGGAGCCAGCTGCACAAATAAAAATGGAGCTGCTCCTGTCTTTACATCTATTCCGCCGGGTTCCAGGAATGTAAATTGTCACGGGAGGAGGGGGGACAGGAGGAGAGACACTGAAGAGTATTTACAAAGGAGAGGAATAGGGGAGAGAGGGCTGGCCTGCCTGGGCAGAAGGGGGAACATTTCAATGCCGCCAAGCCTGGCAGGGATGTTGTCACTCAACTGGAATCTTCCTTCCTTTCATTTTTCTGCCTCTCTTTCTGTCTCTTTCCTTCCTTTTGTTTTTCTATCTCTCTTTCACTCTGCTCTCTCCATTTTTTTCTACCTCTCCCTTCCTTCCTTCCTTCCTTCCTTTCTCTCTTTGTGTTCTCTCTCTCTTTCTGTCTTTTTCTTACTTTGTCTTCTCTCTCTCTCTGTTTCTAATTTTCTCTGTCTCTCTTTCTCTCTGTTTCTGTCTTTTCTGCTTTCTCTCTCTCTATCTGTCTTTTTCAGTCCATTTTTTTCTTTTGGTGCATAATGCCTTCAGCTCTCACACACAATGCCACTTCTGTTACCTCTTCCAGATGATTCTTTAAAGTCCATCTTTTCTATGAATTGTTTGGAACAACTGCCTAATCCCCATTTTCTGCTGAAATTGACCGTTACCACTTAAGACTAAACTGTATATTTTTCCTCTTTAACCTTGTCTGGTCTTTCTTTCTTTCTTTCTTTCTTTCTTTCTTTCTTTCTTTCTTTCTTTCTTTCTTTCTTTCTTTCTTTCTTTCTTTCTTGGGAAGTGAGATTATATTTAAATAGTTTCTATATATTTTTTAAAAAGTCAGTCTGCTCACAATTTTTAAACTAGCTTCATAGCCAACACATGGTAACCCTGTAGGGTTTTTCAAGGCAAGAGACATTCAAAGGTGGTTTGCCATTGCCTGCCTCTGCATACCAACTCTGGGCTTCCTTTATGGTCTCCCATCCAACTACAGACCAGAGCTGTCTGTCAGAAAAGAAAGTATAGTCCTTAACCCTGGCTGTCTCCACCCACTTTCAATGCAGCAGTATAGTCTGACTACAAAGCCTCTGTTGAGCTCCAGTTTACATTTTGGGGGACAGTGTGTCTCTATTTTATTTTACTTGGGTCTATATATCCTTGATTGAGGACAGTTGTTTTTTCGTGGGGGGCTGCTTCAACCACTCCTAAGTTCTTATTTCAATTTCATTTTTAAATGGTAAACCCATCTGCATGAACAAGGGGGACATGCAGATCAGAGGCCTTTTAAAATTTCCTTTTGCCCTATGCACAGCCCAGAAAGAACATTGGCAAGAAATGTGCACTCTGTACATGTTCATGCTCTTCCTTTTGCTGTTACTTAAAATGGTGTGGTAAAGTTTCAAAGGGACAATTAACTGGGGTGTATAAAAGGAATGATAGGCTTGCCCACTGGAAACAATGGGAGAGGCTTGAAGGCCCATTGGAGATAACGGGAGCCAGGAATGCCAATTGATTTCCATGGGCTCCACTGAAATACATGCAGCACAAAAAAAGTTTCAAAGAAAATGTGGAATGGTTTTTCCATGAAGGTCTTTGGGCCCAGATAGGCTACTCTGGGACTGGAATGAATGCCCACAGAGTGGGATTACGGTCCCTAGGAAGATAATCTGTGCTCTGGTACTGGAATGACAGTCCCCAGAGGGCAATGATGATCCCTAGCAACAGAATCTGTGCTGTGGGACTGGAATAACAGGTTGCAAAGTGGAATAACAGCCCCTGGGAATAGGCTCAGTGTTCTGGGACTTGTACTCACTTGTAGGATATGAGTTTGAAATGAGAAGATTGCTGCTACTCTGAACTCTGTACATTGCTCAGAAATTGAGTGCACAGCAACTGTTTGGTATTCTGGCTACTTCAGCCATGGTATTCTGGGACTTCAACCATGCATTTACTGAACAAAGGCATCTGTGATGCCATAATTTACTAAATTTCAGTACAAAGTCACCCATATGAATAAGGCAGAAACAAGACTCCTGTAAATGAATGTCCAGGAAAAATTTTAAAATGTTCCCCTATAGGCTTTTCTGTGTTGCCCTCCTTACTTTCAAACTTGTGATAATTTGCTTGTCTTATGCACATGGTATGTATATTTGCAGATCTTAAAATGACTATTCTAAAAGTGAATTTAAATAAAGGACACAGCAGGAGACTGCTGAGCAACCACTATAACCACTGGCCAACTCCCACCTTTTCCTGGCTTTAGTCCAGCCCAGGGGCACAGCTAGGGGTGTTCCCAAGGGTTCCCAGGCTCCCCTAAACTTCTGGAGAGCCCCTTCCTAAATCCCACATGGATCCACCTCCATAGATAGTGACAATGGCATGTGATGTCACTGTCTCCTCCCTATAATATCACTGGGCCTCAGTTCTTTTAAGGACCTAGCATAGCAGTGCCTCTGGCCCAGCCCCAGCCTCCCCCCTTGAAACTGGAAAGTCTACACCCTTGCTAGGATAAGAGGATGGGTTCTCTTATGGATGAAAGACTGGTTAAATGATAGGAAACAAAGAGTAGGAATCAATGGACAGTTCTTGCAGTGGAGGGAAGTAAGCAGTGGGGTGTCACAAGGACTGGTAGTATTTAATTTATTCATCAGTGATCTGGAACTGGGAGTGAATAGTGTAGTGCAGGGGTGGCCAACCTGTGGCTCGGGAGCCACATGCGGCTCTTTCACACATATTGTGCGGCTCCTGGCAGGGCGGCTGGGGAAGCAAAGGGGAGGCATGCTTTTTCTCTCTTTCTCCCTTCCTTCCTTCCTTCCCTCCTCCCTCCCCCTCCCATCTATTTGCTTTCCTAGTTTCTCTCTCTCTCTCTCTTTCTTTCCACTTATTTAATTCTTTCTTTCCATCTCTCTCTTTTTCTCTCTCTCTCTCTCAATATCATTAGCAAACAAGTAATATCATTATCAATAACTGTTTTTCCTCGTTTGTTTTTATTTTTGGCAGTCCCATTTAACGTTAATAGAAAGCAAATTTGCATATTTTTAAAAATAAAAACGTGTGTGTGATATTTGTTCCTGTCTTGCGGCTCTCAGACATCTCTATGTGGCTCTTACGTTTATTCTATGTGGCTCTTACGTTAAGCAAGGTTGGCCACCCCTGGTGTAGTGGCCAAGTTTGCAGATGACACAAAATTATTCAGGATGGTGAAAACCAATGTTGACTGTGATGAGCTCAAAGAGGACCTCCATAAACTGGGTGAGTGAGTGACAATGTGGCAAATGAAATTCAGTTTTGGTAAGTGTAAGAAAAAATCCCAACTTCAAGTATAGGCTAATGGGGTCTGAACTTGCTGAGACTGAGAAGGGAAAAAATCTTGAGGGTGTAGTGGCTAGCTCAATGAAAGTGTCAACCCAGTGTGCTGCAATGTGAAAAAGACAAACTCTATGTTAGGGATTATTAGGAAAGGGATTGAGAATAACCATAGAGATTAGAGGAATTTCTAGAGATTTGCAGCCGCTGGCCGAGGACAGACTGGCAATCTGAAGCGGGGCAGGCACGCTTCGCAAACGGAGGAAAGGAGCACGTTCAGACATGCGCATCTGCCCATCGGCTCCGTTGCGTACTTACCTGTCTCCCAGCCGCTTTCCTTCCGCTTTACCCGGACACCGGTTTTTCCCGGTGTTCAGGGGCCTTCCTCCGCATGCCTCCCGCTTCCAAACAGTGTGAACTGGAAGAAGCGGGAGGCATCCGGAGGAAGTGTGAACGCACCGGCAAAAAGTTTTACGCATATGCGCATGTTTGCATATGCGCATGTGCGCATATGCGAAAAACATCAAAGGAAAACAAAAAAAAGTGCAGCAGCACGCGCGAGCCGTGCGCGCTGGCTATGCGGCAGTCTGAACTCTCCGTGGCAGTCTGAATGCTCCGTATCGCCGCTGATCCGCATTGCTCTGGCCAGTGTGAACGGCCAGCTCCATGGGTTTTTTCCCCCGCTCCAGTTCCCTCCGCTTTGCCTCCGCTTCAGATTGCCAGTCTGTCCTCAGCCGCTGTGACCTCACTTCTGGGTGCTCATCTGAAAGTGGCATCAAGCATCCATTCTGTCATCCTTTATTATTTATTTATTTATATTTTATTAAACTTTTACCCCACCCTTACAGCACAGCCGGCTCAGATCCTCCACCAAGGATATACTCCAGTAAATATTTTTATGGGTTGTGATCAGAGGGCTGGCAACTCTAGGTTTGATCCATCTTAAATCTTCTTCTCATATAGTAGTACCTATTACTTTATTTATAAAGTCTTTATTCTAGCATTCTTGTTGAAGTCCCTCCTCTCCCTGTCTTCATGCTCCCAAGCCAAATCATAACACTTGCTAGCTCCCCAATATTATGTTTGACATTGTCTAGTTGGGACATTAGCAGAAAGAAATAATTGGATCCAAACTTGTATCTTTACCATGCTATGAAATTTTGCATTTGAAGCTGGAAAATAAATTCTCAAAATGTTAATCAATTTGTGATGTCAAAGTCTGTTTATTTGCCCAGTGAATGACCTGATTCTGCCCCTGAATGCAGCAACACACATGCTGTTGCTCTATAGCTTTAGGGGGGAGAGAGAGATTCATGGAGGATAGGTCCGTCAATGGCTACTAGCCTTGGTGAGGAAAGGGAACCTCCATATTCAGAGGCAGTAAAACTCTGAAACCCTGTGCAAGAAGGCTGTATCAGGAAAGGGCCCTGGGCCTGTTTTTTGGCCCTCCAGGGGGGACTGGTTAGCCACTGGTTGCTGGACTACAGGTTGTGCTCTTATGTTAGCCAAATTGCCTTATCTTGTTATCAAATATGGGGAATATAGTTATTAAATTTCAATAGGCAACTAAAGGGAGCAATCACCTATGTATACAGGAATCCTGCTTAGTCCAGTATTCCAGAAATAGATGCAGAGACCAGATCTTAAGAAATGATTTCTTTACTAAAAGGGTTTTCACGCATTTACAATTAATTCAAGCAAACACACACCAATATAGAGCTAAGAAATATAGACTGAAAAGGTACAGAGACGTTCGCATTAACAGGTATTTTGTTGAGAGGTGATACATACCGGTCCGACGAGGCGAAGCAATCCTGCAGTGAAAAAGGAAGGGAGGCTATATGGGAGAGGGGTCATGATCTGGCTGGCAGAGCATGTGGATAGACTCTGGATAGCGCTAGATTGACAGTCAAAAAGGTAGAGTAGGGTTAGGTAGGGAGATGCAAGAGAGAGAGCAGTGGTCTGATGCTCTCTTTTTATACTAAAAAGTGACTGGGTGGGCTATGCTTAGTCAGTCATATAGTCCCCATAACAACTAGCAAAAACCAGTTATTGATGGTCAGGAGATGACCGGGAGAAAAGATAAATAGTTGGGCAATTGACTTAATGTTTCTAGCCAGTGACACCTTTCAGAGTTTGGGGGTTAAGACAAAGGAGAAGAATATGCAGTCATTCCAGGTGCTTGGCCAGCCGTAAACGATCCGATGCTTGGCAGCTGCGTTATCTTGATGGGCTCAGGGTGGGTTAGTCAGCACAGCTAATCCTGTCAGAGTCAAGTTCCTTTGCTTAACTTGAAACTGACTACATGTCATTTCGGGTGGTGTTGCCTGCATGGGGGAGACATTGCTCGTAACAGCATTTGAGCAGGAAGGTTCATGTCGTTTCTGCACAGCATGGTTTCACTATATGTCTGGGCGCTGCTTCCACATGGCTGCGAGTTTCAGGGAGACTGGCATGCCATCCACCTGAGTCTGCAGTCATCTTAGAGAGGCAGGGATGGATGGCATCGGGTCTTCCATGGGTCCACATCAGGTTCAATACGTGGCTTCAGTTCAAGGCTTCCCTCAGCTGGGTACATGTCTTCATTCCAGTAAGTTGGCACAGTCTCATGGTCACCAATTAGTTCATTTTCCCTGGCACACTCTTTGCACAGTCCAGATATAGAGGTTTATTACAAGTCTATAGCTTATAAGAAGCTTGCAATGCAACACTTATGTTGCAGTGCATTTGAGAGATGGGGAATCTGCAATGAGATTGTCCTCTAAAATTTCAATGCTATAAGCTCCGTAAGTATAGAAAATATTATTTGAATAGTGCATTGTGACATTGTGCACTATGTTTCAACAAAGCATTAGAACATAATCCATTAGGAATGTAAGTAGTGAAAGTAGTACATTAGTGAAAGCACAAACTAGCCAAAAAGATAAAGCATGAATATGAAAATAAAAATATACACGGCAAATTAAACAAATACATCACCCAATTTTAAATCACGACATTATTTGGAAGCTGTCTAGGCAAGAATTCATGAACTCAACAGCTATTCAGATTTGAGATGTTCTGCTATTTAAATTCTAAAAATAATCAGTAACCCATCATCTAGAATAGAGTTACACATGAATCACCCTACATTCAAATCAATGGCAAGGATAACAGGCATTTTTACCTAATGGAAAGCAAAACATGTTGTTCTAAAATTGTGGCTTTTTTTCTGACCTGGAATCCATGTAATCAATACATGTCTCCTATTATATTGCTTGAAAATATTGGCCAACTATGTATAAATCCTAAGAGGAAACTAGTGTTTTGATAATATTACTAGCTTGTTTATAGTGTTTAAAGATTTTCTAGAGACATAAAACCATAGACAATCAATTTTATTATTTAAAGATTTAAAACTACAAAGCACTTTATATGAAGAATGTCTTTAAGTTTAGAACCTATAAGACTGTATAATAGAATGGGTACCATTTGTTCTATTAACAATACAGGTCTTTACTAATGCTTTGTATAGCAATCAAGACAAATCTTAATTTCCTTTTGTCTTGATGCGTTCTCTAGCTTTCCTCTGTGTTCTTTGCCTTCCATGCTTCTTCCTTACTGTCTTCAAGATACCATCTCTTTTGCTTTTGCTTTTCTATCCTGAGCTTTTGGCTCAATTAACAATGTTACCATTTAAAACATTAATTAAGAAAAGAGAAATGGGTCATTGGTAGAATACATGTTTTGCATTTAGAGAGGCCCAGTTTCACTCCCTGGCATCTCCAGTTAAAAGCTCTCAGGTTGCAGATATCTGAAAAGGCCTTCCTCTGCATGACAATGGACCCCGGCAATACACACCTTAAATTATTATGGCCATTATGTTGGTAAACCTTCTAAGTTTCCTCTTATTTCACCTTTCCAAGCCTCTAAATTTTTGTGGATTTACTATATTGCAAATCTTTGCATGGAATGCAGTGCCTGTTATAGATGTTTTGCTATATGGGCTATAAATAATAACATTTATTGTTAAGTATATTAATCTTAATTTGTTTGTCTTTAGACATATCCAGTCTTCTTTCACAGTAAAGACCAATGCAGTTTACATCATTCTCTTCTCCTGCTTTTTACCTGCATAACAACCCTATAAAGTAGGTTAAGCTGAAAGTATGTGACTGGTCCAAAATCACCCAGTGAGCTTCCACAACAAGATGGGAATCTCCCAGACCCTGCTCTGGAGCTCGAACTGCTACATCACTCTGGCTTTCAAAAGGTGGCTTTTGCTGCATGGTAGCAAGCAGCCAGTCCTAGTTCTGTCTTGCAGGTTGGGTGGCATCAAGTCATCCAGAGGTTGCTGCCAGGCCTAGGGTTGCCAACATCCAGGTGGGACCTAGAGATCTCTTGAAAATACAACTGAACTTCAGATGACAGAGGTCTGTTTCCCTGGAGAAAATGGCTGCTTTGGAAAGTGGACTCTACCTGAGGCTTCTCCCATCCTCAAATCCCACCCTCCTCAGACTCCACGACAAAATATCCAGGAATTTCACAACCTGGAGCTGGCAACCCTAGTGGCCTGGCCTTGATGAGTTCTCCCTCAAAGGCCCAAATAACCCTGGAAAATAGTTAAGATTTCAGATTTTTCTTTGTAGAAAAATCTGCGTAGCATTGGTATGGCACCAATCTGCAGATTTAGGTATCTGCATACAAAGCCAGACTTCATTATTAGATGTATTGATGATAATGGTGGTGGTGGATGATGATGACAATGACAAGTGGGGGGCCAAGAAACTCATGGGGGGAATTTAGGGTTGCCAGATTTTCTCATCGCACTGGCAGGGGGATTTGAGGAGCGTTCCAGGATGTCCCCAACGTGATAACATCACCTGGAAGTACCGTTGGGGGCAATGCTCTGGTTTTTGAGCAAAACTCTATGGAAAAAACAGCTTTAAACTATAGAGTTTTGCACTCAAACCAGAGCGTCACCGCATGATGACCCTGTTTGGGGGGGTGGGGTTTCCCTTGCTGGCCAACTGGCTAGTGGCAGGCAAAAGCCCTGGAAACTGGGGGGACCCCCCACTGGGACCTGGGCACTGGCAACCCTATGAGAATTTCTGCCTTCTCTAACCTTTATTCCTTTGTTACCACTGTGGGGTCCATTGAGGTCCCTCCCCCAACTCTGGCATCAGAGTTTGAGAGCTATGGACTCCTCATCTCTGAGGCTTCTCATTCTCTTCCCCAACACCTGCATCAGAGGCCAAGAGCCATGTGCTCCTGACCTCCAAGGCTTCCCTTGAACTAACACCAGCACTGGATGCTGAGAGCTGTGCAGCTCTATCCTTTAAGGCTTCTCTCTGCAGCATGGCTCCTGACCTCCAAGGCTGGACACCAGCATCCAAAACTCCTCCACATACCCACACCAGAGATTGGGAGCCACATGGCTCCTGATCTCCGAGGCTTCCTCCCCAGTGACACTGGCATCAGCGGCAGAGAGCTTCATGGCTCCCGACCTCCAAGATTTTGTTCCCTCCACACTGTTACCAATGATGCTGGCAAGTCCCATGTGGCTCCTGGCTTCAACCACAAAATCCACCAAGGCTTCCTCCCTGTCCATGATGATGATGCCTCTCCCCACACACACACACCATCATCATAGTCACCGCTCTTTTATTTGAAGAGTATTTAACCCCCCAGTTTTCAGGGTGGTTGTTATTGTTTTTCACAAACTTGGGACACCTCCCCAGGTTTACAGAAGTATCTGTTTTCGTTTTGTGTGGCCATAATCCACAGATTTAGATATCCACTGATGGGGGCCACACTTCACTATTAGATGCTACAAGCAGAGGGACCCGTGGTATTCATGGGGGAGGACCTCACAGCTGAGAAGAAAGCAGCCACAGGTAAGCTTCCCCTGGGCTCCAGCAGCGAGGCCCACATGGCTCCCAGCTGTCGGGCCTGCCAAGCTCTCCCCCCACCCCCTGGCAGCAATGGCCAAGGCCCATGCAACTCCAAGCACTGGCCTGCCAAGCCCTCTCCCTCCCCCCACAATGGAGGCAAGGTATTGTTCCAACTGCATCCCCTGTGCATGCCCCCGAATATTTTTTTTTTCTTTTCAGATTTTTCTGCACACCTGAGGAGTCCCCCAAATGCGCAGGAAAATCTCTTTGCCCCCTAGGTGCCCCCAATTTGCAGATTTAGATATCCGCACAAAGGGGGCACCTTGGCTATTAGATATATAGATAATGATATTTCCCTCAATAAATGTATGATAGAGATTGGAATGAAATGGCAAGGCTTCTGTGTCAGAGGATGTCTCTTCTGGCAGTCATAATGACATAGCGGTAATATATCTTTCCATTTCAGCCCATAGCAGTTACAATGTTTGGTCTGTTCCCACGATTATTTCTCTGCATCACCCCATGGTAACTCACAGTACCATTGTAAACAGAGGCACACCATTCTTATCTCGTTGTCTTCAATGGAATTAGAAGCTGATTAGGATAGCACCATTATTTGGGTGAATTTGGCTAGTAAAGCATTATCATGAATATCTTCAACAGATAAATTCAGCCTGCAATCATTCAAGGCAACAGTCTTTAGCAGAGGTCAAAGTGGCCAGAAATCAGTATGGACTAGTTAAAAGCAGCAGCTGCCTGTAATGATGATAATTGCCCTTGATTTCTAGTGTTAAGGTTGAGTATGATGAAGACTGTAAAGCACTTTCCATAGATCCTGGTACCTGACCCAGAGAAAAGTAGTCATACTGAGGACCTACTGAAATCAATGAAGCAAATTATTCAACCACCCTGTATATCACTGGTACCAGTGGAACTTAAGGGTAACACACTTTCTTGGGGGAATAAACTGCTAAAGAAGCAATCTATGTGAATTAGTTTGAAGGTGGGAAAGAAAAGCCAAACCTGCACATTTCAACTCTTTGAACCTATTAATCTCATGAGAATGTATTTTTAGTTTGGAGGCATTTGTGCATAGAAAAATAATTTTCCTACCATCCTTTCACCTCACAAGACTCACAAGTTACAGAGTTCCAAAGTGCAGAGAGGTAGAGAAGCAACAGAAGCTTCTGCTAAATCACTGGGATCTTTCTTTCAGTCACAAAGTTATGGAATAGTATAAGGACAATTTATGAGTAATTCGGCTCCATTTCCCCCCGCCCCTTATTTTTTCCCCATGTCGAAGTTTATTTTTCAAGATGCAGTCTGCTGAATGGACAGTTGGCTCTCTACTGCTAGTTCTTTTTGTCAATTCCATCCTTCTTAGTATATATTTTGAGTTATTTTCTAGAAGAGGTTCAGCTATCAGTATGAGTTATTAAAGTACTTGTTATTTCATCCATACAGCCTTCACTGGCACTTAACATTAACTGGATTTTCATCTCAACCTTTCCCCCAAAGGGCAATGTAGATAGCCCCACAGAGAGGTTCATGGCTCTGTGAGGATTTGAACCTGCAGTTTCCAGTTTCTGGCCTGACATTCTAACCACAAGATCATACCACTTGACCTGCTTGCAGAAAATGCTAATATGGGTATAATTATTTTCCTGGTAAAATTCTAACATCATTGGGGTTTTGTGGCTAACAAAACACTTATTAATCATTTGAGAGGCCCTGATTGCCCAATACCAGGCAAGGCTTTGTTTTTCTCACAGCAATCCTAAGTAGGTCTTCTTAGAATCCTGCTTATCCAATGAAGCTTACTCCCAGGGCAACTGGTCACTTGCCACTTGATGATCATTTCTGTCCATTCCATTTTCACAGTTGCATGTACCACAACTAAGAATCACAAAGTCCAGGTTTCTAGCTGTGTACCATACATCACTCAGCAAATGAAAGAAAAAAAGGTAGTAAGAGGTTGGGAAAGACTTGTGGTATACAAAACTATTACTGAAAATACTTTGGATTGAAAACAAACTTGGATTACATTATAGTGGTTGTCATTGATTTATTAATGGCCTGATTCAGCCCATACTGATATGGCTTAAATTGTCAAATTATTCTGAGTTATAAAAATAGGTTAATTTTTTTTGTACTCCTAAAATGAAATGTATGCTATTACTAACTAAAAAGTATACTTGACATTTGGTGGCAGTACTTAAAACTTAAAACATAAGACATCTCTTTTTTAATAAAAAAGCTCCTTTATAAAACTAAAGAGGCTCGTTAAGTAAGATGAAGGTCATTATAGAGTTCACTGCAGAAGACAGTTTCTTCAAATGTATGCTGCATATATTATTCACATACTATGCATACCAAGCAAGAGGAATAGAACATTCCTGCAGTCTTGGCTAAGCGTAGTAACAATTTTAAATAGATTCTAAAAGCATAAAAACTTCTGACATAGTCTTATGTGTCTACTGTCCAAGAGTCAGTCTCTTCTTATCTTTTAAAAGACAATTTAAATTTTAAAAAGAAATATCAAAACAATTTCAAAATGTTTTAATAAAAGGCTATCTTGTTCATTAGACAGCTACATTAGAACTCAGTGTGCTATTGGCCACTTACATACGGGCAAAGAGCAACTAGCCACCTCTGAATGGTAAACTGTAACAGCACCTAATCTCTTTGGCCCATTTAAATCTGAGATTGTAATATGAATCACATGTGTAAACCAGAAACTCTGTGCAGTTTATGTAGGCTATTAGCATATCTCTTGTACTTGGTCTTTTGCCTTTAAGCAAAAAAAGAAATACCAAGATACCAAGAGAGAGAGAGGGGTGGGGTGGGGGGTTTGAGACAGTTGTATGGAGACTGCAATGCAACCCTGTGCTGAGTGTGTACTGAAACACAAAAATTCAGCCATTGAGTCATTGTCTGGAGCTTCACGATGCCTTATGTCTTCAGAATATGTTTATACTACCAGTTTTATAGAATCAACAATTCTGGTGGAAATAGCAGTCTAATCTTGGCCTAGTTTTCAAAGAATGTGAATAAAGCAAACCGAACAGACTAATAAAGAACAAAAATAGACAGAAGAGGGGTGTCATGACCTCTTGCGGGTTGCCACCTTCTGCCGCCATCACCCTGGAATTAGGGTCTCTTGAGAAGGCCCAGGGTACCCTCCCAAGCCCAACCAAATGCCCTCTTTTAACCGAGAAAGTGATGACCAGGCAGAACAGTTAACCAACAGGGTTTATTTAAACAATACTGGGACAGGGGAAACAAGACGAGATGCAGTTATATCAATAACAGTATTTTAAAGGTAAACTAAAATTAATCTAACACAACAAACTGTTAGCCAAATTGCCTTGATTTCTTAATCAATATTGGGGAATTATGAATATTAATAACTGGCAATAGGCAGAAACAGATCACACCTGTGTATACAGTGGTTGGGCCCCTTCCAGACAAACCAGAGAATAGACAAGGAGACTGATGTAATGATAAAGCAGTGTTTCTTTACTAAGAAAATTATATCTCATTCAAACAGTACAGATGCACACACACTTTTATGCAATAACTAAGAAATCAGAGAGAGAGTAAGAGACATTTGCACGAGCAGGAGATGGTTGGTTTCCTGTAGAAGGCAATATTTACCTCTCCAGAGATCTGGTGTAATTCCACTGGAAAAATTAATGATAGGCTGGGAGAAAGATGGGGGGGGAGCACATGTGCTGAACCAGCAGCAGCACGTGTAGGCCCTTGGCTGCGCAGACCAAGAGTCTTGAAGGTAATGGAGGGCAGGAGATCATCGAAGCAAGAGAGCTAGCTGGCTGCTGGGAGCTTTCTTTTATAGGGGGGGTGGTCTCTGGGGGCAGGCTTGGCCAGATGCCTGCCCTGAGACCACCCCTTGCTAGTCCACCCACTAGCTCTTGTCCAGTAGGAGAAGGGGGGTTGGGCAATGTTAGATTCTACCTAGCATGGTCCTGGGGTTGGAAACTGACATCATTGGCTAGGAGCATTGTCTTGTAGATGGGATTAAACTTTCTGGGCAGCCAAACCGTTTTTTAGCTGGTCAAGTCCACTGTTTCACTGGTCAAGGAATGTTGGGGGGGAGGATTGCAGCCTGAGATGTGTAGAGAACGTGTACTGTAATGGAGTCTGCGAGCACATGTCTTTAGCCAAAATGACAAGATAGCCATTTCCTGTGTAAGTGTCTTTGTGTGTTAAGAGAAGCCTCCTGAAGTTGGCAACCTCAGGAACCGCTGTCTCAAGCATCTGCTGGAGTCATTTGTAGCTGGTTTTTCTCCTTGGTTATTCTCTCCTAGTTCCTCTCACACAATTAGCAACAGTCCATTTATCACTTATGAATTTATCATTCATAAGAGTGCAAAAGCACCTTGCTGGCTTACATAACTGTTTTTCCTTAACTGTTACTACTTAAGGCCTATGGCATCTTATACCAGGCCTCCTGTCTGTACTCACTCCATCCCACTGAGGGACTTCTCTCCCAGTAAAGAGAAGAACCGTTTGTCAGTTACACACCTAAAGTTCCGTCGCCTCACATATTCCCCGAGCTCCCATTGGCTAACACCACCACCAAGCATCATGGGAATTGTAGGCTGTCAACCCTCTGACCCCAGCACAGGTCTCTCCTATGCCTAGGTGTAAGGATGCACAGCATTCTTATGGACTTTACAGCTGATGTCTCAGAGAAGTGAATGAACTATGATGCCAGCTATGTGAGACATGAAAGGTAACCAGTGGGAAGATGGGGACAGACACCTACACTATAGGGTCAGAGCGCCATTTTCAGAGGTTGCCACCTCCAGGCGGAAGGTTAACACAGAGAACAAAGACATTCTCACACAAAGCCATGAGGTTACAGGCTTGTATCAGCAGCTCCATATAGGTATGCACACCAGGCACGTACACAGGCTTATGCCCCCTCCTGCAAGATCTCATTTACATTTGCTACATCACCTGGGTGCGAAGACAGCGGGGTGCTTCCTGAGAACCGGTTCCCATGCCCAGCACTCCTGTGATCCAGAAGACAGGCGCCAGATGCAGCTGACGTCAGCATCCTGCCCTGACCATCAGGTAGATCTGAATATTGACCACTCCCAGGGCTCATTTCGTAGCAGGAGTTTCTTTGCATATTAGGCCGCAAACCCCTAATGTAGCCAATCTTACAAGAGCTTACAGAGCTCTTCTTACAGGGGCTACTGTAAGCTCTTGGAGGATTGGCTATATCAGGGGTGTGTGGCCTAATATGCAGAGGAGCTCCTACTACGAAATGAGCCCTGACCACTCCTGTAGCACC
The DNA here is from genome assembly GCA_029233225.1 of Lepidodactylus listeri. Lineage (NCBI taxonomy): Eukaryota > Metazoa > Chordata > Lepidosauria > Squamata > Gekkonidae > Lepidodactylus > Lepidodactylus listeri. The sequence continues at coordinate 108,731,898 of JARCFY010000001.1, read as the reverse complement.
CCCTTAGTGGATAGAGATAGAGAACGGACCATCTATAGGCTCTCCTGAGATGGCATCATCTCATGCCATCCTCCCAGGTACCACCTCCCAATAAAAGCTGCTCCCCAAGAATCACAGTTAGTCTAGTTCCAGTTCCTGTCCCTTGCTTGTCTTCCTTCCTCCCTCACGGACTCCTAGGTGCACCACTGGGGCCCGCCATGTGGCTTTCTGCTGGTTCAGATCCATGACCCTTTTGTTCTCTTCCCGAAGACTTCTCCCTCTCCTTTTCCAGACGGATTCCACTAATTCTTATAGAGGTAAATATCGCCCTTGATTGAAACCATCAAATATCCTGTTCATACAAACGTCTCTGTATTTCTTACCTATTTTCTTAGTCCTGTATAACTGTATGAATGATAGTACAATACTGTAACATTGTTTATAAATCTTTTATTATACTTCTAGTAAACAATTTATCTTTTATACTTTAACTTGAGTCTGTGTCACTCTCTGAGAAGCCTCGGTTTAGCGCCGCCTCTGTATACACTGGCTAGACCCCGTAAAGCCGGCTGCATATTGTTAAGAGCTAATATTCCCCAAATATTAATAACATAAAAGAGCAGTCAGGCTAACATAGGCTACACTAGGCCTGTCTTCCAGCCTGGCACAGATCATGAGAAGTGGGAAACCACATATTGGGGAAAAACTTCCAGGAGACTGCATAATCTCCCATGAAAAGTCCTCATTAGTACTTTCCAACTCATCCTTAACATTTCAGTGTGACGCTTCTTAGCAATCTTTGCTCCTTTTTGATTAATAAAACGGGATATATTGCTTTCATTAAGTGCAATGAGCTTAAAATGTATCAGTGTAATATGAAATTAAGGAACATGGAACAAAGCCTCTTATCTATAGTAGCTTTTTAACACTACTTTATTATACAGTATATTCAAAATACTGTAGGCTACAAAAAACTCACCGAATCAGATCAATCCCTCCCCATTAATTATCATGCATTATCATGTATCACCATGCAAGACCAACATAATTGCCTTTAAAGTGTTCCAGAATAAACTGCAGGGAGAGAAAATGACCTTCAGAAAAGAGATTAAAAAACAGGGGATGTATGGTGAGCGGCCATTTTGTCTGTGGTGAAGGTAAAAATGGTAATACATAGAGTCATTGAGGGAATATGCAAAGCTTTTACTTTGTATGAAATTGGCAGGCATCTAAAAAAAAGGCTAGCACAACCAAGGCTACAATCTGATAAACATAGGATAAACAGGGCATGGATGAGAACATAAAAAGCTACTGCTGCATTTCTGTTACCTTAAATGCTTCTTCATCATTTTTCCTTGTGTGTGTGGGGGGGGGGAATTTCACACGACACCTTTAAAAACGTTACTGAACCAGCTTGGAATAAACCGGTACAGTGACGGCCGTTTCAGACATCCCTTCCCATACTATTTTGGAGCCGTCTTCAAAGCGGTTTGCCATTTCAGACTGCCGCTTTCTTTTCAAGCCTCTTTTCGCCACACACACACAGAGCGTTTTAAGACTCAGCCTGGATCTCCCCCCCCCCCGCATTTTAAGACTCAGCCTGGATCGTGCTCTCTCTCTCACACACACACACACAGTGTTTTAAGACTCAGCTTGGATTTCTCTGTCTCTCTCTCTCTCTTACACACACACACACACACACATGCATGGTGTTTTAAGACTCAGCCTGGATATCTCTCTCTCACTCACACACACACACACACTCCCTGCATTTTAAGACTCAGCCTGGATCTCGATCTCTCTCTTACACACACACACCACATTTTAAGACTCAGCCTGGATCTCTCTCGATCTCTCTCTCACACACACACACACACACACACACTGCCGCATTTTAAGACTCAGCCTGGATCAGCTCTTTAAAAAAAAAAACCATGGAGATCGCCCGAAAAGTGGCGCGAAAACACTCATCATTGGAGGAAGTGCTGTGACCTAGCAAGGCATACCATATGCTCTTATGAACTTTTATGATCATAAGTTTGAACTTTGGGTTGCTATGCTTCAAAGGACGAAATGCACTCTTTATTGTGGTAAGAGGCTCCAGTCCACAGCAGGAAGCACACTCACAACAGTTCACACTAAGTCAGAGACAAGAACTCCATTTCAAAAGGGTTCCTCTGTCCCCTTGCGCTAGGCAATTCACACCTTTCCCCAAAGTTCCTGCAGAGATTCCCCAAAGTTCCTGCTAAGTGAAGTTATCTGGCAACTAATCGTTCACACATCGAGTGACCAAGCCAAAGCCATCAAGAGACAATGGAATGACACCATGACTCCTAGCAAGCTTGCCCAGGTGTCAGTTCCTGATTAGCATTTAGTATTATAATATTGACCTTCACATCTCCTCCCCTTTTTCCTTGACCAATGGTAGGGCTCATGGGGACAGACTACCTGGTAGGTGTGTTAGTGGGATGTGGTCAGCACAGCCTGCCCCAATACCACCTGATAAAAAATCTTGCACAACAGACAATCTCTCTCTAGCCTCTACGACCCCTATCTACTTTACCCCCCTTACGTCCAGCTTGCTATCCCACTACCCTGCCTCCATCTTTAATCCCTGGTTTGCATAGCCAGAAAGAAGCGTGTATCTACTGGTTTATATCACGCTCCCCATTTTTCCTTTCTACCCCTCAGTATTCTTTTGGAAACGGATCACCCATCTCCAGGACAGGTAAAGTATCACCCAAACAACGAATCTTCTGCTCATGCAACAGTGCTATTTTCTGTCTAAGTTTCTTAGGTCTTGTGTGTATGTGTGTATGATTCTGTTTTTGTATGCTTGAGAACATTTTGCAAGTAAACATCATTTAAACGGACCACTCCGCCTCAGTGCCTATTTTCTGGGAACTCGTGGAAGGGGCGGGACCTTGGTATAGCTGGCAAAGAATCCAGTATTTTGCCAATTGCTAATCTTAAATTAAAGCAATTTGGCTAACAGTGCTTTGGGGGGCATTTCACACAGCACCCCGTAGCGCTTCAGGACCGGTACAAGAACTGATGAATGCTTGGGAGGAGGTTTCCAGGTAAACCAGCTCAGGAATGCTTCCCCAACGGGAGAGGCACGTTTCTGTGTGGAAGGGCCAAAATGTTCCATTAGGGAACCAGTACTAATACGGTTCTGTGTGAAATGCCTGACAGAAACTATTACTGAAGAGTTCCTGAAATGGAACATATTGGCTGTGTGAAATTCCTCTGTGTGTCTTTCCTAATCAGTCCTTCCTTTTCTCATCAGGTATTATCATATGACAAGCAACATCAGGTCTCCAGTATCCCAGGCCCTGAAACTTAAAACCTAGTAATGTCACACCAAAGAGAGTACAAATGATAGCTCAGCAGGAATTGTATCATGTGTTTTTGAATATATGTAGTCATCACATTTCTCATTGAGATTACACAAAGTAAGTCAACACAATTAATAGGATAAAATCAATAGAAAACACTGTGTGCAAACATACAATATATGCAATAATATTTAATAAAAATATAAATTGTGTGCAATTAGTATTATCATCTTATAGGTATTAGCAAAATTCATATATAGGCAATCAGATGCATTATCAAAGTAACAAAAATATATAAAGGGAACAGTCCAAATATTCTCCTGTCTAAATAGCTAGCTCCTGTATAGACATAATCCAAAAGTAATATTTTATTTCAGAACTTGCTGTGTAGAAGAGGCAATTTAACAGTCCCAACACTGTAGGACAAGTAATCCAGGACAAGTGATCCAATGACTTCCCAGTTGACAAGTCGTTTCCAGCCTTCTTTCTCAAGAATCACTCAATATATTGTGTACGACATTCATTGGAACCAATCTCCATTCTCTTAGCCAAATGCTCCCTTTTCCCATGGGTTCCCATTGGTTCCAATGAATGATGTACACAAGACCATAGTCCTCTATGGTAGAGCTGAAACAATTCCATGTAGATACAGACCTTTCCCAGCCAAATTTGGGGAAACCATAATAATATGTCTGTGGGAATCTGATCCCTAAAGAGGTTGGCCAGGCCTGTAGCTACAGTGGGGCATTTTGGGGCCTCGCCCTCTTAATTAAAAGCCCTGCCCCCCAAATCACCATGCCAGAAATCTTATTTTTTCATGTTTCCCAAAGGCTAATGGGAATGCTTTTGAAAGACTCACCATGACCTAGGTGGTATACAGCAGTACTGGGCTAGAAGAAAGGGGGATTGTTGGAAAACTACTGAAGGTACCACTCTTGAGTGCCCTTCTAAGCTTTCTTGCCCTGTGGAAAGGAACTCAAAAGGCATTTAAATGCCTTCTGAAGGCAATTAAATGTTCTCTGAGCTGTTTTTTCCCAAGGAACTGACATGCTCGCTGCCTTGTCCCTTGAAAGGAAGGGCTAGAAACAGGCTCAGAGCCTCCCCTTTAAAGACAGGCATTCAGATTAATTTAAATAACTGTGATTTAACTGCCCCCTTAAAAATTTAAATTCCCCCCAAACAAAAAAATCCTGGCCATGGGCCTGAAGTTGGCTGAGGAAAACTGAGTCTCCAGACTTAAGTTTTCATCCACACATTGTTGTTTTATCATTGCACTATAGCAGTTATTTGCAACTGGATTTGCCTGTGTGAACAAGAGAGTAATCACATATGATTGCTATAGCACAACAATAGCATAATGTCCAATGACGGGTGGAAGCTGGTTATTAAGTTACTATGTTATTTATTTATTTATTTCCTTAAATCCCTTAAATCAGCTCACGATACTCACAATCACAGTAGTTTTCAAAGCTGTGTAATATCAAAGAAAAACCTGTTAAGATACAGAGAATCTGGGATGTTGAAAGAAATGTTCCAAATATTCATACACACTTTCCCCAGCAATTATTGGGAGATCAACAACATCCAGGAAAGTAATCAAAGACAAAGTTTAGCTTCTGCTTCACATTGGTGATTGTTTGATAGGGCTGTGGAAGATTTTTTTTCTGACTCTCTGTAATCTAGTTTTGAAATGGTATACTTCTGGTTTGTCTCCACTGAGCTACATTGCATTGTGCTGTTCTGAAAATTTAGGAAAGTAACTACAACTGCTCCTACTGACATAAAGTTGCTCAGTAGTAAGAGCAGTTTTGCATTTAAAGTTTTCTTTAATCAAGATTAGCACCAACTTCAATCTGAAATTTAATTACTTTCAGACCCTCAGGTTTTTGGGAGGTGGTAGTTTTTAAATAGAACTGATCGGGAATTTGTTAGGCAGGAATAATGTGGATTGTTGGTTTAAAGTAAGAAGTCTAGCAAGCACCCGGAGTTCCTGAATGATGTGACAGGCTTTCCAAACTAGCCTCTCATGTTCAGCAAGTTCAGGCGTTGGGGAGCCGGTGTTCCCTCTAAGCTGAGTTAGTGTGAGCTAGCTCACAGTTTGTTAGCCTTCGGCTCGTACATTTTTGTCTTAGCTCAGGAAGGATGGCTCCAGAGTAAACTAATTTTTGCAGTAGCCAAATTACTCACTCACAACTTTAATGCCAGTAGCTCACAAAGTAGAATTTTTGCTCACAAAACTTCACAGCTTAGAGGGAGGATTGAAAGGGACCTGTTTGGGATCCACTGAATGAACTCAAATTCTGTTCAGCGTGGGAGGTTAAACAAGGATTGCTTAGCTCCTCTATATGCCATTTGTGCAAACTGGGAGAAGCAAGGTATAGCAGGTTTGCCAGTTTGAGCCTAGGTGGGATTACCCACTAATGCAAGCTCTCTTGGCAAGCCCAGTAGATAGGGTAATCACACTTAAGGGTATGAGGATCCTGGTTAAGATGCAGATGAGCTGTCATTAAACCCCTTTAACCCAAATGATGTATCTGGTGTCTTCATTTCCAGGGAGAGGGGTCAATATGGAAATAGGGTGAGAAGTGGGCTCATGACATCACAGCTATCAGCAAATCAGATGCAAACTAGCAGAACAAGACTTCTGTGAGCTTGAATCTGGAGACAAAACTGTTGGTCTGTACACTGTGAAGTTAGTGTTGTTCCAAAGTGCCTTGGCTGTTCTAATAATATTTGTTTGTACACTCCTTTTTTTCTTATAAGAAAGGCAACATCCAATTATCTCAGCCTCCCCTGTTCATCCTGCCCTATTTAATGGCCCTACTGTGCTAAAGAGATCTGCACAGCATCTTATGGTGAACTGGATGCCTTATTGACCATCTAGCCAGCACCCATGCAGGAGGCACTCTGGACTACCATCAACCAGCCTACCATCTTATTCTGTTTTGGTTTTAAACTGGATTTAAATTGTATATTTTCATATAATTTTTACTGTGGAATGAACTGTTGTGACCTGCCCTGAGCCCACTAGTGAGGGAGGGCAAGATAGAAATAAAATAAATATAAATATAAATAAATAAAAGAAGGACTTTCATAGTTTTTTCTGCTTAAGGGGAAGAAGCGGTACATCAGCACCACTGGAGCTGTACTAAGTCCTAAAATCACCATAGATAGATAGAAAAATAAATGTGCCTAATTCCATTAGCTGCTGCATTTGCCATCCCCTATTGGTCTTGCACAGCTGTTAATTGCTACCCACTATTGCTGTATATCTATAAAACTTTTATGGATATGTGTGAGATGGTTTCTGGTTTGTTCATCCTCAGAACTAGAGCTTCCAAAAGATTCTAATAAATAAAAAGTAGATCTCACCAACAAACATCATTTTTACCATCTGAAAATGGCTGTAATGGTTACAATATTGGTGCTTTGTTTATGCTAAATCTCTTTTGTTACCCACCCATACAGGTGAACATTATACATCCCACTCATTTATTTAAAGCTGTTATGAAAACAAATGTGAAGCCCTGACCCAAGAAAATTTCTAACAGATGGCTAATATCACAGGATTGTAAGGAAAAAATACTATAGCAACTAATTGGCATAGGGAACATGTGCTAAAGGAAGAGATGGCATTTCCATAATGTTTCATGGCTCAGTCATTTCTAATGTGCTACAATAATGTGGGGAAAGAAAAAGTAGCTGGGAAGCAGGCTTTATACATAGGCAAAAGCAACCTGGATTTTTTTAACAGAATTAAATAAAATTGGGGACCTTCCCTTTGTTCATGAAGGCTTATGTTTCTTTTCTAATCTATATATCTAATTCTCAGCAGTCCCCTCTGCATGCAGACACTTATTTCTTCCAACAGATGACACACTCTCCTCCAACGGCTTTTTTATACAGACTAAGAGGACTCTGTGGGTTGGAAGAAAAATCCAAAAAGTTTTTTAAAAACCTTGGGGAGGGTTAAATCCCCCCAGCCATAGGAATCTACTCCAGGCCTCACCGCATCAACAGCAAGAGACTAAAACATTGGGGGGGGGGGGGGGTAGGCTTCTAACTGATTCTGTCAGTAAAAGGCAGGGGAAGGGCCCTTTCCAGGCCTATTTTAGCCTTTCCTATTTCAGGGAGGGATTCTTAGGGCCAGGCCTGACAAGGATTGCCAGGGCCAGGCTAGAAAATTCAAGAGATTTTTTGTGGAGTCTAAGGAGGACTGGGTTTGGGGAAGGGAGAGGCCTCAGTTGGATATAATGCCACAGAGTCCAACCTTCAAAGCAGCCATTTTCTCCAGGGAGACAGATCTGGGTGACTTGATACCACCTGACTTGCATGATTCAACTAGGCCTGACTACTTGCTACTCTTTGACAAGCAGCCACCCTATGAAAGCCAGTGTGGTACAGTACTTAGCTCTTATAAGGAAGCAAGGCTATATGGCAATTGGAAGCTGACGGAGTCATTAAGTGGATACGCAAGTGGCGAGATGAGTTTTTTGAAGAGGAATTATACACATTTATATTTGGACTTTTCACTGTTTGAGGTATTTGACTTGGACTATTTCTAAAGATGGATTAATAGGATTGTTTGTGTATTTTGACCATGTATTTTTGAGTTTCTGACTATCATATTGCATTTTTGATAAACTATGCTATTTATATAGGTTCAGATTATCATACTCATTGACTGTTGAATATTTGTTGTTATTTATGCATGGTTTGATTTTTTATATCTTTTGTATAACTTACTCCCTTCTGTGCTTCTCTGCTGTTTGAGTCTCCAAGTGAAGGCTGGAAATCCTCAGAATTACAACTGTTGTCCAGGTAACAGAAATTAATTACCCTGGACAAAATGGCTGCTTTGGTGGGTTGAGTCTATGGCGTTATACCCAGCTGAGGCTGCTTACCTTCCCAAGCCTCCCTGTCCCAGGGCTTCACCCCCAAATCTCCAGGAATTTCTCAACCTGGAGCTGGCAGCCCTGATATGAATTGATCTCTGTATGTGGGAGGTCCATTGGGGTTGCCAAGGGTTGCCAAGTCTGGGTTGGAAAATACCTGGAGACTTTGGGAGTGGATCTGGGAGAGGGGAGAGTTTTGGGGAGGGGAGAGGCCTCAGCATGGTACAATACCATAGAGTCCACCCTTCAAAGCAGCCATTTTCTCCAGGGGAGCTGATCTCTGTCAGCTGGAGATCAGTTGTAAAAGCAGGAGATCCCCAGGCCCCAGCTGGAGGCTGGCAAGCCTAATTGTGATTCCCAGAGAGCTGCCACTGCTGCTGTGGGGGGAGAGGAAGTAGGTGGGTGGCTGGGAGTGCTGGCATCACTGCTGCTGCTGTGCAGGGTGGGGGAGGAAGCAGGCAGGAGGCTGAGAGTGATGGGGTGAGAGGCAGAAAAACAAAGAGAATGATGAGAGGGCAGAAAGAAAAAGTAAGTAATATGCATGGAGGAGAGGTAGAGAGTAAGAAAAGGGGGCAGAGGGAAGAAAGAGTGTGAGAGAGGTAGGAGGAGAGGGGAGGAAGCAAAGGTATGAGGAATGGGATAACCGTCCCACAAGTTTCTTGTGGGTCTCCACAGGGGTCCTTTCATAAAAAAAGAGGTGCAGGAGCTCATTAGCATAACTCATTTGCATATGCCACACCCCTGATGTCACCGGAAGTGTCAGAAGGCCACACACCCCTGACATCACTGGAAGTGTGTTAGAAGGAAGAAAGGGAGGGAGGGAGGGGGGAAGGAACGAAAGGAACAGGAAGGAAGGTAGGTAGGTGGGGGAGAGAGAGAAGAAAGAAAGAAAGAAAGAAAGAAAGAAAGAAAGAAAGAAAGAAAGGAAGGAAGGAAGGAAGGAAGGAAGGAAGGAAGGAAGGAAGGAAGGAAGGAAGGAAGGAAGGAAGGAAGAGGAAGGTAGGTGAGTAGGTGGGGGACAGAGAGAGAGAAGAAAAGGAAGGAATGAAGGAGGGAAGGAACAGGAAGGTAGGTAGGTAGGTAGGTGGGGGAGAGAGAGAAGAAAGAAAGAAAGAAAGAAAGAAAGAAAGAAGGAAGGAAGGAAGAGGAAGGTAGGTGAGTAGGTGGGGACAGAGAGAGAGAAGAAAAGGAAGGAATGAAGGAGGGAAGGAAGGAAGGAAGGAAGAGGAAGGTAGGTGAGTAGGTGGGGGACAGAGAGAGAGAAGAAAAGGAAGGAATGAAGGAGGGAAGGAACAGGAAGGTAGGTAGGTAGGTAGGTGGGGGAGAGAGAGAAGAAAGAAAGAAAGAAGAAGGAAGGAAGAGGAAGGTAGGTGAGTAGGTGGGGACAGAGAGAGAGAAGAAAAGGAAGGAATGAAGGAGGGAAGGAACAGGAAGGTAGGTAGGTAGGTGGGGGAGAGAGAGAGAGACATTGAGTGGGGTGAGTGGGAGGGAGGGAGTTTCTTTGCATGGGGGGGTGGGAAAGGATTTGAGTGGGTTGGGGTGGGAGTTTCTTTGCGTGGGGGGGGGTGGGAAAGGATTTTTTTCCCCGGCCGGCGGCCTGCCGCCGGCGCGGGGACATGGAGTGGGGTGGGTGGGTGGGAGTTTCTATGCGCGGGGGGTGGGGGTGGGAAAGGATCCTTTCCCCGGCCGGCGGCCTGCCGCCGGCGCGGGGACATGGGGAGTGGGATGGGTGGGAGTTTCTATGCGCGGGGGGTGGGGGTGGGAAAGGATCCTTTCCCCGGCCGGCGGCCTGCCGCCGGCGCGGGGACATGGAGTGGGGTGGCTGGGTGGGAGGGAGGGAGTTTTTTTACGCAGGGGGTGGGAAAGGATTTTTTCCCCGGCCGGCGGCCTGCCGCCGGCTCAGGGACATTGAGCGGGGGTGGGTTGGAGGTTTTTTCTTTCCCTGGCCGGCGGCCTGCCGCCGGCTCGGGGACACTGAGAGGGGTAGGTGGGTGGGAGAGAGGGAGTCTCTTTGTGCGGGGGTGTGGAGTGGGAGAGGGTTTTTTCCCGGCCGGCGGCCTGCCGCCGGCTCGGGTACATTGAGCGGGGGTGGGTGGGAGGGGGTTCGACCCAGCAGCGGCCCTGCTGGGGGCGTGGCTTTGTAATGTGCCCGCCCCCCAGCGTCTTCACTGGCGGAGCGGCGCTCCGCCTCGCTCCGGCCCCAACGGAGCCCTGGGTCTCCACTTGTATAATACCTAATAGACATACATCAAACTTTGCTATCCTTTAAAGAGATGCAGAACTTGAATCCTTATTAAAATATGTTTCACTCATACTTAATTAAAATTAGACTAATATGAAAATCTGACGAATTAGCATATACTTTTTGCTTACTGAGGGAATTTTTTGAAATTTCAATTAATTTTGTAAAGACAAATTATTATTACCTTGGCAGTATTTCCCCCCAAATTAATTCTTACAATCTTTTCTCCATTACAAATGTGGTATTGCTTCAATTGAATCTTAAACACAGTTTTGACACTGTACTCCAATAATTAATTAGAATCTCTACTATACTTGTCATCTCTTTGTTCACGGGATAGTGTGTCAGAACAGACGGGAAATGGAAAGTGATAAAATGTTTACGTAACACTTACAGGTATTGTATAAAAACTCAGCATATACAACTGCTAAAACTGAAAAATACCTTAAAGGAACTATTTAACAGCTTTTAAAACAATCCTGCTGATTGTAGTAACAGCTGACTGTAGAAGAGCATATAGGATATGGACACAGGCTGACTCAGGGAAAATTCCAGATGATATTGTCAGCAGGTCAAGCTACACTGAAGAATGGCTTGAATCAAATAATCAAGGTATCACAGTTGTGTGCCCCAGAATTTTTTATTTTGGCCCTTCCTAAAGAGCTGTCATCTATTGATCAGAGCAGGTAGTTAAGATCCAGATGATCCCCCCAAGAACATAGCCCACATCTGAGTTGCCCACATCTGAGTTCATCAAGAACTCTCAGTTGCATGCTGTTTGTTTCTAGTAACTGTTTAACTTTTGTCATTTAGACCTAGTACTTAATCTTTTGCCACCTACATTTCACTTTTTCAGTTCTTCAGATACTCTGTTTGAAAACAGAGACACGTGTTTTGGTCCAAATAGTGGCAGGCGTGGTTTTGCACCCATCCCCCTCAGAGAACTGGAGGTACCAAGCTTTGTGGGTGAGGGGAAATGCAGTGCAGTGCAGCCTATGAGAGGGCAGAGATCAGATGGCTACCTAAAGTTCTTCCCTCATTATTTGGATGCTTTTTGTTGTGGAGCTTCCAACCCTTCCCTTCTTGTGACAACAGTGTGGGATTAGCCAAATTACAAGCAGTAATTTGGGGGTCCCTATACGATTGGCTGGGATACAGGACTTCCCCTCCCCACTTCACGTTTGTTGTTGTGGGGTTGGGGTTGTACAAATTGTACTGATCCTGAGGGACTGGTTAGCAGAATTTGTATTGATTAGGTGCTTGTTGTATAATTAGGTCAAATTTACATCTGACTTTCCCGCTAGAATCATTCTAGTTTCAAAAAAACCTGTCTATACCTGTTTCTAGTTTCAAACCATACTTGTTCTAGTTTATAAATTAATGTTTACATTCGTTAATTGCCCTCCTGTGGTCAAGCTAGCATTATACTGCTTTAAACAAATGCTGTTGCTTAGTACTCTTCAGACCCCCTGGAGAGAAATTTGAAACCAGCGTGAAATGAGCTTGGGAAAAGACAGCAGTCAAACTACTTCAGAGGGGAGGTATAAATTGGGCCTTAGATTGGCAAGCACCCTAAGGCATCCAAGGATGGGGTGATGCACTGACACCTTCCACTGATAGCTGCATGTGGTTAATCCCTCGTGTTGTGCTTCAGCATTTGAACACAATACAGTGGGTGGGATGAGGTAGATGGACAACATCTCTCTGCACAAGTTTGATGCAGGGCAAGGAAAAGCAAAGGTGTAGGTCATGTTCATGTCAAACTTGGAGTCAGTGGGTTGCCCAAATGCTGGCAAACCCAATGGGGCAGCCTCTGAGGGAATCTGTACAATTGGAGGGAGGGAGTTTAATTATTTGGGCAGTTCACATTGTAATTAATAAACCCTAGTGTAGCCCATGCTTTTTGTCTGGTGTCTTCATTTCAAAGTATGGGTACATTCAGATGTAGTTGCCAAACCTTATCCCCCAGAACAAAGCAAAGCATTCCTCAGATACCCTCAAAAACCTGTTCAGGCATATCCATGCCACCATCACAAAAAAATTATTCCACTTCTCTGCATTCTCTCTGTTTCCTTCAGTAATCCTTCCACACCTTTGTCATTTAAAGAACTGATTGCCTCCTTAGATGTTTTCTGTTACTAATGTATTTGGAGACATTTATATCGTTTGCCTTAATGTCTCTTGTAAAATGCTTCCCACGTTCTCTTTTGTTTGCCTTACTGCAAACTTACATTTGTTTAGCTAGAATTTATGCTCACTTTTATTTTCCTCATTTTGGCTATACTTACATTTTTAAATGAGGCCTTTTTGTCTTTTATTGCTGCTTTGACTCTGCTCATTGATCATGTGGCAATGTTTTGGACTTGTTTGTACCTTCTCCTAATAGGTAGTATACATTTTATATGATATCCTATTATAATGGTTTCAAATACCTTCAAGTGCCCTGAAGATTTGGTCTTCTTTACTCTTCTTTTAACTAATGTCTTTGTTTCTAGATGTTTCTTCTTTGGAATGAAATGTGATTGTGTTGGACTTTCAGGGCAACTTTCTTATTACATGCACAGTGAATTGAATAGCACTATGGTCACTTGTCCCAAGCAGTTCAGAAACACTTAATAGATCCTGGACACTGAAAGACTGTCATAGTTTTTGACTCCATGGTGAAATGTTCTGAGGCAGTCTTTTATCACAGCTCAAAATTTCATCTTTCACCTGGATATATATATTTTACCCAGTCAATGTGAGAATAGCCGTTGTCACCCATGCTGATTATATTACATTTTTATCTCATCCTTTGCTCAAGGGACTCAGCATTATCCCATAATTAGCTCCTTTTCCCTAGATTTATTTTACCATTCAAGGTAGTTTGTCTTTAGTAGTTTAATACTTTTAGGGGTGGTACTTCCACCCACAATGCTTCTGTAAAGAATTTGTGTCCCTTATGCTTTCTAGGTTATGGAACTCAGTGGTGTTTTGATTTATAGAATCAACCCTTATAGAACTTTGCCTGTGCCCTCTTTACATTTTGTAACCTATGAGGAATAATGCCAGGGTAGTGAGGAGTAATGGGTGTTTTCTCAAGATATTAGCCACTACCTTGATGGAGTTTTTTTTCAGTTTTCAGTCATGGTTAATTAACGTTCTGAGGCACTGACTAAATTTTTTTTAAAGGCTTCAGGTAATCAAACTGTCCATTCCTTCAGCCCCAGCAGCAAGCTGCACGTAACACATGAACCCATGAAGCTGCATAATACTGAATCAGACATTTTATCCATCACAGTCAGTACTCTCTCCTCATACTGGGAGTGGCTCTTTAGAACATCAAGCAAACATCTTTCACATCACCTACTGCCAAATTCTTTAATTACAGATGCTGTGGATTGAATCTGGGACCTTCTGCATGCCAAAAATGCGCTCTTACACTGAGCCATAGCCCCTCCCCAAATTATTCAATTATAGTTTCCCAACCAGAAAAAGCCAGCTGCTTAGTATCTACTGAACTGGCAAGTGACCACAAGCAAGGTGAAGGAATCCATTCATATTCCAGGACTACATTACAGAGATGTCGAGACAGTGTGCGACTGCAATTAAAAAGGCCAGTGCTATGTTGGGGGTTATTAGGAAGGGAATTGAAAACAAGTCAGCCAGTATCATAATGCCCCTGTATAAATCGATGGTGCAACCTCATTTGGAGTACTGTGTACAATTCTGGTCGCCACACCTCAAAAAAGATATTATAGCATTGGAAAAAGTGCAGAAAAGGGCAACTAGAATGAAAAAAGGGTTGGAATACTTTCCCTATGAAGAAAGGTTGAAGCGCTTGGGGCTCTTTAGCTTGGAGAAATGATGGCTGAGGGGTGACATGATCAAGGTTTATAAGATTATGCATGGGATAGAGCTGGTAGAGAAAGAAGTCCTTTTCTCCCTTTCTCACAATACAAGAACTCGTCGGCACTCCATGAAATTGCTGAGCCGTCAGGTTAGAACAGATAAAAGGAAGTACTTCTTCATCCAAAGATTGATTAAGACATGGAATTCACTGCCACAGGAGGTGGCAGTGGCTACAAGCATGGATGGCTTCAAGAGGGAATTTGATAAACATATGAAGCAAAGGTCCATCAGTGGCTATTAGCCACAAAGTATAGATAGGAACTCTCAGTCTGGGGATACTCTGTATTCTTGGTCCTTGGGGGGGGGGAACAGTGGGAGGGCTTCTAGTGTCCTGCCCCCACTTCTGGACCTCCTGAGGGCACCTGGTGTTTTTGGCCACTGTGTGACAGAGTGTTGGACTGGATGGGCCACTGGCCTGATCCAACATTGGCTTTTCTTATGTTCTTATTATCTTAGGGGGAGGCTTGGAGGGAAAGCTGAAGACAGGTGGACTGATAAAGGTAGGTTGGCTGGTGAGTGGGAAGGAGAGAAAGAATCCAAAAAAGAGGAAAGGTTATGGGGGCTTTTAGGGAAGGGAAAGAGGAAATAGTGGGGGAAGAAATTGATATCACCCTGCAAGTTCTTGTGGGTTGTTGTCTCATTATTATCTATGTCTTTAACATATTTCTTGAAAGAGAGCTGGTACTCTCCATCCCTTCCTGTCCAAGACCATATAACATATTCCCTCCTCATATTCCCTTTTTGCCTGCCTGATCACAGACTTGCATTTTATTTCACACAGCCTGTGTTCCCTTTTATCAGCCTCACTGAGACTAGCTTTCCACCGCTTAAAGGAATCCTTCTTACCTTTCACAGCTTCCATTACTTTGTTTGTTAACCATGCAGGCTTTTTTCTATAACTATTTGTGCCTTTCCTAACCCACGGTATATATTTTCTCTAAGCCTCTAGGATTGTGATTTTAAATAGTCTCCAAGCTTCCCCAGTGGTTTTGACCCTTTGTACTTTTCCTTCCAGTTTTCTCCTCACATGTCCCCTCATATCAGAGAAGTTACCCCTTTTAAAGTTAAAAGTGGTTGTGTCAGTCTTTTTGGGCAACTCCCTATTTATACAAATGTTGAACTCAATAACATTATTGTCACTGTTCCCAAGCACTTTAACATCTCTCACCATTATGGTCACTGTTCCAGTCACTTTAACATCTCTCACCAGGTCTTGGGCATTACTTAGGACCAAATCCAGGATCACCTCTCCCCTGGTCAGTTCTGTAACCATCTGCTCCATAGCACAGTCACTGAGAGTGTCTAGAAACTCAATCTCTTTTTCCCAACTTGAACACATATTGACCTAATCAATGTGTGGGTAGTTAAAGTCACCTATTACAACACAGCTATTTCGTCTAGCCACTATCTTGAATTCATTCATCATTTTATAATCCTCCTCTATCCTCTATCCCAATGTTAAGCTTCCTTTTGGGCCCACTAATTCAACCCACAGCATTTCCAGAAGCGAATCCAATTCTCCTACCCTCTCAATATTACTGGACTGTATACCCTCTTTGACATAAAGAGCCACCCCACCTCCAACTTTCACCCCCCTATCCTTTTGATATAATTTATAACTAGGAATCACCATATCCCACTGATTTTCCTCATCCCACCAAGTTTCTGAAATACCCACAATGTCTTTGTTTTCCCCCAACACCAAGCATTCCAACTCCCCAATTTTACCTCAGACTCTTCTAGCATTAGTATATAAACATCTATAGTTTCCCATACATGTTAAGCCCACAACCTTCCTCTTGCTGCCTCAAGACCTTGCCAGGCAGTCCCTATCATTTGCCACAGTCTCAGAGAACAATTCTAATTCTTTTCCTTGTAGGAAAGTAACAGCTACCCTTTCATCTCTTTGAGATGAACCATCCCAAACCAGAGATTTTTCATCTCCTGTTGGCTTTCCCCCAATATTCAGTTTAAAAACTGCTCTGCCACCTTTTTGATTTTAAGCGCCAGAGAACTGGGATGCTTGAACCCTTCCCCCCTACACCATCGCCTCATCCATGCATTGAGACTCCTGATCTATGCCTGTCTCTCCAGCCTTGCACGAGGAACAGGTAGCACTCCCTAGAAGGCTACCTTGGAGGTCCTGGCCTTGAGTTTCCTGCCTAGCAGCCTAAATTTTTCCTTCAGGACCTCACGACTACATTTCCCCATATCGTTGGTGCCAACATGTACCACGACCACTGGCTCCTCCCCAGCACTATCTGCCAGCCTATCTAAAACACGCGTAATGTCCGCTACCTTCACACCAGGCAGGCAAGTCACCATATGGTCAATACGTGGTTTTGCCATCCAGCTGTCTACCTGCCTAAGGATCGAATCACCAACTACCAAGAGCCCCCCTCCCTCTCTGCCCAGGGATGGTTCCTTGGTACGAAGGGATACCCGTTCACCAGCTGCAGAAGAGGCCCCTTCTGAGGGCACATTCCCCTTATCCACAGCAAGGTGCCCTGTTCCCTCTCAACCCTCATGCTCCCTGACAGTGGCGGGGCTGCCAGATACAGAGTGGGACATATCTAACAAGTCCCCGAGAGTCTTCGCCACATGCCTAACTGACTGTCTCTGCCTCTCCAGGTCAGCCACCTTGGCCTCAAGGGAGCAAACTCGTTCCCTGGTAGACTCTACTGGAAAAAATAGCCCAGTTGTCCTGTGACTGAAGAGGGATACCTACCTGGACCAGGGAAACAGGCAAGGCTTGGCCAGACCCAGGTGTAAAAGTTATTGGGTAAATGAGGAGGGGTGACTGATTGGCTCCTTAAGGACAGAGGAGGTGGAAGTAAGACCAAGGAGGGAAATAAAAGGTGGGCTTCACAGGTAGGTGGGGTAGTAAGGAAATAGCACAATGCCAGAGAGAGAGGCTGAGTGCTGCTCCAGGGAGGAAAGAAGGGGCCTGTGGTGCTCAGCCAGCATCCTACCATCCACAGTCCTGAGACCTGTGGAGACCCAATACAAGAGGTATGAGGGCAGAGAGGAGAAAGAGTGACCTCACTGAAGGGGGTCTCACAGTAGCATAAATGGTACTTTTTACAGAGATCAAAGAAAAGCTGGTAATGTGATAGTTCATCATAGTTACTTTGACAGTCTTTTATTTTTCATTTTATTTTATTCTTAACACCAGACTGTGTCCTGCCTCTATTATCCAAAAGGCAGCCAGTAATTAAATTTGTTCTAAATAGAGAAATGTTCCAAAGGAACTTGGCTAATATTTTGAGATCTATATTGGAAATGTTCTTCATACTGGTTGTTTGTTTGGTTTCTTAGGTAATGAGGCATATGTTCTTCCATGGTCAGATAACAAAATATGTGAAATGCTAAGAAGGATGTTGAGTGGTTTGTTTTAATTTGTTTCCTGGAGCTTTCACAGTCTTTGATAACAGACTGAAAGTGGGAGGGGGGAAATGACAGAAGAAGTTTGGTTTAAAATTTGAAACTTTGAAGATTATATATGCAGAATATTCAAAACAGATTCAGGCTTCAATCCAAATGGATCTGTGTGCCTGAAGGGGCTTTGTGCTTCCTCAGGCAGTCAGCCCCCATGTTCTATCTTATTTGAAAAAGGGGTGGGGGGGTGGGAGAGAACATGAAGGCTACTTATTATTCAGCCAAAGAAAAGAGACACAATATTCCAGAGACATGCCAGCTTTAAGGCACACCTAAAAAAACTGTGGAGCCCAGTCAAAGATCTTAAGAATAGCTATACTGTATCAGTCCAATAATCTCTCTTCCCCAGCATCCTTTTTCACACAGTGGCCAGGCAGATGCCCCCTAGAGTCCTACAAGTAGGACAAGGAAGTCAAAGCTTCCCTTGCTGTTGCCCAGTTACACAGGTAACTGGCCTTTGGACAGAAGTGCCATTTAATCATCATAAGTGCCTTTGAAGGACCTCTCCTCCACAAACTAGCCCCTTTTTAAAGCCAAATAAACTGCTGGAGTTCAGTACATCCTGCAGCAGTGAATTTTAGCAGCCAATCACTTTTTGAATTAAGAAGTACTTCTTTTTTTTCCTGTCCTGGATCTAATGCCCATCAATTTATTTATTTAGAAAAATTCTATGCCTCCTCCCTAAGGAAACTGCCTGAGGCTGTTTACCAAATTAAATGTTATTATTTAAAATCCAGCTTTAAAAACCCAGTTACAACACAGACCATCAAAACATAGACCACCAGGCAGCTTAAAATAATGGTTTCTTGATTAAAAACACACTAAAATGGTGTTAAATTATCAACCCCTTAATTAAAAATCTGGGTGGACAAAATGTTTTGGCCTGGTACCTAAAAGAGTGTGACTGAAGCTTCAAGGGGATGAGGCATTCCATCAGTGAGGCTGCTATTACTGAAAAAGCCCTGTCTATAGTTGACACCTGCTTCACCTCTGAAAGCAGGAGCACTGAAAGCAAGGCTTGTGAGGCAGATCTTAACTGGAGGGCTGGACTTTTTTCATAGGCTCAATCTGCATTTGCTATGTAAAGCTGTTCCATGCTGCTGTGGCGTCAGCTTCCCATTTGGCTCAGTATAAAGCTCTCCTCTGTCAGGACACAAGTTGTGGGGGGGGGGGGTGGAGCAGCCTCAGGAAATAACAAATGGCTCAAGGGTGGGCATGCTTCCCCCCCAAATACGATCGCCCCCAAATACGATCGCAGAAAAATGTTTCCTGGCTGCTTATAAACATAGACAACTGGATTTTCAGCTAACTTGTTTCCTTTGTGACAATTTGCATAACTCCTTAGAAAAGATGGGGGGGAGAATTCAGCTCCAGTTGTCTGCTTTTTGCTCACCGTGGCTTGAGGGTGGGAAGGAGCAATTGTAGCACCTTAAAACCAAATCCAGATAAGGTGATGAGAACCATAGTGACCTCAGAGACACCACTAAATGGTGATAAAATGATGCAGACAGCCTGTGCTGAGATGAAACAATAGGAGAGTGGATGCGGCATGAAATGTAGGCAGAAACTGGTGAGACAATGTGAGATAGTTGGCACAACGGTGCGAAATACCAATGCAGATTGGACCATAGGAGTAGTACTGCAAGTCCTTCATCATTTTGGTTGCCCTTTTCTGGTACTACAATTACTTGAACTGTATACAGTATCCTAGCTGGTCAAAGATGAGAATATCCTACAGATTCTTTATGTTATTTTGTGTGTGTGTGTGTATTCATCAAACTCCAGCAGCAGACAGTCTACCAAATATATTACTTGTGTGTTTTCTGTTCAAGTCCCCATGGGAATGAACAAGTGGTGCAGTTTCTCTTGTGCAAGTGTTTTTGGTTTCATAGCATTTTCTCACCAACCAGGTATATCATGTCCACTATCTTCAGTGGCTGTATACTTGTTTATACTTTTAAAAATGCACATCCACACTCTTCATACTTATGATCTTTGTGTGTGTGTTTTCAGTAGAGTTTGATATCTTCAAAGTGAATAGTCAACTGAATGGGCTATTCATAGTGTTTTGCTGAAGATCTTATATGTACTATTGAGTTGTCAGTATATGTAGTGTAGACCTATTATATCTAGGAGCATTTCCATTATTTCAAAAGCCACTAGAATATGCTTTTTTGTCACTGGACCTTCTTGCTGGGCCATTGAGCACCATACCTCTTCCTTCATTTTAATCCAGCATTTTGCAGAAGGCCATTTATTAGGTAATCACTTCTCCATAGAAAAGCCTAATTACACCATGTTTCTTAAAAAGAGGAAATGGAATTCCATTTGAATACTGTATTAGTATGCAAACTAAAATCCGCATGAGGACTGTGGAATTTCAGAAGGTTTTATTTCTTGCTGGCTAAATGAAAATAGTTAAATGAACCTACACATTTGGGGTTAAAACAGACAAATAGTCTGCTGTAGAGATGATAAAAAGAATGCATTTTACAGTGTTTTCAAGCTTAATGCTAGAGTGAGAACAAAAAATAATTTATTACTGCTGCAACACAAGCTTTTAAAAGTATGGAATTCTACTGCCCCCTGCTGGACCATTGAAAAAAGTCTCCTTTTCTTCTACTTTCTATTCTGAAGTCATAAGAAAAACAGCTGTAAATTTATATAACTGGTTATAATTACAGTTAATTTACTTTTAAGGTTACTTCAGGCTTTTGAATTAGAGTAATCCTACTGATGAAGAATAAAATAAAACAGAAAATGGTAACACTGTCATCAAGAATTTCAGAACTTCTATCTTGCAATCAGATCTAAAGGGGGGGGGGCTAATACTTGTGTATTCTGACCCTATCCACTGAAGTCTGCAAAATGTATAGTTCCCTTGCTGCTCCATTTTGCTTTTGCATGCCTTTTTAAAGTAGTTTTCCCTGTGAACAGAATTATATCTGAATAATGCTTTTGAAAAAGTTAGCCTGATGTCTCCAGAATGAAAACTTCTAGTTATCCTTAAAAATGCAAAGTTAGGATGTCTCCAGAGCAAAGTATCACTGTCCTCTGTAGGGAATATTGGGAGAACATGACAGCTGGTCATTTAACCCTTGACCTTTCTGTGAAAACTCTGATTCCTACAAAAAGTAACTTTCAGAAGAATGCAGACCTAAAGGATTTCTGCATCATAATCCTATTTATGTAGGTGGGACTTAAGATTCCCAGAATAGGCCATCCTTCTATTTGAGTTATTAGATGTATATCAATTAAGGAATATACATGGCATAACCAGTATACAGGACCAACACAGAGGAGGAAGAGAACTGAGTGCGCTGGCCATGTCCCCATATATTTATTAGCAAATGTATTTGCCACCCTTCCAGAGACCTGCTTAAGGGGCTTACGTGCCTTCCACCATTTACTGCCCATGGACACAGTGCCTGTGTGCAGTGTTGTAACATGTTTTGTGCATAGATGTTAAGGAAGGGGCCATGGCTGTGTGGGAGAGCATCTGCTGTAGGTGCATGTAAAGTCCCATAGTGGAGTAAATAGGGCTCCCTATGGCCATTTTGTCTCAGGAAAATAGTGCAGAAGGGAAAGATGAAGTGCTGCCTCCCTCCACACTGTACTTTCAAGCCAAATTAGCCTGCAGCATTTTGGGAAATAAGAGTTCCCCCACATTAATTCTGACTGTAAGTCTGGTCAGGGAACCCAGACCCAGCTAGTGGCAGATGTATTATCTACTTTGGCCACAATATACTGTTGAATTTGTGTAAATCTACTCCATATAGGTAACCAAGGAATCCTAGCAGAGGAACATTTATTAGACTTCGAATTCAGTTGTTATTTACCACCGTCTGGTGGCTTAAACTCACTTGTTTTACCTACTCCATTAATTCTTAACAACATGTCAGTTTGATCCTGGAACCAAACAGGCCGAAATACAGTTTGCTAATCACTGGACAGTCATCAGCACATCTCCAGTCCCGTTGCAAAGGGACACCACTGATTTCCATTCTCATGACCAGGAGTGCTGAATCTGAATCCCTCACTAAGTCCTCTTTCCTCTGTGTGTGTGGGTTTTTTAAAGAGTATGTGTCCATGTTCTGTTTGTTTTAAATATTTTGTAAATATATTTGTATTTTGAACAGTTTTTTTAATTTCGGGGGGTTATTGTTTTAAAGTTTACTGCCTTGGAAACACTGAATTGGGTGGAAAGGCAGCCTAGAAATTTTTCAGTAAATAAATATAAATAAAATATTGTTGGCTGCTGCCACTTTAGTAATCATTCTCAACTGGATTTTCCTGTGGAGAGAAGACAATCCACCAAGTGAATGATTGCCATAGCACAGTCAGGGCTGGAGTAAAACCTGCTGAGACCTTAACCTATGTCGAAGAAGCACCATGGTGTTACCTCCCCCCAAAAAAGCAATTTAGTAGATTTTAAGGGGGGGGTCTTTTTGTTTTTTGGCATTGTTTGTTTTTTGTATTTAGAGGCCCCTTGTAATATGAGGTCCTAAACTACAGTGTACTTAGCTTGTGCACAAATCTAGTTTTGATCTCAATGGCAGCACAATATTCATGTGAATGTAACCTCTGTCTCAGAAGTCAAGGCTGAGTCCTCCTTTTTCTTAAGCCAAGCTGATTAGTTTTCCAGCTATTCAATGTAAGTGGAATCAATTTCAATTTGCAAATATGAACATGTTGCATATGTAATGCTGAGCTTGCACATTACAAAATATGTGAGCAGGTTAGACACATATTGCGTCAGCATCTGTAATGAGGTTTTGCATACAGCCCTATTGCTAGAGCACCTGTAATCTGAATATGGTATAAATGTGCAGCTACTTCTACTTTTGCATGACCGCTGACCATGATGTACAAATTTAGTCCAAGGCAACATGGCAGAGGGGTGAGGAATCAGTCTTGTATGACAACAAGCTTGAGAAAGCTTTATGTTAATTTGGCCTTCAGGTATTGGAACTGTGGTATATAAACTACATGAAATATATTTCAGTCTTCATACAAAGATACCTTTTGCAGTGTGCAGATAGCTTGGCAGAACTGACACAGAGGCACAGTTCAAAAAGAAATGCCCTTTTACAAAAAAAGTATCTCTTCAGATGATCCCTTGTCTGTGTTAAAAGCCTAATTATTCAGTCATTAGACTGTGCAACTGGCATTGCATTTAAATTTAGTTTGGAATCTAAGCCAAAGTCCAGAGGAATAAAGGAAACATTTTGCAGATGGCTTTGTATTCTAACTGCATTGCAAGATAGTCTGTATAATCTAGAGAGAAAAGGATTTATAAATTTAATGGTTGAATCATGGATCTGTGGTTAAAGAAAACTGATTTCTTTCCAACTATGAAGCAATCATCATATCAAAACCTGAGCAATTTACTTAGTCCCCAAATGCTGTAGTGCTTGCCAGGCTTAGATGGCCTCCTTTTTTCATGCACAGCATGTGACACCTAAGGATGCCCTCAGCATCCAGAATGCCTACTGCTTAGAACAGCTTGCAATACTATCATGAATCAAGCTAAAATTAATACCTAACCACATACTCATACCATCTGCCTTAAATTCTAGGATTATGCTTTGGAGAATCAAAGTGACTATTTGGTATCCAGTCTTCAACCCATAATACTGTAGTCATAGTATCTGACCTATAACTCAGAGCCCAGTGTTTGCTCTTCAGCCTGTGAATGTTTACATTAGAATTATAACAAGGAGTGCTTAAGGCTGTAATAAGCAATATTTTATTGTGTAGATGTCAACTTTAATCAGTATACAATACCTGTCCCTTGACTTCAATATACATAAAACTGATACTTGATTTTTGATAATTTCACATTTAACAGGCTATATTTCATTTACACTGATGATTCTTTTTTAGTATATGAAACTAAAAAGTTTTCATGTAAACCCTGAATTCTGAATGGAGGGGAAAAAACTAAACTTCACTTAAGCCACTTAAGCTGCTCAGGCCTTGCCACCACCGGTGCCGGGGGCGGGGGGGGAGGAGGGAGAAGGTTCACCTGCTGCTGCTTCTTTCTGCTGCAGAGCTCCTCCTGCTTCTGCAGGCCAGGAGCTGTGGGGAATACTCACCCCCCCACCCCGAGTATCACCAGTCCACCTTCTTGTTCTGTTCTATTTTGCTGTCTCCTGGGATTGCAGTGTCAATGATCCAAACCCTATTTCTCTTTTTTTCTCCTACAATTGTGATATCATGGGTTGTTATGCTCCGGGTGTTTATCTGTTTGTTATTAGAAGGCCCAAAGATATTTTGTTTCATCATTTCCACCAACTTATTTGGTTTGTGTTCCCATGAATTTCTGGCTGATGGTAAGCCATACTTCTTGCAAAGATTCCAGTGCAACATAGCTGCAACTCTGTTGTAGTCTTTTTGTGCAATTTACTGCAGACACTGACGATGTGGTTATCTGTTTCACCCTTTTTCTTGCAAAGTCAGCATCTGCGGCCACCACTGGTCTTCTGAATCTTGGCTTTCATACTATTCGTTTTGAGTGCCTGCTTTTGTGCAGCTAGAATGAGTTATTGTTGTTGTTATTGTTATTGTAATTTTAGTTACCTTTTGCTAGCACAACAGTATGCCCCACCTAGTCTAATTGCAAATTTGTGTTAAGTACATTAACAGGCTAAAAAAAGAGGCCACAGCCAGCTTCTGTTATGCACAGTTAATGGCTGCGGGATTAAATACACAACATCATGTGCATGAAAACATTCATCTTGTTGATTCAGTAAGGACTGGCTAGGCATTAAGATGCATATGGAAATACTCATCCAGGTGGAAGCCTGTTTCTAGACCTGTGAGCAGAACATATATATTGGAGTCAAGGAAAATCTGGAGAGCAATTGGAGAATGCTTGTATATTGTATAGAGATGGAGCACCTCTCACTTTAAGGCTGCAGGCCTAAACAGGCTGAGTTTAATGAGACTTATCTCTAATTCTGCTTGAACCGAGCCTATAAAATACCATTTAAACATTATGACATGGCTTCTGTTTTATTTTGTGCTGCTCAGTTTATACATAATTTCTTAGAGAGACAAAGTTAGAAGCATTTTACCTTGAAAGAATTGCTCCAAAGCGTAGTCTTCTAATTGCAAATTTTCTTCTAGGCATGCACTACAGCTTTTTGCATTACAGGTTTTTGGCTGAATGAAAACTGACACATCTGGGAGTTGAACATTCACCTGAGAAATCTGGAACTGAAAGATTCCCAGCATAACCACTTTCTGGCGATTCCTTTTCCTATTTGTAGAGGCATTTCTAAACAGGTAGAAAGCTTTCTTGTGTACTTAAAAACCTCTAAAAGCACAGTCACTATTAAACTTGAAAAAAACAGATATACACTTCCAGCATTTTGGTTTCTCTGGGGGCAGAAATGCATTATCCAAAGTTTGAGGGGGATACATTTTCTAGTCAGGCTACAAAGATACAATAGTAGCAGCTGTAGAAATAATGTTCTCAAGAGATAGCCTGAAGATGGTAGAACTAAATTTCCTAGTGTTTAGAAACATCAAATCACAAGAAGGATGCAACACTCTCAAACAAAAGCAACCAAACTGTGCACTCAGTAGTAGCTGCTGCTTGCCAAAGTTACAGTACTCAGAGATCCACTCCAGCTATGCTTCATGTTCATTTCAGTTCTTCCCACCTATTCCACATGCATCTCTTCTCATTCAAGCTTTTCCTATACCATTACTTCCTTAATAGAGAAGGGGCTGTGGAAGAGCCTCTACTTTGCATGCAGAAGATTCCAGGTTCAGTCCCTGGCATCTCCAGTTAAAAGGACCAGGCAGTAAATGATGTGAAAGACCTCTACCCTGTAGACCTGCTGCCAGTCTGAGTAGACAATACTGACCTTGATAGACCAATGGTCTGATTTGTTATAAGGCAGTGTGATATGTGTGTGATACTAAAAGAAAATATCTTTTCCAGGGCCAGATAGCAAGTAGGTCCACTAAGGGGGAAGGAGTATAAAATTCCATAGGCCCAGATTGTTCTGAGAGTCCATAAAGTCAGGCAGTTTGCCTGCCTCAGTTTCCTTTTGTGGGAGAGCAAGGGAGTGCAATGCCAATTGGTCTAGAACAGGGGTGGGCAAACTTGCTCAGCCTAAGAGCTACCTAGAATAGGGGTGGCCAAACTTGCTTAACGTAAGAGCCGCATAGAATAAACATCAGATGTTTGAGAGCCACAAGACATGAACAAATATTACCTGCTTTTATTGGAAAATAAGCAAATTTGCTTTTTATTAACATTAAATAAGACTGCCAAAAATAATAACAAAATGGGTAAAAGCAGATATTAATAATGATATTAATTTGTCCAATGATATTTGTTTGCTAATGATATTTAGCTTCCCCAGCCGCCCTGCCGGGAGCCACATAATATATGTGAAAGAGCCGCATGTGGCTCCCAAGCCACAGTTTGCCCACCCCTGGTCTAGAATAATCTCAGAATTTCAGTGCTAGAAGCTTTTCTAGGAAACCATAAATGTTCATTTTAACCCCTTACTTGACTTGAAGTAGTAACAAGTTGAAACATACAACAGAAGAGCACTTGTTCACTTGCTTGAAGTATGAAATTCCTAGAAAGGTAGGATCTCCCTTTTCATTCACACTTAATTTTCCATGCTGAAAGAGCAATCAAGAAAAAGTATATTCTGTTGCACTTGGTGGGGCTTATTTTCTCCTTTTCCATCCCTTACTTCCTCTCTTAATTTTGTGTTTCTTCGAACATGCAAGGAGGGTGAACCATGGTGATCTTTGGGTACCCTGATAGTAAACCTGTGGTGAAAAATCCTTGAGCACTCTAAGTCACGACTTATTACTAATGCACTCATACAGACTCAGCACTAAAGTGAAGAGAAAAGGGTTTAGCCAGAGCCAAACAAAGAATCTATAGCTGTCTAATATCAAGAAGCCTTCTGTCACACTTGTGCAGGTAGAAAGCATTTTTTTTAGGAGAATTTACTCATCACATAGTTCCTGGTCTGGAACAGTGTCTCTAGAGATTTTCAGGATATATACTAAGTAACCACAATTAGGATGAATTTATTTGAAATAAGTCAGGAAGGACATCCAGTATGATAGTTATGACTGTCAATCTTTTATTTTAGAATGCAGTGAGCAGATGGAAAACAGAAGGAAAGATTTGTCAGGTGGGTTAAGGACTGCTTTAAAGAAAGAGGGTGGAGAAGGCAGAAGGGTGAAGGGCATTTTTGAGAAAGAGGAAACAATGTAAGAAGCTATTACTAGAAATGGGGGTTCAGACAGATTTGGCAGAGGAGATCAAGAAGTACATTAGTATTTAGGCATGAGGCCTTGAGGAAGATCAGATTTAGTAAATAGGGTGTTTACAAAGGAAAGGGGGTGATGTCTGGGATATGATTCAGCTGTGGAAGTGAAGAAGTCCTGAAAGAACATTTCCTTATGTGACAACTGCATGCATGAGTCTTCAGTATTTGCAAGAAGTCTGGAAACCAAAGGACATCCATAAAGAGTCCACCTGCTGCTGCTCTGGAAGGTAACAGAGAAAGAAACTGACAGGCAGATTATCCTCCAGTCACCAGCATTCAAGTAAATGATATCATCCATGCTGCCACTGCCTACAGGCAGCCTATAGACCAGCGGTTCTCAACCTGTGGGTCACGACCCCTTTTGGGGTCGAATGACCATTTCACAGGGGTCACCAGCTGGCGTCCGAGCCCACCCCGCCCCGCCCCTCCCCACCGGCAGGAAAGGGCCCCGCGCTCGATTGAGCATGAGGTCTGGCCTCCCGGCTTTTTGCCCTCAAAGGGAGCTTTCCCTATAAGGGCAAAGAGCAGGGGTTGGTTGGGGCCGGAGCCCCTCCCCCTGCTTCCTGCAGCCCTCAGTGGGGCCACGAGGAGGAAGAAGCCAGCAGGTAAAGCAATGGCCACTTCCCCCTGCCCCTGCCGCCGTCTTTCCTGGGCTCCGCGCTTTGGCGGGGAACCCAGGAAAGGAGGCTCCAGCCACCCCCAGTCTTTCCTGAGCTCCGCGCTTCGGTGGGGAGCCCAGGAAAGGAGGCTCCAGCTGCCCCCTTGCCCAGGAAAGAAGGCTCCAGCCACCCCCACCCCCATTTTTCCTGGGCTCTACACCAAAGCGCAGAGCCCAGGAAAGAAGGCTCTCCCCCCCAGCCACTTTTCCTTGGCTGCAACAGCCTTTCCACACACACACACTGCCTTTCCTGGGCTCCATGCAGAAACCCAGAGCCCAGGAAAGGCTGCAACAGGCTCTCTCCCCCACCTACCTTCCTTCCTTCCTTCCTTCCTTCCTTCCTTCCTTCCTTCCTTCCTTCCTTCCTTCCTTCCTTCCTTCCTTCCTTCCTTTTTTTCTCTCTCTCTTTCCCCTCCACTTACCTACCTACCTGCCTGCCTGCCTACCTTTCTTTCTCTTTCTCTCTCTCTCTTCATTGTTGTTTGGCAGAACACTACTGTTGTTTGGTGGACTTTAGGGGACATCTGCAGAGAAAGAGTCCAGTGCATCCACAAACCTAGGGTTCTTCTGCCAGTGAAGTAGGGTTGCCAACTCCAGGTTGAGGAAATCCCTGGAGATTTGGAAGTGGAGCCTGAGGAGGATGGGGTTTGGGGGAAGGAGGGACCTAAGCCATAATGCCATGGATTCCACTTTCCAAAGCAGCCATTGATCTGATCTCTGTAGTTTGGTGCTCAGTTGTAATTCCAGGAGATCTCCATCTGTAGGTTGGCAACCTTAAAAATTCATACTCAGCGTACTGGTTTTGCAGGAAGGCAAGCTGATTGCCATGGGAACTAACCTTTAGGAATTGATTCCAATCCAGTGTGGGAATAATGGTTGGACATAAAATATTGGTTCAGGCAAGATTTTGTATAGATGGGACAGAAAATAATGTTTTTATTGGTCTTGTCAAAACCATTTGGACAACACAACAAATAATTTTATGGTTGGGGGTCACCACAACATGAAGAACTGTATTAAAGGGTCGCGGCATTAGGAAGGTTGAGAACCACTGCTATAGACAGTTTTCTGTCAAGCACCATGTTCACAGCTCTGCCTGTCCTTAGCATCTGAGCCCAAGAAACTATTATCTACAGGACTGAATCCAGAAAAGAGCTAGTAGAGACTCTTTAGAGGAGCATCATTGCATTATTCTCATTGATAATAACACTCACAATTACCTGAGCAGGTGCAAGTTTTCATAAATCACATAAATAACCAATCCTATCCTAAAAGCCATTCCTGGTTTCCCTCACACATATACATGCCCACATATACTTAGTTTCTTTTTCCCTCTGCAGATATTTTCTCTCTTGGACTGTATCCACCTCACACAGAATGTAATCCTGTGAATAAACCCCCCTGAATAACATGACACTTCCTTCTGAGTAGAAATATCTCTGAATGTTTCAGATTTCTCAGTCTATTTTTCTATCTACCACCTTTCAAAACTCCATATCAACTGATATTGACTATGCAGTGCATATTTGCAATGACCTTTAACTATAGCAATTGTCATTGACAATTCATATTGGTAAAATATACGTGCTTTGAGGAAAAGGTCTGAGAAATTTTTGGTGACTAAGACAGCTGTATTGCTTTAACAATATTACTCCACTGACTTTGACAATATCACTTTGTAGGGAAATTCTAATTGCCCACCCACCCCTTGAATGAAACACGTATACAAGTACTGGGTTAAACTGGGTATTTATTTATTTATGAATAAGCTGATCTGCTTTGATTACATCAATTAAGCACAGGTTACCTCATGCCTGCAAAGTGGGCTTCCTAAGGGCAAACCCACCCCGGCTCAGAGCCAGGCTCAGGATCCTTCCACACCCCACTTGTCATAGCCCGCATGTCACATGCATAGAGGAGAAGTGAGAGCACACCCCAGCCCCAGACTGCTAAGGCTAGATGCATGCTCCCCCATCCCTGAAGGCTGGATGCATGCTCCCCCATCACTGAAGAGGCCCAAGGCCAGGCACCCAGACTGCCAAGCCATTAGGCGCTCAGCCCGAGGACCCCTCCTATCGGAAATGACCTTTAACTATAGCAATTGTCATTGAAAATGCATATTGGTAAAATATACGTGCTTTGGGGGAAAGGAACACAGTGTCTGAGAAATTTTTGGTGACTAAGACAGCTGTATTGCTTTAACAATATTACTCCACTGACTTTGACAATATTTGTAGGGAAATTCTAATTTTGGTATGCCACTAGAACGCTTTGGCATATCCTCATTTTTAGAACTTAAGTCACAAGGCAACCTGACAAAATTGTAAGAAGGAAACAAAGAGAATCTGCAGATAGAAAGTTGTCAGAAAAGTCAGATGAAATGCACTGCATTATACCATGGGACTTAAGTAACATAAATCTCAGGAAATTTAAAAAATGCCATTGATTTCTCCAAACTCCTTGAATAAACTCCTTTAGCAAGCCCTTCTGAAAGAAGAGCCTCCTGCTGACTTTTATCATATAAAAGTGGGAACAAAATACATTCTGTTGTCATGGCTACTGCAAGGATGTAATAAGTGCACTGGAAAATCCCAGAACACAAAAACCAAGCAACAAAAATATAAAGCACATTTTTTCCATTTCTTTTTTTTTTAAGTTTGAAGAGAAATGTGCAGGCCATTTGTAACTGTATATTTTCCCTGGCATTATAGGGTCTTGGTAATTATCTGAAGACGGCTTATTGTGAAAACTCTTGTCAATTATACAATCTTACTTTGGACTGCTCTCTTGACAAGAATTATAGTGGTTACAACAACTACTAATTGGTATTGGAAATTGCTGTGAGTATGGGCAATATGGTATAAAAACCCATTGTTGTTACAGAGGGGAAAATAGCTTGTTTATGAGAACATCAGGTATATAACAGTCATAGAATGATGTCTGGATTAATAGCTATTGCCATTCACCTCAGAGCAGCTTTTTACATTACCCAAAGTCAAGAAGAGAGGAACCAGGAGTTACTTGTGCTTGTGTTTGCCTGGGTTTTAAAAAAGAAAAAGCATAGAGCAGATGGCACAAACTCTGGATGCAGAAATAGCCTGCACATCTCCCACACAAATTCCTTTTCAAATATGGCAACAGCTGGCAAAAAAAAAATCCAATGATTTTTTTAAGCTGTAAAATTAATCTCTTGTACCTTTTGGAATGAAAGCATGGTTACTCTTCCTCTGTACTCTTCATGAAGCCACATGTCTTTTTCTGTGCTGTCCAGGTAATGTGTGGAGCACAGGTTGAGGAAAGCAGAGGGTTAATATAAGGGTAGAGATGATGCAGCATATAGGAAAATAGACAAAAGAGAAAGAAGCCAGGGGTAAAGAACGGAGCAAACAGAGAAGTGACACCGCCGATGGCTCAGTTGCAACTCATTGGTATTTCTACATTTATGTATACATTCCCACTATTGTTGGACATCGTTTTTTAGGGAAGTGAAATGGTATACAAGAAGTTGAGGGAAGTTAACATCTGCACTTCAGCGAAAAAACTGGCTGCTGCCATATCGCTGGAACCTCATTGAAAATGGAGTCCTGCATGTTCCACAGGCCAAAAGACTGAGTTCATGGTGGTCCATAGGAAAACAAAGATAGAATTGCCAGTCCCCCAGTGGGGGTGCGAGATCCCTAGCCCTGCCTCTGCTTTCCTGCCTTCCTTCTGTCTGGTGGCTGGGAAAATATTTTTCTTTTTAAAAGGCCTTTGGTTTGTGAGAAAATGCTATGAACCAAAAGGATTTGCACTCAAGAAACAGCACCACTCATTCATTCCCATGGGGACTTCCACAGAAAACACACAGGTAATGCTTCTAATAGACTGTGTGCTGCTAAAGGTCGATAAATGTATAGAAAGATGACATAAAGAATCCACAGGATAGCCTCATCTTTGAACAACTGGAATATTGTATATAGCTGTAGTTATTACAAAATGAGAAAAGGTGCAAAAATAGCAACCAAAGTGATCAAATGTTTAGAGCATTACTCTTACTCCTATGACATTATGCCTCTCTAGCATTGCTGGAAATTATATGGCTTTAAAGTAAATTCTATCTATCATCTGTCTGTCTGTCTGTCTGTCTGTCTGTCTTTCTGTCTTTCTCATGTTAGCAGCCACATTCTGAAAATATTTTAAGTAGCTGAAAACCACACTGCATTTTGGGTAAATATTTCTCTTCCAGTAAATAATTTCATTATCAGAACTGAAGATATGGGTTATTAGATTTGATGGTGAGTGAGGAAATCAGTAAAATGGGGAGGGTAACCCTGCAGATGCCTGGGGAGAATAATCTACACCACTGATAAAATATATTAAAATTTAAAATCTAGTGCAAACATTTCAAATGCAGTATGTAAGATACTGACTATAAACTATCTACACAGACCCCTATGTAACATTACATTTTCCCCCCTCAGCATACTCTTGTAGTGAACTAAAGTTCACTCTAACACCATGGCAACTAAAATTTAGAATAACTGCGAAGTTCTTTCAAGCTACTCTGCAAAGCGAAAACAGTGCCCCTAGCTCTATATCCATTTTTGCACCATCTGGCAAATAACTGTTTCAGAACTCTATTTGTATTCTCCATTTTAAGGCTATTTTAGAACACCACCCTATGGAGTCAGTCCTATGGCCTTTGTAACAAGCGAGCCTAATCTCAATTTATCTCAGATCCATAAATGAGTTTGTGCATTATACTTGCCCACAAATATACTATTTACTAAATATGAAGCAGAAATGTAACAGTTATGAAAAGTGATTACTGGGGGAGAGGAGAAGACAGAAAGAGAGAGAGAGTCTCTTTCATTAAAAAGCTGAACCTAAGGTATCATTCTGATTTTTTAAAAAGAACGGTTAGGTCAAATGTGACCTCTGAAGTGGGAGATATGGTTCAATAACCAAGCCAACCTCAGAGGACTCCCCCCACCCCCCGAATGAAGATTATAAATTGTTGAGGCAGCATATCTACTCTTGGGAAAGTGAATGTAATGAGTGATGAAGGATGGATAAAGGAATAAATAATAGGATGGAACTATTTTGTCTTTAGAACACACCAACATATCCTCTGCCCTGTTTTTCTGATATGGGTTATAATAAAGACTCAGAAGGGCAGGAAGTATTCAAAAGAAAAGTGGGGGCACCACTTTCGTGCAGTCTGTTCAGCAAGCACTGGCATAGCAGTTGTAGCTATCACCCATGCCTATGGGCATGGGGTCCAGCACAATTTGAAGACCATAGAAAATATAGTAGGTAATAATATCAAAAGTCTGAAAGAAGAATAGCAGGGGAATGCCTTTAATGTATTTCACATGTTTGAAAGTAAGATTTGCTATGGAATATTTCTTTTACAACTTTATTTTTATTTGTCCAACTTTACAACATACTTAGAACAATATAAATTTCAAACAGTTGATATAAATCTTACATTGTGTATGACATAGTGTTCTAAAACAAATATATAAATAACATTTTGGAACAAATTAATAAAACATGAAGTCTGTATATTTAGCAGGTAAAGCAAAAGCATTATTTTTAGTTGAAGTAACATACAAAAAGAATGCAAACCATTTTCCCACAAAATTTTAACACTATCAATCTCTTTGGGAAATTTCTGATAGTTATGGCTCCCTTTTTCTGATCTAAAAGTGGAATTAAAATTCAATTTTGAATCCCCAAAAATGTAAAATTAGAATTTGAAAGGGCAAGAATTATTTACTTTCAGAAGAACCCATCTCCTCTGTGTTTCTATCTGGGTTTCAGTTCTGCTCTTGACTTTTGATTGAAAGGAACCAAACTCAGAACAATTACTCATCAGAGACCAAATGGCCATCATCCTTGCAAGTGGGTAATTCTTCTCTATCTCCACATTGACATGAGATTAATTCACAGATCTAGTCATACCACATGCTGTCTTAGTCATTCTGAGGACCTGGGCAAAAGTCCAGAATGGTGCCTCAAAATCACTGTACCCTCTGCACCTGTGCCAAGTCTACCCAGGCCTAAGCAAGGGTGGCCCTCAAGCCAGTTGCTGAAGGGATGGGTGTATGTGGCTGTCACCAAGCTGGCGACCAAGGAGATGAGTGCCTTCAGACCCTGGAGAGCCCAACTGGCTATCTGGGGGTGGGTATGTGTGGCTGCCGCTAGGCCAGCTGCCAAGAGAAAGGGGGCATGCTGCCTCTGCCAAGCCAATTGTTAAGAGGGCAGGCATGCACTGCTGCCACTGAGCTGGCTGCCTGTTCCTTCCTTCTCCATTAGGGGGCAAGGGCATAAGTGGTCAGGACCCCAACCAGCCCAGGGTCAGGAGCAGATGTTCCAAATGCTCTGTGGATAAGACTATTCCTGCCACACAAAATGACACAACTAATCACTTGCCCCAGCAAACAAGATCAAATAATAAATCATGCATCCAGCAACCTCTGCTGTTAATAAGTGCTTGGGTTCATGGTAGGCTTTTTAAAAAATTAATTAATTGTTGGTAAAATTTAAGGCTGAGGACAGACTGGGGATTTGGAGCGCCCTGCCTCTGCTTTAGAAGCGGAGGCAGAGAGGGCGTCCAGACAGCTGCAGCTGTCCCCCGTCGCCGGCGCGGACTCACCCGTCCGCAAGGCACCCTGGTGCCACTTCAGCCGGAGACACCTGGGAACTGGTCCCCAGACATCTCCGCGCGTGTCCCCGGCGCTTCCTGCTGGTGTGAACGTGCCGATGGCGCATCGCACACACCGCCGGAAGTCTGAACGACGGCCGCAGCTGCGCATAGCCGTGGCTCGCCCAGGCAGCCCGCAGCCACGCACCTCCGCCCCTCGCAGTCAGTGCGAACGGGGCACTGTGGGCTGCTTTTCCCATGGGGCTTTCAGCCCCACAGCTGTTCTGGGGCAGACCTTCAGTCTGTCCTCGGCCTAAATCTTAACAAACTGGTTCATAGAATTACACACATACACACAAAATAGTGTGGTAGTCTTGGCTTCTGTTAGATAGCCCCTGCCCTCCCCATTTATTTTAGATATGGGTGCATCTCAAAAAGACCCTTTGACTTACACAGACCAGAGGAATGGGGCAGCATTCTCCAAAAACATCCTGACTCTGAAATATGTACAGCCACTCTGATCTGAGAGGAAGATAGATGGAAATGTGGGCATCCCTGGGAAACACATACAGCTGTACACCGGCTGCACAACATCATTTTGTCATGGGAGGTCTATGGACACTTTTTGTATGTTGTTTGAGGGTGCAGTGTAACAGCCATACATATGTACTGTGTCATGTTCAAGAGCTATTATTGTTGTGAAACAGTGCCTGGGAGCATACTAACATTATAACTGTTGGACTGTGACCATCTTCAATATAGAATTAATTCATTAGTATGAAATATAAATATGCAACCGACTATTGCTTAATACATTTATTTTTATTTTAATACAGAATACATTCATTGTTCATGGTTTTTCCTTAGTGTTTTTTTTCTTATTGCTCACCTGGAGGTTGGCAACATTAGTTCCCCTGGAGCAAAGGACTGCTTTGGAGGGTGGAGTCTATGGCATTATATCTGCCTCAATCCCTACCATCTCCAGACTCCACTCCTCAAATGTCCAGGAATTTCCTATCCTGGAGTTGGCATCCCTATCTCCTTCTCACCCAATGTTAGCCGAATTGCTTTAATTTACGTTTAGCAATCAGCAAAATACACGGGTTCTTGCCAACTATACCAGGGTCCCACCCCTCCCGGGAGATCGCAAGGAAAGAGGCACGTGAGGCAGCTTCCAAGTTCAATGTTGTTTACTGGATCATGTAATCAAGCATACAAAAATCATAATCACACACACAATCTTACAGGCCTAATAAAATAAAGAGAGAAAATAGCACTTTTGCATGAGCAGGTCTTGTTGGTGGGGAAAGCACGTTACCTTAGATGCGTTGTCCGATGTCAAGATGAGTTGGATGGGGGAAGAAAGGTATAAAACCTATGGGGCCACGAGGCTTGAACCGGCAAGACCACGTGGTTCTCCTGGATCGCGAGTCCAGAGAGAGAAAAAGGGGTTCAAAGATGGAGGCAAGGATTGGGACAGAAAGCTGGACTGAAGGGTCAATAGGTAAGATAGAGGGCGACGGCTCAAGAGGCCGAGTGACTCTCGGTTTGGACTTTTATTGGGGGTCTTGGGGCGGGCTTTGCAGACCACAACCCACTAACACTCCTACTAGGCGGTCCGTCCCTGTTGGACCTTGCTATAGGTTAAAGGTGAACAAAGGGAGGAGGTCCAGGGGTTTGGTCAGTGTTGCAAAAGTATGACTTCACCAGGAAACAGACACTGAGTCTGGGGTCCGATGACTCACCTGGCCATACCTATTGTTAGTTGATGGTTTTAGCCAAGTATCTGATGGTTGGCACATTAGTTGCTAGGCAGTCTAGTTAGCATAACTATCCAGATGTATAGTGGGGGAGTGGGGGTTAGCCAGCGGATGTCTGACAGAAGGGAACCTTAAGGCAAGAGGAATCCTTTGTCTTGGGTGAACTGTTTGGGGTGTCAGCCTCCTGGCTTGGGCTGGAGCTGGCTCCTATTTCAAGAAGAAAGCGCAAGACCCTACCACTGTTGGTGACACAGAGTTCAAACTTATGGATATGAAAATCCATAAGAGCACAGAAAAGTGCCTTGCTGGCTAACACCAACAGCCAATATCCTTTTATCTGCCCCCCTGTCTTCAGCTTTACATCTCCTTTCCCCCTGCAGCTTCTACCGAGGAAAACTATGGTCTTTTTCCACAGTGCCAGTGTTCCCTCTAAACTGAGTTACTGTGAGCTAGCTCACAATTTTTTAGCCTCCAGCTCACACATTTCTGTTTTAGCTCAGGAAGGATGGCTCCAGAGCAAACTAATTTATGCAGCAGCCAAATCACTCACTCACAACTTTAATGCCAGTAGCTCACAAAGTAGAATTTTTGCTCACAAGACTCCCCAGCTTAGAGGGAGCATTGGTGGGGACTAAAGCAGTTTACACAATTCTCTCCTCCTTTCTATCCACACAATGATCCTACAAGGTAGGTTAGGCTAAAAGTATGTGACTGGTCCAAAATCACCCAGTAAGCTTTCACAGCAAGATGGGTATCTGAACCTGGATCTCGCAAACCATTTTCATGCTGTTGGAACAGTAGCAAGCAGCCAGGCCTAGTTGAATCATGCAAGTCAGGTGGTTTCCAGTCACCCAGAGGGTGCTGCTAGGCCTAGGTTTGCCAGCCTCCAGCTGGGACCTGGAGATCCCAGTTCTGGTCACAGACAGTCATGACAGCAAAAGACTTAGATGTAGAGAGTCCTGCTGTTCTTAGGCACAGAAAGCCTCCATGACATGTTGATGCTGGTTGTGATCCTCACCAGTTTCAATCTCCTAAGGATTTCTACAGGAAAATCTTTTATGAAATCACTGATAATGTCTACAGCAGTTTACACAAATGGTTTTCCTCAGATGTGTACCAGCACATGAGCAAAATTGAAAAGTTTGCCTTAGGAAAGGATGAATAGTACATACATTCTAAACTATTACAAAACTGACTTGGATGCTACCCAACTATAGCTTCATCGGGATATGTTTTTGGATATTGCAAGGGAGCAGAAAGTTAAGCGTTTAGTTTTTTGTGATGTGATTGATCTATTCAGTGGAGAAGAAGGAAAATGTCTGCATCAGCTGCTACCAGAATTAGCTAAACTTCATATTGAATGTGTGGAAGAATTCACTTTCATAGGTTCCCAGATCAACCAAACTGGCAAATGCTGTCCAGAAATAAAATGTCAAATCACATTAGGTCTCACAGCAATGATAAGCATTAATTGAATATGCAAGAGCAAGAACATCAGCCTAGCAACCAAATGCAGATTAGTCTGTGCTATTGTTTTCCCCATAGCAACCTATGGCTGTAAAAGTTGGACCATGAAGAAGCAAGACAGGAGGAAAATCGACTCATTTGAGCTGTGGTGCTGGAGAAGGCTCCTGCACATTCCTTGAACAGCAAAGATGACAAACAAACAAGTATTGGAGCTCATAAAACCAGACATGCCATTAGAAGGAAAAATCACAAACCAGTGACTGACTTATTTCAGTCACGTCATGCGGAAGAACTCACTAGAAAAAGCAATTATGCTTCTATTGGTTAGTGGCAAAAGGAAACCTGGTTGCCAAAGAACACGGTGGCTAGACACCATAAAAGTCGACACCAGCCTGAGCATGGAACAACTCAAAGAAATAGTACAAGACTGGAAAACTTGGAGAGAGCTGGCCTGTAGAATCACCAAGAGTCAAACACAAATGAATGACTAACAACAATAGCAACAACAGAATAGGCCTTACCCTAACTGTTTCCTCCTGCACCTCAGAAAGAAGAAGAACAGAAGAGATTGGATTTATACCTCGCCCTTCACTACCCAAAGGAGTCTCAGAGTGGCTTAGAAACTCCTTTTCCTTCCCCTTCCCACAACAGATACCCTGAAGTAGGTGAGGCTGAGAGAACTCTGACAGAAACTGCTCTTTTTCAAGATCAGCTGTGCCAGAACTATGGCTTGCCCAAGGTCATCCAGCAGGTGCAAGTGGAG
The DNA here is from genome assembly GCA_029233225.1 of Lepidodactylus listeri. Classification (NCBI taxonomy): domain Eukaryota; kingdom Metazoa; phylum Chordata; class Lepidosauria; order Squamata; family Gekkonidae; genus Lepidodactylus; species Lepidodactylus listeri. Next base: position 108,693,525 of record JARCFY010000001.1, on the reverse strand, counting down.
GAGTGAGGAATCAAACCCGGTTCTCCCAGATTAGAGTCGATGCACTTAACCACTACACCAAACTGGCTCTCTCATGACTTTGCAGAATAAAGACCTTTCTGTGGTCAAGCATGAGATAGGCAAGGCTTAATCACATGGATCTTCTTCATGGACATAAACAGATCTGTCAGGAAACTTATCTTAATGTTATAGCTAATGAGTTCATTCAAAGAACATTTATCAGAACAAACACATTCAGTGTCAAATGAGGACAGGTTTTTTTTAATTGTTGCATCTTAACAAGTGGATTACACTTAGATAAGGCAATCTGTGTAGGTTTGCCACTAATTGTACCAACACATGCCAACTATTGGGGCGGGGAGGTGAAGGGAAACTGGGGAGGGTAGGTGGGGTATGGCAGGTGAGGATGCTTGTGGAAGCAGGAGAAGAGATAATAGGGGATTAGGAGAATATTTGGTTTTATTGTAATTTTTAAAATGTAAATAAAGAAACAGTTTGCATTGTTAATTCAAAGATAAAGTTATATTTCAGCTGTCTAAAGATCTTTTGTTGAAGCCAAATGTGTTTTACAAGTTGAACCTAAAGAGCAGAAATTAACTATGAACAAAAATGCAGTCATTTCCCATAAACTTAATTATGTGATTTTATTAATAATTTGTTCTGAGTGTCTGTGTCTCTAAGGTGGAGTTTTTAAGCAGTGTGCTAAGAAAGCAAGGTATATAAAATACTAGGTGGCATAACTGTGAGTTTTCTTTGGGGTCATGTCTATGGGCACTGTTCTGAATTGCCTCAGAATGTGCTTGTACCCACTTGTAGGATATGTGTTTGAAGTGGAAAGAAGAAGATTGCTACTACTATCTACATTGCTCAGAAATTGAGTGTACAGCAACTGTTTTGTATTCTGCCCTGGCTAAGAGACTTCAACCATGCATTTACTAAATGAAGGCATCTGTGATGCCATAATTTAGTAAATTTCAGTACTAAGTCACCCTTATAAGGCAGAAACAAGACTCCTGTAAATGAATGTCCAGAAAAACTTTAAAAATGTCCCCTACAGGCTTTTCTGTGTTGCCTTTCTTAGTGTCAAATTTGTGACCATTAGTTTGTCCCATGCACATGGTATGTATATTTGCAGATCTTAAAGTGACTATCCTAAAAGTGAATTTCAAAAACAGGACACCGCAGGAGATTGCTGAGATACCACTATAACCACTGGCCAACTCCCACCTTTTCCTACATTTGGCCCAGCCCAGGGGCATTCTTAGGGGGTGTCCAGGGGTGTCCAGGTCCCCCTAAATTTCTGGAGATCCTCCCAAATCCCCTATGGCCCCACCTCCATAGATAGTGGCAATGGAGGCCCCTCCCTGTGATTTCACTGGCTTCTCCCTATGATGTCACTGGGCCCATGTTCTTTGAAGGACCTAGTATAGCAACGCCTCTGGCCCAGCCCCAGCCTCCCCTGGTAAATTGCAAAGTCTATACCCTTGCCCAGGTGCCTGCTATATATCTCACAGAAGACTGACTCCCAAATAAGAATTGTCCTGGCTACATATGTGCAGGTGTGCATGACACTCAAGGAGGATGCCCCTATAGTCAAGGGACGTACTTTCTCCCTTTTCATTCTAAAAACTCCTCTCTCACTATTTGGTTTTTCTCTGGACTAGCCAAGTGGGGAAAACATAATTTGTACTAAAAGTAACTTTAATTGGGTATTTAGTTTAACAATAATTACAATCAATTACATATTAGGTTTGTGTAACTACATATTAAATTTATGCAAAGTGAATGAATTTTGTTGGTTCTGTTGTAAGGTTGCTTGCTCTTTCGGTTTTCCCATACTGATTCCCCATTTTATAGTCTGCATTTCAGTTAAATTAATAAGATTACTTTCTGGTTAATTATCTCTCTTCCAACTTTCCCTCACTGGGAGATTTATTGTGTCAGACAGGGAACCATGTAGCTATAGATCTCAAGGTCCCCTGCACCCCAGTACTTGTGTTTTAGAGTTCTTCATCTGTAGCATAACACACTGTTCACATGATTGGCCTGATACAGGGACTAATGTGAGTAACACCTCTTATCAGTGGTTTAGTCTTGCATGACTAAGAGAAGGGCAATATGTCTAAAGTGCTACTTATGCTGAGAGAAGTGAATGTGGGTAACAATAGTATTCACTGAGAAGTCACAGTGGACTGGATTTGACAATTAAAGCAAATATTTCCACATTTTTTGTCAGTCATTGCCAAATTTTTGCAAAAAAGTGTAATCTGTTCTTTAGAGAATATTATTTTCCATATATCTTTAAGACTTTTTCCTCAATGGAAGACTTTTTTCTGATCCTGTTTCAAGTCATTCTTTCGGTCTATGTCTCTCATGCTTTTCTTGATTGATTGTTTGTATGACTTCCCATCCACAACTTTCCCCCAATACACTTCTTAAAAAGCTGTTAATTAACAATAAAAACAACTTTTAAGAAATGGCAAGTTTTGATGGTTTCATCGCTTAAAAAGAAAAAAAAAGACTTAAGACACTTTCCCTCTGGCAACATGTTCTGAAAGTACAAAAGCAACGACACCTCTGAAGTAAGTTCCCATTCTGCTTCAGGGGATCCTTAATGCTCAGTGATCTCATCTGAGTATGGATTTAACACCAGAGCTTTCATCTCCTTATAGTCTGGTTTACACATCTCTTGCAAGAGACTAAATTAGCTGTCTAAAACAGCCCCATCTTTAGAATTGTAAATTGAGGAGTTAGCAGTTGGTGGCTTCAGTATTTTTAATGTCCTTGGGGTACAGTTTCTTTCTTCTCCTATCAGTTTCAAGCAGGTTTCCATCCATATGGATTTCTACAGTTCATTTTAGGATGATGCACATGTTAAGTGTGTGCAAGTGCAACAAACAGGATTAGTTAGTGAAGGGATGAAAGCTGTCAACATGATTGCACTGTTTAAATATTTCAGTTTAGATGTGTTTCCAGTACTCTCATAGCCTCACAAAATATCATAACAAAAAAAAAGGCACAGTGATGTTACGGTGCCTGATTTTTAAGGGCAACAAGGCTAGTGATTCACAAAGTTCTTTTGGAAGAAGATACTGAAAACTGGTACCATTTTCTGCTATTGATCTACCTGATACCATTCATATTGCATCCTTCTGTCCTAAAAGATACAGTGCTTCCTTATGAAGTTATATTCTTTTTAATATATTTAGTAAAGTTTTGAAAAACACTGTAGCTTTAGAATGGTACATAAATGTTTTGATCTAAAGGAGTGCTCCACTGATGCCATGGCTCCTCTGCTTACCAATATCTCTTGTTCAGCTTTTAACATAGTAGAGTGTCCAACATAAGAGAATTGCTGTTAAGCCCATAGATGGCATGGAGTTCCAGAATTTCTCAGTTAGGCTTACACATACTATACACATACTATTTATTCCTGCAACAAGTGTTTGTAGTCTCAATGTCACCTTCATGGTTGGCTTAGCCAGATCTGTGGTATGCAGTGGAGTAGTGTGAACTATAAAGCACAAGAACTAGTTAGTCCTGAATGTTAAGAGAAGTTTGGCAATGGAGTCAGTTAGTTGGGGGTGGGCTTTCTCATTGAAATTCTCCAAGCAATGGCAGGGAGCCATCTATCAGGAATGCTCTTGCTTTGATTGTCTGCATTCACAGTGGGTAGATAATGCCTTTTCCAGCTTTATGTCATGCCTTTTCCAGCTTTATGATTCTACCCCTACCAGTTACATAAATATTTTCATTAAACCACATTTTCTTTGCAGCTTACTATCATTCTGTGCAGAAAGTACCTGACTGAAACCATCTGAAAAATCAAAATACATAATAGAACTTGGAACTTGGATAATTTTATTCACCACTAACAGTATATCAACAACAAACACAGACAGTAGGTATACCTGATCTCCATTCAGAATCATGTGGAAACTGACAAAGAGATCATAAGAAAAACTGCTGCACTGGACCATAGTTCCATCTAGTTTCATATTCTGTTTCCACCAGTTGATAGCTAGATACTTCTGGGAAACTGATCTTCAAGACTTTAAACCAGGCTTTTAGCCAGGATTTTATGGATGTGGCAAAAAAAAAATAATTCTGGTAGGGCTGAAGTTCTCAGTGCAGAAAGAAAAGCCAGAATTCAGAGGATTATGACTCAGTCAGTCTTCGCTCTCTGAGACTGATTTCCCACAAGCAGCTGCTCCGGGCTGGCTCTTCTCTTTCCCCCGATTGCATTAGTCAATTTCCCACTACTTGCCGCACGGCCGTGTTTTCACCGCAGCATCCCCCGATTTTCGCTGCGTCTTCGCAATCTCAAAAAACAAAGGATCACGACGACACAAGGGAAACTGGGGTGCCTCTTTCCTTGAGAACTCCTGGGAGGGGTGGGACCCTGGTATAGTTGGCAAGAACCCGTGTATTTCGCTGATTGCTAAACGTAAATTAAAGCAATTCGGCTAACATTGGGCAGACTGATAGGAGCCTTATTTTGTACCCTTAGTTGCCTTATTTTGTAAACCAAAATCACCTCAAACTTTTTAATATTTCCTTGAGGGAAAATACTCCAATAATAACACAAGAAGAGACATAATGCCTGCTATGGTGATGTTTTCATTTGCCCATTACAATCTCAATATGCTCCCCCCCCCCCCCCAGCATGCCTTCCCTTGAAGCGCAAGCCCTCTGTTGTTTAGATGCTGGAAGATGTTGATTTTCTGCGTTAATATTCAGATACTATGCCTGGAATGCAATTTAGCCAGGTATTGCTTCTGCCTTATTTAATGCCTGAGTGAAAGTTCAGTAGCCTTATTAGCATATAGACATGGATATCACCGATATATTCTGCTAGCAATGGTGCTTTCGTCTGAAATGCTTCTTAGATCAGGGGAAGGCTATTTGTGGTGGATGAAAGCACCACAATTAGCAGAATGGATCTGTGAGATCCAACCCATAATTTTCAATATCAGTTACTGAAAAGGGGACAGAAATGGTCTGGTTTCCATACAGATGTATTACTTACTGCTTACCAATACATTTTGCAGCTTTGTTTTCTAAGTAGCATCTGGCAAAGTCTTCAAAGGATTATTAAATTCTAAGTTATTATTTCCTTCTACTTCACTAGTTGCTTCTTTAATGACAAATTCTTTTTGTGCCCATTAGCCATAGAGTTTGGTCTCCAGTGTAAGCTATCAGCAGGTATATCACAGTACTGTTCAAGCCCACTAATTGTCCCACCATTACTTATGTTTGTTCTTGAAACTGCCAACAGATGGGTAATGTTATTCCAATGGAACAGTTACCTCCAGGCATGCATGCTGGCAACGTACCATGAAATGCTTTGTTTGTCCCCTTTACTGCTTCTTGATGAGGTGGAAAAACAGTCTCAAAGTTTAGGGGAAACTACTTCATTCTACACATACATTTCAAGTACTAGAAGGGCAGAAGCTATGGTCAATCTCATAGAACCATCTTTCTGATTCTTTTTAAATATTTCCTGGTGTTATTCCATGATATTATTTATTCTAAAAATGTGTTATGACAATGTATACAACAGAATTACTAAGACATCAGGGCAGAAAAGGCCATTCAACAAACCAGCCAGTGGCCACCATTTTATATATCTTTTGAGTAACAGAGGAATTGACAAAGGTGACATAGCAGATGTGAACTGGATCTATACACTCTTAGATATCATAATCATTAATCTCTTGGATTTTTCTTTTTTTACAAGACAATCAGGAGGTGAATGATCAAGATAGTACAATATGTGAATGCAGCCTTGTGCTTCAGTGATTATACATGTCCTCAATTTTCTTGTCCACACAGGAAAATGCAGGGAGTCAATTATTATAATAGCACAATATGGAATAGCACAATAGCACAATATGCATTAGCACAATAGCAGTGAAATGTGAATCTTACCTTAGATTGGCATTTCCATGTTCTAAGCGTGATATGCCAGTTTAACTGCCAAGACATAAACATTCTGACCTCATAAGTATCCACACAACTGTCCCTGGGATGGCAGCTTTTGTGTACACTGGCAAGTAGCAAAGAATACTGAATGCACTGACTTTTAGTATGCCAGCGAATATTTGACAAGATTTCTCAAAGCAGCATTAAAAGCATACAGGGTTCTGCATGCACAGATGACCCACACATAAGCACTATTGCACTTGGTTGTAGAGGTTAATATTCAGCAAAAGTATGAGCTGACACACCACAGGGAAGAGAGATCATGAGAACTGATTCCTGGGCCAGCCTCAGCATTTGATGCACTAGGCTAGGGCTCTCAAGCCTTCCCCCTGGCATAATAGGGAGGCTCAGAGCCTCCTTCCCCATACTTTGGAGAGGCTGGGGGATGTGAGAAGACAATGCACATTATCCTCTCTCTCTCTCTCTCTCTCTCTCTCTCACACACACACACACACACACACACAGACACACTGCATGGAAGTGGGAACCTACAACTCACTAGCCTTGCTTCCCCCTGTAGGGAAGTGAGGAAGGTAGAAATATGTCTCCTGCCACTGAAGGAATAGAATTTCAAAAAGCCATATGTCTGCACTAACAATGCTTAATTAGAAAGCTGAGAAACCGCAAGGCCAAGCAAAAGATTCTCTCATGTTATATGAGGCGCCTTCGAGAACTATACAAACATCTATTGTTCTGCTTACGACTTTATCTCAAGTCAGCTAGCCTGGAGGCCATGGGAATTTTGATGTTTAGCAACATAACTAGAAGTGAACATTCCTACTAGTTTGACTCTGGTAGGCATGGGCGGGATTGTAATAGAATGCCTTGCTTACAAAAATGACGCTGAATGTATGTGAATGACACCTCTTCTGTAAACTCCCACCCCACTGGTATTTAAGGTAGAGCCTGCATAAAAATGGGGCTCAGCATATTTTTCTGCAAAACTTATTTGCAAAGCTGAGACTGATGTCAATAAATAAGTTTCTCCTGTCCCTGTTGTCCAGTACCTTCATCCTTGGTTAGTGTTTGTTCTGATTTCTGGTCAAAAGTGCTTCACCACTGTTGTACGCACAGTTTATGAAACACTGTTATACATTCTGACCAATTTCCCACAAGCACTGCCCTGGCGTCATTCCTCTGCTTGCCCGGATTGCCTGCTTGAATTTCCCACTATTTGTCGCAGGGCGAATTTTGACCTGGGGCTTTGCACAATTTCCTCCGATTTCCTCCGTGATTTCAGTGATCTTAAAAAAAAAAAAAAACAGAATCACTGAAGCTGCGGGGGAAATCGCATGAAGCCCCGGGTCAAAATGTGCCCCATGGCAAATAGTGGGAAATTCAAGCAGGCAATCGGGGCAAACAGAGGAACGATGCTGGGGCAGTGCTTGTGGGAAATTGGTCTCTGTATTTTGCCACTGACTTAGCAGGCTGGCTTTGATGAGCACACTTGGCATCTCTCTTACATAAACAGACATACAGATATGCTAAGTGCCATTGATGATCCTAATCACAGAAACAGAAATCAATCATGAATACATATTCAGGATATTCACTTTGGTTCATTGCTTAAATGCATTCTGGGAAATAGCTAAATGCTGACAGGCTGCTATTCTGTTAAAGGTTTGGGGCCTTGTTCTGGCCAGCTACAACTGTGCATGTTTCTGTTGTCAGTTAGCCTAGTTAAATGAAGAACATCACCGCTCTGTACCTACATCAGCTAACAATAGATACTTTTTAGAGCTTTATAGCCTGGGAAGAAGAAGGCCCGTTATTTAGCTTAAAAAAAAAATCTTTACTTGGGAAAGCCCGACCCAAAAGGTTTTCCAGCAATTCGAGATCTGTTAGGTCAGAGTGCTGGTGCTTGATGGAACCAATAATTTTGTTCTGTTTGTGTGTGTCGTCTTGAGTATAAAATCCTATGTCACCCATTGTAACACTCGAAGACTCTGTTGGCTATTCAGGGGTTCAAAACCTTGATATCTGTACTCTTCCTTTATTAATTAATAAATATTTTTAGTGTTTTCCTCTCTACAGGACTGCTGTGTGTTTTTCTCAAATTGGGCTAGGAAAACACAGCTAGGGACACCGGTTGTGTCTAACACCACCACCTTGCCTTCCTCCATCTCTACCATGAGGTGCACAGCTAAAGTCATGAGGAAAAGGACAAGGACAAAGAGGGTTGAGCCCACCCTATCACCACTCCCCTCATACAGGGAGAAAAGGAGGGATCAGGCTCCCCTCCCCATTACCCACAGAGGCTGGGACATGTCCCAAAGCAGACCCAATTCTGGCTTATTTGTTGGACTTGTTTTGCTTTGGAGTTTGTTTTATTGACTCTTGCTTTGCATAACCTGAAACCCAGTCCCCAAAGCCATCCCTTCTTCCCTCACTGTCATCTACCACACGCCAGACAGCACTAAGCTCTGCAACTAACACATACAATACCAGCTTTAACAGAACTCAGCACTGTGTCTTAAAGCTTTCTCTCTTCCTCAAACTTTTTTTAAACACTATTTATACATCCAGCCCGAAGAAGAGTTCTGGTGAACTCAAACATTCACATACTGTTGTGTGTCATAGGTTGATCCTAATAAAAGGTATTATATGGATTGTGTTATAACATTTGTAAAAATATTCACTAAATAGGCCCTTGCATGCAGCCGATGGTGACCCCAGCAAAGAGCTTCTGAGGTAAGTGAGAAACAGAGGTAGCTTGCCACTGCCTTCCTCTGCAGAGTCTTGCTTTGTGGTCTCCCTTCCAAATACTGACCCTACTTAGCTTCTGAGATCTGATGAGACTGATGAGACCTTGCTGCCTTCGCTCCCTAGCCCATATATTAATGAATTTTCCTCTATGGTCAGCATTTAAATGTAGGTTTGACACCACCCGATCTTCAGTCTGATGAAAGGGTTTTAGTTGGTATCCAATTAATTAAAAAATGCTGGGAAGAAAAAAGTCTTAAATAATTGTTTCTCAAACTGGTACTGGGAATCTCAGTTGGGGTTGGCCATGAGGCTACTCCAGGGAGTTGTGCATTCTTTTTTTAGTAAAGAGAGTGAGCCCTTCTCATGCCAACTGGGTAGCATGAAAACTGAGAAATCTGTTTTTAGGAACAGAGGCAAGAATTCTCCATCTCAGGAATAGGAGATGGAATCCGCTTTGCTCTTTTTTACCTAGCTTCTGAAGCCTAAACTGCACATTATATGTAACATGTGATCATTGTGGGAACCTGCAGCTATATGACATTCTAAACCACTGCAGTGGCTCATTTTCACAATGTGAAATAGACTCAGAGGGGATATTATTTGTCCTGTCAAGGAGGCAGCATGTGCATGGAATGCTTGCATGTGCAATCCACAAATAGGGCAAATAACTTCCCTGGGGCTGTTTGGGGTCAGGAAACCAGTGTGAGGGGAAGGCTAGAACCGCTCCTTTCCCTGCACCATGGTCAATATTCTAAAGTCCTTGCAGAGCTTTAAAATTGAGTTCCAGCGAGGAATTCGTAGACATATGGCTGCTGTAAATTCCCATGGTGATCACATATAAAATCTAACCTTTAGTTTTGACCTAGATCACTGCAGAGCACTTGCCAGGAACCAGTGATTCAGCCTTATGAAATATAAGTGGTTGACATCAAAAAGATGTACTCATCATAGTTACTTCCAGTATAAAATGTAACTGGTTCCCCCACTATTTTTCAATGAAGGAAGGTTTTAGCACCACTCTGCATTGTGGTTTCCAACTGAACACTCAATGTGCTAACATTTTTCTGTTTCTGTGAGCAGTTTTGAAAGTTTTTCCCCCCTAAGCTTTTTCCACACCTGTTTAGTTGGCTGCTATCTAAAAACTATTAACCAATAAGGAAGCTTCTAATTGTCTCTGGTGCAAAGTCCTTCCCTATCAAGGGATTAGCTTGATTGAACTTGGGTCAGGACTTTCTGATTTGTGGCCTAACATAATCAGCTATATATACTCTGAGATCTGACATTGTAAGTCTATGTTCAGACAAAGAAATCCCCCCCTCCCACTCACCTTTGTGATGACACAAGAGGATGGAAGCCTCCAGAGAGCATATGCATTTTCCTTCCCTAGGTTTTAATAGTTGCTTTTATGTTTTTCTATATGGATTTTAATTTGGTTTTAATTACTTTAATAATGTATTTTTGTTTGGTTTTAATAGTTTTTAAGAAGCTTTTATTATGTATGTTTTTGATTTGTTAGCCACCTTGGTGGCCCTAATGCAGAAAGGTGGGATATAAATTTTGTAAATAAATAATAATATACTTTGGAATAGTCCTATACTGGAGATCACTGATAATATATTGGACTTCTTCAAATTATTACAGATGGACATGACATCAATTTCTTTTCTCTGCATCATAGCATAGTTTTTAGCTGTCACTTAATATTTTTTCCTATGCCCAAATCTGTATTCCCCTTGTTTAAAGGACACGGCCATGGAACACTGACAGATTCTGTTCTGTACATTTGGCACTTGTCCATGACATTTGTTACATTCAGCAGAATATAAGATTTTCAAGTTAAATATATGTTTCCAGGACCATCCCAGTGTGTAAATCAATTTATTTAACCAGCCTAGCAGAAAGCTAAGAGCTATCAGACAGAAAATGCTTATTTTAAACATTTTTCTTTTAAAAGAAAAAGTGAAAGACAATTTCTATACAAAACGTAAAAGATTAATAACATTTGAATACTGGGTTATTCACCAGAGCACATAAGGCATCTCATACATCCTAGGGGCAAGGAAATATACCATGGAAAGGATTTTGAGACTCCCAGAAAATGTAGATCTATAAAACAAAAAAAGAAGGGATTCACAGATACCATTTCAATACAAAATGTATCCATTGAACACATTCTTCATGCATATTTCCAGAGCAGGAGGGAGAAAAGAAGGTAGCATAGAACTAGCAACAAATCAGTAATTCAAACTATATTCCTGTATGTTATTGTCTATTTCTCTGTGGGTTTGCCTGAGCAGGCTCTCTGCAGAAAAGACCAAGGCTGAATGTTGACTCTGATGGCTGCTTCCTGGATCCATAATTCATTCTGCTCTTTATTCCTTTGAAAATATTCCTCTTACTTTCAGAATTTATCTATCTTCACTTCTCGTTCTGCTTTATTCCTCTCTCAAGGCTCCTCAAGGAGAATAATCTAAAATACAAGGAAAGAACATCAGCATTGTAGGTGTAAGTACACTTTATACGTTATGGGTGGAAGAGATGAAATAGTGGTTCCCTATCAAATATCATAATGAATAGGTGAAACAATACATAAATTTAAGAAAAATCTGTTACCTTATGGACCATAAAGGTGCATGACTCCTTAAACTTTGGATTTATTACCTTTGATGCCTAGTATTCAACCTTGTCAGAAGAAATGTAGTGTTGCTGAAAACTACATACTAGTCAAGTGGGCTGTACAAAGAAATGACAGAATCGGAAAACAAAAATGATAGCCAAGTAAAAGGTGAAACCTTGCAATTTCAGTAAAGAGCATTGGTGATAACTGTCATTTCAAAACTGTGTATTCCCCATATCTAGTAGAGTAAAGTTTTAGTGTTGCCAGCATAGTTGTACTAATAATTTCAAAGAAAAGAAGTCATTACTGATGTCTTCCATACAGACCTTGCTGGACACTGAGATCAACTCCGTGGGTAGTCATGAGGACACAATCTTGGCAGCAGCACCATACATTTGGACTGCCCTTCCAAGCACAATTTGCTGGGCATCCTCTCTTTTGGCTTTTCATCAACTGCTTTGCACAACAAAGGACCTTTGCTGTAGATGGAGAGAAGATGTTCCTAACTTTTGAAATGCTAAAACCTGGCAATTTAACCATTGCTAGAATATGCTGGTTTTAAATGTGATGTTGTTTGTGCCCCACCTTATCTCTTCTGATTCAAGGTGGCTAATAGGGATTGGTATGAAATGCAATTCATTTCAATTCATGCTGTGCCCAGTTCATGAGCCATGAACCATATTGAATTTTTAGGTGGCAAATGAACTGATTTGGTTCATGAGGTTCATGATGCAGTAGAATGGGCCCCCAGCCTGCTAGAGATACTAAACTTGCAGGGGTTCTCTGGCTGACACTCTTCCAACTACCCTCTAAGTTTGGTGAGGGTAGGGGGCCTGTGAGGTCAGGTGAGGATTGGATTTATGGGTTATGAGTTCTGCCTCCCCCCCCCCCCAGAAGGCACCTCCAGGACAGTGCTTTCTGAGAAAATGACAGGCACAGGTTCAGGAGGTCCAGGAGTGTATAGAATGGACCATGTTCAAGCTAGAGACACCAAACTCTCCCCCTGATGCTCCTCTACATGCTGTCCAAATTATATGCAGATTGGACTTAGGGGGGTTGCATTATGGCTTTCCAAAGAATGTACCCCCAGGAAAGTGCTTTTGGGGGAAGTGTCAGGTGCAGGTTCAAAAGTGTATAGAATGGACCACCTGCAAGCTATACACACCAAACACACAGGGAACCTCACCCTGCTGCCCACTCCTCTGTGATCTCTCCAAACTGGGAGCAGATTACATTTCTGGGGTACCAGTTATGGACCCCAAAAAAAGGTCTCCCCAATGCTGTCTTTGGAAAAGACAGCTGCAGTTACAGGAGTTTATGGAATGTCTCATGAACAAGCCAGTAACACTAAACTCACAAGAAAACTTCAACTGGGCAGACACTCCCATCAAACCATCACCCTTATAAGGTCTCAGATTTTCCCTCCAACCTCCCTATGAATTTTCAGTTCCCCATCTGATAACTGGGGTAGCCTTTAGGTAGGGTGTCACTCTTCTTATGTGGTAAATAAATATTTATTATAATGTTGTCCCACCTTATCATTGTGTGATACTTTGGCTGCGTTCAGACTGGCAGTTTGACCCAATATAGGCACCTTTCACAAACAGATTAAATGGGCCCATTCACACAGCCACAGCTGTCAGGCATTCTCCAGGCATACTCACTCGGTCAGAGGATGACTTGGAGCCAGGTTAAAAAGCCACCACCTCCAAAGTGGAGTTTTTGTTTCCCCGTGCATTCATCACACATGGCCGGCTATCTGAACATGGGAGAGCATGCGCAGAATGGCTTTTTTTAAAAATTGCCCATGCATATGTGCGTGCATGAATTTTGGCCATTTCTGCAGTGTGCTCGTGGGTGAGGCACTACAATAGTGTGGATGCTTTCCCACGGGATGTCTCTGTGGGTAATCCGCCATAGGGTGTGATGTGTGGCTGATATGTCCCGCAACATTTTAAACTGGGTCAATTAGAGGCAGCACTATATCACAGCAAACTGCCGGTCTGTCTGCAGCCTTTGTCAGCTTACACACCAAATAAGGAACTGTGATTGAGGAGGGTCTGTACCTCTATAAATTCTCCCTCAGAAATAGGCACCAAGGCACAATGAAAGTTGAAACAAAAATCAAATTGTAATAAACAGGCAGGGGTTAGAAAACTATATTTACAAGTGAACTTTGGATAGGTTTGGTAAAGAGGTTCAAAATATAGATCCAAAACTGCTTTTATACAATACTAGAGATGTTTAGTAAGTTATTTTACCTGGTTTATTTTAGTTTGATGCTGTTAGAGATGTTTCACTGCGTTTACTGTGATACAGAGTTTTACTAGAGTCCCTTATATCTTCTTTTGAACTTGTCACTGGATGGTCACACAGACTTGAGATTTTATTATGCTTTAACCTTATGATTTTTTAGACTGGGTTTTATTTTACCTATCTGTTCCCCATTCCTCTGGCCAGATTAATAGTCTCTTCTCCTTAAGAGCAATCACCTCTTTCGACTTGCTTGAGGGACCTCTGTGGCTCCTCAAACCTTTGATCAAATCCTTATCTTGCTCTCAAGTAGTGTTTCTGTTTTTCACACAAGGAGATTTCTCTCCACTCTTTGAATAGGTGAGGCTCTGACACTTCTTTCCCAGGCTCACTGTCTCCACCCTGTCTGTTATTTGCAGCAGCCACAACATATTTGCTCTGCTCCAGACAGGGCTTATCAGACCCTCATTCTCTTCTGAGTCTCTCACTAGGAGTTTTCTGTTAACTCCCCTCTCTAGCTCCAACTCCAACTGATACACACAACTCCTTCCCACCTTAATTTTTAAAAACAGCTCAGTGTTCCATTCCACAGTAAACTGCCTTCATCTAATCAGAATGAGCTATGTGAGCTGTCAATCATTTTTCAGCTAGCTCACCCTTTTTCCAGCAGCATTGCCTAAAAGCCTGCAATTGCTTACTGTCCATCACACCCTCCCCCAGCTAGGCAGTGGAAGCAAGGCAACCTTTGCAGCCCACCCCACCCCCAAGTCTCCAAATGCAGGTTTTGAAGAACAGAAAGGAAGACATCCCCAGAGTTTCAACAGGGGCTCCCCAAAGTAACCCCATGGCAGCTTGGCAGACACCCTAGCCACACAACACAAGCAAAGGAGGCATTCCCACAACTTTCACAGACCCCTCCCCCCCAGGGCTGAAACCCACAGGGTCCAGAATACATTCAGGGTATAAAATGTGGGTCCTCAGCCAAGGTAACTAAGCCCCTCTTCTTGGTGCAAGCAGAGAGGCAGGGTGGCTCAGAGCCCAGAGTCCACCTAAAACCCACACACCACTAGAGAGAGGTGTTTTCAATCTGGAATAAATGAATGTGCCCTGCCTCTTTTTCTAACTGTCAACACCTGACAGAGGGGAGGGTATGGAAATGAGCTGAGGGTATATATAGCATTCTGATCCCATAGAGCAGAATGGGAACTCTGTTATTGGCAGCCAGCAGTGCCTGTTAAGCTGTCAGTGTTTCCAAGCCTGGAGAATTCCCCTTCCCATTGCCTTGAAGCTTAGTAAACATTTTGATTGAGCAGAGACAGTCTGGAAGTGCATCCACCCAGAAACCACTTGAAAGTTTGTGGAAAGCTCATGCCGGGTGACCTGCCACGAACTTGAGTTCGTGAACCAGTCACCAGCCAAAATTCATCACAAACTTTTGTTTACAAGCCAGTTTGTGCCCATCCCTAGTATCCCTAGCAAAAGCTGTAAGGACACAAAACCATCAAACAACAAGTTAAAAGTAATACGCATTTAAAATGTTCAATTTTAAAACAATGTACACAGTAAAAATGCAGTCTGATCTGCCAAATGAGTCTACCCTTCACCAAAAGTACTCTAGAATCAAAACATCTTACACACCTTCATGAATGTAGTAAGCAAAGATACCTTTCTACACCCATTCTAGTTAACCATTCCAGAGAATAGGCCAACAGCATGGACAGCTTCAAGAGGGAATTAGATAAACACAAGGTGGGGACCCGCGATACTCGCGGGGGGGTAGAGAAGGAGCTCGCCCCCTTCCCCCCTGAGACTCCCGGCAGGCCTCGGCGGCTCTCACTGGGCCCACCGCTTGCCCCCTTCCCCCCCAGAGACTCCCGGCGGGCCTCAGCGGCTCTCGCCGGGCCCACCGCTTGCCCCCCTCCCCACCTCCCCCCGGGCCTGTTCCCCAATTCCCATCTGACCCCCGCTCCTTCCCCTCCCCCCACGGACCACGGCGGGCCTCGGCGCTGCTCACTGGGGGCTGCTGCTTCTCCCCTCCCCCCAAGTGGGCCTTGGCACCGCTCACTGAGGGCCACTGCTTCTCCCCTCCCCCCCGGCCCGCAGCAGGCCTCGGTGGCGCTCGCCAGGGGCCACTGCTTCTCCCCTTCCCCCCCCACATGGCCCATGGTGGGCCTCAGCAGCGCTCACCGGGGACCGCCGCTTCTCCCCTTCCCCCCCAAACGGGCCGCGGCAGGCCTTGGCGGCGCTCGCCAGGCCTGCCGCTCACCCCTTCCCTCCCCGAGCCGCCATAGTTCTGAGA
This sequence comes from Lepidodactylus listeri, assembly GCA_029233225.1. NCBI lineage: Eukaryota > Metazoa > Chordata > Lepidosauria > Squamata > Gekkonidae > Lepidodactylus > Lepidodactylus listeri. The sequence continues at coordinate 108,677,665 of JARCFY010000001.1, read as the reverse complement.
GCGTCCCCTGCGCACGCGCAGGGCATGCTCTCTTACTTTTCAGGAAATTTAAATATCCCCCGAAAATTTTTTAGAACTTTTAAGATTTTTCTGCTAATGGGGGGAGTTCCTCCTGTCTGTAGAAAAACCTCCCTGCCCCCCCAGGTATCCCCCCGCACGGATTTAGGTATCCGCACGCAGGGGGCGCCTTGGCTATTAGATATGTAGATATGGAGCAGAAGTCCATCAGCGGCTATTAGCCACAAAGTATAGATAGGAACTTTCAGTCGGGGGCAAGTGATGCTCTATATTCTTGGTGTTTGGGGGGGCAACAGTGGGAGGGCTTCTTGCCCTCACTGCTGGACTTTCTGAGAGCACCTGGTGTTTTTGGCCACTGTGTGACAGAGTGTTGGACTGGATGGGCCACTGGCCTGATCCAACATTGGCTTCTCTTATGTTCTTAACAGAGAAAGACTGTGGGCTAATTGTTGCCAAGTGGACAAGTCTAAGCAAGGGGAGAAGGCTGTCTGAACACACACAAGAAAACACAAAAAGCTACCTTATACTGAATTGGAAAGCTTAAGGAAGATTATTTAATGATGGCCCTAGATTAACAGGTTTCGTTGACTGGCTTAATGGGATTCATCCAGCCATAAAATTTACTTTTCACTACAGTTGGACCAAGATTAATTTCTTAGATACTATAACTGGAAGTCAAAACTTATACCCAAAAAAACTGATAAGAACTCATACCAACACTTCAGATCTTATCATACTAGACTTCTCTCACATAATTTACTGAGAGGACAATTCTTGTGTGTAAAAAGGAATTTCACTTTCATTGAACATTTTGAACAGGAATGTCAAAGGCTGAATAAGCAATTTATTAACAATGGTTACCCACGGAATATGAGTGCCACAGTGCCACCAAATGGGCATATTTAAAACTATGTCAAAGCTTATTTAAAGATATCATCTGTTCTAACAAAAGCAGTGTCACCTGTGCCTTTAATGTTACACCATTGGCTAATTCCATAAAAAAATAATTTTGAAACATTGGCACATTGTTCGGGATATCCCCAGATGTTCAGAAAAACCTTTAATAGGTTTTAGAAAAATTAAAAGTGTAAGAAATGCTTTAATTAGGTCTGATATGCTGACACGTATAAGGGGAGAAGCACCAGTGATAGGTCACCATAAATGTGGAAAATGTCCCATATGTCTACAGATATGGGAAATCAAAAGATTAACATTTCCAGATTTATTTATTTATTTATTTATTTGCATTTATATCCCACCCATCCCACAGGCAAGTTAAGGGCAGATAACATCATTAGAATAAAAACAATTTCAGTTTAAAACATTAAACATTAAAACATTACAAAATATTATAACAGTTAAAACAGTGGGTAAAGTTTGAAACAGTGTCAGTTGACTATAAAGTTCTGGCTCGAAAGTTAAAGGCCAGTTGTCGGTGGTCAGTAGATGGGTGACAGCAGCCTCAGGGAGACGATATATAGGTGCCCACTGCCTCAACCAAAGACTTGGCAGAACAGCTCCATCTCACAGGACCCTGGACTCAGTAGGGAGCATGTTCCACCAGGCTGGGGCCAGGACAGAGAAAGCCCTGGCTCTGGTTGAGGCAAAACGGGCATCCTTCAGGCCAGAGACCACCAGGAGGTGTTGATCTTTCAAGCGTAACACTCTTCGAGGCGCATATGGGAAGAGGTGGTCCCCTAGATATGTTGGTCCCAGGCCGTATAAGGCTTTGAAGGTCAATTTTGAGAGTGATCTAACAACATTTTCAAATTGTTCTACTAAACAGGTTATTTATTTTATCAAATGTGCATGTCTCGAACACCGCAGCCCCTTGGAGGTTTGTGTCCTCCTGGTTGATGAGCTTAGAATGGAGCTTCTCATCCCAGAGCCCAAACACAAAACAGTCAAGGAGGACTTCTTCGATGTTCTGGAACTTGCATCAAAGAACCTGGCAGTGCAGGGCAGCAACATAGTCAGAGGCCAATTCATTGGGCCTCTGATTCCACTCAAAGAAATTGAGCCAGTGAGCCAGTTGGGTGGGCTGGGGGCACGAAGTGGTTGGTGAGCACCATGATGAGACCATCAAAAGTAGCGAGCAGCAATGTGGTCAGTTTAATTAGGTGTGGCAATTCTACAAGAGCTCAGCAGCAGTGCCTTCTTCTTGGTGGTGCCATCAATTCCCTGGAACTCCACAAAGTACTTAAGGCATTCAACCCAGGCCTCCCATTGCTCGGGGTGAGTGGAGTCGAACTCTGGAAGTAGTCCTGGAGCAGCAGCCATGGTCTTGGTTGCAATGCAATGCACATGGCACTGGAGCTCAGTGCGCAGTGTGGTACAGATGGGCACTAGACTCACTCAACAAGATCCCATCCTTGTCACCAGTGTTAAATACTGGGTTCCATGGATGGTCAGACTGCAAGCCTAGTGATCAGCTTAGCTTTATTAGTGATTGAGCAAGAATAAGACAAACACCCAGGGCAACGGCCCTGTTTAAATAGTATACAACTCCACCCACTTCCCAAACAACCACCAATGATAGGCTATTGTCAGAACCATTAATTCCTCATTGGCCTCCTCCAGAGTCCTGGTAGACTATTGTTCTAGAGCTCCAAGCTCAGCCAGACTCTGGTAGAAACAGTCCTGGAATGTTACAGCCCCAATACATAACAGAAACCAATGGAGGACTATTCCTCTCAGCAGTGATGGATTATCCAGTTTTATTGTAATCTGACAGGATCAAAAAGTGGGCTGTAAAACTAATTTTTATTCAAGCAATTGCCCTTGGAAACATGCGTTCCTGAAATGATATGGAGAAAACATCGTGTGAATTACCAGTAGAGCCACAGTCCTCTTTGCATACAGTTCAGGGGGGGGGGGGGAAGTCAGAGAGATGGCTCTTCCCAAATAGGCCTGAACTTTAGATGAACCTTCATTTATTTTTTTATTTGGAACATTTTTTATGTATCCTTCCTACCCAATCATGGTCCACAAGACTGCAAACATAAAAAATGGAGGAGGAGGGTTTATACCCTTCACTACCCAAAGGAGTCTCAGAGCAGTTTATAATCCCTTTCCCTTCCCCTCCCCACAACAGACACCCTGTGATGTAGAGGGGCCTGAGAGAGCTCTCCTGAGAAGTGCCCTTGAGAGAACAGTTCTGAAAGAACTTATGACTGACCCAAGGTCACACCAACAGCTGCATGTGAAGGAGTGGGGAATCAAAACTGATTCTTTCAGATTAGAATCCGCACTCTTAACCACTACACCAATTAAAATAAGTTATATTATATTATACATACAATTAAAACATATAAACATACAACACTAGAAGGAGGCCAATAATCATGGTCTTAGACCATATAAACATCATTAGGGAGCCCCCCCCCCCCCCCCCATATTTCAGTAAAATTCAAATCGGGCTCCAACATGGCATGTCCCCCAGCATGAAAATAGAGAAGCAGCTCAAATACTAGCCCATATGGTTTTTCCATCACATATCTGAAGCAGGAAGCTGAAACTCACAAAAGCTCATACTGAAATAAATGTTAGTCTTTTAAGTAGCCAGGGGACTTTTATTTTGATCTTGACAATTGAGAATGTAACCCTGACTCAGCATCTGTGAATCCTTCAAACAGTTATTCAGTTGGCTACCCTGCTCTCTTCCTATATTTCAAAGGAAATGAAAATTGTTTTGCTTTTCTTGTAATGTAGGTTTGCCCTCTGAGGGCAGTCTGTTAACAGTTTACAGCTCTGATTAATTTTAGTGAAGACTTCTATTTGTACCATGTGTTAAAGGATTAATACAAGTAATTCCTATTACTGCTAATGGGAGCAATCCACTTAAATATTGTGAAAATAGATGGGAAAACAGCCATCATTTGTGTGAGAACAGTTAGCAAGTATTGTAAACTGCATGGAGCCCTCAGGAAAATTCATGTTCTATAAGAGTCAGTGCTTGATTGAAAATGACATTTCAAGGAAGTGTATTTCTTGTCCTTTTAATTATTTTTCTCTCTCTAAGCTTTGATGATGTTTATGATTTGTTTGTCTGAGTTTCTATGTAATTGTTGTTAACATATCTGCTGCAACAGCACTTTAAGGTACTTTTTTCAATTAGTGCAATATTGCCATTAAATTAAGACGGCTATTAAGTCCCCAACACAAATCTAACAGAGGGATGAAGTGTAATATAGGACAGTGGGACTGTTTTGGTTACATTAACATTATGACCTTTTAAAGAGACAATCTACATGAACATTGTTATTTGCACAAATGAAATACACATTAAAACTAGTTTCCCATTGGACTCATTTTTGTGGCATTTAAATGCAGCCCTTCCAACCACAATGTACACTTCTAGAATCATGGTGATGTGTAGTGGATCTGCTAAGACCAGCAGTGCAAATGAATGGCTCAACCATTGAGGAGCCAGTTCAAATATTTTTTTTCAAAAACTGACTTAATGGTAATATGCCTTACTTGATGAGTGTTAGGGAAAACTTCATGTGATGTTAGAGTTCCATGAATGGATCTCTAGATGTGTTATGTGGACCTAAAAAGCAGCTGTCAGTGGGCTCACCAAAGACTGAGTTCATGACATGGATCAATGTGCTAGAGTTTAGTTCTTCCCCTTACTGGGGCTTTACATCAGTCTCATCTTCAGAGTGATTTAAGCCCTGGTAGGGAAGAAAAAACTCACAATATGGGCACCAGCCTTTTTTTTTTCTTAGCAAAATTTAAAGCAGTAGAAAGAACCCATTTTTAGTTAGGGAAAGAACCCATCTATATTCTCAGCCTTTCTAAATGATGAGCCATTAGATAGTGTAGACTCTAATTTAATGCCATCCTTTTGTGTTTTGTCAAAGGAGGAACAAATTAATATCATTGATAGATTGGGGAATCGTAAAGAAAATCTGAAGCAGATTACCAAGACTCAACAAGGGAATGCATGGGAAGTACATTTGCTTATAGATGAGAAACTCTCTTTGGGATCATCAAAATTGGAAATTCAGCCCTTATGTACATCTTCAGAGGGGACTACTTCTCGCTTAGCTAAAAAATTATCTTGTGAATTACCCCTTCCTAAAGAGTTACCTATATCTGCTATGTTACAGAGCCAGTGGAAATTCACTCTGTACTCTTGGAACCTATTGTCGTAATTTGATCTATTAATCTCAGTGTTAACTCCAACACTGATTTAACCATTCAGCCCTGGGCTTGACTATCTCCTTCAATAAAAATGTTATGTTGGAATATGGTTTTTAGGCAACATTGACATGGTTGCACACTTTCTCTTAGAGTCTCCTTTGTATATTAATTTTAGGAGACATTGTATTTCACCATATTTGTCAGCCAGTTCTGGTTTATATGCTTAGTTGCATCTTTACTTGCTGATAAGAACACCCCCCCCCCAAAAAAAAAAAAAACCCTAGCAGTTACAATATTTCTCCTTTTGTCTATTGGGTAACAAATTATTAGCAATGACTATTCACTGCTCAAGGTCTATGTATCATAGAACTTTTATTGGATGAAAGGAAAGGAAAGAAATTAGGGAAATGAGATTGGGAGAAAGTTTAAGTGTCTCCTGGACTGTTCCATTACAGGCTGTAGTGGCAATGGGAGGGAGGCATTTGAATCATGAACTGAGTACTTTCTCAATGAAAGCAATAACTCCCAATCCCTATCTATACATCAGAAACAGCATGTCAAGTTAGATTTGCCAGCTACAGGTTGGGAAATACCTGAAGATTTGGGGGGTGGAGCCTGGGGTTGGTGGGATTTGGGGCGGGGAGGGACTTCAAAGGGATATAATGCCATAGAATCCACCTTCCAAAGTGGCCATTTTCCCAAGGTGATCTGATCTCTTTTGCCTGGAAATCAGGAGATCTCTAGCCACCACATAGAGGTTAGCAATCCTATGGCAAGTAGAAGGGCACATAATTCCCTATCAGTGCTTGAAACAGTACAATTTTAACACTTGCTTCTGCTAAATACATAACTCCTAAAATGTGCTCCAAATATGACAAATGTCTTTACATCCTTATTAAACGGCAGGCAGCCTGTTTTGATGTTTTGCTGTCAAAGGTTTGCATCCTAAGAATGGAGCAGAGTTTATAGAAACGACCTTTGCTGTCTCTGACCTCCCCCTAGAGCCTTCTGAAAAGCTGTTCCTGAATTTTTAAGCATCCCTGTTCATGCATGGGTGGTGGAGTAAAAGCTTCAGCAGGAAGGGGATTTGAGAGAAATCTCACACGCACACTTGTGTGAGCTTTTGCATAAACAGAACAATAACTTGCACAAGAGGCATGGCAAATTGTGCCCTCTAACTGCAGACCCTAGCACCTAGTTTCTTGCCATTCCTAATGGTCCCTTGACCCCCAAGAGCATTTTGGGGAGGACTCAAGATAGAAAAGAAGGCAGCAAAGTTCTTCTGTGAATTCCATTCTGTTTACCATCTTCAGGATCTATTCAGCTTAGTGAACTACAGATTTTTTTATATCCTTCAGTGATTTCTATAAAATCATACAATTTGGCATCACTTTTCCTCCTTTTTATTTTACAACCTATTAAAAAGTCACTTAGGAATAGGGAAAAATAAATTTGAAGATCTTCTAAATGTTATCCACTTTTCCCCCCCCCCATTATGGTTACATCCCACAAATCCATTTGCCTAAAGCGGTATTTCAAGTCAAGTAGCCTTGCACAGACACTGTTAGGGGAATGGATCTGTGGGACCCAACCCATACCTTGTGACCTACAACAGTGAATTCTTTCACATATTGTAAAACTTTGTTTAGCCCCCTCACCTCCTATTTTTATTTTTTCATGTTATGAAGCTGACCTTTTCAAGATCCTGACTGTCAGCATCTCTCTGGAAACTGATCTTTGTCAGCTTGGCTGTCATAACTAAATGGAGGGGAGAGAGGGAGATGAAAAGGAGGGGGGAGAGGGCTGAAATTGCTGTTGTAAACTCTGGAATGTTGCCTTTGATGCTCTCCTAACATTTGCCCCTGTTTACATAAGATCTCAGGTTTCTCTGGTGAGTCTCCCGCCTGAATGTTGAAGCCATTATTGTGAGGGTACCAGGGCACTCATTGGCTTGTAGCCAGCTGACACCCCAGTTTGAACTGTGTACATAATCCCGTCCCTGCCTCCCCACTTTAGTCTGAACACAGAAGTGTTTAGGGAATGTCTTAGAAATACTGACTCCAATAAATTGAACCTACTTAAGGACCGTTGTTGAGTGCTGATTTACTAGGGAACCTGACATCTTTAAGCATAGCATCCAGGCTTCATACAGGAGACATGGTGCATTTAAGCAATTAATTCCACCCAACTTCACAGGAGCCAAAAAATGAGTGAATAAAGTAGCAAGGGGCATATGAGACTCCAGGGGTGTCACTTGCTTTGTAATTCCATGCTTCTTTCCCCACATGTAAAGATAAAAAGAAAACAGTGCTCCATTTGGAAACATTCTTTCTTGTACTACATTAGTAGTTTTTCCTTTCACTTAGTTTTTTTTATTATTGAAATTGTTAACATTGATCATTTTCATAATATTGTACAAAAGTCATTAATGGTGGGTTCTTTTCATAATTGCAGTGATTTTTGTATGGCACTTAAGAAGATGAATATTGATATGATTGTGTCAAGAACGTATAATCTAATAGAAGGCAGGTGCCTTATGGTACAGAAATCTCATCATTCACTGATCTGGCTCAATTGAACTGTGTCTGTTGAGAGTGATTGGATTATTTTTCTTGCTGGTGTATGGCATTTGTCAGTACAACTGCACCTGAAAATACACAGGGCCTTCTCTGCTCTTTTCAGACTTGAGTAAGAAACTTGACAGATTTGTTGTATGGTTCAGTGCTTACTGTAAGGCTGAAAACTGTAGCTCCCAAGCTTGTTTATCAGGTGCAATTTTGAAAATGATTCCATTTTCTGATCTGGGGATCATATGTCCTTTCTGATGTCCAGCGGTCTCTAGTTCTAAAGGAATGTCTGAATTAACAACCCAGTCTTTCAATTCCTCTCTTCATATCAGGAGTGCATAGGATCACCCTTCTGGGCTCTTCCATCAGTGTTATAGCAGGGATCTGGGCTCTGTCTAGTTCTACTTATACTTGGTGGGCAGCAAACATAGAGATCAAAAAGCTGCACAATTTACAGATAAATTCCATCCATAGTATCATGCAATATGCATGGCCTACTTGTAGAAAATTTCTTTTCCTGTGATACTTGGTTGTGCAATTAATATCCAAAATTAAATCCTACAAACAGTTGGGCTTTTGTCCACTGATTTCTGTTAAATTCTAAATTTAATGTTTTCTTAAGCAGTGGGCAATCATTACTATGGAAATATCTTTTATTTATTTATTATTAATTGGACTTTTATCCCGTGCTCCGCATTGCAAAGCTCAGGGCGGGTTACAACAAAGGATAAAACAATCAATCAAAACGTCATTTAATATTAAAACTGCAACAGCAATTATTGTATACCAGACTGCAATCCAGCACAGTTGGGGAGTGCTCCCAAAAGTTTCTGCATGTAGATGCACCCATGATGAATGAATTTCTGAACAGTGGGCAAAGGTCATCAATACAGACCTGAATTCTAAGATATTGTCTCTGCTGGCTTTGTAATTTAAACAACAGAACTGAGAGAATGGTATTCCATTTATAAATGACAAAGCTCCCTTCCCTAGTGAAACTATGCCTAAATATGTGTAAATAAAATGTACCTACATTCTTCTCCAGTGTCTCTCCACCTCCACATCCTTCCCTCCCTTTGTTATCTTTTTTCTGTCACATTTTAGATTACAGTTTCTAAGAGCCAGTGCTTTTTTTGTTTTGTTTTGGTTTTCTCCATTTTGTTTTAAACCGCCAGTACTCATATATAAGGCTGTGCCAATTTCTACCAACTCCTCTGCAAAATGCCACTAGACTGTTCTTGAGGGACCACTCTCTCTAGCTCTGGCTGAGTGGGGTGGATCAGCATATGAGGATCAGGACATGGAAGAGCCCACAGAACAGGCACCGGTACTCTTTTCAGGCTCTTCCATGGACAGCAATACAAGAAAAAAAGAAAGAATAGCAACATTTGGCTGCTTTGAAGCAAAACATTACTGCAAAGGACTGGGGAGGATGACAAAGTGACTGAGTTAATTTTATTGGGATATCTCTCCGTATATATAATTGAGTAGTGGGGTGGCACTTTCTGAACATTCCACACACTCCTAAATCAGTTGGCTCCATGATGTGTCATTCAGAAGCTGTCCCTATCCACTAGCTGCATTGCCTGAGTCTCACCTCCAACATTCTAAACAGTTTGCTGTTCCTCTCCCGCGCATAGCCTGTCGGAACACAGAGGTCGTTTGCATATGCGTCCTGATTGGCCTTTGCCTCTAACATTCTAAACAGTTGGCTGTTGCTGTTGGGAGTCATTGAATGTTTCCTGAGGTTAAAAAAGAATACATATCCCAATCTTCCCTTAAACGGTCACTGGAGTTGCCAATCGCCTTGTGAGGCCTGGAGATCTCCCAGAAATCACAGTGTTCCCCAGCCACAACACATCATGTCCCCTACAGAAAATTTCCCAGCTATTACAACTGATCTTCAGATGACCAAGATCAGTTCTCCTGGAGACAATGGCTGCTTTGAGCAGTGGACTATGGCATTATACCCTGCTGAAGTCCCTCCGCACCCCAAACTCGGCCCTCCCCAGGTTCTACACCTCAAATCTACAGGTATGTCCCAACCCAGAGTTGGCAACCCTGGACTTGAGACAGCCCTGCCTTACAGCTAAGCGGAAGGAAACAAACATGGCTTGCCTCCCTCTATTTTCCCCTTCTTTCTGCCGCCCCACCAGCCACAGCCGGCACACTCACCTGGAGCTTCATTCTAGAGCCCATTGTATTTCTTCCCACAACAGGTCTTACTCCTAGTTTGGTTAAAATAGCAGAGTTTTGCCCAGTCACAGAAGCACAATACCGAGTACAGTAAATAAATCTCCCAAAAAGTATATTGCAAAAAAAATAAATAAACTTACATTTATTCAAGTAGATCCTGTTCACATTCAGGTGGCAGTCAAATGGAGAAAGGGAAGCCTAATTGAAAGAGTACTTTCCCTATCACAAATGGCCAATTTGTCCGGCATCATGTGTGTGGGAGCATGAGGGCATTGTATCTAGAGGAGAGACCTGCAGAGACATGTCTCCATTGAAGACCATTTGAAGAGACTGAAAGGACAAAAAGAGAGAGAGGAGGGGGTCAGAGGGCACCTCCCAGGTTAAGACAAAGAGAGGCACCCCATTCAAAGAAATAACACCTACACACTTAGAGTGATGTAGCGTGCGCGCACACACACACACACACACACACCATGTCCAGACATGCTGAGTCACTCACTCCAGGAAGGAAAATAACAGATGTCCAGAAAAAAGGAATCCTTTGAGCAAGGGCCTGACATGGAAGAATGGCCCCAGAAGAATCTAGTGAGAAGGAAAAGAAGCCATAAGTAATGTCATATTTACACTTTTAGAAGTGTGTGCATGAACCAGTTTTTTGTTCTGTTCTGCACAGCCTCCTTTAAGTGAGATGGAAAAGTCTCTAAATTCTCAGGTTTCACTGCTCAGGGAGAAAACTGTAATGTGCAAGATGAGAGGAAAGGGAAATCTATTATGGCTGTTGCTATAGGTGTTACTGCTGGTAGTTCTATTACAAGGAAAGGAGACCCACAGCAAAATGCACAGATGAAAGTGAGACAGTACAGGCCAGTCAGATTGCTGTAAGAAATAGGCCAGAGTGGTACATCTCATCTTCTGTTTTGAATCCCCTGAGTCCCCTGCTCTTGTTTTGCACCATTTTGGACCTCTTGCTTTTTGTCATTGTTCCTGTGATCCTTCATAATTTTATGGAATCCTCTGGATGCTGTGTGTACTTATAAGAAATGTAAGTTTCTTTCACCCTGGCAAAATGGTACTGGTTGCACTAGACATTTGGCTTCAGCCATTGCACCTTTCCCTCATATATACTAAAGCTTCAAACCTGCCAGTGTTGCACTGCATACTGAGCAAGTCTGAATATACTGGTTGCCACAATACTTTTAAAGATGATTGGGAGGATTATTTGAGGGGGTAGCAGTTGGGAACGTGACAAAAGAACAGATTTGCAGATTGCTGGCTGGCAGTGGGCAGGGTGGAAGAATGCCATCCTCTGAAGTCTACTGTCTGTGTTGACTGCTTTATATTACAGAGATGGCCCTTGGGCCACACTATCATTAAGTAAAGAAGACAATTTCTTATATATGGCCAGAGCCATAGCCATGCTGCTCCTACCAAAAGATTCAGATCTTGAACCCCTAGGAAATTCCTGCACTTCAGGTGTAAGCATGTCTTTTCCAACTACAACTCAGTGAAGAAGGAAGAGATGACAGCAGAACTGTAGGGGAAATATCCCAAAATAAGCTGCTCTGAAGGGGGCAATTGTATTGGAGGTAGTATACAAAATGGGTCAGCCATTCATTGCATGGCCAGCATGGTTTCTCATGCTTTTGCATGCTGCAGTCTGGTGGGGTGTTCTTTTTTCATGTTTCCTATTTCACCACATTATTGGTTCATTTTTTCAAATGCCTAGTTGTCAGAATCTGACAATAGCCTGGTTGTTCTATGGTTGTTCTAATGTTACTTTCTGTTTCTTTGTGCCCCACTATCACCCCATGTTTTATTGCTTGCCTTGAAGTAGAAATAACTGTCCTGCTTAATGTTACTTTCTTCCTGGGAGAATGGCCTGCCACATTCCTAGTCGTCACATAAACAACCGAAGCTATCTCATCCTGTTCACTCCCCCTCCCGTTTGAGGCTTGAAGGGTGTTATCAAAGTTGTTTCAACCTTGGAGGCTATTTTATTGTCACTGGCCAAATGTTTTGCCTAGAGTTCGCACATCTGGGTCACTCAGGGCAAGAACGGAATTTTTATAACTTTCCCACCTTTGGTGGGAACAAACGGTTGCCATTTTCTTCCAGCTTTTTTGTATGTACTCTGATTGGTCGTTTATGTTCAAGCACCTATGCCTGAAGGTATATTAACCCATGTTATCTTTTTTCCTGTATCTCTAACAAACATCGAGTACCTGTTCCAGTATTAGAAATAAAGAACTTTGCTTTAACCCGAAGGTCTGATCTATTGCTGTTAGTACAGAAGTCTCACACTAGTCAAGAAACTACACAAATCATAACACATCCATACATGGCCTCAAGTATTTCTTTTGATAAGAACTAAATGTTGGCCAAGGTTAGGATTATTTGCCAATTACCTTTTCCAGAACTGAAATGCCATTATCAATTTCAACAGATAAACAAACAACACATTGAGCTTTCCTCTGGTTCCATAGAACTGGAAATCCTTCCAGTATGGGCTTTGGAAGGCCACTTACTTATGCCCTGGGTCAAATTCAAAAGACATATGATTTAAGTGTTTGATTAACTCTCCTTATCTAGGTTTATTTGTAAATGGCTTCAGCCCTGAAATAGCAACAAAACAAGAAGACAACCAGATTGTTTAGATTCAGAGTGATGCAAGAATAATCACAAAGGCTATATTATTTACAGTAATTCTGTAGATATGTTGTTCATGTTTCAAAAATTCAAGTTCAAAATTCACTCTACAGTCTGATACCTTGGCAAGGATATACAGATACAGGAAATCCTCAGTGCATTATCTCAGGCAGCACCATGCAGATATTACAATGAATGTGTGGAGCAGGGAGATGGTTAAATATGCTCTGCTACTCCTGAGCTGCATGTGTTCAGTTGTAATGTCTGCACAGATGGATGTGTCCTGCAGTTCAGTCCAGAGCCTGTGCCTATACAACCCAGGTTTCTGATTACATGGAAAAAATCCTGCTCATTTACACTGCCATCCTAAGCAGAGTTACACCCTTCTAAGTTCATTGAAATCAATGGACTCAGAAGACATCTTAGGACTGCACTGCTAGGTTCTCATTTAGGACATTTGTATGCATGGAAGTCAGGGTTGCAGGCACTGCACTCCTGCTCTCTTATGTCCATTATCTGCATAGAGCTATGGAGCACAACAAAAACAATACAACAAAGAACTGACTGTAAGATAATTAAAAAAAACAAACTGCTTGCACCCTACAGAGTGTATGTTTTGATGATGGAATAGAGCAAATGAGCTGCTACACCACTGCCATTTCTACCTCAACAAGTGCCAGTGCCTTGCTCTAAGGAGAGAAATAAATTAGCTGTTCAAATGCTTGTATATGCCTGTGTGTGTCATTTCAAGCAAATATAGATTGTCTGATTGGCTCAGAAAGGGATTGTTTCCACATGGCAATGGCTTGTGGTTTTCCCGTTGCTGGTGCAGCTGCCAATAATGTTCAGCAGCAATGGGATTTTCACATGGCAGGTTTCTCTGGCGTTTCTTTGCCCCAGTCCCCCAGCAGGGGTCACTCCTTCTCCACAGGCCACCAGTACTTCTGGAATTTTTTTTAAAAAATAGTCACTAGAATATTGTCATAGCTATTTATTATTATAGAAACAGATGTGAGAGTCTGTGAATTTCCATCTTTCTTCCTTTTTTAAGCAAGTCCCTACCTAGTCCCTTCCACTGTGACGATATGCCTTTTTTCTTATATTCTCTGCAAAGGAAAGATCTAGAGACTTACTTTTTCTAATGAAAGCTGAAAATCAATATAACAATATTCTAGTGCCTTTTAAAAAATTAAAAGCTCCCATGGCAGCAGGGAGGAAATGGCTGCCACAGGGCCAGGGGAAATGGCTGCCTTGTGCACAGGAAAATCCAATTTTCCTCACCCACACAGCAGTCTTTACAACAATCCTTCCCAAAACCTTGAAGCAAAGTAGGTTTGAGAAAGACTGGGGGAAAGCTGGGGAAACCTCCAATTGGCAAAAAGCTGCGCAACTTCCAAAAGTGCACCAATGTACCATGATGTTGTGCTGAAGTTAAAAAAGAAAACACTCCACTTCCCAAAGCATCAAACTTGGGTCAGATAACCCGTGTGGAAATGGCCTCTCATAGAGCAATTTCCTTTTCAGTACTCATGGAGGCAATGTAGGCTTGTGTGTTTTTGCACTCTGTTGTTTTGTCTGTATTCTTATTCTCCGGGCTTTTTTTGTAGAAAAAGCCCAGCAGGAACTCATTACCATAATAGGCCACACCCAACAGCAGAAATTCATTAGCATATTAGGCCACACCCCTAACAGCACAGCTCCCATCCAGGATCGGCTTCCCCAGGTGATCCGTGGCTTGCGGGGCACATGGGGAACCCAAGGGAAGGAAGGTAGTTTCTGGATCGGCTTCCCCAGGTGCCCCGCAGCAGGAGGGGAGGCAGTTTAAACTGCCTTCCCTTCCTGGATCGGTTTGGCTTGTGAGGTGTCTGGGAAACTGGGGGGGGAGCCTGTAGGTGTGGCCAACTCAGAAGCCAGCCAAAACTCCGTTCCTGTGCATTCCTGCCCCAAAATAGCCCTGCTTATTCTGCATATAAAAGGGCAGAGTGACAGGTAGCTGTAATTTCACGATACTTTCTCAGGCTTTCTTTCTTTTTTTTGCATGCTTCCATGCTCAAAATATTCATTGTAGAAAATATGAGCATGATTTTCCCCCCAAAATGAGGCAAATTTAAAATGCTTTACATTGTAATCATTCGGGATTACAGGTCTTTTATATATCAGCTGGATATGCATTTTCAGAGTACATTTTGAATGTTGGGCTGTTCATTCGTTTGTTGTCTGTTTGTTGCTTCATTTGTTCCATTTAGATTGCAATCCTCAGAATACATTTCTGGAGTAAACTCCCTTGAATAAAATGATACTTACTTCCAAGTAGACCTACTCAGGATTGTTCCCCTAATTTAGTATATTCTAGATTATTCATAATTATGTATGTGTAAAATGTATCTGTTAAATTCTGTAGTTCACATAAACTTGTCTTGGAAAATTCTACCAAATCAGGAGACAACATATGGATGGATGCATGTATGTATGTTTGTGTTGCCTTGTACTCTGTGCCCTGAGTCATCTCATCTGTTGTTTTCATTTGGAATTCTATGGCAGCCTGTAGGAAGCATCTGGCTTGCTTTGTGATGTTTTTCCTGGCTGACAAGACTGCATCTACAGACAATGTCTAATGGACTCTCTTATGAACTAGCATAATGAAGCAAGGGCAGAGGAGGAAGCCAAAGATAACTGTTAACTGGCTTCAGGGAAGATAGAAGTACCTCAGCATCCTTTTTCACCTTTACCTTGTCCTCTCCAAGCTTTGGGGCTTGGTGGCTCATATTTATACTCAAGGAATGATGCCATCTACTCTGCAGTAATCTCATGGTGGAAATTGTTTGGTCCCCAAGCTAGGACACTGGCAAACACTGCAGTAGGCCATAAAGGCATTCACGCAACCTTTTAATCTCTATCAAAGGTAGGGTTGCCAACTTTCAGATGAGACCTGGAGATCTCTTGGAATTATACCTGGTCTCCAGGTTACAGAAATCATTATCCCTGGAGAAAATTAAGTTTTGGAGGGTGGACTCTATGACATCACATCCCTGCTGAGGCCACTCCCCCTCCCCAGGCTTCACCATCAACTCTCTAGGAATTTCCCAAGAGTTGGTATCCATAATCAAAGGAATTCAAAGAGAGACAAAAAAGAAGAATCTTTGCTAGGCCAACAAATGTAATTTTAATCAGAGATACATGCTAGAATTTCCTGAAGTGAAGATAAAAATAAACATAATATAAAAATAGTGTTCCCTCCCAGCATGTTCAAAATTATACAAGCCTCCCATAACTAAAATGGTACTCAGAGAACGTGCCTTTCTCAAGCCTATCCCTCTTATTTTGTTAAATTTATTTTGTTAAATTTCTAGCCCACTCTCCTCTGCATGGCAAGGCTCAGGGCAGGTTACAACAATACACAACCACAATATAATCCAAATATAATAACTTTCAATAAAACAATCAGCAATATCAATCAATTATTAAAATTCAGTTATAAAATAATTTCATTTCATTTGTGGTGCTGATACAGCTATCTCTGAGGCCACTCCATATATGTGCTCTTACCCGTCTACCCCTGCCACTGCTTCTGCCTGCAGCTTGTCAGTAACATGCTTGGGTGGATAAGAAGGATGGATTTGCATCCTGCAAACTGTTGCCTGAAATGGTATGAAGTTGCACCAGTTCTCTCTAAGACACATAGCTTTGCCCCCTGGGTAGAAGAGAAGCAGGAGAGGACCCAGCCTTTGATGCAATGGTCTACTTTTCTAAAAGTTTACTTATTTATTTGTTTATGTTATTTATAAAATTTATATTCCTTCCCCCAAGGCAGCTTACAACTAAAACAGTAAAACAGAACTATTAAAACACAGTCATTATACACAAAAAAGCCATTAAATCATACAATTATAAACAAGCTGAAGCTATTAAAACAAGCCATCAAAAACACAATCTGAAACCCTTAAAACAAGCCACTAAAAAGGCAGGTCATAAAAACAGCATCAGTCATGCATCAAACAGATTAAAATGATGCAGATAAAACAGGGCACAGGCCAGAAATAGACCATAAAACAGCTAAAATAAACAGATAAACCCATTAGTTTAAAGTCTGGGTAAAAATAAATGATTTAGCTTTGCACCTAAATGAAAGTAATATAAATGCCACACAATAGGGTTGCCAAGTCTGGCATGGGAAAGTCCTGGAGATTTTGGGTGGTACTTGGGGAGGGTTGAGTTCAGAGTGGGGAGAGAGCTCAATGGAGATGTGGTGCTATAGAGTTCCATTTCCAAAAGGATGACTAATTTCTGTAGTATGGAAATAAGTCATAATTACAGGAGCATCTCACCTGGAGGCTGACAGCCTTACTAGGCAAGCCTCACAGAGGAGAATATTCCACAGGCAAGGAACTCCTGCTACAAAAAGCCCTCTCTGGTCACCACCCACCTGATCTCTGCAGGCTGGGGCACAGAGACCAAATGAAAACTGACAGGCCAGACAATATGGATGGAGGTGGCCCTTCAAGTACCCTGAACCCAATAGGAAGCAGACCCATGTAAAGCATGCTACAGTGTGAATCCACCTTCAGATTCACAGCTGGGCCAGGCTGTTTATATATCTGCCTCTGGCATTTATACCTTAGCTAGAGAGAATCAACTTAATTTTAGGTTTTGCTTCATTGCGCACATGATAGCTTAAATATTAGTACAATTATGCCTCTTTTATTGATTCTAAAACAGCAGGCTGCATGTGCACACACCAGCACTCCTCTGTGTGCATATATTAACAAGATAAAAAGAAACATATTTCATTTTGCCAAATTACTTTAACAAATTTTCTGACACATAGATCCCCATAAGAATTTAGCAGATACTTTTGTTCTTATACAAGAATACTTTGTTATGGGCTTTGTAGCACTTATGATACGACTACTAGCCACATCATGGCCCATACATATGAATATCCATATTTCAAAATATGATTGATTACCAAACAGTCAATACGTTCCCAGAACTTGGAATAGCACAAGACTTCATGACAGCTTTATATGTGGTTCCTGCAATATAAAAAAATTATTTAAAATGCTCTGAGCCTGCGTGCAGGGAAGGTGGCCTATAAATTTGATAAATTAATTAATTGATTAATTAATTAATAAAATTTTATTCCTTGTTCTGTGTTTTAATATGGTCAAAAAATCCACTGAATAACTATTGTCATCAATACCAATAAAAAGGATACAAAATACAAAAACAAATCTTCGCACCACAACAGACTCTGTCCCATTTAAAAGCATTATTCACTATGGGTAATTTTAAAAATAGATACATTCCTATACTTCCTTACAAATCCTATTTGATGGATTATACAAATGAAACATTGGAATCTGTATCATCCATTTTATCTGAATTTTGAATGGCTAGATTTTTAAAAAATCAGTAGTACCTGGTTTTATTACTTAACATATAAGAAGGACAGATATTCATCAGGGATTTTAAAAGGGAAAAACATTGTATACATTTTAAACATTATTCCCCTCCCCCCAAAAAAATAAAATTCCACTGACCTGGATGGCCCATTGCTAAGCTGATCTTGCCAGATCTTGGAAGCAAAGCAGGTTTTGTTCTGGTTATTACTTGATTGGGAGACTACCAAGGAAGTCCAGGGTCACTACGCAAAGGCAGGCAATGGCAAACCACCTCTGAACATCTCTTGCCTTGAAAACCCTATTTATTTAGTTATTATTTATTTATTAAACTTTTGCCTCACCCTTCCAGCAAAGCCAGCTCAGGGCGGTTCACAACAGTATAAAATACAATAGAACAATACTATAGACAAAATAAATTTAAAACCATAAATACGATGTATAAAGTGCTGGCATTAATTCCTCAGTGCAGTCAGCTGCTTGGTTCACATCAGATAGACATGGTACTCGGGTCGGGCTATAGTTAGATGAGAGTGAATGAAAGTAAGGGGAGGAACCCAGAGAGGTCGGGCTCACTTGTCATAACCGTCAAAGGCCAATAGTGTCAGTGATGGTGGTGGTGGTACCAGTGGCAGCTCCAAAGGCCTGGCAGAAGAGCTCCATTTTACAGGCCCTGCAGAACTGTAAAAGGTCCTGCGGGACCCTGATCTCCTCCGGGAGCTCAATCCACCAGAGTGGAGCCACCACAAGAAAGCGCTAGCCCTTGTTGTTACCAGCCTGGCCTCCTTGATGTTTGGGAGGACCAGCCTATTCTGGGTCCCCAATCACAATGCTCTCTGGGGGACATATGGGGAAAGGTGGTCCCTCAGGTATGCAGGTCCCTGGCCATAAAGGGCTTTAAAGGTGAGAACCAGCACCTTGAATCGAATTGGTATGCTGTAGGCAGCCAGTATTCTTAAGGTGGGTTGGATGTGTTCCCACACAGGAATTCACAACAACAGCCTTGCCACTGCATTCTGCACTAGCTGCAGCTTCCAGATCTGGGACAGGGGCAGCCCCATGTAGAGGACATTACAGTAATCCAATCTCAAGGTGACCATCGCATGGCTCACTGTTGCCAAGTCATCGTGTTCGAGGAAGGGAACCAACTGTCTAATCAGCCTAAGATGATAAAAGGCCAACTTGGCAGTGGCTGCTACCTGGGCCACCATTGTTAAGGAGACATCCAGGAGCACTCCCAAACTCCTGACCCTCAGCACTGGCACCAGTGGTGCCCCACTGAAGGCTGGGAGTGGGATCCCTACCCCTGGTCCACTCTGACTCAGGCACAGGACTTCCGTCTTCGTTGGATTCAATTCAACCAGCTCAGGCTAAGCCAACCAGCCACAGCTTGCAACACCTGTGGGACTGCCATAAATCAGCGGTGACTTGATGCACTTCCCATCACCACCATTTTTTTAAAAAAAATGTTATGTAACTATAACATAATCTTGAATTATGCAGTCTTTCTGAGCTCTTGTTAAGAAAATCTTCACTGCACACCTGCCAGGAAGCCCTATACAGGATATGCTTTAAAGAAGATCAGACAGAAAGTTTCCAAAGTGAAGTATGTTTCCTAGGAAACAATAAGGAAAAGGCAGGGTACATTTTAAACTGGACCAAAAATAAAAATAAAACAGAATTATTTTGTATAAAATTATTGTTGTGTATTAGCTGATCCTAAAATATATACTAACATATTTTGCATAAAGGACAATCTATATTCCATTAAATCTAAGGTGTATAGGTGATCTTTTCCATAACTCCATTATTAAAGCATATATTCTTATGGAAAACATGCTGGGACCATACTTTAGTAGTTTATGCCACAACTTTGGTGGTTTGGGAAGCATTCAAATTGATTGGGTGGCATCCTAAATACTACTTGGATTAAAAGTGGCAATATTTACATTGGTCTGGATCCAGTGAATGGACTGATCTAAGTGAGAAGTCCTGAGTCAACAGAATATGTTTTTTTCTGAAAGACAAAGATTGCTTCCATTGTATTCCATTGATTTTCTAGACCCATTTCAATCTAACTCCAGGCTGGGATTTGGAACAGAAACTGTTTTGGTCACCTTGATTGATGATCTTTGTTAATAACTAGATACAGGGAATGTGACCCCGCTAGTTCTGCTGCATCTCTCAATAGTCTTCCTTTTAATCCTAGAATTTTGCAGATATATAATCTTGAGCAGAAGAAAATTTCTATATATTCTATTTGGAATCAAGTTAAAAGGACTGATACATATTTAGCCACACCCAGGGCTTTTTCCCACTCACATTGTGCCGGTGTTCTGCCTCCGTTTGTCCCGGCGCTGGGTGTCAATTTCACACCCTTTGCTGCGGTGCGTGTGTTAATACGGGGCTTCGCGCCATTTTCTCCACACCTTCGGTAAACCTAAAAAAAAAAGGTTTACCGAAGGCGCAGAGAAAATGACGCGAAGCCCCGTATTAACACACACGCCGCAGCAAAGGGTGTGAAATTGACACCCAGCGCCGGGACAAACAGAGGCAGAATGCCAGCACAATGTGAGTGGGAAAAAGCCCCCAATGTAATTTTGGAGTCATTACCTTTGAGGAAGAAGAGAACAGTTTCTGAAGAGTGGGGAAATAAGTGGCTGCTTAATAGGGGCATGCAGGGGTCCATTGGGGCTGGAGCGAGGCGGAGCAAAGCTCTGCCAGCTCAGAAGTGGCCACTAAGGCAGCCACGGGCCAAATCAGATTCTCTAATCTGATTCAGCCCGCTGCTGAATTGCCGCCAAAATTTGGTGGCAACTTTAAAAGCCACTGGAGGGGAGGGGGTTTGAGGTAGAGGCTCCAAACTTGCAGGATAGCTGCTGGGGCCTCTTCTCGAAATACCCACCAAGTTTCAAGAAGATTGGACCAGGGGGTCCAATTCTACAGGCCCCCAAACAGGTTGCCCCCATTCCCTCCATTGTTCTCTATGGGAGGAAAAAAGTTAACATTTTTTCCCACCATTGAGAACAATGGAGGGGATGGGACAACCTGTTTGGGAGCCCATAGAATTGGACCCCGTAGTCCAAACTTCTTGAAACTTGGTGGGTATTTCGAGGAGAGGCCCCAGCAGCTACCCTGTAAGTTTGGAGCCTCTCCCTCAAACCCCCTTTTCTCCAGCCCCTCATATACCCTATGAGTTTTTGCCATTGATTTCAATGGCCCATAGGGTATAATGGGACTGAAACTGACATTCCCTTTCTGACACACTTCTGGTGATGTCAGGGGACGTGGCATATGCTAATGAGGTATGCTAATGAGTTATGGTAATGAGCTCCTGCACCTCTTTTTCTATGAAAGGACCCCTGGGGGCATGATATAGTGGTTCCTGAGATTCACAAACATAGGGCACTCGAGCAAAATGTGGAAAGGCATATCAATCATTTGCAGGCCACAATGGCAGATTCTGTCAGAAAATACCTTGCCAGCAAGCCTGCCCTGTAAAACCATGGAAGGAATAATGTTCAACCTAACAAACAAGAATACCCTAGAAAGCCATCAAATGGAGAGATAATAGAAATAAGAGGGTAATACATTAGAGGGGGGGACGCCGTAAAACAAAGAACAAACACGGCGGACTCTCTCTCTAAGGTACTGCAATGTCCAATCTCCAAGACACATTTCCTAATCAAGATAAGAGAATGCTTTCCCCAGGCCAATATAAGGGGGGGGGGGGGTTTCCCATACCATTTTCTGCCATGTAGATTTTAAAAAGTCTTTTCCCAGAAGAGCAAGTAGGCTGTCTTCTGAGAACAAAATGTTTATCCTTAAAAGCTTAAAAGCAAGGAGCCATGCTCTAGCCTCTAATGACTTCTATCCAAATTCTGCCCGCAAGGCAACATTGGAAACACAAAAGGGAATATTCATTAGTTTTCTCAGAAACTGGGAGAGTGGAATGTCAGTTTTCTCTGTAACTGTAGTTATCCAAATCGCAGATCCAAAGAGAACACGGGGCACAACCTTCAGGTTAAAAACCTGAAGAGCTCCAGGTACATATCTGCTCTCTTCTGAATAAAAGAAATTTCTGATAGCTCCAGAGCAAGTTTTGCCTTATTGAGCACAACTTTAAAGTGAGATTTCCAGGACAGATCAGCTGAGAATAGAATACCTAGATTAGAAAAAAGACTTTACTTGTTGAATTATATATTCATCTATAATCCATCTTGAGGGGGCCCATCTCCTGCTTTTAGAGAACACTAGAATCTTAGATTTATTATAATTAATCAATAGGTTTTCATTCCTGCAATAATTAGAGAAGATTTTTAAAGATCTTAGTAAACCAATCCTTGTACATAATAAAATAACAACATTGTCCACAAAGTACAATAGGGACACTAATGTTAGCAAGTTTAGGGGAATGGCAAGATTTGTTGAAATTTAAAGCAAGGTCATTTAAATATAAATTGAACAGCAGCAGAACCAGTAAACAACCTTGTCTAACTCCTCTATCCAAAGTAAATGAGTTTGATAAATGATCCTCAGTTCCACAGCAGACTTGAGCAGTTGGATTAGAATACAGGCGTTGAATGAGGCCTAGCAATCTTTTATCTATGGTGGTTTCCCCTAACTTTCCCCACAGCTTAAACGGGGCTGACAGAGTCAAATACTCCCTTAAGGCCCATAAAACCTGCATATAACCATCCCCCACTTGTTAGATGTTTATTTATCAGGTAGATGGTACAAAATCGGACAGTGGTCTGTTGCTCCTGAGCTCGATTTGCTCATTCCCAAAAGGCCTCAGTCTCAACCCAGTCCCAAAGTTTATGAAGTAAAAAGGGAGGATATAATTTACCCAAGAAGGAAATAAAAATTAATTGGGCATAGCAGCACGGGTCTGATCTATTTCCTTTTTTGAAAATAAGAACAATAATAGCATGTCTCCAAGATCGGGAAATCAGGTGAAGACTGGTGCTAAAACCTTGGCCCACCAGCAAGGGTTTGCCTTAAATAATGCATTAGGGATTAAGCGAGGCCTGGGAGCTTTGCCTGATTGAAGAACCTGGATGGAAAGTTCAACTTCATTAGAAATGTCAGGCCAAGGAGAAACTGTATCAAGAGAAACAGTAGAGAAAGATGTAATGATATCTTCACCATCTGAAAATAGCACTTTAAAATGATTTTCCCAAATATGTGGGGCAATGCAGCAGGGAATTTTAAATTGTGGATTGATGGCAGAGTTAGCAGTAGATCAAAAGGTTATGTTGTCATTATTATTAACTGCAGATATAAGTCGATAACGTTCTCTGGCCAGAGCTTTCTGTTTGCTTACTTTAATTAAATCTTTGTAGCTCTTTTTAAGGTTTAGCAGCTTTCTCAGAATCGTGTTAGTATTATTTCTTTTATATTCTCAACTAGGAATAAGGCCCATTGTGGAAATGAATACAATGGGCTCTAGAAAGAGGCTCTGGGAGAGTGCCCCGGACTTGGGCACTCAGTGTCAATTTGCAGTGGCGACCTCAGCAGGGTATAATGACACAGAGTCCACCATTTTCTCCAGGGGAAGATCTCTGCCATCTGAAGAGCAGTTGTAATTCAGCGTGATCTCCATTCCTCCCCTGGAGATTGGCAACAATGGTTCCCCATGAGGGAACAGGTGGCTTGAAGGGTGGAGTTGATTGCACTAAACCTGTCTGAGGTCCCACCCATGCTGAAACCTCACATTCTCCAGGGTCCACCCCTCAAATCTCCAGGAATATCCCCACCTGGAGTTGGCAACCCTACCTCCCAGCCAAATGTCAGTGTATTGTTATCTGCCCCCTGGCTTCAGCTTTCTATCTCCTCCCCTTTCCCCCTAGAGAACAGTTGTAATTCTAAGTGATCTCCAGCCCCCACCTGGAGTTTGGCAACAATGGTTCCCCATGAGGGACTTGCTGGCTTGGAGAGTGGAGTCTATGGCATTGTACCTGTCTGAGGTCCCACTCCTCCTCAAACCTCACTGTCTTCAGGCTCCACCCCTCAAATCTCCAGGAATTTTCCACCTGGAGTTGGCAACCCTATCTCCTTCCCAGACAACCATCAACCTCACTCTTCAAGTTTCCATTCCCCCCCCCCGCAGCCTCCACCGTGTTCTGTGTGAGGCTGTGAGAGCCAGTCTGGTGTAGTGGTTAAGTGCGCGGACTCTAATCTGGGAGAACCGGGTTTGATTCCCCACTCCTCCACTTGCACCTGGCTGGATGACCTTGGGCAAGCCATAGCTCTGTACCAGCTGTTCCCTCAAGGACAGCTTGGGAAAGAGTTCTCTCAGCCCCACCTACCTCACAGGGTGTCTGTTGTGGGGAGGGGAAGGGAAAAAGAGTTTGTAAGCCGCTCTGAGACTCTTAAGTGAGTGAAGGGCGGGATATAAATCCAATCTCTTCTTCTTCTTCTTCTTCTTCTTCTGGATCCATCCCCAAAGTCTTCAGGGATTTTCCAACCCAGACATGGCAACCCTGTGATGGAAATACCTGAAGATTTGGGGGGTGGATCCTGTGGAGGGCAGTATTTTGGGGGGGGGGAATGAAAGGACTCAGCAAGCTATAATGCCATAAGGTCTACCCTCCAAAGCAGCCAGTTTCTCCTGGGGAACTGATCTCTGTCATCTGGAGATTAATTGTAACAGCGGAAGATCTCCAGGTCCCACCTGGAGACTGGCAACCCTAGGGGGACGTCAGCCACACAGCAGGGGGTTGAGGAGAGTGGTTTGATGGTCGCTGGCCCACCTCATTAGCCAGCCAGCCGTGGTGGAGCTAAGCAGGAGAGAGGGCCTGAGGAATTTCACACAGCCAATATGTTCCATTTCAGGAACTCTTCAGTAACGGTTTCTGTCAGGCATTTCACACAGAACCTTATTAGTACCGGTTCCCTAACGGAACATATCGGCCCTTTCACACAGAAACGTGCCTCTCCTGGATCTGCCTTTCAGGTAATCTGCAATCTCTGTTAGAGCATGTGTTTTGTTTTGCCTCTGTGATCTGATCCAATATAATATCCTTGACATATAGAGACTTGAATTATTCAAAAATCTTAGACAGGTTCGCCAAATTTATATTGGCCAAGTTGGATAAGGAAAAATAGCTGGCCAAACTTTCAGGGGGAAAGAGTTCATAACAGCACAAGCTGAGTTGCTGGAGGTAGGCCTCCAGCATAGACGACAAAGATCTTTCAAATTCTGAGAGAGCAATAAATTTCATGCTGGGGGCACATAGGATTCAAATTGAAATAAATGGGCAGATGATCACCACTCATATAATAGCCAACTTTCAGTTGATTGAAATAATAAATATGTTCTATTGGAACAATAACATAGTCAATTATGATTGCTCCTTTTGCCCCAAAATGAGTGAAATCACCGCTACTATCAGTTCCTCGAAGGCCATTTAGTGGACTAAGATTCCTCCACAAGGCAAATTTTCCAATTCTAGCCCTGCAGTATTGATCACATGAACTTTTGACTTCCTGTTGTACCAGGCCAGACTAAGAAAGTCTCCAAAGTCAGGTCCTAAAATTTTATCAAATAGAGAACTTTTGTTTGTACCTATCCTTGCATTAATTTCACCTGCCATAATCATAGGAATGGACGGAAATGTTATTTTTATTTCACCATAGATGGTACCTAAACTTTCTCAATTCTGAGCAGTCAACAAAATCTTTGAAGGATAGATATTGACAGAAAATATTGTAAAGAAAAAATCAAAATCAAACACTTAATCAAAATAGCTATGAAAAGATTGTTTATGGCCAAAAGGTCACATCATGACGTTCAGTGCAGTAGATATTACACAGTCAAGGCCACCCCTTGGTCTACCTCTGTATGGACCAAGAGGCCTTCTGGGAAAAAGTAATAGACCCTGGAAATAAAAGATATTCTGTAAGTTACATGTCCTGTGAACATGTGATGTCAAAGGAGGAAAGGAAGAACTTAGTTTCCTTGCTACAAATTCTACTGCTCCACCCAGCTATTTTCCAACTAAATAAGTTAACCACACAGTGCCTTGTCTGTCAGTTGTCTGCAAATGTTACTAGATCGGGCTGTTCAGAGATGATATTTAGACTTCGCTTACCGGAATTGACAATGACAGTAGGTTCAAGGGAAATAGGGAGTTTCACCCTAAAAGGACTATAGGGACACTTTCTGTGCTAGATAGGGAATAATTCCTCCCGCTATCCTGAGAAAGGACTGGTTCTCATTCTGATCTTGTTGCTTATTTAATGCTTCTAAAACTGGCCCTAGAAAGTCAAGAGAATGATTTTGTTTCTGCTGTGCTTGCAATAAGTTCTCCTGTAATTTTCAAAAGTGCTCTATATTATCCTGCTCCTCTGAGGGAAGAGTATGAAATGAATGCAGAAGATTAGAGTCCACAGAATCCAATTAGTTATCTTTTGATAAAAAGGAATGATTAGGAGCAGTTGAGGAGAGTTTATTCTTCCCATGCACTGCTTTCCCGTATGAAGTAGGTTGCCTTGTAGATTCAGATTCGGATTTAACCAATAGTGAACAGCTTGCATATTTATTATGGACTGAAAATTTTACTTTCTTTTTCCTGTGTCTTTCTCAAGATCAACTTTGAAGGAACAAGAGAGGCTAGAATTGGGTTGTAAAAATATCTCCAAGAGAGGATCCCATAAGGACAATACCATTGCTGATTATTCAAGCTTTGGGAGGGAATCTTAGAAGTAAAGACAGAAAAGTCCAAGTATTTTACTCAAAAGGAGTTTGGCAATCTATCAAAATGTTTAAAATCTTTACCTCTTGGATTTAAAATCTTTACCTCTTGGATACCTCGAGAATTAACAGAAACCCTAGATGCACCTTTACCTGTGATTTATTGCCCCTGAGTATTACTCTACCCTGGTATGGGTAAATAGGCAGAAAAACTGAAGAGCCTGAGCCCACTAATGTGTCTTTATTAGCGCAAGAAGCAGATTCAGTTTTCTTAGGGTAATTATTTATAGGACCAAAGTTTAAAACTGATCACTCCCCAAGCCAATTAATCTTCTCGTAGATTTTCTCAAGTGTCTCAGCAATCAAAAATGTTTGTGAAGCAGGAAGATTGATGACGTCAGTCTGTTTAGCATCTATATATCTTGCTTCAGGTAAACAGGCACCTTCAGATAGCATAGGTCCAGCGCTGGAGATAAAATTTAATATAGAGTCATTACTTTATCCTTTTCTTTATTCAGGACATTACTTTATCCTTTTCTTTATTCAGGACATTATCTAGTTGTCTTCATGCTTATCTTTTAAAGCCTGTAATCTATTAGAGGTTTTTACCCCAAAACTAAAGAAATCACCTAGTTTACTCTGTTTGTATAAATGGGAATTTATATGATAAAAGGACAGCCTCTCTTCCTGCTCATGGTTGTGAACAAATAAGACCAATCACCTTAAGTATGATGAGCTTTCCTCTTTTCCTTCATCTCTTCCTCTTGTTGTTCTTCCTCTTCTACTCCTTTCTGCATCCCCTCCCCCTTTGCTCACCTTACCGTCTACTCCCTCTTCCTTTATCTTACAATGGCTGTGATCACACACACAAAATAATCCACTTTCTATCCACTTTCAATGTACTTTTTAATTGGATTTTGCCAGTTCACACAGCAAAATCCAGTTGGAAAGTACATTGAAAGTGGATTGAAAGTAGATTATTTTGTGTGTGTGATCGCAGCCAATAAAATATCCTTAAGCAGGTGTAGCCAAATTAAAACACTTAGTATGGTTAGTACTCAAATGCTAAAATATTTGACTCATATATGACCTTCAGTCTAAAACTTAATATAAATTATATTTCTCTATTTCTTGTTTTTATAATTAATGCAAATTTAAATGAAGCCCCTACTGAATATCCTAAAAATAATTAAAGGAATAGTTAAAACAGTTAATAATAGTTAAGAAAATAAAACTATTGGAAGAAGTTAAAATAAGTATGGTAAATCAGGGAGTTAAACTCTACCAGTAGTTAACTCCCTAAGTATATCTCCCTCAAACACAACATAAGATAATTAAACATATAAATCCTATCTAACCAATATAATAGAGGAGAAAATAAAGAGAGTGTGCATGTAAATAAGAAAACATAAAATAAACTCTTGTGAAACACCACTGCAGCACTTCTTGCCAGCAACCAGAACCGGAATCACTCTCAATGGCTGTTGATACTACTAACCATAGTATCCTACAGAGTCACTTCTTAGCACTGGGATTAAAGGGCACTATGTAATGGTGGTTTGAGTACTATTGGGGGGTTGGTTTCAGAAGATAGCATTAGAAGATTCCTGCTCTGGCCCGTGGCATGTGGGGCTCCACAGGGTTCCATCTTGTCAGGTTCCCTGTCATCTTCCCGGGTGGGAGTTGGGTGCCCTGTACTCACCACGTCATTGAGCTCTCTGTCTCCTCCTCCCCTCCCCATTTGCTCTCAGGCCTCTCTTTCTGTTTCTCTGAGAAGCGCCTGTAACCTTGAAGTGTTTTCCTAACGGCACTGACTCCAGGTGGCTGGTAGCATGGGAATCACCGGTGGAGCTTAGTGGGAGGAGGGGAAAGGCTGCCAAGTCTGAGCTGACTCTGTTCGGTGCCTTTTTGGTGGGAAAGCAACGGCTAGTATTTTTGCGCCTTTTTGCAATTATCCTGATTGGTGCCATGTTCTTTTCCTGATGTTTGAATTTGGTATAATCCACCCTCTGCCCTATAACTGTCATCACTAACACTGAAAGTGCTCACTGAATAGACCATTAAGAAATAAAAGGACTTTATTCAATACAAGGCCTGGCTTATTGGATCTAACAAGGTTCTCACACATCTTATCCTTTATGCTATTTAATATTTACATGAAACCACTGGGAGACGTCACCAGGAGGTATGGGTTGTGGTATCACCAATATGAAGATGATAGCTGGCTGTACATTTCTTTTCTACCTAATTCTGAGGATTTTATTTATGTTCTGAACCAGTACTTGGAGTTGGTAATGGAGTGGATGCAGGTGAACAAGCTGAAACTCAATCCTGACAAGACAGAGGTTCTCTGGGTGAATAGAAAGGCAGAACTTTCCTGTCTTGGGTAGGGTTATGGTGGTGGAAAGTGCCTTCAAGTTGCAGCTGACTTAAGGCAAGCTCATAGGGTTTTCAAAGCAAGAGACAGAGATTGTTTGCCATTATCTGTCTCTGTGTAGTGACCCTGGTATTCCTTCATAGTCTCCTATCCACACATTAACTAGGACCAACCCTTCTTCACTTCCAAGATCTCATGAGATCACGCTAGCCTGAGCTAGATGGGGTTATATTCCCCTTAAAAAGCCAGGTTTGCAGCTTGGGAGTGCTGCTTGACACAGGAGTCGTCTTAGAAAGTCAGATGGCTGCAGTGGTTTGGAGTGCTTTTGCCCAGCATTGGCTGGTGCATCAGCTGTATCTGTTCCTGGATGAGTCAGATCTAGCCATAGTGGTCAATATCTTACCTACAGCTAGACTGGACTCTTGCAATGCACTCTACTTAGGGCCAGGGCTCTTCTTGTAGAAAAAGCCCAGCAGGGACTCATTAGCATATTAGGCCACACCCCTGACAGCACAGCTCATTAACATATTAGGCCACACCCAGTGTTCCCAGAAGTGTGGTCATCCAGCCACTTCCACCTTTTGCTTCTTATTCTGTTTACCTTGTTGTCAAAACAGTTTTGACAAAACCAATAAAAACATTATTTTCTGTCCCATCTATACAAAACCCTGCCTGAACCAATATCTTATGTCCAACAATTATTCCCACACTGGATTAGAATCAATTCCTAAGGGTTAGGTTCCCATGGAAATCAGGTTGCCTTCCTGCAGAACTACTACACTGAATATGATTTTTTAGGGTTGCCAACCTACAGGTGGGGTCTGGAGATCTCCTGGAATTACAACTGAGCTCCAAACTACAGAGATCAGGTCAATGGCTGCTTTGGAAAGTAGAGTCCATGGCATTATGCCTTGCTTAGGTCCCTCCTTCCCCTAAACTGCACCCTCCACTCCCAAATCTTCAGGGATTTCCTCAACCTGGAGTTGGCAACCCTAGTTCACTGGCAGAACAACGCTAGGAGCCAGTTTGGTGTAGTGGTTAAGTGTGTGGACTCTATTCTGGGAGAACCGGGTTTGATTCCCCACCTCCCCCTTGCACCTGCTGGATGACCTTGGGCAAGCCATAGCTCTGTACCAGCTGTTGTCTCAGAGCTCTCTCAGCCCCACCTACCTCACAGGGTGTCTGTTGTGGGGAGGGGAAGGGAAAGGAGTTTGAAAGATGCTCTGAGACTCCCTTGGGTAGTGAAGGGCGGGTATAAATCCAATCTCTTCGTCTTCTAGGTTTGTGGATGCACTGGATGGGAGTAGTTTGTGGACTATTTTATTAAAGGTACAAAATTTTATTCAAGGTATAAGATTTCATGTGCCACCCACACTTCTTCAGATGGAAGACGTGTGCATGCACACAAAAGCTTATACCTTGGATGAAACTTTGGACTCCAACTTTGTTCTGCTGCTTCAGACCAACACGACTACCCACATGAATTATTACACTATAATACTTTTTACAAGCAATTATGTAACAGTGGAGTGGTTACCATGCAGAGTCTGTCCCACAGGTAAAATGATCCTGTGAACAGGTGGTCTTTACCACATAAAAGTATCACTACCATCACAAGATCACCAATCGTTGGAACTCCTCAGAAGCGGAAATCTCTCTTATTAAGAGGTTTTAAGAACATCAACTTTGCTGGCCCATTAAAGGCAGATGTCAATCCATTGGTAGGAGAAGAGGGACAATCATCTTCTTCAGAAACTCTGCCCACTTTTTTAAATGTCACAAAACAGGCAATCTCCAAAGTGCAGCAGAGCATGCTCATTTTTAGTTACAACTCTGTTTCTCTGCAGATGTCCCCCAAAGATGTCCCCCATGCAACAGTCAAGTGTTCTGACAACACACACAACAATTAAGCTACTTTTTCAGATGTTTTCTCTTACATGGCAGTAAGCACCAAACCACTTTAATACAGACTTTAAACACATATATTTGCAAGCCATTCCCAACAAGACACAACAATGAACTCAGGCTTCAAAGTTACTTTTCTTAAGCAGAAGATGCCATGAGAAAACTAAAGAGATTCTCAAAAATTAAAGATATTGTCAAAACCAGCATTTCCTGGGCTCTCTGCTTTTTTACATCCCCCCCCTTTTCAATTTTTTTTAATAAAAACAGAAAGAACGGAAGGAAGGAAGGAAGGAAGGAAGGAAGAGGTTGGTGAGGGGAGAGAGAGAAAGGAAGGAAGGAAAAGGAAGGAAGACGGAAGGAAGGAAGGAAGGAAGGAAGGTAGACAGACAGACAAAGGAAGGAAGGAAGGTAGGTGGAGGAGAGAGAAAGGAAGGAGGGAGGGAGAGAGAGAAAGAGAAAGGAATAAAGAAAGATGGGGGGCCAGAGAGAGAAAGACAGAAAGAAAGATAGAAAGAAAGGTGGGGGGGCAGAGAGAGAAAGACAGAAAGAAAGGTGGGGGGGCAGAGAGAGAAAGACAGAAAGAAAGACAGAAAGAAAGATGGGGGGGCCAGAGAGAGAAAGACAGAAAGAAAGACAGAAAGAAAGGTGGGGGGGGCAGAGAGAGAAAGACAGAAAGAAAGAAAGGTGGGGGGGCCAGACAGAGAAAGAAAGAAAGAAAGAAAGAAAGGAAGGAAGGAAGGAAGGAAGGAAGGAAGGTGGGGCGGCCAGAGAGAGAAAGACAGAAAGAAAGAAAGGTGGGGGGGCCAGAGAGAGAAAGACAGAAAGAAAGACAGAAAGAAAAGTGGGGGGGGGGGGCAGAGAGAAAAAGACAGAAAGAAAGAGAGAAAGAAAGGTGGGGGGGCAGAGAGAGGGAGAGAGAAAGGGAAAAGAGAACAGAGAACTTACTGGAGCAGGGAAAGCCAGGCGACGTGGGCAAGCCAAATGCAGAAAGCCTAGCCCCTGTACTTAATCTTTGGGCGGGGCTTTCTCCTGCTGGCTTTTTTTGCTCTTAAAGGGAAAGCACCCGGTGGAGCCTATTCCTGCTGGCTCTCTGCAGGAACTTTCCCTTTAAGTATAAAAAGCTCAGGGCGGGCAGGGAGGGGGCGGGGCAGGCTCGGAGGCCAGCCGGAACGGCGTTCCTGCGCATTCCTGCTGAAATCGAGCCCTGCTTAGGGCTAACTTGAAGAGCATTCAGAAACTGCAGTTAGTGTAGAATTCTGTGGCTAGACTGCTGGTCAGGGCCAGCTACCTGGATCATGTGTGACCCTAATACTACAGAAATTACACTGGCTATTAATCTGGTCCTGAGCCCAATTCATGGTTTTGTCCTATATGGCTTGGGACCAGGATATCTGAAGAACCGTCTTCTCCCATACATTCCTGTCTGAAAATTAAGATCACAGGGAAAGGCCATCTTGTCCCACTAATCAAATAAGCTTGTCTGGTGGCGCACAAGAGAAGGGCTTTTTGGTGCCAGCCCCACAATTATGAAAAAAACTTCTTCAGGGAGGTGTGGCTGGCCCCATAACTTTCTATCTTCAGGAGGCAGTTGAAGACAGCTTTTATTTAGGACTGCATTTGACTAATAGAGTTAATGTATTTTTAATAATCTTTGTTTTACTATTTGTATTGTAAGCTGCCTTAAGTTCCCCAAGCTTGAAAGATGGCTAATAAAAGTTTTAAATAAATAAACAAAAATAAACTATTAAGACCCCTTCCATTAAAGGAAAACTTCTTACTTAGCAGAAGGGAATTACTGGATTCCACACATCCTGTTCAAGTAGGGTGGTTCCATATAGTAGTAAAGTTGGAACCAAAGTGATTTGTGTAACCGAAGGTAATTCTGGATCTATCCCATGTGAGGATCCTTCATATAACTGAGGCAACTGCACTTCATTAGGCAGCTTCCCAAAACCAATGTGAAAACTGGGTCTAAGATTCTGTTACTGAAGAATTCCTAATTCCCTGGCATCTATCTTATTTTTTGTAGCTCTGTGGCTGCTCTTGGGATTGCATCTGGCTTGCTATTTTTCAGAACTGAATAATGAGTGATCTATTCAACTCATATTTGTTTGCAACTGAATGTTAATTGCAAAGGGGTATCCATGTCTTTCTGGTTATAGCAAAATAAAACACACACACACACACACGAGACTACTATTGCAATAAATGTTAGTCTTTAAGATGCCACTGGAGTTTTATTTAACTGGAAGTTAGCTAGTTAATTACTTTAACTACCCTCTAATTACCAGTGGTTTGTATAGTGTTTAAAGACATTGAGGGAACTTATTGTGATCCCCTGACCCTTTGTCGGCTACAGGTCTTACTTTGGGTACTAAAAACACCATCTTCTAATCTTACTTTGGGTACTAAAAACATCAAAAAAAGAATGGCACAAAAAATTTATGTATCTGTATGTGACCTATATATATCTCTGCATTTGATGCTAAAAATGTAAAACAAAAGATTACTTTTTTGATGTATTAGTATTTGGGCTCTGGTTTGGCAAACAATTTTCTTATCAGTCAGGGGAACCAATAGGGAGAATAGCCTCCCATCTCTTGTCAGTCTATTTATATGACTCCTCTGTTTTTTCCACCTATCTTTCCACCATAAAAAAGACACAAACTGACAGAAATCATGTGAATTGTGTAATGTGTAAATGACACCCTAAAATAGCCTTTGTCAAAGGCTGAACCCATGTTATACCTGGAAAAGATCTGTATTTTAAATCTTAATGGTTGATAATGGTATTCCAAAATTCTGGGTTAAATTGCTTAGATTGTTCTAGCAGAAGCAGCCATGATTGAATTACTCTTTTAAGCTACACCCTGAGATCTACTGTGGCAATGCATAGATAAATTTCCTACACCACTGTGATATGTCAAGCAGGAGAGATTATCCATGACACTTTTTAGAAAAAGACAAATAGCACCAAGCTATTAATATATCCATGGCATACTTGTGTTTCTGTCAGGTGTAGACCTATATATGACTCCTTATGATCAACCTTTTTAGATATTTATTCCATAACTTCATGTTCTTAAAAATCTTTCATCCTAGTGTTATTCATAGTGGACCACAAGTTGGGTACACAGGCAGACTCTCAAGTTAAATAGGGCATTTATCTCCTATGTGTATAACGACAGTACTAAACAAAACTAACAAGATGTTAGCATTTGAAGTCCAAGTACAACTTTTGCCACATTCACTCATATAAGTACTGTTTATTTACTGCGAGCTTTTGAGAGAATTAATAAGCTCTAGAACCTTTCAATGGATAGATATTTGCTGCTTACGCACTTTTTTGCTTCATACAGTGATTCACAGTCAATATTATTCACTCTTACAACCTCCATTCAAGATAGATTCTCATTCATGGTTTGAAAATTATGTCATCAAAGCCAAGAGACACAATGGCTTGAAAGAATCGTTGTGGGAAAGTTGTATTTTTAAAAATGTAAGTTTTATATAGTACCCAGGAATAAGGCCCATTGTGGAAATAAATACAATGGGCTCTAGAAAGAGGCTTTGGGTGGGTGCCCTGGCCTTGGGCACTCAGCATCAATTTGATGTGGCGATCTCAACAGCATATAATGACACAGACTCCACCATTTTCTCCAGGGGTATTGATCACTGCCATCTGAAGAGCAGCTGTAATTCTAAATGATCTCCAGTCCTCACCTGGAGATTGGCAACAATGGTGCCCCAGAAGGAAATAGCTGATTTGGAGGGTGAAGTCTATGGCATCGTACCGGTCTGAGGTTCCACCCCTCCTCAAACTCCACCCTCTCCAGGCTCCACCTCTCAAATCTCCAGGAATGTCTCAGCCTGGGGGTGGCAACCCTATCTCCTTCCCAGCCAACCATCAAACTACTATTATCTGCCCCTCTGACTTCAGCTTTCCATCTCCTCTCCTCTCCCTCCTGAAGAGCAGTTGTAATTCTGAGTGATCTCCAGCCCTCACCTGGAGATTGGTAAAAATGGTTCCCCAGGAGGAAATGGCTAGTTTGGAGAGTGGAGTCTATGGGATCTGAGGTCCCACCCCTCCTCAAACCTTACCCTCTCCAGGTTCCACCCCTCAATCTCCAGGAATTTCCCAACCTGGAGTTGTCAACCCTATCTCCTTCTCAGCAAATCATCAACCTACCTTTATTTGCCCCTCTGACTTCAGTTTTACATCTCACCCTCCCCCCCTGCAGCCTCTACTGTGCTCTGAAGCCCTGACTGCTACTTCACATTGGCTGTCATAGGGGAGCCATCTCAGCAAGGTATAAGGTCATGGAGTCCACCATTTTCTCCAGGGGAACTGATCTCTGCCATCTGGAGAGCAGTTGTAATTCTGAGTGATCTCCAGCCCTCCTCTGGAAATTGGCAACAATGGTTCTCCAGGAGGAAAAGTAGTCTTTCTCCACAGTGGGGACCAAAGCAGCTTACATCAGTCTCCTCTCTCCCTTTTGATCTGCACAACAATCCTGTGAGGTAGGTTAGCCTGAAAGTCTGTGACTGGTCCAAAATCACCCACTAAGTTTCCCCAGCAAGAACCTGGGTCTGGCAGACCCTGCTCTGAAGTGCTAAGTGCAACACCACACTGGCTGTGGTATCGCGTGGTATCACAACTGAACTCCAGACAACAGATCTCTCCCCCCCCCCCCAGATAAAATAACTGCTATGGAGGGTGGAGTCTATGGCATTCTATTCAGCTGAGGCCTCTCTCCTCCCCAAGCCCTGGCTTCCATAGACTTCAGCACAAAATCTTCAGGAATTTCCCAACCTGGAGCTGGCAACCCTAGACAAGACTGGCCCCAATGAGTATCCCACAAAGGCCTGAAAAGGGCTTCATTCCTTTGTCTTTTTACTGACAGAACCAAGCTTGGTTGCCTAGCAACAGCCACTGAGGGAAAAGTTAGTCCCACAGGAGCCAAGCAGAAGTGTCTTCATCAGGAAAGACAGCTGTTTTGGCAGTTATTCTGACAGGGAACTGTGGCTGAAGCAGCAGTGGGTGGGGAAGTAGACCCAGCACCCAGCCAATGGCATGCAATTAATCTTGAGTGATGGTTGATGGGCCATTGGCTGATGGAGAGCACAGTACAGCCAATGGGAGAGCTGGAAATGGCCAACACGTTCAGAGAATTATATTTATAAGATGATGAAATCATTCCAGGTTCTAACAGAATTGCCCACTTTCCTGGAAAAGGGGGCAGGTGCCATGAGGAGCAGTGCTCAGAAGAACAACAGGTTGTTCTGTGATAAATTAAAACTCTCCTAAGTTGTCTCTGCTTCATTCCTCTAAACAGAAAGTGATGGAAGTATCAGTAGTATTCAATTAGAAAATGTCCTTCTCCAGTAAAGGTCCAAATTAAACCACAGGTTCTATGACTCTTGAGTATTAAGCATAGGACTGACCTGAAGAATATTGTAGTGAGTGCTCAGAAACAAACATCTATAATAATGAATTCCCATAAATATTTTTGATCATCTGATGCCATCCAGGCTATCCATGGAGCCACAGTATTTTAGAAATTCCTGGAGCACCATAATGCATATAACAACTCCAGGCAATTCAATGTCCCATTCCTTCATTTAATAGTACAAATGTGTGAAACAAGGTCCATCATTTTTGGGAACAAAGTAAATTTCATAAAGGTGAAGAAGCCATACTTCTAATGTACAACATAGCCCGTTCTTACAAGTTTTTCTTTCTACATTCCATCTTGTAACAAATGCTTCATATATAATACATATGTGTGTATACACTCAGAGAGACAAAAGCTAAGTAATATCATCTAGTAAATATGTATAATCATAATACACAGCAGGTGTAAAGGGGATTTCAGTGAAACCAAACAGCCATTCTGTCTCTAGCTACAACAGTGGGACAATGTCTGAAATCTAAAATCCTTTGATAGGTTGATGTTGGAACAGCAAAAGTGGATTAGGATTCCACTGGGTAGGTGTGCATTTTGGCATCCCACATTGCATTAAAGAGGATAAAAATCCAGGAAGCAAGCAACGGTTGTCAGAAAAGTTTAAAACAGAATTTCCGTATAGATGAAAT
This sequence comes from Lepidodactylus listeri, assembly GCA_029233225.1. Classification (NCBI taxonomy): domain Eukaryota; kingdom Metazoa; phylum Chordata; class Lepidosauria; order Squamata; family Gekkonidae; genus Lepidodactylus; species Lepidodactylus listeri. The sequence continues at coordinate 108,640,614 of JARCFY010000001.1, read as the reverse complement.
TTACCACTAATGTTTTGCCCCTTGCTGATGGAAAGAGAAGCTGTATAATGTGTTAGGACACCTTCAGTTTTTAAAGAACATGCTTACAGAGGTGTTGTGCCACTTTGAAAAAAAGGCGAGTACCTACTGTTATGTTATCCTATTATTTGTAACCTAGTGAAAACACTATTATAGGACAATAGCTCCAATGACAATTATAATGTACAAAGGCAGCTTTGTGGGGGCTTTGATTGGAATCAGGGCCATGGAAATGGAGAACAGGATCAGCTCCTTCTTCATGCACTACTTTCCCAAACTGAAATTTCACCATCACCACCCCAGTATTGGAAGCTGTCTCTGTTATGTATTGAAATTATCACTGCTGCAGCTGCTGACCAAGAGCGAGCCCCCCCCCCCAACAGTGAGCAGCCGGATCGCTGGGAGGAGGAATGACCAGCACAAGCCACTACAGACCTTCCAGACTCTGTTCCTGCCACACAGGACTCCAGAGCAGTTCCGGCCTCACTGGGCCCAGCTCCGGTGTCGCCTTCACCCCCACAAGAGCCCCGGCGTTCTTAGAGGGAGCAATGCAGGCCAGTGTACCTTGAGAACTATGTGGGTTAAGGTGCTTGGGAACTGAGGGGGGAGGGGTGTTATCAGGGTCGGCCCCAGGTTTTTTTGCACACTGGGCAAGGATACCTTCTGGTGCCCACCTATTTTCAAAAATAAATGCATTTTAGGAAGAATGAAAAACACAAAATTTGAAATTGCTAATTTCTTTTTTTTTTTAATTGTGAGAACAAGTAATACAATCTCTGATTTTCTCAAACAGAAAAACACAAATAACAAAGCATTTTGATAAATCCTGTTAATTGTGATGTTGACATTTAAGTCTCTCAGAAACACATTGGGATGCATCATGAAGGGGATGCAGTGAGAAAGGAGCTGGCAAAAATTGCCCCCGATGAGCTCATGTGGGGCGGGGGGGGGGGGTTACTTCCAATTTTCCACTTAAGTTGCAGCTCACTCCAGTAGCATAACATCCCATTCTGTTCCTGAGAGTCTTCTGAATTTCAGGAGCAGTTTTGGCCCTTTGAGATCTATACAAATCAAAAGCGTTATTGAAGGGACACCTGCTTGTCAAAATGTAGACATGGGGGTGAAAGGGGAGCAGCACCCTTAAGTAAAAAAGGACAGATGCATCCAGAATACCTTTTCCACAACAGTCGCACCAAAAGCTTTTATGGTCTGCCCACAACCACCATTGTGTGCCTTCCCAGAGCAATCCCGGAGGAAAATCAGCTGCGTCTCCATGGCAGCCAGCAACCTGAGAGCAACCCAGCATGGTGGGTTTTGACCGGGCGCCCCTTCATGCCTTTCCCGTGCACACCAGAAGAGATGAACTGAACTCGCCCTCTGCTGGAGGCAGAGCCTGGGGAGGATAGGGACCTCCTCGGTGGGGCGCAAGGCCACAGAGTCAGTCCGCCCTCCCAAAGTGGCCCTTCCCTCCAGGGGGAACTGACCTCTGTCATCCGGAGAAGAGGTATGATTTCAGGGGGAGAGATCCCCAGGCCCTACCGGGAGGCTATAGCAACCCGGCGGTGAGTATGAGGGGGAGGAGCTGCTCCGGCTGGCCCTGGCTGGGCTGGGCAGCCATGGGGCAGCGTGCAGAGGTGGGGTGCAGGAGCCCAGGCGAAAGGTGCAGTGGGCACAAAAGGAGCAGCATCGGAAAGGCAGATGAGGGGAGGGGCACGCTCGCTCTGCACCTTTCCTGCTCTTTCTGGCAGATTGGGGTGCAAGGGAGGTAAGAAAGGGCATGAGGAAGGGAGGGAAGGGGGGGAGAGAGCCATGTTGGGGCCAGGCAGGCGGGCGGTGGTGGCAAGGGCCTTGCTGCGTCCCTCAGAGATCCATACCCTAGGCCATCGCCGAGGTTGGCCTAATGGACGAGCCGGCCCTAGGTGTTATGTATTGGGGCTGGAATGACACAAGATTGTCTATCAGAGATGGGCTGAGGTTGGAGCTCCAGAATAGCCCACCAGGACTCTAGAGGTGACTAGTGAGGAAGTAATGTAATGTAAATAGCTATTGTTGGGAGTTGGGTGTGGTATGTGCATGCTATAAAAACAGGGATTTTGCCCTGGAGTTTCATCTTGTACTAGCTGAAATCACTTAATAAAGTAGAGCTGATCATTAGCTGTGGGTCTGCACTTCCATGGAATCCAGTATTTAACAGTTCCCATACCTATATGTTTTCCCCATTTGTGTTTGTGACTGATGTCCAGGAAAATGGCAGGGGAGAAAAGATTTAATGCCACCCTCCTAGCACTGTGGTTCTGATCTGAATTGGAACTTGTCCCACCCACTCCTGCTCAGAACACAATAAAAGAACTCAGATCTACTCTATTGTATCTGGCCCAGGGAGCTTTGACTCTTGAAAGCTCATACTCTACAAATCCTGTTGGTCTCTAAGGTGCGACTGGACTCTAATATAACTTAATTGTCATAACTTCTCCAAAGAATTCTAGGAGTCGTTACTTGATGAGGATGCTGACAATTCTCCATCAGACAACACAAAGCCACCACACAGAAGTACAGTGTTTTGTGCTCCACAGGGAGAAGGAATTAAGGTCCTCTCCAATGTGTAGCAAGGAAGATTCTCCAGTGCATCAAGACCTGTAAATGCCCACCATCATTCACAATTTGTTTGCAGCATCCAAGAATGTCATCAGCACTGGAAAGAATTCAGGAGGGACTGTAGCTCAGTGGTAGAGTGTCTGTTTTGTATGTAGAAGGTGTCTGGTTCAAGTCCCAGCATCTCAGGTCAAATTATCAGGTTGCAGGTAATATGAAAGAGCCTAGAGAACACTCAGAACAGACAATATTGACCTTGAGAGAGCAGTGGTCTGACTCATGCGTTCAGTTTTCCTTGTGCCCTTTCCAACTTGTTGGCAGAAGGGCTCGCAATATCCTGGAGCCAGCACTGAAGAGAATGATCATGAAGCCACTTGTTCTAAGAACACAAACAGTTTCCATGCCTCTACTGAGTTGGTTTACAGTCTGACAGCTGAATCCTGAACCATGCTGTGCTGATATAGTGTTTGTATGCATTTTCCTAAGCCAACAGCTACAACAGTACGGTATTACAAATCATGACATTATGCCAGTAATGCCAGTAATTACACCAGCACAAATGCTTCGCATTGGGCTGCCAGGAATTGGCTTAATCCACGTTCACACAAACTGTCTCTTCACCTTCATAAGCCTGTAACTCACTTTTATCCCATTCCTGTTCTCAGGAGTTTTTAGAGGCAGTGGAATTTGCAGATATTAATCATACTATGTACTTGCAGCTCTTTTTTCCTCACAGCTTTTCAGATATATATATATATATTCACCCTTGCAAAAAATATCACCTGGCACACACACACACACACACACAGTGGGTCTATTAAGGCTCTAAAGTCTCTCACCACACCCATTCAAGATTTTTTTTAAAAAACTGCACCCAGAATGTACTAAACAGGTAATGGTAAAATTCATTTTTACTTGCTAAATATGGAGACTATTTGCAAGTTAAGCTAAACCCGCTTCCTCTATTTATTTTAGGATGTTATTGCATTTAGTTGTGTGCATAATAGAACTGCCTAAACTTTAAAGTGACTGTTGTTGAATTGGTTTGGTTTTTTGTTTTTTTTTAAATCAAGCTATCAAAGCAGGAGAAAGAGAGAGAGAGAGAGAAATGGAAATATGGATAGATTTTTAAACTGGCATGTGATGCTACTGCCCCCTGGTGGATTTTCAGAGTACATTCCTTACACTGGTTCCTTTCTCCCTTTTCTTTTAATAAAGCATCACATCTAAAGCTCTTCTCTCAAAGGAAGCCTACAATCATCAATCATGCCAAGACATGTCATGGGCACACACAGCTTAACAGAACCCATCTGTAAGCAAGAAATACCATCACATCTGAATCAGAAATTACTTTTAAAATATGAGATTTTTTGCAATCCTTAGCAGGTATAATAAGAATTCTACTCAAGAGTAGTCAGTGGAGCTTACTCCCAGGAAAGTTTTCTTAGGATGGCAATGACATTCTCTTAAGTTACACCTCTTCACATCACCTAGCCGCCCTGAGCCTGCTCGCGGGGAGGGTGGGGTATAAATAAACTAAATAAATAAATAATTCTTCTGTCTAATGGCAAATTCTTTTGTACACACTTGATTCTAGAATACAATTACATCAGACAGCTACAAAAGTTACGTTTACCAAAGGTAGTTCATGCTAATAAGAAGAAGATGAGTATAACTGAATTAGGTTGCAACCTGATATGCATTTACTTCACTATAAGTCCCATAGAATTCACAGGGACTTGCTTCTAACGTGCTTAAGATGGGGCTGGTTGAGGATATGTATTTTGTTCGGTGAGTAATGTGTGTAATGAGTAATGTGTGTCCTTTTTGCTAGTGCTTGTGTGCCACAATCCAAGAGTTCTGTGCATGCAAGGAAACCACACACAGAGCTGGGGATTTCCCTATAGTTTTTCGTCACTGCAGTTCCCACATCTGATGTGTCAAGGCAATTTTATAACCAGCCTCTCGACAAGTACTGTATACTGTATGCAATCTTGTACTAATCATGATCCAGTCACAACAACACTCCAAAAGTTCCCCATTAAATGAAAATCATTTCTTATCTCTAGAACCAACGGAAGCTTTCTAATCTAACATTTTGGCACCTCAATGTCTGGTTGCATTTTCTGGGTGGCACAAGGGGAGGGAGCAGCAAATGAGTGGTGGCAAGAGTAACTGCAGATATATGCATGAAAGCAACCTTGCTCGACCAGAACTGTTCCCTCAAAAATGGATCATACTGATTTGGCAATTTCCCCCCCTTTTGTGCTTGCCATTTCCATTTTCTGCCAATAACTGCATTATCTTACTGACTCAAGGAGGGTTTGTGTCCTAGTTACCTGAGCTGTTCTGTTATCTGAGGCTCCAGGGAAACCACTTGTATCTGCCACCAGACAGGTCTTGCAGACAGGGAGCCACAGAGGTTACAGGTTGTCCTGTTTCTGCCAGCAAAATCACCTGCCAGATCTCTTGCTCTGCAGGTGAACACATGAACCTGCTGCTTTATACTGGATCATACCCTTGGTCCATCAGATTTAGAATTGCCTACTCGGCCTCTCCAGGGTCTCAGCCAGAGGTCTTTCACTTCACCTACAGGCAGATCTTTTTTAAATGGAGATGCCAAGGATTAAACCTTCTGTATGCCAAACAGATGCTCTACCACTGAACCACAAGGTGACAGAAGAAAACCCTATGCTTGTACTAGCTGGTAGGCCAGCAGGGCTGCAGTAACTGGGAGAACAAAGACTTCTCCCAGTGATGAGCAAACTCCCTGCCTGAGGGTTGCAATGCCACACTGGATCTCTACATCAAATGTTTTTGCTGTAGAGTCCAAACTGATGTGATCAACAGACACCATTACATACAAAAGAATTTCAACCATGCTCAAAGACAACTCTCAAATAATGCTTTTTACAAACAACTGGACTCAGATCCTACACAAGAATACAAAAATGAACAAAACAAGATTATAAAGGAATTACTCCTGCACATTCAGGAACATATCCTTTCAGACACACCACAGGAACGTTGACCAGGTGTACTGAAGGATGATAAGGAAATGGCTGAGAAGCTGAATGCATTTTTTGCCTCTGTCTTCACTGTGGAAGATGAGAAGTGCTTGCCCACTCCAGAACCACTGATTTCGGGAGGGGTGTTGAAAGACCTGAGTCAGACTGAGGTGACGAGAGAGAAGGTCCTACAACTGATAGACAACTTAAAAACCAATAAATCACCAGACCCGGATGGCATACATCTGAGAGTGCTGAAAGAATTCAAATGTGAACATTGGCTTCTCTTATGTTCTTATGTTCAGGTACCTTCTACCCAAAATACACAAACCTGGCAACCCAGGATGCCCCATTGTCTCAAGCATAGGCACTATCACCATGGGGGTATCTAGATACATGGACTCTGTTCTAACATCCTATGCCATTAGTGCTCCTAGTTATGTCTGCAACACCATAGACTTTCTGAGTAAAATACAACAGAATACTGTTTTAGTCACCATGGATGTGGAATCTCTGTATGCCAACATCCTGCACAAAGATGGATTACACGCCATAAGGAACATGATTTCTTACAACATCACAGCTGACTTTGCCACCAAACTTGTGCCATTTAGTTCTCACCCATAACCACTTCAAATTTAGTGACAACTTGTTCCTTCAGATCAGTGGTACAGCCAGGACCACCCACATGGCCCCACTGAATGCTAACACCTTTCTAAACTCCTACCCACTCACACCTCTCTTATATCTGCAAATATATTGATGACATCTTTATTGTCTGGACACTTGGTAAAGAAGCCCTGGACGTATTCCACCAGACTTTTACTCCACCATCAACCTGATAATGAACTAAAATATGCAAGAAATATATTTTCTGGACAGTACTGTAAAATACACAATAGACACATAGACACCACCTTATGCCAGAAACCTGCTGACCAACAAACATATCTACATGCCTCCAGCTACCATCCTAAACATACCAAACAATTCATTGTATAGAGTCAGGCTCTATGCTACAGCTGCATCTGCTACAGTCCAACAGACAGAGATTCTCACCTGAAGGATCTACAACAAACCCTTTGGAACTAAAATATCCACCTGATGAAGTCAAGAAACAGATTAACAAAACCAAAATCATACCCAGAGAAAACCTATTGCAAGACACGCCCAAAATAACATATAATAACAGAACAACAATAAATAACAGATAATAACAGAACAACAACTAGTGGTCACATATAGCTCTCAATTCAAAACTGTTCAATGCATTATCAGCAACATATAGTCTCTACTGGATAATGACAGTTCTCTTTCACAAGTACTGGGGTGCAAACCTTTTCTTGCACACAAACAGACCCCCAATTTTAAACAACTCACCCACAATAATACAACATCTAATTTGAACATGGACACTGGGACCAGAGCTTGCAGTAAACCCAGATGCCAACTTTGCTGCCACATACACCCAGATAACACATTCACTGGACCTAACAACATCAACTACACCATCTCAGGCACATTCACTTGCTCATCTTCTAACACTGAATGTGCCATTAAATGTCAACAATGCCCTTCAGTTCCCTACATACGGCTATTAGGTTAAACCCTGTGCCAAAGGATAAATGGATACAAATCTGACATCAAGAATCACAAAACTGAGAAACTTGTAAGAGAACATTTCAACATCCCAGGGCACTCAAAGTAGCTGTTTTATTGCAAAGGAATTTCATAAATAGCCTGGGACAGACAGACAGACATATTTATTGCATGTAGCCAAAGGCCATCACAAAAGAAAATTAAGAATATAGAGGTAAAGGGTCAAACATGATTGCAAGAGTGGTTTTAAAAATTGTTAGAAATAAAATGCAATTAATTATATACAGTAAAATTATATATCTCAAAGATATATCCAGTTAGACAGATTCATTTACTGAAGCAGCGATCTTGGACCTAATTTTCCTTGCAGCCAGGGCAAAAAGTGAAACTCTATAGGTAACAAACAGATGGGTGTCAGATAATAGAAAGACCAATTTATCCAAATCAGAGGGGAGATTTTGTCCCTTTAACAGGAAATTGCTGAATTATACATTATTACAGCACTCAGGACAATGGAGCCCCCAGGGCTTAACAGAGATATTGAGTTGTTATCTGCACATGCTAAGTCACTCAGTTCTCACTTAGGCTGTGGTCACATGGCCCCTTTAAATCCGGGAGCCCTCCAGATTTAAAAGGGCCATGGTTTTTTAGCTTGGGTTGGGATGCTTACACGTCCCAACCCCAGCAGGCAAAGGCAAAGGCGGCGGCGGCAACGGCAGCATCCCTGGAGGCGTACGGTGATGGAGGAAGTGGAGGAGGAGGCAAGCGGTGGCAGCAACATCAGAGGAGGCGAGTGGCGGCGAGCTGCGGCGGCAACAGCAGTGGAGGCAACGGCGGAGGAGGAGAGGAGCGGCGGTGGCAACAGTGGTGGTGGGGGAGGCACCCTTCCCTGAGCCACGCCAGCCGCCTGGTAAGTTTGGGGGGGGTTCCCTTTTACACTTGGGCGCTTGACTGCCCAAGTGCCCAAGTGTAAAAGGGGAAAAAATGGCAGACGAGACCATCTGGACAGCCCTCTCTTGCAATGATTGTGACAGAGGGCTGCCCAGATGGCTCAAATGCAGGTTCCTTCCGCGACTCCTGGGAAAACACTTGATTTTCCTGGGGTCAGAAAATGCGGGAGGAACCCGCATTCGAGCCCGCTTCGGCACAGGACTAGCCATGGCCGTTGTGAATGGTCCCTTTAAATGCGGGAGGAAACAGCCCTTCCTCCTACATTAAAGGGCCATGTGACCGCAGACTTATACTCAGAATTAAACACTGTTGGTCTTTATGGTGTCACTGGACTCAGACTTACTTCTCACATCTGTTTGTTAACTCTTTTATTATCTGTATGCGAATTTGCTGCTATTCACAGGTGTTACCAACTGCTTTAATCGAATCTTAACTATACTTATCACTCAGTTACTTATGCACCTAGACTCTAATTAGCCCTTCCTGACAACTTAACCAGTTTGGTTAAGAGCCAGTTTGGTGTAGTGGTTAAGTGCACGGACTCTATTCTGGGAGAACCGGGTTTGATTCCCCACTCCTCCACTTGCACTTGGCTGGATGACCTTGGGCAAGCCATAGCTCTGTACCAGCTGTTCTCTCAAGGACAGCTTGGGAAAGAGTTCTCTCAGCTCCACCTACCTCACAGGGTGTCTGTTGTGGGGAGGGGGAGGGAAAGGAGTTTGTAAGCCGCTCTGAGACTCCAAGTGAGTGAAGGGCGGGGTATAAATCCAATCTCTTCTTCTTCTTCTTCTTCTTCTTAACTCCCCCCCACACCTATATATAATGATTGAGGAAATCTTGTTTCAATGTATCTGAAGAAGTGTGTATGCACATGAAAGCTCATACCCAGAATTAAACTTTGCTAGTCTTAAAGGTGCCGCTGGACTCAAACTTTGTTCCCTGACTGCTAATTAGTGATTTGAATAGAGGGGTGTTTACCTATCTCTGGCTATATGTCTCAGCCCTTGTCTATTATTACAGTGTCCTTCAAAATCTTGTTTTCATTATGGATTCTTGTTTATTCTCTCTCGCTCTCGCTCGCTCGCTCTGTGTGTGTGTGTGTGTTACAGTTAGATAAAGTGAAAATGACTAGTTCCTCACAGTCCTGTCTTTAAAGGATGCCTTTGAGTCCAACTATATTGACATGTGACACAAGTTGGGTCAAAGTCCCCCAACATGATTTACATTGTACAACATGATCTACTGTTGGGGAACTGTTGCTCACTGTGGTTTGAAGCACTGTGAGGGGAGATGAGGGGCTTCTGCATTCATTCCAGTGCCATTTTTCATAGAGGGAATGTCAGCAGGGGGTTGCTTGCCCCTTCTTCAGTCTCCATGTGTCTTCAAGTCACATGATCCAAGAACATGTGAAACCCAAAGAAGGGGCAAACAGGCCACTCCACAGCAGTTTCCACTATGGAAAATAGCATGGGAGTGAAGGCAGAAGCTGATGGGACTCCCCTTTGTAGCACTCCACTCCTCACTAAGCAACAGAGCATGTTTTAAGGTAAATCTCCCATGAATGTGACTGTGTCAGGTCAGAGGAGTCCTGGCTTGACTTGTGTCACATGTCACATATAGCTAGGATCTCTATTTACCCTCATTCCCTTTGCAGTAACAAACTCCTACCAGCCATGGCTACATTGCTCATCCATCTCAGCATTTGCAGACAAAATGTGCGTGTGCATGCATGCACACATGCACGTGCGCGCACACACATTCATGTATAAGGACAAAAGTAGGGGTGCTTTAAAGCATAAGAAAATCCTTAAGTAGCTTGAGAAAGGTATGCCTTTTTGCGTTTCATTTTTCTTAGAGTTACCTAAGAAAGGTCAAAGGGGAAATAAAATGAAAATTAGCAAATACTGATATAATTTCATGGAGGTTAAACTAATCAGTGGCTGGCCAGGCTTGGACAGAACACCTATTAGGAGTCTCACATTTCTCTGTGGGTGAGTCACACATTACAAAGACATTTTCTGGAGTCCATGTCTCCCAAGAACATGCAGGCCCAGTTTAGATTTGGCCTGTGGCATGTGAGGAAACAATGCTTAAAGTCCTCCTGTCCATTTCCCCAATCTGAAAAGGCCCCAGACAACTATTGTTTGTAGAAACTTATGTGTACCTATCAATACATGTAAGTTTTGTGGTAAATAGCTGCTCCCTGGGGCCATTGGGAAAGTGGCACCCTCTCCTTGTCCACTACAGTTCCAAAGTGGACCTGTCCACACCTAGGAGACACAGAACTCCCCAACACATTTTTAATGTATAAATTGGCTCTGATCAGGCACTTGATGCAATTAAAAGGCAAAAAAAAGGCTGTCCTTCAGATTAAAGTGTTGTGGGGTTTTGTGATCGGGGGGGGGGGGAGAAGGAATCCTGATAAATAGCATATTTGAGCCAATGTCTTTAAAGAGCTTGTTTTAGCCTTTAATGGATAAATGCTTAGTAGTAGCGGCTTTTCTGTGATTTTGACGGGGGGAAGCTGCATCTGTTTTTCAAATTGCTTTAAAAAGCATAACTGCCTTCTTTGTGTCAGGCACAAACAACTTAAAGCTATCAGATCCTTTTAAAAATAAAATGGATTGAAGCTGAACTCCTACAGCTAAAGGCAATTCCAAATGGAAGAGCACATGTGAACCTCTCTTTTATGGCTGATTCAGGAAAGAACTGAGAGAAAAATAGAATGTATATTTGTGTTGGGATCTGATTTTTTTAAAGCTGATACATGTGTCGAGAAGTAAAAACATTTTAAATTAAAAACCCAATACTATGAAGACCCACGTGACTTATGTAAACACAGTGGGACACATATTTTTACTCTCATTTTACTTGAATTCAAATTAATTTCAAGGTATAAGAATTCGCAGTTGCAAATTGTACTTTTTGGTAAGAAGTTTTGGAATTCATACTTAACTGAACTTCATATCAACCAGTCTGCATTTATGATGAGTAAAATTGAAAGTCAGTTAAATGTCCTAGATAAAAGGGAATTTTGTGTGTGAACAATCTCCAAAATGATTATTTCAGAGATTAATCATGCACTCATGGTGTTTTTTCAAAAAAAAATGCCAGGCTATCCCTAAACAGCACTGGATTATCGCTTTATACTTATTGGCAACAGCAAGGCTGGTACGTGCAAGTATGGAAGTTGAAACTTAGACCATTAGAAACAAAGTGGTTAAACAAAGTAAAATAAATGTTTAAATTATTGATGTTACTTTTTTTTAAAAAAAAATCAAGATATTGAATGGGTAGCCAGATTCTGGGATGTGGTGATTCTAAGGATTAAAAAAGAGTTGCAGAAAGATGTGAACAGTTAGCTAGTTAAGTATGTGTTTGATAACTAATTGAAATATTATGTTGGCATGTTTGTTTACCTTGATTTGTTGTTTGCTATTCTTAAAAGTAAAACAAATAATAACATAGTCCAAGATCTCAGCTCGATTTCATATATTTTAAATCTAGGTTGACGGGTTCGGATGATCATTTTGACAGAATAACAACATTGTCTTGTGGCACTTAAAGATGGGCAAATCTATTGGCACTAAGCTTTGGTGGACGAACTCCAGCCCCATTCATTCGATGTAGAGCAGATTGTAATATAACACAAGTCAATGCTGTTGATCATAGGGAGGGACACTTGGGCACTTCCACTGCATGTTTGCATCATGTAGATGACTTAGCAAACATGTGGAGGCTAGTGGTGGGGCCAGGATGCTCATATGCATTCTCCCTCCCCTTGTGGGGGGGTCAACATGTACATAGGTTGCCTGCACAAAGTTAGAGGAATTTCACACAGCCAATATGTTCCGTTTCGGGAACTCTTCAGTAACAGTTTCTGTCAGGCATTTCACACAGAACCGTATTAGTACCGGTTCCCTAACAGAACATTCTGGCCCTTTCACACAGAAACGTGCCTCTCCCGTTGGGGAAGCGTTCCTGAGCCGGTTTACCTTGAAACCTCCTCCCAAGCATTCTTCAGTTCCTCTACTGGTCCTGAAGCGCTGTGTGAAATGCTGACGAGTGTTTTCGTGCCTCTTTTCGCCGCGCGGGCAATCTCCATGAATTTTTTTTTTAACAGCCAATTCAGGCTGAGTCTTAAAATGCCATGTGTGTGTGTGAGAGAGAGAGAGAGAGATCCAGGCTGAGTCTTAAAATGTGGGGGGTGAGAGAGAGAGATCCAGGCTGAGTCTTAAAACACTGTGTGTGTGTGTGTGTGTGTGTGTGAGAGAGAGAGAGAGAGAGAGAGAGAGAGAGAGAGAGAGAGAGTGATCCAAGCTGAGTCTTAGGCCGTGGTCACACGGCAGCCTAACCCCGGATAAAATCCTGCTGGGATTTTATCTGGGAGTCTTTTCTTCGGGTTGGGATGTTCAAACATCCCAACCCCGCTGGTGGCGGAGGCAGCTGCTGGCAGCGGAGGTGGCTGGCAGGTGGCAGAGGTGGCTGGCAGTGGCAGTTGGCAGTGGCAGCAGCCACTGGCAGCAGTGGCAATGGCCGGGGGAGACAACCTTCCCCGAGCCCTGTCAGCCACCGCCTGGTAAGAACCGGGGGAGAAACTGGGGGGGCAGGCAGTGGCATCCAGCGGGGCTCAGAGTGGAGCGGGGTTTTTTCCCTTTTTGCACTGGGGCGCTTGAGTGCTCAAGCACCCAAGTGCAAAAAAGGAGGGGAGAAGGGAGGGACAATCAGACAGCCCTCTCTCACAATCATTGCGAGAGAGGACTGTCCAGATCGGATCAATCACGGGTTCCTCGTGCAACCACCAGGAAAATACTTGATTTTCAGAAAAAATGGGAGGAACCTGCAATTGAGCCTGTTTCAGCGCAGGAGTTGTCCCGGCCGGTCTGATCAGTCCCTTTAAATGCGGGAGGAAACAGCAGAGAGAGAGAGAGAGAAATCCATGCTGAGTCTTAGGCCATGGTCACATGGCAGCCTAACCTCGGATAAAATCCTGCTGTGATTTTATCTGGGAGTCTTTTCTTCGGGTTGTGATGTTCAAACATCCCAACCCCGTTGGCGGCGGAGGCAGCAGCTGGCAGCGGAGGTGGCTGGCAGGCGGCGGAGGTGGCTGGCAGCGGTGGCAGCTACAGAAGTGGCTGGCACCGGCGGTGGAGGTGGCAGAGGTGGCTGGTGGCAAAGGTGGCTTGCGGTGGCAGTTGGCAGTGGTGGCAGCCACTGGCAGCAGTGGCAACGGCCGGGGGAGACTACCTTCCCCAAGCCCTGCCGGCCACCACCTGGTAAGAACCTTGGGGGGGCAGGCAGTGGCGGCCAGCGGGGCTCAGAGTGGAGCGGGGTTTTTTCCCTTTTTGCACTGGGGCGCTTGAGTGCCTAAGCACCCAAGTGCAAAAAAAGGGGGGAAGGGAAAAACAATCAGACAGCCCTCTCTCGCAATCATTGCGAGAGAGGACTGTCCAGATCGGATCAATCACGGGTTCCTCGTGCAACCACCAGGAAAATACTTGATTTTCAGAAAAAATGGGAGGAACCTGCAATTGAGCCTGTTTCAGCGCAGGAGTTGTCCCGGCCGGTCTGATCAGTCCCTTTAAATGCGGGAGGAAACAGCAGAGAGAGAGAGAGAGAAATCCATGCTGAGTCTTAGGCCATGGTCACATGGCAGCCTAACCTCGGATAAAATCCTGCTGTGATTTTATCTGGGAGTCTTTTCTTCGGGTTGTGATGTTCAAACATCCCAACCCCGTTGGCGGCGGAGGCAGCAGCTGGCAGCGGAGGTGGCTGGCAGGCGGCGGAGGTGGCTGGCAGCGGAGGCAGCTACAGAAGTGGCTGGCACCGGCGGTGGAGGTGGCAGAGGTGGCTGGTGGCAGAGGTGGCTTGCGGTGGCAGTTGGCAGTGGTGGCAGCCACTGGCAGCAGTGGCAACGGCCGGGGGAGACTACCTTCCCCAAGCCCTGCCGGCCACCACCTGGTAAGAACCTTGGGGGGGCAGGCAGTGGCGGCCAGCGGGGCTCAGAGTGGAGCGGGGTTTTTTCCCTTTTTGCACTGGAGCGCTTGAGTGCCTAAGCACCCAAGTGCAAAAAAAGGGGGGAAGGGAAAAACAATCAGACAGCCCTCTCTCGCAATCATTGCAAGAGAGGGCTGTCCAGATCGGATCAATCGCGGGTTCCTCGTGCGACCACCAGGAAAATACTTGATTTTCGGAAAAAAGGGGAGGAACCCGCAATTGAGCCCACTTCGGCGCAGGAGTTGTCCCAGCAGGTCTGATCAGTCCCTTTAAATGCGGGAGGAAACAGCAGAGAGAGAGAGAGAAATCCATGCTGAGTCTTAAAATGCGGGGGAGGGGGTGAGAGAGATCAAAGTGCAGGCTGAGTCTTAAAATGCTCTGTGTGTGTGTGTGTGTGTGTGTGTGTGTGTATGAAAAAGAGGCTTGAAAAGAAAGTGGCAGTCTGAAATGACAAACCGCTTCAAAGATGGCTCCAAAACGGTAGGGGAAGGGCTGTCTGAAATGGCCGTCACTGAACCGGTTTATTCCAAGCTGGTTCAGTAACGTTTTTAAAGGTATAGTGTGCAATTCCCCTAAGTCTCTGTCTGCCTTCAAAGTCTGCTCATTGTGTTCCTGTCTCTATTTCCACTTCTGTTTACTGACACCAGCAGAAATATACCTCTGTAATAACATTTTTTGTTTGACTCAATTAGTATTTTTACACCATGACATCAGGAATAATGTCTGTTGGTAGTGTAACCCTTTTAGCCTTGAAAGGTCCTATTGAGGGGTCATACAGTTGTGAATGCCCCATTCAAAACCTAAGCAGTACTTAAACAACTAACATTGGAAGATGGCCACTATTTTGCCAACAGCCACTCTCCATCTCCACAGGCTTTTCTCCCCTTGAACTTCTTCTTCAGGAATTCTCCACTCCCTCAGGAGAAAAAACCCTTCAACTGCTTCGCTCCTGTTCAGCCCCCTCCTTCTCTTGTCCTGTTACCAGGCAACCACTTAACCAGCCTCTCTGTGAAAATAGCCTACCTTTAGAAGGCATTGCTTTTAAGATCACTATGCAGATGAAAACATCTCTCAAACTTTCTATTAATAAATTAATATTTTTACAATGCTTACAGTAGAAATCATGTAATAGTATTCAATTTTTTAAAAAATGGTGACCACAGCAAGCACTTTCAGATGCTACCAACTGCAATTGAAAGAACCAAAACTGCACCAACATAGAACTATAGAATGAATGGCTAGTGTGCAAGTGCAAAGATGCTAGACATGAACCACTATTGAGGTGATCCAGTCAGGAGTTTGCCTCGTGTCTAATCAAGTTAAGTACGTTTTTCAGGCAACAGTGTTTGCATCAGTGTTCACAGCATACCTTCTTGACATTCTTTTTTCTCTAAAAGGGGTCCTAAACCTGCTGACCAGAGAAATTTAAAACAACAAAAACATGTCTTTCAGAGAGTCACAACTAAAGTACACTATTGCCAAGTTAGTACTAGTCACCCTCAAATACCCTCCTGAAAAACTCAGTCTTCCACCTAGAAGGGGATTGAGAGAAGAAACCCTTTAAAAAGGGTTCCAGAGGATATCTGGGAAATTACAGGCCAGTCAGTCTGATGTCGATACCACGTAAGTTGGTGAAAACTGTTATTAAGGAGAGAATTAGTAGGCACATTGATGAACAAAAACTATTGAGGAAGATTCAGCATGGGTTCTGTAAGGGAAGATCTTGTCTCACTAAGCTGTTAGTGTTCTTTGAAGGGCTGAACAAACATGTGGACAAGGGGGACCCAATAGATATTGTTTACTTTGACTTCCAGAAAGCTTTTGATAAAGTTCCTCATCAAAGGCTCCTAAGTGAGCTCAATACTCATGGAATAAAAGGACAAGTCCTCTTATAGATCAAAAACTGGCTAATTAATAGGAAACAGAGAGTGAGTATAAATGGACAATTTTCACAGTGGAGAGTGGTAAGCAGTGGGGTACCGCAGGGATCAGTACTGAGTCTGATGCTTTTTAACTTGTTCATTAATGATTTGGAGTTGGGAGTAAGCAGTGAAGTGGCTAAATTTGCAGATGACACAAAGTTGTTCAGGGTGGTGAGAACCAGGGAAGATTGTGAGGCACTCCAAAGGGATCTGTCGAAAATGGGCGAGTGGGTGTCAGCATGGCAAATGAGGCTCAATGTGGCCATGTGCAAAGTTATGCACACTGGAGTAAAAAATCCTAACTAAAAATAAACATTGATGGAGTCTGAACTGGCAGAGGCTGACCAAGAGAGAGATCTTGGAGTCAGAGTAGATAACTCACTGAAAATGTTGAGACAATGTGTGACTGCAATAAAAAAGGTCAATGCTATGCTAGGGATTATTAGAAAGGGAATTGAAAATAAATCAGCCAGTATTATAATACCCCTGTATAAATCAATGGTGTGACCTCATTTGGAATACTGTGTACAGTTCTGGTCACCACACCTCAGAAAGGATATTATAGCATTGGGAAAAGGGCAGGAAAGGGCAACTAGAATGATGAAAGGGTTAGAACACTTTGCCTATGAAAAAAGGTTAAAGCACTTGGGGCTCTTCAGCTTGGAGAAACGATGACTAAGTAGTGACATGACAGGTTTACAAAATTATGCATGGGATAGAGCAGGTAGAGAAAGAAGTACTTTTCTCCCATTCTCACAATACAAGAACTCATGGGCACTCAATGAAATTGCTGAGCAGTCAGGTTAAAATGAATAAAAGGAAGTACTTCTTCACCCAAAGAGTGATTAACACATGGAATTCATTGCCACAGGAGGTGGCAGCGGCTACAAGCATGGACAGCTCCAAAAGGGAATTGGATAAACATATGGAGCAGAGGTCCATCAGTGGCTATTAGCCACAAGGTATAGATAGGGACTCTTGGTCTGAGGCAAGTGATGCTCTGTATTCTTGGTGCTGGGGGGGCAACAGTGGGAGGGCTTCTAGTGTCCTGGCCCCACTGCTGGACCTCCTGATGGCACCTGGTATTTTTGGCCATTGTATGACAGAGTGTTGGACTGGATGGGCCATTGGCCTGATCCAACATTGGCTTCTCTTATGTTCTTATGTTTATGTTCTCATGACTACATGTTCATACAGGGAAAGAGAATTCTTCATTTCTCTCCTAATTGTCTAGGTTTATCCTGGAAAACAAACAAACAAAAAGTTAATCCTATATTATTAAGCTATGTGTTTCTTCTGCACAGCCTAGCTTTCCCAATGTATGCACAATTCAGTAACTCATGTTACTGCTCACTCCTGGTGGCTGGAGCTTAGTGACTCTCTCTCAATCTGACACACTGCATGTAAACCTCAATCCACAGAGCCAGCACACAACTAGTTCTATATGCCCAACTGACCAGTTTATTTATGCACTAATTTATTTATAAAATGTTTGCACCACCTTTCCAGGAAACATGTTTGAGGAAAAGTTTCCCAAGTACCAGAGCCAAACTTCCCAAGGGGAAAAAATATTTGTGGTATGATGTTTCAAAATCGATCTGTATACATATCAAATTTTCATCCTGGCTAAATCTGAGCATACTTAAATCCTGAGATTAGAACCATGAATGGACGAAATAGATCTTTATACAAACCTGAAAATCATACCAAGTTTACAGAAAATTTGAAGTCTTAAAAAAATACATGGGGGGAGTTAAAAACCCCCCAAAATGGGCAATGGAGCTCCTGTAACTTTAAGAAACAGTGCCCTCAGTGGCCATTGCTATGCAACCACAACAGTTTTGCCATCATTCTAGGCTTGGTTTCTGTCAATAAAAGGCAGACATGGAGGCAGGACCCTTTCCAGAGCCATTTTAGTTTTTAAGGGATGATTAATCAGGACCAGGCTGGCAGCAACCACAGGGTGACTTGCTACCAACGACTTGCATGACTCACCCATGCCTGTGTGGTGTGGTGTAGTAGTTAAGAGTTTCAGATTAGGACCTACTAACTGCATTCCATCATGGAAACTCACTGGGTGACTTTGACACAGTTATGCATTCTCAATCTAATTTACTTCACAGGCAGGATATTTATACCCCACCTTTCTTATATTCCAAGGATGTTTACAGTAATAATTGCAATAATTATTATATTATAATAATATATAGTCTGTTCTTGAAGTAGATTAGGATCTTGAAGTAGATTAGGACACAGTTTGAAGCTCAGTGAGAGAAAATTGGAGTGAAGCATTAGGATTCACTGGAGAATTAGGCTGAGCAACATAAAACTGCTGGAACAAAGGTAGAATGTGAAAGAAGGACAGAACAAACAAGACAGGGCATGATAGAAAATCTTACATAGTGGCATTGATGTGCAGGCCCAGAAGCTGAGGAAGTTAGAAAGAGGAAGAGGAAAGGGAGAAGTGAAGAAAGCAGCTGAAACATTACCCTGCAAGACTTTGGTTAAATTTCATGACATTCAAATTCCAAAACTCAATCAAAACAGGGCCAAGGAAGGATCTCTTCAAGACCCTTTCTTAGAACTTTTAAAGCAGTTAGTTTGTTTTGATGAAAATATTAGAGAGAAATTTCATCTAGCTGGGAAAGTATGCTAATTTTTTAATGTTATGTTTCTACTGCTTTGTTTTCCTGTTGTTTTTAAAGATGTTGTAATCTGCTATGTCAACAGTTGCTAACCTCCATCTTTGATTTTCAAGGATGTCCTGTTGGTGGCCTTGAGCACCACATCTCTGGTAGATTTCTTAGAGAATCTCACCAAAATCTCTCCTGGCAGGTTCTTTTTCTTTAGAAATTCAGGATAGGTCCTATAAACCATATCTATATCGATTTGTAGTAAATCAGCCTGTAGACTTGTCACTGGAGCCAATGTTTCATTTAACAGTTGTTTGAGATTCTCACCTTTCTGTTCAGGGACACCTTGAAATCTTAGAAAAAATGTTGACCTTTCCATTTGCAGCCTCAAAAGAGATCCTTGTCTGAGGACCTCTCTTTTTCTACCACGTCCAGTCTTAATTTAATAGTTTTTGTCTTGGCTTTGACTATTTCCATCTCTTTAGCTGTCTGTTCAGATGTAGTGTTGGCATCAGCAATCTGCTTTTGTAGGGTATCCATCTTAGAGTTAACAGTAGTCAGCTGTTCCATCAGAGGGTGGAGTGCTGTAGCTAGCACAGAAGGCAAGTCAGTGCTTACTTCAGACTTACCTGCCAGAAGTGCTGATGCAGTCTTGGGAGAAGGCTTTGGTCTCATTGCCATTTTCTCTCCCCATCCAGTCATTGTATTTTGTTTCCAGTTTCCAGAAAGTTGTAAAAAGGTTCAATAAAGTCCACTTAAGCAAAAGCTTATGAGCAATTTGCAGTCACTTGCTCAAAGTCCAGTCATTTAAAGAGATACACAGATCAGATTAGAGAATCACCCAGTTTAAAGGGAGGGCATTTAAACCCCTACTCTTCGCTTCAAGTTAAGACTGGAGAATCACCTACAGATCTTGCCATGTGTCTTCAGGTGAGTACTTTTTTCACGTTTGCTTCAGCCTCAGTCCCTGCAGCTGTCCGGTGTGTGTGTCAGCTATGACTCGATGGCAACAACAACAAAAAGGTCAGTATTCCTCTGGCTGGTGGGAACTCTCCAAGGTCTTTGGTAGGGAAGACTGCTTCCCAACTTCTGCAACCTAAAAGACCCTTTTCAGCGGCAGATGCCAGGGGCTGAACCTGGGATCTTTTGCACCTGGTTCCATTGCTAACTGATGGCCTCTCTCCCCATAACATTTCTGAGACCCAGTTTGGCGTAGTGGTTAAGTGCACAGACTCTAATCTTGGAAAACCGGGTTTGATTCCCCCCTCCTCCACTTGCAGCTGCTGGATGACCTTGGACAAGCCATAGTTCTGTCAGAGCAGTTCCTGTCAGAGCTCTTCTCTCAGCCCCACCTACCTCACAGGATGTCTGTTTGATTCCGCCCTCCTCCACTTGCAGCTGCTGGATGACCTTGGACAAGCCATAGTTCTGTCAGAGCAGTTCCTGTCAGAGCTCTTCTCTCAGCCCCACCTACCTCACAGGGTGTCTGTTGTGGGGAGGGGAAGGACCTATGAAGGCAAAGGGGAGCCTCAGTCCCTCGGTCGCCACCTTGGGAGAGGCTCTCCTCATGCCTCAGGCTGGGAACCCCCTACAAGGGCTCCAGGGGGCACACCAAAATCCAGTTGAAATCCCAATTGCCAGGCTCGGGTTGCATCTCCCGGAGCTCACCAGAGACATGCCCACCATTGAGGTTGTCAAAACTGGAAGGAATCAAAGTTTTAAAAGACATTCCATATGAAATTAGGAAGAAGAGGAAAGCCTACAAAAGTTTAACCCCATTTCTGCAAGCAAGATCTACCACGTACAAATGGATTACACCTGAAGGCCTGATGTTAACTATAAAGATAAGAAGCAAAAGATTGACTCTGTTGCAAAAGCAAAGAAATTCTTGGAACAACATTTGGAAAGAAGAGAGAAAACATCCACAGAGGAAGAACTGGAACTACAGGAAAGCATATATGGACTGGAAAGTACTGATTCTTCAGCAAGTAATAAATCTGAGGGAGAAGACTCTGATGCAGAAAAAGGAGCAGCAGCTCTAAAACCCCGAAAAGACAAATAAGACTTTGTTAAAAGAAGCGAAAAGAAAGAATAATCATTGTTATTTTGAAAGTTTGATTTTTGGTTATGTATTCACTTGTCTTAAATACAGTTATTTACTTTAAATGCTTAGGGTTGATAGTTAATAGTAAGCTAATGATGCCTCGATAAAGTAATTATTTTCTTGAAAATAACTGAAGCAGTATTATTTTATATATGGTAACAGCTTGGTCTCTGAATACCTTGGGGGTAGTTTAGTGTTTTTAGTTTAGTGTCTTTGTAGTTTTGTATAAAATAAAGTTTAAAAATTCCAAAAAAAACCCCACAGTTGCTAACCTTCAGGAGAGGGCTGCAGATCTCCCAGAATTACTACTGACCATCATACTACAGAGATTAGTTCCCTTGGAGAAAATGGCTGTTTTGGAGAGTGGTATTATACCCCACTAAGATCCTTCCCCCTCTAGAAACCCTGCCTTCCCCAGGATCCACCCCAAGATTTCCAGAAATTTTCCACTCTAGTTTGGCAACCCTAGCTGTGTCAGACTTTGTACATGAAACAAGTGAATATTGTAAAGCAGAAGAGCTTTGTAATTCTGAGTACTTATTTTATGTGTTTATTTTCCTATATAGAGGGGAAATTTGACTAGAAAAGCAGTCTGCTTGTAATTTTCACCGCTTTTAAAATTTTGTTAGTTTAATAATCTTTTTTTTTTGTTCATTACTTTGTAAAATATGGAGGAAGGAAAAGGCAGTTTGACATTGTAGAAGTCAGTCTGCCAACTTTCATGAAAAAGCCACATGGTATCAGTTGGTATCATTTGGAGTTTTCCATTCACTCCAGAGATGTGCTAATCTATGCAAGTGCAAAATTAACACCAAAAGTCTTTAAACAATATGAATGGCAAACCAAGGAGTTTCATTTTCATTTTGCCTGTGCTTCTGTGGTTCTGCTGAAGTTCAACAGAAGTGAAAAATGTGATTCATGTAGTAACCAAGAATCTATTTCACTCTGTTAGCGGAGAGGCAACAGGTGTTTTCCCAACTAATCTCATCTGTGTAAAAGACAGACTATTTAGTCATAGTTTTAAAAAATGTATTACTTGGAGATGATCTAGCCAAAGACCTTTAAGGCCCACTGCTTTTCACAGAACAGAGTTAGAGGTGCCAGAGTTAGTGGTGACAGGAGACAGGGGGCAGGGACATGGGGGTATTTTTGGTGTGATAGTGTGATGTCACTTCTCAGGAAAAAATGGAAGTGAAATCATGCAACTTTAGAAATCACTAGAAACTCTATGATAAAACCATAGAGTTTCCACCCTGGAAACTCTTTCCATAGTGTTCCCTGGAAGTAATATCACACTGTCACTATTGGCATATTTGGTTAATATAGCAGAGTTTGCCCAGTCTTGGAAGTCTTGATAATGAGTTCAATAAATAAATCTCCCAAGAAGCATGTTGCAAAAGTAAAATGTTTATTCAAGTAGATTCAGTTCACATTCAGGTTGCAATCTAAAGGAGATTCAGAAGCCTAATCCTAAAGAGTACATTCCATACCTCAAGTGACCAGCTAAACTCAGCATCATGTATGTGGAAGTATGAGGGCATTGTTTCTACAGGAAAGACCTGTAAAGATATGTGACTCCACGAAGAGCCATGCAGAGAATGGGGAAGAACAAAGGGCACACAGAGAGAGGAGGGGTCAGAGGCCAGCTCCCATGTTAAATCAGAGAGAGAGAGAGAGATCCTATTCTAGGATATAATGCATATACACATTTAGAAGGATATAGCACCCCACAATGTCCAGGTATGTTAATTCTCTCACTCCAACAGTCACACCAATGGAAACTTTTAAATTAAGCAAGTACATAAACAGAGCAGGCTTATATTCCCATTATACAGCTGCGCAACTGTTAGGCCAGGGCCTGTGTAGTTTAATTGGAATCCTATTTGCTCTCAGCCGTAATGACTGGAAACATAAGATGACATAGGATAACAAACAATTACAACAACATTGCTACAAATTCTGCCACCACTCACTGATCACAATATTTCACATTAATGGCATCTCCACCCAAATTGTGCAGGAAAGTTCAACACATTTATTTACTGCATTCTTATTCCATACTTCCTCAAAGTAGCATGCTGATGTACATATCCTTCCTCCTCTGTTTTACCCTCACAACAATGCTGTGAGGCAGCTTATGCTTAGAGAGTAAGATTGGTCCAAGTTCACCCTGGTTTGATGCCTTATTGTCTCAGTCCACCCGTAAAAAAATGCTGAAAGTATAGAAAGATGAGTTATGCGAAGGAGCAGGGATTTATTTATACATGAACAGCAGATTTATTCAAATACACAGCAACCTCCCCTCATCATGTCTTGTTTGGATCTTGGTTTAGTTAACACACAAAAAAACAATGCTGTCTGTTATTTTTTCCTTCTAGCTGCTTGGGAGCAGGGGATTTTTAAATCAAGAAAACAGCTCTGACAATCCCCACCACCACCACCCAGTGACTGTTTTCAAGGAAACTTAACATCTCATATCCTGATCACTCAGAACTTTTGCAAAATGTCTCTCTGTCTCTCTCTCATTATTGACTATAACTGATAGCAGTGCACACACATTATTAATAGAAAATACCATGATACATATTTTTCGCAAATGGAGAGGGGGGCAAGTGTAGCATCCAAACTTTTCCAGTTTGGATTAGTTCAAATAATTGTGTTAATGAACAGAGAATGAGAGAATTTTTCATTAATATTTTCAGGAGAAAGCCACAATTGGTGGAAACTGCCAATTTAGTCTGGCTCCAACACATAGAATGAAATGGAGTAATCATTTGTTGTCCAAAGGGAACTCAAGAGCAATGACGGCATGCACAACAGAATTTATGGGATCCAGCACAGAGATGACCTAGAATTCCCCCCAACATAGCTTTTCTCTAACACAGTTGCCAACATTTTACTGGTCCAGTCTTTTTCAGTAGCTCCTAACACAGACGTTCCTTAATATGGAGATAGAATAATGTGAAATATTTTAAAAGCTTACCTTCTGTATTCTGGGTACTGTTAATGAGAGTGGGACCATTTAAAACTTTGCAACCTTATAATTAAAAGAGCTACAGAACTCCCCATAGTTGCAGCCATTCCCTCTTTCCGCCCCATCTTACTCCCAACCAAGGAATTCTTGGCAATATTCTGGGAGTTGAGAATTATTAGCTTGCAAATTGGAAGGTCACTGGAGCTGAATGAGTAGCTTCCTGCTCTCCTGCCTCAGAAGTCTAATGCTAATGTACAATTGCTCAGATTGCTGAAATTAGAGGTTAAGGAACCTGCTCCTCTAGCTCTGAGCTTGTTGTGAGGTACAGCAAAGGAAGTGGATATTCTCCATCCCTTGGATCTCAAGAGCTGGGAGAAGTGAAATTAGGGTCAAGACATGCTCACCTCTAGACACACATCACCAAGGCATCCAGGATACTCTAAGCTCCCAGGAGTTCTGTCCCCTTGATGCTTAAAAAATCCTAAGGCTGAGGGTGTGATTAATTAGGACTGGAAGTATCTTGACAAATGAAGCTGGAAGTGGATGGAACTGGTAAGAGATCAGCATCCTGGTCAGAGTTCAAGGGAACTCACATTACCCTAAAGTATTCTGTATATTCACAAATATAAGATGCATGTAATAACTGTTGTTTTGCAGTGGTTCCAGTCCAACCTGAAGGATAGGGTTCAGAAGTTGGTACTGAGGGATTGCTGCTCAGCCTCTTGACATTCAGGATCCTGCAAGGCTCCATCTTGGCTCTTATGCTCTAGCATAGGGATATCAAACGTGCAGCCCACAGGCCAGATGTGGCCTGCACAGGGCTCAAAACTGCCCCTCCTCCCAAGCTCATGGCTGCTTCATGCCAGAGAGAGATAAAGAAAAGCCTGCCTGCCTACCTGCTTGCCTGCCTGCCTCTCTCTCTCTCTCTCTCTCACACACACACACACAGTGCTTCTGCCTTCTTCAGCTATGACTAGATAGCCAGCTGCAACCCTTCCTAAGTATAAAATATCTGGCCACTGTGGTGCAAGCCCTGATTATATATATATATATATAAAAATTATATTACTGCAATGTGCTCTCAGTGGGACTGCACTTGAAAAGCATTCTGTCCCCAGGGAAACAGGTATTTCTCCTTCTGTTGCCATCTTCTTCCAGTGGATGAAGAGGGGTTTTGTTTGTTTGTTTGTTTCATCTGGCATTCCCTCAATGATCCAGCCAATGTTAAAATTGTTGTTTTATGGGGGTTTTGTATTTATTTTAATTCTGGTTTTTATTGTTTTAATTATGGGTTTTGTTGGTTTTAATGGTTTTTAAGATGTGATTTTATTATTTATGTTTTTAATTTGTTAACCACCTTGGTGGCCCTGATAAGGGTAGAAAGTCATGGTATGAATTCTGTTAAATAAATAAATAAATATACCACACTTCTGGGAAGTGTATAGTGTCTGTCTTTTTAAAAAGTTATTCATTCATTTATTTCTTATGCTACTCCTCTTTTCCAAAACATTAGACAGGATCGTTGTGTGGTTGTGGAAAAAGCTGTCAAGTTGCAGGTGACTCAGGGTGACCCCATAGGGATTTCAAGGCTAGAGACATTCAGAGGTGGTATGCTATTCCTTGCCTTTGTGTAGCGACCCTGGACTTCCTTAATGGTCTCCCATCCAAATCACTTCTGCTAGTGAAATTTTCACTGGTACAAGAGATGTCTCTGGCAAAAGAGGAAAGGGAGGGAAATTTTGCTGAATTTCCCCCACACACACCCCAACTACATTCCCACACCCCATGACGTTCTGCTACAAGACTCCCTAACAACACCCTTTTGGAAGGGGGGAAGGAGGAGGTGGAAAAAAATCCCCATTGAGAGCACTTTGCACTCTGTATTCATAGGGACTAATCCCATGAATTACGTATTTCATCTATATTTTGAAAAACACTTTCTAAAAATGTTGGTCATTAGACTGGATTTAACTTTGAAAAAAAAAGGTTTTGTAGAATAAAAGTTACTGATGTGATCATACAAAGCTATTAATTTAGATGACCATATAAAGCTTAGGAGGCATTTACCTATTTTCTTTTTTAAAAATCCCAGTTTCATTTAACAAACTGTGCCATATAGAAGCTTCTAGGAAGCAAAAGCAAATTATGATGAATGCCTTAAAATCCCCTATCCTGTGATCAGTGAACAGAAGTTTCTGAACTGTGAGTAGCTTCTAAAATCTCCCCACCTACATGGTTCATCGTAAGATGTGTATGCAGAGACTTGGTCCTTCTCTCTCTTGCCGTAACTGATACCCACTTAAGGCTTTTTGTTGTACCAAATATAGATAGCTAAACTTTTTATTGTTACAGGAAATTTGTGCTCAGAAGTTTCCGGCCCGTATAGAGATGTCAGATAAAGCACACAGAGAACCAACCCTTCCCCAGTCCAGCCTATGCAGACACTGCTATAAAAAGAAAAACAATTACAATGCTCTAGATATATCCTTGTTCTACTGCAGTTGATACAATTTTTCATTTTAACCTATTTTGTGCTCTAAGAGAAAGAAACATTACATTATTACAACAGTTTTTCAAGTACTTTGACCAGGATTCAAATAAAACTAGTGCCACCTGCTCAAAGGGGCTTTAGACTTTTTTTCCCCAAGTGGAATCTTGTTGCCATGCCACATGGGAAACTAGGGCTGCCAAGTCCAACTTGGGAAATATCTGGGGACTTTGGGGGTGGAGCCAGGAGACTTTGGGGGTGGAGCCAGGAGAAAGGAAGTGACATCATTTTGTGATGTCACATCCTGTGATGTTGCTTCCACATGCTGACACATGAACTCATGAAGTTTCCTAATACTGAATCAGGCCATTGGTCCATTAAGGTCAGTATTGACTACTCAGACTGGTAGTGGCTCTCCAGGGTCTCAGGCTGAGATCTTTAATGTCACCTATTACCTGATCCTTTTTTAGCTGAAGAGGCTGATACCTGCTGCATGTCAAGCAGATGCTCTATCACTGAGCAACGGCCCTACTGAATCCTTCCTCATCTCGGCAGAATATGAAGCACTAAGTGCTACACAAGTGCTAAATATGATTTTCATATCATAAGGAGAGAAGCCACAGTGGATCAGCCCATCCAGTACAGCCCATCCAGTACAACACTCTGTGTCACAACAGTGTCCAAAAATACCAGGTGCCCTCAGGAGGTCCAGCAGCGGGGCCAGAACTCCAGAAGCCCTCCCACTGTTGCCCCCCAAGCACCAAGAATTCAGAGTATCACTGCCCCAGACAAAGGGTTCCATTTAGACCTTGTGGCTAATAATAGCCACTGATAGACCTCTGCTGGATGGGGACAGAGAGAGAGAGAGACAGACAGACAGACAGACAGACAGACAGAAAAAAGAAAGAAAGAGGGAGAGAGAGAGAGAGAAGGGAAAAAAACTGGCAGAGGCACTTACTTCCATTTAGACCTTGTGGCTATAATAGCCACTGATAGACCTCTGCTGGATGGGGACAGAGAGAGAGACAGACAGACAGACAGAAAAAAGAAAGAGGGAGAGAGAATAAAAAGAGCTGGAAGAGAAACTCACCTTGCCAGCCACATGCAAAAGCAGCTCCTTCAGTCCCTCCTTAATCTCTGGGCGGACCTCTCTTGCTGTGGAAGAAGCTCTCTTGCTGACTTCTTAAAGGGGAAATGTCTGGCGAGGCTTTTTACTGCAGGGCAGGCTCTCTGCAGACATTTAGAGATAAAGCAAAAATTGTAATTAAAGAATATTTTGAAAATAATATACATCCAGAAACTTTGATTAACGTAGTCTGGGACATGTTCAAGGCATACATCAGAGGCTGGTTTATTAGTCAAGAGGCTTGGAAGAAAAAACAAGATAGAAAGAGCTTTGAAGAATTGCGGAAGAAAATACTGGAACAAGAGATTAAGATGAAAAAATGGAAGAGGTGGAAAAAAGTAAAGGTCAGGATAGCTATGTATCAACACCAATTAAAACTTATACTAACACAAGAAATAGCAGCCAAAATAGAATATATGAAACAGTTCCATTTTGAAAACGCTAACAGACCAAGTAGATGGTTAGCTTATAAGATTAGGAAAGACAAAGAAAAAAGGGTGATTCAAGTACTAAAAAATGAGAAAAATGAAGAAAAATTTCTAGCTCAAGATCTTAAACTGATAGTGGAAAATTTTTATAAAACACTATATAAACAAGATGATGAAAATATAGAAGAAATTGAAAAATATATATCTAAGGAGAAGAATAAGAAATTTGATAAGAAACAAATTAGGCAGTTAAACGAACCCTTTGCAACCTTTGAAATAAGCCATTAGAAAAGTCAAGAAAAATAAAATGCTGGGACCGGATGGATTGCCATCGGAATTGTTTCAGATATTTGAAGACCAAATAAAAAATCCATTCAAGGAGGTTTTACAGAACATTAGAATATCAGGAAGTATACCAGATAAGTGGAATGAAGCGCTAATTACTTTAACTCATAAGCCCAACTCAGATGCATCCCAAATTAAAAACTACAGACCAATCTCGTTATTAAACACAGATTATAAAATATTTGCAAATATACTGGCCACAAGATTTAAAAGAGTACTCACGCAAATTATACCAGGCGACCAGGTGGGATTTCTTCCAAATAGACAAATGCAAAATAATATTAGAACAATAATTAATGTCATAGAGTATTATGAAATGCATCCTGGTAAGCAATTAGCGCTGATGTTCCTAGACATGGAAAAAGTGTTCGATAATGTTAGCTGGGCCTTATTAAAGAAATTGAAATCTTGGAACTGTGGGGGGAAATTTTGGTGTATGATTAAGGCTATATATATGGTACAGAATGCCAAGGTTATGATAAATAGTGAAATGACACAATCAATTTCTATACAAAAAGGCATTAGACAAGGGTGTCCCTTATCACCTCTCTTGTTTATTTTTGTACTGGAATCATTAAATGAGCAAGTAAGGGAAAATGTAAATATTAAAGGTTTGAAGATTCAAGGGGAGTCATAAACTCCAAGCATTTGCAGATGATCTAGTTTTTATTCTTGAAGATCCTCAGATAGTGTTACCATTTTTACTTGAAGAGATTCAAGAATATGGTACAAGAGCTGGTTTGAAAATAAATATTCAAAAAACAAAACTTTTGGTAAAAAACTGTACCTTAAAACAGATTCAAGAACTAGCAAAAATCTCAGGAATTGAAGTAGTACATAAAGTCCGTTACTTGGGAATAATGTTATCCAACAAAACAGAGTCGCTATTTCAAGACAATTATAAATTACTTCTAGAAGAGGTCAGGAAAAATCAAAATAAATGGGAAAAAATACAACTTTCTTTATTAGGTAAGGTGGCATTAAGATGAACATTTTACGGGAGTTCCGGTTGGGAGAATGGAGGTCTGACACGCTTTGCAAATGTGCAAGGCAGACAGCGGCTCTTCCTGACAGCTTGGGTGGGTTAATCCACCCGACGCAACCTCACACAGGTAGTGTGAGGACCAGCAAGCAATATAATCCAGGTTTGAGCAACCTCGGTGAAGGGAAAGTCTCGGAGGAGACTTTTCCGACACCTTGAGCACTGCAGCCGAAGAGGATTCTTGCGAGTATCTCTAAGGAGCCGAGCTGAGCTGAAAAATTCAGCATAAAACCTCCAATTCCCCTGATTCCTTAACAAAGAAGACAAAGTTTAAACGTTGGGACCACATCTGAAGCGAAGTAACAACAAAAGGTAACGGAAAAAAGTTTTTTGCCTTACCATTGCCGCGTTTTGAAAGATGAAAAACAGATCGGGTGAAGCAATAGACTGATGTTGATTGGATGAGAGCAGTTTTGAAGTGCTAAAAAACCAAATTTGAACTTAAAAAGCCAAAAAAACAAGTTGTTTAACATTCCTGCGGTTAAAAGGAGTCGGGAGGGGAAGCCAAGCATCGCGAGACAAAGAGGGAGAAGGGAACCAAGCATCGCGAGATTAAGACGTGAGGACTGAATCAGGAAGTGACGGCTAGAAGAGCAGACAAGAAGGAAAAAGGAGAAGAACCGGAAGAAGGTAAAGGGGACTCTAAATACTGCCGGACCAGAAAGGGGACTCTAAATACTGCCGGACCAGAAAGGGGACTCTAAATACTGCCGGACCAGAAAGACCATAACAGGAAGTGACGTGCAGAGAGCAGACAAGTAAAGAAAAGGAAGGGACAAAAGGAAACTACGGCAAGCCAGAAGCAAGGTAAAAAGACTATAACCTTTGACATTAACCATAGAGAAGTCGCGGCCGCCATTTTGGATTTATAAAATTTTTAAACTGCAATATCTCAAAGATTATATAACGTAGAAGGCTGAAACCAACATAATTTGACTTGGCAAGATTAGCTTGTTTGAATGCACTAATTGGTGTTTGATTTGGAAGACAAGATAAAATCGATCTTTTTAAAGAGGCAAAACGGACCGCGGACTAAGATCGAGAGCAGCCACATGGTCCTCTCCTACAATGGCAGCAAAAAAAGAAAAAGAGTTACTAGCCGTTATGGAAGCAATGGAAAAGAAAATGTTAGACGCTATAGGAGAGGTAAATGTTAAAATGAATAATATAGCGGCTCAAGCAGATAAAAATTGCATGGAATTAAAAGCAGAATTTCAAAAATTATCCACAAGAACACAAGATATAGAAACTAAAGTAAAAGAACTGGAAGAAAACACCCATAAGACAATGAGAGAGAACGAGAGGATGGAAAAGATGATGCATTATAAAGATATGCAAAACCACTTGAGATTTCGAGGGATTGAGGAAAAATTGAATGAGGATATTTTTACAAGAATGCAAGAAGCAATAGCAGATTTTTTACAAGAACAGGAAGAAGTTGTTAAAGAACACATGGATCTTGTTTATAGAGTTAATTCTACATATGCAAGAGACAAAAACATACCAAGAGACGTGGTTGTCCAATTTACAATGAAAAGAACAAAAGAACAAATCTACAGGAAGTGCTTTACTGACCCCTTTGTAATAGATGGAAAGAAAATCATAGTAATGAAAGAATTGCCTAGAGCAATACTGCAAGAAAGGAAAAAATTCAAGCGTCTGACGGATAAACTGAAGGAGAAAAAAATCAGATTTCGTTGGGAAATACCTCAAGGACTAAGTTTTTATTATGGCAAATCCAGAGTAGTGATTAAAAGCACAGAAGAAATGTATGCATTCCTGGGAGAGAATAAAGATGATTTTGGAGATATTTAAGAATATATCAAAATGGATTACAAAATACTTACATGGAATGTAAATGGACTAAATTCACCCCAAAAACGTAGAATGGTAGGTCATTGGTTGGAAAAACAAAAATGTAATATAATTTGCTTGCAAGAAGCTCATCTTAAAAACCAAGACCATAAATATTTAATAAGGAAAAAATTGGGAGAAGAATTTTATTCTTTAGCAAGCAACAAAAAAAATGGTGTTGTAACATATGTCAAAAAAGATTTGGAACCCAAAGTAATATTCAAAGACAAAGATGGAAGATATTTAGCTATTGAAATTTTACTGCAAGGAGTGAAAACTTTGATTGTGAACATTTATGCTCCGAATGGAGCTAAAGAAATTTTTTTTAAAGAACTTCAAATGGAATTGGACAATGTAAACTATGATCAAATTATGATGTTAGGAGATTTCAACGGAACTGTAGATAATAAACTAGACAGGCGCTCTAAAAGAAAGGATGAGACGTTAGGGAAGCTTCCAAAAAACTTTTTTGGACTGATAAAACAAGAAAAGTTGGAAGATATTTGGAGGAAAGCTAACCCACAAGGAAAAGACTTTACCTTTTACTCTAACAGACATGACTCACATTCAAGAATTGACATGATTTGGATGACTACTAACCTAACCTTCAAGACAAGAAAAGTGGAAATTTTACCCAGAATAATCTCAGATCACAATCCGTGTTTATGGACAGCTGGGCAGATTAAAAAACAAAAGAGATGGAGAATAAACGAGGACTTATTAGATAATCAAGAAATAATTAAAAAATTACTTGAAGAAACAGACCTATACTTCCAAGTAAACATGCAGAAAGAAGTTAAAATTCAAACCGTATGGGATGCATATAAAGCAGTGATGAGAGGACTATTGATATCGTTAAATGCTAAAGATAATAAAAAGAAAAAAGAGCAATATGAAAATATTTTACAAGCCATTAAAACAAAGGAAGAAGAACTGAAGAAGAAACCAGGGAAAAAGAAACTGCAAAAGGAAATTTGGATGCTACAAGACCAAGCAAAAGCCATTTTGAACCAGGAGATGTACTGGAACTTAAAAAAACTTCAACAAAAAGCATTTGAAGGTGCAAATAAACCCGGAAAATACTTAGCATGGCAATTAAAGAAAAAACGTGAAAATAAATTTATCACTAAAGTGATAAGAGATAATATTGAGATAATAGATAACAAAGGAATAAAAAGAGAATTTTTTAAATACTACGCAAAACTTTTTAAGAAGGAAAACAAAGACAGAAGAAAGATTAAAGAATACCTGCAAACATTAAAGCTACCAAAACCAACAGAGAAAATTAAAGAACTATTTAATAACCCAGTATCATTACAAGAGATCAAAAATGCAATAAATGACTCAAAATTAGGTAAAGCACCTGGACCGGATGGATTTACAGCGAAGTTCTACAAAACGTTACAGGAGTCAGTTTCACCGGTGTTACTGCTATTGATGAATGATATAAGAGTTACTGGAGAGGTACCAGAAACCTGGAAAGATGCATCCATCTCACTGATTCCGAAAGAAAATCAGGATTTGACCAATGTTAAGAACTATAGACCGATCTCTTTACTGAATAATGACTATAAGATTTTTGCTAAGATTATAGCGGATAGACTAAAAGAGCACCTTAAAGAGACTATACAAACAGAACAAGCAGGGTTCTTACCTAATCGACAAATAAGGGACAATCTAAGAGTAGTAGTGGACGCTATAGAATACTACGACAAACATCCTGAAAAGGAAGTGGGCTTTTTCTTTTTAGATGCGGAGAAAGCGTTTGATAATTTAAACTGGGATTTTATGTTTGAAGTTTTAGAACATCTTGAGATCGGTGAATATATGCTTAACTTCATTAAAGCAATATATAAAGAACAGAAATCCTCAATAATAATTAATACTGAAAAGACAGACGATTTTAAAGTTGAAAAAGGAACAAGACAAGGATGCCCGCTTTCGCCGCTGCTATTTATTTGGATTTTAGAAGTTCTACTGTTAAATGTGAAGGAAGACAAAGATATTAAAGGCTTAACAACTAAAGGTTTTTCTTTCAAATATAGGGCCTTTGCAGATGATGTGATGTTTATAGTGGAAGACCCCTTATCCACATTACCACATTTGTTACAGAGAGTAAAAGAGTTTGGTGACTTAGCAGGATTTTATGTAAATAAAAACAAATCGAAAGTAATGTGCAGAAATATGTCAAATAAGAAACAAAACGAGTTACAAAAACTTACAGAATGTGAGGTGGTGAAAAAGATAAAATATCTGGGTGTAAACCTAACTATGAAAAATATTGATCTTTATAAAAATAATTATGAAAAATTATGGTTGCAAATTATGCAGAATATTAAAAAGTGGAATGTATTGAATTTGTCATTGCTGGGTAGAATTGCGGTGGTCAAGATGAATGTGTTACCACGATTAATGTTTTTGTTTCAAACTATTCCAATTGTGAAAGATGTAAAAACATTCAAATGTTGGCAGAAGGAGCTGTCTAAATTTGTGTGGGGAGGGAAAAAACCAAGAATTAAGATGAAAATAATGTGTGATGCCAAAGAAAGAGGAGGGTTTCAACTACCAAATCTAAGGTTATACCATGATGCAATATGTTTGACCTGGGTAGGGGCATGGACTATGTTACAAGATAGAATGTTATTGTCCCTGGAAGGTCATGATTGTAGATTTGGGTGGCATGCATATTTGTATTATGGCAAAACAAAAATGGACAATATGTTTAAACATCATTATTTGAGAAGAACACTAATGGATACGTGGACAAGATATAAAAACTTTTTTTCAGAAGAGATACCCATGTGGATTGTACCCGCAGAAGTCTTACATCCAACATCAAGATATAAAGGACAAGATTGGCTGAAGTATAGAGACTTATTAATAAGACATGGCAAGGATTTCAAACTGAAGGAGCAGCATCAGATTGATTTTGATTATGGTTGGTTAAGATATAGACAAATATATGACTTGTATAGAAGTGATAAAAAACACGGTTTCAGGGAAAAAAATAATGAAATAGAACAAGTTTGGGAGGAAGGTGGGAAAAAAATGATTTCTAAAATGTATAAAGTCTTGCTAAAATGGTTTAATGCTGATGAAATGGTAAAAGAACAAATGGTAAAATGGGCGATAAACTTTAACAAAGACATTGAAATGGAATCTTGGGAATTTTTATGGAAAAATGCTATGAGTATATCTACGTGTTATAACTTAAAAGAAAATTGTTTTAAAATGATGTATAGATGGTATATGACACCAAAAAAAATTGCAAATATTGGTCAAAATATGTCTAACAAATGTTGGAAGTGTAAAAAGAAAGAAGGGTCTTTTTATCATATGTGGTGGACTTGTGATAAAGCAAAGACTTATTGGTCAAAAATACATGCAGAAATGGAAAACATCTTGAAATGTACATTTAAGAAGTTGCCTGAAATGT
The DNA here is from genome assembly GCA_029233225.1 of Lepidodactylus listeri. Classification (NCBI taxonomy): domain Eukaryota; kingdom Metazoa; phylum Chordata; class Lepidosauria; order Squamata; family Gekkonidae; genus Lepidodactylus; species Lepidodactylus listeri. The sequence continues at coordinate 108,606,097 of JARCFY010000001.1, read as the reverse complement.
TATTGCTAGGACTTAAACTAGAAGAGATAAATGTAAAGAAAAGGACAATAATATGGTATATGATTACAACAGCAAGAATGGTGTATGCACAAAACTGGAAAAATGAAAAAATACCAGAGGTGTGGGAATGGTTGAAAAAACTGTTATATATGGCTGAAATGGATAAGTGGACTAGAAAATTGAATAATCTTTACTCAGAGACTTTTCTGGAAGACTGGAAAGATTTGAAAGAATATGTTGAAAAGTATTGGGATATGAAAAACTATATCTATACATGGTTATAATAGCATAAAGGAATAGAAATATATTATATGAATGTTTTAGTTAAAATTAGACAATGAAACTGTTTTTATTTAGAAATACATAAGAGTATAGAAAATAAGAATTGGTGTATAAGTATAAGTATTTTAAAGCTATATAACCGTCACCAGAAACGAAACATAGATATAAGTATTACTATTTTGAATAAAATGGAAAATGTGTTATGCTTCAGATGTGGTGGGAAACCACCAAAACAAGATAAAAATAGAATGTACAAATAGAACAAAATGTTATTTAATATGGAAAAAGGGATTTGTATAAGGTTAAATGTATTATTTTCGATGTTTTTTTTTTGAAAAATAAAAATTTCTTTACAAAAAAAAAAAAGATGAACATTTTACCGTGGTTCTTATTCTTGGCACAAAATCTCCCTATTGTTAAAAAACATAAATTCTTTATGATTTTGATAATCTGGTCAAGAAGTTTGTATGGGCCAAGAAGAAAGCAAGGATAAAATGGAAAATACTTCAGGATCGAAAGGATAGAGGTGGTTTAGCCTTACCCAATTGGGAGTTATACTATAGAGCGGCTTCGCTTACCTGGATAAGAGAATGGGTTTTGTTAGAAAATAGGAGATTGTTAAAATTGGAAGGATTTGACCTTAGGATGGCCTGGCACGCTTACTTGTGGTATGGTAAAGAAAAAACACATACCAACTTTAAAGAACATATTTTTAGAGGCGCAGTCATGCAAACATGGACACAGATTAAGAATCAATTCTATAGATTAATACCAAGATGGATATCACCCCTTGAGACTTTTGTGAAACCTACATTATATACGCTAGACAAAAAAGAAACGTATGAAAATTTATTAAGTAAAACAAATGAGTTGAAACCTGAAGATGTTTTGGTAAGCCAAGGAATAGATCTTTCCTGGTGGGAGAAAATACAATTGAAATCAAGATATGAAAAAGATAAAAAAATGGGGTTTGAAAAAACTTTTACACAACTGGATAAAATATGGTTGCAATCTAAAGAGAAGTTAATTCAGAAATTGTATAAATGGTTGCTGGACGATGTAATGCAAGAAGAGAGGGTAAAAACAGTTATGGTATCATGGATGAAAGATATTGGTCATACAATTGATATTGAGGAGTGGAATGAGATATGGAAATCCGCTAAATATATGAGGTCAGTGTCATACAAAGAAAATATTTTTAAGATGTTTCATAGATGGCACTGGTCTCCTGAAAGGATTGCTGAATGTTTTCCCAATGTATCTAAAAACTGTTGGAAATGTAAGACCAATGTTGGAACCTTCTTACATTTGTGGTGGAAATGTGGAAAAGTACAAAGATGTTGGTTAGTAGTTCAAAAGATGATTATAGAGATATTTGATGTTGATCTGCCGTTGTTACCAGAAATATTTTTACTGAATATACTTCCTAAAAATATAGGGTCAGAGAAATATGTTATAACATATATTATTACTATAACTAGGATTTTGATAGCGAAAAATTGGAAAAGGGATAGACTCATATCAAGAGAAGAAATTACTATAAAGATGTTAGAGGTTGCGGAAATGGACAAACTTAATATGAGACTCTCAAACCAAAAGGAAGAACTATATGATCAAAGATGGAATAGAGTTTATAAATGGATAAATGGGAAGAGACAAAAATAGACTCACTTTAGGGAAATTCATCGTCATAAAACACAAATATGTGTGTTTTTGAGTTGGTAAAGTTTGTATCACGCTTTCTTTTCAATGGCGATAATTATGATGGAATTGTAATCTGTATAAACTTCAATAAAATGTACTAAAAAAAGAAAAAAAAGAAATAATACTATGTTACATGTGGCCATAACAACAGAATAATTAACAATTCAAACAAAGGTACAGTTGGAAAAATAATAATCAAGATCTGACACATTTGTACATTTTTTGAATTCAAACAGAGTTATTTCTGACATTCAGGACACCTGGAAATCTTCTAATCAGACCATTGTTCTGGTACTTTGCTGTCTGGTTTATCTTCCCAGGCAGTGAGAATCAAGAGAGAAGAGGAATGTGAGGGAATGACTCAGCCTGATAGGGATGCTTTATAACCAGAAGAGTTCAGTTATCCCATTTTCCTGCCCAACAGGATTGTCTTGATTGGCATTTAAGCATACAATGTTTCCACTTTCTTCCAAACATCTCACTCAGTTTGGAGGCCTTTCTGATTTTACATAAGACTAGTTAGGGTTTCCCCCCACCCCCCAATATAATAATGAGGCAGACTCAGGATTGGGATTAACTAGGGCCACTACATGTATTATTTACAATTTCTGCGGCAAGGGTAAACCTCTGAGTGCAGAAATTGGCCAAGGCAGATGTTGGCCCTCCAACCACCTCCTTGCCTTGAGTCAGATGAGCAACCTTTGCCCTGGACACAATCTATACCCTTGGCTTGCCCCAGCTGGCACAGCAAACTGTGAGCTGTCCTGTAGTGCCTCAACCCCCCAAGCCACATAATTTAAAGGGAGGAAAACTGCCAGGCCAGCTGTGAAGGCAACCTGCATTCCTCACCCTAGATTGTGAAACCTACTGGCAGATTGTGACTAACCCCTTGGCCCCCAACCAGGGGAGGTAATCTCTGGTGTTCACCGTATCTGCTTTTCCCCTTTCCGCACCAACCTGCCACCGCCAGGGCCAAGCCTCTGCATGCCATCATCCTTGTACAGGCCCTCCAAATCCACCTGTATCCTGGGGTGCAGCAAATATCATCCCAAACCCCTTTGCATGGCTTTCCGCAGCTCTTTGTTTGCCTTCTTCTGAGCCTGCTCCAGTCCCCTGGGATCCCCAGCTCCATTCCACACCCAGCACAGCAGAATGGCAGACCACACAATTAGCACCCCAGGCCATCTGCTCCTAATGAGCTCCAGGTCAGTCCTGGTCTATACCACCAGTGCCTTGCCCTTCATAAGGCCCAGATCATTTCCATCCAAGTGGATCATTGATGCATGAGGCAGAGGACCCTTCCTCCCCTCAAACAACAGCGGGATGAAGCCTGACCCTCACAGGCCCTGATATCCCAACCAGTCCACCGTAGCAAACTTGCTGAACCCCAGCTGCAACCTGATGTGCCTCCTCCTGGCCCAGTCAGCCACCCAGAAGACCGTACTGTGGTCACAAATGATGACTCTCCTTTTCCCCAAGCTAGACATTGAGCCTAAAAGGAAACAACAGGTAACAACAGCACACACCACTTATTACAGTCTTGAGTCTTAAGTCTGGAAAGGCTGGGTAGAAATGCAAATCAATCAATCAACCAATCAATAAGTCCTGTAACTCCAAGACCTCCACCACCAAATGTCTGTCTCCGTGTATCCCATCACAGCTGCAGTGGAGGTATGCCTCCAGTGGAGGGATGCCCCAACCCTGAAGTAATGTGTCCCAAACTGGAAGTGACCCAGTTCCAAGGTTCCCAGCGCCCTTTTGGTAACAGCCCAAAACTGGAACTTCTTCAAGGGGCTAGCATCAGCCTGCATGAACAGTTCCTCCCTTGCATGGCCCTGCAAAGCCAGGTACCTGCGTAAAGCCGCTACTGGGCAGTGATCCTCCTCTGAGCAAGAACGTACCTGAATCTCTGCCCCTTTCTGTACCTGGTCCTTCTTAGAGCACCATACCGTGACATGGATGCTGCTCCCCACAAAACAAACATCTTGAACTTGTATGGCCCTACCTGACCTATCAGCTCAAGATGTGTCCCCAAAAACGCTAACAGTACTGCCGTGTGAAATACACAAACCTCATACTCCAAAACACACACCGCTACCCAGGCCATGCGCAGCCCTCTCAACACTGCAGGGAAAATGGGCTCCCTTGCATCTGCCTGCACCCCAGCTTCCTGCAACCAACCCTCCCACATCTTCCATATGCAGAAGATGTCCACGACCTCCGGCAAGCCTCTTGCCCTGCTACAGAAGGCCAAAGCCGCCAATTTACCCCTGATGGACCACACAACCAGGCCAGCCCCCTTTAGCTCCAGGTAGTACTGAATCAAATGCACCACAGGGATTAGCCAGGTTTTCTGCAGCCCTGCCCGCCGCCTGAAGGACTCGAACTGCCTACCTGCCTGGGTGTATGCCTTCCTGATGCCAGGTGCCAGCACCATCTCTATTGCCAACTCAGCCTCAGGCCTCCAGCCACCAATGCCACTGTCCCTCCTCCTCCATTGCCCAGGATCCTCTGTGCCTCCCAGCTCTGGCCGCACATGGCATGCCTGACCCATGTGGCTACCACCACCATTCTCTGGACTGTTGGGCTGCTGCCTAGGCCATGCTCTGCCTAGGCTCGGCTAGGTCAGGCTGAACATATGGAGAGGGCTGCAGCCTGCTTGCCTCAGCCTGCCTGTGCAGGCTGAGCATGAGGTGAACAGGAAGCTGCAGAGGTTGCCTTGCCCTCCTACCGTGGTGACACTTGCACCACCCATCACTGCCTCTTCCTTTCCGGGGGAGGCAAAGCTGCCCCCTGCCCGCAGGTGCTGGTTGGCTCCATGGACAGAGGAGCCGTGTTTTCATGATACTACTCACTGGTATTGTGTACCAGAACCCTTTTTTAGATATGTCCTAAGTCCTGAGGGTGAAATTGGTGGAAATTGGCACATCGTTATAGAGAGCGCTGGCACTTTAAAAACACACACACACTGAGAATAGATCCTGTATCTTACCTGCCTGAAACAGGAAGTCAAATTCTAATCAATTAAACAAAAATAATTATTTTATATACAGACATACTTCATTCACTATTGTATTTCTCAGTGACCTGCCACTTACAGCTGAACATGTGAATCTGGGGGGGAAAGTGTATGGGGATACATTGAATTGTTGATGGTGGAAAGTACCATCAAGTCACAGCTGACTTTTGGTGACCCCATGGGGTTTTCAAGGCAAGAGACATTCAAGGGTGGTTTGCCACTGCCTGCTTCTATGTCACAACCCTGGACTTGCTTAGCTGTCCCCCATTCAACTACTAATCAGGGCCAATGCTGCTTAGCTTCTGAGATCTGAAGAGATTGGGCTTACATGGGCCACCCAGGTCAGGATTACATGGTTAGAAAAGATTTATTTATTCATTATTTATTTATGAAATGTTTGATATATATTTTATATGCCACCTTTCCTCCAAGAAGCAGGGATGCAAGGCAGCTTACAAAACTCACAAACATAGAAAATAAAGGGTAAAATTAACTACAATACAAGAGAAACATCTACAATACAAGAGAAACATCAAAATGCTGAAGAAAGCCCATCACATTAGCAACCTGTAAAGCAGATTAACCACTACAACAAAAATGTTGAAACAGTGCTTCTTCTATAGGTTTAAGTATATGTTACATTTTCTTTGCATCCTCACAAGTTCCATGCACTCAGACACATATAATGAGTTCTATGCTGGAAACATAATTCCCAAGCATATGTGGACCTGATTCAGCTCAGGAATGTGACATGCAGGGAGAGAGCACTGAAGCTGCTTCTGCCATTTTCCCAGCCTGAAATGACCATACAAAGTGCTGTTTTCTCTGTTGGGGAAATTATGTGTAGCCCATCAGTGTATGTATTTTCCCCAGTGAGGCAAATAATGGATCCTAGAAATGTAAAGAGATGGGGGGTGAGGACAGACAAGGGGATTTAAAAAAAAAAAATTATTGATGGAAAATTTGAGGGAACACAGAAGAAAAGACTCCTAAGGGTTTTTCTTCTGTTTTAGGAATGAGTAAAATGCTTCTTAAGGTAAAATTTCTCACGTTTGAAATATATTGCATGAAAAAGTTTGAGGACCCCCCCCCCCCCCCCAGTTCTTCCACTGGAAAAACTGAGAACATTGGGAGAACGGGGGGGGGGGGGGGGACTCTTACACTGTAGACATATACAACATTTTCAAAAAAATTTAAAAATGTAAATAATTTGGGAAACAATATGGTATATAATATGTTTAAAATCAATAAGTTATTAAAGACTTTAATGTTTTTAATACTTCAGTTTCAAATTTAGACACAGTGGTAGTTCTACCTACTGTGACTATGAGAGAGTTTCTGTTTGAATAATATACTTTCTTCTATTTACTAATTAATGTTTTCTACCTTCCAGTTTTATTTTTTCCCACCTCCTAAATGGCAAAAAATAAATGTATGTGTTATGTGCTATGGTAGCATAGGGTGCAGCAGTTTGCAACTGAAGTAATCTCAAAGTATATTGGGTAGGTATACTTACAATTTTTTCTTATAGAAAATGAAGATATTTATACTTTTAAATTCCATAAATATACATTGTACAAATATAAACTGTACAATTTTATATGCTAAGTTATAAATGATGCATTTTAAATCAGTTTGGTAGGAAAATAACTATTAGATGTATTTCAACACACACACACACACACATTTTCCTGGTTTTTTTCTGAAAAAAACTGCAGAGGAGGGTGTTGTTTTCCCACAGTTTCAAAAATTTCTGGACATTTTATCTTTCTATTGGATCTCCGGGACCATTTTATGTAAGGAAAATGGAGACCTGTGGAGAAATCCACATTTACTCCCCTCTTGCTCTGCCTGGCCACCCAGTTTCATTCCCTTTCCTACTCCCCAAGCCACCAGCCACACTGTTTTCTTTCCCCTCCCAACCCACCCAATCACATGAATTGCTCCTTCATCCCGCATCCCCACTTATTAGCCAGTTCCCTCCCCTATCATCAGCTGTTCATTTTTAAAAGAGCTGTGTTTATACAATGTCTGTATTTATGCAAATATCACAGGAAAATGGGTTACCCCAGAAATATATATTGTAGCCCTGGGTAGCTTCCCCTTGGATTTTTTTGATCCAGCGCTGTTAGATAGAGGATGGTGTCTATTTGCACTGCTCAGCAGGCATAATTTTAATAATTAAGTCTTGTGTGCACATACGTTTTATGAATGTGTGGCTTTTTGTTTATATTCTTAGCAAATTGTTCAGGCTCTGATTACCATGCTAACCATTCCTGCTCTACTGCATCAATCTTTTCCATGGTCTAAGCTACTATTCTTCCTGGTAGTCAGTTGTGTTGGTCTGAAGCAGTAGAACAAATTTAGAGTCCAATGGCACCTTTAAGACCAACAAGGGTTTATTCAAGATATTAGCTTTTGTGTGCATGCACACTTTTTCAAATACAATGGAATGGGAGGAAAGGTTCAGCCTGTCAATAAGTTTGAATCTTACCTTCCATTCCATTGTATTTGAAAAAGTGTGCATGCACATGAAAGATCATACCTTGAATAAACCTTTGTTGGTCTTAAAGGCGCCACTGGACTCTAAGTTTGTTCTATGTTACTGGTACCTGAAAGACCATGCACCCTCCCCTCCCTGCTTATTACTTCTCTCACAGTCTTGTGGTACCTGCCCACCTTTGAAAAATTAGTTGTAAAATTTTCTGTCAAGCACTGTATCAAAGTTCTCTGGCAGCCTGTTTGATGGTTAGTATAGCTCTACTTTAGGCTGCTGGATGGGCTCTCATAAGGCGTTTACATTTATTTTACTTCAAGATATATCCTATATCCTGCAATAAGAAGCAACATTCCCATACTGAATAATATTAAACATTAAACTCTTTCACTGCTGTGTGCACAACACAAAATGTGGCCCACAGTGCTATCAATCTATCTAGTACATTTTCTCCAGTGAGCACAGACCAATGTACCTGGCTCTTCCTTCCTCATTTTATCTTTGAAACAACACTGTGAGGTAGATTAGCCTGAGAGTGACTAGCTCAAGGTCACTCAGCAAGCCTGAAAGCCAGTTTGGTGTAGTGGTTAAGTGTGCAGACTCTAATCTGGGAGAACCAGGTTTGATTCCTCACTCCTCCACTTGCACCTGCTGGATGACCTTGGGCAAGCCATAGCTCAGTACCAGCTGTTCTCTCAAGGACAGTTGTCTCAGAGCTTTCTCAGCCCCACCTACCTCACAGGGTGTCTGTTGTGGGGAGGGGAAGGGAAAGGAGTTTGTTAGCTGCTCTGAGACTCCAGGTGAGTGAAGGGCAGGATATAAATCCAATCTCTTCTTCTTCTTTCTTCATGGCAAACTCTCCCAGGCTTCCAAAGGGTCCTGATCTACTTGAGCCTCTATACACTTTTTTAATCTTGAGACTGGGGAGTGGGTTCTATGCCACCACAAAATGGCTTCTACAGTGGCTCTGGACAATTACAAGATGTAATGGAGGCAGCTGTTTCTGAATGGGTGCCACCTGCAGGGACAAGGATGATTCTTCCTGAGTGCTTCTGTTGCACCTCTTACTCAAGTGAGGCAGCAGAAACCCAGGACTGGCAATTTTCTTTGGCAAAATGACACGAGTGAATAACCAAATGGGTAGCAGGAAACTCACTGGGAGATGCCACATAGGCAATCTCTGCCCTTGCCCAGCACTTTAATCACCACACCATACTGGCAGGACAACCAGACAGTAGGATTTATTTAACAATTTGTTTATTTAATTCATACCCCACTTTTCTTCCTAATTGGGACCCCAAGTGGCTTACAATATTCTCCCTTTTTCCTTTTATCATCACAACAAGCCTGTAAAGTAGGTTACGTTGAGAGTTTGTGACTGACCCAAGGTCATCCAGCAAGTTTCTATAGCAGACTAGGGATTCAAACGTGGGCCTCCCAGATCCTAGTACAACATCCTAACTGCAAAACACCCTAACCTGCTGGCTTTGACGGATTTTTCTTTCTACTTCTTATACACTTTTCAATAGAGATACTACCAGTTCCATATAGCATGTTTTGGTATCAAATTACATAAAGCATGTTCTGCATTAGCTAAGACCAGGGGTCCTTTCGAGCAAGAGCTCGGGGGAGCGCAGCTCCAGGAATTAGTGCAGACCGCCCCCCCCCCCGGCAGGGGAATGCCTGCTTGTGTCATGGCTGCAGCAAAATGACCCCATCCCCTGGAAAGGTCCTTGTTCCTCTGACCAGCCTTCTGAAGGCTTCAGCCACCACTGAAGCTATCCTCCCAGAATAGTAGTATTTCTGAGGCTTGGATTAGTAGCTGTCTCCTTCCTTCCTTCCTTCCTTCCTTCCTTCCTTCCTTCCTTTCTCCCTCCCTCTCCCTCCCCCTCCTTTCTTGCCTTCTGACATACTTCCGGTGATGTCAGGTGGTATAGCATATGCAAATAAGTTATGCTAATGAGTTATGCTAATGAGCTCCTGCACCTCTTTTTCTACGAAATGACCCCTGGCTAAGACATAAAAATTATTGCTCCCACAAGGATGACAGCATTGATTTAGAGTTTTATAGCAAAATTCTTAGGAGCAGCAGGTAGCAGGTTTTACTACCAGATAGGGCTGCCAAGTACCCTCGGGGTGGGATTCCCCCGATAAATGGGTCCCCAACCTGTCGGTTGGGATCCGGACGGCAGGGGGAACCCCACCCCCGAAGTGGCCCAATCTGACCAACATGCCCAGCATGATGACATCACCCGGAAGCAACATCATCACGCTGGGCATGTTGCCAGGCGACGCTCTAGCAATCGCCTTGAAAACTCTACGGTACCATAGAGTTTTAGGGTGATTACCAGAGTGTTGCCCCGGCAACATGCCGAGCATGATGATGTCACTTCCGGGTGATGTCATTGCAGCGCGCACATGCACGCGGGACTCCCCCGCTGTTATGAAGGGAAGACTTGGCAACCCTACTACCAGAAAGTATGGGAAGGATCCTGACTACATTTTTCAGTAACTGGACATATCTTCTGCATTCCCCCTTCCCATTCCTTTGCTCTGCATTCCTGTTCATTCCACAATTTCCCTTCATGACCCAGAGATATTTCCTTTGCAGGTTTCTTGGGTGTCATAATGTTATATTTTTCTAATAAGGTACTTCTGGCTTCTACAAGAGAAACTGCAGGCTTGCTTCTTATTTAAATATTCCTTCAACCCAACAATAACAATAAAACCATGTAATCTGTACAAAGACAAATGTCCCAGCAGATGGTCTAATGTGCCTGTCTGCCTCAGTCTCAGCTCACTTCTTACTTCTTTAACACAGGGTCACAACTACAAACCAGTCATTTGCATTTGTTACAAGTAAAGCTAGATATTTAAACCATAATTTGTAAGGAAAGTACACAGGGTTTTTAAATGTTACATGGGAATTTTCTGTTTTCCTTATTTTTTTTTCAAACTTTACTTTCTGAGAAGAGTGAAAAAAAAGGACTGGGGATTTACTGAAAGCAAGGGTATGAGTCACATCCATGACTTATAAAGGGTCTCAGAGTTGTTTGGTGCCAGCTTTCTTCACTCTACTGCAAGGATAGAAGTACACTGAACCAGGCACAGGGGCCTACTGCAACACTGTGTTAATGTACCCTTTCTTTAGTATTTTCTTTGTATTTGTGTGTGCTCTTGCACGCGCTACCCGCACTCTCCCCTTCTCATCAACACATTTAGTGCTGTTGGGTTAGTGTGAGGTAGAAGAAAAGGAAGTCTGTGGCCTCTCTACTGAACAGCTCGTGTCGATGTGGAAACAACTTCCAACAGCAGGTAGGAGGACTGATGCTTTTTAAAAAGATGTGCAATAAGATACAGAGCAGGTGGAGGGAAGCACTGAAATGAGTGGAGGAGTTTCAAAATCTTTGCTTCACCAACACAGAAACATATTCGACATTCACTTAGACTCATATTCTAGTGTGAATACATATAACTAGGATATCCAGGATAGAGACAAAGTTTTAATGATTTATATCTTAGGAGTTCAGTAAAGGTAGACACTTTCTTCTGATTTACATTATGCCATGTCTGCAGAGGGACCAGTGTTTAACAGTAGCACACAAACCCCTTTTATGGTGGCACTGTACAAAATGTTTTACAAATTTACGGGGATAAATTGAACCTGTGGTCTATACTATTGTGTACAGCTTATTTTAAGTAGGATCCTATTATGTAATTTTTATAGTGTTTAATGTGTCATGTCAATACTTAAGCCTATGCTTCCATTCTTTCTGGTGGTTCCAGAGTTTTAAAAACCTAATGCATGGGTTATTGAATGTCCCATTTTGTTGCTTGTACTGACTCACTACGTGTACTCTGCCATGAGTCCCTGTGAGAAAGGCGGACTATAAGTAATATAAATACAATAGAAAATATTGATTTTGCAAAGCAGTTGTACGTGCTTGTGTTGGCTTGCTAAACTTGAGGGTCACAAATCAGAAATCCCATTCAAAAATTAGTTTTTACTGATGCCATCTTAAAATTAATAGTACTCAAAAGTTAGTAGTAGGACATCCTGTAATTTGGGTGGGGGGCATTCATTCAATCCACTAACTTTGTTGATTGCTCCTGAATAATCATGTTTAAAATTCTAAACTACATATGTTCATTCCCCCATGTTAATATCATAACATTTGAGTCTGTGTACAGAGAGGTATACCCACCAGGTTTATGGCTCAACCCAGTAAAAAATTAAGGGCCAGTTTAGAGATGCAGTGGAATCAACAAATAATTTTATCCTGGGCTATGTCACTTGAGTCAGCAGGGGGGACATTATGCGTCTCAATTCTCTCCCTTTGAAAAAATAACTCCCTGAAACAGAAATAGCAGTATGGGCTGGGCTAAACCCACATCCCAAACATGCTAGCTATACGCAGGGAGACTCCCATTCACAAAGCAATGCCCTTCTGCAGCATAGTAACACAAATTTGGAAAGCTTTACTATATACAAAAAGCTTTACTATATACAACCCAGTACTTTAGCCAGTGGACAACCAGTGTACTTTTCTGTCAAAGGTGTGCACTTTGAGGGCAATCCAAGGTTGAGTTTAAGGGAATGACAAAGTCTAGGCAAAACTGAACAGGAAAATTTTTTGCCTTGTTACATTGCATTAAAATTCAACCAAAGGTTCTTTAAATTGAGAATAGATTGCATTCTTTAATTTAAGTGAGTCTCAAAAACCATTTTTAGTTGTAAGCAGAGGAAAATGAGGTATCAGCATGAATGTTCATGATATAACCAAGGTTGTGGGCAGTGTTCCCTCTAAGCTGAGTTAGTGCAAGCTAGCTCACAGTTTTTTAGCCTCCGGCTCACATGTTTTTTCTGAGCTCAGGAAGGATGGCTCCAGAGCAAACTAATTTATACATCAGCCAAATCGCTCACTCACAACTTTAATGCCAGTAGCTCACAAAGTAGAATTTTTGCTCACAAGACTCCACAGGTTAGAGGGAGCGTTGGTTGTGGGTATTCCATGCATCTGTAATTAAACTTGTTATCAATTGCTGAAAGAGTGAAAAGAGTTTCATTTTTATAGCACAGGATGCAGAGCCTGATCTGGATAGCCCAGGCTAGCCCAATCTCATCAGAACTCAAAAGCTAAACAGGGTTGGCCCTGGCTAGTATTTGGATGGGAGACCTCCAAGGAATACTAGGGGCATGACATAGAGGCAAGCAACGGCAAACCACCTCTGAACATCTCTTGCCTTAAAAACCCTACAGGGTTGCCATAAATCAGCCATGATTTGATGGCAAAAACCATTTGCCCAATTTCTTTCCACACAACATATTGGTTTGACTCTATATTATGGTTGCCAGTCTCCATTTGGCCATGGAGATCTCCCAGAATTATAACTGATTTCCAGACTACAGAGATCAGTTTTCCAGAAGAAAATGGATGCTTTGGGGGTAAACTCTTTGGCATTATATCCCACTAAGGCCCGTCCCCACCCCAACCCTTAGCCTTTATCCCAAAATATCCAGGAATTTCCCAAGCCAGAGTTGGCAACTTGAGATGTAAAATTTCTGGAAATTTTGAAGCTCGGGAAAAAACCAGTTTTTTCTTGTTGGGGTTTTTTTTCCAGAAAAAAATGGAAATTTTCAGAAAAATTGAAAAAAATGGTACATTAGCACTTCTTTTTTCTTTTCCAACTTGAAAGTCATTCTGTTACTTTTGGAACATAAAATATGATTCTGGACAATTTTACTTGGCATGAAATTATCACAACTAGCATATTAAAAATATAGTGCATCCAAACAATTATTACAAACAGAATTTACTTTTTAAATAATATTTATTTGCAATTGTAACAAATGGAGCAACAATCTCCTGAACTGTTTACTAGTTTATGTGGAACAAACAAAAAAACCCTCCACAAAACAATTTTAAAAAATCCAGAAGTAACAATTCTTCATATTTCCTCTCCACAGTATTAAATAATTAAAAAAAACCATTCGCATAAAAAGAAGAGGGGGGAGTGTACAGAAGGGAGTGTGGGACTACGTTTCAATGAATGGGCATGAAATTAAATCAGAATCATTTTCTGAGCTGCAATTATCAGTTTCAGTCTCTGCTTCTACCGCTACTCTGTTGTGTCTGTCATTATCAAAGTTATAATGGACCTCTAAAAACTATACTTTCAGGTCCTTTTTGTTGCTCTGTATTTTCTTCCAATGCTTGGAGGCCTAGTGAAGCCTGAGTGCCGGTATATCCACCCACATGCAAAAACAAAACTGAAACCTTTTTCTTTTCTTGTGACAATAGCACCTCCTAAAGGAAGAAATGCATCTTGTTCTTGCATTGGAGAGTTCAGTTTGTAACCTAAGACTTGCTTGTCCTCAGTGCACAGAAATCAGATTAATCTGATACCATACATATTTTTTTAGAAATTATTTGGAAAATATTTGAACACCTGTCTTCAAATATTTTATTCATCATGTTCAAATAAAATGTTCCATAATCATTTTCCCCCCAATTTTTCTAATTTTTCAGAAAAAAACAAAAGGCTGGGTTTTTTCCAAATTTTTCCGGTTTTTTTCTGGGCCTTCACATCTTTATTGGCAACACTATTCTATATTAATGGACCACCCTCATTTTTGTTTCTCTAGCATATGGTGTTTGGTTATGTCAATTCCCACCCCCTTTGAGTATGCCTGTCTGGCAAAGCAGATCTGTGTACCTTCAATGAATAGGAAGACTATCAGTTTGCTATTAAACTTGGGCATTTTGAGGCCACAGTGATTAATGTTCAAGGCAGGGGATAGTCTCTTTATTCTGCATAATGATCAGTGCAGTGAAGGGGCAGCTTTGAACCCCAGTAGTACAGCTGTAACTTTCTTTTACAGACTCACTCCAATGCTGAGTCACCATGAAAGTGTTTGTTTACAAAACGCCTCACTCACACTCACATTTGCCTGCACAACACAAATGTGCAGTATTTCAGCAACTCTTGTCTTCTGGTCTTTTGCACGTGTTGCCTGGTGACATTTAGGTGGTTTAATTTAGAACAAAGGAAGAGGCAATTTCCATTTATCACTTAAATTAACCCACCGGATCTTAACCTAGCACTCAGTTCCTCATTGCCCACCAGTTAAGAATAAAGATTGCTATGCAACAGATACAGTCTCATTCACTTCCTGAAAAAGAGAAACTGTCAAGAACAAATGTTTTGCTTTACAGAAATAACTTTCTAAAATAATTTGGAATACAGGCATAGGCCACATTGCAAAAGTCCATGTAATGAGCAATTCAAACTCCACCATAAAATGAAATATAAGAAGCTACAGCCTTTAATCTGGATATAAGACTTTTTCCAGGTTATAAACTTACGAAGTTTACAGAACTTAGTCTTAAATCAGTCACTACTTCTTAACCCAGCCTACTGACAAGAGAAACTAAGGTCAAATCTACATCTGACTTTTCTGCTGGAATCATTCTAGATTCAAAAAACCCCATCTATATCTGTTTCTAGTTTCAAACCATACTTGTTCTAGTTTAAAAATCTGTCTACATTTGTTAATTGCCCTCCTATGGTCAAGCTAGCATTATACTGCTTTAAACAGATCCTGTTGCTTACTGCTCCTCAGACCCAGGGGAAAAAAACAAAATGAAATTTGAAACCAGTGTTGAATGAGTGTAGGAAAAGACAGCAGTCAAATTACTTCAGAAGGGAGGTGTAGATTTGGCCTAACTCTTGCTCTGGGATCCTTGGGGAAAGGGTACAAGTGTGCTCATACTGAACTTGTGACTGTACGCACTTACATGTTAAGAATACCCATCCCCAACTGGATCATTCACAGCGAAAAGTCTTCTCAGACCTTTGATGTAAAGCTATCAGTGTAATAAAAAACAAGGAAACACAGTTTTCTCCTGTCTCTATACAGTGAGGAGCTGGGAGTTCTATTGTTTGCTATTTTAATCATGTATTGCAAGCTGTCTTGAGCCATGGACAAATGGTTATATATGTTTTAATAAAATAAAATAAAATAAAAATGATTGAACTTTATAAAACTGAGGAAAAAGGCTGGATCTCAGAAAATGTATTTGTATTTACATGTATTTAAAAACTCACAAGTTTATAGAACATTTTACTGCCAGGATGCATTGTCTTTGTAATGTCTTTAATCTCCTTATTCTTTTTGTGTTATAGATAAATCAAGCCAAAGAGTGGTATGGGTTCAGTTCTAAGCCTCCTACTTTAAGTTTAGGATTTCATCTGCAGGCCATATGTAGTTAATGCTAATCGTGATAGGGGTTTTATCTTTTGACTGACTCCTACATGTTAGCATTAACAGTGTATGATGCCTATTTTCAGTTGAGATTCCACATGTGGGAGGAAAACAGAAACATGAGTGCCTCACTACGATACCAGTGAACAGCTGCTGAAACAACAAAAACTTCCAGGACAGGTTTGTTTGCTAAAGTGGTTTAATTCTGCTATAAACAAAGCTTTCATCAATAAATCTTTATCAGAACAAGCATACTTTGACCATTTCTATGTATGTCAATCAGATATTGTGTGGACTTTTTCTAGAACATGAATGAACATCTTTAATTTGCCTTATATATTACTCATGACATTTCCATAGCACAGTTGACTAAAAAGCATGGCATGGGATGAATTTGTATGTCTCATCAAGGAGAACAAAGGAGGTCAAAGGCAGCCATTGTGACACCAGCACTTCTATCTTCAGCCACAACTTCTTGAGCATTACTCTTTCCAATCATGAATTAGATGGCTCTAGTCTACAGAGCAGTGAAATGGGACCACCCACAGATCCCTTTCAGAGGAGTTTCATGCACAAAGGAATTCCCCCTTTATATGCTACTAAATAGATCAATTTAAATTATGAAAGGGAAATGGGGAGAACAGGGCCTTAACCTGGATCTACATATGGCGTGTGGAACAATCAAACTTGAAACAGCAGTCAATAGAAGCTGGAGGTCCATGACACGCATGCATGTCCCAACCTTAACACCCCCTCCCCCCAATATCCAGACTGTCCGAAGCTTTTAAGGGCTCTAACTGCCTTGAAACTAAGATTTCCCTGGGAAAAGAGAAGCTTCAAATCAGAAGAAAAATACTTTCTTCAAACCTAATTAAGTCCCATTCCCAAATTCTTTCAAACATAAAAGCAGCAGTACTGTTAAACCGTTTAAAGCATCCTGAAATTGGGATCAGAAGAGAATCTAGTACACACACCATGAGGAGTCTGCCAAAAATGTTGCTCCTGTAACACAGTGACAAAACCTTTATAGACCACAGCCATTTTCCTCTGGCTTCTATGTTGACTCATATTCTCCAGGCTTTGGCCTCAGGTGAAGTAAACTGATGTTTCAAGTAGACAAATAATATCATGGAACAAATGAATGTGTGCATGATGAGATGTTTCTTTTAATTCATGCAAACTTCCTATCTCCATATTACTTCACAGACTGTACACTGACACCAATTAGGGAAACAAGAGTTTTGCTAGCATTTTCAAAAATAGTTTCTAATCCCCCCCCCCCCCCCAATGAAACCAATTGTTTCCCATGGTCAAAAATCTTCTATGTTTGTATCTCTAATTCAAGCCATCAATCTGAATAGCAGCAACTAGAAAGGCAACAGCAACTATGCAGGAACGAAGGGGTTATTTCAGATAATGTGGCCAGTAGATCAGATCTCTCTGTGACATAGCTATAATTTATCCTTTTCTCATAATGCTCAACAGCAGCTCATTATTGGTTTATTTAGTGAGACAATTGCCACAGATGGGATCATGGATAGTCTGTAGCAAATATTCTAAATCAATTATTCTAAACTACTTAGAATATTCAGTTTCTTCACCACAGTCAACTGAACCTACTCACTACATTGTCCATATGACTGCTCTTTCTCTACCCATGAATATTGTCCATTTTGTATCAGATAGCCCATATGAAGGGACTGCTACAATCAGAAAGGCAAATAAGAGAGACCATATACTGGCAACTAGTGCAGAGGGAAGGATGAGCACTTCAATGAGTGAGGGACTTGGCAAGCAACTCACAGGTTATGGTACAAAGTTGGATATAGATGGCGACATAGTTTTGGTTAGCAGCTTCTCTTCTTCTCAAACCCTATTTCCAGAAACACCAGAGACAATCTGGCAGTTTACCAGAAGAGAAGAAGAAGAAGAGAAGAGATTGGATTTATACCCCGCCCTTCACTCACTTAAGAGTCTCAGAGCGGCTTACAAACTCCTTTCCCTTCCCCTCCCCACAACAGACACCCTGTGAGGTAGGTGGGGCTGAGAGAGCTCTTTCCCAAGCTGTCCTTGAGGGAACAGCTGGTACAAAGCGATGGCTTGCCCAAGGTCATCCAGCCAGGTGCAAGTGGAGGAGTGGGGAATCAAACCCGGTTCTCCCAGATTAGAGTCCGCGCACTTAACCGCTACACCAAACTGGCTCTCTACTGGGGCAATGGTCCTCTTCTAAATTGAGCAACATAGCCTGAGGTTCAAAAATTGCTGAGTTGTGGAGGTCAGACCTATTGGAGACTAATAGAGCAATCCTCTTGTTGTGATTGTGTTGCAGCAGCCGGCTGTGATGTAACCATGGCTCCACTACTCCGTCCCATATGGGGATGTTACATGGAGGACAGCAAACAAAATCCCTCAGTTTGGGTTGTTTTCTGAGAGTAATCGTAGTGTCCATTGCAACTGCGGATCAGTGGAGGCATTGCGCTGAGGCAGTGGCACTGCGATGGACAGGAAAGCCAGAACCAATCAGGCATCATGTGGAAAGAGGGCAGGTGTGAGAGTCCTACAGAGTCAGTCACCAATAAGTGTCCTTAAACAAGAATGCTTTATTGAGAAAGGTCTGCTATGGTCATCTACATTTTTTGTGTTAGTGATGGCTGACAAAGCCCCAAGCAGGACAATTATATGGAATTCAAAAAGGGGTCTGGTAAGGAATTACAACCAATCACCATGTCAAAGAAAGGGCACTTAAAATACTGGTTTATGGTTCCCAGGGAAAAGCTGGAAGAATTACTGTCAGACAGGAGAAAAGATATATGGGCAGGCAGCAACAGTCTCCCAAGGTCAGAGCAGCTCAAAGACTGATAAGCATGCCATGATAAATATAACATAACATTCCACAGACCCGATGTCAAGGATTCACTCATCCCACCTCCCGGGCAGGAGATGGCAGCATTAGCTGACAGCAGGGTCCAGTGCCCATCACAGGCAGGGGGAGAAAGGGACAGGCCTCACATGACTTGCTCGTTGACAGCACCCCCCACCCCCTTAAATGGGCCAGCAGTCCTGGGCACCTGACAGTGGGGAGGGGGTTAGAGTTGTCCACCCCATGGGCATTCACAACTGCCTCAATGCCCACACAGAGCACAGGGTCCCTGAAGGGTGGGAAAAGGGCTGTCGTTGCTACCATATGTATTTGCAGGTATCCTCTGCTCATCAGCAGTCATACTTCCCTACAGCCAGGCCACGCTGCCGTGGGCACCCCTACCAGTGGCAGAGCAGGAGAGGGGGGCTACCTGAATGGGCTCAGATATGGGGGCATACAGCACTACCCTTAGTTCCCCCAACTGCCTACTCAATGAAGCAGAAGTGATCTGGGACTGGAATGACCCCAATTCCTCTCCCAGAGCAATTTGTGCTGAGAGACTGTCATTCAAAATCCAGTGCCCTCCCCATCTCCCTCTAAAGACATGAGGTCTACATTGGTTCCTTCAGCCCAACCATTGACTCCAGGGAACCCCGTGATCTCTTGTCCCCCTGGGTGACAGAAGACTCCCCCCCAAGAGTAGACACACAGTTATGAACTTCATTCATTCACTCTATTCATTGCCAACATTTCTCCCACATGAGGAACCCAAGGGGTTTACATCATTCGCCTCTGCTCTGTTGCATACTCACAACAACCCTACAAGGTAGGTTAGGCAGTGTGTGCAACTGGCACAAGTGGGGATTGGAATCTGAGTCTCCCAGATCCTAGTCTCACACTCAAACCACTGCACCAAAGTAGCTTATTTACCCTTCTGGCCCATCCCTCCTTCACACAGCAGCCTGTGGGGGGGGGGGGGGACCTAATGTTAGGTCAGATTTGGAGGTGCTGCTGGGCCCCTGCAATGTTTGGCAGTTGACTACGACCAGTGCCATCTGCATAACCATCCACAGCCCTTGCTCTTGGACCTATCATCAGGCAGTCCTCAGGGGGAGTCAGAGATGGCATGCGGAGAGAGTGGGGAAAGAGTGGGTGTGGAGCTCCTGTTATGCAGACAGAGACACAGTTGTGGCACAACACAGACTTCATTGAACTGTGAATCATGGTGAGATTTGCAGGCTCCATTTGCTACCTCCCTGGGGCCATCGGGAGGAGGTCTGAGGCATGGCATGCATCTCAGTGGGGTGAAATTGCGAGTGGACCTTGGAAGAGCTGGCTGGATACAATGATAACTCCGAAAGGAGGGCTGGGATAGACTGAGTGGAGGGGGCAGGGAGGCAGTACTAGCCACACCCAGAGGTCTTGCTGAATCTTCACTGGCAGCAAAGCAGAACAGAGATGTGTTCAGCCATGGCAACGGGACACATGTGCCATGCCATGCTCAGCTTTGGATGTGCTGTCCTGACAGGCTCTGCAACTGCAGCCCCTTGAGGGGACTTTCACCATGAACCCCCACCCCTTGAGGCACATGACGGTGCCATCTGAATTACACTGTCCTGTCCTGTCCTGAAGTGCTCAGGGACTGGTAGTGACCCATCCACAACAACACCTGCAGCTCAAGTCTGATCCTACAAGGGTCTCCTGGCAAACTGGTCTGCCACGTAGAGTGGAACAGCTGCCAGAACCTACCCCCCAAACCCACCAACAAGCCCTATTCTCTGCTGAAAGAAGGAAACAGGCACAGGACTAAGCTACAGCCCAGTGTAGGGCTGAAAACATACCTGCCCCAGGCAGTTCTCCCAAGAAACCGTCCTGGGGCCTTTTCCCATGGCACGTCAGGGGCCATGGTGCTGGGAAGCCATGGATTGCGCTGCCCCTGCATGAACCCAATGTTGGGCTTGAGTGGAGGAGGTGCACCTGGCCTCAAGTGAGGGGAATGGTGGAGCAGGTTTGGGTTCCTTACCCTTACCTGTCAGTACGTGATTGTCCTTTTGGGCTGAGCCTCCAAAGGTAGGGTACCTGTTAGGGTTCTAAAATGGGTGAGGTCAACCAGAGTATGGACTTTGCTCTCCTCCTTTGGTGTTAGCACTAAGTGCTCACTCTGTAGTGCTAAGTGCCCTCTCTGTTCTTTTCCCATCACCAAAGTGCTTCACTGCTTGCTGTAAGTCTGTACAGCAGGGAGCTGTCAGAGAGCATACCATGCCACGCGTGCTATCTCTGGAGTTGTGGGGTGACCTCCTGGAATCATTTGTAGAGAGGGCCGGGATGTAATTGGGTGCTAGGGAAAAGTAAGGCCAGCATGGGGGGGGGGGGGGTGCTAGTTGGGTATGCACTTGGTCGGTATCCTGAGCTGTTTGGGTTCCCATAGGTGTGGCCACAGCTAAGTAGGGAGGAGTAAATTAGGAGTTACCATGGCCACCAATGGACTGTGCCGGGATTTTTGCTGGTGCAATTTTGCACCTTTTCTGGGAAGTGCTCCCATGCTGAAAATGCTGTGGGAGCTGACTGACTGGTGCCATGCCCCCTGTCATGTCTACACTTCCACTGGAACAGGGGTACACACTGTCACTCCACTGGTGTGCAGCTGCACTGGTGGAAGTGTGCGGCGCAGCCCTGCTCATGCCCTGAGCTGGCATAAATGCCCCTTACACTGTATGCACCCTTTACATGTAAATCCGAGTAACACTGGTATAGGGGGTTAATGGGTGTTTGCTCAAAATACATCCTTGCTTGTTGTAGTAGGCAACTAGTTACAGGTTGCTCTTGTAAAGAGATCACCTGAGTTCTAGTCCTGCCATTTCTTTGATTGTTTTTTTTTCTTATTATAACCATGTTTGCCCATCAGAATGATTTAAATTGTTACATGAACCATAACATTTTAACTTCTATCAGACACATCAACTATGGCTACTTCCAGACTGAACCAATAACGGAATCATCCAGGGGAAAAACTGAAACCCCGGACCCCCAATTCTTCTTTGAAGCAGAACATCTAGTCAATTTATCACTTCAGGTCACATCATTCATTACTGAACTTCACTCTCACAATTTCCCTTTAAATCCTGTGTAGCAGTGTCCATCTTTCATACCCTGGATTTATACATCATCAGTTTCAAAGTGCATTGTTTTCTGCTGAAAGAGAAACATCACCTACCAGGATCTGAACTCCGATTTCTGGTGCAGGCACCCTGCTCAACCTGTTCAATGAATGCCTGCAGGCACTCAAATGCACAGTGATCTTCCCAACCTAATGAAATTTTTGCTTAATCTTGCATTTACACCTAAATTCAGTTTGATTTTTTTTAAGGGAGCAAAGGCAAATAACGTATTTGGTTTTTGCATTAAAGTCAGGAAATCCTTCACTGAAATTCATCTTTGGAGAATGATTTAAAGAATGGAATTTGTCGTTGAAATACTGAATTTAATTGTGATTGTTTTTCCATACAAAATGTTTTAAGATTAAATTGATCCAGTTTTTGATACTTCATTTTCATCTTTCACTTCTGTCCTTCTGTTTTCAGTGACCTGCAACAAATGGTAAATATTTTCAATCACTCTTATCCCTTCATTTGGCGCAAGTCAACAAACATTAAGTTCACATGAAATCCCCTGCAAATTAGCAGCAGTAGTAATGTGAAAACCACAACCACTATCCCCAGCTGACATCAACAATATTTGGGTTTTTTAAGTTTTCCTGTCAATTGACTGAAAAACTTAAGGGCTTTTTGAAGCATCTGGCAGGAAGGAATGAAAAAATACAAGTGGGGCAAGTACCCACCTTCTCTTTGCAGCTAATTACTAGCTCCATTATTTCTAAGTAAAGTTTTCCTCATTGATAAGGAAGAGGAAGCTGTAAATGAAGATGGCTCACTACATACAAATCCATGCTGCTCCCCCCCCCCCCCCACAATGATGCTATTAACCTGAGATCATCACTCCCACGAGGGATGATGGGATTATACTTTCCACTGATTCTTGATCCAATACTGGCAGGATGGGATTTGTATCTGGCTTGTTGCCAGCTACCTTCTCTCCTTGGCCAAACAGGGTTTTTTTGCTTGGAAAGGGAGGTAACAAGCAATGACAGCTGGCTTAGAAACACCATCCTGAGCCAAGCCCAGAACTGTAAGGATCTGGGACAGATCTGAAATAGGTTGAGACTTTTTGAATTAGGGAGGTTCACATGACAAGCCCCCGCTCAAAATTAGATGGCATTATTCATTTACAACTACAGATTCTTCCTTTGATAAAACAGCTCTTTTCAGAGTTGGGATGTCTTTTTCCATCCTGGGGAAAACTAATTAGCTCCAGTTAATTACTAGTTAATTACTAGGTTCTATTAATACATACATTACAATAGACTACAGTTCAGGGTGCTTTCACACACACTAAACAGAGCTCTCTCAATCCACTTTCAGTGCATTTTGCAACCGAATTTTACTGTATGAAATGGCAAAATCCATTTGCAAACAGTTGCTGAAATGGACTGAAACATCATTATTTAGCATGTATAAAAGTGCCCTCAGTTTCATACTCAGATAAGAATGTCAATGAACATTAGATGCAGGGACTGAATTTTTGAGTTGTGAAAATGCACAATAATATAATAACCAACATAATCATTCTAAAGCGTGCATGCATTTTAAAGATGCCATGAAATAAAAATACTAAAAACCAAAATAAAGACTTGGCAGCAATTCTACTACTTAACAATGCTCAAGTGAAGTCAGTGGGTGATCCTGGTTCTCTCCATTCTTTGAACTTAATTCTGCAAAAAAATATATTCTCATATTGGCTGCCTTCCCACTCACTCTTTCTTTGCCATATCTTCATCACAACATTATGTACTTGGTCCAGTGCCAGCATGCACAATACACATGCAGAGTCCGAATTGTGAAAGGTTCAAGCATGTGTATCAACAGCCACTTTTCTATATGCCACACTGTGATACTTATTACTTGAACCAAAAACCCAGAACTACAAAAGAGGGGAAATGGCTGACATCTAATGTGCCATGACAGCATCTTCTTAATTTTTTCATGGAAGTCTATTATAGAATTATATATTTTTCTATATGAGAGTACAGCTCTCCATTGAGTTTTAGACTTACTAATTTCTGAGATCTTTTCAGTAACCTGTACCAGACAGAATGATGAAGCTGCAATATGAAGGCATGTAATTACTGACAGAGTAAAAACAGAAACAAACAGAAGTTTCAACATGCCTCCTTATACCTGGGCGAAATGATGGTTTGTGAGATGTGCACTGTTCTTACCACCACTAGTTTCACAATAAATATGCAAAATCATTCCCAACTTCAAGCAAGTGCTTTGGTGCAAATATGTAACGGCTTTTGGTTAAATTATTGACAACATCTGGCAAAGAAGCAGGTTTTAATATACACAGAGATGTTACTTAAATGACATCTTTACCACTTCACTTTGTTCACCAATAGAACAAAATTCAAGTTCAGTGGCACCTTTAAGACCAACCAAGTTTTATTCAAGGTATACGCTTTCATGTGCGCATACACTTCTTCAGATACAGTGAAATGGAAGTTACCAGTCCGAGCGTGAGCAGCAAATTAGCATGCAACATAATTACAGTGTTTTAACAGATGTAAGGCCCAAACAGGAATAACAAGCTTAGTTTATATGGTTACTATTTGTCTGGGTTTAATTCCAGGGAAAACATAGTGAAGGAAGCTTATACCTTGAATAAAATTTCGTTGGGTCTTAAAGGTGCCACTGGACTCAAACTTTGTTCTGCTGCTTCAGACCAACACAGCTACCCACCTGAATCTATCTTTGCTCAGCAATGTTATTGTTGCTCTTTACATTGCAGAAGCAGTGTCTTAAGCAACTACTGCTGCAAATGGATACTGAGTTTACACCCCACCTTTTGCCCCAATGGAGAATCGAAGCCACTTACATTCCTCTCTCTTTCATTTTAGAGACGCCAACTATGACAAACTCTGAAACATCGAGGATGTGTATGTGTGTATACACACACATACACTTGCGCATAGACTTCCCTTCTCTTAAATGCTATAAAATACACACAGCAGTAATTTCATACAACCAATGAAATCTGTATTGATCCCGAGAAAAAATGTTAGCAAAATTGCTGGTACGTGTCAACCCAACTGAGCAAAAATGAACTTATTAATTATCATACACAAAAGCTCTTATATTGAACAGAAAAAGCAAATGGCTGTATATATCAAACATTTGTCATATCATATATCTAATTCCTATGAGTGATTCTACTGTGCAGTTCAAAAAACCTGCACGATGGGGCCACCTAGGACTAAAGTAGATTGCAATAATCTTCAGTAAACTTGCAGTAATCTTCAGTTAGAGAGGAAAATAGATGATAGATAGATAGTAGCTAGATAGTCGCAAGACAGACAGACAGACCAACCCCCAACAGTAATGTGCAACTTCTGCATATGAAAGATTAATCATAAGAATTCATAGATGAATGGATGATTTACCGTCAATTCAACCGGAAGAGAGAGACCTTGGACTCTTCGTATTAGCTCAGACTGGCTGCTTTCAAGATTATGAACTGCTGTTACCTCATACTGGCCACAAAAGCTTGTTCTGGGTATATGAGGGCCTTCGCTAATGTCCACATAGTCACCAAACCTGGTTGGGGGAAGAGTCAAAGTGATTAACTGCACACAGATACAACATTCAATATTCTCGAGTAGAGCAGTGTCTTCCTTACTACTACTACTAAAAGTTTTCACAATGTGTAGAATCATTAGCTTAGAGCAGGGGTGGCCAAACTGTGGCTTGGGAGCCGCAAGCGGCTTTTTCACACATATTATGTGGCTCCCGGCAGGGCAGCTGGGAAACCTAAATAACATTAGCAAACAAATATCTTTGGACAAATAAATATCATTAGTAATATCTGCTTTTACCCCTTTTGTTGTTTTTGACAGTCTCATTTAATGTTAATAAAAAGCAAATTTGCATATTTTCCAATAAAAACATATAATATTTGTTCATGTCTTGTGGCTCTCAAACATCTGATGTTTTTTCTATGTGGCTCTTACATTAAGCAAGTTTGGCCACCCCTGGCTTAGAGAGAACTGGTTTCATTTATAGATATGCATCTGCAAGAAACACCACATCTATTATAATCTGTATCCACAAGAAGCATCTTTGAACCCCCGCATAAGGAGTCACTAGATTTGAATTTCAATGTTTGTTCTTCGATAGTATCTAGCAAACAGCATTTTATATAACAATTTAGTGCGAACATTTAAACATTGTATTATTGTACCTTTTTACATAGACCTGTAAGTACAATGCATCTTTCCAAGATGAAATAAGAACAAAATGTAAATACCCCAATTCCTTGAAAATAAAAAATTCAACATGCTACAATGTTTATGTAAATTAAAACACAATCCACTTTAGGAAAACCACAGGGTGATCCTACAGAACTGCTTTTGCTAAGGCAGCACAATCAATGACATGCTATAGCTTGGCAAACAGGACAAAGTTACCCAGCTCTATCCAGGTTATCTACAAGCCTGCACTGGGGTCAGCAGCTCAGACAGAACATGAAGGTCTCTGGATTACCACCCAAGGAGGCCAGATCCAATGCCCCTCTGCTTCCTTGGCTGAACGTGCATCACTGAATGGCAGTTTGAAATAGTACACCATTACATTTATGTTCAATTTGCCACTTCAGGGCTCAGATTTTTCGAATAGGTTTCATACCCAGTTGCTCAATTTGCTACTGTGGGGGGGAGGGGGCACCTATTGCCATGAACCAAATGCTTCCAAACGTGGATGCTGCTTTTCTGCACTGAGATTCCTATGTCACTGGTATCTCACTCCCTCCAGCATCATGCATTCTCTCACCCCCTCGTGAGCAGCTGTGTACCCTTTCATGAATTTTTAAAAATTGCCAAAGCAAGGGGGCAGTTTATTTTGCGAGGAGTGAAAACATCTGCAAAAGGCATCTATCACTACTCGGCACTATATTTTAAACCACAGCA
Organism: Lepidodactylus listeri; assembly: GCA_029233225.1. NCBI lineage: Eukaryota > Metazoa > Chordata > Lepidosauria > Squamata > Gekkonidae > Lepidodactylus > Lepidodactylus listeri. The sequence goes on along the minus strand of JARCFY010000001.1, from coordinate 108,579,392 downwards.
TGTGCCTGGAGCAAGTACTGAGTCCCGGGCACCCAGACAACTTATGCAGTTTAGCACGCAGACTGCCGGCCTGCACCTTTTCACTCTGTACCCATAATCCAGCAAGGGTAGATGGTCTGCTGACTGCTACTTCTTTCCCATGTAGAATTTTGAACAAGCCCACAAGATTCTTTGCCACAAGTTTGTTTTTGTCAAAACTGAAAGAAGAGTGAAGACTGCCAACCAAGTTGACTATTTTATCTTCATTATCTTTCAGGAAGCTCAAGCCCAAAATGACTCAATGCGGAGCAAATGCCCATTACAGGAAATCCTAACTATAAAGTCCTGTCGCTCTGCCGCAACCTTCCTGCCAGAGTTAACACAATAAGGGAACTCAAGGATCCATGTGTGTCTTCTTGTCAAGTTTTGGGTTATTTCAGCCTAGAAGAGGTCAACAAATTACTCTCAACTGTTTGCCAGACCACATGCAGCCTTGATCCGTGCCCATCGTGGCTAATTAAAGTTGGCTGCGACGGACTACGAGGTGCCCTAAGGGAAATTGTCAACAAGTCCCTCAAGGACGCAGTGGTACACCCACTCTTTAAAAAACCATCCTTGGATCTGGCCAATATTGGCTAACTACCAGCCGGTTTCCAATTTGCCCTGTTTGGGCAAACTAATTGAAAGGGGGGTAGTGAATCAGTTGCAGGGTTTTTTGGATGACACCTCCATATTAGATCCCTTCCAGTCCAGCTTCTGACCAGGCCATGGGACAGAAACAGCACTGGTTGCCCTGATGGACGACCATTGGAGGCATCTGGATTAGGGTGGTTCAGTGGTGTTGCTGTTGCTGAACCTGTCGGCGGCGTTCAACACTGTCGACTACCAACTACTGATCCACCGCCTCACCAACACTGGGATTCAGGGGTCTGCCTTTCAGTGGCTCTCCTCATTTCTCCAGGGCCGGGGAAAAAAGGCGGCTATTGGGGAACAGCTGACCTGAAGGCACCCGCTAATTTGCAGTGTGCCCCAAGGGGCGGTGCTTTCCCCAATGTTATTCAACATCTATATGCGCCCCCTTGCCCAGATTGCCCAGCGGCATGGGCTAGGGTGTCACCAATATGCAGAAAACACCGAGCTCTATCTGTTGTTGGGCAGCCAGTCTGACTCTAGCCCTGAAGATCTGGACCTGGCATTGAAAGCTGTGACTAGTTGGCTTAGACTGAGTCGACTGAAATTGAATCCGATGAAGACGGAGGTTCTGTGCTGGAGTCGGAGCAGCCCGAGGGTACGGATCCCAACTCCCGACCTTCGATGGGGCGCCGCTGGTGCCAGCGCCAGAGGTTAGGACTTTGGAAGCTCTCCTGGATTCCTCCTTAATGACAGAGACCCAGGTAGCAAGCACTGCAAAGTCAGCCTTTTATCACCTCCAGCTGATTAGACTGTTAGTTCCCTTCCTCGAATGCAATAACCTGGCAACAGTGATCCACGCTATGGTCACATCGAGGCTGGATTACTGTAATGCTCTCTACATGGGGCTGGCCTTGTCCCAAATCTGGAAGCTGCAGCTGGTGCAGAATGCAGCAGCCAGGCTGTTGTTGGGCCTCCCTATGTGGAGAACATCCAGCCTGTGCTAAAAACACTGCACTGACTGCCTACAGCATACCAAATTCAGTTCAAGGTGCTGGTTCTTACCTTTAAAGCCCTATATGGTCAGGGGCCTACATACCGAAGGGACCACCTTTCCCCACGTTCCCCAAAGAGCACAACAATAAGGGTCCCAAAACCGTTTGGCCCTTCTGGGCCCCAGAGAAGCCAGGCTGGCTGTAACAAGGGCCAGGGCCTTCTCAGTAGTGGAACAAGCTCCCAGAGGACATCAAGGCCCTGTGGGACCTTTTACAGTTCCGCAGCTCCTGCAAAACGAAGCTCTTCCACCAGGCCTTCGATTCGGGAGCTGCACCATATAGCCCTTGTCCAACCCAAACTATGATGTTAACTGACTGTATGCCTGGGGACGCTGTTAATGCCTGCCATAGTGTACGAACTGCACTAGCACTTTATATTATGTTATGTTTTATAATCATATTCTTGTGATTTTATTTAATTTTGTTTTAGCTGTTTTATACATTTTATGTAAGCTGCCCTGAGCCTGCCCTGGCAGGGAGGGCAGGATATAAAACAAACAAACAAACAAACAAACTGAGATGACCTGCATTTTGCTCACCTATTTAATTGCACCGTTCCTTCAGAATTTTGTGAAGCTTTTTGTTTGACCACATCAAGTTTATACCTACAGAATAAAAACAGTTACGGCAGTTTCATAAGGAGTAGAACATGACTTGACTTAACTGCAAGAATTAATACACACACATCACTCCACTGCCTTTTGTATATGCACGAATGCCTCTTTTGCTTGCTAACTGCCATCCCCGATAGGACTGGAATGGGGATTCATTTTCTCTTGCCTCTACCCTCCTTAGTTATTCTCAAAGAACAATCAACGGAGCATCATTCCTTGCTCTGAATAACAGCAATTGAGGTCTCCATCCTGTTTCATCACAACAATTCACAAGATACAGAGACTGGGAAGCAGTAAAAGGGTTTTACTCTAATACAGCTATATCCCACCAGGACAGATGCCTAAAGAATGTTCTCTGACAGTACATCCCCAGTAGACTGGACTAGGTCATCTAGTACACAGGACATCATACAGACATCAGCACTCACATGGATGTAGGAAAATACAGAAAACAAACGAGAACAGTTTACGGTCAGTTTTTTTAATTGTACTAGTAACACACTCTAGTGCCCTCTGCTGGCAAGAGTGATAAAAAGCTTGAAGTCTGCAGCCCAGAAAGTAAAAACCAATGTAACTCTATAGATTTTTAAATTCCTGTAAATCCCTGAAAATCAGATGACTGATACTTCTACAGAAGACCTATGTTAATACTCACTGGTTGTGCTGAAATATTTCAAGTGCCACTTTTACATCAACATCGAGAACGTCAAATGGCAGGTCTTTGTGAATTAGTTTGTGAACTTCTTTTGTGAAAGAATGAAGATTTTCCTTGAAATTAAGAACAACAAATAAATTAAACAAGCAAGAAATGCATAATTCTAATAATGCAGGTAACTTAAATTCAGGTCCTGCCTGAGCCAATTGTAGCGTCTGCTTGGCTTTCTATGATTAAGCTGGATGGGCTAAAACGGGAAACAGATTAACAAGAGTGACAAATTTGCTGTTAATTTAAAATCTGGTTTTGCCCTGGGTAAAGGGTATTACAGTATCTCATACAATGGAAAATTATTTAGGCCGCTGCTTCACTTGCAAGCAAGCAAGGTGAATGGTTACTCCAAAATCAACCTGGAGTCACATTAATGGACATTCAGCACATTAAAAGACCACCATATGTTCTAGTGTTCGCTCTGAGTGGACGCGAGAAAGTTCCTTTTGCTCCCTAGGATTCACATTCAAGCAGTCCTTGTAAAAGTTCTTCACAAAAATGATTAATAAGTATCTTGGAAGGGAGGTGGAAGTGGCAGTGTGCAAGGAGGAGAACGAGCGCACCATATAGTTTGGCATCATGTCTGAACCAGCTGGCTCTTCATGTCAACTATAAAACAGTTCTTTTAAAGAGTGATAAGAATTTCAGAAGCGGGATCTGTAGAGTTGAATATAAAGTGGTAGCTCTTCATACAACATAAATTTGGAAGGGATTTAATCTGACAACCACAACACAATTATTTTAAAATTGTTCCCAGATGGAATGCTTCTGTTAATAGAAAACTCCTATCATAAGTGAAAGATTTGTCCACCAACAGAAATACAACTTTTGATCCAATTCAATCCATTTCATTTAGTATGTTTGGCTGTAATAGTGTTATTGCTTGTGTTGAAATATCATAATGCAAATTTAAAGGTCTTACTATGAGACCTTATCTTTAAAAATGCTTTCATTACCTATAACAGCAAATAATAAAGCAGCAACACAACAAGCTTTTGATATAATTTACTATGCATATTAGTAAATCAAATAGTTCAAGAGGTCTTGCTTCAGATTATTTGTATATTTGATACATTTCACATTAATGGCATTATAGCACCAAACCTGTACACAGTTTCCCTGTAAATAATATATACCTACTCCAGTGTTAGACGCCATGACTTAAAATGCTTGAATAAAACCAAAGGCCTCACTTTGCTCAATGATAGGTATAGTTGGCAATGATCTGCCCAAAGCCAGGGCTAAAATATTCACAGATCCCTTGGAGAGTTCTTGCAGGACTACATAGTGCAAGTCATTCTTTACAATATAGCAGAATTTTTTTTTACCAAAATAGATCTATATGTGGATGAAAACATCCATCACATTTTGTAATGCTGACCAGCTGGCTCTCCCCAAACAAAGGACGCATTGAAATCTGTCCAGAGACTCATTACCATGCTTACCTTTGTTGGCTTCCAATTATTCAGCCTGTTGTCCAAAATTACATCATAGCAGAAAGCACCAGATAGCACTATCAGATTGGAACAGATTGGAACCAACATTCAAAAGAAAATGAATATTTTCAAGTAAGTGTAAGCAGCATTTTAAAATCTGAACATCGTTAGACTAACTAAATACCTTTAATAAATGTCAACACAAGACCACTGCTGAAACATTGCAAGAATCACTCAACGAAACCTACTTAACAAAGTTTGAGTCCAGTGGCACCTTTAAGATCAACAAAATTTTATTCAAAGTGTAAACTTTGTGTGCAAAGCACACTTCATCAGGCAAATGGAATAAAATAACCTCAAGGGTTACTTACAGGGAAAAAGGAGGTGGGGGTAGCTGTTAGGAGGGGCCACTCAGAGCCAAGATGCACATGCAGAGCAGAAATTGGATCAGGTGGCCAGTAAGATCAACGGATAGCAGCAAATTAGTACGTAAATGCAATAGTTAACAAAAAAGATGTGAGAATGAAGGTAGAGTCCAGGAGTACCCCCAAGACAAACCAAGCTCAACCCTGTGTGCTTGGTTTGTCTTGGGCAGGGGTGGGCAATTGTTTTGGCTCGGGGCCCACTTCGTGGGAGTGGAGGTTAGCGGAGGGCCGCACCTTTTAAAATGACTGCATTCATTAATTAACTTTGCATTTCAGAAAAGGTATAAATTGTATAATAAAAATCAATAAATATAAATTAAATAAAATAGTAGTAGTTTTATTCAATTTATTTATTGTGCTGATTTCATATCATCTATAGCTGCAAGCACATTTAATTTTAGAATCAGTTTAATGAGACAAATGTACCCTATCCAGAGAGCCAGTTTGGTGTAGTGGTTAAGTGCGCGGACCCTAATCTGGGAGAACCGGGTTTGATTCCCCACTCCTCTACTTGCACCTGGCTGGATGACCTTGGGCAAGCCATAGCTCTGTGCCAGCTGTTCTCTCAAGGACAGCTTGGGAAAAAGCTCTCTCAGTCCCACCTACCTCACAGGGTGTCTGTTGTGGGGAGGGGAAGGGAAAAGGAGTTTGTAAGCTGCTCTGAGACTCCCTTGGGGAGTGGAGGGCGGGATATAAATCCAATCTCTTCTCTTCTTCTTCTTCTATCACACTTTTCTACATTTTTTTTGAAAGCAGAAGTGAGATTGTTTGTTGAGATTCTCATCACAGCCTGCAAGTTAATGTCTGTCAAAGACCATCTATATTTACTCTTGATCTTCATGCAAGAAAAACTTTGCTCACAAATATATGTAGACCCAAATATAGAGAACATTTTCCCGTGGCCGACTGTCTTGGCAGGCCGCAAAAAACTCTGTGACGGGCCGCATGTGGCCCCCGGGCCGCAATTTGCCCACCCCTGGTCTTGGGGATACTGCTGGACTCTAGCTTCATTCTCACAACTTTTTGTTAACTCTTGCATTTACGTGCTAATTTGCTGCTATCCGTTGATCTTACCAGCCACCTGAACTAATTTCCGCTCTGCATATGCATCTTGGCTCTGAGTGGCCCCTCCTAACAGCTACCTCCAAGCTTCTTTTTCCCTATAAGTAATCCTTCAGGTTATTTTAATCAATTTGTTTGAAGAAGTGTGCTTTGCACACCAAAGTTTACACTATGAATAAAACTTTGTTGGTCTTAAAGGTGCCACTAGATTCAAACTTTGTTCTGCTGGTTCAGACCAACACAGCTACCCACCTGAGTTTTGAAATCCACATAGTAGGTTTAAATGAAACAGATTTTTAAAACAGTGGGGGCTTAACTACCAATTATTTACAATTCAAAATATCAAGAAGTAAATACAAATTAGAGTACCTAATAATACTTGCATAAGCAAAAATCGTATCACGTGCTTTATGCACAGCTCAATGGATTAGAGAGCTAACCACATAAATTAAAAAAATTTAAAAATCAGCCTGCGTGCCCTGCTCTTAACATACTTCTGATTTTGCAAAGAAAAAAAAGCTTTGACATATGGAATGCAAGACAGCTCCCTACAAGTACCTACTATGCTTAGCAAACCACTTAAAAATATTTTTGCTTAACTCATTAAAAACCATTGCAATTGGAGAAAGATTCCAGTTTACAATGGGGCAAAGTAATTTCAGAACATAAAATGACAGTGCTAATGAGGCCTAGAGCTGACCAATTCCTGGGTGGGGAACAGCCTGTAAACTCCATGCACACCACTTAAATTCCCTGGAAGACATAACTATCAACTGACACTAATTGTATATAACTTTAGGATCCAAGCGGAAAAAGAAGTCACTGTTGTATTCTTTCCACAAAAAAATACTAGAACTCAAGGTTTCATAACATGCATTGGTGGTAGGCTGGGCTTCTTTTTCTTTCCAGAACTGATGTGCCGGAACTCTCAAGAGGGAAATTAAGTTTTCAATCTGTATACTGAAAACTCATAAACTTTTAAACATTTTAAAAAGAATTCTGTTGAAGAGATTCTGGAACTCTGTTCCAATGCATTTTCCCAGGGAAAAAACCCTGGTAGTTGGGTCAAAAGAGATAAAAAGAAATATTTTTCCAGTCAGCTTATAATTAAGTGACTTACCCAATTCCTAACTAGAAGATAACCAACATCATTTGCTCATGTAATGCAACATGCAGCTTATCAAGAGGAACAGAAGTGTGCAAAAAGCATTTATATACCTGGCACTTCTGGTGCTCTAACAAGAGTGACCAAGTATTCATCTTTGAAGGCCTGTTCCAGCACACATCCCAAGATCACTGCACAAGACCGCCAGTACGCCTGTAACAAAGGTTTTCAAATGAATGTTAGTCTGAAATAAAATGCCATGGAAGTGCAGTTGAAAACACAGCTTGAGCCTTAAAATTTAATATCATATACTAAAAAGGCTGCTAATTTTCTTGGCATCTCTCCACAGAACATTCTTAAGTAAACTAATAGAAAAATATAGAAAAATATAGGGAACAGGGCCATTTTCTACTTACAAATAAATACAAATAAATAAATACAAATAAATACTAAAGCACGGTGACCCCAGGACCATGGGGTTTTCAAGGCAAGGGATTAGTAAAGCTGGTTTGCCATTGCCTTGCTTTGCACAGCAAGCTCAGTCTTCTTTGGTGGTCTCCCATCCAAATATTACCTGTGCTTCACACATGGCTAGTCAGGGCTATTCAGCTGCTAGATACTTTCTTACATACTATATATTGGTAGAATAATGTTTTAAATTGTAAGGCTCTCCACAACACAGCCATTTATAAAAGAGCACACAGTGGTGGGTTTCACATTTCACTGGTCCAGGAATTTAAAAATGATTATTTTCTATTAACAGATAGCATATTGCATAATGATACTGTTGTAGTACAGTTAAAAAAATACCTTGGGGAACTGTAGAGACAAATGTACATATTGTGACATAATCTTTTGTGGGTTAAGGTTCAGTTAGGCTTTTTGTACATCCAATGAACTGGGCTCTAGTCCATGAAAGCTTGTATTGTAATGAATCTGCCAGTCCATAAGGCACCATAAGGATGCCTGTTTATTTTTGCTGCAAGAGATGAATACAGCCATGTTCCCTGTTTACTGTACTACAGAAAAGTGTGATTAAATAATTGATGTGGGAAACCAGTTTCTAGTAAAACAAGGATTCCCATTATCTTTAGCCCCACCTCTATGCTATACCTGGATCCTTCAGTCCTCTACATTTCATAGGAATGAAATCAAACATAAAGGGGATAAAAACAATCTGGGAAAAAAGGCAGAATCCTACTTTGTTCACTTCCTCTGGATCTTCATCTTTGAAAGTAAGAAACTGTATTTCACATGACTGAGTGAAAGGCCGGTACATTTCCCAGATTTTTCCATCTACAAGGGCGAGTACAGATTTCTTACAGTGCCACTCACTTAAATCTAGAGAAGGAGGAAGAACCCAAAAGTTGAAAAATGTAGTCATGAACACACTACCCATCTATTTAACAAGAGTTGGCACTGGCAGTTTAAAATTATCAGCTATATAATGTCCACGGACATTACTGTTCAGCCTCTACCATCAGATAGTACCAGAAGCCAGTGTCATTAGAATGGACAGAGGGCATTGGAAGGTTACAGGAAGAACACGGAAATTACTTGTTTTGGCTCAGTTTCTAGGATTTGTGTAGCGGGATTTGAAGTCTATAAAGAAACACACACACTCCAAGGGGAGGAGAGTGAAATATAAAATACTTATTTCTTCATCAAACATAAGCTTACAATCTTGTTTTAAGAACATGTAATGTACAATGCAAAGCATGCACACACAACTTTACTATTTGGTATATTTATAAGTGCCAATATATTCAAAGTTAACCATGAAGCAACAAATAGCTGCAACTTGATATATCTGTCTTAGTTTTAGCACGTTAGGGAAAGAAAAAAGAAAATAAGAGGTGAAAACAGAAACTCTTAATATTGTAATCCAGAAAGCAGAAGTCTTTTATCTTTAGAGCTTAGTATGCATTGTTCCTTGTCACTGAAATCCAGAGCGATAATTGCGTGGAGCTGCTTCCGTTTGCGGAATACAGTTACAATAATGCCCTTCACTCATCTACTGGTGTCTCCTCTTTTATGGCGGTGGAGGGGATTTGAGGGGGTTCCTCTCCCTACGCTGCATCCAGCGACCCCTTCTTCTGACTCTTTCAGCTTGTGGTGGAACTCCCTCCGCGAGTCGTGGCCTCTCATAGCTAAAACAATTGACCATGCCAAGTTGAATTATAAAAAATATGCAGATCGGGGGAGGGCTCCGGGTTGGGAGTTGGAGCCTGGGGACTCAAGTGTATGTGTCTACTAAAAACATTCACGGACTGCAACCTAGTCGGAAGCTAGGTTGGAAATATGTTGGTCCTTTCAAAGTCCTGAGGAAAATCTCTTCTGTCTCATTTGAGCTTGAATTGCCTAAGTCTCTGAAAGCTGTGAATCCTGTGTTTCATTACAGCCTGCTGAAGAAGGACCCTGGGCCGAACGACTGGAGACCGACTCCGACTCCTCTGATGAAGAGGGGAGAGCCTCATTACGAAATCTCCCGGATCTTGGACTCTAAGTTTAAACGGGGTCGCCTTTACTATCTTGTTCAGTGGGTGCATTTTGGTCCTGAATGTAATGAATGGGTTTCTGTTGATCATGTTCATGCTCCTAAGCTGGTGTGGGAGTTCCATTCCACTTATTCCGCGAAGCCGGGGGGGGGGCCGTCTTGGGGAGGGCAGTATATCAGGTTCCTGACATTTTTCCCGGGCGGGAGTTGAGTGCCTGCTGCCCTCCACGTCACTGAGCGCTATCTCACTCTTCCCCCCCCCCCAGTTTGTTCTCTTGCCTGTATCTGTTTCTCTGAGCAACGCTTGTAACCTTGAAGTGTTTTTCTAATGGCACTGACTCCAGGTGGTGGGGGTGTGGGAATCAGCGGGAAAGTTTTGTGGGAGATGGGGAAAAGCTGCCAAGTCTGAGCTGACTCTGTTAGGCGCCTTTTCGGTGGGAAAACAACGGCTAGTATTTTTGCACCTTTTTGCAACGCACCTGATTGGTGCCAGGTTCTTTTTCTGGTGATTATAGTATAACTTACCCTCTGCCCTGTAACTGTCACCACTAACACTGAAAGTGCTTACTGAGTAGACCATTAAGAAATAAAAGGACTTTATTCAACATAAGGCCTGGCTTATTGGATCTTACAAGGTTCTCACATGAAAACGTCTCTCTCTCCTGCTTAGCTCCACCATGGCTGGCTGGCTAATGAGGTGGGCCAGCGACCATCAAACCATCCTCTTCAACCCCCTGCTGTGCGGCTGACTTTCCCCCTAGGGTTGCCAATCTCCAGGTGTGACCTGGAGATCTCCCACTGTTACAATTGATCTCCAGATGACAGAAATCAGTTCCCCTGGAGAAAATGGCTGCTTTGGAGGGTAGAACCTATGGCATTATACCCTGCTGAGTCCTTCCATTGCCCCCCCGCCAAAGGCTGCCCTCCACAGGATCCACCCCCAAATTGTCATCCCTTTCCACGCCAGATTACAACTGCTCTTCAGATGGCAGAGATCTTCCCCTGGAGAAAATGGTGGACTCTCTGTCATTATACCCTGCTGAGGTCACCACAGCAAATTGATGCTGAGTGCCCAAAGTCGGGGCACTCTTCCACAGCCTCTTTCTAGAGCCCATTGTATTTATTTCCACAACGGGCCTTATTTCTAGTAGGTTATAAAGTACAAACAGAACTAATTCTCTTGCAAGTCCTTCATACCAATGAGGTATATCTAACATCAAGATATTCCCTTTTCTTATAAAGTTTCTGTAGATGGCCTAAATTAGAAGAAGAAAAATGCACTCAATATAATACACTGAAATAACTCTTAGAAAGCTGCAATTTGAGAAGAAAAAAAGATTAAAAGTTATCTGCTTCAATATATCTAACAGAATTTTTTTAAGGACATATACCACGCAAAATCATTTCATTTTCACAAGAACTGAAACTATCACTCATTGACAGCAACTATGCTCTATAACATAACATGTCACTGGAAACTACGCTTTTTTGCCTGTTTGTAACAACCCCCACCCCCGGCAACACGATCACACGTAGTTCTATAACTCTGAGCACCTATCTCTGCCACCTGAATGCAACAGTTTGTGCATCTGACAAAGGGGGGTCTAACTCACAATAACAACAGCCAATACCACCCTTGGTAGACTTAAAAGGTGAAATAAGACTCATTGGATGGCAGAAAGCGAACACAGCTACCCCTCTGGAAATTATTGTCCTGGATATTCGTGTTAGCTCGATTTGCCATTCAGATTAAGAATGATACAACCCCAGTACTCTGTTGCATTTACTTACGCATGGCACAAGTATATGGTGTGGAGAGTCCTTTATTCATTATAAATATAGTGCCTGGGTGAGATTCACCAACATACTTTACTTCAATCTTCTCAATTCGTGGATAGAGAGACAATTGTCTCTCTTTTTCCTTCGAAAAGAGCTTGTTGCGCATCTGTGCAATCTCAGCTGTTGATAGCTGAGGGACTGGATCTGTCGAAACAAACCCTGAAAATAAAAGTAATGGCATTAAACAACATATAGCTGTTTTAGATACATTACAAATAAATTTTAAATTAATGTCTGTAATGAATATATTTACCAGTGTTCCACTTCTGAAAACACTTACTTGGGAGCAACTGCCTTTGAGTTAAGTGGAATCGGTTTACAACTGTACAGTCCTACATAGGGTTACAGCCTTTTGGATCCACTGAAGTTAAAGGGTGTAACTTAAACTGTTTAACACTGTCAGTATGTGTACAATCAGAAGTTGCTTATGTCCCACTTATCAAGTCCTTTACATACAAAATTTTGAAATACTCTCAGTGGCTCACACACTTTAAGATCTGAAAGCAGAGAGGAACTCATGGAGCTAGATTCCCTCCTCCCCCTGCAGCCCCCACCCAAGTTTTGTTCATGAGGATCATCAGATAGAGGTGATATTAGTGGAAGCCCCTCCTCTCAAGATACTGGAAACACTTCTGTGGCGGAATACAAGCATTTGTAAACTAATATAACAAAAATGTTACTTCATATACTATATACAGGACATATTTGACCTTCGTGAATTACTACAGCTCATTAAATGTTACTAACAGCCACAACAGTGTCACTGTAGTTAGACTGGTACCTCGCCATGAAACACACTGGCAGTGCAATCCTAAGAACATGTTCTTTGGAGTAAGTTCTATTGGACAGTCCTCTGTAGGATTCTGAGTAGACTTGCTTAGGATTGCTCTCTGTGTGACCTTCGGCCAACGACAGTCTTACCGTTTAACATAGCTAACAAGATTGTTATGAAGATAAAATGTAAGAAGGGAGAAAATCACCCACATCACCTTCAGCTCCTTGAGGAAAGAGTAGGATAAATATGCCATAAATAAAATAAATAAGTTCACTGTGTTACCTGGAAAAGCAACTGACTGCTGACTATGAAAATATGGAATTAACAGTTAGTGGGGGACCCTCAGGATTAAGATTTATGGCTACCATGGGAGAGGGAGACAGGAAAATCACGCTATGTAGGCAAAAAACTTTGTGGAAATGCTAGTCCGGACCCAAGCCACAGTGTAAAACTTTAGAAGTAAATGTAAGGTGAAAACCAAACACAGTAACATGCACTTGTTCTTTCTGCAACAGACTAACCTGGCTACTCCACTGGAATGTCATGCTGCGAATAAACAAGTGCACCATAACGACTGGCCCATAATGACAGTGGCCAGAATCACCCTCAGGAACCCCATACCATATTCACTAAAAATACTATCACCAATTTTCTATCTCTAATCAAAACTGGTTTCTAAAAGACCAGTAGTTCCAAACTCAGAACTTTCACTGTTACCTTCACTAACTTTAAGGTGCTCAAGCCTGTCATGTGACTCTGCACCTTAGTTTGGCAAGTCTAAACACAATTCTCCCTCCCTCCCTCCCTCTCTCACTCACACACACACACACATCCCTCCTCAGTTTTTCGAATACTTCCAATGGAAAGCTACGAGTCAGGCCGGCCAATTGGCTATCCAAGCTATTAATACTTCGCAGGACTTCCGATTTCAGTACAACTATTTAAGAAGCATCGACTTATGATTGCTCAGCTCTAAGAACCTTACGGGAGCGGAAGGAAGTACAAGATGGTGCCACCCACACTCACAGGGCAAAACCGGAGCTAAAAACCTCACAGCCTTAGGGCCATTCTTAATTCTCGTCCCCAGGCTGGCACTCGTGAAGCATCGTTAGCTACTGCGTTATGCTAATCAGTGACCGCCTAAATTTCCCTGCGTGAACGGCAAGTAATGTCTAAGGACGCGCGAGAATGCCTTCCTAAAACACCGCAAAGCTAGCATTCCCCACACGGCTGCATTACAGCCTGCTGAGCTTTACACATATGCATGAGGCACCGCAACTAACACATGCTGGACCGCGGTGCCTACCCCCTTCCCCGCAATTAGCGTTGGGAGAAAATTTCTTCTGACGCTCACAGCCAAACCCAAGCAGCCTTCCCTGCACCATGTGCACTACTTACTCCTGCTGCAGCCCCACCAAAGTCTGCGGGCAACTCGAAATGAAGCCATAACCAAATATTCGTCCCTCCGCCAGCTCCTTCCACCAATATGCAGCAAAAGAAGCGCCGGCACTCGCTGCTCTCGGGAAACAAGCCCTACGACTCGCACGTTCGACGCTCCCGAGAAACCCCGGGGTTCGTGCCCTTCTTCGGAGGCAAAGAAAAATACCAGAAGTTGGGCTGTCAAAAGCGATGCCTCCTCCCGAAAGTGCTCTGCTCCCTAACCAAACAGCTTTGGAAAGGTCCCCTTGCGTTCTTGTTTTATTCTGTTTGAGTCACTATTAGAAAAAAATAAAAACTTATCCATCCCTTCTCTGGAAAAACCTCCTATATTTCAGGCAATGCTGCGGACGCCATGTCTGAAAATTGAAAGGGCCCATTTTGCGGTTGCATCCTGGGCAATGTAGTCTCCCAGGCCTTCCGCATGTGCCAGGATTGATGTGACAGTGGAGAATCGACCAAACATAAAAGCAACCTTGAAGAACAGAAACAAAATCTGTTTGTTTGCAAAAAAAATTTATAGTGATATAACATAAGCTGTTAATCTTCATTAACGGCTTCAAAAAGGGACTTGGATAAACATATTTATTTATTTATCTATATACTATTTCCCAGAGGTATTTTTTTCTGTGTGGATACTTATATCTGCCAAAAGAGAGCTCACTCTCCCCCAACAGCTTTTCCTACATAGTCAGGCCCCTTCCTCGAGCTGTAGAAAAATCCAAAAAGTTTTTTTAAAAAACCCTTCAGGGACCGTTGAATTCCCTCCAATACCTTTTAAAATGGCTTTCACAGAGATCTAACCTCAGGCGTCAACTGTGAGAGATTAGAATGTTCAGGGGAGGGGGGAAACATCTAAATATTTCTGTCAGTAAAAGGCAGGGTTTTTACTGGCAGCAGTCTAGGGTTGCCAAGTACCCCCCCCCCCCCCCCAGCCACCAGCAGCGGATCCAGATCCAGGCTAGGAAACTCCTGAAGATTTGGGGGTGGAGCCCGAGGAGGACAGGGACCTCAATGAGGTACAATGCCATAAACTCCACCCTCCACAGCATCCATTTTCTCCATGGAAAGTTATCTCTGTAGTCTGGAGATGAGCAGTAATTCCAGGGGATCCCCAGGTCCCACCTGGAGGCTGGCATCCCTAGGCAGCACCCTCTGTGTGACTTGATGCCACCTGATTTGCATGACTCCGGTAGGTCCAGCTGCTTGCTACTGTTCATCAACAGCCACCCTATGAAAGCCATTGTGATGTAACAGAGCTTCAGATTGGGTTCTGCGAGAGCCAGGTTCAGTTCCCCATCTTGCGATGCAAGCTGACTGGGAGATTTTGGAGGAAATAATAATGTAAGCTGCTTTAGTCTCCACTGTGGAGAAAGACTGTAATTTTCCTAGGTAGAGGCTACAGTGGAGGGGGGGTGGAGATGGAAAGCTGAAAACAGATAAAGGTAAGTTGGCTCTTGGGTGGGAACGAAATAGGGTTGCCAACTCCAGGTTGGGAAATTCTTGGACATTTAAGGGGTGGAGCCTGGAGAGGGTGGGATTTGAGGAGGGAAGGAACTATAGACCAGTATAATGCCATAGACTCCACCCTCCAAACCAGCCATTTCCTTCACTTGAACTGCCATTGCCAGCCTCCAGACAAGGGCTGGAGAGCACCCAGAATTACAACTGTTGTCCAGGTGACAGAGATCAGTTCGCCAGGATAAAATGTCTGCTTTGGCGGGTTGAGTCTATGGCATTATACCCTGCTGAGGCTGCTTGCCTCCCCAATCCTCACTGTCCCAAGACTCCACCCCCAACTCTCCAGGAATTTCCCAACCTGGTGCTGGCAGCCCTAAGGTGAATTGATCTCTGCAGCTGGGAGATCCATTGTGATTCCCAGAGCACTGCCACTGCTGCTCTGGGGAAAGAGGAAGCAGGATGGGAGCAGAAAGAGAGAGTGATGAAATGTGGGGGCAGAAAGAGAGAAAAAGAGTGATGAAGTGGGGAGGCAGAAAAGTGATGATGGGTCAGAGCAGGGGTCATTTTGTAGAAAAAGAGGTGCAGGAGCTCATTAGCATAACTCATTTGCATATGCCACACCCCCTAACATACCGGAAGTGTGTCAGAAGGCAACACCCACCGCTCAGGCTCCACTCCACAGGTGAGTGAAACTGACCTGCTCTTCCTCCATTCCCTTCCCCATCCAATCCTTTGTGCAATAAAAATAAGCGTAAAGAACACACCCTCATTCTCTTCCTGCTCCCTTGAAACCACCAGGTTTCAAGTAGATTTGAGATACCCAGGACATGTGCACCACCCATCCCTTTCCCTTCCCCTCCCCACAACAAGACGCCCTGTGAGGTAGGTGGGGCTGAGAGAGGTCTTTTGAGAACTGCTCATGAGAGAACACCTCTGAGAGAACTTGTGAATGGCCCAAGGTCACACCAGCAGCTGCATGTGGAGGAGTGGGGAATCAAACCCGGTTCTCCTAGATTAGAGTCCAACTCCTGGCCACTACACCAAACTGATGGGGTGGAAGCTGCTGAAGGGTTGGTGAAATTTCTCCAGTACTTATGTGCCATGTGTCCAGATAAAAAATGGTATACTTAGAAAATTTATATGCCACCTTGAGCAAGTCTCTGGAAAAGCAGCACACAGTCATAAAAGGAACAATGATAAAATTATCAATATTAAAACAAAACATTAAAAACAATAAGGACCCTAGCAGGGCTTTCCCCGGGGTGCTGCGCCTCTGCACTGCTCCGGGAAGCCAAGGAGGGGGCGGGGCTTGGTCATGTGCCCGCCCCCTGGGCTCCTCACTCCCGGAGCTGTGCTCCTGTGCGCTCCCGCTCCAACGGACCCCTGGGTCAGAGAGAGAAAGGAATTAACATACATAGAGGAGAGAGAGAAAGAAAGAAAAGGGGGCTAAAGGGAGAAAGAGTATGAGAGCGGTAGGGGAAGAAGGGAGGAAGCAAAGGTGTGAGGAACGGGATAACCATCCCCCAAGTTTCTTGCGGGTCTCCACTTGTTAATTTATATTTGCATTTCTATCCCGCCCTCCCCGCCATTCGGCAGGCTCAGGGCGGCGAACAACATAATAAATATACATTAAAATTCCAAATAAAACTATCAGTCAATATAAAATTCTACTATATAACCTAACATGGAGCAGAGGTCCATCAGTGGCTATTAGCCACAAGGTTACAGATAGAATCTCTCAGTCTGGGGCAAGTGATGCACTGTATTCTTGGTGCGGGGGGGGGGGGGGGAGGGCAACGGGGGGAGGGCTTCTAGTGTCCTGGCCCCACTGGTGGACCTCCTGATGGCAGCTGGTATTTTTGGTCACTGTGTGACAGAGTGTTGGACTGGAAGGGCCACTGACCTGATCCAACATTGGCTTCTCTTGTGTTTTTATGTTCTTAAGGTTTGTGGGACTTCCACTAGTTCCCAAGAATTCACAAGCGAATGGCAGCAAGCATCCCTAATGACAAGCTTGAGATAGCTGCCACAAGCCTTAACAGCTTGATAAAGATATCAGTTCGAAACAGGCCTGTCTTGTAGTTCTAACCTTGACGTCTTCATGCTCCGAGGGACTTATCTTCAGCAGTTAAAGAGAATGGGTTTTTTTCTGTTCTTACAGCATAAAAAAGATTGTTGGCTCAGCCTTTCTAAGATTGTACGCAGCAGCATTTATGTCACTGGAAAGTATTGGAGTCGGGAGGCTGATAACAGTGAAATCAGCATTGTGGTTTATTGAGGGTCAAGATGGAGCATGGGGACAAAGGGATGAGTAACTCACTTATATGTACAGGTAAACCACACATTGCCTGTGTTCCCCCTTAAGGGGATTGGTCCAACAGGGAGTAGTCTCCCGCCAGGGGCTGTCATAAATCCATTCAAATATCCTCAGCCCCTAATAGGGGGACCAGCAGGATCCCTAGGTCCATTGTTCTCTGAGGACTGGAGGCTGGCAACCCTATAATCAAGGCTGCTTTTGTATGTTTGGTCGATTATTATTGGCAACCTTTTCCTTGCTTGCTTGCTCTTTGGTGACAGTGGAGAGGGCAAAAACTACAATTCCCAGGTGCCTGTGGTATAGTGTTGCAAGCCTCCAGGTGGGGCCTGGAGATCTCCCACTTTTACAACTGATCTCTAGCTGACAGAGATCAGCTCCCCTGGAGAAAATGGCTGCTTTGAAGGGTGGACTCTAGGGCATTGTACCATATGAGGCCCCTCTCCTCCCCAAACCCCACCCTCTCCTGGATCCACCCCCAAAGTTTCCAGGTATTTTCTACCCCTGACCTGGCAACCCAACTGCGCTAACATGAGGATGCCTGTTTATGTCCCTCCTGGATAGGCTGCCCTGGGGAGTGTGAATGGTCTTTAGTGTCAGGCACCTGCTGGGACTGGTCTGCGGGAAGGGGGAGGACCACCTTGGGCTAGGGAGCTCTAGCAGGTCCCTGACCACCTTTGCTGTTGGTGGTCGAGGATTGGGGGAAACCTCCAGCCCTGTAGCCCCAGCTTCCTCATAATAGAAGGAGGAAGAAACATGGGTGTAGCCCTTCCTACTCTTTTCTAGTAGGGTAGGGGGAGTGCAATCAAGTAGGTTGGCACTGGGGGCTCAGAGCTTTAGCTCCTTGGAGGCTGGGTGTGGGCTTTTGTCTGGGAAAGCATATGCTGGAAGAAAACTGAGCTAGCCTTTATGGTACCACGAAACTCCTGTTAATTTTTATTATATTTTGGGGATGAGAGGCTTTTTGTTGTCATACACTCCAGTGTAGTTTGAACTGTTAATATTTTATTGAGGATGTTTGTACTCTATCTTTCTTCCAATGTTTGCTCCCAAGGCAGCTTACAAAGCTATAAAGATAGTTTACAGTCATCATCTTGCTTGTCCTTGTAGGAATACTAAGCCCAGTGGATTTAGAAGGGCATAAATTGTGTTTAGGACTGCACTTTAAGTCTTGTACTCAGAAGTTGTTTAAATTAACCACATTTGCAAACAGATTTGCTTACTGCACATGTTTCTCTTGCTAGTTGTAGGATGGTGGAAAAGGCCATCAAGTCACAGCTTACTTATGGTGACCCCATGGGGCTTTCAAGGCAAGAAAACCACAGCCACAATCCTGGAGAACCTCTGCCAGTCTGAGTAGACAATACTGACCTTGACGCAGATGGTCCTATTCAGTATAAGTCACCTT
Source organism: Lepidodactylus listeri (assembly GCA_029233225.1). Lineage (NCBI taxonomy): Eukaryota > Metazoa > Chordata > Lepidosauria > Squamata > Gekkonidae > Lepidodactylus > Lepidodactylus listeri. The sequence continues at coordinate 108,560,649 of JARCFY010000001.1, read as the reverse complement.
CGTGTGTGTTTGTGTTAGGATTGTGTTTCTTCTTCAGGGATTTTCCCAGAAGTGCATACAAATAAATCTTTATCCTGCTTCTGTAACAGCAACTTGATGTTTAGGCATTTATGAACAATATGGTTTATTCCCATGCCACCTGAAGCACCACCTGCTGATTTCTTCAGATCAAGCTGCTGTTAAAGGCAGAAGAGCAGACTGGACTCTGTTTTTCCTGATCATTTGGCAAACCTGCATTGGAGCAATAGGTTAAAAATCAGAATGCTAAAGAGGCTTTTAAAAAGTTGAGGACTACAGCATTAAAGGGAAGATACTTCTGTTTCCATAAGAATGGAGGGGTAATTTCTGCTGATTCCCCCCTTTTCAGCTATTTATGCGATATCTCCAAGGGTCCTCCCTTTGCTTTTTGGAGGAAGCAGGGAGGTGGAGGAGGGAGGGTGAGTTGCTGAAGCCAAATTTTTCAAAGCGAATTCCCAGCTATGGAGCAGGGGCCGCTAATCTTATTGACACTATGGGCATTTTGGGAATGAGCACCACCATGAAAGGGCTGACCTGCGGTGGAGGGAACAATCACAAGTTTAGAAGGTTACAAACATGTGCACTCATGTAGATTTACCCCACATTGTATTCTGATTATTCTTCCTTTATGGATTTGTTTTTCAGAAATTGGGTGCTTCTAGGAATTGCACGTTCTCGCTCTCTCCCTCCTATATATGTATATCCTATCTGGGAATTGCTCTATATTATAGAGTTAAGGTCTTTACACTGTGACTCACATTCCAGTAATTCTTCCTCTCCTCTCAGGTGATTAACTGTATGACAAGCAGAAATAGGTCAGTTGCACCTTGATTTTATAAACCTTTATTGTGTCACCTTCTATCATTTCCCCCCCAAAACTAAAAATTTACTAAAAACTGGCTGCAGCTCAAAGCAATGGTGCCATGCCCTTCCTTCCTGTGGGATCCCAATATTTCTTTTAATCCTGATTTTTAAATTCATAGACAAATTCCATGCCCAGTCATGTTGACTTCTACTTTAATTGTCAAAAAACTGAAAAGGATGGAATGGCAATCCAGTTCTCTAATGGTCAGCATGCTTTTGCAAATTCAAAATTTAGAGAATCTATGGTTGGTTTTAATCATTATTTGGCATTTATGGTCTATTTGTCTCACTGAGTTGTTATAGGAAATATATTTAATTTATTTATAAGTCTATAAGTGTTAATAATAGACTGTGTTGCTGAATGTGTAAGAGGGACTGAGATGCAATGTGACCAGATCGCAATGCCAGCTGTACACAGATGCCAGCCGACACCTGACATGATGTGCCAGTGGTTCCCAAGGTCGCCAGCTCCCAGAGACATCCCTTAACACAAATACACAGAAATAGCCACTCGCCATTGTGGTTCGAACATGTGCTTCCAGACGCCATTAGCTAAGCTCTTCTTCATCACGCAGGCAAACCTCCCCCCACCTTCTTTACTACAAAGGGACAAAAGGATCTTTCCCGCCTTCCGTAGACAATGGACTTGGCCAACCAGAAACCGGTTCTGCAGCTCTGAGAGCTATAAGCTCATCAACATCACAATAGAGCTAGCCGATGAGTCATTCCAACCCTCCAGGTATCTCTGCCACAATCCAGGTAGAGTGTAACATTGCCAAACCCCTTAAGCCCCCTCCCTCTTGCGGACAGGACTTTTGGGGCAGACCATCAAGGGGTGGTCTCAAGGGAGGTGTCAAGCCCTCCCCCAGAGCTCCCTAATAAAAGAGGACACCCAGCAGCGTGTTCTCTCTCTAGCTTCTACTACCTCTAACCCTACCCTACCTCCACGGCTCTTGGTTGCATAGCCAGAGTCTCCAAATGTCTCTGTGGGTTCAGGACAAGATCCCTAATCCGCTCATAGCCACCCCTTATCTTTCCACCAGGAACTCAACATCTCTCTGAACAGATAAATATCACCGTCGACGGATACCAACGATAATCCTGCAAATGCGAATGTCTTTGCTCTATCTTTATTTCTTTATTTCTGTGTAAGTGTGTGAGTGAATCTGCATTGTTTGTCTGAATAAGAACCTTTCAGTAAAGAAACTATTTTATTACTGAAGCCAGCCTTTCTGTTTATCTCTGGTGCTTCTGGAAGAAGTGGGATCTCTGTATATATTGGTGGTGACCCCTTTTGCCTATTACCATATTATTAATAAGCTATAATTCCCTTATATTATTGAGAAATCAAGGCAATTTGGCTAACAGTATAACAAGAATTTTTGCATAAGCTATAAAACTCTTTTTCTCTGTCATCAGTAAAACTGAGTTGTGTAAACCAACCATGCTTGAATTATGACATGATTTAATAGTATTAGAGACAATGCTCATATTTAAAATGTTTCACCACAATTACTTTTTAAAATGATTGATATTTGAACTGGCATACCTCTGTAAATCTCTATGCTTTGTCTTAGGCATTGGGACTTACTGGCTCCTTGTAATCTTCAAGTTATTACATTGGACCCAAATGAAGTTAAGTCAAATTACTTCTGACTGAAGAAAAAAACCAAGGGGAAGAATCTGTATTCCAGAGATAGTTAGATTCCATGTTTATATAATACTGGAATGAAAGTAGGAGAAAACTGAAGAACAACAACCCAGATATAACCATTAGAAACAAAACAAAACTTTGGGTGCACAAGGCAACACCATAATTTACTTTTGAATTAAAACAAGCTTCAAAAAGGAGGTCCATAATTCCAGCTAAAATAGAAACACACTTTAGTGAAATTTACGGGCCTCCAATGGATGAAAGAAGACTACTTATATCTTTATATGGCCACTGGGATATCAATCTTTGGTTGAGGTGATGGATGTCCAATCACATGGCCTCCCCTGCAAAGTAGTCCTACTGAAATTGCCCAAGATTACTACCTACCCAGCTGTTGGAGCTAGTATAGAAAGGCATGTCGCCATTTCTAGTTAAATTTTAATCTGACAACTAATTATATTGATTATATTGTACATGAAATTTTGATGTTGCCCGCCCTGAGCCCCTGTGCAGGAAGGGCGGGATACAAATGCAATAAATAAATAAATACATGTGCAAAATGCTTTACAAATAGTACATGTTTGTGTACTACCAAAAATGCTATTCAGATTTTAGTGGTGGGATAAGAGAGGAGCAACATTCATCTTCTTTTTTCCTTTGTGGGTATTTGTGTGAGTGTGCATACATGTGCATGTATGTGCTTGCATGCCTGGAAGTCATGGTGACTTCTGGCAACCCCTACTGGGGCTTGGACATTTTTCATAGGGGTGACTTGATAGCCTGCCTCTGCGTCTCGAGCTCTAGTATTCCTTGGAGGTCTCTCTTCCACTTACTTGCAGGGTCGGTTCTGCTTAGCTTCTGAGATCTGACGAGATTGGGCTTGGCTGAGTTTAGGCAGGGCCACGTTCATCTTTCTGATGCACAGATTTCATTTATATAGGACAGAGGTATAGCTTTCTCCTGAAGCATGGTCATATAAGAGTGTACATGGCCTAAAACAATGGATTGGGAGTCTCTTTTCACCCTAGATAAATTGTACCTTCTAATATTTGCTATTCTTATTTCACTGATGATGAGTAACAAAGAGATTGACGTTTGAGTCCAGTGGCACCTTTAAGACCAACAAAGTTTTATCCAAGGTATAAGCTTTCATGTGCATGCACTTTGTTCTGCTGCTTCAGACTAACCCACCTGAATCTAATAAAAAGATTGTGACTCTCTAAAAGCCACCTCTGTGCTCACATCTGAGTAACAATTTAAACAACTATCTCCTTCTATGGGTTTTAACTTTTTATGTAAGCTGCCCTGAGCCTGCTTAGGCAGGGAGGGCGGGGTATAAATTGAATGAATAAATAAATAATTAACTCACCATATTAATCCACATGACCTTGATGGAGCATTTCATTTCATGAATCAATACAATCTTCTAGTCACGAAAGTAACCTAATGATATTGACCATTTTTTAAAATATGCCATCTTTGTGTAAATATGGGTGGCCACATATATTCCATTCTCAGGATGTCAGCAGTCCCTACATCTCCTGAGCCAAACACTTGAGGTGTACCCAATGTATATATTGACTTTATTGTCAACAGCAATTCCCAGACCAACACTAAAAGTTAAAAGTGATAAGATCAATAGGGTTCAACTTACATTACTCTCCCTCCCATTTTAAACACCTTCCCCTTCTTTTGCAAAAACCACAGGGACTGCTTTTTCAAGGACAAGAGTGTGGAGGGAGGCATTTGAAGTTACAGGTAGAAATTAGCATTACTTGTCAGAGACCAGCCAATTAAGAACTGAAAGTGAGACATTAGCTACCAAAGGAAATGGCCCCAAGGGGTATTATTTACCCCGCTGAGGAAACTTATGTGCATGGTACCCCATCAGTACACAGGAGACCCCAACAAAGCAAATAGCATCTACCCCCAGGGCAGTTTCATGTCAGGAAAATAACACAGAGGGAAAGGTTTAAGTTCATTCTTCCTGCATGCTGCAGTTCTGATCTTGTGCACATGAGAACTGAGTTCCCAGTCAGTGACTCACAACCCACATCTGATAGCTTTCTATCCTTGTGGTAGGGCCAGGCATAGTACAAGAACTGTGTAACATGTAGTTAGGACCTCAGGTAATGCTGTTTTTAGGACCAAAAATGACATCAGGGATTTTTTTACCTGTTCTTCATCTAGCACTATGTAGGCAATTATGTGTCAATAATGCTTTCTGCTTTGTTATGTAACTGTATGCATTTTAATTATGTAGCTTAAATAAGCATAATTAAAAATTTAACAAAAATACCATGCTACTGCCGATATAGGACAAAACAAGTCTATATGCAAAATAATAAATGAACATAAATCTGATATTAAAAGTCACCATTGTGGCAGAATATTTCAGTCCACTGAGATATTAGTTTCTGACCTTTGCCTCATTCTTCAACAAAGGAATTAAATTTTATTAATAGGGATGTTGTATCAACCAGGGATTAAATGCAGCTGATAACTAACCAATTCAAGTATTAAATTTCTTAACATATCTAATTTATCACCAATTTCAGCTGTTCTGAATGGTCATGTGGCTTATCTTGTATACATTTGTGTTTTGCGTGGTGATATCACAAACTATACCTCGTCTTTTAATCACAATTCTCTGTGTGTGTGTTTTTGTACATGCCTTGCTGACCGAGAACTCATTTTGTGTATCTGAAGAGGTGGGCTCCAGCCCATCAAAAGTTATTAATTTTAATAGAATTTGTTTGAAGAGCTGCCTTGCTTATGATGCACATTTTCACTGGAATCTCATTTGGGGCATGGATCTATCTTGTTGATGACACTAATGGATAGTTGTGTTAGTCCACTAGAAAAAATCTCAATGAACCAGCAGCAGTACAATGCCTTTTTGTCACGGTCAGCATCACTGGGCAACTGCTCGGTCCCAAGTGCCCTGGCATCCAATTCATGGTCCTTGAATTAATGCAGCACAGTGGCAGTCACTGCTGCTTGCCCTGTTTATCTAGGTGGTAGTAGCTCTATTTGACCCCTCTGGGTCTGCCTGTTTCCAGCACTTTACTGTGGGCTCATCACTACTTCGATTTCACTGTGTGGCCAAGGTGGGGACAAACAGCCTCCATTATACAACTGACCTGTCTGATTGAGACAGTAGAAAAGGACAAGGACAGACTGCTTCTGTAGCATTAATTGGGGGTGGGGGTCACTAGAAGGTGGGGGTCACTAGAAGGTGGATTGCTCAGATTTGGAGCCTGTCTTTATTTGTGCTAGGATCAATCCAAGTTGTCACAAATCAGTGAGCAAGATCTTGAGTTTCCCATGACTGGTCATCAGCAGGGAGGTGATAGTACAAATAAGGGGGGATAGAAGACAGAGACTTCAAGGTACATGCTATAGTCTTCGGGGTGGGGGGGAGGCTCTACAAGCTACACGTGTTGGGCTTTTCTGACATACTCTGAAGCACCTCTGATTTCTACTACTTCTCCCCCCAGTACCGAACATCAAGCCTCCTGAAAAGTTTTGAGGAATTCGAACCCTTGTTCATTACTTTGTGACAACCGCGTTGCAGTTTGTGTGTGTGTTTTTAGTCTTTTTCATGAAATTCACTACCAGTGCTGACAATCAACAATAGTCATCATTACGACTAATGCCAGGGAAAGGCAGATGCTGATCGAGATTTGCGGGCTGATGGGGGGGGGGGGGGAACCCTCCCTCCTCACTCAGTTCCCGGCTGCATCTCTTCCTTCTCCACTGCTTCTGGCTGCCTCTAGGTTGAAGAAGCTGGCAATAGCCTCCGAGTTAATGGGAGCAGTTACTGACACGCAAAGGAGGAGGCTGAAGAGCTCCCTTGGAATTCCTCCACCCTTCCTTGACTGCGCTGCTTGCGAATTCGAGCCAACGGAAATCTTGCCTCTTCGTTTACCCCGGGCTATTGGAAAGGAAGTCTCCCCTCCCCGAGGTACGAAAACCCCAAATAACGGGAGGAGCGTCCAGCTCTCCCACCCACCACTCGAATACGGGGAGCAACGCCAGCTTCTCCCTGCCTTTGGACAGCAGCTGTTGCTGTGAAGATGGCGAGGCACCGCGTCCTGCTGCTTTTCCTCGCTTTCTTGGGCTCGTTTTACTGTAAGTCGCTTGCTTCTCTTTCCTTTGCTTTGCAGCCTGCCTCGCAGTTTGCAATGCAGGGCGGGCGGCTGGCTGGCTGGCTGGGCTGGGCCCCCAACCCCAACCCAACCCCTTTTGCCTCCTGCGAGGAACATCTCGTCGTCTCCAGAAAGCGAGCCCGGGCGGAGTGGCTCTCTCTTCGCTTCGCTTTCTTGCTTGCAGTTGCAATGCTCCTGGGTGCCTAGTTGCAGAGGAGGCAGCCGGCACCGCTTTGCCTTGATTAGCTGGGGTAGCAGAGAGCAAGTAACGGAGCCAGGAGCAGGCGCGCGTCTCGCTTGGCAACTGGGGAAGCTGAGCCTGCATTGACGAGCGAGGGCTATAGGCAGGGGTGCAGTTGTTGGGCGGGGTTTGTGGCCGTGGAGGGGAGCGGTCTTTGCCGTAGAGTAAACCGCTGTTGGATTCCGTGCGATTGACTTTTAACTAGTTTACATAGGAATGAGTGTGATGCTACCTACATGTGTTTGGTCCCCAGAAAACTGAGCGCGCGTGCACAGGATCATTAATGAAATCCAAAACACTCTGATGTGAAAGTAAACCCTAACAGTCACATTCTCAGCGGGTTAGCTTGGAAGTGAGCAGCTTTGAGTCCCCTTGGTATATGCTCCAGTCTTAGTGTGCATCTGTTCAGCCTTGTTTTATATATCTATATTTCTCTATCCTTATTGAGGTTACAGGAACTTAATTTCAGGAACGTGTAGAAGATTGCAGCTTTCTGCACACTTTCTCTGAAAGGTTCAGTAGCAATTTTAACATGTTTATGGCCTAACCTCATATACCCTGATTCAATGCATGTTTACTTGGAATGTGTCCCATTACCTTCAGTGGGATTTACTTTCAAGTAATTGCCAAGTATCCTAGTGTTGCCTGCTTGAAAGTATTTTGCTGGTAAAGGAAGTTAGTGCAGTTGCCTAGCCTTAATAGGAAGTTAGCACCACTGAACTGAGCTGCCTGCTTCAAAGTTTATGTGGCATATGTATGTGGTTATGAATGAACTGGAGCTGCTCAGAACAAATATTTATGAATATGTCACTCCTTGTCTCTTACATGCTTATTGTGAGAAACAGTGGCAGGCAAGGTCATGTGGAACACTCAATACCATACTTGCCTCAGAGTAAAAATGTATAGGAATGGGCTGCTGTGCAGAAAACCTTAATTTATTTACATGTTAGTAAATTTCACTGAACTCTACTTTCATGTAAATATGATTGACCAAAATGCAAATAAAGTTTAGCCCTAGACTGAAACTGCGGAACAGCCTTGTCACTGTCAGTATTATACAAGCGGTTCCACAGCCTCCTGAAAATTGCAGGAGGCACCTATACTTGTGCCTAACACTCTCTTGGCTGGTCTATTTTTACAGCGTGTCACTGTTGTCTAGATGTATTATTAGAGGACACCAGTCCTGAAAGGACTGGCAGTTTTGGAATTCAGTCCTCCTTGTTGCTGTGCTTCCCTTTCCAATAACAAGCATAAGAGTTCTTAATGACTTAAGCCTGAATAGAATTGATACTAGCAGCTCTCTTTGCACACATATTCAGAAAGATAATTGAAGACTGAATGGAACCTCCATGTTCAGAGGTTGTATACCACTGAATGGCTGTTGCAGAAGGAGAAACAATAGGAATGTTACTTTCATTCCTTGCTGCTAGGCTTCTCAGAAGCTTCTGCCTAGCCAGATAGAAACAGGGTGTTGGTTTAGACCAGGGGTGTCAAACATGCGGCCCGGAGGCCGGATCAGGACCCTGGAGGGCTTCTATCAGGCCCGCACTGGAATTGGCCATCTCCTGCTTCCAGTTTTGTTGCTGCTGCTGCATCATAGCTTGCTTCGCCAGACTCTCAATCGCTCAGCCATTTCATGTTTTCCCTGGGTCCTAGACTCAGAACTCTGAGCATGAGATTTCTGTGGTGAATGTCAACAAATCAAAAGTAGGTTTGCAGCTTACAGATACGCACCTGAACAGCATACTCAGGATTGCAACAGCGCAGACATTTTGATGCAATAATTCAGATCAAGAGGTGTCAGTTATCAGAGACTGTTAAATAAACAAAATATTGCAAGAGTGCTAATGTTTTAAGCATGTTTTTTTTAAGTAAGAAAAAATTCTTTGTGTTTGTGTCCTTTATAAAGTTTATATCTCTGCTACCTGGCATTACATTTTATGAGACACATGGTCCGGCCCAACAAGGTCTCATTTATGTCAGATTTGGCCCTCATAACAAATGAGTTCGACACCCCTGGTTTAGATGGACCTTTAGTTTGATTCTCAGTTGTTGAGGGTTGATTGAAGGTCCTAGTCAATATTTCTGGGACTCCTAACAAGTTGTTCACTTGACTGCATTGTTTACAAAAAATTCTACCTTATATAACTCAAAAGCGCAGAAAGTAAAAAGACTCAGGTCCCCCTACCTATTTCAAATAGGGTAGTCTTGGGGTTTCATGGGCTTGATCACTTGGGGATGTGTAGTCTTGTTATTTGCATATGGCTTAATAGTGAGTGACAACTGAATTGGCCACAGTTGGGACTGAACTGTACATGGACTGAGGTACTCTTGTGCCCTGTTTTGGCATTCAAAAAGGTATGAGGAAGTATGGCAACAAGACTACCATGCTGTGGGCCCAATCAGGATCAAACTTTCACAACATATTTAAGTGACTTTAAAATGGCAGCAGCATTTTTGTGGTGGCCACAAGGAGACCAGCACCTCTAGTTTGACCATTAGTAAATTAACTGAGCACCACTGAGCTGGCAGACTTCTGCCTTCAAATTGTCATTTTTTTCTGAACTGGGAAAACACTTGAAAATTTATTATGGGTGCAAGTTGTCCACAAAAATCAAGTTGGACTTCACTGCCATTCCTCAAGTTTGCATCACTATGTCAGTAAAGTGGAAACTTGGAACAGAGTAAGATCATTGTCCTTCGGTATGGAGGAAAGAAGACTGAACCTACCATTTAAAAAATCTTAGGTTATTATTGGTATTGTTTAACTACTGTGATACACAGTAAAACCACTCAGCACTGTTACAGCGACAAATGTACTCACTGAAGTCCTTTCACACCTAAACATTAAAAGCCAATTTTAAAAATACATATATATATTAAATAATAATGAAACATAACTGACCTGATCAGGCAGAAAGACAGCATATAAATCTTGTAAATCAGCAATTAACAGGAAGGAAGTTCAGTTAGTAAGATTGCCAACCTCCATTTGGGGCCTAGAGAGCTCCCAGAATTTCAACTGATCTCCAGATTACAGAGAAAATGGCTGCTGTGGAGGGTGGACTGTATGGCGTTATACTCCACTGAAGTCCCTCCCCTCTCCACCCCACCATGCCCAGGCTCCACCCCCAAATGTCCAGGAATTTCCCAAGCTGGAGCTGGCAACAGTCTCAGTTAGGGGATGCCAAACAAAAACAGTATTCACCAGGTGGCTGAGGACAATGATAGAAGAGAACAGATTAATACCTTTTGGGAGGGAATTCCATAATTTTGGTACCATGATTGAGAAGGTCCTTTCTTGGGTTGCATCCCATTGAGCTGCAGATGATGGGGGCACCCAAAACAGGATCCCTGAAGATTACTGTAGTGGCCAAGTAGGTTCATAGAGAAGTAGATGGTCTTTACGCAATAATAAAGAGAGCTACAAACTGCTATACTGTGGCTGAGGACAGACTGGCAATCTGGAGCGAGATGAATGCGAAGGAAACTGCTGCGGGAGAAAAACTCCCCGGGGCTCGCCGTTCACACTGGCCGGTGTATTGCGCAATGGTGCCGATACGGAGCGTTCAGACTGCTGCGGAGTGGCCCCACGTGGGCCGGCCTCCGCAGCTCGTGATAGGGCTGTTTCGGCAATTTGCGCATGTGCGCACATGCGCAAACTGGCAAAACGCCGTGTTCACACTGCCGCCTCTGCTTGCCTCCCACCTTCTTCCGGTTCACACTGCCTGGAAGCGGGAGGCAAGCGCAAGACGGCCCCTGGACACCGGTTTCTCCCGGTGTCCTGTTAAAGCAGATGGAAAGCAAGTGGGAGACGGGTAAGTGCGAAACGGAGCTGACGGACAGATGCGCATGTCTGAACGCGCTCCCTTCTTCCACTTCCAATGCGGGGCTGTCCCGCTTTACATTGCCAGTCTGTCCTCAGCCTGTATACTACATTAGCATGTTACCTTTGCCTTTACCATCTGAGAAACAGGCAGGAAAGTTGAAATTAGACGACAAAACTTTTTGGTAGACAAAAGGAAGTGTGTGATTGTACATAAACAGTTTCATAGTCACAAACATCAAACTCTTCCGTTCTGTATTATCACACACATTATAGCATATTAATTGTGTGCAGAATTGTCATAGTTAAATAATGAGCAAGTCCTGAAAAATATTTTGTTTTTGTCTATGGTATGCTTAGAAATGATCAATTCCTAATTCTGTAGATAGTTTTCTGCAACTTCATATTGCATACTTTGAGTAAATAAAACCTTATCTTTAAAAGCATTTCATTTATTCTAAAAGATAAAAAATATTTCATAGGAGTTCTTTCAGCCCTTCTCAGTTTCCCAGTTTTTCCATTGGGGGGGAAAGGGTAGTGAAATGATTGGGGCCTTCACATCTCTACCTGTAAATTTTAATGGCTGTTTTAAGGAGTGGTCCTAAACAGGTCTGCACAGAAATAAACCCTGTGTTACTCAGTGGGACTTACTCCTAAGAAAGCATTCATCAGATTGCCATTTCAGTGAACACAATTATTTCAGAGTACTTCTATTTTTAATATGAGGGTGTAGTGGATATATATATATATATTTAATGTATTTGTGGAAAAAAATTAATTACAGGGTTTTTTTTCAAAAATGAAAATAAAAATAAAAAGGAGCAGTGCAGAATGAAGGATTTCATTAGGCCTTGTTCTTCACATCACAGTATAAAAGAAAGTGTGAAGCTGGAGCTGGTGGAATTTTGTAGAGCAGCAAAATTGGGGAAGTAATTCCTGCCCTCCATCACTGTGTACAGCTTGGGGGAAGGGAGGCTGGAGCCCTTCCTCCCCCCCACAGTAGCATTCCAGGCCCATTTGGGTTGTCCTTTATTTTTTTTAAAAGCAATTCTCCTCAGCTCCTATGTGGCTGTGAGGATCCTCTGTTTACGAACACGAACATGTTGTTAGGCCCTAACGTAGTTTGAAGGGAAACAGAGAACTTGCTTCCCAAAAGCAGGTGAATAACTTTGTTTTCTACTGTGTGATTTTGAGGAAGATTAAAAAGTTAGACAAGGAAATATAAACCAAGGAAAATACTACCCCACCCAAGTAGTGAGCTAAACAGAGATCTGTAAAAATGCAACACACAGCTGTCAGCATAACAATATGCAATGAAAAATGTTGAACACTCTCATAAGAATACACAGGCTTTGAGTGCTTATTTGTGGAAGATTAAGTCTCTTGCACTGTAGTGATTTAAAACTGATCTCATTATTGAAAGATTTGACACTTTTCATTTCTGAAGGCTTAACACTATGATCTATGCCCCCATTTCATTCTGCTTCAATCGTTGTATGATTCTCCCAGAAATCCAGCCATTACGTTCCATCTACTTTAATTTGGGATCTAGATAGAGCAGTGGTTCCTGGATTGTAGTACTGCCCCTTGGAGGGGCTGGTTGGCTTACCTGAGGGCACTAAGAAGCAAAGGGATGGTGGGGGAGGGTACTAGAGGTGGACCCCTTTGACTGCATTGTTCACTTATTTACGATTGACCAGGCTATATGGCACCATGGTAGCAAATAGCACTCCAAGTTTCTGCCTCCTCATAGTGCTGAAATCTGGTGGAAACTATCATCACCGCATGTGTTTTTGTTTTTGTTAATTTTTAAGGTTTTGCAGTTAAGAACATAATAGTATTGGGCATGGTATGTATTTTTCTGTGTTCTCGGTTACTGAACCTGTTTATTATGAAGTGTGCTTTTTAGCTATATAAATGCTATTTTTGTCACAGCATGCCCAATATTAATCTTTCTATGTTACATAAGGATTTAAAATTTCTCAATAATTTTTTAAAAGGGAAAAAAGTTTCTTAAAGGAAAAATTTAGGGGGTAGAAAGAAAAATGGATAGTTGAGGGGAAATTCATGGTAAATAAATATAAATATTAGGAAATTTGGGCATATTTTTGGCAAACAAAATGTTTAGACGAGCATGTATGAAGAAAATATAACACTTTTTATTCAGAATTGTAGTAATAAACTGAAAGAAAAAACGGTAAAAGTATTAAAAGGAGGCAATACATTAAAATCATCTTCTTCATTCTATCCAGTGCATTAAGAATTTACTGAACAGTGAAGTAGTTACTAAATGTGGTGTCTAAGATTCTTGCTAAGTGATTATCAGACTTTGAAAAGCTAGTGTCACTGGATCAAGTTCATCAGTTTTGTTGAACAGATTAAAGTTTAGGAACCTCTGAGATAGAGGAAATGTCTGGTGCTTTATGACTTCAACATATCTGCTGGGTGTTATTGAAAAGGTTTTTTTTTTTTTAAAGAGCTGTTCTTGGGAGATATCCACACCCACACACAAAATAAATAAAATAACCACTGAGAAGTATTGGAGTCGGGAGTCCATGGAACAGTGAAACAGCTAGATCTTTATTGCTGCTCCGGATGAAGCATACAACCCAGGGCTCCGAGCCCTCCTTTTATGCTGGTCAGGGATAATCCCCTGACCTCGGCCAACTGGCCTGATAGGCTATTAGAAGTCTATTTACATTTCATAGGTTCCCTGGGAGAAACCTAGGTACATGATTGGTGGCCGGTTTGAATCCACCTGGCCTTTGTTCTACCTGGCTGAAGCTCAGGTAGTTTCTTGGCCCTGTGCTCTGGCCACATGGCGGTCGCCATTACTGGAGCACATGACGACTGCATGGTCAATACATAACAGCCACCTTTGGCATTTTGTGGTGAAGTGAGAAAAGAGACTGAGTAATAAAGAAAGCAGATATTGCTATCGAGAGAGGAACTAGCTTTTCTGATGATCAGCTTGGTTTGGTATCCTTATTGAGAAAGAAGTGCTTTCATTACTTGATTTAGTATTGAGGGGTGCACTCAGCTGCAATGTTTGTACAAATGAGACTCTTTCAGCACCTTCAAAATAGTGCTGGTATGAGGAACAGTCGTGGTGACAGTATTCACAAACTGGTAGGGTTGCCAAGTCCTACCTGTGGTTTGGCGGGGGGGGGAGTCCTTGCCAGTCTGGGGTTCTTCTGGCGCGCATGCCATGATGACATCACCCAAAAGTGATGTCATCACGTCGGACACGTTGGGGTGGGACCTCTCTAATTCGAGGGAAAACCATAGAGTTTTCCCTCGAATTAGAGAGCGTCCCCCTCAAAACGTGCCCGACGTGATGACATCACCTCCGGGTGATGTCTTTGCAGCCCAGCAATTTGGGGGCAGGATTCCCCCCGGTGGCCCAATCTGGGCTGGCGGGGAGCGGGGCACTGGAGCAGGGGTTTCCCTGCCCCCCGTGGGGACTTGGGAACCCTACAAACAGGAGTGTGCAATTTTTTGTCGGTATTTTTTGGTTTGGGTCTATTGGTCCTGAAAATATTTTGGGATTCATGGGGAAAAAAAACAGATTTCTGTATTGGCAAAGAATTCGGATCTGAAATTTACTGGAAATCCTGAATTTTGGGGGGTCCAATAGACCCAAATCAAAAAATACCAAGGGGAAAAAAAGCAACGGCAAAGCTGCTAAAAACAGCTGAGAAGCGGTTCAGCCAGGGCTTTTTTGAGCAGTCCCTTTGAACCAGACTGCCCAAAAGAACTTGCCAAGCAGCCGATCCTGTGGGGAGAACTCTCCCTGCAGTGCTTGCTGGGGCTCTGCTGGGCAGCCCGGTTTTGCTGGTAATTCCCGAATATATCCAGGATTTTTTCAGGGATTTTTTTTTGTTCTCCTGAAAAATCCCAGATACATTTGGGAAGCCAAAATATACCCCCAAAATACTGATGAGGTGTTTTTTGGATATATTTTTGCAGACTAAACAGTGACTAAGAAGAAAATAACTCAAGTGGTTAATGTCACATTAGGATCAGGGAGACCCAAGTTCAGGTTTTCACTCTGCCGTGGAATCTTGCTCTCAGCCTAACCAATCTCACAAGGTGCTTTTTGTTAAGTTTAAAAAAGAGGAGGGGGAAATGATATTTTGTGTCCCCATTGGAAAGAAAAGAGGAGTAAAAATATCAAGATAATTGACCCTGACCTAAACAAGTTAAGGTGTTTTTTGCCTTTTCTCTCTCCATTGTTCCAGGGGTTCCAGATCATGCTTGGAAGGATCTTTGGGGTTACATTAATACTTTTGCATGCTAAGTGCTCTGCTGGGCATCAACTCATGTCCTGTGGACCTAGGGCATCTTAAAATAAAGGGCATAACTCAGAAGAAGGGATCTTCAGTACACGTCTCCCTTAATGTTACTCTACGACAACTAAAATATAGAATTTGCACTTGGTAACCTCCAGGATTATGATTAATCAGCAGCCTCCTAACAAGGAGGGGTGGGTTTTCATAGCATGACACGCTAAGATGATCCTTAAAGAAATTATGTTGTTTTGTAATGTTTATAAAGCATATGTTAGCCTCTCTTGTGCTTATTATGCTTCAGTGCTCGTATTTTAAGAAAAGGTTACAAATGAGAATTCAAATGTACAGTGCTGCCATTTGAGTTAGGGTTCAATTTAAAATATAGCAATTTACGCCTTGCATGGAAACATCATGAGACAAATCTTCCTTATTAATAGATGCAATGAGGGAGTCTGCTGAAAGCAATAAAACCTAAGTCAGTAATTTCCCAGCTGTGTGCTTGGAAGTGCTAATGCAACCAAAGGGAACTGCTAGTGGGCTGAAATAAACATATGGATTCAGTAGTCAAAGGCTGATGTGAGCCCAAAGTATCCATCTGCAAAGTGGGCACACTGTAGTATATGACTGTTCTGTGTTCTCTTTCCAGTCAGCCACATTTGACTGGATAATTCTGCCTAGTCTCTCTGATTGGAAAGCACTATCACTCCTGAGAACAGAAAGACATCCCCACCCCCAGTCCTTTCATAGGATTCCTGTTACATCAGTACATCACTCTGCTGGGCATCTCTCCATTTGGGAGACAGAACAGTGATTCATATAGAAACCCAGGATGTAGACTCTCTGCAGGCAAGCTATTCTTAACTTGACATGCTCCAAAAGAAATGTTCTTGGATCCACAGGTGAAATATGCATCTAATTACAATTCACAGCCACCAAAAGCTTGTGAAACACTGACTAAACACATCAGTAAGCACTGTAGTTACTGTACTGTTGGAGTTAGTAATATTTGAGCTTTCTTAACTTTTTCTGGGGTACATCCATTTTGAAAACATGTTTATTAGCATCACCAAACTCTGCCCTATATTTTAAAAAGTAGCCCATAGTGACTATTGATGTGGCTAAAGGGAGAAAGTTGGATGTGTTGTATTGATCTGGCAAGTCTTTATCTTGCAATCCCAAGCCCATTACTTTGCTTCTATAGATGGAGACTAGTTGCAAGGGCCAGACTGCAATATACTTCACTATATAAATAAGGAGCCAGCATTTCTTATGTCTTGCCAGTATTACAGTCCCTTCCTTGTTTTGTTTGTGTAAATCAAGACTCCTGCATACTAATCCTGGAGCTGGAATTTTTTTTTGAAGATGTTCTAAATACTTTTTTAAAAATTATTTTTTAATTATTTTCTCAAGGGAAAAAAAGGTGAGATGCAGAAGGAAAGAAGG
Organism: Lepidodactylus listeri; assembly: GCA_029233225.1. Classification (NCBI taxonomy): domain Eukaryota; kingdom Metazoa; phylum Chordata; class Lepidosauria; order Squamata; family Gekkonidae; genus Lepidodactylus; species Lepidodactylus listeri. Next base: position 108,544,160 of record JARCFY010000001.1, on the reverse strand, counting down.
GGAGGGGGGAAATATAGATTCATCAAGTTTGTTAAATATTATGAATTGCTCCATACAACAAGTAAAATCAAATGTATTACCAAATGTATTACATAATTCAAATATAGAAACAATAAAGCATTAATATTACAGAATTTTGGGTTAGATTCTCTCTTTGAGGAATAAACAAAAACTCTTTCAAAATTAGCAATAATATATTAATGATAAAAGAGAATACATCTTTAACAGTTTAACAAACTTCTATATTAAAAACCTAAATATTATTGTTTATTTAAATCTGAATTTTATTCTTACTGATTATTTAAATACTAATGGAATACAAAATAAAATATTGAAATTATAATCCATAGTCCTACATACTAATCCTGGAGCAGGACATTTTTTGAAGAGGTTCCAAATACTTGATGTTCCAATTTACTTGATAGCAGAGGTGATGCTATTTGATGCTGCTCACCACTTCTAAATGCTTGCTTAGAAAGACACCAAGCTTAGTTTTGTAACATCATGAGCTGGTATTATTTGATATTCATGAATGCTTTTTCTATTTAGCTGCATTTGTAGGGGCTGAATAAAAGAGATTTCTATTCTGTTTAACAGTTGATGCATCTTAAAAATAATACTTGTAACAAATGGTTATGATGCAAAGTGTAATACTGTGGTTTTCCCTCTTGTGAAGTACATCTTTATCCGACCTTTCCTCTAAGAAGCTCAAGGTGGCATATGTCAGTCTCCCCTCCTCCGTTTTATCTTCAGAACAAACCTGTGAGGTAGATGGTGCTGAAAGAGTGACTGGCCAAAGGTGAACCAGCAAGTTGTATGGTTGAGTGGGATTAAGAACCTGGGTCTCTCCCAGATCCAAGTAACACCATAATAACTTCACCATACTCATTCTATTGCTTTAGCTATTGTTCTGGATAACCTGCTTCTCTCTGTTGTTGCCCTGCAAGGCGCTTATTGCACTCTTATAGATGTAAATTCTTTAAGTGATAAAATAGATTGAGCTTGTACATGTGGGCAAAGGGACTGAACTAGATGGTGACCAGAGTGGGATGCCAGCTGCAGACACATGCCAGCAGGAGATGCTGCTTTTTTCTGAGATTATGTGCCAGTGGTTCCTGAGGTCACCCCGTTCCACGATGTATCCCTAGACGCACCAAGTACCCAGAACGGCCACCCACTATTGCTGTTTAAACCAGGGGATTCCCAATGCCATTAGGGAAGCCCTTCTTCATCACGCAGGCAACCCCCCCTCCAACCTTTGCCACAATGAAGGCACAAGAGACTCTTTCCTGCCTTTTGCTGACAAAGGACAAAGGACTTCCCTAATCCACTTGAGGAACCGGTTCTGCTTGCTCTAAGAGAAAGGACATATCTGCACCACTATGGGAGCTAGCCAATGAGTTATCGCATCCTGCCTGGTGTCTCTGTCACAGTTTAGGTGAAGTTCAATATTGACCAACCCTTTAGCCCCCTCCCCCTAGACCCCATTTCAGATCACATGCTTTTTGGGATGGACCACAAGGAGGCATACTAGGAGGAGGCGACCAGCCAAACCCTCCTCCAAAGCCCCCTTATAAAAGGAGCTACCATGTGCGCTCTCTCTCTCTCTCTCTCTCTCCTGACCTCTAGATTTACCCTACCCTCACGACTCTTGGACTGCAGCCAGAGTCTCCACGTGTTTCTGTCTGTTCAGAACACGATCCCTATTTCCCTTTTAGCCTCTTCTCTTTTTCCAGTGGAAAGCTGCATCACACCGAGGACAGGTAAATATTGCCCGTCAACTAAACATCCTGCTAATGCAAATGTAGTTATCCCTTTTCTCTCTAACTAAGTTTCCTAGATCTGTGTAACTGTGAATGTGCTTGAGTATTGTTTGAATGTGAAGTTCCTTCAGTAAAGAAACCATTTTATACTGAAGCCAGCCTTCGTGTCTATTTCTGGTGCTCCTGGAAGAAATGGGACCCCTGTATATAAAGGTGTTTGGTCCCTTATTGCTTCTTGCTGTATTTATAATATTTCAAATTCCCCAATATTAATAATAACTAAAGGTAATCAGGCTAACACTGTGTTATTTTACTACGCAGATGTAAAATTGTACAAAAAGTTAACCTGTAGAATTTGCTCATTGCTTTTATCTTACAGAACATATGTGTATCTTCTGTCATGTTATTAGATTTTTGATATTATAAAAAAAGTAAGACTTGGTTTCAACTGCAGGCAACAGTTTAAGGCTTTACTTGTGACCAAAGGGCTAGCACATGGTTTTGCATGTAGGAGTTCCCCGGTTCAGTTTCTGGCATCTCCAGTGAAAGGCATCTTGGGTAGCTGAGACCTTGCTTCCAGTCAGAGTACATAAATTTTAGAGGAACGAATGGTCAGATCATACAGGGGAATTTCATGTGTTCATATGGACTCGTGTACATTGTTGCACAAAAGTTCATGTCCTGTGCTTGTTGTTCAATGTGACACTGAGCATGTGTGGCAATAGGCACATGAGGAATGGGCACTTGTATTTTTAATAGTTGAGAAGAAAAAGAGTTGGATTTATACCCACCCTTCATTCGTAGTCTCAGAGCAGTTTACAATCTCCTTCTCTTCCTCTTCCCACAACAGACACCCTGTGAGGTAAGTGGGGCTGAAAGAGCTCAGAGAAACAGATCTTGAGAGAACAGCTTTAAGAGAACTGTGACTGACTCAAGATCACCCAGCTGGCTGCGTGTGGACGAGTGGGGAATCAAAGCCAGTTCTCCAGATGAGAATCCGCCACTCTTAACCACTACACCAAACTAATAAGGGAATTGCAGCTGGTGCAGAATGCAGCGGCACAGGTGTTGACTTTATTGTCTGTGCAGATGCGGATCCACCCAGTGCTGCACGAACTGCACTGGATACCTATTGAGTACCTTGTTTCAAAGTGTTGATGCTTACCTTTAAAGCCTGCATATCTGCAAGACCACCTCTCGCTCTATGAGCCTCGAAGGGCTTTTTGATCTGCCAACCAACATCTTCCAGTGGTCCCTGGCCCCAGGGACATCTGCCTCACCTTGAGTAGGGCCAGGGTCTTTTCAGCCCTGGCTCCTACCTGGTGGAATGAGCTCCGATATTAGATAAGGGCCCTGTGGGACCTTTTACAGTTCCACAGGGCCTGAAAGACAGAGCTCTTCCATCAGGCTTTTAATTAGGGTGGCGGCTGTCCCTCTCTCTCTACTAGGCCTCCCCTCAGTGGGTCAGAACTGCATTATCACCTAAGGACCAAATCTTGAAAAGAGATGACATCTGTGAGGCTTTAACTATAACTTGCACCGGATGAATGATGTTGTTGTATTTTATTGGTGTTTTAACTGTTTTAATTTTGTATATTGTATTTTACTAAATTTGATGGAACCTGCCCTGAGCCTGCTATGCAGGCAGGGTGGGATATAAATAGAATAAAATAAATAAATAAATAAATAAATAGAATTGTGAAACGTGCCTTTTTTCAGCATCTGTGACAAACTGTACCTGCCAGAATTCTTCCTTCTAGCCAGCTGCCAGAAACAAATGACTCATTAAATACAAATTCATATTATTGACATGTTTAAGTAAATATTTGATTTAACATGTTGCATTCATTTTACCATCTGTCTGTATTCAAATATACACAAGATGGCTTGTGTATATCAAAATTCTACCATCTTTAGAACTGCATATTAATTCTGGATGTAAATGTTCTTTAACATATGTCACTACACTTCTCTCTTTTTTTCCTTTGTCTGACGATATAAAATTTTCTCCAAGTTTTTAAATCTTCAAATATTTTTGATCTGAGTATCTTAAGTGAGTCTCTTGTAGACATATGACATCCAATTGCATCTTCTTCAGTTGCTGAAAGATATGTCTTCTTTTTGGGGTTGCATTTAATCCATTAACATTTATTGAGATTTATCTTTATTTTTCCTCTATCCATCTTTATTTTGGGCTTTGTTATCATTTTTGTTCTTTATCTTGAATCTTGTGACCATCTGGGGTACGATAGTTGTTCCAGTTGTTGTGATTGATTGTTCCAGTTGCTCCTTGTGTTTCTTGTTGGTCCTCTTCAGTTAACTGTTCTTTGTTGGTTTCTGTTTGTTCCTCCTCTATCTTTAGATCACCACTGTGTGTTTTAATAAATTCTTCCACTTTAAATGTAGAGTTGATGCTGTATCTTTTTCCTCTGTAAGTAAAGAGGAAGCCTTCTGGAAGCAACCATTTGTATATAATTCCATTCTTTCTAAGGATGCTTGCAAGTTCTATGTAGTCCCTCATTTTCTCTCTCACCCTCCAGGGGATCTCCTTTAAAATTTTTATTTCTGTCTCCTCTATTTGGAAAGGTGTTTCACTTGTCACATTAAGAATGGCATCTCTTATTGTTCTTTTGTTAAATCTCACATGCACTTCTCTTGGCAATCTATGTATCCCTGCACAGGCAGAATTCATTCTGTAAGCCACATCAATTTCATTATATATATAATCTGGATTCTCTGCACCCATGTAGACAGCAAGTGCTTGTGAGCCACATCAATTTCATTATATATTTCATCTGGATTCTCTGCACCCATGTAGACAGCAAGTGCTTGTGCTGTATCAGTTTTCAAGTTTTCATCTTTCTTCTATGGTACATTCTGGAATCTTAAAATGTATGCTGCTTTGTCAAGTTCTAGCTTAATGAAGGCCTCCTCCATAGAGTTTTGTTTAGATTCTACTTTCTCTACTTTAAATTGCATCTTTTCAGATTTGTCTTCCATCTGATTAACTGCTTTAGCCGAAGTGGACATATCTTGCCTATTTTCCATAAGTTGCTTTTGTACTTCTTTCATCAGCTGTATCATCTGTTGTGACAAGGAGACCAATTTAGCTTGCATAGGGTTAACAGCTGCAGTTACAGCATCCTGAATTAAAGTTTGTAATTTTTTTACTAAAATCTGTGCCAAGATGGCAGTCACTGATTTACCTTGACTAGGAGATGAAAAGGGAGGGTTCCTTCCTTATCAATATTCTGCATTGTACCTTTAAACCAATACACACCTCTATACTGTAAAATAGTTGCTCTATTAAAAAATCTCCCTTTAGTTGCCCATAAACACCCTCCCAGTTGATGTAATCACAAGAGACCGTTATCAGCAGTTTGCATTATACTCTACACAGACTATACTTTAAAAACAACAACATATAACCTTCAAAGACATAACAGTTCCAAGTTTAAAACCTATCTTACACAGAAATGATGTTTAGAAAGTGAAAGTAAATTTGAGCCAATTCTGTAAACGTCTTCTTTTTCTTTTTTCTTCTTTTTCTTCTTTTATATCAAACAGTACAGTCTCCTATCTTTAATTTGTATTCCAGATAAAGGATTGAAATAAACTGTAATCCAATTGAGTATCCATAAGAATAATAATAAGAACTTTTTTTCTCAGTCCAAATTGTAATTCCAAAGGAGGCTTTAATAAAACCAGAATTTATCCAAACGTCCTAATATTGTAATCCACAACACCACAGTAAGTCAAATAGCAGCTGAAATGTAGAGTATTATATCAGGAAAATAATCCCAGACATCCACCATTTTCTTCTCGTCTAGCCCTTAAAAAGCACTCCAAATGCCAAATTCTATGATTCTTTACTGAGCCGCTTCAAGGAAGGTGGGAGGGAGAAGTCCCTTCTACCCTGCCATTCCTTTTAAAGTCTCCTTGAAAGAGCTATATTATCAAGATCTCTTCTAGTTGTAATGCTTTATAGAGTACTCATGGTGTTAGAATTAGTTGAAACTTCAGATGGGGTCCGCTGCTTCCCGGTAGTCATGGCTCCACAACTATAGAGAACTACAGGTGTGCTTGTTTGGATTTGGGCTTAAGGGTGATCTTTGACTCAATCCATTCACTGCTGCTCACAGAGAGTCCGAGATAAAGCCACCTGCTTGGGCCCCTCATCGGGGAGCCTGGGGGGTTCAAGATTGCCTTGAACCTCCTTCCAAATCCGACAATCCAGCACAACTTCTCAGAAGCTCTCCTGGAGCTGGTCTGCTGCTGGTGGGCCGAAAATGGCTGCTTTAGAAGGTAGACTTTCTGGTATTATACCGCACTGAAGTCCCTACCCTTCCCTACCCTCCACCTGCAAATCTCCAGGAGTTTTCCAACCTGGCACTGACAACCCTAAAAAGGGGTGAAGTGCTCTGGAGGTTCAAAAGAAGGGTCTATGATGTTCTTCTCGCACATTCAGGCAGCTGACTGCTTCCTTCTGAAAGCGCCTAGGGGACATCCTGCACTGATAAAGAGACTCTGCTTTAACATTAAACCAAATGCATTTCCCCTCATCAAAGACATCTAAAGGCCAAAGAATCTTGGGGTGTCTTGGGGAGGGGGAACTACCACACAATATATTAACAGTATCTGCAACAACAAGTAAGAACAGCCAAAAAACAATGAAATGTAAAAGATCTCAGGGGAAATAAGAGTCAAAGGCTTTCCTGCTTCTGGATTTTATATTTTTGCTTACAAAAGTGGAAACCCGGATCTTCACTTTTTTTTGGGGGGGGGGTCCTGAAGATAAAAGAAATGCCTTTTAAAAAAGACTAACAGTCTTGGGAGACTACGATTTTTAAATAGAAGGGTGGCCCTACAAAGGAGCACTTTACACTTCTGCTTCTGGCTATTTTTTTATGCTCAAAATTACCCTGTTGAGGTGTGCTTCCCCCCCCCCCCCCCCCAAGTTCAGCTGCATAATTTACACCATTCTCATGCCAAACTGGATTTTTGTTACAAACTTGTGTTATAACATACAGTTTGTCCTTTAAAGGTACAGGAATACAGTTAGTCTAGGACTGAGAGATTCATATCAGGAAGGCAGTCCTCTGTGCCAGCTCTATACTTGGTCTAGGATTGCCAGTCCGTTGGTGGGGGTGGGTATTGGTCTAGGATTGCCAGTCCTGCACCCCTAGTTCTTGTTTCCCACCACCATTCTGAACAGTGGCAGGAGAAAGAAATGATCCTTGGGTCTGTGGTGTAACATCACTTCTGGGAAAGTCCCGAAGTGGCATTACATCTCTCTAGGGAAACTGGAAACTCTGTGGTAACCACCCAACACCTCTACTTTCTAGAATACTTTAGAAGAGGAGTCGCAATGCAGAATACTTTAGAAGAAGAGTTGGAAAGCAGGTGCTAGTGCTACTGACTGCGGTAGATGAAGGATAGTGTTTCTGTCAAACTCACTAATATTTTTAAATTGGCCAGTGGTAGTTATATTCCTAAATTGTTTATATGCAGCTGCCTATGTTTAGCTAAGGCTACAGGATGTTAATGTTTTATTAATTAACATATGAATATTTAGGAAGAGAATCTCCTGATGTTCCAAATACTGTGTCTATAATGTAGTGTTCCAGCATTCATATAGGACATTGGTCTGTTGTAGTAGTCTTTCTAAAGTATTATTGTGAGGGTATTCTAACCTGGATCTCACGTGCCTTTTTAAAAAAATTAAAAGCCAGCAGAATAGACTTTATGTACTATAGACTAGTAATAGTTAGGAGGGCAGCAATTGCATTTTTAGGCATTATATGTATACATACACATGCACACACAACTTTTTCAAAAATGTTGCTATGGAAATGAACTCTCGACTGCTCTTACAATAGCAGTAAAAGGCTGTTCTTTGCTGAGTATTCAGAGACACCATACCCTCCTTTCCAGTGCATTGCTATTCATTGCCAAGGGAACAGGACTGGCAGAGAATTCTCAGACTTCTTTCGAAACTAAGCATGTTGATATTTTTGCCTTTCTCAGCTCACAAGAACAATTTAAAAATTCTTACGTTGTAACTGTCCCCTTCCCCTTATTTTGGAGAAAGGGAAAACTTGTTGTGAGTCTTTTACAGCTTATTTATTTTGCTACCCATGGGCCTTAACTCTGAGATTCATTAATGCTGCTGTGCATGTGGATCTCTGCAAGGCTGACCGTGCAAATGACCTTTTTGGGTGGTCAAATCTAGCAAAAAACAAAACAGCCAGTGCATATGGGCTCCAGAGGATGGGTGTGTGTGCCAGAGGGGTTTATTTTGTGGAGTATTGTTTTGTGTTTGAGTATGTTTCACCCAGGAAGGTGATCTATGAACAGAAGTCTATTTTTGTTTAGTTTGCCTTGCTGGACTGAGGCCCATCTTACAAAAATCATCTTTTGATCCCCCCCCCCGCCCCCCGAAGTTTCATTCAGAGGTTTGAGTGTTCTCTAATTTTCTTATTTCAACTTTGGCAAAGGTTATAAACTCTTTCTATTTTTTTAAATAGCTCTATTCCAAATTCTGGAATACATCCAGAGTTAAAGACATTTCCAAAGTAACTGAAGACAAAAGTGAAGGGACGTCCCTAAGTTTTTGTTTTTCCTCCTCCTGAATATGTGAAACAGGAAATTCATTTAGGGATAAAAAATATTATTTTTGCAATTAGGGTTTATTGTAATATTAGTCGCAGTGGCAGAAATATATTGAGGCTATAAAAATATTCAGGAAGATAAAAGTACCCCCCCCCCCAGTGTTGCCTAGTGTTCCTCAGCACTGGAAAAGACAAAAGAAGAGATCAGGTGGGTAAAGTCTTGGGAATCTTCCAGTTTCAAGAGACTAAACACCTCCAACAGATATTTTTCCATTGTGTATTCAAGAGAGCATGCTTTCTAATCCCACATCTTGGCTATGGTGCTTGACTCATTGACGAGCTATATTCGGGGGGGGGGGCACTAGGGACACTCCCCAGAGTTCTTGATTACAAAGTAAGAGCCTGTCCTGACAGTCAGTACCAATATTATGACAAATGTCCAAAGGCAGATAGCTACTGCCACTGAGTATTTTCTCATCGACAAACTTTTTATTCCAGGGGAACTGGAGAAAATGGATGCTTTGAAGGGTGGACTCTATTGCATTGTACCCCCACTGAGGTCCCTGTTTTCCCCAGACTCCATCCCCAAATCTCCAGGAGTTTCCCAACCTGGAGCTGACAAGCCTATCCCCCTGCTCCCTGCCAGGGAGAAGCTGGCAACCCTAGGTGGAGGTGCGGCAGCCTGAGAACCACACTGGGCCCAGTAGCAGAGGAGAAGGCAGCTGGGCTCAGGAGCTGCAACAGACTTGGCACTGGGGAGGTGATATGGGATTTCCCCTCAGTTTGCGGTAGTGGAGGATGCCTGGTAGCCAGCTGTGGTAGAGGAGGACACTGGGCTCAGAAGCCATGCCGGGATCTTCCCCCTGCAAGTCTCCCCCCACCTCCAGCCATAAAGCAAATCACCAGTGATGAGGGGGAGGGACTCCCTCCTGCAAGCATTGGGATTCCCCCCTCCGTGAGTATTGCTTGTCCCCCCTTGTCTTTTCCCCCTAAGTATGTGTTTAAAAGGAGACAGAGGAGAAATGTAGATTAAAATCTGTTTCTTCAAGAAGAAAACTGAAAAGTACTGGAGTCGAAGACGCATCTCAGTGAATCAGCACATGAAGTTTATTAGGTGGTAGGAGATGACATGCCTGAGCTGGGCTCGGGGGTCTGCTTATATGCACACCTAAACCGCACCCCCGGCCTCGCCCACACACTCTGATAGGATTACAATTAATACAATTAAATCTCCCCAGGTAATTGGCCCCTATTTGAGAGCCAGTTTGGTGTAGTGGTTAAGTGTGCGGACTCTAATCTGGGAGAAACGGGTTTGATTCCCCACTCCTCCACTTGCACCTGCTGGATGACCTTGGGCAAGCCATAGCTCTGTACTAGCTGTTCTCTCAAGAACAGCTCTGGAAAGAGCTCTCTCAGCCCCACCTATCTCACAGGGTGTCTGTTGTGGGCAGGGGAAGGGAAAGGAGTTTGTAAGCCGCTCTGAGACTACAAGTGAAGGGTGGGGTATAAATCCAATCTCCTCCTCTCCTCCTCCTCCTCCTATCTGCATCCTGGCTGACCGATAGGTCTAAATTACAATCCATTGTATTGTGTTCTGGAGCAAAGCTCTGACTGTGCCTGGCCATGTGCTTGCACCAGACCACATGGCCTGACCGCATGGCGGTCACCATCAGAACACAACAAAAACTGAAGTAATTTTGCACATCTCTGTTGCTAATAGTAGTATCAATGACTGGAATACTGCATACAACACAGATACAGGGTTGTTTAGTTTCCTCATTATTGCTGTGGCTGCTGTTACAGCACAGCTGCAATGGGGTTTCCACAGGACTGGGTTCCCAGTCACCCCCCCCCCCCCCCCCAGCCACTAGGGCTTTTTCAGTTGTTTTTTTTTTTAAATCAGCAAATGAATATTGTTGTAGCGATATAACAACTGTATAACATATTCTGTGAATTATCAGCTTTTTTAAAAAGTGTCTATCACCTTCCGTTGTGATAATCTCCACAACAAAATGGAGACTTTTTAAAATGAAAGTTGGGAATTCACAAGAATTGCTACAGAGTTTGTTATAATGTTATATAATATTTAATTGCTGATTGAAAAAACAAAAACAACCCCGATGTGGCAGGGGCAAGGGAAATGATTTCAGTGTGGATGGGACTGGGAAAATTGAAACTTCCCATTCATATGGCAGCCATCCAGGCTTTTCTTCAATTTCTCAAAACCTCCCAGCAGTGCAGGTTTGAAGAAGATAATAGAAAAGTTTGGGAAACCCTAGGAGGTGTATAAATATACCACAGTGTTGTGAGGAAGCAGGAAAACTCTTTTCCAATGCATCGAATCCAGGGCAAACAACCTGTGTGGAAATGTCTTAAACTGCATTACTAAGGAAATAGCAGTCCTACGGTTGTTGCTGAAAAGGTTTCTGTATCAGAATCTTTTAAGAGAAGGGATGTTGAATATGAAGGAAATGTTTCACTTTTTTTTTGCAGATCATAAAGCTTATGGATTCGATGTCTACACGGAAAAAGAGCATGTTACAGCAAGAGAATTCGAGGGTATAGTATGTGCACACACTTTTACATTACAGAAATGCATAATCTTCCATACACAGCTGCTACCAATCTTTCCTTGTGACTCCACATCCTAAAGGAGTATTCTCCAGGGTGCACAGTTCAGAGAAGGCAATGGAAATGTGCTATTATCCCAGCCAATTAACTGAATACCCAACGTAGAATATTTCCCAGAATCTTCTAAATTGCATACCGTTTCCATTGCAGACATACAGGGATACCTTAGCAGAAAAATTATGTAACATGAGTTCCTCAAAAAGGTAGACAGTCTGAAAAGCAGTTCCTGAAAGTGTGTGTGGAGAAATGCCCTAAATCCCAGGATTCACATGAGAGTTAATAACTGGGTCTCTACTCTTTACTTGCTCAAAGGGCTTTTGTACAGATTAATAGCTGGCAATGAGAAAGCTGCAGGGAAATTAGTCAGCTTCTCAGAACAGGGCACTTCAAGGCCAGTGGATGCGCAGATGGCTCTGGCAGGAAGGTTAGCCAAGAGGTTATAAGATCTCTGGATGTGGAGATGAAACTGTTTTTAGATCAGCGGTGCTCATAAGCTTGGTTCAGTTAACATGAAGGATTAAACCATGGACATCATCTTGAACATTTAGCTGAACAAAGGGAAGGAACCCACACCTGGGAAATGATGATGATGGATAGTTTCTGAACATTGCCACTTCAAGAATAAGTAGTCTGTCCTTAGTCTAACCGTCTTGCAGGCAATACTCCCGCTAAGCTGTGGAATCTTATGAGCAAAAATTCTACTTTCAGAGCTACTGGCATTAAAGTTGTGAGTGAGCAATTTGGCTACTGCATAAACTAGTTTACTCTGGAGCCATCCCTCCTGAGCTAACACAAAAATGTGTGAGCTGCAGGCTAAAAAACTGTGAGCTAGCTCACACTAACTGAGCTTGGAGGGAACACTGCTTGTAGGGTATGAACAAAAGTTATATTGCTTCTAATTTTGATCCTTGATTAGTTTGCTGTGTTAATAGACCATAATTGAACTTTATAATTCAGTCATGCTTATACAGGAGAAGCAAGGGAAGGAGGCAGCCGTAGATCACCAGAGAGTGCCAGGGTGCAAGCAAATCCCCACAGTAGCTGGTGAGTGCAATGCAGGAGGCAAGGCAAAGAGAAACAGTCTTGAAGCACCGGTGTGGTAAAGAGTGCCAAAGTGCTAGTCGTTCAGCAAAATATATTCTTTAAGACTGGAAGGTGGCATAGGAAATACCATGAGAGAAGTCAGTAGGTTGGAAGTAAGGGAAGGCAGATCTTGCTGAACTCCCACAGAACTGGACAGAAACATACCTTGCAAGCAGAATTTTCCCAGTATGACAGGGAGGACCAAATGTCCATAATATAATTGAAAGGCTTTTGGTAAAAAGAAATGAGAAGTCATAAAAATATCATGTTCCAGTTATTAAAAAATGTCCTGTCAGTAGACCCAATCCAAGGAACATGGAGGTTCTGCTTCATTTTCTTCAGTGTCAAGAAATTCCTCATGTTTGTAATCTCATGGTGCAAATGGAACGTTCCCCAGTAATTATGAAAAAGCTTGAAGCAGTGCTCTATGTGTAAACTTGTGGAATGATAGATTATTGCCAGTATCATGAGCTGGAAGTCTGTTTTGACAGTTGTTTTGTGAACATGTGGTTTTTCTTCCATTATTTTTCTCCCCATGTTTTGTTTTGGTATCTCTACCTGCTGCTTACTATTGATTTCCAGTGACCTTTCTTGGGAATCATTTATGCTGTTATCCTCTTCCACAACATTTCCTGTGGCTGAACTGATGCCAGAGCAAAACGGGAACTAATACAAAGTGTGCCAACTTTTTCAAACCATAGATAATATAAAAGGGCTACTGAGAAAAAGGGCATAAGTGCTCTCTGGAAACTACAGTATCGTACCTCTGGGGTTCTGTTCATCTTTGAATTTCAGATAAGCTTATTTAAAGTCTTTTTTTGGCTGTTGTATGAATTTTGCCTTTAGATACAGTGCATAACATAGCACTGATTTTAATGCAAACCATGGTTTAAAAATCAGCAACTAGCCACAGTGTGTGTTTTTTCAGTCTCCTTCCTTCTCTTTCTGACATAAATTTCCTCCTTTTTCTCCCTAATCATAGTTCAACACTATTATCTACAGCAACATTAAATATTAAGAACATAATAAAATCTTGCTGTTTAGACCACTGGTCCATCTAGTTTAGCATTCTGTTTCATGCAGTGCCTAACTACAGGCCCCAGAAGGCCCGCAAGAGGTCAAAGCCCCTCCCAGGTGTTATCCCTAAGCAAGTGGTATGGAGAAGTACACTGCCTCTAAACACTGGCATTCCAAGCTTTCATGAGTCTGTCTAATCTCCCTGTATACTTATGCTAGTAGTGACCATTGCTACATCTTGTTGCAGGGAGGCAATACTTTTTGTCTGCCCTGAACCTAGTGCTTATCAATTCATTAGATGCCCATGATGCTACAACCGTTGCCTCCAGGCACTTTCCCAGCCAGAAATGGGGCGATTGCTAGCCCATCCACTGCTACCAGAAATGATGATGAGTCACTAGTTGGTGGTGGGCTGTATACCACACCACATGCCTTGGTAGATGCCTTGGTATGCTGTTCTTTTTTGCCATCAAGTCAAGCTGACTTCTGGCAACCCTTAGAGGGGCTTGAAGGCAAAGGGACAATTAGAGATGGATTGCCATCACCTGCCTCTGCGTCATGACCCTGGTATTCCTTGGAGGTCGCCCTTCCAAATACTAGCCAGGGCCGGCCCTGCTTAGCTTCCCAGATCTGATGAGATCGGACTTGCCTGAGCTTTCCAGGTCAGGGCAGGGCATGCTGTTCTTTGACACTGACCCTGGAATTGATGACTGCAGTAAAGCAGAAAGCAAAAATCTTGGAGGCTGCCAAAATGTTTTTGAAACAGAGGAAATATAAATTACATATGTAGATGTAGTACTATGTATTAATTTCCTTCAATCCCAGATTGGAAATGCCAGAACAGTCTGTCTGTTTGTCTGTCTGTCTCTCTCTCTCTCTCTTTCTATAGCCCATCCTTCCCTACACAGTAGGACTCAGTGCTGGTGACAACATTTGGTTAAAATCAGCAGTCACAGCAGTCACCATGTTCATTCCTCATTAGATGGCACAGTAAAGGGCAGTTCAGGAGATGGTCTAAGGTGGGAAGCCATTAATCATAGTTAACCATGTGCGTGGTGGAACAGCTCTGTCTTACAGGCCCTGTGAAATTGTTTCATGTCTCATTGGACAGAGTGTTCCACTGGCCCTGGTCTTGGTCACAGATAGCCAGATGGCCTTCAGGCCAGGGATCACAAGCAAGTTGTTATCAGCTGAGTAAAAGGCCTCTGCGGGACATACCAGGAGAGGCGGTCACTCAGATATGTTGGTCCCAGACCATTTAGGGCTTTGAAGGTCAATACTATAACCTTGAACTTGATCTGGAATTCAACTGGGAGCCGCTGTTAGCCAAATTGCTCTGTTTGCTTTAATAAAAGGTTGGGGAATTATGATACTAATGTGCAATTGGCATAACTACAGGATCATGGCCTTTGTATACCAGAGTCCCACTTTATCCAGGTCACAGAAATAGACGCAGAGACTTGATAACTAAAGCAGTGATCTCTTTACTGAAGAATTCTCAAGTCCTTATACACAATAATCAAACATTCAGACACCCAATACAGAACTAAGGAAGTAGAGGTGATTGATAGGAAATAGAGGGGGTGAGTTATGCGGTGATACTACCTGTCCAGATGTGCAGAGGTCCATGAGGAAAGGATTATGGCCTAAACCCAGAGGGTAAAGCGGTGGCCTGCCAGTTGGCATCAGGGCAGAAAACACACACGGTCTGAGGTCATGGACCTAGATAGTTAAAGGCACTGGGAAACAATGCAGACCAATGGAAGTTCTTGGGGGCTGGTCTCGGGTGAGAACAAAAGATTACCTGGGCTAATCATGTGTCCCAGGAGGTGTGTGACACTAGGAGGGGCAAGGCCTAGATGTGGCCAATGAGTTTTCAGAGGGGGCAGAGTCTGGATTAACAACTGGAGACAGGTGTGCTGGGGCTAGCTGAATGGATTTTAAGACCACTGATGGTTCTGCCAAGGCAGTTGAATAGGTTCTCAGATACAGACAAAAGAGGGAAATGGGCCCCTGATTAGCATCAGGAAGGATCGTTAATAATTTGAATGTTTGGTTGGTTTATCTTGGTATCCTGAGGGATGAAGAGCAAGGAAGGACAAGTACCACACATAGACAGGAGATGACACAAGCAAAGGGCTGGGTGAGGTTCTGGAGACAGAAGGACTATTTGCCAGATGGCCTCTGGATAGCCTTTAGAAATGTAGATACTTCACCTGATGGAACCCATTGTTATCCAGTAAGCATAATCTCTTCTGGGTGGAGGGGGAAGACTGGAGGTTTACTTTGAGGGTGCCTTTTGAAACCTGGATGTGAAATCCCTGTTTCCAGAGCTATGGCTTGCTCTGTGTTCCAGGACCAGGAGTGTCTTCCTTGGCCTGAGTTTTGTGGGTCTCTGGTTCAAGTTAGAAGTGGGGTGCCCCTTGCAATTGGGGCTACCCAAGAGTAAAGACAGCACCTCTGGCAACACCGGTGCAGCTGATGGAGCACAGATTGAATATATGCTCTCATCGGTGTCCCCTTAAGGACCTGCACCACTGCATTCTGGACCAGTTGGAGTTTCTAGGTCAGCCTCAAGGGTAGTCCTGTGAAGAGTGAGTTACAGTAGTCTAGTTTGGAGGTTGCTATTGCATGGATCACTGTGGCTAGGTCTTGGTGGGACAGGTAGGGAGCCAGTTGTCTAGCCTGGGGTAGATGGAGAAAAGCCAGTCTAGTTATGTTGGCAACCTGTGCCTCCATTGACAGGGAGGCATCCAGGATTACCCCTAAACTCCTGACAGTTGATGTCAATGTTAAAGGCACTCTGTCAAGAAGGGGAAGTTGGCATCCCACCTCAGCATCACCTTGATATCAGCCACAGGACCTCTGTCTTTGATGGATTCAGTGTCAGTCTGCTTCAGCCATCCAGCCACTGCCTCCAGTCCCTCAGCCAGGGACTGGCTGGCTACTCATCACCAGATACAGCTGTTAAAAATGATACTCAAAATCTAAAGCATGTGAGTAGGAGGGATGAATTTCTTTCATCAATCATGCAGGTTTAAAGAACAGATTTGAAATTCAGTGATCCAGTTTTCCTCACATTGTCAAAACCCTCTAATAGAAGGATGAAGGCTGGCCAACAAAAACACCAAAAGATGCAAACACAATGGTTCAACAAATGTCTTTCATTTTTGAAAGTATATTAAAGCAAAACAAAGATTAGTTAATGCATATGTTTTAGGAAAGGCTCCACCTATCCCACTCAATCTTTACTATACAACTTCTGCGAGCTAGTTGGAACGCCCTGGTTTCTGAAGCAAGAGCATTGTTTAATTTTTTTTAAACAGGATAACATCCTGTCATTAGAAATTTCTTTAAGGTTATGTCTTTTAAATACGACAACAAATGTTCTTAGGGGGAACGGCCAGATGGAATCTTGGCAATCTGGAGTCACTTTTTATTGTTGGCTGAGGAATTTTCCAAAACACTACAAAAGAGATATATGAGGCACATGAAGATATAAAAGGATTATTTTGCAATAGTATCTTAATGTTTGAATCACAGTTTCCCTAAGATCACGTCACTCTAGACTGATGTCATACGAAGCTATTGTATATAAGAAATCTGATTTGCTGTTTATATTTTATATGTACTGAGCCATTTTTCACTCCTTCATTCCAGGGTGTCCAAATAAAGGAAACTGCAGAGGAAGTTTCCATAACTTTAGACTGCAGAGAAAAAAATATGCATTTTGAAATGTCTCCTCTTTGGGAATACATTGTCCATAAGTTATTCAAAATGCCTTCCTTTTAAAGTCGCTGCTGTGATTGTTACTCCTGGAACAGCTGAGAACTATAAAATGCTGAGCTGAGAACTATAAAACGCTTAGTCAATGACTAATTTTATCATAATTTAGTACCACTTTAGCAATTGCTTGGATTCTCTAGATTTATTTTTATAGCACTGTGGGTTGCAGATGTAGATCTTTCCTGTCTCTCCTTTTCCCCAACAACCCATGACTCTTCCAAACAGCTGGTGCTGGAAACAGGGGGGACGGGGATGGATGGACATGGGCAAAAAAGCCATGGGGTTTGAAGGTCTGCAGCAAGGCATCCACACCACTGTTTGCTAATGGAAACACCACTGGAAGAAGATGGGTAGAGTTGCCAAACTCCAGGTGGGGCCTGGAGACCCCAGGATCTTCAGCAGTAGGTCTTTGGAAGCCAAAGGAAGGTCTAAGAAGATCTGAATCTGTAAGTGCCTGTGTGCTTCAGAGGGTCCAAACATAAGCATTTAGTGACAATTTGTAATCTTGGTATAAGAAGGGTGCCTCCTTCCCAGTTTTAAATATTTCTAATACTTAAAACAGGCAGAAGCAGTGCCAAGAGAAGGGTCGCACACTAAATACACAGTGTTTGTACACCCCAAGCTTTATAAAAAGCGCATGTATTTTTAGTTGGATATCTGTAGTGGTGTACAATATTTAAACTGAGAACTGGCAGTTGTTTTCACTGTATAATCTTAATCTCTGCTAACAACAGAGCAGAAACAATTACCTATTTTCGTTTCTTGCAGAGGCAATTTTAAGCTGTATACACAAAGCAAAGAAGGTAACTAATCTAAGAATAGAATGGAAGAAAGTTAGATCATCGGGTGTTTCATTTGTTTACTACAACCGTACCTTTGTAGGTAAGTAAATTCTAAATCTGCATTTGTATGCAAGTTTAGTCATAGCTGCTGGCTTGCTTTCTGTATGTTGAAGTGTTCCATGTACAGGATTATACTGTTAAACCTCAGTGCCAGGGGTCATTTGGGGCTGGAGCAAGGTGGAGCAGTGCTTCGCCAGCCCAGGAGTGGGCACTAGGGCAGCCATGGGCCGAATCAGATTCTCTGATCTGATTCGGCCCGCTGCTGAATTGCCGCTGAAATTTGGCCGTGGTTTAAAAAGTGGCTGGAGGGGAGGGGGTTTGAGGGAGAGGCTCCAAACTTACAGGGTAGCTGCTGGAGCCTCTCTCCCAAATACCCACCATGTTTCGAGAAGATTGGACCATGGGGTCCAATTCTATGGGCCCCCAAACAGGTTGCCCCCATTCTCTCCATTGTAACAAAGTAACATTTTTTCCCACCATAGAGAACAATGAAGGGGATGGGGCAACCTGTTTGGGGGCCCGTAGAATTGGACCCCCTAGTCCAATCTTCTTGAAACATGGTGGGTATTTCGGGGAGAGGCCCCAGCAGCTACCCTGCAAGTTTGGAGCCTCTCCCTCAAACCCCTTCTCCTCCAGCCCCTCATATACCCTATGAGTTTTTGCCATTGACTTCCGTGGCCCATAGGGTATAAAGGGGCTGAAACTGACATTTGGCCAGCCAAATGACTCCCCAATCGGCTTGCATTGCCAAAACTGACATGCAGGGGTTATTCGGCAGCTGGAACAGATGCAGCTTGATTTGGCCCGATCTGAATCAGGCCAATTTTTTTTTATTTGCACACCCCTAGTGGGCACAAGTGGCAGTGGTGGCAAGCCCCTCCCTCAGCTTCTAGTGGGCAAGGAAGTGGGAGGAAGCAAAGCAAGAAGGAGTTTAAAGTTTAAACCCCTTTTGTTTAGAGTTGCATGGCAGCGGCAGTACGATCTTTCCATTATATTCTAAGTGGCCCTTTTCGCTTTGCTCCCCCCCCCCCACCTGCCTTGGCAGGCCAGCTGGGGAAGGGAAGAGGAGGCTTTTGAAGATGCCCCCCCCCCCCTTTTGCTTCCCTTTCTGACACACTTCCGGTGATGGCAGGAGGTGTGGCATATGCTAATGAGTTATGCTATAGGTATGCTAATGAGCTCCTGCACCTCTTTTTCTACGAAATGACCCCTGCTTAGTGCATAGGATGTATGGAGATACAGGCTGCATGTAGATTCAGTTTGCACTGCTGGCCAACATTTCCATAATTGTGGCATCTGGTAAAAATGGTTGTTTCTGTGAATCTTTGCACAGCTTGGACTTTTCATCTGGCCCTGTACATAGGAAAATCACGTAGAGAGAATAAGCAACTCATATGTGGGAGCTGCCCTTCAGTCACACTTGCACACATGTGTGTGTATGTGCATAAGTGGCTTTCATCTAGTTTAGATTTTCTTGTCCGGTATTTCCCCATTTTCCTTGCTAAGCTGTTTGATCTAGGACAATGAAGTTGGAGGAGCTTTGGAGAAAAATAAATACCCTTGCGTTAATAGTCAAGAATTTAAATGCTGGAAAAACAAGCTGCTTTTGGCAACTTTTTGTGCATTTGGGAAGGAAACTGTTTTTTATCTTTTGAGAATCTGTTTTTACTCATTTCTTTCTCTGTATTTTTCTTTTATTTAAAAAGGAAATTTTACAGGTCGAGCTGAAATGTGGAATTCAAGCATTCGACTTAGAAATGTGACTAGACATGATGCTGGGAGGTACCGCTGTGAAATCAGTGCAGCCACAGAACAAGGACAAAATGCAGCAGAGACTGAAGTTTCTCTTTCAGTGCTGGGTAGGAATCTAAACAAAACTATTTGTGGTTTTAACTGAAATATGTAATATGGATATGCTTTTTGAACTTGACAAGTGGTGGAAGTTGCTGATTGTTCCGAGCTTACTCCTGCCGCTACCCCTAACCTTAAGACCATATGGCAGTTTTTTAGTAGGGCTCCATTGCTCTGCTTTGGTGGTTTTTGGTATGTCCTCCTGGGTCAGCAGTGTATCTCTTAAAACTCTGAAAACATGTAAGAGAATTGCTGAGGTTAATCAGTAAGTGAAGAGCTTGCTCCTTACTTGCTTCCTAAGCCCAGCACAGGCAGGCATTTTCCCTGCCTCATTGATTGTAGGGAGCAAGATTCAGCTGATCAGCAGAGTGAGGGTTTGACTTGCCTGGCAACATGAATGCAGCACACATGTTTAGTTCTCATTGGCATGGGTTTATTTTTACCAGACTCACCCCCCCCCCCCCCCGAATAGAAGAGGGAATCATATTTTTCTACATAACCTGCTTCTTTATGGACATTCTTATTTGGTGGCTTTACTGATTGGTGTTGAGTTCCCCACATTATGGTTTGTTTGTTTATGTTATTTATAGTCTGCCTTTCTCTGGGTGCGTTCAGACAGCTCTTTTGAGCTGTGTCAGTTCAAGTGCCTGGTGAATTTAAAGTGCACGTCCAGACCTCAACATCTGGGAATCCTGCCGCTTTTGTTAGTAGCCCGTCGATCCCCATTGGGGTTCCGTACTTAAAAGATAGTGCTTAAAGTCCGATCTAAAGCTGGCCGACAGGCCAATGCTGGACTTTCCACCATCAGGTCATTCCACCAGCGTGCAATCAGCCCGTAGGGATGGTCTCCAGACCATCCCGAACAACCGCCATTTTAAAAAACTCTTAGGATGCGCACATAACTGCTTAAACATGCAACGTCCACAGATGGTGAGGCACATATGCAGATAAACACATATGCAGATATGCAGATAAGCACATATGCAGGTATACATATATGTGCATGCACAGACAGGATTTTTTTTAAAAAAAAAAGCCGACTGCATGGCTCCTTATGGTGGATGCCGTCTAGATAATCCACTGTGGAGTTATGCGCAGTAAAGCGATTCATGGGGGAGCTGTCTGGTCGTGCAGTGCTGGATTAAAAAGATCTAGATCAAATTACAGCCAGGCCAATGGCGGGATTAGCTTCCTGTCTGGACCCACCCTCACTGAAACTCAAGGCAGATTACACAGTGTAAATCAGTGCATTCAATAGGATGGGACAGCCAATATGTAATATAATAGGATTAGGGCGCAGAAATTAAGTTAAAAAAAAACCCTGGAACAAAGCTGAAACAAAGCATAGGTATTAGTATGCCATAATAAAATGATGCAGAAATTACAGATTAGGATAATACATCTGGTATACATCACACACATAGTATACACACAAATAGTATGTACTGTGTTTTTTTCTTATTGCCATCAAGTCACAGTTGACTTATGGTGACCCTCTAGGGCAGTGGTGGCAAACCTATGGCATGCGTGCCAGAGGCGGTACTCAGAGCCCTCTCTGTGGGCACGCACGCAGTTTGGGCACTCAGTCTCTAAAAGGAAAAAGATGACAAAGACTCGAGGCTGGGCTGCTCTCAAACTTACAAAGTATGAGCCAAGGTTAGACAAATTATCAGCATGCATACAACAGCAAAAATCACATTAATTGTTCAAAAGAATGCCAAATGCAAACTTTTACCTTTCAATAAAAAGTTGTTCGTATAATTGAAAGCTCTGTTATTGTGTTTTTCTTTTAAGACAAAAGATGTTAATGTATGAGTTCTTTTTTCTAAACTAAAACCTCAGTATTCAGGTTAAATTGTCATGCTGGCACTTTGCGATAAAATAAGTGGGTTTTGGGTTGCAGTTTGGGCACTTGGTCTCTAAAAGGTTCTCCATCACTGCTCTAGGGTTTTCAAGGCAAGAGACGTTCAGAGGTGGTTTGCCATTGTCTATCTCAGCATAGTGACCCTGGTATTCCTTGGTGGTCTCTCTCATCCAAATACTGACCAGGGCCAACCTTGCTTAGCTTCTGAGATCCGATGAGATTGGGCTCCCTTGTAGTATACTCACAAGTATAGTCCACAGTCTCTTTACCTTTATTAAAGCATTTTTCCTGAGCCAATTCTATTATAATAAATCTCTTTGTAAAAATGCTCTCCTAAATAATTCAGTTTTGAAACTATAGAATACCATGTAATACTTTATGTAAAAGAATTTTTTGTATCATTCTGCTATTCTCAAATGAATGTTTTCATTTGAAAAGGAATGATTTGAAAAGGAATGATCTTCATTAAAATGATATTCAGTGTAACGCAAAAATGAAGATTTAAGAATTTAAGAATGTTCAGGCTTACGTTAAGCTTCAGTGGAAAGTGCCTGCTCATGTCAGGTAATCTCATTAGAAGAACCACTTGTGTGCAGATATGCAATGTTTAGCTGTACAGATACTTTTAAAAAACAGATTATTTCACTTTCCAGTCCCACCAGCTCTTCCTGTTTGTGTGGTGCCCAGCTCGGCTATGAGCGGAACAGTCATTGAACTACGATGTAAGGAAAATGAAGGCTTTCCTGCTTCTAAATACAAATGGTATAGGAATGGTATTGCTCTGCTGGAGAATCCAGATTCAAGAAGGGGTAAAAAAGGGAGAGTTTCTTACACCATGAATACTATGACTGGGACCCTGGTGAGTTGACACTTGTCCAACACTTAGCATTTGACTTTCCTTGACTGATAAAAAAGAAGTATTTTCTGTTTACTATAGTAACACTGAGGAAATTTAAGGTAGCATCAGAGCTCTGCTATATTTGCCTTAAGAGATAAATCTCTCAGCCAGTTCTGCAGATAGTTCATAGGAAAGTGCTGCTATGTATACCACTTATTTAGTGCAATATTTGACATTGGTTTCAGTTGGATGTGGCCTTCACCTATAGGAGAATAAAATAACTGGGGATGGGTTCACAAGAAACAAGGTAAAATTAAGGAAATGGATTGGAAGAGCACATATGTCATCAGTTTCAGGTGCTACTTAGGATAAGATGTTCATAAGGTTTGTTGATGCAGAAGTAAGCACAAACACACTATCTTGACCCTGGTCCACAATAATACATATCTTCTGGATTCTTTAGTTAGTTAGAGTTCAGAAATAATCAACTATCTGAAGCATTTCCAAACTAGGATCCTCTAAATAGGCTCTCAGGAGGTGTGACACAATTCATGACATGATTCACCAGGCCCTGGCTTTTCACTCTTGGGTTGATGGGATGGAAACAATAATGATGACATCCAGACTCAAACCTGGTGCAGGAAAGCAGTTCAGTAATGGCATTAACTGGCTTTCATGTGCCATGTTTTGCCATACCAACTGCTTTGCAGGCACATGGTGGAGTTTTCCTATCTCCATGATCAAATTTACATGCTGAACAGAACAATCAGGGCTTTTCTGCACACTCAACTTATTCCTGATTTTCTTGGCACCCGATCCTCAAGCACTGTAATTGGTATGGGCATGGTTCTTTTGCACTACTGCCTTCCCTCTGCATTTTCTCAGTTGTGGAGTCAGTTTATTTTCTTCCACATGTGCCTTAAATAATCAGGATTTTCTAGGGAGGGTGCTGTTGTCCTTGGTGACATCAGAGCACTTACCATGCCAATTTGGTGTGAGAGCCAGTTTGGTGTAGTGGTTAAGTGTGCGGACTCTAATCTGGGAGAACCGAGTTTGATTCCCCACTCCTCCACTTGCACCTGCTGGATGACCTTGGGCAAGCCACAGTTCTGGAAAGAGCTCTCTTGGCCCCACCAACCTCACAGGGTATCTGTTGTGGGGAGGGGAAAGGAAAGGAGACTGTAAGCTGCTCTGAGACACCGAGTGAAGGGTGTGGTATAAATCCAATCTCCTCCTCCTCTCCTTCTGTCTTTGCATAGGTAAGCCTAAAAGGTGAACAGCTCCACCACCCATCTGCTTACAAACCATATGAGCTGCTTTTTTCTGGTGCTGGAAATAGCCCTTCCCACCAGGGGGTTTGCATTTAAAAAATAACCTAAAATATCATTATATCAATATATTGTTATATTGATATACCATTATAATGATAGGCTTAGCAGGTTCTCTGAATCCCCAACTTTCATTTTTTCATTTGTAAAAAAGTGCTCCCCCCTCCCTTTGACTACAGAGAGTTGTTAAGGAACTGAGGGAGGAGTGCTCTCCCTGCCTCTGTCACGTGACCTTTTGGGTGGGGGGAGCACTCCTAGAATCTAGAAACTTCTTATATAAGCTTGAAAGCTCTTATGCACGGCTGGCCTGCAATAATGCAGTCCCATGTGTGCCTGCACAGAAGACCACTCGATGAACAACAGTTACAGGTAAGTTCAACCCTGTTTTCTGACACATGTACCTTAAATAATAAGAACTTTCAAGGGAGGGTGCTGTTGTCTTTGATGACATCGGAGAACCTCCCATGCTGCCTGTTTTTGTGTAGGGCAGCCTAAAAGGAAAACAGCTCCACCCCCCATCTGCTTATGAACCATATTAACTGCTCTTTTCTGGTGCTGGAAGTGGCCCTCCCCACTAGGGCTTTAACTCCCCCCCCCCCAAAATATTGTTATATAAATATACCATTGTAATGATAGGCTTAACAGGTTCTCTGATATACCAACTTTCTTAAAAAAAAAAAAAAGCCTGCTAAACACGTGTGTGTTCGCGCACCTGTGTGCCAATACTTATATCAATAAACTAGCCTGATACCCGTGCTTCGCTATGGTATCTAAGTTCCAGTTATAATACCAATGAAAGTTTGAAATGTAACACTTGTTGTAGGAATTCTAATGGAGAAGATTGTAGTATAAAAAATGAAGTGAGTCATATATACTGTTTTTTCCCTCTCTACTGAAGGACCTCTCTGTAGACCACATTGGTGGTTCTGTCCTCAGGTGCTGGGATCACCAGGCTGTTTGGTGAGCTTACTCTGGAGCAGGCAACATAGAACTGTCCATTTAAGAAGCAGTCATCTATTAAGTCAGCTTCTGCCACCTTCCACAAAAGTGATGGCCTTTCTACTGGTGTTCCTGGATTGTTTTGCTCATATAGAGACTGTGTTGTTCTGAGGACCTCAGGGTGATCTTGCTCATAATCGTCCTCCGCAGCTCAGTGCCCCACAGAAGTACTATATGCAAATGTCTTTGCTGCATTCCTAAATTGCCTCCTCCTTGTAGCATTAAAGTACCCTGACCCTGCTCCAGCACCTGACAGACATCCGCCTGTCTGGTGTGTGTGTGTGGGATTATGTTTAAAGGCATCCGGGAGGCTGGGCCAGCAGCAGGGCTAAGGCAGTCCTGCTGAGCAAACCTCCCAGGTGGCTGTAAGCATCCCACCTCCTCTTCTACACCTGACAGGCAGCTGCCTGTCCGGTGTAGGAGGGGGAGGAGTATTGAAACCACTGTGGAGGTGGGGCCAGCAGGATTACTAAAGTATTACTGCTGGGGCAGGCTCCCTTGTGGCTTTAAGCACCCTGCAATTGCTGCTGCACTTGACTGACAAACGCCTGTTAGGTGTTAGAGGTGAGGGGGAGTGTGTTGGAAGCCATCAGAGAGGCTGGGTGTGAGGCTTCTGCACTATCAGCAAATGATCAGGCCTTTGTTGTTATAACATAGTCCTTTATTCAGATACTGGAAACAGGTCTCGATGTTTGTTAGAGATACAGAACAAAGAAGGCTTGGGGTTAATATACCTACAAGCATGAATGCTTAAACATTTTCTACCAATCAGCATACAACTAAAATGCGGGAAAACATGGTGACTGTTTGTTCCCACCGTAGGTGAGAAAAGTCATAAACATTCCCCTCTTGGCCTGTGTGACCCAGATGTGCTAAGTCCTAGGCAAAACATTCAAGCACTGACAATAAAATAACCTTCAAGGCTATAACCAGCCAGATAGCGCCCTGAGAGCCTGGAGTGTGAGGGGGAGGAAACAGGAACAAGATAGCTTTTGTTTATGTGACGCGTTGGTATGTAGGAACCCATTCTCCCGCCTAAAGAAGTAACATTAAGCAGATAGGCAATTCACATCAAGGGTGGCAATAAACCATATGGTTGATAGGAACTACAAAGAAAACAAAAGTAACAACCAGAGCAATCTTCAGCAGCATACATCATTGTCAGATTCAGTGAAAGAAAGAAACATTTAGGAACATCTGAAAGAAACCAGTGTGCATATAGAATAGAATCTGACACTGGGCCAGCAACATCACTGCACCTCACAGGTGGTTGTGGCCATTCCTGATTTCCTCAACTGCGATTACCTCTCTGCAGTCTCCTGTAACAGTTTATTTTTTTTTACCTCAGAATGCTGAGCTCTGCAGCTGACCAATCAGAGAGTGGGAGGTGCAAGGAGGCAGCCACATAGGAATCAATGGGGGAGCACATTTCCCCCCTTTTGACCCCCTTAGGGATCGAATTTCTAAAAATCCCTTCTTAGTGAGCACCTACGACATGGTAGGAACGCTCTCCCCGAATTTGGTGTTTCTAGGTCCAATGGTTTGGCCTGGGCGTTGATTTTACGGTGAGGGGACTCTCTTTTATATATATAGAAGGGCTGTATTTTTAAATTCCCAAACAAAATGTGTTGTCTTCAGGGCATGGGGGAGGGAATAGTTTGATGATGACAACAGTCCAGTTACTGAAAAGTGGGCTGGAGGTGGGTGGGATGGGGCAGGGTCAAAAAAACTGACAGAAATATTATGCATGAGGGAAATTGTAAGTCAAAATTGGATTCCAGAAAAAGACTGGAGTAAAAATTATCCCAAAACACCTGGGGGGGAGGGGACTGCAAACCGAAAGCAAAAACTAAAGGCACAAAAATGCATGTAGAAATTGGGATAAACTAAAGTCATATGGTGCCAGAATCAAAGAAAAAACGCCATGTGGAAAAGCCCTGAGTGATTTTTGTGAACAGGTACTTCAATGTCCACTATAAATTAAACCAGCACATACAAAATTAGTTTTAAGCTTTTAAGCAGTATTTAATTTGGAGAGTTCATTGCTTTAGTCCCAATTTTTGGACAAAGAAAGCAAGTTCACAGAGAAGTTCTTTGTCACTACTAGTGCCCCCCCCCCTTATTCTTCCCCCAACTGCTCCTGAGAGCCTTGGGAGCTGGATGAGGTATGGTGTGGGCAACAACAATAAGGGGAAATTGGGCAAAACTCTGCTTCCCTCTGTGCTTCTGTGAATGAGCAGAGGGAGGCAACTTCTGCCAATTCCCCACTCACAGTAGCTCTTTATTCCTCACCCCTTGCTGTTCTGGATGCACACGCATCCTCAGGAGTGGTGGGCTGGGCTGGAGTAAGGAACTTGGGATATCAAAGGCATCATTAAAGTCATAGAAAACTTGCAACTTTTCTAGTTCAATAATATTTGGTTTGTTGTTGTGGGTTAACTAGATAAAGTCATAGATTTTGTCACTGTATTTTTACACATTATTTTTAAAGGGGCCTGATTTGCAAATGTTCTGAGAAATAAATTAATTTTATAATGTGCCAGATTTTGGACACTCAAGAACTGAATTAAAATTAGTAGTGACTTCAGCCTTGTTCAGTGGTTACGATGGTCAAAATTCACATGCCTCTATTAAATGTGTAGGTAATGTGGTGTGTGCCACAAAGCCAGCTCATCAGAGTGTGTGCGTACTTCTTTGTTTAGAAGGCATACAGCTGGCTTCAACAGATTCCAGTAGCTTTTGATGAGGTGCCAAACAGACTGAGCATTTTATTTTCTGGAAACTTGTTTCATATGTTTTATTGAAGGACTTGCACACGAGACAAGTGAGTTTGAAGGGGAAAACTCAAGTCTGCTCTCTGGCAGTGAGCAGTTTATTTTAAACATACACAGACTTACACGCCACGCCCTTAGGGTGATGTGTCAGCATTCAGTAGACAATAGGGCCAACATGGAATCAGTATGAGGGATGAGGAGAGGATGAGACAACTGTCTCAGGAGCCTGCTGTTTGCAGAAGTGATTGTCAGCTTCAAGGGGACAACGTTCATTGTGTAGCAGGGAGGGTGGAATCCACATGAGTGGGAGAAATCTGTCTCGAGAGTATATTATTTGCAGAAGGGCTTATACAATGCTCATTGTATAGAAGGGAGGGGGGAGAAGCATAGACTTTGACCTGGCTAGCATCCCAGTCTTAGACTTCCCTACATTTTATTATAACTTTTAAAATTTCAAGATGATGTTTTGGACTGCCACTTCTCCTAACAGACTGCATTTTCTACATTTTTAAAACATTAGCTGTTCAATCCTGTTTCAAATAATGACACTGGAGAATATTACTGTGAAGCTGCAAATGGAATTGGACCACCGCGGAAATGCCCTGTGAAGCGAATGCAAGTTGGTAAGTGTCACCAAATAAGAAAAATAAGACCAACAGAGGTGAGGTGTACTCAAAATTCCAAATCAGATGCTTTACTAAACAGAGAATATTGTAAACAGAAATTCAATGTACAAAATACAGGAAGTGCTCCTTGGAAAAAGGCACCTTTCCCCTTGTTTCACATTAAGAAAGGAAGTTCTGCTAACCACCAAACCATATATCATGGTTAGAATCCAATCATGGATATCCAGGTATATTAGTTACCTTCAAAAAGCAGCATTGCAAAAGGATCTTTCTACAGTGCTTCTCCAATTGATCTCCCCACCCCCCAGTAAGGCAAAAGCAGACACATCATAGATCTCTCTTTCCCCCCCATTTTTTGTTCCTTTCCCATAGTAGGGTTTAAAGCATGTTGGGGGCCCATTTTCAGCTGGGGTAATACCTACACCATCACTGCTCTTACTAAGCTAGTTAACTACACCATCGGTGCTCTTACTAAGCTAATTCCACTCCATAGTGTGTACTGCCTGGACCTAGAGACAGGTGAGAATTCTCTAAATGATTTACACAGACCAAGGTTTCTATTGTTTAGTTCCTTCATCTAATGCTGCTTTCTAATATGGTTCTCTAGAAAAGTAGGTGCTAATCAGATTCATAATGTTGCAAGACAACTATAGGGTAGTGCACCTACAATTAGAAATGGATCCCTTCATTTAAAAATAATATTCAGTGGGTAATGAAGATCATGACTTTTTGGTTCTAGATGGAGTTCTTTGAGAAATCTGCTGAATACTATGTTTGCTTTCAAACCAAATGATATGGGAAAGGCCCAAGCTCTTGACTGGGAGGAATCAGTAGATGATTGTAGAAGCTGATTCCCCAACCGTGATTGTCACTCTTAAAAAAAAAATCAGCTTCAGTTCAATGAGAAATCATATTTTTCCAGCTTGGGAGAATCAGTGCAAGATGTATACCTATGTATACCTATATACTCAAAATGTATGGATCTCAGATGTGATCTTAAATGGACCAGAATATTGTTCTTCCACTTGCTGTAATTAGAATGCCAATTCATTTCCATTATGCAGCTGTTACTACTGCAACAACTAATGCCAATTTGTAGGACCAATACTAGAATATAAACCTTCTTTTATTTACCTTGTCCATGTTAGTCAGATAAATATGTGTTAATATATTTATGATCACTCAGTTAATCTTGGAACATCTAGTCAGGAGGTTCTTGGGAAACCCAATCTGAATTTTTGGTGGAAGAGTGGAGTTCACCAGCTGTTGGAGAGGTGCAGGCTTGCTGGGTTTTCTTCCTGCTCCTGCAGCCAAAGTCAGCACACATCTCTCCAATTGTTGTGGGTGGCAAGGGCACCCTTTCACATGCTGGGGCGGGGGGTGGGGTGGGACATGGCTGCTGAGTGAGGGGGCATGGCCCCAAATGCCCCACTGTGGTTATGCGCCTGGGTGAGGCAAAGGTACAGGAAAAAAGAGAAACCTGAGCAAAGCCTGTGATTGAGGTGGAATTTGAACTATCATTTCCCATTGTAATACTATAGGACTGTGGTTTTCTTGAACATTTAGAGTGGGAATATTTCATTGTCCTCTATCAAGACTTATAGTGGCCACTGGCCCCAATGTTACATTTTCCTTGTTTTGACTTCTAGATGACCTTAATGTTGGTGGCATTATAGCTGCTGTGGTAATTGTGTCTTTAATAATAGCTTCCTGTGGTCTTGGAGTGTATTATGCACAAACAAAAGGTTACTTTTCAAGTAAGTAAAACTTTTTTCTATCTTTATCAAAATGAATGTATGAACTGTGGATGGGATCAGCATGAACACAAGTATTTCTAGAGCAGGCTAGCAGATCCCTGACAGAAAGTGCAATATAAGGACAGTATTAATGATAAATAAAAGCAGTGAAAACTTTAATTTTTTTTTTA
The DNA here is from genome assembly GCA_029233225.1 of Lepidodactylus listeri. NCBI lineage: Eukaryota > Metazoa > Chordata > Lepidosauria > Squamata > Gekkonidae > Lepidodactylus > Lepidodactylus listeri. The sequence goes on along the minus strand of JARCFY010000001.1, from coordinate 108,514,220 downwards.
AGAAAGTACTGTTCTTAAGGGTTAGTGAGAAATAGTGGTTTTACATATAGATTGATAAGGAAGAGCTGACCATGGGTTGATAGATCCCAAATCTTATTCCAGGATAAGGAATTTGTCACAGACTAGAGAAGCTACAATTTAGCATACGTTCAGGGAAGATGTAACAATTTTTAATTAATTGGGTCTATTTTCAGGCCTTCTTCTCTTCATGCTGTAGTCCCAATTCAAACTGGGCAGTTAGTTCCCCACAGACACAGTTTGGCTGTGGGAAATTCAAATTGAGTTGGTAATGTCCAGTTTATCCCTAAACTCACTTTTTTGAAACAGTGATAGTCAGTTCCTTTTCTGTCTTCTCATGCAGCCTCATATTGGGACTGTGCTTGTGCAGGCTGGCTGTAGATCCATTTTTCCTAGCTGAAAACTCCTAAAGGGGGCGCCCCACCCCTTACAGAGCCGATGTGTGCAAAGGTTTTCCCACTCAGTGGGTCACATGATCTGATGGTGGGCACCCGCTTCCCTCAGTTCCTTTTTTGCTGCTACAAGGATAGGAAGCTTTTCTAGTGCACTCCTTGGTTCTTCATTGTTTGGCCTTTGAAAAAGATTCTTTTCATCCATCATGGACTTGTTTCTGGCTCCGTTGGGAGTCCCTCTCAAGGGAGGCAAGTCCCAACTGTCCCACCTGGACTTTCCACATTTTGTGATCTTGTGGTACCCTATCATGGCAACCAAGGTGCTATTTAAAAAATGTGAAAAATGTGTAACCAAGATGACAGACAGCAACGAGCACGAACTCTGCCTTCTGTGGGACTTGTTCCATTTGCCAGTGCTTTACACATCAGGAAGTCATCCTGGTTCCCACACACACCCTGTTGCCACATCTTGCCTCCTTGGTGGGGTCCTTTTCAGATGCTGATGATGACCAGTTTAGCGTTCCAGCAGGCCAGTGTGTGCCTTCTGAGCCAGGTGATCCTTTGACATGGCAACTAGCATGCCCCCCTCAGTCTCATTCCTACTACATGTTGCTATCCTACTTAAAGAGATGGGCTGAGCATCAACCCCAACAGTTGGAGACTGGACATGACCCAGATACATGGACCCCCATTCCAGTCTGATTCCATTCTGATCTCCTTACCATGAGCCAGATGAGGAGACCTCTGTAGCCTGGCCAGCATTCATCTGCAGCTGACGGAAAAAGCCATCACCTTGACACATTGGGACAGAAATTTTATGCATCTTCCACTGACAATTTTTGTGTGACAAATTATCAAGTTATTCGGGGGGGGGCTATCAGCTTTTCCTCTGGGAAAGCCTTTTCCAATATCTGGACAGGCTGCCTGATGAATCCAAATCACTGCCTAAACTCATCCATTTGGAGGTGATTAAGCCCTCTAAACAAGAGATCAACAGAGGCAGACATGCTGCTGTTGTATCGATAGCCTCTGCAGTAGTCTTCCAGAGACACTCGTGGCTGTGCAACATGGTTCCCCTGCTCAAGACATGCTGCAAAGTTTAGGATCTTCCCTTTGAAGGCTCAGCTCTGTTCTCACAAGCTACTGACATTTTTTTTACAATGAAGAAAAATTGCCAAACAGCCAGGGTGCTGAGCGTCTTCGCTTCAGCCCCAACATAATGCTTTCCCCAGAGACAACATGGCTTTGCTACCCCTTTCTATAAGGATCAGAGGCAGCAGCATCAGATGACATATTCGTATCACCCTTTCCAGTAATCCCCCTTTCCATAATGGAAGGGTCTCTCATGGCCTAGGTCCACTCAGCAGAACCCCCAGAGGGAGCAGGGTTCACAGCCAACAAAATTCTGACTATGCTCCCCAGTAGTTGTAGGTAGCCCCAGTTTTAAGGATAGGTTGGCACAGTTTGCAGAGGCCAGGTGTTATACTTGTCCTGATAGTTGGGTTTTGTCCGTAGTTTGTGAGTTACAGATTAGAATTCCTCTCCCATCCTTCCTGTCATCTGGCCCTTACCGCCGTGGACAACCCCTACCCTGAGCTCCAAGTGCAGTTACTGGTACTCCAACAGAAGAATGCACTGGAGGAGGTCCCAGGTGGGCTTCATTCCTGAGGTTTCCATTCAAGAGTTTTTCTTGTTGATAAGAAGGATGGTGGGTGCAGGCCCGTACTTGACCTCAGGAAATGAAACAAGTTCTTGCAAATTTCAGAGTTCAGAATGGTCTCTCTTTCTTTTGTGACTGAATTTCTTACCCCTAGAGGATGGTTTGCAGTCCTTGATCTAAAGGACACCTACTTTCATGTGACTATTCATGAGTCACATAGAAGGTATTTGCGATACAGGCAAGACTCAAGAGTGTTTCAGTACACATCCCTCCTACTCAGCCTTGCCACCACACTTTTACCAAGTGTATGGCTGAAGAGGTGGCCCACCTGTGCATAGAGGATTGCACTATTTCCCCATACTTGTTGATTGTGGCCCTCAGCCGTGACCTCCTGAATGACCATGTTCATCTCATCACTCCCACCTGTGCTAGCTCCTGAATGACCATGTTCATCTCATCATTCCCACCGGGTTTGATCCTTCGTTTCATCAGGAGCTTCTTCAGCTTGAACCTCTTCAGAACAAGAAATCCAATTTCTATTCTATTCAAAGATGATTATTCCAAAAGTAAGAACACTGACGGGCAACTGATCCAAAAAGGGACACAGCTCATAGTTGGCTGTGTCCCTTTTTGGATCAGTTGCCCATCAATGTTTTGGTTCTAATGATCTTCTGAGAGCCAGTGGTTAAGAGCAGCAGACTATAATCTGGAGAATGGGGTTCAATTCCCCACTCCTCCACTTGAAGCCAGCTGGGCGACCTTGGGTCGGTCACAGTTCTCTCAGCCCCCCAAAAATAAACCTAGCTCACCACAAAAAGAGCTAGAGTTTCAGGCTGCAAGACAATCTTTGGATCTCCTGGCTATATTACACCCATTGCCACACAATAATAATAATTATCTTCTACCTTGTATAGTTTGAAAAGGAGAGACCCAAACAGCTGTGTACATTTTTTGTCTATTTTGGTCCCTTAAGACTCAGTAATGAGAGAAGTTGGTCCCTCTTGCAGTACACTTTTTTGTTTGTTGTCCTCCAAGAACCATTGAGCTGTAAGAGACAAACTATCGTGATTGGACTGCTAAATGCAAGAAAGGAGCCACTGTAATGGGAACCTAGAGAAAACTTGTGTGTACATCTAATACCACCACTATGAAAATCATTGAAGAATTAAGTGCTGTAAGCATAGAAGTTTCTGCAGGACCAAACACGCAGATTACATCAATTCTTTAATTTGTATAGCATATAGGATACAAAAGTTGTGTCCAAAATTACACACACAGCATCCTTGTGAGACTAATACTGATATTCCTAACTGATCAACCAACAGTCCAGACCACTGTATGCCCCAACCAGATACCAGGTATACCTAGCAGCATGCAGATTACTGCAGGTGCCCACTTGATAGGAGTTAAACAATGATTTACAGTGAAATGAGGAGAAGCCCCTAATCTGTAAAAGAACCCCAAATGCGATGCCTGAACATGGTATTGGCTTTTGGCCATAGAACTTCTGTTTCTCATCAGACTACATTTATATGTAAAGTTTTTAAAAATGTGACACATATCCAAACATAATATAAATAACCAGAACATAGAAGGAATCACTGATCTAAACAGAGACGTTTAAAGAAACAATTTGAATTCCCTGCAGTTCAGTATTGTTAAAGATAGTAATGAAACATACATAAGAGATACCTTATTGTCTTTCTTCCTGTTTTCTAGAAAGAAATTCTTCAATGTAAGTACAATTATTTTTCCTGTTTATTTTTAGCAGCTGGCAATTTAACTACAATTAAGCAGAATCTCTTGCATTAGTCACACATTTCTCATTTTCTACACTCAATCCCTCAATCTGGTCACTACTATCTAATGCAGAGGTGCCGAACTCATTTGTTACAAGCGCCACATTTGATGTAAATGTGACTTTGGTCCTTTCTGCACTAGACCTTAAATCCTGGTTCAGCCTGCCCCCAAACTCACATTCTACACTACATGCGAGTTCCCCCCTGTAATTATCTTGGGGTATTTTTTGTTTCCACATTACATTGAGGTCACCCCAGTTTCACGCCACACTTGTCCCGGAATAAATGGATGCTGTTATAACCAGGGATAAATGCAAGGTATTATGTTGCGAGTTGAACTCTGATAAAACCAGGGATGAGATCCAAGTGCGGAAAGGACCTTTTTCAGGCTAGGCCATGTGTGCCATAAGACATAATGCCAGGTACTGGAGATATCAACTATATAAAGGAGAGCACTTGGTAAGCTCCAAGTTGGCGTGTTCTCAGTGCAAGGCTCTATGGGTTGGGGGAGTGCTCAGAGGAAAAACCTGCATAGGCAGACTGAAGATTCAGTGGTGCAGTGCTGGGCAGACACTCCTGAGTAGGGATGTGCATTTGGTTCGTTCGAACCAAATGCACCCCCGAAAATGGCCCATTCAGCCCTTTTGGGCAGCCACAGGCTGAATCAGATTATCTGATCTGATTCAGCCCACTGAGCAACATTTTTTGCCACCATAGAGAACAATGGAGGGGATGGGGCAACCTGTTTGGGGGCCCGTAGAATTGGACCCCGTGGTCCAATCTTCTTGAAACTTGGTGGATATTTCAGGGAGAGGCCCCAGCAGCTACCCTGCAAGATTGGAGCCTCTCCCTTAAACCCCCTCCCCTCCAGCCCCTCATATACCCTATGAGTTTTTGCGATTGATTTCAATGGCCCATATGGTATAATGGGGCCGAAACTGACATTCGACTGGCGGAATGACTCCTGAATGGGCTTGCAGTGCCGAAACTGACATGCGGGGGTCATTTAGTGGCTGGAACAGATGTGGCCTTATTTGGCCCAATCCGAATCGGGCCGATTTTTTTTTTTTGCACACCCCTACTCCTGAGCTGCCTGGAAGGAGACAAACCCCTTCCCCAGACTGCTTTCACCACCAATGCTGTGAGCCCCAAGGTAAAAACATGAAGCAGCTGGGTGTTGCAAGCTCCCTCTGCCCCCAAACTCACATGGAAAGGGACTGGGAAGACAAGGTGAACCCCCACCTGCAGAAGCAGGGGGTCGGCGGCCCAAATCTGAGGCCACATGCAGGGCAAGACCCAGGCCAAGCAAAGTCAGATAAGCTGGAGATGCCTATGCAGCAGCAGCCCCCTACAACCAAGGCTATTAGGTGGGATTTAAAGCAAGAGATCGTTGGCAAGCTGCGCCACCCCTATATGGCAGCAGCTGCCTCAAGCCAAAAAGCTGCTGGATTATCTAATGGGGGAGCAGGCACCAGCACACAAGGCTGTGTATGTGGCAGAGGCCCCAGGCCACCCAGCAACCAGTATAACTGGAGATTGCAGTGCTGAAGGCCACCAGGTGGTCCATGGGGGAAGGAGGGCTTAGGCATGGAGTCACATGCTCCATGGTGGGACTAGGCAGATACTACTGAAGAATGCCACCCAATGGGCCAAAGCACAACCACTGCATGGGAGGACACGAATACAGCAGCTGTGCTGGCTTCCAGCAGAGGACTATCTGTCTCCCTCCCACCCACGTGCAAACACTGATCCCTGTAGCCATCTGAGACAGCATCCTCGGAGCTGCAGGCCAAATGGAAAGGTGTGCAACCTTGCCCTGGAACCCCAAGCTGGCATGAATGCAGCTGCGGTGGCTCCCAACTTACCAGGCTACCACTGAATCAAAGGGATTCTGCTTGACTTCTGCACACAAGGTTGTTCTGCCATGCTGAAGCCACAGGGTGGCTCTGCCCACTTGCTCCCCCCCCCCCCAGCAGCCTCCGGTTCCCCTCCTCACACCAGTTGCTTGCGGGCCAGTTAAGAGCCCTGGACAGAATGGTTCTGGCTCCTAGGCTTGATGTTTGACACACCTAATGTACTGACTTTTACCTTCCTAATGTTTGCTGTCTATTGTAAAATAAGGGAGCCCTGAAAGTAGTTTATTCAGTTTACGGATATTGGTCTAGTTTGCAAAAAAAAGTTTTTGATTTAATGAGAACACAACTCAACTGTTCTTAGAAAAGCGATGTTGCAATACAAAGTGATCCCCCCCCACCCCGGCAAACCCTATCTCCTTAACATCCCTTATTCCATCAAAGTGTAATTATATCCATGGACCTTGTGAATAACAGAATTTTCAGTTTGCATCAATTATTTTTTTTAAGTTAATTTTTATTCATTTCCATATTTTACATAGTATTGTCAATGATTTTCCAATAGACAGAGCACTCTAATGACTTTCTCTTAACTAGGCTCATACATAAATACAAATTACTAGTCACCTTCCTCATTCTAACATATCATTTAACACAATTAACATGTTTCCATTATCTTAATTAATTAGTCTTTTCATTTAACCAATTATATACTTTAGCCCAAACTGTTTTGACAAATTCTTCATCTTTACCCTTCAAATTTAGTTTGTATCAATTGTTTATAGCCAATCAAAAGGCCTTTACACTTTACAAATTTTAAAATCTCGAGAGGTGGGGTCTTAAAGTTTCCATCTGTTAAGTGAGGAATCTTCCATGAAGAGTCATGTAAACAAAAAAATTCCTTACTTGGCAGAAGCCATTCTTTTATCTTCCTGCATGACAACCGCTTCACTGTAGTCTATTCCCCCAGCAGTAGATTGTTTTTTTTTTAAATGAAAATGCAGTTGGAACCAAAACACCCAAAGCTTGACTTGAATAACATGTATGAGAAGCTGAAAATGTAACTAGTGCTCTTTTCCTATTTGTGTTGTTATCAGGAAGAATTCTAAGCCCAGCACAACGCAAAATGAAAATGTGAGTATTTTACATCCATAATGACAGGAGGGCCTCTGCACATGCTAGAGAGTGAAAATATAGGCTCATGTGGAAATGCACCTTGCTTGCTGTTAAGTGACACCTGACATATAGCAACACCATAAGAGTTTTCAAGGCAAGAGATGTTCAGAGGTGTTTTGCCATTGCCTGTATCTGCCATAAAACCCTTCAATTTACCTTGGTGGTCTCCCATCTAGATACTAACTAGGGCTGACCCTGCTTAGTTTCCAAGATCTCGGGAGACCAGGCAAGCCTAGGCTATCCAGGTCAGTGCATATAAAAATACATCCACATTAAAAGACATGGCTAGAACCCTTCTTTATGCTATGCTGGACTTTCTGTGTGTGCAGAAAGTTTTTCTATACAATCACCCACAGGTATGTAATAAGATACTCCAAAAAGCTGTTCATCATGTAAGCTTACTTGTCCATTACAACTATGGGATGGGGCACTTGTTGTAGAAATGTTATTCCCAGCAGTCTCATTTTTAATGAGCAGCAGCCTCAGAGAAAATGTCTCTAGGAGTCTATTAATGTAATTCCTTTCCTTAGCCTGTCTTGAAATCAGACTGTAGATAGTATATAGGTTTTCTGGTCACTCATGAAACTGATTAATTCACACAGGGAACGTAATACAAGCCAAAGTAGCTGCCTAAATAATTCTCATATTTGTTAAGTTTACTGGACTATTCATACAATCCACATATTTTTAAAATCTCCATGTGACCCAATTCACCTTCATGTCCACAGGGAGAACCTTCAGAGCAAACCAGGCTATATACAGAGGTGACTTCTAACTATTTCCATTCAAAAGGTGATTGCCAGTACAATTACAGAAATAACAATACTACAGAGTCCAGTTTACAGTGAGGCTTCCTTATTGTAATAGCAAAGGGCAAATAGTGGCTGGTTTAGCTTTATTAACCAGTTTGGTAGTTCCCGAAGCAGTGCTTAAGTGGGAACTAAATGTTAGTTTGTTCTTTAGCACTCAAGCAGCATCCTCTGCTCAGCATACAGAAATTGTGTATTGAGAGCCACAACACATAGTTCAGGAGTATGGTAACTGTAGCATGTAGCCTAGATAACTCAGTTTCTTGGAACACTGTGCATCTAAACTAATTAACTTAGAAGAATGTCATCTGCACTAATAGCCATAAAATTCTTGCTCCTGTATCATCTGATTATGATTATTATAAAGGGACAAGGATCCTATTACTTTGTCTTCTTGAAATACAAAGCAACATTAAAGGCTGCACATATTTTTTTAAAAAACAGCACAGATCAGTCATGTTTTAATTTTACTTTAGAAACCTTAAGCTGATCTGATCGGACAAGAGCAGTAACTGAAAATTTTTGAATTATTTTCTTACCTCTCTGATTCCTCTTTCTTTAGGATTTCAAGCATACCAAGTCCTTTATTATCTAAAAACATTCAACCTCTGTGAGGATCACCAAACATTGTGCAAAGGGATTCTTCAACTGTGTTATTTAGAAATTAGTGAATGCAGACCACCAATGACAATGGCAGTGAATTAATGTTACAATTTGAGGACATATTTATCAAAGCTGTCCATTTTCTGATGGTATTTTCTCTAATGAAATTGTAGAAGGTGTTACTAACAAATTTGACATCCTTGTTCTGATGTACAAAGGAAGACATCAAAGTAGTAAGCAGGTGGTGGCTTCTGTAAATGAATTAACTGAAAAATTCTAGCTATCTTGTAGCAACCTGGACCAGAAGGGTGGTGTTCAATGTATTTTTCCACTGCCAAGTGTTTCTTTCAAGTGCCTTGATTTTCAGACCACAGTGTCAGATGTAGTGAACTTATGCAAGTTTAAAGTTGTTGAAATGTATCTTTACAGCTATTTTGTTAAAAACATTCTTATAAGCCTATTTATGAATTCTGTTGCTGAAAATTATTTGTATATCATGACTATATCCAGTGCCTTTAAGAAAAAAACTTTAACTGAATAAATTACTTACAGGCTTGTGACTGCACCACTGATGATTAAGATGCATATGTAGCATAAACAATGTTGCATTCAAAGCCATTTGTTAAATGATCACTTGGAAATTGACATATAAATATAAGAAGGAAAAAATTATGTTAGCACTCCAGGTTTCCTGAAATCTTTGTATTTAGGGGCACAGGTCCTTAAGAGTTGTTTAGTCTTAAAAAATGCCTTGTCCTATCTCTAGACATTTTTTTAAAAAAGCTGACTATAATGCCATATAGAAAGCAGATTGTCTTGTAGCATATCTATATACTAATAGCAATGTGTGGCTCCCATCTGCAGATACCTACATTTGTGGATCAGGGCCACACCAATGCTAAACACATTTTCTTGCAAACTTAGGAAACTCCAAGTTTGCAGAAAAATCTGAAAGTAAAATATATGGGGGGGAGGTGTTAAACCCTCTAAAAGACAATTGCATTATCTGTACATGTGCAGATAACACACTAAGGGAGCTGCTCTAACTCATTGGCAGGTAGTACAACCTGGAGCCTCTCCAGACTCAACTACGGGAGGAGTATAGAATTCCCCCATGTGGGTCTAATGTGCCCCTTACTTGTTATAGGATAATGCTCAATATAAAGCCTGTTACACATATTATTTTAAACCTACCCACTGGAACCAATGCTCCCTCTAAGCTGTGGAGTCTTGTGAGCAAAAATTCTACTTTGTGAGCTAATGGCATTAGTGAGTGAGCCAGATACAACATCAGCTTTGAAGTTGTAATGTTTACACAATCACAGACATTTTGTCTTCAGATGTTCTTTAAAAAGACTTTTTGGATTTTTCTGCAAACCTGGAGTTACTTTGGATTTATATAAACACTAGGGGCAAGGCCCGTTGCAGGCAACAATGCAATTGGCGCTAGCAAGAGGAAGAAAAAGAAGGAAGCAATTCTCTTCATTTCCACGTCTTTCCCTCTTCCTCTCAGGTACCCCCCCGCACCCTTGCTGTCTCCCCCCCCCCCAAACAGAGCCTCTTTGTAGAGGCCGTTGCATGTATTAACTGAGTGGGTGTCAGAGTGCATCTCTCTTCCTTACTTACTCCCAAGTAAACAGGCTGTGTGCGCACACACACATTATTAGGGCTAAAGCTGGGGCCAGCTTACCTATTCCCATTTTGTAGGCACCGCGAAAGGGCTTGCAGAGGGGCTCTCCCCCGTCGTTGGTTCTGAAAGCAAATAAATGCTTCCTCGTGTGCTGAGCCCCACTGTCTGGAGCTGTTCTCTCATCTCCCAAAGCTGCAGAAATCCTCAGAGGTTGGTGCAGAGCGGTGGAGCCAGAGACTTGCTGCAAGCCAGCACTTAACGGATTTCCAGAACAAAGTTTGAGTCCAGCTGCACCTTTAAGACCCACGAAGTTTAACTGTAGGTAGCCTTTCAGGGGCATGCACAGTGAACTGACTGCCAGCTTCTGTGCTGGCCGTTTTCCTTTCGTTTCCCCGCAAGCCCTTTCAATTGCAAAGCTGCTTCCCGGTTAACACCAGCTAATGAGTTATCCTGGCCCACCGCCTCTTGGGACTCCCAAATTGGGAGTTGTAGTTCTAATTCCCTGTGCTATGGTTGCAGTAAAGGCAGCAGAGAACTACAGCTCCCAAAGTGCAACTGTCTGTGGGCGGGAGTGAGGCAATGCAAGGAGGGAATGCAGCCAGTGGGCAAGGATGCTGTTTTGAGTGGCAGTTCTTGCAGTGAACTGATTTTGGTGCCCCATGGAATCTTGCCGCTTTGAAAACAGCTTTATATGTAAGAGAGATGTTCTTTCTTCACCTAGCCATGTCCCTTTGACCCAGAATCTGATAGATACTTAAACATGCATTCAAAAGAACATGGACAAATCAAGTAGCAGAATTTACTACTCCAATCGTGGCCCATAAACATTCATTTACCTCTTTCAGAGTACGAGACGGCAAAATGATCAATATTTTTACATATGATAGTTCTATAAAATCAGCTTGTTTCAAATTTCACCATAAGCGGTTAAATTTACAATTACACTATTTCAAATATTGTACAGGTGTATGACCTGTTCCCTGTTTTGGTTCAGGTATCATATTGGTACAAGCTTTCAAAAATTTCAGAAATAGGCTTACATGCAATATGCATTTATAAAAAGCTCAAATATATGATACTTCAAATATTTTAATAACTGCAGCCCACAATAGTCTGGCACACAGACCAGATGCTATTCATTGATATGATTCCTCATTATGTCTGCCTCAAGAAAATGAATATTAAAATAGACTGCTTTATTGAATTATTATCAAATGACTAAACAATGAAAAAAATCTTTTGATCTAGTAAAACAAAAAAACCAATTTTAAACAAAAGCAATAACTGCTGTATGTATATCTTTCTAAATTCAAACACACACATTTGAACAACGAACTGTTTATTTAAGTTACAGCTGCACCACTACAACACATCCAACCTGACATTGCTGCTTGTGGTAGACATGTTCTTTCCATCACTTCTTATCTTCTTCAAACTTGGGTTCTGTCAGGAGAAAAGTAGTGTCAGCTTATTTCAGAAACATACCTCTAGAGAAATAATGGACAGTTTGCCACATAAATTTACAAACTAATCATCTGCAAGTATACTATGTTGTAAGTACCAATTACATAAAAACTACTGGAATCTGTTGTGCAAAAGCAATGTTTACTGAGATGCTTCTACACCAAGTTATTGTTGCATCTGAAAATAAGGAGACGATAGCATGAAATACATTTCCAGATAGCTCTGTAGCAAAAAGTAGAAATTTAGAAAATCCTAAAATGCATTCTCAGCTGTTTGGGATATAGACCATCAATATACCTAACCATACAACATTAAATTCTTCAATTATTATTGTACATCTTTTTCCCCATGCGTATTCTCAAGTATGGAACAGTTCCTTGAAATAACAAGATGACAAGACGGAAACACAGACATATTGGTATAAGAAATCTATTAATTTTTTTATATTGAGAACATGAATACAAGTGAGTCTCTGTAACATTGGGTTGGATGCCACGGAAAAGAAAAGATCAGCACATGCAAGGAGTAAGTGAATGTTCACTAGGTCTCCCACTGCTGTGGCAGTCTTTCACTTCTCCTCTCATACTGCTCCTGAAGGTCCCCCACTCCTGAGGGGGGAGGGCAGCAAGGAAGTAACTTTTCTGAGCAAAATTTAGACACAGCCAACTGACTTCGTTAACAATGCGCAAGATGGTTAGTGCTTGCTCACCACTTTGTTTAAAAACACTAACCCTTTACTGCAGAATATTTTGCCATCTAATGTTACACATATTGTTAGTCAACTGAAATGTATTTGGAATTTGGGTATCTGGTTTTCCAGATTGAGGGGAGTTTTAGTTACTGATTACAAGTGGGCAAGCCTTAAGATGATCGTATTTCAAATCTATACTTAAATATGTCAGTGCCATCTGGACTACAGACACCCCCAACTAAGTCCATTAAAGTCAATGGGCTTAGAACTGTATTGTAAATTAGCAGTGTACAAAATTTAATAGCTTACCCACAAATTTGAAGTCTGGAAATTTGGTCAAGTCTCCACCACCATATAATCGCTGGAGTTTAGCAAGTCCTTCATTCAGATCTTTCTGATATTCTGGACCAGCATCAACAGGGCCAGCAGCTTTCCTTTAAAGGCAATAATTAGCATTTAAGCAGTAGTCTTGAAACAGTTTGAAAACTTGCACTTTTTTTCTAAATTGTGGTTCTCGGAAGTGTTTATAAAATCTAAACGATCAATCTGATTAAAATGAATACACTAATTGTACAGAAGTTATGACACTTATTGGACACACAGATGATGATTAATTTTGTCTAGGCTACAAAATTGGCTTTAAACAGCTGACAGAAGAGATGGATTCCAATTCTCCAGAACAATTTTAAAAGAGCAATTACTGAAAAATGAGTAAGGGATGAAGCCACAGGACAGAACAGATCCTGGCAAGAATTTGATTTTGCAACAGGAAGATGGAGTCCAAATCCCCATTCAAGCATGAAGTGGGATGACCTTTGATCATTCATTCATGATAACCGACCACACAATATTGCTAAAAGGAATAAGATTAGAGGGTGAACCATGTGTCACCCTCAGCTCCTTGGAGGAAAAGCCGACTGAGAATGTAGTTAAAACTAATACAGACTGTTTTATAATGAATAAGTTTTATCTTTATAAGGAGGCCCAGCTTATGGTTAAGTCAGAAACATGACATTGCTATCTGTATAAATCTACTAGACAGAAATCTGTCTGGGTTCACTAACTCCAGACTAGAGCCTCAAGAAACAGCCTCTCTATCCCTGCTCTCCGGGGGGGGGGGGGGGTGTCACTGAAGCCTGAAAAAACAGAAGTCTCTAGGCAGTAGATCCACTGGCACATACACAACCATTTTACTCAGCAGAGCCTGAAGACTTCCTCTGATGAATGTGGTCTCCCTGTGGCAGAAGAGCCACTTTTGTCAGAGAAAAGCTGAATAGGCTGGAAGAACTACACTGAATTGAATCGCAGAACACAACCACTATTTCCTTCTGCAAGAAAAAGTCCTGAGATTAGCGCAGTTGCAAATGAGCCAGTATAATCACAACCAGACTTCCACAATGGAAGAGCAAAGTAAAGGCTATCAAGGTAGCAAAGAAAATGTATTTTAATGGTTGCGCATTTACTTAAAGAAATTACTGCATTTTCTCCAACAGTGGTCCCTTGTAGAAACCTGTGTTAAAGTGCCAAAGGACACCTATTTAATTCTACTCCTAGGAAGTGATTTGACAAGAACTCCGCAGCAATATAATGGTTTGGACGTGGGGGTCTTGCCCACAAAGCCAGATTTGGGCTCAAGCTGCTATAAGCAGCATAAATTGCATATTTGAAAATAACCATTCTGCCTAATAATTTGTGTGCCTGAATGGCAGCATCCCCTGAACAAACTCATAGTGGAATGGAGAACACAAACTTTTTCTTCCTTTCACTATTTTGTCATAGCACGTAACTAAATCTTACTATTCAAGGCAATGCATGCTTAATGAAGTGAAGTGGTTAGTGATGGACTAGGATCTGCGAGACCCAAGTCTGTACCTCCACTTGTCCACAAAAGCCTGCAAGGTGACTTTGTGCAAGTCACATATACTCAGCATAACCTACCTCACAGGGTAGTTGTGAAGATACAATGGAGGAGGGAGAATACTGTAAGATGTTCAGAATTCCCAATGGGAAGAAAAGTGAGGCATAAATGAAACAAATACCAGTATTATATTTGTCGTCTTATATATTTAAAATAATTTGTCCCATACAACTTTTCCCCACTGAGTTGTGGGAGCCTGGGGGTACCCTTTAAAACAAACAAGTTTCAATCACGGTTTATCACCTACATTAGAAAGAAAACCAACACTTTAGGAAGAGGTAAATGTTACATACATAATTTAAAATAGGTGAAAATTAAAATAGCAACAAAGTTGCTGTACATTTAACCAAGCACTGAATTAATGGCAGTAGCTCAGATTTTTATTGCAGCCAAAATATATTTGCGGCTGCCAGAGAGATGCATTATATTTTTTTGTCTAAAAGCCTATGTGCTATGTAGACTTCCTTGAATGAAAAAGTAAGTATATGATAATTTGCTATGTTACGTTAAGGTTTAAAACAGCCCTTGTAGTCTGAACCATTCCTGTTACAATCAGCTGAGTTACTTTAAAGGTGGGGGATTTAAACATTGGCCAAATTTACTCTAAAGTTACTATATACCAGCAGGATTGATCAACAAACAATACCACTGCATGTCAATAGATTACATATTACTGGAAAGTTCTAGAAGGGCTTAAACAAGAACCTTCATCGGAATTGCTGCCTGCCAACGATCAGCAAAGGAAAAAGTGCCTCCACCAATTACTCAGCTCCATTCCACATGTTGCTCTACTAGGTCAGCAGTGACTAAAGGAAAGGCTATCAACCACAGAAAGATGAGAGGCAGGAAATTCACATCTGACTGAGCCTGAACCCCTGTATAGATCACATTATTTCTGTTCCTGATGCTCATCTTAAATGTGTTTTTTTATTGTGAGGATATTCTGTAAGTTATTTTGAAATCCTCTTGGGACTATAAAGCAGAATATAAATTTTAAAAGCCTTCCAATAATATAGACTATGGAATGCATAGTTATTTTAAATGGTCATCAAATTGGTAGCAAGATATTCAAAGCACTGGTTCCATAAAATTCTTCATTTATTACTAAACTGTCTATTCACTTACTGGCTTTTTGTATTGTATTCTCTAATCTTGTCCAAGAAGAGTTTCTGCACAGGATCAAGTTCCTTTGCCTTATTGAACACAACAGCAGAAAAACCAATGTTTCTACGTAAGTGGATGGAGACAGTGGAACGGAAAATGTAAGAAAACCTGAAGAGCTGTTGGAGAATCATGATGAATTAGCAGGTGATTCAGCTGGAAAGACAAAGTACCAACAATTATCTCAAACACATAAAGTTTTGGAGCACATTAAAAAAACAGACTTCACTTACAATGACTCAATACTACAGTAAGCCTATAACTTAAGCCTATAATCAGATCCAATATCACTCTGAGTTCCTTCCCATTCCTTTTAACTGAGAAGAAGAGACTGGATTTATACCCCACCCTTCACTACCCAAAGGAGTCTCAGAGCAGTTTATAAGCTACTTTCCCTTCCCCTCCCCTCAACAGACACCTTGTGAGATAGGTGGGGCTGAGAGAGCTCTTTTGAGAACTGCTCTGAGAGCTGACTGACTCAAGGTCCCTCCAGCAGCTGCATGTGGAGGAGTGGGGAATCAAACCCAGTTCTCCCAGATTAGAGTCCACGCTCCTAACCACTACACCAAACAGACTATCTACACATCAGTAGCTTCCACTCAGAAGCTAAAAAAGTTAATATTCTTACTTATAAAGCAGAAGTAATGGTATTAAAATCTGAACTCAAGGAAATACAAATCACATTATTAAAAAGTTTCAAAACTGCAGCAAAGTGCCTGTTTGTCCTGATTTGTATGGTAATCCACACAAACGCATCATTGGATAGCACATACGGGCATCAGAACAAATGTCCTTTTTGGAACTCGCCAATTAGCCTTTAGGGCCAGTTTTTGCTGATAAGCCTGTGCATGTAAGGACCCTGGTTGAAGCAACGTTTACGTTGCCGGGCTGGGAAGGCCCACGTTCAAATCCCCAAATACGGATCTTTAGGCTAATCTTAGACCAGTCATTCTCTCTGACCTACTTTGAAGTTAATTCGTTCAAAGGCCGGCAAAAGTGGGGGGGGGGGGTCGACTTTAGGCTAAATCAGCCTCTAAAAGGCTATAGAATAAGAAATCTAAAAGTATTGTCATCGGGGGTGGGGGAAGAGAAACAGGATTAGCATCTCTTTTTGAGACACGGCCGGCGTCCGCGATTTCTCACCGCAGCGCTCCCTCCTTACCCTTCTGGCTCCAACAAGCAACAGAGCAGTAACCTACATCTGCCCTAGAACCACTACGGCACCACCTTTAAGACACGCAATGGATACTGGGAATTTGCTTACACTTCCCCTTCTCTCGTCCCCAATTACACGCCCACCAAGGGGTTTACCGTACAGCGACAGATGTATGAGCCGCAGTCACTCGGAACTCTCTCTCTTTAAATCGTTCATCAAAAGAAAACCAAACCAACAGTCGTGGGCCAGCAATTTAATCAGTTCTCCCACCGGAAGAGGAGGAATATGCTTCCGAGTTAAAATAACAGCGTGGTTAAATCGTTTGAGTTTTCCTAAAAGCTGGTTTCCTTAGTGGGCGGTTCGCGTGGCGTCAGTTGCGTCTTTCCGCTAAGGATGGTGGGACTTGTAGTTTTTGTGCCTGCGCGGGGGGGATTGTGTGTATGCTTTTTCCCCGCCAGGGCCTCCCGCGTAGGCCAAGCTACCCGAGGCTGAGTGCGTCCCGGGCTTTCCTACACTGACACTCGCGGGGAGGGTTCCGAGTCCTTCGGGAAAAGGCTTTTTCCGCGTGGCACGGCCGGAGAGAAGAGGGAGAAAAAGGGAAAGCGGCTACTGCTGTTCGGCTTGTGCTGGGGCCTCGTAGTGTGTTTTCACTGACGGAGGCTGAGGCGGGTGAGTTCGGGGCGCGCGACGCCAAGGGAGGAGAGCGGGCGCGGGGGGGCCGAGGGAAGCGCCTCGTGCTGTATCCGGGGCGGAGGGGGGTCTCGTGGCCTCTTTGCTTCTTGTGTTTTGTTTCCGTTTCTGCCCCGCGCGGCGCGAGTCTCATTTCCGTTCCGAGTTCAAACAACAAGGAGGCGCCGCCGCGGGCGGGAGGGGGAGGAAGGCCTGGATTGAGGCGGAATGGCTCCCTCGGCGCCCTCTGGGCCGCCTCACCTCGGCCGGCTTTCGCCTTCATTTTCTGTGACTGGTGGGTGGGAAGAAGTTACTCCGCTCCCTGCGCGGATAGGCCTTCCTCTAGAGAAGCCCGGCTGAAAACTGACCATCTTGGGCAGCCGCCTTCTCTCTCTCACTTCGTGTGTGGACAAAACACAAGTCCTTGGTACGCACATGGGTGGTTGGCCGGCAACGTATAGGTATAACCTGTCGATGGAGTAGTCAAAAGTTGTACTCCCTGTTCTACACCTTTTCACTATCTCCGGGTTCAAACAGCAGCTGAGCCTACTGGGACACCGATAGCTTGCTTGGTCTAAAGGACTTTTTTCGGTTCTCATAAAGTTACTGCAAATACTTTAGAGGTGTCCTGTCAAAAATCAGAAGAGCTATTTCAGGATGACAGATCACTGTTGATTCAATGTGTTTGTAAGATGATCATCCAGTTACTTAGTAAAAAGTGTTTTAAGCTGTGCACAAAAGCCATGAACACGGATTGGGGTCCCTCCACAGCTGCTTTTTATTAGGTATCTGGAGCCTTGCCTTGGTAAGACAGAACATAGGTGTTGTATTTTCGGACTTATTAAATAAATATTTAGTAGCTGCTTATGAACTTCCAAGCTGTTAGCAGAATGTGCTTGCCCATTGTCACGTTTTCTCCGCAGAACAGCCCTTGTTAAGAAGAGCATTAGTGGTGGTATTAGTTCCATCTTTATCAACTAGGCACACCTGGATCTTGATCTGGTAGAGAGCTCTCCACCTTCCAGCTACACTGTATAGGCAGAAACTGCCAAATGGAGACCCTCTCCTCCAGAAATGTGTTTAGAGGAAGAAGAGATTAGATTTATATCCTGCCCTTCACTCACTTGGAGTCTCAGAGCGGCTTACAAACTCCTTTCCCTTCCCCTCCCCACAACAGACACCCTGTGAGGTAGGTGGGGCTGAGAGAGCTCTGAGACAACTGTCCTTGAGAAAACAGCTGGTGCAGAGCTATGGCTTGCCCAAGGTCATCCAACCAGGTGCAGATGGAGGAGTGGGGAATCAAACCCGGTTCTCTCAGATTAGAGTCTGCGCATTTAACCACTACACCAAACTGGCTCTCAAACTGGTTTATATAATAATAATAATAATGTACTGTTTTCTAATCTCTGTGAATTACTTGGTAGCCAATACCTTACTGAAAATCAGAATAAAAATATAATCAGCACTTCAAAGATCATGGCAAGCTGTGAAGGCAAGGTTCTTAAAAGACTCACTTTCTATATGTTGTGGCCCATTTAGTGTAATAAGGATGTCTATGTATACAATATTAATAAGAAAGCTAAATATGGGAAATTATTTTTATCATTTGCCATAAAAGTAGATTAAGAACTGCAAAGGTGGAGAAAATTTCTTGCTCACACATTTGTATAATAATAATCCTGTGCTTAATTTCACTGCAGACTGAAATCTGATATAAAAATTTTAAAATGGCTTGCAGATTCTAGCAATAAAAACTAACTCGTCTTGATCTTGATCGAACATTTCCAAGTAAGCTTTCTTAGAATTTGTCTTGACCTATTTAGCTGCTTTGGTGGGGAGGGCGGGGTATAAACCAAATAAATAAATGCTTGGAATCTCTCGGAAGCAGTGGTTGTCGTTCCTTAAGGAAAAGTCTATGTATTAGTACAGAGGGAGTGTCAATATTGTTGATCATGGTACCCTTCTGGACCATTTCTCAGAGCTGGGACTGCTGCTCAGTCCCTTGGCTTCTGGTCTGTGGGATCCCATGAGATTACATCTCAACCCATGTGCTTTCAACGTTTACCTGAAACCACTGACTTGAGTGAGACCATCCAGAGGTTTGGAAAAGGTTGTCACCAACAGGTAGATGACATTCAGCACCGTCTTGCACTTCTGGTGGATCCCAGGGAGCCTGTGTAAATCATGAACCAGTGCCAAGAGGAAGCTTTGGGATAGATTAGAGGCAATAAACTGAAGTTTAATCCTGATGAGGCAGAGGTGCTACTGGTTTTCCGAAGGACTTGCTGTGTGTCCTGTTCTGGATGGGGTTGCATTCCCCCTAAAAGAGCAGGTTTGCAGTCTGGGGGTGCTGCTAGACCTGAGCCTCCTGATGGATAAACACATAACAGTAGCGGCCAGGGCAGCCTTCCATCACCTTCATCTCGTGATTCCAGCTATGGCCCTTCCTGGGTTGAAAAGGTCTTGTCACTTTGGTGCACTCTCTAGTAACATCTAGATTAGATAACTCCAGTGTGCTCTACATGAGACTGCTGTTGAAGACTGTCCAGAAGCTATATTTGGTACAGCATACTGTGGACAGAATGTCGACTGGACTAAGCAGCAGGGACTGTATCATCTTAATCTTGTTCCATCTACACCAACTCCTCATTTGCTTCTAGGCCTAATGCAGGGTGCTGTACACAGTTTGGGACCAGCATACTTGAAGGATCAATAGTTTCTATAGGAACCTACCTGACCATTACAGTTGCCTTCAGTGGCCTTGCTTTGAGTATTCCTATCTTTTGCAGGTAGTCAGGTGGCAACCCAAGGATAGGACCTTCTTGGTTATGTCACCAGAACTACAAAATTCCCTCCCCAGGGATATTTGTCTGTTACCATCACTTCTTGTCTTCTGCCTGCAAGTAAAGACTTCTCTGCTTGGTCTGGTGAACCCTAACTGATCTTTTTTTTAAAAATTGTTGATATATTTCTATGTTGATAAATATAAATGTGCTTGTGTATTGTTTTTAGATGTTGGTTCTTTTTAATTATTTGCAATCTTGAGGACCCTAATTGGGCAGGAAGTCAAGATACAGATTTTTAAAATAAATATTAAATAACTAGTTAATTTATAATTTCCTTTTACTGTTGCAGGCTGCCTCTTGAAATATTACAGCCATGACTAAGAGAGAAGCAGAAGAACTGATAGAAATTGAAATTGATGGAACTGAGAAACAGGAGTGTACTGAAGAAAGGTAAGCATGTGATATATGTGCATGCATGCATATATGTGCATGTGCACATATGTGCATATATGTGCACATATATATGCATATATATGCACATATATATATGCATATATATATACGCACATATATATGCATATATATGTGCACATATGTGCATATATGTGCATGTGATATATGTGCATACCTATATATATAGGTAAGCATGTGATATATGTGCATGCATTCAGGAGTATACTGAAGAAAGGTAAGCATGTAATATATGTGCATTTTTTCATACTTTGTTTTTTTTAATTCTATATTTCTATACAGCTTTTTCTCATTGCTCAAAGCTGTTTGTAATAAAATAAGGAAATAACATCTCCCCCCACCATTCCCCACACAATATAAATCCCCATTGCTAAGTGCATATTTTAGCTTTTCTTCCTCGGTCTTTAGCGTTAGTGCAAGCCAAGGAGAAGGGACCCAGGTGCTGTGCTGCTCTGATGCCTGTTGCCTTTCACATTGCATAGTTGCATTTCAGGTTCAGGAAAAAATAGTCAAAAAGCCTTACTTGGCATATTGTGTGGAATGCTTTCCTATGAGGCTCCACGTAATAACAGATTCTTGCTGATACAATGTAAAACTTCTTCTTTCTTACTCCTTAAGGACATACTTTTCTGTACTTTGTACTTTTATTTTCTCTCTCTGTAAATTCAAGTCACTCCAGAAGACCTCATACTGGTAGAAGTACTTTAGGAGTAAGACATTTTCATAATGGACACAAGCAATGCTCCCTCTAAGCTGTGGAGTCTTGTGAGCAAAAATTCTACTTTGTGAGCTACTGGCATAAAAGCTGTGAGTGAGTGATTTGGCTATTCTATAAATTAGTTTGCTCTGGAGCCATCCTTCTTGAGCTGAGACAAAAATGTGTGAGCCAGAGGCTAAAAAACTTGTGAGCTAGCTCACACTAACTCAGTTTAGAGGGAACACTGGGCACAAGCTGAAATTTGGTGCAGTTAGTTTAATACAAGTTTTCAGAAACTTCTGAAAATGAGATGTGTTTGTCTCTCTCCCTGAAGACTGTGCATCAGTTCTGACTCATAACCACAGCAAAGGCAGAGCAAACTAAGGCACAGATGGGGCAGAAGGGTGGACAGTTGGAGTTCAGAACTGGCCTTGGATATGTTTTTAGCTGCAGTTTTGTTTTAAAGCTGCTCAAATGAAGTTTTAATCTGCCATAGGGATTCCAGCCATTACTACAGAGACGTTAACACTATGTAATTTTAATAGTAGTTTTCATTAAAATCCAGTAAAAGACTCTTTCTAACTCCTCAGCATTGTTGAGCAGACTTACACCACTGCAGAGTTTGTGAGTCAGGCTATTGACATCAATGAACCAGTTGGGAATCTTAAGAAACTTCTGGAACCAAGACTTCAGTGTTCCTTGGAAGCACATGAAATTTGCCTCCAGGATATACAGGTAAAACAAAAACCTAAGTTTCCATTTAAAGTTCAGGTTGTACTCTTCCTTTGATTTTCCATTAGAGTGTATAATCTCTGATTACAAAAGATTGAATTCCATAGTCAGCCCAGTACATTGGGGAATAGTCACGTATGTATTTACTTATTTCTTTTAGAGAGCCAGTTTGGTGTAGTGGTTAAGTGCGCGGACTCTAATCTGGGAGAACCGGGTTTGATTCCCCACTCCTCCACTTGCACCTGGCTGGATGACCTTGGGCAAGCCATAGCTCTGTACCAGCTGTTCCCTCAAGGACAGCTTGGGAAAGAGCTCTCTCAGCCCCACCTACCTCACAGGGTGTCTGTTGTGGGGAGGGGAAGGGAAAGGAGTTTGTGAGCAGCTCTGAGACTCCAAGTGAGCGAAGGGCGGGATATAAATCCAATCTCTTCTTCTTCTTCTTCTTCTTTTATACCATACTTTTCTCTTCAATGGGGACTGAGTTTACATCATTCTCCTCTCCTTCATTTTATCCTCACAAACACCCTATGAGATAGGCTTGGTTGAAAGTGTGTCACTGGCCCAGAGTCACCCAGCAAGCTTCCGAACTTGGGTCACCCAGATCCATATCTGACACACCAGTCACTAACCAAACTGGCTGTCCCAGATGCTTTGTAATGTGAAAGAATTGGGTGCTAGTCGAGGACAGCTGGATCTCAGGCTGGGGACTACCAGGAGGTTCTTATTGCTAGAGCATAGTGCTCTTCCAGGGGCATATTGAGAGAAGCGGTCCCAAAGATATGCAGGTCTGACTGCTAATTTATTTTATTTCATTTTTTAAATTATATTTCGCCTTCTCTGCAAGTGGGCTCAGGGCAGCACATTATCAAAACACATCAAAATTTCAAACATATAAAGTACAGATATATACAATTAAAACAATTTAAAACAATGGCCTTGAAGGTCAAAACCAAGTCCTTGAACTGGATCCAGTGCTCCACTGGGAGCCAGTGTAGCTTGTGCAGCACTGGATGAATGTGTGCCATCCAAGGGGTCCCTGTAAGGACCTCCGCAGCTGCATTCTGGAACAGTTGGAGCCTCTGGGTCAGGTGCAAGGGTAGGCCAGTGTAGAGCGAATTACAGTAGTCTATCCTGGAGGTGACTGTTGCATGGATTACTATGGCTAGGTCAGGACAAGACAGGTAGGGAGCCAGCTGCCTAACCTGGCACCGTTGGAAAAATGCCAGCTTGGCAACCTTCGCAACCTGGGCCTCCATAGACAAGGTGGCATCCAGGATCATGCCCAGACTCTTGACAGTTGGAGCCGGGAGAGCCGGCTGAAGTTATGAAAAATTGAAACCAAAGATTGCCAAGGGGCCTCCAGTTCCCTTACTGTATCAATATTGGCTAGGAGGTGCCAGGACTTTATCTGCAGAAAAGCTTACAAATACCTCACAGCTTATAATTGAATTACTATTGTTCTGGGTCCTTTCTGAGAGGGAGATAAGGGACCAAATTATCCTAAATAATTGGGCCAGGCGACAACTAGCAGATGTGATGGTGGTCTGTCTGACTGGAACCTCATATCACTAATCAAGTAGCTAGGTATCTCCTGGCTGTCATGAAGCTCCAGGAACTGATTATCAATAGATTCAGGTGGGTAGCTGTGTTGGTCTGAAGAGCAAAATTCATGTTCAGTGGCACCTTTAAGACCAACCAAGTTTTATTCAATGTATAAGCTTTCATGTGCATGCATACTTGTTCAGATACATTGAAATGGAAGTTACTGCTCCATACTGGTTAGAGGGTGTGTAGCAAAGTAGCATAAAGCACAACATAAATGTTTTAACAGATGCAAGGACCAAACAGGAATAACAAGCTTAGTTTATATGGTTACTATTTGTTTGGATTTAATTCTGGGGGGAAACATAGTGAAGCAAATAAATATAGCAGAATTGGAGATTGATCTGTAAATATATCCTTCTTTGTTGTGGAATGCTGAGAGTAATTAACTGAGACCCTTTTGTTATGTTCCATCCGTCTCCTCTCAAGCATGGAGGTAGCTAACAGCATTGTTTTCTTTAAGGTGGGGTGATTGGTTGTGCAGTGCTATGTGTCCTCTGACACCATACCAGAGAGATACATTCCAATGTACCATTCTGAATTATGTTACATTATACTGCATTACAATCACTATTCCAGTCTACTGTTCCAAATAAAAAATACAATAAAATAAAAAAGATGTATGGCCCTTCTTGGTGAGAATACAGATGTAAAGACTGAATGAGATTAGCAGATGTAGTGAGATAAGAAACCAATATCCCTGTTAAATCCCAGGGAGTGTTTGTTCTGAGTGTTGTAATAACTTGTAATTCAGCAATTTCCCTTTCCACTCAGTTCCCGAAGTTCCTTTGCAATAAAAAAGCTACTGAGATGTTCTCCTACAAGTTTCTCACTCTTGTGATTCTTAATGTTAGATTTGTGTCCATGTATCTATCCTTTGGTGTAGGGTTTGACCTGTTTGCCCTATGTAGAGAATAGAAAGGCATTGTTGGCATTTAATATTTTATACAAAGTTAGAAGATGACCAACTGAATAAGCCTGAGATAGAGTAGTTCAGGGGTGGCCAACCTGTGGCTCGGGAGCCACATGCGGCTCTTTCACACATATTGTGCGGCTCCTGGCAGGGTGGCTGGGGAAGCAAAGGGGAGGCATGCTTTTTCTCTCTTTCTCCCTTCCTTCCTTCCCTCCTCCCTCCCATCTATTTGCTTTCCTAGTTTCTCTCTCTCTCTTTCTTTCCACTTCTTTAATTCTTTCTTTCCATCTCTGTGTTTTTTTCTCTCTCTCTCTCTCTCAATATCATTAGCAAACAAGTAATATAATTATCAATAACCGGTTTTTCTCATTTGTTTTTATTTTTGGCAGTCCCATTTAACGTTAATAAAAAGCAAATTTGCATATTTTTAAAAATAAAAACGTGTGTGTAATATTTGTTCCTGTCTTGCGGCTCTCAGACATCTCTATGTGGCTCTTACGTTTATTCTATGTGGCTCTTACGTTAAGCAAGGTTGGCCACCCCTGGAGTAGTTGGTGTTGTTAGGTCCAGTTATCATGTTGTCTGGGTGTATGTGGCAGCAAAGTTGGCATCTGGATTTATTATTACCAGTGTCCATGTTCAAGTTAGATGTTATATTATTGTGGGTGAGAAGTTGTTTAAGATTGGGGGGCTGTCTGTGTGCAAAGGTTTGCCCTCCCCAGTTCTTGCAAAAGAGAACTGCCATTATTCAGTAGAGGCGGTAAGTCATTGATGATGCGTTGAACTGTTTTGAGTTGGAAGCTGTATGTGACTACTAGTGGTGTTCTGTTATTGTCTCTTTGGGGCCTGTCTTCCAACAGACTTTCTCTGGGTATCGTTCTGGCATTGTTAATCTTCATCAGGTGGCTATTTTAGTTCCAAAAAGATGTGTTATTTATCCCTCAACTGAGAATCTGTTTCTGTATGATTGGAACAGATACGGTTGTAGTGTGGAGCCTATCTGTAGACAATAGATTGTTTGGTATGTTTAGGATGGTAGCTGGATGTTTGTCGATCAGTAGATTTCTGGTATAAGATGGTGTCTATGTGTCCATCATGTATTTGTACATTGGTGTCTAGAAAATGTATTTCTTACATAGATTGGATCATTGTCAGGTTGATGGTGGGGTGAAAGTCATTGAATGCCTGCTGGAATTTATCCAGGGCTTCTTTATCATATGCCCAGACAATAAAGATGTCATCAATGCAGTGCAGGTGTAAGAGAGGTATGAGTGGACAGGAGTCTAGGAAGCATTGCTTCAAGTTGGCCATGAAGATGTAAGTATACTGTGGGGCCATGTAGGTGCCCATGGCTATAGCATGTAATAATAATAAATGTAATAAATAAATAAAGTTAAGCGGAAGGTACAAGTGGTTATCAGATATGAAGTAGTTATGGGTGAGAACAAAATGGCAGAGTTTCATGGCAAGGTCAGCTGTGGTGTTGTCAGAAATCATGTTTCTTATGGCTTGTAATCCATCTTTGCGTGGGATGTTGGTGTACAGAGATTCCACATCCATGGGGGCCAAACTAGTATTCTCTGGAAGGCTATTCAAAGATTGCATTATCCTCAGGAAATCTGTGATGTTGCACACATAACTAGGAGCATTAATGGCATAGGCTCTTAGAATAGAGTCCAAGTATCCAGATACCCCTACGGTGAGAGTGCCTATGCTCGAGACAATGGGGTGTCCTGGGTTGCCAGGTTTGTGTACTTTCGGTAGAAGGTAAAAGGTACCTGGTTGAGGTTCCGGTGGTGTGTCTGAAAGGATTTTTTCCTGTATGCTTAGGGGTAATTCCTCCATAATCTTGTTTAGTTCTTTTTTGTATTCCTGTGCAGGGTCTGAGGATTGTTGTTTGTAA
This sequence comes from Lepidodactylus listeri, assembly GCA_029233225.1. Lineage (NCBI taxonomy): Eukaryota > Metazoa > Chordata > Lepidosauria > Squamata > Gekkonidae > Lepidodactylus > Lepidodactylus listeri. The sequence goes on along the minus strand of JARCFY010000001.1, from coordinate 108,488,117 downwards.
AAAGCAGCATTTATAAATTGTCTTTGAGCTCCCTGGATGTAGTCTGATCTATCCATAATAGTCTGATCTATTCATAATAAGAACAGCTCCACCTTTGCCGGCTTCTCTAATTAATACATCTGGATTGTTCCTGAGACTGTCTATGGCCTTCCTTTCAGCATAGTTGAGATTCTATTGTATGTGGTGGGGTTTGTTGATTACATCCATTTGGAGTCTATGGTGAAAGCAGCTGATGTAGAGATCCAGTGTGGCATTGCAACCATCAGGAGGAATTGGTGTTTAGATGGTAGTTGGTGGTTAGTACCTTGTTCATTGGTGGGTTGGAGGGATGGTAGTTGTTCTCCAGTAGACTGTGTGTTGATATTTTTTGAAGATATTCTGTTATTTTTGTATTATTCTAGGGTATGTTGAATGTACTCCTTCAGGTGTAGATGGCAAAAAAAGGCTTCTAGGTTTCCACAGAACTGGATAATCTGTGTGGATTTGGTGGGGCAGAATGACAGTCCACGTGAAAGAACGGATTCCTCTGCTGGGCTGAGTCTGTGCTGTAAAAGGCTGATGATATTGGAGGAGATCTTGTTGCTTTGACTAGTAGTATGCAGGTTAGAGAGTTTATCCTCCTCCTGTTTTTTCACCAGATCCAGTGGAGAGCGGTAGATGGTCTGTCTTGCGGAAATTTTGCCACCTGGGTTGATTCCTTATAGAAATGTCCAGTTCAGACAGAGAGTTTCTGCTTGATCAGCTTCTGTTTGTAGTACAGGACACTGATCAGATGTTTGAGTAGCTTCTTGGAGAATGTGAGACATAGATTTTCTGCATAGTTTGTAGGATAAGTAGATTGTAGAGGAGTCCTAATTCTCAGTCCCTTGGATATAATGTATTCTAACTTGCTGCTCACCCTCTACCTATATGTACGGACTGGTAACTTCCATTTCAGTGTATCTGAAGAAGTGACCATGCACACAAATGTTTATACCTTGAATAAAACTTTATTGGTCTTAAAGTTGCCACTGAATTTGAATTTTGTTCTTATTATTGATAACTTTGGATAACTCCCTTTTTCCTTGTTTTTTAAAACTTTATGATTGTTTACTTGTGTTATCTCTTCATGCTAAGAAATCTGTTTATGCAGTTTGTAACAAGTGCCTAATAAAGGTTTTTGATTTGGTTAATTTGATACTCATAGTGATCAGTATTGCAATTGATTTTATAACTTCTTTAAATGATTTCCCTCTCCAAGCTGGATCCAGATCGCAGTCTCTTTGATCAAGGTGTCAAGACAGATGGAACGGTGCAACTTAGTGTCCAAGTAATATCAAGGCAAGGTAATATGGTGAATTTCTGTGGTATGTTGAATTTCTTGTGTTGGCTCAAAACTAATCCCAGCAAAGTGAAGCTGGTAAAATGGGGCTTCATCAGCTCCTCACTTGTGCAGCCACTGAGGCTCCCAAAGTTCTGCTCTCGGGATTCAAGGGACCATTGGGAACAGATGGAGGAGGAAGACTGGAAGAGGCAATGTTGGATTCAATCTTGTATCTGTAGGCCAGGCCTTGACAGATTTTCTTTGGATCTAGGAACCAACCCCAAATTTAAGGGCAAAGTCATCCATAACAAATACAGTATTTTCTATGTCATATGAGTCCCCTGGAGCTAGTCTCTGAAGAGGGAGCTTATATAGTTTCTGGTGTTTGTTTCATTATTTAATTATTTTAAAATCTTATGCCACCTTTTTGGCTGCATATGTAAAGCAATAAAGTTAAACACCTACAACTATTTACATGTGTAAATATTGGTGGTAGGAAGTGCTGTCAAGTCACAGCTGACTTATGGCCCAGGGTGTTCAGGGCAAGAAGCGTTCAGGGGTGGTTTGCCATTGTCTGCCTCCGCCTAGCAACCCTGGACTTCTTTGGTACTCTCCCATCCAAATACTAACCAAGGCTGACCCTGCTTAGCTTCTGAGATCTGACAAGATTGGGCTATACTGGGCCATCCAGGTCATCATCATTAGCTTTTATAAAAAGAAATATATTTTCAAATCCAGTTATAGACAAAACACAGAGCTATCAATTTTTTGACGGAGAGATTGCATTATCTTGTGAAAATCTTGCAAAATGGATACAGTTTAAATTTTTTATAGTTCAGTATCACTTTTCTAAATGAGTTTCAAACAAAAGTTAAAACCTGTAAAACAAAAGCCTTTAAAATCTAAAAAAGTGAAACAGTAACACAGGCCTAAAAACAGCAAGAAAGCCAGTTCACAACTTGCTAGCTTGCAGCAAAATTAATCCAACAGGCTAAAAAACCACTCAAGGAGGCTGATAATATAAATAAAACAGTGGTTATAAAACATATAAAAGATAATGGTTTAAAATCTCAGGACTGCCAGTAAATAAAAATTAAATAAGTCAAATACAGTCCTAAATAAAACTGTCTTCAGCTGCCTCCTGAAAACCAAAAATGAGGGGACTAAGTGTACCTCTCAGGGAGGGTTGTTCCATAATTTTGGGTCTCCCACCATGTGCCCACTGGAGGAGCTTCTTTGATTGGTAGGACAGTCAGGAGGGCCTGTGCCTGTGTTCTTAATTCTTGGACAGGAATGTATGGGTGAAGACAGTCCTTCAGATACCCCAGTCCCAAGCCATGTAGAGCTTTAAAGGACAGAGCCAACACCTTGAATTGGGCTAAGGAACAGATCGGTAGCCGGTGTGATTGCTATAGTATTGGGGTCACATGCTCCCAATAGTTAGCCCCAACTAGCAGTCTAGCCACAGTATTTTGCACTAGCTGTAGCTTCTGAACACTCTTCAAGGGTAATCCTAAGTAGAGTGTATTGCAGTAGTCTAGTCTAGATGTAACTAAGGCATTGGTCAATGTGGCTAGATCTGACTGACCCAGGAATGGATGCAGCTGACACCAGCTGAATCTGGGCAAAGGAACTCCAAGCCACTATAGCCACTGGATTTTCTAAGGTAACTGCATTGTTAGGCAGCATTCCTAAGCTGTGAACTTGGCTTCTTACAGGAAATATAACTCCATCCAAGCCAGGAGAGATCTCAAATTCCAGGCCTGCCTTTCTACTAACCCAGAGAGCCCCTGTCTTGTTAGGATTAAATTTCAGCTTGTTCACCCTCATCCAGCCCTCTACTGACTCCAAGCACTAGCTCAGAACTTCAAAAGCACCTTCGGAATTAGGTGGAAAAGACAGAGCTGGGTATCATCCTCATGTTGATGACACTGCAGTCTATATCTCCTGATTATGTCTATCAGTGACTTCATATAGATAAATAAAAAGTGTGGGGGATAAGATGGAATCCTGCAGAACCGGTCAATGGCCATGAGGCAGAGCAGGAATCTCCCAAGACTAGCTTTTAAGACTGATCTCCCTGGTAGGAGTCAAACATGGCACCCTTTAGTCCAAGTGCTCAGAGGTAGCTCAGTAGGATACAATGATCAATAGTATCAAAGGCCACAGAGAGATACAGCAGAACTAGCAGGGTCACATTTCCCCTGTCTAGTTTTCAATAGAGGACATCAACCAAGGCAATGAAAATCGTCTATGTTCCAAACCCTGATCTGAAACCATATTGAAATGGGTCCAGAAAATCAGTTTCTTTCAAAAAACCCCGGAGCTAAGAAACAACCACCTGCTATAGCACCTTACTCAAGAGTGGAAGATTAGAGAGTGGCTGGAAGTTCTCTAACATGGTAGGGCTCAGGTATGTTTTTTTCAGAACAGAACTAATCAGTGCCTCCTTGAGCACAGGCAGCATAACTCCCACTCTCAAGAAAGCATTTACCACTCACCTTAACCACTTAGCCAGTCTCCCTCTGCAAGTTTTTATTAGCCAGGAAGGGCACATGTCAAGAATACAGGTAGTAAGTCTCACCTGTCCAAGATTCTTGGCTGCATCCTTGGGCTCCACAGGCTGAAAGTTATCTATATAAATTGGACAAGCAGATGTTGAAGGTACCTCCTATAAACATGCCTCCATGCCGGCATCTAACCCAGAGCAGTTCTAAGCAATTTTGTCGGCAAAATAAGTAGCAAATGGATCACAGCAAGCTGTTGTGTGGTCAGAGTCCAGTTCCTTAAGACTATGATGTAAAAGTCTCAGAACCACATGGAACAGCTCAGCTGGATGATTTCAGCATGTGGGATCTGGCTTGCTCTTTGGGCTTGACTTGAATATTTGGTTTTGGGAGAAATTGTTGGTGTAACATTGAATTATTGAGTTGCCATGGCACCCTACTTTTGTTAAGGTGTGCCTAAGTCTTATTTTCCAGTAGCCAAGTCAGCCAAATTTGAGGATACGTAAAGCTGGTGATTGGAGCTGTAAACAGACCAGACAGATCTTCCAACAAACCTGAATATTGCCCCAGGTTTGCAGAAAAATCTGAAATATGGATCTGCCACCACTGTTATATTTTTGTGGCTGCTTAGTGTATACTTTTTTTAAAAAAGGCTGTTTAGTTACTGGACTTTGAGTCTTCTCCCCCTCCTCTTTTTGAGTGGGGTCGACACCCCACAAAAGCCAGCTTGGTATAGTGGTTAGAGCTTCACACTAGGAACTCAGATCCCCATTTTGCCCTGGAAACTCACTGGATGGCCTTGGGCCAGCTACACATTCTCAGTCTAACCTCACTGGCAGGGACAGATTGGCCATAGAGAGCACTTGGATACTTCCTGGTGGGCCAGTGGCCTGCTCCCCACCTGCAGCAGCCAGTCCTCTGACTAAAGGATTATATCTGACTTACCCTAGCCCTGTGCAAGGTGGGACGAGGCAGGGCCTGGCCAGCCTGAGGTGAGGCAGGGAGACAGGGCCTGGCTTACCAGGCTCCGCACAAGAGGCAGGATGGGGAAGATGGTGATGTTCAGTTCAAGAATTGATTCAGTGTTCAAACAGGTTCACACATTCTGTAGTCAGCTGTTATAGTGACTAATGGAGGGATTTGAAATAATCTTCTCAGTCAAATACAATACCTTTTAATCAGCAAAACCTTTCAAATAAGTGTTTGTGGGAAACTCCATTGAATCTTTATAGTTGAATGTTTGAACTGCTTGTAAAGAATATATCTATCGATTGATCAATAGATGTAGGTATATGGATATATAAATTAAATATATAGATATAAAAATTGCTGACCAAAGTTTTCTACTTGGGATGTAATTGACTTTTAAAGGACTTAAAGTAAAAATTATGGAAATGGCATATTATGATAATAGACAACATTCTGTTGCTGAGGTCATCATGGCCCAATAACCTTGGGGAGTATCATGCTTTCGTTTTCCCATTTTACTGGGGCACAAGCATATTCCATTCTAGTTCTAGCAGTAAAAAAAAAAGTAAATGTGGGGGCATGAACCAGTTGTGAATTGTTTTGGTAAATACAAGATTTACTGACTGAAGAAGCAAATTATATTATTGTTATGGAGGTTAAGAGAGAGGCGAATGTCTCAGGACTTTATTGGAAACTTTTTAGAAGGATGGTGTAAGAACAGGTATTGAATAAAAATAGAACTGTTCTGTAATGTTTTCATTTTATGTAACTTGCTGATTTTGTGAGTTGTTTAGTTTACCACTTTCCCTTTCTGCATTCAGGAATAGAACCCAAGTTAAATATCCTTGAAATTGTAAAGCCAGTAGAAACTGTGGAGGTGGTTATTGACCCAGATGCTCATCATACTGAAACTGAAGCACACCTTGTTGAAGAAACTCAAGTGATAACGCTGGATGGAACAAAGCATATTACTACCATATCTGATGAAACATCTGAACAAGTAACTCGATGGGCTGCAGCATTAGAAGGCTACCGGAAAGAACAGGAACGCTTAGGAATTCCTTATGGTGATTATCTATACTGATAAACTACATGTGTTTGAGTGCATGTTTATTTTTAAATTTGCAAAAAAGTTCTGCTTAGACTTGTAGGGCTTGTAATTTGTTTCAATCACAACATGATGTTTAGAAAGAATATGCATTCTATTTCAATTGTATATGTTTGTTTCATATTTTAAGTTCCATATGAGTGTCAGGAGAATCATTTACAGAAAAAACGTAATGTTATTGTTTGAGTGTTTAAACTACCTGCACTGTGGTTTACAATTGCATTTACTCTTGGGAGGTTTCTGGTGTAGAAAAGAAGAGATTGGATTTATACCCCACCCTTCACTACCCAAGTCTCAGAGCGGCTTACAAACTTTTCCCTTCCCCTCCCCACAACAGACACCCTGTGAGGTAGGTGGGGCTGAGAGAGCTCTAAGACAACTGTCCTTGAGAGAACAGCTGGTACAGAGCTATGGCTTGCCCAGGGTCATCCAGCATGTGCAAGTGGAGGAGTGGGGAATCAAACCTGGTTCTCCCAGATGAGAGTCCGCGCACTTAACCACTGGCTCCTATATTTAGATGTAACTTTTTGTTGTCTTTTTAAATGACTAAGTTGCATTAGAAAAGCAGCCTTTCAGATAAACTTTAATTTTCTAGGAAGATCCAGATTGAACTGATGATGTTTTCAGGAGGCTTGTTGGAGAAATAGCTAAATAGTTACCGTATTTTTCGCTCCATAAGACGCACCTGTCCATAAGACGCACCTAGCTCCGCTCAGTGCCATGGCTTGGGAAAGGTGAGGGGGGTTTAAGATGCACACACTTCCCCCCCCCCACTTTTTTTGGGAGAAAAAGTGAGTCTTATGGAGCAAAAAATACAGTATTTTTCATTTTATGAGGCTTTCCAAATTCAATTTTGCCATTCACTGAATTGTTAAAGGTTTGATGTTTAACATATTTAGATATGTTAATGTTTCTGGAAGATGTAATGAAACTAATTAAATAACTGTTCACTAATAGGTTGAATAGTATTTGCCACTAATAATTTTCTAACAACACATTCACAAGTAGGGATGGGCATGAACCTAAAATATCTAGTTTGGGCTGCTGAACTGAGCCAAAAGCCCCCCCTCTCCCCCCCCAAGTTGGTCTGGCAAGTTCGGTTCCCCCTTTCTCCCGGCCTTGGCTCACTGTGGGGATTGCTTGAGAAGGGTTAAATGGCCGGCAGCCATTTCAACCTAACAGCTCAGCTGCAGACCCTGCACTGCTCAGCTATTAGGTGTAAATGGCCCCAAACAGCCGAACCAGACAAAAGTCCAGGAAATGTTTGGGAAAGGCACCTTCCTCAAACATCAGTTCAGGGGCTCCAAACTGGGCCAAGTTCATGCTAAATTTTGGTTCTTGAGCCAGTTTGTGCCCATCCCTATTCACAAGACTAATTTCTTTAGATTTAATGCTACAATAAAAAATCTACAGTTGTCCTTGACAAATTTGACCTAAAATTATTTTTTTCAGTCTTCAGGGTTTTGTATTTTAATACACCCATTTTATACTTATTACTACCACAAAACCTGATCTTTTTTCACAATTTCTCAAAATAATGTTCATACTATATGTGTCATTGTACATAAATAAATTAAGAAGTAACTCTGGTTGTTATCACCACACTAAAAAGTTGATCTCTAACCCAAATATAAATTACCCATTTTTTGGAGAACAGCACAGCTGTTAAATATATATATCAAGTAGGACCCAAGGGGCTGTTAGCAACTCATTGAAGCCATTTTCAAGATTCTCTATATGCCTCTCCAGCTTACTTAAGTGCATTAATGCCATATGGATCTCAAACTATGCCTTTTCAAGTTATGAATATTCTCCTGGGCCCTAACAATGAGAAGGGTGTGGAGTTTTCCAAAGCTAACTCAATTTTGGCTTTTGGGGGGGCGGGGGAGTAATTAGAGGAACTTGACTAGGTGCAGAAAGCTTCATCTTATTCTTGTTGCTGGGCCAGTCAGAGCTTTCCAAAGCTGGCCAAGGGCCTCCATTTGTGTCCAGGAAAGAGAAGTAAACATTAGTTGTTGAGAACAGGGGCAGCCAAGCGGAGATATGAGATTTATTGAACTAGATGCCACAATAACATTTTTAGGCCTGATGGAAACCTGGCATCTGGGATTTTTCAAGCCTGATCTAAGATATCTAAACTTCCTGCTACTTTTATCTCTTAAATAATTTCCTATCTACCCAGTCATAAATCAGCTGATGCCCTAACTTTACTGTGAAATAACTTGAAAGGAGGTTGCAGTAGTAGAGCACATGTTTTGCATGGAACGGCTTATGGATTTTATGGAATCACTTCCTTTTAAATGAATCTCGGACATCAGCCTGAGATCTTGGAGAGATTTTGCCAGTCAGAATAAAGGATTCTGTGTTACATAAATCAATGTTTGCCTCAGTATAAGGCAGCTTCATGTGTTAATTAAGGAAGCAGCCATTCCTTTTGGAGCCAGAAGAAAGAAGACTGCATAAAAGTACCCTTGGATGTATTTTTCAGATAGTTTTAGGCAATAACTGTTATTTGGAAACAGGGTTGTGTAAAAATCCAGAATTAATCTTTCATTTTCCCTTTTGTTATGTTGAAAAGAAGATTAAGTGTGCTTCTGTTTTAATAATGTAGGATAACTTAAAGCTGAACAAGCAAAGGTGATATGTATGTTTCTCAACTGAAATGCAGCTAGAAGGTGTTGCAGATATGATTAGAACCAGAGGAGAAGAGGAAGTGCTTCATTCTTTTCTCCAGGTCATTTTAACGATCACCCCCCCCCACACACACACACACACAAACACACATTCCAGTATTAATTTTGGTAATTTATAATTGCTTCAACTGCATAGATTTGCTGGGATTTTTATTATGGCTCTTTTTATTTTGAGGGCTTCTTTCATAAATGTACAATGAAAATAACATAGCATGGCCTATCACAATACTGAAAAAATATTTCGAGTATTTCTCTCTTTCTCTTAGATCCAGTACAGTGGTCAACTGACCAGGTCTTGCACTGGGTCGTATGGGTGATGAAGGAGTTTAGCATGACAGATATAGACCTCAATACTCTTAGCATTCCTGGGAGAGAGTTGTGCAGTCTCAGTCAAGAAGATTTTTTCCAGAGAGTCCCACGTGGAGAAATCCTTTGGAGCCATCTGGAGCTTCTTCGAAAATGTGAGTTTCCTTGGCAAAAATTGTAACTATTTTAAAAAATTTAAATAAGTTACCTTAACTTTCCAAGACACCAAGTAACATACAATATAGTTAAGTGATTCAGAGTTCCATTATAAGCAGAGTTAAACCTTTCTGAGTCCAGTGATGTCAGTGAGCTTATTAAGGAGTAACTTCGCCTAAGGTGGCACTGTTACAGTGCCATCCTATGCAGTTACTCTAATCTGAAACCATTGAAAGCATGACTGGAGTAATTACTGTGGATTGCACTGCACTGTTTAAATGCTACTGGAATTTATGCTCTATTTGCACAATACTGTACTAGTGCACAATTTATGTACTAGTGTTTTAGAGTTTTCTCAAGTATGGCTAATTGGAGGGGCAGCTGGGATTAGGGGTGTGCAAGTTTTTTTTCCGGTTTCTTTTGGTTTGAGTCTATTGGACCTAAAAGAATTTTGGGATTTCTGAAAAGTCTTGGATCCCAATACCAACAAAGTATTTTGATCTGGGATTTTTCCAAAATCCCAATTTTTCCCAGGTCCAGTAGACCCAAGATGGGAAAAAAACACAACCCCAGAAGCAGCAAAGCTGCAGAAAACAGCTGAGCAGCGGCTCCTGCCTCTCAGCTGTTTCACCAATCTTTTATGCCTGGTTTAAATGAACATTAGAACATAAGAGAAGCCAATATTGGATCAGCCAGTGGCCCATACAGTCCAACACTCTGTCACACAGTGGCCAAAAATACCAGGTGTCGTCAGGAGGTTCACCAGTGAGGCCAGGACACTAGAGGCCCTCCCATTGTTGCCCCCCAAAGCACCAAGAAGACAGAGCATCACTTGCCTCAGACTGAGAGTTCTTATCTATACCTTATGGCTAATAGCCACTGGTGGACCTCTGCTCCATGTGTTTATCCAATTCCCTCTTGAAGCCATCCATGCTTGTAGCTGCCGCCACCTCCTGTGGCAGTGAATTCCATGTGTTAATCACTCTTTGGGTGCAGAAGAAGGGGGGGACAGCTGATAGGTGGGGAACAGTCTCCCAGCCTCTGAGCTGTTTCCCCGATCTTTCCTGCATTCCCTTTAAACCAGCTTGGTTTAAATGGACTGCAGAAGAAGCAGGATGGAGGAAGCAGCTCATAGGCAGGGAGCAGTCTCCCAGCATCTCAGCTGTTTCCCAGATCTTCCTGGTTCCCGAAAATATCTGGGATTTTACTGGGATTTCCTCCCTCCAGTTTCAAAAAAAAAAATCCTGGATAGTTTTGGATGCTGAAATGTACCTGGAAAATACCAATAAGCTATTTTGGGTATATTTTCAGCTCATGAATATTCGAATGCACACCTCAAATGCACACCTCTAGCACAACTTTAGTTCATGTTAAATATGTTGATATTTCCGATCAAAATTTGAGTTACTGATATTAATGGCATTTCAGTGCTTTCCTTATACCAACCTAAATTTGAAATATGCGTGATCTTTTTTGGAGAAGACAGTAGTCAAATGTAAACAGATGTTATTGTGAGAGATGAAACTGTCTAAACTGAATACCTATATGAATATCACAAATCTATGAATGGACAAGGCCATCTCCATTGCACCCTCTTCCTTATATACATATTTATACTTGTATGTATGCTTCTGATTTTAATATTCTTCATGACATCGAACATTTCCTTAACTGTCTTTCCTTGGCTTTCAAATAAAGAAATCTCTATAGATTTATTACATGGTGTTTTTTCTTGTACATTGCAGATGTTTTGGCTAGCCAAGAACACTCTGGAGAAATCGCAACAGTTACTATCGACCAACGTGAGTACTTTTCTAAGAAAGTGTTGACAACAAACTTGAATTTTTGGAGTCATAAAACAAGCTCTCAAAAATGCATATACTTCCATTTGGAAACTGAGTTTTCATGTTTTTAATATAAAGTTGAAACATTGTACTAAAACAGTGAGTATGAGGACCACTTTATAACATCAGTATTTTTTGCATGATAGTAGTTGTATTGTTAGCATCTGTTGATTGAGAACATACAAAAATGACTAAAAGATAAAAATGACAATGCTTAGTGGATTCAAGGACCCCTTGCAGTAACTTCACATGGCCTCCCAGAAGACTCTGGCCCCCAGGTTGGGAACCATTGGACTAAATATTATGGTGCGGAAAGAATGACATGAAAAAATTACCGTATTTTTTGCTCCATAAGACTCACTTTTTCTCCCAAAAAAAGTGGGGGGGGGGAAGTGTGTCCATCTTAAACCCCCCCTCACCTTTCCCGAGCCACGGCACCGAGCAGAGCTAGGTGCGTCTTATGGAGCGAAAAATACGGTAACCTGAATGTATTGTTTGGAGTGTCCTGATAGTGAAGATCAATGTAGCCTCTGTACAGGAGCTTGAACAGGAACTTTCTCATTCCCTCAGCCTTCTGTGAGTTACCAGTATTTTTAAGGAAAAAGTCCTCATACACAATCTGAGTTTCTGTGACATGAGATTAAAGCACAGAGGTATGCATGTATCACTTGTATCAATATCCTCCATGTATCAGAGGAGGAAAATTAGGATCCCTAGATGCATCTATAGATTCAAAACACTTCATTTCAGAAGTTGTATTTATGCTTCTGCAGAGCATAGTTATGATTTTAGGTATCTATGGCTATGAGCACCAGATCTTATGGTCACCCTAAATGCCTGGAAGTCTTCTTGTCCATTACATTCTTGCAAACTTCTGTCTGTGCTCAGGACTGTAATGATGAAATAGGATCAAGGAGAAACATCTGTGGTGACCTGAGTTCCCTGCAGGAAGGGCAGGTTAAAAATGAGATACAAGTATTGAACTCTTACTTTTATAAAAGTGGAAGCTGGGTTTTTTATTATGGCTGGTGAGAGAGATTTGGAAGGGAATCAGTATTTGATAAAATCTGTGGGTTGGATTCGTGGGTTGGAACAGAACATTTATCTTCCCCCCTCCCTGCTGCAGCCCACTGATTCCCCCAAAATGCTGCTACTAGAGGTTGGGAGGGGGGAAGGAACAGCATGAGAGGCAGATTGGGTCTGCAGCAACAAGAGGGCATTGGTAGAAATCACCTCACCACTTCCATTAGCAAAAAATTTAGTCTGGATCCAATCCTGTGATGGTAGAGTGGGACTGAGTAGGATTTATTTATTTATTGTTTATATTTTTAGGCTGCCCTTCCCTGCAAGCAGGGCTCAGGGTGGTTTACAACAGAATAAAAACACAATAATTCAAGTTTACTTAAACCAACATTAAAACACAGTACTGATTCATAAGTAAAAAGCAGTTCCAAGGTGGTGAATGATTTGAGTAGAAAATTGAAACTACCCAGAGCCTCCAAGGGGGCCGGTAGGGGGGGTGGGGCTGGAAACCTGAGAGTGCCAGACTATGTACTGTCCTGTCACTGTCCCCAGCCGAAAGCCTGGCAGAAAGGTAATAAATCCTGCTGGGCACTGATGGTCTTCAGGAGAGTGTTCCACTGGGCAGGGCCCTGGCCCTTTTTGAGGACAGCCGGATCTCTCTCAGGCCAGGGACCACCAGGAGATTTTTACTGCCCAAGTGTAATGCTCTATTGAAGGCATACTGAGAGAGGCGGCCCCAGAGATATGTGGGTCCCTGGCGGCGAAGGGCCTTAAAGGTCAAAGCCAGCACCTTGAACTTGATCCACTGTGCCACTGGAAGCCAGTGCAGCTCGCACTGCACAGATTGAATATGTGCAATCCGGGGGTCCCTGTAAGGACCCACACAGCCATGTTCTGGTCCAGTTGGAGCTTCTGAGTCAACCTCAAGGAAAGGCCCGCATACAGTGAGTTACAGTAGTCTATCCTAGAATAGTCTATTCTGTTTCTAGAACTCAGAATGGCTGTCTTCATGGCTAGGATAAGCACAATAAACTATGCAAGGTTTTTAAAAGCCTATTTGTATAATAGTAGCTTTAGAATTGTGGTTGCTTTGTTGCATGATTTAGACTTATTCTTTTTAGAGCATACAAACCTTTGCAGTAAAATTACAAAATGATGTTGATAAGCCATTTCTCCTATACAGCTCCATATGGTCTCATGTAAGTTGTAAGGGATTTCATGTTAATGTTTCCAGAAACTGGTTTCAGATGTAACACAACCCAACTGAAAAACTTGCAGTACCATCAAATTTTGTTTCTGATTGGGAATACTTAGAGATAATTATGATCCATGATAGTACACTGATACTCCAAAGATATTTCATTAGATAAGGAACCCCAGTAGGTAAGGAACTTTATAGTGTTTCATTGATAACACTGTTATATTCAACATGAAATGTTTGTAGTATCATTGAAAGATGTTTTATACTCTGAAATAACAATTTTTGCTTAAGTGCGCTTCTATTCCTCTTTCATAAACTTGTTTGTTTTATGTCCCTCCTGCAGCTGTGCAGATTATTCCGGCATCTGTACAACCTTCTACCCCAACCACCATTAAAGTCATAAACAGCAGTGCAAAGGCAGCTAAAGTACAGAGAGCACCAAGGATTTCAGGAGAAGACAGAAGTTCACCTGGGAACAGAACAGGTGTATTATTTTTAAAATCAGAAGATTACAACTTCATCATAATAAGTACTCCAGTCCCTGACATCCACTTTATTTGGGTAGTGGGAAAACAATCTTGATACTTACATAGAAAAAGCTTTATGTTGGAGTTAGGGGAAGAAGAACATAAACAGTTATAACAAGATAAAACCATCTAAAAACAATTTAAAACGTAAAATGCTATCTAGTTGTAATAAATACATTTGAGATGGCAGCAGTGGCTATTCTCCAGTTCTCGATCCTTGTCATGTATGTACAACTAGCGCAGGTGATACTGGTGGAGTCAGGCATCTCTTTACTAATGGGGTAAATAATCATGGTGATAGTGGTGGCAGCGGCTCCTTAGGCGAAAGCCTGGTGGCAGAGCTATGTCTTGCAGGCCCTGCGGAACTGTAAAAGGTCCCGCAGGGCACTGATGTCTTCTGGGAGCTCATTCCACCAGTACGGAGCTGCTACCGAGAACGCCCTGGCCCTGGTTGTTGCCAGTCTAACATCTTTAGGGCCTGTTGTGACCCTGAAAGCAGTGCTTGCTGGGTTTCTTAAAACATTTGTATAAATCTTGGGACCCTTTTAACAACGGCCACAGAGAATAAAATACTATTTCATTCGTTCAAAATATTTAGCTAAAACCATAATGTACTTTTCAAAACATAGTAAGATACAGCAAAAGAAAATAATTTGGAATTAAAGAATTGACATACCAAAAGTGATAGCAAAATATTAATTGAATGGAGTATATGAATAAGGGTAAGCAAATAAAACCTATGATTTTAAATCTTAAAAAGCAATGGCTAAACTTTCTATAATGAAACACCGAGTTCATAAGGTGAGACAGCAGTGCTGAGAAATGTTCAGACATTGTAACAATTATCATTTGAAACAAACTATCGAAAAAACATTGTTTTGTTTGTTTATCCAGAAATGCTCCTGTTATTTCTATAAGCCGCCCTGAGCCTGCTTGGGGGGGGGGGGGGGGTACAAATCAAACAAATCAAATCAATAAATAAAAGCAAGGGGAAATTTGCAATACTGAAGATCTGCTGAATTCAGTTGAACTTCTAAGTAAAGATGTTTAGGATTGGCTGCCATTCTGTTAATGTTCAGTTCTTTATTGTTATGGATGTTTGAACTAACATCTGTTAATGATTCTTTTAATTGTGTAATTTTTTAAAAAGTCGTTTTTTAAAGCTTTTTTTAAAAGAAAATGATAAATTTGACAAGGGACATTGAACAGAAGTAATTTAGTTAACTTTTAAATGTGATTGGGCGGGTAGAGAACTTGATACACAAATTATATTAATCACTGATACGTTTGAACTCTGATTTTTTGAACTACTTTTGTTTTATTCATCTGTTTTGCAAGTTATTGATAGGGTTGCAGGTGAAAAACTTTAACCATGTCCTTTTCAATAGGAAATAATGGTCAGATCCAGTTATGGCAGTTTTTGCTTGAGCTTCTGACAGACAAAGACGCTCGAGACTGCATTTCATGGGTTGGAGATGAAGGAGAATTCAAACTAAATCAACCAGAGCTAGTGGCACAGAAATGGGGACAGCGTAAAAATAAGCCCACTATGAACTATGAGAAACTCAGTCGTGCTTTGCGGTAAGTTAAGACTATAAGGTTTGTCCATGCTGGACCACTTTTTTATATCAACTCTTTTTAAGATTTCCTTTGTGGGTAGGTAGTTCAGTTGCTGATAAATTTAAGCTTTTGTTTTATACATTTTGCAGTTCTGTGATTTCTATTAGATGTGGAATTTTTTAAAATGTGGCCATACCATTGATGTATTATAGTGACATTGTGATATTTGCTGTTTTATTTTCATCCTATTTCCTAATTCCTTTGCTTTTTCCATTCTTGCAGTACTAAACTGACATTTTCAATGAGCGAATCCTTTGAATGTTGCAATTTTTAGTGGCTGTCATCTTACTACTATACCACTTTATGTACATTTATCACAAAGGGAGTGTTTTGAGGAAAGTCATAAACAATATACATTTCAGATACTATTCGTTCTTCTAAGCTTAAAAATATGTATTTAATTGGAAATAGTTTTTAAAATTGATCTCTGTGTACATATTCCTGTTCTAGTGGAAAAAATAAGAAACAGGATAAAGACAATTGGTTCAGGCTCATTAATTTTTTTCTTTAAACAGCTGGTTCCTTTGCCACGTAAGAAACTGTTTTGAAATCTACATTGCTAAAGTAGCTTGCCATGAGACAAGCATGTTCCTTTGGGGGGGCTACAAAGATTCCTTGGGCTCACAGAATTAAGTATGACTTTGGGTCCTGGCCATAATGCCAAGATACAAACAGGGATGTCCAAACTGCAGTTTGGGATCCGCATGCAGGTCTTTCACACGGTCTAATTTAATGTTAATAAAAACAAATGTGCATATTTTTCAATAAAAACGGGTGTGTAATATTTGTGCATGTCTTGCGGCTCTCAAACATCTGGTGTTTATTCTGTGTGGCTGTTACATTAAGCAAGTTTAGCCACCCCTTCTACTGGAAATACAACAAAAACAACATTAATCAATACTTTAATCACCATAGCTAGAATCGCAATAGCAAAAAAATGGAAGGATATCGCAGCTTCCTCTCTGGTGGACTGGCAAAACAAACTCTGGGAGCACTTCCTCTTAGGGAAAATCTCCTCACAAAACACAGTATTAACTATGCAATCGTGTCAACAAGCATTCCAAAAAGTATGGTTCCCAGTGATTAGTTATTTAGCTGAAGGGGGTTATATTTCTAAAAACCGTTATTATCAGAATTTGTTGTACTTTTAAGGCTTTCTATGTATCACCTTGAGGCTTTTGTTGGGGTTACAATATCTATGTTCCGTGTTGTACTTGGTTATCTGCCACTACAGGCTGCTGTTATTAATGTGTACAAATTTAATAAATAAATATTGTATATAAAAAAGCACGTTTGGCCACACCTGATATAAAATGAAAGGACTGGGTTGCTAAGGAGGTCCAAATAGCCCCTCAAATGATAAAAATTTCACTTCTAAAATTAATATATATACTAATAGGGAAGGCGCCCCCTGTGTGTGGATATCTAAATCCGCGCGGGGGGGACCAGGGGCAGCGAGATTTTTCTACACACTTGGGAAGCTTCCCAGATGTGTAGAAAAATCTAAAAAGTTTTTTAAAATATTCGGGGGGATTTAAATCCCCCCCAAAAGTTAAAGAGCGTTCCCTGCGTGGAACTCTGCGGTGGCCTGGCAGCTGACAGCTGCTGGGGCCCGCCATAGGAGCAGGGGGGGAGAAAAATCGGCGGCCCGAGCTCGGGCCAGCAGGAGAAGCCATGGGGGGGAGGGAAACCGGCAGCCCGAGCTCAGGTCTGCCAGAGAGACCGGGGGGGGGGGGGGAGGAAGGCTTACCTGAGTCTGCTTCCTCCGCCTCCTCCTCCTCCGCATGAAGCTCCTCCGGAGGCCAGGTCTACCCAGCCCTTTCCACTTTATTGATAGACTTGGCCTCCGGAGAACAGGTTACCCAGCCCTTGCCACTCTATTGGTAGACCTGTTCTCCGGAGGCCAGGTCTACCAATATAGTGGAAGGGCTGGGTAGACCTGTTCTCTGGAGGAAAAATCAGGGAGGAGAGGACTTACCTGGGGCTGCAGCCTTTAGGAATCGTTCCCCCCCCCCCCCCCGGCGAATATCGCAGGTCCCCGCCTCTTGTCTATTTTATATGACAACTGATAGCTTTGTTCATGCACATGGTTTAGCAGCCTGGGGTACATGCTGTTTGGTGTAGTGGTTAAGTGCGCTGACTCTAATCTGGGAGAACTGGGTTTGATTCCCCACACCTCCACTTAACACCTGCTGGATGACCTTGGGCAAGCCATAGCTCTGGCACAGCTGTTCTTGAAAAAGAGCAGTTTCTGTCAGAGCTCTCTCAGCCCCACCGACCTCACAGGGTGTCTGTTGTGGGGAGGGAAAGGGAAAGGAGTTTGTAAGCCGCTCTGAGACTCCCTTGGGTAGTGAAGGGCAGGGTATAAATCCAATCTCCTCTTCCTCTTCTTCTTAAAGTGGGTTTCCTCTCATAAAGCTGTGAAGTTTAAGTAAGTTTAACTTAAATTACCTGTTGTTTTTTATTAACTATAACATAATTTAGTTAAATATTTTATCCCTAAGTGCAACTTCTGCTGCTGAGAGGCGGGGAGGGTGGGATAAAAATCAAATAAATAAAAAATAAATAAATAAAAATACATAGCCTTTTTTTTGTAACCCTCAAGAACACACTGTGATGTAGCATGTGAAGCTGCTGCAAGAAGGATAGTTGGTATAAAGCCTCCCCTGTTGCATGAGCTCTTGCTCTATTTCTAGAAAAGCTCATATGGAGTGTGTATGATTGCTCCTATTTAGCTGCAGCTGCCTGTGATGTATCCCACTCTTCCTGAGGGTCCCTCGGCTTTTCAGATGGGAAAGAGGAGAAATCCTGTGAATGCCTTTCATTCACAGTTCATAGTATTCAGTCCGGTGATTAGGAGTGTCTCCAGACAGGAGTGATAGATGCTTCCCCATAAGTGCAGAAAGATATCCTGAAATGGGTTATACCTCCTACTTGCTCCGCAGGTAGGTCTGTGCAAGTGATCCAACTAGGGGGCAAACCCTAGTCCATGTTGTGCCTTACTCCACATCAGATCAACTTTCACAGCCCTCCAAAACAGAGAGAGACAGAGTGGCACGGTCCAGTGAGAAAAGGAATAATGAATGATAATGTGTGGAAGTCCTTGGGCTAGCACAGACGTTAAGAAGCTGTCAGGCATGGTGGCTGCCTGCCCTGGGGCCTCTTCAGCACAGACCACAAGGACTCTCCATTAGAGCTGGAAGAGCTTGACTGCAACAACCACTCCTACAGCAAAAATCTTGCTTGCATCAGCTCCCCAGGTTAAGGAAATGGGAGGTGATTTAACCACTAAAAGCCCACCAAGATTCCTACCCCCACCCTTGCCAGGACCTTGGCTGGCATTCCAGATTTTCACTGCTACCACAGTAGTGGCTTTGTAGGAAATGCTTTCGAAACAAATGGGCAACACTTTCAATTCAGGTATGCCAAATCCCTCTAACTGAACTCAAGTGGGCTCTGAGTCTTCAGAACTCCTAATCAGTGGCAGCAGCAAGACTTCCAGGTAGTTAGCCATGTTGGTCTGAAGCAGTAGAACACATTTAGAGCCCAGTGGCACCTTAAGACAAACAAAGGTTTGTTCAAGGTATGAGCTTTCATGTGAATGCTCACTTTTTCAAATACACTGGAATGGGAGGTAAGGTTCAAACTTATTAACAATGTTAATTTATTAGTCAGCCGGTCTATAAGTTTGAACCTTACCTTCCATTCCAGTGTATTTGAAAAAGTATGCATGCACACGAAACCTCATACCTTGAATAAACCTTTGTAGGTCTTTTTAAAAATATTTTATTGAAAAATTTACCATACCCGTACACCAGTACCCTACCAAACTAAACGAAAAAACATTAGAAATACACACTGTATCTTCTATCTATATTTGTTGGTCTTAAAGGTGCCACTGGACTCTAAATTTGTTCTAGCAGCAAGACTTCTCACACAGTGACTAGTCAACAAAGGAAATGTGGAAAGTGCAGTACTCCCAGGGTTGTGGCTCCCCCTTATCCTCCTTTCCATGGATCTTTAATGGAGGCATTCCTACCCCCCCCCCCCCCCCCCAATATGTGCTCCTGGATCACTAACAAGGTCATTCAGGATATCCAGGAGGAACTTCAGAAAAGAAGGAAAGAAAAATGGAAGTTCAGACATACAGGCTATTTTCCCTTGTCATCTTTGTATTCTCCCTCCTCTCCCTGAAAGATTCAAAAGGAGCTTAAGGGTCTATTGCAGACACTCCTCTGATGAAGTGAACTCCTATTTTCCAGGTTCCCAGCATGCAACCGTTACTATGTGAGCTCCTTCAGACGCAAAAGGGTGTGAAATCCTCCTCCTCCTCCTCCCCCGTGGCCCATGTGCAGCTCCACACTGCCCCGTCAGGCCATTTGGATTCTTATTGCTCAGAATCAGATTCAAATTTTATGCATGGTGAAGAAACCTCTAATACAGTACCAGCCTCCAGAAGGCTCTTCCAGCAAGAGGATTTCCGTCATCTCCTAGCAAAGGAGTTTTAGGAATTCTAGCAGGGCTAAAATTCTCTACTGAGACACCACCTCAAACCTCAGACTTTCCAACTAGGAAGATTGCAGGGTCTTTCACCAACCTGCTCATCCATTGTTCCTTTCCCTGATTTATTGGAGGAAGGTCTGAGGGGTGAATGGGCTGTGCCTCAGAGAGGCAGGAGCATGCACTCAGTGGTAAAGAATGAGAGCCAGTTTGGTGTAGTGGTTAAGTGCGCGGACTCTAATCTGGGAGAACCAGGGTTGATTCTCTACTCCTCCACTTGCAGCTGCTGGATGACCATGGCCAAGCCATAGTTCTGTCAGAGCTGTTCTTGAAGAAAGAGCAGTTCTTGAAAGAGCTCTCTCAGTCCCATCTACCTCACAGGGTGTCTGTTGTGGGGAGGGGAGGAGGGGGATTGTAAGCCGCTCTGAGACTGAGTGAAGGGAGGGGTATAAATCCAATCTTCTTCTAATGTGACCTCTGTTACTATGGAACATTCTGACTAAATGACTGTGTTGATATTCTGCAGTTGGTTTTTAGGGATTTATTTACCTCTCTCATTCTCTCTCAATTAAGGTATTACTATGATGGGGACATGATCTGCAAAGTACAAGGCAAGAGATTTGTATACAAGTTTGTCTGTGACTTGAAGACTCTAATTGGGTACAGTGCAGCAGAGTTAAATCGGTTGGTCACAGAATGCGAACAAAAGAAACTGGCAAAGATGCAGCTCCATGGCATAGCACAGCCAGTTACAGCAGTTGCACTGGCCACAGCATCACTGCAAACTGAAAAAGATAACTAAGCTCCAGACCTGGAAAGCTTGGAAGCGTGAGGCCTTTCTTGTATGCTGAGCAGTTTCTGGTCTTTAAATGGGAGTGACTTCTGTTCCTTGGCAATTCAATGATGCATGGTTTTTCTATGAAGAACTGAGATTCCTATGAATTTGGATCTTTTTCACTTAAAGGCATATATTTCATGTACAATCAGGGCACTTCACAGTTTCCTCTACATGAAGACAGACCTTTTTGTGGCAAGTAGTCTGGGATTGGTAAGAAAATCCAAAATTGGTTGTTGTCATGTCACACCCTGCTGATAATTTCCAAGCATTATAAGAAAGTGAAGCATCTATACAACATAAACTAGTTAATATGCTGTATTTTATTTTCTGTATTTCTTTTTTCTCAAACTGTCAGATGGAATGTCGCATTTCCATATGCAGGGCAGGCTTTTGTTAACCATGGTAGTCATTGCCTAAGCATGCCAAGTTGTAATTTTTTTTAAAAAGTACTATGATGCTAAGGCAATTTCTCTGTTCATTAGCAAAAGAAGGGAAACAAAGGCAGAGCTGAAGATCACTGCTGAGAAAAAGATCCAACTTTTACTTCAGCAAGGTCAAAAACCAATTATGACTATTTTGATATAACATGTAGATAACATGCATATATGAGGGAAAGTGCTTAGCTATCTTGAGAGACATTGTGAAGCATGTCTGGCACACACAAAAAAATGGTTTTCCACATTTTTCTTGTTGGGAGACTAAAAACTTGAAATACTGTCTCTCATCCAAAGAATAAGTTTGGTTTTTCTTTTAACCTACCCTGCAGAATATATTAGCTGGTGCTGTTTATACTTGCAGTGTAGTAGACTTTGAACTGAAGACTTAATTTAATCACAGAGACCCCTTTCTATTGAGAAACAAAATGTAAACTGCAGCTAAGTTAATAAATGAAGTTTGACTTCCCAAGGTTGTATAGACTTCTGTATTAAAATACAGAAAAGTGTAGTTCTTTTCTTTGTTTTCAAGTTGTTTGTTTTCAAGTTGTTGTTTTTGGGGAGCTTGGAAATAGTGTGTGTTCAGAGTAAACAATGCCTAGTTCAGTTAATTAGATGCATTTTTGAACCTGATACCTAGCAAATCCAGAGATGCCAATAATAGTGCTTTGTTTGTTTTTCTTTGTTATGATCTTTTAAATTCCACATAAAGCCTGGAAAGCACATTTTGGATTTTTTTCTTTCTTCCCTTTCATTTGTGGGATATATATATTATGTTCTGAAGTTACACTTTTCACTGAATTATCATAAAAGAACAAACCTATTGGGTTGAGTTGTGGCACCACCTAACAATCAGTAAAAATGTGGATCAGGAGCTTCATCCTTATGAATGCTCCAAAGTTAAATGTTCTAAAACAGGGTTTAGGGCATGTCAGACAACAAATACAGTAACATTAAGGAATCTACCAATTTCCAAGGCTCTAGCTATACTTGTTTATCTTTAAAACATTTAGGAATGTTAAATGTCATATAGGCAAGATTAGATTTTACGTTTTGGGTGATTATCCTCTGTCCATTAATACAGTTAAGTCTGGTAGGTGAAACTTTCTGTATTTAATAGAATTCAGGCTTCCAGTTTAAGCTTCACTAGTTCTCAGTGCTATTCCTAAAACTGTGTGAGAATTTTGTTTTGAGATGAGGGACAAGCCTGTTTTGATTATATAGCAAGAATTGTAACTAGCAACGCATAGCAGCGATATTGGCATAAAGCAAAGCAATGATTGTATACCTGAGAATATGACCTCCAGAATTGTTTATGCAAAACAGTGGAAGATAAATAGGTTCATTGAAAGGAGGCTTAACTCACATTATTGGTTCAACTTTTAAAAACATATTTGAAATATTCCAAACATTGATTTTTTTCTTCGTGAAAGAGGTGGCCTGTTAATATTGAGGCAGGTCAGACTGATCACAAATTCTTGTATAAATGCTATACTAGATATGCTCTCGGCTATGCACATATTAGAATAAGCCATATTAGGAAACATGGTGTATGGCCTTTCTTTTATATAAATTGGATTTGTTTTCTAAACTTTAGATTTTCATTATTTCCTTTATAGGTTTGCTGCACTTCTTACAATATTTTTCCCATTTATAGAGTACTAATGTGCTTTCAAAACAGTACATACTTGTCAAGTTTCTTGTGGGGACAATCTGTGACTAATTTGAGATCTTCAGTAAGAGGTATGGATTATTGTATGTTTGGTGGCATTGTGTGACTGTCAGAAGAAAAATATAGACAATATATTCCCAAATTTTTGTAAGATGGAGGGGTTTTGCATACATTTTTACTCTTTACAGACACATACTCTGCTAATTATGTATTTCTTTTGTGTTGAATTTTTTGGTAATTTTACATGAAACAATTATTTTCTACTCTAAAATATTTGTGCATAAAATTGTCAATATAGTAAAGTAAGAAAATAAAATTTTACATAGCAAAGTCTGGACTTGATATTTTGAAAAGCTGCATACATTTATAAAAATGTTAGTAATTTTAGTATGCATAGTACATGTAATACTGGAAGAAATTACAGAATCTAAAAAATGTAGTCTGCTTATTTCTACGATTTATGGTTTTCTAAATTCATCGAGCCCATGAAATATATTGTATTTGACTTGGATAATCCTAAACTGAGTTAGTATGAGCTAGCACAGTTTTTTGTCTTCCAGCTCACACATTTTTGTCTCAGCTCAGGAAGGAAGGCTCCAGAGGAAACTAATTTATGCAGTAAATCATTCACTCACAACTTTAATGCCAGTACCTCACAAAGTAGAATTTTTGTTCACAAGACTCCACAGCTTAAAGGGAGCACTGGACACTATGAAAATACTATCTAATAATAACAGTGTGAATACTTTGTATGTGAAAAACCACTACCATCCCTTCTTGGAAGAAGAGTGGGTGTGGTTGCTAATTTAAAGATGGCTATTCCTGTGAATCTCTTTTGTGGCATACAGTTAGGAGCTCAATAGGAGTATATCTTGAGCCAGTTTGGTGGAGTGGTTAAGAGTGGTGGACTCTAATCTGGAAAACTGGGTTTGATTCCCCTCTCCTCCACTTGCAGCCAGCTGGGTGACCTTGGGGCAGTCACAGTTCTCTCAGAGCTGTTCTGTCAGAGTTCTCTCACGCCCACCTACCTCACATGTTGTATGTGGGGAGGGGAAAGGAAGGAAATAGTAAGCTGCTCTGAGACTCCAAGTGAAGGGTGGGGTATAAATCCAACTCTTCTTCCTCTTCTTGATAAGTGTTTGAATTTATGTTGTTCTACATATACATCCCAATATTGGTGCTTCATCTCCTTCCACACAAGGAACTGAGATATGATTATAAGGTCACTGTGTTTGAAATCGCAACATCAAGCCTACCACCTGCTGAAAGAAATCAAAATTAGCAAGGTCTGTGGGTCAACTCACCATTTTTAAAGGAAAAAGCCAAAACAATATGTAAAATAAAAAAATAGTGACCAGAAAAGGGGGCAAGGCAAGAGTTGTTCGGAGGTTAATGTGAAGGACTGTACCTTTCTACAGCTTTGAGCTTTCAAATGAAAGCTTCTGTTTCTAAGGAGCTGAGGGCAAGCAGTGATGCATCACAAATTGGGTGTGGATTGTAACACTAATGGGATCTGAGCTGGTTATTACTGACCAGAGGTCTCTGCCTTACCAACCTTTTGGTGAACTCTGAACTGGCAGTGACTGACCAGAAGAGAAATCCTGAGGTCATGGAGGACAGTTCAGTATTTAATGCCCTTCAACAAGGTTAGCTGCATTTGGCGTAACATAGCTTTACTTCCCATATCTTTAGTGTAGAGCTGGAAAAGGTACAGGAAAGGGGTTGGAACTCCTTCCGTATGAGGAAAGGCTAAGAACTGGAGCGGGAGGGAGGGGTCAGCGCAGAAAAAGATGGCTGGTAGGGCTACATGGGACATGAAGGTTTATACATTTATACATGGTTGGGAGAAAGTAATTAGAATTTTTTATCCCTCTGCCAAAATTTTAAAGTTTGGAGCATTCAATAGAGTCAGTAAGTAGTAGATTCTGGACAGGCAAAGCAAAATGCTGCAGTATTAACTTTATGACTATAGTTTATTCTTTTATGGCGCTCATTGCAAGCAGTCATTCAAATGGTGGATTCTACTGCAGCCAGCTAATGAAAACCTCCTCTGCAGTGTACTCAGCAGAGCTCAGATTTACAAGTTCTCTACAGGTCTGTTCTCAGAGGCCTGGTGAGTCATCCTGGCTACCAGGGAAAGTGGGTAACTGCAAGTACTAGCCTCTTTGCTCTATGTCCTTCATTCTGGTAGTGCAGCCATTGCCTAGTAGTGGCTGTAGCAGATCAGCTTTTCTCATTAGTCCATCGTGCTTTCAATTAAATGTCCTCTGAAACAGAGAAATGGACTACTACTCTCGTGCAGAAGGGTGGGGCTCAGGTCTGCTGAACAGATGCCTTAGATATTTCCTTGAGAATAAGCTACTCCTTAAGTATGAAAAATCAAAAATATTAGTTTTTGCTAAGTCCTGCAAAATCCAAAAGTGGACATTTGATGGGAAAGAAATAGAGCAGGTCAAGCATTTCAGATACTTAGGTCTCTATTTCAGTTACAATATGACCTGGTTACACCATCGCAAATCTATGATTAACCTAGCTAGCATTAATGCAGCAGCCATCTCACGTTTCTTCTTTAATAGGGGCAACCAGTTTGTGCCAGCTGCCTCAAAAGTGTTTAAGGCTAAAGTGATCCCACAGATACTATATGGTATTCCAACATGGATAGGTGCCTTTGAGAACGGAATTGAAAGAGCGCAATCCAAATTTGTAAGAAAAATCGTGGGTCTGCCATGCTGCGTTCCATACGCAGCTCTTTGTTTAGAGGCAGGCCTTAACATGTTAGAAACAAGGGCTTGGTTAATATCAATTAAATACTGGCTACATTTGCACTATACTGCTGATTGTGGGAGCTATATACATCAATTGCTGTCTGAATCTATCAAGGCCAAATGGACTGCCTGCATAGAGAAGAAAATAATTACAATGGGAATCCATGGATTCTCTGTATATGCTACTTCTTACAAATGCATATCAGCTAATTAGACACAGAATCCTGGACAATGAAATGCAGAAACTAGTTAGTGATGCAAATAAATCCTGCTCCCCCCTGAACTTTGGAATTCTCCCACTTACTGGCCATCTGCCTTCTTACTTATCAGCTCTCCATGCCCCTTTTTAGACCCAATTCTATCTAATATGATAGGTTGCCCAGATGTTTTGAAGGTGCGTTGTCTCCTGAACGACCTGTCACCCGAATTAACTGAAAAGGTTGCTCTATTTCTAAGTTTGGTAATTAAGGATCGTTTGCACAACGCATAGCTACATATGATTAACTTATTTTTCCTTGTTACCTCCCTTTCAGTTTGTTTCTTTCTGTAACCTGATGTATGCCAATAAAGGTATATGTATGTATGTATGAGAAATGGACTATTTTCTGAAAACCAGAGAACACCATGTTTGGGTTGGGTGGGAGGTTAAAATTAGTTGAAAGGTTTATGATAGCTAATGAACAATATTTCCAGTGTTCTCTTTAGAATATGAGATGAGGGAAGACTGCATGAAGGATGTTTGTATACCTGCTGGTTCAATTCACATCCTGTTTATTTACTCATTAAAATGTTTATATCCCACCTTTCCTTGTGACTCATTACAGTTTAAAACCAATAGAATAAACCCCCAGGTACATACCTCTCAAAGATTCTTGAAGTTGGTATCCCATCAAAACCTTACAAATAAAATGGCCTGAAGAGTGTTGATAATGTATTCCCCCTCACTTCCTCAGGGACCTAGTGAACTAGAGGCAGCTGACAGAAGGTACTCTTAGCTACTACATCACCCTGCTTTTTCAAAGCCAACTACATTCCAAGACTTAGAGTGATTGGATGCACTTGTCTTGGAATATAGTTGGTTTTTGCAGACCACATTAAGAGCTTGGCAGTGCTCATGAAGCCCACCCTTGCTATTGAAAAAGCAGGTTGATGTAGTAGCTAAGAGTCCCTTCTGTCAGCTGGCTCTAATTCACCAATTCTCTCTTCTCTTAGATTCAGCCAATCTGGCCAATACTGCTCCAGGCTTTTGTAATCATGCAGTTGGATTACTATAATGTGCTTTGCATTGGATAGCCCTTTAAGACAAACTATATGACAGAATCTTTCCAATCAGCATAATCTCTGACTCACCCAAATTCAGACTCAATTTGTTCTGCCTTTGCCACTTGATCACAGTCTCAAAGCACCAGTTCACTGAAATCCATGGCATCCATAGTTCACACTACTGCATTCTTTAAAGTGAACAGAAGCAGATATGCACAGGCTGTAGTCAGAAGGCACAAGAAACCATGGGATGTTTCACCAGTGGTTTCTGCAGTGGACTGTGGTTAGTCTACCAGATTGACTTGTCTTCTCTTTGTTGTGAGCCATCCTGAGCCCATTTGCAGGAAGGGCGGGATATAAATTGAAATAATAAATAAATTGTCTTCCAGCAGAGAGGACATACTCTTAATACTGCCAGTTCTGAGTAGGTATCAGACACAAAGGGTGCTCTTACTCAGAAAATTATGATTTATGAATTCAGACATAACAAATCACAGCACAAATGATGATTAATGTGCCTGTTACAACCCTAGTTTAACATTGTGAGAGCAGAGTTGAGCCTTGTACAACAGGCTGCTATGTTCTGGCTGCTTGTGGAATACATTCAACTTGAGGCTTGTTACTTAGAAACAGAAACCCTTTATTGTAAGTTCAGTTCAGTTTCGTTTATTGCGATCAAAGAATCAGGTATAAAAATCAAACGACTAGACATACCAGCAAGACATACCAATCAGACAATTCTAAAAGTTTTAAAAGTGTGTGTGTGTGTGTGTGTGTGTGTGAGTAATACAATAAAAATGCAAACCTAGAAAATATGGTGCAGTAAACCAGCTCTGTACCTCAGTAGACTCTGGCAGCTGCACAGAATCTTGCAACGGTGTCTGAGGTTCCGGGCTCAAGGTCAGCTAGAAGACAGTAGGTGGACCATTATTTATTTATTTATTTATTGCATTTATATCCCACCCTTCCCACAAGCTGGCTCAGGGCGGGTAGCATCAGAATTATGAACATTAAAATCATTGTCAAAGCAAACACTTGGAATGTTCAAATTAAAATTAAGTTAACTAAAGGTGGCGATGTTCCCTCTAAGCTGTGGAGTCTTGTGAGCAAAAATTCTACTTTGTGAGCTACTGGCATTAAAGTTGTGAGCGAGCCATTTGGCTGCTGCATAAACTAGTTTGCTCGGGAGGCATCATTCCTGAGCCAAGACAAAAATCTGTGAGCCAGAGGCTAAAAAATTGTGAGCCAGCTCACACTAACTCAGCTTAGAGGGAACACTGGTGGAGACATATATTTACATAATATCCCCAACAGCTGGATAGATGGTAAGCAGGAGTCACCACACACTAATAATACTGAGGCCCCATGTGGGAAGATATAATAGGGCCGTTTTCTACAGGGAGACCAGGTGGACATCCATCACCTCAACCAAAGGCCTGGCGGAACAGCTCCGTTTTACATGGCCCGTGGAAGATTTTTCTGATCTTCCTGGGATTTTATGGAGGATAGGCAGAATAAAAGTGTATCTGAGGTCACTGTAAAATGGCCAGCATAGCAATATAAGTCCAACTGTTTCAACTTCCTCAGTAGCCCAGGGGCATAAATGCTGGTGTAATGGAATATTATGGTACCTCCCTTCTAATAAAGCAGATGGGAGAGCATCACAACAGGCCAGAGTAAAAGCTATCCTGTGGGGATCCAGCAGTTTAGCCAAACAATTTGACAGCTCCAATTCCTTGCTCCTAAGGTGATGGTATTTTGCAGTGGAACTTGTGTGGTGTTGGAGTTCAATATCCCAGATTCTTTGCTCAATTCCAAATTTAGCTTTTAAGTACTCCAAGTAGAAAAGAGTAAGAGTCCAGTAGCACCTTAAAGACTAACAAAATATGTGGCATGAGCTTTTGTGCGTCGCTGCTCACTTCTTCAGATCTCATGAAAGCCATACAACAATT
Source organism: Lepidodactylus listeri (assembly GCA_029233225.1). Classification (NCBI taxonomy): domain Eukaryota; kingdom Metazoa; phylum Chordata; class Lepidosauria; order Squamata; family Gekkonidae; genus Lepidodactylus; species Lepidodactylus listeri. The sequence continues at coordinate 108,459,436 of JARCFY010000001.1, read as the reverse complement.
GAGAAATAACCTTGGCCACAAAGACACGTATAGCTGAAGGAACATGCTGCCTGCCTCTAGTATAATTCCCCCCTCCCCCCATCCTCAGAGCAGAGACACTTCTCTGGGCATTCCCAACCACATTCTTGATCTGACTATGCCAAGACCCAAAAGAATGAAAAACTGCACCTAAATATTAAAAACGCATCGCCTGCTCAATAACATTCTCATTAATCAATCACCTGTGCTTAGATCTTCTATTAAACACAATTATTTTGGATTTAACTGTAATTAGTTGTTAGAGGTTCATTATTACAATATGCTGCAAGGGCTCTCAACATATGCTTCAAACCTATACAGGTATGAGACAGCAGGACTGTATCATCAGCATAAAAGTAAAACAGAATAGTCTCGAGGCCAGTGAAGGGGGATGAGAACTAGGGTCAGACAACCAGTGAACTGATACAAAGTTGACCAAAATGGGTGCCAAAATACAACCCTGCTTAACACCGTTGTAAGTAGGAACAGGAGTTCACAGATGCCTAGCAAGATTATAGTTAACCTGTAGCCATGTATTCTCGTATAGGCAACCAATGAGAACTAGTTGCCATCTATCTATATTGGTATTTTCAAATTTAATCCATAATCTGGCACGTGAAATGAGATCAAATGCTGACTTAAAATCAATGAAAACTGCAAAAAGTATACCACCTCTCGGTAATCTGTATTTGTCTATAAATGCTGAAGAATAAGTCCCTGATCTACTGTTGAATGCCCTGCTCTAAAACCAGCTTGTTCCACCTCTAGGATGTTTTCTAGATTTAGCCAGTCCAATAACTTCCTCTGTAGATGGCTTGCATATAATTTACTCATAATGCTCAATAAACTGATTGGGCAATAATTGGCTGGTTCAGCTCTAGAACTGTTTTAAAAGATTGGAATAATTATGGCCAGTCTCTCATCCTTTGGGATGTAGGATGTAAAATCAGTCTAAGCGAATAATGAAGCAAGGGCTAAATCTGCGGTAATATTATTGCCACCTGGGACTTTGCCTGACTTCAGACAATGGATAAGAAGGAGAAGAGAAGAAGAGATTGGATTTAAACCCCGCCCTTCACTTGGAGTCTCAGAGCGGCTTACAAACTCCTTTCCCTTCCCCTCCCCACAACAGACACCCTGTGAGGTAGATGGGGCTGAGAGAGCTCTGACAGAAACTGCTCTTTTTCAAGAACAGCTGTGCCAGAATTACGGCTTGCCCAAGGTCATCCAGCAGGTGTAAGTGGAAGAGTGGGGAGTCAAACCCGGTTTTCCCAGATTAGAGTCCACGCACTTAACCATTGTATGAGAACTCTATACTTGACAGAAAATGGATCCTAAAGTTAAGATAACTTGATCTAATGGATAATCTAAGTTAAGAAAATGGATATCTAAATTAAGATAAAGAGAGATTGCACAGAGCATGTCCAGTCCTTGTGGTGGTGGTGGTGGTGGGAAGATAGCCAGAAGAAAGGAACTCCTAAGAGTAGCACTCTGAGTAATGAAGGAACAGCAGCAGAGTGGAGTGAAGGAAAGGTCAGCAAGAGCCCTATCTAGACTTTTCTGATTCTGCTGCCCTCCCTGGAAGTCTTTATGTCTGTGCTAGCATTAAGTGACATTGCACATTCCAGTCTTTTCAACAGGTAGAAATGAAACCTCAGTGTTAAACTAACCAGCCCATGTTTGGATCTTGTACCATGTTTCTGCTTGCACTCCTCTTCGTCCGTTGTAGAAGTGGTCCTCTGCTGTGGTGTGTATGTTCCTCTGACATTAGGTACTGCCAGTTATACAGGACTAATCTCTTTCAAGGAGCCAAAAAGGGCCTAAAGCTCGAGGAATGTGATCTGCAGTGGAGGGCTGCCTCTTCAAAAGGTGAAGAATGCAAACAGAAGCAAGGCACAAGAGACAAGCACCAGTTTGTAGGATCATCATAACTGAGTGAGTTTAATCAAACTGTGGTTGGTTATGATGCTCAAGTATAGCCTCTGTCATTTGGAGAAAGATTAATGACCCAACTATATTTGTCTGTCTATTTCCATGTCATTTGTTATCCTTTATCCATTTGGGTACACAATCACAAGGAGAATTTGGCAGTGAGATTAGCATTAACTTTATACCCTCTGAGGATTTGGCCTGGTTATTTATTGCTTTTCCTTTTAAATAAGATGGTCATTCTATTTCCCTAAAGTAATTATGGCTTAAAGAGGAGCAGCAGACAGAAAAAAGGCATATTTTATATCCAAAGTATATAACACTGCATTTTCCTTTAAAGAGTTGGGGCTAGACTAACCTATTGCAATTCAAATCAGCATAAGGGTATGTCTATAGGAATACAATACATTGGAGGCTATGGTTCCATTCTACTAAGAATGGACCTTTCCTCCAGTGCATGGAGCTTTCTCCTGTCAGAAGAGGTATTCTCCACTAGCATAAGCCTTCACTGTAAAGAGATCCAACCCCAGGCCTACACAATTTCTGGAAGTCAAGCAATAAACTGGTAATGTGGGAAAGCGGTATCCAGTGTCCCAGAAAAGATGATGTTGCATAGAGGAGTCTCTGTGTGATAGTGAGACATTGGGTTATTCAGGCTGGGTAGGCAGCTTTGATGGTTCTTTCACTATGTCAAATGGGCAAGGGCACAGACCAGACTCTATTCAAGGGAAGGCGTGCATGTATTGAATCAGAGCCAGCGTGATATAGTTACTAGAGTGTGTTGGTCTGCAATCTGAAAGCTCCTGGTTGAATCCCCACTCTGCCATGGAAGCTAGCTGGGTGACCTTGGGCCAGACACACACACGCACAGAGCCTAATCTAATTCACAGGGTTGTTGTGAGGATTAAATGGAAATGGGAATAGTGTTGTAAGCCCTTTTGGGTTCCCATTAGTGACAAAGGTAAAGGTATCCCTTGCTCGAAAGCCAGTCGAATCCAGCTCTAGGGTTGCGGTGCTCATCTCTGTTTCCAAGCCGAAGAGCCAGCACTGTCTGAAGACATCTCCGTGGTCATGTGGCCGGCATGACTAGACACAGAGGTGCACGGAACATAAGAACATAAGAGAAGCCAATGTTGGATCAGGCCAAGGGCCCATCCAGTACAACACTCTGTCACACAGCGGCCAAAAATACTAGGTGCCATCAGGAGGTCCAGGACACTAGAAGCCCTCCCAGTGTTGCCCTCCCCCAAGCACCATGAATACAGTGCATCACTTGCCCCAGATTGAGAGTTCCTATCTATATTTTGTGGCTAATAGCCACTGATGGACCTCTGCTCCATATGTTTATCTAATTCCCTCTTGAAGCTGTCCATGCTTGTAGCTGCCACCGCCTCCTGTGACAGTGAATTCCACGTTAATCACTCTTTGGGTGAAAAAGTACTTTCTTTTATCTGTTCTAACCCGACTGCTCAGTTTTTTCATTGAGTGCCCACGAGTTCTTGTATTGTGAGAAAGGGAGAAAAATATCTCTTTCTCTACTTTTCTCCCTTTCTCACAATACAAGAATGCTGTTACCTTCCCACTGAAGTGGTACCTATTTATCTACTTGCATTTTCTAGCTTTCAAATTGCTAGGTTGGCGGGAACTTGGACCAGAAATGGGGGCTCACTCCGTCACGCGGCACTCGGGTATTGAACTGCCAAACTACTGACCTTCCAGTCTATAGTTCAGTGTCTTACCCACGTTTTGTTCCCATCCAGAGTTCTGTACAGACACCAATGCTCCCTCTAAGCTGTGGAGTCTTGTGAGCAAAAATTCTACTTTGTGAGCTACTGGCATTAAAATTGTGAGCGAGCCACTTCCCTAGTGCATAACTCTGGAGCCATCCTCCCTGAGCGAAGACAAAAGTGTGTGAGCTGGAGGCTAATGAACTGTGAGCTAGCTCACACTAACTCAGCTTAGAGGGAACCCTGGCAGACACCCTTGCTCCAATCCAGGTAGAAGCATATTTGCACAGCAACTACTGCCCTTGCACAGATGGCCCTAGCTGAATGAGGACCTGTGCATGGATGGCTCTGCCAGCAGCCAGAGATGGATATGCTTAGTCTCAGTCAGCTAATTGGCAATAAATCCCCATTCTTGCCCTCTCCTGCTGACAGCCTGAGCCTAGTGGTTGGTGGCTTGATACCTTACAACACCGCCCAGGTTTACATCTGACGTTACTACCAAGGCAACTTTTACTTTGGTTTTTTGTATAAAACGTTTAAAACTCAAATTTCAAATTCTAAAATTTAATTGTTGAACTTTATGTGTTGTTTCACTGTCACATTTGTGGCCACAATTGCATCTGCGAGCTCACACTCAGCCCAATTGTTTAGAACGATTCGGTCCTTGACTACTCTGCCACAGGGCAGACCAAATGTTAGAGAATTGGATATTGGCTGTGAGGCTTTTGCGAGCTATTTCACAGATAAGGTCCTGTTGCTCCGCTGTTATTTCCCTGCCACAACTGAACCAGTGAGTGAACTCGAGGCTGCGTGCACGTCTTTGAGTCAGGTTTTGGATTATTTCAGTCCACTCAGCCTAGAAGAAGTCGACAAATTGCTCTCAACCCACCACCTGCGACCTCGATCTGTGCCCGTCATGGCTAATTAAAGCTGGCAGTGATGGGTTCCAAGGTGCCTTAAAGGAGATAATGAACAAGTCCCTCTTTGAGGGACTGTTCCTGAAAGCACTCAAAGAAGTGGTGGTTCGCCCTCTCCTAAAAAACCCCATCTCTGGATCCAGCCGTATTGGCAAACTTGGGCAAAATAATTGAAAGGGTGGGGGCATTACAGCTGCAGAGCTTTATGGATGGCATTTCCATGTTAGAGCCCTTCCAGTCCTGTTTTCACCCAGGCCATGGGACGGAGACGGTACTAGTCACAGTCACAGATGACCTCCAGAGACATCTGGATCAAGGCGGATCAGTGGTGCTGTTGTTGTTGGACCTATCGGCAGCATTCAATACAGTCGATCATCAACTACTGGTCCACCACCTTGCCAACACTAGGGTCCAGGGGTTTACCTTGTAGTGGCTTATCTCCTTTCTCCAGAGTTGGAAACAAATGGTGGTCGTAGGGGAATAGTTGTCCTGAAGGCACCCACTGAATTGTGAAGTGCCTCAAGGGGAGGTGCTTTCCCCAATGTTGTTCAACATCTACATGCACCCCCTTGCCCAGATTGCTCGGAGGCATGGGCTGGGATGTCATCAGTATGCGGATGACATACAGCTCTATCTGATGTTGGGTGGCCACTCTGACTCCAGGCCAGAAGATCTGGACCTGACATTACAAGCTGTGCCTGGATGGCTTAGACTGAGCCGACTGAAATTGAAACAGACAAAGACGGAGGACCTGTGCTTGAGTCGGAGTGGTCCGGGGTTAGGGATCCCATTCTGGACCTTCGATGGGGCTCCGTTGGTGCTAGTGCCAGAGGTTAGGAGCTTGGGAGTGCTCTTAGATGCCTCCTTGTCAATGAAGGCCCAGGTAGCAGCCACTGTGAAGTCGGCCTTTTACCATCGTTGGCTGATTAGGCAGTTGGTTCCCTTGCTCGAACGCTATGACCTACCAACAGTGATCCATGCGTGGTCACCTTGAGATTGGACCACTGTAATGCTCTCTACATGGGGCTGCCCTTGGTGCAAATCTGAAAGCTACAGCCAGTGCAAAATGCTGCAGCCAGGCTCATGATGGGTCGCCCCATCCAGCCTGTGCTAAAAGCATTGCACTGGCTGCCAATAGCATATCGAATTTGCTTCAAGGTGCTGGTTCTCACCTTTAAAGCCCTATATGGTCAGGGACCTGCATACCTGAGGGACTGCCTTTCCCCACATGTTCCCCAAAGGGCACTGCATTCAGGGTCTCAAAATCGTTTGACCCTCCCTGGCCCTAAAGACACCAGGCTGTCTTCAACCAGGGCCAGGGCCTTCTCATTATGTGTTTTAAACATTTTATGCAAGCCGCCCTGAGCCTGCTTTGGCGGGGACAGTGGGATATAAGTCAAATAAATAAATAAAATTTAATGTGACCTTGTAAGCTGCCCTGAGCCTGCTCGTGGGGAGGGTGGGATATAAATCAAATAACTAACTAAATAACTAAATAAATATAGTCCTGATATTCTGTTCAGAGTGTGGATGGGGAACAGGGACCAGACATCAGGACTGTCTCTTCCCTCTCGCCCAAGCAACTTATTTTTTTAAAACAAATGGTAAACCCCCATCTGCTATGTGTCTACAGTTGGACTGGGGGGGCTGTCTTAGAATGGTTAGAATAAATGAACGGTTAACTATAAAATAATATATAATACTAGAATATTCTAAATGCAAAAAATAATAATAATAAAAAAGTTCCCAGCAGATGGTGCTAAAGAATATTCTCCAGAATGCTTGGGGTTACTTAAAAGCCATGGCTGTACAATTTGTGTTGTGTGAATCCAATGGCTAGCACTCCTTTTTACAAGAGACATCCTTACTGCTGGCTAGGCTGAGTATAAATCCAAATACATAAATAAATAAATAAATTATCAAAAAGAAAGACAGACAGACAAAGAAAAACCCTTGAAAGGGATGAGGACTAGGGAGAACCACACAGCTCTCCAAAACAGTAACAGCCCAGGTGATTCTTTCATGAAAAGATCCACATGGAAAATCTGCTCACCTTTCTAAGGCAAACAACAGCCTTGACTGGATTTTCCATAAGCAGGTCTCCTGAGAACAAAGCTGCCCAGTTAGCAGAGAAGAGTGGCAGCTCTCTCATGAGAAGACCTCTTTAGCCTCATAAAAGCAGATGGCAGAGCAGCTTTGTTCCAAGTGTTTTGCCCCTGTTGGCCAGGTTCATCTGAGTGTCAGTGTGCTATGGGTGAGATGACAGAGGTACAAGTGTGTGAAACAGAGACTGAGATTAAATCCATTCTTCAAAATGTCATGAATCTAAACTTCTGCTTTGTATCCTATTTAACATTTTCTTTTCTTTTGCATTCAGTTTTTGTAAAGTACTGGGTTCTGAGACACACTGAGTGATTAAAGCTCATAGTTTATTGAGAGGTCGAGATAAGGATGTCGAACTGGACTTGCAGGTCTGTTTATATTCCCCTTTTTGACCGCACCCATGCACACACCTAACACCCGTGATTGGTTATTTACAATGCCCCTGCCACTGTAGGTCTACCTACAGATTGTGGGCTTCCCCATTGATCCCCAACTAGGATCCTCTGGGTCTGTTGTTCTGGGAGTGAAGCTCGATGGCTCCTCCTGGCCACATGTATGGTTGACCACGTGCGTGGTTAAACGGCCGGGACATAACAGTTTTGTTTTCAGAAGGATTGTTGGCTTTCTAAGGGATGAAACCCTAAATATAAAACAAGATGTCTTTTTGCAGACTAACAATGTATACCAGCATAACTAGCCATCCGTCTGTTCAAATTAAAATAATTAGTGCTGAAATTTTATGATCTTAACAAGGGATAATTTTGCAGAAGCAGGATTGGAGGTGTGAAAAAAGGTCTGAATTCTATTTCAAGACAGCCCAGCACCCACCCCCTCACCATCTTCATAAATATGGTGCAGAGTATCTGGGGTGCATGTCTCTGACACTAACTTCCCTGAACCAAGGCATGGCCAGCCATTACTGTTTGACTGGCTTTCGAATGGTCCTCCATGAAAGAACTGCTGGAGCACCAAATTTGGCTGCTGCTTTAGACTCAGAGATGTGGTTTGCTATGACTGCCTCAAGCCATTAACAGCCAAGATAATTGGGCAGCTGCCAAAGGGCAGTGCTAAGGGCACCACCTTGGTGATCTGTATCACCTAATACCCCACCCTTTGTTCTTATGATCTCTCTCATCATTCATTAAAGGTAACCACTATATTGGTTCCAGCCCCTTACACAGGGGCTCACACCAGAATGATTTATAACAGGTCTCTTTCTAATTCACCCCCTCCTTTTACTGTGATTTTAGTTATCTCTTTGAAATTATCTATTTTATATACATACCTGGAGAAGTGACGTCTGATTCATGAAGGCTTAAGATGGAATACCCTTTATTAGTCTTTAAGGTGCCACTTGGTTTGTTTCACTGCAAACTGGCTGTGTGTTAAGACTGAACTACTAGATTTTCCTCCCAAGCTTTCCTCAACCCAATGCTTTTCTGAGTCAGCTGACATTTATCCTATTGATCATACAGGCTTGGTCTTCGATTATTTTCTTTCCTTTGCTCCCACAACAGTTGCCATGTCATACAGCTTCTCTGGGTATAACATTGCAAATATCCTCCTTGGTTCCTCTGGGCTGAAACTAATTTTCACTCACCTTCTCTACTGAGCCTTTCTCCCTTTCCCCACAAATTCTCTGGCAATGCTCCCTCTAAGCTGTGGAGTCCTGTGAGCAAAAATTCCACTTTGGGAGCTATTGGCATTAAAGTTGTGAGCAAGCGATTTGGCTACTGCATAAATTAGCTTGCTCTGGAGCCATCCTTCCTGAGCTAAGACAAAAATGTGTGAGCTGGAGGCTAAAAAACTGTGAGCTAGCTCACACTAACTCAGCTTAGAGGGACCACTGTTCTCTGGTCTCTATATGAAACTCTTATCGAAATCACTTACATTTCCCATTGCTCAGATCATGTGATGCTCTTCCTTTACTAGCTTTCCCATTCTGTCCCATATGGCACAAAATACTACTTCAAAGCTCCCACAATCTTGGGCCACTCTTGCTTTATATCTGGTTCCTCATAGTATCCATATGTTATTATTCTGACTCTACTATCCTTGTTTACCAAAATTTCTCTTGCTCTTCTTCACAACTCTGACACTTCTCCCTCGCTGCCCTTTAACCCAAACATGGAAACTGATCACTGAACCTGAGGTAATCTTCCACCTCTCTCACACAAAGTTTCTTTTACAATTCCACTTTGTTTCAAGTAGCCATTGGTTTAATCTCATAATGATATTACAAGTTGTAACCAAATTTAAATGTGTGGCTATATTTTACACATTCATACTTGGCACCCTTGTCACACCCCCTCCCTATGTTCACCACTGTCTACTTTTTAGATTGTAAGCTCTTTGGGAACAGGAACCTGCCTATTTTTGCTGATGCAGCTATGAGGTACCATCTGCACTGATGATACTGTGTAAATATCTCAGCAATTATTTAGCATTTATATTTTACAGTCTAGAAAATTGTGAATCTATATACAGTGTTCATGTTTACCATATCAAGCATTAGGATGTGTTTTGTGCACCTTCATTATTTTTATTTACACTGGTAAATATGTATCCATCCAATGTCTATCCAGCCAAGAACATCAGGCACTCCTCGTTTCTGCTGATCTCACTCAGGTATGTGACACTGTTTACAGAGCTGGCCTCTGTGAGATCCTCAGGAAGACCAATTATTCTCCAGAGTCACATTCGGTTTACTGTTTTACCTGGTATTTTATCATGTAATGTATCCTTCCCTCATAACTTTCCAATGAAGACTGAAGTGAAACTGAGTCCCCCCTGCCCGTGCTCCTGGCCTATGGCATCAACCAAACTACAGACTGCTATTTTGGGGGATTGCTATTTTTGGCCCAAACAAAACCTTATGGAACTTTAATGCAACCAGCATAAAGGAAGCTATGGTCATGATATCCAATGTGTCATACTGCTTACGATAACCAGGGATAGTATTTCTCTTGAGACTGCAAATGTATTCTTCTAGCCAAGAGCTAAAGCACTGGAAACTGGTCTCTTGAAGAACTGAACTCTCATACTGAACAAACAGCTATCCATTTTGGCAGACATTTGAATTGTGTGTGGAACAAAGACCAACTATACATTGAGACAAGGATGTGACCTACCAGACATGTGTTTTTGTTACATTTCAGAAGTCCTGATCCACAGGTACATCAGGGAGTTAATCAGGCACTGCCAACTGGTACCTATCTGGGTATGCCTACCTGCCCAAGGGATGGTTGCTTCTGGCCACAGTGATTCATGCCATGATCCCCTCCCAAATAGACTATTGCAATTTGCACTATGCAGGGTTGCCCTTGAAGGCATTTCAGAGACCTCAGATTGTCCAAAATGCAGCTCCCAGGCTTCTGACTGGAACATCTTGGTCTTCACATATACAACCTGTCTTACAGCAGCTGCTTTGGCAGCCTATTGGGTTTCCAGGTCAAATTCAAGGTGCTGTCTTTGACCTTTAAAGCCCTAAGGGACAGTCATACCTGAGGACTTCCTCTCCCCTTACAGGCCCCCTCGGTGGCTGCAGTCATCATCTTGAGGTCTAGCGGTGGTGCTGGGCCCTAGGGTTGCATGTCTGGAGTACACCAGGGTGACAGCTTTTTAAATCATAGCTCTGTCCTGGTGGAATGCCCTCTCAGAGAAGCCCTGGGCCCTGCGGGACCCCCCTAAATTCCACAGGGCCTGTAAGGCTGAGCTTTTTCGTCAGTTGAGCTTATTTCCCAGTTGAGCTTATTTCCAGGGCTTAATGTTGGATCCACCGTTATCAGTTGTGAATTGTTTGCTTTTTTATACTTTGTATTTTTATACTGTTTTAACTATATTTTTTTCTTTTATATTGTTGTGAACCACTCTGAGCCCCACTTTGTTGGGAAGGGGTGGTATATAAATTGAAATAAAAATAAAATTCAGCCTACGTGCTGATATGTGGACATAAAATTTGTGCATATAATCCAAAAGATTTCAACTTGTAAGCAATACACTGTAAAAACATACTACTCATGGGAAGGGTGGCAACCTTATACAGAAAATATGTATATGAAAAATAGCAAGATATGTGGAAGAGTATCAGATTTTCATTCTATGTAGATAGTAGTGCTAGAGAGCATCGCCCAGAGAAAGAAAGAAAATATATCCTGTCTCTAGCATCAGAGTCAATCAAAAGAATATGAAAGACATCAGTCAATCAGTACTTGGGCAACTGCATGCCATTTTCCCTCTCAGTTGCCAGCTGTCATAAGTACTTCTGATACCTCTAGCTTATCCTTTGGGCTTAAGGTCTGACCCTGTAACACAGTACCTTGTGGTTGCTTAGTAACAGCATTCAAAGGCTGCAGGTATAATGTCCAAGTGGTTTCAAAGGCAGCATTAAAAAAATGAGAGATCTTGGTAAAAGAATGAGTGCTTTACTGTTTTGTTAGTAATATGCTTCACCAACTAGATATCAGTACTAACAAGTTTATGAAAGGCCTAATGAATGTCTAAAAACCCTTAATGCCTCTGTTCTGAGTTGTAGCCTTGTAACTTGCCCAGCAAGGTGTTATTTCAGAACCCCAAACCATGGCTTATATTTGAAGAAGTACCTTGTTTGCTGTTTCTTACTTGCTGCCCTTGTTTGCATTATTCTGCTGCCTCTCCCTTGCACCACCTGTCCAAGATTTTAAGGCTCATTCTTTTTTTAAAAACATCTGTTTTACCTGCTAGAATAGCTTTTTATTGTGACTGTGAACATTGCATCTGTTTTAATGCTATTTGTATTTTTATGTTGTCAGTTTATTTATGCTGGTGTATAGATAGATTCTGATTTCTGATATATTCTCTGCTTTTATTAAATTGCCTTCGCTTTGTGGTCTGTGGTCTTGGGACTTTAAAAAAAAAGGTGACATAGAAATGTTTTAAACAATACATGTAATCTTTGAAGTTATTCTTGACATTTGAATTGGCCTCAACGCTTAAGTGGACCACTGGTATTCAACCTAATCAGGGATGGACTGGCCCTTTAACTTATTGGGAAAATTCTTAGCTGCTGATCTGGTGGGCTGCCAGGGGTCAGAGGCAAGTCAAGCTGAGCCTGTTACCCCCCCAACCCCAACATGTGAACATACATTCAAATTAACATGGGGGATTAGTTTGCATATTTGTGCAGGGAGCGGAAAACAGGGCAAATAATGAGAGACCTGATTTAAAGATATTTAAAAGGACTATGGAGTTTATTGAGGTATTTTTGAGGTGGTGGTCTCCCAAGCAAATACCAGCAAATACTGAATCAAAGCACAGATAAATAGCATATTCCTTATCCAAACTACTAATACAGCAACAACAACCAAAGATTGGTCAGAGCTACTCCAGTTTGGTGCAGGAGTTACTTTTAAGCTAAAGGTGTAAATGTGGGCGAAATGGGGAGATAGGACAGAGGAAAAGTAGACTATGTTAATACAGAGGTAGCCAGTCTTCCAGATGTGAGGGACTAAACAGCAGAGAGGAGCAAAGTGCCAGCTCTCTGTGTGGTGCAGTGTAGTTTGTAAAATAAAGGGAGACTGAGATGAGAGAAAAGATATACCTGTCCTAGTCTGTGTAGAAATCACATGAAAGGAGGGGAGTTCCAGAGTGTTGTGAGACTGAATTGAAATCCATGTTGTAGCCAAGATTAGACTCCTAAGCCAGGCTAGTTATACTGTTTTAGCAAGAAGAAAAAGGATTGTGCCAATTGGAGCAAAGAGACAAAGATGAAGAATAACTGATGATGCACTGGGAAAACAATTTTATTCCAGTATAACAATAACAACCCCTAAGTGTTCCATACTGAGCTTCCCCAGGGGGCTCTATACATATGTCAAAAAATAAAAGAGGAAAGAAGTTAATTATCTTTTAACTGTCTCGCTAAATTATGTTTAAAATATTAAAATAATAAAAACATTTTAAAAATACAGAACTCCTGAACATGTACAAAAACCATCAAAGATAATACTGGGAACTTAAAACAATGTTGTAACAATGATTGTAGGCTTGAAGAACAAGAGAACTCCAAAGCTATTAATTTCAAAAAGCGTTTTATAGAGTGAATAAACCCTTTTCCAGGGGTCCTCCAGTGGGGCAGTCCATATCTCTGGGAAGAAGCTCCTCCTCCAAGTAGGCAGGGTTGTCAGTGTCACAGCTTTGCGATTTTTGTAGTAGGAGGGGCTTCTCCCATAATCTCCGGTTTTTTGGTCCTGCCTCAAGGAAGCAGGGTTCCGCTTTCTGTGCTCTGTTAAAGAGTGAGGCAATTCTCTTGTTTTTTATTTTAGTTTCCTTTTTTTTTTTTGCCTGGTTTGTCCAGGTAGCCGTCTGCTACCCTATTGCCCAATGAGCCACTGAGTCAGGGTGGATGTGGGCATGTGGGCCTTCCAGATGCCAGGAGATCAAGCTGGAAGCAGGAAAGCCTGGCATCACCCCTCCCATTCATGCTGTGGTCTGGGCAGCTGCTGGAACCAACAGGGAACCATTTGCAGTGGTGGGGAGTCCCCTGATGCTCTGGCCCACATTGATTTCTCCAGCCACAGGGTCCTCCAGCCTTTGGGCAGGGAGCTTCCCCAAGTGCCCACACTGGGAGTGTTGGCTGCCACTGTGGAGGAGCACCCAGAGCCTGACTGGAACTTCTCCCGAGCAGGCAATCAAGAGACCAGAGGCTCGCAGGCAGAGCAGCAAGGATGTCTGAAACCTGGTAAGGGCCACCTTGTTTAAAGCCTCCACAGGGGTTTGTTTTTCCTTCCCTTTCAACAATAGCAAGGAAGGGGTATTGGCAGGAAATAGCAGCAAGGGTGGGCTTAGGCAAGTCCATGACCCAAGAGGGAACCCCCTCCAACCTGCAGCTTCCCCCTCCCCTGGCAACCCTCCCCCACCAGGGGGCACAGATAGAGCCTGACCCAGAGGCTAGCACAGGACTCGATCTCTCCAATGCTCAAGCCATCCTCATAGCTTGGATAAGGGGAGAGATCAGAGAAGCCATCTTACAGGCCATCCCCATCCAGCAATACATCAGGCAGTAGAAAGATGGACCGAGCCACCCACTCCCTCACACACACAAGAGAAGAAGACTGGAACAGTCTACCAGGGCAGGGAGAGACCCAAGCCCACTGCTGGGGGATGAAGAGCAGGACTCAGTAGGTTTGGATTCATTCTCGCACAAGGAGGAGGGGAAGCTATCTGATGAAGAAGAACCCATAATCACTACCATGCAGAATTGCCTCTTCCTGCAGGAGGTCTTCAACAAGATCCCCCCCAGATCTTGCACATCCTGGAAATTCCAGTGGGCAATCAGGGGACAGAAAAGAATGACCCAAAGTACCCAAAGGGTTCCACCAGGAGTTTTCCACAGAGGGGGTGCTCCACCTTGGGATCCCTTTCCCAGCAGTGTTCAAGAGGGTGGTGAAGGCCGAGTAGGGGCCCCAGCCAGAACAAAGTTTAATCATCAAATCATTTCAAAGTTTTACTCTCTGGTGCTAGATGCCACTGAGTTCTTCAGGTTCCCTTTGGTTGATGAGCACAGGCTAGCCTGTGCTCCAACTCAATTCTGCTAGTGGATGTGGATGGCTTGCCCAAGGACTTTTGTGACAAGAAAATCAAGTACGCCCTGCACAAGGACTCTGAGGCCTCCTTCACAGCCTTAAAGGCATCCGCCATATGTTCCCTGTTGCTGTCCCTCCTACGGGAAGGAAGTGCTGCTTACTGATGGGCCTCAGAGCTCTCGGTGACTGACAGTGACCTACCCAAAGGGCTCAAAGATGACATGAAGATTGCCATAGCTGTAGCCTTCTCGGTGGACATCTCCCTGGACACCACGGCAGCGAATGTGACTGTGAGGAGAAATACGTGGCTCTGCAGCTGCAAAGTGCATAGGTGAAGGTGGCCAGTGTCCCCTTTAAAGGTACCCAGCTCTTCAGAGAGGGGATGGACTGGTAGCTGGTGGAGGACAAAGACAAGAAGAAAGCACTTCCTTCCCATAGGAGGTACAGCAAGGCCAGGAAACACCTGCCCTCCTTTTGGGAACCTAGCGATACTCAGGTTTTCAGAGAGCCAGAATGACCAAGGGGAAATTGCACCCTAAGCAGTCAGGGGGCAGCAGCGCCCCTTTTGCCAGAACATCAGGACAGCATCAGAGCTCATGAAGATCAGGTTTGGATCCAAGAGTTCTCAGCCCACTGGAAATCCACTGTGACAAGTGGGTACTGGACACCGATGTTCCCTCTAATTTTTTCCTTACTGAGTGGAGCAGTTAATATCATGAGCAGAGTATAACTGCTGTAATCTTCAAATGGGCAATGGGCAGTGCAATACCCTGCATGGTTCCAGATTGCTGCTGAGTGAGGCTTCCTGTGTTAATGAGCGGCCACTCACACACACAGCTTAGAGGGAACACTGCTGGACACTGTAAGGAACGGTTACTCTTTGGAGCTCTGCTCGATTCCCCCTAACCATTTCCTACAGGTTCCAAGGAGCCGATTCCCACAAAAGCACCCTCCTCTTCTCAACGCAATACAAGACCTCCTGGAGACTGAAGCAATAGAACCCATACTGGAGGCCCTAAGGCCTTAGGGGTTTATTCCATGCTTTTCATTGTCTCAAAGAAGAACAGAGATGTGAAAGCCATCCTGGAGTTCAAATGGCTGAACAGGAGGATAAAGAAGAGAAAGTTCAGGACGGAGACCCTAAAGTCCACAGTGGCTTCAATACAAAAAGGAGATTACCTAGCATCCATAGACCTCTCAGAGGCCTACATGCACATCCCCATTTACACATTTCATTGGAGGTTCTTAGGATTCACTTACAACAGGCTCCACTTTCAGTACAGGGCCCTTCCTTTCTGGCTCAAGATGGCGTGAAGGGTGTTTATCAAGGTGATGGTGGCACTGATTGTGCACCTGAGGACCCAAGGGATGGCGATCTTCCCATATCTAGATGACCTGTTGATCAGGTCACAATCACTGCCCCAGGGCAAGAAGGATGTGCAACAAACTGTGACATGTCTTCAAGACTATGGCTTCATCATCAATAAATACAAGAGCAACCTATTCCTAACCCAGAAGGTCCTGCAGCTGGAGGTAGTGATAGACACGGTTTGGGACAGACTATTCCTGTCAGAAGACAGACAGGAGAAGATAATGGCCTTAGTACAGGAACTCTCACACTGGTGCCAAGTAGAAGTAATGCACCTACCAAGGATCCTCGGGATGATGATCTCCTGCAAACATATTGTTAAGTGGTCACGGTTCCACCTCCACCAGAGCTTCCTCCTTTCCTTTCAGGACCTCATAGCCAAGAGACAGCGCAAGCTGGTTCAGCCTCCAGTATCCCTGATACAGGACCTCCAAAGGTGGATGGACCCCCGAGAAAACCAAAGTGAATAGTCATGATGTTGGACACAAGCCTGACATTTAATTATTTTATTTATTAAATTCAACTTGTTAGGCCATTTTTCCCTGCAAGCCGGGCTCAGGGCAGCTTATATTAAAATAAACACAACAATAATCAATTAAATAACATTAAAAACTGCTAAAACATAATATTACTCAAGTAATACATTACATAATCTAAGATGACAAGAAATTTCTGTTCCCACCAGCCCCCTGGGTGGAGGTGGTGTGGAGTGCTGAGTAGGCAGATATGAGGGTGCCAACCAATGATCCCTCTAAGCTGTGGAATCTTGTGAGCAAAAATTCTACTTTGTGAGCTACTGGCATTAAAGTTGTGAGCAAGCGATTTGGCTGCTGCATAAATTAGTTTGCTCTGAAGCCATCCTTCCTGAGCTAAGACAAAAATGTGTGAGCCGGAGGCTAGAAAACTGAGCTAGCTTACACTAATTCAGCTTAGAGGAAACACTGGTGCCAACCGTCACTGTCTTCAACCAAAGGCCTCGCAGAACACCTCTGCCTTTCAGGCCCTATGGAAGGTAATAGATCCCATAGAACATAGATATTCTCTGGCAGAGAATTCCACTAGGCAGGGGCTGGGGCTGAGAAAGCCCTGGCCCTAGTTGAGGGCAACCAGACCTCTCTTAGGCCAGGGATTACAAGCAAATTCTTATTGCTGGAGCATAGCACTTTTCCAGGGACATATTGAGAGAGGCAGTCCCAAAGATATGTGGGTCCATGACCACTAAGGATCAAGATCAATAAGAACCACAGGAGTAGATGCTCTAAGCTGAGAGTGGCTGGATAGGCTGTTCTATGCTTCCCCACCCCAAAGTTAATACAGAGGGTGGTTGAGAGAATTATATACCTTCAAGCGGAGGTAATCCTGGTGGCTCCCTTCTGGCCCCGCAGGGCATGGCTTCAGGATTTAACAAGACTCTTGGTCATGGACTCATGGAGGCTCCTGATTAGGAAGGACCTTCGCTTGCAGGGGTCCCTACTACACCCATGGCCCAAGTTTCTGAGCCTCACAGCTTGGAAGTTGAGTGGTTGTTATTCCAGAACTAGGCTACCCCAACAGGGTAATCGACACCTTAGTGGCCTCCAGGAAAGAGTCCACCAACAGTTACTAAACATGGTGTTCAGGCAGAGGGGTCAGGCCCCTTCCAGCTAAAGTGGGAGATGTGCCAAGAAGGGGAAGTCCCTGCCCCAGCATCCCCACACTGAGAGGTTCTTGAGGGGTACTGTATTAATCAACACCCCTTGCCCCTGGCTCATTGCTTCCCCACATGCAGATTGAATGTAGTACTCAAGGCCCTAGCTAGGCCAACCTTTGAGCCCAATGGCTACATGCCCCCTTAAGGAGCTTGCGTTCAAAACCATTTTTCTAGTAGGCATCACCTCAGCGGGGGTGTGTGTGTGTGTCAGAGCTCAGGGCTCTCACAATGGACAGGAAGCTCTGTGTCTTTCATAATGATAGGGTGGTCATTCAAATGGGCCCAAGGTAAACTGCACTTTCCATGGGTTGGAAGACCTAGTTCTGCCTTTTGTCCTAATCCTAAGCATCTCCAGGAAAAGGAGTGGTAGTGTTTGTTTGTAAAGAGGGCTTTGAGTTTCTATCTGGACCGGACTAAGGCATTCCAAAAGACTGACTCTTTGTTTCTTTCAGAAAGTTATCCATAGGTTATAAGGTATCCACCTCCATCATCAGTAGGTGGGCCAGGGGATACATAATTATCACCTACAAGTCCACAGGTCTAGACCTGCCAGCAGGAATCATGGTACAACTCCCTCAGAGGAGTGGCAACCTTGGCAGCATATAGAGCCTCTCCCTCGCTGGAAGTCATTAGCAAGGCTGCCATGTGGAGGGCTGTTCACTTGTTCTCCAGGCACTATAGAACTGAGAAGATGGCCTCGGTGGAGGCCGCCTTCAGGAGGAGGGTCCTGCAGCATGCCATCTTGGTCTAGGGACCCATTTCTCCCTCACAGGGACAAACTGCTTTTCTAAGTTCCAGACATATGGACTGCCCCACTGGAGGACTACTATAAAATGGAAGATTTGCCTCACTTACTGTGAATCTTCCTTCTCGGTGGTCTGGAAGTGGGGCATCCACTCCCACCCAAGGGGAAGTTATAGAGGGGTTTCTATCACAGTAGGGTATGCTGTATTTCCTAGACCTCTAATGTTTTAAGACCCCCATTCTTTGGCCTGATCTGGTAAGAATCTGGGGGAATTAGGGTTGCCAGGTCTCCTCACTCTGGTAGGGGGATTTTTTTTGGGGGGTGTTCTAGGTATGAGTGGGGATGCCCCCATGCCCATCCCCAAGCCTCATCCCTTGAGAGCAACCATCCACCCCTCTCCCTCCCCTCTTGACCGATTTAAAGGGCTTAGCTGGTCAGCAGGGCTTGGGGTGTTTTTATGGGTGAAGCCTTTGCCTGCAATCTCCCTCTCCCTCCCTGCTGGATTGAAAGGGTTGTTCCGCTGGTCAGCAGTCCATGTGGGCCCCGCTGACCAGCTGAAGCCCTTTAAATCAGGCAAGAGGGGAGGGAGAGGGGTGGCCGGATGGGTAGTCACTCTTGTAGTGGGAGGGGCTTCCCCCATCCATCAACTCAGCAGGGGTGGATTGAAGCCCTTAGAAGCAGGGGAACCCCTGCCCAGACCTGGGGGCTGGTAATCCTAGGGAGTGTGGAAGGTAGGTATTAGCTCTAGCTGTTAATGTTAGGTGTCATTGCCTGCCTGGCACAGGATGTATCCCAGAGGTTTTCGGCAATTGTGGATCTCATCTGCAGGGAGAGGGGTCTATTACAGCTTCAGAAAGACACTGGAGATTGTGGGAGAAGCCGCTCTTCCATTTATAACCCAAGCATCTATACTGACCTGTAAAAGAAAAGCAGCAATACTACCAATAAACAGTTTATCTAAGTCAAAACCAGCCAAGAAATATTTTAATTTCACTCATGTGGTCAATAATGTTTTGATTTTTTAAAACAATTTACAGAAACAGAATATAACTTAACTTATTTTCTGTTTTGTTTTTTTGACATATGTATATATATATATATATGGATCCCCCTGAAGAAGCTCAATGTAAAACATGTAGAGGTTATTATACTGGAATAAAATTGTTTTCCCACTGCACCATGGTTTTTTTCTTCATCTCTATACTGTTTTAGGCCCATAGGATAACATGGGTTCTTTTCAGGAAACAAAATATTGCAACAGAGGAAAAAGGAATACTTGAGAGCTGGACAAGTAATCAGGAGAAAACTATAAAACTGACTCAATTAATGGGGAAGGGCAGCAGGATTTATTATAATTTAGAATTACAAAAAATAGAGACATGGAGCTGAATTATATAGTTGGTGGGAATTTAGGGGACAATGAGAAGATTTGAATGTGAGGTTCTGGGCAGTCACAGGACACTTAATGTCTGAATTGTGTTAATGGCCAGTGATTGTCCACCATGTAAAACACAATACAGGGAGAGGTGTCTTTGTCTTCTTGCCTGGTGTGGCTTGATTGCATTTGTCCTGTTGGTATTCCCTGCTTTCCCCTCAGAAGGCTTCCTTGAAATACGTTGTTGAAGGCTTTCACGGCCGGAGTTCATTAGTTGTGGATTTTCTGGGCTGAATGGCTGTGGTCTTGGGACTGTAGTACCTGATGTTTCACCAGCAGCTGTGACTTGCACCCTCAGAGGTATAACACAGAAAGATGGAGTACTTTCTCTGTTAGTGTGAAAAGAAAAATGATAGGCAGGTAATTTATATCTACTCAGGAAGGTGGGGTAAGGCTGAGTCGTTATCTTCTAGGAGTTTCCCAGGCTGTGACATGCTAACGGAAGAGCTTTGTTGAGGAGGTTCTTTTGCATATGGATTGGCTGTTGAAATTCTAATCTTATCTGTAGTGCTGTAGTAGGGGGTCTCTTCTGTCTTTTGCCAGTCGTAGCATCTGTTGTATTTTTCTGGTGGAACGGAATACTGTTTATAGGTTGGGTTTTTCATAAGTTTTCCCATCTGATCAATGATTCCTTTGATATATGACAAAAACACTTTTCCTGTGGGAGACTGTTTTTCCTTAGTTGTTTGTTTTGTCTTTGGTTTAATTGCTCTTCTGATTTCATTCTTGGAGTAGCCATTTGCTTGAAGTGCATGGTTTAGATTATTTAGTCCATCGTTGAGAAAGTGCGGTTCACAAATCCATCTTGCATGGTCTACTAATGTTTTGAGTATGCCTCTTTTTTTGCTGAGAGTGGTAACTGCAGTTTTTGTGTTTTCAGTCCTGTTACATTGAAACAGCCTTTAGGGGTGCTGATTAGAGCTCAGGAGACCTTGCCCAATGTTGAAGTAATAGAAAAGCATTATCTTAAAAGGAGATGGAATGAGACTCAGTAGTTCTTTGTTCCTGAGGAAGGACCAGAAGTCTGAAACACTGAAAAATTACCTAGGAAAAGTGTTGGACTTTTTTGGATATATATCTTGTATATTTATTCTTTGGCTTCTCTATTTTTCTATGAGGGACTTCTTTGGCTTCTGCATTTTCCTGTGATGGCTTATACGGATAGATTTATTCCAGACAATAGATGCATTTCACTTTGATGAAGTCTCCTTTGTGAATATTTTTTAGGAAATTCAGCTCACAGTTGTTTTCTGTTTTCTATCACAGGTGTAGGCAATTGTATATGCTAAAGGAATACTCTAGGATGGAGCACTGAGGAAAAGGGCTCTTTTAAAGGCCGTACTGAATACATTCTATGCCAGAACTGCACATGATATTAGGTTGCTTTAAGCTACAGTGACTTGACAATGAATGTTAAACAAGTGCTGCTGTAAGTACACTCTTTGGTGAATAAGTGTCCATTTTCTATATTTAGAGGGGAAACTCAATTTTTCATTCTGTAACAACATGCACAACAGAACAAACAGACAAATTAAGATAGCAGTTACAGAATCACACCATTACAAGAGAGCTCCTCCAGGAATGTATTTATTTACATTAAAACACTATTATACAAACTGAAAAAAGACATTGTAGAGGGGAAGGCATGCCCAAGCAAACACCCCTCTCACCCACTGCCATTTTGTTCCACTACATTCATAACGGGAATTCTATGCTCCATGTCTATTTGGGAAAAAAACCCCTATCCAAGCCCTGTGTGAAATTTGAAGGTCATTGTTAAAGTCACCTCCAAAATACTTATTTCTCCATTCAAATAAAACACTTGCCCAATGGTTTTATTTGTAATTTATTTATGTAACACAGTGTAGAAAGCTATCAATTCATAAGCAATGATTCTGTACAATCATCCTGCAGAAACGTTTGTAGGATCCCCATTAATTTTTCAACCAGCAGGCACTTTTTCCCACCCCCCTATAAAAGTGCTTACAATTAACAGGGATTCTTTTTTTTAAAAGATGGAAAGGTACAAGAAAAAAAAAGTTTACCCCCTTAATGCCTAAGGTGTGCACATAAAACAGGCACAAAGAAACAAACATGTATTCCCATGATTTCTACATCACTAGTACAGCAGAAGCAACAATCTGTACAATAAAATGCAACTGCAGAGGAAAATAATTTCAACTCATCTGGAATACTTTTCTAAAAAAAGTCATCTTGACTTTAAAATGCATAGTGATCAGAAAAAGGAAAAAAAAACCTCAGCAAAGAGAAGCAGCTGAACCCCACGTACACAGAAAGCATCCCCCATCAATTCTTAAAGCATATTCCAATTAGGACTTATTTTTTCATCACAAATCACAAGAATAATATACAACTGGCTAAAGGAGCTATATGATAAATAATTGGGAAAGAATCTATTCATGCACTAGTTAAGTACAGCTAAACTTTACAGTACACAAAAAACATTCATTAATAATGTAGTTTAAAGAATGAAATGTAAAGAGAGAATACATTACTGATTTTATAATTCAAGTTCAGGCATCTACTTGTGTTACAGCACAGCTGTTAAAAGGCGATGAGTAAATAAAACAAAGTGGTTTTTTTCCATTTCGTTTGTTTGTTTCCACAATTTTCTATAACTGAACACCAATGGGCAGTGAAGCAATCATTTTGCTGTCCAACTCATGAGGCTGCTGTGGTGTTCTAGTTCTGCATCTGTTCAAAGAACTTGTAGGTTGGATTTTCATATCCATTTTGTTGCATCTTAGAAAGGTGGCGTTCCTCTGGTGTCACTGCAGCATCCACCTATGGCAATAAAAGATGGAGTACAGTCACATTCCTATGTTGGCCAATGACAAAGTGTTTACAGCACTCTTTTTCCTGAATTTTGCTGCTCTAGTGCTTGGTTGCTGGGGGGGATTTTTTGTTGTTGTTTTTGTTAATTTAAACTATGGAATTTTCATAAATTATTTTAATTTTTAAATTTTTTCAAAAGCATATTTGAGTACTATCTAATTATGCAAATAAAAAACAAAGATGGAAGATGCAAATCTGGAATACAATGCCTGCATCAGTTTTCAGTTGGGTACACATTCCTGGTTTTAGATAAAGGGATAAAGAGTTTAGTGGCAAAACATTCTTGGTCAGAAAACATTCTTGCTCCATAGATTATCTTGATTAATTTTATTTTCCACAGAGAATTACAGTATAGAGTCATTTTACCTTCCGGAAAAACTATCTGTACGACTGCTGTGTCTTTTAACACAAGTATTTGAGCAGTGCCTTTTTAAAAGAGACAAAGCCTTAACCCCCCCCCCCCCCCCCCAATCACTAACAAACACTGAAACAACAGTGTTAACTTAAATAAAAATTATTTTAAGTAATGACTCTTAGTATACAACAGCATTAAGTTTTACCATACAGTAATCCTTGAGTTAATTAAAACAGCATTCTTCCAACAACTTTATTTTGGAATAAATTATTTTTGTTGGCCAATACACTCTTATTGTCTTACAACTCTAAACTGGAGAAATTTCACATTTGGAGAAAGATGGCATGAGGGAGCCATAATGTGATCAGTATTTTATGTTTCCTGTTAAGAGACTAGTTATATAGTTTGTCTCTTCTAAGCACTATCACTGCCATGAGAAATTTGACATTTTTGAATGCAGTCTCCTATTTCAAAACCAGAAGTACCTGAAATATATATGAGTTATAATGAGCAAATATAAATGAGGCAAGTCCCCTGCCCTCCAGCCCACAGCAAGACTAGATGTCTACAATTTTTAAAAGCACTGACATATTATTTTTTAAAAAGTCATCTGGCATATGTAGGTTGCATATAGTCATGGATCTATTGATGTTTTGCAGATCTAATAATGTCTATTTATACATTTAAAAAGTCTGCATCTCCCTGAAAATTTGTTTATGCTCATGTTTCCTATGAAAAGTATGCTCATTTTTGTTGCTATAGAATGAGATATACGCTACCTTCCACAGTAATTGATAACTCATTTTGAAGTTCAAAATCTCTTTCAAAAACATAGAGTGCAGTGCACCAAAATAAGCAGAAATTGATGACCAAACTTTTAGGAAACTTCTGTATTTCAGGAATTTCCATACCATTACTTGCTGCATGCAAATAGATCCAGTAACAGGTCTATTCACTTCCTCTTGATCAATTCTGTAACAAAATGCATTTTCACCTGGGAGGTTGGCAAGTAGCAAACCTCCACTTGGCATTTTAAAAGCCCCCCTTCCCTCTTTCTCTGGGCAGAGAATGGCTGGGAAAGAAGAAGTCCATCAATGGCTTTCCAGAGTCACCTTCATACAAATTCTAATGAGTTTAGACAAAGGGATGGTGAAGCTTCCCCCTTCCTTCTCCAGGCAGGAACAAAGCTTGGAAGACACTGGGCTAGAACAGCTCCAAGGATAATCTCCAGAAAGGGGCTGGAGGAAACACTTCTCTCACCTGGGTGGACCAGGTCAAGTGGGAGGGGAAATAGATATAAAACTGCCTTGTAGGAGAAAGTAGCTCTCTTTCTTTGTGCTACTGTGTTGAGGAGAACTCTGAGCTCTGGTCTGAAAGCAGGTGACTACATTACCATCCGGTCGCCTCGGAGAGGTGGAGCAAACTTTGAGGAAATGAAATATCTGTAGAGAACTAGAACAGCTAAGCAAAAGAGCCTGTCCTATATATTAACAGCTGATAGGGCATGTGTAGAGAAAGGAACAGAGGATATGTGGGGTTTTTTTTACCAATTTTGTTTGTATCCCTTACTCAAATCTCCTGCTGAGCTAAAAGTATGCTTGTAAACATTTTCTTGTTAATAAATACTTTACACTTTTGATGATGGGAGCAGTTCTCTGTACCATACAGACCTCCACTGTCTTGAACAAGCTACCTGAAGAGGGGAGCCAGGGGGAAGGCAGGCAAGCGGCTATTCCACCAAGGGTGCCCAAGAGTTGCATGGCAGGGAGCGCCTCCCCTCCACACAGCTGTATTTTGAGCTGCCTTCTGCAGTCTCTTTCAATAGGGACTGCAGGACCACAAACTGCACAAACCAGTTCAGTTCATGAATGAGTCTCCCAGTTTGGTTCATGGTTCCACCCATCCCAACTAGGTAGTATACTGTTCAAAATACACTTCACTGGTAGCTTAGGATACACCTAGTAATTATTACAGAAGTCATCCTGCTATTCCAAATAAACTTTCATAGACTTTTTTCAGAAGATATAATGACTCTCTCTGAACAATACATGGAGTTGCATATTCTAAACAAGGTTGTTTCACTATTAAACTCTTTACCACTGAAAAATGCCCACCCCTCTGAAAATTATTGCAATTTTTGAATTTACAACTGATTTCCAGACTACAGAGATTAGCTCCCCTGAAGAAAATGGTGTGTGACGGATTGCACAGGAAAGCAGGCTTTTTAAAAAAAATGCAGCTTGTATTAGAGGGTCAGGGGGTTCAAGAATTAATCTTCCCTGGAGAAAAGAGCTTAGGCGATTGGCTGCTCTGCTCACTCTCTGACTGGCCAGCATCAGCTGAGAGAGAAAATAAAACAGCTGATCTGGAGGGAAAAGAGGTCTTTCGCCTTTTGGTCTTTTTAACGTCTGGATCAGTAGCGAGAGGGTTTGGCTTCTGAGGGAAGAGGCATTTTGGAGTCAGTGTTTTCTGATAGGCAATTAGGGCTGCCAAGCCCGCCCAGGGGTCAGGGAATCCCCCGCTAAAGGGGTCCCCAATCCGCCGGCCCGGATTCGGCTGGCTGGGGAGCCCCACCCCCAAACTGGCCCAATCAGGCCGACTGCTCCAGCGTGATGACATCACCCAGAAGTGACGTCATCACACTGGGCACGTTGCCGGGGCGACGCTCTAGCAATCACCCCAAAACTCTATGATATGCTCTAGCAATCACCCCAAAACTTCCAGGTGACGTTATCATGGCACGCGCGCATGTGGAAGTCCCGGACTGGGGACAGGAGTCCCCCACTGTCAAACAGGTAGGACTTGGCAATAGTCAGAAAAGTACTTCTATAGAGGGAAGAAGAGAAACCCCATCGTCTTAGATATATTAAATTGCTTACTGCTTTGAGGGAGAATTTTAGGTTCCCAGGAAAGCTACAGAACAGCCTTATACATACAAAGGATACGGAGAAGGATTTGGCAGAACATCTGGGTAGTTAGAGAGAACTCCCATACAAGCCAAATAGAAAAAGGAGTTATTGCTTTTTAGGGACAAGGAAAATAACTTTCTGCCAGTGAAAGGGATTGGGAAGGGAATCCTGCTCTGTGATAAAGAGGAGAAGCTTAGACAACTCAGGAGTTAGCGAAAAGCTGTATTAACTAAAGGAAAACCTGTAATATCTGAAGGAAGAAATCTAGAAACATCAGTAAGAGCTGTGTTAGAACTGAGTTATACTAAACAAAGTACCTCTCAAAGAAAGAAACAGAAAGCCTTGAAACAAAACTACAAATGCACTCTCTTGAATGTTCTAAGAATTCAACTCTGTAAATATGAGAAAGTTTTTTCCCTCAGCAATCTTAAAACCTTGACTATTCAATTTATACATACATTTCTGGCCTGTTTAATAAAATCTGAGTGAGACATAGTCTGGGTCCATTTGACTTTGGCAGCAGCAATAGTATGCTTGAAAATAAGTGATGAGACCTTGCCCAAGTAGATTACCAGAAAAATAAATCAATGCAAGTGTCAACTTGAAGGTAACATTGAATGTGAGATTTCTATATAGGATTTGTTCCTGAGGAAAGACCAGAGATCTGAAACACTTAAATATCCGGAATAAGTGTTGAAAGAGAGACTGACTGAATTGGGAGCAGACTGCTTGTGAGCACACAATACTGTTAGAGGAATATGGATTGCGAGTGCCTGGGGCAGACTGTTATGTGAAATTTCATTGACCTTTTTATTTTTTCTATGAAGGAATGTGGTTGTTTTTTATTACCAGACACTAAATGATGTTATGGCTTTAATCTAGTCTCTTTTGTTATTGTAATGTTCTGTGGGCATCTAGCACACATCTCTGTGTGTGTATATGTATGTATGTGTATGTATGTATGTATATATATATATTCATATCAGGCTTTTTTAAAAAACTGGACAGCTCCTGTATTTTCAGTAGAATTTCTGAGCTGAGAAAAAGCCTAAACTAAGTATCAAAACATAGTGTGTGACAGTCAAGTCTTTTATGATAAAAAAAGAATATACACACGCTACTGCAGGGCAACTCAGTCACTGAGGGGAACTGAAGACTTGGTAGGAAAAATCTGCCAGATAGTTGAGGAGATACAGGGGTTCATCATAGGGTGCTACGAAGAGTATGGTACTATTCCCCACTAAGGTTCTTCCCTTCCCCAAAACCCACTGTCCCCAGGCTCACCCCCCCCCCCCAACAAGCCCCAGGAATTCTAACCCAGAGTTGGAAACTGCATGGGTGTCTGGAGGGGAGAGGAGAAATTGGCAAAAGTTCTTCCTTCTGTTAGCAAGAAAAACTACCTTTATTAGGTAACACAAAAGTTGCTTCCTAGAGAAAACAAAAATTAAATGAGAAAACTGCTTCACATTTAGGGGCCTGGAATACAGATTGTGAGGTATATGGTTTGTACTTATAATTTGAGACCAGATGTAATAGTATGCTGGCCAATTCTCCCAACAAAAAACTACCATATTTTTCGCTCCATAAGACACACCTGACCATAAGACGCACCTAGCTCCGCTTGGTGCTGTGGCTTGGGAAAGGTGAGGGGGGTTTAAGACGCACACACTTTCCCCCCCACTTTTTTTGGGAGAAAAAGTGAGTCTTATGGAGCAAAAAATACGGTAATTGTTTTATTTTATTTATTTAATTTATACCCCACCCTATCCCACAAGTGGGCTCAGGGTGGCTTACAATATAAAAACCCTTAACAATAAAAAGAATAAAAACATAAAAGAATAGATGGCACATTAGAAAGTAACAAAAACCTGTGCCTCATGTCAGGCAGAAATAGTACCCCAGGAAACTCCAGTGCCCAAACAGTATTCAGAACAGCAGAGCACTGGGAAAGGGCAATGTTAATTGGAAAACTAGATGTATCTGAAGATAGGGGCAGGCCAGATTATTAATTTTAATTCAACCAATTTAAGTCACAAAGCATCATGTATTTCTGTTCATGATAGTCTGCTGCTGCTTTAATTCATGGAATATTTCTCTGTAATATACGCTTCACTCACCTCCACTACGCCATGATGGATTGATGTATACTGTTTCTTCTTTAGCATCACCAAAGTAATTACAATCACTGTTGCGATGACAACACCTCCCACCATTAGTCCAATGATGGCTCCTTTGTTCGACCCTACATCTTCAGCAAAGAAAACCTAAGATTTTTTTTAAAAAAGGTACAAGATTTGTAAGAAGTAATCACAAATCAATACATCTAATTCTCAGCATGGCGCCATCTGTGGATACTTAAATCCAGAGACTGGAACCATGAAAAGACAAGACAGATCTTTCTACAAACTTGAGTAAAGCACCAGCTTTGAAGAAAAATCTGAAATCTAAAATAAAAATACACTGGGGGGTTATCCCCACCCAAAATATAATAGAAGGACCACCTGTATCTTTAAGAAATGGATGCCCTCTGTCAGAGACCCCTGCCAGGTCCTGCTACGTTAACTGTTCTATCTAATACATTGATTACCTTGGTATTAGATGGAAAACCTTCTTGCAGTGTAAAAGCATTCTATACATTGCAGTCCATCATGATGAAGCATAACATATTTAAGCAAACAAGCATGGTATTAGCATAGTGTTAGCATGGATTCCTCCTTATAGCTTTTTACCCTCAGGCATCAGATGGTCTGTTGGATCCAATAAGCGTTCTACTTTGGTGGAACTTTCCAGAGGATGTTGGCAACTGCTCCCAATTCCCCCCTCCCACATGGTTATACAACTGAGCACTGGTTCCCATGATTACCCAATTTTCACATTCTTGAGTCTGGCCTTGAAAGAGATAAGAATAGTAGCCTCAGGAACAGAAATCATGAACACCTGTGAGATGGACTAGGCCTTCTAATACTTATGTTAATCCATGGGGGGGGGGAACTAGGGTGCTTGAATTCACACCCTCTGAGATCTAAATGGCCACTGTGGGGGTTGTTAGGCAGCTGCAATAATATTACCAGTCTTCAAGCCTTGGTTTCTGTCATTATGGAGTTCCGTAGGGCCTTTAAGGCAGATATGTTCTGCCAGGTGTTTGGTTGAGGACAGTAACTGTGTCCATATGGCTGACACTCTTCCCCCCCCCCCCCCCCCGCAAGGTGGTAGTTTAATTGGAAGTCTGACTGCCATCTGATTAAATTGATACTGAAATTATATTGTAATTTTAATGTTTTAATTAGTACGATATAGTTGTTTTTATATACCACCCTGTTTACAGGGAATTGGGCGGTATAAAAATGCAAACAAACAAACAAACAATTAGTGAACTGTGAAGAGGCAGGCCCTTCCCAGGGCAATTTGGCTTCCCAGGCCAGCCCTGTTCCCCACCCTCCTTCCCCGGAGACAGGACTCCTTTGGGGCCAGGCTCAGCAGCAACCAGCAGGCAACTCACTACCTTGCAATTTGTGTAGGTGTGGTGATGGCTGCTACTTGATGCCAACTCACCTGGGCCCAGCAGCAGCCTCCACCCAATTTCTGCAGCTTGGTTGGCCCTGACTGTTCCCACCAGACAACCCACCTGAGCAACTTCCTATTGCACAACTTTTGCAACTACGCCAGACAGACTTTTCCCAGGGAAATCCTTCCAGGGGAAAAGAAGAAGGGAAAGCTCGCAGCCAATGCAGTGTAGGGGTTTGAGATCTGGGAGACCTTGGGTAGTGCCCCCCCCCCCCCGAATTCACCCCTTTCACCAGTTTGATGACAGAAACAACATCAAACCAGGTGTTTGGTAATGTGGGGCATAGCAAGGCAGGTAGAAATCACAATAGTCTCTTTATCTCTTACACAAGTACAAAACTTTATTCCACAATCAACATTTCTAGAAGGTATACACACTATAGAACTAAGGTTGAAGGTTCTAAGAAATAAAACAAAACAAAAGATTTCTAACCTAACTTGGAAACGACAGTATCCAGCATTTGCTTTCTCCCCACTTCTGGTTGAAACAAATGGGTGCATGGCAAACGATGCTCTCCAGCTGTATCACACACAACCCCCCCCCCCAAAGAGCAGCTCCTTTCCAATCACCCCCCCCCCCCCCCCCGCCTCCAGGGTGTAGAAAGTCCTGACCAATGTGGATTCTGGAATTCCTGACTGCAGGAGCCTGCCAGAGTGTAGCAACCACTAGGCAGATACTACCCACATTGTTATTTTCCTCACAGGATGCAAAAACATATAGGCTTTGGAGTGATGAGTTTGTTTTCCAGCCTGACTGTCTCTAACAACACCAGAACAAAGTTTGAGTCCAGTAGCACCTTTAAGACCAACAAAGTTTTAGTCAAGCTATCAGCTTTCATGTGCATGCACACTTCTTCAGATACAATGAAATGGAATTTACCAGTCCATACATATAACATGGAGGCTGAACAGCAAATTAGCCTGAAGGTGGGGTGTTTCATTATGTACAGAACCGAAGGATACTGCTGGCATTTAATGGCATATACAATGTTAGAAAATGAGTAAGTGAATGAGCCTGAGATGGTGTAGTTGATGTTGTTGGGTCCAGCGATCACACTGTATGTGGCAGCAAAGTTGGCAATTGGGTTTATGCAAGCACTGGTACCAGTGTCCATGTTCAAATTAGATGCTGTAATATAGTAGGTGAAGAGTTGTTTAAGAATGGGTGGCTGTCTTAAGTGCAAGAAAACACCTGCCCCCCCCCCCCCCCAGTGCTTATGAAAGAGAACTGTCATTATTCAGTAGAGGATGTAAGTCACTGATGATGCATTGAGCTGTTTTGATTTGAGAGCTGCATATGACACTAGTGGTGTTCTGTTATTGTCTCTTTGGGGCCTGTCTTGTAACAGGCTTTCACTGGGTATTGTTCTGGCTTTGTTAATCTATTTCTTAACTTCATCTGGTGGATATTTTAATTCCAAAAAGGTTTGTTGTAGATCTCTCAAGTGAGAATTTCTGTCTGTAGGATTGGAACAAACGCAATTGTAGTGTAAACCCTGGCTGTAGAAAATAGATTGTTTAGCATGTTTAGGATAGTAGCTGGATGCACGTAGATATGTTTGTTGATCAGTAGGTTTTTGGTATAAGGTGGTGTTTATGCATCCGTCATGTATCTGAACAGTGGGGTCTAGAAGATGTATTTCTTGCATAGATTGGTTCATTGTCAGGTTGATGGTGGGGTGAAAGTTGTTGAACACCTGGTGGGAGTTTGCCCAGACAATAAAGATGCCATCAATGTAATGCAGGTATAAGAGATGTGTGAGTGGGCAGAAGTTTAGGAAGTGTTGCTTCAAGCCAGCCATAAAGATGTAAGCATACTGTGAGGCCATGCAGGTGCCCATGACTATACCATTAATTTGAATGTACAAGTTGTTACCAAATTTGAAGTAGTTATGGATGAGAACAAAATGGCAGACTTTCATGGCAAGGTCAGCTGTGGTAATGTCAGATAACATGTTTCTTATGGCTTATAATCCATCTTTGCGTGGGATGTTGGTGTACAGAGATTCCACATCCATGGGGGCCAAAACAGTATTCTCTGGAAGGCTATTCAAAGATTGCATTATCCTCAGGAAATCTGTGATGTTGCGCACATAACTAGGAGCATTAATGGCATAGGCTCTTAGAATAGAGTCCATGTATCCAGATACCCCTACGGTGAAAGTGCCTATGCTTGAGACAATGAGGTGTCCGGGGGCTGCCAGGTTTGTGTACTTTTGGTAGAAGGTAAAAGGTACCTAGTTGAGTTTCCTGTGGTGTGTCTGAAAGGATTTTTTCCTGTACGCTTAGGGGTAATTCCTCCATAATCTTGTTTAGTTCTTTTTTGTATTCCTGTGCAGGATCTGAGGATTGTTGTTTGTAAAAAGCAGCATTTATAAATTGTCTTTGAGCTCCCTGGATGTTGTCTGATCTATCCATAATAAGAACAGCTCCACCTTTGCCTGCTTCTCTAATTAATATATTTGGATTGTTCCCGAGACTATCTATGGCCTTCCTTTCAGCATAGTTGATGTACGTGATGGTGTTTGTTGATTACATCCATTTGGAGTCTATGGTGAAAGCAGCTGATGTAGAGATTCAGTATGGCATTGCAACCATCAGGAGTTGTTGCTGTTTAGATGGTAGTTGGTGGTTAGTACCTTGTTCATTGGTGTGTTGGAGGGATGGTAGTTGTTCTCCAGTAGACCGTGTGTTGGTATTTTTTGAAGATATTCTGTTCTTTTTTGTATTATTCTAGGGTATGTTGAATGTACTCCTTCAGGTGTAGATGGCAAAAAAAGGCTTCTAGGTTTCCACAGAACTGGATAATCTGTGTGGATTTGGTGGGGCAGAATGACAGTCCACGTGAAAGAACGGATTCCTCTGCTGGGCTGAGTCTGTGCTGTAAAAGGCTGATGATATTGGAGGAGATCTTGTTGCTTTGACTAGTAGTATGCAGGTTAGAGAGTTTATCCTCCTCCTGTTTTTTCACCAGATCCAGTGGAGAGCGGTAGATGGTCTGTCTTGCGGAAATTTTGCCACCTGGGTTGATTCCTTATAGAAATGTCCAGTTCAGACAGAGAGTTTCTGCTTGATCAGCTTCTGTTTGTAGTACAGGACACTGATCAGATGTTTGAGTAGCTTCTTGGAGAATGTGAGACATAGATTTTCTGCGTATAATGTATTCTAACTTGCTGCTCACCCTCTACCTATGTGTATGGACTGATAACTTCCATTTCAATGTATCTGAAGAAGTGACCATGCACACAAATGTTTATACCTTGAATAAAACTTTGTTGGCCACTGGACTCGAACTTTAATCTGCTGCTTCAGACAAACCTAGCTACCCACCTGAATCGATCTCAGCTAATGAGACTTCATTCTACAATACAAATGTTCTTCTGGTGCGACAAATCTCAAGTAAGGTATCTTAATCTTGTTTCAAGCAAATTGTAAGAGCAAATTAACACTATAGTAGTCCAGTGCCAGTGTGAGAACTTATCCAAGGTTTCGGTGACCTTAATGGCGGGTGCATCCTTTCTGAGCTTGAGAGGACGTGACCCAGACCCGGCGGTGGAAAGGGGTGCCGGCAGGATTCTGGGCCCCCAGGAGCCCTCGTAGGGGGCTCCTGCCCGAGGTGCAAGGGGCAGCCTCTCCTGGGGTGGCGACCCAGGGATCGAGGCTCCTCTTTGTCTCAAAGGGTTTCGCTGCCGTGGAGCCTTCAGGCACACCGAGGCGCACACTGGATGGCTGCAGGAATCAGTATGAGCCGCAAGAGAAGAATTACTCATAAGGAACGCATGGCGTGACCGTGAGTGTTCATGTGCTTGCTTTTTGAAAAAAAAGATTCTCTGGTGGGAATATAAGCAGTGGGGGATTTAAAGTTTACCCCCCCCCCCCCTTCACTTTACTTGCTGATTAAGAAGCACAACCAAGAATCACACTGCTGTAATGGCTGGAATTTAAATGGGTGCAAAAAGCCTTTTGAGGATACAGAAGCGGATATTTTAACTTTTTTTTTTCTTGGGAACTTCTGTTAATTAAATAAGCAAAGAATGACTGGGCAAGGAGATAAGATGGCAGGGAAACCGAGATCTTCTCCTAAAGCCACGTCTTCACTTCCAGTCTCAAAGACAGAGATGAGTATAGACCTGTCTGCTGTGTTGGCAGCTGCTTTGCATCCTCTTATAGAGCAATTGAATACTGTTAACTCAAAGTTGGATGGGTTGCAACAACAGATGGCTGATGTAAGCATGAAATCTGATCAGACAGCAAAAGAACTGGCAGAGGTCAAAACCAAAACAGAGAAAACTGATTTAAGACTTGATTTGATGGAAAAGGAAAGAGTTTCTGACAAGGATAACCTTTTGAAATTACAAATGGAACGTTCTTTTTTTTTCTACGGTTTCAGGGTATTCCTGAGAATAAGGGTGAGAATCTCAAGCAGACTTTGAGTGAAGCTTTGACTCCAATGACAGGCTTGCAAGCTGAGCAAATACAAAGCGATATGGATATGGTCTATAGAACATATCCTGATTTTATCAAGAAGAAAAACTTGCCTGGAGAGGTGATGATGAGATTCTCAAAAAAATCAACCCGTGATGAGATACTTAAGGATACAAACAGAAATGCTCTGAAAATCCAAGAAGACGACATTAAAGTTTTAAAGGACATTCCATTTGAAATTAGGAAGAAGAGGAAGCCTTATAAAAAATTAACTGCATTCTTACAATCAGAGAGTATTCTTTATAGTTGGTTGACCCCTGAAGGTGTGGTTTTCTCTTACAAGGCAGATAAACTCTGTTGCAAAGGCAGAAAAATTCTTGGAGAACTGTAAAGAAGGAAAAGATAAAGCATCCACAGAGGACTCTTTGGAACGTCAGGGAAGCATATATGGCCTGGAAAGCTCTGACTCAAAGAAGATAGGATCTGGAGGAGAAGAATCTGATGCTGACTTGGGAGCAGCAGCTCCTAAGTCCCCAAGAGAAGAAAAGAAGAAGAAAAGACAGAAGAAAAAATAGTTTAAGATATGTTAAAAGTTATATACGTATATTGTAACCCATTATGAAATCCAGTCATCTAAACATGTTATAACTTTAAGTATTTTGTTCGCAAGGTTATAGCCTGAAGATTTTACTATTTTCTTGAAACGTAAGAAGTAAGGTATTTTTATTAACTTGGTGAATTTTCCTGTATACCTTAGGGTAGTATAGGGTTTTTAGTTTAATGTAATAGTTTAAGTGATTTTTGTAGTTGTAGAAAATAAATATTTTTTTTTTAAAAAAGGGATAAAGATATTAAGCTCCGTAAGAAACAAATAAATATGGGTAACCTAGTTTTGCATTCCAGATCCTATCGGATATGACCTTTTGCATATACCTACACATGAGAACGCCTCCAATAAGGGCCAGCGGAAAGGGATTTCTACCTCTCGACCTAGAAAAAACCCGCACCCAGGTGGAGCAGTAAACATAATCTCAACTAAGAACCACGCTTAACTATAACAAATTACTAGAAATGCAGTTTCAGGAGTCATCTTATCTTTTGCAAGTATTGCAGACACATGTACTTAAATGCTGGCAAATATATAAGATATTAGAACATGGTGGTTTTCTTAAATATATATTAATTCAGTTTGTTTTCCCACTTGCTGATTTGGAACGGAAATATGAATACATTCTACCAAACAGCACATAAAATTAAGTGGATAAAGTTTTGCTTTATACTTGCATGACTTTGCTGTTATAGTCAAAAGGGAAAACATTAGAAAAAAAGAAAATTCATTGTGATTAATACTATGCTTTTTAGAAAGTGTACATTTTTTTAAAAAGTGCAATTCTGTTTGAGCTACAGAACATTAGCTTATTGATGGAACTAAAACTTCTGTTTCAAGTATGTCTTCCCATTGCATATGTTAAGACAAAAATAAAATGGAATTTAATAATCTGAAATACACTTTACTAGTTGTTCTTTCACTCTCCACATCATAACAAGTTGTCCCTTGAGTGATTCAAAAATATGTTTTTAACTCTTGTGAGCCTCGCAACCCAAAATAGCCCAAATTAACACTAATGCGTTTTGAACAATTTCCTGGCACTAGGAATTCTTAATTTCCAGTATCAGAAAAAAAGTAGTGTTTTTGCTTGCATACAGTAATTATCTAGTTCTAGCACAAACTAGATTGCCATGTTAATTGTAATTTTCAGCACCATTTAGCTTCAAGAATACAATCAAAACAGAAACCTTTCAATTTTAAAATCAGAATACCGTTACTTTCTGATGTTAATACATCACAATTACAAAAGAAGCAGCAAGCTCGAGGTAAAACCTCTCTGTGTTAGTTTGGTGTACATTTATCTTCACTGGATTTGGCTTCAACCCAAGCACAACCTGCCCAAACAAAGAATTCCCCCCCATTTCAAATCAGTGTTTGCTACAAAAAAAGTTAAATGTTTTTAAAAGTTAACAAATTTCAGTTAATACTCAGAACTTATTTGATTGATAATGAAATACTTAATAGAATAGGAAGAATGAAATTATCCTGAAATGAGAATGAGAAAAGAACTGAGTGTGAGTACAGATTAGGGGTGTGTGTTGGGTGTGAGTACAGATTAGGGGTGTGTGCTTGGTATATACCGAGATGAATAAATATCCGAAAAATACCTTATTGGTATTTTTTCAAGTATTCATTCAGCTGAATACAGATCAGAAGTAGCACCACCTGAATAAAACCCCTTTCAAATCCCAGAACAGGTCTGCAGCTGCGGTGCAACTTCACAGAGAGTCGGGCCTGGAGTCGGGCCAAAGCTGTGGCGTGACTCTAGAGAGGAGCATAGGTGTCAACTTCAGGGGGGCTGGGGAGCTGGAGCCCCCTTCCCGAACTTTTCCAGGACATGCTGAGCCTCCCCCGGAGACAATGGCCTGTAATGTCTCTGGCCCAACCCCAGCCCCAGCCCCCCCCCGGGAAATTGGAAAGTCTACACCCTTGGAGAGGACAGAAAGGGGGGTTAAACTTTAAACCCTCTTCCCTTCTCTCTGGAGTCGTGCTGCAGCTGCAGCCTCACTCTGAGAGGAGGTATACATCTTTAAACCCCTCCCTCTCCTCCTGGAGTTGGGCCGCAGCTGTGGTGCAACTCCAGAGAGAAGGGAAGGTTTTTTAAACTTTAAACCCCATTCCTCACTTCCTAGAATCCGGCCATGGCTGGGCTGAGACCCAGGTTTCCTGTCTCATTATCAATGCAAAAAGGCCCTGGCCCTAGCTGAGGCTAACTGGGCTGGGGACAGCTAGAAGATGTTGATCGCTGGAGCGTAAGGCTCTGCAGAGCACACATGAAAGCTCATACCCTACCACAAGTTTTGTTAGTCTTTAAGGTGCTACTGTACTCTTCCCTTTTGTTAGGAAGCAGCTTACTGCATTTTGCACTATAATACATTTTGCATTTGTTTTTTCCCATCCAGGAAACTAACTGAATTCCCCCCCCCCCCCCCCATAAGTCTATGTGTGTGCATGTGAGTGTGTGTGCACCTGGAAGTCATGGTGACCTCTGGTGACCGACCCCTACTGGGGCCTGGAGAATATTCAGAGAGGTGGCTGAATAAAAGCCTGCCCCTGCCTCTGGTATTTCAGAGAGGCACTCCAAAGGGATCTGTTGAGGATGGTTGAGTGGGTGTCAACATGGCAAATGGAGTGTGGCCAAGTGCAAGGTGATGCACATTGGGGCCAAAAATCCTAACTATAAATACACGTTGATGGGGTCCGAACTGGCAGAGACTGACCAAGAGAGAGATCTTGGAGTCGTAGTGGATAACTCACTGAAAATGTCGGGACAGTTTGTGACTGCCATAAAAAAGGTCAATGCTATGCTGGGGATTATTAGGAAGGGAACTGAAAACAGATCAGTCAGTATCATAATGCCCCTGTATAAATCGATGGTGCGACCTCATTTGGAATACTGTGTACAGTTCTGGTCACCACACCTCAGAAAGGATATTATAGCATTGGAAAGAGTGCAGAAAGGGGCCACTAGAATGATAAAAGGATTGGAACACTTTTCCTATGAAGAAAGGTTAAAGCACTTGGGGCTCTTTAGCTTGGAGAAATGATGGCTGAGGGGTGACATAATTGAGGCTTATAAGATCATGCATGGGATAGAGCAGGTAGAGAAAGAGGTAGTTTTCTCCCTTTCTCACAATACAAGAACTCGTGGGCACTCCATGAAATTGCTGAGCAGTCGGGTTAGAATGGGTAAAAGGAAGTACTTCTTCACCCAAAGAGTGATTAACACATGGAATTCACTGCCACAGGAGGTGGCAGCGGGTACAAGCATGGATGGCTTCAAGAGGGAATTAGATAAACATATGGAGCAGAAGTCCATCAGTGGCTATTAGCCACAAAGTATAGATAGGAATTCCCAGTCTGGGGATGCTCTGTATTCTTGGTGCTTGGGGGGGGGGGGGGGCAACAGTGGGAGGGCTTCTAGTGTCCTGCCCCCACTTCTGGACCTCCTGAGGGCACCTGGTATTTTTGGCC
Organism: Lepidodactylus listeri; assembly: GCA_029233225.1. Classification (NCBI taxonomy): domain Eukaryota; kingdom Metazoa; phylum Chordata; class Lepidosauria; order Squamata; family Gekkonidae; genus Lepidodactylus; species Lepidodactylus listeri. The sequence goes on along the minus strand of JARCFY010000001.1, from coordinate 108,421,748 downwards.
GCTGTGTGACAGAGTGTTGGACTAGATGGGCCATTGGCCTAATCCAACATTGGGTTATGTTCTTATCCAAGTACTTACCAGAGTCGACACTGCTTAGTTTCCAAGATTGGCCTTGCCTGGGTTATCCAGGTCACAGCACTAGCTACAGCTTGGAAAGGTCCATTTAAACCATGGAAAAGATACACATTCCTCAGCAACTCTTCCATAATTACCAAAGCATCTGCAGAACATCCTAGTCACAGATTTGTATTTATCTAGTTGACATACACATGAATACATGAAGCTCCTTTATACTGAATCAGACCACTGGTCCATCAAGGTCAGTATTGTCTACCTTAGCTTCCATGTGGTTGCTTTTTGGTAATGCCCTCCTTACAAGCATAATGGCAATATATATGCTTAGAGACCGACATCCTCTTGCCAGTGTGTAACACAAGTTTCAAAATCCAATTTCAAGTCTAAAGAACTAGACATCATTATTGTTTATTCACCATCAAATGTTATGGATCAGTTTTAATTATTTTATGTGTTTATGTGATCTCTATGGCAGGATCTGTTTCAAATCCACGCAAAGAACTAACTACATTTTGGGAATTTAATTCAGGTTTAACAGGCAAGTCAAAATTATAGTGCAGTCTAATTTGTGCTTTAAGTTAAAACAATTTACCAGTTTTATGCCTTTGTTGTAGCTACTGGACATGGAAACACAGCTGTGATGACTTTTCTAAACATGCGCACTTGGGTTCAGTCAGCTTAACTGGAGATTTTCAATTCCCAGTGCCTTAAAGTCTGATTATGGCATCAGTTCAGTGATCTTACTCTGTTTGGAACAGGGACACAGCGCATACAGAACAGCAATTCTGTGCACACAACTCCCCATAGACTCTTATTGCATGTAGAAAATAGATCCAATGAAGCAATTTTTTTTTTTTTAAAAAGCAAATCACTACACAGTCCGGCAAACCCATTTATTTGAGCTAGGAAATACAGGTTGCTTACCTGTAATTGGAGATCTTCGAGTGGTCATCTGTGCATTCACACCTCTGGGATATAGTGCGCCTGCGCCAATCCCGATCGGTAAACTTCAAAGCCCAATGGATTTTCGCGCCAACTCCCCGGCTGCGCGCCAACTCCACTGCGCATGACCGGGGAGGGGCACGAGGATCCCGCCAGTTCCTTCTGACCGTTGCGATCAGCCACCCAAATAGATAGAAGGGAGACCGAAAGCAGAGGAGAAGGAGGGCGGGTGGTGTGAATGCACAGATGACCACTCGAAGATCTCCAATTACAGGTAAGCAACCTGTATATCTTCTTCGTGGTCTCTGTGCATCACACCTCTGGGAGAATAGTGAGCAATAAATACACCACATACCTGGAGGTGGGTGCTGGAGGTCTCACATCTGAGCTGCTTGCAGAACCGCACGGCCCACCGCAGTACGTTGATGGACCCGGACATCTAGGGCGTAATGTTTCACAAACGTGTGAGGGGATGCCCATGTTGCAGCATTGCAGATGTCTCCCAGGGGGATGCCTTTGAGGAATGCCGTGGAAGCAGCCACGGCCCGAGTGGAGTGTGCCCGGAGGGACGCCGGTAACGGCTTTTTAGCTAGGAGATAGGCCAGTTTTATCGTCTCAATTATCCATTTTGAAAGTCTTTGAGACGAGAGTTTCTGTCCCTGCCTGGGCAAGGCATAGGAGATAAGCCCGCATGCGGGGAGGGCGGGATATAAATACGAAAAATAAATAAAAATAAAAATAAATAAATAAATAAATAAAAAGAGCCGGAGACTTACGAAACGATTTTGTCCGGTGTAAATAAAAAGAAAGAGCTCTCTTAACGTCCAGCGTATGTAAACTGCGCTGCGTCAGGTCCTGAGGGTCAGGGAAGAATACAGGCAGTGTGATGTCTGCCCCTATGTGAAAGTCTGAAACTATTTTGGGCAGGAAGGCTACATCAGGAGCCAGAGTGACGGCCTCATGGTGAAAAACGAGGTACGGTGCATCACAGCGAAGCGCCGATAGTTCACTTACACGCCATGTAGATGTGATGGCCACTAAAAATGCAACCTTCCATGACAGGAGTTGTAGGCTACAGGAAGCCATAGGTTCAAAGGGTCTACCCATTAACTTGGCAAGCACCAAGGGCAAGTCCCATGCCGGAACCGGGTTCCGCATGGGTGGGTAGAGTCGACGCATTCCCTTAAGGAATTGTTTCGTAGTCGGGTGGGAAAAAACTGTGTAGCCCTCTATCTGAGGGTGGTTAACTGAGATTGCTGACAAACTCGAATAGATGAATGGCATAATCCTCTATCTGAACAAGATAGGAGAAAATCAAAAATGTCATAAAGGGCCGCGGAGATGGACGGTCGTCCCACCGAGGCTAGGAAAGCTAGAAATTTGTTCCATTTTGTCGCATAAGAGCGACGTGTGGAAATCTTGCGGGAGTTCAAAAGGACGTGAGCAATACGTGAGTTCACTCCTGTGGTTGAAGTAGCCAAGCTGTCAGCTTCAGCTCGGGCACGTTGTGGTGTAGCACTTGGCCCTTGCACATCCAAAGTAGGTCCGGTTCCGCCGGAAGATGGAGGTAAACTCCCAGGGAGAGGCGGAGAAGTGTGGCGAACCAGGGTTGCCGCGGCCACCATGGTGTGATGAGAATTGCCCGTGGCCGTTCTGTCATCAGCTTGTGAACCACTCGTGGTATCAGGGGGATCGGGGGGAACATGTATAGGTTCTTCCCCGACCATTGGAAAAGAAGGCCGTCTCCCAGGGAGGTCAGATCCGAGCCGGCCCTGGAACAAAAAAGACGGCATTTCCTGTTCTCGCGAGAGGCGAATACATCGATTTGAGGGTGTCCCCAATGATTGAAGATCGGAGCCAGGTAGAGGGGGTTTAGTTCCCACTCATGAAAGGATGCTCCTCCCCTGCTCAGAAAGTCTGCTTGGGAGTTTAGGAGTCCGGGTAGGTGAGTTGCCATGAGGTGTATGTTGAGGGACTGACACTCGTCCCATAGCTGGATTGCTAGGCGGCAAAGTCCACGGGAGATCGTCCCGCCCTGTCGATTTATGTAGTACATCGTGGTCGTGTTGTCTGTTAAAACTGCCACAGTCTTCCCCGACAGGGATAGGCGGAAGGATCGCACCGCATAGAGGACCACCAATAATTCCAGAAAATTGATGTGGTTGTGGGCCACTGCCAAGTTCCATTTGCCGCCCACACCTACACCGTCCAGATGGGCTCCCCATCCCCATAAAGAGGCGTCTGTGGTGATGGTAGCCGAAGGGGAAGGAATCCAGAAAGGTGCACCTGAATGCAAGTTCTGGGGCACAAGCCACTATGCCAGCGTGTCTATGACCTGATCGGAGAGTTGGAAGCACTTGGAGAGGGAGTGAAGGTTGGGACGGAAACGTCGCAGAAACCAAAGTTGCAGTGGTCTCATTCTCAGTTTGGCAAAGGGAATCACTGCTGTAGTAGCAGCCATCAATCCTAACAGGCGGAGTAGTTGTCTGGCTGTGGCCTTCCGCACTTCCCGGATGGACAGGAGAAGAGAGACTATGTCCGCTGCCCTGTTGGTGGGCAGAAAGGCCCTGCATTGCAGGGAGTCCAGGACGGCCCCAATAAATTGCACTCGTCTGGAAGGGGTGAGCATTGACTTTTTTAGATTTATCGTTAACCCTAGAGATTCTAGAGTATGAAGGGTTTTGGTAATGTGATCTCGCAAGGTTGTCTCGGATGGAGCAACTAGGAGCCAGTCGTCAAGATACAGGTAAAGTTGTAGACCTTGAAGTCTGAGATGGGCTGCTACTACTGCCATAAGCTTCGTGAAGACGCGTGGGGCCGTGGAGAGGCCAAAGGGTAGAGCCTTGTACTGGAAGTGACGCGAGCCGACCGCAAAACGGAGGAATGGTCTGTGAGACGGATGTATCGTCACATGGAAATATGCGTCCTTCAAATCCAGTGTCACCATCCAGATGTCGGCTTCTAAGAGAGGTAGGATGGTTTGCAAGGTGGTCATACGGAACTTCTTGTACGTAATGAATGCATTGAGGTTCCGAAGATCGAGAATAGGGCGTAGACCTCCATCCTTTTTTGGTAACGTGAAATAGCGGGAGTAGAACCCCTGTTGATGGTGGTTGACAGGTACCTGCTCTATGGCGCCTTTGGACAGGAGGGCTTTGACTTCTGATGACAGAGTGTCTGGGGGGGTGGTGGTTACGAAGTAGGAGTTCTTTGGTATCTGGAAGAATTCTATCCGGTATCCATCCGCTACAACCGAGAGGGCCCATTTGTCTGACGTTATGCTCTGCCATGCATGTAGGAAGGGTGATAGACGAGTGGGGGCCCCAGGTCTGGCACTTAAGTCAAAGGCCCTGTTTAGTTGGCCTGGGAGGTTTGGACTTAGAGGCAGAAGTAGGCGGGAACCGTGGCTTGTGGGTATACGGTTTCTGTTGGTAAGCGGAGGGTGAAGGTCTCTGCCATTGGGGTTCAGAGGGGGACCTTTGTGGCTGCTTTTTGGACCAAGACCTCTGCCAAGTTTTCTGCTTCTGCTGTCTTGGTTGGGACACACCCAAGTTACGAGATGTTTTTATGCTTTTGTCCAGCTCGTGTAGGACCGTGTCCATAGTGGAGCTGAACAAACCGTCACCTTCGAAGGGAAGATCTTCCACCAGAGATTTCGTGTCCTGTGGCAAGGACGTAGATTGGAGCCAAGCGTGGCGTCTGAGGGCGACAGCGGATGTGAGCGTCTTTGAAGTGACATCCGCAACATGTTTGGATGCATTAAGTTGATGCTTGGCCAGGACCATGCCTTCTTTTTGGATTTTCCAAGCCATTCGTTGCTTATCTTCTGGTAGATGAGCCAGAAGTGGTGTCATCTGTTCCCATAGGGAGTATTGATACCTGCTCATGCAGGCTGTGTAATTTGCTGTTTTTACGCCCAGAGCACCAGCTGAATAAAAACGTCTCCCGAAGGAGTCCAGTTTCCGACCCTCTTTGTCAAGGGGGGAGGAATGGCCACTGCGACCTCTAGCTGATGGGGTTACCACAACCGAATTAGGTTTGGGATGTATGAAAAGAAATTCTGCACCCGGCTCCTGGAGCCTGTACATATGGTCCAGTCTTTTACTGGATATAGGGGTGGAAGAGGGATGGTTCCAGGATTCCTTAGTGGTGTTCATGAGCACTGATATGAGTGGGAGGGCCACCGCCGTGGAAGTGTCCATCTGTACGATGTCGAAGATGGCATCGGTAGCGACAGGGGTCGGTTGGACCGTGGCTAATGCTAAGGAGTGTGCCATCCTTTTGATGAGCTCTCCATAGGATTTTACGTCTTCTGACGGAGAGATCGGAAGATTGTCTGCAACGTCGGGTGATGGCGACGGATGTGTAGGTGATTCGTCATCGGAGGCCGAGGAAGCGGAAGAGCCCGGTACCAGTTGATCGGAGAGCTCCGGAGACATAGGAGCCGATGGATCCTGATGAGCAGGGGAAAGATTAATGTCGGGTAGAGCTGTCGGCACCGGCATCGATATCTGTTTCGGTATCGGTATGTGCCTCGGTATCAAAGGTTCTTGGGGTCGGGAGACCCTGGATGAGACAGATTGGTGGTCCCACTCAGGTGGGTACCATTGTGGTGGTGGAGGGTACGCGGAGCCGTACAGGTATCGCCACTGACGGACATCCCATGGTATCGAGTCCGGTGGCATGCGCCAGTCTCTTTCGTCTCTCGGTGTCGGAGATGGTTTGGGCTCGATATCGGGGCTACTCCGAGGAACCTGGGTCATTTCGATGTCCGGTTCCGAATCGGTAAGTTGGATGGGTCGCGCCATCGGGGAGGTGGAACTACCCCGGGAGCGGGCGCGTCCTGAAGGGTCAAGCTGTGGGGACCCAGACTGGGTCATGTCGAGCGCGGGACGCTTCGACGAAGCACTTGGAGTCTTTTTGTGCTTCAGCTTGCCCTTAACCTCCTTGCCCTCTCTGCATTTCTTTGCAGGAGTGTGTGGCAGCGGGAGGGATCTTTTCGGTGCCGACTTTTCAGTACCGGTGGCACTCGGTACTGGAGACGCCGTCGGTCCCGTCGGTGCCAATGTAGATGGTCCCGGGGCATCGGTCGTCGACATTTTCGGTGACAAAGCCGATTCCAGTAGAGCTACTCTGAGCCTTGCCGCACGGTTCTTGCGGGTCTGCTTGGAGAAAGCTGCGCAGCTTGAACAGGAGTCCACGCGGTGAGATTCTCCCAGGCACAGCAGACAAAGCGAGTGTTTGGCTAGTCCAAGAAACAATCCGTAGTCAGTTAAGGGAGAAAAACAGTCCGAAAGGCTTTCTATAGAGAAAAAAGTTAACTACCGACCGGAGCAAAGGGAGAGGTGATCCTCACGACGTGGCGGTCAGAAGAGAACTGGCGGGATCCTCGTGCCCCTCCCCGGTCATGCGCAGTGGAGTTGGTGCGTGGCCGGGGAGTTGGCGCGAAAATCCATTGGGCTTTGAAGTTTACCGATCGGGATCGGCGCAGGCGCACTATATCCCAGAGGTGTGATGCACAGAGACCACGAAGAAGATCTCTTGATTGACAATCAAATAAGAAAGGCTCTGTACATTAAAGGCATTGCTATCTATTATATGTCTATAATACCCTTCTACCAGATAATTTTAGGACAATGCACATGGTTACTCCTTGCCTATTTTATCCTTACAAAACTTCTGTTAGGATGGTTAGCCTGTGTGTGACTGATCCAAGTTCATCCAACGAACTTCATGATAAAACGGGGATTAGAATTTATGTCTTCTAGTCCAGTACTTTAGCCACCACACAACCCTACTTTGTGAAAGATATTTCATTAATGATATTACTGAAGTAAACTTGGTTCTCTAGATAAGGATTCTGCAAGTTACCAATACTTAGAACAAGCACCCATGGTTACTTTATGAAGAAATTTAACATAACATGCCACAAAAATGAGTAAGCCACTATTACAAGAGAAGCAATATTAAGTGAAAGAGCCCACTCACCAGTTTCTGATGATGTACTTCATATCCCGAGTCATGTCTAAATTCTGCATCCATCTTCACTTCTGAGATCTCTTCTGTTTTAACGTTTGTTAGTCCAGAGCCTACAGTTGTGTCGGAAAAACAAGGCATAACTAAATCCAGCAACACTCCACACCTATGTTGCTAAGGGCAATGATGATGATTCACACATGAAGAAGCATCAAATGCAAAATGTGTGTGATGAGTTTAACAGGAGTAACTCATCTTCCCTATTGTTTTCAGAAAGTCTACACGCACACAATGGATTGTATCCTGCATAAGAGCCTTTGTGAGTTGAAGAAGATTCCTTGTTCACTGCCCACAGTAAGTATTTTTAAGGGATGTGTCATACATTCTTTCAGTGGGCAAAGGGATTTTCAAAAGATTGCAAAAACCAAGTGAGCATGATAATGTTTCATGAGATGTTCACAGGCTGGAGAACTTAAACAACAGCAAAGAAGCTGAATATTAATGTATAACTTCCTCTCACTCACTTACCCCTAAAATATGAAATACAAAAGCTTTTTTGTTCATTTTTTCCACATGTACCTCAGGACAATTGATGCCATTTACACCTTATCCCCAGTCCTGATAAATGCTCCACTTCTGGGTTCCCTTTCAAAAGAAATACCTTATAGTATTACAGTATTAATGTGACATAGCCTTCAAATCCTTTTTGGCTCATTTCCTCAACAAGCTGTATGTAATGGGGCATTAGCTACACATCACTGATACAGCTAAATAAACTGTCATTAACGGCACTCTGTTGTAGCTATATCCTTATTTCCTTTATAAGCTGAAATCCCTTTCATTGAGCCCTTCCCTCCCAGTGTTCTATAAAAACGTAACTTCAATATTTATTACTTTTATCCAACTTTACAACCAAAATTGGTTTTCAAAGAAACTCAAAGATATTTTAAAAATCAAAACATAACACGATAGGTTAGATTGTGTGGATCTGTTCTGCTACAGGAGAAACTATCCTCCCATGCAAGCTGCTTTCCCTTGACACAAAACAATTCTTCTGCTGGAACAACAGAGCTACTTAGAAGAATGAACCCATGAGATCCATTTTCACTAATTCCCTGCTCCCATGGCAGATCAAATGCTCACTAAAATGCAGCTCCTAGGGGATGGGGACCTCCAGCAAAAGCTTGTGTGTGCCTGTGGGGTGGGGTGGGGGGGTCAGAGGCCTCCTGTAGGAGGAAGAAATCAGTGAAAATCAGGCCCTCCCTGAACCTGTGGAAATCTATGCAAGATCCAAGCCACAGAGTTGGATCCAATGGATCTATTCCACTAATAGTATCACTTCCATCTGGCTCAAGAAGAGTCTTTGGTTGGTAGAGTCAAAGATTTCATAGGCTAATATTCCCTTCTGAAAACAACCAGATATAACACAGGCTACTAAAAGAATTCTGTATTCCAATCAGTTTGTCCTACACCCACATATCTATAGCTGTAACTTGTAAGAAAACTTGTATGATTGAGTAGCGCAATTATTTTGGAAAGACCTATTTGAGGGCTTAATTAGAAATGACAACATGGGAACCATGGAGGAATCCGCTCCATTGTTTTTTCAAAACACCAAACAGCAGGCAGTGGAAGGACTTTGTGGACGAGGGGGGAGGATCCAGGAGGGAGAGTCAGGTGGACTGCAGTGCAGTGGAGAAGGAACTAAATATACTGGGTTGCTATTTGCTTTGTATTTGCGTATATCCTCCCTGTAGGTCTGAGTGGAAGAGGAACTCGGAGATAACTAAGTTTGTAAAAACTGTATAGAAAGAAAGGGTTGAACTTCCCACAAGATCGATCTGAACTGGGGGGGACAGATGCGGCTGTTATGTGGTTTGTTTTAAAGGGAAAATTCATTAATTTACCTCCAGTTACATCAAATTTGGCCCTGATTTGCATCTTCCTTATCTACAAAATAGAGATTTGAATCAAATTTAACTAAAAGCTAAACATGTATCTGACAAAGGGGGCTTTGACTCTCGAAAGTTTGTACCCTGAAAATCTTGTTGGTCTCTAAGGTGGTATTGGACAAATCTAAAAAATTCAGTGAGATTAACAAACTCCTTGGAAATATAAGACACGTTTTAAGCCCCTTGCACGTTTCCTTCCATAAAACCATTCATTATATGTAGACTTGCCATTGGCAGCTTGCTATAGTGTACCACATGATAAAGAATTAACTATCCCAGTCACTGTAGCCATATTTTGCATATGCATGAAGTGCCTGAGAGTTAGGTATAGAACGGTAACCAAGTGTGCATGTTACTGGCATGATGTACCAGGAAATATAGATATTCATCTGCATCAAAGAATGAAAATTTGAACACAGCCCAAGAAAAATGATCAGGATCTCATCTTGGCATGTATGGACAGAGTCATTAAACATATGTCATGAAATTTTTTAAATGGAAATTAGTTAAAATGTCAATAGTATATTAATATATTATATTCACCTTGGATACTGAAAATAAGGGTTGGGAAACTTGCTTAAGACTTTACTCTTTTTATTCCCATATAAGGAAAAGAATATTTAGTTGATTTTAGCCTATCATCCAACTTGTAATTTTTACTCTCTGTGCTCACCTGCAGTGATATCCATGTGCTCAGGTGGAATGGAAGAACATACATATATAATTCTAATGTCATTGTCCTCTTGGATCAGCATAACATGAAACACTATGCTATATTCATGCATCTGCAATCCAGACTTCTGTGTAATCTGTCCTTAGAATTCTACTAAAAACTATTTGTCTTACTAAGCACAGAACTATTTGGCTAGGTGCTTATACTTAACCTCATTCATTCAAACACAATCATTCAAATCCCCAATAAACAAACACATGGATGAGTGTTTTCATAATTTCTAGGATACTGTTAACTTCTGAAATATGTTCATACATGGACAGAACAGCTGTATTTTATTTTTGATTCCTATAATGTAATACAAGCAAGAGTGAAAATGTCAAAAAAAGAACAGTGCTTTCAGAATAGTTACTTGAATAACATTAATTAGCCTCATGTTTGTGTGGGGGACAAAGCCTGTTAATCGGATGTGTCTGTAAGTTTCCAAATTTTGATTTGATGCACATACTGGAAAATGTAATGCTACTTTTTGGGTATCATACTTACATCACAACAACATTAGAAAGTTCTCTTATTTTGTAGCAATTATATGCAGTATTTTTATGTGGTTAGTCTAGTGTATTAAGCAGGACTTTTTTTGTAATGATACTCACTAGTACTTGGATGAGAGACCGAGACCACCAAGGAAGACTTAGGGCAGCTATGCCGAGAAAGGCAATTGCAAACTGCCTCTGCTCCTCTCTTGCCTTTAAAACCCCAGGAGGTGGAACTTCAGGAACATTATACTTTTACTCACTGGTACTGAGTACTGGTGCCTTTTTCTGGGCTCTCCCAAATCCTGATTATTACTGTACACTCTGGTCATCTGAAACTAGATGGGTGGCAACCTGAGAAGAGGCCTTCTTGGTCACAGCACCGAAGCTTTGGAACTTCCTCCCTAGGGAGATTCATCCTGTCACCTTGTATTGGTGTCTTTAAATACTTTTACTTGCTGACACGCACAGCCACTGCAGCATGACTCAGGGAAGGAAGGAGAGGTATTTAAATACCTCCCCTTCCCTCCCTGAATTGCACTGCAGCAGTGGCAGGCACCAGTGAATAAAAGTAACACATTTAAAGTGACATGTGTCTCTTTTAATACCTTACTTTTACTTGCTGACCCGCACAGCCTCCCAGGTGCATGAGGATGGTGGGGAGAAGTGACTCCGGGTCTCACTCACCTCGGCAGCCTTGCCCCATCCCGGGGAGGGGACCAGAAGGGGGCATTGCCCCACAGGAGCCCCCACTGCTCTGGGACTGCTCTGGGAGTGTGGCTAATTGCACCTTTGGGGCCTGCATTTGTATTGATGATATGTTATGTTTCCACATGTTATGTTATGTGTTCCACAGTTACGCAAATAGCATTACCCTACGGCTATTTAAGGTTGGGGAAATGCTACAGAGAGAAGGTTTAGCCACCACATAGTCTGGAGACTGGACATCCTGAAGGCATCTCTAATGAAACAGAATCATGAAATTAAAAAGTTGGAAAGGGCACAGAGACCATCTAGTCCAACACTGTGCATGATGACCTAAATCATCCCTGTCAAATAACTGTCCAACTTCCGCTTAACAACTCCAAAGCACATTCTTTATTTGTTATAATGCATTTGGAAAGTGTCAGTTCTTGTTTTTCGGACTGAACCTACAACAGTTGCATACAAACACTCCCCTCCCTGACACATACTTCCTTGAAAAATACCCTGGAATTAAAATTTAGTTCTAAGTAAATTTACAAGTTTAATTTTCTAGTTCTTTTCTGAAAAACCAACAGACAGAACCCACTATATTTAATATTTCCAAACCCAAAATATTTCTCTCTCTCTCTCACACACACACACAGACAATATGAAGGGAGCTTTGACTGTCAAAAACTTCTACTCCAAAATTCTTTTGTCTCTAAGGTGCTTCTGGATTCAAAAAATACAAGTGTTTTAAAAGCCCTCTGCATACACTCTCTGGAAAACAAAAATAATCCAGCCATGCTACTTTTAACTTCAATGTATTCTTGGTACAGAAACTTCTTTCATAGGTCAGGATGAAAAATGTTTCAGAAAGATGACTCTGTCAGAGTACTTACAGTGACTGTTTAATTATGTCTATGAGAAATACACAATAGCTCAGCAGAGGACTATAACAAAGAAAAGGTGATTCATTCAGTTTAAGCCAAACACCGACAAGCAGGCCAAACAAAGGTTAGGTAAAAGCCATGCACATTATATACCTGGTCGTGTGGTGAGTCCTCTGTCTGCAGCTGGTCGGGCATCAACTGGCTCAACTGGGTATGTGCAGCCAAAGAAACAAACAAAAGGAAAGAAAAAAAGCAAATAAAAATAAACAAAAGCTTTAAAATTAAGTTGCCAATGGTTTTGCTCGGGTCAGTGCAGGAAAGATATCTGCCACAAACAAAGTTATAAAAGCAACAGCTGAAAGAGACTGGCTTTAAGTTAATCCTGGAAATGATAGAAAAGGCGTGGAAACAATTTCAAACTAAATGGAAAAATGCAACGAATGAACTTCTGGGTACTTTACATGTTAGCTATCAAGAACCAAGTACCAAAAGAACTACAGCTGGTGCCTTTCTTCAGTGTTTGCTTCAGAATATCTTCTGAATATCATTATATATATACTTCTCTTTTATTAATCATTGTGGCTCCCTTGAAAAATAGCTTTGCCTTCCACCATCACTTCAGCCCTCTTTTAAAACCTGCAAGCACAACCCCATATTATCCTCAAGACAATTATGCAGTAGCCAGGCTTGTCACAGAATATTTAAGGGAAGTCAACAGCTAGTTGCCTATCTTCCAGTTACACTGTTCCTGATGAAAAAAGGACAAATAAAGAGTATTTTAAAAAATGATACAAATCCAAAGCTCTTGGGTATGAGGCTGTGGAATCATTCAGACATAACAGACAGCTATAGTTTGTCATTATGTGAACAAGCCTGGGGGAACCTCAGACTTGCACATTCCCTCACTCAGTTCCTCCTTTGTCTGGACTGCCATTGAAAAAAAAAACCTGGAAATAAGCATTGTATGTTTTAATATTTAAGTTTACCTCAGACCAATTAAACAAGAGGAATTAGACTCCATATGGCTGCTTGCTGGGAGCAAAATACATCAGTGTACCTTGACTAGCTATGTAAATCTATAGCAGTAGCCTCACACTCTCAACTCTGCCAGTTTTGGTGGGAAAAGTTCATCTTGCCTCAGAATTTTTTGTTGACTCTCTACATTACAAAACATCTGTAAACTAAAAGGAAAAAGATGCTAATAATGAAACTAATAAACTAATGTATATTATAAACACATTTAATGAGACGGTAATACATAATAAATCGCAAGACCTCACAACAATTTAATCCAATATAGTGGTGGGCAGCATGTGTTGTAACAGCATACAGATGGCACAAAAGTAAAGGCAGACACAATACCAAGGATTATATATTTGCCGGTATATAATTCTGCTGATAGTTTCTTTTGCAGTATTTGCAAAGTGAATCAAATATATTTAGTGAATCAAATATTATCATTTATTGTATATATGCATTTGTTCTTTCTGTAACTGCAGGTTCATTTTTTGTTTTACTTCCGCCTTAAACACACTGGATCTGCACAAGTGCATTCTTCTCGCAAGAGGAGATGGGTGTAGTGGTCAAGTTGTTAAATAGTAGACTTTTGTGACTGTCAAATACACAGGTTTGGTTTCTGCTAAAAAATGGACAAAATTAAACTATCTAACTTAGGCCTGGACAATTTGCAATCTACCAAGCCATGTGAATCCATCAAGCATGTAAAGCAGTGACTAAGGTGAAGCTTGATAAACCTTGCCAGGGACCAAAAAAGAGGTGGTACATGCAAGGGGTTAGATTTCCTTGTCTAGCCCATGGACCCTAGCATTAAACAGAAACCAGAAAATCCTGTAGATCAGTTTAAAATATGAAGAAAATACAATTTACTGTACAAAAAAAATCTGTATTTCCTTCAAACTTTATCTCAGACTGCTATTTTTGAATTTTTACTGATCTGGAAAATGTGGTCATCTTTCCTATTATATAAAGCCGTTTTAAGATTCCATGGGGCAAGATTCCATGGGGCGCCAAAATCAGTAGGTTGGACGGACTGCCACTCAAAAGGGGGACCCTGGCCACTGGCTGCATTCTCTTCCTGCTTTGCCTCAGTCCCGCCCAGCGTCCCGGCCTCAGTCTGGAGGGAGCCAGTGAAGGGGAAGGACCGACTGGGTGCTGGGTCCACTCTTCTCCTCCGCCCACTGCCAGGTGGGTCTAACTGTCCCCTCAGTAGCCTGCTTCTGTCAGTGAAAAGACAATGGACTATCAGCATAACCCCCTCCCCTGCACACTGCTAGCATGCCCAGAATAAACTGTCAGAAACAGGGGGCCATTTCACACAGCACCCCGTAGCGCTTCAGGACCGGTACAAGCACTGAAGGGAGATTTGGGAAGGGGAGGGGCCTCAGCATGGTACAATGCCATAGAGTCCACACCCCCAAGCAGCCATTTTCTCCAGGGAAGCTGATCTTTGTCAGCTGGAGATCCACTGTAAAAGTGGGAGAGCCCCAGGCCCCACCTGGAGGTTGGGAACCCTATTCCATCATCAGAGCCGACAAATTTTTCCTCAGTGCCCATTGCTAGGCAACCAAGCTTGCTTCTCTGAAAGCTGCTTTCCACACTTATGATGGCCTTTGGGAGAAAACTCATTGGGGCCAGCTGAACAGAATGCCATAGAGGTCACCCTCCAAAGCAGACATTTTCTCCAAGGGAGGGGGGAGATCTGTTGTCTGGAGTTCAATTGTAATACCTGGCGATCTTCAGGCTCCACTTGGAGGTAGGCTACCCTAAGCGTAGCAGTCAGTGCTTCAAAGCAGGATCTGCTAAGCCCAGGTTCTTGCTGAGTGGGTGATTTCGGGCCCGTCACAGACTTTAAGCCTAACCTACCTCACAGGGTTGTTGTGCAAGTCAAAAAGGGGGAGAGAAGAATTTCATCAGCTGCTTCGGTCCCCATTGCAGAGACAGGCTACTTTTCCACCAGGGGGCTGGAAACCACTCAGAATTACAAGTGCTCTCCAGATGGCAGAGATCAGTTCCCCTGGAGAAAATGGTGGACTCTATGTCCTCATACCCCGCTGAGATGGACCCTTTATGACAGCCAATGTGACATAGCAGTCAGGGCTTCAGAGCATGGTGGAGGCTGAGGGGGGGAATGGAAACTTGAAGAGTGAGGTTGATGACTGGCTGGGAAGGAGATAGGGTTGCCAACTCCAGGTGGAAAATTCCTGGAGACTTGAGGGGTGGAGCCTGGAGACAGTGAGGTTTGAGGGGGAGTGGGACCTCAGACAGGTACAGTGCCATAGACTCCACTCTCCAAGCCAGCAAGTCCCTCATGGGGAACCATTGTTGCTAATCTCCAGGTGGGGGTTGGAGATCACTCAGAATTACAACTGCTGTCTAGGGGGGAGGGGGAGGAGATAGAAAGCTGAAGCCAGGGGGCAGATAACGATACAGTGACAGTTGGCTGGGAGGTAGGGTTGCCAACTCCAGGTGGGGACATTCCTGGAGATTTGAGGGTGGACCCTGGAGAGGGTGAGGTTTCAGCAGGGGTGATACCTCAGACAGGTTCAGTGCCATTGACTCCACCCTTCAAACCACCTGTTCCCTCATGGGAATCCATTGTTGCTAATCTCCAGGGGAGGAATGGAGATCATGCTGAATTACAACTGCTCTTCAGATGGCAGAGATCTTCCCCTGGAGAAAATGGTGGACTCTGTGTCATTATTCTCTGCTGAGGTTGCCACAGCAAATTGACACTGAGTGCCCAAGGCCGGGGCACTCTCCCAGAGCCCCTTTCTAGAGCCTGTTGTATTTATTTCCACAACGGGCCTTATTCCTAGTTACCCAATAACACCAAAAGATGAGATACTCTTAAACTACTAGAATAGGATGTCAGTATTTGTTGGTCTAAAGATATGGTTATCAAGTTGGGCATCAAGTTCAATTTCTAGATATGCCTGTTATGAGATGTGCCTGTTTCTGCTTCAGAGAGAATAAGGAAGTTACTCAGCTAATTCAGGTTCCCAGCCATCAGACCCCAACAAGGCTTCTCTTCCCACTTTTCACAAGGTACACTGCTACTGAAGGAAGAAAATTCAAAAAGCCGTATTAACATGAACCACTGTTTAGTTTAGTCAGCAGGCTACGAAACCGCAAGGCCGTGCACACATACACACAAACAATTCTATGGTATGAGATGCTTGCGCAAAATATACAAATCCCTATTGTTCTGGTTGCAACTGTATTTCAAATTAGTTTAGCCTGAAAGCCGTGAGAACTTTTTAGCACTTTGCAAACATTGCTTGAAGAAGACATTCCTGTTGTTTTAACTGTATTAGACATGCGTAAGAATCTAAGTGAATCTTTTGCTTACAAAAATGACGTGTGATGTACTAAAATGACAGTAGTTCCCACCTCTCTGTAACTCCCCACCCCTTAGTATATAATGCCAAGCCCAAGTAAAATCGGGGCTCGGCCTTTTGATTCTGAAGACTTTTATTCAGGCTGAGACTGGTACCAATAAAATCAGTTTTTCCTGATCCTGGTGTCTAAGTATCTTCATCCTTGGGTTTACCTTTCCTGTTTTTTTTAAGTGCTACATTTGGGGGCTCGTCTGGGATCAGAGAGGGAAAAACCAAGCTTAACAAGAAGGGGTTTTTTTTGGAGCCCTCTCTGGGCCACAGCTCCATCGAGAGTCACCGGGCCGGCTTTGAACTAGCGGACAAGTGCCCTCTTTCGATCTTCAAAAGGTCTGCTGTCAGGAGGTTGCTGTGACTCTTGTGGGATGCTTGCTGCTTGCCTAGAAGAACCTCAACAAGGAGGAAAAGCTGGCACACCCGCATGTACGCACGAGAAACCAAGGACTCCAGAGTCAGTGGGAACAAGCAAGTATAGTTTAGTTTAGTTTCTTTTCAAAGTAGCCCTCCAGCGTGGGGGACCCACCGGTGTGTGGGACAATTATTAGATAGGCAGAAACTCACCGGCGCGTGGGAAGATATAAAAAGAAAACTCCGGCGAGAGGTAAAGGGAACCCCTCCAGCATGAGGGAAGGGAGGACCTGATCAGCCCTCCGAGGTTAAGGCAGATAGGCAGGTGGTGGATCTAGGGGAGACCACACCAAGCAAAGCCTAGTCAGCCTTAGAGGAAATTAACAGGCAGGGTGGGAAGAGAGAGAGGTCTCATCCCAACCGTAAGAGAAACAGATCCCTCAAGTGGGATTTGTTCCTTTAACGTGTGTGTGTGTGTCTGTGTGTGTATGAGCTGGGGTGAATGCAGGACCTCAAGGCTCGTACTTCAGGGAGAGGAAAAGAGGCACAGCTTTCCTCTGATTAAAAGGGCTCTCCTATGGTGATTGGAATGTTTAAAGAATGGATGTGAAAGAGTGTGTCAACTGCGCTCTTGGTTTCCCCCTCCCTATGTGTCCAGAGGTTGGTTTGTTAGTTCAAGTGTTTGTTCAACATTGTAATTTATGTTAAAGAAAGCACTGACTCCCATAAAATTCCAGACATTCTGTGAGGCTGATTAGCCTGGCCGTTTCCTTCCAAGCAAGGACTAAATTCAGTCATGGCCTCTAGGTGCCCTTGTAAAAAAAAAAGTATGTACCTGCTCGTTTAAAGAATTAACATGGAATGAAGAATATGTTGTGATGTTGCTATGTGATATAGGTATTTTGTAATATGGCATGAACACTGTACAGATATAAATGCCAGAAAAATAATTTATAAAGTTGGTAAGAGTTAAAAGTTAATTTGTTTTAATGCCTATATCTCAGCTGGTCTGAGTGGAGTTAATTGTTTTGTCTATAACAAACACTGTGTCAGAATTCTTTTAGTAAAGGAATGGGATATATCTATCCTGCCAGGAGGATGGCACCTTGATCCCGAAAATGTCAGAAAACTTTTGCTTCTGTACAGTTAAGGAGTAAAAGTCACATAGCAGATCAAAGTTATAAGCTATACAAGGAAAATGATTATTTAGTGAAGATCTGTGAATACACACCCTACCTTTTTAGTGTGCAAAAGGGTGCAAAGTTTGTTACTGTGCCATTCTGATGATGAGAAAAAAAATTTTAGTCTAAATTCTGGAGTCAAACTGTATTGAGTTTAATTGTTGTTTTTCTGCAAGTAAGGAGTTTCTGCCTTGCAAGAAGAGTCTCCTGTCCACCCCCCCCCCTTCTCTCCTTCCTTTCTCAGGAAACAATGACCTAAAAGGAATCTAATTTATGTTCAAATAAGCAGATGCTATGACACCTAATGTTAATATTTTAATGACAGATTCTGGTTGGTCTCACAGTTGTAGAAGATTGTAACAGCCCTTGTTAAGCCAGGAGAGTAAAGTGTGGCTACTTATAGAATACTCCAGGTTAAGTTATTGGGAGTTAATTTTCAGGTTAGACAGGAAAAGGGGAGTGGGGAAAGAACCTAGAATCTTTTTGTTACATTGTCACACCCCCCTCTGATTTGATTTTAAGTTCTGAATATGTTTTTCTCCGGAGTCTGAATATTTTGTTTACCAGAAGTGTTTTGTGAAATGCCTGCATCCAGAAGTATGCGTTTTGTTTTGTTTTTCCTTATTACATTTCGTTTTCCTTCTCCTCAATTTTTTTTTAGCTTTATCTGTTTATAGGAGAAAAGATGTTTTTTTTAAAATGCACCACGGCCTTGCAGAGACAATGGGAAAGAAAGGGGAGGCTTACCCCTCCTTCTCTTATGACTGACAATGGAGAGTAATGATGACAAGGTTAAAGTACGTTGTTTGAAGGTGGGAAAAGCTGTGCAGCTCTCTATACTGAATGG
Organism: Lepidodactylus listeri; assembly: GCA_029233225.1. Classification (NCBI taxonomy): domain Eukaryota; kingdom Metazoa; phylum Chordata; class Lepidosauria; order Squamata; family Gekkonidae; genus Lepidodactylus; species Lepidodactylus listeri. The sequence continues at coordinate 108,403,229 of JARCFY010000001.1, read as the reverse complement.
GGGAATCCCCCCCTTGGACTGAGATGGTGAGAGTTGCTGGAAAAGATTCTGAAATGCTGTTTTATTAGACATCAGCTGAATGATGTTGTCCTGAGTTAACGTGAGAAAGAGGCAGATTACAGCTGCTAAAGAGACTGATGTGTTTGACGGTTTATATTTGGACTGATCGAGTGAGGAGACAGGCAAGGTGTCTTGGATCCCCTCCCCCCCCTTTTTTCAGAGACTTGTTCTTTCCTTCATTTGTTGGTTTACTCAGCCTGCATTCAGAGACAGAGCAAAATTGCCTTGCAGTTTTACAGCAATGAATATTAAAAACAATCCTGACACTGTTCTGTTAACTCAATAACTGTTTTCTTTTGAGGAGCAAGGATTTATTCTCATTGGACAGAAAAATATCTTCTCTACTCAGACAACTTATGTGGTGGGCATTGACAATCACCCTTCCATACTTTCTTCAAAAGGGCACTGGTCCTGTGAATAACCAGAAGTCTGAAGCATGTCTTTCTGCCAACCCCTGATTGTCCAGTTGCCCTTCTGAGAAAGAGCCTTGATTCTTGATTTCCTCAGATGTTCCTTTTTCAGTATTTCCTTTAAACAGAAGGTCAGCCAGGATTGAAACCTGTTATTAAAAACCTTGTTAGAGGAACACCAGAACACATGGAAGATGTACAGGTAATGGCTCCCTGGAAGTGAAAAGACTGTCTAATCCACATTCATTCTATTATACAGGACTTTGATCCGATTAACTTGACTCCATAGGTACCGGTTCATGCAAGGAAACCTTTGCCCCTCAAAATCCATGCACTAGGTCTTTCCAGGGAAAAGGTAATATATTTTGTTTGATTTAATTCATAGCGGGCTTTCCAAATGGCATAGCAAAAGGCTGTTCCAGAAATAGGGAATGCAATGCTAGAAAGAAAAGAAAGGCTCAGAAGTTTATCTGTTTAATCTGTTTTCTTTATGTTTCAGAAGTATAATGGAAAAATAACTAATCCTATTAAGAGATTTCAGAATGCCAGACTTTGCTTAACTGCTCCCCTAGAATTGGAAGGATGCTAATGGTTGCTAAAACTTATACAGGTGGGAGATGAGCTAAGGTTGGTGTCAGTGAACTACGAGGGAATTTGTTGTAAGCACAGTTTAAAGAACACTCTGCCACTGACTTGACCTAGCTAACCTTGGTAAGCACATTTAGCCTCTTTCTGGTATAGAGAGACGTATATATGTTAAGTGCCACTGGTGACCCAAATCACAGAAATGGAAATCAATCATGAAGATATATTCAAATATTCACTTTGGTTCACTGCCTGCATGTATGCTGGGAAAAATGCTAAGATGCTGACAGACGGTTATACTGCTCATAACCTTGCTTTTTTTCTTGATAAACAATAACTGTGTGTACTTTTAATTTCAGTTAGCTTAAGTTGGATGAAGAACAGGCAGCACCACATACCCATATCTGCTACATTAAATACTTTTAAAGCTTCATACCATAGGAAGAAGTAGGCCTATTGTTTGGCTAAAATTGTAACATCTTTAGTCTAAGGCAGTGGTTCTTAACCTGGGTTCAATCGAACCCTAGGGGTTCGGCGAGTCAGTCTGAGGGGTTCAGCGGGGCCTCCACCACGGAGGGCAAGACACACCCGACTAATTTTATTTTTCACTAAAGAAGGGTTCGGTGAATGCGCATATGAAACTGGTGGGGTTCGGTACCTCCAACAAGGTTAAGAACCACTGGTCTAAGGTTTGCCCACAGCTGCTAAAGTGGCTAGGTGAGAAGGCCTTGGTTCCACTGGTTTTAACTTACAGATTATCCCTCCTCAGTCATCACTCCAGGATCTAACCCGATATCTGTGATGATCCAAAATGTGTCTCGTCGCCCTACTTCTACCCAGCTGGCCAGGGAGAACACAGCCAACGGTTGCTGAACCCCTGCTGGGATCTTCCAGGAGGAAATTCTCTCTCTATGCACAAGGTGTCTAGCTCCTGCATGGAAGGATTTTGCACCCCCTTGTGTATCTCAGCTCCACCCCCAACTTCTAGCACCAGCCAACAGACAGTGTATGATATTGGGGTGGATGGAAAAGGAGCAGATCCCTTTGGCCAAATAGTAATAAAAATCATAGGCTCACCCCCATGCGGTGAGGAATGCTGAGTACATACAACATTCTGGATGGAAATGGTAAAGCAAGTAGAGATTCCCCCAGTCACAAAGAATTTGTTTATTGACCTGGCAGAATGCATAGCAGCTGAATACCAAATAAAGAATTGTTATGTAGGTGGGGAACAAGCATGGGTGAACAATGACCATGGAAGGCAAGGAAGCTAGATCTAATGAATATTACTGCTGCTAATTTAACATGGAAAGATAAGGACTGCCCCACCAGATGGGTCTTATAGGATTCTTTAGTTGGAAACCTATGTATTCTTCGACAGGGTCCTCATTTCAATTATTCAATAGGTGCCCTGGAATGTGAGTCTGCTTGGGTATGCAATCAATATAAGCCTCAACTGTATGTGAAGTTTGCTGCTACTAACACATCTTTTACTTCTGTACCAAAGGTTAATACTGGAACTCAACTTGATGTTTATTTTCATTACCCTGTGTTACCTTTCTCCCCTGAAGAGCCCCAGATCACTATACTGAATCTGTGGGACCAAAGCATATGCAGTTCTACCCCACAACTGGGGAGGTACATGTGTACTCTGTACAATCCAACCCAGCTTCTTTTTGCTCCCCATCTCCACAGGTGTACGACTGGGTATCCCAATATATGATAACCTAGGTCGGTCAAACAGGGCAACCCGTGTTAATGCCTGGCAAGGCAATGAATGGCCTCCTGAGAGAATAATTCAAGTCTATGGGCCTGCTACCTGGGGGCAGCTGATGGTACTTATGGTTACAGAACCCCAATCTACAAGTTGAATCACATTATTCACTTGCAAGCTGTTTTAGAAATCATAACTAATGAAACTTCATTAGCACTAAACCTTCTCGCTTCTACCAATAGACAGTTGTGCACAGCAGTCTATCAAAATCGCCTGGCTCTTGATTTCCTTCTTGCTGCAGAAGGAGGTGTCCTGTGGAAAGTTCAACCTTACCGACTGTTGTCTCCAGATCAATGACAATGGAAAGGCAATAGAGCAAATCACCGACAAAATGAGAAGCCTGCGCATGTTCCAGTTCAAACATGGATAGACGTACTAAATACCAAAGGGTTTCTGGGAGGTCTTTTCAATAATTGGAAGCAGGTTCTCTTAATGATTGGGATTGCTCTGGGAGGGCTATTACTCCTACCCTGTCTTATCCCATGGGTCAGATCTATGGTCCATAAGGCAGTGGAAGCAGCAGTAGGCAACATGGATGCCACAAAGCTTCTCTACATGCAAAATGCCAGAAAACGCTACCATTACCTGGAGTTATCACAGACAGATAAAAGTGACATCTGCGAGTAGGTTGGGCAATTTCCCTTTCAGGGGGAATGAAGGAAGGAAATTCAAAAAGCCATATTAACATGAACCACTGTTTAGTTTAGTCAGCAGGCTACAAAACTGCAAGGCCATGCACACATACACACACACAAATGTATGAGACGCTTGCGCAAAGTATACAAACCCTATTGTTCTGGTTGCAACTGTATTTCAAATTAGTTTAGCCTGAAAGCCGTGAGAACTTTTTAGCACTTTGCAAACATTGCTTGAAGAAGACATTCCTGTTGTTTTAACTGTATTAGACATGTGCAAGAATGTAATTGAATCTTTTGCTTACAAAAATGATGTGAGATGTACTAAAATGACAGTAGTTCCCACCTCTCTGTAACTCCCCACCCCTTAGTATATAATGCCAAGCCCAAGTAAAATCGGGGCTCGGCATTTTGATTCTGAAGACTTTTATTCAGGCTGAGACTGGTACCAATAAAATCAGTCTTTCCTGATCCTGGTGTCTGAGTATCTTCATCCTTGGGTTTGACCTTTTCTGTTTTTTTTAAGTGCTACACTACCACCAGCACATCTCAGGGCCATATGTTCATGGCTGCTCTCCTGAGCCATGGCACACATTCCTCTTCCTGTAGGTTTATGTAAGAATGAATCCTTCAACCAATTCGAAAATTTTATTTTCTGCCTTTCCTCACCTTTCAAAAGACCCTCCCCCCAACTTCCTGTCTGCAGGAAGGTCCACTTTCATCTTGTCTGCCTGAAGCCCCATATGTCTTAGTTTTGACTCAACTGCCTCTTGTCCTCCTCTGGCGAGGGTAATCTGCAATTCTATGACACTAAATGGCTCTGTGAATCATACCAACCTGCTTCAGTACTCTCCCCCTACTAACCAGCAAGGAGCACCTTATAGGCTATATTCCTGCACAGAGTGCAAACTCATTAACTACCCTGTGGGGCTATAAACTTTGGTATTAAACTCCTGGAATGGACAGCATTTCAACACAGTTTCCATACAAGAGAAAGCAAGGACATATCTTTATGAGAAAGGGCTGGAATTCAATAATTAGAAAAAACTATTTACAGGCAGAAAGCCCCAGATTTACTCCCTGACATCTCTAGTTGAAAACACCTCAGATCGCAGGTATCAGGAAAGCCCCTTCTTTGCTGGACACTTTTGAAAGCCATTGCCAGTCAGAAACAAACCATACAGAGTTAGGCAAACAGTCTGGCTCAGTATAAAGCAACTTCATATATTCAGTAAATTCTGGATTAGTAGATTGCATGGTTTTAGCAAAAGCATCATGTACAGAAGGAATTGCCTACACAAATCCTTATCATGCTAGGTTTTGTAGATAGGCTCTCCAAAAGTATGAAAGAAGATATTCAGAAAATCACTGGCATGCAAGTAGCAATATGCATGAATTTTGTCACCAAATCATAGCACACACATCCAAGAATTATGCTTATGGTAGCAGGTTCATACACACACAACTGCCACACATGCATTCAACCCAGGCAGAACAAAGGCAGGAAATAAAAGCCACAAATGTGTCAAAATAGATTCAAAAAGTCATGTTACAGTGCCTAAGGGTCATGACTTTTCATGCTGAAGTAGAAGGCACAGCATCCAGTAAGACCATGTCTGCTGCTAAAACTGCTTTAACACTTCAATTAAGGAGTCAGAAATGTGAAACCGATGTTAAAGTTTCTACTAGCAGATCACACTGCAACATAAAGTCAAATTCAAGGTGTCCAGAGTGTATGATTAGCAGGGAATTGCTGCTAAGCATGGGTCCACAACGTGTACTTAGATGAGAGATGTGTTGGCAAGCAATTTCTTGCATTCACACTTTACACTATCAGTGTATTCTTCAAGCATCTTGCATGTACACTTAAAACATGCATGACCTAAAGTTCCACACATTTATAATATTTATTATATTTACGTATTGCATAAAACAGCCCAAATGATGTTTGTCCAAAACAAGGAAAGATAACAGTGGACACTGATAAATGAGAACAAGGGATATAAAATGGTAAAATATGACAAAATTTTCAAAGAAGACTGTTCTAGACTAAAAAACTTGTTATCTTAAATATTTCTTAGAAACAGAGGCAGCTATTTTCCAGCTTGAGCTGTTCCAGACACATGCAATTTGCAGCCACAAATCTGTAATAGCTAGCCCACACATTTGCAAGTGCTGGCTGTGGGCTTTATTGTTAGAATAAAAGTTTCATGATATCAAATTCAACAGCATTTTCACAGCAATGAAATGCAGTTGTGCATGGTACAGCTGATCTATATTACAAATTCTATTAATTTTACTGGTTTCTAAAAGAGAAAATGTTTGAGCTCTTTGTGCCATATGCTATTTGAAAAGAGAATGAAATAATTCCCAATGCTGTAAAAGAGTTTAAATTGTTTATCACACTGTACACATTTTTAAGTATCCTAAATTGTTTTCAGTGGATGAGCATGCTCTGTAGTTCATAAAGAAATACACCATGGGAGCTTTAAAATTGTCCCAGTAAGCCAATGGAAATTTTTTCTTAGTAGAAAATAATTAAGCATTTAAATATTAAGTACAGTGAGCCATATTTAGAGGCAAATTTTACAGCTGGAACAAAACACATAATAAATTGACATTATTTCCCCCATTAAACGTGCACAGCTTCTTTCTGATAGACTTAGTATTTGGTTTTAGAACTCCTTTGACAAAATAAGGTCAAGTATTTTTTTGTCTTTTTAAGGAAAGTATTCTGATACAGAAAGCTTGCATCTAAATCAAGCTGGACCTGCCAGGAAAAAAAATTGATATCCTAAATTTTATCAACTTATATCTAATTGTTTAAATCATCACAGATTTCAAATATGGTAAGCCCAAAGAAGGCCAAAAATGTTCACTTTAAACAGTATATCTGGCATATATTTAAATCAATTATTTCCCCAATGATCAATGATGATTAACTGCAACAATTTTGAAATAAGTCAACTAACAGTCTATTCAGATCTGCCAATATTCATATTTACTTTTAAAGGAACTCCAAGGTAGCAAAACATTTTCATTAACCACTGAAGGCACATCTTTTAATTAGGTGCTTATTATTTAAAGTTGGATCTAATTCTGACAAGTTAAGTGGAGTAAGACAACTTGCTCAAATTTTACTTGCTTTCCTGTTAAAGACGGTACCCTGTACATCTCAAGATCTGCAGTTATGCCACAGTTGCTATTCCACTGAAGGCAAGCTGTTGTGGAAGTCTCACCACACAGAATGAACCATGTTAGTCAGGGAGGTCAAGACATTTTTATAATGAATCCTTCCTGCACCATCTCTATACAAAAAACAACAACAAAATCCTCTCGGGTCATTTTGCATCACCTTCATTTTCAGTATTGGCTGGGACAGAATCAACTGCAAAGGGATGCCAAGGCTGAAGATCTAGGCCAAATTCCCCATCAACTGGAAGAAGTTCAACTGTTGTTTTAGTTTCTGTCAATGAAGGCATCAAGGCGTCATTTCCATAGCTGATCCTAGGCTCACTGATCATATTTGCCAAAACGTCATCAGAGTAGTTTTGCTCCCTTTGAAGTAGTTCATCTAAAAAACCAAAAACAGTGAATAAGCATGTCAGGCTACTGTATTGTTCCCTAAGAATTACTTGATGATGGAAGTTAGATGCGTAAGAAAGCATACAAAAGTGGTTTATAAGTGATTTTGCATAACAAAGAGACAAGACTAATAGAACAACCACACACAATTAAGAAAGAAGCCAAAATTGCTGCAAATGGGCAGCTTGCAAGAATTTGTGGGGAATCATACTTCTTGTTCCTTGCATTTGTATTAACTTCCATTTACTTTTCCTTCAAGAGTCACAGGCCAGCTTTTAGATACTATTTTAATTATTTCTCCTGTAAATCCACATGGATCTACAGGAATTTATTTACAGGGCAGTTCACATACAGGACAAATATCAGTGAACAACCTGGGTGGACAGCCTGCTATAAGCATTTTTCAATATGAACTGTAGCATGCAGGGCTTTTTTTTGTAGAAAAAGCCCAGCAGGAACTCATTAGCATAATATGCCACATCCAACAGCAGAAACTTATTAGCATATTAGGCCACACCCCTGACAGTGGAGCTCCCTCCCAGGATCAGCTTCCCCAAGTCCCCCATGGCTTGTGGGGTGTATGGGGAACTCAAGGGAAGGAAGGCAGTTTCTGGATCGGCTTCTCAAAGGGAGGGGGGGCAGTTTAAATTGCCTTCCCTGCCTGGATCAGCTTGGCTTCCCCAGGTGCCCCGTGGCTTGTGAGGTGCCTGGGAAACCTGAGGGGGGGGAGGCTGTAGGTGTGGCCAACTCAGAAGCCAGCCGGAACTCTGTTCCTGTGCGTTCCTGCCCAAAAATAGCCCTGGTAGCATGTATTGCCTTAATGTGTCACAAGTATTGGCAGTACTGACACAGGCAGACAGACAATCCAGGGTCTCTGCATTATACAGCTTCGTTGCAAGAAATGCTTGGTAGGATACAATTTCTCTCTGGTATTCTATGACCTCAGGACTGACCTAACTACAACACTATGTATTCATTTAATGTCAACATCAGCATTCCTATTGATAAAATACTGGCAGGGGCAGGGGGTTGAAACCTTCTAAAATAATAAGTAGTGCCTGCAACTCTAGGAAATGGATACCCTCTGAATTGGCCATTATGGGGGTTGCTAGGCAACCACAACAATATTGCCTGGCTTCAAGCCTTGGTCTTTATCTTTCAAGATCTATTTTGCCTTTTGAGGGAGTCACTGGGACCAGTCCCAACAGCAACTATTGGCAGGCTTGGCTGCTCACTTTTATTCAATAACAGTATCCCATAAAAGATAGTGTGGTGTAGTTTCAGACAAGGATCTGGGAAACCCAGGTTTGAATCTCTGATCTGCCATGGTGCTCACTGGGTGTCCTTGGATGAGACACACTAGGGTTGCCATTCCCCAGTTGGGGGCAGGGGATTCTCCATTTTTGTGGGCTCCTGCCTGCCACTAGCCAGCTGGTTGGCAGGAGGAAATCCCCCCCCCCCAAAAAACAGGGACATTGCCAGAAATAAATGCAATGTGCCTACATCGCCCAGAAGTGACATAGGAACATTGGTAATGTGGGGGTGAAGAATGCTCTGGTTTTTGTGTAAAACTCTTATGATTTGAGGCTGATTTTACCATAGAGTTTTGCCCAAAAAGCAGAGCGTCACCCCCTATGTAACTGAAGTGTCTACGTCACTTCCAGGTGTAGTAGGCATATCACATGAAAACACTTCCAGCTCCTAGAACAACCCCCTCATCCCCCTGCTGGCGTTTCTGATGGATCACATGCATTCAGCCTAACCCAAATTACAGGGTTGTTGTGAGGATGAAATGGAAGAAAGGAGAACAATATAACCTGCTTTGGGTTCCCACTGTGGAGAAAGGTAGGGTCTAAATGAGTATGGGAGTACAAATAAAAGGGGGCTGGGAGGGAAAAAAGGAAGCAGGCAAAGGAGAGGATATGGGGGCTGTTATGAGAAGGAAAAAAGAAAATAGTGTGGGGAGAGGGATATAGAAAAAGAAGAAGAGAAGAGATTGGATTTATATCCTGCCCCTCACTTGGAGTCTCAGAGAGGCTTACAAATGCCTTTCCCTTTCTCTCCCCACAACAGACACCCTGTGAGGTAGGTGGGGCTCCCGAGAGCTCTTTCCAGAGCTGTCCTTGAGAGAACAGCTGTGCCAGAGCAGTAGCTTGCCCAAGGTCATCCATCAGATGCAAGTGGAGGAGTGGGGAATCAAACCTGGTTCTCCCAGATTAGAGTCTGCGCACTTAACCACTACACCAAACTGCCTCCAGGAGAAAGTGAGGTGCGTCCTCCCTAAGTCCTTGCAGGTTCCCCACCATGCAACTGGGTGGCCAGCACTACACAATTGGACAGTTTTCCTGGGTAAAAGCTGCTGGGGAGGAAAGGAGGGAAAGCTGAAGGCAGGGGGAAAATAAACAGTAGGTTGGCTGGTAGATGGGAAGGAAGCAAGAAAAGGGGAGAAGCTGTGGGAGCTTTCAGGGAAGGGAAAGAGGAAATAGTATAGGAAAGGAAAATGAGACGCCCCTAGCAAGTCCTTGCAGGTCCCCCACATGTCATTTTCTATATTGGAATAGATGCTGCAGTTCACATGCTTATAGCTAGTCAAGACATCTGTGCAACATTCATCATTAGGCAGCAAAGCAGTGAAAGTTGTTTGTAATTCATTTGATAAGCTGAAATGAACAAACTGCCCCTGCTCCCAGTGCCATAGTCGTACATTCACCTTTGCTCACCCAAGATTTTCCCTGGTTCAACAATTATTTTTAAAGATCACCATCACCCTTTACCATGCTTAAGAGAACCTGAAACCCCACACAAAACACTGCTTTTTAATAACTGTAACTGAACATTGGACGATTAGTTGGGTAAAAGAAAATCTGGAAAATTATTTCTAAAAAGCCTTAAATAACTGTTTTATTCAATTTATAGATTTCCAACACTAACCATTAATTAACATTACAGTACATGTGGGATTGTCAAGAAGGTTCTAGAAGGCTGTACTGTCAAGGAAATTGCTCATTTTCATTCATTCTTTGAAGCCTCACCAACAAACATGACAGCTTCACTTTGAAAAGTAGGATTACAGCCTTAATCTGAAGCTTCTTGAATCCTGTTATTCAAGCATTTATCATCACCCAACCTGTCAGTAGAACTCTCATTCTAAGAAAGCAGGACAACCAGGCCTGTAGCCAGAATTTTATAATACGGGGGTCCTTTAAAGAAGTCAGGAGGCACTGATGTCTCAAAAATAAAAAATTAAAATTAATTTTTAAAAACTCACGCTTGCCTGTTGGAGCAGTTGGAGCAGGCAGCTGCTCAGCCATAGAAGCTTCCCATGGCAGGGCAAGGGGCTCCAGGACTAACAGGGTGAGGGGGCAGGGAAGCAAGCCGAGCTTGGGGAAGGGGGGGGCTGGGCTAGATGGAAATTGTGGGGCCTTGGCAGGAAGTCAGGGGGTCGGACCCTGAAATGCCCCACTGTAGCTACAGGCCTGAGGACAACAACTGCACAGGAGAGCAGGATAGGAAATTGTGATGTGTTACACTTGCCAAATGAGAACTATCTCACCCTGTAAAAACCCTGTTGAAAATTCCAAAGACTACAAAGAGAACCTACTATAATTCAAGTTAAATTTCCCAACTTTATGAAAAATTGGCTCACTATACTTTAGACTGTTGGTTTGTGAGAAGAGGCTTAAGTCAAGAAATACCCTTCTCTTTCATTTACTCAGAATTTCTAAAAGTAGCGCCCTTACTAAATGAGAATTATCTTCTTGTTTATCAGTTTTAAATACATAACATAAAACACAATCAACTCCCCACTTCTCCCTGAGTTGCATAAATAGAACAGAAAAGTATGAACAGAAGAACATTTTTTTAAAGGGAGAAAAAGAAAAAGAAAAAAGGAAAGGAAAACCAAACAAATTCATATTAGCATTCTCTTCTCTGCCTAAACTGGGAAAGGGTTTCCAACAAAATATTGTGGCATTTATTTATGGTATAAATTTTATTGAACTCTTCTTCCTCTCCCAGCACATTATTTTAATATAAAAGTTAGTTTCTATCAACATCTTATTTAGAACCAAAAAGCCAAATACGTTTTAATTCATCCACAATTTCCTGAGATGAAAATTAACAGCTCCCCCTGCCCCCACAGCAGCTACACTTCTAGAGCAAAGTATTGCAACTTACCAACATCATCTTGGATCTCTTCAGCAACTGCTGGCACTTTGTAGAGAAGAGAAAGAGATTGGTTCATGCGTTCATATATCACACGTAGGTGTGTCATAACCTAAAGAGATGAAAAATCAGTTTGCAGTGGTGATCTCTAATGCATCAAGGGAAATGTGATAAGGATACAACTTTAAATACATTTTAGAGCAAGACAATTTGTGCCCCCTGTTAACCTTACTGATCTGCAGCAGGATCCATTAAAAAGTCACAAAGCAATTTAGTTCTGTCATCTATGCACCGAAAGGGTAAGGTTTTGTGGCAGGTATCTTCAGTGTTATTCACTGTACCATCTATGTCAAGGAGGATTAACTGATATTAAACAAGTAATGTCAGCATGAAGCAAAAGATTGTCAACAGACAAGTGCAGAATTTTTAGCTCAGGTTTTGTAGGAAAAAGCTCTTGAATATGACCTGGACATTTCTCCCTTTCCCTGGGGAATAGCAGGAAAACAATGTTTTATTTAAATAAATCTGAACCTGAATAAATCTGAAAGCTAGAGCTTGCTTTTCCCAATGTTAATGGTCTGCTGAAGACTGAAGCTTCAGGTGGCTCAGAGTAGACAAGTGCTCCTGTTTTAATAATGGTTTTCTTTATTTAAAATTGTTAATGATACACAGGGGTGAATACAATTTGTTTGACCTCTGAAGAAGGCCCCAAGGGGTGGAAATGCATCAGGTCACTATTGGCCCTTGTGTTCAGGTCACTTGCGCTTTGTAATGAGGCTTTCATTAGGCCCCTACATGTTTTTAACTGTCTTTCTAATAAATACATGTATTTTTATATATAATAACCTTACACTAGGTTTTTAATATTGGCCCCTTTATCAAGCTTCTTTCTAGCCCAAATGTTTTCAGCAACATCTATGATGCTTTTGATTATCTGTAGAGCTATTGGACCTGAATTGGATCCGTAAAGTACATTATCGGATCCAAAGGCTTCAGATCCAAAGGAGCATAATCAAGTTCCAATGCTTTTGCCATTCTAGCTCCAAATAGAGCTTAAAATCTTCTGTAGGCAATGGATCTCCTACGGTGTTGTCCAGAGAATGCATAGAGGTACAATCTAATTTGTTCTCTGAGTCTCATTCACCCCTCTCTTTGGGTTCTATGTGGAGTGCACTGGTGGCGCCAAAGCTGTTTCATGCTTTACAGAGGCCGAAGGTTGTTTCTTAGGCAGTATAAGGGGCAACTGATATCAGGGTTACCACAGTGGAAAAGGGGACAACATGTCCCATTGTGGCAATAAATAAAATAAATAAATATACATTGTAGAGCAAAACCCTTGGCCCTGGAGAAGGTTGCCACTGCAGGACATTATTACCATAGCCTTGGGGAAACTGAGTTGAGGACGCTGTGCTCTTACAGCAGTCTGAAGGCACCACCCCAACCTCAAAGACATTACATTCCAAAAACTAAGGAGAATCTGTTCTGTCCATCAAAGGTGATGGCGTTCTAGGATGCTTTGGTTGACTCTGTTGGACAGGAGAGTGGGATGAACAATGCCAACGAGATGTAGAAATGTAATGCTGACAGTGTTCGGAATCTTGATGCCAAGGTGCTGACAGAGATTAGTGTCGAGGAGAGATTGAACTTTGGTGATAAGGGGATGGTAAATCTCTGCACCATGGTGGTATTGGAGACTGTCCGTGAGATAAGATCGATCTTTGACCACAAGGTAATGTCAGAGACTGCCACAGAGGCAAAATGGGATCTTGATGCTGAGATGATTTCTGGAGTTGAGGCGCTCATGAAGACAGCATTGACTCTAGGGGGCAGTGCTAATCTCCATTTCCAAGCCAAAGAGCCAGCGCTGTCCAAAGACTTTTCTTATCCATTAATTTTTTTATTGTTTTCAAACGCCTACACATTACTTACAATTTTTGCAACAAAAAAAGGAATTAACATACTTAAAACAATTTCTATCACAATACATTGCCAACTCTATTCTGCTAATATTTCTTTTGTAAGATTATAATTAATTTAATCAGGTAGATGTTGGCACGCCTAAAACAAATTTTTCTGCCTCACAAAATCACTCCAGTTCCTCTGCGATTGTGCCCTCCATTTCTCATAAATTTCCATTAAGTCTTAACATGTTTGTAAGCTCTGTATGTATTTAATTTTCATTACAAAACTGATATACTACGTTACTTCATGGTCAAATAAGATAAAAATTTAAATGATACTCTCTTTTCTCTGCTCTCTTGCAATTATTAAACTCAGCTTTATTTCTTCTTAACTGGAGTTCTTCTACTTGGCGTTCCCTCCCCCCAGGGCTCCAGAAAATTTCTGGAGCAGACTCCCACAGTGTGAGTCTGACCCACTGGGGAGATGTGGGGGGAAAATCCCAGTAGCCCTGCCCGTGTGCTCCCCTACATTTTTATTTTCCAGGCTGCAGAACTTACTAAGGATATGAAAAATAAACAAAAACAACAAAAACAAATGGTGACTCAATAGCTGCTATCTCCTCATACAATCATCTTCTTCAGTTGCCAGTTCCTTACTTTTAGTTCAGATCCAGGTTCAACGCCTTTAAAAGCGCTTCTCTGGATCCTAGATCATGCGCTGTCAATGTCCATCCTTGGGGTGTAATTGATAAATGTCCAAGAGCCAGCCAACGATACCTATAATTATTTTCTGTGAGCTTTTGAGCAATTGGATGCATGCTTTTCCTAGCATTTAAGATTTCAAAGGAAATGTCTGGAAACAGCTGTACCAAGGTGTCCTCAAGTTTCAATCCTCTGTTCTTCCTGGCGATTTCCAAGAGGTTCCACTTTGTCTTTATGTCTTTACACTCGGCCACGATGTCTGGAATAAACGCTGGTGAGCCCATTCGAGAAGGAAAGTTTAAACGAAAAGCATTGCTTAGGGTTGGCCCCGGAAGCTGTATAATTCCTTCAAGCCATTCGTTTAAACTTTAAAGCAACCATAAGGTCCTTGTTTAGCTCAAAGTTTACAGAGATGCCACGAAACTTTACTTTAGTTTCCCTAGATTTGCAATTTGCAGCTATTTCTTTGGAGTTCTTCTGGGTTTCGGTAGCTGCTGACTCCACCTTCTCCTGGACTTCTTGTAATTTTGTGAGAGTTCTGCTCAAAGTAGTCAAGGATCAGATCTTGGTTGGTTAACCACAGTTCTTTATTTCCAATCTCTACATTAGTACAGCGTCTCGGATTATTGTCAGAGATGAGGCAGATTATACAAGCGGGTCTATTATACCATTCCAAGGAGTTTGAATTACCCATAGGTAGCCAATCCCCTTAAGGGAAAATTGGCGGGCAAAGAGGTGTCCTGACCGTTTGGTTCTCACAGGAAAAAGAGTGAGGTGTTAAGCAGTAAATTTCCTCTCCCAAACCAGACCCCTCAGATGTTACCAGTTCACATAACAATCAATGGCCTCAAGGTTTTTGCATGTGATAAGAGATGAGAGGCATCCTCCCTTGAAGTTCCTGCCGGAGCAGCTGGAATGCGGAGGCAGGGATGTGAGGCCTCCTTGTTCACATAATTCATTGGTGTCACCCTCCCGGTCTGGACAAGCATCAGTACATTACAGTTACATGGAGTCCCAATACATGACAGTTACATAGGAAAAAGAAAGGCATACATATTGAGTAACATAATGGAAGCCTGACTAATATAATGTCTGAATTAGCAGATTCTGACACACTGGCCTCCTCATAATTAACTTCACCTAGCTTTATCAGGAAACATTTTGTGGAACAGTTTCACCAGTTTGGGAGCGTGAACATTTTCTGAGCGAATCCATTCATTGTGTTCCGGGCCGAAATCAAGCCATCTAACTAAGTAATATAATCGGCCTCTCCGCATTTTGGAATCAAGGATTTCAGTTATCTCGAAATGAGGGGCCCCCTCCTTCATCAGTGGAGGAGGAGCTGGAGGAACTGGATGCCATGCATTCGGCCCAGGATCCTTCTTCAGTAGGCTGAAATGAAAAACAGGGTGCACAGAACTCAGTGATTTAGGCAATTCCAGTTCAAAAGACACATCCGATATCTTACGCAACACTTTGTAGGGCCCTACATATTTCCATCCCAGTTTCCTGCTGGGCTGCAAGCCATGTATATTTTTCGTGGAGAGATAGAATCCCCCGGTTGGAGATCCCAGCCTGCCGCTCGTCCCCGATCAGCATATTTTTTGTAATCCTCTTTTGCCTGGTCCAGTGCTTTGGCTATCAATGGCCAGGAGTCCTGCAAGGTTGTCCACCAACTTTTAAAATCCGAGGGGGAAGCATTGGGTTCATTTTCAATGGTAGGCAATGGTTTCCCTTCAAAACCTCCCACCGCCATAAAAGGAGAGACTCCCGTGGAAGAATGCACCGCGTTGTTGTAACTATATTCTGCAAATGGCAACAACTCCACCCAGTTGTCTTGATGATAATTGGTGTAGCATCTTAAAAATTGCTCCAAGATTTGATTAGTTCGTTCGGATTGCCCATCGGTTTCTGGGTGGTAACCCGAACTCAGTGCCGGTTCTATGTCCATCATTTTCAGGAGCTCCCGCCAGAAGTTGGCAACGAATTGACTGCCCCTGTCGGATACCACCCTTTTCGGGAAAGCGTGTAATTTTATCACGTGGTTAAAGAAAGCTTTGGCCATTCCCTTGGCCGTGGGCAATTGCTTGAAGGGGGTGAAATGAGCTTGCTTTGAAAACGTGTCTACCACCACCCAAATAACCGTCTTCCCTTTTGAGGGGGGTAGATTAGTGATGAAATCCATAGCTATGGCCTCCCAAGGGCGAGAAGGGGTGGGTAAAGGGTGCAACAGTCCCGGAACCTTTCCCCCCCGCTTTTTGCACATTAAGCAAGTTTGGCAAGCCGAGACGAAATCGGAAACATCTCGGCGCATGCGCGGCCACCAAAACTGACGTTGAATTAAGTTAAGCGTCTTTAGGAATCCGAAATGCCCTGCTAGTTTGGAAGAGTGGCATGCCAACAATACATCTTTACGTTTGCTCAGTGGCACCACCAGTTTGTCTCCATGGAACCAGCACTGGTTTTCTCTCTTTGAGCATTCCTCTAAAGCCTCCAATTCTTCCACTTCCTCGGGAGCATAGTCCCCCCCCCCCAATTACATGCCCCGATGTCCAACTGCGTTTTCTTGAGTTGGCTCCGAGTGACTACTGCCCCTCCTAATTGCTGGGGGGAGAACATGGAATCAAACACATCTTCCTTTACACTCTCGTGTTGAGGCAATCTGGAGAGTGCGTCTGCCAAGGAGTTAGCCTTCCCAGGGAAATGTTTTAGTACAAAATTAAATTTGGAGAAGAAGTCTGCCCACCGCAGTTGCTTTGCATTGAGGGATCTCTGTGTGCGCAACGCTTCCAGGTTCTTATGATCAGTCCAAATCTCGAATGGGGTTTGCGCTCCCTCCAGCCAATGCCGCCACGTAGTGAGCGCCAATCTAATAGCCGCAGCTTCCTTGTCCCAAACAGACCAATTCCTCTCCGTGTCATTAAATTTTTTCGAGATGTAAGCCAGGGGGTGTAACTTCCCATCCGACCCGCTTTGTAGTATGGCCCCCCCCATGGCTACATCGGACGCATCTACATGGATTATAAACTCTTTGGTCTCATCTGGGTGGGCTAAGATGGGCTCGGAAGTGAAGAGGGTTTTTAAGGTTTTGAACGCCCTCTGGCACTCCCCGTTCCACGCAATCCTTTCCCCTGGCTTTCCAGCCTCTGGCCCCTTCCCCTTAGTTTTCAGCAAATCTGTTAGTGGGAGAGTGACCGTCGCAAAGTCTTTTATGAAGGTTCGATAGAAGTTACAAAATCCTAACAGGCTCTGTAATTGTTTCCTTGTTCGCGGAGCCTCCCACTGCACCACCGCCTCCACTTTGGCTGGGTCCATTTCCAGCCCCCTCTGAGAAATGCGATAGCCTAGGAAGTCTACTGACTCACGATGGAACTCACACTTCGATAACTTAACGTACAGCTGGTTTTGTAGCAAGGTAGAAAGGACTTCTCGGACTAATTTCACATGCTCTTTCTTATCAGTAGAATAGATCAAGATATCATCTATGTAACATAACACCCCCTTAAACAGGTGCTTGTGTAATACTTCATTTATCAAGCTCATAAAGACCCCAGGCGCGCCACTTAAGCCGAACGGCATCACCAGATATTCAAATTGTCCCAGGGGGGTGTTAAAGGCAGTCTTGGGTTCATCCCCCTCCCTTATGCGCACCCTGAAGTAGGCATCGCGCAGGTCCAGCTTGGTAAACACCTTTCCCTTAGCTGCTTCAGTCAATAAGTCTTTTATTAAGGGGAGGGGGTAGGCGTTAGTAGTGGAGACAGCGTTCAGCCCCCTATAGTCTGTGCACAGTCTCAGGCCCCCGTCTTTCTTTTTCCGAAATAAAACAGGGGCGGCAAAAGGGGACTTGGCTGGTCGGATGAAGCCGCGCGCCAAGTTTTTGTCCAGAAACTTTCGCAGCTCTTCTCGCTCTAAAGGACTCATGGAATAAAGCTTCCCCTTAGGGAGTTTCTCACCCGGGAGTAGTTCGATGGCACAGTCCGACAACCGGTGGGGGGGTAACTCATCCGCCTCGGTCTCGCTGAATACCTCCAGTAAGTCTCTATACTCCTTGGGCACCAGGGTGGGGGTAAGGGCGAGCGCGGTGGGTTGGGGAGGAGGAGTTGGCGGTCCTGGGCCCCATTCCAAGTCCCATTTGTGCGTGAGGCACCGGTCATCCACCCAGGAGATCTTCCCTTCACTCCACTTAATGTAGGGGTCGTGCGAACTGAGCCAGGGGCTTCCCAACACCATGGGAAATTGTGCATTTGGGGTGATGACGAAAGCTCGCTTCTCCCAATGTTCCCCTGTCCCTAGAATCAGGCTCTCGGTTTCCGCTATGCACTCCTTTCATTTCCGACCCATCCATTTGGGTGAATTTTAAGGGTTCTGCCAGCGGGGTAACTTTTGGTCCCAACCCTTCCACCACCAAAGGGCTAA
Organism: Lepidodactylus listeri; assembly: GCA_029233225.1. NCBI lineage: Eukaryota > Metazoa > Chordata > Lepidosauria > Squamata > Gekkonidae > Lepidodactylus > Lepidodactylus listeri. The sequence goes on along the minus strand of JARCFY010000001.1, from coordinate 108,384,997 downwards.
TTAAGTCCCGAGCACACCCAGAGTCAATTAAAGCGCGGACCCTCATGTGGGTGCCCGATCCCGGGGTCACTACAGTCACTACCATATATAATAGGGGGCCAGGGATGCTCACCGGAGATGGCGCTTCTTGGCGGGGGACCTGCAGCTCTGCGCCGCTCACTGCAGGCCGTTGGAGTTTCCCGACATCTGCATTTCCATCAGCTCCAGCTCCCCTTGTTCGCTCGTGGCTCCTTCCAGTTGCAACGCCCGGGGTTTGATCGGGGTCTTCCCTCGGCTAGGAGTGCTCCCCGCCACCGGCGTCGAGGTCTTCGGCCCTTTCCCTCCCCCTCTCGGACACGTTGAGGCAAAGTGGCCACTCTCCCCACATTTCATGCACAGCCCTTGTCGAAACCTGGCATCTCGGATGTCTTGTACGCTGGGCCGCGGTTTCGATCTCGGCGCTGCTTTGCTGGCCGCCGTAGCCGATGTTCCCATCTTAATCAGGGTAAATCTTTCTTCCATGTCGGTTGCTGCCCTCATCCAGGTAGCCAACGTTCCCGGGCGGCCCCCCAGCAACACCGTCTCGTAGATCTCCGGGTTAAGACCCTCCCAGTACTTCTCCATGAAGAGTTCCTCTGGCCAGCCGTGGATTTTAGCCACGATGCGCCGGAACTTGTCGGTGTAATCCCTCACTGTGGATCTCCCCTGGAACAACTTCCGCAGTTGGTTCCGGGCCTTTTCCTCGCCCAGAGGGTCCTCATATTGATGTCGAAGGGCCCACATGAAGTTGTTCAACGAACGCAGCTCAGGTCCGGGGGCATCGTGCAGGCTCACATACCAATCGCTGGCGGTGTCTTTCAGCTTGGACCCGATGTAGCCAATCCGTTCCCTCTCTGTGGGATAGAGATGACCCCAGCTGTCCAGGAACCGCTCTATCTCCAACATGAAGAAACGCAGCTTCTCGGGGTCCCCATCGAAAGTAGTCGTCAGAGGGTCGGATGGGGCTGGGCGTGCGATTGGGCCGGCCGGCGCCGGGACCGGTGCTGGGGCGGGACCTGGCACCTGTGGAGGAACGACCAGCGGGGCCGGCTGCACCGGCTGCGCGGGCGCCTGGGGCTGAATCGGGACTCCTCCAGGAGCTGCCGGCGGTTGCTGAACTCCCGTCCCCGGGCCGGGGAGGGCCCCTTGCATGACCCTCATAGTGTCGCGGAATTGGTGCTGGAGATCGAGGGCCAATTCTCGTAGCTCTGCGGTGAGTTGGAGCCGTAGATCTCCCATCATCTGGTCCAGTTGGGGCATCTGATCCCCCCGGTACGGATCGGGCCCATACGGACCTGTCCTCTCTCCTTCGAAGGGCGGGTGACGCGGCTCTCCTCTGTAGATCGGCTCGCAGTCGTCTCCCAGGTAGCTCGGTCTCCCTCGATCGAGCGGATCGCCAGGGAACGAAACCCGTGCCCCTTTCCGGTCGTGCACCCACGAATCCACGGTCCCACGACCGAACTGGCTCCAAGCGTACTTGGGGGTCCCGCTCTGACGAGGAGGTAGGCGCGGGATGTAGTGAGCCCCCTGAATCGTAGTCACCGGCACTTCTGGGGCCCCTCCGCCGCCTCCACCACCGTTCCCCTGGTCTGTCGGGGTGGCGGGGACATCTTCGGGTGTAGGGATGGGGACCGTGTCGTCGTCTGACATGGTCAGGAACGGCTAAGTCCCAGTCACAGATCTCTGACAATCTGTGAGAGTTCTGCTCAAAGTAGTCAAGGATCAGATCTTGGTTGGTTAACCACAGTTCTTTATTTCCAATCTCTACATTAGTACAGCGTCTCGGATTATTGTCAGAGATGAGGCAGATTATACAAGCGGGTCTATTATACCATTCCAAGGAGTTTGAATTACCCATAGGTAGCCAATCCCCTTAAGGGAAAATTGGCGGGCAAAGAGGTGTCCTGACCGTTTGGTTCTCACAGGAAAAAGAGTGAGGTGTTAAGCAGTAAATTTCCTCTCCCAAACCAGACCCCTCAGATGTTACCAGTTCACATAACAATCAATGGCCTCAAGGTTTTTGCATGTGATAAGAGATGAGAGGCATCCTCCCTTGAAGTTCCTGCCGGAGCAGCTGGAATGCGGAGGCAGGGATGTGAGGCCTCCTTGTTCACATAATTCATTGGTGTCACCCTCCCGGTCTGGACAAGCATCAGTACATTACAGTTACATGGAGTCCCAATACATGACAGTTACATAGGAAAAAGAAAGGCATACATATTGAGTAACATAATGGAAGCCTGACTAATATAATGTCTGAATTAGCAGATTCTGACAAATTTTTGCTAACTTCATCCAGTTTATTTATGACCGGAGTAATGCTGTTTCTTATCTCCTCCTTTAAGTCCTGTTTTAAATCCGTAAGCATCTCTTTTCAAGTGGTTTTTGGTGAGGGAATCCTCCCTTTTCCGCTTGCTTACAGACTCTGATGGGGGAGGGGAGTCCTCATCCGAGGAATTTAGACCTTCCTGCATTGCTACAGGCATTATCTTGGAGACATTCTTAGCAATTTTAGCTCCCCGAGTCTTCCTCATTGTTGCGGCGAAGTTGTAGTATTTAAATTGCAGCCCGTTTTGTTATTTTAATCCTTTTGTAGGAGGCTGACGCAGAGGCTGAGCTGGGAGCGACTGCTCAGCTCGCTGTCACTAGCTCCTCCTCCTCCAAAGACTTTTCCATGGTCATGTGGTTGGCCTGACTAAACGCTGAGGCACACGGAATGCTGTTACCTTCCCACCGAAGCAGTACCTAGTTATCTACTTGCAATTTCTTGCTTTTGAACTGCTAGGTTGGCAGGAGCTGGGGCCAGAGACAAGACCTCACTCCATCATGCGACACTCAGGTCTCGAACTGCTGAGCTACCAACCTTCTGGTGTGCAGTTCAGTGTCTTAACCTCTGAGCCACTGTGACCACTTGACTCTTGATAGCTTATGCCCAAACATCTTGTTGGTCTCCAAGGTTCCCTCTAAGCCCACAGTGTTGTGAGTAGAAATTCTACCTCGTGAGTCAAAAAAGCTAGCAGCATTAAAGTTGTGAGCAAGTCTACATTTGACTATTCTGTAAATTAGTTTTTTAGAAAATTACTTCTATGTAAAAATCTCAGAACAAATTATTTTAAATTATACTTAAACTATACTTTGAAATAAATATTAAATTCTTTTAAATTATATTTAAACTATATATTAAAAATAAATTAAACATTATAAGAGAAAAGCGAATCAAGCCAAATTTCACCAACCCCTTTCCGCTATATTGGTCCTCCGAAGAACAGGTCTACGTCTACCCACCCCTTTCCACTATATTGGTAGACCTGTCCTTTGGAGAACAGATCTACCCACTCAGTCCACTATATTGGTAAACCTGGCCTTGGACCACTGCCCGGTGCTGAGCCTTAGAAAATATGCCAACACTGGGGGGGGGGTCTACTTCTTGCAGTCTACTTTGGGTTTTTCAGTGAAACATGACAACCAGCATTACAGGTCTAGTATAACAGAGGTGGAACAATCACTGTCAGACCCCTGCCTAACCTAACAAACAGGAAGCTGCTTAAATGTCATCAACCTGCACAAACTACTTATTCAAATATTTATATCCCACTTTTCCCTATGACTCAACGCAGCTTACAAATCATCCTGAAAAGAATAACAGGGGCATGCAAAGTGGTCCTCTGTAGCTTATGGGGACCATTATAGTCAATGGGCCCCATAGGCTAAAATGGAGAATCAATCTGGGGGTTCCTGGGGCTCTGGGGAGGGCTGTGTGTGTTTTTTTAGGTAGAGGCACCAAATTAGCAGCATAGATGCTGGTGCCTGTCCTCAACCCCTCCCTCAGGTTTCAAAAAGATTGGACCACGAGGTTCAATTCTATGAGCCCCAGAAGGAAGTGCCCCCATCCTTCATTGTTTCCAATGGAGGGAAAAATGCTTTGTGGGCTGAAGCAGAAATCTCTGCACTGCCTGTTAAAATTTTGTGCACCAGCACCCCCTAGCGCAGCTTAGAGGGAACTATGCCATAGACCAACATGGCTACCCTCTGAAATTATCTAAATTGTATTACTGGCTATATTTTTCTCTATAAAAATACCCCTCAAAGGGAATATCCTATAAAATACAGGATATCGGAGAAATCTATTGCCATTCACCAACTACTGGACTACATATGTTGATAATCTACTACTAGAAGTAACTCCCTAATTGTAAGTGGTAGAATTTTGTGAGTAACTGCAGCATATATTTTATTGGCCCCTGTGTTATATAAACAACTTTAGTCTGGTACAAGGTAAAATGTAATCAATGCACAACACTTGAACTAAATATATAATAGTAATTGTAATAGAAACATCATTATGCCATGTTAATTGAAAGTGGTGGAGTATTAAAGACTCAGTAGACATCAACAGTAGGTAATACATACTCAGCTTCATGTTTCTGTGAACCACTTACATTTTTCAAGAGCCTTGGGAGCTACCAGTCATAAAATGACAGTTTGGTGGATGAAGCCAGTCACAAAATGGCAGTTGTGCAAAAATGACAGCATTTCAGAGCAAGTCTGCAACACTTGGCTGGGGAAACTTTTCCTCCACTTTTTCCCCAAAGCAAACCAACAACTTGCCCGGCAGGGAAAAACTGGTTACCTCTGTTTTGCCTAGAAGAAGCAAACAGCAGTTTTGATGCTGTGGCAAAAAGCCAACTGCGTGCTCCTTTATCACCCACAGCAAGGGTGTATGTGTGAAGGAAGAGCGGTAGAACAAAATAAAAAAAGGAGACAAGCTGCTACTGTATCTTTAAGAGAAAAAACGTGATTACAGCAGCACTGAACAGGGGAAGAGAACTACTTTTAACTGCCTGGAGAGGGAAAGTCACTCCCATGAAACCTCCCCACCCCTGATTTTTATATGAAAACACTAGCCTTAGAAAGTTATATTTCTAGCCTTCTCTTTTACGCTTTCATTGTTATAGAACTCAAGCATCGTTTAAAAATTATTTTTTGGGGAAAAAACTTTTCTACCTGAATTACAAGACAAATATTAACACAGATTTACTTGTTGCAGTAATTAGCATTAATCCAATATTAAAAACAAAGGTTCATTCCTTTGATAAATATGTTACCTGAGATCTGATTTGGGCAGCTTTCTTTGGATCCACCATCCGGACATGCTCAAAGTGTTTGATCGTGTGCTGCCTGTCTTTTTGCTCAGCACGCACGTATTTCTTCAGCATGTTAAAAACATGCCGAGGCTATGGAGAGGCAGGAAAAAACATAATACATGTATAACTCCGAAAGTTCATAGCACGATGTTATATACTGTCATTGTTACAGAGGTATTTCCATATCCTACTCTCAGCTTTGAGCATTAAGGACTAGGATTTTTACTAGTAGGAATTCAAAGTTCTTCAAAGCATTGGCACAGTGGTATCTGTGAAAGCTAGGGCTGCCAAGTCAGCCCAGGGGGCAGGGGATCCCCCGCTATAGGGGTTCCCGATCCGCCGGCCGGCATTCGGCCGGCGGGGGGAACCCCACCCCCGAAGTCGTCCAGCCTGGACGACTTCCCCAGCGTAGTGACGTCACCACGTTGGAGACGTTGCTAGGGCGACGCTCTGGCAACACCCCCAACGTGATGTCACTTCCAGGTGACGTCACCGGGAGGCTCCCTGGAGGCTCAGGATTCCCCCCCGCCAAATCATAAGTTCGACTTGGCAGCCCTAGTGAAAGCTGTTTTAAAAATGGTTTTTTAAAAGTAGAGATTTATGTGCATTTCTTCAGCACGTTCTTTGTTGGGGGGAAAACATGCTTAAAATGGATTACAAATCAGAAAAATATTGCTAGCTCAAGGACTGGGCTCAGTGGTAGTGTACATGCTTTACATATAGCAAGTCTCAGATTCAATCCTTTGCATCTCCTGGTAGCATGGCCATGAGACACTGGAGAACTCCTGCCAAAGAGAACAAACCAAACAATGGGTCTGTCAGTATACAAAAATGTCATATGGTTATTTGGGGGAATGAATAGTGGGCTCAGTAGCAGATTCAGTCACTGGCATCTACAGTTAAAGGGTGGCAAGACTGAAAAGGAACTTTGCCCAAGGGTTGTACACTGTTCAATGATCAGACTTTGTATAAACCTTCATGTGTTTATTTATGTGTTTGTGTCATCTTCCTTCTCAATGGGGACTCATGGCTTCCATCACTCTCCCCATTTCTTAAATTAGTGATTCAGTTAGTGCAAGTTATACTAACTTTGAAGTATGGAATTAGTGATTCAGTTAGTGCAATTAGTGATACTAGGTTTGAATTATGGATTAATGATTAGTGGTTTATGTAATACAGCCACTGTAAGGAGGCTTCTAGAAAATACTTCATGCTACAGCTGTTATCATATAGTGTGCCATTTTTATGAAGTAACACTACGTAGTTGAAGCAATTTGCTCTGCGCCAGTACAAAAGTTTGTACTGGAATGGAGAAAATCATCCTGACAATCTGGCAAGCCATGTGGTACATGGATCTGGCCTACTACCATTTTGCTACATTAAATGATGCAACAAAGAAAGCCCTGGTCCTCAATTCTTCTGCAAAAATAGAAAAATAGCTCTAGATGTTTTTGAGAGAAGCAACTTTTCAGTTAATGCTGTCTCACCGTGAACATGAAAAATACCTTAGTTAATCAGCTTTGTGTAACATGGGCAATTTCCTGTTAGGAACATTATTCTATGGAAGAAAATGATCTTTTATTTGCCAGAGAGAGAGAGAGAGAGAAAGAGAGAGACCTGAGAGCATATACGTCTATGATATGAACTACAATTGACTAAAATTGGAGCTATTCAAGTCCTCTAGAATTTTCATATGTCCAAGTTCCTCCATAGATGTGTCACTCTTGTAAATAACTGCCTAGTCCTTTTGGATCATACAGCTGCACTATGTTTATATCCTGCTTTTCTAAGATGAAACCTTTGGAAGAACCTTGTAACATTTTAAAAATTCAGTCTTATTTTCCGCCCTTCTCCAACATATTAGTTCCAACTACTGAATAAATGCTGCTATTTTTTAGTGTAGTGGTTAAGTGCACGGACTCTAATCTGGGAGAATCGAGTTTGATTCCCCACTCCTCTGCTTGCACCTGCTGGATTACCTTGGGCAAACCATAGCTCTGGCACAGCTGTTCTTGAAAAAGAGCAGTTTCTGTCAGAGCTCTCTCAGCCCCACCTACCTCACAGGGTGTCTGCTGTGGGGAGGGGAAGGGAAAGGAGTTTGTAAGCTGATCTGAGACTCGTTTGAGTAGTGAAGGGCAGGGTATAAATCCAATCTCTTTTCTTCTTCTTCCTGGAACAAGAGCTCTTTAATGTCCTGAGAATCAAGTAAGGAAGAGCTTGGTACTGCTCTGCCTCTGACTGTGGAATGGCAATTGAAGGCTCCTGCTAAGAATCTCTGTCACTCTCTGTCCATTTCCACTAAGACAGAAGCCTGAGATGCTTGGGACTGAAGTAACCCAGTGGTTCTTTAACCCACTATCATCCACCAAATACATATAATTAAATGCTACAAGCAGAAAACTAGGTCATAAGCTTAGTTTATATATTTAAGATATAGGCATACTGTATACAGATCTGTAAAGAGCCTTGCACCATATAGCCATCAGCCAACTCCTTAATATTACATTTCATATCAGTAGACTGCTTGAGCCCCAAGTCCTCACAATTTGAGATACTTAAGGACTGACGCAATGAAAAGCATTCCCAGTTAAGTATGATGAGAATGGTAAAAACCATTTCAAGTAGGAAGAGTGGGCTGCCTAAAATACTACAACTCCAAATGACTGAAGAGATTATGAGAAAATATATTACTACAAGTGGGAACCTGGAATGACTTCAGGAGGCATCTCATTTCCCCCTCCTCCACTATTTCTTCTTTCTCTTTCCTGAAAGCCCCAATTGCCTCTCCTCTTTTGGTTTCTCTACTAGGTTGTCAACCTCCAAGAGGGGCCTGGAGATCTCCTGGAATCACAACAGATTTCCCATTTACAGAAATCACTTCCCCCTTAGGTTTGCCAGCTCCAGGAAAGATTTGGTGGTGGAGCCCTGGGAGGCTGCGGTTTGGGGAAAGAAGCAACCTCAGCAAGGTTATACCATAGCGTCCACCCTCCCCAAAAGTCATTTTCTCCAGGGGAACTGATCTCTGTCATCTGAAGTGCAGCTATAAACCTGGGTGATCTCCAGCCCATAACTACAGGTTGGCAACCTTAGTTCCCTTACCCTATCCCCCTGCCTTTTACTGACAGAAATCAAAGCCTGAAATACTATAGTTGCCTAGCAACAGCCACTGAGGGAATCTACTGCTTAAAGCTACAGGTGCTCCTTTTAATCATTTTCAGGGTTTTTTTAAGCCCTCCATTTTTTAAAAAAAGTTTTCACATTTTTCTGAAAACCTGGGGCCCTGCCAGATTGTCAGAAAGATCCATCTGAAAACCTGGGGCCCTGACAGGATGTCCGAAAGATTTGTCTTGCCTTTTCACAGCTCCAGTCACTGGATTTAAGTATTCAAAGATTTGGCCAACTTGACTATTAGCATACAGATTTTTTTAAATAATTTTTTATTTTCTACAAACTATAAAAAACTATCCCTACAGTTATAAAACTATCCTAATTAAAGCAAAGAATACAAATCGTTTTTAAAATATATATGAATGAAGTTCCCCATATAACAAAGTTCAAAATACTTAAACGTGTTAATACATTTCAAATAATACTGGCTATGCATATGTAGATTCAAGCATGTTGCAAAATAAATTTCTTGAACTTTCAAGTTGTATACAAAGCTATTTCCCCCTCCTCCCTCTTCTCTTGGGTTTAGCAGGTTCCCTTTGGACTGCGAGTTGCTTAGGGGCAGCTGCCCCTTCGCTGAGACGGAGTCCTCTGAAGAGCTACTTGATGAACTTACAGAGCTTTCCAAGTCATGTATGATGCCTTCTTCCTCTGCTGTTTTCTTTTCTTTTGTTAGTCCTTGCTGCAGATCCAGAAAAGTCTCTGCACTTTTGGAGGAGATGATCTTTTCTTTTTTCTCCTTATAGTTGAATACCAAAACCCTCCGTGGTGCTTTGGCAGCTTGCAGTAGGACCAAAGTTAATGGTAACGCAACTGCTGTGGAAGTGTCCATCTGTACTATGTCAAATACTAAGTCTGTCATGGTGGGTGAAGGCTGAATGGTGGAGAGCATCAGCGTATTAGCCATCCTCTTGATGAAATCCCCATATGGGGAGATTATCCGCCACTTATTGTAGTGGGGAGGGTTCCTGGGTAGGGGCTTCATCACTGGTGGAGGACGAAGAAGATGATCCCAATGCTCTGATGGCTCGGAGAAAGCAATGGGTTGTATCGGTATCGATGGCATCGGTGTTGAGTGCTTGGCCTGGTGTCCCAGAGGCGGAACAGCAGGTTTGAGCTTCCTGCCTATCGGCACCGACGGTTACAGCCATATGAATTCCAGCATCGGAGGGTGCTCTCAGTATTGAGACAGGAAGGAGGATGTCGACTGGTGATCCCAATCAGCCAGGGCACGAGGAGGGAACCAGGATGCAACAGGCATAGGATGAACTCCACAGAGGTACTGCCACTGATGGCCATCCCATGGAGCTGGGGGGGGGGGGGAATTGGCCAGATGATCCTGATCCTCCGATTGATGCGGAGAAACGGCTGAAGCGCCAGTGTCCCTGTCTAGGTGCAGACTTTCGACACTGGGCGGCCGGGGTACTTGGGTTAACTCCATATCCAGTTCAGACTCCGTGAAGTGGATAGGATGCAGCAAAGGTGAGGTGGAATCACCTTGTAGCTGCCCAAGGCCTGCAGAGTCAAGCACTGAGGCCCCCGCCAAGGCTGTGTCCGATGCGGCATGCATGGACAAAGCACTTTTGGAAAGGGTACCCTTGTTGTGCTTACTCTGTCTATTGTCCTTGCCCTCCTTGCGTTTCTTGGCAGGAGTAGGTGCTTCGGACTGGAAAGTTGACATTGATCGTTTCGGCACCGATCTGTTGACATTGATGACGCTCGGCATCAGAGATAGCGCAGTCGCGAGTCCCAAAGCTGGGGTTGACAGTGAGGCGTGTCCGGACATCTCTTGTGAAGACATCATCGGAGAAAAAGCCTGTTCCAATAAGGCGACGCAGAGTCTCGCAGCTCAGTTCTTCCTTGTCTGCTTCGAGAACCTGGCACAGTGAGCACAGGAGTCCACCTAGTGCACATCCCCAAGGCACAAAAGGCAAAGCGAGTGTCTATCTGGGGGGGGGGGCGGGGATCTTGATGCCACACTTTAGGCACCATTTAAAGAAGCCCCACTGTTTGGCCATAGGCTGGGGGTGGGATGGGGAGTAACCTGCTGAGGCAAAGTACTCTAAATCAGTTCAGTACAAATAAACTAAGTAAGAACATAAGAAAAGTCCATGTTGGATCAGGCCAATGGCCCATCCAGTCCAACACTCTGTCACACAGTGGCCAAAAACACCAGGTGCCCTCAAAAGGTCCAGCAGTGGGGGCAGGAAGCCCTTCCACTATTGCCCCCCCAAAACACCAAGATTACAGAGCATCACTTGCCCCAGACTGAGAGTTCCTATCTATACCTTGTGTCTAATAGCCACGGATGGACTTCTGCTCCATATCTATATATCTAATTCCCAAGTACCCTCCCCCGTGCGGATACCTAAATCCGCACGGGGGGGGCACTTGGGGGGGGAGGGAGGTTTTTCTACACACAGGGGCTACTCCCCCCGTGTGCAGAAAAATCCTAAACGTTAAAAAACTTTTGGGGGGATATTTAAATCCCCTCAAAAGTAAAAGCGTTCTCTGCGCAGGCGCAAAGAATGCTTTGGCTGGGTGGAGGGCTCGGTGGGCGGTGGGCCTTGCCGCCACTGCCACTTTCAGGGAAGGAGGAGGGGAGGAGGCTCAGCATGCCATCACTGCCACCGCCGATTCTTGGGAAGGGAGGGGGGAAGGGCTTGGCGTGCAGCCGCTGCCAATTTTTGGGAGGTGAGGGGGAGGAGGCTCGGCGTGCATCCGCCACCACCGCCGATTTTGGGGAAGGGAGGGGGGAAGGAGGAGGGAGGAGAGAGAGGAGGCTCGGCGCACGGCCGCCAATTTTTGGGAAGGGAGGGAGGAGGGAGGGAGGGAGGGGAGGAGGCTCAGCACGTGGCCACCGCCAGCACCACCAATTTCTGGGGAGAGAGGCTCACCTCCCCCCCCCCGCGAGTATCGCGGGTCCTATTGCTTGTGTTTATCTAATTCCCACTTGAAGCTGTCCATGCTTGTAGCCGCCACCACTCCTGTGGCAGTGAATTCCACGTGTTAATCACTCTTTGGGTGAAGAAGTACTTCCTTTTATCTGTTCTAACCCGACTGCTCAGCAATTTCATGGAGTGCCCACGAGTTCTTGTATTGTAAGAAAGGGAGAAAAATACTTCATTCTCTACCTGCTCTATCCCATGAATAATCTTATAAACCTCGATCATGTCACCCCTCAACCGTCATTTCTCCAAGCTAAAGAGCCCCAAGCGCTTCAACCTTTCTTAATAGGAAAAGTGTTCCAACCCTTTTATCATTTTAGTTGCCCTTTTCTGCACTTTTTCCAATGCTATAATATCTTTCTTGAGGTGTGGCGACCAGAACTGTACACAGTGCTCCAAATGAGGTTGCATCATCAATTTATACAGGGGCATTATGATACTGGCTGATTTATTATCTATTCCCTTCCTAATAACCCCCAGCATAGCATTGGCCTTTTTCATTGCAGTCACACACTGTCTTGACATTTTCATTGAGTTATCTACCGCGACTTTACGATCTCTCTCTCTTGGTCAGCCTCTGCCAGTTCGGACCCCATCAACGTGTATTTATAGTTAGGATTTTTGGCTCCAATGTGCATCACTTTGCACTTGACCCCATTTGCCACGATGATGCCCACTTGCCCATCCTCGACAGATCCCTTTGGAGTGCCTCACAATCCTCCCTGGTTCTCACCACCCTGAACAACTTCATGTCATCTGCAAATTTAGCCACTTCACTGCTTACTCCCAACTCCAAATCATTAATAAACAAGTTAAAAAGCATCGGACCGAGTACTGATCCCTGCGGTACCCTATTGCTTACCTCCCTCCACTGAGAAAATTTCTCATTTATACTCACTCTCTGTTTCCTTTTAATTAGCCAGTTTTTGATCCACAAAAGGACTTGTCCTTTTATCCCATGACTATTGAGCTTACTTAGCAGCCTTTGATGAGGAACTTTATCAAAAGCTTTCTGTAAGTCAAGGTAAACAACATATATTGTCCACATGTTTGTTTACTCCCTCAAAGAATACTAACAGGTTAGTAAGACAAGATCTTCCCTTACAGAACCCATGCTGAGTCTTCCTCAAGAGATTTTGTTCATCAATGTGCCTACTAATTTTTTCCTTAATAACAGTTTCCACCAACTTACCCAGTATCGACGTCAGACTGACTGGCCTGTAATTTTCCGGATCTCCTCTGGAACCCTTTTTAAAGATAGGAGTGACATTCGCTACCTTCCAGTCCTCAGGAATGGAGGCAGATTTTAAGGAAAGATTACATACTTTTGTCAGGAGATCCACAAGTTCACATTTGAGTTCTTTAAGAACTCTTGGATGTATGCCATCCGGGCCTGGTGATTTATTTGTTTTTAAGTTGTCTATCAGACATAGGACCTCCTCTCTTGTCACCTCAATCTGACTCAGGTTTTTCAACCCCCCTCCCGAAATCAGTGGTTCTGGAGTGGGCAGGCACTTCTCATCTTCCACAGTGAAGACAGAGGCAAAAAATACAACCAGCTTCTCAGCCATTTCCCTATCATCCTTCAGTAGTCCTTTTACCCCATGGTCATCCAAGGGCCCCACTGCTTCCCTGGCTGGTTTCCTACTTCTAATGTATTTGAAGAAAGTTTTATTGTTGGTCTTTGTTTTTTGCAATATGCTCCTCATACTCCCTTTTTGCCTGCCTGATCACAGACTTGCATTTTATTTGCCACAGCCTGTGTTCCCTTTTATCAGTCTCACTGAGACTAGCTTTCCACCGCTTAAAGGAATCCTTCTTACCTTTTACAGCTTCCATTACTTTGTTTGTTAACCATGCAGGCTTTATTCTATACCTGTTTGTGCCTTTCCTAACCTGTAGTATATATTTACCCTGAGCCTCTAGGATTGTAATTTTAAATAGTCTCCAAGCTTCCCCAATGATTTTGACCCTTTCTACTTTTCCTTTCAGTATTCTCCGGACATATCCCCTCATATCAGAGAAGTTACCCCTTTTAAAAGTTAAAAGTGGTTGTGTCAGTCTTTACGGGCAACTGCCTATTTATACAAATGTTGAACTCAATAACATTATGGTCACTGTTCCCAAGCGGTGCAATTATTTTAACATCTCTCACCAGGTCTTGGGCGTTAAATTAGGACCAAATCCAGGATCGCCTCTCCCCTGGTCGGTTCTGTAACCATCTGCTCCATAGCACAGTCACTGAGAGTGTCTAGAAACTCAATCTTTGAACACATATTGACCCAATCAATGTGTGGGTAGTTAAAGTCACCTATTACAACACAGTTATTTTGTCTAGCTGCTATCTTGAATTCATTCATCATTTTATAATCCTCCTCTCTTTTGATTTGGTGGGCGATAACAAACTCCCAAGATTAAGCTTCCTTTTGGGCCCACTAATTCAACCCACAGCATTTCCAGAAGCGAATCCAATTCTCCTACCCTCTCAATCTTACTGGACTGTATACCCTCTCTGACATAAAGAGCCACCCCACCTCCAACTTTCTCCCCCCTATCCTTCCGATATAATTTATAACCAGGAATCACCGTATCCCACTGATTTTCCTCATCCCACCAAGTTTCTGAAATACCCACAATGTCTATGTTTTTCCCCTACACCAAGCATTCCAACTCTCCAATTTTACCTCAGACACTTCAAGCATTCGTATATAAACATCTATAGTTTCCCATACAAGTTAAGCCCACAACCTTTCTCTTGCTGCCTTGAGATCTTGCCAGGCAGTCCCTATCATTTGCCACATTCGCAGAGAACAATTCTAATCCCTTTCCTTGTAGGAAAGTAAAAGCTGCCCCTTCATCTCTTTGAGATGAACCATCCCGAACCAGAGATTTTTCATCTCCTGTCGGCTTTTCCCGAATATTCAGTTTAAAAACTGCTCTGCCACCTTTTTGATTTTAAGCGCCAGCAACGTGATTCCTTCCCAGGACAAGTGGAGACCATCTCTCTTGTACAGCTCCCTCTTGTTCCAAAAAGCATCCCAGTGCCTAACAAACTTGAACCCTTCCCCCCTACACCATTGCCTCATCTACGCATTGAGACTCCTGATCCGTGCCTGTCTCTCCGGCCCTGTGCGTGGAACAGGTAGCACTTCTGAGAAGGCTACCTTGGAGGTCCTGGCCTTGAGTCTCCTGCCTAGCAGCCTAAATTTTTTCTCCAGGACCTTACGACTACATTTCCCCACATCGTTGGTGCCAACATGTACCACGACCACTGGCTCCTCCCCAGCACTATCTACCAGCCTATCTAAAACACGCATAATGTCTGCTACCTTCACACCAGGCAAGCAAGTCACCATACGGTCAATACGTGGTTTCGCCACCCATACGCTCATTACGCGGTTTCACTACAGGAAATCCAAAGAAGAAAGGAGAGAAGAAGAGAAGAAAATACTGACCAAAGTGAGGAGTGTCCTACCAGCACGGCGGTTATGAAGAGAACTGGTGGGATTGTTGTGTCCCTCCCTTGGTCATGCACACTGGAGCCCTGCACGTGACTGGGGAGAAACGCGAAAATCCCTTTTGCTTTAGAAGATACCGATCGGGGTTGGCGCAGGTGCACTATATCCCAGAGATGTGATGCATAGAGACCACGAAGAAGATCCCATCAGTTGCTTTTCCATTCTTCCCAAGCAACAATTACATGATCAACATATTACTGAAACACTGGGCAGAAAGAAATGTTTTAAATATGATGTCATTTTGCATGTCTTAGACTTTGGAACTGATGATTACAGTTCCTTTGAGCAATGATTAAATAAGTATAGCTATGGAACAAATACTGGATTTTAACAATGAATATGGGGTTTACAAGGACTAAATGTTTCTCCCGTTTAAGATATATCACTTGTGTGTGTGTGGGTGGGGGAGCAAACTATACAAAAGAAATCATTACTCATGAACACCAGCAGGGGCTGTCTGAGCTTCAGAAAATAATTTTCTATGCTGTCAAAAAGAAAACAAAAGATGACAAAGTAATATTTTCACCAATCTTTAGTTATCTGTCAGAAGACAACTTGATATTTGCAATTTCAATTTTATTGCATAAATGTTAACTATTTACTCATAAATGCTGAAGGCTACCCTAAATTATTGAACACCAATTGACAAATTATTAGCCAGTGTCACCTCAAACTCCTCAACATTTCAAAACCATCTTATTATAATAAGAATACTACATTATGCAATTGAGAGAATGAGAACCTTTAAGTGATTAGCTACCAGGTTTATTTAATTATGGGAAGGGCAACAATTTCATGGTTCACTTACAGAGGAAGAAGTGTGAAGAATACATCCACCCATCCATGTAATGAACTGTAGATGGGCACAGGCTGATAAACTGCAAAATTCAGCTACCTTCACAGAATCTCTCCAGACTACATTCTAAATTTAACAGTCATAAACTTCCCCCCAGAATGTGCTAACATTTATTTATGTAGCATATTCTTTTATATGTAGATTGAAAGTTTGTGTTTTTTTGGAAAATGCATTCTAGTATCTAAACTTGTGATTTTCTTCTTTCTGACATCACAAAACCTTTTTCTTCTGATTAATATTTGTGCTGCTGTGATTTTCCTGCAACACTGGAAGTTCATATCTTGTGACATGACCAGTGCAGTTGTTAGAATGCACAAATTGTTGGTTGACAACCATTTTATTTTTACTGCATCCCAGCCAGCTGTAACTCTTGCTCCAAAATGAGGCAGTAAAACTGTCAATGTGCTTACTAGTGTGCCTAGGGTTCTCACTAGTAGAATAGTATAAATGTGCCTTAATCCTTCAAACAGTCTAATTATCCACTCATTTAGCATCTTTCCCCATATTTATTCTTTGTGACTTCCTTCAATACATTATTACCCAAATATATTGACTCAAATAAAACCAATAACTTACTTGACAAGTAGGGCAGGATTTAATCACTTACGTAACAGGGTTGTACTCTGCTGAAATCAAGCACTAGAACAGATTGCTAGACGGGCTGTAGACAGATATATGGAGAATAAGATTTGGTTGACCTTTGGTTGCACCATTCCCTCTTGAACTATGGATTTAAAGGAACTGTACTGCAGAAAGTCCTGGTCTTCTAACAAGTATAAAACTGAGGATTTGGAAAATATAGGAATAGAAACTAAGTACCATATAATGTAGGTTTCATAAGAGAATAATATATAGCCACAAATCAGAATTAGGATGGGGAATCCCGGACTTAAACAATTATTATGAAGCCTTTCAACTAAAACTAATATTAGAAATAGGTGAGGAAAAGGCACAGAAGTGGGTTAAATTTGAGAACGAAATCGACAGTGATATAGGTAGATTTGGAATCTTTTTTATAGTAACGACAAAAGACTTAAAACTAACAATAGGCCCTAGAAGAGCATCATTAGAAATTTGGAAGAAATGGCAACCCTACTGGTTAGGGAAGGTCTCAAGATGGGCACCTCTCGAAACTATCAACAAGGATGTGCAAGAAATTAAATGGTGGGAAATGCTAAAAAATAAAGGCTATTATAGAGTGGGCGATATGTTTAGTGGTGGAAATTTAAAACCCTTACAGGAAATAACAGAAGAGATGGGCAAACATTATTGGTTAAAAATAGCAGGGCTATATAAGTCAGTTAAAAAGATCAGCGAAAAGGAAGACCTCTGGACAGACACACCAATGGAAGAAATATACAAAGAAACAGCTAAGCAAAAAAAGGGACTGGTAGGAAAAATATACAGAAAGATGATAACAAATAGAAATAAAATAATAGAATATTTACAAAAGAGATGGTGCCATGAAGGTCAGATAACAGAGAGGATGGCTGATAAAATTATGAAAGGAATAGAAGATATTAAAGTAACCAGATTTAAAGAACTTGAATACAAATTCCTCACAAAATGGTACAAGACACCAGCACAGCTAGCTAATATGATTCCAGGATTGAGTTCCCTGTGCTGGCACTGTAAACATTCTAAGGGTTGGTATGCACACATGTGGTGGGAATGTGTAGAAGTAAAGACCTTTTGGGGGGGAATTACTGAAATTATTAGAAAAGTATGCAATATAACATTAACTATAGACTTTAATGTTGTTAAGTACAATAGGAAGCCTGTTATTGGATAAGACTATTCAAAATCTAGTTAAGGCTATGATACTGGCTGGAAAGGCGGTTATTGTTCTGGGTTGGAAAGACAAAAGTGAATGGACAATAGAAATCTGGCACAACTATTTGTTTGACTTTATACAGTCAGATATTGTGGCGTCAATCAACAAGGGAATATCATGGGAAGGAAAATCCACAGAAATCAAGACCAGATGGAAGACCTACCTAGATTGGATACTGAAAGAAAGAAGGAAAGCTATTCAGTGGAAGATTAAGACTTTGTGCCCATGGCTGGGGCGAAAAGACTATGATTAAAAGAGAGGGTGGGAGGGAGGGTAGGAAGGGGTGAAATTGTAAATAACCATAAATACTCAATGTAACAAACTAAACAAATAATAAAAAAAAATTAAGGGAAAAAAAAGAAGAAACTAAGTACCATGTTAACTCATAAGCAAAATGAAATTTTAAATATTTTTGGTTCTCCAAAATGTGTCGGGGATCAAATTTGTGTATATGACAAACACTGTTGAGTGGTGAGGGCCTGCCACTCCCACGACTTAGCTGATAGGCAGGGCATACTCTGTACTAGATCTAGCTCCCTTATACTCTAGCATCTGAAGGATCACCTCAGGGACTGGAGCTTGTTTAAGTTTCAGGCCAGGCATTATGAACAAAAGGAGATTAAGAGCTGGAGGAAGGATTCCTGTGTCTGTCCCTGTCCCGTTCAGCAAGTGGCTGCTGCATCAACTACAGCTTTCTATCTTCTGCTTGTTACTCCTACTGAAGTAGGATTATATGTCTTTGGATCCCTCACAAATGTTCCTTCTACAGACTGCAACTTATGACAACACACAGTCTTTGTGCTTCAACAATTATGAAGTTTTTCACCCAGGTGAACCTGTTAGGACAAATCACCCAAAGTTAGCCTCAGCGCTCAGGTAAAAATGTAGCATTCCTAGTCTCTACCACCATGGTAATCATTGTATGATCCTGTAAGAGCATGTTGCCGAACAATGGTTTCCCTGTGTGGTGACTGAGTGGCATGTGACTGCTGTTGGTGGCTGCCTCCCCTTCTTCCAAAATGGTGGCTGCTGCTGGGAGTTGTTGCAGAACCACAACAAAGGGGTGAACAATGCAGAAGTCAGGTTGCTGTGACCAAATTGTTGAGTATCTCTATTCCATAATAAAGATAGGGAAAAGGACAAAAACTTCTGGCACTGGTCAGGATGCCTTCTTTGAGAGGCAGCTTCAGCTGCTGTATGTTAAGTACCATAGGGCTTTGGAAGGGACGGACAGGCAACATGTACAGAAGCAAGGCAAGGAGAAGATGCTTCCTAGGGAGTGAGTTTATTCCACAGCTTCTGATACATGGATCTCATGGTCCAAGCACATCACAGGACCCAAACTAAATGCAGAAAGGGAAGGAAGAGAAAATACTGGGGCACTGGTGCTACTAAAAACATTCTCACAAAAGTAAAAACAGTGACAGCCCTGCTGCCTGCTACTAGGCATAGCCAGTCCAATATCTGAGGGAAACCACTATCTTGTCACTGATTTGCTAGAAGACTACCTGCTATCAAGAGAAGTTGCTTTCTAAAAAAACTGAATAGTGACCTATTTTGAAACAACTGGAGAATGATGTTTTTTCAGATACAGTTGCACAAAACTGATTTTCAGTTATTTGTGGCAAAAGAACAAGTGTAGGTCTCAATTCAATACTCTCAGCATTCTACAACTGGATGATGCATGTGCTCATCAGTCTCCAATTAAGGCATATTTATTGCCTTATATTTTTCTCCCCCAACTGAACCCAAACAAACAGTACCATATAAACTATGCATGTTATTTCTTGAATCTGTTAAACATCTTAATTATGCTAATTGGCTGCTTACCTTCTATCTCTGTGTGTGGACTGATGGCTTTCATTTCATTGTGTCTGACAAAGTGTGTGTGCACACGAAAGCTTACGCCTTGAATAAAACTTTGTTAGTCTTAAAAGGTGCTGCTGGATTCAAACTTTGCTCTGCTGCTTCAAACCAACATGGCTACCCAACTGGATTCTATCTTCTTGTAGGAATGACACACACACACACATTTGTATAACTTGGGTTTAGGCTTCTCTAAGTCAAAGTAGCTGTTCTGCCAGGCCTTTGGCTGAGGTAGTGGCACCCATACATGGCCTCCCTGAGGTTGCTGTCATCTACCCACTGATAACTGGCCGCTATTCCATCTAAACCAACAGGCCAGAACCCATTATAACCAGCTGCATTTTTGCTTTTAACTACCAATTTTAATATTTTATATTGTATTGTGTTTTAAATTTTAAATTTTGATTGTATTTATTGCAAATGGAGTTACCTGCCCTGAGCCCGTTTGCGGGATGGGAAGGATATAAATACAAATAAAAATAAATAATAAGTAAATATTATGATCCTCCCAGCATTTTTCTTTGTTTTTGAATTCATAAGACTGTCATTGACATTATAAACTGCAACCGAGAGATGCTATAATGCTGAGTAAAATTATTTATCCAAAGTTGTACCCTATAATTAGCTGTTAGTATTGTAAAGCTTTGAGGAGTCAACAAATATTATATACTCCACTGCTCCCAACTGCTTTCAGAAAGGCAGACAGCTTTTCCTCATAAGTAAAACATTTTGCCTAATGTTTGATGTACTCTGCCACACATTTATCTAATGTTGAAACTGGTATTCAGATTTTGTTGACACAACGTATTCTTCTCATCTACCTTCTTATTTTTGCTGGTACTGCATGTCTTCAGAGGCTGTGTAGTGATTGTCCAAATGTGAAACATACCCAGATTTGTCAGCTCTATTTTCTCTGCCGCTTGATGTTATCGTGAGTAGGAACTGCCCAGTTCACTTTTTTGCCATATTTGCTTATAGATATACCACCTGTCATTCCTGGGTACAATTCTCTAAAAAACCTGTATGTAGATTCTAGAAAGTAACATACCAAAAACAGAACTGAGTCATAAGTAGAGGGTGTGCAAAAAAAGAGAGGTGATTTTTAGTTCAGGTCTATTGGACACAATTTGGGGGGGGGGGTATTTCTGAAAACCCCCAGATCCCAATACCAATAGACCCGGGGAAATATACTGATTTTAAAGCAAAGCCCCAGTCAAGGAAGCACGGAGCTCCACCCACCCCACTGATCCTCTCTTGCAGTAAGACAAGTTCAGCTGGGCCGGCGGGAGCTGAGAGCTCTGTGCCACCTCAGCCAATCCTGGTTTAAACCAAGCTGCATGAGAAGCCCACCAGCCATTTGGTACAGCAGAATATACCTGAATAAAAGCTGGAAAAAATAAGCTTTATTCGGACTCAGCTATACCAGTGGCCAATCAACCCTAGTAAAGGGATATCACAGCCACATGACAAAGAAATTGAAACAAGACTGAGACAGAAACAAAAACATACAAAGGAAGTTACTTTGTGGCACACACTGAATCCTAGACAATATACCAGGTGTGCACCAAGTCCCAATGAACCCAGAGGGATTTATTTCCAGACAAGACAGTCAAATCCCTAGAGGATGCTGGGAAGCTTTTTAAAACCACACTAATTGAAGCCCAGATAGACTGCATTCCCCAGGTTAGGAAAGGCACTTCCAAGTCTAAAAGAAAGCCTGCGTGGTTAATAATCCAAGTCAAGGAAGCTATAAAAAGTAAAGAAGCTTCTTTTAAAAAGTGGAAGGTCTGTCCCAGTGAATTGAACAGGAGGGACCACAGTCTATGGCAAAATAAATGTAAGTCAATAATTAGGCATGCAAAAAGAGATTTTGAGGAGCTATTTGCTAAAAGCATTAAGACAAACAATAAACATTTTTTAAAAAATCTATCTGGAACAGGAAACCAGCCAGAGAAGCAGTGGAGCCTTTGGATGAAAAAGGAATAAAGGGATTGCTAAAGGAAGATGGGGAGATAGCAGAGAAGCTAAGAGACTTAGGCTGCGGCCACACGGGCTTTAAATGCGGGAGGAAGGGCTATTTCCTCCCGCATTTAAAGGGGCCGACCAGACGGCCGGCCCCAAGTCCCGTGCCGAAGCGGGCTCCAATGCGGGTTACTCCCGCATTTTCAGACCCCGGGAAAATCAAGTATTTTCCCGGGTGTTGTGGGAGGAAACCGCATTGGAGGTATGTGGACAGCCCTCTCTCGCATGCATTGCGAGAGCAGGGCTATCCACATAGCCCCGCCGGCCATTTTTTCCCCCCTTTTACACTTGGGCGCATGGCTATCCATGCGCCCAAGTGTAAAAGGGGGGAAAAAAAACAAAAAACCCCGACTTACCTAGGCAGATGGCGGGTCGGAGGCCGCCACCGCCGCTTCAAGTGCTGCTGGGCCCGCCTCCGCCGCCTCCGTTGTCCTCTCTTCAGTAGCGGGCCGCCGCCACCACCACCGCTGCTTCCGCTGCCGGGGCGGCTGGCCCTGCTTCCGCCGCGGCGGCGGCCACCGCGGCTGCTGTTCCCGCCGCGGCCACTTCTTCAGTGGCCGCGGCCGCCGATCCTGTGGCTGCAGGGGTTAGGATGTATAGGCATCCCAACCCGCTGTTTAAAAATGCGGCCCCTTTAAATCCGGGAGCACTCCCAGATTTAAAGGGGCCGTGTGACCGCGGCCTTATGTTCTTACTAGGAATACGGCCCCTTGTGAAAATAAATAAAATGGGCTCTAGAAAGAGGCCCTGGGCAGGAGCCCTGGCCTTGGGCACTCAGCGTCAATTTGCTGTGGTGACTTCAGCAGGGTATTATTCAGTGTTTTCTTCATGGGAACTGAACTCTGCCAGCTGAAGAGCAGTTGTAATGCTGAGTGATCTCCAGTCTTCTCCTGGAGATTGGCAACAATGGTTCCCAGGAGGAAATGGCTGGTTTGGTGGGCCAAGTCTATGGCTTTATACCTGTCTGAGGTTCCACCCCTCCTCAAACCCCACTCTCTCCAGGCTCCACCCTCAAATCTCCAGGAATTTCCTAACCCAGAAGTGGCAACCCTAATTCCTTCCCGGCCAACCATCAAGGTACCATTAACTGCCCCTCTGATTTCAGGTTTTCATCTCTTCCCCCCTCCCTGTAGCCTCTATTTAGGAAAACTACAGTCTTTCTCTGCAGTGGGGACCCAAGCAGGAGGGAAGTGACCCCAGTAGTAATGAGTCCACCCTGCAAAGCAACCTTTTTTTTCAGGGGAGCTGATCTCTGCCATCTGGAGAGCAGTTTTAATTCTGAGTCCTCAACTGGAGATTGGCAGCAATGGTTCCCCAGTAGCAAGAGTACAGTCTTTCTCCACAGTGGAGACCAAAGCAGCTTACATCGATCTCCTCTCCTCCTTTTGATCTGCACAACAATCCTGTAAGGTAGGTTAGGCTGAAAGTCTGTGACTAGTCCAAAGTCACCTACTCAACTTCCACAGAAAGAACCTGGGTCTGGCAGACTCTGCTCTGAAGCGCTAACTGCTATACCTAGGGTAGCCAACCTCCAGGTGGAGCTTGAAGATAGCCTAGTATCACAACTGAACTCCAGGCAACAGATCTTTCCCCCCTGGATAAAATAACTGCTTTGGAGGGTGGGCTCTATGGCATTCTATTCAGCTAAGGCCTCTCCCCTCCCCAAACTCTGGTTTCTGTAGACTCCACCACAAAACAGACTCCTGCCTTTACCTTTTTACTGACAGAACCAAGCATGGTTGCCTAGCAACAGCCACTGAGGGAAAAGTAAGTCCCACAAGATCCAAGCAGAAGTGTCTTCATCAGGAAAGACAGCCAGTTTGGCAGTTTATTCTGTGAGAAGAGTGTCTAGGCTGGCAGTGGGAGGGGGAGAGGAGTAGACCCAGCACCCAGCCAATGGCACGTGAGTACTCTTGAGTGGCGGTTGATGGGCCAATGGCTGATGGAGCATACTGCACAGGCAATGGGAGAGCTGGAAATGGCCAATACATAAGGGAATTATATATATAGGATAATAACACACACAGAATTGAGCTCCATGTCTATTCTTACTGCAATTCAGATTCTGCTTACCCTGGGAGGAACAGACTGCAGGGCTGTGACATAGTTTTCTAGAGCAACACGCCGACGGTCATTGAGCATTGCTTCAACTCGTGCCATGTGTGTCTCCACTAGCTGCTGTCTCTCATTAGCAGCTTGTTGCTCCAGAGATTCCACTTTCTCTTGGAAATGCTGTTACAAAAGGAAAAAATATATATAAGCAAGCAAATGAGAATTAAATTTGCAGACACCATAAACTAGCTCTCAACATAAAATGAACTGTGGCTGCAGTCACACACACTAAATAATCCACTTTCAGTGCACTTTCAATGCACTTTGAAACTGGATTTTTACTGTGTGAACTGGCAAATCCAGTTTGAAAGTGCACTGAAAGTGGATTGAAAGTGGATTATTTAGTGTGTGTGACCGCAGCCTGTATTTAAGATGACTTTCACTTGCACAGACTTATTTGGGAGTTTTTTGACATGTTGTTTGTTTGGGCTTTTGTTTGCTTTTTTGTTTTAAACAGTACACTGCCAACTTTTCCTGTGGCCCTTTTTCAAGTCATGTCAGAACCTTCTTGTTGACCACTAAGATTGTCTCACAGGTCTCAATGAAGACCTAATGAAGTTTTAACTTCATTCTCAGATTTTCATCAACATAAAATGACTAGAATGTGACTGACCAAGGAAAGGAAAGGAAATCCATGAGAGTATCTTGTATGTAAAATTTTAGAAAAAGTGTTCAATCTTCACAGTATTTCTGTTACAATATTTATTTCCTTTTTTAAAAATCTAACCCATCTTTCTCCCTCCTGGAAATTAAGGTGTCAATGAATACAGACGAGTTGTTGAACTTCTTCTGTTTGTAGTCAGTTAATCTTAAAACTGCAACCCAGATATACAATAGGAACATATCTGCGCTTCCAGAGGTGGGCTAGGTCTTCTATATCCATGGTTAATATGTGACACCAGTTGTGGTACAGTATAGAGAGCCAGTAGTTAGGGTCTGTCTATCTTTGTTTGGAGGAAGTCTTTCTGTGTTGAAGAAAGGCCTAGTGAAAGAGTCATAAGCCTCTGAGTCCATGCACACAAAATGGAGATACTGGGTCAAGACCAGACTTTTAAAAAAAGGACTTAAATGTGACTAATACACAGTAATGCTGGGGAAGTTTCTTATCCAGAAACTATCTTCCAAGTTCAGCGACCATTATAGTGATGTTAGAATGAATCAGATGTGTGGAACTCTAGAATCATATTTTATTTATAAGACAAAAAGGCACATTTGACCAAAATAGTTCAGTTTCCAGCAGAAAATATTGCCACAGCCAGAAGGATCCTTACAATGCAATTCTATAGGAGAACACTATTACTAAGAACAATCATCCTTGTGAAAATATTTGTAATCTTGGGGGAGGACAGATTGAAATCAGACCTCTAACATTTTTTATTGTATATCTTCCTCGGTACAATGTTTTATATACCTTATGATCGATAATATGCCAATAAAGGTCTATGAATGAATGAATGTAATGTATATCTTCCTCTACAACCCTGACAATTGTGAATAAAGGACCATCAAAAACATTCGCATAAAGAACTACCAAGACTCTTAGGTACTAAATATTGAGATACACATGAAGTGACCAGCATTCTTGTGCTATTACACTGTATAACATCCACTTAACTTAGGTACTAAACAGTGGCTGTATTCAAACAGTCCATTTGGCTTGGTCTGCTTTCCCCCCAATTGCATGCTCTGCTGAGAATGAAGAACTAACTGCCGTTTTGTATTATGTCTAAACTGGGTGCATCAACAAATTGATGTTTGTTTTGGCCTACACATCTCATTTGTGGGCAAGAATCAAAGTGCGATATATTGATAGGTTGTGGTTAGTTCTCAATTAAGAGGTCTTAAGTCTCAGCATAAGGTCATGAGGCAGGAGGGAGAACCAAACAAACCCCTGCTGCCTGGTTTGCTCATGACCAGAATGCAGCCAACATGTAAAGTAAAAACAGCTACTTTCAAGTGGTGATGCTTCCCTGTTGTAGACTTACTGCCTCTGCAAATGGCACTACAGCACAGCATTCATACTGGGGCATTCTCTGTTCTTTCCCTTCCTGCACCCTTCCCCCCCCCCCCCCCAACCGTAACCAAAAGGGAGAAACTATATCTTGATACTGTTATGATGTTGTAGCAATACAGCAATTACAAAGATCCAAAAAGCACATTGGTGACAAGAGGAAATGGTGAGCATAAGAAGATGCTAATGTGGGTGCAGAGGTTTCAAAATCCAGTTTCCTGTTCACACAATATGCACCCAAACAAGTCAGGGAATATCACACAAAAGCAGGGGGAAAGCTGGAAAGCGGACGTTTGCATGTCATCATTTGATTTTTTTAAAATCCAGTTTGGAAAGCAAGACACAACAAAATACCTGTGTGGAAGCAGCCAGTACTAACACTTCAGAATTTTCAAAATGCCCTAAAAGGTGCCCACAAATTTTGTTTTATGTTAAAATCCTAATGATCTTTTACCTGGATGACAGCCTTTTTATCAGCCTTCGGTAAATTCTTTGCTTGGTGTTCTGCCTCCTCCCATTCCCTCATGACCTGTCAAAACAAACAGAAAACGAGGACATTTTATTATAATTATATGTTGCCTTGAGAAGTTTTGTGGAGAATGGGCAGAGGTTTTTAAAATGCAATTAATCTGATAACAAGCCTTTACATTTATTATATTTTGATTAATTTTAATGTAAAACACTATGAGAAATGGAGCTTGAATTTTTTTGCTTGATCATCAAAACAATCTTGTGAAGACTCAACTGACAAAACATCAATGGCTGAACTAAATTTAGATGAGATTTGAAAACCACTTTCCATACCCACTGCTCTGCCACCACACACCACACCACACACCAGAGTCTAAAAATAAATAAAATTTTATATGCACAAGTACTTAGAAAATAATTTGGAGATGATTCTAATGAGCATACGGTACGACTGGAAGTGCTTTAATTCATCTTTCACTGATATGGATTTTAAACTGAGATCCAAGCACACAACAACAAATAAGGAAAATGACAGGAGTACTGAAACTTTTACCCTACCATTAACCTTATGAATTTTGCATATACATTTTTGTAATCCATTCTGCATCACTAAACGTTCTGCCACAACAGCCTTTGGAGCAGGGAAGGAATAAAAACTGGGGGGAAAAGAATACGTAATACAGGGTACAGTGAGCCGAATCTGCTAAAAATCAAAGTTCAAGGATTATCTCAAACAAAGCTCCATGGATTTAAGAAATGAACTTCCTTGTGCCCAAGAGTCTGTATCTTTTAAGACTCAACCCATGCTATCAATTCAGGCAACATGTCAATGGTTCCCCCCAAATCTTCATCTTTCTAAAGCATAGTGGCTTATATTAAGTATTTAAGCAATGGTCTAAATCCTTCCTTTATCAAGCTTCACTGTGACATTGATATCGCTCTAACTGCTTTACTTTACAAATGCAGGGTTTCCTGTTTCCTGTTTTTTATAAGTATAATCCTTCACCAAACAATGGATCTTTGTCTTACAAACCTACCTTCAAATTCAA
Organism: Lepidodactylus listeri; assembly: GCA_029233225.1. Taxonomy (NCBI): domain Eukaryota; kingdom Metazoa; phylum Chordata; class Lepidosauria; order Squamata; family Gekkonidae; genus Lepidodactylus; species Lepidodactylus listeri. Next base: position 108,357,980 of record JARCFY010000001.1, on the reverse strand, counting down.
AATCCAAGGCATTTGGTTGACACACATTGTGAAAGCCAGTTTTACTGCCAAGGTGATATAACTATATTTCACTTGAACTAATTTTCAGTTTCTTATCTCTTCAAACCTTTAAGAATGAGTAGAGTGAGATTATAAAATGACACCTCACATGGCTGGTCAGAGGAAATGTATATTTGGGGACCAGGAGTTCAACTCCGGTGCAGGAATGATAAATGGTATGTAGAACCTGAAAAGCATAATTATCTTTAAAAATAAAATGTCATGTAGCGCCAGCCCAAGCTGGTTGCTTTAGAGGGCTATGCTTCTGCTATCAGTAAAATCTGAAAGATCTCTTTATACTAACTCATCAGACTCATCTGTTTTTGCCAGACATCATCAATATTAATCAGGGCTACAAAACAAAGATATAACACTGCTTCCTTTTTTCAAGACACAGTAGCTCAGAAAAATTAAATGTACTTTAAAAACCTCAGTATTTATTTAAAAAATGTGATAGGAACACAAAGGAACAACACTCAAATGAAAGAAATACCATTCATAGAAAGTGAGGCACAATGATATCCCATAGTTGGCTATAAAGCTATTCTCTTTCAGCGAAAACACAAAGCTATCACAGCCACACAGATTTATAGAACTTGGCTGCTTCATGCCGTGAAAATGCCAACTTTTGGACTGAGGTCTAAATAAGTGAGTCATTTCAAAGTCAAACAGTCCTCAGAATTCAGGACACACAGCATAATATAGATGTGTGTGGAGACAGAAACATTGGAGAAGGGGCATAACAAAAATGCAATTCCCTATTAAGACAAATGTTAAATTATACCAATCTCATTAGAGTTCAAGATTATATATGGAGCGTATACTAAACACAACTGATTTTTAGAATTAGATATTACTTTAGACAAGTTAAGAGAAAAGGCATATGGAGAAGGTCAAGAATATGGCTATTCTTAAAACAACATTTCAACAATCAAATAAATGTGTAAATCAATAGAGATATACAGCCAACACACCAGACCATTTTTCTTGGCACCCAGGGCCAAATATCCAAGCCACTGGCAGAACTGCTGTAACCAGTGATGCAGGAAAACAACAGCAACAGCCATTTGCTTATTCCTGTCATCACCTCCCAGACCTATACAGTCGCCAACAGAGTCCAAGGGGAATCCCTGAGATGATGGAAGTGCCACTGGGCCTGACACCTGGTGGTGGAGGCCAGCCAGCAGCCCCTGCCTCAGCATGTGGCTGAGTGGCTCCATCCCCAAGACTCTTAAGGGAGTCCCCATACCTCCCCACAACAAGGATCCACCCCAATGCCAAAACTGCCTAGGTTATGACAAAAAGAGAGCAAAACAAAATGTACACAGAAAATTTAACCTGTAACAAGCAAAACACAGATTAAAGGGAGGGTGGGTGGGTAAGAAGGAGAGGGAAAAATGCAGAGGCTGAGCCAACCACCGGGGGCTGTTTAAATAGCTTCTTGGGTATCCTGCCCCCAGCAGGAAGACACTAACAACATGGCTTGCTGACAAAACAGCAGATGATCCCACCCCTACCTAGCCTGAGGGCAACATGAGGAAGCCAGACTGCCATCCTTCCAGACTCTTCCCCCATCCTGAACTGCAAATAAGGACAGCAGAGGTTCCCTCTAAGCTGTGGAGTCTTGTGAGCAAAAATTCTACTTTGTGAGCTACTGGCATTAAAGTTGTGAGTGGGTGATTTGGCTGCTGCATAAATTAGTTTGCTCTGGAGCCATCCTTCCTGAGCTAAGACAAAAATGTGTGACCCAGAGGCTAAAACACTGTGAACTAGCTCACATTAACTTAGCTTAGAGGGAACACTGGAGGTGAGTCTCATCCATACTTGTGGTAAGTCTTAGTAGCACACAGCTCTTAAATAAAATATTTCTATCCTGCCTTTCTACATTAAATAAAGGTAGCTAAGAGATGTGATGAAAATTTAATACTACTGCTAGTTGAAGTATTACACAATTAGAAAGTGGCAACTGGGCTTTTTAAAAAATTTTGTTTTGGTTTTTTAAAGACAGGCCAAAAATCTCATACTTTGTCATACTTTTTAAAAAATGGCATAGAAATACGTTGAAGGTGAGAAAATGGCCTTCGTAATTTGCTCCCTTGAGCACCGTCATGTTAATGACAGTCATAAAACGTAAGGTTCTTTGCCACTTGCCATGGGAAGACTTTTTGGGCCCATGTAAATTAATAAGTCCCCCTCAAATAATTCAGTAATGCTGATCACTGTCCCCTCTAAGCTGAGTTAGTGTGAGATAGCTCACCGTTTTTTAGCCTCCAGCTCACACATTTTTGACTTAGCTCAGGAAAGATTGCTCCAGAGCAAACTAATTTATGCAGTAGCCAAATCGCTCACTCACAACTTTAATGCCAGTAGCTCACAAAGTAGAATTTTTGTTCACAAGACTCCACAGTTCAGAAGGAGCACTGATGCTGATCACTGTCAAAAACCCACCTTGGGTCTCTGTGTTCTCATGTGTGTTTTGTGACTGCCTGTATGTAAAAAGCATGTTTCTCTTTGTGCCACCACTTCAAATTATAAAACCCAGCGTATCACATAATCAGTGCCTTGTGGAACCCTGGTAAGACTGCCTCTGAGCAAGTATAAAGAGCAGAGCTTTCCAATTACTTTATTCCCCCCCCCTCCGCCGGTGCATACATGCTCTTAGTGTGTATGAGCAGTCTAGGCATGTGGGTAGGATTTGAATCACAGTCTGCTTTCATAAACAGGAAATAAATGTTATTAGTAAAGATTAAACTAGAGTACATACATGGTAAACAGCACCCTATCTCTCTGACTATGCCACTATCACCACTAGGGCATCCGTGCCATTTCACATTATTCTTTTCTTCCCCTCCACAGGAAAGACTATCACATAGTGATGACTGTGTACATTTTGATGGTTTCCCAGCACATGTACTTGAAGAAAAACACACATGAGAAAACATGATGCACAATGGTCATTTCACTTCCTTCCTTATAGTGAAATACTATTTTGGGAGAAGAGGCCAATATACATGTTACACAAGATAAGAACATAAGAAAAGCCATGTTGGATCAGGCCAGTGGCCATCTACTCCAACGCTGTGTGTCATGCAGGGGCCAAACCCCAAGTGCCATCAGGAGGTCCACCAGTGGGGCCAGAACTCCAGAAACCCCCCAAGCACCAAGAATACAGAGCACCACTGCTCCAAACATAATGTTCCATCTATACGTTGTGGCTAATAGCCACTTATGGACCTCTGCTCTATATCTGTATCCAATCCCTTCTTGAAGCTGTCTAATCTTGCAGATGTCACCACTTCCTGCGACAATGAATTCCATATGTTAATTAATCCTTAGGTTAAGAAGTACCTCCTTTTATCCGTTTTAAGCCTTTTGCTCATTAATTTCAAGTTAATTTTAAGTACTTGTTTTGTGAGAAATTGAGAAAAGTACTTCTTTCTCTACCTTATCTATCCCATACTATGTCACTCCTCAACTGTCATTTTTCCAAGCTAAAAAGCCCTAAACTCTTTAACCCTTCCCCATAGGAAGGTGTTCCATCCCCTTAATCATTTTAGTTGCCCTCTTCTGCACCTTTTCCAATGCTATAATATCTTTTAAAAGGTATTTTGACCAGAACTGTACACAGTTCCAATTGAGGCCGCACCATAGATATATACAGAGGTGTTATGATACTGGCTGATTTGTTTTCAATCCCCTTCCTAATGATCCCAGTATAGCATTTGCTTTATGCATTGCAGTTGCACACTGAGTTGATATTTTCAGGAAGTTCTCTACCACAGCTCCAAGATCTCTCTCTCCCGGTCAGTTACCACCAGTTCGGACCCCATCAATGTATATTTATACTTGGGATTTTTGGCTCCAATGTGCATTACTTTGCACTTGCCCATGTTGAACTTCATTAGCCAAACTGATGCCCACTCGTCCAGCCTTGACCAGATCCCTTTGGAGCGCCTCACAGTCTTTCCTGAACAACTTAGTGTCATCTGCAAACTTAGTCACTTCACTGCTTACTCCCAACTCAAAATTGTTGATAAACAAGTTAAATAGCACTGGAGTTAGTACTGAGCCCTGTGCTTACCATCTTCTGCTGTGAAAACTGCCCATTTATACTCATTCTCTGTTTTCTGTTAACTGGCTTTTAATCCACAAGAGGACTTGTCCTCTGATCCCATGACTGTTGCGTTTACTTAGGAGCCTTTGAGGATATGTCTCAGTGTACCCTAGACAACCCTGGAGAAATTTTAGGCTTTCCACTCATACTACTGCTGTTGGAGAATCAGGTTGTAAATCAAATCCAAGAATGAATCAGAACTTTAGACATTTCTTTTAATAGACTAAAACCTCAATTTCATGGTAATGTAAAATACATTATTAACAGGGACCATGTGGCCCTCTAGGGTACAATTTAGGGGGAGCTTTCAGGACTTGGGGGGGGGGCAAACAGAGGGGCATTTGTAATTTTAGGCAGCCTCTTCTCCCTGTCTACAATAGCTTCCAATGGCTAGTGGAGGACTTGTTTTAATTTTAAACAAACTTGATTTCAAAATATCAGGACAGACAATGCAGTTTTATACTTATTTGGTTTTAATTTATTTGGTATCATCTCCTTTCTTCCTCCCAAATTGATTATTGACTACCATTTCTCCACAAAACAATTGTTCTTTTGTTTCCATTGCAAAGTTGTGCTTTGTTGTATGTAATATTATATATCACTCCTACCCTCACCAAAAAGATCTATTTAGTACAAATTCTCATCTTTGTGTCAAAGAAAGAACTGGCTTTTCAAATAAAACATTTGCAGTCATTTTAAACGATCTGTAGCATTATAGAAAACTAAGGGGAAGGGATGAGAAATTAAGGAAACAGATAATCCATGTTTCTTCTCACTTACTTTTAAAAAAGCATCTCAATCTCTTATAAGAGTTGTATAAAAACATTTCGCAGCTCACCTGAGACATCCTTTCACGGTGCTTGGCTTCAAGCATCTCTTTTGCTTTTAGGAAATGGGAATGCTCATTCTCATCACCAGGGGTCTCCAAGTATTTGTCAACGGCATCGGGAGTGCTGGGAGCTGTGGTGGGAACTAGGGGTGGGTGGTTGGTTATGGGAAAAATATAGAGGAAAAGGATTGTTTAAAAGTGAAGGATAAATGCATCTGTATGTTTTCAATACAGTACAACCATTTACAGCAATCAGATGTTAGAAGGCTATATAAGAGGTTACTTCTAAAGGAAGAATTTACTGTGTTGCAGAAGAAATGCACACACCGATCAAGGATTTTGCCTCACAAAGAGTACATGCATAAACTGAAGCTATTCTATACAAAATACACAGAAGAGAACAGAATTTTTTTAAACAAAGCACACGCCTTATCTTAAAAAACAAACATGTGCACCAGCACAGAGGCACATATTTTAAAAGCTTCTTCAGAACAAATTTAAGAAGAAGAAGAAGAAGAGAAGAAGAGATTGGATTTATACCCCGCCCTTCACTTACTTGGGGAGTCTCAGAGCGGTTTACAAACTCCTTTTCCCTTCCCCTCCCCACAACAGACACCCTGTGAGGTAGGTGGGGCTAAGAGAGCTCTTTCCCAAGCTGTCCTTGAGGGAACAGCTGGTACAGAGCTATGGCTTGCCCAAGGTCATCCAGCCAGGTGCAACTGGAAGAGTGGGGAATCAAACCCGGTTCTCCCAGATTAGAGTCCGCGCACTTAACCACTACACCAAACTGGTTCTCTCTTCTGTGATACTACCCATGGGACTACGTTACAATCTCTGCCTGTGGTATCTGTTTTCTATTTACCTAAGTCTCAAACAATGACTAAAAACATTTCATATTTTTCCGACTCATCAATATATCCATATATTTTTTAAGTCAGATCTGGAAGAGACTGGTCTATTTCATTCAGAAGCTGGAGATGATCTACAGAACAGCAGCTTGAACTGCCAAATAAGGTCTACAAATTTTTGCTTCACCATTAACAAGCTATGTGAATTCCTGAAACTCACACCAGTTTTTGCTAATTATTGTGGATTTGCAAAGCTTCTGCCTCTATTTTAAGTAGTATTGCAAAATAATAATAAGCAGATTTGAAAAGTGACATTGTTATGTGTATGCAAACAGACATACAGAGCTTTGAATTTAAAAAATCAGTTGTAAACACCTAATCCCACTCAGATAAATGAGTACATTTCCCAGACGTGAAACAACAATAATATGAATTTCTAAAGTTATTAAATAGTTCTGTTGATCTGTCAATACAATATTGTGTATACAAAAACTTTAATCACAAAAAGTGGCTGAAGGGAGTACAACCCAAAAGCAGTATCTCATATATGCATATATGGCATATCTGGAGAAAACCCATGAAGGGGGAAGGGGGTCTAAAAAATAACAAAAGGGATTCCTGTGATTACAAATATTTGAATACAGCATCCCCTTCTTTTGTCTGAAAATTTTCCTAAAGAAAACAATATTTTAAAGGTTAAACTCCACAAGATTGACCCCACTGGTGAACCTCCTGATGGCACCTGGGTTTGGGCCACTGTGTGACACAGTGTTGGAGTGGATGGGCCATTGGCCTGATCTAACATGGCTTCTCTTATATTCTTATGACAATCCGTTGTTCAGAATTGGGCTAAATATATCTGCCACTGTTTGAAACACAGTCTAAATGGCAATTTCCAAAAGAGTTCATAACAGCAACAGCAGCTTTACACTGCTGCAACGGTGGAACTGGTAGGTGCTGTTAAATCCAGACAAGGTCTCAGGTGCTGTATCAGTTACTCTTGATGAAAAGGTTATGGAGTTACCTGTTAGACAAACAGCTAGTTCCATTTCAGAGTCTACTTAGGGAACAAAACCAATGCTAATTGAACTAGTGGGATTACACACATACAAGCTTCTGAAGTAGGGTCCAATAATAGCCAATTTCCATGTGTCACACAAAGCAGTTTACATCAATCTGAGGGACAACCAATTTATAGTGTTAATATTCCAACAAAACAATAGTAGATCTGTTGCTAAGGGCCATTACTTTTGAAAAATAAATGATTTCTTATCTGCTGAGAGACAGCAGAGATGGCTTTTATCCGAGAAGCACATGTTGCAAGAGTACCACATTTTGCCAGCACTAAAGCAATATTTCATATATGGTTGGTAAACCCATTAGTTGAACAGTCAGTTATCAATTGGCTATTTGACCACAGTTTTAAGGATTGTTTTGAAATACATATAATCATAAACAAAACACAAAAAAATGGCTGTTGTTTGTAATCCCTCAACCATTAAAAATGTATCCTCCAGGATCCTGTAAGATTTAAGGGGTTTACAACTTTTCCCCCTTTCGACTGATAGTCCACACACAAGGAATTTCCTAGAACACATTCAGTCTTCACCGGTCTGGATGATGTCCCCCCACTTAAGAGGGGCTGATTGAATTGGACCTGGCCTGTGTGGGGCATGGTCCATCAATTGGTATGTAGAAGCTTAACTTTTTATGTCATCATGGTATCTTTTGATAGCTCAGGAAGTAATGAGTACTGCTTGCTCTACAACCCTACAGTACTTACAAGCAGACTTAACAGTCACCAAAGTTTTTTCTACTGGTTTCCTGCTTTTATGCCTTAACCTGGATGGCCCAGGCTGACCAGTTCTCTGCAGATCTTGGAAGCTAAGCAGTGTTGGCCCTGGTTAGTGCCTGGACTGGAAACCACCAAGGAAATCCAGGGTTGCTATGCAGAGGCAGGTTATGGCAAACCACCTCTCTGCATCTCTTGCCTTGAAAACACTATGAGGTTGTCATAAATTGGCTGCAACTTGACAGCAAAAAAACAAAAGCAAAAAACCACCTGCTAAAACAGGAAGAAACCACCTGTTCCATCTTGCTTTTAAAAAAACAGTTTTAAAAAGTTGTAAGTTCATTTAAAGAGAAAATAGCAGTTGTAGGTTGATCCTGGGTTCCAAAATAAAAGACAAGTCGAAGAACTCTTCAGTGACTTGTACAGATTTATAGAAACCATATCTTACAATGTCAAACATAATAATAATAATAATAATAAAGTTAATAAAGAAAATGTTTTAGCCATACTCAACCAATCAAATTATAAAATCATTTTTGACCAGTCTATGGCTAATCCTAATTTAGTACATGTTAAAATCTAAACCTCCTTCACTAAGACAGCATTACCAGGGTAACTGGTAACACAAACTTCACAGGCATCTAGAGGTTAGAGCCCATGATACTAGTAATAAGTTGCACAGCATCTCTCCACTCTGTACTGTTTTGTGGCTTTTCACCTTAGGTGTGCAGATATCAAAATGGTAATAGAGAACAAAGAAGCCTTAATTAGAGATAAAGGCTAAAGTACATGAGATGACCTATGTGCTTAACTCTTAACTTTTAGAGCAAGCAAAGCTTGCAATGAGAAGAGCTGATGTTTCTACTACTTACCTCCCCAGGAGCTCCTACCCACACACCATATGTTTTTCACAGGGGACCTCACTTCTAGCATCAGAATTTGACTAAGAGAAAAAGTACCAGGGTGAGGGAGTTTAATTTCCCACCTCTGGCTTCATATGTGACTGGGACAGATCCAAGTTTAAATAGACAGGTCTCCCATTGTCATGTTCAGTTTAACCCGAAGATAACCAAACAAGCTTTTTGTATAGTTATTTGGAACAGCAGCAGTAGAAGCGGTAGTGGGGAATATTCTAAAAGAAGATGCACTAATGTAGGGAATTGAATGCTGTAGTCTCAGTTTTAGACTCTCTGCCATTCAACGTGTTAACTTCAGCCATTTGGACTAAAAGCAATCTGTACAATCCTAATGTGGTTTGCTGGTGCGTAGACTGAATCCAACCAAGACAGAGGTTACGTGGCTGGGTGGGGGGAATTCAGAGATGGGACGCACCAGCACAAACTGTCAGGAGTTTGGATGTGGTTCTGTATGTCTCCTAAGCAATGGAGGCTCAGACCATAAATGTTACCAAGCTGGCTTTTTCCCAGCTACGCCAGGTGAAGCAACTGGCCCCCTTCCTGTGTTGCCCCTACCTAGCCACGGTAATCCATGCAACAGTCACCTACAGATTGGACTACTGTAACTCACGCTGTGTTGGCCTATGTCAGAGCCCCGCAGTAATCAGCTCCCAAAAACTTTCAATCAAAAGAGTAAAGTTTATTGAGTACAGTAAAGGCACGTCTTCTGTGCATATATTCAGTGTTAGAAGTGACCAAAAGCACGCACAGCAAGTAATTATACACAATTGAAGGGAGGGTCCCCTGACAGCCTAGAGCCAATTAAGGATGAAGCAAAAGCCCACTGAACCTAATGGGTCTGCATTCCCACAGGAAAGTTACAGCAAGGTACCAAGGTCAGAGGCTGCAGTTAATATGATAAGGAGAACACTGAAGAAATGAAAATTAAGATTCCATTCCAGGAGCAGGCTCCCCCCCCAGTCTCATGGCAGCTAAGACAGAGGCTTAGTTGACAGCCTACTCTTGAGACTGACCCAGAAACTCCAACTGGTATAGAATGCGCAAGTCCTGACTGGGATGCATCAGCTGTACTGGCTACCAGTGGAGTAAGGTCCAAGGTTTTGGTATTCACTTTTAAGGCCTTGTGCTGTCAGGGACCCATGTATCTACAGGACTGTTTCCTCTGGTATGTATCCCGAAGAGTGCTACGCTCTGCAGAGAACAACCTGCTGGTGATCCCCAGCCCAAAAGACGTCCAGCTGTCCTCAATCAGAGCCAGGGCCTTTGCTGCCCTAGCTCCTACTTACTGGAACTCTCTGCTGAATAACAGCTGTGCCCTGCAGGCCTTGATGCAGTTCTGCAGGGCCTGCAAGGCAGCGATGTTCCACTAGGCTTTTGGTTGAGATCAGTCATGGGAATCATCTTTCTGGCACTCCCCTCTTCCCCTTTCCTGCTTCTTCTCCACCGTTCCTGCAAGGCAGTAACACAATTGGAATATGCACCATCTGAGAGAATGTATTACTTATGTATTACTTAGATTGTTTTCTTATTATTTATGAATGTTCTTATCCCTTGATGTCTACCACCCTGAGCTCTGTGTACGCAGTTGATGGTGGTTTATAACTTTAAATTATAAATAAAGGACTCAATGGAATCTGCATGTTCATAAGCAATAGTTACCACTGAATATCAGCTGTGGAGGGCAGCAATAGGGGGAGCCTTTGTTCCCCCACTTCTGGTTGTTTTGGGGCATATGGTTAGCCTTTGTAAGAAAAACAGATGCTAGGATGCATGGACCATTAGTTTGATCCAGCCAGCTCTTTTTATACAATATGTTCTAATCACATCACTCTGTATAAATTTCACAAAAAGTATTTTATATGGCAACACAGTTTAACAATCTGTTGTAATAATCCAACTGCACCATTCAAGTGTCTGTCAGCAGTAATTAACAGAGTCATCAATTTTAATTCTTGTGCTCAAACTGGCCTCCATTAAAGGCTGTTACTGAGAAATTAGAGAACGAACATTCCTATTGGGAAAAATACTTATGCACAAGAAACAAAATGTTCTTGTACATAATCACTTTCCTACACTGATTCAACAGTGGGTGAATTACCACTAGAAATTCTGGTGCTTTATATCTGTACTACATGAATTGACTGGTTATTTTAGGGGGGAAATTATTTCAGGTTTACCAACTAATTCTATTTTAGACAAGACATATAAGCAATGGGCGGTCCCTTTTGCCTCTAGTTTAGTGAACTGATTCTTGGAAGGTTCTATCGGCCTTCACTGTTGAACCTTCCATCCTCAAACCACCCATCAGGCAAAGACCCGTAGTTTGTATGGCCTAGTGGCTCAGGTTTTTGTGGCTACCATATTAAACTGCTGTGCCATCTGTTTTGTTTACAGCTCAGTTTAAAGCTGTTTTAATTATTTATTATGGATGATTTTTATGAAGTGTTTAAATTCTTACTGTGAAATGTTTTAACATTTGCTGTCATCTGCTCTGAGCCCGTTTGCAGGGAGGGAGGAATATAAGCTGAAATAAATAAATATTATATGCAGTCAAGGCTGGAATACTTTTTTCCAGTGATTTATTAATGTAAACTGGTACACCGGTGACATCTTTATCATATTTTCTGGTTTGAATAACCTTCAAGAATTTGTCTCATGAATTAATACCATACATGATATTACTAAATTTCCACGTCAGCATGACAAAAGTGCTACCTTCCTTGGATATTGAGGGGTTAGAGGGGGAAAAATACCCCCTTAATTATACTTTATACATGAAACCCATTTATAGGAATTCACTGTTACATTATAATAATGTTCATCCTACTAGATTATGTAGCAATCTTCCATATTGCCAGAATTTGAAGTTTAAAAGAAATTCCTTAACTTTACATGAATATTACATTCAGAAAAGGAGATAAGGTAAACAACTTTCAGACAGAGGTTATCCACAAGGAATACTTCAGGATGCTGATATTAGAGCTGAACAAATACCCAGTTGTGAGCTGCTTCTAGAAAAAACTAAATCTGTTAAGAATCACATTTCTTATGTTTTTCAATAAAGACAGCTGTCCTATTTCACCCAAAGAATAATATAGAATAATAAGTCTTTGAAAAACTAAGAATTTTAGAGAGTTTTCACTCATTCTGATACCAACCACATGACAAGAAAAAAGATAACAAGTCTTAGGTCATTATAACCATGGTGGATGTTTTGTTTGGTCTCTTTCTTGTGAGATAGAATGTTTTGAACATCCAATTGTAACCTAGCAAGGCATACCATATGCTCTTATGAACTTTATGATCATAAGCTTGAACTTTGGGTTGCTATGCTTCAAAGGACGAAATGCACTCTTTATTGCGGTAAGAGGCTCCAGTCCACGGCAGGAAGCACACCCACAATAGTTCACACTAAGTCAGAGACAAGAACTCCATTTCAAAAGGGTTCTTCTGTCTCCTTGCGCTAGGCAATTCACACCTTCCCCCAAAGTTCCTGCAAAGATTATGCTAAGTGAAGTTACCTGGCAACTAATCGTTCACACATTGAGTGACCAAGCCAAAGCCATCAAGAGACAATGGAATGGCGCCATGACTCCTAGCAAGCTTGCCCAGGTGTCAGTTCCTGATTAGCATTTAGTATTATAATATTGACCTCTCCTTCACATCTCCTCCCCTTTTTCCTTGACCAATGGTAGGGTCAGTGGGGACGGACTACCTGGTAGGTGTGTTAGTGGGATGTGGTCAGCGCAGCCCGCCCCAATACCACCTGATAAAAGATCTTGCACATCATACAATCGCTCTCTTGAGCTTCCACTATCTGCTTTTACTCCCCTTATGCCCAGCTTGCTATATCAATACCCTGCCTCCATCTTTAATCTCTGAGTCTGCAGCCAGAGAGAAGTGCATTTCTGCCGGTTCAGATCATGTCCCCCATTTTTCCTTTCTACCCCTCAATCTTCTTTTGGAAAAGGATCACCCATCTCCAGGACAGGTAAAGTATCGCCCAATCAACGAATCTCCTGCTCATGCAACAGTGCTATTTTCTGTCTAAGTTTCTTAGGTCTTGTGTGTATGCGTGTATGATTCTGTTTTTGTATGCTTGAGAACATTTTGCAAGTAAACATCATTTAAATGGACCATTCCGCCTCAGTGCCTATTTTCTGGGAACTCCTGGAAGGGGCGGGACCTTGGTATAGTTGGCAAAGAAGGACTGTTCCCGGAGGCACTCAAGGCTGCGATGGTCCGCCCTCTCCTTAAAAAACCATCTCTGGACCCGGCTGTTTTGGCCAACTATCGGCCGGTGCCCAACCTACCCTATTTGGGTAAGGTCTTAGAGAGGGCGGTGGTGGTTCAGTTACAGGGTTTCATGGATGACACCTCCATGCTTGACCCGTATCAGTCCGGGTTCCGACCGGGTCATGGGACGGAGTCGGTTCTGGTCGCCCTCACGGATGACCTCCGAAGACATCTGGATCGAGGTGGCACGGTGGCACTGGTGTTGTTAGATCTGTCGGCAGCATCTGATGTCGTCGACCACCAGTTGTTGATCCACCGCCTCGCCGATGCTGGGATACGGGGGCTCGCTTTACAATGGCTTGCCTCCTTCCTGCAAGATCGGGGACACAGGGTTGCGCTTGGGGGACAGACCTCTCAGAGGCACCCACTGGTGTGTGGTGTGCCTCAAGGGGCGGTCTTGTCCCCGATGTTATTTAACATCTATTTGCGCTCCCTTGCCCAGATTGTCTGGAGGCATGGGCTGGGGTGTCATCAATATGCCGATGACACCCAGCTCTATCTGTTGTTGGGCGGCCGGTCCGGCTCCTCCCCCGATTACCTGGAACGAGCACTGCAGGAGGTTGCGGGCTGGCTTAGACTGAGTCGACTGAAATTGAATCCTCTGAAGACGGAGGTCCTGTGCTTGAGTCGGACCGGAACGGGGTTGGGGCACCCACTTCCGTCCTTCGGTGGGGCGCCACTGGTGTCAGCTCCGAGGGTCAGGAGTTTGGGTGTGCTCCTGGACTCCTCTCTGACGATGGAGGCCCAGGTAGCAGCCACTGCCAAAGCAGCCTTCTTCCATCTACGGCTGACTAGGCAGTTGGCCCCCTTCCTCGAACGTGAAGACCTAGCTACAGTGATCCATGCTATGGTCACCTCACGTCTTGATCACTGCAACGCTCTCTACTTGGGGCTGCCCTTGTCCCAGATCCGGAGGCTGCAGCTGGTGCAGAATGCTGCGGCCAGGCTTCTGATGGGTCTCTCTTCGCGGGACCACATCTGGCCTGTGCTGCAGCGACTGCACTGGCTGCCTATAGCATACTGGATCAGGTTCAAGGTGCTGGTGTTAACCTTTAAAGCCCTTTATGGTCAGGGGCCCGCCTACCTGAGGGACCGCCTTTCCCCATATAGGCCCCAGAGGCTACTGAGGTCGGGCACCCAAAATCGCCTGACTTGCCCCAGTCCGAAGGAAGCCCGGTTGTCTTGTACTAGGGCCAGGGCGTTCTCAGTGGCGGCCCCTTACTGGTGGAATGAGCTCCCAGATAACATCAGGGCCCTGCGGGATCTGTTTCAGTTCCGCAGGGCCTGTAAGATGGAGCTCTTCCGCCAGGCTTTCAAATAGGGGCTGCCGCTGGGGAGAAAGCCGATTATACCATCTCCCTGGCCCTGTTGATCACATCCTGCTGCAGTTAACCACCGGAGCCCTAGGAAGTCGCCATCTTGCGGTATTTAATTTTAGCGCTGGTTTAATTATTTAAATGTTTTAATCTGTAAACTGTTTTTATGCTTTTATATGTTGTAAGCCGCCTTGAGTCGGTTGTAAAACTGACAAGGCGGGATATAAATGGAACAAATAAATAAATAAATAAGAATCCGGTTATCTGCCAATTGCTAAACTAAATTAAAGCAATTTGGCTAACACAAAGGATCACAGCAAGTTTGAGTTGTACCATTTCTCTAATCGTAATACCAAACCTGTCACATATGTAATCGAATGTTTATGTGGCTTAATATATATGTGTATGAGCATGTGCTCTAATAAAACATTTGTAGTGGAACATCTCTCTCACATTTGAACTATAGCTATAGAAACACCACTTGGTGCACATTTTGTAAACAAAAAAGTAAACATGTTGATTTGCTGGGGAGGGTGTCACTAAAAAATACTTCACATCCTTTTAATAGAATGGCTCTCCATAAATTGTTACACAAGGAGTTGCAACAGATTTATAGGCTTTATACATTAACTATATTTCTTGATGAGGAATATAGCACAACAGCAACTTTTTAATTGTCTTTTTCCCTATGTAATCTTGCTTTTCTGTATGACCCTAATTTTGTCTGTATTTTTGTATGATGCACGTAATCAGTTATGTTCCCTTTTTCCTTCAAATTACACACACACACACACGAATATAAACACATGCTCGCACACGCACACACTTATTTTTTTCTAGCCCGCCTTCCCTTGCATGGCAAGCAAGGCTCAGGGCAGGTACAACAAAACACAACCACAATATAACAATATAATATAAATATAATACATTTCAATAAAACAATCAGCAATATCAGTAAATTATTAAAATCCAGTTACAAAATCATTTCATTTGTTGCGCCAATCCAGCTATTTCTGAGGCCGCTCCATATATGTATGTATTGGATGGTAAACCAATGGTGCGGGAAGAGGGAGGATGAGAAAATATCAGATAAAATGAAGATGTGCTTGAAATGTGCTGGGGAGGCCAATACTGGCAGAGCTCCGCTGCCTCAACCAGAGGCCTGGTGGAACATCTCTGTTTTACAGGCCCTGCAAAACTGTAATAAGTCCTGCAGGGCCCGGATCTCACCTGGGAGAGTGTTCCACCAGGCTGGTGCCAGGGCCGAGAAGGTTCTGGCTCTGGTTGAGGCTAAGTGAACCTCCTTTGGGCTGGGGGACAGCAGCATAATGCTCTTTGAGGGACATACCAAGAAAGACAGTCCTGAAGTTCACAATACTTTTACAGGGCTTTTAACATAAAAGCCTGAATGTGCTTGCAAGAAGTTTTTCTGCTGTTGTTGATTGCTGTCTCGAGAGAAAATGTAAGGCCAAGGACAAAGGTGTAAAACCTGTAAAAATGAAAGGCTGCTCCTGAAAAAAAAGAGCCAGACACTGACCCCTAAAGGGTTAAATTCGTATGCAGAATTGCATCTAGGAATGTGCATTCAGCTTCCCCAAACTGAAAAAAATATCGAACAAATACCTCATTGGTATTTATTTGATATTCCTAAAGCTGAATGCACATTCAGGGAACTTTTTTGACTACTGAATACAATTTCCTGAATTTATTTGGCTTTTTCAGCTTTCAGATAGTGGAATGCCGACTTCCCTCCCCTTGTGGCTTCCCTAGTCAATTTCACTCCTCACCAGTCAGCTGTGGGAGTGAAACTGACCAGGGAAAGCTTCCTCTCTGCCTTCAATTCTCCAGCAGGAAGTGCAGGCAGAGAGCCCAGCCATGTTTAAATGTCTTTCTTTCCCTCTCCCAGTTCAGGAACGGAAAGAAAGGCATTTAAACATGCCTGCCCTGTCTGCCTGTACTTCTCTAGCCACCCTGCAGCTGTGAGGCAGCTGGAGAAGAGCAGGCAGGGAGCCCAGGCATCTTGCCTTGCCTTCCCTTGGCTTCCTAAGCCAGCCACTGCAGGGGGTCAGCTGGGGAAGCAAATGGCAGGCATGGAAATATGCCTCCTTCTCTCCCTGATCCTCTCCCTGGCTGCTGAGAAACTCAGAGAGGGAAGGAAAAGAGACAAGCCAAGGTCAGGCATGGAAACATGCCTGGGCTCCCTGCCTGCCCTTTTCCAATTGCCCCGCAGCCACGGGCCCCTGGAGAAGGGCAGGCAGGGAATCCAGGCATGTTTAAATGCCTTTCCCTCTTTCCCTTGGCTTCCCCAGGTGGGCAGGCATGGAGACATGCCTTCTTCCCTCCCTGAGCCTCTCTTGCTGTGGAAAAACTTAGGGAGGGAAGGAAAAGACAGAGAATGCATGTTTAAATGCCTTTCTTTCTCTTCCCAATCTAATTATTGCATTGATGTGCAAGGCCCTGACCAAAGGAAGAAAAGCTTTAGCTAGTGTGATATCCAGATAGGTTCCAATAAATGAGACCTTCTGGGTCAGCTGAAGCCATGAATTTTTGTTATTAATTACCAAGCTGAACTCTTGGCATGTTTGCATAATTAGAGAGAACTGTACCTCCAGTTCCTGACAGGAGGGAGCTGTAATCAGCCAGTCACCTAGAAAACAACCCTTAGTTCATAAGTATACCACGACTGCAACACATTTAGAAAAAACTCATGGGGCAGTTGAAAGCCCAAATGGGAAGGCTGTATACCAATATGAAATATAGTTGTATTTAAAATGTAAGAACTTGTGATAAGCTGGATAAATTGTTATATGAAAATAAGCATCCTGGAGGTCAAGGACAGAGAACCAACAGTTTAGTGATAACATTTGTAGAACTAATTCCAATGATAACATCTTAAACTTCCTAACACTTAGAAACAAGTTTAGGTCTCTTAGCTCTAAAATTGGCCTTGAACCTCAATCCTTCTTGGGTACCATAAAAAAGTGAATAGAATCCTGTGCTAGGGTCTGAATCGGGAACCTTTTAAACTGCTCCCTTCTGAATAAGGGATGTTGGCTCCTAACTCAGGCATAGAATTATTCAGCGCTTGATCAGGATATCGGAGGGGTGGCCACTGCAAAAACTCTACTCTATATCCTAATTTAATGATAGACCAAACCCAAGTATCAAGGGCAATCTCCTGCCATTTGGCACTAAAAACTGCTAATCTGTTCTCAGATATATTTTAACTTTGATTCATTGTATTGTGAATGTTATGATGGAACCCGCCCACTGAGCCCACTTGTGGGGAGGCTGGGATACAAATCAAATCAAATTAAACAAACAAACAAACATGGTAGGAGACTGATCTATTACAGGCTCTAGTCAGAATGAGTCTTTCACATTCTGCTGCTGCTCCTTAAGGAGTGGCTGTTGTTGGGGGCCTAGGAGGGAGGGTCAGCCCCTAAGATCTGATCATCTGAATCCAAATGCCCCATGGGGTGCTGGGGAGAGGTTGTTGAAGGATACCAGATAGGTGGGCCCATAGCTTCACGGCTCTGTGGGTGAGAATGTTTCTGTTTTGGAGGGATTTTTCTCATTTACCATAGTTTGGGTGATGGAAAATAATAGGGATAACTCTGCCAAAGAGGACACGGTATAGTGCCCTGCCACAGTGCCAGTGAGGATGATTCCAATGATTGAATCACTATCAGAAGCATAGATGTGCCTTAGCCCAGTTCAATTTTCCCTTCTGAGATCAACTGCACTGGGGAGGCATGAGGAGAAGGTATCTGTTGCAGGGGGATTTCCTCCCATTCCACTGGAACCAAAGTAGCCTTGGATGGAAAGGAAGAGCCTGGCTGTGTAGGTGTCTTGGAACTAGACCAGTGTTTGTGTTTCATCTTGATCCGAGTCTTCTTAGGTGGGGGTTCTGAAGTACAGCATTCCACAGAGCAATTAGGCCCAACCCTTCAGTTCGGTTCCTGGAACCGAGGCACTCAATGTTGGGCCTGCAAGTTGGTTGGCTGTGGCTGGAGATTCAGAAGGCAAAGACTTAGTTTGCTCTGCCAACATCCCGGCTCAGCATTAGATACATGATGTAAGAAGGGAGAAGAAAATGTTCTGTGATCAGAAGGAAGTACCTGGGAGAGCAAGTGTTAGTGCAGTGCTTCTGCAAACAAGATACATACATGACGCCCAAGTAAATGTGGAGTTAATTTGAAAAAATAGCAATTGG
The DNA here is from genome assembly GCA_029233225.1 of Lepidodactylus listeri. NCBI lineage: Eukaryota > Metazoa > Chordata > Lepidosauria > Squamata > Gekkonidae > Lepidodactylus > Lepidodactylus listeri. The sequence goes on along the minus strand of JARCFY010000001.1, from coordinate 108,339,613 downwards.
TTAAGCCATTTTATTACTTCTGACTGCAACGAATGCCTGTATATTTAAGTGCTCTTTCCTGTTATTGTTCAATCTATTTTTGACCTGACTGTATTACTTTTTAAACAATTATGATCTTCCTTCTGAGTTCCCACATCTGGAGTTGAAATCTCACCCGAGACACTACTCTTGAGGATAATGTATCAGGCTCTCCTCTGCTGCAGAAGCATTAAAATAGTATAATGTACTGCAGCATGAAAGTGCAAAATCTGAAATTATTTAAGAGATAAATAGGAGAAATAGTACTTTTGAGATGGAGGACAAGAGAAATGATACAACAGAACAAATACCAAGAGCAGCAGGCTATATATTCTAATGTATCCAAAATGCTGCTATTACAAAATTTGTCAATTATTCTCCATAAATGTTCCATCCTGCCCCAGTCCTATATGTACCAGGTAACTGGAACAACACATCTACTGCTTCAAAATATTAAAATGGAACTTATTTAGTTTCGACCATAGCTCAAGCTTTAAGACCTACTTTGCAGAATCTTGCTTTTGCAATATAGAAGTTCTATCTTGTTTCAGGGTTTCTTGTACCAGCTTGTATACAATTATATCATGGCCAGTATTGTATCCTTGAGTTTTTGAGTATCTGCAAAACACGTTGTGGATAATTTAAAAACAGCCAGCTCCAGGTTTTGGAAGGTCCTAGGGATCATCATCCCCCCTGCGCATGCATACACACACACACTCATGTGAACACACATGTTTTACTCATTTTTCCAAGCACTACCACTGCCCAGAGGAAAATGAGAAAGGAAGAGTTACTTCTAGGTACCATTGCCTCTTAATTATTTCCCCAGTGAGCGAATGATAGTGACCCTCTAAGTACAGCAACCACCATCCTTGCTAACTTGCTTCTCTTCTTCTAGATAACAGCAATCTTTTCTACTCATCCAGTTCACACTATGATAGCAATCAGTCCTAATACCATGATCATCCTCTCCCCTGACAAAAGCACACAGGGCTAGGTGGGTATGTATTCTGCCTGTGCAAATACACCTGGCAGCTTTGCAACAGAGAATTTGCTATCGCTTTCAAAAGGTCAACATAAAACAATTGAGAACTTAAGCTCTTATTGCTCTCCTCTTAGCTATTTTCAAAGTCATTGCAGCAAGGTAAAAAACAGAATGGAGCTTGCTTGCACAGTTGTAGGAAGATACTGGCCTCTTTTGTTGTGGCCTTGTCCCAGACTATGAATGTATTTCATTTAAATGCTTAATCCAAAAAACAGGCAACTCAACTGAAGTCCCATTATTTAATCAGGACTAAGTTGTCCTCAGTGAAACTGCAATCAACCCTGACCCTCAAAAGATCTGTTAGTGAGTTATGCCAACAAACAGAGCTCTTAATCCCAGTACAAGGAGTTTACATAACCAAGGGCTAGTTCATGCATGCATGTTAATTTCTTAATCTGCATCAAATTGTAAGTCTTTTTGATGGAGCCAGTATGATGGCTGGCTTTGGCTGTTCCAAGAGGTTCACCTCCTATGCCTCCCTGGTATGAGCGGGGAAGCCACTTATCACCCTTGCTAAGTAAGATAAAGGTAAATGTTTCCCTTGCTTGAAAGCCAGTCGAATATGACTTTAGGGGGCAGTGCTCATCTCCAAGCTGAAGACCCAGTATTGTCCAAAGACTTTTTCCGTGGTCATGTGGCTGGCATGACTAAATGGAACGCTGTTACCTTCCCACCAAAATGGTACCTATTTATCTACTTGCAATTTCTTGCTTTCGAACTGCTAGGCTGGCAGGAGCTGGGGCCAGAGATGGGAGCTCACTCCGTCAAACGGCACTCGGGACTCGAACTGCCGAGCTACTGACCTTCCAGTCTGCAGCTCAGCGTCTGTCCTGAGAAAAATGTCTTTATAATTCTGGATCTGGGACTTGGGGAAGACACCTTTATCATTTATTCCTGATTTTGAGGTAGGACAGTACCAGTTCAGGATTCAAAAGATTTTTTTTTCAGGTTCTGAAATTTCAGTGCAGGAACCTATTTGAGAGTCTGCTGCAGCTTGTTTTAAAAGATAATGACACCAAATTTGTACAGAACAACAATAGAGATCACTGTTCCTCTCAATGCTGCTACAGAAGGGAAAAGAAGGAACATGAATGGATGGCAGCAAGCTAGATATTAAGATTATTTTCAATGCTTTAGTCTGTTTGCTGTTGTTGTCCCCTTCTCCATCCCAGTTGTGATCACATGGACCTGGCTGTCTTTGGAAATACTGTCCCACCCATATCACAATGAGGTGGAGCTTTCTAAAGACAGCAAGATCCTTCATCTAACAGGCAAAAAGAACACAAAATGAATACCCTTGGCCTAATACTATGAAAATCCTTCCTTTTCCAATCAAGCTGTTCCCAGCAGCCACCCTTACCCACACTCCACTTTTTCCTTCTTTCTTCTGGCACACCAAGTAACATTTTCAAATGACAACAAATTTTTAATGATATGATGCATGTGTAGTTTTTCAAGTAAGGACAGCAACCACATTCCAATAACCAAAGGTATGGCATGCAGGCCATTTCCTGGTTTGACCATACACTATGCATTCATGAGAATAAAAACAAAGACTCCAAAGACTGAATGAACTTCTATAGCAAGTCCTATAGCACAATGTCTAGTTCTGTGCCTTGTCTTCCTAGTTGTCTCCCAATTTCCATTACCTTGCTGCAAAACAATTTGTGTTTACATCACAGAAGAAAGAAGTCACCAATTGTCATTAGAGAGAAAAGAGACATGTACTAATGGTCAAACACACTTTACAAGATGCGGGCAATTAGAGAAGCCGACAGAGTTATGGTAAGTGATAGTACAGGCCCATTCCCAAAGAATTTAAAAACAAAAATGCTAAAAAAAAGACCCATTGCAAGCAGCAGAGGCAGAAGTGGAGCAAGACAGAAAAGAGAGAGACTGCCACAGGCTGGAGAGGTCCACTTACTGACGCTGCCACAGACTGCCATGCAGTATTCCTCAGTGTCAAAGTTGTTTCGGTTTCCACCACATCCGCCGTAAAAGAATGGTGCACATTTTCCTTCAGTGACATCAAAGTACCAGCGGGAGATCATTGCTCGGCAAGGACCAGTCTCAGCTTGTTCAGAGCACACCTCTAATTATAGGAGATGTGGAGTAACTGTATTTAGCATGAAATTGGAATTGCCATGCTATTCTACATACCTTTATTTGTATACATAACCTTAGGTTGTTCTAGGCTTAGTGTATATCTGGGATACCTGTAAATATTCCTTAATAAATTCAAAAACCCACCATTATAAGTTTTACTTTTTAAACAGAACTCAAACTAAAGCCTCATGTTCTCATCTGAGTCCACATGCCTGGAGTTCATGAGGCAGGACCTCATCTCACCCATATCTTCTCAGGTGACAGGAAATCTCAGAACAAAAATTAAAAATAAGAGATTCAATCCTGCCTACAGGATTTATACTACTGACACAGAAAATAATGTCAGAAGAGCAACAATAGCAACTCTACCAGTTAAACCATGTTTGAAAGGCTTATATTGGATTTAAGAGTCACTGAGGCATTAGGTTCCTGTGGATGAAAGCAGATCATATAGGGCAGGCTGTGCATCCATTAAACATTAAATAGCTTTCATGGTTTGCATTTTCAATTTTTACTAAAATCTGGGAGACTATTGACCCTTAAACAGAAAATTACATATAGAAATTGAACTCATATTCAAATTCAGCTATTCACCAGTGTACATAATCTGTAGTCCATTAACAATGATGTTCCAAACATCAAAACAAAGATACTATACAAATACATACACACAGATTATTTTGTAAAACTATATTAACCAAAATATTTTAAAAGCCTCGGTAGATAATTAGATAAGGCAATTCAGTCTGAATTCGCATCTTGTTAGACACGAAAAAGCCCACATGGTGGAAGTTATATAAAACAGGCACCAAGAGTGATTAAAATGTGGATCTTGCTGCCAGAGGATGTTGTGATGGTCACAGGAATAACAGCTTTAAAAGGGAACTAGATAGATTCATGGAGGACAAGTCTATCAATGGCTACTAGTCATGGTGACTGAGAGGAACCTCCACATTCAGAGGCACTAAGCACTAAGCCTCTGAATCCCAGAGCCAGGAGGCAACATTAGGGGAAGGCCTTGGCCTCTACGCCCTGTTGTTGGCCCTCCAGAGGAACTGGTTGGCCACTCTGTGAGACAAGAGGCTGAACTAGATGGACCACTGGTCTGATTCAGCAGGGCTCTTCTTAATCTGGGAATCCCCAGATGGGCTCCCCTTCCTCCGAAACAGTAAATGAAGGGGCTCCACTTGTGAATACCACAGTGTGGGTGAAGTGGCAAGGGTACCAGACTGCTGCAGATGGGATTACTGCTAAAACCCTCAGTCCATGAGTAGGAACAACCCAGGAGTGGATGGGCAGCAGCCTTAACCCAAAAAACAAGCACTGCAAATCTTTCTTGCCTCCATAAAGGATGGGAAAGTATGCATATGGGAGAAGAACTCCTCCAATGTACCCCAACTCTACGCAAAAAGAAGGAAAGAAAGGGCAGCAAGAGAAAGAGGGTAAGTCCTGCTCTAACCACTCTGTTTACCCAGTTTATCAGGCCAGGTCTGGGAGTTTTTCAATTCTTGCTGCTCTCCAAGAGGACCCTGATGGCAACAAGGAGGCAGTGCCTTTCCATCTACAAAGACTGCTCCCACCATTTCAGCTAGGTCACACTGTGTATATGTTTCCACTTTTTAAACAAGAGTCAACATAGGAAGTTCAGAATCACTGATTGCATTCTTTACTGTGAAGATTATTTTTGGCAACAGTCACAATGGCAAAGGCTTAGCTGTGCCTGAGAAAAATATTTTCTCTCTCCAGTATTTCATGTAAGAGAAAAATAATCACTGTATTCCTCTAAAGATCTACAGTATATGAAGCACTTATGCACAATCTGTGGCCACCACATACAAAATATACCTGGCCACACCAAGAATTTGATAAGCCTCATATTTTTTTCAGTCCAACCCCTACCAACGGCAATTAAGAAGTAAGTCATTTTTCCTTGAACATCTGATAAAGCTAAAACCCAAGTGGCATCTGATATATAGAAAAGCCCTAACATGTTGGCACTTTCTGGCTCTCCCATTAGCTGCGCTGTGTGCTCCATCAGCCTTTGGCCCATCAACCCTCACTCAAAGAGTACTTGTGTGCCATTGGCTGGGTGCTGGGTCTGCTCCTCTCTCCCAACCCCTGCCAGCATGGCCACTCACCCAACAGAATAAACTGCCAAAACGGCTGTCTCTCTTGACGAAAACACTTTTCCTGCTTGGATCCTGTGGGGCTAACTTTTCCCTCAGTGGCTGTTGCTAGGCAACCAAGCTTGGTTCTGTCAGTAAAAAGGCAGGAGGCCCATTCCAGGCCTTCTTTGGCCTTGGTGGGGAACTCATTGGGGCCAGTCCTGATTAGAATTGCCAACTCCAGGTTGGGAAATTCCTGGAGGTTTAGTGGTGGAGTCTATGGAAGGCAGAGTTTGGGGAGGGGAGAGGCCTCAGCTGAATAGAATGCCATAGAGTCCATCCTCCAAACCAATTATTTTCTCCTGGGGAACCATTGCTGCCAATCTCCAGGTGACAGCTGGAGATCACTCAGAATTAAAACTGCTCTCCAGATGGCAGAGATTAGTTCCCCTGGAGAAAAAGGCTGCTTTGCAGGGTAGACTTGGTGTCATTATACTCTGCTGAGGTTACTTCCCTCCTCCTTGGGTCCCCACTGCGGAGAAAGATTGTACTTTTCCTAGGTAGAAAAAGGCTGCAGGAGTGTGTGTAGGGGGAGAGATGGAAAGCTGAAGTCAGAGGGGCAGATAAAGGTAGGTTGATGGTTGGCTGGGAAGGTGACAGGGATGCCAACTCCAGGTTGGGAAATTCCTGGAAATCTGAGGGGTAGAGCCTGGAGGGGGTGAGGTTAGAGGAGGGGTGGGACCTCAGGTACAATACCATAGACTCCACCTTCCAAACCAGCCATTTTCTCCTGGGGAACCATTGTCGCCAATCTCCAGGTGAGGACTAGAGATCACTCAGAATTACAACTGCTCTCCAGATGGCAGAGATCAGTTCCCCTGGAGAAAATGGTGGACTCTGTGTCCTTATACCCTGCTGAAGTTGCCACAGTAAATTAATGCTGAGTGTCCGAGGCTGGGGCACCCGCCCAGAGCCTCTTTCTAGAGCCCATTGTATTTATTTTCACAACGGACCTTATTCCTAGTTAAATATAAGGTTCTAGTGAAGGGTGTTAATTTCGGAGTCTTGGCACTGAACTACATTTATCTATCTGTACCACACCACAGAAGGCACAAATGTACATTTCTAAGCAGCTCAATAGCAGAGCTTTGAAGAGATTAAATTTAACATATTTTTTTAGTTTCAAAAAGTAGTACCTGACCATACTTTGCCTTATTCCCAAATGGGGCTTCCAAATTCTCAATAAATACTTGAAACCTGAAGCAAAATCTTCAACCTAACACCCAAAGACAAAGGGTATTTTCAAAAGATACTGGGTGAAAGCTGTGGAACTGGAGCAGGATTTAAGACTAAAGTTTAAGCATTAGTTACACAATAGCGGCAATGTTTTAGCTGCAGGTAGTTAAGGGAAGGAAAAAATAAATTTATTTCAAGTGCAGTGCCAAAAAACAATTATTCCAACCATTACTAAAAATTCCAGTTTCTAACAAACAATTAAGACTGGATTTGTCTTCCTAGCATTTATTTTAGTCCATAGGAAGAGATTAATAAAGATATGACAACTGCACAATGAGCACGAAATGCAGGGTTCTAGTTACCATATAATATATATAATTGATATATTTTATCAAATATTTATTCGCTAGTTATATTACACAAAAGTAAGAGCCCTATTTTGGAAGCGTAACTACATCAGCAGAATTCTATATTTTAATGTGCACTCATTAATGAATCTTAGTATTATTCAGATCAATTACTTTTCACTGAGACAGATCTTAAGACACATGAATGCAGACTTAAGTCAATGTAACTTCAGAATGATAAGTGCATCCCACTTTCTCACATTAGACTGAAGTGCCCTATCTTAAATACATGTGTTTTAGAGATCTTGCTAACCTTGCATTTGTTCGCGTTCAATATTTCCTACCCTGGCTTTCCCTTCCCCTTGCCAGGCTGTCTCTCTGCCTGTATGCTATACTCTCAATTTAAGATTGCAGCTCTCCCAAGCAAGGATTAAGCATTTTTTTAGGCCACTCAGTAGAGCAGCCTGTACACTAGTGGCACTAGATAAGTAACAAAAATGTTGAATCCTATCACATATATCATTACCATCATTTTAGTTGTCTCTTAGGTTAATCCTGTTTGCTAACAATTAATAGATGTACATCCATCAGAAGAGATTAATAAATGCAAAATGACTGACATATGGTCTTCCTCCAAAAACAAACCAGGTTGTGTTTAACATATCTTTATAATATGACATTTTAAAAAATCACATAAACTACTAAAGGTGACATAAACACAAACATTACATAGCATAACGGTATCGAGGTATCATAAATAAGTACTAACAGGCAATTTTAAAAAGCAGATCTACAGGATCAGATACATGATACAGAGACCAGAAATTATAAATTATCTACTCAGTTCTTAGATTTACATAATGCATTTTTAATCAGTCTCCTTGCCAAATCCAAAGGGTGACTATTCCACTGACCCATTTCAAACAGGATTCTTCCTCATGTTTTGTTTGTTTATTGTTGTTGTATATAGGATCTGAACATATAACCATACGGTTCCATAAGAGTTTACTGGAAAAACATTCTTAGGGAGCAACCTTTTGGCTTCCTTACTCCAGAGAGAAGACTGTTTCTAATTATTAGATTACTGTCCTGATGAGGCATCATAGGGATTGCAATTACTACATTCTTTATCTAGTGTCACTGATCCTTCAGGGCTCCATTCTTTTCATTTCACCTGCCAGTGCTATCTTGAGCATTTCCATGGAAATGTGCAGTGTACAAATAATCTAATATGTTAATCTGCCATAATTTTGCTGTAAGTAATTTTGTATTTAATAAAGTACATTATATTATATTCTGATCTCTTTACTGGCTATGTAGATTAAATACACTCTGATTATTTTAAAGGTCACTAATTCTGTATTTACAACCTATTTACAAAGATCATTTAAATGAACTAAAACAATACAAAATGTAATGATGACACATGAAGTAGAATGGATTTTTTGGTAGGGAAATATGCCAGAAATGCTTGTAGATTCAATAAAAGGGTGATAATTCTGCATACAAAATATGTAATCTTTAGATAATTTTTTGTGTTAAAAAATTTGAAACTTCCTCCTCTTATAGGTTTTGTAACCAGTAACTGTAACAGATAAACGTTGAAGCAATATAAGGTCCTCATTCAGAAGCCGTAAAGCTCTGAATACCAGCACCAAGAGGCAACACCTGGAGAAGGCCTCAGCCTTTATACCCTGTTTGCCTTCCAGAACAACTGGTTGCCTACTATGTGAAACAGGACATTGGACTAGATGGACCCCCAGTCTAATCTACCTGGGCTGTTTTTATGTCCTTACCTAAGGTGCTAGTGTTTACTTGTAGGACCTGAGTACCAGATTAATCTCATTACAGAACCCAAAGAAAACAAATGCCTTCAACTATGCTGCCTTAGTGACTTTCTGGTGACACTGAAAGTTTGGCATGAAAGGACTATGTCTCAGGTTGCTGTCTAACAGAAAACCAATCCACTAACACTATTTTCTTTTCATCCCATTCTTTTTTTTTACAAAATCAGAAAAGCTGCTAAGCAATTCAAGTTTGCATTATTTGGATTTTATTATGTTGTACGTAGTTTTTAAAATGAAGCCAATTTTACCAGTTTATATATGAGGACCTAAAAATTTACTTTTTACTAAAACATTATGGCTACCCTAACTTCTAATACAAATTTACATTTGTACAAATTTTGCATTTGTATTGTATGGTCAGGTCAAAAGAAAAAAACAACATATTAAAGCACCAATCTTTTTTTTTTACTCCCAGATTCAAACAGATGATCCAACAAGCAAGCCCCCTTACTAACATTCACAAAACTGCTGAAGATACTTGATTCTATTTTAATTACTACTTATTTACTTACACATAAGAACTTTTAAAATATGATTCAGGTTGTTTGATGCAGGGAATCTGGGATCTCGAGAGAAAATGGCAAACATTCTAAACCATAATAAAAATGATAGTGTAGGAACTTAGAACATTTTGCTGTTTGGAACATTTTTAGCAGTGAAGGGCAAATACACACTGTGAAGGTCTATAACTTAAGACAATTTGCTCTGAAACAGCAGCTTACCTCGTACAACCTCTTCCACAGACTCTGTTGTTGTGGTGGTGGTGGTAGCAATACTAGTTGTTCTTTCAGTAGCTTTCTGGTATTTCTCCTGGGCATCTTCATCATCCTCATTGCCGTCATAGCCATCGTCATCAGTTACTTCATATTCCACATCTGCAACCTCCTCTTCCTCTGTTAGCTGCTCGTCTGCTACCTTGCCATAACTGTAAGTGGCAATACACTTAAGTTAAATCCAACAAGCAAGATTACTAAACTGTGTACAACATGTATAAATATGCTAAACTGATTCTGGAATAAAAAGACAGAGAGATTTCATGGGTGTATTAAATATGGTAAAAGGAAGAGTGTGTTCTGGATTAAAGAATGCTGCATTAGCAGCTATAGTAGACAGCCCTTTTCTAAAAGGCAGGGTTTGTTACTGGCTGCCCTCATTAAAAAAAAAAGGCTTTTCCCTGGCTGCAATAGCAGCTGCAACCTCTGACGGATCAGAAGGACTGGTAAACATCTGGGTTTTCTTCAGAAGGTGTGTGGTTCTATTCCCCTTTCAGGGTTTCCTTCTTATTATTCCCTGTTCTCTTTCTCCCTCCACTATTGGCTTTCCTTTATTTCATTGTATTCCCCTTCTCTGATTCTTTTTGTAAAGTGTGGAGGGAGATATTGCATTTGACTCCAACTCCTGCAGCAGCAGTTTTGGATGGTGCTCAACCTCTCAAAACTTCAAAGGGGACTGAAGGCTCAAAAAGGTTGTGTTCTCCCCCCCCCCCCCTCCACTGTTATTCATCAATGTTAGGTGATTCTACTTAAATCAAACTAATTGAATGTGCTGGACAAATGTACTGTTACTGAGGTCTTCCAAATGATTCATAGCTTCTTATCTAATGCTTAAAATAGATAAGCCACAACAAGTCTCTGCACTGGTTCCTAATCAGTTACCAGATTCAGCTCAAGGTTATTGGTTATTGGTTATACACAGCCTTTAATGGTCTTAAACCCACAATACCTGCAAGAACACCTTTTCCAATATGCTACACTACAACAGCTTTGCTCATCTGAGGGTCTCATCCCACAAATGAGTAAGATCAGCAACTCTCCATGCACGTGTATTCTCTATTGTGGCTTCGACCCTGTGAAACAGCGTGCCTCAGGAGGCCAGGAAGGCTCCCAGATTTCCATAATTCCACATAATGGGTAAAACTGTTCAGGAAGGCATTTGTGTGAGAAGATTATAATTACAGACTAATGTAACATCCAGGAAGGTACTCTTAGAAGGGACTGTGGTGTATTGCAATGTTTATTTTATGTATCCCTGTGTTTTGCAACACTGTCTTTTATCTTTGTAATCTACTTGCTATGTCGTTTATGGTAGGTAGTGCCTTGATTTTCTGTTAGTAGTATTTTCTAATTTTGTAATCCTAGCCTTATTGCATTTTACTGGTTGTCTTGTGATGTCTGGTAGAATAATTTATAAATAAACACTCCCTCCCAAATGCCTTCTGCTGGTTCTTTCTGCAGATACATAGCAAGCAGTTTAAAATATTTCTTGAAGAAACAATAACAGTTATTGGGGTAAAATGGTTTACGGACAATAGCTATAACCATGGAGGACTTACCTGCCTTGGGTAAAAGTGCATAGGATTATAACCTAATAAATTCTAGAGCGACAACCATGTCATCATCTAGAGTCGGAACTTACTTTTATTTAAGTGAGAGTAAGATTGACCTGTTTGACAAGAGATACTGTAAATCTCCAGAAAAAAGCTTTTATAGTGATACTAAAAATCCAACAAAGCTATAAATGTCATTTATATTAAAATAGATGATGGACTTCTAAATATGCCTTTATTTTTTGCTTTTTATTTGAGGAAAGGCGGGTGAAGGTGGAAAGAACTGACACCTCTGAAAATACACAGGAAGCATTGCTAAATTCTCTGGGGTTCTTAATACTCATCTCTCAGGACACAGATCTTTATGATAATTGGATTACGCAATCCATTAACTGCATCTAAATCTATGGATGCCACTAGGTTCTTTGCCAGCATTTGCCCATTTTTAATAATGCATTATCTTCTTGTTTACTGTTTAACACTTGTGCATTTAGAAAAAAATAGGAGGCGACTATTCCAAATATAGGCCTTGTTGAGGTCCTCTTTTAAAAAGCTGCTTATTCAGATATTCTCTCTATTGCATAATAGCAAAAGATACGGTCCATTAGAGGCAAATCTGTTTTGTCTTTAAATGGTACATGACTGAACATTCACATGACAGAATATTAACCTAAAGCACCAAGCAAGCACCTCCTTCCTTGACAAGTCAAATTTATACATATTTCTTCTCATTGGGTTCTCTAGGTAAAACAGAAGTCCTATGGCACCTTAAAGATGTACACATTTTATTTCAGCACAGGCTTTCAGGAGTTAGACCTTATTACCACATGAGCAGATCAGCACTTAAGTAATGGTTTCCCTTGCTCAAAAGCCAGTCGAAATCAGACTCTAGGGGGTGGTGCTCATCTTTCCAAGCCAAAGAGGTAGAGCTGTTCGAAGACGTTTCTGTGGTCATGTGGCCGGCATGACTAAATGCCGAGGCTCATGGAATGCTGTTACCTTCCCACTGAAGCGGTACCTATTTATCTACTTTCAATTTCTTGCTTTCAAACTGCTAGGTTGGCAGGAGCTGGGGCCAGAGACAGGAGCTCAGGGTCTCGAATTGCTGAACTACAGACCTTCCAGTCTGCAGCTCAGCGTCTTAACCTCTGAGCCACCACAGCCCTTAATTACATACTTGAAATCCCTTCACCGATCCTCCAGAAAGACTACACCTCCTTTTTGTTTTATTCCTTAACTTGGCCTCTACCAAAGTTTGGAATTGTAGATTGGAATGTATTTCTCTAATCTGGGGCAGAGGGAAATACAGGTTGCTTACCTGTAATTGGAGATCTTCGAGTGGTCATCTGTGCATTCACACCTCTGGGATTAAGTGCGCCTGCGTCGATCCCGATTGGTAATCTTCAAAGCCTAACGGATTTTCGTGCCAGCTCCCCAGTCACGTGCACGTCCCACTGCGCATGACCCGGGGAGGGGCACGAGGATCCCGCCAGTTCCTTCTGACCGCTGCTAACAGCCCCCAAGAAAAAAAATAAGGGAGACCGAAAGCAGAGGGGAAGGAGGGCGGGTGGTGTGAATGCACAGATAACCACTCAAAGATCTCCAATTGCAGGTAAGCAACCTGTATATCTTCTTCGTGGTCTCTGTGCATCACACCTCTGGGAGAATAGCGAGCAATAAACACACCACATACCTGGAGGTGGGTGCTGGAGGTCTCACATCTGAGCTGCTTGCAGAACTGCATGGCCCACCACAGTACGTTGATGGACACGGACATCTAGGGCATAGTGTTTCACAAATGTGTGAGGAGACGCCCACGTCGCAGCATTGCAGATGTCTCCCAGGGGAATGCCCTTGAGGAATGCCGTGGAAGCAGCCACGGCTCGAGTGGAGTGTGCCCGGAGGGACGCCGGCAATGGCCTCTTGGCCAGGAGGTAGGCGAGCTTTATCATCTCTACTATTCCTGCCTGGGCAAGGCATAGGAGACAAAAAGAGCTGGAGACTTGCAAAATGGTTTTGTCTGGTGCAAGTAAAAGGAAAGAGCTCTCTTAACGTCAAGAGTGTGTAAACTGCGTTGCGTCGGGTCCTGGGGATCAGGAAAAAACACAGGTAACGTGATGTCCGCCCCTATGTGAAAGTCTGAGACTATTTTGGGCAGGAAGGCAACATCGGGAGCCAGGGTAATGGCATCATGGTGGAAAGTGAGGTATGGTGGGTCGCAATGAAGCGCCGAGAGCTCACTCACACGCCGAGCGGACGTGATGGCTACCAAAAACGCAACCTTCCACGAAAGGAGCTGAAGGCTGCAGGAGGCCATGGGTTCAAAGGGTTTGCCCATTAACTTGGTAAGGACCAGGGGTAAGGACCATACCAGGACCGGTGTCCGTACTGGTGGGTAGAGGCGACACATTCCTTTGAGGAATTGTTTTGTAGTAGGGTGGGAAAACACTGAGTAGCCTTCGATCTCAGGATGGTTGACTGAGATGGCTGACAGGTAGACCCGGATAGATGAATGGCACAGTCCTCTATCCGAACAGGACAAAAGAAAACCGAAAACGTCATTAAGGGTAGCGGGGACGGAAGGCCGTCCTACTGAGGCCAGAAAGGCTAGAAATTTATTCCATTTTGCCGCATATGAATGACGTGTGGATAGTTTGCGTGAGTTCAAGAGGACTTGTGCAATGCGCGAGTCTATTTCTGAGGTTGAATCAGCCAAGCTGTCAGCTTCAGTTTGGGCACGTCGTGGTGCAGCACCTGGCCCCCATACATCCAGAGCAGGTCTGGGTCCGTTGGGAGGTGGAAATAGACTCCTAGGGAGAGACAGAGGAGTGTGGGGAACCAAGGTTGCCGCAGCCAGCACGGTGTGATGAGAATCGCCCATGGTCGCTCAGACATCAGCTTGTGTACCACTTGTGGTATCAGGGGGATCGGGGGAAATAGATACAGCTGTCTCCCCGCCCACTGGAGAAGGAGGCCGTCCCCGAGGGAGGTCGGATCCACGCCAGGTCTGGAACAGAAGAGATGGCACTTCCTGTTCTCCCGAGGCGAACACATCTACTGATGGGTGCCCCCAGCGATCGAAGATCGGGGTCAGGTAGAGGGGGTTTATTCCCACTCGTGTAGGGATGCTCCTCCCCTGCTCAGGAAGTCTGCTTGGGCATTGAACAGCCCGGGGAGGTGAGTTGCTACGAGGTGAATGCCGAGGGACTGACACTCGTCCCAAAGCTCGCTAGCTAAGCGGCAGAGTCCACGGGAGACCGTCCCACCCTGACGGTTGATATAATACATGGTGGTCATGTTGTCCTTTAGAACAGCCACCGTCTTTCCCGACAGGTATTGGCAGAAAGATCTCACTGCATAGAGAGCTGCCAGCAGTTCCAAGAAGTTGATATGGTTGTGGGCCACAGCGGGATCCCACTTGCCGCCCACACCGACACCATCCAAGTGAGCTCCCCAGCCCCATAGGGAGGCATCTGTGGTGATGGTCGCCGAGGGAGGCGAGAGCCGGAAAGGTGCACCCGACTGAAAGTTCTGGGGCGCAAGCCACCAAGTCAGGGTTTCCAGGACTTGATCTGAGAGCCGGAAATGTTTGGAGAGGGAGTGAATACTGGGACGGAAGCGTCTCAGGAACCAAAGCTGCAGTGGTCTCATCCATAACTTGGCGAACGGGATCATCGCTGTGGTTGCAGCCATCAGGCCTAATAGGCGGAGTATTTGTCTGGCTGTGGCCTCCTTGTCCTCCCGGATGGATTGGAGGAGGGAAACTATGTCCGTTGCCCTGTTGTGGGGCAGAAAGGCCCTGCACTGCAGGGAGTCCAGAATGGCTCCGATTAACTGCACTCGTCTGGAGGGAGTGAGCATGGACTTTTTTGAGATTTATTGTCAACCCTAGTGAGTCTAGGGTGTGGAGGGTGACTGAGATGTGGTTCTGTAAAGTTGTCGCGGAGGGCGCAACCAGGAGCCAGTCGTCCAAATATGGGTAAAGGTGAATACCCTGAAGCCGGAGATGGGCCGCCACTACTGCCATGAGTTTCATGAAGACATGAGGAGCTGTAGAAAGGCCAAAAGGTAGAGCCTTGTGTTGGAAGTGACGCGGACCGACCGCAAAGCATAGGAACGGTCTGTGAGATGGATGAATCATCACATGGAAGTATGCGTCCTTTAAGTCCAGCGTCACCATCCACACGTTGGCTTCTAGCAGTGGTAGAATGGTCTGGAGGGTGGTCATGCGGAACTTCTTGTAGGTGATGAACGCATTGAGGTTCCGAAGATCTAGTATGGGACAGAGTCCGCCATCCTTCTTTGGTACCGTGAAATAGCGAGAGTAGAAACCCTGCTGAAGGTGGGCTACGGGTACTGGCTCTATGACATCCTTGGATAGGAGGGCTTCGACTTCTGATGACAGGGTGTCGGAGGGAGGGGTGACTACGAAGTAAGAGTCCTGTGGTATCTGGAAGAATTCTATCTGGTAGCCCTCTGCTACTACAGAGACGGCCCATTTGTCTGATGTTATGAGTTGCCATGCGGGTAGGAAGGGTGACAGATGGGTGGGAGGACTGGAGCGGATGCGGGAGTCAAAGACCCTGCTTGTTCAGTTTGGGAGGTTTGGACTTGGAGGTGGAAGCGGTTGGCAAACGTGGCTTGTGGCCATAAGGTTTCTGCTGATAAGCAGAGGAAGAAGGTCTTTGCCATTGGGGTTCAGTGGGAGATCGCTGTGGCTGCTTTTTAGACCAGGATCTTTGCCAGGTTTTCTGTTTCTGCTGTCTCGGTTGGGAAATGCCCAGGTTACGAGATGTTTTTATGCTCTTGTCCAGGTCGTGGAGAACTGTGTCCGTTGTGGAACTGAACAGGCCTTCGCCCTCAAAAGGAAGATCTTCCACCAAGGATTTAGTATCGTGTGGAAGAGAAGTCGACCTCAATCAGGCATGACATCTAAGGGCAACTGCTGAAGTGAGCGTCTTAGAAGTGACATCTGCACCATGCTTGGATGCGTTGAGCTAGTGTTTTGCCAAGACCATGCTTTCCTTCTGGATCTTCCTGGCTAAACGCTGTTTATCCTCAGGAAGATGGGCCAGAAGTGGTGTCACCTGCTCCCATAGGGAATATTGATACCTGCTCATACCGGCTGTATAGTTTGCAGTTTTTATACCCAATGCACCTGCCGAATAAAAACGTCTCCCAAAAGAGTCCAGTTTCCATCCCTCTTTGTCAAGGGGGGAGGAATGTCCACTACAGCCTCTAGCAGAGGGGGTCACAATGACTGAGTTGGGTTTGGGGTGTATGAATAGAAATTCTGCTCCGGGTTCTTGGAGCCTGTACATATGATCCAGTCTCTTACTAGAGATTGGAGTTGAGGAAGGGTGTCCCCAAGATTCTTTAGCGGTGTTCATGAGCACTGAGATAAGCGGTAAGGCTACTGCGGTAGATGTGTCCATCTGCACGATGTCGAAAATGGCATCGGTAGCGGTAGGGGTCGGTTGAACCGTAGCTAGGGCCGAGTGAGCCATTCTTTTGATGAGCTCCCCATATGATTTTACATCCTTGGAGGGGGAAATCGGTAGGTTGTCGGCAAAGTTGGGGGATCGCGACGGGTGGGTGGGTGATTCATCTTTGGAAGCGGAGGACACAGAGGAGTCTGGTATTGACCGTTCGGAGTGTTCGGAAGGAGACATAGGAGTCGATGGGTCCGGTTGAAAGGGAGGGAGATCGACATCGGGCGGCGTTTGTGTCGGTATCGACATCGGTTTCGGCATCGGTGGCGGAGTTGGTCTCGGGGCCAGAGGATTTTGGCATCGGGAGACTCTGGATGACGTTGATTGGCGATCCCATTCTGATGGGTACCACTGCGGTGGTGGAGGGTAGGAGGAACCGTACAGGTATCGCCATTGACGAACGTCCCATGGCACCGAGGAAGAGGGGAAACGCCAGTCTCGATCGCTTTTCGGCGTCAGTAACGGATCGGGCCCGGTCTCTGGACTACTTCGAGGGATCTGGGTCAGCTCGATGTCAGGTTCCGAATCCGTCAACTGAATGGGTCGTGGCATCGGGGAGGCAGAACTACCCCGGGATCGCTCATGCCCTGGCGGGTCAAGCTGTGGAGACCTGAGCTGGGTCATGTCGGATGTGGGATGCGTCGACGGAGCACTAGAAGCTTTCTTGTGCTTTAGCTTGCCCTTTTCCTCCTTGCCCTCTCTGCGTTTCTTTGCAGGAGTGTGCGGCAGAGGGAGGGGTCGCTTCGGTGCCGATTTCTCGGTACCGGTGGTGCTCCTTACTGGAGACGATATCGGGCCCGTCGGAGCCGATGGTGATGCTCCCGAAGCGTCGGCTGCAGACATCTTCGGGGATAACACTGCTTCCAAAAGTGCCACTCTCAACCTAGCCGCACGGTTCTTGCGGGTTTGTTTGGAGAAGGCAGCGCAGCTCGAACACGAGTCCACGCGGTGCGACTCACCCAAGCACAGAAGGAAAAGAGAGTGCTTGTCCGGGGGAGCTATCTTACTCCCACAGTTAAGACAGCGTTTAAAGAAGCCCCACCGCTGGGGCCATAGGCCAAGCGGGGAGTAGACGAGGGAAGTTCCAAAAGCGAGTCCAAAAAACAGTCCGTAGGTCGAAATGGGAAAGAAATCAGTCCGAAAGGCTTTTCCAACTGGAAAACGAAAGTTAGCTACCGACCGAAGCGGAGAGGGGATCCTCACGACGCGGCGGTCAGAAGAGAACTGGCGGGATCCTCGTGCCCCTCCCGGGTCATGTTCAGTGGGACATGCACGTGACCGGGGAGCTGGCGCGAAAATCCGTTAGGCTTTGAAGATTACCAATCGGGATCGGTGCAGGCGCTCTTAATCCCAGAGGTGTGATGCACAGAGACCACGAAGAAGATTTAAGGGGTGGAGCCTGGAGAGGGTGAGGTTTGAGGAGAGGTGGGGCCTCAGACAGGTACAATGCCATAGACTCTGCCCTCCAAACAAGCTATTCCCTCTTGGGGAACCATTGCTGCCAATCTCCAGGGGAGGGCAGGAGATCACTCAGAATTACAACTGCTCTTCAGGTAGCAGAGATCAGTTCCCCTGGAAAAAATGGTGGACTCTGTGTCATTATACCCTGCTGAGGTTGCCACAGCAAATTGACGCTGAATGCCCAAGGCCTTGGCACTCTCCCAGAGCCTCTTTCTAGAGCCCGTTGTATTTATTTCCACAATGGGCCTTATTCCTAGTCCTATAAAAGAAAGTCCCCTCACTGTAAAATCAATGCCCAGATCAAACCACTGGACCTAGAAACATCAAATTCGGGGAGAGTGATCCTACCACAGCATAGGTGCTCAATAAAAAGGGATTTTTAGAAATTCGACCCCTAAGTGGGTCAAAACGTGTAAAATGTGCTCCCCCATTGATTCCTATGTGGCTCCCAGGCTGCTGCCTCCTTGTACTCCCCACTCTCTGACTGGTCAGCTGCAGAGCTCACCGTTCTGAGGTTAAAAAAAAATCAATTACAGGAGACTGCAGAGAGCTAACGACAGTTGAGGAAATCAGGAATGGCCAACAACCACCTGTGAGGTACAGTAATGTTACTGGCCCAGCCTCTCTGATGGCTTCCAACACACTCTCCCCACCTCCTACACCTGGCAGGTGGCTGTCTGTCCGGTGCAGCAGCGGTTGCAGGGTGCCTAAAGCCATGAGGGAGCCCACCCCAGTAGTAATGTCTTAGTGATCCTGCCAGCCGTGCCTCCACAGTGGCTTTTAATACTCCTCCCCCCCTCCTACACTGAACAGGCAGCTGCCTGTAAGGTGTAGGAGAGGTGGGATGCTTACAGCCGCTGGGGAAGTTTGCTCGGCAGGACTGCCTTAGCCCTGCTGCTGGCCCAGTCTCCCTGATGCCTTTAAACATAATCCCCCCCAACATCAGAGAGGTGGGTGTCTGTCAGGTGTAGGAGCAGGACCAGGGTACTTTAATCCATCAGGGACGCCATCCCAGCAGGATCACCTTAGCGATGCTTCCAGCCCAGCTTAGACACACTCCCACCCACTATGACACGTGATTTTATAATCTGCTGTATTGTGACATTCTGTGAGGTGACTGATCAGGCTTGCCTTTATTGTACTGACCAGCTCCCTCTAACTCCTAATAGTCTCTTCAGGGTTTGTTTTAAATTTCTTTATAGGTATGTTGAGAACCACGGCTAGATATATTTGTTGTTTGTTTTATGAGTCAGGCACTAATGCGTGTTCACTTCAAAACAAAACAGTACTTTATTTTCGGAACACAACAGGGGGATGGGGGATGTATATACAGCTGACACTTTATTTCTTTATAAACTGGCATGTTTGGCTTGGATTACACTTAGGCAATAGGCTATATTGTTTCTAGTTTCTTTAGATGTCCATAAGTTGACTCAACACCTTCATATGCACACTCTCCTGTCCTGCTTAGTGGTTAGCCTTTGGGCTTTGGCTTCCTGACCCTTTTTTTCTTGAGTCCCAACTGGCCACCAACCAGCTGTCCAGACTCTGCCAGACCTTTCCTCAGCCCTCACTTAACCACCTATCCCAGGTTCTTCAGGAGTGATGTATTTTGTGTTTGTGACCACTTATGTGCTCTACTTTCACTAGTCTATTCACTGTCCTCTGAACCAGACTATCCAGCCCTCAGTTATCTGCTTCAACTGGTATTTTAGGCTGCTCACACAGAGCTACAGAGGACTGCTCCCTCCACAGACTCTCACTCTCCACTCTCAGCCCCAAACTGTCAGTTGTGTCCGTTAAGTGTCAATCACTGAGTGTTTTGAGCCAAATGGCCCGCTCCTCACTCAGTCATGTGACTCAGCAGTGTTCCTTGTTTACATTCTGCTAATCCCAGATCTTTAATTCCATCATACCCACTATGGAAATATACCGCAAATTTGTAGAAAAGTGGTTTCCTGTATTAGGTTATTTAACTTCTCACAATTTGGGTTCTAGAAAATTGGTTCATATGGACTTGCTTAATATATGATTGCTTGGATGTTCTTTTGAATAGGTAGTTATTTCCTACTTCTTAAATGTAACGTAAATGAGAGGCAGTTTTGTTAAAAAAAAGGAAGGGTATGGCCTCCCTTCCATTCAATACCTAGGCCAAACCCCTGTACCAAGAAACTCAAAATAAGGTGAGTGCATTCCTACCATGATGTCAATCCCCCCACAAAGAGATTTCTGAGCACATGACCCCTAAGGGGGTAAAAAAGGGGCAAAATGTATTCCCCCAATTGTTTTTCATGTGTCTGGCATGCTGCTGCCTCCTTCCCCCCCCCCCCCCCCCCCGGACTGGTCAACTGTGTAGCCCAGAGTTCTGAGGTAAAACCTGCCTTCTTGCACCCACCTTCCTCTGACTGCTCAGCTGTGGATCTCAACATTCTGAGGTAAAAACACAGTTAGAAGAGACTGCAGACAGTTGAGGACAGTTACAGAAATCAGCGACTCAAGACTCCTGAATAGACATTTCTCATAACAGCCAGCATGGCAATTGAGTTTATGATTATTCATGGGGAGATAGTAAAGGAACTTTCTAGGAGCCATTTCGCTGCATGCCTCCCTCATGAACCTGAAATGTCTACCACAACACCACTCCCTCAGACCAACTCCCCCTCTTACCTCTCAACTCCTACTGCCCCCAAGAAAGCTCCTGGCATTGAGCTAGATACACCAGTGCTACCAGGAGAAGGCAACTTAGGAATATGGCAGAGTTCAAGAGGCTGCAGTTCCCCCTCAAGGTCTGTTTTGCTATGACCATCAAGTCCCAAGGCCAGTTATTGATGGTGGTAGGAATTAACTTAACAGAGGACTGCTTCTCACATGGACTATTCTACGTGGCCTGCTCCAGAGTGAGCTCACCAAGCAGCCTGGTGATCCTAGCACCTGAGAGCAGAATCACCAATGTGATCTACCGTGAGGTCCTTTGGTAGAGGGGGGGGAAAACCAGTACATAGGTCTCACTTCATTTTTTACACCACAATCATCTCTATTAGAATTCATACAACAAATGTTGCATTTCAAACATCACATCATCAGTATTATAACTGGATTTACAGAACTTAAATACTGTAGGCAAAGCACAGGTATCAGGCTAGTTGTCAATAAAAATAATTATTGTCTGGGAATGTGCTGTATCACACTAAAGGCCCATATCACCCAGAAACCCATCTAACAATAATGAACTATTTCTGCTCCTTCAAAAGAAGAATAGACAACAGCATAGGACGCTTATAAGATACACCATTTCTCTATTCATCCAGAAGCTGTTACCTAGAAGCAAGTCCTGAACTCGTTTTTCCAAATATTCAGGTTCAAAATCTGAACTTTAATATTTGGCACATTCATCTAGCAAATGACAATTCTTTTCACAACACAGCTAATAACCTAATTCTAATGAACAGCAATTTAACATTTCATTGTGGATACAAGGAATTTGTGTTTAAATGTGATTGGCAGCCTTACAAAAAATAAATCCCAAGTAGTAATGCTCTTTTAAAATTAAACAAATTACCTTTCAAACCTTGGCTGAATGGTGCAAAAGCATCTTACACATGTTAACAATCCTGAAGTATTTGAAAGTATGCAGCAAGAGCAGCAACTGTTCTTTAGAGCTGAACAATAGTGTAATGCCCTCTATGAAATACATAACTGACAAATGTCAGCTATTTAGAAGAGAGAGGCTGTTATCAATATTCACTGTTCCATACATATGATATTGTGGTAAGAAAACACTACATAGAACCAAGCAGACAAATGCAGTAAGGCATTTTCAAACATTATGTCTGCTATGCAGGTATACCTTCTGGCAGCTTTTGCACAGACGCAGAAAGGTTTAATTAGTCTGCAAACAATAATTCCATATAATTACTTGTAAGTCCCATTGAACACAGTGGACTTACTTCCAAGTAGGCATGCACCAGATCAGGTTGCTTTTGAACTCTTTAAAATGTAGTCTGAATTCTCCCAGAATTTGTCCTAACCAGAGAATTACCACTGAGTCCTCCAGGACAGATGTTCACACATGTTGGCTTAACAATGTGCCTGAGAGGGGAAAAGTAGTAATCTTACCTGCCATCTGCATAGTCTGCATCTGCACCGCCCCACCAAACATCAGAATCATCTTCTTCGGCATCAGCGGAGTCTGCATTGTCATTCTCATCTGCTACTGGGCAGCACACAAACTCCACACCACGGAACTTGTCAATTCCACAGGGTAACAGCATACCATAGTCATGAAGATTCATACTTTTTTCACTACAAGACTGAAGACAAAAAGAGGAGACAGAATATACTGTTATAACAAAATATGAAAAACAGACTAGCTAGCAAGTTGATTTACTGCAAACTTATCATTGAGTCAATCCTAGAACAGACAGGCAGAAGGTTTGCAATACTGACATGTGGCAGTCACTCTGTACCCTGAGAAAACCAATTATCATGTCCCTGGTTCCATTTTGTGAACAGTGTCACTCTACAAAGCTTCCAGGTTTAACATGTCAGCTACCCCTTATGCAAACAGCTCACACATTATATAAAGGTAAGAAAATATCAACAGCAACAAACACTGATGCTGGCACTCTTTGGCCAATAAGTGTCAAGTAAGTTCCACTGAACACAACCTTGCATCATTCTCATGAACAAATAAATGCCTGTGTTCCCTCCAGTGGTGGTGCAGAGGGAATGGGTTGCTGTTTTGAACAATTACAAATCCACAGATAGAATAAAAATTGTTAATCCTGAGTTCTTCAAGTTTTTGTTTGTTTGTTATTATTGATAAAATTCTGGTATTGCCAGTTGAGTCTCCTTTCTAGGTTCTTGCCCTGATGATTTCCAGAATTACATCATTATACTGTTTGTCCTTGCTATTTTCCCATAGGTTGGCCACAGTTGCAGGCAGAATCTATCATATGTGGTCAGGCCAATTTTATTTGCTTTTCTTCATTGGTGGCCTCATGGATTCAGGATGGGAAACTTCACACTAGTTGCAACAGAATAAAAATATCCTGCACCTAATAGTGTTTCATGATACCTTCAGACAAGGCTTTTTTTGTAGAAAAAGCCCAGCAGGAACTCGTTAGCATAATAGGCCACATCCAACAGCAGAAACTCATTAGCATATTAGGCCACACCACTGACAGTACAGCTTATTAGCATAATAAGCCACACCCCCATGTTACCAGAAGAGTGGTCAGTCATCCAGCCACACACACCTTTTGCTTATTCTGTTTACCTAGTTTGTTGTCAAAACCCAGGGCTTTTTTTGTAGCAGGAATTAATTTGCATGTTGGGCCACATACCCCTAATATAGCCAATCCTAATGAGTTTCTGCTGTTGGGTGTGGCCTATTATGCTAATGAGTTCCTGCTGGGTGTGGCCAACTCAGGAGCCAGCCAGAACTCCATTCCTGTGCATTCCTGCCCAAAAATAGCCCTGCCATCAGAAGTTAGGATTATATTCTGTCAATGCTACATCCCAGGGCTTTTTTGGTAGAAAAAAAGGAATTCATTAGCATAATAGGCCACACCCAACATTAGGAACTCATAAGCCTATTAGGCTACACCCCTGACAGCATAGCTCATTAGCATATTAGGCAGGAGGCTGGGAAAGCACAGGGAAGGCATGGAAGCTTGCCTCTCCCCCCCCCCCCCCGAGCTTCTCTGCCCCACTTCAGCATCGCCTTTCTGGTCTACCCTCCCCCCTTAGAACCAGACGGCCGGGGAAAGGTGCTGCTGAAGTGTCTGGGATCTGAAAGATCCCAGGAACTTCAGCATCGCCTTTCTAGTCTCCTACTCCCCCACCCCGAAAGATCGGGAAGGGAAGCAGGCATGTTTGCCTGGCTGCCTTCGGTCTCCCCAGCCAGACTGCCAAGGCGCGCTTTTGCGGAGAGACTTGGAGAAGTGCAGGGAGGGATGGGTAAATGCCTTTCTCTCCCTCCCCCAGATCAGAGAGGGAAAGAAAGGCACTTTCAATGTGCCTGAGTTCCCCTTCTGATCTTCTCGCACCTGGAGAAGATCAGGAGGAAAACTCAGGCATGTGTGCATGCCTGCCCTCTTCCCCCAGCCTGCCTGCCGCAGTGGACAGGCTGGGGAAAGGAAGGAAGGCATGCACACATGCCCCTTTCCTCCCTGAGCCTCTCTGCTATTGCGGAGAGACTCGGGGACATGCAGGGGGGCATGGTTAAATGCCTTTCTCTCCCTTCCCCAGATCTGGGAGGGAAAGAAATGCATTTTCAATGTGCCTGGGTTCCCTGCCTGCCCTTTTCCAGTTGCTGACATGTCAGCTAGAGAAGGGAAGGCAAAGAAAGGCTTTTCCTTGTCAGTTTCACTCTCAGATGACTGGCCGGGAGTGAAATTGACAAGGAAATCCCCAGGGGCTCCCCAAAGGGAAAGACAGCATTTTGTGTGTAACATGGGGAGGGCAGCGTGCTCTGTAGCCATGCAAGCTCAGAGGTTTTGGTTGTAGGCGTGGCCAACTCAGGAGCTAGCCAGAACTCCGTACCTGTGCGTTCCTGCCCCAAAATAGCCCTGCTACATCCTATCTTAAAAGTAAATAATGAATGACTGGTTGAACGCTCTGAAATATGTCTTCAACACTGTAATGACAGCTCTAACTGAACTCAGGGTTTTTGAAAAAAAATTACGTGAGTGTATTCTCTCCCTCCCCTGCATCGATGACACTAACATAATATTTTCTCTTAAACATACAACAGCCTTTTAAAGTACATATACAAGGAACTGTCTGCTTGCTAGTAACCGTATAAACTATGGATACATAGTTAATCTCTTCTAATAAAGTCTATGCACAGGGTGTTTTAGAAACTAAATTACTTATCAGTTATGTAAAAGACTATAGACGGTTAAAAGAACACATGGATATGCTCAGTGGGTTAACCTTTTCAATATCACTTAATATACAACATGTTGATCTGTGAGAATAAATTTGTATTTTATTTTTTTCCATGTGATTCTAAAAGTATTTGGGGTATAGAAGAGTCATTAAAGGCCATACAAAAATAAACTTTTTTTGCATTTTATTTCTCAACAGAAATTATATCCATTGTTGGGTTTCTAATTAGACATCGTTGGTGGTTCAAAACAGCAGCTCACCAACCCAATCCCCCTGCTCCACTTATGGAAGCATTCCAGAAGAAGGCATCCACATGTAGAAACTTATTTCAAGAACGACACAGGGCTGTTCATTGCAATTCATGACTATAAGAGAAACATAGCAAAAAGCAATACTAGGAAACAAAAAAGAATCACAAAGATGACTACAAGTATCATGGCTAGAAAATATATGCTTACAAGTGATGTGGAGACTAAAAGGAAGTAGTAATGGTCTTCACTCAAAAGTGTGTGGGTGAGGGGTAATACTAGGTCTCTCAGGGTAACATGAAGACCAAAAAAGCATGTACATGGCTTTTCCCAGTGTATAACTGATTCCTGGAACTCACTGTCATACAGTGCTGATGACAAGTACTAGGCATGAAACATACTTAACAGTTTAGTGTAATAAATTTTAGCTTGTAAACCTTGTCATTTAAAATTGAAGTTGATTAATAGCTGAAAGAAGTACAAAAGAACTGAAAGCATTTATCACTGAAATATGGTTTATTACTTGTGTAAATGTTGTGTCAATGCTAAAAAAAATAGAGCTAAATTTCTAAATGTTTGAAAAAAAATGCACGATAAATTTAAAGGAAAAAAAGGCTCAAGAAACTTAGAATGGTGGCTACCCATTTGAAGGATACGAAAAAACAGAAGCAAGATAAAGAAGACTCTCTCAACAAATGCAAACACTCAACAGTTGCAAGGTGCCACCTTGCAAATACAGCAATCTGAGCAAAATACACAAGACAAAATCAAACAAAGGTGCCACACCCTTCAAATACAGCAATCTGAGCAAAATATGCAAGACAAAATCAAACAAGAAATTAAGTAAGAAGCAGCAAACCTCAGACAAGAAATTAAGACAGGCCATGCAAAAATTAAGACTCAACTCCAAACACACTCAAGAAATTGGTCAAGTCAAAGAGAAATTTAAGGAAATAGACTTGCATCAACAAGCACAAGATTTATCTCAAGAAAAGACCTCTCAAAAGATTGAAGTTTTGGAGGAGCACTGCAGATCTACGTTTCAGAGGATTTCCAGAAGACTTCGGGAAGACAAACCTTGAAGACCATTTTTCAAAGCCTCTACAGTACTACTTAGATCCTCCTAGTATTGATCAAATATACAGAATCAATTCAAGATTTGCTTCCAAGAACAGATTGCCCCAGGACATACTGGTTCTACTTGCATATAAGAAAATAAGAAATGCAATACTGAACAAAGACATATGCCACTTGTAATTTTTGACAAAGAGATACAAATTTAACAAGATTTACCAACATCTGTAATGAAGAGAAGACTTTGACTTTCTCAGGCAAATTTTACAAAATAAAGGAATAAGATATCGCTGGAGAATCCCATTCGCTTTAGAAGCCTTTTGTCTACAAGTAAAAGAGTAATTTTGACGACTGAACAGGCCAAGCTTCTAGCAAGAGAACTGACTGGGAAAGAACTAGAGGAATCAGGAAAAGAAGATTTAAATAAAGAAGAAAACAAACTTGACAAAGCTGCAGCTTATTGATAGAAACAGATACCATGAAGGTCTTATCAGTTAATGTTAATGACCTAAACTCTCAATCTAAGCGAGAGATTCCCAAACTTATTTGGCCTACCATCCCTTATTCAGGGAAAAAAATTACTCAGCGCCCCCCTGGAAATCTACCTTCAAGGAGTGGACAAAAAGATGCAGGTAGAGCCCGCCACAATCCACACAGCCAGGCAAGCACCGAGCAGCAGCAGCTGAAGGCCTGATGCCAGAGGCCAGCAGCAGCCACCACACAAGAGTCCAGCAGCAACACCAGCCTTACAAGGGTGCACGTGCATTTGCAATTTGCAAATGCATGGCTGTGGTTGGCTGTGGGGACCCCTCTTCCCCTCCCCTCCCCCCGATCCCAGGGAAGACCAGGAGAAGGCAGGAAAAAGCTGCCTTAGATAGGTTCTGGACTCTTCTTTCTTTATGCTTCCACCACCCCCTTATTTTTATTCAATGCCCCCCAATTGCACCCAAGGCTCCTACCGCCCACCTGGATCATCCCAGCGCCCCCCAGGGGGCAGTATTGCCCAGTTTGGGAATGAGTGATCTAAGTGATCCAAGACATTTAATTGGTTAAAGAAACAAAATTTATCCATAATTTTTTATGCAAGAGACTCATGTCAAAAAAGTACATGAGAAAATTTTAAATAACAAGAAATTGGGCAAAGTATATGCAGCCTCAACTGCTGAGAAGAAAAAAAGGTGTTGTGATTTATATAACTGATCGACATTTAACTGTAATAGAAGAGTTAGAAGATCTTGAGGGAAGATATATCTTGTTAAAAAATAAGATCTCCAGTAGATAAAATCTTCACATTGGCTTCAATCTACACCCCAAATAACGCAAAGGAAAAAAATATGATTTTTTCCCCCAAACACTTCTGGACTTTCAAGAGGGAGAAATTTTAATCTTTGGTAACATGAACGGAGTACTAGATCAAAAAAAGGACAGATCTAAAAAGTCTGCAGGAGGAAAACTACCCAAGAATGTTTTTACTTATACACAAATGCTGAATGTAAAAGATTTATGGAAAACTCTCAACCCTCACTCAAGAGACTACACCTTCTTTTCAAACATATTCAAGAATTGATATGTGCTGGATATCTAAGACTTTACTCATGAATTTGAGATCCACTGAAATCCAGCCAAAAACAGTTGCTGTTCATAATCCCTATTGGTTACATGGCACAGAGAAATGTCTATAAGAAGAAGACGGAGAATGAATGACAATCTCTTGTTGAAGGAAAATATTTTTAAAACTTGTGAATAGGACATAGAAGAATTTTTTTAACTAAGTATCACAGAATATCTCTCTATTGCAACTACATGGGAAGCAAGTAAAGTGTATATGAGAAGAAAATTGCCCTTGCCTCAAAGAAAAAGAGGCAAAGATTAGAACAAACTAAGAAAATAACTGACAGAATTCAGATCCTAGAAGGCCATCCTAAAATATCTTTAAAGAAAACAGTGTTAGTAGAAATCAAACAATTAAGAAATCAGCTATATCTGCTTCAAACTGAAAAAATACAGAAACAATTGAGCTTTTTAAAACAAAAACATTTTCAACATGCAAACAAATCAGGAAGATATCTTGCATACTATCTACATAAAGAAACTGAAAGGACAAAAATAACTGATATATGGAAAAAGATGGTATCACCTACACAGAGAAAGAAATTCAAGAACAATTTGAACACCCACCAAAAAAATTCTATTAAAAAGATGCTCTAATAATAAATGGAATGGATCAATGTACTAAAGAAGACTTAACTTATAAATCTTCAAACAAAGATAGAGAAATTTTGAATCAAAGCATTTTAATTCAAGGTCTCATAAACCATCAAGAAACTGAAAAAGGATAAGGCACCAGCACCAGATGGATTAACTGCAATTTACTACAAAACTTTTGAAGAGGACTTGTTAAACACAAGGGCAAAAAAGCAGCCTTTCTGTTCTTAAATGCTGAAAAAGCCTTTGATAATGTCTCTTGGACTTTTCTACAAAAAACACTGCACTACTTCAAGTCTGGTTCCAGATTTCTGAATTGGATACAGAACATCTGCACTAAACAGCATGCAAAAAAATATTAATCAATAGGGTCCTGACAAATGGATTCAAAAAAGAAAAAGGAACCCGTCAAGGATGTCCACTCTCTCCACTTCTCTTCATTCTTGTGATGGAAATCTTTGCTTCTAAAATAAGACAAGATAACAAAATTGAAGGATTATAAGTAGAAAGAGTTTAAACTAAGGAGTTATGCAGATGACGTGGTCCTTACAATTTCGAACCCCCAACAGTCTCTCCAAAATGTAATGGAGCAAATTGACAAATTGATTAATAAAATCAACAGGAAGAAAACCAAGATTATTTTAAAATTTTCAACTACTGAAGAAGAGGAAGAGATAAAGAAAATATCAGGATGTGGCATAACAAACAACCCAGTCAAATATTTAGGAATACATCTTATGGGACAGAATGATACATTATTTAAGGATATTTACATGATAACTTGGTACAAAATACAAAAATGTTTTGAAAGATAGTCCAAATTACACTGATCATGGCTAAGATTAATTTCTGCTGTAAAAATGAATGTATTGCCAACATTAAACTATTTGTTACAGATTATTCCAATTTCAGTTCCTGAAGAGACTTTGAGTGACTGGCAAAACAAATAAGTCTGTATGGAAAGATAAGAAGCCAAGAATAAGATTTAAAGTATTGCAAGATGAGGAAAAAAAAGAGGTAGTTTGGCAATACCTAACATCAAATTATATTACCAAGCTGCTGGGCTAGTTTGGATATCATATTGGATCCCATTGAAAGATAGATAAAATTAGAATCTTCAGATCTTAATGACAGACGACATAGTTATCTGTGGATTAAAAAATCTAAAAAAACAAAACCCAAGATATCATCAGAGATAGCTTATTTAAAATTTGGGAAATGCTATTAAAGAGAATCAGCCCTATAATTCCACTAATAATGTCACCAATAGATGCTTATTATGGCAATCACACAAGGAGAAACAATGATTTTATAACTTATGGCAAAATGATAAACTCGCAAGGTGGCATCAAGACGTGGCAAGAGATTAAAGAAGAAAGGAGATACAATGGTGGATATATTTTCAAATTGCTTCCAGATTAAAAAATGATATCTGTACCAAGAGAGGAGTGTAAAAAAAGGTGAGGGCCTACTCAATAGTGGCCCCCTGTCCTTTTGGAACCAGCTGCCTGAGGAGATGCGTGCCTTGAGGGACCTTGCTAGTTCTGCAGGGCATGCAAGGCGGCTCTATTTCAGATGGCCTTTGGGTGACTGCGATCTACCAGATGGCTGGTATGCTTCAGCTTTGTCGTCACCATCCATGCATTCTATCCTGTTTGATAGATTTTAATGGGAATAGATTTTCAGTCATTTTATATTTTAAAGATTATTTAATGTATCGCTGTTTTGTTTTTAACTGGGTGTAGTTTATATACTCTTAGCTGCCCCGAGTCCTGTTCGGGGAGAGGGAGCAGATATAAATTTGATAAATAAAATGCTCAGCACTGTTGATGGGGATCCCCAGACCCCAGGACCAGTTTTTTTTTTTTAAAGAAGTTAAAACAAGACTGCAGAGGGGAAGTGGGAAAGTACTCTTCCCCTAGTGCACCTCTGAGAGTTCTATTTTCAGAACTTGGTCACTGGATTAGATCTATTCTTTATTACTAATAGGCTGGATCCAATAGATTACCTTCCATTATGTGATGAAATTTCTGTCAGAGAAAGACTAAGAGAAAAACCCTCACTGGGCAGAAAGAAACTATTGGATTCAATTCAGAGATGTTATTCTCTTTAACCTCCTAAAACAGAGGCAATAGAAATAAAAACACCACAAGCTTGCAGATATACAATCAGCAAAAATATTGTTATAAAAGAACCATGTTTTCAATCTCGCTCATGAAGAGTTCCACATATGAAACCATTAAAGGAAATGGTGCCACTGTAAAGCCTAGAGTTTTCAAAATACTGATTATAACATACCTCCTTAGCAACTGTGTGCCAATGCAGATGGGTTTCACATATATCCATTCTCTCTTGGTGAAGGAACTTGCACTTATCTGGCACAAGTAGAGCATCACTCACAAACTCTCCCACTGAAAAAATAAGAAGAAATCTTAATTTTTATATATTCTTGGGCACTTTTTTTATGTAGCACCGTATGACCATGAATCTTACTAACCAATATCAGGAAAATATTCTCTGTGGCACAGAACGTAGCATAATTAATAGTGGGAACAATTTTTTAATTTCATTTCCCCAATGATATCTAGTACTTGGTTGTATATATACTACTTAGCTGTATATGTTTTGAACTTGAAACAACAAAAAGATAACATTAATTCGAATTCTGAACATAAAGAAAATTTCTGCTATGTATTTTCAGGATGCTGGATCTAATATTCCTGTGAAAAGAACTAATAATATTTCTGTGGACATAAGAAGAGACTGCTACAATTTAGCTTTTATCAATACATTTCTTGGCAAGCCATTTATTTTCTACTGTCCATCATAAATTAGTTCTCTTCAGAAGACCTGGAAAATCAGGGGAAAGTGAATGTTATCTCTCTGTTTAACCCTCCACTTTCCGTGGTCAAATACAATCCACATATTGTGAACCACAACCATGCAGTAATGTTAATACATCACCTGGGAATACCTGTTTGCCTTGTTTATGGTTGCAAAGATTATTCATTGATAAGCATTGTAATTTAACTAGGAATAAGGCCCATTGTAGTAATAAATACAATGGGCTCTAGAAAGAGGCTCTGGGCTGGCGTCAATTTACTGTGGTGACCTCAGCAGGATATAATGACACAGAGTCCACCGTTTTTTCCAGGGAACTGATCTCTGCCATCTGAAGAACAGTTGTAATTTTGAGTGGTCTCCAGCCCTCACCTGGAGATTGGCAACAGTGGTTCCCCAGGAGAAAATGGCTGGTTTGGAGGGCAGAGTCTATGACAGCGTACCTGTCTGAGGTCCCACCCCTCTTCAAACTCCACCCTCAAATCACCAGGAATTTCCCAACCTGGAGGTGGAAACCCTATCTCCTTCCCAACAAACCATCAACATACTGTTATCTGACTCCAGATTTCCATCTCCTCCCCCCTCCCTGCGGCCTCTACCTAGGAAAAGTACAGTCTTTCTCCACTGTGGGAATTAAAGCAGCTCAGATCATTTTCCTCTCCCCCTTTCAATCTGTGCAACAACCCTGTGAGGTAGGTTAGGCTGAAAGCCTGTGAGTTGTCTGAAATCACCTAATCACCTTCCACAGGAAGAACCTACGTCTGGCAGACCCTGCTCTTCTGCTACATGAGGTGTATGTACACCTCAGCAGAGTATAATGAACACCTCAGCAAAGTATAATGATACAGAGCCCACCATTTTCTCAAGGGGAACTGAACTCTGCCATCTGGAGAGCAGTTGTAATTCTAAATGATATCCAGTCCTCCCTTGGAGACTGACAACTGGTTCCCTGGAGGAAATGGCTGGTTTGGAGGATGGAGTCTGGCATTGTACCTGTCTGTGGTCCCATCCCACCTCAAACCTCACCCTCTCCAGGCTTTACCCCTCAAATCTCCAGGAACTGCCCAATCTGGAGTTGGCAACCCTATCTCCTTCCCAGCAAAACTTCATCCTACCTTTATCTGCCCCTCTGACTTCAGCTTTCCATCCCCCCCCCCACCTCCAGCCTCTACCTAGGAAAAGTACAGTCTTTCTCTGCAGTGGGGACCCAAGCAGGGAAGCAACCTCAGCAGGGTACAATGACACCAAATCTACCATGCAAAGCAGCTGTTTTTTTCCAGGGGATCTGATCTCTGCCATCTGGAGAGCAATTTTAATTTTGAGTGATCTCTAGCCCTTACCTGGAGATTGACAGCAGTGGTTCCCCAGGAGAAAATAATTGTTTTGGAGGGTGGACTCTATGGCATTCTATTCAGCTGAGGCCTCTCCCATCCCCAATCTCTGCCTTCCATAGACTCCACCACTAAATCTCCAGGAATTTCCCAACCTGGAGCTGGCAACCCTAATCAGGACTGGCACCAATGAGTTCCCCACCAAGGCCAAAGGCGGCCTGGAATGGACCTCCTGCCTTTGCCTTTTTACTGACAGAACCAAGCTTGGTTGCCTAGGAACAGCCACTGAGGGAAAAGTTAACCCCGCAGAAGGAGAAGAGAATGGTTTGACAGCTGCTGGCCCACCTTAGTAGCCAGCCAGTTGCAGGGGAGCCAAGTAGTAGAAGCATCTTTGTCAGGAGAGACAGCTGTTTTGGCAGTTTATTCTGTCAGGGAAGAGTGGCCAGGCTGGCAGTGGGTAAGGGAGAAGAGCAGACCCAGCACCCAGCCAATGGAATGTGAGTACTCTTGAGTGGCGATTCATGGGCCAATGGCTGATGGAGCGCACAGCACAGCCAATGGGAGAGCCGGAAAGTGCCAATACACTGGGCTTTTATATATATAGGATACCCTGCAGCTGCTGTAATTCTTAGGGAATTGTGGCACTAATTATCCATCTTAATTTTTAAAAGTGATGAGTAATGAAAGAACAGGATATTAGAAAATTATATGGAAAAAATAATGTTTGAGTGTTTCAGCCATGCAGTCAAAGTGTAGTGCAAATGCAACCCATATTTCTAAAATCATCTGAAGGAGAAAGTTGGTGATTGCTTGAAAAGTCCTCGTTCCACGTCAACCTCATGCTCTTCCACTAATTTACACTGATGGAAAATAGTAATATGGGATCACAGACACATTAACTCACTCAACTGTATCCTACAACGAATGACTGAAAATATTTTTATTGCAGGTTCCATAAGACAC
Organism: Lepidodactylus listeri; assembly: GCA_029233225.1. Classification (NCBI taxonomy): domain Eukaryota; kingdom Metazoa; phylum Chordata; class Lepidosauria; order Squamata; family Gekkonidae; genus Lepidodactylus; species Lepidodactylus listeri. The sequence goes on along the minus strand of JARCFY010000001.1, from coordinate 108,306,074 downwards.
TTATTTTATAAGTGGAATCCAGTCCTCCTGCAACCTATTATGAAGTGAAGCCACCGATCCAAGAAATGCACTAGTGATTCTATCACTGCTATACTGTATTAGAGTACAGCACAGGCACAAGTGGTTCTCCATCTACCTACCTGCATAAGATAATACCTGAGTGAACTGTATACTGTTTCTTACTGCAAACCCAAAAGGAAGCAGTTATTCTAGATAAAACAAATTAAAAAAAATACCTACTGTAATCTTACTTCCTCTATAAAAATTTTGGATCTTGCTGCTATTACCACCACCACTGTTAACACCTTTATAGACTCTCCTGAAATTTAACTGAAAGTTATAGTATTGTTCCATTAGTATTTTGATACTTGGAAAGAGCTCCACTTCAAACGAACTGCTTTCAAGGAAAAGCTTTTTTGTAATCTAAAACCCAGTGCAAACAAGAGGAAGTTGTAGGGTTCGACTGCTAATTCTAGGTTAAATTCCAGTAAACATTTCTCACAGTTTCACAGAAAGAGATAATTATTCTAATCCTAAACTTACACAATTGTTTCACTTTTGTTCAGACTGTTCTACCAGTATATATACCTATACAACTGCATTTCCCAGGAAACAAAACACATTTTCCATTTAGAAAGCAGTACACATAAAAACACTGAAACTCAACCACCATAACTATAAGAGATCATTCAGAAGAGGTGGAACTTGTAAAGAACACCAGGTCCACTTTGATTCACAATTAGACCAATGTCTATTTGCCCAAATAAGTGAAATATATAAACAGAAGTAGAGATATGAGTGCTCACCCCCTTTGGCGTTGCAGCTCCCAGTTACCCCTATCACCATTGCCACTGCCAAGCCCAGCTTTCATCCACCATCCCTATGCCTGCTGCTGCAGTTTCTCCCCTCCCTGGACACTTCCTAGCTCTCTCACTGCCAGCTTGGTGAGAGAGATGAGTGGCAAGGACTGCCATACCCTTCCAAACAACTCCCTGGTTGCTACATTGGGGGAGGGTGCAGGGACTCCCGCGTGTCCCTGTCTCTGGCTGCCATTTCAACGGGTGGGCTTGCTGGCTCAGTGGGAAGGACGGCAAGGCCTTCCACCCTGCTGTCGGACTCCCTCCTTACTGGCTTGGGGGGGGCAACAAGGGCTTCTCTCCTCCATCACCACCAGTGAGCTCTGCTAAGGCTTCCCTCCCCCCATCAATGCTGCTGATGAACCCTACATAGCTCCCAATTTCTCCTGCAAAAGCTTCCCCCCCAATGTCTTCCAGCATCTGCTGAGGCTTCCTGCTGCTGCCTGATATAGGAAGAGAAGGATGGATTTAACCTCCCATGCATATTTTTTTAATTAGATTTTTCTGCAAAGCTGGGGGAGGGGTTTTCCCCCAAGTTTGGAGAAAAATCTCTTTTCTATCATTGTGGGCCCGTTCCATGGATCTGGGTATCCACAAATCAGCCCACACAGGAATATTAGAAATATAAATATGCACTACAATAAAAAATAGGAAAATCAAGTTGTATAAGCAGCTAAATAACTTATATATGTTGTATTTCAATTCTACCATCCTCCATTTAGTTTCTATCATTAATGAAAGGGACTTTTTAATTTCAGAATTTAGAAGACTAACAGCTTAAAATACAGCTATTCGATTGACTGATCTTTATTTTTCATTAAATGTAAAAAAAAAGACTGAATTTTTAAGAGGAAAAATTCTGCAAATGTTGCTATTTTTCTGCCTGGTTGACTTTTATAATGAAAACATATTCATGTTCTTTTTAGACAGACTGCACAAGTCATTCAGATTTTACCTATCACACAAATTCAGAATGCATTTGTTCAGGCACAAAACTACTTAAACATGTTTTGCTACTTTTGCAGATGTCCATCTAAAATTTTCACGAAGCACCATGTCTTGTTTCTCATTCAGCTTTGAGTAACATCTCCCCCCATGCAATCTTTTATTCCTTTACAATTAGCATCTTAACCCTAGGCACCCATTCAGGCAGAACGGCACATAACATCAGACTACTACTGTTTCCGATATGATGGCATAACATTAAGACATGGTGTAGAGTCTTCAGTTGATGATGTAGAATCTTTAGCTTTTATTTTTGGAGCAGCAAGGTTTATGATTGCCTATTAAATTTCTTAGCAGACAGTGTGTGTGGTTACTTTTATCCGTCCTGCCGCTTGGTCCTTACAGATAGGCTTTTTAAATCAAGCTTAAATTTAACAGAGTTTGGGATGTTTTAATGTATTGTTTTGTTTTGAATACTGTTCTTCATCCTGGGTTCAAGAGATTAATACAAATCTATTATAAAGAGAGAGGCATGCATATAAAACAAGGCACATATTCTTCAGTGCAATGCACATTTCCATAAACAGTACGCTTCCTTTCACCCTTTCATACTTTGTGCCTTGGCTGTCCCCAGCAGGATTCACTGCTATCACATCAATGCAGATGAACAGAAGGGTATGTATAACAAGCCAGAAAAAACTAGTACCAACCTAAAAGCTTTCTATCAATTTATATATTATTATTCAGCCTTTTCTCCAAGGAGCTCAATCAGGGTGGCTCTCCTACATTTAAGTCCTTTTCAGATATTGTGAAACCTGGTGCTGTGATCGTGCATATCAGGAGAGGGTACTACGCAAATTTGTTGATCCTAGTAACATACCACACTCAGGATTTCCGCAGGACTTTTCCCTTTTAGTGTTGCCAAAAGGTATGACATTAAAATGTAAGGAAATGAGCGATAAAAAAGGATCTCAGTTTGTTTTGGATGCCCTACAAAAGCAAATCTAAAATTCTACAACTCAGCTCTAGCAGATGAGAATTTTCGCCTTTACTAAGCATCTAGTCTGTGCTACAAATAATACATATGCTCAAAATAAACATTTTTGAAGGATTTAGCAGCAGCTGTAGAATTGAGCAGTTCATACAGAAATGAGCGGGGGGAGGCAGGTAGAAACTGCACTCACAGACGGCTGAGCCTAAGAAGCACCAGCTGTCGCTGACCAGAAAAACCCAGAGGGAATTAGGAATTTCTAATTTGACACCCTACAGTTTTGTGTTTCATTCTTCTGTATTGTTAGAAGCAGCATTTGGGCACAAATTCAGGTCTCCTCTCTGCCATGTACTTCTTGAAATGACCAAGTCACAGCAAACTAATGAAACTTTTCCCCTAAAAACAGAGTTGTACATACTGTTTATAGCAGTAAAAAGTACTCTCAAGTCACAGCTGACTTATGGTGACCTTATAGGGTTTTCAAGGCAACAGATCTTGCCAGTGCCTGCCTCTGCATTGTGACCCTGCTATTCCTTAGTGGTCTCCCATCCAAATACTAACCAGGGCTGACCCTGCTTGGTTTCCAAGATCAGGCCAGCCAGGTCAGGGCTGCAGGGCACATACTGTTCAGTTCCAAACAAATAAACTGTCTTTGTTTCAAGGTGCCAGTGAAAAATAAGAACAGGCTCAGCCACATGAACTCTAACATTACATCCCAAGACCAATGCAAATCAGCTTTTAGTATGCACCACTAAGGTCTAGTGAAGATAGTGTGCTAAAGGCAACATGAGCAGCAGGTTGACAAAAGTCATATGACCTTCCCAGTGTATCCTCCTGGGGCCTGAATTCAGCATGGAGAACATGCTTTAAGGCAGCAAACCAGGGAGTAATTTGGTTGAAACCTTGCTAAAAATATTTATTAAAAATACACCAGATTTATAGAACGATGAATTTCTAGCCTTGGTACAACACAACCATATTATTTTTAAAGTAAAACTATTATAAAGTCTTTGCAGGCCTGGTTTGGCTCTCAAAACTTACAATGTCTGCAAAACAGTGAGCCTATTTCGATTTTTTTAATTAATTAATTATCGTATGGCACTGTGTGTAGTATAGCCAGGAGATCCTAAGATTGTCTGGCAGATATAAGTTCTAGCTCTTTTAGTGGTGAGCTAGACTTATTTTAGAGCTTAAAGAGCTCTGAAATAGCTGCGAATGACCCAAGGTCACCTAGCTGGTTTCATATGGAGGAGTGTGGAACTCAGGGGTCATTTCGAGCAAGAGCTCGGGGGAGCTCAGCTCCGGGAGTGGTGCGAGGCCCCCCCGGGCAGGGGAATGCCTGCTTGTGTCATGGCTGCAGCAAAATGACCCCGTCCCCTGGAAAGGTCCTTGTTCCTCCGACCAACCTTCTGAAGGCTTCAGCCATCACTGAAGCTATCCTCCCAGAAAAAGTGGTATTTCTGAGGCTTGGATTAGTAACTGTCCCCTCTCTGCCATCTCTCTCTCTCTCTCTCTCTTGCCTTCTGACATACTTCCAGTGATGTCAGGTGGTTTAGCATATGCTAATGAGCTCCTGCACCTCTTTTTCTACAAAATCCAGTTCTCCAAATTAGAGTCCATTGCTCTTAACCACTACACCATGCTGGCTCGGTTTTTAAAAAATGACAAAAAGAAATATACTAGGTTGTCAAGAAGCTCATACTAGCAGGCTTAGAAATGCAACACTGTGCAGTTACTGTTTTTAGCTCTTCAAATAACAGCACAAAAAATAAGTTAAAAACAGGCCACTTAAGCACAATGACCTACACACAAATATTTCTTGTCTAAGTTTTCACATTTGAAATTTGGAAACCAAGGTTGTTGTTTTTTTTGGGGGGGGGGGGGGTTACAGCAAAACTCCCTAGAGAACGGACCAGTGGATACTCACCGTGAGGGGTCCTTCTCCTCTGAGATAAGGAGGACATCTTGATGGGTGTTTCCCACCCTATCTGTAGGGAGGCAGGAACTAATTCTTCACTTCCTGTCCTCTGGTGGGATACGCCCCTTCAAGTCAGTTCGGGGACTCCCAGAAGCAGTAGTCAGCTGTAAACCAAAGGCTAACCATAACTAGAAAAATATGAACATAATTAGTCTGAACAGTAAACAGATAATGTGGCTTGAACAAGACAGGAAGGAAGATAAACTCAGAATATAGAAAAGGAAGACGATGAATCTTGGGAGGGCGAAGATGTCCTCCTTATCTCAGAGGAGAAGGACCCCTCACGGTGAGTATCCACTGGTCCGTTCTCCCTCTGAGAGGAGGACATCTTGATGGGACCTCCCATAGCAGTGTCCCTTTACTGGGTGGGACATCGTCTTCAGATATGAGAGCTTGCTGCAGGACCCTCCGGCCAAAGGCTGCATTGGTCGAGTTGTAGAAGTCGGTCTTATAATGCCTGACAAAGGTAGAAATGGAAGACATGTGGCTGTCCAACAGGTTACTTCCACCGAGGCTCGGTTGGTGAAGGCTGCGGAAGTCGCTGCACTTCTGATGGAGTGGGCCGTGATACCCGGAGGAGGGGTATCTTGAGGGCCCTATAGGCTTCTGCTATACATCTTTTGAGAGTGGCACTGATGGATGCTGTGGACATTTTGTTGCCCTTGTTGGGGGGTGAGACTGAGATGAATAATGATTCCGTCTTCCAGAAGGAGCTGGTGCGATGTAGAAGGCTTTAAGTGAACGTCTGACATCCAGACAGTGGCACAACTTTTCCTTTGAGTGGGTAGGGTTCGGGAAGAAGGACGGTAGGCAGATCTCCTGTGAGCGGTGAAATCTTGAGTTGACCTTCGGGCAGAAGGAAGGGCCGATAGTGAGGACTACTCTGTCCTTATGGAAGTGCAAAGAGTCGGTTTGGCGGAGAGGGCCCCAAGCTCGGAGACTCTTCTGGTGGAGGTGACAGCTACCAGGAACAGGGTTTTCATTCGCAGCCACATCAGAGGAATCTCTTGGACTGGCTCGAAGGTTGGTTTGGCTACTGCAGAGAGAACCAGGTTAAGTTTCCATGTGGGGAACCTGTGGGGAACCGGTGGGTCCTTAAGTGATGCACCCTTCAGAAAAATGGTGGATGTGAGGGTGTCTGGACAGGGTCCAGCCTTCTACTCTGGGAACTACGGTTACCAAGACAGCTACCTGACAGCGGAGAGTGGACGCCTTCAGACCCGAGTCTTGACCGCCCTGAAGGAAGGACAGAACACTGGACAAGTGTGGGTGTAACGGGTTGACCTTCTTTCTCCTGGACCAGCGAACGAAGGCCTGCCAGGTGGCATTGTAGATCCTCTTGGTGGAAGGGTGCCGAGAGGCTAGCATGGTGTCTGTTACTGGTCTGGAGTAGCCTAAGCTGAGCAAGTTTTGCCATTCAACTTCCAGGCGATCAAACGGAGCCATGCAGGATCTGGGTGCCAGATGGGGCCCTGGGTCAGCATGTCTGGGGATACTGGGAGTGTAACGGGGCAGTTGCCATGCTCTGGAGTTCCAAGAACCAAGGTCTTCTTGGCCAATAGGGGCTACCACTATGATCTCCATTTGTTGTTCTCTGATTTTTCTGAGGAGCTTTGGTAAAACCGGAGTCAGAGGGTAAGCGTACATGAGACCCTTGGGCCATTGGGAGACCAGGGCGTCCATCTCTTCTGCTGCTTGATGGTAGTATCAAGAATCTGGCAACCCTGTGGTTGAGTGGAGATGTGAATAGGTCCACCATCGGACGTCTGAAGTGAGATGTTATGAGGTTGAATAGGTCCTCTTTGAGGGACTATTCCCCTTCCTGTAGTGTCTGACAGCTGAGCCAGTCCGCTCTGGTATTCAGCGAGCCCTTGATGTGTTCCGCTCTGATAAATAGTATGTTGCGTTCTGCCTAGGACAGGAGCTTCAGAGCTTCTCGATGGAGTTCTGAGGATCTGGATCCTCCTTGGGTATTGATGTATGCCTTCGCCACTATGTTGTCTGTCCTGATGAGGACGTGATGACCGGCGATTTGTTCCCTGGAGTGGAGGAGGGCTAGGCGGATGGCCCGAAGCTCTAACAGGATGATGGGCAGAAGTTGTTCTTCCTTGGACCATAATCCCTGTGCAGGGAGGTGGAGGAAGACTGCACCCCATCCCAGGAGGCTGGCATCCTTGACAATCTGCTTCCAGTCTTGACATAGAAGCTGTTCCTCTGGGATAGATATAAGTTGGTTTTATTCTAGAGGGCAGGCATGAGAGGAAGCTGGCCACAGGCCTGTGGAACTCAATGCTAAGACTGCCTCAATGCTAAGAATGCCTTTTAGCCTGTCATGCAGCACTCAGGTCTCAAACTGCTGAGCTACCAACCTTCTGGTCTGCAATTCAGCGTCTTAACCACTTGAGCCACTGCAGCCCCTCTTTCATGGCGTGATCCACCAGGATAGGCTGGCCTTGACTAGGTGAGGGACTGACACGGGGAGGTCCTGTTTTTTGCATTATCCTGGATTGGAAGGGCCATATGAGTTATTGTAGTGGTCTGGCATGGAGGCGCGCCCAGGACACGGAGTCCATGCAGGAGATGAAGAGGCCCAGTAGTTTAGCCAGGGACATCAGGGTGGATTGTCTGGCCGTGATGATTTGTCGTGTGAAGAAGCGGATCTTGTCTGCCTGTGTTGAGGTAGGAACATGCGGTTCCGAACCATGTCTAAGATGACCCTGAGGTGCTCTAGGGACTGCGAGGGGTTCAGGGAGCTCTTCTGGAGGTTTACAAGGAAATGGTGTTCTTTCAGGCAGCAGATGGTTTCCTGAGTGTCTTTGTGCGCTTTGTTTCTAGAGCTGGAGCGAATCAGCAGGTTGTCTAGATAGGATAGACATGATGCTCCCTCTAAGCTGTGGAGTCTTGTGAGCAAAAATTCTACTTGAGAGCTACTGGCATTAAAGTTGTGAGCTAGCGATTGGGCTATTGTATAAATTAGTTTGCTCTGGAGCCACCCCTCCTGAGCCAAGACAAAAAATGTGCGAGCTAGAGGCCAAAAAACTGTGAGCTAGCTCACACCAACTCAGCTTAGAGGGAACACTGGACATGGGTGCCTTGTTCCCCAAGGAGGGCAATGGGATGGATGAGGATCTTGGAAAAGACTCTTGAAGCAGTGGAGAGTCTGAATGGGAGCGCCCTGAACTGCCAATGTTGGCCTAGGACGAAGAATCGGAGGAACCTCTTGTGACCCGGGAACATGGGGACGTGCAGACACGCCTCTATGAGATCGATGGAGGAAGGAACTCTCCCGGTTGTAGAGCCCCTGAGATGGATTGCAGGTCTCCATTCGGAAGCGTCTTAGTTTTACGAATCTGTTGACGTATTTTAAGTCCAGTATCGCTCTACAGCCGCCGTTCCTTTTGGGAAAAGTAAGGAAAATGGAACAAATTCCCTGTCCCCATTCCTGGATAGGGACAGGTTCTATGGCTGAGATGGTATACAGGTGTTGGACAGCTTCTATCGTTTTTTGTAGCTTGGAGGCGTCTTTGATCAGGGGAGAGGGAACAAAGCGGTCTAATGGTGTCATCTGGAAACTAAAAGGGTAATTTCCGAATCCCCTCCTATCAGGCCTGCCCAGGGTATGTGGCATCACCTTTTCTTGTCCCTAGTTTCTATTAGGATTTTGTCTAGGGAATCTCCGAATAGGCAATCTCCTTGGAATGGGTAAGAAGTGACGGTAGATTTGCTGCGCAGGTCTGCTGGCCAGGCCCTGAGCCAGAGGGTACGCCTGGCAGCCACCACTGAAGCCAGAGCCCTGGAAGGGAAAATCCTGGCATCGAGCGTAGCATCAGTGGAGAAGAAGGAGGCCTCGAGAGGGTGGTTAGCTCCTTCAGTGAGACGCTTACTAGACAGTGGGATAAGCTGTATTAGTTTCCTGGACCAGGCAATGGCTGTGTGGCCCACGACTGTGGCTGTAGCGGATGCTTTGATGGCCATAACGGAGACTTCATGCACTTACCTGAGTGCAAACTTGGCCTTGAGGTCTAGACTGTCTCTGACCAGGCCAACGCCATCCTCGGAAGAAGACCCGAAGTCTGGAGCGCAATAACAGGAGCATCCACTAGAGGGACCTGTACAAGCTTATTAATAAAATATGGTAAGGTAAAGAGCTTTCTCACATTAGGTGGGCAGCGTTTGTTTGCCATGGGTTTGGACCATTCCTTGACTAGCTGATTTACTAGAAATTCTGGGAAGGGGAAGACCTTTTCTGCCCCTGGGGTCCTGGGGAGTCTTTGCTCCCTCTGGGTCTGGAGCCATCTGCTTTTGAGGATCCGGCTGGGTCCTCTCCCTGCAGCTTTGGTTGTAACTCTAATGCTGACAGGGATTTGGAGAGGAGGTAAGGATATTCTTCAGGTTTAAAGAAGCACATGGAGGGCTCTGGAACCTCCAAGTCCTCTTCCTCCTCATCATCAGAGAGGAATTCAGCCTCTTCTCTTTCCCCGGTAACCCCAGTATCACTGTCCACATAATTAGGTGGGATCCAGTGATGAGGGACCCAGCCGGGGTAGGAAAGTTCCTTCCTAGCTGCTTTAGTGGGCCAGCGAGGTCTGTCTTCCTCCTCGCCCTCTTGGTAGTGCCTGTCTGGCACATCTCTATGGGGTTGGTCCTGGTGACAAGGGGCCCCCATGAGTGGATGATCAATACCTCCTCCCTGCTTGTTTAAGGGCCAGGAGTAGGGCAGGGGAAATAGTCTGTTCTCCGTCTCCGGAGTTACTCACGAATAGACCTTCGGCTGGTGTGTCTCCCAAATGGGGCTGGTGTGCGACCTGGGCATTGGGAAGCTCCTGCCTGTCGTCGCTAGTCATGTCTGGGCTTATGGATGCGGCGACAGCCGATCCGTAGCCTTGGGCCGCCATTTTCTGTGGTCTCCCGGGATCGGGGCAATTCAGAATGGCGCCTGCGCAATCATCCACGTCTTTCTGGGGCCGTTTTTTGGCGCGCTTTTCCTTCTCGTCGCTAGTCATGTCTGGGCTTATGGATGCGGCAACAGCCGATCCGTAGCCTTGGGCCGCCATTTTCTGTGGTCTCCCGGGATTGGGGCAATTCAGAATGGCGCCTGCGCAATCATCCACGTCCGTTTTTTGAAAAAAAACATTTAAGAAAAAAGGTTTGAAATAAGTTTGAAAAGGTATGAAGAAGAATGGAAAGTGAAAGTACAAAAAAGGCACGAGTGGCCACTAAGTGCTGCTCTCCCTACTGAGGCAGGAACAGAACTGACTTGAAGGGGCGTATCCCACCAGAGGACAGGAAGTGAAGAATTAGTTCCTGCCTCCCTACAGATAGGGTGGGAAACACCCATCAAGATGTCCTCCTCTCAGAGGGAGAACAACTGTTTATTTATAACAAGGCTAATTGTGCATATTAGCATTTTCTAATACAGTTAACTTCTTGTGTTAAGGATGAATTTGAATATTTATTTTTACAAATTTTGGAAGCATTTGTTAATTGAATCTTGTATGAATGCCTAGCTTGAAACAGCCATATTAGCTTGTCTGAAAATTTATGTAATCATTCCCACTTTCATGCAGATGCCTCACTTCCACACCTTGCTCAACTATTCTGACCAACCATGAAGCAAGTCTCATATTGGCCTGCCCTTACTGTTCACCACCCTTCAGACCGCTTCCATGAGTGCTCCTCAATGAGCAGCCCTTGTTTTGCCAGGCTTTTTCTGGGTGGACAGGGGTAGAGCTCAGGCTACTTGCTTTCTCCTTGAAGCTGTTACACAGCACCGCTGCCACTGTTGTTCTCTGAGCATGTCCTTCGCCTATACTCTATGAGATGGTTTTAAGAAGGAAGCAAACAGGCTGCACCTCACCCATCTTTCTGTCCTACCTTGTCCAGCCCAGCGAAGCCTGCCAAGGTACCAGGATCTAGACGACTCACAGAGAGGCTGGAAGGAAATATAAGGAAGCTCTTTGTGAAGCACCAGTAATGCTTCACTATTTTAACTGTTCAGGATTTGGCAGGAACACTTAAGGGGAAAGCATAACTATGCAGTGGATGTACAGTTGGGCCCTCTTTTTCTACTTTTCTACTGTCTGAATCACCTTCCTCTTTCCTGTCCTGTCCCCCAACCCTTCACACACTGCACAATACCTAGTACTTAGTGGTCTGACCGCGGCCAGCAAAGTGTCTGTACATAATAGCACTACAAATCCTCAGAGACAGAAACATGTCAGTTAGCTTAAGCACTCAAAACAGATGCCAAACTTCAGGGGCCAAGGTTTATTTCTCTGGACCCAAGAAAAATTTGGAACAGATATAGGCTGCGGTCACACACACTAAATAATCCACTTTCAATCTACTTTCAATGCACTTTCCAACTGGATTTTGCCATTCACACAGTAAAATCCAGTTAGAAAGTGCACTGAAAGTGGATACATACAGATGCTTACTACTGCAAAGCAGCAGCATAATATGCAACTGAATGGGTTCAGCCTTTCTATCTTTCAAAGTAAGGCATACTGTATTTGCATAATCTACTTACTAAATGTGTACTCACTTTCAAGAAAAATCAGAGTTGGCACACCATTATGTCCATGACAGAAAAACTATGGTTCCAGTTTTCAACTCTTCCAGCCCAGCCATTTTTGGCTTTCTTTCTGTTTGTGCATCCCAGTTATAGCCACTGGAACCCCAAGCAACTATGGCACTTCCTACTGTCCATGGAAACACAGTTCACACCATTCCAAAATAATCTCCCAAACTGTGTCTGAACTATTATATGTCAATGAACGAAGAACAACTGCAGTATGCTTAACCTTCAAATGTCAGTGTATTCATCCTGCAAAAACCTTGTGTGTTTACACAGCCACCAAGTGCTACAACCTTTCCTCGGGAGAAGGTCTCAGCACAGTGATCATATCAGTTGAAAGCTGGCAGGAGCTATCATTCTACAGTTTTATGGCAATCAAAACAGCTTATTTCGAAAACATGTCATTTCACGTAATGCAGTTCTCTACAGAATGGTTCCGTACATTCTCTCTCCACAGTCTTTTCTCTCTCATGTTTTTAACAAAGCTTTTCTCAAATGCTTCTCTTGCTAGGCAGCAAGGTCTGTATCAGAAACCTTTTGTTATAATGAAATTGAAATGAACTATTTCATATACTTGTCTATAATTGTAACTTGGGCAAGTCTATGAATAGGTTCTGGCAAGTCACTGTTAATGGCTTTGTTTGTGCATGATAAAGGCTAACTTGGAAGGTCAGAATAAGAAATGTGTGATGGATATTTTTAATAAATATCTTATTAGTATTTTTCAGATATATCTGGGTATCCAGACTGATATTCAGGATTCTCAGGATACTGGTATAGCTGAGGCCAACATTTCATTTATTTATTTGCATTATTTATAGTTCGCCTTTCTCACTTAGACTCAAGGCAGATTATTAGGGATGTATGCTTGGTATAAACCGAGCCAAATGTACCAAGCCGGTATCCTCAGCCAGTTACCGAGTGCCCAACTGATTCGGCTATCTATAAATGGCAGCCCTGAAAAATCCTGAAAATATTTGGGATTTTTCAGGACCACTGAATAGTCACAGTTAAATGACACTCAGAGCCTGCAAAAAGCATTTAAAAGACCACAGCCCCTTTAAATGCCTTCCCCCACGTTGGAAACAATGGAGGATGGGGACGGCTCTGTTGGTCAGTCCGATTTAAACAGGGCTGCCTAACAGAGCCCCAGCTGAGCCTGCAGGGAGGACTTGTCTTGCAGGATAAGCTCCTAGCTGGGCTCTGTTGGGCAGTTCGGTACAAACTAGGGTGCTCAACAGAGCCCCAGCCTGGCCTGAGGGAAGAACTCTCCCCACAGGACTCTCCTGGGTGGGCTCTGTTGGGCAGTTTGGTCTAAACTGGGCTGTCCAGCAGTGACCCAGTGGAGCCTGCTCAGAAAATTTTTGGCTAGGGCTGGCTCCTCTTTGCAGCTCAGTTTCAACCAAGCTACAAAAAGGAGCCAGCCCAGGATCAGCCAGGGTGTCACAGAGCTCTCAACTCATGCTGCCCCAACTGATCCCCTCATATTTTTTCCTTCTTGGGTCCATTGGACTTGGTATGGTATTTGGATTCAGGAAATATTCAGGATTTTTTCAATTCAGGAATCCTGAATATTTCTTGAATCCAAATACCATACCAATATTAGGATTCTGAAATGAATTATTTTATATACCATACCGATATTAGGATTCAGGAATATCAGGAAATATCAATATTTTTCAGGTTCAACATATCAGAACCTAAAAAATATAAGGTGGGTTTGCACACCCCTGCAGATTACACACAGTGAGTCAATACAATAGATTTGGACACTCAATAAACAATGCAATAGAATTAGCATTTTAGAAATCTGGAACCAACCAGAAATCTAAAAAAGAGAACTGAAGCAAAGTATACGTATTAATATGATACAATAATTGATGGGAAAATTCCATAGCCGCATCCTAGTTATACCAAGCTACACATAGTAGCATAGAACCTTAATAATTTACCCAAGTAATTTTGTGAATCATTTTGTTCGGTAAAATTTTTAAGGATCCCAGGTCTCCATGGGATCACTAGAACTGTCTGCAATCACGATTCTCTAAGACCATCAGCAAAGGAGATAGAAAGCAGGCCTTCCTGCAGCTTGACTCCTTTTAGATTTCTGGAAATATGCTGGTGCTGCTCTGGTCTTTCTGTGCCCGCCTCTTCTTTTTTCTGGTTTGCCCTTTGTTTTAAAATACTATTTAAAATATTACATCAGGGTTCCTTCTGTTTTTTTTATTTTTGCCTGGGGGTTATAGTGGGGTGGGGGCTTTGTCTTTGCTCTGACATCTTTTATAGTTTTCTTTGGATTTGTTTTGTGTTGTGTTGTTTTTTCAAAAGAGTTTAAAAGGTGTAACAACATTCTGTGCACCTCAGTGTCTAGTCATGCCGGCCACATGACTACGGAAACGTCTTTGAACAGTGCTGGCTCTTCGGCTTGGAAACGGAGATGAGCACTGCATCCCTAGAGTCGTATCTGACTGGCTTTTGAGCAAGGGAAACCTTTACCTTTTTACCTAATGTTTTGTGGGGGTCTCTTCTCTTGGCTTGTTTTAGAATTTTTAGCAGCCTTGCATTTCAAGCGTTGAAAAGTTTGTCATTTGATGGAGGAGGGGGAATTTTCAAGCAGTTACTATTTTTAAAAAAGTTTATCCTTCATCATCCTGCTCCCCTGGAGAGCTCCCATCTGCTCCCCTGGAGGGCTGAGCAATTGGCCTTCCTGAAGTTCAACTTGATGCTTTTCAGCTACCCAGCCCTGGCCTTTGAAAGTCAATGAACACATGCTTGCACCTGTATCTTCTCTGTCTGCACTGGGAAAAACGTTCTTCCCAAACTTACAAGTCAGAAACAGAAAGAAACAGCAGGGATGTTATCCAATTGGATTGGCACTATTTAAAATCCACATTCCAGAATGTGTTATTTTAAGAAAACAAACCAAAAAACCCTCAGAGAGCCAGTTTGGTGTAGTGGTTAAGTGCGCGGTCTCTAATCCCCACTCCTCCACTTGCACCTGCTGGATGACCTTGAGCAAGCCATAGTTTTGTCAGAGCTGCTCTTGAAAAAGGGCAGTTTCTGTCAGAGCTCTCTCAGCCCCACCTACCTCACAGGCAAAGTTCCCTCTAAGCTATGGAGTCTTGTGAGCAAAAATTCTACTTTGTGAGCTACTGACATTAAAGTTGTGGGTGAGCAACTTGGCTGCTGCATAAATTAGCATGCTCTGGAGCCATCCTTCTTGAGCTAAGACAAAAATGTGTGAACCAGAGGCTAAAAAACTGTGAGCTAGCTCACACTAACTCAGCTTAGAGGGAACTCTGCTCACAGGGTGTCTATTGTGGGGAGGGGAAGGGAAATGGGTTTGTAAACCGCTCTGAGACTCCTTTGGGTAGTGAAGGGTGGGGTATAAATCCAATCTCTCCTCTTCTTCAGCTGAACTCCAATGTGTTGCATGGGGAAAACTGATGAGGCTAAGCACCTCTTGGCCCAATTCTGCGCAGAAAATAAATGCATATGGTGCCAAAAATTGTTGTTTTTGTCACTCCCACAAAGAAAACTCCCAGAAATATTGTTGGAGCAAGATATCTACTTCCCTAATAAATTAAAGCAGAACTAAAGAAGCTCCTGAAATGAAGCTCATGCATGCTGTACTGTTGTTGTGTTTTTTCTTTACAGGGATGGGAAGGAAAAGGAGCACCATAGGCAGCTGCAGCTCCTGGGACTCCTCTTGAGAGCCAGTGATAGTATAGACTGCAGACTTCAGAGACAGAGAAAAAAAAACAGGGTTGCACTTATCTGTAACTGTTCATTAAGGATCTTCTGTGCAGGCACATATGGGGGCTGCGCATGAGCAGGCCTGCCATAGAGAGGTTTTAAAAGCTAAAAGCCTCCAGGGGGTGCTGTGCACTGGAGCAGGAAGAGCTCTTTTTCCCACCTAAGCAGTCACATGCTCCAGAGCCTCAGCACCTTCACCCACAGTAGTCCTCTTGCGCCGCCAAAGTCAAGAGAAAAGTGCCTGCAGTGGAGTTGGAGGGAGAGTATGTGTGCCTGCACCGAGGATTCTTGATGAACAACAGTTACAGGTAAGTGCAACCCTGTTTTCATCTTCGCTCTTCTGTGCAGTCTCACATGGGGATTCTAACAAGCTACTCACCAGGTGGTGGGGAATGCTCTCCTTGCTTGAATAAGGAGTGAAGGGCAGCCTTGCCAACTCATGCTTCTTGTCTTGCCTGCAGGTCTAGAGCATAGTGGCGTATGAAGGTATCAGCTGAAGCCCACATCACGCCTTGACAAATCTTGCCCAAAGGTACTCCACTGAAGAAGGCTGCAGAGGAAGCCATTGCCTTAGTGCAGGGGTGGGCAAACTTGCTCAGCGTAAGAGCCACCTAAACAGATAGTCACAAGGTGGACCTTCAAGGATGAAAAGGCTTCCACTTTAAGAGCCAGTAAATACTCAAATATCACCTGTAAGGGAATACTGGTAGGGGAGAGGTTTCTGCTGTAACACCAGAGAGAAAAACACTTCTATTTACAAAGGTAAGAGCCCATGGAAGATGGTTTAAACGAATGTGGGAAAACATCATTAACTTTGGGGCGGGGGGGATTAGGTCTCTTTCCGGAGCCTCTACACAACCAAACTGAGGCGGCAGACATGGTGATGTAGCACTGGTCCAAAGCTGATAAAATCAGGTTCACTTGGGAATGGAAGATACCAGCCTTGTGCCATGACCATCAGGGCAGAGGCCAGAATGGGGCCACTAGGATCCACACCTTCTCTCCTGACTCTCCCTGTGACTCCAAAGAGAAGAGGAAATGGGAAGAATGCATAAAACAGAGCCCATGCCATGGGATCTGAAAAGTGTCCCCAAGAAAGCCTGCCTGGGAACAAAATCTGGGGGCCTTGGCATTCTCCTTTGTAGCAAACAAGTCTACATTCCGGAACCCCCTAAGGCAAAAACTGGTTCCAAATAACTGTCACTGAGAGACCACTCATGTGTGGGTGCCTCTGTCCTGTTTAGCATGTCTGCTTTCCTGTTCAAGATCCCAGCGATGTGGAGCACATGGATAGAAGCACTGAGCTTCAGCACTGTCAAACACACCGTTAAGGCTTCCAGGCATAACATCCTGAAACCCATTCCCCCTTGTTTGTTCAGGTAAAAGATAGTGACCATGTTGTCTACGAAACAGCTAAGGGCATAATGAACTGCACACAATTCCAAAATATTGATATGCAGCAGCTTTTTCTGTCAAGACCAGGACTCTTGGGCTGACATACCCCCACAGTGTGCACCCCAACCTCTCAATGAAGCCTCTGAAATTAAAGTAACGTCATACTCAGGAATGCTAAAAGACTGCACCTTGAGTGAAATTATGAGAGGAGGCCCACCATTGCAGGGAATGGGTTACCGGCCTAAGAACAGAAACTTATGCCAGTAGATATGAGTCTCTGGTCAGAAGTGAAACAGGAACCAAAGTTTCAAAGACTTCATGGATAGTCTAGCCAGGGGCAATACAGCCATTGTAGAGTCCATTAGCCCCGCAGGAGGAATATTCTGCCTGCCACTTGAAATCAATTACTAACAAACTGTTTAACCAACGTAGAGATAGCATGAATCCTGTCCAGTGGCAAGAAGCCCTAAGTAACTACGGAGTCTAGAATGGCTCCAATAAACTGCACTTTCTGGGAAGGGGCCAAACAAGATTTTTCCCAATTAATTAGGAGCTCCAGCCATCTACAAGTCTCCAAAACCATAGAACAATGGTTAAAAATTTTCTCTAGATTCAGCTACCAGAAGCCAGTCGTAGAAATAGGGTGCGATCACACGGACGTTTATTGCGTGTTCCCCATCGCAATTAAAGGGGCTGACTAGACGGGCCGCATCTGTCTCCCGTCTCGAAGCCGCCCCCCCCCCCCCCCGCACTCGAGCCCGCTTTTCCAACCACCAGGAAAAACAAGTACCTATCGCGCTTGAAAGAGCAGCGCGGGAGAACCCAGGTTTAAATGCCCGTGTGATCGCACCCAAAGATAAGTGACAACTGGGGGCAAACATTTTGTAAAAACCCTGGAGGCAGCGGCCAGTCCAAAAGGTAGAATGGTGTACTGGAAAACTTTAATTCTACACAGAAAATGTAGGTATCTGCAATTCTGTGTATGAATCAAAATATGAAATTAAGCATCTTTCAGCGCAATAACAATAAGCCAAGAATTCAATGCTAAACTGCAAACCAGAAAAGAACATGTTCAGATTTCTAAGATCTAAAAAAGGTCTGACTCCCTTCCCATCCTTTCTGTCCACCAAAAACATGTGAAAAGAAACCATCAGATACCTGTGAATCAGGGACTTCTTCAATTGCCCCTTTCTCTTGAAGGGCAAGCAATGTGTCCCTTAGGCCTGACAACATGTTGTTAACTGCTCGTTGTGGTGAGAAACATTGAAGAGACTCCCTAAACTCTAACCTGTAACAAAATCTGACTACAGAGAGCACTCATTTAATCAGAAGTGACTGCTTCTCATGCAAAATAAAACTGAACCAACTTGTCAACAAAATTTAACAGGTGAAAAAGTCCTGTCTGGTCAGAAAGTAGCTTTCTAGGAGTGAGTACTGTCCTGGATGAAAGGTATCGGTGACCATGTCAAGGCCTAAACTTCTGCCCTTGCATTTAGTACAACCTTGTTGCAGAACAAAAGGATTGGAGGCAGTATTAATATGCTGTGTAGACAGCTTTGGTTTTGAGCAACTTGGCAAGAGGCTGCTTGTCCTCAGGCAGCAGGTAAGGGAGCATCCTCTCCCAGAGAAAGAGCAGATATCCAGCCATGATGGTGTGGTAATTAGATATCCTGTGGCCCAATGCAGAGGAGGAATACAGCTTGTGTCATAAGGCTTTATTTCTGCCCTCCCTGTCAGTAGGTACAATGTGGTTAAGATTGATGTCTCCAGGATGTCATTTCTTTTGTAACGAGTGAGGAAGGAGGTGGGTGTGTAGTCAGGTAGTTGAAAGAATCCTTTTTGACCCTACAGAAATACTTAGCTTTTCTAGATGTAGGCTGAAGAGAGGCAGGTTTTTGCCATAACTCATGAGTTAGGTCCTCCAAATCCTCTACTATGGGAAAAGCAATGATGCCCAGTGATTCCAAGTAAAGGCAATTCAGTATTTTATCTTTAGATTTATCATCCGAAGTAACCACTTCAATCTCATGAGAATGAGCCATAGGCAGCATCTGTTCTCCATATATACAGTGATTCTCAGTGGGTGATGAAGGTTGGGATCCCCCAACCTCTCATCTGGGCTCAGATCGGAGGAAGTATCTAATGCCTTGGAATCAAAAGCCTTGTCTTTGCCTCTCTCCATGTCAGAGACATTGAGGGGCCTTCTGGAGACTGGCAGATGGTGGATATGAAGAAGATCAATGAGAGAATCAGTACTGGCCTGGGTCTCTGGATCCAGGAGCATAATTATCCCCCCATTCCACCAGATACCCTGGTGACATCAAATACGGGTAAGGATGTGAGAGCCAGTGCATAGGTGGAGGTGGCTGTAACCACAGAGCCAGTGGCATAGGTTCAAGTTTGGAGCAGTGCAGAATCGGGCCAGTTGTCGGATCCATTATCTCCCCCTCTGAGATCAAAACCAGAGGGGACCTTGGGCCAGGAGATGGGGTCTTGGGTGACTTCAAGACTTTGTAGAGGTTGGTCATTGAATCCAGTGTACAGATGGGAGCACAATGCTGAAACTTAAAATTGTGCTTTTCCTTATGTATAGACTTGGTCTCAGGTCTCTTGGTGGGTGGCTCCAACAAGCATCACTGGGTGAGTAGGGAGCATGATTGAGATCAGATACATTGGGATTTGGACCCCAGCAGTGGAGCTGACCTGGCCGTATCAGAGGAAGATGGCTTTGAGGATTTCTCTGGAATCAAAGAAGACTTGGATGGGCCATTGATTTAAGGGCTTTTTCCCAGAGGGCTGCTTTGAGTTTTGAAGCCCAAATTCCCCTGGCTTTAGGAATGAAATGTTGGAACACTTTACAAGTAGAGACATTGTGCCCCTCTCCCAAACATCTGTTCATCTGTTTGAGTCATTTTGGCACCACAACTTTTTGAATAGAGCACTTTGAGCCATATAGGCAAGAGGGACCGGGGTGAGAAAGCCACCCACCACACCAGGGTGGGAGGTAAGGCAGGGAAGACAGATCCACAAAACACTCACAGTAGAAGAACAAAGTTGAAGGAGCTAGAATGCTAGAAGCTCCTTTGGCGGCAAAAGAGGAACTGAGGGTGGGAACACTGAGGCTCCAGAGCACATGACTGCTTAAGGTGGTGAAATGAGTTCTTCCTGCTCCAGTGCACAGAGCCACCTCTCTGTGGCAGGCCTGCTCATGCACATTCCCCATGTGGGACTGAACATAAAATCAATGATGAACTTTGGTGCTCCAGCCCCCCTCCCTCTGATTTTCTGAGGCCTTCCTTAGAGAAGCGACCTTAATGTGAGTGTGAGAGAGACAGACAGACAGACAGTGTCTTGGCAGGAATGGCTTGATACCTTGGTACTGGTTTGACAGTTTGGTTTGACTTGTATTCTCTGATTTAACATTGGTTGTGTTGGGCTTGCATCAATGTCCTTTGCTTTAATTGGTCTGTCTTGGTTTGATATTGGTTGCACTGGGCTTGCCACACTGCCATGGTTCTGCTGGGATCTTCTAGTTCGACACTGGTTCTGTTGGGCTTGTTAGTTCGGTTTGCATTTGGAGGCTTTTGGCCAGTGGTGGCCAAATGTATAAGAGCGATTGCCTTCTTTGCCTTGGAAAAGCATGGAATTTCTTCCCCCAAAGGAAACAACAGAGATAAGCAAGATTGTTCATGGCATCTTTTTTAGGGGGCTGTAGAATTAGACCATTTGATCCAATTTGCTTGCAACTGCTTTAGCAGACAGGCAAGACCCTGCAATTCTGGTGTCATTAGCGAACTGAAAATCAATGGGACTTAAAAGTCCTTGGTTCAGCTCAATCATGTCTTGACACTTAATTTTTTAAAATAGCTGCAATATGCCTAAACAGGTGAAAATTTTACAAGTGTTTGTACAAACTTCAAGACTGCGAGATCCCCGTCATCATTACCCTTGTAGTTCTCACCTTAAAACTAGTGTTAGCCAGAGAAATTATAAAAACACAACACAGCAGCAACTTCCTCCAATCTTTACCCCGACTTTTGACTCTTCCAGCTCTAACTTCATGATTGTTTCAGCGTACATGTTGAATAGGAAAGGTGAAAGAATGCAACCTTGTTGTACTCCTTTCTCTATCTTGAACCAATCTGTATCTCCATACGGTGTTCACACAGTGGCTTCCTGGTCTGTGTACAATGATTGCATCAACTTGACCAGATGTACTGGCACCCCCAGATCTTGTAGGACTCTCCACAGTTTGTTATGATTGATACAGTCAAAGGCGTAGTTGAAGGTGAAGCGTAATTCTAGTATCCACGTACAACACAAACTTTTCAAAGCTGCTAAAATGCTAATTTATTGACACATTAGTTCAAATTTCTATTAAATAAGAAACTGTCACTTAAAAATTAGTGTCTGAAGATCTGAAATTTATAAAGCAAGTTGTAAGCAAATGAAACATGCTTAAAAGGTGCTTGTTAGTAAAGCAGCAAAAGAAATTCTGTATTACTGCTGTGAAGTCATAAAACACACATACAACTTACCTATGCAGTACCAGATTTTTGCCCCTTCACTTTCACCTAATGCTAAATTGGGGGGGGAGGGGTAAAACCTGAATACTAATTTTAACTAATGTTTCAAATATAGCAACCTCAGTAGTAATTAAATGTATCTAAATCATTTTGATTTTTCCCACTTCCTGCATCAGCAGGGGTTTTATGTGTCACTACAATAGGAGACATTCAGAAAAGCTTCCAAAACCTGAATGAAAAGATTAACAGAATAACCTTCATAAAGAGTCACAAGTGTGTCTTATGTCTTTGTTATCAGATGAAAATGAAATACATTTATCATACAAGAGTACCTGGCATTCTGCAAATGAGAAATTTTGATAATGGTGTCAAGTTATGTGGCTGGCATATTAAGCAACTATAGGAAGAGGGGGAAGTGAAAGACTAGTCTTCTGGATTTGGCTACTGCTGCTATGTTACTACTTGCAAAATTCTAATCCACCCACTGGAGATTATCTGAGGTTCTTCCACCTCTCACTTTTTTCTGAGGTGAGACATGAGAGCGTCAAGTCTTTTCATTCATGGCAACCCATGCACAGAATGTTGATTAGTGGCAGACTACAGTATTTGCTCAAATGCAAGACTAATTGTTTTATCCCCCCCCCCCACACACACAGGTATGCCATAAAAAACTTATAGTTATGTCTAATAATAGCTTTGTGTGTATAATGGTTTTTAAGGGCATCATCTTATATTCATGGTAATCTTCTTTGCAAGTAAATATGGTAGTTCTGTTTCAACTATATTTATTTAAAATATTTAAATCCTGCTTTCTGACAAGCATCTAAAGTAGTTTCTGGATGAAGACTCCCAGGCTTCTGGTAAGGGCTTTGTCCTTTCTATTTCCAGCACTGTCCCTGAAAACTTACAGTACTGGTTTATGTGACTGGTTGTTTTTTTTTCATTGAAATCTTGCAGATTTCCTAGTTTCAATGGCTATGCTCTACTGCTGTTTTTAATGTATCTTGATTTCACAAGCTTTTCTGTAGCCTACTGGGGTTCTGAGATTTGATACTATTAATTCAAAATATTCTCCATGATTTTGATAGTTACCCTGGAACTTAGTTTTTAGTTGAAGAGTACGATATGAGTGAGGGTATGTATGCAATCAATATAGTATTACAAGCAAAATATTTATTTGGTTATTAAAACTTTTGGATCTTGTATCTGAGTTACAGTGAAAATCTACAAGATACTGAGGCTACTTGAAACTATATGGGAAGACTTTCCTGGTATAACAGATGATCTTTAATGCAAAAAATGCTTAAATTTTCATTTAAGGCTAATACTTTGCCAATTATTCTGACATGGTCAGAGACCATGCTACTCCCCAATGTAAAGGTGGTAAATTAGAATCTGTTACTTCTTCACTGAGAAAATTTAAATTTACAAAGACAACAGGTTTGTGACCCCACCGATACACCCTGCATCAGATGGAAGCCTGTTACACTCACATTTACAGGCACCTTCACCTCTAAAGTACCCCAGGGTCCCCCAAAGCATTGTTCCTGAGTCTGTGGGTAGTCTTGAAGTGGACACACATATGATCATGGGAACTTGCCAAAGATATGGACCCTGGAGGTTGTCGAAACAGACCATATGTTTTTTCTACATACAATCTGCACACACTCACCCCCCCCCCCCCCGGTAAGTATCAGAGTTCTCAGCATTCCAGCACATTGCAATATGGAGATGATCTTTCTCTGAAAGCTCCTTTGTCTCAATTATGTGTACCTCCTCTAGTAACATTTCTTTGTAATAGACCTAGTCTGTCCTTTATGGCCCCTTTCCTGGGCCAAGCTTCTTTTAAAGTGTAAACATTTCTCTGGAAATCAGATTTATGGTCCTCTTCCTGGGCTATTCTCTGGGTTACCAAAAACATATTAACTTTGAAGTATTAGAAAGTATCAGCCATCAACCCTTCATACACATTCCAGGATATACCCATTAGGGTGCCATCACACTTTTTGATCAAAGTTTGGGAAACAGCTTGGTCCTTTGTTCAGATCCGTAATCCTGCCCCACAGGACACCTTCTCTAGTCTATAAAATGGCTGCCCAACCACAGCTCTGTGTGTCACTCTAGAGTGCCTAACAGAGTAGCACCCCCAAATTCACTATTTGGGTCCCCTTCTGTTTGTAACATGCTGGTCGTTTACAATCTCCTTTCTGTGGACTTCTACATATCTGGATGGTAAATATCAGCCCCATAGCTCCTCTGTTTCTCTGTAGCCTTGCTTGCATGTGTTATTTGGTTGCTCTGGAGTGTATAATTTACATTTAATCAGTTTCCCCCAATAAAATTATCTTCCTTTCAAACTTAGTCCTGATCATTTTGAGTCTTCCTTTTTGAAACTGACCATGGTACACACAGGTGTAGATCCCGAATGTTATGCCTATTTTGTCAATCTGGTCTCCCTGGTAATTCCCCCCCATCTAAAACAGAGACAGACCAGTTTGGGTAACAGGTTTGGATCTATTGGTATTTAAGTAGTTTTTGGTCTGCATACTTTACAGTGCTATCCGTTGCAGACTTACTCCAGTCTAACGTCTGCTTGCCATGCCACATACACTATTTTACTTAAGAGAGAGCAATATACTTCACAAGATGCAAGAAAACCAACACTAAAAGCCAGCATACACTTCAGCATGAGAATGCACATATTTATATTGCTGAAATAAATCTCCTCACTGTTCATGAAATACAAGACCTGCACATTAAGCTAAAACCACCTAACGTTTTATAGCAGAAAAATTTATATGAAACTGTACATTTAAATGTGGCTAACACAGAATGCTTTCCTTATAATTATAAACATTTGTTAACATATTCATTGGGATACTTCCTAAAAGCATGTGCTCTATGGATACTAAACATAGTATGGGGGAATTTATCTGCAGGCTGGAACCTATCCTTATGCAAGTCTTAATTCCAAAATGGAATTTTTCAGGAAATTATTGTTTCCATTCTCATTCTGAATTTTACTAAGCAAAGAGACCAGCTTGGCCTCAGCATATCTTCTGGGGATGTAGCATATACATTTTCAAACAAACAGACAGAATTCAGCTCTCCTCTACGTAATTCCAGATATCTCTGAGATAGACTCTGTGCATCCTGTTCATTCCTTTGCTGGAGTTCAAGATCATGCACTGTTCTCCTTTGGGCCAAAGTTCTTTTGGATCTTAACATTACATCAGATAAAACATAAGTTAAAGCAGTGACTGATAGACATTACACTTGGCTGGAAATTCCTCCTTAGCCAGTGTATGCAGCAGGCTCTTAGGAAGCTGGGATGCAGGAAGAGACACTGATTGACAAGTGGAAGTACCTGGCAAAACAGAATGTGTGGGGAGGGGCAGGTCATATTTGGGGTCATAAATGGGTAATGAAGACACAGTAAACAAAACAATGTGCAGCTCAAATTTCTGCACTGTCCTTCCAAGCAGGGTACAATGTGAAAGATACAATGTGGAAAGATCAAAGCAAGGCCTGGGGTGCTCTTCAACAGAGATTAGGAGAGCCAAATTATGGCCCCACAGAGCCTTCTAAAAACAGCTGCTAATGGGACTGTTACAAAGTGATGGTAAAGGGACCCACAGTTCTGGCCCCACTGTAGTTCCATCACGGCTACAACTAACCACCTACAGGAAGACTGAACCCTTCAAGCCCTAACTTGCATCCCCTCTATCTCATGCTGTCATTTCTCCAGTGAAAAAAAAGTCACGTACAATAGAGTTTGCTATAACTTCTGCAGTACATAAAATGATATCACAAATTAGGTTAAAAGACTATAACATGCTCAAGGCTACCTACAGAACCAAGATGGTCAAGGCTACTTACAGAACCAACCACCTATATTCAAACACCTAGCACTTTATTCACTGTATCACACTGGAACACCATGTACTAGAACACATGCATATTAAAACAGCCTTTCATTTCAAAATCTTACACAATTAAAACACAGCTAACTCATCCCCCAAATGTTTAAATTAGCTCCATGGGAAGCACCCACAGAAAACATGGAAGTAAAAAGACACTTCCATACATTTTGCATGCTTTAACACTCTTCTGTTTGCTTCAGAACTAGAATAGCATTCTTCTGTGAAATTATGCTATTCATAGCTACTTCCTTGTGAATTATTACCTTCCAAACAAAATGTACTGATGCAATATCGAACAAAGGGAATAAAGAAGTCCATTTCACAAACAAGATCTGCCTGGCTTTTTATGTCAACAGGGAAAGGGGGGGGGGGGGAGAATCCAAGCACATGCAGCACAATAAAGTGACAATCTTGAAATACATTTATAGATTGTCTTACCTAAACATCTGTAAGGAACTACAATATGAGGATGACTTTTACATTGCTTCCGTCCTCGCTTGCACCAGTTCTGAATCGTTACAGGCTGGTTTGCTTCTACAACATTTGTAATTTGCAGTTCAGGGTACACCTAATATACAAAAGTACAAAGAACATAAGGGAATAAAATTAAATAATTTTATTGAACACTGTAGTACTAGTATCACAGCACATTCTTATGTATCAGTATTTGTCTGCTTATGTTTTTATGCACCGAGACCTGTGAAATTTTATACAACATGCAGGGGCAGGGGGCTTCTCTAAAGAACCAGGGAGCCACTTTGATAGTTCACAACAAAGATTGTTTAATCATGTTCCATATCGGCTCCGTTTTTGTTTCTGACTGCAGAATCATTGTTCACATACACAAAGGAACTTTTATCAACAGTTACTCATCCATCCAGTTTCTCCCCTTCATAACAGTATTTTAGTGAATCATCTTGATTCCTATATATTCCCCTCCAAATAATTTTTTTTTACAGAAGCAACTGTATTTTATTGCCCCCCTAGATTTATTTCAACCAATTCAGAAATAAAGAGCACTCGGATGGGTCTGACAAACATGTATTTAAAGATACGCAAGAAACAAAATGATAAAGGAACAATAACAGAAGTCAGATTTTTAAAATTGTTCAAACTGACAATAAAGAATCTCACAATAGAGGTGCAGCTATGTTGCACTGGAATCTTTGCAAGAAGTATGGCTTACCAGCAGCCAGAAATTCATGGAAGCACAAACCAGACAAAATCACGGAGAATGATAAAACAAGGATTATTTGGGACTTCCAGTTACAAACAGATAAACACCTGGAGCATAACACCCCTGATATCACCATTATGAAAGAAGGAATTTATTTGTATTTAGCCATAGGCCACCACAAATCAAGGATAACAACAGAGAGGGTTGCTATAAATATAAGTATTGATATGTAAAATTTAAGATATAATAAAACCATAAAACCAGAATAAGATAAACCATAAAATATAGGCAATTAATTAAATCAAAAGGTATCTGCTAAGATCAATTTTAATTAGTTCTCGTAAGAATAGCAGTGGCCCATGTTTTCTTTGCAGCCAAGGCATATAATGCCATTCTGTAAGATATGTTACAGCTAACAATACAATCTTCTCAGATTCTGAGTAGAAACGTAAGTCTGATAAAGTCCTGAAGGGAAATTTTAACCTAGGTTGGGTATACATCAAACATTCAAGAATATAATGGGGAAGATCCACAACAACAGATGAGCCACAAATACACAAGCGCTGTTCCTTAGGTGTTCTACTATAGCAGTCAGCTAATATGGCTGTTGGCATTGATTCAAAACACAAGGATGTGAAGGCTGCTCTGAGGTTATGATTATCTCTATATCTAATAGCCAAGTGCCCCCCCCCACATGCGGATACCTAATTCCGCACGGGGGGGGCACTTGGAGGGCAGAGGGGGGGTTCTGCAGGTGGGGGGGTAACCCCCCCGCCTGCAGAAAAATCCAAAAAGTTTTTAAAAAGATTCGGGGGATAGTTAAATCCCCCCAAAAGTGAGAAGTGTTCTCTACGCATGCGCAGAGAATGCTTAGTGGGGGGAGGCGGCACGGCCGCCGTGCTGCCGTTTGGAACACGGGGGAGGGGGTCAGGGTGGGTGGGAGGTGGTGCAGTGAGGGCTGAGGCCCGCCACGCCGCCGTCCAGAGCACAGGGTAGAAGGAGGTGGGAGGCGGCGCGGCAGACCTCGGGCCACGCCGTGTAGCCGTCCAGAGCACAGGGGGGGTTGGGGCGGGTGGGAGGTGGCGCAGCAAGGGCTGAGGCCTGCTGCACAGCCGTCCAGAACATGGGGCAGGGGGTTGGGGGGAGGCGCCACGGCGAGGCTTTGCCACCACCACCACTTTTGGAAAGGGAGGGAGGGAGGGGGGAGAGCCTCGGTGGGCGGTCCTCCAGCTGAAAGCCACTCTGGCAGTGGGCGGTGGGGGGTTGGAGGAACATCGGCCTGGAGCTGCTTTCAGCCACTCCAGCTGGCGGGGAGAAAGGGAGGGGGCAGAGGAGTGGCTGTCAGCTTCTGCCCCCCCCTTGCAAGTATCGCAGGTCCCCCCCCTCTTGTCTATACTAACTAGGTAGGAGGATCTAAAATGATTGTTTTAAAACAATTTGAAGCAAGGAGCAGAGTGTGATTTTAACTGTCTGTCTAACAGAGCATTACACTCAGGGCTCATTTCATAGAGCTCTTCTTACAGAGGTTACTGTAAGATCTTGGAGGAATGGCTACACCAGGGGGTGTGGCCTAATATGCAAAGGAGCTCCTGCTATGAGATGAGCCCTGATCACACTTAAATACCCAATCTCTAAGGTTTGAACTGTTTGTTAAAGAACTGAGAAGGTAATCAGGGATGGAGTATCTTGATAATAGATTATTAAGAAAACGAGAGCACTCCAAGTCTTTGAATAACATTGAATTATCCAGCTACTAGTGTTTGAGGAGGAGGAGGAGGATTGGATTTATGCCCCACCCTTCACTACCCAAGGGAGTCTCAGAGTGGCTTACAAACTCCTTTCCCTTCCCCTCCCCACAATAGACACCCTGTGAAGTAGGTGGGGCTGAGAGAGCTCTGACAGAAACTGCTTTTTTTCAAGAACAGCTGTGCCAGAACTACGGCTTGCCCAAAGTCATCTAGCAGGTGCAAGTGGAGGAGTGGGAATCAAACCCGGTTCTTCCAGATTAGAGTCCATGCACTTAACCACTACACCAAACTGGTGCCAGAATGCACCTTACAAACAATTTTGAATTGTTTCTTTACTAGTAAGGACATCCTCTTTCCATCCCCAAACCTCAGCAGAAGGTGGGGAATGACCTTACTTTTAAATAATTTTCAAACAGGATCAATAAGAAAGCCACCCTTAGGGCATGATCATACGCACCCATTAGCCATGCGAGATGGACAATTCACTGACGGATCAAACTGGTGTGATCACACCAGCACATCTGGGAAGCATCCCGCAACCGTCATCAAGCCGTTGCAAACCGTTTTGATCCGGTGAGGAATCATAGTAAAAAACGACTAGTAAAACTCCAGTATCAAATGGTTTGCTGCAGCTCACAGCCGAAGTTTCCCCTGTGTGATCGTGCCAGTGTGGAAGTGTGGTGTCGCAAATAGTATGATTACACGCTATCCCAACGTGATGCTGTTCCCCCCCTTCTCCGTGTGTAAATCATCAAAAGCTCTTACGGGTGGGGAAGCGAGTCATCAATCCCCCGTTTAAGTGCCTCGGAAACCCACCACACAAACAAAAAAACTCGCCTGCGGTTGCGTGTGATCACGCAGCGGCGATTTGCGCCAGCAGCCTCACGGAGCTGTGATCATGCAACAGCAGGGCAAATTGCTCTGGAGCAAAAAAGCCTCGATTCCCCTTCAGATTATCTCACTCGTGTGAAACCTTAGTATGGTAAAACCTCAAAATAGAACCCACAATCCTTGTTGCAGATGATTTTGCTGTGGTAATATGAACATTCCAGTTCAAATTATCTCTAAATGTAATTCCTAAATACTTAAAGGAACTACACTGATTTACTGAGTTGCCAAGTATGCTCCATGAGGATACCTGAGCCCTTTTCCTAAAGACCATCACTTCGGTTTTTTTAAAGTTAATATTAAGGGCCTCTTCCTTACAGTATAATCCTAGTTGCTGCAATAGTCTTCTCATCACAATTTTAGTAAGTGATATTAGGGCCTATATCTGCATACAGCAAAACTGAGGTGGAAAAAATTGCAGGCACAATAGCCTGTCAACAATTTTGTTTATATATAGGTTAAACAATAAAGGAGCCACAACACATTCCTGCTTCACTCCTTTATTAATTGGAATTTTGTTAGTTAAGGACCCTGGCGATCTGACTCTAATTTGGGCATGAATGTCTGCTTGCAGCTCATGTATCAGGAATAACAGCTGTTTATCAATATTCAATTCTGCCAATTGTTGCCATAAACTGTTCCTATCAATGGAATCAAATGCAGCAGCCAAGTCCACGAACGTTACATGTAGAGATTTTGTGGGGCCATTTAAGCCTTCATAAGCCAAGGCGGTGGTCAATGGTGCAAAGACCTTTCCTGAATCCTGCTTAATGGGGATGGATAATGTGGTTCCCAGAAACCGAATCCTCCAGCTTAAACAACAGATATTTACTGTACATCTTTGCTGCTATATCAAGCAGACTTATCTGTCTATAATTCTGTGGGTCTATTTTGTCCCTTTTCTTATAAATGGGAATAATAATATTTAGCGTCCAACCAGAGGGAATTAAACCTGTGCCATTAATTTGTGAGAAAACTGTGGCTAGCACAGATGACCACCATGCAGGAAAGACTTTATAGAAATCTGAGGGGATCAAATCTTCCCCAGATATCACCATTATAGAAAAAAAGAGAAATAGGTTTAGGATAATTGGCACTGCAATTCCAGAAGAACACAGAATAGAAAAGAAACATCAGGAGAGGGTCATGAAATGCCAAGACCTACAAATAGAGTTAGAGCACCTCTGGGAGAAGGTGACCCATAATGCCAGTTGTCACTGGAGCCCTTAAAGCAGTGCCCAGAAGTCTCAAGAAAGACCTGGACATTCTGGGCACTGAGCAAATAACACCAGCTCAGCTCCAGGAGACAGTATTGATTGGAACAGCAAGAATCCTGTGAAGATATATCTACTATTCCCAGGAATTTGGCTAGATCTCAAATTGCAGAACTGCAAATTGCATCTTCCAGTCAAATATCTGACTATATATATATATAACACGAACAATAATACTGGAATAGCTTTGAATGCAATCATGCAAAAGTCAGGAATTGATTATCACATGGTTATCACTATGGTAAGTAACCAACTGATAATCAGTATAAAAGTGCACATGGTACACATGAAGTCAGGTTGGGGAGGTGTGGTTTAATTATTTTATACTTTCAGAGGGTAGCCATATTAGTCTGTAGTAGATGAGCTAGATTCCAGAGTCCAGTAGCATCTTAGAAACCAACAAGATTTATGGAGTATAAGCTTTTAAGAGTCAAAGATCTCTTCATCAGATAAAAGTAGAAATGGAGGTCCCTGAGTCCTTTTATCCCAATCAGAAAGAGAAAGGTGTGTTACAAAGAAGGGAGTCAGGATGCAAAGATACAATGCAAAATATGATCAGCTAAATTAGAGCAGGAGAGAAATGCTTAGGGGCAAAAAATTAGCATCCATAGTGAGATAAGAATTCAGACCGGGGGGGGGGGGGGGGGGGGGGGGGTCCCATTGTTCTGAATCTGTGAACAAACTCAGGTTCAGCAACCTCACATTGTAATCTCCCCTTGAACCTTCTCTGTTTGTGGATGACCACTCTCAGGTCAGCAAATGAATGTTCTGGAAGATTATAACTTTCTCCCACTGTTTTTAGTGCTGTGATTTTTGATGTCAGTTTTATGCCATTTATTCTTTTGCATAGGGACTGCCCTGTTTGTCTGATGTAGAGAGTGAAATGGCATTGGTGACATTTAAGATTGCCAGGTCTAGGTTGGGAAATACCAGGAGATTTTGGGGGTAGAGCCCTTCCACTCTCTCCATCAGACAAACAGGTCAGTCTCTGTAGCAGGCACTTAACATACACTCATTTCCTCTATTTTCAGTACCAAGGAAGGACTCCTTTTTTTTGTTTAATATCTATGTGGCAGTCCTGGTCCTTCACTCTCTAATGAGTAACACAACCTCTAAGAATTTATTCATTTATTTGTTAAATTTGTACCCCACCCTTCCCACTGTGGCAGGCTCAGACACAGACACATGGAGATGAAGATGGTAAGCAGCTCTCAGATTGCTTTAGTTGTAGGAAGAAGCTCGAATACACACTGCTTGCAGCATAGATTAGAGGTGTCAAACTCATTTGTTATGAGGGCTGGTTCTGATAAGAATGACACTTTGTTGTGCTGGGCCACATATGCCATAAAATGGAATGTCAGGTTCTAGAGATATAAACTTGAAATAGGAGAGCAGCTGGTAAGTTCCGATGGTGTCTCTTCACCATGAGGCCCCATGAGCTGGAAGTGGGATGCATAGGAAAACTCACAAGGGCAGACTGGATAACCAGTGGTGCAGTGCTGTGGAGACGCCCCCACACTGCCTGGAGGGGAACAAACCCCTTTCTCAGCCCGCTTTCACCACCAATGCTGTGAACCTGGGCCCCAGGGGAAAAGCATAAAGTGGATGGGTATTGCAAGTCCTCCTCCCAGCCACCATGGAAGGGGACCAGGAAGATAAGTTGAACTAACCCCCTCCGCCTGCAAAAGTGGGGTGGTGGTGGCCCAGATGTGAGAGTGAATGTATGGTGGGAACCAGGCTAAGCAAAGCCTGATAAGTCAGAGATGCCTATGCAGCAGCAGCCACCTCTGGTCAAAGTCACCAGCCAATCTATGGGGGGTGGGTTGATGCTGGAGGATAAAGCCAGAGATCACCAGCAAGCCACACCACACCTGTGCAGCAGCAGCTTCCCCCCACCCAAAAGCCGCCAGGTCGTCTAATGGGGAGGCAGGCACCGCATGCACAAGGCCACATGTGTGGTGGAGGCCTCAGGCTACCCAGCAACCAGTATAACCGGAGATTGGCAGTACTGCCCCCCCCTGAGGCAAAAAGCCACCTACAGATGAAAGCCGCTAACTGGTCCATGGGGGAGGGAAGCCTGGCCACCGAGTCATGTGCCTAGTGGCAGGACTTAGGCCCCTGATGTGCAGAAGAAACTGTTAAAGAACACCTTTCCATGGGCCTAAGCACAGCTGCTGCATGGTGTGTGTGAATATGGCAGCAGTGCTGGCTGCCAGCAGGCTCCGGCAGAGGATCATCTGCACCCCCTCCCTCCATGCAAATGCTCAAGTAGTATAAAGCATCCCAGAGTAAGAAAAATAGGAAATTTACTAGTGGAAAATTGCCCCTTTTCCTGAAAAGAAACTACTGGATGGTATTCACATTCTTTTAAAAGCTGCTTTAATATTGGATAGCCATAACTTAACTGTTTTGAATTAAAACAAAGAGATTGTTTTTTTTCACTGTCACTGAAGCTGCAATGCAAAATGCAATAGGATTCTTAAATTTTGAAGTCAACTTGGCCAGGTTTCTCCATTCTCCCTCCCAACCTGGGAGGGAAGTCTCTAAGCTTTTCCTACATATCCAGCCACAGCCATCTGCCTGCCTGAACCCACCCACCTCCCATGGCAGAAAACAGCAGAAGTTCCCCAAAAAGGCAAAGGAGAGCCAGCGGCGATTGAGATTTATTTGCAGCAGAGCTTGTATCCTAGCAATAAATTAGCTCTCTGCTAGGAGTTTTGCAGAACTTTCTTTTTAAGGGCTGACTCTCACTTTACCCTTCTTCTTTTGAACTGTTTAACAGAATTTACAGGCTGAGAGCCACCAGAACTCTAGGGACCACGAACTAACTTCAGGTTGCAATGGAACATGGTACCAGAATTGTGGAGACCTGCAAGTTAGTTCATATAAAAACCATGGACCAAGTCACACATACAAGAATGCTTATTTTCTTTACCCAAGATGTAAGTAGGAACATGACTTCATGAGGAAACATTCTTAAAGGAAGCCTTGAGATAGCACCTCAGGACAGCTGTTAAAATTTCCAGAGCTGCTCTTCTTTCAGTGCCAGGGTCACAAGAATCACACGAACGTTTCCACACACTCTTGTTTATACAAATGTTTAGCCTTATCCACAGTTATGTTCATAGGTTCATCCATATTTATGACAGAACAGCAAAACAGGAGTCCATATACATGTGTGAACCAGCTATTGAACTCAAACTCTTCTTTGCATGCAGCTTCAAGTTTAAATATTCTGTCTCGCCCTAAGAATGGATCACCCTGCTTCACCATAAATAGATTAGAAGTGATTACTACATCTTTCAAATTCCACAATCACTTTGCATTCACCAGTACTTCAATTTGTGACTTCACATCAGCGACTCAAGATTTTCTCCTCAGAATTAAAGGCTATAGAAGTTTCTCAAAGTATTCCACTCAGAAGATATCTAACTGGATGCATTTTTAAAAGGGTGCTTGGTATTTTGATTCAGCAAACCCATGACTATATGGAGACCCAGCTACTCTAATGTTGACCATTTTCACCTGAGGAGTTATTCAAATTTAGTATTAAAAGCTGACACACTGATGGTTTTACTGAAACTGTGTTTCAAAACTAAACAGAAGCCATATTCTACATTAATGAAAAAGTTAAGGGCTCTGCACTCCAACTCATTCCCACAGTAAAATGAACCCTACTACTCCCCATTCCTTTCCAGTGTGACTATCAGCAAAGGATTAGTCATAATCAGATTAAGCAAACAAATTATTTTGAAGCCTGGCCTCCCATATGCAACAAAACGAACCTATCTTTCTCATACACATACCCTTCTCTTCTGCTACATGATATTTGCTTTTGCACTTTATTCATAACCATCCTGTGAGGTAGGTTAAACTAAGAGTAACAAGCAAGTTTCACTGTCAAACAGGAATTTTAACCTACCTACATCTCCCAGTCCTGGTCAGATACTGCATTAAACTGGCAATATGACTAGCTGACAATTACATTTTTAATGCTCTCTACCCCACAGAAAAAACGTGCAACCACAGTATAGAACAGAGCATCTTTTCCTTGTGTGCTATTTTCACCTGTTTAGTTTTCTTCTCTGGAGCCTCAACAAATTATGGCATGACCCACAAATAAAAAAGATGTAATGCTTCTGTCTTGTTTAACTGATGCAACATTAAATCTAAACCTGGCTTCAATATCAAGTTTTGTGAAAAACCTTTCTGATACAAAGCAGTTATGTTAATTGTGTTAAAATCCACACTGAATCTACCTGAGCCAAGGAGAAAGGCAAAATATAAATATTTTTATAAGTAAGTTGTGCTAAGACAACTCAATAAATTTATTAAGTGGGGAAAAGTGCATAAATACACTTGGGGGATTTACGTGAAAAATTTCTTTAATTAAAAATGTATTCTATCCAATGTCATCAACTTCGTAAAATAAATTTAAACTACTATGCAGAATGATAGTATCCTCTGTTTTTAAAGATTTTTCTACCACGTCCAATCCTCTGTACTTAATGATCCTTCTACCACATCCAATTAGGATGAGGATTTATTTAATTTGTTAAACATTTGGTTTGTTCAATTGCAAATTAAATCTTCTATCACCAATTGCTACAAATTTTGATGTAGATCCAGATTTTGCATTTTCTTCTGTCCCTCCATTCGGCTCATATCTTTTATGTCTTTTGCATAACTTCTTCAATCAAAGCTCAACAATTAGTTTACGTATCACTCCACACATTGTCTAAATGGAAATTCCTGAACTAGTTTCAGCATGAAAATGGCCTTTGGATACTGCTGAATAATATAACTTTCACTCAGTCCAGTGGCAGAACAAGCCGGTTTCAAACAAGCACTGCATAATTACCAGAGGACACAGAGTATAAAGAAGTCCTCTGTTCTATTTTATTTCAATGACCAGATTATTATTTTTTTCCAACAGGACACAGGAATGTCTTTGTGCTAGTGTACAGCAGAAACATGGTTTTGTGTTTCTCAGATTAATTAAATATTTGCACCACAGATATAGGGAAACAGAAGTCTCCACAAAGCATTTCAACCTCAGTGACATCAGATCACGATCAAGTTTATGTAGGAAAATAAGGTTCATGATGTTTACTTAGGAAACCATGGCCCCCTCCTTCACAGGTATTCAGTCACAGATGGGGTGAGCATAAAGCTAGTAAGGAAGACATACAACTTTGTGTGGCTCTAACTTTTGACAACCACTTAAAGGAAACATTATTTTAAAACTAAATTTTATAAAAATAAGTCACATATACCTTTATTGGCATAAATCAGGTTACAGAAAGAGACATATACGGAAAGAGAGGTAACAAGGAAAAAAAATTAATCATATGTAGCTAAGCATTGCGCAATCGATCCTTAATTACCAAACTTAGAAATAAAGCAACCTTTTCAGTTGTTTCAGGTGACAGGTCATTCAGGAGACGGCGTACCTTCAAAGCATCTGGGCAACCTATCATATTAGATAGAATTGGGTCTAAAAGAGTAAAACGTATATGGTCATAACAGGGACAGTATAGAAGAATATGGAAACCTGATTTGACCTGATTTAGACTACACGCACAGAGTCTTGCTGAGTATGGAATCCCTTTGTATCTACCATGAGTGACAGCAGATGGAATGGCATTACATCTAGCAAGTGCAAATGCTTGGCACAGGTGAGGGGCATGGAGGGCCGATAAGTAAGAAGGCAGATGGCCAGTAAGTGGGAGAATTCCAAAGTTCAAGGGTGAGCAGGATTTATTTGCATCACTAACTAGTTTCTGCATTTCACTGTCCAGGATTCTGCGTCCAATTAACTGACACACATTTGTAGCACATACAGAGAAACAAGTCTCAGAGTAGGATTACAATAATAACTAGAAATCTAAACCCATTTTTGTTACTGCATTAATCCAAATGCCTGCTGGTACAATGAGTGTCCAGAAGCCTTGGCACTGGAGGCACGAACTGCACTATGACATATTGTACTCCCACGGTATAAAAAAATCTTGTGATGGTTCTAGCTGAACTAGTGGCAGTTCTCATGGCCGAACTCAGATGGATCTTCCAGAAAAGATTAGCTTGAAACATTACTCCCAGATATCAAAACTGCTCAATTTGATAAATATTGTGAATGGCAACTGACCAACTGAATGCTCTGCCCTCGTTTCTTACTGAAAAGAACTTTATATTTTGAGTAATTATGGCCTTCTTTTGAACTGTAATCTGAGAAGGAATGTAAGAGTCTACACGTTCCTGTTCCCGACCTTGCAAGCAATGCTGTATCACCAGCATACAGTAGAGCTGGCAATTTTAGGGAGACTAAATATGACGAGTGGAAATCATTATGGAACAAGAAGCAGGACAATTCCTTAATATAGGTATCAAATAGAAGTGGTGCAAGGATGCAACCTTGCTTCATGCTCATTTTCAATGTAATTTGACTTGACAGTCGACCAGAGTGGCTACACCTCACTTGAGCAGCCTTGAGGTTCATGAATGCAACCACCAGCATGCCTAATTTAATGCTAGTATACTTGTCTATCAAGTACTGGAAGGTGTACCAATGATCAACAGCACTAGAGCCCTTCCAGAATCCAGTCTGTTCTCAACCCATAATTGTCTTTTCTTCCGACCAGGTTGATACCTATCCATAAAGAATGGAAGCATATATCTTTTCCACTACAGATAACAAACTAACAGGATGGTAATTATGCAGATCCCTTTATATAGATTGGTGGCTCAGAGGTTAAGACGCTGAACTGCAGACTGGTAGGTCTGCAGCTCGGCAGTTCGAGACCCTAGTGCAGTGTGACAGAGTGAGCTCCCATTTCTGGCCCCAGTTCCTGCCAACCAAGCAATTTGAAAGCAAGAAACTGCAAGTAAATAGGTACCACTTTGGTGGGACGGTAACAGCATTCTTGGTGTTTGTTCATGCCAGCCACATAACCACGAAAACATCTTAGGACAGCACTGGCTCTTCGGCTTGGAAACGGAGATGAGCACTGCCCCCTAGAGTCGGATTCGACTGGCTTTCGAGCAAGGGAAACCTTTATCTTTACTTACAATTATTGTTTGGCGCCAGATTTTAGACCCTATCCTAGTCTCACTATTCTGGGTAAAAATATATGCTAGGATTTCTGCCCACCAATCAGCATTCAAGTGAAAAAGTTCTGGAGGGAGCAAGTCAGGACTTGGTGCCTTACCAGTTGTCATCTGATTTATTAAACCCTTGATCTCTGTTTTAGTTATTGGAGACCATTCATCCATCTAAGGAGAGTGGACTCAAATATCAGCAGTATCCATCTTGGGTGCCGCAAATAAGGCTGTAAAATGCTTTCCCCAGCAGTTAGCAGGGATATGGCAAGGAACAAGAGATCTTCAATTTAACTTGTTTGCCACTATATCCCAGAAGATGTTACTGTCTTTGGATCTGATTGCCTGGATCAAAGAATTCCATTCACTAAAAACCAAAGCCCTTTTTCTAGCTTTTAATAATTTTTTAGAAAGAATTATGCTTAAGCCAGAGCAACTCTGTTTCTTTACTGTCCTATGACCTAAACAGCCTGTGTTTGTAACTAATTGCCCTCTTAAGTGTCTTACATCAACATCAAACAACTCCTGTCACTTCATCCTGCCATAGGTATCTCAAGTCTGCAAATGGGATATATACAGTGGTTGAAACAGCCTAAATGGTCTACCTAGAGACAAAAGGTTATTCTTAGGGGTCAAATGGGGGAAACTGATATTTTAAGTCATCTGGCTTCATAGCCTGTCATTAACCTCACCACTTCTTTCTCAAGTCCTTTTTTCCATTTTACAGGTCTGAGACGATCACAGTTTTGACTTAGCCAATAATAAAAAACAAATTAGGAAAATTTATTTCCTTGCAAGTATAACACAGGCTCTAAGGGTAGGTGATCACTCCCTTCACAGTCAGTAACACATAAAGTTTTGATTAGATTAAACAACTCTGATGATCAATTACACTGGCACCACAGTGATTGATACATGTGTCATTCCGTTCTCTGTCAAACAGAAGGCAGCTGTTTACTATAGTTAAACCACTGTTAACAATAAGGGATGCAAGCCTTTTTTCAGCGCTATTTATTTTACAATCCTTAGATTTATATAACTCAAAGAAACATCCAATAGAGTTATTTTATAACCATTCCCCAAAACTTTTAAAGTATAAAGCCTCATTCGTTCTGCCAGATTTCCTGCCAGCCTAAGACCTGCTAAAGGGTACACGTTCATAATCCCCTGGATAAACTTGTCCAATTTACCCCAATATTTTACCAGATCTGATCTATGCACTACAGGTGGAATGTAGGCATTAATTATAATCACAGTCAATTTATGTAATTCTAAATAGAGAGCCACTGCTACTGGGGGCTCACTGGGAAGCTCTGTGATCTTAATTGCCAAGCTAAGCAAGCTAAGCAAGCAATACCCACAGAAAGAGGCCTTCTTAAGGGCCTCCAGAAGGTATGTTACTCTCCCCCCCATAACATGGTAAGGAGCCCATGACTCTTATAATAGTATATCCTGTTTCTCCAAATATTCTCTTGCTTCGCAAAACCTCATTTTGCTTTCCCAATCTGCAATATTCTGAGATAAAATATTTAATTTCCTCCCACTATCACCTAGTCTAGTGGTGTCAAACCCATTTGTTAAGAGGGCTGGATCTGCTATAGATGTGGCAACAGAAAACAACTCCGCACCATCCTCTATATGACAGCCCTTCAAGTACTTGAAGACGGTTATCATACCACCTCTCATTCGTCTCCTCCCCAGGCTAAACATACCCAGCTCCTTCAACCTTTCCTCATAGGACTTGGTCTTCAGATTCCTCACCATCTTTGTTGCCCTCCTCTGAACACATTCTGGCTTTTTTATATCCTTCTTAAACTGTGGTGCCCAAAACTGAACACAATACTGTAGGTGAAGTCTAACCAAAGCAGAGTAAAGCAATACCATCACTTTTCATGATCTTGTCGCTATACTTCTGTAGATACAGCCCAAAATCGCATTTGCGTTTTTAGCTACTGCATCATACTGCTGACTAATGCTCAGTGTATGGTCTACTAAGACCCCCTAGATCCTTTTTCCACGTACTATTGCAAAGACAAGTCTCCCCCATCCTATAATTATGCATTTGATTTTTCCTACCTAAATGAAGAACTTTACATTTATACCTATTAAATTCATTAAATTTGTTTTAGCCCAGTTTTATAGCCTGTCAAGGTCATTCTGTATCCTAACTCTGTCTTCTACCATATTTGCTGCCCCTCCCAATTTAGTATCATCTGCAAATTTAATAAGGATTCCCTCTTTTCCTTCATCCAAATTATTGATAAAGATGTTGAACAAAACAGGTCCAAGGACAGATCCTTGAGGCTCTCCACTTGTCACTACTCCCCAAGAGGATGAGGAACCATTCACAAGCACTCTTTGGGTGCAATCTGTCAACCAGTTACAGATCCAGTAGAACTTTCCTCCGCACAAGAAGCCTTGCATCAGCAGAAGGTGTGTGTTCTGGAGACAGGCATCGCTCTGACCCAGATAAAAGCTCTACTATCATTGGCAGAATAAAACCTATGGATCCAACCCCACTTTTTTTAAGGTTGTTTTTCATTTGAACTCAAAACATTATCTTACCCATTTTCAAACATTTTTCACTTCCCCCCTCCAACTGCTATCCTAAAATCCATGGCCATTTTTGTCCTCTGTCAGAAGAGAAAAGAGACTATAAAGGAAACAAGGCCTGGTTAGTAAATGGACTTTGCCATTTCCTTTGCAAGCATAACCTTTTAACTATGCTGCAAGTTTTATAAAGCTTCATTGATAAAAGCATCTCTTAACTTTTAGATTACCTCCATTGTTTGAAACAGCAATTTCCTTTAAGTTTTAACTTTAGGTCTTCCTTTAGGTTGGGGAGGGCCAGTGGCTCAGCAGAAAAGCATCTTCTTGGAATGCAGAAGTTCCCAACTTCAATCCCTGACATCACCAGTTAAAAGGACCAAATAATAGTGATGTGAAAGAGCTCTGTCTGAGACCCTGGAGAGCTGCTGCCAGTCTGAGTAGACAATACTGACCTTGATGGACTAAGGGTCTGATTCAATATAAGAAAGCTTGATGTGTATGAGTTCACGTGTAACTACAAAAATACACTCTTCTCAGTCTGTCTCTAGGCTATCCTAATTTAACAGCCATTAACTTTGTCAACCTTGTTTATTTCATGTTTCTAGTATTAACCGCTTGTTATTCAGTAAGCAAACGAGATTTCTTTAGTGCCATTCTGCTTTATATATTTTAAATATGTTATGTACCTTCTATTATTATAACTTTTATCAAA
This sequence comes from Lepidodactylus listeri, assembly GCA_029233225.1. Classification (NCBI taxonomy): domain Eukaryota; kingdom Metazoa; phylum Chordata; class Lepidosauria; order Squamata; family Gekkonidae; genus Lepidodactylus; species Lepidodactylus listeri. The sequence goes on along the minus strand of JARCFY010000001.1, from coordinate 108,265,679 downwards.
TGTTCATTTCCCTAATCATAAAAATAAGATTTCCAGAAAGACTACTAAATGTAATCTAATAAGTAAAGGTACATTATTTTAGAAGGGAAAGTCCAATTCATTTTTGCTTTCTGATCCAGTCAGCACGCTCCTAAGCATTCCAACCATCAATTAACTCAGTAAGTGATCACAACATGATGGCCAAGATTACAACATGAAAGTTGAATTAATTGAGGGAAGCTCATCAAATGAGGGCTGTTTCACACCACCTTTTTACATATAAAAATGTAACCTGTGCATGTTTACATTTATATTCACACAAATGTATATACATAAAGATGTAAATATCAGAGATCTGGAGTTGGCTTTGCCTCCCTGCCATATACATTTCCATATCATATGAACAGTGAACAGATTACTCACAAATCCATCATTACCTGTTCTCAGTACCAATTCCATGATCTGTCATATAGATGCTCTCTAAGGATCTGACTTTAAAACAAAAACAGATGGTCCTTTAAAATCAGATCTCAGTGGACAGTCAGTTAAATACATCTCTACATACATACTTTTAAACTACATAAATAGGACCAAAAGTTGGAAGTACAAGAGAAATTATGGTAGGAATTAAGTATTGAAAGTCCTGTCCTGAAATCATAATTCTGGGATGCTTTAAATTCAAGAGTTCCAGCAAGGCAATTTCCCCATACCCAAGGCTTTTTTTTGTAGAAAAAGCCCAGCAGGAACTCACTGGCATAATAGGCCACACCCAACAGCAGAAATTCATTAGCATATTAGGTTGCACCCCTGACAGTGCAGCTCCCTCCCAGGATCAGCTTCCCCAGGTGCCCGGTGGTTTGCAGGGCGCCCGGGGAACTGCCTTCCCTCCCTGGATCGGGTTGGCTTCCCCAGGTGCCCTACGGCTTGCGAGGTGCCTGGGGAACCCAAGGGGGGGGGAGGCTGTAGGCGTGGCCAACTCGAAAGCCAGCCAGAACTCCGTTCCTGTGCGTTCGTGCCCAAAAATAGCCCTGCCCATACCTATTATCTTCCAGTAACTGACATTCAATCAAAATTCTGGGCCTTGTGGAAGAAACTAAACATGTTCAGTTCTCAGCTGGGTGAGGAAAGGGTACTGCTTTTATTCACCAACTAATATTTTCCCCTCAATTTGCAGAACTCTCTACCTTGTGTGTAGACGAACAAATTTTGTGGTCCTACTGATAAGACATAGAGCCATCACTATTAGAATAGTACCAATGTATCTCAACCCCCCCCCCAAAAAAACCCCCTCATCATGGTGCCAAATAGTTTCATTTATAGAACAAACTAACTGGAGGATACCTTATCTTTCTACTCAGTGGAAACCTAAAACAGCTTATATTATTTTCTTCCTCTCCGTTTTATTCTCACAACATCCCTTTGTTGCAGGCTAGGCCGAGAGAGTGTGACTGAGCCATGGTCACCCAGTGAGCTTCCATGGCATGAGGGGGGATTCTAACTTGAGTCTCCCAGGCACTAGGCCAACATTCTTACTGCTACACCACATTGGGTCTCCCTTGGTGGCACACAAGGCAGTAAACTGTCCCTGTGGCGACCAGATGATGGATAGTGGGAGACACAAAGACAAGGCCTCAGAAGAGGCCAAGGATCTAAGAGCTCTGGCCCTCCCAGTGGGCAATTCCTACATAGACCAGGTGGGGGCAACAACTGAACACAGAGAGAGAAAAACCATTCCAGATTCTGGAAAAAACAGTGGAGACCTTGTGAGCCACTGGAGCCTAGAAGCCTTGGAGGTCATGGTGCAATAGATGCGAACCCCCCCCTTCCCCCCCTTTTTTCACCCATGGTGGAATAGAGCCTAAAGGCCAGAACAGGCTATTGGCCTTTTAGCAGCACCCATTTTTTCTGCAGAGGACAAAGACAAAAACAGTGACATGCAATGTCCCAGAAGGAATTATCATATTAAATACTGTTCCAGGTTCAAAAACACTGTCTTAAAGCCTACTCATGTTTTCTGATATTCAAAAACATGGTCTTGAAGCTGCTTTGGCTATTTCAGAATCAGCTGTTTGTGACCATGTAACATAGCATACAATAGAAAAATATTTATCACAGTAAATGTATTTAGAAGTAAGTTATTAGATATACAGTATTCATTTCACCTTCCTCGGTATCCTTTCCCCCCTTTTAATTTCCATGATGTTTATTAAAAGATAATTATATATGTATCGTAGACTTTGTGTATAGATGTTTTATCTAATATTTGAGGTTTCAAATTGCAACTCTCTACTTTCCATTTGCAAAAGCAAATTCTGTGGACCTTCCTTAAAAAGTAAACAATCAGTTTGATAATTCCATTCAGTAGCTGTTCCAACTTTCACCACTTTATGTAATGGCCTACTTTATGCCAAAGTTTTCCTCTAGGCCTTGTGTGAGCTGTCACAAACCAAGATGCCCAGGAACAAATTTTTAAATAATCTAATTAATTTATGTATTCCAAGTTTTATTACAGAACTAGCCAAAGGCAATTTAATTCAGTTTGAAACATATCCTTGCAAACAGAAACAGCGGCAATTTACCCTTTTTGTGAAACTCATTTCAGGGTCTAACATTAAAAATATGCTAGAAAACTGCAGTAATTCTCAAACTTTAAAATTATAATCCAAATAATGCAAATTGTATTAATCAATTCAAAACCAACCCAAGCAGTCCTTGGTGTTCATTTTGTAGTGCAAATGGCCTAATCTGGAATACAGAGGGTTGAGAAAGAGAAAAAACCACTATGTAGTTTTTCCAATATAAATACGTAATACTGATCAGAATACACATGAAGGAAAAATAGCAAGTGTATATTACAAGCCTAACACTACATGTAATGGTAGTATATCTTTATGTTTATACCTGGATCCACCCCAGTTACACAGAAGCAGGAAGAGGGAATCCAGTATTACACAGAATGAAGTACTGAGGTACAGAGGAAAAAAGCATTGCTTACTGTGCCAATCATCCCCCAAAATTCTACCTTGTTTCCCCCCGGCCCCATTGTAGCCCATGGGGACCATTATAGTCAATGAGTCCCACGGACTCTAATGGAGAATCAATCTGGGGTTATCTGGGGCTCGGGGGATATTTTTTGAGGAGAGGCATCAAATTGGCCGCATAGCTGCTGGTGCCTCTCTTCAAAACACCCACCAAGTTTCAAAAACATTGGACCAGGAGGTCCAATTCTATGAGCCCCAGAAGGAGGTGACACATTCTCCATGACTTCCAACAGAGGGGGAAAATGTCATTCTCAATTCACTTGTAGGCTGCGCTGCCAGCTAAGTTCCCTGCACTGCCATCCAAGATGCTTTGCACCTGTGCCCCCTAGCACAGCTTAGAGGGAACTTTGATTGTCAGCCAGACAGAGCCAATGAATTCTTCTGGGTGAGAGGAGGTGAAAGGAGGAAAGTTTTTCCTCAGACAAGCAATTTTGGTGTCTCTGGATAACAGTGTCAGTTCAGCAAGGTTTTTATTTGGCTTTTAGTTAGGGTTTGGGGTTGGCTTAGGGAGGAAAGCTTGTTTTAGTGAAACAAATAAACATCCTGTTAAGGGCCCAACATTCCTTACTTATATGTGCAGGTTCTGTGGATAGGAGCTCTGTCTGTTATAACAGCAACTCTGAACCTGGAGAGGATCATGTCTGTCACAGAAATAGGTTGCACTGAAACTTTGTAAGCTGAAGTAACCTGTCTAGAGAAAGGGGAATTAAATCACCCTTCAGGGTTTATTTTTTTTATTTAAGGCTCAGCTATAACGTAGTTACTCTCATTGGGGGAAGTTTGTAACCTCCAGGGGTGAAGCTGAGAGCCGGTTTCAAATTATATTATATATTGAATAGCAGCTTGTGGGGGGCTTTAAAAGTTGAAAGGATGAACTTACCTTCCCCTTCTCCCTCTTTCCCACCACTTGCTCGGCTTCCCTGGGCTAAAGGGAGAGAGGGGGAGGGAAAAGGGAGCTTACAGCCAATCACTGTCATTCATTTGTAAGACTGCCTGAACAAGAAGACATAGGGTGCGATCACACGGACGTTTATTGCGTGTTCCCCATCGCAATTAAAGGGGCTGACTAGACGGGCCGCATCTGTCTCCCGTCTCGAAGCCGCCCCCCCCCCCCCGCACTTGAGCCCGCTTTTCCAACCACCAGGAAAAACAAGTACCTATCGCGCTTGAAAGAGCAGTGCGGGAGAACCCGGGTTTAAATGCCCGTGTGATCGCACCCTAAGATGAAGAAGACATCTACTGGTTTGAATAACAAATATTTTTTTACTGTTAGGTGGTCTTAATTTGGCTTGGTAGGTGCACTGGGTGGGTTGTTGTGTTGGGTGGGGGAAAGGCAAGTTTGGCCTAGGCCTTCTTGTTGTAGACTTCAGTTTTAGTTTTACTGTTTAACTGTTCTTTAGGCTTGGTGGGTTGTTGCCGTGTGGAATGATTGTTGGTATGGGGCAGGTATGCATTCTGGTTTGTGAATTGTGGTTGGCTTAGCAGTGCTTTGCACTACTAAACAGTTTTTTTTAAAGTTCTACTGTTTAACTTGGGTGTGGTGGGCATTTCTGGTTTCAACTTACGGCTATTAAATAGGCCTTTTTTCTTAATAAGGGTCAGCTTTAGGAATTCTTTAATGGTTAAACACTGTTAAAAATTGAGCATACGGCTATAGTTCATCCCTAACTAGGCCAGAGGTAGGATATTACAAAAGACAAGGTTTTTCTTCAAAATACTGGAATAAGTAGCCCTACAGATTTAATTCAAAAAGGCAGTTTCTTGTGCACCTGAGCTTCAGTGAAGGCAGGTGCTATTAAAGAAAAAAAATGCATAGGTTGACCTGAAGTTTTTCAGTATACAGGAGGGAACACCTGCATTTCCAATTCCACACAGGAAATCAGGCGTGTTCCAGTAGAATCCAGTCACGAAAAGGCTTATAATGAGCCCTAAACTTCTAAAAAAGTTTGCTTTTCATCTCAAGGACAGCTTCTTAAAGCATTAGCCAGAAACAGCTAGGGATTCATTAATCCCAAAAAACAAAACAAGGAAGGAAGGAAGGAAGGAAGGAAGGAAGGAAGGAAGGAAGGATGGATATGTTTGGGTCTTCTGAAAGACTACAAAACCTCGTTTTGGGGTGGGAGGGTTCATATAAAGGTGTTATACTGTTAGGGTCAGACTGCAGTGCAGGTAGTTAGGCACATAATACAACACCCCCCCAACCCCAGACACAAGTCATTCCCTTGATTTGGAGGATTAAGTTGCTGTATCTGTATGAGGTCCACATTGGTATACCAAGAAGCACAGACAGATGACTTCTAACCCTATGACACATATTAAGAGCTATAAGGAATATCTGGATTTTATTCAGTCGAAGTATGCAATTCTGAAGAAGCTGTTAAGTACTAAAACACCAGGACAGGAGCTGAAGGAGTTGAAGGAATGGGTCTTTAAAATGGACAGGGAAATAGTCAGGTAATTGCTCGATCCATAGTGGCCCCACTTTTCATATTTCTAAAAAGAGATCATATTAGGTCTTATATGAGGACTTTAACAACAATGAAATTAAGGATGGCCTTTACTAGTTTAAGATTTCAAGCTACACCCTCAGCAGTTTGATTGGGCCATTTCTTCAGTGTTCCTGCCTCGTTACAATTCTGTGTGTATGGTACGGGAGAAATAGATGATCTGATTCATTACATTTTGAGATGCCCCTTTCACCATGACCCCTGAAACAATTTTATTACTAATATTCTATCCATGTGGGAAGGAGCTTTAGACTTGGTAAAAGTAATACTTTTGCTTGCAGATGAGGATTCTTATGTGTCTAATACGAGTCGCTTTGTTTTCATTGGAAAACACTGCCAGTTCACCAGGACTAATGTCAAGCACAGAGTCACAATCCAAGCAAGGGGGAGGGAGGTTGGAAGAACAGTATAACCAGTGCAAAGTTCTAGTGCCCAGCAGCAGAACCCAGTGCCAGCTGCCAACTTAATGCCCAGCAGCTGAATCCAGAGTCATCATGGAGAAAATACCACCAGTTCACCAGGACTAATTTCAATCAGAGTGTCACAATGCAACCAAGGGGGAGTTGAAAGGACAGTGGAACCAGTGCAATGTGCCTAGCAGAACAAGTGCCGCTGTGGCAGCAGTGCAAAAACCCAAGGCCAAGCCCTCAGGTATAAGCCATCTGTACATGGTGCCTCTCGCTTGCAGCAACGTGGTTAAACTTGTATAAGGTTTCCTCTTCTTCCTAATTTGGAATGGAATGTCCTTTAAAATTTTAATCTCCTTGTCTTTGATCTTCAAGGTAGTTCTTTCAGTGGCCTTGAGCACCCCGTCTCTGGTAGACTTCTAGGAGAATCTCACCATTATCTCTCCAGGCAGGTTCTTTTTCTTCAGGAATTCAGGACAGGTCCTATAAACCATATCCATATTGCTCTGAAGTAAATCAGCTTGTAAACTTGTCATTGAAGCCAATGCTTCACTCAATAGCTGCTTGAGATTCTCACCTTTTATCTCAGGGACCCCTTGGAATCTTAAAAAGAAAGTGGACCTTTCCATTTGCAATTTCAAAAGATGGCCTTTATCTGAGGTCCTTTTCTTTTCTACCAAATCCAGACTTAAATTAATATTTTCTTTTTTGGCTTTGACTTTTTCCATTTTTTTAGCTGTCTGTTCAGATCTTGTGTTGGCATCAGCTATCTGTTTTTGGAGGGTATCCAATTTAGTATTAACAGTGGTCAGTTGCTCCCATCAGAGGGCACAGTGCCATAGCTAAAACAGCAGTCAGGTCTGTACTTGATTCAGGCTTAGATGCCGGAAGTAATGATACAGTTTTGGGAGAAGGCTTCGGTCTTGTCGCCATTTTTTCTTCCTGTCCAGTCATTGTTATTGTTTACAATGTCACAAAGTTACAAAGAAGTTCCCAAAAGTTATATTAATCAACGCTTCTAAGGAGTTGCAGGCACTTGTTTAAAGTCCAGGCATTTAAAAAGCCAAGATCCCCGGTCTTAATGGAGAATCACCGAGTTTAAAAAGGGGGGGGGGATTTAAAATTCAAATCCCCTGCTCTTCACTTCTAATACAGACCGGAGAATCGGATTAGGCACTTATGAGTTTTGCCGCGCATCATCGGTAAGATTCATTTCTTGCATTTTAAGCTTGGCCCCTGCAGCTGACTGGTGTGCACTTCTTCGTGCCTATAGGCGCGTGGTGGCAGAACCTATGGAGGCAAAGGGTAGCCTCTATCCCTTGGACACCACCTCGGGAGAGGCTTCCCCTCACGCCTCAGGCAGGATGCCCCCTACAAGGGCTCCTGGGGGGCTGAAAGCCAGTCGGCGCCCCTTCTGTTCACCAGGTCCAGGCCGCATCCCCTGGAACTCTCTGGGGACACACCCGCCATGAGCTCACCAAAACTGGAAGTCCCATACCCCAAGATCTTGTTCACACATACTGCTACTCAGAAGTGTATCCTCCATCCAGTATGCATGTTACTCATTTTTGTTACCCAGCTGTAGAACTCAGCACTTATCCTTGTTAAATTGCAACTTATTCACATCCTTCCACTTTTCCAGTGTGGGGGCGTGGGCTGCAAATGCCTGTATTCACAACTCCAATCTCATTGAATTCTATCTCTATCTTCTGGTGTGTTCACTGCTCCTCCCAATTTGGCATCATCTGCAAATCTAATGAGTAGCCCTTCCACACACCCCATCCAGATCATTTATAAAAATACTGAAAAGTACCAGGCCATTGACAACTACTTTTTGAGTGCAGTTTTCCAACCAGTTCCCTATCCACATCTATCCTAGAGTCCAGTCCACAGTCCTCTAGTTTATCCATCAGAACATCATGGGGAAGAAACCGTGTCAAAAGCTTTACTGAAATTTAGGTGAACAACTTCAATATCATTCCCTCAGTTCAGTAAGCTTGTCACTCAATCAAAGAAGGAAATGAGATTGTTCTGGCAGGACCTGTTGGGGACAAATCCGTGCTGACTTCCCTGGATCACCAAGCTGTCCTTTAGATGCTCACAGATTGATCCCTTTAAAATCATCTTCAGTATCTTCCATGGGACAGAGGTCAGACTGACTGGCCTGTAGTTTCCTGGGTCATCCCTCCTCCCTTTTTTGAAAATTGGATAACATCTGCTTCCTCCAGTCTTGTAGCACATCTCCCATCCTCCAAGAAGTCTGGAAGATGATGGACAAAGGTTCTGCAAGCTCTCTAGAAAGTTCTTTGAGCACTCTTGGGCGCATGCCATCTGGCCCAGGGGATTTGTACTCATTCAATGCAGCCAGGGGCTTCTCAAGTACCTCTCTACTCATCTCAACCAGCAACCCGGACGCCATACGTTTCCTACTACCATCTCTAGATGAGCCTGTTCTCTTCTTCAAGGGGAAAAAAAACACGGAAGAAAAAGGCTATAAGCCTTTCTGCTTTCTCTCTGTCCTCTGTCAGGGTTTCTCCATTTTCACCCAACACCTCTCTTATCTTGCGTTAGCTTCTCACACATCTGAAGATTTTCTTGTTGTAGCAAGCCTCCCTGGCCAGCTTTAGCTCACTGTGAGCTTTGGCCTCTCTGATGGCTGACCTACAATGCCTAGCAACCTGCAGATACTCTTCTTCAGAGGTATGTCCTTGTCTCCATTTCTTGAACATTTCCTTTTTCTCCTTTAGTACATCACAAAGTTCTCTGTTCATCCACATTGGCTTCTTGGATCCCCTATCATGTTTCCTTATTGTTGCAATAGTGATGGCTTGAGCTTGCAAGAGCTCTTATTTTAAGAGCGCCCACCTTTCACTTGTTCTTTTCCCTTCCAGCAGTCTTGCCCACTGAATGATTCTCATCATGCCTCTGAGTGTATTAAAGTCTGTCCTACTGAAATCTAACATACACATGTGGCCACAAACTTCCTTGGTCCCCCACAGCAGAAGACCACTTCACCCTAACGTCCTGTGGGTTGACAGCACTGCCACAGTGGCACTGTTTCTACAGGGCAGCACACACTGCACTGGTTCTGCAGCTGGTCCACATGCCCCCTCCCCACACATAACTTTCCAGTGCAGAGATTCTCTGGGAGAATCTCACTCAGTGCTGGGCTTGTTTCCTGCCTTGCTAATTTTTTCCCTACTACTGGAAACATTGGGGCATCTTCTTTGGTTGCCCATAGAATTGGACTCCCTGGTCTAATCTTTTTGAAACTTGGGTGTTCTTTTGGGGAGAGGCTTCTGCAGCTACACTGCAGATTTAGTGCATCTCCCTCAAAGCCCCTCCCCCCCCAGCCCACTGGATATATTGTGGGAGATTTTGCCATTGAGTAAAATGGCCCATAGGGTATAATGGAACAGAATATATTTGAGATTCCCGAATATTTCCAGAATCTGAATATAATACCAATATTGATATTCAGGAATATTCAGCACTGCTGAATTTATTTGGCTTCAATATACCCAAATCAGAGAAACCCGATTTTTTTCTTCCTTGCACACCCTTATAAAAGACCTTTAGGGAGCACATACCTTATATGCTGCCAGTGCTTTACATCATCACTTTTGTCCCCTTTTTTACCTGACTGTAGGTAGTTGGGGTTAAAGAAACTATAGGAGAGGCTAGACTAGGGGACTGGGCATTCTTCAGTCCAGCGGGCTGTTGCCTCAAATTCTTCCCCCATACCTGCCCCATCTACCCTATTCCACGGTCCACTTTCAGTTAGGCTATTATACCAGAACTGAGCCCAGCTGTCAAAACAGTGCTTAGGAAGAGAATAAGTTGATGGAAGGGGAGTTCTTCATGCCTTTTCTGGGCATCATTTCCCCCCTTTAAATAGGATCCCACACCCCTCTTTCTAACTGTATTGGGAGGGGGGCATGCCTGGGTTTAAATTCATGGCATTGTCGGCAATCACATGTAGTTAGAATGTTAAGCATTAAGGGGAAGAGTCTCCTGACACAAACACATTTTAATTGAAATAGTGATCTCCACCAGTTTTCCCCTGTATTGTAAGAAATCAGTATATCAACTGTTCTGCTAAGGTATTTTCACAGTTTGCAATGCTGCTCTTTTAGACAGCCACATGCTTCATTTGTAATGTAGTGTGGCTACAGCAGCCAATTTTAGATCCACCCATACTCAAATAGGGCATAAGGGACACAGTTCTCACTTTTCATCTCCCTTCCCACGAAGCTGCCAGGCACTTTATCAGCTGAGCTGAAAACAAATCATGTTAAAAATATATAGCTCTGCCCACCTTCAACCTAGCTGTGTTTTCTGTTGTGATCATTACAGGGCTTTGTGAACTGGCCTACAACTATACCAACAGGATGCCTGGAATTAAACTCATCATTCATTCTGCTACAGACTTCCAATACTCCTCAGCTATTCAACAGCAAATAGGATTTGGGTGTAGGAAATCTATGTACATTTAAAACATTTTTAAATAAATAAGAACTATGACCAAGCTATATTTCAATTTACACAACCACTGTAAGTTAAAATGAGCATTAAAACATACTGAATATGCAACTGCAGAAACACAGAAAGCTAATCTACTCTGCTTTCAAACTTTTTCAGCTGATCTAAAATCTACAGTGAACAACTTTCAGGGAAATGCAAAATGAGTGACATTCCACACTTGATCGCTACAACTCTAATTCATCATTGGGGAAACAAACTGTAATGATTATATAACCATCCCTACCAGTAGGCTGTGCTGTTGAATATGAGGGCTTGGATTGGTTCTGTATTGATTCATTTGATTAATAGAGCACTAACAGGAGATGTGAAATCACTTCCACATTCTCAGGCCTATTATGCACAGATGTTTTGCCTTGTTTTCGCTGTGCATGTTGTCAGGTTTTCTTTTTCATCCTGCATTACTTTTCTTCCCTTCAGTGCTCTGTTCACTTTCCGGTCGCTGTTTCTCCATATTTTCTGTGCCTGTTTTTGTGCCTGTTTTTTTTTTCTCTTGCTTCCAAGCTAAAGGTAATTCAAAAGCACACAGATTTCCCCTTGCCCTTTCCCCGCCCCTCGTAGGCTACTCCCATGTCCACATTCAGGTCGTTCCACCAACTCTGTACCTTCCACCATTTTTTACAAGCGGTATGAGTTTAGTGGTATAAGAGTACCATTATCTCATGCTGCTGTTAAAAGAGAAATAAATGACTCTCAGATGGGCTGCCCTCTCCTGCCACCCAGTTTAAACCGATCAGCAGGAGGGGGCAGCACCAGCAGGGAGCTACTGAATCCCTACACACACAGCAAGCTCAGCTGGGCTGCTGCCTCCCACCACCTGGTTTAAATGGGCAGGAGGGAACAGCACAGAGCAGCACACGCAGGGAGCCGTTGGCTCCCCGAAAGCACAGCAAGCCTGACTGGGCTGCCCTCTACTGCCACACAGTTCAGGTGGCAAGAGGAGGCAGTGCAGAGCCCTTCCTTTCCACACAGTCTTTCACGCAGCAATTCAAGTGGATGCTAGGAAAAAGACTCTTGTGTCTGATGATAACTATCACACCTTACAATGTCAATGTCAGATGGTTCTACTGTGCATTCCATACACTTAACATGTTTCCCCATATTATGAGATGGAACCTGGTATTTTTGGCCACTGTGTGACACAGAGTGTTGGACTGGATGGGCCATAGGCCTGATCTGACATTGGCTTCTCTTATGTTCTTGTGAAATCGTATGACTCTCCCCCAGTTTTCACAGTGGTCAATAACATAGCAGAAAATCCCCTACTGCTCAGCAGTATAGAAAATAGAGCTTTGCAGCTGCTTGTCACTTACAAAAAAAAATCTCATCAGTTTCAACAACGGGAGGGGGGAGTCCCCCTTTGACTGTGTTCCTTTCTGTTCCCTTTCATTCAACAAACTAATGCTAAATCACATGTGCAAAACCTGAACCATGAGGATTTAAATGGAAGGTGTTTGCTGGATGCTACTGTGTAGCTGTGATAGGGCAACTGTGTAATTTTTAAAAAAAAAAACTTTGGACACCACCTTCCACAAATCACAAGTGATGTTCAATCCCAATTCAGAAAATTGTGTTTCTTAAAATTGTAGCTGCAGAATAAATACACCAGAGGAAAAAGAATGTTGTGCAAGGTGGGCAAGGAATCCGAAGTCAAGTTTAAGGACCACTACCGCTAGATCATACTTTTCATGAAATGGCTGTTGCTGGTGCCACAGAGGAGATCTGGGCCTCCAGCTGTAAGCTAGGATCCAGCAGCACCCCCAAGCTATGGACCTATTCCTTCAGGAGTGCAACCTCCTCCAGGTCAGGATGACTCTTCAGTCCTCAAGCAACTTTGTCACTGACCCGCAGCTTCACAGTCTTGTCCTGTTTGTAAAATAGCTTGGGCTGAGTGTCCCCCAGCCCAAGGTCACCCAGCAAACTTTCATGGCAGAGTAGAGATTCAAATCTGGGTCTCTCAGCTCCTGTCTGACAATCTAACCGCTACACTATACTGTGAGAGAAATATTCTTTCTGATGAGAGTTCTAAAGGAAAGTTGGGAATCATGATTTGCCCCTGCTAACGTGAGTTCTCTTGTCCCAGAACCTTCTGAGTATTGAAGAGAAAGGGAACTGCAGCATCAGCTCTTGCACTGACAGGCAGTACGTGCTCTCTGGATGATGGCAAGACCTTCTGCGTTCACACAGTCATGACTGTGCCTCCTGTTACTGCACTCCAAGCCCAAGCCCCCATTCTGTTTTAGAAACGGTCTACAGGTACCCTGAGCCCACCAGCTGCTCTAGGTCTTATTTGAAGTACCGATCCCACCTTGTTCTGACAAAAAGAAAAAGCCTGGTCCCAAAGTAAACCTTTTGTAGTTATTTAGCTAATCATATTCAATAGCATATTTGTGCAGCAATATAGATATTGAGGAAATTGTATAAGACAGACATAAAAAAATTATTTTACCATACACCAACAACTCAGCTTTTCATATTAGCAACAGCCATCCAGAGAAAGGCAATTAGCCTCATTAAGAGGGTAAGAAGGAACAATTCTGTTTGCTAATTTTGGTGTAGTGTTTAGGAATGCAGACTCTAATCTGGGAGAACCAGGATTGATTCCTCCACATGCAGCTGCTGGTGTGACCTTGGGTCAGTTACAAGTTATTTCAGAGGTGTTCTCTCACGAGCAGTTCTCAAAAGAGCTCTCTCAGCCCCACCTACCTCACAGGATGTCTGTTGTGGGGAAGGGAAAGGAGATTGTATGCCACTCTGAGACTCCTTCAGGTAGTGAAGGGCGGGGTATAAATCTGATCTCCTCCTCTTCCTCTTCTTCTAAGTAAGAACTTGGGGGAAAGACACCTTTTAGTTTGAAACTGTATTTAAACTCCTCTGTTTTGATGTTCTATTGCTTCCTGCTAACAAGACTTGGAAAACTTGCACAAATCCCTCCTCTCCCACCCCAAAATCTGATCTGCAGTGCAGTCCTCCTAGCTAGGTAACTGGCAGAGTGAAAACAACAAAAAGAAGAAAGGAATGCATCACTCTGCAAGGCACACATGGTGAATCAAGAAATAAAAGAAACCTAAACAAAAGCAGAAGGAACAAGTTGCCCTCATTGTTACTATTGTGATTTCTATTTGCCTGTTTTGATTATGTCTATCTTCCATTTCTCTTTAGCAACCCCAGAGCAAGTACCTGTGAGTTTCAATATTCTACCCCTTTATGTTCCAGGAAAAGCTACACTGTGCATTCTTTTTACATTAAGGTAAATTCAGCTCAGGTGTGGTTATCTTCCTAAAATGTGTTCATACAGGTAGGATACTAGAAAATTCTCCAAATTCTGCCATTCAGAATTCACTCGTCTTCATAGAATTTAATCCAACTCCCATTTAAAAACAGAAATGGTTTCACAGCTTTACAACTAAAAAACAACATAAAACATATGAACCAGGCACAAAATAATACTGCTAACAATGACCATCACAAATCTTCTCTGCTACAAAACCTCCACTGAATGTGATTTTTTTTAAAAAAATCAAGCACTGAATCATTAAATTTAATACTATTACTGTGAACCACAAACTTTACATTTGTGTTGACTTAACTTTCACCTTTAGTTTTTTAATCAATGTGTGGTGACATTTTGAATCTGCACAAGAAAGCATTGACAGACATTTCTTTCATTTTATAACAAGCATTTTCTCTTTTGTTTTATTAAAAACTAGGAGTAAGGCCCGTTGTGGGAAGAAATACAAAGGGCTCTGGAAGGAACCTCCAGGTGAGTGTCCCAGCTGTGGCTGGTGGGGCAGCAGATGGAAGGGGGAGATTGGATTTATATCCCGCCCTTCAATCACTTGGAGTCTCAGAGCGGCTTACAAACTCCCTTCCCTTCCCCTCCCCACAACAGACACACCATGAGGTAGGTGGGGCTGAGAGAGCTCTGAGACAACTGTCCTTGAGAGAACAGCTGGTACAGACCCATGGCTTGCCCAAAGTCATCCAGCAGGTGCAAGTGGAGGAGTGGAAATCAAACCCAGTTCTCCCAGATCAGAGTCCGCACACTTAACCACTACACCAAACTGGGAAGATTGGGAGGTGTATTTTTCCTCAGAACACATTCAATGACTCCTAACAACAGCAAACTGTTTAGAATATTAGAGGCAAAGGCCAATCAGGCCGCATAAGCAAACGACCTCTATGTTCCAACTGGCTATGGGGGGGAAAGGAACAGCAAACTGTTTAGAATCCTAAAGGCGGGACTCAGGCAACGCAGCCAGTGGATAGGGACAGCTTGAGTGACACATCATGGAGCCCACTGATTTAGGAGCATGTGGAATGTTCAGGAGAGTCCATGACCAAAACACATCTGTTGAGTATGTGGTCATTACATGTTCAAAACCCATGGTTTCCTTTGTCTCTATCATGTCTTCTGAAAGTAAAAACATTTAAAGCATTAAAAAAAATAACTAAAATAAGAAGCAAAATGAAAAGGCAAAGTCCAAAGGGACAGGAAATAAAGATGTAAAGAACTGCATGAAACAAACATTATTCTCTCTTTGGAACTATTTCTCTAGTTATCTGTGTGCTTTAATGGCTATACAAATATATCTATATAGGTACAACGTAAATCTTTTTCACAGAAATCTGTGATAGTAAATAATTTCAGAGTTGGCTAAAGCAGGTATGTCCTTTGATCACTGATAAACTGAAGATAAGTGATTGCTCTTCCACGCTTTGCAATCAGGGGAGATTGCAAAACCTACTTTTTATGACTAAACTGGAAATTCTATACCTTTGGAATACCACATTTTAAAAAACCACATTCTCAAAACTATAACAATTCCTGATGACCATCAGTTGGTACCAGTGAAACTGTAAAAAGTTTCAAACAAACAGAAAGCTGGCTACAAACACAGAGCTAGAAAGGCTTGGCTGTTTGTAACAGACAAGTTATAGAATAAGGCAGGAACTACAAAAATTAGAATTATTGTTTCCTAGGAGTCCACTACAAATCAGCTTACCAGAAAACCACTGTCCTTGTTGAAAGCTAACTAAGAAATGTGAGAGCAGCTGATACTAGCCATTCATGATCCACTGCTAGGACCAACCTTGCCTCTTACGACACTGATGGGTGTGCAATAATTCTTTTCCCCACCTTGGCTTGCTCTACAAGACTCATATACTGAAGAGGGCCAAGACAAACATTTCTTTTTGACCTCTTCTGTCATGGAGTACCAAATCTCCATTACATTCATATAATAAACAGTTTAGGAACCAGTTTTTTAAAAAGCAAACCTTCAGAGGAGCTATGTAAAAACAATCAATCAGCCACTTATTACTCCAGCAATCTAAGTTCCTCATGTGAATTTCAGGTAGAACCCACTGGCAACATCCTGAAAACTAGCAAAATTCTCCTCTAACCAAATGGAAGGACAAGGTCATGGATGGGATGTAATATCTTGATGATTCTTTTGTAAAAACAGATTATTATCCACATTCTTTAGAAAAGAATCATCTATCTGTCTGTTTAATTAGACACTTACTTGCTGGCAATACTGCAAAATCCCTTCTTTCGTCCCAATACAGGTCTTGGTGCCAGAAGGGTCAGATTCCCATTTTCCATTCTGAACATTCATATGCATATTCAGTTTGCCACAAAACATGGCCACTTGAGGCTCCGCCAGCAGTCCAGCATTTCCATCAGTTGGCACCTGTAAGAAACAGACAATATTACTTTATTATTGAAATGACAACTTAAAATGGCAACAGTGGAAAAAAAGTGCTCAGAACGCATAAACGATCAAAGACAAAAATAACCATTACTTCATCCACTTACCCTGACCTAACAAAAACTTTGGTATATTTAATCATACTGAGCAGAGTATGCTGTCAACAGGCCACTTGTGAAGTGGCAAACAGAGGATGACTGCCCACTCATTCAATACACAAGCACCAGCTGTTCTGATGTTCCAAAAGGCAGGAGGCTAGGCACATGGACATACTAGAGGGCAACAGACACAACAGTCCCTTTCAAACAGCCTTTGTAATCCATTTTAGTAGCCACTAGCTAACAGATTTTTTGTGTCATTTCAACACAACCATTTTAGCAACTGGCTGCTAACAGATTTTATTTACCTTTTCAAAGAAAGCCTCTGGTGTCTGGTTAACGAAGCAAAGTTGAGCCATTTTTGAGGTAAACTGCTTCCTTCCGTTTTCACCTTTTCTTTGCACTTCTGAATCACTGTAGTCTGCTGTTTAAAATCTCTGCAACGCTTCCAATAGTGCGACTTCCCCCCACCCATTTTCACTGCACAGTCTTTCTTGCATCTTTTAATATTGTTCTAAGTTGAGTGCTATAGTGCTAAACTAAAATAGCACTCGTGCTGTGATGGGACTATGAAGATACCTTCTAGCTATTTTAGTCTAGTGCTATAACACTTAACTTCTGATAATTTTGTTTTAAGTCTGCACAGGGCTCATTTTGTAGCAGGAGCTCCTTTGTGTATTAGGCCACACACCCCTGATCTAGCCAATCCTCCAAGAGCTTACAGTAGCCCCTGTAAAAAGAGCTCTGTAAGCTCTTGGAGGATTGGCTACATTAGGGGTGTGTGCCCTAATATGCAAAGGAGCTCCTGCTACAAAATGAGCCCTGAGTCTGCAAGAAAGACTGTGTGGTGAAAAAGGGCAGGAAGGAAAAAGCAGCACTGTTTGAAATGACCAGAGCACTTCAGAAACAGCTCATTAATGGGACAAAAATTGTTATATGAAATTCCCATCCCTGTATCACTTTACTGGGAATAGGACAAAAAATGGATAACACCCACTTTAGAATGGTAAAGCTAAAGGGGCCACAGTTTCCAATAGAATTCTGTCAGGAAGAAGCTCTCCATGAAAGCTACTCCCATTTCTCTCCTTATTGCACCAGAGAGATGTAGCACAGAAAAACTAGTGAATAGTTGCAACTAGTCAAAAGACTTGAAGCTCTTGAACGACAATATTCTTCCAATGACAAGTGGTTTCCAACACAACATTACTATTCCTCTCTGGAAGCCATTTGTTATGTTAGACTGACATTAAGCTGACAGCTTAACTGTCTCACAAAGGACTTCCATAGACTTAATGCCCATTACAATGGGTTGGATACAGACTACAATGGCAGAATACAACGTGCACGTGCACACACACACATACACACACACACTTCTAACTGATTTCTATGAAATGTAGCTCCTAATTCTCTGAATAGGGAATCCTGAAAAAATCACACGAGGGGAGTCCCAACAGGAATGAGGAATCAGTGCAAGTTGCCAGTTGAGTTTGCAAGTAACCTGAGAAGTAGATTTAAATGCAGCTATGACACGCAACATTATAATCTGCTGTATTGTGACGTGCTGTGAGGTGAATGATCAGGCTTGCCTTTACTGTACTGACCAGCTCCCTCTCTCGCCTAATAGTCTCTTTGGGGTTTGTTTTAAATTTCTTTATAGGTATGTTGAGGACCACTGCTAGATATATTTGTTGTTGGTTTTAAGAGTCAGGCAATAATGCATTTTCACTTCAAAACAAAACAGTACTTTATTTTCAGAACACAACAGAGGGATGTAGCACTTTTTGACCAGAAACCAGAACAAACACTATCCAAGGATGAAGGTACCAGGCAACAGGCACAGGAGAAGCTTATTTATTGACATCAGTCTCAGCTTTGCAAATAAGTTTTGCAGAAAAAATGCCGAGCCCCGTTTTCATGCGGGCTCTACCTTAAATACCAGTGGGGCGGGAGTTTACAGAAGAGGTGTCATTCGCATACATTCAGCGCCATTTTTGTAAGCAAGGCATTCTATTACAATCCTGCCCATGCCTATCAGAGTCAAACGAGCAGGAATGTTCATTTCTAGCTATGATGCTACACATCAGAATTCTCACGGCCGCTAGGCTAGCTGACTTGAGATAAAGTTGTAATTTATTTATTTATTTATTTCATTTTTATCCCGCCTTGCCGGCGCACTGGCTCAAATCAGCTAACAACCATAAAATACCATCAAAGTGGTTTACAAGTTAAAACATAAAACCAAACATCAATACATAAGCAACATAAAGCAACAAGCCCGCTTGCGGAGAGGGCAGGATATAAATCTCAAAAATAAATAAATAAATAAACAAACAATAATACTGGCAGCATCAGAGTTCTCATGGTGAAAAAAGATGGCAGCAAAAGGTTCGGCCAATGGGTCCAGAGCAATGTTATCCTGTGAATTCCCCCCCCCCCGGTGGCGGCTCCTAATTGAAAGCCTGGTGGAAGAGCTCCGTCTTGCAGGCCCTGCGGAACTGTACTAAGTCCCGCAGAGACCTGATGTCATCCGGGAGCTCATTCCACCAGTATGGGGCCGCCACCAAGAAGGCCCTGGCCCTAGTACAGGCCAGCCGAACGTCTTTTGAACCGGGGAGAGTCAGGCGATGTTGTGTGCCTGACCTCAGTGCCCTCTGGGGCATATATGGGGAAAGGCGGTCCCTCAGGTAGGCAGGCCCCTGACCATATCGAGCTTTAAAGGTCAACACCAGCACCTTGAACTGGATCTGGTATGCTATAGGCAGCCAGTGCAGCGACCACAACACAGGCCGGATGTGGTCCCACATAGAGAGACCCATCAACAGCCTGGCGGCAGCATTCTGCACCACCTGCAGCTTCCGGATCTGAGACAAGGGCAGCCCCATGTAGAGAGCATTACAGTGGTCAAGTCGTGAGATGACCATAGCATGGATCGCTGTAGCTAGGTCTTCACGTTTGAGGAAGGGGACCAACTGCCTGATCAGCCATAGATGGTAAAAAGCTGCTTTAGCAGTGGCTGCTACCTGGGCCTCCATTGTTAGGGAGGCCTCCAGGAGCACTCCCAAACTCCTGACCCTTGGTGCTGGCACCAATGACACCCCACCCAAGGTCGGTAGTGGGAACCCTACCACCGACCCATTCTGACTCAAGTACAGGACCTCCATCTTCGTTGGATTCAGTTTCAGTCGACTCAGTCTGAGCCAGTCCGCAATGTCCTGAAGCGCCTGCTCCAGGTCATCTGGGGTAGTCAGACCGGCCACCCAACAACAGATAAAGCTGGGTGTCATCTGCATATTGATGACACCCAAGCCCATGCCTCCGGGCAATTGTAAGCAGAACAATAGGCATTTGTATAGTTCACGCAGGCGTCTCATATAACATGAGAGAATCTTTTGCTCGGCCTTGCGATTGCTTACCTTTAAACATTGTTAGTGCAGACATATGGCTTTTTGAAATTCTATTCCTTCATTCCCCCATTTGGGTGTTTCTCCTCTATAAGAAAGGAGAAAATGCCCAACTTACTCACAATTGGTACCTCCACCTGTCTGTGATAGTTCCATGTAATGGTAGCGTTGTCGAGCAGTTTGCATCTATAGAAGCTTTGCAGCATCCATGTTGCCTACCGCTGCTTCAACTACTTGGCGTACTATTGATCTGATTAAAGGGATAAGGCAGGGCATTATTAACAGTCCGCCTAAAGAAATACCAATCAGCACAAGGACCTGCTTCCAGTTATTGAAAAGACCTCCTAGCCATCCTCCAGTATCAAGTATGCCTGTCCAAGATTGAACTGATACATGTGTGAGGTCCCTCATTCTGTCAGTGATCTGCTCTATCACCTTTCCAGTATCAATGACCTGAAGACAACAGTTGGTGAGATTGAACTTTCCACAGACTCCTCCCTCGGCTGCAAGGAGGAAATCAAGAGCCAGGTGGTTTTGGTATACTGCTGTGCGCAGCTGCCTGTTTGTGGAGGCTAACAAGTTTAGGGCTAATGAAGTTTCATTGGTTATGATTTCTAAAACAGCTTGCAAGCAAATAATGCAATTCAACATATAGATTGGAGTTCTATATCCATAAGTCATTAGCTGTCCATGTTGCGGGCCCATAAACATGAATTATCCGCTCAGGGGGCCATTCATTGCCTTGCCAGGCATCAATGCGATTAGAATGCTTTGGCCGACCTAAGGTATCATATACTGGGACACCCAATCGTTCTCCTGTAGAAATAGGGAGCAGGAAGAAACTGGGTCAGATTGAACCAAAAACACATGCACCTTCCCAGTTGCGGGGTAAAACAGCATATGCTGCTGTCCCACAGATCCAGTATAAGTGATCCAGGGCTCTCCACGGGGCAATAGTAGCACAAGGAAAATGAAAATATGTATCAAGTTGGGTTCCAGTATTCACCTTTGGTACAGAAGTAAAAGTAGCGTTAGAAACAGCAAAATTTATATACTGTTGGAACTTAGACTGGTTGCACACCCCAGCAGATTCACAATCCAGAGCACCTACAGAAACATTAAAACGAGGACCTTGTTGAAGAATACATAAGTCACCAACTAAAGAATGCTGGAGAATCCACCTTGTGGGGTGGTCTTTATCTCTCCATGTTAAATTATCAGCAATAAGATTCATTAAATCTAGCTCCGTTGCTTCCCATGGCCATTGTTCACCCATGTTTGTCCATCCGCAAACATAACTGTTCTTTACATCAAGTTCAGCTGCAATATGTTCTGCAAGATCGATAAATTCTTAGTGACAGGGGGTATCTCTATCTGTTTACCCATTTCAGTCCAAAAAGTTGTATGTACTCGCTGTTCTTCAGGGCGAGGGGGTGAATCTATTACTTCTATTACAATCTGACCACAGGGATCTGCCCCTCTCCCATCCACTCAAATACCATACACAATTCGCTGATTAATGCTGGAAGTTGGGGAGGGTGATGTTTGTACATAGTGGGGTACAGTGTCCTTCTGAGCAAGGGCTTGAAACCAGTCCTAATGACAGAATAATATCATCAGGGCCATTTAAAGTAGTGCCATAAGAGGCATAGTAGTATGCTATTGAGGTATATAGATATTTTCCTTCTTGTGCATAGGATGCTTGCCACTTTTGGTTTCCACAGCTTCTCTGGACAGATTGCAGTGTTTGTTTGGAAATAGCAGCCCAAACATCAAAGCAAATTGACAAAGAATACTGGCCAGGCGGCTTCCTAGGACCAGTTTGCTATTACCACTAGGCTTATAGGCATAAATGTTAATTCGGGCTCGGACAGAGAAGGCTAGTGGTTTGAAGCACACAGATTTGGGGACTTGGTGACATACACGATAAGAAGTATTTTGATAAATACTTTGACTTACATTTATGTCAGATCCGGCCCTCATAACAAACAAGTTTGATACCCCTGCTTTAACCATTACACAATACTTCTAGCAGACTCTCTCTAGGAAACGTCTGGTCAAGTTGCAAAAGTTGTGTGGAGGTTGCCACCAGGCCCAGGCAAGTTGCATAGCATCAAGTTGTAGCCACCACCACATCTGGGTAAGCAGCACAAATTGCATGGCAGCAATTTTGTGATAGACTCATATGTAAATGTGCACATGGGACAACCGCAGTGGTCGAAGCCATGTAGCCCAAGAATCTCTGAATGCATTTCGCTGACTGGTATTTGTTGGATAACAACTTCTTTACAAGGACCAGCACAGTTTTTGCCCTTGGAGGGAGCAAGTATGCCTTTCCTTCTGTGGTGTTCAGGGATATCCCGATGAAATCGATAAATTGGACAGGAGTCAGGTGGGACTTCTCCCAGTTTACAAGGAAGCCCAGGGACTATATAGGACCTTTTCACATTACCACTCTAAACTGGATGTTATTTGTTGTCAGCCCAATTTCACATAAAGCAATACAGGGATGGGGGTTTCATACAGTGAATTTCCTTCCATTAATGAGGCATCTCTGAAATGCTATGGTCATTTCAAACAGTGCTGTTTTCCCCCACCCTTTTTCGTCACACAGTCTTCATCAGATTTTTTTTTTAACATTCTAAGTTGAGCACTATAGCACTAAACCAATATAGCACTTCAGCCTATCAAGATGTCCTCCACCTCAGAGGAAGAAGAGCATGATAAAAGATGGGAGTACTGTTCAATAGAAGAGATGGTGGTCGACAGAGGTGGCCTCTATCAAGAGACAGATTTGAAAAACAACAAGATAAACTGAAATTTCAGAAATCTTGCATGCAACATTAAGAAGGGGTGTTAGATATTGTACCTCTGCATGCAAGAGGATCTGTAAGGGAAAGTGTTAAGATCATTCTCTCACACGGGTATACTTGGTATTTGGCCCCGCACTTGCAAGGGTTAGATGTTGAGCCTCTTTGGCTATTGATTGCCTTCTGTTTCATCTTATATAGAACCTCTCTTCTTCTACCTCTTACATGGGCTTGGAGCTGTAACAAGTTAATCTTACTGAAGTTAATCTGTTCAAAATAAATTTAATGTACCTACATGAATATGTCATGGAAGCACAGAAACTTTTTCTTACAAGTCAAATGATTATTTTTTACATTTAACCCAGTAGTCCAAGGGTGAACTGGAAAGGTGAAAAGGTGGCAGTGGAGCCAGGGAGATTATTGTCTGTCAATGGAAGACAGATGCTTGAGAGACAAAATAAAGGGAGCTACAGTAGATAACCCACTCCTGTTAAGCATCAAAAGATTGTGCAGGTAACCGAATGTGTGATAGCCATAAAGCACCATTCCTGTTCTACAGGCATAAGCTGTTCGTGGGGAGGGGGGAGAAACCATGAAGCCTTGAGCAGAAAATCTCCCAGGAAGAACTACTCTGTTAGTGCAACTTGCTAAGGATACATTTGTAAAGGCAGAATTAAAAACACACATTGAAAGATCATACTCTAATCACAATATCTAGACATGATTCATTAATGAAACAAAAGTACCATACCCTGTTAAGGAGAATGGGGAGGGGCACATCAACATCAGTTTGATCAAGAAAAATTTGAGATGATGATGGTGCTGTTGTAACAGTTAACTTTATGAATCGTTCCTGTAGGGTTATCTATCAATCTATTTCCTTGAACATAATGCAGAAATGCTGAAGGAAAATGTGCTCTATCATGCCTATCAAAATTAAACCAACATGTTACACTGTAGGATTACCGACATCCTTGCTACAGGCAGCTGTAAACACAGAAGATTCATTTGTGTGGTGCCACGTAAGAAGACAGTTCAACTGTGGAAGTTCTGCATCTACATAAATTAGTACAAACCTTTCTGTACAACTTAAAGTGTTCCTTAATTGCATACTCATCTCCAAGTGACAAGAAACATTAAACTGCCTTCAACAAATAACTAATGTGGAATACCAAATATGCTAAAGGCTTAATTAGCAAATGCCTGTCAACTCTTTTGTAATGTAGGAGTCCCAATGTGCTTCTGAATTGTCTTAATAATTCAATTAACCAGGAAAAATAAATCTGATATTACAACGATTACAATGAGAATGTTTTGTGACAAAGTAAATTATTATGTTATTTGATGGCTCACTTATCTAAACAAGTTACCCCAAAATATTTACACAAAGTAAAAATTAAGATGGACCTTGATAGTAGAAAGACTGATTTAGATTCCATCTCCTCTCTAGGATCTTGTGTTAGTTGATACAAAGTATGAATGTTTGGCAAATGTGAAAGCATTGGAATTTTTCATAGCTTTAAATTGGGGGGAGGGGGGAGAGAGATCCTACATAGTGGGGAAACTTGTAAACCCACAGAAGAGAAGAGGGCCCAAATGGAAAAGTCACCTTTTGATAGCCCTGCCCTTGTTGTGTAAGGTTGTAGGTGTTAATCATTCTGCCACAAATACATAAGTCCACCTCTAATGAAATTTATACAGACTCTGATGTTATTACTGGCAAAATTTACACTCTGCTTGCATATGGTATGGAACATCACCTTAAAAAGATTAATCATAAATCACTTCTTATAGTCCCATTAAATGCAGCATGACTACAGAGGGATTAAGTCATCACCAAACACTTGAAAATTAAACGGCAAGGGGAGAAGAGAGAACCTCAGAGGATTTTTTTAATATCAAACCTCCCAATATCTGTTAAAGATGATTTTCCATAGGTTTGTTACAATGTATTCAAACAGCAATGTTAATATCCACAATATCTAACTCTGCTGATCCTGGATACATGAGTAGAGATAGGGTCCCTATTACCAAGTTTTCACCAAAACTCTCAACTAGCACTTAGGAACCACCTATGATGACATACCACAACATATCATGATGATACAGAAATCCTATCCATGTCTTCTGAGTAGTAAGTTACACAATATTTAATGGGGCTTAATCCGAGGTAAATTTATATGAGATTGTGGTTTTCTCTTCTACAAAACTGAATCTGTGAACGCTCATGATTATCTTCTAAAAATATCAATTGAACAACCTTGTAAAAGCACCTTAATTTTGAGTACATTTCTATTCCTTCTCTTGCCCCCCTTTTCTGAATTTTATGTATACCACGATGAGCAGAATTACATCACTGAAAATGTATATCTATATTTCCCCCTTTCTCATGGCAGACTGATCAACTGTAAATCATGCAGAAGGTCCTCAAATCTTATTATGGTGCCAGGACATAATCTACAGCCCAAAACTACCACCTATCCACTTCTCTGGTTTTCCAGGATCCACAAAGTGACTGATGACTACAGGTTTTTTGTTTTCCATGGGTCATGTTGTAAAGCCTATAAACATTGTTCATTTATTTAAAACATTTATTTGCCGCCTTTCTACTTTACAGGAACTCAAGGTGGTTTACAATGTAAATAATCATAAAATACAAAAAAACACTTTTAAAATCAATAATTAAAACTGGTAAGCAGAAGAATAAAATGCCATCATGAATAAAACTGTCTTCAGCTGCCTCCTGAAGATTGTGAGTGAGGGAACCAAGCGTACCTTCCTGTGGACACTGTTCCATAACCGGGGGGGGGGGGGGGGTTGCCACTGAAAATGCCCGCTGTACCCACCAGATAAGCTTATCTGGATGACGGATCCAGAGGAGTTAGCCATGTTAATCTGTGCTACAAAATAGTAAAAAACCCAACAGCACCTTTAAGACTAACAAACTTTATTGTAGCGTAAGCTTTTGAGAAACACAGCTCTCTTTGCCATCTGATGAAGAGAGCTGTGTTTCTGATTAAGAGAGCTGTGGTTCTCGAAAGCTTATGCTACAATAAAGTTTGTTAGTCTTAAAGGTGCTACTGGGCTTTTTACTGTTCTGGATGATGGGACGTTCAAGAAGGCCTCTCCCTGTGATCTTAGTTCCTGGGCAGGAACATTGCCACTTCCAGATGCATTTTCTTGTAGTTCTTTTAGGATATTCATAAGAACATAAGAAGAGCCCTGCTGGATCAGACCAATGGTCCATCTAGGCTACAGTAAGACTTATGTTTAGATCCAATATAGCTGCTGATGCCTGACTGATCTAAAGTGCACATTCACACAGCAACATCTGTGAATGGTTCCACAGTCGTCAGCACCCCATTCTGCCCCACCTCTGAAACTGAGTTAATAGACACTGGGGAAAGTCCACTCCTAACACTTAACGATGGACCACAAATGGATTTTCCTAAGTCTGAGCACTCAAGCCCACTCTCAAACCGTCAGGATGATCTGTTCATTCCACCATGACTTGGCATCATTTTTTGTTCACTTGGCAATGTGCGCATAACCGCATAATCGTTCTACGACTGCAGAGCTTCACATGTGTCTCCAACCAGAATAAAATATTTTGATCAAGCACCAACAGTTATTTTTTGTCAAGGATTATTTGCAAGGTAAAGTTCTTTCTCTTCCGATCACTGCTAAGAACCCACCCACCCACCCACCCCCAAAATTTCCTATTTCAGCCATGGTATTGTTGAATCCTTGGCTATGCACACGCACAAAAGAAAGCAAAAAAAAAAGCTCACCCGACCACGCCATCTGATCTTTTAATGATGGACTGAGCCCACAGTGAAGCAGATTATGCTGGGATGTCTGATCAAACATCTCCATGTCAAATAACACTGGATGAAATGAGGAGCGTTTTCAATGCAGTAAGTGTCTGGTCAGCCCTAGTCCAGCATCCTGTCTCACACAGGGGCCAACCAGTTCCTCTGGATGGCCAACAACAGGGCATAGAGGCTGAGACCTTCTCCTGATGTTGCGCCTCCTGACTCTGGGATTCAGAGACTTAGTGCGTCTAAATGTGGAGGTTCCCCTCAGTCACCATGGCTAGTAGCCATTCAGGATCCTCCCTGCTCACAATCAAATTTAGGAACTGTTGGCTTAATTCATTCTTGTTAACAGGATGCAAATAGAAACTGTAGCCACATCAAAAAATATTTAACACTGGGGACCTTAACAGCAGTGACAGTCAATGGGGTATAATGGTTTGAATCCCATACTCAATCTTGTAGTTCAAAGGGTGGCCATGGGTTATTTTTTTAGCATAACCTACTTTGCAGGGTGGCTGTAAGAATAAGAATGAGTGGAGAATCATATACTACCCCTAAGTTTCTCAGAGGAAGGCAAGGGAAAAAATGTAATCACAGCCATGGGAAATCCTACTGACATGACCCTTCTGATGAACCCAGTGATGGAGTCTTCAGGAAAAGAACCTGAGGAGCTGAGGCCAGCGGCCAAGAAAGACCAGAGGGACCAGCACTACAGAGATGCCTGCTGACAATGCTCCAGCAGCGCCAGAGTCCACCCTGCCAAACCCTGCAAGGGAGACCTCAGCATCGCCCCCTGGCAAACCTGGGCCAACAGCCCCCAAGAACCTGCTCCCACTCTGCAGGAATGGTAGTGATAGAAGGCCAGAGACAAGGCAGTGTAAAGGAGATGATGTGACAGACTGACTGAGAACGGTCAAACTGTGGATCCAGAACAGTGCTTTGAGGAAACATGACTGGCTCAGACTGCAGAATGCAGGATTCCTACAAAAAATGTGATTGCTTGAAAGCTACAAGCAAGCAATAATATTAAGTGTATCTTTTAAGCTGCATGAAAATATGGTTTCACATAAATCTCTCACACTGAATCATTCCTCACCTCTAGAAAATAAATATTTCAGTCTAAAAGGTGTATACCTAACAAATCTGTGCCAGCTAAACACTGCTATATGGATTATCATATTTACTTACTTGAAAGGACTATGGTATTTGTTTTTAAAAAGCTGCTTAAAGGGACCATGCTATTTGCAAAAAAACTATATACAGTATGTAGACCACAACTAATATTTTGCCACATTAATGTCAAGGCTACCATCGCTAAAAAATAGATAACACAACTAAGAAGCAACGGGCTACAGAAAATATGGCCCCAAAGAAATGATTCCACAAAAGTCCAAGGAAAACACAGTTGAGAATTTCAATTAATTCCAAGTCACTGCAGAAACAGAAATTCTCATCCAAAACATATAGTGATCTTTCACACATACTAAATAATGTTGTTTCAATCCACTTCAGCAACCATTTGCAAGTGGATTTTGCCATTTCACACAGTACAATCCAGTTGCAAAGTGCATTGAAAGTGTGTTAATTAGTGTGTGTGGAAGCACCCATATATGGGAAGTTTAGGACCATAGCAACACATCTCAGCTTCTTAACTATATCAATATATAACCTTCGTTTGTTTATCCTTTTTTCTGCATGTATTTCTATATAAGGTATACATTAACAGGTTTAGCCTGTACCCCTGTTTACACCCTACACACCTATGACAAAAAATGGCCCACATATTTCTTAGAAATTCTCAGGCTGACAATACTTATAGTATATTACTTTTTTAAGGCACATATTATTTTAACTTCCAAGTAAGACTCCTATGATTCCTTATAGCAATAGATTCAAAACAATCTGCAAAAGCAGCTACAAAACAATCAGCCAACAGATCACATCAAGGCTAGACTACAAGCCCTGATGAACCAATGCATCATTCACCCAAACTAAGATCAAAGTGAATATTTATTCCAAACCAATTTCCTGAACCAAAAGATTATTTCCACATACTTTCTAAAATGAAATAGGACCCAGGGGAGGGAGTTTCATGGCCTTGATGTTGCCACAGAGAAGTCCTTATCACATGTACCCTCCTATTCAGCATCTGACAGTTGTGGAACACAAAGCAGGAACTTTGCAGCTGGGCCAAAAGTATGGAAGAACAGAATACAAAACTAACCAAGCTATCTTAGACTAAAAGGGACACTCTCTACCAGTCTATTGCCTAACACAGGCCATCAACTAAAGCAATCAAGGCCATTTCAGAACCAAAACAAAGCCATAAACAAAAGTTGAAAAATAACTACATAATCTGTTTCATTTTACATTTGATTATTTTATCCAAGAACAGATTTGGGGTAAGATATATAGTTAAAATCTAGAAGGCTATTCTCTCCCACACACACACACATGCTTCTATTTCAGGAAAGGAAAAAGTTTAGCATGTTTTTAGCTGACCTCACCTTTCTGATGATCTTCTTTACATCCTCAGACTGCACACATCTTTTGATAACACATCAAAAATAACAGGTATCAGTGTCTGGGAGCCACTTCGGGCCCAAAGCAGCTCCCAGACACCACTGCTGCCACAGCCAGGCCAGAAGGCCTAGAGCAGTGCCCGACTCTGTGACAAGGGTGCTGCTCTAGACTAGGAGCGGCTTCCAAACGCCACAGCTGAAGCTGGTAAGGTAAGGAGGGAGGAGAAAGAGATTGGTGGGATACTGACAAGACGGGTAGGAGGAAGAAAGAGGGGGGGATTCTCAGAGAAGGGGAGGGGGAGAAACTGAAGGGGAAGGTTGACAGATATGGGGAGGGGGAAGAGAGGGGAAGAAATAGAGAGGGGCAGGTTGACAGAGAAGGGAAGGAAAGGAGAAAGAGAGGGGTGAAAGGGGAGGGGTGAGAACGGGAGGGGTGAGAAAGAGAGTGAAGATTGTTAGAGAAGAGGGGAAAGGAATGGAAGCAAAGGGGGAGAAAGGATGCCGCCTTACAAAAGTTTCTTGCAGGTCCCCACTTGTACTATGTAATACTCTGAAACAGGAATGCAGTTCTTGGCTCTAGTGTACCTCCGATCCCTGAGAGAAAAGGCAAGTCTAGTCAACTGTAACAAAATATTGCCAATATAGCAAGTCTAATCATCATCAGCTACGAGGAAAGGAAGAGGTCTCCATAAGCCTTCTCTGATGTAACCATCTATCACTAAACTTTAAATAACAAAATAAAACTCAAATACTAATACAAAGTGAATAGATTATAATGTTACATTCTATATGACTGGCAACAGAGCAAGTCTGTAGAAGAGAGTTTCGCCACTGCTTTTCTATACTACAGCCTCCTGAAAGCCAACCTAGGACCGTGGAACCTCAGGAATCATAAGATAAAGAATAAGGGACTCCTGTTAGAAAGGGGAATCTATGTAAGTCATCAAAAGAGCTCACACAAAGGTGTGCTTGTGCAATTATGCTAATTCTGTCTTCTGACTGTGCCTGCAGTGGTTCCTGGGCTTCCATGGGCTCTACAATGCTTAAGAGTAGTTTTTCAGAGGGAAGTTGGTTTGCAGTATGGACAGGAGATGCTAAGAAGCTACCATTCGTCGCTCTTGTTGTTAACTTTTATATTTACATGCTAATTTGTTGCTATCCATTTATCTTACCGCAATACTCCCTCTAAACTGTGGAATCTTGTGAGCAAAACTTCTACTTTGTGAGCTACTGACATTAAAGTTGTGAGCAAGCGATCTGGCTACTGCGTAAATTAGTTCACTCTAGAGCCAACCTTCCTGAGCTAAGACAAAAATGGGTGAGCTGGAGGCTAGAAAACTGTGAGCTAGCTCACACTGACTCAGCTTAGAGGGAACATTGCCGGCTACCTGATTGAAATCCAGCTCTCCCCATACATCTTGGTTGCCTAATGGCTGCCCCCACCCTCTTTTTTCCTGAAAGTAATCCTTGAGGAGATTTTATTCATTTGTCTGAAGAAGTGTGCTTTGTACATATAAGCTTACACTTTGAATAAAATTTTGTTGGTCTTACAGGTGCCACTAGACTCAAACTTTATCTGTAACTCTATTCATTGTTGGTAAATAATGGTTAGAGTGAGATAGATAACCTGATTTCCTCAGAACGAAGTTTGACTCGTGTGCATGCACACTTAAACAATGAAATGGAAATTACCAGTCTCTATATATGGGTAGAGGGGGAGCAATAAATTAGCATACAGCATAATGATGTTTTCAGATTCAAGGACCAAACAGGAATAACAAGCTTAATTGATATGGTTACCATTTATTTGGGTTTAATTTGGTGAAAAACATAGTAAAGAAAATAAATATGTCAAAATTGGAAATGGATGGGAGATGTATCCTTAATTGTGGGATGCTGAGAATAATTAACTGAGACCCTGCCATTACACTCCATCCGTCTTCTCTCAAGCATGGAGACAACCTTACAGCATCTTCCTCTTTGAATGGTCTGGGGACAGGGGAGATAACTCTACACAGCCAATCACCCAACTACGCCATAAGATAAATAGTAAAATGAATATACAAATAAAATCTTTTGATTGCAAAGCAATACATCAAAATAGTACAGCAGAAGTAAAAAAAATTTAAAAGAACACCAGAGAAAATTCAGAAGAAAACAGCAGTACCATAGCTTGATTACCAGCGGAAGTCTGGATGGGAGAGATGGAATTACTATAATGTTTTATTGTGCCCTAACTTAGTTTTTTATTCTTCTGGTTTTAGAAGTTTATATAGATATTATTGTTATATATTATGTATTGTTCTGTCATTGTAACGGCCTATGGCTAAAGGCAATAAACTAAAACCTGAACCTAAAAAGAACACCACTAAAATAATATAAAAGCAATCAAAGTATATTTGAAAATTTAATTTGATCTGGTAAATGTTACAAGCACATAAATCAATCAGTATAAAATGAGTTGTGAAAATCCACCAATTAATCAAGAAATGTCAAGTAATTATTGGCTATAATCAAATCATCCCAAGTACAATATGAAAATCCTTCAGTTCATTAAGAAATGCCAATCCTGTTTCATCCTTAGGCTGCTTCAGCAACAAGCTGTTAACATGTACTACCTCTTTTTACTTTCAAAAGACCTAGAAATCTTAAGGACATGCTAGTGAGGAGTATATTAAGATAACCCATTACAATAGAACAAGTGATGGTAAAGAAATGCCAAAAGGAAATTTCCCTTGTGGACATTGTTCTGTGTGTACCTATTCTGTTAAAAGGAAAACATTTCAGAATTCATCTTAAGACAGAATCTTTCACATTAATTTCTTTGTCAACTGTAACTCTAGAGGCATAATACAGTACAAGGTCCCTGCAATCTGATGTACATAGGTATGAAACAAGATCTGTTAAGTATGTATGTATTTGAGAACATAGAAGCTGCATTAGAACAAGAAAGCTTATAACACCACTCGTTCAGCACTTTGTAACATTCACACATTCTGATAAGGAACCTTCACTTCTGCCAGTCTTTTATAAACAGGGCAAACATTCTGGATCTTCACTTGGGAACAGTTACACCACAAGGACTAAATGAAGATATTGACTGGATGTGCACACAGTGATTACATTCCCTTCATGTAGACAGGGTTTATGTGTGTGTGTGTGTGTGTGTGTGTGTGTGCACGCGCGCACGTGTGAAATGCTGTAACTTAATTTGGGTTGGGGTTTTTTCCTGTATAAGGTTTGCCATGCCTCCCTTTCCACCTCTCTCTATATATGAGGTTTGTGAATAGTAGAGAGTTACGGTCTGTTAAAGGTTGATACAATTTATGCACACTCAGAGTTATGACAGCCATGGTCAAGTATATATAAGCTTTGTCTTATTTAATTGCAATTTGTTTGGTCCTTAATTAACTGAACTTAATTTTCTATTTGAATAGCTATGCTATATACATTTATTTTTGCAGAAAGAACTATTAAACCTGCATTGGGGGGAGAGGGTGCTTAAAAGTTTAAGATAGCCCTCACACAACCCAATTCTTTAGCCACACAGGATATATGGAATGTGAGTTAACAAATTCAAAAAAATGTTTTTGTAGCTAAATGGTTTATTTTTCATATATAAATTATTGAATAATTATATTTTATTCATTTTCAGGCCTCATAATCAACCTGCCTTGGCACTAACATATGTTTATGTGTTATAGTGTGAATGTATATTCAAAAAAATTGACCACTGAGGAATTGTAAGCCGACAAGGTGCTTTCTGCACTCTTATGGGGAATCCAGGAGAGAAAATAAATGGACTATGTTGTTGAAAGTTTGGGAAAAACTATGGGACAGGGTAACCAGGGGAAAACGACTGCAAACGTTCCCAGCAAAGGTTTAAAGTACCATTTTCTGAGGTTGCCACCTCCAGGCCAGGAGGTCTCTCCCAACACAAAGAGACTCACACAGGAAATAACCATATGGTCCTTTCCACCTGAGACTTGTCTTCACAAGCCACCATCACAGTACATGCTCTCTACACATCGCAGGCTAACCCGCCCCCCCCAACATCCTCCCGTTTGCTACATCAAAGGATCTTCTCACAGGGATCTGAAGACAGCAGGACGATTCCTGGAGGCGCCAGTTTCCCAGGGTTGCTTTCATCTCAGAGACAATAGTCCTCACAGATAACGTCAGTTTCCGATATCTGATCATCATGTAGATTCGAATACTGACCACTCCCCTACGCACAGCACGTCACCTTAGAGAACAGATCAATCATAGGAACTCCCGGGGTAATTCCCAACCCTTGCCAATCCCTGAGGACAACCTCTCCCCCCCCTCCAATAAATATAACTCCCCAAGGTTCGCTTGCTGTCTTGCCTACCCTCTTCTCCCGGCCTTCCTCCCGGATCCTTGGGTGCACCACTTGGGTTTGACACGTGATTTCTGCCGGTTCAGAATTCATGCCCCCTTCTTCCTTTGTCCCAAAGTATTCTCCGTTTTCCAACTGGGCAGAACCAGCTCTCTGGACAGGTAAATATCGCCCCAAAGGATACCAACAATATTCCCGCTAATGCACCCGTCCCTTTTATTCTATCTGACTTCCTAGAACTGTATGAATGCATGAACATTTTTGTAAAACTTGAATAAGTTACCTTTTATTTTCCTTAAGTAAAAGAAAACCTTTTTATACTGTTACCAGTCTAAGTGTCTGTTTCTTGAGGGTCTTAGAGAAGTTCAGTCTCTATATACATAGGTGCTTGTCCTGCTATTGCGTATTGCCGATTATTCAAGCATATTTCCCCCAATACTGATAACAAAATGAAGCAGTTAGGCTAACAGAAGGCTTTGGAGGCCAAAAGGCATTTGGTCCCATTTCAACATGGTTCAAGGTTATCAACCAAGAAACAATGAATTATTTTTCCTGTTTTATTGGTTCAACGTTTTTAACCCAGAAATATCAAAATGTATCAGGATATATAGATTCAGGACTTCTTAGTTCAAATATTCACCACTTCAGGGACAGATTGTGTCAATGTTTTTAAAGTATAGACTAAGTGCCCTTTGAAAAAAAATACATATATTTTGGTTTATTTCTCCAAAAAAAAATTCTCTCACCCAACCTTTGGTTACCCAACTTTGTTGCATCTTAAGGTTGGGCATTTCCCCCTTCTGTTTTGGTTTAACATGTAGTACCTCAACATTAATCTCTTTGGAGGAGAATTTGTGGCAGAAATAAATAATGGTTCCACCTTTTTTGTACAGTTACAGTAGAGCCACAGATTTGGTGACAGGTAAATTAAAATCTGATGAAAGTTAAATCTTAAATGTGTAAATTAAAACACCAGATTTCTTTTAGCCTCCATTTTCAGTTTCTCATTACATTACATCCAGCTCAAAATATATTGTCAAGTGGCCTCCACATACCCTCTATGCCTGAGAAGAGATAATTAAGATTCTGTTACTTCCCACAATTAGAAAAGACACCTTTAGACATTTATCTGCTATTGTGACATATTTATTGCTTTACAACTGTTGCCCTTATAACCTTAACTTGTTATTTAGTTTTTCACTTTGCATAACTTAATCATGTTACATTTTAATTTGCTGTTAAATCCCTTTCTATAAGTTTAGAACCTCATCTACCATTTGAAAAAGTATGCCTTGCACATGAAAGCTCATTACCTTGAATAAACCTGGTCTTAAAGATTCCACTGGACTCTAAATTTGTTCTTCCACAGCTCAAGACATTTCTAAGTTGTTATCCTAAGCCACTGGTTCCCAAAGTGGGCAATACCGCCCCCTGGGGGCACTGGAATGATCCAGGTGGGCGGTAGGATCCTTGGGCGCAATTGGGGGGCACTGAATAAAAATGAGGGGGTGGTGGAAGCATGAAGAAAGAAGAGTCCGGAACTTATATAAAGCAGGTATTTCCTGCCTTCTCTTGGTCTTCCCTGGGATCAAGGAGGGAGGGGGAGGTGAAGAGGGGTCTCCACAGCCAGTCGTAGCTATGCATTTGCAAATTGCAAATGCATGTGCACCCTTGAAAGACTGGTGTTGCTGCTGGGCTCTTGTGTGGTAGCCGCTGCTGGCCTTCGGCTTCAGGCCTTCAGCTGCTGCTGCTCTGTGCCTGCCTTGGCCTGCCTGGCTGCGCGTATTGTGGTGGACTCTACCTGCATCTTTTGTCCACTTCTTGAAGGCAGATTTCCGGGGGGGGGGGGGGGGGCACTGAGTAATTCTTTTCCTGAAAAGGGGGTGGTAGGCCATATAAGTTCGGGAACCTCTGTCCTAAGCGAATGAATGCAACAAGGCAATTGAGTACCCTATGCTGATATACCTTTGAGATATCTGAGGTTATGCCTGTGCCAATCAAGCACAAAAACGGGTGGCAGGGGAGGGGGCCAGATACAGAATGGGAGCGTATTAAGCATTCTAAACCCTTCCAGCCCGTGCAAAACTAACTGGACATAATAACAAAACTAAACACTCTAACTGGACATAGTAAGAGATTAAAAAAAACTAACCGCCCCTCTACTGCCTCCTGTCTTGCCTGCTCATCCACAATGCAGTTTAGCTTACCAATCAACTCTGCAAGTAATCACAACTCCTAACTAACTTCTCATCTTTTCTCCTAACATGACTTCTGCTTCAGTTCTATCTATATGAATTGAGACCACTACCATTTATCTGATAAAACAGGCAAAAAAGCCTTAGCATTTCTCTCTAACACTTTTCTTTCCTTGGTTCTCCAAATTCAGAGCCCTTATCTACTTCCCCAGGATTTACTCTGTCCCCTGTTCTTTGGGGAAGAGGTGCTGTTTTGTTTTCTAATTGCAAACGGTTTTTCTGCATACACAGGATATTCCCTGAATATGCAGGAACAATTCTGCCTGTTGGTGACCTGGTTATAGAGTATAGGACTATCCAGATAGCTATTAAGAATTATTCAAAACAGACAGTTCAAGGTAAACACATATAGCAAGTAAATAATAATAATAAATATAAGCACTTTTAAATAGGATTAGAGCTAAAGTTCTCTGTAGAATTCTTTTCCCATTCAGTCCAACAGCAACCGAACATTTCAATTTCACAAACACAGCCAGGAGGAAACACTGTAAATTAACCCCCTGCCATGGCGCAGTATACCTATATATGAGATTTATTTCCCCTCTTTCTTCCAGTATCTATTTCAGACACTGGATTATCATTTCATGAGCTACTACTATATTAAGGTTATCAGACACACTTTAAAGAGAATACTAACTACTTGCAAAAATATGGATTTAACTACTTTGTTCTGTTTATCACCGATCCACAGTGGGGCTTCTTGAAAGGAATCTGGTAAGTGCAATCATGCAATAAAATTAATTTACAAGTCTGCTTGCTGTAAAAAATAACACTTAACACTTTTGAACTGGACTGGTTTAGGCAAATCCAATAATTTTTACTGCTGTAATGAACTCATTCTGAGAGATTACTGCAAATTAATTCTTTTTAGGGAAGGACATATTTAATGCATCCAGACTTTTAACCATGCTTAAGGGATTAGGAGAGTGCTGTAGGATTCTGTACTTCCTTCACCATCTCATACTGCCTCTCACTCCAGCTTTTCCTACAGAACTGCACAGCAGTTGAAAATTACATCACCAGTAGCACAGATGTCCACTCAAGTTAAAGAAAATGGTAGTCAGCACACAGCTGCAAGAATTCACACAAAAGAGGGAAAGGGCTAGGTTAAGAGATCAAGAACATTATGTCTGCAGGGGCCTAGAAAGAATTAAGGGCCAATTATAATTTCCTAATATTTGTTACACCTTCTACAATGAACCCAGTAGTGAAAAGGTAAAGGTTTGCCTTGCTTGAAAGCCAGTCGAATAAGGGGCGGTGCTCATCTCCATTTCCAAGTCGAAGAGCCAGCGCTGCCCGAAGACATTTCTGTGGCCATGTGGCCAGCATGACTAAACGCTGAGGCGCACGGGACATTGTTACCTTCCAACCAAAGCAGTACCTTCCAACCGAAGCAGTACCTATTTATCTACTTGTAATTTCTTGCTTTCAATATGCTAGGTTGGCAGGAGCTGGGGCCAGAGATGGGAGCTCACTCCATCACATGGCATTCAGATCTCGAACTGCAGAGCTACCAACCTTCCAGTCTGCAGCTCAGCATCTTAACCTCTGAGCCACTGCAGCTCCCCGAACCCAGTAGAAGCTTTTTGTAAATGAAAGACAGGGCAATTTTTTTAACAGAATCTCTTCCTCTACTGCTA
Organism: Lepidodactylus listeri; assembly: GCA_029233225.1. Taxonomy (NCBI): domain Eukaryota; kingdom Metazoa; phylum Chordata; class Lepidosauria; order Squamata; family Gekkonidae; genus Lepidodactylus; species Lepidodactylus listeri. The sequence continues at coordinate 108,228,582 of JARCFY010000001.1, read as the reverse complement.
GCCTTCCACTCTTCCCCCATGCTGTCTTGGGGGGGGGGGGATACATTGTACTACAGGAGCAGCATTATGGGAAGGTTTGCTGGTTTGGGGTTTTTTTGCTGTAGCATAGAGGCAAGAAAATCTTGTTACACTGAATTAAATACCTTCAGTCAGCAGAAGTCACAAATAGATCCAGCCCATTCTTCTGAACTGTCCCAAAGATTTAATCAAGAAACCAATTAACATGGTGTGCTCTGAATTAGAAAGAAAATACTTTAGGTATGTGCAGGGGTCCTTTGGGGCCGGAACAAGGCGGAGCGCTGCTCCGCCAGCTCAGGAGTGGGCACTCAGGATTCTCTGATCTGATTCGGCCCGCCGCCAAATTGCCGCTGAAATTCGGTGCCGGCTTTAAAAGCGGCTGTAGGGGAGGGGGTTTGAGGGAGAGGCTCCAAACTTGCAGGAAACTTCTGGGACCTCTCCCCCAAAGACCCACCAAGTTTCAAGAAGATTGGACCAGGGGATCCAATTCTACGGGCCTCCAAACAGGTTGCCCCCATTCCCTCCAATGTTCTCTATGGTGGGGGAAAAAGTAACGTTTTATCTAGCAAAAAATGTAACAGTAACAGTTTATCTAGCAAAAAACAAAAACAAACCATAAAACAGGACAATAATGCTTACAAAGACAGGTGAACACAATGTATCTATAGAATGCACCCATATAATTTCAAATCTTTACTGTTCCAGATTATTCATGTCTGTTCGATAAAAGGAAATATTAAAAGGAAATATTTTTGCTGTCAATTCTTTTCTGCAACAGCAATCCTAATTCCTACTATAAAGCACCTGCTTAGATCAGCAACTCCTGATGTCCACCGTGTAGTAAATAAGAGTCATTGTTTTCCAGTAGTCACAAACATGTAAATGACTGCCATCTCATGGTGCATATTCACACTAGATTTTTAAAAAATTAACCATGTATTTACACATACATGAAGACCCATGGAGGAATTTAGCAGTATGAAGTTGCTTCTTGAGGGACATGATCAGAAAGTTTTACAGACTGAGAAATCACAGGGACTGTGAGAAAGAAATAGGTCAAAAAAGTAACCTTTCCACTGCTGATATTGTTACTCTGAAGAGGCTGCTACACCAGAGATCCTCAACATAGTGCCCATGGGCACCACAGTGGCTGCCAACACCTTTTCTGGTACCTGCCAAATGTTTTTAGGAAGTGAGTGGGGCCAGATAGAGCTTTTGCCCAAAAAGATTTCTGATTGACAATTTGTTTGGAGATTTGATTGGCTGTCCAGATTTTTTAAAATGCTGCTTTGGCAGCATCTGCCACCACAGCACAAGGATCTGCACTGTGTTACTGAGGGTAAGCTGTGGCAATCATTTTGTGGCTGGCTCTGCCACCTGTGGCAGCCATTTTGCTGATGTGCCCACCATGCCATGTCAGATTTCCAAATGTGCCCATAGGCTCAAAAAGGTTGAGGACCTCTACACGAGTCTGGAGCCTCGTGCCTAACTTCAGAGCATCCAAGTTAAGTTTCTATTTAGAAGAATTCTATCTCATCTGCTTTAGTCCAAGCTGACAATAAAGGCTGCCTTTCTTTCACGATGAAGCAGTATAACCAAGTAAAACAGGAAAGATTCGCTTGTTAGCATCTCCCTTGACATAAAGGTACAAAGATGTTCTTTAATGGTAAAATGCAGAGATCATTTCAAGCAGGAGTTCAGGGAAGCTCAGCTCCAGAAGTTGGTGCCAGCCCCCCCCCCCCCGCCCCAAGCGGGGGAATGCCTGCTTGTGTCATGGCTGCAGCAAAATGACCCCGTCCCCTGGAAAGGTCCTTGTTCTTCCGACCAGCCTTCTGAAGGCTTCAGCCACCACTGAAGCTATCCTCCCAGAATAGTGGTATTACTGAGGCTTGGATTAGTAGCTGTCTTCCTTCCTTCCTTCCTTTCTGACATACTTCCGGTGATGTCAGGTGGTATAGCATATGCAAATAAGCTATGCTAATGAGTTATGCTAATGAGCTCCTGCACCTCTTTTTCTACAAAATGACCCCTGGTAAAATGAATGTTCCCAGGAACAGAAAACAAGCTTAAGTTTGTTTTAAGCTTAAGAAGAGAGTTTTGGGGCTCTTAGAATTATTTTACCATTTGTATCCACTGTTTTTTCCAACAATACCAAGCTGTCCCAAATAGCTAAAATTCAGCGCAACTTCAAGTTATTAAATTATAGGAAGAAAAAGATTCCATGTAGAATTATTTTAGAGTTTTCTATTTGCTGTATTTCACAGATCTTGTCAGAAAGCCTAATGTTTACACTCTGCAACAGGAATCACTTGGTTTTATTTTTCATGACCATCCTTTATGACCATTTAAAAGACAGAAGCCATGACTATAAACCAATACTAATAAATCCAGAGTATGACTACAGTAAGAAAGTATTAGCTAATGAGGGTTAAGATACTATGAACAAAGTTACACATATAGCACTCCATGTACTATGAATAAAATTAACAAATGGAAAAGTCCAAAAATCTGTTGGATTCATAAAAAACAAGACATGAAAGCATAAAAGGTTGTCTATGTTACAACAAAATAATTCATGTGGGTTTCTGCTTCTGGGCCTAATGATGAGGGGAAAAAACGGGAGGGCAGAAGGAAGCCCTTCTCCACATTCCAGACACACACATAAGGGTTGGCAAACATTCAACAGTGGTGGGGAGAGACAATTCTACATGTGCAAAGTGCTCTGGTAATTTAAAAGAATACCTCTAGAGAGGGGGAAGGGGGAGAGAGAGAGAGAGAGAGATGTGTGTGTGTATGTATGTATGTGTATACACATATATATATATACACATACATACATATAGAGTGGACTCTATGGTTTTATACCCTACTGAGGTCTCTCCCCACCCCAAACCCTGCCTTCCCCAGGTTCTACCCCTCAAATCTACATGTCTGGCCCTTCCCTCTTAGTATTGCTAACCCCCAGGTGGCACTTAGAGATCTCCAAAATCAGTTATCCTGGAAGTAATGGCTGCTTTGGGCAGTGGACTCTATGGCATTATACCCTGCTGAGGTCCCTACCCACCCCAAACCCTACCCTCCCTAGGCTCTACCCCTCCAATCTACAGGTATTTCCAAGCCTAGAGCTGGCAACCATGTAACTGGCTATGGAAGCAATTTCTAGAACTTTGAAACCCAGAAAACATGGCACAGAAGGTGTTTTTCTATCTTAGCTAACACTGCATAGCCCCAAATCAACATATGCCAACCTCCAGGCAGCACCTGGAGATCTCCAGCTATTACAAGTTATCTACAAATGACCAAGATCAGTTCTCCTGAAGAAACAGGCATTTCCTCACTCAGAGTTGGCAACCCTGTAACTGGCTACCAAACCGCTTTCCAAACTCTTGGAACCCAAACAATATGGCACAGGAGGAGGTGCTTTTCTACCTTAGCTACCACTGCATAGTCCCAAATCAACGTAAGTCAGTGGTGGAGGGAACCAAAGCTGTTACCATGCAGCTCTCCTCCCACAATACCCACTTGGGGCAGCAAAATGACTTGAGACAGCCCTGCCTTATAGCTAAGCTGAAGGAAATAAACATGTCTCATCACCCTCTATTTTCCCCTTCCCTTTGCTGCCCCACCAACCACAGTTGGGATACTCAACTGGAGGTTCTTTCTAGAGCCCATTGTATTTCTCCCCACAACAGGCATTATTCCTAGTAGTTATATATTTACCACTGATCGTGATATCATATTGTACCTATATATATAATTGGTCAGGTGGGACACAGAGCACAATATAGTTGTGTGGCTCTATTGATTGATAGTAATTGCAAATCTGGCTGCCCACAAGCCACTAAGTGATTGCTACTGCTTTAACCTATCAACTTTATTGGGCACCCCTGAGATCTAGTATTATGGGAGAGGAAGAAAAGTTCTCTATTTACTTTCTTTACGTACCTATTTACTTACCTTTACGTATTTATCAGCACCTTCCACTGATAAATCACTACACTTTCCACTGGCGAATTCATTAGTGACTGGGCAAAAAGAGTTACTACTACCCCCCTCATGTTGTTCCCAGTGGTCCACCAACTTCTGGGATGCTAATTAGGGGGACAGCAGGCTGCAGTGTGAGGGGCTATTCACACTACACTGGCTCCAAGACTCCAAGTTGTGCTGGTCTGATTCATAAAAAGCTACACTTATAAAAGTTTAAGCAACTAGAAGCATATTAAAGTCCTTAAGTATGGAAAACAGTTTTATATCCTTACTTTCAATGTATTAACTTAAACACCCCACTAATACAACTATGATGCCTGAGTACTTAAGACTTCAGTAATAACTGTATCTCTCTTTAGTTTAAATTTATGTGCCACGTGTATTATTCTCAAACCAGTAACGTTTACTTTTTTTTTTTAGACCACATGTGCTTTTTATGCCTTGTTGCAATGGTATTTCAGTCACCATTTCTTAGGTCAGACAGAATTTCTACAATGTGTGAACCTTAAGGAGGAGGAAATGCCATTTAAAAAGTTATTCCCATTATATTCTGGAACAGTAAATGCAGATAGATTAGAAAGGATACAGAAAAAAGATTAACAAGCTGCTACCAAAGATTTATACACTCATAGAAACCAGCATAACACATACTCCCACACATTTGTGTAAAACCATTCAGTCATAGCAACCTGAGCTAAGCTATAAATAGAATGAAATACCCTGTTGCCCATTGGATCTAATGAGAAGCAGTCAAGATTGTACAATGGGTCACGCATTCCACCACTAATGTGGAAGGTAAATGTCTAGTCTATGGAACCGGTGAGCGCCTCACAGCATATCCCTTTTGGGAACAGGTGATCTTCAGGATCTGCCCTAGGGCCTTGCGGTCTGGGGTGGTGAATGGGGATCGCCTCTGGGAACCTCTCAGGCTAGGCTCCTCCCTGTTGGTCTGTGCAGCCGCAGGGGTAGGCGCTCCTGAGGGGGGAGTGCCAGCATGCTGGGCTGCCGGTTACGAGCCAGAAATATCGGGCTTCAGACCGGGGCTAGGTGTCCCACCCTTATCAAGGGCAAGGAGGCCGTGTCAGAGAGTGACGCCTGCCTTGCCTGTTCCAGAGCTTGCTTAGTTTTTGCCCGTTGCTGCAATGTTCTGTTTAAATAGTTAATAAAGTGGCCCTTGTTTAATTCCAAACTGATGTCCGTCTCATTATTACGGCTGGGGTGGCAAAGAGGGCAGCAGCACCTTGGGTCAGTCATAGTTAACTCAGAACTCTCTTAGCCCCACCTACCTCACAAGGTGCCTGTTCTGGGGAGAGGAATGAGAATATGATTGTAAACTGCTGTGAGACTCCTTAAGGTAGAGAAAAGTGGGATATAAAAAATTACTCTTCTTTTTTCCCCTCACTTACCCTCAACTTGACCTTTCCAATCTTGCCACGAACCGGTCAGAAAATGCAACACACTCCACCGATCAACACCCACAAAGATGCTTTATGCTGAATCAGACTATTGCTCCATTATGATCAATCTTGGCTGTGGTCAGACGTGCATTTTAATCCACTATTTTTATTTTATTTATTTATTGTTATATTTATAGGCCACTCTCCCTGCAAGCAGGCTCAAAACGGCTTACACAGCTCTGCCCAATGAGCCAAGGTTCACATAAAAACATTTAAAAACAGTTAAAACACTAGCATTAACATTCAACAATCAACAGTTCCCAATTAAAGTGCTTGCAGAGTTGACAGAAACATGATGGTGTGTCATATTCCCCCTCAGTCTCCCGTTCTACAGATGGTCTGGCTCACTCACAGCTACGGCCAACCCCCACCACAGATATTGGTAGTGGCCATGATGATAACGGGGGGGCGCTCCTAGTTGAAGGCTCGGTGGAAGAGCTCCATCTTGCAAGCCCTGCGGAACTGCACTGTTGCCCCTCCTCTAATAGATTCAGAGTATTTTATTACAGAGAATACTGATCAGACTCTCCACTTTTAGCACTCTTCAAAGCGCTTTTGTGCTATTCTTGAGCAATCAAGACGCATATCAGACCCTGCAGCCAAGGAGTGTTGCTGCCGGCCATTTAAAAAAAATAATTTTTCCCTTGAGCATGCCCACAAGCGCTGATATGCCTTCTGGGATATGTAGTTCATGGGGCCATCAGCCATTTTAAAAAAGTTTACTCTCTAGGTACCCCTTCCCCAAAGCACAGGAAAAAGCTGAAGTACAGGGGTGTTTTTATTTGAAAGTTTCTATGCAGAAAACAATGTTTAGAGCAGCGTTAGGGGGGAGAGAGAGTGATGCGAATAAGCAGTTGTGTGCACTTCATTAACTACTAAAAAAAAATGGGGGCTGAGAAACAAGGGCCCTGTCAGAGCTGCCTGATCAACTGGGTGATCAGACAACAGGAAATCCAGTTTGAAACCAGCTCACCCCCAAAAGGAAAAAACGTTACTTTTTCCCCACCATAGAGAACAATGGAGGGAATGGGGGCAACCTGTTTGGAGGCCCATAGTATTGGACCCCCTGGTCCAATATTCATGAAACTTGGTGGGTATTTGGGGGAGAGGTCCCAGAAGGTACCCTGCAAGTTTGGAGCCTCTCCCTCAAACCCCCTCCCCTACAGCCGCTTTTAAAGCCACCACCAAATTTTGGCGGCAATTCGGCAGCGGGCTGAATCAGATCAGAGAATCTGATTTGGCCAGTGGCTGCCCCAGTGCCCACTCCTGAGCTGGCGGAGCAGCACTCCACCTCGCTCCGGCCCCAAAGGACCCCTGACCCCAACTATCCTCAAGTAAGAGGAAGAGGCTCTGAGGAGCCTGCAACCCATGCTTTGGCCACATACGAAGGGCTCTTCCCAGTCCAGAAAGCAGAATCAAGGCTCCATATGCACATCCTCCTGCTTTGAGCTTGCAGCCCAGAAAAAAACAGTGTGAAGACAGCCAACAACCTTGACTGAAAGCCTGGACTGGCAGCTCCAACTGAGAATCAGGATTTTTAGTAAGTGAGAGCCACCTCTAAGTCAGGACCTAGAGAGGGATTTCAGACAGCACACAGAACTGTCAAGGCGACACAGTGCTTGAATTTGCTGAGGCCTGGCATAGAGCTTACAAGGTCACACAGAAGAGGCATGGATCATGATTCAGTTGTGACATCTATAAAAACAAACCCCTTTTTGAGCTATACAGCATCAGGATCATCAGTATTCCAAGCTACATTTTGACTGCTAAGACATCCACTGCCCAATTACTCATTTAACCCCACTTAATACATTTATTCTTTTCATTCAAAAGGCGGCTGTCAAAACAGTCTAGTTCTGTATATGCTGGAACATTGTCAAGCCACTTACAATCAGGATACTAATATTTCAAGCATAGACAAGTCAATATATTCTATGCTGACTCTTCCACAAAATGACAGTTTATGCTAACAGTCATATAAAAGGCACTACTTACTTCAAACAAATGTGAAGAAAGGAGAAAATGAGAGAAGGAAAAAGAATCCTACCGTTTCACTTCTAAATTCAGAACTGCTTAGGCTGCTCTCATAAGGAAAAATGTTATCTTTCATACCTTCACCGCAAAAGATCGGAAAAGGTCATTACAGTGGAACTTTACTTCCTCAGTTTACAGTAGCTTACCCTTCACTAAAACTATTTTATCATTTATACAAGCCCTTTATGCTTTATAACCTTCCAAAGAACCATCTTCATTATAATGCCTTACTTGGAAATCTCCATTGTGATGCTTCTCTTCTCGTTTACAAACCCCTAAGCATCCAAGTTTTCACCAAATTCGTTTTTAAAATTATTGTCTGGTAAACAATTTAGAAAAAAAAGACAAGCACTTTCCATCACTTTTGTATATGTAGTGTTCACGCTTAAGTTTTTTGTTTGTTTTTGCTTTTTAAACTTCTTTATCTTTGTATGCCTTCTGGTTTATTAGCTACTTGCAAAAAAAAATATCATTTTTCTTTACTGCACTGATCATTCTAAGCACAGTTAAATTATTAATGATAAGATTCCAAGACATCTCAATAATGACTATGGATAAAAGGAATATTAGCAGTTTACAATCTAAATTAGCATGATGGTCTGACATACTTAATGCATACAATCCATTACTACAACGTATCTACGATGCAGAACTGGCTGGGTCTAATGCTTAATTTTTTGAAGGGGGGGGAGATATTTGCACTCTTTCTAGGTGTACAAACCTCCTGACCTTACAATCAAACCAGTACTATTACCTCCTCATCACAGGCAGCCTAGTGCCACCCAGTTAACTGAGAAATAACATGAGGTGTGGACTTCAGGTTCATAGCTCATTCTCCTAACCACAGTACCAAATTAGTTTCCAAAAAAATCTTTATACAACTCAGTTTTCAGAAAGTTATGTTTGTCCAGCACTCATATCTGCTTCAGATCTGCTTTATCAGGTAGAAAGCTCTCGCTCAGAGGTGTCAAACTCATTTGTTATAAGGGCCGGATCCAACATAAATGTCACTTTTCTGGACTGGGCCATACATACCATAAAATGTAACATAAAATGTACCAGAGATATAAACTTTGCATCCTCCAGGTCCTTTCTCATTACCAACACCTGCTATTGTCATTTGGCACCTGAAATAACTCCACTGTTGGAGATAGAAGGACAGATGTCTCACATTCTAGCTGTATCTGAAGAAGTGAGGACTCACAAAAGCCCATGCTTTGGCACAAATTGTGTCAGTCATTAGGTGCTCCTGGACTCTTGCTCCTCTCCACTAATAAAGATTGCAAGCTGTACTATTAGGTTTCTTTTCTTCTTCATCATCTGTTAGAACTGGAGAGGGGGATCTCTCCAAGTGAAATAATGAGTTGATTTCAGACTGGGCAAAATCCACTCAGTGCTAGCGATGATAATGAAACAGTTTAAAGGGGGGGGGGGGTAGTGTGAAGAAAGGCAGCCAGGAGGTGGGAAGGGAGAAAGGGAAATGTGTTAAACTGGAACATATGGAACCATAAATGTATTTTAAATACTTAGCCATTTACTTCCAGTCATTAAACAACAGAATCCAATCCAAGTGTTCCAATTCCTAATCAGAGTCTTTTTGAAAGAAAAAAATCCCAGATAGCTACAGAGAAATCTAATATGGAAAAAAAACCTTTCAGAATAAGCCAAAATAATTTCCTTTTAATCAGGGCTTTTTTTGTAGAAAAAGCCCAGCAGGAACTCATTAGCATAATAGGCCACACCCCTGACAGCGCAGCTCCCTCCCAGGATTGGCTTCCCCAGGTGTCCTGCAGCTTGCAGGGCGCATGGGGAACCCAAGGGAAGGAAGGCAGTTTCTGGATCGGCTTCCCCACGTGCCCCACAGCTGTGGGGCACCTGGGAAACCTGAGGAGGGGGAAGGCAGTTAAAACGGCCTTCCCTTCCTGGATCAGCTTGGCTTTCCCAGGTGCCCCGTGGCTTGCGAGGCACCTGGGGAACCCAAGGAGGGGGAGGCTGTAGGCATGGCCAACTCAGAAGCCAGCCAGAACTCCATTCCTGTGCGTTCCTGCCCAAAAATAGCCCTGCTTTTAATTCTCCTTTCCCCCATGCATCTCTTTGCTGTGTCCCTTCCCTTTAACACCCCCCCCCCCTCTCTAAAAAAGAGAGATCAAGTCTCAAAGTAAAAAGCAGAGCAGGGCCATGCAGTATAAATTGTGCTTGTCGGAAGAATTCCAGTCCCTCCCTCTGAAAGCTTATACCTGAGGTAAAACTTTGTTGGTTTTTGTCCAGGGTCAGACGCCTGACCCCTCCAACCCTCAAGGGAAGGTCAGCAAGATCCCATGTGGCCTGGACCCCAACAACAAAACTGCTCCACTCTCAGGTCTTACCTGCCCAGGGTCCCGGGGAAAGGTGGAGCACAAGCACAGCAGGAACATCCAGGCAGCCGGCCCCGGCAGCAGCAGCTCCCGGTGAGCATGGAGGCAAACATCTGGCAGGACCTGATACCAGCCAGGCATCACCAGACGCTGAGGCTGGAATAAAGAAACCCCACTGCTCTCGAGTCTCACCTGCCCAGAGTCCTGGGGAAGGGTGAAGCACGCAGGAGTCAGCAAGCATGTCCTGGCAACCAGCCCCAGCAACAGCGGCTCCAAGTGAGTAAAGAGGCAAACCCCTGGCAGGGTGCGATACCAGAACAGGGTTGACAAGTTGGCCCGAAGCCCAGAAGCAGGTGATGAGAAGCTTGACGGCAAACAGGCCACCCAAAGCTTGGGAGGGTGGGTCGGACCCACTGCTGGAATAGGAACAAGGCAGACATTGTCAACAGAAGAGGGAGGCAGGAACAGGGACGAGACTGGTGTGTACATTCTCTCTCTTCCTCCCCCTCCCTTCCTCCCCAAAGGAGGAGGGGGAAGAGACATCAGCCAATGACAAAAGCAAGCTGTGATGTGGTGGGGGCAGGAGCCCCCGAGAAGGGAACAGGAGACAGTCAGTTGCTCACACGCTGGATATGAGCTCTGCAGGGGTCAGTTCTAACCAATGAGCTGTATGTTTGACACCCCTGGCCAAGCTAATGTTTATTTCAATTTCTGTTACCAGCATAATCAGTATGACATTTACATAAGATGGAAAGATGTGGTCTTAGTGATTTTAGTGATACATCCTTAACATTGAGGCAAGTCAATTGAAAAAAATATTGTGAAAAAAACCTTTTATCTATTTGTTTCCATTCTTCTGCTATTTTTGAAAACGCACACTCAGATCTTTAAGGTGCTACTGGACTCAAATCTAGCTATATAAAGAAAAACAGAATCCTAAACCAGGACACCTTTAAGCTTCCCTTGCAAAATAGGGTAAAAGTTTGCAACTTCCAAACATATTAGCACATCAACTGAAGTTGGAAACTCCTTTTATCTTCTTTTCTAAAGGTTGGGGGGAGGAAATGAAACTTTTGAAAAGTAATACAGTACAAGTTTTCCCCATCTTTCTTACAAAAGACCAGTTTACATAGGACTCACAATGGAATCATTTTACCACAACAATTTGCTTCTACTGATTACAAGAAAGGGCCAAGTGAAATGAATTACTGCCCACAACAATACACTCATTATTTTCTGAGGAAAGTAAGAAAGTTTCAGTTTCTTTATTGTCCTTCTAGTGTTCTCAGAGGCAACTCAAGAGACTTCCAACATAATAGCAATACAGTTACTATTTGTTTAAATCTGTGTGCAGTACCTGAAAAGGAAAAGCATTGTCTGGAGATTTTCAAACCAATTGTTTAGTCATCCCTTACAGCTGCTTGCTGAAAATTCCTGATCATATAAAGTTGCAGAACTGAGAAATAAATAGGAGGGAATTTTTATCAAATTCACCTTTCTATGCCAGAAGCACCCCCAAGGGAGCTAACAATTAGTAATACAATCCAACAGTATATACCAGGGGTCCTCAAACTACGGCCCGCGGGCCACATGCGGCCCGCCGAGGGCATTTTTCTGGCCCGCCGGGTGTGCCGCCAGGGGTCCGTTGGAGGGGGAGCTCACCGGAGCACCGCTCCGGGAGTAACAAGCCTGGGGGGAGGACACATGATCAAGCCCCACCCCCTCCCTTCAGTCAGCCAGGAGGAGGCAGAAGGAAGAGGGTAAGTGTGCAAGGGCAGGCGCTCCAGCCGGCCCCAAGTCCCCTAGCCAGCTCAGAGACCTCTGAGCCGGCTAGGAGACCTGCGCCAGTCCTGGGCGCCCAGGAGCTGGGTGGGGATGTTTTCTGGGGGGGGGGGAAGCAGCGGCGGCAGACACTCTGGCCGGCCCCAAGTCCCCTAGCCGGCTCAGAGGCCTCTGAGCCAGCTAGGGGACCTGCACCAGTCCCAGGAGCCGGGTGGGGATGTTTTCCGGGGGGGAGGGGGAGTGGGAAGTGGTGGCGGCAGGCGCTTCGGCTGGACCCAAGTCCTCTAGACGGCTCAGAGCTAGGAGACCTGCGCCAGTCCTGGATGCCCAGGAGCCAGGTGGGGATGTTTTCCGGGGGGGGGGGGGTGGGAAGCAGCCATCAGCATAGACTTCAGGGGGGCTGGGGAGCTGGCCCCCCTCCCAAACTTTTCTGTAGGGTACTGAGCCTCCCCCAGGGAGACTTCAATCCTTCCCGGTAGGAAGCAAGGACTGAATGCAGCTCTTAGAGCCCTCTCCTAGGACTCCCGAGGCTTGCCCCCCCCCCCCCCCCCCCCCAGTGTGCATAGGTATTTGTTCATAGTTTTTTTCTAAACTATAGTCCGGCCCTCCAACGGTCTGAGGGACAGTGAACTGGCCCCCTGTTTAAAAAGTTTGAGGACCCCTGGTATATACCATATAATCATAAGACAGTTTCAGGGTTGGTCTGCAATAAAACAGCTAGATTCCAGACCAGTAACACCTTAAAGACTAACAAGATTTTCACAGTATAAGCTTTCAAAAGTCAAAGCTCTCTTTAACTCTTGAAAGCATATATCCCAAAAATTTTGTTGGTCTCTAAGGTGCTACTGGACTCAGATCTAGCTATATAATCATGGACACACCACTAAAACCTCAGTTAAGAAACAATATCACAGAGCCAACCAACTTTCATCTTTTGGAATATAGAATGTCTTTAATTGTTCCAAAAGGCCTGTAAGGATAGCAGCTAAAAGATCTGCTTCCCCCAAAACAGAATAGGGTAACAGAGAGAGGCGGGGGAATTCACAAAAGCAAGCCAGATCTGCCTCCCTCTTCTTGTATTGCTGTGAAATCTGAATTATTTTTTGAAATACAATACTTTAATGATTTGCAGACGCACAACCATACTTGAGGTATGGAAGACATAAATGTCTGTTCTTAAAAAGGCAGGCCAGAACTGTTTGCAACAGGAAGGCAGAAAACAGGTCTCACTTACAGCATAGCAAAGCAACAAACCTAGTTTTGTGGTGTCTGTTTAAAATGCCTTAAAGTGATTAAACATCACCCATGACTGAGTTAACTGCCACAAATTTACAGAAGAAATATTAAAGAAAATAATTTTATACTAGAAAATATAATTACTACAATATAATACCTAATTTTTAGAACATAACATGCATGGGGAAAACAAAAAACTTTGATAAACTGTCAGCCATTTTAGTGTTTAATTTAATCCATTATAAACAAACCTACGGTGCACAGCTGCTAAACCTACTGATATCAAATAGGCATCAAAATATTTGGAACAAGCTACAGGATGTGAGTGTAAGGATATCACACAACTTAACATCTGATCCGTCCATATTCATGCCAAGTTCATAAAAAGATCTGCAAGCTTCCTAGCACAGAACATTAGCAAACCAGACACAGAAAAAACCACTGGAAAGAATTTTTCACAAAGCTGTCCTGATGGAAACCAGCCACACAAGAGAAAGTTATGATTATTCTATATTACTGGGCTTCATTCGTTTCTGAATTATACTCTGTAACTGCTGTTGCATCTATTCAGGAGCTACCAAACCAAGGACTAAAATGGGCTGTGATTAGATGTGAAAATTGCACCAAATATGACTGTAATAATAAAAATATGAAATCATGACCATAAAAATTTCCATCTTTACTTTATTGCCTTAACTGAATCTTGAGACTACCTACAATGACAACCAGTATTAGTTTTTATAACCCCTATTTTGTTTTTATAATGCAATCTTAGGAAATTTAATTTAGTAAAGTATGCATAACTATGTGTTACAGATCATACAACAATTCCCAGGGAATAACCACTTCTGTAGAACAGATATGTTCATAAATTAGTTCAGGTCAAAAGAAAAGCTGCATGATGCAAAGGAAGTCCGAGTTTGGATTTCAGTGTCTACTTATGAATTTAGAGCAAGTAATGTGAGATTCAATACTCAAGTAACATCATGTATACCACTGAATAACTGCTTTGTGATACAGAATGAACAACAGGTAATTAGTGTAATCTAATACAAAGTTTTCCTCCTTCATAGCCATGTCAGTGGTACTGAACTCCTATGCCAAACTTTTATATACACATATTATATTTTGAGAAAAAGCTATGTTTTACAGACAACATACTACAAACATAGACTCTACTGAACACAAAATATGAAGTGTGATATATGATCAAAACAACAAAAGTATTAGATGAAAGAATGTTATGTATCCCTCTTACCAGCTGTCTCAAGACAGATGGACAGACAAGGCAACTGCCTGAGCGTGATCAGTGTCCTAAGCTTTCACCCACTGGAACGTAATATGTAGTCATTCTTGTATGTCTGCCAAGTCATTCCACAAGGCTGTGAATTTTGTAGGTATTAATCACAGACACTTCAAAAGTACAGTCTGTACACTACAACTCATTGTTAAATTGGTTTCGACAGTGATTAAGGCTAATTCACACAGCTATATTCAAAATTAGCTGTTTTAGAGGTCAAATCATAGTGGAGACCTACGTAACTCAAACTTGTAAACCCAAGTTTACCCAAACAGCCTCGATGACAAAAATCTAATTTGACTGTCCACACTACGAAATCTACTATGGTTTCCCACTAGAAGCCAACATCGTCTTCTCTTCTCTACCGGCCCTGTCCCTTTGTTGGCAAACCACCACCCTGTGTGCCTGCTCTTGCCAACTCCCCTCATGGTCACCGTTTGAAAAAACACAAAGCTGATTGTTGTGGCAACACCGGCTATTCAGTTCCACCCCATGTAGTGGCTTCACCAATCCAAACTGAAAGAAGGAAAAACCACCATGCCTCCTCTTCCTCCACATTCACTGCCATTCCCTCCCCCACATTTTACCTCAGCCTCTTAGCATCAACCCCTAGCCACTTCCCTTCTATTTCTGGATAGCTTCAACCACACACACCTCACCACATATACCTGCTCGCCCCCCTGAACAGCCTCCTGCCTTTCCTTCCTCACACCAATTGCTCATAGGCCAGATAAGAGCCCTGGACAGGCAGCTTCTGCCCCCTGGGCTGTATATTTGACATCCCTGAATTTCTAAACTGACCTTGGGATATACATTGCTCATTCCTGCTTTAGTGATGCAGAGCCCCCTCTGTGCATAACTACAATTGAAGCATACAACATAAGAGAGACAGTTTGGTGCAGTGGTTAAGTGGTTAAGTGCGTGGACTCTAATCTGGGAGAACCTGATTTGATTCCCCACTCCTCCACTTGCACCTGCTGGATGAGCTTGGGCAAGCCATAGCTCTGTACCAGCTGTTCTCTCAAGGACAGTTGTCTCAGAGCTCTCTCAGCCCCACCTACCTCACAGGGTGTCAGTTGTGGGGAGGGGAAGGGAAAGGAGTTTGTAAGCCGCTCTGAGACTACAAGTGAAGGGTGGGATATAAATCCAATCTCTTCCTCTTCCTCTTCTTCTAAGGAATTCACTTTCTGAACAAGTATTGTTTACAACATAATTAACAATGACACACAAAACATCTATTTTCTTCCTTCTCCAAAATAACACCCTCAAATTACTAGCATGCACCATCTGTAGCAACACAGAAACACTTTCTTCTGGAGTAGAGGTCTGCTCAGTAATAGCTTATGAAGTTCAGGAAAACAGTAATTGTATGAATTTTAAAAAGTGAAATGTACTTTGCCCATCAGAAGAATCATTTTGGACTAAGGGGGAGTAGAGACAGAAAAACCAAGAAAAGCCCTTGCTTACTCCACCTTGCTTACTCTGACCTGAAAACACAAAACAGAATACGCCTCGAAGTTATAGCTGAGCAGGTGCAAAAACTGCAGGAGACTTCTGCAGCTCTCTGCTGCAGCTTTAAAGCAGAATGGCACCTTGAGGCATCACGAGGTAACTGAAAAAAGCTGTGTAAAGCAACCATATGGTCATGCTATGTATTTGCTTCCTCCAGCAATACTAACTTTATTTCCAGTTTAGGATTTTTTTTAAGTGCTTGCAGATTGCATGACTGGAATTTGTGATCTTTGTCAATCTATGATATTCAATTTTATTAGTCTGGAATGTTTGTTTTTTACTTGCCTCCTAGGCAGTTTTTCTACATCCACTTAATATAATTCTCATGGCTTTGGACTTGCCCCTTACTTGTTCCTTGCTCCTCCTTACAAATACCAGGGAACAGCACTTGCAAAACTGCAGAATGCCCACAGTACGTTTACAGTATATGTAATTAAATTGCTCAAAATGATGAGTACTAATAGTATCAAGAAAACTGAATTAGAAATGCACACACACAAAAATTACAGCACTTATAAAGGAACATTGTTAAACAGAATTGCACAGCTTCTAGGACTGGACAAACCATCTACAGAAGAGACTCAAAAGCATTTAAAGGCTGAGATGTCGCTCAATAACCATTATTGTACTCCATCAAAATCTGTTTTGATCTCTTGTACAGTCTTGAGAAATGATGCATTTACTCTTTTCCTCTTGAACTTCAGCAGTTCCATTCAGAAAGCTGCTTCGTCAAATGAGAAGCATTCCTGATGCCAAACTGTGCCATGGGATAAGAAGACTGGAACTTGAAGCATCTGGAAATGTTCCCTTTCAGACACTTAACACTATTCAAGAGGGTAATGTACACTCAATACCCCACTATAAACGGATACCGAAAGGAAGATCAGTGAGAGGTGAACGGCAGTTCACTTGTGTGTTTCTTGGTCATGCTGAGCTTCCGGTGTCCAATACATCCCCAGTTCCCAATCTTTTTAGTACATTAACCCACAAGTTCAAATTTACTTGGTATGGTGAACCATTGATTTATTGTCATATGAATTTTTGAGAGGTTTTTGACTGCCATTGTTTTTATGCATTTTAACAGCAAATCTGCCTATTTTATAACCATTACATAAATTTAAGTTATCCAAGCAAAAATTTACTTAATGTGCCTATTAATGTGGAATTTGAAGAAATGTTTATTGCGCTTAGATAAGTTATTCTCAGGGGTTTTTTTAATACTAATGTAAGGACACAATTATCTGACTGCAGATAATAGCTTCATGAACTATACAAATTTTAGGCCGAGTTCAGACTGACAGTTTGGCCCGATATAGGCCCGCTTTGCAAGCGGATTAAGAGAGCCCGTTCACACAGCCACAACTGCCTGGCGTTGCCGTGCCGCACTCACCCCATCCTGAAGCACTTTCATCCCACTATAAAAAGGTACCTGGTGAAACCAGTGTCAAGCCGTCTGGGTACCTGTTAATCCCGCTTCCTGGAAGTGTGGATGCAAATAAGCCACAATCAAGCACCGCCAGTAATGTGAATCTGCTGATTCGGCAGGGATGCGCATAACCGCCCATACACACTGTGCCATGGGATCCTGCCCCAATTGCTGCTGTGCCTATGTGCCTATGCGCCCATGTGCCTAAGCGCAGTTTGGTGAAATGGCCTGAAGCCGCACAGCGCCGCTGCCAGGGGCCACCCCACCACAGTGTGAACATTTTATTCTGCCTCCTCCCCAGTATGGTCCCGCATCACTCCAAGCAGAGCGAACAGAAAGCCCCATAACAACTCGGCCCTTTTTGCCCTGCTTCCCTTGCGCTTCATTTTGCTAGTCTGTCCTCAGCCATAGATAAAGCAAACAGATCTTATTGAACTCTGAAGGCTCCCAGATATATTTATTCTTTGGTTACTAAAATTTAATTTAAAAATAGCACCAAGAATTAATGCAGCTCTTCCATACCGCTATCAGAATGCACAATCCTATGTATGTCTACTCAGCAGCATCTATATTGAACCAGGTTTACTCCCATGTAAGTGGACATAGGACTGCTCTGCAAGAAAGCACTACTGAATTAAATGGAATTGACTTCAGAAAAAATGCACAGAATTGTGTGGGAGGGATTTAGCTGAGCATAGAGAGACAGGATCCCAGCCCCTGCCACATCATTTACTGCTTCTCTAAAGTAGAGAGTGAGAAAGCAAAACATAGGAAATCAGTTGGGGTTTACATGGGTATCTCCCTACTTAACTAAAAGTTTCAGATTTAAAACCTAAATCTAAAACCTATACAAAATTGTTTTAGAACTGAAGAATCTCCCCCTGCCCACAGTTCCATTTAACTTCAGCGGAACATTTTTCTTTTGGGAAATGCATCTATTCCTAAACATGGAGCACCTTCAGTTTTCTTCTGATCATCAGCTCAGATGAGTACATCCTATCTCTATCAATGGCTAGTGGGAGGGAGGGAAGGAGGGAAGAAATTAAGCTGGCATTTTAAGCTTGTGAGATACAGGCTTGGGAAGCACAGTTGAGAGATCCTTCTTGACTTGAAAAATCATATAGACTCATATGAAAAGAAGGTACAAGATAGTTCTATTCCTCCACCAGTTCTACGACTCTAATCACAAACCTCACCTACCCTTTTCTGAGAAAGATCATTCATTTGGCCATTTGTTCCAACTGCATTTTGAACACTTTTGCACCATAGCAACTGCTGAGAAACACCTAAGAGGTATTACCATAAAAAGCAAGAGGGGGGAGAAGGGCATCTGGAAGGGAAAAAAATGAGGGGGATGACAAATCAGGCTGTATATGCTGTGCAAAAGGTACAAATGCTGGTTTCCAGCTGCAGCCTTGCTCATCACAGACTGCTGGTTGGCTTGCTGGTTTGCTATGTCCCACCTCCTCCACCTCAGAGAGCCAGCATGAGTTTGGTTGGGCATCAGGCAAAGAGGGGAAGGGGAATGGCCACCATAAGCCTATGAGAGCCCACAACCCACAGGTTGGGAAACACTGCTATACACAATATCAGGTGCCAGAGCATCAGACCTTCCCACTTCAGTGACAATCCAGAGGGGACGGTAGCAGATTCAGCTCCATTTTCTGCCTCCTCACTCTTCTTCCATAAAATACTTTAGCCACTGTTGGCTAAAGAAGCAAGGCCAACACAGCAAACAAGATGGCTAAGGGGTAGGGGGAGCACAAACTCAGATTTTCTAGCCAAATGTCAAAAGAAAGTGTAAAATACCTTTTATTTCCACTGCATACACGAAAGTGCAAGACTCTGCATTTTGAAATACCCACCACCTGTCTCTTCTCCACTCCCTATCAGCCACGATCTCAAGGGTAGAGGCACTACTCACTAGAAGGGCTCAGGGACCATCTGCCATCTACCTACAAGCCATCTCTCTCTACTCCCAGTAAACTTGGGGCTTGCAAATGGACTGCATGGGGGGGGGCCGCCTGTTTCAGAGGCTGTAAGTCTCAGCAAAAAAAGCCACCAATAAGGCCCTAGCCAGACACCCTGCCTGTTAGCATAGGTCAGCCAAATCAACAGCAAGCCACAGGAATATCAAAAGGCTATGTGAAATGTATGGGGAGGTTTGGTGTACTAATTATATACACAGGATTATGATTAACCTCTACTGAATCACTGAAGGAGGGGCTCCTATTGAAATCCATTCACTCATGCACACACCCCAAGGACTCCATGCCTAAATTGAAATAATAATCCCTGATATTTGTCTTCCTTTATTTCCATTCTAGTTACTTGGCAGGCTACAAGTGTAAGCTGCAATACTTGTCTTCTAGGTGTTGTAGGGCTCTTGTTTTTGTTGACACAAACTTAACATGGCTATCCACTGGAACCCATTAGCTGAGGACCAATTTGCTTACATTCAGCGGAATCAAATGGTGGATACTTTGTTACATTAAAAGGTGGAACACAAGAAAGTGTCCTGGCCCCAATGAGATTACAGTTTAACATTTGAGACAAAAAATATAAAAAGAGGGGAGAAAAGACGAAGATGTGGAAAAACTGGGGAAGAATGTGTGCTCATTTCAGTGACACATACATGGACTAAGTTCCTGTTTGGGAGAGGAACTAAGGGGTTGTGTGAAAGGTTTTTACGTTTTTCCTGGGCTGGGCCTCTTCAGGAAATCATCCTCATATGCAAAAAACATTTTGCACCCCATGTGAAAGAAGATGAGAAAGAAGCAACTCTGCATCTTATTCAGAAAGGCATTCCAGAGACTTGGGCCATGTGAAAGAAAGGCACTGCTCCTCACAACTAACTGATGTTCTTACCTCTTGAGGGCTTGGCCTGTTGCATTTAGGGTTGTTAACTCATGTGGAGAAAAATGTCCTGTCCCTTTAACAGAGGTTTAGCGTATGAAAATGAACTGCTGAAGCTTTTTGTGGCATGAAGGTAAATAATACCACCTGATGTTATTTACCTCTGTTATTTATCTCCACACCACAAAAAGCTTCACTAATCCATTTCCACACATTTTTCTCCAGACAGACAGAATATTTTTCTCCAGGTAAATTGGCAACTCAATCTATAACTTAGAGGCAACATTAAACTTGCTTAATATGAAAAAGTAAGAGTCCAGTAGCACTTTAAAGTACCTTAAAAACAGTAGCACCTTAAAGACTAACAAAATTTGTGGTAGGGTATGAGCTTTTGTGAGTAACTGCTCACTCATGAAAGCTCATGCCCTACCAAAAATTGTGTTAGTATTTAAGGTGTTACTGGATTCTTACTCTTTTCTTCTCCTACAGACAGACTAACAAGGCTACCCATCTTGATCTATGAAAGAGAGAAACATATTTGGTATGGATGAGTGTTGGCTCCTTAGTTTTTGGACTGGCTCCTAAGTCCAAGAAAATTTGTCAAGGTATGCATTAGACTTAGAGAATAGCAATGCCTATGAATGCAGACTGCTTTGCTCTCCACTCTATATATGTTAGCATGGACTAATGATGAAAAGGCTGATATGATGAAGGAAAGGGGGAGAAAGACAGAAACCCAGTGGGGGGATGAGAGTAATGGTGAAAAGTGAGTGTTGTTTTTTAATTGCAACAGCATGAAATAAAATAATCTATCTTTACTTTGTGGCTACAATGTAAGCAAAATTTATTTGGTTGATTCCTTACCTGTCCTTTCTGAAAGGAGTTCAGGGTAGCATACTTTTAACAATCCAGCTCTCTGATCTATATAGTTCAGAATCCATCACAGAGTACATTTTGGGTAATCATGCTGAGGACTTTAAAGAAAGAGACATGTGCCCACAACCACATACCTTGCTCCCTGATTGCAGCTCAATTTTAAGATCATCAAGAATGTGACTATTGGCATCCTTAAGACCAACATTCATTTCAAAAGAGAATTGTTTTCTTGGACCAGCTATAGACCAATAAAACAGAAAACCTGGATTTGACAGAAGATGCAGGTTTAGACTGAAGATAGTTCAGATGGCCAGACTCCATGCCACATTTGAGTTCCAATATATATCAGTTGCACAGTACTGGCCTAAGGATCACATACAAGGTGACTGAAAAGTAAATACAATTAGATACATATGTCCAATTCCCCATAACAAATAGAGAATTATCTAACTTTCTAACTGAAATTCAAATTTCAGCACAAGACTTGGATTGGCCCTGTTAAAACAAGGTAACTTTGAATTTCTTTGTGAAAATGGCTGACATCTCTCCTTATTATATATAATTGAGTCGTGGGGTGGCACGTTCTGAACATTCCACACACTCCTAAATCAGTTGGCTCCATGATGTGTCACTCAGAAGCTGTCCCTATCCACTGGCTGCATTGCCTGTATCTTGCCTCCAACATTTTAAACAGTTTGCTGTTCCTTCCCCCCCCACCATAGCCAATCGGAACACAGAGGTCATTTGCATATGTGGCCTGATTGGCCTTTGCCTCTAACATTCTAAACAGTTTGCTATGGCTGTTGGGAGTCACTGAATGTGCCCTGAGGTAAAATATATATCCAAATCTTCCCTTAAATGGTCACTGGAGTTGCCAATCTCTCTGTGGGGCTTGGAGATCTCCCAGAAATCACCATGTTCCCCAGCCATTGCACATCATTTCCCCTACAGAAAATTTCCCAGCTATTACAACTGATCTCCAGATGACCAAAATCAGTTCTTCTGGAGACAATGGCTGCTTTGGGCAGTGGACTTTATGGCATTATACCCTGCTGAAGTCACTCCGCACCCCAAACCCTGCCCTCCCCAGGCTCTACTCCTCAAATCTACAGGTATTTCTCAACCCAGAGTTGGCAGCCCTGTAACTGGCTATGGAACCACTTGCCAGATCTTTGGAACCCAGAAGACATGGCATAGGAGGAGGTGCTTTTCCAGCTTAGCTGCCACTGCATAACCCCAAATCAACATAAGTCAGTGGTGGAGGGAACCATACCTGTTACCATGAGGCTGTCCTCCCATACTACCCACTTGGGGTAGCAAAATGACTTGAGATAGCCCTGCCTTATAGCTAAGCAGAAGGAAATAAACATGGCTTGCCACACTGTATTTTCCCCTCTGCCGCCCCACCAGCCACAGCTGGAACACTTACCTGGAGCTTCCTTCTAGAGCCCGATGTATTTTTTTGGACAACGGGCTTACTTCTAGTAAGAACATAAGAGAAGCCAATGTTGGATCAGGCCAATGGCCCATCCAGTCCAACACACTGTCACACATTGGCCAAAAATACCAGGTGCCATCAGGAGGTCCATCAGTGAGGCCAGGTCACTAGAAGCTCTCCCACTGTTCCCCCCCCCCAAGCACCAAGAATACATCACTTGCCACAGAGTTCCTATCTGTGCCATATGTTTATCTAATTCCCTCTTGAAGCTACCCATGCTTGTAGACAATATATGGCTGGACACATCAGTGACAAGACCTAATGATTAAAGGTTTTCCCCCCACTAGTAGGAACCCACATCTATGAACACAGAATTTATTGAGTACAGCTACAGTATACCTTATATATTTTGTATATAGTAAAGGCGTACAATTTCAAACAAACAATACAAAACAATAAAAATGACAACAAAAAATAAGGATTTTTTTAAAAATTAGATTAATCCCAATACATCAAAAGTTAATGTTATTGAAATCAAGTACTTAGCTCACTATGGACCAATCACAAATCAACAGGCTTGTAAAACACCCGTAACTGCTAATATCAATGTTCAGATATCAATTATTCTTTCGAATCAGATTTCACCACCTATAACAGCTGCACTTCATAATTTTATAGTGTTGTCATGTATGTGGAGGGAACAAGTCTTTGATCACATGCTAAAAGTATTGTTTCCCCAAGCCAACTACTGTATTCTTATTCACTCAGAATGGCCTTGCCAAATGGAAGCAGTTCTCTCACTCATTATCATAGCTCTAAATGTTAATGGCAAGACTACTATATTTTTTTCAGAAGAAGGAAGAAAGGCAAAAACAAACAGTGGAGCACACCCAAGATATGGAATTAGAGATCGTACAATCCCTTATGGTTAGAAGGCAGCCGGTGACATAACAGAGGTGAACACACAGTGAGATTATACTTGCTAGTTCAGAATTTTCAAAAGAATTTTGTTTCATTTCTCTACCAGCCCAGACATTTTAAGTCGCAGAATCCTAAACAATTGCTGAAGTTACTGAATTCCTGGCGGTGATCACAGTGAAATTAGCAAGGCAATGGCTTCTTTGGGTTAAAACTCTGTAAATTCTTTTTTAAACTGACACCCTGGAAGAATTCAGTGGAGTTATATTTGTTTGTTTTAACATGAAGCCAAATAAGGTCTGCTAAGTTTATGAACAAAATGTATCATACCATACATGGGCATCTGTGGACATGACACGTCAATTCCATTTTAACAACAGCAGTTACATTTGCATTTATACGTAATACTTTCAGCCCTAATTTTATAAAACTCACTAACTCAAGCATGCTTTGTGTATCTATTCTGTACCAAAGCTGATGAGAATTTCATTGGTAGCAAGTTTCCCTATGTACAGCTATGTTCTATCAGCAAGCTAGATTTTCAGAAAGCAGTAGAGCATTTTTTTATTTTGTTTTCACTTTTATTCTTCTTATACTACTAAATTTCTTTCCCCAAAATTCCAAGAATTTAAGGCTAATTAAAACAATCTCAGAATGATCAAAACTACGCCAAATATTCTGGATAGCTTCAGGGAACAAATTACAACATGAGCATTCCACTTCAATGGCCTAGAACTCCTTCTTCAGCACATTTAATTTATTGTGCTGTTCACCAGAGATCCCAGCAAAAAAACCCAAACCATCTATACCCTGAGGTATTGGGGGGGGGGGGGGGAGCTCTTATTTACACACTTTTTTTTCTCCTCTTTTGGAAAAAAAAGCAACATCCTATAAAGAAACACAAGATACAGATCAAAAATTCTTATTATGAAATACATCTCACCCTCCACCTGTAAGTATGGACTTCCATTTCAATGTATTTGAAGAAATGCACATGCACACGAAAGCTTATACCTTGAATAAAACTTCGTTAGTCTTAAAGGTGCCACTGAACTCAAACTTTGTTCTTCTACAATGCTAAACTAAGTACTCTAATATAATTTTTATCCAGGCCAGTTTAGCTGGAGATCCTGGAGATTTCTTTGTCATCTTCTGGCCATGGAACAGTAGTCACTGAGGGTGTGGGGGGCAGATATTAGTGAATTTCCTGCGTTGTGCGGGGGGTTGGACTAGATGACCCTGAAGGTCCCTTCCAACTATGATTCCATAATCCAGTAAGGTACTGGTTATCATACACAGGATCATTTAACAGATTAGTTATGTTAAAATATCTTATCTGCCATTGTTTTGTACTTTTAATACTTAAAAGCAGATCATGCATTTAATACTTAAAAGCAGATCATGGAAATCAACCCACTGCCTGTAACAAAGAAAACACAACAGAGTATTACTCTGTAAATCAGTACTTCCTCCATTGCTGATTCACAAAATTTCCCAATTTATGAGCCAGTGTAACATGACTTGAGGTGTGCAAAATAAATTCAGCATTTTTCATGTTCAGGTATATTGAACCAAAAAAATACCGGCATTATCCAATATTCCCAAATCCCAATATTGCTATGGCATTAGGATTCGGGATTTTTTTTTTAAACACCCAAGAATTAATCATTTACCAAGTCATGCCATCATGGCAGGACTTGGAAGAGGACACAATAGGCATTTAAAGGTCTCTCTAAATGCCTACTGCCTTCTCCATGTACGGCAGCGGGGGGCACAACTCAGCAAGTGAACTCAGAAGGCATATGCCTTCTGAGTTCACTAGCCAAATCGTGCCACTGCCGCCACTGCCTTCTCCAAGCATTGTGCAGGGGATTGGACTAAATGACCCTGGAGGTCCCTTCCAACTCTATGATTCTGCTCTAAGCACAGTGGCATAATTCAGCAAGTTCACTTGCTGAGTCACACCATGATGGGGCTTTGAGAAGAAGGCATTTAAAGAGACCCATGGTCTCTTTAAATGCCTTCTTGGTATAACTAAATGCACTTGAATAAAAGCCAAAAAATCTGCTTTTTTCAAGGTCAGCTGTACTGGTAGCTTAATACAAATCTCTGATCTGCACTTAGTTTAAAAATACCCAAACAGTATCCAAACTGACAGTCAGATTCAGACTGGGAGAGAACCCACCCAGCCATAATGCTCACTATGGGCACTTCCACAAACAGTAAATAATGTACCTTCAATTCACTTAGCAATTCTTTGCAAGTGGATTTTGCTATCCCACACAGTAAAATCCAGTTTCAAAATGCACTGAAAGTAGATCTAAAGTGCATTATCAGCGTGTCCAGTCAATGGCCTGGAATTAAAGAACTGTGTGACTAGTTCTAATACCCAAGGGAGAGCTCAACTTGTGTTTCTCAGAACAGCAGCATTCATTTACACAGTACAACTCTTTTGTAAACCAAGGGAAATATAAGATGCACCGAGGTATGCTGTTCAGCTTTTTAAAAACAGTCCACTGCAAACAGTCAAGGCCTTGGACACACAAAAGTAGGTCCCAACCACAATATCTCAGCCTAATCTACATCTCATTGCAATAAGAATAAAACAGAACTAGAAAACGAGGGAAACAAAACATATTAATACAGCTTGATGAAAATCATAAGTATTAAACATATAGTACCATGTTTTTAAAATACTGTATTTGATAGATCTTACAATTTTCTAAAAAAAGCAGAACCACACTTTTCTAGGGAACACAAGTGTTCTACAGAGGTAGAAATTAACATCATGTGATAAAAAACCCATATACTTATGTTTAGGAAGTCTCTGAAGTACCAACCACCACCACCCCTTTCAGCTGTTTTTCTTGATGATTTAAATCTAATTACTCTATACGTTACACTCCTTAACCATGCCACTGCACAATTCCTAGTCAGCAAACAGCACTCATCCAAGCATTGAATATGAACAGCAGAGACATTTAAAAACTTGTTTCTAAAACCTGCTTCCTGTTATGCCCTGGAATACCATTTGGCCCCTTATCAATTCTCAACTTAGTCCCATTTGTGGATACTTCAGTCCAGGTATGGGAGCATGAACAGACAAGACAGAGCGTTCGACAACCCTGAAGAAAGCCCCATATTTGCAGAAAAATCTGAAATCTAAAGAAAAATACAATGGGGGATTCAAAAAACTCCAAAAAGAACCAGCACTGTAGTTTTAAGAAACAAATGTTCTCCGTAGTTGTTGTTAGGCAAACAGTAAAGCACTGCCAGTATTCAAGACTTCAGGCCTCAATGAGTCTTTGCCAGATACGTACTCTCAGCCTGACTTACCTTGCAGAGTTATTAGGGTATAAAATGGAGGAGAAGAGAGTGATGTAAGCTGTTTTGGTCACCAATGTAGAGAAAGGTGGGATATAAATGAAGTAAATAAATAATAAATACAGCTGAAGCTACAAAGTCTATAAAAGGTAGGTGGGTGGGTGGATAGAAGAGGTGGGGATGGGGGGGTTGTTGCCAGGAATATAGAGAGAGGAACTAGTGCAGGGAAGGAGATAGAGGGCAAAATGTACTGCCACTTGCAATACCTTGTAGGCTCCACACTGTGCAACTTGGCCCTGCCTAGCAGCCCTTAAGACACAACTGGGCCACAGATGACACAACTGGAGGGAAAAGGAAGGAAGGAAAGCTGAATAAAGGGAGGCAGGAAAAGGAAGGTTGATGGCTTGGTGGGAAGGAGAGAATGAAGCATGAAAAGGGGGGAAGGAAGGGTATTTTCAGGTAGAAGTATGAAGAACTAGAGATTTCCCACCCCCAAGTCCTTGTCAATATATAAACTTGAGCATCTTCAATGGACAATGCAAAAGTTATTTGGGCTTATGTAGTATTTTGGGATACATATGCATTTTACCTCAATATTTAAATAAATATTCTATAAATTCTTATAAAAAGTGGCAAAACATTACCAGTAATTAACTCTGAGTCCAGAGTATCAACAATAAAAGATGTGCTTATATTGTTTCTTAGCCCAAGCTGTCTACCTAGAGGCTTGGCTAGTAGTTTTTTGTAAACAACACTGGTCTTGGCATAATATTTCAATAGAAACCATACAAGTTCAGTTAAGGCTATAATTAAAATTTGTTTTGCTTCATAAAACACAAAAAGGTTCATAATAACAATACAATTGTGTTAACTTACTGAAATATGATTAGCTACAGTAGCTGATACCAAGAAAGAACTGTATACAAGGGTATAATAGCTAAAGGCAGAGGCAGCTTTGCAATTATGGACATTATTTGTTCAACACAACATCAATATATACCTAATGGATTTTACACTATTTTGGAAAAGGTACAGCTCTGAAGACTGTGGGAGAACAGCTTCAATTTGATAAAGCCTTAAGAAACTATGCTTTTGAGACTCAACAATATTCCTCAAACAGAACCTCAAATAAATATAGTTTGCATAATACTTATGCTGGTACTGCACACACACAAAAGCATATCTGTTCACAATGTAAAGTGTAACTTGATCAGGGCTCACCACAGTTCAACCTTAGGACAAGATTTTAGTTCTAAGGGCAACTCTGATATATGAAGCAGGCAAGTAAGAATTGGCTCTGATGCAACCAGTGAGGAGGAATTACACAAAAGCTGGTTCTTGCAGGCCTAACAGATTACTAACACAGGTACAACAGGACAAGTAGGGAAGCTATTTTTGTTTCTGTTCCACACTAGTATCTTTATATGGAGGCATCTGCAATTCAACTGAATTTGAAAACAAGATTCTCCATCCTTTATTGCTTCCTATTACCCTTGCAAATAAATTCAGCAAACGTCAGGCACTTGCATTTTTCTCACCTGAGAGCCTTTTTGAACACATTATAGGTTTCCCTTGCTCAAAAGCCAGTCGAATCCAACTCTAGGGATGCAGTGCTCATCTCCATTTCCAAGCGGAAGAGCCAGCACTGTCCTGAGGACGTTTCCGTGGTCATGTGGCCAGCATGACTAGATGCCAAGGCACACGGAATGCTGTTACCTTCCCACCGAAGTGGTACCTATTCATCTACTTGCAATTTCTTGCTTTCAAACTGCTAGGTTAGCAGGAGCTGGGAGCTCACTCCATCATGCAGCACTCGGGTCTCGAACAGCTGAACTACAGACCTTCCGGTCTGCATTCAGTGTCTTAACCACTTGAGCCACACGGCATAAGGTACATAAAAAGAACACATAAATTTCATGCCACTCTTCCACGCTTTCTCATGTGAAGAAAGAATTCACACATTCTCCCTCAAGAAAATGCTTATACAGTTTCACACCGCTATTTCTCCCTTCACGCGAAATACCAGAAGAGCATCTGACATACTCCCAAATGTTCCCTTGCTGCATATCACAATGAGCAACCAGAATCAGCTTCAAATACCTTGGATGACAAAGAATACCCTTTTCATAATTCCAGCATCTTGTAACCCAAAAGGATTTCTTGGCAGCACTTATACAACTACAGTACCATATTAAAAAGTTATCCTTACCATTTCAAGGCCTCCAAAAGGCCACTTTGAAAAAGGCCACTTTGAGAAAGATAATTTTAGAAGTTGGGCTAGAAAACCTCTCCTAACATTTCAGTTAATTATCTTCCCAATAATGCTGCAATGAAACAAAACCCCACCCCACCCCTTCTAAAAAATAAATGTTTGTAATAAACACAGGACTTCTCAAAGCTCAATATACCATTCTTTTGCACTGCTACAACAGCTGGTTTAGTGTAGTGGTTTGAGACCTGTGGAAACAAGGAAGCCCTCCAAATCTCACTTTGGTCATAAAGTCTAAAGGTGGCATTACACAATCCACTTACTCTGCCATCTGCCATACAGTTACAGAAATATACACCTACTTACAAAGATTGCAGAGAACAAATATGAAGCACTTCTGAGTGCTTGAAATGTACTATTTAAGGATAACTGTGAGACCCACTTTGGTCTTGTGAATTGTAATTAAGACAATATGAAAACTACAACTAGTTCAAAATGCAGTAAGTTATTGTCGGGGGACATGTAACAGGAACATGTCTCACAATTTTTAAAACAACACTAGCTGCCAATTTGTTTCTGAAATCAATTCATGGTAATGGTTACAACCTTTAAAGCCCTTCATGACTGGGGACCTAAAGGACCATCTATCTACATACCCCCATATGTCAATTATATTCTACTGGTCATCACCAGTGTTCCCTCTAAGCTGAGTTAGTGTGAGCTAGCTCACAGTTTTTTAGCCTCCGGCTCACACACTTTTGTCTTAGCTCAGGAAAGATTGCTCCAGAGCAAACTCAATTATGCAGTAGCCAGATCGCTCACTCACAACTTTAATGCCAGTAGCTCACAAAGTAGAATTTTTGCTCACAAGACTCCACATCTTAGAGTAAGCATTGCCTATGAAGTGTTTTTATAAACAGCTTATTGTATGTGTATGACCTTAATGGAACACACTGTAAATCACCTTGAACCATGAAGGAAAAGGATGGTTATAAATGTTTTAATTAATAAATTGGGATCAGAAATGCACTTTTTGGGTGGTATGGGATAAAACTGCTTTTGATAACTGCTGAAATTAGCAATAGATTCTGCAGCTCCTAGTCAAATACTCTGCCCTACAAACTGTTTCAGAATACACTAGAAAGTGCATTCTTGTAATCCTACTTCAGGGTGACACATAAAAAAAAAATTACGCAGCTCCAGTCCTAAAAATGGTTACTGGAGTTTTGCCCAGTCTACACAAACTTACTGTCTAGATTTTACGTACTCTCTGAACAGCTCCTTACTCGTAAGGCATTAAAGTATTTTATAGCCTCATCCTATGCATGGTTACTTAGAACTAAGTCACACATCCATTTCAACAGGATTTACACTGGAGTTAACATACACAGGAAAAGACTGCAGACAGTGAAGGAAGGGCAGTGAACCTGGAAGCAAGGTTTGTCCAACAAGCAGAGAACAAGATCAAAAGATTGTGGTTATTTTGCCGCCATGCAAAAAGAGGGAGAGTAATTTTACACAGTCTGTGTGACACAGAAGTTTTAACCTAAATACCCATATATTACATTTCTTATTCATTACATTCTGATTCTTCCCTTGCCTCCTGAATTCCAAAGGAAGGTGTGGCATACTTAGCTTTTCCTCTGCCACTCTCCTGCTCCCTATTTAACAAAAGGAAACAGGCTGCATGTTCAGACAAAACCCAAGCTGAGCAGCACTTTACAGATCTCTGCCAATGTCTGGATGATGCTATGATGATTTAAACATACCATATATATTTTTCCTGGAATTACATGAAAAAACCAGGAAAAAAACATGAAAGCAAGAAAACAGGATGGCATCCAGTTTAAGTACTAGAAGGGGGTGGGGTTCTCTGGAGCCCTTACACAGTCTATTCTTTCTGTTCCCTATTAAATATATTGCACACGGTATTATTTGCTGGCTGCTAAGGAGTTACATGAATGGCGGGAAGAGTTGTTAAAACACCTAGTGGTGGGAGGATTTCTCTAGGCTGCAGCTTTCATTACAGCGTTTCCTTGCTGCACTGCAGAGGCGCCATCTTCTCACTCTTAATCTTCACTCCAATCCATTTCCTTTCATCTGGTCCCCAAACACTCATACTCGAGGAAACCCCGGGTTGTTTAGGGCGGGAGGCAGCTTAAACACATGAAGGACAAGAGCTTTCCTCCTGCAAAATGTAGCAGGTTGTGAGACAAAATCATTCCTCCACCCACATTCCACAGCTAATAAAATCTCCTCTTCCCCCCCCCCACGAAGTATGCAACCTAGGATAAACAAACCCATCTCATCAGAAACTGTGGGAGTGATACTCCTTTTAATGCTCTGCCTCCTTTCGAAAAGCAGATGCCAATGCACCGGCAAGGCAACACAGGTATCTTAAAGCCTCGCCAAATGCTCACCCTGCGAAGAGAGGCTGTCTTTACCCTTTGTTTTAAGGAAACCAAGATTAGGCTTCATTCCGCAGGAGGCGCAATGCATGGGAACTTCCAAATTTAAGTTAGCAGAGCAGGAGTCGCTTTCTACAAGAATTTGCTGTCCCTTTCCAGCCCACTGCAGGGATAAGCGAGCAACAAACGGATCCCTCTCGCTTGTTTTCCGCACTAGAATGTAGAGGAGGCAAAGCAATGAGCTCCAGTAGGGCAACGGGAAAAGCCATGTCGGCTGCAAGCTGCCTTCCGTCTCTCTCTCTCCCCAGCTATGTGGTTCCCCCACCCCCGCTCCTTCGTATCCACCCACAAATCAGCCACAGCAGACAACACAGGGAGGCGTAAAGGCAACCGAAGCCACACGGCGCTCAAGCACACACTCGCCGCACCTCCGAGAGAAAGGCTCGCCCAGACTGACCGTGAAGGCGAGGCGGCATCCCCCAGGCCGACCTCTCCAGAAGCCTAGCGGCTTACTCAAAATCACGGAGGAAAACCCCCGCCCTCTGCGCCCGGTCCTCAAGCACAGGGGAAAGGGAAGCTGCCCACCTCCCCCCACCCCGCCATGGCTAGTACCCTCAAGGCACTCCCAAGCAGCCTAGATGCCGGGGGAAAGAAAGAAGCGCTTGTAGGAAGGAGGAGCGACAGCTTAGAAGGTTTATCTGAAGGGTACACGTAACCTGCGAGGACTGAGCTGAAGCGGGAAGCTCCAGGCACTCAGGCCAAACAAAGACTTGGGGGCGTCAGGAGCCTCGTCTTACCTCCAAAGCCCCGGCACTCCAGGAGGCCACGAGCAGCAACCAGCCTAAATGCGGCAGCATCCCGGGAAAGGTGCGGCGGGGCTGGGGATGCAGTGAGGCTCTGGGCTCCGGCTGTAATCCCCCCCAGGCTCCTCGGCGTCCCCCTCCTCTAGCGCGGCTTGGAAACGGAACTGAGCTGCAGCAGCGGCACCAACCGAGCGCCGAGGCGGAGAGGGCGAGTCAGCTGATATCCCAGCCCACCCGAAGCGGCGATGGCGGTAGCGGGAGCAAGGCCCACACGCCGCAGAGACCCCTAGCGGAAGCGCCGCGCAAGCGCAGCCTCTCCTCTAGGCGCCGGTATAATACGAGTCAAACAGAGGGTAGGCGGAGGGGTGGAGGCACGGTGAGGAGGGGTGGAGGATGTTTGTCCCTCCGAAACGGAACGCATGAAGCCGTTCGGTCTTCCCTTGCATTTCCTGGGGAGGATCGCAGCTATTTTTAGAAGCTTCCTTTTGGCGAGCCATTACACTTGGCGGAAACTCGGTTTATGCTTGTGCCATCTTTTTTGTAAAAGAAAAAAAAGGATAATTTTGTCGTGGGAACTGGAGCTGCTAAAACGAATGACAAGAATGCCCCCGGAGGGGAATAACGTTCTCTGTGACTGAAATCCGTATTTTGGGACTGGAATGATAGCCCCAGAGCAGAATTATCATTACATTAACAAGAGCACTGATTCCAGTTGCAGGGTCTGTATTTCCTCTCTAAGGGCTGTCATTTCTGCCCTAGAACACTTTGCCATTCCCCAGGACGCTGATTCAACGGGGGGCGGGGTGTCATTCTGACCTCAGAACTCTCATAGTATTTGTGGGGGCCATCGGTCCTTTTTGGTGCCTGTCGTTCCAGGCCCAGAGCAGATTTCTCTAACTCCATTTATCACTTTCATTGCAACTTTTGTGTACTGTAATGTATTTCAATGGAGCCCATGCAAGGGCTGCTTTGGAGAGGGGTTATGGCTCAGTGGCAGAGCATCTGCTTGGCATGCAGAAGGTCCCAGGTTCAGGCCCTGGCATCTCCAGTTGAAAGGATAGTAGGTGATATGAAAGACCTCCACGTCAGACCCCATAGAGCCACTGCCAGTTTGAATAGATAATTCTGACCTTGGTGGACCAAGGGTCTGATTCAGTATAAGGTAGTTTCATGTGTCATCAGTTGGTATTCCTGGCTCCCATTATATCCAATAGGCATTCAGGCATCTCCCATTGTTCCTAATGGATATTCTCATCATTCATTATAGTACATCCCCATAGGAACAACATTTTAAAACTCTTTTTTATAAGTATTACATATTGTCATAGATATGGCCAGAAATTCAGCAGAACTCTTGCTGGACTTGACCAAAAAGATCATAGAGGATGTTGTAACACACATACAGCAAACAAAACTGGTCTCTCATGGAAGCATGCCAAGAAGGGAGTCCAGAGACTCTGAATAGAATAGCCTTGAAGAGCAACAAGAAGACAATGTGGTAACAAAATTATATGGCCTTGTATAGATTAAAGTTAAAGGTTTCCCTTGCTCGAAAGCCAGTCAAATCCAACTCTAGGGGGCAGTGCTCATCTCTGTTTCCAAGCAAAAGAGCCAGCGCTGACCGAAGACATTTCTGTGGTCATGTGGCTGGCATGACTAGACACCAAGGCACACGGAATGCTATTATCTTCCCACCAAAGCAGTACCTATTTATCTACTTGCAATTTCCTGCTTTCGAACTGCTAGGTTGGCAGGAGCTGGGACCAGAGACTGGAGCTCACTCTGTCACACGGCACTCAGGTCTTGAACTGCCCAACTACTGATCTTCCTGTCTGCATTTCAGTGTCTTAACCACAGAGGCTGTGACCTCAGAGGCTGTCACACGGGGGTTTAAATCCGGGAGCGCTCCTGGATTTAAATAACCCGGGTTTTTTTTATTTTAGGTTAGGATGATTACACATCCCAACCCCGCTGGCGGCAGGGGGCGGTGGAGGCAGCAGTGGTGGGCTAAGAGATAATGTTAAGAGATAATGAGTTAGCCAAGAATGTATGCCCTTAACAAATGGGACACTTAGCTATTGTTAGGAGATCATTTTAAAATCCTGTGAATATGCCCTGACCTGGATAACCTGATCTCGTCAGATCTTGGAAGCTAAGCACGGTCAGCCCTGGCTAGTTTTTGGATGGGAAACCTCCAAGGAATACCAGGGTCATGACGCAAGCAATGGCAAACCATCTCTGAGTATCTATTTCCTTGAAAACCCTAGAGGGTCACCATGAATCAGCTGTGACTTGGCAGCACTTTTCACCACCAAACATAGGAAGTTGTAGTGAGCACCCTCTCCCCCCCCCCAAAAATCTGAATGCTAGACATGCCATCTTGTTCTTAAAATGTTTTAAATATTTATGCTGAATGTTTAATATTGAATTCTTGTGGTTTTAATTGGTTTTATAATTGTATTGAAAATAGGGTTGCACTTACCTGTAACTGTTGTTCATCAACGTGTTCTGTGCAGGCACACATTGGGACTGTGCATGCGCAGGCCGGCCTCAGAGACTGATTTCTTTACCTAAAAAAATTCTAGGACTGGGTGGTCCATCCTCTTTCACCTGAGTCTGTCAATCAGATCATGTGACCTTGGGCGGACCGCCCCCATTCCCTCAGTTTCTACTAGCCAGCACAAGCTCAGAACTAGATAGAGGTATAAATTCCAGAAAGTTCATAGCAGGGCAGGAAGGAGGGAATGTGTGTCTGCACAGAAGACGTTGATGAACAACAGTTACCGTTAAGTGCAACCCTGTTTTCATCGTCCGTCTTCCTGTGCAGCCCCACTTTGGGACCTCTTACAAGCTATTACCTGAGGAGGAGTCTCTCATTGGAGTAATGAATTAAGAACTGCATTCCCAATTTGTGTGTCTTCTCTCTATTGGAGGTCCAGAGCATAATGTTGAATGAAGGTATGGTCGGATGACCATGGGGCAGCATTACAGACAGCTTGGAGAGGAACATTCCCAAGGATTGCAGTCGTGGAGCCTTGCACCCTGGTATAGTGTGCTTTAATACCCACAGGACAAGAAGCACCTGAGCTAGTATAATAACTACGAATGCCAGAGAGAACCCATCTGGATGATGATGAAGAAGAAGAGATTGGATTTATATCCCACCCTTCACTCACTTAGAATCTCAGAGCAGTTTACAAACTCCTTTCCCTTCCCCTCCCCACAACAGACACCCTGTGAGGTAGATGGGGCTGAGAGAGCTCTGAGACAACTGTCCTTGAGAGAACAGCTGGTACAGAGCTATGGCTTGCCCAAGGTCACCCAGCAGGTGCAAGTGGAGGAGTGGGGAATCAAACCTGGTTCTCCCAGATTAGAAACCACACACTTAACCACTATACCAAACTGTCTCTCTGTGCTGTGCTGATACTTGGTTTCCCTTTCTTGGGCCCCAATAGGATACAAAAAGTTTGGGAGATTTCCGAAAGAACTGTGTCCTATGAATGTAATTAAGGAGAGCTGTTTTGACATCCAACATGTGGCGAGTCTGCTCCATAGTGTTGGTCAGATTTGGAAAAAACACTGGCAAGGTCAGAGCTTGAGCCAAATGAAATGAACTCACTACCTTTGGGAGGAAAGACAAGCAGGGATGTACCACCACCTTAAATTCAATTTTTTTTTAGGTAAGGTGGATCTGCTTGCAGAGCAGATATTTTGCTAACCCTTCTGAGCGATGTTACCACTACTAAAAAGGCAACCTTCCATGAAAGATATATGCTTCGGCTGCTCTTAACTTTAGAATAGCCAATTATGAGACTATAATGGGGGGGGGCACCAGTTGTTTCTATGGGAAGGTATACAAAAATATATTGATATTCTCCTCGATGAGGCTAAGACACTAGCCAGAGTAATTCAAACAGAGGCTATATGTTTATCTAAACAACAAATTAGTGCTGGGAAACATTCAGCAGAAGTAGAAGCCAGATCAATGTCTTCTGGCATAGTTCTCCTTAGACACTCCTGGCTTTGGAGTACTACACAGCCTTTAGAGACAAGGGCCAGAGTAGAGGATTTGTCCTTTCATTGGAAGACTCTTTTTGCCCACAATACTGATGAATTCCTCTCTGATGTAAAGAATAGGTAAGATGCTCATTCTCTGAGCGTCTACTCATTTGGACCACAATCATCACAGCGTTTTAACCCTAGACAACCCAGTTTCCAGGGCAACTTCTATCACCTGCAAAGACCTCTACCTCATCAATACCAGTATCCTCCAAGGCACTACCAAGGGCAAGGTGCCACCTATAGTAGTGAGCTTTGGGGGTAAAGTTTTTGCATGTGAGGCAACCGAAGACATCATGTCCCTTTCCTAGGCACATCAGACAATAATCATGTTCGTCTGTCTGTGGCATTTTAACCCCACAGCGAGTACACTTTTTAAAAGATGGTTTGGGAACCATGTCATTATTGTAAAATATGAGGAGGTTCTCCTCAGAATAATAGTCTCTCACAAAATAACGTGAGGAGATTCTCCTCAGAATAACTGTCACAGAATAACTGTCTCACAGTAGAACCAGTCTCAGCAGCGGCAAAAAAGGAACTAAGGGAATGGTGCAGTCCGCCCAAGGTCACCATGACCTGACTGACAGATTCAGGTGAGAGAGGGCAGACCGCCCAGTTCTAGAATTTTTTTAGCTAAAGAAATCAGTCTCTGAGGCTGGCCTGCGCATGTGCAGTCCCAATGTGGGGCTGCCCAGGAATACCGACAATTAACTATTCTGTTGTAAACCACCCTGAGCCCCATGTAAGTAGGAAACGGTGGTCAAGAAATCTAATGAAATAATAAAGAAAGAACTTCTCAGAAAGGACTCCTTGCCTGTGACCTGCTTACTTTTGGAGCAAGAAATCTGTATGAATTCATGTAATTACTCTCCTTTAATTATCTATATAACTACGATGGATGGTGTAATGGTTTGTGGACTCAGTCTATGTTAAGAACAAAATAGTTATGCTTTAGTAAAAAGCTTAGAATGGACGCAGAGATTCTCTAGCAGTATTTTTTAATGTACTATACCCAGAACAAACCTATAGTGTTACTGAGGTGTACCTCTGGCTAGGAGTTAAATGACACCTAGAATTCTTAAATGCATGCCTACCAGAGGCAGGCCTGACCAAAGTCATCCAGAACAATTATCTTTCATAAACTTCACCAAAAGTATCCCCCAATATATTAGTGATTAGAAAAAAAAGGCTTGGGCCATTGGTGTGATTTCAAAGTGAACCTTCAAGGCCTCCTTCTGTGTAAAATGACATATTTAAAGCCTTTAAAAAACTCTTAATCAGGCTTAAAACTTTTATGACGCCACAAAGCATACATTTTGATAAAAGACAAATCCACTGCAGAATGGTCTCAGCAGTCTGTTCCCACACATTAGAATCTGAGCACGATTGCACACGTGGAACTGTCTTCGAAAACTGTTAAACTGTAAATTAGTAATAGTGTAAACTTCTGACACCCTTCCATGAAGCATAAAATCTAAACTCCTAAATCTATAAAACTGCCTGAAGTGAACTACCTTACTATTTGTATAAGGACAGCATTGGGAAAACAGACATGTATTTTTAAAAAATCAGATCTAGCTTCTCTTTAGCAAGCACTCCAAGTAGAGTGAGAGATTGCTCCAGTAACTGCTCAAAGAAAGTAAGACAGGAGGAAATGCTCAACAAAAGGCAAATTCTCATCCTTTTACAAAAGATAATAATATTTTCATTAGTATGGTATATTGGTAGTGTGACAGACTGCATTTAAGGCTGTTTTCCTAATGCAGCAAAATCAAAAAAGGGAGGTGAATAGTCAACACTGCTCTGCTCTAAAATAGATCTAGGTGGTCAGCCATGTTGGTCTGATGCAGTAGAACAAATTTAGAGTCCAGTGGCACCTTTAAGACAAATGAAGTTTGAACCTTACCTTCAATTCCAGTGAAAAAGTGTGCATGCACATGGAAGCTCATACCTTGAATAAGCCTTTGTTGATCTTAAAGGTGCCACTAGGCTAAATTTGTTCTTCTGCTCTAGAATGTTGAGTTTGAGTGACAGGCTGCTACTTTTCTCTGATTGACCAGCACCAGCTGAGGGGAGAGTTAGTTCATTTTGAGTTCAGTGGCAGTTACTGTTCAGTAAAGTAAAAGTTCAGCTACAGGAGTGGATGTACGACAAATCTGACTAAAAACATGTCAGACAGGTTCACTTCTTAAATAAAGAGAGAGACTCCTGGTCTTAACTGTGTTAAACATAACCTGAGAAAGAATTCCATCTAAGAATTCAGAGTCTAGTATCAGCTAAAGCTGAAATATGTTTTCACACAGACACCAAGAACTAAGGTTTCAGATACTTGCAAAGAATGACTGGGTAGCAGACTGAAGCTCCCAATCAGGCCACAAGGAATAGGATTATATTTTCAGGGAAGAAATATAAGTCCTGTTCAGTTATACAGGAAATTGGTATGGAGGCAGTCCCTGGACTGTTGTGAAAGGAAACGGTTATAGACTACTCAGGGGAAAGAAGACACATTGTGATTTCAGAAAAAAGGAAGAAATTTGATACACTAAAAGAATGACCTTCCCAGAAAACCTGGAAACTATATGCAGAAACATTGTAACCTAAACCAAAGTACTCAGTCCCCCAACTTTCACTGATAAGAACCAAGAATTTGTAAAAAAAAAAAAAAAAAAAAAGTTGCTACAACACCATCATGTCTATCAACTGAAGAATATACTATTTTACCAACTGCATTTACCTCAGCCTTTCCAGTTCCTAACTACCCCATATCATCCCTGACTATTAAATAAAATCTTTATTATTGTTCACAGTTACACAGTCCCTAGTGCCATTTCAAGGGATCTAAAAAGGAGGGCTCCTGTTTTCTCCTGACAAGTTTCTGAGCTGGGCAAGAGCCAAAGTAGATTTTGTCAAAAGGTGAGAAATTCAGATTTATAAAACCGCAAATATTATCATGCTACTGGGGGCTAGCTCAGTACCTGAAGGGAATTAAGACTTTTTGAGGGGAAAACTCTGCCTCACATTGGGGAGAATAACAGGGGGTCCATCATAGTACCAATAACAATTTATTTATTTAGTACTTTTTAAAAATCTCATCCTTCAAGGAGTTTAGGGTAGTGTATATTATTCTTTCCTGCTCCATTTTATACTCACCAACAACCCAGTAAGGTTAGACTGAGAAAACATGATGGGCTCAAGATTACCCAGCAAGCTTCATGGCAGAGTGGCACTTTCTCTACCCCAAATATTCTTTACTTCTTCACTGCAACATCTGTTAAGGAATCATTGTCAACATTATATGTATCTCAGTATAGAAGAGAATGTAGTAGTGTCTTTAACTTCCAAAGTAGCATTTTGAGGTAGAAGTGTTTCAAGATTACCCTATTTTCCATTGTTTCTGAAGCCAGTACTTTTTGGTTGCACCTGAAATGTATTACAATTTTATTATCAAGTATTAATCTCTTTGAAAAAAGTGTTTAAAGATAAGTTGTAGCGATAAATGGGATTAAAACGGATGTCCTTTTTCATTTCCCTTTGAACCTTTCTTATTAACTTTAGTTAATACCATAGCTCTATATGATCTTGGACAGTGGTAGCCAGCTTATGGCATTTGTCAAAAAGTATTAAAGACATTCTGTTGTGCAGCATAGTCCATAAGCAGTGGCATACGTACATACCCCACTGTCCATCTTGGTTAGAGCCAGCCCAAGGTTTTTTGGTGCCCTAAGCTATCTATGATTTTGGTGCCCCCATTCAAGAGAAAGAAAAGTGTGGTCTAGAAGGAATGTCTTACTTAACCAGTCATTCAGAATGAACAATTTAAAAACAGTTAAGCTTTCCAAAAGCCCTCTGTGTTCCATGATGGCAGCTATAGAAGACCATAGTCAACAGATATGGGGATTCAAGAAGACAGTAAGCGCCAAGCTTCTCTTCAAGCCAGTAGAGGAGACTCACCATTTGGGGCATGCTCAAAATCTGGTACCTGAGGCAATTGCCTAGGTTTGCCTACTGGCCAGGCTTGGTTAGGGTTTTTGTTTGTGTCAGGGAGCAGACAGTAACAGAGTGCAAGAAAGGGAGGCAGATTTGTGGGTGCTTATGCTCCTGTCCGTAAATAACACACTCGCTTGGGATGTCTGTGTTGAAACTGATCACCCATTCTGGACATCAGAAACTGCTGCAAACAGGTATAAATTGTGAGATGAATTTATATTCCACTTAAAAGTTACTTTGGGTGAAAGACAGTGAATGCTTTGCACATCAATTATTACAAAAGTTGAATTTAGAAAAGTGACCTTAGAAGAAACAGGGTTTTAAAAAAAATTTACTTGGTTCATAAATTTATTCGTGATGTTTTGAAAAAAAAATGCCACAAGGCATAGTACAATAAAATAACAATATATTCCTTAGCTCTCTTTTTGAGTGATCTGAAACTGTCATGGTCTTCCAGCAGCTTTGTTGCAGTGCACTGGTTCTCTCTGTGGGTTTGGATTAGACTGAATGATCTCTTCCAAATCTATGGCACTTTTCACAAGCAGCATCCCTCTCAAATACTTAAATTACACCCTACCCTTCTGCCACTTGCAATTTGACTGGAAATACTTCAATAGCTATAATGTAGATCCTGTTCAAGATGGCTGACAAGTTAAATGATTAGTAAAGGCGCCATCAGATGTGTAACCTGATCCTATATCTACTAGAAAGTTATCCCACAGAGATCAATAGGGCCTACTTATGAAGAGGAATGCTTTTAAGGCATTTTTAGCAGGATTAATGAACAATCACTTGGATTCTAGTATACTTAATTTTCAACAACAAAATAGCCTACAAGCATATCAGAGTACCCTTTCATTTCTGTTTACTTCTAATAAATCCGTTCTCTCCCATTGAAGCAAATGGAACATAATTTAACTGCATAAAGCAAGACTGCAGAATAAATATTGTCTTCATTCTGAGTGTGAAGCAATAACTGCCTTGCCTTTTGCAGATCACACTGTGGTAATTTTGAGAGCTATTCATTAAAGCATAATTGTAATAATTCTTGTATTTTGATATGTGCAGTGTAAAACTAAGTAGAAAACAGAGACTGAGCAACAGGAATAACAAGAGGAAGTGTTTTCAGATAGATGGATAGATACCATTAAAATGCAACTCTAATTCATGCTGCTGTTGCTCCCGGCAAAACAATGAGACAGAGGAGGTTCTTGACTCACAGGATAATCCTATCTTTGAGTTAACACCTGCTGGGCAGGATACTATCACCCTTAAGCTCCCTTTGTACTGAAGGCACAAAAAACACTGTAGTTCTGACAGCACAAAGAGAAAAAACAGATGATTCTGGGTCCTTGCTGAGAAGAAGCAAACAGTATCCTGTACTCATTCAGGAGTTAGTTTTAGCAGCAATATGGAAATCTGTAGCATCATTCTCAGACACAGGGAACTTGCAGACAGAGAAAGTTTGACAACCTCTTTCCTTGCAGATCTTATTCTCCAACTGATGCAGTTCAAAAAAGGCTATGATTTTTAAAATCTGTGTCTGGTCTTATTATGTTTGACAGATTGGGAAGCAGCTCATTACTTACCTCAAATGTCTCTAGGATGGGGCACAAACCACTGAGCAGTGGGAAATATGTGTGCCTTAATCCAATCTCAGCTATAATTGCCCTGTTACTTATTCACCTTCCAGGCAACTAACCCGCAACCCCCACCCTCTGTCTACCTATATGTAATGGTTGAGGAAATTCTACTTCACTGTATCTGAAAAAGTGTGCTTGCACAAAAAAGCTTATATCTTGGAGAAAAAAAATGTTGGTCTTAAAGGAGCCACTGGACTCAAACGTTGTTCTGCTGCTTCAGACCAACACGGCTACCCACCTGAATCTCCGTTTCCTGTTAATTAACCAGTTTTTACTCCACAAGAGAACTTGTCCTCTTATCCCATGACTGCTGAGTACTTTCTGTGTCAATGTGAGAAGAAAAATGGTAGGCAGGTAATTTATATCTACTCAGGAAGGTGGGTAGGACTGAGTCATTATCTTGTAGCAGTTTCCCAGGCTGTAACATGCTAGTGGAGGAGCTTTTCTGAGGAGGTTCTTTTGCATATGGATTGGCTGTTAAAATTCTAATCTTATCTGTAGTGCTGTTGTAAAATGTAGAACATTTTGTGCTTTTCACGTCTGGAAACTATGCCCTACTTATTTTTAAACTCTCTTCTTTCCTGTTGAAATTGTGTTTATGTTTATGAATTTCTATGGCTTCCCTGTGTAATCTGACATGGTAACTGGATGTGTTGTCCAGCATTTCAGTGTCTTGGAATCAGGGCCGGTGCCAGGTGTTTTTGCACACTAGGCGAGGCTACCTTCTGGCACCCCCCCCCCCCATGCACCCACTGTTCCATGCCCAGAAAATGACAAAAAACCTCCAAAATCTCCAGCTAAACTGGCCTGGAGAAAATTGCATTGTGACCCCAAAGTGGCAATCAGCATTTCCCTGGGCGTGTAAGAAAGGGCCATGAGAACTAAGCACTAATGCTACCCTTCCTGCCCTCCCTCTCATAATCTGCCAAAGTTCACAGAAAAATCAGCATTGCAGTCAGATGGCCATCTAACCTCTGTTTGAAAACTTGCCAAGAAGGAGAGCCCACCACCTCCCGAGGAAGCCTGTTCCACTGAGGAACCACTCTAACAGTCAGGAAGTTCTTCCTAAAGTTTAGCCAAAAACTCTTCTGACTTAATTTCAACCCACTGGTTCTGGTCTGACCTTCTGGGGCAACAGAAAACAACTCTGCACTAGCCTCTATATGACAGCCCTTCAAGTACTTGA
Source organism: Lepidodactylus listeri (assembly GCA_029233225.1). Taxonomy (NCBI): domain Eukaryota; kingdom Metazoa; phylum Chordata; class Lepidosauria; order Squamata; family Gekkonidae; genus Lepidodactylus; species Lepidodactylus listeri. The sequence goes on along the minus strand of JARCFY010000001.1, from coordinate 108,185,769 downwards.
AGATGATTATCATATCACCTCTCAGTTGTCTCCTCTCCAGGCTAAACATACCCAGCTTCTTCAGCCTTTCCTCACAGGGCTTGGTCTCCAGACCCCTCACCATCTTTGTTGCCCTCCTCTGGACACATCCCAGCTTGTCTATATCCTTCTTAAATTGTGGCACCCAAAACTGAACAGAATACTTTAGGTAAGATCAAGCCCCCGAGATGCAAGCCTGCCTTTAATGCACAATGCAGTTCCATGAAGAACAAATTGGAACTACAATTTTGATTGGCATCACCACTGACAAACCTATAATCAAGGCCATTGGATGCCAAAGCATGTCCTGAAGTTTGCATTAACATCAGCTATTGCAGCTACAAGAAAGAGCCACCAAGGAGGGGCTTTGGCTCAGTGGTAGATCATCTGCTTGGCATGCAGAAGGTCCCAGATTCAATCCCCAGCAACCCCAGCTCAAAGGAGCAAGTAGTAGGTGATGTGAAAGACCTCTGCTTGAGACCTTGGAGAGCTGCTGACTGACCTTGATGGACCAAAGCTCTGATTCAGTACAAGGTAGCTTCATGTGAATGTGATAATATCCCAGAGCACTGCCAGCAACAAAGAGGAGATGCAAGTTGGTAAAACACAAATAAGGCTCTGTAGGGTGTGAAGGCAGTTTTCTCCAATTGAAGGACTTCAAAGAATGGGTGGAGAGAACTCTACATCAGACCATGGAGGGCTGTTTCCAGTTAGAGAAGACAACACTGAGCCATATAATTCAAAGATAGATTTGTATTTCACTATGTTCAGGGATACTTGCATTGCCTGGATATTTCCCCCACAATAGGCACACAAATGATCCATCATTAAATCATCTCTCTCACAGAAAAGTATGTCTGACCCTAGATTAGGACACAGTCTGAGATTTACCACAGAGGACGGGATTATTTCAGCTTTCCCAGCCCATCTAAATTCTCATGAAAACAAATGAATTCTGGGGAGGGTGATATTTTGTGAACTGCCAAGTGGACCTGAGATGATCTAGCAAAGCCACCTAAGATACTCACCAGGTGGACTCACAGCCTCAGTGTTCTGTGGGTCTTGGGTAAGACTAAGCACCATCTGTAAAACCCACCAGTTTTATAAATAAAATATTTGAGCACCTACCTATTGATCTCTCTCCTTCATTAACTGTGTGGAGCAATGGACCTTTCTCTGCTTCTAACCAGGATATCAGGTCCAGTTTGGGAACTCCTTTCAACAAAAATAAATACGCCGATTTCTTACAAATATAAAATATTTAGGTATTCCTGACGGGTTTTTCCAGTGCTACTAAGTATAGCTGGAGTCTCAGTGAGAAAGGTAGGCTATAAATAAAATAAATAAAAATATAATTCCAAACAGTGGTGGAAAGTGCCATCAAGCTGCAGCTGACTTATGGAGATCCCATAGGTTTTTTAAGGCAACAGCCGTTCAGAGGTGGTTTGCCAACCCCTGTGACCCTGGGCTTCCTTGGGGGGTCTCCCATTCAAATACTAACCAGGACCAACCCCTCTTTGCTTCCAAGATCTGATGAGATCTAGCCTGAGCTATTCAGGTTAGGGTGGGAAGGAGACAGGAAGACAAGCTCTTATAAATTCCTGCCCACAAGTGGGTTAGGGCTGTGAGGCCCCAGAAGGGTCAGTGTGCCGCTTTTAGACCCACTGTTTCCCACTCAGGAATGTTGGATTCACATGCAGGGAGGAAGTGATCTCCAGCTGCCTGCCTCCCCACTTTGTCTAGGAATTCGGAGTTGCTCTGCCTGGGGGGGGCTTGCTTTTTTCAGGGGGGGGAGCAGCTGCATGATCTCGGGGTGACCCTTTCCACCAGGAGGGGGTTTCTCAGCACCATGTTTTTGCTAATAACTGAAGAGAGTATATTAGAAAGCCTAAGTTAGTTTAAGACTAGACTAATAGAAGAGCAGGAGGGATCATTCCATCTGGTCAATGACTATAGATCAAAACAAAGCAAAGCCATCCAAGAAACAGACAAATACACTGGAATTTTTATTTTTTTTAAAATCAAGAACACTAAAACCAGTAGAATAATAAAAAGGTGCATTGCAACCAAGAATGATTCAGACCTCCTGGCACTGATCCAGAGAGGAGGGGACAGATCCCAAAGATCCCCCAATGTCATTCGGATGATCTGCCAGCCTGGAGGGACGGACTAAGAAGGTTGCTGGCAGCAGCGTTGCAGAGCAATGCAAGCCAGGTGTCCGCATGGTGGGAGGGGAGGCGGCTGCAGTGGAGATAGCCTCACCGGCAGCTTCTTCCTTTGTTTGCTCCTCCCTGCTCCTGAACAAAAGGGGGAGGGAAAAGTGCACCAGAGCCAGGCTGGGAAATAATGGGAAACACACACCCCAGCTTTACAGCAGCATCTTTCAGCTCTCCTCTCCCCCTCCGCCCCACACGGGAGGGGAAGGGTGCTGCTTCAGTGTGTTGGATCTGAAGCCAGGCATTGCGGAGCAGCTGCAGAGGGGCACTGGGGCTCTGCTGCAGCAAGAGCACTCTTCCCCACAGCCAGCCCTGCAGCCAGACACGGGCCACGGTCAGCACACGCCAGCCCCGCATTCTAGTACCAGGCAGCGTTGGCGCGCTGGAACACCTGGAAGATAGCTATGCCATTCACCTCCTTCTCCTTGCCACTGCCCTTGTCCTGCTCCCGATGGCTGCTGCGCAGCACCACCAGAGCCAGCGAGCTCAGCACCAGTTGCCGTGGAGAAGGAGGAGATGGCAGCATCCTGGTGGGGAGAGAGGGGTGGGGTTCCTTGGCAGGCCAGGAGCAGGCAGCTCAGCCTGCAGCCCTATGTTCAGGAGAGCTGCACCTGCACCAGAAGTTGCCCCGCTCCTCCCTTGCCCAGGCATCCGGAGAGAGGGCCGTGGAAGGGGCGCCTTTTCAAACTGAGGGAGTGGGGGGACTTCCGGTGGCACCTGAAGGCAATTGCCGCTTGAACCTTAAGCTCCATCTCTCCCTCCCCTTACCAATTGATTCAACAAGTCAGAAACAATTTTTTTGCTGACCTACTACATGGAGAAGAACAAAGGAACCGAAACCTCACAAAACACAAAGAAAATGAAGCCGAACAAGGACCAAATGGTAAAGCAATCTCCAACTCTGATAGCCCCAACACAATCTAAAATGGCGACCAAAAAGAGCGTGGGAGACTTGAAGTCGAAACTAGTCACCTCAGATGAATTTAATAGAGCTCTATCTAATCTGGAAAAAAACTTTCTGGAACAAATGTCTAAAATGTTTAAGCCTGTCTATGATCAGCTTGATTTAGTGCAACAAAACTTAATGGAAACTAAGAAAATTGCTGAGGGGGCGATGACTAATAGCATTGCAAATCAAAACAACATACAAACCTTGCAGCTTACTGATGAACTCTTAGCAGAAAAGACGATGAGGCTAGACCTTTCAGTGTGTCAAAATAATTTAAAACTTAGAGGGGTGGGTGAGAAAGCTGAAGGCAATGAAGATTTAGCGATGCACATTTCAAAATGGCTCCTTCAACAAGTGGGAACAGAAGAGGACATCTTTCCAGTGATCGTTAAAACGTACAGGCTCGGATCCACAAATATCTTGAAAACAAGACTTTCAAGGGATATCATGATCACTCTGTTAGATCTTCGTTATAGAAAAAGGATTCTTAACACAGTGAGGCAACATAGTCATCTTAACTACAAAGGAATTGATATAGAGATTTTCCCAGACCTGCCCTAAGAGGTTTTACAGAAAAGGCAGGAACTCAACTCAATCACGATGCAACTTCTTGAAGCAGACATTAAATATTCCTGGTTCTCACCCCTTATTCTCCAAGTTAATTACAAAGGAAAAGTCCACAAAATAACAACTGTGGAAGAAGGATTTTCTCTACTTCATTCCTTAGATGTGGATCTCCCAATGGATGTCAGTAAACGTTCCTGCAAAAGACGACTGTCATCCTCCTCACCCCTGCCACAAGAAGCTCGATAACAACAGCAATGTTTAAACAACACCTTGGAACTAACTACCTGAAGATCAAAAACAATCGTGGATAATAACTGAACTCCCTTGATTTCTATTCTTAAGAATAACGCTTCAATCTGGTTTGTTTATAATGCAAATAGACTTTTTTTGTAGATTTACTGCTTGGTAATATGTTAAACGGTTCCTTGTTCAAATGTTCATAGTTCTTAACTATTTTATTGTTACTTGTTTTTGAAATGAATTGATGTTCTGAATTTCATTAGCTTTATTAGGTATTAGGTAAGGTAAGCGGGGGGGGGGGGGGAAGTGTTGCAAGGCTCCTAAAGGAAGACACTGGGAAAGGACAAAAGATACAAAAGTATATCCTAGTCTCCCGAAATTATAAAACCATTTCGTGAGATAGTAGAGCCTGTTAAATCTTAACACATGTAATCTGATTAAATAATTAATGGAATTAATTTTGGGAAATTAATTATTTGTACAATTTACAAATTAACAATCAATTAATTACATACTAGATGATTACATCCTATTGTTCTGCTACAAAACTTTTATCTTATTCACAGCATATTGCTTTTAAAAATTAATTAGAGGGATCATTAACTGTACCTAATTTACTTGATTTCGATTTTAGAGCTTATTAGCTAATCATTCCATTCATAATAATTGAAATTTACTGAAGAAACTTATTCATTTTCCTTTGGAATAAGAGGAAGTGGTTAACAGTAATCTATTCTGTTTATTGGGACTAGTTCTCAACAGCACACTCTTGTGGCAAAAAGTTATAATGACCTAGGAGCATTTCATTGCTGCTCATTCAACACATTCTGATTTACTTGCAGTTAGTTTTATATCGAAACTTATTATAGATCTACAAATACTGTACCAATATTAGACTTGAATTATTAGATAGTCCTGAGAATTACTTTATTTATTCAAATTAGTTTTGTTATTACTACTATTTTTAATTATTGTACTTTAGAAAATCCTTTTGAAAATGTCAGATGACATCATCATAGTCTCAACTAATGTCAGGGGGTTGGGTAATAACTTGAAAAGGAGATGGGTCCTTACTAATATTCTGAAATTGAAACCAGCTATTGTATTCTTACAAGAAACCCATTTTAAAAATTCCAATACCTTGGTTTTCAAAACTAACAAATTTCACTCTCAATTTTCAGCAGCAGGTACATCCAAAGCACGTGGAGTAGCAATTCTTCTTGGTCAAAATCTTCGTTTTGATCTCACAGCAAAACAGCAGGATTCAGTGGGCAGATTTCTTTTTCTCAAAGGCTATCTGGAAGGCAGATTAACCACCCTTGCAACACTGTACGCTCCAAATGATAGTCAGGTAAACTTTTTGGAACACACTTTGCAGGCCCTTAAATATTTTTCTGAAGGTGATATCATTTTAGGGGGGGGATTTTAACCTTATAATTGATCACACTCTAGACAAGTCTCAACACAAATCCTCCACTCAGAGAGGTCTAAATCGATACACCAAATTAGCAAGCTTAATTGAGGAACACAATCTCACTGATATTTGGAGAATGGTACACCCCATGGAAAGGGAGTATACCTATTTTTCAGATTGTCACAATACCTATTCATGCATTGATATGATTTTGCTTTCTGAATCTTTACTAAACAGAGTAGTTCATTCTCACTTAGGGCCTTTTCAATGGTCCAATCACGCATGGTGAGACTGTAAATTGTCTCCATACGAATATACAAATAAATATAAACAATGGTCTTTAAATACTTCTTTATTAAACAATCCTGATCTTAGAACTGAAATTATACAGGAATTAAAACAATACTTTCAAGAAAATGATAATAATGAGGTCTCTTCAACTATCTGCTGGGATGCCATGAAGCCTACAATCAGGGGAAAATTCATTTCCATAGCCACTCAGCTGAAAAAACAAAGACAAAAATTACTCTCAGACACTCTAAATACTATTAGAGATTTGGAAAATAGACACAAAGATACAGGCTCCAAACAGATTATGAAGAAATTACACTTAGTACGTAAGATGCTGGCATTATTAGAAATGTCTAACATTAAGAAACAACTGATTTTCACAAAACAAAAATATTGGTTAAAATCACTCAAAAACCTTAAACTACTTTCTCATAAAGTAAAGGAAAATCAAAATCAAATCAAAGCGTTAAAATCTAACTCAGGTCAGGTATTCACAAACTCCAACAAGATACTTTCAATCTTTGAAAACTTTTATTCTGAACTCTCTGCAGTTCAACCTATTGATAAGGAAATTTTCCAGAAAGAGATCAAAAATTTTCCTATTCACTCAGAACTCTGCCACCATCACACATCTCTAATAGAGGAACCTATAACATCTGAAGAGGTCCTACAAGCAATAAAAGCTTTAAAAACAAATAAATCTCCAGGCCCAGATGGCCTTCCTGCAGAGTACTATAAAACATTTGCAGCACACCTAATACCCTCTCTTACCCTCAAAGCATTCAACCACACACTAGACTCGGGAAATACCACCCTCATGGAAACAAGCTACGACAGTAGCTATTCCCAAACCATGAAAAGATCCACAACTGCCCTCATCATATCATCCAATCTCCCTTCTAAACCAAGACATGAAATTATTCACATCAATTTTGGCTAAACGCAGCAATACTTTTATATCTCGTTATATCCACCCTAATCAGGTAGGTTTCATACCACTAAGGGATTTGGCAGACAACACTTACAAAACACTCAACATACTCCATCATAGCAAACATCATACCTCTATGGCTTTTCTCTCATTGGACGTAAAAAAAGCCTTCGACACAGTTTCTTTTTACCACCTTTTTTCAGTTTTAAAACAAATGGGATTTGGCCCTAAATTCATTCGCACAATTGAACACCTATATGAGACACCGACTACAAATGTAAAAGCAAATGGATGCAGATCCAAAACTATATCTTTAGGGAGAGGAACGAGGCAAGGCTGTCCCCTCTCTCCTCTACTTTTTGCAATGGCTGTAGAGCCACTGGCACATGCAATCCGTTCAAACCCTCTCACTGAAGGAGTCAAAATTAACAATAAAGAACACAAAATTACACTATTTGCCGATGATATGCTATTATATCTAACTCAGCCATCCAACTCCATACCTGAACTGATCACACTCTTAAATAAATTTGGTGCTGTATCAGGATTAAAGGTTAATAGTACGAAATCTCAACTTTCGCCAATAAATATCAACCCTGAAGAATGTGTACACCTTCAGAAAAACTTTAATTTTGAATGGGTCTCCCCTCACATGTCTTACCTAGGCATCCGTTTCAATGACAACATCTCCAAACTAATGCAACTGAACCATAATGCTATTCATTCTGAAATATGCCAACTGATTTTTAAATGGTCCAATTAAACTTATCATGGGTGGAACATTTTCACCTCATCAAGTCATTTATTTTACCAAAGTACCTTTTTCTGTTCAGGGCTATTCCTATAACTATACCTACAAGTTTACTTAAAAAATGGCAAACAGTACTATGGAAATTCTTATGGAATGAGAAAAGGGCTAGGATCAGCATGCATGTTCTTCGCAGACCGAGATCAAAAGGAGGTTTTGGTCTTCCAGATCTGAATACTTATCACAAAGCCACTTTTCTAGCCAACATAATCAAACTGACAAGAATCACCACTCCCCTTGACTGGATCACTTTAGGCCAAGACATGCTTTTACCCTGCTCACTGGACTCCTTAATTTGGGACTCTAAACCGATCACACAGCTCACAACTACTGATGGCTGCTTTGGAATATGAGAAGGACTAGCACTCATAGAATGCAACACACATTATAAAGAAAAAGTATGAAGAGAAACTGATCAATACACTTAGCAGCTCCATTTCAACATCAAATCCATGTATTTAAATGCACCAAACTTTATACTGGATTGCTAGGGATGGACCCAAATTGGCTCACAAACAAAAGTTTGTGATGAACTTTGGCTAGTTCATGGTTTGTGAAGTGAAGTTCATGGCAGGTGAACCAGCATGAACTTTCCACGAACTTTCAAGCAGTTCATGGAGATTCATGCTGGTTTGTGAATGGATACATTTCCAGACAGACTGTCTCCGCTCAAACAAAATGTTTACCAAACTTCAAAGCAACAAGGGGGCGGAATTCTCCAGCCTTAGAAGCACTGTTGAAAATTCCAAACTAGTCATGTCACTTTCAAGAGGGCCCCCCCCCCTTGTCTGCCTTTCTTTGTGCTCCCTTCTCATTGCCCTTTTGCTTGGATTTGTGACTCTGCTTAGAGATCAGTCCTTTTAAGCTTGCAGTGCCAATGGCACTGGGTTCTGCTGGGCATTCTGTACACTGAGCTGGTTATGCTGGACTTGAAAAAAATGCCCGCCCCTTCAGCTTGTACTGCAGGGATTCCCTGGTTTGACATTAGTCCTCTTTTACTTGCATTGCCACAGTGGCACTGAGTTCTGCTGGGCGTTCTGTACACTGAACTGTTTGTGCTGGGCTTGCAATCTCCCCCTTGCTTGGAGAGTGATTCTGTGCTTTACGTCAGTCTTGTTGAGCTGGCATTGCCACAATGGCACTGGATTCTGCTGGGCACTCTTTGATTGTACTGGTACTGCTGGGCATTCTGTGCATTACACTGGTTTTGCTGGACTTGCAAAAATGCCCTCCCACCACCTTCAGTTTCTACTGCAGAGATTCCTTGGCTTGACCTTAGTCCTGTTGGGTTTGCAGTGCCACAGTGTCCCTAGTTCTGCTGGGCTTGCACAAATGGTCCCACCATCACCTTTAGTTTCTACTGCAGAGATTCCTTAACTTGACCTTAGTCCTGTTGGGTTTGCAGTGGCACTGGTTCTGCTGGGTACACCAAACTGGAGATAACTGAGATGCAGAATCAGTGGTTCTTCCATATGATATGATTTGGTGTAGTGGTTGACTCTAATCTGAGAGAACCAGGTTTGATTCCCCACTCCTCCACTTGCACCTGCTGGATGACGTTGGGCAAGCCATAGTTCTAACACAGCTGTTCTTGAAAAAGAGCAGCTTCTGTCAGAGCTGTCTCAGCCCCACCTACCTCACAGGGTGTCTGTTGTGGGGAGGGAAAGGGAAAGGAGTTTGTAAGCCACTCTGAGACTCCTTCAGGTAGTGAAGGGCAGTTATAAATCCAATCTCTTCTTCTTCTATCATCCATGAGCTTTCTCATGTCTTGTGTGTGTTTGTGTGCTTGTGCTTTTTACTATTGCTAAGGGAGAGTCATAAGCCTCTGTCTCTATTCTCCCTATGTCTGCAAGGCAGGGGAACTGTTTATTATTGGATGGGGGGAAAGCCTGTACCTCTACCTCTATCCCCCTACCTTTAAGCACTACCTTTGCCTCTGTCCCCTGAAAGACAGGCAAGCTATCACAATAATCAGAGAGAAGCCTAAGGTTTTTTTTTACCTATATCCCTTCTCCTCAGTCTGTATGTAAAATTCCTATAAGAGAGAGCCTCTGTTTCTGTCTCCCTCTGAATCTGTCCAGCCTGCCTACCTACAGAACCTTTGCCCCTGCTTAGCAGATCTAGCCCCAAGAGAAATTATTCATGTAAATACAGTTTACGCAAATACACAACCCAAGATTACAAGGTGGAAGTGAGCTCATGCAATGAATGGCAGAATGATGGACTAACTGTTCTTATAGTACAATGTCCTAGTCACGCATACCCCTGCTGAGTCACTTTCTTCTCTCACTGCCCCCTCTTCCCCACTGTATAGGGAAATGAAACCAGACAGCCATGTGCCAGAATAATTGTCAAATTGTCAAATTTGGTTACTCATGGATATTAGAGATACTTAAGATTTGGAGGATTTACAATATTTACAGTTGGCATGTTCCAGGTTAGAATAGTTAAATCCTGATTGTACATCCTTATATGACAAAAAGATGTCCTAGTTAGCATTTGTTCTCTGACCCATGGTTTTCTTTTTTATATATAGACATCTTGGTAAAGAGAACACATTTGAGCACTACTGTCTTATAAATCATGCCATGCTAATTTGGTAGGTGGTTTTCACAGATACTTGAAATGAATTATAGGATTTTCACTATGGTGCCAGAAGGACAGCATATTTTGTTATTTGGACCTATAATGACTTCCATTTTTTAGAAGAACTTTTCTTTCTTAAGCTTGTTGCTATGACAACGTTACCTGTTTTTTTCTATATTTCCTGGAACCAAATTATAAAGTTCCTTTGTAGAACTGAAGTTGGCATTGTCTGATCCTTATTCAGAAATCTGTCCTTAAAAAAATTAGCTTGATCCCAAGTAGAAAAGTCCCTTTTAGAAGGACAAAGTGTAGCACTGATTCCACCCCCCCCCCCATCTCAGTAATCTTTGGACCCCTCTTACCCTTTCCAGTCCTCTGGACCAAAGAAATGTATTATTATCCAGTATAATGTTAGATTGATTTATAATTGCTATTCTTCAAAATACAACACACCATATCAGAATGTTCGGAGGTATTCTTTGTGTGTTGTGGACCTATGAAAAATAGTAAGTATGCCATGAGTATAATTCCCATTCATTAAAATCAGTGGGAGTTTGCTGTTGGCTTCAATGAGATGTAGATTGCAGTCTATGTTGTTACAGCATCCTTTCCATACTTCAAATGCATTTGCAAAGGTGGACGTGCATTTTCTCATCCAATTATCAAGATGCGCAGGGAGCAGTTATTTATCTGCTAACATGATGTAACAGGTCTGTGGTACAGCGAGTTTGCTCTTCCACTTTTTTAAAAAATTAAATGATGTCTTCATTTGTCTGCAGATAATAACTACTCCTACTCTGCTTTTATAAAATTACATCTAATTGAATTTGGATGTTTATCTTAGAATAGATTATGTTGTACTTAAATCAAAATTAATGTCCAAATCATAGATGTTACTAAAGCAGGGCAGAATGTCTTGCTGCTGTTGGGGAGTGGATTGCAACAGCCACTATACCCAGTTACACTGCGGTGTCTCAAAAGGTTGTTGTACAATGCAGACTTTATTAGAGCAGCAGGTCAGGGATGAGATGGAGACAGGACTGTGAAGGGCTCAGCCACTGTGACATCCTAAAGGCTCTTCATTCATTATGAAATCAACAAATCCATTTGTCAGTGAAGTCCTGGTCTTTGAAGTTTTGGGAGCCCTGTTCTTACAAAAGAATGGGTAGCAATTTGAGGTGATTGTACCATATTTCTTAAGCCTAGGATGCTAGATAAATTTCCATCAGTGCAAGGCATTCTTCACTGAGACAGCAAATAATTTCTGTAGGGTCAGGGAAGGCTGCAGTTCAGCAGATACTTGCTCAAAAGGAAGCTCTATTGATTTTAGTACAGTAGTAGATCAAGGGTGAACCATAAAAAAATGTAAAGACTTCAACATTTTTCATCTGTTTAAAAGACAATCATGGTGGCTAATAATCAACAACCTCTGAAACAATGACAGTATATCCAAATAAATGCAGTATATCCAAACAAATGCAACAAATCCAGCCATAAAACTATCAGTAGTTAATAACAGATTATTAGTGCCCTAACTACTTTGTCTACTTGCCATTAAAAGCAGTTAAACAGGAGAGACACTGCGCCATTACCTATAAAATGTTAAAGTGGTGTGTGTGTGTGAGGAGATACAACAGTGACTTATGCCATCAGGTGCCAGCAATACCCTTCCACTCTCTACATTAAACAAACAGGCCAGTCCCTTCAGCAAATAATTAATGGACATAAGTCTGACATCAGAAACCACAGTATTAAAAAATCAGTGGGGGAAAATTTTAGCCTTCCAGGACATTCAGTTGCTGACCTAAAAGTAGCAGTTATCTTACAAAGGAATTTCAAAGGGTGATTAGAAAGAGAGGCTGCTGAATTGCAACAAATGAAGCTTAAGACAATGCATCCACCTGGATTGAATCGAGACCTAGGTTTCCTGTCTCATTACCAATGCTGATTTATCCATGCCTACTACCTCTCTGCATATCACACCTAATCCAATCACACCTTCTATTGTCATTTGCCTGCTAATGTAATTTGGCATCTGAAATCTCTTCACTTTCCAATATATAGGACAGATGGACTTACATTCTAGATGTATCTGAAGAAGTGAGCACTGACTCATGAAAGTTAATACTGTACCACAAATTTTGTTAGTCTTTAAGGTGTAACTTGTGAAGGCAGGGATACTTGGAGAAGAGCCTCTGATGTAGATTTTAAATTAGGGCTGGGTTCAAATGAGAAGAACAAGTAGTTCTTAAGATATAATACAAATCCAAACACATGCCTACCCAGTAGGACAATGACAACTAGGTAGATGAGCAGGCATCTAAATTTTCAAAAATGGCTAAAATCCATTGGAGGGTGTCCATCCTTTAGATTGTTTTAGCTCCAATGGAATCATCAGTAATGTGCATCATTGAAGCAATAAGATATTCCTTGTCTGACTAGTGTGGTAATACCACTGCCAGCAGTTTTTTACTCACTTAGCAGGAAACCCTGCTACTACCACCCCCTTCTGTTAAGTAAAACAGCTGCACATGTCTCATATAGATAGAGTAAAAGTACAAGGACACTCTTTCAGTTCTCCAGAACTGCTTTGACCTTATAGAGGATTCTGTGGCACAGTATTACAGTGCCAACCTTGGTAGAGTTATCAGTATATACAGGGCTGTTTTGGGGCAGGAAAACACAGGAATGGAATTCCGGCTGGCTTCCAAGTTGGCCACACCTACAGCCCTTTCTCAAGTTCCCCAGGCACCTTGCGAGCTGCAGGGCGTCTGGGGAAGCCAATCCAATCCAGGGAGGGAAGGCAGTTTAAACTGCCTCCCCTCCTCAAGTTCTACAAGGGCACCTGGGGAAGCCAATCCAGAAACTGCCTTCCTTCCATTGGGTTCCCCATGTTCCCTGCAAGCCACAGGGCACCTGGGGAAGCCAATCCTGGGAGAGAGCTGCGCGGTCAGGGTGTGTGGCCTAATATGCTAATGAGTTTCTGCTGTTGGGTGTGGCCTATTATGCTAATGTGTCCCTGCTGAGCTTTTTCTACAAAAAAAGCCCTGAGTGTATATAATTCTCAGCATGGTCCCCTCTGTGTTCACTTAGATCCAGAGGCTGGATCCATGAATAGACAAGAGCCTGAGAAAAGCCCCAGGTTCATAGAGAAATCTGAAATCTAAAATTTAAAAAATGATGGGTTAAAACCCCAAAAATAATAAAAGAGAGAAGAAGAGAAGAGATTGGATTTATACCCCACCCTTTACTCGGAGTCTCAGGGTGGTTTACAAACTCCTTTCCCTTCCCCTCCCCACAACAGACACCCTGTGAAGTAGGTGGAGCTGAGAGAGCTCTTTCCAGAGCTGTCCTTGAGGGAACAGCTCTGACAGAACTACGGCTTGTCCGAGGTCATCCAGCAGCTGCAAGTGGATGAGTGGGGAATCAAACCTGGTTCTCCCAGATTAGAGTCCGCTCACTTAACCACTACACCAAACTGGCAGGACCTATACCTTTAAGACATAGATGCCCGCTGATACTTCAGTGGCCATTGTGGGAACTGGTTAAAAAAGATGAAGAAGAGTTGGTTTTTATGCCCAACTTTTCTTTACCCTAAGGTGTCTCAAAGTGGCTTACAATCTCCTTCGCCTCCTCTCCCCACAACAGGCACCTTCTGAGGTAGGTGAGGGTAAGAGAGTTTTGAGAGAACTGTGACTGGCCCAAGGTCACCCAGGAGGCTTCATGTGGAAGAGTGGGGAATCATCCCTGGTTCTCCAGATAAGATCTACCACTCTTAACCACACTAGCTCTCTGGTAGGCAAATACAACAATATTGCCAGCCTTCAAACTTTAGTTTCTGTCACGAAAAGGAAAGGGGTGGGGGAAGAAGTGGGGGCAGGGCCCTTACCAGGGTTATTTTGGTCTTCCAGTCTATGTCTCTTCACACCCTTCTACTTTGGACTCATCAGGGCCAGGGCCATCAGCAACTGCCGGACACTTGCCATCATGCAATTTTCTCCACTCATTCAGTCTGGTGGTGGCTATGACTTGATGCCAACACCTTGCTTGGACCTTGGGGCAGTCTCCACAAAATTCTATGACTTGGCCAGGCCGTGAAAAGGCCACCAGAGAACTTAGCTAAGTGTAGAGTTGCCAGCCCCCAGGTGGGAGTGGTAGTTCCCCCATTTATGGGCTCCAGCCCACCACCAGACAGCTGGCCAGTGGGGGGAAGCCCCATCCCTAACCGCCACAGCTGGGTACAATGTACCCAGTGTGATTATGTCACACAGAAATGACATCATCATGCTGAGGATGTTGATGGTGACACTCTGGTATTTTGGGCAAAACTGTATGGTTACCAAAGAGTTTTGCCCAAAATACTAGAGTGTTGCCGCACAACATCCCTGGTGCGATGACATCATCATGCTGGTGATGTCACATGCGGTGATATTGCCCCCTCCCAGGAAGCTCCCTCCCACCCCACACTGGCAGAAGAAAAGGACCTAGCAACCCTACTGTGACAGACTGTAAGGCTTGTCAGTAAGCGGCAGGGAAGCAAGAGAACTGCTAGATCACATGAATAAGTGGGGGGGCAGGTCATTCAGAATTCTCAGGGAGTTTGGGGAAAAGAGGGGTAGAGAGTTGGCACTTGATAGTTAGGGAGTTAGCCTGTGAGCTCATGAGGGAGAAGGAACCTATGAAGCCGAGTCAGGGGCGTAGACTTTTTAAATCCCCGGGGGGGGGGGCTCTTTCGTGCGCAAAGCGCGTGCGCTTGGGACTATGTCCCCGCCGCTCTCCCCCCTCGCCTCAGGGAGCCGCCGCCGCTTCCCTCCCCCAGGCCATGCCCGCCCGCCTGCCCGCCGCGCTCCCTGCCCCCCTCCCTCCCTCTCCCCGCTCACCTCGGGCGCCGGCGGCCTTGCGGGCCCCCGGCTCCCGCTCCGCCTCGCGCTCGGGGCATGCGGGGGTGGTGCAGATGGAGCGCCCGGTGGCCAGTCAGCCGGCTGTCGCCGCCTCTCCTTCCCCCCCCACCCCAGGGAGGCAGGAGGGCAGGCCGGGAAATTTCAGGGGGGGGGGCTCGAGCCCCCCCGTAGTTGATGCCCATGAGCCGAGTGAAAAAGCAAGCCATTAGTTTTGAGGACAATTTGGGCTAGAGAATGCTCCCTACTGGTCCCCTCTGGAGAGAGAGGTTAGTGATATGAAAGGAGAAATTGAAGAACTCCTTACTATTAACAAAGCTACACACACACTTCTCCAAGGGAACTTGTGAGGTGATTAAGGGAAAAGTCTGGAAAAGTCTGAGAATAGCTAGAATAGCCTCACACGTCAGTTGAGAGAGCCAGACAGAGAAAGTCTTATGTGTAACCACAGATAGTAACCGGAGAAGTGGAATACCAAATGGTCTCAGTATAACAGAGACAATATGTGTCCAAGTTAGAGTTGTATAATTCCTACATATGTTAATTCAAAGTGAAGCACTTATACAAAAAGCAACAGCCTATTCTATGTAAATATCCCACCCCCACTATGTTTATGTGAATAAAGAGTTGTGCATTTTGCTGTTAAAAAGCAGTGGTGCCTGACTTCTTGAGAAGAGTTCATGTGAAGCAAAAGTCCCTGTAGAGGGTTAACTTGTCTAACAACTGAGTTATCCTCCGTTCAACACAGCTGGCTGTCTGCTCAAGGTCAGGCAGAGCCACTAATTAACAACAGAGTGCAGCTGAGGTTGTTGGGTGTTATTCTCAAAATAGGGGCGTTTCTAGTAGTTAAAAGGGAGGAAAGGGCTTCCAACCTGGCAAGTTCTCAGAGTCATACAACTTTCCTCGGTCTAGATCTATTTTCAAGCCATCTAGGAGCTGTGCCAACTTAAAGGTAGAATTATTTGTTTTTTTTCTGTGCTTCTGCAGTGTGTTACTGAATTTTAGGTTTAATTTTAAAACCTCTTTTGCAATTAAAACTTTGATTTTAAAACTTAAAATTTAGTCTGTATGTGATTTGATTCCTGGTGAACTCACGAGGGCGCCTCGCTATCTTGACATGGTGGCAGAGGTGGGATACACACAGAGGACTTGTAACCGAGAGTCTGAAAGGAGTCTAGGGACGAGAAGAGAGGAAACTGAGGCTGCAGGAGTTCAGTCAGATGGTTTGAAAGACCTAATTAAAGCATTTTTGGAATTACAAACTCAGCAGATTAACTTAATGAATCATCATCAAGGACAGAGTTGGGAGAAGAAAAAATTCCCTGTCTTTCATGAAGGTCAAGATCCAATGCGTTATTTTGCAAGCTTTGAATCTGCTTGTGTGGATTATAAAGTGCCAGAACAGGAGTACTTAGGGTTATTACGAGCTCATGTGCATGGAGAACTGGGAAATCTGATGGGTGAGTTGCCAGTTGGATTTCGAGACTATTATGAATTTAAGAAGTTAGCTCGACAACGTTTGGGCTTATCTGAGGAACAGTTGAGACTGCAATTTCGAAAAGCATGCTTGGAGTCTAAAGAAACTTATGTTGCATTTATGGCAAGGCTGCGGAGACTGTTGTATGCTTGGATTGATGCAGCTCAAAGTAACACCTATGTTCAGTTATGTGATTTATTACTGAGGGAGCAGTTTTTCCAGGCACTCAGCCCTGATGTTGCAGCTTTAGTTCGAGCCCGTAATCCATCCTCCTTGAATGACTTGGCATTATTTGCTGACCAACTTAAGTTTCAGTTGAGATATGATTCAGGGAGAACAGGTCCATGGAAATCAACTATGGAAAGGGGAGAGGAGACCCTGTTAAAGAGTGATAAGACGGACTTTGGAGGCCAGCAAAGCTCCACTTTAGCGTGGAATAGCAAGGCAAGAAATACCTCCACTCCTAAGGTAAAATGCCATCTATGTCATGAATATGGACATATCAGGAGAAATTGTCCGAGTTTAAAATTTAAAGAAGCCCCCCCACCATGAGGTATGTGACTGAAAGAGTCACTGAAGATTGGAGGGAGGAAGGGGGAGAGGGATGTGGAGATGAGGAAATTCCCTTAATCACCATGGTGAAGAAAGATAAATCACTTAAGACAGCTGGTATGCAGTTAGACGGTGGGTCTCATAAGAAAGCTGAGCTAAAGATCTTTGAGGGCAGTGTGAATGAAATAGCTGCCTATAAATTGATGATCTCTGCTGATCAAAAACAGTGGTTAAATGAATTACGTGATGACATGGTGATTGTGAATGGGAATAAAGCCTTGAGAGCCTTCATTGATACAGGTTCAGATTTCTCCTCTGTCCCTGAGACTGCCTTAGAGTTCCCAATCCAGTGGTTGGGCAGTATTGCCTTGCATACCTATAATGCTAAAATTGCAAATCAACCTATGGCTCTTGTGAAGGTGCAGTTTAGGAAATTCTCTGGGGAAATCCCAGTTTTGGTGCACTCGGATGGGGACCCAAAGTTTTTGATAGGAGGGGATCTCCTTTATAAAAATGCTATGTGTCAGAAGGAAGAGACCAAGGTTCAGCAGAAAGTGGTAACTCGAAGTCAAGCACAGAGAACAGTAAAGGAAGTGAAGCTTAAAGAGGCTGAATCTTATCTGAGGCAGAGAGAGGATGGAATGTGGACAAATGAGTTGTTAGAAGATGATTCTTTGAGAGGCCAGTTAACAACAAACCCTCCAGCTGTCGTGATGTCTGAGGAGAATGAAGAGACTTCTCCAGCCCTGGAGATGGTACCCTTGGATTATCCCTTTCCCAGGCAGGGAGAGGGGCTGGTAGAAATGTCAGTGGAAGAGAATACTGCAGTTGAGGAAAGAGAGCAGCAGACACTGAAAGGAAACCGGGAAGAGAATGGAACTTTGCAGAAAGAGACTGTGGTGAGTCTTAACTTCACTCTTCCCCACCAGACGTCGGTACCTGACTCAGTAAATACCAGAGAAAAGGAAGTGAAAGATCTTCAAACATCTGAATCCTTCAAGAACTTACAGCGTTCCTGTATATCTCTTGTAGAATGCAGGGCTCAGGCTGAAAAGGAAGCAGGTGTATTAGATGAATTGGGTACATGTAGGTTTGTGTGGAGGAATGACTTACTGTACAGGGAATATCTCCATAAAATGGGCACAAGAAGGACTGAATTAGTGAGTCAATTGGTGGTCCCTAAGAATTATAGAGAGGAGGTTCTAAATGCAGCACATGATTCCCCTTTTGGGGGGCATTTAGGGATAAAAAAGACCTTGGCAAAGGTCTCAGCCTCCTTTTACTGGCCACAGATTCATAAGAGTGTACAGGAATATTGTAGTACCTGTTCAATATGCCAAAAGGTGGGGTATCCACAGGATCATCCTCGGGTGCCACTGAGGCCTTTCCCAGTGCTTACTCAACCTTTTCAGAGAGTTTCAGTGGATGTTTTAGGACCATTGCCCCGAACTCGATCAGGCAAGCAGTATGTACTCTTGATTGTAGATCATGCTACTAGATATCTTACAGCTTATGCACTGGGATCCGTCACAGCCCATAATACAGCAAAGGCTTTGATGGAATTTAGTTCTACCTTTGGATGGCCTGAGGTTATCACTTCAGACATGGGGACTAATTTCACCTCTAGACTTGTGCAAAAGGTTTGTGAATTGGCTGGGGTGAGACATGCCCCTGTATTAGCTCACCATCAAAGTGCGAATGGATTAGTAGAGAGATATGTGCAAACACTGAGTAAAATGTTGAAAGCTTATGCTCAAGAATACTCGAGGGGTTGGGATGAGGCTTTACCTTTCTTGGTGTTTGCCATTAGAGATGCACCCACCGCTAGTTTGGGATGGTATACACCAAATGAGTTAATTTTTGGAAGAAAAATTGCGGGGCCTCTGCAGCTGTTGAGAACTGGTTGGGAAGGTGGTGATATAGAGGAGAATGGGTTAGAGGCCTCTGAATACCTAGCAAAGCTAAAGCAAACTCTAGAGCAGGCTAGGATTACAGCTGGAGAATTTTTAGAACAAATCCAATTTAAACAGAAGGAATATTATGACCAGAAAGCTCGACCTCGAAGTTTAGCTGTAAGAGATAAGGTGTTGCTGTTAAAGCCTGCTCACATAACTAAACTAGAGTCTGCTTGGGTTGGCCCTTTTCTTGTGTTGCAAAGGTTGGAAAGAGATAACTATTTGATACAAGAACTGGAAGGTAAAGGTACTCAGGTCGTTCATATTAATCGTTTAAAATTGTTCAGGGAACGGCCTTGTTGCACATACTCAGTACAAGCCCTGGAGGAGGACTTTGACATGCCAGAGTGGACAAGTGAGGTTGGAGAGAGGAGGGCATTGGAAGAAATACCTACGAATCCATCGTTATCAGAGCAGCAACTGGCAGAGTTGAAGGAAATGTTGAGATGTTTTCAGCCATTATTCACTAACAAGCCCGGTCAAACTAATTTAATTGAACATCATATAGAGACGGGGAGTCAGGCACCCATAAGGTCCAGACCTTACCCTCTAAATGGCCCAATGAGGGAGATAGTTGCAGCCGAAATACAACAGATGTTGAAATGGGGGGTGATCAAAAGTTCACATTCAGATTGGGGGGCCCCAATAGTTATGGTGCCAAAAAAGAAAATAAAGGAAGATGCACCCCTTGAATATCGCCTATGTGTGGACTACCGAAAACTTAATAAATTGACCACTGTAGATCCCTATCCCACTCCAAGAGTAGAAGGCTTGATAGAGGATTTGGCTGGAGCTGTTTATATTAGTACCCTAGATTTGGCCTCTGGATATTGGCAAGTTCCACTAAGTAAGGAGGCTTCAGACAAGACGGCATTTGTGTCTCCTTTGGGCCATTATCAATTTATAAAAATGCCATTTGGACTAAATGGGGCCAGCAAGACCTTCCAAAGACTCATGGATCGAGTTTTGCAAGGCTTGCCTTTTGCAGCAGCTTATCAAGATGATGTTGCTATTTATAGTGCTTCATGGGGGGAACATTTGGGACACATACGTCAGGTCCTACAAAGAATACAGCAAGCCGGACTTACAATAAAGGCTGCTAAATGTCAATTGGGATGCAATCGAGTGATGTATTTAGGACACATAGTGGGGTCAAGGAGTATGAAACCTCAGGAAGCCAAAGTTGCTAGTATTAGGAAATGGCCTCAACCTCGCACCAAGAAGGAGGTGCAGTCATTTCTTGGGCTAGTCAACTTTTACAGAAGATATATTGAGGGGTTCAGCACATTGGCTTCTCCCTTGACTGATCTATGCAGGAAGAAGGCTCCCTTTAACGTGGCCTGGACCCTTGAATGCCAACAGGCGTTCAGTGCATTAAAGGAGCGTTTGGTTCAGGCTCCTGTCATGATTCCCCCTGACTACACAAAACCTTTTGTAGTAAGGACAGATGCCTCTGAAAGAGGTCTTGGAGCAGCCCTGCTTCAAAAGGATGAAGACGGGGAGTTTCATCCTATTGTGTACATAAGTCGCAAGCTTTTGTCTCGGGAGCAAGCGTATTCCACCATAGAAAAGGAAGGTTTGGCCTTGGTATGGGCTCTTACAAAATTGAAACCGTATTTAAGTGGAGTTAAGTTTGTGGTTGAAACCGATCATAATCCATTGTCATTCATTCACAGGATGAAGGGGAATAATGCCCGGATTTTAAGATGGGCATTAAGCCTGCAAGATCTTGAGTTTCAGGTGGTCCACATCCCTGGGAGTCAAAACGTCTTGGCTGACAGTCTGTCTCGACAGGGAGGGGAATGAAAGTATCAAATAGGATGTATGGTGTCAATATGATCTGTATTATAATTATTGTGTTAAGGCTTCCTTTTGCTTATGAAATGTAATAGCTTCAACTATGGCTTGTCCCATAAGTCTTAGCTTTTCGGGGGGCATGTGAAGCAAAAGTCCCTGTAGAGGGTTAACTTGTCTAACAACTGAGTTATCCTCCGTTCAACACAGCTGGCCGTCTGCTCAAGGTCAGGCAGAGCCACTAATTAACAACAGAGTGCAGCTGAGGTTGTTGGGTGTTATTCTCAAAATAGGGGCGTTTCTAGTAGTTAAAAGGGAGGAAAGGGCTTCCAACCTGGCAAGTTCTCAGAGTCATACAACTTTCCTCGGTCTAGATCTATTTTCAAGCCATCTAGGAGCTGTGCCAACTTAAAGGTAGAATTATTTGTTTTTTTTCTGTGCTTCTGCAGTGTGTTACTGAATTTTAGGTTTAATTTTAAAACCTCTTTTGCAATTAAAACTTTGATTTTAAAACTTAAAATTTAGTCTGTATGTGATTTGATTCCTGGTGAACTCACGAGGGCGCCTCGCTATCTTGACAGTTCATATCTGACAGGAGGTATAAACCTGAAGAGACTTGTTGCCCTAAACAGGTTATCTCATGAAAGAACCAGTGATCAGTCATAACCTAGTCAGTGAGTCCAGTTTTAACCAGCCAACTGGCCACGTTACACTTACCTAAGCAACTTGCTACTGTATGATTTTTGCAACTAGGCCAGACTTTCCCCAGGGAAATACTGCCAGGGGGGAAAAAGAAGGGAAACCTGAGAGCAAGTTAGGATTGCCAGCCTCCAGGTGGGGCCTGGGGATCTCCCACTTTTACAACTGCTCTCCAGCTGACAGAAATCAGCTCCCCTGGAGAAAATTGCTGCTTTGAAGGGTGGACTCTATGACATTGTACTATGCTGAGGCCCCTCCCCTCCCCAAACCCCACCTCTCCTGGCTCCACCCCCAAAATCCCCAGGTATTTTCTAACCCGGACTTGGCAGCCCTAGAGGAAGTGTAGTGTAGTGCTTAAGAAAGTCAAAGTAGGATCTGGGAGGCTCAGGTTCAAATCTCTACTCTGGTTACTGGGTAACCTTGGGCCAATCACTCTCTTAACCTAATCTACATGACAGATCTATTGTGAGGATAAAATTGAAAAGAGAATGATGTAAGCTGTTTTGGGTCTCCTTTGAGGAGAAAGGTGGGGGTATAAAAGAAGTAAATTAATAAAGCTGAAGGTGGGGGAGGCAGATAAAAGCAAGGTTGCTCTGTGAGTGGGAAGGAGAGAAGGAAGCAGGGAAATGGAGAGGCTATGTGAGCTGCCAGGAGGAGGAAGAGAGGAAATAATGTGGGTAAGGGGATACAGAGAGAAATGAAGCTAGTCCTTGTGGGTTTCCCACTTGTACCCTTCTAAGTCAGTTTACTTCAGTGGACTTAGAAGGATGTGACTCTTCTTAGGGTAACACTAAGTTCATGCACAGATGCAGGGAAGCTTGAATCATGCATAGGAGATCCACATGCTGCTTCAGGAATATGAAGGCAGCCACCAGGTCTCAGTGTGCAGATAATTCAACTCTGATTCTGTGCTACTGAAGGGAGTCTGGGGGGCAGGGACATGCAGGGATATTGTCAGCATGATGGAAAACTTGGAAGTGCTGTCATGCCTCTCTAGGAATCTACCATAAAGTTTAGGTCTAGGTTTCATCATAGAGTTTCTGGTGATTCCTGGAAGGGCATTCCCCCTAAAATAATGTAACACCATCACTTCAACTCCATTGTTTCCCTTCATTTTTCTCCTGGTGACTGACAGATTGGAGCTGGCTGAAGGGATTACTAGTCCACCATGGCAGGAGATCTGGCAACCCTATTCTGTGCCACTGAACACTGGAATCTCAGTCCTATGAACTATTACTTCAGTGAAGAAGCCATTTTAAAAGGAAGCTACATTATCAGACTGCTAGGCCTGCACAACTTGTGGCACAAGCCAAATGCAACACACAAGGTTAATTTTGAGTCTTCCTGGTACTCAACAGCCCTGTAAATATTTCAGTCTTAGGCTGGAGCAGGACAAGAGATTTGTCAATCCCTGGTAGGCTGTTATCAACAGCTGTTGTGCAGTGCTAGTCTCAGTGAGTCAAAAATTGTATGGGCCCAATCACTGAAGAAAGCCAAAATTCATTATGATTTAGTCATTTTCCTATGGTGAAACAAATTGTGAATGTAAGTCTAAACTGAAAAAATCATTGAAAGTAATTTATTTCCAGAATATGACTGCCCACTGCATATTCAAAATAAAGCTTCACCACTGGAGAATGCTAGGGAAAGTTGTTTTGGCTTTTTCTTGCCATCAGTTTTCATATAAGCTTGCATATGGTCTAATAATAGTCAAAAGATACTCCTCTTCATTAGTGAAGAAAAAGCATTACTGTGTTCTTGAAAAGATGTGGAATACAACTCCACATATAAATGGCCACATCTGAAAGTATCTGTGAGTGCCTTAATGGA
The DNA here is from genome assembly GCA_029233225.1 of Lepidodactylus listeri. NCBI lineage: Eukaryota > Metazoa > Chordata > Lepidosauria > Squamata > Gekkonidae > Lepidodactylus > Lepidodactylus listeri. The sequence continues at coordinate 108,162,544 of JARCFY010000001.1, read as the reverse complement.
ATAGGCTCTGATATTATGTATAACTCCTCCCTTATAGTCCACAGAAAAAGAAGCTTTGGAAAGGCATCAAAGGAAGAACAAAGCCTGTTAGCTAAAATGCAGAGATTCAGTATCACCAAAAGATCTGAGCCCTTCTGCAGTATATTTCTAACACAAACACAGGCATTTTCCTTCAATTGCCTTTTTATATTTCCCTTTTAAGGAAGCTTATTTGATATCCCTACTTTATTCTCTCAAATCTATTCATCTTCAAGATATGTTGTAAAACCCAAATGTAAGCTGCAGAAAGGCACTAAGAAGAACAGAACTGTGAAGAGCTAGACAAGGGCAGTGGTTATTATATTTACTACTTAATAAAGTTAGATTTGAAAAGCAAATGAGACTAACCTATACATCTGATAGATCACCATAAATTTGTGCTTTGGGTGTAAAGCAACATGCATACTTTCTGTCAACTCTGCTGGGTGCTCCCCTGCCATTGCCTGCTCCTCCACGGGTTTGCTCCTCAAGCTTCAGACTGTCAGCACCCTCAGCCTCCTCCTCTGCCCTGGACACCACACTTTCTTCCTCCCAGAGGATCATCAGAAGCAGCGTCTCCCTTAGCATCCTCTTCAGCCATCCTTGGGGCTGCCTCCTCTATGCTACCCCACCACCACTGATTGGCCCCTTCACCTATCAGTCTGCTCCTTCTCCAGCTAATAGCCCCTCCCTCTGCCCTGACTGTCCTTGCCCTTCCCTTTGGTTTAGATGGGCCCTGAGTGTTTCTCAAAGCCAATGGATCACAGCCCTAGGATGGGGCCATCCGCCCCGTCTCCCCACCCCCTCCAGCCAGCTCACCCACTCTTTGCTTCCAGGCCCCATCTGCCTTGTCTTCGCTGCTCAGTCTCGCCCTTCGGCTTCACTCTCTGTCAGCGTTTTTCTCTCCCTGGTCCTGGCTCTCCAGGTCACCATTACTGTTTGTAAGGAGGTGGGCCGGGCCATTGTTGCTGGTGTCATGTCAGTCTGATGGTTCTCTAAAGTCCGGATAGACCAGGGGTTGGGCTGGGAGTCCAACCCTGCTCGCTCTGGGGTTGGACACTTTCAGAACAATCACATAGTTGTTTGAACAATGGAATTAACATGTCATTGTTTTACAGGATGGGGTGATGACCATTGTATCTTGCGGTTTTGTTGCCCAGCAAAGCTTGGAGGGGGGAGGTAAAGGAATTTCAATGTAGAGAAGTGTTTATCATGCTTTTCCATTGAACTCCTTTCAGAACTCTCCACAGTGTTTCTGAGTTTGCTTATCAGAGGTAGGGAAACATTGGATAGCCAGTAACTTGCCTGATAATATAAGATTAAGTAAATATCTTTTGTACTGGGGAAGAATATAGGAAGAGCAAATGCTGCTGTAAGGGAAATGGGTGCTAAGGACAACCACTTGTGTTCTGACTATGGCTATTATTATTTAATTAATTAATTTATACCCCTGGAAAGGGCCATGAACAGGGCTATGTACATTTTCTGGTATAGGTGAAGGAAAGTAATGGAGCATGTCAAGGAAAAGAGACCAAGGTGAGGACTTAGAATATGACAAGGTTTCATATACTTGGTCTGGGACCAATTGCTGTGGGAGAAGTGAACGAGAAACAAAATGATAGTTAAGATCCGCTTAAGTAAATACAAAGTGTTGCACACTAAGGCAAAAAATCCTAACCACATATACAAAGACTAATGCATTCTGAATCTGTGCTGAAATTCTGTCAGAGATGTCTGGGGACTATCATGATTAATGGTATCTGGCTACTTCTTCTCCAATCACATTTTAATCTGCTCTTCTTTTAAGGAATGTAGAATGGCATATATGATTCTCCCTGCCTTCATTTTATTCTCAGAACAACAACCCAATGGGGTAGGTTAGGCTGAAAGACAGTGACTTGCTCAGTGATCTCCAAGGCTGAATGGAGATTTGAATCCTCCCAAATCTTAATCTGATAACTTATTATACCACATTAGCTTCTCTTCTCTTAACCTCCTGCAAGGACAGATGGTAGCTGGGAGGAGGGGACACATTGAGCAGAAGCTGGATCTTGATATGATGGAGTGGTACCTGTTCTCCCACTAAACTCTCAGTTGTGTTTGAAAGCTTAAGGAAAACAGCTCAGTGTGCTGCGGTACATAGGCATCAACTATGGGGCGGGGGGCTCGGGGGCTGGGGTCACCCCTGAAATTTCCGGGGGGGGGACTGAGCCCCCCCGGCGAAACGGGGCACCCGCCTGCTGCCATACCTCCCTGCTGCCACACCTTTCTCGCCGCTACCGAGAGCCTCTCCCTCCTGCCCAACTCCCCTGCACTCCCTCCCTCCTGGGTACCATCGGGGCAATGTGCCCAGTGTAATGGCATCACTCGAAAGTGACGTCATCACGCTGGGCAGGTTGACGGGGCGACACTCTAGCAATTACTCCGAAACTCTATGGCACCATAGAGTTTCAGGGCAATTGCCAGAGTGTCACCCTGGCAACGTGCCTGGTGTGATGACATCACTTCCGGGTGATGCCATCATACTGGGCACGTTGCCCTGATGGCCCCGGGAGGGAGTGCAGGGAAGCCAGGCAGGGGGGAGAGAGGCTCGCAGTGGTGGGGACATCCTCCCGGCACACATGCATGCGAAGCACGCATGAGCGTAAGAGCCCCCCCCCCCCGAAAAAATAAAAACTCGATGCCCTTGCTGTGGTAGAGATGACAACAAATTCAGTGTTCAAAATTATTAATAATATGAAAACAAAACAGCAGATATCAGGATGCCATATAAATCTTTGCCACATTTAGAATACCAAATGCAGTTCTACTTACCCTATCTCAAAAAGAATATGGCAGAGCTGGAAAGGGTATAGAAAAGGACAATAGAAATGATCAAAGGATTGTAGTACTTTCCCTGTGTAGAAAAAAATGTGCTTGGTCTTTGTTCAGGAAGAAAACGACTGAAGCGACCAAGTAAAGGTTTATAAATTTGTGAATAAGACGGTAAGAGTAAAGAAAGAAATTTGCTTTCATCCTCATGATACTTAGAACTTTTGATATCAAGTGAAGTTGTTTGGTGATGAGAACAGAACAAAAGACAGAACATACTTCATTACTTTTTGCATATTTAATTTATACAACTTGCTACCAGAACATATTACAATAGCCATGATAATACACTGCATTTTAAAAGGCCTAGACAAATTCATGGAGGCAAGTTACCACTATATCTACAATAATCATAGAGTGAATGGCCCCCATTCTGACTGCAAAATCAGAAAAACCAACCACAAACAATGTAGGAGACTCCCTAGGTATGCAAAAAAAAAGATTTTGTGAATGAATCAAAAGGCAATAAAAGTGAATCCTAAGAAACTGGCATGAGTGTACAGGTGTTTTGTTATGAGGTAGATGCTGGGTTGGGAGTGGGGCCATCCCACCCCCACCTTGCAGAGGCAGCCATCCTCCTACCCAAGTGCAAAGGGCACAACCCACAGGCCCCATGCCAGATCAACCAGATAGGAAGAAGAATGCAAACAATACAAGCTAAATATAAATGTATCTGTAGATTCACTTCCACCCTGTCCAAACAACAAAGAACAATGTCCCAAATATGAAAAGTCTCTTATGATGGTGTTGTTCACTTAACACATCTGTAAGTGTATCCTGCAAAGCTTAATATGTCTTCTATGATGTTTGACGGCTGGCAGGTTTTCTGTGCCATTTCAATGATCACTGTTCCTGTAGACAACTCTCTACTGAGATGGAGTCGGCCTCTTCCTCCTCCCCCTTCTCACCATTCCTTCCTCCAGTTGCAACAAAGGGGGGTGCAACCTTTGCAGGTACCTGCTGAAAACAGAGGAAGACAGGTGATGGAAGGCTGTGCTCCTTTGGACATGACTGTGGCACCCCTGCCACTCCACTACACATGAATCACTGCAGACAGTGTGGAAATGGGGTGGCCCTGGAAATGGGGGTCCACGCTTGGAGCAGGTGAGACTAGGCACAGCTGCTTTCTGGTGCTGGGCTTGGATACACCGGGAGGGTGTACTTGGGGCAGCAGGAGCAGCAGGAAGTTGGGATGTGGAAGGGGAGGATGCTTCTTCCCCACTTCCTGAACTACTGCTGTCAGAATCCTCTGCAAAGACTCTTAGTAACTGCTGGTTTCTGGGTATAAAATCTGGGTCTTCCTCCGAGGCACCCAGTAGCTAAGCCCCAGTGCCCAGCATGAGTAGAGAGACTTGGTGTCTCAGAGTCCTGTGTCATGCCTGCCCCTGACTTGGCCCCAGACCCAGTGCCTGATAGTCAAGGACCGGAGGACTTGGCTCCTTTAACTGAAGAAACTGTAAGTCCTGAAGAGGATCCACAGTCAAGTATGCAGCAAGACCCACCTGAGGCTGATCAGGCAGTGCCTGGCCCAAGCAGTTCACCATCAGAATCACCTCCACCTGTCAGCCGGCTCCGAGAACTGAGGTGTCAAGATCTAAAAAGACGATGCAAGGCAGCACGTTTGGAGGGCCAGCAGTCGATAAGCCCTGAGTTCTAGCAGCAGCCAGGACTTCGCAGAGAGGTGCTAAGTGGCTAATAAGCCAGAGCACTACTTAACAGGGCTTCTGGCCACAAGCATTTTGTGCTGGCAACTTCGTTGGCAGGACCATAAACTCTGCGTGTACCTTGGATCAGATCCTGTTTGACTTTCTGACATTCAACCTGGTTCACTTCTTGGACTTTCAACCTCTGTTTCTTGATTCTGGACCCCAGCTTTTGACCCTCAGTGTTTCCTTGACAACGGCTTCGGATCTGCGTTTCATTGACTTCGGCTTGATTTATGGACTATGACCTCTGGTACGTTTTGACCATGGCTGTGCTTGGGGATTGGGACTTGTTTTGATGCTCCTCTGATTGCTCTATCAGCTGTACCCTGGGCTTGTTTTTCGACCTGTCTTTTCAGCCTGACTCCCGGGCTCTGCCGTGACACCTGAATCCACCTACACCCAAGCCCCAGCAGCAGAGAGCAGATACAATAGGTGGTGGGGGGTATGAAGTATGGCCTGCAGCTGAGGCACCCAGTAGCTAAGCCTCTCTGCTTGTTATGAGCAGACAGAAGGGGTGGCCCAGAGCCCCAAGTCCACTAACACCCAAACTCTAATGGGGGAGAGGTGTTCATAATATGGACAGTATAGATTCTTAGCCAAGGCATCCAGTAGCTTAGCCCCTCTGCTTCACATGAGCAGAGAGAAAGGGTGGCTTAGAGCTCTGAGTCCACTAACACCAAGCCCCAGCAGTGGGAAGGAGTTTACAATTAGGAGGGCATAGGTCCTCAGTCAAGGCACCCAGTAGCTAAGTCCCAGTACTGAGTGTGAGCAGAGAGACCTTGTGGCTCAGAGTCCTGAGTCCCCCTACCCTACCCAAACCCCAGTGACAGAGAGCAAATCAGAAGCAGAAAACAATGAATCTGCTCTGCTTTTAACAAACTCTGTGCCTCTCTCTCACCAGCCAATACAAAAGAGCTTGGGAGGGGAGCATACTGAATATATAGCATTCTGAGCTGATAGAGCAGAATGGGAACTGTGATTGGTGGCTAGCTGTGCTTGTTAAGCTTTGGAGGGCTCCTACTGGTGTTTCCAAGGCTAGAGACTTCTACCCCTCAGTGCCTTGGAGTTTTGTGAACAGTTTAATTGATTGATGCCAGTTTGCCTCCATTCATTAACCACCATGAATTTCTATTAATAGTGCTAAAAATTTGTGAAAGTGGAACTTGACTTCATGAACCATAAACCAGCCAAAGTACTTCACAGACTTTAGTTTGTGAGCTGGTTTGTGCCCATCTCTATTCATGAATTTCCCAATATCCTAGCCAAAACAATATTACAGGCCAATTTATAGTGTCAGGTATAGTGTACTGTCTAAATTTCTGTAATAAAGATGATCCAGAAAAGCAGCATCAGAAATTTTCTTATGTTCATTTGCAGCTATCAGTTCGCATCTGTGTTGCAGGACACTTTTCAACAGGATTTGAAGCTGTTTTGATTTGTGTATACTGAATGCATCCCCCACTTCTTAAGAAGACTTAACACTACTGAGTGAATTTTTCTGAAATAATAACAAATTGAGATTGTATTTTTCTATGGTACACGCTGTCTGCTGCACTTAACTACTACACGAAACTGGATCTCAAAGCAGCATGCACATATTTTAATCTATGGAGCACTAATGATTGGGTTTTAAATGGAGAAAGGAACCTGTCAAGGTTCTCTACTTTCTCCACTTCTTTTTATTCCTGTGATGGAAATTTTCACATTACAAAATAAGACAAGATTCTAAAATTGAAGGACTCAAAGTAGATGGAGTTTAAATTAAAGAGCTATGCTGGTGATGTAGTTCTGACAATTTCGAACCCACATTTGTCATTGCAGTATGTAATGGAATAAATTGAAAAGTTCGGATCCTTTTCTGGTTATAAAATCAATAGATAAAAAACAAAATAATAATTTTAAAATTTTCAGCAAAACAAGAAGAAGAAAAGATCAAAAAGATTTCAGGATTTGACGTAAGAAATCCAGTAAAATATCTGAGAATAAATCTTACTGGACAAAATGATACATTATTTAAAGACAATTATAAGACAGTCTGGTCAAAATACAAAATGATCTTGAAAGATGGTCCCAGGTAAAACTGTCATAGTTGGAAAGAATATCTGCAATAAAAATGAATATATTACCAAAATTAAATTTCCTCTTTCAGATGATCCTGATCTCAATATCTGAAAAGAGACTGAGCAACTGGCAAAAACAAATAAATACATTTCTATGGAATGGCAGCATTCAAGAATAAGATTTAAAGTATTGCAGGATGAGAATAAAAGAGAAGGCCTGGCAGTATGCAGTTATATTACCAAGCAGCTGGACAAGTTTGCATATTGGACTGGATTAAAAATTCAAATGAAAGATTGATAAAATTAGAAACTTCAAACCTAGATGATGGACTACAGAATTATCTCTGGATTAAAAATCAATTCAAAAAAATATAAGCCAAGACAAAAGACATACAATCAGAGACAGTTTATTTAAAATATAGGAAACTCAAAGAAGAATCAGCCCTCCAGTTTCATTGACAATGTCACCAATAGATGCCTATTATGACAAGCATGTAAAGAAAAATAATGACTCTATAATCTATGGAGATATGATAAATTCACAAAAAGAAATCAAGTCATGGCAAGAAATTAAGGAAGAAGGGGAGGAGAAGGAGAAGATTGGATTTATACCACGCTATTCACTACCTGAGGTAGTGAACAGTTTAGAATCTCCATTCCCTTCCCTTCCCCACAACAGACAGCCTGTGAGGTAGGTGGGGCTGAGAGAGCTCTTGAGAGAACAGCTCTAAAATAACTTGTAACTGACCCAAGGTCACACCAACAGGTGCATGTGGAGGAGTGGGGAATCTCCCAGATTAGAGTTTTCACTCCTAACCAGTGACTACACCAGATTGGTGTAGATACAAAGAAGATACACTACTTTCAAATTGTTTCTAGATTAAATAAAGGCATCTGTATAAAAAGAGGATAAATAAAAGATCTGACAGAATTTGAAAAGACAATTCTACAATCCAAAGATCATCTATTAGGATGAATGTACAAATTATTGCTCCAATATGATACTGAGGAAGAACAAATGAAAACATATATAGTTAAATGGATGCAAAACTTTGGTGAAGAAATATTGTTTCAATGTTGGGAGAATTTATGGACAGATGGCATTAAATTCACAGCTTATTAAGCATTAAGAGAAAACTGGTATAAGATGTTTCACTGGTGGTTTTTTACTCTGAAAGATATTGAAAAGATGGGTACGAATTACAAGGAGACTTGTTGGAAATGTAAAGCTGCAGGTGGCTTTTTTTTTTTGCAAATCATTATGACAGATTAATAGATAGGTAAAGACAGTCTGGAAGACAGAAGCAAGGAAGCGAACTGCCAAAATCATTCCACAAAATGGCTGAAGAACTTAATCTCATAGAAATGTGGAGAGTGAGAAATATTAATAAAAAGGATTTCACTTTCTTCTCTACTAGACGTAAATCCTGGTTCAGAATAGATATGGCTTGGATCACTACATCCCTGATAAGTGAACTAATGGAAACAGAAATTTTGCCTGTGACATTTGCAGATCACAACCCACTACTACTAACTTTCCAAGAAATTCCCAAAAAGACCAGTGCTCTCTCTAAGCTGTGGAGTCTTGTGAACAAAAATTCTACTTTGTGAGCTACTGGCATTAAAGCTGTGAGTGAGTGATTAGGCTGCTGCATATATCAGTTTGTTCTGGAGCCATCCTTCCTAAGCTAAGACAAAAATGTGTGAGCTGGAGGCTAAAAAACTGTGAGCTAGCTCACACTAACTCAGCTTAGAGGGAACACTAGATTAACCACGAACACTTGATTATTAAAATATGAAAAAATTGTTAATGAGACCAAAAAAGAATTTGTAGAATTTTTTAAACAAAACATTCAAAAAGACATGGATATGACCACAGTTTGGGATACCTTCAAAGCTTATGCGAGAGGGTGCTTTATCAGACAAAATGCATGGATCAAGAAACAAAGAATGCAAAAATTTGTTATAATCAAGAACCGAATTAAAGATGCTGAAGGAAAATGAAAGAAGGAACCCATATTGGAGCAGATAAGAATAAGGATCAAAACCTTACAGCATCAAATTAACAATTTTCTAACACAAAAGATAGCAAAAAAAATATGTGAGACAAAACTATTTTGAAAATGCAAATAAAATCTCAAGATGGTTAGCATATAAATTAAGGCAGGAAAAACAAAAAAGATATATTAAAGTTTTGAGAAATGATCAAGGAGAGGAAAAATTTGCACTGAAAGACCTGAAATGGATTGCAGAAGAATTCTATCAAAAATTATATAGTAAACAAGGTGACAACCAAACAGAAATTAATTAATGTTTCAAAAACCATCAGAATATTAAAAAGTTGTCAGAAAATCAAAGGAAAATCTTAAACGACCCGATTTCAATGGCTGAAATAACAGAAGCAATCAAGAACCAGAAGAAAAGGAAAGCTACAGGACCAGATGGTCTGCTGGCAGAATTTTATCAAGTATTTGAGGAACAAATTGCATTGCCCCTAATTATGAATTATGGAATGAGGCGTTAATTACATTGATATATAAACAGGAGACAGAGGAAAGAGATATTAAAAACTACCGGCCAATCTCCCTACTCAGTATTGACTATAAAATATATGCCTCAATTTTGGCCTCCCGTTTTAAGAGAGTTTTAGGTCAAATAATACATCAAGATCAGGCAGGTTTCTTACCCAAAGGACAGTTAAAAAACAACATAAGAACTATACTGAATGTGCTGGAATATTTTAAACTACATCCGGGGGAACAGATGGGATTGGTTTTTCTGGATGCAGAGAAGGCATTCAACAACCTCAACTGGAACTTCTTATTAGAGCACTTAACAGCATCTCAATGTGGACAAAACTTCAATATTATGGTTCGAGCAATATATAAGAAACAGTGTGCCAAGATTGTAATTAATGGAGACTTAACCTAGAAGATTAATATTCAGAATGGAACCAGGTAGGGATGCCCACTATCTCCTTCACTTTTTATTTTTGCCCTTGAAATTTTAAATGATACCATTAGAAATGAAACAAAAATAAAGGGATTGCAAATAAGGGATGAAGAATTTAAGCTGCAAGGCTATGCAGATGATATAGTTTTTATATTAAGAGACCCATTACACACAATCCCACATCTATTGAAAATATTACAGGTATATGGCCAATTGGCTGGTTTAAAGATTAACATGGAAAAAAAAATTATGACCAAAAATTGTACCAAAGACCAAACTCTACAAATACAAAAGCTTTCTGAGGTTGAAACCCCAAATAGGATAAAGAATTTAGGAATAACATTTAGGAATAGATGCAGCTTCCTATTACAAGACAATTACATGAGGCTCCTCACAGAAATTAAAAGAGATCTGGAGAAATGGAAAGAGATGCAAATCTCTCTGATGGGAAGAATAGCGACGGCCAAGATGAATATTTTACCACGAGTCTTGTTTCTTTTTCAAACAGTTCCAATACTTAAAAACCAACTCTTCTTTAAAGAGCTTGGGAAAAAAATAGACTATTTATCTGGCAAAAAACTGACCCAGAATCAAATTAAAATACCTTCAAGATAGAAAAGAAAGTGGGAGTTTTGCATTACTGGACTGGAAAACATGCTATCAAGCTGCCAGCCTTACATGGATAAGGGACTGGATCACATTAGAAAATCCTAGTCTCCTGAAATTGGAGGGGCATGACCTGCTATTAGGATGGCATGCATTCCTAGGGTACGATAAGCAGAATATACATAAGTATTTCACCCAACACCTTGTTAGAACTTCGCTCCTGAAAATATGGATGGATATAAAAAGAAAATTCTACAGCAAAATCTCAAGATGGAACTCCAATGGAGGCAATTAAGAACCCAAAGCTAATTACAAAGAATCTAATGACAAAATACCAAGACCTCTTAGATGGATAAACAAGTTGAAATCACAAGAATCGTTGCTGCTACAAGTGATCAAATTATCTTGGTGGGACAAAGACCAATTAGAGTCAAGATATGAAAAGATAAAGGAATTGGATTCTATGAAAAACCTGCAGAATTAGATAAAATACTATTAGGCTCAGAAGAGAAGCTTATTAAAAAAAATGATATAATCTAATATTAGATAATAAAATGCAAGACGAATTAGTTAAACCTACAATGATTGCTTGAGCACAAAACTTAGGCCGTAATATTGATTTGAACCATTGGAGTAAAATTTGGAAAACTAACATAAGATATACAAAAGCAATCCCCTTCAAAGAGAACCTTTATTAAATGTTCTACAGGTGGCACCTGACACCAGAGAGATTGGCAAAATTTTACCCTAATATGTCAAACAGATGTTGGAAGTGTAGGGAAAAAAGTTGGGTCTTTCTTCCATGCCTGGTGGACATGCCAAAAAAGTAAAAAATACTGGGCAAACATTCATAGAACTCTACAAGAAATACTAGGAACCAAGATACCACTCCAGCCAGAGATTTTTCTGTTGAATATTATACCTGTACGATTTCAGAAAACTGACACCTATATGATAACCCACATAGTAACTGCAGCTAGAATCCTATATGCTAAAGTATGGGAAAACAAGGAGATACCATCAAAGGAAGACTTGATTAATAAGTTGCTGGAAACAGCTGAAATGGACAGGCTTACTATGATTTTACAAGGGAGAGAGGATAAAATAGTAGAAAACACATGGTCTAGAGACTTTACACATGGCTCGAGAATCTTACTAAGAGATAAAATTACAAATAGACAAGAACAAGAAATACATATACATAACTTTATTTCTGAAAGGCATGAAAGATGAATAATATGGGATGGAATTTTATATTATTATATATGTAATCAAACATCACTGTAAAGATGTTATTTAAATTTTGAAACTTAATAAAAACAATATTAAAAAAAGATGTTTCACTGATGGTTTTTTACTCCAAAAGATATTGAAAAGATGGGTATGAATTACAAGGAGACTTGTTGGAAATGTAAAGCTCCAGATGGCACTTTTTATCGTATGTGGTGGACTTGCACAAAGACAAAGAGATATTGGAAAGATATACATGCTGATTTTTTTAAAAAATAAAATAAAATTACATTTCTGAAAAAATCTGAGGCTATAATATTGGGAATCCTACCAAACAATGCAGAAAGAATATTGCTAGACTTATTGCTAGACTTACAGCAGCCAGAGTAATGTTTAGAATGAAATGAAGACAGATATGTGTTCAGGCATAGAGACCTGGAAAGAAAAATTAGCTGAATATGTAGTAATGGCAAAATGAATGAGCCATGTAAACAAAAGACTGACTATAGAGTACCAGCAGAAATGGCAAGCCTATTATGCATACTTTGGGAATAGCTAAGATGTTTGGTATAACATAATATGTGAAGACTTTTGGATCTATTTGTACTATTAGATATTGGTTGGGGGGAATACTTTGTATATATCTATTTTGGTTCATTTTTTCATATGTGGTGGACATGTGATAGAGTTAAAAAGTATTGGTCTTGGATTCATGAAATGTTACGAAGAATGCTAGAATGTACCATACCCTTTACACCTGAATTATTTTTATTGAATATAAGACCAGAAAATTGTAAAAAACAAGACTTTTATCTTACTATACATGTACTGACCACTGAAAGAATATTATATGCTAAATACTGGAGAAAAAATGAAGTAACTTCAAAAGAAGAAATGATAAGTAAAACTCTTGAAACTGCTGAGATGGACAAATTAACTTTATTTTTGAGAGGACAAGAGGAAAAAAGATTCCAAAATACATGGTCAAGATTCTATAAATGGCTGGAAGATTACAGTAAATGAACAATATAGACATCTAATCATATTAGAAGATACTGTAGAATATGTTTTTAAATATAATGCATAATACTTGAACAAAAACGTATGGTGATAAAAATGTTCAATATACAAATAGACAATGTAGGAGGTAACATAATAGATATAAGAAAAATGTACTTGGAACCCCCAAATTTGTATGTATTCATGTTTGTTTGTTAGGTTTTTGTTTGATATTAAAATTAAGATTCTTTTTTAAAAAAAAATATCCCTGAAATATTTTGCAGCTGTATGGCATTGCCGTGCTGCACTCATCCCGTCCTGAAGCATTTTCATCCCGCTTTAAAAAGGTGCCTGGTGAAACTGGTGTCAAGCCATCTGGGTGCACGTTAGTCCCGCTTCCTGGAAGTGTGGATGCAAATAAGCCACAATCAAGCTGTGCCGGCAATGTGAACATGGTGATCCAGTAGGGATGCACATAACCGCCCATGCACACTGTGCCATGGGATCCTGCCCCAATTGCTGCTGCACCTATGCACCTACACACAGTTCAGCAAAATGGCCCAAAGTGGCACGCCACCTTAGCTTTATTCCGCCTCCTCCCCAGTATGATTCCGCATCACTCCAAGCAGTGCAAACAGAAAGCCCCACGACACCTTGCTCTGGGCCTTTTTGCCCCACTTTCCTTGGGCTTCATTTTGCCAGTCTGTCCTCCACCTTTGTTCATTTAAAATCTCAGAGAGATAGAAAAAGAACACCAAGAATCTGGCTGCAGTTGGATGTGTCTGTACCGCATCCACAATTTTAAATATAAGTTATGATAAAATATCCACTTGCCTTGCAGAACATAAATAGTTCATTTACTCCTTTTCATGGAAATTTCATAAAATGAAACTGCATTTCCTAGACGCTGAATTTATTGGACTTCATGCCAATAAAATACCGTGGTTGGCAGATATTTTAGTAATGTTTCCTCAGCAGCCTATTTATGCATAGATTAATAAAAGCAGTCTTCTCATGACATTTCTTCCTCAGTCATCTGACACATGCCAGTCCAATAGGAAAGCTGGTTTGCAACAGTTTTGGTAAAAATCTGCCCAGTGACACCATCTGGTTTTGCACCACGACAGCCTAGTATCACATATATCTCGCTTCAAGCATCTTTGTGTATCATCTTCTATGTGGAAAGCTAGTATAGAAACTAGCAAAAACCTGTTAGTGCAAATGACATCTTTTGCCTTTGCTTTCCTAATACAGAGAATTTTACTAAAATGATGTCATAATAATCTGGCCTTTCTAATCCATCTGGATCAATGTGACAAGGGATATTTGTGCATTACTCAAACATGCACTCTGATATATTCCCTGATTTATGTGGGGTTGCTTCACAGACCTCAACAGGAAACTGTCATTTTTGCCTTTATAACTCCACAGTAACATCTTTGGATGATTCTTTCAGCCATTAAATATCATAGCAGCCTACCAATTTAAAGTGGTTTATTATTACCAAAACATCACATTAGGATTTCATTAGGTAAAGGTAAAGGTTTCCCTTGCTTGAAAGCCAGTTGAATACAACTCTAGGGATGCAGTGCTCATCTCTGTTTCCATGCTGAAGAGCCTGCGCTGTTCGAAGATGTTTCCATGGTCCTATGGCCAGCATGATTAGACGCCGGGGTGCACAGAATGCTGTTACCTTCCCACTGAAATGGTACCTATTTATCTGCTTGCAATTTCTTGCTAGGTTGGCAGGAGCTGGGACCGGAGCCGGGAGCTCACTCCGTCATGCAGCAGAGAGGAAGTAACATACATGGAGAGAGAGAGAGAGAGTAAGAAAGGGGGGCAGAAGGGAGAAAGAGTGTGAGAGAGGTAGGGGGAGAAGGGAGGAAGCAAAGGTGTGAGGAATGGGATAACCATCCCGCAAGTTTCTTGCGGGTCTCCACTTGTCTTTTCTAATTGTGGAAAGTAAATTGACACCTCCCACAATTAGAAAAGATGCCTTTAAACACTTATCCCCTATTTTGACATATTTATTGCTTTGGTGTCCTCCCCCCCTTAATTACATCGAAACAACTGTTGACCTTATAACCTTAGTTTGTTTTTTGCATAACTTAAAACGTCTTCATCAAGTTACATGTACATTTGCTGTTCAGCCTATCTGTAAGTTTGAACTCCTAACCTCCCCAGGACTCGACAGGGATTTTTATGCCGTTACATATGCTAACTCATTCAGTCCTCACACATGTATTCTCAACAAGAAGGAATATAAATCCTCTGTATTTTAGTGTATTTATTTTTCAAAATAGTATTTTAGAATACTGAATGGATGTCTGCTGACACTACATCTAGCTCAAAATATACTGTTAAGTGCCCTCCACGTGCCCTCCTCACCTGAGAGGAGATAATTAAGATTCTGTTACTTCCCACAATTAGAAAAACACCTTTAGACACTTATCTGCTATTTTGACATATTTATTGCTTTACAACTGTTGACCTTATAACCTTAACTTGTTATTTACTTTTTCACTTTGCATAACTTAAACATCATCATGTTACATGTTAATTTGCTGTTAAACCCATCTATAAGTTTAGAACCTCATTTACCATTCCCTGCTCGGTAGGGAGGGCGGGATATAAATCAAATCAAATCAATCAATAAATAAGTATTTGAAAAAGTGTGTATGCACACTTGAATGCTCATACCTTGAATAAACCTTTGTTGGTCTTAAAGGTGCCACAGGACTCTAAATTTGTTCTGCTACTTCAGACCAACACAGCTGACCACCTAGAACTATCTCCATGTTATACTGTAAGGCTTACTCATATGAAAGTGTTCCTAAGATTGGAGTCATAGTATCCCGGAAAGGGAGATCTGGATTAGAGGGAGGGTCCACAGTTCTCTGCAGGCTCTCAGATTGTTCTAGTTTAAATAGAAATCATGGTGTTATCCTGTGAGAGCTATTTAAATAAGGAAAACACTTTCCCCCAGTATATCTTTGGGGCTTCAGCCTTCCTATTACAGTGCTCTCTAGGAAGATATTGTTGTTAGCCATTCAGTCATGTCTGACTCTTGGCTCTAGGAAGATATCTAGTAGCTATAAGCAGGGCCCCCAATAGAGCTGCTGGTTCTGGGTTGGGGAATGCCTAGAGATTTCTAGGTAGAGCCTGAGAAAGGAGGGTTTGAGGAGGGGAGGGACCTCAGAAGAGTAAACTACCATGGAGTTCATCTTCCAAAGCAGGGGGAACTGTTCTTTGTGGTCTGGAGAACATTTGCAATTTAGGGAGATTGCCAGAACCTACCGAGAGGTTTGCAGCTAAGTCAGAAATAGATACATTTTCCCAGATTTAATCTTCACAACTCTGTGAAACAGACTGGGTCGAGAAATAGTGGCTGTCTCATACTTACTCTTTGCCTTCCCTCAATAAAAAAGTGACAACTAAATTTATATGAACACATCAGTAGTACCTTGCCTGGCTCCCTGGCTCCCCATGATGACTAGGGCTTGGCCAGAATATGCACTTATGTCTGAGCTATCTGAAAGATATTTAGCATCCCTCCAAAGAGCTTTGTCTCTTGAACCACCAAAGTCTCAACAGACAGCTTGCTTTGCTCACTTTTTAGATAATCTAAATTCATTAATTTTAATTCCGCCTCCTTGTGTATAATCATTATTCAGTGTAACAGTAGCATGCCACTCATCTTCAAGCAGTGAGCAGTCTTAATGTTTAGTAAAATCCCCCTTGGATATCTCAATTTTCTTGAAACAAATGAGGAAGGAATAATTTGTAGCTCTAAGAATGTGAACATCTGGCATTTTCTGAACACAGAAAATATTCCTAGTCTCCAGGCAAAATGTGAAAGGTCTGAGTTTTTGGGATTTTGCCAAAACAGCTGGCTGGAAGAAAAAAAAGTATCATCATGTAAGGCATGTGTTACACCTCTTAACTTGTAAAATCTCTTTCCTGAAATGAAGAAATTACCACAAAGGAGGATGCCCTAAGAAGCCTACATCCTCTTTAGCAAACCTCGTATTGTTTTGACATACCAGAAGATTAATCACAAAGAGTGCAATCCTAAACCATTTGCAGTTCTAAGCCCAATGATTTCAAGAGACTCCACTGCAGTAAATGGGTTTAGGAGGATGTTTAGGATTACACTGCAATTTAGCCAATAACAAACATATGACAACCTTTCAACTGAGTCAGACTATTGGTCCATCTAACTAACTATTGTCTATTCTTATTTGCTGCACCGCTTCAGGATGCCAGGCAATGAAAGATCTTTCTCAACACTGACTACTCAAAATCTATCAAATGCTACCCAAAGACCATTAACTGACTTGAATATGGGGACTTATGCATCAGAAGCAGATGCTCTGCTCAGCAATACTCAGTGCGTTTCTGTAACAAAAGGAGCTGGTACTATGAGATTTGGGGGTGGAGCCTGGGGAAGGAAGCCTGGGTTTACCTCAGAAGGGACATAGTGGTACAAATGACATCATGCCCCACATGTCGCCACCCTTGAACCTTCCCACCCCTGAACTCTACTTGTGTCGAGGCTATTAAGCAGGACTGAAGGGTGATCTCATAGGTAAGCATATCACTATTCACCACACCTCAGAGGATACTACACTTCTGTATCTCTTCTTGACCACATGGTTATGGATATGGGCACGAGTTTGCTCCCTTGAGGCCAAGGCGGCTGACCTGGAGAAGCAGAGACAGTTAGGCACATGGAGAAGACACTCAAGGACTTGTTAAATATGTCCCACTCTGAATCTGGCAGCCCCGCTGCTGTCAGGGAGCATGAGGGTTGAGAGGGAACAGGGCACTGTGCTGTGGATAAGGGGAATGTACCCTCAGAAAGGACCTCTTCTATAGCTGGTGAATGGGTATCCTTTCGTACCAAGGAACCATCCCTGAGCAGGGAGGGAGGGGGGCTCTTGGTAATTGGTGATTCAATCCTTAGGCAGGTAGACAGCTGGATGGCGAAACCATGTATTGATCGTGTAATGCAGTATGCTCTGTGTAGCAACCAGCCTGCCATGTTGATAAGTATTGGAGTCGGGAGTCCATGGAGTAGTGAAACAGCTAGATCTTTATTGCTGGTCTGGATGAAGCATACAACCCAGGGCTCGAAGCCCTCCTTTTATGCTGGTCAGGGACAATCCCCTGACCTCACCCAACTGGCCTGATAGGCTATTATAAGTCTATTTACATCTCATAGGTTCCCTGGAAGGAATCTAGGTACATGATTGGTGGCCGGTTTGAATCCACCTGGCCTTTGTTCTACCTGGCTGAAGCTCAGGTAGTTTCTTGGCCATGTGCTCTGGCCACATGGCGGTTGCCATTACTGGAGCACATGGTGACCACATGGTCAATACATAACACTATCATAGATGTTGTTTACCTTGACTTCCAGAAAGCTTTTGATAAAGTTTCTCATCAAAGGCTCCTAAGTAACCTCAATAGTCATGGGATAAAAGGACAAGTCCTTTTGTGGATCAAAAACTGGCTAATTAAAAGGAAACAGAGAGTGCGTATAAATGGGAAATTTTCTCAGTGGAAGGAAGTAAGCAATGGGGTACCGCAGGGATCAGTACTCGGTCCGATGCTTTTTAACTTGTTTATTAATGATTTGGAGTTGGGAGTAAGCAGTGAAGTGGCTAAATTTGCAAATGATATGAAGTTGTTCAGGGTGGTGAGAACCAGGGAGGATTGTGAGGCACTCCAAAGGGATCTGTCAAGGATGGGCAAGTGGGCATCATCGTAGCAAATGGGGTTTAATGTGGCCAAGTGCAAAGTGATGCGCATTGGAGCCAAAAATCCTAACTACAAATACACATTGATGGGGTCCGAACTGGCAGACACTGACCAAGAGAGAGATCTTGGAGTCGTAGTAGATAACTCAATGAAAATGTAAAGACAGTGTGCGAGTGCAATGAAAAAGGCCAGCACTATGCTGGGGGTTGTTAGGAAGGGAATTGAAAACAAATCAGCCAGTATCATAATGCCTCTGTATAAATTGATGGTGTGACCTCATTTGGAGTACTGTGTACAGTTCTGGTCACCACACCTCAAAAAAGATATTATAGCATTGGAAAAAGTCTAGAAAAGGGCATCTAGAATGATAAAAGGGTTGGAACACTTTCCCTATGCAGGAAGGTTGAAGCGCTTGGGGCTCTTTAGCTTGGAGAAATGACGGCTGAGGGGTGACATGATCGAGGTTATAAGATTATGCATGGGATAGAGCAGGTAGAGAAAGAAGTCCTTTTCTCCCTTTCTCACAATGCAAGAACTCGTGGGCACTCGATGAAATTGCTGAGCAGTCGGGTTAGAACAGATAAAAGGAAGTACTTCTTCACCCAAAGAGTGATTAACATGTGGAATTCACTGCCACAGGGGGTGGTGGCAGCTACAAGTATGGACGGCTTCAAGAGGGAATTAGAAAAACGTATGGAGCAGAAGCTACAAAGTATAGATAGGAACTCTCAGTCTGGAGCAAGTGATGCTCTGTATTCTTGGTGCTTGATGGGGGGGCAACAGTGGGAGGGCTTCTAGTGTCCTGCCCCACTGCTGGACCTTCTGAGGGCACCTGGTGTTTTTGGCCACTGTGTGACACGGACTGGATGGGCTACTGGTCTGATCCAACATTGGCTTCTCTTATGTTCTTATGATATAAACTAGGAATAAGGCCTGTTGTGGAAATAAATACAACGGGCTCTAGAAAGAGGCTCTGGGAGAGTGCCCCAGCCTTGGGCACTCAATGTCATTTTGCTGTGGCAACCTCAGCAGGATATAATGACACAGAGTCCACCATTTTCTCCAGGGGAAGATCTTTGCCTTCTGAAGAGCAGTTGTAATTCGGCATGATCTCCATCCCTCCCCTGGAGATTGTCAGCAATTGTTTCCCATGAGAGAACAGGTAGTTTGGAGGGTGGACTGCATGGCATTGTACCTGACTGAGGTCCCACCCCTGCTGGAACCTCACCCTCTCCTGGGTCCACCGTCAAATCTCCAGGAATTTCCCAACCTGGAGTTGGCAACCCTATCTCCCTCGCAGCCAACCGTCAATGTATTGTTATCTACCCCCTGGCTTCAGCTTCCCATCTCCTCCCCCCTCCCTCCTAGAGAGCAGTTGTAATTCTGAGTGATCTCCAGCCCCTACCTGGAGATTGGCAACAATGGTTCTCTGTGAGGGACTGGTTGGCTTGGAAGGTGAAGTCTATGGCATAGTACCTGTCTGAGGTCCCACCCCCTCCTCCAACCTCACTGTCTCCAGGCTCCATCCCTCAAATCTCCAGGAATTTTCCACCTGGAGTTGGCAACCCTATCTCCTTCCCAGCCAATCATCAACCTCACACTTCAACTTTCTATCCCCCCCCCCCCACAGCCTCCACTGTGCTCTGAAGCCCTGACTGCTATGTCACATTGGCTATCATAGGGGGTCCATCTCAGCCCGGTATAAGGATGCAGAGTCCACCATTTTTTCCAGGGGAAGTGATCTCTGCCATCTGGGGAGCACTTGTAATTCTGAGTGATCTTGCCTGGAGATTGGCAACCATAGTTCCCCTGCAGGAAAAGTAGCCTTTCTCTGCAATGGGGACCAAAGCAGCTGACATCATTCTCCTCTCCCCCTTTTGACTTACACAACAACCCTGTGAGGTAGGTTAGGCTTAAAGTCTGTGACTGGCCCAAAATCACCCACTCACCAAGAACCTGGGTCTAGCAGATCCTGCTCTGAAGCGCTGCCTACTACGCCTAGGGTGGAGCCTGAAGATCACCAGGTATCACAATTTAACTCCAGACAACAGATCTCCCCCCCCCCCCGAGAAAATGACTGCTTTAGAGGGTGGCCTCTATGGCATTCTGTTCAGCTGCCCCAATGAGTTTTCTCCCAGAGGCCAGCATAGGTGTGGAAAGGGGCTTTCAGAGAAGCAAGCTTGGTTGCCTAGCAACAGGCACTGAGGGGAAAGTTGCCAGCCCCAAAATACCTGATGATTTGGGGGGTGGATCCTGTGGAGAGCAGCAGTTTTTGGGGGGGAATGGAAGGACTCAGCAGGGTATAATGCCATAGTGTCTACCCTCCAAAGCAGCCATTTTCTCCAGGGGAACTGATCTCTACCATCTGGGGAGCACTTGTAAGTCTGAGTGATCTCCAGCCCCTGCCTGGAGATTGGCAACTCTTCTCCTTTGCCCACTGCCAGGTGGGTCTAACTGTCCTTTCAGTGGCCTGCTTCTGTCAGTAAAAAGACGATGGACTTTCAGCATAACCCCCTCCCCCGCCCACTGCCAGCTTGGCAACCTAGCTTGCTCTGATTAGGGAAATACCTAGAGATTTTTTTTGGGGGGGGGGGTGAATCCTGTGGAGGGCAGCATTTTTTTTGGGAGGGGGGGAATGGAAGAACTCAGCAGGGTATAATAATAGTGTCTACCCTTCAAAGCCGCCATTTTCTCCAGGGGAACTGATCTCTGTCACCTGGAGATCAACTGTAACAGCAGGAGATCTCCAGGTCCCACCAGGAGATTGGCAACCCTAGGGGGAAAGTCAGCCACACAGCAGGGGGTTGAAGAGAATGATTTGATGGTCGCTGACCCACCTCGTTAGCTAGCCAGCTGTAGTGGAGCTAAGCAGGAGAGAGAGCCAGAGGAATTTCACACAGCCAATATGTTCCGTCTCAGGAACTCTTCAGTAATGGTTTCTGTCAGGCATTTCACACCGAACTGTATTAGTACCGGTTCCCTATTGGAACATATTGGCCCTTTCACACAGAAACGTGCCTCTCCCATTGGGGAAATGTTTCTGAGCCGGTTTTCCTGGAAACCTCCTCCCTAGCGTTCTTCAGTGCTTGTACTGGTCCTGAAGCGCTATGGGGTGCTGTGTGAAATGTCCCCCTGTTTCACAGTTTATTCTGACAGGAAAATGGGCACGCTGGCAGTGGGCGGGGGAGGGGGGTTATGCTGAAAGTCCATTGTCTTTTCACTGACAGAAGCAGGCAACTGAAGGGACAGTTAGATCCACCTGGCAGTGGGCGGAGGAGAAAAGTGGACCCAGCATGCAGTCCTTCCCCTTTGCTGGCTCCCTCCAGACTGAGGCTGAGATGCTGGCTGGTGGCTCTGTGGGTGGGACTGAGGCAAAGCAGCAAGAGAATGCCAGTGGCCAGGGACCCTCTTTTGAGTGGCAGTCCTTCCATCCAACTGATTTTGGCGCCCCATTGAATCTTGCTACTTGAAAATGGCTTTATATAATAAGGAAAGATTGTTCTAACAATGTGGGTGGAAGACATATTTTATCAGAGTGGCAGGGAGCAATCACGTTGCACTACATAATGAATAAACTAGGCCTTTAACATTCTACAATGAATGTAAGGGGAAATGAAAAACAGTTTGTTCTAGTAGCCCAATCTGAGCCACTGAAATTAGAAGGGAGAACAGGGACAGTAATGTGATCACTCCATCAATACACAATTATGCATGCAGTATTGCTCTTGTTTGGTCTATGCAGGAAAGGATTTGGCTTGGTGAAAGATTTCTCGTTTGACTTCCAACAGGTATTTGGATAACTGAAATCTTCCATGATCCCAATGTTGCATCTCCTTGAAAACTTTGTAATCTGGTCTAGAAGTGTCTCATCCAAGTCCCCTGTTGTGGTCAATAGCAGACACCCCACCCCCTTAACATCACTATTATTTCTTACTCCTTTTATTTTTACCCAGAGACTCTCAACTAGGGATGGGCATGAACCAAATTACAAACCAAAGTTTGTCATGAACTTGGCCTGGTTCATGGTTTGCAAATGTTGGTTCATGCCATCCTGCCCTCACAAGCCCCTCAAACCTCCCAGGAAATCTCCCAGGTGGGTTTGTGTGGTTTGTGTTGGCAGACACACTGGCACTGGGGTGCAAAAACCATTGCAAAAACCATTTAAGAAGGAGGCCACTAGATAGCATAGTAAGGCAGATGGCATGTTTCAGTGGGATACATATTTTGTAGAAAGGAGGGAAGCATTTGGGGAAGAAAGCAGGGGGACACAGAAGGAGAAACTAGATGGAATGGAAGCATGAACAAGACAAAGTGCTGGGTGTACTGTTTCTTTAAATACATACTGTATACAGTGTATATGAATGCATTCTTATGCGTTTTTTAAAGCAAAATCAGGTTTAGGAGTGGCCCCCAAGTCACTTCTATACATCTTCAGGTGGCATCTGATTCAATCCCATGTAGATGACTGTGTGAAAAATGGGAAAAGCTGGTTATAGACCCTAAATTACTTTGGCTGCTGCCTGCCCACCCCTTGAATGAAACACAACACAAGTTATCAGTTAAATTGGTGATTTTATTTATATATAAGCTGATCTGCACCAAAGCATTAACACATTAAAGCACAGGTTGCATTGGGCCGCAGCAACCTGTTTGATACTGGAGTTTAACTAATGTTTTTTTGCTCCGCTTCTCTGGTGGAGCAAAATGGCTTGCCCATGGCTTGCCGATGGGTGCAGGATGCTTCACACATGTGCTGGTGTGATCGCACCGCTTTGATCTGCCGGTGAGTAATCCCTCTCGTGCGGCTAATGGATGCATATGATCAGGGCCTCAAGAGTCTTCTCCAGCACCATAATTCAAAAGAATCTATTATTCGGCACTCAGCCTTCCTTATAGTCCAACTCTCGCAGCCATACATTACTACTGAGAATACCATTACTTTGACCATATAGACTTTTGTTGGCAGAATGATGTCTCTAGTTTTTATTATGCTATGTTTGCCATGGCTTTCCTCCCAAGGAGCAGGCATCTTTTAATTTCATGGCTGTAGTCACCGTCTGCAGTGATCTTGGATCCCAGAAACGTGAAGTCTGTCACTGCTTCCATGACTTCCCCTTCTATTTACCAAGGAGTGATGGGGCCGGATGCCATGATCTTAGTTTTTTTGATGTTGAGTTTCAAACCAACTTTTGCACTCTGCTCTTTCACTCTTAGCAAGAGACTCTTTAGGTCCTCTTCACTTTCTGCCATTAGAGTGATATCGTCTGCATATCTGAGGTTATTGATGTTTTCCCCAGCAGTCTGAATTCTGGCTTGTAATTCATCCAGGCTGGCATTTTGCATGATATATAAATTATATATAAATTAAACAATCAAGGTGACAATATACATCCTTGTCATACACCTTTTCCTATGCTAAACCAATCAGTTGTTCCATATCTGGTTCTAACTGTTGCTTCTTGACCCTTACACAGGTTTCTCAAGAGACATGTGAGGTGGTCTGGTACTACCATCCCTTTAAGAACTTGCCATAGTTTGTTGTGATCCACAAATCAAAGGCTTTAGCATAGTCAATGAAGCAGAAGTAGATATTTTTGTGGTACTCCCTTGCTTTCTCCATAATCGAGTGAATGTTGGCAATTTGATCTCTAGTTCCTCTACCTCTTCAAAACCCAGCTTATACTTCTGGCAGTTCTCTATCCATGTACTGCTGAAGCCTAGCTTGTAAGATCTTGAGCATGACCTTGCTAGCATGTGAAATGAGTGCAATTGTGCGATAGCTTGAACATTCCTTGGCATTGCCCTTTTTTGGGATTGGAATGTAAACTGACCTTTTCCAATCCTGTGGCCACTGTTGCGTTTTCCAAATTTACTGGCATATTGAGTGCAGCATTTTAACAGCATCATCTTTTAAGACTTTGAATGGCCTGAAAATAAATATCCACAAAACTAAAATATTAACAAAAACATGACATCCCAACAAGAATCGTTACTGCAACAACTATCAGGTTTGGAAGTTAGGAAAAAAATTAAATATCTTGGAATAAATATAACAAATAGATGTAGCTCTCTGTTTGAAAATAACTATACCCAACTTATTACAGAAATCAAGAAAGATTTTGAAAAATGGAAAAACTTACAAATATCCTTTATGGGCAGAATTGCTACAATTAAAATGAATGTTCTTCCTAGATTGATCTTTTTGTTTCAAACAATACCAGTACTCCAAAATCAGATTTATTTATTTTTTAGAATTGAACATGCTGATTAAAAGATTTATATGGCAAGGTAAAAAACCCAAGAATAAAATTGAAAACTCTACAGAATGCAAGAGAAAGGGCAGGATTTGCTCTTCCAGACTGGAATTTATTCTTTAAAGCAGCTGTCTTGACATGGATAAAAGACTGGATTACTTTAGAAAATACCAGAATATTGACTTTGGAAGGTCATGATCTCCTGTTTGGTTGGCATGCCTTTATCTGGTATGGAAAAACGGAAACTCATAGATATTTTACACAACATTTAATTAGAAGGGCACTGCTGAAGGTATGGGAAGCTACGAAAAATTTTTTTTTAATTCTAAAACCCCAAGTGTGTTGCTCCTTTGGATGCTTTTACCAATCCAGATTTGGTTTCTAAAAAGCATTTATTGAACTATAATGACCTGCTTGATAGTAAGACAGAGTTAAAAAAAACTGAATATATTAAAGATTTTAATCCTGAGATCAGCTGGTGGGAGCTGGTACAAATACAATCTAGGTATGCTAAAGATAAAAATGTAAGATTTTGTTCAAAAATTTCTGAAATTGACAAGATTCTGCTTTATTCTGAAGAAAAAATGATTTAAAAACTGTATGTATGTATGCAGAGGATAAGACTCAGGATGAAGTTGTGAAAAATTCTATGGTTAAATGGGCACAAAATGTGGGATATAATATTCTTTTGGACCAATGGGCCCAGGTATGGAAAGCAAATATAAAAATTACAAAAGCAGTCTCATATAAAAAAATATTTATAAAATGTTTTATAGATGGTATATAACACCAGATACGTTAGCAAAATTTTATCCTAAATTGTCAAGAGATTGCTGGAAATGTAAAAATTCTGTTGGGACATTTTACCATACGTGGTGGATATGTGATAAGGTTAAGAAACACTGGGACTGGATTCATAGAATTTTGCAAAAGATGTTAGAAATTACTCTAGTTTTTACTCCTGAATTGTTTTTATTGAATATTAGACCTGAGAACTGTAAAAATGAGGACTTTTATTTGATTATTCATGTATTAACAACTGCTAGAATATTATATGCAAAATACTGGAGAAGAAAAGAAATACCTACTAAAGAAGAACTTATAAACAAAGTATTGGAGATCGCAGAAATGGACACATTAACTTTATTGTTGAAAGGATTACAGGAAGAGAAATTTAGTAATACATGGTCCAGATTCTATACATCGCTGGAGAACTACATAACTTCAGCTTAACTACACGTATATACTCTCTGTAATTAGAGTAACACTATTATTCAAACAAAAACTGTAGACTACCTGATATAGATGTATATATGTGTAGACTACCTGATATAGATATATATAGATATATTCCTTTGTTATGTCAATTTATCATATTTTTACAAATTCAGACTAGAAATATAGACACTATGAGAAACACTTTCAATAAAAAAACCACTATGTCCTCCACGTTTTATGTAACTTTTGTGTATGTATGTTTTGTTTGTCTGTCAGAAATAATAAAAAAATTATATATATATATATGAGACTTTGAATAGCTCAGCTGGGATAGCATCACCTTCACTAGCTTTGTTTTCAGTAATGCTTTCTAAAGTCCATTTGACTTCACACTCCAGGATGTCTGGCTTGAGGTCAGTGATTACACCGTCATGTTTGTCAAGGACATTGAGGTCCTTCTTGTATAGTTCTTCTCTGTATTCTTGCCATCTCTTTCTAATTTCTTCTGCTTCTGTTAGGTCCCAGCCATTTTTGTCCTTTATCATGGCCATCTTTGCATGGAATGTTTCCTTGATTTCTCCAATTTTCTTGAAGAGATCTTTAGACCTTCCCGTTCTATTGTTTTCCTGTATTACTTTGCATTGTTCATTGAGGAAAGCCTCCTTATCTTTCCTTGCTGAAAATCTGCATTCAGTTGGGTAAATCTTTCCTTTTCACCTTTGCCCTTTGCTTTCCTTCTTTCCTCTGCTATTTGTAAAGCTTCATCCGAATGAAGGGTGAGGTATACATCCAACTCTTCTTCCTTCTTTATATGGGCTAAGAAAATATTGCTGTCTGCTATCAAGATTGCTATCTAATTTTATTTATTTAATACAGCATTTATACTCTGTTTTTCTTATGGCTCATTACAGAGGGAGGTAGACTCTGAAAATACAATCTGGAAAATCTATTGAGGAGTATCATTAACCAGTATAAATTTTCCTGCCTTTAACACTTTATAGTGATCAGACTTAATTTTCAACATGTTCAGAAAATGAATCTGTGCCATTAATGCTTTATTATGCTTGGAACTGGCTCAATTCAGTCTGTCCTGGATAGAGTTGGATGGGTGATCATGCGAGAATACGTTTGAAACTATCTGTGCAATTCTAATCAAAGTTATATTCTTCTAAGTCAATGGGCTGTGTTTAGGCCTGTACTGTAACAGTCTGAAATAATGTAAAATTAGGATGTCAACGCCTTAAAATGCTGGAGCATATTTGCTTTGGCTCTTATTCATATCAAGCTATCACAGTTTTTAAACAGGTATCAGACTAAATATCTGCCTATTTTCTGGACCCCCAAATTTGAATACAAAATTCTAGAAATGGTCCACTGCTGCAGTGTATCATAATTCTGTGTCATTCTTCAGGGAGTTAATATACAGTGGCCTTAATATTGGTAGGGACTGGAATCCAAGCCAATAAACACAAGAGTGAGCTCTGATTATTTGTGCCAATAAATTTAGAATGACACAAAGGAATTTTATAAAAATTGGCACTCTTGCAAACCAAGACCTTTTTGTTAAAGCATGACAAATTTGAGACGTTATCTCTTGCAGTTACTGAAGTGCTCTGGCCTAAAGCAATAAAAAATATTTTAAGAAGGAGAGTGTAAGAATCTCAAAAAAACGAGTCCAAAAATATGAAACATTCTACACTATACGCAGCTAACAGTTCAAGCCTATGGAAGGCTACCTTATGGAGATAAGTGAAGGATTTTTCTTTGCTAATAGAGCATGTCAAGGAATGAAGCCTCATCACTATGACACTGAATTGCCACTTGTTCTTAACAAGTAAGCAAACATGACTGGTGAGCAAAGAAGAGTGAGAGAATCAAACAGCTGGAGCAAATGTAACTCTGTCAGCCTGCAAACCCTGGGCTGCAAATCAGGAGCCAGCCTTCCCTTTCTTCCTTCCCTCTCAGGAACAATGTCTTCCTTCTTTTTGCTTCCTGGTGTTAACTTGGTGTCCTGACTTGGATAGCCCAGGCTAGCTTGATCATGTCAGATCTTGGTTCCTAAACAAGGTCAGCCATGATTAGTACTTGGATTAGAGACCACCAAGGAAGTGCAGAGTTGCTACGCAGAGGCATGCTATGGCAAACCGCCTCTGAATGTCCCTTGCCTGGAGAATCCTATGTATTTGCTATAGTGATTGCTGAATTGTTCAAATGGTTTCTTGCACTAATTGCTTCATCTAGATTTCCTCATTTATACTTTCCCCCTTGAATGATTTATCAATCTCCTCTTGGAACATTTCCTCTTAAACATTTGTTCTTTCGTCATTGTTATTGGTACACTCAAAATCTTAGTAAAGTTATTGAATTCTAAGACTAATCCAAGTGGTTTGATTCTGATGTAACATGCTGTGATAAATAAGGTTACAAACTGGAGGTGCCCAACCTTTTCTAGCCTATGGGCACTTTGGAATTCTGATACAGTATGGTGGGCACAGCCACAAAATGGCTGACATGAAATGGCTGCTGCAGGAAGCAAAGCAAGTCACAAAATGACTGTAGGGTTGCTAGGTGCCCCTGGCCACCAGCAGGGAACGGAGGGTAGGGTTGCCAGATCCATGCTGGGAAACTCCTGGAGATATGGGAATGGAGCCTGGGGAGGACAGAGACCTCAGTGGGGTACAATGCCATAGAGTCCAGCCCCCAAAGCATCTATTTTCTCCAGGGGAACTGATCTCTGCAGTCTGGAGATGAGCTGTAATTTCAGGGGATCCCAGCTGGAGGCTGGCATCCCTAAATGGCTTCTACAGCTTACCTTCATTCACACAATGATGGTGATGCTGCCAAAGCAACATTTTTAAAATTCTGCACAGCCAATCAAATTTCCAATGGCCATTCACTAGACTTGCTAGGCAAAAGCCCAATCTGGATCCACCCACTTTCTAAAAACATTTGGAGGGCATCAGGAAAGGTGTTGGTGGGTCCACTGGCACCCATGGGCACTACGTTAGGGACCCCCGCATTAAAGAAACAATGCACCTGCTCAACAGTATGCAAGAATGAGAAGGAAAGACATGAAGGGCTGTGTAAGTCTGTAGTGTGTTAACGGTCTCCAAAGGATTGTTATGGTTTGCAGACTGAACGTAATGACTGAATTGAGGTTAATACAGGCAATGAGATGCATAAAAATGCTTTCTGAGCATAATCATTATTACCCAAGGGTATTAGTCGGCAAACATTTTATGTAATTCATGAAAAGTACACAAGTATTAAGTGTACTGAGGGTTCATATTACACCACTATCATGTAGTCCTCTTGATGCTGACTATAGATTTTTCTGCCTGTGCCGAGAAATAAACACAGGAAAATGTTGCTTGTCCTTTTTAAATGGAAAAATACATCATGTTTTAATTTTTTTGAAGAAAAACCAAATAATTTTGAAAAATCAAAGCTGCATAAAAAGGGTTATTTTCAAACAATCAAATTTTGTTCCCTGTTAAAATTGCCAACCTCCAGGTGGAGCCTGGAGACCTACCAGAATTAGAAAAATCAGTTCCCCTGGAGCAAATGGCAGTTTTGGAGGGTGCACTCAATGGCATTATACCCAGTTGGAGGTCCCTCTCCAAACCTTGCACCCCACACTCCATCCACAAATATCCAGGAATTTCCCAACCTGGAGCTGTCAACCCTTATGCAGTCACCACTTTTCAGAGCACGAAATAATCTATGTTCAGTGTAACATTCAAATAGCAGCATTTTCCCTGGAGGATAATATGCTTATGTACCCAACAGCCCTGAATTAAGATGCTGCAGGCATTTCAGAATTTTAAATTGTAAATTGCAATAGGCCTTTTATTACTGAAGATAAAACATACAATTTAATTAACATATGCTTGTAAAATATAAGATTCGGTTGTCTCAGTGCTTTATTTTCATGTAAGCTACACAGGTAAGGTAGGAAGAACAAATTATCTATTCCAGTCATAAGTACACTGCAGTCTCACTGTTATATTAAATTGACAGTGCTTCTGTATAGATATGAATCCTTTTCACCTCAAGTGGCTTAATGTTTTATCTTTTACCATCTTTTACTTGTTATTTAAAACAAAAACAAATTAAACATGAGATCTTTTTGGGCCATGCTGACTTATTCACTTCCTGAGGATCAAAATTATTAAGGTGTGTCCTTTAAGAGAGAAGAAATTTGGCTTCCTTGTAGCATACTGATTATTAGAAAACAGCCCTCTGAAATTGTTTTTCTGGGGGCACAGCAGGAAGGAGAGGACAGCAAAGCTATGCTGTGTAGCAGGACTCTGCTTGTGTTCCTCTGCATCAAGCCCATGTTGTTTAATATATTTCCTTACACCTGTAGTTGAAAAATGATGTTGTGGTTTAAGAGAAACAAACTGGGCATACCCATATACCCTCCCCCCTTTCTTTCTTTCTTTCTTTCTTTCTTTCTTTCTTTCTTTCTTTCTTTCTTTCTTTCTTTCTTTCTTGTTGTTTCTTGTTGTTTCATTTTGTTCTTTTTGGTTTTGTAAAAAATATTTATTGGAAAAGGGGAAGGATGTAAAAAAGCAGAGAGTCCAGGAAATGCTGGTTTTGATGATATCTTTAATTTTTGAGAATCTCTTTAGTTTTCTCATGGCATCTTCTGTTTAAGAAAAGTAAGTTTGAAGCCTGAGTGTAACTACTTCATTGTTGTGTCTTGTTGGGAATGACTTGCAAATATATATGTGTCTAAAGTCTATATTAAAGTCATTTGGTGCTAAGTGCCATGCAAGAGAAAACATCTAAAAAAGTAGCTTCATTGTTGTGTGTGTTGGCAGAACACTTGACTGTTGCATGGGGGACTTTGGGGGACATCTGCAGGGAAACAGAGTTGTAACTAATAATGAGCATGGTCATCAGCACTTTGGAGATTGCCTGTTTTGTGAAATTTAAAAAGTGGACAGAGTTTCTGAAGAAGATGATTGTCTCTCTTCTCCTGCCATTGGGCTGACATCTGCCTTTAATGGGCCAGCAAAGTTGATGTTTTAAAACTTCCTAATAAGAGAGATTTCTGCTTCTGAGGAGTTGACTTCCAACGATTGGTGATCTTGTGATGGTAGTGATACTTTTATGTGGTAAAGACCACCTGTTCACAGGATCATTTTACCTGTGGGACAGATTCTGCATGGTAACCTCTCCACTGGTACATAATTGCTTGTAAAAATATTATAGTGTAATAATTCAGGTGGGTAGCCGTGTTGGTCTGAAGCAGCAGAACAAAGTTGGAGTCCAAAGTTTCATCCAAAGTATAAGCTTTTGTGTACATGCACACTTCTTCCATCTGAAGAAGTGTGGGTGGCACATGAAATCTTATACTTTGAATACAATTGTGTACTTTGAATAAAATAGTCCTCAAACTATTCCCGTCCACTGCATCCACAAACCTAGGGTTGTTCTGCCAGTGAAGTAGGGTTGCCAACTCCAGGTTGAGGAAATCCCTGGAGATTTGGAAGTGGAGCCTGAGGAGGGTGGGGTTTGGGGGAAGGAGGGGCCTAAGCAAGGCATAATACCATGGACTCCACTTTCCAAAGCAGCCATTGACCTGAACTCTGTAGTTTGGAGCTCAGTTGTAATTCCAGGAGATCTCCAGACCCCACCTGTAGGTTGGCAACCCTAAAAAATCATATTCAGCGTACTAGTTCTGCAGGAAGGCAAGCTGATTTCCATGGAACCTAACCTTTAGGAATTGATTCCAATCCAGTGTGGGAATAATTGTTTGACATAAGATATTGGCTCAGCCAAAATTTTGTATAGGTGGGACAGAAAATAATGTTTTTATTGGTTTTGTCAAAACCGTTTTGACAACAAACAAGGTAAACAGAATAAGACGCAAAAGGTGGGTGTGGCTGGATGACCACACTTCTGGTAACATGGGTGTGGCCTAATGAGCTGTGCTGTCAGGGGTGTGACCTAATTTGCTAATGAGTTCCTGCTGGGCTTTTTCTACAAAAAGAGCCCTGCATGTACTTAACATAATGGGTCACAAACTAGTAAAAGTACATATTGCTATCTGAATAAAAACACATAATGTGCCATTCCTTCTATTTTCTGCATTGTCATTTGTTTCTTTTCTGTTTTTAAATGTATTCTTGTTATCACCTTTAGGGAAGCAATTGACTGAACTGAATCAATGCATGATTGAACTGAACGCTATTTCAGATGCAGTGCAAAACTACGTTTCAAAACAACAGTTCCCCAGTTGCTTTCTGAACATAGTTACTTAACTGACTAAATCAGAAGTGAAATTTAGTACAGTGTAGATTAGTTTTAAAAATCAGAAACTGTATTACTGTATTGATTTCTTACTTTTCCAGAAATTCTGTGGAAGAGAAATATAGATTTTAAACTGAACTTAATTATTAGACTCAATGTTGCTCCCCTCCCCCCCCAGTCTATTTTATTTGGTTTCTGTTCTAAGCATATAATTTATTTTACCTAAAATACAAAGACTTGATTTCCCCCAAAACAATTATGAATGTGAACACAAGAAAACAAGGCCTTCCAGTTGCAGTTAGGTTTGCCAACTCCAGACTGAGGTATTCCTGCAGAGTTGGGGCGGTACTTGGGGAATTGGCATTTGGGGAGGGGAGGGATCTCAGTAGGATATAATGCCATACATTTCACACTGCAAAGCAGCCATTTTCTCCAGGGGAACTTGTCTCTGTAGTCTGGTGATAAGTTTAAATCACAAAAGAACTCTGGGCCCCACCTGGAGGCTGGCAACCCAAGTTACAGATCATATAGACCAAGACAGGGAGACAATTTTACAGTCTCCACAGTCCAAGTAACATTAACAGAATACAGTGAAATGCTGAACTACAAAATATCTCCCAACTATAAGATCAGGGTAAAAGAATGAATAAAGAGATAAGAGATATGTCGACACTGATTTGGAGCCTACTACACTCTAGAGTACAGAAGAGGATTGTGGTAATTAGAGTTAGTTACTAACCTCAAGGTGGGGTTTGGAATTCTCCTGGAATTACAAGTGCGTTCCAGACTACAGAGATCAGTTATACTTGAGGAAATGGCAGCTCCAGAGGGAGGACACTATGGCATCACTGTTATCTTTACCAGTTTTGGATTAAGAAGCTGAATAGCTGACTTTAGTTTCTGGGGAAAATTGGTCAAATGATAGGTCTCAGCAAGAGGTGGGGTAATAGCGGAGATCTTGCTACTAATGTTTACGGGGGCTTTTCCCTTTATGAGAGCTCTTAATAACCAGTCTAAGTTTAAAAATAGAGAGTGTTTTATTACAGATTAAGTAAATGTAACACACAGGAAGGACACATGGAACATACACACATACAAGAGCTATGGAAATAAAGAGGAGCAGGATAATAGCAGGGGTTGGGGAAATATACTTTACCTATCCAGGAGATCAGGAGTCCATGGAGCAGAGACTGGAAAGATGGAAAATGGTCCAAACAAATTTTGGGATGGGGTGGTCAGGAGCAAGCACAAGCATGATGGTTCATTGCAGGTCAAGATGGAGCATGAGGGAGAAGGGATGAGGGAGCTTGCTTATATGTACAGGTAAACCACACCTTGACCTTGCCCCCCCGGGGGATTGGGTAACTAGGGGTTAGTTTCCTGCCAGAGGCTATCATAGGTCCATTTGAATATCCTCAGCATCTGATAGGGGGACCCTCAGGATCCCAAGGTCTAGTGTTGTCTGTGGACTGAAGCTCTGCAGGTATCGCTTACCATTACAGGTTAACATGCCCAGACATGTTCCCTGTTTACCAACAAAGACATAGGCACAGGACATAACACCGCCAATAAAATGCTCTTTTTTAAATACCCAAAAACGTGTCCAGAGGGCTTGCTAATGCAAAGTGTCCCCAAGAACAAAGAATTGATGGGATTATTCAGGGCTAGAACAATGCAGTTTTGGAAATATGGTAACAAGTGTCCAGGAGTAGACAAAAGAGAACAGGAGATGTTCTTAGGAGGAGTTTTGGATGTGCTTCCTCTGGTGAATCAGAGGGTAAACTCATCAAAATGGCAACAGTACTGCTTGATGACCCTCCTTTGTGTTAGGTGGGGAAGAGAGGAGTAGTTGTTATGAAAGAAATATGGCTATGAAAAGATGAGGGGAAACTGATAGGATTAGCAATCCCAGGAGAAGACAAAGACATTGTCACATTTTGCATCCATGTGGTTAATGGATTTCCTGGTGCAAACAGGAATGGTTAATGTTTCTATTGTGTACTGGGTTCAACGCATGGAAAGTCTGGACTACGACGTGGTGATCAGCATTGGTTTACTGAGTACACAACAAGCATGCAAGACTGGCCGAGATGGCCAACTATATACAACTCCTAGGACACACCCAAAAGTCCTATTGGTGGGTTTGAATTTCCCGCCAGACTTCTTATTGGAGGACTAGTGGTGGTCTAGGAGCTTTGACCCCTATTGTCTCTCAGAGTCAAGCTCCGACTGTATGCCACTGGCACCCAGTGGCAGTCAGTGGACATAACACTCCTCCCCCCATAGTTCGAGCCCACCTATGTGACATAGTCCTGTAGGTAGGCTGGGGGTCAGTGCTACCTCTGGGAACGTCTTGATGCGGGTATTGTGGCGGCATCTGGGGCCCTGTCTGGCGGATTTGCCTGGATACCCGGCTGTGGGTTGGGGGACCCTCATCTGGTGCTGGACTGGATACTGGTACTCCTTCGGCCTTGGGAACGGGGGCTAACTCCAGAGCCGTCGCTTCCAGAAACTCGGGTCTGGTGTCACCATTGCTGGCCCTCGGAGCTGGATCGCTGGCTGAGGCTGGGAGCAGGCGTTTCCTCAATTGGTCGATGTGCCTTCGCAGGACCTGGCCATCGTCTGTCGAGAACTTGTATGACACAGGTCCTGTGGGGCAAATGATTTGGGCTACGAGCCACAGAGAGCCCTTGCTGAAGTTGCAGGAGTAGACAGGGTCCTCGGGAAAGAACCCTCTAGGTGCCTCCTTCTGCAGCAAGTTTCTGTCTGCTCTAGCAATCGTCCCGAAACTCTATGGCACTATAGAGTTTCAGGGCGATTGCCAGAGCATTGCCCCGGCAATGTGCCCAGCATGATGGCATCACTTCCGGGTGATGCCAGCACGCTGGGCATTTGCCCAGCTGGCTCCTGGATGGACGGATGGATGGATGCAGGCAGGAGTGGCCAGGCTTGGGGGGGGGGAGTGGCGGCGTCATGGTCCTGATGTGCGTGCATGCGAAGCGCACGTGCACAGAAGAGCCCCCCCCGGATTTTAAAACTCAACTCTCCTGACTCCTAGGACACACCCAAAAGTCCTATTGGCGGGTTTGAATTTCCCGCCAGACTTCTTATTGGAAGGCTAGTGGTGGTCTCTCAGAGTCAAGCTCTGACTGTATGCCGCTGGCACCCAGTGGCGGTCAGCAGACATAACAGTCAGCAGACATAACAGTTTCTGTAACGTTTCTAACGTTAATGTAGCTAGGAATGTGAGAAGTCCTAAGCATGATTGTGGCTTACAAGTCCTGCCATCTTTGTGTCCACTTACATTAAATTGTCTGGTATAGGGACTCCTAGGCTACCCCTATGGAGTCCATTGGTGGTGGAAATGATCCCTCCTGATAGACAGGGGGTCAGTGTACTTACATCACATCTCAGTTGAGCTCCCTCCCCCTCACAAAACTGCGCCCTCCCCAGGCACTACTCCCAAATCCCAGGCATTTCCTAAACCAGAGTTTGTAATCCAAGCTAGCTGTTTGAAACTGAAAGCAGCCCATTTATACTGGTCTACTAGAGTTGCCAGCCAAACTCTGGCAACCTGCAGGCAGAAACATGCAAATGTGTGTTGTTCTGACACTGTTGTAATTTATGGCATAATCCTGGAAGTGATATCATCATGATGCAATGCTCTAGGATCCCCCCTTCAAATGTTATGACTTTACCATAGAGTTTGGGAGAGTCCCATTTTCCCATTTCCCCCCTGCTGTGATGGCAAATAACCAGGGCCCCCACAGGAGGACTCTGGAAGCCCTATAGTTGACTACCAAAAAACATCTGTTGAAATGGAGTATGGCACAAAAGTTACTGGCAATCTTCATGCTAAAAGAAACTGAGCAGCTGTAACATTTGAGATCCATTGCTAAGTACCATACAGCTTTCTGCAGAATTTTAATGTTAACTCCTCAGAGTGCCAAAGAAGAATTGCATGAGTATGACCTTTCAAGGTGACTACCATTCCCCAGCTGTAGATAACAGTCACCATGGACTGATAAATTTCTGCCAGTACACAATATATTTTTTTCAGTGGGCCTCATTTAGTCCAATGTGTCACAAGTCATACAGTGCTGCCGCTACAGGTACAGTACAGGAAAGCAATGATCTGCTATTTGTCATTTATGGTATTTAAGAAATATGGAATAACATGACTCAGAGCTTTACTATATAGAATTACAAAGAATTAAAAATATACCATTTTATTTTATTTTTTCATGCAATTGTGAGTCATGCTTAGCGTTTGAAAATGTACCTTATTTCTAAATCTATTGAGCAATTTTTAACAGGAGTCAAGCAAGAAACTGTGACATTTTATTTTTAGGTTTCTTGATGCAAATTCTTATTTTCTACTACCCAACAATGATTTCTGTGTGTTTAGATAGCATAACACTCTATAGGATTATAATGCAAGTCTTGGGATTAGCTTGAAATCACAATGCATTTTACTGTGGAGCTTTTGATTACTATTACCCTGAATCACCAGAGCATGGAATTTACTCAATAATGCTGATGCCACATATTTGCCTAGGAGCAGAATTGACTCTTCAAGTCAGTTATGTAGGCAGTCAGTCCATGACACCACTCAATCAGGCTACAGAATGAGGCTGTAATCCTTAAAACACTTTCCTGGAAGTCAGTCCCATTGAATAAAAACTTCATTTACTTTTGAGGAGACCTGCTTAGGCTTGCTTCCTGAGTTACTGGCCAGTGGGTTGTGTACCAGTTTTCTAGCAATTCCAAGCATTCTTTAGAACAAAGTTTGAGTCCAGTGGCACCTTTAAGGCCAACAAAGTTTTATTCAAGGTATGAATTTTCGTGTGCACACACACACACACACAAGCTCATACCTTGAATAAAACTTGGTTGGTCTTAAAGGTGCCACTGGACCCAAACTTTGTTCTGCTGCTTCAGACCAACCTGGATCAACCAAGCATCATTTAGTTACTGGTGCTTTTAAGGCTTTATTGTTTGCCACTTTGGGAACCATAAATTGTCTGGAAATGTAAGTAAGAAAGAAAGAAAGAAAGAAAGAAAGAAAGAAAGAAAGAAAGAAAGAAAGAAAGAAAGAAAGAAAGATGCACAATGGTATTTGGTAACTGAGACCTGATTTAGCACTTTAGCTAAATTAGTTTACACTCCAAATTGCATGCAAACAAACTGAAGCCAGATTCATTACCTTTTGGACTTTACCAGCTGAGAATCTGGATGAGGTTGCAGGATACAGTTTCATCATTTCAAAACAGAAGAGCCGATTTTTCTAAACTGAAGATCGTAGGGGTCTTTTCCCTTCCTAAAAAGTATTAAGACTCCTACATTTTAAGCACTATATGAAGCCAGAACTGCATGACTGTCATTCAAATTGGATTTTTGCTGCTAGAGCTGTCCGAAAGGATTCAAGAGTACTAACAGAAGTTCTGCAGCTAACTACATTAAAACCAGAAGTAGGATCCAATGTCTTGCATACATGGAAGTAATAAAAAAAGGACACAGAGAGAAGCAAGAGACCTAAGCAATTGTTGTATTCCCCTGCTTCTGCTGTTTCAAGTAACATGGTGAGCTGATCAGTTCAAGGCACATGGTGACCCCTTGATCATTTGCTCCAATGCTGGGCTGTGTGCCCCCTTCTCATGACCTTCAAAATAATGTCTGCTCTTGTTAAGGGCTAGGTTAAGGGCTTTTAGAGCAAGTAGGAATAGAAAGAGAGGAGAAGAGCTACCATTCACACCATCTTAAAAACTCTAAATGCTGGTATAGCCTTTTGATGGGCAGGAGAAGAGGATTTGTATCTGTTAGGGTAAGTGTGACTCAACTTCTACCCTGCTGCTCTCATACAGAATGCATATAGATGTATAAAGCTGCATTATAGTCATACCATTGGTCTGCTGAGCTCAGTATTGTTTACATTGATTATCAGCAGCCAGAGAAAACCTTTGCCCAGTGACTGCTGTCTAATGATGATGTTAGTGGTTGAAATGAGAACCTTCTCCAGCCTATGTGAGCTCCACCACTAAGCATTGGCACATTAGCCAGATGCTTTGTGAGGGACTGCAGTACAAAAAGCCCCAGCTACAAAAGCTTTGGATACTATAAGGCTACACAATACTTAAGCCATCCTGAGCCACAAGGAAAGGCAGGAGAGAAATATTCAATACACAGCAACCAATGTTATAATAATTTCTTGACTCCTGTGTTATTGTCTTTATGACAATATAAAATATACATCATAAAAGTCAACTTATTTGGAGGCCCATGTAAGGCATCTTTACATAAAGCAGTTTTGAATGTTTAAAGAGAAACAGACTTCATGTACTGAATTGTCAAGTTCAGCATTCTCAAGGGAATGATTTTCCTGCAATCTGTCTCTAAACACATTATGTGAATAGAAATGTGAATAGAAGGCAATGGAAAATACAAACACCTCTAATTAAAAATAGATCAGATTGTATAAATGCCTGGAACTTTCAGCCATGGCCCCTACATAAGAACTCTCAAATGGCTTTTTTCCTGAGCAGTCTAACTGCTCAAAAAAAGAAAGAAAACAGATTGCTGGCACTTTCATTTTGTGAAGAAGCCATGATGGGGAAGGGATTCACCCATGTTGTACATTTCTAAATTAGAGAAACATTTGAGATATACAGACCTTGTAAAGTCTCCTCAACACAATTGCTAGCTTGAAGGATTCCATTGCTCAGCTCTCTACCATGAAGCAAAAAACTGGCCTAGTTAACAGTTTCAGGAGGCCTAATGTGCAGTTTTTCACTAACATCAAGCATATGTGAAAAAATAAATAAAACCCTAATATTTTGAACTCTATAGACATTCAAACGACTGTCATCACAGTAACTAGTAGATATGAAGTTTCATGTATGATGGGTTAATAATAAATATGAGTTGAAGTAGGAGTTATATCCTAAAAGGGAATTCAAAATATTACAGTAACACAGACTAGAGAGAATATCAGTTTCACATATGTGTTATGATTATCAGATAGTGTGAGGCAAGGAAAACAGCATCTTCACTGTTATTTTAGAGATCAAAGATGGAAACATGGAAAGTATTATTCAGAGTTCAAACAATTACTGGACCATTTTCCAGGAACAGTAGGTAGCCTGAGTACAGTCAGCAATGGATTCTAAAGCTTTGGATTCTGGATTTTAAAGCTACAATCTAGTTATGCATACTCAATCTCCATTTATAAGTCAACGGGATGTCAGCGGGTGTGACTTGTTTTAATATTGTAGCACATTCTCCCTGACTATGAGAAACATGTAGAGAGACTTGCATGAGGCATACATCTTGTCTATCTACAGTTATTCCTGAACTACAGATTCTGCATGGCATAATACAAGGGGTTTTGTACAATTTCAATTTTGTTTAAAAGGGTCTTGCATGTATAAAGTTAGCAGAGTTTACAGTGTCAGAATGATAAGCAAAGCTCCCACTCTGTGCATGCAAACGTATTAACCTAATGTTAAGGGTATACCTCTAGCCTTTGGTCTATTGATATCAATAAAAGAGTAATTATGTAAGACTAGGAATAAGGGCCGTTGTGGGAATAAATACAACGGGCTCTAGAAAGAGCCTCTTGGAGAGTGTCAAGGCCTTGGGCACTCAGCGTTAATTTGCTGTGGCAGCTCAGCAGGGTATAATGACACAGAGTTCACCATTTTCTCCAGGGGAACTGATCTCTGTTACCTGAAGAACAGTTGTAATTCTGAGTGATCTCCTGCCCTCACCTGGAGATTGGCAGCAGTGGTTCCCCAAGAGGGAACAGGTGGTTTGGAGGGCAGAGTCTATGGCATTGTACCTGTCTGAGGCCCCACCCCTCCTCAAACCTCACCCTCGCCAGGCTCTACCCCTCAAATCTCCAGGAATTCCCCACCTGGAGTTGGCAACGCCATCTCCTTCCCAGCCAAGCATCAACCTACCTTGCTCTGAAGCCCCTCTTATAAACACAGGTAACTGCCATTTCGTTTCACCTACTAACAGCCACTGAGGCAACAGTTGAACCTTATGGGGGAACATTTTAAACAAACCACAAGCAGCAGCCATCTTATAAACACAGGTGAGTGTCATTTCGTTTCACCTACCAACAGCTGCTGAGGTAACAGTTAATCCCCCCACAGGAAGGAAGCTGGAGAAGTGTCTTTGTCAAGAGCAAAAAAAAGTCTGCCAGGAATTCTGACAGGGCACAGAAACTGAAGGAGTGGGCGGGGAAGAGGAGCAGACCCAGCCAATGGCATGCAAGTATTCACAGCCAGTGGATAGAGACAGCTTCTGATTGACAGGCCAGGGGACCAAAGGCTGGGGTGGTGTGTGGAATGTTCTAGAGAATGCCACCATCATCAGAAAATTATTATATAGAGAGATTGCCTTAAAAAGACAATAGCTAACTTTATATTTAACTTACAAATGCGCTTGATATTATTAGCAAATATAAGTAAAGAGGGTTGCCAACACCTGGTTGGGAAATTGCTAGAGATCTGGGTATGTGTAGAGGTTATGGAAGGTAATGTTTGAGGAGGCAAGGGACCTCAGAGGGGTATAATGCCATCAGGGCTGGTGCCAGGCTTTCTAGTACCCTAGGCAAGGCTAACTACTTGCACAGGTGGTGGGGGGAGGCATGGCTGGAGGGGCTTGGATCTGAGAGATCCCAGCCCCTGCAGCCTTGCCCTCAGCTCCCGTGGGTTTGTGTGTATCATTGCTGCTGACTCACACGGATGAAAAGAGGTGGGTGGGTGCTTTGCTGCTGATCCCCACTGCACCAGCCAGGTCTACTCCCCACACCACAGAGGCACTGCTGCCATGCCGACCACCTCCTGCTGCCTGACCCTGGCAGCAAAAACCAGGATGCAGGTGGTGGAGCGCTGCTCTACCCGCTGCTGGGCCAGAGGATGAGGACGCTGCCACCAGTTCTTCTAGTGAGGGAGGGTTGGGGAGGGGGTTGGGTGGCAGGTCGGTTGGGCATTCTCATATGATGGTGCCCCTAGGCAATTGCTTAACCCCATCTTATGAAAGAATCAGCCCTGAATGCCATACAGTCCACTCTCCAAAGCAGCCATTTTCTCAGGGGAACTAATCTCTGTAGTCTGTAGATCAATTATAATTCTGGGAGAACTCCAAGCCCCACCTGAAGGTTAGCAACCCTATTAACAAAGAATAAGATTTTACTGTTTTTCAAATGTCTAAGAAAATGAAAGACCAATTAAAATGACACATATTTATCAGTGTCATAGAGTGGAGTAAAGTAAGTGGGGCATTTACAAGGACTTGCAGGTGGCATCATAATTCCCTTATTTCCTCTTTCTCTTCCCTGAAAGCCCCCATAGCTGCTCCCTTTTCCTGCATCCTTCTCTCCTAGAGTTGCCAGGTCTGAGTTTGTCCCCAGTGGGGGACTTTGGGGGGGCATTCCTGGAGGGGGCAGGGCACCCCCAACATGATGACATCTCCTCGGGGGACATCCCACTCCAAGCCCCATCCCCAAGAAAAATCGCCGGTAGCCACCCCTCTCCCAAACCTCCTGCAAGGGCCGACTATATGGAGGGCCCTTTAAATCTTGCAAAAGGGGAAGGGAAAGGGTGGCCGCAAGTGGCATGCCTGAGTTCCAAGCAGCCCTTTTTAGGGCTTCCAGCCAGCGGGGCCCCACACCCAGTCTCCAGAGGGCATTGCTGTTTGGAGACTGGGCATATGGGGTCAGTCCTGGCTGGCTGGAAGCGCTTAAAAGGGCCCTTTAAGCACTTCTAGCCAGTGGGGCCCTGTGCCTGGTCTCCAGAGGGCATTGCTGTTTGGAGACCGGTGTGCAGGGCCAGTCCCCACTGGCTGGAAGTGCTTTAAGGGCCTCTTTAAGCACTTCCAGCTGGCAGAGCCTCCCCCCTTTAGTTTTCCCAACCCCTGGCAGCCTCTCCCTGGGAAAAGTCTGGCTGAACTGAGCAGTGCCAGCTGCTGGGTCAGGCCACTTTCACAGTGGGGAACCCATAAGGGCCCGCAAGGTATATCCTTAGTTTCTCCTGTCTCGCCACAATATTTCCTCTTTCCCACCTCCTAGTAGCCCCCATATTCTTAACTTTCTTTGCTTCTTTTCCTTAATCTCACCTAACTGTGCACCTACATTTCATCTGCCCCCAACTTCCTCTTTCCCTCCTCCTGGCAACACCATATCTTCACCCTTCTCTGCTCCTTCTGTACATTCTGTCCACCGTCTACCCAAACTTTTCTGTCCCCTATTTTTGGCTGTAGTTAATATTTAATTATTTCACTATGAGGATCCAAAGCAGTATACATCATTCTCCTCTTCTCCATTTTTTCTTTACAACAACCCCATGAGCAGGGGTGGACATGAGTGAAAAAACATGGGAAAAAGCCCTTCCCCCAGTCCACCCTGCCTCAACTTCTCAAAAGGGAGAGGGAAGAAGGCAGAAAGGAAAAGAGAGTCTGCCTAATCAATTGTCTGAGCACTGTTTTTCTTTTCTTGCATAGAACTTGGATAGACTAGGCATCACTTCCCGCACCTTGGGTATGCCAGGTGCCACCATGTGGGTTCAGGTGGACTAAGCCAGGCACCACCTCTCTCACCTTGAGTGGGACCCAGGTGGGCTGAGCACAGTGCTGCCTCTTCTCTTGTCTTTACAGTGAGTGACATGCATTAACATAGGAGTATTCCAGACATGCTGTGAGTTGAAAATTGCCATTGTTGAATCAGCCAGATATGGTAGAAGTACCTTTATTGTGTTTGAAGATATTCTAATTGTTGGTCCACACCTGATGAAGACTTTTGGAAACGAACATATCTACCGGATGTTTCGTTGTTGATGACTTTGGACCCCCATCACCTATTATATTAAATTAATCATATTTTGCAATATTGTTGTATGTTTTTGAAATTTTTGATGCATATGCTTTAATATGAGAGTGTGTTGTCACACTGTATGATTCTCTGCTCTTAACTTGTTCCATAGCTGTTGTTCTCATAGATATTATTCTTCTCTTGTCTTGCCTCACACTAGCCAAACCTGTTGCCACCTCCTCCTCTGCCTCACCTCACATGGGTCTCCAGTGGGCCATGTGCTGCCTCCCCATCTTGCCTCATGCAGTGCTCAGATGGGCTGGCTGCTGCCTTGTCTCAGGCCTACTGGGTACCATCACCTCTGCCTTGCGTGGGGCTTGGATGGGCCAGGCTGTCACAGGGCTGGCCTGTTCCAGGCAGGGTGGAAAACATCAGCATACTGAGAGGCATCCTGGTGCTGTTAATGGCCAGTCCTTCCCTGCATGTGAGTAAGATGGTAACAAATTTCCTGTTGGTTGCTGACAGGGCTGGCCTTGATTAATTCTCCTGTAAAAGCCAAAACAGTCTTGAATAGAACTATCTGCACATTTGGCCAGGTTGAGAATCATTTACATTGATAAAGAGAAGTAAAAGAAGTAAGAATACCTGGAATGTCCCATTTGTATTTGCATTAATGGTCAATTGGGTTAATAGAGCAAATTCCTTGGGGCAAAATTCCCCTTGCTTCATCATTAACATTATTAGAACATTTTGGGGGAAAAATTCACAATCAAAGTAGATTCCAATTGCTGCTCTATTGGATGGATGAGTCATATATAATGGTCAGAAAAGTCATTGTAATAACATTGTAATGGACACAATATAATTTGTGTATGTTGGTTATTCCATACTTACTATCCTAAGTATGGTTAATGGTACTATGAAAGAAGCAGGAAAAATATGCAATGCACAAAGCCTACAAGTTGAAAGTAGTTAGTTAAGATGCAGCTTGTTTTGGGGGGTCTGTTACATGAGAGAGTCTTGAAAATATGGGCATTTAGAGGCCTTTTTTCTGCCTTAATTTATTCTGAGAACTGGCTTTGAAGAAGCATACAATCAAGCAGCTTTGGCCACTAAAAAAATAGGATCTCCACAACAAAGATTTTAACTAGGCTACACAAATGTGTTTTGAGAAACACTTGGATCTCATTTAAACAGCAGTCATCCATCTCAGTATGCATTAACATACATAATAAAGTCCTTTCATAAGATCATCCAAACAGATCAATAATATAAAAAAAGCAGCTATATATTTTTGTAAAAAAACCCATTGGTATAATTTAGGAGTGAAATGTTTAGAGTTTCCTAACAATTAATATGCTGTACTTGACACTGGACCTGGTATATGTATGTTGTAGTAATTTTCTATATTTTTAAGCAAAGTTATTGAAGAAGTAAAGGGGGGCTTAGGGAGAATTATGGAGTGGGATATAATACAGTTACCACTTTATAGTGTATGGGTGAAGAATGGCAGGTGTTACAAATGTGCAGAAAGTTGTTTGAGCACATATTCCCTGTCCAGAAAACAAACAGGACAAGCTTCTAGTGGTATCTAAAACATTAACAAGATTTATTACAATATAAACGTTTGTAAGCCACAGCTCACTTCCTCAGATATGTCACATGTAGGGATGCATTTGAACCAAAAAATCTGGTTTGGTTCATGATTTGTGGCTTGCCTCATTCATGAACCACGGACTGTCACAAACTTTTAGCTGCCTCATGAACCGGTTTGGTTTTTGAAGTGGTAGAATGTCCCTCCAGCATGCTAGAGACACCAAACTTGCAAGAGATTTCCCGCTGACTCTTCTCTACCTGCCCTCCAAGTTTGGTGAGGATTGGATTTATAGGGTTCAAGTTATGGCCTCCCAAAGAAGGTGCCCCCAAGAAAGTTCTTTCTGGGGGAAATGACAGGTGGTCGTTTCCCCAGAAAGCACTTTCCTGGGAGCACCT
This sequence comes from Lepidodactylus listeri, assembly GCA_029233225.1. Taxonomy (NCBI): domain Eukaryota; kingdom Metazoa; phylum Chordata; class Lepidosauria; order Squamata; family Gekkonidae; genus Lepidodactylus; species Lepidodactylus listeri. Next base: position 108,117,804 of record JARCFY010000001.1, on the reverse strand, counting down.
TCTTTGAGGGGCCATAACTTGGAGTCCAAGTTTCCCTGTAAGCTCTGCAGTGTTGTGAGTAAAAATTCTGCCTCATGAGTGAAGAAAGCTAGTAGCTTTAAAGTTGTGAGAGAGTCTACATTAAAGTATTGCATAAATTATTTTTAGAAGATTATTTCCATAACCTTGTAAAAAGCTCAGAATGAATTCTTTTAAACTATCTTTAAATTATATCTTAAGAATAATTTAAACATTATAAGAGAAAACAGAATCAAGTAAAATGTCATTACACAAAATGTTGTCATCTACAGTGGTAGACCAGGCCTCTGGAGAACAGATCTCCTTGCCCCTTTCCACTATATTGGTAGACCTGGCCTCCAGAGAACAGGTCTACCCACCCCTTTCCACCATATTGGTAGACTTGGCCTCCAGAGAACAGGTCTACCTATCTTTTCCCACTATATTGGTAGATCTGGTCTCTGGAGAACAGGTCTACCCACCCTGGTCCACTGTATTGGTAGGCTTCAACTTGGACTGTCACCTTGCGCTGACCGTTAGAAAACATACCAGCACTTAGGGGAGAAAAAACACTTGCAGTCTACTTTTTTTTTAAGTAAAATATGACAACCAGCATTACAGGTCAAGTATAACAGAGGTGGAACAATCACTGTCAGAACCTTGCCTAATCTAACAAACAGGAAGTTGCTTAAATGTTATCAACCTGCCCAAACTACTTATTTATTCAAATATTTATATCTCACTTTTCCCTGTGACTCAAGGCAGCTTACAAATCATACAGAAAAGCATAATAGGGGTGTGCAAAAATATATATATATCAGTGATTCTGGCTCCATTATAGCCTATGGGGACTGTCACACGAGTTGCTGGACTCCGCCTCACTCCCACTGGACTCGCTGGCTACGCCTCGCGTCGCCACCTCGCCCTTGTCAGCCCTTGGCAGCCAGGGTCTCAGATGTGGCCCAGGAGGGGAGGGTTACATCACCACTCCTACTCCTCGTGGCCTCCTGGTGGGATTTCTCGTCCTCCCTCTCTCTCACCATCAGACTTCATCCACTCCCAGGCTTATCCTCCTCGGCCCCTGCTGGCTGCCGTCCTTTTATCTCCCTCTCTCCCCACACCTCCCTTTCCCAGTTCCACCCCTCTCCAGCCCCGCCCCCCTTCTTAATGTCAGACGCGGCGGACCGGAGGATGCTTCCGGTTCCTCCCTGCTTTCCCACCCCTACCACCAGGAGAGGAGCTCGCAGCTGACTTCGGGCTCTTGCACCGGGCCGCAGGCTGGCAGCCCCACCACCCCTCTCCGCTTCTGCTGCTGCCTGCGTCCGGGCTCCCTCGGCCTCAAGACCCCTGCTGCTGGCATCGCCTGTGCCAAGCCCCGGCTCCTCCACGGCAGTCTGCACTGGTCTGGTAAGTCTGGGTGCCGCGTCGAGGGGTGCCGAGGGGCTTTGCGGGCAACCGTCATTGCCTCCCCGCCCAGGGCGAGTTCCGGAATCGGGACAGGGACCATTATAGTCAATGAACCCCATAGGCTATAATGGAGAATTAATCTGGAGGTATCTGGGGCTTGGGGGGGGCTGTTTTTTGAGATAGAAATGCCATATTTGCAGCACAGCTGCTGGTGCCTCTCCTCAAGATTCCAAGTTTTAAAAAGATTGGACCAAGGGGTCCAATTCTATGAGCCCCAGAAGGAGGTGCCCCATCCTTCATTGTTTCCTAGGGAATAAATGTTGTGAGTTGAAGCTAAAATGCTCTGAACAGCCTTCTGAAATGTTGTGCGCCAGCACCCCCTAGTGCTGCTCAGACGGAACTGTGACTTGGACCTTGTAAATCCAATCCTCACCAAATTCCTCCTCACCTACATTCCATTGGTGGGAATTTTCAGTCATTTGAATGAAATTCTAAGAGTGTGAGTTTTTACAAGGGCACATTAAATAAATGTTGACCTTCTGTGTCAGAGTAATTGATCTAAATGAGATGTCTCAGGGCTGCTTGATGCTTTATATTGGAAAGACATGGCTGCACTCACACGTGCAACTCCTGAAATGTCTACAAATGTCATAGAAGCATACTATCAACTACTTAGGATAGAAATCTCCAAAACAGTGTGATCTGAAAGGACAGGACTTGAATTGTGTTCTGCATTTCGTGTGCTGTATTATATCTGATTAAAAATGAAGTAATTAATTGTGGTGTCTCACTATTGATTTTGCTTGGCTGCAAAGGCTTCCCTGAATTTATTTATTTATTTATGGCTTGTATTAGGAACAACCACCGCACATACTCATGCACACACCAAAGCACAACCTCATCCTTGTCGGTAATGTTTTCATCTAGCAATGTGATAAATAACTAAAGCTGCAAACTCATGCACTTTTATTGATCCTGAGAAGACAGATGTTCTCTGGGTAGGGCTGCCAGGTCTCCCAGGGGAGTGGGGTGGGAGTTTGCCCGCTCTAGGGTCCCCCAACCTGCCGGATCTGGCCGCTGGGGGGAACTCCACCCACAAAGTGCTGGGCTGACGTGCCCAGCATAATGACATCACCCAGAGGTGACATCATCGTGCCAGGCATGTCGTTGGGGGCGCTCTAGCATTCGACTTTAAAACTCTATGGTAAAACTCTTCTTTCCCCCCACTGAATGCCAGGTAGGGACCTGGGAACCCTATCTCTGGGTTAGTAGAAAGGCAGACTGGGGACTTGAGATCTCTCAGTCTTGGATGAAGTTATACTCCCCTTGAAAAGCCAGGTTCCCAAATTGGGAGTATTACTCAACACAACAGTCACCGTAGAAAACCAAATGGCTGAAGTGTTTGGGAGTGCTTTTGCACAGCTTCAGCTGGTGCATCAACTGCATTCATTCCTGTTTCAGTTAGATCTAGCGACAGTGATTCATGCCTTAGTTATGTAGTATCTTCTGGGGTCTGGAGTGCAGGATTAAGCCTACCCATTCAGTTAGCAGATAGGAGAGTCTGGCAGCTTCAGCAACGGGCTGTTTTATTGCTTCACTCACTTGTAGGGCTGCCAAGTCAGCCCGGGGGGCGAGGGATCCCCCGCTATAGGGGTTCCCAACCCGCCGGCCGCCATTCGGCTGGCGGGGGGAACCCCACCCCCGAAGTCGTCCATCCTGGACGACAGCCGGGCAACGCTCTGCGCGGCAATGCTCTGCAGCGGGCTGGCTCTTCTCTCCCAGCTTCCTCCGGCGAGGCAGAGCCCGGGAGGCGGCATGGCCCTAGTCTGCGGGCCAGCTCCTCTCTCCCAGCTTCATTCGGCAGCAGATGCCGGCGAGGCAGAGCCCGGGGAGGCGGCGTGGCCGGCGGGGGACGCGCACCTATCGCTTGTTCTGGCTCCTCCGTCGTACATGCCTTAACGTGGTGACGTCACTTCCGGGCAGCTCCCGGCCAGCGAGGGACTCCCCCCTGCCAAAACGTAAGTTTGACTTGGCAACCCTACTCACTTGGAACTACAACTTACATACACACAGATTTAGAAATAAGTGAGGCCTCATCCATACAGGCCTCAATGGGGGAAACAAACTAGTTTATGAAAGCTCACTTAAAGGCATACACACAGAGCTCCATTGGGGCCGCGCCGCGCCAGGGCACCGCTCTGAGAGACAGGAGGCCAGGGGGCGAGCACATAACCAAGCCCTGTCCCCCAGCTCGCTTTCCCCAGCCCGTGCTTCAGCGCGGAGCCAGAGGAAAGCCTCCCCCCCGCAGCTTGCTCTCCCCGGCCCGCGCTTCAGCACGGAGCCGGAGGAAAGCCTCCCCCCCAGCTCGCTCTCCCTGGCCCACGCTTCAGCGTGGAGTCAGAGGAAAGCCTCCCCCCCGCTCACCCTTCCTGGGCCGCGGCAGGCTGCTGGCCCAGAGAGAAGCCCCCATCCCTCCTCGCTCACCATTCCCGGGCAGGAGGGGGGAAAAAGCTGGGCCCCAGTGCCCAAGCAAGAGGGGGGGAAGGGAGGGAAACACCGGGCCGAGTGGCTGACAGCCACTTGGCCCAAGGGGGGGGGGAGAGAAGTGCCTTGTCTGTCTCTTTCTTTCTTTCTTTCTTTCTTTCTTTCTTTCTTTCTTTCTTTCTTTCTTTCTTTCTTTCTTTCTTTCTTTCTTTCTTTCTTCCCCACCTACCTACCTACCTATCTTCCTGTTCCTTTCCTTCCTTCCTTCCCTCTCTCCCCCCACCTACCTACCTTCCTATTCCTTCCTTCCTTTTCCTTCCTTCCTTTTCTTCTCTCTCCCTCCCTCCCTTCCCCTTCCTTCCTTCTTTCCTTTCTTCCTTCCTTTTTTTCTTCCTTTCTTCCTTCCTTTTTTTCTTCCTTCCTTTCTTTTTTTCTTTCTTTCTTCTGACACACTTTTGGTGACGTCAGGGGTGTGTGGCCTTCTGACACTTTTGGTGACATCAGGGGGTGTGGCATATGCAAATAAGTTATGCTAATGAGCTCCTGCACTTCTTTTTCTACGAAAGGACCCCTGCATACACATATTTACATCACAGGTTGTATTTAGACTAGACTACTACAATGCACTTTATTTGGGGCTAGCCTTGAAGAGTGTTGGGAGGCTCTTGCACTTTTGCTTTTCTTCTTCCCTCCCCCGGTCTGTGCTTGCAACCACTCATCTTTCCTTTTCTCTCACACACCTACCTTTTACTGTTTTTCCTGCAGAAGCCTCTGTTGCCTCCCATATACCTTTTTCTGTTCTCCTCCCCATCTTCAGTTTTCTTTTTTTTGTTCCTCCCCCATGCAGCTTTGCCCTTCCACCCTCCTGTCTTCTAGTGTTTTTAGTCTCTCTCTCTCTACATCTTTTAGCCAGCTTACACTAACTGAAGTTTGCAATCATCAGCTATGCTGGTTGCAGTTTGCCTAAGAACCCTCAAAATGGCCACCACAGTCTCACAATGTAGTCTTGCAAAATCTCTGTGGCATACTTTTCTTAATGAAGCAAACATTGCTTCTATGTTTTTTGTTTTTCTAAGCCCCTATAGGTTTTTTTCTAAACTCCATTTCCACCAGGCTTGAAGAAAAATACCCTATCTCTGGCCACATTGTGTAGATTTTTAAATCCACACTCTATGGCTCAGTGCAGAATAAGATATATATGGAGAACAGTGAGGTTCACAGGGAAATGATGCCATCCTTCTACTTCACTTTTCCTGCACCTCCCTGGTGACCCCTTTGCTCCCATTTGTCCCCCATTGCCTTCTATCACTTCTCCTGCTCCCACCAGCCCTCACTTTTCACCCCGATTGTTTCTCTTACTTTTCCTGTTACCTCCTCCTGTCAGACTCACTGTGGCAGGCCTTTTCTATCAACTGAGGAGACCCACAGACTTGTAGGGCTGCCAAGTCCCCCAGTAGGGCGGGGGAAACACCGATTTTTAGTGCTTACCCCCGCTTTTTCAAAATTGGCCACCGGGGGACAAAATGGCTGCCTTAAAAGGGAAATGTCTGCAGAGAGCCTGCCCTGCAGTAAAAAGCCTCACCAGACATTTCCCCTTTAAGAAGTCAGCAAGAGAGCTTCCACAGCAAGAGAGGTCCGCCCAGAGATTAAGGAGGGACTGAAGGGGCTGCTTTTGCATGTGGCTTGCAACATTGCTGTGGTAAGTTTCTCTTCCAGCTCTTTTCCTTCTCTCTCTCCCTCTTTCTTTCTTTTTTCTGTCTGTCTGTCTGTCTCTCTCTCTGTCCCCATCCAGCAGAGGTCTATCAGTGGCTATTATTAGCCACAAGGTCTAAATGGAAGTAAGTGCCTCTGCCAGTTTTTTTCCTTCTCTCTCTCCCTCTTTCTTTCTTTTTTCTGTCTGTCTGTCTGTCTGTCTGTCTCTCTCTCTCTGTCCCCATCCAGCAGAGGTCTATCAGTGACTACTATTAGCCACACTTTGTCTGGGGCAGTGATGCTCTGCATTCTTGGTGCTTGGGGGGCAACAGTGGGAGGGCTTCTGGAGTTCTGGCCCCGCTGCTGGACCTCCTGAGGGCACCTGGTATTTTTGGCCACTGTTGTGACACAGAGTGTTGTACTGGATGGGCTGTACTGGATGAGCCGATCCACTGTGGCTTCTCTCCTGTTCTTATGATATGAAAATCATATTTAGCACTTGTGTAGCACTTAGTGCTTCATATTCTGCCGAGATGAGGAAGGATTCAGTAGGGCCGCAACACCACAAGAGGGCTTTAAACCAACACTACAACCAACACCACAAGGAAAAGGAGACGACCAAAATAGGGATTTAAATGAAGGAGAGCAAATAACAGAGATCCACCTAGGAGGGCTGAGTTTAATGAAGCCAAAGCTGTGGAGCTTTGGGTGTCTATGTACCAATGTCCAAACCTTGGGCAATAAGAACGAAGAACTTGAGATTCTAATGCAGATGGAAGGATATGATTTAGTAGGCATTACAGAGACTTGGTGGGATGATTCCCAGGACTAGAATGTAATAGTGGATAGGTATGAGTTAAACCCCCCCCCCGAAAGGGTTGAAGAGGAGGAGGAGTGGTGCTGTATGTGAGGAGAGGGTTTGTTTGTCAAGAAATACTGGAGGGGGAGTGCAACAGCCCAGTGGAAAATATCTGGGTGAGGATAAGGGGAGGAAGGACAAACAGTATTGTGCTTGGGGTCTGCTACAGACCTCCTGACCAGGATAGAGAGGTGGATGCTGCTCTCCTTGACAGGGTATCCAAACAACATTACCTAGTAGTTATGTGAGTGACTTCAACTTCCCTGATATGTGCTGGGAGACAAACTCTGCAAAGTGTCTACAGTCACATCAACAACTTCCTTCATCAAATGGTGGAGTAAGCTATGAGGGGCTTGGCCATACTCAGCTTAATATTGACTAACAGGCAAGAGATGGTAGCTGGGGTAAAGGTAGTGGGGACCTTAGGGGGAAGTGACCATGTTCTGCTAGAATTCCTTTTGCTGTGGGGGACCAAGGAAGCTCGTAGCCACACATGTATGTTAGATTTCAGTAGCTCAGAATTTAGTAAACTCAGGGGCATGATGAGAATCATTCCGTGGGCAAGACTGCTGGAATGGAAGGGAGCAAGTGAAGGGTGGGCTCTCCTAAAACAGGAGCTCTTGCAAGCTCAAGCAATTGCTTTTCCAACAAGAAAGAAACGTGGTAGGGGGTCTAAGAAGCCAGTGTGGATGAACAGAGAACTGTGTGATTTGCTAAGGGAGAAAAAGGAAATGTTCAAGAAATGGAGGCAAGGACATACCTCTAAAGAAGAGTATCTGCAGGTTGCTAGGCACTGTAGGTCAGCCATCAGAGAGGCCAAAGCTCAGTGAGCTAAAGCTGGCCAAGGAGGCTCGCTACAACAAAAAAAATCTTCAGATACGTGAGGAGCCAATGGAAGATAAAAGAGGTGATGGGCCCACTGTTGGGTGAAAATGGAGAAACTTTGACAGAGGACAGAGAGAAAGCAGAAAGGCTTAATGCCTATTTTGCCTCAGGTTTTCCCCTGAAGCAAAGAACAGGCTCATCTAGAGATGGTAGTAGGGAAAGCATGGGGTCCATGCTGCTGGTTGGCATGGACAGAGAGGAAGTTGAGAAGCACCTGGCTGCACTGAATGAGTACAAATCCCCCGGGCCAGATGTTATGCACCCAAGAGAGCTTTCAAAGAGCTTTCTAGAGAGCTAGGGAGGTGGTGAGCTCCCCCTTACTGGCAATCTTTAAGCAGTGGCTGGACAAACACTTGTCAGGGATGCTCTAGGATCCTGCATTGAGCAGGGGATTGGACTAGATGGCCTGTATGGCCCCTTCCAACTCTGTGTGATTCTATGAGAGAACTCCAAATGTTAGCATTCTGGTCATTAGGAGTGAGGCTTTTGCAAGCTTTTTTGCAGATAAAGTCTTGTCATTCTGTCAGAACCTGCCTGCTAACATTGATACAGTACATGAACTGGAGGCCCCTTGGCCGTCTTTGGATCCAATATTTGATAACTTTAGCTGACTCTCCCGAGCTGACATAGACAGTATTCTGGGTGCTGTTATGTTGATGACTTGCCTCTTAGACCTGGTGAAAGCCTAGTGAAAGCCAACGGTGAGGGAATATGGGAGCCCCTAGTTGACATTATCAATCTGTCTGTTAGTTCAGGGGTCTATTGGGGGGATTAAAAGAGGCCATGGTAACACAACTTTTAAAGAAACCATCTTTGGATCCTACGGATCCTGCAAGTAACTGCCCAGTCTTAAAACCTTTTGTTTCTGGGTAAGATAATTGAGAGAGCGATGGAAGAACAGCTGCAGAGCTTCCTGGAGGACAAGTCAGCCCTAGACCCATTCCAGTTCAGCTTCTGCCCTGGTCATGGGATTTGGTCAACCCTCACAGAGGATCTTCGCAGGCAGCTGGATCAAGGTGGGTCAGCACCGCTGTTACTGCTAGAATTGGCAGCAGTGTTTGACACAGTTGACCATGATTTGTTGGCCCATAGGAATTCGTGGGGTAGCCTTGGGGTGGCTTACCTGTAATCTGCAAGGCACAGTTTTAGCGGACTTATGAATGATAATTTCATAAGTGTAAGATCATGGACAATAATGATAAGTGTACAAGAGAACTTGTGTTGCTGAGTGTACAACAGATGCCAACTGCAGACAAACACCATCCTATGCCAGGAGACGACAGTCCAGCAGAAGCCATTGTTCCAGTTCCCAGAAGCCTCTCTGAGTACAGAAGCCAGTTTGTGGCTTTGGTTCACCCCCTGTGTGCAAAGAGATGTCCAAACATTGTCAAATCCAAGTCTCCACATATCATGCTCCTCCCCCCCCCCACAAACATTGTTTCAGCTAAATAAAGGCTTAATTGCCCACTTCACACGGACTATGGAAGCAGTTAACGGACAATTGACTTGGCCAGGCCAAGAGGTTAATCCCTCTTGGGTAGAACAATGGCTTCACCTATGAGTCATCTTTCCTCCAGACCAGGTGTCTCTAGATGTGATTAGGTCATCCTTAAACATTGTCCACTCCCATCCTATACCCTATTGGTTAGAACTTTAGAGGCGGATGAGCACAGAGGAGGTCGCTTGGCAAGCCAGCCTCCAGCGACGCCCTCCCTTAAGAGCAGTCTCCCAAGCTCCAGACAGTCAGATCTCACTTCTCTTGCTATCTCCTTCCCAACCTCCCTCCTGGATCCTTGTGTGCAACCTAGGGCCCACCATGTGCTTCTGCTGGTTCAGAGCATGTGACCGTTCCCCCCCCCCCCTTTCAAATACCCTCTATTCTTCTAGCAGGATGGAAACCAGGCTTCTGGAAGGTAAATATTTCCCTCTACAGGATACCCTCATTTTTATGCTAATACAACCATCTCTTTAATTCTATCTTACTTTTTAGACCTGTATGATGGTATGTATGATTTTTGCAACATCTGAATGAATCACTTTTATTATCATTAAGTAAAGTAAAGACTCTTTTTAACTTCATTCGAGTCTCTGTGTCTCTTTTTGGGAGGTCTGAGAGAGGCCCAGCCTCTGTATACAAAGGTGCTAGGTCCATTAATGCCTACTACTGATTATTAAGAGCTAATATTCCCCCAATTTTGATAACAGAATAAAGCAGTCAGGCTAACATACCTCTTTTTTCCAAGGTCAGGGACAGATGGTGGCACTAAGAGAGAAGGTGTCACCTCGACACCCCTTGGTATGTGGGGTCCCTCCTCAGGGGGCAATCCTCTCTCCAATGTTGTTTAACATCTATCTACACTCCCTAGCCCAGCTCTTGTTGGAGTTTTGGGCTGGGATGTCACCAGTATGCAGATGACACCCAGCTGTATCTGCTGATGGATGGCCGTCTGGATGCTGCCCCAGTCATTTTGGCCAAAGGGCTGGAGGCTGTGGTTGGATGGTTGAAATAGAGCCAGCTGAGATTATCCATTAAAGATGGAGGTTTTGTGGCTGGTTGGGTGGGATTCAGGTCTGGGGTGCCAACTTCTGGCTCTGGAAGGTGTTCCTTTAATGCCAGTACCTACTATCAAGAGCCTGGGTGTGCTTCTGGATGCCTCCTTATTGATGGAGGCCCAGATCAGAAATGTTGGTAGACTGACATTCTTCCAGCTGCACCAGATCAGGCAACTGCCGCTTTTTCTGTCTCATCCTGACCTAGCCACAGTAATCCATGCAACAGTAACCTCCAGGCTAGACTATTGCAACTCACTCTATGGAAGCCTACCTTTGAGACTGACCCGGAAATAACAATTGGTCCAGAATGCAATGGCCCAGGTTCTTACTAGAACCCCTTTGACAGCACACATTCAACCAGACTGTGGAACTCTCTGCCTAATGACATCCATACCCTGTGGGACCTTGTGCAGTTCTGCAGGGCCTGTAAGAAAGAGATGTTCCATCAGGCTCTTCTCCTTTCATGGGACACGTACATAAATTGGTCTTTACACACCTTCTGAAATAGTCATAGAATTTGTTATTGTTTTAATGGTTTAAATCTGATTGTAAATGTATTTATTGAAATGTTGTTCACTGCCCCGAACCCTATGCCTAAATCAATCAATCAATCAATCAATCAATCAATCAAACATATAATAACACAGAAGAATTATTTATTTACAAATTGGTTTCAAAGAACAGATTGTCAGCATAGGTCTCTAGGTAGACAAAAGAGAAACTTGACTGAGGCACATAAATTTAAACTAGTTTTGGCTTCAGATAGTAGTTTAAATTTTCTTGAATGCTTTCAGGCACAAGCAGGCATTTACTGACTAGCCACTAGGTTGGATCCTCTCACACACAGGGTTCCACCCACACCAGCCTCCCCTTTCCCAAGAGTCAAACTAAATGGTACATGGTCTGCTCATTACCAGAGACAAACCGAACAACTGGGTACCCTATTCTCTCCCAAACGTAGAGCTAAACTACTTGGCAATGCTACCAAGCAGAGCTACCCTTCAGACTATCTGCTCTTTTTTTGAGCCAGACCTAAGCTCTCACTGCTCCCTCCTTGAGGCAGAACTCAACTCTCCCCTGCTCTGTTTCCTTCCAGCATTACATCCCCCCTCCTGAAAGGCAATTAGATGCTGGAGCAGTACTCCCCTAGGCTCAGCTGAGTGGCAGTTTTTTCCCTTCAAGAGCAGGACACCCTCCTGTCTGTCACATTTATCCAACAGTGGCACCTCTCTCACCCTCCCCATTATTTCCTTCATCTTTTTCTTCTGGTACTGTGGTCACTGCCACACCTGCTAGCTTAACAGCTTGTGGCACCAGCTCTTCACCCTGCTTAATTCAGCTAGCAGTGCCTCTGTCACGTTCCTCACCACCCTCTTTACCACCCTTCCCTCATTATCTCTGCCATTGCAGTGGCTCTTCCTGCTAGTGTACCCAGCAGTGGCTCCTTCTAGCCACTCTTGCTAGCTTTCACTGTTTGGTTTATAGGGTTGGTAAGCAACCCTCAAAATGATGATAAAATGATGTAGCATCGTGAGATCTCATAGTTTCCCTCCTGTAAATTGGTTTGGGTACAAAATTAGATATATGATAATTTAAAAAAAATAGATGCAAAAGGTGGTAGCATGCTTGAATTCCAAATGCTCAAAGTGGAAATGCATTGGTTGCAATCCCAGCCACACTTACTGATAGGTAAGTCCCACTCAATACCATAGGACTTAGTTCTGAGTAAACGTATTTAGAACTGTAATGCATGCATAGTAACTTTAAAGTGTTTATAGCTGTTTTCAACAAACTAAGCAAGGGTCAAAGTAACACTTGCTGGTTATGAAACATTTAAACTAAAATTATTATTGTAACCTGCTTCCTTCCTCCCATCAAACATACCAGAAAACATTTCTGTCTAAAACAATGCTTGCTGTTTGGACTAGAGGAAATTGGTTCCTTGAAATGTATGTTTTGTCTCCTTGTCAATGAAATGTAACTATGAAAACAGCCATTAGTAGAATGACTGTAGGATATAAAAAAATATTTTCCAAATAAAACATCTGACATCAAAGGTTCATACTCCTTTTCGGTGGCCACCTGAAGTTAGGAAGAGCAGAGTTATTTTCATGATGCCAATGAAAATCACTGTAACAATATTTATGCTTCCTTGTCCAAAACATCCAAAATTTCAGCATACAATAATCCCTCTTGTGTATACTCTTTCTTGCTCTCATTCCCCCGGATAATATGTTCCTAGAGCAATCTTTGTGGATACATTTAAACATGTTTTTGTTTTCCCCAGCATACAATGGGCAATCAAGTGGAATGTAGTAACCTCAAGTGGAACGGGTGCAAATGAAACTATCAGGAGTCCAGTGGCACTTTAATGACTACCAAAAGTTTTATTCCAGCAAATGTTTTCATGGGTGAGCACTGGTCCTGAAAGCTTATGCTGAATTAGAATTGTGTTAATCTTTAAACTGCCTCTAAAGTTCTGTTTATTTTGGCTATGACAGAGCTCAGTCCTACAGCCTGACTCTGGCTGTGGTCAGATGTGCATTTAGATCCGATATAGCTGCTGATGCCTGATGGATCTAAGGGCACATTCACACAGCAACATCTGTGAATGGTTCTGCCATTGCTGGCACCCTGTTCTGCCTCGCCTCTGAAACGGAGTTAACAGATATCGGGGAAGGTCCAGTCTTAACACTTGCCAATGGACCATGGATGGATTTTCCTTAATCTGATCACTCAAGCACGCTCTCAAGCCATCGGGATGGTCTGCTCATTCCATCCCAACTCGGCACCATTTTTTCACTTTGCAGTATGCGCATAATTGCATAACTGTTCCACAGCTGCAGAGCCCTGCATGTATGTTTCTGACCTGAATAAAGTATTTTGATCAAGCGCCAACAGTTATTTTTTGTCAATGATTGTTTATGAGGTAAAGATCCTAAAATGCTCTGGCTCATTTCCTACCACCAGCAGTAGTACCATGTTATGCTAGTGACAACCATGGCATTACATACAATATGCAGAGTGTAAAAAATTCAAGTGCTTCTTGCCATCTCATCCCAGTTTTATGTCTTGCTGCAGCTTAGGATACTAAGTTTATAGCACTCCAATCATAATATAAATAGAAGAAGAAGAAGAAGAAGAAGAGATTGGATTTATATCCCACCCTTCACTTGTAGTCTCAGAGCGGCTTACAAACTCCTTTCCCCTCCCAACAACAGACACCCTGTGAAGTAGGTGGGGCTGAGAGAGCTCTGAGACAACCATCCTTGAAAGAACAGCTGATACAGAATTATGGCTTGCCCAAGGTCACCCAGCAGGTGTAAGTGGAGGAGTGGGGAATCAAACCCGCTTCTCCCAGATTAGAGTCCATGCACTTAACCACTACACCAAAATGGCCAGGACACCCATAGCTGTCTGGCTTCACATACTTAGGACACACATGTGTGACCTTAGGTGATGGGAACTCCCAATAAAGAGCAGGTGCACAAATACTCTCCTCAAACACCCAACAGACAGAACAAACATTGTTGTAGCATATAACTAACTCCCCTCTGCTCATAATTCCAACAGGCAATGGGCCTCTAATAAACCAAGTCTTGCCAGCAGAGCCAAAAAATAATAATTGGGGGGGGGGGGCTGGAAGGCCTTTTGGTACCAGGTTGGCTCACTGATGAAGGGAGCATAGACTCTTGAAAGCTTATACCCCTGGACTCTAAAGTGCTACTCGACTCAAATCTAGCTATTGTACTGCAGACTGACATATCTACCCTCTGAAGTTGCCCTCTGAAATTATACCTCTTTTGAGAAAATCTAGCTTTCTCACAGAATGTTGGTTTTGTCATTAATTTTGTGTCCAGTGCTAAATGACCAGCAAGTTCCATCAGAGTCCAAATACATAGCATTATGAAAAAGACTCCATACACAGCAACATTTTCCAAAAGAGATGGCCTACATCCATTTAGTTGGGCAAAATTTAGCATACTTCTTCCATACTTGGACTTGGCACACACCCGTGAACATTCAGCTATTTTTAATTAATAACACATGGAAAACACCGAGCTAGAATGTACCATTAAACCACTGACAAAGTTCCTGACTACCTAATGCTTGACCTCATACAAACTTCATGGAATGTTTTATGCCACAGATGCCTCAAGCCACCATTTTCATGGTTTTTCACTATTACAGTTTTGAAACATACTACACATCCCAAACACTGCTGACATAATGAAGGAGCATCTGGAAAAATACAATCATGCTCACAGACTGGAAAAATGCTTTGCCAAAATAACATTGTTCACCATAAGAAGAAATAACCCATTGTGATAAACACCCACACAAATGAGTTAGATGACTGAGGCTCTTGCAGATGGGAGCAATGCAAGTGTGCTTTGAGTTATTTTTACTCCATCAGAGCTAATCATATTCATGATCAATCTATCCTTGCTTCTTGTCTGCCTGTATGCCTCTCTCTTTCACACACTAAAGTATACACTAACAACAACAACATCAACAATGATTCCTTTGTTTGTCAAGAGTAATATTCAGGTCAAGACATTACATTTAGCCATTCTGAATGTATATTAAAGATATTTACACACATCATATATCACACCTTTTCTCAACCTATTTGGCCAGCCTTTTAAATTGGTATGTAAACCAATATGAGAGATGGTGACTTTTCTGAGGCTTTCCAGTGACCAGAAGTGTCAGACCTCACCAAGCGGCTTGAGCATGCAAGGGAGAGATTAGACACCCAGAAATCCACAGTGAGACATGTTAATCATAAACACTGGACTTTATCTGGTGTTGGGAAAGTTGGGGCTGAGGACAGGGGCTGATGACTGAGGGACAGGAGGCAGATGTTGCTGTCTGATCATGCATTTCAAATCCAGTAGAGATCCACCATGACATTGGAGCAACTTGTCCGTCTGATTGTAGCCAGTCGCTTTCCTTCCCACCCCATGGAGATGCATACTTCAGGACAAAGGGGGTCCTAGGAATCTATTACCTCACCTTGAACTAATCTTACCACATGCCCAATCTCACTCCCCCTTGATCGATTTGCATAAATGAGCAATGTTTAATCCTATTCTCCATACCTGGTAGTTTTCCATTGAGTTGAGAGCCAGTTTGGTGTGGTGGTTAAGAGTGGCGGACTCTAATCTGGAGAACTGGGCTTGATTTTCCCTCCTCCACATGCAGCCAGCTGGGTGACATTGGGCCAGTCACAGTTCTATCAGAGCTCTCTCAGTACCTAAAAACAAGTCTAGCTTGCCACTAGCACAACACTAAGAGCTAGAACTTCTGGTTTCTAGACAGTCCTTGGATCTCCTGGCTATTCTGCACACAATGCCATACAATAATATTTTTTTCCTCATTCAGAAATCACAGGACCATCAAGAATCATTTACATCTTTAGTCCACCTCAGGAAGAACCCATCTGGGTTTCTTCAAAAGCATTGTCCATCACCAGAAAGCCAATCAAGTCAACATTTTTCCTATGTCAAGTGCACCTAGGCAGCAGGCTGTATGTATGTTCTGAGCACCATACATCACACCCCCACTTGTGTGTGGGTCTCCTCCTCCTCATAAAACACTGGCTGTTTCACTGCCGCTGTAGACCTCACTCTTCAAGACTGGTAACTATAGTCTTCCCTGAATTGCTTTTCCATGCTAATCCCTTTTATTTTCCTATTTAGTTATCTGGTGTGTTTTGTATGTATGTTTTTTCTCTTTTTATTCCTCTTCTATAAAAATCCTTCTGGATGAACATTTGTCTGTGTGGCATCCTCACTTATTGGGGAGACTGTTTCTCCTTTAAAACACACAGTGTGTACATGAACTTGGTAGATTTCTGCTGCCACCAGGAATTAAAAATTCCAAACCTCTCTCTTTTGGTAAAATGACCCAGTGTCTGGGCACTTCAGAGGACTATGTGGCCCTGAGGAAGGACTATTCTGATTTCTGGGATAAGTTTAAACAAATAATGATTTATTTATAAAAAAACAAAATAGGTTTCTGGTTATTTTTGAACTGTTTTGAAGAAAGAAAATATAACTTACAAAGTTTGGCATCACACACAGTCTTTCAAACACCAAAACTCAACTCTGACAGGCTTTTATTATATGTATATCTTATATAGCCACATAGGCTGAACTGTTTTTTTAGCCACACAGGCTAGAATCTGCCTCTCTTAGCCACACAGGCTCTCACAAAAACTCTACACTTGCCTCTTCAAGAACACTGAATACAGAATCACCTCAGAGACATCTCTCCTCACACCCCCTCAGTCATCAACCAATCACATCCCACTTATCTCCTTCTATCATTCTTCTTACATTACTGCAGTCAAACAAAACATTTAAAGAAACACACACACCAAAACATGAAATCATTACAGCCTGGTTTATTTCGAGAGTTCTCTAAGGGAAAAATCCCTGTAAACCTTGTGGAGATCCCAAGTTACCCTCTCTCACTCGTCTCCTTTACACTAATTAGGAGACCGCCCATTCTGGGTAACACCAGAATTAAATTTTGTTGGTCTTAAAGGTGCCACCAGACTCAAACTTTGTTCTATTGCAGGGGTGGCCAACCTTGCTTAACGTAAGAGCCACATAGAATAAACGTAAGAGCCACATAGAGATGTCTTGAGAGCCGCAAGACAGGAACAAATATCACACACACGTTTTTATTTTTAAAAATATGCAGATTTGCTTTTTATTAATGTTAAACGGGACTGCCAAAAATAAAAACAAACGAGGAAAACCGGTTATTAATAATATTACTTGTTTGCTAATGATATTGAGAGAGAGAGAGAGAAAAAGAGAGAGATGGAAAGAATTAAAGAAGTGGAAAGAAAGAGAGAGAGAGAAACTAGGAAAGCAAATAGATGGGAGTGAGGAGGGAAGGAAGGAAGGAAGGGAGAATGAGAGAAAAAGCATGCCTCCTCTTTGCTTCCTCAGCCGCCCTGCCAGGAGCCGCACAATATGTGTGAAAGAGCCGCATGTGGCTCCCGAGCCACAGGTTGGCCACCCCTGTTCTATTGCTTCAGACCAACATGGCTATCCACCTGAATTGAATTACTTTATGTTTCCTGGCCTACAAGTAAAATCTAATTTTTGTCCAAAAAAACAAGCTGCTTCTGAAAAACCTGGAAGACTAAACAGTCAACCTAAAACACTTTTTTCCAACCACCTGGCTTCAATTGTTTTGAAGCCCAGAACAAAGCCAGCCTAATTAATTTTTAAAAAGTTAATCTATGCTCCAATTATTTTTGGACTCTTTTTAATTGCCTAACACAAGACTATTAAGGGAGAAACTCTGAGCCCTATGCTGAAAATTATGTTGTACTTTTAAAGATACCTAAACCCTCAGCCACAGTTCACTGTTATTAAAACTGAATAAGAAATTTCTGCCAGAACAATTAATTTTTCAAAACCAACAGGAACACCCCCAAACTCCACTAAACCACTCCCCCAAGAAACATAAAGTAGTAAGTAGAATCTGAATAGTGGAACCAGAAATTATAAACTTTTAAAATCAGTTGCAGCCTGGAACAAATCCCTCCAAGAACTAGCCCTTTACAAACTGAAGTGAAAAAAAAGCCAAGACAGATTCAAAGAGCAACAGAAAAGCACAAAAGCCTTTTAAAAATCTTAATATTTTTCAGGTGTATTTTCAGACCAGATATATCGAAATGCACATCCCTACAACAGAGTCTACTTCCAAGGCACCAATTTTCTTCAGGGGAGCAGATCTCCTGGTGATCAGTTATAATTCTGGATGATTTATTTATATTTATTTATTGTTCACATTTTTATCCCATCTTTCCAGACAACTGGCTCAAGGCCCCACCTGGAGATTGGCAATTCTGTTAGAGTTGCATGATTCTGTTTTGAATTTGTTCTGTAATGCTCACCAATTAAGATTCTTTATTTAGTAATTCTAGCTAAGGCATGCAAAACACATGCTTTGGAACGGCTCTGTGGGTCCTTCCCAAACCTCCAGCTACAGTTCACGAGGTCATCCAGTGTAACTTGGTGTATACATACCCAGCTCTATATATCCTTATCCAAATCTGGTGATGTGATAGAGGTCCTGAATAGCTGCTTGACTGCTAAGTAAAAAAAACCTGAAACTAAACCCTGAAAGACAGAGATAATGCTTGTGCTCCTCATTTTTGATGGAGTTCAGCTGCCCCTTGCTGACTTAGGCTGATTTTACATCTGACTTTCCCACTGGAATCATTCTAGTTCCAAAAAAACCTGCCCATACCTCTGTGCAGTATGAAACCGTGCTGCCACTGAAATGTCCATATCTACTAATTGCCCTCCTGTGGTCAAGCTAGTATTATACCGCTTTATTCTGCTTTAAACAATTGTGGTTTCTTAGTGCACTTATACCCCCTGGAGTGAAATTTCACACCACTGTGAAATCAGCAAAGGAAAAGACAGCAGTCAAACTACTTTAGAGGGGAGGTGTAAAATCAGCCTTAGTTAAAATCCCTGGAGTTAAACTGGTTCCAATATTATTGCTGGAGAAGCAAGTGTATTTTATTGAGTGTATTTTACATGCTGTTAGCTGCCCTGAGTCCCATTCTGGGGAGAGGAAACAGGATAGAAATTTGATAAATAAATAAGTTAATGCAGCTGCAAAAACCCACTTTGTCGTGAGTATAGGTCTGGCTGAGGCAGGGAACAACTCAGCCTCCTCTAGAGCGAGCCCAGAGGAAGAACCCTTAGGAGTACCTGAGGAGGAAGAGTTCCCAGCAGCTGCACAAAAGGTGCAACCAGAAGGAGAGATCATTCCTGAGCTGGGGCCAGCAACCCCGGCTACAGACACCCCAAGGCCAGACTCTCCACCTAGTTCCCCTGAGTGCCCCAGACATAGGGTACGGCAGAGGCTGACTCTGCAGGAATGCAGAAGAAGTGCCAGGCTGCAGTTCCAGCAATGATAACGAGAGGAGTTGTAAGCTTCTGCAGACTCCACTACAAAGGGAGGGAAGATCTGTTTAAAACCCCTTGGTGCACCTGGCCCAGTGTGGCAACAGCTCTGCAGTACCTGATCTGCTTCTGATTTTGCAGCAGTCGCTCCTTGCCTTTGGAAACCTGCATTCTTGAAATGACCTTCCAGCTACCAAACCTTTGGCTTCTCACTGATCTTGATTCTGGCTCGTGTCCTCAGCTTCTAGCATATCGCCTTGGTGGCTGCCAGCCAAGTCAGCATACTCTTCTTCCAACTAAGTCTAGCTCAAAAGATGGCCCCTTACTGTGATATAGCTGATCTGGCCACCTGACCCCACATCACAGTAACAATGAGACTAGACTACTGTAATACACTGTGCGTTTATCTCTCTTCAAAATAAAATAGGAAACTCCAGTTGGTGCAAAATGCCATGGCTCAGCTATTATTGAGAGCTGGACAGAGCATGCATATTACTCCCATTCTGCAGTCACTCCTCTGGCTGTCCATCAGTTACGCGGCTCAGTTTGGTGTAGTGGTTAGGAGCACAGACTCTAATCTGGGAGAACTGGGTTTGATTCCCCACTCCTTCATATGCACCTGCTGGAGTGACCTTGGGTCAGTCATAAATTCTTTCAGAGTTCTTCTCTCAAGGACAGTTCTCGGGAGAGCTCTCTCAGCCCCACCTACCTCACAGGAGTCTGTTGTTGGGATGGAAAGGGAAAGGGATTGTAAGCCGCTCTGAGACTCCTTTGGGTAGTGAAGGGTGGGGTATAAATCCAATCTCTTCCTCCTCTTCTTCTTCTGTTATTTGTTATTACATACAAAGCTCTTCATGGCCTTGGACCCTCATATCACCAAGACTCTCTCTCTCCCTAAGTTCCCCCATTACAGAAAACTATGCAAAACTGAATTAATCAAAAAGGCTTTTCTATGCTGGTAATAGCACTGCACTGTATAAAATGATTCACAGTGTTACTTGGTTAAATTTTTAGGGACTGTGGTCTATGGTACTGTGTATAGCAGAGGTGTTGAACTCATTTGTTACAAGGGCCAGATCTGACACAAATGTCACTTTGTTGGGTTGGGCCATGTGTGCCATAAAATTTAATGCCAGGTACTGGAGATACAAAACTTTACAAAGGACTTGGGCAAACCCAATTAACAATATTATTTTTTTAACTCAAAATATAAACAAAAGCAATTGATTCCTAGCAGTGAAAGCAATTGATTTACTGGAGAACCCTCAAAAAGCCCCAATAAATGTATTTACTCATATGCAATATTAGTTTTCCCCCCCCAAGGGATACCATAAAAGGGGGAAGTACCTTACATTTGCATACATACTAGTTGCTTGTGGGCCGGGTAAGAGCCCTGGACAGGCTAGTTCTGGCCCCGGACCTTATGTTTGACACCCCTGGTATATAGCTTGCTGTAAGTTGGATAATACCATGTAATTTTTGCATTGTTTGGTGTGTTATGTTAATACTTATGCTTTGCTTCAGTTCTGTTTTTTCCAGATTTCTGCAATGCTAATCCTATTGCATTGCTTATTGAATGTCCTATCCTGTTGATTGTATCATCTTACTCTGCAATCTGCCTTGAGTCCATGTGAGAAAAGCAGATGTTAGCTCTAAATTTAGATAACTAAAATGTAATTAAAAGTCCTATGGATAATAAACAGGAAATTTGTTTGATGAATCAAAATACATTTTGGCTATAAGTATATTTTTTTTAAATGGTAAAAATATATACAGTACTCTATTCTCTACAGTTGTAGAATGATCTACTATTGGAAGAGGGGAAGGGTGCCTTCAGACAGCATAGCTTTCATTTAAAGTAAATGTAACTTTAACATATTGCTTAATACAGTTTTGAAGTTTTGCTTCTCATGCTCTGCTTTTGTTAGACCTCATGAGACCCACTGAAGAAGTAGCTCATACAGTACTTGTTGCTTATTGAGTCAGTGCTTTAAAGTTCACTTAGGATGAGGAAGAAGAGAAGAAATTGGACCCTTCACTACCCAAGGGAGTCTCAGAGCAGCTTACAAACTCCTTTCCCTTCCCCTCCCCACAACAGACACCCTGTGAGGTAGGTGGGGCTGAGAGAGCTCTGACAGAAGCTGCTCTTTTTCAAGAACAGCTGTGCCAGAGCTACGGCTTGCCAAAGTTTGTCCAGCAGGTGCAAGTGGAGGAGAATCACATCATTTATTTATTTATTTAATAGATTTCTGAATCGCCCAACCCCGCAAGCAGGCTCGAGGCAATTTGCAGCATTAAAACAGATAAAATTAGGGCTATTTTTGGGTAGGAATGCACAGGAATGGAATTCCGGCTGGCTCCTGAGTTTGCCATGTCTATAACCAAAACCTCTGGGTATGCATGGCTACAGAGCATGCTGCCCTCCCCATGTTACACACAAGAGTGAAAGGTGGCATGTTAAAATGCCATCTTTCCCTCTGGGGAGCCTGCTGGGATTTCCTTGTCAATTTCACTCCCTGCCAGACAGCTGAGAGTGAAATTGACAAGGAAAAGCCTCTCTCTGCCTCCCCTTCTCTAGCTGAGGTGCGGCAGCTGGAAAAGGGCAGGCAGGGAACCCAGGCACATTGAAAATGGCTTTCTTTCTCTCCCCGATCTGGGGGAGGGAGAGAAAGGCATTTAACCCCCCCCCCCACTTCTCAGTCTCTCTGCAATAGTGGAGAGGCTCAGGGAAGAAAGGGGCATGTGCGCATGCCTGCCTTTCTTTCCCCAGCCTGTCTGCCGCGGTGGGCAGGCTGGAGAAAGAGGGCAGGTATGCAGACATGCCTGAGTTTCCCTTTCTTCTTTCCCTGGGTGCAAGAAGATCAGGAGGGGAACCCAGACACATTAAAATGCCTTTCTTTCCCTCCCCAATCTGGGGGAGGGAGAGAAAGGCATTTACTCATCCCCCCTGCACTTCCACGAGTCTCTCTGCAAAAGTGGAGAGGCTCAGGAAGGAACAGGGCATGTTTGCCTGGCTGCCCTCGGTCTCCCCAGCCTGCGAGCCTTGGCGGGCTGGCTGGGGAGACTGAGGGCAGCTAGGCAAACATGCCTGCTTCCCTTCTTGATCTTTCGGGGGGAGGGGAGGAGACTAGAAAGGTGAAGTGCCTTTCCCTGGCCATCTGGTTTGGAAGCGGGGGGGTAGACTAGAAAGGTGATGCTGAAATGGGGTAGAGAAGCTCGGGGGGGGGGGGAGAGGCAAGCTTTCATGACTGCCCTGTGCTTTCCCACTTAATATGCTAATGAGCTGTGCTGTCAGGGATGTGGCCTAATATGCTAATGAGTTTCTTCTGTTGGGTGTGGCCTATTATGCTAATGGATTCCTCCTGAGCTTTTTCTACAAAAAAAGCCCTGGATAAAATACAATCAACATGATAAAATTATTACAATGCACTAATAAAACAACCAATCCATATGGCAATCCACCCCCTTTTTGCTGGTTGCTGTGCTCTCTGTGCAGCAGGGCAGGGCAGGGGATGCGGGGCCAAAAGTAAAAAAGGAGGGTGCCAGTTTTAACCGTCGCTGTCCTCAACCAAAAGCCTGGTGGAATATCTCTGCCTTACAGGCCCTGCAGAATTGCATCAGATACCTGATGCGTATAGAGGATTAAAATTCATACTTGGCAGTCTAAAATGTCAAGTATTTTCTGTAGAAAAGAATAGGTTTATCATAGGAAGGACAAAGGGCAAGAGAAACAATTTGGATGAAGTGGGTAAGAGAGAAAAATCTGGAAGAGGAGGGGAAGAGAGATCATTTTAAATGCTAGCATGATGTGATTTTGAATTAACATTGTATGTTGTAATTAAATGTCATTGATTACCAACTGTTCAAATGACCATTTGTTAAAAATGTACAATACAACAATTAATTGGTGTATAAGCCTTCACTGAGTGGTTTATATCCACTTCCTATAGGATACATAAGAAGATCATTTTTAATAATTTGGGAAGGAATTAGTTTTTTTGCTGATGGTCCTCTGTGAAGCATCTTATGCACTGAGGATGATACAGCAATGATAAATAAAAATGTTTTGGATGGTTGGAGTGTCTGGTCTCAAACTGACAAATGCAGCCTTATTTAGCATCCCTTGCCTTTTGAACAAGTCAAACAGAACAGGAGTATACTTCTTACCCAGTTATTCAGAGGGTTCAACTCAGAAGGAACCTCTGGTCTGAGAAGTGAAAAGGGAATTGGTCTTAGACTCCACAAGCATACAGAAAGTTATAATTCCAAAAGGAAAATATTGATATACAAGAAGAAAGTTCTAATTTCCAGAAAACTGAGATATTGTTATGAAACTTTAGTAAGACACTTTGTTGCTGTAAGAAATCTCCAAGACAAACAGAAAAGAACTCTCTCAGAATTCAAGCTTCAAGTGTACTCTGTTGCCTGTTCAAGATATCCTGATTTTCTTATAGAGAACTACAGTTTAAAGAACTCATCATCCCCTGCCCTATTCCTGTTACAACTGTGCCTGTTCAATAAAATCAACCTTTCTGTTTCAACTTTACTTCATGTCAAGTGTCATTTCCAAAGGGGTTTTATAAGGGGGTTCCTGCTGAGTTACAATAAAAATCTCTGGCCTGAGAAAAAGCTAAATAACGTCTTTAAAACTGGGTGGGACACAAAGGTCACACACACGAGAAAGCGGGAGGGAAGAGAGGGTATCTCCTCCAGCGAAAGTTGGCCCGCAGTTGCGCGATCACACAGTCTCTTGAATCTGCGGGTGCAGCCCGCCACTGCATGATTAGATGCAACCGTGGGTGAGTCAGGGTTTTTTTTGCTGTTTGTTTCTGATGCACTTAAACGAGGGATCAATGATTCACACCTCAACCCTGAGGGCTCCCTATGGAGTGTGCAATTATGCGCATACTGAGAAGGGGGAAAAAGCAATGGCATAGAGTTGGATGGCCTGATCAGACCATACCAATGCCATGAGAGTACACTGGAGTGATCAGACAGGGGAAAGTCCGCCCGTGGCCCACAGCAACCCGTTTGCTACAGGACTTTCCCCGATGCCTGTTTACTCTGCTTCTGCGGTGGAGCAACATGGGTTGCTGCCGGCTGCGGGACTCTTCCCAGATGTACGTTTCTGATCGTGCCCTTTAAATCCACCCAGCACTCATGCCTATGTCGGGGCTAATTGTGCATACGATCGCAGCCAATGAATATTATAAGTTTATAATTCAACACACTACTAAGCGACTGCTAGTCAAAGTGGTGAACAGTGTTTTGGCAGGAAAATCTGCCTCACAGAACAGAAGGTGCAGTGGTCCATCATACAGGCAAATGACAATAGCAGGCTTGATTGGATTAGGTGTGATATGCAGAGGGATAGTAGGCATGGAGAAATCAGCACTGGTAATAGAACAGGAACCCTTGGTCTTGATTCAGTCCCAGAGGAGTCCAGGATTGTCCTGGACTGAATTGAGACCTAGATTTCCTGTCTCATTACCAGTGCTGATTTCTCCATGCCTACTATCCCTCTGCATATTACACCTAAATCCAATCATGCCTGCTATTGTCATTTGGCATCTGAAATCATTCCACTCTCCAAGATATAAGGACAGACAGACTCATATTCTAGCTGTATCTGAGACGTGAGCAGTGACTCACAAAAGGTCATACCCTGCCACAAATTTTGTTGAGATGCTACTGGACTCTTGCTCTTCTCTACTGCTACAGACAAACACTTGAATTACTCATTACAGTTTGATTGCAAACTGGGAACAAGTGCTACCAACCATATGAAAAACAGTTTCCTTTTTTATCAGACACTGGAAAGTGCATTAAATGCTTTTGCAAATATTTTACGCATGTGAATTCTCAAACTGCTTTCCCACTGTCTCTCTCCCCCCTCTACCATCCACCCAACAAAAAATTAACATCCACAAAAGGTTTGTCTTTTGCTGTGTCAGTTCTGATGGGGTAGTAGTGATGGGAAGCTGCATGCCTTGT
Source organism: Lepidodactylus listeri (assembly GCA_029233225.1). NCBI lineage: Eukaryota > Metazoa > Chordata > Lepidosauria > Squamata > Gekkonidae > Lepidodactylus > Lepidodactylus listeri. The sequence continues at coordinate 108,092,985 of JARCFY010000001.1, read as the reverse complement.
GTCCCTAATACTTCAGCCTCATCCATTCCCTCTGCCTTGATCCCCCCCCCCCCCAACTGAAAGTGTCCTTAATTGGAATGCATCTCTTGTGCTGTGGGCTGGAAACCGTCATTTGACACAGTAAATTGTGAGCATGTGTTCACATGATGAGTAACATTGTCTGATAAATGGTGCCAACTGAGCAGGTGTGAAAGCCAGACAAATTCATGAAATGTAGCTAATTTAAAATTACCTGCTCATGGTGTCCCTGAGGCCTAAGTAGCCCAGGCAGGTCAATATAGTTTGAGCATGTGCCAGTAATATTACCTGACAGCTGAACACCATCACCTGTGCAAACACAAAACCACTTGAAATAGTGCTCATTTTACATTATGAACAAATAATAAATGCAACTATAAGGGATACTCCAGTCAAGACAAACGGTCACTGCAAGAAAGGTAAATTTGATTTTCTTATTTGAGAAAATCACATCATCACTAAATATTATAAAGGAGAAAAACAATCTAATATTTTAAGTGGAGTACAGTTAGCACTGAATGATGTCACCACAGATGTGTGTGCCATTTCAGTTTCTGATCTGTGCTGCCTTGGATATAAATTAGAGAAATGATGCATTTTTGTTTCCCACTTAAAAAAAAGTACAAGCCTGTTATCTTGAAAGCCTGAATGTAAAACAAGTCTGTCTTGCAAAGCAAAAATTATAACAAGAGTTTATAAAAGCCAATTTTAAGTGACAATTGGTACTTTAAAGAACCTAGATTTGAATGGAACTCAAAAGACTCCTATACTTTGCAGTGGTGGATTCAATTTCCTCAGGGAAAGATTTCTGCAGGGCAGGGAAACCATTACACAGATTACCTTCTTTCATCCCTTGCGTAAATTTAATACTATAAGATTGCCACTTTTAAGATTATTCCAGTAATTTCCACTTTTCAATGTCATGTGGCATTTCTTTGATAAAGAATTTCCTCTGTGAACATGTATCAAGCTGGCTTTAAAATTTAACAAGGATCCCATTCATTTCAGGTACAAATCCATTTTGGGTTCATCTGAAGTGTTTCAGGAAAATGCTGTCTTTTATATAGTGGGAGTATATTTATTTGCTTTGGGGGCATCATTTATACTTAAGCTGCTACAGAAAAAAGCTGAATACCATGGGGCAAAACCACCTTGTTTAAACAGTGATTGGGAAAACAGACATCTTCAAACTTGCCTGAATCCTGTGACTTGCCAATTAATTTGTTCTTCAGAACTGACTTTCATGCATCAAATCTGGTTTATCATTAGAATCCAAGCAACCTGAACAGGTGCCTAGAGTTCCCATATTTCTTAGTAAAACCAAACTTAACATGGATTCTCAGGGTGGGGTTTCTTTAAAAAAATATACATATGCAGTAATATGTAAAAATGATAATTAGGAGGAGGGTGTGGCTCAGTGACAGAGCCTCTGCTTTGTATGCAGAAGTTCTTGCATTCAGTCCTTCCAGTTCAAAGGACCAGGTTGTAGGTGATTCTTCCTAAAACTCTTCCTGAGTTCCTGGAGAACCACTGCCAGGTTGAGCAGAGAGTGCTGTACTTGATAGAACAATGGCCTGATTCACTATAAGATAACTTTGTGTGTTTATGTATGCATTCAACTAGCTAAAAAAGCCAGTAGTTCCAAGTAAAATAAAACCAATCATGTATACAATTAAAAGTCTACTGGCCTATATTGTTTGCTGTTTTAAACATGATACAGGTCTATAACTTTGTAGTTGCAATCCTACCTTCCAAAAAAATAACCCAAAGGCCCTCTCAAAGAAGACCACCATCAGCCTTCACCAGAACACTAGTAGGGGCAGGAGAACTTCCCTTGAGAAGCATTATAGAGCCATAGTGCTGCTACCAAATAGTCCCCCTTGCTTATCTCCATGACAGTATTTTGGTTGTGCAGGGTGGATTCCCTGTGTGACCAAAAGGGGGGGGGTCCTCTTAAGGGGCTCTGGGGTGGTGCACAACAGCCAACCTCGGGGCTGACACATTCATTGACCATGCCCCCAGGAGGATGGTGATAAAAGGAATAGTGGTTTTTGCCACTTCCAGCTCTAATACCAACCCTTCCTCTCGATTGCCCCAACAGGTGGATTGGGGAAGGTGCAGACAGCAGTTGGGCTGTTAACTGACTCTTATTGTCACCAGTGTATGCAGTACCTGAGGAACCTGTAATCAATAAAGTTGTGGCCTGAATTTTCATGTCTGTGTCGTCTGGTTTCCTACTCTAGGCACAATGGGGAGGTAGTTGGAAAGGAACTCTGATAGCAACCAGTGCCTGGGCCAGTCTTTATGGGAGAAGGCAGTTCTTAAGATAAAGTGACCTAGGGGTATCTGGAGATCACCATCAGTGTTTTAAATTGGGACTCGAGATTGATGTCAGCTGTATTCATGTAACTCATGTAATGTTCAAATGAGAAGTGAATGACAGAAATTTGAATGCTGATCCCAGGGCTCACAAAATTGCTGAGTATTCCATTTGCTGTGCAAAACCAAAAAATGCAACTTACACTTCCCTTCCCCTTGCATTGAGGCAATATGCAAAATCATTCTGAAGCTGATAAACACTGTTTTATTTTGTTTAATCAAACATCTGCCCATAAAATAATTTGTTTGTTATTTTGGTCAAATTATTGTGGGGTGAAAGCATCATGCTGTCAGTACCTGCCACGGGGTGCTTGTTGTGGCCTATGGTTAATCTACCTGTTATGCCCTAATACACAAGTGCCTAATGAGTTACTCTTCCTTTCTGTAAGTCATATGTGCCTAATGAGTTACTCTTCCTTTCTGTAAGCCGTATGCATTATGATACAAATGCCTAATGAGTTACTATACACATGCATAATGAGCTACTCTTGTGTCGTGAAAGTGTTTATCCGTTCTTAATCCCTTTTCATTCCCAGTACCCCGGCCGGGAGTTTACAACAGCTAATCAACCCACCTCACAGGAATGCGGAGTCTCTCTCTCTCTGAGCACTTTGCTCCCGCTAGCCCCACCTGCTTGCTTTTTGCTCACATTTGTTTGCTCCGTTCTGCTTAGACTGCTACGAGCATGCGCACTGCGTGTCAAATTATCTCCTCTTGTGTCCTTGAACAGGGGGAGGAAGAAATACTCTGTGAACTGCATACTTGTTATGCTAACAGGTTTTGAGGAACTGAATTCTAGACTCAGCAACAATTTTTTGCCATGGGAACAAGTACTCCCATTTCCCTTCCCCTGGGAACTAAATTTCCTGCGTTTTCCGTGGGAATTAGTGTTACTGTTAGAAGTGCGCCAAAATTTGTAGCACACTGATTGGTAGCATACCTGTAGCTATGTGTCAGGTTTAGTATATCTATGCATGTAACCTATAACACTTCATTACTAACAGAACAAGTGTATGGCTCCAGTGATCTTTCTACAAGTAAAGGACTTTTTACCCAAAGACCTGTTGTGGACTATGTTCATTGGGACATTCTCACACATGCATTGCTAGTGTTCTATACCTTGCCTTGAACTGTGCTTTCCTCCCTTATGTAGCTGCAGATTGCCACAGGTATTTTCATGAATCACAGTCTAGCATTTGAAGATAGAGGTGAAGGTAAGGAGGAGGAAATTCCTCTTGAATATTAAATAATCAATTGGATCAGCTGAATATGTGTTGTCCTGATTATGTAGATTTCAAGAGAGGGATTATTCATTGTACACACAAAATGAAAACATAACATGGAAACTATACACTAAATATATAATATAGTTGTGTAGTTAACTGACAGCCCTGGGATTTCAATCTGATACGAGTCCCCAAGAATGATCTCTAAATACTGAATTTTAAGGCCAAAATCTAAGACCAGGTAATATAGTCAGATGACTACAGTATTATAGAGAAACTGTGAGTGTTTTTTTTTTGGCATGATATATGCATTTGGCTACTCAATATGTAGCCAAGCAACCACATGTCATAGAGGGAACCCAACGTGTCATCTAGAAAGCAAAGACAAGGCAATGACATCTTCCTTGGAGGTGCGTGTCAAATAATTACAGAACAACCCTAGACAGAGTTACACCCTTGTAAATCCACTAAAGTCAGGACTGACTTCAATCCAGGACTGACTTCAATCTCAAAGAGGCCATGGTTGTACCGCTCTTTAAAAAGCCAACTTTGGATCCTTCAGATCCATCCAATTACTGCCCAGTCTTGAACCTTTCATTTCTGGGTCAGGTAATTGAGAGAGAAGTTGCAGAGCAGCTCCAGAGTTTTCTGGAAGACACATTGGGCCTAGACCCATTCCAGTTTGGCTTCCCCCCATCCATGGGATAGAGAAGGCTTTGATCACCCTCACAAATGAGCTCCGTAGACAGTTGGATCGAAGCAGGTCAGTGATGCTGATATTATTAGACTTTTCAGCAGCATTCGACACGGTCGACCATGATCTTCTGACCCACCACCTTGCCAACATAGGAGTTTGTGGGGTAGTTTCAAAGTGGCGTACCTCATTTCTCCAAGGCCAAAAGACAGAGGGTGGTGCTGGGAGACAGGATACCATCTAGGCACCCGTTGGTATATGGCGTTCCTCAGGGGGTAATCCTCTCCCCAATGTTATTTAATATTTACATGCACCCTCTTGCCCAACTGGTGTGGAAATTCAGCCTGGGGTGTCACCAGTATGCTGATGATTCCCAGCTTTATCTGCTGATGGGTGGTCAGCCAGACTCCACCCCTGGAAACCTGCTGAGGGGCTAGAGGCTGTGCTGAGATGGTTGAAACAGAGCCAGCTGAAACAGAATCCATCTAAGGCAATGTTTATATGATATCAGTTTGTACACTGCCCTGAGCCTGGTTCCTCTGGGGGAGGGCAGTCTAAAATAAAATTTAATAAATAAATAAATAAATTTAGAATAGTGTAATTCCTTTTAGGATTGCACTGTTAATATGCAAAGCATCTACAGGAACAGATTGCATTGTAGCTCAAAACCTGAAAGGGAATTCTAGTAAACGCCAAGAGAACAAACACTTCAGGAAAATGTCTAGCACCAGGTTCTGAATGCAAAGTTTATTTTAATGGTTTCATGACTGCTGGCAGAGCAAACATTTTGCACAGCAACAAGTCAATAACTATAATTCCAGTTATTTTAATGAGAAGCTTTTGTGACCTCAGAAGATATTTGTTTGCTTCTGATGAGATTATTAAATTGACACCCACATAATATTTCAAGAGGTCTGAGACAGTTTCAGTGAAAATCTTTGCTTCCTAAACTAAAGGCAATTTTCAAGGGTTTTGTTGGACATTTACATCATTTCAGTCATAACTGCTAGACAAAAAAATTACAAAATACTACCCAAAAGTATGAGATTTTTTTCAAAAAAATCTGTTTTTACGTTATGTGTTCATATGGCTGCTATTAGCAGCAGCTATAAAATTGGTGTAATGTAGAAAAATGCAGATGGAAAAAGGCCCCTTTGATGTTATTTGTTATGTCTTTTGGTCATAAAATCTAAAAGTCAGTTCAAAGTTATTCAACTCAAGGGGAAAAAAAAAGATTTTAAGCTGAAATGAAAAGTACTAAAAAGCTGCAAGCACTGTCTCCAGGCCATCACAACCTTCTGTGTCTTAATTGACTTGGTTGTCAGATTTCAGCAGGATCATTTTCACTTCGTGTATGTGTTTAAAGTATGTTGCCAGTGCATCCACACTAGGATACAAGCCACTTAAGCTCAGCCCCTGCACATCTTTTATATACTGCTATCTGTGACAGTGCAGTGTACACATGTATGGTTCCTCCATAGCTATCTTACATTATTTCATTCTTCACATTTATAGTCTACCATTCTTTTAAGGAGCTTATGATGGTGTAGCTAGAAGGGTAGCTTCATTTTTTCTTCTCAGCAACCTTAAGGTATAGTTTAGGCTGGGTGTGTAGTATGTAACAGAGTGATGGACAAAGCAAACCATATTACTGAAAAATTATTTTCTTTATTTATAGTCTGCCTTTCTTTTTGAGGCTCAAGGTGAGGAGCCAAAAAGTGTTCATCTGCCTAGTTCTAGCTCTGTCTTTTGTGCACAATGTTTGTGCACAACACTGTACACAATGTTAAGATCACAGGGGCCATGTAACCTAGGGATAATGCCTAGAAAACTTGCATCAAATATTTGATCTACCTTCCCCCTAGATAGCCAAATGTATTCAGTGAACCTTTAAGCAATATGGCAGATCAAGCATTTAATTTATCTTTAATGCAGAAGAGAAGTAATTGACTTGGATAATATCTTCATTGCTAAAACGTTAAGGCACTGGAGAGGCCATGTCCGGAAGATATGCTAAACAAAAATCTTAGCCAGGGTTTCACCAGCTGCCAAGCCATTTTATAGTTCCATCAGGAAATTGATTAGGAGAAGTCTCAAGTCCTTTCCCCTATTAAATACCTTTTTAGATAAATTGAAATCTAGTAAGCCCAAGTACAAGCATGCGTGCATCCGCAAATATGGCCGAAAAAAATGTTATAGAAGATCCTGCATACTCCCAAGAAATGGCCAATGGGAAAGCATTGCTGAATGTCATCTCTCTAAAAAGCCTTTGTCAGCAGTAGCTAAAGACTGATTCACATGCTTATGCAGAGAGCTTCTGTCCTCATGACCCTCAGCATTTCAGTTTATATGTCCTTCTTACAGAAAAAAGGAAGAGCACACTATATTAAAGTCCAGAATGAATTGCACATGCCCTATGCAGATGGTTGCAAACGGGGGCCAGTCAATACATGGAGGAGTCAATGGGGTTGCACCTATTGGGTCATCATATATCTAATTCGAAACATGGCTTTTGTGTGGGCACAAAAATTCAAGAATGGGGCCTGGTTCTGGGGGACCACTGGTTTTGCAGAAAATTGTGTAAAATGAAAAATAAAAAATAGTTAAGTCCCCACAAAAGAGGAACTGCTGCCACAACCTGAGCCAGGCAAGTAGGCAGGGCAGGCAGAGGGGGGAGTAGGTGGAATACACTAACTGTAGCCTTCTGCACTAGGCAATTCTGGCCTTTACAAACGTGAAAAATATGAGAAAAGCATCCAGGGAGTCTAGTTGCTCAGTAATCCTATATGACACCTCAGTCGCCCATGTTCTATTTATCTATTTTTCAGCCAATTTTTCAGTATTTTTGTCTCTCAAAGCAATTTACAATAATCAACACAAATATAACGATAAACATCAATTGCAGTAAAATGAACTATTTTGGAGGAAGAGGTGCTCAGTCCAGGCACACCAGGAGGCCCTTCAGTCTGCACCTCAGCAATGGAAATTAGTAGTTGTGAGGGGAAGAGAGATAACTAGATGGACCATGGACAGCCTCTTATTCCTCTAGCTATCCTCATCCAAACCAACTCTGATGTCTAGACTGGACAGGTCCCAAATATTTTTAAGTTCATGCTGAATCTGAATCTTTATGTTTAAGCTTCAGGCTGATTTGGAAGTGGTAGCTCACTACTAGCAAGTACTATATACAGTTTGTGAGAGTGCTGTATTAAGGGTACTCGTGAAGACAAAGTATTTGGAAGGATGTCCATGCTCTCAAAGTTTGATTAAGGAAGACATCATATCAGTATAATATTGTGACTGTATTTAAATGCAACTCCATCTGCTAGAGATAGATTTATTTGAGAAGGACCCATAGGTAAATAATTAGGTTCATTACATTTTTTTAATTGCTTCTAAATTAATGTGAATATTTTGATGACTGCTATTCTGTATGAACCTCTTGCTATTCGTATTTAGATTAGCTAGTTTAATAATGTTTCTGTTTCTCCTTGCTGTTTGGTAGCTGTCCAGGCCACCCACCTGTTCAGAACAAAAGTCAGGTCAAATTTTGTGGATCCAGAATTTCTATACTCTGCCCTGAAAACATTGTTGTAGTCATAGTAAAATCCATCATGCATTCTACAGATCTGTTGCCTGTTTATCCTGGACCATGAAATGTTTATTGCTTTAATTCTTTTAATGAATAATGCTCATGCTACTGTATTCTTATGTTATTTTAAGCAGCATACCAGTTTTCTTCTTGTGATTTTTTTTTTAGTATCAGATCTCTCACATTTTCCCCAACTCCCACTATGTCCAGTGCTACATAAAATAAAATGTCCAAGGTCATTCAAAATGTTTATTCAGCCTATAAGCACTACAGCGTTGCTTCTGTCGGCAAAAATGTGTCTGCAAAAAATAAACAAATCTAAGAAGTTCAGCTGAAGAGACCAGTTCACAGCACTGAAGCAATGACGGTGCATGTTGGCTAAAATGTGAATGAGCAGACAGCTCTCTTGCAAAAATCCTATGAGTTTGGAAAATAAAACTAGAAATGATTCCCCCACCTCCCAGCAGCTTAAATAACTCCCATTTCATTGGTATACATAGTGGTAAAACATAGACATGACCCTAGAAGGATAATTACGAATCATGGCAGATTATTTCAAAAGCCATGATTGTGTAACAATGGATCACTCCACAATTAGTTTTGCTCACATTTTAATCTCCAGATCTTTATTTACTCTTTAGCATTATGCAACAGATCTCACTTTAGGCTATAGAAACAAGAGTAAGGATGATTTTAGGGGTTATGTTTATGTTGAAAATGCAAAAAAGAAAATTGATCATCTGTACAGTTAATGCTATCCGTTTGCAGTAATTTACATCCTTGTGAACCTCCCATAAAATGTCAACTTTTGTTTGATGTTTTTCTTACAGTACCTTGTCACAAGCATTTTTATTTATCTTTACCTACCATTTTCACTGACACTTTTATTCCTGTATTTATTCATATACTTTTATGCTCCTGATTCTTATTTTTAGTCTAATTGTTTTAATACTTTCAAAGAATGTTGTAGGTCATCTTGGAAGTATTTTTATCGAGAATGTACAATATAAATATTTAAAATTAAATAAATGTTATAAACAGGAAAAGACCATCAAGATAGCAGCAAAACAAGGGACAAGAACAAAATAAAACACTCCCCCCAGTAAATATTTACTATGTTACTAAGATGTGAACCAGTGTACCACACAAACATGACCACATGACACTGCTTATACTTATCAACGTGTTACTGTACTGTTCTACTTCTGACTGGCATGAGCTCTGTAGTGTTTCAAGCAGGTGTCTCTCTCTTCCTTTTAAATGGAGATGCTGTGGACTGAACCTGGAATCTTCTACATGAAAAATAGATGAGCCACGGTCCCAACTGTAAGCCACAGTACCTATGGAAGAGAGGAAAACTATAAAAAGACATTGCTTGTCCAGCCATGAAGAACCCTTAATCCTCACTCCAGAGATTACACCTCCTTTTCAGATAGACACCAGACATATTCAAGAATTGATATGTGCCGGACATCTAAGACTGTACTTACAAACTTGAGATCCACTGAAATCCAGCAAAAAACAAGTATAAGCCATGCCTCACAAAAAGCCATGCAAGAATATTTATTAAGTCACGCCGGCCGGTGGGTGAGTGAGCAGCTGGCTCTCTACCTGCCAGACAGGTGCCAGGGCAGCAGGTGGGCAGAATAACCCCAGTTCCCTCCTCACAATCCCTGGAGGTCCATGTAAGCAGTCATCACCCTGGAAGGTAATGAATGGAGAGAGCAGCCAGTTCTCTATTGACTCTCTACCTCCTAGGGTGGCAGGCGGGTGAGGAGGCTGCTGTGCTGCCTCTCTGCAGTGTGCCTGTGCCAGGCCTCTCTTTAGTGTGCCTGCACCAGGGGAGGAGTCATGACATGGCAGCACAGCCGACTCCTCACCCGCTCGCACACTCACCACCTTAGCAGGTAGAGAACCAGCCCTCACTCCATTCATTACTTTCTCAGGTTAACTGCCTGCAAGGACTTCCAGTGATTGCGAGGAGGGAACTGGGGTTATTCTGGATTAATGAATGCAGACAGCCAAGGCATAATCCTAAAAATGTAACCCTGGCACCTAATTAATTTAATTTAATTAACTGTCTCCCAACAAATTTAAAAGCCCCCCGATGAAAAAAAATCCTGGCTACAGGCCTGGCTGAAATATATTTGCCCTAAATATCACCCACCAAATTCAATTTATTTTACTTTTGCAGGGGGACAGATATTCTGCTAGTTGTTTGATATTCATTGTTAGGATTTGACTTCCAAAGAGTCTGCAGTAGCAGCCAACATTAGAAAGTTATCTGATAGCTGCTTTGGAGTAGCAGTCAAGTACTAGCAGTATTTAACCCCATTTCACAGTTGACAGGGAGAAGTTGTCAGTATTTGAAAGCATCTGAAATATGCAGCAGTCAGCAGTTAATAGTGCCCTTAGAATAAACACTGAATGAAAGCTGCTACTTCTGTTCTTGACTCTTGTTTGTTTGACCTTATAACTTGCCTTTGCCCTGGATTGCCTTGTAGATTCTTGACCTCTGACCTGCCCATGACCATGCTTCTGCCATGACATTTGGACTCATTGACTATCTCTGACCATCTAGTTACCTAACCTTTGGTGATTCTTACCTCTTCCCTGACCTAGATTTGAACCTGACACTATATGCTGGGACTCACTGATTTCATGGTAGAAAAAAGTTTCTCAAAAATTTTCCTTTCCCACTGGTGCAAGAATGGCTGTGTTTCACATTTCTTCTCTAACAACCCACTGTACACATTTGATCTTATCAGGGCTTCATTTTTGAGAATCAGTTGGGTTACTGAGATTCTTGATCTACACAGGCCTGGTCCCTTCCCCTTAAGGGAAAAGCACTTAAAATAATTACCGTAGTTTCTGAAATGGAATGTATTAAATCTAAGAATGGTATGGATTAGTGAAGAGATGTGGGGAAACAACTTTAATGATACTATTGAAACAATTTGATTATGTGACAGTCACTGGTATGACTAATACTTGCCTTTAAAAAGATTAATTAAAAGAAAAAAAATACACTATACAGGTTTGAGTCCAGTGGCATCTTTAAGACCAACAAAGTTTTATTCATGGTATAAGCTTTCTTGTGCAAGCACACTTCCTCAGATACAGTGGAACAGAACCTGCACAACCATTACTTTTAGGGGTTGGGGTTGTTATCAGTAAGGGCCATTTACCTCCCAATTGTCCCCTGTGTATCTGTGCACATGGCTTTTAGGGCAAGTTGCTGCCTGGCCCCAGCTATTCATCATGAAGCTTTCAATCCTGCCTCCCAGCCTTTCAGTCCTTCTGGGGCAAGTAGCTGTGTGTGCGCCCATGTGCCTGCATGCAGGGGCAGCTGCACTTAGATCTTTGTAATTCTTTTGGCTGCCTCCAGCAGCTGCAGTACAGCCTCTCTCTCCAGAACGCTGAGAAATCTGGAGCAGAACTCAGGGCAGCATTGGAGAAAGGCAGCTACCTACAGTTAATCAAATACAGGGCAGGACTGCAGCAGCCACGGCAGCCTGAGCTTTGGTGCTGCATGCAGCTGCTCTCTCCTTGCTGCTCAGATTGAAGGAGATCTGAAATCCATGCATCAGGAGGGGTTGTAGTGACTGACAGAGAGAGAACTTCAAGTGTGTGTGAGCCAGTGTTATTAGGAAGGGGCAGGAAGGAGGGAAGGAAGCATAACAAAGGGGGGGGGGTTGTGTATGTGTGTGTGTATGAGAGAGAGAGAGAGAGAGAGAGAGGAAGGGTGAGAGAGACTATGGTTTAAGGAGGTCTACTCAGAAGACAGTTGGCATTTGCTTTTTGTTTTCCCTTCGTCTTTAACTTCTTTTGCAAAAGAAGTACCTCTTATCTGCACCTAAAGAAAACTGTTTGATTCCTGGGTGGTGGTGGCCTTTTTGGGCCCAATTTACACCTCCCCTCTAAAGTAGTTTGACTGCTGTTTTTTCTTCCGCTCATTTCATGCTGGTTTCAAATTTCACTCCCTGGGTCTGAAGAGTACAAAGCAACAGGATCTGTCTAAAGCAGTATAATGCTAGCTTGACCACAGGAGGGCAATTAATGAATGTAAACAATAATTTTTAAACTAGAACAAGTATAGTTTGAAACTAGAAACAGGCATAGACAGTTTTTTTGGAAACTAGAATGATTCCAGTGGGAAAGTCAGATGTAGATTTGACCTTGGTCTGAAGCAATAGAATGAAGTTTGAGTCCAGTTACACCTTTAAAACCAACAAAGTTTAATTCTGGGTATAAGCTTTTGTGTGCAGGTACACTTCTTAAAGGTGCCACTGGACTCAAACTTTGTTCTAAACAAAATTTGTTTGCAATCCTCAACTCACTATGAAGCAGTACCTAGAAAGCAACTGAATTACCTCAGAATTAACCAAGTTACACAGTCTCAAGATGCTGCCTCAAATACCTGTACTTTCACAAAAGTCACTAAGGTTACAACCTTAATAACATTTTCCAGGGAGTAAGCCCCATTAACTGAATTGGGATTGACTTCTGAGTAGACCTGTTTAAGAGTACTCCAAAGAGATTGATCTATGAATCTAGAAGTCCCTGGTTCTGTTGGAAGTGAAGGCGCTGTCCCCTGCCTCAGACTCCAGACTCCATGGCAAGAGAGACAGATAGCTAAGTAGTCACACTGATCTTTCCTTCCTGTGTTTACTCTCCTGTCACTACCCTTTTGATATGTAAAATGGAGATACCAGGGAACAACTTCCTTCCTTCCATTCATTCTCTTCTCCAGAACTTCTCTCCCCTTCCTCCTGCATGCACTAAGAGGGAGGACCCACTGTTTTCATCTTGGCACCATGACTCAGATGGTGTCTCATCATCTGAGTCCATCCTTAGTTAGTTAGACTTAGGGATCCACATTTAGCTAAGCCAAACTGTATAAATACCCAACAAGTACCTTACTGGTATTTTTTTGAGTATTTATTCAGCTGAATCAGATTTGCGAATCTGATTTGACAAACTGATAAGGTGATCCCGAATAAAAGTCAGTCTTATTCTGCTTTTATTTGGGTGCATTCACCATACTGGAGCTGTTGGCCATTTAAACCTAATAGCTGACAGGCACTTTGCCTGTTAGCTGTTAGGTTTAAATGGCCAGGGGGGTGGGAAATCTATCCTCCCTTCTCCATCCAGCCCACTGCTGCGGGCAGGCTAGGGAAGGAATGGGAGGCATGTTTAAATGCCCCACCCACTTTGCTTGACTTCTATAATGACAATAAGGCAATTGCAGCACTGCTCTGCAGTATAGAATAGAATAGAATAGAATGTACTTTATTGTCATTGTACATAGTACAATGAAATTAAAAAGTACCATCATTCAGTGACTCGCAACATATACACATGCGCACTCACACAGACATTCACAACTGCTTCTCCCTTTTACATAGCAACCAAGCCACTGTTTCCTCCAGATTTCAGTCTCATGCAGCATTCAGGGCAATAATAGCTCTCGAGTAAAAACTGTTTTTTAGTCTATTTGTCCTTGTTTTGATTGTCCTATATCTTCTGCCCGAAGGCAGCAGTTCAAACAAGGAATATGCAGGATGTGATAAATCCTGTAGGATGTTCTTCACTTTTTTCAGACATCGAGAACTGTACAGTTCCTCCAAAAGTGGGAGAGGACAGCCAATTATCTTCTGGGCTGTGGTGATGACTCTCTGGAGTGCTTTCCTATCTGCAACCGTACAACTAGCAAACCAGGCGCAGATACAGTATATTAAAATGCTCTCTATTGAGCAACGATAGAAAGACATCAGTATTTTCTCATTCAAGTTATTTTTCTTTAAAAGTCTGAGAAAATAAAGCCTCTGCTGGGCCTTCTTCACCAGAGCAGTGGTGTTTGCACTCCAGGTCAGATTTTGTTCAATAGTCACTCCCAAAAACTTGAAAGTAGCCACCCTTTCCACACATTCTCCGCCAATAAACAGTGGCTTAATGTCCGTTTTGTTCCTCCTGTAGTCCACCACCAATTCCTTGGTCTTGGTGGTATTAAGAATCAGATTATTTTCCCTACACCACACACAAAGCCATTCCACCTCATCCCGATAAGCAGACTCATCATTCCCAGAAATGAGCCCCACCACAGTGGTGTCATCAGCAAACTTGATGATAGTATTGCTGGGGTGAGTGGGGATACAGTCCTGTGTATAGAGGGTATAGAGCAGGGGACTCAACACACAGCCTTGTGGGGAGCCGGTGTTAAGGGTAAGGGCTGTGGACATATGAGACCCTACTCTAACCCTCTGAGGGCGGGCTGTCAGGAAGTCCAAAATCCAGGAACATATAGAGCTGGAAAGTCCAAGGCCCTCCAATTTGGGCACTAATCTATGTGGGAGGATGGTATTGAAGGCAGAACTAAAATCTACAAACAACAGCCTCACATAACTCCCCGGCTGCTCCAGATGTGACAGAGCAGTATGGAGAGTGGTAATGATAGCATCCTCTGTGGATCTATTTGCCTTATATGCAAACTGATGACTATCCAGTGTGGATGGAAGGCATGAAACAATATGACTCCGTACCAATTTCTCAAAACACTTCATCACAACCGGAGTGAGTGCAACTGGTCTATAATCCTTTAAGCTACTAACTGTGGATTTTTTGGGCAGGGGAACAATAATTGAGGACTTTAGGCAAGATGGAACAATAGACTGGTGTAAGGACCGGTTGAAGATCTTAGTGAGAACCCCCGCCAACTGGTCTGCACATTCTTTCAACACCCATCCAGTAATGCCATCAGGTCCAGCTGCCTTCCTCGGATTCACAGACCTCAGCGTACGCCTCACCTAATGCTCTTCCACCCTGAGGGAGGGGCCACCATGGACTGATGGCTGTAATGTTGCTGTCCCCGGTGACTCCACTTCAAAATGGGCAAAGAAGAGGTTAAGCTCCTCCGCCAATGAAGGATCTCCATCCACGGCAGCAAAAGTTGGTTTGTAATTAGTTATATTCTGGATCCCTTGCCATACCTGCTGCATATCATTTGTGTTGAAATTATCCTCAATCCTCTGCCTATAGTCCAACTTAGCCTGTCGAATACCTCTCTTCAGGTTAGTTCTGGCTGAGCTAAGGATCATGTCTCCAGATCTAAGGGTCATGTTCCTCTCCCTCAGTAGTCGCTGTACCTCTCTCGTCATCCAGGGTTTTTGATTAGGATAGACCCGGATGCACTTATCCACAGTAACACTGTCTATGCAGTGTTTAATATAGCCCAGGACTGCTGCTGTATATTCCTCCAGGTCTTGATGATCAAAAACATCCCAGTTGATTCTCTCAAAGCAATCTTGCAGCTGATGGGAAGCGCCCTCAGGCCAGATTTTCACCATCCTTCTTTTTACAGGAGCTTGTGACCTGAGGGTAGTATATGTTGGTACTAGGAACAAGGACATGTGGTCCGACTGGCCCAAGTGTGGAAGCTGCATGGCTCTGTAACCATGTTTTATGTTAGAATAGACCTTATCTAAGGTCTTATCTCCTTGGGTGGCACATTTCACATGCTGGTAAAACTTAGGGAGCACAGTTTTTAATTTTAATTTAAGTATGCTACAGGACAATGGTTTCAGTTTGGACAGAGTGTCATCTTACATTGCTGACAATGCTGCAGTGGGAAACACAAGTCAGTACTTCAAAAGCTTAAGCAGCTTAACAAGTGACTGATAGATGTGGGCTACAAATGCCATGTACTTCATAATTGCCTTAAAATGGGGAAGAGAGCACTGAGTTTAATGTAGAAGTCTTTATCACACAAATATACAGTGAGTTCTCATGCTCAGTCAAAGTACAGACTCCCTGAGGTCCTTCTTTGAGTTTGTAGATATAGAGTACAAAGATCTGATTTGGCATGGTCCAACGTGGTGGTTGTCACTTATGCCTGCTGTTGAATGGGTTGTTCAGTGCTGATCTGCACTGAGGGCACACTTCCTGTCATGTGGGGAAGAAGAATGTAAAAAAGTTGTGTAGGAAGGATTCAGTCCAGAAGAGGAGTCACCTCTTCCTCTGTGTGATATGTACTTCCTACACAATTTGATGACATTGTTCAATCCCATTGTGAGGAAACTTGTAAGTGCCAACATTAGGTGCACAGAACTCCACAAAATCCTGGATGATCTTCATAAAAAACTTAAGGAGAGGAGACAGAAACAGTTCTATGGAAGAACTGCTATGGCCATTCTGTTCAACATTTCTACATCTCAAAGGGCAACATTCCAAACAGAAGCAGACCAGACATTCTCAAGCTGCACTGACTACCTTGAGAAATAGTATGATTTTGATATGTCAGTTTTCAAAGACATGGCACTGCTCTCACTGGACAGTCCTGTGATGAGGGATCCACTAGAGAGAGTCTTGTCAAAGCCCTTAATTTTGGCCCTAATTTAATAGACTGACAAGTGGTTTGATGCCAAAAAGAGATTTTCTTACAGGAAGAGAAGATAGACCAGAGATGGGTAAAGATGTTCTGGTGCATTCCAGACAGTGGTGACAGTCATTTGTTGAAGTTGGTCTCTTTTGAACTGTCTATCTCTGTATTCAATGCCTACTGTGATAGAATCTTCAGCTTAATGATGCAGCAAAGAAACCAGCTGAGTGATAGCCTTGTCAAAGCAGAACTCCAGGTGAAACTGGATTTCAGGATGCACTGTCACGAATTCTGCAAATTTATAAAGTCAAGACCAGAACTGCTGAAAGCAGCAAGAAGCCAAGATAAATATTGCTTTCCTTTCCGAAAGCAGAAAGCAGTACATAAGAACATAAGAGAAGCCAATGTTGGATCAGGCCAATCAGGCCATCCAGTCCAACATTCCGTCACATGGTGGCCAAAAATACCAGGGGCCATCAGGAGGTCCAGCAGTGGGGGCAGGATACTAGAAGCCCTCCCACTGTTGCCCCCCTCAAACATCAAGAATACAGAGCATCACTTGCCCCAGACTGAGAGTTCCTATCTATACTTTGGGGCTAATAGCCACTGATGGACTTCTGCTCCATATGTTTATCTAATTCCCTCTTGAAGCCATTCATGCTTGTAGCTGCCACCACTTCCTGTGGCAGTGAATTCCATGTGTTAATCACTCTTTGGGTAAGAAGTACTTCCTTTTATCTGTTCTAACCCGACTGCTCAGCAATTTCATCAAGTGCCCACGAGTTCTTGTATTGTGAGAAAGGGAGAAAAGGATTTCTTTCTCTACCTGCTCTATCCCATGCATAATCTTATAAATCTCGATCATGTCATCCCTCAGCCGTCGTTTCTCCAAGCTAAAGAGCCCCAAGCGCTTCAACCTTTCTTCATAGGAAAAGTGTTCCAACCCTTTTATCATTTTAGTTGCCTTTTTCTGCACTTTTTCCAGTGCTATAATATCTTTTCTGAGGTGTGGCGACCAGAACTGTACACAGTACTCCAAATTACCTTGTGGCTAATAGCCACTAATGGACCTCTGCTTCATATGTTTATCCAATTCCCTCTTGAAGCCCTCCATGCTTGTAGCCACCATCACCACCTGTGGCAGTGAATTCCGTGTGTTAATCACTCTTTGGGTGAAGAAGTACTTCCTTTTATTTGTTCTAACCCGACTGCTCAGCAATTGCATTGAATATAACCATTGAGTATAATCATGACAGTTTCTTTTGTTTTGTTCACTTGTTTGTCATTTGTTGTTTGCTTGTTTTTTGTTCTAATTGTTAAATGTTTACATTAAAGTATTTTATCATAAAGCTTTTTGTTATTTTTGCAGTGGAAGGAGGCCTAAAAGCCTACAAGTAACGTAAAGTGGGGAAAAGGTAGGGGTGGGAAGTGATATAAGGCAGTATATTTAAATTTGAATTTTGAAAGAAGAAAGAGGTGGGTGTGGGGGACTGCCCTGAAAGTGACATCACAGAAAGGGGTGGGGGTTTGGTGCATCCCTCCATTACAGAAAAGTAACCAACAGTCACAGGAAAGAATTTCCTGCTTCCCTTATTGGAGGCGTCACATCCTACTGAGAAAAAGTGTGTGGTATCCAAGTCCTCCAGGAACAATTCTATGGATTTTGGTGCCAAAATGTTCTCCACAGTACTGGTGGCTTTTGTCCATCCACAAGACATCTTTTTTTTTCTATGCCAGAATCAGTGCCACAGAGACAACCAAAGGAGAGTACACAATCTTGTCTTGTTGAAATCCTTACTTTCAACCCTATCAGGTAGGTATGTAGTATTAATCTCATTTTGCAGAAGGATGAAGGGGTGGGGTGGATGCTGAGAGTGAATGGCTTGATTATGGCTACTAAGTTCATGGCAGAAGCATGAGTTGAACTTGTTGGGGTTGGCTGGTATAGTTGGTCCAGTAACCACTGACTATTTAGCAGAGTACATAAAGCTTCTAGCACAAGAATGTGTCCAACCATGGTAACAAAGTTTAGAGTGCCACAAAGGTACACAGAGCCACATTTTCAGTTTAACAGACTACTACTAGTCTCTTTATTCTAGAACTACAATCTGGGTAGGAGAGATGATAGGATAGTATTCTAGTCTAACTAGGGGTGTACACACCAAAAAAAATCAGTATTTTTTGGATTTGGATACACCTAACCCGAAAAATATAGGTGTTTTTCAATATTCCCGAATCCCAGTATTGGTGTGATAGTGGGGTTCAGGAAATGATCAATATTGTGAAATTTATTTGGCTCAATTATACCCTATGAGGACAGACTCCATAGGGTATAATGATTCGCTTCCTCTGGAGTTGCGCCTGGGCAGCAGCATGCTCCCATAATTAAAGGGAAGCCAAATTGCCTTCCCTTCAATGAAGGTAGTGGGTTGCTTCGGCAGCATGATTCCAGAGACTGGGGAGGTTTAAAGTTTAATCTCCTCCTCTCTGGAGTCATGCCCCATTGGCAGCATGCTCCCTTCATTGAAAAGAAGGCATGTCGTCACTGCGGTATGACTCCAGAGAGGGGGAGTTAAATGCCTCCACAATCTTTTCTCCCTTCTCCAGCTGGCCTGTGGCTGTGGGCCAACTGGGGAAGGGAGAAAAGCTCAACAAGGCATTTAAACATGCCTCTCCATCCTTTCTCCAGCTGGTCTGCAGCTGTGGGCCAGCTGGATAAGGGAGGAAAGCTTGGGGAGGTGTCTTTAAACATGCCTTTCCATCTCTTCTCCAGATGGCCTGTGGCCTTGGGACAGCTAGAGAAGGGAGGAAAGATTTGGGAGATGTGTTTAAATGTCTCCCCATGTGATGTCACATCCTTGCTAAGCACCACCCCCAAAATCACCCCAAGTTGGACCTGGAACCCTATTTATAAATGATTTCAAAAAGTATCATTTGAACCAAATACTGAGCCAAATAGATTAATATATCTTACTTTTCCACACAGAGAAAGAGAAAGCCATAATAATTGATTGATTTTACGTTCTCTCTGTTTCTTTCTGGCAGCCTCCACATGGGAAATTCCTCTCCCACATAGAATGCAGGAAGTCTCTGGATTTAATGAGGTGGAGAGGAAGGGGGTCTTTTTTTCTTCCCCACACAGCTCAGTTAGGAAGGGGAGAAGGGGATTGCTAGGCCATGGGGGCACCCTCTCCATAACGTTTGTGCTTGTGCACAGATATTATAGATGGAAAGGGGGATGAGGGACAGTAGTGGGTGGCACAATAACATGGCATGTGGATGCCATCCCACCCACACCCATGCCACTTGGTGCTATTGCTGTGGTAGTGATACATATCATGCCCCTGTATGGAAACAGCAGCTCTTTCTTCATATACACAACCAGAAGTTAAAATTTTACAAACATATCTAGAATTCTGTGCAAATAACAGATCATTCAGAGCCAAGTTTATATCTTGTTCTAAAACGGATATGTGAAGGCAGGAGAGATTATATTTTGGAAGATATGATTTGTGAAACCATCTACTTCATAGCAGGCTTTATCTAAAGAACAAAGGACACAATAAAAACTGATGGGTTTATACCTGATCTAATAATTTCCATGCTCTCCCAAACAGCAGTAGCTTAACCAGACATAGGTAAGAATGAAGGTCTTTATCCCTGTTGAGAATGAACGTCTAAGATCTCGTCTATCTGGTGCCATTTCCTCTCACGGATGACCTTCTCTTTATGTACAGTTTGACATGTTATATTTCCAATTCAGCAAACTAGTTTTAAGAGTCCAGGAAAGAAATACCTGAAAATGTTCTTTCAAATTTTATAACCCAAAGTCAGAAGGAACATTAAGAAGCACTTTCAAGGGCAACAGTTGTATCCATCATATGGTCGGAATCTTTTATTTCAAAGCTGTTAACAAACTGTTATGAGTGGCATATCTCATGCATATACAATGCCTTGTGTATGTAGGTTTCCACTGGTTTGACATTTACAGTGCAATTCTATGCAGTTACTCCAGTCTAAGTCCATAGATTTAAGTGGGGATAGACTGCCATAACTCTGCATAGGAGGACTGCATTATTAATCTAGTAAAGAAAACATTATGGGGTATGTGTCAATTTATCTAACAAAAATGTACAGATAATCTGGATAATCTAGTCTTGAAAAACAGCACTCAACTTGGGAAATGAGATGAAGTCCAATTTATCTATCACTGTTCTTAGGTAAGGGGCTGCGGTAGCTCAGAGGTTAAGATGCAGAGCTGCAGACTAGAAGATCGGTAGCTCAGCAGTTCAAGACCCATATGCTGTGTAATGGAGTAAGCTCCCATCTCTGGCCCCAGCTCCTGCCAACCTAGCAGTTTGAAAGCAAGAAATAAATAGGTACCACTTTGGTGGGAAGGTAACAGCATTCCATGCACCTTGGCATTTAGTCATGGCAGCCATGTGACCATGTGGCCATGGAGAAGTCTTTGGATGGTGCTGGCTCTTCAGCTTGGAAACGAAGATGAGCACTGCCCCCTAGAGTCGGATTCAACTGGCTTTCGAGCAAGGGAAACCTTTACCTTTACTATTCTTAGGTAAGGGATGGAACAACTTGTGTATGTGTTGGAGAAAAGAAAGAGTAGGTTAAGTCTAAAGAGAAAAGACAGAGAACTCTGAGTTGGCTGATGGTGAATCACCTGGGGTAGACGATCTGATGTTCTGATGTGGAGCAGCTAATCTGCTGCCTTGTGGGAGTGCCTGCTTGCATCCACTGATTTTTTTTGTATATTTTTAAATAAAGTGAGCACTGTAAGTCTCCAGTGGTGCCTCACCTAAATGAAACATAAGTACCTTGGAACCTCCTATCACAGTGAGTAGTGTAAAGTGGTCAAAAATAATATTATTTACATACCATCTTTTTCCTGAATGAAAGAGATTTGTGGCGAGGAGCCATGAATTTTCAAGAGCTTGTTGTTAGTGTTTTGTTCTCCCCACCATTCTGAATGGCAGAAAATTCCCAGAGCAGGCTTTTTGCAGGATCATTTTCCTTGTAAGAGGAGAGTACAGGGAATACGTGATACATTTTGTAATAAATAGTTTATTTACAAATGGAAAACAAAAATGCACACGGATATCTCTAGACCTCAAGCAAAATAATTCCACTGTGCCTGGCATCCAAGCAAGCTTGTTCTCAGCCAGACCCTCCAAGCAATTCTTTTCAGTGAGTACTAAACTCTTTCTCTTGTTTCTTTTCTTGCCCACACTGAAACTGTGATGCTTGTTTCTTTTAGCTTTTTAGGATCCTCCCAGTCAAATAACTGTAAGTAGCCTTAACCACTCATCATTAATCAGGACTCTTTGCAATCATGTGTCAGGCTATTTTAAAACTGTGTGTGGGTGTGTATACTGTTTCACATAAGCATATTACTTTTTTCAATGATTTTCAGCCTCTGCAAATAGATGTTGAACTGAGTCAAGGTATATATGATATTTATAAACAATTGAAAGAGAATACTTAGAGATCAGGAATTTTTAAAAAGAGGAATAGTGATTTATTGTCTTCTTACATTAACTTTCTCAAGTGTAAAGGTGAAATCAGCTGAGCTACTTCATGCCTACCTCTGAAGGCAAAAAACTATTATAGACTGAATATCTGGAAGTAAGATTGCAAGATAAAGCACCGGTATTTTAACAGCTGTTTATTATCTTTTAGAATTTTGTATCTTTTTTATTTTAGAATTTAAACTATAAACTGCTTTACTGGCATTGGTAGAAAAGTTCCAGCTTCTCCTGTGATACTATAACTCTGGGAAACGGGTTATAAAAATTCTCACAGTAAATTTTGTATGTAGTTAGTTAGTTTCCTGGAAAACCCAGAATTTTGAGTATTTGGAACATACTTTGTGAGCACCTAGGTAAACAACAAAAAAGAATGATGTCTACAAAAATAGGAGACTGAAAATTAGTTGATGAGAGATTTAGCAAATGTTCTTGTATAAATAACTTAGTGATAGATAATTTAGTTAAACTTACTGGTACTTATTGGTTTAAAAATTGTTTCCCAAATGTATGCCCCTCTGAGCAAAAAAAATCAATACAATCAATAAAACAACAAACTAGTCAGTAAATCAACATTAAAAAAAGAAAACAAAAGCTTATAATTCAGTGGAGTTAGTAGATCATAGCCAGTGTGGTGCTGTGGTTACAGCATTGGACGAATATTTGGGAGACTGATAAGGTTCACATCTCACTATGCCAGAGAAGCCTGATGGGTGACCTTGCTTCAGTCACACTCTCTCAACCTAACCTACCTCATAGGGTTGTTGTGAGTATGAAATGGAGGAGACAAGAACAATGTAAGCTGAAAGGTAAGGTATACATGAAGTAAATAAATAAATGTAGCAATAGATTGTTAAACTTTTATAATGCTATAACTTTCTAACAATCACTACTTTTTTTTTAAAAAAAGTCCACAAATGTCTTCTGTTGGTGCTAGGAGAGAAATGGACATGAATGCTGGGGCAAAGAAAATGGCACCAATGTGGGTGAAACCTTCAAAAATGTGCTTCTTCCTGCCCATGTGATCTGCAAAAACTTTTCCAAAAAAAATTGTATCAGATTAGATTTGGAAGGGATTGCCCCAAAGCAGAGGAAAATACGGAAAGTGGACAATTAGGGGACAATAAAATGTGGATGTTGAGAGAAAACCCAGTCCAGTTCTCTGGAGAAAACCAAACTGGAACAAACCATACATATGGAAGCCACCCCCTCTTTAACAACGTGGCTGTCATGTTCAGTATGAGCTAAGTTTCTGCAGTCTCTTCAGAGTCAACCACATATACAAAACATTGTAATAATACTTCCTTGACATTACTAAGGCACAAAGAACTGTGTCGAGATTGTCCTTTTCCAAGAAGTGCTGCAGCTGCTATGTCACCCAAAGTTGATATAAGGTCACCTGTGCTTCTGGAAGTGGGATACAACAGAACCACAAAAGTTCAAACCAGACTTTTGACCATAACACCTAAAAACAAACATTTTTAGATGCATTTAATCATCAGGGTGTCTTGTACTAAGGCCACGGTCAGATATACCTTTAAATCTGACTCAGCTGTGAATGCCTGACGGATCTAAAGGGCATGATCAGACAGCAACATCTGGGAAAGGTCCCGCAGCCATCAGCACCCTGTGCTGCCCTGCCACAGAAGCAGAGTTAACAGACACTGAGGAAACTTCAGTCCTAATACTTGCCGATAGGCTACCAACGGACTTTCCCCTGTCTGATCACTCAAGCACGCTCTCATGCCGTCAGGATGGTCTGCTCATTCCATCCCAACTCAATGCTGTCTCTCCCCCCTCCCCCCCCCGCTTAGCAGTATGGACATAATCGCATACTCCGTGGGGAACCCTCAGTGCAGAGATGCGATTCCTCGTTTATGCGCACAGGAAACAAAAGTCAGGCCCCCTCACTTACCTGAATTTGCTATCTGATCGGGCAGTGATGGGCTGAGCCCGCAGCTACAAAGGATGTGTGATCATGCAACACCATGCCAGTTTCTACCATGGAAAACAGGCTCACTTCCCCTCCACACCAAATGGCACATCTGACCATGGCCTAAGTCTGTACTAAATTTCAACTTTGTATGTATAGTGTAAGATATAATTATGCCTGTGTCTTTTCACAGTTCCATACTGAACAATTGCCTATGTGCACAGAAGAGTAAACATATAGCTTTAGCCCATTTTAACCAACCAGTTTTTCCCCTACCAACACGTTTATATACCAGTGTGAAAGACTGGCCAAATAGGTTGATAAAAGGAGAAATGATACAATGGGTGGATATCTTCAACATACATTCAGAATAGTTAAATGTAGTGTCTTGACCTGAACATGCAAACTGGAACCTATATTCAAGATGGTCATAATCTTGCTAATACAAAACCATCATATATCTTGATTATTTCTTCCCATCATAGTGCTAAAATAGGTTAAAGATCTCCACCTTTAAGTCAGACAAAAATGCTTATCATGCTGCATGTTCTTGATAGACAAACACTGCTAAAAGGAATCTATTCAACAAAAATTAATGGCAATTTTTCAAATGAAGTAATATCCGATACTATTATAGAACACTTGTGACATTAAATGACATTAAAGAACAGCAAGTGCAATTGGCAACCACATTAGTTTCAATTCAGCCTTTTATTTGAACTCAACTAAATGACAGTAGCATAACAAACAATTCCCAGAGGCTGCATTACTGAAACCATTTATGTCACTGCAGGAAATGGGGAAGCCATTTTAAGAAAATATTTAAAAATCATGACCACATTGCATAAAATCACACTTGAAGTTCATGTCCTGTTTAAAAGTAAGAGCCTTCATGTTTAGTCCATTTTAGTGGCTCAAGCCACATGATATCCTCCTCACACATCATATTCTATCTGTCAGGCAGCTACCAGATACTATCTGATTCTGATCTACTATCTGTACAGTGAAGTACAAGCTGGGAAGAAGGACAAAATCATACAAATCACAGTATGAAAGAACAAAATTAGGAGGGAAAAGGAAAAGTGATGCTTATTTCTGGGAAAGTTTGACTGGAGACAACAGTAATATAAAAAGAGATTCCACAGACACTCAAAGGGCTGTGAGCCATCTTTGCAATTAAAGTGACTGGTCAGCAAACCAGCAAACTCAATACTGGATGATAATCCAAACCAATTCTTCTCTGTTCCTCTTCCTCTCTACTTGCTCCTTTCTTCCCTCTCCAGATGGAAAAACTTAACAAGATACCCCATAGATGTATGGAATAATCTCAGTAGTTGCTTTGATAATTTCCCCCAGATAATGGTGATGGTCATCAGGGCTTTTTTTTTTAAAAAAAAGAGGTGCTGGAACTCCCAAGAGAGAAATGAAGTTTTCAGTCTGTGTACTGAAAACTCATGAACATTTGAACATTTTGAAAAGAATTTCATCGAAGAGGTTATGGAACTCTGTTCCAGCATGTTCCCCCAGAAAAAAAGTCCTGGTGGTCATTATTGAGGAAGCAAAAGGACTCATTCAGCATTTGGTTTATTCACTGGCATGGTTATTTAGTTGGGTTTCCTCATTAATCTACTTGTTCCTGTTTTTCAGTATACAGATTGTGTCAGCTGCACTTGTGGGTATTGGTAGAGTCATATACAATAACAAGTCTTACATACTCACCCTCCATGTGTAATATGAACCTGCTGGAATTGGGCCTTAGTTTACAAGAAATCCATGAGAGATGCATGAGCCCATTAACTGATTCATATTTAACCTTCCACTCTGTTCTTCTGCTATGTTTCTTTCATCATCATCATCATCATAATCTACAACTCATTTGAGTACTTAATGTTTATTTTTAAATGTGTTGCACACCAAAACATAGGCGCTCAAGGCAAGCAACAGTATTTCACAAATAAACAAACTTGCTTCATCTTGAAAGCTGATGAGGTAAATTAGATGAGGGGAGTAAAAGGAAAAGCAAGCTGGGAAACAAAAGATAAATCCCCCTATAATTTTACTTCATTGAGCTTTTGCTTTAGCCTCTTCAGACTGTCAGTGAAAACTCCCCATGTCCTCTTTTCTCATCAAGAAAACGTATGCACTTATATTCATTCAGTAAAATGACAATTTCTAAGCAGTAATTTTTGATAACACTTTAGATAACATCACTTTTCTCATACCATGAAAACATTATAATATATGGCTTACAATAAAGAACTAATTCCTCATTTGCCAAAGCAATATTAATTATAAGAGATACACAATAAAGAAAACTCATGTGGTTTTAAGACTTTCCCGAATCACAGTTCTGAAGATCCAGCATGACTTCCAGATAAACAGATTGATTGTATGGGGCAGAGCCTAGCAGGCAATCTTCAATTAAGCCTGCCTGCAAAAGTACTATATTGAATTATTACAGGCAGTCCCAAAGGGAAAGCAGACGTAATTATTATTGCAAAGGCATTATTAAATCTTCTCTTTCATTTGTCCAAACAGGTACTAACACCATTCTTGCATTTCTGTTCTACCATCTAAATTACTCAGATATTTTTAAAAGAAATAATGCAGCGGAGGTATCCAGATCCTTTGAACAGATGAGGTACCTTAATCAGTAAAGAAGGAAAGGCTACATGTATTAAGGCAAACAAAATATTGCTAAACTTTTATGTAAACAGGTAAAGGTTTCCCTTGCTTGAAAGCCAGTCAAATATGACTATAAGGATGTGGTGCTCATCTTCGTTTCCAAGCCGAAGAGCCAGCGCTGTCCAAAGATGTTTCTGTGGTCATGTGGCTGGCATGACTACATACCGAGGCACACAGAATGCTGTTACCTTCCCATTGAAGTGGTACCTATTTATCTACTTGCAAGACGGGAGCTCACCAACCTTAACACTGTTCACAAGTTACAGGGAATGCAGGTACAATCCATAACCAGTGTACATTTGATTGTTCTTTGTATGCTCATTGAGTAGCTCTCATGTCACAGTCAACACGTGTTCTGCTGAATGTGTGATTCGGTCCCCATTTATATCCTGGTACTGGTTTCATTTGTAAGTTAAGATGTATTGGCTTTTTCTTATAGATGTATGTATGTATATACAAGCAGGACATACCATGCATTCACTATAACATATTAAAAGGGTTTATGTTTCCTGCAAATCACCTTCCATATCCCAGCCATAGAATCATCAGTAGATCTAATTTTCAACATGGTCCTATCCCTGGGTACCTAAATCTATGGATAGATGACAGATCTTTCTCTAAACCTGAGAAATGTCTCAGGTTAGGAGAGCATAAGAGAAGCGAATGTTGGATCAGGCCAGTTGCCCATCCAGTCCAACACTCTGTCACACAGTGGCCAAAAACACCAGGTGCCACCAGAAGGTCCAGCAGTGGGGGCAGGATACTAGAAGCCCTCCCACTGTTGCCCCCCCCCCCCCGTCAAGCACCAAGAATACAGAGCATTACTTGCCTCAGACTGAGAGTTCCTATCTATACTTTGTGGCTACTAGCCACTGATGGACTTCTGCTCCATATGTTTATCTAATTCCCTCTTGAAGCCATCCATGCTTGTAGCTGCCACCACCTCCTGTGGCAGTGAATTCCATGTGTTAATCACTCTTTGGGTGAAGAAGTACTTCCTTTTATCTGTTCTAACCCGACTGCTCAGCAATTTCATGGAGTGCCCGCGAGTTCTTGTATTGTGAGAAAGGGAGAAAAGGACTTCTTTCTCTACCTGCTCTATCCCATGCATAATCTCATAAACCTCAATCAAGAAAAACCCAACATCTTTAAAAAAAACATTGGGAGGGGTTAAAACCTCAAAAATGATAGAAGCAGTGCTGGTACCTTCAAGAAATGAATACCCTCAGTGGCTGTTGCTAGGCAATCACAACAGTATTCAATCCTTGGCTTTAGTCAGTAAAAATCAAGGGGAGAAGGCAGAGTCATTTCCAGGGCTGTTTGGCCTTTGAGGGAGGACTCATCAGGGCCAGAATTGGCAGCAACCAGCAAGTTATTTGCTATCGCACGACTTGCATGACTTGCCTAGGCCTGGCTGCTTGCTACAGCACAACCACAGCCACCCCACAATAGTCAGTGTGGTATAGTAGTTAAGAGTGTAGTTAAGAGTTTCAGATTAGGATCTGAGAGGCCCAGATTCGAATCCCCACTCTGCTGTGAAAGCTCACCAGATGACCATGGACCAGTCACACACTCTCAGCCTAACCTACATCATAAGGTTGTTATGTGGATAACAGGGAGGAGAAGAGAATGATGTAAGCTGTTTTTGGGTTCCTATTGTGGAGAGAGGTGAAACATATAAAAATGAAACATATAAAATAAGTATAGCTGAAGATGGGGTCTGAAAAAAGGTGGGTGGGTGGAAGGAAAAAAGGAAGCAGTGAAAGGTTGCTAAGAGGAGGGAATAGTGTGGGGCCCATGAGAAAGTGAGGTGCCCTCTGCAAGTCCTTGCAAGTCCCCCCCAAAACTGGGCCTACAACAGCCCAGTGACAGGCACTGCACACCTGGACCATAGTTTTTCCAGGTAGTGGCTCCTGGAAGAGGGAAGGAGTGAAAGCTGAAGATGGGGGGCAGATTAAAGTAGGCTGGTTGGTGGGTGGGAAGGTGAGAAGGGAGCAAGAAAAGGGAAGGGGCTCTGGGAGCTTTCAAGGAAGGTAAAGAGGAAATAGTATTGGAGGAGAAAAAGAGATGCCCCCACAAGTTCTTGCAGGCTACAATTCTCTGCATGTTCCCATCTGTGGATTCTTAAATTCAGAAAAGAGAGCCATGAACATACAAGACAGATATTTCTACAAACCTGAGAAGAGCCCCAGCTTTGTCGAAAAAAATTAATTGTAAAAAAAGTCTCTGAGATCTGTCTTTGCTAAAGCTATACTAGCTGCTGTAAGAAAAGAGCCTACCTTCTACCAGAGGTAATACAGGTTATGATATGATTACCAGTGCTCCTTCATAATGAGGGCAATACATGAATTTGTCCTTAGATGTAGTTTGTAGAACTTTGCACAATGCTATGAAAATAAGATGACTGAAAAGAAAAATCTGGTAAAAGGGGAAGAACAAACTATACCCAGAGAAATAGAAATTACCTTCTAAGGCTGAGGTCACACGAGGAGTTTGCAGCAGTATAGGTGCATTACCTGTGCAGATTTAAAGAGTGTGATCACACAACAAATCTGCCTTCCATGGCTCAGTTGTTGCCATCCTGCATTGCTATGTGTTGGAACTGGAGTATTTAGGCACCGGGGAAAGTCCAGTCTTTATGGATGCATCTCCACTCCACTTTTATGGACATCTGGATTTATCTGCTGTGAAGGGATGCCAGATGGAAAGTGTGAACAGTCACTTCTGTCTCAGTTGCTGGATTTTTTTTGCCCAGTAGGGCTGTGCGCATAAGCACATATGCAGATGCAAAGTGGCAATGTGGATGCTGCAGACCAGGACCAGCACACTTCAGGGAGTACTGTCTGGTCACCCTTTCCTGCAATAGTTTAAACTGGTTCTATTAGAGGCATGCCATGACTGCACCAAACCTCCAGTGTGACCACAGCCTATAATACTTTCCTCCTAAGTCAGGATGATATGAACTTCCCAGGAAGAGGGCAAGCTCTGACTTCAAAGTCTGGGGCATCCATTACCTCCTTGACTTGTGCTGCCCAAATCTTCTTCGAGAGCCAATATATCTTGAGCCCCACTTACTCTGAATAGGAAAGAGGGAACACATCTGCATGGCTGAAGTAATAATGAGAGAATTTTTTATCTTGCTATGCTGTACTGGCGCATTCCTTAGTTGCCTGTCCTGCACAGCAAGACTTTTGCTCTGACCCAATTTCATTGCTCATGATTATGAATGAATAGTCAAACAGAATGTAGATAGGAATAAGCATTCCAATGTGCTTCCAAGTATGTAGATCCCTCTGATGCCCACTACATTCAGATGCATCTTTGTAAGTGCATGCAGATCTACATTTAGATGGACATCCCAATTCATATTGTGCTACAACTGGACATGATGGCATATGTAAAGAAATGGACTCAAAAGCCTCATTCCCTTGGGTCCTGGGAGATCAGAAGGCTCTACTTCTGTCCCAGGTCTCCACCCAGCATGCCAGCCCTTTTTTTTTAGTCCTGGGGGTTATCTACTCTGGTTCATAACTGCCAACAGCAACAAATCTGAACAAGTATCTTCTACTAGGCAGATCTATACATCTAGCAGACTCTGTTTTGCTGTTCATAGGCTCCATCTAATAGCCATGTCTCTCACTTCATTCTTACCAGCTAGCATAGGGATAGTCTATTGCACTTCCACACTTCTGAGTTATTGCACTCAAAGGATGGTAAGCTCAACCACTGCGTCTTACTGATATTTGGAAAGTGGCACCAAATATGTGAGGTGTGTTTACAGAGAACAGACTTCAAACATTCAAAATATAAGCAAGTTTAATAAACAAAAATAAAAAGAATATACACGGTCTGTCCAATTATCAAATTGAGCAAAGATACAAAGAAAAGCTGATAACATGCCATTCTGTTAAACTCTGCACTTATCCTAAATGAAGTGTAATTAGGATAAGTTAATAATTCTTGAAGTTGCAGTCTTTAAAACTTCATCATTACCTTAGACCTGTCTATGGTCCCTTGACATGTGGTCAAAATGGAGTCCCAATGTAAAAGTTTAGTCCTTCCTAGCTAGAGTCAAGAGGCGATATAATAGTAAAAGCATATTAGGTAAGAGAGCTTCTTTCTCATGTTCTGACAATTTATAATCTCCGTTTTAAGAGTTCATCCCCCTCTGGGCTGATTTTGGTCTTCCTGCCTTGAGAGGAAGAAAGTAGTCTTTTGGCTGTCCCAGTCTCTGTCCCCTTCTGATGTGACATTCCAGGAAGGTGTTAGACAATAAACCTTGTGTTCTCACTTTAGCCAGTGCATAAATAAGTGCTGAAGTGCTTGGTTCTTGGGAAACAGATGACTCAGCTCCTGTAATTTCTCCTTTTACCAGCTATAAGCTTGCAGTCATGTTCCATTTCATGGACAAAGTGCAGTCACAATAGCTGAATTATTTGGAGTGAATTCTAGGTTGGGGGGCATTTCTCCACCATATCATTGACTGAAACAAAATGATTTTGCATTCTTTTGCTTTGGGAAATGAAAAAAAATACTGCAAAGAGTGTTTTTGTAGTGAGAGGAGTGGAGCGGATGAAAGGGTTTGCCAGAGTATTTCTGGTTGTGTTCAGCACCAGTCCTATTTTTTTTAGTATTATTATTTTATGGCATACTGTCTGAATCCAGCAGTTGCTGGGCTGTGGACTTGCTATGTGGAAGCTTTTTCCTTCATGTGAGGCTGAAATATTTGAATCAGATCTCAGAGAGAGGGTGTCAGGCTCCCCCTCTGGTGGGTCAGAACACAGGTCTAGCTTGCCCTCCACACTCTTTCTGGCATTGGCCTAGGATGAGCCTCAGAAGCATGAGAGAGGGGAGGTTTAGTTTCACCCATGACCCTCTCTGTCTAGATACCCTTCTCCCCTTTCTGCAAGCTTCAGGAGAGGTCTGGCTCCTCTTTCTTGGCCCATTTTTAGACAGCTGGCCCTGGGGCTGGGCTTGCAGGAAAGACAGGGCCCAGTGCCAGTAGATCCTCCCCAAGGGCTTCTGTGCTTTCTCCCCAACCCTCCCTCCTGTTTGCCTTAAATGGCGGTGTGCTTGGCCCATGTGGGCTCTTGCCCCTCACTCCCCCATGACAGACTGTTCTTGACATGTCTCGCTTGAGCATGGCTGCTGGTGTGACCTCTGCTTCCTCCTGGGGCTGCTTGGTAGAGTCTCCTCCTTTACAGGGTGCTGGGTCACTTCTGGTGGCTCCTGGACAGACTGCTTTGCTGCTGCCACTGCTGCTGGCTGCCAGGGTGCTTGTGGCACCAATGAGTTCAGGGCTGGGTCTGGGAGAGAAAGGGAACACATGTCCTAAAGGATTACTACTGCTTCCCTTCAGCAATGTGCCACTTCTTTCTTTTTCCTTCCCTGGAAAACTGTTTGGCTTGAAGGGTGAATAAGCCATAAAGTGGCAATGACAGAATATGTCTTACTTTGTAATGCTGCATTCAGCAAGCATGGTGCTGCTTGCATTTAAATCACACATCAAAAGCATTTGGCACAGATTATTCACTCATATTGTAAACGGCATGATGCAGGGAGCCAGTAACAAAAGGCTTGGTCCTTCTGGCTATACCCCTTGGTATCCTCGAGACCCACCCTCAATCATAGTTAAAAAATAATCTTCTGGTTAGCACTATTCAGTCTTCCAGATTTAGAAGTCCAAAAGCTAACAATCAGACAAAATTTACCACCCATCCATTAATTTTCAGTAGGATGTAAAATATCATAAGACAAGTTGATATAACTATGCTCTGTGTGTATGTGAGTGTGCACATTCATATATTTATTGGTTAATCATCTGGCTGCAATTTGCTATTTATTTCACAATTTACATACAAATAAAGGCTTTATGTTGCCCAGTTTAAGTTTTTGGTCTACCGAAGATTTCTTCATGGTAGTTCTTGATTGCTGCTCTAATTAGTGAACTAAAAAAGAGCAGGTCAACAAATCCATCTAGTTCTTAAACAGCTGCTGGATCAGACCAGTATCCTGTTTCTCATACTGGCCAACCAGTTACTCTGGAGGGCCAACAACAGTGTTAGCAGTCAGACCACTCCTCCCACAGAGGGGCAGTTTAGTGGGTTAGAAAGAAAGAGACATACACACCGTTAATAAATATCACCTCAAAAATCATAAATATAAAACACTGCCTGGTCCAAAAGGACACAAAAATGGATGCCAGCCAGTTACAAGCCTGGGAAATATTTTTGAAGGTGATTCAGAAGCCACTTACTAACAACCTTCTCCCCACCCTAAGGAGATGCATAGTTAAGGAACAACTGGTCTCCCAAAACACTCTTACCTCATATTGCACTAAGTCACCCAGCCTCATTCTCCCCCCTTACCCATTTACCTATTGTAGAAACACTTCACTCCAAACGTTATTAGAGAATCTACAAATGCATATCATTTGGCTAACAGTTTGGCTATATATATTTCTATAGCCTGTATTATGTTGTTTGTATTTTAGGGAACACACTGAAAGCAAGCTGTTAGAGAGTTTAAACATCTGGAGTAACAGATTTTACAAAACCTGATAGCTTTCCCCATCAGGTAATCATTAGGTCATCAAAAACCATTCGTATCTTTAGTCTACCTCAGAATATCCCATCAAGCATTGTTTATACCTATAGTCGCTCTCTAAAAAAAACCATTGAGTTATTGTTTTGGGGGGCTAGCACATCAGCATAGCCTCAGGGAGCATTTCCCCCTATAATTGTAGCACTCTACTCCAGAGCAGTGTGTGTATATTCTCAATGTCATACCTCACATGCACACTTGCGTGTGGGCCTCCTCCTTCTCTCTCACTCTCTCTTTTAATTGAAGGCATTTTTATTGAACAAACCAGGGCTTTTCTTCAGCAGGAATGCACAGGAACGCCGTTCCGGTTGGCATCCGAGCCTGCCCTGCCCCCTCCCTGCCGGGCCTGAGCTGTTTACCCTTAAAGGGAAAGTTCCTGCAGAGAGACGGCAGGAAAAAGATCCACCCGGTGCTTTCCCTTTAAGAGCAGACAGCCAGCAGGAGAAAGCCCCACCCAGAGATTAAGCACAGGGGCTAGGCTCTCTGCATTTGGCTTGCCGATGTTGCGTGGCTTTCCCTGCTCTGGTAAGTGCCTCCCCAATCTCTTTTCCTTCTCTGTCTCTCTTCCCCCCACCCACCTTCCTTCCTTCCTTCCTTCCTTCCTTCCTTCCTTTCTTTCTTTCTGTCTTTCTTTCTGTCTTTCTGTCTTTCTGTCTCTCTCTCTGTCCCCACCTTTCTCTCTTCCTTTCTCTTTCTCTCTCTCCCTACCCCCTTCCTTTCTCTCTCTCTCTCCTCCACCTACCTTCCTTCCTTCCTTCTTCCTTCCTTTCTCTCTCTCTCTCCCCCACCTACCTCTTCCTTTCTTCCTTCCTTCCTTCCTCCCTCCCTCCCTCCTTCCTTCCTTCCTTTTCTTTGTTTTTATAAAAAAATTATTGAAAAGGGGGGGGGATGTAAAAAAGCAGAGAGCCCAGGAAATGCTGGTTTTGACGATATCTTTAATTTTTGAGAATCTCTTTAGTTTTCTCATGGCATCTTCTGCTTAAGAAAAGTAAGTTTGAAGCCTGAGTTCATTGTTGTGTCTTGTTGGGAATGGCTTGCAAATATATGTGTGTGTAAAGTCTGTATTAAAGTGGTTTGGTGCTTACTGCCATGTAAGAGAAAACATCTGAAAAAGTAGCTTCATTGTTGTGTGTGTTGGCAGAACACTTGACTGTTGCATGGGGCACTTTGGGGGACATCTGCAGAGAAGCAGAGTTGTAACTAAAATGAGCATGGTCAGCTGCACTTTGGCGATTGCCTATTTTGTGAAATTTAAAAAGTGGGCAGAGTTTCTGAAGAAGATGATTGTCTTTCTTCTCCTGCCACTGGACTGACATCTGCCTTTAATGGGCCAGCAAAGTTGATGTTCTTAAACCTCCTAATAAGAGAGATTTCCACTTCTGAGGAGTTCCAACGATTGGCAATCTTGTGATGGTAGTGATACCTTTATGTGGTAAAGACCACCTGTTCACAGGATAATTTTACCTGTGGGACAGACTCTGTATGATGACCACTCCACTGGTACATAATTGCTTGTAAAAAGTATTATAATGTAATAATTCAGGTGGGTAGCCGTGTTGGTCTGAAGCAGCAGAACAAAGTTGGAGTCCAAAGTTTCATCCAAGGTATAAGCTTTTATGTGCATGCACACATCTTCCATCTGAAGAAGTATGGGTGGCACATGAAATCTTATACCTTGAATAAAATTTTATACCTTGAATAAAATAGTCCACAAACTACTCCCATCCAGTGCATCCACAAACCTAGAAGAAGAAGAGATTGGATTTATACCCTGCCCTTCACTACCCAAGGGAGTCTCAGAGCATCTTACAAACTCCTTTCCCTTCCCCTCCCCACAACAGACACCCTGTGAGGTAGGTGGGGCTGAGAGAGCTCTGAGACAACAGCTGGTGCAGAGCTATGGCTTGCCCAAGGTCATCCAGAAGGTGCAAGGGGGGAGTGGGGAATCAAACCCGGTTCTCCCAGATTAGAGTCCGCACACTTAACCACTATACCAGACTGGCTCCTAGCGTTGTTCTGCCAGTGAACTAGGGTTGCCAACTCCAGGCTGAGGAAATCCCTGGAGATTTGGGAGTGGAGGGTGGGGTTTAGGGGAAGGAGGGACCTAAGCAAGGCATAATGCCATGGACTCTACTTTCCAAAGCAGCCATTGACCTGATCTCTGTAGTTTGGAGCTCAGTTGTAATTCCAGGAGATCTCCAGACCCCACCTGTAGGGTAGCAACCCTAAAAAATCATATTCAGCGTACTAGTTCTGCAGGAAGGCAAGCTGATTTCCATGGGAACCTAACCCTTAGGAATTGATTCCAATCCAGTGTGGGAATAATTGTTGGACATAAGATATTGGTTCAGGTAAGATTTTGTATAGATGGGACAGAAAATAATGTTTTTATTGGTTTTGTCAAAACTGTTTTGACAACAAGGTAAAGAGAATAAGAAGCAAAAGGTGGATGTGGCTGAATGACCACACTTCTGGTAACATTGGGTGTGGCCTAATATGTTAATGAGTTGTGCTGTCAGGGGTGTGGCCTAATATGCTAATGAGTTCCTGCTGGGCTTTTTCTACAAAAAGAGCCCTGGAACAAACAAATAATCAATATAGATATTACCATAGAGAGTACAATTCTTTTCCGTTATCACTGGTTTAAAAGAGAGGGTTTTTTTTTTTTAAAAGGCCTCCTTTTCTTCATGAAATGCTAGTCATTTCACTGCTGCCTCTGCAGACCTTGCTCTACAGGACTGATAGTTGTATAGCCTTCTTTAAAATTCCTTTCTCCCCCTCCTCTCTTTATTTCATCTTAGCTAGCTTGTGTATTTTAAGTGTGTTTGTGTGTGTGCTGTGCTCATTCTAATTTCTTGTAATAAAGACCTCACCAGCAATGCTCCCTCTAAGCTGTAGTGTTGTGAGCAAAAATTCTACTTTGTGAGCTACTGGTATTAAAGTTGTGAGTGAGCGATTTGGCTGCTGCATAAATTAGTTTGCTCTGGAGCCATC
Source organism: Lepidodactylus listeri (assembly GCA_029233225.1). Lineage (NCBI taxonomy): Eukaryota > Metazoa > Chordata > Lepidosauria > Squamata > Gekkonidae > Lepidodactylus > Lepidodactylus listeri. The sequence continues at coordinate 108,056,944 of JARCFY010000001.1, read as the reverse complement.
CTTCCTGAGCGAAGACAAAAATGTGTGAGCTGGAGGCTAAAAAAACTGTGAAATACCTCACACTAACTCAGCTTAGAGGGAACACTACTTACCAGTTGAATATTTTACTGGTTTATTCCAAGAGTTCTCTAAGGGGAAAAAAAGCCCATAAACATTGGTGGTGATCCCAGTTACCTCCACTTGCTCGGTCTCCTTAAGCTAATTCCCTCACCTAATTAGGAGACCTCTCCTTTGGGTAACAACAGGGGATAGAGGCTGAGGCATTCCCCTGATGTTGCTTTCTGGCACTGGTATTCAAAGGCTTACTGCCTCTGAATATAGAGTTTCCTTAAGTAGCCACATGGCTAATAGTCGCTGATAGAGCTATCCTTCATGAACCGGTCTAATCTCCTCTTAAAGTACAATCTCTCCCTCTATGTCCCCCAAAAAGCCTTGTGTTCTTCAGCCCAACATACACCGGTGATCCCCAGCCCAAGAGATGCCCGCTTAGCCTCAACCAGAGCCAGAGCCTTTCTGACTCTGGCTCCGGCCTGGTGGAACATTCTTCCAAGTGTAATCAGGGCCCTGCAGGACTTGTTACAGTTTCACAGGGCTTGTAAAACAGAGATGTTCCATCAGGCCTTTGGTTGAGGTGGTGAATATCAAACTATAATGCCCCGGCTCCATCTATCTGTTCCATCTGACAGTGTTATTTGTTATTTATTTGTTATTTTTGTTATTTTTTTGTTATTAATGGTGGGAGTTTTGCCACTCATTAAACTAACTATCTGAGCACATACACAATGGGAATTTATTTATTTGTTTATTTTATTAAGCTTATATCCTGCCCTATCCCACAAGTGGGCTCAGGGCAGCTCACAACATATAAAAGATAAAAGCAATAAACATATAATCAAAGGCCAATTTAAAACAAACAGAACAAGATAGAAAATAAAACAAAGACAACAACTCCAGAGCAGTCCACCCTCCTGCGGGATGTTAGTCAGACAATAAGTTAGTGTGAGCAGGGAAGGCCAAGATAACCGCTTTGTGCTGGCTAGGCGGGATATAAATTCAAATAAATAAATAAATAAAATGGTTGAACATCCGCCACCTCAGCCAAAGGCCTAGCGGAACAGCTCCATTTTATAGGCCCTGCAGAACTGTAATAACTCTTGCAGGGCCCTGATCTTAGCTGCTTAATTTATGAGTGATTTAACCACATTGGAGTTATTGTGAACTTTATATTATGCTTTATTGGACTTTTATTGTATAATGTTTTAATTTTTAAATTGTTGTATTTACATATGTTGTAAGCTGCCCTGAGCCTTGCTTGTGCGGGGGGGCGGGATAAAAACCTAAATAAATAAACAAAGCTGGCTATGCCGGTGTCTATCCCTAAACAATCATTGAGTAAAGAAGAATCTACTGCTCATTAAATTCATTGGATGTTCCTGAGTTTTAGTACTTTGAGAGAAGGAGAAATGTTCTCTCTCTTCATTCTCTCTACCCTGTGCATTATTTTATAAACCTCTATCATATCCTTCCTAGATGTCTCTTTTCTAAAGTGAAAATTCCCATACCCATAAGCATAAGAAAGGTGATCCTTAATCATCTTTGTGGTGGTTTTGTGGTGGTTTCAGTCCTGCCTCAAATGTAGGGTTCAGAGGTGGTGTAGCAGGTTTAGCGGGACTACTGCTCTGGCCTACAAGGTCCTTCAAGGTTCTATCTTGCAACCAATATGTGGATAACACTCAGCTCTATCTCTTGCTTCCAACAGGTTCCAGAGAGGTTGTGGAAACCATGAGCAGTGCCTGGAGGCAGTTTTGAAATGGATGAGGGCAAACAAATTAAAGCTTAATCCTGATAAAATGGAGGTGCTACTGGTGAGGGGAAGGATTGAACCAGGACATGGGATATATTCTGTTCTGGATGGAATTGCACTCCCCACAAAAAAACAGATTTGTCGTTTGGGGGTACTGCTGTCCCTTGGCATCCTATTGGATAAACTGGTTGCAGTGGTGGCCAGAGGTGCCTTTCACCAGCTTCAGTTAGTGAGCCAGCTGCAGCCCCTCCTGGTCACCAAAGATCTTGCCACTGTGGTATATCTAGATTAGATCATTGCAATACGCTTCATGTTGGTGTGATGGACTACATTTAAAATGCTGTTTTCCTAAAACTAGAGAATGGAGGGAATAGTTAACTCTGCTCTAGAATGTTGAGCTTGAGTGACAGGCTGCTCCTTTTCTCTGATTGGCCAGTGCCAGCTGAGGGAAATATAAAATCAGCTGTGTGCTGAGGGGAGAGTTTGTTCATTTTGAGTTCAGTGGCAGTTACTGTTCAGTAAAGTAAAACTTCAGCTACCGGAGTGGATGTCTGAAGAGTCTGGCTAAGATCGCAATCAGATGAGCTTCTTGATGCAGTGTTGCCACTTCTCCCCTCCAGTTTAAAAAAGTGTGTCCAGACGTCAGAGAAGGCATTGCAGTCATTGCCACCCCAGCGTCACTGCTGACTTTCCTGACACTGGAGAAAGTCTGTATTTTGTGGAAGCTATCATTATCACCATACATTTCCAGATGTCTGATCACTCCTGTGTGAAGTGAACCCCCTTGCCAGCGCTATTTTTAAAAAAGCAGTTAGCAATATGCACATAAGTGCATAGGTGCACAAATGCATTCACATTCAGCAAGTGTCTGGAGGGCAGATTGTGGGGTGTCTGATCATGTCACTGCAGAATAAACAAACCCAGGTAGTATTTGAGGCATGTCAACAACGCGATAATCATGCCATCTGACCACAACCTAAAAGTCTGTCAGACAGGTTCACCTTTTGAATAAAGGGAAAGACTTCTCATCTTAGCTGTGTTGAACATAACCTGAGAAAGAATTCCATCTAAGAATTCAGAATCTAATGTCAGCTTACGCCGAAGTATGTTTTCACACAGACACCAAGAACTGGGGCTTGAGATTTTGGCAAAGAGTGGCTGGGTAGCAGGCTGAAGCTCCCAATCGGGCCAAAAGGAATAGGATTATATTTTCAGGGAAGAAATATAAGTCCTGTCCAGTTATACATAGAATTGGCACGGAGGCAGTCCCTGGTCTGTTGTGGAAGGAAACGGTTATAGACTATTCAGGGGAAAGAAGACACTGTGGTTTCAGAAAAGGGGAAAGAATTTGATACACTACAAGAGTGACCTTTCCCGAAAACCTGAACAGTTATTAAGAAACTATATGCAGAAACATTGTAACTGAAACCAAAGTACTTAGTCAACCATCTCTTGCTGATAAGAACGAAGAATTTGTGAAAATAAGCTGCTACAACACCATCTTGTCTGTCAACTGAAATATATACTGTTTTACCAACAACGTTTACCTCAGCCTTTCCAGTTCCTGGCTACCCCATACCATCCCTGCCTATTAAATAAATCTTCATTATTGTTCACTGTTACACAGTCTCCAGTGCCATCTCAAGGGATCTAAAAAGAGGGCTCCTGTTTTCTCCTGACAAGTTCCTGGGCTGGGCAAAAACCATATCAGATACTGTCAAAGGGTGGGATGTTTAGATTTATATACTGAATTGTTTTAGACGGTTTTATGTTTGTCCCAATTGTGATTAATGTGTTTTATCTTTCATGTAAGCCACCCTGAGCCTGCCTTGGTGGGGAAGGTGGGGTATAAATTGAATAAATAAATAAAGCCACAAAAATTATCACGCTACTCGGGGGGGGGGGGGGCAGTTCAGGGGGGAGAATAATAGGGAGTTCAGCATAGTTGGACTGCTCTTGAAGACTGTCTGGATAGTTGGTAAAAAATGCTGATGCCAGAATATTGCTTGGAGTGGGTCACAGGGACCATATCAGTTCAGTCTTGCTCCCTCTCTATCCTACATCCATCTCCATCCTACATCTTGCTCTTAATTTGCTTCCAGGCCCTGTTCAAGGCATGGGTATTGACACAGGGGACAGCATATCTTAAGGACTGCCTTTTCCCATATGAACCTCCACACCCATTCTGGTCATCTTCATTATAAGAAATTTTATTAAGAATTGTTTTAGAACCCAAAGATAAAAACAGACAAAAAAAGTATTTAAAAAAGAAAGAAGATAGAAATACAAAGCTAAAAAGAAAAAAGATGGAAAAAATATATAGAAACATAAAGAAGTGACTTCCGATTTTCTCTATGACAAATACAGGTAAAATTACAAACTTAACACTTAATCTATAATTACAAAAAATAAGGCTCTCCCGGCATTTGACACAGTTGATTACAATCTGCTGACCTACCACCTTGCCAGCATTGTCTGCAGGATGGCCTTGCAATGACTTACCTCATTCTTCATGATAAGGGACCCAGTTGGACCCAGTTCAGGAACCAAATACCCAGTAATTTCTGTTGATGGGCTGTTGGCCAGATGCCATTGCCATGAATTTAGCTGAAGGTCTGGAGGTCATGGTTGGATGGCTAAGGTCAAATCTACATCTGACTTTCCTGCTGGAATCATTCTAGTTTCAAAAAAACCTGTCTATACCTGTTTCTAGTTTCAAACCATACTTGTTCTAGTTTAAAAATTACTGTTTACATTAGTTAATTGCCCTCCTGTGGTCAAGCTAGCATTATACTGCTTTAAACAAATTCTGTTGCTTAGTACTCTCCAGACCCAGGGAAGAAGAAGAGAAGAAGAGAAGAAGAGAAGAGATTGGATTTATATCCCACCCTTCACTCAAGGGTCTCAGAGCAGCTTACAAACTCCTTTCCCTTCCCCTCCCCACAGCAGACACCCTGTGAGGTAGGTGGGGCTGAGAGAGCTCTTCCCAAGCTATCCTTGAGAGAACAGCTGGTACAGAGCTATGGCTTGCCCAAGGTCATCCAGCCAGGTGCAAGTGGAGGAGTGGGGAATCAAACCCAGTTCTCCCAGATTAGAGTTCGTGCACTTAACCACTACACCAAACTGGCTCTCATTTGTAAAATTTGGGAGTAAAATTTGAAACCAGCATGAAATGAGCGTAGGAAAAGACAGCAGTCAAACTACTTCAGAGGGAAGGTGTAAATTGGGCCTCAGGCAGAGTGGGTTGAAACGGAATCTGGGTAAGATAGAAGTTCTGTGGCTGTGTGTGGGGGGGCACATCTGGGCTGCTACATCCCAGCTCTTGACAGAGTGCACTTTTCACCATTACTGACCATCAGGAGTCTGGGCCTCCTTGTCAATGGAGGCCTAGGTTGTGAAGGTTGCTAGACTGGGGATTTCCAACTGTGCCAGTTTCGGCAACTGGCTCCCTACCTGTCTTGCCCTGACCTAGCCATGGTAATCCATGCAACAGTCACCTCCAGGATAGGCTACTGTAACTCACTCTATGTGGGCCTTCCCTTGAAGTTGACCCAGAAGCTCCAGCTGGTCCAGAATGCAGCCACACAGGTCCTCATTGGGACCACTTGGATGGCACACATCCAACTGGTGCTGCGCAAACTGCATTGGCTACCAGTGGAGCACCAGATCAAATTCAAGGTGCTTTTTTTTTAACCTTTAAGGCCCTTAGCAGTCAGGGACCCAGATACCTTTAGGGCCACCTTTCTCAGTATGCCCCCAGCAGAGCATTATGTGCCAGCAGTAAAACTCCCTGGCCCGAGAGAGATCTGGCTATCCTCAACCAGGGCCAGTACTTTTTCAGCACTAATCTGGCACTGTCATACCTCCCACCTCCCCTCACCTACCCCCTTAGGAGGCTATGGGGAAGCTACAATCTCCCCCCTGATTTTTTGCCATCTTGGAACAGACTGTCTTTATATATTGATTGTATGGTATTTTATTATGGTTTTTAACTTAATCTAAATTATCTGTTGTTTTTATCTTGTTGTAAACTGTCCTGCGTCCTGCTGTTAGCCGAATTGCTTTAATTTAAGATGAGCAATTGGCATCTTACTGGTTCACAGCCAACTATACCAGGGTCCCACCCCTCCCGGGAGTTCTTCAGGAAAGAAACACTGAGGCTGAGGTCTATTTAAATGATGTTTACCATAAAATGTTGTTCAAGCATACACAAAACAGAATATCTCTCTCACACACACACAGGTCTAAGGAAATTTAGATAGAAAATAGCACTGTTGCATTAGCAGGAGTTTCATTGATGGGTGATACTTTACCTATCCTGGAGATGGATCCTTGTTCCAACAGAAGATTAGAGAGATTGGAAAGGAAAAATGGGGGAGTGTGATCTAAACCTGCAGATACATGCTTCTTCCTGGCTGTGCAAACCAGGGATTAAAGATGGAGGCAAGGTAGTGGGATAGCAAGCTGGACATAAGGGGGGGGGGTAAAGCAGATAGTGGAAGCTCAAGAGAGCGATTGCCTGCTGTGCAAGGTCTTTTATTAGGTGGTCTTGGGGGCGGGCAGCGCTAACCACATCCCCTTGACACACCTTTCAGGTGGTCCGTCCCTACAAACCCTTCCATTGGTCAAGGTAAAAAGAGGAGGGGATGCAGAGGGTGGTCAATATTGCAAAACTATGAGCTAAACAGGAACTGACACCTGGGCAAAGTCCGATGACTCATCGGGGCCATTCTATTGTCTCTTTAATGGCCCTAGCCGGCCACTTGATGGGCGGAAGATTAGTTGCCAGGTAACCTCACTTAGCATAATCGTGCAGGTATGTTGGAGGAGGCAGGGGTTGGCCAGCGTGATGTAACAGAAAGAACCCTTATTGAAAAGGTTCTTGCTTCTGTCTTAATGAACCATAGAGGTTGCCAGCCTCCTGGAGTGGTCTGGAGCTTCTCCCAGCAATGGAGAATGCCTGTAGTCCTTGCAGCATAGCAACCCAAGTTCAAATTTATGAATATTAGAATCCATAACAGCACTTTGCAGTGCCTTGCTGGCCAACACTGCTGTAGGGAAGGGCAGTTTAAAAGTCTAAATGAATAATAAATAAATAAGTAAATATTCCCGCCCCACAATCATCAGACCTATGAATCATCAGTTCATTTCCCCCCGTTCCATGCAAAAAGTTTATAAGGGGTTTCCAGTTAGCAATGTATAGATAATGTATTTTCTCTGATCAGAGAAGTAAGTTTAGCCATCTTTGAAAGTTCCATCATCTTCATCAACCATTCCTGTCTTGTGGGTAATATCGAACTTTCCCATTTTTGAGCATATAATATTCTTGCTGCTGTTGTTACATATAGAAATAAGGTTTTCTAGCTGTCTGTCCATTAGTCCCAAAAGAAAAGCCTCTGGCTTCATTTGAACATTAGTCTTTAAAATCTTCTGGATTAAGGAGAGTATTTGTAATTTTTGGCTTTATCACACACCCACCTTCAATGATAGAATGTCCCTTCATTTTGTTCACATTTCCAACATACATTCAAGATATTTTTATACATTTTCGCTAATTTCTCTAGTGACATATACCACTGATACATCATTTTATTAAAATTCTCTTTAAGACTGGAGCTTAGTGTAAATTTAAGAACCTTCATCCACATATTTTCCCATTGTTCCATGTGTATAATGTATCCAAAAATTTTAGCCCATTTTATCATAGAGTCACTCGCTCTTGCTCTGTCTCAAATTTCAACAAGTTTATACATTTTATCAATAACATGATCATAATTTGTACATAAGCCTTTTTCAAATTCAGTTTTAGATGGTTCAAAACCATGTGATCTTTTATCAGCTTTAAACCTCTCTGAAAGTTGTACATAAAGAAATCCATTGGCAAGGGTATCCTTCTGTTACCAAATCTTCTCTTAATTTAATTTTACAGTCCCCTTGAAATAAATCTAATATGTCCTTCAGCAGCACATAAACTAAAACTGGAACAATGCAAAGAAGATTAGCATGGCTGCTATTCTGGTCATCTTATTGTTTTTATTGCTGTTGTTTTTATGTTGTGAGCTGCCCTGAGCCCATTTTTTGGGGTAGAGCGGGGTATAAAACAAACAAAGAAACAAACAAACAAATAAAGGCTCCACTGAGTGTCCATGCCATCTGAAGCTAGTTATGGTACCATAACTTTGGAACTCCCTCCAAATGGAGATTCATCTGCCTCCCTCTATTATTGTTTTCTGTCAGCAAATGAAGACTTTTTTGTGTCATTTGGCACCCTCAATATTAGCCCTCCTCCCTGGGTTTGGTGTTGGTTTTTCCTGGTGCCTCTCTGCCATTCCCTAACCTCTGGGAAATGATGCTGGAATGCCATGATTCTGTGGTTGTTTACAACTAATGACAAACGTTAAACAACCATGTTAGCTAGCAAGATTCTTTTTGATCACAGGATGTACTTTATTGTGCTATTGTCTGTTGTTTTATGTTATATACTTACGTATATTTCAAAGATCTAGCCACCTGATATCTGATAAGGTCTTCTAAAAAGTTATTTTTTCCGACTCCCTCCTGAATCATATAAGGACTGCTTAATCGCACTGAGGACTGCTTAGTTGAGCACAAAAAGAGTGTGCTTTCCTTCTCAATTTCCCTTCATGAATAGGACTCATAAAAAGAAATTATGTTCAATATAAATTATTCATAGTCAAACAGCTAAATGAGGCATCTTCGAGTTATGGCTTCAATCCATGGTGGCCACAAAAAGTCATTGCAGTAAGACCACAATGCATGTTCCTCACTGTCAATTAAAATGTATATCATGCACAGAGCAATAGAAAGTGACAAGTTAAGAGGGGAGATAAGGCATGGTAACCACTAGGGAAATACAAAGTCAAGGCAAGACAGGTTTTTGACTGTGGTCTTATCTACAGGCTGCTTGTTTTGAAACAGTGACCTCTGAGGGACACTGAAAAAAAGCAAGAGAAAAGCTCCTTGCTCCTTGTTAAGCACATAGCTCCTTGTTAAGCATATTCTTGTACCTGCTCAAAATTTTATATCTGAACATAGTGTGGAAAAAAAAGGAACCAAAGAACAGGCATTTGAGAGTTCTGAAGAAATACAATTAGCATAATTGTTCAGGTCCAGACTATAAAAATATTTTGCTCATTATTTTGAACATACTCGTATCATGACAGGGAGATTTTACCAGAGAGGAAAAATGTCTTTTGATCTTTTCTTTCCTTTGTAACATTTCCAGTGAGCCTTCCAGATCTGTAAATGAGCTCCTCAAGGGTCATCCCAGTGCAATTTATAGCATAAAACCCCCACAATGGCCATGGTTAAAATGTTCAAGATTGAAAATAGTGCAGTAATTGTCAAGCGTCCTGTTGTGAGTGCTGTCAAAGGCCAGCAGTCATCTTCATCCCACAGCTGGAGAAGTGCTAAACACTTGGGAGCCAAGGAGGCCACAGCCAGACAATCCAGCAGGCAACAGGGAATCAGGCTAGGTGGCCAGGCAGCTGACAGACAGGTAGGCTTGGTAGGCATTGCCTTGAGTTCCCAGTGACGGCCTAGAGGACTCTATCCCTAATAAGCTGCCCAGGTGGAGGCAGGGCAGTGGAATGTGGATTTTAAAGAGTACTTAATTCTCAGAAGCAGGAAGATTCTATTTTAAAACAAAACTGGAGCAAATGAGCAGCTAATTTCTGCCCCTTTCCATGCCTTATTTTGGTGCTTATTATTATTATTTGTCCTGTCATATATTAGAAATCAGCTGAACTGAGGAGAAAATGCTGAAGTCAGTCAAATGCAATCAAAATGTGTGGTAGGATTATTTAGATCTTCTTGCCCTTATGTTTTGGTTTTGTTAAAAACAGCTTCCATATCCTGCTTGGGCATGTTGGGAAATTAAGAAAAACGCACACAGAGATACTGTCACACCTCCCTGTGACCATTTTGCAAGTGAAAATAAAACTTTTTTTTAAAAAAAATCTGGGTGTGGGATGCAACCCCTGAAATTTTTATCCCAGTTGGAAGGAACATAACATGTTACAAACAAATCCTCTAATAACTATAATCAAGAAATGAATAAACTGAAAGTATTCTTAAAAGATTTTTGTGTACATCCCTAATGTACACCAGAGCTTTGGAAGGTCTTTGTGCAAGGTTGCAGGGAATCTCCTATGGTTTTAGTAGTTTCTTGACCTCTCAGATTTGATATACTTATGCCACTGTACCCTGCTTCATCTCTGTCCTTCTGTGTGTAGACTGAGAAAACCACTGGTGCAGCATTATCCGTGTGTATGCATGCAAGACAGATTGTGTGTAGGGGAGATGGCTGGTGAAAGCCAGCAGTGATAGAATACGCCCCACCCCGACAGACATTTTAAATCTATCCCTGACTACAGGAGTCTTTCCAGGGAGTTTGAAAGAGGCAGTGGTCCAGCCAATCTTAAAGAAACCATCTTTGGACCCTTTGGATCCAGCCATCTACTGCCCAGTATCAAATCTTTCATTCCTGGGTAAGGTGGTAGAGAAAGTGGCAGCTCCAGATCTTCCTGAATGACACATAGCTCTTGGATCCCTACCAATCTGGCTTCTGCCTTGGCCAAAGGATGGAGATGGCATTGGTCACTCTCACAGACAATTGTTGCAAACGTCTGGATAAAGATGGGTCAGCACTGCTGTTATTACTCGATCTGACAGCAGCATTTGGCCCACCACCTTGCTGATGTGGGGATATAGGGGACATCTTTGAAGTGGTTTGCCTTGTTTCTCCACAGTCGGGGACAGAGGATGGTGTTAAGGGAGAGACTCTCATCACAATACCCTTTGGTATGTGAAGTCCCTCAGGGGGCGATTCTCTCCCCATTGTTATTCAACATCTACATGCACCCCTTCATCCAGTTGATGTGGAGTCTCAGGCTGGGCAGTCACCAGTACACTGATGACACCCAGCTGTACCTGTTGATGGATGGTCAGCTAGACACCGCCCCCAAAGTTTTGGTAGAGGGGTTGGGGGCTGTGGTTGGTTGGTTGAAACACAGCTGGCTGAAATTAAACCCATCTAAGATGGAGGTCCTGTGGCTGGGCTGGGGAGGTCAGAGTTGGGGGTGCCAACTCCCACCTCTTGACAGTGTGCCTCTATTACTGGTGCGCACTGCGAAAAGTCTGGGTGTGATCCTAGATGCCTCCCTTTCTATGGACACTCAGATCATAATGATGGCCAGATTGGCATTTTTCCATATGTACCAGATCAGGCAATTGTCCCCCTTCCTATCTCATCCTGACCTAGTTACAGTGATCCATGCAATGGTCACCTCCAGCAGGTTATATTGCTATAATTCACTCTAAGTAGGGTGAAGGTGAAATGTTCAGTTGTGTGCCATCCAAATTGTGATGTACTGTTTGTATTTTAAATAATTTGTAATAGTTTTTATGCTTATCTGTATTATGTTGTGACCTGCCCTGAGCCTTGCGACAGCAGGGGAAGGAGGGCTTAAAGTTGAATGCAATAAATAAATAAATACATAAATAATCTATCAAATGGCAGATTAGTTGGAACTACGGTAACAAATTATTTCTGACTAGCAAAAGCTAAATGTGAAAGACTTTGCATTACAATGGTTTCAGAAGATAATGGCATACTCATTTTCAGTTGTTGCCATTTTGTGTTTGAAATAATTTGTAAATTCAGAATTAGTATTTTAACCAAATATTCAAGGAAAATAATATCCCAAGTGGAAATATAATTAATTCTACGTACAGATGGCATAGGTTCTTTTGATAAAATACAGTTCAGAACATGCTAAAATTAACCTCAGGGCAACATAGAATCTCTGATAATATGGAATTTCTAGCAGTCAGCATGGATTTCCAAGAAACCACCATGCAATTCCTAGTCTTAGCCCAGAATTCCAAGTACCCGTTTTATAGGGGGAAAGTAGAGTGATATCTTACTGACCAGTTCTATGAGCCATGATTCTTAGGCAGTAGCATGCAGAATACAGTTTAGGGCTGTACAGAGATAAAACCAATTCTATTGCATGACAAATGGCTAGAGTTACCTGGCCTGCCCTGGCAACCAGCAAAAGACCAAGTGGGCAAGTACATGGGGATATGGCCATTAGTGATGGCATGATGTCACTTTAGGGTTTTCCCCAGAAACTATATCAGTCTTTTCTAGGAATTTCTGGAAAATCCATGGTACAACCATAGAGTTTTTAGCAATTCCTAAAAGGACTGATATAACTTCCTGGAAAAAAAAACCTGGAAGTAACATCACACTATCACCAGTGAGCATTTTGAAGAAAAATTCTTTCTCCTGCTGCCCACTGGACTTCTGAGGACAAGGCCCACTGGTTATGTGAGATTTCCTGCCCACAGCAGGCACATGGCAATCCTACTAATGGCACTGAGTTCCAATCCCCAGGGGTCATTTCGAGCAGGAATGCGCAGGAATGCTGTTCTGGAAGTAACAAGCCCAGGAGTGGGCACATAGGGTGATGCGCTGTGGAAAAAAGCAAAAGCATACTAACTTGATCTGTATTCTCATGCTTGTTGTAGGGTAGCTTCCCTGCAAGAGCAAAGGAAACCTAAAGTGTCTTTAGTCACAGTTTAAAGCTGGCTCACCAGTTCTGAGTGTGGAAATACCTGGCGATTTTTGGGGTGGAGCCTGAGCGGTGGGTGTTGCCTTCTGACACTTCTGGTGATGTCAGGGTGTGTGGCATTATGCAAATAAGTTAGGCTAATGAGTTATGCTAATGAGCTCCTGCACCTCTTTTTCTACAAAAGGACCCCTGCCAATCCCTGTGGTATTGTAGTAGCTTCTTTACCCTGGAGCTGCATTTTTACAATGAAAAAAATGTTTCTCGCTAAGGCTACATTAAGAAAATAACCCCCCCAAACTAAAACATGGAGGTCTTAACATGTAGCTAAGACTGTAGAATTCTTGTTCTCTCTTCCCTTAAATTAATATAACAGAATGATCTTGCATGGGTTTCCCCACTGAGTGAATTGTAAAGCTGCACTGTGCAGCATCATCAGTGAAATGTAACTATGAATCAGACGGCAAGTCAAAAGCCCTTATAGTTCTGCACGTTTCTGAAATGCTCCTTTCATTTCACAGAACCTCCCCAGCAGGTACTGCTAGAAGCCTGGGCCATTACATTTTTATAATTCATAATACTTGTATTCATTAGAGCAATGATAGCGATCTAGTTGAAATAGTACCCCTTTTCCCCAGGAAAGGGATATAAATGTGTGAGGCCAGGCAGGGAGAGTCCTGCATTCTTGATTCTATCAGTGGCCACCCTAACTGGCACTGGCTCTCTGGCAGAAAAAGTTATTTCCCCAAACCTGCTACCTAAGATAGCTTACATGGAGATACCAGCATTTCTACTTGGGACTTTCCAAATGTACTATTTCTGAGTCACAGGCCTTCCACTAATCATGTTTTGTACAATGCCATATTATAGAATTCTACCCAGTGATATAAATATGTATACCTATCGATACCTCTTATAGTAACACAATTATATCCAACGCTGCAGTGAAGGAACCAATATTTGATTCAGACTGTAGGTATCCACATTTCAGGAATGTTTGATACTGCAGTAAGTTTTTCCCTGTAAACTTCTGTAGGTGAGCTACATATATATATTGCAAATTATTTCCTTTGACAGTGTTTCTACTAACCAATTAAACTGTATTTTCTAGAAAGCTCAAAGAGATCTGATTTCTGATTTATCTCTTGCAAGGTTCCAGTTATGAGGATTTATGACTCATGTATTTTGTGTCTAGTTCTGCCAAATACAAAGATAAAACTGGAATATATTACTGACACACAAGATAAAAAACACTGTATAATTGCTATTTGAAATTTAGTTCTTGCATATGTAGCAAAAGATTTTTAAAAAGAAAGGGGAAGGGGAAATAATTTTTTTAGTAAATCTGGGCAGACTTCATTTTCCAGTAAACAGCCCATTTGGCGCAGAGTGGGTTTAATCAGATGCAAAATAGCATGCACTGCCTTTGTAACACTGGTATGGTTTTTGGGATTCCAGATAAAATGATGCCTTCTGTGTTCTTCAGGCTGACCAGTAGTTGAAAGTGGTATATTGGCAGACACATAGTCATCCTGACAGATGGCCATGAATGTTTCTAGACCAAAGACTATAATCAGAGCATCAGATGTACCATTCCAGGATGGCTGTCACTTGTATCTATGTCAATAGATAATATGACATGACACCATTATTCAAGCAATGAGCTGGATTGTAAACTGAACAATTTTGAATTAGCATTCTCTGAGCAGGAGCAACATGGGATAATAGAAATGGCATGGTTTTTGGAAGACCCACAGTGAACTGGCTTCACAATCATATTCCCATTTTCTGTTTACGGGGTATTATTTTAGACCCAGTGCTTTGTGTGGTGGCTATTTAACAAAGATCTGCACGACTATTTCAACAGCTGCATCAATTCACCTAACACTATAAGTGAATGTATGCTATCACTCTGTTCAGAGAGGCTGAATTCTTCCTCTAACGAATGTTAGTTAGTTCCTCTAACGAATTCTTCCTCTAACTAACCTGGCCCAGGGTCACCCAATGAGTTTCATGGCAGAATGGAAATTGGAACCCAGTTCTTTCTGGAACAACAGTGACTAGTGACTGGAACAACAGTGAATATTCCAAAAGGTCTCCCAGTCCTCAAAAACAGCTTTTCAGGAGGCACAGGAGGAGATAGGAGGGGGGGGAGAAAGGGGGGGGAGTTCCACTCCATAAACGTGTTCAGTTCATGGTTCATTGGACTGAACCCAGAGTATTTAGCTGAAGACAGAATATGTCATCCTTTAGTGAATGTCAGCCTAAAGAACTGATAATAATTTTGTTGATTTTGGTTATATAACAATAGCTGAAAACATTTCCCACATTAATTTTTTAAACAATAAATGGCCAAATACAAAAAAGAGAAAAATTCCAAATAAAAATCCCTTTGTGCAAATGTATTTGATAGACTTCTGTAAACCATAATGTCATCAAAGTAACTCAAAAAGAGAGGGAAAGAGTTGTTTGAGCATTATTGTTAACTGAGTGCAGCCTTCTTAAGTAGGGCAAATCTTATTTCCATCTTTTGTTTCCTTTCCTTTCCACTTGAAATCCAGAGAGAACTATCCCTATATACATCCTGTTGACAATGCTTTAAATGACACTATGAAAACAGATATAGCTAGAATGAACTCCAGCCTCATCTCTGGAAAATGGATAAATCAGGTGCATCTTATGCAACACATTTACAAGTTATAGCATTTCTTGCTTTAGATGGTTTGATATAGAACTAGGGCAATGAAAGCAAAAGACACTATGTAGTAACTCACATTCTGAATGGTACTAGAGCTAATTACAACTTATTTTGAATAGTGGATTTATACACATGGATGATGGCATCTTTTTCTTTCAACACATAACTCATAGGCTGTTTTGCAATTTTTTTGTGACTAGAATCAGCTGCTAGTGGAACATTATCAATACTGTCATGAGATCTGTTTAGAATTTATGAATCCACAAGTGAATAACTGGTGAGAACTTGATGTTATCGCACAAGAAAGAGATAGCATATAATAAGAATTTGATCTACAGTCTTAAATTCACACTTTTGACTGTTTTGCTAAAGAAAAATATGATGAAAGCAAATTAATTCTAAAAAGTAAAGTTAGAAGTGTGCTCTTGAATGCAGTGGGTGAGACATATGATGTTATTTATTATTTAACTCTGAAGACATTAAGTAAAATATATCTAAATATTTTTGTCTATTGGTAAATAAAGGTAAAGGTTTCCCTTGCTTGAAAGCCAGTTGAATATGACTCTAGGGATGCAGTGTTCATCTCCGTTTCCAAGCCAAAGAGCCAGCACTGTCCGAAGACACTTATGTGGTCATGTGGCCAGCATGACTAGATGCTGGAGTGCACGGAATGCTGTTACCTTCCCACCAAAGTGGTACCTATTTATCCACTTGCAATTTCTTGCTTTCGAACTGCTAGGTTGGCAGGAGCTGGGACCAGAGATGGGAGCTCACTCCGTCATGCAGCACTTGTCAAGGCAGATTTTTTCTGTATTTTGTAGACATCTATCTCCACTCAGCTTATTAGGGGTGTTAGGTCAAGCTATTCAAGTAATTATACCAGATCTTCTGATACAGCTACATATCTGAAGGTCTCTCTCCCCTATGTGAACCCTACTGGATAAGGCAATGTCTGATGTACAAAGAAGAAGAGAAGAAGACCCTGAAGGGGCAGCAAGAAGAAAATTAGATAGGATAGTGAGGACAGCATTTTCTCTCTCCTGGTAAGTATCATTCCTTGTCTGTCTCCAGTCCAGATTTCTAATCTTTGGGCAATTTCCTCCTTCTTTGAAGTGCCACACTTAGTCTTACTCTCTCTCTCTCAACTAGAGATGTAGTTAGGAACCTATCTTTGACCGATTTCACACATGCTACTTACCCCTGTTTACCGGTGGGTCAGTTTGCCTTGGACCGTTTAAACGGATTTTGCATTACAGCTCTTGGCATATGGCTGTTTTCAATCTGTTCCAGGAGTTTGATTTCCTTGGCAAGGTTTCCTGCAGCTTCCTGTGTCCTCCCTCCTCCCACTCCCCTGTTTTCGCCCTCATAATCCCTACCCTACCCTTCCCCTCCCACTTTTTCTCTGCGAGGCAATAGGAAACTTCTGGGAAATCAAGGATCGAAATGAGCCAGAGCAAAACGGGGGAAGCTGCGCATCAAAAGGCGGCCACAGGACAAGTGGTATGAAATTGACCAGAAGCAGCGGAGGGAAAGGAGGAGCGAGCCCAGGACAAAGGCTAGTGTGAAATCAGTCTGAGTCCCTCCTCTTTCATATCAATTATAATAGTTCCTAAATAAACCTGTATCTACTCTTTAATCAGGTTGTGTACGGATGCTGTATTAATTACTCTGCCAACAAACCTAAGATAACAATTCCATTCCTTGCAGAGAGGAGAGATGATGTGGCCAGAAAGTGCACTTCTGTCAAATGCCCATAGCATGTACAGAACACTTTTTTCCATTTGTCCCCTTCTCAGATTTGGAGTAGGTTGTGTGCTCCATGGAGGTCTTACTTGGTAAAACAGGTCCCTCCATGGAGGCAAACAAAGAGTTCAGGGATTAGGGGCACAGGATATCTGTTGTGGACAGGTATTGTCATGAGTACCTCTGAGGATCTGCCTCGTGCGGACCTAAGTGAGGTGGAGGATCAGCTCCCAGCTCCAGAGGAGCCTCCACCTGAGCCAGATGAGGCTCAAGCAAGCACCTCCCAGGGTTTCATCCCAGCACCAGCACCAGCTGAGCCACAGCTAAGCTCAAGCCCACCTGATTCACCTCCTCAGATGGAACATCTAAGATGGAACATCTAAGGTCCCAATGCAGGCAAGACTTAGCTGCAAGAAGGAAAGAGGCACGCATGCGTGGTCGCAGATCACTAAGCCCTGAGTTTTAGTAGGAGCCGGGACCTCATTGCCAGCTGCTAACAAGCACAGGAAGTGGCTGGGTATTTAGGCCCAGCACAGAGACTACCAACTTGTGCTAGCAACAAGTCTTCTTGGCTAAGCTCTGCACCCGTTCGGCTCGTGATAACTAACTTGATTCTGGACCCTCTAGCTTGTGATTCTGGCTTTGTTTGACTTCGGCTCTGTTGACTCCCTGGACTGGTCTACTCGTGAGTTTCCCACTTTGACCCTGGTTTGGACTGACTCTGCTTTTGGCTTAGTGTTTTGGACTTGGCAACTCGTTCCTGATTCGTCTTAACCTCGGACTGTCCCGGACTTCTGCTTGACTCCTGTCCTATTGGCATCCAGCTTGTGACCGATTGCTAGCACCCCTCTCAACTCACTCCACCTCGATGGATGCCGACAGAGCTGAAGCTGCACTGCAGCTTATGGACATCGCTCACCAAGTCCAACAGCTGATGCAGCTGATCGTGCAGCTCCAGCAGCAGCAGCAGCAGCAGCCGTTCGTTGCAACTGTCATCTTTCCACCAAAATGTCCGGTAAGCCCTCCAGAAAAGTGGGTTTCCCTCTTTGACCCTGGTTTGGACTGACTCTGCTTTTGGCTTAGTGTTTTGGACTTGGCAACTCGTTCCTGATTCGTCTTAACCTCGGACTGTCCCGGACTTCTGCTTGACTCATGTCCTATTGGCATCCAGCTCGTGACAGGTATTGTATTCAGAGCATGGTAGTCATTATAAAGACAAAGCACCCAAGATCTCTTTTACAAAGAGGATGGGGGCTGCTACAAGGGAGACAAAGGGCCAGGTTCTTTTCAATAAACTCGCTCTGGCTCTGAGAGAGAACACTGTCACCCTGCTGGAGTTGGAACTCCAATGATTAGATTGATGGTGCAATTGTAGGGTTGGTGTGAAAGGACCATGTCTGCTTCTTTGGGACACAAAACATCAGCATAGTCATGTTATTTTGGTGGGAGGTCTGCTAAGTCCACAGAGACTTCAGAGAGAATGGCCCCAGCCATCTGGATGGTACAAAGCTCTCAGCAACACAGGAATTGGAAGGCCACATGTCACTGAACCCAAAAGATTGTTGGCTCATGCAGGGTGAGCCATAGCATTCCCAGAACTACTGAGAAATTGGGGGTGGGGGTGAACGGGCAGGGGGAGGCAGCCAGGCTGAAAGAGATCACCTCCTGATGGTTCCCCATCACCATTCTCAAAGCCACCATATCTCAAGTCAAAGATGCAGATTTCAAGGGCCTTCCATCAGTGGTTGATGAACTTGATAGAAGCCCCAAAGTCTACTATTGCAGTGGTTTGGAACATTTGATGTTCAGCCAGGTGGAAAGTGCTTGGGAGAACCAGATGGGTGAAAGATGAGAAAGAAGTGACTGACTGCCCCAGGTCTGGCATCATGGATTGAGGCATGTTCGCTGGGCAGGTCTGTGCATAAGGCCCCAGGTTTCCACAGTACAAGCTGAGGTTATTTGCTTCCACCAACTCTTTTCTTCAGTTGTCAGTTTTTACTGGGGGCACCACCCAGTTGCATGCATTCCTCTGTGGGCTGTGAGACCATTGGTGCCTGGGAGGTCAGCCTAGCGAGGTTTTGAGGCCAGACCCCTGTTCCAGTCACCTGGGGCTTTTGATCAGCCTGTTGATTCTCAAGCTAGGCTCCAATACAGAGGCTAAGATAGATGCAGTCCCACAGGCTTCCTGACTGGTAATCTTGAGCCAACTCATCCAGTACTTCATTGGACAGGGCTTCCTGAAACTGGTCAGCCAGCTCAGCATCATTTCAGGCAAGGTCCTGTGCTAGTAAATGAAATTCTGCCTTATAGGCAGCAACTGATCCTTTGTCCTGTCAGAACCTCTGAATCTTCCAATTTGCAGTCTCAGCTTTCTAGAGATCTGCAAAGGCAGTCTGGAGGTGAGCCACATACCTCTGGAAATTCACCAAGAGTGTGCTATTCTGTAGCAACAGAGGTATAGCCCATTTGGCTGTGGCCCCATTCAGAAGGCTTATGAAGATACATACCTGGGTACAGTCATCAGGAAAATCTTTCTGTCTCCATTTTATCAACATTTTGCACTGAGTCAGGGAGGGGGAAGGAACTGGATCACCTTCAAACTTCTTGGGCTCACTGACTAGGCATTTCCATTGCAAGGGGGCAGTCAGAAATTTTTGTGGAGGCATCCACTGCTGTAGCTATTCCTGTAGGGCAGCTGCTTAGTCATTCAGATGGCCACTGAGCCCACAGGGCCTCATTCTCAGCCACCAAGCTCTCCATCTGTTAGGGCTGGATCAACTATCCTGTGTTCTGCAGACTGGACCAGTCAGGTCTCACCTAGAGCAATGATCTCAGGTCTGCATAGCAAGGCTTGGGGGCATCGACAGTTGCTGGGATCCTGGCACTGGAAGTGGAGGCCAGGAGCTGGCACACAGGCTTGCACCTAGTGAACCAGTTCATTCAGCAAACTTCCCCTCCCGGCCCAAGGCTTAAATAGTGTGAGAGGACAGCAGCTCCAGCTGCCCTGAAGGCAGCACTCTGGGACTCATCTTGTCCAGGCTTAGCTGGAGGCAGAATCCTGCAATCATGATCTGGCCGAGGAGATGGAACATGGGCTACAAGCCTGGCATTGCACCTTCTCTAAGCTATCTCTGAACGAGCCCATTGCCTCTGCCACCCCTGTTGGGTGGAGAAAGATTCTAGTGGGCTTGTGGACTAAGTCCTGACCTGGTGCTTTGTTGCCCCAGGACTGGGGGGGGGGGGGGCATGACGACAACAGAGAGTAGTTCTGGCAGAGAAGATCCCATTGCAGGCTGTTCAGGGGAAAGTTCTGGAGAGTTTCTACTGCATGTTCCTCAGGGCAAGTTCTTGTGCAGATGGACCAGGGTCATCTCCCCTGCAAGAGTATTCTGCTCTCCCCATGCCACATTTCTAGTTCCTCAGGTTCTTTCTTGGAGGCTTCTGAGTTGGAGTCCAAAGCCAGATCAGTGAGTATCATGACACCTTGTTGCTGTTTTGGCACTTGAAAAGGAAAGGGGGTGGGGAGCCAAGACTGCCCAAATGCAGGCTGAGTCACAATTGGGCACTTGCAGAATTTTAAATAACTTTAGAATGGTAGCAGTGTCCTCATGATAGCCATGAGAACACCATCATTTCTAGTCCGGCCCTTAGTAACTGGATTTGGAGGGGCAATTGTTGCTGAGGCTTTTCTACTGAGGCTTTAGAGCATTTGTTTTATTCCTCAGTTTGCAGATCCTGGTGATTCTTGGATGCTAAAGATGCTTCTTCAGCAGCTTATGGCCGTGAATACTAATGACTCTTCTGTTTATTACTCATTCTCTGCCTGTCAGGCAAAGTAATGCTGCTATAATGAGGATGATTACAGCCAGGCTTACCATAGTCGGGTTGCAGTGTAGGAAAAGGGGGAAAGATAAAGTGCACACATAGAGTCTGCAATAAAGAGGATGCAAGCGAATGGAAATGCTGGAACTATAATTAAATGGGAAACTTGCCCAAAAAGTATAATACTTACTAGGATGGTAGCAACTAATCTTAGGTTGTGGTCACATGCACGAGATAATGCATGTGGGAGGGCTAATTCCTCCAGCGGAAGTTGACCCGCAGTTGTGTGATCACATAGTCTTTTGAAGCTGCGGGCGCAGCCTGCCACTGCATGATCAGATGCAACTGTGGGTGAGTCAGGGTTTTTTTTGCTGTTTGTTTCTGATGTACTTAAACAAGGGATCAATGATTCGCACCTCACCCCTGAGGGCTCCCTATGGAGTGTGCGATGATGTGCATACTGAGAAAAGAAAAAAACAATGGCACGGAGTCGGGATGGCCTGATCAGACCATCCCAATGCCATGGGAGTGTGCTGAAGCGATCAGACATGGGAAAGTCCACCCGTGGCCCGTAGAGACCCGTTTGCTACCAGACTTTCCCCAGTGCCTGTTTACTCTGCTTCTGCAGTGGAGCAACTCGGGCTGCTGCCAGCTGTAGTATGCTTTCCAGATGTGCATGTCTGATCACACATGTTAAATCTGCCCGGCATTCGTGCCTATGTCAGAGCTATTGCCCCCCCAATCGGAAGAAAGAAACATACACATAAAATGGATTCAACAAGGGCCACTTTATTTAAACTTAACCTGTGTGGCAAGGGAATTAACCAGCTGTTTATGCGGAATCAGCAGGACTGGCCCAACCTGGACCCTTTCCTCGCTCTCCAACGGTCGAGCACCTCACCCCCCCCCCCGGGGTATACCTCACGACCATTTCTTGGCCATGCCTGGCTACCTTGTGTCCCCATCTGGAAGCCCTAAAACTTACCAGAGGAACTTTCCAGGGTCCCTGCAAGGTCACTCAACCCCAACCCCGGGCCCTGAAACCCTAAAGCTGTTCATGAGTAACCTAATTCCAAAGAAATACCTTATCGGTGCTCTCTGGATCCGCATCCAAACTAATCCCAAAACCGCCATCGCCAGGACCAAGCCTCTGCTTAGGTCCTAGCGCCCACTAAACAGTGCCAACGCTGCCCTAACCCCTTGCCGCAAATCCCCTAAAAATAAATCATTGCCCTTGTCGGACAAATGAATGCCATCAGCCCTGTAAAGGTCCGGCAAATCAAACTGAATATCAGGGTGTGGTAAGAATTGACCCAAACCACCCTCCATGGCCGAACGTAACTGCCTGTTGACTTTTTTGCGGGTCCTGTCAAGCCCTCTGGGATCCCCCGGACCACGCCAAACTCTGCGTGGAAGCAAGGCTGACCAAACAATGCAAACCTCGGGCCACCTGGTCTTGAGCATCCGCAAGTCCTCAATTGCCTGTATGATAAGGGCCTTTCCTTTCATCAAGCCCAAATCATTTCCCCCAAGATGAACAACCAATACTTGGGGAGGAGGACCTTGTCGTCTCTCCAGCAACAATGGCAAGAGGCCAGGCCACCTGTTCTGAAAACAAATAGTTCAGACCTGGTCTACACATGTATCAGAATAAGGCAGTAGAATTCAGAGATGGCAGAATGGGTTATAACATCTCAGATGAGAGAATGTCTCATTCATGTAAAAACTTCCTGAACATAAAAGAGCACGTCAAGGAGAAAAGCTGTAGCCTAGCCTTTCATATTCTGTCCTTGTTTTCTGTTTACAGGCAGGGCCGTCTGTCCAGTAGGTGCACCTAGACAATTGTCTAGGGCACCAGATGAGAAAGGGCACCAGCCAGCCATGTCACTCCCTACCTGCTGCTGCAAGCAGCAGCCCCATGAGACATTAAAGTCACCAAGAGAACAAGATAATCTTAACAAAAAAGTATTCTATGACACTAAGGCTGTTTATGACTCCAGTTGCAAAAACAGTAAAGACAATAAATAAATAAATTATGCTAAGTAAAATGAAGAATGAAAACCTCTGGTCCGTGGTAATACTGTTTCTCATGTGCAAGGAAAAAGGAACAAAAAAAAGAACCTCTGAGTTCTCTTAACACTGAGGGAGGGGAGTAGATGAGAGTCCAATATACAGAATTTGTAGACCTGCTTGAGAATACTGGAAGATTCATATGGGAATTTTTAAGACTGGATTCTATTTATGGCTGGGGGGGGGAGTCATTTTACAAGACAAGGTAGCCAAATTATTGAGGCATTATCTTTTATTCTGATTAGCTAGATGGAAGTCTTGTAATTAATGCATAATGATATTAAGGCAGCTACTAGAAATAGATATATGTTTATAGAAACAAATTTTATTGAAACCAAAGTATTTGATACTAAAAGCAATTAATTCCAGTGCAAAATATTGCATGTATGTGCAACCCATGTCATTTTCACTGTAACATATCATTTTATTTTGATCAAAGTGTTTAGTATTCAGGGCTGCCAACCTGGGAAGACTGGGGGGTGACAACATTTGGGAGTCCCAATTTGGTTGCAGGCCAGTGTCATGCTGTATTCATGGTCATGGAATGCACTTAAAAAAATTCTGATGCAGTTGTGGTCTGCTCCTTTTCTCTCTCATCAGGGAGACCTCTTTCTCTTTTCCTCCCCATGGTGTGGGGGCAAGAAGGGTGGGGACAGCTGTAGTGGGACAAGGTCAGTGGGCAGCAGCTTTATGTCTCTCTACAGTCCAGTGCATGTGGGGGTAGGAGGCAAGGAAGCCAGGTAGTGGTTTCCTATCTCACCTTGCTGTGGAGAGTGCAAGGAAGGTGGACAGTCACTTCCTGCCTTATACCTTGCCATGCAGTAGAGGAACAAGGAGACCAGACGGCAACTTCCTGCCTTTCCTCACTGTGTTATGTGAGATGAAGGGCAAATCAGGGCTTCCCTGTGATACAGGCATTTACTGCCTAGAGCACAAAATCCAGACTGGCCCTATTTACAAGGATTTAGCAACTCTCTGTCACCAGAGGACTGATGCAGTATTATCCATTCTATCTACCATTTAATGCTTTGCTACTTTTTTTATCACCTCATTGTGCTTCATGTGTAGACCTGGTTTTAGAATGCAGCATAAGCTCAAGGCATGTTCTCCACACTTCAGAATGTATAATTCACCTCATCTACTTGTGTAGTAAAGTGAGACAGTATAATCCTAAAGTGGTAGGGTAGACTACACAAAACATCAGAGGAGAAGCCCATTTCAAATGTTTATAGTTGGACCATATCTACTCACCTGCAACATGTATTGTTACATTTCTTTAATTCTGTTATCTCAACTCTACCACCTCATTTCCATCTCAGTCTGCTGTATATGTCACTACTGTAGGAGCATCCTAAAACTGCAGCTGCTTGGCAGTGAGGAAATGCATATATAAAGTATTAAATCTTGTATCAAATTCTCGTCAACTCATATTTGAATATGATAAACATGACCATTTTTACCTCAGCAGTTGACTGGGGTGGTACATGCATATTGATATATGAATGCTATGTTCAGAGTCCATTCCATGATGAATATATTATCACAGTGGCAATTGGGAGACTGTAACTTTTATTCCCCTATTGATTATGACCCGACTGATGAAGTTTATTTCTTGATTAAGACTACAGTCCAAGAGGGTCTTATCTTTAATTACATCTCAGAACAAACGGCTGCTTAACTGATTAATTCCTTCTCGTGGGTTCCTATGTTCTATTTACTCCCTAAGTTCCACAAGCCAGGGATCCCACCTCCCGGATGTCCAATTATGTCTGGGACGAATTCCTTGTTGGAGCCATTGTCTACATTTATAGCCATTGTCTAAATTTATAGACTCTTTCCTTCAACCACGTTAGTCAAATTCCTTCATTTTTGCGGGACACAAAAGATTTTATTTCTAAAATTGAGGGCATGGGAATAACTGATGGTTCGGTGCTATTGACTTTGGATGTGTCATCTTTATATACAAACATCCCACATGAGGCTGCTAGACTATGCCTTTTGTCAGTTCTTGAAGCTCCATGCCCCCCTACCCATTTTCTTTTAGATTTGGTTGATATCATTTTTGAAAAGAATTTTTTTCATTTTGTGGACCAATTTTTTTGGCAAACGAAGGGGGTAGCGATGGGAAGTGCATTTGCGCCTTCTGTGGCCAATTCATTTATGGCTGATCTAGAGTCCAAATATATCAGTACTGCTTCCTTTAATCCTTTTTTCAAACACATTACTTATTACAAACGTTTTATTGATGATCTTTTCATGGTCCTGGATAACTATACTGTAGTGTAAGAATTTGTGGGTTGGCTGAATACTATACACAGTACTATTAAATTCACCCACAATGCTAGTAAGGTCGAAATTAACTTTCTGGACACTACTGTGTTTGTACTTAATTCATATTTAGCAGCGTGCCCTTATTGCAAAGACACAGACAGGAATTCTTTTTTACATTATCGGTCCTCGCATGCATCACATTTTCGGAGAAACTTACCTTATGGTCAGATCTTACGACTCAAGAGAAACTCTACGCTTGAGAGAAACACTTCCAGCAAGCTTGTAATAAAATGTACAATCAATTCTTTTGCTGTGGATATCCTGAGAATGTGGTAAGACAGGCTAGAGTAAGAGCTATGAATGTCCAACGTTTGGATCTCTTTAGAGAGAAGGAGGAAACCCAGGACAGTGGGAATATTTACTGGGCTATTGACTACACCCTGTTAGTCTATGCAATATGAAATATTGTTAATAAACATTGGCATGTTGTTAGAGACATAGAGGGATGTAGTCGACCTCCACACATAGGCTTCAGGAAAACTAGATCAATACGGGATGTACTTATAAAATCAGACTTGCTGATGCCCATAGAATCTATTCCTGGGGATTCTCTGAGAGGGACCTTTAAGTGTAAAAGATGTAGTGTGTATGTGTGTGCACTGTCATGAAACCTCTGTACTAGACTTCCCTGAGATAGGTCTTCACAAGCAGATTTCATTTTTAGCCACATGTGCCATCAAAAGGAGCGTCTATCTAATTTGGTGCCCATGTGGGCATAAATATGTGGGCAAGTCATTGTGTGCTTTGCGCACACGCATTTGTGAACATAAATCCCGCATAAAACATCATTATCTAGAAGCTCCACTTGTACAACATTATACGGATTTGGGTCATTCACATGAAGAGTTGCAATTTACAGTACTGGAGGTGGTCAGTCCAAGGGCTTACAATAGAGTAGACCTGAAAAAGATCCTTTTACAAAGGGAGGCATACTGGATTTTTAGATTAGGAACTTGCTCCCCTAATGGTCTTAATGCATTCAATGATTTGTCCTGTTTTTTGTAATTCTGTTATTATTGTGATTGCCAGTCAGTGTTGTTTATTCGGTATATCACCAGCACAATTACAATCAATAGAAAAAGAGTACTAATAAAATATATAAAATATCAAATCCTTAAATATAAAACTGCACTAAATCTACGTATATTAATTACAAAATTGCTAATACTCTAAATTTCTGCAATACTCTATCACCTGATATTCAACTGTTGGACAAATATTATAAAAGTTACACAATTCTACTCCCCATCTCCTAAATCTTCTGAATTCTTTTAAAATTGTCCTACATGTGCAGCACGTATTTTTTGAGCTATTGCTAAAAATTTGGCACAGTTTATTATAATCTGTGGAGCGGAATCAAATAATAGCTTCCTACTTATCTCCTTATCCAAGTATCCATGATACCTCCTTATAACAGGATGAATAAATGTTACTCTAATGGTTTCATAAAATGTACAATGGAGTAAAATATGTTCAATTGTCTCAACTTTCCCTGAGCCGCACGGGCATAGTCGCTCAGGCAGAGGTATTTTTTTATATCGGCCTTCTAACATCGCTGAAGGATAGATGTTACATCGTGCCAGGGAGTATGCCCTGCGGTGAGAGGGAATCTATAGTAACAATAAGTACACTGCAGGAGCAACTATATATTTTGTTTCCTTTGGGGCCAAAAAAGTCGACACTTTAGCAATATCCCTTTGCCTTTCAATGTCATATATTCTTTGTTTAACAACAGCCCTAGCTTGTTCTAGTGGCATTATCTGTAATGACTCAGAAGAAAAGCCAAGCAGATGTACCCTATGGTATACTGCACTAAGCCAATTAGAGCAACAGCTGTCTATAAGAATTAGAGCGGTGATATCAAATGGCCTATGGCATAACCTTAGCCAAGCATTTATGGAGGCCAAAGCTACCTTGGCCTCCAATCTGATCAGCCCAGTTTCTAATCGTAAGCTAGCGTTGGAAGCACTAGTTGAGAAACGAAAAATAGATCTTAGAAATTTAGACTGTATCTTTTCCAGGGGTGCAAAACTTGAGGAGGGTGGGCCCAGCAATGTGTCGTATAGCATTTGTGGTATTGTTTTAGCTGAATATAATTTAAGCCCGACTGGTATAAAATGACCCCCTTTTGTTGAAATGAATTTAATAATACTACTTGTGGTCTTTCGTCCCATATTTGTCACAAACTGATGATGATCATTTCTTGCCCCTGTAGACTGAAACTTAACCCCTAGATATTTAAAGGACGAAACCTGCTCTAGGCTATGGCCCTTTATGCTCCAAGTCTCTAATTTGGGCCTCTTTTGAAAGGACATCACTTTGGTCTTCTGATAATTAATTTCTAATAAGTTGGAATCACAATAAATACCAAGCTGTTTTAGTGCCCTTTTAAAGCCTACTGATGTTCTAGATAGAAGAACCATGTCATCTGCATACAGTAAAGCTGTAATGCAACGATTTGCCAATGCAGGGGGATGTGTGTCAACCATTTCGAGGCTTTTAATCAGATCGTTTATGTATAAAGCAAAAAGATGGGGGGCTAAAACACAGCCTTGCTTGACCCCCGTCTTAGTGGTGATAACGTTTGTCAAGTGCCCTTGCTTATTACATCTGACTCTAATAGATGTGTTAGTATAAAGGGCTTGTATCAGGAACAGGAGTCTCCTGTCAATTGTTGTATTACTTAGCTTTTCCCATAGCCTAGCCCTGTGAATGGAGTCAAACGCTGATTTTAAGTCCACAAAGGCTGCATATAAAGCAACACTGCTATTTACCACATATTTATCTATTAGATGTGATAATATCATTACATGGCCCATAGTGGACATCCCCTCCCTAAACCCTGCTTGTTCGTCTACAATAATCTTTTCTTCTTCTTGCCAACTTTTAAGTTTCTCAAGGAGATGGCTTGCATATAGTTTCCCTAGCACACTCAGGAGACTGATTGGTCTATAGTTCGATGGGTCATTTCTCTTCCCAGATTCATAAAAGGGGACGATCACTGCATTTCTCCATGTCTCAGGAACATCTCCAGTCGCATCAACGTATGTAAAGAGTGAGGCCAAAAGAGGTCCACGTTTTCGATCAATAATTCTGGTGGGATAAAGTCTAAACCTGGTGCTTTACCCTTCCTGAGCTTTCCAATTAGGGACTTAATCTCTCGGACTGTAACTGGTGACCAAGTTGGCAGATCGTTGTGTTCCAAAAGAGAGAATTGCTGTTGATTGTCTGTATATTGATTACAAAAGTATTCTTCCCATTTATCCGTTGTAATAAATGTATCAATTGGAGATTCCTCACTATATGAGAAATTTGAGATCAGTTTCCAGAATTGTACCACGAGCTTCTCTTTTGATGAGTGTATTATTTCAATATTCTCTTCCTTTCTGCTTGCTTCTTTGATGCTACTAAGTTCTTGTAGATCTTTTTGGTGTACCACGTCCAATGCTTCTGGTCCTGTAGTATTCTTATATACTTGGTAGGCCACATTAAGTTCTTTTTTTGCTTTTTGACACTCTTTATCAAACCACTGCTTTGAGATGTTTTTCCGAATCCGTTTTTGAATTATGGCATCCTGTGCTAATATTGGTTTTAGCAACTGTTGCAAATTTTCTAGAGGGGTCAGCGGATTTTGGTCCTTGGTATTATTCATGATTGCTGCTCTCCATCTACAGGCCTCTTCTTTCTCTAATAGTTTGCTGGCTTTCTGTGCGAGCGTGTCAGACCATTTAACTCTGCATCCCATTTACTGTACTGCAACTAGGCATGGTCCCATGGCTGCATCACAATATTTTTGTTGGGAGAGCAAACCCATATGGAGTAGAAGAGGTAGATGGTCACTTCCAAATTCAGGAAGAATCTGTAGGTTTACAACCTTTGGGAGCAAATTGGGACTTACAATAAAGTAATCAAGAATGGTACATTTGTCCCCTGATAGAAAGGTGTATTCCCCTGGGTGGTCCCCTAATGTAGAGCCATTCAATATTAGAAGCTCATGACTTGTTACCATTTTGATCAAACAATGGCCAGCAAAATTTACTCTGGTATCTTTGGAAAGCCGAGTAAAATGAGTAAGATGTCCGTAACCTCCTAATTCAGAGAAAGGAAACTCCGTTGTAGCTGTAAATACTCTGTTGTTTGTTCCTATCCTTGCATTAAAATCCCCACCCAATAGCACCCTATCTGCAGGGTTGTCATTCATAAGATCCTCAATGTAGGAATCCAATTCATTCCAAGTTTCCCTTATGTCCGATTTCTTCTGTTAGGGGGGGAGATACACATTTACCACAAGTAGTCTTTCATTATTGATAAGAACCCGCACTGCCATAGCACACTCTTTTAATGAGTCTAGATGTACACATTTCACTTTGAGGGCTGTAGAAATTAAAATGCCCAAGCCCCCTTTTAATCTGCCTGGCCCTTTTCCTGGTATGGCCGCATTTGTAAAAGAGGTAACCATCAACTAAGAGTTCGCAAGTAGACCACGTTTCTTGGAGTAGAAGGATGTCATATCCCTTTTGCAGGAGAGAGGAACCCAGCCCTCTTATATGGGACCAGCCAGCTATGTTCCACAAGATAATTTTGAGGGAATTCTCCTTCCCCATTTTGCACTGCTTTACCAGTCATGCTTCCATAGAATCACCATGTTGTGTTGGAACTTTTATTTCCTTCACTACTGAAGGATCTTCAAAGATCTTACAAAAGAAAGGGTCATCTGATGGAACAATCAAATTGGAGTTGTTATTCCCTTTCCTTATCATTACAGTGGGCTCAAGAGGACAATGGCCCGATGGCTCTGTTACAAAAGTCTTTGCATGAGATTTTACTGTCTCTCTAGGTATACTCATGGGCATAGGAGTTTCCTTTGTTGTCTGTCTTAGATCTTTAAGTATGGAGGTCAACATATCTAGCCGGCATAAAATAGAATCCTGGTCCTCAATTGGCAGTATTGTAAAAGAAGAGAGAAGGCTGGCCTCAATCTCTGCCCCCGTTTCTAAGGATTCCCTTCTTCCTAAAATTGACCTTTCTCCTCTGATGTCTGCTGCTCCAATCTTAGCATCTGGATTATCTATAGGAATCTCTTTTCTCTGAATTTCCATAGGTGAGGGTAAATTAGTAGGGACAGGTAGATCCAAAAGAGTCTGAGGATTTAGTGGTTTGGCTGGTACTCTGGATTCCGGAGTCTTTAGGTTTATTCGTCCACTAGATTTTTCCTATATTTCCTGCTTTTTAATTTTGTGGCCTATGAAAAGTTTTTGTCTTACGGTATTTCTAAAATGTCTCTGGATTCTAATGCCCAGCTTATTCAGCCTATTAATTTGAGTAAGCAGATAAGATGGAATTTTTCTAGAGCGGAAATGCAAAAGAAAACGTTCAAACTTTATGAAATTTCCCAGTCTTTCCATCTCAACTAGGTCAATAGCTTTTGGGGTAAGTCCAATGATTTCAGCCAAATGACCTATTGCTCTCCTTTTCTTGCTCCTATCTATACGTCTCCCACTCCTTGGGTATATATTTAGTACAAGTGAATTTGGGTTGTATATCAAAGAAAAGGATTCTTTCTCGTTGGCCTTTTCCGATATAATATGAGAATCTGCTCTTTTTGGCCCAGGTGAGATCTCATTATCCTTTACGAAGCCCTTTGGCTTTTTAACGACGACAGCATCTATCAATTCCTCTAGTTTAACTAGCGTCCTCTCCTGTAATGTAAATATTTTCATAAGTGTTTCTGCCACCAAATCAGTTTGCTGTGCTAAAAGTTCCAACTCCTTCCAACCATCAGAGATCTGCTCCGTCACAGGTGATAATTTACAATGAGGCGTCTGTCCCTTTATATCACCAGCTGGCTGTATTTTAGCTGGCTGTGTTTTAGCTGGCTTCTCCACCTCTACTTCTGAGCATTCTAAGCACTCATATTTGTTTGGGTGCGATGGTATAGAGAAAAAATCTTCTAGCTTGGATTGTTTAGGTTGTGGGGGAAGACTGCCTTCCTCAAAGGGGAATGCTCTTTTCTTCCCCATAATTCCGGTGATATCAGCCAAATGGTCTCTTATAATAGAAACTCCCTTGCGTTCATTTACAATTTAGAGTCCCTTCTAGGGTGTTGATCATCAATTTTTCTCTTTTCTGGTGTTTATCTCCATCAGCCAAGGTAATAGTCTATTAAACCATAAGTTAAATATTGGGAGGTTTTCTCTGGGAAGTCCCCCAGCTTGCATCTCTCTCCTGTAATTACCAAGGCCGTATTACGTTGTTGTCTCTTTTTATCTCTTCAAGCTGGGATTTCTGCCAGCATTTCAACTTTACAGCTGTTACTTTGTTATTTGTAACTTGTAACTTGTTTAAAAAGTTGAAGGTTGCTAGCAATTGCCAGAAAAGTTCTAATAGCTCAAAAAAGCTCCACAGAGCTGTACCTTTAGCGTCTTTAGCGTCTTTAACCGGAAGCTGGACCCTCTGTTTTTTGTAATTCTGTTTTTTGTAATTCTGTTATTATTGTGATTGATGCAGTATTCTTAGTATAATTTGGTAGGTTGTAGGTTTCTTATGTAATTAATTATGACTAGGCTATAGACTACTTGGTGAATTGTTATATGGTCCCTTAGTTTAAATACTATATGAGAGATATATAAGCATGGTTGTGCGGGGTCCCTTTAAGATTTCTTGTGGAAAGATTATATATGTGGTCATCATCTGCACCTGGTAAGGCTAATTAAGAATCTTTGTATGTAGTCTTCATTTGAAAGGTCTTGAATGACATAAGTAAGCTTGATATTTTTATAATATTTTGTATAATGTTTATAGTAGCATGTAATTAGAAGTGGTATAGTAAAATATATTGATGCACACAATTGGAAGTTTTACCTGCAATGTGTTTATGTGTATTGTATTGTATTATTTTGCAGATTGAGTATTTTGCAACTGATGATGTATTGATAATTATGCTTATTGTATGCATCTTGCAACATAACAAGTATGTATGGAATTTGTGAAATTTTCATATTTCCATTACTCTGCATGATGTATTTTTGACTAGTTGTTTTATATTTTATACTTAAGATTTTCCTGTTTGGATGAAGTTCTCGTGGGATGAAACGAGTGTAGATATTCTGGAAAACCTCATCAAGGAAAACTTTGGAAGTCTGTGGAAACTTTAAATAATGAACTGTATTTTGTATCACAGCCTTATTTATTGAAATATTTATTATTATTACACAGTAGCGTTTTCACAACCTTTGATTACTTGTTCTGTTCCTACTCTTCAGGGTTGTGGTTTTCTTAGTTGCTTGTTCTACTCTTCCACTGGCCACTTTAGCAAGGAGTCAGTTAAACTGTTAATCAGTTAAAGTGTTAAATGGGAAACAGCTTTGGAACTGAAAGGGGTTGGGGGTAGAGATGTAAAGGCCCGGAAAAACCCCGGGAAAAAATTGTTTCCCCCCCGTTTTTTCCCTGAAGCTGTTTTTGCCCCCCCCCCCAATTTGGAAAAATTGAAAAAAAAAAATAAAATTCAAAATTGATTATGGAACATTTTATCTTAACATAATGAATAAAATATTTTAAGACAAGGACCGATTTCACACATGCCACTTGCCTCTAATTCTGTCCAGAGTTTCCCTGTCAAGATTGCCCCGGATCAATTTATTCAATTTCACTCTTGAAGCTGCAGTTCGTCATCTGCCCCATGTTTGTTTTCACATTACTGGCTGCTGCGAGGCTTCCTGCTGCTGCACCCTCCCATTCCCCTCCTAGCCCCTCCCTCTTTTCCTCCTAGGGTTTTTTTTAAAACACACATGCACGATTGTGTTATTTCATTATAATGCCCACTCTTCCCACTACTCTTGCTTGCTGCAAAATGATTGGTGAACTATACAGTCTGCAGCATTGATTGGTGGAGTCTCCAGTCTATCATCAAAATGTCAGGTGCGTTGCCAGTGGGATCTCAAGCATAAAATGGTGGATAAAGCCTTTACAGCCATGGCGCCCTATGAAGGAACTCGTATGCCTTGCAATTTTGATATAATGTAAACTAGTCTATTTTAAAAAATAAATACCGGCACCATTAAGACAGCTGGCCCTTTTTAATCTGTATGCATAACAGGATTACCTTACGAAGCCTACGGATCAAAAAAAGAGAACTGCCAGGCCACTTGAACCAACCCTACCATTCCTACTATTCCTACTATTGCCTCCACCAAGGATACTTCCCCAGAAAATTTTTTAAAATTATGTTATAAAAGTTAAAAATGCTTTTAGCTAAAAAAGATTACCCCCCCCCCAAAATAACTGTCAAGTGAACACATGTGTATTACATACAGAAAGCAATGGTGAGGACTTGTTTCGCTGCCTCGCTATTTCAATATAACGTAATGAGGGGTTTTTTTTAAAAAAGAAAGAAACTCCCACCCCAGGGCAGGCCAGATCAAAGGCAGGTGAGTGGGCATGTAAAAGGGAGTGTGCATTTCGGCTTCTCCCTGGGCCAAATAGGAAACTTCTCAGAAAACAAGGATCTCTTTGACCCAGGGAAAACGTGTGATTATCTGGGGCAAAAGGTGGGCATGGGTCTACTGGTGTGAAATTGACCAGAAGACCTGGGGCAAGCGTGATGGCAAGCGCGGGGCAAATGCTAGTGTGAAATCGGTCAAGGTGTTCAAATATTTTCCAAATAATTTCTAAAATAATATGCATGGTATCAGATTAATCTAATTTCTGTGCACTGAGGAGAGGCAAGTCCTAGGCAAACCTTCAGTTTTTAGAGGTCCATAATAACTGTGATAATGACAGACACAACAGAGTAGCTGCAGAAGCAGAGCCTGAAACTGATACTGATAATTACAGCTCAGAAAATGATTCTGATTAAATTTCAAGCCCATTCATTGAAACTTAGTCCCACACTCCCTTCTATACACTTCTCCCTGCTTCAATTCTTTTTAAAAGAATGGTGTTTTTAAAAAAATTAATACTGTGGAGAGAAAATATGAATAATTGTTACTTTTGGATTTTTAAAAATGGTTTTGTGGAGTTTTTTTTGTCTGTTCCTTATAAACAAGTAAACAGTTCAGAAGATTGTTGCTCCATTTGCTACAATTGCAAATAAATATATAAAAAAGTAAATTCTGTTTGTAATAATTGTTTGGATACACTATATTTTTAATATGCTAGTTGTGATAATTTCATGCCAAGTAAAATTGTCCATAGTCATATTTTATGGTCCTAAAGTAACAAAATGACTTTCAATCTGGAAAAGAAAAAAGAAGGGCTAATGTAGCATTTTTTTCAATTTTTCCAAAAATTTCTGAGTTTTTCCAGAAAAAAACTGGTTTTTTTCCAAGCTTCAAAATTTCCAGAAATTTTACATCTCTAGTTGGGGGAAAGGGAAGGCCTGAACATCTCTCTGAATTACAATTGATCTCCAGACTACAGAGATCAGTTCCCATGGAGAAAATGGTTGCTCTGGAGGCTGAGCTCTATGGCATTACACCTCACTGAAGTCCTCCAACAAACCTGGCCCTCCCCTTAGTATTGCCAACCTCCAGGTGGCACTTGGAGATCTCCGAGATCAATTCTCCTGAAGAAAACAGCTGCCTTGGGCAGTGGACTTTATGGCATTATACCCTGCTGAGGTCCCTCCCCACCGCAAGCATTGCCCTCCCTGGTAGGGTTGCCAGGTCTGGGTTGGAAAATACCTGGAGACATTGGGGGTGGAGCCAGGAGAAGGCGTGGTTTGGGGAGGGGAGGGGCCTCAGGATGGTACATTGCCATAGAGTCCACCCTCCAAGGCAGCCATTTTCTCCAGGGGAGCTGATCTTTGCCAGCTGGAGCAGTTGTAAAAGCGGGAGACCCCCAGGCCCCACCTGGAGGCTGCCAACCCTACTTCCTGGGCTCTACCCCTCAAATCTACAGATATTTTGTAACTGGTTACAGAACTGCTTTCCAGATCCTTGGAATCCAGAAAACATGGCATAGGAGGTGCTTTGCTACCTTAGCTGCCACTGCATAGCCCCATCAACATAAGTCAGGGGTGGAGGGAACCATACTTGTTACCATGAGGCTGTCCTCCCATACAACCCACTTGGGGCAGCAAAATGACTTGAGACAGCCCTGCCTTATAGCTAAGCAGAACGAAATAAACATGGCTCGCTTCCTTCTATTTTCCCTTTCCCTCTGCCACTCCACTAGCCACAGCTGGAACACTCACCTGGAGCTTCCTTCTAGAACCTGTTGTATTCCTTCCCACAGTGGGCCTTACTCCTAGTGATATCAGTAGTGGGTGAACAACCACTGAAAAGTACCTATCCCACATTGCCGCCTGCTTCAACTCAGAATGTGGGGGAGGGGGATCTGAAGTAAAGAAAATTATACTGTCCTAGCAGGGATATATGGGAGTTGGCATAATAGCCTGTCATGTTTGATAATTAAGCAGGTGGCAACAGCCTTGTCTAAGGTCAGCTGGATACACAAGTAGTTCATGGTACTTATTATCAATAGACTTCCTTAGTACTATAGCACAGAGAAAACAATCTAGCTTCAGATTATTCCACTATTTACTACATATTTATGAACCAAAAAGTGCTGCAATCATTCTTCACAGCCTGGGGAGACAGCCTCCCACTGCATATATACAGTTGCAATACTTCAGATGCCACAGGTTTATGGCACATGCAATTTCTATCAAACTATTCAGAAAGGTTGACAAAGTTTCAGGCTATTCTGCTGATTGATTTCAGGACAGAAAGGAAATCAGAATATGGAAAAACAAATTGAGAGGCTATTTTGTCAGCTGTACACAACTAATTCTGTTAAGAATGGCTGATCAGAATAGATATGATATCAGTTTGAACACCAAGCAGCTCAAAGCAGTGTGTTGTTATTGGGAGAAGCAGGAAAACTGAAAATTACTCTTAGTGGAGCAAGTAGGATGACTGGGTGGATACATTGCATAAATATGTGCACTAATTCCAGCTCATTAATGTTTACAGTGTACTGTTACAGATTTTTTTGTAAAAGGAGCTGGCAGCATGGATGTGCTGTGTATAAACATGTGCATGTGTGAAGATTGTTCCAGTACAAAGTTGGCCAAGATTATAACCATACCATGAAAGATCTAACGTTTGTTGTGAAAACTGGAATCTTCAGAATCAGTTTTATTTTAAGAAATAGCAAACAATATTTCTGACCTTCATCTTATAACAAAAAAGCTTGAAATGAAGAGTAAGATTGAGCTTTGCTTTCTATGAGTCAGCTCATAATATGGGTCTCAGAACTAGTACAGGCAGCAGGGATGTGTATGGCACTCTTTGATGGTAACAAAAGGCATATAGGTCTGTCTGCATTCTGCCTGCATCCTACATTAATACAGTAGTGGAAAAAACATTCCGTCACACACTGGTCAGGTATATTATGATGCTTCAGACAAATTTTTGTCTGCATCGTTTTCCATTTCTGTACTCTAAGTCTTACTGCATTGTTTATTGGATCTCTTTAATGTCTGATTAAAGTGGTTTTTTTAAAAAATTGTCCGTGATCTGTCTTAAGAGAGACAAGAGGGCTATAAATGTTTACCTAATTTACAAACATACACATTGAATTTGCTTTGCCATGCTTTTGTCCATTTACTCAATTTGCAGATTTATTATGCTCACTCATCCACAGGTCTGGCTCAGGCTCTGCTTGCTGGTCATGGGGAAGGAGTCAGTTTGGTCAGGAACTTGGACTGTTTGTGAAGAGCTTGAGCCTGTCCAGTGAACTGTTTTCATTCCATTCAAATAGTACATTACAGTGCAGTGCATTTTACATACAAACATTCTCACACTGCTTGATGGGTATTCATGTCTCCCCACCAACAGACTGTTCATCATGACGTATCACCTCACTGTCAATTTTGTAATAAAAAAGAAGCAAACCGACCCATTTGTTATTTATAAATAAACACTGTGTTTGGGTGGGGGTGGGGGAGCACCATTACCATTTGGTGCTCATCTGAGTCTATATTATCAATATTTCATGCATGCATGTTTTCACAGCCTGAGGGGGGCATAGTTTCCATGCATCATTAACTTCCTGACCCAACCACCTATGACCCTGGGAGACAATTGATTCCACCTACTGTGTTCATGCAGAAAACTAGCCACAAGTTCAAAGGAAATGAAACCTTAGCACCTCAGCTATCTTGTATCCACAGATCTGTTTTGGATGCTGCTTAAATTGGAAGTGGTGGGGTATGGGATCTGAAGCTCAGCTTGTAATTGTGGCTGTCAAAAATTGTATGTTCACTGTGAACATTGCTTAATGGTAATTTGGATTCTGGGGTTAAACAAATCTGGGGTTTTTTTTGGATTCACATCTAATAAAGTCGAATTTTTTCGGTATTCCTGTTGTCCAGCAGGAAGGATGGATTCTTGATCTGAAGTAGTCTAACAGTCTCAGAGCAGTGGCTGAAGCAGAAGCCAGCCACACAATCTCCAACCCAGGCTCTCTCAGCAGCAGGAGCAGGAATGGAGCCAGACACCCAGAGACCCCTGCTTTTATGCTTGAAGAATTTCAAAAAAGAGCAAACTTCTGTGATTGGCCAGAGAGCAGTATGCCAAATCCTATTGGCCAGTGCTCCTCATCTGGGAAAGCAGCAAGGTAGTACCTGGGCTTAAACAAATGAAGCCAGCAGCAACAACAGCCTTGCAAACTGCAATGGCATTTCCAAATGCATTGCAGTGATTGGCTGTCTGTAAGGTCCCTCTTCCCCCACCCTCATGGAAAGCAGAGCAGAGGGCGGGAAAGAGACAAAAATGGTGGGGGAAAGAAGGTAAGTGGAGCCCTTTAAAGTTTAAAGCCTCCCAGAGCCCGTATTTGGTAATGCCAAAAAA
This sequence comes from Lepidodactylus listeri, assembly GCA_029233225.1. Taxonomy (NCBI): domain Eukaryota; kingdom Metazoa; phylum Chordata; class Lepidosauria; order Squamata; family Gekkonidae; genus Lepidodactylus; species Lepidodactylus listeri. The sequence continues at coordinate 108,019,027 of JARCFY010000001.1, read as the reverse complement.
AGCCAACCCCCCCCCCCCCGAATATTTTTGGGTTTTTTCAGCATTCAGTATTTGGCAGCCGAATCAGATCACGAAATCTGATTCGGTATGCCAAATACCCAAAAAATACAGAAAAGGCATTTGGGGGGGGGGGGGGGGTCAGTTCGTGAATACACACGCCTAGGTAAAACTAAGGGTATTCCAGTGTAATCCAAAGAAGAGTTAAACTCATTGACTTTAATGATGCAATTCACATGATGATGTAGTCTTAAGTGATCCGCTAGTTGACAATCAAACATAAGTAAAACAACTGAAAGCTTAAACACAAGAACTGATTTAATTATTTAAAACATTTATGTCTCTCATTATATCTTCAGAATCAAGGTGGATGAGGTCTCTTATTGCTAAAATAAACTGCTATACTATTTCAAAGTGTGATGGATAGACCCTGCAGTTTCCAGTTCCTTTTTCTAGGAATAAAACTGCCAATCCATAAAACAATTGGTGCAAAAATAATAAGCTTGTACTTTATGAGGGGGAAACCATATAGTCATCTCTTCTCTCTGTTGAGGTTTCCTTTGTCACTACCACAAAAGCCATCTTATATAATGAATGCTTCATTTATTATAAACAACTGCAGAAAACCCCTAATATTCTCTCACATTAAAAGAGTGAATCACTGTGACATTCCTTGGGAGTACAGTAGATGAAAACTACACAGAACAATGAGGTACTCCAACACAAGCCGTCTATCCTACAAAATGAAAGATGAAACAAGATAACCCCATTGGGAGGCAGTAGAGACAACACCATGATCCCTCCTGCTCAGCACCTCACTGTGTCAAGCCCAGCATCCATCAGGCCCAGGGGGTGACTGATGCACCTTATAAAGAGCTGTATACCAGCCAGCTGATCAATGGCATCTGGCCCTTCAAGACTCAGGCACCCACTGACAGCTGGCCCTTTGACAGACAGCTGTCTGACAATCAGCTGTTGGAAAGCTCCAGGGGGGGTGGAGAAGGGGAGTAATGAGGCAGAAATGGCTCAGGAGGTGCTACTGGTCTCTTATAAATTGGGCCACACCCCCACAAGTCTTCTGGGTAGAGGGAAATCACTGGGCATTCCCCAAACCTGGCTAGGGACTTTAAAAAGCTTGAGGGAGGAGGCCAAGGATGACAGACCAACTCTGGCTTTCAGTTCAGGAGGGAGTAGAGCTAGGAGGTGGATTAGGGTGGTTCCCAGCCCCAATCCCTCTCTGTCTGAAGCCAAGGGAAGGCACTTCAGCCAAATTAAGCCCTGGCACATGACATCTGGGGCCAAATTCCAACAAATCCCTTTTGCTATATTCACGATTATCAAATTGATTTCCACTCCATTAATGCTTATAATATAAAATATTCAGTGACTATTACATTCCACGTATACATCCTTTCCAAAACCATTCATATCTTCCATGGTATTAAGAAAAGTTATCCCATTAAGTACAGTTTTTGCATCATTTCCCCACCCAAACAACCTTTAAATATCACAATATTTTTGAGGATTCTGCCTTTTTGCATACATATATAAAATGACATAAAAAGTCAAACTATTTGTCCTGCAATTCTTTTTAATGTGAAAGCTGCAGTGAGGCAGAAAGCACAGAAAGGTGAAGTTTAGTGCTTCAGGTGGGCACTGATGTGCATCCACCTAGAAAGTATTTCATACAGGGCAATTTTAATTTATGGAATTCACTGCCACAGGATGTGGTAAAGGCCACTAGCTTAGATTTTAAAAATGGATTAAACAGATGTGTCGAGAGCAGGTCTATGAAGAGCTATTAGTCTTTAACTGCATGCACACACTGTTGCATATTGTGCAACTGTGCTCTGGCAATCAATTGTAATGGTACTGGCTTGTCCACATATGACAATACAGCTGTGAATAATTGCCATAGTACAGAGATGGCACAATTAGGGATGAGCACAGATTAGCTGATGAACTAAAGTTCATCACAAATTTTGGCTGGTTTGTGAACTGATGTTCACAAACTGAAGAGCCACCACAAACTTCGACAGATTTTGAACAGGGGCTTAAATGGCTCAGAGCCCCTGCTTTCTGCTTTATGAAAAACAGCTGTTTGGTTTAAATGTCTCTGAGCCATTTAAACTACTGCTTTCTTCTCCCCACGAAAAGTCACAACCAGCAGAAATCAGGGGTTTAAATGCCTCCCTGCCATTTCAGTCCCTGCTTTTTGTTAGCTATTAAAAGCCACAGCAAGCTGGAAGCTGGGGGTGAAATGGCTCGGAGCCATTTAAACCCCTGCTTTCTGCTCTCTGTTGCTTTTTGTGGGGAGCAGAAAGCAGGGGGTTACACTTTAAAGGGCCCACTAACTGATACAAACAGGTTTGGTTCACAAACTGGCCTACTGGTTTGTGGCTTGGTTCATGGGTCAGCCCTAAGCTAATGCCCATCCCTAATATTCAATGATGTGAGAATGTAGCCTCTTGAGCTTTCAGACAAAGGAGCCAAGTCAAACAGACATGCTTCTGTACATTTGTGGAAGGTATATAAAATAAAATATAATGCAATATTTGGTTTCAAATTTTAGTCCAACTATTTTGCATTTTTTTGCTTATTTCTATCCTCACAAGGTCAGTTATTTTTAACTCCACTAAGAGCCTTCAACAATAGATGCTGATAATATTTGCATCACCTATTCTCCTCTATTACTTTCACTGGCCTTCTGTTTCTTTCTGTTCTAGGTTTCCTTTCCCTCCATTATTTCATTTTTTACTTTAAGCCTCCTCCAAGTGAATTTTCCTCTGCTCTGAACTTCTGTGTTCAGCTGCCTTATGGGCAAAATAACCTATAATAGAATGTCTGCATTTTGAAACACTAAGCATTGTTCTACTTTATGAGAAACTTGACCCGGTTTCTGAACTTAGAACAGGAAGAGTACAATCATATCTGATTTGTTCAATCATTTTCTTTATTTAAGGGTCTGGTCTCATTTTCTTTTGGTTAAAAGCATCTCTTCAGTTATCAGTCAAGAAGAGATACCATGGCAAGTGCAAGAAATCAGGGGACCTTTGTAACTCTGTTAAATACAGCAAAGAAGATGGCAACACATCCTCAGTGCTTAAAGATTTGCTAAAAAGATATACTTCTACTGTTAGTATGGTAGCTTGAAAATGGTTAGGGGTTGCATGGCCCTGTGGCCTTCTCTGTGTTGCAGTGATAGACCTGTTGGACCTTCTGAGGGGTGATCAGAGTGATGTGAGTGCAGTCCACCCCCCCCCCCCCACAATATTAGGCTACGGTGAAGTGCACATGCTGTACCATAGATCTTGCATGGGCAGCCAGGTACAGATGTGAAGTGACTGTGGGCATGTGGGCATGGGCATGACCCACCAACTAATATGATGTTGCTGTCTGTTGCTCCCTTAGGCTTCTTCAACTTGATATTCTGTGCTGGTGTCATGGAGCATCTTTTCACCCTCATCCCTTTGAGACAGGCTGTGGAGGCTGGGTCAGTCATCCTTCAAACCTTGGGCATTAGTGTCTCCCTGAAATGAAGGGTTGTGAAAGAAGTGCCACACCGAGCAGATTCCACCTCCTTGGATGGTGATGGGCTGTGAGATATTGGGGGAAGGCTGCCCAGTTGTGGTGTGCCCCGGCTCAGCCCCAGATGGTGTAGCCAGTGTGGTTCCCAGTGGGGTGAGGATTTGATGCAGCTGCCAGGCCATGGGAACAGGGCATTTTATTGCTTCACAAGGGGGTTGTTTCTGGGTAGATGTGTTTGGATTGCTTCCAGTATGTGGGATGGTTGTTTTTTTTTTTTTATGCTGCTGGCTCTGATTCCCCCGAGGAAAGTAAATTGATTCTGATGCCACCTGAAATTTTTACGGAAAATGTTTTACTGTTTTTAATAATTTTAAATTTGATTATGTTTGTAACTTGAATGTTGTACACCATCTTGAGCCCTAAGTATGGGGGAAGGCGTCCTAAAAATCTAAGAAATAAATATATATTATATGTGGTTGGAGTTCTGTGCCTTCAAGGGGGTGGCGTATGGGCCCTGGGAATGGTCCAGTGGTGCATGGTCCAGCCCATCTCCACTGTTCCCTTGTATATCCCTGGGGTTGGATTCCCATGGCTGCCCTCCTGTAGCTGGTTAGTTCCCCCATCAGTCACAGCTGTGCTGTCATGTACCTGTGATGTCTTGTGACATCACAGTGCTGTTGCTAGGGATGTTGGTGTGGTTGTGGTCCCTGTGGTCCCGCTGCCAGGGCATTTGTCCTATTCCCAGCTTCTGCTGGTTCCCTTTAGGGAACAGACCAGTGGTGCTTTAGGTGTACCAGCAGCCATCACCAATGTAGCCCTCAGGACCTTGGGCAAACCATAGTTCTGTCAGAGCTGTTCTTGAAAGAGCAGTTCTTGAAAGAACTCTCTCTGCCCCACCTACTCACAGGCTGTCTGTTGTGGGGAGGGGAAGGGAAGGGAGTTTGTAAGCCGCTCTGAGACTCTGAGTGAAGGGCAGGGTATAAATCCAATTTCTTCCTCCTCCTCCTTCTTCCGTCATGACCCCCATCCTTTAAATAACCCTGATCAGTTTTTGTTGTCTGACAAAAGTAGACACTAGTGTCATATCATTCCATAGAATACATATGACATGTTTATTTGAAATATGCCCCAGTTCTCATTTAGCATTAAATTCCACCTGCTGTTGTGCAGTATCACACAAAACTTTAAAAATGAGACTCAACATGCACTAGCTAAACAACACTCCATGTGTCTAGGACTAATGCTGTCAAAAAGAAGTAGGCTGTCAGTAGGAATAAAAATATGAACACTCAAATACTCAGGAGACATCAAACATAAAATCTAGACATCAAAAAATTTGAAAGAGTAGGTTTTCATGAACTGATTTTGTAATGGGCTATCTGTAGGTCAAGGACAGGGGGGAAACTTGTATTGTATTGTATGTAGCTTATGTAAAGCTATCTTCTGTTGATTGAAACACTTAGCTAAAGTTTTGAAAAGGCTAAAGTATCTGTTATCTCAGTAGTTTGGTTTTAAACAAAAGCGTCCTAGAGACAGATACAGCCAATGTAAAACCTCTCTGCAAGGAGGCCCAAATCTTAAGCCATTTTGGTGTAGTGGTTAAGTGCACAGACTCTAATCTGGGAGAACCAGGTTTGATTCCCCATTCCTCCACATGCAGCTGCTGGATGACTCTGGGCAAGCCATAGTTCTGTCAGAGCTGTTCTTGAAAGAGCAGTTCTCTCAGAGCTCTCTCAGCCCCACCTACCTCACGGGGTATTGGTTGTGGGGAGGGGAAGGGAAAGGAGTTTCTAAGACGCTCTGAGACTCTGAGTAAAGGGTAGGGTATAAATCCAATTTCTTCCTCCTCCTCCTCCTTCCATCATGACCCCCATCCTTTAAATAACCCTGATCAGATCAGAGAATCTGATTCGGCCTGTGGCTGCCCTACTGCCCACTCCTGGGCTGGCGGAGCGGTGCTCTACCTCGCTCCGGCCCCAAAGGACCCCCTCATGCAACCACCTTACAATCATCCACATATGCCCCATAATGTACTCAAACATGGCCACATTTCAGCTGGTGTGCTTTTCCTTGAATCTGTAACGATTCAGGGAATTTATAGGGATTTCAAATTATTCAATCACACCAAATGTAACATTGCATAGAGATGAGTCACCACTACAGCTTATGATGTCAAATTAGACTGTGTTCTTTTTTCCATTCTCTGGAATGTTTTCTGTTCATACCAAATTATAACTTAATGATCCAGCTAGCAGTAGAGTTCAGTGTTGCTTTACATATCATGATTTTCTGCATCAGCTCAAGTTCTTGGGTGTGAACCACATCCCCCTGAGTTCAATGGCAAAGATCTTATTGTATCTGGATCATATTTTTCATGTGAAAATACCATACAGTTCACAGATGTAACAGCTTTCTATCATACTAATACAAAAATTACATTGCTGCTCAAATACACTAAATAGATAATGAAAACATAGGGAAAAAATCAGACTCTCATAACTAAAGGGGGGAAATGCATATGCTATTAGATTAGTTTAACATATGGCAACAATATATTTCATGAACAATTTCCTTCCATGAACAATTACAGAACAGAATACAAATATTGTATATGTTATCTGACTGGTTTATTTATTTATTAGATTTTTATCTCGCCCTCCTGGCCTAGGCCAGCTCAGGGCGGCTTACAAGATTTCTCTGAACTTTAAATATTATTGGCCTCAAAAGAAATAAACTATAGAAGTATGCTGATATATCATATTTGAGAATCATACACATGCTAGCTAGTATTGAACAACAGCAATTTTCAATTTTTAGTTTTCAAAGGAGGTCCTAAGAATATGAGAACCCTAGGCAGAAAAGAACCTAACAACTATGGAAACAGCCCAGCACACACTTATTTTATTTGCTGACTGAATTTTTTACTCTGATTTTCACAATTTAAAACCACTTCTGATATGACTTAAAATCTAATCGATTGTGAAAAAAGAAATTTAACAACCAAAAGAACATTTTAGTGGGCCGCTTTGTTCGTCAGTCAGTTATCTCCCCCTGTGTGCCTATTAGTTATGCATGGATGTTTCCACTGAACATGGCCAGGGATCTAACCAGAGGCCTTCTGAAAGCAAAGCAGAGGCTTTCCCACCAACCGCAGCCACTGGTATGTTTTTTAAAGTACTAATGCTAAACACCCCAGTCAAAGAGGCGAAGGGGGGTGAAGGTAGGGCTGCCAAGTCCAACTTGGGAAGTATCTGGGGACTTTGGGGGTGGAGCCAGGAGACTTTGGGGGTGGAGCCAGGAGAAAGGAAGTGACATCATTTTGTGATGTCACATCCTGTGATGTTGCTTCCACATGCTTCCACATGAACTCATGAAGTTTCCTAATACTGAATCAGGCCATTGGTCCATCAAGGTCAGTATTGACTACTCAGACTGGTAGTGGCTCTCCAGGGTCTCAGGCTGAGATCTTTAATGTCACCTATTACCTGATCCTTTTTTAGCTGAAGAAGCTGATACCTCCTGCATGTCAAGCAGATGCTCTATCACTGAGCAACAGCCCTACTGAATCCTTCCTCATCTCGGCAGAATATGAAGCACTAAGTGCTACACAAGTGCTTAATATGATTTTCATATCATAAGAACAGGAGAGAAGCCACGGTGGATCGGCCCATCCAGTACAGCCCATCCAGTACAACACTCTGTGTCACACAGTGGCCAAAAATACCAGGTGCCCTCAGGAGGTCCAACAGTGGGGCCAGAACTCCAGAAGCCCTCCCACTGTTGCCCCTCAAGCACCAAGAATGCAGAGCATCACTGCCCCAGACAAAGGGTTCCATTTAGACCTTGTGGCTAATAATAGCCACTGATAGACCTCTGCTGGATGGGGACAGAGAGAGAGAGAGAGAGACAGACAGACAGACAGAAAAAAGAAAGAAAGAGGGAGAGAGAGAGAAGGAAAAAAACTGGCAGAGGCACTTACTTCCATTTAGACCTTGTGGCTAATAATCTCTGCTGGATGGGGACAGAGAGACAGACAGACAGACAGACAGACAGACGGACAGAAAAAAGAAAGAACGAGGGAGAGAGAGAGAAGGAAAAGAGCTGGAAGAGAAACTTACCTTGCAAGCCACATGCAAAAGCAGCCCCTTCAGTCCCTCCTTAATCTCTGGGCGGACCTCTCTTGCTGTGGAAGCTCTCTTGCTGACTTCTTAAAGGGGAAATGTCTGGTGAGGCTTTTTACTGCAGGGCAGGGCAGACTCCGACGTTCCCCTGCATTCCTGCTGGCAGCCATTTTGTCCCCCGGGGGCCAATTTTGAAAAAGCGGGAGTAAGCAGTAAAAACCGGTGTTTTCCCCGCCCTACCGGGGGACTTGGCAGCCCTAGGTGAAGGGGATGTTGTGGGTGAGCTAGCTTTGGAAGTGCAACACTGCCCAACCACCCAGGAGCCACAGGGCAGCAGAGAAAGAGCTGGGATATGGGCAGTCTTCTGGATACTCCCCACTCTTAAGTAAAGGTCCAATCAGACCACAGATCCCAGGGCGACCATCCTTCGTTTCCTCCTCATGTGTAAAGGGCAAATCGAGACCTGAGGCCCATGGGTTGTAGGCTTAATTCCACAAAATGCAACTGTTTAAATACAGCATATTTCAGTCAACTCATTTCTCTCCCCCATCCCTGTATTTCTCTCTCCCATCACACAGCTGTCATGAGGTGTGAATGTACTCTACCCATGTATCCCCCCCTCCCCTTATATTGGCGGGGGGAGGAAATCAAGAAGTTTATCTGGTAGTTTTTGCAGATGTGCGGGAGGGGAAGACTGCAATTGAGTGGAGACAAATCCAGAACAGGTACAGCCGGGGGGGGGGGGGGGGGGCGCGACGCTGCAAAAAAACTTTCCTAAACAGCAAGAGCGCACCAGTGTGCAAGGAGAGAGGAATCGGTGGGGGACTGTGATGACAGTCACCATTTTGTTACTCCCACAAGCAGAATCCCTGGCAAGCATCCTAAAACAAAGAAACAGAGACACACATATACATACACACATAGAAAGGAGATTAGACAATGAAGAAGGGAGGAATATAACAACACATCCACACGTTTCACCATAGTTACAAAACATTTAATCGCCCTCCCTTTCTTACCGCTCCATGCCCCATTTACAGATGCCTCTTCTAGGATCCAGTCAGACACAGCAAGCCCCTTTTCCACCTCAGCCTTCTTCCTTCTTCCAGGCTTGTCTGAGCCAAGGCTCATTGTGATGGGGGGTTGTTGTAATGAGTGGGCTTGCGCTGCCATCAGCTTTATAGGGCCTGCACAGGCACTGGCTGAGTGGGAGGTGGGGGTCACCCTGCGCTGAGAAGGAAATCTCTGTGTGGAGGGGTAAAAACTTGTGAGTGAGCACATTCACCCTAGTGGGGACCCATAAAAAACTCATATAAAAATGCCTTCACTGGTTCCTACGTAGTTCTCTGGCTTCTGAACCCCAGTGATCTTTTCCTACTCTTTTCTGTCACTGCCACCTCCTTCTCCCATCTTTTTCTTTCCACCCCACACTCCTTCTCTCCCCTTACCTCCCAAACTGGTTGGTTCTGTCAGTGTTCTACTTCTCCACCCCTGTTGTTCTACCTACCTACACCCATCCTCAGAGCTCTACTCACCCTGTACACTTGCTCGCCTGCATACCTCCCTGGCACTGTAATTAAGAACTAAATGTATATCTACTGGTGAGCAACACAAATCATGCAGATCCAGGTTTCTTTCTTGTTTCCTGGAAATGGCTGAATATCTGATAGCAACTGAGGGTGAAGGGGAAAGGCAGAGATTACTGGGGGGGGATGGACCTGCTGAGGACTGGTGCAGAGTAGGGGCTGCGAGCCAGGAAGCTGCAGATTCAGGTAAAGTAAGCTATTCATTCTTCAGCCCTAGTTCCTTATCTGCAATACTAGGATAATAATTCCCCTCCCCATTAGCTAGCTTGCCATCTGGCTTCCCTCCCCATTTCCAGCTCACTAATCCCCTGACTCCCCCCCACAAACACATGGGGTCGAATATTTGCAGAAAGCAAAAAGTTGATAGTAATGTATAGAACAATAAAGCAATATTCTCAAAAAAATCTGTGACAGAAGGTGAACTCATATATTAATTAAGTGTATGAGTAGTTAGAATTTTTCTGCAGGTTTTAAGAGCTGCCAAGATAAAAACCAGCTATTATTACTAATAATCAATAAGTACCCTAACATCACAGAAATAGACTAAGACCCCACCCTTCCAGAAGTTGTTCAAGATGTTTCTTCTTTATTAATCTTATTTTCCTCTTTGGGGTTAAACAGAGCATTTAAATTGTGTTGAAAATATTATCAAATAAAACTTTATTAAAACCACAGACAATGGTCTGATCTTAGGAGGCAAGAAAGAACTGCAGCAGAATAATTAACTACTAATTTAATAAAAAATTTAAATGCGGGAGACACATTGCTGAACAAACTGCACAAATATTCAGTTACATTTTATCTTTTGGTGGAGTGATCCGATTTGTACTAAATTACTATGTGATTTATATTTTCCATTTCACCAAGTCATGAAAGATTCAACAGATAGCTGAATAAATTGTTTAAATATGCAAATCTTTGGGGCATTTAGTAATATTTCTCAAAGTATTCCATCTGAATGCTTCTTGCCTAGCTGTTGAAAAGCACATGAATCAAAAGAGGAGGTATACTGCATTTTAATTTACTATGTGTTTATTTTAGCTGCAGCAAATGCAGCTAAAATTCTCTTAGTCTAATTTTCTCCATGATCCTCAGAAAGATGTCACCCTTTTAAAATAAAGAGAAAATGAGTTCATTCCATCCTGGCAAAAATAGACAACAATGCTAAGATAGGAAATTATACAGTTACTTGTGGCTTGATTTACTAAGTGCCTGGGATTTCCACTTTAGTCAATAGGAGCTAAAAGTGTTTAGCCTTCCAAAATGACAAGTCATTATTGTATGTATCATTATACATTAATTTCTGCTAAATGGTCATAAAGTTGCATTAATTAACCAAAAAAACAAGCATGTCACAAATGATGAGCATTTCTTTTAGCATTTCTACCATTTAAGGACCCTTGCAACAGAAAATCTTGGAATGTTTATGCAATTTTAAGTTTTAATACAAAAGCAGCATACAAAAGTACTATTGCTGATGGTCAGATACACTGCTTGCCCTAGACAGCAGACAGCAGGAGATGGTGTGGCATGTGCAACCAGCTGGAGCCTTAGACAGGCCCATTCCATCTAGACCTCATTGGTGGCAGGATCATGCCAGATCACCCCAGAGGCACTGTAGAATACATCACTATCTGATGGCCCACAAATGCCATGGGGTGCTCCTTCAGGTGATCCAAAAGGATACCTGGCAGCCACCACTAAATCCCAGTAGCACTTTTAGTAGATGGAGTGGAGTTGACATTTACAGAGTCAGTTAGGAACTTGGGGATGTTCATGGATCCAACCTTGCTGTTTGAAAAGAAGGTTGGTGTAGTGGTCAACACTGCCTTCTATCAGCTGCATCTGATTTGCCAACTTCCTCCTTTCTTAAACTCAGCCAATCTGCCCATGCTGATCTGTGCTTTTGTAATCTCACAGATAAATTACTGCAATGTGCTGTTCCTTGAGCTGCCCTTGAAGACAACCAGAAATTGCTGCTGGTCCCCTGATGAATGGCTTCCAGTTCCGCCCTCCAGGTTGCATTGTTAATCCTTGATCCCAGGGTGTGTATGCAAAATCCTAGAGACCCCAGACAATGAGAACCTGTGGTTCTTCTGTGAGAGCAGGAAGGAAAGAACTTAGAGGGGGCAAGGCAGTTGACTCCTCAGAGAAGGCTGAGCCAAGGATGGAAATAGGAATAGGTATACTGTGCTAGACAGGTTAGTCTATTTCAGGTAGGTAGTAGGTTGGATCGAGGCAGGATCCAGAGATCAGCTAACCCTGTCTCCTGAGTCTGAGTCCAAGGGTGACTGGACTAGGAAAGTGTGGGAACTGAAAAGCTTGCATTTCCAGTATGTCTGTCAGTGTGGTAAAGGCAGTAGTAAAGGGACCAGATAACCAAGGATTTAGTTTCACAGACAAAATCAATCCACCTCTCTCAGCAGGAGAAACAGCCTGTCAGTTCTGTAACCCTTTGGGTGGATGTGACACTGTAATGTTTCTCAAGGGAACTGTGACCCTATTCAGCTATGAAAAGAGATAGACTTACACTAAATTATGTGCCAACCAAAATAAGCCTTGTAACCCTTCTGTGGAAGAAACAAAAATGTATTGCTGTTTTGTTTAAAAAAGGTGTTGGTGTAGGGCTGCCAAGTCAGCCCGGGGGGTGGGGGATCCCCCGCTAAAGTGGTTCCCGATCCGCCAGCCAGCATTCGGCCGGCAGGGGGAACCCCACCCCTGAAGTCGTCCGGCGAGGATGACGTAATGACGTCACCGGAAGTGATGTCGGCACGTTGGGGGCGTTGCCAGGGCGACGCTCTGGCAATCGCCCCAAAACTCTATGATACCATAGAGTTTTGGGGCGATTGCCAGAGCATTGCCCTGGCAATGCCCCCAATGTGCCGACGTCACTTCCGGTGACGATGCTGGGTGCACGCGCAAAGCGTGCGTGCCAGAAGAGACTCCCGGCAACAGGAAGACTCCCCCCCGCCGGTGAGTCCATAAGACTTGGCAACCCTATGTTGGTGTGAATACAAAGCATAGGCATCAACTTCAGGGGGGCTGGGGAGCTGGAGCCCCCCCCCCCTGAACTTTTCCAATAGGTGCTGAGCCTCCCCCGGGGACAACCAGCCTCAGACAGAGCCTTGCTGCTACCCTGCCCCCCACCCCATTTTGAAAGTGGAGGGTTTTCCCCCTCGCTTTCTGGGACTTCGGGTGGTTTGGGACTGGGAGGGAAGTCAGGGTGGGGAAGCTAAGCCCCAGCAGCCCTTAGTTCAATCTGGAGGAGCTGGAGCCTGGAGGCTGCACGTGTAGTGGCTTCACAAGCGCACCGGGGGGGGGGGTTAGTTTGCTCCCCAGGCCCCAGCATATGCAGCAGAGACTTGGAGCCCTGGGATGGGGGGAGGTGCACATTTAGATCAGCCTGAGCAAGCAGGGGGTCATTTAATGCAGTTTGCAACCTTAGTGTGACTGTTGAAGTAGGGTTGCCAGCCTCCAGGTGGGGCCTGGGGATCTCCCGCTTTTACAACTGATCCCCAGCTGACAGAGATAAGCTCCCCTGGAGAAAATGGCTGCTTTGAAGGGTGGACTCTGTGGCATTGTACCATGCGGAGGCTTCTCCCCTCCCCAAACCCCACCTTCTCCTGGCTCCACCCCCAAAGTCCCCAGGTATTTTCCAACCTGGACTTGGCAACCCTGTGTTGAAGCCATGACTTATTTTTCTCCTTCTTTCTCCCCTGTTCTATTCTGTTTTGTTGTTTTACTCCTATTTTTAATTTGTTCTCAATTTGCTTCTGTAGCAAAAACCCAAAATCCGAACCAACCAAGAAGGAGGCACTCAGACACCAGGAACAGAAGAAGCCGATTTATTGGTACCAGGCTCGGCCTGAATGAAAAAATCCTTCAGAACAAAATTGCCGAGCCCCATTTTCATCAGGGCTCAATCTTTTTAAACTAAGGGGTGGGGTGTGTCTCTATTTTATTTTACTTGGGTCTATATATCCTTGATTGAGAACAGTTGATTTTTTTCATGGTAGTGAGGGAGGCTGCTTCAACCACTCATGAGCTCTTCTTTCAATTTCAATTTCATTTTTAAAAGGTAAGCCCATCTGCATAAACAAGATTTGGGGGTGGGGGGACACATGCATATCAGAGGCCTTTTAAAATTTCCTTTTGTCCTGTATGCAGCCCAGAAAGAAATGTGCACTCTGTACATGTTAATGCTGTTCATTTTGCTGTTACTTAAAATGGTGTGGTACCGTTTCAAAGTGACAACTAACTGGTATATATAAAAAGAATGACAGGATTGCCCATTGGAAACAATGGGAGAGGCTTGAAGGCCCATTGGAGATAATGAGAGCCAGGAATGCCAATTGATTTGCATGGGCTCCACTGAAATACACTGCAGCACAAAAAAAGTTGCAAAGAAAATGTGGCATGGTTTTTCCATTAAGGTCTTAGGGTCCAGATAGGCTACTCTGGGACTGGAATGACAGCCCCCAGAGTGGAAAGACAGTCCCTAGGAAGAGTATCTGTGCTCTGGTACTGGAATGACGGTCCCCAGAGTGGAATGATGATCCCTAGCAATAGAATCTGTGCTTTATTAGTTGTTGCGAATTTTCCAGGCCATATGGCTGTATGGCCATGGTCTTGGCATTGTAGGATCTGATGTTTCGCCAGAAGAAGAAGAAGAAAGAAGGCCTTGACACACCTTCTCACCTTGACACAGAGAGTACTTCATCTTTCTGTGTTATACCTCTGAGGATGCCAGTCACAGCTGCTGGTAAAATGTCAGGTCCTACAATGCCAAGACCATGGACAAACAGCCCAGAAAATCCACAACAACGAATGAACTCTGGCTGTGAAAGCCCTCAGCAAGAATCTATGCTGTGGGACTGGAATTTATTTATTTATTTATTTATTTCGATTTATATCCCGCCTTGCCAGAAACCGGCTCTAGGCGGCTAACAACATATTTATAAATACAAAGTTAAAACATCATTATAAATACAAAGTTAAAACACATAAAATTTCATTGAATCACATTAAAAGCTAAGCAATCAGTTACAGATGGTAGCAAATACAGAACCCCAGATCAAGCACCAGTTGCCTATGTTATTTCCCGCCAGGAGACTCCCACCTCAGGTGTTCTGGTGGCAATTTCACCTTGCCACCTACTAAGGGCCATTCCCTCCGGTGGCGGCCCCAAAGGCCTGGCAGAAGAGCTCCGCTTTGCAGGCCCTGCGGAACTGCAAAAGATTTCGCAGGGCCCTGATGTTCTCCGGGAGCTCGTTCCACCAGTAGGGGGCCGCCACCGAGAAGGCCCTGCTCCTTGTAGTTGTCAACCTGGCCTCCCTCAGGCCCGGGAGGGTCAGGTGATTGACAGGTCACAGAGTGGATTGACAGGACCGCCCCTGGGAATGACAGGACAGACCCTGGGAATAAAGAAACAAGAAAGCCATCTGCAGTGCAACAGCCCAGTTATTATCAAGGGCTTGTTAATGGGAACATATTTCACTTTCCCTAAAACAACTACATTAGCTGCCAGTTTGTTTCAGAATTCAATCCATGGTGCTGTCTATGGCCTTTAAGGTCCTTCACAGCAAAAGTCCCACATATTTAAAAGATTGTCTGTTCCCATCTGCCCCCATGTTCCAACTACAGTTCTCAGGCTGCCACTTGCTGGCTGGTCCCACAATTAAGTTAGCTCCACTGTTAATCAACCAGAACCTGTTCTTTTTTTTTGGGGGGGGGGGAGGTGAGTAATTTGTGTGTGTATGCCTGAAAGTCATGGTTGACTTCTAGCGACCTCAAGTGGGGCTTGGATGTTTCAGAGAGATTGCTTACTATTGCCTGCCTCAGTGTCCTGGCCCTGGTATTCCTTGGAAGTCTCCCTTCCAAGTATTTGCTGGCGTCGGCCCTGCTTTCTTCCAGGGTCTGACAAGATTGGGCTTGCCTGGGCTACCCAGGTCAGGGCCAGAGCCTGTTCCTTTTGTAGTGTAGCTCCTTCTTTTTGGAATGGGCTTCTTGATGAGGTAAGTGGGGCACTATGATTAGAAATTCCAAGTGGTGTTGCAAGGCCATTTTATACGTCAGGGCTTTTGGTGTTGCATACACTGTAGGTAAGGTATTTTATAAGGGGGAGGCAGGTTATTAGGGGTATTATTTATGTTTTAAATTGCAATTTGTAAGCTGCAAGGCCACAGGAAAACTGAGAAGTTTTAATGTATGCTTTTATCACTTCCAATGTCAAGAATCAAAAAGTTCATTGATGTTTGCATTTAGAGCCCTTCTTAGAAATACCACTTGTGCTATTTTCAGAGAGAAATTTCTTCATCAAACAAATAATTGCATACACACATACTTACATAACCTACTTGCAAGTGGGGTGTAATGGCAAACAGTCCCTTCTTACTGGACTACACTTGTTTGCCCCTGAGTGAAATATACCAGTAGCTGCTAGAGGAGTGGTTTATGTGAAGTATTGTTTTTATTTCTCTGTTTCTGAATCACCTTCTGATTTATTTCTTGTTATGTACTGACCATGCGGTCGCCATGTGCTCCCTTAATTGCGACCGCATGGCCAGAGCACATGGCCAGAGCATGGCCAGAGCACATGGCCAAGAAACTACCTGAGCTTCAGCCAGGTAGAACAAAGGCCAGGTGGATTCAAACCGGCCACCAATCCTGTACCTAGGTTTCTCCGAGGGAACCTATGAGATGTAAATAGACTTATAATAGCCTATCAGGCCAGTTGGGTGAGGTCAGGGGATTGTCCCTGACCAGCATAAAAGGAGGGCTTCGAGCCCTGGGTTGTATGCTTCATCCAGACCAGCAATAAAGATCATGCTGTTTCACTGTTCCACGGACTCCCGACTTATCACTTCTTTAAGTGATTCTCATGTTTTTGCACATATCTTCCTGTGTTGTTATATGCTTTTAAATATTCTACTCTCAGGTTTACGTTCATTGCCAATAGTACCTTTGAAGAAAACAATCTGATTTTCCAGGTTTTCATATAATCAGAGAATAAGTCTTCAGACTTCTGCCTGATAATCTTGAACATTAATGTCTGTTTCTTGAAAATATTTCGAATTATTTAAATGTAGTATTATATAATGAGAGTAGACATAGTGAGTATATCACCTACGCACAAGTCAATAAAAAGAATAACATTTCATAGACCAAGAACTGGCAAGCACATGACCCATGGAAGTCCTTTGTGTGGTTCTCATTATTGATTTAGATTCATTCACAATCATTACTTTCATCAGAATTACTATTATTAATTAGTATATGTTTTTATTTAGAAAAACAGTAGCAAAGTACCAATGGAGCACAAGAACAGCACAAGCTTTGCATGTGTACAACTGTAGCTATTGTTCCATTACTTGCACTCAACCTGAAACCTTTTTGGTAAACAATAATGAAGAAATTTTTCTCTGAAAATAGCACAAGTGATATTTCTAAGAAGAGCTCTAAATGCAAACATCAATGAACTTTTTGATTCTTGACATGGGAAGTGATAAAAACATAGATTAAAACTTCTCAGCTACTATACTGGGGACAAAAGAATGCACTCTCTGTGGTAGAAACACAGCATTAATCATATTGGATAGCACTCAAAATGGCATTTTAAAAATTTCTTTGCATTCACTGAGCTCTCTGTTGTGTAAAATAAATTGCTGTAGTAGCTACAACAATGTATTATTTCCTTTTAAATTGTTATTAGCTTTTAAATGAAATATATACTCAGCATATAAAACATACTCAAAAAATCTTAAAATAATGTATATATTGAATAGAATATTACAAAGTTTTGAATAATTACAGTGCAGCAATCAGTCTAAGATTATAGCCCACTCTTCACTACCCAAAGGAGTCTCAGAGAAGCTTACAATTGCCACCCCTTACTCTCCCCACAACAAACACCTCATGAAGTAGGTGGAGCTGACAGTGTTCTGAAAGAACTGTGACTGACCCAAGGACACCCAGCTGGCTTCACATGGAGGAGTGGGGAATCAAACCTGGTTCTCCAGATTAGAGTCTACCACTCTTAACCACAACACAATCTGGCTCTCAAAGAGTACTGTGACTAATGAATTTAACGAAGCATAAACTTTCATGTGTAAGAGCCTGATTTTTCAGAAGCATGAAGATAGTGTGTGTGCATGTATGCTGTTGGAATATGCAAGGTCTATTGTGCACAGATAAATAAAATGACAAGAACATCCTGCAGGGGACAGCAGAGGGGACAACTAACTGGCATAGAGAGATTAGGGACTTCCTACTATTTTTAAATAGTCTCCTTCCTGTCTCCTGATTGGATCAACTGGGGGTTTTCCTGTTCCTGCTGAGAACTGTTTTTCTACTAACAGAAGGGGTAATTTCTGCCAATTGCCCCCTCCTGCTCCAGAGCTCTACTTGCCTTTGCTGTTCCTGAGAGTCCCCCTGTTCTCCAGGAGCAGCATTTAGGGGCTGATTAGTGGGCTGTAGCAAAAGAGAATTTAGTCTGGATCCAAACCATTTTCTTGAGGCTATTTAAATTTAAATAAGGTCTATCTACAGGGAAGATCAAATTTCTCTGTCTGATCATGCTGCTTGCTTTGGTTATCACCTTGTCTATAACACAGTGACCAAATGGCTTTTGCATCTAAGATGCTTTCAGACAGTTCTTCCTTGGCATTTGTTTTGCATCATATATTTGATTCTGGTTGGACACAGAAGAAACATTTAGCTCTGTGCATTGTGACACAGGATAAGCCAATGTTTATAGATACTGAATGCAGGCCTGTAGCCACGAGGGGGCCCACAAGGGAAATGTCCCCTCCTGAATGTGCCCTGCTTTTTGTTTTCCTTTCCCCTTTGCTTCCCAGTGAGGCATGAGCCAAGCCAGAGCCTCGTGAGTGTGGCAGAGAAGCAGAGGAAGCGGGCTGGAGGCAGGCACAGGTGCAGCCACTGGAAAGGGACAAAGCCTGGCCAAGGGTCACACACGCCATGGGTGGAGCAAGGATGTGGGCACCTTTGGAGAGGACACTACCATGATGGAGCCCTTCTTTGCCAAAGTGAGTGGGGAAGGGCTCCCCAAGCTGGCTTCCTTGGGAGTCAGCCCCCAGTGGAGGGCAAGGTGCATTCTTGTGGAGTGCACACTGCATGGGACCTGCCTCCTGGACACTTGACACCTCTGCATATGGAGGGATGGGATCTCCCCCTCTCCTCCTCTGTCTCTCTACTACCAAATGAGTTACGTGGTCACTGGGAGATAGGGAACTTTGGTTTTAAACAAAATATATTATCAGAACAAAGTTTGAGTCCAGTGGCACCTTTAAGACCAACCAAGTTTTATTCAAGGTATAAGCTTTCATGTACAAGCACCAGGGCTCCGTTTGGGCCGGGGCGCGCCGGAGCGCCGCTCCGGGAGAGAGGAGGCGGGGGGGCGGGCACTTAAGAAAGCCCCGCCCCCCCGCTCGCTCTTCCCAGGCTGCGGCAGGCCGCTCTGCCGCCGCCGGCCCCTTCCCTTGCCCCCCCCAGTCAGTGTTCCCGGGGCTGGCGGCACTCCGCCAGCCCCAGGCAGGAGAGGCCCCTTTCCTCCCCCCTCCCCCTGCTCCCGGGGCCGTGGCAGAGCGCCGCTGGCCCCGAGAAGCCCTTTCCCTCGCCCCTCGTCAGTGTTCCCGGGCCGGCGGCGCTCCACCGGCCCAGGCAAAAGAAGCCCCTTCCTCCCCCCCTCCCCCTGGGGCCGCGGCAGAGCGGTGCTGGCCCTGAGAAGCCCCTTCCCTTGCCCCCTCGTCAGTGTTTCTGGGCCGGTGGCGCTCCGCCGGCCCGGGCAAAAGAAGCCCCTTCCTCCCCCCTCCCCTTGGGGCCGCGGCAGAGCGCCGCTGGCCCTGAGAAGCCCTTTTCCTCCCCCCTCAATACTTCCTCCCTTCCTTCCTTCTCTCTCTCCCCCCACCTACCAACTTACCTTCCTCTTCCTTCCTTTCCCCCTTCCTTCCTTTCCCCCTTCCTTCCTTCCTTCCTTCCTTCCTTCCTTCCTTCCTTCCTTCCTTCCTTCCTTCCTTCCTTCCTTCCTTCCTTTCTTCTCACTTTCTCTCCCCACCTACCTACCTACCTGTTCCTTCCCCTCTCCCTTCCTTCCTTTCTTCTCTCTCTCTCCCCCACCTACCTACCTACCTGTTCCTTCCCCTCTCCCTTCCTTTCTTCTCTCTCTCTCCCCACCTACCTACCTACCTGTTCCTTCCCCTCTCCCTTCCTTTCTTCTCTCTCTCTCCCCCACCTACCTACCTACCTTCCTGTTCCTTCCTTTCCCCGTCCTTCCCCTCTCCCTTTCTTCCTTCCTCCCTCTCTCCCCCCTTCCTTCCTTCCTTCTCTCTCTCCCCCCACCTACCTACCTACCTTACTGTTCCTTTCTTCCTTCCTTCCCCCCTTCCTCCCTCCTTCCTTTCTTTCTTCTCTCTCTCTCCCCCACCTACCTACCTTCCTTCCTGTTCCTTTCCTTCCTGTTCCTTTCCTTCCTTCCCCCTCCCTCCCTTCTTGCCTTCTGACACACTCCCGATGACGTCATCACTTCCGGTGACGTCAGGGGGTGTGGCATATGCAAATAAGTTATGCTAATGAGCTCCTGCACCTCTTTTTTTACGAAAGGACCCCTGACAAGCACACTTTTTCAGATACAGTGAAACAGAATTTCGTCAACCATTATATATTAGAAGAGAGAGGGTGAAGGGTGTAAGTTGTCAGGAAAGGCCAATTAGAGTAAAGACAAAGACGGAAATAAAAATGGAAATTACCAGTCCATCATACAGGTATTATATAGGTATTTTTTTTTCTGCCGCTTCAGACCAACACAGCTACCCACTTGAATCTATAAAAATGGATTATCATTTAACCTTCTTTGTAGAATGATGCCCTACTTCATAGCTCATTTATAATAAAATAAATGAATAATGATGTGTGCACCACCATTGTACTTATTTGCCCGCCCCCAATAAAAATTTTCTGGCTATGGGCCTGGCCTGAATGCTTTGTTTCTCAGTTTCTGATATGACCATACAAGCATCTATTTGTTTCATGTCACATGTCTGGATTACAGTTAAACTCCACAATCTAATTTTTATTATGTGTATTTTTGCTTCAGCTGCTGAAGGTTGATTACATTGATTTTGTTCAAGATTGCTGCTTAAGGGAAACTAGATGACATAGGGGATTTGTAATAAGATGCAAAGACTTCTAGCTTCAGGCAATCTGCTGCCACATGATAGCTCTTTAGAAAGTTAAAATATGAGGAAAATTGTTCAGTTCCTAGTAAAAATGTATTAGGAAAGCAACCACCACAAATTTGTAATATCTGATATACTTTCATGTCTAGGGAAAGACACCCGGTAGGTTGTTGCAGTTATAGGATGGTGTAGTCAGGCAGTAGTTGGCCAACCTCTGGTAATTCTCATGGGAGAACTTATTAACTCCAGTGATAGCTGACATTTTGGTCCAGTGGCTCTTACGCTGAGCAAGTTTGCCCACCCCTGAACTATCTAAAAGCAACAGTGGTGTAATACCAATTAAATTCTGTTCAGTTTATTTTGATACAACTCAAAAAGTATTAATAAAAACAATAAACCTGCCACGTACAATACCAAGACCAGTAAAAAAGATGTATATATGCCATTATATTTCAACATTTCAAAAGTTTCACGCACATTTCACAATAGAAGGGGTTAGTTATTTGAAGACTTAACCATCTGTTTTCATATTGCCCATGCTATTAAATTTTCTTTTGTTAAATTATGAGTAATTTCTTTAGAGTCTGAAAGGAGGAGGGAAGTATTGAATTGTTCTGATCTTCTTGGGGAATTTCTTAAGATCAACATAATATATTGGAAAGGTATATCATTATAGTGGGGACGGTGTAATAATACGTGATCAAATGTTCCAATGTTTCCTGTATGACAAGGACAAACCCTTTGGGAATAAGGAATGTGAACATATCTGCCTTCTAGAAAAGCTGAGGGCAAGGCATTTAAATGTGCCAAACAGTGCTTTGAAATCTCTAAGACACTGTGGTAGCCTCCTGACAGAAAATTCTTAGTATGGTGCATTACAGTAGGGTACCGATGAAACCAGGTCCTATCAGATTGAAGGGCCAGGTTCCAGATCTGTTGCTTAATTATCTTTTTGGCTTTCTGAAAGCCTAGATTTAACAAGAATGGGGGGGGGGGAGAAGACATTCTCTTGTAATTTTTCTTTGACAGTTCTCAGCCAGCTTGAATGGTGGTTATCCACAAGAATAAGGGGAGATAGTTCCTGAGGGGTGCAATTTTGTTTTAACTGATTGGTGGTCATTTGAACCCACATGCATGCCTCCAGTGGAAAATGCCAATTAAATGACACATAGTAGTGAACAAATGTCCAAGAAGAACTCTTCTTCAGGCTAGATGTTCAGTCAAATAAGAGAATGCTATCTATCTATCTATCTATCTATCTATCTATCTATCTATCTATCTATCTATCTATCTATCGCCGAGGACAGATTAGAGTTCTGCCGCAACAAGCCGGGGCAAACTGCCCCGCAGCGCGGTGTTCAGACACTGCCGCAAGGAAGCCGCCCGCAGCGTCCACACTGCGGGCAGCTTCCGGCGGCGGCAGAATGCCTCGCGGCTCCGCCCACCCACACACGTTCACACCCGCCGGAAGCAAGTGGAACGTGCGCGCAGCTGCCGGGACACCACTTGGAAGTGGTGCCTGGCTGCTGCGGGAGGAGCGCGCCGTCAGACGAGGTGAGTCCGGGGCACCTCTGCGGGGCAGATGTGGCAGTCTGGATGCCCGCTCTGCCTCCGCTTTTAAAGCGGAGACAGAGCAGGCCAGACTGCCAGTCTGTCCTCAGCCTGCCTATCTATCTATCTATCGATCTATCTATCTATCGATCTATCGATCTATCGATCTATCGATCCACCCACCCACCCACGTATTATTTGGCATGCCATATGACAACAGTTAACTATAGTTACCAGAAAAATGGGGTTTATAAAACTAGTTAGCTTTAGGCAACTGTGATTCTGAACCATAGCAGGAGGGGTTGATAGTAATGGTACAGAAAGTTCAAATATCACAGTGGGAAGTCTCATGGATGCACACTTGACACATGAGTAGCCATAGCAGCACCTAACAGACTCATGTCGCAGGCCTAAGCAGAGTTATGATTTCAATGAACAGCACTTACAATTGAAAAGTCTGGTGACTGATTTCAGGCAAATATAAAGATGCACACTCAGATTACAATGTTCTAGTATAACATCCCTCAGATACTATATTTTCCTTTAGGTATGATCAGTTATTGATCAAGAAAAACAACAACAAATACTATTCATAAAACTGTTTATTTTGCATGACCATCTTAGTAACATATGAGAGCAAACAGAAACCCCAAGCCAAATAATGCAATTATCTTAGCAGCATCAGATCTATTGAGATTTTAATAGCACTGCAAAGCTGATGGATTTGTGCACTAATTTAGTACAAGTAGAATAACACTAATTCCAATTAGGTCAACTATTAGCATCCTTCTGAGGAGCCTCCTCCTGTTCTTTTTCATTTGTTGTGTCTAATAGCCACTTTATCCAGCAGCCGTGTTTCCACCATGTACACTGCATCTGTCTCGTGAAACAGAGCTAGACCAGTGTACTGGTTAGAGTGTGAAACTGTGACCTGGGACAACTGGGTTGGAATCCTTGCTCGGTCATGGAAATTTGCCAGGTGACTTTGAGCCTGTCATAATCTCTCAGCTGAATCTACCTCATAAGGTTGATGCTGTAAGGAGAAAAGTGGGATATAAATTAAAAATAATCATAATACCATGAATGGGTGTGGCTACCTGGCAGGTATCCAACATATGTTTACAGATACCCACCTCCCCTACAAACATTATGATGCTTATCACATGCAAGACAGTTGTTTCCCATACCATTACTGATCTGAATTAGCTTTTATCCACTAATTCCAGCCTTGACTATGCAAACTAGATAGTACATTCAGGGTGCCTGGTGTAAACAGATCTTGCAATTACCCTCTTTTTAAAAAGTTTACTTAGATCACTGGTAAGGTACTCCATAAATCATACCTAAAATTGCTTATAGCTACTGTAATGATTTCATGTTTTGGTATGTGTGTTTCTTTAAATGTTTAGTTTGACTGCAGTAATATAAGGAAAGTGATAGAGGGAGATGAGTGTGATGTGATTAGCTGATGAGAGAGAATGTGGGAGGAGGGATGTCTCGGAGGAGATTCTGTATGTTTTAGAGAGATGAGGAAAGAGTTTTTGAGTCTGTATGGCCGAATAAGCAGTTGGAGTCTATCCTGTGTCGCTAAGACAAACTGTTTAGCCTGTGTGGCTAATTAGAGAAGCAGGGTTCAGCCTGAGTGGCTAAGGCTGTTATAGTGGAGTTTTGGTGTTTTGAGAGACAGTGTGTGATGCCCAGTTATATTTATAAGTTCCTTTCTTCAACAACAGTTCAAAATACCAAGAAACATATTTTATTCTTATATAAATAAATCATTATTTATTTAAACTTATCCCAGCAGTCAGAACAGTCCTTTCTCAGGGCCACATAGTCCTCTGAAGTGCCCAGACAAAGGGTCATTCTACCATAATAGAGAAATCTGGATTTCTTAATTCCTGGTGGCAGCAGGAATCTACCAAGTTCATGTGAACATAGTGTGTTTTAAAGGAAAAACCGTCTCTCCAATAAAAAGGACGTCACAGCTACAAATTTTGTAAATATAATATAAATGCATATTCTATCCAGTATTCATTACCAGTCTAAGCTGTTTCTGACATGAGAACCCTAGTCTCTGTTTCCCTACTGGAACTAGCTTCTTATGTTTTTGCTTTAAAGGCTTTTTCAAAGACAAGGCTGTAGACCAAAACCCACTCAAGGGAAGCAGTCAGCCAGCAAAGAGAGTAACCACCTGCTTCCTTCTTTCTCAGAGTAAGCAGGAAGAGCTTTTTAGAAGGCATTAGAGAGAATTCTAGCAGTCCAGAAGCCTGTTTTTCCTTTTGTTTGGTGTCTTTTAATGACTGGATACCAGCCGCCAAAAAGGTGGCTCTTGAAGCTTGCCTACAGCCTGCAAAACCTGCAAATCTGAATAAATAAAATAACTAATCTGATCCCAAGTACCACTTGAGGTTGTAGGCATCATTGTTCTACTTTCCCTTCATCCTTCTTCTAGTTTATACTTTGCTTATGCACTTGTTTTGAAATTCTCACTGTGACACAGACTTCAAACATATTTTTTTACTTGAGAATGAACAGTAAAACTGTCAAGTGGATTCATAGCAAAATAATAGCATAAACAAATACAAAAAGAAATATGATATGGTTGCCAACCCTTTACAGGTTTTTAATTTATTGCTAATTACTTAACTGCTTAAAGTACTCAATAAAACATCTGCATTGGGGAGCTAATCAAGAAGATCAGACATTCTGTTAAGCAAATAGCATACAATAATTATATTTTCAAAAATTATCTCAAGTACATAGAACATCTTCTGGCAAGAGAATCTTCTACCATCCAACAAGCTCTGTTACAATCCACATCTATCTTCTTTACTACACAACTTGTTTTCATTTCAATGGTACATGCATAAGAGAAGTGATCACTGCATAGAAACAACATCAGTAACTTTATTTCCAAAACTGTCCTTAGCAGTGAGAAGGATAAAAGAATTACTGAGATGAAAGAATAACTGAAGGCCAAACAAGTGAGGCCCAACAAGCAAGGACGACATAAATATGGCAGGGCTTCTTATACTGATTAGGGAGAAATGTGTGTTGACTAGTCCAGGATGTACAAACTGAAAACAACTAGTATGAGATAAGCAGGACAGAGGCTAAAAAATTGATGAGGCAAAGCCATTACGAATGTATTGAATGTAGTTGCAAGCTATGTATCGGGTCTTTTTCAGCCTGAGTGTGAGGGAGACCTCTGCTGCAGTAGAATAAACAACTGATTCTTTCTGACCAATTTTCTCTATTTACCACTGGCAGGAGTTGAACAGGGCTCCTACAACTGAGGGAGCAAGGGTATCTTTCTTACTTAACGTGTAGCATCAACTGCTCCTTACAGCGAGGGCCCTTGAGGCAAATCATAATAGCAACGATTTACGATAGCTTTTCAAGGTCTAATCAGCAAGTCAAACAATCCATTTTAAGCTTGCACTGCTGCACAGTTCTTGCTATGAAAATAGACTCTTAAAACAGGTCTAATGGATAAATAAACCTTAGAGCCTCAAACCTCCGCAGTAAGCATCTATACTGGCCACTGCCACCGTTCCTACTACAGCATTATACCTATGGGACAGATCCAATAATTGGACAGATTAAAAATTATTTCCACTTTATTAAAAATATGAGTAAACAAGAGGGGGACCCACAAGAATTCTATCTCTGTCTTCTCTCCTCCATATTCCTGTTGGCATCAGTTGTTTTTCATCCCTCTGTATGTTCCCCATTCCAGCTTCCTTTCCCTGAATTGTCCTGTTATTCCATCTCATCTCCTTCTGCCCACTTGTATTTCCCTATAGTCTCCTCCCCAATAGGGTAGCTCCTTTTTCCCTCTGATATGGAGAGTGACTAATCAGTGGGTGGAATTAGACAAGCCAGCTCCAGCTGCCCCTCTACACCAGCTTTTTTTGGGGGTGGGTGGGTTAATATCTGCATTTCTATTAACTTATGTGTGATGTACCCCCAAATTAATTAGATTTTTCTGCAAATGTAGATATTCATCAGGGGTTGCAGAACATTATATCATAGCTGTAGTCAGACCCATTGTGAGGATTTGTCTATCCACAAACAACTAACCTTCAATTATTAAATAAATAGGTACTGGGTGATTTGGATTGAATGGAAGTTATGGTTATGTGACTCAATGGTTTGAACATATTTTGAGAAGCAAAGAAAGTATTTAACTAGAAGTAGTATTGTGTAACTGAGGTAACTACTGTGGTATTTACGAATTATGAT
Organism: Lepidodactylus listeri; assembly: GCA_029233225.1. Classification (NCBI taxonomy): domain Eukaryota; kingdom Metazoa; phylum Chordata; class Lepidosauria; order Squamata; family Gekkonidae; genus Lepidodactylus; species Lepidodactylus listeri. The sequence continues at coordinate 107,992,807 of JARCFY010000001.1, read as the reverse complement.
ATTTTGAACCATCTACAAAGTATTGTTGAAGCTTAGTTTCTTAGAGATTCAGTTCTTAGTAAGAGGATTGTTTGTCTTGGAGATTTCTTTTTTTTTTGTAAATAACATTTTTTTATTTTTTTAAAACATTAACATTTAAATACTGCACACACTATGATAACAACATCATTTTCTTATACATATTCAAATTTAAACAGTTGACTTATACTGAAAAAACCTTAATATCTAAAACTACTAACCTAACAAACTTACTAATAACTTAAAATCTTAAACTCTTATATAACCAGTTCAACAATTGTACATTTGTTCCTTCTTCCTTAATAAAATACAATATTTCTATATTTTGTAGGAATTGCAAATTGCTCTGAATGATGTGCACTCATATAATCAAAAAATTCAAACCATTTGTCTAAAAAATTATTATTCCCCTTGGGGTTCTCCATTAGCAATATTTGTGTTGCCAATTTATCTGAAACTAAGATATCCCAAATTTTGACTTTCCATTGCTGCAATGTGGGCGCTTTTGGAGATTTTCACTTGGATGCGATAAGAGTTTTTGCCGCCACTAACAACAAAGCAACCACTTCGAGCTTTTGTTTGGTAACAGGGGCTTTTGGCCAATAGTTAAGCAATAATGATTCGGGTGTATTGGGTAAATCAAATGTCGTGATTTTTTTTATTTCCTCAATTATTGTTGTCCAAAATGATTTAATTTTCGGGCAATCCCACCAGCAATGAAGCAACGTTCCCTTCATTTGACATTGCTTCCAACACAGTGGTGTAGGTTTAAAATTGCTTTTAAATAAGCGTTCAGGAGTGAGATACCACCTTGATACTATTTTGAATTGTTGGAGTTGCAAGTTTGTGATTTTACAATGCAAAATTGGTGAAGCCCAAATGGTTTCCCACTGAATAGAGGTGAAATCTGTGCCGCAGTCTTTATGCCAGGCTTTTTGAATTGAGGAAACCTTGGTCCATTTCTTTTCATTTAATTGCTCATATATTATAGCCATCAGCCCCTTATTAGAAAATTGTTGTTTCTGAACAAATTTTTCAAACAAAGTCAATGATCTATCTAATTCAGAAGCTTTACTTAGTTCAGTATATAGCGAATGAAGTTGTTGGTATTGCATCCAGTCCAATTTAACCTTATACTTAGATTCAAGCTGTTGACGTGTACACAGTTTACCGCCTTGCGTAAAGTCACTAATTCTAAAAAATCCTTTATTTTTAATCTCTGATAAAAATGTTGCTGCACATCCCGGTGTAAACCAATTTTGGCCAAAAATCGAAGTGATAGGGGAAACGCCCGGTGATAAAATCTGCCTATACTTATTCCACAAATCTAGGGTGTATTTCAAAAAGGGATTATTAAAAACTGTGCGTTTTTGGTATTGTAAAGTATTCCAAAGGTATTCATGCAGGAACAAAGGCTTAAGTTCCAGTTGTTCAATATAAACCCAAGATTTATCGCATTTTGGGTTGGCATAATAATTAATGTTACTTAGCTGAGCAGCAGCATGATAGTGTTCTAAATTCGGTAAGCCAAGCCCACCTTTTGATTTAGGTTTCATTAGTGAAGAGTACTTAATCCGTGCTCGTTTGCCTTCCCACAAAAAAATTGTGAATCAATTGGCGCCAATGTCTGAGGTCGTGCATAGGTAGAGAGGACGGCAAATTTTGAAACAAAAATAAAAATTTCGATAAAATCACTGATTTAATCATTAATTTTTTTTCACTCAACGTAAACTTAACAGCTTCCCAGTCCTTCAGTTTGTTTTTTAAATATTTTGACAACGGGTCATAATTACATAAGTAAAGATTACTTATATTTATTGGGATTAAAATTCCAAGATATCGCCACTTCTTGATTATCCATTTAAATGGATATTCCCTTTGTAATTTTTCTTTAAGGCTGGCCGGGATATGCACTGGGTATATGTCCGATTTATTATAGTTAACCGTGAATCCTGAAATTTCTCCAAACCGTTTTAGATGCCCCATAATAGCTTCCAGATCCTTTTCTGGACGCATAACATAAAACACTATATCATCCGCATACAAGCTGACTTTGTATTTCTTATTTTGGATGCATAGTCCCTCAATACCTGGGTCAGTTCTAATGGCAGATACTAATGGTTCCACAGACAGTGCGAACAATAAAGGCGATAAAGGGCAACCCTGCCTAGTGCCCCTGGTTAAAATTAAATCATTAGACCTATAGTGATTGACACAAATTTGAGCAGTTGGACAATTGTACAGAGTTCTGACCGCCTGGCAAAAAATTGGACCAAACTCCATTCTTACTAACAGTTCGTGTAAATATGTTGGTTCTACCCTGTCAAAAGCTTTATCAGCGTCTGTTGACAGTAATAACGAATTAAGTTTGTTCTGCTTACAGTGATTGATAATATTTAAAGTTTTGCGTATGTTTTCATTGATGGTCCTACCTGGTATGAATCCATTTTGGTCAATATGGATATAAGAGGCAATTATTTTATTTAATCTGTTTGTAAGAAGGGAAGAAAATTTTTTAAAATCATGATTTAATAACGAAATGGGTCTGTAAGAACTAGTTAGTGTCTTATCTTTGCCAGGTTTCAGTAAAACAATTATTCTAGCCTCAGTCCATGACTGGGGCATTTGGCCCTCAAACAGCACTGAATTTAGAGTGTTAGTAAGCTGGTTAACTATTATAGGTAAAAACTTTTTATAGAACTCAATTGGAAATCCGTCCCTACCAGGGGTTTTGTTATTTTTTATTCTGTTAACAGTATCTGTCACCTCCTGAAGAGTAAAGGGAGTTTCCAAAAAATTCTGGTGTTCCTTAGACAGTTTTATGTCAAAATTTGTAGAATCAAAATATTCTAATATTCGAGTCTTGTTTGGGTTAGTAGTCTTGTATAAATTTTGGAAAAATTCGTAAAATACGTCACTGATTTCTTTGGAAGTATTTTTCAAATTGCCATGTTTATCTCTGATTATTGGTATCAAAGATGAAGCGGCTTTTTTTCCCGCTCTATGCTTTAAATTTTTTATAAATTTTGGTGTTCTAGTAATATATTTTTGTTTTAAAAATAATATATTTTTCTGTGTTTTAGAAGTTTCCAATAAATCTAGTTTTTTTCTTTCTAAATTCATTTTTTTCAAATATTTTTTCCCTCCATATTTCATGTGTTTTAGTTCTAAAGTTTTTATATTTTCTAGTAGTTCACTATCTTTTGTCTTTCCTTCTTGTAGTGAGAAGCTGTTGAAATGCAGTGGCCTCGGATTACTGCCTTAAAGGCGTCCCATATGTTCTTTGTGGAGGCTTCACAACTTGTGTTATGTTGAAAATATTCTTTTATCTTTTCGGAAATATGCTCGCAAATCAACTCATTCTGCAGCAACAGCTTGTTTAGTAACCAGTTTGGGCCTTTACCATCATTCTGTGCTTTTGTAAAGTTCCCAAAAACCCAGGCGTGATCTGACATAACACTACTACCCATGTCTGCGTCAATAAATTTTGTTAATAAAGCTTGAGAAATCAATATATAATCGATTCTTGTATATATTTTATGAGTATATGAATAATAAGTGAATTGTTTAGCACCAGGATTTAGTGTGTGCCACAAATCAAGTAAATTATGGTGTTCAAAAACTTGTGCCAGCTCTGTCAAATTGGTTAAGGTCATCTTCTTTTTTTTCAAAGGTTTTACATATGTTCTGTCCAACTTAAGATCAACTATATGGTTCAAATCACAGCCTATAATCAATTCTCCTTGTTTAAAATCCATTAATTTGTCCAATGTGTCTTTAATAAATGCTATTTGATTTTCATTGGGGGCATAAATTGAGGCAATGGTGAATTTTTCACCATTTAAGGTTCCCTTAATAAAAATATATCGACCTTTGGGATCTGATTTGATTTGTGTACAATGAAAAGGAAAAGTTTTTGAAATCAAAATTGCCGTACCTCTCGCCTTTGATGAACCCGCCGCGTGGTATTGTTGTGAAAACCATTTTGATTTAAGAACATAGTTACTGGAGCTTTTTAAGTGCGTTTCTTGAATGCACAAGACACTAGGGCGTTCTCTAGACCAAAATGTTGAAATCCTGTGTAGTTTTGTTCTCTGGTTCAGCCCTCTAGCGTTCCAAGAAACACATTTAAATTGGTGAGTCATACAATATACTTACAAACACTCAACTTAAAACTTTCTAACAAGAGGTGTGCTGCACAACTGCACACCTCTAACTCTAACTAAATCACCTTGTTACTTATAACAAGGTAAGCCTCCAGGGCTTCCTGTAAAGGAAGTGTAAGGGATGACCAAATTAGTCTCCCTACCTGAGGTTTTTCTACTCTCCTACTTGGGGGTATCTCTAAACCACCCTGTCTACTACTTAATCTTAATTATACACTCAGCATATCCTACCCTAGTTTTAAAAATAAAAGTTAAGGATTAAACTCAGTCTTACCCAAAAAATTAAGTGATTCTGTCATACTGCAACCAATTTTGTTTTCCTTATACAAATAAGAAAATGGTACCATTTAACACTTACTATCTAAGTTACACTAATTTCCGCCATGTTTAAGTAACATCCATTACATTAAAAGTATAAAACCCAATCTGCACAATATAACTTAATAAAATCACTTGAATAACTTTGGTGAAGTTTACTCCAATATTAAACCTGAATATAAAAACCCAGCTATCAATATGGACTAGATTATTTTATAACTTATAATTATGCATTAAATATACTATATAAGAACTAGAAGAACAGCAACTAAATATACTAACTTTTTAATATTATACCTTTCTTATACAAAGTTTTAATTGGGTATATCTATCATTCATAATATACTGCTAACATAGATTCCTAACCACTAAATATACCATTTAAATTACATCTAAGCTTTGCTTACAATACTAAGGTTCTTAATAAACTTTTATACCTATAACATAGTATTAATTTTAACTAGTAACTCTATATATTTTTATATGGTTTTAGTTTTTTATAAATTTTTTTGGTATTTTCTGTAAATTTTTATAATTAATATGTAATTAACTGAAAATGAACTCCAATAATACTAAAGTACTTCTATACACTTCTTATTAAATTACAACTATATATTCAACTTTTTTCATAGCCCGATCCAATCGACCTTCCTTTCCAGTGTGACGTTGTATTACACTAATAAGCACAATAAAAATCTATTAAAGTTTTATAAAAATAGCTTTAGCAACCAGTTCAGCCACACAGAGCCTTCAAGAGTATTTCTTCTTCTTCTTTCGAAAGGTGAACTCCTAATGAAGACAGTAAAGCCCGTCCTGTGATGCCGTCCGTTGCTTGATACAGTAGGCCATTGCGGTAGACTTGGATGTCCAATGCAGGGCTCCAGCGAAATTTGATTTTTGCATCGAAAAGTTTCTGTGCAACCGGCTTAAGATTACGGCGTTTATCAAGTGTTTCTATGGAGAGGTCCAGCAATACTAGCACTTTAGAATCCTTGTAGAGTAGATATCCCTTTACTCTTGCCTCCCGAATGACTTTATCCCGCGATCTGGGGTACAAAAACTGCGCCATTATATCACGAGGGCGGCCTTTCTTTGCCTGGGCTATAGGCCCCAGTCTGTAGGCTTTGATAATAATCGGTGCGACTCCCTCCTCCATATTCAAAGCGGACGCTAGCCAAGTTGAAATAAAGCTTGTAGGGTCTTTACCTTCCTCTGCGCCTTCCTCAATCCCTCTAAATTTTAAATTCAGTTGCCACCAACGATTTTCGAGGGTGGTAAGACGTGAAGCAGCTGATTTTTCGGAGGTTTGCAAGGTTTTTATTTCGTCTTGCAAAGTTAAGGTGAGCTCCGCATTGTTTTCAGCGATTTTAGAAATGTCCGTTAAGTCCTTAGCCAGATCTGATAGCTGCGTACGAATGGGGTGGAGGAGGTCTGAAAGCAGCTCGGTAAAAGATTTTAAAAGGTCGGCTTTTAGTTCTGCTAAGTCTTCCCGCGTTAGTGGGATTACCTCGCCCTTGGTGTCTCGGTGGGTCTCGTCTCTGCTGGCCGCCATGATGCCTTCTCCGTCTGTCTCCAGGCCCGGAGTTTTTTGTTGAGGTTCCTTTAGAAAATAAGACTCTACTGAGCCCGGTGGGGACGTATTTTTACTGCTTTTCGCTCTTGAGTTTCGTCCCATGTCAGTTGTCAGCAAAACAGTGGGGTAAGACGAGCTAAATGTCGATTTATTCAGTAGTGGCTGAGAGCGCGCTCAATCTGCGTCCGCCATGAGTCGTGACGCTCCGCCCCCCGTCTTGGAGATTTCTTAACTGTAACAATGTGTCTTAATAAAGATTAATATAATTATCTTAGTTTCCTGGAGATTTGTACTATCTTCCTGTACTTATTCTCCCTCCCTGTGGGATTACAGCTTTCCCTTGGACTCTAGAGTAGTCTAAGACCATTTCCTTTTTTACCCAGTCCAGAGGTCCCTTCAGGTTTAAACCACTGAATAACTGAGAAGGAAATATTCTCCTTTTCCTTTTCTGTTTGGCTAGACTGGCAGCTTCAACCTACTGACCAATCCCTCCTGCCAAAATGTTGCCAGAGGCACTGCCTTTACTTTTGGGTAGCCCAAAGCAGGGGCACCCCACTTTCTAACTTGAACCAGAGACCCACAAAACTCAGGCCAAGGAAGACCTGAAAATACAGAAAACAAGCCATAGCTCTGGAAACAGGGTCTCCATTTTCAGGTTTCAAAAGGTAACCTCAGAGCAAGCCTCCAGTCTTCCCCCTCCACCTAGAAGAGATATGCTTATGAAATAACAATGGGTTCCACCAGGTGAAGTATCTACATTTCTAAAAGCTATTCAGAGGCCACCTGGTCTCTCACCCAGCCCTTCTGTGTGGTTCCCATGTCTATGTGTGGTAGTTGTCCTTCCTTGCTCCATCCCTCAGGATACCAATCAAACTTTCAAATTATTAACGATCCTTCCTGACGCTAATCAGGGACCCATCTCCCATCTTTGGCTGTATCTGGGAACCTATTCAACAGCCTTGGCAGAACCATCAATGGTCATGAAATCCATTCAGCTAGCCCCAGTACAGTCATCCAACACCTGGCTTCTATTATTAATCCAGCTCTGCCCCCTCTGTCATCTCATTGGTCACATCTCGGAATGTACTACTAACAATCAATCAAAATACCTTTAATGGCATAATAAAATACATAGCGTGAGAAAATATGAGCAAAAAGGAATTACAGTGACAACAAAATAAGGCTAAACATACAGAGAGTTTGTGTCTATCTTCAGCCAAGAATTTAGCAACCAGAGCTGTGATGACTAAATAATATTAGTAATAAAGCAGCAACTTGGGGATGCAAGGTAGTAATCTTGACCTTATAGTTTAAATACTTCTCATGCTGTAATTGTTTCCATTAGGGTTCTAATTCCGGTGTTTAGTTTATGTGTTACAGGTCATCAACCCAATTCTAGTATAAAATAAAAACATTTTTGGGATCTGGGACTTTTATCCTAAAAAGCCTACTTTTTTCTGCATATCTGGGGGCTGTGACCTATAGGAATCCCTTATGCCATGGCCCTTACCCTATTTTAGCAACCCTAACATTTAGAAATAGACAAGAGGCGGAACACACGATGCTCGCGCGGGGGTGGGGGAGGATTCCTAAAGGCTGCAGCTCCACATCAAGGAGGAAGCAGCTCCAGGTAAGTCTTCTTCCCTCCCCCCCAAGCACCGGCAGTGAGACCTCAGTGGCTCTGAGCCACCAGGCCTCCGATCTTTTCCCCCACCCCTCGGCACCAGCAGCAAGGCCTCAGCGGCTCTCAGCTGCTGGCCAGCTGCAGAGTTTCCAGAGCATTCTCTGTGTATGTGCAGAGAATGCTCTAACTTTTGGGGGGATTTAAATATTCCCTGTATAGTTTTTAAACTTTTAGGATTTTTCTGCACTCCTGGGGAGTCCCCCAAGTGTGCAGGAAAATCTCTCTGCCCCCCAAGTGCCCCCAATGTGCGAATTTAGATGTCCGCATGCACAGGGGCACTTGGGAATTAGATATATAGATTTGAGAATCATCTTAATTATAGACTTTCTTCTACTAATGCTTCAAATGGTAGCCATGTTGATCTGCAGTAGAACAGCTAGAATTAAATCCTGTAATACCTTAGAGACCTACAAGATTTTTTGGGTGGAATAAACTTTTGAGAGTCAAAGCTCCTTTGATGACAGTTTATACTCTTAAAACTTTGTAGGTCTCTAAGGTGCTACTGAACTCAAATCTAGCTGTTCTACTAATGTTGTTCATTACTGGGGAAATTAATAGTAAATGCAAAGTCACTGGTGGGATGTTGAAGTAGATAAGCTTTGGAAATTATTCATTAAGAGCTATTCTGGGTTTGCTCCGGTTGGAAACTGACATAACCTCTGTCTCAGGTGAGTTGTCAAAACAGTGGACAGATAAGGAAAGCTTGAGCTAAATTTGAAATATAATGGAAAAGGTGTCATAATAGAACTGTTTTAGTAATTCTATGATGGGGCTGTTAAAATCTGAAATTCATTACTTGTCATTCATAAGGAATTTAATATTTTATTTTCTGTATATTGCTGACCAAATCTCTGTGCATACCTCTTACCTATGAAATTAATTCTACACATCCCTGTCTCCTTTTATCATGTTAAGTATTCACCAAGGATCTGTATAATCAGTAATAATGAGTTCATTAGCTGGGAAACAATACATTCTGTATTATACAGGATATTATGAGTTGCTGTGACAACACTATGATATGTTAGACAATTATGAACAGCTAATTGCAGCCATTCCATTCTTATCTCGAGGGTGATTGGAGAAGGCTAGGATATCAACTGCAGCACTCGCTACCTAAGATGATCAAACACAGATTGCATAGGATGCCTGGCAAAATACAGAGAATTGCGAAATGATAAACTAGGATACCAGGGTGGCTAAGAACTAAGTAGGTGTGTTTTGAACCTTCTGAAAAATTTGCTAAATCCTTCTCTCTTGCTGACCACTAATGGATTATTAGAGACCTAAGCGGTCATCTTGCTGATTGTTACCAGCATCTCCCCCTCCACAACACACAATACCCAGGCTTTATTGTGATATTAGGAATAAGGCCTGTTGTGGAAATAAATGCAACAGACTTTAGAAAGAGGCTCTGGGTGGATGCCCCGGCCTTGGGCACTCAGCGTCAATTTGCTGTGTCAACCTCATCAGGGTATAATGACACAGAGTCCACCATTTTCTCCAGAGAAACTGATCTCTGCCATCTGAAGAGCACTTGTAATTCTGAGTGATCTCCAGCCCTCCCCTGGAGATTGGTAACAATGGTTTCCCAGGAGGAAATGGCTGGTTTGGAGGGTGGAGTCTATGGCATTATACCTGTCTCAGGTTCTACCTCTCCTCAAACTCCACCCTTTCCAGGCTCACCCCTCAAATCTCCAGGAATTTCCCAACCTGGAAGTGGCAACCCTATTTCCTTCCCAGCCAACCATCAATGTACCATTATCTCTCCTCTGACTTCAGGTTTCCATCTCCTCCCTCCTCCCTGCAACCTCTCCCTAGGAAAAGTACAGTCTTTCTCTGCAGTGTGGACCAAAACAGCTCACATCATTCTTCTCTCCCCCTTTCAGGCTGCATGACAAACCTGTGAGGTAGGTTAGGCTGAAAGTCTGTGACTGGTCCGAAATCACCCACTAAGCTTCCACAGCAAGAACCTGGCTCTGGCAGACCCTGCTCTGAAGTGCTAACTGCTACGCCACACTGGCTGTGGTATTGCCTGGTATCACAACTGAACTCTAGACAACAGATCTCTCTCTCTCCCTGAAGAAAATAACTGCTTTGGAGGGTGGACTCTATGGTGATCTATTCAGCTGAGGCCTCTCCCCTCCACAAACTCTGGCTTCTGTAGACTACATCACAAAATGTCCAGGAATTTCCCAACCTGGAGCTGGCAATCCTAGTCAGGACTGGCCCCAATGAGTTCCCCACAAAGGTCAAAGTAGGCCTGGAAAGGGCCTCCCCCACTTTTACCAAGAGAACCAATCATGGTTACCTAGCAACAGCCCTTGAGGTGAAAGTTAGCCTCACAGTAGGAGAAGAGAATGGTTTGACGGCTGCTGGCCCACCACAGTAGCCAGCCAGCCACGGAGGAGCCAAGCAGTAGAAGCATCTTTGTCAGGAGAGACAGCTGTTTTAGCAGTTTATTCAGACAGGAAAGTGGCCAGGCTGGCAGTGGGGGGGGGAGAGAAGCAGACCCAGCACCCAGCCAATGGCACGCGAGTTCTCATGAGTGGTGGTTGATGGGCCAATGGCTGATGGAGTGCACAGCACAGTCAATGAGAATGCCAGAAAGTGCCACTACACGGGGTGTGTGTGTGTATATATATATATATATATATATATATATATATATACATATATACACACACACACACATATATATACACACCCCGTGTAGTGGCACTTTCTGGCATTCTCATTGACTGTGCTTATTTCCCAAAACTTCACCTCAAAACAAGTTTGAGAAAGAACAGACAAAAGCCAGGGAAACATGGGGAGTTGCACAAATGCACCATTATGGCATGGGCAAGCAAGGGGGAAAAACACACACTTCCCAACAGCATCAAATCCAGAGTAAATAACCCATGTGGAAATGGCCCTAATTAGAGAATAGAAAAAAAGCAAAGCAAAACAAAAGTCCTTTTAATAAGCAAAGTGAATTGAACCTAAATAAAATTCTGTGTACATCTGTGCAGCCTTATTAATCCAGCAGACATTATGATTATGCATTTCTACAAACTACAGGCTTGTGAACCTTCAGTTTGCGTCAGGGCTATGAGGGAAGAACAAAAGGGTTTCACCCTTCAATCCCTCCTTGTGGTGGTGGTGGCTACTGCTGCTGCTGCTTCCTCTTCTTCCTTCTCCTTGTCCTCAATATTTATTAAGATCAAAAGGTCAGCCAACAACAATTTAACAGCATGGTTTACAGCTTGATTTCAACAATTTAAATTTCCTTCAGCTGTACTGTTAGCATCCTGAAACCTACTCTCCAGATAGGTTGGGAACCACCACAGAACAATTCCTTCCAATCCCAGCCCACATAGGTGTTCAGAAGGATACCATGATCAATAGTACTGAAAGCCTGTAAGAGGTCCAGGAAAATCCATACAGTTGCAGTCCCTCTGTCCACCTCCCAGCGCAGGTTGTCCACTAGGGCAACCAAGGCTGGTATCAAACCCTTATGAATTTTTGGCAAGAGGTAAAATTGTGAAGTTCTATTTTCAGTTTCTTGGAAAAAATCCTAAGTAGATCGAGATATATATCCCTCCAGTAAGGCTCCATCTAAGACACTAGTTATTTCTCTCTTGATTTTGAAAATGAGATCCCCAGCAATTTGTTGTGGTTGCTTAATTGTCTGTAGGTCTCCTTTATGTAATCTGACAGTTTTTTCAGGTGCATAACTGAAATACCATTTTGGTTATATGTACCTGATTTGGACACAAGGCGATGATACATAAGGCTTATACAGAACATCCTTGCCCTGTGTCACTGTTAGTTATCAGAAGTAAGTAATCCAACATTATACGATTTTCAACACATTCATATGTTCATAATTGTACCATTAGATTTTGGATTGCCTTGGTGGTCCTGATTGGGCAGAAAGGTAAGTTATGAATTCTGTAAATAATGAGTAATTGCAAGAATAGATGCCACCGACTGTGCAGATGCAAAAAGCAAGCTATACAATCTACTGATGTGAGTCAGTTCAAGGATATTTCTGACTGTATAAGTGCAAAGAGGGGATGTATTTCAAACTATTCCATGCTTTTACAATATAAATAAGTCAATTTAATTATTCAGCCATGACCACAAGTATCCCACCTTTTCTTCAGCAAATGAGATGTTTAATTAAGGACATAAGAGCCCTGCTGGAGCAGATCAGTGGCCCATCTAGTCCAGCATCCTGTCTCACACAGTGGCCAACCAGTTCCTATGAAGGGCCAACAGCATAGCATAGAGGCCAAGAACTTCCCCTAATATTGCCTCCTGGCACTGGGATTCAGAGGTTGACTGCCTTCGAATGTGGAGGTTCCCCTTAATCACAATGGCTAGTAGCCACTGGTATCCTCCACGAATTTGTCTAATCTTCTTTTCAAAGCTGTCTATGCCTGTTGCTATCACTACATGCTCTGGCAGCAAATTCCACATTTTAATCACTTATTGAGTAAAGAAGTATTTCCTTTTGTCTGTCCTGAATCTATTACCCATCAGATTCACTGGATGCCCTTGAGTTCTCGAATTCTGGGTGAGAGAGACCAATTCCCCACAAGCAGCTGGGCCACCCTCACTCTTCCGCTTGCCCCAGTTGCATTGGTCAATTTCACACTATTCGCTGTGCGGCCGCATTTTGACCCGCATCTCCCTTCACTTTTCCCCGCAACTTCTCAATCCTTGTTTTTTGAGATCGAGAAGATGTGGGGGAAAGCAGGGAGATGTGTGACCGCAGCCTGTGAATCTCTGGGTGCACTGGGGGAGTGGGAATTTCCTAACAGTGCACAATCCCACTGGCTTTCCAAGAGGAACCTGATCCCCCTCTGACAGAGGTGCAATTTGATTTGACCTCTATGTGAATTCCCCTTGGGTAGCAGTGTTAGCTAGTGGGTCTACCTGCTGCAGGCTATCCTTTCAGGGTAGGACAGCTCCAAGGAACACTCAGACCCAGAATTTTACCTGTCAGTAGCATTTTTGTGGCATTAGTGACAAGGCACTGATGTTATTGGTTGATTTCCAGCATTTCTTCTAAGCAACAATTTATAATAGCTACTCCTTGTTACCTGAAAGCTTCCTAAAATTATTTTGAGAAGACACTTCAAATTCCTGAGAATCTTTAATCACTTTCTGATGAGGAAAGAGTGTGGATTACTTTGGTATTTTCACCACTAATCTTTATTTTCTTTAATTATTGAATTTATTCATATACGATATTTCTATGCTGCCTCTTCAGAGTCCATTAAAAAGCTGATAAGATAAAAACCTGTTAATTAAAAGCCTGGGTAAAAAGATGTGCTTTGGCCTATTACCTAGAAGAAAGTCAAGTAGGCACCAGGCAAGCCTCAAAGGAGTAGGCATTCCAAAGGTGAGGTGTCACCCTCACCTGCTTCACCTCTGAAAGTGGAGGCACAGAGACCAGAACTTGACAGGAACATCTTAACTGGCTGATCAGATAGTATGGGAGGAGATGGTTCTTCATGTATCCCTGCCCCAAGCTGCTTAGGCCCTTAATGATAAGAACCTGCACTTAAAATTGTGCCTGGAATGGTAATCAAAATAGATTTTTCAACCCCAGGGTAGTATAATCCCTGTAACTCACCCCTTACAGTCATCCGGCTGCCTCATTTTGGACCAGGGGAAGTTGCTGAGCCACTAACAAAGGCAGGCCCATGTGCAGATTCTTATTCTCAAGTCACAGATATTAAGTGCAAACAAATGCTTAGTAGCTTTCACTTATCTGTCTAAAGCAAAGACATGAAAGTGTGTAGTCTTTGAGATCTGCTTTAGAGACAAATCTTTGTGTGAACATAATAATGTAAGAAAATCTCTGCTGGATCATTCTAATGGTTCATCCAGTCCGGTTTCCCTCTGTGCCACTTCCCCAGGTCAAGGCTGTGTTGCTATTACTCTGCCATACCCTTCTATGCAGTGGAGGTCCTGTAAGGCCTCAGACTGGAGAGGGGAGGGGGGTTGCACGACCTTATTCCTCCACCTTTCTTCATCCTTTGCTTCCTCATAGTGTCAAAGCAGAGGTACTTTATTTATTTATTGATTTGATTTGATTTCTAAGCCGCTCTCCCTGTGATTGCAGGCTCAGAGCGGCGTACAAGATCTGGTACTCCAGGATTCAAACCATACTAAAACATTAAAACAATATAAAACATTATATTTAAAACCACATAAGAACACAAATTAACAATCTAAGGTGCTCAACACTTTATCCTCCTGGCCTGCTGCAGAGCTTCCTTAATAGGTCACTTCCATTCCCCTCCCCTGTCTTGGAATTCTTCCCCTCCACCCATCCTTTCATCAACAAGAAGCATCCTGAAGCCCTGTCTCAACTTAGGCTGCCTCCTGGGGTGCACCCTTTCCCAAGCAGTGCTCAATCATTTGACTGGCTCCCAAACTCTACTACTCAGTACAGAGTCTGCAATGTCTCCCTGCCTGTTCTGGGCACAGCCTGGCTGCTGTAGCTGCAGATTGGCTTCTCTCAGGGAAGGTGAGATATCTCTACAAGTCCAAGAAGGCCCCATCTCCAGATAACCGCAAAGCTGAACCAGATATCCAGAAGGTCTACATTGCTTATATTGCTTTTATTTTTGTACCAGGCCAATACTTCTTGTTCTCCAAGGTTGGTTGATGTTACTATGTTTCCTTTCTTATTTAAGAATACCATCAGAGCTTATTAAGTTGGTATACATTCACCATATGGTCTATGACAAGCTCATATTAACTAGAAAAATGTGAGAACTAAAAATTAAAGTTTGGGAACAATGTTCAGAAAACTGTACTTCAGCAATGCTGGAAACTAGGGTTGCCAGCCTCCAGGTGGGGCCTGGGGATCTCCCGCTTTTACAACTGATCTCCAGCTGACAGAGATCAGCTCCCCTGGAGAAAGTGGCTGCTTTGAAGGGTGGACTCTATGGCATTGTGTCATGCTGAGGCCCCTTCCCTTCCCTCCCCAAACCCTGCCCCTTTCCCCCAAAGTCTCCAGGTATTTTCCAAGCCAGACCTGGCAACCCTACTGGAAACATACATGTTTTAAAATTATATACCAGTGTTTAACAGCGGCCCCAAATACAGTATTTAAATTTGTCTGAAACCCTGGTCCCAGAATTAAGGCAGAAAACACTTAGAAGTGAAAAATATTTACCCCAGATCATTAGAAAAGAAAGAGTTACTTCTAACTTGGCAATGAGATATAACCTAAAGAATGTTTTTTGAAATGTTAAAGAATGTACAAAACATTAGAAAATCCACATATGTTTTTGTGAATACTTTCTGTAGCAGCTAAAAAAGAAAGGAAAGGAAGACTGGGCTTTTCTCCTAAGATGTTATGTTCGTACATGTATGCATGCCTACTCCTATAAAGGCATTATTAACTCAAGTCTTTCAATTCACATTGTTTTCACTGTATATAGTCCCTAACCATTTTAAAACTGTGAGCACCTTTGGAATTCTGACAAAGTGTGGTGAGGACAACCTCAAAATGTTTGCTGTAGGAGGTGGAACCAAGCATAACATGGCTGCTACAGGAGATGGAGCCAACCACATGGAGGAAGGCCAAATGCAGGGGAGAAGAGGGATAATTTAAAAAACACACTGGGAAAAAAAGTGAGGGAGAATAAAACAAAAGCTGTGGTAGCAGTTGCCACCAGAACAATATTATTTTAACCTGCATAATCAATGGGATTTTTAGTGGCCAATAAAAGCCTGCTGGGAATGAACCCTGCTACTCCGCCTACCTTTTAAAAACACTTGGTGGGTGCCAAATTGGTGCTGGCAGGCAACATGGCACCTGTAGGCACCACACTGGGAGACTCCTGCCCTTGTTTCCCTCCCTGTATATTCTCAAAAGTTCTCCTGTCCTAGTAGTTCATCCATTTATGTTGCATTGTCATTCTAACATTCTGTAGCTAAGGATGCTAGGACTTACCTGGCTGCTGGTGGGGGGTGGGGGGGAGAGGTTCTTCTCCTCATCTGGGAGTTTTCTGGTACATGCATGAAGTGTGCGCATCACTATGATATCACCCAGAAGTGACATCATCATGCAGAGCACATTGTGGGTGAGGTCTCTATCATTCATAATGATAGAGCGTCCTCCTGCAACATGCCCTGTGCAATGATGTCATCTCTGGGTGACATCATCATGCCAGGCACGTTGGCACGAACACGGCACTTTGAGGGCAGGGTTTCCCCTGCTGGCCAGATCCGGGCTGGCAGATCGGTGGCCCTGAAAGCGAACAAACCCCTGCCCCCAGCGAGGCAATGGCAAGCCTATCTGTAGCTAACATTAGAATCTGTGTTAGAAGAGAACAAACTGTTATCTACTCCAATCCTCCAATCCCTTTATACAAAGCAGGGCAGTCCTTATAGTAGTCCCCAATCTGCACAGTAATCTACAATATGATCAAGTACCCTTCAAAAATTATAAAATCAAATGGCAGCAGTTCAAGTTTCTTAATTTAAATAATATGTTCTTGTAATAAAATTTTATTTCTTTGCAAAAAAAAGGTCAGTTTTTAGACTCATAGCTTTATTTTCTAAGGAATTATGCCTGCCACAAACAGAATAACTCAGCTTCCACTGGAAAGACCAGTCGGGGAGGTCACAACAACCCAGGCAAGCTGGGCTATTTTGGGGCAGAAACGCACAAGAACGGAATACCACGTTGGCCACGCCCAGCAGGAACTCATTAGCATAATAGGCCACACCCAACAGCAGAAACTCATTAGGATTGGCTACATTAGAGGTGTGTGGCCTAACATGCAAAGAAGTTCCTGCTACAAGAAAAGGCCTGGGTTTTGACAGCAAACAAGGTAAACAGAATAAGAAGCAAAAGGTGAGTGTAGCTGTATGACCACACTTCTGGTAAAATGGGGGTGTAGCCTAATATGCTAATGAGCTGTGCTGTCAGGAGTGTGGCCTAATATGCTAATGAGTTTCTGCCACTGGGTGTGGCCTATTATGCAATGAGTTCCTGCTGGGCTTTTTCTACAAAAAAGGCAAGGATGTTCCAATTCCCTTCATCTTGGGCACTCCCAGCTCCCATCATCATTCTGAAACTAGTGGCCAATTTTGAGGCTCCTATCTTTCATCTGAGTTATACCCGCTACAGACAACCTTAGGGTCCACTGCAAATGGGAGTGAAGGCATGTCTGGCAATAATGTGGGATGTTCTGATTGCCTTTGTTTTGGGATTGCAACTCCCACCATCATTAGGAAACTAATGGCCAATTTAGAGGCTCCTAGCTATATTTTTGGATTAATTATGCCAGCCAGAGACAACCACAGCTTCCAGTGCAAAATGTGGGGTAGGTAGGTGAGGGTTTCCGGGGATAGCGTGGGCCAGGATGTTCTGAGTACCTTCATGTTTGGCACTGCAACTCCTGTGATCATTCTGAAGCTGGTGACCAGTGCTGAGACTTCAATTTCTGAGGAGTTAAGCATGCCATGGATGGGTGGACTGATGGATCCTTATAGATTAAGCCATAACAAAATCTGTCAACACTCACATAATTTTCTATATGGCAATTATTTTATCACTGTATTTTCCCAGCACTAGATTTTGATGTAATTTTGACCAAATTTAAAATGGCTCAGAATTTAAACAACATCGATATATATTTAAATGCAGTATGTTAAGTTCTTTTTTTAAATTTCAGGTTCCATCTTTTCCTTCAATATTTATAGTACTGCTGCTTCTGGCAGCTGACACAGTATTTCTCTCTGTCATCCATCTTTGCTACCCAGCCCTGTAGGTCCTTAACTGTTTTATATCTGAGAAGGATCAAAAGAGGAATAGAATTTGTCAGTACATGCAGTCAGCCAGAAAAGCTATTTAGAATGTTGTTTTTCTTTTTAAAAATATCTTCTGCTATAAAAATTACTGGGATATGGAATGGTGTAGCACAGCCTGATTGCATCAGATCCCAGAAATTAAGCAGGGTCAGTATTTGGGTGGGTGAAGGAAGACTTTGCAGAGGAAGGCAATGGCAAACGACCTCTGCTTCACCACTTGCCTTGAAAACCCAATGGGATGGCCATAAATCGGTAATATGACTTGACAGCACACATACACAGGAAATCACAGAAGTCTGAACCTATTGCAATCATGCTTTGTGTCAGGTGACAGGGGTCATAAGGTGAAACCAATATGATACTCCAATTCCCTGCAGTCACAGTTTTGGCTTGCTTTGGTTGTGGTTGGAAATAATCTGTCCGTGAAAGTCATACAAGTTTACACTGAGAAGACTCAGCCGGTAGCCTTGTCTCTACCAAAGCTCCTTATTACCTTTTATGTCAGCTCCAGTTCACTGAGAGGTTTCATTTTCTTGTTCCTATATTTTGTAGAAATAACTAGCAAAATCTTTCTTCAAATTCTCATTCACAAAGGCTCAGGCAGAAGAAGACAGGGTGCCCTTTCTCTATCTATTATCTGCCAACAAGACATATTTCTTCTGCTGTTCATGCCATCTGGTTATGATACTTCAAAGATTTACCTACAGGGAAAAAAACCCAATAGAAATCTTGTGCTTCCCTTTCTTAAAGAAGCAGAAGCAGAAAAGGCTAGGAAGTTTTAAAACAGACTGTGGGTTCTTTTTTGTTAGAGTGCAAATGGGAGGTTTATAAACTGCTCTGGCAGATTCCATGTGTTTAAAGATTGGATTCCTTTCAGTCTTGTTAAATACTATTTAAAATATAGCCACTCTTGTGCTTTATTGCTTTTCTTAATGAAACATTTGTTTAATAAACCCGGATTAATCAGCTGTGCTTGGTGAAGCAAAGAATAACAACATCTGGGGATAACTTTTCAAACCATCTGAAAACATAGGCTTTTCAGTTTGTAACTAAAAACTGAAGTAGAATGTTCACAACTTAAACAAAAAGTAGAATAATTCTGTCCAAAAAGCAATTAAGGGTTTGAACTAGACCAGGGGTGGCCAACCTGTGGCTCGGGAGCCACATGCGGCTCTTTCACATATATTGTGCGGCTCCTGGCAGGGCGGCTGGGGAAGCAAAGGGGAGGCATGCTTTTTCTCTCTTTCTCCCTTCCTTCCTTCCCTCCTCCCTCCCATCTATTTGCTTTCCTAGTTTCTCTCTCTCTTTTTCTTTCCACTTCTTTAATTCTTTCTTTCCATCTCTCTCAATATCATTAGCAAACAAGTAATATCATTATCAATAACTAGTTTTCCTCATTTGTTTTTATTTTTGGCAGTCCCATTTAACGTTAATAAAAAGCAAATTTGCATATTTTAAAAAATAAAAATGTGTGTGTGATATTTGTTCCTGTCTTGCGGCTCTCAGACATCTGACGTTTATTCTATGTGGCTCTTACGTTAAGCAAGGTCGGCCACCCCTGAACTAGACATTGTGTTGCACACACAGCTACTACCAAGTGCAACAGTCCTTCATCCCCTCTTCTTACATTGATCTTCAGGTGACAGATGTCAGTTCCTATTAAATACTGGGTTCTGGATGCATTGCCGTGATCAGCTCTAGTTTATTTAGTGATTTCAGGAATACTGCAAGGACTGAAAATCCAGGGCTGGCTGCCCTGTTCATAAAGCATTCAAAGACCACACCCTAACACACCCTACTCCCAATGATAGGCTATTTACATAATACTACATCTCTACTGGCCCCCTCCTGAATCCATGTAAACTATTATTCTGGGAGTAACAAGCTCAATTTGTTCCAGGTGCTAGCTCAGGGATGATTCATACTCAGTACACAACAGTTCACCTGGAGAAAAAGACTGGTATGGAGGATGAACTCAATGGTATTATACCCTACTGAGCTCCCTCTCTTCCACAAACCCCACCTTCACCAGTCTGTACACCCCAAACCTCTATGAATCTCCCAACTCCAAGTTGGCAACCTTATCAAAAGTGTTAGCATATACTTTGGCTGCACTCCTAAAACCACTTTCCTGGGAACTGAACAAAATGGGCTGACTTCTGTGTAAACCAGTTTAAAATTGCTCCCTTCCTGAGTAACTTGGCCAAAGAGAATAAGGTGTTAAAGTGGAGTGAGGTAAATTCACCCATTACAGAAGACAAAGGTTTACTCCAATCAGTGTTCCCTCTAAGCTGAGTTAGTGTGAGCTAGCTCAGTTTTTTAGCCTCCAGCTCACACATTTTTGTCTTAGCTCAGGAAGGATGACTCCAGAGCAAACTAATTTATGCAGCAGCCAAATCGCTTGCTCACAGCTTTAATGCCAGTAGCTAACAAAGTAGAATTTTTGCTCACAAGATTCCAGAGCTTAGAGGGCGCAGTCTCCAACAACAAATCTATATACTAATAGCCCCTACATGTGGATATCTATATCTGCACATCGGGGGTACCTAGGGGGCAAAAAGATTTTCCTGCACACTTGGGGGACTCCCCGGATGTGCAGAACAATCTAAAAAGTTTAAAAAATATTCGGGGGATACTTAAATCCCCCCAAAGTAAAAAAGCATCCCCTGCACATGCGCAGGGAATGCAGTTGGAACAGTCCCTTGCTGTCAGTGGGGGGGGGGGGCAGGTGGGAATGAAGGCCTGGTGGGCCTGGCGGCTCCAAGCCACGTGGGCCTTGCCAACAGTGGGGGTGAGTGGGTGGGAGAGAAGGCCCAGCGGCTTGGAGGTGGGGGAAAAAGCGAGAAGGCTTACCTGCAGTGGCTTTCTCCTCCACATGGAGCCTCCCCCACAAGTATCGCAGGTCCCCACCTCTTGTTAGTTCTATAAACAAAATACAAAGAATAGAATTGCAGTCAACAAAAACAAAAAAGTTCAAAATAGATCTGTTGATATTTGCCCTAGCTAATACACTAAGCAAGAGGAAGTGGCAGAGACACAATATATATAATTCAGCTATTAAGAAATCTTGCTAATCATCAAAATCAAACAGGGCTAGCAATGGAAGGGTTTTCAGGGTTTCCACCAATAATGAAAAGTCTTTATGGATTCTACATAAGCAGGCCATGGCTCCTCTTTGCCTGTACTACGTTATCTTTGCTATTGAAGAAGACAGGGGTCATTTCGTAGAAAAAGAGGTGCAGGAGCTCATTAGTATGACTCATTAGCATAACTTATTTGCATATGCTACACCACCTGACATCACCCGACATATGTCAGAAGGAGAGGGGGGAGAGGGGGAGAGAGAGAGAATCATTTTGCTGCAGCCATGACACATGCAGGCATTCCCCCTTGGGGGGGGGGGGGCTGGCACCAACCCCCGGAGCTGAGCTCCCCCGAGCTCCTGCTCAAAATGACCCCTGTGTGTTATCAAATGGTTATATCTTGCCTCTCCTTGTTTCAGTCCTAGCCCAACACCCCATAAACAGAATTCCTTGATCCTTGCCAGAAAAGGAGATAAAAAGGGAAGAATAATAAGAAGCAGGGGTCATTTCGTAGAAAAAGAGGTGCAGGAACTCATTAGCATAACTCATTAGCATTAGAGGGGACAGCTACTAATCAAGCCTCAGAAATACCACTATTCTGGGAGAAGGCTGGTCGGAGGAACAAGGACCTTTCCAGGGGATGGGGTCATTTTGCTGCAGCCATGACACAAGCAGGCGTTCCCCCACAGGAGGGGGAGCTAGCACCAACTCCCAGAGCTGCGCTCCCCCAAGCTCCTGCTCAAAAGGACCCCTGGAAGAAGAGTGTAGTTTTCCTCCCCACTTACTTCCCCTTAAAATACATTATCCCACATGTACCAAGGCACAATTCCACTCATTGTACATGAGACAATGAGTGCAATATAACTGGAAATCTTGTGAACCAGTATGTGCGTGCACCCTGTAGTCTGCACATGTACTGCAATCAGAAGTGACAGAACATTTGCCTCACTTCTAAACTAACTCTGAAAAGATATTGTAAAGCATGTACATTTGCACTGGTGTTTTAATTCATAATGGATCAACCCTCCTGCCCAAACCATGTCCCTGGCAGCAATGACTGTTGGTGGGAGAGAGAATGTGTCTGCCTTTTGAATTTTATGTAGTACTGTACAGACTATACTGTTTATATTTAAAAAGTTAGAGCCTAGTCCAGATTTCAAGAGATTGGGATAAATTAGTAATTGTTTTAAATCATAAGAAGTTATCTTCACATATAATTTGTATTAGAATTTAACCAAAAGATGAAGTCTTATGCCTGAATATTACTGTGCTTGTTTGTATACTTGCTTTTTTGGAATGTTAAAATAAAACAAACATTTGTGGAAAAAAATGTAGTACTGTACAGTACACATCTGGGAATGCAGGCTCTACAGATGTCATGGCAGCAGTGTCCTCAAACAAGGCTTCTTCTTCTAACAAGGCCCAAGAGACACTGGAAAATGAAACTCTCAACTCTCAAAACTTAGGTTCTCCTTCTACATTACTGTTACATTATTTTATTGAGTCTCAAAGATTACAGAAGTAAGAAATGCTTTACATTGTATGTTTCTATCCATCATTTAAAATAGCAAAAATCCTTATAGATTTTTCCCTCTTTTGTAGATAGCATAAATAGTTTGAAAGTGTCTTACTCTATATGGAGCTTACATTGATCAAACTGTCAGTTTCATATTTGGAGGTCTTGCTTTTCTTTTGCAAGCAACTTTTCTAAAAAGTACTGGAGTCGGGAGGCCGGTGGTAGTGATTTCAGCATAGCAAGTTTATGTCAGGTCCAGATGAAGCATAAAAAAAACGGAGGTCAGGGGCCTGCTTATATACACAGGTAAGCCGCACCCGTGACCTTACCCAAACAAGGCAGTTGGATAAGGTAAATGAATAAGTTCCAAGTTAATTGAATGAGTTTCAAGGTAATCCCAGGATAATAGTTGGATAATCCCAGGGGCGGATAAATCTCAAGGTAATTGAATAAGGTTCAAGGTAATTGGATAATCACAGATTTAATCACAGAACATAACAATTTCATTTGTATTTCTCTTCCTTCTTCCTGGATTTGTTGTTTTATTTGCTTCATTTTATCCTTCATAAGGTCTTTTTACACCACAGAAGTTTTTAAAACTTCACAGAAATTGTTTTGAGGTTCAGAGACATACACATTTTGCTTCATCTCAAAAAACAATCATCAGTGTAGTTTAACATACAGACAGCTCAATTTCAAGGACAGCCATATTGGTGAGCTTCTTATACCAGCACAACACTAGTGTAACTAGACAGTTTCCTATGCTTTCTCAGCATAGAAAAGACTTCAAAAAAAAAAAAAAACTAACTAACTAACCACTAGGAACTGAAGGTCTGGCAACAGATCTGGAGATCACAGTAGACTGAGAATACCCACAAATCATAGAGTATTGTGGTAATGACTCTCATGTTAGTCATCTATGGAGCCAACAACCATCTTTCAACACCAACATACCTCTGTGATGCCACTCTACCTTGGCTCACCCACAAAAAAGGACTGGAGAAGAAACAACAGCAACACAACACCCTTAGCAATGTGGAGGACTGTGGCATGCTCGGTAAAAGCCACTTGACAATCAGACATTCAGATGGGAGCTAAAATCATTGTCTGAAAACCTGTATCCAATTACAGGGAGAAACACACAGAAAACAGGCCAGTTATAGTTGCCAGGCTCCTCTACTCCTAACTTCAGAGAGAAAAACCACAAACAAAACCTATGGCTTCCCTCAGAAAAGAATTTAGGTCCTTGTGGCAGAACAGCTGGCCTGCAGCCTCGTTCCATCTTGCCCTTCAAAGTATCAAGGCACCAGCAGCTGTCCAAGTCTCCACTTGGCATGTGCCACCTACCTAGCTTTCCCAACCCTCAGGGGCCGTTTTTCCTCCCTCTTTCAGTTCATCCACTGCCTTCACTGGCCTTTGTCAGAATTGCCTTCCCTATGCTACCATTCCAAAGCCTTGCCTCATGACTGCATCTCTCACTACCCAGCCTCTGGTCACCAATTCCTCTGTCCCTTCCTCTGTACATGCCCTAGCTGATGTTATTGTAAAACAGCTCCTTAACTTAGAAGTTACAGCGGTTCTAAAAAGTTTGCATTACATTGATGACTTTGTTCAGGCCTGCAGTCAATGGCAATAATTATCTTCAGCAGCATCCCACATGTGAGCAGTCTAGAAAAAAAGCAAAATTCTCTTTCCTGCTACCTGTCATTATATTCTAGCTTGACCATCTCATTGTATGCATCCAGGAAGTAATTGTCATTTCTAAAGCATGGCTGGGTGAGGCTGGAGAACAATGAACTCCCCCTCACACCTATTCTCTGCTAAGAGATAGAAAAAAACTTTTTAAAACTTAAGGTGAAAGTTTTTTTACAGTCCAATCCTCCAAAGTAAAACTCATTTTTCCATAGTTCCAGTAGGAGTATAATGTCTATATGAGAAATAGAAAATAAGAGTGAGGGTTTCCAGCCTCAACAAGGGGGAAACTGAAAATAAATCAAAGGTATTGTTTTGACCAGCAGCCACCATGTCAGCAGAAACATAAGCATGACTAGAATTTAAACCTCATGCATGATAGAGCATTCCTCTATGAAATAAGCCAGCATGAATAGGTGACCTCATGGAGCATCTAGAATTCTCCACTGGACATGTTGTTATAGCGAGCCTTTTATACCAGGATAGGATATTGTAGAGAATGGCATAGTGTTATGAACAGCACAAGTTTTAGCATGAACACCTCCATTCAAGCTCTACATTTAGCTAGCTACTTGAAGGAAGCCCCATGCCCAGGGCACAGCTGAGATTGCACTTCAGATACTATCACTGGGGATGAGTCTCTAGTGCCATTTATCTGTTTCATATCCCATCCATTTTGCTTACTGTTTTCCCATTTATCCATCACCCCCCTGGATTCATGAAGGCAATCAGTGCTGCCAGCTGCTAACCATCAGTGTAAGCCTTGTTTTCTTTCCCCTTCCCTGTCATGTAGCCTGGATGGTTTATCACACTGGCAATAATTGGGAGAGTGTGAAACCTGAAATGGCCATGTACTCCCCCCTTGCCACAGCACAACAGTGGAGGCACATCTCATCTCCCTCCCAATGACAAGACTGCTGGGGATAGAGGCAATCAGGGGGTCAGGATACACTTGTGAAAAACCCAGACACTTACTGAACAGCATCAGGAATGGATTCTAAAAGTAAATAATATGAATTGGAGTTATTATTTATTTATTTTGTTAAGAGAATGAATATACTGCCTCTCCAGAGACCTGCTTGAGATAGCTTACAATTAAAACCATAAAACAAAACCATTAAAATGAGCTATTAAAAACAATCCAACTCTTCTGCTCTAGTGTATTCCCTGAGAATAAGCAGACTGTCTGCACACTGAATAATTCCCACACACTTAGAATTCATGAGCAGTGCCTCTACACACAGAATTATTTGAGGTTTTCAGGCATAATGGCTGACCCTATGATTCCTTTCCTTCACAAATAAAACTCTACTACTGGATCCCCTGCTCTCCATTACTTTCCCTCAGGGCTTTTTTTGTAGAGAAAGTCCAGCAGGAACTCATTAGCATAACAGGCCACACCGAATAGCACAAACTCATTAGCATAATAGGCCACACCCCTGACAGCACAGCTCGTTAGCACATTGGGAGGGCTGGGAAAGCACAGGGCAGCATAGAAGCTTGCCTCTTTCTCCCCCTGAGCTTCTCGAGCCCACTTCAGCATGGCCTTTCTCTACTATTGTGGAGAGTCAGGGAAGTGCCGGGGGGGGGGGGGGGAATGGTTAAATACTTTTCTCTCCCTCCCCCAGATCAGGGAGGGAAAGAAAGGTATTTTCAACCTGCCTGGGTTTCCTGCCTGCCCTTTTCCAGCTGCAACATGTCAGCTAGAGAAGAGAAGGCAGAGAGGCTTTTCCTTGTCAGTTTCACTCTCAGTTGACTGGCCGGGAGTGAAATTGACAAGGAAATCCCCAGGGGCTCCCCAGAGGGAAAGACAGCATTTTAACATGCTGCCTTTCCCTCTTGTGTGTAACATGGGGAGGGCAGCGTGCTCTGTAGCCATGCATGCCAGAGGTTTTGGTTGTAGGCATGGCCAACACAGGAGCCAGCCAGAACTCTTGTTCCTGTGTGTTCCTGCCCAAAAATAGCCCTGCTTTCCCTCTTGCCTGAATCAAATATATCTTAA
The DNA here is from genome assembly GCA_029233225.1 of Lepidodactylus listeri. Lineage (NCBI taxonomy): Eukaryota > Metazoa > Chordata > Lepidosauria > Squamata > Gekkonidae > Lepidodactylus > Lepidodactylus listeri. The sequence continues at coordinate 107,966,924 of JARCFY010000001.1, read as the reverse complement.
AAAAAACAGCAACACTAATGGAGATGGACAATCACCCTCATTTTTACTCTGAAATTACTCAGTTTTACAAGCATCCCTCAGTTTTACAAGCTCAGTGGGCATTTGCAGTGTGAGAGAATGTTCACAATATGTATGCCTGCACACATAAACATCCAGAGTCCCACCATTCTCCTTGTTACCCCTTCCAACCCCTTACTCCTAAAGAGGAAGGGTAAGCAGCCGCAGGGGATGGCTCTTCAACAAACAAACAAAAAGAAAAAAAGAAAAAAAAAACCCAAGCCCAGAGAACAGGCTTTTTTCGGAGTAAATTATCCTTCCCAAATTTCCTCAGCATTCTGGTTCAATAGGATCCACAGTTATCATTTTGAGGTATCACTATAGCAGAAGTATAGTTTTGGGAGACTGCTTGATTCTGATTCTTATTTTGTGTTTCAGATTTAGTTGACACAGGGAACACTCCTAAACAGCAATCCTATTTGAAAGTAAGTCCTATTTTATTCAGTGGGGCTTACTTCCAGGAAAGTGTTCTTAGGATTGTAGCCACAGGCAAAGAATAATGCATCCTGAAAGAAGAACTATAAAGAGAGCAGTTGCTTTAAAGTCAATAATTTGTGGCTGGAGTTGTCCTTGGGGTGGGACTCTGGAAAAAAATGCTATCCTACCTAAGGTGGGTGCGATGCTTCTAACTTACAGCTCTTATTTATTTAACTTATATCCTGCCCTGCCCCACCAGTGAGCTCAATGCAGCTCACAACATATAAATTAACAATAAAACCGATAATATAAAAAACAACTAAAAATTTAGACAATCAAAACAAGATGGCACAAAAACACTAACAGTTTAACGTCTCCTGTAGCATTTTAAACAGACAGTAATAGGTAGCCTGATTTATAGCAGTTTTTAAGCAGATGGTGGTAGGTACTCTGCTATGCAACAGTGCCCCATAGGTAATAAAAAGTATCTGAAAGGTACGGGGTAGGTACCAAAGTCAGGGAAGGCCAAGATGGTTTAACGCCCACCACCTCAACCAAAGCCCTGGTGGAACAGCTCCAGTCTTGCCCTGTAGAACTGTAATAGGTCTGGCAGAGCTCTGATTTCAGATAGGAGCATGTTCCACCAGGCTGTGGCCAGGGCCAAGAAAGCCCTGGCCCTGGTTGAGGCTAAGCAAATGTGCTGGAGATTACCAAAAGGTGTTGATTTGCTGAGTGCAAGGCTCTCCAGGGCACATATGGGGAGAGATGGTCCCATAGATATAACGGTCCCAGGTTGTGTAGGGCTTTAAAGGTCAGTACCATAACCTTGCATTGGGTTTGGTATTTAATTGGCAGCTGGTGCAATCGGAGAAGCACTGGCTGGATGCACACCCTCACTGGCATCGCTGTCAGCAGGCTTGTGACCACATGCTGTACTAGCTGTAGTTTTCAGATCAGGTTCAAGGGTAGCCCCATGTAGAATGAGTTACAGTAATTCAGCCTGGAAGTGACCATTGCATGGATCACTGTTCTTAAGTCCTGAGAGGTGAGATAGGGAACCAGCTGCCTGACCAGCTGAAGATGATAAAAGGCTGATCTGGCAACCATGGTGATTTGGGCCTCCACAGAAAGCGAGGGATCCAGGATCATCCCAAGACTCCTCACCTCGGCACTGGTGCCAGTGATGCTCCACTGAGCGCTGGGAGCCAGATTCCCAGTTCCACACCCCAACGGCTCAGGTACAGGACCTCCATCTTCGTTGGATTTAATTTCAGCTGTCTCTGCTGCAAGCATCAAGCCAAGGCCCCTAAATCCCTGTCCAAAATATCTGGGGTGGAGGCCATCTAGTCATCCATCAACAGATAAAGCTGGGTGTTGTCAACACACTGATGACTCTTATTCATCATGAATTTGTGGATGTTTTATGATGGGACAGTGAGTACTTTGATAAAAGAATATTAATATTGGAATGAATTCATGAGTTAGTATCTAATTTATTTCATCCCTCAATGACAGACTCACAGATCCAGGATTGTTCATACTCTAATAACATATAATGCTTAAAATCCAAGGCATTTCCTAGAGATTTATAACTACTTTGGATGAATTAGTTCAGAACCTAGGTAGTCATTAATCCTTCAGCAATGCACTTCTTTTCACTCAGGCCCTTAAAAATTATATTTTTAGTACTCATACCCTGAATTTTGACAAGACAAGTTCTAGCACCACAACAGCGTTTTATCCTGTTTAAGATTTCACACTTCCCTCCCAGTTTAGAACAGGAATTCCCTGTAGTGTCTATTAGAGAAATAGGTAGTGTATCACACTAGTAGTCACTTCAATGTTGAAAAAAAATTAACGTTTTCAGTAGAACTCCCACTGTCCAACTGTTAGTTTTTCCTTCACAGTAGCCCCTTGTCAGTGTAACCCTGTTTAAGTAGCAACAAGAAAGCCAGAATTTTTAGATCCTCATTCTATTGCTAGAGGGTGCAAAAATCTACTCAACCGGAACAGGGCTGTGTGCTTTTGGTTCCATGAATCCCATTCTTTAGATTCTGTTAATACAAAGAATATTTAAAATGCAGAGAAGCTGTAGGAAGAATGCTATGAGGAAAATCAGAAAGCCTCTTGTGAATGGCCTGTCAGCACAAAATATACCAGGTAAATGCTTATTGGAGGCACACCAATTACAAGTATAGCCAGCCCCTGAATAGCTGACAAAGGGCATTTGTTTCTATGTTACAAAGAAATTAATGATTCGGTAAGATCACTTACCCTTAAATTTCAGCTAGCTCAGCTGACAAATCTTACTGCATATAGTATGACAATCTTTAAAAAGTGTACAAGACTTACAATGTTTGAAAATATTTGGTATCTTTACTTAACAGGCATTTGAGAGTTCTTAAGAGAGAGCCCACAGTCTCTCCCTCCTTTCAGTCGCTTGTCAAAATAGATGGATTTTAAAATAGGGTTTATCAGCAAGTGCAATAAAACATTTCCACAGTGATGCTATATAAAGAACATATGGGGGGGGGGGGAGAGTACTTGAAGAAAACTCTTTTCTTACCCCGACTTTTCACAATTAAGTGGAGTTTAGTCAATCTGTGGATAATCTGAATTCAGTTTTTGTTGTTAGTATGATGTGCAGAGTTATTACAAGATTGATCCTACTCATGCCCACTCAAATAAATCCATCTGAGTTCATAATACCCATTGAGAAGGATTTTATATTGAAGTAAAATGAACTTGTTTTTCTCTTCCTTAACTGAAAACCCACCTGCCCTTTTGCACTGGTAAATCTGTAATCCAATCTAGACGAATTCATACTGAAAAACTTTACTTTTCAGAGAGCCAGGCAAATTGGTAATAAAGTTTATGATCCCCAGCAAGACCTATTCTGGAATGACAGAGGGTATAGTTAAGGCTTAAAATGACACTTAATAGACATGTCAAATTCACTCTTCTGAATGGCCAAGATAAAAATGTCCAGGCTGTGCTCAAAAGGCTGTAGAGCCTGCAGAACTAGTTCATCATGCTCCAGACTTCAGTGTTTGTTTGTTTTAATTTATGTGGGAAATTTATATGTCACCTGTCTAGTACACATTGTTTTTAAAGGAGACCTTGAAATATATATAATACAATACAAAGGGGGATTCAGAATCTTGTGGATCACTGAGAACTAGAAATGGAGACAACATAATCTAAGGATAACTGTAGGTATTCACCTAATGAATATTAAAAGATCTTTCACCATCTCTCATAATTAAAGCAATTTTAGCTTTTCATTTCACATGAATTGTTAATACAAACAGTTAGTGGGTAATTGAACAACAGGATTCCTTTTCACTAAGACTATTAGGAAAATGAAAATATGAATACCACTGGATTAGACTAATCTATCATTCTGTTTCCAACCCTGGTCAACCAGATGCTTTAAGGCATGAAGGCAATAGACTTCCTTTCTTCGGTGTCCTCATGCTGAAGGATCTTTAAAGGCGTACTACCTCTGAGTATGAAGGTTCCATTTATTTATCATGGCTGAGAGCTGTTATCCTCCATCAGGCTCTAAGATGTTTCATTCTCCAAGGTCCAGTGTATCTTAAACAGCTTAGTAATTATTTGGGAGCATTTGGAAGTTTACACATTTCCTATATGGAAAGAACTGGCATATATGAAAAAACGTGTGACAATGGCGTATATATTTGTTTTGCACAGACATCTTTTTCACACAACTGCCTTGCTTACTGCTGCATCGTAAGCTGGTATAGGATGGCATGATACAGTATTTATGTACTTATGTTTTAAGTGTCCCAGAAATTCAGTCTTGAGTTGGCCAATCCTCACTGAAGACAAGACACTTTATACTTAGAGATACTTAGAGAAAGGTGGCAGTTGTGTTCTCAGAGCAGAAACTTAGACTTCATGCATTCTCCTTCTCATTATTATACTAGAAAAGATCAGAGAGGGGAATGGGTCATAAATGTGCTGTGTAAATTTGTTGATTGCTTTATATCCCACTTGGGTGCAGTTCATACTCATTATATCTCCTGTGGGAGTGTCTTGCAATGACCATGTATGCCTGTCATTGATTCCTGACCAAATTATGCTCACACAAAAGCACTCCTTGCATAAATTCCTGTCTGCAGGGACAGAGATTGCAGGTAGTTGCACTGCTTCAAAGAAAAATGCAAAAAACATACAAAAAAACTACATAGTAATTTTTATTAGAAACAAAATAACATAAAATAGCTTGCAAGCTTTTGAGTTCTCCAGACCTTTTCATTAAGCTAAATGTTGGGGGGGTTTAAAAAGGGAAATGAGAGAAAAAAAAGACTTTGTACCAGTAGTTGATTATATGTATCTAGCCATAAGCAGAATACATAGGTCCCTCAAAAGGCTTAAAGTAAATGGAAAAAATATGCTAGAAGATTAATTTTCATGAAGATTAATTTTGATGCACTAGTTAAATAGTAATGCAGGACTAAATGGATAGCCTTATACTTGGATAATACCATATGAACCACATGGACATTCATAGTAGTACAGTTATAATAGCTAAAATAAATCCTGCTTAAATTGTGAAAATTGCTGTGCCTCATACCACTGGCACCTTTGTTTGAGCATGGTCTTGCTAGACCAGATTTTTACTTGTGTGGAGACTGGTGACTCCTCATCCTTTGGAAACACTTGCAGAAAGGGCAATAATCAAATGTGAACCACTCCAAAGAACATATAAGTTCACGGAGCTGCTGCCATCTGCTGGAAAGATGTAGACAACATCTGGAAAGCAGATTCCATGTAGTGTTTCTCATACTGTATTCAAATTGTGGGGTGTGGCATTTCTAACCCAGTTTGCTATTTTAGGGTTTGATGTTAATTGCTCAATGCTATCTCAGTTGATGGATCTTTAGGGATAAGAGGACTTTCCTGCTTACTCATGTGTCATTCATAAGCATTTATCATTCTACCTACCTCATAAGGGCAAAATGGAATTTGAAACTTTGGAGAGCTGAAGGATTATGATCAATGTAACCTGAACAAGTAAATTTCTATTTGCATAATTTGTATGTGACATATCTGGCCAGCAGGTTTTCCAGCTTTAATGGTTCTCTTTATTTACTGTACTCCAGAATAAATACCTAGTTTCTCACCCCTATTCAGGGCCACTGGTGAACTGTTAATAGAAAAATAATTTTGTATGTTTTCTTCTCTTCAGGTCTCTCTTTACTGAGGATTATTATGTTTTACTGAAGATTATTAAGTTTCAATGAGCCAGCTACTGTTTATTCTTCATATGTATGTTCTCAAGATTCTACCATTTATTCATATGGTTCTCCCCATTATGATGAACATTCATAATTTTATTAATAATTATTCTATTACAAAGAGGGGATTCACAAGGACTTGCAAGGGGCCTTCCCCCTTTTTTCTCCTTCCTTTTCTCCTTTCCACCCACCACCCAACCCAGTTTTACCTACCTGCTTGTCTTCAGCTTCCCTCCCCCCCGCCCCCCGGCAGTCTATACCTGGGAAACCACCAGGTCAGGCACAGTCCATTTGCATGGTGGGGAACCTGTAAGGACTTGAGGGTCACTTCCCTTTCCTTGTACCCCCACATACTATTTACTCTTTTCCTCTTCTGATTAACCTTTCTCTCTTTTATACCAACCAACCTATATTTTATCTGCTCTTCCATCTTCAGCTATATTTATTATTTATCTCATTTATACCTCACCTTTTTCCACAATGGGGACCTGAAACAGCTGACATCATTCTCTTCTCCTTCATCATACCTTCACAGAAATCTTGTGAGGTAGGTTAGGCTGAGAACTGGTGGACCAAGACACCGTGACTGGTGAATCAAGCCTGGGACTCCCTGATCCCAGTCTGAAACTCTAACTATGGCATCACACTGGTTTTTTTGTGTGGGTTGGCTGCTGGATGAATCATGCAAATTGCATGGTATTAAGTTGTCTGGTAGTTGCTGCCAGACCTGGCCCCGAAGAATCCACCCTCAAAGGTCAAGACAGCCCTGGAAAGGGCTCTCCCTCCTGCCTTTTACTGACAGAAACCAAGGCTTGAAGGCTGATGATACTGTTGTGATTACCTAGCAACCTCTAAAATCGCTACTGCACAGGGCATTTCTTCCATCATTTTTGGGAGGTTAACCCCCAATATTTTTTGGTTGTTTTGGGGATTTCAGTTTTTTCTGAAAACGTGGGCCTTTTTAGGTTTGTAGAAAGTTCTGTCTTTTCTGTTCATGGCTCCAGTTTCTGGATTTAAGTATTTAAAAATTTGGCTATGTTCAGAATTAGATATATTGAACTTCCATTCTGTCTCGCAGCTATCACAAATCTGGTATTTTGGCAACATTTCAAACTGTATCTTAGCAAAACCAAATAATTAGTACCATCAAACTCATAGTCTGGTATTACTCATTTCTGCTTCATCTTCTGCTGGTCATATTGGCACTCTTTTCAAATCTGCATATTCATATTTCTGAGGTTTCCATCTTTCCTTTATTCTTCACTAAAACATTCTTATATTTTTTCATCTTAATTTACTATAATGCTTTTCTCAGTCTCACCTCCTTCAACTCCATTACTTGTTTTTTCATCTTCTGTTTGACTATACAGATCTGCTGAGGAAGTGGCAGAGAGGAGTGGCAGCAAAAGTGATGCTGTGGCTGGCAAATACTATCTTCCAAGCTGTTTTGCATTTCAAGGAGAGAGAGGAGGAGTCAGGTGGACTTCGGGCTAGCTTAGTCAAGAGGTGGTGGATTTGCTTCTCTACTGACCTATTTCTGGATCAGAACAGTATTCCATACCAGCTTTTGCTAAGGAGAGTTACACCCTACTAAACATACTGATTTCAGCATGAGATTGATTGACTCAATAAAGAAAGCCACAACCCTCAGTTTGCTAGACCTGAGCAAGGCTGTTAATGTTAGGACATTTTGGAGGTCATTAATTCATAGGTTTACCGTAAGTTGGAAGTAGCTTAACAACACTTAACACACAAACACACAGAAGGATATAATTCTGTTAAGGGTTGCACTGCCAGCTGGTCAGGTTTTTTGAGCCTCTTCCTTGCAATTCAAGTCTGGAGGGAGGGTTATAAAAGCCAGTTTCTTGCTTTTTAAAATTAGAAATGGTGTGATACAATATTACTTATGAACACTTACAATGCAAAGAGGAGCAAAACCTGAAAGTAATTATTTTATTCTGTAGTCTATATTGTTTATTGTATATTGATTACTACGTAATAAAAGCATTATTTCTACTGCTACCTTTTTTTGGAGGAGTCATTTTTAATTCAGGGTCATCTACTTTTATGTATAATCTCTTTGAGGGGGTTGTCTTAAACTCAGGGTGACCTTGCTTTTGAATAAACACAGTAAATATTTTATTCATGTCTTTTTCTTATTTCTCGCTTACTTCTTCAGCAATGTTTCCTCTCATTCTCTTCTTTCTTCTGGTGCATATTTCCTTGTTAACTACAACTTTCTCTTTTCCATGTTTATTCTTTCTCCATTACTGATCCTTTCTGTTATTATCTTCTGCGGTGGCTCAGAGATTCAGATGCTGAGCTGCAGACCAGAAGGACTGTAGTTTGGCAGTTCAAGACCGTAGTGCCACATGACGGAGTGAGCTCCCATCTCTGGCCCCAGGTCCTGCCAACCTAGCAGCTCAAAAGCAAGAAATTGCAAATAGATAAATAAGTACTGCTTTGGTGGGAAAGTAACAGTGTTCCGTGCACCTCGGTGTTTAGTCATGCTGGCCACATGACCACAGAATCTTTGGACAGTGCTGGAGATGGAAAAAGAGATGAGCACCGCCCCCTAGAGTCAGATGTGACTGGCTTTCGAGCAAGGGAAACCTTTACCTTTCCTACGGGTACTGATTTTGCTACTTCTTCTTCTATGCTCAGATCCTCCTTAAGAACAATTCTCTTTTTTAAAAAAAATCAAAATTAAACAGACCATGGAAAATTTCTACCAATAGAAATGAGTGCTTCCCCACCCATGCTGCAAACCTGTAACTCCCTGCTTGGATTGTTCCTGGGCAGGGGTCATTTCGTAGAAAAAGAGGTGCAGGAGCTCATTAGCATAACTCATTTGCATAACTCATTTGCATATGCCACACCCCCTAACATACCGGACGTGTGTCAGAAGGCAACACCCACCCCTTAGGCTCCACTCCACTGGTGAGTGAAACTGACCTGCTCTTCCTCTATTCCCTTCCCCATCCAATACTTTGTGCAATAAAAATAAGCGTCAAGAACACACCCTCATTCTCTTCCTGCTCCCTTGAAACCATCAGGTTTCAAAGAGACTTGAGATACCCAGGACATGTGCACCACCCACCCCTTTCCCTTCCCCTCCCCACAACAAGACACCCTGTGAGGTAGGTGGGGCTGAGAGAGGTCTTTTGAGAACTGCTCATGACAGAACAGCTCTGAGAGAACTTGTGACTGGCCCAAGGTCACACCAGCAGCTGCATGTGGAGGAGTGGGGAATCAAACCTGGTTCTCCCAGATTAGAGTACAACTCCTGACCACTACTCCAAACTGATGGGGTGGAAACTGCTGAAGGGTTGGTGAAATTTCTCCAGTACTTATGTGCCATGTGCCCAGATAAAAAATGGTATACTTAGAAAATTTATATGCCATCTTGAGCAAGTCTCTGGAAAAGCAGCACACAGTCATAAAAGGAACAATGATAAAATTATCAATATTAAAACAAAACATTAAAAACAATAAAGACCCTAACATGGCTTTCTCCGGGGCACTGCACCTCTGCACTGTTCGGGGAAGCCGAGAAGGGGGCGGGGCTTAGTTATGTGCCCACCCCCTGGGCTCCTCACTCCCGGAGCTGCACTCCTGTGCGCTCCCGCTCCATCAGACCCCTGTTCCTGGGTGTGTGTGAGGGAGAGAAGAAGAAAAGAAGAGATTGGATTTATACCCCACCCTTCACTACCCGAAGGAGTCTCAGAGCAGTTTACAGTCCTTTTCCCCTCCCCTCCCCACAACAGACATCCTGTGAGGTAGGTGGGGCTGAGAGTGTTCTCAAGAACTCCCCATCAGAGAACAGCTCTGAAAGAACTTATGTCAGACCCAAGGTCACACCAGCAGCTGCATGTGGAGGAGTGGGGAATCAAACCCGGTTCTCCCAAATTAGTGTCCATGCTTCTAATCACTAAACTGGTCTCCTGTTACCTTGAAGGAGGATTTCAGAAATAATTTTGGGCTGCAGAGGTAACTGAAGAAGTTCCACGTTGCTGAAACAAATTCCTTTCATCAACAGAGATCAATGCCATTATGTCATTGTATGAATATCTTAGTATGCACAAATGGTTTAAAGTAGTGTTCCTGACCTTAAATTAAAGCAGATTATTTCCACTGATTTCACTGAGAGATACTTGTTTTTAATATAAACAGAAACTGATGGTCATGGATTGCACAGATAGCTAGTATCTTAGAGCAGAACCTTAGCAATATCTACAGTAGGTTTTTTCATTATAATTTCTTTACATTTAAAACCAATGGGCTTGAACTATCCCATTAGGTGGTAAATAGAGAATATAAAGGAGATAATTGCCTATTTACCAGATCTACTCTTAACAGAATCTGCATTGCCACTTTGGTCTGTTGGGTATATAGTATGCTTTTAAACAGTCCAATTACATGTTTAGCTGATAGACAAATAGCTCTAGAGGGAGTCATATTGGTTTATTAAGTATGAATAAATACATATTTATCTAAGATGGGGCATTTTCATTCTTAAGTATGTTTGCTTTCCTCCAAATCATGAAGAACTAAAAGAACAAGAAAAACCAGTCTAGCTTATATAAAGTAATAAATAAAAAAGCCCCAATTACTAACAATTTATGAAACACAGCCTTTGAAGTTTTAAAATGACAGGTTAAATGGGCTGCTATCCTGGAATTTTAAAATTGTTCCTGGAGTATAAATGGTCTCTTTTCCTGCTGGGTATTAAATAAATCATTACAAAAGTAGAGTGATTTCTTTCTTCATGCCACTGCGAATATAGATAAATGAAAATTCCATATTCATTTATGAATATCTTAGATTACGACTGGTCTGTTCCAGGCCTGTTAGGGGCGGTGGCAAGAGCAACACCCCCTCACGAATGTGCCCTGTCTCCTCACTAACCAGCTGTGCCTTCTCCCCCTCCCCCCTCGGCCCATTTTCCAGTGAGGCGTAAGCCAAGCCAGAGCGAAACAGCAAAAGGACTTCTCCCTCATTCAGAGATAAACCCCTTCAAAAGATACCATTTATTTCCCCAAGCTCTTTTATTTCTGTTTCCCTGAAGTGAAGGATCTGGGAGCCAGTGTAGACAAGGTCTCTTTTCTGTCACATTTTTATTCTTGCTCTTCCTTGAAAGAGTTTAGGGGTCATGTTTCTCCTCACTTTCTTTTTATTCTCACAGCAACCTTGAAAAGTAGGTCAAGCTGAGGGAGATTGACTGGCTTAAGTCTCTCTGCAAGCTTTATAGCAGAGTGTGGGTCTGAAATTGTCCAAATACTAGTCTAATACTCTAACCCAGGGGTGGCCAACCTGTGGCTCGGGAGCCACATGCGGCTCTTTCACATATATTGTGCGGCTCCTGGCAGGGCGGCTGGGGAAGCAAAGGGGAGGCATGCTTTTTCTCTCTTTCTCCCTTCCTTCCTTCCCTCCTCCCTCCCATCTATTTGCTTTCCTAGTTTCTCTCTCTCTCTTTCTTTCCACTTCTTTAATTCTTTCTTTCCATCTCTCTCAATATCATTAGCAAACAAGTAATATCATTATCAATAACCGGTTTTCCTCATTTGTTTTTATTTTTGGCAGTCCCATTTAACGTTAATAAAAAGCAAATCTGCATATTTTTAAAAATAAAAAACGTGTGTGTGCTATTTGTTCCTGTCTTGCGGCTCTCAGACATCTGACGTTTATTCTATGTGGCTCTTAACGTTAAGCAAGGTTGGCCACCCCTGCTCTAACCACTACACCATGTGAGTTTTCTGAGACCAGTCTCCACATCCATACAACAAGGACAATGTAGTGTAATGTTAAGAGCTGCTTCTCTTCCAAATATGCCGTGTACCACTCATGATCATCTACTGTATTTGCTTATCTATTTGTCAAGAGTCTTTACCTCTTTTTATAGACATTTTAGTAAACGTCAAGAGCAACCAACCTATGAAGCAAAAAACACTGCCATTTGCTAGAAGGTGATCTGAATATGAGCCAAATTGTATACATTAGAGATTTTGTCTATCGTGAAACAAAATTATATGACTTGTTACCCTTGTAGGACACCATAACATTTACTTTCCATTTCTTTTTTTTTTTACAGTGTTTCAAAAGAAGGGGAAATATGTTTCTAATAATTGCCTTGCTTGGATTTTAAAATAAATAGTATGTGTGTCACATGACAAAGAGGTTGCCGTGGATACTTTCTCCCTCTTGAATTCTGCTATAATTAAAGTAGAAACATTCAGCTTGAGAGCAAGAATGGTCCACTTTTTTGTAGTCCTTTATGTTTAACCACCCCAAAACATTGTGGTGTACAAATTCGGAGGAATAAGGTATGTAAATATGAAAACAGAGTTTGTTCTAGACAATAATTGAATGCAATGCTACCTGTGGCTTTGCAAGAAAATAGCCATCTTACACATTCTGTGGAGAAAATATTCCTACTAGTACACCAGCAGCTATTTGGATCTATAAGAAAGAAAAGAAAGGGGGAAGATGAACCCGAACAAGCAATCCCCCTCTTGGCTATTTTTAGCTATGGAGGATTTCCATGGAGTTCAATCTTACATGTAGAAATGGAAAGAACTTATTTATTTTGTTTAAGCACAATGTCCCATGAAGTAGTGTAGGTGGGAATTCAGCAGAGTGCTATTAAAAATTGTATGTGGGAATGTGTTTTCCTTTGAAACCAATGTAAACTTCAACTGAATACAATAACATCCCCAAATATATGGCAAATTATATTAAAGAAGGCAAGCAAAATTGTAATGAACAAATAAGTGAGACCCAAATAAAAATAAAAATTCTGTGTGTGCATCTAGTTTGTAGTCTCAAAACAACCCTATAAAGTAGGTTATCCTTTGAAATAATGATTTTTACAGATAATTCTATTCTAATCTCTATACCCAACTCTTTGGTTAGTTATTTTATTATATTCCTAAAATGTTTGCTTCTGCCCCAGGGGTCCTTTGGTGCAGTGGTTAAGTGCACCGACTCTAATCTGGGAGAACCGGGTTTGATTCCCCACTCCTCCACTTGCACCTGGCTGGATGACCTTGGGCAAGCCATAGCTCTGTACCAGCTGTTCCCTCAAGGACAGCTTGGGAAAGCGCTCTCTCAGCCCCACCTACCTCACAGGGTGTCTGTTGTGGGGAGGGGAAGGGAAAAGGAGTTTGTAAGCTGCTCTGAGACTCCCTTGGGGAGTGGAGGGTGGGGTATAAATCCAATCTCTTCTTCTTCTTCTTCTTCTTCTTCTTATGAGATTGGGGCTCATATATTTATACCAGTCTCAGAATGTCTGGTCTCAGGACCTTGAAGGGAGGCTAGAGTAGAAATGTAATAGATAGTGAAAGTATATTTCTTACATTGCCTTGGTTGTCATGGATTTTATGACCACACTGAATTATGAAATTTTCTCCTTATATTGGAACATGTTTGTTTTAATAAAAAATCATTGGATGTTTTCCTTAATGCGAATAAATCAATTAATATATGCAACATATTTTTAATATATGCAAAAAACCCCAAAACAAAACTAGTCCTTGACAGCAGTGGTGACCCTGCATGCATAGCAAAAACATTTGCGTACTCCCATGCTTTGTTCTGACAGAGCCCCAGTAAAACTAGTAGCAAATGGCCTTTGAAATTAACAGCCATTTTCTATAATTAAAATATTAATGGCATACTTTTTTTTACTCAGTCCTTGCATTCTATACAGGATCGTATAAGGACTGAATATCAATTTTTCCACTGCAGATGGATACTATGCATGTGTATAAAGAAGTGAATGAATAATATCCATTAAAAAAAACTAGGGTTGCCAGCCCCCAGGTCCGGGCAGGGATTCCCCCACTTCTGGGAGCTTTAAGCCACCCTCTGGCCAGCTGGCCATCAGGGAAACCCTGCCCCAAGAGTAACCACCTGCCCAGCCAGCCTTCCCCCTCCCCTCCTGCCCAGTTTAAAGGGCTTCAGCTGATTGGCAGGGACCACAAGGTCCACCAATCAGCTGGAGGGCCATTTAAATCTAGCAGAAGGGAGAGAGTGGGTGGTCATGGGTTGCAAACTCAGCTTGCAAAAAGACACTTTAAAGGGTCTTTTTGTGAGTGAAGTGGGGGCTGCAGCATGTGCTGCTGGGGGTCTTTTTGTGAGCCAAGCATGCAGCTCATGACCACCCCCTCTCTCCCTCCTGCTAGATTTAAGGAGTTTTCCAGCTGGTTGGCGGGCCATGTGGTCCCCGCTGATTAGCTGAAGCCCTTTAAATGGGGCAGGAAGGGAAGAAGAGGGGTGGCTGGGTGGGTGGTCACTCTTAAGGCAGGGCTTGGTGATGTCCCTGCCCACCCCCGGAACAGCCCCCAAATCCCCCCACTGGAGTGATGAGGGGACCTGGCAATGCTAACCCAAACACATCTTTTTCATACATGTATTTTTATTTGCAGTGGACAAGCATCGTGCATGCTAAAAAAAAATGCTTTAATTAGTATGCAGATTCCTAGGTGATGAACCATTCTCTTCAAATTAGTTTCCTTTTTAATAGAATCACACTGGATTGTTCATCAAGTAACAGCACGAAGTGCTTAATTAAAGATTGGAGCAACAAAGTCTTCTCCTTATGGACAAACCTGGATGGTTTCCTCTATTGAAATCACATTAGAACAGGAGGATACACTGCAACAAACTCCATTTATAGTTTAGAGTGAAGGCCAAAGCCCATGAACTACAGAATGAGAGTGCCTTTTTGTGCCTTGTATTTGGAGACTGCTTTGGAGGGTCGGCTATATGGCATTATACCCCACTTAGATCCTTCCCCTTTCCAAACCTTGCCCTTCCCAGGCCTCACTTCCAAATCTCCAGGAATTTCCCAGCCCAGAATTTGCAACCCTACTTTGTATAAATATTGGACATTTAAATAGGGTATAAATACTGGACATTTAAATAGGATTGCCAAGTCCCACCTGGCAACCCTATTTAAATCCTTTAACAAATCCCTTTCCTTCTTACTTTAGAACTCTGCTCTTCTTTATATTTGTCCCCTCCTTTAATCCTAGGGTTGCCAACATCCAGGTGGTTGCTGGAGATCTCCTGGACTTACAACTGATTTCCAGACAACAGAGATCAGTTCTCCTGGAGAAAATGGCTGCTTTGGACTTATGCCCTGCTGAGGTTCCTCCCCCCTCCCCAGGCTCCACCCCCCAAATCTCCAAGCATTTCCCAACCCAGAGCTGGCAACCCTATTTAATCCCCTCCCTCTTTCCTTTTCTGTGTCTCCTTTGCCCTTCCACAACTTGTAATTCTACTTCCCTTGCCATACGATCACCTCACTATTCCTTTTAGCTGCCATTCTTCTGCCCTTGCACTACCCCCCCAGTGCTTTCTACAGCACCCCTTTAACTCTCTCATGTGTGTATACAAGATTTCTGTTTATGATTCTACCCCCTTAACTACATCAAGATCCTGGTGGCAGGAAAGGCTGGAGGATAATAACATTTCATGCTTCTGTGGGTATGTTCTGTACCAACCTGCCTGAACTTTGAGAGGGAAATCTCTTTGGTGAGTGTTGCAGTTCCCAAGAATTTCACACTAGTTAGTGGCAGGAGGGAAAAGTTAGAAACAGGAATGTACTTTCCATGGAAACTAATGGAAAGTCACCTGAATTCAGTAACTCCAAACATGTGTAGTTTTCATATCAGGACAAGCTTATGTGGTTTCTTGGTTACTGTTGCAGCTGCAAATACAACACAGCAGAATTGGGGCTGTCACATACCAGGTTTTCCCTTTAGTTTTGCTGCCCCATTCCTCAGCTGCAGCCATTCCCTCCCCTCAGGCCACCAGGAATTTGCTTGTTTTTTTTTAATCTTTAATGAATTTATTTACAAAATTTACATTTTACCTTTCACTCTCACAAGGGCCACTAAGGCAGCTAACAATTTAAATCATAAATGATAAAACTATAGTTTAAAACCATTAAAATCACCCCCCCAACACATATTACTAAAAATAAAGGTAAAAGAAGAGTTAAAATACATACAAAACATAAAAACAGCCTATAAAAACATCATTTAAAATTTGCCTAAGAAAGAGAATCACTGAGGGAATGCAAAAGGAAAGAAAAAAAAGTCTTCACATGCTGGAGAAAGATGGTAACAGAAGGAGACAAATGAGTCTCCCTGGGAGAGAGTTCCAGAGCTTTTGTGCCATGACTGAGAAAAACCTCTTCTAGGTTGTCACCTGCTAATCTCAGAAGGTGGAGGAACCCAAAGATGATGTCTGTAATGGTTAGGCAGGTTCATAAGGGATTAGGTGGTCCTTGAGAGCTTTGAAGGTCAACGTCAGCACCTTAAATGGTGCCTAGAGACAAATTGGAAGCTAGTGTACATGGACCAAGACTGAAGTGATGTGGTCCCTGTGACTCACTCCAGTCACCATCTTGGCTGCAGTATTCTGTACCAGTTGAAGTTTCTAAACACTTCAAGGGTAGTCCAGCATAGGATGTGTTGCAGTAATCTAATTTAGAAGTAAGCAGGATGTGCACCATAGCAGCCAGATCTTTTTTGCCCAGGAAAGGCTGCACCTGCCTAACCAGTCAAAGCAGGTACAATGCACTTTTGGCCACAGCTGCAAATAGGGATGGGTATGAGCTGGACAAATGTGGTTTGCTTTGTAGTTTGTGAACCACATTTAAAGAACCACAGACTTTAAAGATCAAAATGGACTGGAACAGTAGAATAGCTCCCCAGCAAGCTAGAGACACCAAACTTGCAGAGAATCTCCCGCTAACTCTCCTGTACCTGCTTTCAAAGCTCGGTGAGGATTGGATTTACAGGGTTCAAGTTACAGCTCATCAAGGAAGGTGCCCTCATCCACCATCGTTTCCAATGAAAGAAAAGAAACAGCAAAAAAACCAACAAAAAAAAAACAAAGGCGATAGAAACCCAGCAGAACAGAATCAAAGTCCCAGAGAATCTCTGCAGTAGAAAGTGAAAGTGGGGGGCATTTTTGCAAGTCCAGCAGAACTACTACAGTGTACAGGGTGTCCAGCAGAACCAGTGCAATCAAAGAATATGCAGCAGAACCCAGTGCCAATGTGGTAATGCCAGGCAATAGGACTGATGTCAACCACATAATCACAATCCAAGCAAGGGAGGGTTCCAAATTCAGAAGAACCAGTGCAATGAACTAGTGCTCAGAAGTACAAGTGCAATTACAGAGTGCCCAGCAGAACTTAGTGCCACTGACACTACAAGCTTAAAAAGACTGATCTCAAAGCACAGAGTCACAAATCCAAACAAGGGGGTGGGATTTTGCAAGCTCTGTGAAAGAAAGGAACACCAGCAAAGGGAAGGAAAACCCCTCTTGAAACTGACATGACTAGCTTGAAACTGACAACAGTGTTTCCAAGGCTGGAGAGTTCCACCCCCCCCCCCCCGGTAGCTTTGACTGGAGACAGTCTGGAAATGTATCCATTCACAAACCAGCATGTACCTCCACAAACAGCTTGAAAATTTGTGAAAATTTTGTGCCAGTTGACCTGCCACAAACTTCATGAACCAGCCAAAATTCACCATGAACTTTGGTTTATGTGCTGGTTTGTGCCCATTCCTAGCTGCCACCTGATTCTCCAGCAGTAGGCTTGGGTCCAAGAACACCCCAGACTATGGGGAGTGCAACCCCATCCACAACAGATGGCACCTTAAATCCTGAACCTGAACTTCTGTGCACCAGTAGCACTTCCACCATGATGAGATTAAATACAGTCTACTAGCCCACATCCACTCCAAAACTGCTTCTGGGCAACCATTCAGTATGTCTAAAGCCTCCCTGGAATCTGCTGGAAGTTCAAGATAGAACTGAGTGTCATCTGTATGTTGATGACAACCCAGCCCAAATACCAGGATGACCTCACTCAATGGTTTCATGTAACTGTTAGAGAGCATAGGGGACAAGATGGAAACTTGCAGGACCCCAAAGGCAAAAGGGCTGAGGATCAGTTCCCTGGCACTGCCTTCTGAAACCTACCTTTCAAGTAGGACCAGAACCATCACAGAATTGTGCCTCCCAATCCCTGCCCAGATAGGTGGTCTAGAAGGACACAATAATCAATGGTATGGAAAGCCACTGAGTGGTCTAGGAGAATCAACAGTCACACTCCCTCTGTTCATCTCCTGGTCTTCCACCAGGGTGACCAAGGCTGTTTCAGTTCCATAGCCAGGCCTAACCCAGACTGGAAGGGATCTAAACCATTTGCCTTATCCAGGAAAGCTTGTCCACCCACCAACACCTTGCTCAAGACTGAAACATTTGAAACTCGTGTTGAAATCTTCTGGGTTCAAGGTACATGTCTTTAGACATGGATGTACTATAGCCTGTTTCAAGGCTGGAGTGACCACCCCTTCTGTTAAGGAAGCATGAACTACCTCTTGAACCTAGTCCACCACTCTCTCTCTCTCTCTCACACACACACACCAGATTTAAATAACTAGGATTTGTCTTGAGTCTTCCTCCCCTGTCTCTCTAGCTCTCTCTCTTGTGTTTCCATCACCCACAACTCCTCAGTAAACCTAGGGGCAGGGCACTAACATTTGAGAGAGGGTGCCTAGAAAAAAATGTGTCAACCACCCAGGTCATTTCCTCATTCCAGAGGTCAACTGGGGCACTGACAGGATATCAGGAAATCCTCCTAGGGCCATTGGAAAGTTGTTTGGATTCATCTGGTTCTGGGGGGCAGATTATTTTAATGGATCCCCCATCCTTGCAGAGACTTGGTATCCCTGTAAATCACTCCAAGCAAGTAATGATCTGTCCATAACAAAGGAATCATCATCAGTTCCTCCACTTTCAGATCACATTCCTCCTGTCCGGAACAAAATACCAGATAGAGAGTGTGACCTGTATAATGTGTAGGACCGGTTCTTACCTGAGATAGGCCCATAGTTGTCATGGAGGCCATGAAATTCTAAGCCACTTCTGATAAGACAGACTTGGCAAGACAGATTAATTGAATATCATTGCATTGATATAGCATTAAGTCAATGTATATACATGTTTCTCTGAATTCCCAGCTTTCATTTTCCTTTTTCCTTATATCTCCACAATGAAAGGGGCAAGAGACTTAAAACAACAACAACCTGTCAGCTGGGAATTCAGAGAATTTGGCACACATATTGTTATACTGTTGATATGATGATATTCAAATATTGATTTAAAAAAACCCATAAAAGCCCTTTGATGAATGAAGGAAGAAAATCTTTGCCACAGCAAAAGTGTCAGGGAAAATAGCTGCCATGTAGGTGGGGAAATCTTACCTTTCCTACCCACACTGCAGCCATCAAGGCTTTACTGTGATGTTTCCCAAAACTTTACTGCAAAGCAGTTTTGAAGAAGATTAGACAAAAGCCAGATAAAACCTTGGAGTTGCACAAATTCACCATGATGGAGTGGGCAAGCAAAGGGGAAAAAACATTCCCAACAGCATCAATCTTAGGGTAAATAACCCATGTGGAAGTGGCCACAATTAGAGAATTAAAAAAAAAAAAGGTTTAACAAGCAAAGTGAACTGAACCCAAACAAAATTCTGTGTATATCTGTGCAGCCTTAGGAATCCAACAGACATGATGATTATGTATCTCTGTCATCTATAAATGCAAACTGTAGGCTTGTGCACCCTTAGTTTGCATTAGGGCCACAGAGGAAGCACAAAACCTCTGCTTGAGTTTAACAGCTGAAACTCTTCCCAGATCTGCTGTTATTTTGAGGGGGGGGGATATGTCCCATTTAACATACGTCTTTTCTCTTTTTAAATGCTCATAATAATGTAGGAAACCTGTCTTTTATCAGTGAAACAGAGTAGAGGTTGAAGGGTTAACCACATTTCACTTTCCTGTAAGCCCTAAAACAAATTGAGGCTGCATGACACTTTAGACAGAAGATGCATGATCCTTGTCCCCTTTGCTTTTGTTCTTAAGGTTGTATCACTTAAATCAGAAAAGCTTGTTCCCAGTTCCCAATAACGGGTACTGCCAAGTTTCAATGAGATGCTGTGTGAGTGCAAAGACCCATGGGGGAGTGTTTTATCTCACAAACATCATATTTTAAATCAGGGCTTATTTAAATTTTGGGAAACAATGGCAAGGGACCTAAGAAAATGATAAAATATAAATATTAATGACTGATTTCTGAAGGTCAGGGTAAAAACTGGTATGAGAGAGAAATGAAAATGTGAAAATATGAAAGCAATGTATTAGGCAATGATTGTCAAGGATCTCATAGCAGAGAAGATTTCAGGGAAGACAAGACTGGGGGAAATTGAGATTGTGGGAAGATGGAGAAGACTGCAAACAGATGGAAAACACCAGATGCCCCAACTAAAATAGAAAGTCTATGGAAAAGGTGAACTGTGTCAGACTTAACAGCACTAAGAAACTTGATCTGATTTAGAAAAGGAAAAAGAATAAATAATCCTGAAAAAGAAATGGGAGTGAGACACTCATTTCTGGAGTCAATGCAGGGAGAAAAATGAAATATCACTTAATCTCTTTGTCCCACCACAAGTCCAAGCTGATATGTAGGGTTGCCAGGTCTGGGTTATTTATTTTATTTTATTTATTTATTTATTATATTTATATCCTGCCTTGCCAGCGTACCGGTTAGAAAATACCTGGAGAATTTGGGGGTGGATCCAGGAGAGGGCGGGATTTGGGGAGGGGAGGGGCCTCAGCATGGTACAATGCCATAGAGTCCACCCTTCAAAGCAGCCATTTTCTCCAGGGGAGCTTATCTCTGTCAGCTGGGGATCAGTTGTAAAAGCGGGAGATCCCCAGGCCCCACTAGGAGGCTGGCAACCCAACTGATACATTTATTTCTTTATGGCATGCTCAGTTTTATCATTTCAGTATCAAGTACTAGGAGTCTAATGAGAGAATTCTATTAATAAAAGATTAGCCTCTCATTCATCCACTCTCTTTCTCTCCCAGTTCACCCAGTCTTCCTTCCCATGCCCTCACCCAACTGCCAGACTAATCTTTCCTGCCACTAACCACTTGCACCACCTGTTTCTCTTTCATCAGCTCGCCTCTCCCCATAGCTTCTGCAGTTTCTCTTCCTTCCTTCCTTCCTTCTCCTGATTCCTCCTCCCTCCAGTAGCCTCCCTTATTTGTATCTGTTGTTGGTACCAAATGCCACCTAAAGATCTTTCTTTCCCTGTGATGCCTGCTATTACTGGGTTTGGGGTGGGTGGGTTAACTTTTTTTAAAAAAATCCTTTAACCTATTTTTGCAAACCTGGGTTTTCCCTTAGGTTTGCAGGAAAAATATGTCTTAGTCCTCAATGGCCTAGTGGAGCATATCACAGTCAACAAACAGGCAGATGCATTTTTTACCAACTGAAGTTGCTGAGTTTTTTTCAAGGGCAGTCCACTGCAGTGCACATTATAACAGTCCAGCCTCATTGTTGAGGTACCATGGATCAGTGTGACCAGATTGACTGAATAAACAGAGGACAATTTCCTGTTCGAATCCAGCTGCATTTATATTGCATCAGTCAATTGGTCTATTAAAGTGCTGACTACTCTAAGCCCTAGCCATTCTTTAGAATCTCAGACAGATAAATGTCTTTCCCAATATCTTTTAACTGGCCATCAAAGATGCTTTACAAGGAGATTCCAGGGATCATGCAGACTCAATCTCTACAAGATTATGGCAACAGCTCTGCCCTAACATATGTACATTCAGGGCTTTTTGGGGGGGAATGTGCTGGAACAGAGTTCTGCAACCTCTTTGACAAAATTCTTTTTTCCAAAAAAAGAGCCCTTTGTGCATTTATTTGAACATATGTATTGAGTTTACATACATACACACGGATATGTGTATTGTTCTCTCTTTGTGCAGTCAGGAACCATGAAATGCAGCATTCTTGACTGTACAGAGAGAGCTACATGCACAAATGCAACCTCTATGTGTTCATTCAAGTGAAATTTTTCTGTAAGGCACAGAGTTTACTGCCATGCCATAATCTGTTTGTCTGCCTAGGACACACATTTGATAAAAGCTGCCTTCATCACTGGAGGACACTTGGTTTGGAATCTACCAACATTTTTGTGTTTAGCCCAAGCCCCTATAATAGCAATTTTTAGGTGTTGCATCCACTACTAGTTTTCAAAATAGGTTGGGAACTCCAATCTGATTTAAACCTTAAGTCAGCTCTGTATAGCCAAGCTGGTCTTCTGAACTCCTTAACTAATTATTCACATTTGCTAGATTGGATTTAACTAAGAACGTATTTGATGTAGTCTTGCCTTTCTTCGCACAAGGGTTGTGTGTGTGAAAAATTCAGGACAAAGACTCTGCTGCGAAGGAGGAACTTGCTGCTCAGCCTGGAAGGATCATGAGAAGTTTGTTCTTTGAGCAGTGAGTGGATAATGTGAAACACTTGCTGATAATGACAAAGCAGTAACCAGATGCTGCTGCTAATTGAGTTTTACAACTGTTGTATTTGATGGAGCTTTAAGCTGTAAGAACACACACTGCTCAGTGCTGTTAAGACTTCCCTTGCTTATCTGCAGATTGCAGCAGGAGATTAGAGATTTGTTTCTAATGTCTATAAAGCAAAACTCTTTGCCTGTTTTACTCACTGTTTCCAGTTAATCTCAACTGTTATGATGCCTGTTTTAAAATTACTCTCAGATATTCTTGCTTGCTAAGTTATTCTTTTAAACAGTCTAATTCTCAGAGCAGACTATTATCATCACTTCCTGGCCAGTTATCTTTTCATTTTATGGGTCAAAGGCTGGAATATAAGAAAATGCTGTCAGGAGGAAAACACATAATACCAAGCAAATCCTCCTGCCTAACTTAATTAGGCTATTACACCATAAAATTGCTGCTTCATTCAATTGAGGTGAACTCTTAGGCAGTATAATGTAGAGGTCAAGTAAGCATGATATGAAAAGTGGCCTTTTGTAAAACAATATGCTGATCGAGGTGCAGAAGAAAATACAGTACCAAGATGCTAAGCCTTGCATTTTGAAGAAGTAAGGAACAGAAAAAAATAATTAAAGGGTTAAGGGTTAAGGCCATAGTTTTATGCAAGCTTTACTGTTGATTTATTATTGTTTAGCTATAATGCAATGTGTTTTTATTTAATCACCTCTTCACTGGGTTGAGTCTTTAATATAAAGAATCCATGGGGTAGCCTTGCAATGGTTTACCTCATTTCTCCATGATCAGGGACAGAAGGTGGTGCTGGGAGGGAGTGTCCCAAGGTACCCACTGGAATGTGGGGCTCCTCAAGGAACTCAGGCATCTTTACTGGGCACGGATCAGTGTCCGGAGCCAACTGATGGAATCTCTCCATCTGTTTCCAAGATAGAGCGTCAGCAACTCCGTTATTAACACCTGGCACATGCCTAGCCCTAAACAATATATTAAACTTCAAACATTGGAGGGTAAAAGTTCTAACCAGCGCCATCACTCTAGGTGACCTGGACATTAATGAGTTGATAACTTGCACTGCTGCCAAGTTATCATACCAAAAGTGAATGGTCTGGTTAGAAAGTGCCTCAGCCCAAATATAAATGGCTACCAAAATGGGAAAAAACTCAAGAAATGTTAGGTCACTCATCCACCCAGCTTGGATCCACTGATGAGGCCAATCCTCCGCACACCAGTGTCCTCTAAAGTAGACACCACAGCCTGAAGAGCCAGCCGCATCTGAAGTGACCTGTAGTTCTGCTTCAAGTCTGAGATCATTCCTCCAAAAGGAAACCCCATTATAAGTAGCCAAAAAATCCCGCCAAACCGACTAATCCTCACGGTTTGCTTGGGTCACCCTAGTTCAATGATTTGGGCATTTCAAACCTATAGTGGAATCGCACAGCCTGCACCAAAACGCGTGCCCTGGAGCAACCACTCTACAAGCAAAAAATAAGATGCCCAATTAGCTGTTGCAACTCTTTAAGTGTCTCTTTAAGTTTTCTGCACACCTCATCCACCAACCTTAACAAGTTAGCTAGCTTATCAGGGGGCAGGCAGGAAACCTATTGTGCCATCTCCAATTCAATGCCCAGAAAAGTTAAAATAACACTGGGGCCCTCCATGTTTTCCCCAGCTAATGGGACCCCAAGTTCCTCAGCTATGTGTTCAAAGCTATACAACAGCTGTGTACACACCCCAGATCAAGCAGTTCCAGCAAATAGGAAATCATCCAAATAATGGACAGTAGAATTAAAACCTGTGTGTGCATGCAAGGCCCATTCCAAAAAGGTACTGAACTGCTCAAATGCAGCACAGGACACAGAGCACCCCATAGGGAGGGCCCTGTCCATATAGAACTGCCCATCAAAAGAAAAACCCAGAAGATCAAAATCTTCTGGATGCACTGGGAGAAGGATGCACTTGATATCGCATTTAGCCAATTGAGCCGTTCACCCACAACCCTGGACCATTCCAATCACTTCATCAAAGGATGTGTACCTAACTGAGCTTAACTCGCTGGGTATCCCATCATTCACCAAGCTGCCCTGCAGATAGGACAGATAGTGAATGAGGCAATACTCCCCCGGCATTTTCTTGGGCATCACACCTAAAGGTGATACCCGTAGGTTAGGCACCGGGGGTGAAGGGAAAGGGCCCAATACCCTACCCTCAGAGCACTCTTTTAGAATCTTAGCTCTAACCACATGCTCCATACCCAGAACTGAGGGCAAATTAGGAGCCAAATAAGGATGCCTCTCACCCATGAACGGAATGTGAAAACCGAACCTAAAACCATCGAACAAATATTGCCTATCAACAAACTTTGGGTATAGGCACAACCAGTGTTCTAAGATCGAAACCTTAATTGGACTGAGTCCCTTTATCAGGTAAGGCCTGACCGCTTCCCCCACCTGGACATTTACCACCTCTGCCATCCTTTGCAGCCAACCTAACTTTTGCTTTGGAGCAGGCTGGAAAGGAATGGGGGCCTGAGCAAAGATGGCACTCATGATGAAAATTACATGTCCTCCGATTGCAAAACCCCTGCACAAAGAATTCCCAACAGAGGGGGCGCTTTTGACCCTGCTACCCACCCTGAAAATGCAAAGCCACCGCATTACTATTGGTGGAACACTTTACAACATGACCACTATCAGAATGTTCTTCCAAGATGGGTTTTGCCAGAGACATTACTTGCATCCAGAGGTGTGAATGTATCTGGTCCCAGTGAAGGGAAGGGTACATAGCAGCCTTCATATGGAAGGCCCTGTCATACTCCACACATGCTGACCCAGAAAAGTCAGAATAACCCTTGTAGATTATGTCCATGTATTGGAGTAATGACAAGGCCTTCCCTGGTTGCACCCTAACAATCACGCTGGCGTAAATCAAGAAGCCGGGATACCAATTAGAATAGATTCTATCTACAGTCCTGTGTCAGCAGTACCTCTGAGGACCTGCCTCCTGCGGACCTAAGTGAAGTGGAGGATCAGCTCCCAGCTCCAGAGGAGCCTCCACCTGAGCTAGCCATCCTCTGTACCCGAGTAACCCGATGAAGGCAGCCCCACAGGCATCGGGGTAGATGGTCCATTAGAAGTGGAACCGCCTACAGGACCCCATGGCCATTGAACCTCAGAGGTTTGTGTGGATGCCAACTTACCTGCTGCTCGTTCTGGACCTTCATAAGGCACCACTCTCTGATCATTACTTTCTTGTTCAACCACATTGCCCTGCATCATGGCTGACCTTCAACTTCCTCCAAACCAGATTGGCCTGGTGTACACGCAAATCTGCTCTCAATGGCAGAAAGACACGTTAAAACCTGGGCTTGAAAAACCTCCATGGGTAACATATCCACTGAGGCATTGCTGTCCTAGATCAACTTAAAATGGCCACCCTGCCACCCCAGGGCCAAAAGGAGCAAAAATGGCCACTAAATGCAAATAAAAGTCCTCCCCCAGTAGGCCCTCCGTGGCCCCTTGAACAAAAGGGGGGGATGAGTGTAGTGTAGTGTGGCGAGTGGGACAATGCAAGTAGAAGCCTCCCCTGTCAACCCCCCCATCGCAGCCAACTCCCTAGGGCCCCTAACAGGATAGTGCCACCATTAATCATTGACTGAGGTGGTCTGCAGGGGAAAAGGCCGCTGCCACCAACGTCACCACCAAGAACGCCACTGCAAAAACCTCCACCGCTGAATGCACTGCTGCTGCTGTATGATCTGCCACCACAGAAAACCACCAACCAGAATGCTGCCTCAAGGGCTGCTGCTGCAGCCAGAATTATGTGTGTATGGTAAAATAATACAGGCATAGTGTCTTACTCTCAGCCATTTTGTATTTTTTGCTACTGGTTATAGCTGAGGGGTCTCTTAATTGTTTCTTTAGATGGCTCCCAAACTGCTCCATGCAGCTTAGCTGCTTAAGGTGGCTTCCTTGGGCAGAAAGAAAGCCCCTTTAAACAGCTGACTGTAGGAGCAGTTTGCTCCATTTGGCTCAATTGTTTAAAGGGGCTTTCTTGGGCAGCAATCCCCAAGGACTGGCTGCCCAAGAAAGCCCCTTTAAACAGCTGACCAGTGAGAGCAGGCACATGACTACAGAAAAGTCTTCTGACAGCGCTGGCTCTTCCGCTTGGAAATGGAGATGAACACCACATCCCTAGAGTTGGATTCAACTGGCTTTCAAGCAAGGGAAATCTTTACCTTTACCTTTATGATACAGAGTAGCCTGAGGGAGTGGGTGGGCAGTGGGGACATCATCCATGGCTACATAGTCATGGATGCTGATGTCAACATGTTCTTCAGCTGGTGGTAAAGGTTGCTCTGGGGCTGGGGGGCACTGTCAAGGCCACCTGGGATACTGCCACCCTTGAGATGCGGTCCTTGCTTGAAACCTGTCGGCCCCTGGCTGCCCACATCTTGTACAGCATCAGGTCTGCCTGTCTGCTGTATGAGAGGCAGGGGGAGGGCAATGAGCCTGAACACCAGCTCATCCTGGACTCACCCATCTGCTTGACAGTTGGTGGTTTGCAAATTTTTATTTATTTTTTATTTATTTTTTTGCACTTTTACCCCGCCCTCCCTGCAAGCGGGCTCAGGGCGGCTTACAATGTGGCACACAGTGCCAAACCAGCATAAAAACTTTAAAATCATTTTAAAAATACAACAACAATATAACAAATTTGCAATAAAGATTTGCTATTAAGTGCTCGCAGTGATGGTAAGTGACAGAAAATTAAGATGGCGTCCTGCAGCTTCCCTTAGTGGCATAGCACTAGGGTCATAATCTGGCCCTCCATGGCACCAGGCCCGAGCTTTCTTCAGGGCCAGCCCTCATCACTGATGTTAGTAGCAATGGTTGGTGGTAAATGGTGGCAGCTCCTAATCAAAGGCCCGGTGGACCAGGTTTGTGGGTTGGTGGTTTGTGAAGCATATAAAAGTACTTGGTGCAGTCAGCCATTCCACAGTAATGTCTGTGTCATCAGGTTTCACCGTTTGGTTGCCACCATCTGCTGCCAGAACCATCAAGTTAGTCAGTGTGTCTCACATGAGTAATCAGGGGCTAATGGCACATCATTCCCATAAATAAGAACAAGTCAGAAGGAAGAAATTGTTCTGCTCAGTGAAAGCTGAGCTACTGCTTGGGCTGGCAGCCATGCGAAGCAAACTGAGGAGATAACAATATTTACTCTCACACATCATTCCCTTCATGATTTGTGAATTTATAGGCCTGTCAACATTTTAAGGATTATATAGTCAATTTCCTGTCTGATTTGCAATCATTAAACATTTTGCTATGCCAAATATGCCCAGTATTACAGAATGTCAAGAAAAATCATTACACTCCCCCCCCCCGTCACAGCTGACTTATCGTGACCCTGTAGGGCAGGGGTGGGCAAATTGCGGCCTGCGGGCCACATGCGGTCCGTCACAGAGTTTTTTGCAGCCCGCCAAAACAGTTGCATGAAGATCAACAAGAGTAAATACAGATGCTCTTTGACAGACATTAACTTGCAGGCTGTGATGAGAATCTCAACAAGCAATCTCACTCCTGATTTCAAAAAAATTATAGAAAAGTGTGATAACATACATTTGTCTCATTAAACTGATTCTAAAATTAAATGTGCTTGCAGCTATAGATGATATGAAATTAGCACAATAAATAAATTGAATAAAACTACCACTATTTTATTTTATTTATATTTATTGATTTTTATGATACAATGTATACCATTTCTGAAATGCAAAGTTAACTAATGAATGCAATCATTTTAAAAGGCGCGTCCCTCCGCTAACCTCCGCTCCCACAAAGTGGCCCCTGAGCCAAAACAATTGCCCACCTCTGCTGTAGGGTATTCAAGGCAAGAGACATTCAGAGGTTGTTTGCCATTTCCTGACCCTGCGTTTTGATCCTGGACTTTCCATCCAAATGCTAACCAGGGCCAACCATGCTTAGCTTCCGATGAGATCAAGCTAGCCTGGACTATTCAGGTCAGGGCATACTATCCATATGCAAGTATACTATCCTTATTTTGCCAGCATAAGGAGAGGCAGTATAATGTATATGTAAGAAGTCTCCAGTTCAAATACACAAGGTAGCTTTATTTAGCCCTTTCTGAGCCCACCATTAGGAATAGAGGGATAATATTTTTGATGTTATATTGCTCTGCTTTGTTTGAATGTTCTGCGTTTGGGTTCTGCAGAGGATCTCTGCAACGTGATTTCCATGATCTGTTCCAGACCTCCCAGAATACCATGAGTCACTCTCATGCAGTGTGAAGGCTACCTGTCTTCAGTACCAGAAGTAGGTGCTGATGAGCGAGCCAGAGTACCACTCAATCAACAATGTCATCATTCACTGGAATTCTACCTGTGCCATACTGGAACATCTAGTGGAGTAGAAGCAGGGGTCATTTCAATAGAAAAAGAGGTGCAGGAGCTCATTAGCATAACTTATTTGCATATTCTTAACCACCTGACATTACTGGAAGTATGTCAGAAGGAGAGAGAGAGAAAGAAAAAGAGCTGGCAGAGAGGGGACAGCTACTAATCCAAGCCTCACAAATACCACTATTCTGGGAGGATCGCTTCAGTGGTGGCTGAAGACTTCAGAAGGCTGGTCAGAGGAACAAGGACCTTTCCCGGGGATGGGGTCATTTTGCTGCAGCCATGACACAAGCAGGCATTCCCCCACCTGGGGGCAGGGCTGCCACCAACTCCCGGAGCTGAGCTCCCATGAGCTCCTGCTCAAAATGACCCCTGAGTAGAAGAACACTCTGGACAAGGTGATCTAGGAGGCTGACATTATGCAGGGAGAGATACTGTTCAGCAGAGAAGAGTGGCTGACTCTTTCCCAGACAGTCAGGATCCTTAAGCCCTTTATGGAGTTCACTAAGGTGCTCTTGTCTGACATGGCAAGCTTAGGTTTCATCATTTCTTTGATTTAAATGCTTCAGGGGAAGGCCTTTCTGGACCCAGATGCAGGATATGCAGACTGCAGTGACCCAACTAAGAATCTGAGCCCACATCTCCCAACACAAAGCCCTACAACCATATCGTTTTTCCCGGTGGGCCTCTCAGTGTTAATAATTGATGCTAACATATAGTGTTGTTGTTGTTTTTAAAACCAAATAAGAAACTAATTTATTTTTATTGCTTTTTCTCACTTTTTTCTTGCGAGAAAAACAAAAACAAAAGTGAAATGGACTCTTCCCTAATAATAGAAATAATTTAATTCTTCACTTTCTGAGAAGTATTGGAGTTGGGAGTCCATGGAACAGTGAAACAGCTAGATCTTTATTGCTGGTCCGGATGAAGCATGCAACCAGGGCTCCGAGCCCTCCTTTTATGCTGGTGTTGTGTACTAGTCACGAAATGGCGACCACCATGTGGTCAGAGCACATGGCCCGATTCTACCTGAGCTTCAGCCAGGTAGAACAATAGACAGTCGGATCCAAAACGACCACCAATAGCCAGCCTAGGTCTTCCGCGGGGGACCTATGAACTACAACTTAAGACCTAAGGCCCTATCAGAACTATGCGCATATGCTAAGCCCCTATCAGGTATTTTGGGTGCGGCCAGAGGTGGGGCTCCGGCCGGCATATAAGCAGGGCCCTGGAGCCCTGGCAGCATGCTTGATCTGACCATCTCCTGGACATGCTGATTCACTTAATAAAGTCTTTGCTATGATCATCCTACAACTCGCCTCCCGACTCCAGTACTTTCCAGCTGGTCAGGGATAATCCTCGCCCAACTGGCCTGATAGGCTATTATCAGTCTATTTACATCTCATAGGTTCCCTGGGAGAAACCTAGGTACATGATTGGTGGCTGGTTCGAATCCACCTGGCCTTTGTTCTACCTGGCTGAAGCTCAGGTAGTTTCTTGGCCATATGCTCTGGCCACATGGCGGTTGCCATTACTGGAGCACATGGCGACCGCATGGTCAATACATAACACCCCTCCCCCCATAGTCCAGAACCCCTCTGCACACATAGTCTTTGAGATAGTCTGCGCTCGCGTCCAGAGCGTGGGGGGGGGGGGGGTGGTTTGTAAGACGGGGCGGGTTGCTCGTGTTGGAACGTTGCGGTGTGGGTAGTTGTTCTGCTTGCGGGGCCGGTCTGCTCGGTGGTCGTTCAGGCGTTGATGGCGCGGCTGCTGCATCAGAGGGCATGAGCAAAGTCTCCGCAGTCTCTGGATCCGGGTCTGGCGCTGCTTCTGGAATCTTGTCAATGTCACAGTCGGTTGGTGCAGGGAGTTCAGGGGCCTGGGTAGCATCATGGCTCTGTGTACGGCGTCGAATCTGGTCGATATGTCGTTTCCAGACTACGCCATCTTCCGTAAGGACCTCGTAGGAATAAGGCCTGGTGACTCGGATGATCCTCGCAGGGATCCATGTCAGACCCTGCGCGTAGTTCTTAGCGTATATGGGGTCTTCGGGAGCGAACCCTCGGGCAGCTGGCTGGCCCTCCGTTGTCAGGTTTCCGGTGATTGCTCGGTCGGGATGTAGGCGGTCCAGGACGGTTCCCAGTCGTCTTCCCATCAGAAGTTCGGCTGGCCGACACCTGGTCCCTGAGTGGGGTGTATTCCATTGGCTGAACAGGAACTTATACAGCTGCTGTTCCCAATCGCCGTGCTCCCTTCTCTTTAATGCATCCTTCATTGTTCTCACCATGCGCTCGGCCTGGCCGTTGGGTGCAGGGTGAAAAGGAGCGGAGCGGATGTGGTGAAGACCGCAGGCCTCCACGAACCATTGGAACTCGCTGGAGGTGAATGCGGTCCCGTTGTCGGTCACGAGAGTGTCCAGCATCCCATGGGTTGCGAAGACCGGCCAGAGACTTCGTAAGGCTGCGTTGGTGGAGGTCGATGCTACCGGAACCACCTCAAGCCACTTGCTGTAGCTGTCTACAATGATAAGAAACAACAGGCCCTGGACCGGTCCCGCAAAGTTTAGGTGCAGATGGGACCAGGGCTTGTTAATGGATTCCCAGGATTGGATGGGAGCGTGTGGCGGGTCTGGCCGCGACTCTTGGCATTTGGTACACTTCTGGACCCGCCCCTCAATATCTTTGTCCAGGCCTGGCCACCACACGTAACTACAGGCCAGGGCCTTCATACGTACTATGCCTGGGTGGGCCTCGTGTAGTGCCTATAGTACTCGGGGCTGCAGAGGCCCGGGGATCACCACTCGAGATCCCCATAGCAGGCACTCCTTGTGGGCCAAGAGTTCGTGTCTCTGTGCCGTGAAAGCAGCGAACTCCAGCCCCGATTTCTCTGGCCACCCCCTTCCCACCCCGTCTGAGACACGGGAAAGGACACGGTCCTGCCGCGTGCGATGGACCACATCCGATACCTGCATGGGACACTCTGGTAGATCCTCCAGGAGTGCTACGTGGAAGGCTGGAGCAGGATCTGGGTTGCAGGATGGGAGAGGAAGATGGCTGAGGGCATTGGTGTGTCCCATCGCCTTGCCTGGACGATGCACCAAGTCATAGGAGTAGCCAGACAAAAAAATTAACCACCGCAGGACCCGCGGGGACAGCATGTGAGGGGTCTGCTGGTGGGGGGCAAGGAGACCCAGCAGTGGCTTATGATCCGTAGCCATGGTGAACGATCGCCCATACAGGTAATCGTGAAATTTCTTGACGCCGGCTACGATCGCAAGGGTCTCCTTGTTGATTTGGGCGTAATTACGTTCCACCGACGACAGGGTCCTGGAGTAGTAGGCTACCGGCACTTCCTTGCCGTTGGGTAGCCGGTGCCCCAAGACTGCCTCAACGCCATAGGGAGATGCGTCCCAGGCCAGAATGACAGGGAGCTTCTCATCGAAATGCGCTAGGACCGCATTTGAAAATAATAAGTTCTTGACGGCCCGGAAGGCTGCGTTGTGCTTGGGACCCCAGGCCCAAGCTGCTCCCTTGTCCAGGAGGCGATACAGGGGTTCGGCAACGGCCGCTTTGTGCAGAAGGAAGGCGTGATAAAAGTTTAAAGGTCCCAAGAACGCCTGTAGTTCCGCCTTCGAAGATGGATGGGGTGCTTCCGTAATCGCCGCTACCTTCTCCTTGGTTGGGTGAATGCTGTCCGCGGTCACTTTGAATCCCAAGAAGTTCACTGAGGAGACTCCCAGGGTACCTTTCGGACCTTGAGACCCGCATCCTGGAACCATTGCAGTACCATCCGTAGGCAAACGTGTCGACGTCTGGGGCGGCGATGAGGACGTCGTCGAAGAATGGTTTCACACCTGGAACATCTTTTAGGAGAGAATCCATTAGCTGTTGAAAAATCCCTGGCGCCATGCTGACCCCAAATTGGAGCCATTTCACTTTGAACGCTCTCTTATGAGTCACAATCGTTTGTGCCTCAGCCGTTGCATCATCTACAGGAAGCTGCTGATAGGCCTGGGCCAGGTCGAGCTTTCCAAATATTTTGGCTCCCGCGAGGGAGGCCAGAACGTGGCTGACCACTGGTATTGGGTACGTGTGGTCTTGTAACACCTTATTAATAGTGCATTTATAGTCCGCGCAGATGCAGACTTCCCCATTAGCCTTGAGGGGGGTCACTATGGGAGTCTCCCACTTGGCGTGGGAGACCGGCTCGAGCACCCCTTGTGCCACGAGCTTTTCCAACTCCGCCTCCACTTTGGGCTGGAAGGCAAGTGGTGGACGGCGGACAGCCATGCGGATGGGCCGGACCGCCGGGTCCAGGTCAAAGGAAACCGGGGGTCCTCTGAAGCAGCCCAATGAGCCATTAAAACGGTGGGAAATTCCTCGCAGATGGACGAGAAGTCGGTAGAGCCCATGTGGTGTATTTCGGTCCACTGCACTCTGAGCGGCTGGAACCAGGCGTGACCTAGAAGACTGGTTAGATTGCGCTCCACCACGAGAAGGTCTAGCAGACCGTTAAATGCATGGTACTGGACCTGGACCCTGGCTAGCTCCTTAATAGCCACTGGGTTTTTTTGGAAGTCCCGGAGGACCAACCCAGCTGGCAACCGTAGCCAGCATGCCCCCTTCGGGCAGAGGCAACTAAACGTAGCCGCGGACACAATGGAATATACGGACCCTGAGTCCAGTTCCATGGAACAGGGAACTCCCTCTATCCGGAGGGACATGGAAATTGCGCCCAGAATGGGCTGGGGCAAGTTCATTACCGTGGCCATGGGATCGATGCTTTCCACTTCCTCGAAGTTCGCTGCTGGGGCATGGTGGCTGTGCCTTAGGCAGCAGGCCCGGGGTGAGATGGCCTGCTTTCTCGCAGGTGTGGCAGATGGTATCACGGAAGCAGCATGTACGTCTGTCGTGGTGGTCCCCGCAGCTTGCGCACATTGGGGCCTGCCTGTTGATGGAAGCAGAAGAGGGAACAGAGACAGATGCTGGGTGCCGGCCCTTGGGCCTGGAGACCCTTCACCCTTCTTCGAGCGTGGTTGCATCCAGTGGATGTCCTCTTCTTCGCTCGAGTCGGGTTCGGGAGGGGCCGCCTGGTGGACTTTGGTGGCTGCCTTGTCTTTTTGCGTTGTCTCAAACCCTGCTGCTGTTTGGAGCATCTTCTCCAAGGTTGGCTCCAACATTGCGATGAGGCACTGGTGGAGCTTGACTTCACGGATCCCTCCCATGAAGGCAGTCTCCACGTGGTCATCCATGTGGCGGAATTCGCTGCCCACGGCTAGCCGACGGAGTTCAGCCAGGAACGTGGCGGCTGACTTCCCTGACTGCTGCTGGCGCTGTATAAACTCCCAGCACCTAGCTAGTTTTGATGGCTTCGGGGCGAAGTAATCACCGAGGCCCTTGATGAATACGTCGTAAGGCACCTCGGTGCGGGCGAGTAGGTTCTGGGCCACCCGCATGACCTCCACCCCTCCAGAACTCAATAGCCAGGCACTCTTCAGGTCCACCTCTGTGATTCTACAGACCCTGAAGGCGCAACCCAGCGTCTTGAGCCATGACTCCCACGTCTCTGGGCGAGACATATCAAAAGGGGTAATTGGTCTCGGAGTGTTTGCCATAGTTACTGGAGCAGGAGCAGCGGCGGCGGCTTGAGCGATGTCCTTGTGGTCTTGCGGCGGTGTCGGGGAGCCTCAGCGCTGTCTAGTGCCAGAGGATCGGAGCTCAGAGCGGCTTGCGGCGAGGCGTTGCAGTGCTGGAGCTCGGAGATGCCTGCAGCTGGCGGGACGGAGCTTGCTGTGCTGCTGGAGAGTCACTCATCGGGAGTGATGGAGAGTCACTCATCGGCTGGAGAGTCACTCATCGGGATCCCATCCTCATCGCCACTGAGAAGTATTGGAGTCGGGAGTCCATGGAACAGTGAAACAGCTAGATCTTTATTGCTGGTCCGGATGAAGCATACAACCCAGGGCTCCGAGTCCTTCTTTTATGCTGGTCAGGGATAATCTCCTGACCTCGCCCAACTGGCCTGATAAACTATTATCAGTCTATTTACATCTCATAGGTTTCCTGAGAGAAACCTAGGTACATGATTGGTGGCTGGTTCCAATCCACCTGGCCTTTGTTCTACCTGGCTGAAGTTTAGGTAGTTTCTTGGCCATGTGCTCTGGCCACATGGCGGTCACCATTACTGGAGCACATGGCGACCGCATGGTCAATACATAACACTTTCTTTTCAGCCTTTATCTGTACAGTGGTTCTTTTTTCAATTCAGTCAAGACTACTTTTAAAATTAGATTTTCTTCTCAACTATTTCCAGACTTTTGCTAAGATTTATGGTTGAATTTGGGAGTAGAGAGGATTTTTATATCTTCTGTTGGCTTTTGACCCTACCAAAAACAGCTATGAAAAACAAGGAAGTTGAGCTCTTCTTTCCAAGAAATTCCAATGTAATGTGGTAATCCTAATTAAACTTTTAAAAATAATTCTAAAGAAGTCATTCCCTGTATAACCAAGATTATAGAGTCAGTTTATTTGGTGGACAACAAATTGTTCTACAACTATGTTACTCTTGTGCTGAAAGACAATGATTTATTATCTTTCTAAAGCAGATTTGCACTATCAGGGCTAAAGAAAGTTTGTGACAAAAAAATTGGGGAAGACTGAAGTGCTTGCACAAACTGTAACTGCAGCTTGGTGTATTGTTTCATAGTCTCCATTAAAGGGTGTGATTGATTTTAATCAGCAATCAGTAAACCTGCTCAAATGTGAGAAAAAACTACAGTGTGTGTTATTGCTGAGACTAAGAGCATAAGCTATGAGGAATTTCACCACACTCTCTACCAATGTTCTTTGGGCATTAAGGAAAAGTAGTGTGGTTGGCACTCAGGAGCAGGAACCATCATGTATTGAAAAGGTCAGAGATATGGTTAGTG
The DNA here is from genome assembly GCA_029233225.1 of Lepidodactylus listeri. NCBI lineage: Eukaryota > Metazoa > Chordata > Lepidosauria > Squamata > Gekkonidae > Lepidodactylus > Lepidodactylus listeri. The sequence goes on along the minus strand of JARCFY010000001.1, from coordinate 107,931,422 downwards.
CCTTTTTAAATGGTCAGATACTGGAAGCCAGGACACAGACTCACACAGGGTCCTGTTTGTGGCATCGTGGGGAGGAAGAGCATGGCAATGGCAATCCTTGCCAGGTGGAGGGGGCAGGCCAACAGCAAGCATGGGAAGCTTGCACCTGCATGACCCAACGCTGGCCCTATCAGAGGGTCTTGGGTGTTGGGGGTGCCCTGGCTGTTACAAAAGGTACTGCACCACCCAGTTTGTCATCTTTTTGGCACTGGTGAATATTGTCATCAAGTTGCAGCTGACTTAAGGTGACCCCATAGGGTTTTCAAGGCAAGAGACATTCAGAGGTGGCTTGTCATCCCCTGCCTCTGCATTGCGAGCATGGTATTCCTTGGTGGTCTCCCATCCAAATACTAACCAGGGCTGACCCTGCTTAGCTTACAAGATCTGATGGGATCAGGCTAGCTCAGACTATCCAGGTCAGAACATTCATCTACCAGTTTAGCATACACAAGTTTGGTGTAGTGGTTAAGAGTGCTGGATTCTAATCTAGAGAACCAGGTTTGATTCCCCACTCCTCCACATGCAGCTGTTGGGTGACCTTGGGTCAGTCACAAGTTCTCTCAGAGCTGTTCTCTCAAAAGCAGTTCTCTCAGCCCCACCTACCTCACAGGGTGTCTGTTGTGGGGAGAGGAAGCGAAAGGGATTGTAAACCACTCTGAGACTCCTTCGGGTAATGAAGGGCAGGGTATAAATCCAATCTCCTCCTCCTTCATTTCCTCCTCACCTATAATGTGAGAGATAAAAAAGAGCATGTATTAATCTTTTTTTTAAAAATGTAGTTTCATTAACATCTTAGTTTCCTGTACTGGGAATTTAGTTTGGATGCTTTACAAGATCCCCATGGTAGCAGTTGTTTATGAATTTTCTGTTGAATCCCTTGGTGTGGATTTTAAAAAGTGCTTTGATCTGAAATGAACATGTAAAACTACTTCATATTCCCTCTAATAAGATGTTCTTTACTTCTCCCCTGATGAACAGCGTATACTTCATGACTTCCTGCTTTTTAGAAGTTTTCAGTTAAATCAGGATTAAACCGTGGTTCAGAAAATCTATCTGTGCAGAAGGAACAAACTCCAGTTAGTATGGGTGCTATCATTCAGAAATTATGACAAATTAGAGTCTGAAGACTAGTTTTAGAAGTCTTCAATCTTACTTCAATGAGAGAAAGCACACAACCATACTGACAAGTACATACATGCCTCTTACAAGCAAATCTTTATTTGTAAAATATGAAAGCAGCTTCTATAGTCAAGCTATTTGTCCAGCTAGTATTGTAGATGCTGACTGGCAATAGCTTTCTAGAGTGTCAGCCTAATAAGGTATTTCTCATCACCTGCTAATGAAACAAAGGTGTTTAACTCAACATGCCAGGGGCTGAACCTGAGACAGTCTTCAAGAAAAGCATGTGTGCTACCACTTAACCGCAGCCCCTCCCAGTGAGAAACTTCAAATCAAAAACCAAAGCACAGAAAAACATAGACTGCATAGAAAAGTTGGCTTAATTCCAGTGACTGAAACATAGATTTCTATGTTCTGATACAGTTCAAGAGTTATTAACCACTTTCTTTGATTTATAGGGCAAGACTGTCATCAAAATTAATAATAGACTTGGAAGGCTACTTTTTATTCAAGTAAATCTGGAAATGTTGAAGTGAGGATTATGGGCTTGTGGCAGGCAGAAGTGTAAATGTACTGTCAGAAGTAACAGAATAAATGTTTTAATTAACTTGGTTTCTTGCCACACGTGGCTGTGCTATCATAGTTTCACACAACTATCCAAACAGTATTTCTAGTATTCCTCAGGAAAAGTGTTCAAAGGCACAGATTCTTTGTTTTGACCCAGATGAATTAAACCTGTGTCTCAAATTTCTGTTAGGTTTTCAAATGGCGATTCTAGGCTTACTGTTTGCCTAATTGTTGTTGTTAGACATTCAGTTGTGTTTGACTCTTGGGCCAATTCCGCACCAATGGTTTGCTCTCCGTTCCCCCCGGGTCTAATTGGCCCAATTCTGTTGACGGAGTTTTGCATTTGTCGCCTTGCCCCGAATCTAGCGTCCCCTTTCCTCTCTTCCCCCTCCTTTTTTTTGATCGGGGGCGTGGTTGCGTTACAACGCAACCATCCATTTCGGGAAACAGGTGTGCTTTCCCCTCCCTTTCCTGCCCTGGTGTGAGCAGGTATTTTCGTCCCCCCCCATTGTTGTGTTACGACATTATAACACAGTATTGATCCATTGTTGTTGTGTCATGGTGTCATAATGCAATGGTGGGGGGGCAAAAAACCCCTGCTCATGCCAGGGTTGGAAAGGGAGAGGAGAGGTGGGAAAAGGGAGGGAAAGAAGCAGAGGGCCATTAAAGGGGTGGAGCAAGAAACCCCGATTTGTGAGTTCCCCACTAGAATACCCCGACTTCAACCCCGTGGAAAAAACCCGAACAACCTGAAAATCCCTGAAATGGAAGATTCGCGGGGAACAAGGATTAGATTCAGGCCAACTGCTGACCCAGGGCAACAAATGGGGAACTGTTGCTCTGCCGCGGATTTTATTGGGGGATGACGCCGGGGCAACCACTAGTGTGGAATCAGCCTTGGCAATTCTATGAGCCAGCTCTCTCCATGTTTTCCAGTCTTGTACTGTTTCTTTGCCTGATGGCAGTGGGCAGTCTCCCCTACCCACTCCCCTACGTACAGTCCCTTGTTGTTAAAGATTGGAGAAGCAGGAGGAAAAAGCGCCCCCCCAGCACTGATTGTGATGCTTTAGGAATTTACCCCAATCCCTGTGTGGTAAAGACTGTGGAGATTGGGGTTGCAGTTACATGTGCGAGATAAAGCGCGGGGGGGGGGGGAGAGTGAGGCTATTTGCGCTGGAATAATTTGACCCGCAGTTGTATGATCACACAGTTCTGTGAAGCTGTGGACACAACTCGCCACTGCATGATCAGACGCAACCATGGGCGAGTCGGGGTTTTTTTTGTGTGTGTTGTTTGTTTCCGATTCATTTAAATGGGTAATCAATGAATCACATCTCCACCCTGAGGGCTTCCTATGGCAGTATGCAATGATGCACATACTGAGAAGGGGAAAAAAAAAACAATGGCATGGCATTGGGATAGCCTGATCAGACTATCCCCAACACCACGAGTGTGCGCTGGAGCAATCACATGGGGAAAGTCCATCTGTGGCCCATAGCAAGCCATTTGATACTGGATTTTTACTAGTGTTTTTTTTACTCTGCTTCTCCGGTGGAGCAAAATGGCTTGCCGACAGGTGCGGGACACCTGCCAGATCACACCCTTAAAATCCAGCCAGGAGTCGTGCCTATTGCGCAGCTAATTCTGTGTGTGATCGGGGCCTGGGATATTTTAGAGCATCACTCAGTAGTGATATCACACCCATTGGCACTACACCCAGAAGTGACATCATATCTTCCATGCCACTCTAGGAATTTCTTTAATCTCTGGTAAGACCACAGAGACTGGGGACACACAAGATCACACTTAGCATATATACATAATTTTTACTACTTATTCTTTTGCTATACAGTTAGCGTTATTATTATTGCCACGTTTCTAAATCCCCTTTACTCACTGCTATGTACTAAACACAAAACTCAGACTGCAATCCTAAACCCATTTACTAGGGAATAAACACCACTGAGGTCAATGGGGCTTACTTCTTTAGCTATAAATAGGATTGTACTATTTGATTCCTTAACTGTTGTGCTCCAGCTGAAAGCTCCAGCAATAAAGCCAACACATATAGATCATTTGTAGACCATGGGATTCAGATTTAAGTTACAGTAAATTGCCTCAGGCGAAGTTTGTAAATCTCTTTATGACATCCTAACTAGGGTTACCATCATAACTAGGATTATAAATTCAATTCCCCTGGAGAAAGACCCGTGCTTGCTCCTGGGCAAGCGCCGGCTTCCCCCCCCCCCACATACTTGAATGAAGACAAAGGGGGGAGTGGCAAAGCCTGGGAGGGTCCAGAGCGAGAGCGCTGATTGATGGGGCTGAGCCGACAGCTTAAAAGAGGGGCCGCCATGAGGCAGTGGCCATTCAGGATGGAGAAGAGCTCCCCACCCACTCACTCACCCTCTTTGTATGACCATGTGGGCTTTGCCAGTCACCGGTTATGGGGCTATGCAGGAATTTTTAGGGCTCCCTCTGACTAGCCAGGAGGGAGCCTTTTTTCACCTGCTTCACATGGTCTGGGGGAGGGCATGGATTAAATAGGCCTGGTAATCTGGTTAGGCCCATTCTGGGTATGCGAGAAAGCACAGGTTAAGGGTTGAGGGTTTAGTTCGGTTGGCAAGCACCCCTAGATATCTCTGATAGGAGAGGCCCTCGGGACAATCGCCTACTGGCTTAGCAGTCTGGGGGTGCCCGGCCTTGGGCCTCTTCAGGGACAGAGGAGCATACCTCATACCTTATGGGCTTAGCAGTCCTGGGGCTGGGGTAGGGCTGCCAAGTCAGCCCGGGGGGCGGGGGATCCCCCGCTACAGGGGTTCCCGATCTGCCGGCCAGCATTCAGCCAGCGGGGGAAACCCCACCCCCCAAGGTCATCCAGCCTGGACGACCTCCCTCACGTAATGACATCACCCGGAAGTGACACCATCACATTGGGGGCGTTGCCAGGGCAACGCTCTGGCAACGCCCCCAACGTGCTGATGTCACTTCTGGTGATGCCACCTGGTGTGCGCACAAAGCACACACGCCGGGGAAGCTCCTGGCCAGCAGAGCTCCCCCCCCCCACCGGTAAGTTTCATACACTTGGCAACCCTAGGCTGGGGTGTGCTCTCACATCTCCTCTACACATGTAACATGTGGGCAATGACAGCCAGGATAAGGAAGGATCCTGACCTGGTTTCTGAGCCAGGGGTGGAGCTGCCCTAAGGAAGCCAGTTTCTCAGGCATGATGTAACCCGTGCTTAATCGATAACTGAATGCAGATCAGCCTAACATAAATAAATACCCAGTTATATGTATGTGTATTCATTCAAGGGGTGGGTGGGCAAACAGCTGCTTTAGAAGGTAGACTCAATGGCATTATACCCCACTGAGGTTCCTCCCCAGCTGCTTTAGAAGGTAGACTCAATGACATTATACCCCACTGAGGTTCCTCCCCTCCCCAAACCCCAACCTCCATAGGCTCCATCCCCAAAATCTCCAGGAATTTCCCTACACAGACCTGGCAACTCTATATCATAACAGGCAGCCAGAGAGACTATAGCCAAAACAAGGCCTCTAGGACATCAGAAGAGATTAGCCAGCTAGAAAGGGAAAGAATACAAGTCCTGAGACTTTGCAAAGGTATATATGACAAATGATTCCTATAGATGATTTGAGGAATGATGAACTAATGGTTTTGCTCCAATGAAACTGTACTACAAACGCATCATGGGCAAGGCAAATGAAGCCTCTATTGTAATGAAATCCCGGTATAATTAATTATTGTAACATTTCAGACATGGTTTTGGCATTTCTGCAATACATTGGCATTTATAACTACAGGCATTGCCTTTTGTTCATGTCTGCGTCAATAGTAGCCATATCTGTTTCCTCTTAGTCCTGTTCCCATTCAGTATGGACAGTCCAAGAAGACAAAGGCAGGTCCTGTGGCTAAAAAAGCCTGCATCACCCAATTATGGCAATTGTTAGGCAGCCACAATGCATTTCAGAAACATTGCTTGGGATACTTGCTGTAGTCCTATTTGCCAAGATTTTATCTCTATCCACATGAGCTAGGAATTTGTTTTTATAAAACCAGAAAGCTGACATTTTCCAGTAAAAAAAATTGTCTTTAGTCCCCAAGGTACGACTTCCATACAGCTGGGTTTTTGTGTGCCGATATAAATAAGTGTGGCTGACACTATTATTAATGTACTTTGTTTGATTTTCAAATTGCAAGAAATAATAACACATTCATTTTGATTTTTACAGTGCTTTGTGCACCTTAGGGCACAGTAAATTAAAAAGAATTCCAATCTGTGGAGATCGTCCAGGGATAACTCTTTCCCTTCCAAGTGGGGACATATAGTGGACTTGCAAATGTTCATTCTGCACTTCTTCTCCACATGTAGCAGCCATCTATCCTTGCCAAGATTAATATGAATATCAAGTCAGACCAATGCTGAGCTGGCTGTTAGTTTCAAACCCCTCCCCCCCCTTTTATAGAGAACTGCATAATCTAGTACTCCAATGACATGAAGAACATTAAAGAGAAAATAATTCCTAAACTCCTTTATTCCTTGGCATAATATCAATTTAGGAACAGCATATGATACAGAATTGTACCACCACAGAATTAATATGGAGGACTGCATATCTGAATCTATCTTCATGTCAAAATCTTATATCAGAAAAGTCTTCTAGCCTAGTCTCCTCAAGCTTTATACCAGAAGAAAGATTTTTGGCACAAAAGAATATTTCCATATGCATCTCTCCCTATATTCACATTTGCATTCTGAGCTGGTACAGTCAACGAAGATAGCACTATGTAACTTGAACTAGGCTTATCAAGTGTCTTTTAATGGGGGGCAAACTCCCAGTAATTCTTTCTGATGCCCGCTGACACTCATTAAGTGGCTCACAGCCCAATCTGGTTGCAAAACATTTTCATTTGAATGCACTGATTAGAAGTATATAATAAACATGAACAGTATATTTGATGAAAGCTAGGCTTGATAGGGCTTGGCTAGTTCCATCAGGTAGTTCTGAGCCCAGAAATCCTTTTGTTGCAACAATAGACTTCTTAATACTGCCAATGATCCATATGTTTCAGGTGCTAAGGGTCATGGTAGATGGAAAGCCAGGGAGGGCTCGGCAATGGGCTAGCAATCCCAGTTATAACAGAGGAAGGGAGCAGTGTCTAGAGCTCAAGATGAGCCAGTTATGAAGTGTCATATGTATGATCACCAATATCACCTCTGAAAACTCAGAGAGAGAGCTTACTGCCTTCTTTTTCTGTGGAAATGTTGAGTGTGTGTATTGGGGGGGGGGAGGAAAACAAAGGAAGCATATAAAAGCTATAACACCCATCAAGTCAGTTGTTACACAAACTGCTCCCTGTACACAGGTACAACTTTTCTAAAGTGCACCTCTGGAACCTTGGAACCTTTAAGGCTGTGTATACATGGGTCAAGCCTGGCACCCATATTCCCAGGAATGGAAGGAGGTAGTGAACATTTAAATAATATACTTCTATATAAAGAAACATGGAGAGAGAGAAAGAATTGAAAACTAAGCAACTGCTCCAGCAGAATATCAAATACACGCAGAAGCAGCTAGTGCACAATCTAGTCCTAGGTAAAGATACTTCGGGGGGAGGATTGCTGTCTGAATATGGAATAAAGGGGGAGAATGTAAAATATACTTTGCCTGTCTGATAAGAAAAGAAGGGAGTTGTGGTCTAGGTATTGCTGAAGACTGTGGGTGGGTGGGGATGGTCCTTGAGCAAGACAAAGTCCTTGCCTGGTTCTAAATTGATCTCTGAGTCCTGAGGGTGGCTGAATACAAACTGCTGAGTGTAAAACACTTTTAATACTTTTTGTCTATTGGACCATTGGAGTTTGAATTTGGGAGGGAAAACCCCACTATTTGCTGGCGCTACAAGGGGCTGCTGAGCGGCTGGGGAACTTGCTTGGGGAACTTTACTGAATTAAAATGAACAAATAAAGGACTAGTTTGGGTGGTGGTAGAAACTGGCCTAGGTAAGGCAGGATAGTTGCTGTCATTCTGGATGCAATTTGTAAGTTTACTATGGGAAGGGAGTGCATCATTCATAGGTATCAGCTAAGGGAGCATCCAAGGCAGGCCCTTGACAATAGGTGCCTTGGGGTTCTTCTGGGCTTGGCTGGCATTTTATTTCCCCTGCATATATGGCTAGTTTTAAAGTTCTCTTTAATGGAAAAAATATGCTTTTCAGAATGGGGGAGGGACTGTAATGGCTGTTTTCCCTTGTCTAATACATGAGAGGAACAAGATTCCAAGGTTGGGGCATTCCTGGTTGGCTTCTCCCTGGTGGGAGGGGGTGTCTTCTGGGCAGCACAGGTATAATTATTTAAGAAGGGTGCTAGCCTGGGAGAATATTAACATATTTTTCTTTATTAGCTGTATTTGAGAGTTGCTGTATTAGCAAATAGATTTTTGAAGGCTGGGAGGTAGGGACAGAAAAAATTCAAGAGAAAAAAAATGCTGCTGGTCCTATTGTGACTGCATAAAACAATCAAGTAGTATTCTCTCTCTCTGTGCATGATTACAGTTTTGCCAGGAGAAAACAAAGGCATTCATACTTTCAGCTTTAATAAATATGTGAAATAACATACTTAAATACACTAACTAGTTTATAAAGGATTTATTCATTATAAAGGATTTTATTTTGGTAAAGCAGTGGAACAAGTTTAGATAAGTACTGCATATATTTCAATTTCCCTAAAACCTTCATTCCTCCTCAAAAAATATTTTTTCATGACTACAAAATTTCTGGAAAGCTCTTCTTTCAGGACTGACATTACTGATCCAGATGGGGTATGAAAGAAAGCTCCCAGTATTCTAATCTGTTTGAGAATCCAGGAAAAGTAGGTTTGGTATACCCTACTGCCTTTTGTTACATAACTTTAGTTCTGAAATACCTTTTCCTAGAGGAAAGGTGGTTGTGATGTTTTGCTTGTATATCTCCTAGTACAATGAGATCTGTTTTCCTTGACAGTTTGACAGGTAAATGTTAATAACGATACAGTTTAATGGTCTTGTCTCCTCCTTTTTCCTGAATATAGTTTTTATCTTTCTGCAACTCAAAAGGTATTATACATCTAAACAGAAAATCTGATTGTCCAAATATATAGACAGATACACCTCTGATATAGTGACATCTAGCTGACAAAGTGCACTCATACTATATACATCAATACTTTCTATTGTCTTCTACACAGATTTGGAACCCAAAGAAGCGTTTTTCTGCTTGATCCAGTTTTCTACACAGCTGTGACAAATTACTATAATATTTTAATGTGAAAAACAGAAACTGTTTAGTGAGAGATCTTTAATAAAGATTTATCTTTACATTATAAATTCCTGTCTTCCTGTCTTATATATCATTATTATTACCTCATATATATCTAGTTGTCTTGGCTAACAAGTGCTTCTAATGAGACTAGTGGATTGCTAAGCACTTTTCACAAACTAGGTTGTTACTTGGATATTGCAGGCTTGTATTATTGAGTTGCAAATGTTACACAGCATTTGCTAATAATGGCTGAAGTTCACACTGCTTATTAATTCCATCTTACAAACAGAATTTTCTGTGCAGTACAATACTTTCCTTCATGTAATATGTAACATTTATGGCCAATTATGTAAGTCTCCCTGAGTCTGCTTGCGAGGAGGGCAGTGTATAAATTAAATCAAATTAATAAAATAAATAAATAATAAATAAATAAAATAAACATTCCTTCCATTATGACTGCAAACCTTTCCCTGTTAAAGTCATTGTATTTTTATGTCAAATACATCATTAGACATTATTTGCTAGCCAGGTTGTTTACCAGAATGTACTATAAGCTCAGTATGTATTTGCCATTTATTGGTGATATTTAACAGTGTATCAATTGCTAATAGAGTAATAAATCTTGTTTTTAAGCCTGGATTTCCAGGGATTCATTCAGATTTGAATATTTAGACCTACATGTGGAAACTGATTCATCATTTCCCACATGAATTAGGTGTAAACACTGCTTAACAGGATAGCTGAATGATTAAATCTAGGAAATCTGGGAAATTCTGAGAGGGCTGTTTGGAAAATAAGGAACTCAGAATTGTATCTCTGCAGCCTAATCCATGTTCATTCAGAAGTTAGTGCCACTGATTTCAACAAGACATACTTCTAAGTAAGGCTGCAATTCTGGATGCCCTTAGTATGGAGTACAGCCCATTGAATACAGTGGAATCTTCTTCTGAATATACATAGGTTTGCACTGAGACTGTGTTTAGGATTACCAGCTGCAATCCAGAACCATTACTAAGAGTGCAAAATGGTGCGGACTAGTGTGAGAGAGATGAAATTAAAAGCCTACTCCTTGAGAGGAAAGCTATGGCAAACCTAGACGGCATAACAAAAAGTAGAGACATCACCCTGCCAACAAAAGTCCATATGGTCAAAGCGATGGTATTCCCAGTAGTAATGTATGGCTATGAGAGCTGGACCATAAGGAAGGCCGAGCACCGAAGAATAGATGCTTTTGAATTAAGGTGCTGGAGAAAACTCTTGAGAGTCCCTTGGACTGCAAGGAGATCAAATCAGTCAATCCTAAAGGAAATCAACCCTAACTGTTCCCTGGAAGGCCAGATACTGAAGCTGAAGCTCAAATACTTTGGCCACCAAATGAGAAGGGAGCACTCACTGGAGAAGACCCTGATGCTGGGAAAGACTGAAGGTAAAAGAAGAAGGGGATGGCAAAGGATGAGATGGTCAGACAGTGTTATCGATGCAACAAACATGAAATTGAGCAAAATCCGGAGGATGGCGGAAGACAAGAGGGCCTGGTGTGATGTGGTCCATGGGGTCACAAAGAGTTGGACTCGACTCTGTGACTGAACAACAACAACGACTAAGTGTGAGAAAGTAGCTAAGAATGTGAGCTCTGAGCAGAAAAGACCAGGGTTCAAAGGCTCACTGCAGTCAGGAATGTACTATGTGGCTTAAGGCAGGCCACTATTTTCAGCCTGAGTAATATGAGAAAATGCCAGCTAATTCTTATGCATAGAAATGTTTCCTGATATTGAAGAGAATGGGACTGTCCTTGCTTTTTCCGAGTTTCTGCAATTGTGTGAGCCTCAGAATTTGCAATATGGAAATATTGTACCAATTAAGGGGGGGAAGGGAGTTGCAAAATTCAGTTCCAAAAATATTTAACCCCGCTATGGCAAACCCCTGGGGTTCATGGAGCAACTTCTGCATGGCAGTAATGCCAGCTGGAGCCCATGTAGCAGGCTGTCAGTATGAATCAGGCCTGAGTTATCACTTTTTATCCATTTGACATTCTACTCATTTTCACAAGGACATTTCAGATCTTCTATGAACTGAATTGACGCCACAGATTATGTTTGTTTAAGTCTCTAGAAAGCAGTGCTCCAAATACTCTGTGGTGAAATCCTTCTCAGAGACACAGCCAGAAAATCCTGCTAACATAGTAGGGCTTGCTTTGGACTTCCAAAACTGTTGCAACATTTTGAGAGTGGGATTTTAATTTTTATAAATAACGAGTTTCCATGTCTAATCCATCCATCAAATTTTTATCCCCCCTGCCCAGAGAGCAGTTCAGAAGAGCATGGGCTATTCTTCTCCCTCAGTTTTATCATTTATTTATTTGGATTTATACCCCGCCTAGCCAGCAAGGCTGGCCCTCATCACAACAACCCTGTGTGTTAGATTATTGAAGAGTACTGGACTCGGGAGACCAGGAACGGTGAAATCATGAAGCCTTTATTGAGTGATTCAGCATGCCCAGTGGGTGGTCAGAACAAGCATGCTTCCAGGGCTCCAGGGCCCTCATTATATGCTGGCCGGAGCCACACCTCCGGCCGCACCCAAAAGACCTGATAGGGGCTTAACATATGCACATGTTTGTCATAGGTTCCCTGGAGGAGCCTTTGATTGCATTGGCTCCTCAGGGAGAACCTAGGTCCCACATTGGTGAAGGCTTCCAATCCAGATGTCTATTGTTCCTCCAGATTCAAGCTCCCCTCTCTGCCTGACCATGTGCTCTGGCCATGCAGCGGGCGCCATTACCTGGGAGCACATGGCAGGCTGGTTGCTACACAGAGCATACTACATTACAATTATATTGAGAACATATGTGCCTAGCCCGTCAGGTCTGAGCTTCATGGTTGTACTCTAGGGATGCCAGACCCGCCTGGGGATAGGGGTCCCCAGCTTTTGGGCCCCACCTCTCCACTGCCAGCCAGCTGAAATTACCCCCAAAACAGAAAAGAATGCCAGAAATTAACACAGTGTGTCTGTGTGACCCTGGAGTGATGTAGGCATATTGGGGACTTCAGGGAGCGATGCTCTGGTTTAGGGGCAAAACTCTAATTCTACCATAGTTTTTCCCCAAAACCAGAGCATAATTCCAGATGTGCCTACATCACTTTCGGGTCACGTAGGCACATCACATTTATTTTCAGCATTCCTCCTTGTTCCTGGTAAGTTCACCCGTCATCCCCTGATGGCTGGTCTGAGGAACCTGGCAACCCTATGTGAACTCGGGTTTCCTCGTCCAGTCACTTTTAATCTTCACTACAGTCCCCGTCTTCTGTTGCTATGTATTTAATGCAGCCATATGTGCTTTTATTTATGTATTTGAAATATTTTTCTCTTCACACTCAAAAGGGTTTACATAAGCAACGTTGCCTAGAAGAAGAAAAAAACCACTACCCAAGATGTACACTAAACCAGTGTTGCAACAGAACCAATCCCAGCAATGATTCTATCCTCCATAAAAAGCAATTTGAAAGAGAACACTCTTGCAAGTCTTCCAGGAAGCAGCAAGTGAAACAGCCTGCTGCTTCCATTCTAGTAGGCCATCCCATAATAGTGACCATGCAACAGAAAATGCTTTTGTTTTAGCTGTTATAAAACAGACTGACCTAAGGGAAGTCCCAGTAAAGAAAAGATTGTCTAAGAAGTGCAATGTGCATAAGTGAGCATCTTAGCAGATGAAGTTCAATAGCTATGAGGGTCCTAGCTGTAAAGGACTTTAAAAGGGGATAGCATTTTGAATTGGACGCAGAAGTAAGGCAATAACTGATGGTTGAAGCACCAGTTATATACTCGGAAGAGCTGGCTCCAGATAAGACCCTTCAAGTATGGGGATTGCAACAAATATGAAACTTACTTTTACTGAACTTATTCACATGCATCCTGTAGTAGAAAGGAAAAACAGAAATCTTACCTACTCAATACTATTTCCCATTACAAGTGTCTAACTAATCCAGCTGCATGTACATATGTACATATGAGAATATAACCAATACATGTACTCAGTAGTGTAGACTTTAACCATTCTAATGTTATGGTTGACTGTTAGATATTGTTGGCAGATCAAACAAGATTAGAAGACAGACATTGCCTTGATCCATTTGTACCAGGAGAAAATACCTTGGACCTAGCAATGTAATCTAGCCCTAAAGCCAGGTTAGAAGATGGGTTGAAGTGGGTTAAGGAAAGAACCACGCAGAAACACCTACAGACTGCTCTGTGATCACATACTTGTAATTTTGTCCAAAAAGAGAAGTCTGGAAACTGATTTATAATTGCCTATATCCCTCTTATCTAAATGTGTTTTTTTGATAAGAGGTCTCATCACCACTTGCCTCAACTGGTTATTGTATGTGTAACCAATATTTTAGTCTAGTGGTCTACACATTTTGTATGTGTTACTTATATGTGTTGCTGTATGCAATGTCTTAATGGATGTGATGTGACACCCACTACCTCTCTGTTTTTATCTACATTCTACAAATGTTGTTTTTGATTTGTAGTTACTATGCATTTCACAATAAATAGATGTATTTTGTTCTATGTTTTAGCTGTTCAGCCTTTTAGGTTCCTTTAGGTTTAGGTGATTCTCAGGTTGGTTTCCCCTACCTCTTTGCTGTTTCCTGGTTGTGGAGTCACTATTTATGCTTCCTCCCCATCCAGCCCTCCAGCCCCAACCTCAGCTCCCTGCCCCTGCCCCCTATAGCATGAGCCATTATCTGGGCCAGGCATTAGAACACCGCCTGACTTTTTCTCCATTGTTGCTGGCCTTTCCCCTTTCTTTCGCTGGCCAGTTCCTGGGAGGTATTCAGCCAGGCCTTCCCTTCCTGGGTCCTCCCAGGCTGCTGCATGGCTAAGCTTTTCCAGTGTCCTGCTCAGGCTATTACAGTTGGGCTTCTGCTGGCTGTCTCCTTACTTGCTAGTTAGCCCACTGGCCTCTGAGGCTCACTCTTCCCCAGTATTGCCCTTAATGTTGAGGGCTGTGGTCACACGGCCCTTTAAATCCAGGAGCCCTCCCGGATTTAAAAGGGCCGCGTTTTTTGTACCTCGGGTTGGGATGTACACACATCCCAACCCCAGCAGCGGTGGGCGGAGGAGGATGCGGCGGTGGGGGCAGGCGGAGGAGGTGGCGAAGCAGGCAGAAGAAGCGGTGGCGGCATGCAGCGGCAGCGCTGTGAGGCGTTTGGCGGCAGCAGCAGAGGAGGCAGCTGGCGGCAGCATTTTTTGGCGGCAGTGGTGGCTGGCGGTGGCAGCCGGGGGAGGCACCCTTCCCCGAGCCCCGCCGGCTGCCTGGTAAGTTTGGGTTCCCCCCCTTTTACACTTGGGCGCTTGAGTGCCCAAGCACCCAAGTGTAAAAGAGGGGAAAAATGGAGGACGGGACCATCTGGACAGCCCTCTCTTGCAATGATTGCGAGAGAGGGCTGTCCAGATAGGTGCAATTGCAGGTTCCTCCTGCAACCACTGGGAAAACACTCCATTTTCCCGGGGTCAGAAAACGCGGGAGGAACCCGCATTTGAGCCCGCTTCGGTGCAGGACTAGCTGCGGCTGTTGTGGACGGTCCCTTTAAATGCGGGAGGAAACAGAAGTTCCTCCCGCATTAAAGGGCCATGTGGCCGCAGCCTAGGTGCCTAGAAATTACATCAGAAGCCAATGTTAGGCTTGCCAGCCCCCAGGTGGGGATGGGGAATTCCCTGCTTTTGTGGGCTTGGGCCTGCCACCAGCCAGCTGGCCATTGGGGAAACCCCACCCCCCAAAAGATGTTCCTCATTGTTGGCAATGTTATGACATCACTTCCGTAAGTTACATCATTGCATCAGCAACATCGGGGATGACATTCTACTTTTGTGACAAAAGTCTATGATTTGTAGCCATTTTTACTACAGAGTTTTGCTCAAAAAGTAGAGTGTCACTCCGACGTTGCCAATGCGATGATGTCACTTCCAGAAGTGATGTCATTGCATCAATGACGTACCCACCCACCCCTGAAACACCTCCCAAATCC
Source organism: Lepidodactylus listeri (assembly GCA_029233225.1). NCBI lineage: Eukaryota > Metazoa > Chordata > Lepidosauria > Squamata > Gekkonidae > Lepidodactylus > Lepidodactylus listeri. Next base: position 107,916,347 of record JARCFY010000001.1, on the reverse strand, counting down.
CCCCACCGGCAGCAGGTAAGGACCTGGCAACCCTAGCCGATATCCAAAGCTCTGGGGCCTGGGAAGGAGGTGGCAAGGCCCATGGCCAGTTACTGTTGCTACCTTCTGCCTAGGATCCTATCCTGGGAGTTCTGGCCGAGTGAACAGTGGCTGCTCAAGGTATGAGGGTGGTAAATGGTTCCCACTTGGTTCCTACAGCATTGGGGAAGCATTCCTAACTTTGCCGCAGGCGCCTCAGGTGAGAACAGACCAGATTGTGGCTCTGGACAATGAGAGAGACTTCATCAGCCAAACAATGAAGCAAAATTATCACAGCCAAATTTCAGATCAGAAAACATTACAAAGCTTTAGTATGAACCATACTAAATAATTTTGCTGCACAAGATTCCGATAAAACAATGGTAGCAGAAAAAAGCCAGCATGGTGTAGTAGTTAAGAATAGAGGACTCTAATCTGGAGAACTGTTTGATTTCCCACTCTGCCACATGAAGCCTACTGGGTGACCTTGGGCCAGCCACAGCTCTCTCAGAACTCTCTCAGCCCCACCTACCTCACAAGGAGAATGTTGTAGGGAGAGAGAGGGAAGGCAATTGTAAACCACTTTGAGAGTTCTTTGAGAGAAAAGTGGGGTATAAAAACCAAATCTTCTTCCTCTTTGTTTGTCACATCACTGTACCCCCACGGGCCTGGAAATGGACTATAACATATTGTATCTAATTCAGCATGAGTTTTTTGCCTGTGACGCTCTAGTCATTTTCCCCAGCCTCTTTATGCCTTCCTAATTTCCTGGTACACCAAAGGTCTGGGGTCCTGCTTGATGGGCAGGGGCGTGATGCCAGAGACCATCTCTGTGAATTGCTCCCTGCAGGTGAACAATCTTTGTAGTAGCAGGACCTTCCACAGAGATTTCTCATGCATTCAGCCCAAAATACTTCAGGATGGTCCTATGGTTACCATAGCAACCATGATGTCCTGAGCTGAATCCAACAAGGAGGCCTCATTATGAACGTTGAAGTCCACCAATACCATGTCTTGTCCAAAACATTGTGGATGGAATCCTACAATTACTAGTGAAAACTGCCCTGTTTTATATCACTGACATACTGTATGGAAGTACTAATTGCACTTAGAACCTTTTCTTCTGATATTTGACCTACTGTAAGTTGCTTTGGCAATCCAAGCCTCCTAAGAGACAGGGTGAGGTGTGGGTTTTTTTCTTTTAATCATGCTCAGCTGGGAGGATAATTACTTAACTCGCTTTTGAGCTCTTCAAACACCTCAAGGAACCCATTTTTGGGGGGGGGGGGCGGGAATTTTGAAGCAACATTTTTTTCTGAAATGGTGACAAAACGTTTCTGTCATTGGCTGGGATGCCTTTTGATGAGTGTGAGAATTTCTTTTAAATAAACTTTGTTGGACTTTGATATGAGCAATTCAAAACAGTGTTGTTTGTGAAGCCTCCCTCTGGTTTGGAGATGAACTAGAAGCCAGAGAGATAAGCTACAAGAGAGAGGTAGGAGTCTTATGAATTAAAGGAGCTGCATTCTGTTGATTCCTCACAGGGGAGGTGGTTGGTTTCCTTTTTCCAGTGGGCGGGACCCAAGCATGAGATTGTAGGTCCATACACATTCAGAGATTCTCTTCAGAGTTTAGGGAATGGTTTATTAGGTAGGGAACTATATATACTCAGAGATGCTCCCTTACATAATAACAACAAATGGATCTTTCTAAATCAATATATATACACTGCCATCTTTGTAAGAGATACTGATAGTAGTTTAAATGCTCATCTCTCATAAACAAGATTGGGATTTGGCAATCAATGCTGAAATATGTTATATTACCATAGCAGTATGTTATATTTACCACAATCTCATTCAGCATTCTCATTTCCCTCTATTTGATCAAATTATTCAGTAATTTTACTCACAAAAACCTGGGGAGAAGATCTGTATGCTTAATATTTCTTGTATCAGACTGATCAGGCATTCAGTTTTACTTTCCCTCCTTCCACAATTCATCCAAACACCCTTTTCTTCTAAATAAACTTCACCATATGATTGTTTAGCATAATTTGTCCTTGGAAATTTGCTATATCTATCTTCATAGATAATTCCTATTAAAGTTAATATGATTATGGGGAGGCATATTGATTTGATACTTTTGAAATCGGCACCCACCTCCTTATCAAATATATCCAAATAAGTAATCCTTGTTTACAAGTAACAAGTGTTCATTATTTTACTGGAGGGAGTATTCTTTAGCCTTTGGAATGGTGTATTTAACAGACTCTTTCATAAAATAAACTAGAATTCTGTATTCCCTTGTTCGTCACTGCAGACAACTACTATAACATTTATGTTTTCATCACAAGAGCATTCTGGGCTTCTAAGCAAGATCAAAGAGGTTTCCAAATCTCTTTCCCACACTAAACAGCTTATCTCTGACAGGTTTTTGTTGATTTTTAAAAAAATCCCATAATGTAGAGTCTAATATAGAGTAATTTCTGTTGTTGCTTAATTAACTATGCTCAAACTGAGAATATTTTCCCAAGTAATCAAGCTGCATTTTTCTTTTATGCAACTTAATCTTCAGGGATCATGGAGAGAAACATATTATTTTCACAACACACATTTTATGGTTTTTATAAGATGTTATTTCAACCATATCCTTTCCCTGCGTATATACTGTACTGATTCTGTAATGTAATTCTGTACAGTGTCTCCCCCCCCCACTAAATCTTTTGTTATTGTTTCCTTTTACTCTTGTTGCCAGCTCTGTGTTAGGAAATATCTGGAGATTTGGGGGGTGGGACTTGAGGAGGGCAGGATTTGGGGAGTAGAAGGACTTCAATAGGGTATAATGCCATAAGGTCCACCTTCCAAAGTGGCCATTTTATCCAGGAAAACTGATCTCTGTTGCCTGGAAATCAGTTGCAATCCCAGGAGATCTCCAACCACCATTTGAATGTTGGCAACCCTGCTGTTCAGTTATCTTCAGATTGCCAAGATCTTTCTTAAAGGACCAGCATTTTTCTAATTCATATTAATGTGTAACAACACTTACAGATGGATAGTGCATACATAGTCACCATGATGTCTGTTATGATGGTGACTTGAAAAAATGCCAGTACCAGTGCAGAAAGCTCTATAGTCACATACTCACCATTCTGGAGGGAAAAGATCTCAGAACAAACATCAATAGGCAGTTGAAGAATGATTTGAAGAATGATTTGATATGTTTGTACTCGGTACTTGAAGACAAGAAGAGAGGTACTATGTTTGAAGCCATTTTGTGGCTATGTTTGAAACCATAGTTGAATGTATAAGGTTATGGAGATTATGAAGGCAACCCCTCAGAAGCTATGGTTGATACAAAGGAGCTCTGTGCTTTTAGTGTTTCCAAATCAACTTGGAACTACTTCACTTTAGAAACAATATTTACTGCATGCATCTTATTTTTCAATGCTGTTTACATATTATAGAAACATGACACTGGAAAATATAATTATTTACAACTAGAGTTGCCAGTTCCATGTTGGAAAATTCCTCAAGATTTTGGGGAGGGCAGGATTTGCGGAGGGGAGAGGCAATGACTCAACCATATATAATTCCATACAGTCTACATTTCAAAGCAGCCATTTCTCCAGGGGAACAGATCTTTGTCATCAGAAGATGAGTTGTACTTCTGGCAGCTCTCCAGGTCTTACTTGGAGGTTGGCAACCCCATTCAAAGCTTTATGAATGTTTAACAGGGTGTTATGTCCTAATGGCAACTGCACATGGAGTCAGAGAAACGCACGTGGCCGGGCTGGTTACCGGAGCTTTGCTTCGGGAGGCAATAGCCCAGGCGGATTGTAAATCAGACCAATCGGCCACCCAAGATCCGCCAGGGGACCTATGCTGTAGGGTCACCTGTAATTAACCCTATCAGGGAGATTGGGCGAGGCCATGGGTGCGGTTTAGACGGACATTTAAGCAGACCCCCCCAAGCTCCATTCTCCAGTTATGATTTGTACCATCAATAAACTTATGAATTGATTTCACTGCAATGCGTCTCTGGACCCAGTGCTTTAAACTGGGAATGAGGATGGGATCCCAATGAGCAACAACAGCATCTCATCGAGCATTGATCCTATGGCACCTGAGCAATGCCAGGCTCCAGCGCCACCCAGCACCGTTGAATGCCCCACAGGACATCACTCACCACATTGCTCCAGAGTCATGGCCACTGCTCGGGAACAGCTCACTGCATTCAACCACGCTTGCCTCAAGCTATAGGAAGCCTGGGTCGAACAATTAAAGTACTTTTTCCTGGTCCAGGACATGGCCGACGCAGGAAAGAAGAAAGCCTGGCTCATCAGCTCCTGTGGCGTTTCCACAATCTGCCTAGTGCAAAGCCTAGATGACTCATCCTACGATGAGCTGCTCACCATGCTCACTATGTATTTCACGCTGAAACCATTTAAAATGGCGCTACGAATGAACTTCTGCCCTAGATCCCAGAAGACCGGTGAGTCTGCAGTGGACTTCATGGCTGACCTCCGGTGCCTGGCAGTGGGGTGTGAGTTCCCATCAGTTGAGGACACCCTCCTGACCCACTTCATTTGGGGAGTCCCTGAGCTGAAGCTCTGCTGAAAGCTTGTGGCCATTGAGGAACTAAAACTTGACTCCGCTTGCAAAGCAGCAGCTGCCTTCAAGAAAGCGCAAAAGGATCACCAAGGATCCGCAATGCACCGCCTGGTGACCACCACCAGTCCTGCAACATTGGATGATGATGAGGAAGTCCTTCAGCTCCGCAGACTGGACTGGTGAGGACCACCGCGCCCAGCTGCCACATCAGCACAAACCAGCCCATGCACCAATGTGCCCACATCATGTGCCAGCTGCGGGGATCCACACGACTACTGGAGCTGCCATTTCTGAGAGGCAACCTGCCAATCCTGTGGCAAGACGGGGCACATCGCCCGGGTTTGTCACTCCTAGGCCTTCCGACGCACACAAGCCGCACACCTGGAATCATCAGACCTGTACTCCAATGCATCTTCCCACCACCAGGTAATGAACTTGCCCTGGGACTCCCCAAATAAAATCCATGTCCCTGTAATGATAGAAGGGTCCCCCTGTGAAATGGAACTGGACACGGGGTCTGTGTTCTCCATAATTTCAGTGGACACCTATGTTCGTTTTCTATGGTGGTGCCATTCCTGACAGGAATTTTTTTTTTTCTCAGACTCGCTCACTCACTCTGCTGTAGTGTCCTTTTACTTATTTTGTGCCTTTCTGACATGTATTTTGGGGTGTTTACTCGAAATCCCGACGCTGGACACCAATATGACCCTACTCCTCTTTACAAGCTGTAGTTTGAACTTTCCCTCTGAGGGAACAGATTGGCCCAGCGGTCTATGACTACTACTCAGGTCCCTCTCTTCTTAGCTAGTCTCTCCGGGGATTGTTTTTTTTTTTTTTAAGTATGAGTCAGGCACCAAGGTTTTCTCAAGATAAAATGAAACTGCAATTTATTGGCAGAACACAAAAGGGGAATATCGGTTGTTTGTACAGAGGACTCTTTGTTGCTGAAAGGGCTGGCACTGGTCCTCAGACCACATTCAGGCTGTAGGCTTATGGGGTTTTTGTTGTTGTTGTTGCATACAAATGGTTACACGTTCACTCAACTCTTCTATTATACTCTTTCCTGTCCTGCTTTGTGGTTCATCTATAGCTGTGTCTTACTGGCCTCTTTGAGTCACAGCTGGCCTCTACACAGCTGTCTAGACCCTGCCAGAGTTCAACCCTCCCACAACCACATCTCACAGGATTGATGTATGTTAGTGTTTGCGTTCGCTTAGTTCACATTGATTGAGTCTGTTCCTTCCTAGAAACAGAATTCTCCACAGAGTCTCTTCAGAAGGCGAAAGTCGCTTCACTCCCTCAGTGCTTCCCTTCTGAGTCTGTTAATGGACAATAACCAAGAGCTCTGAGCCCAAATGGCCCCCTCCTCACTCTGTCATGTGACTCAGCAGGATTCTATGAACACACTCTGCCGGTCATAGGTTTTTTTCTTTAATCCCATCACAATACCCTTTATAGACTGTCTGCAGGGGGGGTGGGCGTTATGGAAGCCCATGGGACTTAAGCTACGGGATTTCCAAAAAAAACCTGGTGGTGATCAAGGGGTGGGGCAAGTTCCAAGTCCAATACAAAGACTTTGATAGACAATTGGATCACCTGGTGATGGAGGGCAAGCTTTCTAGCTTACTGGGATTGTCTTGGTTTGGGCCTTTGGGACTGGGGATAACGGGGGTGAACCACCTCCGCGGCACAAACTCCCAGTCAGTCTGTGATGAGTTCCCGGCCATTTTCGATGGTGCACTGGGCAAATATATATCCCCCAGTGTCCCTAGACTCCACCATCCATCCAATCCGCATGACGGCCAGGCGACCCCCCCAGCAGTTTGCCCCAAGATAGATAAGGAGCTAGACCAGCTGGTTGACCAAGGGGTCCTAGAGCTGGTCCCTCACACTTGGTGGGAAACCCCTATTGTGACTCCAATGAAGCTGAACGGGGACGTTTGAATTTGTGCAGACTATAAGTGCACTATTAACAAGGCCCTCCAAGACCATGCTTATCCAGAGCCAGTGATTAGCCATGTCCTTGCTTCACTGGTAGGGGCCAAGGTGTTTGGGAAGCTGGACCTGGCACAGGCATACCAGCAGCTCCTGGTGGACGACGCCACCACCGAAGCCCAAACAATCGTGACTCACAAAGGGGCATTCAAGGTGCGGCGTTTGCAATTTGGGGTCAGCGTTACCCCAGGGATTTTCCAGAATCCAGCAGTCAGGTAGTCATCCAGCCATTCTTTGACGACATTTTGATAGCAGCCCCAGACATCAAGACCTTTGCGGCCCATCTACAATCCATCTTACAGCGCTTCAACAATGCAGGCCTGAAGGTAAAGAGGGAGAAATGCTGGCTGGGGGTTCCATCCATGGAGTTCCTGGGTTTTGCCATAGATGTGCAGGGCATCCATCCAACCCTAAAAGATTGGCGCCATTGCCAAGGCCTGCACTGACGTCGAAGGCAGAGCTCCAAGCATTCTTAAGACTCCTCAACTTCTATCACGCCTTCCTACCCCCCAAGGCGGCCATGGTGGAACCCCTCCATTGACTCCTCGACAAGCATGCCCCTTGGGCCTGGGCTCCAAGCCACACAGTGGCTTTCCAGGCCATCAAGGGACTCTTAACGTCAAATGCAGTCCTGGCACATTTTGATGAGTCGCTCCCAGTAGTTCTCACGTACAACACTTCACCATATGAGGTGGAGGCTGTCCTGGGGCACTGCCTAGCAGATGGGAGGGAGGTTCTGATCACATACTACTCCTGCACCCTGTCTGCAGCAGAGCTCAACTACATGCAGATAGACAAGAAGGCTCTGGCAATTGTGGCAGGAATTTAAAAAATTCCATGACTACCCGTTCATGATTGCAATGGACCACAAGCCTCCCATGGGCCTCCTCACGCCCGACCACCAACCCCCCCCCAATGCTCTCCCCAAGGGTGCTCCACTGGTCAATCTTTATGGCCAGCTACCAATATGAGCTGGTCCACCACCCAGGGAAAGCCATGGGTCATGCAGATGCCCTCAGCCACCTGGCACTCCCATCCTGTGACCTGGACCCAGCACCGGTGCATCATGTCACCCTGCTTGAAGAGCTACCAGACCAGCCCATCCAGGTGAAGGATGTTGCCCGCCACACTGCATGAAATCGCACCTTGTCTCGGGTCTTGGATTGGGTGGGAAGGGGGTGGCCCAGTAGTCCAGGGTCCGACTTCACCACCTTCACAGCGCACAAGGGGTGTGTGCTCTGTGGCAGTCAGGTAGTCATCCCTGAACTGCTACGCAAACAGGTGCTTGCCGTGCTCCATGAGAATCACCCCAGCATCATGCGGACGAAAGCCCTGGCCCGAAGCTATGTCTGGTGGCCTGGGCTAGACAGAGAGATCGAGGAGCAAGTCAGGCAGTGCCAGAAGTGCTAGGACTCGCAGCTAGACCCACTCCAGGCACTGTGAGCCCAACTCCACCTGGACTTTGCAGGACTGTTCCAGGGTCAATTTTTTTTTTTATATTAGTAGACAGTTAAACAAAGTGGCTGGAAGTGGTGCCAGTGTCCTCCACCACATCACAGGCCACCATCCACACCATGTGGTGCATCTTCAGCTCCCACATCATCCCTGACGCACTCGTGACAGACAACGGCTTGGCTTTCCCATCAGGGGAGTTCCAGGAGTTCGTGGACTACTATGGGACCTGGCACATACGCTCCGCCCCATTTCACCCAGCCACAAATAGCCAGGTTGAACGCATGGTGCGCACAGCCAAAGAAGGCCTGTGCCACATGAACAAAGGTGACTGGAACTACAAACTGGTAGCGTTCCGGTTCAGCCAATGGCCAACCTCACACACCATGACTGGGTGCAGCTCAGCAGAACTATTAATGGGTAGGCAGCTCACAGCCAGGTTGGACTGCCTACACCCAGACTGCACCCCGGAACATAGCATGGCCCCAGAGCAGCAAAAGGCTCCACGGGGGTTCTCCCTGGAGGACCCGTCTACATAAAGAACTTTGCAAGGGGTCCCCCCTGGATGCTGGGCTGGATAGTGCGGGTGACAGGGCCCCTATCCAGCCGAGGCAGTCCCCAAGAAGCCTGCTGCATAAATGGTATTACACTGCTCAACCAGGAAACAGTGAAGGCCCACCTACCTAAGGGACTTTGTCTGCTAGGAAAGGTCTGAACTATGGGGGGTGGGGTGTTATGTCCTAATGGCGACCGCACATGCAGTCAGAGAAACGCACATGGCCGGGCTGGTTACCAGAGCTTTGTTTTGGGAGACCATAGCCTGGGCAGATTGTAAATCAGACCAATCGACCAACCAAGATCCACCAGGGGACCTATGCCGTAAAGTCACCTGTAATTAACCCTATCAGGGTGAGGCCGGGGGTGCAGTTTAGACAGACATTTAAGCAGACCCCCCGAGCCCCATTCTCTAGTCGTGATTTGTACCATCAATAAAGTTATGAGCTGATTTCACTGCAGTGCATCTCTGGATCCCGTACTTTATACAGGGCAAATGAAATGTTGCACTTAAATGCAAGCGACAGAGTTCTGTGGCCACACATTATAAAAAAACTATTGGGGAAAGGAGTAATTTGGAAAAGAGATGCCTGTTTAAACTTGGAAAGCTCTATCTGGAACTGTGATAGACTGCGCTTATTAAAAAGCTTAGAAGTGCTGTTTAAACAGATAAAGGGCTGTGAAGAGTTAACTTCACAGAGCCAGATAGCCTTGAGTGACAGGCTGCTCCAAGGAATCTGATTAGCATCAGTTGAGAAACACTTTTGAACTGGATGCTGAGGAGAATTTAGTCTGATTTCAGCCCTAGGTGAGAAGAATCAAGTACTGACAGTTTCAGAACTCAGCCCTTAGCAGAGAGCAGTTTAACACAGACAGAGAACTTGGGAGGTTGGCAGGAGGAGTGGGTAGATTGGAGGAGACTCCCATTCAGGCCTGGGACATGGGATAGATTCTCTAGTGAAAGAAGGAATTTCCCTAACTAGTCAAAACAGGGAGTTAGCTCTGAAGAGGGGAGAGATCCCTGGTCTGGTGTGGTTAGAAACTGCCTTCTGAAAACCAAAAGAGTCAGTAAAGCTCAAGTGTGCTGGAGTGTTTGGGAAACACTGGAACAAAAGCTTACCATCTTAAAGATCTAAGTCACTATGAAAAGCTTATGAAACTCTCAGTAGGCTGAAACATATGAACTAAATTCTTTGAACCTATTTATATCAGAGTTTTATATTGAGTTACCTCAGAAATTTTACCCCTGATTTTACCTGACCTTTCCCTGTTATGTTAAATAAAATATTTTGCTAACTTGGAATTTCAAAATGTCTTGGGTGCCATTTCAGTTGTTTAAGGGGGCTCTCAATCCTTCACTCAGATTCCTGGGCTGAGCCAGCAGCAAAATACCATACTGTGACAGGGGAGAGACAGCCAGAGTTCTTCAGGAAAAAAGAAAACAGATACCTAGGGTGGCTCAGTCAGAAAGGGAAAGAAAAATGGAGGGAAAATCTTGCCTCTGAGGGAGGGAAATGGATGGGTGTGTCATAGGAACTTCATTGGATGAGATTGCCCTCTTCTGAAATTTATTATTTATTTATTTATTTATTTATTGCATTTTTATCCTGCCTTTCCAGACAGCTGGCTCAATAACATTGTTATTGTAACATTGTTACAGAACAATTCTGCATGGTTTGATATGTGTGACAGTATGTAACATTCAGTATGCCCAGAATTAATAGAATAAGAAATCTAGGTTTACTTACATTCTGAATTATTGTATGAAATGCAACACCTATCTGACAAATGCAATCAGACAGGATTTGATTTAAAATTAAGATTTTGGATTGCAACAGTCTTCTTCAAATAAAGACTAATAATTTTTGCCTGTACCATAAAAGTGCCAGTGTCGATATTAATCATTATAAGTAACTGAATTAGTGACATTTGAGTATGAGTATAGAATGCCACCTAATGGACATGAGTAGCAGTGCAGCTTGTAATATTTCAGTTAAAACCATTTTAGAAAATCCATATTATATATGGGATGGTTGGGGCTTTTTCTGTGACGCAGCCTGCTGACACTGAATATGGGCACTTTTGCGGGGGGGGGGGGGGTTCCTTCCAAATCTTGGTATTCATGTGCCATCCTGCCCCACTTAGCCAGACAAAGAGAGAGTTGACCCTCAGCAACAGCCTAGTGGGGATCTGGTGAGGGAAAAGGGGATTGTTTGGAATCAGAGCAACGTGAAAATGAAGAAACCAACTGGTGCAGAGGGAAATAGAATCCTATATATATATAATTCCCTTATGTATTGGCCTTTTCCACCTCTCCCATTTGCTGTGCAGTGCGCTCCATCAGCCATTGGCCCATCAACCGCCACTCAAGAGTACTTACGTGCCATTGGCTGGGTGCTGGGTCTGCTCCTCTTCCCCGCCCACTGCCAACCTGGACACCCTTCCCTCAGAATTAACTGCCAAACTGACTGTCTCTCCTGATGAAGAAACTTCTGCAGCTGGACCATTCGCTTTAACCTCTTGCTGTGTGGCCGACTTTCCCCTAGGGTTGCCAATCTCCAGGTGGGGACCTAAAGATCTCCCACTGTTACAATTGATCTTCAGATGACAGAAGTCAATTCCCCTGGAGAAAATGGCTGCTTTGGAGGGTAGACCCCATGGCATTACACCCTGCTGAGCCCTTTCCCTCCCCAAACGCTGCCCTCCACAGGACCCACCCCCCAGATCTTCATGTATTTCCCTACTCAGAGCTGGCAACACTTCTTTCGCCTCAGTGCCTGTTGCTAGGCAACCAAGCTTGGAGGCTCTTTCCATGCCTATTTTGGCCCTTGGGAGAAAACTCATTAGGGCCAGGCCTGACTAGGGTTGCCAGCTCCAGGTTGGGAAATTCCTGGAGATTTGAAGTGTGGAGTTATTTTGTTAAAATTATATTAAAAACTATGTATTGCTGAAGCACTACACAATCTTCTTCCGCTTCTCCTATGTCCTTCTGCTTTTGTGTTAGGGTAAGCTTAAAGAGACTTATTACTGATTTACTTAGTAGAGATTTATTGTGATATGAAGTTTTTGGGAAGCTGTTGCATTGCTTCTGGCACAAATGGAACCAGAGCAGCCATGAAGGGTATACCATTAAAAAAAAATAGGGGGTCATCTTAACTGTGTCCTATATTGGTATATCTGTATGTGTGTAAAATAAATAAATTACAAAATTAGACACATGGCTTGGATAAGGGTCATGTGGGGGACCCAGGTGGAATTGTTGTCCAGGGCCTACCATGGCTCTTGGCAGCCCTGAGTGGAACTGTTTTAAAGGCATTTTCCTTTCCTTTCACACACTGATGGACCCATCTCTAAATCTTTTAATAACCCCATGTTCTCTCAAGCTCTTGGATTTATTAGATCCCTTTTTTTACAGCCCTTGTCCAACTCTTCCTTTTGGTTTAATGCCCAACTATCCTTTTTGCCTTTGTTGTAGTAGCAAGACCGCTTTCTTTTCTTTGCCCCTGTGGCTGCTGAGCAGTAAACTTTTGTATCATGTGCATGCACTGTATTATGTCTGCTGTGGCCACAAAAATTTCTTCTTCATGTACAATTCTGCATTGGTGATTGCTGAGGATTGCCTAGGGTGGGCCACACTTGGAGCACATGGGGTTTCAGTTTCACTGACGCCTTTATAAAGCAATGCCTTTTAACTTTCCAAGCTATTCCTTAATCATGGTATCTGTGAACTTTTTTAAATACAGAAGGAAATAATTAATCTTAACATTATCTTGGCCCATGATGAAAAGAAAGATGTTTTAATATTTACAGTCACTGAAATCCTATCAACAGTTGCATCCTAGTTAACGTGCTGGCATCACATCAACTACTTGATATCTTTAAGGTACATGGGATGAAGAACTATATCTTCTTCAGAAGTTTTTTTCAAGCCGGAATTTAGTCTTCATAAGTACTGTTTTTATACCACGCTATATGGAATTCACGAACTGATGGCAGCAGAAGGTTGTAAAAATCAATGGCATAACAGAATTGGATGCAATCACAGAGGCCATGGCTATCAGTAGCTACTAGCAAAGACAATATAAAAAGACTTCTCGTGTCACTATGCTTTGGCAGTTGGGATATAGCGGGGGATGGATCACTTCATGTATCATGTTGTGATAATCTCATTTTAAAAAATGGGCACCTGTTCAAGAGAGGATACGACTGATACAGTATAGTATATTTATATGCTGCTTTATATACAAAGACGCTTATGACTGTTTATTTAAGCAGTGACTGCCAAGAGTTCTCTCTTCACCATTTTAAAGTCCTGTCTGTATGACAATACAGCAACTTTATTGTGACTATCAGTTGTATGTAGTTATACAGAATTGCCTCATTTTTATTGCCTGTTCACCTGCCAAGCTTAATCCTGATACCTACCTGATAATTTCTCTATAGAAGTGAAATAAAGCAGCTGGTTTGTTTTGAATTAACACCAGCCTCTTGTGTGCTATTATCAGGCATATACAAATAAAGGACTTTTGGTCCGTTCCTCAGGTCCCTAGGCTGGATCAGCACATCTTATATTCTAACTGTAAAGTCAGCCAATCTTTGGATACTTAAATTTGGTGACTGGACCTGTGAATGGACAAAACAGATATTTTTACAAACCTGAAAAGGGTCCCAGGTTTTCAGAACAATGTGAAATCTAAAACTAATACATTGGGGGGGTTTAAAAAGCCAAAAATTACAAAAGAAGCACCTATAGTTTTAAGCAATAGGTTCTCTCAATGACTGTTGTTAGACAACTACAGTATTCCAAGCTGGGCTTATGTGAGGAAAGACAGTGAGAGAGGGCAGGGCCCTTTCAAGGCCAATGTGCCAGGCCTGGCTAGGATTGCCAGCTCCAGAATGGGAAGTTCCTGGATATTTTTGTGGTAGAATCTGAGGAGGGCAGATTTTGGGGAGGGGATAGGCCTCAGCTAAATATAATGCCACCCTCCAAAGCAGTTGTTTTCTCCAGGGGGATAGATCTGTAATTGTGGGAGGTCTCCGGGAGGTCCACCTGGAGGTTGGCAACCCTAGGCATAAAAGCAACCTCTAGGTGACTTGATACTACCTGACTTGCATGATTCAACTAGGCCTGGCTGCCTGCTACTGTTCAACAGCAGGCATCCTATGAAAGCCAGTGCAGTGTAGCAGTTAGAACTTCAGAGCAGGGTCTGGGATAGGGCTGCCAAGTCCAACTTGGGAAATATCTGGGGACTTTGGGGGTGGAGCCAGGAGACTTTGGGGGTGGAGCCAGGAGAAAGGAAGTGACCATTTTGTGATGTCACATCCTGTGATGTTGCTTCCACATGCTGACACATGAACTCATGAAGTTTCCTAATATTGAATCAGGCCATTGGTCCATCAAGGTCAGTATTGACTACTCAGACTGGTAGTGGCTCTCCAGGGTCTCAGGCTGAGATCTTTAATGTCACCTATTACCTAATCCTTTTTTAGCTGAAGAGGCTGATACCTCCTGCATGTCAAGCAGATGCTCTATCACTGAGCAACGGCCCTACTGAATCCTTCCTCATCTCAGCAGAATATGAAGCACTAAGTGCTACACAAGTGCTAAATATGATTTTCATATCATAAGAACAGGAGAGAAGCCACAGTGGATCGGCCCATCCAGTACAGCCCATCCAGTACAACACTCTGTGTCACAACAGTGGCCAAAAATACCAGGTGCCTTCAGGAGGTCCAGCAGCGGGGCCAGAACTCCAGAAGCTCTCCCACTGTTGCCCCCCAAGCACCAAGAATTCAGAGCCTCACTGCCCCAGACAAAGGGTTCCATTTAGACCTTGTGGCTAATAATAGCCACTGATAGACCTCTGCTGGATGGGGACAGAGAGAGAGAGAGACAGACAGACAGAAAAAAGAAAGAGGGAGAGAGAATGAAAAGAGCTGGAAGAGAAACTCACCTTGCCAGCCACATGCAAAAGCAGCTCCTTCAGTCCCTCCTTAATCTCTGGGCGGACCTCTCTTGCTGTGGAAGAAGCTCTCTTGCTGACTTCTTAAAGGGGAAATGTCTGGCGAGGCTTTTTACTGCAGGGCAGGCTCTCTGCAGACATTTCCCTTTTAAGGCAGCCATTTTGTCCCCCCAGTGGCCAACTTTGGAAAAGCGGGAGATAAGCACTAAAAATCAGTGTTTCCCCCGCCCCACCGGGGGACTTGGCAGCCCTAGTCTGGGAGACCCATATTTGAATTCTTATATTGCTTTGGAAACTCAGTGGGTGATTTCAGACCAGTCACATACTTTTACCAGTCACATGAGAGCCAGTTCGGTGTAGTGGTTAAGTGCGCGGACTCTAATCTGGGAGAACCAGGTGTGATTCCCCACTCCTCCACTTGCACCTGCTGGATGACCTTGGGCAAGCCATAGCTCTGTACCAGCTGTTCTCTCTAGGACAATTGTCTCAGAGTTCTCTCAACCCCACCCACCTCACAGGGTGTCTGTTGTGGGGAGGGGAAGGGAAAGGAGTTTGTAAACCACTCTGAGACTACAAGTGAAGGGTGGGGTATAAATCCAATCTCTTCCTCCTCTTCCTCCTCCTCCTCCTCTTCTTTTTTTAGCCTAACCTACTTCACAGGGTTGTTGTGCAGATAAAAAGGAGAATAATGTAATCTGTTTTTGTCCCAACTGTGGAGAAAGGTGGAATGAGGCAGAGAAAGGGGAGAGAATATGGGTAGTGCCCAGGGGAGGGAAAGAGGAAATAGTGTGGAGAAGGTAGTATTGGGGAAAGTGAGGTGCCACCCCACAAGTCCTTGAGGGCTCCTACCAAGCAAGTGGGCCTGGCCTGGCCTGGCCCAGCCCAGCAGTCAGCACCACACAACTGGTCCAGTTTTCCTTGGTAGAGGCTACGGGGGGGGGGGGGAGAAGTTTAATACAAAAGGGCAGATAAAAGGTAGGTTGGCTGCCAGGTGGAAAGGAGATAGCATTGCCAACTCCAGGTTAGGAAATCCCTGGAAATTGGAGGAGGAGTGGAACCTGAGGAGGGTGGTGTTTGAAGAAAAAGAGTTGGACTTATACCCTGCCCTTCAGAGCAGCTTACAATCTCCTTCCATTCCCCTCCCCTTCCCACAACAGACACCCTGTGAGATAGGTGGGGCTGAGAGAGCTCTTTCGAGAACTGCTGTTGAGATAGGGTTGCCAAGTCTAACTTACATTTTAGCAGGGGGAGTCTGGGAGTCTTCTGGTGTGCGTGCAAAGTGCGTGCTCCACAATGACATCACCCGGAAGGGACATCATCGTGTCAGGCACATTGGGGGCAGAACCTCTATAATTTGAGGGAAAACCATACAGTTTTCCCTCATATGATAGAGCGTCGTCCCCCCCGAAACGTTCCCGACGTGATGACATCACCTCTGGGAGATGTCATCACACCGGGCACGTCTCCGCAGCCCAGCAATTTGGGGGTTCCCCCCCAGTGGCCCAATCCAGGCTGAGGGTGAGTGGGCCAATTGAGCAGAGGTTTCCCTGCTCCCTAGGGGACTTGGCAACCCTATTTTGAGAGAACAGCTCTGAGAGAACTGTGACCGACCCAAGGTAACCCAGGCGGCTGAATGTGGAGAAGTGGGGATTCAAACCCAGTACTCGCAGAAGAGAGTCCACTGCTCTTAATAACTACACCAAAATGAGGCAGGAAGGGACCTCAGAAGGGTATAATACCATAGATTCCGGCCTCCAAAAGCAGCCATTTCCTCCAGGGGAACTAGGGCTGCCAACCTCCAGATCAGGGTTAGAGATCATCTGGAATTACAACTCTCCAGATGACAGAGATCAGTTGCCCTGGAGAAAGTAGCTGTGTTGCAACGTGGACTCTATTGAACTGTACCCTTCTGAGGTCACTGCCCTCCCCAAACCTCACCCCCCCAGGCTTCACCCCCAAATTTCCAGGAATTTCCCAACTTGTACCCGGCAACCCTAACTGGAGGAACTGATCTTTGTAGTTGGAAGAGTTGTTGTGATTCCAGGAGATTTCCAGGCCCTACTTGGAGATTGGCAACCATCGAAGGAGAGAAGAAAGGAGAAAAGGGGGGGGGAGACTGGGAGCTTTCAGGAAAGGTAAAGTAGAAGTAGTGTATGTGTAAGAATGAAATGCCTCCCACAAGTCCTTGCAAGTTGACACTTATATCTATGTACATTTAAGCAACTGGCTGGGACCGACAAAGAAACAAAGAACAAGAAAAGGGACTGCTCAGCCAAGAAAAACAAAAAGGAATAGGGCTAATTGTTATAGATACCCTCGAGTTCTAGTATTTTGGTAGAGGGAGAAAAAGTTCTATTTATCACCACCCTGCACATAATTTTATAAATATCTATCATGTCCCCCCTTAGTCATCTCTTTTCTAAACTGAAAAGTCACAGAAAACCAGTATGTCACAAACTCTGGGTATAAATCCTCACAAGGTATTATTAGATTTTTTAATGCAAAAGGGGGGCAGTATATACCAGCGGCCCTCAAATTATTTCTTGCTAAAACTATACCCCAACTCTTGTATGGGATGACACTGGGTCCAGTATCATCAAGCTTTTCTCCTGTCAAGAAAATACAATCAAAATTCAATTTCCTAAAAGTGTTTCTAATGCCATCATGTTTTTGGAATTGGGAATAATAAGAATAGAGGATAAGCCTCAATTCAGTCATCACCTGGCTCAAACTAAATCATCATCCAGCAGATATTACTTCCTTAATTTTGAAGGACAGGCACAGTTCCTGCTGGATTAGAGCTATACATCAGAAGCTATCCATGACTGGCTTCTCTCCTGAGTCCTTGCAGATAATGGCTATAAATCAAGCCAGGGCCCTAGTTAAGCAGAGAATATTTGATATAAAAAGGCAAAATGACATTGCCAGGGTTTCAAATTTTTTAGTCTCACCTCGAACAAAATATATTGTCTCCCCAGCTTCATACTTGTCAAATCTGGATATTCCATCTCATCGAAGGGCCTTTTCTATGGTCCGTTGTAATATTTTCCCCTCAGAGGTGGTAGTGGGCCACCACAGAAAGACATCAATGGCTGAGGTGTCTGTCTTTGTGGTACTGGAGAAGTGGATACGATCACAAATATTCTGCTTAGTTGTGGGTATTACAATCAAATACGAGCTAGATTTATTCAGCCTAAACAGGAAAGATTTTCAGGTTTCTCAAATACTGTAATAAGCAATGTGCTTCTATCAGAATTTAACCCAGAGATCACGTTGGCATGTGTAAAATTTTTAGCAGCAGCCTACAGAATTCATAAACAGTATGTAAAGGTGTGATATAGATATAGATTGTATGATATTTCATTCTAATTACTTGTATATGCTTCAGTTTTGTTCTGTCTCTACATTAGTATCTAAATTTTGTATTATTATAGTTCTTTTTTGATATCAAGTTTTTGATATATCTGGACTGTTTTGTGCTGGTTACAAACTGTAATAAAGCGATGATGATGATGACTCTTCAGCCGTTCCTCTTAGGGAAGGTACTCCAACCCCCCTAAATCATCTTGGTTGCTCTCCTCTGTACTTTTTCCAGCTCTGCAATGTTTTTTTATATATATATATGGTGACCAGAACTGTACACAGTATTCCAAATGAGGCCACACCATAGATCTATACACAGACATTATAATATCAGCCATTTTATTTTTGATCCCTTTCCTAATCATGCCCATCACAGAGTTTGCCTGTTTTACCACTGCAGCACACTTCAACTGAGCTATCTACTATGACCCCAAGATCTTTTTTCCTCTCAGTCTCAACCATTTCAGACACCATTAGCATATACTAAGTGCATGTCCAGACCGCAACATCTGGGAATCGTGCTGCTTTCATTAGTCGCTCGTCGATCCCCGTCAGGGATCTGTACTTAAAAGATAGTGGTTAAAGTCTGGTCTAAAGCTGAACGATGGGCCAATGCTGGACTTTCCACCGTCAGGTTGTTCCACCAGCGCACAATCAGCCCGTAGGGATGGTCTCTAGACCATCTCGAATGGCCACCATTTAAAAAAGTCTTAATGATGCATGCATAACTGCTTAAACATGCAACCTCCGCAGATGGTGAGACACATAAGCACATGTGCAGATATGCAGATATGCACATGCACAAACAGGATTTTTTTTTTTTTAAAAAAAGGCAACTGCATGGCTCCTTAAGGTGGATGCCATCTAGACAATCCACTGCGGAGTCACGCATGGTAAAGCAATTCATGGGGGAGCTGTCTGGTCATGCAATGCTGGATTTAAAAGATCTAGATCAAATTACAGCTGGGCCAATGGCAGAATTAGCTGCCTGTCTGAACGCACCCTTGAAGTTGGTATTTTTTGTCCCAGTGTGCATCACCTTACATTTATCAACACTGAACTTCATTTGCCACGTTGTCACTCACTCACCTAATTTGTGGAGATTCTGCTGGAGTTCTTCACATCATTCCTAGTTTTCACCATTTTAAACAATTTTGTTTCACCTGCAAATTTGGCCACTACACTACCTACCCCTAGCTCCAGTTAATTTATGAACAAATTAAATAATACCAGCCCCAGTACCAATCCTTGTGGGATCCTTGTGCTTACTTCCCTCCATTGCAAACTGTCCATTTATTCCTACTCTTTGCTTCCTGTTATTTAACCCATTTTTAATCCATAAGAGAACCCGTCCTCTTATCCCATGACTGCTAAGTTTACTCAAGAATCTTTGATGATGTACCTTGTCAAAAGCCTTTTGAAAATTCAAGCATATAGTGTCTACAGGGTCACTGTGGTCTACATGATTGTTCACTTTCTCAAAGAATTCCAAAAGGTTGGTGAGGCAGAATTTCCCATTGCAGAAGCCATGCTGGTTTTCCCGCAGCAGGCTTTGTCCCTCTATGTGCCTAACAATTCAGTCCTTGATTACAGTTTCTACAGATTTCCCTGGGACAGTTGATAGGCTGAGTGGCGTGTAATTTCCCAGTTCCCCTCTGGACCCCTTTTTAAAAATCGGTGTAACATTTGCTACTCTCCAGTCTTCTGGTACAGAGGCTGAACTTAGTGATAGGTTACAGATATGGGTTAGTAGATCCATTATCTCATATTTGAGTTCCCTGAGATCTCTTGAGCATATGCCATCAGGACCAGGGGATGTATTGTTTTTTATTACTCTAATAGATCTAAAACATCATCTCTCATCATCTCAACTTGACTCATAGTCTGCAGAAAGCTAGGAAAGTGGGAGCCTCCCTGACCTCATTAGAGTGGTCCAAAAGGTGGAGGCCACAACAGAGCAGGCACATCTATGAGCAATTGTTGATTTTGCTCATTTTCTGGTTGGCACCTGCAGAAGACTCTGCTCCAATGAGCAAAGCTGTCATGGCAGAACACAGTGGGACAGGATGTCTCACAGATACGACTATCCAAGGCCATGAAAGGCTTTGTATGTGGTAGTTAATACCTTAAATTGAAAGAGGTAACTCATGAGCAGCCAGTGAAGTGCCTGCAAAAAAGGAGTAATACAAGAGGCAGGACCTAAGATTGGGGGGGGGGGGGGATTCCTAAAGGCTGCAGCTCCACATCGAGGAGGAAGCAGCTCCAGATAAGTCTTCTCCCCCCCCCCCCCCCACTGGCAGTGAGGCCTCAGCGGCTCTCGGCTGCTGGGCCTCTGGTCTTCCCAATACAAAGTAGCACCCTGTTGTAGGTTTGGAATCTATAACAGAGACAAAATAGCCGGGAAAGGCTCTAAGTACATGTGCTATGTTAATAAAATGTCACTTCATCCCCAAAGCACCAGCTTCTGTTGATAGATTACTGCTTTCTCCAAGACTGCATCAATGACAGAGCTTCAGCCAGTCTTCTGGTTTGCTATGCGGTACTACCATTAATGTTGGCAATCCTGAGCATTTTCCGATGCCAAACACACACACCCCGCCGCATGAAACAACTTGGAGCTCTCGTGCAGGATTGGTGGAGTCAGCCCTAGTGCATCATCACCCCCCTAGCTCTCCGTGCACATTGCCCATCACAGTCAATGACAGGAGCATCCCCCTCCTCCCCAGCCAACGTGCTCTGAGAAAGACCAGGGCAGGGGGATGAGGGAAAGAAAAGCAGCCGCCAACACAACGGCCACCGCCACTTCCCTGGGCCAATGAGAGGCGTGCAAAGCAGACACTGACCAGAATCCCGGGGCAGCCAATGGCCGCCTTCATTGAGGCCAAGCCAGCATCCAAGTGCTGCCCAGACGCTGAAGTGCAGTGCTGCAAATGTGCAGGGACATGTGGAAGCCAGACAGGTATCTCCTGCTGTGGGGGAATCACTCATGTGAGCTACCTGGATGCCGCACTTCTGTTGCAAAGGTGATGTGGGTTCAGGGCTTCTCTTGCCCCTTCCTTGGGAGCTTCCTGCACTTTTGGAGGCACTCTTCCTTCTGGGTGAGTAATGTAGTGGGGGTGGGAAGGAGGCTGGCTCTCAGCTGCTGGGCTGCTGATCTCCCCCCCCCCCGGCACCAGCGGCAAGGCTTGGATGCCTCCCAACCGCCGGCCAGCCGCAGAGTTCCCAAAGCATTCTCTGCACATGTGCAGGGAATGCTTTTCAACTTTTGGGGGGATTTAAATATCCCCAGAATTTTTTTTTCTTTTAAGATTTTTCTACACACACGGGGAGTCCCCCAAGTGTGTAGGAAAATCTCCCTGCCCCCCAAGTGCCCCCTCTGCGTGGCTTTAGATATCCACACACAGGGGGCGCCTTGGCTGTTAGTATATAGATGTGTGCTCCATCTAGCTCCTGATAATAGCCAAGCTGCAGCATTCATCACCAATTCTCACAAATTCTGGGTTAAGTGGTGATAAGGCTGTCACACTCGCCACATTTCTCATCTCTGTCAAAATCTCTGGAGAGCCATGACCCTTTCACACCTCAGATCCTCTCTTTGTCCACACAGATACATCAGCAGACAGGGTAGTCCAGCCCCCTTTATTAACAGGCCTTTACTCAAACAATTCATCGAGTTATTGGGGTTGGGGGCTCAGACACTGTTCCATTTACACACTGCCACCATTTATTCATATATATATATATCTTTCCTATTATATAAAGCCGTTTTAACATTCCAAAGGGCAAGATACCATGGGGCGCCAAAATCAGTAGGCTGGACGGACAGCCTCTCAAAAGGGGGACCCTGGCCATTGGCTGCATTCTCTCCCTGCTTTGCCTCAGTCCCGCCCACAGAACCACCGGCCAGCGTCTCGGCCTCAGTCTGGAGGGAGCCAGCGAAGGGGAAGGACTGACTGGGAGCTGGGTCCACACTTCTCCTCCACCCACTGCCAGGTGGGTCTAACTGTCCAAATGAAACAAAGAGAATGGGGGGTGGAGAGAAAGGGAATCCAGGCACTTCTGCCTGACAGAGAGACCAGAGCGCCTTCCTTCTGACAGGCAAAACTGCCCGGTATCCATTCTCTCCCTTCCCTAACTGTCCCCTCAAGGGCCTGCTTCTGTCAGTGAAAACACAATGGACTATCAGCATAACCCCTCCCCCGCACACTGCCAAATTGCCAAATTTCCTCTCAGAAGACACTGTGAAACAGTCAAAGAGAAGGGGGGGAGGGAAAGGGTGCCCCAGGCTGGGTTCCCTGCAGCCCGCCCACCAAAGCTCTGCCCGCCAAAATTCACCTCACAATGTGGCTTCACCTCAGGAGAGAGGATGCCATTTGCCTTCCCTTCCCATCGCCTCCAAACAGAGCAAAGGGGGGGGGGGGAATCCAGGCGCTTCTGCCTGACAGAGAGAACAGAGCACCTTCCCTCTGACAGACAGAACTGCCAGGGATCCATTTTCTTCCCTCTCTCCCTTCCCATCACCTCCAAATGGGGCAAAGAGAAGGGGAGGGGAGGGAACGGCTGGGCCTAGCTGGGGGAGGGGGGAGCAGCAAGAGAGGAAAAGGTGAGAGCCTGCCTCCCCACAATGTGAGCCTACTGCCAAGGAAGACCAACTGCAAAGAAACATAAAGTCCTCAAGCCTCCTGCATGATGCAGCATGCTCAAGCCATTAATGTTAGTGTATAAGTGGATCAGGGCAAAAGGCAGAATGGGACACTCTATTATACATACAGGTAGTGATGGGGGGGGGGGGGAGGACGGCTTCCTCACAGCCCTATCCTCGCACTCCTAACTTTGCCTACTCACATTACACTCTCAACCAATGCTCCCTCTAAGCTGTGGAGTCATGTGAGCAAAAATTCTGCTTTGTGAGCCACTGGCATTTCAGTTGTGAGCAAATCATTTGGCTACTGCATCAAGTAGTTTGCTCTGGAGCCATCCTTTCCAAGCTAAGACAAAACTGTGTGAGCCAGAGCCTAAAAACTATGAGCTACATCACAGTGGGGAATTTCAGACAGCCATTATGTTCCATTTCAGGAACTCTTCAGTAACAGTTTCTGTCAGGCATTTTACACAGAACCGTATTAGTACCGGTTCCCCAACGGAACATTCTGGCCCTTTCACACAGAAACATGCCTCTCCCATTGGGGAAGTGTTCCTGAGCCGGTTTACCTTGAAACCTTCTCCCAAGCGTTCTTCTGTTCTTTATACCGGTCCCCCTCCCCCACACACTGCCAGCGTGCCCAGAATAAACTGTCAGAAACGGGGCATTTCACACAGCACCCCGTAGTGGTACAAAGAACTGAAGAACGCTTGGGAGGAGGTTTCAAGGTAAACCGGCTCAGGAACGCTTCCACAACAAGAGAGGCATGTTTCTGTGTGAAAGGGCCAATACTGGTACTAATAAGGTTCTGTGTAAAATGCCTGACAGAAACTGTTACTGAAGAGTTCCTGAAATGGAACATACTGGCCGTATGAAATTCCTCAGGCCCTCTCTCCTGCTTAGCTCCACCACGGCTGGCTGGCTAATAAGCAGTCAGTGCTTCAGAACAGGATCTGCTAGACCCAGGTTCTTGCTGAGTGGGTGATTTCAGGCCAGTCACAGACTTTAAGCCTAACCTACCTCACAGGGTTGTTGTGCAAGTCAAAAAGGGGGAGAGAAGAATGATGTTAGCTGCTTCGGTCCCCATTGCAGAGAAAGACTACTTTTCCACCAGGGGAAGTATGGTTGCCAGTCTCCAGGCGAGGGCTGAAGACCCCTCAGAATTACAAGTGCTCTCCAGATGGCAGAGATCAGTTCCCCTGGAGAAAACGGTGGTCTCTATGTCCTCATACCCTGCTGAGATGGACCCTTTATGACAGCCAATGTGACATAACAGTCAGGGCTTCAGAGCATGGTGGAGGCTGTGGGGGGGGAATGGAAACTTGAAGAATGAGGTTGATGATTGGCTGGGAAGGAGATAGGCTTGCCAACTCCAGGTGGAAAATTCCTGGAGACTTGAGGGGTGGAGCCTGGAGACAGTGAGGTTTGAGGAGGAGTGGGACCTCAGACAGGTACAACGCCATAGACTCCACCCTCCAAGCCAGCGAGTCCCTCATGGGGAACCATTGTTGCCAATCTCCAGGTGGGGGCTGGAGATCACTCAGAATTACAACTGCTCTCTAGGGGGGAGGGGATAGACAGCTGAAGCCAGGGGGCAGATAACGATACATGGACGGTTGGCTGGGAGGTAGGGTTGCCAACTCCAGGTGGGGACCTTCCTGCAGATTTGAGGGGTGGACCCTGGAGTGGATGAGCTTTCAGCAGGGGTGGGACCTCAGACAGGTTCAGTGCCATCAACTCCACCCTTCAAACCACCCATTCCCTCAAGGGGAACCATTGCTGCCAATCTCCAGGGGAGGAATGGAGATCATGCTGAATTACAACTGCTCTTCAGATGGCAGAGATCTTCCCCTGGAGAAAATGGTGGACTCTGTGTCATTATACCCTGCTGAGATCGCCACAGCAAATTGACGGTGAGTGCCCAAGGCCGGGGCACTCTCCCAGAGCCTCTTTCTAGAGCCTGTTGTATTTATTTGCACAACGGGCCTTATTCCTAGTGTATATACACACATACACACAGGCCATTATCTTCTCTGATATGTGTGTGTATTTTTCTCTAGGGCCCATAGATGTAAACAAACAAAGAGTTAACTTTTATTTATGATTTGAAGACACTGAAGAAAGTAAGGTATATGTTACAACATTCCAATTGAACTTTTAATCTGTTTCCCTATTCCAGCAATTGGGATTTTTTGTTACAAATTGACTCTTTTCAGCCAGCTGTAAACTCTAAGCTGATCTTTGTCTCAGCTTCACTCAATCAGGCATCTTCTTTTCCCTCTCAACTCCCTCACTGCCAACTACTCTGTTAACTGCAGTTTTCCACTGGTCTCTCCCCAATATTCCATCAGCTCTTTTTAGTCACTCTTAGGGAGAAGGTAGGACCTAACCTATCTGTCACAAATGCAGTCAAAAGCTTTGCTGTAGTTTATGAAACAAAAGCTGATTTTCTTCTTAAATTCTCTGGTATGATTTTTTTCTCCTGAAGTTCTCTTGGGCTTGTCTGGGAAAGAACTTTTGAGGATTTTGTCATCTCATGCTGAGTTGGTGGTGCCCTGCTTTTTCATAAGGGAACTGGCTCATGATAGGGATAAATCTATTCATATCGCCCCCATCTTCTAAAGCTGGAAAGACTGATTCATCCCCATGGCTCCCTCAAATTGCAGCTATGCCCATATCTGTTTCAGCAAAGTATCTGGAATGTTATGTATGCCAAAACTCCCTTGTTGCTATGTCATTCTGTTGCTGCTGTGAGACGTAATAACCTACTCAACTCAAAAACCTTGAGTTGACCTTCTCCTTATGACAGAAATGTGTGCAATGCCTGCATCCCTCTTGAAATTGGCAACACTTATTCTCTAGCTGTATTGTGGCTTCTTTGGTCATTTGAGGCTAAGAATTTCAGAAGAACCGGTGTGAAGGCCTTAAGGGCAAAAGATGAGGCGAAGATCACAGAAGGAAAAGTCGTGAGTCATTCCTTTATAAATGCCAGGTGCTTATTCTACTGCCATGCCAGGCTCTTAATAAATCAGGCCATATTGAAACAGTAGCTGCAGCCAAAGCTGAACCAGCTGAAACAGTACAGTTAGAGAGCATGTCTGTTCCAAAAAGAAAATTCCTGGGATGCCTACTGTAAAAAGTTTCCACAGCATCCATAGCAGACCTCAAGATGAGGCAGACACCTGCTGAGGAAAAAAAGGGAGCATTGATGCTTGACCTCAGTAAGGCTGTAGATCCTATAGTAAAAAAAGGAAGAAAGAAAAGAGGGAACCTCCCCCCCCCCAAAAAAAAGAACAGGAAATCCCAGAAGCACAGGTTTTCCTACCCTTCTTGTTTGTGCTCTCCAGGTTGAAGTTTTATGTATACGTGTACAACACAGCAGGGACAAAATACTGACCCTCAGCTTACATAGCAAGTGCCTATTTCCTATTGACAACCCCTCTCCGCACTTCAGAATGGCACTGTCCATTTACGTGGCTCATTTACTACCTAAAAACAAGCAAGGTCCAAGCCACCTCCTAAATTATATAAGCAGTCACCCAGTGGTCAGCCAGCTTTTTAACAAATGCTTCCCATGTAAGGTACAAGCCTAGTTCTGCTGTCACATAGAGCTAAGGTATTTGTTTGTGCCTGTGCTAATTCAAGATGGCTAGCATCCACTAATGTGCAAGCAGTGTCACACCACCATTAAAATGATCAGAGACCGAAAAGTGAACATAAGTACATAAAAAAAGTTTGATACCTTGCGTAGACCTAAATGTCTTGGAGGCCTGGTGTGTCCTGACTTAATGCTACACTAACCTATTCACTATATTAGATCCAAAAACTCAAACAGAATGGGTATCCATAGAAGAATCCAGCCAGTCTCCCTTTAAGTACTCTGAAATGATCTGGCATAAGAAACCTGATTGTCCTACTCACATTACTGAAAATATTTTTGTTCAAGCCTTATTACAGACATGGGATGCAAGATGGAAAAAATCACCCCAGAGATTTCAATAGTATCAACATTTTTAGGCCAACAATGGTTCCAACCTGTGATATTTCCATTATCTTTCCAAAGCTGGAGATCTGCATCTATTACCAGATTGTTTGACATTACTTCTATTTTGCTTTAGACTAGACTTGTTATGCTGTTTAAGATACTTGGAACTATTGTAGTTGTTTGTTATGACTATGTTTGACTCTACTTCTTTACATTGTAAAAAAACTCACATTATTGTTATTGTTATTAAAAATAACAAAAAAAATTATAAAAAAGAGAGAGAGAGAAGCCAATGTTGGAGCAGGCCAATGGCCCATCCAGTCCAGGCCCATCACACAGTGGCAAAACCAAAAAACCAGGAGCCATCAGGAGGTCCACCAGTGGGGCCATAAATGACATACATAAGTGACATAAAACATCACAACAGTATTATTTACACACCAGCAACTCTAGCAGCTATACACTACAAAAAGCCACACTCTCATATATCAATGTCAGGCAATGCCCGTAGTAACAAAACAGGAAATAAGCTAGTTACAATACTGGAATACCCTTTCTGCTTCAGTGGCAGTTGCTGCCCCTTTAGAACATCACAGAGATTAACATCGTAACACTGGTGATGTGATTGTCCATACATAGTGCCACAGGAAAAATGTCTCTGCAGGCAACTATTCCCCTTGCAAAAATCAACCTAGCAATGGAAGAGCACATGTTTTGCATATCAAAGATCACATGTTCAAATGGTCAGGTCTGGTCAAAAGGATGTGGGACATTTCTTTATTGAGGCTCTGGAGAGCTGTTCCTATTGAAGAAGTAGAGAGGTTATTACACAGGGTTGCCAACTCTGGGTTGGAGAATTCCTGAAGATTTGGAGGTGCAACCAGAGACAGTATGGGACAGGGAAGGAAAGGACGTCCATGAAGTACAATACCATAGATTTCCCCCTCCAAAGCAGGCAGGTGAATTGATCTCTGTGGTCTGAAGACCAATTGTAATTCTGGAGGTCTCCAGGATCCATCTGGAGGTTGATAGCCCTATTGTGCAAACTGGAGCTATAACAGAAAAGGCCCTATTTCTTTGAAAGTTAATTTTGTTCATGGGAAATGGAACCTGAAGCACAGCCTTTCTGGTATTTATGTATTTAATTTAGAAAATGTATATGCCATCTTTCCAGAGATGTGCCTGAGGTAGCTATA
Organism: Lepidodactylus listeri; assembly: GCA_029233225.1. NCBI lineage: Eukaryota > Metazoa > Chordata > Lepidosauria > Squamata > Gekkonidae > Lepidodactylus > Lepidodactylus listeri. Next base: position 107,888,565 of record JARCFY010000001.1, on the reverse strand, counting down.
AGGAAAATATGAAAATCACAGAATCAAATAATAGAAACATAGAGTTTTTTAAAAAAGATTTTATTGATTTTCAAAACTACACTATCACACTACATAACTAAAATCTAAACTACCCATATAATGACAGGTGTCCAGATAATTACTAGTCTATGCTTAACAAAACTTTCTAAAAAAAATAGTTATACAGTTCAGGCTATATCTATATCTTATTCTTTTCTAAATTCTATTCAGTTTATTAAAAAAAACTTTTAGATTCAGTGTATACTTAAACAAAACATTCAAACTTTAGAGAGATAAACATAACATCTTATTTAAAACTATTTCTTCTTTGGTTTTTCTTTCTTCTGCGTCTTCTTCTTCCCCTTTCCCGGGATCTTGGGACCTGCAGCACCCAGTTCAGACTCCGAATCACCTTCTTCAAGTCCCAAATTTTCTGAAGATGAACTTTCTAGTCCATAAATACTTTCTTGTTGATCCAGTGAGTCCTCTGATGAAGATTCTTTTCCTTTCTTTTCTTCTTTCTTCTTACAGTAAACCAGGAAAGCATCTGCCTTGGCAACAGTATCTATCTACTTCTTCTTGTCTTTAAAGCTGAATGTTAGGCCCTCTGGATAAATCCAGCGATAAGAAATATTAGCAGATTGTAACCAAACAGTCAATTTTTTATAAGCCTTTCTCTTCTTCCTGATCTCATAAGGAATGTCCTTTAGCACCTTAATTTCCTGCTCTTGGATTTTCAGGGTGACTTTGTTGGTGGTTTTGAAAACCACATCTCTTGTAAATATTTTAGAGAATCTCACCATTACTTCCCCAGGCAGGTTTTTTTTCTTCACAAATTCTGGATGTGTTCTATAGATCATATCCATATCGCTTTGAAGATCTTCCGCTTTCATCCCTGTCACTGGGGCCAGTGATTCACTGAGTAACTTTTTAAGATTCTCCCCTTGTTGTTCCAGAACATCCTGAAATCTCAAACAGTAGTTAGAGCATTCCAATTGCATAGCTAATAAGGCATTTCTGTCAGATGATCGTTCCTTCTCAATTTTGGACAATCTTAAATCATGCTTCTCTGTTTTGATCTTAACATCCAACAAATCCTTCTCCCCTCTCTCAGATTTCCTGTTTGCCTCTGCAGCTTCTTTTTGCAGTGAGTCTAATTTCTGGTTGACTGTAAACAGCTGATCCATCAGGGGGCGCAAAGCAGCTGTTAGTGCCAAATTGAGCTCTGTTGCTTCGCCTTTTGAACTAGGAAGAGAACTGGGTAACATAGAGCTTGTTTTGGGAGAAGGTTTAGTCTTCGGTGCCATTTTCTCTCCCCTCCCGGCCATCGCGTCTTGTTTACCAGAAGTTAAGAAAATTCAAAGAAGTCAACAAGTCACTCTAAAGTTCATTAAAGTACTGCTGAAACTTCTCCCATTGAGATCTCAAAAGCCGTTTCAAGCCGCGATTCTCAGATTTTAACACAACACGATTTTTCTTTTCGCCGAAGTGGAGAGTCGAAAGGAGGGGGGGATTTAAATCCCACAATCACATCGGAGAATCTTACTTTAAAACTCACAGTTGTCGCCATGCATCTCTGGTAAGTTGTTAATTCTTTTTAACTCTGGACTCCTGAAGCTGTCCAGTAACCGCAATAGAATCATAGAGTTTGAAGGAATCATTAACATTAACAAACCAATAAAATCCACTGGGGAGATTCACACAGGAGTAGGCACACCCTGTTGCAGTCTAAGCCCACAGAGATCAGTTATAGTTAATTTAGTCCAGCATTCTGTTTCCCACAGTGGCCAGCCAGATGCCATGGAATACCCATAAGCAGGAAACCAGATGCCAAAATCTGCATATATTGTTTTCCCCCATTGGGACAGCTGTTATTTTGAAATATATGGTCTTGGAACACGGAGTTTCCATCTAGCCCTGAATTTTTCTAATCCCATTTTCAAGTTTACCTAAAGCCAGGGGGTCCTTTGGGGCTGGAGCAAGGTAGAGCGCTGCTCCGCCAGCTCAGGAGGGGCAGTAGGGCAGCCACTGGCCAAATCAGATTCTCTGATCTGATTTGGCCCGCTGCCGAATTGCCACCAAAATTTGGTGGCAACTTTAAAAGTGGCTGTAGGGGAGGGGGCTTGAGGGAGAGGCTCCAAACTTGCAGGGTAGCTTCTGGGACTTCTCCCCCAAGTGCCCACCAAGTTTCAAAAAGATTGGACCAGGGAGTCCAATTCTACGGGCCTCCAAACAGGTTGCCCCCATTCCCTCCATTGTTCTCTATGGTGGCTAAAAAGTAACGTTTTTTCCCACCATAGAGAATAATGGAGGGGATGGGGCAACCTGTTTGGGGGCCTGTAGAATTGGACCCCCTGGTCCAATCTTCTTGAAACTTGGTGGGTATTTCAAGGAGAGGCCCCAGCAGCTATCCTGCAAGTTTGGAGCCTCTCCCTCAAACCCCCTTTCCTCCAGCCCCTCATATACCCTATGAGTTTTTGCCATTGATTTCAATGGCCCATAGGGTATAATGGGGCTGAAACTGACATTCCCTTTCTGACACACTTCCGGTGATGTCAGGGGACATGACATATGCTAATGAGTTATGCTAATGAGCTTCTGCACCTCTTTTTCTATGAAAGGACCCCTGCCTAAAGCTGCACCCTATACTTCATGCTGTGGCAGTTCTACAAGCAAATTAACCATTATGTGAATAATTACTGACCTGAACCTACTGCTCATCAGCTTTTGTGGACTTGGGAGAAGGTGAAAACATTCTATCAGCACTTTTATAGAGGGGCATTCATTATTTTTGTCCTTGATTTTTTTGTAGTTAACTTTATCCTCCTCCTGATTAGAATAAGCAAGTTTCTCCTACAACTGTTAAATATTTCCAGCTGTTCTCCAAAGAAAATCTTAATTTGATAGGTAGAACAGTGGGATAGAGAGGGATAAGGACTTGCTGAAAGTTAACTATTGAGCCCATGAATAAACTAAGCTTCCTAGTTCAACTGTTTTTCCGTTAGATTACACACTGGCTCTGAAATGATCATATAAATGTTATTTCTGTAATAGCATTTCAGTTGAGGTTTGTTGATTTGGATTCCCATTTCCATTGCTTGCCTGATGTTATCAAAAAAGATTATTATAAAAGGATATGAAAAACAAAGAATTCTTAAGTGCTATCTTCTTGGCTATCTTTTCCATTTCCTGAACCTTCCAATGATAATGCTTTCCAGGAATAGGCTTCGAGGCTATTAATAGTTATGTGAGGCCATTTATTAAAATGGAGCCATCCGTTTAGGGTCTCACTAGGTCACTTTCCTATTTAGTCCCCTTCAGTCCTTGCAATTCAGAGAGTTCAGCTGTGAAGTCAAAGGTTGTCGGATCAAAGATCACCCTAAAACCTTGACCTCTCTCACAATGGTGTTCAGAACAGCCTGTTGAATTTCCTCTGGGTTTTGTTTGGCAGGCATGAGGCCAGCTTGGGAAGTAGCCTTTCTCACAGATGTTGCATATAAAAGAAGCTATTTATGAGTGGAAGTTATACATGCAGATTGCAATAGGTCAGAGGGTTTTTTTTTTTAGCACATAACACAGGAATTGTTGTTCTTCTAAAGCAGTAGATCCTGACAGCTAAACTTGAAGATATGTTTCTATCCAGAGATTACATTCTTCAGTTTCACCTGGCAGTGTAATGCATCCAGTCCTCATTTGTGATTCACAGAGTCTGGGAAGACTCCAGCTGTGAGACTGCTAAAGACTCTGTTTTCAGGATGACTGGCAGTCTGGTTAATATGCTAGTTACAATTTACTGGGCTGTCATTAACGTCCTCACATTTATGAACACTGCTACAACTATAACAAATCCTGTTACTGCTTTGTTGTCTAGAAGCTGTTTTGCTTTGGGCCCAGTTTCTAGCACACTAATTTTCATACTCCTCATAGTGTACTCTTCCCAATCAAAGCCAATTTACAGAATATTTTTTTTTCTGATTAGGAACTCAGTTGTGCATATACTGAACACATGAGGCTGCCTTATACTGAATCAGACCATTGGCCCATAAAGGTCAGTATTGTCTACTCAGACTGGCATTGGCTCTCCAGGGTATCAGGCAGAAATCTTTCACATCACCTATTTATTTATATTTATTTATTGCTTATATTTCTACCCTGCCTTGCCAGATGAGCTGGCTCAAGGCGGCTTTCAACAGTTAAAATACTATAAAATAGTTTACAAATATTTAAAACACTGCATAATTTCCAACTAAAACAAACAGTTAAAGATGGCGGCAATCAGAGTTGCATGGTGAAAAGGGCAGCATCCAAATTGAGCCGCCTCCAGCAGGGTCTCAGCCAGCAAGTTCCAGGAACCTATTTGTCCTTAGTCCCCTGGTGGCAGCTCCTAGTCGAAGGCCTGGAGGAAGAGCTCCATTTTGCAGGCCCTGTGGAACTGTAATAAGTCCCGCAGGGCCCTAATGTTCTCTGGGAGCTCATTCCACCAGTATGGGGCTGCCACCGAGAAGGCCCTGGTTCTAGTGCTGGCCAGCCGAGCTTCTTTTGGACCAGGGATAGCCAAGCGATGTTGTGAGCTTGACCTCAGTGCCCTCTGGGGTACGTATGGGGAAAGGCAGCCCCTCAAGTAGGCAGGCCCCAGACCATATGGGCTTTAAATGTCAGCACCAGACTTTGAACTGGATCCGGTACACTATAGGCAGCCAGTGCAGGGATTTCAGCACAGGCTGGATGTGGTCCCATACGGAGAGACCCATCAGCAGCCTGGCTGCGGCATTCTGCACTAGCTGCAGCTTCCAGATCTGAGACAAGGGCAGCCCCATGTAGAGAGCATTGCAGTAGTCTAATCTCAAGGTGACCATTGCATGGATCACTGTTGCTAAGTCATCGAGTTCAAGAAGGGAACAAACTGCCTAATCAGCCACAGATGATAAAAGGCCGCCTTGGCAGTGGCTGCTACCTGGGCCTCCATTGTTACGGAGGCATCCAGGAGCACTCCCAAACTCTTGACCCTCAGTGTTGGCACCAATGGCACCCCACCAAAGTTTGGTAGTGTAATCCCTACCCCCGACCCATTCTGACTCAAGCACAGGACCTCCGTCTTTGTTGGATTCAGTTTCAGTCGACTCAGTCTAAACCAGCCTGCCATCCAGCAACAGATACACTTGGGCGTCATTGGCATATTGATGACACCCAAACCTATGCCTCTGGGCAGTCTGGGCGAGGGGGCGCATATAGATGTTAAACAACATTGGGGACAGCACTGCCCCTTGAGGAACCCCACATATCAGTGGGTACCTCTGGGAAGTCTGTTCCCCGAGTGCAACCCTCTGTCCCCAACCCTGGAGAAAAGAGACAAGCCACTGTAAGGCCAGACCCTGATTTCCTGTGTCAGCGAGGCAGTGGATCAGCAACTGGTGGTCGACCATGTCAAACGCCGTGAACAGATCCAGCAACACCAGTGCCACCGTACCACCTCGATCCAGATGTCTCTGGAGGTCATCTGTGAAAGTGACCAGTGCTGTTTCTGTCCCATGGCCTGGCTGGAAACTGGACTGAAATGGGTCCAGCATGGAAGTGTCATCCATAAAGCTCTGCAACTGAATTGCCACTCCCCTCTCGAGTACCTTGCCCAAACAGGGCAAGTTGGACACCGGCCAATAGTTGGCCAATACAGCTGGGTCCAGGGATAATTTTCGCAGGAGGGGACGGACCATCCCTTCCTTGAGTGCCCAAGGGAACAGCCCTTCATTGAAGGACTTATTGATAATCTCCCAGAGGGCACCTCGTAACCCCTCGCAGCCACTTTTATGAGCCATGAGGGGCACGGATCAAGGCTGCACATGGTTGGGCATACCATTGAGAGCAATCTGTTAACTTCCTCAAGGCTGAGTGGACTGAAGTAATCCAGAATAGAGCCAGAAGACATGCACGGAACCTCGAGTTTGCTTACTGTGTCAACTGTGGCCGGGAGATCGCGGCGGAGCAGCAGGACGTCGTCTGCAAAAAACCTCACAAAAGCCTCACAGCCAATATCTAATTCCCTATCATTTAACCTGCCCTGTGGCAGCTCAGTTAGTGACCAAATAGTTCTAAACAATTGTGCCAGGCATGAGCTAGCAGATGCAACCTCGGCCATGTAGAATTGTCTCTTTGCGGCCATCTCATAGGCTCTCATAAGCATCCAATAGGATGCTCTTGAAGCTCTGTCGCGGGCTTGCTGCCACCTGCTAGTCGTCTAAGTCCTTGTTTCATCTGCCTCAGCTCCTCTGTGAACCAAGGAGCCAGTTTAAAGTGAGGGTGCAGAGGGTGTCAGGGGGCAATCTCATCGATGGCTGCTGAGAGCCAGGCATGCCAGTCTTCAACAAGCACATCTAATGAGCCGCCAGGGGGCGTGGGATCCTGCAGTGCCATCTGAAACTGCTGAGGGTCCATCAGGCTCCACGGGTGAGCCAAAATGCACTTGCCACCCAAACAGAATTGGGGTGACACTTTCACACAGGCCTTCAGGGCATAGTGGTCTGACCATGGCACCACCGAGGCAGTGATCTGAACCATTGTAACCCCCACCATGAAGATGAAGCTGAGCATGTGCCTGGCCTAGTGGGTAGGAGCCATTACATATTGGGTGAGTTCTAGTGCCGCCATGGATGACACCAGGTCCATCGCCAGTACAGAGGCCGCATCATTGGCATGGACATTGAAGTCACCCAAGACCATCATCCTAGGGTGCTCCAATGCCCAGCCAACCACAGCCTTGACCAGAGATGGCAGGCTATTGGCTGGTGCATTGGGCAGCCGGTACATCAACCAAATAACCAAACTCTCCCCAGCTTCCCACACCAGGCCGGAACACTTAATGCCCGGCAGCTTCAGTGGTGGGACCACCCTGTAGGAGTAAGCCTCCCAGATGAACAGCACCACTTCTCCTCCCTGCCCCTCAGTCCAAGATTGGTAAAGGACTGCAAACCCGGGTGGAGCTAACTGGGAGAGAGCTACTGTCTCCCCCTCTCACACCCAGGTCTCGGTCACGCATGCCAGGTCCGTGCTCTGCTCTAACAGGTAATCCCGAAGGGTTGTGGTCTTGTTGTTAATGGACCTGGTGTTACACAATACCAATGTCAGAGGGCGGTCCTTAATCCCAACCCCACTGCCTGTCACTCTCAGGATGGGACGCAGGATGGAAGGGGGCCAAGCTTCCCTGTTTCTCTGCCTCCTTCCCATGATTTCCTGCCTGCTCCCACCACTGTACTTCCCCTGCCCCAGAAGCACTGGTATCCCTGGTCCAGTTGTCATCCTTGCCGATGGCCTTCACACTGCTTTCGCAGGTCACAGGCCTACCCCAAGGATGGTTGAAACTCGGAATACAGGTGGTAGGTATGCCCCAAGGATGCCACCAATGGCAATCAACACCGAACAACTCACTCCCTAATGACGTTCCAGTGATGTAAACAACACTACAATAGGCAGACCAGATTCTGACTAACCCACCCACCCTGACCTCCCATCTTGTTGCCTTCAAGAAGACTAAACTACGCTACACTAAACTACAATATAGGGTGGGGACCCAACCAGGAACCTACTAACCTAACTAAACTAATCTAATCTAGTTAAAATCCCCAGCAGGACAAAGATGTAATGGAGAGAGCTTCTTGCCCCTAGTCCAGCCAGTCCTCAGCCTGCTATGGCGCCCTGACTGGCTGTGGCCGATCAAAGTTGGCATCTTCCTACAGGGCTCAGAAACCCCTATTCCTCTGCTTCGCTGCATCCCCGGCCTAGCAACCTCATGTTCTCCTCCTTTATCGCCTCCTGGCGTACAAGTGGCCGCACAGCACACCAATACCAACAGTGACTCTGGAGGGCAGGCCATAGGACACGACCCGTAACAGTGGGAGGCACAGCAGCACAGCAGTAGTCCCAGCAGCAATGGAGGCGGCCCCAAATGGCAGGAAATGGTCCCGGTGGCGATGGCGTTGACCCAGGATGTGTCACTGGCTGCAGCAAGCAAGCCTCCGCAGCAAGCAGGCCTAGGCACACAGGCACTCCCAAAGGCCCCTGCCGGCCGCTGCCCAGCTGCAGGAAAAGCCCCAGCCCTGGCCAGAAACCAGGCTCCAGCATCTCCAGCATTCTCGGCAGCCTCCCCCATGCCACGGTCCAGTGCTCACAGCACTCACAGCCCCAGCAGCTCTTGGCCACTCCAGCCCCAACCACAGGCTCCAGCACTTGCTCACGGCCCTCTGCAGCAGCCCCTCTTGCCTCTCTGGCAGCTCTCCAATGTCCCGGCACCCACAGCACTGCTGACGCTCTCGGTGTTCAGCACTCGGCGCTTGATGCGGTGCTCAGTGTTCTCGGCCGCAACAATCCTCAGTGGCCCCCAGCGCTCTTGGCACTTCCAGGCCGTGGTGGCTCTCAGCAGCCCCCAGCATCTCTGGAGTTCACAAGCCCAGCACTCCCAGGCTGCAGTGGATTCCAGTGGCTCCCGGTGTTTCTGGTGCTCACAAGCCCCGCGTTCACAGGCTGCAGTGGCTCCCAGCAATTCTCGGCAGCTCTGGCATTCACGAGCCCGGCGTTGGGACCACATCCCACATTGCAAGCAAATTGCCAATGACTGGTAGGTCAGCCTCTACTCCCCCTTCCTCCTGCATACTGCTGGTCAAAATTTTTTTTTTAGAACTTTCCGCCTATACTGGTGAAAAGGGCAACAACTCAGCGGGGCTCAACTTCAGCCGCCATCTTCTTTATGGGGAAAACCCTCCCACAATGGGTTTAGGTAACACCTGATCCTTTTAACTGGATATGCCAGTGGTGGAACCTGGGACCTTCTGCATGCCGAGTAGATGCTCTGCCACTAAGCCTCAGCCTCTCCCCAGCTTGAGCTTTTGAGCAATTAAAAACACAAGAAAATGACAGTGGCAGCCACTTGGAAAAATTCAGACTTAATATATTCCCACTTGCATTTCTGCTTCACATGATATTGTGCAACCAATTTCTGGGCACTATAATATATAGGGAGCAAAGTTTCAGATGCTGCACAAGATCTTGCACAAGCGGAAATGGCACTATTCATTTATTTTTGTGCTTGCATATTGCTATTCTTAGTGTCTGGGTTTATATATAAGCCTACATTTCAAAATAGGTTTGGGTTACCCCCCCCCCATGACAGCCAGTGTGACATAGCAGTTAGCGCTTCAGAGAAGGCCTTCCAGACCCGAGTTCTTCCTGTGAAAGCTGATTGGGTGATTTTAGCCCACTCACAGACTTTCAGCCTAACCTACTTCACAGGGTTGTTGTGCAAATCAAAAAGGGGAAGAGGAGAATGATGTGAGCTGCTTTGGTCACCACTGTGGAGAAAGACTATACTTTTCCTAGGTAGAGGCTACAGGGAGGGGAGAAGAGATGGGAACCTGAAGTCATAGGGACAGATAACAGTATGTTGATAGTTCACTGGGAAGGAAATAGGGTTGCCACCTCCAGGTTGGGAAATTCCTTCAGATTTGAGGGGTGGAGCCTGGATAGGGTGGCGTTTGGGGAGGGATGGGACCTCAGACAGGTACAATGCCATAGACTCTACCCTCCAAACCAGCCATTTCCTTCTGGGGAACCATTGTTGCCAATCTCCAGGGGAGGGCTGGAGATCACTCAGAATTACAACTGCTCTTCAGATGGCAGGGATCAGTTCCCCTAGAGCAGGGGTGGGCAAATTGTGGCCTGCGGGCCACATGTGGCCTGCCACAGAGTTTTTTGTGGCCCGCCAAGACAGTCGGCCATGTGGTTTCAGTCAGGCTTCTGTTGGGCTTGGAGCACAGAGAAGCCTGGAGTGCAGAAAAGCATGATTATTATTATAGATGCTCTTTGACAGACATTAACTTGCAGGCTGTGCTGAGAATCTCAACAAGCAATCTCACTCCTGATTTCAAAAAAATTGTAGAAAAGTGTGACAGGGTACATTTGTTTCATTAAATTCTAAAATTAAATGTGCTTGCAGCTATAGATGATATGAAATTAGTACATTAAATAAATTGAATAAAACTACCACTATTTTATTTAATTTATATTTATTGATTTTTATGATACAATTTATACCTTTTCTGAAATGCAAAGTTAACTAATGAATGCAATCATTTTAAAAGGTGCGGCCCTCCGCTAACCTCCGCTCCCACAAAGTGGCCCCCGAGCCAAAACAATTCCCCACGCCTGCCCTAGAGAAAATGGTAAACTCTGTGGTCATTATACCCAGCTGAGATCACCACAGCAAATTGACGCTCACTGCCCAAGGCCAGGGCACCCGCCCAGAGCCTCTTTCTAGAGCCTGTTGTATTTATTTCCACAATGGGCCTTATTCCTAGTATACTAATAATGGCAAAGAGTTAATTGGGAACCAATTTCAGCCTCTCATTTGGATCATGGATGAGAAGGGATTGTAGCTGAGTATCTTCTGTTAAGTGGTGTTAGAAACATAAGCAGGTCTACTCAGAAGTAAATCCCATTTTATCAATTGGGGCTTACTTCCAGGCAACTGCCCTTAGGATTTCAGTCATAGGATCTTGACACTGAAGACAAGCTTAGACAAATTTTTAACATAACAATTGGATGTGTTCCTTTATTCTGGATTCTGTACTATGTATTGCTGTTTTAATAGATTATACAACCCATGCTGAAATTTATGGCTGGGTCACTGAGCAGTCAATACACAGAGGCTGTTACAGGCAGTCTCTGAATCTTCAAAAAAATTTATTCAGTATCTTCAAGAAAATTTATTCAGACCTACCATTCATCTATTTTGTAAATTAACTGTTAAATAAAATTTATCTTTTTTTCTCTTCAGTGCTCATGTGCATCTATACTTTTTATTTGATAAAAAACAGATGTATCAAAATACAGCACAGTAAGGGGGGGATTTTTTATGATACTCAGGGGTCCTTTGGGGCCGGAGCGAGGCGGAGCGCTGCTCCGCCAGCTCAGGAGGGGCAGTAGGGCAGCCACCGGCCAAATCAGATTCTCTGATCTGATTCGGCCCGCCGCCGAATTACCACCGAAATTCGGTGGCAACTTTAAAAGCGGCTGTAGTGGAGGGGGCTTGAGGGAGAGGCTCCAAACTTGCAGGGTAGCTTCTAGGACTTCTCCCCCAAATGCCCACCAAGTTTCAAGAAGATTGGACCAGGGAGTCCAATTCTACGGGCCTCCAAACAGGTTGCCCCCATTCCCTCCATTGTTCTCTATGGTGGCAAAAAAGTAACGTTTTTTCCCACCATAGAGAACAATGGAGGGGATGGGGCAACCTGTTTTGGGGCCTGTAGAATTGGACCCCTGGTCCAATCTTCTTGAAACTTTGTGGGTATTTCAAGGAGAGGTCCCAGCAGCTATCCTGCAAGTTTGGAGCCTCTCCCTCAAATCCCCTTTCCTCCAGCCCCTCATATACCCTATGAGTTTTTGCCATTGATTTCAATGGCCCATAGGGTATAATGGGGCTGAAACTGACATTCCCTTTCTGACACACTTCCGGTGATGTCAGGGGATGTGGCATATGCTAATGAGTTATGCTAATGAGCTTCTGCACCTCTTTTTCTATGAAAGGACCCCTGATGATACTTCTGGCTTGGCTGTAACCAGGAAGTATTGTGTACAAGACAGACAGAGGCTGTAATCACACACACTAAATAATCTTTCTATCCACTTTGAATGCACTTTTCAACTGGATTTTACTGAGTGAACTAGCAAAATTCAGTTGGAAAGTGGATTAAAAGTGGATTATTTAGTGTGTGTGATCACAGCCAGAGACTTCTAAACAGAATTAAACCATTTTAAGCCCACTGACTTCAATGAATTTAGAAGGGGGTAGAGCAAAGTTTGAATCTAGTGGCACCTTGAAAACCAACAAAGTTTTATTCTGGGTGTAAGTTTTCATGTGCATGCACACTTCAGAAGGGGGTAACTCTCTTTAGGACTGCATTATAATTCTACTGTCTTAGCTCAGGCTTTATTTGAAAATGACTTGGGGGTCTAAGCTTTTAAAACATGCACTCAATACCAACATTTATAAATCATGGTTCGATAGAGTGCATTATTATAAAACATTAATGTCTTCTACATCCAAAAATACCATGTCCTTTCATTATTGAATCATATTTCCATGACTTACTATATGAACCACAGAAAAGTCTACTATTTTAACAGTCTGCTTTATGACAGCATGTGCTGAGCTTGTGTTTTGACACGTACAATATCTAAAAAGGCAATGGGTGAAATGTGCAGACTTTCATGTACTAATTTCAACCAGACATTTGGCATAATGAAGAAAAAGCTGGATTTCTTCATAAACATTAGCTGAGACTAATATTCAAAACCAGCATTTTAAAGCATGTATCACACCTACAAATCTCAAATTCCACTTTTCAAGATATATTGCAACAAAGGTGCCTTAAAGATTTTTAAATAATTAAACTAAAATACAGAATTCACTTTTAGGTTTCTCTCACTTTCAGCTTCATTCGGAGCAACTGACTGTGAAAGAAAACACTCCCATAACCAATATTTTATTATTAGAAAATAAGGGAGGTGCTAAGCCTTTTTTTTTGTTTCTTGTTTGCAACCATGCGAGGCCAAACTAGATTTGAGAAAAAAGCAGCTCCAGTCACTTTGAAATAAGTGTGAGTGCACTTCCAATTTCAAAAGGGAAGGCGTATGTAGGTGAGAAGTGGCTGTGATATACCTTCCCACAGGCCTTCTTCCAGTGCTCATTTCTCCCAGCTGACATACTTCTGTATCAGAAAATGGCTGAGGAGAAAAGTGCTTGGGAGAGATGCTGGGTGAGCTTAGCCATGGGGAGGAGGGAGGCACTCCTCATATGTGCAGTCCTTTGGCTTTGGAATCAAAGTCATCCTTCCTATCTTTTAGTTACTGAGACAGTTTCATGCTTTAGTGTACACAGTTATCACTGTTATTTTAGTTTGGTCCAAAGTGTATCAAGGGCAGGGATGTGCACAATTCTATTTTTTCCCCATTCATTAAAAAAAATGTAGTTTGACCTATTATTAAGCTAGTGGTTTTAGTTATTTGGCTTCCTCCCCACCCACCCACCCACTGGTTAATATAGGAAGCACCAGCTGTTATTCCCTCTCACATCCAATTTTGATAAAAATCTTGAGTATTGTACTCTCCTACCTAATTTCAGACATATGTGAGACAACATTCCAATCTTACAGGCAATTAAAAGTTTTCATGTGTAAAGCAGGTACAGGGAGGCTTAGGAAAGCAGGTAGCATGAATGAGCACAAGGATGAAGAACTGAGCTACAACCACCAATGTACCAGCAAAATAAAAGGGAAAAAATGTCAGATGATAGGTGACTGGTTTATTATCACACAAAACCCCTTGTTTTTTTGCTGTGCAGGCTTTGCCAGGGGAAAGATTCACCTAGTACTGGATCTGTCCACAGCCAAGTGTTTTGAGAAAGTGGATGGGGCCAGGTGGGTTCCTGACCAGTGTTGGTTTTATTTTCTCACATTCTTGTTTCCAAATGTAAATTAATTTTTGGCCTATTACGTATGTACACCTTACTGCAGATTTTCAGAGCAGTAAGACTTTAATCTTGACTTCAGATTCTGTGCCTGTTTTACACACCATTACACAAGAGAATGTCACTTGTGATGTGTGAGGGGTGGCATCCAAAGTTTTTTTAAAAAACATTACACAATTGCCCAATTGCAGCCCCGCAGTAGTGTCAACAGAGCACCTTCTATGTAAATCCTCATGGTTCAGGTTTTATTCATGCATTATATTGTTAGTTTGTTGAATGAAAGGGAACACAAAGGAACACAGGCAAAGGGGAAAAACCCACTGCTGAAACTGACCAGACTATTTCTGAAACTGACAAGCAGCTGCGAAGTCATTTTTCCATATTGCCAAGTGCTAGGGGATTCTCTGCTGTGTTATCAGCCACTGTGAAAAATGGGAATCTCATAATATGGGGGACCATGTTGAGTGTTCAGAATGCATGGTAAAATCTACTGACACTGGCATTGCAAGCTGTGATGGTTGGCAATGTGTGTGTGTGTGTGTGTGTGTGTGTGTGTGTGTGTGTGTGTGTGTGCATGCACACACATGCACCTGTGCAAAGTCAGCTGCAACACCACCATGCTTTGCACAGGGCTGCTATTTGTAGGGGGGAGGAGTCCTCTGGCAGAAGCTCTGGAGAGCTGTTTTAGTCTTGTGCCACTAAATTGAAAAAAATGGAGGGGTATTTTCACTGATGCCCAAGCGCAGCTACACTAATTTCCTGCCCTTCCTTGCAAATTTGCATCATTTTTTCTTTATGATTCTCTAATTTGATCCTGCACATTGCTTGTGATCTTGGCAGTTTTTTAAAAGCCCGTCCTGTGTGGATTGCACTCTTTCTCCAAATAGATCAAACCCAAGAGATTCTTAAGTTCGGTGGTTCTCAGAAGATCCATATGGCTTAGCCACCATTTTAATATTAGGCTTCCAGAGAGTGGCAAAATGGTCCCCTCCCACTTTGTTCACTAAAACATGAAAGGGGAAAATGTTTTCAAAGCTTTAGGCTTTCCATCGCAGTGTCTTTCTCTTTCTTTACATCTCATGTCAATTTCATTCCAAACCAACAATCCCCCCTTTAATTTGTTTTCATGCAGCACTGAAATCCTTTTTTCTTTTTCTTTTTGCACTGGGGATACTGCTGTTTGCCTCCTGTCCTATTCTCCTTTCAAGTCAATACCAGAAGGGAACTAAACATCACACAGCTCCTTTTAAACTCCCCCCCTGTCCTTTAAAAAATTTTATTCAGCGATCAGAGACTAGTAATAGTCTCATATTGCAAGACTCATGCTGCTTGTTTAAAAAATAAATTTAAAAACGAGGGGGAAATGGAGCTTGTACATTGATGAAGTGGGGGAGGAGGATGGAAGGTGCAGAGTCGGTGGAACAACCTTGAAGTGAGCGGGTAGTGACCTTCAAGGAGTGGCAGAAGGGGAGGGGGAAAATCTGAGGGAATCTGTATACTTTTGAATTACCTTTGGCATGGAAGTGAAACAAGGGAAAAATCAGCACAAAAGAACTCTCAGAAAACCCCGGGAAAACCCAGGGAAAAAGCAACCAGAAAGCAAATTGACTGATGAAGGGAGGGAAATCAATGCAGAACAACAAAGAAAACCCAACAGACATGCACAGTGAAAACAAAGGATATTCCAACTAGGCATGGGCATGAACTGAAAAAAGCAGTTTCCTGAACCAAACCTGAACTGAACATAAACCTCTGGCAGGTAGGAGGGAACTGTTAATGGCACTGTTGCATGTGGCTGTGTCCCTGGTCAGGCCCACCCTCTCTCCACTGACTGCTGCCCACCAACCTCCTACTCCTAGAAAGGGTTGGCTGATGGCCATGCACTGTCATCTTCTTGCCAGTGGGGGAACTGAAAGGGGATATCTCTGGAGGACTCTCCAGAGCCATGGAAGAAAAGCTTCATGATAATGAAGACCTGTCAACTAGTTGCTTTGGGGAGTTGGCCTCACACTGGACTCACCTTGTCAGCAGTGCGAGTGAAAGGGGATGGCTGCTGGTTAATTGCTGGTGAAGAAACAGTCCCAAATTCCCAAGTATGGGTGTTCTCTTGTCACAGCCCACCCCTTGGTGAAATCTGAGGTTGATTGGAATCGGGACCCCCTCCCGGTGGCCACAACACTGGTGGGACTGGCACTGGCGATGCCCTGCAATCACCTTCCCAGTGTGTAAGTTGAAGAAGATGGATGTGTAGGCTGTGTAGCCTGGATGGGAAATGGTGCCACGAGAAGGAAGACACTTCCCTGCACTCACCTAGCCTGTAGGGTGAGCAAAAAGTGGTGGCTCATAGCCCTGGCCCACATAAAACCCAAACACCCGGAAGGGTCAGCCATGCCCTATAGTCACTTTGACAGTGTGGTGATTACCTATGGAGGCCTGGAACACAGGCTTCCATTTTGAGGAATCATTGAACACAGAAGCTAGCAATGACCCCACAATGTGGTGGGTCTGAACACAGTCCCTCTCAGACACCACCATCCCAAAGCATCCCTCAATGACTGATGGCTCAATGCATGAGCTGAGAAGGGTGAGGTAATGGCCATACACTGCAATCACTTTTACAATGGAGTGAGTTAGAAGATAGCTCAAAGCGCAGTCCACACAGTGCAACAAACACGCAAACCTGACCACTGCCACAGCCACCTTTGAGAGAATAGATCACAATCGGAAGCGGTGGCTCCAGCTTGACCCTGCTGCCAACAACATCCTGGTTCTGGAGTAGAGCCAATGACCAGCAAGAATAACAGAAGGCATTACTCAGTGAGCTCCAGCAAACACCCAGAGGCAGGACCCATATGATCCATTCCTTGCAGTCACCTTCCCAGCAGGCCAAGTAAGAGGAGATGGCTCTGGACTCAGAGCCATAGACCTAAGACACACACACCCCTTAGAGTCCCCTGTATACTGTGTGTTGGGCTCCCCACCCAGCAGGGTAGATTTGATTTAAATCAAATCAATTTAAATCATAATTTAAATCACTAGTCAGTAATACTAGATTTAAATCATGGTTTTCTACATAAAGATTCATTCTTGCTGGTATAATCTTAATATTTACAAGCAGATGAAGGTTTCATTTTTAGAATAACAACTTTTCAGATTAGTTTTACAGTTATATATAAAAATACTGATTTGGTTATACTGTTAGAAACACATCATAGATAGATGATTATGAAATTATTGCAAGAGGAACTATCTCCAGTTTAATAGGTAAATCATTCATATTTGGACAACTTTTCTGCTGTACATTGAAAAGAGAATAATAATAATAATAATTTAAATAGTTTTATTTAACTTAAACAATAACATTATAGCATATGGATTCTTGTATTTGCTTAAACATCCATGTTTGTTAACTGATATGGTTAAACAAAATATCTTTTTTTCTTTTTTTTAAAAAAATTCAGCCTGGTCCATGCATGAAAAACTTAAAATTCTGTTTTCTGTAGCTCACTCATCTTCATCTTCTTGTTTGTTCATAATTTAGAAAAGAAAAACAAGCTTTCCTGCTTTATTGGGTCCCAAAAGATTTCTCAGTTTAGAATGAATGAGTCCAAAGGAAGAGAATATTCTTTCTATGCCAGCAGAAGCAGCTACTCTTGTTAAAAATGAAATTATTACTTCAACAGTCTCTAAATTCAAGTGCCTAAGTGACTCCCACCAGTTCACATATATTTCTTGAATGGTTCCCTCTTAGCTCTGAAGTTTATTATAGTTGGCATTACAGATGGATGATTGCTGGATATATCCATGTCATAACTAACTTCTCTTCCTCAGCACCTAAGGTTTGACCCTGGTACTGGATACTGACAACATTTGAGAGAAAATGAGCTGGAGACAGTGCTTGTCCCATTCTTTTTTTTTAATGCTTGTAATTTAATTCTGTCAGTGCGTAGTTTGTTGTAATTTAATTCTGTCAGTTTTTATGTGCTCACTCAGTTCCTTCCAAATTTCAACAGCATCAGCATTTTGTATTTTGTTAAAAGCTTCAGAAATGGATTTCAGGATGCTCAGCATATGTTCAACATTTCTCTTAAGCTCAATGTTGAAGATTTTGGCTGTGACAGTGCCATTTATTTTCTCTTGATTTTACTCTCTAACTGTCATCAGAATAGGCCAGTTCTTGATATACTGCCCAAAACAGTCCACTACATAAGAACATAAGAGAAGCCAATGTTGGATCAGGCCAATATCCCATCCAGTCCATCTGGAGAAATGTAGCAATGTACAACAGCTCTAGAGCGTAAAATTGTTAACCTAAGTATTGATGGGTGGAGTAATGTCCACAATGATCCTATTGTTTGTGCTTGTATAACAACAGAAGGAGGAAATGTCTTCCTTGCAGAAATAATTGATACGTCAGGAAATGCACACACAGCAGAATACTTACAAGTGGCAGCAAAAGCCATAATAACAACATGTGAACAAAAATTCAATAGTCTACTATGCAGTTTAGTCACAGACAATGCTGCAAATATATCCAAGATAAGAAGAAATTTAGAAGAGCAGGAAAGGAATAAAAAGGTAATATAATAACATATGGTTGCAATGCTTATTTGCTGCACCTCCTAGCCAAAGACCTCAGTGTTCCAGAAATAAAGACTAATGTCATTGAAATTGCTAACTACTTCTGTAACAATCATTTTGCTGCAGCAACTCTGAAAAGAATGGGTGGAACCAAGCTAATGCTCCCACAAGATGTTAGATGGAACTCTGTAGTGAAAACCAGGCAGGATTGTGAGACACTCCAAAGGGATCTGTTGAGGATGGGCGAGTGGGCATAAATGTGGCAAATGGGGTTCAATGTGGCCAAGTGCAAAGTGATGCACATTAGAGCCAAAAATCCTAACTATAAATACATGTTGATGGGGCCCAAACTGGCAGAGACTGACCAAGAGAGAGATCTTGGAGTTGTAGTAGATAACTCAATGAAAATGTCGAGACAGTGTGCGACTGCAATAATAAAAGCCAACACTATGCCAGGGATTATTAGTAAGGGAATTGAAAACAAATCAGCCAATCGATGGTGCAACTGCATTTGGAGTACTGTGTAACGTTCTGGTCACCACACCTCAGAAAGGATATTATAGCATTGGAAAAAGTGCAGAAAGGGGCCACTAGAATGATAAAAGTGTTGGAACACTTTCCCTGTGAAGAAAGGTTAAAGCGCTTGGGAGTCTTTAGCTTGGAGAAACAATGACTGAGGGGTGACATGAATGAGGTTTACAAGATTATGCATAGGATAGAGCAGGTAGAGAAAGAAGTACTTTTCTTCCTTTCTCACAATACAAGAACTTGTGGGCACTCCATGAAATTGCTGAGCAGTCGGGTTAGAACAGATAAAAGGAAGTAGTTCTTCACTCAAAGAGTGATTAACACATGGAATTCAGTGCCACAGGAGGTGGTGGCTGCTACAATCATGGATAGGGCTGCCAACCCCCAGGTGGGGCCTGGGGATCTCCTGCTTTTACAGCTGATCTCCAGCTGTCAGAGATCAGCTCCCCTGGAGAAAATGGCTGCTTTGAAGGGTAGACTCTATGGCATTGTACCCTGCTGAAGCCCCTCCTCTCCCCAAACCCCACCCTCTCCTGGCTCCACCCCCAAAGTCTCCAGGTATTTTCCAACCCAGACTTGGCAACCCTAAGCATGGATGGCTTCAAGAGGGAATTGGATAAACATGTGAAGCAGAAGTCCATCAGTGGCTATTAGCCACAAGGTACAGATAGGATCTCTCAGTCTGAGGCAAGTGATGCACTGTATTCTTGGTGCTTGGGGGGGGCAACAGTGGGAGGGCTTCTAGTGTCCTGGCCCCACTGGTGGACCTCCTGAGGGCACCTGGTGTTTTTGGCCACTGTGTAACAGAGTGTTGGACTGGATGGGCCATTGGCCTGATTCAAGAGTGGCTTCTCGTATGTTCTTATGACTGTATCCTGGTCTCAGTGACTGAACCATATTAATTAAGTGTGGGTTTTCAATCAGACAGAAAGAAGAGTTTGTTGCATAAACAAACTGGGCATTTTTTTCATTAACTAACTTTTTCTAATGTGCTGTTTTTTATCAGAAAATTATATATGGTGGTTCCTGGATGGTCAGCTTTTTTCTTTCTTTTAGGTAATATACTGTCGATGTGTGAGGTATATGACATGACTGAAACACTATCATGGGCAGATAACTCTGAAACTGCAGAACAGGAAGATGGTGATCTCATAGGTGGATAGTTTCCAGAATCCTTTATGTTGATGATGGATTCCCCTAAACAAAAAAGTCAGTGCTGTTACTTTATTATTTATCCCATTTATGCTTATTTAGTATTATTCATTGTATTCACTGCCACCCAGTAGTGCCCAAAAAGGAATACTAGCTTGTTTCAACTCTTTATTTCTTCATAACAACTGTATCAAAATGACAGTCACATGCAGTAATAATAACAAATATAATTGTGCTCAAATGTGACAGTTCCTCAAGGCAGTCTTTAAGAAATACGATTAAATCAGAACGTTTACCAACCTGAAGATCCTGCCTGTTCAGACACGTTCCTTTGGTAATCTTCATCACAGCACTTCTCATGATGTTGTTTCTTTGGGCCACCAGGCCTTGCATTTCTTTCTTGTTTACAATTTGCACACATATCTGCCTTACCCATAGGTAGAGTAAATTTATTAAAATATTCCCAAACTGGGTCTCTTTTATGGCCTACTGTCATTATAGTAGGGTTGCCAAGTCCAGGTTGGAAAATACCTGGGGACTTTGAGGGTGGAGCCAGGAGAAGGCTGGGTTTGGGGAGGAGAGGGGCCTTAGCATGGTACAATGCCATAGAGTCCACCCTTCAAGGCAGCCATTTTCTCCAGGGGAGCTGATCTCTGTCAGCTGGAGATCAGTTGTAAAAGCGGGAGATTCCCAGGCCCCACCTGGAGGCTGGCAACCCTACATTATAGGTTTTCTCTTCTAGGGAAAGAATAATATGGTAAACCTCAGGCTATATGCACAAATATCCAAAGACTTGTGGAGTATTCTGCTCAAAAGGTTTCACTTTCATTTTTACACCTTCCCCCTCACACTTTGCTTCTTATGCAGATCTATTCCACTCCCAACAATCTTCTATTGGCTGCTTTTTTTTTTTTTTGAAATTTAGCACTTAAGAGGTAAGGGGTTGATTCTATATACAGAGATTTGCAAAGGAACAATGAGATTAAGGCCTTTTTATCAACTCTGTATGTTTATTTTATAACATTTTTTTCTGTGAAGAAGAGGCATGTGATTTCTGCAGACACATTCACAGTTTTGAGAACTGTAAAACCAAGCTTCTGTGATAATATCTTCTAGATAGAATAATTGCCCAATATTCTTACTGAAACCTCTGAAAGAGCATTTACATTGTAAATTGATTAATGGAATTCATTTCCCAAAAAATTTAGACATTGCATGAATATGCTACATAATTAAAAATTAATCCTTATTTCATGATGAACAACTTTTAGACTACAATGTGTCTTAAATAGAAAACTATCTTTAGATTTTTCCTCAAAAAGCATTTTATGAAAAAATCCAATTTGAATAAAAAATCCCATTTAAATAAAAAATCAAATTTAAATTTAAAAAAACATTTAAAAAAACCATTGATTTTTATCCACCCTGCCACTCAGGCTCTGGCCAGCATAAGAGGGATGTGGTCATTGGTGACCACAGTGACACCCAGGACTCAGTAAGGACTGGCTAGTGCTCTGTGGCAGCAGGGCAAGTGAGGGAAGCATGCATGCAAGGAAGCAAGAGAAGTGAAGCATGACCAGATAGAAGTTTATGACCAGGTCACCACTGGTAGTAAGGTCACTCATGACTGACATCTGACCCCCAGCTACGCCCCAGAAGGAAGCCGGGCCTGCAGTGAAGTCTCACCTTGGAAGCAAGATATGCCCCAGATATGGGACAGCAGAGCAGAAAATGAGAATGTTCTGGAGGTCATGACCACCCAGTGTAAGGAAGAACATGGTGAGGTGACTCAAATCAGGGACCATAGGTTCCCTTGGTGTTCCTGCCTCCCTCTTCCTCCACAGTGGTCCCAAACCAAATTGAGCCCTCACAAACTCTTAAAACAATGGGAAAGTGAGTCCCAGACATGTCACTTAGGCATTTATAAGTATCTTTCCCTTTCTCAAGTTACTGATCACAGTGCACACAGGTTATTAAGAAAAGACAGCAGATACCGTCTGGTGTCCAGCACATGTTTATGTAAGTGTAGCATTTGTCCCCACCCTTTCCCAATCTGTAGTACTGTTTGTATTCTGCTCTGTGAACTGTGAGGACCATAAGAATGGTTAGATACAAAAGAGTTTTACCAAATGTCATTTTTTTCTTATTCGTTTTTTGGGATAATAACAATATTACTGACTTTTTAGATTGGGTTTTAATTATTTAATACCACAATGATATTTCTAACTACTGGTTTACTACAAGTTGCTTTCAGTGTTCATATCCCTTGTATTCTCTTTTAGAAGAAGGATTTCACTTCCATTTTTCTTTTTCTGAACAGAATCAATGCACCCTTTTTAACATCAGCCATTGCAGCTGCTTTAAGTTACACACCACAGAGTGGTACAATAATAGGAAGATACGAAGGTTTGGGAAGACATTGCCTGCCTTTGAGCATCTACAGAGTAAAATTCTGCAATTTCACAGAACCTCTCTTCAATTTTTTCTTTGATCAAAAAAAGAATTGATTAGAAACTGACTCCAAATGCCTAAAAAGAGGAGGAAATTGATTTTTGGGTTTCAAGGAGAAATTGGGTAAAAAGGAATTAAGAGAATTTCTCCTAACAAACTCAGTCTGTGGTAATCTTGTTCACAAGCCACTGTGTGTAGTGGTTAGAGTTTGGAACTAGAATCTGGGACACCCAGATTCAAATTCCCACTCTGCCAGGTGGCCTTCAGTCAATCACACATCTCCGCCTAACTTACCTCACAGAGTTGTTGTGGGGATTTAATGGAGGAGGGGAGAATGTTCTGTAAGTGACTTTGTGTTGTGTTTGTTTAGAATATGAAGCAGTAATAGCTTGTAAAGGGCTCTGGTATCCTAAAGCTCCAATTCCTATTGGCTGATTAATAAAGACTCCCATTGGTCCTGAAGCCAATCTAGATACCCAATCACTGAGCCCTGCTTGGGCCCAATGGTATTGCTTGTATATAGTTACATGGTTGAAAGTTATATGTTGGAACAGTATGAATGAAAGTGCTGCTCTCATAGAGCTGTCTTTTGAGCTGAACAATGTCACTGAATAAAAGCCTGTTTGTTTGAATTAATTGCCTCCTGCTCAATACTTAAAACTGGTGACGAGAATGGGATCCCAGTCCTAACTGAACGGCTGAAATCACTCTGCCTGCCCAGCTGAAATCACTAAGGGCGCCCAGAGCTAAATCCAAGGGCCATATCGAACCGTTCGACCCAAAGGTTGGGAACTGGGATTCATACCTCGATCGGTTTGAATGCTACCTCGTAGCAAATCGTATTGATGGAGATGATGTCTGCCGCGCCACTTTTCTGAGTACCTGCAGCCAGGCTGTATTCGACATTGCTTGAAATTTAGTTGCCCTCTAAGTTACTCGAGACCCCACTCGGCATCATCAAGGCCCAGCTGACTGAGTACCTCACCCCAAAGACGTCGGCTGCCGCACACCGATGCGCGTTCCATCAGTGGAACCAGAAGGAGGGCGAGTCTGTCACGGAGTACCTTACCGCACTGAGGCGGGCTGCTCGAGACTGTCACTTCACCGATTTGAAGTCTGTCCTCCTAGATCGGCTGCTCTGTGGCCTCAGAGATGAGAGCATCAGGTGAGCCCTACTCTTGCTAAAGACTCTCACATATGAATCGGCCCTTGAAGAGGCCCTGAGAGTAGAGGCCGCCAACCTATCCCTCCGCGAACTGCGATTGAGTCCCCAAAGCCACACGCCAGGCCGCTCTGATGCTGTACACCAGGGTAGTACCGCTGAGTCCGATGACGCCCAGGACGACCAATCTGATGTGTTCGATAATGGAGTTTTCAATGCGAGGGCCAATCAGAAGCTGCGCTGCCATCGCAAAAGCCTGCTCTGCTCTCAAAAAAGCCCACGAAAAAATGGCTGTGCTGGTTGCGGAGGTGCACATGTGCATAGAGACTGTCAGTTCCATGATGCCATCTGTCATGTGTGTGGGAAAGCAGGCTACCTCACCAAAGTATGTTGCTCATCTCAGGGTCATGATGCTCCAGATGAGTTCCAGCACACCCGAGGATCTGTGAATGCCCCCAGCCGATCGTATCATTCCAAGTCATCTTGGCCATCCAGGCAAAGACAAAGGTACAGCAATGAAACAAGCGTGTCCGAGGACTACACCAACCGCCTATATATACACCAGGGGCTACCATCTGTGTCCGAAAATCAAAGCCACCGTCTTCATTGAAGGTCGAGCGTGCCAGATGGAGGTAGAGTCTGGGACAGCATTGTCCATCGTCTCTTGGAGCACGTTCCAACAAGTCTGCCTGCAATTCGCTGCTCACCGCATTCAGAGATGCACCCTACAGCTGTTCGACTTCCAGAGGAACCAAGTTCCAGTTGTCGGCATCGCCACAGTCCAGGTCAAATATAAAAAATTCTCAGGCCATCTGAACCTGCTCATGGTAGAGGGTCTCCGCACAAGCCTGATAGAGCTGGACTGGTTCGCCACCTTGGGCATAGACGTTGTTGGCATGAACCAAGTTGAGCCGCAGCCTTTTATGGACCTTGAGACAGAGTTTCCAGAGGTTTTCAAGACAGAGCTAGGCTGCTACAAGGGTCCACCTGTGTTGTTTAACCTGGATCCTGCTGTACCACCAATCCGCCTCAAGCCCAGACACTGCCCCATCGCTTTCAAGCCCAAGATTGACGAGCAGATTGATAAACTGTTGGCCCAAGAGATCTTCGAGCCAGTTCCCAATGCCAAGTGGGAGACACCTATCATCACTCCCCTCAAGCCCAATGGCTCCGTCCGTTTGTGTGCTGACTATAAGTGCACCATCAACCGGGCCCTACAGCCGCACACATACCCGGTTCCTGTGGTGAGCCACCTTCTAGCCTTGGTCTCTGGGGGCCGGGTGTTCACCAAGATCGACCTCACCCAGGCATATCAGCAGTTGCCAGTAGATGCAGCCACAGCCAAGGCACAGACTATCGTGACACACCGAGGTGCTTTTAAAGTAAACCGGATGCAGTTCGGGGTAAGCATCGCCCCCGGCATTTTTCAAGAACTTATGGAGCACCTTCTTTGGGGTCTGCCTGGTGTCGTACCTTATTTTGATGACGTCTTAATTGCCAGGGCCTCTGATCTTGAACTGGCTACTCGGGTGCTAGAGGTCCTTCGTCGGCTACAGGACGTTGGCCTTCGGCGGAAGAAGGAGAAATGCGAGGTCTTCGTCCCTACCATTCAATTCCTGGGTTACTGCCTAGACTCAGATGGCATCCACCCTGCTCCGGATAAGGTTGCTGCAATGCGCAACGCGCCCCCTCCGAAGTCTAAGAAAGAGCTGTAGTCCTTCTTAGGACTATTGAACATTTATCATGCCTTCTTGCCCAACAAAGCAGCTCTTGCAGAACCACTCCATTGTTTACTGGACAAGTCAGCTCCATGGGCATGGGATCACTGGGAAAACGCCTCCTTCCAAGCCGTCAAAGCCCTCCTTGCCTCCAATGCTGTCTTAGTGCACTACAATGAGAAGAAGCCCCTTGTCCTAGCTTGTGATGCATTGCCTTACGGGATCGGGGCCGTGCTCAGTCACCGGTTGCCATCTGGCCAGGAGGCCCCTTTTGCTTTCTATTCCAGAATGTTATCCCCCGCTGAGAAAAACTACACCCAGATAGATCAAGAGGCACTAGCAATCATCACTGCAGTGAAGAAATTTCACGATTTCATCTATGGGCAGGAATTTGAAATCGTCACCGACCACAAGCCGCTGCTTGGCATCTTCATGGCTGACCGTCAAACCCCCCCCCCCCCAGATTCTGTCCCCCCGGATGATACGCTGGGCAGTTCTTCTATCCTCCTAGTCCTTCCGGCTCCTCCACAGGCCCGGCAAGACCATCGGGCATGCTGACGCCCTTAGCCGTCTGCCGCTTCCATCTTTAAGACTGCCCGCAGCCCCACTCCAGGAAGTTTTGCTGATCAAGGAGCTGCCGCAGCCCCCCTTCTCCATTGCCGACGTAGTGTTCCACACCGGCTGGGATCGACCGCTCAGCCGAGTCTACAACCATGAGTGGAGGGGATGGCCATCGGGGACACTCGATGCCGAATTCCAGCCATTCCTGTCGAGATCGTCTGAGCTGTCGGTAAACAAGGGATGCCTGTTGTGGGGAAACAGAGTCATCGTCCCTCCCCCACTTTGCCAATGGGTGCTGGATGCCTTGCATGAAGGGCACCCGGGCATCGTTAAGATGAAGGCCATCGCTAGAAGCTATGTTTGGTGGCCCAGCATAGATCAGCAGATTAAGCGGTGGGTCCAGACGTCTCAGCAGTGCCAGGAGTCGAGGCCAGCAGCTCCAGAGGTTCCTGTTCATCCATAGGAGAAGCCGAGGGGCCCGTGGTCCCGCATTCACGTGGACTTTGCTGGGCCCCTCCAGGGCCGGACACTCTTGATTATTGTGGATGCGTATTCCAAGACATTGTGAAGCAGATATTATTCTAAATAAATAACTTAAATTGGCAGGCTGTGAAGCTGATGGCAGGCCTTGAGTCAGTGCACTGAACTGCAAATGTCAGGATCCATCTAAATGCTACATGAGATATCCATGATTTGATCAGAGCAGTGGTGGCAGGAGAGAGCATGATTAATCTTTAAAACCCATACATTGTTTTCCCAGTCTATATACTAGCTCTTCAAAAAGATGCTGTTTGCTGAATGGAGGAAAGATACAAGCAGAAATGCAGAAGAGAGTCCAACCAGCTAATTGAGAGAGAAGGGCTGTTGTGATCAAAGTCCAGCACCACTGTTGTGATCAAAGTCCCCATGAATACTTTGAGACAAAAATGAAAATGACATTATATCCAGTCATGGATTTCTTGTGCAGATCATAGGCAGCTGTTGCAAGTTTCTCTTCCTCTGCATTCATTTTTTTGTTTGGTTCCAATGTTATCATCACATAAAGGGGTCCATTAGCTGGTAAGATTTCTGCCAGAGAACTGAAGGATGATAAGCCTTACCCAGGGTCCTCCAATGAAACGGATGAGGGCCTTCTCCCTTTGAAACTTCCTCCTACAAAATTTGTAATTAGTTTAGCCCCACCTAGGTTCATTAGGAGAAAACTTAATATTTAATAAGTTAGGGCACACCTCTCCACTGGACCAAAAAAATTAAAAAGGCAAAGCCTTAAGCAGAATTTATTCACTCCTCATCCAACATGAATGCTTGGTTATTTTACCCAGCTAATTCACTTTACTCTTGCTATGTCACTATTGCTCAGATGGTACCAGCAATTGAATGGATTTTGTCCTGCCCTTCCTCAGTACCTTACACAGGAGTTCCAATGTCCACATTTGCCTGTGGCTCTGGTGGTTCCTCTGGTCTGGCTTCAGCTTCCCTATCAAATACCACCCTATAGTATACCAGCTTACTTTCAGCCCTGCCAACTCCACACACTAGTTTAGAACAGCTGTCACTTTTAACTCAGAAGAAAAAGAGACTACGCCTGGGGACATGAAAGGCAGGAGTGGGTTTTTAAATATTTTAAATATTTTACTTAAATGCAGTTAGGATAGGAGAAAATATTGGATTTGATTGGAATAGTAGCAGAAGGAAGGGACACTTAGCCATGATATCCACACAGATTAGAAAACAGAAAAATTAAGCACCTCTTCCCCCTGTGCTCCAATTCATAGCCCCCTCCATGGCTACATTTAGTTTTGTTTGTTTGTTTTTTAAAAAAAGATTTGTTCCAGGCCTACCTGTTTAGTTTGGCCCTGACAGAAAATATACAATGAGTATACTTATTCTATCCAAGTGAGTAAAACGTAATAAACGTATGTGGTGACCCTGAACACTCCTCTTCTTTGCCTCAGATTCTAGGAACCAATTTAATACACTGCAGAGGAACAAAGCTTAATTGAAACTGAATGCACTGGCAAACTAGGGAATGCCAAGTGTGACGAAAATGACTAAAATTTCTTACAGGCATTGGCAAAAGGGAGAGTTATATAACTGCCCTGATGCAAACGGTTGCAATTGTGAATTCTGATACCTTTTAAGGGAAAAGGGGGAGTATCAAAGGACTGTGTAAGAACCATTAAAGCCCTTTAACTTGGCGCCCACCTGTCTTCATTTGCTTTGTGTAGGACACAAATTTCATGCTGTTTTGCTACATTTACAGCGACAAAAAGGAAATTGTTTAAATCAAGCAGATATAGTAATAAACTTGCACAGGATCATGACCCATTATATATAAACATAGATATGGCACTGGGCCTAACCAGCAGGTGGAAACATTGAATTGAGGAGCTGAGGCCAGCCCAAATCCAGGGATCACCTAAGTACACACTGATCCTGCTGCCAATCTTGCTGCCATGAGACTAACTGTAGCTGCCATTGACCATGCTTATGCCAAACTAGGCCATAGCCCAGTATAACCTCTTGCAAAATTATGACAAAATTAGGGCAGCACATGTGTAGAGGAGATGGGAATGGGGAATGGTTGGAAGACAAGGAGTGGAAAAGGCCTTCCTTACAAGAGGATCAAGCAGGAGAAAAAGGATGATTGACACCATACTGCGTCTTTCAGCCACAGGTGTGCTGTGTTAAAGTTGTGTTCAAAACTGCCCGACATCAGACCTTTTCACAGTATGCATCAGTCACATTAATGTATTCAAAAAGGACCAAATAATGGATTGAATTCAGTTAACGGCTGCTATAGAATGCCACTGGCAACCCAGTCCACAGCAATGCCATTGGTGTATCTAGTTGTAGCAGAATAATGTTGCCGCAATAGGGAAATCATTCTGGTTCACTGTGACCTAGCTTCAGGAATATGGCAATCAGACAGTAAATGTAAAATGTTGCTCAAGGGCTTCAGTGAAGCAATGTCTGGAAAAGGGGACTCCAGCTGATTAAAGGTGCAAGCAAAGAATGTAGGCTTGCCAGGTCTCTCCTGGCAACTGGTGGGGGATGGGGAGGGGACTTACTGGGAGCAGCAGGGAGGCCCATCCAGCCTACAGCAACAAGTCACTGGCCATGTGACCTGGAAGTGATGCTGGGCTGGCACGCTGGTATTTGGGCAAAAACTCTATGATAAATTTGATTTTCACCATAGAGCTTTTGCCCAAATACCAGAACATCACCCCTGATGTCACTTCTGGGTCATGTGGGATGCATATAGATACATTGCTGCATCTAGGAGGATTTTCCCTTTTTTTCAGGATAAGTTCCCCCCCCCACCAGCCAGCTGATAGGCAGTGGGGAGGCCTGAAATGGGAGGACCCCTGCCTTCATTGGGGGATCTGACAATCCTGAAAGAATGTGTTCTATGGCAAAACTTACAGATAAAAAGGTGCTGTTGAATAGCATACCTATTGTGATCTAACTGGAATTCCCAAGCATATGCAGCTTTATTTGCTCTTTCTGGATCCTTAAAATTCCAGTTTGCATTTATTAGGTTTGAAAATATAATGGTTTATGTAGAACATATGCAAGTACAGTGCAATCCTAAACAGAGTTGTATCCTTTAAAGCCTATTAACTTCAACAGACTCAAAAGGGCATAACTCTGTTTAAGGTTGGACTAGTCATGAAAAGGGCTTTCAGATTTAAACCAGCAAAAGCTAAGTGAAGTCATTCAAATGATTAGATTGTGCCATGCATTAACTATACTCAACTGCATGTATAATCTTCTCAGCTTCATATACCTTTGATGTGAGTCTCAATGCTGATTAGATTTCCCACTTTCAGTGGAGTGCTGAAGGAGAGAAATTTAGTTGACCTTCAAAACCAGTATTGTTTCAGGCTGAGGAATAAATGAAAGGCTGACACCAATACATACCACTTGAACACTGTGAATCACTTTATGCAGGGTTTCTCATGGCACATAAGTCCCTATGCACATATAGCTTGTATACAAGTAGGGACTGCATACAAAATTAAATGAATATAGAGGATGTTGCTTGCAAATACAGTTCTGCTCTCTCATATGTATGAACACTATACCTGCTTAGGTGATCTACTCTGTAAATCACGGATCAGAAACTTTAGGAAATATCTTTTCCTGTATGTGCTTTACCAGCCATCAAAAATGGCTAAGCTCTTGCTTCATGACATTTGAAAATAAGATCCATACATATGAGAATATGGACTTTTTAAAGCAGTGGCATCTAGTCTTCCTACCAATGGAAACCTGCCATGTGTGTTTGAAGATTTCATGAAGATGACCAAGACTTCTTTAATTATTTTTTTTGAGATCTCTGGACACAGTAGGTTGGCTTGTATATTTGTTGTTGCATTTGAGATATTCAAGAGTTAGTTTGAAATAATTAGTATTGTAAGCCTCCTTGAGGATTCTGGGTCAGCTATGAGGTATACTTTAGATATGGAAATAAATACCATAATGAATGAAGCATGGCATGAGTGCTTTTCCTGCCATGAACGGAACAAAAGCAACATGCACAGAGGAAAATATAATTTCTGAAGCAGCCCTTAGCCATACTCATTGCTTAATCCATCTTCCTTCACAGCAGAACATTCTTTTTTTCTAAGTCAACCAGACAACTTGAAATGATTTAGAAGATACAAGGCCAGCATAGCTACGTTCTTTGTATGCAAACATTGGAGTATTAGAGAGCAAAACAGGAAACTGAGTGGAGACTTTGAAAAGAAACTGTCTGGAAAAGATGGAATCAATATGCTTTTATTTCATGTATGTACACCATTCTTTGTCAAAAGAGAGTAATAATTCATCAGAGGCAGAATCTTAGTAGAAATGTCTTTCCCCCCTCCTTTCTAACCACAGTGGCACTCCTCCCTGCTCGTTCTACAAATAATGCTGAGTAGATTTTCTGTCACTGGATATTGTCACTATTATTCTTTATAGAAAAGATACAATGGTGAGCTTATAAAACAAATTGAATCACTAAATCAGTCAGAGGATGAACATGGGCTTAAAGTTAGTATCTACTCTGTGATCTTGCTTTTGCATTAACTTGAAGAGGGCATTCTATTTCTAAATCAAGGCTGTGCTATGGGCCGTTGTGACTTTTTCCACAGCAGAAGCCTTTGGTTAGACAAGGCTCTGCTCAATAGAGGAGGGGGAAAGAGACTGAAAGAAGTAAAAAGTAAATAGAAGATGTAGTGTGTATAGTCCACCGGGACACTATCCTTCAATGAGGTGAATAACATCCCCTGTGGCTGTTTTGGGTCATGAAAATGGAGTGGAAGGAAGGCTGAAGCCTCTTCTTCCTGCATACCATGACCCCAATCTAAATTGGGCACCCAACATGTTTGGAAAGTGAGTTAGCAGCAGGGCTTTCATAAGCACATAAGAGAAGCCAATGTTGGATCAGGCCAATGGCCCATCCAGTCTAACACTCTGTCACACAGTGACCAAAAATACCAGGTGCCCTCAGGAGGTCCACCAGGGGGGCCAGGACACTAGAAGCCCTCCCACTGTTGCCCCCCAAGCACCAAGTATACAGTGCATCACTTGCCCCAGACCGAGAGATCCTATCTATACCTTGTGGCTAATAGCTACTGATAGACCTCAGCTTCATATGTTTATCTAATTCCCTCTTGAAGCCATCCATGCTTGTAGCCACCACCACCTCCTATGGCACTGAATTCCATGTGCTAATCACTCTTTGGGTGAAGAAGGACTTCCTTTTATCCATTCTAACCCAACTGCTCAGCAATTTCATTGAGTGCCCACGAGTTCTTGTATTGTGAGAAAGGGAGAAAAGTACTTCTTTCTCTACCTGCTCTATCCCATGCATAATCTTGTAAACCTCAATCATGTCACCCCATAGCCATAATTTCTCCAAGCTAAAGATCCCCAAGCGCTTTATCCTTTCTTCATAGGGAAAGTGTTCCAACCCTTTTATAATTCTAGTGGCCCTTTTCTGCACTTTTTCCAATGCTATAATATCTTTTTTGTGGTGTGAGGACCAGAACTGTACACAGTACTCCAAATGAGTTCGCACCATCGATTTATACAGGGGCATTATGTTACTGGCTGATTTGTTCTCAGTTCCCTTCCTAATAATCCCCAGCATAGTATTGGCCTTTTTCATTACAATGTCTCAACATATTCATTGAGTTATCTACTATGACTCCAAGATCTCTCTCTTGGTCAGTCTCTGCCAGTTCAAACTTCGTCAACATGTATTTATAGTTAGGATTTTTGGCTCCAATGTGCATCACTTTGCACTTGGCCACATTGAACCCCATTTGCCACCTTGACACCCACTCACCCATCCTTGACAGTTCCCGTTGGAGTGCTGCACAATCCTCCCTGGTTCTCACCACGCTGAACAACTTCGGGTCATCCGCAAATTTAGCCACTTCACTGCTTATTCCCAACTCCAAATCACTTATAAACAAGTTAAAAAGCATCAGACCCAGTACTGATCCCTGCAGTACCCCACTGCTTACCACCCTCCACTGAGAAAATTGCCCACTTATACTCACTCTCTATTTCCTTTTAATTAGCCAGTTTTTGATCCACATATCATAACTGATACGTGACTGACATTTTAAGTCAAGCTGGGGAACTCAACATGACACAACATTTCAAAAATCATAACTTGTCGGCTGGCCTCTATCCACCACACTATACCACTTTGTTCATTTTTGTGGCATAGGTTTGAACTTTACAGCCTAATTAGAAGAAGAACAATGCACAACTCCTCACTGCCAAAATAGCTGCACAGAGGAGAAAAATGGCCACAAACTTGATAGGAAGGGATTAAATAACCTCAATCTTCTCCTGGTTTTTAATTTTAGACTTTCTGTCTTAACCACCTTGATTTTTTTCTGTTGGAAAAGAAAGACAGGCTAGAAACATTAATAAAAAATAAAGAAGACACATCTTTTGATTGCTGGCCTAGTCATGCTGAGAACCCACATTGTCTGATAACTGTACTAAGAGCTGCACACTTGCTTTCAAACACAAAATAAGATTTGATTTCAGAACCTGTGTATTATTTCTAAGGACTGTTACAGCTGCTGTCTGACTTTCATTTGTTAGACTGATGTCTTGCTATTTGTTCAGAACGGTAAAACAGGCACTTGAGATGAACAAAATAATTCCAGCATAAGCTTTTGCAAGTCAGAGCTCACTTCATTAGCTACATAAACTGTACATCCATAAGGCCAATGAATTTATATTCAAGGCTTCAAACAACAAAAAGGCAGGTGTGGGGAGAGATGGTGTTACAAAGAGAAGCCTATTTAAAACATGATCCCATCAAAAGAATACTGAATCCACTCAAAGTGGGTGGGGCCCAATCCTCACTATTGCTAGACAAGTAAAATCAGATTAATGTCAATTTCTCCCTCCATACACTCCAGGACAAAACATGCAAAACATATCCAGTTAGAAGTTACAGAGGTGTAGTTGAAGTGGGAAGGGGAATATGTATTATTAGTACCTATAGAGTAAGAAATCCAAAGTCCTTGTTACCGAGGTCCTTTTGCACAAGCTGAATATTGCACTTCCAATCCACTTTCAGTGCACTTTGTAATTGGATTTTACTATATGAAATAGCAAAATCCACTTCCAAACTATTGCCAAAGCACCTTGAAGGGAAACTGAAAGGGCATTATTCAGCATGTGTGAATGCATATCAGTGTTGCACTTCTTGATGAATTCCAAGTCAGCAATTTTGCCTTGGATTCTCCCCAATGAAGTTCTTTTGTAAAAGAATAATGACTTTCAGGGCCAAACTACATTATACCCTTTTAAAAATAAGTGGGATCTGGATACTTGGGACCTAACTTGCTTTCCACATCACTACACGGCTAGAGATGCCAGCCAGTTACTGGGATGTGGCAGAAACCTGGAGGACAGGGACATGGGGGGCATTGTTATATCCAACAGTATTATATCATTTCCAGGTTGAAACCAGAAGTCACCCCTGTAGGATTCAGCAAAAACTCTGTGGTTTTACCATAGAATTTCCACTGAATCCTAGAGAGTTGAGGTGTTACTTCTGGGTTCTCATCATCAATGCAATTGCAATTTCCCCTTATCTTCCCCAAGCCAGCCTACTGAGTAGAGGTGGGCTCTAAGGGACTGCTGGTAGGAGCTCTTCCATTATGGCAGGAGACCTGGCAACCATACACATAGGAGGCATGAAGAATAGTATTTTAAAAGTTTGTAACATGCCCAATGTGCACAGAATGCTGGATAGGTAGATCCAAAGTGGGGCAAATAACTCCCCTATGGGGCTATTGCAACTTGAGGAAATGGTGTGTGGGGAGTCCAGAGGTCCAAAACAGCCCTTTGTATTTTTCTTGGAAGGCATGGGGGGTAGATACAGAATTTCACTCCCTTCTTCTCTCCTTAATGTGCAGTGTAAAAAAAACAGTGTTTGCTTCATCCTGTCACTGGGGCAAATTAAGAATTTCACAAATGCAATACTCAACCTTTTAAAAACAAAACAAAACTGTATTCCTTCGTCCTTTTAAGGGTGCATGAGGGAAGTCATATTTTTCTGTATATTGGGCAGCTCCCTTTTTTGGTTGCCTGACCCTATTATGCTGTTTTCATTATCCATATAGGTTTAGACACTTTATTCCAACAAAGTACAAGCTGGGAATGAAAACTGAATTTGACTGAGATATGGAAATTCCACCCATTCCCTAAAATCTCTCCCTCCCCCCAGGATTCTACACATTCTCTGGCTCTTAAGCGGGGAGATTTCTTCCCCCCCCCCCCCGGCAGCTACTTTCAACATTCTGTTCCTTCTGGAGGGCACATGTGTAAAAAGTCAAAGTGCCACAATCCATCACCAAAACAGGGATGTGGTGTCCTAAACTCCATAAAGATGTGAAGGCTTAACTAGTGCCTGGTATCCTGTAATTATGTGGCATCCTGAAACTAATTCCAAGTATTTCAAATCAATCCTTTTTCTGACAATAATCTAACATCTGCTATTCCTGTCTTTAATATACTAGCCTGTACGCACTTCTTATAATAGAGAATGTAAGCTAGAATGACTAGATCTTATGTATTGTTTTGTATCTGTGTATATCTCTAGAAACTGAAAGGACCTATGAAGGAAATCATCTATCATCTCAGACTCTAGCTTCTAGAACATAAATGGTTGCTTTAAAATTGCACTTGAGTTTTGATGTCTACCTTTTTCTATGTGGAGTCTTTGCTCTGCATATTCACTGAAATCACCTCTTTTGCACCACTCTTGCAAAGTAAAGAAGCAATAAAGCTGATGAATCTGGTCTCCTAACTAATTATTTATCTTCAACTATGCATGATTATATGGTGACCTTTGAAATAACCCTAAGGTTAAAAAGATTAACCTCAAGATCACAAAGTAAATGACTTGATGTTGTAATATCTGTGTGGGAAAATCGGACAGTTTGAGCCAAGAGTGCAAATATGAGTTCTCGACAGCCGCATCCCAAGTCAAAGAAACTTTGATGGTATAGAACAGCATTTCCCCAACCCGTCAGAAGCCTGTGAAAATGAGTCTCAGGCTTTTGCAGTTTTATTGCTTTGTGTGTGCTCTTTCTTTAAAGTGGGTCACTATACCAAGTAAACTTGGACTTGCGGTATCAAAAATGGTTAGGAACCACTGGTATAGAAAACTATTACAGTAGTTCTTATTTTCTCTAACAAGGCTGTCATAAAGAGAGAAACTCTATGTCTTGCATGACTATAGTTATGGAAAAAGTCCTGGCAACTGAAGGTATGAACCAGACTTGGTGCAAATTAAGTGGCCTTACTTTAAGAGCCTAAATGAATCTAAAATCTGTTTTTACTGGTATCTACCATTTTAATGCAATTTCTTAAGAACTACTGAGTAGCACCTGACTCTAGAGTTATCATGAGCTGGGGGGTGGGTGGATGGAATCCTTTTCCTTTTAATAGTGGCTTAATTTGTGGGAAAGGGCAGCTTAAGCTTTTCAAGGCATGGTGGTAAATAACATAACCAAGTAAACGATGTCCTTTTGAGCCTCTATTAAAAAGACAAAACATTTTTTTCTCCAGGCTGTTGGCAACTCTGCCTGACTCTGACCTAAGAAACAGTTGACTATGCCTTGTCTTGCATCATTCCAAAGGAATCCAAGATATATTCCACAATCTACAAATTGCCCTACAGTTTATCACATCATAATAATGAACTGGATCCTAAAATTTCCATCTGTGTGGGGGAGAAGAGGAGGAGGAGGAGGAGATTGGATTTATACCCCACCCTTCACTTGGAGTCTCAGAGCAGCTTACAAACTCCTTTCCCTTCCCCTCTTCACAACAGATACCCTGTGAGATAGGTGGGGCTGAGAAAGCTCTTTCCAGATCTGTCCTTGAGAGAACAGCTGGGACAGAACTATAGCTTGCCCAAGGTCATCCAGCAGCTGCAAGTGCAGGAGTGGGCAATCAAACCCGGTTCTCCAAGATTAGAGTCTGCACACTTAACCACTACACCCAACTGACATTTTTGTTGATTCCCCCCTGCCCCAAACTATTCCTGGAGGTGCACCAACCCCCCCCCCCAAGCAATGGTGGGCATTTTGGGCTGCAGTGGGAGGGGGATTAAGAGGAGTTGTGTTTTTACAGGCTGAAATCCTTCCATCTGTGGAAATTGTAGGTAGGTTCCAAGTCCCTGTCAAGTTATAGAATAAACTTGTGGAGGGTAGATAGAACATTATGGATAGGTCAACAGAACCGGACAGAGATCTGGGTCCCCCCCACCAGTTGTAGCCTAATGTTCTTTATAAATATGCTCCATAGGACTCCATGTACACTGCTCTGAGCTTCTGAGAGAAATGGCACAATAGCAATGCACATTTTTTGTAAAATGGGCAAAAATTGGATATTTAGACAATGACAGACAAGTTAAGATGTATGTCAAGTCATCTTTGCTCACCAAAGAACTCTGCACAGTACTTTAT
This sequence comes from Lepidodactylus listeri, assembly GCA_029233225.1. Classification (NCBI taxonomy): domain Eukaryota; kingdom Metazoa; phylum Chordata; class Lepidosauria; order Squamata; family Gekkonidae; genus Lepidodactylus; species Lepidodactylus listeri. Next base: position 107,851,899 of record JARCFY010000001.1, on the reverse strand, counting down.
TTAGTAGTATGACAAAATGTCATGAAATAGTTTTGTTATAAACTGCTCCTTCATATAGCTTCATAATCTGACAGATTTCCCTCCCATTTTGACTGTTGTGTTTTGAAAAATACAGCCTACTCTATGCTATGAAACCTAGACTATGTCATCTAAACGCCAGGAAAGGGGGGGGAGTGGTGCTTCTGCAAAAAAACTTCCTTTACATTTGTTTGCCAAAGGGTTTTAATTTAATAGTGTCTGAAATAGCAGGGAACGGTTTATTATCTGCACAAAAAATATTGCCATCCTCTTAAATTATGGAGCTGCAGACTGAGCTGGGTGGCTCTAATTTAAGCTTCATCAGCATTTCCATCATAAATCCTGTTGAGGAGAAAGGGGTGGTCTAGTATTTACTACTGCAGTTGGCTGAACCCAATGCTGAGTTTTGGAAAACTGTTTTTATGTCATTTTAGATACAAAAATCAACCTAGAACCATTTTATCCTTCTAAGATAGTGATTTTTTCTTAGATGCATGTCATTTTAATGTGTAACAACATACTTTGTCTTAACCAAACACTGTAGCTTGTATGCAAATCTTGTGTATGCTGAATATCTCTCTGTCTGTCTATCCATCCTATCATGTATACAGGTGTACATGCATCAGTTCAGTATCTGCATCAGGTGTGTATGCACAGAGATGCATACTTTTTGTGAATTACGTGGAAGTCTAGGGCATGGATAGTGGGCCTACTCCAACAATTCTCATTTTCATGCAACACCTACACAGGTAAAGGATTTTCACTGCTGCTGCATTAGGGTTGCCAGGTCCTACCTTTGATCCAGTAGGGGGCTCCCAAGTCATGGCTAGGATCTTCTGGAAGTGACACCTGGAAGTGACACCAGCATGTTGCTGACACTCTAGGTTTTGGGCAAAACTCTATTGTTTTTTTTGCCTTGAAAGACATAGAGTTTTGCCTAATACCTAGAGTGTCACCCCTGACAGTGGCAACACAATGACTTAACTTTCAGGTGATGTCATCATGTTGAAGATGTCACCCAGCGAAGTTTCTGTTCAGGGGTGGGGCTTCCCCCACTGGCCAGCTGACAAGCAGCAGATTGAAACCCCAGAAACTGGGGAAACCCCTGCCCGAACCGGGGATCTGTCAACCATTTGTTGTGTCCTGCTTAAACTGGTCCATGCATAGTTGAATACCTTCAGTGAAGAGGCAGCTTGTGGCACTTGCTGGTCCAGATTCAAAGACCTACTTCAAATGCTTGGGCATACCCCAAGGAATTTTTGACTTGTTCTCTCTCCATATCAAGACCTCTCTTTCTTTATTACAAACTGTTTCTGGAAGTCAGTTTCAAAAGTGACATCATGCTGTTTGGAGAAGCAAAGGATGTTACTAGAAAGCCTCTTGTGCATATAGAAGTAACTGAACAATTATTTAGATCCAAGCCACTTTGTGAACCTGATAAGGGTGTGTGTCAAGTGTAAAGAAATGCATTTTTGAGTAGGGATGTGCATTCGGTTTGGCCAGTACCCCTGATTTGGCCCTATTCAGCCTGGCCACTGGCTGAATCAGATTCTCTAGTCTGATTCAGCTGGCCGAATAGAAGCCGCTGAACACTTGCCAAATTATTCAGCAAGTATTTGGCAGGTATTTGGACAGCTGAAAAACGGCTGGGGAAAGGTGGGAAGGGGGTAAGTGAAAGTTTACTTACCCTCTTGCTGCCTTTCCCGCCGAAACTGGCCTTTTCCTGCCTGTTCCCTGGGTCCAAGGAGGAGTGGAGGGGGAAGGGGCCAGTTTCAGCCAATTACTGCCATGCATTTGCAGCTTGCAAATGCATGTGCAGCCTTTGCACCTTCCTTGCTTGGGAGGGAGGAGGGAGACTTTCAACTCTCCAGGTGGAGGTGAGTTGCATCTTTTTTGGACCAATCACAGGACAGTGTCATTTTTTGAAACTGTCCTGTGCTTGGGCAGAGGGATATAAGGAGTCCTGCCTACTGACTAGACTCCATTGCTGTTCCTTCCTTTCTGGTGGCTGCCTGGCTGAGAGATTGTGCTGCGCTGTCCTTTGGCTTCAGCTGCTGACTGGTCCCTGTGCCTGGCCTGCTGCCCTCTCCCTGTGGACTGCTGGACTCCCTGAACACCAGAAGACATCACCAGGTTTGATTTAAAATAGGCTATCTTTAATTTTTAAAGTTCTTTTCTCTTTCTTCCTCTGTTTTTAAGGTTCTTTTCCCTTCTCTGGGGTGGGGTGTTGAGGGGTTAGGGTATAATTTGAGTGTTTAAAAAGTTTCTTTTTAACATTTTAAAAGTGTTACTGTTTGCTGTTGCTTGGGGGGGGGGCAGGGTTTTACCTTGGTTTCCCCCCCTTGTTTGGTGGGGTTAGGGTCTTCTTTTTTCCCATCTCTTTAAACATTTAAAGTTTTTTCCCTCACTTAAAAAATTTAAAGGTTGATAAGTTTCAAAGTTTTACTGTTTCTTGTTGCTTGCGTGGAGACTGGGGGCTGGGGATTTTACCTTGGTTCTCCCCCCCCCCCCCCCAACTTGGTGGGGTTAGGGAGCTGTGGGTTTAAAAGTCATACTGTCTGGTTTTTTGTCTGTAGTGTTTGGTGAGCTGTTGTTGTTTGTGCCCTGGTTTTCTTTCGTTCTTTTCCTGTTATCCAGTTTAGTAGTTTTCCTGTTCAATTGATAGATATAGTGTGTTTGACTGGTTTCTGGTTCTATAGATCCCTTCCTGCTTGTTTGTTTGTTTGAGAGACAGACAGACAGACAGACAGACAGAATAGAGGAAGGATTTCCTTCTGGTTGCTAGGAGGGGTGCTGCTGGTGAGGTCAGCTGCTCTGCTTTCTCTTAGGCTTGGCAGTTGGCAGTGGCACTAGGTTGTTCAGTTGTTAGTTCAGTTGTGTGGCATTGGTTTGGGGTTTTTGTTTATTTAAAAAGGGTTTTCTAGGCTGGCTGGCTGGGTGTTTCTGTTTTGTTAGGGCCATTGATTTAAATAGGTAGTCTAATAAGGGTCAGTTCAGGAATTCTTTTGTTTTTAAACTCTAAGTTGAAGAGTACTGGACTCGAGAGACCAGGAATGGTGAAATCATGAAGCCTTTATTGAGTGATTCAGCATGCCCAGTAGATCAAGCATACTTACAGGGCTCCAGGGCCCTCATTATATGCTGGCTGGAGCCACACCTCCGGCCGCACCCAAAAGACCTGATAGGGGCTTAACATATGCGCATGTTTGTCATAGGTTCCCTGGAGAAGCCTTTGACCACATTGGCTCTCCAGAGAGAACCTAGGTCCCACATTGGTGGAGGCTTAGAATCTGGACGTCTATTGTTCCTCCAGATTCAAGCTCCCCTCTCTGCCTGACCATGTGCTCTGGCCATGCGGCAGGCGCCATTACCTGGGAGCACATGGCAGGCTGATTGCTACACAGAACATACTACGTTACAAAGTAATCCAGTGTAAAGCTCTAGTTCATATACCTAAGTAGACCAGGATAGGATACTATTAAGAGGTGAGGAAGGGTTTCCTTAAAAGCAGCGCTTAAGTAGCCTTAACTTACACAAAACAGTGTTCTGTGCACCTGACCTTCATTGAAGGCCAGTGCTTGCTTATACATTGCCTAGGGTGAACCCCAGCTTTTTAGGTCATCTCATAGACACCTGCATTTCCTTCCTAGGAAATCAGGTGTGTTCCAGTAGATTAGCCAGGAGAAGTTTAATAAAGAGACCCCAGCACTTCTAAAAAGGTTTGTTTTCATCTCTAGGATAGCTTCATAAAACCTTCAGCTAGGGAGAAGCAGGATCAGCAAGTTTTAAACCAGTCCAGTATCAAAAGAAAAAGAAACCTGAGGAAAGGATAGCTTAGGGTCCTTTGAAAATCAAAGTAGATATTTGGTGGGAGGGTTCTTAAAAAGGTGTCAGGTTCTGTCAGGTTCAGGTGTCAGTGCAGTTAGTTACTTAGGGGCCTAAGCACCCTACCTACCTACAGTCAGAATAATCAGAGTTTGGCCCAGGGTGACATGAGTGGCAGAAAAAAAACACAGAGGAGCCCTGGGGGCAAGGCAAAGGAGAAGACCAGAGGGGTAGAGGGGAGGGGGAGGACTGCAGTTCCCCCCCCCTCTCTGCGCAGGACCATTCCAGAGCCTCCTGGCACCTCCAGGACCACTCCAGAGCCTCTGGTCAGAGTGGTGCCATGAAGAAGCCATGTGTGGCTGTCTTCTCTGAGAATGCTCCTGGGGTGGCCCCAGCAGAGGTGCCTGTAGATGCTGGCACTAGGAAGGGGTCTGCTACTCAGGCAGTCCCTTCTCAAGCCATTGCTGCTGAAGTTCAGTGGCAGGAGGAGGGGCAGCAAGAGCTGTCTGTGGGGTCGATCTCTGGGGACAGTTTGTCACCAGAGATTACTCCATGGACTCAGAGAGCTATGGCGTGCTGTCTTGGCTGATTGCCACAGAGATTACACACTGCAAGCTAGAAACATGGTTCAGAGTTAAGGTAAAAAACAAAGCCAAAGGTCGGATAGCCAGTAAGTTAATTCAAGGTTTTAAGGACAAGGAGCAACTGCTACACACACAGAAGCAGGTCTGAATGTGCAAAGTTGCTGCCACGCTGAAGCAGGTGCACAGAGTGTTTTTGAGCAGTTTCTCCCTTCTCTGGAGTTGAGTCTGCAAAGGCTTACAGCTCCTCTCATTGCCTTTGCAAGAGCTGCAGTCTGGCACTCCTTCACTCCTGGAAAGTAAACCTCTGGCGTGCCCTCCATCTGGGGCACTCAGGAGAACTAGGCGGGGAGTCTAGCCTCGGGGTGTCTGCAACTGGGGGTAGTGGACCAGGCTCAGGATCATTCTCTCCTTCTGGCTGCACCTCTTGTGCAGCTGGTGGAAACTCTTCCTCCTCAGGTACTATTGGAGGTTCTTCTTCTGGGCTGACTCCAGAGGAGGCTGGGTTGCTCCCTACCTCTTCCTCATCTGAGTAGTAGTCAGCCTCTGCAGAACCAGTACCCACAACCAGTACCACCTCCAGTGCTCTCCCACAGAGTTCTGTGGCAAGGGAGGGATGCCAGGCATCTCTCACTGAGATGTTTGTTGAGGGTGGCACTAGAGTGCTGGGGGGGGGGGGAAGCATACTAGTAGGATGATCACTCACTCCATTGCTGAACTGATTGTCCTAGAAGATTGTCCCCTTCAAGTTGGTCAAGAAACCTGCGTTGTGGAGGATTCTTGCACCATTATGAGCAGGATCATGGTGCCCTCACTTTACAGGGCTGCCAGAGACTTCGTGAAGGAACAGCTGTCCCATGCTGTAGGGAGAGCTGTTCACTTCGCATCAGACATCTGGACGTCCAAACAGGGGCATGAAGTGTATCTCTCACTGACTGCCCATTGGTGGCAACCCAGTGACATGGGTGGGGGGTGGGAAAAGCTGACAGGCAGGGACAGGGCCCCCAGGCCGGCTACCACAAGGCTCTGCTGCACGCTGAACCACTTGACATGCTGCCCACAGACACCAACTTCAGAGCCATCATCAGTAGACAAGTAGAGGAGTGGGTAGGTAGTGATGTCATCATGGGCTTCATGGTGACAGATGGTGGCTCCAACATGAAGGTGGCAGTTGAGGCAGCAGGCCAGAAGCACATTTCCTGTGCAGCCCACCTTCTCCACCTTGTGGTGAGGGATGCCTTGGGCCAGGGATCAGAGAGTCCCTGGCATGTCACCAGGTACCGCACTTACCGGCGTCTCCTCCTGAAATGCCAGCACATTGCGGGCCACTTCTCACGCAGCCATAAAAACGTTTATCTGCTGTATGAGAAACAGACACTGATGGGCATGTCAGAGCACTGTCTATTTAGTGATGTCAGCACCTGCTGGAACTCCATCTGTACTATGCTGGAGCACTTGGTGGAGCAGAAGAGAGCCCTGATTGCCCTGATCTCAGAGAGTGGGGTCATTTGGGAAGAGAACCGACTCACCCAGGAGGAGTTAGTGATCGTCTCTCAGACTGTGGAGGTTCTTGCGTCCTTCAAGAGCCACACAGACATGCTCTCATCTGACACAGCGAGTTTGGATCTAGTCGTCTCCATGTTCCACATGGCACATGAGGGGCTGGCCTCATTGTAGGAGCCAGGTACAACAGAATGGCTTGCATTGCTGATAATGGTATTTGGGAAGTATCTGGCTGAATCTGGATTGGGCTGAATTTTTTTTTTCTGTACACATCCCTATTTTTGGGTAGAGTTTTGACCTCAGTAAAATCTTTACCAGGAGATTTTAAAAGTGTTTCTCTCTGGGCAGGGAACAGACAGAGAGTGGGAAGGCAGTTCAATGGCTTTCCAGCCTCACCTCAGCTATCTCTTAAGAAATGCTAATAGGTTCAGAGACAATAGGAGGGTCCAGTTCCGTCCCCCCACCAAAACAGGGAACAGAGATTTGGAGGTATTAAAGACTAGAAGGACTTCAGGAAGAAGATTCTGGAGACTTCAGAAAAAGTTTCTTTGACCCAGCCTGACCTGGTCAGTGAGTGGGGAAAAGAGAGATAATGAAACTTCTGGGAGTGAGTGAGGTCTTTTTGGGGGGATGCTGAGTCCATCAGAGCAGACAAAACTCTTAATTAAGATCTGGAGGAAGTGGTCATTGCCATGTGCTGGCCTGGACAGCTGAAGGAAGCTGCAAGGTAGTGGGAACTCTGTAGAGACCTATAACATTCTATGCTATAGAGCCTGTCCTATATTTAACATCTGATAGGGCATATATGGAAAGAGAGACAGAGGAATTGCATTTTACCCTTTTCTTTTGAATCCCTTGCTCAGTCTGGTGCTGTGCTAAGAGTATGCTTGTAAATATTTCCTTCTTAATAAACGCTTTGTAACTTTCAATTTTGGTAATGGTTCTCTGTACCACATAGACCTTCACCATCTTGGACACACTATTTCAAAAGGAGTGCCAGGGAGAAGGCAGTCAGTTGGCAAACAGATATTCCTCCAGGGATGCACAAGGCAGTAAGCTGTTCCCATGGTGACTAGGCGCTGGGCAGTGGGACACACAGAGGCAAGGCCTCAGAACTTGGAAGGGAAGCTGGGATTCCTGACCCTCCCAGAAGGCGATTCTTACAAAGGTCAGGTGGTGGCAGAGGGTTACTGGAGAAAGAGAAAAACCTCTCCAGGTGTTGAGAAAACCTTGGAGAGCAGAGTGGAACTGGGCTTGCAGGCCAGAGGAGGACTGTTCTGCCACATTGAAAAACATCATAATTTTGTGTCTGGGGGGGGCAGGGCGGGCTGTACCATGATTGCTGATTTGGGGGATTATTAGTTCAGGATTCAAATCTGAATGCTTTATTCAAGTTCTGGAAATTTGGGACTGTTATTTTCAATGGGGAACCAATTCAAGGGTCTAGGCCAGCTGTTTTTAAACATATCAATGCCAAATTTGCACAGAACATAGCCCTCCCTCTAATCCAGGAACCTCCTAACTTTCAAGCAGAATGGACAGTGACATTTAATTTTACAGTTCCTGAAGCAGGAGTTTTTTTGATGCAGGCACGCTTCTTTTCACTGATTCCTATGGGAAAGAATGACACCAGCCACCAGCATTTAAAAGAAAACAATCCTGTGTCCATCCATTTTTAATATAATCTTACAGTTACTGATTGACAATGTGTATATACATTTTTTACCTTTCCACTGAAAATTCTGCATTTGTCATCCTTCCTTGTTTTGGTCCATTGTTTCCTTTCACAAAGTAAAGAAGAAAACCTTTGAAGAAAACCTGTACCCCCCTGGCCACCCTGTCTCTGAAATCTGAAAAATAGTTCAGTTTTTTAAAAAGTGTGTATGTGTTTGTAATTATGCATTGTGATGAATCAATTATACAATTGCTATGGAACACGAGTCTGGAACACGTGTCTTCACACTGAGTGTCCACTGCAGGGGAAACTTAATTACTACTTCTACTATAAAGGAGTTCCAGAAGGGGGGTATGCCCCAGAGAACCTTGTGCTCTGCAGACCATCATTTGCTGGCTGTCCCCAGCCTGAAGGATTTTGAGGACAATGGTAAGGTGGATGCTTTAATTTTGCATTGAGGTGAGAGGACTGAGATGAGAAGGAAGTGAGAAGAAGTTACATTAGCCATAGCAAGAGACTAACAGGCCTAGTCATGCTTAAACATACCAAATATCTATGACACAGATCAACAGTAAATACAATATACTGCTCTAAGAAGGCAGTTTCAAAGAAGAATATAAAAGTATCAGTAGAATATAAAAGCTTCTGACTTGAGACAGCAAAATAATTGCTGTTATGTGATACCACAGTGCTGCTAATTGCTGATAAAGACTTCACAAAATACAGCCTCAAAAACAATGGAAGCTGAAAAACACTACAGTGCATGACCTCAGGAGGCTTATATGAAACTCCACTTTATTTCAGGAAGGATTTTTGCTTTTATACTTCTCTGTGTCTACCTTCTGGGTTGCCATGCTGGGTTGTGTCTCTTATTGGAAATGGTCCAGCTAGAACTATGTTAGGTACTGCAGGGACTCTCCTTCCTGATGCAAACTACTATGCTGCTTCATGTTACAAATAAATAAAACAGTAAATTAAAAAAGGCCAAGAGAAAGCATGTGTGCAGAGAATAGAGCTGCGAAATCTTTTCAGAGTCCTCACACAAAGTGCTACATCTCCCATTGTGTGTGTGTGGGGGGGTGGGGGTGGGCAAGCCCTTATCCTCATTGGCATCAGTAGTGAGCAGGATCAAGCATTTTTAGAGCCCAAAAGTGGGGGGGGGGGGGCTGCTACTATGTTCCTTGATAGTTCTTATATCTTTTTTGGCTGCTACAGTCTACAATACACTTATACTTCTAGTATTTGTCCCCTTTCCTTATTAATCTTGCATCAGGCATATTTTCCTCGCTGATACAAGCAAACATGATTCCTCAGATGATTCACTCTTTACCCACCACAGCTCTGGATCTAGTTTAGCTCTTAGGCTTCAGTAATTGGCCATATTCACAAGAATTCCATACAAAGAATTCCCATATTGAAAACATACACTGTGCAGCTATAAGTGTTTAAATTAGGCATAAGTAGTTTGGTCATAAACATTGCATGTTGTAACATTATATGCCTGCAGGAGAAATAATGTATCACTAAAAGATTAATTTAATTAAATGCTGTAAACTAATATTCATATATTTGGCTTCTGACACATTGTATTTTTAAATCCTTGGTTGTACAGAAGCAGCTGGCAGAATAACAGCTAAAGACAGATTGAAACTAATCACTAACAAGCAACTACTTAGAAGCTATTCCACTCACCAAGTAATTCATGTTACAGCTCACCACACAGCTCTAGTGACTTCCTCTGTTCCATTCCAACAGTGTAAGCTCTGGTGTGGAGGTAAGATTTACATGGAATACAGCCTCATGTAAATGACTTCCCATCCATGCAGTTGCATTTCAAGGAGACATTAAGGCTTTTTTGTACTTATGAAGCCCCCCATCCAAAGAACACCAATACAGTTAGAATCTGTGTCATATGAGTCATTGAGCTCCAGTTACTCACACCAAGTTGAGAGGGGGACCTGGATGGCAATAGATGTGGCAGTGACTGCATGTTCCAGATAATGGCCTGTGCTGCCAAGACTGTACACTGAGGGAGGGAGAGGGAACACAGGCTCCACCAAATCTTGGGCTGGTCCTCCATTTGAGATCATTGCGCAACTGCTGCGTCCTTCACAATGCTATACAATGGCTAATGCTTTATTTTAATATGCACATGAATGAAGGAAAAAACCCCACTGTTTCCAAAATTCATAGTGTTTATTATTTCTAATATCATTTTATATTGCATAAATACTCTATCCTTGTTAAATGTCTTTTTTTTAAAAAAAGTGATAACTTAGAAGATCACATTAGACAAGAAATATAAAAATAAATAGGTTCAATATATGCATTTATTACCAATTACAACCCTTCACAGAAGGGAGAGAACATAAATACTTTTAAAGTATGTATCATCTATAGTTATATTTACTATATACATATGGAGAGCCATATTCTCAGAGTCTATGGACTGGCACAAACTTTTAAATACACATGTATTGGCATATTGCTGTGGATGGACCTGCTATCCCTCAGCTTAGCCCTCCCCGTCTTACAAGTGATTTGAGCAGTGTAAAAACATTAGGTGCCATGTATTAAAGACCTCCTGTTCATGATGGAATTGTATCTGTTCACACCAGATCATATACAAGTGTGCTACTGTTGGTCTGTATATAATAAACTATATCTTAAAGAGGTCAGACCATTACTTTTTAACTCAAATGGCAGCATGATATGACTACATTTCCACCTAGAAACTTGATTACTATATACTCATAAGACAAATATATACTTCCAAGATAAAATTAATTTCACTTAAATATTTTGGAGCAAATGGGGTGTGAACTGCAGATTGGGGGGGGGGGGGGGGGAGGGACCTATCCCGACCAAGAAGAATGTTATGCATTGCTGGAACTGTTATGATTCCAGTTCTGCAGGCTGACTGCAAGGGGGAAATGTCAGCCCAGTAAAATCAAAAAAGACTTTAAAACTGCACTACATTCTAGTCATCAAGAGATATAACAGCCATTTTTGTACTTGCTTACTTACAAGCAGAGAATATGGCCTTCTGTTTATAAAAAACTATTCTGTAAAATAATAGCAGCCATTAACAGTAAAGTTAAAGGTTCTTTTCAAATACTGAGGGTTGTTCTTTTTTTTTTTTTTTTTGCTCTTTGTGAGGTAGGCAAGACCTGACCAATTATTAAGCTTAGAGAAAAATGGTCATTCTCATTCCCAACTTTGAGGAAAAAATATTTTTATCAGTACCACAACACAGCTCCAGGAAGAAGAAAAAATGAAATCACTAAAACATTGAAATGTTTGTTTAAACCTGCTTTGGCCACTGCCTATGTTTTGTTTAACTTGTAACAGACTTAAAAGAGGAAATTGTAATGCCTTGGGGCTTTAGTGCTGAAGATGAAATAGCTAGCGACATTAGTTTGCTGTTTTATCAGGTTTTCAGTTGATAGAATCCACCCCATTCAACATTTGCACTGCCCCATCTCAGTAAATTTCCCATGGTGAATTTTGCAGTGAAAATTACGCAATTTCTACCTTTCACCTTCCTTTTCAGTGCTTTGGTCTGAAACTTACACCATTAGCTTTCTCAACCTGTTCTGGTTTAGCTGCAGTTTGTAACATTGCAAAAGTCTATTAAATGTTTAGGTTTCTTTAAGAGGTCACAGCTTTCATGTGACAATGTGATGCCATCAAATGAAACACATTTTAATGATCTTTTCTTGAAACCTTTCCCACATGTCTTAGAACATGGTGACCAGTCTCCCAGCTGCCACCGCGGGCACGGAGTGTCTGCACATGGCCGGATGTCAATTGGTTTGAGTTCTCTTGCACAGTCTGCTGAAGGCTGTCCACTGAGGTCTCTACATTCTACAGATCTCCTCTGCCATCCAGTTCCACATGACTTTGAACATTCTCTCCATTCTTCAATAACCCATTCAGATAAAATTGTTTCTTTGATTGCATTGAAAGATTCAGTCTTTTTACTAGAAGGCTTCTCAGGCCCGGACTGTACTGGTTTCTTCATAAAGTATGTATATTTTATTTTAGGACGTGGCAATTCACCTACAGTAAGGACTTGTATTGTTAAAGGTTCATTCAGTGGACTGAAACTGCGGATTCTTTCCAAAGAGGCCGATGAGCCACTGTATCTCAAAACATTGCCTTTATGACTGATGTCTTGCTCTAATGTTGATAGTGTGTAGTCACCATTGAGAACATAGGTGCCATCAGCAGCTTTAATAGCTAGGAAGCTACCATCCTGTCTTGTGCCCCTGTGATTCCGTTGTTTAATGTCTATGTTTGCTGCCCCAGCAGGAATCACAAGAACATCATGGTAACCACGGCTACAGGGGGAGAAAAAGCCAGAAGGTAAGTGTTCTGTATGTCCTTATTATGTCAGGAATTACATCAATTACAAGAATTTAGATGACTTGTATTTTTTTAGCTCCAAGACTGCAGGTTCCTATATAATTAAAGACAGTTTTTACTAACAGCTAAATATACCTGTTCTACGATTCTAATGAAAAAGATAGTTACATACCTGGAACTAGAAAGCATGCCCGAAACTTTCTTGCACGTAGAACCATTGCCTCCACAGACACCGCATTTATCAAACTTCTTACTAGAGCCGATGATGCGATCACATCCAGCTTTCACACACTGCCCTTGGACACAAATTGAAGTAGTATCTGGGCTACATAATGTTCCATCGATCACCTTTTTCAATTTAAAAAAAAATCCAGGAAAGCCATAATTAGAAGGAGTATATCTGTTATTAAGAATACTGAGCTTGATGTCACAATGATTTCAGATTTAAGAGTATGTTGAACTACCTCATTAAAAGAAACATACAAGTGTGCTTAACTTTGTGTCCACTTACAGTAAAATACCTCAACAGAGCAGAATCCAAGGGCAAAGAGTATAATTCTGTTTAGGATTGCACTGCTGAAGTATTTTACTGTAAATGGACACAAAGTTAAGCACACAAGTTCTCCTTTTTGGGGGGAGGTAATTCTTTTTAGAATCTAGCAAATAAACAAATGAAAATAAAATAATGAACCATATAACAGAAGTGACTAGGTCATCTGGCCCAGCCATCATTGCTAGTGAATGCCTACCACTAATTTCCCTGGCTGAGCAACAGGAAATTTAATTTGAGTGCAATTTTATGTCATCCTGCCAGTTTATAGCTGCCCCATATGTCCAAGCAGCAGTAGAACAAAGGTTCAGGAATGTAAGAGCAATAATTAAAAAACACATCATTAGCCAGTGGCCACAGGTTACACACCATTTTTAAAAAAATTATTTTCCTCATACACTGAGTGTGATGCATGCACAGAAACAGTCCAGATGGTAAGGTATACATAGAAGCTTGGGAGCCATGTATGCAAAAGGTCGCTATATGACAGGTTCTTAGAACTAGATCCCTACATCTGGAGTCTGCATATATAGTTCCTGTGCATGTGCAACACTAAACAGAAGGTCTGCCCTGTGAGCTTTGACAGTGACAGTCACCTTTAAAAAAAAAAAATGGAAGCAAGAATGGAGGGCTGAATCAGGTCTCCCTTTGCTATCTCATTCTCAACCAGAATTCAGGCCCTCCCTATTCCTCTCAAATAAGTGTTCAGGTCTGTCAAAATATACAGTAGCCGCCATCTACTAGGGGCCAGCTGCACACTACTGCATGAGTATCACTATATGCTGATGCCTATCCATTTATATTTTGCAATGACAATAAATAGACTCTAATCTTCAAGCACTTGGTTCTACAGAAGCCTAACTGCTTTAAAGGATTAGGCAATCAGCATATGGCTAAATAATATTTCATTATTAGTGAAAACATTCTCTCTCTCACTTTACATGTGATAAACTTTTAATGAGGACCTCTTCAAACAGAACAAAACAGACCATTGTCACCTTGGACCACAGGAAAGGTGGGATATAAATAATGAAATAAATGAATCTTTATTAATTAGGGATTACCAGGATTCCGACTCTGGGATCACAAGAACAATTTAATTTAAGGATGGGGGATCAGAAGCAGAATGACTATGTATGTAATCTTTGTGTGCACTGGCAGGATTGTAGGATAAAATAAAGAGTGGAATGATGTAAGCCACTTTGGATCCCACTGGGGAAAAGACAGAAATAGTGAAGAAAATGAACAAAAGTAATATAAAAATAATAAAATAGTCATTTGAATAAAGTGTTGATTTTCATATGAGAACCTTCTTCTTTAATCATCCCCAGGAGCGGTAACATTTAGTGCCACAAAGATTTTTTATATAAGCAAGCACACACCTACCTTTGGCTGAAGAACAAAGAAATAGCCAGTGCCTTTTGCAAGGCAAACAAGCTTGCATCTATCTTTGGGTGAGATGCCAGCAAACTTGGGTGTCCATTCCACTGCAGGTCCACTCCCAAAATGAGATTTGGAAATATCATTGTGAGTTTCACACTGTTCCTCCCTGAAGGTTTTGCCTGCACACAGAAACGACATTTATTGGGCAATTGAAGCCAATTTTCTATTTTACAACATTCCATTTTAAACATTAATTGCAACTTACCATTGCTGTCTGGGCAGTCTTCAGTGTTACAAGATCTGTACTGCACCCGTTTCCCTTCACAGTATTTTCCTCCATTCTTTGGAACTGGATTGTCACATTCCCTCACGGAATACTGGACTCCTCCGCCACATGTCCTTGAACACTCTCCCCACTGTCCCCATGGTCCCCAGCCACCATGGACAGGAGTCTACATTTTGAAAAAAACAAGTCAAACCTTGCATGTTAAAACATTTTGAAAATGTATGGTTACATGGGGGGGGTGAGTTAATTACAAATATTTAGATTTACAAACATTAAATGTGACTGCGCACAATATCCCACATTATCTGAGTCACATTTCTCAGCTTTTAGACATGCAGTTATTGTTCTATACAACTATTATGCATACAGCAATATTAAATGCTCAACTACAAAAAAAAATACTTACATCATAATGTTTCTTGTCTACACACTTTCCGTTCACACACCACTTCCCCTCTCCACAGCTTGTACCATCTGCCCAAGGAAAATGTTTGGTTTGGCATACGAGTAATCCTCCGGAGGTTCCAGTACACCACAAGGTTGTACACGTGCTGGCTGCATCAGGACAATGTTTCGACTCCTCTCCAAATGTGAACTGGCACTGCCTATTGGCATCATACACTGTTCCAGGTAGGTCAGAAGGGAGCTGTATAGGCTTGTGAGGTTTGTCCAGCAAACACTCACCTGAAAAAAGATACAAGGAAACTCTGGTAAGGTATTAGATTTTATTTCCTTTAACTGCAGGATGCATTGTTTCTGGGTCCCTGGGTCCCTTCAAACATATGTGTGCAGGGAGTTACTACATAAAACTAAGTATTCCCAGGAGCTAAGGAGCCAAGTCAAATCATGACTGTTGCAAGTAAGGAGAGGAGGCGTAACCCCCACACCATTTTCCCAACTGGAAATGGTCATTTCAGGTTTGAAAATGGTGTGTGTGTGGGGGGGGGGGGAGAAGGTTCAAGCCCCTCTTCTCATGCACAGTAGCCATGATCTCAATTTTATCCAAGAACTCTGTGAGTATCTGCTTGACAGGACCCAGGTGGGAAATATGTACTGTATATGGAGTATAGTGCAGACCAGCAGAAAAAACACAAGGGTTGGATTTGGGATCCTGCTGTTCAAGTTCCTGTTCATCAACAAACTTATTGAATAGCTTGGACAATTTCTCTCACTACCTCATGTGCACTGAACAAATGACTATAGTAGTCACTAGCCTCAGAAGGCTGTTGAGAAAATTACTGACACAATGCTAAAAACTTGGCTCTTTAGAAGCGGTATTAAAAGTAATGAAAACAGATATATGTTTTAGGCCAGTCTATTTAAGTGTTACTCTGTGAGGCATTACTGTATCGACATAAGAAAATGACTGTCTAGTCTAGCATTTTGTTACCACCCAAGTGCTTTCAGGAAGAGGGGCATGAATGTATCAGTTCTATCCTGTGCTTTGTACTCTACAACTTGCATTCAGGGGTAGACTGATATAGGTGGCTCCATTTATCCATCATGGCTAACTGTAGTTTGATACAAATGTAAGTCAAAGAAAGTCCCTAGAAAACATTCTATTATGTGAATTACTCATCCATGTGCTCACATATATGACTGAAACAATATTTAAAATTATTGAGACATGCAAGTGGAGGCTGATTGTCTGGTACTTCCCAGTGAATCAATAACATGAGAGACAATGGCAGTTTGGTAGGAAAGACGCACATGAATAGACCCAGCTACCATTCTCAGGTCATTCAAACAAACATTCTCCCAACCATGCAAGAGTTGCCCACAAATAATAATAATAATAATAAGAGAAGCAGAGATTGGATTTATATCCCGCCTTTCACTCACTTGGAGTCTCAGAGCGGCTTACAAACTCCTTTCCCTTCCCCTCCCCATAACAGACACCTTGTGAGGTAGGTGGGGATGAGAGAGCTCTGAGACAACTGTCCTTGAGGAAACAACTGGTACAGAGCTATGGCTTGCCCAAGCTCCAGCCAGGTGCAAGTGGAGGAGTGGGGAAGCCCAGTTCTCCCAGATTACAGTCCGCGCACCTAACCACTACACCAAACTGTAGAATAAGCAGCTCCCATGCAGTCAGCAGAACAACTGAAGGATACCTCACAACACAACTTCATGGTAGCATTTCCCATCATGAAGGGCTATGCAGTTATTTTTAGTAAGGTGGAAAACAAAAGAGTTAAATATTTACAAAGATGAAAACAAAGTATGTCTTACCATGGCCATTGTCCAAAAATGTAGTAATCATGTAGGCACTGCATGGAGACCAAGGCTGACTTCGATCCAAATTGGAAAGCATAGATGCCATCATGTGGTAATCCCTGCTTATGCCATTAATACTGGCACACTGTTTTGCATCGTCATGGGGCATATTAAATACATGGCCTTTAAAAACAAAGGCAGGAAGATGCCGTAAGTCTGCTGTATACATCTACTAACATCATTTATTGCACCCATTCTTAGATATTTGTATTGATGCAGGTATTGGTACAGCAAAATAGTAATATTCTGGGAAACTTTGGTGAGATACATATTTCACTCAGGCCCAATAACTGAAACAAATTTTCAAATTTGATGACAGGTTAGAAAGAGCAGCCTGATAACAGCTGAAGTTGCCAACTCCCTGGATGAAAAAAATGCCCTGTCTCCTTAATAGAGGATTAATGGGATGTTACTTCCATACTTACTTACCCAGCTCATGAGTGGTTGTAAAGGCAGCTTGCAAGCCATCATCTTCTATGACAGAGCAACTGCGGTTTGGATCACAAACTGTTCCCACATCAGCCATCCCAAGAGTATCACATGTCTTGGCACCACAGAGATCCTGAAAGGGGGGGGGAGCGCTATTTTCATTATGTCAGAACTTAACCTCAGGAGAAAAAAATATTACTTTGGCAGTTGTGCCTTTCCTTATGGAAAGAGCATTAATGCTCAGTATTTGAACAGGTACAAAGATAATTCTCCCTCTCCAGAAGATACACAACAACTTACACAAAGGAACAGTTTTAGAGGATAACTGAGTTGGTCTTCAATAGAAGGGCTTGATTCAAATCCAGTAGCACCTTAGAGACCAACAAAATTTGAAAGGTATAAGCTTTGGCTCTCAAAAGCTCACACCCCCAAAATCTTGTTGGTCCCTAAGACACAAAGGAATAATTTTCCTTTGGTATGCAACTTATTACACTCAGGCTGCATACTATGTATATAGAATAACACAATGTCCATACAAAAGCTTTCTGTAGGAATCATTTTTAGTTACACATACTTCGGGTCCACATACTCTCATTAATTTTCTTCACCTGCAGTTGACTGTAGTTGTGCTGCAGTGGAGATCCACCTGGAACTTATTATGAAGATCAGTGTGAATTTGGCTGTCTCCTGACCAGCAACCCACACAAGGTTCAAAAAGCAAACAATCTGTAGTAGGTATGCTGAGATACTTTTCACAGTTTCCATACAATGGCAACTACAGGTGACCCCACAATAGGTAAAATGGTAGCATCACATACACAGGCCTCTCAAAGTCTGCATCTTAGTAAGAATTTCTACGAAACCACAAATAAATGATTTTTTTAGCAGTTGCAGCAAAAATTAAGGGTGAATTTTCTGGAATCTGCAAAATGCAGCCCTTGCTCCCTCTTGTCCCTTACCTGTCTGGTGAAAAGAACTGCAGTGTCATAGTGCTCAGCATGCCGGTCACTGGGCGGATTGTGCTGTTTTTGCCAGTTGCAGAAATTTCTTAAGGTGAGGGCAGCATTTGAGGATATATCAGGTCCTTTCTGCTCATCATAGATGACCATTATTTTCACCACCACCAGGCTGATAGAGTTCCTGATGCTAGGGTGCTTGTACAACTTGGCTGCCACAGACATGAGTGTCAGGAGATAGTGCTTCAGTCCACTGCCATGAAACTCTGCCATAGACTGGTCTGCTACCAGTAAGGTTTCCACATAGCGAGGGCTTGACACAAATCTTTTTTTCCTTGTACTTCCATGTCCTATTTAATAAAAATATTAAACACTTACTAATAGCCAATCTGGAATTTCTTTACTGTAGCAGTTCTGAGCATTACCATATTACCAAGCAAACAATATTACCAATGGCATTTAAGTTATTAGTAAACAGGCGACATCATTATTAATAATAAAAGAGCCTCAAATGGGAGCTCAGCAGCATTTTGGGGTTTTCTGCTGTTCTGTCTTCTGCAACCTCAGCAGTGTTTAACAGTCTCAGTTGCGAACTCTGCAACACTCAGATTGCTTTCTATAAAGTATTTCCTCTGAGGATCCATGTATGTTACATATACCCCACAATGCCCCTGAGGGTGTCATTGTACACAAGGAATGGGGTATTCCCTGTTGTTCCTAGAATTGGTACATCTTTATGATTATGAAAGCAGACATGTTTGATTTGGGAAGAGAATTCCTTGGGCAAAGGCGGCTCCTTTTCCTGATGATGTCAGTGAGCAGAACTCTGCCTGAACCTTGTCCAGCATGGTAAGGAAACCAAGGAATTATTTTCCCTGTGTAGGTCTCTCCTTCTCTAGCTCCTGGAGAAGCAGTGTTTCCTTTCACTGGAGTTCCTACAGCAGAGTTAGTGTGTTACAGACAGTCAGGAGTTCTGTTCTCCTTGATATAATCAGAGTACCAAGCTGCCTACCTGGGGGAAAAAATAACCTTATTTTAGGGGCCATGTGGGAACTGGGTTTCCTGAAAACAAATTATATGTATGATTTTCAAGCAACTGGTTGTGTCTGTGACCCAGTTGTTCCCATGACTTCATGGCAGCACCTTCCCTTCCTCAGATAATGTGTCCTTGTTTTACTCCCCTGCCTTTCCCTCCACCTTTTCATTTGCTGCATGAGTCACATTCACCAGCCTTCATTCACAGCCCTTCTTGGACTGGAACTTCCCTCTCCTTCAGTACACCTGTGTTCAAGGTAGGACTATGGATATGCTTTCCTATGAACAATCATACTGCACAGTAATTATCAGGATTTGGGATACTTTCCTATCAATAAATATCTGAGGGGCTTTTTTATTTTAACAGCATGTAGTGAGATATAAAGTGATCCTGAGTAACTATTGACTTTACCAGTGCAACATTTGTGGAAAAGTCCTAGGCAATGCTAATTAGTGGAAGCAGCAATATTTATTCATGTGTTTCTACTCAGTATTTTAAAATAATGGCTACTTATACAAACGTTTACAAACTTGGGTGTGTCATACTGCAATCCTAAACAGAGTTGCACCCTTCTATTGAAGTTAACAGGCATAGAAAGGAGTAACACTGCTTAGGATTGCACTGTCACTGTGGCTGAAAACACTGTTTCATTCACTGGTATAGATAAACTGACCATCATAAAGAATGCAGACACACTTAGTAGGGAGTAAGAAATACTTCTGTATGATCATGCAATGGTTCCGGTTGCTAGTTAGCATCTTATGGACATTTAGTAGGACTTGGGAGTGTCCCACTAAAACCTACATTAATAGGTCTAGTAAAGGTATCTAGTATTAGACAGCTGATCTATAATTTCATTGAACATGCATTTCAACATAATTAGATCTAGAGAGAGTGCATCTCCCACTCTCATCAACAGAACTTTCCGAGTAAGCATGCATGAAGATTGCAATCCCAGTCTTAGGTCCAAGGCCTTACTGTTATAAAGAAAGCAAATCACATTGCTTTTAAGACATCAAGTGAGCAATTCTAAGTACATTTACTCAGATGCATGTTCCACTGGGTTTAACAGAACCAAGTCTCTAGTGTCTAGGGCTGCAGCACAACTATGCAGAGGCATCTGTCTATATATATGAACTGTTAACTTCCATTTCAATGTTTGAGGAAGTGTGCGTGTACAGGAAAGCTCATACCTTGAATAAACTTTTGTTGATCTAAAAGATGTCACTGGATTCAAAATTTGTTCTACTGCAGCACAACTGTCACTGAACTTGCACGTGCATCTTGATCTGAACCCTGTATTGCATTAAGGCTGAGATCCTATTAGGGTTGCCAGGTCTAGGTTGGAAAATACCTGGAGACTTCAGGGATGGATCCAGGAGAGGGCGGGGCTTGGGGAAGGGAGGGACTTCAGTGTGGTGCAATGCCATAAAGTCCACCCTTCAAAGCAGCCATTTTCTCCTGAGGAGCTGATCTCTGTCAGCTGGAGATCAGTTGTAAAAGCAAGAGATCTCCAGGCCCCACCTGGAGGCTGGCAACCCTGGATCCTATGCATATTTACCCAAGAGTAGGACCCTATTAAATTCAATACAATTTACAAATCAGACCATCCATTCCTTTAATTGGAAATAGCTTCCACTTTAAGGCACCCTCTTCAAATTCTTTCACAGCATTCTCATAGACTTTTATGACACTATTCTGATGTAAGAGATTTGAGGATTGTGTTTTTAGGGTCTCATCACCTACCATCTTGATCCACTGAACACCCTTAGTGTTTTGGAGGGGGGTATATTTTCTTTTCTACATGAACTTCAAACCACTTATTGTACCACAACAGGTGGAAGATACCCTTGGCTGCAATATACAGGCTCAGAAAATTCATACAGGCACTTTTGATACACAGGACTTTTCTTGAGTTCCTTCTTTATGTGCCACTGATTTAAAGACCCACTTGGGCTACTATTGTGCAAATGGGCACAGAATTACATCAGAAATCTTAAAAACTCTTTTCTGAGAGGCAACGGCTACACTTCCCACAATTACTCCAGGGAAGTCCACTCCATTAACACCTCCCCATTAAAGGCAGAGTGCTGAATAGGGGATCTCCTGCTTTTACAACTGATCTCCAGCTGACGAGATCAGCTCCCCTGCAGGAAATGGCTGCTTTGGAGGATGAACTCTATGGCATACTACCACGTGGAGGCCCCTACCCAAACCCCACCCTCTCCTGGTTCGACCCTTAAACTCTCCAGGTATTTTCCACCCCAGACTTGGCACCCTTAGTGCTGAAAATTATTTTGGAAATAGTATTCATTGCAACCAGCAAAACTTACTTCCAAATAAATGTACTTAGGATCAAAAACTAAAAGGCCCTTTTGGGAAACTATTATCCAGACAACTGCTGCTTGCCAAACGTTCGTTTCTGGCTTTGGTTTGTTTTTAAGGGAGACACCCCGATGTAAACTGCCAGCCACAAAAATCAGCTTCGATTCACTCTGTTGTGCGATTTCTTTTCGGGGAATGCCACCTTCCACAGTGGCCAATTGCAAGAAATCAAAAAATGCTTTCATACTACTCCAGGCCTTAAAAAAAAAAAAAAAAACTAACTGTTCAGCGGGGCGCATGCGCACCACATAGCGCCCCGCCGACGTTCCGAAGCTGAACTCCTTACTTGCCAGATTAGGGCAGGACAGGGAAGCCAAAGCGCGCGGGGGCTGGCGGGGTCGGGGATCCGTACCTGCGCGCAACACGTGTTGCGGCTGCTGGACGTCTACGAACAAGGGGAAGCTAGTGTCCGTCACTCCACACTTAGTGCCGCTGCCTTGGTGGAGATTCCTCTGCAGCCGGCGTCGCAAGACGTGGAGCTGGAGCTTCGTTCCTCCTTGTGGGAGCGAGACATTCGCAGGCTGGATGAGATACTCTACTCCGCGCAAATAAAAAGCACCGCGGATCCCTCCGCAGAGGCTGAGCGCGGCTACAGAGACAGGATCTCCGTTGACAGTCCCAGCGTAGAAGCAAGTGGACAAGTCGGCGTCTCCGGGCTGCTCGGGCGCCTCTGCCTCCTCCCCCGTTTGGGGGCGGCTGCCCACGTACTGCAGCGTCAAGTCCGGCGCCAAAAAGCTGCTATCGGGTTGCAGGTCCAAGCTGAAGTGCTGGCCAAAGGCGTCTAGGCGGTAGAGCCGCTCCTCAGCCGGCTGCTGCCCGCTGGAGTCCAGCCTCACGGGCACCACCAGTTCTTCCTCTGTCAGCGGGCTGCCCCGAGCGGCCAGGCAGAAGAGCAGGGCTCTCAGCACCAGGCGTGCTACCGCCCCTTGCATGCTGAACTGACTCTCCGTCCCGGGAGGGAAGGCGGCACCTCGCACCTACTCGGCGAGGCTAAGGCTCCCGCGGCACCTCGCAGGGCGGCAGCGTCTGAGCACGGTTCTTGCGGGGTGGGGGGGACTGAGTCCTCGGCCGGATGGCTCGCAGCCGGGAAGGAAGGGAAGCGGAGGAAGAGCTCGGCTGCTGCGGCGCCTCCGTGCAAATGTACAGAGGCGAGGCACCAGCTGCCCGGCTCCTGCAAAGCGAGCGCCTCGGCTGTTCGGCCTGAATGCGAGAGCCGGGATAGCCCGCGCTTCCTTTTATTGCCGTAGTGCGGGGACCTACTGCCCCCCTTCTGGTAGGCGGGGACCCCCTGGACAAGCGTTGCCTTCTCGGCGTGCGTAACTCGTGGCGGCTACGGGGGCTGTATGCCTGCCTCCAGCCTTGAGAGCCGTCACACCCTCCGTCGGCCGGGAGGGGAGGGGAGGGGAGACGAGACGAGCCCGGGCGGGGAGAGAGACGCAGATACCTGCTCGGGAGCTCTGCGCACAACACGCGTGGAGCTGCTGCTCCAGCCCGAACTGGTTAAGAAAAGCAGCCGAGTCGCGCTCCATTTCTCCAGCTTCTCGCCCCTTTTTCCAGCGGCTCAGGTTTTCCACGTAGGAGGTGCCTGCTGCGGTTACTCAGAGCCCCCAAGGAAAGGATACTCAGAGGAGGAGCGGGAGGGCAGACGTTTCCTTGAATCCCTTCCACCCGAGCAGATATCTGTCCCTGCCAGAGCCTCTTCTTCCCACACCCGGCTGTTCCAAGGTCTTGAGGACCATGTTTTAAAAGGGAGGGAGGGAGAGTGCAAATCCCTTTACACAGGATCCAGCCTTCTCTTTCATTATGTTGGGCTAAATAGTGGGGTCAAGTTACCGGGCTCTTTTCTAGACAACCACCTGCTGCAAGACCCTGAATGGGCTCTCACACAGAACAGCAAGTCAGGGGAGAGGTATTGGTTTGGTTTTGGAACAAGTGGATTTTTTGTATGCTATGTATCTTGTATTCAAATGAATGTCAGTTACCACCATTTACCTTTCAAAAAGTTTAAAAACACCAGCAACTGAGAGGAGAAAGATCCTGTTGGTCACATCTGAATGTGTTCACGTTTTACACCTTTGAAGGGGCAATGATGATTCTGAGTTTATTTTGACCCCGAAAGATTTATTTTTCCTTACTACTTGGTTTACAGGCAAACAGAAGGTCATGTGGAACACTAGAACCAACAAGATGATTAAAAGGTCTCTAGTTACAAAGGGGGCACTTTCTGAACATCTTTAAGAATGTGGTTTGGTTTTAAGAACAAGCTTCTGTATAGTCTGCCCCCTTCTTTCACAATAATACCACAATCTGTTATGCATATGTATTTCTGGGAAGTTATAGTCCTTTTAAATCACTTAAACAGGCACATTTGTGTAGGTGCTGCCAATCAGCCCCTTTTAAAATCCCAAGTAAACTTTAGCGGCACAGCTAATCCACTTAATTCTTTATATGCAGCCCTTTTGAGATGTGCATTATTTCAACTGTCTGTTCTGCACATTTCCTGTCTCTCCCACCCCCATTTAAGATAGGCCTCTTGTAGAGAGACCCAGGGCAAAGAACAAACATGCACGTGCCTTGGATAAAGAGCTCCTGTGCTTATTGGTGGGTCTCCAGTAATACTTCTGAATCCAAGGTTTCCTATTGCGTCATATGCACATAAGGGCCGAGGACAGACTGCTGATCCGCCCCGGGACAGACGCGGGGCCAAAAGCCCCGCGCGAAAAGCAGCCCGGCGCAGCCTGTTCCCACAGGCTGCGCTGTCGCGGGGCGGAGGCGCGCTGATGCGGGGGCGTCCAGACTTCCGCCCCCACTTCCGGCGTGCTGCCGACGCGTCCAGACTGCCGCGAAGCGGCAGGGACGCACGGCACTCCAGCCGGAGACCAGTTAGAAGTGGTCTCCGGCTGAAGTGGATGGACGGCGCCTCGCGGAGGGGTGAGTCCGCGCTGACGCTGGAGGACAGGTGCGGCAATGTGAACGCCCCCTCTGCCTCCGCTTTAGAAGCGGAGGCAGAGCGGGGCACATTGCCAGTCTGTCCTCGGCCAAGGTTAAACTTCAGAAGGCCAAATGAAAGAAACAGTAAACCAAGTTCTTTCCTGGCATTTGGCCTTTTCTCAATGACAATATTTCAGCACCGCCATCTGGTTCTAATACTTGTGCCTTAGATCCAAAGGCCATTCTAGCCCATAGCAATTTTTTTTTGAAGTTTCATGCATATACATGGGGACACTTGCTACATATACAAGAAGTGTTTTGTATGTCTTGCATACATATTGGTAGTTTTAGTACAATGTTGTTTCAGGTAGAGCAGCATAAAGCCGTAAGATGTGATTAGTTCTTTTTCACCTGTTATTTACTTACATTTTTTGCACAGGTACCATACCACTTCAGGATCTTGCTAGGCCCAGTGTAAAATTTTTCAACATGGACCAGAGATTGACTGATTTTCTCTCCACTGAAGTCAACAACACCAGAGGCTAAAAAAAAAAATAGAGTTATTTCACAGTCTTGATTTATATACGTCAGAAGCTTTTCCAAAACAAAAGCTATAATGGCTGTTATTGCAGTGCAGTTTATAAATATTTTTTTCTTCCCTAGAAATCACTAATATAGTAAATTCACAGCAGACATGAAAACTAACTCTAGGAAAAATGAAATGGCAAGCTTATTTCAAATAGGTATGGCACTTTTGTTTCCTTTCACTTGAAACCATGAATGCTCTTCATGAATTTTTTTAAAAAAAGCTTTATTTACAATTTTAAAATTATTGAATTGTGTTGCCCTTACAGTAGTTATTTTTTTCTGTAAAGTTTATATTGCAATAGCTACTCCTAAAGCCATGAAAATGCCAAAATATTCTGTGTAAGCTTATTTTCATATCAGCACATTGTACCAGTTTATGTTGCTAAAAATATTGTTTTAAAAATATGTGATATAACTTCAATACTGTCTCTCTCTGATGTTTAGTTTTGAAAGATACAGACCACCTTAATTTTTTCCAACATGAAAAGCCTAATAGTTTCTCCACCAGATGGCACTCTCTTATTAAAAATAAAGATCCCCCCCAATAACTACATGGTTTGTGTAATACATGACTCTTCAGATCTTTTCTGTTGGAAGCATTAACATTTTATTATTACAATCAGTATTTTATTTCTAGAACAACTTGCTTAACCTTAGTAATATTGTTTTGTTTGGTATCTGAGGAATCTTTTTCACTAACCAGACATAATTCAGTAGCATTTTTCTTCTGGATGCAGTTTTTGCTTTTTTAAATTGGGCAAAAATAGAGCACAGTCCGAATGTATAATCATTTGGCATACATTACATTTTGATTAGTTAATCACATTACTTGTATTAGATGGTGATGGTGTAGTGGTTAAATGCGCAGACTCTAATCTGGGAGAACGGTTTGATTCCCCACTCCTCCACTTGCACCTGCTGGATGACCTTGGGCAAGCCATAGCTCTGGCACAGCTGTTCTTGAAAAAGAGCAGTTTCTGTCAGAGCTCTCTCAGCCCCACCTACCTCACAGGGTGTCTATTGTGGGGAGGGGAAGGGAAAGGAGTTCGTAAGCCGCTCTGAGACTCCCTTGGGTAGTGAAGGGTGGTGTATAAATCCAATCTCCTCCTCTTCCTCTTCTTCTACAGTAACATGACAAAAGATTGTTTTCCCCCACATATATAGTGAAGGGAAAAGTCACAGCGTGGCAACTTTTCCACTGCAAAAATAGTTTATAAATTGCCTGTACTTGGTAAACTAGATCTTGCTGTTGTCTCTGAACCAAACCATTGGCTTAGAGGTGGGACTGTGGTTCAGTAGCAGAACATCTACTTTGTTATGCAGATCCCCATGCTGAGTCCACAGCATCTCCAATTAGAAGGATCAAATAGTAGGTAACGCAAAAAACCTCCACTCAAGCCCTTGGAAACCTGCTGCCAGTCAGAATAAACAAATCTGACCTTGATAGACTAACGGTCTGACTTGGTGTAAAATAGCTTCATGTTTTCTGATAAAATGACATAGTATGGCTTAGTGCTTCACGAATAAGACTTGAGGTTGTACACTGAAGCAGTAAACACTGGTTTGCACATGCTCTGCAATCCAAGAACAAACCAATCTGCAGTCCACATAAACAAACCATAGCCAGGTTTGTGAACGGGCCAGATACCCCATATAGCACCAAACCAAAGAAAGAAATGTTGAAATGATTATTCAAGTGTCATCTCATTTCCGCATTTGGTAATTTGTTGTGTTGAAGATCTTAAAATTGCAATTGATTTTTAGGATGTATAAGGAAAGGGGGGGGGGATCTGAAACAAGTAGGGATGAAAGGAGTTGTATCAACCAGCAGATGGCTCACTTATATCAAGCAAACATTCATCTTGGGGAAGATTTATTTAAAAATGGCTATCTGGATTTGCTCTGCATTTGAAATGTGAGTCAACATAGAAAGTTATTCGCTGAATACTACATAATTAATTGAATAATGAAGCAAACTGAAATGTTGTCACTGAACCGTAGGGCATTATTGATAATACAGCTGAGAAAGTCTTCAGTGCTAGCAGTAATGCTGAGAGCAGCCTGAATGCATGCAGCTATGTTTCAGGGTCTCACTGTGAGGCTTCTGCTCAAAGTAGTCAAGGATCAGATCTTTGTTGATGAAACACAGTTCTTTATTTCCAATTTCTACATTGGTACAGGTCCTCGGATTATTGTCAGAGATAACGCATACAATAGAAGCAGGTCTAATATACTCTCCAGCACAATTTGAATTGCCCATAGGTAACCAATCAACAAGGGGGAAAAACCGCGGGCAAAAGGTTCTCTGGCCGTTTGCTTCCCACAGGAAAGAAAGCGAGGTGTGAAGCAGTAAATCTCCCTTCCCAAACCAGACCCCTCAGATGTAACCATATTCACATAACAAATGCCTTCCCCAAGGCTTTCGCACGTTGATAAGAAATGGTCCCTGTCCTCCCCTGTCTTCCCAGCCGGGATGAATGGAATGCGGAGGCAGGAGTGTGAGAGGCCCATTGTTCCCATGCTTTGAAGTTGTCATTCTCCCGGGCAAACAGATACATAGACCAGGCCTGGTCAAAGCCATAAACCTGGGGTCAGATAATATACATTCACAATGGTCAAGCAAATGGCAATAGGCATGATTATATAGTGGGTATAGGAACAGCTAATAGCAATAGGCATGATTACAAAGTGGGTACAGAAACAGGTTACAATATAAAGCATGAGATCCCAAAAATCCTTGTTTGAATCTGCAGATTCTGACACACTGCCACCCTAAAAATCAATCTACCCTGGTTTTTCTGGGAATTTTTTATGAAAAGTTTTAACTAACTTAGGAGCATGCACATTTTCAGAACGAACCCACTCATTCTGTTCCGGGCCAAAGTCTACCCATTTAACTAGATATAGCAAGTGGCCCCTACGCATTTTTGAATCAAGGATTTCAGAAATTTCAAAATGGGGTGCCTCCCCCTTCATCAGTGGAGGAGGAGGAGGAGGAACTGGATGCCATGCATTCGGCCCAGGATTCTTCTTCAGCAAGCTGAAATGAAAAACAGGATGCACAGAACTCAGTGACTTGGGTAATTCCAGTTCAAAAGACACATCAGAAATCTTGCGCAACACTTTGTAGGGGCCGACATATTTCCACCCTAGTTTCCTGCTGGGTTGTAATCCATGTATATTTTTGGTGGACAAGTAGACTGAATCCCCTGGTTGTAAATCCCAGCCCTCTGCTCTGCTACGGTCTGCATACTTCTTGTAATCCTCTTTAGCTTTGTCCAGTGTTTTAGCAATCAGTGGCCATGAGTCTTGTAAGGTTGCCCACCAACGTTTAAAGTCTGTGGGAGGGGTGTTTGGCGTTTCCTCTATGGTGGGCAGGGGTTTCCCTTCAAAGCCTCCCACCGCCATGAACGGGGATACACCCGTAGACGAATGAATAGCATTGTTGTAACTGTACTCTGCAAATGGTAGTAGTTCCACCCAATTGTCCTGATGGTAGTTAGTGTAACACCTCAAGAATTGTTCCAGGATTTGATTAGTTCGTTCGGATTGGCCATCGGTCTCTGGGTGGTAACCCGAGCTTAAGGCTGGTTCAATGTCCATTAGAGTCAAGAGCTCCCGCCAGAAGTTGGCAACGAACTGACTGCCTCGATCGGATACCACACGCTTGGGGAAAGCATGTAATTTTATCACGTGGTTGAAAAAAGCTTTAGCCAGCCCCTTAGCAGTGGGTAGCTGTTTAAATGGGGTAAAATGTGCTTGTTTCGAGAACATGTCTACCACCACCCAAATTACGGTTTTTCCTTTTGAGGGTGGCAAGTTGGTGATGAAGTCCATCGCTATCGCTTTCCATGGGCGAGAGGGGGTGGGCAACGGATGCAACAGCCCCGGGACCTTCCCTCCCCTCCTTTTGCATATCAAACAGGTTTGGCAGGCAGTCACAAAGTCCGAGACATCCTTGCGCATGCGCAGCCACCAGAATTGCCGTTGGACTAGATTAAGCATTTTTTGAGAACCCAAAGTGCCCTGCCAGTTTTGATGAATGACAAGTTAGTAATATGTCTTTTCGTCTTGTTCGAGGTACCACGAGTTTGTCCCCATGGTACCAGCACTTGTTTTCCCGGAGGGAACAGTCCTCTATGTTTCCCAATTCTTCGGCCTCTTCCGGGGAGTAGTCCCCCCCCCATTCATCCCCCCACGACTCTACTGCCGCTTGCTTGCTCTGGCTTCGGGTGGTGACAGCTCCTCCCAACTGTTGGGGGAAGAACATGGAGTCGAATACTTCTTCCTTTTGACTCTCGTGCTGGGGCAATCTGGATAGCGCGTCTGCTAATGAATTGGCTCTCCCAGGGAAGTGCTTAAGCACGAAATTGAATTTTGAGAAAAAATCGGCCCATCAGAGCTGTTTCGCATTCAGGGACCTCTGGGTGCGCAAGGCTTCCAGATTTTTGTGATCCATCCAAATTTCAAAAGGGGTCTGCGCTCCTTCTAGCCAATGCCGCCATGTGGTGAGGGCCAGTCGTATGGCGGCTGCCTCTTTGTCCCACACTGACCAATTCCTCTCTGTCTCATTAAACTTTTTTGATATATAAGCCAGAGGGTGCAGCTTCTCATCCGACCCCTTCTGTAAGATGGCTCCCCCCATGGCCACATCCGAAGCGTCTACATGCACCACAAACTCCTTGGTTTCATCGGGGTGGGCCAGGATGGGTTCCGATGTAAAAAGGGTCTTGAGGGTGTCAAACTCCCTTTGGCAATCCTCCATCCAGGCTATTCTCTCCCCGGGCTTCCCTGCATCCGGGCCCCTCCCCTTGGTTTTAAGGAGTTCAGTTAGCGGGAGAGTGACCATGGCAAAGTCTTTTAGGAAGGTGCGGTAGAAATAGACTCTGAAGCTGTTTTCTCGTTCGGGGGGCTTCCCATTGCACTACTGCCTCTACCTTGGCAGGATCCATTTCTAGCCCTTTCTGGGAAATGCGATACCCCAGAAAGTCCACTGAATCCCTATGGAATTCGCATTTCGACAACTTGGCATACAACTGGTTTTTTTAACAGGGTTGACAGCACTTCACGGACCAATTGTACATGTTCTTTCTTATCAGCAGAGTAAATCAAGATATCATCTAAGTAACATAACACCCCCTTGAATAAATGCTTGTGTAACACTTCATTTATTAAGCTCATAAAGACCCCTGGCGTGCCACTTAATCCGAATGGCATCACCAGGTATTCGAATTGCCCCAATGGTGTGTTAAATGCAGTCTTAAATTCGTCCCCTTCCCTGATGCGCACCCGGAAGTATGCATCTCGGAGGTCCAACTTAGTAAACACCTTTCCTTTGGCTGCTTCTGTTAACAGGTCCTTAATAAGGGGAAGGGGGTAGGCATTGGAGGCTGACACTGCATTTAATCCCCTGTAGTCCATGCACAGCCGCAGTCCCCCGTCCTTCTTTTTCCTGAACAGAACAGGGGCGGCGAATGGGGACTTAGCGGGGTGGATGAAACCTCGCTCCAGGTTCTTGTCTAGGAATTTCCTTAGCTCCTCCCGCTCCGAAGGACTCATGGAATAGAGCTTTCCCTTTGGTAACTTCTCTCCCGGGATCAGCTCTATGGCACAATCCGACAGTCTGTGGGGGGGGTAGTTCATCTGCCTCGGTTTCACTGAACACTCCCATTAAGTCTCGATATTCCCTGGGGACGGCGGAGGGCACCAGAGTGAGCGCCGCCGCTCGGAGAGGTGCTGGGGGCCCCGCTCCCCACCCCGCGTCCCACTTATGGCTTTGACACTACTCGTCCACCCAGGAAATTTTCCCTTCGCTCCATTTGATGTAGGGGTCGTGGGAGCTTAACCAGGGACTCCCCAACACCATGGGGAACTGGGTGTTGGGAGTGATGATGAAGGCTCTCCTCTCCCAGTGCTCCCCCGTCCCTACTATCAGTCTCTCAGTCTCTGCCACGCACGCCTCTTTCATTTCCGATCTGTCCATTTGGGTAAACGTAAGTGGCTCCCCCAATGGGGCGACTTTGGGCCCTAACCCGTCCACTACTAAAGGGCTAATCAAGTCCCGGGCACACCCTGAGTCAATTAAGGCCCGGACCCGGATGTGGGTCCCGGTCCCGGGTGCTATCACAGTCACTACCATATACAGTAAAGGGCCAGGGATGCTCACCGGGGATGGCGCGTCGCGGATGGGGACCTGCAGTTCTGCACCGCTCACTGCAGGCCGTTGGAGTTTCCCGACATCTGTGCTTCCATCAGCTCCAGCTCTCCTTGCTCGCTCGCGGCCCCTTCCAGCTGTAGTGCCCGGGGCTTGAACGAGGTTTTCCCTTTACTAGGGGTGCTCCCGGCTACCGGGGTGGAGGTCTTGGGGACTTCCCCCCCCCCCGGCGGGGGCACGCCGAGGCGAAGTGACCGCTCTCCCCGCACCTCATGCAGAGCCCCTGCTTGAAGCGGGCGTCCCGGATCTCTTGGATGTTCGGTTTGGGCTTCGCCTTCTGAGCAGCTTTCGCTTGGGCAGTCGCTGAAGTTCCCATCTTGATGAGGGTGAAGCGCTCTTCCACGTCCGCGGCCGCTCTCATCCAGGTGGCTAGCGAGCCCAGTCTTCCCCCTCGCAGCACCGTCTCGTACACCTCGGGATTAAGACCTTCCCTGTACTTTTCTATGAAAAGATCTTGGGTCCAGCCGCGAATCTTGGCCGCTATGCGCCGGAACTTGTCGGTGTACTCCCTCACTGAGGACCGCCCCTGGGTCAGCTTCCGTAACTGGTTCTGAGCCTTCTCTTCTCCCAGAGGGTCCTCGTAGTGGTGTCTGAGGGCCCACATGAAGTTGTGCACAGAGCGTAACTCAGGCCCGGGGGCGTTGTGCAGGCTCACGTACCAGTCGCTGGCAGTGTCCCTCAGCTTGGACCCGATGTAGCCAATCCGGTCCCTCTCGGTGGGGTAGAGATGCCCCCAGGTGTCTAGAAACCGCTCGATCTCTATGAGGAAGAACCGCAGCTTCTCGGGGTCCCCATCGAAAATAGCCGTCAATGGATCGGCGGGGGCCTGGCGAACCATCGGACCTGCCGGCACTTGGGCCGGCGCAGGTACGGGTGCGGGAACCGGGCGGGGAACGGGCTGTGGAACCTGCTGCGGCACTTGCGGCGGGACGCTTCCTGCGGGAGCTCCTCCGGGGGGAACCAGCAGCTGCGGGACTCCCCCTCCTGGGGGCCCGACCCCTCCCGGGGCTGGGCGAACTGCTTGCATAGCCGTCAGGGTATCTCGGAACTGGTACTGCAGATCGAGGGCTAGCTCGCACAATTCTGCGGTGAGTTGTAGCCGCAAATCTCCCATTATACAATCCAGGGCTTGGGTCTGGTCTTCCCCGTAGAGATCGGGCCCGTAAGGTGCGCCTCTCTCCTCTTCCAAAGGCGGGGGACGCCACTCTCCTCCATAGGTCGTCTCTCTCTCGTCTCCCAGAAAGCTCGGCTTCCCACGTTCGGTGTGATCTCCCTGGATCGACACCCGTGCCCCCTTCCGATCGTGCACCCACGAGTCGACGGTCCCACGACCGAAATTGCTCCATGAGTACCTCGGGGTCACGCTCTGATGAGGAGGTGGTCGCGGGATGTAGTAAGCCCCCTGAACCGTAGTCACTGGCACTTCGGGCTCCCCACCGCCGCCTCCACCACCGGCACCCTGGTCGCCCGGGGTCACCGGCTGATCTTCGGTAGTAGGGATGGGAAGAGTGCCGTCGTCCGACATGGTCAGGAACGGCCAAGTCCCAGTCACAGATCTCTGACAATCTGTGAGGCTTCTGCTCAAAGTAGTCAAGGATCAGATCTTTGTTGATGAAACACAGTTCTTTATTTCCAATTTCTACATTGGTACAGGTCCTCGGATTATTGTCAGAGATAACGCATACAATAGAAGCAGGTCTAATATACTCTCCAGCACAATTTGAATTGCCCATAGGTAACCAATCAACAAGGGGGAAAAACTGCGGGCAAAAGGTTCTCTGGCCGTTTGCTTCCCACAGGAAAGAAAGCGAGGTGTGAAGCAGTAAATCTCCCTTCCCAAACCAGACCCCTCAGATGTAACCATATTCACATAACAAATGCCTTCCCCAAGGCTTTCGCACGTTGATAAGAAATGGTCCCTGTCCTCCCCTGTCTTCCCAGCCGGGATGAATGGAATGCGGAGGCAGGAGTGTGAGAGGCCCATTGTTCCCATGCTTTGAAGTTGTCATTCTCCCGGGCAAACAGATACATAGGCCAGGCCTGGTCTAAGCCATAAACCTGGGGTCAGATAATATACATTCACAATGGTCAAGCAAATGGCAATAGGCATGATTATATAGTGGGTATAGGAACAGCTAATAGCAATAGGCATGATTACAAAGTGGGTACAGAAACAGGTTACAATATAAAGTATGAGATCCCAAAAATCCTTGTCTGAATCTGCAGATTCTGACACTCACCCAGTAAATACATAATTAGTACTATCTAAGATAGTAATTATCAACATTCAGGGAAATGGAGGTGCCTACATTCAGGCTGTAATGCTCAACAGACTTATTAGAGAGTAAGCCCTATTGAATAAGCCTGAGTAGCCCTCAGAGTAGACCGAGTTATGAAGGTACTGTAACAGTGACATCCTAAGAGGAGTTATACCCTTCTAAGCCCATTGACTTCAATAGACTTTGAAAGTTACAGCTGTGCTTATGATGGCACTGTTAGTTTCTAAGGTGATATGGCAGGTCAGAATGTTCATATGTTTGGAAGTATTTTACAGCCTCGTGCTCACATCTGCCATATCTTGGATGTAGCATCCTGTTCAGAAAGATAATTACATATGGAAATTTTATTTATTTATTTATTTATTATATTTGATTTATTGGTTGCCCTTCCCTGTGAGCATCAAGGAGAAATACAATATAATTGAATTAAAACAGCATTAAAATACTTAAAAACAGTTAGAAAACAGCACTAATTCCAAGATGACAATAATTTCCACCAGCCCCCTGGGTGGAGGGGATATGTAGGAAAAAAAGGGAAAGTTGGAGTATGAGAATGTCAGACTGTCATTGTCCTCAGCCAAATGCCTGGTGGAACATCTGTGCCTCACAAGCCCAACAGAAAGGTAGTAAGGCCCGTGGGGCACGGATGGTCTCCAGCAGAGAGTTCCACTAGGTGGGAGCCAGGGCCAAAAAGGCCCTGGCCCTAGTCAAGGACAGCCAGATCTATATACAGAAATTTACACACATAAACAGAAACTGTTGTTCAGATGGATTAATATCTATTTTTTGTACAGCATCGCTCATTGGTAATTATCAAAGTACATTAAAAATTAAAATGTAGCCACTTCATTGTCCAAGTGGACATCACTGCTACTGTCCATAACTAGTTGCTGAGGGACAATATAAAAATAATTTACAGAATCCATTTAAAATACATTACTGTATCACAACAATGATAAAAATTAAGTGATAAAATTAAAGAGAGAAATTGTCCTGCAGACAATTATCCTGAAGACAGCAGCCCAACAATAGAGCCATGGTAATCGTCATCAAAAGATTACATTGATCTTGTTTCTGGCCTAAAATACTGAAAGTCTTCACAGCTGGGTTGATGGTATATATCTTTGCAAATTGTTACAACAGTGAATTCCTTTATTAGATTTAATTTTTTAGTGTGTGCTTCACCAGATACAGAGGAAAAACAAAAAATGGCGTACACCAGCAAAACCATTTTGTTTTTTGCTGAAGAAACAGTTTTAATGTGTTGATTTGCCCTTTTGAATATGGTTTCACATGTACAAAATTAGGCCTGAACTAGCATCTAGCGATATAAATATGTATACTGACAAGCTGAAGTCCACCTTGAGAATGATATTTAGCAGATAGTACTGATACTGGCAGGTAGGCAAAAACCTGTTGCACAAGAGATCACATATAAGAAGTCTGTTAAATAGCAGTTTTTGAACTTTTTCTGGTGTGAGAGACTGTGTGAAGTCTTGCAAAGCTCTTATGAAAGCAGAAGAATGTTGTTGGATTTAGTTTCAATTTTTTTTGCCCAACATTCCAGCATGATGTATTAAAACAGCTCTTCCAAGAGTCAAAGACACTTTCCTCATATGGAAATTGGCTACTTTCCTGAGAAACCTTTGGTCAACTATTAACTGTTATATTTTTTATTGGAGGGGTTCCAGTTTTGCTAATTGTTCCCAGCATGCCAAGGATGCAACCTGCTTCCAGCCAACAAAGTATGCTACATAGGATGTTGACAGATAGTGTGGCCTGAAAGATTCCCTACCCCCATTTATTTTTGGTTTTTTTAACATCCAGTCTGATGAAGAGCTATGCAGAACTCTAAATTTCTGACACAGTAGCCCAGTGCATGCAACAGCTCCATGCATTCATTGAACACTCAATGAGGGAGAGCAGGAGAATGCATGCTGGCCTTGCCTCCTGCCTGGTTGACCGCAAGCGTGACTACATGAAGGAAATGGCCATGCAAACTCTCAGTCTATGTGATCAGTGATGCTGGTTTTGTAACATCACCATTCAAAGAGACAGGGAGTTCACCCAGCCACCTCCTCCACACAGTTGCTCCTGCAGGCAACCAGGTGAATGCCCAAAGGCAGAGGTCAGTCCCAGCACGCGCCTGCTCTCCTTCCTCACATGCATAGTGAATGTCGTGCACACTGGGTTTCTGCAGTGCTGCTTTGGTCGGTCAACACGAAAGGTGGGATATAAATAAATAGATTCATAAAGGGCATTATTACATGGCTTTTGTTTTGGGTTTCCTGACATGTAAGACTTGAGTCTCTGATATGTATACATTTGGATCCAGTTAGTAAATTAATTTAAAAAGCACTTGAAAATGATAAGGTACGATCACACTCAGTGTAAGCATATTTCAAGTAGTCCATAAAGCCTGAAGCCTGGAGAGTGGGAGGTCTATAAGAGAGTCTGAGAACTCAGATAATACCAAACACTAATCCACAGACAAATGGTATAGCTAAGAATACAGTATAAGTTGCTTAAATGTAAGCTCCCCAAGGGAGAAACTCGTCTATTTCTTCCTATCTGTAAAAAGAAGAATTCCTAGTCACAGATATGAGCCCCTATGTAAATAGATAATGAACAGCTGATTTGGACCCAACTGTTAGTGTAAAGTGTGCAGTAAGGCCTTCTGAGTATCAGGGATCTAATAAAAGACATAAAAAAGAGAGACTGGTGCAGGGTCGCAGAAATGCTTACAACTTAATTATAATCATAGAACTGATTACAAAAAGGTTTTGCAGTTGAATACAAAAATTATGATAAATTTTCAATCCATGCATTAAGGTTACAATGCAGTGTACCATGCATAACTATCATTAATATATATCTAATTCTCATAATGACCCCATCTATATATAGTTAAATCTGGAGACGGAGGCCATGTATGGACAAGACAGAGCTTTCTACAAACCTGAAAAAGCTCTAGGTTTGCAGACAAATCTGAATTCTCTAAAAAAAGTGTATTGTAGACTTAACCCCCCCCCCCCCCCAGTAACAGAAGCAATACCTGAAGCTTTAAGAAATGAATGCTCTCTCTTTGGAGGCTGTAGCTGTTGCTAGGCAACCATAACAGCACTGCAAGCTTTCAAGCTTTGGTTTCTGTTAGTGAAAGGTATGGGGGAGGACCCTTTCCAGGCAGTATTGGCCTTTGAGGGAGGATTTATTATGGCCAGGCCCTCCAGCAGCCACTGGTCAACTTGCTACCACATGACTCATTTGGGCCTAGATGCTTGCTGCTGTTTAACTGCAGCCACCCCCAGAGCCGGAGCTAGGCTTTTTTTGGCACACTAGGCAAGGCTACCTTCTGGCGCCCCCCCCCCCCCCACATGCATCCACCCATTTTCAAACATAAATGCATTTCAGGAAGAATGAAAAACACAAAATTTGAAATGCAGCTGTCCTCCCCCCCTCTGCAGGGGGGGGGGGAGGAGCAGCCAGGGCAGCAGGAGGAATGTGCCTGGGTGCGCCAGGACACGGGCAGGCAGGCGGGGTGCCCCCTTGAGCCGTGTGCAAAGCACACAACATGGCTTCTCTTATGTTCTCATTCTATACCATTATATACCAACTGGCATTATATACCTATGAGGTCTCTCCCCCCTCCCAAATCCTGCCTTCTCCAGGCTCCCCCCCCCCCAATCTCCTGGTATTTCCTAACTCAGTGTTGGCAACCCTAACTATAAAGAAACGAGGTTCAACTTTTCCACTCTGTTTTGAAGTTCACTGGGTGGCCCTGGGCTAGTTACTCTCAGCATAGTTTACCTTACAGGGTTGTTGTGAATGTAAAAATGAAGAAAAGGAGAAATGGTGGGATAGAACTTTTACAAATAAAAAAAGGTGATGAATAGATGCCTGGAAGGAACAATCTAGGGACAGTGAAATTCCTATGCAACTAAGTAGTCTTTGGGAGTTCAACATCCAGTACAGCTCTATGGCCATTATACCTTTTCCAAGCAATAGCAAAAGAAAGGGGTGTGTGTGTGTGTTGAAGCTCAAATTATATGAGGATCCCACAGTGACTGCAAACTTCTTTTTTAAACCCGTATGTGGGTTATTTAGATACTGCAAAGTTGGGGAGCCAGTCGATTACCTCCCTCCACCATCTCTCCTATAAATGAATACTCTAAAGGATCTATTCAGCTTGTTTCCTCATATGAAACTATGGACTTCTTAAGTCCCAACACATTCCTTTCTTCTATAAAGAGAGGGGAAATACTGTTTTCAAACGTATTCAACGGTTTCTTTCTCTCTGCTGAGAACAAAGGGGCTAAATCACTGCAGCGTCTCCTTTAAGACTCCAGCTCTCCTAGCCAAAGAGATCATCTTCTGCTCCCATCTTTGTCTTGTTATGGATGTTGACCACCCCTGGGCTGTTCCCATTTCTCCCCTAGATCTGCTTGCATCACAGAAGAAGAAGGGGGGGGGGGCTGACCAGCCTGGGTTAAAGGCAATGGTAATGGGAGGAATCCTCCACTGCCTGCAATCCCACCATGTCATTTTGTTGGGAGGCAAACACATGGTGCGAGGAGACCTTATAAATTCTCCCTCTCCCAGCAAGACTGTGATGTTATCTGCTAGCAAAAATCTGCCTCTTCCTAGCAGCAAGGCAGAGCAAGGTGGCTCATAGAGACTCCAAAGGAGCAAAGGGAGAGGAAGAGAGTGAGCCTCGCGGAGCAAGGGCTGCACTCAAAGCTGAGGCGGAGGGAACAAAACCCAGTCACCTACTCAGGGAGGAAAGGTGCCAAGGACAGAGAAAGGGGGACACCAACCTTGGCAGTCCCTTCAAAAAAATCCTCGCAGTTGGGCAACCAGCAGCAACTCTGCCTTGTTGACTGTGGCTTGGATTTCTTTTTTATATAATTGTGAAGGAGGAGGAGAGAGCTGCTGGAAAAGTTGCAAAGCCCAGAAGTAGCCAGAGATGAGGGAGGTTAGCTAGTTGGTTGGTGCAAATGAGAGTAGTAGCAGCTGCCTGCATGTCATGGGAAAGTCGGCTCGGCTCGGCTCACTGCCCATGCCACAAGGAGAGGAGGGGCCCCCCAAAAGAGGAGGAATGTGCCCAGGCGCACCAGGATGTGGGCAGGCAGGCGGGGCGCCCCCTCAAGCCATGTGCAAAATGGCAGCAGCGGCTCTTGCGCAAGCGAGGTGGCTGGTGGAGGCAGGCAATATCCAAACCCCCCCTCCCCCGCCCAGGCCTGCCCCCCCCCCGGCTCCTTGCAGAAGCCAAAGGGGGTGAAAAAGAGCCTGTGCTAGCGCTCCTCAAGGGAAGGGGCAGCAGCACGTTCCTCCAAGAGGCACCTCTCCCCCCTTGCCCAGTAGGGTGCAAGGGGAGGGAGGGAAGGGCGGGCCCACAAGCAGGCCAGCACAGGGGCGTCTTCGTCAAGCCAGCGCCCCGGGCAACTGCCTAATTTTGTCTATGGACGGTCCGGCCCTGACCACCCCACAAAAGCCCGTGTTATACAATGGTTAGAATTTCAGACTAGGAGCTGGGAAACCCAGGTTTGAAGCCATACTCTTCCATAGAATTTTACTGGGTGACCTTGGGCCAACTGCATACTCTCAGCCTAACCTACCTCACAGAGTTGTTGTGAGGGTAAAATGGAGGTGAAGAGAATGCTGTAAGCTGCTCCCATTGTGAAGTAAATAAATAATGTAGCCAAAGATGGGTGGCAGATAAAAAGTTGGTGGGTGGGAAGGAAGCCGGGAAAGTAAGGAAATGTGGGCTCCCAGTAGGGGGGGAAAAAGAAACAGTGCAGGGAGGGAGGTACAGGGGGGAAATAAGGTGCCACCCACAAGACCTACTATGCAACTGGGCCTGTCCTGGCATCCAGCACTATGAAACAGCCAGAATTGTGTAGAGTTTTCCCAGGGAGAAGTTGCCAAGATGATGGAAGGAGAGAAAGCTGAAGGCAGGGGAGAAGATAGAGCTGGCTTGGATGGCGGGTGGGAGAGAAGAAGGCAGAAAAAGGGGGAGAGGGGAGAGGTGGTTTCAGAGAAAGGAAAGAGGAAACAGGAGGGGAGGGAAAAATAAGGTG
Source organism: Lepidodactylus listeri (assembly GCA_029233225.1). Lineage (NCBI taxonomy): Eukaryota > Metazoa > Chordata > Lepidosauria > Squamata > Gekkonidae > Lepidodactylus > Lepidodactylus listeri. Next base: position 107,812,541 of record JARCFY010000001.1, on the reverse strand, counting down.
CCCCCCTGCAATTCCTTGCATGTCCCCCATCTGTATCTTGTAATGTTTGCTGGAGAAAAGTAAGATGCTTGTTTTTAATCCATAGGCAGCAATCCAAACAAGTAAGCTATTTCTGTGGGTACTGGGTAATGGTCCAAAATATTTTTTGAAACATTAACCTCAAAATTGGATTTGCTTAAGAGCATACTTTACATTTAGATGCCATAAATGTGCTCATTTTTGAATGTACATTTCATTCTTCAAACAGTATAGTTTTCAGAGTTTCAAATTTCTCTACATGCTAGCAAAGTTGTATATTTCAAGTTCCCAAGCAATGACTTCTCATGGTACATTTTCCTCTTCAGTTGTACCTATTTGTCAGTCAAAAAAGGGGGGGGGGCTTGTTGTGTGCGTGCATGTGTGTGTGTGTGTAGTCCCCTCCTTTAGAACATTCAGCTCCTTTCCAATTCCTGTCCAGATGATGCCAGTAGCAGAGGACAGAAGTAGATGGGGAAATGAGTGCATTTGTGTGATTGTACAGATGACATGGGTTACAGATAACCTGACCTTCTTTGTGGTTTCTGTGACGACACATGAGCAAGTTCGCTTACCTATTGAAAGTTACTCTGAACATCACCTCAAGAACAATTGATCTGTAACACTGGTTCTCCTTTTTGGGACACCATAGCACAAAAGCAGCCCAGTATCCTGCCTCTGTCTAGGCACTCATCCTGTCCAGATAGAAGGTGACAGTTCATCAGATATCTTGTGTATGAAGCATCCTTTCCTGCTAGCCTGAAGGAGGTGGTGGTGGGGAGCCCAGTATCCTGATTTGGGTAGAGTACTGATGCCACCCTAGGGTCAACACTCATGTTTATCCTCAAGTCAGCCTCACATATACAGAAATGCAGGGGTGGGAGGGTTAACTTTCAGTTCACTTTTGGTATGCTGATATAATTTCTATCAAGAAAATCATTTTGAAAATTAACATCTTGAAATAGCTATTTGAAATAATTAGTTGCCGGTATCTAAAAAGAGTCTCCTCATTAGTTACTGTAAAACAAGCAGCAAGCTCCAGATTGGCATAATATAACACATGGGCACAGATTCTGATTCCTTTACTTTCTGGAATGTGTGTGTGTGTGTGAGAGAGAGAGAGACTGTTTATCTTATCATTCTGAGTCAATATACATCACTAGGTGTATTCAAAGGATAGACAACATTAATCCTGCACCTTGTAGGAAAAGCATGTACTTTTAAGATAAGGTCCAGATACCCGACAATCTACTAACTAAGCATTTAATCAGTCACTCTTCTAGTCTCAGCATCCAAACATCTGGATGCAACACTGGTACAAAAGATTTGCTTTTTCTGGAAGGCATAAGAAAGCTCCCCCCCCCCCCCCCCAATGGACAGATCAGTCAGATGAATTAGGGCTGCTACAGGCGCTGGAGAGATTCACAGGGATGCAGCTGTTGTGATCTCACTCGATGTTGTGGAGAACTTAAGGAGCCAGCTGTATCTGTGGGTAAATGTAATGAAAAATCCAAGACTATTTTTGTAGGAATACAGCCCCAAGAAACCAGGGTGCCCATGCCCCACTATGGACACTTGGCATTCTGCAATATGATGAAAAATTTTTCTTAAGCTGATGTGATCTCAGGATGGAAGGATCAGTCATGCATTTTCTCCCCCGCCTCACTGTGAGATTCCTTTGTTAAATACAGTGTCTGTATTCCTCCTAGAAACAAATACTTTCACTGGCATACCTAGCTTATAATTTTAACATCCCCCTCCTCTTTCTTCTGCTGTCAATGCACAGCTAACTTATGGTAACCCTGTAGAGTTTTCAAGGCAAGAGATGTTCAGAGGTGGTCTGCCATTGCCTGCTTCCACATCGGCCCTGCTTATCTTTTGAGATCGAACAAGATCAGGCTAGGTAGGGCCCCTCCTCTATATGACAGAATTATTTTCAGTAATAATCATGAAATAAAACAAATAATAATGGCCAGAAAAGAAAGGCAGACAGTGAAAATTTTATTTAACTTCATATATATAATCATGCCAATTTTTCTAAAAAATCAAATTCCAGTACACTATTGTCGCACAAGCTGTCGGACCCCCCCTCACTGTCAGTCTCCCCTGATGATGCAGGTGGTTCAGCCACCTTGTGAGGCCTCCCTGCCAGGTAACCAGGCCCTCAGATGTGTAAGCAGGGCTGGTTACATCACCAAGCCCCTTTTGCTTACCCAGGTGCTCTCTCTCTCTCTCCACACACAGAGCTCACCTGGCTCTCCTCCCTGGCCCCTGCTGGCTCCCGGCTTTTATCCCCTCCCCCCTCCCATGATCCTCCCCAGGGCTGCTCCCTCCCATGGGCCCCGCCCCCATACTTATCCCAGGATGCTGAGCCCAAGGAGGAGTCCGGACGTCTGGGGTTGTTTCCTGCCCTGCCTGCCTGTCTCCCTGCGAGCTCGGCCTCGGGCCCTGTGGGCCAGGCTGAGCCCTTGTGCTGTTGGAACGTCGGTGGCTGGCCGGGCTTCCTGGTTGCTCCAGGGGGTGGCTGTTTGCGGCGGCGACAGCTGCACAGCGTTTCTGGGTGGTGGCAGTGCAGGAGGCGGCCATCCAAAGCTCCCCGTAGTCCCCCTCCAGCCGTCCCTTGCCGTCCCTGGGTTGCTTCCCTGAGACCATCCTCGTCCTGCCGGTGAGTGCTGTGGGGCCATCTGGGGTGAGGTGCGGCATCTTCTGGGGGTCTGCGAAGGTGGGAGGGGGTCTGGAGGTCCCGCTGGTGGGACAACTGTTCCATCACGAGAGCCAGCATGGTGCAGTGGTTAAAGTGTCAGACTTGGATCTGGGAAATCCAGGTTTGAATCCCCACTCATGCTATGGAAGACTGCTGGATGACCTTGGGCCAGTCACAATACTCTCAGCCTAGCCTGACAGCATGATCTATTCAGATCTCAGAAGCTAATCAGGGCCAACGTGGAGGCAGGCAATGGCAAACCACCTCTGAATATCTCTTGCTGAAAAGTACTGAGGTCGGAGACACGTTGAGTGAAAACAGCTCATAGTTTATTGATAGGTCTGAACAAGACTAGTTTGCTGGACTCACAGGTCCACTTTTTATCCCCATTCTTGACCGCACCCATGCCCACACCCAACACCCGTGATTTGCTATTTACAGTGTCCCTGCACCCTATTTGTCTATCCCAGGGTGCAGACTCGCTCATTTGCCCCTTTTAGGATCCAAGGGATCTATTGTCTCTGGAAGCGAAGCTCAATGGCGTCTCCTGGCCACGTATTTCCCCGACTGCGTGTGTGGTTCCTCGGCCAGAACATAACACTTGCCTTGAAAAAACTACAGGGTCACCATAAATTAGCTGTGACTTGATGGCAACCCCCCCCCCCCCAACCATCACACCACTCGTGTTCTGAGCAGGCACTTGGGAGGTCTTCTGTTCTCCATTTTGAAGCCCAAGAGCTGACCATCCCAAACATCTGCAAGGCATTTGTGAGAGCTAGGAGTCTGCCTTTGTACTAACTATTATTGTTGCTGTTGTTGTTATTGTTAATTTCTTCATATTTATAGCCTGCTCTTCCCAGAAGTGGGCTTAGGGTGTGTAACAACATTTCATTTATACAAATACTCATAGCAAAGCCTGTTGTAAAAGGAAGACAACGGGCGCTAGCAAGATGGAAAGGGCAGCAAAGTAACCCCCTGCCACCACGTGAAGGGGGCATTCAGTGCACTCTACCCGCCTGCCTCCCTTCCTTGAGAGTGGTGGCCCTCTGTCTATGGAGCTGTGTCTGGGGGGGAGAAAGAGAGCGCCTGTTCAGCAACCTGTCTGCGATAAGCAATGGGGTGGAGCAGGTATGGAGAGAAGTCTTTGTACCCGGCTCATGGTCTGTGAACGAATGGAAGTGGCCAATGAATGACTGGCAGCCTTGAACCCTCCTGAAGGTGCTCAGCCACCTCAGTGAGGTGAGGGGGAGAGCTCCTCCAGCCACTGTGCCTACCTGCCTGCCAGACAGCCTCTTGGTGGGTCCTGGTGGATCTTCCTCCACCTCTTGCACGCACTTACTGCTCTGCGTGCAGCGGCACCTGCTGCTCCTGTGGGACTTTAGCTGCCTGCCCCTTCCTGGTCCTCCTGCCAGTGTCCCAGGAGCCATATCTTCTTTCCTCTCCTCCAGACCCTTCTGGAGCTGCTGCTGCTGAAGGAATGGGGGGATCCTTTGAAAGGTGACAGCCAGCTTTCTCTGTGGTGCAGCCTGCTGAGTATCTCCCTGATGAAGTGCTGGCCTTGTGGCCAAGGGAGAGGGGCTGCAAGGGGCAGGGAAGGCATGTGCTTCCCACCACTCGCTCAGTCTGCCTCCTTCTTCATGGAGGGGTTGCTGCTCCGTGGAAGGGTTGCCAGGGTCCCCAGTCTGAGTGGCAGCTTTTTCAGCCTATGACTGAGGGAGTGCATTGTGTGGCCACCCCAAAATGGCTTTTTAATATAGAGAGATAAACATCAACACAAATATCAAAATACTGAAATGGTGATCACAGCTGATAGCATAGAAATTTTTGGTTGTGGGAGGTTCCTGGCCATAGCCAGTGGTTGTTACATAGCTAAAAGAATAACAGGTTGACAGACACCTCAAGGAGGCCAAGTATGGGTGTCCATTGCCTCAGCCAAAGGCCTGATGGAACAGGTCCGTCTTGCAGGCCCCGCGGAATTGAAGTAGATCCTGCAGGGCCCTGATCTCAATGGGGTGTATGTTTCACTAGGCAGGGGCCAGGGCAGAAAAGGCCCTGGCCCTGGTCGAGGCAAGATGGATGTCTTTTGGTCCAGGGACTACCAGGAGGTAATGATCCATTAAGTGTAGTGCTCTTCGGGGCATATACAGGAAAAGGCGTTCCCTCAGATATGTTGTTGTTGTTGTTATTTATTAGACTTATTAATCACCCCATCCCGACTTGTGCCAGGCTCTGAGCACATCACAAAATAGTGATCACAAACTTTACCAGACTGGATGTTAAGAAACACACTTCAAAGAAGGTGCCCCCATCCTCCATTGTTTCCAAAGGATTAAAGTCAAGCTACAGAATCCCTGCCGAAGAAACTGAAGGCAGAGGACATTTTTGCAAGCACAACAGAACCAAAGCAATGTACAGAGTACCCAGCAGTACTAGTGCAACCGCAGAGTGCCCAGCAGAACCCAGTGCCATTGTGGCAATGCCAGCTGATGTCAAGCTCAGAAACATAGTCCAAGCAAGGTTGGGGAGGGGTTGGAAGCCCAGTAGCACCAGTGCAATCTACTGTGCCCAACAAACCCAGTGCCTTCTGTTAATAATATTAACAAGGGTTTGCTACTATAGTACTCTTAAATACATCCTATCACCAAGCTGGATAAAGATGGCTTGTGGCGTGGCCATAAATCAAGACTTTCTTAGGTCTGTGGGCTCTTCTTGTGGCCATGTAGAAGGAATATACTACCTTTTCTTTGATAGATTCCAGTCCAGCAGCATCTTGGAGACCAATTATTTATTTATTTATTTATTTAATTAAACTTATTAATCATTCACCCTGCAGAGCAGGCTGTGGGCGATTACCTTTATCTCCCTTTGTCAGATACGAGATGTCAGATACATGACAAATATCTGATGCAGCAAGCTTTGACACTTGAAAGTGCATACTTTGAAAATCTTGTTGGTCTTTAAGGTGCTGCTGGACTCAAATCTAGTTCTCCTACTGCAGACCAGCATGGCTACCCTCTGTAACTATCCCCCTCCTTTGGAAACTGAAACCAAACATGGCCTATTCCCCCAAAGCAAAGAGCCAATCATTGTTTTCTTTCACATTTTGGATGCAGGAGCTACTTCTGAAGAATCCAAGAGGCATTACCTTTGCCTCTTCTGAGAGTGCCCATTCAGAAGTAGGGCTGCCAGCCTCCAGGTGGGGCCTGGGGATCCCCCGCTTTTACAACTGATCTCCAGCTGACAGAGATCAGTTCCCCTGGAGAAAATGGCTGCTCTGAAGGGCGGACTCTATGGCATTGTAGCATGCTGAGGCTTCTCTCCTCCCCAGACCCCGCCCTCTCCTAGATTCGCCCCCAAAGTTTCCAGGTATTTTCCAACCCAGACTTGGCAACCCTATTCAGAAGCAGTTGCCTCTGTTGCCGGATGCTTGGCACGGAACTTCCCAGCATTTTGTGCCACTTAACGTCATTTTGTGATTGGCTAGTAGAAACATGGCCAGAAGCTGTTCTTGGACTTCTCCTTTACAGATCTGTCTAATCTCCTTTAAGTCCCTCTAGCTAGTGGTCATCACTGCATTCACTGCCAATTTAATTCCTCAATGAGTAAAGAAGTACTTTCTTACAAGAACATAGTGTGAATCTCCAATATCAGGTTGTTATACTAGGAAAGACCTCACTGTACCATGCTCTCATCTCTTTTTATGACTTCAGGGGGGAACTGGATCCTGCAGGATGCTGGCCTTGCTCCTCCATTTTGAGGGGGGAAATGATCTACGGCAATCACAGTCACACAGCTAACCTAATTTTAGATGCCACTGACATGTCCCCAGGGCTGCCAAGAGCCACCATGGGCCCCTGGACAAAGATTCCATCTGCACCCCCCCCCCATATGACCCTGATCCAAACCAAATATAACAAAACGGATAAATCACTCAGCTTGCTGTTACCATTAATCTATAATTATAAAAGAGTTGGCCTGTCTGTCCATGTTTGTTTATTTAGTTAGTTTATTTATATCCCACCTTTCTCTCCAGTGGGGACCCAAAGTGACTTACATCTTTCTCCTCCATTTTATCCTCACAACAACCCTATGAGGTAGGTTAGGCTGAGAATGTGTGTGACTGGCCCAAGGTCACCCAGCAAGCTTCCATGGCAGAATGGGGATTTGAACCTGGCTTCCCCAGATGTTAGTCTGACACCTTAACCATTACACCACACTAGGAGGCATAACTCATCAGAGAATAAAGCTAGGAGCCTCCAAATTGGCCCCAGCTTCTGGATGATTGTGGGAGTTCCATGGCCAAAACGGAAAGGCATGGGAGAATCCTGGCCAAGGTGAGAAAAATCACCACCACCCCATGCTATTTGCAACGGAAGGGAAGGTTCTCTGTGGCAAGCATGACTAAAAAAATGATGCTACTTGTTTGAAAACTGGCCACTAACAATAATGATGATGGAAGTTACAGTGCCAAAAATGAAGGGAGCTGGAACACCCTGAACCAGGTTAACATCATGACAAACCACATGTAATAAGAGAGCTTTTAAGCTGTTGTGAGGATAAAATGGAGGACAGGAAAACAATGCAGCTTTGGGTCCCCACTGGAGATAAAGACTGGGAATTTTTAATGATATTTTTAAAGATTACATCATTTGTCATATAGCAAAGTAGCCTTTGCAAAGGGCTATGAGATCTTCCACCAGCACAATAGTGAGTAACAATACAGTGCCTGAACTGGGAGCTGTAACTTCTGTTCCACATGTATAACCACTAAAACAGATTAATGTTCCATTATCATGCATGTAAAGAGTGGAGGAGGAGGAAAGCATCCTATTACTACTTTGTTAGATCATAGGGAACTGGTAACGCTTCCCCTTCTGTTCATAATATTAACAAAGGTTTGCTACTGTACCACTCTTAAGTACATTCTTTCACCAAGCAGGATAGGGATGAGGTTTTGAGACCAAGAAATGAAAATAAAGGGAGGGCCATGGACACCCTAACTACTGCTTTGTAAGATCTGGCTGAGCTGGGTGAGAAGAGAGAAATGACCTGCAGGCTGGCAATTACTGTAGCAGCTATCAGCGTCCTGGCTTGGTTGTTGAGCTCACTAAGCATGATTGATTCAGTCTTGCAGACCAAGATGGGTAGACTATCCTAGAATACTTTTTGCTATGCTGAGACTTCCCTGCACCCCTAGTGGCTGCAGCTAGAATTGCATTTTAAAAAGAAAAAGAAAAAAAGTTTGACTGAACGCAACATGACAGTGGCTTCGAGGGCCATAGGCCTTCCTCAAGCTGCGCCTGGGGTGGACTGCACCCCCCTATCCCTCCCATGATATGCTACTGAATACTTCCATCTATACAGTTCCAGGAACCTGGAAACCTTGATGCCTTGTTTGTTCAATTAGGACTTCATGGTTATGTTATCCATTATCAGACATCACCTGCTAGAAAGAGTACAACTAGTGTCAGTTTTACTATGAAGAAATGGATGTGCTATTTATATTTATCTACAGGCACTGTTCACCATTAGTAACCAACAATGAGTGCCTCACAGCCATTTAGACATGTCTGCCGAATTGGAAGCTGGAGCTGAAAGAGGACTCCATCCAGTAGATTCACTGTACATCCCCCACCATCACAGTCACATAGCCCAAAACCACAGCTGGGCTGTCTGTTATGGATACAAATGCTGACTGGAACCACAATTGAAGCAAGCAGATCTAAATGTACACAAAACTATGTACCCAGTCACCTACGTAGAGGAATGCTATGATGTCTTTACATAGCAGAACTACCAATGGTGAGACCAACTTCATGAAAATTCTGGTTATGGTGGAAATCTTAAAGGGAAGGACAATATTAGAAGTACTGGTTTCCAAACTGGAAGAACTGAAGAAGTAGCAACATGGTGGAAAGAGATATGGCCCAAAATTTTCTTGGGGCAGTAAAAGAGTTGACTGCTTTGAGGTCCAGAATAGGGCAAACATCTAGTTTGAAGTTGGTGAAATATCATGAGTGAAAACCTCAAAGGTGCTGAGAAAGGGTAAGCGGTTCTTTATTTCTTGCTTGAAGAACCACAGCTACCTGCTCTTATTAGGGCTAGTGTTGGGGCCATGGAGCAAAATTTTCCTGACAACAGGCAGATAATCAAATTCTGTGAAATACCCAATGCACATAATTGTTTGCATTAGTGATAGAGTACCACATGGTGAAATAGTACTGAGAGCATGTTCTGAGAGATGCTTCTGTAATGAACGTGTCAGCAGCACAGAAAAAAAACCCAATGTTTGGCAGTGGATGAGGCCTTTTCTTGGGGAAAGTGTTGGCTCTGTATTGGGCTTACTTCTGTTGGCTGTTGCACCACCACCTCAGTTCTGAGGATTCTGGAGAACTATGTGTACTGAACTATGTACAAAATATTAAAAACATTGGTTAGGAAGGAGGGATCACTGAAGGAATGACAAAATAAAACAAAAATGTCTTTACCTTCTGGCATAAGACAGCAACAGAAGGGGACAGATGAATCTCCCTGGGGAAAGAGTTGTAGAGTTTTGATGCCATGACCGAAAAGGCCTCCCAGGTTGACACCCCCCTAATCTCAGAAGGCAGGGGCACCTGAAGCAGGGCCTCCAAAGATTACGGTCATGGTTGGGTGGGTTCATAAGGGATTAGGTCCTTCAGATATATTGGTACCAAATCATACAGGGCTTTGAAGGTCAAGACCAGCACCTTGAATTGAGCCTGGAAACAAATTGGAAGCCAGTGTAGACAGGCCAAAACTGGAGCAATATAGTGCCTATCACCCACTCCAGTTAACATTCTGGCTGCAGTATTCTGTACCAACTTTTCAAGGGCAGCCCCATATAGAGCACATTGCAGTTACCTAATCTAGGTGTAACCAGTGGATATACCACTGTGGCCAGATCTTTTCTGTCCAGGAAAAGCTTCAGCTGGCTTACCAGTCAAAGCTGGTAAAAGGCACTCTTGGCCACAGCTGCCACCTGCCTATTCAGCAGTAAGCCTGGGTCCAAGAGCACACCCAGACTACGGACCTGTTCCTTCAAGAGAGGTGCAACCCCATCCAGAATGGTTGACACCTTAAATCTGGATTTAAGGTCAGACCCATCTGCCCACCAGTAGCACTTCCATCTTGTCAGGATGAAGCTTCAGTTTATTAGCCCATATCTACTCCAAAACTGCCTCTAGACACCAAATCAGGGTTTCAGCTGGAAGTGTGAGATAGAGTGGAGTGTGATCTGCATATTGGTGACAATGCAGCTCAGATCTCCAGATGGCCTCATTCAGCAGTTTCATGTAGATGTTATAGTATAGGCCACAAGATGGAACACTGTGGAACCCAATAGACCAAAGGCCTTCCTAATAGGGATGGGCATGAACCAGTGCACGAAGCAAAATCTGTGTTGAATTTGGGTCCAGGAAGTGGTGTTCACTGACATTTCCTGACCTTTGGAGGAGGTCTGGGAGGTCTGGGAAATGGAAATGTCTCCTGGAAAACCTGATGTTGACGAAGCCGATTCCCTGGCAATGGTGGTGGAATGAAGACTGCATGACATGTTCTTTCCAGGCATTTGAGTGTCATGTGGGCTAGGGCTTTGAGCCACCCCATTTTCAATTTTCATCCACCCTTTCCCACTGGCTATTGGGTGGAACTGAATTCTGTTCCAGCCCATTGCCCTGCCCACAGGGAAATTGCAGTGCATGGCTGACCTTGGCATTTGGGTGTTACATGGGTCAGCTTTAAGTCATTCCTTTTCACTCTCCCCTCTGGTGAGGTGAGCACAGGGCATGACTGACCTTGTTGTGTATTACTATTACGGTTGCCATGTGCTCAGGCAATGGCGACCGCCACGTGGTCATTTGCACATGGCCTGGATCTACCTGAGCTTTGGACAGGTAGAACAATAGCCAGCCGGATCCTCAATGGCCACCAATCATGTATCTAGGTTTCCTCTGGGGACCTATGAAATGTACCCATGATCTTAAGGTCCTATCAGGACATCTGGGCAAGGTCGGAGGTGTGCCTCCGGCCGGCATAAAACAGGGCTCTGAGCCCAGACTTTTCATGTTCCATCTGACCCGCAATAAAACTACCATGCTGATTTCACTGCTACCGGCCTCCCGACTCCAGTACTTTCAGTGGCGATGAGGATGGGATCCCAATGAGCGACTCATCAGCAAAACTGAGCAGCGATGCACCGAGCACTGATCCGCCAGCACAAGGCAACACTGAGCTTCAGCGCTCCAAGGCACCCCCGCAAGCCCCAGAGGACATCGCTCACCGCACGGCTCCAGTAACTATGGCTGCCGCTCCAGGAGATGCTGACAGGCTGGCACCTCAGCACCCTGCTAGACTGGCTCCACCCCAACTGCGCCACCGCCGATAATGCCAGGTCAGAGTTCCAGGCAGCTCCACGAGGTTTCTCCCCCAAGGACCCCATCTCCATCCGGAACTACTCCAGAGATCTGGCATGGGTCCCCGGGAGAGTTGTTCACTCCACAGGGCCTCTCTCCTATGAGGTCCTCACCGAGGAAGGGTTGGTGTGGTGGCGCCACATCAACCAGTTGCGGCAGTGCATCCTGAGCACCGCACCCCACATCCCAGAGACCCCTGCAGCTGAGAATCTGGACCAGTGGCTGCTTATTGAATCCAGCCCTGACGCTGAGCCAGTGGATCTGCCGACCCCAGAGAGCACAAGCAAACCTACTTTGCCGGTGCCATCTCCAGACCTGCCTACAGACATTCTCGAACAGATGCCTGCGGCCCCGCTCCCCAAACCAAACACGGCTCCGCAACCTGCAATGCTCCACCGCTCAGGACGTGAATGCCAGCGGCCAGGATACTTAAAGGACTATGTTTCTTAGGGGGGAACTGGACTATGGGGGGAGGGGTGTTGTGTATTACTATTGCAGTCGCCATGTGCTCAGGCAATGGCGACCGCCACGTGGTCATTCGCACATGGCCTGAAGCTACCTGAGCTTCGGCATCTGTCATGTGGGCCAGGGCTTTGAACCACCCCATTTCCAATTTTGGTTAGCTCTTTCCTGCTAGTCATTGGGTGGAATTGGAGTCTGTTTCAGCCCATCACCCTGCCGATGGGCAAGATGATGACTGCAGTGCATGACTGATCCTGGGCATTTGGGTGTAACGTGGGCCAGGGCTTTGAGCCATCCCTTTTCACTCATCCCACTGGCCTGCCTCTGCATAGCAATTCTGGACTTCCTTGGTGGTCTCCCATCCAAATACTAACCAGGACTGACTCTAGGGTTGCCAGGTCTGGCCTCATCCCCAGTGGGGGACTTTGGGAGGCATTCCTGGAAGAATGGGGCATCCCCAATGTGATGGTGTTATGATGGGAACAACCACCACCCATGGTCACCCCCTCCCTCCCCTCCAGCAAGATTTAAAGGGTCTTTTAAATCTTGCAGGAGGGGAGGGAGAGGAGTGGCCGCCCACTCCCCCAATCAACTGGAGGGCCCTTTAAATATATCAGGAGAGGAAGGAGAGGGGTGGCTGCGGGTGGTTGTTCTTGGGGGCAGGGCTTGGGGCATGAGTTCCCCACTGGCCAGATGGCCAGCGACAGGCTGAAGCCCCCAAAATTGAGGGAAATCCTATCTGGACCAAAGATCTGGCAACCCTAGCCAACTCTGCTTAGCTTCTGAGATCTGACGAGATTGATGCTAGCTTGGGCCATCCATGTCAAGGCAAATATGAATTTGCTAATGATTTTCCTGTTAATGCAAGATTTGTTTGCAACTGTGGATTGAAAAAGAGCATTGATAGGACTTGCTTGATGGAATCATAATTGCACTAAGTAAGGGAGGTATTTGGCATCTGCCATAAAATGCTTCTGTGTTTTCTGGAGGTAAATAATTGGGAAGCACTGACTGGGAAGATTAGGCTGCGATCGAGAACACACAAGGGAGGAAGACCCATTTGCACCGAGCATCAGTCTGGGTTGTAATAGGTTAATGATCAGCTGCTTCCAGTCATTCAGACAATGCCATCAAAAGGAAGGAGAGGCATCCACATGGGGAGGGGCTGTGGCTCAGTGGCAGAGCATCTGCTTGGCATGCAGAAGGCCTCAGGTTCAGTCCCTGGCATCTCCAGATAAAAAGACCAGGTACTAGGTGACCTCTTTCCTGAGACTGCTGCTGCCAGTTTGAGTATACAATACTGACTTATACCAAGGGTCTGATTCAGTATAAGGCAGCTTCCTGTGTGTTCATTAACTATAACTCTTGTACCCCGAAGCAATTTTTTTTTTGCTATAGAAGGCAAAACTGACCATTTTGCCCCAATTCATAAAGACAACCTTGGCCTGCAAACAGGATCACACCATACCAGTGTTCCCTCTAAACTGAGTTAGTGTGAGCAAGCTCACAGTTTTTTAGCCTCCAGCTCACAGATTTTTGTCTTGGCTCAAGAAGGACAGCTTGAGAGTGAACTGATTTATGCAGTAACCAAATTGCTAGCTCACAACTTTAATGCCAGTAGCTCACAAATTAGAATTTCTGCTCACAAGACTCCACAGCTTAGAGGGAACATTGCACCATACTCTTTAAAGTCTATGTCACCAGCACCTATATTTAGGAATAACTATATAAAAAGAACTAAAAATGTTCCTGTCTCCTTTGTTTCTGTGTGACACACAATATTTAGGATCTCAATAGAACATACTATGCATTTTTGGGGATTTTGCTTTTTTTAGAAAAATTGGGCTTTGTCATTGTTGCTTAACTAGGAGTAAGGCCCGTTGTGGGAAGAAATACAATGGGCTCTAGAAGGAAGCTCCCGGTGAGTGTCCCGGCTGTGGCTGGTGGAGCAGCAGAGGGAATGGGAAAATAGAGGGAGGCAAGCCTTGTTTATTTCCTTCTGGCTAGTTATAAGGCAGGGCTGTCCCAAGTCATTTTGCTGCCCCAAGTGGGCAGTATGAGAGGACAGCCTCATGGTAAAAGGTATGGTTCCCTTCACCCCTGACTTATGTTGATTTGGGGATTATGCAGTGGCAGCTAAGGTAGAAAAACACCTCCTCCTATGCCATGTCTTCTGGGTTTCAAGGGTCTGGAAAGTGGTTCCGCAGCCAGTTAACAGGGTTGCCAACTCTAGGTGGGGAAATACCTGTAGATGTGAGGGGTAGAGCCTGGGGAGGACCAGGTTTGGGGTCTGGAGGGAATTCAGCAGGGTATAGTGCCATAGAGTCCACTGCCCAAAGCAGCCATTGTCTCCAGGAGAACTGATCTTGGTCATCTGGAGATCAGTTGTAATAGCGGGGACGTTTTCTGTAGGGGAAATGATGTGATGTGGCTGGGGAACACCGTGATTTCTGGGAGATCTCCAGGCCCCACAGGGAGATTGGCAACTCCAGTCAGGCCTGTAGCTAACATGGGGCCCACAGGGCCCAGCCCCCTAGCATTTCTTCTGGGCCCTTCCCTTCCAGGCTAGCACCAAAGTACCTCAACTTGCTGCCTGTGCCGTGCTGCCTCCGACCTGGCTGCCAGACAACTGAGTGCCTTGGCTGCTTCCCCACTGGCCTTGCTCCACTCCCAGCCAGCAACATCCAGAACAGTGGCGGTAGAGGTGGTGGCAATTCCAGCAGCAGGAGGTGCCTGGCTTGCTCTGTCATGGGTGGGCAGGTGGGCTTGCTGGGCTAGCCTGAGTGAGTGGGCTGGGGACAGTGTCCTGCTGCCTCTTCCCACTCCCACTGTCATATCTTTCACTCCCAGTCCTCCTCCTGGATGCTGCTGGTGCTCACTGCCTGCTTCTCCCTGCCTAGCTTCACAACTTGAGCAGGTATGCGGTGCCCCGGGGGAGAGAGGAAGCTGTGGCTGCTGGGCATAACCTCCCTCACTTGCCCTGGAGTCTGGCAGGGGTGCAGGGCTGCCTTAGAAAAAGACTCGCTTCTAAGGAGTTTCACTAATTAACTTTGATTTAATTAGCTGGTGCCCCCCAGGCCCCCTCCCAAAAATATCCCTAGCTATGGGGCTGACTCCAGTGACAGTTTAGGGGAAGATTGGGATATGTATTTTACCTCAGGACTCATTCAATGAACAGCAACAGCAAACTGTTTAGAATGTTAGAGGCAAAGGCCAATCAGGCCGCATATGCAAATGACCTCTGTGTTCCGACTGGCTATGGGAGGGAGGCGAGACTCAGGCAATGCAGCCAGTGGATAGGGACAGCTTGAGTGACAGGTCAGGGAGCCAAAGACTGTGGGAGCGTGTGGAACATTGAGGAGTCACACAAAAACTCAATTATATAATAAGTAGAGAGTATTTATTTATTTATTTGTCAGATTTCTACCTCTCCCTCCCAGCCAAGGCCAGCTCAGGCTCAGAATGATTTCATTCTTGGCTGTATCAGATCTAATTATTTACTAAGGGATTAACAAGGTGTTACACACCTGGGGAGTGAATTTGAGACTGAGAAGCAGCAAGAATGCAGGGGATGCTGCATTTTCAGGGTTGAGAGTGGGAGGCATTGTTCTGAGGTGGATGTAGTCCTTGGAGTGTGGTGCCAGGGACTGCTGCTCTCCCCCTTGGTCTCTAGCCTAGGGTCTTCCGCAGGCCCATAGCCAGGAATTTCTAAGTTGGGGGCCTTTTAATTCCTTGGGGGGCACTGGGGCACTGGCTAATTCAATTAAAAGTAATTTAATTACTGGCTTCTCAGCGCTCTCAGATGCAGTGGTGGCACCCTTCACCTGACTGTCAGCTCTGCCTGCCTTGAGCTTGGGCATCTTGTGTCTCCTCCCTAGTGCTTCTCTCCACCCACCCCAGCTGCCGGCCTGCCCACTTGCCTTCCCCCAGTGCAGGAAAGATGCCCCGGAGGTTGCTGCTGGGATGAGGGGGAGGGCAGGGGTGGGGAGAGAAAGTGAGGAGCTTGGGAAGTGAGGAGTTGGCTGGTGGCTGTGGGGACTCTCTCTGCAATTCCAGGCCCCCAGGCTGCTCCCCAGCCTCTGAACCAGGATAGAGTCATGCCGAGTCATGGAGGTGGGTTGGGGAGCAGGGATTGGCCCAGATAAAGGGGAAAGGCAAGGAGAGTTGGGTGCCTGGGCTCAAAGGAAGTCAGGGGGCCTTGGCAGGAAGTTGGGACTGGACCCCAAAATGTTCCACTGTACCTATGGGCCTGGTCTTCCGCAAGGTTCCATCTTGTACCCTGTGCTTTTCAACACCTATGTAAAGCTGCTGGGAAACATCATCAGGAGATTTGGGCTGAGTTGCCACCAATATGTAGATGACACTCAGCTCTATCTCACACTTTTAACTAATCACAGAGAGGCTGTGGAAATTATGAACAGGCACCTGGAGGCAGTTTTGGAGTGGATGAGAACTAACAAACTGAAAATTAATCCAGACAAAATGAAGATACTACTGGTGAGGGGAAGGTTTGACCCAGGAAATGGGATGTCCCCTGTTCTGGACAGGGTTGCACTTCCCTAAAAAGTGCAGGTTTGTAGCTTGGGGGTGCTCATGGTCCCAGACCTCCTGTTGGATAAACAGTTCGCAGCAGTGGCCAGCAGTGCCTTTTACCAGCTTTGGCTAGGGAGCCAGTTATGGCCCTTCCTGTGGGGGGGCATTGTCATTGTGGTACATGCCTTGGTAATATATAGATTAGATTACTGCAGTGCATTATGACATGGGGCTGCCCTTGAAGACTGTCTGAAAGCTACAACTGGTACAGAATGCTGTGGCCAGAATGTTGACTGGAGTGGGTCACGTGACAAGTCTTGGACTATCTGCACTTTGCTCCCAATTTGCATTTGGGCCCAATTCAAGGTGCTGTTATTGACCTTTAAAGCCCCACATGGTTTGGGGCCAGCATACCTTAAGGACCTCTTTGTCCTTTATGAACCTACCCAACCATTCTGGTCATCTTTGGAGGCCCTGCTTCCAGTGCCCTGCCATCTGAGACTTGACAAGGGCAACCCCAAAAAAGGCCTTCTCAGCTGCGGTGCCAAAACTTTACAATTCCCTCCCCAGGGAGATTTGTCTGTCTCCCTCTATAGTTGTCTTTGCCAGTTGGTGAAGACTTTTTTTTTTTTTTTGGTATACTCCCAATAACTAGTTATTGTCCTTCCTCACTGGTTTTGGTGTTATGTGTGTTTATATGTTGTTACTGAAGTGTTTTATATTTCCTTTGTTTTAAATGTTGTTTTAATAGTCACCACCTTGAGAATCCCATTTGAGTAGAAAGGCAGCGTAGGAGTGTTTTAGATACATAAACAATCTTCTCTCTACACATTTCCAGCTTGAACCATTCCCCCTGCATTATTTTTCCACCACAGAAGTCCAAATATGTACTGTCCATCACAAACACATGTGGAACCCTGGGGTGGGGAAGAACACAGTTTGCATGTATGTGCTATTTGGCATAAAGAAGAAGCATATATTGTTTCTCCACCCTCAATTTCCCCCTCCAAAAGCCGGGGGGGAAGGGGTTTGTTAAAAGGGGGGGAAAAGCTGCTGAATTTTCCTTCACGCATTTGTGTGTAATGTTTAGCTATGTGTTAGAGGAATATTGACACACAAGGAATGAACTAATGCCCAAAGTATTTAGTTGTTTTTTTTAAAAAAAACCAACACATTGATGTTTAACCAATGATTTCTTGCATGCATGAAGAGATTGAGGTTTGCAAAGAAAACACCCACAATTTCACCTCCTTCTTTTGAAAGGAAGAGGCTAAATTTACATCTCTATGTTTTGGAATCTGACTGTTCGTTCTGTTGGTATTTCCTTTCAAAAACTTTTCATAGCTTAGATTCCTATCAAAGGAAGCTGTATCCACAGGTATAGATAATATATGGAGATTGAAACAAGACTCTCAGCAGCTGCTCTTGTCTCCATTTTCCTCACCGTAAGTATGGCATGAACAAGACTGAAACTAAAAAGGCTAATACACACTTCAAATGAAATGTTGGCTGGAAAGCAACTGGATGGGTGGTAGACCTTATTTTGCCACATAAATAGAACTGGGAATTGGGAAAGCATTCCATTCAGCCCACATTGCAAAGGTGTAGTCCTATTATTTCTGGACAAAATATGAAAGTGCTTTGAGCTGCGTTCACCAGGGAAATAAGAGAACTAATAGTCCTCCAAAGTTTTCAGTGCTATATGCAACAAAATAATTGTGTGGTAGGCCTCTGTTTCTGTTACTATGCATAGCTGAAAGTAGTCAAGCATGACATACTGAAGTATTCAAAAGTAGGATCACCCTCAGTGTAAGTCCCATTCCCCAATGTTATACCCAAATTAGTGGGATTTATGCTGCTGGATCAATGTATGACTGAAAACCTGTGGCTTACATATTTGACAGACAACAGTTCTGAAACAATCAGGTTCACTGAAATTATCTTCTAGTAAACTGTATGAAATATTCTGTTAAAAAAAGTTTAACATGGTACAAGAGAGATCAGCTGTGATGTTGCTTCCTGAAGAGGGCCCAGGGTGACATCATGGTTTCAGAGACACTCTGGGAATTCCACCAGTCTCTACAGAGTTGTGTAGAGGTTAGAGTTTTGGACTAGGATCTGGAAAACCCACATTTGAATACACAATGGCTGAGGACAGACTGGCAATCTGCCCCGGGAGAGCTCCACTTGGGAAGTGGAGGAAGGGAGCCCATTCAGACATCCGCAGCTGTCCCTCGGCTCCCTTCTGCACTTATGCGCTTTGAAGCCAGTTTCCTCTTGCTGTAGAAGGACATGGAGAAACCGGTGTCCAGGGGCTGTCTTCCGCATGCCTCCTGCTTTCAGGCAGTGTGAACCGGAAGAAGACGGGATTCAAGCGGAGGCGGCTGTGTGAATGTGCCGTTTCAGCAATTTGCGCATGGGTGCTCATGTGCACATTGCCAAAACAGCCCTGCCACAAGCTGCGGAGGCTGGCCCACCTGGGGCCGCTCCGCAGCAGTCTGAATGCTCCGTAACAGCTTGCACAATACATTGGCCAGTGTGAATGGCTAGCCCCAGGGAATTTCCCCCCCACAGCTTTTGCCTCCGGATTCCTCCCGCTCCAGATTGCCAGTCTGTCCTTGGCCAATATTCCATGAAAGCTCACTGATAAGTGAACTTGGGCCAGTCACACATTCTCAGCTGGACCTACTTCTCAGGGCTGTTATGAAGATAAAATGAAGGAGGAGAGAGTGATGTAAGCTGCTTTGGGTCCCCATTGGGAAGAAAGGTGGAATATAAAATAAACAAACAAATAAATATAGTAACAAACTTTCTAGAGCATTGATGATGCTGTGATGTTGCTCCCAAATACCCAGAAGTCGCTTCCAAACACCACACAGAAGTGACATCGTTGCATCGGCCATGTTGGGGGTGATGCTCTGCTTTTTGGGCAGACTTTATGGTTAAAATTGGGCTTACACATGACGTCAGTGCATTGGGGATGTTGCCATGCACCGTTGTTGTTCGGGGGTGGGGCTGTTTGGGGGTGGGCCAGCTGGCCGGTGGTTGGCAGAAGCCCCAAAAATCAGGGGTCTGGGAACCCTAGTATGGTTTCAGAGACCAACTCTGGGACATTTCCTGCAAGTAGTGTTGCCAGCCCTGGGTTGGGGAATTCCTGGAGATTTTGGAGGTAGAACCTGGGAAAATGGGGTTTGGGGAAGAGAGAGACTTCAGCAGGGTATAATGCCATGGAGACCAACTTCCAAAACAGCCATTTTCTCAAGGAGAACTGATCTCTGTTATTTGGAGACCAGTTATAATTCTGTAAGATCTCCAGCCACCACGTGGATGTTAACAACTCTACTTATAAGATAAGGTATGTTGATGGCTTATTTTGTACAAGGGTAATGTGGAGGTCAGCATCATATGTAGACATCTCTAACTCCACTGATCCTGTTATGTCTAAAGCCAATCCAGGGAACCAATCACAGAGTCCTGCTTAGGTCCAATGAGACTGCATGTAAATAGTTACAATGTATATAGTTAGCTGTTGAAACCCTATAAATTGAGTGCCGCTCTTGCTAGAGCTGTCCCAGAGCTGAATGATGTCTGAAATAAAAGCTTGCATTTGATTCGTCTCCTGACTTCAATACTTAAAAGATCCTAAGGATACAGGTTCCTGTTTACCACTGCATTTGAGACGGCCTGTTAAGTATGCAATCCAGTTAAGCAAAATAATCCCAAACTGGAACTGAACCTCTTGCCCTCATCTTCATAGTATAACAGGCCTTCTATATTAATTTCATTAAAATACTAGGTAGGATCCAAGCAAGCTTTTACACTGACAAAAGGCACACCTTTATACTGAATTAATAAAGGATGGAGCTTTATAAATGTTGTTGCTTTCTTTAATAGAATTTATGGATATATTTCTGTTTTGCCTCAAGATGGTTATACATTAAAACTGAATATAAAAGGACTCTTGTAAATGGATTAAAACATTAAGCTACACCTCTAAAATTCGGAGGTATGTTCCCAAGTTTTGGAAAATCCAAGATTTCTTCCACATTTATATTTACTAAATCATTAAATCTATCCTTGTAAAATTTAGTTAAATCATTTGAAGAATAACTATATTCTGAAACTTCAGGAGGCTGAGTGGAGAAGTAAACAGTCTGGGATTTCATTTAGCTTCTATGAGACAAATTTCAATGCATAAATATTATATGTATCTTCTTCCCACGGCTGCCAGTCCCCCAGTGGTTCCTAGAGAGGTATGACATCACTTTTGAGGGTTTCCCAGAAGTAACATCACACCATCACTGACCGCCGCCATCCATGACCCTGCTCTCCATCTTCTGCTGGTTGCCAGAGCAGGCCCAGCAACCTGACTTCTTCCTCCTCTTATATAAGTAAGATACAGGAAGGCATAAACATGCAGATGTAAACAGAAACCATGTCACCAGTTCACAGCAGAAAAGAGACAAATATCATTTACAGAAGCTACTCAGGCCTATATGACACAGTTTATTATTTTAACTGAAGCCACAAACTCAGTTAAGATTACAGCTAGTCACTTAAACATATGTCATAATAGTTTTAGTTCAAGGCATTGGCCTTTAATGTATTGTGGTACGGTACAAATATCATACAATGAAGTTCAAATACAATTTTTGTAAACTGGCTGACACAGTAGTGTTCTCCAGTGTTAATTCTGTATGATAAGGCATTTTCCTAAATAAAAAGTTAGTGATGCACACTTCAGTTTCCTAAGGTGTATTCATATTATCTGACAAACATATAAAATTGTAGTGCAAGGTATTACAGAGTACATTGGCTGCACAAATATTTGATAACAAAACGTTTTATATGAGAGCAGGTAATGCAAAAAGCTGTTTTGGGTGGTATCAACAGCAGCTTTGTATGGACGACACTGGAGGACATAGCACCATAATACTTAGCAGTGTTGTTTTTCTTTGCTGGAGTACAGTTCAGCTTTGCTGACTGCATTGACAGAATAATGGAGGAACTCATAAGAGGGTTTTGGGTTATGTCCAGGTCCACCAAAGGGGCTTATAATCAGACATGTATTCAAAGTTCCCCACTGGAAATTAAATATTCAAGGGCATAGGGCCTCCAGAAACTGCAGCACACAGGGAGAGAGGGCTTATGCCTTTCCCCTGTATGGTTTTCTTGACTTGAAACTGCGCCATTTGTCCCATGGAGATACATATGCATTGATAGGGTACACACAGGTTACCCCAGTGGGCAAATAGCACCCCAACCTAATCAGGAAAATAGCTTGGGAAATCATAAGCCCTCTCTCCCCATGTGTTTCATTGTCCTCATCTGAATCAGATACCCAAACAACTAGAGACTTGGTTTCTAGTGGAGAACCTGCAAAACATGTCTGGTCGAAAATCCTTGTGATAGAACTGGACATACCCTGAGGAATTTGTAATCTGTAAAAGACTTCAGAATAAAGAAACAAAGAGGGTGAAGGGATTTGGAATACATATGACATGCCTAAAATAATTCCACATGTTTACAAGATGGACAGCGTTGTGGGTAGGTGTGTGTATGAAAATGAGTGTGTGTGTGTGTGTGTGTAGTTTGGGAAAAGAGAAATCTGCTATGATTTAGGTTTCAGTTGGTATCAGAAGGAGTTCTACTGTAGAATGGTTGACTAGTAGAAAACATTGCTGAGAGCATTAGGGGAATTTCCTTTGCTAGAGATTGTAAAGAAAAAGTCATGAAGCTGCTGTACAGAATTGGCCAGTCCTGGGGGCACGTGTGTCAGACCTAAAGTGCAAAGTATGAGCCAGTTCCACTCCAGTGTACCAGCAGGAGGGCAAATCTGATTTCATGCCACAGTGTGTAAGCACATGGACCCTTCTGTTTCTGTCTAGAATAGCCACAAACTACCGCAGCTCATAGAATATATGGTGCATGTAATACAGGGCAGCCATTTATGTTTTAATTCAACAAATCCTACCAGGGCAGCAGGACTGAGCCTACTGGCTTTTAAGATGCTCCCCAAAGTAATATTTATGTATTATTTTAAATCTACAGACACCTAGAAAATTTCAGTCTTTCTCTCTTTTATCATTCATTATCCTTGATGTCAGATTTAAAATATTTATCATATGTTAGAATTTCGCTGAAACACTGACATTTGGTATAATGTTTAGTAAGACAATTGCTCTGATTTTTTAAAAAATGAGTTGTGCTATTTAATGCTGTTATGTTTACAGTACAAAATATAAAATTTTACATGATGAATTGTACAATGCATTTTGCATTATAATATGCACTTGCCACACAATTATAAGGATGTAAATTGTCAGCTCCAGTTAAGTTTATTCTGGACATGGATTGATGTAGAAGAAGTAATACCTGCACACAATGCATGAGATATACTTGCTAACCCATATATACAATATGTGTTTTTATAAATACAGGGGAAATAATTATATACATTTATGTATATATCTAATTATTCAGTTGGGTATAAACCTCTTCAGCTGGTGGTAGGTGGAAACTGCCATCAAGTCACAGCTGACTTATGGTAACCCCATAAGGTTTTCAAGGTAAGACAGGTTCAGAGGTCTCTGCATCTGTGTAGCAGCAACCCTGGACTTCCTTGGTGGCCTCCCATCCAAGTACTAACCAGGACTGACCTTGCTTAGCTTCTGAGCTGTGACAAGATCAGGCTAGCCTGGTCCATCAAGGTCAGGGTGTTCTGTTGGTACCCACACACACATATTCAGTGTTCCAACAGTTAGACTAAACACATAATAGATTTTAAGAGAAATACATTTTCCTTTTGATGTCTCAACTTCAATTCAGTTATAAATCAGGAAAACTAAGGTAAGTGATTCTGCAAAACTAGCAAAAGTTCAGTATTCCAGGGGTATTATAGTTCAGGATTTCCATATACAAAACTGAGACTTTAGTTTCAATGATCAACACCAGATTTGCTGTCCTTTATATATTGTTCCCCTGACTCCAGTGTAATAGACACAAGAATTTATTTCTGAATTACAGATAATGGAATTAATAGAACTGATGTACTCAGTTCCAGTACCTTTCCCTGCATTTTTTTTTACATTCCGGAAGGACTAAGTATACAAATTTATATACAAAGCACTAAGGAAAACCAAAGCATTAGAAGTTATTTGTGAATGCTAGAACACTGATATTTTGCAATAACAAGTATACAAAACAAATTAAAATTTGAGCATGGGAGGAAAGGCTCATTAAACCCCTTTCTTGACAGTGCCATGTGTTGGAAAAAATACACTGATAATTTGATCTATATAAATAAACTGCGGCCATTAAATTTCTAGATTTTTTACTGAATCTTGCAGCCTCAATCATTGGAGGGTTTTTCATATATTTTTTCTTGGCATCATTAATATGAGGAAAACTGAGATGCTTGTTTTGTGGAAAGCTGTCAGTAGAATGATCAATGCAGAATTCTTCACAGCATTAAATCAGTGACTGAGTTTTCCTTATATGCCCACTAGTATTTAATGCCCAATCCTGCTGCCAGTGAAGCCAGTTTCTTCAGCTTTTTCACAATGTATATATGCGTAATAGCTTTGGTGCAGTGGTGGTAGTTTTCATGTCTTGTGGCAATTTCTTAAAAATCCTTGAACATTTCAAATGTCTGAAGCCATTAGTAGTTAGTTGTAACTAAGAGAATGGAGCAACAGGTTGACACAGAAGTGACTCAAGGGTCTTTCACTAAAATAGTTCAGAATAGAATATGGTTTGTCCTGTTTGTGGCAGTCCTCAGACTGACTTTGTCAGATTTGTACCACTTATACTGTATTTAAATCAGTGTCTCCAGATTACTGCAGAGTAAGTGGCACAGACATGGAGATTTACAAACCGACATATGGGAGCTCACTTCCTAAGTGCCCTCTTAACGTTTTATGTCGTTTCAGTACTTGAAGTTCAGTGGCAGTATCTGATCCAGAATTCCATGTTTTTCTACATTTGTCTGTTATTTTCAAAATAGGTATGCAAGAACTAGCACAGTTTTCTTTGGAGGAATTAGCAGAAAGTTTTCCTAATTTCTCCTAATTTCCATGTCACTTAGTTCTACTGAGGCCAGTAGAACTTATTAGAAGAGATGAATACATGCTTTTATGAAGGAAATCTGGTAGTTCTCTTCTTGGGACAGCAAAGTAATCTAGAAACCTCAGGTGTATATTTATGTGTTACATTACTCTTTAAAACATTTGCTAAGGAATATTCCTCTTGAGTCCAAAATCCAAAGGCTTTCTTACTTTATGTATGAAATGGATTTGAGAACTGTGAATTCCAAGTCCATTCCCAGCCTTCTTGAAATCACATCAATGAAGATGTATAGTTAGTTCCTAGCCAGCTGTATGGTGGGATATGAATACAATAAGACTTATCATCTAGTTGTAGTGCCATGTTTAGCCTTCCCAATGGCAGCTTTTCTGCCCCTGGAAATGGTTTGTCTTAATACCACTACAAATGGCTTCAGCGTGAGCAGGCTGCATTCAGGAATGTTACTTTTGCTGATGCAAATAAATCAAAATTGCCCTAGGCATGATTTTAATGGCATGGTTGCCAATAAAACAGAAAATTGTTTGAGTGCCTGACTGTATGGAAAACATTTGCAGGGAAACATTTGCAATCCTAAGGACACTTTCCTAGTAGTAAGTCCCATATAACAGACCTAAGTAGGATTCTGAATAGCCCTTCTTAGGTTCAGGTGGGTAGCTGTGTTTATGATTATACACAGTGCATGGAGCTCAAACCACTCTTAGCCATCCACTCATTTTAAAAGAGGTTGGTTAATTGCCAGCGGTTAACATCTGCGTGAACCATAGTTGAAATATTTCACCCAGAGAGCAATCCTAAGCAACTCTACTCATTATCCTACTTCTATTCAATAGGGTCAGGGGCGAAGAGTTTTTTAAATTCGGGGGGGGGGGGCTCTTTAGCCTACTTCTATTCAATAGGGTCAGGGGTGTAGAGTTTTTAAAATTCTGGGGGGGGGCTCTTCAGTGCGTGCACAAAGCCCGCGTGGTCACTGGATAATGTTCTCCCCCCCAGGAAGCCGCCGTGCCTCCCCGGGCCCTTCCGAGGCCTGCCAGTTGCTGCTGCCGGTGCCTCTCTCCCCCCCCGCCCTGGCCACTCCTTCCCTCTTTTCCAGGCGAAATGCCCGGCGTGGTGGCGTCACCCGGAAGTGACGTGATCATGCTGGGCACGTTGCCAGGGTGACGCTCTGGCAATCGCCCTAAAACTCTATGGTGCCATAGAGTTTCAGGGCAATTGCTAGAGCGTTGCCCTGGCAACGTGCCCAGCATGATGGTGTTACTTCTGGGTGATGCCACCACACCGGGCATTTTGCCTGGAAAAG
Source organism: Lepidodactylus listeri (assembly GCA_029233225.1). Taxonomy (NCBI): domain Eukaryota; kingdom Metazoa; phylum Chordata; class Lepidosauria; order Squamata; family Gekkonidae; genus Lepidodactylus; species Lepidodactylus listeri. Next base: position 107,787,010 of record JARCFY010000001.1, on the reverse strand, counting down.
AGGGAGGGAGAGAGAGAGGAAAGGACGGAGGAGTGGCCAGGCTGGGGAGGCGAGAGGCACCAGCAGCAGCGGCTGGTGGGCCTCAGAAGGGCCCGGGGAGGCGTGGCGGCAAGGTGCGGTGGCAGGTGCTCCGTTTTGCCAGGGGTGGCTGAGCTCCCCTGGGAAATTTCAGGGGTGGCTCGAGCCCTCGACCCCCCCGTAATCTACGCCTATGAATAGGGTTACTACTGGGACAGCATTCCTAGGATGGCACTGGCAGTGTCCTATGGTCTCCATTCCAGCTATAACTATGCTGGCTAAAGTAGCATCGGAAGGAAGCCTCAGATAGCATGAGCATCCACCAGGGCAGAATAATGAAGTGGCTTTTAGGAGAGTGCTCTTAGAAGTGCTTAAAATATCTCTGATTATATCCTGTAAATATAAGTAGAAGTTTTGTGAATGTATTGCAATGTAGGTTTGTTTTTTAAAAAGGAAAAATATAGTTGAAAAATATGGGTAAATATACAGATACATACATATTTATGTATGCATATGCTTTCTGTATCTTTATAGATTTGACACAGCCACACTTCCATACACCCAAATATCTTTATTCATCCTAGATTTCAAACTCACACGTGCATGCACCACATTCACATACACAAACATTCCATAATAAAAATCAAATGAAAAACAATATAAAAGCAACCAGTGCTGTGCATTGGTAAATTCACATAGTACTTTCCATTCATATATAAGACATAAATTAAGAAAGAGAAAGAGAAGAAGAGAAAGAAGTTATAGCAAAACATTTTAAATATAGAAGAATTTCCACAATTGGCATTCCATGTTAAATAAGAATAAATAAATTCATTACATCCGTTCACATACCAATTTGTAAAAACAATAAATTATTTATTTTTCAGTGCTATGTTGCTTTTTATGTTTTTAAATTTTAATTTATATATTTTTTTACATCTGTGATCATCCACTCCTCCCCCCGCCCCCCGGGATAAACTATTTCCACAGGAAGATAATTATATCAGACCATGCTGAATAGATCTTGGTTGTAATCTTCAAACCACTTCTTCTCAGTGTGCCTTCTTGATTACAAGGAGAGCAAGCAGTTTTGGGATTACAAGTTGGTTTTCTAATATAAACAGTGTCAGAAAGCTAGCTTTTATTGCTAGGGCTAATGGGAATGGCCCCACCCCCAATCCAGAGATGCTCAGAACCATACCTCCAGTTAGTAGAATATTCTGAGAATTTATAAGTAACCAAGCAGAGAATTAGATGACCTGGAAGTAAATCTTTGGGATTGGCCTGTCTCAAAAATAGACAGAAATTATAAAGTACCATAATTGGCACCAGTTTCACTTTAGGTGAGTGCACAAACCAATATGGCCAGAACGAGAATAGTAACAGAAAAGACAAGTACTGGATGGAGGTTACAGAAAGGACCAGAACACATAGGCCACTTTCATTTTCCCGTGTTTGGTTCTTACCAAAATTACTTTCGATTAGTACATCTGTCATACCAGTTCCACAATCATGCTACAGTTATGAAACCACAAAATTAACATTTTTATGCTTTCATTTGAGTTTTGGCTAATTTATACCTGATATGGAGTTTAGACCTTTATGTATACAATCCCTGTATTTAGCCTCGGCTTCAGCTGCTTCTCCTTTTTGAGTTCTCCTTTTCTTTTACTTATCATGTTCCATCTATCACATACTCCCCACCCCTCCCCTGGATCATGTTTTGTCAAAAGCTTTTCAAACTGTTGTGGGAGGGAAATGGATTCACTGCTAACCCCATTTATTTTAAACACCTTATCATTCTGTTCACAGGGAACTGGTAGAGACAAATTGAAATGAGAATATTAAGCATAAAGATTGTGCCAAATAAGAATTATTCTTGATGATGTGTAAAAAGAATGGATTGGCATCACTTTGGAGGCTAATTCCACCAATTTTTTAAAAACCTCAATGCTCCCCTTCCCCTTTCTGTCAGGAGGCGAAGAAAGACCTTCCCCTTTTCTCTTCCAGAAGATGAAATCTCCTTTTTCATGCACATAAAATGGTGTTTGGTGGTGGTGGTGGTGGGGGTTTGGAATTGCTACAGAGATACAAGACAGTTGCTACTTAGTCTGCGTGTATTAAATTGATAGTTATCTCAGTTGCATTAACACAGATGGAATGATCCTCTAGCAAACAGATCCAAGAAGGTGATCTAGGAGCTGGAGTGTCTTCTGGTAACCAAACACTCTTAAATTAACCACATTACTTAGGTTCTCCTGAATTTAACTATAAGCTTTCAAGGTATGTCTGTATAGAAGTCATGGAATTCCAAGTCTTGTTACTGGGAAGTTGCCACCACAGCACAAGGATCTTCACAGCATGACTGAAGATAAGCTGTGTGCAAGCAAGCATTTTTAAACAAGATGTTAATTTTTAAAAAGTGTCCGAGTAAGCAGAGTTTCTGCCTGAAATTATACATAACTTCATTCCCTGACATTTTGTGGTTGGCTCCTGTGGCAGCCATTTTATGATTGGCACTGCCTTCTGTGACAGCCATTTTGTGGTGGTTTCTGCCTCCTGCATCAGCCATTTTGTAATGGGGCACACCAGCCTGTGTCAGAATTCCAAAGGTGTCTGCAAGCTCAAAAAGTTTGGCAACCCCAAATATACATTTCACTAAAATCTGTAACTAAATGGAAATTCAAGAAGTTATAATTACCTGTACTTACATAGCTTCAGTATTTGTATAAGGCACTGAGGAGAGGTGCAACTTATTTTCATTCGTTTTATATACCCATATATAATATTTATCCATATTACAAAAAACATGATCCACAAGTTAATTTCTCTAGACTTCCTGTGAGGTATTTATTGGATATTTTTCTAAAATGGAAAGCTCCTTTGCCTGTCAGCTGAGGGGAAAATCCTTTTGCACTGTGGCAGCACTGGCTATAACTATGACATCGCAATGTGGTTTAACTTATTTGTGGCTACTGATGTAAAAAAAATGCAAAATCCCCAAATTTGTTTTCTTTTGCTCTAAAGAATTAGTCAGCAACAACATGAAATTGTGCATGGATATCTCCCTCCATTCAGTCATGGAACCTTTGATTTACATTCCATTCATTTCAGTGGAAGGATCCAATCCACTTGTTCAAAAGAATGCATACCCCAATTGGTTCCTGCTATTGAAATAATGGGCAGCTTGTGCACACAAGTTAACAGTGTACAAATCTGAGCATCTGCAGATCTTTGGATTAGGGTGTTCTTGCTGGTGAATAGCATACCAGAATTAGAAGTATCGCCAAATACATTAACAATGCAATACTAAGCAGAATTTAGTTCAATGGGCATGAAAAGGGTAAACTCTACTTAAAATTGCAGAGTAAATTACTTACGTGTTTTAGCTTTTAGTTTCTCCATTAAATAATGAATACATTATATGTTGTTAGATTTACAGAGGACGCCACAATGAAACTAATAGAGAAAGAAGATGTGAGCAGGTTTCAAACTATTTGCATTATTGGCCAGTTAGGACATGAGCCACTGACTTGCCACATCTTCTTCTTACCATCCTTCTCCTGTGAATGATGGAATTTCCAAGTGTGAAATTCTTTTTCACCAATCCTCTTTCCATTGGCCTCCATAACATTCAGAAAAGCTGCACATGCCCAAAAGTTAATGAGGGTCATGTACTAAACTCTGTCCTTGATCATTTCTTTCCCCCTACATTGCTAATAGAGAATAGAGTATGCCCTTTTTATTTGTTTTATTAAAGAAACATACTGGCAGCTATTTTTTTCTTGCTGCAGAAGTGCCCACAAATCAAAAAATTCCTGTGAGAAAGGCATTAATATAGAAATTAATTCACTGTCAGGAAATTCCTAGAATGGAAATGTATCTCCTGTTGTCAAAAATGTATTAAATCTTTTTTTTAAAAAAAGCAGCAAACTCTTAATTTTCCAGTAAAAGATCTACAGCCATGTTTTTAAAAGATGAAAGAGTCCCTCATGGCTGCAGATAAACTTTGGTCAATCACTTGTGTCATACAAAAAGGCTGCTGGTCTTTTGAAAGAAGGTCAAGTGATATAAAGTGACATACCAAAGGAAAAGTATTTACAAATAGCATATTATGGTATCATGGGCAATTATGACATGTTGTCTAAAGATATACTGTGTTAAAGATAGGTGAGAAAAGGGAGATGATTCTGTAACCTTCAGATAACCCATGATCACCATTTCACTGGTTTATCCTCTTCTTAATTGCAGATACAGAGGGCTTTTGGCAACGAATGCTTAGTTTCTTCAACATATTAATATCACCTTGCGATCACTCAGAGCAGTAAATATCTTCATTTGGTCCAAACAGGCAGATTCTGCCCATAACTTCAGACGATATGAAAGTATACTGATGTTGGGTTTTCTCTGTGCCTGAGTAGACCATATGTCAGTCTGTTGACTATGACTTAATGACACTCTTTCTTAACAAGCACACAATCACAGGTTAACATTTTGTAAGCAAGCACTGCTTGAATGCTGAAGGTCTCTGAGACAGAAGACATCCTTTTGCTAATTTTCCATTTCCATCTTTGCACTGGACAGTTCTTGTGTGCCAGCCCGTGTCACATGTTCGAGAACAAGAAAGCCACGGTCCAGTCACCCACTGGGGCTGGATGAGTGATGGTATCAGTTTGTTACTGCTGCTGTTGCTTGGAACAGAGTTTGTGATTTGTTCTTGTTTCTTTGGCACATAGAAGCTGTAGCGGACATCCACTAGTTTAGCTGGGTCAGTAGCAAGAATCTGTACTATAAGGGACTCCTTTGTGCCTGTATGTCCCATTGCATGCAAGAAATCATCTTTGTGACTCCAGCCACTGTAGTTCATGACAGTTCCATTGAGGTCAATGATCGTCTCCGAAGTTGAGATCATGTACTTTCCATTGACAAGGTACTCACCATTTTTCTTTTTCAGGGCCAAATAGGCTGTGAATCTGCTCTGGTCTTTTACTTTGAACTGTCGAACTTTGATGTGTGTTGCTCCTTCAGGTATTTTCACAATATCTGTGTAGCCTTTACTACAAAAGGAGAAATAACATGTTAACGAGGAACAACTGACTACCCTTTTAAAACACAGTGATATAAGAGGAAGAACAGCACAAACTGGGGGCATGTTCTTTAAATTGTTTCACTGTAATTTCATTTCATAATTTCAGAAAAGGCAAGATTATTGTTTTCACAAAATTTGGAGACTCTGTATATTGTTTGATGACTTCATCTTGGGAATATTGTCTCAGGTTCAGTAATACTGAAAGCAATCATAGGTCTGGCTTTGGATGTCTATAATCCACTGGAATCAACAGAGGTAGACCTGGCCTCTGAAATTATATCAGTCGTACACTGGTATTAATGGGTGGTAGACCTGGAAGCCAGGTCTACCATCCACCAAAAACAGTGAAACTCAAAACAATCATGATATTCCCAATATTTCAGGGGAGGTGATTTTCAGAAATATCAAAATACTAGTGGGGACCTGCAAGAGACTTGCATGAGCTGCTATCCCATACCTCCCACATTTGCTTCTTCTCCTCTCGCTCTATTTCTCTGTCCCTCACTCTTCCTCTCTCCCACCACCTGTTCTCTTTCTCTCTCCTTCATTCCTGCCACTTCTTCTCTCTTTCTGCCCCCAATCACTCTTTCTCTCTCTTTCTGCCTCCATCACTCTCCAAGTCACCCACCTGCTTCTCCCTGCACAACAGCAGTGGCAGCTCTCCAGGAATCACCACAGATCTCCCAACTACAGAGATCAGTTCCCATAGAACCACAGAATCATAGAGTTGGAAGGGACCTCCAGGGTCATCTAACTCCCTGCACAATGCAGGGAATTCACAAATACCCCCACCCCCCACACAGTGACCCCCTGCTCCATCCCCAGAAGATGACAAAAAACCTCCAGGATCACTGGCCAAACTGACCTGGAGAAAAATTGCCGCCTGACCCCTAAGAGGCGATTAGCATTTCCCTTGGCATGTAAGAAAGGGCCATGAGAACTAAGCACTGATGCAACCCTTCCTGCCCTCTCTCATGATCTGGTTAAGTTCACAGAATCAGCATTGCTGTCAGATGGCCATCTAGCCTCTGTTTAAAAAGCTCCAAAGAAGGAAAGCCCACCACTTCCCAAGGAAGCCTGTTCTACTAAGGAACCACTCTATCAGGAAGTTCTTCCTGACGTTTATCCGAAAACTCTTTTGATTTAATTTCAACCGGTTGGTTCTGGTCCAACCTTCTGGGGCAACAGAAAACAACCCCACACCATCCTCTATGTGACAGTCCTTCAAATACTTGAAGATGGTTATCATATCACCTCTCAGTTGTTTCCTCTCCTGGCTAAACATATTCAGCTTGTTCAGCTTTTCCTTATTGGACTTGGTCTCCAGACCCCTCACCATCTTTGTTGCCCTCCTCTGGACACATTCCAGCTTGTCTTTAACTTGTGGTGCCCAAAACTGAACACAATACTCTAGCTGAGGTCTAACCAGAGCAGAGAAAAGTGATACTTCTGTTGATACAGCCTAAAATCTCATTTGCCTTTTTAGCTACCACATCACACTGCTGACTCATATTCAATGTATGGTCCACTAACACCCCTAGATCCTTTTTGCACATACTACTGGCAAGGAAAGTCTTCCCCAACCTATAATTATGCATTTGATTTTTCCTACCTATATGCAGAACTTCACATTTATTCCCATTAAAATTCATTTTGTTTTAGCCCAGTTTTCCAGCCTGTCAAGATCATTCTGTATCCTGACCCTCTTTTACCGTGTTTGCTACCCCTCCCAATTTAGTATCACCTGCAAATTTAATGAGTATTCCCTCTATCCCTTTATCCAAATCACTGATAAAGATGTTAAACAAAATAGGTCCCAGCACTCCACTAGTCACTTCTCTCTAAGAGGATAAGGAACCATTCACAAGCACTCTTTGGGTGCGATCTGTCAACCAGTTACAGATCCATCTAACAGTCATAGGATCCAAACCACATTTTACCAATTTGTCAACAAGGATATTATGTGGAACCTTATCAAAAGCCTTACTGAGGAGGTTAGGGTTGACAGAAAGTCCTGGAGATTTGGGGATGGAGCCTGGAGAGGACAGGGACCTCAGTGGGGTACAATGCCACAGAGTCCACCTTCCAAAGCATCTGTTTTCTCATGAGGAACTGGCCTGTAGTCTGGAGATGAGCTGTAATCTCCTGAGTCCAGTACTCTTCACCTGGGAATTCCCAGGATCCACTGGAGGCTGGCATCTCTACTAGGGATAGGTATGAACCTCACCCTGAAGCTAATTTCATCATGAACTTGGCTGGTTTGTGATTCATGAGGCCCTCCAAAGCTTGACAGGCAGCTCTGGCTGCCAACAGGAGAGCTCCCATTCTGCTCTATAGGAGCAAAATGAATATATACCTGCAGCTTACATACAGCTCTTTTTACTTGACAGCAAGCAGTTAGGCAGCGAGGGATTTAATTGTTAGAGGCAGAGAGGGAAGGAGTGCTGTGAACAGTATTGGCACCAGCCCCCCCAAACCCGGTCAACAGGGGGAGGCAGGCAGGTGACCACCTCCCGGGCCCGAGGAGAAGGGTTCGCCATCCCCAGAATCCAACTTCACAACTGGGTGGCTGCCTCCCAGGCACAAGAGGGAGTGTCGTGGGTCACCCCAAAACTCGGTCAGCAGGAGGAGGTGGGTGGGTGACTGCCTCCTGGGCTGGAGAGGAAGGATTGCCTATCTGCAGCAGCGATGTCTACAATGAGGAGGCAGGCAGTACTTGTCCCCCCACAACCAATCCTCACCAAACTTGGGCGGCAGGTAGAGGGGCAGCCTGGAGGTCTGCTGTGAGTTTGATGCTTCTAGTTTGCAGGGAGTCCATTCAACACACTCCTGAACCTGCGGCTGTAATTTCACCAGACAGCAATTTCCCAGGGTCACCTGCTTTCAAGGGCTGCTACTCGGCCCCCCACAGCCAATCCTCACCAAACCTGGAGGGCAGATAGAGTGGCATCCCAGGGAGGTCCTCTGTAAGCTTGATGCCTCTAACTTGCAGGGGGTCCGTTCGACATACTCCTGAACCTGCAGCTGTGATTTCCTGAGAGGGCACTTTCCTGTGATTTCCTGCTGAGAGGGCACTTTCCTGCACTTTCCTAAATCCAACCCTCACGAAACTTGGAGGACTGATGGAGGACAGTGAACTGGATACCTGCTTCAAGTTTAGTGCCTCTAGGCCACGGAGGGCATTCTACCATGTCATGAATCAGTTCATTAAACAGGAAGGTTTGTGTAGATCCCTGGTTTGTAGATCCCCCATGAACCAGGACAAACCTCCATTTTCTCAGTCCATGCTTTTCTCAGTCTCTAATCCCTACTCTCTTCCTTTTTATCTGCACAACCCTGTGAAGTAGGTCAAGCTGAAATTATGTGACTGGTCCAAAATCATCCAGTCAGCTTCTATGGCAAGATGGGGATATGAACCTGGTTCTCTCAGACCCTATTTTGAAGCTCTAATTACTACACCACACTGGCTTTCTTGGGGTGGCTGCTGTTGTACAATAGCAAGCAACCAGACCAAGTTGAGTTATGCAAGTCAGGTGGTATCCAATCACTCAGAGGCTGCTGTATGGCCTAGGGTTGCCAGCCTCCAGATGGGTCCTGGAAATCCTCCAGAATTACAACTGAACTCCAGATGACAGATATCTGTCCTCCTGAAGAAAATGGCTGCTTTGGAGAGTGGACTCTATGGCATTATATCCCACTAGGGTTGTCAGCCTCCAGGGGGTAGCTGATGATCTCCTGAGATTACAACTGATCTCCAGGTGACAGAAATCAGTTCACCTGGAAAAAATGGTCACTTTGGAAGATGGACTCTATGGTATTATATCCCACTGAAGTCTTTCCCCTCCCCAAATTCTGCCTTCCTCAGCATCCACCACAAAATCTCTAGGAATTTCCCAACCTGGAGCTGGAAACCCTAGTCCAGCCTGGCCCAAATGAATTCTCCCTCAAAGCCCAAAATACCCCCCCTGCTTTTTTTACTTAAAAACCCTAGCCTGGAATACTGTGGTTGCCTAGCAAGAGCAACTGAGATAATCCATTTTTTTAAAGCTACAGGTGCTCCTTTTATCATTTTTGGATTTTTTAAACTCCTCAATGTTGGGAGTTTTTTAGATTTCACATTCCTCTACAAACCTGTGGCCTTTTCAGGTTTATAGAAAGATATGTCTTGCCCATTTACATCTCCAGTCCTGCACGGCTGAAGGAAATCCCGTCAGTGGAGATCCAATCCCATATATTTCATTAATTTTATAAATCCTTGTAGAGAATTTAATAAGATTCATCTTATGTGTCTATACAATTGCAACTGACCCAGTTTCTAGACAAAAATACTGACAAGAATCTAGAAGTCCAGTTGACATGTACGGGAAAGTTAATGAAAGTCCCAGAGTTATTTTAGCCTGGTTAAAGGGGGAATGATAGTGAAAAGGTGAACTGGGGAATATTTATATATGCACATAGAAGAATATTTATCATTGAACAAATAAAAAGCAGTTATGTTGAACTCTATAAAACCAATGTTTTCAAAGTCTATGTTCTTTATTAGAGGTTGCAGGATGTTTAGGATCCTTTTAATAGTGGGATAGTTTTCTACCATAGGAAAGCATATTAAAATCAACTGGAATGGAATATGTATGTTGTACCTTTACAACGAATATTATTAGTACTGAATACTACTGTTTACTATTAAACCTTTATATTTCTTAATTTGAGAAAAAAATCACAAGATATATTTGATGACAGTCTATAGCAGGTGTGGGCAAATGGCGGCCCTCGGGCCACATGCGGCCCGCCACAGAGTTTTTTGCGGCCCACCAAGACATGAAGATTAACAAGAGTAAATATAGATGCTCTTTGACAGACATTAACTTGCAGGCTGTGATGAGAATCTCAACAAGCAATCTCACTCCTGATTTAAAAAAAATGTAGAAAAGTGTGATAGGGTACATTTGTCTCATTAAACTGATTCTAAAATTAAATGTGCTTGCAGCTATAGACGATATGAAATCAGCACAATAAATTAATTGAATAAAACTACCACTATTTTATTTAATTTATATTTATTGATTTTTATGATACAATTTATAACTTTTCTGAAATGCAAAGTTAAGTAATGAATGCAATCATTTTAAAAGGTGCGGCCCTCCGCTAACCTCCGTTCCCACAAAGTGGCCCCCGAGCCAAAACAATTGCCCACCCCTGGTCTACAGCATTTCAATGGGGCCTAAACATAAATTTAGGTGGTGGAGCAAACCTGAGAAGAACTATAGTAGCTGTGGTTTTGCACTATGCTAGTGGGAACCAGGCCATCCTTGTGATCATCTGACTAAGTAGAGGGCTGGTTCAGCAATTTTGTTCTTTCCAAAAAGTGGAGTACTAAAGGGAATGTATGAACTGGGCCATACAACCTTGTATATCCCATAAATAAGATTTATCAGAAGCTCAGTTTTGTGGAACAATTATCACTGATGTTGTTAGAGGAGTGTTTCTCATCTCGTGAATACTTATCACTGAACAGTGAGAACCCTTTATAATGGTAAGTACCTTCTTAAAGGATCATATGGATTGCTTTTTAGAACACTTAGGCTCAAGACAGACATTCTACATTGTGGCTGAACACATTTGGTTGTATGCCAAGGCACTTAGAATATGTCTGTCTTCTCTTTTAATTTCCTTTGCTGTATGTACATGTTTTTTACAAAAAACTACTATTGCCACAAACAATTCTACTTGTAAAATCATGCTCACCATCAGATTCTTACCTCTTTTTATTAAATGTTCCCATAATTTTTGTGCAACTGGAGTTGTCTCCACCACAAATCCCACATTTATCAAACTGGAGCTTTGAGCCAATAATGCCATCACATCCCGTTCGCACACATTTTCCACGGACACAGACTGAATTACTATATGGACGACATTCTGTTCCATCAGTCACCTGTGTAATGAAGTCATTGTGGGTTAAAACTGGAGTTTTTAAGATTTACTGTTGTATGACTGGTTGGTGAACATATTTTATCATTATTGGTAACCAACTAAGTACTTTTCCATGTGGATCATTTATCCAGTTATCAAGGTTGAAATAATCCTTTTCTCATTTGCAAATGAGCAACTCAAGTACAGGGAATCTTCAAAAGTACAGGCATGGTATTAGATGGAGGGTGCTGGACCTCTCAGCAGTTTTTGATAGCTGGGACTGAGAGGCACTGTTCTGAAGGGGCTTAGGACCTATTTAAGAGTGGTTTTCAGAAGATAGTGCTGGGGAATTTCTGCTCACCTCCTTAGCCTTTGGCCAGTGGGGTTCTGCAAGGCTTTATTCTTGATCTCCATGTTTTTCAACATCTACATGAAACCGCTTGGTGAGGTCATCTGGAGATCAGGGCTGTGCTATCACTAGTATGTGGACTACACTCAGCTCTATCTTCTCCTTCTGGCAAATTCCTAGGAAGCTGCAGAAACCCTGAATAGAAACCTGGAGGCAGTTTTGGAGTAGATGCGGGCTAATAAACTGAAAGTGGTTAGGAGCATGGACTCTAATCTGGGAGAACCAGGTTTGATTCCCTACTCCTCCACATGCAGCTGCTGGTGTGACCTTGGGTCAGTCATAAGTTCTTTCAGAGCTGTTCTCTCAAGGGTAGTTCTCAAAAGAGCTCTCTCAGCTCCACCTACCTCACAGAGTGTCTGTTGTGGGGAGGGGAAGGGAAAGGAGACTGTAAGCTGCTCTGAGTCTCCTTTGGGTAGTGAAGGATGGGGTATAAATCCCTCCCCACCCCTTCCTCCTCCTTCTGCCTGACAAGATGACAAGATGGAAGTGCTACTGGTGAGTAGACAGAGTGACCCAGGATTTACTGTGTCACCCGTTTTGGATGGAATTGTACTCTCCTTGAAGGAATAGGCCTGTAGTCTGGGGTGCTCTTGGACCCAGGCCCACTACTGGATAAGTAGCTGTAATCTGTGGCTGGGAGAGCCTTTTACCGGCTTCAGCTGGTTAGCCACTTGCAGCACTTCCTGAGCAACAAAGATCTCTCACTGAGGTGCATGCCGTGGTTACATCTAGATTAGATTAGATTGCATTAGATTACTGTAATGTGTTCTGTGTGGGGCTGCCCTTGAAAGTGCTTGGAAACTTCAGCTGGTGCGGAATGCTGCACTTGGGATGTTGATTGGAGTGGTTTGTAGGAATGGCTAACAATCAGTTTCCAGGAGCAATGCAAGATGCTGGTGTTGATCTTTAAAGCCTTATACGGCTTGAGACCACAGTTCTCTCTAAGCTGTACTAGAGGGCACTGGCACACAAAATTTCAAAGGTGAGCTCAGAGGACTGCTGCTTCACCTCACAAACAATGGAGGATGTGGTCACCTTCTGGGGCCCATAGAATTGGACCCCCTGGTCCAATCTTTTTGAAACTTAAGAAGGTTTTTTGAGGAAAGGCACCAGCAGCTATACTGCAAATTTGGTGCTCCCCCCCCCAAAACAACCCCCCAAAGCCCCAGATACCCCTAGATCAATTCTCCATTATAGCCTTCTAGGAATAAGGCCCGTTACAGAAATAAATACAACAGGCTCTAGAAAGAGGCTCTGGGAGAGTGCCCCGGCCTTGGGCACTCACCGTCAGTTTGCTGTGGTGACCTCAGCAGGGTATAATGACACAGAGTCTACCATTATCTCCAGGGGAAGATCTCTGCCAACTGAAGAGCAGTTGTAATTCAGTGTGATCTCCATTCGTCCCCTGGGGATTGGCAACAATGGTTCCCCATGAGGGAACGGGTGGTTTGAAGGGTGGAGTCGATGGCACTGAACCTGTCTGAGGTCTCACCCTTGCTGAAACCTCACCCTTTCTAGGGTCCACCCCTCAAATCTCCAGGAATGTCCCCACCTGGAGTTGGCCACCCTACCTCCCAGCCAACTGTTAATGTATCGTTATCTGCCCCCTGGCTTCAGCTTTCTATCTCCTCCCCCTCCCCCCCAGACAGCAGTTGTAATTCTGAGTGATCTCCAGCCCCCACCTGGAGATTGGCAACAATGGTTCCCCATGAGGGACTCGCTGGCTTGGAGGGTGGCGTCTATGGCATTGTACCTGTCTGAGGTCCCACTCCTTTTCAAACCTCACTGTCTTCAGGCTCCACCCCTCAAGTCTCCAGGAATTTTCCACCTGGAGTTGGCAACCCTATCTCCTTTCCAGCCAATCATCAACCTCACTCTTCAAGTTTCCATCCCCCCCCCCCCCGCAGCCTCCACTGTGCTCTGAAGCCCTGACTGCTTTGTCACATTGGCTGTCATAAAGGGTCCATCTCAGCAGGGTATAAGGACATAGAGTCCACCATTTTCTCCAGAGGAACTGATCTCTGCTATCTGGAGAGCACTTGTAATTCTGAGTGGTTTCCAGCCCTTACCTGGAGATTGACAACCATACTTTCCCTGGAGGAAAAGTAGTCTTTCTCTGCAATGGGGACTGAAGCAGCTGACATCATTCTTCTCTCCCCCTTTTTGACTTGCACAACAACCCTGTGAGGTAGGTTAGGCTTAAAGTCTGTGACTGGCCTGAAATCACCCACTCAGAAAGAACCTGGGTCTAGCAGATCCTGCTCTAAAGCACTGACTGCTACACCTAGGGTAGCCTACCTCCAGGTGGAGCCTGAAGATCACCAGGTATTACAATGGAACTCCAGACAATAGATCTCCCCCCCTCCCTTGGAGAAAATGTCTGCTTTAGAGGGTGGCCTCTATGGCATTCTGTTCAGCTGGCCCCAATGAGTTTTCTCCAAAAGGCCATCATAGGTGTGGAAAGGGGCTTTCAGAGAAGCAAGCTTGGTTGCCTAGCAACGGGCACTGAGGAGAAAGTTGTCGGCTCTGATGATGGAATAGGGTTCTCAACCTCCAGGTGGGGCCTGGGGATCTCCCGCTTTTGCAATGACAGAGATCAGCTCCCCTGGAGAAAATGGCTGCTTTGGAGGGTGGACTCTGTGGCATTGTACCATGCTGAGGCCCCTCCTCTCCCCAAACCCCACCTTCTCCTAGATCCATCCCCAAAGTCTCCAGGGATTTTCCAACCCAGATCTGGCAACCCTGTGATGGAAATACCTGAAGATTTTGGGGGTGGATCCTTTGGAGGGCAGCATTTTTTTGGGGGGGGGGGGATAGAAGGACTCAGCAAGCTATAATGCCATAAGGTCTACCCTCCAAAGCAGCCAGTTTCTCCTGGGGAACTGATCTCTGTCATCTGGAGATCAATTGTAACAACGAGAGATCTCCAGGTCCCACCTGGAGATTGGCAACCCTAGATGAAAGTCAGCCACACAGCAGGGGGTTGAGGAGAGTGGTTTGATGGTTGCTGGCCCACCTCATTAGCCAGCCAGCCGTGGTGGAGCTAAGCAGGAGAGAGGGCCTGAAAAATTTCACACAGCCAATATGTTCCGTTTCAGGAACTCTTCAGTAATGGTTTCTGTCAGGCATTTTACACAGAACTGTATTAGTACCGGTTCCCTAACGGAACATATTGGCCCTTTCACACAGAAATGTGCCTGTCCCGTTGGGGAAACGTTCCTGAGCCGGTTTACCTTGAAACCTCCTCCCAAGGATTCTTCAGTTCCTGAAGCGCTACGGGGTGCTGTGTGAAATGCCCCCTATTTCTGACAGTTTATTCTGAGCACGCAAGCAGTGTGCGGGGGAGGGGGTTACGCTGAATGTCCATTGTCTTTTCACTGACAGAAGCAGGCCACTGAGGGGACAGTTAGACCCACCTGGCAGTGGGCGGAGAAGAAGAGTGGACCCAGCACCCAGTCAGTTCTTCCCCTTTGCTGGCTCCCTCCAGACTGAAGTCAGGACGCTGGCTGGTGGTTCTGTGGGCAGGACTGAGGCAAAGCAGGGAGAGAATGCAGCCAGTGGCCAGGGTCCCCCTTTTGAGTGGCAGTCCGTCCAGCCTATTGATTTTGGCGCCCCATGCAATCTTGCCCCTTGGAATCTTAAAAAGGTTTTATATAATAAGAAAGATGGGGCTCATTGACTATAATGGCCCCCGTAGGCTATAATTGAGTCAGGAAAAAAAAAAAGTGGGTTTTTTTGCTCACCCCATTATGCTTTTCAGTATGATCTGTAAGCTGCCTTGAGTCACAGGGGAAAATGGGATATAAATATTTGAATAATTAAGTAGTTTGGGCAGGTTGATAACATTTAAGCAACTTCCTGTTCATTAGGTTAGGCAGGGTTCTGACAGTGATTATTCCACCTCTGTTATATTTGACTGGCAATTTGTCTTATTTCACTAAAAAAACCTGAAGGAGACTACAAAAGCCCCCTCCCCAAGAGCTGGTATGTTTTCTAAGGGTCAGTGCAGGGCTACAGTCCAAGACCAGGTCTACCAATATAGTGGAAAGGGCAGATAGACCTGTTCTCTGGAGGCCAGTTCTATCCATATAGTGGAAAGGGGCAGGTAGACCTGATCTGCAGAGGCCTGGTCTAGCCCTGTGGAGGACAACATTATGTGTAATGAAATTTGACTTGATTCTATTTACTCTCATAATGTTTAAATTATTCTTAAAATATAGTTTAAAAGAATTCATTCTGAGATTTTTATAAGGTTATGGAAATAATCTTCTAAAAAAAAGTTAGGTGATTGTCAAATGTAGACTTGCTCACAACTTTAATGCTACTAGCCTTTTTCACTCACAAGGTAGAATTTTTGCTCACAACACTGTGGAGCTTAGAGGGAGCATTGCTTGGGACCAGCATACCTAAAGGACCATCTTCTACCTTATAAGCTTACCTGACCACTATGGTCAACTTCTGAGGCCCAGCTTCAGGTGCCTCTGCTTTCTGAGATTAGACAGCTGGCAAACTGAGAGAGGGTCTCCTCAGTCATGGCACTGAAACTCTGGAACTCTCTCCCCAGAGAAACTTACCTATCCCCTTCTGCTGCTGTTTTCCACCAGCAGGTGAAGACTTTTTTTGTTTTGTCTGGTGTTTTCTCAATAATACCACCTTCCTGCCCCAGCCATCATTTTTATGTGTGTTTGTGTGTATAAAAATTGTATTGTATGTGTATTTTAACTTGGTTTTAATTGTTTAACTGGTGTATTTTTGTTCAGTTTTATGATTTTTAAGCTGTGTTTCTATCATGTATGTTTTTAATCTGTTAACTGCCTTGGTGGTCCTGATGAAGGCAGAAAGGTGGGGTATAAATTATTTAAATAAACAAAATAAATAAATTAGTATACATGCTTATTGATTTACATGAAAGTGGGCTGTTGTAATTCTTCCCCATTTAATATTGTGTCATACCATACTGGTGACATTTTGCCAGAAACAGACAGGACTACATCAGTAGCAAAGACCTCATTGATCTCAGACTGCAAATTCTACTCATGATGCATTGTATAACTTTTATAGTTCCTCTAATTTCACAAGGTTTTTTTTTTAATGGAGCGAGTATTTGCTCTTGGTTAAGTTTGGATGCAAATACTGTCCTAAAAGAACAGCCTACATTTTGCATGTGGCTCTTGATGAAACATGAGAAGGAAATTTTTTTCAGGGGAAGAAAATGCATAATAGTGGTGGTCAAACAATAGCTCATGGGAAGTTCAAGAAGATAAGCAACATCTAATTAAAGGTGCAAGCCACTAGTAGGTTAGGGTACATGTTTTCCCATGGAGAACTGGTACATCTTGTCTTCATCATTCCCCTTCCTAGTGACATGCTAGCACTAAGAACGCTCAAATGAAGGTGGCAATGGTGGTAAAAAGTCCATTCTACTATGCCTAATGATGGTGGTGAAAAGGGGCCATCAGCCCGGTAAGGGAAGGGAACAGTTTGGCCAGAGACAGTTAGGAAGAAGTAGAGAAACAGTTTATTTTGTGGCAATCAGACACATGAAGACCGTTTTATATTCAGTTATTAGATTTTAATAGCCTTTAGCCACCTTGCTACACAGATGTATTTCAAAGCATAAAGTAGTTTTATATCTGAAAAATAAGCTGTTACCTTTTGGGAGAAAACGACATAATAGCCAGTTCCTTTGGCTCGGCAGGTGAGCTTGCAAACATCTCCTGGAAGCACTCCAGCATACTTCGGAACCCATTCAACAAACGTTTTGACACCTTTCGCATCTGACTGGTAGCCATTTCTTGCTTCACATTGTTCCTGACGAAAAGCTTTAGCTGGAAAATGATTACTCCTTAATTACTGTTCACTGAAGAATATTCTCTCAATGCAACATACATGTAAATTGTGCACAGAATGTGAAAAGATTATATGTCATGAGGCAGGCAATTCAAGGCTATAGGTTATAACCAGCCTAATAACAAAAAATGCCAACCCCTCAGCCAAAGGTGATCCACATTGCAACCTCACGGTAACTCCCCTGTGGACCTTGTACCACCTGTCTAGGCAGCTTCATTCTGTTGCTGAAATGCTTTATAATAAAGATATTTCCCCCTCTTATTTAATACCACCATCATATAGTTTAAATTAATAGAGCTTCACTCTGTTGCTGAAATGCTTTATAATCAAGATATTTCCCCTTCTTATTTAATACCACCATCATATAGTTTAAATTAATAGGATCCACTATTAGGATCAAAGGCAAAGCCCATCACAAACGCAGGAGCTGCTCTCAGCATCCCTGTGCCAGAAATTGCTCCCTGCCTTCATGACAGCACAACACACACAACTAATGGTCTGTTTGCACTGGATTTCTTATGGTCCCTTGTGTGATACCAAAGCCTGTCAGAGTAACAAAGGACCGGTCAAGGAACTGCAGCTATATTATATGAATGTGGATTTTCCTTGCAAGCAGGTCAGTGTTCACTTAGCTTTCCACTTCAAGCAATCTTCAGTGATGCATATTATTATTCATACCACTGCAGCTGAATCAGAAGTTTAGTACTGGATATATATACATATCTATGCAATTTCACTTTGGCAGTGTTGTTACTTTGTTACTGGATAACAAAATATCAGATGTGATCAAAACCATATTATCAAGAAGTCAGAACCCCTTTACTGACTCCATCATAAATTAACAAGCGGGAATTGGCAATGACTTGCGGGAGGCATATCATTTCCCTCTCCCCCATTACTTCTTTTTTCCCTTCATTGAAAGCCTCTTTTCCTGCTTCCTTATCTTCTTCTTACCCAGCAGCTGAACCTACCTTTATTTGCCTCCTTATCTTCAGCTCTCCCTTCCCAGCAGCCTCTGTCTAGGAAAACTATGGCCCAGTTGTGTGGTGCCAGCCACTGGCCCAGGCCCACTTGGATGGTAGGGAGCATTCAAGGACTTGTGGGGGGCACCTCACTTTCCCCTTATCCCCCTCCCCACATTATTTCCCCTTTTCTTCCTCGTGGCAATCCCCATATCATCTGTCCTTTCTCTGCCTCATTCTCTCTTTCTCAACCATTCACCAACCTACCTTTTATATGACTTCCACTTTCATCATTAAGGCAGTCATTTAGCTAGTAGTATAAAAATGAACAATGTGGTTTACAAAATATTAATAATGGAACACTCCTTACAAAAGCAGCCTTCCATTTCTGGGGCTTCATCCCATCAGCTCAGGTGTCTATTTGCAAGTTATCAATGGGATATAAAAATTATTCAGAGCTACATCCTCCATATCACTTCTGCAGTAGAGTAAGAAATGGCATGTACTGTAAGAAATACTATAATAGTGCAGGGCCCGTTGAAGAAACTGGCTTGATTAATGGAAAACATACCATTGGTAGGACAGGGCATGATGTTACATGAACGATAGATAGCCCGCTTTCCTGTGCAATATCGTCCATTGTTTCGAGGTGCTGGGTTATTGCAGTGACGATAGGCAAACTGCACACCTCCACCACATGTCCGAGAGCATTGTCCCCATGGCCCCCAGGATCCCCAGTTTCCATGGTTTGAAGCCTGAAATATAAGAATAATGGTATATACCACCAGACAAAGCTAGAAATAAGTCTCAAATTCACAGGCATTAATGTCCCAGTTTTATGATTCCCAGCCAGTTCTTTTCCTTTCAGTGTCTTCCTTTATCAAAACATTAGTTACATCGTATGACACATCATTAGCTAACTGTTTACTTCTGTTATGCACAATCTGCAGAACTAAAGAGGTGGAAAGTGCCTGAGATTCATCCATGTTAACCCTTTTTGCTGAGGCAGACCTACATGCAGCACTTCTAATAAATGAACAAATATAACTCTGCAAGAAAAATATAAGAATGCAGAAGAAAGCAATATGCACTATGGCATGCAATTTTAATTAAGCACATCCAGATGTCTCAAGAAATTGACGAGTGTCACATTCTACCAGGAGGTAGCAACATCCCCACCCAAGGCAAACAAAAGCAGAATCCCCATTTTTATAGATTGGAAAAATATATACAGGTTGCTTACCTGTAATTGTAGATCTTCGAGTGGTCATCTGTGCATTCACACCTCTGGGATTAAGTGCGCCTGTGCCGATCCCGATCGGTAATCTTCAAAGCCTAACGGATTTTCGCGCCATCTCCCTGGTCACGTGCACGTCCCACTGCGCATGACCCGGGGAGGGGCACGAGGATCCTGCCAGTTCCTTCTAACCGCTGCTAACAGCCCCCAAGAAAAAAGTGAGGGAGACCGAAAGCAGAGGGGAAGGAGGGCGGGTGGTGTGAATGCACAGATGACCACTCGAAGATCTACAATTACAGGTAAGCAACCTGTATATCTTCTTCGTGGTCTCTGTGCATCACACCTCTGGGAGAATAGCGAGCAATAAATACACCACATACCTGGAGGTGGGCCCTGGAGGTCTCACATCTGAGCTGCTTGCAGAACTGCACGGCCCACCACAGTACGCTGATGGACGCGGACATCTAGGGCGTAGTGCTTCACAAACGTGTGAGGGGACGCCCACGTTGCAGCATTGCAGATGTCTCCCAGGGGAATGCCCTTGAGAAATGCTGTGGAAGTAGCCGCGGCTCAAGTAGAGTGTGCCCGGAGGGACGCCGGTAATGGCCTTTTGGCCAGAAGGTAGGTGAGTTTTATCGTCTCAACTATCCACTTCGAGAGTCTTTGAGACGACAGTTTCTGTCCCTGCCTGGGCAAGGCATAAGAAATGAAGAGAGCTGGAGACTTGCGAAAGGATTTTGTCCGGTGCAAGTAGAAGGACAGGGCTCTCTTGACATCTAAAGTGTGTAGACTATGTTGCGTTGGGTCCTGGGGACCAGGAAAAAATACCGGCAACATAATATCCGCCCCTAAATGAAAGTCCGAGACTATCTTAGGCAGGAAAGCGACATCGGGAGCCAAAGTAACGGCATTATGATGAAACGTGAGGTACGGTGGGTCGCAACGGAGCGCCGAGAGCTCACTCACGCGTCGAGTAGACGTGATGGCCACCAAAAACGCAACCTTCCACGACAAAAGTTGAAGACTGCATGAGGCCATGGGTTCAAAGGGTTTTCCCATCAGCTTAGTGAGAACCAAGGGTAAGTCCCATGCCGGGACTGGTGTCCGTACTGGGGGATAGAGGCGATTCATTCCCTTGAGGAATTGCTTCGTTGTTGGATGGGAAAACACCGAGTAGCCATCAATCTGAGGATGATTGACGGAGATGGCTGACAAATAAACTCGGATAGACGAGTGACACAGTCCCCTGTCCTTACATGACAGGAGGAAACCAAAAACATCTTTGAGCCTGGCGGGGACGGAGGGCCGTCCAACAGGCGCCAGAAAGGCTAAAAACTTATTCCATTTTGACTCATATGAACGCCGTGTGGAGAGCTTGCGTGAGTTCAGTAGAACTTGAGCAATGCGTGACTCCAACCCTAAGTTAGGATCAGCCAAGCTGTCAGTTTCAGTCTGGGCACATCGTGGTGCAGTACCCGGCCCCCGTGCATCCCGAGGAGGTCTGGGTCCGTCGGGAGGTGGAGATACGTCCCTCGTGAGAGACTGAGGAGCGTGGGGAACCAGGGTTGTCTCGGCCACCATGGGGTGACGAGAATTGCCCACGGTCACTCTGCCAACAGTTTGTGGACTACTCTCGGTATGAGAGGAATCGGGGCAAATAGGTACAATCGTTTCCCCGTCCACTGGAAGAGGAGACCGTCTCCGAGAGAGGTCGGGTCCGTTCCTGCTCTGGAACAAAATAGGTGACACTTCTTGTTCTCTCGAGAGGCGAATACATCCACGGATGGATGCCCCCAACGGTCGAAGATCGGAGTCAGGTAGAGGGGGTTCAGTTCCCACTCGTGCAGGCATGCTCCTCCTCTGCTTAGGAAGTCCACTTGGACGTTGAGTAGTCCTGGGAGATGAGTCGCTACCAGGTGAATATCTAGTGCCTGGCACTCGTCCCAAAGCTCTATCGCTAACCGGCAAAGTCCACGGGAGACCGTCCCACCCTGGCGGTTGATGTAAAACATGGTGGTGGTGTTGTCTGTAAGGACAGTCACCGTCTTCCCCGACAGGGATTGGCGGAAAGATCTCACTGCATAGAGAACTGCCAACAGCTCTAGGAAGTTGATATGGTTGTGTGCCACAGAGGGGTGCCACCTGTCGCCCACACCTACACCGTCCAAATGAGCTCCCCAGCCCCATAGGGAGGCGTCCATAGTGACGGTTGCTGAGGGGGGTGGAAGCCGGAAAGGTGCACCTGAATGTAAATTCTGGGGCACAAGCCACCAATTCAGGGTCTCTAGGACCTGGGACGATATCTGAAATCGTTTGGAGAGGGAATGGAAGTTGGGGCGGAAACGCCTCAAAAACCAAAGCTGCAGTGGTCTCATCCGCAATTTGGCGAAGGGGATTACTGCTGTTGTCGTGGCCATCAGGCCTAGCAGGCGAAGGATTTGTTTGGCTGTAGCCTCCTTGGTCTCTTGGGTAGACAGGAGAAGGGAGACTATATCCGCTGCTCTGTTGGGGGGTAGGAACGCTCTGCATTGCAGGGAGTCCAGGATAGCTCTGATAAACTGAACCCACCTGGAAGGGGTAAGCATGGACTTTTTGAGGTTTATCGTCAGCCCTAGTGATTCTAGGGTACGAAGGGTAGTAGAGATGTGGCTCTGTAATTCCGTCGTAGAGGGGGTGACGAGAAGCCAGTCGTCCAGGTAGGGGTAAAGGTGGACACCTTGAAGTCGCAGATGTGCCGCTACTACTGCCATAAGCTTCGTGAAGACACGAGGAGCTGTAGAGAGGCCAAAGGGTAGGGCCTTGTACTGGAAGTGACGTGGACC
Source organism: Lepidodactylus listeri (assembly GCA_029233225.1). NCBI lineage: Eukaryota > Metazoa > Chordata > Lepidosauria > Squamata > Gekkonidae > Lepidodactylus > Lepidodactylus listeri. The sequence continues at coordinate 107,764,710 of JARCFY010000001.1, read as the reverse complement.
GACCGCGAAGCGTAAGTACGGTCTGTGCGACGGGTGGATCGTCACATGGAAGTATGCGTCCTTTAAGTCCAGCGTCACCATCCACGCGTTGGCTTCTAGTAGCAGTAGGATGGTCTGTAGAGTGGTCATACGGAATTTCTTGTAGGTGATGAACGCATTGAGGTTCCGCAGATCCAGTATGGGACGAAGTCCGCCATCCTTTTTTGGGACCGTGAAATAGCGGGAGTAGAACCCCCGCTGAAGGTGGTTTATTGGTACCTGTTCTATGGCATCTTTTGAGAGGAGGGCTTCGACTTCCGACGATAGGGTGTCGGAGGGGGGTGTGGTTACGAAGTACGATTCTTGTGGTATGTGGAAAAATTCTATTCTGTAGCCTTCTGCTACGACTGACAGTGCCCATTTGTCTGTCGTGATACGTTGCCATGCTGGTAGAAAGGGTGATAGATGGGTGGGAAGATCGGAGCGAATGGGGGAGTCAAAGACTCTGCTTGTTTGGTTTGGGTGGCTTAGCCTTGGAAGCGGAAGCGGACGGGAATCATGGCTTGTGGCCATAGGGTTTCTGTTGATAAGCAGTAGACGATGGTCTCTGCCATTGGGGTTCAGTGGGAGATCTTCGTGGTTGCTGTTTGGACCAAGATCTCTGCCATGTCTTCTGCTTCTGTTGTCTCGATTGTGAGACACCCAAGTTACGAGATGTCTTAATGCTCTTATCTAAATCATGAAGGACTGTGTCCGTTGTGGAGCTGAATAGTCCTTCACCCTCGAAAGGGAGATCTTCCACCAAGGACTTTGTGTCTTGTGGAAGCGAAGTCGACCTCAGCCAGGCGTGGCAGCGAAGGGCGACTGCTGAAGTGAGTGTCTTGGACGTTGCAGCATGCTTCGATGCGTTAAGCTGGTGCTTTGCTAGCACCATGCCTTCCTTCTGGATCTTCCTAGCAAGGCGTTGCTTATCCTCAGGAAGATGGGCCAGAATTGGTGTCATCTGCTCCCAGAGGGAGTATTGGTACCTGCTCATGCAGGCTGTGTAGTTTGCCGTTTTTATGCCCAGTGCACCGGCTGAATAAAACCGTCTCCCGAAAGAATCTAATTTCTGTCCCTCTTTATCCAAGGGGGAGGAATGTCCGCTACGGCCCCTGGCCGAGGGGGTCACTACAACCGAATTGGGCTTGGGGTGGATGAATAGGAATTCTGCCCCTGTCTCTTGGAGCCTGTACATGTGGTCTAATCTCTTGTTGGAGATTGGGGTTGAGGAGGGGTGGCCCCACGATTCTTTGGCAGTGCTCAAGAGCACTGAAATCAGTGGCAACGCTACCGCGGTAGATGTATCCATCTGTACGATGTCGAAGATGGCATCGGTAGCGGTGGGGGTTGGCTGGACCGTGGCAATTGCCAGGGAATGGGCCATTCATTTGATAAGCTCTCCATAGGATTTCACGTCCTCGGAGGGAGAGATTGGCAAATTTTCAGCCACATCAGGGGATGGTGACGGTTGGACAGAAGATTCATCATCGGAAGAATCGGGAGATTCAGGTATCGACTGGTCGGAACATTCGGAGGGAGACATAGGGGTCAACGGATCTGGTTGGTAAGGAGGGAGGTCGACGTCGGGCGAAGTTGGTACCGGCATCGGTGGTTTCGGTGTCGGTATCGGTGCCGGTGTCGGTCTCGGAGCCGGGGGATCTCAGCAATGGGAGACTCGTGATGACGTGGATTGGTGATCCCACTCCGCCGGGTACCACTGCGGCGGTGGAGGGTAGGAGGAACCATACAGGTATCGCCATTGACGAATGTCCCACGGCACCGAAGATGGAGGGAGGCGCCAGTCTCGCTCACCTTTCGGTGTCGGCAGCGGATCGGGTCCTGTCTCAGGACTGCTGTGAGGGATCTGCGTCAGCTCGATGTCGGGTTCTGAATCTGTGAGCTGGATGGGTCGCGGCATCGGGGAGGCGGGGCTGCCCCGGGGTCGCTCGCGCCCTGGAGGGTCAAGCTGTGGGGACCCGTGCTGGGTCAGGTCGGACGCGGGACATGTCGACGAAGCACCCGAGGTTTTGTGCTTCAGCTTGCCCTTACCCTCTTTGCCCTCCTTACGCTTCTTAGCGGGAGTTCGTGGCAGTGAGAGGGGTCTTTTCGGTGCCGACTTCTCGGTACCGGAGGGGCTTCGCACCGGTGACGACGTCGGGCCCATCGGTGCCGATGGGGATGTTACCGAGGCGTCGGCTGCGGACATCTTCGGCGACAATGCTGCTTCCAGTAGAGCCACTCTGAGTCGGGCCGCCCGGTTCTTATGACTTTGCTTGGAGAACGCGGCGCAACTCGAGCAGGAATCGACACGATGAGACTCGCCTAGGCACAACAAGCAAAGGGAATGCTTGTCTGGGGGAGCGATTTTACTCCCGCAATTAAGGCAGCGTTTAAAGAAACCCCACCGCTGGGCCATAGGCCGGGCGGGGAGTAAGCGGAGGAGAATCTGAGAGCGAGTCCAGAAAAACAGTCCGTAGGTCAAGAAAAACAAGAAAAATCAGTCCGAAAGGCCTTTCCAAGTTGGAAAATGAAAGTTAGCTACCGACCGGAGCGGAGAGGGGATCCTCACGACGCGGCGGTCAGAAGAGAACTGGCGGGATCCTCGTGCCCCTCCGCGGGTCATGCGCAGTGGGACGTGCACGTGACCGGGGAGTTGGCGCGAAAATCCGTTAGGCTTTGAAGATTACCGATCGGGATCGGCGCAGGCACACTTAATCCCAGAGGTGTGATGCACAGAGACCACGAAGAAGATCTTCCTGGCCCCTCTTCAAAAATCAATTAGTCCCTTGGTGAGATGGCATTTTTATTTTTGTCTCTATTAAATCTATGTAAATAGATATTCTAAGGTATGCGTATGGCAGTCTGGGCTGAATAACTGAAAAATATAGTGGATCAACAAATCATGTACTTTAAATTTAGAATTTAAAAAAACTATAGTAAGCTTAACATTAGTTCTAACATGAATGGCTTTTTAAGAGGCCGGTCCAGCTACCAGAGCTGAATTCCTTAACCCACATACCTTTGATCTCCAAACAAAGATACAAATGTGAGTATATAACAGAAAATCCCATTCATGTTTACTCAGAAGTCTCATTTTATTCATTTGGGCTTATTCCAGGGTAAGTGTCCTTAGGACTGCAAGTCTAGGAATACTAAAAACAACAACAGAATATAAATACTTCTGTGTAACTTACTAACATTTGTTGCTAGGAATCAATGACCCTGGATATCGATTGTTTACATTATTAATATATGTGATGATTTTCTAAACTAGCTTTTGTGTCATCAGTTACAAGAGGAGCTCTTCCAGAGATGTTCAGTTTGTGAATGGACAATTACTGAACTAAACTGAATTTCTTAGCTGCTTTGAGGTATTAAATACTCTGCTGTGCAATGTTCCCTCTAAGCTGTGGAGTCTTATGAGCAAAAATTCTACTTTGTGAGCTACTGGCATTAAAGTTGTGAGCAAGTGATTTGCTTACTGCATAAATTAGTTTGCTCTGGAGCCATCTTTCCTGAGTTAAGACAAAAATCTGTGAGCTGGAGGCTAAAAAACTGTGAGCTAGCTCACACTAACTCAGCTTAGAGGGAACACTGGTAAGTAGTGAACTACCAAGAAATCCAGTGGCATGGAAGAAAGCCTATGAGGCAAAATTTATAAGCCTAATGTTCATCTTCAAAGATGATCATCAGTGCTATTTAACAAAATTTATATTAGGCATGTACATCTGAATTATCTCAATATTCCACAAATTTTAACCTGCTGTTCTTTGTAGCAGGAAACATGGGGATTTATAGACTGCTTCACATTACAAAATTTCCACAAAGAAAGCACTTGAAAGTAGGAATGAGCATATTACACATGTCTGGAGGAAGCAACCATTACCATGTGCTGGCCTGGAAGCTGGAGGAAGCTGTATGGTAATGGTAACTCTGTAGAGATCTGTAACATTCTAAGCTAAGGAGCCTGTCCTGTATTTTAAATCTGATAGGGCATGTATAGAGAGAGGGATAGAGAAACTGCATTTTACCCATTTCTTTTGAATCCCTTGCTCAATCTGGTGCTGTGCTAAAAGTATGCTTGTGAACATTTTCTCTTTTGATCCTGGTAGTGATTCTCTGTACCACATAGACCTCCGCTGTCTTGGACACATTATTTTAAAAGAAGTGCCAGGGGAAGTCAGTCAGTTGGCAAGCAGCTATTCCTCCAGTGGCGCACAAAGCAGTAAAAGGCTCCCATGGTGACCAGGCGCTGGGCAGAGGAAAACACAGAGGCAAGGCCTCAAAACTTAAGGGAGCTGGGAGTCCTGACCCTCCCAGTGGGCAATTCCTTTCAAAGGTCGGGTGGTGGCAACAGTTACCTGAGAGAGAGAGAAAAGCCTCTTCAGGTGTTGGAAAAACCTTGGAGGGCAGGGTGGAGCAGGCCCATTCTGCCACACATTTAATGAGCCGTGTGTGTGTGTATGTGTATGTATATATACGTACAGAGAGATACAGAAAGGTCTTTCATGCGGGAATTTTGCAACATGTATAACAGCTCTATAATGTTCTTTGAGTACTGAGGTACATGTTGAATTTATAAAGTGATAAGGAATACCAACGCTGCCTGCAACCAATACTGCCTGCGACCACTGAAAACCATTGTACATGATGGCTCATCTTTAGGAAAGTGCTCCAACACCCAACGCTCAAGATGAACAACTTAAACTGGTTCATTTTACTGAATCAGAACATGAAATACTGCATGTTATAACCGGTTAACAAGACTGGGGACCCATCAGCCTTGTGCCAGGAGGCCACCTGCCCATGTGCAAACAGAAGGCACTTCCACTTGTTTGGGAGAGCGTGGTGGTGGTCCAAGATTTCTTTCTTGGACTCATTTCAATAATACTGTTCCAGAGTAGTCCTTGACCCTTAGCAATGGCTCAAAATTTATTGGAACATGGAACATACCCATCTTCAACACCGCTTTGGTGATGATCAAATGATTTGGCATAGCTGTGGCTCAGTAAATCAGCTAACCATTTGTTTACTTGCTTGTGATCCCCACAGAACGTTCCCCTCAATTTTGTTGCAGGAAGGACCCCTTAATTTTAAAAAGGACTTCCTAAGTGTTCTAAAAATGCCACACTCCTCAGCCAGAAAAAAACTTTTAATGGCTATGTCTAGAAAATTTTATTCACCTAAGTGAGCAGATGAGGGGTGTGCCATCAACTATAAATAGAAATGGGAAACCTTAACCCCATGTCTTTCTGTCAAGTTAAAATTCCTTTTTAAAACAGGCCCCACCAGGAATAGACCAGGTACAATTTTACGTTGTTGGTTCTTAAAGCAGCAACATACCGAATAGTATTTTTTCTTTGTTTTATCAACACATTTTCCCTGAAGGCAGATCCTTCCTTTTCCACATGGTGTCCCCTCCACAGCAGGGAGCTTTTTCGTCAAACACACCATCTGACCTTGGCGAACAACCGCACACCACAGACGAGAGCACACATCCATTCCAGGACACACTGTGTATTCAGGCCCAAATGCCAGCTTGCATTGACGAATGGCATCATATGTTTGTCCTGGAAGCTCCTCAGGCCCCAAGATCTGTTTTCGTGGTTGATCCAGTAAACAGTTACCTGAAAGGACAGCCCAGTTTATAATTTGCTTCCTCTCTGTGATGCTTGCCATACTTCCAAACTAGATAACATGCTCAAGATTTTGTTTAAAGCCTAATCACTTTCTACTTAGTTCCCAGCATCTGGAAACTATAACATACCTGCAGCTTATACATCAGCTCCAACCTACTTGCAATTATATGTAATTTCTGCTTTTGCAATATTTCTCAATTATCTCAAAAGCTGCAAGAGTATAAAATATTTGTTCTTTCTATTTTTAAACACAAAAATTACAAAACAAATAGAAAATGTTTATAGATAAAAAAAAATGCCACAGAAGAAAATGACAATAAAATCATAGCATCTGTAATAGAGTTCGATCTGTCTAAATACATCACAGCATTATTCTTGACTCTATTGGATTGAGTCTATTCTTGAGTCTACTAGATATCAACCTGATATGCTCAGGGTGATATACATTGTTTCCCCCTTCCCTATTTTATAGTCATAACCTTATAAGGTGGGTTAGGCTGAGAAAGCATGACTGGCTCCAAAGTCACCCAGTGGACTTCACAGCTGAGTGAAGATTTAGACTTAGGTCACCCCAGTCACAGTCCAGCACTCTAACCACTATGCCACATTGGTTCTGACTTTGAGTCGTTTGTATGCCTTTAGTAAACTGAGTTTTTCTACTATACTAACTGCAATTGTTCTAATGGGCATTTTGGTTTATAAATGGCAGTATAACCATCAGAGTAGGATACAGCGTTGTTGTTTTTTTTTGTTTCCATAGATCCAGGGAGTGGCATCTTCCATATTTATCAATGGAACCTACAGACATGCCAAAATAAACAGAGGTTGCCATTGGAACGATCTGAGGCACACCACTGTTGAGAAGGTAAACCTTCTAAAGGAAAGCCAGAAAAAGCATGAACGCAGAGCTGTAGCCAACAGAACTATTTAAGAACAAGGAAAAAAATCAAATCAAAACAAAACAAAATCAGCACATGAAAGGAAATATTGATGGCAACCATTCATTGGGAACACCTGAAAAGCACGGAGAGCCACAAGCACAAACAGTTCACATCTTTTACCAATGGAAAGGAACATAGCATTAGGCAGAATGTTGCTATCTGTCAAGTCAAGCACCTTCTCTCTTCTGTGCACCACCAAAGCAGCACACAGTTGTTTTGGAAAAGCTATTCCAGTAGATTCTTTTTACACATAAGTAACTTGACCTTATGCAAAGGATTATAAGCAATCTGGAAGCATTTTTTTTGTCTTGCTTGGACGCCTCTGCTCCAGGAAAAACCTTTGTTTCTCTTTGCCCAAAGCAGATTACTGCAACCCATCTTCCTCTGCTATCACCATCAACCTCCATTGGATCATGGAGGAAACCATGCGGACTACAAATATTCCCTGACTTTAGTGCTTTAGAAAATATAATGGGAATATAATAAAAGTGAACGATTTCCTCAGTAAAACTGACTTACTGCAATTGTTTCCTTATTTTGAAGATTTAAATTTAGCCCAAACACCTTTCAGCAACATTACTTATTTATTACAGGAAGTTCCTCAGCTTGGTTTCTCCCTTTATCTGTGCTCCAATGACCTTGAGCTAGAAAGCAGTGTGACTTTTACCTAAGCTATGCTATGCTATGAGAAGAAATGCAGCATGGTATAGATTAATTTTGTCAGAACTCAGAAGCTAAGCAGGGTCAGCCATGGTTAGTACTTGGATGGGAGACCTCCATGGATGAATAGAAAAAGGCACCAGCAAACCACCTTTGCTTCTCACTTGCCTAGAAAGCCCTTGCTGAGGGTTGCCATAAATTGACTGTGACTTTACAGCATTTTACACACACACACACATGCATGCACACACTTTGCTACCTTATAAAAATAAAAAGCACCTATCTTTCCTACTTCACCTGCTGCTGCTATGAAAAAGCATCTTTGGAATAAGTACCCCAGTTCTGTTCTGTGGTTTGGGCTAGAAATGTAGACTATGCCCAAATAACATCTATAATACAGACAGAGCTGCAACATTCATAAAGTGATCTAATGGTACCGCCATACTAGGGTGTTGCTAATGCCAGTATACTATAGCAATGAATCTATGCACCACCACCAGAAAAGTCTACAGCATGAGATTCTAATTAGAAACAAAAGTTAACAGAAATATCAACACCCATTCCCACAGTGTCCTTGAAAACGAACCAGTCATGCTGATAATGCTCACACAACAAAGGACTGACACTTTGCAATGGTAGGGTTGCCAACTTCCAGTTGGAGCCTGGAGATCTTCTGGAATTACAACTGATCTCCAGGCAGTAAAGATCAGTTTCCCTAGAAAAAAAGGCTGCTTTGGAGAGCAGTTAATTGATGGCAGTTAATTGATATCTGAATCTTCAAGCTCAGTTTTCCCCCTAGACATGAGACTGAATGCTTGGCAGTTTCATGTGTCCACTTTCATAGGAACATGTTGCTGTGGATAAAAGAGCATGGAACAGGTGTAAAGACAATCACCGTTGAAGCAGTGGTAAGGGAGACAGCCCTGGCTGCTGAACCTTTTTTCACAAGATCTCCATTACAAAGCCAGTTTCTTTTTCAGAACTATAAGTAGTTTATTTAAAAGATTCTTCAGCCTTCGTGGATAATTCTCCTTCTTTGTAGTAGGCAAGTATACAAAATATCCAGAAACCTAGCATTCTTTATCAGGGAAGGAGTCAGCTCAAGAGCCGAATTTCTTTCTCTGAAAACATCCTGTCCCATCTCCTGGACAAACACATTTAGAAACTACCACCAAACTTCGTATTGCTTTTAAGGTCCAATGAATGGGTTAAAATAGTATTTTTGGTAGCTCAGCATGCAGCCCTTGGTATTTACTTACCACATTGTTTATTCTAACAATAAACAGAAAAATAAATCAGCTACTTTGCAAGTTGGCATTTGCTGTGTTTTGCTCTGTAACATACTGAGACAAATTTGGACCAAGAAGTGCTAATAGGGGCCTAACACAAGATCAGGACTGCATAGAAGAAAATGGAAGGCTGAGAATAATTATGAACCACTGCACTTTAGGAAAATGATAGCAATCTTAACTTCATATAGTTTACATTTCATACTTCTACACAGGGGTCCTTTCGTAAAAAAAGAGGTGCAGGAGCTCATTAGCATAACTCATTTGCATATGCCACACCCCCTGACGTCACCGGAAGTGTCAAAAGGCCACACATCCTTGACGTCATGGGCAGTGTGTCAGAAGGCAAGAAGGGAGGGAGGGAGGGAGGGAGGGGGAAGGAAGGAAGGAAGGAAAGGAACAGGAAGGTAGGTAGGTAGGTGGGGGAGAGAGAGAGAAGAAAGAAAGAAAGAAAGAAAGAAAGAAAGAAAGAAAGAAAGAAAGAAAGAAAGAAAGAAAGAAAGAAAAAAGAAAGAAAGAAAGAAAGAAAGGGAGGGGGGAAGGAAGAAAGGAAGGAAGGAGAGAGGAAGAAAGGGGGGAAGGAAGGAAGAAAGGAACAGTAAGGTAGGTAGGTAGTTGGGGGAGAGAAGAGAAGGAAGGAAGGGGGGAGAAAGGGAGGAAGGAAGGAACAGGAAGGTAGGTAGGTAGGTGGGGGCAGAGAGAGTGAAGAAAGGAAGGAAGGAAGGAGGGAGGGAGGAAGGGAGAGGGGAAGGAAGGGGAAAAGGAAGGAACAGGAAGGTAGGTAGGTAGGTGGGGGGAGAGAGAAGAAAAAAAGAAAGAAGGAAGGAAGAAAGGAAGGAAGGAAGGAAAGAAAGGGAGGGAGGGGGGGAAGGAGGGGGGAAGAAAGGAAGGAAGGAAGGAGGGAGGAAGAAAGGGGGAAAGAAAGAAAGGAACAGTAAGGTAGGTAGGTAGTTGGGGGAGAAAGAGAGAAGAAAGGAAGGAAGGAAGGAGAGGGAGGGAGGAAGGGAGAGGGGAAGGAAGGGGGAACAGGTAGGTAGGTAGGTAGGTGGGGGGAGAGAGGGAAGGAAGGGAGGGAGGGAGGGGCGCTTCTCCCCCCACTAGGGCTGGCGTTTCCCCCCTCCCCTTGCTTGGGCCTGAGTGGCGTTAAGCCACTCAGGCCCGGCTTCTCCCTCCCTTGGGCCCGGGAAACTGTTGAGTGGGGGGGTTCTTCCCTGGGCCGGCAGCCAGCCGCGGCCCCGGGTAAGGTGACTGGGCGAGGGAGGGGGCTCTCCAGCGGGGCCAGTGGCCAGCCGCGGCCCGGGAAGGTGACTGGGTGAGGGAGGGGGCAAGGGACAGGGCGAGGGAAGGCGACTGGATGAGGGGGCGAGGGAAGGCGACTGGGCGAGGGACGGGGTGAGGGAGGGGGCGAGGGAAGGCGACTGGGTGAGGGAGGGGGCTCTCCAGCGAGGCCGACGGCCAGCCGCGGCCCCGGGAAGGCGACTGGGCGAGGGAGGGGGCGAGGGATGGGGCGAGGGAAGGCGACTGGGCGAGGGACGGGGCAAGGGAGGGGGCGAGGGAAGGCGACGGGGCGAGGGACGAGGAAAGGCGACGGGGCGAGGGAAGGCGACTGGGCGAGGGAGGGGGCGAGGGACGGGGCGAGGGAAGGTGACTGGGCGAGGGACGGGGCGAGGGAGGGGGCGAGAGAAGGGGACGGGGCGAGGGAGGGGGCGAGAGAAGGCGACGGGGCGAGGGACGGGGCGAGGGAGGGGGCGAGAGAAGGCGACGGGGCGAGGGACGGGGCGAGGGAGGGGGCGAGAGAAGGCGACGGGGCGAGGGACGGGGCGAGAGAAGGCGACGGGGCGAGAGACGAGGGAAGGCAACGGGGCGAGGGACGGGGCAAGGGACGGGGCAAGGGAAGGCGACGGGGCGAGGGACGGGGCGAGGGAGGGGGCGAGAGAAGGCGACGGGGCGAGGGACGAGGGAAGGCGACGGGGCGAGGGACGGGGCGAGGGACGGGGCGAGGGAAGGCGACGGGACGAGGGAAGGCGACGGGGTGAGGGACGGGGCGAGGGAAGGCGACGGGGCGAGGGACGGGGCGAGGGAAGGCGACGGGGCGAGGGATGGGGCGAGAGAAGGCGACGGGGCGAGGGAGGGGGCGAGGGAAGGCGACGGGGTGAGGGAGGGGGCGAGGGAAGGCGACGGGGCGAGGGAGGGGGCTCTCCAGCGGGGCCAGCGGCCAGCCGCGGCCTCAGGGCTGGTGACTGGCGGTGGGAGGGGGCTCTTCGCCGGGGCTGGCGGCCAGCCGTGGCCCCGGGGACGGTGATTGGGGGAGGGAAGGGGTGAACGGGGAGGCCCGCCCCCGGCCCCTTCTCTCCCGGAGCGGCGCTCCGGCCCCAACGGAGCCCTGCTTCTACAGCAGATACTAGGAGTTTTAAACTACATAGAACATCTTCGGCCGCTGCCATTTTGGTCCCAACAGTGTCCCAGGAAAGCATTTCTTTCTTTCTTTCTTTCTTTCCTTTGACATTACCAGAGAACAATAATTCAAAAGATTTTTTAGATCTTAAACCTGCATAGTTCCTTAAAACTACATGTACTATGTGTCTGATTTAAAAAAACAACAACCCTGAAATAATGGGGGTTTTACCCCCTCCAATCTTTATTACCACCTCTTCATATGATAACATATAGTGACCTATAGTTAATGTCTCTAAAGTATCCAAGTTATTATTTCTCCAGGTTTGGAGATTACCTAAATTAGATAGATCTTGTATCTATTCATTAGAAAATACTGATGTCATTGGTGACAAACCCAGACTAAAACTACCCGTTAACTTGTACCAAACTGCCTGTACTGAATATATAATAAGATTATCCCAAGTCAATTTCCTATTATCCTACCAAATCAGATCTTTCAATTTTAAACCATCCTTAAGAAAAATTTCCAAATATTGATTTTCTTTATCACATCTGTACTATTCTATCATTTCAGCTAGCCTAACCACCATAATATGTAGTAAATATGAAGTACTCTCAATCCTCCTTTAACTCCTGATCTTATTAAAGTTTTCATAGCCACTCAAGAATGTTTTCCTAACCAAATGAATTCTTTAAATCCTTGTTCCCAGGTCTTAAAGACACACATTTTTTACTGGTAATATTAAATTAATAAATAAGAACGGGATTCTGGGAAAAATATTCATTTTCTGCATTGCCAGTCTACCAAACTGTGAAAGAGATAGAGTATGCCAAAATACTAGGTCCTTTTTGATTTCATCAAATAGTTTTTGGTGATTCCACCAGAGAATCCAGATCTTGTTTTAACCGAATTCCTAGATATATAATTTGACACACTGTCTGTAGAATGGAACAGATCTTAGCAATATTCATTCTTTTGCATTAAAGACATATTTAAGCCCAACTATTCTGACTTCCCTAAATTAACTGTATACCTAGAAACAGCCCCAAATAAATGTATCAAATTCATAACTTCCACAATGGAATGTCTTGGTCTAGACATGTAAGTACTACATCATCCACATATAAACAAATTTTAGAGATCAGATTCCCAAACCTAATACAAAAAATCTTTCTATTGTCCCTGAATGCAGTTGCTAGTGGTTCTATGCCCAAGACAAACGAAAGGAGCGAAAGTTGACAGCATTGATGCATACCTCTAGAAAGGGGAGATTTCTCTGACATATTACCATTAATGAGGACTTTCACCCATGAAGAATCTCTCTCATATATAAAGCTGTTTTCAAAACGGCAAGATTCCATGGGGCGCCAAAATCAGTTGGCTGCAAGAACTGCCACTCAAAACAGCATCCTTGCCTGCATTCCCTCCTTGTGTTGCCTGCATTCCCTCCTTGTGTTGCCTCACTCCCACCCACAAAGCATTGCACTTTGGGAGTTGTTCTCTGCTGGTTTTACTGCAACCATACCAAAGGGAATTAGAACTACAACTCCCAATTTGGGAGTTCCAAGAGGTGGTGGGCCGGGATAACTAATTAGCTGGTGTTAAACGGGGAACAGGTTTGCAATTGAAAGGGCTTGTGGGGAAATGAAAGGAAAACATCCAGCACAGAAGCTTGTGGTCACTTCACTGTGCATGCTCATGAAAGGCTACCTACAGTTAAACTTCATGGGTTTTAAAGGTGCAGCTGGACTCAAACTTTGTTCTTGAAATCAGTTAAGTGCTGGCTTGCAGCAAGTCTCTGGCCCCACCGCTCTGCACCAACCTCTGGGGATTTCTGTAGCTTTGGGAGATGAGAGAAGAGATGCAGATAGTGGGGCTCAGAACAGAAGGAAGCATTTATTTGCTTTCAAAATCGACGATGGGGGAGAGCCCCTCTGCAAGCCCTTTTGCGGTGCCTACAAAATAGAAAGAGGTGAGCTGGCCCCAGCTTTAGCCCTAATAATGTGTGTGTGTGCGCGCACAGCTTGTTTACTCGGGAGTAAGTAAGGAAGAGAGATGCACTCTGACACCCACTCAGTTAATAAATGCAACGGCCTCTACAAAGAGGCTCTGTTTGGGGGGGGGGGGAGAGACAGCAAGGGTGCGAGGGGGGTGGCTGAGAGGAAGAGGCAAAGAAGTTGAGATGAAGAGAATTGCTTCCTTCCTTCCTTTTCTTCCTCTGGCTAGCGCCCGTTGCATTGTTGCCTGCAACGGGCCTTGCCCCTAGTTATATATAAGTGATACCCAATTTTTGTCCTAGACCAAATCTTTCTATAACTTGAACAAGATAGTCATGCTGTAACCTATCACTTTTTCTGTGTCGAGAAAAAGAAGCAAGATTTTGTCCAGTTATTTGCCCTTTACATATTACTGCTCAACAGAGTTTCCATAGTGAACATGCAACTGGTATATGCTGTTAAGTCCCTACAGTGACCATCACAGTTCCCTCTAAGCTGCACTAGGGGGCACTGGCACACAACATTTCAGAGGTGAGCTCAGAGGATTTCTGCTTCAGCTCACAAACAATGGAGAATGGGGGCACCTCCTTCTGAGACCCATAGAATTAGACCCCCTGGTCCAATCTTTTTGAAACTAGGTGGCAGGTTGAGGTAACCATGCTGCAAATTTGGTGCCTCTACCTAAAAAACAAAACAGCACCCCCACAGTGCCCCAGATCAATTCTCCATATTAGCCTATGGGGCCCATTGACTATAATGGCTCCCATAGGCTATAACTGAGCCAGAAAAAAGTTCACAACTTTTTTGTATACCCATGGTATGCTTTTCAGTATGATCTGTAAGCTGCCTTGAGTAACAGGGGAAAGTGGGCAGGTTGTTTAAATAAATAAGTAGTTTGGGCAGGTTGATGACATTTAAACAACTTCCTGTTTGTTAGGTTAGGCAGGGTTCTGACAGTGATTTTTCCACCTCTGTTATACCTGGCCTGTAATGCTGGTTGTCATATTTCACTAAAAAACCCAAAATAGACTACAAGAGCTCCCCACCCCAGTACTGGTATGTTTTCTATGGGTCAGTGTAGGGTGACGGTTCAAGGCCAGGTCTACCAATATAGTGGATGTGGGTGGATAGACCTGTTCTCTGGAAGACAGATCTACCAATATAATACACTGAACTGGGTAGACCTGTTCTCTAAAGGCCAGGTTCACCCACATAGCAGAAAGGGGCACGTAGACCTGTTCTCCAGAGGCCTGGTCTACCCCTGTAGAGGACCACATTTTGTGTAATGAAATTTGACTTGTTTTCTCTTATAACGTTGAAATTATTCTTAAAATATAGTTTAAAAGAATTCATTCTGAGATTTTTACAAGGTTATGGAAATAATCTTCTAAAATAATTTACGTGATAGTCAAATGTGCACTTGCTCACAACTTTAATGTTAAGAACATAAGAGAAGCCAATGTTGGATCAGGCCAGTGGCCCATCCAAATGTTACTAGCTTTTTTCACTCACAAGGTAGAATTTTTGCTCACAACTCTGTGGCGCTTAGAGGGAACACTGATCATGTGGGGAAAAAATCACATTTAAGCCCTTAAAGGTACAAAGAATTAACAGTACTAATTTAAATTCACCATATCAGTGTAACTGGAAATGACTCATTATAAGGAATTTAGGAATAATCCTATCTTCATGTAGTCTGTGTAACTCTAGGGTCCTAAGGCTTACTTCCACTAGCACTCAACTCTTTTCCATTGTGGAAGCAGCCCCCCCACAACTGCACAGTGTGTTCCTTTGACCCCAGGGGTTTCTGCTTATGGAAGGCCAGTATCTTTTAATGAGCTATAAAGGCACAAAGCACACTTAAAGAAGACGCTTAGGATCCAAACCAAGGATAGAACTGTCTGTAACTATTTTATGTTAGCACCATTACATTAATACTATATTGTACCACAACAATATAGAAACAATATAGGAAAAACACTAAAGATGAGTTATACCGTATTTTTCAGACCACAAGACGCACTTTTTCTCCCCCAAAAAGTGGCGAGAAAAGTGTGTGCGTCTTATGGAGCGAATCCAGGCGCTTGCCGCGGGGGGGGGGGGGAGCCTCCGGGACGTGGCACCCAATTGCCCAAACGAGCCTCTAGGCAGCCTCCCGCCGGCCTCCTCAGGCATCAGGGGGCTGCGCACGGAAAAGAGGCGCTGCCGTCGGGGGTTGTGACGCGGGGGGGAGGGGGGAGCTCGCCTGTAGGCCGGGAGTGTCGCTGCCTCTCCCCGGGCCTGGCGGGCTGCCCACGGAGTTCTCCCGCCCGCGGGGATTCCTGGCCGGCCGGAGCGGCCCACTGGGGTAGCAACCTGGCAACCTGGAGGGGGAGAGTGCGGAGCTTGAATGTTTGGCAGTGGCTACTTCCGGTTTATGAGCTGCGGGGGGGGGGGGGGGCAGGCAGACAGAGAGTTGGAGCGCCGGACACAGTGCCCGGTCCCTCCCCCTCTTCCTCGTCTTGTGCTTGGGCGTAATGACGGGTGTGGATGCGGCCCCGCGTCTCTGCCCTTGCCTCCTGGCCACTGCCTCCTCCCGGGAGCAAGGGAGCGCCTGCTGCTTGCTTCCGCAGCCCCAGGAGGAAGCCCCCTTCCCCCCCAATCAGGCTCCTGGGGCAGAGGCCTCCTTTTGTGCCAGGCCGGCCACGCAGCCTCCCCTTCCCCGTGGCGGGGTGCTCTGCATCCCTGGCGGCAGCTCAGGAAAGTTCGGGCTCTGCGGCGGCGCACTGCGGGGAGCCCAGCAGCCGGGAGGGGAGGCTGCTCCTGCGCTGCTTTTTTTTGCCAAGCGAGGGATGGGCTTCCCGGCCTGCAGAACTTGTCCCCCCCCCCAGCCCAGATGGGTTGCCTGTCAGCCGGGGGCCACTCCCTTCCCCGAGAGTCGGAAGCGCCGCGAGGTGGCTGGGGGGGGCCTCCTTGCAGTGGGAATTCATCCTCGGTCGGGCTGACGTCTGGCTCGGAGGCGACCTCGGGTTTCAGGAGCGGTTTGTGCAGCCGGCTGCTGGCACCATCCGCAGTCCCTTCAGTGTCGGACGCTGGGGCAGCCGCGCGCACCTTAATCCCATCCCGTTGCCAGCCAGTCGGCTCTCGTCGTCCCCCCCCCCCCCGGGCAAGTTCGGGCTCGGGAGGAAACTCTCTCTGGCCGGAGGTGCAGCGCCGTGTTGTGCTGTGTCAGAAGGGATGCGTCTGCCGCGGCGCAGAGAAGCTGCTAAAAGGTCGTCGCTCTCTGTAGCCCGGGATGAAAAGTTGCTCAGCTGGCCGGGCAGGTCTGTTTCAGTTTTAACAGGACGCGCCGGGGGAGGGGGGGGGGAGGCAACGCTCATTAACCACTTCAGGCCCGCAGCCTGGCACTAGCATCATTGCTACCTACCCTGCCCTTGGGTAGACCCAGAGATTATGAAAGCAGGCAGTGAGTCACTGACTTAACCCCTGCAGGCATCCAGCGTGCCGAGGCTGGAAGGGAGTGAGGAGGTGTAGGCAGAAGCGCTAGCACCGATGGAGGATGTGCCGTCACTGTCCCTCTGTTGGACCAGAGCCACTGGGTTCTGCTTGTACTGCCAGCATCTGAGAATAACCCAAGGCTGAAAGTGGTTTTCTTCACCGCCCAGGCAATGCCTTTAGCAATATTTTGACAGCCATGATGACATATGGGGGGGAAGTCCTCCCCTTCCCTGAATGGCCCCTAACAACTGAGCAATCAGAATAATTCAGGTCCCTGGCTGTTGTCATCCTCATCACCACAGCCCCAATCTCTCGGCCTCTTTTTTATTTTAATGAGCAGCAGATTTTTTTTTTTCACATACTTGGTACTGGAAGCCAGGTGCAAGTGGAGGAGTGGGGAATCAAACCCAGTTCTCCCAGATTAGAGTCCGCGCACTTAACCACTACACCAAACTGGCTCTCCAGCTGGTACAGAGCTAATACAGATATTGCATGTGAGGTTACCAGTCTGGTTAGGAACCAGGTACGGTTGCCAGTTGATCAAGGCTGATGTTCTCCTGGTTAAAAATACACCTTCTCCTTCTGTGATGGAGGGGAATTGGGAACTGTTTCCCACTACCCACCCACTCACCGACTGTGAGAAAGCAAGAGTGAGAGCAGCCCTGTGCATACTGTTTAAAAACTCACAGCTGTAGGTGGCCATGCTGCAAAGATGATAGCGTCAAGGTGGCCGTGCCATGAGGCAAGGCGACCATCTCAGGTGATGGATTTGGGGCACCATCTTGACTCCTGGCAGCATAAATTAACTGAGACTTTCTCTTGTACAAGCCACATTATAATGACTAATTGCAAAAGTGAAGGAGTTCTGAGCGACACTCATTTTAATGAGACGTACATTAAAAGGATGGATTGTACCCCATCTCTATGGGAAGAGGAAGAATGTCTTTTTTTTAAAAATCCTTCAGGTCCAAAGACATCCTGGACTGGGCCTGTACCATCGGATAAAATAAAAAGGATATTGAAGACTCTTCCCAGAAAGACCTCAGATCACAGATGTCATAATGAGGATTTTCACTGTATAGTGAAATCTTAATTTTTTAAAAAACCAACAAAAGTGTCTGGCAAGTCAAATTCTGAAACATGAATGGGGGTCTGGAATTCACCTGCTTCTCTGTCTGACCTTGGCCATCTCCTGCTGAGAGTTTAAAACCTCACTCGCAACTTCCTGACTCAGCTGTCCATCTCTCCAGTTCTTCCTAGTCATAGTTACGTTTTCATTTTCTCCTCAAGCTCATATTTATTTGATTATGTGCCATAGGAAAGAACTGTATACCACAAAATCATTACTCAAAGGCAAATCAACACATGGATTTGGGATAAGGGAGTCCTGTTGGGCACATATGCCTTTAGCAATAAAGATAAACTGAAGAGCCGCAGCCATGTCCAGCCTTAATGGAGGAACAATGTGTGTCCTCAGGTACGTGTGTGAGGGTCTGTCCCATAAGTCTTTCTCTGAGATCTGTTAATATTTGGAGCAGGACTTTTCAGTTGAGGCATTCAAACGGAAGACAAGCTTTCCTAGATATGTTTACCAGTCCCCTTTGTGTGCTGAATAGTAAAGTTGTTTCTCGGGCCCAAGCAAGGGGGGGGAGGGAAACCCCTTGTCTTTCTTTCTGTCTTTCTCTTTCTGTCTGTCTTCCTTCCTTCTCTCTCTCCTCCCTACCTTTCTGTTCCTTCGTTTCTTTCTGTCTGTCTTTCTTCCCTCTCCCCCCCACCTACCTACCTTCCTTCCTGTTCCTTTCCTTTCCTTCCTTCCTTCCTTCTCTCTCTCCCCTCTGCCTACCTACCTTCCTGTTCCTTTCTTTCTTTCTCTTTCTTTCTTTCTTTCTTTCTTTCTTTCTGTCTTTCTTTCTCTTCCTTCCTTCCTTCTCTCTCTCCCCCTACCTACCTTCCTGTTTCTTCCTTCCTTCCTTTCTTCCTTCTCTCTCTCTCTCCCCCCCTACCTACCTACCTTCCTGTTCCTTTCTTTCTGTCTGTCTTTCTTTCTCTTCCTTCCTTCTCTCTCTCTCCCCCCATCTACCTACCTACCTTCCTGTTTCTTCCTTCCTTCCTTTCTGTCTTCCTTCCTTCCTTCTCTCTCTCCCTCCTATCTACCTACCTACCTTCCTTCTCTCTCTCTCACCCCTACCTACCCCCCTCCCTTCCCCACTCACCTTCCCCGGGCTGCAGGGGTGGGAGGTAGGGATGGGAAGAGCTGGGCCTGAGTGGCGTTAAGCCACTTGGGCCCAAGCAAGGGGGGGGAGGGAAACTTTCTTTCTTTCTTTCCTTCCTTCCTTCCTTCCTTTTCTCTCTCTCCTCCCTCCCTCCCTGTTCCTTCCTTTCTTTCTCTTCCTTCCTTCTCCTTTCTCCCCCTACCTACCTACCTACTTACCTTCTTTCTTTCTTTCCTTCCTTCCTTCCTTCCTTTTCTCTCTCTCCTCCCTCCCTCCCTGTTCCTTCCTTTCTTTCTCTTCCTTCCTTCTCCTTTCTCCCCCTACCTACCTACCTACTTTCTTTCTTTCTTTCTTTCTTTCTTTCTTTCTTTCTTTCTTTCTCTTTCTTTCTTTCTTTCTTTCTTTCTTTCTTTTTTCTCTCTCCCCCCCAACTACCTACTATTTGGTTCAGAATATTTTTTTCCCTATTTTCCTCCTCTAAAACTAGGTGCGTCTTATGGTCAGGTGTGTCTTATGGTCCGAAAAATACGGTAATTGCCTAACAAAACAGCAGAACGTTCATTATCAATGCACATGAATGAGGCAAAACATCTGACTGCAGACAGCACTGAAACCATCCCACACAACTGTGCTTTTTAGAAGTTCTGCATGCATAAAGTATGTTTTTCATCCATAAGTATTTAAGTTGCCATAACAACTGGATCCATTTGTTCAGTTAGGTCACTTTTATCTAAGCATTCTGGAATTTGAACTGATTGCTTAAGAACTGCAACTGCTTTCAGAACACCGTGAAGTATTTTAAGAGCATTTTGTTGTTCTTAAGGAGAAGTTGATAAAGAATATTGGAATACTAATGTTAGCTAAATAAATTTTGAATCAGAGGCCATCTGTCTGAGATATGAAGAGTATGTTAGTGAAATGTGTACTTAACCCTTGGATAGCCATGAACAAGTCATGCTACTCAACTACAAAGTATATTTAATTATAAACTAAAGAAAACAGTAACACACTTCACACAGTTTCTACATTAAAAAGGATTATAAAGCACTTTGTTGTAACATGCTGTGCCGTGCATACTTGTAAGACTTCATAATCTATTGCTGTACAATGCTGTGCCGTGCATACTTGTATTACTTCATAATCTATTGCCTCTACTATTACTACTATTTATTACTGGTTATTACCTACTGTTGCTATTACTACTACTATCTACCTCTCACTGCTAATTACTATTAGAGTACAGTATTTAGTGCAGTGGGAGCCTAACAAAGCAGGTTCTGTAGTCATTAAGAAGTACCAAAAAAGAGTGGATGAAGTGGTAAAGAAACTACAATGAACACAATAAACACATTAGAGTTCTATTTTAAAATAATTTAAAACTCCAAGAGGTAGATAAATTTCACCATGGTATCCAGTGCCAAGATTTATACATACCATGGCCATCATCCAGAAATTCTGTTATTGTTGCTGATGTGCATTTAGACCATGGTTTGGAAGCATCAATGCTTGTTAAGATGGAAGACATAAGTCGCTTATCTTCCATGGAACCAAAATTCTCCTCACAGAATTTGGAGTCGTCATGGGAAAGTCCAAGAAGGTGTCCTGTAATGAGGAATATGTACATTTAAAGAAGAATCAGTGAAATGTTTTGGATTTTAAAAGTCATTATGCTAAAAAAAACCCTATCATCAACATTTTAGATATTTGCAGTAAGCACTGACATACATGTTTTTTTACATTAGTCTGAAACTGTGCTGGAAGAATCCTGAACACCACCAGACTCAACCTCCTCTGTATTACACACTGTGTAACAGGATTTATAAATCAATGTTTCCATAGATTATCCTATATGAGTCTGAATATAAATTGTTAAAATAGGAGAATAAGAGCAAATAAGATGGCTGGATCAGAGGTGCTTGGTTACTATGCATATCAGAAGGCTAAAGAAAGCAAGCAAAGCAATATTTTGCAGGGAAAACAATGCCCTTTCCCCAAGGCAGTAGCTAACCAGACCTGGGAACAAGTCCTTCCTAACCCCAGTGCCATCACAAATTAATAAATTGGGATAGGAAATTTGTCCATAGATTGTAACATACATGCAACAACAGATTGTAATAATCAGACATGGACATACATTGTTGCATATACATGATTTCAAGTAGGTTTTGCCAAGCATTGCTAACAACAACAACAACAACAACATAATTTTGGTCTTGGTTCAATTTTAGATACTGATGAGGGTATCCTCACCCTCATCAATTGCCTATTCCTAGCAAAGGTGGTCTCTAAGGATATTGTCTTCCACAAAAAAGGTGAACCTCCATAAAATGTTCTCCTGTTTGTCATGCCCACTGCATTTGCTTGTTATCAATGGGCAAGCTTGCCTTCTGTACCCAGTCATAGAGTTCTTTCTACTGAAACACAGCTTTTGCAACAATTAAAATAATAAGCCATACAAAGTGGTACTATTTTGTTTTACTGAAAACAAAGTTTTCTGAAAGTTTTAGACAGAAGCAAACAATACTGAAAGAAATATATATTAGCAGGATTATCATATGAATAGTTTATTAAACTTTTTGAGCTCAGAACCTATTTTCTAATATAATGTACTTTTAGCCCTGCACTGTGGCTGTGATCAGATGAGCTGTTTGATACAATGTCATTGATTCTCCCCTCCGGAGTAAAAAGGCTCATTCAGACAGTGACATCTGTATCCCATTCCCCAGTTGTTGGTGCCCCATTCTCACCCCCGACTTTCCCGACAGTGGAGAAAGTCTGATCTTTACGAATTGATATCTGAACTCTCTCCTGTGAACTCAAGCCATTTGGGAAGTAAGATTATACACTTCCGTCTGCACACCATTTCTAAAAATCCAGTTACTGATATGCACATAACTGGATCTTTGCCCAAGGGTTTTGAATCACTGCTTGTGCATTTCTGAACCCAAACATCCTGTCAGGATCGGGAGCCCCGAGGGAGTTGTTTTTGAACAACAAATCCCCCCCCCCCAAAAAACACTTTCTCTCATGTTTCTTGGGGTTGGAAAGCCATGGAGCCTGGGGAGGCTGGCATCCCTAATTCTGGAAGACTTGGGTAAAGCTGGAAAAAATTAAAAATCTAGGCTTCAGAGTTGCTGTTTGAGAACATCCCATGACTGACACAAGAGTAGATTTACTGAAGTCAATGGGGCCACTCTCATGTAAATCTGCATGATGCTTACACTCCCCCCCCCCATGTTTTCCAGAGAACATAAGAGAAGCCAATGTTGGATCAGGCCAGTGGCCTATCCAGTCCAACACTCTGTCACACAGTGGCCAAAAACACCAGGTGCCATCAGAAGGTCCAGCAGTGGGGGCAGGACACTAGAAGCCCTCCCAGTCTCTCAGCCCCACCTTCCTCACAGGGTGTCTGTTGTGGGGAGGGGAAGGGAAAAGGAGTTTGTAAGCCGCTCTGAGACTCCCTTGGGGAGTGGAGGGCGGGGTATAAATCCAATCTCTTCTTCTTCTTCTTCTTCTTCTTCCCACCCACCCCTTGTCAAGCACCAAGAATACAGTGAATCACTTGCCCCAGACTGAGAGTTCCTATCTATACTTTGTGGCTAATACTCACTGATGGACCTCTGCTCCATATGTTTATCTAATTCCCTCTTGAAGCTGTCCATGCTTGTAGCCACCACCACCTCCTGTGGCAGTGAATTCCACGTGTTAATCACTCTTTGGGTGAAGAAATACTTCCTTTTATCTGTTCTAGCCCGACTGCTCAGAGGAAAAGAGGTGAAGTGAAGGAGGCTGAGAGGGGCCATAGTACTTGATGGAGGGATCATGGAGCTGTCAAAATGGAGTGACGTTCTGAATGAATGCTTCTGCACATGCGTAAAAGACAATTTTAAAAAAGGATGCTGCCAGAGTGCCCACTCCATGGTTACCATGTAGCAATAATCTGAACTGTCAACCACGGATTGAGCATGCAGTGAGGTGGATTAAAGATGGCATGTTTGGACAAACCTCTCTGGAACAAATAACACTGGATAAAATTGAGGTGCAACCTGTCATCTGACCACAGCCAAAGTTCCACATGCTCACATGAAGACACCCTTGCACATCATATACATGTGGCCAACTGCTGCATTCTATGATGTTTTGTCCATAGCACAAATTGAACAGAAACAGATAAGAAATTTTAAAAAGTACACCTCCACCCCTTCATAAATGCCCTCATGGGGGAAGTCATTAAACAAAGTAGTGCATAGTTGCTTCTGACTTATGGCAAACCTATGAAATAATGACCTCCCAAATATCCTGTCATTGACAGCCTTGCTCAGATTTTGCAAACTGAAGGCTGTGGCTTCCTTTACTGAATAGCAGCTGCGCTCAAATCAGGTTGAGATAAAAGGTAAGTGGGGTGAGAAGTCAACTCCACATATCCAGCATGGATCAATTAGGATCTTGTGCTAGGGCTCATTATAGTCATCCATGTTTTGTATGGTAGTTGAAAGAAGGCCCCACCTGCCTCATGACCTCTCTTTCTAGGTGTTGCATGTCACCAAAGGAGTATATTTTGATGACCACTGATTTCATCAGACAATTTTTTTGAGAATGTAATACACATGTGCATTCAGGGCTATTAAAACTGAAAGGACTTTTGTCAGAGGGCGCCAGAATTGATGCCCACCAACACCCTTCCTGGCACCTATCAACCAGGCAGGGCCAGGTAGGCCAAGCAGGGCTTGTGCCCAGCAGGGATTCTGATTGGCTGCATAAATTTTTTTAAAAAATTGCTTCAGCAGCAGCTCTCACTACAGAACAAGGATTTTCACCACGTGACTGAAGGTAAGCTGTGTTTAAGAAAGTATTTTGATTTATTATTTCTGTTCTTTATTTGTAGTAATAATATATTAGCCAAGGTTATTTATTTTAAGCATTTATTAGCCACCTTTCTACCTTAAGCCTCAAGGAGGCTTAAAATAAAACAAAACAGCAATAATTAAAACCAGAATTTTAAACAATATGTTCATTTTTAAAAGGCATCCTGTTATGCAGTTTCTTCTTGAAATGCTGACAAGTTACTATTACAGTTATGCATAACCTAGCTCCTGGACATTCTATGGCTAGCTCCATCTCCCATGACAACCATTTTCAGTTGGTTGGTTCCGCCTCCTGTGGCAGTCATTTTATAGTTGTGCCCATGACCCTGTGTCAAAATTCCAAAGGTGCCAGTAAACTCAAAAAGACTGGTGACCTCTGACTTAGGCATATAAAACCATGGCACAGAATGACAGCAGTTCAAACACAGAGGGATCTCTGTAATCTTCTGCCTCTGTTGCGGCCAAAAAATTTAAAAGGCCATCCTGAAACAAAAGATGCCTTCAGGAAATATAAAGATAATGCTGCCTGTCATAAGTCTGATATTATCACTGGATATGCATCAAACTCATGGCACCAAACTCATAGCACCAGGATGTACTTGGAGATTTAAAGCAGCTCTGGGCAGATGGCACTCAACACCTTACTGAATTCTGATGTAACTGAGCTCATATTATGTCCATTTGCAAGTTCATTCTGACAAGTCTGATGATATCTTACAAAAGTGTTGGTAAAGAACATCCACACAATAATTTCACTGTAGTTTAAACCAGGGAGTATGGATAGTTAGAAACATTGATTGCGGAGTTTCTTCTTTTATAGGGCTGCCAACTTCCAGGTACAGCCTGAAGATCTCTCAGAATTACAACTGATCTCCAGACTACAGAGATCAGTTCCCCTGGAAAAAAGGGCTGCTTTGAAGGTTGGATTCTATGGTGTATTAGCTGGCTAGAGTCCCTCATCTCCCCAAACCCCAACCATCTCCAAATCTCCAGGAACTTCCCAGCTCAGGGTTGGCAACCCTACATGTGAATGGGTGGAAACATTCATAGATTGGATCACCCCATATCTGTATATCTAATAGTGAAGCCCCCCCCCCGTGTGGATACCTAAATTCGCATGGGGGGGGGCACCTGGGGGGCAGGGAGGTTTTTCTATGGACGGGAGGAACTCCCCCCGTTTGTAGAAAAATCTTAAAGGTTTTAAAAAATTTTCGGCGGTGTGGATGCTTATTTCTGCAGAAAGAGAGCTCACTCTCCCCCAACAGCTTTTCCTGTATAGTGAGGCCCCTTCCTCGGTCTGCAGAAAAATCCAAAAAGTAAAAAAAAACTTCAGGGACCATTGAATTCTCCCCAATACCTTTTGAAATGGCATCAGCTCCGGCCGTCAACTGTGAGGAGATTAGAATGTTTGGGGGAGGGGGGGAGGTTCTAACTTTTTCTGTCAGTAAAAGGCAGGGTTTTTACTGGCAGCAGTCTAGGGTTGCCAAGTACCCCCCCTGGCCACCAGCAGCAGATCCAGATCCAGGCTAGGAAACTCCTGGAGATTTGGGGGTGGAACCTGGGGAGGATAGGGACCTCAGTGAGGTACAATGCCATAAACTCCACCCTCCAAAGCATCCATTTTCTCCATGGAAAGTCATCTCTGTAGTCTGGAGATGAGCAGTAACTCCAGGGGATCCCCAGGTCCCACCTGGAGGCTGGCATCCCTAGGCAGTACCCTCTGTGTGACTTGATACCACCTGATTTGCATGACAGGCCCAGCTGCTTTGCAGCTACCCTATGAAAGCCATTGTGATGTAACAGTTAGAGCTTCATGTTGGGATCTGCAAGACCCAGGTTCAGATCCCCATCTTGCGGTGGAAACTGACTGGGAGATTTTGGACCAGTCATATACTTTCAGCCTAACCTCACAGGGTTGTTGTGCAGACAACAAGGAGGAAATAATAATGTAAGGTGCTTTAGTCCCCACTGTGGAGAAAGACTGTAATTTTCCTAGGTAGAGGCTGCAGGGGAGGAGGGTGGAGATAGAAAGCTGAAGACAGATAAAGGTAGGTTGGCTGTTGGGTGGGAAGGAAATAGGGTTGCCAACTTCATGTTGGGAAATTCCTGGACATCTGAGAGGTGGAGCCTGGGGAGGGTGGGATTTGAGGTGGGAGGCAGAAAGAGATTGAAAGGGTGATGAGGTGGGGACACAGAAAAACAAAGAGAATGATGATGGGTCAGAAACAGAGAGGAAGTAACATACATGGAGGAGAGAGAGAGAGTAAGAAAGGGGGGCAGAAGGGAGAAAGAGTGTGAGAGAGGTAGGGGGAGAAGGGAGGAAGCAAAGGTGTGAGGAAAGGGATAACCATCCTGCAAGTTTCTTGCGGGTCTCCACTTATATATCTATAATATGCCCAGATAATATACACTGAAACTATGCACCAAATAACTTAGGGCCAAACCGGACATGACAGTGTCCACCGGGCCGACCCATCAGGCAACCATTACATTATACAATATGCACATGTATTATATGTAAAGTCTTACATTGGAATTGCTTTTTTCCATAGGCTAGCATTGTATTATCTGAAGCAGGTTTTGAAAAATGATAGTTCAGCAGATGTCATCAAAAGCTAAATAATAAGTTTGAGCATCATCTACGTGTATGCTGTAACTTCTAATTTTAAGTGTTTTAGCTAAATATTTTTACTAAGATTACTAGAAATGCCCAGGACTATTAAGAGAAATAGGATTGTAATATTATACAGCGGACACTTTACAGAACAGTGATTTTGTGAACAACTGAAGAAGAAGAGGAGGAGGAGGAGACTGGATTTATACCCTGCGCTTCACTACCCAAAGGAGTCTCAGAGTGGCTTACAAACCCCTCTCCTTTTCCCTCCCCACAATAGACACCCAGTGAGGTAGGTGGGGCTGAGAGCGCTCTGACAGAAACTGCCCTTTTCCAAGAATACCTCTGACAGAACTATGGCTTGCCCAAGGTCATCCAGCAGGTGCGAGTGGAGGAGTGGGGAATCAAACCCGGTTCTCCCAGATTAGAGTCCGCACACTTAACCACTACACCAAATTGGCTCTTTTGGGTATGTGTGTCCATGTTTACAGAAACTGCTGACTTTCCACTAGCTAAAACTATACATTAAGGTCTTATTCTTGTATACTTTGCATCATTAATTGCTCTCTCTTTCTCTCTCTCTGCAGCTGAAACAGTGCCCAGTTCTTCAAACTGCGGTATTTGCACAAGATACACATATCTATGACTAAATCTTGGTTCAGACATAACATGTAAACATGGTTTATTTTAACTATACTCCATTTGTGAAACCACAATTTGACTCAGATGCTCACACAAATCCTGGTTTGCTAGGACAATTGATGGGTTCATCACCTTTGCCCTGGCAAGGTGCCCTGCAGCCCTGGAGTGTATGAGGCCTGTGCTGAGGAACAAGTCAGGTGTAAACCAGGATATCTGTATTTGGATGCCAAATGAAATCATACCTAAGACTAGCTTTGGTTAATAAACACTTTGTTGATCTTAAAGGTGCCACTGGATTCAAAACTTTGTTCTACTGCTTCAGACCAACACGGCTACCCACCTGGATCTATGTAGCAAAGCAAAACATCTATCAGAGTTACCTCAATTGGTGTTTGAGTTTGGTGAACAGGACTCAATTTGAGACTCAACTTGTATGTAGGGTACAGAGGTCAAAGATGGTATATTTGCCTGGCAATAATGACAGCCAGAGTTTACAGCATGCCTTCTTTTTCTTATGTAAATAACTTCAAGTTACCACTTAGCCCCTTTAAGTACCCTACCCAGTTACAGTTGCTAAAGCAGCATATACTGGGAGTGCTGTTGAGGTGCCTCAACCTGTTGGCTACCAAAGATTGTCTAAATGTAGTTCTGGAAACTTTTTTGTGTATCTTAATACATGGAATGTACTGGTAACATTTTTTTTGAAAAAAAAAATCCTCAATATTTACATGTAAAGCACAGGATTAGTGCAGTTCAGTATCTAGAAAGGAAATCCAAATCGGGTAGAAATGTTTTGGAGAAATATATTAGCACTTGCAAATTATTCTATTTTATTCTGTATTCATGAGAATATTTCAGTCACTATGTAAACTGAAGCAGTGGACAGAAGCAGTGACATAACTTGCTAAGAATGCCGTCTTGTTTACTCAAGAAAGCACTGCTCACATGAAGCATCTGTTTTTCAGTGCAGTCATGCCTTTCCCCTAGTTTTCCAGCTGGAAAAACCAAGGTAGAAGGAGGTCAAATTTCTTGTTCTTGGTTGCATGATGAGTCAGCAACTTGTATGTCAGCAGAGTTCAGGGTTTGAGCCTCTTGACTTTTGTGTACTACTCACAAGATCATATATGCCGTAACTCATTTATTTGATCAGAAGAGTGCTTCATGTGCTTCTTGCAGGCTGCATGAAATAATGCCTCTTTGTTAGGAGATGTACTCTTCTAATCAGGGGTCATTTTGTAGAAAAAGAGGTGCAGGAGCTCATTAGCATAACTCATTAGCATAACTTATTTGCATATGCTACACCACCTGACATCATCGGAAGTATGTCAGAAGGCAAGAAAGAAAGGAGAGAGAGAGGGAGAGAGGGGGGGGGGAAGGAAGGAAGGAAGGAAGGAAGCTGGCAGAGTGGGGACAGCTACTAATCCAAGCCTCAGAAGTACCACTATTCTGGGAGGATAGCTTCAGTAGTGGCTGAAGCCTTCAGAAGGCTGGTTGGAGGAACAAGGACCTTTCCAGGGGACGGGGTCATTTTGCTGCAGCCATGACACAAGCAGGCATTCCCCCATGGGGGGGTGGGGCTGGCACCAACTCCCAGAGCTGAGCTCCCCCGAGCTCCTGCTCAAAATGACCCCTGCTTCTAATCATTTACACAGACACAGAGTATATGGCCTTCAGGATAATGATATGCAAAGTATGGTACCTCCCTGCTTTCTCTGAAGTGAAGTTTGAAAAATTCAAGACCTTTTCTGAAAAATTAAAACTGAAATGCACTGATAATAGGTGGTCAGATGGGTTTAGAACTTTTCCTCCTGCCTCTTCCTTTTAACCTGACCCTTGTATGTTTCCTGGAAGTAAGCCCAACTGTGTTCAGTGTACTTACTCCTTGGTAAGTGCATCCATGAGACTGCTGTCTCTCTCAACCTTTGCAGGTTTCCCCACCCAGATAACAGAGTGTCCCTATCCCTGTCACACAGTGAATGTATGTACAAACTATGTACAGTGCACACTTTTGATTTTTCTGTATACATGCATTAACTAATTCTCAGGTTGCATTCAACACATGTACTGCTGAACAAGCCCCTTAAGTATCCAGGTCCTGGTCTCCAGTTTCATTCGTAAAGTCAACATCTGTTGGCTTTTTCTTACAACAGATATATATATATATGCATGTATATGCATGTTCAGTGTAATATGTGAACCGGGACTCTTCAGCTAATCCAAGCAATGAAAAGGAAGGCACACAGAGAAACCAGAAAGACAAGTCTCAATTCCCTATGCATACTATGCAGCCACGATCGTCTCCAAAGTGTCAGTTCTATGTGTAATTCATCTTGGGGTACTGAGCATGGCAGAGTTTGTTATTAAGCTTCAAAGTAGTTCAACAGCATCTCTAAAAACTAGTTTTATGTCACAAAAGAGAAGAATGTCACACAAAATAAAGAATTTTTCTTCCACACATCTATGAAGATGTTTCCAGTGTTAGCAAATTTCCCCAGAGTCTAACATCGAGCTGTTTCAGCCCTACTTACTTTTGGTTAACAAATAAAACCAAAGACTAGCTTCCATTGGAAGTTACTTTATACTGGGTCAGACCATTCATCTATTCTGACTGGCAGTGGCTTTCACAATAACAGTTACTTTAACTGGAGATGGCTGGGATTGAGCCTAGGACCTTCTACACACAAACCACATATCCTGCTATTAAACTATGGCCCCACCCTGGTCCATTTTCCATGTTCCTACTTTTAAAGCAATGATGCCAAGGATTTCATTCCTGCTGCTTTCCTGAGGGCATGGATACTGTGATTTGGCATTGAGTATTTGGCTGCAGTTCATGATATTGCAAACTCTGCTTTGGAAAACATACCTTCTCCTAATCTAATCTCTTTTATGGAGATATATACATACAAAGGTCAGCACAACTGCAGATAACCACAGCAAAATTCAGGTGGAGATGCTGTTGTGTCTGAGGAACTTCCCTGGTTATCTACAGAATCTTCTGTTTTGATTTTCACATGCCTCAGTTCCCATTAAGGAAATCACTTCACACACTCCAGCAAAATTCTGGATTCTGCCAGAACACTTAAAAAAACACTTAAGAAATTAAGCATTCAGAGAAGAGTTCCATTAGTCTTAATCAACTTTACTGCTCTTCCTACAAGCCAACTGTGGAACAGCCCAGCTATTGTTATAAAAGGGACTATTTAAAGACATTGTCTGTACAAGCAGGTGGGACAATTATCGCCCTTCCCAGGTAATGAAAGCATTTCTAGGCGAGCCAGGGAATTTCTAGTCAAAATTTAAACCAGCATCAACCTTTTGTACTGCTCATGTTCCTGCTTCCAAGCAACAGTTGAAGTAGTTGCCCTGTTGCTCACCCCTCACCAAGGATTAATGCTGAGTGCTCATCTTTTTACTTTACCACAGGCAGCATGTTTATGAGGACTTAGCACAAATGCTTTGCTAGCACCAGGAGTTTAAATGGGGGGGGGGGGGAGCTTTACAAAGAAGTAACAATGTGAATGCATTAAATATTTTCTTCCCACAGATGTCAGCAGAGCAGCTGTGAGTTAATTGTAGTCTCTAGTTTTTAAAAAAGCTGCAGAGCCTGATTCAGACACCTGGATATTTGCCCAAACTTTATCTCTCCCAGGGGAAGGCTAAGATGAAAGCTAGACATCCTTCACTATTGTTTCTTTTGCCCACAGAGACTCCAAAAGATTTGCTCCTGTCTAGCTTGAGGCTTGCTCTTATCTAAGTTATTCTGACAAGCCTTCAGCTCAAAAGGCTCCCTATTCAAAAGCTGCAGGGGAAAATGTGGGTTTTGTAACGTTTTCAGAATGCAAAAAGTATCCCCTACGCCCACGTGATGGGTACACTGCTTTCTTCATACAAGTGTCTTCTGTACAGAAAGTTGCTTTTGTGCACTCAAAGCAATGAATGTCAATATCAAGTTAAACATTGCATACAAGTGACTCACTTGCAAAGTGTGGCATGCCAAATGTTAATGCACCTGTTACCAAGAGAGCTGATTATAGTCTGTCTACAACCAGAAAGATCAAAATCTGTACCATCAGAAAGAAGTATTTGAGAGCCTCTGGTTGCTGCTTTTAGTCTTCCTGCTCAGAACCAACGGGATACCTTCTCTGGAAACCACACTGTTTGTGCCTAGAAGTCTGTACTTGATTGTCCTTACTGTTGCTCCTGAACGTCATATAAAATCCAGCAGATTCACAGGGTCATTTCTGTGCTGACCAAACCTCAAATGAGAGATGATTTCCATGTCTTCCTCCTCCCATGGCAGCCCCAAGTGCCCTCTGAAATCCTGTTTCTACAAGAGAGGGGACCCCAGGAATGAGATTTCATGGAGGATTTGGGGCTGCCAGAGGAGGGGGAGGGGGGCATCATGCTCTGTGGGTGGAAATCTTTTGGCTCAATGAAACTGGATCCAAGCTGTAGTCTTAGTTACCAATTCATTTTTAGGGTATCAGCTTGACAAAGTCTCCTGAGTATATAGAGGTTTTGATTAATGGAACAGGCAATGAGATTTTCCCTTCAACAGGCACTGCTGTATCGAGGTATTGATACACAGCATACGTCCTTAAAGCAATGTACAGATTTATGCCACCTGTGGATCTTTCAATCCTGGAGAAATTTAATACACTGGAGAAAAGGCAGTAATCCTAAAATGTAAGTGGCAATGCCACTGAGTCTGCCCTTGTGCATCCATGCAAATATTGTTAATGCAAGATGAAAAGAAGAAAAGAGAATGTACTTTTCTGCCCATGTAGATTTTACATTCACATTAGATATGGGAAATCAAACAAACAAATACAACTAAACCAGCTTAAGGCCCAAGCTACACATTACATTTTTTGATGAACTGTGTATGAGGCCGTACTTGCTTCCCCTGGAATTACACAGCAGTGGAGGGAGGCATTTTTAAGTCCCCAAAATCGCATAATGGCACTTGGGGAGGAGGCATTCCTGTCTTTCTCTCAGTGCTGGAAACCCTAGTCAAAGAGGGCCCCCCTCCTTCCTTTTTCACAAGCAGAAACCTGGATGCATCCTACCAATTTCCTTTATATTTTAATATAAAACTATGCCTATCCACCATTTAAAAGAAAAAAATGCTGGAAGTTTCATAAATGGAACTCCTGGCACCTCTTCGGGCTGAAATTACACTGCTAAAATTTGCTCCCTCTTGGCACTGGTAATTTTTGGGGCCTCCTTACATAGAAGCCTTAGGCTGATTTTACATCTGACTTTCCCGCTGGAATCATTCTAGTTCCAAAAAAACCTGTCCACACCTCTGTGCGGTGTGAAACCGTGCTGCTATTGAAATGTCCATATCTACTAATTGCCCTCCTGTGGTCAAGCTAGTATAATACCGCTTTATTCTGCTTTAAACAATTGTGGTTTCTTAGTGCACTTAGACCCCCTGGAGTGAAATTTCACACCACTGTGAAATCAGCACAGGAAAAGACAGCAGTCAAACTACTTTAGAGGGGAGGTGTAAAATCAGCCTTAGAATAAGGCATGCTATAATTATGTGCAGTTACTCCAGTGTAAGTTCATTGAAATCAAAGAGCTTAGGGTCATTTTACACCTCCCCTCTAAAGTAGTTTGACTGCTGTCTTTTCCTGTGCTGATTTCACAGTGGTGTGAAATTTCACTCCAGGGGGTCTAAGTGCACTTAGAAACTACAATTGTTTAAAGCAGAATGAAGCGGTATTATAACTAGCTTGACCACAGGAGGGCAATTAGTAGATATGGACATTTCAGTGGCAGCACGGTTTCACACCGCACAGAAGTATGGGCAGGTTTTTTTGGAACTAGAATGATTCCAGCCGGAAAGTCAAATGTAAAAACAGCCTAAGACTAGTGTAACTGCATAGAATATCACTGCTAGTCACCTAGAAAGAAACAGATGCTGGCAATCAAATGATACATTTTCCCGAAAATAAAGTTTAAAAAAACGGAGCAGACAGGCTAGGAATGCAACAACAACAAGTGGGGGGAAAAACCCACTGTTTACATGCCCAGATGACTAAGGGTCAACCCATCTTTCTGACGCAAGATTGCTCTCTGTGTTCTTGAACTTATGTGATTTGTTTTGATCTGGAAAAATTACTACCCTCTAGTTCCATACACACAACAATTAAAATGACTAGAATTCCAACTTCCCCCATAATCTTATAATGAAACATCTTTAAAAGGCCATCCTTTTACTATTCCACTTGTAACTAAATAAGATAGAGTGGTTAAAAGCTACTAACACATAATTAATTTGTATTACGCATTCTTAATATGTCAACCATTTCAAAAGTCCATGAATCACTCAATGGCTTGTTTACATTATTAAATAATGCAGGTATAGTAAATATCCACAAAAAGAGAATCATTAACCTACACTACAGACACAAGGAAAAGATGTGCTAGGCTGCATCCACACACTCTAGGATATCATGTTCACCACTCTGCTATAACAATTATTCACAATTGGACTGTCTTGTTCACGTGGGATAAATCCAGTTGCAAATGAGTGGTGCGGCATAACAGCAATGCAGTATCCAGAAACATATGGCTTCTGAGCATGGGTGGGTGTGATCACCTCAGTCCCCATCTTCTCTGATGATTCCTAGGTTGCCTTTTGCTGACCACTGACATCACCCTTGATCACACAATGGTCTCTGAAGCAATGTTCACTACCTCACACCAGTACTGGCCTAGTCAATGTTAAGCAGTACATGCCAAGTATCAGATACCTTAGGCATCATTATCTAAGGCAAATGGAGAGAAAATAGGGCTGCCAAGTCAGCCCGGGGGGCGGGGGATCCCCCGCTATAGGGGTTCCCGATCCGCCGGCCGGCATTCGGCCGGCGGGGGGAACCCCACCCCCGAAGTCATCCAGGCTGGACGACTTCCCCAGCGTAGTGATGTCACCCGGAAGTGACGTCACCACGTTGGAGACGTTGCCAGGGCGACACTCTGGCAATCGCCCCAATTGGGGCGATTGCCAGAGCATCGCCCTGGCAACGTCTCCAACGTGGTGACGTCACCGGGCGCGCGCGTGAAGCGCGCACGCCAGGGAGGCTCCCAGACGTCGAAGGACTCCCCCCCGCCAGTCCGTGAGTATGAATTGGCAGCCCTAAGAGAAAAATAACTGGAGTGACATGAAAGAGGTGAGGAAGTTGGTAAACAAACAGAAGTTCCTTCTTACAGCCCAGTAAATAGCAAGATGCTGTCTAAAAATAAAATACCATAAAGCATTTTGTTAAGCCACATTACTTACAGCTATGGTATATGAGTGTGATTGCATCCAGGGAATTTGGAAATGTTTAAGACAGAGGAAACTTTCAGCTAGCTAAAAGAAACCATGAGATTATTCTCCCTTTCATTTCTGTAGGAGAAATGATTTCTGTGAAGTTGGAAGAACAAAGAAATGTTTTAACTTGAGATTGGCCCTGTAAATCTGTCTTCACATGAAGCTTCCTTGATGTAAATGA
Source organism: Lepidodactylus listeri (assembly GCA_029233225.1). Classification (NCBI taxonomy): domain Eukaryota; kingdom Metazoa; phylum Chordata; class Lepidosauria; order Squamata; family Gekkonidae; genus Lepidodactylus; species Lepidodactylus listeri. The sequence continues at coordinate 107,730,446 of JARCFY010000001.1, read as the reverse complement.
GTTTGATGTGATTAAAGCCTGAAGAAAGATTAGCTGAATGACCAAAGCATTGGACTGAAGTCTTTGGCTTTCTGCTTTAATCTAGAAAATATCATTGTTTCATACAAATAAGAGGTTTCACTGAAAACTGCATTAAAGATCATAAATATCAATGTTTTACGAGTCAGATATTTGGATTTTAATGGATTAAGAGAAATGTGCATTATTTTCTTTAGTGTATTGTGGCACCTGTTCCTTACTCTAGAACATTCCAACTGAATTTAATGGTGATTGGTTTACATGAAGTGTTCTGCTGTAAAATTTCCCAAATTCTTTTTATACAGATGATCGGACTTTTCAAATATAACTAAAACAACACAAAATATGTGAAAGCAAACCCCTATATTAGCACCTTCTGGAAAAGTACTACAATGGGAAAAGAGAACTGAATAATTTAATTTTTTAACTGTAGGAATCAGGGAAACCAAGTCTCTGACTTCAGTGGGAAACTTCCACCCTCCACTTGCTCTGTCCACCACTAGCCACCTGGCTGCTAGGAGAAAAAAAAATCTTGGGACAATGGGGGAGAGATTGGTATCGTCCAATGTCATCCCGGAAGTAATGTCATCATGTCACTGGCAAGGGTCCCCCAGCTAAGTTTCCTGCTGGTACCCAGCCTTGGGCAACCCAGGCAGTAATGCAAGCCCCCCCCTAATTAATATGCATATGTTTTGAATATATTTTCAGCAGGCATCAAATGGTCACAGTGATAACTGTAACACATCTATACCTCCATGGAACATGTTCTTCTATTTCAAGTGCAGGCACACAGAGCCTATATATACATCTATCAACCTTTAAATACTTACTTTGCTCTTCCTGTAAGAAATTTGAGCATTGTACTTCTTCCTCCAGTTTATCCTCAATGTAACCTAATGAATAAGTTAAGTTAAACAAGACTGGCTGGCCCACGACTACATCCTTCATGGCTTCGTGAGTGTTTGTAACCAAGTCTTCCCAGCCCTGTGGTGTCAAGAGGACATGCAGAAATATTCATCCACATACCCACAGACATGCAAACATATGCATCTTCCACCATTACTCCACTCAACTTATACCCTGGTTCATATGTTCTGTCAAAGAAGGTGTCAGAATGCCTCCACTTTAACTTTCTAGGGCACACAAGAGATACCTAATGGAATTCTGAGCAAGTTCTACCATTCTCATTCCATTGAGATCAATGCAGCTCTGCTTAGGATGGCACTGAGAGAGGCTGTTAACTGTCACTCTTCCCTCACACTACTTCATGTTTGTTCTGCAGCTTAAAGGAGATATGGTTTCATTTAAAAGAACACAACAGGGTTCAAGCAGTGGGTGGCCTTAAACATCATGAAAGAAAATGTGTGTGGAACCCTTTGTTCCCATCTGGTCTCTGATGAAGCCAAGCTTTCTCTGAGCCACAGCAGCTCTATAGCATTTCATTTGCTTCTTCACTTGTATCTTCTTTACTTCTCCCATGAGTTTTTATAGAGAAAAGCTGACCACATGCAAAACAGCTGCAGTGCATTGTCTTCCCACACTGCTAGCTAGTTTTGAGGAAGCTGCTTTCCTCTCTCTATGGGTGTGTTCAGACGTGCACATTTGAGCCATTTTGAAACGCTTCGAGATGGCTCAAATGTGCGCATTCAGACAGCCACAGCTGCCTCCTGTCCCCAGCTGTCACCTATTGGACCAAATACCGTCTCAATGCATCACATTCTTGAGACCAGGTCCCGAGGTGGTTTTTCCCATCCTCTTCCAGCTCAAGCCGCCTTTTCCCCGTGTGATCGTGGAGCCGTTGCAGAGCCACTTCCGAGTCTTTAAGGCCCCCCCCCCCCACACGGAAGCCTCTGGCTTCCACTTTTTGCCCGCCATTTTTTTTTACTGTTGGTGATATATGCATAAGCGCTTCTACTCCTCCCCCCCATTTTTTTAAAATGGACACTAATTCTTCGTTCGGGATGCCAAGGAGACCAGTTTCGGGGTAAAAGTTTAAAGGGATGCGTTCTTTCAGGGCAAGGAAGTCACGGAGCTTGTGTAACTGAGAGGCTTTGCTCTCCTGCTTTTGAGCATGCACTAGACTTCATTTTCAGATGTTTACTTATGCACACGCACAAGTGGCAAAATTTTTTTAAAAGCCCAACAAACGCTCCCATGTAGACGCCGGAGCCACTTGAGTGCGCTTCGAACTGGGGGTGAGTGTAATTGTGCCGGTCCAGAGTGGGGCATTTTGAGCCGGCTCCAGCACAATGTCTGAATGCACCCATAGTCTTGTCCTGCTCTATCCTTCCACTGTATGTTCACTTTCTGCAGCATGCTGGACTGCCAGTATTTGTTTTTTCTCCTTTTCACCAGCCTACATGGTTTATAGCTATGGATGTGACTGAATTAACTTGTATAATAGCAGCATGGCTCTAAGCTAGGAAGAAAAGGAAAGATACAGGTCTACTATCCAAGAATGAAGTTCATGGCAAGCTGTTTAAGAAGTAACAGTTTTGGATCCATCATAGTGACTGTCTTAATATGAGAACATCTTATACTCAGTCAGGCTATTGGCCCATATAGGCAGGGATCATTTCGTAGAAAAAGAGGTGCAGGAGCTCATTAGCATAACTCATTTGCATATGCCACACACCCTAACATACCGAAAGTGTGTCAGAAGGCAACACCCACCCCTCAGGCTCTACTCCACAGGTGAGTGAAACTGAACTGCTCTTCCTCCATTCCCTTCCCCATCCAATACTTTGTGCAATAAAAATAAGCGTAAAGAACACACTCTCATTCTCTTCCTGCTCCCTTGAAACCACCAGGTTTCAAGTAGACTTGAGATACCCAGGACATGTGCACCACCCATCCCTTCCCCTCCCCACAACAAGACACCCTGTGAGGTAGGTGGGGCTGAGAGAGGTCTTTTGATAACTGCTCATGAGAGAACAGCTCTGAGAACACTTGTGACTGGCCCAAGGTCACACCAGCAGCTGCATGTGGAGGAGTGGGGAATTGAACCCGGTTCTCCCAGATTAGAGTCCAACTCCTGACCACTACACCAAACTGATGGGGTGGAAGCTGCTGAAGGGTTGGTGAAATTTCTTCAGTACTTATGTGCCATGTGCCCAGATAAAAAATGGTATACTTAGAAAATTTATATGCCACCTTGAGCAAGTCTCTGGAAAAGCAGCACACAGTCATAAAAGGAACAATGATAAAATTATCAATATTAAAACAAAACATTAAAAACAATAAAGACCCTAGCAGGGCTTTCCCCGGGGCGCTGCGCCTCTGCACTGCTCGGGGAAGCCGAGGAGGGGGTGGGGCTTGGTCATGTGCCCGCCCCTGGGCTCCTCACTCCCAGAGCTGTGCTCCTGTGTGCTCCTGCTCCAACAGACCCCTGCATATAGGTCAGTATTATCTGTGCTGGCTAGCAGCAGCTTTCCAGGGCTTCAGGCTTCCCCCTACACCTCCTACATTTTCCAGTTCAATTTGGGAGCCTATAAAAATTACAATGCACATCAACTGCAGTAGAAAGTCCTGGTGATGACGAATGGGACAAGTAATTTTCAGGAAAGATAGGTCTGGTCAGATCCTGTTCTCTGTTTCAAGAACCACACCCTGTAACTGGTTACTCTCCCATTCTTTAGAGAGGAAAGGTCTGTGACATGGGAGGAGAGAACTAGCAGGAAGGAGGAAACTGATGAGGAGGAAGGTAGGCACTTGGGTATACGCATGTATGCATTTTGTGAGCATCCAGCTAAAAGCTCAAAAAATCCATCAAACATGTTCTATAACTCATAAGGAATGCTTTCAAAAATACAAGTTTTGGATCAAGCACGGGAGTGGGGGTTGTCTATCATGGCTTCAAATATTAATATTTTCTGAATTTGTATTTTGATAATGACACTGATGCCTGTAACTGAATCCCAAAATACTTGAATAGTGCCATCTCTCACACTTCATTCCTTATTCAAAATACTTCTTTTCCATGAATCCTTCACACAATTCTGTTTCCCTGTTGAAACTAAGCCTAAACACCTGTAACTGGAATGAAAGCATATACATCCACCTTTTACTTTCTCCAACCTTCTGTTATCTGCCCTGTGTCAAATGTCAGAATATAACCTCCTCAGGGCAGAGACCTGCCTTCTTATAGGCTATAAACCAGGGGTGTCAAACATGCAGCCCGGGGGCCGGATCAGGCCCCCGGAGGGCTTCTATCAGGCCCGCAATGGAACTGGCTGTCTTCTGCTTCTTCTTCCAGTTCTGCTGCTGCTGCATTTGCAGCTTACAGATACACACCTGAACAGCGTAATCAAGATTGCAACAGCACAGACACTTTGATGCAATAATTCAGATCAAGAGGCGTCCGTTATCAGACACTGTTAAATAAACAAAATATTGCAAGTGTGCTAATGTTTTAAGCATGTTTTCATTTTAAGTAAAAAAAAACCTTTGTGTGTGTGTATCCTTTATAAAGTTTGTATCTTCGCTACCTGGCATTACATTTTATGACACATATCGTCAGACCCAACAAGGTCTCATTTATGTCAGATCTGGCCCTAATAATAAATGAGTTTGACACCCCTGCTATAAACAGAGCTGCCAACTCCACCTTACTAAATTATTAAAGATTTGAAGAGTGGCAGTGCTTGAGGATGGTGGGGTTTGGGAAGCAAAAGAAGCTCAGAGGAGATGTGATAATACTGTAGGACTTTTGTTTCTCCTAGACTCTATGGTATACCACAGGGTGCCCTCCAAAGCTGTCATTTCATTCAGGAGAACTGAGCTCTGTAGACTAGATGTTACCCCCCGCCCCATTCTATCCAGGATTACATCTTTCTTCAGTTTAGGGTTGCCAGGTCCCCTTGTTGTGCCAGCGACAAAACTCTATGGGCAAAACTCTATGGTAAAACCAGCTTAAAACCATAGAGTTTTGCCCTCAAACCAGAGCATTGCCATGCAATGTCCCTGACATGATGACATCACTTCTGGGTCATTGTTTGGGGGCAGGGTTTCCCCCACTGGTGGCGGGCAGAAGCCCCAAAAACCAGTTGAACCCCTACCAGGACCTGGCAACCCTACTTCAGGTCAGTACAGCTGGGGGATGTTCACTCCTGATCTCACTCCAAGTAGAATCCTGGACCAAAGTGGCATCCAGATAAGCCCAGATATCTAAATAAGAACAGTACCCAGTACTTGACAGTGCCTGGAAGTGAATAGACTGCTTCCAAAGAATGGCTTAAAAATGCATGAATACTATGTGAAAGAAATTCAGGTGAAGTAAATGCATTCAAAACAAAAATGCATTCTGTATTCAAAACAGATTTTGTGAATTTGCTTACATTTGTATCATTTGCATAAGATTTCAGTATTCTGGAGATTTCTTTGTAGAATGTTTTTGTATGTGCTGGGGCAGGGGGACATGGTTTATGAACCATATGGAATATTATACTATGAAAGCTCAATTTAATACTTTTCACATTTTAACAAGAACTGCACTAAAATTCGACTTTTGGTTTGGATTATGACCTTTCAGGGAAAAGAAATGTACATTTAAATGCTTAAGCAAAAATTATGCTGATATCAATTCTAATTCAGTAAAGTGAAAACAAAATTTGTGAAATGCATCCAAAATAAAAAACAAGATGACAAACTGTGAAATACATTGGCTTGGATCCCATGGAAAATTTCTGCTAACAGAAGGGAGTTCTGTCAGCAGAGCAGGACTCCCTTCTCTCTGCCCCCCTGCCCCCTGGTAGAGCAAAATACTTCCTGAAATGCTCATGGGGGATAATGGAAATCCAGGAACAGAGTGAAGGGGGAGTCTGCACCAGAAGTTAGTGAAAATCAGCCCTTTCTCCTTCATGAACACTTCCTCAGATACAGTGAAATAAGACATCCTCAACCATTACTGATCTTGTTTTGCTGTATCTGTGGAAGTGTGTGTGCACACAAAGGCTTATGCCTTGAATAAAACTTTGTTGGTCTTAAAGATGCCACTGGACTCAAACTCTGTTCTGCTGAAAAAGATGTTATACTACTTTTTAACAAGGGGCCAATGTATACTTGATTTTATACTGAGGAATACGCGTTGCTATATGAAACTCTCACTAAAGAGAGATGTGTGTGTGCGCGCACATGTTAAGGCTTTTTTTGTAACTGAATTATAAACAGTAAGAAGATCAGGATCGATGACATGACATTATAGAGTACGCCCATTTCAGAAAAGCAATTAGATCAAGAAATCTGGAAGCAAATAAAGACTTGCAGAAAGAGTGAATTCTGACAGACAGTTAAGTACCCATTTACAGGGGAGACAATCTCTTCATGTAGGAACTTTTACTTCATGAACTACTCGGAATAATGTTAACACTCAAGCAGTTACAAGTCTGCTTTCATTACATGATTAATGCAATAGGTTGAATCCATCCAAAGAGAAGTACAGAAGAAACTGTATCTGGTATCTGGAATTCATATGTTGGCCACTGAGAGCTGTAGAAGTCGTAGCAGATGCTTGCATTGGAATTCAAACTCCTCAGTCTCCATTTACCATTCCACCCATTGGATCATCCTATATCTTCATTAGTTGTCCTTTTGCAGCAAGTGACAAGAGGACTGCAAGCATATCTGGCTTACTCTGTGGCATGTACCACACAGAACATGAAACAGAGCTGATGTCACTATCCCTCACAAGGGACTCCAAATAGTGGTATGATGTAGGCTGGCTCTGATCCCTGCCAGTACCTCCCAGTCACAGCTACAGCTCTTTGTGTGCCTGGTGGGACTTAAGGGGCCACAGATATCACAACTTCTTTCCTACTGTGGGGTCTTCCACACGGGTTATCTGGCTCAACTGCAATGCTTCTGGTGATGCATTCATGCACTGTGATGCACTGTGGTGCATTTGTGCATATCTAGGTTTCCCTGTCTTTTTGGAATCTCAAATTTCAGTTTGGTGTAGTGGTTAGGAGAACGGACTCTAATCTGGGAGAACCGGGTTTGATTCCCCACTTCTCCACACGCAGCTGCTGGTGTGACCCTGGGTAAGTTACAAGTTCTTTCACAGAATCACAGCTGTTCTCTCAAGAGCAGTTTTCAAAAGAGCTCTCTCAGCCCCACCTTCCTCACAGGGTGTCTGTTGTGGGGAGGGGAAGTGAAAGGAGACTGTAAGCCACTCTGAAACTCCTTTGGGTAGTAAAGGGCAGGGCATAAATCCAATCTTCTCCTCCTCCTCCTCCTCCTTCCAGTCTTTTCTAAACTTGCTTTGCTCCAAAGTGCAGGGAAAGACTGTGATTAAGCCTGGATGGCTGCGGTGTACATGGATAAATTTGGATTTTCTGACCCACATGACAGGCATTTTCCCTGACCTTGTCCCAGCGGCAACCATTTCCTCTCCCCCACAGCCAGTGGGCTTTTAATTTTTTTTAATATCAAAACTAGAATATTGTTATATCAAGATTCCATTGTAACAACAGGTGTAGCAGGTTCTTTGAATTGTCAGCTTTTATTCTTTTTTTAAAGTAAGTCTCTTTCTCCTCCTCTTGTGGAGATAAAAAGGGAAAAGGCATCTGCTGGTTGTCCCTGGCCTGAAAGGTGTTCACCTGGCCTCAACCAGGGTTTTTTTGGCCCTGGCCTCGACCTGGTGGAACATTCTTCCGAATGAGATCAAGGCTCTGTGAGACCTTATGATTTCACAGGGTCTTCAAAAAGAGCTGTTCCACCAGGCCTTTGGCTGAGGCAGTGGATATCTACCAGCTGGCCTCCCTGTTGCTGCTGCAGTAAAAGTAAAAGGTAAAGGTTTCCCTTGCTCAAAAGCCAGTCAAATTCAATTCTTGGGGGCGGTGCTCATCTCCATTTCCAAGCCAAAGAGCCAGTGTTGTCTGAAGACTTCTCCTGTGGTCATGTGGCCGGCATGACTAAACACCAAGGCGCGTGGAACGCTGTTACCTTCCCACTAAAGCGGTACCTATTTATCTACTTGCAATTTCTTGCTAGGTTGGCAGGAGCTGGGACCACAGATGGGCGCTCACTCCGTCACACAGCACTCGCGTCTCAAACTGCTGAGCTACTGACCTTCCGGTCTGCAGCTCAGCGGCTTAACCTCTGAGCCACCGTGGCCCTATGCTGTTGCAGTAGGATACTATTAATGAGACCTTTATGGCTTCAGCCCATTCATTTCCAGCTGTAGGAACTGAAACTGAAATTTGCTGCACTGCCCACTTTAACTGTTTTTAACTGTTTTTATTGTATTAATTTAATGTTTGATATCTATTTATTGAATCATTTTTAGATTTTATTGGAGTTTATTGTTATGACTCTACTGTTACAATGGTGTACTGATAAATTATATTATAGTGACACTTTTAAAAAATGAAAAGCCCTAGTGGCCCAGGTAGAGAGCATGGCCACTTCGGGGGATTAGGGCAGGAAAACCTGCCATATGGAGGCCCCAGTGATACTGCTATCTATCTGCAGGCATCCTAACAATGCGGAAACCACAAAATCCTGTTCCTACACAGAAGACACCTGTTCTCTTACTGACTTGGCATCCTCAGCAATACTGGGAAACTGGACATGGGCAGCAAATTTAGGCCAAATGCATCAGCACTGACATGGATATTCTTCTTCTGATGCCAAATCTGCTCAGCCAAAAAAACATCTTTTACAGTGCCAGAACTCAGATTTGGAATATGGGAATTCAAATGAACATATGCTGAGTGCTGGTCCCTCAACAGTTAGCTAAGTCACACACATCTGACACTGGGGCAGATTTTCCAAGTAATAGTTTTATTATGCTGTTCAATGTAGAACTTAAGTGGTTGGTATCATAGTAACCCTGAGATTCTTGTACCTGAATCCAGGTTGCAACAGTGCCAGCTCACAGGACTGGATCATATGCTATACTTGATCAGTTTCAAATTGTTTGTTTCATGAACCTGGAAGTCTCAACAATATATTATTGTTATCACATTTACAGATATTTCTTGCCAAGAATGTCCACTTTGCTTATTGATTTATGCAGCTAGCACAATACTGCTAATAGGAAAACCATACTTTCAAATTTTGTGAGTTTCTTTACGTTCCCTTGAAGGATATTAAGCACAACACTCTTGCACCCTACCTACTAGCTGTTTGAAAATTGAACTGGTTCAGTGATACTCCCAAAGCAAACTTTACTTTGGTTTGGCATGAGGTACAAGGCAAATCAGAAGTTGGCACTCTCTGAAAGTTTCTTTAGCCTTGTTATTTCCTTCCAAGAATGTAAAGAGGAGGGGGACACCCTGTTTTCCATTTTTAAAATTGCTGTACACGCTGAATAGCTAATCTTTAGTAACCATGACTATGTTGACTATGCAAGCCAAATGAAGATATAAAATGCAGAGCCCACTTTGTTGGTCAACCGGGAGCTGTTGGTCATTATGGCTGTTGCCATACACAAGAAACTCTAGATTCTGTCTTAAAGAATATTTATCTGAGAGACTCACGGTAAAACAAGGGCTGATTTTGGAATATTCCTCTCATCCCACTTCCTCTTATACTGAACATCTTAGCAGGAAGTTGGGTCTGTCATTTAAATTTATACCCAGCTAGACCCAGAATGGATCATCATCTTTATGGATAAAAATTTTGAAGTTTGAGATTCTAAAATTTAGAAACAAAACAAGAAAGATGGCTGGAGGATTCCTAATAGATTTTATGTAATTGTAAATTCCTGTAAGAGACTGAATTAAATAAATCTTGAAAATACAAAATATCTTACCGTAATTTTCCTAAAATACAAAAATAAAAATAAAAAGCTGAAATGCGAGGCAGCAAATTGAGAATTACCAAACAAAATAACTTCTTTATAGGACATATAAACAATGACTGGATTCACTACTTTTTATCTTACCATACCACTAAGCAAAGTTTAAAGTTTTCCTCCAACCAGTGGAAGAGCCACTTAATTTGGAGGAAGGATCCTTAGGTAGGAGGAATTTCCTCCACATGAAGGTAGGATACTTTCCATTGCCACACAACTAGCATAAATTGCTTTTCAAAAACAACTACATGAATACAAGGAAGATCAGTCTAGCAGTGCCAGCTGTGCCATTCCAAGAGGAAGTCAAAAAAGCAGACAGAATAAAAATAGTGAAAATCTAGGTAAGAGGAGAGAAATCTCAGAGAATGTTCTCAATGATTCTACTCTTGCAGTGATAGAAGAACTGAGAGGAAATGCTCTGGCCCTACCTCTTGAAACATGTGCATGCCATGACAGATTCCCCAAAAGGAAGAAGATATGAGCCATATTTCTCAGCTTTTGCTCTACAGGGGTCCTAGCCAATGCTCTATGAAGGCTCAGAATGCATATGTGGGTCTTCATAGAGACCAGGAAGATTTTTAATTGTTTTCTTATTTGGTGTGATAAAGCCATAGCATAACTGCTCAGGCACACCTATGCCAGCTTTCTGCCACATACATACCACACGTTTGTTCTAATATCAGAACAGTTCCACGTGATTCGGGACATTAGAAGTGCTCAACATTACCTCAGCCTGTTTTTTAAATCCCTGCAGAAGCTGATAGGGGTAGTAACTGCAATGATCATTAAACCAATCGAACTCTAAGTGACTATCTCCAAAAAGACATCCGCCCCAAAAGCTGTGTTTTTAACATGGTGCTTACAATCTATTTGCATGGGAATAACATTACTAATGTCATGTCATAGTCACTTTATGGAAGAGTATAATTTAGGTAATTTATTTTACCACTGTAAAGGAAACTCAAATTATTCCTTAGCATGAATGTGCTTCCTCCTATGTCAAAATGGATACTTCTTTTACTATAATAAAAGAAAATCTGCATTTTTTGTGAAAGTTGATACATGGCCTTTTTGTGACAAATAAAAAAGCAGAATAAAATAGTAAAATATTGCTGATGACTGCTCCTATTAGGGTTCTTTTGCAATTATCTGAAGCTTCCAGTATTCCCTGTAAGCTGAGTTAGTGTGAGCTAGCTCAATGTTTTTTAGCCTCCAGCTTACACATTTTTGTCTTAGCTCAGGAAGGATGGCTCCAGAGCAAACTAATTTATGCAATAGCCAAATCACCTGCTCACAACTTTAATGCCAGTAGCTCACAAAGTAGAATTTTTGCACACAACACTCCACAGCGTAGAAGGGCATCTGAACCCCACTGTTATGTACATCTACCCTGTGCCGATTGTTAAACAATTCCTTTCACCAGAATTTCTGATTACTCAGTTGTTTTGGATATGTTCTTTCCCATTCAGAGGAACGAGAAGGTACAATATGAATGCAGCAGACATATATATATATCTGTACAGTAAACTGCTAAACCCTGCAGTTATGTTTAAACCTTCATAGATAGCAAGGACTAACACTTTCTTGAAAGGGACATGTATGGACAACAGCAGCCCTCAAATTTCTACTCCAGCTATTGCTTACAATTGACACTGTCAGAAAAGAAACGCCTACTGTGCACTTCCACTTGCCTTATGATCCCTATTAGTTAACCCTCAAGTGAACATATACACAGCTTTAATCCCCAAGTGTATATCTAAACCAGGGGAAAATCTGGAATTACTTGTAAAGTATTTTGGTTACTAATGCAGCTGTTACAAGTGTTGTATTTGGCAAGGGAACAAAAAAGGCATTGCATACCAATTTCGTGAGCCACTGTAAAAGCTGCATGGAGGCCGTCATCTTCAATCACCGCACAGCTGCGCTCAGGGGAGCATATGGTTCCAACGTCAGCCATTCCCAGAGTATCACATGAATGATGCCCACATAAATCCTGCAGTGGAAGGAAAGGAAAAGAAAGCATTCAAGTACAACTTTACACCCACAGGCAATGACAGCCTCCAGTCACACACTCTTTGCAAACAGCAAGACACAGATGATGATGATAATCTCCGTGAGGAGGGCGATGACAAAACCAACAACAGTTAAGAACTTGAAGCCTTCAACTGAGGAGCAAAAAGCCCAAACTGACAACTGCTAAGATCAATAGGATACTATTTCCATTTATTATTGTAGAGTTGGACCAGCTTTCAAATTAACTGCCATCCTTCATATACCATTTTAATGTTTAGGAACCCTGACTTCAAAGTGTGAGGCAAACTTTCCTAATAAGGTATAGATACACACTGGCAGGGAAGATTGGGGAAAGGGTCTGTTTCTATGCATGCCTTCTTGGGCCAGGAGGTGGCATAAAAATCATCTTCCAAATCACATCAACATGGATCTCTGTGAAGACAATACTTCTGGTGGTAAGAGTCAGTTATGTCTAGAAGCTTTTAAAAACATCCCAAGATCTCTCTTCAAGCATACTGGGAACATGTTCCCTAGATTTTCTTTTTAGCTGTCTGATCTGGAAGACTCCTCAACAGATTCCCTTTTTGTATTATAATTTAGACCTCAAGGTTCTCTATTTGGCTTCCTTGCATAACCCATGTTCTGGAATCTAAGCCCCTGACTTCACCATAGAATAATATTTGGTAATACAAGCAGCCATAATCTCTGAAAGCATATTGAGTTGCCTGGGCAGGTGTTCATTATATGATAAGATTTAAATACTCCACAAATTAAAGGAAAGTAATCTGCAGGGATTTTCATTTGTAGACAATGAATTATTGATTGATTTTTAAATCTCTGTATGCTGCCTCTTTGTCCAATTAGGCCTCTCAAAGCATAGAACAAGTAAAAGAGATTATAAATCAACTTTTTAAAATAGTACATGTAAGTAAAACTGACAATTAAAAACAAACAAGAAGTGAGATCAATAGGGATACAGCAGATGAAACAGAAAAGTCTTCACAATTATCAAGGGGGGGGTAGAACAATCTCCTTGGGGAGAGAATTCCATAATTTTGATGCCAAGACCAAGAAGGCACTATCTGTTTGGTAGATCATAATGGTTAAGTACATCCATTTGTGAGTAGGCGGTCTTTAGGATTATGGACACTACTCGTTCCATACAGCATTACTGTATTTTTCGCTCCATTAGACGCACCTGATCATACGACGCACCTTGTTTTTAGAGGAGGAAAACAGGAAAAAATGAAAGAAAGAAAGAAAGAGAAAGAGAGAGAGATAAAGGAAGAAAGGAGGAGGAGAGAGAGAGAGAAAGAGAAAGGAAGAAAGAAAGGTGGGGACAGAGAGAGAGACAGACAGACAGACAGAAAAAAAGAAAGGAAGGAAGGAAGGTAGAGAAAGGAAAGAAGAGAGACGTCGGCATACCATGCAAAGCCAGGCCTTTCTGTGCAAAGTAGCCACGGAGCTTAATCTGTGGGCGGGGCTTTCTGCTGCTGGCTGTCTTAAAGGGGAAAAGCACTTAAAGGGAAAGAGTACTTAGCCAGGTGGGGTTTTTCCTGCCGTTTCCCTTTTAAGTCATAACAGCTCAGGCCCAGCAGGGAGGGGCGGGGAAGGCTGGGATGCCAGCCTGAATGGCGTTCCCCTGCGTTCCTGCTGAAGAAAGAGCCCTGTTACAGGTAAGAATAGCTCCATATTCGCTCCATAAGACGCACACACTTCCCCCACACACACTTTTTTTGGGGGGGAAAGTGCGTCTTATGGAGCGAAAAATACGGTATTTATCTGTAAATACATGAGCATTAGAATCATGAGACCCGTGGGTTCTCATTAGATATACAGAGGCTGACCAATTCACATCTAAGTAAAGTTGCCTGCCATGCATTGACAGCCAGCAGAAAGTTTAGGGGGTGGTAACATGCAAATAAGCATTGTCCCAATACCGTGACATCACTTCAGGCTTGAACCTGAAACTAGTCTCAGGAGAATCCTAGTGCATTGTGCAAAACATGTTGTCATCTCAGGGTTCACACTGCAAGGGTCATCATGACGTACTCACAATACCTATTTGCCTCCCCTCCCCCCTCCCCCACTGCTCTACTGAGTGGTGGCAAGCAATCAGGGCTGCTAGGCAGGAAGTCTCCCACTAGGGTTGCCAGATCCCCCCTGGCCATCTGTTGGGGGGTCGGGGGGATAACCTACATTTCATAGGAGACTTAGATCTAAGTGTGTATGTCATCAGAATATTTTCCATGCATAAAAGTCAAATATATATCCAGAACATTCCTTGTTATTTTAAGTGAATGAGAGAGCCTCTGTTTTTGTATGTATAGCAAAGGTGTTCAATGGACTTAGAATGGCAGATATAGCAGAACACTGATCAAAAGCAGTATCTGTGAAAAAAATCCTGATGCTTTTAGGAAAAATTCCAACCATGCCAATTCTATACTTTGTAAAATAGTTAACCAACACTGCAAGCAGAGTTACACCAATCTAAGTCCAGTGCCTATTCAGAAATGTTGTTTTTGTAAGAAACCAGCCAGAATTTCTATCAGCATGAGACCTTTTCCTCTAAATCGCAGATTTTCCTGTTTCATTCAAACATTCATTTTTTTAATTTCCCACTTCCATGAAAATTGTACACATAAACTCATGATATTATTAATATCCTGCAGAGCTTCTTAGTCATGTGTATTTAACCTCTTACTCATAAATTTCTGACAAAATTTGAACAAGGACTTATATGGATCAAATCCTGCCATTGTATATATGCACATGATTCCATTAATCTATATATGTTTTACCTAGTTACATGAAATAAAGCAGTCAGCAACATTACCAGTGTTAGGAAGTAAGCCCTTCTGGTAGCTAAATCACTACATGAACAATGTTTCTGCTTAATTTATCAGATTGCATTATTTAAACAGAAGTAATGCCATTTTCATGACTAAGGTTGCTAATTAATATATTAATATAAGGCAAAAATGTGTTATTGCATGGAAGAAGAAATATTTGCTTTGTAAATGTATACATTTGGGGGACAGTAGTATGAGAATAAAACATCTATGGTATCTGAATGCCTGCAGGGGCAGTTAGCAATGAGACAACACAAGGCAAAAAACTTTCCATTGCAGCAATTTTCCTAATTAAATCCATCAAAGGGCTGCCATTGGAGGGCCCTTCCCCTTATTTATTTGCAACTACCAACATCCTCAGAGCTATCTGAAAATGAGAACCCAAGCATCATACTAGCTTTTCTCAAAAAGAAAACAGATTTAAAGACAAAGAAGATAAACTATATGATGTTTTGTCAGACTCCTGGATAAATCAGTTCCCAACAACATTCACTCTGGAGAATGATAGGTTTATTGAGACATCAATATGATCTAGACTGGACACTGGTTGTGTTAGAACTGAGGTTAAAGGTGCAAATGCAACAAATATACAAGGTTTGAGCAGGGGCCTTAAAGGCCCTGGACCAGTCACCCTTGTGTATTCCCCCCGCCAAAAGCAACGGCTGGCAACCTCTCCTACTATGCCAACTCCCCAATATGAAAAATGAAGCTGAGTGGCAAACACTGAGTTCCAAGGACGTCTGGTTTCACAGACATGATAAGCAAGCAAGCTACCTCAAAGCAACCTAGCAAAGTGAAAGCATCTTCTGTTCACACTCTCCCACTCCCTCAACTCGGTTATGACAAAACAAGTCATAAAATGCATAGCGAGTTTGACACGTATGTGTGATAGTGCAAACCCACAACTCTGGATAGTAGTTACTGACAGTCCTATTATCTAGGAGGAAGACAGGTATATAGTGGCATGGTAGAGTTTGATAAAAGCAGGGCCACATATGCACTTTGGTTTCAGGGAATATTCTGGCCAAGTACAGACTGGCAAATTGAAGTGCAAGGGAAACAGTTCAAAAAGACCTGGGCCGAGTTGTTGCGGGGCTTTCCATTCACACTGCGTAGACTGATGCGGGACCATATCGGGGAAGAGGCGAAATGGAGCATTCACACTGCGGGCCAGCCCCTGGCAGTGCGGTGGCGTGCAACTTTGGTCTGTTTTGCTGAGCTGCGCATGGGTGCATGAGCGCATGGACACAGCAGCCAGATCAGCAGGTTCACATTACTGGCGCCACTTGATGTGCGGCTCATTTGTGTCCACACTGCCAGGAAGCAGGATGAATGCGCACCCAGACAGCTTGATACCGGTTTCACCAAGTACCTTTTTAAAGCGGGATAAAAGCGCTTCAGGACCAGGTGAGTGTGCCACGGCAACACCAGGCAGCTGTGGCTGTCTGAACAGGCTCTCTTAATCTGCTTGAAAAGTGGACCTATATTGGGCCAAAATGCCAGTGTGTCCTCAGCCTCTGTACATACAATAAAGTTGCATGAATGGAACAAACCTTTCCTGGGAATGAATATGTCTGCCCTTACTCACGAAGAGTTCTCTGTGTGTAAACAGAACTGGGCTATTTTATGGTTTAGTGACCCTTTAATAAGCCAAGAAATTAAGCACAAAAATAAATGGACAGTTCTCACAATGGAGGGAAGTATGCAGAGGAATCCCCAAGAGGTAGGGGGATTCTAATTTGGGAAATTTGGGAAACTCCTGGAGATTTGGGGGTGAAACCTGGGAAGGGCAGGGTATTATTTCATGGAGTCCACTCAACAGAGCAACCATTTTATCCAGAAGAACTAATCACTGTAGTCTGGAGATAAATTGTCATTCCAGGAGCTCTCCAAGTCCAACCTGGAAGTTGGCAACCCTACCAAGAGGTCTATATGGGGTCAGGATTATTTAATATATTTATAAATGATCTGGATATAAAGGGTGATCAGTAAAAAAAAATGTAAGTGTATGACAGACTGGTAAAATTATACATGGTATGGAGAAAGTAGGTATTTTTCACACTCCCATAATATAGGGAGTTGACTATACACAGTGTACTTTTTTCACTCAGTGAATATTACCTTATGCAAGGGTCATTTTGTAGAAAAAGAGGTGCTTTTTCAGTGCATTGCCTTTGCCCTCCCCCTTGAAGCTCACCTATTACTTACCTTACTTTTGTTTAGATGTCAAGACAATACACTTCTATTTACATGGTAGTCCTTCTTTTCAAATGTTTTATGGCCTGCCCCTAGCCTGAGGACTGTTTTTATCAATATAATTTTAGACTGCTTTTCTCGTTTCATGTGCTTTTATGCATGGCTTGTTTTTACTGACTTGGCTTATTTTTATTGACTTGTTCTTATTCATTAATTTTATTGTTTGTTGGGCTTATTTGTATTGGCAGGTTTTGTTCTCATTGATTTGTTTTATTGCTTGGTTGTGTTTTTGATTGTTTTTCACTTCTCTCAAGCTGGTCTGGAGAAGCAGCATACCTATTTTCTAAATTAATCAAATAAACATCAATTTTGTCTCACTTTTATTATATACCAAAGCTGAAGTGCAACAGTTGTGATTTTCTCCCCCCTTTATGCAGCCAGTCTTTTGGAATTCAGTATCATCAACTGCCTTAATCCAATCTTAGCTCTAATTGGCCCCTCCTGGCAATATCCTCCTCACCTGTTACTTATATGTAATGGTTGGTGAATTCTCTTTTAATGTATCTGAAGAAGTGTGTGCATGCATACGAAAGTTTATACCCAGAATAAAACTTTATTGGTCATAAAGGTGCCACTGGACTCAAACTTTGTTCTGAGAGGGTCAAGCTAACAAGTAAATTATTATTAAAAATACAAATATTTATTAGGGTGTACACATAAATAAAACATAATAAGGTTAAAAGAAACAGTTCTCTTAAAGCTTATTTCATTCAGAAGTGTTTGTAATACATATCAATTCTGAATATACAGTGCTGAATGAAATAAGCTTTAAGAGTCTGATATTTAGACTGTTTCTTTTAACCTTATTATGTTTTATTTATGTATACACCCTAATAAATATTTTTATATATAATTATTTACTTGTTAGCTTGACCCTCTCAGCTACTTTTTGGGTTGAGTGCCCCCCACTTTTTTCCATCTCAAACTTTGTTCTTCATCTGTTATCACATACAATGATGATTTCATATAAATCTAATTTTATGCATATGCAATTTGCACCTCTGAACATGCCTTTCTATGCAACACTTTTGAATTCAACTCACTCAAAATAAAAGAATTCAATTTAAAAAGTTTTAGAGAAACCTAGACATTAAATAGCACAGATTTTCTTAGGCTCATCTCTGAATTCAACTCTCTATTTTTTGTCTGTGTCAGGGATGTTAACCCTATCAGTTGACAAGAAAAATCCTAACATTTAAAATTCCAAGACACATGTAATTATGGTTGGTTCGTATTGTCTTCCCCTCACTAGCCTCACCTTTTTTTTGCATGATTTCCCTACTCACATGGTAATATTTATGTCAGTATAATAACCAGAATTAGAACACAGCAGATTTGCTTAGCAAGCCACTGAGACTTATTTATCTGATTTTATTTTCTGTCTGGTCAGCACTCCCATCTCTGAGAAGGAGGAGCAGCAGCCTTTAGAAGTGAATTAACTACCATACCTGTGGTTTCCCACTTGAGACATCAAACCAAACCATAGTCAGCATAAACCACAATTTGCAAATCTGCTTCAAACCATGATTTCTCATTCTGGTTTGCAGGGGCTTCCAAATAATGATTTGGCTGTTTGTAAATCCTACCTGGCCATTGTTAGGCTTTGCTGACAATTTCTTGGACTTTAGTGAATTGATTTATTGTCTCTGGCCCTAAGTAGGTGGGTGTAACTTGAAACCAGCATCACTTGAAGCAGCTCTGAATGCAGGCTTGACCAGAACTCACCAACATGTCTTGTCTCTTTTTAAATCTTTTGTTTCTTTTTTTAACACTCAGCCAGAGGAAAAGTTCTAGTGAGTTCAAAAGCTCAAACTCTGTTATGTGTCATTTGATTGGCCCTCATATAGGGTTGCCAAGTGTATTTAACTTACCGGCCCGGGGGGGGGGGGGGTAAGCTCCGCTGGCCGGGAGCTTCCCCGGTGCGCATGCGAAGCTCTGCTGGCTGGGCAGCGTCACCGGAAGTGACGTCAGCACGTTGGAGGCATTGCCAGGGCGATGCTCTGGCAATCGCCCCAAAACTCTATGGTATCATAGAGTTTTGGGGCAATTGCCAGAGTGTCGCCCTGGCAACGCCCCCAATGTGATGGCGTCACTTCCGGGTGACGTCATTACGTTAGGGAGGTCGTCCAGGCTGGACGACCTCGGGGGTGGGGTTTCCCCCACCGGTCGAATGCTGGCTGGTGGATTGGGAACCCCTGTAGTGGGGGATCCCCGTCCCCCGGGCTGACTTGGCATCCCTACCCTCATAAAAGGTACTGTTGTGCATTGCATTCTGTTAAAATATGCACTGGGTTCTGATTTTTAGGATTCTACTTTTGGACCAGCATGGCTTGCAAACAATTTCTTCTGTAACCATGTGCATTTTTGGTAACGATATCCTAACTGATAAACAGAATTTTCATTATACCATGCATAGTCTGAGACTTAGTGTGGTATAAGCAGTTTGACCATCAGATTAGGATCTGGGAGACTCAGACTCAAATCCCCACTCTGCCATGGAAGCTTGCTGGGTGACTTTGAACCAGTCACACACTCTCAGCCTAACCTACCTCACAGGGTTGTTGTGAGGATAAAACAGAGGAGAAGAAAATGATATAAGCCAGTTTGGGTCCCCATTGGGGAGAAAGGCACGGTACAGATGTAATTAAATAAAATACAAATAAATAAAATTTCTGACTTTTAACAGTGGAAAGAAAACATGAACCCAGTGAATAGTATTATAGCCATTGTTCAGACCATTTTATAGTTGCAGACTATTTCAGATAGAAATTATCCTACACTATCATTTTCCACTGACATATTTTAACCAGAGGGTATTTTATATGAATGTTAGTGGAGGAGGTCCTGAATAGAGAATGGCAGCAAAATCCAATTTCTTCAGCACAACAAATGTCTCAGTTATATAAAATACAAAGAACCCACATAACTAAATAACCAGCAATATGTATAATTGCAGTGTCCTAACAAGGAATGGTATTTTGGGTGGGGTGGGTGTGCTGTTGTTTTTAAAAAGAAATAGCCACTGCCAAAGAAAGCATATGAAATTATTATTCATAGGAGGAAGATAATCCAAAGCTTGCTGTTCAGTTGAGTATCACTTACCATGTGATGGTTAACTGTACACTGTACACTGCTGTCATCTAATCATCTGGAAATGGCAAGGCAATGACCTTTGACTTAAATCTGTGCTTTTTAAAGAGCCAGGCATATGAACGTTATCACTGAATATACCACCCAGCTGTCAAGATTTGCCTGCCTGTATCCTTTGTGAGAAATGTCTCTTTCAGTTTTCACATGACGTGGGGAAGGGTAAGAGGAAAGGACAGAACTGGACTTTGTCCAAAATATTTTCTGTGTTCTGTCTCCTAGAACTTCTGTTCCAATTGAACGCAGGTGATGACTGAAAAAAAGGGTTTGGTGGATTTTACAGGGGACTTAGTGAACAGATGTAAGCCAAGAGAAGAATTGCTTCAGTTTAGACAGCTGGAACCTACTTCCATCATGTGTTTGTGTTGTGACAGACAGTCTGGAGAAGATTGTTTGAGTCAATAAGCAGTGTTAAACACTGCAAATAACCAGTTTCCAGAATCATCAAATTAGTCATGGATGCTGAAGACTGATGCTGAACAAATTGGTTAATGTCAGTGGACTTAACACCCAGGATGCCTTTGGTATGAATGGCTTAAAAATTCTGTCATGGACCTTTGTCAAAACCCACAAACATTTAAATTGCATCTTGCTTTGAACCAACTTTACTATCTTTCTACAGACAATCATTAATCTTCAAAATAACTGTACTAGGACCAATGTTATTCAAATTATGGGGCTAGCGGAATAGGTTGCTTACTGTAAAGAGGTATAAACTGCAGTGGGGAGGGAAGCTTTCATTTACAAGAACCAAGATGGTGGTAACCCCTTCTTCCTTTGCTCTCTTATGCCTTTGGAACCTTTCAGGTCATAGACCTGTATCTTTTCATACTGTCTGACACATTTACCTGTTCTCCAATTAGGGTTAACTATAAATCTAAAGCCCTGGCCTGGATAGCCCATGCTAGCTTGATCACATGAGATCTCAAAAGATAAGCGGGGTCACCCTGGCTAGTATTTGGAAGGGAGACTTCCAAGGAATACAAGGGTCATAACACAGAGGCAGGCAATGGCATACCACCTTTGAACATCTCTTGGCTCGAAAACCCTATAGGGTTGCTATAAGTCAGTTGTGACTTGATGGTACTTTCCACCACTATAAATCTAAAAGAAAGATGCAAACAATAGATCTTCAAATGCAATAAAATAAACACATTTATAACTTCACCACATTGCTGAGTCAAATAATACATGACACATATCATTGGAAGATAACACATTATGAAATATACATAAGGATGGTTACTGACAACCTGTGTCCTGTAACTACCATGACCACCTACCATGTTTTTTTACCCTTAAAATAGCTGTAGATGGGAGGGCTAACTCATATTGGGGCATGACACTGGATGAGGAGTTTAATTTTTTTTACTCCTTTGCTATTTTCTGAATCAAACCTGTACCACTGCAGGCACATACACACACACACAAAAATAGTATAGTTCAAGACACCCTGATCATTAGAACAGCCTTAAAATGGAACATATTTATATAGAGTGTCCAAACCTTGGGACAGGAAGGTTTAATGCAGACCAACATTCCTGCACAGAGGAAATCAAGCCAGAATGTTGTGCTGTGGAAGTTGCGTTTTCCTTTGCCAGTGGGATTTGCTGTAGAATTAGGCATATTTCTAGGTAAACAGGAAAGGAAACTGAATTGAGCAGTATTTATAATTAAAGGTAAAGTGAAATTTATACCATCAAATGGTCAAAAAGCTGACTGAAGTCCAAAGTGCTCTGTGTAGTACAGCTGTGATCATACACACTAAATAATCCACTTTCAATGCACTTTCCAACTGGATTATGCCAGTTAACACAGTAAAATCCAGTTCGAAAGTGCACTGAAAATGGATTGAAAGTGGATTATTTCGTGTGTGACCGCAGCCATAGTTAGCACCTCAGAAAGCTAGAGAAGCAGCACCTTGACTATGCTAGAATTAGTCACACAATTGAAAGATAATGAAGATTGTTTTCAGCAGTTACCATGTGACTCCACATCTTATGAATCCACTTCTGAACCCATCAATGAATAAAACAGCATTTTATTTGTCATCGCTGTTTCTGTCCCCCACACCTTCTTTGCATCATTAGTCACTTCAGGCTAAGTGTACTAATCACCTTCTGGGCTCTGTCCAAGCCAAGCTTTAATTCAGGTGGTGTGGGCTCAGGAAGGAATGCCAGTCATCTCCTGCGTGCTGACGACTGGGAGCTAACAAAGCGCCTGTGGAGCTTCAGCACCCTCTTCAATGTGCTCTCCCACCCTCACCAAATAATTTGGTCTTGGCCATAGAACTGGCTTGCCTCCTGCACTCTCCATCTAGAGCACCATACTCTCTCTTCTTATCAAGACACTGTATTCTTTTTTTAGATCTCTACTTATTTATTAGATATTTTATTAGTTGCTGCTCACCCAAAGAGTCTCACAGCAACTTACATTAAAACCATATAAATATAAACCTAAAAGCAGATAATATATAATACTGACACTAAAATATTAAACTATTAAAATGTGTGACTAGTACCATATCACTAACAAAAGCAACCCAAACATATGGATTACATTCCACATGCCAACCTAAATAATTTGGCCTTCCATGCCCTAGACAAGTCTGGCAGACCCAGGTGTAATCGGAGACTGCATTCCACAGGCCCTTCCACAACTGAGAAGGCCCTTCCCCTAGTGACAGGTAACGGAGCCATCCTGGAGCTGGGCACCTGCTAGAGGCCCCGAGAGGATTACTGAAGGGAGCATAGGGAGTTGTAATGGGAAAGGCAATCTTGTAGGTATGAGGGTCCAAGACCATTAAGGGCTTTAAAGGTTAACAGCAATACCTTAAATCAGATCCAGAAACTAACTGGTAGCCAGTGCAGCTCCTGCAAAATTGGAGAAATATGAACTGCCTATGATGTTCCAGTCAGCAACCTGGCAGCTGCATTCTGGACAACCTGCAGTCTCCAGAGCATTTTCAAGGGTAGCCCTATGTTGAGCGAATTACAGTAGTCCAATCTGGAGGTGACCACTGCATGGATCAATGTGGCAAGTTCTGACCCACACAAATAAGGAGTAAGTTGGCAGGTCTGGTATAGGTGAAAAAATGCCAACCGTGATACCATGGACACTTGTTTATCCCCTGAAAACTAGAAACCAACCACAAGCCAAGACTCTTTACAGAGTCTACAACTGTCAGCTGGACACTATCAGGTCTTGGAAGTGACCTTCCAGCTAGCATCTCATTCTTTGCCAGCCACATGACCTCCATCTTAGATGGATTCGGCTTCAGTCAACTTCCCCTCAACCACTGGACTAGCACATCCAGGCACTAGGATAGGTGTCATCATATTGATGGCACTCAACTCCAAACCTCCTAATGATCTTGGCAAGAGGGTGCATATATATGTTAAATAACATTAGAGGGAGGATCAGTCTCTGTGGAACCCCACAATTCAGGTCTCATCTGAAAGAGCTCTCCTCTCCATAGACACCCACTCCATAGACACCCACCCTGGAGGAACGAGGAGAACCAACTAAGGGCAGTGCCCCTCACCCCCAGAGAGGCAAGAACCAAATGGTCAACTGTATCGAAGGCTGCTGATAGATCCAGAAGGATCAACAGTGCTGGTATGCCTTTATCCAAATGTAACTGGAGACTGTCAACCAAAGCAACTAGTGCTGTCTTGGCCACAAAACCAAGCCTAAAGGCCGCTTGAAAAGAGTTCAGGGCAGATATCTCATCCAGGAAAACCTAGAGCTGCTCAGCTACAGCTCACTCAACTTCCCCAGGAAAGGTAGATTAGAGACTGCCCATTTTCTTTTTATCTAAGGAAGGTTTCTTTAACAAAGTTTTAACAATTGCCTTCTTAAGGGAGCTGGAGAAACAGCCCTGTAAGAGATACAAATTAATAATCAGTTCCCAAGTACCACTTACCACTACATGGCATGATTTTACCATCCACAAGGGACACCTTACAGGCCTTCAATTGGGCTCTATAAGGTGTTCTCATAGCTTTTTGTCCTTCTGAAGTGCCCTGTACTTTGCCTAAGGTTGTCAACTGCTTGGAGGGGAAAAAGTCCACCCCTTTAACATATATTTAATGGCATGCTATTTACAAGATGTTGCTATGGTTAAACAGGTGGCAGTGGTTACCACGGGTGCCTTTCACCAGCTTCGGCTTATGAGCCAGTTGTGGCCCTTCCTAGGAGGGAAAGATCTTCCCATTCTGGTGCATGACCTGATAAGATAGGATTAGATTACTGCAAAGCACTTTACATGGGATGGCCCTTGAAGATTTTCTGGAAGCTACAGCTGGTAGAGAACATTACAGCCAGAATGGGTCACAGGGACCATTATTAGACCATTCTTATTCCATCTACACTGGCTCCTAACTTGCTCACGGACTTAATTCAAGATGCTGGTATTGACCTTTAAAGCCCTATATGGTTTGGGGCCAGCATACATGAAGGATTGTCTTCAGCAGGGGTCCTTTCGTAAAAAAAGAGGTGCAGGAGCTCATTAGCATAACTTATTTGCATATGCCACACCCCCTGACGTCACCGGAAGTGTCAAAAGCTCACACTTCCCTGACATCATGGGTAGTGTGTCAGAAGGCAAGAAGGGAGGGAGTGAGGGAGAAGGAAGGAAGGAAGGAAAGGAAAGGAACAGGAAGGAAGGTAGGTAGGTAGGTAGGTAGGTGGGGGAGAGAGAGCGAAGAACGAAAGAAAGAAAGAAAGGAAAGAAAGAAAGGGAGGGAGGGAGGGGGAAGGAAGGAGGGAGGGAGGAAGAAAGGGGGAAGGAAGAAAGAGAAGGACAGTAAGGTAGGTAGGTAGTTGGGGGAGAGAGAGAGAAGGAAGGAAGGAAGGAGGAGAGAGGGAGGAAGGAAGGAACAGGAAGGTAGGTAGGTGGGGGAGAGAGAGAGAAGAAAGGAAGGAAGGGGGCAGGGAGGGAGGAAGGCAGAGGGGAAGGAACAGGAAGGTAGGTAGGTAGGTGGGGTGAGAGAGAGAAGGAAGGAAGGAAGGCGTTTCCCTCCCCCCCTTGCTTGGGCCTGAGTGGCCTTAAGCCACTAAGGCCCGGCATCTCCCTCCCTTGCGCCCCCCTCCCACACCCCAGGAACAGTGAGTGGGGAAGGAGGGGGCTGGGGGTTCTTCCCGGGGCCGGCGGCTCACCGCGGCCCGAGAACTGTTGAGTGGGGGAGGCAGGGGGCTGGGGCTTCTTCCCGGGGACGGCGGTGAGCCGCCGCCCCGGGAACGCTTGAGTGGGGGGGGCTGGGGGCTGGGGCTTCTTCCCGGGGACGGCGGCTCGCCGCCGCCCCGGGAACTGTTGAGTGGGGGGGGGGCTGGGGGCTGGGGCTTCTTCCCGGGGACGGCGGCTCGCCGCCGCCCCGGGAACTGTTGAGTGGGGAGGGCACGGGGCTGGGGCTTCTTCCCGGGGACGGCGGCTCTCCGCCGCCCCGGGAACTCTTGAGTAGGGAGGGCAGGGGGCTGGGGCTTCTTCCCGGGGACGGCGGCTCTCCGCCGCCCCGGGAACGCTTGAGTGGGGGGGGCTGGGGGCTGGGGCTTCTTCCCGGGGACGGCGGCTCGCCGCCGCCCCGGGAACTCTTGAGTGGGGAGGGCAGGGGGCTGGGGCTTCTTCCCGGGGACGGCGGCTTGCCGCCGCCCCGGGAACTGTTGAGTGGGGGGGGGGGGCAGGGGGCTTGGGAACAGATGAGTGGGGGAGAGGGGGCTTCTCCCCGGGCCGGCAGCGCTTGCCGCGGCCCGGGAAGAGTGAGCAGGGGGAGGGAGGCTTTCTTCTGGAGCTCCAGGAAAGCGAGCTGGGGGGCGGGGCTTTGCTTCGTGCCCGCCCCCCAGCCGCTTCTCTCCCGGAGCGGCGCTCCGGTGCGCCCCGGCCCCAACGGAGCCCTGGTCTTCAGCCATAGGAACCTACCCATCCATTCCAGTCATCTTCAGAAGCCCCTGCTTTGGGTGCCCCTGCCACCTGAGCCCAGATGTGTGGGAAACCACGAAAGGGCCTTTTCAGTTATGGAGCAAATGCTTTAGAACTCCCTCCCCAGGGAGTTCATCGGTCTCCCTCTATTATTTCACTTTTGCCAGTGGGTCAAGACATTTCTGTTTTGTTTGGCAATACCCCCCAGTTATTTTTAGTGGCCCTTTCCCCTGGTTGTGTTTGTATGTCCATATATTTCCATTGAATTGTTTAAATATTTTTATATACCTTATTTTAAATGCTGTTTTTATGTTTTAAATTAGGAATAAGGCCCGTTGTGGGAATAAATACAACAGGCTCTAGAAAGAGGGTCTTGAAGAGTGCCAAGGCCTTGGGCACTCAGCATCAATTTGCTGTGGCAACCTCAGCAGGGTATAATGACACAGAGTCCACCATTTTCACCAGGGGAACTGATCTCTGCTGCCTGAAGAGCAGTTGTAATTCTGAGTGCTCTCCTGCCCTCACCTGGAGATTGGCAGCAGTGGTCCCCAAGAGAAAATAGCTGGTTTGGAGGGCAAAGTCTATGGCATTGTACCTGTCTGAGGCCCCACCTCTCCTCAAACCTCACCCTCTCCAGGCTCCATCCCTCAAATCTCCAGGAATTCTCCACCTGGAGTTGGCAACCCCATCTCCTTCCCAGCCAAGCATCAACCTACCTTAATTTCCCCCCTCACTTTTCAGCTTTCCATCCCCCCCTGCAGACTCTACAATGCTCTGAAGCCCTGACTGCCACGTCACATTGGCTGTCATGGCGGGGAGGCATCTCAGCAGGGTATAAGGGCACAGAGTCCACTATTTTCTCCAGGGAAACTGATCAATGCCATCTGGAGAGCAGTTGTAATTCTGAGTGAAGTATTTATGCAATTATGAAGCACACACACACTAAATGAATAAGGCACAACTGTAGGAGTAAGCACACACTATGAACCAACAGGGCATAAATCAACAGCTTGCCCAGCAAGGTGGGATATAAATATGAATAATAAATAAATAAATAAAACAAGGGTTAAACACAATCCTCCCTGGATGGGCTGGAGTCTATATTGATGGTGCCCTGCCCCTTGGGACGGTCCCTCTTTTCCCACACTTTTTGGCCTTGAGTCAGCTGGGAACTGTAGGCCAGCAGATGAGGAAGCCCCATTCAACCCAGTGAGTGATACTCCTGCAGGCCCCTTTCTGGAATTACAGCTCAATTGAACCTTATGGGGGAACATTTTAAACAAACCGCAGATAGCAGCCATCTTATAAACACAGGTAACTGCCATTTCGTTCCACCCACCAACAGCCACTAAGGTAACAGTTACTCCCCCCACAGGAGGGAAGTAGGAAAAGCGTCTTCGTCAAGAGAAAAAGCCGTCTGCTAGAAATTCTGACAGGGCACAAAGGCTGAAGGAGTGGGTGGGGAAGAGGAGCAGACCCAGTATCCAGCCAATGGCATGCAAGTATTCACAGCCAGTGGATAGGGACAGCTTCTGATTGACAGGCCAGGGGACCAAAGGCTGGGGTAGCGTGTGGAATGTTCAGGAGTGTGCTACCACCAACAGATCCAGGGCATTCTCGATGGTAGCCCCGTACTGGTGGAACGAGCTCCCAGAGAACATCAGGGCCCTGTGGGACTTGTTACAGTTCTGCAGGGCCTGCAAGATGGAGCTCTTCTACCAGGCTTTCGATTAGGGACCGCCACTGGGGGAATTAGGATAACATCGCCCTAGTGCAGTGGGCCGAATCCCTTGCTGCTATTTTCACCATTGAACTCAGATCGCCATCTCTATAAGTTATGTATATGTTGTTTTAATTTATGATAGTCTTATCTTCTGTTTAAACTGTAAGCCATTTATGGTATTTTATTGCTTGCCTTGAGCCAGCTGTCTGGAAAGGCGGGATAAAAATGTGATAAATAAATAAATAACAGAGAATTATGTATAAGAGAGATGTTTTAGTTTTTTGATGTTTACTGCCTTGGGGACCCTATTTGGATGGAAAAACAGCATTGAAATATTTTAAATAAATAAAATTCACCTTCATGCCATGAAAAGCTTCAGCTGATCATTCCACTAATTAAACCTCTGTTAAAGAGACAAGACAAGCATGCTGAAAACTAATTTTGCCTACACCTTCATTTGCCTGTGTCCTCCTGCCCCCCAGGCCAATATACTACATACAAGTAACATTTCTATGTCTTGTATAACATATAGGTGCTAAGTAATGACCACCAGTACTACTGGAGATACTAACAGAAGTTTCTTAGTCAGTTCATTTTTAACCAGGTTCTATGGAACTTTTAGTAATTGTACCAGTACCACCTTGATGAGGCTTCCATGAAAGATCCTTACCTTTCCTAAACAGTGGAAGACTATGCATTAGGGATGGGCACGAACCTCCAAATGAACCCCATGGTTTGCAAACCAGGGGTTCTGGAGAATGTGTCTCCCATAATCCACCCATGGACCTCCATGTTTTTCATGGAGGTTTATGGGAAATAGTTCTTGGGCTCTGGATGCATTTAAATGCTTTCAGAGCATACTTCCAAGTTGAGCTGGCCCGTGAGCTCCAAGAGTGAGCCCTGAAGGTCTTTATAGGCCTTTGGAGCTCCCAGGGTGGGCTCTGAAGGCTTTTATAGGCCTTAGATGCCCATATAGGAGCCTGCCCATATACAGGCATATAAGGTCTATAAAAGCCTCCAGAGCCCACTCTAGGAGCTCAGTTGAATTGGGAGCTCTCAAAGCTCACTCAAGCTGGCCCGACCCAGAGGTGGGCTCTGTAGCCATTTAAATGTCTTCGGGGTTCACTTCCGGGTGGAGCCATTCTATGAACTCACAAACCCAATGAACCACAATCTAATTCAGGAAACAGAGAAGTTTGTGTAAGTACGTGGTTTGTTTAAGGTTTCAATTCTAAAGGCTTCAATCCTAAAGATACTTAGTAGGGAATAAGTATCCAGTGGGTCTTACTTCTAGATTAAAATGGCACAGGCTGCTTTGGCTCCCTGAACTAATGTGATAGTTCTTTGGAGACTGACCACAATGAAAAACTCACAACTTTGAAAGCATGTCATGCTCCGAAAAGGCTCTGTTGTCTTTTAAGCACCCTGATAGTGGTTATTGAATGTGATATGACTTTAAATACAAATATAATTCTATACCATTGGTACAATCAGTGCGGCAATCTGAAGATTAAATGAAGTTAAACCTACACATAAAGAAATGCTTGCATATTCTGATGTGTTAGTGTGACAAATGATCCTCTAGACTACTGAAATTCAAGGTAGCCTTGAGCAATAAACAGGATGGAAAATGTACCTCACGCATTTGATCTGTGACCGAAAAACAAGCAAGTTGGAAGGCATTTGGGTGTACAAAAATTTAACAGAGCAGCATTTGGAGCCCATCAAAACATGGAGCTAAGGCTTAGCGTCTCATTGCTAAGCAACATACTTCATACATTCAAAACAGAGTTGTAAAAGTTGAACTCTGAAGCCAATTGCTGCTACTTCTCAGCTTGTTGAAAAAACAAAAATGGAAGGAAAAATGGTAAGCTTGAAAAAGACCTGTGCCCTGTGAGATGTTTCTCCTCTGACATTTTTACCTTTTAACTCCTTTTCATGTTTACAGTCTGTGTCTGTGAACAGCAATTCATTCAGCTTGAAACACCATCAGAGCCACTTTTTTTCCCTCTAAGAGCCTTTCGTTATGTGGATTTTTCCTAATTAAGGCATATATGCTTCTAGTATACCATCAGCAAATTAAAAAATGTGAGATATCCTAACCTTATAAAGTACAGCTCAACTATTATTGTTTACTTTTTTTCAACTATGCATTATGATGAAAGAATGGGCCAGGCATACTATCTGAAATGATTTCACTTCATTGCAGAATCTTATTAGTATTTGAAGAAAGTACCGTATTTTTTGCTCCATAACACGCATCTGATCATAAGACGCACCTTGTTTTTAGAGGAGGAAAAAATGAAACAGAAAGAAAGAAAGAGAGAGAGAGAGAGAGATAAAGGAAGGAAGGAAGGAGGAGGAGAGAGAGAGAGAAAGAGAAAGGAAGAAAGAAAGGTGGGGACAGAGAGAGAGAGACAGAAAGACAGACAGACAGAAAAAAAGGAAAGGAAGGAAGGAAGGAAGAAAGATAGAGAAAAGAAAGAAGAGAGACGTCGGCATACCATGCAAAGCCAGGCCTTTCTGTGCAAAGTAGCCACGGAGCTTAATCTGTGGGCGGGGCTTTCTGCTGCTGGCTGTCTTAAAGGGGAAAAGCACTTAAAGGGAAAGAGTACTTAGCCTGGTGGGGTTTTTCCTGCCGTTTCCCTTTTAAGTCTTAACAGCTCAGGCCCAGCAGGGAGGGGCAGGGAAGGCTGGGATGCCAGCCTGAATGGCGTTCCCCTGCGTTCCTGCTGAAGAAAGAGCCCTGTTACAGGTAAGAAAAGCTCCATATTCGCTCCATAAGACGCACACACTTCTCCCCCCCGCTTTTTTGGGGAGGAAAAGTGCGTCTTATGGAGCGAAAAATACGGTATCTGGAACAGGGCTAATTTACACATACAGTCCAATATCAAGTAAGGCTCAGTTCAGACACTTTACAAAACTATGGTTAGTTTGTAAAACCAGGACTCAGCATATACATCAGGTGTTCCTAGTGTGGCACCCATGGGCTCCGCAGCACCTGCCAGCACCTTTCCTGGTGTCCAAGTGTTTTTTATAAAATGGGTGGGGCTACTCCGGCAGGGCTTTTGATTGGCTGTGCAGATTAAAATGTTGTTTCAGCAGCAGCTGCCACTACAGAATTTGCTTTATTTTCTCTCACACTCCTATTTCCCAGAGTATTTTTTAAAAAAGAACCCCTCTTGCCCGTGCCCTTCAGCATCCTCCGTGTGTGTGATTGGCTCCACCTGCCATGGTGGCCATTTTGTGGCCCACCTCCCATTACAGCCATTTAATGATTGCTCCACCATGCTGTGTCAGAATTCAACAGGTGCCCACATGCTCTAAAGGCTGGTGACTCCTGTCATACAATCACTCCAATCTAGGTTTGTCTTGCCCATTGCTAGTTTCATTGCCTCTTCTCTGCAGCATGGGAGGACGTTATCGGGGGGAAAGGCAGGAAGGTAAGGTGCTCATAATAATAATTAAGTGCTGTCCAGTCACAACCAGCTTACGGTGACCCTGCAAGGAGTTTTCAAGGTAAGAGATGAGTAGAGCTGGTTTGCCATTGCCTTCCTCTGTGAAGTAACTCCTGTATTTATTAGTGGTCTCCCTTCCAAGTACTAACCGTGGCCAATCCCTGCTTAGCTTCCAGGCTCTGATGAGGCCAGGCCATTCAGGCTGAAAAATCATATTTCAGATTCTGTGGGTAATAAATTAAATTAACATCCTGGTTTAATGACCCAATTAACCATAGTTAGTGGTACAGCCTGTACTTAGACAATCATACTAAACATAGTTCAATTAAACCATGGTTTGGTGTGATGTCTGAATGAAGCCCATATGTTGCTACTTGAGGATGATTTAGTGTACAGCTGAGTTGAAGTGTACAGCTAACCCACATTTATCATGCCATTATGTACTTTTCAAAATGATCTGGTGGAAAAACTCACTAAAGTAAACTGAATATCTAGCTGGGTGCACATGATTAGGCTCCTTCAACATTTTCAGTGCATGGCCAGCTGTAATCAATCAATACACTAATACATATCAAAACATAATAATGACACATAATGACTACTCTGAGTTCCCTCACCTTGGAAGCTGCTTTTTTCCTCTTCAAAGTTTGCCTATGAGACAAAACCGTAGGACAAAATCCATTTGCAGCTTATCACATACAGGATTTATGTTCCCTGTTGCCAATTTACATGGCTATTTTGGCATGTGCTCATTCTATCTACACAAGAAAAAAAGACAAGTGGTTCTCCCCCCACCTTTTAAAAGTAATTACTAAATCTGGCAATGTTATATAGATGGTGATTGTCTTTTGAGTCCTAGAAAATAAGTTAATGGTCTAAATATTCTTAAGACCAGGGGTCCGTTGGAGCAGGAGCGCAGCTCCGGGAGTGAGGAGCTCAGGGGGCGGGCACATGACCAAGCCCTGCCCCCTCCTCGGCTTCCCCGAGCAGTGCAGAGGCAAAGCACCCTGGGGAAAGCCCTGCTAGGGTCTTTATTGTTTTTAATGTTTTGTTTTAATATTGATAATTTTATCATTGTTCCTTTTATGACTGTGTGCTGCTTTTCCAGAGACTTGCTCAAGGTGGCATATAAATTTTCTAAGTATACCATTTTTTATCTGGGCACATGGCACATAAGTACTGGAGAAATTTCACCAACCCTTCAGCAGCTTTCACCCCATCAGTTTGGTGTAGTGGTCAGGAGTTGGACTCTAATCTGGGAGAACCGGGTTTGATTCCCCACTCCTCCACATGCAGCTGCTGGTGTGACCTTGGGACAGTCACAAGTTCTCTCAGAGCTGTTCTCTCATGAGCAGTTCTCAAAAGACCTCTCTCAGCCCCACCTACCTCACAGGGTGTCTTGTTGTGGGGAGGGGAAGGGAAAGGGATGGGTGGTGCACATGTCCTGGGTATCTCAAGTCTACTTGAAACCTGGTGGTTTCAAGGGAGCAGGAAGAGAATGAGGGTGTGTTCTTTACGCTTATTTTTATTGCACAAAGTATTGGATGGGGAAGGGAATGCAGGAAAAGCAGGTCAGTTTCACTCACCTGTGGAGTGGAGCCTGAGGGGTGGGTGTTGCCTTCTGACACACTTCCAGTATGTTAGGGGGTGTGGCATATGCAAATGAGTTATGCAAATGAGTTATGCAAATGAGCTCCTGCACCTCTTTTTCTACGAAATGAACCCTGCTTAAGACATCTGATTTTGTATATTTCAAGAGCACCATATCAAAAGAGAAGCAAATATATGCCTGTCTGTCTTTTGTTCTGTTATGTTAAAAATCAAATTTGTTACACTATGACATAGCATTAAAGACACATTCTCCATCTTTTTTCCAATTCATGTTCTGCCATATCAGTGCACATGAGAAATTGGGCTATAAGATAATATTAGTCTACTGTTAATTTTTTTTTTTGCACAATCTGGCCTCATGACATACAGCAATAAAATGTGCCTCTGTAGCCCAAGCACTGAGTGGCCATACTGTTTAATTCATTCGCATCATCATGATGTGGAACACACCATTTTGGTGTCTCTATGTATGTCTGACTGCCTTGAAAAGAAAAAGATGGACACCTAAGCAAACCACTTTAAGAAGCTGCAAAACCTCATTTTGGAGAGATGTTCTCAAAGGAGCTTAGATAAACACATTCAATTTTGTTTTGGTTGAGAAAAATTTGGGTTGGACTTCAAGAGCCTGGAAGCTTCTTCCTGTACTCTGAGGAGCTTATGATTGAAAATGAATGACTTTAGACAGCTACAGGAAAAAATACAATGCACAGGTGTAGCATGACAGGAGCAGCGTAATATTTCAAGTATTCAGAGCTATAAAAACAGACTGGAGTTTTTTCCCTTATCCCTCCACAGGAGTAGACCATTCCAA
Organism: Lepidodactylus listeri; assembly: GCA_029233225.1. Taxonomy (NCBI): domain Eukaryota; kingdom Metazoa; phylum Chordata; class Lepidosauria; order Squamata; family Gekkonidae; genus Lepidodactylus; species Lepidodactylus listeri. The sequence continues at coordinate 107,696,844 of JARCFY010000001.1, read as the reverse complement.
AAACCATCCACAGTCTTTTTTTCCCTCCAGACAGTCTCCTGTCATGTAGAAGAGAAGGGAACTCTAATGGAAAATTATTTGTTTTTCAGAACTAAAGAAAGAAGATCATACTAAGAAGGGCATTTGTGATGAAAATTCTTATTTACATCAGTGGTGACACATGTCCGCCAGTGCTACAACATTGTGAATGATTAGCCAATGATGCTACATTTCATTCAGAACTCACCCAAAGACCTCTATGGAGAGCACTTCCTAGTTTAGCCTTTCCTGCTAAATATGTTCCAAACTTTAGCAGTATAAGAGACCAATTTCCGTCCTGTGAACATTGAGGCACTGCAACCCCACCCACCATCTAACCCAGTGCACCACTTTTCTGCGGCACTGCTTACATGTGGTTTGCATTTACACTCCCCTCCCTTGAGCCACACATGTTGTGCCTCTCCAGTTTTACTGCTATTTTCTTTTCATGCTGGAAATACTATGTTAAATTATCAGCAACCAAGGAGGTAAACTGTAAGTTCCCTATGGTCTATATATCACACGCACACACAACCATCTAACCTCAACAAGCCAGATTTGGGTTTTAGCTTCCTTGTGTTCTGATGGAAAATATCAAAATTACTGGAAGGCCTCTGACAGGTGGGTTTAGTGAATGTTCTATTATTCCTTACTTAATTACTGAAGAAGTGTGCATGCATACAAAAGCTTACACCCAGAATTAAACTTCGTTGGTCTTAAAGGTGCCCCTGGACTCAAACTTTGTTATGTTGCTTCATACCATCACTGCTACCCACCTGAATCTATCTTAAATACTCAATGACATATATCAACTGTTAGGCCTCTGATCCCTCCTGCCTTGGAAGGACAAGCTTGGTACCTATAAGGAGGAGTTACTCCACTTTGGGTAACACAACTGAGGACCATTTAAGTGGAGAAACATAATACACCACTGTTTATTTAAAATGGGAGAAGACTTAAAAACTTTCCAAGAGATGGTTTCCCGAGGAAATTATAGGAAAGAATTTTCTTCCAGTATGAATTCTGTAATGGTAGTTCAGGACAGAAACCACTCCACTGCCACATGAAAGATTTAGGAGAAAGTTATCAAGATGAAGGTACTATGAGGACATGAATGCTGATGGAGCTCTTTGAAAAACATGTGCTGCACATGTGCAGCAGGACTTACCTTTTTTAACCAGATGCCAGCAAGAACTCCTTCAAAAGAAGAGAAATAGGGTAGCTTTCAGTTCACTTTGGTGACTTTTTGGTGGGGAAAATTAATTTGAAGTTTAGAAACTTAAGCCTTAAGAGCCAGAGAAAATAGTGTTGCTATTGGCTGTGTTCACAAACACCTGTTTAACTTCCTTATGCTATTCCATCATTAACTATTTAACTCCTGTACCAAAGGCATGCACAGTTCCAGTGCGAATAGCTACTTTGTTTGGGCTGCATTTGCCTCAAACACACACATCAATATGTGAAATATCTTGTGAATACCCATGAATGCAGATAAATTGCATCACCCATGAAGTGAGCGCAAGAGGATGCTGTACTTCAAGAAGTCACTCTACCAACCTATTTGTGTTTGGAAGAGCTCATTCTGCATGTCATGCCCTTTCATACCAATTCACAATGGATTCTTAGAACTATTGTTGGATCTTCAAGTAGTCACTAAATCTGATGAACACACCAGTACGACATTTATAATGGTGTGAATATTTTCAGAAGTATGTCCAATAGTTAAGGCAACGGCCATAAAATACTAGTGCAGAAACAAAAGACAGATGGTAAACCAGGAACAAAGGACAACAACCAGACGATCATAGATCCCTGGAGTCGGGAGGGGCCCAATGAACAATCTAGTCCCACACTCCTGCTATGAACCAGAAGAATGAAGCTGAAGGAGGTGGACACAGCGACAGTGTTATTCCACAAGGCTGGGGCATGAATGGGATCTCTTAGTCAGGGCTTCCACCCAAACCTACCTCACGGGTGAAGAGGATAGCAGCATCATAGTGTTCCTCATGATCGTCATCCAGTTGATTGTGTTGGTGCTGCCACTTACAGAAGTTCTTCAGTGTGGTGGCTGCATTCTTATTTACTTCCAGCCCCTTTTCCTTGTCATCCACCACCACCACCTTCACCACCGTCAGGCGGATATGGTTCTCAATGCTGGCATGCCCATAGAGCCGGGAGGCAATGGTGGCTAAAGTCAGCAGGTAATGATGGAGACCTTTGCCATACTTCTTGGCCATGGAGTCATCAGCCACCAGGAGCAGTTCCACCTGCCTGGCCCTGGAAATGGAGCGCTTGTTCCTACTCCTTGAACCCACTTTCTGGGACAAGGGGGAGGACAGCGCTGCCCTGGTGGTGAAATCCATTTCCCCTTCCCCCTTGCCCAGTCTTTTTTGATCAAGAAGCAGGGCCCTAGAGGAGCCGCGAGTTTCACAGCTGGGGCGAGAAGGCAATGTTTGGAAGCTGAAATGATCCCTGAAGAAGAGGTGTAGCACCTGGGTGGACTCATCCCCATAGATCTTCCCCCTAGCGGGCTCTTCCTCCTCCTCCTCACCCCGGAGCAATGGCTTCACCGTGTAGCGGGCGTGTTTGACCGCAAAGTAGCCATCCAGCCCGCCGCAAAGGTTGAAGAGGGCCAAGGACTGGGGGCTCCCATCCACCGTGCCCCGGTAGTAGCAGTGGCCCTTGCCTTGGAGCAGCTGCTCGGAAGACCCGAGGAGCGCGTCCTTTTCCAGATCCAGGAGGAAGCGCTTCCCCTCCGCGTAGAGGATGTAGCCCACCTTGCCACCGCCGAAGTAGGTCCGGTCTACACTCTCCACGAGGCCGCTGGCTCGGTGCTCGCGATCCCACCGCTGGCGGAGGAAGGGGTGCACGAGGCCTGCGATTGCTGCCGCTCTGGAGAGCTGCAAAGCTTTATCATAGGCAGGTGCTGAAGTTGCTGGGGAAATTCCAGAGGCAGCAGAGTGCAAGCTCACGGCCAGCGGCAACAGCAACAGCAGCGAGCAAACAAACTTCAGCAGCATGGTGGGCGCTGCAGCCGGTTAATCAAGCGCCGGCTGGGAGATCGGCTCGGGAGAAGAGGGGGGTGCCGCCACTGGAATGCTAACAAACGCTGTTGCTGCTGTCTTTGCAGGACGAGTCAGGAATGCATAAGCCGGAGAGAAGCGCCGCGTTGCCGGGAGGCATCAGAGAAGTTGGAGTACTTTGCACTTCTGTCTTCCAGCTGCAGAGTCATCCGACGACGAGAGACCGGCACTTTCAGCAGCTCAACCCGGACGATCTCGTCGGCTTCCTTCGCCCCCGTTTTATTTGTATTGTTTTGTTTGGAGAGAGAAGGTAAAGGCGAGCGGAGGAAGAAGAAACGGGAACAACCGTAAGCCCTCTCTTGTAGGAAACGCTTTTTAAAAAATGTCCCTGGTTGAATCTTACAGTTCCCTTACAGTTTATGGCTGTGTGGTGGTGGTGGTGGTGTTATCCCCAGTCTGCCGATGTGAACAAGAGGAGAAGAGAGAGAGCAGTGAAGATGAGAGGAGGTGGAACAATGAATTTATACCGGAATGCCATCCTGCAATGGCAATTTCAACAATTCGTCATTGCAGGCTGCCTCTTAAAGGGAGAGCTTCAAAACCACCACTCCCACACTTCCTTCTCGGTTAATCAGACGGAGAAGGAGGGGAATTAAGAAAACCCGGGGAGGGGACATGGGGGGAGTTTCAGGGAGGTGAGAAAGACCGAGGAAACAGAGGAAGGCGAAGGAACTGGGAGGAAACGTTTATGTGAGAAGGGGGGAAAACCCACAAGATTTACTTTGAATCGTTTAAAGCCACAGTGTCCTTTGGAGGACACTGAAATTTCCCAACCAGTCAGGTTTGTCACAACCTTGTTTTCGCCTCTTCGTGTCCTGGCCAGGTTTACCTATTATGACAAGAAGGGTTTTTTGAATTGTTTTTAAGTTAGGTGGGTGACTCAACTTTATGGAGGCATGAAAAAATGCTGGTGGTTTCTGAAACTTTTTCTCTCTGTGGATGTACATTAAAATGACACATGTTAGACAACTAGGTTATGCAAGCAACATTTCAGTCTTGCGAAGAAGGGTTATCAAGGCAGCACTGTTGAGGCTAAGGCCAAGGCAGGTTTGCTGTGTCCTGGACTGTGTCCTCTCTCTTATGGCAAACAGTTGCCACATCTCTGAAGCAGGAGGCATGCCACCCCTCCTTCCTTTATCTGTATTGCATGGATTGTACGGTAAGCTTTCCTGTCATTATCCCAAGCCAACTGTCACTTAGACTGGGTGGTCCATAATTTCCTCCTACATCCAAAATGAGAGCCAAAAGGCTGGAAAAGTTAACTCTTACAGTTGCCTTTTGAAGAACTTCAGATGAATTCCTCACACTCTGGTCAGCCTGACCCCTGCTCCAGTCCTTGTGATCCAGCAGGACACCCTATAGGCAGTCACAAGAAAATCTCTCTGTCTCAGTTAACAGCCAATTTAATTAGTTAACCCCCCCCCCCAACAGAACCATAGCCACCAAAAAAAAAAGAAAGCGTGATCAATCTTGTTGATGGTCCTGAGGTACAAGGTCAGATAAGGTACTACAGAGGGCAAGTTATGCAGGAAGAAGTGAGTCTTGTTTTTGTACCTGTGTCTCTTGGTTCTCTGTAGAAAAGTGATCCAAATAATTGGATCCTGGCTTCTGTGCTGGGAAGACTGCTGTTGGGGTGATATTAGGGAATATTAGCGCTTATAAGTAGAGGACCTCCAGGAATGTACATATACATACCAAACTTGAATCATTTCCAGTTATTTTTGTTCTCCTGTTCATAAAATTTTTCTGCATATCAGTGCTTAATAGAATTTAGGTATTTTATAAATAATGAACCATGGAAGTATGTTGGCAAACCTGATAAAAATGCATCTGTTGGCTGTTTTTAAAGCTTCTTTTTTGCTTTTCAGGGTAACAAGTGATGCTGTATCCTTTGCACATCAGTAAAGATGCCTTTTCTTCACATTAACCTGTTTCACACTTGCTTCTTTTTCAAATTAATATATTGAACAGAGGAGCACAATTTCACCTTCACCACATCACATGTACTGATATCTAGGCATATAGAATACCCCAATATTGCTATCATTATTGAGTTCCTTTAACACATAGTTACATAAAGTCTTAAATTTCAATCATTCCATGTTTTTCACAAAGAAACAGTAAATTAGCCGTATCAGTGCAATTCTGTGCAAGTCTACTTAGAAACCTAGTCTGGTCTATCCAGTAGGGCTTCCTCCCAGGTAAGTGCATCATGAAAAGTAAGTATCTGCTGCAGATAATAATTCTAAAGGAAAGGACATTACTGTGGGATTATTAAAACAATGCAATGCTATTTTCTTTCATTTATCTGCCTAATTCTAAGAAGAAAATGGCTGCTGGTATGCTGAGAAGCTAATGTTTAGTGTGAATTTTCTCTCAAAGACAGTAATTTCCACATAATAATGAACAACCTTATAGTATGTGGTATAAAACCCCTGCCTCCCTGTAACTAGTTTAGCTGTAATGGCATCCCAGGAGATGTAGTTCTGTGAGAACCTGTGACAGAACGCTCAGTGTTCAGGTCCCAAGATTCTGAGGAAAATGATTCCTGAAATAATATACATTTTTACCAAGGATATGTATACTTTTATGAACCACCACAGAAACTGGGTTACCCTTTCTGTATGGCTGCATCACTGAATATTGCAGTGTCATTGAACTATAGCAATCATTCACATCTGGATTTTCCTGTGTGACCAAATCAGTTGTCAGTAATAGCTGGAGTACAATTCAAACTCAGTATCCAGATCCAGATTTTTGATCTCAGGAATACAGATCTTGGATCCAGATCTTGGATCCCAGGAATGTGAATTCTGTCACTGCTTCCATGACTTTCCCTTCTTTTTTGCCAAGGAGTGATGGGGCTGGATGCCATTGACTTATTTTTTCTGATGTTGAGTTTCAAGCCCACTTTTGCGCTCTCCTCTCTCACTCTTAGCAAGAGGCTCTTGAGGCTCTTAGCAAGAGGCTCTTCACTTTCTGCCATTAGAGTGGTATTGTCTGCGTATCTGAGGTTGTTGATGTTTTTCCTGGCAATCTTAATTCTGGTTTGTGATTCATCCAGGCCAGCATTTTGCATGATGTATTCTGCATATAAATTAAATAAGCACGGTGACAATATACATCCTTGTCATACTCCTTTTCCTGTTCTAAACCAATCAGTTGTTCCATGTCTGGTTCTGTCACTTCTTGACAGGTTTCTCCAGAGGCATGTGAGGTGGTCTGGTACTCCATCTCTTTAAGGACTTGTCACAATTTGTTGTGATCCACACAATCAAGGCTTTAGCATAGTCAGTGAAGCAGAAGTAGATGTTTTTCTGGTACTCCCTTGCTTTCTCCATAATCCAACAAATGTTTTCAATTTGATTTCTAGTTCCTCTACCTCTTTGAAACCCAGCTTGTACTTCTGGCAGGTCTCTATCCCAATTTTCTTCAGTTTAAGCCTGAATTTTGCAATGAGTAGCTCATGACCTGAGCCGTAGTCAGCTCCAGGTCTTGTTTTTACTGACTATATAGAGCTTTCCCATCGTTGACTGCAAATTATATAATCAATCTGATTTTGGTGTTGCCCATCTGATGATGATCATGTGTAGAGTCGCCTCTTAGGTTGTGGGAAGAGGGTGTTTGCTATGACCAGTGTGTTCTCTTGAAAAAAAACTCTGTTAGCCTTTGTCCGGCTTCATTTTGTTCTCCAAGGCCAAACTTGTCCATTATTCCAATTACCTTTTGACTTCCTACTTTAGCATTCCAGTCCCCTATGATAATAAGGACATCTTTTTTTGGTGTTAGTTCTAGGAGGTATTGTAGGTCTTTGAAGAACTGGTCCACTTCAGCCTCCTCAGTGGTTGGGGAATAGACTTGGATTACTGTGAGGCTGAATGGTTTGCCTTGGATTCAGACCAAGATCATTCTGTTGAGTGCATCCTACTTTGGCTAAATGTTATGCCACTAAAAGCATACTTTTTTGCTGACATTTTTTGAAGACTCAGGTTAATAAATCAAGTTATACCAAGTTTCTTTTCTTTTGTGTTTTGTCCTTCCTGGCCTCTTCATTCTTAATAGTATTCCCTTGTTAGCGTATCAAAGTTTAGGATCACTAAATCCTTGTCAGATAGTTCTGACCTGCAAATCATACAGCTGATTTTTCCCATTTCAAGGGTACAGAGTCCCATATCCTCAGTTAGCTTGAAATTACACAAGTGGTTAAATTTTTGAGTCAAACTGAGGGTGGAGCTTTAAGATGTGTTTTATTCTTTTTTAAATTAGATCTAATCAGCTTTTATAATCCAAATGAGGACAATAAGACCATATTTCATTGCTGTTTTTTTTCCTATAGTTTGGAAAATACAGAATGGAAAAAATACTTTCGGATGTATTTTTCATCTATAAATCAGATTAGGTCAAAAACGTGACAGTGTAGTATGAAACTTTGAATTTATTGTTCATCCAATTGGATGTTTCAGGAAGAATGCTGTGTAACCTGGAAGACTGCATACTACATCTTACACTTTGGCTTGTCCTGCTGAAGGACTTTTTGTTGTAATGAACAAGACGACAATCTGATTTTGATCTATATATTTTTAAAGTATTTATAAGCCATTCTTTTGGAAAACTTTTCACACATTTTAAAAGCTAGTTGGCAATATAAAAGATACTCTTGTTATGTTTTCTTTCCCAGAAACCCATTTGGCTACTTGACTTATTCACAATTACAATTACTGCTATCCATTAACAATCAGAATATGTTAAATTTCTTTTATCAGTCACTGCAAGAGCAGTCATGATAGAGCATTGATTGCCAGTGGGCAATAAACCAGTAGTAGGAGCCTTGTTGAAAGGTCATCAGCTCCTCACTGATGTTCTGTCTTTGGGAAGTCTGTTTAGATCCTCTGTAACTTTTTGAGCATCTAATGTTTTTATGTTCTTCTTCCTGATCTCATTGTTTCTATCTCTATAAACCACCCATCTGAGCACACTGAACTTAGAAGCAATTAAGGTTAAGTTAGATATCATGATATTTAGGCTGATGATATTATTAACCATTTTAGAAGCAAATAACAATAATAAGGATTTCCCGTCATACCAGTTTCTTACGAGAACGTGTTTTCCAAAGGATTCCCCTGGGAAAATATCTCTGGAAAATGTTAGGTCATTTTTTGAACATCTAAATAGGTTTTCATTTCAGACTGAAGGTTTCCTATGAGTATTATTCCACAGCAATATTAAGGGAAGAGTTATACAAAAAACTTACTTCAAGGCATTTACCAATGCTGTATTTTAAAATCAAAGAGTAGAATTAAGATTTAGTTGCTCTTGTGTATTCATAAATTCTAAACTGACCTGAATAACTCTTTGTAAAACATGTCTTATTTATCCCACTCAAGCTGCAGAAAAGCTTATGTTTTGAAGTACATTTTGCTTTGCTCAAGTAGCTGAGGTTTTGCAAAGCCTTAGTTGGCTGAATGTGCAGAAGAGCTGATGTATTATATGCTTTGTTTTGATATGTCAGAACATATACTACTTGTATTAAAGATAATTAATTATGTTAGCTCTTTTCAAACAAGCATGGGAGAAGGGAACAGAATTAGGCTGGTAAGCCTCCCCCAGTCTACAGATTAATTGAAATGTGTGCATATAATCTATACTCATGTACAAGTGTACACATCTGGGACTCAAATAGTTATGGACTATGCCTTTGTGTAGACTCTGTGCATCTCACTACCTTTTTGTGGTAGCCAAGGGTACACACTTAGAACATCTGAAAAGGATTTATTATCTAGGAAACCATGTTAAAGGAACACAATCAGAACAAAAGAAAAATATGAAACAGCAAATGGTTCAGTACAGGAGGTGCGCTAGATCAGCCTTAGACCACAATTTGTTTCTCAGGGAGTTGGCAGAGCAAAAATTCTACACCTGAACTTAGTTCTGCTAACTGAACAAATATCGAGTTATAATTAAGTAACTGACAACTTTTGCTTCGTTTGAAATGAGTTTTGCTTTCACTATGTGAAATACTGTAGCTTTAAGAAAAGCAATGTCTTGCTTTTCTTTATGATCAGTGATATCTTCCTGAAGGAGAACAGTGCAGGAAGGAAACACTTTTGGCTTAGGACTTGTGTTTTAGTAAGGTGGTATATGTGTGTGTTCATTTGTGTGCATGTGTGAGAGAGGCAGAGACAAAGAGAGATAGACATATAATCTGTCAAAGGCTTCAACAGCCTGAAAATCTGCATCAGTTGCAAACCCCCCCCCCCCCCAAGGACCCAACCAACTAGCCATATGGGATTCCATGTTAATGCTGAGACAGGCACAAGGGATTTGGTTTTAGTGTTGTATTATCCAGGAAGAGCTTGGCTGAAAATTCAGGCAATTTGTGTCTCTGGTTTGCTTCAGAGGTCTGTAGCCAAAGAATACAGTCTTCTGACATGACTACAATCTGGTTTAATTGACCTCCTCGATAAAGAAGATAGTAAAAATCCACAAGCCTCGGTATATTTTTTATTTGCATTAAGTTGCTGTACTTTATAGAAACCTTGTGTCTCACACTTCTCTAGCTTGAATGCAATTGCTGAACTCATATAAATCACTGAACAAAATATATGGGTAATTTTTGACCACTGAACTTAATATGAAATGTGTTTAAAACACATGTTGGGTGGAGGCAGATGTCTACAGGAAGTATCAGATGCTTATAGACCCTTACCCTTTCTTCTGTAAACCACAGCAAGAATATCAAGGGAAGGGTAAAATGTTACATTTCTTTATTTTTGAAAAGCCACTTGTTGTAATATATATATATATATATAAAGATATATGTATGATGTATTTTCAAGCTGTTGCTTCAGAAACTGTGGAGGCTGAAATCTCTAGAGTGGGGCTTTTTTCTTGCTTTAGGAAGAGCATTTAATTAATCTTACTTCTCTCACTGAACAACAGTCCCTTCAATAGTTAACAGCACATCTGTAGCAAGAAAAGACAGATGGAACTAGATCCAAGTGCATGTCAGATGTACCCCTTTGGGCTACAATTCTTTTAAAGGGGCGTTCAAGACTCAGAATGGGCAGCTTCTTTCTATGTTGCTCTCAGGCCAACAATTCATCTTAATAAATTAGGATTCAAAATGCATAGAATGCCAAATATGCTAGTTATAATCAATTTCATGCTTCCCCTCAATCATTTGGAAGGTTTGGTTGTCTATCACAATGGAACAGCTGAGATGATATGTGGATCTGTCAGTCTAATATTGTAAAAGCCTATTGGGAACTAGTCTGAAACATTTCTGTTTACCTTGGCTTTTAACTTAAGGAAATCCATTTTTGATAGCTGTGCCTGGTCTGCTCCAAGTCTGAGGACTGTTTTATCAATATCATTTCAGACTGCTTTTTTATTTTATACTGCCTTATGTCATGACAGATTTTTACTGACGTGGCTTTATGGGCTTGACTTGTATTGTCTTCTTGGTATTGTTTTGTGTTATGAGCTTCCTTGAACAGGTTCTAGATAGGTGGCATACAAGTTTTCTGAATACATAAATGTTTGTCTAATGGAAACTGATGCTGATCTATTTATTTCAGCTGGTCATGTGCATTAGTGGAACAAATGGTCAATTTGCATATCTTATCATAGATATGCTGATGTCAACTAGTTATTTTTGGTAATATCTGTAAAATGTATATGCCAGTGTGGTGCAATTGGTAGGAACTTAAAATGTGCATTCAACAAACTTTCTTACTGTCACAGTTAAACTAACTGTGATATCTCATACAACTAGACTAAGTATACAAAGCCTGAAAAAATGTTCTATAAAAGATGAATACATTTTTTTGAAAAGATAGTATACTTATGCTAAGCCTAAGAAGTGGCATCATGAAATCTAAATATTTGAACGATGCTGGCTGATACATAGTGCTTTCAACCGTGTATAAAGGGGTAGATACTAGGGGTGTGTGCAAAAATAAAAAAGTATTGCCTGGGTTTGAATTTATTGAACCCAAAAAATATCAATATTTACCAATATTCCTTAAATCCCAATATTGGTAGGGTATTGGGATTCAGGAAATGTTTGGGATTGCTGAATATTTTGGCTCTATTATACCCTGTGGGGACCATTATAGTCAATGGTCCCCATAGGCTATAATGTAGAATTGATCTGGGGGGCTGGATTTTTTTTGCAGCATAGCTGCTGGTGCTTCTCCTCAACCTCCCCAAGTTTCAAAAAGATTGGATCAGAGGGTCCAATTCTATGGGCCCTAGAAGAAGGTGCTCTAATCCTCCATGGTTTCCAATGAAAGGTGTTTAAATGGATGCAGTCCCTTTAAATGCCTTCTCCAACTGTAGCTTAACTCCCACCATGGCAAGTGAACTCCAAAAGCATTTAGAAGAAGAAGAAGAGATTGGATTTATATCCCGCCCTTCACTCACTTAAGAGTCTCAGAGCGGCTTTGAATGCCTTCTCCAAGCACAGAGTGAACTCCCCCTTGGTGATTGGCTGAGAAAATACCTGATAAATACCAATAAGATGTTTATCGGGTATTTTTTGGCTCTGTTTATTCCAAGCACACACCCCTAGTAGATACCTGATGCAGTGAAGGGATTCCTGTTACATAAAAAGCAATATCATGACAATGAATGATTTCTGTTTTTTTCTCCAAGTCTTTGTCATCTCCCCCACACTCTGGCACAGGCTTCATGTAAACAGGATGGCAGCAAAGAAGTCACCTAGGGGACTTTATATGTGCTCCGATTCTCAGTTAAACTGGCTACTACCCACGTAAAGCAGCAATGTATACTTAGTTACCATGCTAGAGATTGGTAGGTGCTTTGCACAGGTTCAAATCAGGCCTTAATATTGCTGTTACACAAAAAAGTCTTTTCTGGGCTCCATCCTTATTCCCCCCCACCATACCTGTTATGCCTAGAATCCTGACTCTATTATCCACTGAAACATCCTTGCTTATAAAATCATCCTCTAACCACACTATTTTCCAAAATCCTTTTCTTCCAATGCTGTAATCTTGCCTTTTACTTTTTTTCACCATGTGTTAGGATACTTTGAAGTTTATTTTAGAATTTGTGAAAGAAACATCTAGCCAGTGGAAAATAACATAGGATGCTGCTTTTTTTAAGACTAAAGGTCATAATCTGTCCAAAATTGTCTATTTTGACTAGCAGCAGCTGTCCAAAGTCTTAATTAGAGGTCTTACAGAGCTTGCTAAACAAGGTTCTTTAATATCAAAAATCAAACTGATCTCCTGAATGCAGATCTTTACCACTGAATTATGCCCTCTCCCCAAGTAGCCATATCTGCCATTGGCTTAAATTTCTAGCAGTTCATTCTAGAAGAGCAAGGCATACAATAGCCTCTGCAAAAGTTTAGAGTACTGACTTCCCTCTGCTTTGTCCACCTGGTAATATCATGGCCTAAAGGAGGTGGCATACCATTCCAGAAGACCTTCTACATATCACATCTAGAAGCAAGTTCTTGAACAAGGTTAGTGAAATTTGGAATCTGCATCAGTGTTTCATCACAGCTGTAAAATTCATTTTCAGAAAATCACTCTATCAGAGGCAAGCAACGTAATCATTTATACAGTGTCACTGTTGCAGGCCAATTTTTACTGAGAAATAACTCTTTATCCCTAATATTTGCCTAGAATAATAATGTGATGAGAAGATATATTCAATCTGTTTTATTATTTCAGCATGCAAAGCAATTTTAACCCAGAAAAAGTTTTGCAGTATGATACAGCTACAAAAAAAAAAAGGAATACATCATGCAATGACTTCTGAATCTATCCTTTTTGTGAGTCCCCAGACTGGTAAATTTGAGATTCTCTCTGCCTTTTTGTTAGGGTCAGGTGTAGTGCATAATATTGCATTCTCTGTTTCCATTCTAATGGCCAGAACAGAGGAAACCTTGTGTAATTGCGCAGTTCTTGCAGTTCATTTCCTCCATTGTTCTGTGCAGCTCATTTTCTCATCTAAACTGAAAGCCCCATCTTAAAGAGAGAGATACTGTACACTTCTATCCGCAATAAATTATCATTGAAAAGTAACATAACACAATGGAAGTGCTTACTTTCAAAGTACATTATTGTGCAAGACATTTAAGATGGACTGAGGAACCGTAAGTGGTTTTGCAGTTTCCTGCAAGAGATAGCACTACAAATTATAGGAAACAAAATTGTTCCAGATACTTTTTAGCATCCCCTTTTCACTGCCCAATTCCTGGTAGCCTAGAAATGTTAAATGTTGAAACCCCAATAATGCATATAAATATATTGCATTTCCAATATAGAGGCCAATTGATGTTTCATAAGACCAAGATTGCTGTAGATTGAATGCAAAGCACAACCACCAAATAAAGTTGGCAGACAATGTCAAAACTCAAACCCCAACAGAAGTAAGGACCATTGTATTTATAGATAATGCCTTAAATATAATAATGAAGGGGATGTTGGGGAGAAATATGGTTCCCCCATTGGAAAAGTACAGTTTTTCTCCACAGTGGAGACCAAAGCAGCTTACATCATTCTCCTCTCCCCCTTTTGATCTGCACAAGGACCATAGGAAGTAGGTTAGGATGAAAGTCTGTGACTGGTCTGAAATCACCCACTCAGCTTCCACAGCAAGAACCTGGGTCTGGCAGACCCTGCTCTGAAACACTAACTGCTACACCTAGGGTAGCCAATCTCCAGGTGAAGCCTGAAGATTGTCAGGTATCACAACTGAACTCCAGACAACAGATCTCTCTCTCCCTCTGGAGAAGCTGCTTTGAAGGGTGGACTCTGAGATCCTATTCACCTGAGGCCTCTCCCCTCCCCAAATTCTGGTTTCCATAGATTCCACCACAAAATCTCCAGGAATTTCCAAACCTAGAGCTGGCAACCCTAGTCAGGACTGGCCCCAATAAGTTCCCCACAAATGCCAAAGTGCACCTGGAAAGGGCCTCTTATCTTTGCCTTTTTACTGACAAAACCAAGCTTGGTTGCCTAGCAACAGCCATTGAGGAAAAAGGTAGCCCTACAACAGGAAGCTAAGAGAACGATTTGAGGGCCAGTAGCTCACCTCAGTAGTCAGCCAGTGGAGCCAAGTGACTGTATAGACAGGATGCTGCTAGCCATGCTGTGGGATATGAAAGTAGTCCTTATTGGTTATATTACTATGAAGTTTTGTTCTTTGTTATTGTGCCAGCCATGACAACTGTGCCAACACAGGTTTATATGCATTACTTACAGAAAGTGTTCCTGTTTCCTGGGGAAGGCAAATTCATGAATACAAATACTTGATAAGCTGCCCTCAGGATTTCTCTAAAACCATAGTTTCTCTTCTCTCTCTCTCTCTTACTCTTTACAGCTATTGTAGCCCAGAGGTGCTGCCTTATTTTCGGGTAGCACCAATGGTGCGGCACCCCACTTCTAACCTGAACTAGAGACCCACAAAACCACAGAGTGTGCCACAGAGCTAGCCAAAGCTCTGCAAAAGGGTTTCAGTCTCAGGCTGCACAAGGCACACGCCAGGGCAATCCCCCCTCCACCCTGCAAAGATATGCATCTGTAATGACTGCAAGTTCCTTTAGGTAGGTGTCTGCATTTTCAGACCCATTCAGTGGACATCTGGCAAACTTTCTCTGTCTCCATACCCTCTTGTATCCACCTTTTGTGATACCTAAACCTACGTAGAAATCTTCTGTCTCCACACCTGTCCCTCCTGTCCCCTCCTGCAGGATACTGAAACCAAAAATGATAATAATTCTTCCTGACAACTATCAGAGACCCATTTTTCCCTTTTGCCTAAGCCTGGGAAGCCATTCAACCTACTCCAGCAGGACCATCAGTGGTTATCAAACCCATTCAGCCAGCCCTGGTAAGACCCTCAATGGTCATTAATCTCATCAAGTTATGGCCCGGGAGACCACCCCTTGAATTCTTATAAAAATAGAGGGTAAGCCCTGCCTCAGTGTGTACTCTGAGAGCACCTATTATTGAGTACACCCCCCATAGCCTCTGCTTTGGGTCTGCTTGCATAGTATGAAATGCTGGGCATTTGCACTCTCTCCTTCACAGACTTCTGCACATCTGGACAAGGTAGTATAACCCCTGTAACTGCTCCTAAACATCGCTATTATCACCTTTATTTCTTAGTTCTGGAATGTGTGTATATTTTGGTTGCTTGGAGTGATTGTATGTAGGGATATTTTTCTAATTATTGAAAAACTCTTTAAATCTGGAGTCTTTTAACTGAACTGGACCTTGGCGTGTGATCACCTGTACCCTTCTGTCTCATGCCTAATTTCTCCCAACATCAAGACAGGCCATTGGTGGTAGCACTATTAAAGAGCTTGTATTTTGCTCTTCACATTATTAAAGCTGCTTGTATATTTTGAAACTTCCATAGAAATGATCACTCATCGAGTCTGTTTGTAGAGAGAATAACAGTTTTATTAACAGTGTTGTATCTATGGGTGTTTTGTGCAGTTATTCAGACTGAGAGAATAATCCCTGCAAAATAGTACCTTATTCTTTGTCGCACCTACAAACATACCAAAAGCAATATAATATCACAAAAAAACCCCATCTCAGGTAAGTAATCTAGCCATTATGGAGAGAAGGGCAAATTAGATATCAGGTTGTTGGGGTTTTTTTTCAGAACATATTCAATGTAATGTATATATAGGTCTATATCAGAGTTGAATTAGAACTTCTTTGCACTACCTGTTTGCTACCACCAAGCTTAGAGTATTCCATGACATTTCCTGCATGAAAACAGTTGCTTGTTCTTTGACAAGGCAAAAACCCCCCACAAAAACAACAACCAGGGAAATCCCATTTCCCCATATTTCTATTTTCCTAAATTTAAGTTTCCCAATTTCCCCCTTTTATAGGAAAATGATGTTTTAATATCTTCTGTAATTTTTAAAGCTCTGAAATGTTGCTTGTGCTTTGTCACCAAGAGTCCATATTATATTCATCCTGAAATGTTACAAAATCCATTTCAAAGCCCATATGATAGCAACAAATACATGTGCTACTTCCATCTTCTGTAATGTAAAGTAAAAAACTCTGCAGACAGAACTCATAGAGGGGAAGTTTTCTATGGCTCATAAAATTTCAAACATGCCTTGTGTAAAAGGACCATTCCCTTTCGTACTCAGCAAGAGAACACAAACAGGGAAAGCAGATGGTTGTTCAATTGTAAGAAGGCTTTGTATACGAATGTTGAAAAACTAACCAACTGAGGCACCTGGTTTATCACCAGCATCTGGGGCCATGCCTTAAATTGATCACTGTTCAATTGTGGTTTTCATAACAAGAATAAATGTAAAAAGAAAGTGCACGGTGTAATAGCATTTGCGTTTTTTTTGGCTGGCAGGTTTGCCAGGCCTAGGGGCAGAGGATGCCCTGCTCCTGGGCAGCACCCCTCACTACCAGTCAGCTGGTCAGCGGGGTGACTTATTTGCAGCAGGAGAGGTGTTGATCAGCATTTTACCCACATCAACGGCAGCAAAAAGAGCTCTAGCTGGCAATGTGGCAGCATCACTTCTGGTGTGCACTGGAAGTAAAATCATCATTTAGGCAAAAATGGCTTCTACCATAGAGTTCTTGCTCAAATACCAGAGTGTCATAGGCTTCAGTTGATGCCAAGCCTACTACCCTAAGCAGGAGGACAACTAGCAGGTGGCAACCTGACAACTGCAACTGGGGTGCACAGGAACAAATGGGAACAGTCTTTCAGATATATGGATCATACACCATGAAGGGCTTTAAAGCATAACTTTTAATTGAACTAAGAAACAAATAGGAAACTTGTGTTGCAGTTTTAAGACAGGCAAGATTGGCTAACCCCTGACAATCATTGAACTGCCACATTCTGAACAAGCTGCAGTTTACCCATTGTCTTCAAGGGCAAGCCAACATCTTGTGCTTTACCATGAGGTTACAGAAGCATGGAACTGGATGGTCAGATTGGCTAAGCCTAAGAAAGTAGACAGTAAATGACAGAAGGCACTCTGGGCCACTATATGAACACACTTTTCAAACATCAAGGCTGGGTCCATGAACATCTCAAGCTCTTGACAATAAACAAAGAGAAGAATTAGGTCCTTAGTTTTCCTTGTTCCAACAGCTGTAGTCATTTTTATGCCATATGAACTTATAGGAAGAAGAAAGTAAATGCCTCACTTAAGATATTCCTGTGTGCGTGTTCTCTCTCTCTCCCTCCCTCCCTCCCTCCCTCCTTTTCTTTCCTGAGGCATGACTTATACTGAGGCACAGGCAAGATTCCAAAACAAAGAAAATAGATTCAGTTGGGGTGGTAAAAACCACAGAAAGTGGGCAGTCTAATGATCCATATTACATATGAAAGCACTGTGAGAACCTACCATGTCTTTGCTCTGGTTGGTAAAACCCAGTGAGGCCTGACATTGTTTCTGAAGTGTGTTTCTACTCCAGCAGGTAAAACGGCATTGTGCACACGTATTTGGTGGGAATGTGGGAATTTTGCTTAGTTTAAATATCTGAAATCTCCAGTTTGGGACAATTAGGCTTTGCTGGATTGCAAAGCAATCAGTAGAAAGCTATATACCACAGGGTTTATACAGTAGTTAGAGTTATAAACATTTACCAGGAATGTGTTTCCAAAAAGAAACTCAAGCCCTTGGCGCTCAGTCAATTGGAGTTCTTTAGGATCCACCCCCACTGACTTGGGGAATTCTAAAATGGTGGTTTTGAAAAGAAATTTCCAGGACTACCCACATCTGAGGCAATTCACAGAACACTGCTTAGAAGCATGGAATTAACACCTTTCCCACACTCATCAGCTCAAACAAAAGTAATATTTCAGCATGCCATTTTTTTCTTTCCTAACATTTTTTAAAAAATAATTCTGGACTCTTTTTTAGAGGTTTCACTGAGATGCAGGCAGTGATACACAGATGTCACATCAAAGAACATCTGTCTAATTTTTATTTTACTTCTCATTTCATCATCACAGCAAACCTTTCAGGTAGGTGAGGCTGAGAGAAAATGACTTGCTCAAGTTCACCTAGTGAACTTCAACACTGAGTGGATATTTAAGCCAGGGTTTCCCCTGTCCTAATCTGGTACTCTTAACAATTACACCACACTGGCTGTCATCAAGAACCAATGACTCTCATCAGCATCAACAACAAACCAAGATGCCAGCTGTGTTCTAATACAGAACCTAGCAATACCATCACTGGACACAGCAAGATCAGCTGTACCATCTCAGGTTTATACTCCTGCTCATCCTCTAATGTGATTTATGCCATCACATGTCAGCAATGCCCTTCCACCTTCTATATTGGACAAATAGGCCAGTCCCTACAACAAGGAATAAATGTACATTAGTCTGACATTAGAAACCACAACATTCAAAAACCAGTGGTGGAACATTTTAGCCTTCCAGGCTGAGCCCGTTCACGGGGAGGGCGGGATACAAATCTCAAAAATAATAAATAAATAAATAAATATTGTTGCCACCTAAGAGAAGCAGTTCTCTTACAAAGGAATTTCAAAGTGAGATTATAAAGAGACTGCTGAATTGCAACTGATAATGAAGCTCAAGACAATGCATCCTTCTGCACTGAATCAAGACCTAGGTTTCCTGTCTCATTAACAATACTGCTGTCTCCACACCTACTAACCCCTATGCATAACACACCTAATCCAATCAAACCTGCTACTGTCATTTACCTGCTATCATCATGTGCCTGCTATTGTCATTCAGCATCTGAAATCACTCCACTATCCAAGATATAAAAACAGTTTGGTCCCTTCCACACACACCTATTTGCCATGCTAGAGGGATGATTCATTGATGGATCACACTGGTGCGATCACACCAGCACATCTGGGAAGCATCCCACAACTGTTGTCAAGCCGTTGCAAACCATTTTGATTCAGTGGGGAATCTTAGTAAAAAAACTAGTGAAACTCCAGTATCAAATGGTTTGCTGCAGCTCACAGCCGGAATTTCCCTGTGTGATCGCACCAGCGCGGAAGTGCGGTGTCGCAGATAGCATGATCACATGCTATCCCGATGCGACACTGTTTTTCCCCCTTCTCCATGTGCGCATCATCAAAAGCCCTTGGGGGGGGGGAGAAGCAAAGCATTGATTCCCCCTCCCCCTTGCAGTGATTCATTGATCCCCCATTTAAGCGCCTCAGAAACCCACCCCCCAAAAAACCCCACTCACCCACGGTCGTGTCTGATCACACAGTGGCAATTTGCTCCAGCAGGTCCATGGAGCTGTGTGATCATGCAACTGCAGGGTAAATTGCTCTGGAGCAAAAAAGCCTCAATTCCCCTCCAGATTATCTCGCTCATGTGGAAGGGACCATGGACTCACATCCTAGCTGTATCTGGAGAAGTGAGCAGTGACTCACAAAATCATATCTTGCCATAAATTAAACTCTTCCCTACACATAAGTTTATAAATCCGAGAATTCATGCAACCCACAATTCTGGGAAGTATCATCTCATTTAATAGACAAAGGGACTGTGGGAGGTGGAGAATAAGGAAAAGGACTGAATTACATACATCATAGGTTGAGAGGAGTCTGGTGTGTACTGCCTCTTTACAGGGCTAACCCAGAAAGCCTCAGTGCAAGCAGGAAGATAGGGTTGCCAGGCAATTCCTGGAACCGGTGCGAATTCATGGGCAGGGACATGCACTGTCATGTCACTTCGAGGAAAAACCTAGACATGACATTTACCATCGAGTTCCTGGAGATTCCTACAGCCATTCAGTGTCATGTCTGGGTTGCCATCATTAGTGATGTAGCAGCATATAAATCACTGGGTTTATTTTATTTTACTCCCACCAACTCTTGGAGCAATGGTGGGCAAGGATAGCTGGAAGCCTAGGGGGTTACAGGAGAGTAGAAGGGAGACTTTAACTTCCCTGTTAATAACCAGCAGGAGTGCTAGGCCTACACAAACTGTTCAGAAAAAGGCCAGGACAATCCTGAGTCTAGAGGACAAGAAACAGCTTTTTGTTAAGTATTGTGTTCTCTCTCTCTCTCTCTCTCTCTAAGCCAAGTTATCTGTCCTGAAGTTCAACGTTAATAAATAAACCATTAAGGTAAAGGAAACTGGGTGTTTGTTTTTGGTCCACTATACCATAGTCAGAGCTCAGTGGTAGACTTGCATTACATTGAGAAGGTCCAGGGCTATTTTTGGGCAGGAACACACAGGAATGGAGTTCCAGCTGGCTTCTGAGTTGGCCACACCTACAGCCTCCCACACCCAGGTTCCCCAGGCACCTGGGGAAGCCAAGCCAATCCTGGGAGGGAAGGCGGTTTACACTGCCTCCCCTCCTTGGGTTCCCCAGGTGCCCCACAGCTGTAGGGCACCTGGGGAAGCCAATCCAGAAACTGCCTTTCTTCCCTTGGGAGGGAGCTGTCCTGTCAGGGATGTGGCCTAATATGCTAATGGAATTCTGCTGTTGGGTGTGGCCTATTATGCTAATGATTTCCTGCTGGGCTTTTTCTACAAAAAAAGCCCTGAGAACATCTATGCCCAATCTCCTGTTAAAGGCTTTCAGTAAGCATGTGTTGGGAGAGAATGATTCTTTTCTTCCTGCAATCCAGGAGACAGTACTGAGTTAGATGGAACAATGGTCACGCTTGGTATAATGTAACTTCTCAGCTTCCTGTGACATCATTAATGTTTACACTCTGGGATTTTGGGGGGAAAAGTGTGAGATATGCCTGTTTAGTATTTTGTATATTTAACTTGTGTCATTATACCCATGATGGCATAAATCACATTAGAGGTTGAGGAGTATATGCCCTAACTCATGGAAATAAAGAATGTAATAACTAAATCAATACTTTTAACCTCAATAGTAAAACAATCAGAATACATTTTTTTGAAATGAACAAATTCAAGTGTATAAAAAAATGTATGTTTTCCTTAGTAGCACATTTTAAAGGTATAATTTACATCTGGAAAAATGGTGTGGTGGAAAAGGGTTCTTGCAGCACTGCAAATCGTGACACCTTGTCTATTAGTTGTAAAATTCTGGAGATTGGAGATCTGATCATTCACCTGCTATTGTCATTTGGCATCTGAAATCACTCCACTCTCCAAGATATGAGGACAGATTGACTCACATTCTAGCACTATCTGAAGAAGTGAGCAGTGACTTACAAATGCTCATACCCTGCCACAAATTTTGTTAGTGTTTAAGATTCTACTGAACTCTTGCTCTTTTCTACTGCTAAAGACAGACTAATGTGGCTTCTATCTTGATCTGACTTACCAGTCACTGTCTTTTATAGATCAGGAGGGAAGGAGAGACAAGGGAGAAGGTTGTCCAGTAGCCTCGTGCTACCTGCAGACTCTTAGGGGCATTGAGACAAATCTTTTGTGCAGGGAGGCCATACTTGTGTGCCCACTTTTCCTGGTTTGGAGACTCCCTTAAGGGGTCTTGAGGGTGGAGCCACTCAGCCTCATGCCCAGCTCAGGGGACAAGGAGACCATGCAGTGGCTGGCACTCACATGGATCCCAGGTCTTGCTGCTCCATGGTTGTATCCCCCAACAGGCAGGTTAGTGGTGTGGTTACTGGGCAGCGGGCAGATTGCTCCATGTGGAATCTGTCCCCATGCTGCACCAATGCTGCTTTAACTGCATTCAATTAAAAAAGCTGTGGCCATGTTTCACCAAAGACTGTGTGAGTTTCCTTCCACAGCATAGCCCCTTATCTTCCCTGAGCCTGCAAATTATCTGTTTAGTATTAGATGGAGTGATAGCTGTATAAATTGTGCAAGTGGAGGAGTGGGGAATTAAACCCGGTTCTCTCAGATTAGAGTCCGTGCACTTAACCACTACACCAAAATGGCTCTCTGAGGGCAATTTTCTGATCAAACCTGAACTGTAATATTGACTCTCCCCGCTCTGATTTCCTGCTGAAATTCTCCTTGATTGTATAAATCTGTTTTAATGAATTTTACTGTTAAAGATTACTTCACACTCCAGGATATTTTATTTTTTAATCTTTTTTTTGCAGTGATATGTATTTAAAATGTATTAATTTTTTTTTAAAAAAATCTTAAAACTAGGAATAAGCCTTGTTGTGGAAATAAATACAACAGGCTCTAGAAAGAGGCTCTGGGTGGGTACCCTGGCCTTGGTCATTCAGCTTCAATTTGCTGTGGCATTATGCCTTCATCATAAGAGTTCACCCTTTTCTCCCGGGGAACTGTTCATCTGAAGAGCAGTTGTAATTCTGAGTGATCTCTAGTCCTCCCCTGGAGATTGGCAACAATGGTTCCCCAGAAGAAAATGGCTGGTTTGTACCTGAGGTCCCACCCCTCCTCAAACCCCACCCTCTTCAGGCCCCACCCCTCATATCTCCAGGATTTTTCCAACCTGGAGTTGGGAACCCTATCTCCTTAGCCAACCACCAACATACCATTATTTGCCCCTCTGACGTCAGCTTTCCATCTCCTCCCTTCAACCTCTACCTAGGAAAAGTGAAGTCTTTCTCTGCAGTGGGGATCAAAGCAGCTCACCCTGTGAGGTAGGTTAGGCTGAAAGTCTGTGACTGGTCTGAAATCACCCACTCAGCTTCCACAGCAAGAACCTGGGTCTGGCAGACCCTGCTCTGAAGTGCTAACTGCTACACCACACTGGCTGTCCTAGAGGGGGGGCTGCTGCTGGTGAACAGGAGCAAGCAGCCAGGCCTAGTTAAATCATGCCAGTCAGGTGTCATTGAGTCACCTAGAGAGTGCTACCTGGCCTAGGGTAGCCAACCTCCAGGTGGAGCCTGAAGATCACCTGGTATCACAACTGAGCTCCAGACAACAGATCTTTCTCCCCCTGGAGAAAATAACTGCTTTGGAGGGTGGACTCTATGGAATTCTATTCAGCTGAGGCCTCTCCCCTCCCCAAACCCTTGCTTCTGTAGACTCTACCACAAAGCCTCCCACTCTCACTGTAGACTCTACCACAAGCCACAAAGGAATTTCCCAACCTGGAGGTGGCAACCCTAGTCACAAAGGCCAAAGTCCTCCCCTCCACCTTTTTACTGACAGAACCAAGCTTTGTTGCCTAGCAACAGCCACTGAGGGTAAACTGAGTCCCACAGTAGGAGAAGAGAATGGTTTGAAATAGTGGCCAGGTAGACCCGTAGAGAGACACAACTGAGGCCCATGTCAATATGGGAGAGCAGAAAGCCAAAAATAGCATTCAGATCTTTAGGAGGCAGAGGCAACCCTTCCAAACTAAGGTAAGCCACAAACTTCCTCCATTTTCCATTGTAGGACCAGCATGTAGATGGTTTTCAGCAATTGAGGAGCACGTGGGCTATCCTGTCACTTATTCTTAATACAGAATCTGCCATGCAGTCATCCTGAGATGAGGAACATCATGGTGCAACATCCCCCTTGTGCAAGGAGGAGATTGGGCACCACTGGGAAGTGGATAAAGGAGCCCTTGGATAGGTGAAGGAGAGTCGGGAACCAATGATGTCTGGGCCACCATGGGGTTATCAGAATGCAGCAAGGATGGTCCCTCATCACTTTGTTGATCACCTTGATAAGCAGAGGAATTGGTGGGAACAGAAATACGTGTCTGTGTGCCCATGGATAAAGGAGTCTGTCTCCCAGGGAGGCAAGATCCCTCCGCGCCCTGGAGCAGAACAGGCAACATTTTGTGTTGTGTCGGGAGGCAAACACATCTATCTCCAGGTAACCCCAACAATTGAATATTGGCCGGAGATAGGTCCAGTTGAGTTCCCACTCATGCAGCGATGCTCCCCCCCCCCCCCCCCGCTCAGGAAGTCTGCCTGCATGTTCAGGGAGCTGGGAAGGTGTGCTGCAATCAGGAACATGCCCCAGGAACGGCATTCACCCCAAATCTCCATGGCTGGCTGACACAGGCCTCTGGATACTGTCCCACCTTGACGGTTAAGATAACACATAGTTCTTGTGTTGTCTGTCAGGAGTGTGACAGCGCTGTTGCACACTAGGTGCTGAAAGGAGTGGAGAGCATAACGCACTGCTAGCATCTCCAGGAAGTTGATGTGATTGTATATCACATGGGGGTCCCACTTGGCCCAACACACAGTCCCGTGAGATGGGCACCCCACCCCCAGAGGGAGGCATCCGTAGTCAGAGTCATAGATGGGGTGGGTGGGTGTAAAGGGGCTCCCATCAGAAGATTCTGTGGGTTCATCCACCAACTGAGGGAGGCTAGTACAAGAGCTGTGAGGCGAAACGTCCTGGATTGGGAGTGAGACTGAGGATGAAAACAGCGAAGAAACCACAGCTGGAGCGGTCTCATGTATAGTGTGGCAAAAACTATGATCGCTGTAGTTGCCGCCATCAGCCTCAGAAGTCATTGGAGCTGCCTTGCTGTAGCCTCTTTCCACTGATGTAAGAGGCATATCAGGGCGATGATGTCGTCTGCCCTCTTGGGATGGAGGAAGGCTTTGCACACCCAGGAATCCAGGATGGCCCCAATGAACTGTGCCCATCTAGAAGGGATGAGCACAGACTTTGCTAGGTTGACTGTGAGTCCCAAAGCTTCTAGGGTGCTCATTGTTAGTGTGATGTGGTCACACAAGGTGAACTCCAAGTCTGCCATGAGCAACCAGTTGTCACTGTACAGAAAGATCTGTACACCTTGAAGGCAAAGGTAGGCCTCAATGACAACCATGAGCTTCATAAATATGTGGGGGGTGGTTGAAAGACCGAATGCGAGGGCCTTGTATTGATAATGACCTTCCCCACAGTGAACCAGAGAAACCATCTGTGATCTAGATATATCGTAATATGAAAGTAAGCATCTTTCAAGTCCAGGATCACCATCGAAACCCCATGCTCGAGGAGTGGAAGGATGTTCTGTAAGGTCTTCATCCAGAATTTTTTGTAAACAATGAAGGTATTGAGATTTCTGAGGTCCATAATGGGGTGGAGGCCTCCATCCTTCTTGGGGACCATGAAATAACGGGAATAGAAACCCCCATGGAGCTGCAACCAAGGGACAGGTTCTATTATGTCTTTTTGTAGAAGGTTCTGAATTTTGTCTAATAGTGTGTAGGGATGAAATGAGACCTCGTAGGAACCTGAAGAAATTCTATATGGTAGCTCTCTGCGATGACAGAGAGAGCCCATCTGTCCAATGTTATTTTTCTCCAGC
Organism: Lepidodactylus listeri; assembly: GCA_029233225.1. NCBI lineage: Eukaryota > Metazoa > Chordata > Lepidosauria > Squamata > Gekkonidae > Lepidodactylus > Lepidodactylus listeri. The sequence continues at coordinate 107,671,572 of JARCFY010000001.1, read as the reverse complement.
CAGACAAGAATGGGGACAGACTGATGGGAGGTTTGGCCCCTTGGCCAAAGTCAAAGGTTCTGCTTGGGGGGCTTGGTAGTCTTGGTCCTCAACTGGGAGGCAGAATTGAACTTCTGTTTGTTCCCGTAGGGCCATGACTGAAAACCAGAAGATCTTTGCCACTGAGGTTCTGGGGAGGACTTCTGGGAGGGTCTGTGTGACCACGACTTGTTCCGGGACTTTGGCTTGGATCGTTTGGTAGCCTGTGTGACTCCCAAATTACGTGAAGTCTTGATGCTTTTATCAAATTCTTGTAACACTGCATGTGTAGTGGAACTAAATAAGCCCTCACCTTTGAAAGGTAGATCCTCAACAAAGCCTTTAGTGTCATTGGGTAGGGACATGGAGCATAGCCAGGTATGACGTCTGAGTGTGACTGCCAATGTGAGCATTTTGGCTGCCACATCTAGATTATGTTTAGTGGCATTAAGCTGGTGTTTTGCCAGCATCATACCCTCTTTCTGTAGGCTCCTGGCTTTACGGTTTATGTCCTCGGGAAGGGAAGCAATAAACTCAGTAATTTGTTCCCAGAGGGCATACTGGTATCTATCCACACAGGCCGTATAGTTGGAAGTTTTAATTCCTAATGCCCCTGCCGAATAGAATCTGTGCCCAAAGGAGTCAAATTTCTTTCCCTCCTTATCAGAAGAAGAGTGACTGCATCTATCCTTAGATGAGGGTGTGATGACAATGGAGTTGGGTTAAGGGTGAATAAACAAAAATTCAGCTCCTGATTCCTGCACCTTGTACATGTGGTCAATCCTTCTGCTAGAAGTAGGAGTAGGAGCTGGATGAGACCATGGTGCTTTAGCAGCCTGTAGCAAGACCAAGGTTAATGGTAACACAACGGCTGTGGAAGTGTCCATCTGTACTATGTCAAACACTGAATCTGTCACTGTGGGTGGAGGCTGAATGGTGGAGAGAATCAGTGTATTGGCCATCCTCTTGATGAAATCCCCATATGATTTAAAATCCTCAGATGGAGAGATTGGGAGATTATCTGCCACCTGTTGCGGTGGGGAGGGTTCCTGGGTAGGGGCTTCGTCTCCAGAGGAGGACGATGAGGATGATCCCGAAGGTTCAGAATGCTTCGATGGCTCAGAGAATGCGATAGGTTGTGTCGGCATCGGTGTCGACTGCACGATGTGATGTACCAAAGGCAAAACAACAGGTTTGTGTTTCCTGCCTATCTGCACAGATGGCTACAGCCATATGAATTCCGGCATCGGGGGGGGGGGTGATCTGGGTACCAAGACAAGCGGGAAGTTGTTGACTGGTGGTCCCAATCTGCCGGGGCACGCGGCAGGAAACAAGGTGCAGTAGGCATGGGATAAGCCCCATAGAGGTACTGCCATTATCATCCGTCCCACAGAGCCAGGGAATAATGCCCAGATGATCAATCCTGATCTTCCCATCAATGCGGGGAGACGGCTGAAGCGCCAGTGTCACAATCCAGGTGCAGACTTCCAACACTGGGAGGTCAGGGGACTTGGGTTAACTCCATATCCAGTTCAGCAAAGGCAAGGTGGAGTCACCTTATAGCTGCCCAAGGCCCACAGAGTCAAGCGTGGGTGATGCAACTTTGGTAAGGGTACCCTTCTTGTGCTTCTTGTACTTGCCCTGCCTATCGTCCTTGCCCTCCTTGCATTTTTTTGCAGGAGTATGGGCTTTGGACTGGGAGGTCATTTCAGCACCAATCTACTGACACTGATGACGCTCGGCATCGGAGATAGCACAGTCATCAATCCCAAAGCTGGGGTCGACAGCGAGGCATGGCCTGATGTCTCTTGTGAAGATGCCATAGGAGAAAGAGCCTGTTCTAATAAAGCGACACAGAGTCTCGCAGCTCAATTCTTCCTCATCTGCTTTGAGAACTTGGCACAATGGGCAGAGGAGTCCATCCGGTGCACTTCCCCAAGGCACAAAAGGCAAAGCGAGTGTCTATCGGGGGGGGGGGGTGATTTTGCTGCCACACTTTAGGCACCGTTTGAAGAAACCCCACTGTTTGGCCATAGGCCGGAGGTGGGGTGGAAAGAGTAACCTGCCGAGGCAGAGTACTCAAAGTCAGTTCTGTCCGGAATTAGTAAAAGTCTTTCACTTTAGGAAAATCCAAGAGGAAAAAGGAAGAAAGAAGAGGAGAAATACCGACTGAAGCAAGGAGGGTCCTACGAGCACGGTGGTCAGAAGAGAACTGGCAGGATTGTCGTGCCCCTCCCTTGGTCATGCGCACTTGAGCCCTGGATGTGACTGGGGAGAAGGTGCAAAAATCCCTTTCACTTTAGAAGATACCGATTGGGGTTGGTGCAGGCGCACTATATCCCAGAGGTGTGATGCACAGAGACCACGAAGAAGATCAGAAGGTGTTTAATTTCCTAATGAGTTCAGCACTTTCCTTTTGAATTTTTTCTGTAGAACAATGACTTTCAGATCTTTTGGACATGCTGCAGCAGTATGTCCAGGAAGATTAAAATGTTTGCCCATTGTTTTTTGCATATTGCAATTTCTTATGACAGATTTGTGTTAATTGAGTCTCTTGTACAGAGTTGTCCAATATAGATAGTAGAAGGGTACTGCTGGCACATGATGACATATATTATAATGAATGATGTGCAAGTAGATGAGTCTGAGATAGTGTAGCTGATGCTATTTATGATGATATTACCCGAGTATATGTGGAAACAAATTGGCATCTGTGTTTTTTTCAGGGTGTAGGTTCTGAGTTTGTGTCTCTGTCGGAAGGTCCATTGTTACTGGTAGGATGCTGTGTTAAGCTAGGGAGCTGTATGTAAGCTAGGAGAGGCCTACTCCTCCAAAATCTGTGAAAAAGAAATATATGTGAGAGGGTGCAGGTGATGCTGTATTGGAGCACTTTAATTTGTAAAATGTAGGCGTGATCATACGCACCCATTTGCCATGGAAGAGGGACGATTCACCACTGGATCAAAGCAGCGTGATCACACCAGCCCATCTGGGAAGCATCCCACAACTGTCATCAAACCGTCACAAACCATTTTGATCCGGTGGGGAAGCGTGGTAAAAAGCTACTAGTGAAACTCCAGTATCCAATGGTTTGCTGCGGTTCACAGCCGGAGTTTCCCTGTGTGATCACTCCAGTGGTGAAGTGTGGCATTGCGAATAGCGAGATCACACACTATCTCGATGCCACACTGTTGGTTTTCCCTCCCTTCTCTGTGTGTGCATCATTGAAAGCCCTTAGGGTGGGGAGGCAATTCATCAATCCCCCATTTATGCGCCTCGGAAACCAACCACATACAGAAAAAAACTTGCCTGCGGTTATATCTGATCACGCAGTGGCAAGTTGCCCTGGCAGGTCCACAGACTTGTGTGATCACACAACTGTGGGGCAAATTGCTCCAGAGCAAAAAAGCCTCAATTCCCCTCCAGATTATTTCACTCGTGTGGCCGTGACCTTTAAGTGACAACCAATGGTGTTCTGTTCTGCCTGTTCTGTTGTTGGTGTTCTGTTGTAGTAGGCTGGGTTAGGGTACCCTTCTGGCTTGTTGATCTGCCTTTCCTTTTTCTTTTTACTGCACTGGCAGTATATTATAATCCAAAAGTGCTTTTTATAAATCCTCAGGTGAAAGTCCTTGTCTGAGGGATGAAGAAGAAGAGGAGGAGGAGATTGGATTTATACCCCACCTTCACTATCCAAAGGAGTCTCAGAGCATCTTACTCCTTTCCCTTCCCCTCCCTACAACAGACACCCTGTGAGGTAGACGGGGCTGAGAGAGCTCTTTCGAGAACTGCTCTTTCCAGAACAGCTCCGAGAGTACTGTGACTGGCCCAAGATCACACCAGCAACTGCATGTGGAGGAGTGAGGAATCAAACCCAGTTCTCCCAGCAGAGTCCACACTCCTAACCACTACACCAAACTGGCAAATGCAATTGCAATGTAGTGCTTGTCTTCATATTATAGCTTAAATATAAGTTGTGTTTGGTAATGATCCTTATAACAAAAAGCCCTCCTGAACAACTCAGTTTTTCAGAGCCTACAGAAAGCCAGGAGGATGGGAGACTTCATGACTTCTTCAAGCAAGCCATTCCATAAGGTGGGGGCCATCACAGAGAAAGCATATGTATGGGCAGCTGTTTATTTTGTCCATTTGCAGAGAGACACCTGCAGGAGTCCTCACTCCGATGAGCAGAACTGTCATGGCAGAGCAGAGGGGGAGAGGCAGTCTCACAAATATGAGGGACCAAGGGCATGAAGCTTTGTATGCGCGAGTCAATACCTTGAACTGAGCCCAGTAACCAATGGAAAGTCAATGGAATGACTGAAGAATGGGACTAAAATGCATGCTCTGCCTAGCTACATTTTCGAAGACCAGGGATAAAATGCAGGAGGGTTGGATCTTCTTCAGTTTACAGTAGTGAATTATGTCTCGTTTTTCGGATGTTATCGGTGATATCTCTCTGTGTTATGAATCCCATTTGGTCTAATTGGACATAAGAAGGTAGGTTCTTCGAAAGCCTTGCTGCTAAGATTGAAGTAAAAAGCTTGTAGGAGCGAGATTGGACAGTACGATTTAGATAAGGATGTGTCCTTATCGGGTTTGGGAAGGACAATTATCCACGCTTGGTTCCATGAGGGAGGGCCCAGGTGGTTTTCCAGGACTCTGTTGAATAAATTTGTGATGAGTTGTAGGAGTTTAGGTTGAAAAAATTCATAATATTCTGTGAGGAATCCATCAGGTCCTGGTGCTTTGTTGTTCTTCATTTTCTTTAAGGTGTTCTGTACTTCCTGTGTAGTCCCTGGGCTGTCCAGAAAAGTTTGGTGTGAATGGGTTAGTTTGTTATTGAGCTCTGTTTGTATAAGGAATGATTCTATGTCCCTTTTTGATTGGCCTGAGGAACTATACAGGTGTCTGTAGTACTGCTCGAACTCCTGTACTATCTCCTGAGATGATGTGTGTAATATGCCTTGTTGGTCTCGGATGCAGTTGATCAGGTTAGTTGTTTGTCTTTGCCTTAGTTTAAATGAGAAAAATTTTATGGACTTGCTGTTGCAGTACTTGTACTTATGTTGCATTAAGGTGATGTTCTTTTGTGTTGTAGATATTTCAATTGCTTCTAGTTATTTTCTTTGGATTATAAATTTCTGATATATTTTCTTGTTACCGGTCCTTTTGTGAATGTCTTCCAGTTTTTGTATGTTTTCATGGAGGTTATTTATTGTTTTTTGCTTGCATTTTTTGTAGGCTGAAGAGAGGGCGATGATTTTCCCCCGGAGAACTGCTTTTTGGGCATCCCATATGACTTCTAAAGGAACCTCTTCAATCAGATTGAAGTGTTGAAATTCTTCCATAGCCTCTTCTATCTGTGACCTGAATGCTGGGTCCTTTAATAAAGCTCTGTTCATAGACCAACTAAGGTGTTTGTTTGCGTTATTGTCAGTTGTTAAAACGCATTCCACTGGGGTGTGGTCTGACCATTGGCGGAGTCCTATAGTTGAGGACTTGACTTTAGGTATCGCTGATTCCAAAATCAATATATAATCTATTCTGCTAAAAGAGTTAAATTGTGAGGAAAAGTAAGTATAGTCTTTGTCTTTAGGGTGGTGCCACCTCCATACATCTTGGAGTTTAAAAGATTTGAGCACTAATACCAATTGATCATGGTGTTTCATGGATTTTCCTGGAGAGCAGGAGAACTGAGAGCAGTCAACCTGAGCATTGGCTACATAATTAAAATCTCCTATCAGAATAGTGCCATGGCCAGGGGCACAGATCTTCATTAAGATAGATTGGATATAGGGGATCTGACCCATATTGGAGACATATAAGTTAGCTATAGTGTAGGGTAGACCATCTAGTGCCCCTTTCAGTATGATATACCGGCCTTCTGGGTTGGTTTCTGTGGTTTGCATTTGAAATCTGGTGGCCTTCGACAAAAGTATTGCTACCCCCCATGATTTATTGGAGCCTGGGGCAAAATATTGTTGTGGGAACCCTGACAAAGGAAAAAGTGGTTTTCCTTTAGGTAAGTTTCTTGGAGGAGAATTATGTCTGCTTTCATTTTTTTTCATTTGCATCAAAATTCTTTTGTTTTTGATTTTGTTGTTCATTCCTCTACAGTTGTAAGATACAACTTTCATCATGTTGGCCATGGTATAATCAGGAACAAAAGCTTAAAACACGCCCAAACATATGTAGTACTTAAAAATAAATTGGCTTGCCTTAATCTTAAGATCGAAGAGCCTTTTACTACAAAAAACATATTCAGTATGAGTTGAGTCACTCCTCAGTAGGATGCACCTTTTTACGGTAGAGGGCATTTTATAACACAACAGTTGGACTTCATCAAGGTACTTGTATGTTACACTTGCAACTGCTAAACCCAGATAAAACCAATTTCTGTATACTGAGACCTTATAAAATAATGTAGTTAATTCACTCCACTTTATATTGAGCCTTGCTAAGAAAAGAAACCAGGATGTCTTAAACTTTGCATCCGCAGCTATAAATTTTATGTAACAAGTAATGCTAAGAACGAACATGAAAACTAAATTTAACCCATTACTGTTTCCCCCCCTACCTCCCCCTTGTGGCATTTTTTGCATAACTTCAGATCCCCCCCTTCTCTCCCCCCTCCCCTCGTACCCTTTCAGCCTTCATTTTGCAGAAAAATAAGAACAAGAAGCCCCCCTTCCTCCCCCCTCCCCTTTCCCCTACCAACAAACCAAGAACTTAGCCATCTCTGGCTAGGTGACTGATGCCAGTTACAGTAAATTATGCAGAAAAACACAAAACATAACCACATAAAAATTTTCCCTGCCAGGGTGAGTGTAGGAATCAGTAGGAACGTTGGAAACCATGTTTGGGCTAAAAGGAGCCCAGCCAATTTGATTCCTTTCCCAAAAATCAAAAAAAGGGAGAGAAACTTGTCTAAAAGAAAACTTCTAATGGAAATGAGCAGAGAACTCCCTTCCCACTCCCTCCCAGACAGCGTTATAAAACTTAACATAAAGATGTAGCCCCCATAGGCTCTGCCTGTGTGCAGACTAGATTAAAATAAAAACCACATCCTTAAGTTCAGGTAGGTTTGCGAACTGGTATCTTGCTCCATTGAAGGGGTGATGCTATAAAGTCTATCTGCCTTTTCAATGATTTCTTCATGGCTGAGCCTTGAGGGGTGTGAAGGTTTAGAGCCACCAGCAATGCATATCCATAGTCTTCATCCCTCGCCGTGTATGTGGAACCTTGGAAGTGGACCAGAAGAGTCCCGGACTTTGTCCAGCTGTATCGGATTCCTGCCTCATTGAGCTTGGTGGAGATCGGTTTCAAAAGCCAGCGGATCAGGAGCATTTCAGCTGTGAGGTCTGGGAAGACTTGGATTTTCTCGTCCTGGAAAGGTAAGCCTCCATTTGTGCGCATTTCCATTAAAATTTGTTGTTTGGTTCTTGTATCTAAGAATTCCACTAATATGTCTCTCTGGAGCCTGCCACGGTTTGGGTTTTGGTTCCGGTTTAACATCCCTATTCTAAAAGCTTTTAGAATCATCGGCACTATTCCCTAATTTAAGGGCGTGTGCAAGCCAAGCCCCCATGAATGTGATTAAGTCTGTAGTCCCTTCAGCCAATTCTGGAAAGCCCCTGAATTTAAGGTGGCGTTCTCGTAAGGAGTTCTCCAGGGACATACCGTATTTTTCGCACCATAAGACGCACTTTTTCTCCCCCAAAAAGTGGGGGGGAAGTGCCTGCGTCTTATGGTGCGAATCCCCCCATTCGCTCAAGCTCCAGGGCCCGCAGCGAGCGCCGCGGGCCTGGGAGCAAGCTCCCGCCTCCCTCGCCCTCCCTCCCAGTGAAGATCCCGGAGCAAGCCCCCGCCTCCCTCGCCCTCCCTCCTGCTGAAGATCCCGGGTCTGCGGCGAGCGCCGCGGGCCCGGAGCAAGCCCCCGCCTCCCTCGCCCTCCCTCCCGCTGAAGATCCCGGGCCCGCGGCGAGCGCCGCGGCCCCGGGAGAAAGCCCCATCCCTCCCTCCCAGTGAAGAAAGCCCTCCCCCCTCAGAAGCCCCCCTCCCACCCCCCTCAGAAGCTCCCCCCCTCAGAAGCTCCCCTCCCAGCCCCCCTTCCTCCCACCCCCCTCAGAAGCCCCCCACCTCAGAAGCCCCCCTCCCACCCCCCCCTCAGAAGCCCCCTCCCTCCCACCACCCTCAGAAGCTCCCCTCCCAGCCCCCCTCCCACCCACCCCCTCAGAAGCCCCCTCCCACCCCCCTCAGAAGCCCCCTCCCACCCCCTCAGAAGCCCCCTCCCTCCCCTGCTCACCTTTCCTGCCCCATTCCTTCCCCCCTCACCATTCTTGGGCTGGGGGGGGAGGTAGGGAGGTAAGAGCTGGGCCTGAGTGGCGTTAAGCCACTGGGGCCCAAGCAAGGCGGGGGGGAGGGAAACACCTTGTCTTTTTGTCTTTCTTTCTTTCTCTGTCTGTCTGTCTTCCTTCCTTCCTTCTCTCTCTCCTCCCTACCTTCCTGTTTCTTCCTTTCTTTCTTTCTGTCTTCCTTCCTTCTCTCTCCCCCCCACCTACCTACCTACCTTCTTTCCTTCCTTCTGTCTCTCTCTCCCCCCACCTACCTTCCTTCCTTCTCTCTCTCTCTCTCTCCCCCCTACCTACCTACCTTCCTGTTCCTTTCTTTCTCTGTCTTTCTTTCTGTCTTCCTTCCTTCTCTCTCCCCCCCACCTACCTACCTACCTTCCTTCCTCCCTTCCTCCCTCCCTTCCTTCCTTCCTTCCTTCCTTCCTTCTGTCTCTCTCTCCCCCCTACCTACCTACCTTCTTTCTTTCTTTCTTCTTTCTCCCCCCCCCCAACTACCTACTATTTGGTTCAGAATATTTTTCCCCCTGTTTTCCTCCTCTAAAACTAGGTGCGTCTTATGGCCAGGTGCGTCTTATAGTCCGAAAAATACGGTAATTTTCTCTGTTGCCCAGTTTTCGTGGTGTTGCAGACCTCTAATACTTTCCTGATTCACCATACTATTCTCCATTACTGTGTCAATGGCCTGTGACATATGCTTCAAAGAGTTTTGTAAAGCCTCAATTTGATCTGCCATCAGTTTAAGTAAGTTGTTCATTGTATCTATCATTTCCGCCTTAAAGCTGGTGAATGAATCTAACCAGTCTTGTTTCGAAGTCTGGTTTGCTGAGGGGTGGATGCTTACTGGGTCCATCGCCATTTTGGGGCCTTGTTCCTCATGGCACTGGTACACCTTGTGAGAGTTTTCCACCGGAAAATAGTCTGGTAAGCGCTTTTGGGGCGATTCCACTTATTTAGATTTGCGGCCGTTCAATTTTCCCATCACTGAGGAGTGATTTCAGAGCCTGTGGTAGCATTACTGTCTGGGTCGGGGTGAATCAGGTCAGGAGCCTATCTACTCGGTGTCTGCCATCAAGCCCTCCGACGCCCCGCCCCCTCATTCACTTGTACTCATTTAACCACTAGGCAGTCATCAGCCATTTAACCACAGCATTAGCTCAAGACCTCTACCACATCATTGGGGGATTTGGGTAGAGATATAGAGCTGGGTGTCATTGGTGTACTTATGATATCCTATTCCAAAGCTATGAATAATTTCTCATAAAGGCTTTACATAGAGGTTGACTAACATGGGGAATACAACTTTTATTGGCATATCAGATGAAAGAAAAACAAACAGAAGGAAAATGAAATCCTAATACATATATCTCCTTTTAGAAGCCAGGTACAGAAAATTTGCCACTGTTTCAATAATTACAGCACTTTGGGTGGAAAGAAAATAGAGGGTCTTATGCTCATCAGACTGGCCTATTAGATCCCAAAATAACCAATCTAAATACATAGTACAAATGTCAGAATAGTAGGTATAGTGCAAAAAGACATGCTCAATACTTTCTACTTCATTCCTGCCACAATTACATAGCCTTTGCGCATATGGAATCTTTTGAAACCTCCCGTAAAGTACTGCAGAAGGTAAAACATTAAAATGGGCTAGCACATAAGCTCTGTGAATAAGTGGATCAATGAGGCAAGAGAAATACGTTGTTAGCAAACCAATTTGAGAAATCCCTAACCTAAGGGGAGAACATCTACTATGAACACGACTACTCAGTTCTTGTAGTTCAATATCCAAGAGTCTTTGTTTGATTCAAACTGATTTTTCTGACAGAAACAACAGATCATCAAAATTGATCCTAATTACAGCAACCTTCTCTTCTATATATGAGAACTCAATCAAAACTTGGGAAATGAGACAGTTAGGATTAGCATTGGTTTTGGAGTGTAAATTTAACCAAAACTTGAATATTATGAACCACGCTTTGGTCTACATGGGGAATAAAATTGTGGAACCCCACGCGAGCTCTCACACTGAAGACAGCTGGTTTACTTTATTTCTTTTTATTTCTATATGTTCTTCTTGTTAATAGATTCAGTCTAAAATTTTAATTACTGTAATTGATTTATTTCTTCTGTACAATTCTTATATTTGCAATGCAGTCCTAGATCCGAAACAAGACTTCCTGATGAGGTCAGGAAGGCACCCACGCTCCCAGAATTCTGCAAACTGTGCAAAACTGAATGATTCAGGATATTTTTATAAAGATGATAAAGCTATATTGTAATACAATAGTTAAGGAAGACACTTTAATAAAGGGATTGTTTCAGAGTACCACAATCCTAATCCTATTACAATGCTCATTGGACGTTTCATCATGTTGTTTGCATTTGTTTAAACTGTGTAATCTGTCTTGAGTCTCAGTGAGAAAGGCAAATAAGTAAATAAATAAAATTAAGTTATATCCTTCTAAACCCATTTACAGGAAAAATTCAATGCAAGGAAAGGAAAATGACATTCAAATAAACATGTACATTTGTGCATGTCAGAAGCAAAACCAAAACAGATATTTTCAAGTTGCAACCTGCAGAGATGATAAATTAGATAACATTCCTAGTTTATTGGAGTTTATTGAGAATTATTGTATCCCATGTAGATAGCCTTAAGAGATAATCCTTAAAAGAGACTAGCTGAGCAGATGTTACATAAGATATTCCTTCGCAAACTGAGAGTCATTCCACCTGCTATCTGACACAGCAAATATGTGTATAATTAAAAGCAGACATTTCCAAGAATGTTAGTACCCAGCAGGCTTTTGTATTCTGCGCTATAAGGGCTCTGCCTCATATAAACTGCATAGTTCACCTTTTGGGGGCTCTAGACAAATTAACCAGCAATATTTAAGTAGTAATGTTTTGTACAAAGAGTATTGTGAATGTCTTGCCCTGCCAAGTATATGTTAAATTTAAAACATCTAGCCTCAAAGTTCTTCTCTATGCCAAGTCTTTCCATTGCAAAACGTTTCATGCTGGCTGAGATACTTAAGGACTGGGATACAAATTAGTGAAAACATTGATAAAATTCACAAATGAAAGCTTTGGGAGGTTTAATTTACTCTGGAGGATCTCGGGAGTGAGACCTTGCATTAGATTAAGAAACTGTTTCTTTTTCAAAGGAACAAGAAGAACTTGGTGCACCTCAGTAAAGTTACTGCAAGGATTAAGCATTTGGAAGTATGAGCTTGGATAGGCAAAAGACATTTATTTCAAATATTTTTCTTAGGGACAAGCAAATATGATATCTTGTCCCACATAAAATTTAATGTTCTCATCTCTCTGCCTGTGTGGGTTCTATGGAGCTAAATCAGGAAAAGAACTTACAAAACAAATTAATCATATATATATATGATCAAAAGGGGGAGAGGAGAATGATGTGAGCTGTTTTGGTCCCCACTGCAGAGAAAGACTGTACTTTTCCCTTGGTAGAGGTTGCAGGGAGGGGGAAGGAGATTGAAAGCTGAAGTCAGAGGGGCACATTATGGTATGTTGATGGTTTGCTGGGAAGAAGATAGAGTTGCCACCTCCAGGTTGGGAAGTTCCTGGAGATTTGAGGGGTGGAGCCTGAAGAGGGTGGGGTTTGAGGATGGGTGCTTTGGTTGATTGAACTTATTACTTGAACTACTTAAAACTTTGACCATGCATTGGGTAAACCCAAGCACTGTGGAACATAATGGAAAGAATGTGCTTCAGTTTTCACTTGTCCTTCTTAAAATGTGCTGCCAGGAATGCAAGACATTTGACACTGTTTCAAAGGAATGTTTTTCATCTCACAGAAACAATGGCTGTATTTCAAGATTTCTTAATTCCATATCGAAAAAAATACATTTACTTAGGGGTTTGGGGTCTGAAATGTCTGAGTTTCAAATGGTCAAGTTAGCAGATGTAATTCCTTTTTATATGCCACTGTTACAATATATTTTTGTCTGTTAGGACCTTGAGAACACCATCCTAAGGGCAATGTTATGATACAAACTATGCTTCAGCATATGGTAGCTTGAAGATATGTCAGTGTAATTACATGATACACTGGGGAATCTGGAGATATGCCAAGGAAGTGCCTCACTGACGCTATGTAGGCCGGTCAGTCTAATGTCGATATGGGTAAGTTGGTGGAATTCATAATTAGATAAAATTAGAAAGCACATTGATGAACAAAAACTATTGAGGAAGAATCAGAATGGATTCAGTAAGAGAAGATTTTCTCTCACTAACCTTTTAGAGTTCTTTGAGGGGGTGAAAAAATGTGGACAAGGGTGACCCAGTAGATGTTGTTTACCTAGACTTTCAAAAAGCTTTTGTTAAATCTTCTCATCGAAGGCTCCTCAGTGGTCATAAGATAAGGGGACAAGTCCTCTTGTGGATTAAAAACTGGTTAATTAGCAGGAAATTAGCAGAAGTGAGTATAAATGGGCAGTTTTCACAGTGGAAGGTGGTAAGCAGTAGGATACTGCAGGGCTCAGTGCTTTTTAACTTGTTATTTGAAAAGTACTGGAGTCAGGAGGCTGGTAACAGTGAAATCAGCATGGTAGTTTATTGCGGGTCAAGATTGAACATAAAAACCCCAGGCTCAGAGCCCTCTTTTATTCCTGGGTGAAGCTCAGGTAGATTCAGATCATGTGCGAATGTCCACGTGGCGGTTGCCATTCCAAGAGCACATGGCGACCACAATATTAATACACAACACACCCCCCCCCTTAGTCCAGTTCCCCCCTACAAACATAGTCCTTCAAATACTGTGGCTGGCGACGTTCACGTCCTGAGTGCCGGAGTGCCGCGGGTCGCAGGGCGTTGATTGGATCGGGGAGCAGGGCAGCAGGCTTCTGTTCAGGGATGTCTGCAGGCAGGTCCAGCACTGGCACCAGCAATGTAGACTCTCTTTGACTGTCGGGTGGCAGGAGGCCTGCTGGTTCTGCATCGGGGCTGGCTTCCTTGGGTGCGGGAGTCTCAGGGACATAGGGTGCATTGTTCAGGAGGTGCTGCTGTAGCTGGTCGATGTGGTGCTGCCATACCAACCCTTCCTCGGTGCAGACCTCATAGGAGAGAGGACCTGTAGAGCGGACGATCCTTCCAGGTACCCAAGCTGGCATAGTTCCGGATGTAGACGGGGTCCTCGGGGAAGAAGCCTCAGGGAGCTGGCTTGGTGTTGCCATCGGTGGCACGGTCGGTGTGGAGCCAATCTAGCATGGAGCTGAGGTGCCAGCCCATCAGCATCTCCGTAGGGCTGCGTCCCATTCCGGTGTGTGGCATAGATCGCTGGCCGAATAGGAATTTCACCAGCTTGAATTCCCAGTTGCCCTGGTCCATCCTTTTGATGGTGTCCTTGGTGGTTCTCACCATTCTTTCACTTGCCTGTTGGTTGCAGGGTGGAAGGGTGCTGAATGGATGTGTCGTATCCCCAGGGAGTCCACGAAGCACTGAAACTCCGTGGAGGTGAATGCTGTCCTGTTGTCAGTGACGAGGGTGTCCGGCAGTCCGTGGGTGGCGAATATGTGCCACATGGCTTGGGTGGCGGCATTAATTGAAGTGGCCCGCACCGGGACTACCTCCAGCCACTTGCTGTAACTGTCTACAATGATAAAGAAAAGCTGCCCCTGGACCGACCCTGTGAAGTCCAGGTGGAGTCAAGACCAGGGTTTGTTGGTCGACTCCCAGGGCCGGACGGAGGTGTGAGGAGGTTCGGGACGCAACTCCTGGCATCTGCTGCATCGGTGGACCTGGTCCTCGATTTCTTTGTCCATGCCAGGCCACTACACATAACTGTGGGCCAGAGCCTTCATCCAGACAATCCCTGGATGAGATTTGTGGAGTGCTGCCAGGACTTTGGCACAGAGCAGACCCAGATGACCACCCTGGTTCCCCACAGCAAGCACCCCTTGTGGGTTGATAGTTCGTTTTGCATTGTGGTGTAGGCAGCAAATTCAGGGCCCAGATGGTTGAGCCACCCCCTTCCCACCCAGTCCGAGACCCGGGAGAGGATGTGGTTCTGGGCCGTGTGGCAAGCTACATCAGGTACCTAGACTGGGCAGTCCGGAAGATCCTCGATCAGGGCGACATGGAAAGTAGGAGCCGGGTCCGGATCACAAGACGGCAGATGAAGGTAACTCAGGGCGTCTGCGTATCCCATGGCCTTACCCGGCTGATGCACAAGGGAATACTGGTACCCCAACAAGAATATTGACCAGCGCAGCACCCGGGGGACAGCATGTGGGGTGCCTGGCAGTGCGGAGCAAGGAGGTCCAGCAGCAGCTTGTGAAAGCCTGGCATGGCCACAGTGAAAGCCCGGCCATACAGGTAGTTGTGGAACTTATGGACACCCACGACTATGGCCAACGCTTCCTTGTCTATCTGGGCATAGTTGCGCTCCACCACTGATAGAGTCCGGAAATAGTAGGCCACCGGCACTTCCTGCCCCAGTCCCATTTCACCCCCTTGTCCAGCAACCTGTGGAGGGGCTCTGCTATCGCCATCTTGTGGGGGGAGGAAGGCGTGATAAAAGTTCAAGAGGCCGAGGAACAACTGCAGCTCGGCCTTTGATGTGGGTAGGGATGCCTCTGTGATGGCTGCCGCTTTCTCCGGGGTGTGGTGAATGCCCTGAGCATTGATGGTGAAGCCCAGGGAAGTCACTGAAGGGACACCTAAGATGCACTTGTCCTTGCACACCTTTAGGCTGGTGTCCTGGAAACGCTGGAGGACGGACCACAACTGGGTCTTGTAGGTAGCAACATCCGGGGCTGCGATTAGGACGTCATCAAAAAATGGCTTCACTCCTGGAAGATCTTTTAAAACAGAATCATTAATTGTTGGAACAACACAGGGGCAACACTGACCTCAAACTGGAGCTGCTTCACCTTGAATGCCCCCTTGTGGGTGACTATAGTTTGGGCTTCTGCCGTGGCATCATCCATGGGGAGTTGCTGGTAAGGCTGGGTCAGATCCAGCTTCCCAAAAACCTTGGCTCCCACTAGGGAAGCCAAGACATGGCTGATCACGGGTACCAGGTACGAGTGATCCTGCAGGGCCAAATTTAGGGTGCATTTATAGTGCACGCAGATGCAGATCTCCCCATTTGCCTTCATTGGGGTTACAATCGGGGTCTCCCACCTAGCGTGAGAGACCGGTTTAAGCCCACCTTGAACCACAAGCATTTCCAGCTCAGCCTCTACCTTTGGCTGGATGCCTAGAGGAGGCCACCAAGCCGCCACACAGATGGGCCGGACAGCGGGATCTAAGTCCAGTGAGATGGGAAGCCCCTGTAGGAGCCCAACGTGCTGTCGAAAATGGTGGGGAATTCAGTGCAGACTGACTTGAAGTCTGCGGAGTCTATGTGGTTCACCCCTCTGATTTCCAGGCCCTGGGGCTGGAACCACGAAAGTCCCAAAAGGCTGGTGAGGTTGTTTTCCACCATCAGGAGGTCCAGGAGCCCACTAAATTCCTTGAATTGGACCCTGAACTTGCCCAGCCCCTTAATCGCCACTGGGTTCTTCTGGAAATCCCAGAGTACCAGTCCTGTGGGTTTCTGCAACCGCCCCCCCCCCCCCCCCCGAGGGCAGAGCTGCCTAAGCATTGCAGCAGAAATGATTGAATACAAGGAACTGGTGTCCAGTTCCATGGAACAGGGGGCCCCTTCGATCTGGACATGGACCAATAGTTTCCTGGGGAGTGGTTGGGGCAAGCTCAGTACCTGATTTGGGGCTGCAGACAAGAGGCTGTCCACTGATTCGTAATGCATGGCTGGAGAGTTCTGGAGTGGCAGGCCCTTGTGATGTGCCATCTTTCTGCAGGTACTTTGCGGAACTGGCAGGAACGGTGCTTGTGGGGGTCTCTGCAGCTAGCGCACGTTGTGGGGTGGCCTGTGCTGGAAAACAGGAGTGGAGGCAGTGGCCAGGGCCATGTGCCGGGGATGGGAATCAGAGGAACGGGATGCACCTTTATGGGAGCGTGGACGCAGCTGGCAGATGTCCTCCTCTTCTGAAGTGTCCGACTCAGAGGTCATGGTTTAGTGCATGTGGGTGGCCTGACGGTCCTTCTGGGTCCTCTCGAAGGCCACCATTCCTGGAGCATCTTCTCCATTGTAGGCTTGGGAAGTGCTATCAACTGTCACCTCAGTTTGGCTTCCCGGACTCCCCCCATGAACCCTGTGACCACATGGTCGTCCATGTGTCGAAACTCGCATCTGACGGCCAGAGGGTGGAGCTTGGCCATGAAAGCCTGATGAAGTCCAGTCGCAGGGCCATCATAGATGGTTTGGGGGTGAAGTAATCCCCGAGAGCCTTGGTGAGCTCCTCATAGGGAGCCTTGAGGGGGTCCTGGGGTGCGAGCAAGCTCTGGGCGAGGCACATCATGTCCACACCACAGTAGCTCAGGGGCCAGGTCCACCTCATGTCCGCATCAGTGATGCCCTGGATGATAGAAGTGCACCCTAGCTGCTTGATCCATGCCTCCCAGGTCTCAGGTCAAGACGGATCAAAAGGGGGTATGTTTCCCGGAGTGGCAGCCATATTTACCAGAGCGGGTCAGTGAGCGATTCCTCTGGGGCTTGTGGCAGTGCCTCTGAGCGCTGGAGCTCAGCGTTGCCTGGTGCTGGTGGATCGATGCTCGGTGCGTTGCTGCTCAGTTCGGCTGATGAATCGCTCATTGGGATCCCATCCTCATTGCCACTGAAAAGTACTGGAGTCAGGAGGCCGGTAACAGTGAAATCAGCATGGTAGTTTATTGCGGGTCAAGATCGAACATAAAAACCCCAGGCTCAGAGCCCTCTTTTATTCCGGTCGGAGGCACACCCCTGGCCTCGCCCAGATGTCCTGGTAGGACCTTAAGATAGTGGTTACAGTTCATAGGTTCCTGGGGGAAACCTAGGTACATCATTGGTGGTTGTTTAGGATCCGACCAGCTATTGTTCTACCTGGCCGAAGCTCAGGTAGATTCAGACCATGTGCGAATGTCCATGTGGCGGTTGCCATTCCGAGAGCACATGGCAACCACAATATTAATACACAACATCATTAATAATTTGGTGTTGGGAGTAAGCAGTGAAGTGGGTAAGTTTGTGGATGGCACTAAGTTGTTCAGGACAATGAAAATCAGGGGTCAGGTGCTCCAGAGGGATCTGTAAAGGCTGAGTGGGCATCAACATGGCAAATGAGGTTCAACATGGGCAAGTGCAAAGTAATTCACAGAGCCAAAATTCCTAACTATAAATATATGTTGATGGGGTCCAAACCAGTGGTAACTGACCAGGACACATCTTGGAGTTGTGGTAGATAACTCACTGAAGATAGAGAGGAATTTCACACAGCCAATATGTTCCGTTTCAGGAACTCTTCAGTAACGGTTTCTGTTAGGCATTTCAAACAGAACTATATTATTACTGGTTCCCTAATGGAACATATTGGCCCTTTCACACAGAAATGTGCCTCTCTAATTGGGGAAGCGTTCCTGAGCCGGTTTACCTTGAAACCTCCTCCCAAGCGGTCTCCAGTTCTTGTACCGGTCCTGAAGCGCTGTGTGAAATGTCCAGTTGACTCAGTGTGTAACTGAAATAAAAAAGGCAAATACTGTGCTGGGGGTCATTAGGAAGAGGACTGAAAACAAATCAGCCAGTATCATAATGCCTCATATAAATTTATGGTGCAGCCTCATTTGAAATACTGGTCACAGCATCTCACAATATAAGAACTCATGGGCACTCAATGAAATTAATGATCAGTAGGCTTAGAACAGATAAAAGGAGATACATTTTCACCCAAAGAGTAATTAACATGTGATATTCACTGATGCAGGAAGTTGAGGCAACTACAAGCATAGACAGCTTCAAGAGGGGGTTGGATAAATAGAGCAGAAGTCCATCTGTGGCTGTTTGCCATAAGTTATAGATGGAACACTATGTCTGGGGCACTGATGCTCTGAATTCTTGGTGCCTTGGAGGCAACGGGGGGGGGGGGGGGGGGGTTCTGGAGTTCTGGTCCCACTGGTGGGCATCCTGATGACACCTGGGTTTTGGCCACTGTGTGACACAGAATGTTAGACTGGATGGGCCATTGGCCTGATCCAACATGGATTCTCTTGTGTTCTTATGTAAACCTGTCAATGACATGGCTGCGCTGGTGCAGGGCCCCAAAAAGATGAGTTGTGGAGGCTTACCTTAGTGAGTATCATAACCCTCGTACAGCCCATTTCCCACTCTTCTAGCACATTTGCCTCACATCACCTCATCTTGCTTTGCCCAGCCTCATTTTAATAAGACCCTTGTCTACTGCTAATTTGCAAAGTGAATCTATTAAAATTGTCATATTTTTCTTTATAGATGCCCCATTCAAGACTCCTAGATGCTAATGTCTAAGAAATATTTGTCAATGAAAGGAAATAATTTAATTCTGCTGTTTATTCTCTGGTTGTGAAAGCAGTAGGTAAGAAGTAAGTAAGAAATAATTTAATTGGATTCTCACTCACTATCAGGAGAGGGGAGGACTTGGAATATTTTAAACCAAAATAGGAATGTATTGCAATATGCTAGGGGTGAATTTTGCTGAAATATCTCTCATTGCTTGTGCAGAAATGACTGATGGTCTCACTCTTCTGGTGTATGGCAGCAGTGTTTTAATTGTGGAGAGCTCTAGGCCATTTTCCAATAATTAAATTTTCATTACATTTTGACTCTGAACAACAGAACACCTTCAGATGTGTTACATATCTGGGTTTTTTTTAGACATTATGTTCCATGTAAAATGTTTTTAAATAGTTAATTCACCTGTTAATTTGAAAACTAATATCTTTGTAATTAAATAGACATCCTGTTTGTTGTCTAGTGCTATGAAATGAAAGTGTTTGTAATGTCTTGCTCTTATCCCTTGATTGCTAGTCCCTTTATTTCTTTCACCCTTCACTGCTCTAAGATGGATCGCTTTGATGTTTCTTCTATCTCTCCTGTACACCCCAGCACAATGAAAACTGGAAGAGCTTTAATGTTACTGCAGCCATCTAAACCTAATGGAAAGTAACCATTTCCCCAGCTTCATGAAATAAGGCCATTCAGGCCTTCCAACATTTCCCTTCACACTGAAGTTATTGCTCCTCAAAAGCTTATTATGCCTGAAGAATTAAACATCTAGAACTTCGGTGTATGCTGTCACTTTAATTTATAGCACAATAGATTATTCCATATTTTTGTAGGTGTGTATATAAGAACATAAGAGAAGCCAATGTCGGATCAGGCCAATGGCCCATCCAGTCCAACACTCTGTCATACAGTGGCCAAAAATACCAGGTGCCATCAGGAGGTCCACCAGTGGGGCCAGGACACTAGAAGCCCTCCCACTGTTGCCCCCCTAAGCGCCAAGAATACAGAGCATCACTTGCTCCAGACTGAGAGTTCCTATCTATACCTTGTGGCTAATAGCCACTGATGGACCTCTGCTCCATATGTTTATCCAATTCCCCCTTGAAGCTGCTTGTAGCCGCCTCCACTACCTCCTGTGGCACTGAATTCCATGTGTTAATCACTCTTTCGGTGAAGAAGTACTTCCTTTTATCCATTCTAACCTGGACTTGAAACCGGCTTATCGGGGAAGGCCGAATATGTAGTCATTCTCCTGGAAGTCAAGCAGTTGCTCTGACCTGGGAACCTGACATGCAGCGAGCCAATAATGTCTTTCCCTGCCTCTGCCCCACAGCCCTGCCATGACCTGGTAGAGAGAGAGCCCTTATTCCAGCTCTGTCTCCATGACGTATATATTGTATGTTGTACAACAATTGTATATTATACAACAATATTGTACAATTCCCCAGCCCATTTTGCTCCATGTGTTGTTTCATAATTCTGCTGTTTTTGAGGAAGGGGGTTGCAGAACAACACCAACACCACCAACAAAATGTTTTGAGATGTGTTAATGCTGTTGGCCTGTAGTCTCTCTTTAAGCCAGACCAATTTAGCATTGCCAACCTCCAGGCAGTGGCTGAAGATCTCCAGGGATTATAACTGATCTCCATGTGACAGAGATCACCTGGAGAAAATGGCTGCTTTGGAAGGTAGACTCTATGGCATTATACCCCACTGAAGTCCTTTCCTTTCCCACACTACACCAGAAGGAGGAGGAGGTTATTATACCCAAAGGAGTCTAGCAGTGGCTTACAATCACCATCCCTTCCTCTACCCACAATAGAAACCCTGTGAAGTAGGTGGGGCTGAGAGAGTTCTGGGAGAACTGTGACTGACCCAAGGTCACCCAGCTGGCTTCTTGTGGAGGAGTAGGGAATCAAACCCAGTTCTCACTACTTCCACCCCATCCCCACCCCAAATCTCCAGGTATTTTCTATCTCAGAGCTGGCAACCCTAGATCAACTGTGTTTTTACTGATGTTCATTGAAGGGTTGAAGAACAACTATCGTAAACAGTATCTTGCTTTGGCAACAATGTGTCCTTAATAACCTCTGCAGTGCAAATAAGAATTTAGATTCCAGAACATATATTCAGTCTTTATCCATGCTGCTGATTCTCGCACAGCCTTACCATACTTACCATAACTTAGCAGCCATAGCAAAGCATAACAGCAACATATCCCTTGGTATCCTAGGTCTGTCATTGGACTCGACAGCTGAGAGACAAAATATTATACTTTTACTTTACACTATAATATTACACTATTTACATTAATAGAGGATAAATTGTGGGTAATTGAAATTGTATCAATTAGCTGATCCTTTATTGATTATCTAAAAATAATGCATTTTCTTTTCTACATGTTATTCACTAAAGTTTAGTAAATGTTTGAAGTCAGTACACTTGAACAGTCACAAGAAGATATATGTTTTTATCCAACATTCAACGTTGTTTTAAATTGCGTTGAAAATGTATTGGTCATACATGCCTTTTGTATTTCTTTCCTATCACAATTCCATGTCCATAATGGTAAGAACACAGCATGCTCCCTAACAGAATGAATGGCAGTGATTCAAGATTTATTTGTGTAGCCACTTCTTGCTTCCTGTTCACACTATGGGTGTGTTCAGACAGGCAGCTAATCCCACCATTGGCCCGGCTGTAATTTGACCTAGATCATTTCAGTTAATGAAGTGCATAAATATCATGGGACCTTCAGAAACATTAAATTGTCCTGATCATTTGAGCGGAGCTCTGTGGACGTCACATGTTTAAGCAGTTATGCGCTCATTGCTAAGAATTTTTTAAATGGTAGCCATTCGGGATGGTCTGGAGACTATCCCTACGGGCTGATTGCACGCTGGTGAAATGACCAGATGGGGGAAAGTCCGCCAGTGGCCCATTAGCCAGCTTAGGACTGAACTTTCACCACTATCTTTTAAGTACGGTTCCTTGATGGGGATTGACGGGCTGATTGTGGAAGCAGCATGATTCCCAGATGTTGCAGTCTGGATGTGTCCTTTAAATCCACCAGGCACTCGTGCCTGGTGCAGCTCAAAAGAGCCATGTGAACGCGACCAAAGATAGCAAATGTAGACTGTACAGCTTACACTAAGGAACTTCAGCAGCAGTAACTGTGAAGAGTTATCTGTATATTGAAGGGACATAATTTTTCTTGCTTCTTAGATTTCTGATTTGGTATATACAGATTATACTAAGATTGTGAGAAGTTTATATTATTTATTTAGAAAATTTGTATACTGCCTCACTAGTAGGCTTTCCAATTGGGAATATCTGCCCCCAGCCACAATCTCCCACCCTCAAAAAACTGAGGGGGGGGGGGATGGCCACCATAGTGACACTCTAGGAATTTTCCCTAATCCCCACAATGTTTACCACAGAATTCGGGGAAATTCCTGGATCATCACCCAGAAGTGACATCACATTGTCCCCAAACCCCAGCCTCCCCAAGCACCACCTGCAAAATCTCCTGTCATTTGGCTGTTGTTTGGCTGGAGATCCTGGAAGGATTTTTTTATCATCTTCTGGTGTGGAACAGGGGTCACTGGGTGAGTGTGGGGGGAGGTATTTGTGAATTACCTGCATTGTGCAAGGGGTTGGACTAGATGACCCTGGAGATCCCTTCCAACTCTATGACTCTATGATTCTATAAACTGACATTGATAAAAAAAAACGTCCTCGGGCTAGGAAGAGGCTGTAAATATTCTTTTAAATGATGGGAATCCATAGATAAAAGCCAGGGTAAAAAGAAATGTTTTGGCATGGCTCCTAAAGTTGCTATCTTTACAGATCCTTAGACTAACTGTGGGAATTTAATATCATACATACATTTCACCTCGCTTTGTACACCATTCAGAGCTAACTCAAATCTTCAGGAAAGCAGAAAATATTGTTATCTTCCAAACCTGTTTTATTTCAGAATGAACAGACATGAATTTACTTCCCCATCAGAATCTAGGGAGGAGGCTAGGTTAGAACCTCCTTCACTGTCATGTCGCTTCCCACATGCAGTACATGAAGGGGCTTTCAAACAGGTGATATCCTTACACATTCTAGTACAGTGAGAAGGCTATACTAACTCATTCGATTTAGCTCCTTCTTTGTAAATGACTGTTGCTTAGGGCTACTTCCTCCAGTAATTCAATTGTTCCTAAAAGGTATGAAAATTAGTAGGGAGGGAAAATATACTTCAGATTCAAGATCGATGTGGGCATCCTTTGACAGTAATCATTATGGAAATGAGAACCAAAAAGTGTAGTTCACAGGTAATCTCTAACCCTAACATTGCAGACAGGCAGGCAGAAAAAGGAAGGAAGGAAGGAAGGAAGGAAGGAAGGAAGGAAGGAAGGAAGGAAGGAAGGAAGGAAGGAAGGAAGGAAGGAAGGAAGGAAGGAAGGAAGGAAGATTTAACACAATGATGTGTGGCTGGTAGCATGATCTATTTCTAATTCTACTGCTTCTTCAACACGAAATCAAGTATTTTCACACTTAGATTTTGTTTCTAGATGCCAGTAGAGTGTTGTGTCACTTCCTGGGCTTCAAAGAAAGAATTCTCCCTCTGACTGTTAAATATCCTTTTAGGTGTTTGTTGCCTGATCTTTTCACATTGCTGCACGATAGGAAAAAAATTACCATTATTTATTTCAGCTGTTTTCAATGTATTGCCTATATTACTCAACTAGGCAGATAATAACAGAGACATTTTGCTATTCTTTAAGGTTTAGACACTCATCTTTGATTAAATCCTGTCTCAATGCCCTTTGGATACAAAAAATGGGAGATTGCAGTTACTGTAAGCGCCACTGAAATGATTTAAAGGTTGATCAGTAAAGGTTTAGTCAGATGGGACTGTAATTACTGTAAGCACCTCTGAAATGATTTAAAGGTTGATTGTAAAGGTTTAGTCAGATGGTCTCACTGACTTCTGTGGTTTATAGCTTTGACCTGACTACCAGCACTCTCTCTGATGTAAGACAGATGGTGCTAACAAAGGAGGAGAAAAGGGGGCTGCACCAAGGCAACACAAAGATGAAGAAACAAATTGACCCTCTGCTTAAGTGTATGTATGGGAACAGAACTAAAAAGAATCTGAAAGTAGATTCCCCCTGATGAGCTGTACAGGAAACACAAGGGTTGTACAATAAAGATTCTTCTCCCTCTGCACCAATTTGTTTCTTCAGCTTTGCTAACAAAGGAGGGTCAATGGATGGTGATCTAATCTCTGAAAATAAAAGAAAATGTTTTATTTGCAAATAAAATGGAAGCATCACAAAATCTAAATGATGGAACCATGTGGCACAAACTGCTTTATGAAAAACTAGGAATAAGGCCAGTTGTGGAAATAAATACAACGGGTTCTAGAAAGAGGCTCTGGGAGAGTGCCCCCACCTTGGGCACTCAGTGTCAATTTGCTGTGGCGATCTCAGCAGGGTATAATGACACAGAGTCCACCATTTTCTCCAGGGGAAGATCTCTACCATCTGAAGAGCAGTTGTAATTCAGCGTGATTTCCAACCCTCCCCTGGAGATTGGCAACAATGGTTCCCCATGAGGGAACGGGTGGTTTGGAGGGTGAAGTCTATGGCATTGAACCTGTCTGAGGTCCCACCCCTACTAAAACCTCACCCTCTCCAGGGTCCACCCCTCAAATCTCCAGGAATTTCCCAACCTGGAGTTGGCAACCTTATCTCCCTCCCAGCCAGCCATCAACGTATCATTATCTGCCTCCTGGCTTCAGCTTTCCATCTCCTCCCCCTCCCTCCTAGAGAGCAGTTGTAATTCTGAGTGATCTCCAGCCCCTACCTGGAGATTGGCAACAATGGTTCCCCATGATGGACTGGCTGACTTGGAGGGTGGAGTCTATGGCATTGTATCTGTCTGATGTCCCACTCCTTTTCAAACTTCATTGTCTCCAGGCTCCATCCCTCAAATCTCCAGGAATTTTC
The DNA here is from genome assembly GCA_029233225.1 of Lepidodactylus listeri. NCBI lineage: Eukaryota > Metazoa > Chordata > Lepidosauria > Squamata > Gekkonidae > Lepidodactylus > Lepidodactylus listeri. The sequence goes on along the minus strand of JARCFY010000001.1, from coordinate 107,646,811 downwards.
CACCTGGAGTTGGCAACCCTATCAGGATTGGCCCCAATGAGCTTTCTCCCAAAGGCCAACATAGGTGTGGAAAGGGTCTTTTACCAACAGAACCAAGCTTGGTTGCCTAGCAACAGGCACTGAGGAGAAAGTACAGTTGCCAGCTCTGATTAGGGAAGTACCTGGAGATTTGGGGGTTGGATTCTGTGGAGGGCAGCATTTGGGGGGGCAGGGTGGAAGGACTCAGCAGGGTATAATGCCATAGGGTCTACCCTCCAAAGCAGCCATTTTCACCAGGGGAACCGATCTCTGTCATCTGGAGATCAATTGTAATTGAAATAGCGGGAGATCTCTAGGTCCCACCTGGAGATTGGCAACCCTAGGGGGAAAGTCAGCAGGGGGTTGAAGAGAAAGATTTGATGGTGCTGGCCCACCTCATTAGCCAGCCAGCCATGGTGGAGCTAAGCAGGAGAGAACCGCTTTCAGTTTATCCTGACAGGAAAGAGGGCAACCTGGCAGTGGGCGGGGGAGGGGATTATGCTGAAAGTCCATTGTCTTTTTACTGACTGAAACAGTCCACTGAGGGGACAGATAGACTCACCTGGCAGTGGGCAGAGGAGAAGAGTGGACCCAGCACCCAGTCCATTCCCTTCGCTGGCTCCCTCTAGACTGAGGCCGAGACACTGGCCAGCGGCTCTCTGGGCGGGACTGAGGCAATGCAGCAAGGGAATGCAGCCAGCAGCCAGGGACCCCTTTTGAGTGGCAGTTCTTGCAGCCTTCTGATTTTGGCGCCCCATGGAATATTGCCACCCCAGCTTGTCTTTATAGGTAAGGATAACTGTGGCCCATTCTGCATCTAGCATTCACTCCATTGTTTTACCAAACCCACACTGGAAAAGATGTGGCTCAAAACCACATTCAAATACCCTGGGGCAATGCCGTACTGACTTCAAAGTCACCCCTGAATGTCCATAAAATGGCCATAAATCTATGCAGACAGTAACCATAAAACCGAGAGATGAAACGAAGTGAAAGCTGCATGCAGTCTGGACACTGCCATAAAATCCGACAAAGAAAGTGAAAGTGGCATGCAATGTAGAGGGGAATTTTTGTTCCAATGTGGATTTGGTAAATCAGTGGAGCGAATGGTAGATGCAGAATGGGCCTGTGACGGATTCAAACAACAGAGAAAGAATCCATTACCAGTGAAGATGCATGAGCTGCTTTGGGAAAAGGTACCAATGCTAGGAAAATAAGAGCATTTCAAATCTCTTTGACTGCTTAAAATCTTCTGGTGTTCCCAATGGCATAAAAGTAACAAACTTCTGGTAATCCCAAAGTAAAGATATAATTAAAAAAAACATTTTAGGCAAAAGCTACTATTAGTATTAGTATTTTAAGTGTTTGTTATTTTATGTCTATATGTCTGGGATAGGTTTTTATTGTATTTTATATTAAATTCTATGCGAGCTGCCCTGAGCTCACTTCTTCACCCATGGAGTAATTAATATATAGAATTCACTGCCACAGGAGGTGGTGGCGGCTACAAGCATGGATGGCTTCAAGAGGGAATTGGATAGACATATGGAGCAGAGGTCCATCAGTGGCTTTTAGTCACAAGGTATAGATAGGAACTCTGAGTCTGGGGCAAGTGATGCACTGTATTCTTGGTGCTGGGTGTGTGTGGGAGGGCTTCTAGTGTCCTGGCCCCACTGGTGGACCTCCTGATGGCACCTGGAATTTTTGGCCACTGTGTGACAGAGTGTTGGACTGGATGGGCCATTGGCCTGATCCAACATTGGCTTCTCTCTCTAAAAAAACTGCTCTGATTCTCCCCGCTCCCTGCTGATCAGCATGGAATTTCTCTGTTGGGTAAAACCTGTGCATAAACTGTGGGAAAGCCCCATGTTTGCAGGAAACAAAAAAAATCTGAAATGTAAAATAAATAAATAAATAATAAAATTTGAAAAATTAGGGGAGGGGGCAAAACTTCCCAACATGATAGCAGGATCACTTGTATCTGAAGATCAGGAGGTGGATTTAAAAGTAGGCTGGCTAGTGGGTGGGAAGGAGAGAAGTAAGTAGGGAAAATGATGGGGGCTACTGGGGGAGGGGGAAAGGAAATAGTATTTGGAGAGGATACAGAGAAAAGTGAGGTACTCTCTGAAGCAAGTCCTTGCAGGTTTCCTGCTGTGCAACTGGGTGCAACCTAGCTGGCTCCAAGCAACTAGGCCAGAGTTTTCCGGGGAAGATCCTGACAGGGGGAGGGAAAGCTGAAGACACGGGGCAGATAAAGTTAGGTTGGCTGGTGGGTGGCAAAGAGTGAGGGAAGCAAAAAAAAAGGGAGACACTATGAGGGCTTTCAGGGAAGGGAAAGAAGAAATAGCAGGGGAAGGAAAAAGCCCTCCCCCCCCCTTAACCTCCTTGCTGGCTTCCTGTATATATTATCTCATTTTTTTAGATTGTGGACAACTCTTAGAGTGAAAGCAGTAGAAACATAATTTATCTACAGATCCACTCTTGGTTTACAAATGAAGCAAGATAAGCCATTAGGCCTGAACCAAGCTATCATTTCAAAATACATCTGAAACCTATACATTGTGTATAGGTTTATACACAAATAAATTACTGTTATGTGCCTTAATGGGATCAAACATTAACCACCCCACCCCATCCCCAAAAAATAACTTAAAAAAAATACAGAATGTGTTTTCCTAGTGTATATCCACAGTTTGCTGAACACACTCTACCTTAGTTCTAGAATTTGGAAAATAGAAATTGTCAGCCCTAAGCTAAGGGTATGTTTCAAAGCACAGGGTTACATTAATTTATCTTTTCCCCCTTTTTTATGAGTTTGCAAAATATTTCAAGGAGGACTGATGGCTTGTCTTTCTATAGCCACTCAAATTCACCAGGTAACGGAGCTGAATGATCCATTGCCCCAGGCACCTCTCAAGGAAGAGACGAGACAACAGCACTAGGTTAAAATAGTTAATTAATTAATTATACAGATCCACATACTCTCATAAATATGCTAACATACTTAAATGGGCAGGCTGTGCTAGACAGCCAGGCAATGCTTGTTACTGTCAAGCAATAACTTGGCCTGTGTCTTCTGCTGGCCTCATTTATCATTGCCTGAACACAATGAGTCAAAATGTGCTGTTGCCCTGCAAGGCGCTTATGCGCTCTTATAGACATAAGGTCTATGAGTGTTAATAATGGACTGTGTTGCTAAATGTGTAAGAGGAACTGAGATGCAATGTGACCAAATTGCGATGCCAGCTGTACACAGATGCCAGCCGACGCCTGAGATGATGTGCCAGTGGTTCCCAAGGTCGCCAGCTCCCAGAGACATCCCTTAATACAGATACTCACACAGAAACAGCCACTCACCATTGTGGTTTGAACATGTGCTTCCAGACACCTTTAGAGAAGCACTTCTTCATCACGCAGGCAACCCCCTCCTGAACCTTCTCTGCTATGAGGGCACAAAAGACTCTTTCCCACCTTCCATGAACAATAGAATCAGCCAGCTACGAAACCGGTTCTGCAGCCCTGAGACAATAAGAACAATCCGTGAAACAAAGTGTTTGGCCGAAGAGTCACATAGGCCCTCCAGGTATCTCTGTCACAGTTCAGGTAGAGTTTAATACTGCCCAACTCTTTAAGCCCCCTCCCCATTGCGGAAGAGACTTTTGGAGCAGACCACCAAGCAGTGGTCTCAAGGGAGGTGTCCAATTAAGCCCTCCCCCAGCGCCCCCTAATAAAAGAGGATACCCAGCAGAGTGTTTACTCTCTTACTTTTCTATCCTGAACCCTACCCTATCCCATAAGGCTCTTGGTTGCACAGCCAGAGTTTCCATGTGTCTCTGCCGGCTCAGGACATGATCCCTAATCCCTTCTAGTCTCCATCATTTTTCCACTGGGATGCGCCATCTCGCCAGACAGGTAATTATTGCCCTTGACATGGATACCAATGTTTTACCTGCTCATGCAATCTTATCTGTTTTTCCTAGCTCTGTGTAATTGAGTTTGAAACTGTATATGGTTTGTGTGTGAAGATTTTCCCCAGTAAAGAAACCATTTCTAATTGAAACTGGTCTCTGCGTCCATTTCTGGTACTTCTGGAGGAAGTGGGACTCCTGTATACATAGGTGATTGCTCCCTATTGCTGATTGCTATGTTTATAATATCATAAATCCCCAATATTGATCATAAATCAAGGCGATCAGGCTATCAGTGCCCAGTGCCATCCCCTTCCCTAATGCACCACACAGCCACTACTAAGTTCAGAAAGATGTTGCTCCACACTGAGAGCACTCCTTACCAGCTGTACCCTACCACACAGTCAGTGATGCACTATTCCAGACTTCCCCCATTACTGCTGATGCCTTAGGGTGCTTTCAGATCATCTCTGCCTATTGTGATCAGCCAGCACCATCCCTGCCACGCAAAAGGCCTAGTGTAACACCCCTTGCCCCAACTGCTGACTATAACATCCCACAGGTCCTGACACAGATCTTCCAAGTGTGGCATATTGTATCTAATGAAGTTGAGCATAACATATGCACCTCCACCATCCAAAATAACCCTACCTACATAACTATTAATCTTAGCCCTTGTTCATTTGACCCAACTAGCCCAGAGTAGCAAACTTTTAACCTGTTTTATGTCCCTAAGTATTTTCTTCAATAGTGCCATTCCTTTTAGCTGCACTAGGTCATTTTCACCCAGATGCAGGATCAGAATATCAGAATGCCTGCCCTTTCTCATAACCTGGTGAAGGGAGGGCAGGAAGTGGCTCCATTGCATACCCCAAAGGCCCCACCACTGGATGCTGGTCGTGGGATAAAGGCTCAGCTGAGATCTCATCTTGCAGACAGTTGATCTCTTACTTGCCCATAAGATGATGGAATGGCCAGCCACCAGCACCCTGATCTGGCATCTTGATATGCATGTACCTGCAAAAGACAAAACTGTCACTTATCTAATGTAGGACTTAAATGCCTGTAACTGCCACCTGCCAATTTGTCCAATCACCTGGTCCAGCATTCCAAGCCTAGCAGAAGTAGATACAGCTCCAATTCTAAATGAATGAGTTCCTAGCTTGTGAGCAGGCAGCCCTTTAGCAACTAATATCTTCTGAGTGACAGCCCCAAAATGGTATTGCATCAAAGGTGACCTGCCTCTGTGTTGGAGTAGGCAATCCAGGCCACAGTCCCATGTTCTCATGAACACCCTGAGTGCCTGTACTGGGCAAAGCTAAGGATCACTGGAGGTTCCTAAAACCATGTGATATCCCTTGCTCAACTGATCCACCTTGGACTTACATATCACTAATTTTGCCTTGTCTGGCCACAATTACAGATCTGAAACTTGCATTGCTGACCTGAACGCATCCCACCAAGAGATGACCAAGAGATGACTTCTATACACAGCACTGCTTAAAAGGCAGTCAGTGCAACTGCACAAAAAAGTTCAGCCTTCTAAAGTTTAACACACTGCTTGCTATACTCCTGTCCTAAAAGCCTCATGAGCTCAAGTATAAATGGGAGCTGTGCATCCTTTTGCACTGGTGCCTCATGCGCTCGGCCTTCAAGCATCTTACAAATCCTAAAATTACCCATGGTATCCCTATAACCCTCAGTCTTAGCTGTGAAAGCCAGTGCAGCTACATAGCCTTTAATGGTTGTAACCATTAAACCTCTACCTTTTAACAGTACCAGACATTGCTGGAGATGCTCCACCTCAAAGGCAAGGTCTGAGCCAAGCCTGCATCCTTCCAAAACATGAAAAAAATCCTGACACTGCTTAGCATAAGTCATCCTTGCACCTGGAGCTAAATCTGTCATCACTGCCTGCCGTGCCTCAAGCTCCCAAGAGCCTATAGCTCACTTGGCATTGGCATTGGGGGTGGCATCCACTGCTGGTGCCAGTTCCCAAAATTGTTCTTCCTGAAACCAAGTCAAAGCATCAGCAATACCATTATCCAGACTTGGAATGTGCCTGGCCTTGAACAGAATATTACATTCTAAACAGTACAAAATGAAAACCTGTAAAAGCTGCATCATCCTAACAGCCCAAGATGCCTGCCTACTGATAACCTGAACTTCTGCACTATTATCACTCCAAAACAAAACTACGAAATTCCTTAAAACATTAACTCAAATATATACCACTTCCATTATGAGAAAAAGGTCCAAGAAGGCAAGGTCCCAGCCCACAGGCCAGAACTGGGCACACCACCTTAGTCTCCTGGGCTTAATCCAGCACTGTAACCACTGCTCACACTGGATCTCAGTGGTGGGATTCAAGATACGTTTTTTGTGTGTGATTTATCCTTGTAATAAGTTTATCAGGTTATAGCCCACCTACCAATTATTGAGACCCAATTGTTCTGCTCCTAAAGCTCTGTTGATTTCTGTTATAGAGAGACCATCCAATGAATGAATGTAGATTGTGAAGGGACAATGTGGTGCAGCATCAATACTAAATGACTATACAGCTAGGATCCACACTAGATTTATTTGCATTACCTAACTTCTGGGTCATTATTTATTTTGAAGTATTTTTATCCTACCACTCTGTGTCAGTTCAAAGTGGCTTACAATCACAATAAAACACAAAACCAAAGAGTCCCTCCCCCCACAATATGTGCAAAATACAATAAAAGCAAACAAAATACTAAGACACACAGGGAGTTGCCCTTTTCTTTTAATAAAAGAATGGTGAGTTTTATAGATCAGTATGTTAAAAATCACTCACTTCTTCAGTTCTGTGCTCCAGATTTCAGCATTAAATGGGGGAACAAAACATCCTTGTTACTTTCAACAAATGCCCCCATAGCCATTTTCACAGCTTGTGTCAAGGCAAGTCAGGGCTCATTACAAATTAAAAAGCAGGCATCTACTATTTTCTGCAAGCACTCAATTAAAGACAGGTGTCTGGCCCTTCATCAGCACTAGGTGGTCTTAGTTGTTTTCCCTTCTCTTGGTAGTGACTTAATTTCTTTCGACACTTTGGAAATCTGTAAAATAACCCCTCCATCATTTCTTAATCATTTCTCTCCTACCACATGTGTAAAAGTTTCCAGGTTATAATCAGATTTTCTCAAATCAGGTTTCAAATAGCTGCCTCCTCATTGCTTGAGTCAATGGAAAGTCATTGCAACAGAAGCTGGACAGCAGCAGAAAAAGTATGAGGGGGCAAAACAGTCAGTTTTTATCTTTAGTCATCTGAGATTTTTGAGAGCCTGTCTGAGAGAATCACATTTTAGTTCATTGGTCCCTTTAATTCATATACAAATTTTAAAAACTAGTGTGTAACCATCACAAAATCTGAGAAACCATCACAAAATCTGAGAAATATCTATGCTGTCTGATTCTTTCTGAGCCTAACTACCCAGTTCTCTTAGTGCTCCAGATTTTTATTATTCCCAGGAATACATGCCTAGGCAATCTCCATGTAGCACTGACTCAGGCTTTAGATTTTCTCCTATCTTGCTTCTTTGACCCACATGGAATATGGCTCTGTCTTTAAGAAACACTGAGGGCAGCCAGTACCATAGGGAAGAAGGTTCGTGTTGTCTACAACAAAGCCATAGCGGAAAGAGAAGACATTGTTTTAAAAATCTCAGCTGGATGAAGTAGAAGAGAATATTTGGTCTCTCCGTGGATTTTTTAACCACTGCTTTACATGGGTTTCCATGACTGAAATATTAGAAAATGAGAAATAACTAGTCACTTATGCTCATTCAGTGATATAAAGGAACTATTTTTCAAAAGCAGTCTTTGCTATGCTATGAACATATGTTATCTCAAGAGAAAAAAATCAGTCCCTCTGCACACAAAAGTCTCAGCCACAAGTTGGAGTTAGGGGGCCGGGCATGCCTAAACCAATACAGTGGATTGTGTTCATTATTTAATTGTTAAATTTGTATTTTTATGTGGTGGTGGAATGTGCTGTCAAGTCACAGCTGACTTACCATGACCCCATGGGGTTTTCAAGACAAGAGACGTTCAGGGGTGGTTTGCCATTGCCTGCCTCTGCATCATGACCCTGGTATTTTTTGGAGGTTTCCCATCCAAATAGTAGCCAGGGTCGATCCTGCTTAGCTTCTGACGAGGTTGGGCTAGCCTGAGGTCTGACGAGGTTGGGCTAGCCTGGGCTATTGAGAGCAGAGGCATTTTTATACCATCATTTTAAAGGGTCAGTGTCTCATCTACAGCACGGGGGCTGAACTCATTTGTTATGAGAGCCGGATCTGACATAAATGAGACCTTGCTGGGCCAGGCCATGTGAGTCATAAAATGTAATGCAGGTAGCAAGATATAGACTTCATAAAGGACACAAACACAATTAAAGATTTTTAAAACTTTAAATAAAACCTGCTTTAAACACTAGCACTCTTGCAATATTTTGTTTATTTAACAGTTTCTGATAACTGACACCACTTGCTCTGAATTATTGCATCAAAATGTCTGTGCTGTAGCAATCACGAGTATGCTGTTCAGGTGTGTATCTGTAAGCTAAAAACCTACTTTTTATTAATTGACATTCATTACAGAAATCTCATGTTCAGTGGTCTGAGCCTAGGACCCTGGGGAAAACATGAAATGGCTGGGCATTGTGAGCTTTTGTGCATAATTTGCTTCATGTACTGGTCAAGAACATAAGAAGTCATCCTGACACAGACTGAGTCTGTGTTTGTCTCTCAGATGGCATTCAGGTATTATAGAAGTTAAGGGATTAATTTGAGAATACTTTTCTATTACTAAATAACTGTAGGATTATTGGGAAACAAGTTCAGTGCTTTGGATTATCGTGTGCTACAAAAATCAATAAATTGTGAATAATAAAAAAACTATAGTCATCGCCAGAGAAATAACTACAACTCCTATGAGGCAGTGCAAGAATAGAGAAAAAGCAATGTATAGTGGTCATTTTTAGCCTACTATCTGGGAAGTCTAGGTTCAAAATCCCTAGCCTACAAAGGAAATGTGCTGGGTAAACTTGGTCTGGACATACTCTCAGCCTAATCCACTTTCCTGGCTTGTTATTATTCCTCCTGTAAATCATTCACATTGCTTTCCTACTGAGAAAGACTGGATTATGAGGGCATGAATACAATGAAAGGAGGGAGGGAACCCAGCTGCACCCAGGAGAGCCCTGGCATAACGAGCCCAACAAAACACACTGTAGCAAGGCATACAAAAGCTTATACCTTGAATAAAACTTCATTGATCTTAAAGATGCTTTGTATTTCTCCCATGCGATTGAGGCAGCTGAGCAAAGCAAGGCAGGAGGAAGGGAAGGAGCCTCAGCCAATCAAGGAGAAGAAAGGCTTGACTTTTTCTCCTGTGCGATTGAGGCAGCCAGGCAAAGAAGCAAGCTCTGGCTCATTCCCTCCCCCCCTGGGAGGGGGAGGAGCCTCAGCCAGTGCAGGGAACAAAAGCTCATCTATCTATCTCTCTTGTGTAATTGAGAGAGTCTGGTAAAGCAAGGTGCAACATTGTAGAACTGTGCAGAAAGAAGCAGGAGACATCCAGTTCCTTGTGGGCTAGGTAGGAGCCCTCCGAAGGCCTGATCTGGCCCACAGGCCGCATGTTTGACACCCCTGATCTATAGTGTAATTGTATTCTCAGGGTGAGATGCAGTTATATAGGTTGGCTATTAGCACTGATAATATGTTTAGATAACAGTAACTTTTCTTCAGTTTCGACCCTAATAAAATGTTTATATATTCAAATGTCAATCCTGGATTGTTGTCACGGGTCTTCTGAATGCCCTTTGAGCTTCGGCATCTTGTAACTCACACTGTGTGCTTTTGCCTTGTAATTGAGATTTGCATCTCTGTTTGATAACCTGGTGCCTCCTTTCCCGTCAGGTTGTGTCAATATGAGATGATGACCTTGCACAAGATGCAAATACTACTGTGTGCATCCTGAAAAAGAAACTCAGTACTGATGTCATTGGACCAAATAATCTTTCAAACACTGAAAGCAAGCTTTCAAGCTATACATAACTTTCCCCCCTGATTCAGTTCCAGATTTTTTTTTAAAGACGCTGAATAGGCAGTCTAATACATTATTAGATGAGTATAGCAGTTTTTATGACAGAGAAACAGGACTTCAGAAGAAATATGTGATTAAGTAGACCACAAATATTTACATGCTGAGAAAATTGCAGTTATCAGCAAACCAAGCTTTTTTCCCCATTCACAGTTAATATCACAACAATAAATTCTCTAAATTCATATTATTATACAATTTTAACTTTATATGATGCTTTTACAAAATGTATCTCATTTATCTTCAAATGAATCTGGGACAGGTTAGGTTAAGCAACTTGCATGAAGCCACCCAGCAAAGTTCGCAATTCTACACGACTTAAAATGGGCAGCTCAGATTTATACATGTCTTGGCACGATGCACCAGGTTTCCTTCTCCACTCCAACTTTCTATTATATTTCAATTATATTATATTGGTTCATATTTGGACAAAATGATTGACTTTGGCTAATCCATAATAAATTAGTGGCCACTCACTGTGATACTGGTTGAAAGCAGAAAATACAGTGAGAAACAGTTCTCAGTGGAACACTTAAAGGCCTACTGGGTGGCCTAAAAACTATATAATTTCCGCTGTGGTCTAAGTAAGCCCTTTCTAACAGCTTTCCAGGTAATAATCCTTTTGCTGATTCTATGAAATAGGAGAAGGAAGGATTTTCCCTGCTTTCACTAGGAGCTTCCCATGCTAAAATTGTGAAAAACCTGATGCAATCTGGAAGAGTTGCAAATCCAAAAGATGTCTGACTCCCTTCCTGTTGTGTTTGGAGGCACAGCATAAGTATGTAGCAACTACTTGTTTATTAAGATGATCAATGCAGCTGCTTTGGCACCTGGTTAATTCCCAGAACTCGACATGCATCCAAAAATTCCCTGGAGGTACATGGCCAGCCAGGGAAACTGCACGGAAAATGCTCAAGAATGGCACCTAGTGATACACTGACAAAGTGGTCAGACTTACTTTAAAAATTATTTAAACTAACTTCTTTTGCTTCTTTCCCTATTCAGACCTGGCCTATACTTGTTTCAGGCCTTGCTTTGTTTAGTGATGGAGGCCAGGGACAACCAGCAGTTACCACAAAGACCATGATGAAGATTGCTATGAAAACAATGAAGAAAAATGCTAAAGAGTTAGACATTTGCATTACATGTTGAAATTAAAATTTAAAATTTAAACTTAAAAATAGCTTGCCTCCTCAGCCATGCAGTTTGAGTGGAAATTTCACAGCAGTCTGCAAATAAGTTTGGTTTTCTTCCATGTGATAGTGGTGCTTCATTGCAACTATTACCACAAAATCAGCTGTTGAGTTTTTATTCAGATCTTCCCATGCTGAAGCCATAGAGTGTGAAAATAGGATAATCCAGAAGGAACAATAGTGATCTTCAATGCAACAAAATATAAGAGCCTATGAAAAAAGGAAATTGTTGTCAATCTTCCCCCTTGTTTTTATCATAAAATATTTTTGTCAAGCACTAGCAGGCTGCAGTCACACACACTAAGGTTGAGGACAAACTGGCCGTCTACCGCGCCTCTGCGGCACGGCAGACTAAGGTGGGGGGAATTTCCCCCGTGGCGCAGCGTTCGCACGCCGCCGGAAGGAAGCCGCCCGCAGCGTTCAGACTGCAGGCGGCTTCCTACGGTGGTGGGCGGATGCCGCGCGGCTCCCCCTCCCCGTGCGCGTTCACACCCGCTCCGGCGGGTGGAATGCGTGCCGCAGCAGCCGAGCACCACTTTGAAGTGGTGCTCGGCTGCTGCGGGAGGAGCGTGGCGCCGGACGCGTTGCATCCGGGCTGCCTCCTCAGGGCGGATGCGGCCATCTGAACGGCCGCTCTGCCTCCACTTTTGAAGTGGAGGCAGAGCGGCCGAGACTGGCAAACTGTCCTCGGCCTAAATAACTCACTTTCAATCCACTTTCAATGCACTTTCCAAATGGATTTTGCCAGTTCACACAGTAAAATCCAGTTGGAAAGTGCACTGAAAGTGGATTGAAAGTGGATTATTTAGTGTGTGTGACCACAGTGGGTAGCTCATTCTAAAACTGTATAAGCATGAAGATATGAAATATGGAAGGGCTGGCAGGCTAAGGAAGATACCAAATGTATACTTAATCTGGATTATTGGAATTCTAGAGTTGTAACCTAAAACCCTTTATAGAATATACTTTATTGTCATTGTACATAGTACAATGAAATTAAAAGTGCCATCATTCAGTGACTCGCAACATATACACATGCGCACTCACACAGACATTCACAACTGCTTCTCCCTTTTACATAGCAACCAAACCACTGTTTCCTCCAGATTTCAGTCTCATGCAGCATTCAATGCAATAATAGCTCTCGAGTAAAAACTGTTTTTTAGTCTATTTGTCCTTGTTTTGATTGTCCTATATCTTCTGCCCGAAGGCAGCAGTTCAAACAAGGAATATGCAGGATGTGATAAATCCTGTAGGATGTTCTTCACTTTTTTCAGACATCGAGAACTGTACAGTTCCTCCAAAAGTGGGAGAGGACAGCCAATTATCTTCTGGGCTGTGGTGATGACTCTCTGGAGTGCTTTCCTATCTGCAACCATACAACTAGCAAACCAGGCGCAGATACAGTATATTAAAATGCTCTCTATTGAGCAACGATAGAAAGACATCAGTATTTTCTCATTCAAGTTATTTTTCTTTAAAAGTCTGAGAAAATAAAGTCTCTGCTGGGCCTTCTTCACCAGAGCAGTGGTGTTTGCACTCCAGGTCAGATTTTGTTCAATAGTCACTCCCAAAAACTTGAAAGTAGCCACCCTTTCCACACATTCTCTGCCAATAAACAGTGGCTTAATGTCCGTCTTGTTCCTCCTGTAGTCCACCACCAATTCCTTGGTCTTGGTGGTATTAAGAATCAGATTATTTTCCCTACACCACACACAAAGCCGTTCCACCTCATCCCGATAAGCAGACTCATCATTCCCAGAAATGAGCCCCACCACAGTGGTGTCATCAGTAAACTTGATGATAGTATTGCTGGGGTGAGTAGGGGTACAGTCCTGTGTATAGAGGGTATAGAGCAGGGGACTCAACACACAGCCTTGTGGGGAGCCGGTGTTAAGGGTAAGGGCTGTGGACATATGAGACCCTACTCTAACCCTCTGAGGGCGGGCTGTCAGGAAGTCCAAAATCCAGGAACATATAGAGCTGGAAAGTCCAAGGCCCTCCAATTTGGGCACTAATCTATGTGGGAGGATGGTATTGAAGGCAGAACTAAAATCCACAAACAACAGCCTCACATAACTCCCCGGCTGCTCCAGATGTGACAGAGCAGTATGGAGAGTGGTAATGATAGCATCCTCTGTGGATCTATTTGCCTTACATGCAAACTGATGACTATCCAGTGTGGATGGAAGGCATGAAACAATATGACTCCGTACCAATTTCTCAAAACACTTCATCACAACCGGAGTGAGTGCAACTGGTCTATAATCCTTTAAGCTACTAACTGTGGATTTTTTGGGCAGGGGAACAATAATTGAGGACTTTAGGCAAGATGGAACAATAGACTGGTGTAAGGACCGGTTGAAGATCTTAGTGAGAACCCCCGTCAACTGGTCTGCACATTCTTTCAACACCCATCCAGTAATGCCATCAGGTCCAGCTGCCTTCCTCGGATTCACAGACCTCAGCGTACGCCTCACCTCATGCTCTTCCACCCTTATTTATTAGGTTACGTTATCTCTAGTTTTCTGTATTTCCAGTTCATTATTTCTGTTATGCTGGAACATTATTTCTGTTATGCTGGAACTGATACACTGTCACTTGTCATCCTGAATGGGATTTTTGCACACTTATCCTCAGTTGCTACTCTGCATTCACTCTGACATGCCTGGTTAATCTTGTTGCCATCATTTGGCATATAGTTCTCTCATCTTACATTTTGATATGGAACTAGCTTTGGTCTCATCTGGTCAAAAGGCCTTGTTGATATCAAAATACCAACATGTAGAAAATGAAATCAGGCCACACCTAATCCCACCACATTTACTGAGCAAAACATCCATTCCTAAAAGAAATGGAACATTTCTTCGTATCAGGCAATCTTACTGTTAATTGGGCTCCTCAAGTAATCATTCAATGTGCTGTTAACGTAGTGCCAAAGAATGAACAGTACCGATATTACCAACATCAGAATGTTTCAATGTTTATTTATTTATATATTTAAATCATTTATTTATTCAAAACATTTATAAACCTACATTTCTCCTGATAACTCAGGACCAATGAGTTATGTAATGCAACTGGGACTGTTTGCATTGTTAAATCATTTATTTATTTATTCAAAACATTTATAAACTTACATTTCTCCTGATAACTCAGGACCAATGAGTATTTGTATTTGTACCAATTCCCACCAGCTAATCTCAGGATTAATTTTTTTTTTTACTTTCAGTTATTTTTAACTCATTTTTATTATCAAGAAGGTCATCATATTTCAGTAAATAGATTTTAGAAACCAAGTTTGGGTTGGTAAAAGCATCCAAGGGAGCAACCCACTTTGGAATTCTAAAATAAAAGGGTTTTTTCACATCTTCCCATACTCTTAGCAGTGCCCTTCCAATTAGATGTTGTTTAAATATTTATGGTTTTCAGCTTTCCCATACCAAATAAAAGCATGCCAGCCAAGTAGCAGGTCATGACCTTCTAATGCCACTATTCTGGTATTTTCTAAAGTAATCCAATCCTTTATCCATGTCAAGGTAGCTGCTTTAAAACACAGATTCCAGTCTGGAAGAGCAAATCCTGCCCTTTCTCTTGCATCCTGTAGAACTTTCAGTTTTATTCTTGTTTTTTTGCCTTGCCATATAAATCTCTTAATCAAAATGTCTAGTTCTGTAAAAAGTTTCTGGTTTTGGAGGACTGGAATTGTTTGGAAAAAAAGTCAATTTAGGAAGAACATTCATTTTAATTGTTGCGATTCTGCTCATAACAGATATTTGTAAATTTTGCCATTTTTCAAGATCCTTCTTAATTTCTGTGATAAGTTGGACGTAGTTGCTTTCAAGCAAAGAACTACTATTTGTTATATTTATTCCAAGATATTTTAATTTTTTCTTAATTTCCAAACCTGATAGTTGCTGCAGTGCTAAGTCCTATTGAGGTGTCATGTTTTTTGTTAATATTTTGGTTTTATGAAGATTTATTTTCAAACCAGCAACCTCGCCATAATCCTTAAGAGATTTTAGGAGATGGATAGTAGATTCCCTTGGGTTTTCCAATATAAGCAGATAACATCTAATTGTAGTTTTTTCAATTGCTGAAATATTCTTCATCTTTTCTGCAGTCCGTTTAATCCATTAACATTAATGGAAATGAAATTGATTTTCTTTCTACTCATTTTAAGGGTTTGTTTGAATAGGAGCATTGTCTTTACCTCTTTCTTGGAGTCTTGTCATCATCTGGGATGCTGGAAGTTTATCTTTAATTTTCTTAAGTTTCTTGGGTTTCATTGTACCCTTGTAGGACTGCCTCTTCTGCTATGTTCCACTGCAACAGCTTTGCTCACCAGAGCTAAGCCTGAAGGTGCCACCTTGCAAACAGGTAGAATTGCCCATTGTGATGGACAGGGCTCCGTTGGGGCTGGAGCGAGCCGGAGCGAGCCGGAGCGAGCCGGAGCGCCACTCCGGGAGAGAAGGGGCCGGGGGGCAGGGCCGGGCGGGCCCCATCCCGCCCCAGTCGCCTTCCCCGGGGCTGCGGCTGGCCGCCGCCGGCCCCACCAAAGAGCCCCGTCCCGCCCCCAGTCGCCTTCTCCGGGGCCGCGGCTGGGGCCTTTCTTCCCAGTGCACCTCGATCTCAAGAAGGATCATCTCAGTCTGCTGACGCCCAGGAAGGACGCCTCGCAGAGGCACGACTCCAAAACGAAACCAACGAGAGAGAAAACGTGAGCGATGTGCGTGATGTTCCACTGAGTATGTCAGCCGCGGTAAGCAAAGGGTCCCCTGGGGATACTGGGACAAGGCTTCCAGCACAGGCGGAAGAATCCGGACCAAAGGCTTTGCAAGAAGAGGATGCTGCAGAGAATTCAGCCGGTCCTCTGAATCTTCATTCAGCATCCCTCAGGGGAACGACGACTGGCCCCGCCAAGGAGCCCCGTCCCTCCCCCAGTCGCCTTCCCAAGGGCCGCAGCTGGCTGCCGGCCCCGGGAAAAAACCCCTCCCTCCCCCAGTCACCTTCCCAGGGGCCACGGCTGGCTGCTGGCCCCGGGAAAAAAACTCTCCCTCCCCCAGTCACCCCCAGAACCCCCCCTCCCTCCCCCACTCAACAGTTCCCCGGGCCCAAGGGAGGGAGAAGCCGGGCCTAAGTGGCTTAACGCCACTCAGGCCCAAGCAAGGGGGGGGGGAAACGCCAGCCCCAGTGGGGGGGAGAAGCGCCCCTCCCTTCCTTCCCTCTCTCTCCCCACCTACCTACCTGTTCCTTCCTTCCCCTCTCCTTTCCTCCCTCCCTCTCCCCTTCCTTCCTTCCTTCCTTCCTTCTCTCTCTCCCCCCAACTACCTATCTACCTTCCTGTTCCTTCTTCCCCCCCCCCCTCTCTCCCTCCTTCCTTCCTTCTTCTCTCTCTCCCCCACAACTACCTACCTACCTTCCTGTTCCTTCCTTCCCCCCTTCCTTCCTTCCTTCCTTCCTTCCTTCCTTCCTTCCCCCTCCCTCCCTCCCTCCAGTCTTGCCTTCTGACACACTGCCCATGACGTCAGGGATGTGTGGCCTTTTGACACTTCCGGTGACGTCAGGGGGTGTGGCATATGCAAATGAGTTATGCTAATGAGCTCCTGCACCTCTTTTTTTACGAAAGGACCCCTGGTGATGGACAGTTTCAAGTTATGCCCACCAGCAAGCACTTTCAAATGATAGACTGGAATGTTGAAAATAAAAAACAAAAAGGATGAGCCTGTCAGTTTAACTGCTGGCCAACTGATGGAGGTGAGGGTGGTTGGTGTTGGGTGGGAGAAGGGATAGGACATCTATTTTATTTATTTATTTATTTGATTCAATTTCTAGGCCGCTCTCCCCACACAGCAGGCTCAGAGCGGCTTACACATTTTAGTGGACCAAGTCCACAATAAAACAATGAACATTAAAACTTTCATCATTAAGTTGATGAAACATTCATGATTTCATCATTAAAACTTTCATCTACTGGTTAGGCAATTTGAAGATAGATAGTATTTGGGTGCTAAGACTGACAAAAGCAGTTAAAAATTGGTAAGGCTGTCGGCAATGTGTTGTAAAGATTTGGGTGCAGTTCCTGTCAAACACAGTTAAAGCTGAAAGTTTTTCAGCTCCATGTTATAAGTCTAAATCAGTCAAACAAGAAACCTGCTTTGTAACTATTACTCTTTCTCAGGCCCCAGGTCTCCAGTATCTGTGTTACGGTAATAATGAGAGGGCTGGAGAAAAGGAACATATAGAAATAACTAAGCCACACATATCACTGAAATCAAACTATTTCTTAGCTGATTCATCAAACCTACTTTGTGGTTCCTTTAAGCCCATAAAACCCTGGTTAGATTTATTAAATGCCTGGAGAAAAATGTCTTGTCCTTTCAATAGAGGCTTAGTAGGATGTCATTTAACTCCTTGCCATTAAAAGTTTCAATTACTCATTTCCTCACATAAGCTTCTATTAAAGGGACAAGGTTTTTTTTTGTACTCTGTGTGTGTGTGTATTTTTTATCATGTGTTCAATATTTTTGTTGAAACCATCTGACAAACCTATCAATACACCTAAATTCTGGCCTCTGTTTTGTATTGTTAGAGATCTGGCTTTGCTCCTGCCAATAAGACATAATTTAATCAGTAATGTCAGCTGGTAGCTGAAGACCTGCACAGTTTGAAAAAAAAATCTTTTTCATTCAAAATTGGTAGTTCATTACATTTCTTTAGCAAGGAAAACAAGTTATTAATTCACCACATACTTCTTCACACTAGTATATTTAGGTTTTTACTCAATTTTATTTAAATAATTGCTTTATAGGCTCCTCCTCAAATCTTAAAAAAGGAACTTTTCTATCACATTTGACTACATTAAATATTAGTAAAACTGCTTGCCTCCCATTTTGGCAGTCAAAGTAGTGCATGAAGTATTTCAGGCAGCCTGACATCTGAATTACATAAGCAGAGAGAAATCCAACTGTTCAGAGTGCATAAAAACAGCTTTGACCTTACACTGAAGGCAAACTTGAAGGGCCAATTATTCATGCAACAGAAATGCTTGAAGCTCTGCTCTGAAAATTATCAGTAAAAGAAAATAAATGGCTCTGTTTTGAAGCAATAGTGTAATTAGGATATGACAAATTTAATTGCTGCATTTTGAAAGTTTTATAAATTTTATGGCAGCTGATGTGTCCCCTAATTTGCCTGGTGTCAGCATTTAGCTGTGTTTCTCAGAAGCTTCTTACTTATTTTACAGAGGGTGGTTTTAGCAAATATGGCTTCTTGAAAACAATTGACAGCACTGATTCTTGATGATGGCTTGCTATGTTTACATTTAGAAGGCCAAAATCATATCTAGTAGTTCAGGGAAAAGCTGAGAGACACACACACACATGCACACACATGGTGAAAAGAAAGAGGTTGCCATCCTAAGGACACATTTCTGAGAGTTAGTCCCTTTAAGTAACAAGGGGCTTACTTTTGAGTAACCCTGCTGGGGGGGGGGGTTCACTTAAACATGATTGTCTATCCTGGTACTAAAGAGTATGCTGGATCTTCTTAATGCTTTGTAAATGGATACTGATGCTAAAATTCATTTCTGTTCTGTGGATGAAACATCTAATTACATGAAGATTACTTAATATTTCTCAAAAGTATCAAACAATGTATCTTTTTCCGTTTGTTGGTCAGATTCCAGCATATATTTCATGTATCTGGAGAACAGTTGTTTCAAAGTGACAGATCCAGTGTATCTTTCAAGTAAATCTATTATATAGTTAACTACTTTCATGATGATAAATAATGGAGTTCATAGAAGCAAACCACAAAACACTGTCTTCAGGTTTTAGATCTAACATAATTCCATCTTGATTCAGAAGTCACAGTTGTGATTTCTGATAT
Source organism: Lepidodactylus listeri (assembly GCA_029233225.1). Taxonomy (NCBI): domain Eukaryota; kingdom Metazoa; phylum Chordata; class Lepidosauria; order Squamata; family Gekkonidae; genus Lepidodactylus; species Lepidodactylus listeri. The sequence continues at coordinate 107,627,676 of JARCFY010000001.1, read as the reverse complement.
CACATAAGAGAATCAAATTTGTCTCATTCCCACAAGTAAATAAATTTAAAACAATGCAGTTTCTCTGACCAAGATACTTCTATTTTAACCAGGGGTTTTTTTGTAGAAAAAGCCCAGCAGGAACTCATTAGCATATTAGGCCACACTCCTGATAGCACAGCTCATTAGCATAGTAGGCCACACCCCCATGTTACCGGAAGTGTGGTAATCCAGCCACACCTACCTTTTGCTTTTTATTCTGTTTACCTTGTTTGTTGTCAAAACCCAGGGCTTTTCTTGTAGCAGAAACTTCTTTGCATGTTAGGCCACACACCCTTAATGTAGCCAATCCTAATGAGTTTCTGCTGTTGGGTGTGGCCTATAATGCTAATGAGTTCCTGCTGGGCGTGGCCAACTTGGTAGCCAGCCGGAACTCTGTTCCTGTGTGTTCCTGCCCAAAAATAGCCCTGATTTTAACACAAAACTGACTTGTTCCATTTGCTATGTACTGATACTGGGTATGTCTGATATAGCTGTACTTTCCTTGTGCTCCCAGTACATTTACACAGCTTCCCATTCCATAAATCATACAATAAATGCCAGCACAGGTATTTAAGAAGAGCTACACATACATTTTCTCTTGTATAGGCAAGCGGGTAATGTGTTTATGGCAGCTGAATATGATCAAGATTAAGCTCCTATTCCTATTCTATTTGCAGGTATTTAAACCTGGGTGTGGCCAGTGGTGCAAACCTTTGATGCAATCTGAAGGTCACAATCAAAAAGCTCTTTCCCATGGCTTACACCCTGAAGGGAGCCAGCCCCTGCCCCCAGTGTTTATTAGTTTTTTTCCACATTACAATAATTATCTGTGTAGCTGTCATTGTTTCTGCAGACTTCCCTGCACTTTCATTATCTTAACCCCCCATGTCTGTCATTTTCATTGAGGGCTTTCTCAGTCTTTTTTAAAAAATTGGTAATTGCTAGAACAATGTGATGACATTATAATGATCCAGTGTCACAATCTACTAGCTTCTCTAAACCCGCAACTTTCATTAAAAGAAATCTCTAGCCCTTTTTGTTGTCTCTTTGAATTCATAGTATCTACAGTGGTGCCGAACTCATTTGTTACAAGGGCTGGATCTAACATAAATGTCACTCTGTGGGGCCAGGCCATGTGTGCCATAAAATGTAATGCCAGGTATTGGAGATAGAAGCATAGAATTACAGAGTTTGAGGGAATTTCAGGGTCATCTAGTCCACCTCCCTGCACAATGCAGGAAATTCACAAATACCTCCTCTCCACACACCCAGGAAGCCCTGCTCTATGCCCAAAAGAGGGCAAAACATCAACAACAACCCAACCCTCCAGGATCCCTGGCAAAATTGGTCTGGAAAAAATTGCTTCCTGACTCCAAAGTGGCAATCAGCATTTCCCTGGGCATGTAAAAAAGGGTCACATGAAATAATTACTGATGCAACCCTTCCTGCCCTCCTTCTGATCTGCCTAAGTTCACACAATCAGCATTGCTATCAGATGGCCATCTAACCTCTGTTTGAAAACCTCCAAAGAAGGAGAGCCCACCACTTCCCAAGGAAGCCTGTTCCACTGAAGAACTGTTCTGTCAGGAAGTTCTTCCTAATGTTTAGCTGAAAACTCTTTTGATTTAATTTCAACCCATTGGTTCTGGTCCAACCTTCTGGGCCAACAGAAAATAACTCTGCACCATCCTCTATATGACAGCCCTTCAAGTATTTGAAGATGGTTATCATATCATCTCTCAGTTGTCTCCTCTCCAGGCTAAACATACCCAGCTCCTTCAACTTTCCTCATAGGACTTGGTCTCCAGACCCCTCACCATTTTTGTTGTCCTCCTCTGGACATGTTCCAGTTTGTCTATATCCTTCTTAAATTGTGATGCCCAAAACTGAACACAATACTCTATAGGCTATCGCTATATGAGCAGTACTAGATAGACAGACACAGTACTTTAGGTGAGGTCTACCCAGAACAGATCATTTCACGTGATCTGGACACTATACTTCTGTTGATACAGCCCCAAATGGCATTTGCCTTTTTAGCTACCACATCACACTGCTGACTCATGTTCAGCATATGGTCTACTAAGACCCCTAGATCCTTTTCACACATACTACTGTCAAGACAAATCTCCCCCATCCTATAATTAAGCATTTGATTCTTCCTACTTAAATACAGAATTTTACATTTATCCCCACTGAAATCCATGTTAATTGTTTTAGCCCAGTTTTCCAGCCTGTCTAGATCATCCTGTATCCTGACTCAGTCTTCTACCACATTTGGTACCCCTCCCAATTTAGTATCATCTGCAAATTTAATAAGCATTCCCTCTATTCCTTCATCCAAATACTTTATAAAGATGTTGAACAAAACAGGTCCCAGGACAGATCCCTGAGGTACTCCACTTGTCACTCCTCTCCAAGGGGATGAGGAACCATTAACAAGCAATCACTCTTTGGGTGTGATGTGTCAACCAGTTACAGATCTACCTAACAGTAATAGGATCCAAATGACATTTTACCAATTTGTCAAAAAGAATATTATGTGAAACGTTATCAAAACCCTTACTGAAATCAAGATAAACTATTTTAGTGGCATTCCCCTGATCCAGCATGGTAGTAACTTTCTTGGAAAAAAAGATAAGGTTAGTCTGATATGACTTGTTCTTGAGAAACCCAAGGTGGCTTTTAGTAGTCACAGTCATCCTTTCTAAATGCTCAAGGACTGACTGACAGATGATTTGTTCTAAAACTTTCCCAGGTATCGACGTCAAGCTAATGGGTCGGTAGTTACCCGGATCCTCCTTTCCCCCCTTCTTGAAGATGGGGACATTCCCCTTCTTGAAGATGGACAGAGGCTCAGAAATTACACCTGCAAGTTCTTTTAGTACCCTTGGAAGCAATTCATTTGGCCCTGAAGATTTAGTTTTATTTAAAGAAATTATGTTTTTATGTACTTCCCTATGATGATCCTAGGCTGCAATTCCCATCCCTTATCATGTGTTCTATTTTTGCCATGCGGAGCACTATTTCCCTCGCAAAAGAAGAGTGAGGAAAAGTAGAGCAAAGTTTGAGTCCAGTGGCACCTCTAAAACCAACAAAGTTTTATTCAAAGTGTAAGCACTCGTGTGCAAAGCATACTTCTTCAGACAAATGGAATAAAATCTCCTCAAAAGTTACCTACAGAAAAAAGAGGGTGGGGGCAGCCGTTAGGAAGGCCCAATCAGAGCCATGATGCATATGCAGGGCTGCAATTGGATCATCTTGCATACTGGGTTCGACCCATGGAAAGTCCAGACTACGACGTAGTGATCAGCATTGGTTTACTGGGTACACAACCACAACCACCGGCCAAGATGGCCAGCTATATACAACTCCTAGGACACAATGAAAAAGTCCTATTGGCGGGTTTGAATTTCCCACCAGAGGACTAGTGGTGGTCTAGGATTCTTGGCCCCTATTGTTCCAAGAAGCCTAGCTCTGACTGTATGCCGCTGGTGCCCAGTGGCGGTCAGCGGACATAACAGATCAGGTGGCCAGTAAGATCAATGGATAGCAGCAAACTGGCACATAAATGCAAGAGTTAACAAAAAGATGTGAGAATGAAGCTAGAGTACAGCAGTTCCCCAAGACAAACCAAGCTCAACCCTGTGTACATGGGAGACCAGAGACTCAGCATGTGCATACTTCTTCACACAAATTGAAACAGATTTCCTCAAATATTACATCCAGGTGGGGGGGTTAGTTGTCAGGAAGAGCTGATTGAGTCAAGATGCATAAGTAACTGAGCAATAAATATAGTTAAGATTGGAATAACACACATAACATGTACATGTGTTTACATAGGACATGTAAATAGCATCAAGTTGACATACAGATAATAATACAGATAATAATGATGAGGAAAAGTAAGAACTGAGTTCTGTCCTCTCTTCATCACCTGTTACAATGTCACTTTCTTGTCCCAGCAATGGGCCTACCATGTTCTTGCTCTTTTTCTTACTTTGAACATAATAACAGAACCTTTTTTTGTTATTTTTGGCATCTCTTGCTAGTCTAAGCTCATACTGAGCTTTAGCTTTTGTAACACTCTCCCTACAATCACTGGTTATTTGTACTTGGTTATTTGTTATTCGTCCTTCGTTATAAGGTCCTGTTTCCATTTCCTAAACGATTCTTTTTTATTTCTCAATTTTTTAGAAAGCTGTTTATGGAGCCACCTTGGCTTCTTTAGGCTCCTCCCATTTTCCCTACTCAAAGGAATTGTTTGTGATTTTGCTTTCAATATTTTGCTTTTAAGAAACTCCCCTCTCCTTAATATTTCTGACCATGGGATTCTACCCAGCATAACTTTAAGTTTGTTAAGATTTGCTTTCCTGAAGTCCAACCTATATGTCTGACTACGTCCAATTCCCCAAAACTGTAAATTCCAAAATTATATGATCACCACTACGCAGGGTGCCCACAACTTTCACCTCGTCAACCAGTTCTTCCTGGTTGGTGAGAATCAAGTCCAAGATAGCAGATTCCCTAGTTTCCCTCCAACCTTCTGGAAAATGAAGTTGCCAGCAAGACAAATCAGGATTTTATTTGACCTTTCATTTTTAGCAGAGTTGGACTTTCAACAGATATCTGGGTAATTGAAATCTCCCATAACCACTATGTTGCATCTCTTTGAGAACTTTGTAATCTGTTTTAGGAGTGTCTCATCCAAGCGATCTGTCTTGGTCCCTACCATAATATCACTATTATTTCTTAATCCTTTTATTTTTAACCTAAAAACTCTCAACTGAACTTCCACACTCAAATTCATGTATCTCCTCACAAGTATATATTCCCTTTACATATAATGCTACTCCTCCCCCTTCTTTATTTGTCTATCCCTTTTAAACGTTGTACCTCTCAGTCCTAGTACTCCAATTGTGAGTGTCATCCCACCAAGTTTCAGTAATGCTTATTAAATCATAATCCCCTTCCTGTATTACAACTTCAAGTTCCTCCTGCTTATTTCCCATACTTTGCACATTAGTGTAGAGACATTGGAATCCAGTTTCCAGTTTCTTTGTTGCCAGCTTATTTTAGTTTTATTATGAGTGTATTTTGATTTTTGTAAACCAATTTGTAATGCAAGTGAAAAGTACTGAGTTCTCGGTGGCACTGATGAGGACAAAATTGGAGTAGTGATTAGCTCAAGTTTATTTAGAGAGAACAAGCATGCCTTAACCAACCACAGGGCCAACATATATATATACCCAGGACACACCCTAGGTCCCACCTATGATCCTATTGGAGGGTTTGAATTTCCTGCCTAGGTCTTATTGGAGGATCAGTGGGACTCCTGGATCCTTGGCTCCTATTGTTCTAGGAGCCAAGCTCTGGGCTCTTTGCACTGATGCCTAGTGGTGGTCAGTGGATACAACAGCAAGATATCTTAAACTTTGGAATGGGCCAACCTGTTGCTTTTGTGAACACTTCCAAGAAGTCACCATACTTAACTTTGCTGCAGAAGTGAGGACCTTTTTGCATAGGTATATGTATGTATATTCCTAAATGCATGGCTTATTGCTGAACATGTGGATTGCCTGCTTCTCACAAGTATTGACTTGGATCCTATACCTTTGTCTGCACACACTTCTCTCTGGGTGTTGCAGAGGCTGTCCTTCATTGAGGAACTTGTTTCCTCTGGTGCTAGGCATTTCTGCTTGCCCCAGTGTGTTTCAAGGAGCCCCAAAGTGCCTGGCATGAGAGGAATACACCATGCAGTGGATTCTGGATAGAAACATATATGAAGCAAAGATATAGGATTGAGGCCATTGTTTTTAAAAGGATATGGAAACTGATGATTTGGTGGCTTTTGTTTTTTTTACTCACAACAGACAATTTCACACTTAAAAGTCATCAAGGCTGTCATCATCAAGTGATAAATGTGGCACTAATGCTGAGATTATGTATAATTCGTGACAATATGCTTAACATGTACTAGTACAAAAAGTGACTGGCATAACTGTTAGAAGTGGGAGGTGAAGGAACATTTCAAAGTCAGACCCTCATGCCATATGCAGACACTGAAGAAATATTGTTTGTTGCTTGCTTGTTGCCTAGTATTTTCTCCCTCCTTCCTCCTTATCATTTTGATTACTTCTAGTATTGTAATTTACTGGTAATAAAATTACAGAATAATTTCTTTGAATATTTTACCACAAAAAAGTTCTGTCCCTTGCTGGAAGACCACTTGGGAACCATAAGAAAGCTATTGTACTCTCCTTGGTTGAAGAGTGGTGCATAAATAATTAAAAAACCCCCAAAAACTCTTGCTAGCTGAATCACCAATGAATGAGGTAGATATAACAGGCTTGTTCTCATCTTCATCCTGTCCAGCTTCACAAAGTGATTTTGAGGGCCTCTCACACTGGTGCAGCCTTCATTTTCACTGATTAAAAGTCTCAAGAGGTTCGAACTGACTACTCAGTTGAGGAATCTGAGATCAGAAAGTAAAGTGCTGCAGTCATGTCCCTAAATTGGCAACAAATCAGACTTTTAAACGAAACAATATGGCATGTTCTTCTCATTGCTTGCTTTGTGAGGAAAGATTGGGGGGAAGATATAGAAAGAGGACATGCACTTCAGTATCTTTTCTCAGAAAGAAAGAATCAGCATTTATGATGATATGGGTGTTACACAAGCAACAGGGATTGATAAATTAGCTATGTTCTAAGCAAAACAAATCACACACTGTTTCTTCTGTGGTTCGAGAGATAACTTTTAAGAAATAAATGATGAGTGCTCAAAACATTATTTTTGAAATAGAGCTCTTGTTTAAAACTTCTGACTTTTGATATGGCTTTTGACAAGCTGCATCTTTTTGAGTTTATTCTTATTAGAATTCTGTTACACACATTCCCTTTTACTGATAAATTAAAGCCAGCAACTATTTTGTTTGTAATATATTTAATTTTTATTCACTTTCCCCACTTCAGCTTATTTACATTGTAGGTACTAAATGTATTTTATGAGCACAGGACTCAACTATACAAATTAGACTATAGTGAATTTCCTTCATGCCATTCTTAACCAAAATAGATAACAGGGAATAATAATTTTTAAAAACCCAGGTTCTTCTGCAGCAGTACATCTAGATGAAGATCCCAGATACAAAAATAGTAAATAAATAGTAAATAAAATAGTAAAATAGTAAATAAATGTTAACTCATCTTTGCTTCTATATACCAGTTGCTTATAACAGAACAATTTCCAGTCCATTGGTACTTGGACAAAGTAGGCACCCTGTAGTTGTGCCAAATTCCACTAGAAGTGAACCTCTTGATATTTGGAAATATTACATATGCTTATACTGGAAGCCTGTTTGGTGAAGTGGTTAAGAGCAATGGACTTTAATCTGGAGAACTGGGTTTGATTCCCCACTCCTCCACATACAGCCAGTTGGGTTACCTTGGGTCAGTCACAGTTCTCTAAGAGCTGTTCTCTCAGAGCTCTCAGCCCCACCTACCTTACAGGGTGTCTGTTGTGGGGAGAGGAAGGGAAAGAGATGATAAGCCACTCTGAGTGAAGGGCAGGATATAAATCCAACTCTTTTTATTATTATCATTAATATACCATATTTTTCGCTCCATAAGACGCACTTTTCCTCCCCCAAAAAGTGGGGGGGAAAGTGTGTGCGTCTTATGGAGTGAATATGGAGCTTTTCTTACCTGTAACAGGGCTCTTTCTGCAGCAGGAACGCAGGGGAACGCCATTCAGGCTGGCATCCCAGCCTTCCCCACCCCTCCCGGCTGGGCCTGAGCTGTTAAGACTTAAAAGGGAAACGGCAGGAAAAACCCCACCAGGCTAAGTTCTTTCCCTTTAAGTTCTTTTCCCCTTTAAAACAGCCAGCAGCAGAAAGCCCCGCCCACAGATTAAGCTCCGTGGCTACTTTGCACAGAAAGGCCTGGCTTTGCATGGCATGCCGACATCTCTCTTCTTTCCTTTCTCTATCTTTCTTCCTTCCTTCCTTCCTTTCCTTTTTTCTGTCTGTCTGTCTGTCTTTCTGTCTCTCTCTCTGTCCCCACCTTTCTTTCTTCCTTTCTCTTTCTCTCTCTCTCTCTCCTCCTCCTTCCTTCCTTTATCTCTCTCTCTGTCTCTCTTTCTGTTTCATTTTTTCCTGTTTTCCTCCTCTAAAAACAAGGTGCGTCTTATGATCAGGTGCGTCTTATGGAGCGAAAAATACGGTATCTAATTTTCAACATGGCCAAATCTGTGGACATGTAAATAAACAAAAAACACAAATATTTCTATAAACCTGAAAAAAGCCCCGGGTTTGCAGAAAAAAAATCTGAAATCTAACAAACAAACAAACAAACATTATGGGTTAGCCCCCCAATAATAGAAAGAGAGTCTATAGCTCTAAGAAATAAATGCTCTTTGTTGCTAGGCAACCACAACAGTACTGCCAGTTGAAGCTTTGGTTTCTGTCAATAAAAGGTAGGAGAAGGGGGCAGGGATCTTTCCAGGGCTGTTCTAACCATTGAGGGAGAATGCACTGGGGCCATGCCCACCAGCAACCACCCAACTTTCATGACTCATCCAGGTCTAACTGCTCACTGCTGTTCAACAGCAGCTGGTTTGCAGACAAGGACTTGGAAGCTCCTGGTTTTAAAACCCACTCTCTCATGGAATGTTGCTGGCTGACCTTGAGCCAGTCACATACTCCCATTCTAACTGACAAACTAACAGGCTTTTTGTGAAGATAAAATGGAAAATAATGATATAAGTCATTTCAGGTCCACATTATAGAGAAAGGTGGAGTATAAATGCAGCTAATAAGAACACCTGAAGATGGGGGTGGAGAAAAAAAAGTAAGTTGGTTGGTGAGTAGGAAGGAGTGGAGTAGGCAGGGAATAGTGAGGATATGGAACTGCAAGGAGGAGGGAAAGCAAAAATACTGAAAGGAAAGTGAGGTGCCCCTTAAAAGTTTTTGTGGATTCCCCACCATACAACTTGGCTTGCAACTCAGCCAGACTTTCTCAGGGAGAGAATTTCAGGGACAAGAAAGCAGGGAAAACTGAAGGCAGGAGGAGTTAAAGGTGGGCTGATGAGTGGGAAGGCAAGAAGAAGGCAGGAAAAGATGAAAGGCTAGGAGGGCTTTCAGATAAGGGAAAGAGAAAATAGTGGGGGGAAGGGGAAATGAGATGCTCCCCAAAAGTACCTGTGGATCCTCTGTTTATTATTAGTCTATGTAAATCAGTTGCTGTTATCAAGAAGATATTGTGCAGATGCAAAGTCTATTTTGGAAAGACTAGTTGGGATGATGTTATATTTTCATCTGCTCCACACCAAGGAACTGCAGTGGTCAGTAACTTGAATGTATATACATACTGTGTATATCATGCAGCATTTGGGGAAATTAAAGAAACTCGCACATTGAAAACAGAAGATTCTAGATTCAATAACTAGCTAAACTTCTACCTAAAGACTTTAAAATTTTTATTTTACTTAATTTACTCTGGTTAGAATAGTCTGTATATTATTTGGGTTCCTCCAAACTATACTGACATGTTCGTAACAACTGGTATGCCTCAGAGTTGTCAAATATGTTCAAGAGAAGCCAGACACTGAGACTGGTTACTTTGAAATCAGTATTATTGCCACAGGTCATTATTGTGCCAAAATATTCCATTATTTTGGTCTGCTAATTTTGAATTCTTCTTTAAAATAGGGGATTTGTCCTTCCTGATGAAATCACAAAGGATGCCGATAAGATTTTTTGGACAGTGAAACAGATTTAAGAGTTGTAATCATATGATGTAGATATGCAACATTATGGGTAGTTAAAAAACACAAAATTCAGGCTAGTCTCATGGAGAGACTATTGGTTGCAATTCATGCATTCTCCTTTTTAGATAGCCCTCAAAATGCCTGATTTTCATCATAATCTGGGAAGGTAACAGACTCAATCACTGGAAGTAACTATTTTGTATTTATGGCAGATTCCTAAATGTGGTGATGGTGGGGATTTCTGTTTGTGGGATGCTATTTATCAAGGAATACACACATATTTGCCAATATAAGATTTGTCAAGGTGGTTTCTAAATGTATCTACATCCCATATGTTTATTTCCAGGGGGGTTCAAAACCTACAGTTTATAGGGTGAGATGTTTAAACTTTATGTGAATGAAAGCATGCCTCCAATCTTTGACACACACTACTCAAGGCCAGTGTATACACAGTTTAGAGTGCACTTTTAAAAATGCCACTCAGGTAGCAGAGGCATTATGAGAGGGCAAAAATATTATGAGAGTTCCCACTGCTCATTAGAAAAACAAGCTGAACATTCCAATGTAACCTTGAAACCTTGGCCATTTAAATTTGTCACTCAGTCTCTTTATATTGGTCTTCAAGCTGTGATCTACTTTGGTGACTCACAAATGTTTTTGGTGCTTTCCTGTATCTCGTGAATAGTAGCTTTTCATTTGACAGGTTCTAGCTGAGCTTCACAGTTCCTTTTTCAGACCTAACAGATGGCATTAGGAAGAAATTTGCAACATCAGAGAAGAAAAAAGGAGCTGGTCTGTTTGAATGCAAGCCTTGATCTTTGGAAAATGTCATTCTGATTTTTATTCTTCTAAAGGGATCCACAGTACACATGAGTATAATTTGCTGGCTGTTATGTTTTCTTATTGAGTTATGCATAGCTTTGTCGGGGTTCTGGTATTGCAATCCCCTCATTCTTATTGGCTGCTGAATAAAGACTTCTCATTGGTTCTGAAGCCAATCCAGGGAACCAATCACGGAGCCCTGCTTAGGTCCAATGAAATTGAGTCTTCATAGTTACATTGTATATAGTTATTTGCTGGAACACTATAAGTTGAGTGCCGCTCTTGCCAGAGCTGTCCCTGAGCTGAACAATGTTTTGAATAAAAGCCTGTATTTGATTTATCGTCTCCTGACTCAATACTTAATACTGGCCTTTAACAACAACTAATTAACAGTTACACTTGTGAAGAAACTTAAACATGAATAAATGTGCAGAGCGTCTTGGTTGCTTAATAGGATGATCTAGACAATCTTTTTTTAGTTCAAGAATGGGATCCTGACATTTCCCCCCACAAACATCTTGCCTGCTTGTGGTTGTGTGTCCCTGGCTCCAACTGGATAGTACTTGTGTGATTAATGGCTACCAGTGAATTATTAATTTATCATTAACAACTATTAACATTATTTGTTACTGTTATTAAACTTAAAATGTTAATATTACTAATGGTATTAAACTAAAATTGCATACAGAAACAATAACAATAAAAATGAATGGAGAAAATAATGTATTTACCTATTTAGAATATTTCTGTGCTACATCTGGGTAAAAAAGGGTGCTTGGCTGGGCTTCTGAAACAAAGTAAAGTAGGTTGCCAGGCGAGCCTCAAGGGAGAAGATGTTCCAAAGGCAAGGTACCACTACAGAAAATACCCCATTTGTTAATCACCTCACCTGCGAAGGCAGGGGCACAGAAAGCAGGGCTTGAAAAGCAGATCTTAAATGGCAGCCTGGCTAGTACAGGCGGAGATGATCCTTCAGGGATAAATAATAAATATTGAATCACTTTGAAATAATATTGAATCATAGATAACATTTCTTGCTTTATATCTTCAGGTCTACCCAGGGGTCATTTCGTAGAAAAAGAGGTGCAGGAGCTCATTAGCATAACTCATTTGCATAACTCATTTGCATATGCCACACCCCCTAACATACTGGAAGTGTGTCAGAAAGCAACACCCACCCCTCAGGCTCCACTCCACAGGTGAGTGAAACTGACCTGCTTTTCCTCCATTCCCTTCCCCATCCAATACTTTGTGCGATAAAAATAAGCGTAAAGAACACACCCTCATTCTCTTCCTGCTCCCTTGAAACCACTAGGTTTCAAGTAGACTTGAGATACCCAGGACATGTGCACCACCCATCCCTTCCCCTTCCCCTCCCCACAACAAGACACCCTGTGAGGTAGGTGGGGCTGAGAGAGGTCTTTTGAGAACCGCTCATGAGAGAACAGCTCTGAGAGAACTTGTGACTGGCCCAAGGTCACACCAGCAGCTGCATGTGGAGGAGTGGGGAATCAAACCCGGTCCTCCCAAATTAGGGTCCAACTCCTGACCACTACACCAAACTGATAAGGTGGAAGCTGCTGAAGGGTTGGTGAAATTTCTCCAGTACTTATGTGCTATGTGCCCAGATAAAAAATGGTATACTTAGAAAATTTATATGCCACCTTGAGCAAGTCTCTGGAAAAGCAGCACACAGTCATAAAAGGAACAATGATAAAATTATCAATATTAAAACAAAACATTAAAAACAATAAAGACCCTAGCAGGGCTTTCCCCGGGGTGCTGCGCCTCTGCACTGCTCGGGGAAGCTGAGGAGGGGGTGGGGCTTGGTCATGTGCCCGCCCCCTAAGCTCCTCACTCCCGGAGCTGCACTCCTGTGCGCTCCTGCTCCAACGGACCGCTGGGTCTACCTAAGTTTCAATAATTCATACAATGAGACCAAGTTTCAAAAAAAGAATTAGGACCAAACACATGATACATTTGTTCACTAGATGATACTGGGTTTCCTGAGCCCAGTGTTTTCTCTGCAGTCATATATCAGCTTCAAGAATCCCACTGTAAAGATCTGAGGAAGCCTTTTTCATCTTGAACTGCTGCTTGCAGGGGAGGGGCTCCTGCCTCCCCATGCCATTTTCTGACACTAAAACACACACCCAGGGGATTTATTTACATAACTTTGGAGGGCTTCTGAAACTGGCATGGGGGGAAGCAGGAGCCCCTCCTCTCCCCCCAGGCAGCAGTTCAACCCTCTGATCTTTACAATAACATACCTATTGTTGATATGTGACTGCAAGGAAAACAAGCTGGGTGCAGGAAACCCAAAGTCATCTAGTGAACAAACATATATTTCCATCTCAGACCTGCCTAAAACAGCAGTTCTCAGTCTTTGATCTGGATACTCCAAGAGGACAAGCCTCTCTTACTGCCATTCTAATAGCACTAAAACAAAGCCCTCTCTTTCCTGGCCTAGGAATGGGGGCATGTACTGTCCCACTGAAGTGTAGGGGAGAGTTCCATGTATTCAAAGGGTGGGAGCTCCTAGAGCCACCAGCACCCACAGTCACCTAGCTTCCAGTTCCATGAAGGTCCAAGAACCCCCCCCCCCCCCGAAATTAAAATAGAGATCTTGAGCTTGCTAAAGTTTGAAAACTGCTGCTCTAAAACATTAAGCACTGCTGTTAAAGCCGTTTGCCACATATTTTTGAACCATTCATCTGAGCTGAGGAGCAAACTGTTTTTTTCTTGTTAATTGTAGTATGGGTTCACCATTGCCCTGCCAACTAATGATCTATGTTTAGCTCCCACTTCACCCTCTAGAAAGTGCAAACAAAACTGGGAATGGATTGCATAAAATTTCATAACCAATAATGTTATGCCAGAAGGTTTTCAACATAGGCAAGAAAGTTGCCATCTCCAAGTAAACATCTCCAACAATTTTCTGAGCTGTTGGAACATATTTCAGTTTATTTTAGAATTGATTTATTTAAAACAATCTCACACCTCTCAGTACATACACTTCCAAGGTGGCTGTCAATCTCTTCAAAAAATTATCAATAAAACTACTAAGCCGAATAAAAAGTAAAAGGAGCAGCCACAAAATAAAACAATACAACAGTAAGAACACTGTTCAAAAAGCTCTTGAAAAACCTATAGCTGGAAAGCTAGTTAAGAAACATGTGCAATTTTTAAAAAAAAGATAATTGAACTGACCAAGATCTAAACAACCAAAACCCTGGGGAAACCCTGGTTGAAACACAGCCTGGTTGAAACCGCTGGCTGAGACTGAATCCTGCTAAAATTGAAGTTCTGTGGCTGGGTAGGGAAGATTCAGGTTTGAGGTGCCAACTCCTGGTTCTTCACAGTGTGTCCCTAATACCAGCACCAGCTGTCAAGAGTCTGGGTATGGTTCTGGATGCCTCCCTATTGATGGATGCCCAGATCACAGATGTTGCCAGACAGGCATTTTTCCAACTACATCAGTCATGCAACTGACCCTTTTCCTGTCTCACCCCGACCTAGCCACAGTAATCCATGCAATGGTCACCTCCAAATTAGACAACTGTAACTTGCTTTATACAGGGCTGCCCTTGAGACTGACCCAGAAACTCCAGCTGGTCTAGAACATGGTGGCACAGGTCTATACTGGAACCCTGCGAATGGCACATATTCAACCAGTGCTGCAACAGCTGTACTGGCTCCAGGTGGAGCACTGGATCAGATTCAGGGTTTTGGTATTAACCTTTAAGGCCCTAAATGGCCTGGGACCCAAGTATCTTCAGGACTGCCTCTCCTGGTATACCCTTTGAAGAGCACTGCACTCTGCAGAGAAGAACTTGCTGGTGATTCCTGGCCTGAAGGATATCTGGCTTTCCTCAACCAATGTAGGGGAACTCTCTGCTGAATAACATCTGTGCTCTGCAGGACTTAATGCAGTTCTGCAGGGCTTGTAAGGCAGAGATGTTCCACCAGACTTTTGGTTGAGGACAGCAATGGTTTCCACTTTGTCTGGCACTGTTTCTGCCCCCCCCCCCCCCCGGGCAGTGGTGAAATTTGGAGTTTTAATGCCATCCAGTAAATGTTCATTGCTGTATTTTATTTTATTGTTTTTAATTGTTGATTAATTTATGAATGTGCTTTTATTGTGGCATACTGCCCTGAGCTACAAACTACAGCTCTTTTGCATTCCCAAGATAAAGGAACTTCACAAACAACAGCTTAGAATGTCTTTTCTTCAAACTTGATGTCAGAATATAGATCATAAATAAGACTGAGGTTGTTGATAGAAATTACCTTTAACTTGTAGATTGCTAGGAATTATCTTTAACTTGTAGGTAAGTTATTCTCACTTCTTGACTCATCTGATCTGTCCTCACAGATCAACACTTCTGTAGCCCCAAGTTCGGCTTAATTTAAGCAAGACGCCGTAAGGACAGATCTGCTATTCTAAAAAGTCAGTTCTGACATTACAATTATTTTATAATACCCCAGCCCACCTTTTTTATTTATTTACTTCACTTGTAGTCTGTGTTCCTCATTGAGAGTGAAGGTGAATTACATAGTTAAAAACAATTCATAGGAAGAGAATAAAACATACAGCCAAACTGGTTGCTTATTTGTTTCTTGCTACTAGTTCCTACCTTTAAAGACCTTTGTGCTCTGGGATCTACAGACTTAAAGGACATCTATCCCCATAGGAACACATGTACCATCTTCAGTCACTTCAGAAGATTTTGTTAGTTGTGCTCCTTGCCCCAGACAAGATGTCTGCATCATCTGGAAAATTCTACATTCTTTTCATATCTACTCTTTCACTCTGGAATGCCCTCCTGAAGGAGAAGCAAAGGGCTCCTTAGCTGTCTTTCAGAAGGACTGTAAAATCTTATTGCCCAGGCCTTCTCAGATTGGTCCTGAGGGATTGCTATTTGTTTGTCCACTGGAATGTGATTTTTTTTTTAATGTTCTCTTGTAGTTTTCCCATTGTTTTGTGGTGAATTGGTTTCCGTTTTTGATGTTGTAAGCTTCCCTAAAATTATGGGTGGGTATTAATGTGTAAAAATAAATAAATACTTTAAAGTGTTTGATCTTAAAAACTGAGATGTGACCTAAGGAAGTAAGTGCAGACATATAGAACCCAATCTGTTTAGGACTTTTTAGTCCATGAAACTGAGTGCGCTATTGGGAGCCCAAAGTTGTAGTGTATATGTCTCTGGTGGGGTGGGCATTCTCCCCAGAAAATGAACTGCTGAATTTTGTGCATGAACTGTGTTTCTTGGGACTCTTTAAGAGAGCCTCTAATTCAGCCAATGTTGACTACAGCCATGTAAAGGCATAAGGAATTATAACTGTATCTCAATCACAGAAGAAAAAAAGAATTACACTCCTCCATGGGAGTAAGATATTGAAAGTCACTCTTAACTATTATGCCACTGCTGGCCCATTTAGACGAAGAGAAGAAGAGACGAGATTGGATTTATACCCCACCCTTCACTACCCAAGGGAGTCTCAGGCCGAGGACAGACTGGCAATCTGGCCCGCTCTGCCTTTGCTTCTAAAGCGGAGGCAGAGAGGGCGTCCAGATTGCAACAGCTGTCCCCCGTCGGCAGGCCGCACTTACCCGCATGCGGGGCGCTTTCCACGCGCTGCAGCCGGAAACCTCTTGGAACTCTTTTCCGGCCGTCTGGGCGCATGTCCCTGCCGCTTCCTGGCAGTGTGGACGCGTCACAGAGCGGGTAAGCTATGCGCTGCTCGCCACCCCAGTGGAGGCTCCAGGGGGTGGTGGAGGAAGAGTGGATGCGCCGGTCCACCTCCTTTCAGGTGAGGTCCCGCAGCACTGGAGCCAGTGCAAATGGGCAGCCATGGGACGGGTTGGCCCCGGGGCTTTTTCGCCCGCTTGCACTGTGCTCCAGTTTGCCAGTCTGTCTTCGGCCTCAGAGTGGCTTACAAACTCCTTTCCCTTCCCCTCCCCACAACACACACCCTGTGAGGTAGGTGGGGCTGAGAGAGCTCTGAGACAACTGTCCTTGAGAGAACAACTGGTACAGAGCTATGGCTTGCCCAAGGTCATCCAGCAGGTGCAAGTGGAGGAGTGAGGAATCAAACCCGGTTCTCCCAGATTAAAGTCTGTGCACTTAACCACTACACCAAACTGGCTTTTATAAATGTTCTCAGATTCTTGTGGGTGTTTTTGTACCATAGGCTCTGCATGTGAGCACCATAATTTTTGTTGATACACAACTACATATTTCTTACTGCAAATGCTAAACTACATTCCAAAAATTATTTGCTACTTTGTTTTCATTGAAAAACCCCACTGTAAATGTCCTTTTTATATTAAGATGGCTTCCCTCCATTATGAAGCATGGATTTCTTGTCAAGTGTGAATAGTGTATACTGTATGGAAGGTTGTTTGGGCCCAAGATGTATTGCTAAATGTGACGCAGGCTTTCTGTGGTGACAAGAAAGACACAAGGTACAAAACTATTTATATTGCTCAATTTAGGGCCAGGAGAGCTTTCAAAGAAAGTCAAAGGTTTCATGTCCATTTTGAATATCTTAGTTTAAAATGATACTGTACTTGAGACCCAAACTGAAACCAAAGCAGTGAGACTTAAATGCAATGGACAACAAAGTCAAATAAAATGAATATAGTAAGCCACAAGCAAAAGGAGAAGACAAATGAGAATCATATGTTAAATATCTAGAAGCATAGAGTTGTTTAGTCTAACATGGATTGCCTGGGATTTCAATGCTCATTCAAGTATATTTCAAAACCAACACATAGCATTGCCAGAATTCAAGTGTTCTTTTTCCTAGGTCGTGCCTATTGATCAGGTCATACTAACAAGACCAGTCTCCTGTCCATAATGGTCAGCTATTTACATGAAGTTTTTAAAAAACTGAGCCATTCTACATTTGTTTATGATTTTAGAGAAACCACAGGCACTTGGAGTTAACTTGAAGGGACTTCATGAAGCAAAAAATGTTAACACAATTGTGCTTTTCATATTATATATGGAACTATGGTTGGTGAGGTTTTTACCACTATTGATTAAGTTTTAATGGAACTTGTACCAAAGTCTTTTAGAATTGCACTTGTGATCAATGCTCCCTCTAAGCTGTGGAGTCTTGTGAGCAAAAATTATATTTTGTGAGCTACTGGCATTAAAGTTGTGAGTGAGCAATTTAACTATTGCATAAATTAGTGTGCTCTGGAGCCATCCTTCTTGAACTAAGACAAAAATGTATGAGCCGAAGGCTAAAAAAATGTGAGCTAGCTCACACTAATTCAGTGTAGAGAGAACACTGCTTGTGAACAATTTCCTTACATGTTTGTAAGTATGTAGGCAGGGGACTCCCTTGGTTTTTGCTTGCAGAGTACTTCCTTAGCAGCATTTAAGGGCATGAAGTAAACATAAAAATAAGTGTTTGTGCATATTTTGTACAGCTAGAAAGTTGGATCCAGTCAGATATTCTTGAATAGTGCTGCTTATCAGTTCAAAAGGAGGAAGAGTCCAATCTCTAGCAGAGATGTACAAATATGACCCTTTTCTATTTCTTTTATTTTTATGTATTGTTGCTGCGAGCCTTTCTGTTTAGCCCATTGTCACAGCTGGTGTTCCCAATTAGTTTGTTTATTTTATGCTAGTTATATATAGTTGATATATTTCACTCATATGTAGCTGATGTTTATACAATGCTGAATAATGCAAATATTTTGTAAGGAAAAATTGTCCTAGAAAACAGAATACAGCACTAATTCATTCACTGGTTTGATTTACACATTTGAGTAGCAACATAAAGAAGTAAAATTGTGATTTGAACCAGTACAGGTTTATTATTTATTACATTCAACTTTTAAATTCATTGCCTGGAGGTACAACAGCAGCTGCAGTTTAAAGTACTCCACAACTTCACTCTTCATTATCTTTCTGAGAGGTACATGACTGCCAATAAGAAGACACAAACTTCAAAATGTCACTCATGTGAATTAAGCATTTTTGAAACACATTATCTCTTGCTGGAAGTCTCTCACAGCTACCCCCTCCATGGTACAACCTCACTCTTTCATGAAATCTCTCTTCAAAACCCATATTCAAATATTTCTTAAGCTTTTAGTCTTATTCCCCCTTTAAGACTGGGTTGCAGACTGGCCTGGAGAAAAATGCCCTCTCTCTAATGAAGGTTTAATATGTGGAAATAGGCAACTGAAGTTTTCATTGCATGGAGGTACATAACATCACCTGCTAAGTTACACCCTATTAAACCTCAATTAAAAGGACAGGACATTTTTCTCCAGGCCAGCTGGCAAACTGATTGTATGTTAATCGTACAAAACTCTTTTCTGCCCTGTGATAATTGTGGCTCATCTAGATTTGCTGAGTTTTTTTGCCTACAGCAGCTCTGAATTTGGAGTAAGAACTACAGTCTACATTATAGGGCTATACACACCCACATGGATTTTTTTTTTAAAAAAAAACCCATCTACTTTAAACTTCTCCAGAGTCTTCTCAAGTAAATATAGTAAATTATTTTCCTACTGAACAGTGGTACATGGCAAACAGTGAAAAAAGAAGGAAGCATAGTGGTCATCAAGAGGACTACCATCAGATAAGAACAGTAAGGAAAACTTGCAGGAATAGGCAGATATTCCACTAGCTTCTGTCATCACTAATCAGTTAAGAAAACCATACAGATAACACTGTGACACAAATGACATTTGATAAAAATTATATTACTTTTCCAAAATAGCAATTTGTTCAACCTACTTAACTTTACAATATTACAAAATTACAATATTACAATGAGCACCCGGTTTAAATTCATTTCCACAGTGGTCTTCCTCAGGAGTAATTCATTATTGTATTTTGTAAGGAGGTGTCAGCTTCTTGATCCAGTTCAAAAATATATAGGAGCAAACTTCTTAGTTTTTTCAAAGTATCCTGGAAAAACCATGGTAATTAATAAAGCAACATGAAGCTGAATGGAACCCAATCATTATGAACTATAATGTATTATTATTTATATATTTATTATAACTTACTTATGGTTCCTTTATGAGTGTTTATATTGGGAGCTAGCCAATGCTCTCTGGGTGCATAAAGCCTCCTCATGCTGGCTGATGCTCTCCATAACAATCCATTATTCTGTAGTAGCAAACCAATCCTATCATTTTCCCCAGCAATAAGCCTTCAATGTTCTGGCTGGCAAATGCTTACTACATTGAAATGAACCCTAACTCTATAAAGGTTGTTCTAATTAATCCCATACAGCTGCATGTTGAACAACTCCTTCTTAAAGTTACATGACATATATTGGGTTGCAACCTCTTAGTATATTTCCTATGAATTTATGCAACCTGCAGCTGAATGAAACTGATAATTTAGAACTTTGTATTTAATGCATAATATATAACTTATAATTATTTAGTATATAACTACTAATCCCATTGTGAGTGTTTCTATAGGGAACTAACCAATACACTCTAGGTGCATAAAGCCTCCCCATTGTTGCTGGCTAATACTCTCCGTACACACTATTTCATTATTTTGCAGTAGCAGACCAATCCTATATTCTCCCCGGCTAAAAAGCCTTCAATTTTCAAATGGCTGGCAAATGCTCTCTACACTAAACAGAATCAGACTTAATAGTTCCATACAGCTGCAAGTTGAACATTTCCTTCTTGAAGTTACATAACTTTTAACACAAGTATAACAGGCTATAACCTCTAAATATTACCTTATTATCAATGTAATTAAATATATTAATACTGTTGACTTCATTTAGTCTACATCCCCAATAGAATCATAACAAGCTAAAAAGCGGGGATCACAGGTATTAGACAAGAAAACCACACAGATAAAGTATGGCAGCAGATGTCAATTCTTGCCTGGCGGTGCGCCCGGCGTCTGGTGCCCGGGAGGTGTTTATCTGTGTTATCTGTGTGGTTTTTTGGTCTAATACCTGTGACCCCCGCTTTTTAGCTTGTTATCACTAATCAGTTAACATACTTGGTTAAATTGTGCTGCTTCCCCCCTCAGTATGATATCCTTGTTAGGACCAAACAAGTTGTCACAAAACAGAAGTCTGTATATCAATACAAAACAGAAGTGGGTGGTCGAGTTTACATTTCTAGGTATGATAGAACAGCAAATTTGTAACATTCCTTAAATGGAAGCCAGGAGGTGTTGTGGGGCTGTTGGCATTTATACTTTCAAACAAGAGTGGCCATTTTGTGCTTATCTTGTCTGTACAGCTTATGTTTGGGCCTTTATTCCATTACACCAGGTTTTAACCCATCAGTGTACACTGGCTGTGCATCCCTGCTAACATAACATAAATGTCTTCTGTGATCTGTGATCTAGGAAAGTACATATTGGTGTAGATCAGCCTCCTTTCTGCTTAAACAGCACAAGCAGCACTTGGATGGGGTAACTAATATTTCCTGTATTTGTCTTTATATATACACTGTGTCAATTCAGTTGTTTTTTATTTATGGCTGACTTTGTTAGATACCCTCTATTATTTCCCCACATTTGATTTCTTTGCTTGCTAAACATTAGTGGTGTCAAATGATCCCTCCCTCTGTTTTTCACACTGCTTTAGTCAAAAGCTCGTGTTTTCAGCCAAGTGGAACTGCCATAACATTCTTGCAGGAGGAATGCACAGTTAGTAACCCACTAATTTTAGGGTGGAACTATTTCTGGAAATGTTGTGTGTTTAACTGCTGAAGAACCACTTATTCTGCAAGTACATACACAGGAACTAGAACTCTGATTCACACTTGAGGGGGGGAATGGGGAAAAGCCCTAGGTAAACTGGCCTTATTGAGATTCTTTTTTGAAATAATAAATATTTTGTTCAGCAAAAAAAAGCTGGATACAAAACTTTATCTTAAATTCTATAAACCAGTCATATAGATGTTATTTTGTTCAATTCTCCACGCCATTGATCAAACTTTTTATCAGGCAACACACAGGTTAGTTTACTCAGCTGTACATATTCCTTTAGTTTTTCCAACCGCTCCTCTTTATTTTGAGTTTGTTTCTTTTCCTTGAGATTCTTATATATAGTTTATTCTTATAAGCTGGTAATAGTAACCTTATAGTCATAAATGTGGCAAAATGATTTTAACACTAGCTTGACAAATTTCATTACAGTTCCACTCATCTGTCTGAACTTGTCTCAAACAAGAAAACAAAATGACATAGGACACTTTCACATGGCTACCTTTCCCAAATTTTTCTGAATTGTTGTATCATCTTTCTCTGAAGCCAGGGAGATTTCAGACAACATTTCTTGTTAAGACAAAGTCAGACAGGTGAATGGGCTTCTAATACAATTGTATTTATTACATTCATAAAAATGAAAGATTCAGAACTACAGACAATTTCATTTATTTAGGAAGAAAGCTAGACTTCTACAGGTGTACTTGAAAAATAATTGATTGGCTGGGAGAGCACTCCTAATTTCTTGCAAGGATTCATTCGTAAGGGGGAAATGTTGTTGTCTGGAACATCAGGAGAATCAAAGCAAAACAAGCTGCCTGCTGCTGCTGCTGGTAAGTGCCTAAACACACACACACACACACACACACACCCCAACTGAAATAAAGATTGTTGTTTA
Source organism: Lepidodactylus listeri (assembly GCA_029233225.1). NCBI lineage: Eukaryota > Metazoa > Chordata > Lepidosauria > Squamata > Gekkonidae > Lepidodactylus > Lepidodactylus listeri. The sequence continues at coordinate 107,605,443 of JARCFY010000001.1, read as the reverse complement.
TATTTTTGATGTATGCTCCTATAGACTACCAAGGAATCAAATAAAATGGGTTTCATGCTGTAGTCACTAAAAACTGATACTGTAGCACCTATATTGCATATGAAGGTAGTCATCAGGTTGTAGCTGTCAATGAGCCACAGCTCTCTGATCTGGTTGTCATGCTACTCAGGACTGCACCACCTTTTTCTTTCAGGTCATGAGAGGAGCCCCAAACCACATGGGATAGCCCATACTGCTCCTCTTCCCAACAGCAATGTTGAGTATAGAGCTGATACTGGTATAGAGAGGAGTCAAAGGTATAGAGAGGAGTCAGATCATTTATCCCAAATGATTTCACATATCAAGCAGTATATGAAGGAATGGCTCTATAAGTGGCTTCAGTTGTCACAGATTTCTCAGCTGATGTGGGAGGTTCCACTGGGCCAACCCATCTGGTCACATTAAACTGTCTTTTGAGTTAACTTGTGGGCCCTTCAAGGTCAGTATTGTGTGCTCCGTCTGGCTGTGACTCTCCAGGATCTCAGAGAGAGGTTTTTCACATCGCCTACTACCTGATCCAATTAAATGGAGATTCTGGTGGTTGAACTGGGACCTTCTGCATATAAAACAGATGTTCTGCCATTGAGCCACAACTTCTGAGTTGCTGAAGGAAGTGGAGGAAAATATTTCCTTTGACAGTTCTCGTTAAAGTATAGTAAGTTTTCAGGTATGGCTCCGAGTGTCCTGAATCAACTACAAAGATTTTAACTTAAGGTACTATTTGAAGATATTAAAAACTGAACTATGAGCTTCTGTACCTAAATCAGCATCTTCATGTGAATGAACATTACAGGCATGCAACTTAATTTCATTTACCTTTGTTAACATATGTTTACTGTAGAAACATCATATATGACAGTTTTACAGTAACACAGTTCAGCCAGTGATATTCAGCCGGCACATAAGTTACTCAGCTAACACTTGCAGAGTTCATTTTCTTCCATGTTTAAAATATTTTATTTTTTTATTTAAAATATTTATAAATCACCTTTTTGTCAGATCACTGGGTCTGATGGTGGGTAACATCAATAGAAATGGTAGGAAACAAAATTCTTAGCCAAAATTAAAATAAAAAACCCATTATTTAAAAAATTCAGAAACCAAGAGATCTATAAGATAATCATCTTGAAGAGCCAAAGATTCTTTGTTCTATCTTGCAGGCAATGCTCCCTCTAAGCTGTGGAGTCTTGTGAGCAAAAATTCTACTTTGTGAGCTACTTGCATTAAAGTTCTGAGCGAGCAATTTGGCCACTGCATAAATCAGTTTGCTCTGCAGCCATCCTTTCTGAGCTAAGACAAAAATGTGTGAGTGGAGGCTAAAAAACTGTGAGCTAGCTCACACTAATTCAGCTTAGAGGGAAAGTGCTTACAGGCCCTTCAAAATCCTAAGAGATAGAGAGAGAGACCTTTCAATTCCCTCTGGAATGTGGTTCTAAAACTCCACAGCAGCCACCCTAAAAATCCCACAGTTGACCAACACTTTATATGGACGTGTGACTCCTGAGCAATGAGTGGTGAGCAGCTCTGTCACAGAAGTGCTAGCTGCTACTGAGGCTGTGCTGGTGTTGAAATTGGGTTCCAGAACTGGCAGATGATTACAGTTTATTCTCTCATTCCATCATGAGCATTTCTATTTCCTCCCACTTCCTTCAGTAGCTCATGAGGTTATGCCACTAGCAATACAAGATTGATTTACAGTGCAACCCTATGCAGATGATTCCAGTCTAAATCCCATTGATTTCACTGGGCTGGAGTAACTATGTATAGGATTGCACTGTTAATTACTGATGAGCAATACTTGGACATAGATCCAGTTGGTCAGCCATGTTGGTCTGAAGCAGTACAACAAATTTAGAGTCCAATGGCACTAGGGTTGCCAGGTCTGGGTTGGAAAATACCTGTTGACTTTGGGGTGGACCTGGGAGAGGGCCTCAGCATGGTACAACACCATAGAGTTGACATTTTAAAGCAGCCATTTTCTCCAGGGGAGCTGATCTCTGTCAGCTGGAGATCAGTTGTAAAAGCGGGAGATCCCCAGGCCCCGTCTAGAGGTTGGCAATCCTAAATGGCACCCTTAAGACCAACAAAGGTTTATTCAAGGTATGAGCTTTCAGGTGCACGCACGCTTTTATTAAATATATTAGAATGGCAGTCAAGGTTCAAACTAGATGATGAACAGCAACTTAACATAATATTTGGACAGTGTTTTACTATATTAGTTTCCTCTAGAAGTATTTTGCAAAAGGCTGCAGTACCTGGAAGGGGGGGGGGGGATAACTGAAGAAAGCAGCCAAAGAGAATAAGTATATTTTTGCTTTCTTATCTAGAACCTTATTTTAAAAAGCCAGTTTTGTGTATTTTTGGTTTTGTCTCTTTAAAGAATAATTTACTGTCTGTGAAAGGTGTCAAGCTTACATCTCTGGTGCATGAACATCCTGTCAAAACTGCACTTATAACCACACCTGTCAAGGATGTTAGGGTACACTGTAAAATAATCCAGTGTGTCCATGGTTTACAGCCCAATTTTAAGAAGTTTATTTAGAATTTCACTGAATTCTATGGAAATTACCATCTACTAATCAGACTGACAACTGTACCCTCACACAACTTATTATTTTGTTTTGTTGTCCTCAGGTCTGAAAGATGCTGCTGTTTTGAATTCGTGCTGTTGCATTTGTTACCATAGGGACTGTTTTCACTTGTTATATCATAAGCCACCTTGAGTATTTTTAATAGACCATAAATGCTCTGAGTAAATTGTTAAAATATCTGGGAAAGCACAAACACATTCTTCCCTCAAGCACTCACTGAATTTGCCTGACTAAAGGCTCTTGGCACAACAGTCAGGAGAAATGTTTGTTTTCTCATACCAGACTGAGCATATTCATCAGGAACCCTTATGTACCTTGGTATGGTGACATATTTACATGCTTAGAAATGAGTGAAGGGTCCCATCAAAGAGAAAAACCACCATGGTGTCTGGATAATGAAGAGAATGCAGAGAGGTGGATGAGGGAACCAATGCATGGGATGACAAAGTATCAGCTGACAAATGGAATAGGAAGGAGCCTTATTTAGGTCAGCATCAAAATAAAGCAAGATGTCTGATGCTACCAGGTCTAGGAAACAACTGAAGATACTTTAGAGGGACACTGTAGATTTTCATCTGCTCACTTCCTGACCTATTACTCTGTAACTGCACTTCGTAACAATTAAAACTATTCAAAAGTGTAGAAACCAGGCAATGAGATCTGTGAATGGGAAATGAACTAAGATCAACTGATTTTGCCTAACAAACTGACCCCACACCAAAAAACAAAAAGGGAAGGAGGGAGGGAGGGAGGGAGGGAGGAAGGAAGGAAGCAAGGAAGGAAGGAAGGAAGGAAGGAAGGAAGGAGCTGTTGTGGGCAGACCTTTAAAAAGAAGCAAATAAGTTCTATCATGCAAGTAGGGCTGCCAAGTCCAACTTGGGAAATATCTGGGGACTTTGGGGGTGGAGCCAGGAGACTTTGGGGGTGGAGCCAGGAGAAAGGAAGTGACATCATTTTGTGATGTCACATCCTGTGATGTTGCTTCCACATGCTGACACATGAACTCATGAAGTTTCCTAATACTGAATCAGGCCATTGGCCCATCAAGGTCAGTACTGACTACTCAGACTGGTAGTGGCTCTCCAGGGTCTCAGGCTGAGATCTTTAATGTCACCTATTACCTGATCCTTTTTTAGCTGAAGAGGCTGATACCTCCTGCATGTCAAGCAGATGCTCTATCACTGAGCAATGGCCCTACTGAATCCTTCCTCATCTCGGCAGAATATGAAGCACTAAGTGCTACACAAGTGCTAAATATGATTTTCATATCATAAGAACAGGAGAGAAGCCACAGTGGATCGGGCCAACAGCCCATCCAGTACAACACTCTGTGTCACACAGTGGCCAAAAATACCAGGTGCCCTCAGGAGGTCCAGCAGCGGGGCCAGAACTCCAGAAGCCCTCCCACTGTTGCCCCCCAAGCACCAAGAATGCAGAGCATCACTGCCCCAGACAAAGGGTTCCATTTAGACCTTGCGGCTAATAATAGCCACTGATAGACCTCTGCTGGATGGGGACAGAGAGAGAGAGAGAGAGACAGACAGACAGACAGAAAAAAGAAAGAAAGAGGGAGAGAGAGAGAGAAGGAAAAGAGCTGTAAGAGAAACTTACCACAGCAACCTTGCAACCTTACCCCAGCCACATGCAAAAGCAGCCCCTTCAGTCCCTCCTTAATCTCTGGGCGGAGCTCTCTTGCTGACTCTATTCTTAAAGGGGAGATGTCTGGTGAGGCTTTTTACTGCAGGGCAGGCTCTCTGCAGACATTTCCCTTTTAAGGCAGGGCAGGGCAGGCTCTGAAGTTCCCCTGCATTCCTGCTGGCAGCCATTTTGTCCCCCGGTGGCCAATTTTGAAAAAGCGGGGGTATTAAAAATTGGTGTTTCCCCCGCCCTACTGGGGGACTTGGCAGCCCTACATGCAAGTGGCTTTTTTGATCATCCATTTTCTATCACGTTTCAACTGTAATAAAGTCATGGAAATGTTTATATTTCTTATGTTTTGCTTTCAATTTCATAAAATTAGAGAAGCAAAATCCATGTTTTTCTCACAAACAACTAAAAAAAATGAAACAAGGTCACAAAAGTAAAAAAAAAAACAGAAGATGTGCTAGCAGCTGGAAGTGAAAGTAGAATAGAGAGAAGTTGATCAGACAGCTACGAAACCCTAACTGAGTGAATTCTGTTGCCACTGTCTTTGAGTTCAAGTTTAAAGTTATTTATTCATATTTTTTCCTTCATATGTTTTGAAATTCTTCTTTAGTCCCTCTTAATTGAAATTCAAATTGGTGATAGCTCTGAAATGAAGAGTTTGGAAAGAACCCCTATCACCCTGTGTTATCATCCAACTGCTACATGGCCTTTTAAAAAAATAAATAAATCTGATATTATGAAAGTGCTGGGACCCTATATATAAAGGCATCAGATGTGGCCTTGACATTGGAAACAGCATTAATTTGATCAGTCTGGGATCTCAAGACAAGAGAGAGAAGCCAAACATTCTTGATGGTTTTGTTTGACCTTCCTTTGACCCTTAGTTTTCTCCAGTGATCTGATATGGTTGTCTTAATAGAAAATTCAAGTCAGAATAGATGAATGTCTCCAGAGAGTGGGTCTGCATTTCTTTCAGACAAAACCCAGAGGCTGTTGCTGACCTGCTCCTCCTCCCCAGATGCCCGGAACCTTAGAGTCCTGTGTGAGCTTGTGTTGTTAGCCCTTTTGTTTACCATCTGTGCACTTTCTCTGAGGGAGCTGCAGGGCTGGTATGGTTTATGGTACCATAATTATATTGATGACGTTAGGTCATCTTTTACCCTTTTGTGTGCATATGGCTACCTATCCTTGTATTCTATCAAAGTCTAGAAAACAACAAAATTTGCATCAAGTCAGCTGTATAGCAGGATTTCCTTATGTGCTGGTTAAAATCCATTTTCAGATCAACAAAGACAGCCTGAATTCAGATGAAGGAACATGTCTAGCCATAATCAATGTTTATTTTGCAATGTAGCCCACTTGACTCATTAGTGAAGATGATTTTATAGAAGCATTAGGGACCAAGGACTTTTCACTCTTCAACTTTCCATCTCTCACCCCTGCAGCCTCCACTGTGCTCTGAAGCCCTGACTGCTATGTCATAGGCTGTCATAGGGGGTCCATCTCAGCAGGGTATAAGGACACAGAGTCCACTGTTTTCTCCAGGGGAACTGATCTCTGCCATCTGGAGAGCACTTGTAATTCTGAGTGATCTCCAGCTGTCACCTGGAGATTGGCAACCATAGTTCCTCTGGAGGAAAAGTAGTCTTTCTCTGCAATGGGGACCAAAGCAGCTGACATCATTTTCCTCTCCCCCTTTTGACTTGCACAACAACCCTGTGAGGTAGGTTAGGCTTAAAGTCTATGACTGGCCCCAAATCACCCACTCAGCAAGAGCCTGAGTCTAGAAGATCCTGCTCTGAAGCACTGACTGCTACACCTAGGGTACCCAACCTCCAGGTGGAGCCTGAAGATCACCAGGTATCACAATTGAACTCCAGACAACAGATCCCCCCCGGAGAAAATGACTGCTTTGGAGTGACCTCTATGGTATTCTGTTCAGCTGAGGCCTGTCCTCAATGAGTTTTCTCCCAAAGGCCAACATAGGTGTGGAAAGGGCCTTTCAGAGAAGCAAGCTTGGTTGCCTAGCAACAGGCACTGAGGAGAAAGTTGCCAGCTCTGATTAGGGAAATACCTGGAGATTTTGAGGGTGGATCCTATGGAGGCAGCATTTGGGGGGGGGGGGGGGGGATGGAAGGACTCAGCCAGTGTCTACCCTCCAAAGCATAAACAATAAGAATAAAAAAAGGTTGTGAAAAACGCTACTATAATGTAAGGCAGTGAATATATTCAAAAATATTATGACATAATAAAGATCAAAAATACAGTTCTTTCAATGAGGTTTTTTCAATGAGGTTTTGAGGAGGTTTTCCAGAATAAAATCTCTTGTTTCATCTGCGGACTTCATCTGAACAGGAATATTTGGTAGGTTGCATGATGCATACATAATGCCATAATATATCAGAAACCATCAGACGAATAGTACTATATTCAACAACAGTCAAGACATTTCCAATGAAGGCTACAATGAGGGGTTCACAATTAGCCTGTTGACTATAGTACTATTCGTCTGATGGTTTTTGATATATTATGCCCTTATGAGAGATTCTTAAATTATTCAGTTACTTAGATCTTTATGTTAAGAGGCTTTTGTTTTTCCAAACATTCTAATACACTTTAGTTGTATAATCGCTGACTCTTTTTGGTGCCCAGAAGGCTGGTACCCTCTTCCCAGTACCCGAACCCCTTCTCTTTGGAACACCATTACTCTTCCTGAGTGTTTGACTGACTTTTAAGGTCTCAACAGGCAGTTTCTAATCACACCAGACTAGGGATCTCTGTACTCCTCAGAGATAACTCTCCTTGTTTGACTGGGTTTGACTGGTCTTCTCTCTCTCTCTAGATCTATCTCCTTTCCTTTGGCTTGAATGAGAGTCTTCTCTACTACCCACTTCTTTTCCAAACTCTCCCCCAAGTACTCCTGTCTGTGTTCAAACTGCTGTCAGCTAATGCTAAATTCAGACTGTGTTCAGTCAAGGTAGAAATCTGACTCTGCCAGCGCTAAACCCTTTTTTGATAGGGCTATTCATAGATGGTCTAAGTACATATATCTTCCACAGTAAAAGCAGGAATCAGTTCCCTTCCTAATAAGGGGATGTCAGGTGCAGGTACTGGAACCTGCCTCAGCATGCCTGCCAGGTGATGTTTATGCTAGGAAGCTGTACCTAAGCAGACTATAAAAACAGGAAGAGGAAACAGCAGCAGTTGGTCTTCATGGGAGCCATTGGAAATTGTTGCCCCCTAGATGCCTCTAATCCAGAGGGCAGTGAAAATCTTTACCCTGTAGTTTGTTTTATGTTTTGTAATTAAAGTATCACTATATCACAGTGCCTTGCCTAGTTGAGTGTTCTTTGTCCACCCAAATCCTCTGGAAAGAACCCTTCTGTCAGGCAAGAAAATGGCCTCTGGCTCATCTACCTACAACAGTTACTGATGCCTCATTTTTGAGCTTAAAATCATTTTCAAAAATAATGTTCCACTGTGATAAAATTAGCAAAAATGCAAGAACAATTGATGGTAAAATATGTATAGGAAATTTTCCAAATATTCAAGAATTCCACTGCCTATTATCTCCTGTATCCAAACAGATCTAGTAAGGAGTTTGGTTGCCTTGTTTCATTGACTAAGGATCAGTACATTTAATATATTTAGTTGCAATAGTTTCATGTACTGGAATGTTGAATTTCTGAAAAATGCAATAGTTTCATGTACTGGAATGTTGAATTTCTGAAAAATGCAAAATGCACCCACTTTTGCTTACCTCCATTAGCATGTGTGCAGAATACTATGTATACTTTCACACATGCTGAATGAGGCACTTTCTATCCCTTTGGGGTGCAGCATCATAAAGTACACTAATGATTACTTGCAAGTGGATTTTGCCATTTCACACAGTAAAATCCAGTTGCAAAGCAGATTGAAAGTGTTATTTATGAAAGTGTTATTGTATGAAAACATGAGAACACTCCAAATGCATGTATGTGGTAGTTTGTTTGAATCCTCTTACAAACTGAAATCTATTGTAGATATTACTCACTCTTCTGTAACTCTGACAAACTAACAGCTAGAACAGGTCCTTTATTATTGTGGTCTCTCTGGCCTTTTGTGCAGGGGTGTTTTCCCTTGCTCTCACCATGCATGTCCATCAGGTTTTCTTTGTCATTCTGCATTGATTTTCCTCCCTTCAGTGCTCAGTTCACTTTCTGGTTGCTCTTTCCCCAGTTTTCTGAGAGTGGTTTTGTGCCCATTTCCCCCTTGTTTTGTTTCCAAGCGGTAGGTAATCTAAAAGCATACGGATTCCTCGTATTTTCCCCCACCCTTTTGCCACCTCTGAAAAAAAATTAAACTGATGGGGGGAAGTTTATAAGGAGCTATGTGAGGTTTAGTTCCCTGCTGGTATTGACTTGAAAGGGGGATCAGAGAGGAGGCAAATGGTAGTGTTCCTAGTACAAAAAAATTTCAGTGCTACATGCAAACAAAATAAGGGGGGGGGGTTTGTCAGCATGGATTGAAATTGACATGTAATGTAAAGACAGACAGAGACATTGGGATGGGATGCCTAAAGCTTTGAAAAACATTTTTCCCTTTCATGCTTTAGTGAACAAAGTTGAGGTGGAGCCATTTTGGCAGTCTCTGGAAGCCTAACGTTAAAATGGCGGCTGAGTCATATAAACCTTCTGTGAACTGCCGAAGTTAAGATTCGTTTGGGATTGATCCTTTTGGAGGTAGAGTGCAATCCACACAGGACAGGCTTTAAAAAAAAACTTCCAAGATCACGACCAGTATGCATAATCAAATTAGAGAATCACAAAGAGAAAATCATGGAAATTTGAAAGGAAAGGTAGGAAATTAGTGTTATTATGCAGCTGTGCTTAGGCATTGGCAAGAATACACCCATTTTTTTCCCAGTTTAGTGGGAAAAAATCTCCCCAGAGCTGCTTCTAGAGGACTTCTGCTTGATCACAGCTTGAGATGACAGTGTCAGTGAGTTCTACCGTGCATTCTGTACACTCAACATATTCCCCCATATTAGGATATTTTCCCCATTTTTCACAGTGGCCAATAACATAGCAGAGAATTCCCTAGTGATTGGTGTGACAAACTGACCTCCAAAAACCAGGATGCTTAGTGCATCAATAGCAGAGACCTGGGAGATTAGGGGCTAATGCACTGTAAAGCACTTCAATTGACAGGCTGCTGCCTGCATGCACCCCCTTGTCTCTGACTGGTCAGTGCCAGCTGAGGAGAGCTTTATAAAGTCTTGTCAGTCTGGTTAGAAAAAGCCAGTCATTGTTTGAACTTTGACTCGGCAGTTGCCAGTCAGGAGGAGCGTATGTGTGTCCATCTGAGGGAAACAGAAAAGTCACTTAGGAAGTGAAGGGACACAGCTCCTTGCCCTTACTGTATACCAACACATTTGAGGAAAAGTTCAGAAATCAGAACTTAAAAGTCTAAGTGTCAGCCCTAGCTGAATTCTGTTTATTTACAGTCTCCAGAACTGGGGTTTAGGTTTGACAGAGGGGACTGGACAGAAGGTTGGAAACGGCCAGTCTAGCCAAACAGAAAAAGATTATCACTCCTAGAAAGAGGAGGATATTTCTTATCCAGTTGTTCAGAGGGTTCAACTCAGGAAGTACCCCTAGTTTGAGTGAAAAGAGAAACCATCTTAGACGCCTGAAGAGTATAAAAGGAAAAGTTCTAATGCCACAAGAGAAGTATTTAAATACAGGAAGAAAGTACTAACTTCCAGGAAACTAAAATAATTTTATGAAACTTTATTAAGACACATTGTTGCTGAAAGAAATCTCCAAGACAAACAAACCTCTCAAAGTTAAGAACTGAGTCTCTAGGAATATAAGCTTCAATTATACTCTGTTGCTTGTTAAAAATATTCTAATTTGAATTAGAATTTGTATTCTAATTTGTATTCTAATTTGTATTAGAACAACAGTTACCTGAACTTCTCTCCCCTGCCCTATTCCTGATACCACTGTGCCTGTTCAATAAAATCAACCTTTTTATTTTAACTTTACTTTGTGTCAAGTGCCATTTTGAAAGGGTTTTATAAAAGGGCTCCTGCTGAGTTACAATAAATCTCTGGCCTGGACAAAAGCCAAATAACTTCTCTATCACAGGGCAGGACAGGCAGAAAGTTATAATTCTATAATAGAAGGAGTGGGGAATAGTGTTTTGGTGGGGAAATCTGCCTCACAGAGAAGAAGCAGGGGTCTGTCATACTTGGCAATATGGAAAACGGGGCTTGCAGTTGCTTGTTAGTTTCAGAAAAGTCTGGTCAGTTTCAACTGTGGGTTTTCCCCCTTTGCTTATGTTCATTTCTGTTTCCTTTCATTCAACTAACACTGTAATGCCTGCACAAAACCTGAACCACAAAGATTTAAATGGAAGGTTCTTGTTGGATGCTACTGCTCAGTTGCGATAGGGGCAATTGTGTAAATTAAAAAAAAAATAAACCTTTGGATGCCACTCCCCACACATCACAAGTGATGTTCCACCCCAATTTAGAAAAGTGCATTTTTTTTAAAATTGTAGCTGCAGAATAAATACACTGGAGGGGGAAAATTGTGCATAAGGCCAGCACAGAATCTGAAGTCAAGGTTAAAGGCTTACTGCTCTGAAAATCTGCAGTAAGATGTTGATGCCTAATGGGCCTCTGTTGGGATTCTGGAATAGCTGAGAGACCTTTTTTCTCAATAGGCATTTGATAGATATGGGCCTTCTTTCATTACTCTGTGGTGTCATCTGTGTTTTACTATATGATCACATTATTGTTTATGTTTTTGGTTATATTTCTGAATTTTGTAAACCACTCTGTGCTGTTTTGAAAAAGGCCAATAGAAATATTTTAAATATTGAAATACAAGGACTAACTTCACCCATAGGCACTGCACTGATGACGGAAGTAGGCTATGGAGAAATTCAAAATGAATAGACATGTCTAGGCATGGAATAAAAGGACTGAAAGGCAGAAAACAGAATTTTTAACAAACTGACTTAGTAAAAGCTTATTTTAAATTATTGTTCCGACACCTCATGTGTTACTTTTTCCAGTTTAATTTTTTTTTATTATTGTTTACAAAGATATTGTTTGGTTATGAGCACAGCACAGGATTTGTTTGAGGGGTGTGACCTAAATTGCTTTCTTGGGTGGGGCAAGATAACTTGCAGTTTTATATGCTGATGGCTGAACTGAAACAATAGAAAAGAATATGGGCAACCTTTACTCACCCTGTTTGTTGACCTAGAATTCCTTGCAGTTACTCTGCATACAAATGGCCTCTTCTGTCTTTTTAATGAGCATTTGGACAATTATACTTTAATGGTAAATCATGTGTCCTGGATGTCATGTTGATGATTTGGTTAGAACAAGAAAAAAAAGTTTCAGTGGAAAGAACTGGCCATTGCCTTCTGTTCGCTAGATTAAGTTGCATTATATTTTAACAGAATAGACTTTTCCAATAAAACATTTGGCTTCCTCACAAGAAACTAGCAAAAATTTCCTACCAATTTTTTTTTTTAAAAAAACACCAGTAAGCAAAAACAATGTTTCCATCATGCTCAGAGCCATGACTGGATCTACTAATGTTGTTGTTTTTTATTTTGATGTGGCCAGGGAGGGGAAATTAGAAGACAGCAATAGAGATGAAGGAGGATGTTTTAACACTTTTGCCCATGCTCCTTTCACAATTAAAATTGCTCCTCCGCTGTTTGCAATGCTGTTGAAAAATGTAGGTAGCAATATTGTTCTCCACAAAGACAAAGCTTATAGCAACTGGGTGTCAAGTGTGTGTGATTTAGAGTACAATCCTAAATCCCATTGAATAGCCCTGAGTAAATTTCTCTTAGGTCAGGAAAATGGTGTGGGAGAAAGGATTGAACACCTACCTCTTCAAATGTTCCTGTTCTGGTCAAATTTAAAGTCCCTTTGATTATGTTAAAGTTGCCACAGTACATAGTGTGACAAATTGTTAGACACTAAGAGTTACCTACATTAGCAAAGGATGGATCCAGCAAATTCAAAGGCTGAGGACAGACTGGCAATCTGGAGCGGGAGAGCTCCGCTTGTGAAGCGGGGGAAGGGAGCCCATTCAAACAGACACAGCTGTTCCCCAGCTCCCTTCCATACTTACCCGCTTCCATGCCACTTCCCTGCTGAAGGACACCAGGAGAAAGTGGTGTCCAGGGGCCATCTGCTGCTTGTTTCCTGCTTTCCGGCAGTGTGAACCAGAAGAAGGCGGGATTCAAATGGAGGCAACAGTGTGAACGTGCCGTTTCAGCAATGTGCGCGTGAGCGCTCATGCACACATGTGCTCATGTGCCCATGCACCCATTGCTGAAATGGCTGAAACGAGCTGCAGAGGGTGGCCCACCCAGGGCCACTCCGCAGCAGTCTGAATGCACCGGTCCGGTATGCTAACACAGGAGTCTGGCCAGTGTGAACGGCCAGCCCCAGAGCAGTTTTTCCCCGCAACTTTCAGCCCCGCTTTCCTCCCACAGCAGATTGCCAGTCTGTCCTCAGCCAAAGAAGGATCTTCCCTGTATCCCCCCTAGAAAGGTATAGCCTTCTCTGGGAATCATCTTATAGAGAAGATCAGGAGAGCCGTATGAAAAAAATGCATTACGCGGTGCTGCAATGGCAATGGGGAATTGGGGGCAGGGGGAATCAGCCCCTCATCCCCCAGTGATGCAAGACACTAGAGAAAAGGGAGATAGAAGTGATATTACCTGATCCTGCCTCATTGCTTCAGCACCCCTTTCTATGATATTTTTCTTTGTGAGGCTCTCTAAACCATCCAAGCAGATTTTCAGGACAAGGAGCAGGCTGCTTGGAGAAGTGAAAGATCTGCTGTACCACCTCCTTCTCTGAACTCTGCACTGGATCAAATCCAGCTTGTTTCTCTTTCAACCTTTTTGAAACTGAAACTACATATTGGGATGATACCTCTCCAAGCTCCTAAATTAAATGGTCCTTCAAGAAAAGAGCTATTAGAGGTCCATCTCTTAACAGTTAGGCCCAATTCAGGAAACATCTATATTTATTAAAAGAACATTAATATTATTGTTCATCAAAGTGTCTGGCTACCATCCAGAGGCACTACCACTACAGCAAAACTACAGCAGTAGACTCATCTACAGTAATCAGATGGCAGATCCACCACATTTTTATTGGTCACATACATTTCTAGTTACATCAGTTCATGTTTTCAGCACACTAAGTAGTGCATCTTTTTAACTAATCCATCCTCTTAAAAAGACTCAGAGCAGGACCTTCAAAAATAAAGAAGGATGTATGTATGAAAGTGATGCTGCAACAGTGAGACAGCCATTCCAGGTTGGCTTTGTGGAAGTGGTAACATTCTATTCACACTGTTTATCATTACATGAAATGACCAGGGGAATTTGTGTTGAGATTTGAGGTGCAGCATCATCAATATGATGATGATACACAGCTCTGTCTCTTCATTGTATCAGATTATAGGGAGGTGTGGAAGTTCTGAATTGGTGACAGGAGTCACTTATATAATTAGATGAGGGAAAATATACAGCAGTTTAATCCATACAAGATGGAAGTACTGATAATCGGAAGTAATTTTGATCTGTGGGCAGATGTATAACCTGTTTATTTATCTATTTATTTATCTATTTACTTATTTAATTAGATTTCTAAACCGCCCTCCCCTGCACAGCAGGTCTCCAGGCAGGTTACAGGAATAAATATAAACAATAAATTTGGGGAAATTAAAACATAGTTACATGAGATTAAACTCTGTACAAAACATCAGCTAATACAATTCCCAAGATGGCAGTCAGGCACAAGTTGACAAGTGCTCCCTATAAAAGGTCTCTGTATGAGTACCCATAGAAGATAATAAATACTGAGCAAATGGGCAAGGAAGCAGTGAAGCTGATAGCATGGAATAAACAGTGCAATAAACAGTGCAAGCAGGGTGGGGGAAGCCAGTGTAATTAGACATCCATCACCTCAACCATATGCCCAGTCAAACATCTCAATTTTACAGGCCCTGCACAACTGTAATAAGTTCCACAGGACCCTTATTTCTCTTAGAAGAGTGTTCCACCAGGCAGGAGCCACAGTTAAAAAGGCTTTGGCTCTGATTGAGACTAAGGCTGATTTTACATGTGCATTTTTGTAACAGCTTCATTCCAGCGCTCCCTGCACCGGTAACACATTGGTGTCAAAGCTGTTGTAGGGGAATGTCCACATCTGATTGAACTGGAGTGAAAGGGGTCATTCTTTTGAAGTGCTGTTAAGAACAGGATTTGTTTACAGAGGTGTGAATCCAGCTTGAGAGCTAGAGGGCAATTAGCAGATATGGACAGTTGAGAAGGAATGCAGATTCACACTTGAAAGAGATGTGGGCGAGTTTTTTTTAAAGTAGAATGATTCCAGCAGGAAAGGCAGATGTAAAATCAGCCTAAGTGGACATCCTTTGGGCTGGGGACTACCAGAAGATGTTGGTCTGTAGAGTGTAAAGCTCTTTGAGGGACATATGGAGACAGATGGTCCTGCGGATAAGTTGGTTCCAGACTGCACAGGGCTTTGACAGATAGTACCATTACTTTGAACTTGATCCGGTATTCAACTGGGAGCCAATGCAGCTGGTGGAGCACCAGTTATATGTGGGCTCTCAATGATGTTCCAGTAAGGACATGTGGCATTACATTTTGGACCAGCTGAAGTTTCCAGGTCAGTCTCAAAGGCAGCCCCATGTAGAGTGAGTTATACTAGTCCAGTCTGGAGGTGACCATTGCATGGGTCACTGTGACTAAATCACAGGGAGAGAGATAGGGAACCAGTTGCCTGATCTGCCAGAGATAGTAAAATGCTGATCTCGCAACATTTGTGAGGAGCCTCCATTGAAAGCGAGGCAACTAAAACCACACCCAAACTCTTTCCCATAGGTGTTGGTGTTAACACTCCATCAGAAGTTGGGAGTAGGATTCCCAACCCCATCCTCCAGTGGCTCAGGCCCTCCATCTTTGATGGATTTTGTTTCAGTTGACTGTGCTTTAATCAACCAAAGATGGCCTCCAAAGCCCTGGCCAAAACATCTGGGGTGGTATCCATCCATCCAACGATCAACAGATACGGCTGGGTATCATCAGTGTACTGGTGACAACCCAGCCCTACCCCCTGGACCAGCTGGGCAAGGGGGTGCATGTAGATGTTGAATAACATAGGAGAGAGGATCACCCTCTGAAGGATGCTACATACCAGCAGGTAATGCTATGAAACCCTCTTCCCAAGGTAATCCCTTGTATCCCCATGTCAGAGTTGTGTTAGCTATAGTTACACTTTACTCAGATCCACAACTTGAACATTGTATTAAAGCTACCACTCCATCTATATCTGTATGTGGTTGTAATGGTGACCCATAGAATGTCAGCTTAGGTTACCAGCTGCACTGTCTCCTGACAAAGAACAATCTAGAATGGTGAGTGTCTGTATATGAAAGTGTCTTGCTCATAAACTTCTTCTTGGGGAGGTTAATTTTGCTCATTCACTACTGCAACTGTTTAAGCAACTGAAAAGGTGATACTTCATTGGAGAACTGTTAGAGTGCTCTGATCATTCTTCTATGTATTTTCTTGGGTGCTATGTATTTACATTTGCACGTTTTTTTTTAGGGGACTGTTATTTTTAATTGACTATTGATAAGCATCTTGTGGATTCTTTCCAAATATCAAAGATTAGGATATAAACCATTAACAAAAAATGAACTAACAAATAACAACAAATATTTCTTCTATGAGGTCCTCCAGAATTACTGCTGTATTTTTTGACTATCAGTCCAATCCTAAACAGAAGTAACCTTCCTAAGAAAACTGACTTTAGTGGACTTTAACGGTGTAACTCTGTTTAGGATTATGACTCTGTATATTTCATCCATTTGTCTCAGCTATGTCTTGTAGCTGGCACATTAAAACTTTAGGTGAAATGTGATCCTTATAGTTTGAAGGTAGACAGCTTAAAATGTTAGATGTGAAACCTAAATGCCTTGAAATTAAAATACTGCTGCCTGGTTATTATAATATAAGAAATGTATAACAAATGTTTTCATTCATTCCAACTCTGTCTGTTTTGATGGTGGGTTAGTTGTCTGATAATGCATTAAGACAAATTTTAAATCCTGCTTTAGGCAGTACACAGACCACATTATTTAAAAAGAGAATTTAGAAACTATTCAACATCTGCTATTACTGCACATTTAATCTGATCTAAAAAACAACTTCATTAGTTTAGCTCACATTTCAGTTTACTATCTAGAAGAGGGGCACATTCAGTGGTTAGAATGTGTGTTGGAGAAATAAATCTGGTCTTGTTCTTGTCTGAATACATCCAGGGAGATAGAGTAATCTCTTTGTAGATCTGCTTTCCCATCACTGAAATGGGAATAATGAAATCTGCTTATCTTTGGGGCTGGAAAGAGATTTAATTAATTTCCCCATTCTCACCCATTTCTACAAGTTAAAGGGTATTTGCTTGCCAAAGTATCAGGTTTCCTTCACCAGTTCACAAAGAACTCTGAAGTATTCACTTCTGCATTGGGAGCTCATGTCACAGAAGCAGTATCTGTAACCAAGATAAATGTTAAATCAAGGGAATGTGGTTACATCCCATATTACATACAGGGATTGTGTGATAGTAATCTGCATGATGGTTTTGGTTTTTAGCTCCAGAGGTTACCTGGAGCATATGATTCTAGTTCCACGGAAGTGGGAACTGTGCTGCAAAGGCTTCAGTTAGATTGGTTAAATTAATTTGTTAAGTGTTGGATAACACTGGTAGTCAAGCTATCCTTTCATATACTAATCTATGCAGTCACACACAGAGAATAATCCACTTTCAATCCACTTTCAGTGCATTTTCCAACTGGATTTTACTGTGTGAACTGGCAAAATCCAGTTGGAAAGTGCATTGAAAGTGGATTGCTAGTGGATTACTTAGTGTGTGTGACCGCAGCCTATGCTTGGTTTTCAAGCCTGGTCTACACATACAGCAGAAAAAGGTGATGTAAATTTGGGGTTCTAGAATGGACTATACAAGTTCAAACTGTAGGTTGGGAGGGTGACACATTTTTATTGGTACAATATAATACAATACAAAAAAGGCTTTATTGGCATATATCAAGTTATCTATACAGACGGTAAGCAAATATAGAGGTAACAAGAATAATTTAAACATAAGCAATTAAACAATTTAGGTTTGCCTAAAAACCAGAGTGTAGCCCCCTGATGTCCCTGATGAACCAACATCACTTCCTGGTGACATAGGCACATTGCATTATTCCTCCTTTCGCCCAGAAAGTTCCCTCTCACCCCCCACCAGCACATCATTGGGACCTGGCCACCCTAGGCAGCATTCATTTCTGAGCTGATTTGTATTTCCTGCCTCCCCATTCGGACTCACACAAACATCTTCTTTTAACAAAATAACAATAAGCCTCTTCCATAGAAGAGTTAAAAACTTATTTTGGTTGGCAAGTAAGATGGTATTGAAGTGTATCTTTTTTCACAGTTGAGCTGGGTCATAGTTCCCTTAAGAATCCTGTTAGCTGGTTGTGAATAAGGAGCTGACTATATGTAACGTTGTAAGGTATTTGCTGATCTTTGATAGTAATAAATCGAATTGAATTGAATAAGGAACTGCTTTTTCAGTTATCCATTTACCATTTATTTACCATTCAGTTATCCATTTTACCATTTGTGGCTGTTCTGCATCTCCTTCTAACAGTGCAGTATGGTGCAATTGGCTTTTCCTGAAGCCATGATCACCATTTCCCCTGCTGTGGAAGGCTTTTGGATTTTTTTAAAAATACAAGTAATTGTTTTTGTGCTATTGTGATCTAGCATTCTAATGATGTATTACCATAGTCATAAAGTTCCAGCTTTAATTTAAATAAAATGTAAGTCTCTAGTCTGTTCTATAGTAGAGCTGGGAAAGGAACAGGGAACACATTTCTAGTTACAATTGTGTAAAAAAGGACAGAGATCTACTTTTTTTTTTTTTAAATGAAAACTGAAACTGCAGGGAAGTACATCATTAGAATGGTAGTTATCAACAGCACAACAGCAAATATTGATTTTTTAAAAGTCCAAAAGTTTTCTGGTGACACAGGAGGTGAAACATGCAGAGAAGATTGTTGCTTACTGCATGGATGCAGTTATAGGTAGTTAAATCAGTCCCAAATTACATAAACTAGTCATAAATAAATGCTGTATTTTGAAAAATCCTACACAGTTTTGGTTTAAGTAGTCCTTGGTTAATGTCTGCCTGGATTGTCAGCACTTTGCACATGTGCAGCTTTAAAAACAAACAAACAATACAAACCTTCTCAGCAGGTGGTTGAGTAATTCAATACCAACAGATCAGACCATAGCTGGCTGATATCTGACTAGGAACAAGGCCCACTGTGGGAATATATACAATGGGCTCTAAAAAGAGGCTATGGGCAAGTGCCCCAGCTTTGGGTGGGAGGGGGCTGTAGTGCATGTTGGGGCGACAGTCTGCATATGTCATTTTGGTATTGATGGTTGTATAGTTGGTTGGGTCAAGATGTTGTGCTGCTTATGGTTGTTATGTGATGCAGTGTTTGGTTTTTAGTGGGCTTTTGCATGGATGAAGTATATACAGTTAGTGTGAAATCAGTCATCATTGTTTTTAATTATTTGTCTACAACTTGGAGTGGTACATGGAGAATGTGAAAGGTGACATCTTCATAGTGTTGGTCTCTGGACAACCCAACATATAGTGGCCAGGAGGCATAGAGTATTCAGTCATCAGCATTGCAGAATTTCTCTGTAAACAATGTTTTTGGATATAATGGCAACCTCATTAGATCTTGGACCATTATATCTCCTTTGGTCATTTTTGTCATCTTGAATAATGGCCATGGATACAGTAGAAGAAACAGCATTATGAATGTGAGCATACTGAATGTTCTCTTGTTCGACCTCATAAATCATTTTACAGGCATCTGCAAATGGGTTATTATTTGTCATGCATGTACTTAAGGTTTGCAGAAGATGTGCATTGCACCCATGGTTTTCATGCATTTGCAGTCTTTGGGCTGCAGCCTCATCAGGCTCATGAATGTAAAGCTGTGCATATTTCCATTGTTCATCATTTTTAGGGTGCAGTGCTCCTGCAAGGTGGTAGATGAATCCATTGATTCTAAAGGAGTAAGGGCCATAACCTGATGGAGGAGCCATTTGTGCTCCCATTGATACAAATGCAAGAAAGCTATTAATTGACCGTTTGTTAACCAAGAAGTTTGTTGAAAGCTCATGGTGATATGTCAGAAGTTGTGCAATTAATGGGGAAATGTGAATGGGATCTAATTTGACTACACCTTTGGAGCAACAGGTAGAGAACTTTCCATCAGATATTTTTTCTCCTGAGAAGTGTTTGGCATGGCAGAATTCACAAATTTGGTCCAGAGTGCCACATGAATGTGTAGGAACAGCATTCTCATCATCTATGTGGTGTATGTCCTTATGGCGTGTAGTGGTTTGTGTAGCTTGGAGAGCTGCAACATCTCTATTAGTATGGTTTTGAAATCTTTGAGCAGTTACCTCTGCCATTTCTTGTTGTCTGTGTACCTTTTGTTTGGTGAGATGTGCCCTTTGCTCAGGAGTCATGTTTTGTACCTGTGCAGTATGGACAGCATGCATGCAGAGAGATTCAGTATCTCTTTGCTGTGATGTCATAGCATGATGATGATTATACAGATGCTGAAGTTCAGTATTCCTTTCATCTGCAGTACATTGTTGGTGCCTTTTCCTGTAATTTTCGACCTTGTGATGTTTAGTGTCAGCATGTGCTTGTTGTGGGCTCTGTTTTTTTTAGAATGGCATGCTTGTGTTATGGGCTACCATAGAGTATGTGCATCAAGGCACCTGTTTTCTGTAGGGGAAATGATGTACTGTGGCTGGGGGACACAGTGATTTCCAGGAGATCTCCACGCCGCACAGGGAGATTGGCAACCCCAGTGAACATCTAGTGGAAGATGGGGAGATGTATTTTACCTCAGGACATATTCAATAACTCCCAACAGCAACAGCAAACCATTTAGAATGCTGGAGGTGAGGGCCAATCAGGCTGCATATGCAAATGACCTCTGTGTTCTGACTGGCTATGGGGGAGGGGAGAGGATGATGTGCAGAATGCAGTGAGGCCCAATCAGCCTGCATATGCAAATGACCTTGAAAGGCTGGCCCAGTCAGGTAGAAGGTTGGTCATTGGGATCACAGCTAGCCTTTTATATATCTAGACTAGATCATCACATTTGAACACAGTAAGTTTGACTTTGAAACTCAAACAAAGTTTGCAGCATCCCTACTGGTTGTTGTTGCTCTTGCCATCAAGTCACAGTTGACTTGAGGCAACCCCGCAGGGTTTTCAATGCAAGAGACATTCAGAGGTGGTTCACCATTGCCTCCCTCCTCCTCATGACTGTGGTATTCCATGGTGGTCTCCCATCCAAATAATAACCTGAGCTGACCCCCATTAGCTTCTGAGATCTGATGAAATCTGACTAACCTGAGTCATCTGGATCAGGGCCTTCCTACTGGTACTTATCTTATTATATCTTTTCTATTGTTTTGGACAACCCAGCTCAGGGGTGGGCAAACTTGCTCAGCATAAGAGCCGTACAGAATAAACATCAGATGTTTGAGAGCCACAAGACATGAACGAATATTACCTGCTTTTATTGGGAAATAAGCAAATTTGCTTTTTATTAACATTAAATGAGACTGCCAAAAATAATAACAAAAGGGGTAAAAACAGATATTGATAACGATATTAATTTGTCCAATGATACTTGTTTGCTAATGATATTTAGCTTCCCCAGCTGCCCTGCCGGGAGCCACATAATATATGTGAAAGAGCCGCATGCGGCTCCCGAGCCACAGTTTGCCCACCCCTGACCTAGCTACATGTAAGGCTATAATTTAGGTGTCACAGTATATTCTAGAAATGAGTCAAAGTTATAAGTTATAAAAAGTTATAAAGAGAACAATTATAAAAATACTTTAAATTATACAAAGTTATAAAGAGAACAATTATAAAAATACTTTAAATTATATTATGCCTAGATTCTTGGGAAGTGTACTTGGAAAAAATTGTATCATTCTGATTTGGATTTTGGGAAGGGCATAAACAGTGGCCCAATATCATTTCAAAATTCAGGTTTGGGTTTTCCCAGAATTTCAGAATTATTCAGTTTCCATTATTCTCTATGGGGAAACTCTGACGGGGGGAGCTGGAATGGCTGTTTTTCAATCAATTGACACCAGATTTACAGAGAAGCTAGTGCTGCATGTCCACTAAAGACACCCTTCAAGTATGAGTCAAATTGGACCATGGTGCTGTGCTGCCCAGGGCTGCCATGTGCTGCTCCTGGATGCAGACAGGTACTAGAACCTCCTGCTACTGTAGATCGTGGTGCCTCTTCCTGACAGGGAAAGGCAAGCCGGTAGATACATCAGCAGTGGCACAGATGGTAGCAGACCCCACTGATCTCCCAGTGATGAAGCCACCTGGGACTGTCAGTTGTTGCTGCAGCTACTCCTTATGCTGTGGGAGGGCTGGTATGACATTTTGCCCACCCTCACAGGATTTCTCTTTATCTGGTTCTATGCTGAGCAGCTCCCTTTCCCTTTTTCTTTGTTTTTTTTTTTCTGGCTGTCCTATCCAGTTGTTTGAATGCATATTCTTAGAAGCTGACCCAGGCTAGGGAACTGAGGGGAGAGACTAAAATCCTTCTTTTTTTTCCTGGTTTGATAATGGCACACGAGAGGCTGGTGGTAGTTTAAAAACAACAAACAGTTATTTAACTTTGAAGGGAAATGGTCAGATATGAATCAAGTGAAATAAAGTGAACAGGCATGAGGTAACTTTATATACAAATAAACACCAGATAATTTGTCACAAACAAACAATTATTTCTGATATTTAGACAGGTCTTTGAAACTTAACGAGAGAAATTTCTTGGCAGTTTTTCTTATATAAACTAGCATAAGCTTTTTGATCTAACAGGCATTAAAGTTGGTGAAGGTAGCAATATTCAAACAAGTTCCAATTTCCTTCCTTATCCACAGGCTAGGGATAGCCTCCCTTTTAAGGAGCAATTTCTCTCAGACTTGTTAGGGATAGGCTAACCTTCCCACTTCCCTAACTCAAGATCCTTCTTGATTCTGTCCTTCACACTGGATAGGGAAACCCTCCATTTTCTAGGAGCTATTTCCCTCAGGCTTGAATGGGGATTCTTCTTGATCCTCTCACTCCATTAGCCTTCCTTTCCAGTCAACTTCCAGTTTTTAACTGCCAGTCCTAACTGTCATTCTCAGTTGAAGAATTCCATTTGAATCCCGTCACTCAAGGTTCTCAGACTGCATTACAGCATTAACCATTTGTGGGTCTAGGGAGGATAGGACAGTGATATGGTATAAGAAAAGCCCCAGAAACCATGTTTGGATAAAATATATGGCCACAGCTTTATTAATTACAGCCAAAAGGAGCATTGGTGCAGCATGAGGATGGATTCAAAGATTGGGCAACTTGTCTGCCACCCGATAACACCTCTCCAGCTCACCTGTTGGGGGATAAAACCATGGAGTGGCAAGATCCATGTGGGCACTGGCCTCTGCATAGTCCCCTTACCACCTGGTGGTGGAAGGAAGCCAGCCAGCAGCCCCTGAGCTGGGCATGCGGCTTGAGTGACTCTACCCTCAAGACTCCATAAGGGAATCTCGCCAAAATGTGGGAGGTGAGCATGCCAGTATGTCCCCCCAAAGGATCCATCCCAATGCCAAAAAACCACCACAGAGTGGGGTGACTCCGTACCTCGCTTCCCCATTACTCCTATGCCTGTAGCCAACTTAGCAGACAATCATGAATATCATGCAATGAAATGTGTGCCTTCTGAGAGGCGCACCCCATCTGTCCTAAAGAGGGCAGACTGTCTGAATGAAATGTCTGGGTGTGTGATGATTAACACCCCCCCCCCAGTTTTCTACAAGGTGGGATGCCACCTTACAGACTTTCCTCCTAGCCAAGTCCACTTTTTCAGGGGAGATCACCTTGCACCATTCGCAGCATTCCAGACAAGAACACTGAAGTATGAGGAAGCCTCGAATGAAGGGTCTGAAGGTCAGCAGCAATGGTATGTGATAGCACGTCTTTTTGTGTGAGAAGATCATTCTTGCTGAGTTGTATGTTGATGGCATCTGGTGGGATTCACTGGAAGACTTGATCCAAAGTGATGGCAAGAAGGGCAGGCTGATACATCCCTCTCTGTCCCATCCAGGTGATGTGCAGTCTGTTGCTGAGGCCCAAATTGCAATCCCAGCCAGAAGAAACTGTATATGAACCAGCCCAGAACACGATACCGTGACCCACAATCCAAACCGATTTCCTTGAACCTGCCAGGACTAAAATAAGAACATATAAGCTTTTGTAAATCACAACGTGAGCTGTATGTATGTTTTATATGCTGTGGAGCATCAGCAGCTGATGGCTTGGATTTTGTCTGAAGGGAGAGCCATTTTGGAAGCAACTGTGGCTGTCCTGATGTGAAATGAGTGTATGCCAAACACACCCAGAGGGAGGCCCTGTGCAGCTATGCACAACCATGTAATGCTGGTAAATTGAAAATGAGAGAAGCATGACTCATCAGTGTGGACCAGGAGGGTCCTGGGGCTGGCAGTCTGTACTGAAAGGTATTCCAATGTACATTGGACAGAGCAGGGGGAGTTGACAGAGGTGGATGTAAGGAAAATCCGGCCCCCTTTTCCCCATTGATCCATTTTGGATCTGTGCAGAAAAATATGAAGCTCAGAGCCCTGTAATGAAATATCAGAAAGGGCTAAAGCCTGTCTGGTGTTATCCCAGTGTGATGCTGCCAACAACTAGCAACAGCAAGTTTCCTTTAAAAGGTTTTCTTCTGATTCTTTTTGCTCTATCAGCTGGGGAGGAGGATGTCCATCAATGGCTTTTCAGGTGTACCTCTTAGGAAATGCTAATAGGACTGGCTAGAGACAATAGGAGGGCCAAACTTCCCCCACCTCCATCCCCCTCCTCCTAGCAAGGAACAAAAAGTGGGGAATGTCAAATTCTAGAAAGGCTGAGGAAGGGGCTTCCTGGAGACAACAGGAAAATAAGCCTTGACCTGGGTGGACTGGGGTCAAAGACAATGCTCCCTCTAAGCTGTGGAGTCTTGTGAGCAAAAATTCTACTTTGTGAGCTACTGACATTAAAGTTGTGAGAGAGCAATTTGGCTATTGCATAACTCTGGAGCCATCCTTCCTGAGCTAAGACAAAATGCATGAGCTGGAGGCTAAAAAACTGTGAGCTAGCTCACACTAACTCAGCTTTGAAAGAACATTGGTCAAGGAGGAGGAGACACAGATTTGTTAAATCTGCCTTGTAAGGGGAAGGCACCCTATCTCTTCCTTGGGATGCTGAGCTGAACCTCTTGTCTTAGGTTGGGAGCAGGCCTCCATTTTGGACCATGCGGCTGGCCTAGGGAGCTGGATCAACCCTCAAGGTAATGAAGACTCTACTAAAACTGAAGAGCCTGTCCTATACTTTACCTTCAGATAGGGCACATATAGCTGAGAGGGACAGATTTCTTACCAATTTCTTGTGTTCTTCCTTGCTTCACTCTGGTACTGTACTAAAACTATGCTTGTAAACATTTTATTTTTAAGAAATACTTTAAACTTTTGATTCTAGAAGTGGTTCTCTGTACCACATAGACCCCCACTGTTTTGGACATGCTGTTTTAAAGGGGAGCTTCAGGAGGGGGGAAGGCAAGCAGTTGGCAACTGGCAACTCCCCCAGGGGCACACAAGGAATTAATCTGTTCCCATGATAGCCAGGCACTGGGCTAGCAAGAGACACCAAGGCAAGGCCTCTGAACAAGGAAGGGAAGCTGAGGGTCCAGTGGGAAATCCCTATATTGATCAGGTGGTGGTGGTGGCTACTGAAGAATAAAAGGAAAAGCCCCTCCAAGGAGTTGGCAAGCCCAAGAAGGGTAAGTCAGAAAGGGGGCCTGCAGGCCAGGGCAGGCACGTTCTGCCACACCATGTGTGATTCCAATGTGGTGATGGAGGGGAGGAAGTCCCTGACATAGCCGGAGCCAAACATGCACAAAAAGCACACCCTGGAGAAACCACTTTACAAGCAAAATTAAGGTGGCCCAATAGGGATTGTATTTCCTTCAATGTACATTTTTTACTGCCTATGACCTTGGAGAGCAGAGCCCTGAGATTGCTAAGCTTATCCTCTGGGAGGTTGAAAGAGCGAATCAAGTTGAATGCCTAAATATGTCAACCCTGTAGCCAAGCCCTCAGTCTTTTCCTGGGCAAGTGGGACGCCCACTTTGGCTGCAAGGATCTGAAAGGTAGCCAGGTGGTTAGCACATGCCAGTAAGCAAACAGGGCCCACAAATAAAAAATCATTCAGATAGTGAGTGATGTGTGGGCAGTCTGTATGGTCCTTAACTACCAATTCCTGAAAAGTGCTGAGGGTTTCAAATGCATCACAGGCAATGGAGCACCCCATGGGCATGTCCTTATCAATGTACCAGCTACCACCAGGGGCTTTTTTTGGCAAAACACCCAGAGGGGAAACCCAAAGGGGTGCAGCAAATAGGCCGGTACCCCACCTACCTCATACTCTTTAGCTATCTTGCGGCAACTATGACCAAAAGGTCCCTAGCAGCCTTTAAATTACCACAGACCATTGGAGCCCTCTAATGGTATATGGAAACCTTTGGTAAACCCTTCACAGAGGTATATGGCAGGAGCCTTATTAAGGTATTTATCTATGTGGAGCTACCCTTGAACCTGATCCAGAAACTGCAACTTGTGAAGAATGCAGTGGCGCGTCTGCTGACAGCGATGCCTCTGCGGTTGCGCATCCAGCTGGTGCTTCGCCAGCTGCACTGGCTGCCAATTGAATACCGTATCCAATTCAAGGTTATGGTACTGATCTTTAAGGCTCTTCATGGCCTGGGGCCAGCATGTCTGTGGGACCATCTCTCCTCATATGAGCCCAGGAGAGCCTTGTGCTCCATAGATCAACATCTCCTGGTAATCCCTGGGCCAAGGGATACCCACTTAGCCTCAACCAGGGCCAGGGCTTTTTTGGCTCTGGCCCTGGCCTGGTGGAACATGCTCCTACTTGAGATCAGGGCCCTGCAAGAGCTATTACAGTTCTCTAGGGCCTGTAAGATGAAGCTGTTTCACCAGGCCTTTGGGTGAGGTGGTGAATGTTAAACCATTTTGGCCTCCTCTGCCTTTTGGTGCCTGCCCAGTGCCTCCTAGACACTGTTTATCATCTATGGGGTACTATATTTTAGGTACCTCCCACCATCTGATCAAAAACTGTCATAAATCAGGCCATCTACCATTGCCTGTTAAAATGTCACAGGAGACGTTGGATTACTTGTGTTTAATGCCATCTTGTTTTAACTACTTAATTGTTACTGTTTTTATATCTTGATGTTGTGAGCTGCCCTGAGTCCATTCGTGGGGTAGGGTGAGATACAAGTTAAATAAATAAAATAATAAATACAACTATCTAGCAGGAGTGCCAAAGACCTGAGGTAAACTGGGGTTGCCACCAGGCACATGTTCAAAAACTGAAAGCTGTTAGGGCTGTTTGGATGAAGAAAAGGCTGAAGACCCGGCAGCACCTGACCCTCCTTCTTTCTTGATGTTAGAGTTAGCAGGGGGCTGGGATCCTCAAAAGGGCTATTGTGAGCTCCCTCCTCAGGGACAAGATGTCCTGGGGTGTGGGCCAAAGCATAAATCACAGCCATGATCAAATTTACATTGGGGCATTGGCACCTGCCCTGGTTGTATTCCCCGAAAACCCACTGGGTGATGCCATGTTTGAACAGGGTTTTTCCTATGCTAGAGTTGGGCTGGGGCTTTATATGTGGGTCAACAGTTACCAGCCAAATTTTTATCATTGAGTCAGTCTCAATGGGGAAGCTCATCATGTGATGCCTATTTTCAAAAAGCCTCATTGTATTCCATAGCAGGGCATCGCCCAGCAATGACCAAGCTGAAGACATTCTCCATGTGATTAACAAGGTGCCAGCCATGCTCTGGCTATGCAGAGGCAACCAGGCTCTTGTATACAGTATAGCCCATGAGCCAGTTTTGAAAAGAGAGTTCTGCACTGCCCCTGGCAGATGCTTTTTTCCTTTTGCCTGGGGCCCGTTCTGCCAGTATCACCCTCTGGCTTGAAAAGCAAAAAAATATCCACAAAATATCCATCAAGGACCTGCTCACAAAGCTTTCACGGTAAATGGATACCAAGAGGTTCCTTGAAAGTGCTTTTCTGAGGGGGAACCCCAGCCCTTTGGTGATGCTTGGTTTCCCACATATTGCTAGGACTGGGCATTCCTCCTGTCCTATGCCTGCACACCCAAGGCAGAAGCCCTGCATAAAAGACCCTGCCCTCCAATAATTTCCATCTAAATGTGCTGAGTCCTCATCAGAGGATGACTCACCTGAAGATGCACTGCTACAAGACACGTCAGTTGACTTTGAAGACCTTTTCTACTTGGCCCTGCTTGAGTACCTGCGGTGGGGGCTCTTGGCTCTGGTTTCCCTAGAAGCACTGGATGCCCTGGCCTCTGTAATAGGTCTCTTTCTCCCCCTGGGAGCAAGGGTGGTGGAAGGCCCTGGTAATGTTGCATGGAAAACTAGGCAGTCCATCCACTATAATAATTGTAGCAATGTCTGTGATATCCCTTGTAAGATAGCAATATTACCAACAGAAACAAGCGTGGAGGAGCTTGTGCTAGTTGAGTTGGCTTGTGGCATAGCCCCCTTTTGGGTGGGACCATTGTTCCCTGGGGCACAACTGTTACCATGTGGCCAAGCAGAGGAAGCCTGTGCTTTTTTCCTGGTGGCTTTGCAATGTTTGGCTACCATGGACTGGGAACTAGCCCTGGCCTTTTTAGGGGTTGCAGACTTCTTAGGAAGCGTAGCCAAACAATATGTATTACTTAGACTTAATGAGGCTTACAAGAAATCCCCCAAACAAGTGTCTTAGTCCCACCACAAATATACTGCACATAAGAGAAAACTCCAAATTAAACAGACCCTAAAGTATAGGTTTGTGCAATAAATCACAATGCAATCATTATATTTGTAACAAATCTCTGCTGTTACTTAATTACGAAATGCAAATTATTTTATGCTACCAAACAACAAACAAGATCAATTACTAGAATACCAAATGAAAACACACTCCACTTAAGCCAGAACTGCACCATTTAATTAAAACACCCACCTTTTAGTTATATTATTTATTTATAATATATTATAAACAATGCCCTGGAAAAACATAATCTCCCTGTGAAATACCAAGGAAGAACAGGCGATGCCCGGTAGTAACATTGCAGTTGCCTTAGCCTGATGGCCCTCTAAAAGACCAGATAGGCCAATGCAACACAGCCAAGACAAAATGTACACATTGCAGAAAAAACAATAGTATTAATTTTCAGAAGGATATCTGAACATCAGAAAAACAATATCATCTTTTTTCCTTAACAATCTTTCATTTAAGCAACACTTAGTAGTGGGATCCTAACCTTCTGAACATTCATAGAACATGTGATCTTACACCTACTGTAAAAATGATAAAATATCCCAATCAGTAAGGTGTGTAAACTCATAAAATTTTACCCCAAATGAAAACGTGTCGCTAACAGAACCGTATGAGTTTAAGAATTTCAACAATAGTAGACTGCTGGCCCACAAATTGCTGGCATGCTAATTTTTTTTTAATTTAGTACATTTTAAAGTGTGTGCATGCATAACAGAGTAAATAATACACACCTAAGCCTTCCTTCCACTTAAAGAATTTAGCTGTGCCAGAAACCCTTCTGCTGTTTTGCAGCAGAGCTGGTGGATGGGCCTGGCTGTACTTTTCTCCCATAATAGTAGATTGCACACTCTCCAAAATAAGTTTCCATTTGGCCTGATCCAATGCTTTTAATTGCTAGTTTAATAGTATACCAGTAGACAACTACCATTCACCTGACAACCTTGAAACATAATTTTTATTTCCTTTCACTGAAATATTATGGCAATCTGTCATATATGCAAGGGAAAGCCAACTCCTATATAACGGATATTTCTCACAAAATTATATGCAGACATCTAGGGTTGCCAGGTCTGGGTTGGAAAATACCTGGAGACTTTGGGGGTGGAGCCAGGAGAGGGTGGGGTTTGGGGAGGGGAGGGGCTTCAGCATGGTACAATGCCATAGAATCCACCCTTCAAAGCAGACATTTTCTCCAGGGGAGCTGATCTCTGTCAGCTGGAGATTAGTTGTAAAAGCAGGAGATCCCCAGGCCCCACCTGGAGGCTGGCAAACCTACAGACATCTGAATATTTGTTTCAGCTAGAAATATTTCCCATCCATATTCATAGAATAATGATACAGAGGGGAATCAGACATTTGCTTCACACCCTCCAGTGAACTTCCAGTGTTATTGTGAAATTGAAACATCTGATGTTTCTCTTGGTAACCTTTGCTTCCAAGAATGCTGTAACTGATCTACTGCTCTAATGGGTTCACTGGAGGTAGGGGACTAGCATTGTTTGCCACTGGATTAATAGAAAACACATTCAGATGTTTGAAGGGCACATGATTTTTTAAATATTGAGCGGGAGGCAATGAATTCAAACAACAGGCTTTTATTCAGTGATATTGCTCAGCTCCAAAGACAGCTCTATGAGAGCAGCGCCTTAATTTATACTGTTTCAACACATAACTTTAAACAATGTAACTATATACAAGCAATACTATTGGACCCAAGCAGGGCTCAGTGATAGGGTATCCAGATTGGCTTCAGGACCAATGGGAGTCTTTGGCCGAGGACAGACTGGCAATCTGGCCCGCTCTGCCTCCGCTTTAGAAGCGGAGGCAGAGAGGGCGTCCAGATTGCAACAGCTGTCCCACATTGGCGGGCCGCACTTACCCGCATGCGAGGCGCTTTCCACGCGCTGCAGCCAGAGACCTCTTGGAGCTGGTCTCCGGCCGTCTGGGCACGCATCCCTGCCGCTTCCTGGCAGTGTAGACGCGTCAGAGAGCAGGGCCGGAAGTGCGAACCAGCTGTGCCTCTCCGGAACAGCCGCACGCCGCTCGCCACCCCAGTGGAGGCTCCAGGGGCCGGTGGAGGAAGAGTGGATGCACCGGTCCACCTCCTTTCAGGTGAGGTCCCACAGCACTGGAGCCAGTGCGAACGGGCAGCCATGGGATGGGTTGGCCCCGGGGCTTTTTCGCCCGCTCGCACTGTGCTCCAGCTTGCCAGTCTGTCTTCAGCCTTTATTTATCAGCCAATATGAAATGGAGCTTTAGGATACCAGAGCCCTCTCAAGCTATTGCTGCTTCAATAATCCAAAACACAAACACAACACGATTATACTCAATATGTTAGCAGATTAGAAAGCTGCTTTAAAAAAGAGAGAGAAACTGAAAATCATAGGATACAAGACAGACGCCAGCCTTTTATAAGGTAACTTGCTAGTGCATTAGAATGGGTTTCCTCTTACAGATTATCCACATAATAGAAGATGCTATAGTGAATCAAAGTGCCTGCATTCCTCCAAGATAAATTGTGAAGTATACAAATTACTTTTGTTCAAGTTAGGCCTATTTTCTTTTGTAAACTGCATATTACTAACACTCAGAACACCAAATATAGCTGTGAAAAACCTAATGATTCTTTTGCAAACCTGTATATTGTGCAAACTGCATGTATGTGCATTTATCATAAATATATTTTGAATAATGCCCACTATTTTTTATACGTTGTGAAAGCTTTTATTTAAAAAAATAACCCTGGGTTGAGGCTTCAATTCTAAAACACTTTCCTAAGAGCAAGTCCCATTGAATAAAATTCTAAGCAGACTTGCCTAGGATTGGTCTCTGCATTATTACTTAACAATTGAAATGTAAGAATGCTAACCTAGATTCTTTAAACAAAGCAAACAAACAAAAAAGATAAACAGCAGAAAAAGTATGACATCCAAGTTTTCTTAGTGGTAACATCATTTACACAATTTTTTTGAAAAATTAAATTCATTATTTTTTAAAGCTGTGATTTTCTGGTTGCCACAATTCAGCAAGCATTTTTTTTGTACCAGAGCTTTATGTCAAGGTGAGAAGGAGTCAAGTTGACAGCATTTGTCACTTTCATTGCTCCTTCTTTTGAGAGTAGACCTCTACCATCATTACCAGGTCAATATAATTCTAGAATTCTAAATGCTGTCAAAGGCAGGAGAATTGTACAAAGAAAAAAAAATAATTGTGGAAAAGTTAAAGGCAGCAGAAAAAGAGGAAGACCCAACATGAGATGGATTGACTCAATAAAGAAAGCCATGACCCTCCGTTTGCAAGACCTGAGAATGGCTGTTAACAACAGGATTGATGGCATTTAATACACACATTTAGAAGCAAAAAAAGCATTGGTATTTGCTTTGGAAATGGAATTGATGCTTTTGAAAACAAAGCAATTGCTGATGACAGCTTTCAACACATGGAAAAACAGTAAGATTTGAAATACAAGTTTCAATTGAAGCTTTTTGATACATGACATTAAAATTCTGTGGTTACTAAACCAGAACTATAGCTTTACTGTTCAAACTATGAAAAATTCTTGGATCCATGAAAAGCCATATAAATAGGAGCAGATCAATTAAAATATCTTTACTATAAGCTTCTTTTTTCTATGTAATTATATACCCAAGAGATCCCAAGAAGCGGGGAAATTCCTTGAAACTAATGCCTGGAACATCAAATATATTTTCAAAGATCATTTGATATAATAAGTTAACACCTCTTATAGTACATGTTCATCATGTGCCAACAAAATTTTCCTTTTAAAATGAAATATGCCTAGTAAAACAAGAAACATTTTATAGATTTGTTTTATGGGTAAATGTGAATGTACAATAATCTCTACAAAGCAAGAACTCTAACCATAGGACCACTAGAAGAAATTCCAGTCAAACCTTCAGTGGTGTTGCTGGTAATGAAATATATACATATCTGTGCATATTTCTGAGTTAAAGAATAATTTTTGTTAAAAAGAAATTCTTGTTCCACTCTAAACTTGATTCCCAAGCTCTTGTACAATTATCTGACTCTCCCATACTTGATCAGTAGTATGGTTTAATACATTGTGTGTTAGGCTAGGATGTTCTGTGTTCAAATCCCCAGTCATCCCTGATGCTGACTTTTTGTCCTTGAGTCACTACCATTTGTCAACCTGATCTATCTCTCAGAGTTATTGTGGTAACAAAAAGAAAGGGGGAAAGCCATGGATGTTTTTAGAAAATATGTTAAAATAAAAGAAATGTTACCCAGATGTCAAACTTTCTTCTACATTTTGTGACATATAATTGTTTTCACTGGGACAATTTTAATATTCTGTTCAGAACTTTATCAATACTTAAGAAATGCTTAATAGTTACACTAAGAATAAAGCAAGAAAAGAATAAGGACTAAATTAGGAATTTTGAAATTAATGAAACCCTTTCACTTTCTTCCCTCAGAGGCAAGATTTCCCCTCTGTTTTTCTTTCCCTTTTGTGACTGAGCCACCCTTTTAGCCTGTTTTTTTTTCTTTTCTGAAGAACTCTGGCAAACCCACTGTGTCACAGTATTATGTTTTGGCTGTTGGCTCAGCCCAGGAACTTGAGGGAAGGACTGGAAGCTTAAACTTAACTTAAACTTAAATGGCACTTGAGGCATTTTGAAATTCCAAATTAACAAAATGTTTTATTCAACATAGAAAGGAAAAGTTAGATGAAATTGGATAAAATTTCTGAGGTAACTCAATATAGAACTCTGAAGTAAATAAGTATATGCATAGACTTTCGTTCATATGTTTCAGGCTATTGAGAGTTTCATAAGCTGTTCCCAGTGACTTTAAGATGAGAGACTTTTGTTCCGGTGTTTCCCAAAGACTCCAGTACACTTTCTTTGAATAGTCACTAATTCTTTTGGTTTCTATAAGGGTGGTACACTCTACCCAGTACCCAAACTCCTTATCCAAACACACCAGTATTCTTCTTGAGCATTACTGACCCTTCAGGTTTCAAAAGGCAGTTTCTAACTACACCACACCAGGTGTCTTTCCACTCTTCAGAGCTGTCTCCCTGTTCTGACTGGGTAGAGACATTTCTTCTCTGACTAGAAGATCTATCCCCTTTTCTGGCCTGAATGGGAGTCTTTGCCTAACTACCCACTCATCCTTGCCAACCTCCCCAAGTACTCCATCTGTGTTAAACTGCTCTCAGCTGAATTCAGACTGACTTTCCCCTCAGCATTTAGCTCTCAAGTCTTTCTCTGCTCAGCTGATGCTAACCAATCAGATCTCCAGGAGAAGTCTGTCACTCAAGGCTTTCTGGGTCTGTGAGGGATTAACCGTTCACAGTCTTTTACCTGTTTGTACAGCACTTCTAAGCTTTTAAAAGTGCAGTCAGCGACACATGGGCATTCAAATTTGGCATCCACCATGAACTCAGTAATGCAAATCACTACTTTAAGTTCACAGCTCCACATGTAATCTAGGAATAGAGCGATGTGCTTTCAGTGTTGTTGCAAAAAGCTATAAAATGTTAAGAAAATAAACATCTGTAAAGGTGACAAGAACTTATTACATGGGATTTTATGCATCTACTCAAAGTTTTTCATTTGTTTACAAACTAGATTTGTCTGTGCTTGATTTAAGTTTCCAGCGCATTCCAAACAATGAATGTTTGGTACTGTTTACACACATGTCCGCTATCTAGGGTTAATAAGAGAAAGTCATGATTAACATCCAATGTTTAGCAATTGCAGGTCAGTTCATCTTGTTCTTGGCTCCACCACAGTTTTCTCTCTACACGTGCAGAGTTCAAGCTTGTGACAAGGAGCACTTAATAACTTGCATCTGTCAGTTTCAGATAATCTTCTCTCATGTCATTGCTTCATTTCTACTTTTTGGCTCAAGGAATGGTAGATGGAGTGTACCACCCAGAACATATCTTTAACAATTGCTTTGCAACAAGAAGAGATGTGATGCAATGTTAGGCATGATCCAAAGTATGGTATGTACTTGTCTCATCTCCCTTGATACATATGACATCTGGCTTTTTTTTAAGGGGGGGGTAGGTGATACTGAAAAGCTCAGCGGGATTAGCATTTTGGCTATACCAGCAAGCCTGTTTTTGCTAACTGCTTGATTAAAAGGTCTGGATCTGCTTAGGAAACAAAGAAAGCCTTAAAAAGGAAATGAACACAGTGGACAGTCTCATTTTAGAAGGAAGCTTCTGACTAAAACTGCAGACAAGATGTTTGATGATCTGTGATCAGATCTCCAATCTCTTCAAATTTTTATGACTAACAGACAAGGTAGCATGGTTTGCAGGACTGAGAGAACCTGTCCTTCTGTATCATTTTTCCAGACATAAATTGTGCCTTCAGACTGAGACACAGGAAAACATACATTTTCCCCAGGGATTTTTAAAAAAATATTTATGCTGAATTTGTTTGTTTCAAAAAAAAATGATGCATTTTTTTAATTGTTGGGATTAAAAGTATTGGTTTGGTTATTACATTCTTTACTTGTTTCCTTGAATTAGGGCATTTATGTCTGGGTTAAATGATACAAAATACTAAACAGTCATATCTCACACATCTCTCCCCCCGCCCCCAGTCCCATAGTTTATACATTAATAACATCACAGGAAACTGAGCAGTTACATTATACCAAGCATGACCATTGCTCCCTCTAACTCAGTACTGTCTCCTGGATTGCAGAAAGAAAAGGATCTTTCTCTCCAAACAGCTGCTTACTGAAATCCTTTAACAGGAGATTGGACATAGACCTTCTCAATGTAATGCAAGTGTTCCACCACTGAGCTCTGACTATGGCATAGTGGAGCAAAAACAAACTCCCAGTTTCCTTTACCTTAATGGTTTATCTATTTACACTGAACTTCAGGGCAGATAACTTGGCTTACCAAAGAGAGAGAGAGAGAGAGAGAGAGAGAGAGAGAGAGAGAGAGAGAACAATACTTAACGAAAAGATGTTTCTAGTCCCTTAGGCTCAGGATTGTCCTGGCCTTTTTCTGAACAGTTTGTGTAGGCCTAGCACTCCTGCTGGTTACTAACAGGGAAGTGAAAGTGTCCCTTCTACTCTCCTGTAAAACTCCCAGGCCTCCTGCTATCATTGTTCCAAAAGGTGGTGGGAGTAAAATGAAATAAAATTGGTGATTTACATGCTGCTACATCACTTCTGAAGAAAACCCAGACATGACATTGAGTAGTTGTAGGAATCTCCAGCAACTCAATGGTAAAACCATGTCACTTCTAGGTTTCCCCTTGAAATGACATAGCACTGCACAAATCACCATGCCCCCCTATGCCCTCATCATGCCCCCAGAACCTCCCATCAGTTCCCGGCATGGCCTGGCAACTCTATTTTCCTGCTTGCACACCAGACTCCTCCCAACCTATGATGTATGTAAATCAATCCTTTTTCTTATTCTCCCTCAGTCTCTGTGTCTATTAAGCCAGGAGATAGTTCCCAGAATCATGGATTTTATGAATTCCCAGTTTTATAAACTTATGTATAAGGAACAGTTTAATGTATGGCAGGGTATGAGCTTTCACGAGTCACTGCTCACTTCTCCAGATACAGCTAGAATATGAATCCATGTGTCCTTATATCTTGGATAGTGGAGTGGTTTCAGATGCTGAATGACAATAGCAGGGGTATGACAAAAGCGGGTAAATGACAATGATTGGATTATGTATGATATGCAGAGGAGGTAGTAGGTGTGGAGAAATTAGCATTGGTAATGAGACAGGAAACCTAGGTGTTGATTCAACCCAGGAGGATGCATTGTCTTGAGCTTCAGTATCAGCTGCAATTCAGCAGTCTCTCTTTCTAATCTCACTCTAAAATTTTGAATATCCTGGAAGGTTAAAATGTTCCCCCACTGGTTTTTGAACTCAGATCTCACATCTGTTTGTTAACTCTTGTATTTGGATGCTAATTTACTGCTATGTGCAGATTTTACCAACCACTTTAATCCAATCACAGCTATAATCACCCAATTACTTATGCATCTTGACTCTAATTAACCCTTCCTGGCAACTAACCCCCTCTACTCTCTCTCTACCGACATGTAATGGTTGAGGATGTCTTGTTTCACTGTATCTGAAGAAGCATGCATGCAGTGCCTGTGTGAAGGAAGTGTCAATATCCAGCATGGGTGGCTACATTGGAGTGGCTTGAGTTGTGAGCTGTGTGTGACCACCAGTGGTTTTCTGTTGTCATTTTCTTTGGGCTTGTCTTGTAGCAAGCTGTCCCTGGGTATCATTCTGGCCTTTCCAAACATCTTTCTTACCATATCAGGAGGATATTGTACTTGAAAAAACACCTGCTGTAGGTCCATCAAGTGAGTATCTCTGTCTGAGGTATTGGAGCAGATACAACTATAGCATATGTCCTAGAATACAGACAGAGCAAGGCAACAAAGCTAGAACACAGTCAAGAGTCCAGTCCAGAGATCAAATACCAGTTTAGTAGCAGTCAGAGTTCATGGGTTGTTCAGGAAAGCAGAGTCAAGGCAGTCTAAGGTCATTGATCAGAAAGGTTCAGGTAGGTCTGAAAAGCAAAGTTGAAGGATCAGTGCAAAGGTCACAGGAAACAGTCAGAGTCCAGCATTGTGTTCACAGGATTGTGACAAATTGCTTCCACAATCTACAGTTCTCCAGGTCTGGTTTATATAGACATTCCTTAACAAGCCTGATTTACAGCAATCTGCTCAGAGGTGTTCCTGCACTTACTCAGAACTGCTATCATTAAGCAGCTGGTGCCAAGTCAAGAGGCAAGCACTCTGTCTGTGTATCCTTGTTGGAGCTTTTCCCTTTGCTGTTCAGTTAACAAGGGAGAGCCTGGTGGGCTACTTTCCTGCAGCTGTGCTTCATTGGCTACTTCAGAGCTAGGCATCGGTGGGACAGGGTCAGCTACTGGCAATGAATATTGAGGCTCCTGTATCTCTAATTCACTAACTTTAGTTGGTTCAGAACTGGCTGCATGTGGCTCCTTGACTCCTGAGGAGTCTTCAGCCACTCTGGATTCTGGCTGGTCAAGCTGGTCCATGACAGCATAGCACTGGGACCATAACATTAAAAAAAGGTGCATTAGTCTTTAAGGTGCTACTGGACTGTCACTCTTTTCTACTGCTACAGAGAGACTAACATGCTTACCCATCTTAGTTTAATTTATTTTTAACAAGATCACATCTAGGTTGAGAGCTAGGTGGTTACATGGGCTCTGGTTGTGCTACCACTAGTTAATAACTTCTCATGAGAATTCTTCTTTTTAGTCACCTAAATATTAAAATATTAAAACTTTCTATACATTTTAAAGAAAATTGTATTCCCATAACTGATGCTGTATGCACATAATACTGATATCTGTACTTGAATTTGAAAATCTAGGCCAGAAGTCTGAGTCTGCTGTAAGAGTTCTTTAATTTTTTCTCAGTTTTCTTTCATCTTGTAAATTATCTTGGACAGAATATTTCTCAGTTCCAAAATAAATATAACAAGAGCTTCAAAGTACCACAAACAGAGCAAAACATGGGGATAGGGATTTTTCTCTTTCTCCCTCTGCAACCCACTGATGCTCCCCACCCCAAACTCTGCCCCAGGGTATTAGGGTGGGGGGCAAGATGGGAAGTCTGCAGTGGGAAAGTCGGAATTTGTTCCTTTCTCTGCTGACAACAAATGCCTATTCTTGCATAAGACCTGTTGCCCATTGAAGAGCAACTTTGGCTCAAACTCCATCTATACAAGAACTTTCGGCATTTCCTAGTGAGAGAAATAAAATGGAACTTCTGAGATCCTCTGGATATACTTTAATTTTCTGAGTTTGTCAGTTCTTAATTATGCAGGATATCTATTGAATTTATCTTGCCGACACAGATGCCAAATTATTGGCCTTCATTGTAAACAACAGTGACATAAGATGCCTGGAAAACACATTCTATCTCTTCAGTCTATTGCAGGGTTACCAATGGACATGGAGGTCTCGTGAAATTACAACTGACTGCCAGGAACAGTTACCCTGGAGTAAATGACTGGTTTGGAGGATGGAATCTTATCACATCTGCATTGAGTTTCCTTCCTCTCTGCCTTACCAGGAGTGACTGGGAAGTTAAAATGGCCCTGAAACAAGCCAACCAGTGTAGCTCCCGAAGAGCAAACCAGTGCTACAGGGCCCCCTGACTTCAGTGGCACCAACAAAGCACATTAACTCACCCAACTGCTTCCTCCACAAACTGGTGGCAGTGCAGGAATAGAAAACTGATGACACTGATTATCATTGTTGTTGAAGGATCTGTCCGAAGCAGTCCCTCAAGCACTGAAAGTTTCTGGGGAATGGTTTTGCTTGTGTGAGACACCGACCTAGAGACGCAACACAGACTGGCCAAAATGCCTCACTTGTTGCTAGGATAGAGTCAGGCTTGATTGATAACAAGTGGATGTACCAGCCCAGCAGCACAGACGCCTGGGAAGGGAGCATCTTTGCCACATTCCATTCTTATCTACACAAGCCGAGCTGTGCCTTCTTGCTTCTGCTAGCTATAGGATACAAAGGGGGGGGGGGCTAGAGACCCAGCCAGATTCAACTGGCTGGGCACACATGTGTAATACATTTTATGCTGTGCCACAGGTCTGGACCAATGGAATGGTGCCAACATGGCCTTTTCCTTATAAGGAGTACCTGTAGTAGATAGGTAGCTCTTGCAAGGATTTTACCTACACAATATAGCCAATAGCTTTGTATACATGCAAACATGTGGTTACGTGTCAGCAGGGATATATAAGATCTGACCACCCTGATGGGGTCAGAGCAGATTGGTTTGCAGGCTTGGGCCTTGCTCTGCTCTGTTTGTATTGCAATACATTCTATTTTTTTATCCTCCTCACCTGGACTGTGCCTGAGTATCTCTATTGGGCAAAGACATTCAGACCACACATTTGTGGAACACTTGCTTCTAGCCACCAGTGGTTAATCAGGAAGTTTCCTTGTAAATTAAATAGCCAGTCCATCCCAGTACATGACTGTAATATAAATTCTTCCATATACAAATTCTTCCATATACACAAGCCAGAAAGAAGATTCTAACTTAATACCTTAGTTTTCCTCCAAGGATTCCATGGTGCATGTGGTACTATCAGTTTTTATTGCCCTGAGGTTGGTTAGGCTGAGGGATTAGATTCTAGCAGATCCTATTCTGACACTCTTACACCACACTCATTTACTCAGTAATACAATACTATCTTCTGAAGTTCTGAACATCAAGTTTTCTGCTAGCATAACATTTTGTATGGAAGGACCTCTCAGCCACTCTGAGCCAGCCTCCTTTGATTTACTATCTCAGTGAGTTGTTGACCCCTCCTGCAGCTAATATAATTTTGTAAACCAGATATAGAAGAGATCAGGGCCCTGCGGGACCTTGTGCAGTTCCGCAGGGCCTGCAAGACGGAGCTCTTCCGCCAGGCCTTTGAATAGGAGCCGCCACCAAGGATTCCACCCATCAGGCATACCATCTATGATGTAACCGGCCCAAAATGGCCCTGGCTGGTGGCAGGGGGGATATGGAGAGCTACCACTGGGTTGCCACTTTGATAATATGTTACAGGAAGCTGTTAGCAATGTTACTTGTCATAGGAATTTTTAACTGTTTTAGCTATTTTAATGTATTATTCTTGGCTGTGTGCCCATGTAAGCCGCCCTGAGCCCGTTCGCGGGGAGGGCGAGGTATAAATTGAAGAAATCAATAAACAAATAAATAATAAAAAATAAAAAATAAAGAGAGAAGTATGAGCCCAAACTAATAGTGGACAGCCCCAGCTGCTGTAATTTAGAAGAGATTGCCTGAGACATCATTTATATGTAACATAAAGGTTCTTTCAGAGAGGTTCAGTCCACACAAACAAACTTGACAGGAAAGGCTGAATGTATCCATGTGGATTACGTCATTGTGATTTTGCAGTTGCTCTGTTGCACCATTCAGTGCATGGTGCAATCCATATTTATCACACTGTTGTACAACTGGCAGAAACATCTTGCTATTAATGGCATCATTCACTTGGTTTGAGAATTATACCATGAAGAATTCTCTGTTACATGGTGATAATCAAATTTTACATCCCTGTTTCAGCATATGCTCAACTACACTGATAATCAACTCTGCTTAAACATCAGCATGTTCAATCCAATACTAATAATACTTGCTAGGAACTACTTTTTTTTAGGATTACAGCCTTAAGGTCACTTCAGTTGTTTAGAAGACTAGTGCTTTTCTATACAGAAAAGGAAGCAGCTATCTATTAAACCTCATATTTACTACTCAGGGCCAATGCTACCTTTAAGCTGTGGAGTCTTTTGAGCCAAAATTCTACTTTGTGAGCTATTGGCATTAAAGTTGTGAGTAAGCAATTTGGCTACTGCATACATTTGTTTGCTCTGGAGCCATCTTTCCTAAGCTAAGACAAAATGTGAGCTGGAGGCTAAAAAACTGTGAGCTAGCTCACACTAACTCAGCTTAGAGGGAACACTGCTCAGGGCTAGAGTCAGCATATCCTGAGGTGGGGCAGCTGCCAGGGCCTAGGGTTATGGTGGGGCTCACTGCCACTAACTCCCTTTAAAGCCCTATATGGCTAGGGTTCGACATACCTGAGGGACCACCTTTCCCCATATATACCCCAGAGAGCACTATGGTTGGGGTCACAACACCGATTGATCCTCCCGGGCCCCAGAGATGCCAGGCTCACTGCCACTAGGGCCAGGGCCTTTTCAGTGGTGGCTCCATTCCGGTGGAATGAGCTCCTGGAAGAGATCAGGGCCCTATGGGATCTTTCACAGTTGTGCAGGGCCTGCAAGATGGAGCTCTTCCACCAGGCCTTCAACTAGGAGTTGCCCTCACCACTAACACCAACATCTGTGGTTATGGGCTGCCCTCAGCTTTGAGATCCAGTTACACCATTGTGTGATGTCAGATTACTGAGTCAGAAACTGGCATATAGCAAGCCATCTCAATCAATGATGGAATGATTACTATTATTACTATCACTAGCACTTTATGATTACTGATTGTTTTTAAATGTTTAAAATATTTTATGTTCTATGTGGATTTTATGGTACTTGGTATCGACCAATGGAAGCTGCCCTGAGCCTGTTCATGGGGAGGGCGGGATATAAATGGAATAAATAAATAAATAAATCCACATACCTGGCCTACTGCCTACCTTTTCCCTGCATACAAGTGCTCTTCGACCTGTGCTCCCAGCATTGTCAGACTCCATCACCTTTTCTTTGGCATGCTGTATAGGAGCCTCAGCAAAAGGGGAGGAAGGGGCTTCATGTCACCCTGTGTCTTCTTTCCCCTGGGCCTTTGATATATCTTTGGCTACTTAGGTGTGGTCTGGCCAGTTCTCCTCAGCCACCCATGGGACTGCCTAATAAAGGGTAGTTTGTGGGCAGAACCATCCTGGGCTTCCTGAATCCCAACCTTCTGGGGTGGGGCACCCAGCACACCATAGTCTCT
This sequence comes from Lepidodactylus listeri, assembly GCA_029233225.1. NCBI lineage: Eukaryota > Metazoa > Chordata > Lepidosauria > Squamata > Gekkonidae > Lepidodactylus > Lepidodactylus listeri. Next base: position 107,563,472 of record JARCFY010000001.1, on the reverse strand, counting down.
GAGCCAATGGAGCCTGCACTATTCCCGGGGATGTGGAGGGAGGCAATGACAGCTCACAACAGCATTATTGGGGACTGGCATGCAGGTGGTACATGGCAGTGGTGCTCCTGGAAGCTATGGGGGCAGTACCTACAAATACACGTACTGCCTAGTACCATCAGACAAAGGGCATGCAGGCAGTATGAACAGCTATGATTACAGGTTCTGGGAAGGCTCACAAGAAGGGGGAAGGACACACAGGTGAGTGGGGACAGAGATGGGGTAGAAAGGGAGGTGAGACAGGTGGCATCTGGTGGTAGGCAGAGAGGAGGCCCATGGAAGCTCTCTGCCTGCCCCCCCCCCCAAACCAAGAACCAGCCCTAAATAATACTGATATGGCTGACATGCCTTCAACAATTGCATTTCAACAAATATAGCCTCTCTTCAATCCTGCACAGTATTTTCTTTTAATGCTACTATGACATATAAAACCCCCCACTCACAGTGAAAACCAACTCTGTCCATCTATCCTGTTAACTCTAATCCAGTCTGATTGTGATAAACTCTCAACATGTATAATTGAAGGCTTAATGTGGCTTTCTTCTTATTTCATTATTTAGGTGGAATTAGATGAGCTAATCAAATTGAAGATCTATCATTCCTGGCTGCATTATAGTTTGATTTGGTTGTTAAGCCAGAATATTAACACTATTTTAATTTATAGTATAAACCACTAGAAAATTACAACCATATGGGAGAAGTACAAAAACATACCATTTTGCAATGACTATGTATAAAGATTCCAGCTTGAGTCCAGAAGGATACCTCTTTATGGTTTTCCTGTTAAATATTCATAATGTTTTCAATAAGAAGTCTTTCTGCCCTTCACTGCTTCCTTCTAGTAGATGTTAAAATAGTATTATTTTCACTCTGGGTAAAAGAGCTATCTTTTAAAAACCAATTTTGTGACATTTGTGTATGGTGCTATGAAGTAGACAGATAGTGCAAAAATGCACAGATTTTTTTAGGTCATAACACAAGTAGTCTCTGAAGTCCAATATGCCATTTTTGAACAGTGAATAAATTTAATTAGTGATATAGAGAAAATGAATGAGAGAGAAAGAGGGAGCGAGAAAGCGAGAGTGCTTTCTTAGAATTTTCAGCCATGGATCATTGAAAAATTGAAACAATTTTAGCATCATAAACTTCAAAGATGGCATAGTCCCTGTTTTAAGACAACTTGGACTTATATGTCACTCAGACATATAACTTTTCCACTGATATATCAGAGATAAAATTCTTCCTTCAATTCCAAAACTTGATTGGTAGAATTTAATTACTTATGATCTGGATGTTCAAGTTTATCTGCTTCTGAAAACAAGCCAGACCTTTCCTTAATTTCACTCACTGACTTCCTTTCTCAGTTCAGTGGAAACTTCTGGTGCTTGTCTTCAGCTGTACTTATGTAACCCCTAGCTAGTAATGAAATGAGCAAGGAAGGGGTGGAGCCTCTAGTTGAAGAAGGGTGCAGAATGTGTTGAAAGCAGAGGAGGGAAGCAAGACTGCTGTGCTGTGGAGCTTAAGTCTTAATCATAGGCTCTTAACACCTTGTAAAAGGTAGCTATGATTTATGTATGGAAACTGGTAAGGGAGGGAGTCTGGTTCTAAACTGTAAACTTCAAAATTATTGTTTCAGGGCTTTGTTATCTAATGGGGAGTTGTAGCTCAGAGGTGCTGCCTTACCCGTGGGGTAGCCCCAACAGCTGGGCACTTCATTTCTGACCTGAACCAGAGACCCACAGAACCAGGTAAAAGAGGACACTCTTGACCTGTGCCACAGAGGTAGCCAAAGCTCTGCAAAAGGGTTTCAATCTCAGGTTGTACAAGGCGCACTCGAGGGCAATCTCCAACCCCCCCTCCACCCAGCAAAGGTATGCATATGAAATAACCGTGAGTTACTTCATGTAAAATATCTGAATTTCCATAGGTATTCAGTAGCCACCTGGCGAACCTTCTCTGTCTCCATACCCCCACATCATCCCTCTTCCTCATACCAGTTGCTTGCAGGCCAGATAAGAGCCCTTCTGGCCCCTTAACCTTATGTTTGACACCCTTGGTCTAGACTGTCTCTAAAATATTTGATTCTCTCAAGCTATATACTTCACACTAAAGATTCATCTGACATATAATTCTTATGTGCAATGTTTTATGGTATCAGTCTTGAGTTACAGCACCCTACAGGTAGGCCACAGTTATTTCCATTTTACTTATAGGAGTATGCCTAGGGATCTCCTCCAAGGCTAAAGAGAAGGAATATCTGGCCAGTTTTCCACACTGTAACCCCTGGTTCTTCATTACTTCCTTCTAGTTTCCTAGTGTTGAACCACCATGGAAGGGTGCCCCTTCTGCCATTCTTTGGCAGTTTCTTCCACACATTGGGTGTTTAGTCCTGCTATCAAGCATGGAACTTGGCATCCAGCCTCCATTTCATATGCATTACAGTCTCCAGACTCTATCTGAAATGTCATTTGCATGTTTAAACTTAATTTGCACAAATACAGAAGACAACCACAGAAACATAATTCATTTTGTCAGTAAGAAATGGCCCTCCAGTGATGAAAGACACATGTACTGGCCAGGAAAGATAACAGATATTTTGTTGGAAATGACAGTTCTCTGAATGTAATACTGCCCTCTATTCAGGAGAAATAATGGCCCCTTACAGCACTATATTTCCTTTTTCATTCTAAATTACTTTATTATTAGCTAGTAAGAGACACATCTGATGTTTCAGCTAACTGCTGTCATAATGAAGTTGTAGCCTGGGAAGCTCCAAGAAAGGGGTGTGTGCAGGGGTCATTTCATAGAAAAAGAGATGCAGGAGTTCATTAGCATACCTATTAGCATATGCCACACCCCCTGACATCACTGGAAGTGTGTCAGAAAGGGCATCTTCAAAAGCCCCCCTTCTCTTCTCCAGCTGGCCTGCCAAGGCAGGTGGGGGGGAGCGAAGCAAGAAGGGCCCCATAGAATACAATGGAAAGATTGTGCCGCCACTGCCATGTGACTCTAAACAGAAGTTTAAACTTTAAACCCTTTCTCACTTCACTTCCTCTACAAGCCTGCTGGGAGCTGAGGGAGGGGCTTGCCACCACTGCCATTTTGTGCCCACTAGGGAGGTGCAAATAAATTTTTTTTGGACCTCTTCAGATCGGGTCAAATCAGTCCTCATCTGTTCCAGCTCCCAAATGATTCCCCGCATGTCAGTTTTGGCAATGCAAGCTGATTCAGCCAGCTGAATGTCAGTTTCAGCCCCATTATATCCTATGGGCCATTGAAGTCAATGGAAAAAACTCATAGGGTATATGAGGGGCTGGAGGAGAGGGGATTTGAGGGAGAGACTCCAAACTTGCAGGGTAGCTGTTGGGGCCTCTCCCTGAAATACCCACAGGGTCCAATTCTACAGGTCCCCAAACAGGTTGCCCCATCCTCTCCATTGTTCTCTATGGTGGGAAAAAGTTTCTTTTTCCCCACTATAGAGAACAATGGAGGGAATAGGGTCCAATCTTCTCGAAACTTGTTAAGTATTTGGGGGGAGAGGCTCCAGCAGCTACCCTGTAAATTTGGAGCCTCTCCCTCAAACTCCCTCCCCTTGGGCCACTTTTTAAACTGCTGCCGAATTTCGGTGGCAATTCGGCGGCAGGCCAAATTTGATCAGAGAATCTGATTCGGCCTGTAGCTGCCCTAGTGCCTACTCCTGGGCTGGTGGTGCACCACTTTGCCGTGCTCTGGCCCCAAATGACCCCTGGGTATATGTAATACTGTGTGTGATAGCAATGAGACCATACATTGGAGAGGAGGAGAATTGCACAATCCTTGTTTTTATTTCCATGCATATGAGTACAAAATGGACAGTAAATCTGAATACAAAACACAGCTGGCAGATTTCTCCTACAGCAACTACACTGAAAAAGTCAAGACTAAAAACTTGAGTTTAGGAATCCAAATACAGAATAACAATGAGAATATACAGGGGTCCTTTCGTAAAAAAAAGAGGTGCAGGAGCTCATTAGCATAACTTATTTGCATATGCCATACCCCCTGACGTCACCGGAAGTGTCAAAAGGCTACACATCCCTGACGTCATCGGCAGTGTGTCAGAAGGCAAGAAGGGAGGGAGAGAGAGAGAGGGGGAAGGAAGGAAAGGAACAGGAAGGAAGGCAGGTAGGTAGGTGGGGGAGAGAGAGAGAAGAAAGGAAGGAAGGAAGGAGGGAGGAAGGGGGAAGGAAGGAAGAAAGAAAGGAACAGTAAGGTAGGTAGGTAGGTGGGGGGAGAGAGAGAGAAGGGAGGAAGGAAGGAAGGGGGGAGAGAGGAAGGAAGGAAGGGAGAGGGGAAGGAAGGGGGAAAGGAAGGAACAGGAAGGTAGGTGGGGGGGAGAGAGAAGGAAGGAAGGGGGAAAGGAAGGAACAGGAAGGTAGGTAGGTGGGGGAGAGAGAGAGAGAAGAAAGGAAGGGAGAGAGGAAGGAAAGGGGAAAGGAAGGAACAGGAAGGTAGGTAGGTAGGTGGGGAGAGAGAGAGAAGGAAGGAAGGAAGGAAGGAAGGAAGGAAGGGGCACTTCTCCCCCCCACTGGGGCCAGCGTTTCCCTCCCTCCCCCCTCTTGCTTGGGCCCCAGGGGCTTCACGCCTTTGGGGCCCAGCTTCTCCCTCCCTTGCACCCCCCTCAGGCCGGGAGCAGTGAGTGGGGGAGGGAGGGAAGGAGGGGGCTTCTCCCGGGGCCGGCGGCGCTTGCCACGGCCCCGAGAGTGTGAGTGGGGGGGGAGGAGGAAAGGGGTTTTTCCCCGGGCCGGCGGCAGCCTGCCGTGGCCCGGGAAGAGTGAAGGGGGAGGGGAGGGACTTTTTCCCGGGCTGGCGGCAGCCTGCCGCTGCCGGGAAGAGTGAGCGGGGGTGGGGTTTTGTCAAGTCCCTGCCCCCCGCCCTCCTCTCTCCCGGAGCGGCACCCCGGCACGCCCCGGCCCCAACGGAGCCCAGAGAATATATCATGTTTAATTTCTTGTTCATAGGACTCCATACAATGCTTACCTATAAAGATTTATGTTGTACTGTACAGGCTATTACAGACTTATTAAATTTAAAACTAAAGTTTTGGAGAGTCAGTACTTTGTAAAATTGTAATGAAGAAACGTATTTACTAACAGTACATTTAAGCAGGCACAAAGTGCACAACATTTCCCCCCAAACAGCACTAGACTGTTGTATTGCCAAGAGACAAAAAGGTTCTTTCCCACCAAGGGATTCAAAGGCAATAGGCACACCAGTGGTGAAGGAAAATCTCTATAATAATGAGATATCTGTATAATAATGAGATATCACCAAGAATAAACAGAGAATATACCCACACCCCTTCTGCTATAGGAACCCTGAAGAATGACAGCAGGTGGACTCCAGGTGTTGGCTGGGGTGCTCAGCCCTGCTCTGCAGTCCAGCCTGAGCCAAGGTACCTATAGCAGAAGGGGTGTGGGTATAGCCTCGGTTTTATTCCTGTGTCTTGTTTTTTAAAAATCTTTATTTGACCCAATAAATTACAAAATTCATATACGAAATGTAAGAAATAAATCTAAATATACAAATATAGCACATAAAGGAAATGTGAACACTAAGTATGACAAAGTTTCCATCTCTCCCAAGGCCATCACAACTTTTTCTTTGCAGGAAGGGAAATACCTCAGGGAAGTCAATTTAATAACATCAATTTTGTGACTTGTTGATATCTCATTACTACAGAGATTTCAGTAAAATCGTTTTCCTTCACCACTGGTGTGCTTATTGCTTTTGAATCCCTTAGTGGAAAAGAACCTCTTGGCATTACAACTGTTTCATGTGATACAGTTTAAATTGTCTTCTATAAGATGGAAGCACTTTAGAATTTATGAAGAATCCATTGATGCAATCCACTGGGACAGCTCAACCCAATGTTAAGCCCTTTGTCTGAATGAGATACCAGTAAGCATGCCTTTAGGTTTTCCACTGCAATCTACTTAAAATGGTTAATATTAGCTATATCATGCCACATGTATCTGATTTGTTTTTAAGCATGTAACCAAAGACCACAGAGGCTTTCATGGTGGAAAGAGTCTTAATTTCAGAATTTGCTGAGTCAAACTCAGTATCCTCACTTCCAATTAACTTTTCTCTTAGGAGTTCTTTTTCTTTCTTTTTTACCATTTTCTGTTTTCTCACACCATTTTCCCCAATAATAAGGGTTCCCAGCCCCCAGTGGGGATGAGGGTACGGACTTTACTGCTTGGATATTGAACAGGTGTTGGATTGCCTTGAATGTTATGTATTGTTTTACTTCATTTTTGTGGACTGAAGAAATCAGAAATCATTCCTGTGGGTTTCTGGCAAATTCTATGGTATAACCTTAGGAGACTACCTCTATTGCCCTGGCATCTGCCTGGGAGGCAATCCAGGCATCTTGGAAATGTATGAGTTGTGGAGTCATGGACAGTCATACCTTTGGAGATTTGCCATCATGCTCAGCTCGATCATCCTTGTTTGTTGATTGTTTGTTGAACCTGACCTTGAAAGGTCTTTTTCTAAAGGATTTTCTAGAGACTCCCCAGTTTGGTTTTTTGTTTATATCTGGGTAATGCATGTTGTGAATGAAAGGAATGATTACCAAATGGTCTTCTGGTGGTGTACCTGAGTGTTCTAGGCATCACCTTTTTCTTGTCCCTGGTCTCTATTAGAATTTTGTCATGTAAAAGTCCAATAAAATACAAACAATTAAAAATGAGCCCCAAACAAAACTTTTAAGACATGCTAAAAGCATAAATTGCTCTAAACAACTCCTCCAAACTTCTGAGACAGTAAAAATCTCCTAGCAAAATGCTGCTGAGCAAATTGACCCGATGAGCTTCCCTGGACAGGAAGTTACCTAATTATGGTGCCAGTCCTGAGAAAGTTCTGCACTGTGTGGTCATCTGCTGTTTCAGTAGGCTAAAGCCCTTGAAGTAGGGCCTCTTCTGGTAACTTGAAAGATCTGTAAGGTTCGTATGGAAGTATATATTTTATATCATGTATTACATAATCAAATAATGAGACAACCTTACCTATCCCACACAATGTCATCCATGTCTGCTGTGTGCTTTATCAAAGGAAATATAAAGTTCAGGGAGCTTGGAATCTAAAAGGAAGATAAATGACAGAATCAAATGGCAAATACAGAGGACAGTGCTCATTCCTCATAATCAATGACCATACAGTTTGTAGGTTCTGAATAAATTCAGTCTGCTGATGCTTTCAAAAGTGACATTTTGCAGAACTCATATTTGGAAACTAACTGGCAGCCCCAGGCTTCAAGTGCTGTCTTGGCCCAGGCCCAAGGGCAATGACAGTGTGATTATGGGAAGCCTTCTATTGAATCTCTATTCAGTCAAGAAACAAAATGAAATTGCATAAGTGCTGTGCACCAAATACTAAACCACATTGTGTAGTGGAATTTCCCCTCATACAATTGCACATTGCTCTGTCAATGGCAATAGTGCAATTAGGGGGAAATATACACCACCAATCATAATTGGAAGTATCGCGCTGGATTTGATTTTTTTCAGGGCATATCTGGATAAGCATAATTTGGGGGATTACTTTCAACTTGTATGAAGTTTAAGTAAGATACCTTAGCCCACCTTTCTTCCTGCTGGCATTTATGACTGACAAGGACCAGTGTGGTAGTAGCTTGGGAGGGGATGTAGGAAGGTACTAATGTGACTTGGAGTTGTAAGGTGTTTTGAAGCACATAAGGGAATTCCTGGGATTCTGAAAGCCATTTATTTTTCCAGGGAGCAGACCCATAAAATGTACAAAGAGGTCAAAGAGCGGAGATAAATTTCCATAGAGAGAGGATCATTTACCTACCTGCAAGGGAGTGCATGATAGATGGCTATTGTAAAACATGATCTGGGTGTTGAGATGTGTGGGACATGGGCTCTAGGTTGATTGGGATATTTACCAAGTTTCCTGAAACTGGATTGGGAGAGCCTTCCTGCTAAGAAGGCAGGAAGGGTTAAAAACGGCTGAAACATTTGTTGTTCATTGTTCCAGTTGTGAAGGTTGGATTCTCCCTGCGTGAAGCAGGTGAGAGGGTCAGGACATGCATTTGTTTCATTGACATTGGGAGGGGGGTATGTTGGAGAGAAACATTGTGTACTTTCTTAGTGTTATATTTTCCTGTTCTTTTAATCAGATCTGTAACCAGTAGGTGTGATGTCATCCTCCCTGCCTTGTGATCTAGCGGAATCTATAGTAATAAAGTCTTTCCCTATTTAAGAAAATGGACTGTGATTCAATTCCTCCCTGCATGCCTTAGGCTGAGGACAGACTGGCAATCTGGAGCGGGAGGAATCCGGAGGCAAAAGCTGTGGGGGGAAAATTCCCCGGGGCTGGCCGTTCCCACTGGCCAGTGTATTGCACAAGGATCCTGTTACGGAGTGTTCAGACTTCTGCAGAGCGGCCCTGGGTGGGCCGGCCTCCGCAGCTTGTGGCAGGGCTGTTTTCGGCAATGTGCATATGTGCGCATGAGCTCATGAGCACTCATGCACAAATTGCCGAAACGGCACGTTCACACAGCCGCCTCCGCTTGAATCCCACCTTCTTCCGGTTCACACTGCCTGAAAGCGGGAGGCATGCGGAAGACAGCCCCTGGACACCAGTTTCTCCTGGTGTCCTCCTAAAGCGAAAGGAAACCGGCTGCAAAAAGCATAAGTATGGAAGGGAGCCGAGGGACAGCTGCGGATGTCTGAACAGGCTCCCTTCCCCTGCTTCCCAAGCGGAGCTCTCCTGCTCCAGATTGCCAGTCTGTCCTCAGCCTTAGATCACTCGCAAACAGTTAGGCATGCATGCCCAAGGGGAGAACTGGAGTAACTGGGAAACTCTGCCCTTTGTACTTGCTCAGAGGCAACCTTGACCAGTGTTCCCCAAGTTATTGGTAATGTGAGAAGCTGGGTTCTTAACTTGGGGTGGTGGCATAATAAAGAGGAACACACTTTATGTGCACATGAACAGGCAACATGCATGTAAGCACACATAGAACCAGGGTAGGTTTATGACAAGTACTACTACCTCTGAGAGTTGATCTAAAGAGAGGGGCATAATATAATGTCAGTGGCACTTACCAAGTTTACCAAATGGAATAATTGCAAACCCCTCCCCCATTTATTTACTTATTTAAATATTAACATCCCATCTTCAAGGTGGCTCACAGTTTCATCTTACCCTCTGTCCCCTCCACACAGCAAGATCTGTATTACTTTCAGGTAAGAACCTCTACTGCAGTATTTTATTCATGATTAAATTCAGGCCTAGCATCCCTCATTCTTATGAAGTGGGGAAATAATAAAGTCATGTTTTCAGGGGCCTGACTTGGACTGATTACATCATATCTGTTTCAAGGGCTCTTGCTTCCATTTGTAATGGCTCAAGAATGTTGGAACTTTGACAAAGTCCTTGAATTAAAACTGCAGGCACAGTGTGTCTGAGCACAGAGGCTATTGGCATTTTAAGAAATAAGCGTATACTATATATTACACTCCCAAGCCTCTAAATAAATTATTTCTCTTTAATGATGGCTATTTCTCTCCCCCCCCCCCCGGCAAAACGATTCCAAGTCAAAACACATTAATGCAGCAATTCTGTATCCAATTATAAGCTCCAGAACTGAAACTAGGAAATAAGACTAGGTGTCAGTTACTGGGCACTGGAAACATTAACAAATATTCTTCTAGAATGAACCTAAATATGTTTACTTAGACATAAACCCTACTGAGTGCTGTAGGAATTCATCTATGTGTGTCTTGGACTGAAACCATAACATTCAGAAGAATGAGGTGGCAGAATGGACTTCACCATTACTGACTTCAGATGGTAGCTTAAAAAAAACGATGAACACATAATATTAGCATAAGACAAAGGTTGAACCCCTCTCCTAGCTTGCTGTGCTAGATTTGCATTTGCAAGCAGGTTTTTAAAAACAGAACAATTCAAAATGTGATCCTCCATGATCTTCAATAGGGCTGGGCACAAACAGAACCATGAAGCAATATTCTCCACAAATTTTGCCCTGTTTGTGTTTTGTAAACAGAAGTTTGTGAAGGGTCTACTGTCATGAACTTCTACAAACTTTTAAAGCAGTTCATGGCATTTTGTGGTGTTCTGTGGATGGAGCAGAAAGCTGGAGTTTAAAGTAACTGAGAGTCCCTTTAAACCTCTACTTTCTGCTTCCTGCAACAGCCTGAAAAATAACAGCAAGTGGGGAGGCATTCCCTGCTCCTCAGCTATTTCAGGCTGTCTTGTGCAGTCTCTTTAAACTTTAAAAGGACTGCAGAAGATAGCCTGGAAAACTGCGGAGCTGGCAGGGTGCAGTCTCCCCACTGGTCAGCTGTTTTGAGCTCTCTAGTGCAGTTCCTTTAGATGGGCACATTTAAAGGGGTTACACAAGGGAGCCCAATACAGCTGAGCCCACAGAGAGACATCTACCCACTGGCCCAGCTTTGAGCTCTCTTGTGCAACTCGTTTAAACCAGTGGGAAGACTTCATTCTGTGGGCTGGGAGACTTCTCTCAGGTGGGGAGACTTCTCTCCATGGGCTCAGCTGGTTTGGGCTCCCTTGTGTAAACACACACTCTAAAGGGACTGCACAAGAGAGCACAAAACAGCTGACCGGTGGGGAGACTGCTAAAATTTACTACTAAAATTTAAAGGGACTGCACAAGACAGTGCAAACAGCTTAGTAGTGGGGAGCAAGCTGCTCCTAATAGCTCAGCTATTTGCCACTTGGAGTGCAGGCACGCAGGGTGCTGGTCCCCAACGTGATGACATCACTTCTGTGTGATGTCATTGCATTGGGGATGTCCCCACCTCCTCCAGAAATGCCCCCAAAGGCCCCTCCAGGGACTAGGAAGGACCTGGAAACTCTACAGCATGGGTCATCTTAACTCATCACAGATTGGATGAACAGACGGCATTTTGAAGGAGGGTTGTTTTGTGGAGGTGGGCTGAGTGAAACTTGTAGGCAGAACTGCAGCTGGGCAGAGCTGGAGAGAACAGACTTTTCCAATCATATCAGATGTTTGTGCACAGAGTCAGCAATTCAAATGGAATAAGAATATGATGGAAAAGGGCAGAGGAATACCCTGAAATTATAGGGCTCTTTAAAAATTTTCCTAACATGCCAGTTTAAAAATAACCATTATAAAAGTTAATAGATGCATTTTCCAGATAGCAAAGTTAATACAAAGAATACTGACTTTATTCTTGTATATATGAAAGTTTTTCTTTAAAAAATACCCCAGAGTGCTTTTTTGTACATACCAGATTTCAGTTTTATTGAAGAATTAAGCATTGTGAGATTGTTCCCCCCCCCCATAGAAAAGCAAATAATGTTAATGCTAACGTTCAACCATACTGTCCATCTGGTAGGGTTGCCAAGTCCAGGTTGGAAAATACCTGGGGACTTTGGGGGTGGAGCCAGGAGAGGGCGGGGTTTGGGAGGGGAGGGGCCTCAGCATGGTACAGTGCCATAGAGTCCACCTCCAAAGCAGCCATTTTCTCCAGGGGAGCTGATCTCTGTCAGCTGGGGATCAGTTGTAAAAGTGGGAGATCCCCAGGCCCCACCTGGAGGATGGGAACTCTACCATCTGGTCAGAGCATGCGGGGTGGAGGCCTTTATGGCAAAATGTGATCTTCAGTCTGCCTTCTGGCTCCTAACAGTCCATCTCAGAGATTTCTGCTTGCTGGACTTCAAATTCCAGGGGGCTTCATATGTGCATAAGTCCATGCCTATGGGCTGCTCAGTACCATGTGCAGTCTTCAAGGCCTTTAGCACCTTCCTGGAGTGAGCAGTCAAAGACACAGTGGGTAGCATCTGTTCACTCATTACTTGGATTATTTTTTATTTGCAGCCGGGGGTACTCCTGCTTGCAGGGCCCTACTCATCACCTTTCAGTTACTGGCAGAGGAGCTGCATGTCCCCTGACACATGAAAAGACTAAGGGTCCAGTCACCCAGAAGGATCTAGAAGGTATCCTTCTAGATTTGGTCCAAGGGTCCTTCCACCTTCCAGGGGACACACTGGATGCACTCTGGCCACTGCTGAGTAAGGTTGCAGCAAGTGTATGCTTAAGAAGTTTCAATCCTTGTTGGGTCACCTCAGTTTTGCTTGCAGGATTGTCTCTCTAGACAGGTCCTTTTGTGCACACCTGGCAAGGGCCACTGTTGGGGCCACTACCCCACATCACTACATACATGTTACGTGGGGTATGAGAGATGACCTTAGGGCCTGGCTTACCTTTCTATCTTGCTATAATGGGGTCTCTTACTGGCAGGAGCCACTTAAAGGGACCCCATCCTGCGGGTACAGTCTGATGCATCAGACAGCTTGGGTACTTCAATGGCCAATGGTGCACTCAGTGCTAGCCCTCACATTGGGCAGGGCCTGGCATCTCCTGGGACCTCAATTTTCTGAAATTCTTCTCAGTTTTAGTTGGTAGAACCACAAACAAGAGGGTGCATTTCTGGTGTGATTTAGCAGGCTATAGTTAGGGCTGTTAATTGGCAGTCATCATGTTCCAAAAGTGTCATGCCCTTGTTCTGTGAATTTGTGTTGGTATGCCTCTAGGCTAGCATTATGTTTTCAGTCTGCAATATTCCATGTCTGGATAACAACATTGCAGATGTCCTATTTTGCTTTTTGGAGGAAAGGTTCTGGGCCTTGGCTCCCAATACGAACATCAACCCAGACCCCTACCCATAAGGCCTTTGATCTCTTGGCAGAGATCCATAATGCAGAGAACACCTGTTCCATTGCTGCATCTATTCTTCATTTCTACACAAATGTGGCTTTGGGTTTCCTCCCTGGCCACCTGGGAAGGGGGTCAGGCACATGGTCTATTTCTGAGGCCTTGGAGCTACAGTACTGGCCTACTTAAGGGAGCTGGGCTGAGCAACTAAGATGATGGCAATCCATTTGGCGGCTATCTCCTTTTTTTTTTTTTTTTAGTAAAGCCCACAGCTGGCCTGATCTTTGCACATTCTTTGTGGTCTGCAGGGCATTGAAAGCATGGTACAGAATTTCCCCAACCCAGCTCGATGCTGAGTGCCCCATCACCTATCCCCTGCTGTTCAGGCTGGTGAAGCAGCTCTCAGTAAGGTTACGGTCACACGGCCCTTTAAAGCGGGAGGAACTGTAGTTTCCTCCTGCATTTAAAGGGACCATTCACAATGGCCGGGACAACTCCTGTGCCGAAGCAGGCTCAATCGCGGGTTCCTCCCACATTTTGCTGTTTAACATCTATATGCGCCCCCTTGCCCAGATTGCCCGGAGGTATGGGCTGGGATGTCACCAATATGCTGATGACACCCAGCTCTATCTGATGTTGGGTGGCCAGTCGGATTCGGACCTAGAAGATCTAAACTGGGCATTGCACACCGTGGCTGGGTAGCTCAGACTGAGTAGGCTGAAACTGAACCCGGCGAACATGGAGGTCCTGTGTCTGGGTCGGGGCGGGGGCTCCCACTCCCGGGCGGGGCTCCCACTCCCGAGCTTCGACGGGGCACCACTGGTGCCTGCATCGCAGGTAAGGAGTTTGGGAGTGCTCCTGGATCCCTCCTTGTCGATGGAGGCCCAGGTAGCAGCCACTGCCAAGTCGGCCTTTTACCATCTTCGGCTGGCACGGCAGTTGGTTCCCTACCTTGACCGCGCTGACCTAGCCACAGTGATCCATGCTACGGTCACCTCGAGATTGGACTACTGTAACGCCCTCTACATGGGGCTGCCCTTGGTGCAAACCCGGAAGCTGCAGCTAGTGCAGAATGCCACGGCCAGGTTAGTGATGGGTCTCTCAAGACGGGACCACATCTGACCTGTGCTAGCAGAGCTGCACTGGCTGCCTATAGCATACCGAGTTCACTTCAAGGTGCTGGTTCTTACCTTTAAAGCCCTATATGGCCAGGGTCCAACATACCTGAGGGACCACCTTTTCCTGCATATACCCCAGCGAGAACTTCGGTCGGGGTCGTGTCATCGACTTCGTGTCCCGGGCTCCAGGGAAGCCAGGCTCACTGGGACCAGGGCCAGAGCATTTTTGGTGGTGGCTCCAACCTGGTGGAACGAGCTCCTGGAGGAGATCAGGGCCCTGTGGGACCTGATGCAGTTCCACAGGGCCTGTAAGATGGAGCTCTTCCACCAGGCCTTTGGCTAGGAGCCGCCACCAGCATTGTAATAACATTCACAATGAGAACTGGCCCTGAATGCAGCCCAGGCCCGATGGTTATGGCCAGGGGTCCTTTCCTAGAAAAAGAGGTGCAGGAGCTCAATAGCATAAGTCATTAGCATATGCCACACCCCCTGACATCACTGGAAGTGTGTCAGAAGGCCACACCCATCACTCAGGCTCCACCCCAAAATTCTCCAAGGTATTTCCCAACTCAGAGCTGCCAAGCCTATCTGATGGCACATGTGGGAGAAAACAAACACACCACCCATGTTTATAAGAGGCAAGTTGCACACAAAAGAATTCACAATAGAGCTTACAATGTTTCCCTGGTGCTTTGTCAGATATAGAAAGGAAGCTGCTACAAGAACTGAAACTACAGGATTAGGGTGCCCAGCCCTCCCAGTTTAGTTAACATAAGAACATAAGAGAAGCCAATGCTGGATCAGTGGCCCATCCAGTCCAACACTCTGTCACACAGTGGCCAAAAACACCAGGTGCCATCAGGAGGTCCAGCAGCGGGACCAGGACACTAGAAGCCCTCCCACTGTTACCCCTCCCTCAAGCACCAAGAATACAGAGCATCACTTGCCCCAGTCTGAGAGTTCCTATCTATACACTGATTGACCTCTGCTCCATATGTTTATCCAATTCCCTCTTGAAGCTTGTAGCCGCCAACTGAAATTGAGTGAAGAGTGGCATAGGAAAATTAGGAGTATAATTCTGTTTTAACTTGCCGGGCTGTAACTAAAAGATTGGCAGGGGTGAAAACAGCATCCTGTACTTGAAGGCTGTATGCAGACATACACCCTAATACGGGAAATTTAGGAGCTGAGGCCAGAAGCACAATTTCGCTGATTCCCGCGCACAATGCACTCAAACTAATCTATACATGGATAGATTCAAGTGGCTTTTGGCTTTTATTCCAGTTCTGTGACTGTCTGGAAAAAGTGTGTTTTGCAAACAAAAGCTTACACTTTGAACAGAATTTTTCTGGTCTCAGAGGTGCCACTTGACTCTGACTTTGTTCGTATACCTGGACAGAGCAATCCTAAACGGAGTTACTCTGCCTCAAATTGTACCGCTGGTCTCTGTTCCTCAATGAAACAGTTTTGGGATGGATTATCTGGAGGAAGAGAAATGGCTTGCAAGAAAAAAGGGTGAAGCGTCTCTCTCCCCTTGCCACTCGGATCATGTTGGCAGCCTCCACCCATATCCACACAATAATTTTCAAAAACAACCAAAATCAGGAGGGACTCATCACAGGGCTGGCTCATCACATGGGAGTTTGTCCCTAAACTGAGAAACGCTGGGATCCACGCGAACCTGCAACTGAGAGCAGCAGCTAACTTTGCGGGGGGGGGGGGGGGGGGGATCTGGTTAAGGTCTTGCTGACAGTTTTTTGTCTCCAGCTCACACATTTTTGTCCTAGCTCAGGAAGGATGGCTCTAGAGGAAACTAATTTCTGCAGTAGCCAAACAGCTTGCTCACAACTTTCATGCTAGTAGCTCACAAAGCAGGATTTTTACTCACAAGACTCCACAGCTTAGAGGGAGCATTGGCCCCAAGTTCCAGCCAGGGCTGGCCTCAGGGTTTTTTGCACACTAGGCAAGGCTACCTTGGTTCCACCCCTCTTGCACCTATCACGTGGCACTTGGGTCTCAAACTGCTGAGCTACCAACCTTCCAGTTTGCAGCTCAGTGCCTTAACCTCTGAGCCACCCTGGCTCTAGAATTAAACTTTGTTGCCCACTACTCATCTGTAAGTGGAGCAGAAATCAGTGGGGGCTTTTCCCGTGGAAATGGGTCTGGATTCGAATCTGACAAAGTCTGGCCATTGAACTCCAACCCCCCTCCCTTAAGGAGCTGAGGAAGCCACTTCTTAGTTCCAGTTGCAACTTGGCTTTCCAAAAAAAGCCTGTTTGCCTTCTGACATCCCATCAATGGCACTGATTTGTCCTGGACTAGGATGGAAGAAAATCTCACAGAGCTCAAAGGAGAGCATCACTCAGTGGGCGGCTCTTGGTGTAGGTGCAGCAGCTCCATCGTGTTTACTGGGAAATTAGATTTCCTAAAGCACTTTATGCCCAGTTTGGGGTCCCTAGGAACAGCAACTTTTAATCTGGAAGAGAGATCCCGCTTCCAAATTAAAAGTCAAGGAGTTCAACTCGAAGGGATGTGAGCCAGACTGATCGCGATGAATGGAAGCTTTTGCCGTTGGGATGCAGGTGGGGGTGGGGGTGCTGCGAAGGGAGAAGGGGCAGGCTGGCTAAAGGGTGCTGAGGATCTGCTCACCATAGAGCGAAGCCCACTGAAATTCTGCAGGATGAAAAAAAAATTGGGGCAGGTCAGCTGAACTTTTCATGTTTCACCCCCAGCAGAAACTTCCTTTTACACCTCACCTGGCTCCTCGTGGTTCTCATAATAGATGTGACTCAGGTGTGGAACGCAACTCATCCTTCCCTCCCCCCCCAAACACACACACACACACACACACACACACACACACACACACATTCTCTGTCTCTCTCTGCCCTGTTTTTCCCCGCTTGCCAGCAGCATTGACAAGCCTGGAGCCTGGAGAAAAAGGAGCCCCCCACCCCACCCCGGCCTGCCTAGAAACGGCAGCTGGGAGGGGGGGAAAGAAAAAAGAACCCCCCTCGCCCCCACCCTGACCTGCCTAGAAACGGCAGCCAGGAGAACAAAAACAAAAATAGCCCCCCGCCGCTGCCCCGGCCCAGGAGAGGCAGCAGCCAGCAGTGGGGCGGGGAGACAGCCTGGCCTCTGGCCTCCCCGGAGCACGGGAGCCCTTACCTGCCTCCTTCTTGCTCTTCTCCTCGCCGACTCAGGGCTGCTGGGAGAAGGGGCGGGGCTTATGTACCCACCCCCTGGACTCTTTACTCCCAGAGCTATGCTCCACCGCGCCCCGGCCTGAACAGAGGCCTGGTTATGGCTGGTAGGACTTCAACTTGATAGGAAGCCATCTGAGTAACGAGATTGGAAGCACTTTAGTGGGTATTGTAGTTTATTGTTGCAGTTTACTCTTGTTATGTAATGGAGTTTTATTGTTGTTGGTGATTTTAAATTGATTTTAAAATGTTTATGATGTGCATGGCATTTATGCCCTTGTTAGCCGCCCTGAGCCCACTCGCGGGGAGGGCGGGGTATAAAAACCAAAAATAAATAAATAAATAAATAAATAAATTTCCCAACCCTGGGAAAATCAAGTGTTTTCCCAGTGGTCACGTGAGGAACCTGTGATTGAGCCGATCTGGACAGCCCTCTCTCACAATGATTGCGAGAGAGGGCTGTCCAGATTGTCCCTGAGGTTCCCCCCCCCCCTTTGCACTTGGGCGCTTGGACACTCAAGCGCCCAAGTGCAAAAAGGGGGGGGGAACTTACCAGGTGGTCAGAGGTGCCCCCAGCCGCCACCTCTGCCTGCCGCCACTGCTGCCTCTGCTGCCACCTCCACTCACCTCCTCCTCCGCTGCCGCCACCCACCCACCTCCTCCGCCTCCGCTGCTTGCCTCCTCCTCTGCCACTGCTTGCCTCCGCCCGCCGGGGTTGGGATTTGTAATCATTCCAACCTGAAATAAAAAAACCCAGTCCCTTTAAATCTGGGAGCCCTCCCGGATTTAAAAGCTGGTGTGACCACAGCCTAATGTGGTAGTCAGTTTCTGAGGCTGTGTTCACCCTAGCCTTTTTTTGGGGGGGGCACTTAGGGTGGGCAAACTGGTGGCCAAGCCCCACTTAAGTTGCTACAGGCAGGCATTGGGTCTGACTGATGTTACATTCTATAAGCATAGCATACACCTGTTTCCAAGGAGGTTAAAAAAAGATCAGTGTCTCAATTTTAAGGTTGTATCAAGGTGGTGCTTAACCGCGGTCACACTCTCACATGTCACCTCATCTACATCATCAGCTTATTGGAAGCTATGTTCATATTCATAGCTCGTAGGAATGCATGAAAGTATATAGGTTTTGGACCCAGATATTAAACCAAATCAAAGAATACACACGATATGATATCCCCAAAACTCCCAGGAGTGGTTCTTCTCAATCTGTGGGAGAGTAAAATCTATATATCTAATTCCCAAGTGCCCCCCCGTGTGCGGATACTTAAATCCATGCAGGGGGGCACTTGGAGGGCAGAGGGGGGGGGGTTCTGCAGGTGGGGGGTAACCCCCCCATTTGCAGAAAAATAAAAAAAGTTAAAAAAAGTTTTTGGGGGATACTGAAATCCCCCGAAAAGTAAAAAAGCGTTCCCTGCGCATGCGCAGGGAACTAACTTACCTGTCATGTGGTTGTTGCTGGTGGCGGCGGCGTGGTGGCGGTTCCCTGCGCACGCGCAGGGAATGGACTTGCGAGAGTGCTGGTGGTGCTGGCGGCAGATGAGCACGGCCGGGGGGGGAAAGGGATGGTGCCGGGGGGGAGGAGGGAGACACTGGGCCTGAGTGGCATTAAGCCACCCAGGCCCCAGCAAAGAAGAGTGAGCTGGTGGGCGGGCGGACAAGCATGGAGGGGGAGGGAGGGAGGGGATGGTGCCGGGGGAGGAGGGAAACGCTGGGCCTGAGTGGCATTAAGCCACTCAAGCTGTGGCAAAGGAGAACGGGCGGGAGGGGAACGAGAGGCTGAGGGGGGAGGGAAGGAATGGTGAGGCCCAAGGTCACATAGTGTGCTTTTTGGCTAAGTGGGGTTTTGAACTCTGGTCCCCCCAGTCTTAGACCAACACTGTAACAACTACACCACTCACCTATTGGATACTCAGTATGAATCTTCAAATGCATCTCTGGTACCCTGACCTTAAAATCTGGGATCGTTTGGTTGAAATAGGATTCAGGACAGCATAATCACCTCACTTTCTATATTTGGGGAACCAGCTTTATCTCTCCTCCAGCATGAACAGATGCAGAGACCAAAAACAAAAATGCTAGAGAGAAATATTCCCATCTCTTCCATTTCTTTTTCACTAATGCTGCAAGTCCCAGGATACCAAAATCACCCTAGCTTCCAGCATTTGAGCCACAGGTCTCTTCCCCTTCCCCCAAACACACATGGCTAAAGAGAGAAACATACTCATCTCCATATCTGTTTCTATAAAGCTTCAAGTCCCAGGATACCAAAATCACCATAACTTCCAGTATGTTTTTTGTTTTGATGATCCACAGGTTGTGAGTAGTAGCTTTAGGCAGAACTTCCAATGGTCCAAAGGAAAAATAAGGCAGTGGAGGGGTGCTCCTGTGTAAAGTCCCAGAGAAAGAAAAGCAGAGGTTGCAGCCTCTGTGCAAATGAAGAAGATGAGACTGCACAGTTTCAGCTGGCAGAGCAGTAATAGTTATGGAGTCAGGTCCAGGAATTCAGGGTGAGTCCTGGATGAGAACCTATGGATTTCCTTGTTTTGACTGAGTTAAAGGTGGGAGGGGCTTCCCAGAAACTGACAAAAGGAGATTGCATCCAGGCAGGGTGGACAAAAGGGCTGGCAGGCTGGAGGATTCCCCCATGCCTGCAGCAGGCTGGTGAGTTAGGATACATTCAGGCAAGGACAGCAAAAGTTAATCAACTCACCTGGCTGCTTGATAGTAACTAGAGTGTGCATCAGTGTTCCCTCTAAGTTGAGTTAGTGTGAGCTAACTCACAGTTTTTTAGCCTCCAGTTCACACATTTTAATCTTAGATCAGGAAGGATGGCTCCAGAGCAAACTAATTTATGCAATAGCCAATTTGCTCACTCACAACTTTAATGCCAGTAGCTCACAAAGTAGAATTTTTGCTCTCAAGACTCCACAGCTTAGAGGGAGCATTGGTGTGCATTCAGGAATACTTGCATTTGCTGATGACATTACCTTGATAGACTGAGGTGGGAGCCTGGCATTTTAAGTCCTTGTGGTCCGTCAGAGAATCAGTCTCCTATCCAAGGTTATGGCCACACGTTAGCTTAGCTTGAGGAGAGCCTTAACCTCACCTTCTCCAAAGCAAAGCATTGCTAGTTCTTAACATGGCTGCCAATGCAAAATTAGCCATGATGGAATTGGAAGAGAGAGCACACATCTAGGTAGAAAGGGGGTCCTTGGTAACACTCCCCCATGCCCATGGCTAAAGACAAAATGTGACCATTTTCTTTCTCTAAGGCAGTCGATGTGACCATTTCTTTCTCTAAGGCAGGCTCACCAGGACACAATAGTAATGCAATGATTAACATCCCATCTGTGAAGGCAAACAATAATTCTCTTGATCCATTATTTACATCAGATAGTTTAAAAGGATAGATGTGTTGGCCTGCAGCAGAACAGCTAGATTTGAGACCAGTAGTACCTTAGAGACTAAGAAGAAGAGTTAGTTTTATACCCCACTCTTCACTACTCGAAGAAGTCTCAGAGTGGCTTACAATCGCCTTCCCTTCCTCTCCCCACAACAGACACCCTGGAGATTGGCAACAATGGTTCCCCAGGAGGATATGGCAGGTTTGGAGGGTGGAGTCTATGACATTGTACCTGTCTGAACTCCCACTCCTTCTCAAATCCCACCCTCTCCAGATTCCACCCCTCAAATCTCCAGGAATTCCCCAACCTGGAGTTGCAACCTTATCTCCTTCCCACACAACCGTCAACCTACTGTTATCTGCCCCTCTGACTTCAGGTTTCCATTTCCTCCCCCCCTCCCTGCAGCCTCTACCTAGGAAAAGTACAGTCTTTCTCCACAGGGGGGACCAAAGCAGCTCACATCATTGTCCTCTTCCCCCTTTTGATCTGCACAACAACCCTGTGAAGTAGGTTAGGCTGAATGTCTGTGAATGGTCTGAAATCACCCGCTCAGCTTCCACAGCAAGAACTAGGGTCTGGCAAATCCTGCTCTAACTTCTATGTCAAATTGGCTGTCATGGGGGCGGGGGCACCTCAGCAGGGTATAATGACACAGTCCACCATTTTCTCCAGGGGAACTAATATCTGCCATCTGGAGAGCAGTTGTAATTCTGAGTCATCTCCAGCCCTCACCTAGAGATTGGCAACAATGGTTCATCAGGAGGAAAAGTACAGTCTATCTCCACAGTGGGGACTAAAGCAGCTTACATCCTTCTCCTCTTCCCCTTTTGATCTGCACAGCAGCCCTCTATGGCATTCTTTTCAGCTCTCCCATCCCCAACTCTGGTTTCCATAGACTCTACCACAAAATCTCCAGGAATTTCCCAACCTGGAGCTGGCAACCCTAGTCAGGACTGGCCCCAATGAGTTCCCCACAAAGGCCAAAGTAGGCCTGGAAAGGGCCTCCCCCCACCTTTATACTGGCAGAATCAAGCTTGGTTGCCTAGCAACAGCCACTGAGGGGAAAATGAGCCAAATAGTTTTTCAGACAGGGAATTGCAGTGGGTGGGGAAGAGGAGCAGATTCAGACATTTATTCAGACAGGGAATTGCAGTGGGTGGGGAAGAGGAGCAGATTCAGCCCACAGCACACGAGTACTCTTGAGTGGCGGTTAATGGGCCAATGGCTGATGAAGCACACAGCACAGCCAATGGGAGAGCCAGAAAGTCCCATTACACTGGGCTTTTATATATAAGCAGGGTCAGCCCTAGCTAGATATTTGGATGGCAGGCCAGCCAGGAAGTCCAGGGATGCTACACAGAGGCAGGCAATGGCAAACCACCTCTGAATGTCTCTTGCCTTGAAAACCCTATGGGGTCGCAATAAGTGGGCTGCAACTTTCCACCACCATACTTGGGAATATTTTAGAAACTCAGAAGTTCAGTTGTTATAAATGCAAACAATAATTGCTTTTTATAATCCTGATTTTATGAATCCCTGTTACTTTACTAAGAATCAACACTTATTCTCACCACTGTGTTTCCCCCCATCAATACTGGTTGTATTTGCAAATGGCATAAAACACATATTCTACATTGTTAATTTGATCTTTATGATTCTGATTTAACCATGAAAGAACCTCCAGGTTAAGCTAATTCTGGCACCCATCAGCAGTAACAGTGTGCAGAAGAATTTGTGAGAGCTTGCATGCTATTTTTTCCCCTTAAGTGACTAGGAAAAGTGCCTATTTGGAAAGAAGTGCTTTCTACATAAGACAACATTCCACCCTCCTGTTTCACTAAAACTACAGCATATGTTCATGATCAGAACTGAGCTATGCATGCCAGTTTTTTTCGTCCATTAAAAACACTTATTCTACCTCCAACCCACCCCCTTTAAATCCTACCTCTGGAGAAGAGTGCAGTAAGTTCAGAAAAACACTTCCTTGGTATTTTAGTAACATGATGAATGGTTTTGCCTTTTGAACTCTGCACCATCTTACTTTCAATAAAAGCTGGACTTTCAGCAAAAATAAATATCACAATCAAAAGAATACCACACCTGCTAGACATGAAAATTCTTCATCTCCTGCTAAAAAAATGAGGGGGGAAGCCACAGTGAGGAAATTTAGCCCCGTAAAACATGTGTACAGTGTTTTCACTCTTGTCACTGCTCAGTTCCATTAGGTTGCTTTTTAATTGACACGCCAGGCTGAGTGGTGTGCCTATGGATTTTTTAAAAACAATACAATGAGCAATCCACAAAGGTGCTTGCTGGTTCACCGGTGGCACGTATGTTTTATCATCCTGGTGAGTTGGAAGCAGCAGGAGGAGGTAGGCAAAACCTCTTTTTCTTGGCTGCCAACCAGCACAACCACTGCCAATGCCAGCAAGGCAAAGAAGGCAGCAGGATGGTTGCCAGGGCAAAGCTGGGAAAGGGCAAAATGTCCTGAGAGAACTGAAGGCTAGTGTGAGAACCAGCTGGAAGTCCCACTCATTTTTTTGTTTTATTTTTTGCTTTCAAATCATAGTCGACTTATGGTGAACCCCTAGGGTTTTCAAGGCAAGAGATATTCAGAGGTGGTTTGCCATTGCCTGTCTTCTTATAGCGACCCTGGACTTCCTGGGTGGTCTCCCATCCAGGCCTGACCCTGATTCTCTTCTAAGATCTGACAATATCAGGCTATCTTGGGCTATCCAGGTCCATTAATCCTTTTATCCTTCAATTATTCTCTTTCAGAAATGAGGCCAACCACTGCTGGCAGAAGCAGTGCTAAGAGATGACATGACCATGTGAATGGGTGAGGTTGATCATGAGAAAGAAAAATGAATGAAATTTTCTCCCGAATCTTTTGCTCCATAAGGTGTGCTTTTTACATTCTTTTTTATAATTTGATTTTAATGTCATAGAACTACAACTCATCTGGATTCTGATTTTCTTCTTCGAAAGCAACTTCTGGATCTCATTTTTGTGCTTTTTTTGGTGCCCATACTCCTATTTTTCTTATTTTCTCTTGGCTTTTGCCTCCCTTTATGAAAAGGGTAGGAACATGTCCCTCTAATCAAAAGAAATTTTAAATCTATCACATTTTTATTCCACTGTTTCTCCAAGGAGCTCAAGGTGGTTTGCATCATTCATTCTCCTTCTAACTTCCCAATCATATCAAAAATACTTCCATGAAGTTGATGCCCAAACATTCTCCCCCCCCCAAAAATATTGTGAAATATCTCCCTTTCTCCAGATCAGTGTTCCTGAGATGCAGCTTCCCCCTACTTCCTGACTTTCACACCCAAACCTTTTTGTTTGTTTGTAGTGCAACCCTTCTCCACTAGTTGTTCATATCTGAGGATGCTTTTTCATAACTAGCAGGACTTGGGGATTGGGAAAGTTAACCCTGTTTTCTGCAATTTTGATTTACCTTTTCATTAGAAAGAAGAGGCATTCATGGCTATTAGAGCCATGGATTGATTTGCCCCAGTCCAACTTCAAATGAAGATAGAAGCAGGACTGCCTGGCTAAAGAAGCAGCCATCCAGTAGGGACAATATTCTTCCCTCACCTCGTGCTACAGCTTTTGCAGCTTTATGCCAAAGAGAGTGGAGCATGCTATGACTGGTCTTCAGGGGCAATCTGGTTCTTTTGAGTATTACTAGTCTGGCTGAGCTGTGGTTTGTTAGACTGGATCATTGAGTACACTTTCAGTAGTGTGGTTTGTGTGGATTAGAGTGGTTGTTAGGTTATAAGTATGCTTATTAATCTTCCCCCCGTTACCACCAATCATTATCTTTATCCTGCATTTTATATTTGCTTTCCCTGCCTTCCCCCTTATTGTTTCATACTAGAACCTCATGAGTGTGTTATTTAGTTGTTGTAGATGTTCTGGACTTTATGGCTGTGGTCTTGGCATTGTAGTACCTGATGTTTCACCAGCAGCTGTGGCTGGCATCCTCAGAGGTATAACACAGAAAGATGCCGTATTCTCTGTCACATTCTGAATAGTCTGTCCTCCAAGAACCTTAGAGTCATGTAGTTGGTTAGGTCATTGGTTTTGAAATGCTTAGAGTTTGATATCTTGTTCAAGACAGGGCATGTGCCTGGGCTAGATAACAGTATTGCTGACATGCTCTCCCCAGGAGCAGCATTTTCTAGAGTTGGCACCTACCACTGACAATGGCCTGATGCCAGCCAAGCTGTAGCATCTTGGGAGCTTGAGGTGCAGTGGGCAATAATGCCCTCACTGGTGCCAGACACAAGGATGGCCTATGAGAGGCAGTGCACTGAGTTTCAATTATTTCACATCCAGGAAGGCTTCGAACAGGTTTGTCCTTTGCCTATGGATCATATCCAGAGGTTTACGACTCACTTGAAAGATAAGGTAGAAAAGAGCAAGAGTCCAGTAGCACCTTAAGACTAACAAAATTTGTGGCAGGGTATGAGCTTTTGTGAGTCATTGCTCCCTTCTTCATCTGCAGCTAGAATGATAAGGATAAGGATGAAGGCTAAGGGTTTGGCATCTGGAACTATTAATGGATATTTGGCAATGTTTTGATTTGCAGCTAGGGCTGAAGGTTTTAGAGACAATTCTGGGGGTTTTAGGGTTAGGCAAATGTTAGAGGGTTGGTTGCAGGAACAGCTATGTGCCAAGGATGCACAGCAGCCCATGCCACCAAGGATTATGGCTGTGGTTACACACACTAAATAATCCACTTTCAATCCATTTTCAGTGCACTTCCCAACTGGATTCTGTCAGATCATGCTGGAAAACCCAGTAGGAAAGTGCACTGAAAGTGGATTATTTAGTGTTTGTGACCACAGGGTATTTTATTGGCAGGGTGTAGGGACAGTTGTGTGGTTGTATACGAGGTGGCCCTCTTTAGGGTGGTAGTTCTAACAGTGTTTTATGCAGTGCTTTGGTGTAGTGAGTTGCTTGCAGCATACTGATGGGATGTTTCCTGAACAGCCCCGCAAGTGAAGCATTTGATGCTGGCTGAGGGTGAGGTCCAGTTATGGATACGCAAGTCCAAGACAGATCAGCATGGCAGGGTTGCCACAGTGGTCCTTAGGACTGCAGGTGACACTCAGCTATGCCTGGTGTGAATGTTGAGGGGCTTGTGCCCCAGCTATCTTTTTCAGCATGGCAATAGCACCCTGCTAACTCAGTCCCAGTTTTGGATGGTGACCAGAAGTGTTTTGCCCACTGGCAGCTGAATATGGCACTCATTTGTTCCACATAGGCACAGATTCTAAGGCTGATTTTACACCTCCCCTCTAAAGTAGTTTGACTGCTGTCTTTTCCTGTGCTGATTTCACAGTGGTGTGAAATTTCACTCCAGGGGGTCTAAGTGCACTAAGAAACCACAATTGTTTAAAGCAGAATAAAGCGGTATAATACTAGCTTGACCACAGGAGGGCAATTAGTAGATATGGACATTTCAGTAGCAGCACGGTTTCACACCTCACAGAGGTGTGGGAAGGTTTTTTGGAACTAGAATGATTCCAGCGGGAAAGTCAGATGTAAAATCAGCCTAAAGCAGCCAATCTGGGGATATCTGACCTAGCTATTCAAAGAATTGGGAGATGGAAATCAAAAATTTACTTCTCTTATATTAGATAAGCAGCTTGATTCTGTTCTTCAGGTCCTGGAATACCAAGGAGCCCAGTCAGAATGATAATACTGGGATATTCCATCATGTTCTGGGCCAGCAGGTAGCCCGCCGACCGTGGAATCAGGATGCAGGTGGGATTATATCCTCTTGCCAGTGTGCTGTGGTGCAGCAGAAGAACCAGCTCCACCAGGTTTTGAGAGAGAGAGAGAGCAGTCATCCTGAGATCCTGGTGCTGCGCTTGTGTAGAATGACCTAGTGCAAACCCAGTCTTAGGCACAGAACAACTAGGGATTTAAATAAAATGAGATGGTTAATACCAGGACTCATGATTGTTTGATCACAGCTTTTACAGTGGAGGATTTGGAGGGGGACAATTAAGCCTCTGAGGACTGAAAGAACATAGTGCAAGTTAGATTTGGCTGTCTGGAGGGCTGTTTTGGATGGTGGTGGGGCTTGCATCCCACATCAGGCAATTAGATTTAATCTGCTTCATCTTTTCAGGGATGATGGGGTCTGTCTCTCCACAGAAGGATGTGACTTGTTCTTTGCAGATTTATGTCAGGACCTGCATGAAGTTAGTTCACAGGTGGGGCAAGGGATGTTAAGTGAGGCTAACCCCCATGTTTGGTGGGGATAGGGCGGCTTGCTCATTTTAGGTAGGGATAAGTGGTTAGCACCCTGAGTCATCAGGAGTTATGATGGGCGTATCCTGAAGAGACCATAACTTGCTGGATGGTGGGATGGGGTTAGGGAAGGAGCACCTTTGAGTTTGGATCCAGGGTGAATTTGCCAAAACAAAGGCAGCCATAGTCAGGCTGCCTAGTACAGCCTGTCCTCAATTAAATATTAGCATAATTAACATGATGTAGCTCAGCGGGTTTGAATAAATGTAAATAAACTAGTTAAACCCATGCTGTTGTCTTGAATCTTCATTAGGGTACTGGGGCAAATGTCTTCTTCCACCCACTAACCCCGTTCAGTCTGTCTAATCTAGGAATTATTTTCTTCCATGTACGTATTATTTTATTGGGACTGGACTTTACAGCTGGTTAGAAGAAAATCAACCCTGACCTGGATTGCCCAGGCTAGCCTGATCTCCTCAGATCCTGGAAGCTCAGCAGGGTTGGCTCTGATCAGTAATGAACAGAAGTCCACCAAGGAATACCAGGGTTGCTATGCAGAGGCAATGGCAACCACCTCTGTACATCTCTTCCCATGTCTGCTTGAAACCAACAACTGATCTTGTCCAGTCTCTCATCAAACAGTTTGTATCAGTGGTTAGCTGTCCAGTTGGTGACAGATGGAGGACTCAATCTTTTTTTTTTTTTTTGCTGTCTCTTAGAGCCAAGCTATTCATTACCTCAGAAAATGTATGTTCCAAAATGGATTTCCCAGGGTAATGTGGATGCAAGGAGCAGAAGTACATTTCTAGGGTAAAGATGGGCACAGTCTTCCAGAGCCGGCACATTTTCTAAATCTTTGCCAAGCTCTTTTCCACTTCAGCCTGGATTATTCATGGTGGCGAAAAACTGATTGATAAAAAGCAGCTCTTTGCATGGGGTAAGGCTTACACATTTCCTGCTTTTGCATTATAAAGCAATTGAGAAGCAATCTGTTTGCTTCTTAAAATATAGTTGCTATCATATTCTAGTTCTTCTATTAGCCTGTAGAAAAGTAACACTGTTCTTACATTAAAAAAAACCAAAATTTTATCAACCTTGTGGTTTATCCTATATGCAAACATAACTAAGGCTAATGAATATAGCTCCTGGAATAAGAAAATAAAAATAACTGTCTCACCAGTATAGGTTTTAAATTCTTATAATTGACCAGTTTCAGAATTTCATGTGAAAATATCCTAAGGATTTCATGCTCTCCAGCACATGACAAATAACAAATGTACTTAAATTATTTTGGAGTATATTTGATTATCAAATTCAGTAATCTGATGAACTCTGGCTGCGGCCACACGAGCGAGATAATCCGGAGGGGAAGTGAGGCTATTTTGCCCCGGAGCAATTTGCCCTGCAGTTACGCGATCACACAGGTCTGTGGACCTGCTGGCGCAACTCGCTGCTGTGTGATCAGACGCAACCGCAAGCGAATTTTTTTGTGTGTGGTTGGTTTCCAATTTGCTTAAACGGCGGATCGATGAATCACTCCTCCACCCTAAGGGCTTTTGATGATGCACACACTGAGAAGGGGGAAAAACAACAGCATGGCATCGGGATAGCCTGCAATCAGACTATCCCCGATGCCACACTTCCATGCTGGAGCGATCATACAGGGAAAGTCTGGCTGTGAGCCGCAGCAATCCGTTTGATACTGGAGTTTACCTAGTAGGTTTTTTTACTCCGCTTCTCCGGTGGATCAAAACAATTTGCAACGGCTTGCCGATGGTTGTGCGACACCTCCCAGATGTGCTTGTGTGATTGTGCCACTTTGATCTGCCGGAGAATCGTCCCTCTCATGTGGCTAATGGGTGCATATGATCATGCCCTCCTACTTAAGATCTGCTATTTCTTTTGAAATACATTCAGTATGCCAACCATTTTCCTGGGAGTAAGCCCCAGTGAATAAATCTGAATGGGATTCTGAGTAGACCTGTTTAGATTGATCCCCTTGTATCTTAATAGAGAGGTATTTACTTAGAAATGTAGAAATGGAGTGTAATGAGATTAACAAGAAAGAGGGCATAAGGTCTTTGGTTGCAACTCCATATATACTTATTTGAGAATGCAACGGGGCCTACTTTTAAGTGCATATATATGTAAGGGAAGTGCTTTACAGTGCAATTCTAAGCAAAGTGGCACCCTTCTAAGTCCATTGACATAATTCTGCTCAGGACCATACCATTAGATTTTCGGGGTATAAATTTTCCAGGTATTTGACCAAGGGAGCTTTGACTCTCAAAAGCTCATCCCTGAAAATCTTGTTGGTCTCGGAGGTGCTGCTGGATTCAAATCTAGCTGGTCTACTGCAGGCCTACATAGCTACCCTCTGAAACTTTTAGAAGACTGATTGCCACATTTTTCTGTGCTTTTAACAGCAGCCTGGCAAGCATAAATTAAATGCCCCTTTTCCTGGTATGGAAGTCAACTGATAGGAAAACTCTTTAATTTCTTGGTGTCAGACTTGTGTCATGCACAGGAGTGGTGAAAAATTCTTCACAGCCTACTAGTGCAGAAGCTTTAATAAACCTAAACTGCTTGCTCAGGAGCTCTCCTGTCAATGTGGATTGAGATAGTTTAGGCTGATTTTACATCTGACTTTCCTGCTGGAATCATTCTAGTTCCAAAAAAAACTGCCCACACCTCTGTGCGGTGTGAAACCGTGCTGCTACTGAAATGTCCATATCTACTAATTGCCCTCCTGTGGTCAAGCTAGTATTATACCGCTTTATTCTGCTTTAAACAATTGTGGTTTCTTAGTGCACTTAGACCCCCTGGAGTGAAATTTCACACCACTGTGAAATCAGCACAGGAAAAGACAGCAGTCAAACTACTTTAGAGGGGAGGTGTAAAATCAGCCTTAGAGTGTTTCCTCTGTGTGGGCAGTTTATAAAGCTTGGTCAATGTAATAGGAGTTTGATGATGCACCCCAATATTCCCAGGAGCCTGACAGGCTAGTAAAGTGGTAATGTTTGCTATCATCTGTTGTTAACATCCTGAAGATCATTACTAAGTCAATGTCTCTTCATATCAGCAAACAGTCGAGGAGGAGGAGCTCTTTTACATTGACTGCATGTCTTTCTGAGTCTGAAATGTTTGAAAGTTAAACCAGAAGCAGAGACAGATGAGTACATAAGCTGCAGTATCTTCTATTCACACAGCTTTGTGTGTCTCACTCTCCCAGATCAAAATGCCTGAGAAGAAAGGAAAAGTGGAATAGCAATTAGGCCTCTTGAAATGAGAAATTAGGAGGTGTTTTAGACAGTATTCACTGGGTTTCTTTCATTAAGTTCTCAGGGCTAGGGCAGACATCTTCGTGCACTGGGTCCTATAAAATGTGATGCAAAAATGAAGATAGGATGGCAATTAAAAGTTGTCTTGAGTTTATTCCCCCCCCCCCAGTGTTAAGTTAGCTCAGATTCCCCCCTTCTCTGTGTTTGTTTTCCACATCCACCTACACACAAGCCTCCCACAAACTGGATTCCTGTGAGGCTCATTCCTGTCTGAATAGAAGAGTGAGGTAATTTCAGTATTTGAATTGAATAACACTTTCTCAGCACCAGTGATAAGGCCTGCCAAAGACAAAAGATTAAAACCTACTGTAAGTGCTTAAATGTTATTTATATAAAAAAACACAGGGGGGGCGGGATGAGGAGTTCCTGATGGGCTGCATAGAATTTCTCGCCTGGTTTTTGAGACACATTTGATGAAGGCAAATTAGGAAAATGTTATGTATTTGATAACATCTTTGCAAAAATATTATAAAAATGTCAACTCATGCATTTTTTCAGTAGCTTTTTTTGTTTCCCATTGTGTGCATAAATGGGTCTTGACATTGCAGAGTGTTAGGATTGGCATGAATGATATTGCTCAATTTTCTGTGGTTTTCAATACAAATCCTGTGAGTGTCTGGATACAAACCAGATGGAATAACAATTCTTGACTGCTGTCTACTCTGCACATGTGTGTGTGTGTGTGTGTTTGTAAAGTGCCACCAAGTTGCAGACAAGTTGCAGACAACTTCTGCTAGGTGACCCTAGCAAGGGGCTTTCAAGGCAAGTGAGAAGCAAAGGCAACCATTGCCATTGCCTTCCTGTGCAGGAACTTCCTTAGAGGTCTCCCTTCCAGTATCAACCCTGCTTAGCTTCTGGTATCTGATGAGATTGAGCCACATCATGCTGCCTTCCTGCTCTATGCCCATCCTAGGATCACCCAAATGTCATGGAAATACAGGCTTGAATCCTAAGGCTTGTTTTGTCTTTCAGTACACCTGTTTCTGTTGTGGGGGGCAGTCCTCTGTTTCAGAGCATGTTCCTCCAGTACTAGAGGCTTTTGCCAATGCAAGACCAATGCCTTTCAATGAGTCAACCTGCCTAGAACCAGAAGAATGTGGTCTTCTGCAGAGAACTGACAAAAATGTCTCCCTGTCTGCCACTGGTAAACCAACTATGAGCCAAACAAATGGATGTTCACGCATCCCTAATTAAATTTAATTGTAAAATGATTGCATCAAGGAGCATCCATGAGCTTATCTACGCAGTATGGATTTAAACTCATGTGAGTTTACCCTGAATATACAATTGTGTAACGAATTCTATTCTAGCCAAAAAATGAACACAAAAGGCTGCTCTTTCTCCCAGCAGCAGCAGCATCTCATGCTTCTATATGATCAAAAATAGGCAGATGACTGGAATTTATTTGCAGAACGTCATCTGATGACTCATAACCTCCAAACTGTAGAGGCAGGAGACATCCAGAATAAACAAATTCTGAACCCTCTAAAACTGCTTAAGGACAATTTACATTTTGGGGAAAAAATTATGAATTTACCCAATAAGTATATTTATGGTGCATAACTTCCTTTGCTTTTCAGGTTTTAAATGATAGTGATTACTTTTTCCTGTACTTAAATATATAGGATTCAAATGCCATGGCAATAAATACAGTCTGTATGTAACAGTATATTTTCAGCAGTTAATACTGCTTTGCATATTGCTTTTGCATAGTATCACCATTGCCAAGGGCAACAAATGTAGAATTTTTGCAATGGCAGGTGGGGTGGGGGATAAGGTCAAGAGGAAATAATCTTTGTTGGATCTGCTCTGAAGTTAACTGGTTTTTCAGCCCTCCATGCTGGTTACCTGCCAAAATGTGATTTTTTCTTCTCAGGCCAGTAAAATAATGGACTGTTGGCAATCTTAACCTTTCCACAAGAGATTATTAACAATTTCATTTCTTTCCTAGTAAAATGCCTTCCCATCTTCCTAAATATGCCAAAGATTTGTCCTTTTTGCTTTCATCAACATAGGGCTTTAGTCTAAATACAGACCAACTTTTAAACACTACTGTTTCTACCAGGTTAAATTTTCAAGCAATATGTAAAGTGTTACTGCATCCTAGTCTTATTTTCCATTACTGCAAGTCATTTGATTCCTTTTCCTAATTCTGTCCTAAGTGAGCATCTCTACACACTGAGGTGTTATCAGAAGAGTGCCTTGGCCATGAAAGTTCAAGCTGATAATGACTTGAAACTTGACTTTTTGAGTAATGGTAAAAAACTATGGAGGTCTGTCCCTCTGAGGGCTTGTTAGGCAGCATTCTGGTCACTTGTTAAGTAATTGTTTCACCATAATTTTGGTGGCCAGGTTCTTTAGGTACTGTGTTACTAGCTGCAGTATTTATAAAGTATAAGTGAGGACCCACAAGGACTTGTGATAGGCATCTTTTCCCCTGTCCCTCACTATTTCCTCTTTCCTGAAAGCCCTCATAGCCTCCATCTTTTTCCTGATTCCTTTCCCTCTTCCCACCCAATAGCCCATCTGCCCCTTTGTCTTCAGATTCCCCACACAGCTGTCTCTGCCTAGGAAAGCTATGGCTGAGCTATGCAGTGTTGGCCACTGAGCCAGGCTCACTCGCAGGGTAGGGAGCCATCAAGAACTTGTGGAGTGGCACCTTACTTTTCCCTGCATTCCTCTTCCCACACTATTTCCTCTACATCCTTCTGAATTGTCATATCCTCTCCCCTTTCCCTGCCTTATTCTCTTCTTCTCAGCCATTCAACATCCTACCTTTTATCTACTTCCCATCTTCAGCTATATTTATTCATTTGCTTCATTTATACCTCACCTTTCTCCACTGTGAGGACCAAAGCAGCTTACATTATTCTCCTCTCCTCCTTTTTATCTGCACAACTCTTTGAGGTAGATTAGGCTGAAAGTATGTGACTGGTCAGTGGCTCAAGTGGTTAAGATGCTGAACTGCAGACTGGAAGTTTGGTTGTTCAGCAGTTTGAAACCTGAGTGCTGCATGACGGAGCGAGCTCCCATCTCTGGCCCCAGCTCCTGCCAACCTAGCAGTTCGAAAGCAAGAAATTGCAAGTAGATAAATAGGTACCGCTTTGGTGGGAAGGTAACAGCGTTCCATGCACCTTGGCATCTAGTCATGCTGGCCACATGACCATGGAGAAGTCTACAGACAGTGCTGGCTCTTCAGCTTGGAAACAGAGATGAGCACCGCATCTCTAGAGTCATATTCGACTGGCTTTCAAGCAAGGGAAACCTTTACCTTTACCATGTGACTGGTCTATAATCACCCAGTGAGCTTCCACAGCAAGACAGTGATTTGAACCTGGGTCTCCTAGACCCAACTGTGATGTTTTAACTGCTACACCACACTGACTTACATAGGGTGGCTGCTGTTAAACAGTAGCAAGTAGTCAGGCCTGGGTAAGTCCATCCTCCAAAGCAGCCGTTTTCTCCAGGGGAACTGATCTCTGTCATCTGGAAAGCAGTTATAATTCCAGGTGATCTCCAGCCTCCACCTGGAGATTGGCAGCCTTAGTACAGCTGGATGAAATGGCTGCTTTGGATGGTGGTGTTCAGTGTTCCCTCTAAGCTGAGTTAGGGTGAGCTAGTTCACAGTTTTTTAGCCTCTGGCTCACACATTTTTGTCTTAGCTCAGGAAGGATGGCCCCAAAGCAAACTCATTTATGCAGTAGCCAAATTGCTCACTCACAACTTTAATACCAGTGGCTCACAAAATAGAATTTTTCCTCACAAGACTTCACAGCTTAGAGAGAGCATTGGTGGTATCTATGGAATTATACCCCTCTGAGGTCCCTCTATCCTCAACAGCAAACCTACCTTTATCTGTCCCTTTGTCTTAAGCGTTCCCTTTCCCCCACCCTCAGAAATCTCTGCCTAAGAACACTGTGGCCCAGTTGTATGAGGCTGGCCACTGGGTCAGGCCCACTTTCACAGTAGGGAACCCTCAAGGACTTGTGGGATGTGACTTTACAGCTTACATTATGCTTGTCTCCTTTATATCCGCATAACAACCCTGTGAGGTAGGCAGGCTGAAAGTACGTGTCTGGTCCAAAATCACCCAGTGAGCCTCCACAGCAAGATGGGGATTCAAACCTGGGTTTCCCAGACCCTATTCTGAATCTCTATCCAGAAGGAGGAGGAGGAGGAGGAGATTGGATTTATTCCCCACCCTTCACTCAGAGTCTCAGAGCGGCTTACAAACTCCTTTCCCTTCCCCTCCCCACAAAGACACCCTGTGAGGTAGAAGGAACTGAGAAAGCTCTTTCCAGAACTGTCCTTGAGAGAACAGCTCTGACAGAACTATAGGTCATCCAGCAGCTGAAAGTGGAGGCGTGGGGAGTCAAACTTAATTCTCCCAGATTAGAGTCCACACACTTAACCACTACAACAAACTGGCTCTCACTAAACCACACTGGCTTTCATTTACAAGTGTGCAAACAGCCAGGCCTACGTGAGTCAAG
This sequence comes from Lepidodactylus listeri, assembly GCA_029233225.1. Lineage (NCBI taxonomy): Eukaryota > Metazoa > Chordata > Lepidosauria > Squamata > Gekkonidae > Lepidodactylus > Lepidodactylus listeri. The sequence continues at coordinate 107,528,868 of JARCFY010000001.1, read as the reverse complement.
CAAGTCAGGTGGTATCAAGTCACCCAGATGGTGCTTCCAGATCTAGGGTTGCCAACCTTCAGGTAGGAGCTGGATATATCCCACAGTTATAACTGATCTCCAGATAGATCAAGATGGCTAGCGATGTTAGTCTGTCTATAGCATTAGAAAAGAGCAAAGGCCTAGCTGCTTGCTACTGTTCAACAGCAGCCAGTCTACGAAAGCCAGTGTGATACAGCAGTTAGTGCTTATTTTATTTTTTGCAATTTTATTTTATTTTATTTGCATTTTTAAAAACTTATTTATTTTTTGGCTCAGATAAAAGAAAATGAGACAGAAGCTTCCCTGACTGTGCCTGGGGTAATTTTGGAACCACTCATCTTACATTTTTAATTTTTAAAAAAATCTGATTTTTTTTTGTTCAGAAGGGTGGCATTCGTCTGTGGGGGCATTGTCCCTAAATGCCCCTGTGGCTACAGGCCTGGTGAGGTATGATTGGACTGCAGTTCTCATATTTTTATTGACTTTGGTCTTTAATGTTGTTTCTCCCTATGATGGACAGGAGCAGATATCCCCTTCTTTTCTTCCCCATTCAACTTGGACCAGTTAGATTTAAAATGTTGAACAGAATGTTGAAGGAAAAATGAAAACAACATCAACCTGATGTGATTTAACGTTCAATGAACAACTAAGGGGAAAAAAGAGAAGAAGGATTGTTGGGTTTTGGAGAGATGGGGGACAGGAGATATCCTGAAATAGGCAAGATGCCAACAGTGACTGTGGAGTATTGTTTAGACAGGCTGGTTTGGGTTCTGTGCCTGTAAAAGCAATAGAATATTAATGGTTGTCTGGTTAATGTTTCCAAGTTTGAACCTCTTAAAAAACTTTCTTTGTATCAACTAGACATGGAGCACCTTCCAGCTGTGGTAACTTGTGTCATCTACCATACTAGAGTGGCAGGGAAATGCCACACTTGTAAATTAAATATACTTAAGTATGTTTGTTATCCTTGAATTCAGTGTTTTCAGACACCCATAACTTATGGTAGACTCTATAGTAGCTAAGGAGAAAGGGTCCTATTCAGTATCAGCTCTGTGTTCTGTTTTAAGGATTAAGGCCTGGACTAGGGGTCTTGACCCCCCCTCTTCCCATTCATGTTTTTAAAAATTGTGCATCATATTATATGTTTTCTATGGGAAAGTCCTGTAAGTTTTAAAAATCAATAAATAACTTTAAATGTATCTTTCTTAGCTAAAGAATATGGTGTCCAGCATTCCAGATGTTGCCTTGACCATTCCAGATGCTGAGTGTTCCAAATGTTGGCTTAGATTTAGCACAGGGCAGAAAGATTTTTGCCCATAAAGTGTACTTGTCCTGCCTTGATAAATGCCCCTGGAGCAGCATTTCAGAGGGGAGGAAAAGGTAAGAAAGTCATGATCCATGGACAGAATAATTCAGCCTGTGGAAGATCTGTGCTGGATCCAAGTTGTTGCCTATACGTTACCTTGGACAAGGGTAACTGTGTTTCCATAATCATACCAGTACTTCATTGCCTGGAATAACTGGCATAATGACAAATTCAGAGGATAACATTTGCGCATGCAAAAACATAGACCTGCAGAATTCAGATCATGATAACATTCAATAGGTCAAGTCTGTGGAAAATTCACATTGGAATTATTCCCCCAGATAAATAAGAATCAGGGGGAATAATTCCAATGTGAATTTTCCACAGACTTGACCTATTGAATGTTATCATGATCTGAATTTTGCAAGAGCAATTATTCACAGCACTAACCATAGACTACACTACTGGGAGGCACAGAGGACAATTAAAGTAGTCTGCATATATTGGAGTCCATTCTTTCAGCTGAAATAGCAACAAAAATAGACAGAGCCAGCTACAAATAAAGCAGATGGGATGTAAAAGATTGCAAATCCTTCACACACTTTGAATGTTGCTTTTGATCTAATCCACTTTGGAATTCCTCTTTTCTAAGAATGGAGTCCTAGTGGGTGGGGGAATATTTTAAGGCTGAAATTAGACTTACACATGTGGTACCACCTGTTGCAAGTTTTTGTAGGCTTTAAGAAGCTTTTCAACTACTTGGATTGATGGGCTCATTCACGAGCAAGCACAAGAAGATACAGACTATATAAGGAATACAATGTATCCTTTTATTACAGATTTGGGCTACATGATATATGAGTGGGTATGTGGGAGAACATGTTATGGTTTTGGCACCCTGAAACAATTGCTATGGCCACCATTTCCCCCACTTGATCATTAAACCCAGAGCCTTGAAATCTTTATATATATCAAAGATGGTTGAGGGGATACTGCTGACAAAACAAATGACTGTAATTACTTACAAACTCATTTGTGATTGACCAATGAAGAAGGCATTTATAAATTAATTAGGGGTGTGCATTTCAGAATTCCTAAGCTAAAATATACATGGAAATGACTGTTTTTGGCCATTACCATGATTTTCTGGCATGGTTACACAAATCCATGATTCTTAGGCATTACAAAAAAAAATGCCCTCCCGCAATCCATGTAGTTTTTTCATGTTTCATATTAACAGCATTTGTTTTTCTTCAATTCTCTGTATTTTTCAGGTGGTGACCCCGCAGGCACAAGCTAGGCACAGGGTCTGTGGTTCTGGCTCCTCCTTTCCCCCTTTCCTTGTGGGATGGTTGAGGGCACCTTATTCAGGGGCCACTTTAAGCTTGGGGAATCTTTAGTGGCCAGCCACTAGCTTCCCTGCAATTTCAGTACCATTTGGTTGAAATAACAGCCCCAAGTTCCTCAAGGGAATAATAGAAGAGCTGTCATTTTGATTCACTCTGTCTCCTTAGTTTCCTCCCCTGTGGTGGTGCAGCTCTTTTCCAGGGCTGTTTTTTTTCCCTATCCCAATATGTGGCTCTGCATGTAGGATAGGTGGGGGAATCTTGTTCAGGGACCTGTAGGACTGGACCCCTTGGTCCAATTTGCTTGAAACTGGGGGTTGTTTAGATTAGATGGATGATTATGTTCTTTGCAAATTTGGTGCCACTATCTTAAAAAAAAAACAAACAGCTGCCCCAGCCCAGACCCTCAAATTTGTTCCATTTTGAAAATAATGGTAACAAAATTTTGGAAACCCCCCCCCCAATGGATTTTAAATTCGAAGCAGTAATGTGCTACCTGAAAACCAGCAATCACTCAAAAGTTTTCTCTCCTCCCCCAGATCCAACGTTTTTCTTGGCTCATGCCGCAAAATTAAATTGTAGCAAACAAATATGGAAACTGGACTCTGTGCCTAATTTGATTCTAATTACAATAAACTGTTTTTAAAAAGATTCAAGTACCACAATTAGAGTTTCAGTGAGTCTCCCATATTTATTTAAGAAAACTCTCCTGGTTGTTAATTAAAAATATCCCCCTACTTAGCCCTTTCTGCACATGCAAACTACTAGGCAATGGTTATCCCACGGCTCCCTGAAGGGACTCATGATGTTCCTTCTATTTTATCCTTACAATAACCTGAAGTTAGGCTGGGAGAGAATGACTGCCTCAAGATTACCTAGGTTCATGGAACAGAATGGATTGGAATCTGGCTTCACATTCCTAATCCACCTACGGTTGTCAGGTCCTACCTGCGATCCAATGGGAGGCTCCTGGGTCCTGCCTGGGATCTTCTCCCATGTGCACAAAGCATGCACAGTGTGATGATGTCACCTGGAAGTGACATCATCATGCCACCAATGTCAGGGGGTTTTTTTGCCTTCAAAACCATAGAGTTTACCCAAAAACTAAAGTGTCACCCTACAACATCAGTGATGCAATGATGTCACTTCCAGGTAACATCACTGTGTCAGGGATGTTGCTCAGTCACCTCCCTGTTCAGGGGTGAGGCTTCCCCTGCTGGCCAGCTAGCCAGCAGCAGATCAAAGACCCCAAAATTGGGAAACCCCCACCTGGCAACCCTAAGCCCACCACACTATCATTCATTCATTCATTCATTCATTCATTCATTCATTCATTCATTCATTCTATGATGCTTTCCCACCCAAATAGGGTTCCCAAGCATATAAACATACAAACACACATTACAAAACAACTAGGGGGGCAATAATAGTTATTGGGGGGATGCCATACAAAACAAGATAATGCATGAAAAATGACATCACACCAGCTCTGGTTTTGAGATTCTTTATATACAGTTTACACACATTTATTTATATTGGAGAGAGGAAGGAAACCATCTTTTTAAGTTCACACAAGTCCATTATTTGCTAGCAAACCCCAAAATACCATGTCTTCCACTTCCAAAAGAACAGGTTTGTCTTTCATAATACTGTATTCAGTATTTCCTTGCTTTCAAAGTCATGTATTTAAACTCAATGAGTTTAAATGAGGCATTATGGTAGTCTAATCTGCATTTATCCCATTTTGGCTCCCAAATCTTCATCATAAGAACATAAGAGAAGCCAGTGTTGGATCAGGCCAGTGGCCCATCCAGTCCAACACTCTGTCATACAGTGGCCAAAAATACCAGGTGCCACCAGAAGGTCCACCAGTGGGGCCAGGACACTAGAAGCCCTCCCACTGTCCCCCCCCCCCAAGCACCAAGAATACAGAGCATCACTTGCCCAGACTGAGAGTTCCTATCTATACCTTGCGGCTAATAGCTGCTGATAGACCTCTGCTCCATATGTTTATCTAATTCCCTCTTGAAGCTGTCTGTGCTTGTAGCCGCTCCCACCTCCTGTGGTAGTTTCTAAGGTAGTGATGAGTTCTTGAAAAACTATAGGCCGAGGACAGACTGGCAATCTGAAGCGGGGCAGGCACGCTTCGCAAACGGAGGAAAGGAGCACGTTCAGACATGCGCATCTGCCCATCGGCTCCGTTGCGTACTTACCCGTCTCCCAGCCGCTTTCCTTCCGCTTTACCCGGACACCGGTTTTTCCCGGTGTTCAGGGGCCTTCCTCCGCATACCTCCCGCTTCCAAACAGTGTGAACTGGAAGAAGCGGGAGGCATCCGGAGGAAGTGTGAACGCACCGGCAAAAACTTTTGCGCATATGCGCATGTGCGCACACGCGCATATGCGCATGTGCGCACACGCGCATATGCGCATATGCGCATGTTTGCATATGCGCATGTGCGCATATGCGAAAAACATCAAAGGAAAACAAAAAAAAGTGCAGCAGCACGCGCGAGCCGCGCGCGCTGGCTATGCGGCAGTCTGAACTCTCCGTGGCAGTCTGAATGCTCCGTATCGCCGCTGATCCGCATTGCTCTGGCCAGTGTGAACGGCCAGCTCCGTGGGTTTTTTCCCCCGCTCCAGTTCCCTCCGCTTTGCCTCCGCTTCAGATTGCCAGTCTGTCCTCAGCCATAGATTGTCTTTATCATATTATGTGCACTATGTTATTTTGCAATATTATTCAGAAATTGTTTTCACCTGACATACCAAAATCTTTCAATGAATTTAGTCATCAGAAAGTCATCTACTCTGTGATGTGTGAAGCCTCATTGTTTTTAACATTATTGTTTTTAATGTTATGGACCAGAATTCTGTGCCTACAAAGTTAAGGCAAGAATTTGTACTTTAGAATCCTACTGGTTTATTATTTATAGCATCCACTTGAGTGCCTAGTGATAACAAGAGCTCAGAATTCTTTAAGAGATTAGCTTGTTGTCTTAAAAGTAGCTTGATTGACAGGGTTTGCTTGTGTACCATATTAATAAAACCTAAATAAGCATATCTGGAGTGAAGTCATAGAAGTAAAGGAAAACAAAGGAATGCAACTCATCAAGAACTGGTGCTGTACAGCTTGTGTTCGTCAGAAATGACCACAAATGAAGGATGCATGTGTTTATTGAGCTGAAATGTTGTTTTATTTGATAATTCTTTTAGAGATGTGAGCCAAAACATATACCAGTCCTAACAGGGAAGCCATATGATCTTTCACTATATGAATTTGTTTTATGGACAGAGATTTATAGAAAAATGAATGGAACATGATTCATGTCATCTGAAAACAATATTTATGTAGATTTCTATTAACAAATGGAACAAAAGGTAAACAAGAAGGGGGGAAATCACATAAGAAGAATCTGCTGGATCAGACCAGTGGTCCATTTAGTCCAGTACCTTGTTTCACACAGCAGCCAGCCAGGTGCCTTGGAGGGCAAACAGAGCATAGCGGTCAAGGCCCTCCCTTGACTCGCAGAATTGGTATGTAGAGGTTTCCTGCCTCTGGATGTGAAAGTTTTGCTATGTCATTATGTCACTCAGTCACTATGGCTAGTAGCCACTGATGGATCTCTCCTCCATGAATCTGTTTAAACCCTTTGAAAGCTGTCTATGCTTATGGCCATCACTACCTCCCTTGGCAATGAATGCCACAGTTTACTTGTTGAACCCAGCTGTATCTCTTTTTTGTCTGTCGTGAACTTATTTCCCAACAATGTAATTGAGTGCCTTTGACACAAAGGCAGCAGCTGAGGTCAGAGGAGCCTCCATTTACTGGGTAAAAGGCAGCAGCTGCTCCAGGATAGGGCAAGTCACCTTGCAAGAAGACAGTAGCACTGTATGCAAAACCAGCTGGATTGGGGAAAGGCAAAGAAGGTCTTAAGAGAGCAACAAGGCTCTGAGAAGAGAGGGGCAGTCCTGGGCTTGACTAGCATGGGTGGAGCCCCAGGGATAAAAAAAGGTGATGTTAGAAGAGACAAGGGGGGTCAGGAATGCAAGCTGGTAGGGCAAAGCTGAGGAGATGCAAAGAAGAAAAAAAAGAGGAACCTAAAGGAGCAGCTGGAGCCCGGGGCAAGATAAGGCTACCAAACTGATACAAACCTGGTAGAACTGCCACAAGCCAGAGGCAGAGCTCAGTCCCCTGAGGTTTGAAGCAGGCCTGTAGCTACAGTGGGGCTTCCTGGTGCCTGACCCTCCATCTTCCTCCCGAGGCCCCAAGACCTTGGGGAAGAAGCGAGAGGAGGCTGTGCGCACCTGCACTCCAAGCCACATGTTTGCAACTAGGAGTGCAGGTATGCGGCCCCGACCATAGGAGTGCAGGTATGCAGTCCCTTTAAATGCTTTGAGGGGAAAGCAGAGGGAGGCCACATGCATGCCTGCAAGCTGTGAATTCAAATGGGCAGGTGAAAGGAACGGCGCTTGTAAGGAAGCCTGTATGGTCTTTGCTGCATCCAATAACAATAATATCCTAATAATTCATATTATAGAATCTGGCCTTTTCATCTCTGAAAAAGGTACTTGGTCAACATTTTCACTGAGCTTTCCACAACAACTCCAATGTCTCAGCCAGTTCAGACATGATAAGCATATTTTTAAAATTAGAATTTTTTTGTTCCAGTGTGCATCAATGTACATTGAATTTCATTTACTACATTAAATTTAATATACTATGTGGTTGTGCACTCACCCAATTCAGAGGGAGCCTCCTGTAGCTCTTCACAATCAGCCGTGGTTTTCATTAAATAATTTGGTATCATCTTGGCTACTAAACTGCTCAGTCTCCATTCCAAATAATTTATAAACAAACTAAATAGCATCAGTTTCATAGTGATTCTTGTGAGACCCCACTGCTTACTTACCTCCATCGTGAGAACTGTCTGTCTATTCTTACTGTCTGCTTCCTGCCATTTAACCAACTTTTAATCCATGAGTAGACCACTCCTTTTATCCCATGATTATGATGTGTACCAGATCACCCTTATACACATGCTAATTAACCTGCTCAACGAACTCCAAGTGGTTAGTAAGGCAAGTCTTCTCTTTCCAGAATCCTTGCTGATTTTCTCTCACCAGGCTTTGCTCCTCAATGTGCTTAATAATTGTCTTTTTAATAACAATTCCACAGCTGAACTGACAAATGCCTATCCACCTGACCTTTAGCCCCCCAGCAAACCATGACCCTTTCTCCATGAGAGAAGTGCCATTTTAGACAAAACAACGGGCTCATAAGCACAAAGGATATATTTTCTTTGATATGTTTCCTTCAGATGGATAACCGGAAGTGAATTCATTACTTGTTGCACTACAAAAAATGTTTCTCTTTACTCCATCCAGTAAAGCCTATTTTTCTCCAGTAATGAGACATTTTCAAGATTTGATTTTTTTTTTTTAGATTTTTTCCTAACTGGTCATAGAAGAATATATTTTTGAGGAAATTGAGATTCTGTGGTAAACAGAAATAATCCACTTGCAGTAAATTTTCTGTTAAATGCATTTGAAGCAGCTTTTGACATTGGACCTGAGTACCTCATCAGTATGTATTAGCTTTAAACCTTATTCTTATTTTACTTTTTCTCCTCATGACTTCACCTCTGTTTCTGTATATTGTTGCCATGGAGCTTTATGGTTATACTGAGATTTTAAAAATCAGATGCATGGAAGCCGGCATTTCTGGAAGGAATAATTCAGTTTGCATGTGAGTCCCCCCCCCCCCCCAAAGGAAGGCTTTGGATGAGCAAAATATGTAGCTTGTGGGCTGGATTCCATCCATGGCTTAGTATTATATACAACAAGTCAGTTCCCTCAACAATTGAAGTGGAAAATATATTATTACTATAATTGTATACTTTCTTGCTCAGTTTTTGTGCAGTATAATGGGCATGTAAACTTATGCTCCTCAGTGTTTTTCATGGCATAATAACTTGCAGTTTTACTTCATGGGAGCCCATTTGCCATGTACTTTGCTGGATCAGATGGAAGACAGCTGAAGATCAGTCTAAGGTAGCTCCTGAATAAGTCCTTATTGGAATATCTGAAAGCCACTTTAGGGAGTATACCAGGATGATAAAATTTAGGCCATACAGTTAAACATTCTTCACTTGTACATGAATTCTTTAATATAAAATAAAGCTGTCATTATTTTCATTTTACCAAATAACTTCCAAGAATTCCATCCCCCTCGTGAAAACAAACCATTTATTTTCACCTCTGCTAGTATTGGCTGCTGATATTCTAACATCTGCTTTATAGTCTATAAAATACTGAGTTCTAGGCATTGTGATTCAGCTCAAATCTTTATTAGTAGAACATCAGGAACAAAGATACAAATCAGGCCGAAAGGGGCCAACTATATACAACTCCTAACTCCACCTCCCGATCCCATTGGCAGGTTTAAACTTCCCACCAAAGTTCCTATTGGTGTCCTATCATAAGTTTAGGATCCTTGGCCCCTATTGTTCTCTGGAGCCAAGGTCAGGTTGAGTCTCGCTGACACCTGTAGTGGTCAGCAGACATAACACAGTCCCACCGTTCAATTTCTAACTTTCAGACTTAAACATAACATATATTAGCCTGATTTAAAAGATATTTGAAACATCTAGCATATGTAGTTAGAAATCACATATGTAGATAGAAATCACATAGTAATGTGAGTATATCATGTGATATATAATGGGATATATATATATTCTTATAATGTGATATCCTGTCCTTATATATAAAAGGAATTTCAAGTGGCAACATTCTATGCTTGCCAAAATCAGTTGGCTGCCTGATGTGTAACTCATGCTGTCCCTATCCACTGGCTGCATTGCCTGAGAATTGCCTCCAATATTCTAAACAGTTTGCTGTTCCTCTCCCCCCAATAGCCAGTTCGAACACAGAGGTCATTTGTGTATGCAGCCTGATTGTCCTTTTTCTCTAACATTCTAAACAGTTTGCTGTTACTGTTGGATAACTGAATGTGTCCTGAGGCAAAATAAATCTCCCAATCTTCCCTTAAATGGTCACTGGAGTTGCCAAAATACATATCCCAATCTTCCCTTAAATGGTCACTGGAGTTGCCAATCTCCCTGTGGGGCCTGGAGATCTCCCAGAAATCACCGTGTTCCCCTGCCACGGCACATAATTTCTCCTACAGAAAATTTCCCAGCTATTACAATGGCTGCTATGGGCACCCCAAACCATGCCCTCCACAGGCTCTACCCCTCAAATGTACAGGTCTTGCCCTCCCCTTAGTATTGCTAGCCTCCAGAAAGCACCTGGAGAGCCCCAAGATCAGTTCTCCTGGAGAAAATGGCTGCTTTGGGCAATGGACTCTATGGCGTTATACCCTGCTAAGGTCCCTCCGCACCCCAAACCCTGCCGTCCCCAGGCTCTACCCCTCAAATCTCCAGGTCTGGCCCTTCCCTTAGTATTGCCAGCCTCCAGGCAGTACCTGGAGATCTCCAAGATCAGTTCTCCTGGAGAGAGTGGCTGTTTTGGGCAATGGACTCTATGGCATTATACCCTGCTGAGGTCCCTCCACACCTCAAACTGTGCCCTCCCCAGGCTCTACCTTTCAAATCTACAGGTCTGGCCTTTCCCTTGGTATTGCCAGCCTCTAGGCAGCACCTGGAAATCTCCAAGATCAGTTCTCCTGGAGAAAATGGCTGCTTTGGGCAATGGACTTTATGGAATTATACCCCGCTGAGGTCCCTCCCCACCCCTTCCCTCACCAGGCTCTACCCCTCAAATCTACAGTTATTTCCCAACCCAGAGTTGGGAACCCTGTAACTGGCTATGGAACTGCTTTCCAGACCCTTGGAACCCAGAAGACATGGCATAGGAAGAGGTGGTTTTCTACCGTAGCTGCCACTGCATAACCCCAAATCAACATAAGTCAGGGGTGGAGGGAATCATACCTGTTACCATGAGGCTGTCCTCCCATACTACCCACTTGGGGCAGCAAAATGACTTGAGACAGCCCCACCTTATAACTAACCAGAAGGAAATAAACACGGCTTGCCTCCCACTATTTCCCCCTTCCCTCTGCCGCCCCACCAGCCACAGTCAGGACACTCACCTGGAGCTTCCTTCTAGAGTCCATTGTATTTCTTTTCACAACGGGCCTTACTCCTAGTATAATATCACACACACATACACACACACACACATTTTTATTAAATATATTCTATTCCTATTTTTCAGATATTTCAGAACCTACACTTCTGTAAAGATGTGATGCACAATATATAGCATTTACAAACTTCTGTACTACAGCTATGTAGTATACTATATACTGCTATTATCTGAACTATCTTAATAAATTATTTTCACAAGTCTAATTTATTATTACTATACTTCCTTCCCATTGATAACAAAAGAATCAGAAGCTATGTGGCATATAAAAGACTTAATATGTATTGTCTTCCATGGCAACACTGGGACTCTCTCAGATTCTATCAGGCCCCACACACCAAGCGGTCCACACACTGGATTTAATTGTTGGGATGGGGATAGAGGTGGATCTATTGATGCAGCAGTCAGATGAATTTGTCCTTAAGGCTCGTTTGAGTGTCCCAATCCCTCCCTGTTTAGGTGATGAGCTGATTTTTGCTCGCCCATAGAGACTTATGGATCCAATTGGTTTCCAGAATCCTCTGTGGTATCTGATGCCTCCTGATGACTCGTTAGATATTGTCTCTCTGAAGCCATTGACAAAACCACCCCTCCAATGTCCTCTCTGCCCCTGTAGCAAATTAGCACCTTGGAGCACCATGGAGCTAAGCAGGCTTTTTTTTTTTGTAGAAAAAGCCTAGCAGGAACTCATTAGCATAATAGGCTACATCCAACCATAGAAACACATTAGTATATGAGGCCACACCCCTGACAGTGCAGTTCCCTCCCAGGATTGGCTTCCTCAGGTGCCCCGTGGCTTGCGGGGCACATGGGGAACCTGGGGGGGGGGGAGGCTGTAGGCGTGGCCAAATCAGAAGCCAGACGGAACTCCATTCCTGTGCATTCCTGCCCAAAAATAGCCCTGGAGCTAAGACAGATGAAATGGGAGCTGAGTTGGCTAGAGCGAATATGGCAGTGGACTCATGATGAGGATACAACCTGTTATGGGATGTTTATGAAATCCTATGAGATGAAAGTGAAGGCCGCAAAAGAGTTCTACACAGCTTCCATTACATCTGCTAGCTCTTGTCCAGCTCAATTATTTAGAATAATTATGACATTAACTTCCCTCACTGAAGGGACTCAAAAATCTAGAAATTCAGTAATTAGCTGTGAGTCCTTTGGGACTTATTTTGTGGATAAAATCTTGTTGTTCTGCCAGGACTTGCCTGCCAATATTGATATAGTATGTGAACTGGAGGCCCCATGGCCCATCTCCAGGCCCAGTAGGGGACCACTTCAGCTAACTCTCCTAGGATGAAGTTGACAAGATCCTTGATGCTGTGAAGACCACCACTTGCTTCCTGAACCCACGCCTGTCATGATTGGTGAAAGCTAGCAGTGACCGAGACGTAAAAGGATTGCTGAAGGATGATAGGGAAATGGCTGAGAAGCTGAATGCATTTTTTGCCTCTATCTTCACTGTGGAAGATGAGAAGTACTTGTCCACTCTAGAACCATTGATTTCAGGATGATTGTTGAAAGACCTGAGTCAGATTGAGGTGATGAGAGAGGAGGTCCTACAACTGATAGATAACTTAAACTTAAAAACGGATAAATCCCATAGCTAGGGAATTTGGGGGAAGGAACATGGGGGGCACAGCTAGTTAAATAAAACTTAATCACATTAATTCAATTTGGGGCCAGCCCAGAGGGAGGGCCCCCGGAAGAAAGAACTTGTGGATCTCTGGACAAAATATGTAATCTTTAATTAAAATCTGCCTCCATTCCTGAAGAACTGAAGGTAGTGAATGTCAGTCCCATCTTTAAAAAGGGTTCCAGAGGAGATCTGGGAAATTACAGGCCAGTCAGTCAGTCTGACATTGGTGGAAACTATTATTAAGGAAAGAATTAGTAGACACATTGATGAACAAAAAGTATTGAGGCAGACTCAGCATGGGTTCTGTAAGGGAAGCTCTTGTTAGTGTTTTTTGAGGGGGTGAACAAACATGTGGACAAGGAGGACCCAGTAGAAGTTGTTTACCTTGACTTCCTCATTTTAGCTATAAAATTATTTTTTAAAACATTATTTTCCTGTTGATTGCCAACTTTTTAAACAGAAAAGTTTAGAAAATCTATCCAAACAAAGAAACAAAAAACCAGAAAAACCTTGTATCTACATCAACATGACAGGACTCTGCAGCTAAGACACACTTTGTCTCCCATCTCCCTGGATGTCTGGGCTCCATTTCTTCTATTCCTACTGCTGTTATTCTGCCAGGATGACAGCAGTTAAATTCCCCTTGTCTTCCCTGCTTCAATTCCAGTGCCTCATCTTCTGGTGCCACTTTGTCCTGTGTAGCCATCTGATTGGTAAACAAAGCATATGGGTGAGCAATGCTAGCCCCCCTCCCCTTTCTCCATCATCATCATTGTCATTGTTGTCGTCATTGTTTTCTTCAGTTTCATGGTAAACCTGTGTTTTGTGGAATGGGAGGACAGTGCCCAGAACCAATCTTTTGAGCAAGATGGGGCGCGGGGGGGGGGGGGCGGGGGAAGCTAAAAAGGCACATGTGATTTTGGGCTGTATCATCAGAAGTATAATGTCCCGATCACACTAAGTGATGGTACCACTTTACTCTGCTCTGGTTAGACCTCACCTAGAGTTTTATGTTCAGTTTTGGGCACCACAATTTAAGAAGGATATAGACAAGCTGGAACATGTCTAGAGGAGGACACCAAAGATGGTGAGGGGTCTGGAGACCAAGTCCTATAAGGAAAGGTTGAAGGAGCTGGTATGTTTAACCTGGAGAAGAAATGACTGAGAAGTGATATGATAACCATCTTCAAATACTTGAAGGGCTGGAGGATGGTGTGGAGTTATTTTCTGTTGCCCCAGAAAGTCGGACCAGAACCAACAGGTTAAAATTAAATCTGAAGAGTTTTCGGCTAAAAATTAGGAAGAACTTCCTGACAGTTAGAGCAGTTCCTTAGTGGAACAGGCTTCCTCAGGAAGTGGTGGGCTCTCCTACTTTGGAGGTTTTCAAACAGATGCTCGATGGCCATCTGACAGCAATGCTGACTGTGTGAACTTAGGTAGACCATGAAAGGGAGGGCAAGAAGGGTTGCCTCAGTGCTTAGTTCTTGTGGCCCTTTCTTACAGGTCCAGGGAATGCTAATTGCCACTTTGGGGCCAAGAAGCAATTTTTTTCCAGGCTAGTTTGCCCAGGGATCCTGGAGGGTTTTTTGTCATCTTCTGGGTTTGGAACAGCGATCACTGGCAGTATGGAGGGGGAGGTATTTGTGAATTTCCTGCATTGTGCAGGGGGTTGGACTAGATGGCCTTGGAGGTCCCTTCAAGCTCTATGATTCTAAGCTTATAAAATTGTCTTTGGGCATCTTGTTGTAACATATTTGCAAGGCCATCATGAAGGTAAAGTTTAAGGATCTCAATGATTTTACTTAGTACAGTGCTATGCCGCCACTCCATATAACCTATACAGAGTGAGTAACGCATAATAAAAAAACTAAAACATCATAAAAGTTGTTCATTGAAACCCAGCATTAAAAATCCAGGCAGAGAGTACATACAAAAATCATTTTGTTTTTTAAGGATAACAAAAATCATTTTGTTTTTTAAGGATCATAAAATTTAAGGTGTATTGGTATCATTTCATGAATTTGTTTCAGGCACAGCTGTTGAGTTTCAGAAATATTTGAAAAACTGTTACAAAAATAAAAGGGAGACTTTTTTTTTTTTTTACAATGTTCATTCCTATGAGTTGCAACCAGTCCAGTTGTGGGCCCCTGCTCTTCCACAAAGGCAGCAGAGGAAGCAGATGTGGGCGGGAGAGGCTGCACTGTGGCTGGCCTGCTGGATTTAAATGCTATATAAACATCTACTGTTGTAAATGGATAGCTCTCACCAGCCACTAAACTCCTCACAGCTGAAGCACTTCTGAAATTTCATTAGAATTTTTTTTTGGCAATCCTAAAATTCATGAGTGTTTTGGGTAATTTTTGTTATTTCCAAACAACAAAGCAGCAAATTTCAGGTGTCATTTCAGCGCTGGAATATCAAGTGCATAGCCTATGTGAAAAACATAAAACATATGCAGCATAAAATGAGTTTAAAAGAGTTTTCTGATTAAAAAGCAGATTATAAAAATGGCATTAAAAGTCAACCCCTTAATTAAAACTAAGGGTAAAAAAGATTCTTTCTTTCAAAAAAGAAAAGAAGAACAAGGGAACAAACTCAAAATCCAGTAACTAAATAGAATAACAGAAAAATAAGTATACATAAAGTATAGACAAAGGTATAAAACAGTCGTTGCAGACATACATATCTATTAAAGGTGTCCAAATATCTGAAAATAAGTCCATATGCAGTTGTCGTCTATATGTCATGCATTCAAATACTGATAGAGATGGGCATTTATCTTTCCAGTTTAATAATATGAGTCCTTTTGCTGTAGAGAGGATCAGGATGGTCCATTTTTGTTAATCATTGCTTAGCCTCCAAGAGTCAGGCTGAGAGTTTAAAAGCACATAAGCATCCTCAAAATCAATTAACATTCTAATACAAAATTGATATGAGCAATAACTTCTTCCGAGAAAAAGCATATGACTGGACATACCCAAAGCCTATGTTTAAGAGATATGTTACAAAGCCAGCAATGAGACACTTTACCCAGTCCTTTGCTAAAGAGTTGCTGTGGTGTCCAGGATATCCTAAACATTTTTTTTTTGCTGAATAAGCCACAACTTAAGATCCATGGAGAGAGCGGGTATAAACGTTACGGCTGTATCCTATTACTTTGGCAAGATAGGGTGATTCATGTTGGAATATGCAAAGTATATCATGCATAGATAAAGAAGATGACAAGAACATCCTGCATGGGGCAGCATAGTGAGATTAGGGACTTACTGCTGTTTTCAAATAGTCTCCTTCCTGTCTCCTGATTGGCTCAGTTAGGGCTTTTTCCCACTACTGCTGAGAACTGTTTCTTACTTACTCCCTGCTAGCTAGTTAGACAGATTTCTCCTTCTCTCTCCTCTTTTTTACAAAGTTTGTTCTCTTTTTAATAAACCAATTTTATTCTTTAAATAGCTTGTGCTCCACTTTACTGCATATCTATGCTCTGACAACAATCCAGTTCTTATTCTATTCATTCCTGAGGCTCTCTATATAATATTTATTAACTGACATCAAATATCTAGAGGCAAATATTATGGGTTTTGTTTTCTGCATTGATTCAATTAGAGTTTCCAGGAGTAAAGGAGACTCTGAGACACTTAATGTCTCAGGGCTTTATTTAGATATCAGCAGATATTGCAATAGTAAATACTGCCATTTAACAGAAGTTGACAAGTCATATCTAGATCTCAGCTGAGAAAATGACAAGAACTCATCATCACAGTCTATCAAAACTGGTCCAATATAAAAATCCAAGTTTTCCATTAAAAAAAGATTTCTTTCCAATTTTTAGATCTGGATTGGGCCATAATATTAATTTAGCATGTGAAAATCAAAGTTGTGACATTGTGCACCATTGTTCTTTAGCTGCAGAAACTGTAGGAGGAATGGGATCCACTCAAGCATAAGTAAAGCCTATTGCATTCCAATTACGGAGGGGCACCAGACAAGAAGCCTCAAAATGACCCCAAGATTGATAGTCCAATTGTGAGGAGTGATCCCAATAATTAGGTATGCTTGATGATATAAACTAAGAACTTTGCTAAAGAGTTGCTGTGGTGTTCCAAGATCAGGGAAACTGAATCTTCATTCACTGAATGGAAGTTGCATCCTCTTTAAATACATTTGAGGCAGTAAGGAACTCTACATAAATTTCTGGAACAAAGTATTAATTTTATGAATATTATCTGCATGGTATATAGAAAATAATTGCATGTAAAATATAAATAATCCTAGCTATAATATTCTTTTACTTTGCCCCATAAAGATAAGTTTAAAGTTGCCCATCTGTCCAAATCCGAAGATGTATCATCAGTAAGTTTGTTAAAATGTATCATAATAATATCTGTAATATATCTAGAGATCAATATTCCAAGGTAAATAATAACATCTGGGCACCACCAAAAATGACCATAGGCAAATACAATATGTGATATATTGTCTCTCAAAGGCATCAACTCTGATTTTGCCAATTTAATTGACTATCCAGACAAGTCTCCAAAGGTATTAATCATATTCATTAATGCAGGAACGGAAAACTGAGATTTTGAAATAAATAAAGATCATCTGCATCTTATACATCTAATTCCCTTATGTATTAGCCATTTACAGCTGTGTAGTGTGCTTCATCAGCCATTGGCCCATCAACTGCCACTCAAGAGTACTCATGTGCCACTGGCTGGGTGCTGGGTCTGCTCCTCTCCCCCGCCCACTGCAAGCCTGGACACTCTTTTCTCACAGAATAAACAGCCAAATGGCTGACTCGCCTGATGAAGACACTTCTCCTGCTTGGCTCCTGTGGGACTAACTTTTCACTTAGTGGCTGTTGCTAGGCAACCATGTTTGGTTCTGTCAGTAAAAAGGCAAAGGCAGGAGGTGTTTACTGACAGAACCAAGCTTGGTTACCTAGCAACAGCCATGGAGGGGAAAGTAGGGTTGCCAACTCTGAGTAGGGAAATACCTGGAGATTTGGGGGAGTGGATCCTGTGGAGGGCAGCATTTTGGGGGGGCAGGGTGGAAGGACTCAGCAAGGTATAATGCCATAGGGTCTACCCTCCAAAGCAGCTGTTTTCTCCATGGGAACTGATCTCTGACATCTGGAGATCAATTGTAACAGCAGGAGATCTCCATGTCCCACCTGGAGATTGGCAACCCTAGGGGAAAGTCAGCCACACAGCAGGGGGTTGAAGAGAATGGTTTGATGGCCACTGGCCCACCTCATTAGCCAGCCAGCCATGGTGGAGCCAAATGAGAGAGACAGCCATTTTTGCAGTTTATTTTGACAGGAAAGTGGCCAAACTGGCAGTGGGAAGGGGAGGGGGTTATGCTGAAAGTCTGTGACTGGTCACCCAGTCAGCTTCCACAGCAAGAACCTGGGTCTGGCAGACCCTGCTCTGAAGCACTGACTGCTATGCCTAGGGTAGCCGACCTCCTGGTGGAGCCTGAAGATCACCGAGTATCACAACTGAACTCCAGACAACAGATCTCTCTTTCCCCATGGATAAAATAACTGCTTTGGAGGGTGGCCTCTATGACATTCTATTCAGCTGAGGCCTCTCCCCTCCCCAAACTCTGGCTTCCTTAGACTGGTTTCCTTAGACACAGAATATCCAGGAATTTCCCAACTTGGAGTTGGCAGTCCTAGTCAAGACTGGCCCCAATGAGTTCCTCACAAAAGCCTGGAAAGGGTTACCTTCCTTTGTCTTTTTACTGACAGAACCAAGTTTGGTTGCCTAGCCACACCCACTGATGGAATAGTCCCACAGGAGCCAAGCAGGAGAAGTGTCTTCATCAGGAGAGACAGCCGTTTGGCAGTTATTCTGACAGGGAAAAGTGGCTGAAGTGGGAGTGGGTGGGGAAGAGGAGTGGACCCAGCACCCAACCAATGGCATGCAAGCACTCTTGAGTGGTGGTTGATGGGCCAATGGCTGGTGGCGTGTTCTGCACAGCCAATGGGAGAACTGGAAACGGCCAACGCACCATGAAAATTATTATATTAAGATGGTCCTGAAGATTTGCCATTATAAGTCCTGGAACATGAAAGAGAGTAGTATATATGCTAGGCAAGCCTCAAGTGGAAGGGGTGAAGGGCCACCACTGAAAAAGCCCTCTGCTCACCCACCTGCTCTATTCTGAAGGCAGGAGCATAGAGAGCAGGGCCTTGGAAGAAAATTGTAGCTGGTGTAGAAGGACATTATGGGAGGAGGGATTCTTCAAGAACAGAGGCCTCAAGCCACTTAGTAGTTTAATGGCTAGAATTAAATGGGTGACTGGTGCATATTTGTGTAGAAGGACATTATGGGAGGAGGGATTCTTCAAGAACAGAGGCCTCAAGCCACTTAGTGGTTTAATGGCTAGAATCAAATGGGTGACTGGTGCATATTTTTCAACTTTGGAATGATACGATCCTTGTATCTGAACTTTAACAGCAGAAACCAACTCCTATGCTCCCAATGCTGTTCTATTTCCTCTTAGTGTTCTGTCCTAGCCTGTAAAGTCATAGCTTCTTAAATGATTATCCTGAGTGAATACTGTGGAATTGTCTCCAGTAACCCATTACGATCCCATACTGCCACAGTATTGTTCCAACCATGCTCTCCACACAGTTTGAACAGTGTTCACATTCTACTGATTACTGTATAAAGAAATAGGAAATGAGGAATTAAGCAAGCAAGTTTAGACAAGGTGGTATCTGTGTGTTCACAGTTTCTGGGGGTTAACATAGATTAAGATGTTTTGACTGACTCCTAGTGAATTTGGTACATCCTCTATATCATGTCCTATAAATGCATTTAGCAGGCCACCACCCATTGTCTATGTTTGTGTATTGAGTGAAATGATTTGTGCGGAGAAAAAAAATGCATTCTGCATTATGGTTGCCAACCTCCAGGTGGTGGCTGGAGATCTGTTGGGATTACAACTGATCTCCAGACAACAGAGATCAGTTCCCCTGGAGAAAATGGCTGCTTTGCAAGGTGGAGTGTGTGGCATTATACCCTGCTGAGGTCCCTCCCCTCCCAAAACCCCATCCTCCACAGGTCCCACACCCAAAAGCTCCAGGAATTCCTCAACCCAGAGCAAGCCAATCTGTCCTTTTCCATCTTCTGAATAAAAATAAGTCCTCAGTTAGTACAGACTTTTGTTCTGCCTTTTTGGATAGTTTGTTTTCATTCTATATTACAAAACCATACTTGCCCCCACTAAATCAACACTTTTTCATTTGCATTGTGTATAGAGATATTCCACTGGACAGTATCGTTACATGGTTCAAAGAACAATGATGCTGATTTATTTTATTTTTATTTTATTTTTTTTAAAAAAAAAACCTCCCAGATTTTTTAGATAGATGTAATGTGCTCAGAACGCTAAGATATCATGATGTAGGACAGGCTACATATTTGCCCCCAAAGTGGCCCCTCATTCAAAGCACACATCGTACTTTATTTTCCTAGGAGCAGCAGGTCTCACACCCAATAATATGCTTCATTTTAAAATTATTACTTTTCAAATCCCGCTGTTCAAGTTTATATACAAAACTCCCATCATCCATTATTGATATTGGCTCAGTAATCACCCTATTGAATTGATGGCCTGGTTTTACACATTCATTTTGCTATTCATCTAATGTAAACCATAGAGATTGCACATGTGGCAGAGTATCACTTATTACTAAGAAAATATTGTTCTGTAGTTTATAGAGATCTTCTTTCATGTACATTGCTGAGGAATTTTTTCAAAAGCAGACATCTAAGTGCCTTTGCCCTCTCTGTTGGGTAGAATGCGGTTGCTCTCTTTTTCTACTGCATTCATACATTTATACAAACCTTTCAATAGGATTACTTTCATTTAAAGAAGAGCTGAATTGGCTGTGTTAATTGCAATAAAGTTGAAGCCGTATGTCCATTAACCTACTGTTCTGAATGGGATCTGCTGACTGTTACCAAGGAGCTGAAATATCTTCAGTGTTCCCAGTCCATTTACACTGTGATTGTTAGAGAGGTAATATTTCCAGAGGGGCAGGTGTTAGTCTGTTGTAGCAAATAAATTAGGAGGTCCCATGGCTTGTTAAAGACTAACAGCTAATAATTTTTTTAAAAAAAAGAAAGGGGCATCTATTATCTAAACACAAAGAGGTAAAGTATGTTCGGATTGCTTAGAATGCAGAACAATGCACTGATTGCTATTGTACTCAGCACCTTAAATAGAAAACCTTGGAGGGGAAAATATGCAACATCATGATGAACTTTTCCAGTGATCAAGTTTGCAACTTGGAATTAGTGGGTCTGTTTCCCCTTCTGTAAACTCATCAGCCTATTTTATTTGAATGGCAACTGGTGAAATACAACACCTCTCATTTTACAGTAGTATTTACCTTATGTAGGTTCTTCCAGTTTATTTTGCAGTCTCTCTCTGAGCCTCATAAGCCTCATAAACTACTGTATCCAGTAAGTGTCCATGATAGAGAGCATAATAAAGTACAAAAATGATTGGGGTATGGCAAAAAAATAGCTCAGTTTATGTTGTGTTTGTGTTTAGAATATGAAGCAGTAATAGCTTGAAAAGGGCTCTGGTATCCTAAAGCTCCAATTCCTATTGGCTGATTAATAAAGACTTCCATTGGTCCTGAAGCCAATCTAGATACCCAATCGCTGAGCCCTGCTTGGGAGGGAGTAGAGATTAGAAGCCCATTCTTAGATAGTGGGTTTCTAACTACCACTACTGTCCCATTCTCTTTTTATGGGAAAGACTGAAAACCAAGTGAGAGATCTGAACCTCCTAATCTCTAGCATTGCTCTCTTTGGTCAAGGCTGAAACACAGCATTTTGGGGGAGGGATTAGAACCCCACTGCTAGATGAGCTGCTTTTTAACACACCTGTACCCCCTAATTTGCTCTATGTAAAGAAGACTGAAACACAGCAGTTAGAGACCTCTGTTCTGCAAGTGTGAGAACATGTATGCATGAAAAGCCAATTGCACTGTATGGTTAGGAAGGAAGGAATACAGTGAGCCTGTCAAACAGGGATGAACAGATTGATGCCCTATCATAAAAAATAATATCCCAGCTTGCAACTGCACACACACACACAAATGCTGCTGATTCAAAGTGATTGGCAGCCCCTCATCTCACTAGGGATTAAAAAGAAACCTGAAGGGTAGGATTTTTTTGAAACACAACACTTATTTATAACTGATTTATTTGATTTTTGAGTGACCTGTCTATTTAAACAACTGCCAACTGAGCACACAAGTAAACGCAGGAAAGACAGGAGGGGCAGTAGAACTCATCCATGCTGTGTGAGAAAGCACATGTGCAAAAAGACAGTTGTACTGTAAGCACCTTTCCAAAAACTCTTTAACAGATCAATGAACTATCAAACCAATTATCAAAAAATCAGGTCCCTGTTTGCAGACAGTGAACAGAATGTAAGCCAAATCAAGCTCATTGGGTAACCTACTCTCTCTGCCTAACCTACTCCCTCAAATTTTTTCTGACTAGAGATTTTATTGGTTGATCCAACATGGAAATGTAATAGTATATTAGCTTTTGTATCTGCATTATACAGGATTCTTTGGGGCGGTGCCTCACTGAACCCATGTGTGTATGTAAAACTGTGTAATCTGGAAACTAGTTTGCAATTGGTAATAAACTGTCTAACCTAAGCCTTTTCAGGGTGTTATTGGGTTTTTTTAGTAGCCAATTGTGCCAAGAACTAATTTCCACAATGCTAAATGCCCCTTTAATGATTTAAGTTGAAGATGAAATATTGATTGAAGTTAGATGGGTTCATGTGGCTCTCTAAAAACCTACCAAGCAAAACATAGAATATTCCACAGCTTCATAATATGCTGTTTTGATCACTTCAATGAAAAATGATGCTAGACTATGCAAGTTACATATATATAAGTTACTGCCGATAAAGAGCATTAAGCCTATAATTATGGGGGTGGTTAAAACTTTAAATATAGTTATTAGTGGCAACTGATGGAATTCTGTAAGTTTCCCCATCAATCCATTGCTACTTCCCTCAGCTCCACATGCCCTATGTCCCTCCTACTTGCTGAACCTCAGTTTCACCAAAGAAGATTGCCACTACTATACTCTTTGCGATCTCCGCTGATACCTTTGTTCATAGCAGAAAGGGCTACTACCTACCTATTCCTCTACCACATAAAAATGATCAAGAACTCATGTTAATCAATGAGTTTGGACATGTACATCTGCCTCAACACCTGTTTTTGAATAATACCTGTATCTTGAACTTTATATAGCCTGGTTTTTTCTTTGCAGTGGGGAAAGAACCAATACAATAAAACTGAAGAAATGCAAAGAGGTCAATTAGTTACCAGGACAGATGGAAGTGGTTCAGTGGTACAGATTCTGGTTTGCATTCGAATATTCTTGGTTTAATCCCTGGCATATATGGTTTTAAAAGAACTGGGTAGTAGGGGATGTGGGAAAAAAAACTGCTTGAGACCCTGAAGAACTGCTGCCAATCAGAGTTGACAACACTAACTTTTATAGACTAAAATTTGAGTCCAGTAGCAGTTCAAAGACCTACAAATTGTTCCAGGGTATAAGCTTTTGTTAATCAAAACTCAGTTCAACAGACAGGCTGAGTCTGACTCAGTATAAGTCATCCTCATATGTTCAACATGACTAAATTAAATTCTTTAAAATATTTAAAAATTTGTATATATTATTTGTGGACTGACAAGTGACAGACTGATTAATGTGATCTCTTTGTAAGTGAAACCCATAGGAATGCATGCCAACACATGCTTCAAACCATTCCAGTTAAATATAGAGTCTAAGGTCATATTTAGCTTTCTTGGATGCTGAAATTCAGTTCTGTATCCCGACTGAAACATTTTAAATTATGTTTATTAAAAATTAAATAGTCATGAACAGATATATTCAGTTTATGGTTATATTTATGTATGAAGTACTGGAACTTTCCTACAAACAATAGCAAATGCATTTTCAGCATTAGGCTTACAATTCTTCTCTGTTTATACAGGACTTCAGTGTGTTCCATAAGGTAGAGATTGACATTACCCTTTTTAAAATGAAGACTCCTATTTTGTTCTCACTGGGAACTTGTGTGAAAAACAACATAAAGAGCCCCAAGTATTATTCTGAATAGTGGTGATAGAGAGAAGTACATTCCAATTATGTTTTCATATGGAAGGAATGTGGAATTTACATAAATATGATCTACATGGTCTGTATGTACATACAAGAAATAAGCCTGAATATGGCTTTCAGCTTGTACATTTTCCCTTTGACCTAATCTTTTCTGAGATCAAGAACCATGGACATAACAACAAGCTTTAATATCTGCTAAAAGCCAGCCATTGCCAATTCATTCATTCCAAATTCAGGAATCCAGTTTGCTTATGAATTTGTTTAACAAATATGAACATCTTCTTCAGATATGTGAGAAGCAAACACAAGATAAAAGAGACAATGGGCCCAGTGTTGGGTGAAAATGGAGAAACTCGGACAGAGGACAGAGAGAAAGCAGAAAGGCTCAGTGCTTATTCGCCTCAGTTTTTTCCCTGAAGAAGAGAACAGGCTCATCTACAGATGGTAGTAAGCAAGTCACAGCATCTTGGCTGCTGGTAGACATGGACAGAGACACTGGCTGAGGACAGACTGGAATTCTGAAGCAGAAGGGAAGCGGGGCCAAAAGCCGTGGAGAAAATGCCCCGGGGCTGGCCATTCACACTGGCCAGTTTCCCACGGGAGCATGCAGGAACGGAGCGTTCAGACTGCTGCGGAGCAGCCCCAGGCGGGCCGGCCTCCACAGCTCGTAGCAGGGGCGTTTTGGCTATAGGCACATGGGTGCCTATGCGCATAGGCGCATGGCTGCAGCAGCAGGCTACAAATTTAAAATCTCCCCACACAGCCGGGAAGCAGGATCCAAATGCAGGAAGGCCCCTGGACACCACTTTCTGCCAGTGTCCATCTGAGGCGGCAGGGAACCGCTTCACAAACGGGTGGTACGGAAGGGAGACGGAGGACAGCTTTGGCTGTCTTAACTCTTTCCCTTCCCCCGCTTCTGAAGTGGAGCTCTCCTGGGCCACATTGCCAGTCTGTCCTTGGCCACTGTTGTGAAGCAGCTGGCTGCACTGAATGATTACAAATCCCCAGGGCCAGATGGTGTGCACATGAGAGTGCTCAAAGAGAGCGTGCACCCTTTGTCCATCATCTTCCTTTGTCCATCATCCTTTGTCCATCATCTTCCTGGAGGATGGGAGATGTGCCACAAGACTGGAGGAGGCAGATGTTATCACAATTTTCAAAAAAGGGAGGAGGGATGACCCAGGAAACTACAGGCCAGTCAGTCTAACCTCTGTCCCAGGGAAGATACTGGAGCAGATTTTAAAGGGATCAGTCTGTGAGCATCTAAATGTCAATTTGGTGATCTGGGGGAGTTAGCACAGATTTGTCCCCAACAGTTCCTGCCAGACCAACCTCATTTCCTTCATTGATTGAGTGACAAGCTTACTGAATTAAGGGAATGCTGTTGATGTTGTTTACCTGGATTTCAGTAAAGCTTTTGACAGGGTTCCCCATGATGTTCTGTTGGGTAGAGGGCTGTGGACTGAACTCTAGGATAGTTAGGTGGATAGGGAACTGGTTGGAGAAGCGCATTCAGAGAGTAGTTGTCAATGGCATTTAATCTGAATGGAGGGAGGTGCCCAGTGGGGTGCCACAGGGGTCGTTTCTGGGCCCAGTACTTTTCAATATTTTTATAGATTATCTGGATGAGGATGTGGAGGGGCTACTAATTAAATCTGCAGATGACACTAAATTGGGAGGAGCAGCGAACACACCAGAAGATAGAGATAGAATTCAATGAGATCTGAACATGCTGGAAAAGTGGATGGATGTGAACAAGATGCAATTTAACAAAGATAAGTGCTGAGTTCTACATCTGGGTAACAAAAATGAGGAACACTTATACTGGATGGGGGATACAGTTCTGAGTAGCAGTGTGTGTGAACAAGATCTTGGAGTGAGGGCGGACTGAAAGTTAAATATGAGCAGCCAGTGTGATACAGCAACAAAAAAGGCTAATGCATTTTTGGGGTGTATCAACAGAGTCATAACAGCCAAATCACAAGATGTCACAGTCCCACTGTACACTGCATTGGTCAGGCCACACCTTGAGTATTGTGTGCAGTTCTGAAGGCCTTACTTCAAAAAAGGATGTGAACAGAATGGAGTGCAGGCAGAAGAGAGTGATGAGGATCAGGGGCCTGGAGACCAAGCCCTATGAGGCAAGGCTGAGGGACTTGGGAATGTTTAGTCTGAAGAAGAGGTTGAGGGGGGACATGATTGTCTCCTGAAGTATTTGAATGGCTGCCACTTATAGGAGAATTAAGAGAACCACAGTCCAAACAAACTAGAAATTATAAGATGATACACAAGGACTGCATGGATGCACTATATTTTACTTCTATATACAAACACACTATGCTAATCAAAGCATAACAATATAAATACAGAAAAATGGCCCACAAAAATGTTTGATGGATGTTATGTATTGATCATGCAGTCGCCATGTGCTCCCATAATTGCGACCGCATGGCCAGAGCACATGGCCAGAGCATGGCCAGAGCACATGGCCAAGAAACTACCTGAGCTTCAGCCAGGTAGAACAAAGGCCAGGTGGATTCAAACTGGCCACCAATCATGTACCTAGGTTTCTCCCAGGGAACCTATGAAATGTAAATAGACTTCTAATAGCCTATCAGGCCAGTTGGGTGAGGTCAGGGGATTGTCCCTGACCAGCATAAAAGGAGGGCTTCGAGCCCTGAGTTGTATGCTTCATCCGGACCAGCAATAAAGATCTAGCTGTTTCACTATTCTATGGACTCCCGACTCCAATACTTATCAATGGAGTTTTCAGAATATGCTCCCATTTCGACAATGCTTCTTCCAAAATTGGACCAGTATGAAGTGGAGCTCTCAGTACTAATACATAGAAGTGAATCTGTCACCACTTCTCAAGTACATTATATTCCTCTTATTGATAACTAGGAGTAAGGCCGGTTGCGGGAAGAAATACAATGGGTTCTAGAAGGAAGCTCCAGGTGAGTGTCCTGGCTGTGGCTGGTGGGGTGGCAGAGAGAAGGGGAAAATAGAGGGTGGCAAGCCGTGTTTATTTCCTTCTGCTTAGCTGTCTCAAGTCCTTTTGCTGCCCAAAGTGGGTAGAATGGGAGGACAGCCTCATGGTAACAGGTATGATTCCCTCCACCCCTGACTTACGTTGATTTGGGGTTATGCAGTGGCAGCTAAGGCAGAAAACCACCTCCTCCTACACAATGTCTTCTGGGTTCCAAGCAGTTCCATAGCCAGTTACAGGGTTGCCAACTCTGGGTTGGGAAATACCCGTAGATTTGAGGGGTAGAGCCTGGGAAGGGAAGGGGTGGGGAGGGACCTCAGCAGGGTATAATGCCATAGAGTCCATTGCCCAAGGCAGCCATTTTCTCCAGGAGAACTGATCTTGGAGATTTCTATGTGCTGCCTGGAGACTGGCAATACTAAGGGGAGGGCCAAAGATTTGAGGGGTAGAGCCTGGGGAGGGCAGGGTTTGGGGTGCCCATAGCAGCCATTGTAATAGCTGGGAAATTTTCTGTAGGAGAAATTTTTGCTGTGGCTGGGGAACTCGATGATTTCTGGGAGATCTCCAGGCCCCACAGGGAGATTGGCAACTTCAGTGACCGTTTAAGGGAAGATTGGGATATGTATTTTGGCAACTCCAGTGACCATTTAAGGAAAGAATGGGAGATGTATTTTGGCAACTCCAGTGACCATTTAAGGGAAGATTGGAGATGTATTTTACCTCACGACATATTCAATGACTCAACAGCAAACTGTTTAGAATGTTAGAAGCAAAGGCCAATCAGGATGCATATTATAAAGTACTCAGTCCAGAGATGCGTTCAAGTGAAATCAGCTCATGGTTTATTAGGAGGTTCAGGAACACGTCTGAGCTGGGCTCGGGGGTCTGCTTATATGTACACCTAAACCACGCCCCAGGCCTCACCCACACACTCTGATAGGATTACAATTAATACAATTAAGTCTCCCCAGGTCATTGGCCCCAATTTCCATCCTGGCTGACTGACAGGTCTAAATTACAATCAGGCCAGTCTATTGTGTTCTGGAGTGAAGCTCTGACTGCCTGGCCATGTGCTTGCCACGGACTGCATGGCCTGACCGCATAGCCTGACCGCATGGCGGTCGCCATTAGAACACAGCACATATGAAAATGACCTCTGTGTTCCAACTGGCTATTGTGGGGAGAGGAACAGCAAACTGTTTAGAATATTGGAGGCGAGGCTCAGGCAATGCAGCCAGTGGATAGGGACAGCTTGAGCAACTGATTTTGGCAAGCATAGAATATTGCCACTTTAAATTCCTTTTATTATATAGAAATATCAGTAAAGACTGAAGACATCTCTGTTGAAGACTAAACTCTGTTGAAGGCTATCAGGAATGTTTTCAACAATGAGTTGAAAATGGGAGCATATTCTGAAAACTCTGTCAAACAAACAACTATATCTGTGAACCATTTTTCTGTATTTTTCTGTATTTCTATCGTTAAGCTTTGATTAGCATAGTGTGTTTCTATATAGAAATAAAATATAGTGCATCCATGCAGTCCTTGTGTATCATCTTATAATTTCTAGCCACTTAGAGGAGGGCAGGGAGCTGTTCCTGTTGGCAGCAGAGGACAGGACTCAAAATAGTGGGTTTAAATTAAGGGCGGGAAGGTACCAGCTGGATATTAGGGGAAACTTTTTTTATGGTAAGAGTTGTGCAACAGTGGGTTCAGCTGTCTAGGGAGGTGGTGACGTCCCCTTCACTGGCAGTCTTTAAGTAGCATCTGGACAAACACTTGTCAGGGATACTGTAGGGCTGATCCTGCATTGAGCAGGGGGTTGGACTAGATGGCCTGTATAGCCCCTTCCAACTCTGTATTTCTATGATTCTATGATCTAACATTTCATTGGAGAATCTAAACTCATCTCACAGTTCTGAGATGGGCTGTGATTTTTTTTTCTATCAGTCATCTGATATATATAAAAGCCCTAATGTATTGACACTTTCCAGCTCTCCCATTGGCTGTGCTGTGCACTCCATCAGCCATTGGCCCATCAACCACCACTCAAGAGTACTTGCATGCCATTGGCTAGGTGCTGTGTCTGCTCCTCTCTTTCACCCACTTCTGGCTTGGCCACTCTTCCCTCCCTGTCAGAATAAACTCCCAAAATGGCTCTCTCTCCTGATGAAGAAGCTTCTCCTGCTTGGCTCCTCCATGGCTGGCTAGCTACTGAGGTGGGCCAGTGGCTGTCAAACCATTCTCTTCTAATGGACCAGGAGATTTCCAGCTGTTACAATTGATCTCCAGATGACTGGATAAAATGACTGCTTTGGAGGGTAGAACCTGTGGCATTATACCCTGCTAAGGTCCTTCCCCTCCCCAAACACTGCCCTCCACAGGATCCACCCCCCAAATCTCCAGGTATTTTCCTACTCAGAGCTGGCAACCCTACTTTCCCCTCAATGGCTGCTGCTAGGCAACAAAACTTGGTTCTGTCAGTAAAAAGGTGGGGGGAAGAGGCCTTTTCCAAGCCTACTTTGGCTTTTGTGGGGAACTCATTGAGGCCAATCCTGACTAGGGTTGCCAGCTCCAGGTTAGGAAATTCCTGGAGATTTTGTGGTGGAGTCTATGGAAGCCAGAGTTTGGGGAGGGGAGAGGCCTCAGCTGAATAGAATGCCATAGATTCCTCCCTCCAAAGCAGTTATTTTCTTCAGGGAAGAGAGAGAGATCTGTTGTCTGGAGTTCAGTTGTGATACCAGGTGATACCACAGCCAGTGTGGCATAGCAGATAGCACTTCAGAGCAGGGTCCTCCAGACCCACATTCTTGCTGTGAAAGCTGAGTGGGTGATTTTGGACCAGTCACAGCCTTTCAGTCTAACCTACCTCACAGGGTTGTTGTGCAGATCAAAAGGAGAAAGGAGAATGATGTAAGCTGCTTTGGTCCCCACCGCAGAGAAAGACTGTACTTTTCCCATGGGGAACCACTGCTGCCAATCTCCAGATGAGGGCTGGAGATCACTCAGAATTACAATTGCTCTCCAGATGGCAGAGATCAGTTCCCCTGGAGAGAATGACTCTATGTCATTATACCTCTGCTGAGGTGGCCACCCATGACAGTCAGTGTGACATAGCAGTTAGTGATTCAGAGCAGGGTCTGCCAGACCCAGGTTCTTGCTGTGGAAGCTGAGTGGGTGATTTCAGACCAGTCACAGACTTTCAGCCTAACCTACTCACAGGGTTGTTGTGCAGATCAAAAGGGTGAGAGGAGAATGATGTGAGCTGCTTTGGTCCCCACTGCAAAGAAAGACTGTACTTTTCCTAAGTAAAGACTGCAGGGGGGGGGGGAGGAGATGGAAAGCTGAAGTCAGAGGGGCAGAAAAAGGTAGGTTGATGTTTGACTGGAAAGGAGATAGGGTTGCCAACTCCAGGTTGGGAAATTTCTGGAGATTTGAGGGGTGAAAACTGTAGAGGGTGGGGTCTGAGGAGGGGTAGGACCTCAGATAGGTACAATGCCTCCTGTGGAACCATTGTTGCCAATCTCCAGGTGAGGACTGGAGATCACTCAGAATTACAACTGCTCTTCAGATGGCAGAGATCAGTTCCCCTGGAGAAAACGGTGGACTCTGTGTCCTTATACCCTGCTGAGGTCACCATAGCAAATTGACACTGTGTGCCCAAGTCTGGGGCACACACCTAGAGTCTCTTTCTAAAGCCCATTGTATTTATTTCCACAACGGGTCTTATTCCTAGTATTGTTATAATTCTATTAGGTGTTTCTTGACCCTTTAGTAATAGTTTGAAAACTCAGATTCATCGGGTTTGTATACTATGCCTTTTCTTTTCAGTAAGGCCAATGGAAAAGATATACTGAAGCATTAACTAAAGTCAGATCTTCATTGGCTACTTGGTTGAGTTTACAACATAAACTTTACGTGGAATAGCATTTGTATTATTGTTACAAAAATCACATGCTGTAACAATTTAAACAACGTAATTTTGTGTTTAAATATACAATCCAAATGTTAGCCAATACAATTTAGCTAACAGGAAAAGTCTGATGGAACCTTTGTGATCACTTGCTTATGTTTAAATCAGCTTCCTAAAGGCAGCTTGATTTATTTTCCAGTGACTATTAATGAAATGTTCACATTGTAAATTTTAAATTACTGTGCATAAACCACTACTTAAATATTAAAACATTAAAAGCATGGTTGTCTCCTAATGGATGCAAATACAGATCACAAAATATATACCATAGTCTGATAGAGTTCCTTTAATCTTATGTGTGTTCAAATGGTTTACTGAAGTCTTTCACTTTCTGCGCCACCTGATGGACTGAACCCCATTTCAAAAGTAATGATATAAAATTACACTTTTGCTCAAAGTCCAGTGTGCTAACATATTGCAAGAAGCCTTAGATATTTGAAAAAACTTTACTTTTTGCTGAGAACTCAAAATTGCTATAAATCACATTGCATATATTTTGCACATATGCATTGTTATATCTGCTTTTATAAATCTGTCCCCTCCCTCACTTGCAATCTGTCATCTGTCCAGCTGACATAACAGGCCCAAAAATATTAAGAGGAGACTTTCATGCTTGTCTTCATCCTGCTGGGATAGACGTAGGTAGCTGTGTGGCTAGTTTCCCTAGGTTCTAGCCTTGATCATTCAGCCTGCCTGAACCCTAAAGCTGAGTGTGTGCACTGTATGTTCTAGACTGAATTATCATATTGTACATTCTTGCAGGTCTGCCTGGGAATTGTAGTAAAGCCACTAAATTCTCTATGTGTACCATCATGACAAATGCCATTGGTAACTGAATGTTGCTAACTAGGGGTGTGCACTAAGAAAAAATGCATTACACTTTCAAATCTGACACTTTGGGGGATTTATGTAATTGCTTATGTCTGTGTGAGACATTTCTGGCTCAATCTGAGCATAGTTCCTTTCAGCTGAGGTCATTGTCCTGGAATAAAAAGCAATAGGGGCTTCTGTACCATCTGGCAATACGTGACTGAGGACAGCCCCAAATGGTGAGGCAACACGTGTAATGGACAGAGGTCTTTGTTCATTATAGTGAATGAGTATGGAGTCAGAGATCAACAACTTCTTTATGACTAGAAATGCTTCTTTATGCTTGTGAGTCCACTCCCATTGAACACCTTTATCTAACAGGTAATGAAGAGGTTCTGCTACAGTGGCTTTGTTTTTTAAGAAAATGTGATAGAAATTCCCTTTCTTTGAAGAATACAGAGACAGCAGGGTAGGCACTTCAGAGCTTTCATTTCAAACTGTGGGCTCATAGGACTGGGTAGTTTAGGCCCCTCAGTGTATCCCAATGACCTTTAACCACAATACATGTTATACTGCATAGAATATAGCAGTTGATTCAGTCTGTTTGTTTTTCCAGACAACCTTGGGAAAGGACACACTGGAAACCAACATCAGTAAGTGTAGAAATCAGGAGCAGCCAGACCAGAAAGCACATTTTGGCCTTATTCCTTATGGTCGTAATCTTCTACATGTTTATCTCTTATTTTCCTTTCATATATGTACAGTCAGCTCCCGTGACTCCCTTTTTGTTTTGGAACATGAAGCCAAGTTTAGCTTGGCACAAAATTCAC
Source organism: Lepidodactylus listeri (assembly GCA_029233225.1). NCBI lineage: Eukaryota > Metazoa > Chordata > Lepidosauria > Squamata > Gekkonidae > Lepidodactylus > Lepidodactylus listeri. Next base: position 107,496,605 of record JARCFY010000001.1, on the reverse strand, counting down.
AGTTTCTGGCTTACCAGAGCTTAATGGCAGTCTTTGCATGCAAACTGCCCATATAAAATCAATCTGAAAGTAAGAAGAAAAATGTAGACTCTTTTACTTAAAATGAATAATGTTCCCTTTGGTTAAGAAACAAAGTAAGGCTGGTTTGGTTAAAAAACAGCCAAATAGCTGAAAAATGCTAGAGGGGAAGACCCAGAGCTTTTTTTTGTAGAAAAAGCCCAGCAGGAACTCATTAGCATAATAGGCCACACCCAACAGCAGAAATCATTAGCATATTATGCCACACCCCCTACAATGCAGCTTATTAGCATATTAGCGGGGGCTGGGAAAGCAAAAGGCAGGCATGGAAGCTTGCCTCTTTCCCCCTGAGCTTCTCCGCCCCACTTCAGCATCGCCTTTGTAGTCTATCTCCCCCCACCTCTGAACCAGAGGGCCGGGGAAACGAAGGCAGGCATGCACACTTGGGGAAGTGCAGGGGGGGCATGGTTAAATGCCTTTCTCTCCCTCCCCCAGATTGGAGAGGAAAAGAAAGGCATTTTCAACGTGCCTGGGTTGCCTGCCTACCCCTTTCCAGCTGCCACATGTCAGCTAGAGAGGGAAGGCAGAGAGAGCTTTTCCTTGTCAATTTCACTCTCAGCCAGGGTGGGAGTGAAATTGACAAGGAAATACCCATGGGCTCCCCAGAGGGAAAGATGGCATTTTAACATGCCACCTTTCCCTCTTATGTGTAACGCTCCGTTCCTGTGCGTTCCTGCCCAAAAATAGCCCTGGGAAGACCCAAAGCCTGACTTGCTGGGACTGGTGAAACATGTCCCTTTTTTTCAGCCTGTTACATCTACATTCTCCGTGTGTCCCCCCCCCCCCTCAAAATGTACTGAATAGACTGCTCAGACATGGCAATATTGGACCCATCTTTTAGGTATTTGGAATCAATATGCTGAAATGTGAACAGCAGGCTTTCATTATGTATGTATTTATTTATATCTTGCTTTTGTCCCCCCATGAGTGGCTTAAAATATAGAAAAGTGCAGAAACCAGAAAAGGGTGGGGGGAGGTTATGAGTGCTAAGCAAGTTTTCCCTCTGTCTACCACCCAATCTGAAAACCACTTACCTCTTTGCTGGGACCCTCAAGCTATGAACTGAAGGGCATGAACCTCTGAATTAAAGGACATAAACCCCTCTGGCCATGTCCAGACCTTAGGTAGCTGTGAGCAAAGTATAGCAGAACAAACTCAGTGAGATGGTGTTCCACTGCTGCTAGCTAGCTAGCTAGCTACCTAAGTGGATTAAATTTATACAGAGATAACTAAAGGACGAGGTGAAATAAGCATTATAATTAATGACTGTGAAGCAAGAGAGGCAAGCTTCTGTTCACAAAGAACTAGGTCCCCCCCCCCCCGTTGAGTGTCTGCAGTTCAACATGAACCAGACACATGTCAGTCATTCTAGAAAAAAAATGGTGAGACATTGAGTCAGTTTATATACTATGTGAAAGTTGTTGGGTCTATGGCTTCTTCCCATTCTGATCCACTATTATTTGGATACAGCACCCACAAATCTGTGGCCAATTAGAGGGTTCCTTGCTATCTGACTGCCACTGAGCCATGCAAAATGATGTCATTGATAAAGAATTGTGTCATTGGCTTAGTCCATGTGATTCCAAGATATTGGTGCAGCAGAATGTGAAAAACAGAAGGCACAGAAAGCTACTACTGATAACATACAAATTGTCCTATATAAATAGGTTCTCCTGGAACCAAAAAAAAAAGGATTCTCATATGGCAGCAAGATGGTTGAATGACCCACCTTGGTTTCTACAAAAAAGATGTGGCATTTTTTAAAAAAGTAGAACAAGTGAATAAAACACATTGACCTGATACTACTTCACTACAAGTAACTAATCTCTGATTCTGGATTTAGAAAGAAACAAAAGAAACTGCTTATCTTGTAGCTACACTGACTCTTCCACAGTTGCACAAATATCCTGTTCATAAGTCTTTGAATTGGACCCAGAAAGAGATTTGTAACCGATAAAGCTGGCAAAATATTTGAGTTATAGTTATATTTATTCCAGTTAATAACCTGGCAACTACATTTTGGATCAAATATAGTTTCTGAGTTATCTTCAAAGGCAACCCCTTGTAGAGTGCATTACAATTGCCTAATCTAGAGTTTACTGGATTTTGAATGCTGGAGAAACAATAATGTAGGCAGGGTCAACCATATGGGCCTTTCCCATTAAACAACTACCCTTGAGAGACATTTAACTGTTATAGCAACGTCATTGGATAAGCCCACAGAAAATGGCTCCCATACAATTTATATAACATATAAATGGCACCTGTGTTCTTTATGAAATAATGTGACTCAGGGCCTAAGAACATATTACATTCTACATGGGATGCTCCAGAAAATAAATGGCAAGTGAGCCCTATCTGGGCTGTTGCTTTGAAAAGAACTTTCCTTAGGTCCTGTTGGCAGCTTTCCACAATCTCCAAATCAGCTGCCAGGAATATTCAGAAGGGGTGTGAATACGCTCAATCTGATGGAAATAGTTCCTGTACTAAGCACTTGTAAATACTACAGATGGAACAGAGATGACTACCTATAGAATGTTGCCTTCCACAGCTTTGCTGTGAATGTTACCAGAAATGACCTGTTTCGATATTGATGGAAATTAGCTATGAGGCAGAGGAGGCCAGAAGAGCACAAGGGATCACACACCATTATATATCAAGGTCCAGTTCAGTATGAAGACTCCAGATTTAAAGAGTATTGAATAGTTTTATTAGAGAATATCCCTGCATACAGTCATGCCAAGCAATCAAAATATACACATAATCCAGAACTAAGAAATGATGATAGAGATGTTTAAGGAGCAGATATAGGAATTATATTACCTGTCCAGATGTGCAGACATCCATGTAGAAGAAAGCGCAAATGACCAGCATTTCATGCTAAGAAAGGAGACCCAAAGTAGAGGCTTTGGGGGTGTACCCTATAGTAGGCACCCTTCAGAGTACATAGTGAGGTGGGGCTTACTCTCTATTTTTATAGGAATTCGAAGGGTGGTTTCCTGAAGCAGAATTTAGTGACCGTTGATGGGCTTACTGGGGTAGGTTGAATGGGTTCCCAGCTTAGACAAAAAGGGGAAATTGGTCTCTGATAGGTGTAAGGAAGAATTGTTAATGATTTAATGTTTGATCAGTTTGTCTTGGTATCCTGAGGGAGAAGGTATGAAGGCAAAAGATTTCCACATTGACACAGGTATCACACAAAGGGGATTATGTGGGGATATGGAGACAGAGAAGGTCCACCAGACATCTACTGAATGGCTTTGAGAACGCAGATACTTTACCTGAAGGAACTCGATGTCATTCCATATGCATACTTTTGCTGGATGGAGAAGAAGATTGGAGATTGCACTCAAGGATGCCTTGTGCAACCTTAGACTGAAACCCTTTGCAGAGCTTTGGCTAGCTCTTTAGCAAAGGTCAAGAGTGTTCTCTTTGGCCTGGTTCTATAGATCTCTGATTCAGGTCAGAAGTGGGGTACCCCACTGTTGGAGTTACCCTGTGAGTAAGGCAGCACCTCGGAGCTACATGGGGAATGTGATGAAGTGTTACTTCTAAGTCAACATGTTTAGAGCTGAAGTCATCTTTTGAGCAAAATTTTTTGACTTAAGATTTAAATTCTGTTTACTTATTTCTTAAACATATGTATGATATTTTTAAAATCAATATAATATACTCTCAAAAATCTGTATACTGACTCTACGTCTGAAATATATCAAGGATGTGGGTTTTTTAAAATTAAATCAATATTAAGTACTGACAAATCCATAATGAGGAAGTCAAGAAATATGCTGGAGAGGGAAATGTGCATTACATCAACAAACAGATATTTCTAAGCTGTTGATTTAGCTGGCTACAGAAATCCTGGCTATGGCAATATCATGTCACAGGATATAATTTATAGATAATTATATCAAGACTAGCTGTTACAAGCTATGCTTTAATAGCTTCCTTCAACAATTGACTGAAAGGCAACTAAAATGTACTCCCCTCTTGATAAAACATATGACAGAACACTCTTTGCCCCACACAGAACTACATCTGTATTTCAGACCCTTTACAAAGGTTAGTTTCTGTCTGATTCTATGGTTAACACATGGTGTGTTTGTTTATATGACTAAGCTCTTACATGGAAATGGCAGAAAATGTCAGTTTATTTAATCAGATTTTTTTCAAAAAAACAAAACAAAGGAGTAATAAACAATATTTGTGGATAGCAACTACTGGTAGTGGAATTTTTGTTGTTGTTAAAAATAACATTGCTCTTACGTATCTGACACATTTTATGAAAGATTGTGACCTAAGGGCAGTGGCCTGCATGATTTGTGATGTACACCACCTTCTATGTTTAAGTATTTTACAAATAATAAATAATAATAGTGAGATGCTAACACTATATTTGCAGTGTTCTATTTTTTCATTGAAGCTTAGGCAAAAACAATTATGTGTAACTATTCATTATAGAACAGCTGCCTATTTAAAATATATGAATTCTTATTTATTTATTTATTTATTTATAATTTCCATTTATATCCCGCCTTGACTCCGTTGATCTATATGAAAAGATCCTGTGATAGAAAAAGCCTTCCTGTGCTGAAAAAGCCTCCTTTAAAGTAGGAAAAAAGACTCCTTCCATCAGAGCATGGAAACCATTGGATGCTAACGTACATATTTTCTATGAATCAGCTATTAAACATGAATTACAATATTTTGATGGTCATTAATTAACTCTTGCTTGGGCTCCAAAGTCTTTGGCAGCACACATAATATTGATTTTACACTATTCTTTTTATGTGGTATATATATTTATTGTGACCAGTCATTTCTGTGAGACTCACTCAGCCTGAATACTCTCATAGTGGTTTACAACCCAAGCCCTCAGTTGAAAACAATATCAAACACTAAGAATTTCAAGGGAAAATGACATCCTTATTGACATGGATCCAACCTTTCTCCAGCCTAAGAAGTATTTTTCCAGTATAAGTAGACAAAGGCTTTTGAAGATTACGGCCACAACTCTACCATATGCCTGCTAAGTTGCATATTACTTTTTAGAATACTGGGTGGGGCAAATTTGTGTTCCAATAAAATTTTGGGGTAGAATGGCAAGGTAACTCATTATTATATTTGGAGACAAACAGAAAGTACAGCACATTTTTTTGCCTCTTGGTTAAATCTTTTGGGCCTCTAATTTAAGAAACTCCGGTAGCACATAAAGGGAAAGAAATACAAAAGAGCCACTAGCATCACAGTAGACAATACTGAACTAGGTAAATCAATAGTATGGCTTGTTATAAGGCAGCATAATATGTGCTATATGAATGACCAACAAAAATATACTCAGTTTCCTTCTGATCTCCATCTTGTTTCATTGTTTGAATCATCTCTTATTTTCCACTTGTTGCGTGTGGAAGTAGATAATTACCTTCTTGGTAATTCTTAGCCCTGACCCGGATAGCCCAGGCTAGCCTGATCTCATCAGATCTCAGAAACTAGTCAGATTTGGCCCTGGCTAGTATTTGGATGGGAGATCTCCAAGGAATACCAGGGGCATGATACAGTGCCAGGCAATGGCAAACCACCTCTGAACGTCTCTTGCCTTGAAAACCCCATGGGGTTGCCATAAGTCAGCTGTTATTTGCTGGCCCCAGGGTTTTTTTGTACACTAGGTGAGGATACCTTCTGGCATCCCCCTGGATGGATCTCCCAGTCCCTTGGCTGCGGGTCCACGTGGGGAGGAGAGGAGGGCAGCGCCCAGCTGCTGCAGGGGCCCAAGACACAGAGAGGCTGCCCCTCTGCCCACTCAGCCATCTTCACAGCCGGTGGGCTCCCTGGCCCCACTCCTTTCTCAGCCCCACCCATGTCTGCTGCCAGAGGGCCCGTTCCCTCCCCTCTGAGAAGTGCGGCTGAGTTGTGGGGCACTTGTGCACTGGTATTACTACCTTGGAGAGAGAAAGAGGAGTGCGGCTGAGTTGCAGCACTATAAATAAGGGATCTGCAGCAGATTGATCGGGGGGCAGGGGCAGGAAAGTGGCTGGGGCACCCTGGATGATGGGGAGCATGGGGAGGAGAATGATGTAAGCTGTTTTGGGCCCCCATTGTGAAGAAAAAGAGGGTATAAATGAAGTAAATAATAAATATAGCTGAAGATGAGGGGAACAGATAAGAGGTAGGTTAGCTGGTGAGTGGGGAGGAAAGAAGGCAGCAGGGACGATATGGGGGCTGCTAAGAGAGAAAAAGTGAATATTATGGGGAGAGTGATACAGGGAAAAGTGAGATGCCTTCTGAAGCTAGGTCCATTCTGGCCAATATCATACAGTTGGTCCAGCCCCAGCAACCAGCATTACGCAGCTTGGCTAGAGTTCTCCAGGGGAGAAGCTATCGGGAAGAGAAGGAGAAAACTGTGAAGATGGGGATCAGGCGAAGGTCAGTTTTCTGGTGCATTGGAAGGAGAGAAGGAAGCAGGATATAGGGAGAAAGCCAGGAAAGGGAAAGAAGAAATAGTGGGGGAAGGAGAAATAAGAGGCCTCCTACAAGACCTTGTGGGGCCCCCACTTGTGAGTATATAATTCTCTGATACCGTCATGCTTATTTTGATCATGTTAACTAACAAGTGCAAGCATTTGTGTTTCCACTATATATTACAAGCCCTTGATCACTTCTGTTTTATGATGGTGATACACCATGGTCTGGATTATACAGGTAAATTCTGGAGGATCCTGTTTTAAAGTTAAAAGGTTAAATTACAATGTTCTTGGGTACTCCAGATTGAAATTTTATGCCTCATATATGTATGAAAAAGACCTGGCTTTAGTTTAGTTTATTTGATTTCTAGCTTGACTGAGGGCAACGTATAACATGTGATATATATAAAAATAATAACTACAATAATATATATATAATTATTTAAAATTAGATAGTGTTATATGTTAAGATGGGACACAAATAAGAACAATTTAAGTGCATGGATAATAATTTTATTTGTTCCCAGTCTATGCTAGATTTACAGTAGCTGATAACCTGCAAGAAATTAATCAAAGGAGAACAATCATATGTGTATCACTCATCTTTATAAGACAGTGATTAGAGTGAAAGAAGTGATGTTAGATCATCCTTGTGAGCAATCAACTGGGAGGGTTGATAAGAGGCTTGGAATGACAGCTGTAGAAATTCCAAGGCTAATGTTAAATTCATTGAAGGTTAGTTGTGTCTGAACTAAATGTTCTTATAGCAAAGGCTGATTTAAATAATAGGTTTCTGTGCCCTCTTGGCTTAGGAGGAGAGGAGAGGAGAGGAGAGGAGAGGAGAGGAGGAGATTGGATTTATACCCCACCCGTCACTACCCAAGGGAGTCTCAGAGCAGCTTACAAACTGCTTTCCCTTCCCCTCCCCACAACAGCTTACAATACTATTGGAATTTCCCTTCTTCGTAAAAGTTCCCCCCAAAAAGCTGCAAAAACCAAAACCATTTAATATTCCATTTTAAGACCAACCAAAATAACACGATGTAGTGTGCAAGCTTTCAAGTTCTCCAAAACTTTTCATCATGCTTGATGTTAAAATTCATGCAGAAGGAGGGAGATGAGAATGAAGATCGTTTTCCAGGCTATTGTCTTAAGGAGTCTTCCCAGCATCCTGCATAGAGTGCTTTAATGAACATGGGTGTGAGTGGTAGCAGGTTACACCCTAAAGGATACAGGGAACCAAAAGGGGGGGGGGTGAAATCCCCCTGAAAATATAAAAGCTACTAGGTAGTGCAATTGCAGTTTCGCTTTCAGGTGTACTTTGGCTCTTGTTAGTGGTCAGTTTAGTTCAAGGTTTCCTCCTGGAGTACCTTTGTGATTAAACTTGTCACCTGTTCATCATAAGGTTGCCAGCCAGGAGTGTTGGCAGGGTGGGAGCGTTTGGGTGGTGGAGACTGGTTAAAAACCTTAGAAACTGGGGGAATCCTAGAGTGTTGCACAACTTGTTTCTGCTGCTCCATTGAGTGAAGGCAGGGTCTGAAGTGTGGAGAGAGGGTGCTCGCTATGGTAGGCAACCTGGTAAGCCCAGTTGATTAAGCACATTTTGTGTTCAAAACCCCACTCTGCCGTGGAAACTTGCTGGGTGACCTTGAACTCACAGACTTAGATAACAGAGTTGTTGTGAGGATTCAATAAACAAGACAAGAATGATGTAAGCCGCTTTCAGTCATCATTAAGGAGGAAGGTAGGTTAGAAATGAAGTGGAAAAAAATGTATATCACCATTACACAAAGAGTCCTTGTGGAGGCTATAGATAACAGATTTTTCATAATGGTGTACCATGCAGGAGTCATACCATTTGAAAACCTGATTGTGCTGGCCTGATAGTGTGGAAAGTACCCACCAGCCTGGAGTTGTAAGAGGCTTGTAAAACTTTAGACCTCTCTGCGGAATGCTGCCACATGGAACCTCTTCTCAGAGGCTTCTGTGTGAGGTATGTCCTATTTGAATCTGCCCAGGGTGCTACTGATTTTATAGATTGATTAGCACACCATGAAACATCATAAACTGTTTACTTTATGGAAATCTTGAAGCTGCCAGAGTGAGCAGCATTTTCTTTCCTCCAACATGCACATCTGAGGGTAGAACTATATATTTCACCTTAAATTGATGAATATGCAGGACTCATTTTGTAGCAGGAGCTCCTTTGCATATTAGGCCACACGCCCCTAATGTAGCCAATTGTCCAAGAGCTTAGGATTGGTTACATTAGGGGTGTGTGGCCTAATATGCAAAGGAGCTCCTGCTATGAAATGAGCCCTGTGAATATGTATTCCCAAGCTTGCATCTGCTATGGTAATATCAATGCCAAGTGGAGAGGGCCCTTTTGTTGGGATAATTGATTCCTCCTTGAACATACTTCCTGGCACTTCCCTCCCCATTAAGTTTATTTATTGTCTAGGAACCCAGTTGGGTTAAAATAAGCTAAAATGGTGGGAATGGGGCATTGGAAGGGAAGGTGATGGAGCCAGGGAGCACAGGACCATGTGGATTGCTCCAGCTCTAGCCTTCCTCAGGGAATCAGTAACTGCACAACTTGACACAGGATGCTGAATGAGATGGATTCAGACAACAATAAAATGGGGGGAAGGGGAAGAAAGTATTCATCAGAGTTGGAGCCTAAAAGAAAGGGCACATAGTTTTGCACTCACGTGGAACCCCAATGAAAAAGATCTTGGGAAAGAACGTTGTGCCTCATTGGGGCATGCCACTTCATAAACCCTGGTTTGATTCACTGATGTCTTGAAGTAATCAGAGAAAATACATAGGGTATATACTATGTCTATATGGGGTATATATATATATAAATAGAGTATATATTAAGAAGCAGCAGCAATGATCCACAGTTTAAATTCGTTAGGGAATATGGTTGTGTTTCATTTGGAAAGTCTCTTAATCCTGTTGAGTTTTCTGTTTTTCTCAATAGTAGTTCTCTAAACGGTCAGGAATTCTGCTATGATATTAAGGTGTGTGTAAACACCTACAGCATTTTAGTAATCAGAGAATGCCTTGTGTCCAATTAAGGTGTCGTTTGACAGCCACCAACTCAGCAACGTTCAGAAGTATTCCCCACTTGTTTTCTTACGCCCCATTATAACTTCCTGCAGCACCTGGATTTCCTTGGAAATCTCTGCACCAAATACTACTAACCTCATCTGACTCTGCATAGCAGTACCTTCTTATTAACCTTGCAGCCTAAGGTGTTATGGCTGCAGGCATTCCTGCTGGCTCAGAGATATAAAGGCATACTTTCCAAAAGGAAATGGAAGGATGATGAATGTGCCAATTACAGCACTGGCCACCAAAAACGCTCTGCACAAAATTCACAATTTCCTGCTGTTGCTTCGTGTGAGTGATTTGATTTTCTGTAGTTAGATGTTTAGGGACAGAAATAAAACTAAATCCTAAAGGAACTTAGTTTCCTTCTTGTTTATGCACTTCTGTATAGTTTCTGCCTTTCCATTGGTTTGCTATAAACGGTAATGAATGCATTGAAGTAGGAATGGTCAGATTTAACAGTATTCAGCATTACTGAGCCGTACTATAATTATATCAGTGCAATTTATCATGATATGAAGAAAGTGGTAGTAAATGGCAATGAACAGAACACTTCATTATTGTTCACTGTTTAGGACACAATGCTGTACTACATGGACCATTACAGTGATCATGTAAAATGTTTTTGGTGTCCTTGTTTCTTCATTAGCAACCCAATCCTAAGAGAAACTATATTTTAAAATATATCTCTATATAATAATCCTGATTTGGCAGTGGCACTCTCTAGAACATTCCACATGCTCCAAAATCAGTTGGCTCCCTGATGTGTCACTCAGAAGCTGTCCCTATTCACTGGCTGTGAGTTCTCGTGTGCCATTGGCTGGGTGCTGGGTCTGCTCCTCTTCCCCACCCACTCCTTCTGCCACTGTGCCCTCTCAGAATTACTGGCAGATGGCTCTCTCCTGATGAAGATGCTTCTCCTGCTTCCCTCCTGCGTGGGTCTAACTGTTACCTCAGTGGCTGTTGGTAGGTGTAACGAAATGTGTTTGTAAGATGGCGGCTGTCTGTGGTTTGTTTAAAATGTTCCCCCATAAGGTTCAATTGAGCTGTAGTTCCAGAGAGAGGCCTGCAGGGGTATCACTCACTGGGTTGAATGGGGTTTCCTCATTGGCTGGCCTACAGTTCCCAGCTGCCACAAGGCCAAAAAGTGTGGGAAAAGAGGGACCGTCCCTAGGGGCGGGGCACCATCAATATAGACTCCAGCCCATCCAGGGAGGATTGCTTTTAACCCCTGTTGATTTATGCCCTATTGATTCATAATGTGTGCTTACTCCTACAGTTGTGCCTTTATTCATTAAGTGTGTGTGTATAAATAGTAAGATAAATTCTTCTAATCTGTGTTGTGCTCTGACCCCATAGTCTCCCCCACTCTGCACAATACCAAAGGGAAGAGTTAGCCCAGGGAAGCAAGGAAAGGCCAGACTCTTGGGTTGCCAACTTTCCAGGGATCCCCCAAAGACTGGGGATTCCATCTCCAAATAGGGAGATTTGGCCACAGGGGGTCTCACTGTCCCTCTAAAAAGGCAGTGACTATTCAGTGACTGGTGGCAGGGAACTTAAGGAGTGAGATACGCCCATGGGACGAGGGTGGGAGGCGAACAGCTGCATTGTAAACTGGAGCCTGTTTCGCCACAGTAGGCAACCAAGCTTGGTTCAGACAAAGGAAGGAAACACTTTGCAGGCCTTTGTGAAGAACTCATTGGGACCAGTCCTGACTAGGGTTGCCAGCTCCAGGTAGGGAGATTCCTGGAGATTTTCTGGTAGAGTCTATGAAAGCCAGGGATTGGGAAGGGGAGAGGCCTTAGCTGAACAGAATGCCATAAAGTCTACCTTCCAAAGCAGTTATTTTCTCTGGGCAGGAGAGATCTGGGCAGGAGTTCAGTTGTGATACCTGGTGATCTTCAGGCTCCACCTGGAGGTTGGGTACCCTAGGCATGGCAATCAGTGCTTCAGAGCAGGGTCTGCTAGATCCAGGTTCTTGCTGTAGAAGCAGAATGGGTGATTTTGAACCAGTCACAGACTTTCAGCCTAACCTACCTCACAGGATTGTTGTGCAAGTCAAAAGAGGGAGAGGAGAATGATGTAAACTGCCTTGGTCCCCATTGCAGAGAAAGACTACTTTTCCTCCTGGGAAATTTATTTATTTAAATTTCTATCCCACCCTCCTAGCCAAGGAAACCATTGTTGCCAATCTCCAGGTGAGGGCTGAAGGTCACTCAAAATTACAACTGCTCTCAAGATGGCAGAGAACAGTTCCCCTGGAGAAAATGGTGGATGTGTCCTTATACCCTGCTGAAATGCCCCCCCCCATGACAGCCAATGTGACGTGGCAGTCAGGGCTTCAGAGCATTGTAGAGGCTGCAGGTGGGGGGGAGATGGAAAGCTGAACAGTGAGGGGGAAATTAAGGTAAATTGATGCTTGGCAGGGAAGGAGATAGGCTTGCCAACTCCAGGTGGGGAATTTCTGGAGATTTGAGGGGTGGAGCCTGGAGAGGGTGAAGTTTGAGGAGAGGTGGGGCCTTAGACAGGTACAATGCCATAGACTGTGCCCTCCAAACTAGCTATTCCCTCTTGGGGAACCACTGTTGCCAATCTCCAGGTGATGGCAGGAGATCACTCATAATTATAACTGCTCTTCAGGTAGCAGAGATCAGTTCCCCTGGAGAAAATGGTGGACTCTGTGTCATTATACCCTGCTGAGGTTGCCCCAGTAAATTGACGCTGAGTGCCCAAGGCTGGGGCACTCTCCCAGAGCCTCTTTCTAGAGCCCGTTGTATTTCTTTCCACAACGGGCCTTATTCTTAGTTGTGAAATATTACCTGTACAACAGGTCACCGCTGGGTGACCTTGGGCCAATCACATGCCCTTAGCCTAACCTACCTCACCAGTTTAATGTGAGAATATAAAGAGAAAAGAACTATGACAGCCACTTTGCACCCCCTTTGGAAAGACGAAATAAATAAGTTTGAAACAGAAATACAAATTATTTTGACATACCTGTTATTTGTTCTCAGGAAGAACAGTTTATGCAGATGTAGTGAATGTCAGATTATGTCAGGGCACACTATTAAATACACCATTTGCAAATGCAAGGGAAAAGTTACCTTGCAGTTGTATTATCATGCCAAAATGTATTATGAAAATCTGTCCACAGACAATGCAGTGTTTAGTGTATGAATGGATCTGATTTTATATCCCACATATAACGGGTGTTTGTACAGAAATCTGACCTTGGTAGGTAATGGGAGACCCAAGACAGATGGAAGCCCATATTCTGTTTGTTACCATCTATCTTCTACCATTGAGTCATCCAGCAGTATTTTTCCTCATAGATTGGTTTAGCTACTGCAGTTGACAAGGAAAAGTGGGCACATTATTCAATTTTATCATAGAAGACTAATAGCAATAATATTTTGCTGTTAGCATTCCATGATAAATAAAACAAATATTATTTAGCCACAATTGGGCTAATTGCAATTGGGGGCCAGGCTGTTCAATTTTTTTCATCATACCTTTCTAATTAAAATGTGTTCTGTGATTAATAGATTCAGAAATATCAAAAGGAAGTATGGTAATTCTAAATTTAGTATTGTATTTTCAGCCAAGTTTGAAAAATACCCTCAAGCACCAAGTTAAATATTTACTGCTCAGAAGAAACTGAATGACACTGTGGTTGAAGAAATATTGGCTGTTCTGCCAAGTATCATTCTGTTGTCTCAGTACAGTCTCCCAGTGAATTGGGCAGTCAATTGGCCATACTTTCTCCCTTGTGTCTCAAGAAAAGTTACTGTTTTCCACTACACGGCATTGGAAACCACATAAAAATGAAGATAGCCTATGTTATTCTCTCGCTTATTTTGGAACGAACCTCTCAATTACACAAGTTATATCTATATAAAGATTGACCTTCACCCTGATCCAGCGGTGGTGATTTGTGTACATAATCAGGCTTCTGAGAATTTCTAGAGCCAGGACCATAGGCATAACTCTAATGCATATCTATATGCATATCAAAATCAGCAGCCAGCTGAGATGTGGGACCATTCTGCTTTCTATAGGATGTGTATTTGAATGCATATTACCATTCACATTCTGGGGCACCTAGCTACAGCTTTTTAAAAATATAGATTTAAATCAGGGAATTTATAATTTGGTATACAAAAATTCCAGATAATCTTGTTTTTTTGACTACCAATATAATTGCTATAAAGACAAGATTACTTAATATACAAAGGGATGCCATTTAATTATGTATTTTGAACTGTTTATCTGACTGTTTTTCTTCCAGGAGGATTTGCAGTATCTGTATTTGAAATGACTCCCAAACATGCTCTGCTTTAGAAAATCATGCCAATAGCTGGTGCTGTAATACTATTTGGGGTATTCCCTGGAGCAAATTCCTGTTATCTTTCTCATTGTAGTTCCCATTTCCTTTTCCCCTTCTTTTTGGGGCCTGGTCATCTGGTCAGATGGAGAACTCCTCTATGCCTGTTCTCCAGCTGCTCCACCCCCATCTACCCTTCCTCCCTTCCTTCTTCACTAAAAAGGAAGTGAAGAGCAGTGGTGTAGCCAGAAAATTTTGGTTGGTGGAGCGTGGGGAAATCTGGTGTGTGTGTGTCGGTCATGCCTGCAGCTCCTCTTGCAGCAACAGAAGCAGCAGCTCTGGCTCCGCTGCAACCTCTAATCCTCCAGTTTGTTGTAGTGGTTAGGAGCACGGACTCTAATCTGGGAGGATTAGGTTTGATTCCCCACTTCTTCACATGCAGCTGCTGGTGTGACCTTGGTTCAGTCATAAGTTCTTTCAGAGCTGTGCTCTCAATGGCAGTTCTCGAAAGAGCTCTCTCAGCCCCCCCCCCACCTCACAGGGCATCTGTAGTGAGGAGGGGAAGGGAAAAGGATTGTAAGCCACTCTCAGACTCCTTCAGGTAGTGAAGGATGGGGCATAAATCCAATCTCTTCTTTTTCTTCTCTAGTCCACTAGTCCTTTCGATTGGAGAGACTCGATTCTGGGCTGCTTTTCTGTGTATGCCAAGGAGGGAGGAATCTCTGACTCTCTCTCTTTTGATTTTGCAATTTTATTTTATTTTTTGCAATTTTACTTTATTTTATTTTGCATTTTTAAAAATGTGTTTATTTGTTGGCCCCGAAAATCAAAATGAGACTGAAGTTTCCCTGACTATATCCATTTTGGAAACTCTATGCACGTCTTACAATTGCTTTTTTTTTTTAATAATTTATTTTTTAATTTAAAAAAAATTGTCCAAGGGTGCAACAGTAATCTGTGGGGGCATTGCCCTCAAATGCCCCCGTGGCTATGGGCATGGTGAAAAATCTCAAAAAATCTTTCTCCAAAGTTATATAGGTTCCTTTAATTAGAAGTTACTACTGGATACTTCCAATTTCAACCTGATTCAGACTAAGGAACCCAGCCAGTGCTTCCATGGTAATATCTGGGAGTGGCAAATGGAGGAAATATTTGGTATATGAAAGGAATCTTTCCAAAACTTCTACATATTTTATTTATTTATAAGGCATCAGAATCAATATTTTTTAAAAAATAAAATTGCTTTCTTCCACTGTCCTTGTAAGTTGTTTTTAAATTTGTAACCTACTACATGTTTAAACGTTTGAAACATCCAAGATATAATAGCTGCCTCCTTGTATTGTTACCTATCTTG
Organism: Lepidodactylus listeri; assembly: GCA_029233225.1. Taxonomy (NCBI): domain Eukaryota; kingdom Metazoa; phylum Chordata; class Lepidosauria; order Squamata; family Gekkonidae; genus Lepidodactylus; species Lepidodactylus listeri. Next base: position 107,481,271 of record JARCFY010000001.1, on the reverse strand, counting down.
CCAGCTTTAATATTTCAAATTGAAACCTTTATACATCAGTATAAGCAGATCTTTATGAGGTTTCATATAAACACAAAAAGTCTCAAGGATGCAAGTGCACGTATGACATTCTTCATGAAACTGGAAATTTCACTATAGGTCAGATTAACTGTACCCTACTGAGGTTAGAAATATTTATATTTTGTTAGTTGGTGGTGGATTGGTGGTGAATTGCTCAGAAGTGACATCCAAAATACATCCAAATAATCACTGGGTGGTGTAAAGACCATTGGCAGGCCTCTAGAACCAGAAAAACCAGATTAAAGAGTGTACGGGAGACTGTGGTAACTTCAATTTTATTCAGTCCTTGAGGCCACCAGGACCCCGCTGGAAGAACTCAATTAAGAAACAGCAAGACAGACCTCTGAATGCATAAAAAGTGTAGAATCAATGCATAGAAATAATGTTACGTATAGAATCAATGACAGCAAATGCCTAAAAGGGGATATTACTCCTGTTTAGGGACTATTCCAAGTCTTTCATACTTAGATCTGAAATGGGGTATTGTATGGCTGTTTTGGCTTCCTGTCTTAGGGTTAAACAATTATTTGTAGATGACTATAGGAAAGCCGCACATCTAATTATGGGATCTGGTCAAAACTAGGGATGGGCATGAAGCAGGAAAATGTGATTTGATTTGTGGTTTGTGGCATGCCCAGTTCACAAATGATGAACTGTCATGAACTTTTAGCTGACAAACTGGTGAGGTTTGTGATGCAGTAGAACACACATCACTGGCATGCTGGAGACACCAAACTCACCGGGGATCTCTGACTGGCTCTCCTCTACCTGCTCTCCAAGCTTGGTGAAGATCGGATGTACAGGGTCCGTGTTATGGCCCCCCAAAGAAGGTGCCCCCAGGAAAGTGCTTTTGACAGGTGCAGGTTCAGGAGTGTATAAAAAAGATCCTGTGCAAGCTAGAGACATCAAAGCCACAGGAGACCTCCCCCGGATGTGCCTCTACATGCTGTCCAGGTTTCATCCCACTGTTGCTTTGAAGTACTGTAAACATTTAGATTGAGTGGAGACAGTCTGTCTGGAAATATATCTGTTCATGAACTTCCACGAACAGTTTGAATGTTCATGGGAAGTTTACGACAGTTTACCTGCCACAGACTTTACTTTGCAAACCTAGATCCACCCAACATTCATCACAAACTTTAGTTTATAAGCCGGTTCGTGCCCATCTCTAGTAAAAACAAAGCCCACAAAGATCATGCTAGCTGGCATATCTTTGTAATTATTACAGTGCCATCCTAAGCAGAGTTAAGTCATAAGAACATAAGAGAAGCCAATGTTGGATCAGGCCCATCCAGTCCAACACTCTGTCACACAGTGGCCAAAAACACCAGGTGCCCTCAGGAGGTCCAGCAGTGGGGCCAGGACACTAGAAGCACTGTTGTCCCTCCCTCGAGCACCAAGAATACAGAGCATCACTTGCCCCACACTGAGAGTTCCTATCTATACTTTGTGGCTAATAGCCACTGATGGACCTCTGCTCCATAAGCTTATCTAATTCCCTCTTGAAGCCGTCCATGCTTGTAGCCACTACCACCTCCTGTGGCAGTGAATTCCATGTGTTAATCACTCTTTGGGTTAAGAAGTACTTCCTTTTATCTGTTCTAACCCGACTACTCAGCAATTTCATGGAGTGCCCACGAGTTCTTGTATTGTGAGAAAGGGAGAAAAGGACTTCTTTCTCTACCTGTTCTATCCCATGCATAATCTTATAACCCTCGATCATGTCACCCCTCAGCCATCATTTCTCCAAGCTAAAGAGCCCCAAGCACTTCAACCTTTCTTCATAGGGAAAGTGTTCCAACCCTTTTATCATTTTAGTTGCCCTTTTCTGCACTTTTTCCAATGCTATATCATCTTTTTTGAAGTGTGGCAACCCAGAACTGTACACAGTACTCCAAATGAGGTCGCACCATCGATTTATACAGGGGCATTATGATACTGGCTGATTTGTTTCAATTCCCTTCCTAATAACCCCCAGCATAGCATTGGCCTTTTTCATTACAGTCACACACTGTCTTGACATTGTCATTGAGCTATCCATTATGACTCCAAGATCTCTCTCTTTGTCAGTCTCTGCTGGTTTGGACCCCATCAACGTGTATTTATAGTTAGGATTCTTGGCTCCAATGTGCATGACTTTGCACTTGGCCACATTGAACCCCATTTGTCACATTGATGCCCACTCGCCCATCCTTGACAGATCCCTTTGGAGTGCCTCACAATTCTCCCTGATTCTCACCACCCGGCCACCTAGCACTGGTATCTTTCCTATTATATAAAGCCGTTTTCAAGATTCCATGGGGCAAGATTCCATGGGGCACCAAAATCAGTTGCCTGGACGGATTGCCAGTCAAAAGGGGGTCCCTGGCCACTGGCTGCATTCTCTCCCTGCTTTGCCTCAGTCCCGCCCACAGAGCCACCGGCCAGCGTCTCGGCCTTAGTCTGGAGGGAGCCAGCAAATGGGAAGGGCCAACTGGGTGCTGGGTCCACTCTTCTCCTCCGCCCACTGCTAGGTGGGTCTAACTGTCCCCTCAGTGGCCTGCTTCTGTCAGTGAAAAGACAATGGACATTCAGCATAACCCCCTCCCTCGCACACTGCTAGCGTGCCCAGAATAAACTGTCAGAATAAACTGTCAGAAACAGGGGGCACCCCATAGTGCTTCAGGAACTGAAGAATGCTTGGGAGGAGGTTTCAAGGTGAACTGGCTCAGGAACGCTTCCCCAACATGACAGGCACGTTTCTGTGTGAAAGGGCCAATATGTTCTGTTAGGGAACTAGTACTAAGGCCGCGGTCACATGGCCCTTAAATGCGAGAGGAAGAGCTATTTCCTCCCACATTTAAAGGGGCCATCCACAACGGCCGCAGAAAGTCCTGTGCCAAAGAGGGCTTAAATGTGGGTTGCACCTGCATTTTCCAACCCCGGGAAAATCAACAGTTTTCCCAGGTGTTGCGGGAGGAACCCGCATTTTAACCATCTGGCCAGCCCTCTCTCGCAATCATTGCGAGAGCAGGGCTGTCCAGATGGCCTCCCCCCACCATTCCCCCCCCCCTTTTACACTTGGGTGCTTGGCCACTCAAGCGCTCAAGTGTAAAACGGGGGGGAAAAACCCCCCAAACTTACCAGGTGGCCGGGGGGGGGCTCGGGGAAGAGTGCCTCCCCTGGCCGCTGCTGCCACCGCCACTTCAAAAGCCCCGCTGTTGCAGAAAACGCTGCCGCCGCCTCATCCTCCTCCCACCACTGCCCGCCGCAGCAGGGGTTGGGATGTGTACAACCCGAGGAAAAAAAATGTGGCCCCTTTAATCCTGGGAGGGCTCCCAGATTTAAAGGGGCTGTGTGACCGCAGCCAAATATAGTTCTGTGTAAAATGCCTGACAGAAACCGTTACTGAAGAGTTCCTGAAATAGAACATATTGGCTGTGTGAAATTCCTCGGGCTCTTTCTCCTGCTTACCACCACCATGGCTGGCTGGCTAATGAGGTGGGCCAGCAACCATTAAACCATTCCCTTCAACCCCCTGCTGTGTGGCTGACTTTCCCCCTAGGCTTGCCAATCTCCAGGTGGGACCTGGAGATCACACGCTGTTACAATTGATCTCCAGATGACAGAGAACAGTTCCCATGGAGAAAATGGCTGCTTTGGAGGGTAGACCTTATGCCATTATAGCTTGCTGAGTCCTTCCAACTCCCCCCCCCATGCTCCCCTCCACAGGATCCACCCCCCAAATCTTTAGGTATTTCCATCACAGGGTTGCCATCTGGGTTGGAAAATCCCTGGAGACTTTGGGGGTGGATCCAGGAGAGGGTGGGGTTTGGGGAGGGAAGGGGCCTCAGCATGGTACAATGCCATAGAATCCATCCTCCAAAGCAGCCATTTTCTCCAGGGGAGCTGATCTCTGTCAGCTGGAGATCCACTGTAAAAGCGGGAGATCCCCAGGCCCCACCTGGAGGTTGGGAACCCTATACCATCATCAGAGCCGGCAACTTTCTCCTCAGTGCCCATTGCTAGGCAACCAAGCTTGCTTCTCTGAAAGCCCCTCTCCACACCTATGTTGGCCTTTGGGAGAAAACTCATTGGGGCCAGCTGAACAGAATGCCATAGAGGCCACCCTCCAAAGCCGACATTTTCTCCAAGGGAGGGGGGAAGATCTGTTGTCTGGAGTTCAATTGTAATACCTGGTGATCTTCAGGCTCCACCTGGAGGTTGGCTACCCTAGGAGTAGCAGTCAGTGCTTCAGAACAGGATCTGGTAGACCCGGGTTCTTTCTGAGTGGGTGATTTCGGGCCAGTCACAAACTTTAAGCCTAACCTACCTCACAGGGTTGTTGTGCAAGTCAAAAAGGGGGAGAGGAGAATGATGTCAGCTGCTTCGGTCCCCATTGCAGAGAAAGCCTACTTTTCCTCCAGGGGAAGTATGTTGCCAATCTCCAGGCGAGGGCTGGAAACCACTCAGAATTACAAGTGCTCTCCAGATGGCAGAGATCAGTTCCCCTGGAGAAAATGTTGGACTCTACTTCCTTATACCCTGCTGAGATGGACCCTTTATGACAGCCAATGTGACATAGCAGTCAGGGCTTCAGAGCATGGTGAAGGCTGCGGGGGAGGGAAATGGAAAATTGAAGAGTGAAGTTGATGATTGGCTGGGAAGGAGATAGGGTAGCCAACTCCAGGTGGAAAGTTCCTGGAGACTTGAGGGGTGGAGCCTGGAGACAGTGAGGTTTGAGGAGGAGTGGGACCTCAGACAGGTACAATGCCATAGATGCCACCCTCCAAGTCAGTGAGTCCCTCATGGGGAACCATTCTTGCCAATCTCCAGGTGGGGGCTGGAGATCACTCAGAATTACAACTGCTCTCTAGGGGGAGGGGGAGGAGATGGAAAGCTGAAGCCAGGGGGCAGATAATGATACATTGACGGTTTGCTGAGAGGTAGGGTTGCCAACTCCAGGTGGGGACATTCCTGGAGATTTAAGAGGTGGACCCTGGAGAGGGTGAGGTTTCAGCAGGGGTGGGACCTCAGACAGGTTCAGTGCCATTGGCTCCACCCTTCAGTGCCATTGGCTCCACCCGTTCCCACATGGAGAACCATTGTTGCCAATCTTCAGGGGAGGAATGGAGATCACACTGAATTACAACTGCTCTTCAGATGGCAGAGATCTTTCCCTGGAGAAAATAGTGGACTCTGTGTCATTATACCCTGCTGAGGTCGCCACAGCAAATGGACACTGAGTGCCTATGGCCGGGACACTCTCCCAGAGCCTCCTACTAGAACCTGTTGTATTTATTTCCACAATGGGCCTTATTCCTAGTTCAGAAGTAATTCTGAATGTGGAGGTTCCATTTAGCCACCATGGTGAGTAGCCATTGATGAGCCTATCATCCATGAATCTGTTGAATCCCTTAAAGTCGTCAAGCTTAGAAGAGAATATGTCTGCTTAATGACTGGACAGGAAAGGTTTCTGCCTTTAGTCATGCCAAGTATCCAGTCATCAATATTTACATATTTAACTTCCAATCTCTACAAGGGAACATTTTTTATACTTGTAAAACAGAAGGGGAAAACTCCCCTCCACGATGCAAAGAAAGAATTTTATTTTCAGATTGCCCACCTCTGGATGAACCTTTCAGTCAGCCCATTCCCAGAAAGACTATGTTTTTATTACTTTCCTATCCCAGTGCCAGTACCCCTTCCACTCCTCATTCTTGGCAAAAGTGTATAAAAAGCTACCCCTCAGCCCCAATATTTGGCAGCCCATTTGAGATCCATCCAGTAACCCCAGCTTCTTGGTTGGCTTCTCAGCTTCTCCACTGTCTGTGCTGTGCTTTCTCACACCTGGGTAGTTTTCCTCTCCCCGAGATGCTTTTAGTCTTTCTCTATAGGCAGGTAGCTTGTTAGGGAAACAACTATTTAACTAACAATTCTGTTTTTTCTGTACTGTAAACCACCATTTTACGCTGCAAACTGCTTAAACCATTTAGACTCATTTTCTCTTCTGTCAAGTAAATACCCCCCCCCCCCTCATTATCCTCATTCTTTCAAGGGTTGGTCTGACTCTCAACGTTGATATACATAGGTTTACAATGCTGAATATATATTTAACATGCCAAAATACATATGTTTGTTCCTTGCTAGCAAGAGGACAGTTTTGCTGGTTACTGAACCTGCACTTGCATAGCAATTTGTTCAGTTCAATTTTATTGTATAGGGCCAACAGCCATTACAAGAGGTTAACACTAAAAAATTGTATACAATAAAATACATTACAGTGAGACTGAGTTAAAATGCTATAAAATTACATTTTAAAACTTGTTTCATAAGAGAAAGGAATGACTTCCCCAAGCAACCAACCTATGCTGATACTAGCTTGGCCTGAATTTTCTTTGCTGCTAAAGCAAAAAGGGCAACCTTATGAGACCTCTGATTCTACATCTGCAAGTAAAAATATGACTTGTTCTAAATTGGCCAAGATTGTACAGGCCAGCAGATAATAAAGCAGGTCTTCAGGATCTGGACCTCTGCATATACAGAAGTGCTGGGCAACTGGTGTTTGAGTATAGCAACCTTCAAGCATGGCTGTTTGCATTGTTTGGAAATGAATAGATGTGAAAGCTGAATGTGATTTTTAAAAAGACATCTTGGACAGATATTGTGCCCTGAAATGATCTAGTTTAATAAATTTATACCAAGGTGAAAATTTGGTTCCCAATATAACTTGCCTGTCTAAAGGAGCATTGTGTAAGTATATTTCAGCCCTACCATTAAAATCAGCCTGAGAAGATCCTTGAACAACATCTGGCAGATTACGTATTTGGAGAAGTTTTTTTGTAATTGGATTGCCATTTTGGATCTTTTAGGCTAATGGAAAAACAGATGATTGGGAGATGACCTGCTGGAGCTCTCTTCAAGTTATGCCAGTAATTGAATAAGGCTTTATGTGCATGTGCCCAAAGAGAAGGGAGGCCCAATTTAGCTTTCAGCAAAGCAGCTGGAGTGTTACGAAGTAGTACTAAAATCCTTTTCAGGAACGAATTTTGGATTCTCTCCAGATTTACAATTAAGGCACCATTCCATAACCACACCTCCACACCGTAGAGGAGTTCAGCAATTACTTTATTCAGGAAGAGCTTTAAAGCTGGGTCTATTTGAAAGCCCCCTTTGGAACGGTAAAGTTTAAGGATTGTTCCCACTGACCAGAGGGCTGTTGATTTTGAAATTTCTAGGTATGCCTTCCAAGAGAGTATATCACTAAAGGTGATACCCAGATATTTAAAGGTTTGGCATTGTTCAAATGGGGAGTGGGGACCCATTTATTGACAAGCAGGAGATACACTCCATTGTCCGAAAACCATCACCTTGGTCTTCAAGTAATTTTTAGAAGCTCTTCTTTACAAAAGCCACTGAGCCTGGACAATGACCTTCTTAAACTGTTGCGGGTTACAGACAACAGAACCATGTTGTCAGCATAAAGAAGCACTAGGATCTTCCGATACAAGGAGGGAAGAGGTCAGAGCCTGAAAGCTTCTTAGTGATGTCTTTGATGTAGAGGTTGAAAAGAAAGGGGGCAAGAACACAACCCTGTTCCACACCTCTGATTACTGAGATGCTGTCTCTCAGGAAACCTGAGATGCCCACTCTAATTTTGTGTGGTATATTACTATGGAATTCCCTTAGATGCAAAAAAATATTTGTCGATGTTATTACTTGCTAGTTAGGCCAGAGCCTATCTCTACCGATTGAGTCAAAAGCAGCTGCAAGATCAACAACGGCTGCATATAGGTGTTTAGTAACATGTTATACAATCTGTGGCTAGATGGTACAATGTCAGACAATGATTGATAGTGTTTTGGCCCTTCCTAAAACCAGCTTGTTCTGGGGAGATGACCTGATCATCAGCTTTCCAGCCTTCCAGTTTTCTCAGTAAACATTTACTGTACAATTTAGAAACTATATCCAATATCTAATAGGGATCGTGAGGATCTGATTTATGAGGATCTGATTTATTGCCCCTTTTATGTATTGGTACTACTATGCTTTGTTTCCAACGGGTGGTGAGGCATCCAGAAAAGTTATCTGAGTGAACAGCTTTGCCAGTACAGGGGCCAACCAATCAGGAATTGCTTAAAAAGCTCCAGAGGGATCGTGTGCTCTCCAAGATCTTACCTTATAAAAGTGAGTCAATCAGGCTTTTAACCTCAGATGCCATAACTGGGGGCTATTGAGTACATCAAGAGAGCTGGACAAAGGAACTGGTTGATCAGCAGTACTATTATCACTGAATAAGTGGCCAAAGACCTGGCTGAAAAAAAAGTACCAGTCTGTAGCACTAATCTGAGTATTTAGCAAGGGAGATGTATTAACATATCTAGTGTTGTGGAATTAAGGCTGGCTTGAGTCTCAGAGCTCTGTTAAACCTCTGATACACCTATAATACTTTAATATCTATAGTAATTAGCCTATATAGTTGAAACTTTGATTCAGTTCTGCTCCCAGGAAGATTCAAGCCACTGCTATGTGCTGGGTGTGGCCTTCACTGCACAAGACTTTGCCTCATGTGACTTTTGCTTACTGGGAGTGTTTATATTTTACAGCAGTCAGAAGTCACTATCAAATTTTAAATAGATTAGAGTATCAGAAACTAGCTTCTTTGATTCTGTGAGTCACCCTGGTTTAACTCAGCTTTCCTTGACTTTCCTGACTCCAGAGGAAGGAAGGAAGGAAGGAAGGAAGGAAGGAAGGAAGGAAGGGGCTGACTTTGCTACATACATCAAATATATGTCAAATGCTCATCTGATTGAATGTCTGATTTTAGTTTTGTTCTGGGTTGTTCTGAACAATTACTCTGCCATAGGCCTTGGCAGAACAACCAAGGATATCCTTTATAGAAATACAAGTGCACTATTTATGTACTGGGGTTGTGTTGAAATAGTCTATGTTGAATATTGTTTTCTGATTTAAGAACATGTAATGGAATACATTGAATTTTCTCTCTCTCTCTCTCTTTGCAATTGGGAAGCCAGTTGCTCCCCCTCCCTGAAATGAGCACAGTGGGAATGAGGGTGCACACAAAGGGTCATGCATCCCTCATTTCCCTAACACCTGGAGACACCAGGTTCCAAAACCTTGACTCATTTTGTTCACAAACTGCAAGACTGAGTTCTTCCCATTGAGATCTAGCAAAAGTAAACTTCTTTTGCTCTTTATAAACTGATCTCAATGCCTGTAGCTGGTCACTGGGCAACCCCCCTTTGGTGGATTGCACCTCTCGAGAATATCTTTTCAGCCTGTTCCTAAATTGCCTGCATTCCTGATCAAACCATCCATCCCCTTGTGATAATAGCAAAAGGGGCTTGAGGCTTGCTCTAAATCATGGGGTTTAAGGAGTTTCATTATTTCTTCATAATGCTTAACAGGGTTATGAATTGTTCATCATTATTTGTTGCCACAAGGAGCAAAGAGCTCCTCTCTCCAGGATCATAGCTATATTAAGGCATAACTGCTGGGACCACCTAATTCTCCTTTCTCCAAAGAGCACACCATAAATTGTATTTGTCAGATTATTAGAGGATGAAAATCCTGGAAAATTTAGGATTAGACTAAGAGGGGTTTGATCACTATCTGTTCTATCTTCTACTCTAAAGTGATTGGTGTGGGATAGAAGAGAAGATGAAACTAGAATATAGTCTATAGAGCTGGCACCCCAGGAGGATAAATAAGTGTACGACCCTTGTGAAGAGTCAAATTTAGTACCATGTAGGCTATTAAGTAGATTTTGAAAATTTTACTCCAGCATGGTTGATCATTGCAATGCAGGCAACGGACCTGATGTTGTCCATGGCAGCACTAGGACTCTTCCAGTATGTAACAACTCCCACTCACCAAGCTGGGCACACACTCAATTTGATCTTCACAGTGGGGGTAACAGTGGACTGGGTTACAACTTCAGCAGTGCCATGGTTGAACCAACATGCCCTGAGGGCCTGCCTGAATATTCCACCCCAACCCTGTTTAGGCGGTGAGCATATTTTAGCTCACCTGCGGAGCCTGACGGACCCTGTGTGGCTTTGGACAGCTCTGCGGAATCCGATGCCCCCTGGCAGCTCATTGGATGAGCTCGCAGAGGACTGACACAGCTACCTCTCTGCAGCCATTGACGAGATCGCTCCCTGGTGCCCTCTGTACCCTCGCTCTAGGCTTGCCCCGGTTCACCCAGGAGCTGCAGCTTATGAAGCAAGAGCTGAGATGGTTAGAGAGACGGTGGCACCGCACTCAAGACGAGGCTACAAGAGCATCCTATAGGACATTTATGAGATCCTATGAGATGACAGTCAAAGCAGCAAAGAGGGAATTCTACACAGCTACGATAGCATCCGCAAGCTCTCGCCCAGTCCAATTGTTTAGAACAATTCAGTCCATAACAACTCTGCCACAGGGCAGACCAAACGCTAGGGAATTGGATATTGGCTGTGAGGCATTTGCGAGCTATTTCACGGATAAAGTTCTGTCGCTCCGCCTCAACCTCACCACCACAGTTGAAACAGTGAGTGAGCTCGAGGATCCAAGCATGTCTTCAATTCCGGGTTTGGATCATTTCAGCCTGCTCAGCCTGGAGGAAATTACAGGGCTTCATAGATCACTTCCATGCTAGATCCCTTCCAGTCCGGCTTCCTCCCATGGGATGCTGGTTGCTCTGACTGACAACCTCCTGAGGCATCTGGATTGGAGTGGTTCAGCAGTACTGATGCTGTTAGATCTGTTGGCCGCATTTAACATGGTCGACCATCAGTTATTGATCCACTGCCTTGCTGACATGGGAATCCAGGGGCTTCTTACAATGGCTTGCTTCCTTTCTCCAAGGTCAGGGACAAAGCATGGCACTAGGGCAGGGGTGGGCAAACTGTGGCTCGGGAGCCACATGCGGCTCTTTCACATATATTATGTGGCTCCCGGCAGGGCGGCTGGGGAAGCTAAATATCATTAGCAAACAAATATCATTGGACAAATTAATATCATTATCAATATCTGCTTTTACCCCTTTTGTTATTATTTTTGGCAGTCTCATTTAATGTTAATAAAAAGCAAATTTCCTTATTCTCCAATAAAAGCAGGTAATATTTGTTCATGTCTTGTGGCTCTCAAACATCTGATGTTTATTCTATGTGGCTCTTACGTTAAGCAAGTTCGGCCACCCCTATTCTAGGTGGCTCTTATGCTGAGCAAGTTTGCCCACCCCTGCACTAGGGGAACAGCAATTCAAGAGGCACCCACTAGAGTGCGGAGTGCCTCAAGGGGCAGTTCTGTCCCTGATGCTATTCAACATCTATATGCACCCCCTTGCCCAGATTGCCTGGAGGTATGGACTGGGATGTCACCAGTATGTTGATGACACCCAGCTCTATCTGATGTTAGACTCCAGTCCAGTTGGACGGCCAGTTGGACTCCAGTCTGGAAGACTTGGACTGGGCATTGCAAGCTGTGGCTGGTTGGCTTAGACTGAGCCGGCTGAAGCTGAATCCAGCAAAGACAGAGGTCCTGTGTGTCAGTCAGGGCAGTCTGGGTGTGAGGACCCCTCTCCCAACCTTCGGTGGGGCGCTATTGGTGCCAGCACCAGCAGTTAGGAGTTTGAGAGTGCTCCTGGATATCTCCTTAACAATGGAGGTCCAGGTAGAAGCGACTGCTAGGTCGGTCTTTTACCACCTTCAGCTGATCAGGCAGTTGGTTCCCTTCCTTGACCACAATGACTTGGCCACAGTGATCCATGCAATGGTCACCTCAAGACTGTACTTCTGTAACAGTCTCTACATGGGGCTGCCCTTGTCACAAATCCGGAAGCTGCAGCTAGTGTAGAATGCCATGGCCAAGCTTTTGATAGGTCTCTCTAGATGGGGGCACATCCAGCCTGTGCTGAAGACACTGCACTGGCTGCCAATAGCATACCAAATTCACTTCAAGGTGCTGCTTCTCACCTTTAAAGCCCTATATGGCCAAAGTCCGACATACCTGAGGGACCGCCTTTCCCCATATATACCCCAGAGAGCACTGCAGTGAGGGTTGCAGAACCAACTGACCCTACTGGGTCCCAAGGATGCCAGGCTGTCCATCACCAGGGCCAAGGTGTTCTCAGTGGTGGCTCCACACTGGTGGAATGAGCTCCCAGAAGACATCAGGGCCCTGTGGGACCTTTTACAGTTCCACAGGGCCTGCAAGATGGAGCTCTTCCACCAGGCTTTCAACTAAGGAGCCGCCCTCACTAGTACCATCAATGAGTCCAGCCCGCAGTTTCAACAGTGGGTCTACTCCATTGTGACTCAGAAAGCCATTGAGATGGTAAAATGTCTGTAAGCACTTTTGTAAGCAATATCACACCATCTTATGGAAATATTACTAGCACCTTGATTTTATTGATCTTATGATTTTATTGTATTGAATTATTTAAATGCTTTTAATGTGTCTTAATGGTACCCATGTACCGACTCTGTAAGCTGCCCCGAGCCTGCTTGCAGGGAGGGCGGGGTATAAATTGAACCAATAAATAAATGATAAATAAATAAAATTGTATCCTCAGACCATCTATCTAAAAGGCTTGCTTGCGGGATAGCTTGATTGATAGGACAATCAGGAGCCACACAAGCGGGGGCCTATTCTGGTATTAAAGTCACTACATAATAAAACATGGGAATTAGAATATTGAATGCCCAGGGCTTCCAAGGTAGCAGAAAATTTATTTCAGATTGGAGTAACACCTCAACACCTCAGTAAACCATGGGGCTACCTGGGTTCTAATGCCTGAGAGAGGGCACCAGGGAGAGATTGTATCAACTACCTGGATCATTTCCTCATTTCAGAGGTCAGCCAGAGTATTAGCAAACGTACAAACCATATCAACAGGAAAAAAGTTTATCAAACAAGCAATCCAATCAATGGGTAATCAAGCATGTCTACAAATAAGGTTTGAGAGTATCTGAAGCATTTGTAGTAAACTTCCAGATATTATAATCTAATAATTAATATTACACATTAAACAGCCTATATCCTATCATTTGTTATACTGCTCTAGAACTGTTCTAGACAGGTCATTCCTGCAGCACCACTAGAACAATTTCACAAAGTTAAATGTTATGCCGGTATTATGTCAACGTTATTACAGTCATAAGAGAACATAAGAACATAAGAGAAGCCAATGTTGGATCAGGCCAATGGCCCATCCAGTCCAACACTCTGTCACACAGTGGCCAAAAACACCAGGTGCCCTCCGAAGGTCCAGCAGTGGGGGCAGGCAGCCCTCCCACTGTTGCCCTCTCCAAACACCAAGAATACAGAGCATCACTTGCCCCAGACTGAGAGTTCCTATCTAGACTTTGTGGCTAATAGCCACTGATGGACTTCTGCTCCAGTCAAATAAGGGTTGGTCTGATGCCATTGCTGTGGTGGTGACTGTTATTATCACACATTAAATTGTTTGTGAGAAATGCATTGTTAACCATCTCAAAAATCAAATTCCTATGACAGAATTTAAAGGGAACCTTAATATGGAGGGAGAAAAACATTGAATAAAATTTACACATTAAGCACTTTTGGAGGGGGGATCCATAGAAGGAAAAAATTAAACACAATATGTCTAGTCTAGCACAGTTTCTACTAATCTCAGTATTCCAGTTTCAAAGTCATATAGCATTTAAATCCTATAAACCTCACCATACTGAAAAATCTTAGTTTACATTGCAAATCTGGACAAAGCTTCTGGTCCATTCCATGAAGATTCCTTCATCTTTTTGTGGGGTGGACCTGAAATTTGGCTTGCTTTACCATGTGAACCAACACTCCCTGATATAGTAAATATCACTATGATTGCATAAAAGTATGGTTTAGAAACTGCATGAGAGTATCTGATATGCATCATGTATCATTCCTCACAAAAATCTTATCAACTGATAATTTCCACATCATGAAGTTGTGTGTAGTGGTTTCCACATGGTGACTATGCCCAGCACTCCACCATGAGAAATGTTAAAGGTGTGGACATTAGAACATGATCACATTTTTAGAATAAAATGGCATGCACTATTTTTGAGAAATCCTGTTCCCACTGACACAATGCCCTGATAAACTATTTTGTGTTTAAATGCATTTGTTTTTAGAAAACTTTTCAAAATGATAGTCACATAAACAGAATTTAGGCTGATGGTTATCTAACTGTTTTTACAGATCATTATTTTTTGCTACACCCTCTTGGGGGATCAACTGCGGATGATTTCCTGGAAGAAAACTGTGCCAATTGTTTGGGATGCATTTGTTAAAAAAAAAAGTATAATTCTATTGGCATATGAATTTCATTACCTCATATACTGAGCAGCCACAATGAATGATGATTAATAAAAACATTTCATTTGTCATGGCAAAGGAATCTGCCCACGTCATAAAGTCACACACACAGCAGGGACATTCAACGAAGGTAAATAAAGTTCAAAACACTAAAAGTTTCAGGAAAGGAATGCCATGCTTTATGTAGATTGTATAGCACTCTGTGTTGATGTTGCTGCATCCTATGAAACACTGTGGACTGCACAATGATCTTCACCATGGCTTACTAACTCCTTACAGACTCAGTGCACACACTATCTTGTTTGGAGTCCTCCTCCAGCCATCTGTGCATTTGTTTGCTGAAAAAAAATCTGGCGAAGGAGTATTAGGTTGAATCATTATGCTAACAAAAAACAAAGAGCAAAGAACGACAAATGAACGAATGTCCCCAACCCTACCCCACCTCTGTATTTCATGATAAAATTGTGGTTATGGAAGGGGCCCCAGAGTCAGTGGTAGAGCATCTAAATTGCAAGCAGAAGGTCTCAGGTTTAGTCTCTAGCATCTGATGGTAGGTGATATGAAAGACCTTTCCCAAGACCCCAGGGCGCTGCTGGTCAATAGTGACCTGAATAAACCAATTGTCTGATTCAGTATCATGTGCTGCATTGCATGCAGAGGTTTCCAAGTTTAATCCTGGTCATCCAGTTGCCAGGACCAGGTACCAGGTGATATGAAAGACCTCTGCCTGAGATCCTGCAGAACCACTGCCAGTCTGAGTAGACAGTACTGACCCTCATGGACCAAAATTTAAAGGCATGTGTGATGGTGACACTAACCAGGCAGAGAAGTAGACAACTGGGCAATGAAGTAATGAGTGGACAGGAAACCTCTCTCCCTCCCCCATTGCCTACCCCAGCACCTTAGAATACTGCCTGCATTGCATCTAAGGTACAGTGTGAAGGTGTATTCTGGGAAATACAGGTGTCAGGATGCCTTATGCCTTGACAGTAGTCACATAAGAGACAATTTGTTCCAGGAAAATTGAGGACATATTGGACACAATGACTGAGCTATGTGGGGACAAGGAGGGGAAATTAGGGGGAGAGAGAGACTCTGTTCTCACATTTCTGTCTGCTGGCTATCTTGTATCACCTTAGCAAACCTAGACAACAGTGGGGAACGGAGAAGTTGTTGTTGCTGTTCAGTCACAGTCGAGTCTGACTCTTTGCGATTCCATGGAGAAGACAAGGTGGGGCTGAGAGAGCTCTGACAGAAACTGCTCTTTTTCAGTAACAGCTGTGCCAGAACTATGGCTTGCCCAAGGTCATCCAGCAGGTGCAAGTGGAGGGGTGAGGAATCAAACCTGGTTCTCCCAGATTAGAGTCCATGCACTTAACCACTACACCAAACTGGCTCTCCTTAGGCAAGGTTTCTATTAACACAAACAATTCACCAAACCAAGTTTGAGTCCAGTGACATCTTTAAGACCAACAAAGTTTTATTCACAGCATAAGCTTTCATGTGCAAGCACACTTCCACACTTTCCTGCTTGCACACACAAGCTTATGCCATAAATAAAGCTTTGTTGGTCTTAAAGGTGCCACTGGACTCAAACTTTGTTTGCTTCAGACCAACACAGCTACCCTCCTGAATCTAAATTCACCAAACAGTTATTCTGGTTTGGTTTTTATCAAAGAACATCAGGATCAGGCTACACTTACATTTGAAAAAATGAAATTAAAATATATATATAAAGCAAAGGTGAAATTGTAAAGGCAGTTTTGCTAAGCAGACAGCAGGCCAACTTCTCAAGCATCATTAGTATTAGCTTCCACTGTGCTTTCACCTCCATTTGTATCATAATATTCATCAGCAGGTGCCAGAAGAAAAGCTGACTGCTTTGGTCTGATTGCTGCAGGACTAAGGAGCAAACAACACCATGCTTTTGTTAAAAACCAATAGTATAATGAAGTACAAAGATAACTTGCCACCACCACTGAAGTATTTGGAGCTTCATGGAATATATCACTAAGGTAGAGCATTGGGTAGTCACTCAACAATACTGGGCAGGGTTCTTTAGCACTTCTTTAGCACCCTAGTTCTTTAGCACTGCTTCCCAGGCTTAAGACTTGGCTGGTTAATATTTCTATGGCCACCCTAGATCCAGCAGCTAATTGCAAAGGAGAGCCATATTTTCAGGAGAGCAAGGCCAAAGGGACCATCAACTATAATGTACTGGAGTTGGAGACGCATTTCAGTGAAATCAGCACAAGTAGTTTATTGGAGGGAGACTATGTCATAGTAAAACGGAGGTCGCAGGCCCGTTTATATACACAGTAAAGCCACACCCCTGACCTCGCCCAATCTGTAAAATAGATTAAATTTCCTGTGGTTGCATGTCATAGGACCATTCAAAAATTCTCTGCATCCCATAGGGGGAAAATGATGGTCCAGTTATTGTTCCCCAGACCGAAGCTCTTGCTCAAACCCGGCCATGTGCACTGCGACGGCCACGTGGCCATCCCATTACAGACATTACACCCCTACCCCCATAGTTCAGATACACTAACAAACGTAGTCCTGTAGGTAGGAGGGCGGCCGGTGCTCTTGCTCAGAGCGCCACAGGGCTGTAAATGAGGGTGATGGATCAGAGGGCGTTGGATCAGGTGGGGGAGCGGCTGTTTCCAGAAGATGTTCCAGCGTGCTTGGTTCTGTGATGAGGTCCCATTTATAATCGAAATAGAAGCATTGTTATGCTGCTCCCAGTGGTGTCTCTGGCGGCTGACTCCCTGCTGGGACAGTTGCTGTATTTTTCTCCTCGGTCTCCTCAGGTGCATCATAGTCCAGTGACAGGAGGAGGTGGCACAGCTGATTGATGTGCCATTTCCAGAGCTGTCCTTCTTCACCCGAGACCTCATAAGACAGGGGACCTCATAAGACAGTTGCATGAATGATGCAGCCAGGCAACCATGTGGGACCGGTTGCGTAGTTCCGAATGTATATGGGGTCCTCTGGGAAGAACCCTCGGGGTGTCTTCCAATGCTCTGTCTTTGTTCTGTGTTCCAGGGCATGGTCACAGTGCAGATGGTCTAACCGTGTTATGAGCCACCATCTCATGAGGAGCTCTGCTGGGCTGAGTCCCGTCGTGGTGTGTGTAGTTGAACTCTGGCCAAACAGGAAAGCTGCAATTTTGTAGTGCCAGTTGCCCTTGTCCATTCTATGCAAAGCTTCCTTGGTTGTGCAGACCATGCGTTCCACCTGTCGGTTGGTTGCTGGGTGAAAAGGGGTGGATCTCACATGCCTGATTCCGTAAAACTCCATGCAATCCTGGAATTCCTTGGAGGTAAAAGCTGAACCATTATCAGATACTAGTGTGTCAGGGATGCTATGGGAGCTAAAGATGTGCCACATGGCTTGGATGGCTGCTTGGGAGGACATAGCAGATACCGGGACCACTTCCAGCCATTTAGTATAGCTGTCGACGAGTATAAAAAACAGCTGGCCCTGGAAGGGGCCCGCAAAGTCCAAATGAAGCCAGGCCCACAGCTTGTGGGAGGATTCCCAGGGTCTGACGGCTGCCTGCGGTGGCTGCAGATGTGATTCCTGGCATGTCCGGCATTGCTTAACCTAGTCCTCTATGGTGGCATCCAATCCTGGCCACCAGACATAACTGTGGGCCAGGGCTTTCAGTCGCACGATGCCAGGGCGCATTTCGTGGAGAGGGACAGGGATTACCACCCTAGAGCCCCATAGCAGGCACCCCTTGTGGGTGGAGAATTCCGCCTGTTGGCATGCATAAGCCGTGAAGTTGGGGCCAGGTCTGCTGGGCCACCCCCTCCCTACCCAGTTCAGGACCCGCGACAGGCTTTCACAGCCAGGGTCCCCCTATGGGCAGAGTTTGCGCAAGGTCTCTATCAAAACTATGGAATAAGTGGACCCGGTGTCTAATTCCATGTGGCAGAGAGAGTCCTCAATGGTCACGGGGATGAGAACTTTGTTGGGGGTGTCCTGGGACAAGTTAATTACCTGGTGGTGGGACGATGAAGTGGAATGCAGGTCCGTGTCTTCTGAGTGAACTGCTTGAGTGAGTGGGGGCGCCGGGAACGGCAGGCCCGGGTGATGTGCCCCTTCTTGCCACATGACCGGCACTCTGCATCCCAGAACTGGCAGTTCTGGCAGTCGTGCTGGTCACCACAGCTGGCACAAGTGGCTGTGGTGCTGGAACGGGGTGAGGCAGAGGACGGGGCAGCTGACCTGGGTCCAGTGGCATTGCTCCTGTCCACGGTGGGTTGGGGCATATATCTCGGTGTGCAGGGATGAACCTGTAGGACATCCTCCTCCTCCAATGCCTCGGAGCTGGAAGAAACTGTGGTGCGATGAGTGGTGGTGGAGGAACCGGGTCTGTCCTTCTGCGCTGTTTCGTAGGCACAGGCTGTTTGGAAAACCTTTTCTAACATGGTGTCAGGAATGGCGACCAGCTTTCTGCGAAGCTTGGGATCGCGGATTCCCCATACGAATGCCATGAGGAGGTTGTCCTCCACCAACACAAATTCACAACCAACCACCAGCCTGCAGAGGTCAGCCATGAATGTGGCCACAGACTCACCAGTCTTCTGTGCTCAGCTGCAGAAGTCCATCCTCATGGTCATCATGGAGGGTTTGGGCATGAAGTATTTATTCAGCGCCCAGAGGATTTCATTGTAGGTAGCTTCGGCAAGAGTGTGGGGTGAGAGTAGGCTACAGATTAAGTGCAAGGTATCGACCCTGCATGTGCTTAGAAGCCAAGCTTTCCACTTACTTGTGTCGGTGACCTCCTATACCTCGAAGAAGAACTTGAGTTGGTTGGCCCAAGCCTCCCAAAGCTCGGGTTGGGATGTGTCAAATGATGCAGTCTGTCCTGGAGTGGCAGCCATGGTGACTCATGGTTCAGCGGGCCATTGAACATTGTTTTCTGGAGCTGATGGCTATGCGGGGCACTGGAGCTATGTGTTGCCAGTTGCTGGTGGAGTGTTGCTCGTTGCGGCACTGGAGTTGGCTGGAGAGTTGTTCATCGGGATCCCACCTTTGTCCCCAGTATAATGTACTGGAGTCAGGGACACATTTCGGTGAAATCAGCACAAGTAGTTTATTGGAGGGAGAAGATGACATAGTAAAATGGAGGTCACGGGCCCGTTTATATACACAGTAAAGCCGCACCCCCGACCTTGCCCAATCTGTAAGATAGGTTAAATTTCCCACAGTTGTATGTCATAGGACCATTCAAAAATCCTCTGCATCCCATAGGGGGAAAATTACAATCCAATCCGGTTATTGTTCCCCGGACCGAAGCTCTTGCTTGAACCCGGCCTTAAGTGCTGCGACGGCCACATGGCCATTACAGACTTTACATCAGCATTCCTCCCAGTGACTCACTCCCACACAATTAATGACCAGGAAATGGCTCTGCAGTCCCATTGCTTTTAGCAAAAGCACAACAGAGGCCTTGGCAGAACGCTTTTGTGAGTAGTTCATATGTTTTGTGTACAGGGATGAGGAATTATGGTACACAAAACAGGTGAGGTGCTTAGAAAAGGGGCAGCAAACACTGACTTACTCATAATACCAAAGTTTGGGTATTATGAAATATTCACTTTTGCTGCCATAATATGGATTTGTTTGGTGCAACTGGGAGTTTGAAGTGGGCTTCAGGGGTAATGATTGCAACACAAATGATTTGCATCTGATTTTTGTATAGTTGGAATGTGCTGTTCATATTACATAAGAGGCAGATATAGAACATTTTGATTGTTTCTATGTCTGAAGAATGCAAATAAGGTCCAAAATTATCCCAGGCTAGATGTTTGGTATAAGGAGCCACACTGGAAAACTACATGGAAAGTCAGATTTGGCCTATCCCTACCCAGATGTGTAGTGCAATATTTGGTCTAATCTGCCTTGAGTCTCAATGAGAAAGAGAGACTATAATTAAAATGAATTAATGAATGAGTGAATGAATAGGTGGTTGGAGAACAGGAGGTAATCTCTAAAGACATACTATATTCACCTTTTCCAGATGATCAGTGCCAAATACAGGATTTCTGCCTCAAACATACTAAATGATGATTATATTTAGAAAACCTCATTAAAATGTAGGTAGGTAGGTAGGTAGGTAGGTAGGTAGGTAGGTAGGTAGGAAGGAAGGAAGGAAGGAAGGAAGGAAGGAAGGAAGGAAGGTGTTAATACTCAGAGCAAAAGCCTAAGATATAACATCTGCAAACATATAACATCTGAATGAATGACAAGTTCATCTTTTTCATTCTTGTTTCAATGAGGCATTTGTTATCAAAAGTACTTCCAGCTGTGTATTAATAATGGCAAAGGTCATTCATGCCCTTTTCTTTACCACAAAAACATTCTTAATGGGGGACATCTTGCAGAAACATGTTTGTTTATTGATAAATGTGCTTCCTTACAAATTAGACAGCTACTGATATGAAGGTCTCTGTGGACTTTGGCAACAATGTTACCCAAACATTAAGAACCAAGCTGTGGTCATTTTTAGTCAAAATAGCTAAAAGCCATTAAATGCTACAGCTCTTACTGTAAGCTTGCATATATTATTCTATTGCATCAGGAGAAAGGTAAAATGATCAAAGGATGAGTTCTGAATGAAAATGAATGCATGTCATGAACACAGTGTACAGAAATGGCTCTTTGCAAAGGGATTCTCACATTTCTTACATGTCTTTTATTCCTTTTTAGTTTTTGTTTCTAGCTTATTATCTTTTGCCATTCAGTCTGCATCACAGTCCAGCACTTTCTCTCCAGCCCTCAGTCTGCACACTCATGTCATGTTGAGGATTTTGATCAAATTTCTTTCTCTCTGCATTAAAAATTCCAGGTTTCTGCAAAGAATTTAAAGCCAGGGTGTTTTTTTTTCTGCATTAGTTAACTGAAGCAGACAAATTGTATTTAAAAGAATAACAACAGCACTCAGAAGATGTTTGTCTCTGGTCATTGTAAAACTCATATTTCTTTTAGATGAGGTGAAGAGCAATCTCTGCCAGACATGTCTACATGTTAGAAACCATGTGCCTCCAGTATTCAAATAGTTATTCAGTGGGGAGGGGGCGAATGGTCTGGATGAATGGGTTATTGTGTCATTTTAAATTATAATAGCCTTAATGAGGCTCAGTAGTTCAGCCACTTTTGAAATCATCAAAGCTGGAGGGAAGTATGCAAAACATGTCATTAACTCAAGTCACCATTTTTGAAGTTCAAGCCTTACATCCCCTCATACCAAGTAATGTGTTTTCAGAAAACCATATACTAACCAGAGCAGCTGTATGCTAGAAAGCTGAAAAAAAACAGCACATAATAAGTAATTTTAGCATGCATGAGTTGGCAGTGCTGCCCAAAAATACTGGGAACTGATGACAATTGAACCTTGGTGATTATGCTGAAAGTGAAGACCCCTGTGATGTCTCTTTGCACCAAGCACAATAAAACTCTAGAGGGGGTGGTAGAGTTAGTGAGATGGATAGGTCAATTTCCTCTGTGTCCTTCCTCTTTTCTGTTCTGATGCTATCTTTGTTTACCTAGAATGCTATTCTAAAGAGCTTCCAGCTGCCTCGTTCTTGCTCCTCCAGCCCACATGAGAGAAACATTTGCTCTTAGCATCTCTATCTATCCTCTAGTTAGAAAGCTAGATAGAATGCCTATTCCACCTTCTCTGTCACACTTCCTATTTTTAACAATAAAGAGCATCCATTTCTTTCTTGAAGCAACAAGCCTTGACTTTATTCCTAAAGCAGCCTCCTTTTCACTGTACAAAACTAGTTTTAGCCCAACAGATTAAAGAGCATCACATTTAAGGTCTTTCAATAGAAACATTTTCTGAAATTCTGTACAATTGCTAGAATGTGTGTGTGCTGTCTCAGTCACTCCATTCCCCTCTTTTGATTATATCTGCAATACCTATAATGCCAGCATTAAGGTGGTGCAATTTGCATCTATGGTCCATTCCACATACTTACCTCACTCCTGACCTTCTGTGTTTCAATCCCCAAGTTTTGGAGTTGGCTTTGAACTGAGCACTCTGCTTCTCCTCAGTTTTCCTGTATTATTTCCTATTTGAACATATATGATATTCTGTTAGCAGCTGGTCACAATAATCCAAAACTGATTAGTTTTAAAATTGGAGGTCAGCTGATGTCAGTAAGGAGAGGGCAGGGGGTTAAGGAGAAGGGGTGGAAATGGTAGAAGGGGGCATGGATACAGAGAAGAATGGTCAAAGGGGGCATAGATCCCTGTTGCAAAAAAATGAGCTAAGTGTTTCACACAGAAAACAAGCCAACTCGCAATCAGCTTGAAAATAAAAATCATCCTGTAAGTGCTCTTTAAAAAATGGAGGGGGGACCGACGAAACCCTGACATTGCCACCACATGGAAAAAATGAGTTGTGGAATGAAACAATTAAAATGTTATAACATCATTGCATATCCAAAGTAAAATATACATGAAGAATGGGCCTATTTTTTCATCCACTGAGAGGAGAAACGTACCTTATTCAAATAGTACGGACAGAATGGAAGGAAAAATAATTGATTTCAATGCATTTAGAAGGATGTAAGCTTAGAATGGCAGTATCACAGATATTAAAAGTTAAAATGCTAGAGAACTAACAGCCAAGGAAAAGAACTTGATTAGAAGCACAGGGGATCATTAAGACCCACATAACTCGGGCACAAAATACTTCAGTGACAGTGTCCTCTACTATGTCCTCAAGTCACTTAAATTTTCTTTTAAAACCCAGCAACTGTATATAGGTAAGGCACCTATGACATATTATGCCCGCCCACTCTGTATTTTTTTTCTCCATGTGAACAGTATCACTTTTTTTGGGTACGTTTTTTGTGGAGATATAATACGATCTGATAGGTAATAAATATAATTAGCATCAGTTCATGGGATAGTAGCGTATGTATCTGAATATATTTGGCTTGTAGTGTCAGTTTGTACATACTGACACTACAAGCCAAATATATTCAGAATTTACCAGTTAATCTGGATAGATAGTATTTATTCTCCCACATGTTTTGATTGGGGCAGAAATCATTATCCAAGTTTTCACTTCTAGTGAAAATGTATCACTGATGATACATTTTATCCACATGCACTAATAGCTATGAAAAAGCTATATACTTAAAGACTGTGGCTCAAGTACTCTTACATATTGTTCTCATTAAATGTTTCTCATCTCATTTGCTATGACTGCAATTATACTGGCACCAACAAAACAAATAAGTACACTATATATAGCAGCTATTAGAAATTACAGTATGATGTTTTATAATAATTTGTATAGTCAGTATGATAGTGGTCTAATAACTACCTCCATGCAGTCCTTAAGATAAATGTTATTTTTCATGGCCCATGCTTCAATGCTTCTCAGAGCTCAAAAGTACACAGTGTTCCTATAAGTAGTAACTTCACCATACAGTAAGATGCCAGAAAAGTCTGAGAGCAGTTACTTACTCACATCACTGAAAGTAAATGGGGAATATGAAATTGTTTGTTCAGTCGTACAATCAAATCCAACTTTTCGGAACTCCATGGACCACGTCACACCAGGCCCTCCAGTCTTCCGCTGTCCCCCGGAGTCTGCTCAACTTCATGATCATTGCATCAATAACACTATCTAACCATCTCATCCTTTGCTGTCCCTTTCTTCTTTTACCTTCAATCTTTCCCAGCATCAGGGTCTTCTCCAATGAGGGCTCCTTTCTCATTTGGTGGCCAAAGTATTTGGGCTTCAGCTTCAGTATCTGGCCTTCCAGGGAACAGTCAGGTTTGATTTCCTTTAGGATTGACTGGTTTGATCTCTTTGCCTTCCAAGGGACTCTCAGAAGTGTTCTCCAGCACCATAACACAAAAGCATCTATTCTTCGGTGCTTGGCCTTCCTTATGGTCCAACTCTCGCAGCCATACAATACTACTGGGAATACCATGGCTTTGACTATGCAGACTTTTGTTGGCAGGGTGATGTCTCTACTTTTTATTATGCTGTCTAATAGCTTTCCTCCCAAGGAGCAGGCATCTTTTAATTTCATAGCTGCAGTCACTGTCTGCAGTGATCTTGGATCCCAGGAACGTGAACTCAGTCACTGCTTCCATGACTTCCCCTTCTATTTGTCAAGGAGTGATGGGGCCGGATGCCATGATCTTAGTTTTTCTGATGTTGAGTTTCAAGCCAACTTTTGTGCTCTCCTCTTTCATCCTTAACAAGAGGCTCTTTAGATCCTCTTCAGTTTCTGCCAGTACAGTGGTATCATCTGCATATCTGAGGTTATTTATGTTTTTTCTTGCAATCTTAATTCTGGCTTGTGATTCATCCAGGCTGGCATTTCGCATGATGTACTCTGCATACAAATTAAATTATTAGGGTGACAATATACATCCTTGTCTTACTCCTTTTCCTATTCTAAACCAATCAGTTGTTCCATGGCCAGTTCTAACTGTCACTTTTTGACCCTTATACAGGTTCCTCAGGAGACAGGTGAGGTGGTCTGGTACTCCCATCTCTTTAAGGACTTGCCACAGTATGTTGTGGTCCACACAATCAAAGGCTTTAGCATAGTCAATGAAGCAGAAGTAGATGTTTTTCTGGTACTTCCTTGCTTTCTCCATAATTCAGTGGATGTTGGCAATTGGATCTCTAGTTCCTCTACCCAAAGAGTAATTAACACATGGAATTCACTGCCACAGGAGGTGGTGGTGGCTACAAGCATGGAAGGCTTCAAGAGAGATTTAGATAAACATATGGAGCAGAGGTCTATCAGTGGATAGTAGCCACAAGGTATAGATAGGAACTCTCAGTCTGGGACAAGTGATGCACTGTATTCTTGGTGCTGGGGGGGCAACAGTGGGAGGGCCTGGCCCCACTGTTGGACCTCCTGAGGGCATGACCTTGCTAGCATGACCTTGCTAGTGTGTGAAATGAGTGTAATTGTGCGATGGCTTGAACACTCCTTGGCATTGCCTTTCTTTGAGATTGGAATGTAAACTGACCTTTTCCAATCCTGTGGCCACTGTTGCATTTTCCAAATTTTCTGGTGTATTGAGTGCAGCACTTTAACAGCATCATATTTTAGGACTGATTAGCTCAGCTGGGATATCATCATCTCTGCTAGCTTTGATGTTAGTAATGCTTTCTAAGGCCCATTTGACTTCTCACTCTAGGATGTCTGGCTCAAGGTCAGCTGTCACACCATCATGGTTGTCAAGGTCACTGAGATCCTTCTTGTACAGTTCTTCTGTGTATTCTTGCCACTACTTCCTAATCTCTTCTGCTTCTTTTAGGTCCCTACCATTTTTGTTCTTTATCATGGCCAGCTTTGCATGAAATGTTCCCTTGATTTCTCCAATTTTCTTGAAGAAGAAGAAGAAGAAGAAGAGATTGGATTTATACCCCGCCCTCCACTCCCCAAGGGAGTCTCAGAGTGGCTTACAAACTCCTTTTCCCTTCCCCTCCCCACAACAGACACCCTGTGAGGTAGGTGGGGCTGAGAGAGCTCTTTCCCAAGCTGTCCTTGAGGGAACAGCTGGTACAGAGCTATGGCTTGCCCAAGGTCATCCAGCCAGGTGCAAGTGGAGGAGTGGGGAATCAAACCCGGTTCTCCCAGATTAGAGTCCGCGCACTTAACCACTACACCAAACTGGCTCTACACCAAGATGTCTGGTCCTTCCCATTCTATTGTATCCCTCTATTACTTTGCATTATTCATTCAGGAAAGCCTCCTTATCTCTCCTTGCTCTTCTCTTCTCAGTTGGGTAAATCTTTCCTTTTCACCTTTGCCTTTCACTTTCCTTCTCTCCTCAGCTATTCGTAAAGCCTCATTAGACACTTCGCTTTCTGGGATTTCTTTTTCTGTGGGATGGTGCTGATTGCTGCCTTCTGTACAATGTCATGAACCTCCGTCCATAGTTTTTCAGGCACTCTAGTCCCTTAAACCTACTCTTCACCTCCACTGTATATTCATCAGGGATGTGATCTAGGTCAAACCGGAATAGCCTAGTGGTTTTCCCAACTTTCTTCAATTTAAGCCTGACTTTTGCAATGAGGAGCTCATGATCTGAGCCACAGTCAGCTCCAGGTCTTGTTTTTACTGACTGTATGGAGCTTCTCCATCTTTGACTGCAAATCAATCTGATTTCGATGTTGCCCATCTGGTGATGTCCATGTGTAGAGTTGCCTCTTAGGTTGTTGGAAGAGGGTGTTTGCTATGACCAGCATGTTCTCTTGACAAAACTCTGTTAGCCTCTGCTGAGCTTCGTTTTGTTCTCCAAGGCCAAACTTGTCTGTTATTCTGGTTCTTTTTTTTCTTCCTACTTGTAGCATTTCAGTCTCTTATGATAAGGACATATTTTTTTGGTGTTAGTTCTATGAGGTGTTGTAAGTCTTTATAGAACCGGTCCACTTCAGCCTCTTCTGCATCAGTGGCTGGGGCATAGTCTTGGATTACTGTGATGCTGAATGGTTTGCCTTGGATTTGGACCAAGATCATTCTCTCATTTTTGAGATTATATCCCATTACTGCCTTTCACACTCTCTTGTTGACTATAAAGGCCACACCATTTTTTCCACAGGGTTCTTGGCCACAGCAGTAGGTATAGTGATCCTCTGAGTAAAATTTGCCCATCTCCGTCCACTTTAGTTCACTGATTCCCAAGATGTCGATCTTCAGTCTTGCCATCTCATTTTTGTCCACATCCAGTTTACCTTGATTCATCGATCTTACATTCCAGGTTCCTATGCAGTATTATTCTTTGCAGCATCGGACTTTCCTTTTGTCCATCAGACACATCCACAGCTGAACATCCTTTCAGCTTTGGCCCAGCCACCTCATTTTTTCTGGGGGCCCTCTGCTCTATCCCAGTAGCATATTGGACACCTTCCGAATTGAGGGGCTCATCTTCCAGCATCATATCTTTTAGCCTTTTGTTACTGTCCATTGGGTTTTCTTGGCAAAGATACTGGACTGGGTTTCCATTTCCTTCTCCAGTGGATTGCATTTTGTCTGAGTTCTCTGCTGTGGCCTGTCCATCCTGGGTGGCCCTCCATGGCATAGCCCACAGCCTCATCAAACCATGAAAGCCCCCTTGCTGCATCAAGATAGTTATCCGTGAGAAGGATGAAGTTGTTTAGGAACTCCATGTATGCTGAAACCTCTTCATGAATACAAAATACCATATATGTTGAAACCTCTTCCTTTTCCTTATATATCCTCTAAGGAAGGGACTAGAGAAGTTTTTTTTTTTAAAGAAAGCTGTGGATTCTGAGAACTTGTGTAAACTATCATTACAACACCACAGTATTTTATCAATATTTTAGGGCTGTTATTTAAAGGGGGGGCTCTGGTGCCACTGATAACAACAGTGATGACAACTGAATCCTTCCTTGAAAATCCTCATTATTTAAGCCATCTGTGGAAGAAAATAAACTGATTCCACAACTTTAAAAAGGAGGTCTTAAACTTTTAGTCTGCAGCTCAGTGTCTTAAACTCTGAGCCACCATGGCCCCCCACACAGATTTGTTACTGCCCAATAAATCACTTGATGAACAACAGTTACATATTCCAGAAGGCAACTGTGATATTCAGGCCATAAATTTTCAGTTAGGATAACCAATATGTAAATTGTGATCCTAAGAGTTTACTTTAGGTATGCCAAATATGAGGGATGTCCAGTAGGATTTTTGACTTCCTTGTATGAACCTTTCCCCAGACCAATGCTAGATCACAAACAACTGTTAAAGTTCTCTTTGTTTCAAAACCAGTTTCCAGAGACGCATAGCAATGGTCATTTGAAATATGCAGTTCTCTTCAGGTGTACAGAACTGCATAACTGCATAGTTCATTAGATGCTGGCATTTATGGTTATTAAAAAACAGTTTTATGCTGTATAAGCTACAGCATAATGAGAAACAAATTTTGCCCACCACTCAGAGCAATGCCATGTTACTTTTGAAACATTCAGCAGCATCAGAAAAACAGCATAAGATTGGGCTTTGCTGACATATACTTTGACTTTCACCTAACACTTGAATACTAAGCAGGTGAATACTCAAAAAAAAAAATTCCCCTGTCTCACCAGTTTCTGTTTGTCCTCTGCCCATATTGGCAAATTCTGCTTTACCAGGATTCTTGTTTGACAGACTGTGAAGTTTTAAGTATCTCACAATATAATCCTAAAAACACTTTCCTGGAAGCCCAATTGAACAGACTTGAGTAAGATTCTGAGCAGACCTGCTTAGGATTGGTCTTTCAGTTTGCTGAAGGCCACTGAGCAACTGTTAAGTAGTGCCTGCTACTCTGGAGGAAGGCAATAGAAAGTAATGGCAGAGGTAGAGGGCTTCTAGGTCACATCTGTGCAGGTACCTGGAGACTGAATATCTATAGCAATAACCAGTGATGGTATCAGCAGTGATGCTGTGATTTAATTTTTAATTCTTCTACTAATCCAAAAGCAGCAGACCTCAATGTGTCTGGCATTTTCAAATTAAGGAGACTGTATCATCTCTACCCCATGTATAAAATATGCTTATTGCATGGATGATGCAGCTCAGAGGAGAAAGATGCCATAAATCCCTATGTAACATGATCCTTTCTTTTGCAAGATCTGCCTCCTCTGTCTGTTTTGAAGAGCTGAGTCAGGAGTACAGGAAATTCACATGCTGGCATGTCCTTAATGTGAGTCATCCAGGAATGCAAATATAACAAGCTCAGCAAAATGCCAAAAACTGGTGAAAGTGAAGATTTTATAGTTAACAAAACAACTCCAAATGGCTGGGAGGCTGGGAAGAGACTGTAAAAACAAACCTGATTATTTTAAGAAATAGGATGTTAAATGTTGAAATAGTATTCCATTGTGAAATTTGTTTTTGTCTAAGAAGGCATGTTGACAGATATCAAAAGATGTTCATTGAGTGGTAACAACTATACTGGGAGACATTATTCATAATAAAGAAGGAATCTTCCTCATGTTTTCATAGAAGCATCAAGAGGCCACTGAATTCTAAATGGGAACAATTTGGCTTATACAAAAGCAGTAAAAACAAATGGAACACTTCCAAAAATATCTAACTCATGACTCCCAACATTTTACCAATAGAGATACTTTGATGCATGAATATATAGGTGGGCCCAGGGGTGTGGCCTGGTAGAAATTATTGGGTCAGGTGTCCATGGAGTTTTGGGGGACAGATAGAGAGGGCAGAGAAGGCAAGACAACTGGCTAACTTCATAGTGTTTGTAGAAATGACGCCCTGTATGTATGTAAGTGCTGTCAAATTGCAACTGACTTATGGGGACCCCAGCAATGGTCTTTCAAAGCAAGTGAGAAGCAGAGGTAGTTTGCCATTGCCTTCCTCTGCAGAATCTTCCTTGGTGATTCTGCTTCCAAAGATCAACCCTGCTTAGCTCCTGTGATCCAATGTGGTTGAGCTGTACTATGCTGCCTTCCCTCCCCAGGATATCCCAACCTGATGGAAAAGAAGGAAGGTGGGATTGAGAGACACAGAAGGGGGAGAGAGACCACTTCCAGTGGCGGGTTATCTCAGAGACTCCACAAGGGATGTGGGGATAAATAAGAAAAAATATCTACCACTCCTAACATCCAGCAAAGGGGGGGGGGGACACAAAGAGGGTTGCTAAAGTTGCCAACCTCCAGGGGAGACCATGAAAAAACACTGTATGAAAATACAATATATGAAAAATATATATTTAATGAAAATATAATATGTGTGTGTGTGTAATATTCTGAATGACAGATAAATATGATAACAATGTAGGTATTTCAAAAATCATACAAATTCATAGATAGGCAATCTGATGCACAATCAAACAACAAAGAATAAACACAAAAGAAACAATCCAAAGGTTCTACTATCTATGTGTCTTACTCCTGCAAAGAAGTAATCCAAGAGTATTCTTTCCAGAACTTGCTACTGTAAGGAAGGCGATTCAAAAATCCCGCCACTGCAAAAAAGTGATCCGACGGCTTCCCGGATAATAAGCCATTTTCAGCCTTCTTTCTCAAGAATCTCTCTAACCAAGAAACAAATAAACTCTTACAAAACTCTATTTTCAAATTATATAATATCTATAATAAAAACAACAATTCTTACCAATATTTTGTGTACATCATTCATTGGAACCAATCTCCATCCTTCTAACAAGCATTTTCACTTTCCCCATGGGATTAAGGTTCTTAAAACACTCAGCATACTACAATATATGCAGTCTAGCCAAGTACCCTCAGCTGTCAGCAATCCACAACATTAAGCCTAGTGATTAGTTACATTGTAAATCACTCCACTCAGTTTTATATTTCTAAAGGAGAACAATTACTGTTACAATTTTTATAAAAGTCAAAGAAACAAGCCAAAGTAAACTAAAGAAAACACATTAGATCATTCAACTGGTTCAGCCCATAAGGTTCCACTGTATTAATCTGTAAATAAATTGAGCTTCTAGCTGGAATAGGGCTTTCGGTGCCCCACCCCAGAAAGTTGGGATTGAAAGTTGGGATGGTTCTGTCCACAAACTACCCTTTATTAGGCAGTCCCATGGGTGGCTGAGGAGGACTGGCCAGACCACACTCAAGTAGTCAAAGGTATATCAAAGGCCAAGGGAAAAGAAGACACAGGGTGACATGAAGCCCACTCCTCCCCTTTTGCTGAGGCTCCCATAGAGCATATATACCGCAGGTTAGGAAGGGCACAAATAGGTGTAGAAAAAGGCCTGCATGGTTAACAAACAAAGTAATGGAAGCGGTAAAAGGTAAGAAGGATTCCTTTAAGTGGTGGAAAGCTAGTCTCAGTGAGGCTGATAAAAGGGAACACAGGCTGTGGCAAATAAAATGCAGGTCTGTGATTAGGCAGGCAAAAAGGGAATATGAGGAGCATACTGCAAAAAACATAAAGACCAACAATAAAACTTTCTTCAAATACATTAGAAGCAGGAAACCAGCCAGGGAAACAGTGGGGCCCTTGGATGACCAAGGGGTAAAAGGATTACTGAAGGATGATAGGGAAATGGCTGAGAAGCTGAATGCATTTTTTGCCTCTGTCTTCACTGTGGAACATGAGAAGAGCTTGCCCACTCCAGAACTGCTGATTTCTGGAGTGGTGTTGAAAGACCTGAGTCAGATTGAGGTGACAAGAGAGGAGGTCCGATGACTGATAGACAACTTAAAAACTG
The DNA here is from genome assembly GCA_029233225.1 of Lepidodactylus listeri. NCBI lineage: Eukaryota > Metazoa > Chordata > Lepidosauria > Squamata > Gekkonidae > Lepidodactylus > Lepidodactylus listeri. Next base: position 107,449,672 of record JARCFY010000001.1, on the reverse strand, counting down.
GTAAATCACCAGACCCAGATGGCATACACCCGAGAATTCTGAAAGAACTCAAATGGGAACTTGTGGATATCCTGACAAAGATATGTAATCTTTCATTAAAATCTGCCTCCATTCCTAATGACTGGAAGGTAGCTACTGTCACCCCCATCTTTAAAAAGGGTTCCAGAGGAGATCCGGGAAACTACGGGCCAGTCAGTCTGATGTCAATACTGGGTAAGTTGGTGGAAACTTTATTAAAGAGAGAATTAGTAGGCACATTGATGAACAAAAACAACTGAGGCAGACTCAGCATGGGTTCTGTAAGGGAAAATCTTGTCTCATTAAACTGTTAGTGTTTTTTGAGGGGGTGAACAAACATGTGGACAACCAATAGATGTTGTTTACCTTGACTTCTTGAAAGCTTTTGATAAAGTCCCTCATCAAAGGCTCCTAAGTAAGCTCAATAGTCATGGGATAAGAGGACAAGTCCTCTTGTGAATCAAAAACTGGCTAAGCAATAGGAAACAAAAAGTGAGTATAAATGGGCAATCTTCTCAGTGGAGGGTGGTAAGCAATGGGGTACCACAGAGCGCAGTACTGGGTCAGATGCTTTTTAATTTGTTCATTAATGATTTGCAGTTGGGAGTAAGCAGTGAAGTGGCTAAATTTGCAGATGACACAAAATTGTTTATGGTGGTGAAAACCAGGGAGGATTGTGAGGCGTTCCAAAGGGATGTTGAGGATGGGTGAGTGGGCATCAATGTAGTAAATGGGGTTTAATGTGGCCAAGTGCAAAGTGATCACATTGGGGCCAAAAATCCTAACTATAAATACCCATTGATGGGCTCCGAACTGGCAGAGGCTGAGCAAGAGAGAGATACTGGAGTCATAGTAGATAACACACCAAAAATGTTGAGACAGTGTGTGGCTGCAATAAAAAGGGCCAACGCTATGCTGGGGATTATTAGGAAGGGAACTGAAAACAAATCAGCCAGTATCATAATGCCCCTGTACAAATCGATGGTATGACCACATTTGGAATACTGTGTGCAATTCTGGTCACCACACCTCAGAAAGGATACTATAGCATTAGAAAAAATACAGAAAAGGGCAACTAGAATGATAAAAGGGTTGGAACACTTTCCCTGTGAAGAAAGTTTAAAGCACTTGGGGGTCTTTAGCTTGGAGAAACAATGACTGAGGGGTGACATGATTGAGGTTTACAAGATTATGCATGGGACAGAGCAGGCAGAGAAAGAAGTGCTTTTCTCCCTTTCTCACAATACAAGAACTCATGGGCACTCAAGAAATTGCTGAGCAGTCAGGTTAGAATAGATAAAAGGAAGTACTTCTTCACCCAAAAAGTGATTAACATATGGGATTCACGGACTTCCGGCAAGACTTGCGATAATGGCGGACGCTCTCCTCCGCAACTGCGGGGAGCACGATCCGTACCCGGCAGGAAGAAGGGGCTCTGGACTGGTGCTGAGCCCCCAGAGACCCCAGTGAGGGGGCTCTGCCTGGGGTGGCACGAAGGGGATCTCTCCCTACGGTGGCGACCGAGGGATCAAGATCCCTTTTCATCACCCCCATAGGTTCCCCCACCGTGGGAGCCGTATGGCTGAAAGCGCAAATCCGTGAAGCAGCAGAGAGTGCGAAGCAATGAGGCTGGAACTGACAGTTACGCATGGAGAAAATGTGAGTCTGAAGTAAGAAAAGCAGAACATAGCGGGAAGACGGCGGGAGGAGTGAAACCCACCCCCACCCCCTTTCCGGGACTAGCGTACTTACGAGACTCTTTACGTGGCGTTACTGCAGGAATAAAAGCCCATCCGCCTTGCTAGATGGCAGCATCGCTCACTTGGAGATATAAACTTTAGAAGGACATAAGTGCTGTTTGAAAATTTGCTCCTTTCGTTCATCTTATCTATCTATAAACAAAGAGCGTAGCCTCAACAATGACGGGGAAACCGAAACCTTCCCCCCAACTAGGAAGTACAGCTCCGAGTTCAAAGGTTGATACCACGGAGATGAGTGTGGTGTTCTCCTCGTTATTGCGACCTCTAGTGGACCAAATGACAGCTCTCAACGTTAAGATGGACAAAATGCAGCTAGAACTAAAAGAGTCGAATAAATCCACAGAGAAGCTGCAGCGAGAACTTCTGGAAGTAAAAACTTCAGTAAAAAACCAAGACGCAAGACTACAAAAGGCAGAGAAGGAAAAGGCCTTCCACCACGATCAGCTTTTGAAATTACAAATGGAAAGATCGAACTTTTTCCTAAGACTTCAGAATGTGCCAGAAAACACAGGAGAAGACCTTAAAAATTTGCTAAGTGAAGCACTTGAACCAGTGACAGGCATGAAAGCAGCGGATATAAAAAGCGATATGGATATGGTTTACAGAACCTATCCAGATTATACTAAAAAGAAAAGCCTGCCTGGTGAAATTATGATAAGGTTCTCCAACAAATCTACAAGAGACGTGGTGCTTAGGACCACAAACAAAGCAGCTCTGAAGATCCTGGGAGAAGAAGTAAAAGTGATGAAGGATATCCCATTTGAAATAAGGAAAAGAAGGAAAGCCTATGGAAAATTGACATCTTGGCTCCAGTCTGAGTCTATCATCTATCGTTGGAATACTCCAGAAGGACTATGCTTCAGCATCAAAGATAAGAAGTATAAGATTGACTCTGTTCAACAAGCGAAAAAATTTCTGGAAAAAAGCAAAGAGCAGAAAACTGGGAGAGACTCAGATGGTTCACTGGCCTCGCAAGAAAGCATGTATGGATTTGATAGCTCAAAGAGTGAAGAAGAAGTGTCTGACTCGGAAAAAGGAGCTGCAGCTCCAAAAGTAGTTGAGACTGTTAAGACAAGAAGAGGACGAAAGAAGAAATAGTGATTAAACTGTTTTATTAAGCATTGCACTTATGTATTATAAATTGTTTAATTAACCGTATTTCTCTAGGTGGGCGTGCCTGCCAAATAGTTTTGATATTTTTTATAGTAGCAGTAACAAAGTAATTGAAATTTATCCAAGGTTCTAAATGCTTCATAATTATATTATGTAATAAGGTAGCATTAAGCAAATGATAAAGTACTTTCTGTATAAGGTATATGTAGCTTAGATTGTAGCGTTATAGTTGTAGTTATAGGGAAAAAGCAAAAAAAAAATAAACATATGGAATTCACTGCCACAGGAGGTGATGGTGGCTATAAGCATGGACAGCTTCAAGAGGGAATTTGATAAATTGGAGTTTAACATTGTTAAACTCATCCTTAAATTAATAAAAATTAAGATTTTTTTTGCAAACTACTTGCTCACCACAGGGCTTGTACTCAAACCCTTGTATGACAAGCAGAAGTCTTAATTCACTGAGCTAACTATCTGCTTTTTATGAGATGGAGGCAGACCCAATACCTCCCTCCCACCCACCCTTCCTCCATGGTTCTGCAAAAAGAAAGAAAAGGGAGGGGAAAATCCAAACTCACACATTCTCATGTTCTCTCTGGCTTCTTGGATGATGCTTCGGTGTTAGATCCCTTCCAGTCTGGCTTTCGCCCGGGGTTCGGAACAGAGACTGCTCTGGTTGCTCTGACAGATGACCTCCGGAGACATCTGGATCGGGGTGGCGTGGCGGCTTTGTTGTTGCTTGACCTGTCGGCAGCGTTCGACATGGTCGATCATCAGCTGCTGACCCATCGCCTCGCCGACATGGGGATACAGGGGCTGGCTTTACAGTGGCTTGCTTCCTTTCTCCAAGGTTGGGGACAGAGGGTGGTGCTCGGGGATCAGCAGTCCTGGAGGCATCTGCTGGAATGCGGGGTGCCACAGGGGCTGTCTTGTCCCCGATGCTTTTTAACATCTATATGCGCCCCCTTGCCCAGATGGTACGGAGGGAGGGGTTGAGATGCCACCAGTATGCTGATGACACCCAACTCTACGTGATGTTAGGTGACCAGTCTGGCTCTGGACTGGACGATCTTGACCGGGCATTGCATGCCGTGGCTGGATGGCTTAGGCTGAGTAGGCTGAAGCTGAACCCGGCGAAGACGGAGGTCCTGTGCCTGGGCAAGGGCGGTCCTTGGTTGGGGCTCCCGCTCCCAGCATTTGACGGGGCACCATTGGTGCCTGCGCCGTTGGTGAGGAGTTTGGGAGTGCTCCTGGATCCCTCCTTAAATATGGCGGCCCAGGTAGCAGCCACTGCCACGTCAGCCTTTTTCCATCTGAGGCTGGTGCGGCAGTTGGTTCCCTTCCTGGACCGCACTGACCTGGCTACAGTGATCCATGCAACGGTCACCTCGAGGCTAGACTATTGCAACACTCTCTACATGGGGCTGCCCTTGTAGCTGATCTGGAGACTGCAGCTGGTGCAGAACGCTGCAGCGAGGCTGCTGATGGGCCTCCCGAGACGGGAGCACATCCGGCCTGCACTGGCGGTGCTGCACTGGCTGCCAATAGTGTACCGAATCCGCTTCAAGGTGCTGGTGCTTGCCTTTAAAGCCCTAAATGGCCTACCTGAGGGACCGCCTTTCCCCATACATACCCCAGAGAGCACTATGGTCTGGGGCCCAACATTGGCTGACTATACCTGTCCCCAGAGAAACTAGGCTCACTACCACGAGGGGGAGGGCTTTTTCAGTGGTGGCCCCGACCTGGTGGAATGAGCTCCCAGAGGAGATCAGGGCCCCGTGGGACTTGGTGCAGTTTCGCAGGGCCTGCAAGATGGAGCTCTTCCGCCAGGCATATGAGTAAGGGCCGCCACTCCTGCCTCCCCCCCCATCTCCGATGTATATCTATTAATACCTGACCGCCAACTGTGTCAGTTGCCGCTAGGAAAAGGGCACTGGTGTGATCAGACTGTTGCCATCTGAGTTTGTATTGACTGCTGAGCACTTTAAATTGTTAAATTGTTTTAATGAAATGTTTTATATTGTTTTAATATTATGTTTATGGAATCCTGGTGTACCAGGTCTTGTACGCCGCTCTGAGCCTGCGAACGCGGGGAGAGCGGCTTAGAAATTGATTAATTAATTAATTAATTAATTAAATATTAAAAGTTTGCCTAAATCGGAGGACACATCCTCTTTTGTCTTTGGAGAAGGAGGGAAAGAAAACAGAACAGAAATAGGGGTGGGGTGACAGACAGAGATCAGTGAAACCATGTCAAGTAGTCTGCTTATTGTTCACTGTGAATTGGTAGTGAAAGAGCAAAAGTTCTGGCACAAAACCACATCCAGATAATCCAAGGCAATGCCATGGTAACTGCAGAGTTAGCCCCGAATGTCCATAAAACAATGCAGAAAGTCCCAAGGAAACTGATGCACAAGGAGAGTGGGAATGGCATGCAGTGCAGAAGGATATTTCCATTTTGACGTGGCTATGGTAAAACTGTGAGGGAAAAGATGAGTGCAGAATCTCCCTTGGTAATTTTGGACCAGTCACACACTTTCAGCCTAACCTATCTCACAGGGTTGCTGTGCAGATAAAAAGGAGAAGAGAAGCTGCTTTGGTCTCCACTGTGGAGAAAAACTGAAGTTTTCCTAGGTAAAGATTGAAGGGGGGGAAGGACAGATAAAGGAGCAGATAAAGTTAGGCTGGCTGTTGGGTGGGAAGGAGATAGTATTGCCAAATCTAGGTTGTGAAATCCCTGGATATTTGAGGGGCGGACCCTGGAGATGGGGCCGACTGAGAAGGGGAAGGATATCAGAAAGCTAGAATGACATAGACTCCACCTTCCAAAGCAGTTGTTCCCTCCAGAGCAACTAGCACTGCCAACCTCCAGGTGAGGGCTGGAGATCACCAGGATTATAACTGATCTCCAGATGACAAAAATCAGTTCCCCTGGAGAAAATGGCTGCTTTGGAGAATGGACTCTATGACATTATACCTTGCTGAGGTTGCTTCCCTCTCCAAACCTCACTCTCCCTAGGCTCCCCCCCCCCAAAGGCTGCGGTCACATGGGCCCTTTAAATCCAGGAGCCCTCCCGGATTTAAAGGGGCCGCATTTTTCTACCGTGGGTTGGGATGTCTACACATCCCAACCCCTGCAGCAGCAGAAGCAGCGGCCGCAGCAGAAGCAGCTGCGGCGAAAGCTGCGGCGGCTGCATTAGAGGTGGCGGCAGCGGCGGCCGCGGTGGCAGAGGCGGCGACAGAGGCAGCCGTGGAAGCGGCGGCAAAGGTAAGTTTGGGCTTCCCCCCCCCCTTTTACACTTGGGCGCTTGACTGCCCAAGCGCCCAAGTGTAAAAGGGGGGGGGGGAAATGGCCGACGGGACCATCTGGACAGCTTCGCTCTCACAATGATTGCGAGAGAGGGCTGGCCAGATGGCTAAAATGCGAGTTCCTCCCGCAACACCCGGGAAAACTGTTGATTTTCCCGGGGTTGGAAAATGCGGGAGCAACCTGCATTTAAGCCCGCTTCGACGCAGGACTTTCTGCGGCTGTTGTGGACGGCCCCTTTAAATGCGGGAGGAAATAGCCCTTCCTCCCGCATTTAAGGGCCGTGTGACAGCAGTCAAGGTAACTTCTGTGGTGATGGAACATGCATTGTCAACAACTTACAACCTCTACTGGATAATGACAGTTCTCTTTCACAAGTATTGGGGGGCAAACCTTTTCTTGCATACAGATAGCCCCCCAGTCTCAAACAACTCCTCACCCACAACAATGAAACACCTAATTTGAACATGGTCACTGGGACCAGAGCTTGCAATAAACCCGGATGCTAAGTTTGCTGCCACATACACCCAGACAACACAATCACTGGATGTAACATCAACTACACCATCAAGGACTCATTCACTTGCTCATCTTCTAACACCATTAAACACCATATGCCATTAAACATCAACAATGCCCTTCGGTTCTCTACACAGGACAAACAGGACAACCCTATGCCAAAGGATGAAAGGACACAAATCTGACATCAGGAATCACAAGACTGAGAAACCTGTAGGAGAACACTTCAGCCTTCCAGGACACTCAGTGGGTGACCTCAAAGTAAATGTGTTATTACAAAGGAACTTCAGGAACAGAATGGAAAGGGGAACTGCTGAATTACAAGTTATTACAACACTTGGAACAAAAACCTTCCCAGGACTCAACAGAGATATTGATTTCTTACCCCATTACATATGCTAACTCACTCAGTCCTCACATTTGTATCCTCAACCAGAAGGACTACACATCCTCTGTATTTTAATGTATTTCTTATTCAGAATAGTATATTAGAATACTGAATGTAATGCAAGGAATATTGTGATGTTTTGCTGCATCCACCTCAAAGAAGAAGAAAAAATGTTGTTAAGTGACCTCCATGCTTGAGTGGAGAGAATGGAGAGAATCAGTTTAATTCCCACAGTTAGAAAAGATACCTTTACACGTTTATCTGCTATTCTGATGTATTTACTGGGTTACAACTGTTGACCTTATAACCTTAGTTTGTTATTTAGTTTTGTCTTTGCACATCTTCATCATGTTACATGTTAATTTGCTGTTCAGCCCCTGTCTATAAATTTGAACTTTACCTACCATTGCAATGTATTTGAAAAAGTGTGCATACACATGAAAGCTCATACCTTGGGTAAAACTTTGTTGGACTTAAAGGTGTCACTGGGCTCTAAATTTGTTCTTATGTAAATAGTGTTACTGTACCTTTAAGGAATACTTTCTGGTTTTCTGCTGTGGTCATCAATCATAACTTGGGGCAGTGTGCTGTAGACCTTGGCTGTAAGTTATTTTGTTAGCAGTGTGCTGTAGCACACATAAGTTAGCAGTGTGCTGTAGACCTTGGCTGTAAGTTATTTTGCTCTTTTTTATCCTTGTGGCTTCAACTTTTGTTCTCTGGTATAGTTAGGCTGAGTACAGACTGGCAGTCTCGGCCGCTCTGCCTCCGCTTCAAAAGCGGAGGCAGAGTGGCCGTTCAGACGGCCGCATCTGCCCCAAGGAGGCGGCCCGGACGCATTGCGTCCGGCGCCGCGCTCCTCCTGCAGCAGCCGAACACCACTTCAAAGTGGTGCTTGGCTGCTGCGGTGCGCGGTCCACCCGCTGGAGCGGGTGTGAACGCCAGCTGGGAGGGGGAGCCACGCGGCGTCAGCACGCCGCCGTAGGAGGCCACCCGCAGTCTGAATGCTGTGGGCGGCTTCCTTCCGGCGGCATGCGAACGCCGTGCCACAGGGGAAATTCCCCCCGCCTTAGTCTGCCACGCCGCAGAGGCGCGGCAGACTACCAGTCTGTCTTCAGCCTTAGTTTAGACTTCATGTTATCTTACTTAACACCTTTCTGATTCCTCATTGTAGTCATTTTTGCTTCCTTCCCAGTTGCTACTTTTCCCAGCACACTTGTCTCATTACAATCCTCATGGCTGAATTAAGGCTGTTCCTCACTTGTGCCATTAAAATTAGTCTAAAAGACTGTATCTATTTACAAATTTGTACTAATAATTCATTATATAAAATCTCTCCATGTTGTGTCTGTCATCCTGTGACTACTGTTATTCATGTGCTACTGTGTATTTTAGGAGTTTTTCTGTATACATTTGCAAACATTTAGGGCAAACATCTGTACTAGGAGGAAAAAAACTGCCCACAGCACATGGTAAATGATTCTCACAAATGGTTTAGAGCATCACGTTTGTAACGCAGATCAGTTAAACAGGCCAGCACCGTAATCCTATGCAGAGTTACTCTAATCTGGAGTAGTTTTACATTGGATTGCATTTCAAAACATATACACCACTCTTCAATTGGAGTCTCATGGAGTGTCCCCATTTTTGGTTTGCCCTCTCATTGTAAGTTGCCTTCATTGTACATTGTGTTCATCACTTCAACATGGACAAATCTGTTCAAGGAAAAAGAAAAAAAAAGAGGTTTTTTTTTAAAACTAGAAAACAGGCCATTTTTTTAAAAAAAAATTATATGCCTACTCTTCTCCTGAGCATCTCAGCACCCAAAGCAGATAAAAACATCAGCTATTTTAAAATCAACCCATTTTGTCCTTGCTGATGACAACACTGGTGTAATTGTGGAGGAGTCATTCATTCATTCATTCAATTTATACTCCGCCCTCCCCAACAAAGTAGGCTCAGGGGAGGGTCAGTTAGAAAACACTGCCTGAGATCTGAGAACAGCGACATACATTAACCTTTATTTTATTTACAGCCCATCTTTCTCACTGAGACCCAAGGTAGATTACAAAATATATAAAACAATTCAGCCAGGCAGCATATGACATACAATTAAGAATGCAATAGGATTAATTCTACAGAACTGGAAAACCGTAGTAACAAAAAACTATTTAAGGCATCATATTCCATAATGCAGAAAGTGGGTACAAAGTAGAAGACAATACAGTGCAAGCAAAGTGATACATATAATAACAGTGACAGACTACAACACTATTCACTTTTAAATGCAACCACCTGATTTATTCCATTATACTATAGTTCTAATTTCTTAGTAAATGAATAACTATGATTGAATTTAGGTTGTTTCTAAGCATGATTACTTGGATGTAAGCCCCATTAAAACATTCCTTGAAGTGTATTTCAGATCCCTTTCTCCTAACCCAAGGATATGAAATCTAATTTTGTTGTCAGTTAAAAAATGTGCAATTTTAGAAAAAATATATAATAAAATTATCTTACTCATCCTTTTCAGCCTGCTGAACAAACATAAAAAAGACTTTGTTGTTCTAAACATCCTGGTAATATTCCTCTGGTTAGCCTAGGAGATCTTTTTACACATTAAGGACAAAGATGACCATTGTAAATTGTCCATTTTCTTAAATGCTACTGTTTGAGATAGGGCAGCTGTAATTGAGCAAATATGGACTTGAAATTTCTAAAAAGCACTGATAAGGAAAGAATAACAAAGGCTTATTTTTGTCAAGATGACCTTGTATTTTTTAAAAAATGCATACAGGACATTTTAGCAAGGTCCTGCATCCAGCTTCAGTCTTGTGACCTCTGTTTCCTTCTCACCATTTACCCCTGACCTTTAACCATTTAAGTCTCACAAACAGATCAAGCACACCAAAAAGCTCCAATGAAACTTTTCTCAGAGAACATCAGTTCTTGCCCTGGTTTTTATTTTATTTTATTCAATCTATATCCTGTCCTACCCTGCAAGTGGGCTTCGAGTGGCTTAGGCTTACAACATTGATAAGACAATAAATAATAATTCAACAATAAATAATAATTAATAAAAGCCTCAATAATTCCAGTTAAAAATTTCTGATAGCAGCATAACAATTATTAACTATTGCGCCTACTGCAATGATGTCAGGGAGGGCACATTCTTTTAAGTGACCAACGTTAGCCAACACTGATGCCAAGGTGGTATAGGCAGCACCCTAAGGCAGGTAAGGCGAGCTGAGCAGATTGATCAAGCTGAGCAGGGAAGGCCAGTGACACTTTGACATCCACTGCCTCAGTCAAAGGCCTGGCGGAACAGCTCAGTTTTGCAGGCCCTGTAGAACTGTAATAAATCCCACAGGGCCCTAATCTCAACTGGAAGCATATTCCACCAGGCAGGGGCCAGGCCTGAAAAGGCCCTGGTCCTGGTTGAAGCAAGGCAGACATCCTTCGAGCCAGGGACTGCTAAACAGTGCTACTCAGAAGAGCATAAAGCTCTTTGGGGGCACATATGGGGAGAGTTGGTCCTGTAGGTATGCTGGTCTCTGGTTGCATAGGGCCTTGAAGGTTAACACCATGACCTTGAATCTGATTTGGTACTCAACTGGCAACCAGTGGAATTCATGCAGCACTGTTTGAATGTGCATCCACATAGATGTACAAGCCAGAAGGCATGCCACTGCATTTTGTACCAGCTGAAGTTTCCAGGTCAGACTCATGGGTAGGCCCACGTAGAGCGAGTTACAGTAATCTATGGGTCACTGTTGTGAGGTCATGGGGGAAGAGATAAGGAACCAGCTGCCTGACCAGTGGTAAATGGTAGAAGGCTGATCTGGCAGCATTGGTGACCTGGATCTCCATATTTATTGATTCGATTTGATTTATATCCTGCCCTACCCCACAAATGGGTTTAAGGCAGCTCACAACATATAATATACAATTTGAAAGATTAAAACATAATACTATAAAGTTAAAATTCAGTTCTGCACAATGTTATGAGCAATGCTCCCTATAAGCTATTGAGTCCTGTGAGCAAAAATTCTACTTTGTGAGCTACTGGCATTAAAGTGGTGAGCACGTGATTTGGCTACTGCATAAATTAGTTTGCTCTGGAGCCATCCTTCCTGAGCTAAGACAAAAATGTGTGAGCCAGAGGCTAAAAAACTGAGCTAGCTCACATCAGCTCAGCTTAGAGGGAACACTGGTCACAAGATGGCAACAACATAAAGTGCTTTACGAGATCTTCCATTCAGCTTCAATGATTCTCTGATCTGAAAGGTCCTGGGATGGTAATGGACAAAACTGAACAAAGTCAGATTCAAAACTGCCACCTTCAAAACAACATATGAAGGAAACATATGAAGGAACATATGGGGAAAGGCAGTCCCTATAAAACTTGTGTTCTATTATTTTAAACATTTGTAATATGGTAAAATCTAAATTATATCATCTAAGGTAGTACAGGGTGCAGTAGTTTTTGGTCTCTCCCCCACCCCCCTTAGATATTGGATATATTCACAGTTTTGCTTGCAGAAATGTAACAGTGCAATTCTATTTTTCTTTTACTGTAAGTCACATTGAATAGACCTGAGTATGAGTAGAACTGCCTAGCATTGCTTTCTAAGGCATTTGTAATTCTAAATTCCATTAATATGCTGAATAGCACAATTTTATATGCTAAGTTATAAATGATGCATTGTATGTTGTTAAGCATTAAAATAAATTGACATTTGAAAAGAAAGAACATATTACTTATGCTTAATTTTTCTCAATATGTCTTGTAAAAATAAAATAGGAAAAATATTTTTCAATGGCTTCAAAATTTTGAGAAATCTTCTATGAGAAATCTTATGAAAGAGAGTCCTAGGATCCAACACAATACATTTAGGTTTAAGTGACTACATTTTACAAGGCCTTCCCATGAACACTGTAAATGTCATATGTCATGAGCATCTTTTAAGAAAAAAATGAGAGGGTTTGTCAATCCAAGTAAACATAGGTAGACCATTGTGCAATTTTTATTTGAAAAAAAAATGAAAACATTGGCATTTCACTAGGTTTACATGTTTCTGCCACTAGCTACAAAGAATTTAGTTGTGTCCACATGAAAGTTTTAGTGAACATTAATGGAGAATGTGGTATTTAAGGTGAAACTTATAGGGTAGAAGGCCTACAGGTCAGACTGAAAGTTGTTGTATAAGGCTACATCCTTCAGCTAGGGTGAAATTAACAGTTTTGAGCAGGCAAAATATATGCTTAAGAGGATAATGAATGAAGTCCAGTGTCATATATTTGCCTCAGCAGCTGTCTTCTTTCATACAACATAGCCACTTTTGCTGAAAGTGCTTTACCAGATATGTTGCCATTAGATATATAGGATACTTATAAAACTGTTTATTACTAGAAACTGGATATTAAGGGAACCATTAATTAGGATATTTAATCCTTAAATTGGCAGTGTGAACATTTTTAGAATAGATGTGTGCATATTAAAACTTCATTAATAACAGCTACAAGAAAGTAGCATAAAAGTCAAGAATGATTTAACATGCTCTGAATTTAATGCCAGATATGGTGACTACTTTGTTAGTTCAGACCAAAGAAGGATGAAAAAAACCCAAATAGAGTGTTATCTACTTAGAAATGCAGTACATTACTTAGACCCACTCTAATTACTTGATGACTTGTGACTAAATGTGTAAATGGTTGGAACTGACATGATGCTTGACATCTGATGGCCATACTCATTAGGGAAAAGTCTCATTCTACACAAGAATAGTCACATAATATATATTGCCATAGTACACTGTGGTCTCTTTGGATTAACAAAAAAGAACCATTGCCCTGTGGATAAATTGCCAGGAAGAGCATGCAAAATGAGATTGGCCTGTAGAAAATGATATTTATGTCCACCACCCCCATCATCAGCATTATGAACACTCCAATCCCTCAAGATTTATCTGTGGAGTCTGATGATAATGGTGCACCATGAATCACCAAGGCATAGTTGGACTTTTATGCCCAGCAAGCCTTCCTAGACACAGAGCTCTAAGAAGGTTCCTTAAATGAAGGTACCTCATTTTGAGATATGCAGGCCTCTTTCAGGAAAATCCACCCTAAAAAGCAACTTCATGTCAGCAACAGCAGAAGGTTTCTTGTTCCCAGTTAGTGCTGCCATTCCCTTTAACAATGGCCCATCATTCTACATATCAGATATTGCTGATTAAAAGCCACCAATAGCTTTAATGCTTGACTATTTGAAATTGCTCAGGGACCCTGGATGCCATTCTCAACTCTGAGGATTCCTAGAGGCTGCCATTTTAATTTGGGTGGCTGGTTGGCATGACAGATATCAATACTCCTTCTGTTATGGCATTATTTCAACAGTCCACAGGTGTTAGAACATTACAGCTTCAAGCTTCATAATTCTTCCTCTCAAGCCAGCAGAACCTTTGGTGGAGGAGGATCACACAGGAAACATGCCAGTCTTTGGCCTCTTCTTTCATCTGGCTCAGGTCTTTTCTGCACGCATCTGTTCCCCCGCAGTTTGTCCATGGCCACATGGGAAGCAGAATCTCCCTCCACGTTGCACACCGCTGTCACTGTCCTCCTGCATCGCGGGTCTTTCCAGATTCTGCATTGTTTTATGGCCATTCAGAGGTGACTTTACAGTCATCACAGCATTACCCCAAGGCATATGAAAGTGGTTTGTCCCCGGACCTTTTTGCTCTTCAGCTTCCAATTCAGAGGGAATAATAAGCAGGCTACTTAATGCTTATTAATTTTCACCTAGCACACAACTTGGAGGGCACATAGAGGGGCAGCCTGGGGAGGTCCTCTGGGAGTTTGATACTTCTAGCTTGGGGGGGGGGGCTTTGACACACTCCTCCCCCTCTGCACCTTGGACCCTAGAGAGGGATCTTTTCCCTTCCCCAAAGCCAATCTGCACACAATTTGAAGGAGTATTTATTAAAAGGAATGACAGGATTGCCCATTGGAAGAAATGGGAGAGGCTTGAAGGCCCTTTTTTTAAAAAATAAAATCCTTGGGATGCCACCTCTCCCAACAGAACAGCCAGCCAGCGGCCAATCTTGCATCCCTCTGTGTGTTGTCCATGCCTGGAGTAGCCCAGTGGCAGCTAGCCAAAGGGGGTGGGAGAGCGGAGCAGAGAGGAGAGAAAGGGGAGGATGCAGTGTGCCTCATCCCTTGCTTATGTACTTGGCTAAATTGGTGGCAATTGGACACCCCCTCCACAAGTCGCAAGTGACATTAATCACAATTAAACAAAAAAAAATGCAGGTTTGGCAGAATGCATACACAAAAATAAACTGGGGAAAAAAGAATAGTGCAGAAGGCAGGGACACAAAATGTGAAGTTAACCTTAAAGGCTTGACTGCTCGGATTCTCTGGAGTAAGCTACAGGGAGCTGTTAGTGCAGAATCACCCCCAATTATTTATTTATTTATTTATTTATTTATTCGAATTTATATCCCGCCCTCCCTGCAAGCGGGCTCAGGGCGGCTTACACGGGCCAAGGCCAAATCAATACATTAAAACCTATAAAATCAGTTAAAACACATTCAAGATAAATACAGTTAGTACATATTAAAAGCTTCCACAAATATAGCATCTGATGGCAACCCAATGGCAGGTCCGCCCCCCCCCCCCTTTGCCAGGGCCATGCTGGACCAGGGTTACATCACAAATTAGACTATTTGATGTATATAAAACTTTACCATTTGTGTCTTGTTCATCATCACAGTGACATTACAATATATTTCACTGTTAATGCCATTTGACATGTCAGAAATGGACTTTTCATGCATGAAGACTTATGAAATAGTTGCTTACTTTAAGTATATATTTCTTTAAATGGCTCTTTTCCCTTCCATCCTTTAATACTAATCTCAGTTATCATCTTATAAAGTATCCCGTGTACTCTAATTGACCCAAAATATTTGGTTTATTCTGTTTCTAGCATTATTATGACATTGAAATATGATTAATAAAACCAAGAGCCTGGGATATTTCAGCATAAGAAAACAAAGAAAAATATTTTGGGTTTTAAATATGTTTCACTTTTATATCTTGTGGTTTCTTTGAATACCCTAAAGCACAAATTGACCTTGGACAATCTTGCTGCATGTCTTCAGATATCAAACCAACAGCTGTATTATATCTCTCTCTTTTTCATTTTTACCTCTTCTCTCCCACCATCATAATAAAAAGAAGTCATATTAATAGGAAAACACCAAAGAAAGCCCGGAAAAATGGCTTTCAGAGTCCCTTCAAAGGCCACTATGTTGGACCTCTTGTCCAGTAGCAAAGCCATCTGTCATAAGGGTCAAAGGAATCAGAAAAGATAGATGAGTTCTAGAGCATGCTTTCATATTACTGGGTAGCAAATCCAAAAATAATCCTTCTAGGCACAGGGCCTTTTATTTTTTTTTTCTCCAGTGTTTTTGGGGCTGAGTGTTTGAACAGCCAGGTGCCAAAGCAAAATATAAAGCAAAAACTCCTCTCCTTTTGTATTGCTAATTCTGCCTACAACTTCGCTTTCCTGTATCCTCCTGACACTCTCCCCACAATACCCATGAAACACATGCCCTCACATTTACATACTGACCTTTGAAAATGTCCTAGGATTGATCAGTACTGTCCAAGGCCCCAGTTCAGGAAAGAATGTTCCACTGATTCTAGATGCCAGCCTTCAGGTGGGATCTGGGGATCCCCCAGAATTACAGCCCATCTCCAGACTACAAAGATCAGTTCCCCTGGGGAAAATGGATGGTTTGGAGGGTGGACTCTATAGCATTGTACCCCACTGAGGTCCTTGTCTTCCCTGGGCTCCATCCCCAATTCCCCAGGAGTTTCCCTAGCCACCTGCCAGTGGCTAAGGGGGACCTGGCAATTCTAGTACTCACAGTGGGAGTTTATACTTTCTCCAACAGTTGTTCTCATTGCCAGTGATAGCATTGCTTCAGATATCTGCTCCGAAGAGTCCCAGGGGTCATTTTGTAGAAAAAGAGGTGCAGGAGCTCATTAGCATAACTCATTAGCATCACTTATTTGCATATGCCACACACCCTGACAAAGGGCATGCATGCAAGCATGCCTGGGTTCCCTGCCTGATCTCCAGGTGCCCCATGGCTGCAACTTGTGTGATGTTCTGCTGGTAGGCCTGCTGTTAATGAAAGAAAAGATTTTTTATGGAAGCCATGGTATGAATCCCATACTATTCGTATATGTTTGGGTGTAACATATAGTACACACACATATGCACATGTGTGTATATAGTTTATAACATATACATATATAGTTTGTTACATAATAAACCACATATACAAAGGATTCTGTTACACCAATGGCAAACTTCTATTCTTTTGAACAAAGTGCTGTTGCATGGCCTGCACCTCCCATGGAGATACCCCAACACCCTCTGGTCTTCTGATGCCAGAGGTGTGGAAAGAAACTGCACACAAGATGTTTTAGCCTTAAAATGCCATAAGTGCAGGGAAAAGCATCTTGTGATACTGAAGCTTGGTTTCTTTATAAAAAGAATGAACTATTAAACCACTCCCAGAAGGGAGAAATCTGTTGTTGTTGTTTTTTAAATACACGGGGAACGTATCAATAAAGGTTTTTTTGAACCTCTGTAGCTCCTTAGCCCTTAGGGTTGCCAGCCCTAGCTTGGAAAATTCCTGGAGATTTGGGGGAGTTGCCTGGGGAGGGTGGAGATCTCAGCAGGAATGTGATGCCCTAGAATCTGCCTTTCAAAGCTATCATTTCCTTTAGGGAACTGATTTCTGTGGTCTGGAGGTCACTGTAACTCTGGGAGAAAACAGGCCTTACCTAGAAGCTGGCAACCCCACCTTTTGGGCAGATTTGCAGACTAATTGACAAAGCCTTTTAATTGTTTTCTACAAACACAGTTCCTGGATAATGCTGGGCTATAGAACAGTAGGTTACCTAACATAAGGTAAAATGTTTATTTTTCTATCAGTGCTAGGGGTTGCATTCAGATATTCTGCCGCTGAAGTTCAACTCAAAATTAGCTATATTGGGTCAGCTCAGGACCATCTGAAATGACCAAAACGTTCCCAAAATTCCAGGGAAGACCTGGCCTCCAAACTCTGAAGGCTGGATCTATTGCCCATTGAAAATAGTGGACCTTTAACCAGTTTAAAAACTGGTTCCCTGGATCATTTGGACCATGGTGGATTTGCCCTTTAAAGGGAATTTTTTAAAGTAGGTGATATATTTCACTTCTAAAGTTTAGATGACAGGTCTACTGCCTATTATTTTCCATAAATGGCTCTTTGAAATTTAAAGGGACATTATTTTGAATGGGCTGTAGAACTGACCTCCAGACACTGGCAACCAGCTCTACCACCAATTGAAAATAATGGCCCTTTAAAAAGGCATATGCACTGTGTACTACTTGGGGATCAGTGCACACTTCCTCAGTTTCCTTCTCCCCTTCTCTCTATTCCTGCTGCCTCTGAGCGGCAGGGGAGCTGGAGAGGCACAAAAAACATCATTTTTATTTCAGGGTTTTTTTTTAAGAGGGTGGAATCACAATGTTGTACACAAATATTCTTCCATGGATAAGAAGATTTGCTATCTGTTCATAAATGTAATTTGTGTATCTGATTTTGTACCTGGGAATAGTTCTTTATTGATAACATCAGAAAATCAGAACATGAGGTGATACAAATTAGCATGTTCCTATTTGAACTTGTGATTCTGTGCCAGTTTACATTCATTTAGAATTAGATTCCTCATTTCTAAATTTACATTTTACAGTTCTCAAGCTTAAGCCAGCAGATTGACAAAATGTGTAGTTATGACATCACAGCATTCCATTAAGATTATCCTTAAATGATCTAGGCTTTTTATGTTCCCATGGTGATTCTGTTTTTTTAAGTACTTGTCTAAAACAGACTTTTATTACATTCTTCAGTTCTGCTATAAATTTATGTACTGGATTACTTTAAAAACAAGTTTGATGGGTAATGAATCAAAGTTTGTGTTGCTAAGGTTAAACACTTAAGAAGCTACGTTTTCTTCTTTACTTACAATTAATTGGTTTGGTTTCTGAGTTGAGGGGAACAAAGAGCTAAAAACAAACAAACATGGAGGTTGCTCTCATGCAGATAGTAGGCAGGGAGGGTTAATCTTAGTGTGAATCCCAACATCCACACATTTGGTACACGAAGAGTGAATACATTTACCACAAGGTGCATATGGTCAAATAAAAAGTCAGTAATCTATGTGAATTAAGTGTCGTTAAGTCACTTTCAATTTATGGCAACCTGATGAATGAATTAACTCCCAAATATCCAATGGTTAACAGCCTTGCTTAGGTTTTGCAAACTGAGGGCCGTGGCTTCCTCGAATCAATCCATTTCATGTTGGGTTTGCCTTTTTTCCCTAGCATTATTGTCTTTTCCAGAGACTCTTGTCTTCTCATAATGTGATCAAGTACGATAGTTTGGTCATTTTAGCTTCTAGGGAGAGTTCAGGCTTAATTTGACATAGAACCCATTTATTTGTCTTTTGGGTATCTGTAAAACTCTCTTCCAACACCATGTTTCAAATTAATCAATTTCCTTCCTGTCAGTTTTCTTCATTGTCCAACTTTCACACTCATACATAGTAATGAGGAATAATATAACGATGAGTTATCTTGATCTTGCTTGCCAGTGACACATCCTTACACTGAAGGATCTTTCCTAGCTCCTTAAAGGCTGCCCCTTCCCAGTCTCAGTCTCCTTCCAGTTTGGTGTAGTGGCTAAGAGTGGAGGACTCTAATCAAGAGAAGTGGGTTTGATTCCCCACTCTTTCACATAAAGCCAGCTGGGTGACCTTGGGTTAGCTGCAGTTCTCTTGGAACTCTCTCAGCCTCACCTACCTCACAGGGTGTCTGTTGTGGGAAGGGAACATGATTGTAAGTCACTCTGAGACTCCTTCAGGTATTGAAGGGCAGGGTATAAAACCAACTCTTCTTCTCCTTCTTGGTTGCAATCCCCCTTTTGGTTGATGATTGAGCCAAAGAATAGAAAATCTGGAACAATTTCCATTTCTTCATTGTCAACCTTAAAGTTGTGTATTTCATCAGTAGTCACTTACTTTTCAGCTGCAATCCTATTTGTAACTTTCTGCTTTAGTCTTCATTGGTAGTCATTTCAAGCGATGTGGTGACATCTGCATATAAGAACATAAGAGAAGCCATGTTGGATCAGGCCAATGGCCCATCCAGTCCAACACCCTGTGTCACACAGTGGCCAAAACCCAGATGCCATTAGGAGTCCACCAGCAGGGCCAGAACCCCAGAAGCCCTCCCACAGTTGCCCCTCAAGCACCAAGAATACAGAGCATCACTGCCCCAGACAGACTGAGCCCACTAGTTGGAAATGGCAGGGTATAAATTTAATAACAACAACAACAACAACTTTCATGTATATGAATGTATTTCTTCAGATACATTGAAAGAAAGTCACCAGCCATTGCAAATCGGTAGCAGGTGAAGAGGATGTTACCAGGAAGGGCCAGTTAGAGCTAAAATTAGATTAAGGCAATTGATAAAATGTGTGAATAGCAGCAAACATAGCTAAAATTGGATTAAGGTAAAACTTTTGAATAGTGGCAGATTAGCATACAGCATAATAAAAGTTTACAAACAGATGTGAGAACTGAATGACATTAGCACATGTAGTAAGATAAGAAACCTGTATCTCTGTTAAACCCTGGAGGTTCCATTGTCCTGAATGTTGTAACTCAGCAATCTCCCATTCTGGTCTGTTCCTGAAATTCTTTTGCAACAAAACAGCTACTTTGAGGTCCCCCATTGAGTATTCTGGAAGGTTGAAGTGTTCTACAGGTTTCTCAGTTTGGTGATTCTTGATGCCAGATTTGTGTCCATTTATCCTTTGGCATAGGGTTTGACCTGTTTACCCTATGTAGAAAACTTAAGGGCATTGTTTGCATTTAATGGCATATGCAATGCTAGAGGATGAGCCAGTGAATGAGTGTCAGATGGAGTTGATATTGTTAGGTCCAGTGATTGTGTTGTCTGGGTGTATGTGGCAGTGAAGTTGGCGTCTGGGTTTATTACAAGCTCTAGTACCAGTGTCCATGTTAAAATTAGATGTTGTATTATTATGAGTGAGGAGTTAAGATTGGTGGGCTTGTCTGTGAACAAGAAAGGGTTTACCCCCAATACTTGTGAAAGCAAACGTTCCTTATTCAGTAGACATTGTAAGTCACTGATGATGTGTTGAACTGTTTTGAGCTGAGAGCTGTATGTGATCACTAGTGGTGTTCTGTTATTGTCTCTTCTGAGCCAGTCTTGCAACAGGTTTTCTCTGGGTACCATTCTGGCTTTATTAATATGTTTCTTGACTTGATCAGGTAGATATTTTAGTTCCAAAATAGTTTATTGTGGATCCCTCAGGTGAGAATCTCTGTTTGTGGGATTGGAGCAGTTGTGGCTATAGCATAGAACCTGGCTGGGGATGACTGCCTGGAGCTGGCGAAGTTGCGCCCAGAGATAGAGAAGACAAGCCATCCAGAAGGAGTAGGAGGTCGGGTGTGGTGAAGTAACCCCCCCTCCCCTGGTCAGATGTCTGATGCCCCTGCTGCCCTGAGGAAACAAGTCCCAAGGTGGCTGAGCTTCTTCATAGCGACAGCGGGGGGAGGGGGGTGTCTGCAGACTCGTGCAACAAATGTATCACAAGTATAAGAGATGTGTGAGTGGGTAGGAGTTTAGGAAGCATTGTTCTGAGTCAGCCATAAAGATGTTAGCATACTGTAGGGCTATGCGAGTGCCCGTGGCTGTACCACTGATCTGAAGGAACAAGTTTCAGACACAGCAAAGGAACCTTGACAAGGTACCTTTTATCTTCTACAAAAATGCATAAACCTGATAACCCAAGAAACCCATTGTCTCAGGAATACGCACTGTGGAGGTATCAGGATACATGGACTGCATCCTAAGACCCTAGGCAAGCAACACTCCTAGTTATGTGCACAACAACACAGATTTTCTGAAGAAAATACAATCTTTGAACAACCTTCCAGAGCAGGGGTATAAAACATAGCCCGTGGGCCCATCCAGGGCTTTTATCCAACCCACAAGCAACTGGTGTTGTTTTCAGCCCATGAAGGAAAAGGGGTCGCAGGAGGACAAAAAGCACCCCTTGGAAGTTTGGGAAAGAGGCTCCCTGTCAGGCTTTCCCCTCATCCCCACCACTTGTATGGCAAACACAGGAGGAATGAGAACTGGGGGTGGGGAGATCTGGGAGAGCCTCCATGGATATGGAATCTCTGTACACCAACATCCCACAAAAAAGATGGATTACAAGCCATAAGGAACATGATTGCTGTCAACACCACAGCTGACTTTGCCACCAAACTCTGCCATTTTGTTCTCACCCATAACCATTTCAAATCTGGTGACAACCTGTACATAAAACTTTGTTGGTCTTAAATGTGCCTCTGGACTCAAACTTTGTCCTGCTGCTTCAGACCAACACGGCACCCTCCTGAATTTGCCCCAGACATAGCATTCCATCTATATGCTGATAGATCAAGATGGGTAGTGGTGCTAGTCGGTAATAGTAGAAAAGAGCAAGAATCCAGTAGCACCTTAAAGACTAACAAAATATGTGAGTTCATACCCTGCCACATATTTTGTTAGTCTACTGGACTCTTGCTATTGGACTCTTGTTCTTTTCTACATCTATACTTTGTGGCTAATAGCTGTTGATGGACCTCTGCTCCATATGTTTATCCAGTCTCCTCTTGAAGTTGTCTTTGCTTGTAGCCACCACCATTTCCTGTAGTAGTTAATCCCACTACTTAATTACTCTTTGGGTGAAGGACTACTTTGTTTTATCTGTTCTAAGCCTACCATTCATTAATTTTATTGAGTGCTCACAAGTTCTTGCACTGTGAGAAAGGGAGAAAAGTACTTCTTTCTCTACATTCTCTATCTTATGCATAATTTTGTAAACCTCTATCACAGAGGCGTTGAACTCATTTGTTACAAGGGCCAAATATGATATATATGTCACTTTGTTGGGCCGGGCCATGTGTGCCATGAAATGTAACACCAGGTACCGGAGATATAAACTGTATAAAGGACAGCAGCTGGTAAGCTCCAAGTTGTTGTGTCCTCACTGCAAGGCCCCATGGGCTGGGGGGGGGGGGGGATGCAGGGGGAGTGCACAGGCAGACTGGAGAGCCAGTGGTGCAGAGCTGGGCAGATGCTCCCATGCTGCCTGGGGTGAGGGAAATCCCTTCTACAGTCTGCTTCTGCCCCCAATGCTGTGAGCCCAAACCCCAGAATAAAAACATAAAGCATTTGGGTGTTGTGAGCTCCCCCCTGCCCCTGAAACACCATGGAAAGGACTGGGAAGAAAAGCTGAACTATTACAGCCTCCTTTTCTCGTCTTTGCACCAGTTGCTAATCCTTCAGTCCTCGTTTCTCCAAGTTAAAAAACCCTGACCTTTATAACCTTTCTTCATAATTATTTTAGTTGCCCTTTTCTGCACCTTTCCCAAAGCTATGGTATATTTTTGAGGTATTTCAACCAGAACTGTACACAGTATTCCAGATGAGGCTGCACCATAGATTTATACAGGGGCATTATGATACTGGCTGATTTGTTTTCAGTTCCGTTCCTAATAACCCCAGCATAATATTTGCCTTTTTATTGCAGTTGCACACTGATGAATAAGTTTAAAAGCACCAGACCTAGTACTGAGCCCTGCAGTACCCCACTGCTTACTACCTTCCACTGTGAAAACTGACCATTTATCCTCACTCTCTGTTTCCTGATAATTCACCAGTTTTTAATCCACAAGAGGACTTGTCCTCTTATCCTGTAACTGCTGAGTTTACCTAGGAGCCTTTGATTAGGAACTATCAAAAGCTTTCTGGAAGTCTAGGTAAACAACATTGACTGTGTCACCCTTGTCCACATGTTCATATACCCAACAACTCTAAAAGTTTAGTGAGACAAGATCTTCCCTTATATAATCCATGTTGATTCTTCCTCAATAGCTTTTGTTCATCAATGTGTCTTCTAATTCTATCTTTAATAATGGATTACACCAACTTACCTGGTATCACTGTTAGACTGACCGGCCTGTAATTTCCCGGATCTCCTCTAGAACCTTTTTTAAACCTGAGGGTTGCAGTAGCTACCTTCCAGTTCTTGGGAATAGAGGCAGATTTTAGTGAGATTTCATATTTTTGTCAGGAGATCTCCAAGTTCACATCTGAGTTCTTTCCGAACTCTTGGACATATGCCATCTGGGCCCTGTGATTTGTCAATTTTTTATTTGTCCATCAGTTGTGGGACCTCCTCTCTCATCACCACAATCTGATTCAGGTCTTTTGACACCCTTCCTGAAACTGGCAGTTTTGGATTGGGCAAGCACCTCTCATTTCCTAGATCTCCCTTGTTCCACTTTGTGGAACTTTGTGACTGGAACTGGGTCTGCTACCTCACAGAGCTGGGGCCTGCTTGTAGGAACCGGAAAGAAATAGTTTAGGCTAAACCTCCACCCTCACTAAAGACAATCATACTGACTGGGAGCTAACCAATAAAGGAGGATGAGTGAGTCAGCCTCTGATTGATTAACAACAGGTATTGCTGAAAGGGAGCTGCTCAGACAAGAGCTCCTCTCCTTCCCAGGCTGCCTTATACTTCAATTGCTAATTTAATTTCACCCACAGTGAAACCCGCACTTTGGCCCAATCTGCATCTAGCATTTGCTCTGGAATAGAAAAAGATGCCACACAAAACCATATTCAAATACCCTGGGCCAATGCTGTATTGACTGCAGAGTCACCCCTGAATGGCCATAAAATAGCCATAAATCTATGCAAATAGCCACCATAAAACTGAGAGAGATCAAATAAAGTGAAAGCGGCATACAGTCTGGACACTGCCATAAAATTCGACAATCAATCAAAGTGAAAGTGGCATGCAATGCAGAGGGGAATTTCTGTTCCAGTGTGGGTTCGGTAAGATAGCAGAGCAAATGCTAGATGCAGATTGGGCCTTTGTGTTTTTACACTTCACACTGCAATTTCCAGGCTTAAAGGAATACCTTTGTGTACTTGAGCTTATGTGTAACAGGAGCTGCATAACCAAGATACAAGTTTTTTAAAACTTGGAAGAAAATGTAAAATTAAAAAATTCTGAAATGATAATTTTCACTGAATAATCACTTGAATTGACTGGTGTAAGAACCTGATAGAGTAATTTCTTAAAGTAAGATCAGGAAAAAGAGGACAGATGACATGAACTAAGACAAAGAATGTGTCTAGCTGAAAAAAATGTGTCTAGCTGAAAAAAACAAAGGGATGGGAAAATGTTTCTAGCTGAAAAAACAAAGGGACAGATTGAAAATTAACCACACTTTGAACCTTCCCCCCATCTTTCCATTCTTCTGCTTTTTATGTGAGAAGAAAAGAGAACTTTGTGTAACTTTGTTTCAGAAAGTGGTCCAAGTCCTTTCATATTTTAATGGCTGATTGTGTCCAACTTTAGGCCTGAGTGTTTTGCCCTACTAACCCAATTTTGTCTTCCAAAAATGTATCCACAAGTATTTTGGTTGTCTGTGTTTTGCTAACAACTTTCCTCTGCAATCAAAATAGTAACTCTCCAGTCTCAAAAATGGTAAGATTAAGTATGTAGCAGACCAGACATTATAAGCAACTATGCTCCTCTTGTATTTATTCTCATTAGCACCAACACATAATGGTAAGCCGAGGAAGCACTGTAATGTTTTAAAATTGTTTGTATGTTGGAAGGAAGAAATCAAAGGCTACCAGTGCCCCATATTTTCACTTGATTAAATTTAAAAGGAGGCTATCAGTCAAAACTGACCATTTATTGACAGAGAACTGGGCATTCTAAGAGGATGTCTTGGTGGGAACACTGTCACTTTCCTGCTAAAACAGAAAAATGAGAAGAAATCCCCCAAATCAAGTGCAAGGTAAAATGAGAGAACCTGCATGGATCCTGCCATGGATTCTTCATGTGCTTATGGTTACCACATACATTAGTAATCTGATTGCCCATCTCCAACAGGCATGACACCCAACATGTGCTAACAGTGATGCAGCAGGGCCCCTGAGAGGAGTCAGAATTCTGAGAACTCTAGCTACCCTAGGGGCCCATGGAAGGCAAATCACATTATTTGGCTTCATATGATGTTTGGATTGAATCAGTGTGATATCAGCAGAGGCTCAATGGACATCATCTGGGGATCCATTGTGGCTCTTGGAAGTGCTGATAAATGCTCCTAAAAATGTACTGCGCAGACATGTCCATGCAGACAAACCAGTTCACAATACATTAAGATTTGTGAAAAGTGTACTATGCAAGTAAGAATGGGGTGGACATCTACCTCCACTGGATACCAAGCTTCAAAATTTCTGAAGAAGCTCTCTTGAGAATGGTAAATTCTATGATTGAAAACACTGTTCCTTTGCTGCCTCAGAAGACTATTGGAATGCACATTCAGAAGTGTAATTTTACGAATGACTTTGTGTATTGGAGATACTAGTTCTGCAGTGTCCCACAGAGGCTATTCCAGTTTCTGATATCCACTCCAAAGCAAAATGATTTCAGTTCATTTTTCACTGTGGAGTGGAAATGAAGGGTTACAACTGTCCTTACATGCAAGCTGTCCTTCCATCCATTAGTAATTTGACCCAAACAAGGAAAATGTTTTCTTTAAGCAGTGACATGAAGGCTGATTTGTTCATATAATGTTCAGCAGGCAAAGTTATGTGGTTGCATTACTAAAAGAGGAACATTTCTTAAGGTAGTTTGATAGGAATAGATATTCTTAAATTGCCTACATTCAATTAGTTTTTTCCTTGAATGTTTGGATACAACTTTATTTATACATCTAATTCCCAAGTGTACCCACATCTGTGGATACCTAAATCTACAGATAGGGGGCATACTTACCCCAAACAGGGTTTTTTGCAAACTTGGGTGACCCCTAGGTTTGCAGAAAAATCTGAAAAGTTAAAAAAATTAACGGGGGAGGGGTAATTCCCACCCAAATAAAATGTGTTATCTGTGCAAGTTCAGACTACACACCTACCCCCTCTTCCAGTGTCAGGTGGCTGCAAGAAAACTTCAGTGGAGGCCTGGAGCCATGTGGGGCTTGCCAGCATGTGAGGGGGAGGTTTGGTGGGTCTGGCAGCAGACACTGGGAGCCAGATAGTGCTCACCACCAGCATCAGTAATGTGAGGGGCAGGAAGCCTTCACAGAGCTCACCATTGGTGATGGGGAGGAGAAGCCCTCACCACTGCCCCCTCAACAAGCCAAAATTTAAAGTGTATTACAGATATCTGTAAAGTGCATAACAAATATTCAAAAATACATGAAATGTGGTCCAACAAAGATATGGTCAACGAAAGTCTTCGGAATGGTTCTTCGTTGCAAGGAAAACTAGTTCTGAACAAGGACCAGTTACTTCATACAAAATGTCTCCAATTTCTTATTCATAATTTTCCACTAGAATGGTATATTTCTCTCTACAGCATATTTCAAAAATACATTCATTCTCCCAGAAGCCCTTCCCTGCAGAGGCATTGACCAGGAGCTGGGTGAGGAGGTGCAGCAGTCATTATGGCCCCTCCAACTGAGCTGGCAAGGAGAGAGCTGGGTGGCTGGTAGGGTAGTCTTTACTGCCCCCTCCCCCACTGAACCAGCAACCAGGGCATTGGGTGAGGAGATGCTGCAGTCCTCACAGCTCCCCCAACCGAGCTGGCAAGGAGGGAGTCAGGCAAGCAGTTGAGGGCGTCCTCTCTGCAATCCTCGCAGTCCCCCCAATCAAGCTGCCAAGGAAGGAGTCAGGGGAGGGAGGGTCCTCACTGGCCTCCTCCCACTGAGCCAGTAACCAGGAGGTTGGATGGGGAGATGCCATAGTCTTCCCCCCCCAACTAAGCTGGCAAGGAGGGAGTAAATTGGGTGGGGGCAGGAGTCCTCACTGTCACCCCACCAAGCCATCCACCAGGGAGTCAGCAGCAGACAAGTTTATAGTCTTAGCAATAGGCCATAACATAACATAACACATCAAGTTTGAGTAGAAAAATACATCAAATTATAAAATGATAAAGTAAGCAATAAAAATAACAGTATCTTACATTAAATCTTACAGTATCTTTCTACTTTGTATTAAATACTAAATTCATTCTTAATTTTCCTTGTTACTAAGGCAAATAATGCCATTCTACTAGAGACATAGTGATCAAGGTCCAAGAGTAAAAATTTGGCCAAATCCAGATTAGACAGTCCATTACACAGCAGAATAATGGGGATAATATATTTTAACCTAGGAGCTTCATGCCATGGGCATCTCAGAATATAATGTACTATATCATCTAGTCCCCACCATATCACAAAGACAAAATCTAAGGGGGGCAGGAATACCAGAAAAATGTCCAGTCCTGATCATTGAGGGCATGGATTGAAATCTTTTTTTTAACCGGTTTATTTATTAGTTTTCATGTATATTCCAATAAGTATTTTACATTGATACATACGTATGAGTCTAAGTTTCCTTTTTTTTGATCCAGCCATAGATACATACGATTCCATCTTTTAATATGTATTTCTTGATCTTTTTCCTGTAAAATTATATTTAATTTATTCATCTCTGCCACCTCAAATATTTTATGTATTACTTCTTCTCTTGTTGGTAGTTTGTCTAATTTCCAACCTTTTGCAATTGAAATTCTAGCCACTGTTAATATGTATGTAATAAGATACATGTTGTTTCTGTTATAATTGTCCGAGAGCATGTTTAATAAAAATGTTTCTGGTGTAAATGGAACAGCTTTTTTCCTTATTTCTTGTATCTTTCTATGTATATTATGCCAATATGTTTGTATCTTATTACACCTCCACCACATATGATAAAATGTCCCCATGTTACTCTTACATTTCCAACATGTGTTGGAGGTGTTGGCATAACATTTAGCTATTCTATCTGGTGTTCAGTGCCATCTATAAAACATCTTGTAGATATTTTCTTTATATGGAACTGCCCTCAACAATCTTACAGCTTTCCATATTTTAGACCATTGATCATATTCCACATTATGTCCCAAATCTTTCATCCACGTAACCACTGTAGTTTTTACACATTCATCATACATATAATCTTCAAGCAGTAAATTGTATAGTTTTTGAATTAATTTATTGTTTGATGACAGCCATATTTTGTCCCCTTCATAAAAACCCTTTTATTATCCTTATTGTATCTCATTCTTATTTGTACCTTTTCCCACCAAGTTAGTTTTAATTTTTGCCAAAAAGAGTTTTCTTCCGTTATTAATTTATTATTTTTTGTCTAACAACAAATCATATGTTCCTCTCTTAGTTTCTGTAATCAATGTGGATTTTATGAATGCTTCTAATGGAGACACCCACGTAGGAGTTTTATTATAGTACCTTTCCTTTATTTGTTTCCAATTTTTCATCAAAGCACCCCTTATTATGTGTTGTTGAAAGATGGAATGGACTTTTTCTTTTTTCATACCAGGCATAAGCATGCCACCCCATAGGCAAATTATGTCCTTCTAAATTCAAAGATCTTATGTTTTCCAAAGTCACCCATTCTTTTATCCAGGTTAGCACTGATGCTTTGTAATATAGTTCCCAATTTAGGAGATAAAATCCACCTCTTTCTTTTTTATTCTGTAAAGTTTTCCACCTAAACCTTGATCTTTTATCACTCCAAATAAATTTACTACATAATTTATTGAGATCCTTCATAAATTTCATATTTCGTAATACAGGTAAGTTTTGCGTTAGAAAGAGAAATCTTACCTGGACTGAAATCTTAAAGCTGTAAAGGCTGATCTTAATTCTAGGGTGGTTAACTTCTCCAAATAAAGGGACCTACGATGATCCCTTCTAAAGAACTTAAATAATGGTGCCATAAGACAATGTGCCATAACATCCTGGTCCATAAGCCCATTCTTTTTGAACACCCATTCTTTCAGTACCTGTACTTGGGTTTTTTTTCTTTAATATATCATCAGGAATTGAAAATTTCAATTGAATCAAAACCAAATGGTCACCTAGTCTCTTAGAGGATTTCAGGAGCAAACTAAAACTTAACACACACACACACCCGGGAATCCTGGGGTCGTTCTAAACATTTTTCCAATAGGATAAAATTCTAACATTAACTCTGGCATTCAACAAGCTAATTCCCAGTTCAGCCCTCATTAATGCCACTGGCGCACCCCTTGGCAAGGCAAGAATCTGCCTCATAAAATAATTCTGTACTGTTCCTAATGAGGACAATATCTGATCTTCCCAGCCTCAGATCTCTGATCCCTTTAGCATGGCTGGAATTATCTTGCTCCACCAGGGAGTCAGGTGGAGAGGTATGCCAATCCTCATGAGTCCTCCAAATGAGCTAGCAAAGAGGGAGCTGGGCCAGAGGAGTCTCCCTTTCCCCATCCCAGCCAGCAAGCCCTCCAGCCAGCTGAAGTGGCAACCAGGAGTCAGGCAGGGAGGTGCAGGAGTACTTGCTCCCCTATCTAAGCAACAAAGGGGTCAGGTGGAGGGACATGGGAGTCATTAGTTCCCCCTCCCCATTTGGCAGTGAGGCAGCCAGTCGCTGCAGCAGTGGTGATGGAGGGATGGATGCCCCGACAAGTTTTGCAGGTCCCCACTTGTTATATTTATTATATTATATTAGAATAACCCAATAAAATAGTTCAAATAATCAAATAATTGCATGATTTTTTGAAGTCTGAAAGATGAGATATCTCTCCTTTGCACACATCATGTATTTTAATTTGCATACAGCATGTATTTTACTATATTTCTTTGTAAGTTAGCTGGGCACCAGTTGACTGATGGAATGCCAGATTCAACCATACTGAAGGTCTGAGCTGTTTTCCAATCAGAGTTGACTTCTGTGTGGCAGTGGTATGGTTGGAAACAGGGTTTTATATGTTGCCCAGGGAGGACATGGCTGAATGTTCTGCAGGAGCTGAAGCAATATCTGATTCAGTCCCGGAACCCAGTTCTCTTTGTGGCACAGGCTAGGTAGAAGACACTCATATAAAAAAATGAACAAATTCTACCCCCCCCCCCCCAAAAAAAAGGATGGTGATGCAATGGTGGCATTATGGGAATACCTTGGCTGACTTATTACAGCATTTGGGAATCTTCTGGCAGCTCTGTGTTACATCTTTAAAACAACATTTCAGGCTCTCTGTATGTTTTGGTTTGAAAAGACCAGCAGCTTCAGGACTATTTTATTTACCAGAGTTCAAACTGCAAGCACAAAACCTCCCTGCAAGCCAGTTCAAATACAAATAATAATGATTAGCTATAGTTCACAACTATGGTGTGTTTTATATCTGAAAACACAGCAGTGATAATACATACAAAATGGGGAGTTGTGTGTGTACAGTTCAATAAGCTGTCAGAATTTGGTTTTTCTCTTTCCTCTTCCCTTTCTTTTTGGCAGACACACTATTATGTTGTAGAAAATGGCACAGACATCCTAAGTTAACAACATTCACAGAACAGTATGTTCTGTGCATGCCTCTGGAACTAACGTAGGTAAGCAAATATTCAAGCCAAAGACCTAGGGGTCCTAGGAAGCACACTTTCAAATTTTCCTAAAACACTTCTGAAAGACAGCATATAACCACAGTATAATATTCAGTAGCCAAATATGTTGAGAGAATTATAGGAATCTTTGTAAGTTACCGAAAACATGGTACAGTCACATTGGTATAGCTGCCATCTATCTGTTAGGAATTTCCTCCCTATATGGATG
Organism: Lepidodactylus listeri; assembly: GCA_029233225.1. Lineage (NCBI taxonomy): Eukaryota > Metazoa > Chordata > Lepidosauria > Squamata > Gekkonidae > Lepidodactylus > Lepidodactylus listeri. The sequence goes on along the minus strand of JARCFY010000001.1, from coordinate 107,418,710 downwards.
TATGAGAGTATACACAGTGTACAGCCACATCGCTGTGGAAAATCAGTTTCTATGCTACTGCATGCACACATTTTGAAAACTTCCAAGCAGAGAAGCTTTGAAAAGAACATACTCATTATATGCAGTCCACCTGACACACAATTTTAATGCATGATGGCATATATGAGTACACAAGACAAATATAGCATGCAAAGCAGGGATCTTTTAAAATCGTCTTTGAATTATGTGGGAAGCATTGAAATATATTGGGTATATTTTACAATGTTCCCCTTTTGAGATGACAGAAGTATGTTGGAAATTGGGGGAAGTGGTGATTAAAATAGTCATGAAAGAAGACTCCCCGGAAATTGCCTCCCCAGCCAACTTCAGGAACCCTGAAGAGTAAGGGAGCCTACTTCTGGATTTTCCTCCCTGGGTGAAATGGAGAAAATATGAGAAAATTATAGTTCAGAGAGCAATGGATTTAAAGAACTGAAATGTCCTTTGGATGAATTTGTTTTAATCCACATGCCGTTTAACCTAGCATGGAGTGTTAGATTTAATTTTTTAATACTCCTCCCCTATCTTTAGCTCTTATGGTAGCTCAGCTCCCCACCCCACCCCCCACCCACTAGAAACCCTGTCCAGAACTGCTGTCATTGCTATGAAGCGTCAGGGCTAGAACAAAACAGGAAAAAAACAAAACAGGTTTCTTGTAAACAGGTGGTCATTTGCTTTGTGTTCTGATCTATATCATGGGTGATTGGAGTCATGTTCCTGACACTTACAACCTCTAATTTGTTGGAGAAAAGCAAGACACAGTATAGGAAAACATTTGGAACTTTGCTTACCAAGTCAAGTGTTCCTTCTCAAGCAGATGTTATGAAAGTGTTTTTTCAGCTTGCCAAAATAAAGGCTGCTTGGTCATTCCCACCTACAGATTTAGAGCTGTTCTACTCACAGCAGAATAAATATTTTCTAAAAGCAGAACAAAGAAATCAGAACAATCCTGATACATAATATGTGTGTGTGTGTGTGTGTGTGTGTGTGTGTGTGTGTGCGAGCGTGCGCGCTTACATTCACCCACATTATGTATGTATCTTACTTAGCATGCCAAATATCCGTACATTAAACAAGTAGAATTACATAATTCTCTTAAGGGCAAAGTGAAGCGGATGTGTTGGCCTCTGTTGTGACCTATAGAATGAAGTCATGTGCAGTGAAGTGTCTTGATCAGAAATGGAAAACAACATATACAACGAGTTCAAAGAGAAAAGATGGCACCTAATGATAAAGATTGGGGAGCTGATATGGGAGGTTCCTCAGATCTTGTAGGATTGTGGGTAAGACTCCTGATTTGTCAGCTTTGCAAACATGTGGCCACTTCAAAAATCACATGTGTGTAGAAGGCAATTCATTTATGTTATAAAGTAGTAGTGTGAGTAGTTTTGCCAAAAGTTTTGCCAACTTTAATTACAACAGCACAGCATCTCTTTTTTCAGAAATTTAGATTAGATGCCCCATTGTACAAATTATTATAAGGAATTATTCATATAAACTGATTATCATGGGGAGCTCCTTCACCCCCACCACTCCTTTTCACAGTCTTGTGAGTGGCTGCATGTATGGATTAGCCATGGAACAGTTACAAGCAATGTTCCCTCTAAGCTCCACAGAGTTGGGAGCAGAAATTCTATCTCGTGAGCAAAAAAAAGCTAGCAGCATTAAAGTTGTGAGTGAGTTTACATTTGACTATCATGTAAATTAGTTTCTTTAGAAGATTACTTCCACAACCTTGTAAAAATCTCATAATAAGTTCTTTTAAATTGTATTTAAACTATATTTTAAGAAAAAATTAAACATTATAAGAGAAAACAGAATCAGGTCAAATTTCACCCACCCTTTTCCACTATATTGGTAGACCTGTCCTCCGGAGAACAGATCTACCTACCCCTTTTCACTATACTGGTAGACCTGGCCTCTGTAGAACAGGTCTACCCACCCCTTTCACTATATTGGTAGACCTTGTCTCAGTAGAACAGGTCTACCCACCCCTTTCCACTATATTGGTAGACCTGGCCTATGGAGAACAGGACTACCCACCCTTTCCACTATATTGGTAGACCTGGCCTCTGGAGAACAGGTCTACCTGCCACAGTTCACTATATTGCAAGTATTTTCATATTGAGCAGAATCCCTTCCACTCCCCCCTCACACACCTCAATCTCACCTAATCCCCATCCTTATTCCTGCACATGCCTTTTGTTCATGCAGTTTCCATGATTCCCAGCACAATCTTTTCTGTGGTCAAAGTGGAACCTCTCCTCCCATTTTCACCAGTGGAAAATATTTTTGTGTGTTTCCTGTATCTCTCCCCTCCCCCCAACCTCTCTATGAAAGCAGTTCAGAAATCTGTATGAATGACTTTCATGTATGTGCTGTTATATTTCACAATGTTTAATGAAAATATATCTATGTACTGTGTTCTGAATTACTCTTTTCCAAAAAGCAAACACAGACTGTATTATGTGAACATCTCTATGTTTTATAAGGTATGAAAAACTGAAACAGGAACTAGACAGCTGTCAGTCAAAAAATACATATATTTATTAGTTATTTTTGGTCCCAATCTCAGTTTCCTTTTCATATTGGCCTTCCATTTTGCTGAAAATACTACTCTTGCTGCCGTCACCATATACTTAAATAATTCATTGTATATTTTTTGTAATTTTGCTTGGTAAGATATTTAAAAGCATATTTTTAGATCCATCGTAAACTTAAGATTTAATATCCTTTGCATTTTCTTCATGTATCTCTATCCAATATTTTCTTGCATTCTGCATGTGATAAAATGTAGCATCTGTGTTCTGATATTTCCAGCACTTTTCATTATAGCCTTTATTTGTTTCTGCTGTATATTTCTTTGGGGGGAGGGGTTGTATTTTGGGGGGGGGGGGCGTGCATGTGTGCCCATGCCTGGAAGTTAAGGTGGCCTCTGGGAATTCTTACTGGGGCATGGAGGCTTGATAGTCTGCCTCTGTCTCCTGACCCTAGTATTCTTTGGATACTACAGCATCTAAAAAACATTTTATACCAGTTTCCCCTTAATATTTGATGTTACATAATCTCCATCTTCTTTCTTCCTTTCTTCCATTCCTCCAGATTAACTCTATTGGATGGGAAATCTCTGCTTTCTCAACTTTTGCAGTTAAAATATTTCCTATCCAACACATGTCTATTGTTGAATATGATGCATGTCTGTCAGAAAAAATATATAACATCTCTTTCATCTGGATGAAGTGTTCACCAAACATCTTCCAGTTCTAGAATTCCTATATATTAAACTAGGTTTTTGGGGAGTTTTCCTTCAAAATTCTTAGATCTGTCTTTTTTTTTTTAGTCTAACACCCCAGTCATATCTCCAAAAATTAAAATCTCTCCTTCTTGAAAACCTAGTACTGTTTGGTAGAAGTTTTTTTTTTAAAAAAATCATTTTTGTTATTTGGAGCATATATTAATGCCAGAGTCCATACTTATCCTTCTAGTATCCTAACCTTCAAAATCAAATATCTTCCATTTTGATCTTTTAGTTTTTTAAGAACTTCCAAGCTTTGGGTGTTAATATATATTGCTACACCTTTTTTCTTCATTTGTGCAGATGCTATATATAGCCTGTCCCAGGGCTCATTTAGTAGCAGGAGCTCCTTTGCATATTAGGCCACACACCCCTCATGTAACCAATCCTCCAAGAGCTTACAGAGCTCTTCTTACAGGTGCTACTGTAAGCTCTTGGAGGATTGGCTACATCAGAGGTATGTGGCCTAATATACAAAGGAGCTCCTGCTACGAAATAAGCCCTGGTCTGTCCATTATTTTTACAATTTAATATATATTCTTGATTTGTTAAAATATGAGTTTCTTGGACACATAATATATCTGTTTTCCTGTTTCTTTAATTGATTGAAAAATTTTCATCATTTAGTTTAGTCCATTCAAATTCACAGAAATTATTTTCAGTTCATTCTTCCTTGTTTTTTCTCCTTGTTTTTTCTTATTGTTCCTTCCTCTTCTCTATATGAGGTTCCAGCATCTTCCGATCCTGAACTTTGATTGCTTTCTTTCGCTAACAGTTCTTGTTAAGAACAGTTTGGCTTGTTCAGCTGCTGTTATTATTTTCCGGCCTTTTGTCAGAAATATTTCTAAAGCAAATGAAATTTTCCAACAGTATCTTATTTGCTTTTCTTGCAACACTTGCTTCAAATTTCCAAATTCTTTTCTTTTTAAAAATTATGTTAGGAGGCAAGTCTTGGAATATCTGTACTTCTTGACCCTCAATTATGAGCAGTTCTTTTCTATGTTATGTTAAAATTGCATCCCTTGAATTTTTTTTGAACAAAACTAATATATCCCATGGTACCTTATTTTGACTTGTATATTTTGAGTTAATTCTAAAAAAAAATGTTCAATTTATGGGAAGTCACCTTGCACCTTCAAAAAAATCTTGTATTCGTTTTTGAAATCCTATCTCTAAATCCAAATCTCCAAATTTTTTTAGACTTCTGCAGAATATTAGATTACTGCTCCTTAGTTTTTATCCCCAAACTTCCATCCTTTAATTTGCTTTTGTTAAAGAGCTTGCTTATAGTTTTTTGTACTGATTCAATCTTTTCTTGTTTTTTCTTTGATTTCTCTTTGCTTTGTTTTAATATCTTGACCATCTTATTTTCTTAATTTTTTTTACTTCTTTCCTGCAGACTGGATCCTATCTTAGTAGTTATCTTTTGTATGTTTTCCTTTATTCCAGTGAAGGTTTCCTGTACTTTTTGGTCTGATTGCTGTAATTGAGTTAGGAGGCTTTTATTTTCCTGTTTTATTTCCTCAATAATATCCTGTGTCTTTTCATCTGTTTGATGCAATTAAGTTAGAACATTTTTTATTTTCTTGTTTTAACTCTTTTGACAGTGCTTTGATTTGTCTTGAAACAGATGATGTTTCTCAGTTATTTCTGTAAAATCTTCAGAACTGCATTCTTTCTTTTCTGTTCTACTTCTTGTTGCCATTTTCCTGAATTTTCTTAATTTTCTTCTCTGCTTAAATGTTCTATACAATTTTTCCATATGTGATCATAAAGCCATATAACCATACAAGTTAATACAATATAGACAATATAATAAATATAATATGGAAAATATAAAATAATAAATGAATATAGAAATCCACAATATATAATTATTTGAGAGAAAATATTTTAAAAATAATGTTGTACATAACAATTAATAATATTTCACAAACTTGACGAATCTATATTTCCCTGTACCCTTTCCCCCCTTCTGTATCCCACCCTTTTAAAGAGAAAATAATTTTAAAATCCAATAAAAATAATAAAAATATTCAAAGAGGAGACAGCAAGTGGCAGCAGAGATTTTCTTATTCCAGTCCTAGACTTTTGGAATCAATTCAGGGAAAATGAAAGATGGTGGCATCTCTTTTTAAAATAAATATTCCATAAAGATAGTAGAAAACCTTTCAATTAATAAACTACAAAATGAAAACACCAGTATATCCCAAAATTTCCTTCCATGTTCTTCATTAACTTTAACAATGATAGGCACTATCACAAAGAAATGTCCATCTACTTATTTCACTTTAAACAGTTTCACATTCTTGGTGATGAGATATAGTCTTTTATAGTCCAAGTTAATGGGATATAATCTTCTGTAATCCAAATTGGGATATAATGAAGTGTTGAGACTTACGTGGACCGAATCTGTATGCATAATCTAATAGTGGTGCGAGTCCATCTTCTAGCTGCAAAGAAGTTACAAGCCAAGACGCAAATAAAAATGGGTCGCTCAGTGTTTTCTTCAGCCTTCTCAGGGAAGCCTCGAAACTTAAGGTTATGAGTACGTTGGTTATCAAGGATAAGGATAAAGTTGGTTATCAAGGATAAGAATTCTCTCAGTAGCCCAATCCTCTCTTTTCAGTAAGTATTGGGTGTCCTCCTTAACATTAAAAGCAGCCTCTAAGGCCGAGTCAGCAGTTCGAGCAACCTTATCTAAAGATTTCCTAAAGTCTGATTTTTGCTCTGCTATGGGTTTAATGAGTTCAGCTGTAACAGCAGCTATGTTTTTTTCTAGGGTTTGCAAAGTAGAAAAGAACTCCTCCTGGGAAACTGGTAAGACTTCTGATGGGGCTTTCTTGGGTCTGTCCACCATTTTAAGTTTTGGACGAGGGCTAGGCCTCGGAGAAGAGGAATCACGCTGGGGCGGGAAGAAGGTAGAGACTGACCTTGTCTTGATCTTGTCTGGTCTTGCCTTGTGTCCAGATGATCTTCCCATGCCCAGATGCTGGTTTTAAGATGAAGTTGTAGGCTGCACCTTGCTTCGGGGAGGAGGTTCATGGGGAGCTTGGAGTTCAGGTGGCCATTTGCAATGGCTCGTTGCCACGCCCTGTATAATGAAGTAAAAGAAAAAAAATCCCAGGATTAATAAAAGAAAATAAACTCTTCCTTCTCCGTCATAGGGGAAAAAAAGGAAAAAGTAGCTTCCAAATCAAAAAATATAGAACAAAACAGATGGCTTACATTGGCAGTCTGCCTGGATGTATTTTCCATAATGTTTTTAGATTCCTCCTATTCAGACTTAATTAATTTGCAGTTAGCCACTGATCATACCAAAATAAAATGGTTGCTCATCTCTTGTTTTGTAAATTGAGTCCAATTAATCTCTTTATAGTATAGAAATTTCAAAGGTCAAAACACAGTTCTATGTTGCACAAAGTTGTTAATTGTGGTTTTCAGATACTTGGCGGTAAGAGTAAATACATCACAATGGAAAGTAAACAGTACATTTAATAGGAGCTGGCAAATCTTGCTGGCACTCTCCAGTCTCCCATTCTTTATATTTAATACCGGGAAGATAAAAGTCACTGTTTGTGTTTGCTTAAAATTGTTAATTGAAGTTTCAGAATAGGGACGTAAGCAAGGCCAGGCAAATATCTAAAACCATTATTTACAGCCAGCAGACTTAAATAGTGAATCTTACTGTGTCACTGACATTCTTCCACATCAGCTTGGATGGTTTCCGCATTTCAGGAGACCGAAGTCTTAAAATCCTCAAATCTAAGAAGACTCAAAATCCTCTGACCTTCCCACGCACAACTTGCTGGAGTTATTTTCAACCCTGCCTGACAGTTTGAGCCCTTGATGTAGAAGAAGCATGAAAGCACATTAATAATATACATGTTTTCAGTCATTCACCATTTTGGCTCCCTAAATAACAGATAGCTTTTGAATGTTCACCTGATTTGTCACCACCAGCTTGAAGTCTGTGCTGTAGTAGTTACAGGGGGCAAAATGGCATCTTTTCTTCATCATTTCAAGTGCATTCTGGACCAAGAAGGCAATAATTCAGCACAGGATGGCTTTATAATACACCTTATAAACTTTACATGCAGACCTTAAATATCCTGAGGCCCAAAAGGCTCTTACAACATTCTGAACCTCAGCAAAGTATATTAATTTCAGCTGTGAGTACTGTGACCCTATAGTACATAAGTAAGCATGCCCCACATCTTAATGTTTTATTGCTTCATTCATTGTGGTCTTAAAACAACAACAACAACAAGATTTACATAATACATGCAACGTCTGTGGTCAAACTTTTTTTAAAAACTTCCAAATAGGAACAGAAAAGCACATACCTATACATCTGTACTCACTGCTGCTTTTTTAATTCTATACATTGTCTGTCAAACTATCCTTCATGACAGTGTCCTATCCATCCTTCCCTCCCCTCTTATTAATCTGGTACTCCATTCCTCTAGTATTTCTCTGCATCACGTCTAGGTAAAGGTTTCCCTTGCTTGAAAGCCAGTCAAATCCAACTCTAGGGGGTGGTGCTCATCTCTGTTTCCAAGCCGAAGAGCCAGCACTGTCCAAAGAATTTTTCCATGGTCATGTGGCCAGCATGACTAAATGCCGAGGCACATGGAATGCTGTTACCTTCCCACCAAAGTGGTACCTATTTATCTACTTGCAATTTCTTGCTTTTGAACTGCTAGGTTGGCAGGAGCTGGGGCCAGAGAAAGGAGCACACTCCGTCATGCAGCACTTGGGTCTTAAACTGCTGAGCTTCCAGTCTGTATCTTAATGTCTTAACCTCTGAGCCATCATGGCCCTACACATCACCTCTAGGCCTTTTCAATTTTCTATACCTTAGAACCAGTGGAGTTTACTTTATCCATTTCACCTCTCTAAGAAACCTGCTTGAGGCAGCTTACAAAGATAATAAACAAGCATAAAATTGAACTTCTAGATTCAAGTGTGGTAGCATCTTGGAGACCAACCAGATTTTCTGCGTATAAATTTTTGAGAGTTGAAGTTCCCTTCATCAAATATGAGTAGGAATGGAGATCCCTGAGTCCCATATCCCAGTTAGAAGTTGGGAGGGGTGTTGCAAAGAAAGGAGACAGGTTGCAAAGATACAATGCAAAATGTAATCAGCTTGATTAGAGCAAGAGAGAAATACTTAGGGGCAGAAAATTAGCATCTGTACTGAGATAAGATCCCATTTCCCTGTTCAGCTATGGTGGGGGGGAGGTCCATTGTTCTGAATTTGTGGATTAACTCAAATTCAGCAGTCTCATTTTGTAACCTCCCCTCAAAGCTTTTCTGTTTGTGGACAACTACTCTTAGGTTAGCAATAGGATGTCTCATTTTTTTTTTTACTGTTTCAATTTTTGATATCAGGTTTATGCCCATTTATTCTTTTGCATAGGACTGACCTGTTTGTCCAGTGTAGAGAGTGGGAGGGTATTGCTGACATTTGATAGCCTATTTAATATTTGAAGACGAACAAGTGAATGAACCTGAGATGGTATGGCTGATATTAAGTCTGGTTGTAAGCCAGCAAGGCATTTTATATGCTCTTATGAACTTTAATATCATAAGTTTGACCTTTGGGGTTGGTTCTCTGCCTAAGGCAAAAGCACTCTCTATTGCTATGAGAGGCTCCAGCCCACAGCGGGAGACTTCCTTCAGAGTTCACTCTTGCATGAAGAGCAAAAATACATTTCAAAGAGCTCTCACATCTATTTCACATGCATCCACCATCAAGGAAGCCAAGACTCCATTTCAAAGAGTCCTTTTCTCCTTTATGCTGGCCACTTCACACCTGCCCCCAACAGTTCCAGTAAAAGATTAGGTTGCTCAGCAACTAATCGCTGTCCATCAAGTGACCTGGCCGAAGCCATCACGAGACCAGAGATTGGTGCCAAGAAGACCAACCAGATGGCCCAGGTGTTTGATCCTGATTAGCACCTAGTTTTTCAATATTGCCCACTCCTTCCTGCCCTCTCCTCACTATGACACTGACCAATAGAAAGACTAGAAAGGACGGACAACCTAGTGGGTGTGACAATGGGATGTGGTCAGCGCAGCCCGCCCAAATGCCACCTGATAAAAGATCTTGCACAGCAGAAACTCACCCTACCCTAGACCAGCTAGCCTGCCCTGTTCGACCCTTATCTTCTTACCAACCTCTCATGTCCAGCTTCCTGTACCCAACACCTTGCCTCCATCTTTAATCCCTGGTGTGCGCAGCCAGGACTGGAGCGTGTATCTGCAGGTTCAGATCTCGTTCCCCCCATTTTTCCATTCATCACTCCTCAGTCTTCTCGTGGAAGCGATTCACCCTCTATCAAGACAGGTAACGTAACTTCCCCCTCAATGATACTCCTGCTCATGCAACAGTGCTATTTTCTGTCTGATTTCCTTAGATCTTGTGTGTATGTGGTTTTATTATTATTCCTTGTATGCTTGAATAACATTTCATAGTAAACGTCATTTAAAGAAACTGCCTTGTCTCCACGCCTATTCACTGAGAACTTCCGGGGAAGCGGGACCTTGGTATAGTTGGCAAGAACCCGTTACTATGCCAATTGCTGAACGTAAATTAAAGCGATTCGGCTAACATGGTGATTCTGTTGTCAAAATGAAAATAGAGACAGAATTAGCATCTTTGTTTATTGCAGTCCCTGGTCCCAGAGTTGGTGTCTGTGTTAGGAAATATATTATCGTGGGTGAGAAGTTGTTTAAGGTTAGGAAGTTTTCTGTGGACAAGAAAAGATTTCTCTCTCAATGCCTGTGAGAGAGCAGTATCCTTGTCCAGCAAAGGTTGCTGGTCATTAATGATGCATTCAATCACTTTGAGCTGTGTGCTATATGTGACCACCAATGGTGTTCTGTTCTTGTTTCATTTGAGCCTATGGGTATTGTAATTACAAAAAAAAATATGTCTGTTTGTAGATCCTGCAGGTGAGAATCTTTGTCAGAGGGGTTGGAATAGATGTGACTGTAGCTTAGAGCTTGGCTTTAGATAATGGATTGTTTGCTGTGTTTAGGATGGTGACTGGAGGTGTGTAGATAGCCCATGCAAGCCCAATCTCATCAGATCTTGGAAGCTAAGCAGGGCCTACCCTGGCAGGTATTTGAATGGGAGATCTCCAAAGAATACCAGGGTTGGGAGGCAGAGGCAGGCTATCAAGCCACTTCTCTGAACATCCTTCATGCCCCAGTAGGAGTCATCAGAAGTCACCATGACTTCCAGGCACACGCACACACAAACATGTATGTGCACGCACACAAAATGCAAAAATACCCCCCCCCCCAAATTTAACTATCAAATACAAGAGGGATGTTCATGGATGGGAGCTGAGGCCAGGTCAGCCCTGAATATGTAGGCATATTGTAGATCCATGTGGGGGCCCATGGCTGTGCCATTGATCTGAAGGAATAAATCATCACAAAACTTGAAGTAGTTGCAAGTGAGGACAAACTGGAACAACTTGGTAGCAAGGTCAGCTATAGTGTTGTCAGAGATGGTGTTCCTGATGGCTTATACACCATCTTTGTGGGGGATGTCAGTATACAGAGACTCAGCATCCTTGGTCGCTGAAATAGTGTTTCCTGGAAGACTGTCAGTAGTTTTTTTTCATAGAAAGTCTGTGGTTGAAGGCACATAACTGGGGGAATTGATGGCATAGGGTCTGAAAATTGATTTCATGTATCCAGATACTCCTAAAGTGATGGTGTCTATTCCTGAGACAATAGGATATCCTAGATTACTAGGTGTCTGGGATTGGTACTCCTGCACTTACATGGAGTTGGGACCATGCCTGACCCAATCAGCTCAAATGTAGCTGGGGGGCTGGCAGCCAGAACCACTGACTGGGGAGTGTCTGGAGGCTGCCACAGCAGTGAGATGGCCAGAGAATGCTGCAATAGAGCCAGATGGCAAGACAATGAAGGCAAACTCGATACAGCAGCTGGGTGATGCTGCAGCAGCAGCAGCAGCTGAGGAGGCACAGGCAAGCCCAGTGCAGCTGCCTCCAGAGTCACCAGAAGCTGCCTGGGTGAGGGAGCAGCCACAGGATGTGGTAGGGATCCCACCAAAGGTAGTGGCAATGGGGAGGAGCTCTGCATGAGGGCAGCTGGCTCCTCAGAAAACTACCAGGCAGGCAGAGCAAGACCTTGGCATCTGGCAACCTCAGGTGGACTCCCGGGACACAGAAGTCCAAGGTGCAATAGGGAAGAAGGGGAAGAAACCCCCTTCCCTCCACTCACATTCCCGGGGCCGCGGCAAGTGCCGCCGGCCCTGGACCAGCTCCCTCCCAGCCCTCCCCTGCCCTCAAGCTCCCTCCCAGCCCTCCCCCCGCCCTCAAGCTCTCGAGGCCGCGGCCCCAACACCAGCTCCCTCCCAGCCCTCCCCCGCCCTCAAACTCCCTCCCAGCCCTCCCCCCACCCTCAAGCTCTTGGGGCCGCGGCCCCAACACCAGCTCCCTCCCAGCCCTCCCCCCGCCCTCAAGCTCCCGGGGTTGCGGCAAGCACCGCGGCCCCAACACCAGCTCCCTCCCAGCCCTCCCCCGCCCTCAAGCTCCCTCCCAGCCCTCCCCCACCCTCAAACTCCTGGGGCCGCGGCGAGCGCCACGGCCCCAACACCAGCTCCCTCCCAGCCCTCCCCCGCCCTCAAGCTCCCTCCCAGCCCTCCCCCGCCCTCAAACTCCTGGGGCCGCGGCAAGCGCCGTGGCCCCAACACCAGCTCCCTCCCAGCCCTCCCCCGCCCTCAAGCTCCCTCCCAGCCCTCCCCCGCCCTCAAACTCCTGGGGCCGCGGCAAGCGCCGCGGCCCCAACACCAGCTCCCTCCCAGCCCTCCCCCTGCCCTCAATCTCCCGGGGCCACGGCAAGCGCCGCGGCCCCAACACCAGCTCCCTCCCAGCCCTCCCAGCCCACCCTCAAGCTCCCTCCCAGCCCTCCCCCGCCCTCAAACTCGCGGGGCCGCAGCAAGCGCCGCAGCCCCAACACCAGCTCCCTCCCAGACCTCCCCCCGCCCTCAAACTCCCTCCCAGCCCTCCCCCGCCCTCAAACTCCCGGGGCCGCAGCAAGCGCCGCCAGCCCCGGGACCAGCCTCCTCCTTCCCTCCCCATCCTCAAACTCCCAGGGCCGGTGGCCCTGGGACCAGCCTCCTCCTTCCCCCCTCACTGCTCCCGGGACGCAGCAAGCACCGCGGCCCCGGGAGAAGCCTCCTCCTTCCCTCCCTCCCCCACTCACTGCTCCAGGGCCCCAGGGGGGTTCAAGGAAGGGAGAAGCCGGGCCCCAGAAGCATGAAGCCCCTGGGGCCCAAGCAAGAGGGGGGAGGAAGGGAAACACTGGCCCCAGTGGGGGGGAGAAGCGCCCCCCTTCCTTCCTTCCTTCCTTCCTTCCTTCCTTCCTTCTCTCTCTCTCTCTCCCCACCTACCTACCTACCTTCTTGTTCCTTCCTTTCCCCCCTTCCTTCCTCTCTCCCTTCCTTTCTTCTCTCTCTCTCCCCCACCTACCTACCTTCCTGTTCCTTCCTTCCTTCCTTCCTTCTCTCTCTCCCCACCTACCTACCTACCTTCCTGTCCCTTCCTTCCTCTCTCCCTCCCTCCCTCCCTTCCTTCCTTCCTTCCTTCTCTCCCTCTCTCTCCCACCTACCTACCTACCTTCCTGTCCCTTCCTTCCTCTCTCCCTTCCTTTCTTCTCTCTCTCTCCCCCCCACCTACCTACCTACCTTCCTGTTCCTTCATTTTCCCCTTTCTTCCATCCCTTCCTTCTCTCTCTCCCCCACCTACCTACCTACCTTCTTGTCCCTTCCTTCCTTCCTTCCTTCTCTCTCTCTCCCCCCCACCTACCTACCTACCTTACTGTTCCTTTCTTTCTTTCTTCCTTCCTTCCTTCCCCCTCCCTCCCTCCTTCCTTTCTTTCTTCTCTCTCTCTCCCCCACCTACCTACCTACCTTCCTTCCTGTTCCTTTCCTTCCTTCCTTCCTTCCCCCTCCCTCCCTCCCTCCCTCCCTCCCTGCCTTCTGACACACTGCCGATGATGTCAGGGAGGTGTGGCCTTTTGACACTTCCGGTGACGTCAGGGGGTGTGGCATATACAAATAAGTTATGCTAATGAGCTCCTGCACCTCTTTTTTTATGAAAGGACCCCTGTCCACACTGATCACACAATCCCTAGCAGAGCCTTATCAGTGGTCAAAAGGGCCCTCCTCCCTCTCTTGTCAGCTTAAAAACTGATAGGAATGAACCAAGTAACTTCAGGGGAAGGACTTGATCTCTATGCCTTGTTGTTAGTCCTCTTGAGTCTAGGGCAACTGGTTGGTAACTTTGTGAAACAGGATGTTGGACTAGATAGTTCACTGGTTCGATCCCTCAGGCTCTTCTTAAGTTCTTCTGTTCACCTGTAGAGTGTGGCTGTCTCCATTGCTGCATCTCAAAATGCCTCCCAAAGGCAGCTCATAGGGGATGGTAGCCCCAGGAAGAACACTGGGGGCTTCATGGGCTGCAGTGGAAAGAGGAAGGTGAGAAAGTTGTTCTCCATTGGTACAAATCAATCCACCTCTTGAAATGCTTTTTTAAAAAAAAATCCAAGCCTAATTTCTAGTGGTGCAAATACTGGTGCTAGAACAACAGGTTATATAGCTAATCATACGCTATTCCATCATTTAAGAATACTCAGGGCCTTTTCGCACATGCCATTAGCCTCTCATTTCCTCCTCATTTCCCCCGTGAGACTCCTCCTGAGCAACCGTATCCAATTTTCCACTACAGCAATCAGCTCCTCTCCCCCCCCCCCCCCGCAGTTTTCTGTTCACAGTAGTGGTTGCTGCGAGGCTTTCTGCTGCTGCCCTGTCCATTTCCCCTCCCCTTCCCTCCCCCCTGCTCCTCCCTTGTTCCCCGCTTTTCCTTTTTTTTAAAAAAAACGCATGCGTGGTAACGTTATAACGACATAGTGGAATGACGACAGTGCATCACCCGCCTTCCTCTTCCCAGAATTCATCAAGTCCCTCCTCAGTATTCAAATTTTCCCGCCGGTCTGGGTTGAAGCAAAATGATTGGTGGGCTACATGGACTTCCAGTGTCACTGGAGGGCCCCCCCCCATGGGTGGATTCTCCGATGTGAACTGAAATGTCGTGTGCTTAACTGCCAGGTTCACGATCAAGACAACAAAATGGAGGATGGGCAACATGGCATCAGCTGGCCCCTGTAAAGAAAAAAAAAAAATTACATAAATGGTGGTGGTGGTGGTGGCAGCTGAGGAGGAGCAGCATGACATGCAGACCAGTCTCCCCGCTCCGCAGGAATAGTTATTGCCCCTAGAAAACAGTTCAACCCATTTCTGTGACTTTTCTGCAAAGAAGCGCGCCCAGCCTGCTCTGCAGGGGCTGCTGCTGGGGCCCAATGGCACCCGGCTCCCAAATGGCCAATGGAACGCTACCAATAAATGGCAAATTAACCCCCCCCCCATAATAGATGTGAACGTGTGTGTATTATATAAAGACAACAATCTTACCTTGCTGCATCAGTATGTCATTATGTCGATATGACGTTATAAGGATTTTCTTTTTTTTAAAAAAAAGGAGGGGGGGGAAATGTTGCTTCAGGATCGTGGGACCGCACACAGGGAGCGGAAAGGAAGGCAAGCATCCCCGGCCCGCCCGCTTGCTTGCCGCAGCTTCTCTGCGGGTTTCTGGAGGAAAGCACCCACCGCCAGCTCTGCAGGGGCTGTTGCCGGAGCAGCCCAAACACAGGGCAGCGGTCATCTGCAAGCACAGGGAGCTCTCTGGCCAATGGCTCCCGGCTCATGCTACCAAGAAATGGCAAATCCATCCCCCCCCCCCATAATAGATGTGAACGTGTGTGTATTATAAAAAGACAACAATTGTGCCGTCTTCCCTTGCTGCATCAAAATTTCATTATGATGTTATAATGTTATAAGGGCCTTTTTTTAAAAAAAGAGGGGGGGAGTTATGCTTCAGGATCATAGGATTGCACACAGGGAGCGGGAAGGAAGACTTGCGTCCCCAGCCCGCCCACTTGCTTGCCACAGCTTCTCCGCGGGTTTCTAGAGGAAAGCACCCACCACCAGCTCTGCAGGGGCTGTTGCTGGGGCAGCCCAAAGAAAGGGCAGCAGTCATCTGCAAGCACAGGGAGCTCTCGGGCCAATGGTGCCCGGCTCCTGCTACCAAGAAATGGCAAATCCACCTCGCCAACGCAGTCCCTGTGGTGGGATCTTGCCTCCCTGCCTCCTTATTTCGATATAACGTTAGGAGGGCTCGTTTCAAAAAAAAAATTCAAGAAACGCCCACCACGAGGGGAGTTTCCGGTCGGAGGAATGGAGGTCTGACACGCTTTGCAAGTGCGCAAGGCGGACAGCGGCTCTTATCGACAGCTCGGGTGGATCAATCCACCTGACGCAACCTCACACAGGTAGTGTGAGGACTAGCAACCAATATAATCCAGGTTTGAGCAAGCTCGGTGAAGGAAAAGTCTCGGAGGAGACTTTTACAACACCTTGAGCACTGCAGCCGAAGAAGATTCCTGCAAGTATCTCTAAGGAGCCGAGCTGAGCTGATTAAATCAGCATAAAATCTCCAATTCCTCTGATTCCTTAACAAAGAAGACAAAGTTTAAATGTTGGGACCACATCTGAAGCGAAATAACAACATAAGGTAACAGAAAAAAAAGTTTTTGCCTTACTATTAACGCGGTTTGAAAGACGAAAAGCAGATCTGGTGAAGCAATAGACTGTTGCAGACTGGATGAGTGCAGTTTTGAAACGTTAAACAGCTGAATTTGAACTTAAAAAGCCAAAAAAACAAGTTGTTTAACATTTCTGCGGTTAAGAAGAGTCGGGAGGGGGAGCCAAGCATCGCGAGACAAAGAGGGGAGGAGGGAACCAAGCAGCGTGAGATCAAGCTGTGAGGACTGAGACAGGAAGTGACGGCTTGAGAAGCAGACAAGAAGGGAAATGGAGAAGAACCGGAAGAGAGCAAAGGGGACTGTAAAAACTGCCAGACCAAAAGGACTACAACAGGAAGTGACGTGCGGAGAGCAGACAAGTAAGCAAGAGGAAGGGACAAAAGGAAACTACGGCAAGCCAGAAGCAAGGTAAAAAGACTATAACCTTTGACACAAACCATAGAGAAGTTGCGCCCGCCATTTTGGATTTATAAAATTTTTAAACAGTAATATCTCATAAACTATATAACTTAGAAGGCTGAAACCAACGAAATTTGACTTGGCAAGACTAGCTTGTGTGAACACATTAATCGGTGTTTGATTTGGAAAATAAAATAAAATCGATCTTTTTTAAAGAGACAAGACGGACCGCGGACTAAGATCGAGAGCAGCTACATGGTCCTCTCCTACAATGGCAGCAAAAAAAGAAAAAGAACTACTAGCTGTTATGGAAGCAATGGAAAAAAAAAGTTAGACGCTATAGGAGAGGTAAATGTTAAAATGAATGGTATAACTGCACAAGCAGACAAAAACTTTATAGACTTGAAAGCAGAATTTCAAAAATTAACCACAAGAACACAAGACATTGAAACTAAAGTAAAAGAACTGGAAGAAAGTACTCAAAAGACAATGAGAGACAATGACAGGATGGAAAAGATGATGCATTATAAAGACATGCAAAACCATTTGAGATTCAGAGGGATTGAGGAAAAAATGAGTGAAGACATTTTTATAAGAATGCAAGAAGCATTAGCAGATTTTTTACAAGAACAGGAAGAGGTTGTTAAAGAACACATGGATCTTGTTTATAGAGGCAATTCTACATACGCAAGAGACAAAAATATACCAAGAGATGTGGTTGTCCAATTTACAATGAAAAGGACAAAAGAACAAATCTACAAGAAGTGTTTTACTGATCCTTTTGAAATAGATGGAAAGAAAATTATAGTAATGAAAGAACTGCCTAGAGCAATACTGCAAGAAAGGAAAAAATTCAAGCGTCTGACGGATAAATTGAAGGAGAAAAAAATCAGATTCCGCTGGGAAATACCTCAAGGATTAAGCTTTTACTATGGCAACACCAGAGTAGTGATTAAAAGCACAGGAGAAATGTACGCATTTCTTGGAGAGAATAAAGATGACCTTGGTGATATTTAACAACATATCAAGATGGATTACAAAGTACTTACATGGAATGTAAATGGACTTAATTCACCCCAAAAACGTAGAATGGTAGGGCATTGGCTGGAGAAACAAAAATGTAGTGTAATTTGCATACAAGAAGCTCATCTTAAAAAACAAGACCACAAATATTTAATAAGGAAAAAATTGGGAGAAGAATTTTATTCCTTAGCAAGCAATAAAAAGAATGGTGTTGTAACATATGTCAAAAAAGATTTGGAACCTAAAGTAATATCTAAAGACAAAGAAGGAAGATATTTAGCTATTGAAATCTCACTACAAGGACAGAAAAATTTGATTGTGAATATTTACGCCCCAAATGGAGCCAAAGAAATTTTTTTTAAAGAATTACAAATGGAAACGGATAACGTAAATTATGATCAAATTATGATGTTGGGGGACTTTAATGGAACTGTGAATAACAAATTAGACAGGCGCTCTAAGAGAAAGGATGAGGCATTAGGGAAGCTTCCAAAAAACTTTTTTGAACTGATAAAACAAGAGAAGCTGGAAGATATTTGGAGGAAAGCTAACCCACAAGGAAAAGACTTTACCTTTTATTCTAATAGACATGACTCGCATTCAAGAATTGACATGATTTGGATGACTACTAATTTAACGTTTAAGACAAGAAAAGTGGAAATTTTACCCAGAATAATTTCAGATCATAATCCGTGTTTATGGACTGCTGGTCAGGTAAAAAAACAAAAGAGATGGAGAATAAATGAGGACTTACTAGACAACCAAGAAATAGTTAAAAAATTACTTGAAGAAACAGACCTATACTTCCAAGTAAATATACAGAAAGAAGTAAAAATTCAGATCGTATGGGATGCATATAAAGCAGTGATGAGAGGATTATTGATATCTTTAAATGCAAAAGATAATAAAAAGAAAAGAGAACAATATGAAAATATTGTACAAGCCATTAAAACAAAAGAAGAAGAACTGAAGAGCAGACCAGGGAAAAAGAAACTGCAAAAGGAAATCTGGATGTTACAAGACCAAGCAAAAGCTATTTTGAACCAAGAGACGTACTGGAACCTAAAAAAACTCCAACAAAAGGCATTTGAAGGTGCAAATAAACCCGGAAAATATTTAGCATGGCAATTAAAGAAAAAACGTGAAAACAAATTTATCACTAAAGTGATAAGAGATAACATTGAGATAATAGACAACAAAGGAATAAAGAGAGAATTTTTTAAATATTATGCAAAACTGTTTAAGAAGGAAAACAAAGACAGAAGAAAGATCAAAGAATACCTGCAAACATTAAAGTTACCAAAACCAACAGAGGAAATTAAAGAACTATTTAACAATCCAGTATCATTACAAGAGATCAAAAATGCAATAAATGACTCAAAATTAGGAAAAGCACCTGGACCAGATGGATTTACAGCGAAGTTTTACAAAACGCTACAGGAGTCAATCTCACCAGTGTTACTGCTATTAATGAATGATATAGGAGTTACTGGTGAGGTACCAGAAACTTGGAAAGACGCAACCATCTCACTTCTCCCGAAAGAAAATCAAGACTTAACTAATGTTAAGAACTACAGACCGATTTCTCTACTAAATAATGACTATAAGATCTTTGCTAAGATTATAGCTGACAGATTAAAAGAACACCTTAAAGAAACTATACAAACAGAACAAGCAGGGTTCTTACCCAATCGCCAAATAAGGGACAATCTAAGAGTAGTAGTGGATGCTATAGAATACTACGATAAACATCCTGAAAAGGAAGTGGGTTTTTTCTTTTTAGATGCGGAAAAAGCGTTTGATAATTTAAATTGGGATTTTATGTTTGAGGTTCTAGAACATCTTGAAATTGGTGAATATATGCTTAACCTCATTAAGTCAATTTATAAAGAACAGAAATCCTCTTTAATAATTAATACTGAAAAGACAGACGATTTTAAAGTCGGAAAAGGAACACGACAAGGATGCCCACTTTTGCCGTTGCTATTTATTTGGATTCTAGAAGTTCTACAAATAAATGTGAAGGAAGATAAAGAAATTAAAGGCTTAACAACCAAAGGTTTTTCTTTCAAATATAGGGCCTTTGCAGATGATGTGATGTTTATAGTGGAAGACCCTATGACTACATTACCATATTTGTTACAGAGAGTAAAAGAGTTTGGTGACTTGGCTGGATTTTATGTAAATAAGAACAAATCAAAAGTAATGTGTAAAAATATGTCAAATAACAAACAAACTGAGTTACAAAATCTTATAGAATGTGAGGTGGTGAAAAAGACAAAATATCTAGGTGTGAACCTAACAATGAAAAATATTGATCTTTATAAAAATAACTATGAGAAATTATGGCTGCAAATTATGCAAGATATTAAAAAGTGGAATGTATTAAATTTGTCATTGTTGGGTAGAATTGCGGTGGTTAAGATGAATGTATTACCACGATTAATGTTTTTGTTTCAAACTATTCCAATTGTGAAAGATGTGAAAACATTCAAATGCTGGCAGAAGGAATTGTCTAAGTTTGTATGGGGAGGGAAAAAACCAAGAATCAAGATGAAAATAATGTGTGATGCTAAAGATAGAGGTGGGTTCCAACTACCAAACTTAAGACTGTATCATGATGCAATATGTTTGACTTGGGTAGGGGCATGGACTATGTTACAAGATAGAAAGTTATTGTCCCTGGAAGGCCATGACTGTAGGTTTGGGTGGCATGCATATTTGTATTATGGAAAAGCAAAAATGGACAATATGTTTAAACATCATTATTTGAGAAGAATGTTAATGGATACATGGACAAGATATAAAAACTTTTTTCCAGAAGAGATACCTATGTGGATTGTACCCGCAGAAGTTTTAAATCCAGTATCACGTCACAAAGGACAAGATTGGTTGAAGTACAGAGACTTATTAACAAGTCATGGTAAGGACTTTATATTGAAGGAGCAGCATCAGATGGACTTTGATTATGGTTGGTTAAGATATAGACAAATATATGACATGTATAGAAGTGATAAAAAATCCGGTTTTAGAGAAAAAAATAATGAAATAGAACAAGTTTGGGAGGAAGGTGGGGAAAAAATGATCTCTAAAATGTATAAAATTTTGTTAAAATGGTTTAACACTGATGAAATGATAAAGGAACAAATGGTAAAATGGGCGATAAACTTTAACAAAGATATTGAAATGGAATCTTGGGAATTTTTATGGAAAAATGCTATGGGTATATCTACATGTTATAACTTAAAAGAAAATTGTTTTAAAATGATGTACAGATGGTATATGATACCAAAAAAATTGCAAATATTAACCAGAATATGTCTAACAAATGTTGGAAATGTAAAAAGAAAGAAGGTTCTTTTTATCATATGTGGTGGACTTGTGATAAAGCAAAGACTTATTGGTCTATAATACATGCAGAAATCGAAAAAATTTTGAAATGTACATTTAAGAAGTTGCCTGAAATGTTATTGCTTGGACTTAAATTAGAAGAGATAAATGTAAAGAAAAGGACAATAATATGGTATATGATAACAACAGCAAGAATGGTGTATGCACAAAATTGGAAAAATGAAAAAATACCAGATGTGTGGGAATGGTTGAAAAAATTGTTATATATGGCTGAAATGGATAAATGGACTAGAAAGTTGAATGACCTGTACTCAGAGACCTTTTTAGAAGATTGGAAAGATTTGAAAGAATATGTTGAAAAATACTGGGACATGAAAAATTACATTTATACATGGTTATAATAACATAAAGCAATAGAATTAGAGTATATGAATGTATTAAGGATAATTAGATAATGAAGTTGTTTTTTATTTTAGAATTATATAAGAATATAGAAAGTAAGAATTAGTATATAAGTATTTTTAAGATATATGACCGTTACCAAAAATGTAAACATAGATATAAGTATTACTATTTTGGATAAAGTGGAAAATGTGTTGTGCTTCAGATGTGGTGGGAAACCGCCAATACAAGATAAAAACAAGATTATACAAATAGAGCAAAATGTTATATAATATGGAAAAAAGGATTTGTATAAGATAAATGTATTAATTTTAATGTGTTGAAAAATAAAAAAAAATTACAAAAAAAAAAAAAAGAAACGCCCACCACGGGGCGGGCCACATGGAGGGCAGGCGAGTGGGTGTTTTCCTCCCAGCTTCTCCACCAGAGTAAACAGGAAACACCACTAGAAACAGGATTTTCTTGCTCCAGGGATACTCCGGAGCAGTGCGGTGATACTCTGGAGGAAATTGTTAGCACGGAGCAACTGGTGGGAAACTGACCAGAAGCTCCGGTGCTAGCTTCACTGTAAACCCCGGGAAAAAAACTAGTGCGAAAATGCCCCCAAAGATAACAAAGGTCTTATCCCTCACATAGAGCATCCTTTATGTGTAGATTCACTCATAATACATAAAGCTACTGCTGGTGGAACTCAAAAGGTGCGCACATGTGCATGCGCACACACACACACAAAAGACATGTTTACCATCATTGAAGAAAATGCATTTTTTAAAAAAGTAAGCCTCATGTTTAGCCCTCAGGAAACAGTGTGAGAACTAATGTTGCTCCATACTTCAGCCTCCCATGACCTGTCCCTGTAGCAGAAATGTCTACTGTGCAGGTGCAAAGCTGTTCAGTTTGATGCTATGCTTGAAACAAACTTTGTCATAGAACATTGAAGCAATCTAAGCAAGAACTGATCTCACATGCCACTGAAGGAGTCTGAGAATGCCTGGTGATAACATTTGTATTGAATTTCGCAGCATGCCTTCTTATACATGAGTGTGAACCATTTTAGCTGAGCCGCTACACACACATTATCAGACTCCTTTTTTCTTGCTGGGCAGGATGACAGAATTCTGGATAGGACAGTAAAGGCTGTCAACCAACTCTCAGCCTTACAACAAAGATGGTGGCAGGTAGGGAGCATTGGTGCTAGGCTCCCTGCAACTTTTGGCTGCTACAAGTTGATGTACAAACCTACCTACCCCACCTATGGATTCTTGGCAATGACGGGCAGCTGTGAGAACCGGAAAGACCAACTGCATTCCACTGTATGTGAAGTAACAGGGATGAAACGGGGGTTCCTCCAGAGCAGCCTGGACATGTTGAGAATGAGTATGGAAGCCACGGAGTGGCCTGGGAGCCCCGCCAAGCCGTGGAACATCCTGGACAGCTCCTGCCTGCTGCTTGTCCCGCGGAGCACACAGCTGGACCATCACAGCTGCCATTTTGACCATCGCGATGATGTGAATCGACCATCATGGCAACTCGAACCCGAAGAGGGCCTTCTTCTCTCCTGATCAGGGCTGGAGTGAGTTGGGTACAACAGTGCAGTGTATGAGGCAGAGACAGCGGCAGGCGCTCCAGAGCTGCTGACAATAATGTAACCAAAAGCAGCAGTGGGGAAACAAATAAGGATCCTGGAGCACTGGAAGACATCGAAATCCATAGGAGCGGAATGGAGAGTTGTAAGACTGAGAACTCTGGGCCCGAAGGGGCTTGGAAGGAGAGCACACATTGGGGTGCTGTGGTTGGAGAACCTGGTGTTGACTATTACTTGCTTCTGAGACCCCCCAAGACTGCTTGGCCCAAGGAAGATCAAATGGACCTACGGGCTGCTACTGCCACCCAGAGGCAAACTTTGTAATAACAACAATCTGTTATAATCTCACAGGAAATTTGGGTATTGTAGACCTAATTAATGGGGTGGGTATCGATATTAGTGTTGCTTGATTTTCGCCCTCAATTAATTTATGGGTTAAATTTATGGGATTAAGTTATAGGGTAATTTGAATTGTGTTACTGATTGAATTAATTGGGGGTGGGGGTTGATTGCTATTGATAGCTTCCAATTAATCGTAAGGCCTAATTAGCGATTGACGGTATTAACTGCCCATTGGATGTGTTGATTAATTAATTAGTTTGGTTGATAAGGGACTTAGACTGGCTAGCCTGATGTAAATGGGCCACTGATTTACTAGCATTTACTTAAATTATTGGCTATATAGGGTATAAAAGAAAGAAAAATGGGGGAAAAAGGCAATTAGAAGCTACCAGTCGAACTATATGGGCTGAAAGAGAAATACTGAGAATAACAGACTGGGAGGCAATAATATCTGAGCTGGACAAATGTACTTAGGATATTAAACATCACCAGCTTGGTTGGTCATCTGAGGTCCTAGTCAGCTGACACTAACAAAGACGATCAGTTGCAGCAACATCTGAACAGGGGATTTCAGTGCTCCTGGGGAGGGGAAAGTATAGCACTGGGGCCAGGCATAAAGAGAGAAGGGAGCAGAGAAACAGTAGACATCCTGAGGGATGTTGGCAGTGGGGCTAGGATGATGGACTCCCCTCCGACATTGGTGTTGTGTAATGCCAGGTCCATAAACAACAAGACCATGGTCCTTAGGGACTTGCTGCTAGAACAGAAAGCTGACCTGGTGTGCGTGACCGAGACTTGGGTGCAGGATGAGGAGATGGTAGCTCTCTCCCAGCTTGCCTTTCCTGGGTTCTCGGTCCTTCACCAATCATGGACCTGGGGTGGGGGCAGGATGGTAGCTCTCTCCCAGCTTGCCCTTCCTGGGTTCTCGGTCCTTCACCAATCATGGACCTGGGGTGGGGGCAGGATGGTAGCTCTCTCCCAGCTTGCCCTTCCTGGGTTCTTGGTCCTTCACCAATCATGGACCTGGGGTGGGGGGAGGAGTGGCACTATTCATCTGGGAGACTTACTCCTTCAGGGTGCTCCCACTGCCAAAGATCACTGGCATTGAGTGTGCCGGCTTGATATGGGAGGCCGGGGAGAGTGTGGTGATTTGGCTGGTGTACCGACTGCCTAATAAATAAATATCTTTCACTGATTGTTTTTCATGGTATTCTGTTGCTTTCTTTTACCATTAGATACACTCATCCACTTAATTACATACTTGTTTAAATGAGTATGGATTACTGAATGACTGAATCTAGATTCAATTTTTTAACTATCTTGTTTAATATATAATGAAATTCAATGATGATTTTCATGATAGTGCAGAAGGATAGACATTAAACAGTATTTGTTTTTTAAAATATGGAGGAATTCTTTCATATTTCTCAGTTTAGTCTAGACATTATTCCACTTTCCCCTTTTCTACTTTCTATCAAAACATCAATTAGTTTCATTAGTCATGTCATAAATGCAATTTACTCTGTACTTCATATGATTTTCCACTGAAGATTTCCCCAAGTTGCATGTGACTTTGAGCTATTTAGAATATTAAAAACACTTAACATCCAAACATAAGTGATAGAGTGAGATTGTTATGTTTTGGGAACATGCTGGAACTTGTTTTCCGTACTACTCTTCTTTAGTCACCATGGTCAAAAATACAGGAAAACATTATTTATCTACTTAGGAATAATCCCCATGATGAAGCAATTGAAAATCTGTTTTTCCTGTTTTGAAACTAATGCAGTTAGGACAGAGTGAAACAAGAACCAACATGGACAAAATGTGACAAGAGAATAACTTTATCTTGACAGACGGCTAAATTTCTTGGTTGCACAAGTAGATTACTAAACATTCATACAGATATGTAGTACAACAAATAGGATTGTTTATAGTATATACTAGGGTTGTTAAGAGAAATTTTCTTAATTCCATAATTCTTCCTTACAATCCAACAATCCACGACCCCCCTTTGGAGACTCTAAAGTCCATTTCCAATCAAGTCCATTTTGATGAAAGAAAAATTTGAAGAGGGGAGAGGCAGGAAGGAAGCCTGTGCAGAATCTCAGAATTTCACTCTACAGATGCTTAGAGGTGTGCAGTGTCTTTTCAAACCTTCCTGTCCTCCAGTTGGAGCATCACTAACTTTAAGGACTGAAGTTACAAAAGGGTGCATTGATTTCTCTTCAGAGAGAAACCAAAAAACCCCCAACAACCCTCTTTTAACAGAGAAACTGGGCTAATATAATGACATAACTATCATTTCTTTTGTGGATGGGGTAATACTTTCCAGCTAGTTTTGCAGCTTGGGTACGCTACTCAACACAGGAGTCACTTTAGAAAACCAGGCAGCTACAGTGGCTCAAAGTACTTTTGCCCAGCTTTGTCTGGTTGTCAGCTGCATTCGTTCTTGGCTCAGTCAAATTTAGCCACAGTGATCCATGTCTTAGTTAGATCTAGACTGGACTACTGCAATGTGCTCTATTTGGGGCTACCTTGAAGAATGTATGGAGCTAGATGGGGCTAGTGTATAATACTGCAGTTAGACTGCTGGTTGGGGCCAGTTACCAGAAGCATGAGACTCTGATACTATAGCAACTACACCAGCTACTGATCAACTCCTGAGTCCAATTCAAGATGTTAGTGTTGTCCTTTAAAACCCTACATGGTTTTGGACTGGGTTATCAGAAGGACCATATTCTCCCACATGTTCTTGCCCAGGAATTAAGATCACAGAAAGAGGCCCTCCTGTCCCATCAAACAAAGAAGCTCACCTGATGGGTTCACCAGGCAAGGCCTTTTTGGTGGCAGCCCCATGATTATAGAACAACCTCCCTGGTAGACGTGTGCAGCCCCCTCACTTCTGAACTTCAGGAGGAAGTTGGAGACAGTTTTATTTAGGACTGCATTTGACTAATACAGTTTTCATTTATTGGCAGTCCTAACTGTGATATTTTATATTTTTATAATTGTTTTGTTTATATTGTAAGCCATCTTGAGTTCCGCAAAGTAGAAATATGAATAAATGTTTTTAAAAAATAAATATTAGCATCAATGTGGCAATATGTTGTCACTACCCTAGAGCTAAAAATATAAAACAAATGTTCATGTTTGAGGTCTGACTTTAATCAAAGTATTCATAGTCATTTCTTTTGTACACTGGTTGAACAGAAACTGGTGAAGTCAAAGTTCAAGTGGAAGCATATTTCGAACATATTTCTATCATGTGTAACATATATTTTCCTCATCTTTGTTGGTTTTCTTAAAGCTTCCTTCTCTGTTTTTTTTTTCTTTAAAGATTTCAGATGTCCTTCTAGTCTGCTCCTGAACATATTCCCACAGGTGCTCATATTGTGCTTCCTATTATGAACTATGAATAGTATTCCCATCTATAGATATAAAAGCCCCCTCACCGTAAAATCAATGCCAGGCCAAACCCGTGGACCTAGAAGCATGAAATTTGGGGACAGCATTCCTACCATGATGTAGATGCTCACTAAGAAGGGATTTTTAGAACTTTGACCCCTAAGGGGGCCAAAAGGGGTAAAATGTGCTCCACCCACTGCTTCCTATGTGGCAGCCAGGCTGCTTCCTCCTTGCACCCACCCACTGTCTGATTGGTCAGCTGCAGAGCTTAGTGTTCTGAGGTTAAAACTGTTACAGGAGATTGCAGAGAGCTAACAACAGTTGAGGAAATCAAGAATGGCCAACCACCTTTGAGGTGCAACAATGCTGCTCCTTGATAGCTTCAAACATGCTCCCCCTACACTGACAGGCATTTGTCTGTCAGGTACAGCAGCAGATGCAGGGTGTTTAATGCCATCAGGGAGCCCACCCAAGTAGTAACACCTTAATGATCCTGCTGGCCCAGCCTCCACAATGGCTTGCAATACCCCTTCCCCCTACACTGGACAGACAGTTGCCTGTCAGGTGTAGGAGAGGGAATGGGAAGCTTACAGCCATCGGGGAGGCTTGCTCAGCAGGATTGCCTTAGCGCTGCTGCTGGCCCAGCCTCCCTGATGCCTTTAAACACAATCCCTCCCAACACCAAGCAGCCAGATGTCTGTCAGGTGTAGGAGCAGGGCAAGGGTACTTTAATCCATCAGGGAGGCTGCCCAAGCAGAAACACCTTAGCAATGCTGCTGGGCCAGCCTCCCCAATGGCTTTAGACACACTCCCTCCCACCCCTCCTCCTCCAACTGACAGATGGTTGTCTGTCAGGTACAGGGGCAGAGCATTGAAAACCATCAGGGAGGGTGCCCAAGCAGCATTGCCTTAGTAACCTTGCTGGTCCAGCCTCCTCAATGCCTTCAAACATACTACCCCTCCTACACCTGACAGACAACTGCCTGACAAGGGTTGCAAGGGGTGCGGAGTTCTTAAAGCCATCAGGGAGGCTTGCTTAGCATGATTGTCTTAGCACTGCTCCTGGATCAGCCTCCCTGATGCCTTTAAACACAATCCCCCCTTATACCAGACAGGTGGGTGTCTGTCAGGTGCCGGACCAGTGTTAGGGTACTTTAATCCATCAGGGAGGCTGCTCTTTAGCCACACTCCTATCCACTATGGAAATATACCCCAATTTGTAGAAAAGTGATTTCCTGTATTAGGTTATTTAACTTCTCACAATGTGGTTTCTGGAAAACTGGTTCATATGAACTTGCTTAATATCTGATTGCTTGGATGTTGTTTTGAATATGTATATGTCCCACTTCTTAAATGTAACATAAATGAGAAGCATTTTTTTTTTAAAAAAAGTATGCCCTGCACTAAAAAAAAAAAATCAATGCCCAGGCCAAACCCCAACACCAAGATACCCAAAATAAGGGGAGTACATTTTTACCATGACATCAGCCCCCACTATGAGGAGATTTCTGAGAAACATGCCCCCTTAAGTGGGTAAAAAAGGGGGCAAAGTGTGTTCCACCAATTGTTTTCTGTGTGCCTGGCAGGCTGCTGGCTCCTTGTCCCCCCCCCCAATTGGTCAATTGTATAGCTCAGAGCTCAAACCTGCCTGCTTGCACCCACCTCTCTCTGATTGTTCAGCTGTGGATCTCAATGTTCTGAGGTGTATTGTTTCAGTCCCTTATAATCTACATTTAGGCCTGGTTATGGGGTTGAAACAGTCTTGGTCAACATGGAGGATGACCTCTGCCTGTAGATGATTCCCCTGGTTCTCTCAGCAGCATTTGATAGCATCCACTATGGTATCCTTCTGGGCATACTTTCCAGGCTGGGATTGGGAAGCACCATCTTGCAGTGGTTCCAGTCCTATCTGTAGGGTAGGTTTCAGAAAGTGGTGCTGGTAAACTGCTGCTCAGACCCTTGGCCTTTGGCTTGTGGGATCCCACAAGGTTCCATCATGTCCCTTATGCTCTTCAACATCTACATGAAACTGCTGGGTAAGGGTGTCCAGAGGTTTTGGCTGCATTGTCATCAACAGGGGTCATTTCGAACAGGAGCTTGGGGGAGCGCAGGTCCGGGAGTTGGTGCCAGCCCCCCCCCCCCCCCCACAGGGGAATGCCTGCTTGTGTCATGGCTGCAGCAAAATGACCCCGTCCCCTGGAAAGGTCCTTGTTCCTCCAACCAGACTTCTGAATACTTCAGATACCACTGAAGTTATCCTCCCAGAATAGTGGTATTTCTGAGGCTTGGATTAGCAGCTTTCTTTCTCTCTCTCTCTCTCTCTCTCTCTCTCTCTCTCTCTCTCTCTCTCCTTTCTTTCTTGCCTTCTGATATACTTCCGGTGATATCAGGTGATGTAGCATATGCAATAAGTTATGCTAATGAGCTCCTGCACCTCTTTTTCTACGAAATGACCCCTGGTCATCAATATTCTGATGACACTGTCTTGCAGTTCTGGCTGATTCCAGGGCTGCTGTAGAAACCTTGAACGAGTGCCTGGAGGTAGTTTTGGAGTGGTTGAAGGCTAATAAATGGAACTTAATCCCAACAAGACAAAATTGCTACTGGTGAGAAGAAGGTCTGACCCAGGATTAAAGGTGTCACCCATTCTGGGTGGGTTTGCACTCCCCTTGAAGGAACATGTACACAGTCTGGAGGCGCTCATGGACCCAGGCTTACTGCTGGATAAATAGGTGGCAGCTGTGACCAGAAGTGCTTTTAATAGCCTTTTTTGGGCAGGAAAGATCTGACCATTGTGTCACATGTCCTGATTACATCTAGATATAATTATTGCATTGGAGCTGCCCATAAAAAGTGTTTGGAAACTTCGGTTGGTGCAGAATTATACTGCCATCATATTAACTGTAATGAGACATAGAGACCATATCATTCCAGTTTAGGCCCATCCAAACTGGATCCCAATCTGTTTTTAAGCACAATTCAAGGTGCTGGTGTTGACACTGAAAGGCCTATATGGTTTGGGACCAACATACCTGAAGGACTGCCAACAGCAATAGGTCCTGCTTTGGGTGCCCCACCATTTATGATTAGGTGGTGGGCTACCTCAGAGAGACCAGCTCAAGAGAGCCCTTCATGGCACCAAAACTGTGGAACACTCTCCTCAGGAAGACTCATCTGTCCTCTTCTGTGCCATCTTCTACCCGTGGGTGAAGTCCATTTATGCATCCACTTGCACAGCACTAGAGCCAAGGCATATAATGTTAGTTGTTCAGAGATAGCACCCTGATGTTTTGATTAAAAAGTGGGTAGATGTGACGGCAATTGAAGGGAGTGGGAAGGTGTGCATCAGTGTGAGAATAATTTGCAGTTGGATCTATCTGTTAAATAATCTAGATACTGTTTGTGAGAATGCAAATATGCTAATTTATCCTGATCAGGACAGTTCATCTGAATTTCAGTTTTCAGTGCTATACAAATGTTGTGTGCCAAGAACAAACCACATGATGCATATTTTGTAAATTTGTGTTTGTAAATTTACGGTATTTTTTGCAAGCCACAGTATTTTTTGCAAGCCACTATATAAACCCTAGCGTATTGGCACTTTCCAGCTCTCACATTGGCTGTGCTGTGTGCTCCATCAGTTATTGGCCTGTCAACCACCACTCAAGAGTACTCAGAAGCCATTGGCTGGGTGCTAGGTCCACTCCTCTCCCCCACAGTTTGCTCTGACAGGGAAGATAAAAGGGGAAAGGAAATTATGTAAGCTACTTTGGTCCCCTGTGTGGAAAAAGACTGTACTTTTCCTAGGTAGGGGCTGCAGGGAGGGGGGAACAGATGGAAAACTGAAGTCAGAATGGCCGATAAAGATAGGTTGATGATTGGCTGGGAAGGAGATAGGGTTGCCAACTCCAAGTTGGGAAATTGCTGGAGATTTGAGGGTTGGAGCCTGGAGAGGGTGGGGTTTGAGGAGGGGTGGGACCTCAGACAGGTACAATGCCATAGACTCCACCCTTCCAACCAGCCATTTCCTCCTGGGGAACCATTGCTGCCAATCTACAGGTGAGGGCTGGAGATCACTCTGAATTAAAACTGCTCTCCATATGGCAGAAATCAGTTCCCCTGGAGAAAATGACTGCTGTGCTGGGTGGACTCTGTGCCATTATACCCTGCTGAGGTGCTCCCCCTATGACAGCCCATGTGATGTAGCAGTTAGTACTTCAGAGCAGGGTCTGCTAGACCCAGGTTCTTCCTGTGGAAGCTGATTGAGTGATTTCAGACCACTCACAGACTTTCAGCCTAACCTACCTCACAGGGTTGTTGTGCAGATCAAAAGGAGGAGAGGAGAATGATGTGAGCTGCTTTGATTCCCACTACAGAGAAAGACTGTACTTTTCCTAGGTAGAGGCTGCAGGGAGGGGGGGAAGAGATGGAAACCTAAAGTCACAGGTTGATGGTTGGCTGAAAAGGAGACAGAGTTGCCATCCCAGGTTAAAAAATTCCTGGAGATTTGAGGAGTGAAACCTGGAGAGTGCGGGGTTTGAGGAGGGGTGGGACCTCAGATAGGTATAATGCCATAGACTCCACCCTCCAAACCAGCCATTTTCTCCTGGGGAACCATTGTTGTAAATCTCCAGGTGAAGGCTGGGGATTACTCAGAATGACAGCTGCTCTTCAGATGGCAGAGATCGGTTCCCCTGGAGAAAGCAGTGGACTCTATGTCATTATCAGCAGTGTCATTATCAGCAAATTGACACTGAATACCCAAGGCCAGGGCACACGCCCAGAGCCTCTTTCTAGAGCCTGTTGTGTTTATTTTCAAAACGGGCCTTATTCATAGTAAAATATATTACATTAATAATATTTTTATTATTCTAAAAGTTTTGAAGCACATCTTTTGAGGACATGGGTGAAGAAACTATATTTCAGAGAAGGAAGGGGGAGAGGCAGTCTGTGATCACTCAAACAAGATCATTTTTTTCCAGAATCAAACATATTTGAACTTATCAGAACCAGAAAAAAGTGTGTTGGCTGTGATAATCACAACTTGTGAATAGACCACAAATCAATGTGGAAGGTAAATAAACATCCATGATTCCTTTCTTTTATATAGTATCCTGCTTTTAACTCTACAAATCAAGATAGCTTTGAGAATCCTGTTAAACTATATTCTGCCTACCCAAAAGAACTGAGACCGTTAATCCCAGAGGTGTTATGCCTTGTCACATCCATGACTTTGTTCTTCCAGTTCATATTTTAAATCTCTTCATTGTTTATGAAAAATGTTGCACTCTTTGGGCTGATCCTTTTTCATTACTTCGTTATTATATGCTTAATACAACATTAACTCTAATAGGTGCCATGACATAATTTCTAGCCCTATCTCCCAGTTCTTTGGACATGCTATTTTCAGAAAGGTAGAAGTTGGCTGTTTTTTTGCTTCATCACTGGCTTAACTGTAATTCCTTGACATAAAATGCATAAATCTTAAAATATACCCTTTGAACTGGCATGGATGTTTGGAGTTCCCCCAGTCCATAGCAATTCTACTCTATGGGCATTTGTAGTTGAATGTAGTGGTTGTTGTAGTGGTATGTGGAGGGCTGCAATAAGCCTTCTAATACAGAGCTGTATGAGTGAGAATTCTGTTGTCAAGAAGGTATTCCTTGTCTACACCTGTGAGGCAAAGCACCCCGGCCTCCTTTCAAGGGTTAATGTGAACAATAACAGGCCTAGTCCACCCTGCAGCTGTTACTAATTAGTCTCTTGGCCTGCATAGTTCCTATGATCTTCAAGGCCAGAGATGGGAGTTCGGTGATTTATTTTATTTATTTACTTATTCTTTAAATTTCTACCCCACCCTCCCCACCAAGGCAGGCTCAGGGCGGCTTACATAAAAAATTTAAAACAGCTAAAACAAATACATTTCTAGAAGTCTGTGGTCCATGTGATGGCAGGGAGAACTGAAGGTGATGAGGTTATCTTCTAGAGGCTTCTCCTGAAAATGTTTCCTGATTGGTGTCATCCTCACTTGATGTTGCTGGGGCCAAAAGCTATAGTTGAGCTATGGCCCTGAAGAAGAGTGACTAGCTGGGATTTTGACAGATTGCTTGAATTGCAATTGGTAGCAATGTAGAGAATGCCTGAGCTTTGGCCTTTGACTTTGGAATTCAAGGTTTATGCCACCTAACACAAGATAAAAAAAGTGTTAGATAATTAAGCTTGTTTCTTTGTTTTCTTGCTGCATGATTTTTAAAGTGAGGTGTTGGTAATGGAATAAATTTTCATATTAGTGGAAATCGAAATAAACTTTAATACTTTTTAAAAAAAATAAACAGCGGTCTGGTTACTTGTGTACAACTGCCCTGGGGACCCATGGGGTTTGGCCTGGAACTCTTTGACAACACCCTTTTGTATACACAGTGCTGGTGTCTATTGAAATAAATGAGTTAAATGCTGGGAAAGGGAGTCGACAGTTAAGAAATCATGAATCAGCAAGTGAGCATGCTAAATGTATGTTCTCACACGAAGGCTTTAGGAAAATGCTTTATACAAATCTTCCTTCCCTTTGAGTTCTCCTTTTCCCCAGTGTCAAGAATGAATAGTTTCTCATATGGGTTAGTTATTGTTTTAAGACCTACTTCTCACCTTTCACAAAAACTTTCCATTTCCTGCTGTAATGAGCCATGCCTACCAAAATAATAAGTGGAAGTTACAGATCTTTAACGTCTTTTTGTTTCTTGTAGAATACTTTTTTTTTACATGCTTGAAGAAAGTAAACCTAGGCATTTTATGTGCAAGAATTCAGAGGGCTGGATTCTTCTAGACTCAGGGGATTTGGAAAGGTCAAACTATCTAAAGCTATAAAGCTCTAAATTAATATATTCTGGAAATCAGAAGAAAATATCTCAAGATATCCTATGATAGAATCTGAGACAAAAACTTCCACTAGCTTATTCAATAGTGCATGAAGTGATTGGCTGCAATTCAATATACATAGCTTTGCTTGGGATCACATCCTGCAGGTGTTACTAATGCTGCTATAAAAATCTTTATCTACCTTGGGATAGTCCTGAACAGGCCATCTGTAGACTTCATCTTTATATTTCTACATACTAGTTCCCTGATTCTACTTCTAAATAAATTAATAAGATAATGTTTAATCCTCATTTGCTAAAAGAAGCAATCATTGCCATTGAACCAGGGAAGGATTTGCCCCAGTCCTTCTTCAAATGAAGCTTGAGGCCAGATTGGCTACAGACAGGACAGCAGCCAACCAATGGGAAGGCAGAAGAGAGAGAATATATCACTGATTATCCCTTGTGGCTCAGCGGTTGTGATGTGCTGCCAACCCATTCACCTTCCCTGGAATATCATGGGACTAGCCGGCCGCCATTGGGCCAGCAGGAATTGGCAATAGGGATTGGCAACAGCGTAGAGCCTTTTTCCCCCTACTTCATGATTTTTAGGTTGTGGCGTTTAAAAGTTTTAATTAGGCCTGGTCTTTGACTGTTTAGGCCATAAGTAGTTTAACAGGGATAGGGCACGTTGCTCTTATTTAGGTAGGGAAGAGTGGCGAGCACCCTGAGGCATAGGGTGTGCTGAAGGGCATGTCCTGAACAGACCCTCACTGTCTTGATAGATGGATGGGGCTTGAGAAGTAGCACCTCTAGTACTGAGCAACATCTTGCCAAATCTGATAGCAGCTGTATGGCATATCAGCTAAGGAGGATGGGGCTAGGCACCTCTCAGCACATTGTGTGCTGGCATGGACAAACAAGGCCAGTGGTAGATGCTGGCTGAATTTGGAGTCAGGGTGGATTTGCCACAAAATGGCAACCTGGGCAGGCTGCCCAATGTGGCACTGCTTGTCATATGGGTCCATTGTTTTGCATATAGTATTTCCATAAACACATCACCGGTGGCAGGTGGAGAGTCTTCATATGACACAGATGATAGAAAGTGTTCCACAGTATAGCCTTCTGCATGGAGAAGCCACTAACTGGATGCATTTTTCCTCCATGTAGGGCCTGTCACAAGTATTAATTCTAAAGCGACAATCATAAGCACGCCTTTTGGGACGTAAGTCCAATAGAAAGCAATGGGACTTAAATCAGAACAAACAAGAGTCTTCATCAGGTTACAAGGCATATGGATTTCAAAGGGGTACAAAAGAAACATATCCTCCACAGCGTTCTTTTCTATTCCAGTGTTCTATTTCTGTGGCACAATATAACTGAAAATAAATAAAAAAATATTCAGGCTACAGTTGAGTAGCACATCTGTTACTCTCAAGATATCTCTGCATTCCTTGACATGCATCCCAGCCTCCTTTTACAGAAAAATACAAATGTGACCCAGAGGCTAAATAGCTATGAATCGCAAGGGAAATTAATCTGCATTCTTTTCACACAAACTCATATGTACCAAACATTTTAAAATGTAAACATGGAACATGTTTTCCTACTGTGCATAATTAGTTTAGAGAAATATAGTCAAGACATGTAGTTCAGGGTTTTTCTGTTACAATGCGTGTGTATATGCATTGCAGATGATGATTATAATTAAATAAAATGTATTATTATCCAAAATTCATAGAGGGTTACATGAACAAATGCTTGGGGTACAAATCTGAATGTAGGGATAGGGCAGCAGTGGGTCTCTGCAGCTTGAAGGGGCAGGGACCTGGAATTCTGCTTCTTAGGTAGGTGGAGACTTTGATAAAATAAAACTAAAAATGGGAAATGTCTGGCTGCACTCACACAGTTGGAACATTCTGCACCAGAGATTTCAAACTCATTTGTTATGAGGGCTGGATCTGACATAATGTCACTTTGTTGGGCTGGGCCATGCATGCTATAAAATATAACACAAGTTACCAGAGATATCTATATATCTAATAGCCAAATGTCCCCCAAGGGGTGAGATAAGTGGACCCGGCAGCTCAGAGCCCCGTGGGCCTTGCCATTGGAACTGGGGGAGGGGGGAAGATTGGTGGGCCCGGCAGCTCAGAGCCATGTGGGCCTTGCCACTGGAATCAGGGGAGGAAAGGATGGGTGGCCGGGGCCTCACTGTCATTGCCTGGGGGGGTAGAGGAGGAAGGCTTACCTGTGGCTGCTTCCTCCTCCATGTGGAGCTCCTTCTCTCCCCTCCGCGAGTACTGCAGGTCCCACCTCTTGTCTCTATACTATTTCCCAGAGGTTTGTTTTTCTGTGTGGAAACTTATATCTTCCAAAAGAGAGCTCACTCTCCCCCAACAGCTTCTCTTACAGTCAGGGGCCTTCCTCGGTCTGCAAAAAAATCCAATAAATTAAAAAAAAAACCTTCAGGGGTCATTGATTCCCCCCCAATATCTTTTGAAATTGCCTTTGCAGAGATCTAACTCCAGGCATGAACTGTGAGAGATTAGCATGTTCGGGGGGAGGGGAGGCTTCTAACTGTTTCTGTCAGTAAAAGGCAGGGTTTTTACTGGCAGCAGTCTAGGGTTGCCAAGTACCCCCCCCCCCGGGCCACTAACAGTTAGAGTTGCCAGCCTCCAGGTGGGGCCTGGGGATCTCCCGCTTTTACAACTGATTTCCAGCTGACAGAGATCAGCTCCCCTGGAGAAAAGGGCTGCTTTGAAGGGTGGGCTCTATGGCATTGCCCCATGCTGAGGCCCCTTCCCTCCCCAAACCCCACCTTCTCCTGGCTCCATCCCCAAAGTCCCCAGGTATTTTCCAACCAGGACTTGGCAACCGTACCAACAGTGGATCCAGATCCAGGCTGAGAAACTTCTGGAGATTTGGGGGTGGAGCCTGGGGTGGAGCCTGGGGAGGACAGGGACCTCAGTGAGATACAATGCCATAAACTCCACCCTCCAAAGCATCAATTTTCTCCATGGAAAGTTATCTCTGTAATCTGGAGATGAGCAGTAATTCCAGGGGATCCCCAGGTCCCACCTGGAGGCTGGCATCCCAAGGCAGCACCCTCTGTGTAATTTGATACCACCTGATTTGCATGACTCAGGTAGGCCCAGCTGCTTGCTACTGTTCATCAGCAGCCCCCCTATGAAAGCCATTGTGATGTAACAGTTAGAGCTTCAGATTGGGATCTGCGAGACCCAGGTTCAGATCCCCATCTTGCGGTGGAAGCTGACTGGGAGATTTTGGACCTGTCACATACTTTCAGCCTAACCAACCTCACAGGGTTGTTGTGCAGATAATAAGGAGGAAATAATAATGTAAGCTGCTTTAGTCCTCACTGTGGAGAAAGACTAATTTTCCTAGGTAGAAGCTGCAGGGGAGGGGGGTGGAGATGGAAAGCTGAAGACAGATAAAGGTAGGTAGGCTGTTAGGTGGGAAGGAAATAAGGTTGCCAACTCCAGGTTGGGAAATTCCTGGACATTTGAGGGGTGGAGCCTGGGGAGGGTGGGATTTGAGAAGGGACTACAGACCAGTATAATGCCATAGACTCCACCCTCTAAACCAGCTATTTCCTTCACTTGAACTACCATTGCCAGCCTCTAGACAAGGGCTGGAGGGCACCCAGAATTACAACTGTTGTCCAGGTGACAGAGATCAGTTCCCCTGGATAAAATGTCTGCTTTGGAGGGTTGAGTCTATGGCATTATACCCTGCTGAGGCTGCTTGCCTCCATAGTCCTCACTGTCCCAAGGCTCCACCCCCAAATATCCAGGAATTTCCCAACCTGGAGCTGGCAACCCTAAGGTGAATTGATCTCTGCAGTTGGGAGATCCATTGTGATTCCCAAAGCACTGCCACTGCTGCTGTCAGGGGAGAGGAAGTAGGCAGGGGCCTGGGAGAGTGATGGGGGCAGGAAGAGAGTGATGGAGTGGGGGGGCAGAAAGAGAGAAAGCGTGATAAGGTGGGGAAGCAGAAAAACAAAGAGAATGATGATGGGTCAGAAAGAGAGAAGAAGTAATATACATGGAGGAGAGAGAGAGAGTAAGAAAGGGGGGACAGAAGGGAGAAAGAGTGTGGGAGAGGTAGGGGGAGAAGGGAGAAAGCAAAGGTATGAGGAATGGGATAACCATCTCGCAAGTTTCTTGTGGGTCTTCACTTGTAAACTTTATAAAGATGATTTCAGATGCCGAATGGCAATAACAGGTGTGACTGGATTAGATGTGATTTGCAGAGGGGCAGTAGGCATGGAGATAGCAGCATCGGTAACGAGACAAGAAAACTAGGTCTCAAATCCATCCAGGAGGTTCTGTCCAGGAGGATGCATAGAATAAATGGGCATAAGTCTGACATTAGAAACCACAACATTCAGTTGCTGACCTAGGAGTAGCAGTGCTCTTACAAAGTAATTTCAAATGGAGATTAGAGAGAATGCTGAATTGCAATTGATAATGAAGCTCAAGACAATGTATCCTCCTGGACTGAACTGAGAGCTAGTTTTCCTGTCTCATTACCAATGTGTGCTATTATCATTTGGCATCTGAAATCACTCCATGCTCTAAGATATAAGGACCAATCCAAGTGTTCTAATTCCTTATCAGGGTCTTTTTGCAAGAAAATAAATCCAGATAGGAACAGAGAAATTCAATCATTTTAAAAACAACTTTTCAGAATAAACCAAAATAATTTCCTCAGTGTACATTGTGCTTGTCAGAAAAGTCTGTCCATCCATCCACTCACTCTCCTTCCCTCCAAAGAAGTGTGCTTACACACAAAAGTGTATACCTTGAATAAAAGTTGTTGGTCTTAAAGGTGGAACTCCATTTTTTGTTTCTCACTCTCTCTCTCTTCCTCCCCCCCCCCTAAAAAAAAGAGGAGGAGCAGTTCTGGAGAAGAAAGCAGAAGCTGTGTGTGTGTGTGAGAGAGAGAGAGAGGGAGGGAGGGAGGCTTGGCTTTATATCTCTCTGGCACAAAGCTGCCACAAGGCTCTCTCTATCTCTGTGTGTGTCTGTGTATGTGAGAGAGTAAGAGAGGGAGGGAGGGAGGCAAGAGATAGGAAGCAGGAAGCAAAGAACCACTGAGAGAGCTGGGGGAAAAGCAAGCTAGGGTGCAAGAGTAGCTGTAGGTAAGGAAGCAGGAAAAAGGAAGCTGCTTGGTGGCCTGTAATGTATGTAATGGCGGTGTCCACATGGCCCTGCAGAGCATATGGCCTGGTTAAGCCCTGAGCTTGGGGCCAGAGAACAATAGTATACTAGGATTCTAAATGTCCCCCTATCAGAGGCATAGGATATTCAAATAGTCCTATGATAGCCGCTGGTGGGAAACTTATCCAATTACCTTGTTTGGGCGAGGTCAGGGGTGCAGTTTACCTGTGCATATAAGCAGGCTCTTTGACCTCTGTCCCGCATGCCTCCTCTGATCCTGCTCAATAAAATGTATGCTGATTTCACTGCAACTGGACTCCGCTTACAGTACTTTTCATGGCCAGTTTTGAGCCCTGTGTAGGCTGCATCCAGCTCACAGGCCACACGTTTGACACCTGTGCTCTAAACAATGGCAGATGAGTGCTGTGCACAACACAAGGAAGAGACATGTGGCTATTGAGGAAAATTTTCTCTTCGCTCACATTTCCCTTAGTCTTAATAAATATTGAAGAGTATCAGGAAAGGCACTATTCACAGGGCTTTTTTTTCTGGGGGAACGTGCCAGAAGGGAGTTCTGGAACCTCTTCAACAAAATTCTTTTTAAAATGTTTAACAGTTTATGAGTTTTCAGTATACAGATTGAAAACGTCATTTCCCTCTTGAGAGTTCTGGCACCTCTTTAAAAAAAAAAGCCCTCAGTATTGACTTTTATTTCACTCAACTTCAGTACACGTGTAGGGCAGAAAGAGGCTGAACAGAATGCAAGCAAAATTAGCAGCTGACTCAGGCAACTCCGGGAAATAAAGAATTTGCAGATTAAAAAACAGGCAAATAGGCAACGTTATTATTTGAGCAAGAATTCTGGCATCTTGATTAAAAACCAATTATCTCCAAATACATTTTGCTTAACCAAGGAGGATTTACCAAGGAGTGAGTTCGAAGGGTTATCATTACAAAGTGCATTTACATACTGACGATGTTGTCCTTTAACAGATCCATTTAACTTTGGTATGAAATTAATTTAAATTATTATTTTTAAAAATTGGCATAGTGTCTGGTTACAAATTAAAAGTGGAAAAGACAGAAGCACTGATCTTCAAAGTCAGGAAAGAAGATTTAGATTCGCATACTCTATGTAGCCAAATAATAAAATATGTATTTAAAGACAATGACAATCTTCTTAAGTATCTCACTGCATTGATTTTTGAGGGCCAAACTAGACATGAAAGGCATCTCCAAGTTTATCTTGTGGAAGTGCTACCATTTTATAGAATTAGGGTCCAGCTGGGAACTCCTTAAACTGTGCCCTAGGGGCCCAATTCTGGTCAGGACCACTATGACACAGGGGTAGGAGAGAGTCCTGCCTTTTCCTGCACCCTTTTTCATCATATTGAAGGTCTAACACCTCCAAAATAATAGAAGCAGCACATGTTGCTTTAAGAAATGAATGTTCTCAATGGCCATTACTAGACAACCACACAGTATTGTCAGCCTTCAAGCCTTGGTTTCAGACTGTAAAAGGCAGAGGAAGGGGACAGGCCCTTTCTAGGGCTGTTTCGGTCTTTAAAGAAGGATTACTTGGGGTCTAGGCCTTCAGCAACCACCAGATGATTTGATACCACACAACTAGTATGACTCACTGAGGTCCAGCTGCCTGCTTTTGTTCAACAGTGAAAGTCAGTGTGATATAGTGGTTAGTTTGCAACTAGTAACTGAGAGACCCAGATTTGAATCCCCATTCCACCAAGGAAGCTCACTGGGTAACTTTGGGCCAGTTAAACATTCTTAGCCTAACCTACCTCACACGGTGGTTCTGAGAATAAAATGGAGGACAGGAGAATGAAGTAAGCTGCTTTAGAGCCCAGCCCAGCAGTTGGCACCATACAACTGGGCTGGACTTTTCCCAGGGAGAGCTACCAGGGGGAGAGACAGAGGGAAAGCTGAAGACATTGGACAGTTTGGCTGATGGGTAGGAGAGAAGGAAGCAGGAAAAGGGAGATGCTATAGTGACAGAAGTCTTTGAGGGTCCCACACTTGTTATCTTTATTATGCAATTCAACTAACTTGGTTGGTAAAATGGATATCCTTAAGGCAAGACTCTTCACTGAACTATACAGACCTAAGCTATGCCACGATCCCATTTGATGTATGGATATATAGCTGTTCTGGCCCAGGCCAGGCCTCCCTGAGGCAGAGGACTGAAAGAGAGGTGGGGAAGATCCTGGGCCCACCCCCCCACTCGACCCACGGAGCCGCCCGGGATGGGCTGGAGGCTATGGGGGATGCCAGAGCTCTACTTGTCCCGACAGCTTACCACCTGGAAGAGGTCCAGGTGGATGGAGTGGGGAGGTTGCTGGTGGGCACAGCCTTGACCCCACTGACTCTGAATAGGGACAGGCACCGGGCCAGTCAGGAGCGGCCCATGGTGCTGGGTCAGGATGGCTGAGCACTGGGGTGTGCCCAGCCGTGGCCACAACAAAGCCCCTAGAATCCCCATGGAGGGGTAGGAGAACTGACGGCCCAGCACAGAGCTGGCGGGCCCAGAGTGGCCAACCCCAAACAGGCAAGGACAGACCCGTTGGGCTTCTGTGCTGATGAGTGGTGAGATGAAGTACCGAAAAGCCCACCGAGGAGTGGGTCTGCGACAGGGAGGTGGGGTCAGGTGGGGTGGGCTCAGCATCCCCAGATTTAGATGGAGTGGGGCCAAGTCAAGCGGGAAAGGTCCAGCAAGGGAGGGGATGGTGCTAATGGGGGGAAGGGGATAAAAGGAAGGACGGATTCTGCCAAGGAGGAGGCAGCTGCAAGGACCAGGCCTAAGAAGGGAAGAGAGAGAACCCAGTGGCAAGTCCAAAGGCAGGTCAGCAGAGGGAAGAAGGGAAAAGGGTGGGGGACATAATCCCCTTTCAACTCCCCGGTCTGAGGCTTCCCCTCCTTTTTCCTTGCAATCCTTCCACCCCAGTCCTGCTCGACATCGGACGTCAGGGCCAGTTGCCAGACACCAGGAGGGAGATGGCACTACGAAGGCGACATGATGAGAGGACAGGTGGGGATGGTCCAGGAAGATCCTGACAATAGCTAAAGAAAAATGAGACACTATACCACAGCAAGGACAGCTACATCATTGATGTAACAAACTGATGTGAAGTTTGTAATTCTGAGGTCATAAATTAACACCTACTGTTTTCACGTTATCCTCTATGGCTAGAAATAAAAATATATATACACCTGGATCTGACCATAGCAGATGTGTTTGGTACCATGCAGTTATCATCTGATATATATATAATCTCCCTAACACGTTGGCACTTTCCAGCTCTCCCATTGGCTGTGCTGTGTGCTTCATTAGCCATTGGCCCATCAACCACCATTCAAGAGTACTCATGTGCCATTGGCTGGGTGCTTGGTCCACTCCTCTCTCCCGCCCATTGCCAGCCTGGCCACTCTTCCCTGACAGAATAAACTGCCAAAACGGACACTTCTCCTGCTTGGTTCCTGTGGAGCTAACTTTTCCCTCAGTAGCTGTTGCTAAGCAACCAAGCATGGGTCTGTCAGTAAAAAGGCAAAGGCAGGAGGCCCTTTCAAGGCCTACCAGTTCCAGGTTGGGGAATCCTGGAAATGTTGAGGTAGACATAGGGTCAACTACAGGGGGGCTTGAGGGCTTGGCCCCCCAAAAAATTTCTCGGGGGGGACTGAGCCCCCCTGGCAAAATGAAGCACCCACTGCTGTGCCTCCCTGAGCCCTTCCTAGGCCCACCCGCCGCCACCACCTTTGCCTCTCCCCCCTGCCTGGCCACTCCTGCCTCTTTCCCTCTCCCTCGGTCCCTCCCTCCCTCCCTCTGGGGGCCATCTGGGCAAATGCTCAGCATGATGGTGTCACCCAGAAGTGACGCCATCACACTGGACACATTGCCGGGGTGATGCTCTAGCAATCTTCCTGAAACTATGGCACCATAGAGTTTCAGGGTGATTGCCAGAGCATCGCCCTGGCACTGTGCCCAGGGTGATGGTGTCACTTCCAGGTGATGCCATCATGCTGGGCATTTGCCCAAATGGCCCCCAGATGGAGGGAGGGAGGGAGAGGGAAGGAGGCAGGAGTGGCCAGGTGGGGGGGGAGAGGCGGTGGGGGGGACATGGTCCCGGCATGCATGCACGCTTTGCACATGCGCACACAGGAGCCCCCCCTGGAGATTTTAAAACTTGACGCCCCTTGTGGTAGAGTCTATAGAAGCCAGTGTCTGGGAAGGGGAGAGGACTTAGCTGAATAGAATGCCATAGACTCTATCCTTCTAAGCAGTTATTTTCTCATGGGGGACCATTGCTGCCAATCTTCAGGTGAGGGCTGGAGATCACTCAGAACTACAACTGCTGTCCAGATGGCAGAGATGAATTCCCCTGGATGAAATGGTGGACTCTATGTCATTATACCCTGCTGAAGTGGCCACCCTGTGACAGCCAGTATGATTTTGCAGCACTTCAGAGCAGGGTCTGCCAGATTTAAGTTCTTGCTGTGGAAGCTGAGTGGGTGATTTTGGACCAGTGACAGACTTTCAGCCTAACCTGCCTCACAGGGTTCTTGTGCAGATCAAAAGGAGCAGAGGAGAATGATATGAGCTGCTTTGGTCCCCACTGCAGAGAAAGACTGTCACTGTACTCTTCCTAGGTATAGGCTGTAGGGAGAGGAGAGGAGATGGAATATTGAAGTCAGAGGGGCAGATAACGGTACAGTGATGGTTGGCTGGAAAGGAGGTAGGGTCGTCATATCTAGGTTTAGAAATTCCTGGAGACTTGAGGGTGGGGTTTGAGGAGGGGTGGAGGAAAAGTGGGACCTCAGACAGATACAATGCCATAGATTCCACCCTCCAAACCAGCCATCTCCTCCTGGGGATCCATTGTTGCAAATCTCCAGGTGAGGACTGAAGATCACTCAGAATTACAACTGCTCTTCAAATGGCAGAGATCAGTTCCCCTGGAGAAAACAGTGGACTCTGTGTCATTATACCCTGCTGAGGTTGCCACAGCATTGATGTTGAGTGCCCAAGACTGAGGCATCTACCCAGAGTCTGTTTCTAGAGCCCGTTGTATTTATTTCCACAACGGGCCTTATTCCTAGTGAATAATGATGTAATTTATGGGATTATTTTAGACAAAGGTAGTTTTTAAAAATTTCTATTTTTCAATATCTAATGTCATAATAAGAAAATGAATTTGTTGAAACGATTAACAAAATTTGAAAAAAATAGCATTACAAGAAAATAACAAGCATGTTTGTGATATATATTATTTGCTTATGTAAGAAAGAAAAGAGTATCAAAAAAGGTGGCAGAAAGACTGTTGTAAGCATTCCAACGATTCTATAAGCATTCCTTCTGTAAAGCAATAAGGAGTTTTTTGTGCATAGAAGTCAACATTTACAGTAAACTAATCAGTAAAAAAAATAATGGCATTAAAAGGATTAGTCAATGGTACCTCTTACCAGGTAGGTTATGTACAATTTACTGTATTGCTAAGAATTGCTGGTCTTGTGGCATTAGCAATACTACCTTTTCCCACACTTGGTAGGAATGTCCACATGCTGTTCAGTATTTGCAAACAATTGTGGCAAGTATTGCCACTCGTATTAGTTTTAGAATAGCAGATAACAGAATTATTGCTGTTGAACTGTCTCTGAAAACAAATGGCACAACAGATGGAAAACTAATAGAGGTTTGTATATATTGATGTATTTTGTACATTTTGTATGATATAATTAAAATGCTGGGTTTGTTTTTATGTGTGACTAACAGAAATTAAACACACACACACATACGTACACACACTGGCTGGCAAAATAGCACTCTTGGACATCATTTTTGGGATTAAAATATGGCATAGTGGATGCCTAATGGGAGTAAGATCTGAAAATATCCAATTGGTTTGATCCATGGATATGTTTTCTAACACAAGGAGCATTCCACTTACACAAGAAGTACTTTCTTTGAAGCATTTACTTTTGGTTCTGTGTGTGATTCACCACTAAGTTATATATTTAAAAGGAAAGGAAAAAAATTATCAGAACCTAGCATCTATACCCAATAGCTTCTTGATGTTAGATGTTTTAAAACACACATTATTTTGCATGAAGTAGACCAACTATTTATATACATGATGACACTTTGATAGTCAAGAACACGTTATCCATGTTATGCCAGAATATATTGTTCATTGAGTG
Organism: Lepidodactylus listeri; assembly: GCA_029233225.1. NCBI lineage: Eukaryota > Metazoa > Chordata > Lepidosauria > Squamata > Gekkonidae > Lepidodactylus > Lepidodactylus listeri. The sequence continues at coordinate 107,373,911 of JARCFY010000001.1, read as the reverse complement.
CCTAGCCCATTCGCTCTTCTAGCTGAAACTAAAAGCAATAAATTGAAAGGTACATACTGTGCTACAACTTATAAATAAAAATATATATTCAGACATTATTTAGCTTCCTTCTTAACCACAAGTGAGACTTTCCATTAGCTATTTTATTTTATGGGGGATGGCTCACAGCCTCACCACACTGTAAACATAGCATGCTGCAAGACTAAGTTGGCTAAAATTCTGGCAACTCAGACCCTTGGACAGATTCTTTCTAGAACAGAATGCTTCTGGGGCAATATGATAAACTTACTTCACTGAGATAAAGCTCAAGAATACATGTTGTTTTCATGTCCACTCCAGAAAATTAGGAGCACTATAGGAGCACAAATTCATATATTATTGCAGGATGTGTGCAACAGTGATGTCCCCCACCCCCCAGGCAGCTTCAGCATGTTCCCAAGAATGAAAGTGGTGTGTGTGTGTTTTAAAGGAAACTCAGGAAGTGTGTAATAATAGCAGCCAGAACTCCAGAGCAAAATAGTGTTAGAGCTTTTGACTGAGAGACTAGAATTGGATGAACAGGGTATATTCTGAATTATGATGATTTATTTTGAATATTGTCTGTTCTTAATTTTTAATTGTTTTGGTTCTTGTTCATATGTCTGTTAGTATATTTTATGTAAGCCACTCACAACATAAATTCAGTCACTTTATGAATCACTTTGCTTTGGTTACTGTGATGGATTCCAATGAGATCCTGGGACCTGTGAAGACAACTTGTGCATTATACCCTTGCCTGTCCCGGGTGCTTAAAGAATATAGAGATCACATCAAGGCATCCCTAATGTTCATTATAAATCAGTCACTGACTTAGAGTATCTTCCTTCAAGGGTTTCCAGGTCTGGGTTGGAAAGTACCTGGAGATTCTGGGGGTGAATCCAGAAGAGGGCGGGGTTTGGGGAGGGCAAGGGCCGCAGTATGTTACAATGCCATACAGTCCACCCTTCAAAGCAGCCATTTTCTCCAGGGGAGCTGATCTCTGTCAGCTGGGACTCACTTCTAATAGCGGGTGATCCTCAGGCCCCACCGGGAGGCTAGCAACCCTACTCCCTTCATGCCCTAAAACAAATGACCATCTGTTTTTCACTTTTTAAAAAATGCTGGAGAATGATGTGGCCATCTATTGCCCAGTCTTTTGCCCTTCTTGAACAAGTTGATACAAAAAGCAGTTTTATAGCAACAGAGAAACTATTACAATGTGTTGTAATTGGACTTTACTTGCTGACTGATGACACACACATCCAGAAACATTTGAAATTGTATACCAGCATATAATATCAATGAATAATTATGTGTGAATACAGTTACCACGTGAAAAGATCCATGGTCTGCTAAATTTATCAGATAACATCAAAACACACAATATGAGATAACGTCACCTGGTTAGGATTTATTTATACTGTTTATTTTCTGGATGTGTATTTAACACATCCTGCATTTAACAGGAGCCAGTTTGGTGTAGTGGTTAAGTGCGCGGACTCTAATATGGGAGAACCAGGTTTGATTCCCCACTCCTCCACTTGCACCTGCTGGATGACCTTGGGCAAGCCATAGCTCTGTACCAGCTGTTCTCTCAAGGACAGTTGTCTCAGAGCTCTCTCAGCCCCACCCACCTCACAGGGTATCTGTTGTGTGGAGGGGAAGGGAAAGGAGTTTGTAAGCCGCTCTGAGACTCCCTTGGGTAGTGAAGGGCGGGGTATAAATCCAATCTCTTCCCTTCTTCTTCTAAAAATTATGTTATATATAACTGACCACTGAGGAAGGCATTTGAGGCCGAAATGCGTATGGTCTTGAGTTGGTAATTTGATATTTTCATCAGTTTTGTATAGAAAATTATAACAGCATATGCAAAGTATATTATTTCTGAATCTTATTTTAGCCTGTTAATCAGGCCCTTTGTTTTTAATTTATTGTGTACACCATATATTAAACATTTCGATACAAAATTTTGTTTGCTGTAGCTTGACCCTTGTATCATTCTCATGCTCCTCATGAATGTCAAATGGTGAAGCTAAAGGGGATGAAAGATAAATACTATCTCAGGACCTACGTGTTGTGGTCCTTCGTGCAGGCCACCCATTGTAGTGGGGCAAGGTCCATTACTATCACAAAAAGATTATTATAAAGATAGTACTAATACCCCTACTGCCCATTTCACTGCCTCTTTTTCTAAGGTGGCATATTTCTGTTCCGCTGTTGGCAGCTTCCTGATGATGAACAATATTGGGTGTTCCTGACAATCTACTTCTTGGAACAAGAGAGCCACAGTTATAGAAGCATCCACCTGAACACTGAATGGCCAATCAGAGTCAGGATTCTTAAGAACAGGGGCTGCTAAGAGCACCCCTCACAAGACCTCAAAAGCCTGCTAGCAGTCTAGGAACCACTGGATCCCATTTGGATTATACTTTTGGAGGCAATCAGTTAGGGCACTTGCAAGGGTGGCAAAATGTGGAATTTGTAATAGCCTATTAAACATAAGAACCATATAATTTGCTTCTTGGTTGACAGTGGAGGGCCTTGTTGCAGAGTAGTGAACTTCTCAGGTACAAGTAGCAATTGACCCTTTCCCACCATGTAGCCCAGATACTCCAATTCCTTGAATTCTACATTACTCCTCTGAGGATTGGCCTTGAGCCCCACTGCTGCTAGGGCTTGCAATACAGTCTCTAGATGGCCAAGGTAGCTATCCCAGTCAGGGTTTAATATTATGATACTATCACTGTAAGCAAGTGCCATTCCCTGACATTGGGCCAAGATGCGATCCACCAACCTCTGAAAGGTGGCAGCCTTCCCATGCAATCCAAAAGGCATAACCTTGAACTGGAATAAGCTGAGGGAGTAGCAAAAGCTGTTTGTTCTCTGTAAACTGGTTCCATGGGGACCTGCCAATATCCTTTTGCCAAATCCAGGGCTGAGAGGTAATGAGCAGCTTGTGGCCCCTGGAACTGCCCTCTTTGTTCTTTTCTCCTGCCTTTTTCTCAGACCCCATTTGACAAAGTTGTGAGGCACTGCCAGGATTTGTTAGAGCCCTCTAGTGAGGGCTGGTGCTAAGCCTGGGAAAACAAGTCACCAAACAAGCCTGCCAGGTCTTTGGTTCCCCTGACCCCTCCCTCATGGAGATCCTGTTTGTTCTCAGCTCTCAGGCTGACCATAGCTCTCAGGCTGACCACACACTCTCCACAGCTCCTGGGGTTCAGCAGCTAGGAAGTTTTCCCAGAGGGCTGTTGCTTCCTTGAGTCCCTCAGGATGGTTACAGGCCATCCAGTGGTGCACTCAAGGGGGGAGGATCTGCAGGAGCCGTTCCAATACTACCTGATCTACAATTTTCCTCTCCCCTTTGGTGGTAGGTTTACGCCTCTTATAGGTGGTCCCTGTTGCAACCTCCACCCCCATGTTGTGCTAGAGTCTTTGGCATCCTTCAAGCCTGCTCCACCTGATTTTGCCCCCTCTTGTACCACTCAGTACTTCTCCAGCCAGTCAAGGTCCTGTGAGACTTCTTCGTGCCCACTGACTAAAGATGTCACAATTGCAGCAGCTCTGTCAGAGTTGTGATTACTGTTTCTGACTCTCTCCAGTTGCCCTCCTTCTCTGCAGCTGCCCTCCTTCTCTGTCCTGACCCTGTCTGGCCCCTGGAGCATCAGGGCAGGGTAAGCAGAAGCCCCTGGTATGCTTAGCTTGCCTCTCCCAGGACAAGCTGACGCAGGAGCGAGAGGCCACTCCTGACATAGGTGTCACCTACAAACGGTAGCTAGCATAGATGTGAGAGGATTAATTTTTCTGAAATTCTTGTCAGTTGTGAAAATATCTTCTTACTTGGAAATATGTCTTCTAGTAGAAATATGTTTGGACAGACAAGTGAAATGTTAAGCATCCTATCATCATTTATATCTTGGAAGAATGGTTGAGTGAATTTTGTTCCTGGACCAGTAATTTCATGTAACACTTTTGAATACAAGAATACATGTTTTTGAATACAAGAATACATGTGCCATGTGATTTTGTCATGAATTTATTTATTTATTCATTTTAACAGGTTCTTTCTACATTTCCAGAAGGTTTTGAAGTAACAAACCTACTGTTTAAAAGTAAAGAGAGAAATAAAATAAAAACTGTTTATGTATATGATTGTGAAAATACTTTCCGCTAGATAATAATTATGATTTTAGTGTATTCTGTAACTTTTACTCTTGCTGTTTTTCAAGTTGGGAACTAAACAATGTTTTGTGGGCGGGCCCTCCATTCATCCAGGAGTATTTTAAACATGAAAAGGATTTGTTAAGGTCTATAATATTAAGTTTGCCCAACTGCCCTTTCGTAAACAAGCTGACTCAGAGGTTAGTCCATAACTTTCTTCCTTGTATGAATGCTTAGCATTGGAGCCTCAGTTTCATTTACTAGTTTTTCCTTTAAAAGAAGAATCTCTCCATGCCTCTCTATATCACTTTACATTAAGTGGTTTTCACGCTGAACAGAGGGCAGCACCAGGAATAGCATGTGTAACAAACCACTTAAACTGGCCAACTATTGCTGCCAATGCAGGACTGAAGGGTCTCTAAGCTATCATTTTCCCATGTCCCAATGAGACTGTTATCCTTAAGTAAAATACTTAATCAGATGACACAGGGGACTTGCAACAGTTTTATTTTCCCGCTTATCTCCCAGAGGTCATGAGATCACATTCCAGCTGTGTTGTATAACAGATTCTGACGAACTGAAGTGTTGTCAGGGGTATCTCGGAGGGGGGAGGGAGAGAGAGAATAAGTATATACTAATTTTCTGCAATCTGCTCTCCTGACTTAAAGTACTGCCTTTGAAATACTTGCAAGAAGTTTTAAAACCACACAGAACGGAATGGGCCATAGCCTAGTGACAAAGTGTATGATGCCAAATGGGCATTTATCTCAGATTGGGGTCATGAAAAGGTTTTGGAGGTGCTGTGTTGATATCCAGAAAATCTCCTGATCTGCTGGTCCTGACTGCCTTGCCAGCTGGATGCGGCCACTTCAACAAAAATTTGAAAGGCTATATGATCTACATATTTTATATTGTCTCCTCTCAGATTAAAAAACATATGTAGAATCCATATAAGGAATGAGGTCAAAATTCTAGCAGTTTTCTAGTGTTGCTTTAATGGCATCATTCATGTTTGGGCTTTTGGCAATCTCCAAACCATATGCTGGTCATATGGACTGTCAATTTTGTATGGTCACTACAGACTGAATGCATTGGAGGAACTTAATATACTGAGTGTATTTTTGAGCCAAAACTACACTTGACAGTCCTATTCTTCTCTTCCACATCTTTGGTCTAATGTACTGCACCTGCAGTGCAATCTTCAGGAGAGTTACACTTTTCTAAACCCATTGATTCCAATGTACTTAGAAGGGTGTACCACTGCTTAGGACATGTGTACATCTTCATACTTTTTGGTGTTAATTGTCATACAAGGAGTTAGAATTGAAAAACACATGATTAACAGACCAGTTAGCCACCCATAGAATTATGATACTTATTACAATTGGGAGATTGTTTTTAATTTGAACACATAAAACTCTTTCTCTCTTTCTCTGTATCACTCTAAGATGGGAAGTATGCATGCACTCACTTGCTCAGTAAAGCTGGTCATTTTCCAAGCTTAAGAAGCACCGACATTGCAGTGCAGGAGGTGGGGGAGGTCTGATGGAGGCAGGCCCAGCTGTGTTGCACCTTCCAGCAGGGTGGGGCAGGGTTGAGGTGGTTCACTGCGGCCTGTTTTGTCAGGCTGGGAGTTGTGGCACTGGGGCAGGGGTTGGGCCAGTGGGGGCTATATGAGAAAGCCTGTGTTGAGTCCTGGCCTCTTTGTTTCAGCTTTTCATCCATGTGGCACCTCTTCCTCTACTCTTTCTTGAACCCCACAAGCACAGCCAAGACTTACCTCTGTCAGCACTGCAGTGCATGAGATGGAAGAGGTCAGAAAGAGGCAGGCCTGGCCTCACTGCACCTTCTGGCAGCGTGGGGCAAGCTGAGTGTTGTGTGGGGGCAGGGGATGGCCCCATGGTGGCTATATGGGAAAGCCTGTTCTGGGTCCAAGACTCTTTGTTTCAGCTTCCTGGCTTGCCAACCCTCCCTCCCTTGTTTCTGGCTTTTAAGATGTATAGTTAAATTTGCTGCTCTTCATTGTCACAGCTTAGCAGTTTGGGAATTGGGACAGATCCTTTCGGGGGGAGGCCAGACCTGTGTGCATGCCTTTCCATTTTGGTGGCCTCCATAAGGGGCTTTGAGGTGTGGAGCCACTCAGCTGCATGTCCAGGTGGGGGCTGCCAGATGGCTTTCACCTCCAGGTGGCAGTGGGACCAGGTAGAGGCAAGCGCCCACATGTGTCCTGGTATCCTTTCAGCAGGCAGGCTGGGGAAATAGGTCCATTGGGAGGCAGGCACTGGGAGGTTGCCCAGTGCTTGGATCCATGCCTAAGCTGTGCCATTGCTCCTTTTGTTTGTGGTAATAAATAAGCTGTGGACGCATTTTCAAAACAGATTGTGTATGTGTTAAATTCCGTCTGGCACCTCCTCCTCTAGTCCTCCTTGAACCCTCAAACAGGTTTTAACTTCTGTACCTTTAATACTTAGAATTATCTATAATTCAAGATGGCAGGTCTCATACTGTTTACACTTTCATATTTATTTAACACATACACTGTGTTAATTAAATATTGTGTTTAAATACTGTACCTTTGTATGCATTATTCAGTATATAGTTCTGTTGTTTTTTCTTTTCTCTCAGTAAATTATTTTCTGTATCTTTGTCTCATTTTTCAGCTGAGCAGCTGGGAGCTGAATGAGAGGGAAACAGATCTGAGGTCATAGCAGCCATGGGTATTACAAAACAGATTCCCAGGCAACACCATAATAATTTTTTGTATTATGTGCCTGTAGGTCGATAACCAGAAGCTATATCAGTAAAGAAAAGATATATGTAAGTTAATGTTTTAGAGAAATCAGATGATGCACCGCATTCACATCATAGCTTGAAGGATGCATATTGTGGTGATGTTTGTCAGTTGCCATGTTTTTTTAAAAAAATGTATCCATGCAGCATTAAAACTAGGCAATATATAGTTCTAGAACGCCAAGAGAAAAAAACTGGATACTTGAAGTGTTGATGACATGGAGTAGAGTGTTGACTCTCAGCTCTCGGTCTCGATTAGGTCTATAGTGTGGACAAGTTTATTGATGTATTGCTGTTTGGTGACGTTTCTTCATTTCTTCTGATGTTATCAACATTTAACTGTATAAATCAGGCAGTGCTTCTTTCTCAACATCTAATCACTTACCCTTGGAAACATCTGATAGTTTATATTTTACTACGTGGAACCCCACGTGGTAGAGGACGGGGGCTATGTTCTGGTCGCTGAGCACATGCTTTCCTACAAAAGATCCTTCTCCCAGTCCTTAGCATCTCCAGTTGAAAGGATTCAGGATAGCAGGGGAGATCTTTATCTGACTGAAACCCTGATGACAGTAGTCACAGTAGAAAATACTTGGATAGATGGACGAATTGTCTGTCTCTGAATAAGGCAGTTTCTATGCCCATAGTCTTTATGGGAGTTAGTTTTTATTTTCTACCCATTTTCCTAGGTATAGCTATGTTATTGGACTAATTTTGACTCTAAATAATATTCTAAGATACAATAGAAAGAGAAATTGAGCAATACCATTAGAGAAACCATTGTTATATGCATCTATTATCCCTCCCTTTTTCCCCATTACATTTATTTTGTTGTTTAAATATAGAAAAATAACATGTAGGATGTAGCGCAGAATGATGCAAAGATAACATTACTGTATAGATTAGTAAACAAGAGATTAAAACTATATGTAACAAGATACATAAGAAATAGGGAACTGGGAGTACTTATCTGACTTCTATAGTTGTCACAACATAGCAGCTGTTGCCATTTCATTTTGGTAATTCCTGTTCAGGACAATTGCTATGTACCTAACTTCTTGTATGCTTCAATATCTTCACTTCATGCCTTTGGTATGTTTTAATTTTTGCTTGTGTTTCTGATTATAAGAACAGAGTGATTAATTGGGTTGGTGATAAACTTAGCTCTCTGTTGCCTCTTGAAATCAGTGTGTAGTTAAGTATTTCCTCTTCACTTCTATCACCAGTTATAGTGTCCTTAATTATGGGCTGGTGTGAGCCTTTTCTTTGTTAGAAAAAGGTGTAAAATTCTGGATTTTTTTTGTGTGATTTCAACACATCTAAGTGCAATAAACAATGTTCATTTTGAATTGCTTCTTGAAGTACTCACTTCCTTTCCAATTGGCATTAATCCTATAATTATAACCTTAGGAATGTACAACGCATTTTGCCTGCAGCAGAACAAAGAAATCTGCAGTTAATCATGATTTTAATGTCTTATACCTGCTATTCTACCACCAAATTCCTTTTTGATTCTCCCATGAGTGAATCAAACCTTGTTTTGGGTACCCCTACCACCTGGGCTAGATGGGTAGCAAGCCAAGAAAGGGCCTTCTCAGTCATGGCACCAAGATTATGGAATTTCCTCCCCTTTTATCATTGTCTTTTGCTAGTGGATGAAGACATTTTGTCTTGCTTTGGAGTTCCCTCACTAATTCTTATTTACCCTTCCTCCTGTTTATGTGTTTGTGTTTTGTTTAAACTCTTTGTATATATGTATATGCTTTTATTGTCTGCTGCCTGGGGGACCCGAAGCTGAGTAGGAACAAGGCTTAAATGGTTTAAATTTTAAAAAGAAAATGCACATATATATTGGTAACACAAAGGAAAGGGATACAAATGATCTGGAAAAAATGGAAACCTGTAATTAAATGTTTCAATTTTCCTAATTAAAGTGTAATTAAGGAAGAGTGGGAAGAGCTCACAGAGAAATCCCAGAACAATAAAGATCAGAATGGAGGGGATCCGTTCAAACCTAACATCTAAATACCTTGACTGTCTCCTTGTGAATAATATAGAACAGAACATGAATATGGTTATTAGCATCCTGCTTTGCTATAACAAGTTCTGTCACAACTGGGCATTTCAGAACTTAAGGTCCATAATAATTACACATCAAAAACTATATAACCTGGGGAATGGCACAGAAAATTGGATAGGAATGTACAATAAACTATTTTCCACCAGGACCAATTTGTCAGGGAAGAATCTTGGATGACTTTTCATAAAGTACTGCCAAAGTATGGGAAATAAAATCTTCAAATAAAAAGAGAGAGACTCCTACACATACATACCAAATGTACATTTTATCAATCCACTCCCCATGTTTTCGGTATTAGCAAAGGTGATATCATTAACACAGGATGTCTCACAACAAATCAAGGAGACAATACTATCCAATCAATGTATTCCCTGAGCAAGGTTTTTTTTGGGGGGGTGGGGACCAGGCACCCCCTCCCAGGTGATCAACTGAAAATAAGATTCTTCTGCTCTCACCCTGGAAACTTTGCTGCCTCCCAGAATGCAGCAACTTTGGGTGGTGAAGATGGGAGAGATCAGAAACCTAGCTGATTTCCCTTCACTTCTCTCCACTCCAAAGTGTCAGTTTAGGATGCAGAGAAAAGGAGAGGAATGAGCCTTTTCTCCTTTCTTGTTTGCAATACAGAGGTTAAAAGCATTGATTCTGCCCAGATTGAGGAAGGGGGTTGGAAAAGTTCCCTCCAGCAAATTCACTGTGTAGATCTTCTGCTGAGAGGACAGGGCAGATGAGCTCCAAAATGATCACCTGATCAGCTGGAAGCTAGCTTCCAATAGGTGGCTTAGTTTTCAGTGATTGCTTGAGTTATACAATGCAATCCAAACTTCCTTAATTGGCTCACAGTCTGATTGTGAGTGTTGAATAAAAGCCGATTCTGCACCAGCGGTTGCCCCGGCATCGTCCCCCGATAAAATCCACAGCAGAGCAATAGTTCCCCACTTGTTGCCCCAGGTCAGCAGTTGGCCCGAATCTAATCCTCGTTCCCCCCGGATCTTCCATTTCAGGGATTTTCAGGTTTTGTTTTTTAGCATGGGGTTGAAGTCGAGGCATTCTAGTGAGGAACTCGCAAATCGGGGTTTCTTGCTCCACCCCTTTAATGCCCCTCTGCTTCTTTCCCTCCCCTTTCCCAACTCTACTCTCCCTTTCCCTCCCTTTCCCACCCCAGTGTGAGCGGCGGGTTTTTTGTCCCCCCCATTGTTGCATTATGACACCATGACATAACAACGATGGATCAGTGTTGTGTCAGAATGTCGTAATGCAACGAGGGGGGGGACAAAAAAACCCGCTCACGCCAGGGCGGGAAAGGGAGGGGAAATCACACTTGGGGCTAGATTTGGGGCAAGGCAACAAATGCAGAACTCCCTCAACAGAATCGGGCCAATTAGATCCAGGGGAATGGGCAGCAAACCATTGGTGCAGAATCGGCCAAAGTAAAGTTATCTGCTAAACAGGTTCCCTAAGAAAACTGTGGCATCCAGGCCCAACAGGAGATGCAGGCTGCTACAACTATGCTGCATGGTTCAGGTCCTTCAGTCATACATGGAATTCATCATTTTCTTTATGTAGAGAAAATTAGCAAATTGCAGCAATTGAATGCAAATGTGTGTCTGATCGAGCTTTAACTAATAGAAGCATGACTAATAAGAATTAACTAACAAAAGTTAGCAGAAGATTAATGTAGTCCATTAATCTAAAATAAAAAAATTAAGCCAGTCAATAATATTTGAAAATCTTCAGATCCAGCCACTGTTGTTGTACTTGGCTGTCTAGGTTAGGCAGCATGGAGGTCAGGTGCAATGAGAGGAATGACAAAGGAGAGAATCTACTGATAATGCAAACAACAAAGAGGTTGATTAGCATTTTATTTATTATTTATGCATTATCTGTGATCACTTTGTCATGCTACCTTTTTTTGTTGAGTTTCCAAACAGATGTCTTTTCTTTGCAAGGCAAGGGTTTTTATTACCAGTAAAACATTTTCCCTCTTATTTATCTGAAATTTGCCCCAGAGAATCTCTTAGGTAAGGTATAAAAATCCTTTCCCCCATAACAATTTGATGTGGGGGATGTTGAAACCAAAAATGTGTTTCTCAATGGGAATTGATAGAAATGAAAACCAAATTTAAAAACTCAAGATACATTTAATAATGAATGTGATGTAGTTAAATAAGGATTTTTAAAAAGGAAAATAACCAAAAACAAACACAAAATCTATGCATGTTATAGTATGTGATGGCTGTGTACGAAACCATGGAAAGACATTAGTCAAAGCCTGGAGAAGGCCCTGATTCCCCCCCCCCCCCCAAATCTTCACTTAGCAACCAAGTTTTAAAAAAGAAGCTGGCAATAGTGACCTCTTCAGTGAAATTTAAATGAAGGCAAAAATGCTATTTTTGTCTGGGCTAAGGAAAGGTACTGACAATTATAATGTTTATAGCCAGACCTGGCTGGAATAGTGTTACTCCTTTCAGTTTGCTCAAATTCGCTAGCATCACTGAAGAAACAAGAAAAGATCAAATAAAGAGACAATTACCATCCTACCATATTCTGAAAGAAGGAAACAGATGGCAGACAGACAGGTTTGTCACATTTCTGGCAACCCTACCTTCTTTCCAGCTGAAGGCCTGGGCCCAGCCACTACAAATTAGAATGCAACCCCATCCAGAACAGGGGATACCTGAATTCCCGAGTCAATCTTTCATCCCACTATTAGTAACTCCATTTTGAGGAGATTAAGTTTAGTTTATTATTCCTTATCCATCCCCAAACTGCCTCCTGGCACTTTCACAGTTTCCACAATTTCCTTGGGATCCTCTGGAGCACAAGACAGAGCTAAGTATCCATCTGCATATTGGTGACATTCCAGCCCAACATTCTGGGTGACATCTCCCAGCAACTTCATGTATATTTTGAATACCATAGTGACAAAATGGAACCATGTGGGTTCCCATAGGCCAAAGATTAGGAGGCTGAGTAGCAGTCCCCACGCATCAATCTGAAACTGAAACCACCAAAGAATGGTGCCTCACAGTCCTAACCCAAAATGTAGTCCAGAAAGATAGCATGATCAGTGGTATTAAAAGATGCCAAGAAGTCCAAGAGAATCAGCAGAGTCACATTCCACCCATCCATCTCCTTGAACAGGTCATTTACCCAGGCAGCAAAGTCTGTAGCCAGACCTGAAAGTAGACTAGAATGGATCCAAACAATCCACTTCAACCAGGATTCTTTGGAGTTGTCCAGCCATTACTTAAGAATGACAGACTTGAAACTGGACAATAGTTATTCAAGTGCTGGGTCCAGAGTAGATTTCTTTAGCAATGAGTGTGGCATTTCCTGTTTCAAGCCAAGGGTAAAAAAAATTCCCTTGTAGAGGAAGAGGAGGAGGAGACTGGATTTATACCCTGCCCTACATTAACCAAAGGAGTCTCAGAGCAGCTTACAATCTCTTTCCCTTCCCCTCCTCCACAACAGACCCCCTGTGAGGTTGGGGCTGAGAGAGTGCTTTTGAGAACTGCTCATGAGCGAACAGCTCTGAGTGAACTTGTGACTGACCCAAGGTCACACCAGCAGCTGCATGTGGAGGAGTGGGGCATGGGGGGGGATTTAAAAGAGTGATGACTTGGTGTTTTATTCCCTTTCACTAATTAGAGAAACTATCCATAAGATGGTAAAAGTCTTTAGTTTCTAACTCCACCCAAATCTGAATGTCAAAGATACTCTATTCAAACAGATCATTAAGTTACTAACTCACTTTGTGAGTATGATGTTTCAACAATTGTATTAAATTCTCTTGATGATCATTGTTTACAACAGGGTGGCATTAAAATTATAGGGTGAAGTGTAAATGAAAGGACAGCTACCTCTGCTTCTTCACCCTACTGTTTTACAATTATTTTTGTTAGCTCCTGGGTCACCTGAGGGCCTTCCCTCTGCTTGCCAATATATATTTGTGAGAATGAGGAGACCTTGCAAAACAAATTTCTTTTACCAGACATCTTGCTAAACCCACATTAAAAGGACTTGAAGTTTGAGTTGCTCAAGAGCATTTCCTGTCAGTTAAATCACTAAAATTCAACCAAAACATTGGCTTAGCCAATATTAACATCCCAACTAACCTCAGCTTACATGTCTTATAAACCAAACATGAGCCCAAACATATATAACTTTAGGAAAATTGCATAACAAAATCTCATTTGTTGCCAAGCTAAAACCACCCACAGTGAACACTAACAGCATTCTGAAATTGCAATAAAATGCAAAGCTGATACAACTAAATAAGTAATTTTATCACTCAATATATTTGACAGGTCATTTGTGAAGTACGGTAACAAAGAGAAGATGGTACAGAAGGATGAGCTAAGACAGGATGCAGATTTCATGAAGAGCTCTGCTCCTGCTGCAACACGCCTTCCATTCCAGCAATTATTTCAAGAGACTGCAAAAAAGGTGAGAATGGTTGTTCATTCAGGGCAAGAACAGAAAGTGTTGTCCTCTGTCTGTTCAGGGTTCATGATATCATCATCTTCAAGAAGTGAAATACGAATTATTTATTTATTTTGAGCATTTTTAAATCACCTTACATTAAAATTACTGAGAGTGAAAACATTTCCTACCCTCTTTCAGATTTGGTTTGGCATCTTCATTGTATAGCTGAATCTGAATGACGGTGATAATCCCTATGGAAGACAACCATGAGAGCAGTAGTGGGGATACAAACTGTCCAAGGTCTGAGTTGTTCTGAGGGGTCAACCTGCTTCATTTTGCTTTCATTCTATCACCTGGCATGATACCTGTAATGTTGGGGCTTCAGCAACAGCTAGGTCCTTTGCAAAAATACAGTTGTCTTAGAAAAATAGCTTTATGTTCTGGGACAAGTAGAAACTGGAAGAAAACTTGAAACATTTGACATATTTCCTTGACTACCGATATCACCATTAAGTGTATACTTTCGCCTCAGAAATAATTATATCTATATCTACATATATCAAGCAGTGCTGCTGACAACTCACCTTCTCTCCCATTGGCCACTGGGGAAGCTGCCTTGGTGTCCTATTGGCCTGTCCTGCCGGCTCCTCCATTCTTACACCCTCAGTTTTGTAAATAAATAAATAAATAAAACCTCTATTTTATCTTTATAAAGTAAAATACATCAGATAGTGAGCATTTCATTTGCAGCCCATAATCCAGATCCAGTAACCAAGTTTGTTTTCACCTAACATTGTGGCCTGAAGTCACATAATTAGGAATTCTAAATAGAGCTAATCTCTCTCTGCTAGAGTGACAAGGTGTCTCTCTGCTTCTCTCTCTGCTTCTGTAAAGATCCTTAATCTAGGATTATCAACTGTGACAACTCCTAGTTCAGAAGGTTTGAAGTCAATAGACAATACAGTAGAAAGCCTAGTACCAAGAGGCCTCATTTCAGCATTCTGCATGTAGACCTGAGAAATATCTGCAATCCTTTTACACAGCATATCGACTGGAATATTGTAGCTGTACTTGTATTTCCAGTTTGCAGTCTCATAGCGGGCTCTCTGCATCTGGGACCTGCTGTCCACTGTCATGCCTACCATTACATATCCAATATTTTCAGTTGTTCTGAATAAGTGATTTACTGTGCTAGAATCCAGTAGCTTGTCAGGTACTTCCTTCTGTGTGACAACAACTGAGCAATCCTTCCCCCGAACTGCTACTGATGTAAGGCCACCCTGGTTTATGGCCTTAAATGCATACTCAACTACTTGGTACAGGCGCCCCTCAGGGGAAAAATAGTGATATGCCGGTCAAAGCCAGCACTGGAACCTTGGGACATGGTGACACAGAAAAAGGGAGAAAACAGTGACAGAAAAGGGAACCATCCATAGACCATCCATAGTATAGGGTCTACTGCCACCAACTGAACTCCTTACACTCCCACTTTTGACACATTGCACTTTAGAAGTTGTAGTTCTCAGCTGGCCTTACTGCAACCATAGGATAGGGAATTAGAACTACAACTCCCAAGTTGGAAGTCCCAAGAGGCTGTGGGGCATTAGCAGGGAGTCAAACAGGAAGCAGCTTGGGAATTGAAAGGGGTTGGGGGCAATACTCCCTCTAAGCTGTGGAGCCTTGTGAGTAAAAATTCTACCTTGTGAGCTACTGGCATTAAAGTTGTGAGCGAGCAATTTGACTACTGCATAAATGAGTTTGCTCTGGAGCCATACTTCCTAAGCTGAGACAAAAATATGTGAGCCAGAGGCTAAAAAACTGTGAGCTAGCTCATACTAACTCAGGTTGGAGGGAGCACTGGTTGGGGGGGAAGGGAAGGCCAAGACATCTCTCTGAATTACAACTGATCTCCAGACTACAGAGATCAGTTCCTATGGAGAAAATGGTTGCTTTGGAGCGTGAGCTCTATGGCATTATACTTCCCTGAAGTCCCTTAACAAACCTGGCCCTCCCCTTAGTATTGCCAACCTCCAGGTGGCACCTGGAGATCTCCAAGATCAGTTCTCCTGGAGAAAATGACTGCTTTGGGCAGTGGACTCTATGGCATTATACCCAGCTGAGGTCCCTCCCCAGACCCTACCTCTCAAATCTACAGGTATTTCCCAACCCAGAGTTGCCAACCCTGTAACTGGTACGGAACTGCTTTCCAGACCCCTGGAACCCAGAAAACATGGCATAGGAGGAGGTGATTTTCTACCTTAGCTGCCACTGCATAGTCCTAAATGAACATAAGTCAGGGGTGGAGGGAACCATACCTGTTATCATGCAGCTCTCCTCCCATACTACCCACTTGGTGCAGCAAAATGATTTGGGACAGCACTGCCTCATAGCTAAGCAGAAGGAAATAAACATGGCTCGCCTCCCTCTATTTTCCCCTTCCATCTGCCACCCCACCAGTCACAGCTGGGGCACTCACCTGGAGCCTCTTTCTAGAGCCAGTTGTATTTTACAATGGCCCTTACTCCTAGTACACAAATAAGCCAATAGGTACAAAAATAAGAACCAGAATGTTCAAGATATGCCACTAACCACGGACTGAACCACATTTTCCCAGTTTGTGGCCATCCCTAGCCATTACATCTTGGTAATAAAAATGGAATCAATGGCTGTGACACTATCGGAGTCCAGTTCCTTTGGCCATCTAATATTGTGACAAGTTTGTTTCTTTAATAAAACCCGAAAGCTTAAAAAAAGATTTTAAATTGTTCTTCAGGGTGGGAGAACTCTGCATATAGATCAGAATAGTAACAATATAAGTTAAGTTTACCAAGTTCAATAATATTTTTGAGACAGTATATATTAAGGTTGTATTTGAGCAGGGAGATTTGGTAGTCACATGAGGAGACCACACAATCTTTTGGGGAAAAACCAAAGTTTTATTCCAGTAGTCTTTGAAGATATATGTAAATGATTGTTTTCCTATATCTATTTCAGAAGTGTTTATGGCAATGGTATTCTTACTTTGCAAATGCACCACTAAGTTTAACTTATAATATATTTAGGAGTATGTTGAGGATACTGTCCACATGCTTTTAATCTTCAGTGGTTTCAAAAACTTTGCATTATGTGTCGTTTTCTAGGCCTCCACTCATTTAACAACTGATCTTATTATAAGTATAATGTTCTGGGAATATATTTTCCTCATAGTCCCCATTAAAAAATGTAAACCAGAATACAGAAAATCCATTCACATATACCCTGAGGTGTTTCCTATATTATGGTCAAAATCAACAAACCAATAATCACTCCTAGTGTTACCTATACTACCTTTCATACACTTGACCTTTAGTCTGCCATGAAAGCAAGAAGGCCAGTTCCTAACCATATCTTGGTAACAACAGCTATTTCCCCATGACACACAGACATTTATTCAGCTGAGGTTCAGCCCAACTGATGTCCATCAGACTGGGAAATTTCCTTCCTCTTCTGCTAGGACAGGAAGTTGCATGTGAATAAAAACTAACCTATCAATTAAGGAAGGGGACTGAAAAGCTTTATCTTGCTGAAGAGAAGATCTGAAATGTAGATATCTATTGAAATGGAGGTGAAAGACATGCACATCTTTGCCACAGATGAAATATTAAGAGTTGCAGTTTGTGTATTTCAATATGCATAACACCAGGAGCTGATGACTGGATAATATGATCTATTATTTATGTTAGCCTGCTTTTATGATTTGCTGTGATTTTATTTTATTTTATTTTTAGGCAAGGTCCAAAGTTCATTTCTCTGGGCCAAATAATACACATTTTCAACACAGACCCCTCTTCCTAATTTTATCCTATGCCTACATTATCATGGGTAACAAAGAAAGCATTTTATAAAGATAGATCAAAATGGGCAGCCATGTTGGTCTGAAGCAATAGAGCAAAGTTAGAGTCCAGTGGAACTTTTAAGACCAACAAAGTTTTATTCAAGGTGTGAGCTTTTGTGTGCATGCACACTTTGTCAGACATAAGCCACTACTGTGTGTAGGTGATGATGCTCAGCATCAAGGGTACTCCATCACAACCCACTCCATCACCAGATGAGTGATGTGCTGTTCAGAAAATGACCATCCATCATGTCTATCTATCTATCTATCTATCTATCTATCTATATATATATATATATATATGATCATTTTTAACAATTAACAAATAAGTAAAAGAGAAAAAAACTTGAGCATGTCTTGATGATGTAATACAGTACTTAACAAAGTAGTACAATGATTTAGCAGAATGTATAACTTCAAAATATAACATAAATAAGGGGAAAAATATAAAAACAAACCTTGTAAATCTTTTACACAATGCCTCAGGGGGCTTGCTAATTCTCCTTACCTATTGCGAGCAACCCATCCCATTCCTGCCAAAATGAGTCCTGGCATAATTAGTCAAAAGACCAGCTTTACTTAAACCATACCCCTTGGAGACATCATGAAGCATGTGAAAAAAGCATTCTCCAAAAGCCAATTACAGTAACGCCCCCACCCCCTGATTTTGCTGGGCCCCAAAGTGACCTGTTAATCCCATTATGTCCCATGGGAGGGAGCAGGTGAGTAGCAGCATATGGCAAATGCCTGTGTGGGAGGGGCAGAGCTCTGTTTTATTAGCCACTAGCCATCCTACAATTGGCTGGACAATGTCAGCCTCAGCCAGGGCAACTGCAACACAGCTATGAATGGATAAACCAGGTTATGTAAAGCAGAAACATGCTTTGAAGTGAGAACCATTGATCTTGTGCATAAGGAAGTTCTAGCACAAGGAAGTTCTAGCACATGAGGAAGCACACTCTGTGGCAGAGACTAAAGTTCACAGCTCATAGGATCCAAGCCTTCATTGCAAAATTCCATGCATCACATCTTTGAGCACATTTACAGTTACACCTGAAACAAACTTTTTAAAATGGTGGACAATATCTCAGATCCTCAAAATCACTGTACATTAGGGGCAGGTATCAATTGGGGAGATTTTTTTTCTATAAATTTAGGGGTACTCCCAGGTTAACAGAAAATGCAAAATTTATAGGGGTGTGGTTTAAAACCTTCAGAACCAGAGAAGAGATATTTACACTTCTGCAGACCACAAATGAAAGAATAATAAAAATGTTTCAGAGCTTAGTTGTGTTGCTCTGCATTAGAACAAATAGATTCCAGTCCCGTAGCAACTTAAAAACCAATAAGATTTTTTGGGGGTATGAACTTTCAAGAGTCAAAGCTCCCTTTTTCAGATACAAGGAGGAAGGGAGCCTTGACTCTCAAAAGCTCATATCCCCAAAAATCTTGTTGGTCTCTAAGGTGGTGCTGGACTGGAATCTAGCAATAATGGAAATGGTGGCCATCAGCTGGTTGGAGGGACTTAATGGGGTCTCTGTTGGTCTAATTCTAGCACTATAAAATAATGTAGTTCCTCCTGGTATCTACTTTAAAAATCTATAATCCTTTTCACATATTGCATTTGATGTACTAAAGTCATTAGCCTGTGGAATTCACTGCTAGGGGAAATAGTGCTGGCCACAAGCATAGGTAGCTTTAATGGGAGGTTAGATATAATTCATGAAGTCCATCAGTAGCTACTAGCCAAGGTGACTGAAGGGAACCTCCATACCCAGAGGCCAGAAACCTCTGAATACCAGGCAGCCCAATTGTTTAGGGTGATTAGATCATTTACATCCCTACCTCAAGGGAAACGAAACGATAAGGAATTGGCTATTGGCTGTAAGGCATTTGTGAGCTATTTTGTGGACAAAGTCTTGTCACTCTGCCAGGACCTTCCCACCACAGTTAAAACAGTAAGTGAAATGGAAGCCCCTTGTCCATCTTCCAGTCTAGTTCTGGACTGATTCAGCAGTCTTTCCCAGGAAGAGGTCAATAAGACCCTGGTAGCTGTGAAACCCATCACTTGCCTCTTGGATCTGTCTGCACTGGTAGCCCTTACGGATGACCTCCGGAGACATCTGGATTGAGAAGGGTCAGTGTTGTTGTTGTTATTAGATTTAACAGCAGCATTCAACACTGTCAACCACAACCCTTTGACCCACCCCTTCACCAATGTGGGGATTCGGGGAACAGCCCTACAATGGCTGTCCTCCTTTCTCCATGGTAGGAACAGAGGGTGGCACTTGGAGAGAGGGTTTTGCCATGTTACCTATGGTATGTGGAACCCCATAAGGGGCTATCCTCTCTCTGATGTTATTTAATATCTATATGCACTCCCTTGTACAGCTAATCTGGAGGTTTCAGCTGGGTTGCCATCAGTAAACTGATGATGCCCAGCTGTAATCTGCTTTGGATAATCTGGCCAGGGTGCTGGAGGTTGTGGCTGAATGATTACAACAGAGCCTGCTGAAACTTAATCCATCTAAGACAGAGGTCCTGTTCCTGAGTTGCGGGGGGATAGGTTTGGGAATCCAACTCCCTACCCTTTGGGGGGGGGGGGCAACATTGACTCCAGCGCCAATGGTGAGTGATTTTGGATGCCTCCCTTTCCATGGAGTCCCAGGTTGCTAATGTTGCCAGATCAGCCTTTTATCATCTTTGGCTGGTCAGACAACTGGTCCCCTGCCTCTCCTTTCATGCCTTGGCAACAGTTATCCATGCAATGATAATTGCCAGGCTTGACTACTTTAACTCGTTCTATGTGGGCCTACCCAGAAGCTGCAGCCACCCTGAGCTCGCTTGCAGGGTATGGTGGGATATAAGTCTCATCAATCAATCAATCAATCAATCAATGTTATGCCAACAATTTAAAACCACAATAGAACCCATTTTTATTTCAGCATAATCTTTAGTAATACTTTATGGGGGTCTTCTTAAAATACAGTTCTCATTAGATTCTGCTGAGGTTAGAAAATGTTCTGTTTTGATCTTGAGAAAGGTATATTTTACAGCTCTTAAATACTAACCCAAGGGAATTCTTAATGGCATTTACCATCCAAAACTGGATAAAATATCAATATTTTGCAAGAATAATTTATTGAGATTTAAATATAACAATTTAGGAGTGTGGCAACAACAGAGAAACTTGTTGATCACATTTTCCCCATTTGTATACTGTTCTGTTTCAATAAGAGGAAAATTCTGTCTTTGTGTGATCTCAGAGTTTAGACAAATCACTTACTTCCCCTTTTATAAAACAAAAAAAACAAAACCCTATGCATAGATCCTCCCATAAGACCATTATATTGTTGACGAAAGGATACTATTTTGTACTTGGTCACTGGCCAATTTATTATTTACCTTTAAATAGACAAGAGACAGGTATCTGGCTTTTAGCCAAGGAAAAGGATAGGTCTGAACTCATCCAGGTTTTCTCAAAGCAAGAAACTAGCATCTGCTCCCTGGGTGATGTTTATCCTCAGTCAAAGTGAACAATTGATGTCTGAGACTTTTCAAAAGCAGGAGAGGTTGAGATTTCAACCATGGATGAAGATCTGGCCTCAACTAGAGTAGTGGTTGTTTGGTGTTTGGAATTTGGGTGGAGTTCCAACTATTGTAATGTGATGCCCTATTAAAAATAATGCTAAGTAGGAACACAGGAGGAACAATCTTTCTATCTCTTCCATAAAAATAAGGTAACTGATCAACACCATACAACAAAATGACTCCACCTGAAAGCAAAATGCATACATATCAGTATTTAATGCACCTTTCTCTCCAATGATGAAAAAAAATCTATAGGCCAATGCATCTATCTGCAGTTGTACTTATTATGGAATCTGAATTGTTTTCTTTGTAATGTCCAGATTGCAATTTCATATCAATTGTTGAATCTAATTTATGTTTTGCTTTTTTGTCTTGGTGTTTTGTTTTCTGAATGTGAACCTTTGGCCAAATTTGTTAACTAAAAACAGACACATCCAAGACTCAAAACCCACTCTTTGATAGAGGCCAGACTTAAAAAAAAATAAAAAAAATCTCTAATTGCCAGCTGCTTAAAATGATGGACAGGGAATAATTTACTGTATGAACTTATTTTTTTCAGAATGATTTATTTTTGGCCACTGTACTGATTTTGATGGATCAGCATATTTGATCATATGTAACCTTTTGTTCCAATTATATAAATCAATGTTTAGGTAAGTATGCTTGTGCAGAAAGGCAGTTTGTGCATGCTCGCTCTCCATATGTATATAAATGACATACTGACTTTAAGTACTTAAAACACTTTCCAAAACAAGATTTAATTTCTTTTCTTAAGTGGTGTGCACAATGCGGGTACTTAAAAACCCTCATGACAACAGAACAATCTTTTTGACATACTAATATTTAAAGATTACTGGGAAACATTCACTGTGCATTGGCATTACATAAAAGGCTCCTCCGCTTTTCGTTAGAGCCCTCATTATCACAAAACATTTGGTAAAACATTTAATAGCACCTAGGCAACTATTATAAATAACTAATAAATGATGAACAAAAGCTGGGTTCTTTTTTTCTTGCTTAACTCTAATTTTTTTTTTGACAAAACCAGATAATCTTTTTAATACCAGACTTCAGCATCACTAAGCCCTCTCTTTTTGTGGTGCCACTCCCTCCAGTGGCTGGAAGAACATAGTATCCTCTTGTAGATGGCTCCCTCAAAGATGTTTTGCATGAATATTAGATTCACTTGAGCTTGTATTACAAACAAGAGCACATGGCACCAACATAGGTTGTTTGTAGAGCTGAAAGGCGAAGAAATCTCACTGAAAATTTTGGCTTAGTCTGTAGATAAGTCCATATTTATTAAAATCTAAATTTGCTTGAGTCCAGTGGCCCCTTTAAGACCAACAAAAAAGCTTATTTCAGAAGTGTTCTTGCACATGAAAGCTTATAAATTGAATACAATTTTGTTGATCTTAAAAGTGTCACTGGGCTCAAACTTTGTTCTGCTGCTTCAGACCAGCACAGCTACCCACCTGAGTCTATCTTTGCTTGTTTGCTTCTGCACAATTGACAGGCCAAAGAGACCATACTTAGGGCCATATGAATGAACTGTGCTTGTCTGCAACATTTTACCCTGTTTTTAATGGCTTGGAAGAAATGCTCAGAAGACATTGTATTTTTATAAGCAATGAAAATTGGAAAACTGAATGCAAACCAGGCAGGAAATAGACCCATGTTAGCAGGTGCATCCCTTTTTATGCCAGTGGAATGGATCAAGATAATAGGGCATGAAAATAGACCAGCTAAATCCACTGAGAGAGATTACAAAAACAGTCCAGCTAAATCCACTCACAACGAATGCAATCTGCAGAATGCTACATCTGCTGAGACCACATTGAAATCAGTGGGACATAAGCAGACACTCCAGGACAAGTTCCAATGGAAAACACAATCTAATCTAACTAAGTGTGCACAGGACTGCTGCATATTTCTGCATTTCTTTGGATTACAGAGAATTTTTGTATTACTATCACAGCACCCCCTTCACACACACACAGTCAAAAACACACACACCCCATATACACCAAGCAATTTATTTTTTATGAGAATTTCCTCATTTCCTTTCTTGGAAAAAGCAGTGCTGTGTACATGTTGAAATAGATGAGGGAGACCATACTGGAGTTCACACTGAGCTCTGCTTTAGACCATTTAACTGTACTAGCCATATCTGGGTTTAATGCAGGTTATCCATGTGCAAATGATTATTATGAAAGAAACAAAGATTATATATTCTTACTTACTTACATTCTTACTGCTGTAAGACTGCATATCATAGACAGTTCTAACCTTGCTGTATAAATCTTCATTTTTAATTTTTTTAATATTTTTGTGTGATAGGCAATTTTCATCAACAAATTCCCCCTTTATTCTTCTGTTACATTATTATTATTATATTTATATTAAGAATAAGGCCTGTTGTGGAAATAAATACAATGGGCTTTAGAAAGAGGATCTGGGCAAGTGCCCAGTTTTGGGCACTCAGCATCAATTTGCTGTGGCGATCTCAGCAGGGTATAATGACACAGAGCCCACTGTTTCCTCCAGGGGAACTGATCTCTGCCATCTAAAGAGCAGTTATAATGCTGTGATCTCCAGCCCTCACCTGGAGATTGGCAACATTGGTTCTCCAGGAGGAAATGGCTGGTTTGAAGGGTGGAGTCTATGGCATTGTATCTGTCTGAGGTTCCACCCCTTCTATTTGAGGTCCCACCAGTTTGGTGTAGTGGTTAAGTGTGCATCTGGGAGAACTGGGTTTGATTCCCCACTTCTCCACTTGCAGCTGCTGGATGACCTTGGGCAAACCATAGTTCTGTCAGAGCTGTCCTTGAAAAGAGCAGTTTTTGTCAGAGCTCTCTCAGCCCCACCTACTTCACAGGGTGCCTGTTGTGGGGAGGGGGAGGGAAAGGAGTTTGTAAGCCGCTCTGAGACTCTGAGTAAAGGGTGGGGTATAAATCCAATCTCCTTCTTCTTCTTCTCAAACTCCACCCGCTCCAGGCTCCAACGCTCAAATTTCCAGGAATTTCCCAACTTGGAAACCCTATCTTCTTCCCAGCCAACCATCAATGTATCATTATCTGTCCCTCTGACTTCAGCTTTCCATCTCCTCCCCCCTCCCTGCAGCCTCTACCTAGGAAAAGTACAGTCTTTCTCTGCAGCAGGGACCAAAGCAGCTCATAACATTCTCCTCTGCTCCTTTTGATCTGCACAAGAATCCTGTAAGGTAGGTTAGGCTGAAAGTCTGTGAGTGGTCTGAAATCACCCATTCAGCTTCCACAGGAAGAACCTGGGTTTGGAAGACCCTGCTCTGAAGCACTAACTGCTACTTCACACTGGCTATCATGGGGGGGGGGCACCTCAGCAGGGTATAATGACAGAGTCTACAATTTTCTCCAGGGGAACTAATCTCTGCCATCTGAAGAGCAGTTGTAATTCTGAGTGATCTCCAGCCCACACCTGGATAGGTACACTGCCATAGACTCCACCCTCCACCCTTCATTTCCTCCTGGGGAACAAATTGGGAGATTATTAACAAGCGCTTCGGGAGATTATTAACAAGTCCTTCTTGGAAGGACTGTTCCCGGGGGCACTCAAGGTTGCGATGGTCCGCCCCTTTCTTTAAAAACCATCTCTGGACCCGGCCGTATTGGCCAACTACTGGCTGGTGTCCAACCTACCCTATTTGGGCAAGGTATTAGAGAGGGCGGTGGCGATTCAGTTACAGAGCTTCATGGATGACACCTCCATGCTAGATCCGTTTCAGTCTGGCTTCCGGCCGGGTCATGGGACGGAGTCGGTTCTGGTCGCCCTCACGGATGACCTCCGGAGACATCTGGATTGAGGCGGCATGGCGGCACCGGTATTGTTAGATCTGTCGGCTGCATTTGATATGGTCGACCACCAGTTGCTGATCCGCCGCCACGCCGATGTGGGGTTACGGGGGCTGGCTTTACAATGGCTTGCCTCCTTTCTCCAGGATCGGGGACAAAGGGTGGCACTCAGGGAACAGACCTCCCAGAGGCACCCACTGGTGTGTGGTGTTCCTCAAGGGGTGGTTCTGTCCCCGATGCTATTTAACATCTATATGCGCCCCCTTGCCCAGATTGTCGGGAGGCATGGCTTAGGGTGTCATCAATATGCAGATGACACCCAGCTTTATCTGCTGTTGGGTGGCCAGTCCGGCTCTAGCCCAGATGACCTGGGTCGGGCACTTCAGGAGGTTGCGAACTGGCTTAGACTGAGTCGCCTGAAATTGAATCCCTTGAAGACGGAGGTCCTGTGCCTGGGTCAGACCGGGTCGGGGGTGGGGCTCCCACTTCCGTCCTTCGGTGGGGCGCCTTTGGTGCCAGCGTCGAGGGTTCGGAGTCTGGGTGTGCTCCTGGATCCCTCCTTGACAATGGAGGCCCAGGTAGCAGCCACTGCCAAGGCAGCCTTTTATCATCTTCGGCTGATCAGGCAGTTAGCCCCCTTCCTTGAATGCGAAGACCTAGCCACAGTGATCCACGCTATGGTCACCTCTCGACTTGATCACTGTAACGCTCTCTACATGGGGCTGCCCTTGTCTCAGATCCGGAAGCTGCAGCTGGTGCAGAATGCTGCGGCCAGGCTGCTGATGGGTCTCTCTTTGCGGGACCACATCTGGCCTGTGCTGCAGTCACTGCACTGGCTGCCTATAGCATACCGGATCCGGTTCAAGGTGCTGGTGTTAACCTTTAAAGCTCTATATGGTCAGGGGCCTGCCTACTTGAGGGACTGCCTTTCCCCATATAGGCCCCAGAGGACACTGAGGTCAGGCACTCAACATCGCCTGACTTGCCCCAGTCCGAAAGACGCTCAGTTGGCCTGCACCAGGGCTAGGGCTTTCTCGGTGGCGGCTCCTTGCTGGTGGAACGAGCTCCCGGATGACATCAGGGCCCTGTGGGACTTATTGCAATTCCGCAGGGCCTGCAAGACAGAGCTCTTCTGCCAGGCTTTTAACTAGGAGCTGCCACCGGGGGGTGAATTGGACACCGCCCTGGCCCTGTCGGCCGCACCCCTCTGCTGCCATCGTTCACCATGAGATCGCCGTACTGAAGTCGCCATCTGCTGCTGTTGTATGTGTAGGATGTAGTAGTTTTAATGATGATTTTATATTGTAAACCTTATGGTGTTTTTATGTTGTCAGCCGCCTTGAGCCGGTCCGCTGGCAAGGCGGGATATAAATATGATTAATAAATAATAATAAATAATAAATAAATGTTGCTGATCTCCAGCCCTCACCTGGAGATTGGCAACATTAGTTCCCCAGGAGGAAACTCAAACCCCACCCTCTCCAGGCTCCACTCTTCAAATCTCCAGGAACTTTCCAACCTGGAGGTGGCAACCCTATCTTCTTCCCAGCCAACCATCAGCCTGCCTTTATCTGCCCCTCTGACATCAGCTTTCCATCTCCCCCCCCTGCAGCCTTTACCTAGGGAAAGTACAGTCTTTCTCCACAGTGGGGACCCAAGCCGGAGGAAAGCAACCTCAGCAGGGTATAATGACACAGAGTCCACCCTGCAATGCAGCCATTTCTCTAGGGGAAACTTATCTCTGCCATCTAGACAGCAGTTTTAATTCTGAGTGATCAGAGTGCTGGAGATTGGCAGCAATGGTTCCCCAGGAGAAAACAACTGCTTTGGAGGGTGGACTCTATGGCATTCTATTTAGCTGAGGCCTCTCCCAACCCCAAACTCTGGCTTCTGCAGACTTCACCACAAAATATCCGGGAATTTCTCAACCTGAAGCTGGCAACCCTAGTCAGGACTGGCCCCAATGAGTTCCCCACAAAAACCAAAGTAGGCCTGGAAAGGGCCTCTTGCCTTTGTCTTTTTACTGACAGAACCAAGCTTGGTTGCCTAGCAACAGGCACTGAGGGGAAAGTGAGCCCCATAGCAGAAGAAGAAAATAATGGTTTGACGGCCAGTGGCCCACTTCAATTGCCAGTCAGCCACAGAGGAACATGTCAGGTCTTGAATGAAACTCACTCCCAACAACACTCTCTTGGCAGATTTGTTTACTGAGAGATAAAGAGGTTTCAAGCATAGACTATTTTGTGACAGAACTGACCCTTTTAGCGCCAGTTCCCATATTATACCTGATTCAAAGATCCCCCCTCCCAGCATCCAGTCCAATCACTCCCATACATTCAGCCCGCCAAAACCTATGGTGCCCCTTTCAGCCCTCCTCCAACACCTGCAAGCAAACAGTTACATTATCGAGCAGTGTCTGACTCTCAAGGCCGAATAACCATTCTTCCCACAATGGGGAGGCTCCACATAAATGCAGTTACAAGCCAGCGTGACTATGAGCAATGAAGTTCCATGCATTCCTTCACACATTCCCCCCTAACACCCAGCAGGAAATGAAGTATGGCAATGGGTTACAGATACCAAAGCAGACAGAAGAATAATACATAGCAAACGAAGACTGAGTTTGACATTCTGCTCCCTCAAAATCTCCCTTCTCTCAGTGGGAAGTGGTATACAGGGCATGAAATGGGCTTGTTTTGAGAAAAGGTCCACCACCACCCAGATAATGGTCCTCCCCTTGCTTGGCGGCAGATCCATTATGAAGTCCATAGAAATAACCAACCAAGGCTATTCAGGGGTCTTGAGAGGCTGCAACAATCCAGGAAGTTTTCCCATATGTCATTTCCCCATGAAACACATTTGACAAGAAGCCACGTACTGGGAGATGTCTGCCCGTATATGCAGCCACCAAAATTGTCTCTGCAATAAGTGTAAAGTTTTCAAATACCCATAATGGCCAGCCAGTTTATTGTCATGTCCCAGTTGTAGAATTTCTCCACGCAGAGCATTAGGCATGAAGAGCCAGTGTTGGCAATACCAGCACCCGTTTCCCCCTTGCAAGAGGGTACCCTCCTTTTCTACTTCCTCTTTGTCAGCATCACTGAAGGCAGTTTTAAACCTTTCCATCCAAGGTACTGGGCTGAGGGCCCCCTCTTCCTTGGCTCGGCTCTGTGTGAGCATGCCCCACAGAATCAACAACTTCCTCCCTCTGACCGGCATGCTGGGGAAGGCACAAGAGGATGTCAGTCAGAAAATTAGACTTCCCCAGGAGGTGCTTAAGTGTAAACTGAAAGTTGGAAAAGAATTCAGACCATCATAGCTGTTTGGCGTTAAGGCGCCAGGGGGTGTGCAAGGCCTCCAGGTTCTTATGGTTGGTCCAGATCTCAAATGGAACCCGGGCCCCTTCTAACCAGTGTCACTAAATTTGGAGAAAATAATCTTCACACAGTAAATAACGCAGTTCCAATCCATTTTAAATGCAAGTGGCAACTGGATTTTACTGTGTGAAATGGCACAACCCACTTGCAAATGGTTGCTTAAGTGGATTAAAACGGCATTATTCAGCACGTGTGAAAGTGCCCATAATCACAAGCTTGAACTGCAGCAGTTCTCATATTGTGGAATCTCAACAAAGTGAAAGCCAGGTTCAGGAAAGCTATTCCATAAAATACTAACAGCCAGAAAAGCCCTAAGCTCCAGTTGTGTGATTACACTAACTACATTACAGGGAATAATCAATAGATAGATGTTGGATCACTGGAACTGTCTGATACAAAACTATAACCAGTATAAAGATTTCAAAATTTGTGTAATATGTACCAAGTTCTTTGCTCCATCCAATAAATAGGCTGTTCTGCATTTTGCACCAGTTTCCAAATTATCTTCCAGGGAAGCCTCATGCAGAGCATGCAACGGTAACACCCCTTGGTATTGCAAAATAAGTGTATAGATTGGAAGAGGATTCTGACCCCCTACAGTACAGCATTTTCCTGTTCTACATGTCAAAAGATAATCTAATAAAAATAAAAATGGAAGAAAGGGTAGAAGGCACAGGAAAAGGCAGAAGTATTGTGGTTTTGTCCATGTGTATATTGGTTCAAGGAACTTCACAACAGAGTTTACTGCACGTACCTTCTTCCAGCACATTCAGTGGAAGATCAAAACAGAAGCCTATGTGCTATGCATTCAACCACACAACTATAGATTCTTTGGTGTGGGTGGAAGCTCTGCAAAAGGGTGGTAGTGGTTGCTGATTGTGTGTGCAGATGTATGCACATAGGACTCTGTTAAGGGGAAAGAACCATGGATGTGGTCCTAAAACATTCCACATATGTTTTGATCTTTGCTTTTGAAAGTCTGAATGCAGTGTGAGAAGCAAGATAATAGGTATTTTAAAGTACATTGTCATTTTCTCTTTTCTCTCAAACTTTACTATATAATTTGTCTCCGTTTATTGGTGACTTCTGCCATTGGGTGAAGACTTTTTTGTTTGGTTTGGCATACCCTCAGTAATGTTTATTGGCCCTCCTCTTGTATTGTTTGATAGGTTTTTACTGATTTTTTTTTAATTAAATGTTTTTAATTGGTCAAATGTTTTAATTTTTTATGTGCACCACACTGGGGACACTGATCAGGTGCATAGGTGGCATTAAAATGTTTTAAATAAATAAATAATCTTTTTCATGTCTCAAAAGGATTTACCAATTGTCTGAGCATTTTCAAATCAAAGCAAAGAATAATTATTCCCTGAATAGATACACTGTCCTGTCCTGTCCTTTCCTTTCCTTTCCTTTCCTTTCCTTTCCTTTCCTTTCCTTTCCTTTGGAAAAGCAATAGGAATGTATTGGAAGACCTACTTGAAAATTGCCTCTTTTAATCTTTTCCTAGATTATTTTTTTAAATGGCACGCTAATCAGTAGAGTCCTAGGAAATGTAAAGGTTATTTAAGTTTCCTGCTGAAAGACAATATCCAGAAAATAGCTCTGGGAAGGATTTTCAACTGTTAAAAAATAATTATATGAAACATCTGCAAACATTACATCAGAACTCAGCAGGGCTTAAAAACTTCCAGTTGTGTTACAATTCAACATCTGATGAAAATGCATCTAACTTTTTATTTGGGGCACCATCAGCAAGGAAAATATCCTAGAAAAGGTTTAAATACAGTTTGTAGAGCCAGTTATTGTATTAGATTTTCAGTCACACCAAGGCTTCTGCAAACCATAACAAAATTTACCCTAGTTTGTATTCCCAAAAGTCCAGAAGGAGGCTTGGCATGCATCTGAACATTTTAATACATATTTATCCAACATTTCCTCTAAGGAGGATAGGAATGTCCAGGGGTCCTTTGGGGCCGGAGCGAGGCGGAGCACTGCTCCACCAGCTCAGGAGTGGGCAGTAGGGCAGCCATGGGCCAAATCAAATTCTCTGATCTGATTCGGCCAGCTGCCAAATTGCTGCTGAATTTTGGCAGTGGCTTTAAAAGCAGCTGGAGGGGAGGGAGTTTGAGGGAGAGGCTCCAAACTTGCAGGGTAGCTTCTGGGACCTCTCCCCCAAATACCCACCAAGTTTCAAGAAGATTGGACCATGGGGTTGCCCCCAAACAGGTTGCCCCCATTCCCTCCATGGTTCTCTATGGTGGGGAAAAAAGTAATGTTTTTTTCCCACCAAAGAGAACAATGGAGGGGATGGGGCAATACCCTTGCTTGAAATACCCCTGCTTGAGATGCTGGAGAGCTGCTGCCAGTCAACTTACAACACATTAGAATACATATACCTTTATTGGCATAAAACAGGTTACAGAAAGAGACATAATCGGAAAGAAAAGTAACAAGGAAAAATAAATTAATCTTATGTAGCTATGCGTTGTGCAAACGATCCTTAATTACCAAACTTAAAAATAGAGCAACCTTTTCAGTTAGTACGGGTGACAGGTCGTTCAAGAGACAGCGCACCTTCAAAACATCTGGGCAACCTATCATGTTAGGTAGGATTGGGTCTAAAAGAGTAAGACGTATATCGTCATACCAGGGACAGTATAGGAGAATAAGGAGAACTGAATCGACCTGATTTAGACTACATGCACAGAGTCTTGCTGAGTATGGAACTCCTTTATATCTACCATGAGTGACAGCCGATGGAATGGTGTTACATCTAGCAAGTGCAAATGCTCGGCGCAGGCGAGGGGCATGAAGGGCCGATAGATAAGAAGGCAGATGGCCAGTATGTGGGAGAATTCCAAAGTTCAGGGGGGAGCAGGATTTGTTTGCTTCACTAGCTAGTTTCTGCATTTCATTGTCCAGGATTCTGCGTCTAATTAGCTGATATGCATTTGTAAGAGGTAGCATATACAGAGAATCCATGGATATTCCCATTGTGATTATTTTCTTCTCTATGCAGGCAGTCCATTTGGACTTGATAGATTCAGACAACAATTGATATATATAGCTCCCACAATCAGCAGTATAGTGCAAACGTAGCCAGTATTTAGTTGATATTAACCAAGCCCGTGTTTCTAACATGTTAAGGCCTGCCTCTAAACAAAGAGCTGCGTATGGAACACAGCATGGCAGACCCATGAATTTTCTTACAAATTTGGATTGCACTCTTTCAATTCCAGTCTCAAAGGCGCTTATCCATGTTGGAATACCATATAGTATCTGTGGGATCACTTCAGCCTTAAACACTTTTAAGGCAGCTGGCACAAACTGGTTGCCCCTATTAAAGAAGAAACATGAGATGGCTGCTGCATTAATGC
This sequence comes from Lepidodactylus listeri, assembly GCA_029233225.1. NCBI lineage: Eukaryota > Metazoa > Chordata > Lepidosauria > Squamata > Gekkonidae > Lepidodactylus > Lepidodactylus listeri. The sequence continues at coordinate 107,342,388 of JARCFY010000001.1, read as the reverse complement.
TAGCTAGGTTAATCATAGATTTGCGATGGTGTAACCAGGACATATTGTAACTGAAATAGATACCTAAGCATTTAAAATGCTTGACCTGCTCTATTTCTTTCCCATCAAATGACCACTTTTGGATTTTGTAGGACTTAGCAAAAACTAATATTTTAGATTTCTCGTAATTGAGGAGTAGCTTATTCTCAAGGAAATATCTAAGGCATCTGTTCAGCAGACGCCTGAGCCCCACCCTTGTGCATGAGAGTAGTACAGTATCATCAGCATATAGCAGGATGGGTATTCGAAGGGAGCCCAGTTTAGGAGAGTGGAAATCTTCTTCTGCTAAGATGGAAGCCAATCATTGAGAAATAAGTTAAATAGAAAAGGGGCAAGTATGCATCCCTGTTTAACTCCTTTATTAAAGGGAATTTTTGGTGTTAATTCCCCTTCAGATGAACATTTGATTTGGCAGGTGGTGGAAGTATGTAACATTATAACTAGTTTTAGGAGTCTCTTATCAATGTTGGATTGATACAATTTAGTCCATAGTAACTCTCTGTCAATAGAGTCAGAAATAATATTGATCTTGATAGATCAAGACTAATAGTCTGATACAATAAAAAGCACCTCAATGTGGCCGTGGTCACATGGGCCTTTAATGCGGGAGGAAGGGCTGTTTCCTCCCACATTTAAAGGGACCGTCTGCGCCGAAAAGGGCTCAAATGCGGGTTCCTCCCATGTTTTCCAACCCTGGGAAAATTGACAGTTTTCCCGGGAGTCGCTCGAGGAACCCGCACTTGAGCCATCTGGACAGCCCTCTCTCACAATCATTGCGAGAGCAGGGCTGTCCAGATGGCCCTGTCCGCCATTCCCCCCCCCTTTACACTTGGGCACTTGGGTGCTTGGGCACTCAAGCGCCCCCAAAACTTACCAGGCGGCTGGCAGGGCTCAGGAAAGGCTTCCTCCCCCAGCCGCCACTGCCACCCACCGCCTCCTTCTCCTCTGCCACTTGCTTCCTCTTCTGCTGCCGATGACTGCCTCCTCTTCTGCCACAGCCACCACCGCCCACTTCCTCCGACACCACAGCTGATGCCAAGAGCCTCTGCCGCCACCAGGCTCCTTCTTGGCTGCTGCCCACTGCCGCCCACCTCCTTCTCTGCCGCTGTGGCCACCCATCACGGCTGCCCGCTGTGGCCACCACTGCCGGGAGTTGGGATGTATAAACATCCCAACCCAAACTTAAAAGAAGCGGCTCCTTTTAATCTGGGAGGAGTCCCGGATTTAAAGGGCCATGTGACTACGGCCTGTGTGTATCCCAGTAAAATCTGAATTTGTTTCTTTAACAACATTCCTCCCGTCAGATTAAAAAAAAAAAATTAGAGAGAAGCTTAAATAGCAACTTGTCATATGGCACAAAGTCTGATGTTCAATCAAAACAAATAAAAAATCACACTATGTTTACCTAAAATTGCTATTTCAATCTACATGTATTGCTTGGTAAAAGTTTCCTCTTGAACTGTGTTAAATACTGGGTTCCATGGATGGTCAGACCCAAGCCTAGAGATAAGCTCAGTTTTTTTAGTGATTCAGCAAGAACAAAACAAACACCCAGGGCAACGGCCCTGTATAAATAGCATGTAACCCCACCCACTTCCCAAACAACTACCAACGAAAGGCTATTGTCAGAACCATTAATTCCTCATTGGCCACTTCCAGAGTCCTGGTGGGCTATTGTTCTAGAGCTCCAAGCTCAGCCAGACTCTAGTAGAAACAGTCCTAGAATGTTCCAGTCCCAATACATAATTTTTATTTATTTATTCATTCATATTTTTATCCCATCCTCCCCGCAAACGGGCTCAGGGCAGCTCACAGAGGGCACACAGTGCCAGACCCAATAACAGTTTAAAACATTTTAAAAACAACACAGCAATAAAACAATTACAGGTGAAGTGCTTCCAACAGTGATGTTATTCAGTATTCAGATGGCTCCCTACCAGGGTCGGTGTCTGGCCCTCCATGACCATCCAGCCTGGCTGCATTCAGGGCCAACCCTCATCACCTGTGTCACTTGCGATGGAGATGGTACTAGTGATGGTGGCTCCTAGTCAATGGCCTGGTGGAAGAGCTCCTTCTTGCAGGCCCTGCAGAACTGCATAAGATCCCACAGGGCCCTGATCTCCTCTGGGAACTCATTCCACTAGACAGGAGCCGCCCTTGTTCCGGCGAGCCTGGCCTCCCTGGGGCCCGGGACATGAAGTCGATGTTGCGACCCTGACCGAAGTGCCCGCTAGGGTATATGCAGGGAAAGGCAGTCCTTCAGGTATGTTGGACCCTGGCCATATAGGGCTTTAAAGGTAAGTACCAGCACCTTGAAGCAAACTTTGTACGCTATAGGCAGCCAGTGCAATGACGCCAGCACAGGCTGGATGTGGTCCCACTTTGTGAGACCCATCAGCAGTCTGGCCACGGCATTCTGCACCAGCTACAGCTTCCGAATTTGCAACAAGGGCAGCCCCATGAAGTGAGTATTTCAGTAGTCCAACCTCGAGGTAACCGTCGCATAGATCACTGTAGCTAGGTCATCGCTACATAACAAACTGGTTCATATTTTAGAGCAGTAGTCTAGTTGATGTTGAAAATGTGACTTACATTAACTAAGTAAGAAGCTGCCACATGGAAGATCCCAGTCCACAGGACACATTTCCTTTTTATTCTGTGTGGCACCTCTGCTGGGGAAAGACTCAGTGGTAGAACATCTGTTTGGCATGCAGAAGGTCCTGAGTTCAATCCCTGGCATCTCCAGTTTAAAAGAATCTAGCAGTAGGTGATGTGAAATACTTCTGCATAAGACCCCAGAGACCTGCTGCCAGTCTGAGTAGACAACACGGACTGGGATGCAACAAGGGTCTGATTCAACATAAGGCAGATTCATGTGTTCATGTGTACTATGTGGAATAATTTTTTTCCAGATAATTACTGCCATGATGCAGCCATAAGTAAATCTACTGACTGATAACCGCATAGTACCCACACACACACACACACACACACAAAAGCTTTGCATGTATCTTCCCTGCATCTTTCAATATGCACATGCCCCTTCCTGGAACACTGGAGATTTGGCAGGGCTAAGCAATGTCAGGAGTATATTGAATTTTATTTGTAAGAATGCCTTTGAATTCACTTTCCCCCTATATAATTATCATGAAAAGGTTATCAAATGAACTCTGTTATACACATTAGGAAATAAAACCAGTTTAAATATAGTATACTATGAGTGAACTCTGGATTGACTTTCTTTGCTCATCTGGAAATGGTTGCTGAATGAACATGTTTTGCCATAGTTAACTATAAATATTTAACAATTTTGAATAAGGGAGTAATTTTTAGAACATCTATTCTAGTTTACATTGTCCAATGTTTATGAACAACTTAGTTTTGTTGGCAAAATGTGTTTGGAGGTAAGCTAGTGACCTCACTTGGAGATTTACCAGGGATTGCTCTGCATTTTTTGCAGATTAATTATAATTGTTTCCTTTATATTTACCCTTGCTTGCTTGCTTGCTTTGCTTTCAATTGTAACTTTCATTTTAGTTTTAAAAATTCAGTTTTGTTAAATAAAGTATTTTGAATCAACAATTCAGTACTGATATATTGTGGCAGTAAAAACCCACTTGGGGTATTTTGTGTCTCATGTCTGTCCTGTGGCAGTACACTGGGAGCATCAGACAGGGGGTGCTAGGCAGCTCCTCCCTCCAAAGGCTGGTTTTGGTTTGAAAAATACTTTTGTTATTATAGCTATGGTCTAATTTCAGCAGGTTAAAACAGTTGTTCACGAAGAAGGATCATACTCTCCTGGCTCATGTTTAATTTTTTTTTCAGACAAGAGCTATAGTGATTCTACTATCTCATCCCTCCTCCTTGTTACTTCTACCAAATCCTGGATGTTTAGGGACTATGATTAAGTGTACAGAGGATTAGAATGAGGTCTAAATTGATATGATGGTAGCAGATCCAGATCTAATTGAGTCACATGAAAACAGGGAAGTAGAGAGCACAGACTTACACAATGGCTATGAAGGGACTCTCCCTCAGTTTCAGCTCTTGCTCACAAGACTTGGAACACTATGAATAGCTCAGAGGCTGTGATTGCTGCTCTGGATGCTAACTCAGGGGCTAAAACCTTACAAATTGACCACTGTGAGCTGTGGTCTAAGCTGTAATTAGTATCTAGGCCTTGGATAAAAAGTAGAGCAATGATATTGACATCCATGTGATTTGCATTGCTATTTGACAAAAAAAATGAACAATAAACAGAAACACCCCCCCAATTAAACATACACATTTTGACACAAGATTAAAAACTCACAAAAATTCAGCTTAGTTTTAGAATTGTTCTTTAGTAGAAGCTGTTTCAGAGTTTTCAAACCAATGTTTGGGGCCAGCCATTTAAACCTGGCAGATAAGTGGTGTGGGGTCTGCCAGTCAGCTGTTAGGTTTAAATGGCTGGCTGGCAGCCATTTAAACCTAACAGCTGACCTGCCGAGCTGTTGGGTTTAAATGGCTGAGAACCATTATACCCTTCAGTTTCACCCCTCTTTGAAGTGGGGAAGGGAAGCAAAACCAATGGGTTAAATGGCTGCCAGCTATTTGAACCTAACACCTGACCGGTGGACCCACCAAGCTATTAGGTTTAAATGGCTGTGAGCCATTAAACCCTTTGGTTTCATTTCAAAGTGGGGGAAGCAAAACTGACAGGTTAAATGGCTGCCAACCATTTAAACCTACCTTGGCATTCCCCCCTTCTCCTTCCCCAGTGACCCACTCCTGGGAGAAAGGTGGAAGGGATGTCCCTTCTAGGGTAGTCCCCACCCCATTTTTCCTGGTGGCAGCTCACTGAGGCTGGGAGAAATGGGGGACCAAACTCACTAGACTGGCTCAGTTTAGGTGGGGCCCTTTTGGGTTGGTTCAGTTTTTAATTTGCCCAGTAGGTTTAGAATTTTATCTCTAATCACTCCAAATCCTGAACCAAACCACTTTTGGGGGGTTTCATGCCCATCCTTAGTCACACACAATTGTTAATTTCTATGAATTCAGAGTAGAGACTTTAGAGACAGCAGATGGTGACCTACTTTGAACAGTTGATCTGCGAGTAAATTAGATGATGCAGTGATAGCAGCAAAGTAGGACTGGTACTTTCTCCTTTTTTCATTTTTTTCTCTAAACTTTTGAAGAACCTCAAATTGTTACCATATGCCATCTGGCTATTAACATGTTAATGATCTCGCTGACTGAAATTAGCATTTCTATTTAAGGAACTTAAAAGAGATGAAAATGCAGGAGTTCATAAAAACATGTAAGGGTGGGGACCACTGCAGGAGTAAATCAGCATTACTCAGCTAGAGCTAATCTTTTTTTACACCAGCTGCAGAACTGAGCCTTATTGCTAAAACTGCTTTAAGGACAGCATTCCACTTAGTAAAAGGGTGCCTCACTCACTTGCATCTTCCCTGTGTTCTCCTGCTTTGATCTTAATTTAGCCAGGGTTAACAAACTTAGAGTCCAATGGCACCTTTAAGACCAACAAAGGTTTATTCAAAGTATGAGTTTTCAAGCGCACACACACTTTATCAAATATGAATACAAAGTCAGAGTTAGGTATTCTTGATTCCAATATAGAATACATATCTGCAAAATCCATTCTAGTTTTGGATTACCTTTTAAAGTAAATACTCATGGCTGAATCCAGACTAAATTTTGTATTAACAGGACACACTTCTGTGAACTGAATAAAACTCCCCCACCACCACTGCAGCTCACTGACCTCTCTGAAATGTGTCTCTCAGATGGGACCATTTTTGTGGGGTATGTGGGTTGCAGTGTGTGTGGGGGAGAGGCAGAAACATTCCATTTTGTTGATAGAAGTGTCATCAGTGGAAACTGAACTTTGTATGCAATCCAGGGTCTGTAGAAGAATGTTGACACACAACTATAGAATTTTACCTTTGGTTTGATTTGACCAGCACAACTCATCAGGTGAATCTGTCACTTGATTTAAAAAATAATACTCTGCAAAAGAACTGTTTCAATTTAAGATTTCTGAGTAGTATTAGCAAAGAAATGTCAACACACAACCAAACATTTCTAGACACTTATGCAAAAAAATTTTTTAACTACAATTATGAAAGTGCCAAGATTGGCTAATATTGTTTTGGAAATAGCATCCATTCATTCTTAATTTTATGAAACAATTAATCTTTAGAAATGGAAGCTTTTCTGTGGAGTAATAAAGCACCTCATATCTCTTTCTGGGCATTAGGTAGCATTGTGAAGTATTGGACCTTGGGGGTGTTATAATTGCATTTGTTTTGCTGTTTTTAATGTTGTAGTGTTTTATTGTTCTATGTTAGATTTGATTTTTGTGACCTGCTTGAATACTTCAATGAGTAAAAAAAAATGTAGGGTAGAAATCTTCTAACGGATAAGTGATAACATATGATTTTTAAATACAAAGCCTTATATTAGTGAAGGACTGCTAATTCAGAAAATAATGACACCTTTTCCTGAAAAGACATAAAAAGTTGTTTAACAATTCAATCATCAGAAAACCTTTATTGACATAGCCAGGGGTCCTTTCATAGAAAAAGAGGTGCAGGAGCTCATTAGCATGACTCATTAGCATAACTCATTTGCATATGCCACATCCCCTGACATCGCTGGAAGTGTGTCAGAAGGCTCCTAACCAGCACTTTAAATATCTCCAAGTGGTCAGTTGTGAACCAAGTTTCAAACTATTTAAAACATACAAGTCTAAATAACAATGAGCTGCTTACCATGTCTATAGATGTATGTAAATTTTAAGAGATGCTCAGTACTGAGCTTGGGCACCAGCTACAGAAGAAACTGGCAACTAATAGGTCCAGATTACAATTATTTAAGGGCTCTTGCTTTATGACAGAAAATCAGGTTGAAATTGCTAATTTCTTATTTTTAAATTGTGAGAACAAATAATACAATCTCTTAAACTTAAAAACACAAATCACAAAGCATTTTGAAAAATCCTGTTAATTGTGATGTTGGAATGTAAGTCTCTTTAATGATTTGCTTTCTGATGTCCATTCTACTGCCATTTCATAGAATAGTCTGTTGCCACACCCAAGAAGAAGAACCAAGTAATGGCAATGACAAAAAGCACTATTACCACCTAGCAGCCTTGTCGGTGCTAGAGAGACTCCCTGCCATTCTGTCGCATGTCCCACCTAGCAGCCAAGGGTCTACAGGGACACAACTGGCTGCAAAGTGGGAGTTACTGCAGTCCCTTGCTCTGCAAAACACATGACCAACATAAAAATTTCACAGACATAGAGTCTGGCCATAGAAGAAGAAGAGATTGGATTTATACCCTGCCCTTCACTCAGAGTCTCAGAGCGGCTTACAATCTCCTTTCCCTTTCCCACAACAGACACCCTGTGAGGTAGGTGAGCCTGAGAGAGCCCTGACAGAAGCTGCTCTTTCCAGAACAGCTCTGACAGAACTGTGGCTTGCCCAAGGTCATCCAGCAGGTGCATGTGAAGAAGTGGGGAATCAAATCTGGTTCTCCCAGATTAGAGTCCACGCACTTAACCACTATACCAAACTGGCTCTAGAAAGCTAGCACTGCAAGGAGAAAGGCTGTGCCCACTGTCTCTGTTCATCTGAATCAGGTCAGAGATGGATGGCTTCAAGGATGCCAGATGGGGGCCTTGTCTTTCTTCTTCCATCCAGCCCCCAGCACTGGTGAGTGACCCTGGAAAGATCCTGCTACTCTGGTTCATCATCTGGGGGAGCCTGGAGGGAACCCGCCTCTTCTCCACCCACTCAGCACAGCAGAAAAGCAGCCTTCAACTCAGAGGAGTAGTTTAAGGTGGGGAGGACATTCCTCTCCTGTCTCCTGCTGGCCTTAATTCCTGGGCTCTTCTTTTTTTGGGGGGGTGACTTTCTTTTGCACAAAGCAGAAGGGGGGTGTTGACTGGGGGGCCTTCTCCCAGTTACCTGCTGACCTCCACCCTTCCATCCCCCCCAGCCCCTCTGAGCTCATCACCAGATCCTCCCCAGATATTGGAGCAGAACTCAGGAAATGCAACCATTGCTTCTGCAAGGTGGGGAGCAGGAAACATCCACCCGCCCGGTGCCTCTCTAGGAATGTGGACACTATTCTGTGGTCTGGTTGCTCCCCCCCCCCAAGCTAGGAAAGAAGCAGGGGTTTCTTCCCAGGGGGGCAAAGATTCAAGAACATCAAGCTCTCCCATGCAGCAAGGATGAAGGCAAGTCACCGTTTCCCCTCTTCGTGAGGAGACCCTCCTTTTCTTCCCTGGGAGCTCTTTGCTCTCTGCTCTGGGCTTTGCCTTCCTGAGGGATTTCCCATTCTCTGCAAACTTGGCCATCGATTCCAGACTTGCTCAATGCACAGACACCCCCCCCCCCCACTGGGACTAGGGCCCCACCGCTGACTCCTCTCCTGGAAGGAGGAGGGTGGACATATACAATCCCCCCCTCGATTCCTGCTCCTGAGCCAGCCACTTGCCCGGGAGAAGACATGCCTGGGTATGTCTCTAACTCCCTCCCCGGGAAACCCCCAGTCCCCTCCTCTCCTTGCCTTTCCTATCCAGGCTCTCCGCTCCCTCCCCCCCTCATCTGAATCCCTGGCCAGGCCCCCACAATGCAGGGAATGGGGTGGATCTCAAACCTCCATCTCCATCCTGACCTGCTGGAATCCCCTTCATAGTGTTCTGCCTCATTTAAACTGAGTGCTGAGGGGGGGGGATGAAAGTGAAGAGAGGTTTGTCAAACCACCAGAATGCCTGCACAGGTGCCCCCTGCCCGCGCCTTCTCTCGCATTGATGTTTCTAAGGCTGTTTTTTTTTCTCCCCCTAAAGGGCCGCAGAGAAAGCATGCAAAAGGGGCCTTCTGAAAGGCGAGACGCTGCCCTAGTGACATCGTAGGGGCAGAGAGGGACTTTCCCAAGCGTTTAGCCCAGTGGCTTTTCTTACTTGGCTCACTGGAGCCAGGGGCAGAGTGAAGGATATCCGGCTTTAAGAGTTGCACGCTGTTTGTCATGCTGGGGAAAATGGTCTTTCAAAGCCCAGCCAGATGATCAGTGCCGGGGGTGGGGGAGGCTGGAGCCTGCCGCTGCTGCTGCCAGAGGGAGGAGCTGGCAGGGGGGCTTTCTGCCAACTGTTGTGGGAGAGGGTTGCGTCCGTTGGTCTGTCCACGCCAGGCTCCCTCCCTCCCTCACCTGGCCAGAGAGGGAGCCAAGCCACTGCTGCTGCACAGGAGACAGAGGAGGAGGCTTGGGGGGGGGAGGCTTGGGCGGGGGGGAGGAGGCAAGGCTGAAGAGGGGCTTGGACCCTCTGCCAGGTCTTCCCATGTAAACCAGGAAGGAGCCCAGCAGAGGCCTCCCTGCCCTTCCTAGCTCACCTGCCAAAGCAGGCAAGCTAGGAAGGACCTGAGAGGGCATGAGGAGGCATTTAAGAGGCTTCCCTGGCTCGCTTGCTGCAGCGGCCAGCAGGAGAAGCTTGGCAGAGGCCCCCCCACCCTTCCTAGCTCACCCACCAAGGCAGGCAAACAAAGAAGGACCCGGGAGGGCACGGGGAGGCAGAGGTGGCAGTCTCTGAAGGCCTTTCCCATCCCTGAGCTTCAGTGCAGGGTGGGAGGGCTCTGCAGGCAACTTACCAGCCTGCTTCTTCCTCCTCCTCATGGCCTGGCTGCTGGGAACAGGGGGCGGGGCTTGCATGTGCCCGCCCCCCAGGCTCCTCACTCCCGGAGCATCGCTCCTGCACACCCCGGCCCCAGCGGACCCCTGGACATAGCTGTTTAACAATTTAATACTCAAGAACAGACACATGTATTTATGGGCTTTTTGTACTAATGAATTCCTAATCTGCATGTCTTCCAACAGTGGGTGATAGACAGTCCAGGAATGTTTTCACAGTTTTTAAAAAACTGTTCTTCATTTAGCTAAGTTTATGAGAGCATTTCAGTTTATACTGCCACTGAGGCTCTCACCTGTATTGATGGAATTTTGACTGAAGAAAATAAGCATTCTATTCCAACAGCACAGAAACATGAATTCTTCACTCTTCCCAGGTATTTAGCAAGAAGAGGGAAAGGCAAAGAGGAGAAGAAGAGAAAGGAAGGTTCGATATTAACTGTGCAAACAGCAAGAATGGCTATGAAGTCACCATGATGACTGCATTAAGGGCAATATGTGAAAGTTTTCCATGTCCCATTCAATTCATGTATAAACATTATGTAGCCCAAGGACACCAGTTCTAGGAATTCAAACACCCAGTCACCAATATGAGGTGGGAAGATGGATTTTGAGGCCTGAAAAATCAGTCCTATTGTAACCAAAGTTGCACATTGGATCCAAATTACTGTATCCAATTTCAGACCCACAGAGCTTTCATGAACAAGGGAAAATCCTCTGTGCTTGATATCTTCACAGAATTGCCTGAAAGCTTTAATACGTTTGTTAAAATTAACTACTGACTCACACTTTTAATCAAGGAGACGTAGAAGAGTTTGATCAGTTGAGAAGATGACCAATGGATATGCAGTAACAACTTTGCTGTACCAACAAGTGATCAGATTTGACTACAGCTGCATTAAAGACTTTTTTCACAGCTCCAAGCCTGTACTGTGTCTTGATTCAGTATCCCATACTGGACATACACAATCCATACCAGGAGCTCCTGCCTCTATTAAGTGGTAACTTAGCACAATTGGTGTTCTGGAGAAAATAAATAAGAAATTAACTCTTAGATATTTCAGATATTAATATTAGATAATTAATTATCATTGCTTACCCTACAGTGAGGCAATGTGAAGTGACAGGCTCTGGCTATACCCTGACTCTGCCCCCAGTCCAGGAGCCAGTGGTGTTAATTCTCCTTCCCTTCTAATTTCTGCAAGTTGTGTTGTTTTTAAAAATGCCTTGGAAACAAGGAGAGAAAGAATAAGCTGCTGAGAAGGGGTGGGAATGATGAGAGGTGAAGTGTGGTCAGTGAGAGTGGGGAGGTAAGACATGATAGATGGGGCATGGCAATGGCACCAAGAGAAATGGCAGCCTGATGCTGTAGTCACCTTCCTTCTTGAGCCACCATTGCTGATAACTAATTTAGGTGACTTAAGGAGATCTCAAAAATGGAATTACAAGATAATTAACATGATTGTGACAATTTCTGCAGTAGTGCAAGCCCCAGCATCAACATTCTTAAATAACTGAAGTTTGCAAAACTTTCCACACAAATCTACCCCAGGGGTAGATTTGAAGTCAATGCCCCCTTACCCTGCTGTAATTGCAGGGGGTCCTCAGTACACTTTCCCCCTTTCTACCTCCAGTCCACGCTCTTTGAGACAGAGGTTTATGACACCCTCCACTTTAAACACAAATACAAGTTTATTTAAAATAACACAGGGGGACAGGGTTACATACATGGAGTAAATCAGTTGTTCAGGCTTTCTTTTGTTTTTGTTTTTAACTTTGGACTACTCATAGAACTTTTAGTTTTTTCCAAACTACACGCTTCCTGCCTACTCCATCTTTTATATCTCTGTTCTACTGAAGGCTCTCCCACAGTCTAGCATCTCCCTAAACTGCTTCACTTGCAGTTGGTCCCTAGCTAGAACACATAGTGCTCCCTTCCCCAACAGGATTTCTCATAAAAGAGCACTGTGTGTGTCTGTGTTATACACTAGGAGTTTCTCTCATTAAATTCCTCAGCAGTTCACAGGGTCCATGCTCTCTCTTCCATCTGAGAGTATCCTTTTTCTTTCTTTTTTTCTGGTTAGCAGTCAGCCGTTAACAACCTTTCTAACGGTTTTTTCCTCCCTCCAGTTCAAAATTGAAGATTCCAAAACCATTACATCACACACTATCTCTACCTTTGTGGTTGTGTGACCGCTCAGCTGCAGGCTACCTTCCAAGCAGCTGGCTTTGCTTGTAAACCTTGCTCTGAAATTAAACTTTCTGTTGCACCTGTGTTTTCCAAATTCCCTTTTTCTGTGATATTTTTGGTTTGAATCTGAAATCACAGTTTTCAAGTGAGAAATTCTTGTATTCTGATTTATTTATTTTCTTGCCGCGCCGCCGTTTTGTGTTGTCAGTGTTGCGTGTTCACCCCTGCCTATGCCCCTTCTCCACCGAAGACATTCACAATTTTTCCCAAGATAATATGGATTGCGTTATAACACAATTCTATACATCTTTCACCTGTATCCTTCACCTAATGATCCTTGCTGTCCCAATGAGTGACTTAATTAAATAAAATGGCCCCCAACACCCATGTACATATGTACGCAAAAGCCCATACTCTGTCTCATTCGCAGCTAGGCATTTAATTATAAGTGCACCCTGAAAATGTAGATCTGCTCAGAGCAAAGCGTTTACAAAGTAGATGACTAGAAACAAGTTCACAGAGGAAGAATTTGCGGCTTCCTCACTACAATTATGCATGGGGGGGGGAATCTGATCTCTCTTAAATATCAGAGGGAGTAGTCTGTAATTGCACAAAAATGGTAGGCACCCTTGCTCTTTTCTCTGTTACGAAGAATTCAGAGGAAACCCCCCCCCCCCCATTAAATATCCTGGCAAGGTTACTTGAGCAGAATCAGCAATATTTAAAGGGAGGAGTGAGTGAGAAAAGATTTTTATTAGGTTCATCAACATGTGGATTTGAAGGATGGAAGGAACTTGCCATTCGAGCCATAGCAGGAAAGAGGGGTAGGAATCAGCACTCTTTGGCTAGGCTCTAAATCAAACTCTAATAATAAAACTCTAATATGAGCAATGCTGATGATGGGTATTAATGTTATGGGAAAAAGTTCTTGGGGAGGCTGAACCAAGGAGTCCACCTGGGTCTCAGCCCCTTCTGGGCTCCCCGGGCCAAATGGGAGTCAGCAAGGGTACCAAGTTCCAACAGCGAAGAAGAGGACACGAGCTTGCATTAGGTCCTATTTTATTGATCCTTACTGAAATATCAAGAATACTCTAAGCATCCAATCTAAAAAGAAACAGTGTATACAATTTACCTAGCATAAAGAAGAAATCTCCCCTGGCTGCCCACTATGGCCTCAAGTAGGTGATCAGAAGGCAGCCCTGTCCCTTTGAAAGAACCTTTTATGTATACCTTCTTGCCCTAAATGAAAGCAAGGTAGGTGTAAGAAAGAATGCCATAACATAGTGATAACCAAACCCTTTCTCTGGAAAAAAAACAAACAAACGCTGTGACCCTAAGCATTCCTGGGCTATCGGAAGCAGGTCCAAATTCTCCAGATTAGACAGGAGCCATACAGGGCCTTAATCTACAAAATTTTGTCTTTGGAGATGGCACAGCTCAGTATAGGAATGTAAACTCCACATGAATTGGAGATCACACCTTGGCCCCATTTTGCTTCTAGGAAGCAGGCATTGTGCATACAGCAATGCTTCATGGGGAGGATCAAAGTCTGCTTTTGCTTGCAATGGGCTTTATACATTACTGACCAAGGCCCCCATGATCCAAATTCTGCCACAGTCATGTCTCCATTGGTTAGTCATTTTCCCATTAAAATTGGGACAAACCATCACATTGTATTTGTTGCATAGATGGGGTTGGAGGAGATCCAGGCCTTACACCCATAAGTAGCACAGCAGGAAGAGCATACAGGGAAACAATTCATAATACAACAAAAACACATTCCACATATTATAATAATCAACCCGAGAATAACTAAACCTTTAAGGAGTGATCGAATCCATCCAGAAACATCAGGTAACCATCCTCATAAGTCAAAGGTCTGGTCCAGCGATAAGTCATGAAAAACTCTAACAGCATCCTTAAGAGCTCTCAAATAGGTCACGATACATACTGAGGTATTACATAAAAGCAACATTTTTGATGAACAAAGGCACAGACGCCACCTTGTTGAGGAAGCATAATGTATCACCGTATTTGCTGCAGAATTAATCTCTGGTTGTAGATCTTTTATAGCCTGAATAGTAAGGTTGAAACTCCTCTATAATTAAGCAGAAATATTAGCCATGGCTTCTTCTAATTCATAAACACCTAGCTGGGGCAGAATAAACAAACAAAGGCTCCACTAAAGGGTTGTCTGTACGCTTATAGTGACTGAGACGATGAACAAAACTTTCCATATTGGGGATGTCAGAGGCATTTAGGGATGGATACCAAGTAACATTGGGAACTGAATACCCTAAGAAACACTGCCCCTGCCATTGTGGTGGCAAAACTTTATAGACATTTTGACCATAGACCTGGTCCCTCTAATTTTAGGTTCAGATTGCTAATTATAGCCGGGCTTCTAACTCGCTTGTCTGTTTCTCTAATAGTGGATTCCTTCTGCCTCTTTGTAACATTGGAAATAAATTATTGCACTTCAGGGCATCAAAAACTATTTTGATGAGGTCTAAGTTCAATCTGTACTGAAATAGCTGCATACCACTGTCTGATGGAGGTACTCTATAACCTCCTCAGATAAATGAATGGTTGGAACATGGCACTGGGGCTGGGGCATCAATTAGAGTAGCCATATACAACCTATGATTGTGGTGGCAGGCAGGGGTGGTAAAGCTGAAATCAGCAGAGTTATGGAGACCCAACTCATCATAGCATAAATACCTCTTATGAACCCAATCTATCTGGTTAGCATAATTGTCAGTGATTAACCCAGTACTGCTGAAATCCAGGGGCAGCACTTGTTCACATTTATCATCTTGTAGATCCCCCACTGGTACTCTCAAGTGATTATTGCTACCAACGCATAAAGTGCAATGGGTAGGTGCAACACAATACTCTGGAATTCCAAGGCTGTACCAGTTCGGGACCCAGTTCTTTATTTTAAATTTCATCTGTTTCAGGGATGAGTCATGGCTGCGATTGGACTGCTAGGGGCTGTGACCAAGTAGCTATAGTGGCTGGGACTGCAAATAATTGGGGTTCAGATTGGTCTCAATTGATTTTTCACATATCCAGCAGTCCATTCATGCTGTCATAGACACCAACTTCTGTAAGGCTTCTTTATGGGGGTGGTCTAAACCTTCTGCCACTCTGAACTACCCAAATATATATAAATTTCATCATTCTAGTTGCATAGCTACAAAACATTTACATAGAAATGTTGGTAATACAGCCCTAGCAGGCTGTCCTTGTGCCAATGAGAAAAGGTGATCAAGCAGTAGCCAACCACAACCCGTGTATGGTGGGCTGGGAGGGAGCCCTGATGCTAGCAACACAACAACTATAGATACCTGAAATGGCAAGAGTACTCACCTCGATGCGGGAGGTTGCTATCAAACTAACAAACAATGGTGTCAAGTTTTGCTGGCTCCCTTTAAGGCATATTATTGTTCATCTGGAGGGTAACATTTACATGGCTTCTGATGAGGTCTCTGGTAAAAAAAACTCCTAGCTGCATGTGCAAAACAGTAAGAGATCAGAGAACAGCCTGTTTAGAGATGGTTGTTTAAAAACAAAAATACGAGGCCTCCAGGAATTAACTTAAGGAGCAATTCAAAGATATGAGTGATGCAATGACAGAAAGGCAGATATGACAGGAGACGCCTGACAAGGGCTCCCCAAAGTTATCCCATGACAGCTTGGCAGGCACCCCAGCCTCACCAGATAAGTAAAAGAAGCTTGCTACAGTTTATTTATTTAATTATTTAGTAATATGGAATGTGGAATGCTTACTGTGATTTGTAATTTAGTTCATAACAAAATAATGCCTTTTTAAAAATGGTATATAATTGATAGGATTTATAGAATAAAGGGATTGGAAGGCAATTAATTTATTCTAACTTCAAAGAGTAGGCGTAAAGAGGAGGGAGGGGGAGTGCCCCCCCATAAGTCCTCTCACAGGAGGAGGGAAGGCGAGTTTCTTCCTGCCGAGCTTCTCAGCCCCAGGAATGAGAGGCAGCTCCATTTGGTTTTCTTTTTAGGTGAAGTGGGGTTTTTTTTGAAGAATAAAGTAAATTGGAAGTATGTCATAGTAAACAGTAAACTGAAGAATGTCCAGTATAAGTTATCATGTAGAAATAAGTATTGTAATTAAGTATTGTACAAGATAATAGGACTCAGAATAGGAAGTAATTCTTGGTTAATAATTAGGTATAACAGGAGTTAGTGGATTAGGTCACACAAATCCCCGAGAGAAAAATAGATATGATCCCACTACTCTGCAGGATCTCTGTGCAGCCCTTGAGCTAACTCAGCATAAGAAATAGCCTGCAAGGCAAGTATCCCCCCTATGCTCACAGCCCCCCCCCCCCAAAGTCTTCAAAGGCAGGTTCTGAAGGACAGAAAAGCAGACATGACAAGGGATTTCCAACAGGGATTTCCAGTGTGGCTGAGGTGCCTGCCACACCAGAGTTGTCCCTTTTAAGTGATTAGTGATGCAATGACAGAAAGGCAGATATGACAGGAGACGTCTGACAAGGGCTCCCCAAAGTTATCCCATGACAGCTTGGCGGGCACCCCAGCCCCACCAGATAAGTAAAGGAAGCTTGCCTAGTGCCCACAATTCTCATAGCCCCCTCCCCCAATGGTTGACACAACCTATGGTAAATTCCTCTACTGTGTAGAGGAAAAAGAAATACCTGTCAGGCTGGCAGGGCCACCCACAGTTCTCCAAAGGCAAATTTGGGAGGACAGAAAGGTCAACATGTCAAGAGACTTCTGATAGGGGCTCCCCAAAGTAACCCCATGACAGCTTGGTGAGCACCCCAGCCCCACCAGACAAGCAAAGTAAGCATGCCCAGTGCCCCCAATACTCCCCACCCCCAAGGGCTGAAACAACCCATGGCAAATTCTTCTACCGTGCAGAGGAAAAGAAACTCCTGTTGGGCTGGCTGGGCCACCTACAATTCTCCAAAGGCAGATTGGAAGGCAGATTGGAAGGAGGGCAGACATGAGACAACTCCTGACAGGAGCTCCCCAAAGTTAACCCATGACAGCTTAGTGGGCACCCCAGCTCCATCAGGCCACTGGAAATCAGAGTTTTCCATTTAAAGTGATTAGTGATACAAACTGTCTTGCATAATAAAGAAAAACTGTACAGTTTCTTGTCCAACCAAGTGCTGACATATGTTCATACACTGTGATAAATAGTGCACAGGGACGAGTTCAAGTATGTTCCTAAGGGATAGTTGAGCCTCTAGGGTTTCTTCCATATTGGACATTAGGGCTACCTCCTCCACAATCTCTCCAAGTTGTGGGGCAGATTACATTTCTAGGGTCCCAGTTACGGACCCCCCCCCCCCAAAGACCTCCCACATTTATATCCCTCCTGAATGTGAACACCTCTGTGCACTATGAGAGTGAAAGTGGGTATGAAGGGTACTTGTCATGGGGAGAAGAAGTCCTCCACTCCCTGGATACCACATTCACCTCCACCCCCAGGCACCAATCCTATCCTGCCAGGCCACTGGAGCCTGACCCTACCAGGGCATCACCAGGGGTCTCGGAGCCTCCAGCCCCTGATCTGTTCCTGACCCTTGGGCTCTCAGCAGAGGCAAAAGAGTTGTTAGCAGCACTGCCTAGAGTCCACAGCAGTTGCTAACACTCTCTGGTGGGGAGGACTCTGACAGCAGTGATTCAGAGGGTGGGGGGATCATACACCCCTACCACATCCCAACTCCCTGTTGCTACTCCCACCTCAAGTACACTCCTTCATGGACTCTCCCAGCTCGGTGCCAGAAAGCAGCTGTGCCTCCCATCTCCAGTCCAGCTTGGAAACATTTCCTCACCCTACCCAATGACCCCTGCATAGCAGAGTGCTAGGGGTGCCACATCCATGTCTGGAGGGGCGCAAACCCACTCCAACATTCATCCTCTCCAATCCTCCACGGGCACCTGCAAAGGTTGCACTCCAGTTTGTTGGTGCCAGAGGAAAGAGCAGCAGCTACTGGAAAGAAGAAGACACCCACTTCCTCTCAGCAGGGAGAAGCAGAGGGGGAGCAGCCTGATCTCTCTTCCATGGCCATAAGACCTGAGTCCATCAAACACCTAAACCTCAGCAGGGGAGAGGAGTTCACAATCAGGAGGATATAAAACATGGGTCCTCAGCTGAGGCACTCAGTGTGAGCAGAGAGACGGTGTTGCCTCAAAGCCTCAGTCCACCTAGCACCCAAACCCCAGCAGGGAGAGAAATTCACAATCAAAATGCGGATCCTCATCCAAGGCACCCAGTAACTAAGCCCCACCTCTTGGCATGAGCGGAGAGACAGGGTAGCTCAGAGCCCTGAGTCTGCCTAATAGCCAAATCCCAGCAGGGAGAGAAATTCACAATCAGAAGGATATAAAATGTGGGTCCTCACTCAACCAAGGCACCCAGTGGCTAAGCACTTCTGCTTGGCATGCCATGAGAACTGCTCCTGAGAGAACAGCACTGAGAGGACTTGTAACTGACCCAAGGTCACACCAGTAGCTGCATGTGGAGAAGTGGGGAATCAAACCTGGTTCTCCTAGATTAGAGTCCATGCTCCTAACCACTACACCAAAGTGGTGTAGGAACTCTGTTATTGGCAGCCAGCAGTGGGAACTCTGTTCCTGGCAGCCAGCAGTGCATGTTAAGCTTTGGAGGGCTCCTATTTATGTTTCTAAGGGTAGAGAATTCTGTCCCCCCATTGCCTTGGAGTTTTGTAAATAGTTTAATTGAATGAAACAGTCTGTCTGGAAATGTATCCATTCATGAACTGCCATGAACCTCTACAAACAACACCAAAGTTTGTGGAATATTTGTGGTAGGTACCCTTCCATGAACATTGCTTTGTGAACCATGAACAGGCCAAAATTTGTGACAGGCTTTACTTTGTGAGCTGGTTCATGGCCATTCCTAGTTTCAGCTGTACTTTTGACTCGGTGGAAAATAACTGGAATGAAATGGAACCTGAAAAAGAACACAATCTGAAATCTACTTTCGCACAGCACTTAACATCCCACGCATGCCAAATATCCATTTCCATTTCCATAATATTTCCAGCCAGTTTTCATTTTTATTTCAATTGAATTAAACTAGTTATTTTCATGGGCATGTCATTTTCAATACTCCCTGCTGGAGACACCCTTTTCACCTTAATTGAACACTCGTATACTGAGAAATGCAGGAAGTTGCTTTCCTGTGGAAACTGAGCCTAGTTGAAAATGAACAAATTGGTAAAAAGCCATGCATGGGAATTGTTTCACATTGCATAGCCCTCAACAAATCTCCTTTAAAAAAAATAACTAGAAACTTCTTAAAATTTGTATTGACAATTCTTTTACTTCCAAAAACAACCAAATACAACCTATCAAAACATTGATAGGGTCATTTTTTAAAAAGTTTTTTATTTATCTGGATGGGGCTAGGACTTTGGGTTTCCAGTTTTGATGTGATAGGATGCTTTGAGGCTGTGCTCCGTTTTTTGGAGCATTTTATTTTTATTTTATTCCATTTTATCTTAATGTTCCTCTTTTGTCTGGGTTTCGTTTTTGTTATGTATTAGGGCTAGAATATTCCAGGACTGTCTACCAGGGACTTTCTGAACTTAGCGCTCTAGAACAATAGTTCACCAAGACTCTAGAGGTGATCAATGAGAAATCAAGGTTATGTAAATAGCCTATAATTGGGAGTTGGGTGTGGTTTTGCATGCTATTTACACAGGGTTGTTGACCTGGGGTTTTATTCTTGTTCTTGCTGAATCACAAATAAAGCTGAGCTGATCACTAGACTTGGGGTCTGCTCATCCATGGAACCCAGTATTTAACAGTTTTGTTTTCTGTTTAATTTAGCCTTAGCCTAATTCGTTATTAGCCTCATCTCTCTCCCCCCTCTTTTGTCTTACAGACTCAGTTCCAAACCTTCTTTCCCTCCCACAGGAGCTGCATGAAAGTTGAGTACATGAAAAGGCTTGGAGGGAGTTTGTATTGTTAGCTTACTATTATTTAGCTTGTAACTGGAAGCTTGTTCTGTTTTTAACTCAAAACAGATTAGATTTGTTTGTTTTAAGAACATAAGAGAAGCCAATGTTGGATCGGGCCAGTCCAACACTCTGTCTAGGGCTGCCAAGTCCCCCGGTAGAGCGGGGGAAACACCGATTTTTAAAGCTTTCCCCCACTTTTC
This sequence comes from Lepidodactylus listeri, assembly GCA_029233225.1. Classification (NCBI taxonomy): domain Eukaryota; kingdom Metazoa; phylum Chordata; class Lepidosauria; order Squamata; family Gekkonidae; genus Lepidodactylus; species Lepidodactylus listeri. Next base: position 107,322,267 of record JARCFY010000001.1, on the reverse strand, counting down.
CAAAATTGGCCACCGGGGGGACAAAATGGCTGCCAGCAGGGGAACCTCGGAGCCTGCCCTGCTGGCCTCTTGAACTTCTTAAAAGGAAAATTTCCCCTTTAAGAGCTGATTGAGCAAGACAGCCCCGCCCAGAGATTAAGGAGGGACTAAGCTCTTTCTACTGAAGGGCTTCCGTGCAAGGTTGCTGCTGGAGTAAGCTGCGTAAGCTGCTGGGGTCTGCGAGCTCTTTTCCTTCTCTGTCTCTCCCCCTCCCCCTCTTTCTTTTTTTCTGTCTGTCTGTCCACTGTGGTTTTGTCAAAGGAATAAACTGTCACTTCCAAAGAGGTAAACATCACAAGGAGAGGTTGCCTGTAGAAGGTCTGGGAGTGGGATTGTTTAAAATGTCTTGTCGTGGCTGTTTGGGTCCCCCCAATCCTCATTTCCCTTCTGCAAATAAAAGTTGGGATTCCTCATTTTTATGCAAATTTTCTGTTTCTTTCAACCATGTCCCACCCCCCCTCCGGCAGTAAAAATCTGCATTTTTAAAAGCATTTGTACATCAAGTAACCGGTATTTTAAGTTAGGGATGGATCCAACTAGCTTTTCTGCTGACGAAAAGGGGAGGACAAAGGTCCTCTTTAGCCACCAAAAAGCCTATGCTGGGCGGGGGGGGGGAGAAGTTATGGGACTTACATGGACAACAGCTGGGTGAAACAAGGGCCAGAAATAAAGCCTGGGAATTGGGCAAGAGTAAGTGAAAAAGCTGTCTGTCTGTCTCTCTCTCTCTCTCTCTCTCTGTCCCCATCCAGCAGAGGTCTATCAGTGGCTATTATTAGCCACAAAGTCTAAATGGAACCCTTTGTCTGGGGCAGTGATGCTCTGAATTCTTGGTGCTTGGGGGGCAACAGTGGGAGGGCTTCTGGAGTTCTGGCCCCGCTGCTGGACCTCCTGAGGGCACCTGGTATTTTTGGCTACTGTGTGACACAGAGTGTTGTACTGGATGGGCTGTTGGCCCGATCCACTGTGGCTTCTCTCCTGTTCTTATGATATGAAAATCATATTTAGCACTTGTGTAGCACTTAGGGCTTCATATTCTGCCGAGATGAGGAAGGATTCAGTAGGGCTGTTGCTCAGTGATAGAGCATCTGCTTGACATGCAGGAGGTATCAGCCTCTTCAGCTAAAAAAGGATCAGGTAATAGGTGACATTAAAGATCTCAGCCTGAGACCCTGGAGAGCCACTACCAGTCTGAGTAGTCAATACTGACCTTGATGGACCAATGGCCTGATTCAGTATTAGGAAACTTCATGAGTTCATGTGTCAGCATGTGGAAGCAACATCACAGGATGTGACATCACAAAATGATGTCACTTCCTTTCTCCTGGCTCCACCCCCAAAGTCTCCTGGCTCCACCCCCAAAGTCCCCAGATATTTCCCAAGTTGGACTTGGCAGCCCTAACTCTGTCACACAGTGGCCAAAAACACCAGGTGCCCTCACCAGGTTTTGTTTTGACTCATTTCAATTATGGTTTTCACTTGTTTGACTGACTGCTTACCTGAGTGAGTTTGGTGTTCTTTGATCACCACTGAGGGGGGGGTAATTTGAGGGCTGTGTTTTGTGTTCAAGGTTTATTTATTTTGTTTGTGATTTTTGTTTGTTCATGATTTTTGTTAGCTGCTTTAGACAACTTTGGGTTGTTTTGTCTGTGTTGGAGTATTGAGTGGTTTGGCTGTCTTAGTGACTGAGTAACAGCATAGGTAACAGCATTCTGTCTACTCACCTCCTCCTCCCTCCTTGCTCTGCTAATTAGGCTAGGGAATGGTGAAAGAGTAGTTTTCTGAGAAAAGAAGAGGAAATTAGTACAGCAACCCTCTGTGCAGATAGCCCTTGCATATATATGTTTATACTAGGAATAAGGCCCGTTGTGGAAATAAATGCAACGGACTCTAGAAAGAGACTCTGGGAGAGTGCCCCGGCCTTGGGCACTTAGTGTCAATCTGCTGTGGGGACCTCAGCAGGGTATAATGACACAGAGTCCACCATTTGCTCCAGGGGAAGATTTTTGCCATCTGAAGAGCAGTTGTAATTTAGCGTGATCTCCATTCCTCCCCTGGAGACTGGCAACAATGGGTCTAGCAGATCCTGCTTACCAGCTTATAATAAACTGGTACAGTGACAGCTGTTTCAGACAGCCCTTCCCCTACAATTTTGGAGCTGTCTTCGGAGCGGTTTGCCATTTCAGACTGCTGTTTTTTTCCCAAGCCTCTTAACCACACACACACACTAACACACACAAACACACACACACAGAGACACATACAAACACACAAACACAAATGCCTAGGATAGCCAACCTCCAGGTGGAGCCTGAAGATTGCCAGGTATCACAATTGAACTCCAGACAACAGATCCTCCCCTCTCCCTTGGAGAAAATGACTGCTTTGGAGGGTGGCCTCTATGGCATTCTGTTCAGCTGGCCCCAATGAGTTTTCTCCCAAAGGCCAACATAGGTGTGGATAGGGGCTTTCAGAGAAGCAAGTTTGGTTGCCTAGCAATGGGCACTGAGGGGATAGTTGCCGGCTCTGATGATGGAATAGGGTTCCCAACCTCCAGGTGGGGCCTGGGGATCTCCCACTTTTACAATGGATCTCCAGCTGACAGAGATCAGCTCCCACAGAGAATATGGCTGCTTTGGAGGGTGGACTCTATGGCATTGTACCATGCTGAGGCCTCTCCCCTCCCCAAATCCCACCCTCTTCTAGATCCACCCCAAAAGTATCCAGGGATTTTCCAACCTAGACCTGGCAACCCTATGATGGAAATACCTGAAGATTTGGGGGTTGGATCCTTTGGTGGGCAGCATTTTTTTGGGGGGGGGGGATGAAAGGACTCAGCAAGCTATAATGGCATAAGGTCTACCCTCCAAAGCAGCCATTTTCTCCAGGGGAACTGATCTCTGTCATCTGGAGATCAATTGTAACAGCGGGAGATCTCCAGTTCCCACCTGGAGATTGGCAATCCTAGGGGGAAAGTCAGCTGCACTGCAGGGGGTTGAAGGGAACAGTTTGCTGGTTGCTGGCCCACCTCATTAGCCAGCCAACCATGGTGGAGCTAAGCAGGAGAAATTGCCTGAGGAATTTCACACAGCCAATATGTTCCGTTTCAGGAGCTCTTCAGTAACGGTTTCTGTCAGGCATTTTACACAGAACTGTATTAGTACTGGTTCCTAACGGAACATATTGGCCCTTTCACACAGAAACGTGCCTCTCCCATTGGGGAAGCGTTCCTGAGCCGGTTTACCTTGAAACCTTCTCCTAAGCGTTTTTCAGTTCTTTGTGCTGGTCCTGAAGCACTGCTGTGTGAAATGCCCCGTTTCTGACAGTTTATTCTGGGCATGCTAGCAGTGTGTGAGGGAGGGGGTTTATGCTGAAAGTCCATTGTCTTTTCATTGACAGAAGCAGGCTACTGAGGGGACAGTTAGACCCACCTGGCAGTGGGCGAAGGAGAAGAGTGGACCCAGCACCCAGTCGGTCCTTCTCCTTCGCTGGCTCCCTCCACACTGACACCGGGACACTGGCCGGTGGCTCTGTGGGCGGGACTGAGGCAAAGCAGGGAGAGAATGCAGCCAATGGCCAGGGACCCCCTTTTGAGTGGCAGTCTGTCCAGCCTACTGATTTTGGCACCCCATGGAATCTTGCCCCTTGGAATCTTGAGAACGGCTTTATATAATAGGAAAGATATGTTATGTGCCTGAAAGTTCTGTGCTGAGTCACAGCATTTTTATTGTATATATCCTAGATATTTAGACTTTGAATAGTTAATTGTAGCTGACCTCATTAGTATTTTTAGTATATTTTTAGTATACTCTGATTTTTATTCTCTTTTTATCTTTTTTTCTGGTAAATTCTGGCCAATTTCTGTTCTAAGCACCCCTTAATTCAATAAGTCAAAAAAGAACATGTCCTTTTGGGGATGTAGCAAGCTCACAATGTCAACAAAGTAGGATGGATGATTTTTTAATTCTTTAGCTAGTAATGTTTAGGTAATAGTTCCTTATCTTTGACACAATCCATGAAGGAATCTCTAGATCCACTGGGTGGGATGCCAGGGCTGAAACCAAATGGGCAGAACTTTGATTCTGGACCTAACCCTGCTATTAAAAATATTGGCAGATCAGACCTTCCTTATATCTGATACCTTACATAATATATTTTCCAAGATACAGGAAATTAGCAATAAACTGGCGTTCATACAATCTAAGAATAGTCCAGTTGTTTCAACCAGGGCCTTGCAATGTAGAAAGGGCTTTAAGAAGGAGAAACCATTAGTTATCCAGCCAACTCAGATTACCTTAGAAGTCTACACCTTTAATGGTTTCATTCCCCCTTGGCATACTCTAGGCTTTGCTAAAGCTGTTTTTAGTAATTTGTTCAACACAATCATAGACACTGTTGATTTGAAATCAGTGATATTTCTACCTAGACCACTGGGAGTGAAAAGATGTTTACTTTTTATTATATAGAGATACCTAGAGTTATCTGGGCTAAGAAAAAGAGGTTCTTTGATCACAGGATGTATATGATACGTGTTTTTAATCAGGAAGTAATTCCCTCCCATTAACACTCCAACTGAGCCTGCCGTGAGGCAGGGAGGTTGGGATAAAAATCCAAATAAATAAATAAATAAAAAGATTGCTTGCCTCATTGGACCATTTTGGTTAGATCAGAGCCTAAGCAGGGGGCACAGCCCATTAAATTGAGAGAGAGCAAATGGAACTTGACTCTTCAGAACTAAGGCTTTGTCAGTCATACAAACAGCTACCTTCTGCTGAAGAGCAAAATATTATCTCAATATCTGATTGTCAACTGAGTCGCTAGACCCCGCCTCGCTGTCGCTCGAGTCCAGAGTGGCGCCGCCTTCCGCCACTGTCAATTCGAACCCCTTAGGGCAGCCAGGGCCTCAGTTGCAAGGACAAGGGAGGGGGGTTACGTCACCACACCCTCTCCTAGTCCCTCCTGCGCAGACTTGGGTTTCACTCTCTCTCTGGAACCATCAATCAGTCTCACGTCAGGGCATCCTCCTCGGCCCCTTCTGGCTGCCCTCTTTTATCCCTCCCCCCTCCCAACATCCCCTTCCTGACCCCTCCTCCCTTCTAGACTCCTCCCCCCTTCTTAACTCAAGACGCCGAGCCTCTGGAGAGGCCCCAGCATCCTGTCTCAGTGCTCCTCCCCCTTCCTTCCCCTCTGGCCAGCCTAGCCACGGAGCACGGAGCAAGCTGCGGGCTCTCCCTCCCAGCTGCTGCTGTCTCTCTGCTGTTTCCCCTCGGCTCTTCCCTGCTGGCCCCTCCACACTCCACGCTGGCTGGGTGAGCGGGGAGAGGATGTTTGTTGGTGGGGGAATGACGAGGGAGGGGGTTGCCAGTCCTCCTGGCTCCCTGGGAGTCCCGTCGTCGGGACACTGATTGAAAAAGATACTTTTAAATATTCAGACAGCAAAAGCACAGGGGCAGGGTGTTCTCTCTAACTCCCCAAAAGTGCCATCTGAAGTACGGCTGCCAAGTCAGCCCGGGGTGCAGGGGATCCCCCGCTAAAGGGGTTCCCGATCCGCCAGCCAGCATTTGGCCGGCGGGGGGAACCCCACCCCCGACATCGTCCAGCAAGGACGACGTAATGACATCACAGGAAGTGACGCAGCACGTTGGGGGCGTTGCCAGGGCGATGCTCTGGCAATGCCCCCAACGTGCTGCGTCACTTCTGGTGACATCGATGAAACTCCCGGTGGCAGGAGGACTCCCCCCCCCGCCGGTGAGTTTTCAATACTTGGCAGCCCTAATCTGAAGAAACGAAGCCTTCAACTTTTCATTTTTCTGCTATGCATTCTGTTATGGGGAAGGGAAAATAAGTAATCCAGGTAAGGAGACCTTCCAGGGAAAGGTGTTTAGGCCACTTTCTAATGTCTTGAGAGAGAAAAAAAAGAAACCACCCCCCTTGGATGTTAGTACTTTCCCCCTTTCTGTACAATGGAAGTCTCCTGGCCCTGACTCTTTTTGTAATCCTCCAATTGCTCTAAATAAAACCTGTGAAACTTTCAAGTTAAGTGAGAAGAGGGAATTGAATGAAAAGCATGCTTTAGAAAAGATCCCTTCTCAACTGATAAGTGTATCTGAATTAGATTACATTCCTGCAAGTGTCCCCACTAAAATGCCTGCTTAACTTAGTTGACCCATTGCTTCCATTAGCAATTTATCTGCCTCCACCCTTACAAGTGCCGCAGATGTCTTTCTAATTTAGTCAACCCACCACCAAATTTAGACAAACTACTGAAAAATGAGAAGGGGGTTCTGAGGGTAGTCTCCTAGAACCTGGTGGGCTGGAAGGGTCACTTGATGGGTTTAGAGTCGTAGATAGACTTAGATAATTCCAGGTGATTCTTCTGCCAGAAACTTGGGAGCAGCATCCTTTTTATTTCTCTGGATATAAGACGATTCCCTGTACAGCTACTATAGGGATTGGGGGGGGGGGGGGGATGCCCCCAGACATCAACTGTCAGACATCCTTGGTTTTACCAGTTTTTTAAATTACTTTCCATTTTAATTTACCAGTAATTTTAATTACTAATGGCATGTTCTTTGTATTTATCTCTGTCTATATCCCTCCAGTTAGCTCAGTACAAGCTCTTTATTTTAGGTCAAATCTACATCTGACGTTCCCGCTGGAATCATTCTAGTTTTAAAAAACACTGTCTATACCTGTTTCTAGTTTCAAACCAGGGGTCATTTCGAGCAGGAGCTCGGGGGACCTCAGCTCCGGGAGTTGGTACCACCCCCCATCCACTGTGGGGGACTGCCTGCTTGTGTCATGGCAAAATGACCCCGTCCCCTGGAAAGATCCTTGTTCCTCTGATCAGCCTTCTGAAGGCTTCAGCCACCACTGAAGCTATCCTCCCAGAACAGTGGTATTTCTGAGGCTTGGATTAATAGCTGTCTCCTCTCTGCCAGCTCTTTCTTTCCTTCCTTCCTTCCTTCTTTCCTTCCTTCCTTCCTTCCTTCCTTCCTTCCTTCCTTTCTTCCTTTCTTCCTTCTCTCTCTCCCTTCTTTCTTGCCTTCTGACATACTTCCAGTGTAGCATATGCAAATAAGTTATGCTAATGAGTTATGCTAATGAGCTCCTGCACCTCTTTTTCCATGAAATGACCCCTGTTTCAAACCATACTTGTTCTAGTTTAAAAATTACTGTTTACATCCATTAATTGCCCTCCTGTGGTCAAGCTAGCATTTTACTGCTTTAAACAGATCCTGTTGCTTTGTACTCTTCAGCCCCAGGGAGTGAAATTGAAACCAGCGTGAAATGAGCATAGGAAAAGACAGCAGTCAAACTGCTTCAGAGGGGAGGTGTAAATTGGGCCTTAATTGAGCAGAATTATACTGTCTACTTGAGAAGAGAGAAAAGAAGATACTTGAATGACTCTTTATGAAATTTCCTAGAGCCAAGTTCTTTTTAGGAGGGGATTTTAATGCTAGGGTGGGCTCCTTGGATGAGACTCTTATTGATAAAATCCCAGAGCTATTTACTGACCTTAATATACCAGGGTGTTTTGAAAGAAGAACTAGAGATCAAAACAGGGATTCCATTATTCAAGCTGATTATTCAGTTTGGTTTAGTAATATTAAATGGATGGATGGGTCTTTATGCCCTTGAAGAGTATACAAGAGGATGTAGTCTCGTAGACTATTGCTTAGTCAATTTTGCTGCTCTTTCTTTAATTATGGACTTTGGGATCAGTGAGTTCCTCAGTAGTGACCATTTGCCCCTGATAGCTACTTTCTACCTATCCAATCCCCTTTATCTAGTAAAAGTTCCAAAAGACCATCTGGAAATACAAGGGAAAGGTTTGAGAACCATCCCCTGGTCCCCAACCCTAGGTTATTTTTTGAAAGTAGTCTTGGATTCAAAAGAAAGTCAGGCTTTGTATGCATTAATAATGAATATTACTGAGCATAGGAAGGGGACTGGTCTCTTTTCTAGATTGATAGAAATTTTCTACCCATTTTTACTTAAGCCATTTGTCTGTAAAGTAATCTTAAGAAATAATTGGTTTGACAGAGCTTGTAGGGATGCTAAACATCAGGGCGTGATCATACGCACCCATTTGCGACGCAAGAAGGACGATTCCCCACTGGCTCAAAGTGGCGTGATCACACAAGCACATCTGGGAAGCATCCTGCAACTGGTGTCAAAGTGTTGCAAACCACTTTGAGCCGGTGGGGAATCGACTTATTTAGCTACCAGTGAAAGGGCAGTCTCAAATGGTTTGCGACGGCCCAGAACTGACCTTTCCTGGTGTGATCACGCCAGAGCAAACAAGTGGAATTGGGGAGCGGGCTTTTTGGGTTTTTTTCCCCCTCCCATCCCGGTATGCACATCATCAGATGATCCCAAGGGTGGACAGGCAAGTCATCAATCCCTTGTAGAAGCAGATAAGCGCACTGAAAACGGCCGGGGGAAAAAAAACCAACTCGCCCACGACTGCGTGTGATCACGCAGCGACAGTTCGCCCTCACAGGTCCATGGACCTGTGTGATCCTGCAAAAGCGGTGCAAATTGAGCCGGCTCAAATTTGAGTCACTTCCCGTCTGGCTTATCTTGCTCGTGTGGACGGGGCCATCAGTTATCCTATAAATTGTGGCTTATGAGACAGCTTCAGCCCAACAGTTCAGTGAAAGATCTTCTGGCTGCTAAGGGTGCTTATAGGCAAATTGTGAAGGAGAAAAAAGCCACTGCCAGAATGAGATCTTGGCGGGAGCTAAGTAAGGCTGCTTGGTATAATGAGTCCACTAAATTCTGGTCCATTGTTTCATTTTCTTTAAAAACTACAGATAGGGCGATTTCACACTAGCTTTTGTCCTGGGTTTGCCCTGATGCTTGCTCAGGAGCTTCTGGTCAATTTCCCATCAGTTGCTCCGGGCTCACGGTTTGATCAGGAGTATTGCGGCACTGCTCCGGAGCTTCCCCGGAGCAAGAAAATCATGTTTTTAGAGGATTTTCCTGTTTGTTCCGGTGGAGAAGCTGAGACGAAAACACGCCCACTCACCTGCCCTCCATCTGGCCCGCCCTGTGGGGACATTTCTTCATTTTTTTTAAAAAATGAGCCCTCCTAACGTTATATCGAAATGATGAGGCAGCGAGACAAGAACCCACCACAGGGACTGTGTCAGCGAGGAGGATTTGCTGGGCTTTTTGGCAGCAGGAGCTGGGTGCCATTGGCCCGAGAGCCCCCAGGCTCACGAATGACCACTGCCTGTGTCTGGGGTGCCCCGGCCGCAGCCCCTGCAGAGCAGGCGAGGGACGTTTCCCTCCAGAAACCTGCGGAGGAGCGGCGGAAAGCAGGCAGGTGGGCCAGGGATGTGACTCTTCCGCCCCGCTCTCTGGGTGTGCTCCTCCGGGCCTGAGGCTAGACTGTCTCCCCCCCTTTTTAAAAAAGAACCCCTTATTTCATTATATCAAAATAACGAAATAGTGATGCAGCGAGGGAAGACCGCACCATTGTTTTCTTTGTATAATACACACACACTCACATTTATTTATTATGGGGGGGATCTTTTTCTTCGGGGCTCCAATTCAGCATGCAGAGTGGGGAGACTGGGCTGCCATTGCTGCCACTCCTCCTCAGCTGCTGCTGCCGCCACTGCCACCACCACTGGAGAAGAAGCACTGAAGGAACCGTGACTCCCCCTGGCTTGCGCTCACATCCAGCATCCAGTGCCCGAGTGCTGGTGCTCCTGCAGCCGGTGGCAGGATGGATGGAGGATGGCAGCCAGAGCGTGTGGGAGGGAGACAGGAGGCCAGTCCACATGCTGCTTTGCGGCTGGGGAGTTCCCCCAAGGAAGTTTTTCCGGCAAAAAAAACCCTTCATAAGTTTCATAACACAATTTTAAAATAAAATTGCAGAGAAAGTATCCTCGGTGGAGGGAACTGCATGAATGGGTTGCTTCAAGTGGCATGGCGAAAGATTGATCCATAAAGTAAAGCAGTAATGCATACAAATAAACAAGGGAAAACCATCTTACTGGTGCCAGTATTTTATCTTGCAAATGGGCCCATTTCATTATAATGAAATTGCAATGCATATAGGGCACCATGGCTGTAAAGGTTTAATCCACCATTTTGTGCCTGAGATCCTGCTGGCAACGCGCCCGACATTTTGATGATAGACCAGACACGCCACCAATCACAGCACCAGGCCATATGGTCGACCAATCATTGTGCAGCAAGCAACAGCGGTGGGAAAATTTGAATAGGAAGGAGGGAAGTATTGAATTCTGGGAAGAGGAAGGCAACTACAGACATCTTAATCCAGACATCATTAGGTGCATATCAGCTCGCAACAGCAAAATAGTTTAAATTTCAGTAGCAAATAGCATTCCCTCTACAATTTGCATGACCATTGCTCACACTATCCATGTCCCCCGTCATTGCATTATAACAAAATAATGCAATCGTGCCTGCATTTAAAAAAAAATTAAGGGAGGGGGGAGGAGCAAGTGGGATGATGGGGGGAACTGGAAGCCTCATTTCATCATAACAAAATAATGCAATCACGCATGCATTTTTTTAAAAAATGAGGGAGGAGGGAAGGGGGGAGGAGCGAGTGGGGAGATGGGAGGGGAATGGGAATGGAAGCCACGCGGCAGTCAATATGTGCAAAATGGACACTATGGGGCAGATGAGGGGCTTCGGCTCCAAGTGTGAACATGAAGAATATACTCTGGAGGCAAAAACCCTGGAGAGAATGAGAGGCAAACGGCAAGTGGGAAATCGCCCATAGTGTATCTCGTGTTATTACTGCTCAGAGCTGGGTATCACATTTTTCATCATATTATAAATTAAAAAATGATGACACTCTATATTTTTCAGTGTCTTTTGATCTTCCAGAATGGCAACTAGTAAACCTTATTCAAGGAGCCCATAAAGGTCAGATAACCCCAAAAGTCTATAAGCAGGAGTACAGAGGCCAAAGGCTCTTGTTACTGCTGTATCTTGCAACTAGTATTCAGAGTTCCCCTATTTAAAACCTTCAGTGTTAGTGGCTAACACAACAATATGTGGTGTGAGTTCCTCAATTTAATTGTTTGAAGTATACTAAATCCAGGCGCTACATCCATTACACTTAGACTATTTCTGTGCCATTTCTGTTAATTAACATTCTAAATTGTAATTTAAATAGAGAGTCTAGAGATAACTTCTAGTGGATTTCAAAAGTGGATGATCGCTAGGGAGCAGCTTCACTATATTCTTGTCTGAAAACATCACTTCTAATGTAAGTAGAAGCATTTGTCTAATGGATCCACCTAAGAACCCACTGCTGTGTGTGTACATTAGTATGAAATAAGGCCCCTCTGGGAAAATAAAAGCTGCCTCTGGCTTACAGTAGGTGTCTACTACATATGCCATAGGTGGTACTCTGGGCTCTCCTTTTGCAATTATACAGGACTTTGATTTGTGGGTGGGATCCAGGGAGGATTTTATTATTTATTTATTTATTTGCTTTATTCCTCGCCCTCCCCACTGAAGCAGGCTCTGGGCAGCTTACATAAAATCCAACAGATTAAAAACAGCAAATATTAATATAGACATAAAACACAACATAAAGTGTTAGTGAGCAATTTAAATGGTGATGGCAAAGCAGTAGTAATAGCATCAGACATAACAGAGATGCAGTCAGCAATTGATTTAAGATTGGTGAAGCTCAGGCTGTTGATGATGGTACTGGGCACAGGGTCTTAGTTTGTTAGAAGCAGCTCCTTAATTGAAGGCCTGGTGGAAGAGCTCTGCCTTGAAGACCCTGCAGAACTGTAAAAGGTCTTGCAGGGCCTTAGTATATTTCTGAAGTGAAATCTTTCAATGCAGAAAAAATGGTGGCTTTTTAACTCATTCCCCTCACTGTATCAAAGAATCTAGGCATATAGAGAGAGGTTCCACAATGAAGTCTTTTTGTGTATGCAGTTAACTCAATTGGTCTATTGCATAAACAGTTTCCAACCTAGCACAATACTCTCATTTTAGAAGGTAGAGACTGGAAGAGAGGCAAAAAAACAAACAAACACTAAATAGTCTCCATTCCCCTAACAATATACAACACTGAAATATAAATTGTCAAGGAAAGCAAAGTGAGTCAATGTTGCCAAACAACAGTTGCAAATGTGTTACTACCAATGGCCTGCCTTGTTGTTTGGGGAAATGAGCTAGGCAGCAGGCAAGGCCAGAGGAGTTCAAGGGACCTGTACACCTGTCTATACCAAGATCCGGTACAGTAGGAAGACTCCAAATTTGAAGAGTAAATTAAATAGTTTTTATTAAAGTATTTCCCTAATTACAAGCACACTAAACATTCAAAAAAAAATGCCAGTTGGCATCAGGGGCAGACACACAAAATCTGAGGCCATGAGCTCTGATGGATATAGACATTGGAAAACAATGCAGACCAATGGGAGGCCTTGGAGGTTGGTCTCAGGTGAGGACAAAAGATTACCTGGGTGAATCAGGCGTCGCAGGGGGTATGGTTGTCAGGAGAGGCACAGCCTAGAAGTGACCAATGAGGTCCTGGAGGGGCAGAACAGTAGCTATGATGGGCCTAGCCAGGTGCTAGATGGTTGGGCTGGGACTGTCCATTGTGGAACAATAGGGTGGTCTGGTGTTTCCCTGGTGCCAAACAAAAGAGGTGATGTTTCTTAATGTGCAGCAAGATGAAACTGAATGGGTGACCATTCACTGTACATGGAGAGTTAATGTTTACCTTGATAAGTCTGGTATAGGTGTAAGAATGCAGATATTTTAGACAAATAGATGGAAACAGGAATGAGAGGATTATTCCAAAGGTATTTCCTGACATACAAGTGAAACAAAAGTGGGGCTGGAAACATGCAACATTCTTCATTCATGACAATAGCACAGACCATAGGCTCTTTGTCCCTTCCTGCATGTACATTTGACAAAGACTAGCCATTTGGTCAGTAGAAGTTGTCTGAGGCGAGAGCTGAAATTTGCCCATTCTTAGTCCTTTGGAACTGAGCTGACAGGAGAGAAGGGGGGGGGGGGAGAGTTGCTTGCATGGAGGATGTTTGGTAGTGCAGCCAGCCTGGAGAATCTTCACTTGGCCTGAGTTTTCCCAGCCAAGATGTGGTTCTCCTGGTCTCCCAGCAAAAGCCATTGTTTAAGCCAAGCCTGGCTTTATGAGGTTTGTGGAGGTTCAGAGTTGTTTTTGGGGTGTCTCTCTCTCTGGGGAAAGACCACTCTGGGCCCAGGGCCCAGGAGGCTGGTTACAAGTGTTAGCCATAGAAACCTTGAATGTTTGAATGATTCTGATTGTGATGTCGTTAGTCAATCCCTAATCAGGAATGCCTGTGTGTATGTGTGTGTAAAGTGTTTGCAAGTCACAGCTGACTTATGGTGGCTTGCCATTGCCTTCCTCTGAGTAGCAAGCCTGGCATTCCTTGGTAGTCCCCCATCCAAATACTAACCAGGACCAACCTTGCTCAGGTTCTGAGATTTGATGAGATTAGGCTAGCCTGGGCCATCCAGGTCAGAGGGATGCCTATTGGCAATCTCAAAAGGTAGGAAAAGGAAAAAGAAAGTCATGCATTGCTTTTCCTGAAGAGTCCAGCTTGGTTAGGTCTGGGGACAAGGGAAGTTTGTTCAGGAACAGAGAAAACTACCAGAATGGGGTTACTGTGATCTCAGCAGTGGAAGAAGTCTGTTGATAGTATCGTGATTTCAGCAGTAACAAAGGTTCAAAAGCAAAACCAAGTACAAATGCTAAGGGCTTAGGATGCATTTTGTGTGTTTAGAATTGCCTAGAATTTGTGAAGGAGTTGTGCTTCTGGCATATTTGGAGCATATTTTGCCTTGGAACACCCTGTGGATGGGGTCACTGTGAGTCGGTTGTGACTCGACACACATTCTTCTTCTTGTTCAGGATCTCATTCCTTACTGAAGGATATGAATTTCTGGGTGAGTGGAGGAAGATGTGTGTGTGTGTGGGGGGGGGGGGGGGGTTAGAAGTCCAATGGGCATGTCAGGTGAGAAGATGGAGATAGTAAAGCCATCTAGGTGAGATTAATGAATTACATGAGTGGTGGACTGGCTGAAGGTCATTAGTGGCTTGATGAACTCTTCTAGGCTTGTGATTTCATTGCTGGAGATGTTTGTATTGTGAAAGAGGCTTTAGGACCTTGGGTTATTGTTTGACTAGGGTTGCCAGACCCCTCAGTGGGACTCAGGAGGGACCGGGCAACCCTGTGTCTGGCTAACCTGAGTCATTACTTATGGCCACAGGACTGAGGGAGCTTTAGAGGTTTAGTTGAAAGGTCTTTGATTAATGTTCTCCTTAGAGGTTTCAGCCTGTTGGGCTACTCTTATCCAAGAGTGTCCAGGAGAAATGCTGTCAGTCTCAGGGGCACTATTTTAATATCAAACTGGATATTTGATCCAGGCCTGTGACATTTTAAGCTAGAGGATCTTGAGATGCATACAGATATGGAGGTGCCAGGGAAGGGAGTAGCCTCATAGGTAACAGCTCAGAATTAACTACTTAGGCCTCTGAGGGTTTTGTGATCTATTTCATCATTTGGGAAGGGTAGAATTATTTCATTCTACTTTCCATCATTATGCTATTGAATAGTTCCACCCATCCCTAATTCTTATAAAACAACATCCATTTTTTCTTCAAATGTATTCTATTTTACTCAACAAACTGCTCCTCTGCCTCTCTTCTCTATAATCCACCACTTCATTTCATTGTGCCATTGCAGTTTCTTTTGACTATGGAAAAAAGAATCAGCTGATGTCAGCATCAACACAAGATTCCCAGACTTTGCTATGAGTGGAAACCACAGTCAAAATATAAGCATTAACTGGCTTCACCACATCATTTAAGATAGGGTCATCTGAGGGTGGCCATGAACTTCTGCTTCCTGTGCTTTACATGCCCCTGCATTAATTCAGAATTTCTGTACCAGCACTTGCAATATTTCCATTCATATAACTCCCAAAGCTCTTGCTTTTGCAGCACTGTTCTTCAGTAACGTGGATTTAAAGCACTGTGGGGGGGTTTTCAAAAAATGAAATGAAAATATTTGTTTCAGAAAATGTTAAATTAATGTTTCAATGTGCTTTTTTATTGGTAAGTGTACAATTTGCCAAAATACAGATGGATCCCCAGTCCAGTTATACTTCAACTTTTACAGGGTATTTGGCAAGTGTTTTGCTCTATTTTGTGGTGTAGCCCATTCTCCAACCTCAGAGTTTTCCATTGTACCAGTGATTGGGGTTGGGGAAGGTCACTTGTTCCTCCTCTTTCCCTAGCCAAAAGTACCTTCTGTTTTCAGGCAAGTGGGCTGTGTGCTTACTTCAACTGCTGAAGGATTCCCAGTTGCTTGAGACTAGCAAGTAAGGGGATCAAGCTTCCCTGTATACATGTGTAACATAAGTTGAATTAGGAGTCAAGTTACAATGGCTCCCAGTATCTCCATAATGTTACTATGGACATAAAAGTAACTTCCTAATAGAGCTCTCTTAGATTGCTCTGTACTGGCAATTATGAATTAATGGCACAAAGCCATTCACATGGTTGACAAGATGTCATCATTTGTCAATAGCCCAAGATGGCAACACAGAAGATTCTGTAGGTAGCCATGATTTAACTTGTTACTTGACAGTTATCCTTATCTGTGCACAATGTGTGGTTTATAAGAGTTTACAACCAATTCTTTGTCATTGGAGCGGAAAAGGAAAAGAATGCTTCACTTAATAACCATAAGCTGCTTTTTTTCTCCTCTCATGGAGGTGGCCATTTGAGTGAATAGATTATGTCAGTGGACCAAACAATGTGTTCTTTATCTCCCAGAGGACTTTTGTTTCCTGAACTTCCATGTAATCTTGACACTGGAAGCTGTTCAATAGAAACTGGGGATAATAATGCCACATCTCCTCTTTGATTCAAATTTAATAATTAGA
This sequence comes from Lepidodactylus listeri, assembly GCA_029233225.1. Lineage (NCBI taxonomy): Eukaryota > Metazoa > Chordata > Lepidosauria > Squamata > Gekkonidae > Lepidodactylus > Lepidodactylus listeri. The sequence continues at coordinate 107,306,277 of JARCFY010000001.1, read as the reverse complement.
ATGGCTTATCCCCCAATTAAAGGCCAATGCTGCTTCCGCTGTTTATTGTTCCTGTGCTTCACAGTACCATGAAATATCTCCAGAGTTCAAAAACTGTCATATTGGCATGCAAAAAAAAGGAAGGAAGAAAGAAAGAAAGAAAAGAAAAAATCTTCACACATTGTGCTTTGACTGAAACATAAACTATTCATTCAAAAGAGAAAGACCTCAGCTGATCTAAGCCTGTGCAACAGCAGTGTGTACCAATGGATTTACACTGTTTAATATTTTATCCTAAATGGATACCAAAGAGATAGAGCACAGGCCAAACAAACAACTCTAATGGCTCCAGGACTGTTCATTGCAATGCAAAGATCCTGAAGAACAACTTAACAACATACTGAAAATGTCAGAAAGTACCTTCTGTTTTCAGGTAGCTGGGCTGTATGCTTGCCTCAGTTGCTGAAGGATTCCCAGTTGCTTGAGACTAGTAAGTAAGGGGATCAAGCCTCCCTGTATACTCCTCTCCTGTGACGTGGATGCCCAATGGCTCGAACCAATCCAGTCCCAATAAGCTTGTGTGGCGACCAGGGGTCATTTTGTAGAAAAAGAGGTGCAGGAGCTCATTAGAATAACTCATTAGCATAACTTATTTGCATATGCCACACCCCCTGACATCACCAGAAACGTGTCAGAAGGCAACACCTACCACTCAGGCTCCACCCCAAAAATCTCCAGGTATTTCTCAACTCAGAGCTGGTGAGCCAGCTTTACACTTTGACTAAAGACTTTAGGTTTCATTTGCTCTTGCAGGGAAGTTACCCTACAACAAGCATGAAAATACAGATCAAGTCAGAATGCTTTTGCTTTTTTCCACAGCACATCACCATATGTGCCCGCTCCTGGGCTTGTTACTCCTGGAACAGCGTTCCTCCATGTTCCTGTTCGAAATGACCCCTGGCAGCAACCCTAGACAACAATGACATGCAGGATTTCACAGAAGCGTTTGTAGCTGACATGGATGAGGCCTGTCCCCACCACAGGCACGCACGACCTTGGAAGTCAGTGAGATTAACTTTGAAGCTGACGGATCAACTTACTGGAGCATACTCGCTGAAAGGGCAAGCTGGAGGAAGATGAGTAAGGAAGCCAGGAGAGAAGCAAAGAAGCAGCAAGAGGAAGAAGCTGTTGACTTGTATGCCTCCCAGCCCCACAGCTGCAAAAGCAGCCCTGGTAAATATGGGGGCAGCAGCAAGGTATATTATGCCAGGTCCCCTACTGTGACTCTTGCTGAATCATAAATAAAGTTAAGAGCTGAACACTAGACTTGGGGTTTGCTCATCCATGGAACCCAGTATTTTACACTTACCCTTAAATTCTCTTCATTACTGAACCTGAACTAAAGTACATACAACTAGACTGAACACGTATCTTTTCATTTTGTCTCTTTTCCTACCACCCTTTCCTCCTCTTGTTTTCTTCTTTGTCCTAAATTTTAGATTATAAGTTCCTCAAGAGCAACCACCCGGCAATGTGTTGCTGTGGCCCATCCCAACTCAGCAGAGCAAAGAGCTGATGAAGACTCCTCTGGGGAAAAAGCAGCCAGTGGACCTACCAGCTTGTTAGAAGGTACAAGAACCCACAGCCAGGGGCAGAAGTGCTGCTGGAGGAGGCAGTCCCTGAAGGGCCAGACTTAGGCCAGGACTTAGGCCAGCCCCCCAACCCTGAGCTGGCTACAGAGAGTCAGCTGCCAGTCAGTTCAGGTTCCCCCCATAGGAGGAAGATAAAGAGAGACCTTCAAGACCAAAGGCACAGTGTCTGCCTGGCAGCCCAGCACCAACAGTGAGGATGAGTGCTTGCAGTAAGCAGGGCTGAGGCGGCTGGTCAGTACAGGCTGCTGAGCAGCATAGTGCTTAAAAGCAGCAGAGAAAGGAGTGGTTATGTGAAAGCTTGTCTGTTAGCTATTGACCCTTCCACCTGTGTTCTGGATTGACTTCTTGGTCTGATCCGTACCTTTGTATCCTTGTTCTTGGATTTCCCTTTGAACTTGAAGTGAGTGTTGCCTATCATGTGCCTGACCCCTGAAACTGTATTTTGATGCCTAGTCCTGGTATTGCTTTACAAACTCTGATGCCTAGAAACTACCTCTGTGTGCCTGCTGTGTGCCAGCAATCAGGACATGTGCCATGCACACTGATATTTCTAGATCAGAGGTGTCCAACTCATTTGCTACAAGGGCTGGATCTCACATAAATCTCACTTTGTTTGGCAAAACCAGGCCATGCATGCCATAAAATGTAATGCCAGGTACTGGAGATATAAACTTGATAAAGGACACAGGCAAATTTAACTAATGATATTATTTTTTAATCAAAACAAAAGCTATTGATTTTTAGTAGTAAATAGGGTTGCCAGATCCCCTGGTCCTGTGGAGGTTTCCCGATTTGGGGGGCCTCCTTCCTGCCCCCAGCCAACTGGCCAGTGAGGGGAAGCCCCAACCCCAAGAGCAACCACCTGGCAACCCCCTACTACAAGATTTAAAGGGCCCTCCAGCTGGTAGGAAATACACTGTTTGGAAGAGGCTGGGCTCAGCTCAGGGCTTGCAGCTCAGGGCTTGCAGGGCAGGTACAAGCAGCACCTATTCTTTTAAAGCAGGGGCTGCCCGTGCCTGCCCTACAAGTGGCAAGATCACAACTTGCAGGGCAAGCGTGAGCAGCTCCCACTTCAAAAGAGTGGGAGCCATTCACGCTTGCCCTGCAAGCGGCAATTTCTTTTGAAGCAGGAGCCACTCGCACCTGCTCTGCAAGCTGCTGGTGCCTGTTGCAGGGCAGGAGCGAGAGGTGCCTGCTATTTTGACAACCCTGGCCTAGAGCTCTAGAAAGTGCTTAGTTAAATATTATTCTGTATTTCAATAGCCAAGTTATCTGCCCTACAGTTACTGTTAATAAAGGGGCCTTCAGCCAAATGGAACTGGGTGTATGTTGTTCACTCCATTACACAAAACATGGTGATGAAGATGAGATCTCCCTGCTATTAAAACACCCAGGAAGCTGCCTTCCAAATTAGTACGGACTCACTACAGAAATGGCTGCACTGGGACATATTTGATTTAAGTCAACCTACTTCTTGGGACTGTTATACAGAAAGACTATTGTAGTATCTACAAACTAATAAGATCAAAGGGGCAGAACAAAAACATGCAATTTTATTGACTGGCTGTTGAGCAAGAACTTTTGTTATTGTTTGTTCTCTGACGGTATCTACTGTACCAAGTACAAAAACTTATGATGAACTGATAGCTCTGCTGAAGACACATTTTGCCCAACACCGTGTGTTACTCTACAGAGGTGTGTGTGTGTGTGTGTGTGTGTGTGTGTGATCAGCAAGCCAGTGAAAATATAGCAGAATACATTGCAGAGCTCCATCATCTTTCTGAACACTGTGAATCTGGGGATTTTCTAGATGGCTTGTGATGAGATCAGCTCATCTGTTCAGTTAAGAATGAGGCCATTCAGCAGTGCCTCCTCTCTGAACAAAATCTGACTTTTGCTGTAGCACAGCAACAAGCATTAGCAGCTGAAGCTGCTTCATGTAATGTCAGAGAAATTTGTCAACAGACACTCCTCTGACCCCCACATTCTCCAACAAACCCAGGACTCAGATGAGGAACAAGTACAGTGGGATTACATAAATCAAGTAGTGCATCTATATATTTAAGCTGTGGAGGACAACATAAACAAAGTGGATGCAGGTTCAGAAACACTGAGTGTCACACTTGCCCAAAAGGGTCACATAGATAGAGTTTGTCAGTCAATGGCTAATCTCAGGAAACAAAGAAGTGGGGGAAAGGTACCCAGCTTCAAACTGCCCATAGTTTGGAGGATTTCCCTGAGGAAGAAGTATAAATATTGTATTGCATTTTCAAATGGACCCTACCATAATACCTATTTGTTTGAAGGCCCAGTATGTTCCTTTCACCCTGAGACCAAAGATCAATGAAGAACTTGATTGGCTCATTGGGTAAGGAGTTATAGAGCTGGCAACTCACGCAGCCTGGACCACCTCTATTGTTCCTGTCTTGAAACCAAAAGGCAATGTACGGATTTGTGGGGATTACAAATGTACTGTAAATAAGGCACTCAAGCAAGACCGATATCCAGTGCCTGCCATAATTCAGTTGTTGTCTGTTCTAGCAGGAGGAAATGTTGTTGTTTTTTTAAGTTGACCTTTCTCAGGCCTATCAGCAACTTATGGTGGGTGTCAGAACTGCAGATACCCAAACCATTATTACTTACAGAAGGGCTTTTCCTGTGAAACGCCTTCAGTTTGGAAGCTCAGCAGCACCAGAAATCTTTCAGCATTTCATGGAAACTTTATTAGCAGGTATTCCTGGAATTGTGCCTTACTCCCATGATGTTTTAATTATGGCCTCCTCTAAGGAGCAACTTGTGAATCAACTAAAAAAAGGTTCTACAAAAGTTTGATCTTTCAGGCATAACAGTTAAGAAAGAGAAATGGTAGCTGGGAGTTCCCACTATGACATTCCTGGGATACCAGATTGATGCAGCTGGTATCCACCCTACACAGGATAAGGTAAAATCAATACATGATGCCCCTAGATAAAAATGCAAGGAAGATTTTCAGGTATGTCTGGGACTCCTAAATTTTAATCATGTATTCTTAAAAAACAAAGCCATTATATCAGAACCCCTTCATCACCTGTTAGATAAAGGTACTCAATGGAAGTAGACTCACAAACATGAAGAAGCTTTTTTGGCCATAAAGAAGTTGTTGACCTCTGACTCTGTACTTGCTTACTTTGATGAACAGAGACCTCTGTCCACTACATGTGATGCCTCATCATTTGAAGTTGTGGCTATCCTCAGTCACATACTACCAAATAGTACAGAAGCATCAGTTGCTTTTTATTCTGGGATGATGACCTCAACTGAAAGGAACTATGCTCAGATTGATAAAGAGGCATTGGCTATTGTGGCAGGAGTTTTTTAAAAAAATCATAATGTATATGGTTGCCCTTTTGAAATCTGAACAGACCACAAGCTACTTCTTTGAATTTACACCAAAGACAAACCAATACCTACTATTTTATCTCCCCGTATGCAATGCTGGAGTATTATGCTGAATACTTATAGGCAAGGGAAAGAAATTGCAAACAGAAATGCCTTAAGCCATCTACCTCTGCAGATACCTGGCTATGCCATTCCTCCACCAATGGAAGCTCTTATGCTGGAATCCATGCCAGAACCCCCTCTTCAGGCTGCACAGATTGTTAGAACGGCAACACAAGATCCCATCTTGGCACATGTTCTCAACTGGGTATGGAGGGATTGGACCACAGGAAAACTGGCTGAAATATTCAGGCCATTTTCATCCTGTCAGTATACACTGTCAACTCATAAGGGTATTATGGGGAAACAGGGCACTCATTCCAGAAACAGGAAGGTGAGTCATACTAAGAACTCTACATGTAGCATACCCAGGTATGCTGCGAATGAAGGCACTGGCCAGAAGTTATGTGTGGTAGCCTGGACTAGATGCTGATATTGAAAGGGTCAAAGAAGTGACAAGAAGCCTTGTTCTCTGCATAGACTTTGCTGGCCCCTTCCAGGGCAAAACCTTCCTAATTATTGTTGATTCATTTGTTGCTGGCCCCTTCCAGGGCAAAACCTTCCTAATTATTGTTGATTCATTTTCAAAATGGTTTGAAGTAGCCGTCGTCCCAGCTGTAACCGCAAATGCTGCCATCACAGTTCTCCATCATTTTTTTGCAACTCATGGGGTGTGTTCAGACGGTGTGCTTGCAGTGGTTTAAATCGCCCCACTTTGATGCTTTTTTTTTAACTCCAGACAATTGCAATCACACTTACCCCAATTCATCCCACCTCACCGCGCAATCACACCACTCCCCGGCATCTACACTGCCGATGCGGAGAGCGTGTGTCAGATTTTTTTTAAAAAAATTCTGTTTGCGCATGCGTATAATTGTTCATATGTAGAATAAAAAACTTTACCTTTGTGCATGTGCAGAACCACTAGAGCAAATCACAAGCCAGCCCCTCTAATATAACACTTCCCTTTAAACCTTTAACCCGAAAATAACCTCCACATGATCACTAATTCATCTAAATGCTAAAAAGATTGACCGTTCAAATATTGGTTTTATAAACACGGGAGCAGAGCGGAGCTTATGTGCATACTGCAGATGCTAAAAAAAATGGTGGGTGAAAAGCGGAAGCTTCTGGCTTCCGTGCAGGGAGGGGGTTTTTAACTCTCGGAAGTGGCTCAATGACCGTGGAGCGATCACACAGGGGAAACTGTGCTTTCAACTTAGGGCTGCCAAGTCCAACTTGGGAAATATCTGGGGACTTTGGGGGTGGGGCCAGGAGACTTTGGGGGTGGAGCCAGGAGAAAGGAAGTGACATCATTTTGTGATGTCACATCCTGTGATGTTGCTTCCACATGCTGACACATGAACTCATGAAGTTTCCTAATACTGAATCAGGCCATTGGTCCATCAAGGTCAGTATTGACTACTCAGACTGGTAGTGGCTCTCCAGGGTCTCAGGCTGAGATCTTTAATGTCACCTATTACCTGATCCTTTTTTAGCTGAAGAGGCTGATACCTCCTGCATGTCAAGCAGATGCTCTATCACTGAGCAACGGCCCTACTGAATCCTTCCTCATCTCGGCAGAATATGAAGCCCTAAGTGCTACACAAGTGCTAAATATGATTTTCATATCATAAGAACAGGAGAGAAGCCACAGTGGATCGGCCCATCCAGTACAACACTCTGTGTCACAACAGTGGCCAAAAATACCAGGTGCCCTCAGGAGGTCCAGCAGCGGGGCCAGAACTCCAGAAGCCCTCCCATGGTTGCCCCCCAAGCACCAAGAATTCAGAGCATCACTGCCCCAGACAAAGGGTTCCATTTAGACCTTGTGGCTAATAATAGCCACTGATAGACCTCTGCTGGATGGGGACAGAGAGACAGACAGACAGACAGACAGACAGACAGCTTTTTCACTTACTCTTGCCCAATTCCCAGGCTTTATTTCTGGCCCTTGTTTCACCCAGCTGTTGTCCATGTAAGTCCCATAACTTCTCCCCCCCCCCCCCCCCAGCATAGGCTTTTTGGTGGCTAAAGAGGACCTTTGTCCTCCCCTTTTCGCCAGCAGAAAAGCTAGTTGGATCCATCCCTAACTTAAAATACCGGTTACTTGATGTACAAATGCTTTTAAAAATGCAGATTTTTACTGCCGGAGGGGGGGGGGGGGGACATGGTTGAAAGAAACAGAAAATTGGCATAAAAATGAGGAATCCCAACTTTTATTTGCAGAAGGGAAATGAGGATTGGGGGGACCCAAACAGCCACGACAAGACATTTTAAACAATCCCACTCCCAGACCTTCTACAGGCAACCTCTCCTTGTGATGTTTACCTCTTTGGAAGTGACAGTTTATTCCTTTGACAAAACCACAGTGGACAGACAGAAACAAGAAAGAGGGGGAGGGGGAGAGACAGAGAAGGAAAAGAGCTCGCAGACCCCAGCAGCTTACCCCAGCAGTTTACTCAGCAGCAACCTTGCACGCAGTAGAAAGAGCTTAGTCCCTCCTTAATCTCTGGGCGGGGCTCTCTTGCTGGCTCAGCTCTTAAAGGGGAAATTTCCCTTTTAAGAAGTTCAAGAGGCCAGCAGGGCAGGCTCTGAGGTTCCCCTGCTGGCAGCCATTTTGTCCCCCCGGTGGCCAATTTTGAAAAAGCGGGGGAAAGCTTTAAAAATCGGTGTTTCCCCCGCTCTACCGGGGGACTTGGCAGCCCTATTTCAACTGGGGAGCTGAGAAAACGCCACTTGGGACCTGGTAACAAAATACTATGGTTTGAAAGGGGGGTTGCTCCGGAAAGCAATGGCTGGGGACGGGAGGCAGCTGTTGCGGTCTGAACGCATACATTTGATCCATTTTTGAAGAGTGTTGAAGCTGGATCAAACGGCACGCCTGAACGCACCCATGGAGTGCCAAACACAATTCTTTTAGACAATGGTGCTACTTTTACTTCTGCAATTTTCCAAGACTTTGCAAATAAAAAAAAATCTCATTGGGGCTATCACAGTGGCATCACATAGACCCCAGGCAACTGGGTAAACAGAGCACATGGTACAGACTACAAAAGATGTACTTCCTCTTTAAGAGGCTATCCCAGTAGGCCTCAGAGCATGCAGGAGAATAGGAGGGACGCTGTGCTTCTCTTTTCAGTCTCTCTGCTAAGCAGCCTGCAGGAGTGCAGGGCCTACTAATAGTCAGCAGAATAGGGTTGCCAAGTGACTTACCTTTTTTTAGCAGGAGAGAGTTGGTCCCATTCCAGGACATTCATGTGTGTGCAGCGCGATAACGTCACCTGGAAGTGATGTCATCATGTTGGGTATGTCGCAGGCCGATGCTCTAGCAATCAGCCTGGAAACTCTATGATACCATAGAGTTTTTAGGCTGATTTTTAGAGTGTTGGCCGATGGCATGCCTGGCACAATGACATCACCTCCGGGTGACTTCATTGTGCCAGGCATGTTGGCCCAAGTTGGGTACTTTGGGGGCAGGGTTCTCCCCCACTAGCCTGATCCAGACTGGTGGATTGGGGGCCCTTTTGGCAGTTACTGCAGTTACTGCAGAACCAGGCCAGGACAACTCTGGCCTAGAGTTCTAGAAAGTGGTTAGTTAAATATTGTAATTCCTTATTCCAATAGCTAAGTTACCTGCCCTACAGTTACTGTTAATAAAGAGGTATTCAGTCAAATGGAACTGGGTGTTTGTTGTTTGCTCCACTATTCAAAAGTTTCAATTAGTATCATATTTATGCTCTGTTAGCATGATCATATCAATAAATTGTGGCACTGATACTGTACTCATGGATAAACATGAGAAGGGTGCCAGCATAATCATTTGGTGGTGCATCGTTTTTTTCTCTTTCCCACTTTATTATGTCTGCCAAGCCAGCTGAGGCATGACCCTCATAATGAGAAATTGTGTGTGTATGTGTGTGTGTGTGTTTTGGGGGGAATTAGCATTGAGTAATGCAAACCACAGTGCAGACTTTCCCATGAACTTTAGCCAGGCCAGCCAGAAATATTCCTACAGTAATTCTCAGCATCTAGAATCTTGCCTGGTCTCTCAGCTATTTAAAAGAAAGGTTAATAATGACTTTATTGTTGTCCTTTTCTCACAGTTCTAAAGCCCACCCAAGCACTGGGCTCTTTACCCACACAGAAAATAGGCTTTTAAACTTGTACCTGAAATCAGCTCACAGTGCCTCGCATAAAATGTAGTACTTCAAGGTTACCATTTGTGTGCAACACAACTTCATTACTAAAACAGATACTGCAAAGTTCATTTAGTTTGTCTCTCACTGGAAATATGAATAGAGATTTTAAAACAAACTAAAAATCCTACATCAGAATGAGCAGAGTATTACTAATGATTTCTTCAGAAGAAAATGTTTAATTTATCAAACTTTAACAGTTATTTGCATTCTGGAACTGACATTCTACTTTCCTGGAATTTAATGGATCAGAATTTTACCTCCATGTTTGTTTAATGACTTTAGTATGTTAAGTTGGCATCATATCTTTACTCAGTGATTTTCCATACTGTTATGGTAAATCCAAGGATTACTTGGAAATTCATCAGGGATTCCCTCAATGAGAATATTAATACCAACAGTCTAATTTACCTGAAGATCTATCACTTTTCCCTGCAAGGGGCACCTGCAAAAGAGAATCAGATGCTACATGCTCTGTTCACATAAATAAGAGTGAGGAGAGGACTAATGTAAAAGGTATTCTGTGTAAATGCTATTCATTCTGCAATATTCCTCAGAATTCCCACTAATGCAAATGCGAGCCTAGGGTAGGACCAGTTTGGTGTAATGGTGAAGAGCAGCGGACTCTAATCTGGAGAACCGGATTTGATTCCCCACTCCTCCACATGCAGCCGGCTGGGTGACCTTGGGCCAGTCACAGTTCTCTCAGAGCTGATCTCTCAAGAGCAGTTCTCTCAGACCTCTCTCAGCCCCACCTACCTCACAGGGTGTTTGTTGTGGGGAGAGGAAGGGAAGGAGATTATAAGTAGCTCTGGGTATAAATCTTCCTCCTCGTCCTTTGACCAAGCAGATCCAGACTGATCAGAGTATGGATAGATGCACTCATAGGAATCCTGTGTAAGCCACCTTGAGTTCTAAAATGGATCAAAGCTAAGATATAAATGTGATGAACAAAATATGGACAGTGCCCACTGAAGATTTAAAAAACCAAAACAAACAATAGCATGTGTCTTACCACTCTGTTCAGCAAACCTTCTTCCTACTTAAGTGGTGGTTCTGCTAGATTGGGAAAAGTCACCTTAGGTTGGAAGAACGCTCTAAACAGGCCTGTAGCTACCAATTGGGCCAATTGGGAAAAGTCACCTTAGGTTGGAAGAACGCTCTAAACAGGCCTGTAGCTACACTGGAGATTTTGGGGCCTGCCCCCTCCGACTTACCACCCAGTCCAGCCCCCCCATGGCTCAGCTCTGCCTCCCACATTTGAAAAATTAAATTATTTAAATTAGCAAGTGCCAAGTGCCCCCTGAGAAATTTAAATGCCCCCCCGACTTAGAAATTCCTGACTACGGGCCTGGCTCTAAACTCCATTGAGTGAAGTAGTAGGATACGTGCCATTCCCTTTATTAATACTGGGAAAATGTATTTAATAGGCTTCAGTCCACAGACAATTGTAAATAATTAAGATTCAGAGGTTTATGTGAAGTTATCATTGGTACTTCTGCAAGTGATTGTTAATTTTCCTAACATAAGCCTTGCTAGCGTTCTTGGTGTGGGGCACATGCATGTGTATGTCACCCTACATATTAATTACTCTCTTTATACAGCCTTACTATTATTAAAATTATTACTGCTTCACATTAACACTGTGTATTTCAATCTAGGCTTTTAAGACTATATATTTACATATTTTCTTCTTATACACCCTTCAGTGCTGTTGTAATTGTTCCTAGGCTGGACTCTTTCTTATTGCACATTTTAAAAATAGGGCTTTCTGGAAAGATTTATATAGAGGATGTGGTTGAGTTGCTCAAAGGGAGGTTTAATCTGGTAGCATTCCCACAGCATATTCTTTGGAGGTCCTGGTGGTTCTAACACTGAAGAGTCTGTTTGCTCAGTCAACAGTTGTGAGTGAGTGGAGTAAAAGGCAAATGCCCTCGGGAACCTAAGCCTATTCCCAGTCTTCAAGGCAACAGACTTGAATAAAATAATATAAAATACATTTCAGTTAAAAAGCAGACTGTGTCAGAGGACAGAATGTAAGTTGTAATGACTCCAGGGAAGCCAAATGTATCATTAGGGAGAAAAATGTGAAGTAAAAAAGCAATTGGTAGTGAAAATTATTATAGTGAAAATTATACAGTGACTTGGTTAAAATTACATGGTGAGCCAATGTTAAGGCTGAGTGATGAAATTTTTAAAACTTATCTTTAAAGGTCTGTGTCTAAGAACATCAGAACATAAGAAGAGCCCTGCTGGATTGGACTAATGGTCTATCTAGTCCAGCATCCTGTCTTACACAGTGACCAACCAGTTCCCTCAGTGGCTGTTGCTAGACAACCAAGCTTTGGTTTGTCAGTAAAAAGGCAAAGGCAGGAGGCCCTTTCCAGCCCTAATTTGGCCTTTGTGGGGAACACATTGGGGCCAGTCTTGACAAAGTTGCCAGCTCCAGGTTGGGAAATTCCTGGAGATTTTATGGTGGATTCTACTGAACCCAGATGGAAGAGGCCTCAGCTGAATAGAATGCCATAGAGTCCACCCTCCAAAGCAGTTATTTTCTCCTGGGAAACCATTGCCGCCAATCTCCAGGTGAGGACTGGTGATCACTCAGAATTAAAACTGCTCTCCAGATGGCAGATATCAGTTCCCCCTGGAGAAAACGGCTGCTTTGCAGAGTGAACTCTGTGTCATTATACCTTGCTGAGGTTGTTTCCCTCCTGCTTAAGTCCCCACTGCAGAGAAAGATTACTTTTCTTAGGTAGAGGCTGCAGGTAGGGGGGGAGATGGAAAGCTGAAGTCAGAGGGGCAGATAAAGGTAGGTTGATGGTTGGCTGGGAAGGAGATAGGGATGCCACCTCCAGGTTGGGAAATTCTTGGATATTTGAAGAGGGTGGGGTCAGAGCCTCTGAGAGGGGGCCCAGTAGGGCCATTTGGCACAGGCCTCACATTCGGGGGGGGGGGTTCAAATTTATATTTGGTGGGACCTTAGACAAGTACAATGCCATAGACTCTAGCCTCCAAACCAGCCATTTCCTCTCAGGGGACCATTGCTGCCAATTTCCAGGTGAGAGCTGGAGACCACTCAGAATTAAAATTGCTCTCTAGATGGCAGAAATCATTTTCCCTGGAGAAAATAATGGACTCTGTGTCATTATACCTTGCTGAGATGGCCACCCCATGACAGCCAGTGTGACATAGCAGTGCTTCAGAGCAGGGTCTGCCAGACTCAAGTTCTGGCACCAACTCCTGGAGCTGAGCTCCCCCGAGCTCCTGCTCAAAATGACCCCTGATTTTAAGCATTATGTTCCTCAGGATTTCATTGTAGAATTGCAATCTAAAATAACTTTAGAATGTAATCTCAGATTTTGGTAATCCTAAAAAGTACAATGTGTTGGAAAATGTCAGTCTTTTTTGTGTACAAACCTTGGAGCTTCACCAAGTAGCACCAATCCATCTCAGCTCTGTGTCGGCTTTTTACTATCAAAGGTAGAGGCAGAGATACCTGAATTCCTGGCCTTGACCAGCAGAGACTGAATATGCCAAATCCCAGAGTAGAATGATGGCCCCGGGAGTAGCAAAAGTGTTCTGTGACTGGAATGACAACTCCTGAGAGTAAGAGGGTTCTGGGGCTGGAATGTTCTGGGGCTGGAATGACAGGTCCAAGGATAAAATGATGGCCCCTGTGATTGAAATCAGTACTCTGTACCTGAAATAACAATCTTTAGAATGGATTTCCTTTGCACTGATTTCAGTCACAGGGGCTGTCATCCCACTCTGGGTCATGTCATTCCAGTCCCAGAACACTTCTGCTACCCCCCAAGAGCTGTTATTCAAGGTACAGCAAATACACCAAGATCCTCCCAAGTGCACAGGAGCAAAGGCTTTGTGTAGACAGCATACTGTGAGGGGAAAGCTGGGGAGAAGGGAGGAAGGAGATAGGTAGGTCATGGTACAGGGGAGTAGGGAAGGAGGCAACACCTCCCATGCCTTCAGCCGATTCCTCCAGACTCCCTCTTCACTAGCAAGAAGCCACCACCAGGAGTGGACCTGTCAGCAGGTCTCATTGGTCAGCAACTGACCACCTAAGCACGCCTATGCTTGCCTCATCAGTTAATGCTATTATTATATTGTAATAATTGAACATTTGTTTTTCTCTAAGGTGTAACTATTTATTGTTGAATGTTTATGCATGTATTTGTTTATTTTTGTGTTACAGTTATATTAGATATAGTAGTTAAGGTTATAGCCCACGGGGCTAGTTTACTCAAGTTACTGTATGCACTACACTTATATGCATGCTTTAATATTGTTGTACAAATGATGAGAGTTTCTAATAAAAAAATATAATTTTTTTAAAGTACTTGAAAGTTGGTGGTTTATCTGGTCACTTATTGTGTTTTCAAGAGAAAAATTTGAGCCTTTTTCATTTCTGCAGTCAATGCATCAATGGGGCAGTAAAGTATGGTAGCAGGCTTACCTCCAACTTACATTCATTCTTAACTAGGAATAAGGCCTATTATGGAAATAAATACAACGGGCTCTAGAAAGAGACTCTGAGAGAGTACCCCGGCCTTGGGCACTCAGTGTCAATTTGCTGTGGTGACCTCAGCAGGGTATAATGGCACAGAGTCCACCATTTTCTCTAGGGGAAGATCTCTACCATCTGAAGAGCAGTTGTGATTCGGCGTAATCCCCATCCCTCCCCTGGAGATTGGCAACAATGGTTCCCCATGAGGGAATGGGTGGCTTGAAGGGTGGAGTCTATGGCATCGAACCTGTCTGAGGTCCCACCCCTGCTAAAACCTCACTCTGTCCAGGGTCCACCCCTCAAATTTCCAGGAATTTCCCAACCTGGAGATGGCAACCCTACCTCCCAGCCAACTGTCAATGTATCGCTATTTGCCCCCTGGCTTCTGCTTTCTCTCTCCTCCCCGCTCCCCCCTAGAGAACAGTTGTAATTCTGAGTGATCTCCAGTCCCCATCTGTAGATTGGCAACAATGGTTCCCCATGAGGGACTCGCTAGCTTGGAAGGTGGAGTCTATGGCATTGTACCTGTCTGAGGTCACACCCCTCCTCAAACCTCACCATCTCCAGGCTCCATCCCTCAAATCTTCAGGAATTTTCCACTTGGAGTTGGCAACCCTATCTCCTTCCCAGCCAATCATCAACCTCACTCTTCAACCTTCCCTTCCCCCCCCACAGCCTCCACTGTGCTCTGAAGCCCTGACTGCTATGTCACATTGGTTGTCATAAGGGGTCCATCTCGCAGGGTATAAGGACATAGAGTCCACCATTTTCTCCAGGGGAACTGATCTCTGCCATCTGGAGTGCACTTGTAATTCTGAGTGATCTCCAGTCCTCCCCTGGAGATTGACAACCATAATTCCCCTGGTGGAAAAGTAGTCTTTCTCTGCAATGGGGACCAAAGCAGCTGACATCATTCTCCTCTCCCCCTTTTGACTTGCACAACAACCCTGTGAGGTAGGTTAGGCTTAAAGTCTATGACTGGCCCCAAATTACCCACTCAGCAGGAACCTGGGTCTAGCAGATCCTGCCCTGAAGCACGTACTGCTACGCCTAAGGTACCCAACCTCCAGGTGGAGCCTGAAGATCACCAGGTATCACAATTGAACTCCAGACAAGATTCCCCCCCCCCCCGGAGATAATGACTGCTTTGGAGGGTGGCCTCTATGGCACTCTGTTCAGCTGGCCCCAATGAGTTTTCTCCCAGAGGCCAACATAGGTGTGGAAAGGGGCTTTCAGAGAAGCAAGCTTGGTTGCCTAGCAATGGGCACTGAGGGGACCGTATTAGTGCCAGTTCCCTAAAGGAACATATTGGCCCTTTCACACAGAAACGTGCCTCTCCTGTTGGGGAAGTGTTCCTGAGCCAGTTTACCCTGAAACCTCCTTCCAAGCATTCTTTGTACCAGTCCTGAAGCACTATGGGGTGTTGTGTGAAATGCCCCCTGTTTCTGACAGTTTATTCTGGGCACGGTGGCAGTGTGTGGGGGAGGGGGGTTATGGTGAAAATCCATTGTCTTTTAACTGACAGAAGCAGGCCACTGAGGGGACAGTTAGACCCACCTGGCAGTGGGAGGAGGAGAAGAGTGGATCCTTCCCCTTCGCTGGCTCCCTCCAGACTGAGGCCGGGACGCTGGCTGGTGGCTCTGTGGGCAGGACTGAGGCAAAGGAGGACGAGAATGCAGCCAGTGGCCAGGGTCCCCCTTTTGAGTGACAGTCCATCCAGCCTACTGATTTTGGCGCCCCATGGAATCTTGCCCCTTGGAATCTTAAAACGGTTTTATATAATAGGTAAGATAGGTCTGCAGAGATCCTAGGCACTTACAAGTGAGCACACATAGATCTTTATCCATGCACTCAGGAATCCTGTAAAAAATCAGTCTCCTAGAACACACAGAGAGACCTATACACATTCTCTTTTACACGCAGATAGATCAAGATGGGTAGCCATGTTAGTCTGTCTGTAGCCAGGACCGGCTCTCCCACTAGGCCAACAAGGCGACTGTCTAGAGCGGAGACCCCAGAGGGGTGCAGAACTGCCTATGGGCACACCCCACCTCACCTGCTTACCGCCTGGCTACTAGCCGGATTGGAAGGGAGAGGGAGTTGGGGAGAGGGAGTTGGGGCCAGCGCTGCTTCTTGGGTGCCCTTCCTGCTGCTGCGCCTGCTGGTGGCAGCAGCTTTGGCAGTGGACACCCCCCCATCGCCCACATCTCACCCCTCTGACCTCCTTTTTTTGCAGTATTTTTTATTTTATTATTATTTGTTTAATCTGTTACATCAAATATTCATTAATTTTTACAATTTCATCCCTTCCTTCCCTCCCTCCTTCCCTCCCTCCCTCTCTTTTATTCGTAGTCTTTCCCCCCCAGCCAAGGGCACAAAGTCTTAATCTTCCACTGAATGTCCTTCCTTCCTTCAGCCAGTATCCAATCTAGGTAGGTCTTCCATCTGGTCTTAATTTCCGTGGATTTTTCTTCCCATGATATTCCGTTATTGATTGATGCCACAATATCTGACTGTACAAAATCAAACAGATAGTTGTGCCAGATTTCTATTGACCATTTACTTTTGTCTTTCCACCCCAGAGCAATGACTGCCTTTCCCGCCAGTATCCTAGCTTTAATTAGATTTTGATTAGTCCTATTCAATAATGGGCTACCCATTGTACTTAACAACATTAGGTTAAAGTCTATAGTTAATGTTATATTGCATACTTTTCTAACATTTTCAATAATTTCCCCCCAAAATTTCTTTACTTCTACACATTCCCACCACATGTGTGCATACCAACCCTTGAGATGTTTACAGTGCCAGCACAGGGAGCTCAATCCTGGAAACATATTAGCTAGTTGTGCAGGTGTCTTGTACCATTTTGTAAGGAATTTATATTCAAGTTCTTTAAATCTGGTTACTTTAATCTCTTCTATTCCTTTCATAATTTTTTCTGCCATCCTCTCTGAAATCTGGCCTTTGTAGCACCATCTCTTTTGTAAGTATTCTATTATTTTGTTTTTATTTGTTATCATCCTTCTATATATTTTTCCTACCAGTCCCTTTTTTTGCTTGGCCATTTCTTTATATATTTCTTCCATTGGTGCGTCTGTCCAGAGATCATCCTTTTCGCTGATCTTTTTAAATGACTTATATAGCCCTGCTATTTTTAACCAATACTGTTTACCTACCTCTTCTGTTATTTCCTGTAGGGGTTTTAGATTTCCGCCTCTAAACATATCACCCACTCTATAGTATCCTTTATTTTTTAGCAATTCCCACCATTTAATTTCTTGTACATCCTTATTAATAGTTTCGAGGGGTGCCCATCTCGAGACTTTCCCTAACTAATAAGGATGCCATTTCCTTCAAGTTTCTAATGATGCTCTTCTAGGGCCTATTGTTAGTTTTAAATCTTTTGTCGTTACCATAGAAAAAATGCCAAATCTACCTATGCCGCTGTTAATTTCGTTCTCAAAATTCACCCATTTCTGTGCTTTTTCTTCGTCTATTTCTAATGTTGATTTTAGTTGAAAGGCTTCATAATAGTTGTTTAAATCCGGGATTCCCCACCCTAATTCTGACTTGTGACTCTTATGGAACGTACATTTTTTTACTATTAAATATCCACTCTTTTAAAACTCTGTTCCATTGTGCAATTTGTTTTTTCTTCAATCCTAGAGGCAGCGTTTGGAATAGGTACGTTAACTTTGGTACCCAGAACATTTTAACATTTCTTATTCTAGATGATATCCCTAGTGTTTATGTTTCCATCTTTTCATATCCCTCTCTATTTTTTCCCATGTTTTTCCATAATTGTCCTTTATCATTTTATCAATTTTTTTTGCAAAACTATACCTAAATATTTAAGTTTCTTAAAACCCAGTCCTATGTTCGTGATCCTATTTATCTCCTGCCTTTCTTCTCTATTAACATTAAGGTATAAGATTTCTGATTTTGCCATGTTAACTCCTAGCCCTGAACAAAGTCTTCTAGAATGATCGTAACCTCTGATTCCTTCCTTAGCGTTTGTCATGATTACTATGATGTCATCAGCAAATAGGTTAAGCTTCATTTTTTCCTTGCCTATCTTATATCCTTCTATTCTTCCTGAATTTCTAATCTGTTCTGCTAATTGTTCTATTGCTATTATGAATATAAGTGGTGATAGTGGGCAGCCTTGTCTTACTCCTCCTTGTATGGGAAATACCTGTGAGTGTTCACTGTTTACTCTTACTTTCGCATTCCCTCCTTTGTAAATCTCCTGAATTGCTTGTAAAAACCCATTCTCTATCCCTGTTTTCTTCATTATTTGCCATAGGTAGTCATGTGAGAGAGTATCAAAAGCTTTATACACATCCAATTTTAGTAATCCTATTTTCTTTTGTTGACCCTGGTATAGGACCTTTAAAATATTTCTAATGGGGTATGCAATATTTCTGCCTTTAATGAACCCATATTGGTCCTCTTTTATAATTGTCGGGATGACTTTCTTTAGTCTATTTGCCAAAATTTTAGCAAAGATCTTGTAGTCTTGGTTTAGGAGACTTATAGGTCTATATGAACCTACTTCTTCTGGATCCTTCTGAGGTTTTAGAATTAATATTATTTCTGTTTCCTTGCATATATCGGGGGCCTTCTTCCCTTCCAAAACTTCATTAAATACTGCCTGCAGTTCGGGTGTTATAATCTGTATCATTTTTTTATAGAATTCACTTGTAAAGCCATCTAGCCCTGGTGATTTGCCTTTTTAAAGTTCTTTTATTACACCCCTTATTTCCTGAATTGTAATCTCGCCCTCTAGTGCCTCTTTCCCTTCTTTCTCCAAGGGTAAACTAGTTGCCTCCTGAGCCTCCATTGTGGTCTTTTTCTTGTATACATTTTTATAAAAATTCTCGAAGGCCTTAATAATTTCCTTAGGACTTTGTGTTGTGTTATTATTAAATTTTATACTCCTAACTGTCTGTTTTGCTTTTTTAGTCTTCAGATAATTTGCCAGTCTTTTCGCTGTGTTAATGTTATTCCTCTGGAAGTCATTCCTTACCATTGTTTCCTTTTTTCCAAATTGTTGCTGTATCTAATGCTTCCAGTTGTTTTTGTATCTCTTTGATTTTGTTCTGTAGAGTTAGGCTATACTTTCCCACTATTTCCCTTTGTAACTTCCCTAGTTCCTGGATTTTGGATTGTCTTTTTTTATACCAGTCTCTTTTTATGCTCTTTTCTTTCTTCATACAATGGCCCCTTATTACCACTTTAGCAGCGTCCCATAATATATTAGTGGGCACCGTTCCTCTGCTTTCCTTAAAGTATAGTTTTATCTGTGTCATCATATGTTCCCTGTCCTCTTCTTTTGCCATTATTGAATTATTTTATCTCCAGGGTCTGTTTGCCCTGTGGCATGGTCGGATATCCAGATTGGAAAGGTTGTGATCTCTTTTACAGACATATTATTATTTTTTCCAGGATTATATAATCTATACAAGATGCCATTTTATGCCTATTAGAAATATGTGTAGGTCTAGGTTTTGTATTTATAAACTCATGCGCTACCTTCAGGCCCCAATCTCCTAGCTTAATGCTTTTGTTCTTTGTTATGTCAACATTTAGATCTCCTGCTATAATTAATTCTCCCTCTAAGAACTATTGGGTCTTCTTAAAGACCTTAGTTAGAAATTTCGTTTGCTTTTTATAAGGTGCATATATATTCACTATAGTGACTTGTATACCTTCCAGTTTAAACTTAACTAATAAGAATCTACCCTCCTTTTCTACTAGCTTTACGATATCATTCACTTTAAGGTTCTTATGAATCAGGATTGCCACACCCCTGGCTTTGGTATTCCCTCTTGCTTCTGCTAAAACTTGCCACTTCGGATCATTTATTAGTGGTTTTCTGTCTTTCTTTTTTGTGTGTGTCTCCTGTAGACACAGCAGATCTATCCTTTGCTCCCTAGCCATTTTAGATACTCTGAATCTCTTAAGATTTGAGGTTAAGCCATTTACATTCAGTGAAAGCACTCTTAAGGGTCTATCCATTTTCTTTATTTTTTTTTATTCTTAGTTCTCCCTGGCTGCGGGTACTTTGCTTTATTTGTTCAAAGAAACCCTCCCCACCCTCCCTTCCCCTGTGGTTGAGACTGCAGTTTGGATGAAGGCATCATCCCGTCTTCCCACCTGCCAGAGTGTAGGCACCCCAAACCTCCCCATCCTTCTTATTCTTAAAGTTAGCTCATTATACTTTTGTATACTTCCCTTTATATGTTGTCTGTCCACCGCCTTTTGTCTTGTCTAGTTGAAGCCCCTTCTCCCGGGTCATCTGCATCCTCCATAGCTTCTTTCTCACTCTGGACACTTAGGTCTTCTTTGATGATACCCAGTTGCCTGAAGAGTTCTCTTGCTTCCTTGGGGTTTCTTGCTATCAACCTCCTGCCTTCTTTAAATATTATAATTGAAGCTGGATACCCCTATGAGAATTGGACATTGTTATCAAATAGTTTTTGCCCAAAGGGTCTCATTTGGCTTTTCTTCTTAATGGTTTCTTGGCAAAAATCCTCTCTCACCCAGACCCTTTTCCCTCTAAAGGACAGGTCCTTCTTTTTTTTCAAAGTCTTAAATACTTCTTGCTGAAGCTTTTCTCTTGTGAATTTAATCATGGTGTCCCATGGGGCTCCTCCTTCCTTCCTCCTTTGCAGTCTATGGGCTCTTTCAATGTCTTGAGGCTGCAGTTTAACTCCATTGTCTTCTACCCATTTTTTAAGTGAACCTTCTAGCAATTTATTATTTATCTCTTCTGAGACACCAGAGATTTGCCCTTCTGTTCTGGTCTGATAGCTCAGTGAGCTGGGTAGATAACTGTTCTATCTTTTGTTTGTTATTCGTTGCCAAGTCATTAGCAGCCTTTGCTATTTGCTTTGTTTCTTTAAGTTCAGTAGCAATTTCTGTAACCGCGTCTTTAACTGTCCTAATTTCAGCTTTTATCTGTTCCTGAGATTTTAACATCATATTCTGGAATACAGATAATTGCTCTGAGAGCTCTTTTATAGTTTTAGTCATTGCTCTCTATCTGCTGGAGCATCAGATAAGGGCTGTAAATTTGGCCTGGGCATTGTCTCCTACACAGAGTAATAAATAAATGCTATCTTACCCTCTGAAGTCTCAAAGAGGGATCTCTGTGTTCTTCAAAGGTTTGTTCGTTGATTCCTTCTTTTTGTTAACCTTGCAGGTGAACTAATTACCTTCTTTTTGAGCTTTTAAGATAATATTTCAAAGGGGAGGTCAGGCAAAACAACCGGCTTCCTCAGCGCATGCATACACTCTCCCGCCCCTCTGACCTCCTGTGTGAGTCATCCAAGCATAGGGGGTAGGAACCTCCTCCTCCTCTTGAGGTCTGTGAAGTATCCTGTGTGGGGGGCATGTCAAGGCGAAGGGCCATGCTTCTGGTCAGGCAGGAGGTGTGGCTTGTTGGTGCTGCTCCCCTGTCCAAGCGGCCAGCTTTGGAGGCAGGCAGCCCAAGGGGGTCAAGGCCAGGTGGGGAGGAGGAGGTGGATGGCTTTTGACCACAGCCCAGCAGCTGCTGCCCGTGCACCACTGCCCCGACATGCGCTGGTGGGTTGGATCACTCTGCGCCATGCAGCCGCCTGTGCTCTGTCGGGAGGATTGGGGTTGGCTAGCAGTGCAAACATCAAGCCAAGTCCATGCAATGCAGGGTGAGCAGGGGAGACTCCCTCCCAGGGAGGCAGTCAGCAGACCTGGGGCAGTTCAGAGACCATGCACAGTCCCTGGCCGGTGCAGTTGGCAAAGCTGGCTTTAAGAAAGTGGTGGGGGATGAGCGATCCAGGGGAAGAACGCAATATGCACACACACACACACACCAACTGCCAGGGACTGGCAGCTCACCACTTTCCTGATGGGGAGGAGGACACTCGCTTGGGCTCTGGTTTTTGCATTGTTGGCCTCATCATTTTACCCCACAATTATGGGATTTTGCTCCCCCCCATTTTCATTGTCTCTAAAGAGCAGCTCCTCTATGTTACAACCACGTTTTTTAAAAGCTGGGTTAATATGAGCAAACTGATTTATGCAGCAGCCAAATCGCTCGCTCACAACTTCAATGCCAATAGCTCACAGGACTCCACAGCTTAGAGGGAGCATTGGCTGGTGGTCAAAAGGATGGTGCTTCCCCCCCATGGTAGGGTTGCCAACCTCCACATGGTGCCTGGAGATGTCCCTGAATTATTGCAACTGATCTCCCATTTCTCCTGGTTAAAATGGCTGCTTTTATGTTCTATGTCCTGATGCCCTGCTGAGATCCCTCCCCTCCCCAAGCCCTGCCATCCACAGGCTTCGCCATAGAAATCTCCAGGTCTTTCCCCAAGGAGAAGTTGGCAACCTTCTTCTGGTGGGGAGGGAATATCCAGTGCTCTGCTCAAAGGCATCCCTTCAGCTGCTGCAAGGAGCAGGCCAAGTTGGGGGCGCCAGAAGGTATCCTCGCCTAGTGTGCAAAAAAAACCTGGGGCGGCCCTGATTGAAGCAGTAGAAGAGAGCAAGAGTCCAGTTGTTAAAGACTAACAAAATATATTGCAGGGTATGAGTCACTGCTCACTTCTTTTGTGAGTCACTGCTCACTTCTTTAAGGTGCTACTGGACTCTTGCTCTCTTTTACACATACATAATCTATATAAACCTTTTAAAACAAAAATGTAAAAGATGGGGGGGGGGGTTTCCATGAGGACCACTGTTTAATGCAGAATAAATCACAAACAATATAATAGCCCAACAGGGTCTATATGTATAATAAACAACCCACCAGGGTCTACAAGCAAAACATATAAGTCTTAGGCTCCTAATAGTGAGAATTTATATGAATAATTAATGGTGGCATCTTTCTTACAGAATAATCATCTTTGAATATAATAGAAATTGGATTTCTTGTTCTGAAGAGATTGTAAGTATATATATGATGCATTGTTGATAAAAGGAGGTAAGTAATTGTATTTGGAGTAACACATTTGTATTTGGAGTAGTGATATGTATGTTCTATATTCAGCAAGCTGAAGAAGCTCCTGACGAAACAAAGGATCAAAGCCGGCATCTTCGTCCTTCGTCTGAAGATGATGTGTCTTTATTTGATTATACTCTGTACCAGAGAGACTTATATGTTTTGCTTGTAGACCCTGGAGGGTTGTTTATTATACATATAGACCTTGTTGGGCTATTATATTGTTTGTGATTTATTCTGCGTTAAACAGTGACTTTCCCTTTGTTTATACATTACTGTGGTTTTCGCTGTATTGTGTATTCTGGTTCCATGATGATTCCACATGCCTTCAACTTATATGCATTTAGTAGGGATGTGTGCTAGCACCGAAATCTGGATTCAGAATTCGGATTCAGAATTTAGAAAATCTGGAATATCTAAATATCCAGAACTCCACTAAAGTAAATGGAAATAGCCATTTTCCAGTTAATACACAGAGACAAGGAAAAGAACTTTTTACAATGTTTTCCTCAGCCCTCTGACCCTTTCCAAGCACCTGTGACAATTTCAAAAAGTTGAGAAGATGTGGAAAGGGCATGCAGCAGCAACACTATTGTCAGTCAGCATTGCCAGGCATTAGGTAATGCCCGGAATCTAGTAATGAACCTTGAACAGGGCAGCATTGGGCATGGCTTAGTGGATCCCCTACTGATCTGCAATCTAGTTGATCTGTTTTATTCCTAATATACAGTAAGGGGTAGAGAGGGAATCAAAGGTAGGTTTAAGTGCTTAGAAAGAGACACATAAAAGGCTGTTCAGCGGTCTGCAGAGGAATTATATAAGCAGCTATGTCCATTGGAAAGGATCTTTTAGGCTGCAGTCAGATGTGTCTCCAACTTTGAAGCTGATGCCTGATGGATCTAAAATGCACGATTAGACAGCAACATCTGTCTAATCTGAAAAGTTCTGCAGTTATCACCACCCTGCCCTGGCCTGCCCCTGAAATGGAGTAAAAAGACACCTGGGAAACTCCAGTCCTAATGCTTACTGATAGGCCATGGACAGTGTTTCCTAGTCTGATCACTCAAGTGTGCTCTCAGGCCATCGGGATGGTTTGCTCATTCCATCCCAACTAGGTGCCATTTTTTTTGGTCACTTAGCAATATGTGCATAACTGCATAATTATCCCCATCTCTAGGCCAGCTTTGAAAGCAAGCAGGAAAGGGAGTGATCTTTGTCAGGTGACCACGGCTCACTATGAACCAAGGGGATCACACTGCTCCATGGAAGGACTGGTGAGTGGTCAAAGAGGAGAATCACCTCCCAGAAGTTGGAAGACACATGTGCAAAAAACTGCAGCCTCATTTATATGCATACACAAAAGCAGGCAAAAAAAGCACACCCTCATCCTTCTGTGCCATCTGATCATGCAGTGATGGACTGATCCTGCAGCAAAACAGAATATACTTGGATGTCTGATCAAGCAACTCCATTCCAAAAACCAATAGATGAAATAGGAGCGCTTCCAAACTGCATCAAATGACACGTCTGACTGCAACCCTGGTTTTTGTGCCTACTTTAGTATTTTCTAAATATAGACAGACAGACCAATGTTGATCAACACTGGCCTGGCAACTAGCCTCCATAATACATAGAGTTGCCAACTCTGGGTTGGGAAATAACTGGAGATTTTGGGGGTGGAGCCTGAGGAGGGCTGGATTTGGGGACGGGAGGGACTTCATTGTGGTATAATGCCATACAGTCCACCTTCCAAAGGAGCCATTTTCTCCAGGTAAACTGATCTTTGTCATCTGTAGATCAGTTGTAATAGGAGGAGATCTCCAGCCACTATCTGGAGGCTGGCAAACCTAGGTCTTTATAAAAATAATCTAACATAGAGTCCCCCCCCCCAATGTGTGCTTGCCAGTTGCCTAAGTAAACTATCTGGGCACATGTTCACTTTAAAAACCAGTAGGTGTTAAAACCCTATTCCAACTAGGACAAAACATTCACTGATTTTTGCCCTGCACTTTAATTCATTATGTAGAAAGAAATGTCATGACTTTTCACTCATGGTCTGATTATATTTGTTTAGCAAAGTTGCATGTTTTGTAGATATGCACACCTGCAGGTTAATGACTGTCTAGAGAGCAACATTTTAGACTGGTTGGAATTTCATGTAAAACAGCAGAGTGCCCTGCCTCCAAGATACACATGCTAAGCTTGAAAAAGTGGCTGTAAATGTTCTGAAAAGAAACTGTAGAACTATTTTCTCTTTCCCTCTTTTCTTCTAAATGTTTCCGTCTGCAGCTCAGTGGCAAATATCTGAAACGCTGCTTGTAAAATTCTTATGAAAATGCTAACACTTGACAGGCATGGTCGTCGAAAGGACTGGTAGAGGTATCATAAAATTTCCAAAGCCCTGCTGCGACCCAGTTCAAATGCCTATACATAATACGTGGTATTGCTTTTCATAGACCACACCATTTCAAACAGGGGGTGGAAGATCATGTTCAGCAATGCTCACCAAAGTACTAATATTCCATATACCTGAAACACTAAGAAATCAGGTTTTTATATAGTCTTCTTTTCAATATGAAACTTTCAACATATATGAATTTTCTTTATTTGTGTAGCATTCAAACATGTGAAGACTGTAGTAGTAGGGTCCCAGGAAATCTGCACAATGATTCTAACAGTCCTAACTCCACAACTATATGTGGATTTGATGCTCTCAGTTGGGATCTCAACAGGGACCTAGGAGGGTTAGTTTACCAGAAAAAGTAATTGTTGCTCTATTGTTGTTGTTGTTATATTTTGTGAGTACTCTCTCTCTGTCTCTCTCTGTGTGTGTGTGTGTGTGTGTATGACTGAAAGTCATAGTTGACTTCTGGTAACCACTAGCGGGGCTTGGATGTTTTAGAGAGGTGGCTTACTATTGCCTGCCTCTGTGTCCCAGCCCTAGTATTCCTTGGAGATCTCCCTTCCAAGTGCTTGCCAGGGTTGGCCCTGCTTAGCTTCTGAGATCTGATGAGATCGGGTGTGCCTGGGCTATTCAGGTCAGGGCCATTATTTATTTATTGTATGACAGAGTTACACACAGAAAGCATATAATAATACAAAACATGTAACCAAGTAGATACAACAGTTATGCAGACAGATTGGGCAATCCCCCTAAATAAGGAAAAAGTAAAGGTTTCCCTTGCTTGAAAGCCAGTCGAATACGACGCTTGGGATGTGGTGCTCATCTCCATTTCCAAGCCGAAGAGCCAGCACTGTCCAAAGACATTTCCATGGTTATGTAGCTGGCATGACCAGACACTGAGGTGCACGGAACGCTGTTACCTTCCCACTGAAGCTGTACCTATTTATCTACTTGCAATTTCTTGCTTTCGAACTGCTAGGTTGGCAGGAGCTGGGGCCAGAGATGGGAGCTCACTCGGTCATGCAGCACTCAGGTCTCAAACTGCTGAACTACTGACCTTCCAGTCTGCAGTTCAGTGTCTTACCACTTGAGCAACTGCAGCCTCCTAAATACCAACATCTAAATTTTCAATCCACTCAGTCACAGCTGGGGAGAGTACAAAGAGTTCTGCCACATCTCTCTGGAAAGCATAACACTCACATTCACAAATAGTTTGGCGGGCTGCACCACAATCACATTCAGTTCCTAGAATTTTGCCCCATCTAAACAGGTCTGCACAACTGCCCAAACCTGCTCATATTCCATTAGCCATCTTCCATTCTTTATGTGGCAAGTCAAATCCTGCAGGCCTTTTTTGGGTGTTTATCAGATTATGGAAATCAGGTGGAACTGATTTCATCCATGTTTGCAGCTATTCATTTGTGATTGTAGGATTTGTGCAGATCTTATTGCCAGGTGTCAGGACTTTAGTCTGGATAGGCCTGCGTCAGCCATGTCTTTGTGGATGGGCAACTCTCTCTTTTCAATTATCTTTCTGTATTCATGAAGAAGAGCATCTTGCCTTCGGAGACATGGGGGAGCAATATGGCACAATGCAGGTAGCCAATAGGTAACAGTGGGTTTAATACATCATGGTTTTTATTGTTCTCATTGTTGTATTGAGTTGGACATCAAGTTTGTGGACATGTTGAGCCACACTGAAACATCATATTCCGCAATACTGTACACCAGCTCCAAAGCTGAGCATATAAGTGTTGTAGCAGACATACCCCAAGTTGTACCACATAATTTGAAGGCACTCAGGCCCAAGCAAGAGCGGGGGGGGGGGGAGGGAGAAGCGCCCCTCCCTCCATCCTTCCCTTCCTTCCTTCTCTCTCTCTCTCTCCCCCCCACCTACCTACCTTCCTGTTCCTTCCTTCCTTCCTTCTCTCTCTCCCCCCACCTACCTACCTTCCTGTTCCTTCCTTTCCCCCTTCCTTCCTTCCTTCCTTCTCTCTCTCCCCCCCCACCTACCTACCTTCCTGTTCCTTCCTTTCCCCCTTCCTTCCTTCCTTCCTTCCTTCCTTCCTTCCTTCCTTCCTTCCTTCCTTCCCTCCTTCCTTCCTTCCTTCCTTTCTTCTCTCTCTCTCTCCCCCCACTTACCTACCTACCTTCCTGTTCCTTCTTTTCCCCCTTCCTTCCCCTCTCCCTTCCTTCCTTCCTTTCCTTCCTTCCTCCCTCTCTCCCCCCTTCCTTCCTTCCTTTCTTCTCTCTCTCCCCCCCACCTACCTACCTACCTTACTGTTCCTTTCTTTCTTTCTTCCTTCCTCCCTCCCTCCCTCCCTCCCTCCTTTCTTTCTTTCTTTCTTTCTTTCTTTCTTTCTTTCTTTCTTTCTTTCTTTCTTTCTTTCTTTCTTTCTTTCTTTCCTCTCTCCCCAACCTACCTACCTACCTACCTTCTTTCCTGTTCCTTTCCTTTCCTTGCCTTGCCTTGCCTTGCCTTGCCTTCCTTCCTTCCTTCCTTCCCTCCCTCCCTCTCCCTGCCTCCCTCCCCCTCCCTGCCTTCTGACACACTGCCCATGATGTCAGGGATGTGTGGCCTTTTGACACTTCCGGTGACGTCAGGAGGTGTGGCATATGCAAATAAGTTATGCTAATGAGCTCCTGCACCTCTTTTTTTACGAAAGGACCCCTGATTCTATTATTACTTTTGTCGAAAATATTTGCAGAGGTAATTTCTCATCACCTGTTTCTAAAAGGCTAAGGCAAATTTCTCCCAAATACAGAGTTACCCAATACTCATCCATGAGGCTCCTTTGACCCTCAGCTTTGCCTTATGGAGGGTCTCAGGATATTGCTGGGAGGAGGGGAATGTGATGAAAGATTCACATCTGCAAGAGACTACTGCTTCTGGTTCATAGAGTCTGACCAGGGTGATTCATGTTATAATACACTCTGGTGAGATCAGTGTAATGAGCTTTATGTGGATTTGTATTTAAAAACTGTGTGTAAACTTCAGTTGGTCCAAAATGCAGCAGCCAGGCTATTGCGGATAACCCCTGTGATGAAAGATCTGCAGTGACTACTCATCTATTTCAAAACACAATTCAAAATTACCTTTAAGGCCCTAAATGGCTTGGGGGCAGGTTACATGAAGGACCAGCTCCTTCTGTACTATCCAGCCCAGCAGTTAAGATGCTCTTCCCATCTTCCCTGCTCTCTGTGCCCCAACCAGCAGATGGGTGGAAACAAGAGAAAAGGTTTTTCAGTGATAGAATCTTGACTTTGAAATGCTCCATCTCTTAAAGTTCACTTGTAACCTACCTTACTGTCCTCTAAATGTCCTCTAAATGTCAGCCTAAAACATTTCTTTTAGCCAGACTTTCATCTGATTTTGTTACATTTTTATGGTCCGCTTGTAGCCTGAGGACTGTTTTGTGAGCATCATTTTAGGTTTCTGAATGTTATTTGATGCTGTTTTTATGTCCCTAAATTATTTTTACAGCATGTTTTACTATTGATAATTCTTTTTTAAAAAATTTTTGATTGCTTTTACTGAGCTGGCTTCAGCAGGACTCTGGAGTGGTGGTATCTAAATTTTCCAAAGAAAACACATAACCCCTTGTGCACAAGAGTATAGATTAATCTTGAAATTCATCACAAGTAGGAGTGAGTGTAATCACAGCACATCTTATTTGTAATGTTTCATTTAAAATCTGTTTTTATAGAACTTCTGTTGATTTAACTCAACTATTTCCTTTTTATGTAAAGAAATAATGTGTCATCTATGAATTAGTTAAGCTGCTTAAACATATCCCGGAACCACCTTTAAAATGTCACTTCTTAAATTATGATTGAGTTTAAATGGTTACTAATCCAACATTGGAACAGCCTTGGATGTAGAATATTGCTTTTATAAATACAGACTGGAAATTTAATAACAGAGTTTAAAATGGGTAGAACCCAGAAAACCCCACTTGTAAGGTACATTAACATTTATATATAAAGTGCACTCTACAATGGATATGTTTTCCTGATTTACTTGTATATTTTGGCAACACTGCATTATTTCAGAGCATGATTAAACAACCATAAAAGCTAAAAATAAAAACAAAAAAACATCTGCAAACACTTTTATTATGGAAATTCTTTTGCAAAACAACATTTTAGGATAACATACACATTTAATTTTATAAAACACCAGTGTTCAAAATGGAGCCACATATCCAGAATTCTTTATAATAATTTTTTTTTATCCCGTGGCAGTAAATGACATTATTTTTGTTTATTTAAACAGCTGTTTCTCAGTCTTGTTATTTCAGAAGTAAAACTAATATTAAGACTTTCTTCAGAAAAAAAGCTAATTGATCTTCATATATACCACTCTTAGCATTTTAAATAAAATTATGTCTTTATTTATTTAAAACATTATTTGAACTCTTTCTATCCAATTAGAGTCCCTGAGGCAGCAAACATCAAAACTTTAAGATATTTAAAATACTAAACTAGGGTTTAAAAGAAGTTATATATAAAATATTTAAACAATTTAACAAAATATATAAACATACAAGCACAACACAACCAGGGAAGAGGGACTATAAGAGTTACTGGGGGTACACCAAACAAAACAAAAGTCTTTACCTGCTGCCAACAATAGAAGGAGACAACTGAATATCCCTGGGGAGAGTGTCACAAAGTTTTGGTGTCACCTATCTAGCCTCAAAACTATGATTTTTTTTGGGGGGGGGGGGGATGTTTGATAAGTTTTACTTAAAAGGACTGTGGCAACGAACTGCCTAGCAGAAAAGGTCCAGCAATAAGGTCCAGCAATAAGGCTTACCTGGCTGGAGCAGAGTGGAACCAGTGGCAGTCAGGTGCCGTGAGGATAGCCCAGGAAATCTCAAAAGGTGTGGACAGGGTATGGCTGTGTGTAGTGCAGGGAACAGAAAAGAGGACAGCAGAGCTGAGCTGAGCTCAATGTGAAGCAGGGGCTATAAAAAGGGAGGAAGGGGAAGTGGGAGGAGGCTGGCTGGAAAGAAGGAAGTGTGCTGAAGTGTCATGCAATGTAACCCTGAGGTAGGTAAAGTTAACCGCACCCTCAGATGCATGGATTGGAGAATAAAGCAACCTGCACAAGGATATTGTGACAGGGCTGGTGATTTTGAGACTGCATGGACTCCAGCTATGATGTTCCCCTGCTACCAGAGGGCACTTTAAGTTGGGCCCATAGCTATGGTGTGGCATCTCGGGGCCATGCCCCCTTAATTTAAAGCCATGCCCACATATTTCAATGCCTTGAATTTGTATTTCTTGTATTTTTTATATAATTCATGCCAGACTGCACTGCCCATGATTAGCTGGTGGGGCAGCAAGTCCTGGCAAAGTGCAGATGGCTCCCCACCTTGCCTCACCACTCTGAGCCAGATCTGGGGCAGGCCTGAAGGCATGACACAGGCTCAGAAACAGCCACCTGGAGCTCTGCTCTATTGCAATCCAAGATGCCTCCATCTGTGTGCACTGGGGCAGTGAACCCGCAGCAAGCCAGCAGCCGGCTGCTCTGCAGACTGAATCAGCTGGGCAGCAGTGGCCTCACTGCGCCTACACCAGCCCAGCCATTTGATCCAGCTGGGTGACCCAGCATCATGTGACCCGGGCTGGCTGGGCTGGTGTGCATCTGAGTCAGCTAAGTCAGTCCACAGGATAATGCTGGGTCCATCCATCAAGGCTCCTTTCTCTTGCCTGCCATCTTAGCTCTGCTGGCCAGACTTTTGCCTTTGTTAGCTGGGCCGCAGAAGGTTGGAGCTGCCTTGGTACTGCTGCTACTGCTCTGAGATGCTGCATGCACAGCTCCTAGCAGCCAGGACATGGCCAGAGGGGGTTGCTAGAGGAGTTTGAAGTCATGTCTCAGAGCAGGTTTCAAAGCCTCAAGTGAACAGTAAAGCCTCAGTAAAGTGAGTGAGTGATCCCTTCTATTATCTGCTGGAGTGTATTTATTGTTTTTTTATTTTAATTTATTTATTTTAATTAAGTGACATCATGCCCCATCAGTTCCCTCAGTGCCCCCCCCCCCCCCCCCCCCCAATCTCCTATACCAGATTCTTGGACCTAGCATCCTTAAAATGAGCCTTGAGAGCTGCAGCCTGAGAAATGTCTGGCTATGTAGCAGATGGTGCTTTAGTATTCATACATATGCACTAAAGACATGATGCATCTGCTTTACAGTAAGAATTTACATTTTGAAAGGTGTAGGGCGGCAGCTGAAATCCCTACCCCAACTCTCCCCTATAAGGAACAACGGGGACAAAATAGGGTGATTTACCAGGAACAGATAAGTGGGGGAATGGGATATTTGAAGCATGTGTTATTCTTCAAAAAGATGAAAGGAAGAGGATTCAGAATATAAAACTCTTTTGTGGGGGAGTGATCTAGTGGAAGTTCCTTTAAGGGCAATATGCCAATTATACTGTATTCACCGGAATTTATTTCTGAGAAAATAGGCATGATATTATACTTTAAAGCATTTCAGATTTGTTCCTTTGGAGTTATCAGCTATCTCAATGAACCAATTGGATCATAGACCAAATGCAATGTTTGCTTATTTATTTATTTACTTACTTCATTTATACCCCACTTGTCTTCTTCTCTTCCACTTTTTCTCACAACAGCCATGTGAGGTAGATTTGGGGCCCCTTTCAGACAGCCTTTGTAATCCGTTTTAGTAGCAAGTTCCAGTTTTAGTATATGTGCTACCGAAGCCAACCCCTCATGCTAATGGATTTTTTGTGTCAGTTCAGCAACCACCTGCAAATGGATTTTACTTACTTGTTCATACAAAGCCACTTGGATCACGTTGGCAAAGTGGGGCTGGGCCATTTTTGAGGGAAATTGTTTTCCTCCATTTTCACCTCTTCTTTGAGCTTCTAAATCGCTGTGGTATGCTGTTTAAAATGTCCATAGTGCTTCCTACAGTGCCACTTTCCCCTACCCTTTTTCGCCACGCAATCTTCCTCACCTTTTTTGGGGAGAATGTTCCAAGCTGAGCTCTGTAGCACTAAACCAATATAGTACTTCAGTGTTACAGTGGCACCATTGAGATGCCTTGACTCCACTGAGACACTATTTTAGTTTAGCGCTATAGCATTCAACTTAGAACATTAAAAAGGGTAAGGAAGATCATGAGGTGAAAAGGGGTGGGGGGGAAGTGGTGCAGTTTGAAATGGCCGTAGCACTTTAGAGATGAAGTTTGCTGTAGGAAACCCCTATGCATGTATCGCTTTACACAGAACCAGGTCAACAACAGACAACATCCGGTTTAAAATGGTAAGAAGGGGCCTAGGCTGAGACAGTGTGACTTATACAAGATCACCCAGCAAGCATCCTTCACTGAGTGAGGATCCTAAACTAGGTCTCACAGATCCTAGTTGTAGAAAAGAGTAAGAGTCCAGTAGCACCTTAAAGACTAACAAAATTTGTAGTAGGGTATGAGCTTTCATGAGTCACTGCTCACTTCTTCAGATATCTCATGGAAGTTCATACCCTGTTAGTTTTTAAGGTAGTACTGAACTCTTAGACCGATTTCCCACGAGGTGCTGCTCTGGCGCCATTCTTTCCTTTGCCCCAATTGCATGCTTGAATTTCCCACTATTTGTACCGCACCACATTTTGACCCGTGGCTTCACCCGAATTCCCCCGCAGCTTCATTGATCGTATTTTTTGAGAACAGCGCCTCAGAGTAGTGCCTCGTGGGAAATTGGTCTTACTCTTTTCTACTGCTATCGACAGACTAACATGGCTACCCATCTTTATCCAGATATTAGTTGTACTCTCTGACCACTACATGACACTGGCTCTACACGACAGATGAATATACATGAATGCCACATCAGTAGGTGTACCTAGGCTTGCCATTTGCCTACCTGTAGCAGTCATCCCCCCCCCCCAATGAACCCTGGTCTTCAGCTCTGGATGATTTGAGGAGTGTGGGGGGGGGGGGGGGATGGAGAGAATAGCACCAATGGTGATGCTTCAGGAATTCCCCTAATCACTATTTATTTATTTTATTCAGTTTATATTCCACCCTACCCCACAAGTGGGCTCAGGGCAGCTTACAACGTATGATAAAACAATAAATAGTAATTTGGAAAAGTTCATAAATAATGTATGGTTTCCTAGAGTTTAACCTGGGTGTGATGTCACATTCTCCATCCCTCTACCTGGAAGGGTATATACCACAGATATTGAGGAGTTCTAGAGCATTAGAGAATACAAGGGGGGGCCCTGCAATATTTGCGGGGGGGGAGAAGCTGACAGCTGCTCCTCCTTCCTCCGCCCCCTTCCCCCTCTTCCTCTGCCCCCCCAGAGACTCCCGGCGGGCCTCGGCAGCTCTCGCCGAGCCTGCCACTTGCCCCCTCCCCCCCAAGACTCCTGGCGGGCCTCGGCGGCTCTTGCTGGGCCCGCTACTCGCCCCCTTCCCCCCTGAGACTCCTGGCGGGCCTCAGCAGCTCTTGCCGGGCCCGCCGCTTGCCCCCTTTCCCCCCCAGAGACTCTCGGCAGGCCTCAGCGGCTCTCGCCGGGCCCTCCGCTTGCCCCCTTCCCCCCCTCTCGCCTCTTCCCCCTCCTCTGGCCCCGCGTGCCAAGCCTCTACCCCGTCCCCCCTCCAGGCACCTTCCCCCTGCCTTCAAAACGACGGTGGCGGCAGGGAGACAGCCGCCCGCTGAGGCTCCCCCCTGTAAGGTGGTGGCGGCAGGTAGACCGCTGCCTGCCGAGGCTTCCCCCG
This sequence comes from Lepidodactylus listeri, assembly GCA_029233225.1. Classification (NCBI taxonomy): domain Eukaryota; kingdom Metazoa; phylum Chordata; class Lepidosauria; order Squamata; family Gekkonidae; genus Lepidodactylus; species Lepidodactylus listeri. The sequence goes on along the minus strand of JARCFY010000001.1, from coordinate 107,272,300 downwards.
CCTTCAAAATGGCGGTGGCGGCGGCAGGGACACCCGCCATCCACTGAGGCTTCCCCCTTCCCTCCCTGCTTTCAAAACGGTGGCGGAGGCATAGAGACCTGCCGCCCGCCGAGGCTCTTCTCTCCCTCCCCCCTGCAAATGGCGGCAGCGAGTCCTCATCACACCGCTTCCCACCCCCTCCCCTACAGCAGCCACAGCGTTCTCTGCGCACACGCAGAGAACGCTTTAACTTTTCGGGGGATTTAAAGAACCCCCGAAAAGTTTTTTAAACATTTAGGATTTTTCTGCACATGGGGGGAGTGCCCCCTGTGTGTAGAAACCCCACCCCACCCCCAAGTGCCCCCCCATGTGGATTTAAGTATCCCCACGTGGGGGGGCACTTGGGAATTAGATATATAGATAATGCCATATCCTTTGAAACACCATCCTCCCCAAACACCATCCCCATAAGTTCCCAACATTTCCTAGTGCAGGGCTGGCAATCCTTGGTGTACCATAGGACAGAAAGAAATTATTGTGAATAGAATAATATTTAGAATGTTTCTAGAATTTGTAGTATTCAAAGCACTTTAAATATATTTTTTATGGAAACCTCAAAGCCAGACAGTAAGGTAAGCCAGTGTTATTATCTCCATTTTGTATATGGAGGTCTGAGGTTTGCAAAGTGTGGCCTCCCTAAGGCTACATTCATGGCAGAGGAAAGAACTGAACCAGAGACATCTGGGATTGTGGTGCATTATCAGTCACTGAAATACAGTGCTAGAATATATGGTTCCTTCATCCTCATGTTCAGAATAAAATATTATATATTTACGTTTATGAATATTAAAGTCATATAAAATTATTTCAGTCTATAATACATTGGCCATGAATGCAGAAGTAAGTATGCCTGGATAGTTCAAACAAGGTAGCAGAGAGATCACAGCAGAAGAAGGACCAGTAAAGTGAAGCCTCTGAATACCAGTGTCAAAGAGGCCATGTTGGCAAGGCCTTGGCCCAGGGTTCCCAACTTTCAGGTGCAGACTGGAGGACTCCTGGAATTACAGTTGATTTCCAGACTTCCTCCCCTCCCCAAACTCCCTCCTCCCCAGGCACTGACTGTCCCCAAATCTCTAGAGATTTGCCAAGCCAGAATTGGCAGCCCTACCTTTGTATCCTATTGAGTTGGTCCTGCAGGGTGATTGGTTGGCTACTGTGTGAAGCAGGATGCTGGACTAGACAGACTGCTGGTCTGATCCAGCAGGGCTTTTCTTATGTTATTCATTTTGAGTACTATTGCTAAAGAAATGGATCTTCAGAAGAAACTCAGAACATAATGAACAGGACTGAACAGGCTATTCCAGGCACAGGGGAAAAGCATGATTAACAGTGCAATCCTAAACAGGCCCAATCAGAATCCTCACAGAGATTACTGGATGGGTTTTACTCCCAGGGATGTGTTTTTAGGATTGAACTTTAAGGGAGCAATCCTTAACAGGTCTACTCAGAAATAAATCCCATGTTATTCAATTGGACTCACTCCCAGGAAAGTAGCATTACAGCCTACGTGTGAGTTCATGTTTCTGCTTGTGTAAAAATATTCTAGAAATGTTGATTTATTAAAGGAATGGCAGCAGAAATGGTACTGATCAGAAATCAAATGAGCAAGTGGATTATCCATAGATCTTGCTGCTCAGGGCTTGGAAAGTGAAACTGAAAATTGAATTCTGGATGTGGGTTTGGCACATGCCTAGAAAAAATAACCCATATACTGTCAACTGAGATTCTGACTTAAATAAGTGTAGGAAAAATAAAGATATGGAAATATATGATCAGCAAATATCTATTATTTCAATTTTTAAAATCCTCTGATAAACTTCTAGTGTGTTTTTAGAGAATGTCTGTATGTTGCAGTTATTGTTAAATCTTATTTTTTGCTAAATCTGTAAATTAATACACATGTAAAAAGAAAGAATAGCCTAGCCATTTCAAGAATGACAAGCTGCTTACCAGAATTCTGTTAACATCCTGTGGGAAAGAGGGAATGAATAGCACTGCTGAGTTCTGCGGTTGGCAGCTGCACTGTTTGCCAGGCAAACCACTATATTTTTCTGTGGGCCACATCTGAAATAAATGACAATTACACCACCCCAGAGTCAACTTCGGAAATGAGACAAGCAAACATCTTCAATCTACCAACCTAAAGAAGGACAACAACTATGCCTCTTGCTCTGACATATGCTTGGTCAACTACTTTTTCTTTTTTCATCTCTAGGTAGGAAACAAAAACAGGAGCTTTTAAAACTAAAAGCTATGTATTAGATGCCAAATGGTAAGAACTCTTCATTATAACTATCAGGATTTTCCCACAGGTGTACCCTAACCCTAACCATTCTTTCTTCCCCTCCATCTTCTATTTATCTGGCCCACAAACACCATTCTGAGAGAGGCTGCCCAATGGAGACTGTCCATTTGAAAATTGTACTGACCTGTTCCGGTGGCTTTGTTGAATGAGTAGTAATTTGTGATTGCAGAAGGATATAAGAAGAGCCATACTGTATCAGACCAATGGCCATCTAATCCAGCATTCTGCTCACATAGTAGATGACAAGCTGCCTCTATCCCTAGAGAAATTAGCAGGATGGATGCAACAGCATCCTCCCACCTATGCTCTGGTATTGTCTTTCTGCTATCCGTCTCTATGACTGAGGTAATCTTCTGAGGCTTTTCAGAAGGCTGTATCTGCCTGGCAAGATAACCCAGATGAACTAGAATCAAAGTGCTTCTTACCTCCTATTCTTATGATGGGGGAACTCTCAACCATTGCAAGAACTGGCACTGGAACTAGTTTGTACACAATTTGGATTAAGTTTTACACTGGCCTGCCAGTTCATGATTTTACCTTAAGCTCCGTTTTTTTTATCTTGGGGGGGGGGGGGGCGTGTTTCTTGAAGGTTTCTTGGACAGTAGGGATAGGCACAAATTGACCCATGAAATAAAATTTATGATGAATTTTGCTCTGTTCATGATTTAGGAACAGAAGTTTATGACGGGTTCACCAGCATGAACTTCCACAAACTTTTAGAGCTGTTCATGTGGTACATAGATGGAGCAGGAAGGGGGGGGTTAAAGGGACTCCCTTTAAACCCCTGCTTTCTGTTCCCTGTTAAAGCTGCAAAAACATCTGAGCAGTAGGGAGCCTCCCTGTTCCTCAGTTGTTTTGGGCTATCTTCTGCAGTCCCTTTAAAGTATAAAAGGACTGCAGAAGACAGCACAAAAGAGTTGCATAGCAGGGAGTGCCTCCCTACCCTGCAGCTGTTTTTCACCTTGTCTTGTTCAGTCCCTTTAAACCACGGGTGTCAAACATGTGTCCTGCTTGTATGTGGCCTGCAGGCAACTAGTTGTCATCTGTTCCCCCACCACCACCTCGCTTCCTTTTGTGTCATAGCTTGCTTTGCCAGGCTCTCTTCATCACACAGGAGCTACAAAGCAAAGCCTCTCTTCCCTCCATTGGCTGAGTCTTCTCCTCTCTTGGGGAGGGAGGGGGGGAAAAGAGGGAAAGAGAGAGAGCTTGCTTTGCCAGGCTCTCTCAATTGCACAGCAGAGCTACTGAGCCAAGCCTCTCTTCCTTCCATTGGCTGAAGCTCCTCCCCTCCTCATCCCCCGGGGGGGGAGGGAAGGAAACAGCTTACTTTGCCCAGTTCCTTCAATCACATGGGAGAGATACAAGGCACCTTTAAGACTAACAAAGGTATGAGCTTTTTGCCTTGCTACACACACACACACACACAGAGAGAGAGTATGTCTAGTGTCCTGGCCCCACTGGTGGACCTCCTGATAGCACCTGGTATTTTTGGCCACTGTGTGACAGAGTGTTGGACTAGATGGGCCATTGGCCTGATCCAATATTGGCTTCTCTTATGTTCTTATGTTTTTTTTCCCCATTTGTTTTTATTTATTTTGTAATAATAATAAACATCATTAGAAAAAGCACTCAGGATTTATAAACAAACACATTTAAGAGAAGCTATATAGTCCAGTATGCTCTGTAAGGTCCAAGCACAAACTTGAGAGAAATATACATATGAACAAATGCAACATGAACAAACCAAAATCAAGGTAAGTAGCACACATTTTAACCATAGATAAAGGTTTTGAACTTAGCATCCATAATGTTCTCCCAATCAAACTGATCGAAATTCACATTTTGCAAAACAGGGTACCATTTGTCTATAGGGTTAAGTAGTTCCCTTTCATTTCGTTTTGCTGGTGGAATATATAGAAAGTTTATCTAACAGAAAAAATTCCCAAATCTTATTTAACCACTGTAATATTGAAGGGGCAGATTTATTTTTCCAATTTTGCGCAATTACTACCTTAGCAGCTATGAGTAAAATGTTAATTAATTCCAGAAGGCGTGTAGGCAGAGGTTGTGGAGGTTTGCAATGAAGCAGGATGACAGCTGGATCAAGAGGTATGATGACGTTGGTAATAACAGCAATCTTGTTTATCACCTCCATCCAAAACTGAGTTATAAGAGGGCATAGCCACCAACAGTGAAAGTAGGTGGCTTTTTCCCCGCAGAGTTTCCAGCATAGAGGAGAGGCATTAGAATGCACATGAGCTAACTTGACCGGGGTCAGGTACCACCTCATTAAAACTTTGTGAGCCGCTGACTGTATGTAGTGTGAGTTGGACGTCTTAGTTAGGGTAGTCCAAGTATTAAGCCATTGTTCATTGGACAGGGAGCAGTTCAGATCGTTGTGCCAAGCTTGTTGGTAAGCCAGGAGTTTGTTAGGCTCCGCGTGCAGAAGAAGTTTATAAATGGTGGAGATTAGACCCTTCTTGCTAGGAGGCAATAGAAGTAGTTTTTCAAACCCAGATAACGGGTTTTGAAATGTGTTGCGTATTTGCGGGAGAGAGAGAAGGTGCTGGATTTGAAGATATTCATACCATAAGATTTTGATGTTGTGTTTTCCTTCCAGAGACGACTTTGTCATCAGCCTGCTCCCTCTAGTCACATCAATGAGACGAGTTGTCCCCGCCTCTCTCCAGGAGCTGAATTCTGCACCGTCTTTTGCTGGAGGAAACCAGTCCTGTCCTGTGAAGGTGCTTAGAGGCGAGCGATGTGATACCAGTTGAGGGCGATGTGAAAACCAAGTCTGTAAAGTAGACCGCAAGAATGGGTTGGCAGTCTGGGATTTCAGCGAAGGGGGGCTGTCCCGCCATAGTATTTCTTTAAAAGAGGAGCCTGTGAGTGATGCTTCTTCTATCCATTTCCATCTGATGTCATCAGTGGAGTGATACTGCCTGACCATATTAGTTAGGACGGAAGCTGTGTAGTATTTGTGTAAATCAGGTATATTTAAGCCTCCCAGTTTTAAGGGTCTGCAGATTGTGGTGGCGCTTATTCTTGGGGCCTTGTAGCTCCAAATAAATCTATGTAGGTTGCTTTGCCATTTCCTTAGAGCCGATTTGGGGATGTGGATCGGGATAGCCCTGAAGCAATATAGATATTTTGGGAAGATGAAGGATCTGATGGTGTTGAGACGGTCCGGCCACAAGAGGAATTTGTTGTCCCACTGCTTAAGCATAGAGCAGACTTCTTTGTTGATCGCTTCATGATTAACTTTTATTAGTTGAGACAAGTTTAACGGAATCTTGACACCTAGGTACTGTAGCGATGACTTGACCCATCGGAAGGGAAGATGCTGGGAGATCCACTCAGTGAGTTCATCAGTTAGCCTTATTGGGTACATCATAGATTTAGATTCATTGATTTGGAGACCCGATATACATGCAAAGTCCTGGAGCAGTTTCTGTATGTTTGGCAGGGAAGATTTAGGATTGTTGACATAGATGATTAGGTCATCTGCAAAGAGGCTTACTTTGAATTCCTTGCGTTGGACTTCGAGGCCTTGGATTGTGGGTGTAGATCGAATGGCACTTGCCAGGGGCTCCATGGCCAGGGCGAAGAGAAGGGGAGAGAGCGGGCACCCTTGGCGGGTGCCCCTATGGAGTGATATCACCCTGGAAGACAAGCCATTGATCAATAGATTAGCCTTTGGTTTTGCATAGATTGCGTGGATTGCCGTCCGAAACATCAACCCAAAGTTCATATGTTGCAGAAGAGAGTCTATAAAGTCGATTTCCACGGTATCGAAGGCTTTGGCTATGTCTAAAGACAATAATAGCGAGTTAGAGCTTGAATTGGATTTGCCATAGTTAATTAGGTTTAGGGTCTTTCTAATGTTGTCAGTTATATCTTGCGAAGGAATGAAGCCAGTTTGGTCAATTTCTATATAGTTGCCGATGATGTTTTTCAGCCTTGCTACCAGCACTGTAGTGAACAGCTTATAGTCCGCGTTGAGGAGCGATATAGGACGATAAGATTTAAGGTCTGTAGAGTCTTTGCCTTTTTTAGGTAAAAGAATCACGTGGGCTTCAGTCCAGGAGAGGGGCATGGAGCCTGTTTGTAGTACTGAATTGAATACAGAGGTAAGGTGTTCTAAGAGAAGGGGGCAGTAGAATTTGTAGTACTCTGTTCCGAATCCATCTGGACCCGGAACTTTGTTCGTCTTGGCACTTTTGATAGCGGCCTCAGTTTCCTTGGGGGATATTGGAGCGTCTAAGAAGGATCGGTGGTCAGCGGAGAGGCATTTCAAGTTTGTTTTAGTTTGGAGAAAGCTTGCAATGTCTGATCTATCCGGGTGGGTGGACTTGTATAGTTGACTGTAGAAAGTCTCCAGCGTCTGCACAATGTCAGTATCAGTAAACTTGATCTGGCCAGAGCTGTCACAAATTCGGTGGATGAAGCGTTCATCTCTTTTTTGTTTCAGTTTCCATGCCAGTGTTCGTAGGAAGCGTGGGCCTTTTTGGGAGCCTGCCTGTTTGAATCTGAAGGCTTGTTTGCGGTGATCTGAAGCATCGAGGGTTTCCAGCTGTTTACGTACCTGAAGAAGCCTTTTGTAGACAGTGGGGCTGCAGGTATGTTCTTATGTTTTTATGAGAGTTTTGTTGGCCTTGTTATGCCAGGGCTCTCCTGGGTGCAACTAGGTTTGCCTCCCCTTTATCATTGTATTCATGCCCACATGATCTAGACTTTCACAGTAGGAAAGCAATGTGAACTATTTAGATGAGGAATCACAACAAGCCAGTGAGGTGGATTAGGCTGAGAGTGTGTGTCCAGACCAAGTTCACCCAGCACATTTCCTTTGTAGCCTAGGGATTTTGAACTGAGACTTCCCAGATAGTAGGCTGATACTGACCACTATATATTGCTGTCTCTCTACTCTTGCACTGCCTCATGGAAGTTGTAGTTATTTCTCTGGGGAAAACTATAATTTTGTAGACAAACACATAGCCCTCAGTCTGTGTCATGGTGCTTGTTCACATGTTCTTGACCAGGGCATTAAGTGACCTATGTACAAAAGCTTGCAACACCCAGCCATTTCAAGAGCCATGTCCTCTGGGTCTTAGGCTCAAAGCATTGACCATGAGATTTCTGTAATGAATGTTAATAAATCAAAAGTAGATTTTCAACTGACAGATACACACCTGAACAGCATATTCAAGACTGCTACAGCACAGACTCCAGATCTGATGCAATAATTCAGAGCAAGAGGTGTCAGTAATCAGAGACTGTTAAATAGACAAAATATTGCAAGAGTGCTAAACTTTTAAGCACATTTTAAGTTTTAAAAAATCTTTAATTGTGTTTGTCTGTGTCCTTTATAAAGTTTATATCTCTGTTACCTGGTATTACATTTTATGACACACATGGCCCAGCCCAACAAAGTCTCATTTATCTCAGATCCAGCCCTCAGAACAAATGAGTTCAACACCCCTGCTGTAAACTTTATCAGGACTGCAGAAGACAGCCCCAAAAAGCTGTGTGGTGAGGAGGGCCTCCATGCACAGCTCTTTTTCACCATGTCTGCAGTCCCTTTAAAAAGTTTAAAGGGACTGCAGAAGACAGCTCAAAAGAGCTGTGTGTCATGGAGTGCCTCCCCATCCTGCAGGTATTTTTCATGCTGTCTTCTACAGTCTCTTTAAAGTTTAAAGGGATTTCACAAGACAGCGTGAAACAGCTGAAACACTGCTCCGCTGGTTTTTTTTTAGCTTTCTACAAACCCTGTTTAAAGGGACTATGGTCCCTTTCAACAGGGTTTGCAGGACCACAAATTGTACAAACTGGTTTGGTTTGTAAATGAACCTCCCAGTTTGGGGTTTGGTTTGTGGTTTAGCCACAAACTGATCTGAATCACATTTTCCCAGTTTGTGCCCATCCCTATTGGACAGCAGTCTCAACATGGGGAGACTTCAACAAGAGCAAGGAAAATGGACCCTGTGACAAAATTTATGAGACACCAGATAACAATTTGGTAAAGAAAACAAGATCCTTCTCCTTTCTCTCATTTGGGCCACTTCCAATGTTTTTTTTGTTAAGGTTCATTTTATGTTATTTCTGACTCCAGGAAAACCAGCTCCAGGTGAGCCCAGAGTGTATTCTGTGGAAGTAAATACCTCAACTGTGTTATATCCCAGCCTTCAAATATTGATTCAGAAACTGCTTGATTGTCAGGGAAATCACTCACCAAATGGACAGGAGGGAATCAGGACTCAGGGGGAGCTAAGGGTTTAGATATTGGGGCACCTTGTCAACAGGAGGATGAAAGTGTATGAAGTTGCTTTTCCAAATTTGGTACTTTTGATTGTGATTGAAAAGACCTTCTGCTGCTATTGCTGTTGTAGCAACAACTAGGGTTCTACCACCTGCATTTATAATACTCTCCCACTTGTGAATTGTATATTTGGACCAGTGCTTACCACTTGTTCATTAATGACTAGGAGTTAGGGGTAAGTAGTGAGGTGGCCATGTTTTCGGATAACACCAAATTATTTAGGGTGGTCAAGACAAAAAGATATCTCCAAATCAGGAGAATGGACATTAAAATAGCAAATGAGATTCAGTGGGAACATGTATAAAGTGATACATCTTGGGGCAAATAATCTGAGCTTCACATATACACTCATGGGATCTTAACTGGCAGCAACAGACCAAGGAAGGTATCTTAGGGTTTTGGTAGAAGTTGACTCAGTGTGCAGCATGCTGGCTATAGAACAAGAAGAGAAAATAAAACTGCTGCTATCATACTGCCCTTATACAAATCTATGGTGAGACTATATTTGGAATATTGTGGATAGTTCTGGTCGCCGCACTTGAAAAAAAATATTGCAGAGCTTGAAAAGGTGCAAAAAAGAGCACCCAAAATGATCAGGGAGCTAGAGCAGCTGCTTGATATGGATCAGTAACATACTTAGGGCTGTTTAACTTAGAAAAAAGGCAAGTAAAGAGAGACACAATAGGGGTCTATGAAATTATGGATGGTACAAAAAGAGTAGAAAGGGAGACACTTCTGTCTCTCCACAATAATATTAGAACCCAGGGTCATCCACTGAAGCTGAAGGGTGGGAGATTCAGGACAGACAAAAGGAAGTTCTTCACATGAAGGATAGTTAAATTGTGTGATGGCCGCCAACTTGGAAGACTTTAAGAGGGAACTGGACTAATTCATGGAGGATGGGACTATCAATGGGTACTAGTCATGATGGATAACATTCCCCTCCAAAACTAGAAGCAGTATGCCTCTTTGTGCCAGTTGCGGGGGAGCACAGGCAGGGGGATGCTGTTGCAGTCACTTGCTTGTGGGTTTCCTCGAGGCAGCTGGTTGGGTACTGTGGAAACAAAATGCTGGACATGATGGGCCTTTGGTCTGATCTTATGTTCTTATTACAAACCTTTCCTAAAAGACAACAGAGAGATTACATTAATAAAAGAGGAGGAGCTTTGCCATAATTCTGCCATCTGTTGAACTTCCTCAGGAAACCCTAAACTTTAGATCTCTCTCAGGTGCCATTAGATAAACTTTAAAATACAGATCGCAGTGCTGCAGAGGTCAGGGTTTCAACTACATTCCTGAACATTGCGGGTTTAAATTTCACATAGTGTGGCCTGTATGGTTTAGAGTTATTTATATAATCTCTTGACATTTGAAGAAATCTGGAAAAAGGTGGTCCAAACATAGGTTGCTATAAACAATCTGACTAGGAAACCACACTCTCTTGGCTCACCATTCTGCGGTTGAACCAAACAAAATAAAAAGAAGCATATTGCATGAATACTTGCAATGAGGGTAAAGCATTAAAAAAAATCTGAGCACAGAATCATTCTTTGTGGTTAGAAAATGTGAAGGTACAGGCAAGATGCTGAAACTTTAAAGAAAGCCAAAGTGGCAGGTGAAGATCAAGTGCCTGACCATAGAGTGGTTCAGGGATCACAGATCTAATCTCTGGAAACAATTTACCCAGAAATCATAATTAGCTATGGGCCAAACTAAACGTTGTAGCATCCTTGTAGCTACCGTGAGGATGTCACCACCATTTTAAAGTCATTTAAAAATATCATGATGCCCCTGATCAGTTTGCTCTGTGGCCATCCTTCCTGAGCTAGGACAAAAATGTGTGAGCTGGAAGCTAAAAAATTGTGAGCTAGCTCACACTAACTCAGCTTAGAGGGAACACTGTTTGTGACCACAAATAATTCTGGATTCTCACTCCAGGGCATGAGTTACGATATAGGAGAGTGATTGTGTTGCGTTATACTGGTCTTGTTCTCATAAACTGCCAGATATGTGCTAAACCTGTGCCTCAGATGTGCCATATCAGACAGCTGGGGTTCATGTGATAGAACGTTATTTCAGAGAGAGAGAGAGAGAGAGAGAGAGAGAGCTTTAGTGGCAAACCAGAACATCAGAGAGAATGCTAGATTAGAAACTTTCCCCCGACATCTTGTTTTCTAGGTTCAGGATCTTCTTCTCCTTCTCCTCCTCTTCCTCTTCCTCTACCATGTGACCTACATATCCCCTCTCTTCAGTGATCTCAGTGGTAGCCTAGAACCAAGTTTACCACCTCAGTTGTTAGGCTTCTGCAATACCTTCTCTTACTGACTGGAGTACACAGTAGATGTATTTCAATGAACATTTTACCTGTCCGTTAGACCCTCTGTATTGCCTTAGTGGAGTAATTGATCCTTCCACATGTCTACTTCTATGCTACTCCAGTAATGTATGCAATGACAGAGATCGCATGGTCTGTGCCTTATTTATTTATTTATTTAGTGCATTTGTACCCCACTGACTTTCTCCCTGGGCTAGCAGGACCTTCTGCTTCTACTCAGCCTAATCTGTACAGGCCTGCCCATGTAGTGGGAAGTGTATGGATACAGTTAGACTGTGCAGAAAATGGTAAGGGACAGTTTTTTATAAGTAAGTTTAAGATGACTGCAAAAAACCCCCCTCATTTATTATTTTTTCATCATTCTAGTTATCTCAGAGCATGCCACAGCTGTATTATCTGGCCATTCATCCTGAAACACTTTAATTAAAACTGAGCTTTGAGTAAATTACTGGTTCATTTCTGTAAATATACCTAGTCAAGAATGAGGGGGGAAATTAATAATTCTATTGTTGATTATCAGTGTTCCAGAACAGCAAGAATCATCAGAGAAAGAGGGAACATAGTTAAGGATTACTGTACAATACCAGTTCACAGCAATTGCAATGCCAGATTTCCTTGACTGGAAACACCCTCCCAGGCAGGAAGGATCTTAGCTAACGAAGGCATCTGGGAGATACGACTTTTAAAAACTTGGCAGATATTTCCTTTACCTTACAGAAATAATATGTTTGGTGCTGGATAATTTAGTGAGCGAAGTGTGTTGTTCTTGTAACTTTTGGATCTTTATCAAGGAAGTGTTAGCTATGCACATAATGTTCAATTATAGGAATATTTATTATGTAGTCCTTAAAAATTCCTTGTTAGCTAGTCTAGTCCAAAAAGCTGTATTTAAAACTGGGCAAGGTTTAAACTTATTTCATTTGACATAGTTTCCCCAAAGCTCTTTGAGGAGTGAAATAAATGGTGCTTCATTTTATAGGCATGTTGCATTTAAATCTGAAAATCAGAGTGTGAGAAAAGAGACATGAATGGAATTATGCTGCAATCTATTTGCTTCATTTATAACCCACTTTTTTTCCCCAGTGGGGATCCAAAGTGGATTACATCATTCTTCCCTCCTCCATTTTATTCTCACAGCAATCCTTTGAGGTAAGTTAGGCTGAGAGTCTTTGGCTGGCCTCCAAATCACCTAGCACCTTTCCTTGGCAGATTGCATCTTCCAGATCCTAGTCCACCACTGTAACCACTACACCACACTGAACATACAACTAGACATGTGCTAAAGCTTGTTATAAAGCATACTCTGTGGTGGTGATGGCAGCAAATAATCGATACTTTTCTTCCACCCTTTGCAGCTGCACAGTATAGGCCAGTGGAGTTGTTTCAGGTGGCCAGAGGCTGCTGGGAACTAACTTGTAGGAGGAGGTGGATTGCTTAGTGGCCTGCTGTGACTGTTTTTGCTCAGTGTTTTGCAGATAAAATCTTCTGCATGCATTCCAGTTTGGACTCTACATTTGGCCATGGCAGGATCGGATAGTGCCAGGTGCCTTGTCCAGGTATTTGGGATACCTGGACAGGATTAGGGTACCTGGCCCTCCTGCTATGGTGGGAGACCTCCTGCTGGCAACCCTTTTTTCACACCTACACTTGGAGCAACAGTGGGAAATTTTTTTTAAAAAATCACCAGCAGAAGTGACAACACATTGCTCTAGGAATTGCTGGGGATGCTATGGTTTATCACAGAGTTTTTGAAAATCACTAGGACAGCATTATGTCACTTCTGGTCACAACACATGTGATGCTGGCAGCCCCCATATCCCTGCCCTACAAGCTCCTTCCAACTGGGATCCTTGATTATTTGAAGCCTACTGCCTGCTTGTATGACCCTTGCCTTCTTGGCTACTTAAATCTGTCAAAGGAAGCTGGCTGACCAGGTGTCAGACTCCTCGACAGGAGACTCCCAACAACACTCTCTTTGGCAGTGATTTGTTATTGAGATATCAGCATGATCCAGGTTAGAACAGTACCATGTCAGAACTGAGATTCTGGTGGGAGAAATCAATGATATAGACAGTTCAAAATGAACCCACCCCCTTTGAATAGCTAATATCTCACAGCCATCCCGCCTAGCTCTTGTGTCTACTATCCCCCACACACCTGGGAATATATGATCCCATGATCTACAATAGCTAGCTGGCACAGCATTGAGCTCAAGATTGTCCCTTGAGAGCGAGGCAGTGGCTTCAGGAAGATGCCTACAATACAGCAGTTCACACAGAGTCACTCACTCTCCCTCATAGGCATTTCCTTCCACCCATACCTGTGGCAAAGTAATGCAGAGTTTGACACCAGGTCTGAGAGGTAGTGAATATTTCACTGGGGTGGGGGTGGGGGTCAATCCAGCCTTGAAACAGTTTAGGGAAGGGGTGTCAAACATACAGCCTGCAGGCCAGACCTGCCCCCTGCAGGGCTCTTATTTGGCCCATGAGCAAGTGGCTCTCTGCTGCTTCCTGCTTCCTGTTCTGGCTTCCTGTTTCCCTCATCGCAGCTGCTTTTGCCCAGTCTCTCCTATTTCCTTCTTTGCAGAGTAGAGAAAGAAAGCCAAATCACCCTTCCCTCTATTGGCTGAAGGCTCCTCTTCCTCCTCCTCTGGGGAGGGAGGGGGAAGGAAAGAGCCAAAGAGAGAGAGAGAGGGAGAGGGAGTCTCCTGGCTCTTTTAAGAAGACCAACAACATTTTATTCCAGGTATAAGCTTTTGTGTGTGTGCAGACTTCTTCAAAAGAGGGGGAGGGAAAGAAAGAACCAGTGAGAACTCTCCAGAGGGAGAACAGTGTTTAAGACCAACAATGTTTTATTCCAGGCATAAGTTTTTGTGTGCAAGGCACAAGCACACGTCTTCAGAGACAGAGAGGAAGAGATGGAGGGGGAAGGGAGGGAAAGAGCCAAAGAGAGCATGCCAGAGAGAGAGAGAGAGGGAGAGAAATGGAGTCCCGTGGCACTTGACCAGATCTCCCTTACCATTTCTAACAGATGGGGGGGGGGGGGAGAAACCTAACAGCACAGCTTGCATTCTTTATTACTGGAAGGGAGCAATAGTCCACTAGCATCTTAAGGACTAACAAAATTTGTGGCAGGGCATGAGCTTTTATGAGTGACTGCTCACTTCTTCACATACAGGTAGAATGTGAGTCCATCTGTCCTTGTATCTTGGAGAGTGAAGTTATTTCAGACAGCAAATAGCAGGCATTGATAAGGAGAGAATAAACCTAGGTCTCAGTTCAGTCCAGGAGCATGCATTGTTTTGAGCTTCATTATCAGTAGCAATTCAGCAGTCTCTCTCTCTTTCTCTCTAATCTCCCTTTCAAATTCCTTTGTAAGAGAATTACTTTTAGGTCAGCAACTGACTATCCTGGAAGGCTAAAATGTTCCCCCACTGGTTTTTGAATGTTGTGGCTTCTAACAGCAATAGAAAGAGTCCAGTAACACCTTAAAGACTAACGAAAATTGTGTTAGGGTATGTGCTTTCATGAGTCACTGCTCACTTCTTTAGACTTATTTCCATTTATTCTTTGCATCCTCTTGGACTGGAACCTCCTGTACCAAACCAAGACCTTGGTTTCCTGTCTCATTACCAATGCTGATATCTCCATGCCTACTACCGCTCTGCATATCACACCTAATCCAATCACACCTGCTATTGTCATTCGGCATCTGAAATCATCTTTATAAAGTTTATATCTTAAGTACCTCATATTACATTTTATGGCACACATAGTCTGGCCTGACAAAGTGACATTTATGTCAGATCTGGGTCCCATGACAAATTAATTCAACACCTCTGGTCTATGGGGCATCCACTACGAAAGAAGCCTACCCTGGACCCAGGAGATTTCAATACGTATTAAAGATTTTCAGATGTGTCATTCTTGAGGCGAGTCAGATGTGTCATACTGAATGGGCAGTGGCTTGAAAACTTCAAATGTTCTTGGATAACACAGATTATTTGGATCTTTCCAATATGGTTTCAGGCCTCATTCTGGGAATGAAACAACCTTGGTCACCTTGGTGGATGACCTGCACCAGGAAATGGACAGAGCGAGTATAACTTTGTTGATTTTCCTGGACCTCTCATAGTCTTTTGATACCATCTATCATGGTATCCTTCTGAACTATCTTTCCATACTGGGACTGGAAGGCACCATTTTGCTGGGACTGGAAGGCACTGACTCAACTTGGGTAGATTTTAGAAAGTGGTGTTAGAAGGCTGCTAGCCTCTTGTCCTTTGGCCTGTGGGGTCCCCCAAGGCTCCATCTTGTCCCCTATGCTTTTTAATATCTACATGGAGCTGCTGGGTGAGGTAATTCAGAGATTTGTGCTGGGTTGTCACCAATGTGCAGATGACACAGCTTTACCTCACACTTCCAGCAGATCTCAGGGAGGCTGTAGAAACCCTAAACCAGTGCTTGGAGCTGGTTTTGGAGTGGATGAGGGATAATAAACTGAACTTTATCCGAGCAACATAGAAGTGTTACTGATGATCAGAAGGTCTTAACTGGGCCCTGACCTGGATAGCCCAGGCAAGCCTGATCTTGTCAGATCTTGGAAGCTAAGTGGGACTGAATCCAGCAAGTACTTGGAAGGACAACCTCCAAGGAATACCAGAGGCAGGATGCAGAGGCAGGCTAATCAAGCTACTTCTCTGAAGAAAGTCCAAGCCCCCAGTAGGGGTTGCCAGAAGTTACCATGGCTTCCAGGCAAGCACACAGAACACACATACACATGCACACATGCATGTACATGCACACATACACACACACAAAGATGGTCTGACCTGAGACTTAAGGTGTCACTCATTCTGGATGGGTTTGCACTCACCTTGAAGGAATAAGTCCATAGCCTGGGTGTACTCTTGGACCCAGACCTACTGCTGAAAAACTAGGTGGTAACGGTAGCCAGGAATAGGCATGAATGAGGAAAGTGTGGTTCTGTCCGGTTTGTGATGCACCCGTTCATGAGCCACAAATTGTCACAAACTTTTTGGCACCAAGTGAATCAGTTTTGTTCATTCTGGGGCATACTAGAGACACCAAACTCTCAGGGGTTCTCTAGTGGACTCTACTCTACCTGACCTCCAAGTTTGGTGAGAATTGGATTTATGGGGTCCAAGTTATGGCACTACAAAGAAGGTGCCCCCAGGAAAGTGCTTTCTGAGGAAATGACAGATGCCGGTCCAGGGAGTTCAGGAGTGTATAGAATGAATCCTGTGCAAGCTAGAGACATCAAACTCACAAGGGACCTCCCCCTGATGCTCCTCTACGTGTCCACCATATCATGTATAGATTGGACTTCGGGGGTCCGAGTCATGCTCTCCAAAAAAGATGCCCCCAGGAGAGTGCCTTTGAGGAAAATGTCAGGTGCAGGTTCAAAAGTGTACAGAACGGATCCCCTGCAAGCTACACATGCCAAATGCACAGGGAACCTCACACCGCTGCTCACTCCTCTACAACTCTTCAAGCTGGGAGTGGATTACATTTCTGGAGTCCCAGTTATGGATCCCGTCCCCCGAAAAAAAAAGTTCTCTCCAGTGCTCTCTCTGGAAGATAGCTGCAGTTACAGGAGTCTATGGAACAGCTCAGGAACAAGCCAGTGACACCAAACTCATGGGGAAACTTCACCTGGTCAGACCACCCTCCCCAGCTAGACACTGGAAGCAAGGCAAGCATCCCTTCTATGCTCACAGCCCCCCACCCCCCAGTCTCCAAAGGCAGACTCTGAAGAACAGAAAAGCAGACATCCTCAGAGTTTCAACAGGGGCTTCTTAACCCCACAGCAGCTTGGTAGAGAACTCTGGCAAGTGCTGAAACCTAGTGAGGTGTGCTCCAGGTGCTCTCAGGCCCTCTCAGGTCCAAACACATAGATCATCTGGTCACAGGCCACCCCTAGGTGAAATTTCTGGTTATTCACCTTTAGTAGAACACATTGTACAGATAAAAGAACACCTGTTGTGAGTTGTACAGATTCATTGGAAAAGGGTAGTCAAACAAGAGTTTGCTTGTACAGGCAGATGTTTGTTGAGGTGGAAGTTTTTTATTTTAGATATTGTAGATAAACAGAAATGTTATCAATCCCAAGGGGGCCGTTATATACCAGCCGCCCTTAAATTATTTAAAGCTAAGTCATTGGCTCTGATATTTATGGAACATTCCTTGGACCACCATCTTCTTCTTTCTCTACACTTGAGAGAGTGCAGTCCAGACTCCTGAGAGCTACACTGCAGGTACCCAAATGCGTGTCAAATTCCTGGGTTAGACTTGAGACAGGAATGTTAAGGGTCAAGGCTAGAATATGCATCCTTTCAATCATCAAATGGCTGGTAGGAAACACAAACTCACATGGCCTGTCCTCTTTAATGCTGCAAGACCAATTCCCAAAAATCCCCAAAAAGATTGCCTATATTTTTAAGCAATAGATTTCCGCAGTGGCTGTTGTCTGGCAACCCCAGCATTCTAAGCTTGATTCGGTCAGTAAAAAGCAGGTTGAGGGGGAAGAGCCCTTCCCAGGCATATTTTGACCTTTGATGTATTGGAAAAATGAGTATGTAACACAAGGCCTGAGAAATTTAGTCATTATAGGGTTAACCTATGCAACTTGTTGTGTTTCTTAGTTTAACCTGGAAGTGCCTGGCAGCTGGCCAATTAACTCTAAGCCCGGGAAACCTAAAGGTGTACTGTTTTGCTAATTGGTCAATGATATCAGGTGTTTCCTTTCAGGGGTCAAGAAGAAGGAGAGATCCTCCATTGTAATCTCTCCTCACTCTCTATTAGGATGTCTTACTGTGCAGGCACAGCACAATGCTGCTTAGTAAGCATGTTTTGTTTATTTGTAGCTAATCCCATTTCCCTTTTTCTTTTAATAATAAAGTTTCTTTTAAACTAAAAGAAGCAATCTTTTCTTTCCAGAAAAGCAAGATCCATTACTCTGAATTTTCTTGAATATTGGATAAAAGTCCTAACATGATGGAGGGCACTTTGGGGCCAGGCCCATTGCCAGCTCCAAGATGGGAAATTCCTGGAGATTTTGTGGTAGACTCTGAGGAGGGTAGGCTTTGGGAAGGGGAGAGGACTCAGCCAGATACAATAATATAGAATTCACACCCCAAAGCAGCTGTTTTCTCTAGTGGGACAAATCTGGAGTTCAATAGTAACTCTGGTATCTCTCCAGGTCCCACCTGGAGGTTGGCAACCCTAGGCTTGGTAACAAACTCATATGTCTCAACTTGGCCTGGCTGCTCACTACTGTTCAACAGTGACCAGCCATTGAAAGCCTGTGTGGTATAGCAGTTACAGCTTCAGAGTAGGGTCTGGGAGACCCAGGTTTGAATCCCCATCTTGATGTAGAACCTCACTGGCCACCCAGCCCCTTAGCCAGAATTTTTTTATTGGAGGGGAAATTGGACCTGCTGGCAGGGGGTGGGAGTGAATTATAGTAGCCACCAGCCTCTCCATCTGTGCGGCAGCTAGCTCCAGAGCACTCCGATGGCAGCCTGAGCCACGGGGGACTTGAGCTCAAGTCCCCCCATGGCTCAGGCTCCCATCCAAGGGAAGAAACTTTGGGAATATGGCTCTGGCAAGGCCACCCCTCTCCCTCCCCTCCTGCTGGTTCCCTTCCCTCCTGTGGGGGATGGGCATATTAGGTGGGCATCATCCTCATCAGGCCCCCCTGTAGTCATGGGCCTGGGTCCACCACAGAGAATTTGTGTGAATGTATGAATTATCTAAACATGCACAGACAGTAGAAAACACTTTTAGACTGGTCTGTTCTCTATTTGA
Source organism: Lepidodactylus listeri (assembly GCA_029233225.1). Classification (NCBI taxonomy): domain Eukaryota; kingdom Metazoa; phylum Chordata; class Lepidosauria; order Squamata; family Gekkonidae; genus Lepidodactylus; species Lepidodactylus listeri. Next base: position 107,253,473 of record JARCFY010000001.1, on the reverse strand, counting down.
AAAGTGCTTTATATCTGCTTTATAAACCCTCCTATCCTTTGACTATTTGCTTTTAGTTAATGTTCTACAAGCTAAAATAGTCATCCATGTGTCTCTTTTCAAGTACTTTACCCTACAGTTGATTCCCACATGACCCCTTAGATATAATATATATTTATATAATACTTATGAATAACATTTAGGATTAATAGATCCATATATTAGTTAGATTATAGATTAATAAATACACTATATTTAGTTTAGGCCCCTTGAGGGGCATGTTAGATAAGCTGACAGTGCACTACTAATAATACTGAGGGCCCTGCAGTGTAGAGGTAAATCACAGGTTTTCACAGCTGAGTTCTCTCACTTGTGCTCAGGTTTTCTGTAAAAAAAACACCCCCAAACAAAACAAAACACCTTCCAACCACCTCTTGAACAAGGAAAAGAAACACAAATTAGTAACACACATCCCTGTGCTCCCAATACAGGGAAGAATTTTGTTATTAAAATTGGGACTGTCCACCTGAAATAACAATGATAATATTTTAGGCAGACCTGTAACCCAATGTTATCTATATTTTCTCAGAAGCTCCACAGACTTTAGTGGGATAAATGCCAGGTTAGAGTGCTATCAGTACTATTTTTGCTGCCTTTGACTCCATGGCCCATGTCATACTACTGAAGCATTTGAAGGGTGAGATGGGTTTGGGATGAGCAGCAATAAAATAGTTAAGGTCCTTTTAATCATATTAATCTCAAAAGGTAGTGGAAGGGGATGCAAAATCTGATGCATTGGATTTGACACTGAGGGTGCTGTATGGTTTGATGCTGTCAGCTGTGTTATTTAATATCTCCATAAAACTCTGAGAATGTCTACAATAACTATAGTGGCCTGCCATGTTGATGACATTCAGCTATATATCATATTACATAAGGTTGAAGTTGATGGCAATCTCTATACTGAATGTGCTTGTCAAATGGCAGAGGATGAATACATTGAAATTAAATTCAGATAAAACAGAAGTGATGCTGATTTGTAGGATTTCTGCACTGAGTTGGACTGTCGACTACCAGTGGGGTACAGCTTTCATGGAAAGACTCTGTTAAGACCCTGGAAGTCTTTTTAGATCTTCTGCTTGAGAAATATGTGAGTATGAAGGAAGTGATGTGTTCTTTCATATTCATATAGTTTGCAATCTGATACCTGATCTGGCCACTTATCCTTGCTAGGATAACCTACTGTAATTCACTCTACTTGGCTTTTGGAGCAGCATGACCTGGTCTGGCTGATTATCATTGGTTGTTTATATACTAGGATACATTTTATGAAGATAAATATTGTTTGCTGTATTTTTTTATCTTGTTTTGACCTGCATTGGGTCCTTGCTTGGTGAGGAGAAAGGCAGCAAATAAATATATTTTTAAATAATAATAATAATAAGAGTTGTCAACATCAGCAACGAAAATGAGGCAAACCAAAACTGAAAACAGTCACAACACAAAACAAATGAAAATCAGCTCATCCTTACTCAGCACTCATCAGACGTAGGTAATCAAGGATGATAGAATCTGTTGCTACATGCAAAGAAGTTGATTATTTTAACGAAAGAGAGTTTTAACTATAACCTTAAATATTATCTGTCTAATATTTGAAGTTCCTGGTAATTCATCAAAGTATGGGCAACGGTTACAGTTGCAATGGATTTGATATAAAAGCATGAGAATTTCAGTTTGTAAAAGCAAGGCAAGAGCTCCCTCTAGACAACATTCCAAGGAATTTTCAACATTTTTTTTAGCAAAGTCTGACGAAGAACCACTTTAGCACTGAGAGACATTTTAGATCTTGTGGGAACTGCTTGTTCATACACTCTATTCCTAATGGAAAGCAAGAAATCAGCTGTGCTGTGCAGCAAGTAGTGGCATGGGCTGCAGGAACATGACCTAGAAGCCTTTAAGTACAGTGTGAAACAAACATATAACAGAAAGAATCAAACTCAGGTTTGTTAAAAAAAATAAAATAAGATGTGAGAGTTTGGACTCTGTGAACTTATCAAAATAGAAATATTAAAATAACCAGTAATTTATTTACATGTTGGTACATCCCTAAGTCATACATGGATATATATTCTATGAAAGGAATGCAGTGTTGATGGAAAACATCCACTGCATTAATTTCAATAGGATATGCATTTGGATAAGAATCCAAATCCACATTCTTCCCTAAATATAATGAATAATGACACCCAGTGATAACTGGATTGGGAGGTGCTACACTGGATGGGGAATTCATTTCCTCTCCAGTATTTGGGTCCCCATGGGGGAGATAAGCAGATATAAATATCTAAATACATATATACATGGCAAAACACAGTCCAGGGCTGAGATCACACACTGAATAAGCCTTTTCTTTTTTCTTTTTCTTTTTTAAAAAACAGCATCTGCAGACAGGGAACAGTAGCCACATGACTTGTTTAACAAAAATATGTGAAAGTCATGTAGAAAAGAAGGAAAGTAAGAAAAGGAGTGGTGGGAGACCTTTTTAACCCCCTCCCACCTAGAATTTTTGTAGTGCGCAGCTGAACTCATGCAAATTTGGTACAACATAACCAGGTGATTTAACGAACTTTCCGAGAAAACATTTTAGTTATTTGTTGTTTATGCTGCTGAGAAATCTGAAAAGATGTGAGTTTCCTCTGGTGTTCCCAGAAGGGTGTGGCAGTGGGTTGGTAGAAAAACTGTGACTCTAGCACCTCGTATGATCCACATATCCTTGTATCCTGTTCTCATCCAGCTCTTTGCCAAAAACACAGTGGCATCCTCAGCTTTGTCAGTCTGATCAGCTTGATGAGGTCTGAGTCCAAAGTGTCCTAGCAAGCAGTCAACATGTCAGAGAGTGCCAGTTACTGAGCACCCTTGCATAGGCACCCTGGCATGCAGCAGTGGTGCCAAGCCTGCTGCTGGATGCAATGATATTAGGATTGTTGCAATGATCTGTAAAAAGTCTTAACTTTTTTTTAAAAAAATCTTTTTTCTATAAATTACAGAGTCATTTTTTAAAAAAAAAATTGGTCCAGGACCATTAATATGTGAAAACAGGAGTATATGTATTACCCTGTTTCTGTAAACAAAGTAGCATCAAATATTCTTAGAAATCAGAACTTTTTTAAAAAAAAATATTTCTTGTGTCTGTTATACAGGAAAATGTAGGTTCTTAAAGACTTTGCATGACCTTGGAGAAATAAAATGAGACCACAGAATTTGATCATATTTGAGTTAATTTGATAATTATCTGAGGTATATTTTTCTTTGTAGTTTTGTAATGTACAATTGCTTTCTGTGTGGTATTTTCATCTGCTTTTGGACATCTGGAAAAGTAAGATTACTCTTTAATTTAGCATTCTTTTAAAATTCCCCTTTCTTCCTTAAGCTGCATTTCTAAGCAAGAAAACTGACAACAGAGATGTTTTGTATCACGTTGGTTTCAAATATAGAAGTGAACAAGCAGGGGTCCTGCAAGGATACGTAGTTAGGCTTATTAGATTCCCCACCCCAACTATTTCCTCTTTCCCTTCTCTGGCAGCCCTCATAGCCTCTCCCCTTTTCCTGTTGGGTCCTTCCCACCCACCAATACGGATTTCAACCTCCAGGTGGGACCTGGGAATTCCCTGGAACTACACCTCATCTCCAGACAACAGAGATCAGTTCCCTGGAGAAAACAGATGCTTTGGAGGATTGACTATATGGCATTGTACCCCACAGAAGTCCCCAGCTTTGCTCCCAAATCTCCAAGAGGTATCCAACCTGGAGCTGGCAACCCTATACCCCACCCCCCACTAGTGGCCAAGGAGGACATGGCAGCACTATCCACAAAACACCTACCACTATCTGCCCCCATCTTCACCTTTCAATCATTCCTTTCCCAAGGTAGATTCTATCTGGGAAAACTATGACTCAGTTGTGTAGTCCCAGCCACAGGCCACACCCAGTTGTGCAGTGGGGAAGCTGCAAGGACTTGAGATGGGCACCTCATTTCCCTCTGTATCTCTTTCCCCACACTATTTCTTCTTTCACTCCTCCATACCTTTTGCTTCCTTCTCTCCTTCACACCCACCACCTGACTTACTTTTATCTGCCTCCACTCTTCATCTATATTGATTATTTGTTTATATCCCACATTTCTCTACAAAGAAGAACCAAAGCAGGTTACATCATTCTCCTCTCATCCAGTATATCATAACAAGTTAGGCTGCAGGATTGCAGATGTTTGAAACAAAGCTGTGGTCTGAACAAAACTTTAAGTATAAAACCATAATATATGTAATTAATGCCATATTCTGCATTGGAATAAAGTTAAGTCCAGTGGCATTTTTAAGTCCAAAAAAGTTTAATTCTGGTTATAAACTTTTGTGTGCATGCACACGTCTTCAGATACCTGACTTTGTTTCATGTTCTACATGGTTTAATAAGTAGAAACACAATGCATTTTCCTGGAGCAATCTGTTACGATGTAGCCCTATTTCCTTTATAAAAATGCCTTGCTGAACAATTTTGTTTGTAACAGATATATGTCAGGCAGGAGAGGCTAAATTAAAACATTTTCTGTAATGAAATTTAACTTTATTCTGTTTTCACTTATAATCATTCTTAAAATATAGTTTAAAAGAATTCACATTGATACCTAGTGTATGTTGAAAATGTAAGAAAAACTCTGGTACATACTTCCACATGTGGTGGGTTTGTGGGAAGGCAAGTAAATATTGGTTAATGATTAAGAAGACACTTCAAGAAATAATTGAAACTAAAATACCATTTAAACCTGAAATATTTCTCCATAACATAATTTCAGATGTATATAAGAAAGTTGACAGATACCTGATACTGCATGGTATTACAGCTGCCAGAACACTTTATGCTAAATACTGGAAAGCAGGAAAAATCCACGACAAACAAGAATTCCTGCAAAAACTGTTAGACATTGCTGAAATGGACAAATTGACAATGATGCTAAAAGGTTAAAAGGATGGTTATTTTGATGTAATTTGGATTAAGTTGTTTAACTGGATGGATTATTGGTATAAATGAATAATAGAATTGTATGTTTAGTGTTTTTTATGTTTTGAGGATGCTTCCCCTATATGTATATTACCAGCTTAGTTATTTATGTTGGAAAGTAATAAATAAATGATTTTTTAATGAAAGAATTCATTCTGAGATTTTTACAAGGATATGGTAATCATCTTCTAAAAAACTGATTTATGCAATAGTCAAATGTAGACTTGTTCACAACTTTAATGCTAGTAGCTCTTTTGGCTCACGAAGGAGAATTTTTGCTCACAACAGTCCATAACTTAGAGGAACATTACCACTGAGCTTTCACAGCAGAGTGGTGATTCAAATCTGGGACTTCCAGACCCTAGTCTGAAACTCTAACCACTAAACTATGTTGGCTTGAGGGGGCACTGTGCTGTTGAACAATAGCAGCCAGCCAGTTCTGGGTGAATCATGTAAGTCATGTGATATCATGTCACCTGGTGATTACTGCCAGGGCTGCCCCCAGTGATTCCTCCTAAAAAAGCCAAAACATCCCTGGAGAGGGCCTTGCCCCCTTTTCCACCTTCTAATGACAGAAACCAGGGCTTGCAGGTTGGCAGTACTGTTGTGGTTTCCTAGCAACAGCCACTGAAGACTTTAATTTCTTAAGGCTACAGGTGTTTGTTCTATTATGGGGGGGGGGGGTTAACCCCCAATGTATTCTCTCTTTTTTTAGAGTTCGGATTTTTTTTTGCAAAACTGTGGCACTTCAACTTAAATCCATGCACACAAATGCTCAACTGGTAAAAAAGGCTTTATGCTGTAAAGCAACACAACACTTATAACATAAGCATCTAAACATAAAGTAGACAGGGATTCAGCACTCAGCAACAGTTTATCATGCACCTAACAGTCATAGATAATCAAACTTCCCTCAGCTAGCCCCAGCTGAACACACATTAATTGTTTCCCATTTCTATAAAACAGTTCCCTGTCATTCTGAGGAACTCATAGAAAAACCTGAACATCTAAACCTGTTACCAACCTCTTCAGGGTCAAAGTGCTGTTTTCCAACTATCATTTCCTAACTGACCCTCTCCCATAAAACTCCAATCCCATTGGCACATGTAATTGTGAATAAACTATAATCCTTCCCATAACGGCTGTGGAAGGATTTGCCATGGAAGAACACACTAACCATGCAGAAGAAACACTCAAAAGAGCATCATGAGAAGTTTCATTATTTCACAGAATATGCAAAGCAGAAATGTTCAGAAGAACATTTTTATAAAGGGATGAAAACTAGTATAAAAGAACAACTCAGGAAGACAAATTGGTGACCTGTAAAGGAATCTATGGGGGCACCTCATTTTCTTCTTCCCCACTATTTCATCTTTTCTTCCCTGAAAACCCCATAGCCTGTCTCCCATGGCCTGTCCCTTTTCCTGCTTCCTCCTCTCCTTTCCACCCACCGCCAACCTATATTTATCTCCCCCCCCTTTTCAGTTTTCCCTCCTTTCTTTCCGCTGGCAGCATCTCCCTGGGAAAACTCTACTCATTTCCAGCTCTAGTGTCAGCTGCCAGCCCTGGTGTCAGCTGCCAGGCCAGTGGGGAACTTGCAAGACCTTGGGGGGGGGGGGGTCACTCCCCTATACACCTCTCCCCACACTATATCCTCTTTTCTTCCTCCTGGCAACCCCCATATCCTCACCTTTCTATGCTACTCTTTTTCAGTCCCACCAACTTATTATCTGTCCTCCCATCTTCAGCTATATTATTTATTTACCTCACTTATACCCCACATTTCTCCACAAGGGGAACCAAAGCAGCTTACCTAAATTTTATCCTCATAACAACTGTGTGTGCTATGTAAAGCTGAGAATGTGTTACTAGCCCAAAGTCACCCAGTGACCACCATGGCAGAATGCCTAGTCTGAAACTCTAGCCACTACACAACATTGGCTTTTGTGGAGTGGATGTTGAACAGTGGCAAACAGCTGAGCCTGTGTGAGTCATGCAAGTCAGGTGGCAGCAAGTTCCCCAGGGGTGCTACTGGGCCTGACCTCATGAATCCCCAATTAAAGGACAAAACAACTCTGGAAAGGACCCTGCCCCCTCCATCTGCTTTTACTGGAACCAAGGGTGGAAGTTTTCATAACAGCATTCATGCTGCCTGGCAAATGACATTTGTTTCTTAAAGCTAAAGGTGCTTCTATTTTTTTTCCCAGATTTTTCTGCAAAACCTGGGTCCCCCCCCCCCCTTTCAGGTTTGTAGAAAGACCTGTCTTGTCTGTTTGTGGCTTAAATATCCACAGATGGGGACATAAGAATTAGATATATTGACAAGTGGGAAACCTACAAAGAGTTGAGGAGCTCACTTCATAGTCCTCTCTATCCCCTTCTTCACACTATTTCCTCTTTCTCTACTCAACTCCCTACTCGCCCACCAACCTTTCTTTAATCTGTCCCCCACAATCTTGTAGTCTGTTGTGATGTTTATTGTATATATCCTCTTGCTTTTGCTACATTGTCTTCTATGTTTGTAATCCACTTTCTGCATTATGGTATGTCATGCCTTTTTGTTTGCATTGCTTGCAGTGTAGTCTTAGGCCCAATCTGCATTTACTATGTAAAGCTGTTCTGTGTTGCTGTGACACCGGCTTCCCATTTGGCTCAGTATAAAGCTCTCCTCTGTCTGCATCAGGATGCATTTAGGGAGAGCACATGAGACAGGGGGGAGGAGTGGCCTCCCAGGGGCACCGGCAGGGTGCTGCACTGCACTGTGGGGAGGAAATGGCACTTGTGAACCCCCCCACAAAAAGTAAAAGGGGGTGACCTGGCAGAGGGGGGGTGGAGAGGGGGCAGGAAAAACAGAACAAACTGGGTAAAAAACACAAAACACCCAGCAGTTGCCAGGCAGGGCGTTCTGGAGACTGCCCCAGGAAATGTCAATAAATGGTTCAGGGGTGGGCATGCTTCCAGGCCCCCCCCCCCATATGATCACAGAAAAATGTTCCCTGGCTGCTTTTAAATGCAGATGACTGGATTTTCAGCTCACTTGTTACCTTTGTGACAATTTGCGTATCAATTTGAGACATGTGTCAATTGCGTGACAATTTGATAATTCAGCTCCAATTGTCTGCTTTTTGCTCAGAGTGGCTCGATGGTGGGGAGGAGCAGTTGTACCACCTTAAAACTACATTCAGATAAGGCGGTGAGATGCTGTAGTGACATTGGAGTCACTACTAAATGGCCATAAAATGATGCAGACAGCTGATGCTGAGATGAAACAATAGGATAGTGGATGTGGCATCAAATGTAGACAGAAATTTGTGAGACAATGTGAGATCATTTGCACTACAGTGGGAAATACCAATGCAGATTGGTCCCTATTCTTCTTTAATTATTTCTTGGATGATTTATATATGAATTCTAAACACAAGCCTCCCACTGATTTCAATAAAATTTATTTCTATGTAACATTTTGAACTTAAATTCAGTGCTATAGATAATAAATTAAAATGTGTTGATGACTAGTTGTGGGAGGAACAGTACTAATGATGACGGGGGAAGTGGTAAAGGGTTTTTTGTTATAATTTAGAGAGAGAGAGACAATACAGAAATCTTTTATTGCTGTAGAAGTGATGTTAGAAAAATAAAATCAAATGCCTCATCTATGGTAACCACTGGAATTACTTTGCCCCTGGCAAATAACTTTTCATTCTTCTCAGTTTTAATTGAAAGCATTACATCATTTAGAAATCGTTTGTACAAGCAGGGAAAGGAAGTTGAGGTTTAGACTTTACAGAAACAGAACCCAAGATGAGTAATAAGCAACTTCAGATACAATTCATCTTTGTCAACACAAAAATGAACACTTCTACTTCATGATCATAAGCCAGGCAAATTGTACGGATTTAATTGAGTGATCTGTTCTTCTGTTAAGATCAGCAGCATTTAAAAGCGCTTAGCTTTGGTTGCATGCTTTGCCTCTGGAATCCCTTCAGTTTCAAAATGAGATGCTACATAGTAATCAATTTTTACATTAGCAAGATATGCTGTTAATATGAAGGACTCTTGTTAACAGTAAAGAACACCATGATATTTCTGATACCTGATTCATACATTAAATAAAAACACAACCATCTGAAATGGCCCATTGTAAAGCAGCATGGGGGGGGGGGGGGGATAATGAGCGAGCCAAAGCATCCGTAGCTATGTCTAGTCCCTGTGAATACATCCTCAAATAACTGCCTCTACTTCCCTCCGTTCTTCTGTGAAGCATGGCTGAGGTAGGCCAGGCAGGCTGCCTCTCCCTCCTTCCCTCCTTTGGGGGTAGGGTCAGGGTGAGCTAGGACTGGGGCTTTTTTCTAGGGCTGTTTTCCCATCCCAGACCACCCCTATGGCACTCGTTGGCAGACAGGCAGACAGACAAGGACCTTGAGGTAGATTTTAAAAAAAATATTGCTACTACTGAACAACAATAAATAATAGTAATAAACAGTGGTAAGCCATAATATACAATGGACCAAGGTATACAGACATATCCAGATGTCACTTCAACTATCAAATACCTATTTTCCTACTGGCTAAGTTTAACTGTTTACCCTTCTCTTACATCTTTCTGCAGCTTTTCTCCAATCCTTAAAATCTCCATGTTCCACAATCTAGTTGTCCTTTCAACATTTTGGGATTTTTGTAGAAAAGATAACTTCAATAATTTAAACAGTTCTTTTACTTTGTTTAACCAGGGTGGATTTGCTAGAGCAAAGGCAGCCTGCCCTCAATTAAATATTGGCATAATTAATTCATGACATAGATAAGCATATTTAAATAAACTAGTTAAACTCACACTATTGTCTTGAGTCTTCATTTGGGTACTTGAGCCAGTTTGGTGTAGTGGTTAAGTGCATGGATTCTAATCTGAGAGAACCGGGTTTGATTCCTACTTGCATCTGCTGGATGACCTTGGGCAAGCCATAGCTCTGTACCAGCTGTTCTCTCAAGGACAGTTGTCTCAGAGCTCTCTCAGCCCCACCTACCTCACAGGGTGTCTGTTGTGGGGAGGGGAAGGGAAAGGAGTTTGTAAACCACTCTGAGACTATAAGGGAAGGGCGGGGTATAAATCCAATCTCTTCTTCTTCTACCTGGGCAATAACTTTTATAAGCAATTAGTAAAAGTTCTAGATGAGTTTTCTGTAGGTGATACAGCAAAAGTGTTTTGCAACAAGATAAGGCTATTGACAGTAGCATTTCAATTCAGTGTAGACAACACAGCTGAATTTGCCTTACTCAATTATGTAGTTGTTATCCCTAGACAGTACCAGATTATTGCCTTCTGTCTGTTGACAGCAACAAGACTGGGCTTCACCAAAGTTCCACAACAACCCTCTTCTATCGTGCTGCAGCACACTGGCAACTGGGTATACAATCTCAGCTGCATCCCAGTTCTACTGCTGGCAGCCCTTCTGCTGGTCCAGAATATGATGGAATGCCCCAGTACTAGCACTCTGACTGGGTTCCTCAGTATTCCTGGACCTGAAAAACAAAATCAAACTTCTTATCTAATATATGACTTGTAAGCTTCTGATTCCATCTCTCCATTCTTTGAATAGCTTGGTCATTCTAAAGCTGGCTGCCTTATACATGGCACCTTTGAGGAATGAATGAGTATCATATTCAGCTCCTAGTAATCCAACTCCTGACAAAACACCTCTGTCTGGAAATGACTGGAGATTTAATGGGATACCATTGGCATGCTGGAAAGGATAGCCTGAGCATGAGCCCCTTAACACCATGACAGCACTATTTCTTACTTAAGCTACTAAGTAAGAAATAACGGTAAACCTAACAACCACAAACTATAACTAGTAAACACTAGACGCCTAACTATAAGTCTAAGTAGCTACACCCTGCCAAGACCAAGACCTTTTTTCATCACACTAATGCTAATACTCTTACTACTCCAGCATGGTCTCTCTCTCTCATTGATAATTAGGAGGAGGAGATTGGATTTATACCCTGCCTTTCACTTGAAGTCTCAGAGTGGCTTACAATCTCCTTCCCTTCCTCTCCCCCACAACAAACACTCTGTGAGATAGGTGGGGCTGAGAGAGCTCTCGGAGAACTGCTCTTGAAAGAACAGCTCTGAGAGAACTATGGCTTGCCCAAGGTCTTACAGCAGCCGCATGTGGAAAAGTGGGGAATCAAACCCGGTTCTTCCAGATTACATTCTGCACACTTAACCACTACACCAAACTGATTAGTACTTTTATATATTTTATTTCTGCTCTTAATAAAATAACTGATCTCAAATTCCCAACTGATAAGAACAGATACTTCACTTGCTCTTAGCCAAAGGATCCCACTTGACAAAGGAGTTAAGTAGGGCTTCATCCTGGTCTCTTTACTTTTTAACTACTGCATCAACTCCTTGGGGCAAAACCTAAGAAATCCAAGCTTCCATTCTCTAAAACTTGCTGATAAAACAATTCCTGCCTTACTATATGCAGATGATACTGTTATTCTGTTCCATTCACATGGGCCTTAGAAGGGCACCTTTACAGCATAGTATAAAGAAGAGCAGCTTGTGAAAAACTACCAGAAAACAAAACTGCTCATCTTAAAAAAAAACAAAAAACTATCAAAACCATAGATGGGTAATAGAGGGCCACAACACTGAACAAACAATGATAGTTAAATATCTCGGCATAGTCTTCCAGCCATCTGGACATTGGAGAGCTCAGGAAATGTATGCTACAGAGACTGGCCACAGAGCATCCTCTGCCATTCTAAGACTCTACTTCACAAAAGGGGCCTCCTTTATCCCTGCAGCAATCAATGTCTTCAAGGAAAGCTTGTTACCCAGCTCTTATATGGTTCCCAGCTTTTTATTTACAAAGAAAGGCACTTACTGGAAGCAGTACAATCCCAGTTCCTATAGACAATCTTTGGAGTCGCACAATGTATTCTGAATGCCCTTCTCAGATTAGAGGTTGGGCTGATCCCTTGAAGATATGTATGTGGCTACTTGCATCCACCTACTGGCTAAAACTCATTTTCAATCCAGTGGGTCTAGTACCTTTAATCCTTGTTGATAGCCACCGCCCAGCCTGGCAAAGAACAATTGAGGGGAAACTCCAGGAGGATGGCCTCTCCTTCCAAGTTTTATTGCATCTTGGGTATCAAAAAGCAAAAGAAATAATTAAACAGTGGTTCTGAGATCATGCCCTACAGTCAGATAGGGCATAGATACATAAATATCATTATTCTGCAGCATGTCAAATGTTTTCAACCCACAAATTATTTTAGATCCCTTGAGATCTCCAGATATCAGAGAATCTTTACCTTGGCACATTTTAATGCTCTACCTTCAGCCCTTCAGGAAGGCAGATACAATCATGTCCCACTCCCTCAACAGCTTTGTCCATGTCATACAGGGAAAGTAGAGTCAATTGAATATTGAATATAATATTTCCATTTTGGATAGAACAATTTGGAGAGCATGTGCAGTTACCATGGCCCACTGTGTAAACTTTTAGCAGCTGCACATCACATGAAGTAACAACAGCAAAGATTTCCTGTTATTTTAAAATTTATTATTATGTGCATTTGGTATATAATAATTTGGCTTTTTCTCTCTCCCTTTTGATAATTCCAGAAAGCAACACCTGGCTCTAAATAATTTTTTTTTTCATATATTTATTTTTGGATGTGTGTTGTCTTATAATAGTAATACTTTATTTATTTATTTATTTAACATTTATACCCCCCCCCCCATCCCGCAATGCCGGCTCCAGGTGGCTAACAAATAATTGAGATCAGATCATACATAAGAAAGATAAAAACCTGTTACTTAAAAAATACAGTAAAACCCCCGAAAGTGGCAATACAGAGATGTCCCATTGAGCCCAGCAACCCACATGCCCCGGACCAGGGGGCAACCACCAGTTGATTTCCTGGACCAGCAAATTAAACCCGGGCCATATCCCCCAGCAGAGACTCCTAATTAAAGGCCTGGCCTTTATACTTAATACTGACCACTGAGGAAGGCCCTAAGGGGCCGAAACACATATAAGATATACCCATCAATTGTATATGTAAAACTATCAGCTCTGTGTGTCAAAAGTTTAAGAGTCTGATATTTGGACCATTTCTTTTAACCTAATTTATCTTTTATTAATGTGTACACCTTAATAAATATTTGTATTTTTATGATAACTTATTTTGTTAGCTTTATATATTTTGGGTTGAGTCCCCCCCTCCTTTTCATGATATCTTTGGCATCAGACTGCAGATGACATAAATGAAAAAAGTAATAGTAATAGCCAGGTTGATTTTTTGTATTGTTGATAAATTATTTGATCTTCTAAATTACTGTAATTTTTTTAAACTGAAAGGTAGAGAATAAATGTATAAAGATATACATAAATACTACAACTTACCACACAGGATACTATCTCTGAATGCCCAGTTTTTTCTTGCCTATCCCATGACAAGTGGCAAGTTTGCCTCCAGGTTGCCACCACTAACAATATATAGATGAGTCCTTGAAATGAAGTGTGGAAAGTAACCATGAGATTTCTAGTCCTCACCAGGATTTTGGGATATTCATATATACTAAGGAAACATAAGTTGGTTTTGTTAGCAAACTGAATTGGATTACAAACTAATTTTAACTACATTGTAGAAAATTGTGAAATAAAAACAGATATTCTGAGAAATGACTTCCATGGAACATACTGGGAGCATTGTGTTTTCCTTGAAATAAGTGAACTATGAGAGTAGTCAAGACATAAAGTCAGAGGATATGGAATTGCTATAAGGTGTTACATGTATATAATATACATTTGGCCTTTTAGAATTTACTCCCTTATGAACATACCCAACCACTGCAGTCATCATATGAGGTCCTGCTTCATGGGCCCTGCTTTTTGAGATTAGATACGAGGCAACCCAGGAATGGGCCTTCTGAGTTATGGCACCAAAACTCTGGAACTCTCTCCCTACAGAGATATGTCTATTCCCTTTTGCTGCCGTCTTCTACCAGTGAGTGAAGACTTCTTTTACACACACACACACACACACACTCACACACACACAAACACACACACAAAAGTCAATCAGTGGCTATTAGCCACAAGGTATAGATAGGAGCTCTCAGTCTGGGGCAAGTGATGCACTATATTCTTAGTGCTTGGGGGGGGGCAACAGGGGGAGGTCTTCTAGGTTCCTGGCCCCACTGCTGGACCTCCTGATGGCGCCCGGTCTTTTTGGCCACTGTGTGATACAGAGTGTTGGACTGGATGGGCCATTGGCCTAATTCAACGTTGGCTTCTCTTATGTTCTTATGTTCTAATTGTTGTTTTTATCTTTCTGTATGTGTGTCTTAGCTCTAGTTTTAGTTGTTTTAATGATGTGCTTTTAGTTAGCCTTAATGGTTTTTAAGATGTGATTTCATTATCAACATTTTAAACTTGTTAGCTGCCTTGGTGGCCTTTATGAGGGCAAAAAGGCAGGAGGTAACTTTTTAAAAATAAAATAAAAATAAAGAAATATTATTTATCCAAAAGAAAATGCCCTGGAGTTCCAAAATGTTAGGTGAACCTTCCTGAAGAAATACAGATAGATATTAGCAAAGGTGTCAAACCACTTCAGGTTTTGTGTATTTCTTAATTGAGCCACATATTCCCAAATTGTGCAGTATGGGCAGCCAAGTAAAGTATACCCTCCTCTAGGTATCCATTGTGTATTTTTGATAGGTTTTCCTTTGCTACGATTATATCCTTGGAAAATTATAATACATCTAGCAGGTACTCATGAACCGGCTTACATTTACATTTACATTGATTTGCCTCAGCCTGATCTCTAGCACAAAATTAATTTGCTATTGTTGCAAAATATATCTCATATGCTCTGACTAAGGTATACAATGGTGGTGTAAAGTGTAATTCAGAGGTGGTTTGCCATTACCTGCCTTTGTATAGCAACCCCGGACTTCCTTGGTGGTCTTCCATCTAAATACTAACCAAATACTAACCATCTCCCATCAAAATTCTAACAAGGGCTGCTTAGCTTCCAAAATCTGACAAGATCAGGCTTGGGGCATCCAGTCAGGGCAGTAATACAATAGTGTTGTTTAGATATATACTACTGGAAAGTTAAGCCATATCTTTCCGATCTGTAATAAAGAGATTTTTTCCCCATGACACTAAGTCAAACCTCATTATGTGTCAACTGTAACAGAACTCCAATGAATCAGATTTATAGCAGTTTGTACCAGTTAGGAGGGGGTTTCCTGATAAAAATAGCTTTTTTGTTCCTTCAGGTAGATTTCCAGCATTATTGTACTTCTATATTAGGAGGAGAAACTGAAGCAGTAAATTGTGTGAACATTATACTTTATAGACACTTACTCTACACCCCACCTTTGTTAATGACTGGAAAATCTCACCTTCCTACTTCTTTTCGTGCCAATACATGTCCTGCTCAGTTAATGAATAGTGATGTCTGTTATTAAGATCAGGCCATTTCATTGTAATTGTCCAAGATGAGTAACTGAGTCAGTACAGGATGCTTGGTAGGTATTAGTTATTCATCCTGAGGGTATACAGTCAAATTGGAAACAATTAGTACCAATCCTCCTGCCAAGCCTCTCCCATTCTATAGTACTGGATATGGCGCTACCCTATAGTTTTAGTATAGTGACTTGCAGAAGGAGAAGAGACATTGAGGTACACTTTGACCATGCAGAGAAGCCTTAAGAGGGTCTTTTCATCAGGAAGTCTTTGCGTATCTGAGAGATCATAACATAATAATGTAGAGGATGCATTTTGTGAGAGTTTGTACATAATGTTGGGGCACAGAAGCCAAGTGGAACAGAATGACCACCATTTCATAAAAAAAAATAAAACTTGTAAAGGATAAATAAAATTATTTCTATTGTTTTCTGTCTGGTTCTGTCTGGGCCATTCCATGAAGCCATCTCCTCCCCAGCTAGGTCCATGGCCTCTCTTCTTCCCCCAGCTGGGTGAATGATAAAAAACAAAACAAACCGATCTTTCCTTCATTTCAGAATCTCTTAGGAACCTCCTAAAATTTCTGGCATTCCAACAGAAGAATGCTTCCTTTTTTATGCACATCACTCAATATCCCCTAGCTGGTAAAATTTTGGCCTGTTAAATACAGATGATTTCTAGAAGCAGTCGTTTTTTGTTGTTGTTTTTTAAAGGGGTGCCGGAACTCTCAGGAGAAATGAAGTTTTCAATCTGTATACTGAAAACTCATGAAATTTTAAACATTTTAAAAAGAATTTTGTTGAAAAGGTTGTGGAACTCTGTTCTGCCAGAAAAAAAAGCTTTGGCTAGGAGAATATTAGATATGTGAAGGTTCTGCTGCTGGGGTGGGTGGGTGGGGGTGTCTGTTTTATTCTATTGACTATTCACTATCAACGTATCAAATTGCCATTCTCCAAGCCAGTTAGGGTAAAGCTAATTAGAAAAGTTTGTTCTGTATCTGCTGGGTATTTGAGAGGGCCATTGAACACTGGCCTCTTACTCACACAGAATACAAATTAAATATTTCTGTTTGAAATTTGTAAATCTAAAAAGCTATCTTTGGGGACAGGTATCTTTTCACACACTGTGAGTTAGATCCTGTGATCCATCTGTAAAATGTAATGGTGGTGAACGATTTTCCCCATGTTCATCTCCCCTTTTGAAGTCCCTTTGAGCCCTGGGAAGGTTATTCACAGGCTTCAGCCCTTTTTGAGCATCTTGGAGGAAGTGGTATACATAGATAATTTTGTCTCTCATACTACTTAAAATCAAGGTGTAACCAGTGGTGTGCCAAGGGTGAAGGCAGTGGGCGTGATCCACCTGGGTGCAGGCGATAAGCGGGTGCACTGTCATGCCCCTGAACAAATTCCAGCTGAAGAGAACTTTAAGATCTCAGACCTGTGGCACAGAGATAATTGGACTAAAAGCTTCCTCCTATTTCTATGCTTTCGAAGTGTCTGGCAGGGTTTAGTGGGCTGCAGGACTTTGAAAAGCAGCTGAGAGATGGCTGCAAGTCAGTTTCAAGGCATGGGAGTTGTGCAGAGGAGAACTGAAGCTGTTTGGCCCTGGAGTGCCTCCAGGGGCCAAAGCCAAGCCCTTCTGCCCCCATTAGAACCGTTATTGGGCCCAGTTCTCAAACTATTGCCAGGGGTAGATCAGAAACAGGCTGGTTGCAGTGAATTGGAAAAGTGTGGCCAGCTGAGAATTTTCCTGGGAGCCACAATGTTAATATTAAGGTCACTGTTTTTCATTGTAAATTTTGCATCCCTCATTTCTCTCTCTACCAAGTCCCTCCCTTACTCACCATTCCATACTTGAAATAAACAGATCTTCTTGCCAGGAAAACACACACACACACATGTAACCCTTGCTTCTGATTTGACCCAGTGGTATACTTCTGTCTCTATAAATAACTATATATTAGAAACAAATATTATGTTAGTACATTGCAAAGGCAGCCTTTTATCTCTGTCTGTATGCACGCTACTTTTATTTGCTTAGTAAATGTGTTTAGGATTGGAGCCACAATTCCCCAAAGAAATTTTCTTGGGTCAGCCACAAGTTGTTTCAGAGCTGTTCTCTCAACAGCAGTTCTCCAAGAACTCTCTCAGCCCCACCTACCTCACAGGATGTCTGTTGTGGGGAAGGGAAGGAAAAGGAGACTGTAAACCACTCTGAGACTCCTTCGGGTAGTGAAGGGTAAGGTATAAATCCAATCTCCTCCTCCTTCTTCTCTCCCCCCACCCATTTTTCTTCCTCCACGTGGCCCAGTCTCCTTTCTCAAAAAAGAAGCTTGTAGCGCCATCCCATGCATGTGTTTTCTCAGAAATAAATCCCACCAAGTTCAGAAAAGCTCTTCTAAGTAACGGTGCATAAGATGGCAGCTTTAGAGGGCAGGAAGCAGGAGGAAAAGTTGTTAGTGGTGTTTTCCTCCCTCATGTCCACTGTATTGAGAGACCTGATTATCACTTCTGGGTGTCAAATACTCTAGATATGCCACCGAGTGTAACCACTGAGTGTAACCAACATCAGTCGACAGGGATTTAGTTTACTCTATTTCTGTTTTTTATCTGGTTGCCGGGGGCGGGGGGGGATCAATCTCCTGCATAGGTATCTAGGAGAGTCGTGTGCTGAATGAAACTGAAGTTCAGCATATTTAAGTTAGATATCATTGTGACAATGATGGTGAGCTCAATTGGCAGTTGGTGTTATGTCCAAACTACAGTGAGTTGTTACCCAACTAGGTAGTCTCCTACTGAATTGGGGGAATTAGCTCTAAGGAGACAGAGTGAGAGGGGTAACTGGGAGTCTCTACCTATGTATGTGGGGATCTTTCCCTTAGAGAACTTTTGAAATAAACCAGTCAGATGTTCAACTAGAAAGGGTTTTACTGAAATAGGAATAAAAGGGCAAAGCACACACATACAATCACAGAGAAAACATACAAGCTAGCTAAGAGGAAATCAGGGAGGAGATAGGACAAAGAAATTTTGGGGAAGGCTATAGTTACCAGTCTTGAACAGCGAGGTTGTCAGAGTAGTGTTTCAGGGAGAGAGAGACAGAAGGCCCACATGCAAGTGGAGGCGTATGTATGGGTCCCAGAACACATGCACACACACACACTGCTATGGAGCAGAGTGCTATAATTATAGGGGGAAATGGTCCCTGGAACAGCCTGATGTGTTTGCCCTCAAAACAAAACTTGATGGGTTTTTCAGAGAAGAACAATGATTTGGGAGAATCTTGATGGGTTTACCTGAGGTGGTTTACAGGTGCTAATGGTGCTTGATGATGACCTCCTGAGTACCAGACTGGAAAAGCTACTAGGTTTGGTGAATAGCATTAAGTGTTTCTAAATTAAGGGTAAGTAGGTAAGGGGGGAATGAGGCTATTCATTGATGAGATTAATTAGTAGTTTCTTGGGAGACCTATTGTCCTAAATTATGAGTCTCTCTGGGGCAAGAAGGGGACCATTAATCAGTCAGCTGCTCTGACTCACCTTCAAAAATATTTTCCCAAGCTTGTCTCTGTCTGGATTCCATTTTCTGTCATTTTGGGCCAGGCAGTATCTTACATTTATAATTTTTGAGGTGATATTATATGAAGGGTGTTTCTGTCACTTTTTTTCTCTAACCGTTAAACTGTCCTTCTGTGGGAGGAGATGTCTGACTGCTAACAGAGTCACACTGTCACTTAAAACTCAGGTTTTCATGGGGGGCACTCCTAGAGCTGGCTATTCTTGTGGATTCTCATGTAGAGTCTGTAACTTTATCTCTAACTGGTTCACTAGCTGGGATCTCCCCTCTGTTATTCATGCACTTACTGCCTCGAGATTGTTGCAATATGGGACTGCCCTCTAAGTAGTGCAGCTCCTGAAAATGGTCCACAATCTACAACTAGTCCAGAATGAGATAACTAGCTGTTAGTCAGGGGTTACACCTATGTTAAGGGAGCTCCCCAGTTATCTTCTGGGCCATGTTCAAGATGCTGATTAAATGTCCTACATGGTCTTAGTTTATGATGTATTAGGGATCACTCCTTTCCCTATAACCTCATGCCCTATAGTGCATTTCTCTGAATATCTATGCCCTTATAGAGTAAGTTGAAATCATGTGGAGAAGAACTTTTCTGCTGCACTGCCCGTTCTGTGGAGCACTTTCTCTTCCCATCAGCTTCACTTCCGTAAAATTTCTATAAGGACAGGGTATTTGAAGGAGATTATGGGATGCTTGTGAATTTTATCCATTGCCTCTGATGCTGATGCTTTTAGTAAAGCAGCAGCCTGGGCAGACCAACCCATAGATGCCAATGCTGGTGCATCACACTGTCCCAGCACTGCTAGTCAGTATCCTGTGCTCACTCAGCAAAGGAAAGCAAAAGACCTCATGCCAGGGTACAGGGACCATAGCAATTGCACTGGAGTCCATAGCAACTCAACCAAACCTCACCAATCATGGTGCAGTAGGCCAATGGCACCCCCACCCATTACTGGCAGAGATGGAAGCAGCTAACTGGCACATAAAGCCATATGCATGTCCCCTAACATTGGCCCACTGACACCCACATGAACACTAAAAAGGAGACAGCACAGCAACTGTTACTAAGCAGAACTGTGGCATGAGTGGGAGGAATCTGAAATAACCACACAACAGAGAAATCCATACATGTGAGTTCAAGCCTGCTCTTGCAGTCCTTTTCCATTTGGCCAGATGCATACACAGGGAAGGATATATGGCCTCTCCAACCACAGAACACACATGCCTCTGCAGGTCACTTAGCAGAAGTAGCTCTGATAGAAGACTGCTTAAGAGCCCTATTGCATAGGGTTTGGGTTAAAGGGGGGGGCAACAGCTTTGCCAGCCCAGGGTGAGACAGAGCTTAGGCAGCAACAAGTCAATAAACTGTGTACATTCACAGAACCTTTCCCAAGAGCTTCAATGAGATGAGTACCCAGGTGGCAAACACAAGTCATCAGTTCAGATCCTTCAGCAGGGCTAATCACTTCAGCATCAAAATAGACAGAAGAGGCCAGATTAGGGTCCATACTTCACACAATCCCTATCTGAGGATATGGTGAAAGGATCAAGCCTAATATCCTCAACAATTGTCATTTTGCCTTTGTTGTGGCTATTTTGTGATGTAGATGACAAAGTACTTTGGCTTTCCATCTGTCAGCTAAGCAGGCCTGTTCCATTCACTCAGCAACAAACTTAACCTTGGTGCCTCTATGCATTTCACAGATGATGTTTGTAACATCAGGCCATAACATTATGGCTTGAAAAGGCTGGTCCTGCCCCCTTCTATCTTTTTTAAAAAATCAAAAGATACAGCCTGATGAAGCATTCTGGTGAGCTTGAAAGTTTGCACTATGTTTTGTGCCAATTTGTTTGATCCTAATAAAATGTATTATATGGATTTGGTTGCTGTTCCACTCAGCCATTTGTACTGCTTACATATCTTCCTCTAGAAAAAATTGTCTGTCCTACGTTTAGTTACTTTTAGAAAATGCAGTTACAGTCACAAGAAAAATAAAACAAAGAAGCTCAACCAAAATTATGATAAATAGTTTCAGTTTATAGTTCTAGTTCCTAAAAGTGCACGATTTTGGTTTTTTAGTAGACAGGCATTTTAGAGTGTTCATTGTTTTTAGTATAGTATGGAAAAGTTGGAGGAGACTGGAAAAATAGATATTTCCACAGTTATTGAGCACATGGTTTTCCAATCTAATAAAATGAATTATGACATAATAAGGGAAAATAACATAAATCTTCGGACATTTGTTTCCCCTGATTTGAATATCTGTCTGTTTGGCAATAATCTGTGTCATGATGATAAAGGCTTCTTATTTCATGTTTTGTTTCCTTTTGCTGGTCTGTTGTAACCTCACTGGAAAGCTTGCCTGTGGTGTCAATGTGACATTTACTATGTGGATTAAGTGTACCTAGCTCCAAGAGTACCCTGGTATTTGCTGCTGTCCTTTAGTGCTTGTTTTCCATCCCAATGAGGACATTGCTTTTAATATCTGACCCAGTGTGATAAAGGAGGAGAGGAAGAATAGTATCATGTCACTTTTATTATGTTCAGCCAAAACTTCCAAAACAGTATCTTTCAGTTTTAAAGAATTCTTCCTTGGGCTCCATGTTAAATGGAAAAAAGGAGAAAATGCCTTTTCCAGCACCATATCTTTGCTCTTGTCCCCCTTTCTCCTTTTTTCTTTAACACTGAACCTGAAAATGTCTATGAAACTTGAAAGGTAGCTCATTGCTCTGTGATTCTTAATTAGGTATTATTACATTGTTTCTGTTTCATTTAATAGATGACATTATCATTAGATAATGTTTCATTAGATGACATCTGCATTATTTTTGTGTGTGTTGCAGTGTTTTGGTTTCAGATGTGCAGAACCTCGCTTTAAATGCCGACTAGGGCTGCCAAGTCAGCCCGGGGGGTGGGGGACCCCCCGCTAAAGGGGTTCCCGATCCGCCGGCCAGCATTTGTTACCATAGAGTTTTGGGGCGATTGCCAGAGCGTCGCCCTGGCAACGCCCCCAATGTGCTGCGTCACTTCCGGTAACGTCAATGGGTGTGCACGCTTTGTGCGCGCGCCAGAAGAGACTCCCGGCGAGAGGAGGACTCCCCCCCACCAGTGAGTTTTAAAGACTTGGCAACCCTAATGCCAACTAAGTAATGTAATGGCCCAATTAACTATCTGGTCAGCTATGCAGTGATATGTAGCAGTTAGAGTGTCATGCAAGAACAAATTTCAAAATCCCTACTGTGTCATAAAGCTCTGTGGGTGTTCTTGGCCCAGCTGCTGTGTCTTAGACTAACCTACCTCTTGGATTGCCAGAATGATAAAATGAGAGGAATGAATCAGATACACCATCCAGAGCTCCTTGAAGGATGATAACTGATAGAGAAAATGTAGACACTTCCCTAGAATGGCAAATTGAATATAGAGACTTGACTTGTGTTTCAACCCAATAAATGCTCTCAGCCTCTTATTGATGCAAACGAACTATCATGCTGTCCAAAGAACTGTTTTATTTCTTCAATGTTCTTGTTAGAATATGTCACTTACTGCTTGTGGCCTGGAATTCCCCTGCCTATCATTCTACAGACAACTTTACATTATAGCTGCTGGACATAAGAGCTTGAATCATATTATTTCCTTCACTAACTCTTCCTCAAACATTTTATCTCCAAGACAAAAAAGATGCCCCCCATCAGTGGGTGCCTGTCTTCATCAGAAATGGTCATTCTACACTGGAAGAAAATTTTCTCCCATGACACTACACTCAGTAGAAAAGTGTCATAGGATCCAACCCAAGGACTCACCATGATTATCCTTCCCATCTTAACTAAAACAAAAAAGTATATTCTTTGCTTTGAGAGAATTATTGACCTGTCTGCCATGGCTCGTGCAATCATGAGCATCTGTACCCAAAAGATTATGGGGGCGGAAGTAATGCTTCCTCTAAGCTGTGGAGTCTTGTGAGCAAAAATTCTACTTTGTGAGCTACTGACATTAAAGCTGTGAGCGAGCCATTTGGCTGCTGCATAAATTAGTTTGCTCTGGAACCATCCTTCCTGAGCTAAGGCAAAAATGTGTGAGCCAGAGGCTAAAAAACTGTGAGCTAACTCACACGAACTCAGCTTAGAGGGAACACTGGGTGGAAGCTTCTGTCCATATCTGGAGCATTCATATTGTGATGACCTGATAACATCCCAAAGGTTTACAAGGCTCATCAAGTTGTCAGTTGGGTCCCCTGAAAAGAATTTTAAAGAAACCTTAAGTCTTAAATAGAAAAAAAATATTAAACAACCACAAATCAAACCACTTTGTCCCTTGGTAAAAGACTGTTAGCAGGATGAGACTGTAATAGACACTTTCCCTACTAAAATAAAAAAATATCAGATTTCCCCTCTTCTCCACTCCAGCCAGTGCTTTATAGGCTTACTGATGGAAGAAGTCCTGGTTGGCCTGGCTGTTTCCTGTGGAAACTGGTAGAGAATTGCCTTAGACTACATCTCAGGTTTCTCCTGGTCTTGCTGAGGCATTCTTTCCATCTCTTCAGGCAGCCACAGCCACAGATCCAGCATCTTCACAGGCTATCTGTGCTCTTTCTCCTTGCTTTCAGCCTTTCACTCATGCATCTCTTGGAAGACCTCATCTGAAAGCTTTCCTCACTTCTTCTTAATTGAAGATCTTCTGCCTTCTAACCACCTTCCTGTTGCTTCTCTCTGCCTCTTTCATGTGCCCCTTATATACCCAGGAAGGTTTTATCCAGTCATCTGCTGACACTTGATCAAGCCTTGTTCTGTTTGTGTACTAGCTTGCAGGCTCTGAGTATCAAGTGCCAGAAGTCAACAAAGGCAGGATCATTCAGTCCAGGGCAGGGGCCAGAAGTCAGACAAAGGAAAGTCATTCAGTCCAAAGTCAGGGGTCCAGGAGTCAGGCAAAGTAGAGTTGTTCAGTCCAAGGTCAGAGGTCCAGAAGTCAGGCGAGTCAGTGGCTTCTATCATACATGTTGCATCCATGCCTAATAGCCTCTCTTGGCTGGTTCTATAGCCCCATGCCTAAGAGTCATTCTTGCAACAAGTTGCTCAGAATGTTGCTCATCTTCTTTATCAGCAAGCAGCTGGTTCTGGGATTTCAGACTTTAGAAGTCCCCTCAAAGCATTTCTCTTAACTGAAAAACTATTCCAAGCTTGAATTCCACCCCATTGGGGTCTATGGCAGTGAATTTAAGAAACATTTAAACAATTATAGAGTTAAAATGATAAAATTCAGTTAACAACACACAAACAAATAACAGTAGAAGAACAGCTAATAACCATTATTGATGGCAAGGGAAACTGAGGGTCTTTAGAGGATGATCAGAGTGTTCACGTAGGTTCTTATGGGAGCAGGTGGTCCTTAAGATGTGTTGGTCCCACCTTATCCACATATTGTAGGACAATTTTTGATAGATGTATACCTAGTGAATTATGATTTTTAATATGGATTTTTCATGTACGTTCAGTGTGCCAATTAATAATACTGTTACTGAGTCTTTTAATCTTCATTTCATTAAATACAGTGGTTGGTTCACCTTGCACATTTGTCCCTTAAACCTGACATCAAACAATGAATATCACATCACAGATACATTAGGACCAGCATTCATTGTGTGATCTTGTCACCTCAGGGCCAGATATGGCATTACTTAATGAAAGCTGGCCACATGGTGCCAGTGGAGAGAGTGCCTTGGCTTGCATGGTGGGGCCTGAAGAACTCCTGGGATTACAACTGATCTCCAGACTACAGAGATCAGTTCCCCAGGAGAAAATGGCAACTTTAGAGGGTAAAATCCATGGCATTATAACTCACTGAGGTTCCCCCTCCAAAACCAGCCCTCCCCAGGCTCCACCTCCCCTCTCCAGGCTCCTCCCTAATCAGTTTTAATAATGCACAGCCAGGAAATAAAGCACCCACCAAGAACTTTCAACTCCAGGCCATGATCTGAGGCAATTGTTCTTCTTTAGAAAGAGTACCAGAAAAATGAAACCAAGTGCCATTTGGAATCCAGATTGGACTGGAGGAGCCTATGGATGGTATACTACAGTGCTTCATAGTACACACTATGTGCTGTTTTGTATCAGGGCCTATGGTGATTCTATACATATACACACTGTCATTACATTTGGCTCTAAGTAGAATTTCTCATGAGCATCTGATTTGGAACACAGCAACAGTAATAAAAGAAGACTGGATCCTCAGTGGGGATATCCCCTGTATTCTCATTACAGGAAAGAGAAACTCTTAAGCTTGAGGGCTGTAATTGTGAATCCAGAATTAGCTTTTTCTTAAGAAACTGATGGGAATTTCCATGTGAGACATGAACAGTGGAAAAGAATCATCATGTCTTTCTGAGTATCCATAGTAAAAGATTTCCTCTAATGCTAATTATGTATATACATTACATTTTAGAAATAGATGAGTCATATTTACTCTAATTTCAGTTCTCACTTTGACTTGGTCTATAGCTTGTTTATTTCCACAGACAGCCTGCCTTTCTACCTATAAAGTCCTCAGGGCCAAATGTTATTCCATTTCTTCAAGAGTATCCTGCTCTAAGTGATTTTTTTTTTTAAAAAATCCCACTCTTACCCAGTGACACAGTCTCTTTTTTTCTTTCTTTTTCATTACCATTTATTTATTAAAGTATTTACACCCCCACTTTTCCTTTTTTGTTTCAAGAAAGCTTACAAATCCAAATTTTACATATACAGGGTACAGTAAATCTCCTAATTACCCCGCTACCTCCTAAAATGGCTGCAACCTACACTCCATTAGAAGCCTCAGCAATAAACTAATCTTGTAGTGTCTCCTAAAAATATCCAGAGATGGCAGCTCCCTCACATTTCTGGGGCACTCATTTTATAGTGATAGGGCTTGCCAGAAAATACACAGCCTCTGATAGATGCTGGGATGAAAAAGAACAGCAGGGGAACAGCCAACATGTAGCACCCTGAAAACTGTAGCTAGTCCACAGGGACATATAGGGGAAATCCTTTAGATTTCATATATTCATCTTTAATGAGGCCGTGGTGGCTCAGTGGTTAAGACGCTGACCGGAAGATCAGTAGTTTGGCAGTTCGAGACCCAAGTGCCATGTGATGGAGTGAGCTCCCATCTCTGGTTCCAGCTCCTGCCAATCTAGCAGTTCAAAAGCAAGAAATTGCAAGTAGATAAATAGGTACCGCTTTGGTGGGAAGGTAACAGCGTTCCGTGCACCTCAGTGTCTAGTCATGCCAGCTACATGACCACAGAAACATCTTTGGACAGTGCTGGCTCTTCAGCTTGGAAATGGAGATGAGCACCACCCCCTAGAGTTGGATTCGACTGGCTTTCAAGCAAGGAAAACCTTTATCTTTGACGTAATACTTTTAGCCTGACCTGGATGACCCAGGCTTGCCCAGTCTCAGAAGCTAACCTGGGCCAGCCATGGTTAGTATTTGAATAGGAGACCACCAAGGAATTCCAGGGTCACTATGCAATAGAAGGCAATGGCAAACCACCTCTGTTACACTTTTGCCTTGAAAACCCTATAGGGTCACCATAAGTTGGCTGCGATTTGACAGCAACACTTTAGACTCAGAATACTTTCAGAGTTAATTCATAAACCTATTAGTCAGATGTACTTCGTAATTTTTTAACCAATGAAATTTAACTTAGCTTCCATATAATGCTATGTACTATGCATAGTATATGATACAAGGGTCATAGCTTTTGGCTAGAGAACATGTGGTCTAAAGGCAGGTTTAAATCAAAAAGCTGAGCACACATGACAGTAGACAGAACTGAAAAGTGGGATTTCTAAGAAAGGCTTTGCAGAGGAAATCTCTTTATTGCATTTTATACCATCCTTCCTCAAAGGAACTGAGGATAATTGTTGAGTTGTTCCTTCTCCATTTAGTGAGATAATTTTATTAATAGAGGTAAGCTAGACTTGGAATCAGCACTGATAAAGGGGAGATAAAGTTAACCCAGGGTGGACTGGCCATTGAACTTACAGGGCATGTTTCGGGGGGGGGGGGGGGGCACTGACCTGGAAAGCTGCTGACCAAGACCTAATCGCTCTGTTAGCACTGCAGTGACCACTTGACTCAGAAATGTTAGTGGCTGCAATGATCAGTGCCAGTGTCTCCTCCTGCACTACCAACAGATAAACCAATGCACATAATTGCTGGCCAGGTCTGAGCTGAGTATCCCACACAGTGGTTTAAGAACATAAGAGAAGCCAATGTTGGATCAGGCCAGTGGCCCATCCAGTCCAACACTCTGTCACGCAGTGGCCAAAAACACCAGGTGCCCTCAGAAGGACCAGCAGTGGAGGCAGGAAGCCCTCCCACTGTTGCCCCCCCCCAAACACCAAGAATACAGAGCATCACTTGCCCCAGACTGAGAGTCCCTATCTATACTTTGTGGCTAATAGCCCCTGATGGACTTCTGCTCCATATGTTTATCTAATTCCCTCTTGAAGCCATCCATGCTTGTAGCCACCACCACCTCCTGTGGCAGTGAATTCCACATGTTAATCACTCTTTGTAGTGCCACAGGGAATACTCAGCTTGGCTTGCTTCTGAGCCATTTCAAATTTCCAGTCTGCCCTTCAATTAGCCTGTAATCAATTTTTTTTTTGACAGAACATGGCCAGACCTCAAGTACAGTTCCTCCATATAAAACTTACCTTGTTCCACATCAAAGATTAAGCAACTCATAGCATCTAGAGGGTGATAATTGCATGATACAATACTAATACGTGTGTATCTTATTCAGTGGGTTCCATATCATACCCCTGTGTGGACTGGGACACTGAAATTGATCCAGGGGTGGTTCACAATGGTTGTTATGAAAAGTCTGACCTATCCAAGTTTTAGAAATTATAGGAGAGATTACAAAAATGTATATCCCTCTGAGTCATGGGAAACATATGGTGATTTCATTGTGTTAATTAAAGCGGAGGGGAAGAAGTGATTCAAAAGCAAGTGGAATTTGATTGCCATATGCTGGTACTAGTTTACACATGTTAAATTTAAATTTAATTAATCGTGAACAGGCTTCGTTGTTCAGATGGGGCTAATGTAGTGATTCAAACAAAATGTGTACCATTATTTCACTTTTGTGGAAAATTGCTTTAGTAAGAAATAAATATGTATTAGGTCAATTGGAATAAAGCACAAAGTTCTTAGGAATGTTCTAATTTACACACCTATGTCTTTCCACAGCATCTTCAATTGCATACCTAGGTATGACTTTTTCATAACTTGTTATTTTAATTATTAGAAAACATAAGCTTTTATTAGACAGTTCTATACCTTTACTTTCCAAGAAAACAAATTCTAAAACATTCTTTCTTAAAAGAAAAAATCTAAAAGTGTTTGTTCTATCACTTGAAAAAAAAACTTCTGTTCCTTTAATTGGTGGGTTGAACCCATACTTTCTGATGATGATATGGGCTGGGGAAAACTTCTTTCTTAGCCACCAAAATGGCTATGCTGCAGATCATGGGGGAAGGTTGCACAAATACCATGTTGGTTGGAGGAGTGTGGTAAGGGAGGGGGGTCTGGGTGAGGTTGAATGAAAAAGCTGGCTGGATTCAGCCCAGTGTTCTCCATGTCATATACAGATTAAATTTAATGACTTGGTTATTTGTTTCAGATTTTCTTTCTCTCTGGCTGAGGACAGACTGGCAGCTTGCCACGATATAGTGCCGCCTCTACTTGACCCAGTTTAAAATGTTGCGGGACATATCAGCCACATAGCACACCCTACTGCGGGTTACCCACAGAGACATCCCGTTATTGTAGCGCATCAGCCACGGAATGCACTGCAAAAACTAAATAACTAATCTATTTTGACTAGGACACTGGTTTCATCGTTACTGCATATTCAAGTATAACATTTTTGCCACTTCTACATGTTCATTAGAACTTTTAATAGATAAGTAAGAACATAAGAGAAGCCAATGTTGGATCAGGCCAATGGCCCATCCAGTCCAGGCCAAAATACCAGTTGCCATCAGGAGGTCCAGCAGTGGGGCCAGGACATTAGAAGCTCTCCCACTGTTGCCCCCGCCCCCCAAGCACCGAGAATACAGAGCATCAATTGCCACAGACAGAGAGTTCCTATCTATACCTTGTGGCTAATAGCCACTGATGGACCTCTGCTCCGTATGTTTATCCAATTTCCTCTTAAAGCCGTCCATGCTCGTAGCCGCTACCACCTCCTGTGGCAGTGAATTCCATGTGTTAATCACTCTTTCAAGTAGTATATCACAATGTAAAAGGAGTTCTATTATATATCTTATATAGAGAACCCATTTGTTTTCAAGACATTACATTTGGAACAGATTTCAATTCTACTTCTATTTCATTATCATACATTTGTATATTATATTTTCTCACTTTAAGTTTGTCTCCTGCTAGCATAATACACACTCTATGTCTCCTCAAATTTCATAATAGAACTATTTTTCAAATAGGTTGTTAATTTTGCCATTTATTTTGCCATTCTTCTAAACATGGACAGGCGTCTAGTTTCCATTTTACTACATAAACAGTTCCAGCAGCTGTCACTATGTATTTGAATATATCTTTTAAATTTTTTGGTAATTTGTTAGGCAGAATACCTAATACCATATTCTTGGCTTCCATTGGGAATTTAAACTTTAATATATTCAACATTTTCAATGTATTTCTTTCCAATATCTTTTTTGCTTTTTTACAAGTCCACCACATATAAAAGAAGGTTCCATCTCTGTCTTGACATTTCCAGCATTTCTTTTTGTAGTTTTTATGTGCTTTCTCAATGTCCTTTGGAGTTATATACTATCTCAAAACATTTTGTAACAATTTTCTCAAAACAATTTGTAACAATGTCTGGCTGACTGTAAATTTGGTATCTTTTTCCCATAGTCGTTCCCACTGTTGCGTAGATATCTGTTCTTTAAGGTTTTTCATCTACTTAATCATACATTTTTCATTTATTCATCTTCTGTTTCTAGCTGGAGTAAAATCTTATATATCCATCATAGTAAATGCTCTTTTTGTTTTATAACCAGCTGCTCAGATTCAGTCACATCTCTTAGATCTCCACCTTCTATAATCATGATCTCCTTTAGTCTTGAGACTAATTGATAGTACATCAGTCATTGAATGTTTACACCTTCATTTTTAACACCTTGCTAAGACTTGATTTTCCCCTGCCATATGATAAAAATCATTTTTTATTTCTCGTGTTTTTTTATCATAATATGCTTCTATTTGGGGGCATAAGCAAAAAGTTTGAGGGGTTCAAGAAATTCCAGTGTGTAGACCATATGTGACTTCTTTTTTGAGTTATGATATTTTTAGTCAATTTCTTAACCCACAAATAATTGTGTAGGCCTTCATCAAGATCTGCTGATTCTAATTTTACTATTATATGTCTTGGGTTTCTAATCCAGTCCACAATCCAGACCAGATCTGCTGCTTGTTAATATAATTTTATATTTGGGACTGCTAAGCCTCCTCTCTTTTTCTCATTTTGTAATAGCTTGAAGCTTATTCTTGTTTTTTTGCCATTCCATATATATTCATTTAGCTGTCTGAGCCACTCTTCCAATATTCTTTCTTCTATCTATATGGGTAACATTTGGAACAAAAAAAGTTTAATTTTGGCACCCATTCATTTTGATTGCAGAGATTCTTCCCAGCCATTAGATTTTTAGTTTTTTCCATCTTAATAAATCTGCTTGTATCAGTTTCTGAGTAGTTAGATTTTTTGTTAAGGGAAGAGCAAGAGAAAAAACTGGTTATTTCCATGATTCAAGCCTGCCACCTGGTGGTGAAATGGCACTTGCTGATGCAGTTTTTCCCCCATAGCTGTACTGCCATTGCCTAAAATCTTTCAGAACTAGAACTGAGGTAAATTAAAGTAAGACACCATCATTAAATGAAATTATTTCCATTAACCTCTGCCAGAAATATAGATGTGTTTTGGCATGTATCTACTGAACAAGCAGTTGAAAGACATAAGTATTTTACAAATACTTTAAGCATCTGAACAGTTTCATGTCCAATAATCGGAAGCTTATTCCAAGTTGGCCTTTCATACAGTATACAATATTATCCCTATATTAGTCAAGTACAAAGTTAATAAGAATATTATATAAGATTAGAAATGGGAATATTTCCAGAAATATAAAACAATGTTTTGCTGGGAAGGGAAGTCTTAGCAGACTATTAATTCAGATTGTTATCATGTGAAATAGTATCACCATGGTAAGAAAACCAAACTATACTATAAACAGACTCAGTCATGAATGGCTGGGGCTTTTTCAAGCATGTGGCAAGATAAATTTGAGAAAACAAATCACATAAACTATTGTTTTTTAAAAAGCCAGTATATCTGTAAGATATGTACAATATTCAGTTTTAAGAAGCATTTTGAAGAGCATAGTGGGCAAGAAGTATCCAGAATTTTTGATTTTTCCTTGCATGTTTTTACCCCAATGACATTGTTTTGTAAGATCAGATCTGAAACAATATACTTGGGTGATGTGTATGGTTCTCAGATTCTCAGTTTCTAATTTCTATGAGAGGCTCTTTAGGGATGGCTGCAGATGTCTAAAGATGGCTGCTGTGCTGCAGTGACTGGTAGTGATGTATTGAGAATGCCATGTTAAAACTCAGGAAGTTAACCTGTACCTCCTTCTCCTCCTCAGAATGAATGGTGAAATCTGAAGAAATACTATTTTTCCCTGTAATGTGTAGCTTGCTTTTTTTACTTTATTACATACTTTTTCATTCTATTTATTCAAAAGGCATCTCTGGTAAGATTTCCATGGCTTTAACTTAGGGTTTCCAAGTCCTGCCTGGCTGCTGGCAGGGGGACTCCTAATCCTTCCTGTAGGTCCTCTGGCATGCTCACAAAGCATGCACACCACGATGACCCCACCCAGAAGTGGCATCATCATGTTTCCACCATTGGGGCAACACTCTAGGTTTGGGGGGAAACCATAGAGTTTTGCTCAAACTGTAGAGTGTTTCTCCTGATGTTGGAAACATGATGGTGTCACTCCTGGGTGACATCATCATGCCAGCAGCACCAGAAGAGGGCTTCTCAGGGTGTGACTCCCCGCATCAGCCAGCTGGGCCACAGTGGATTGGGCCCCCCAAAATCATGGAATCTCCTAGCCCCACTGGGGAATGGCAACCCTACTTTACCCTTATGTTCCACATGTGGGACAGTGTAATTTTTTAGGTGTGTTGTTGCGTAGAAAATGTTGTGGAATGTTTAAATGCTGGTATAGCCTGTTCGGTTTATCTGATATCAAGCAATGGACAAGTTGAAAATCTCTTGGTTAATCCAACATTTGTTTTGTAAAGTGTTTGATTTAATCTAAACCACAGATTGTGAATATACATTTTTTGCTCATGTTTGTATTGCCTCATGGGTTTTGTGGTCACATAACTGACAAAAGGTTGGGACCCACAGTCTGTCCCACATGTTCTTGGCACTAACAACTGATATCAATGGATTGAAGCTAATTCCAAACTGGCCTTTCATACAGTACATAACAATCCTGTCCCTATATTAGCCAAGTGAAAAGTAATCAAAATATCACTTAAGAGAGGCAATGTAGTGTTTCCAGAAATTTCAGACATGGAAAAAACACTCTACTGAGAGGAGCAAAACATTAGTTGACAGTCGAAGCTGGTTATCATGTGAGTGGTTGGAAAGATTTTTTTTTTTAATCAAGAATTAAATACTCCAGGAATACAAAATTCATACAGTGGTAGTGAAACAAACACTAAAAATTCTCATTGTTGAATGCGTATGAAGCCACCGGCGTAAACGACAGGGGGGCTCGAGGGCTCGAGCCCCCCCCCAAATTTCCCGGGGGGGACTGAGCCCCCCCGGGAAAACATCACGCCTGCCGCCGGCGCCTTGCCGCCGCGCCTCCCGGGCCCTTCCGAGGCTCGCCAGCTGGTGCCTCTCCCCCCCCACCGGCCTGGCCATTCCTCCCTCCTTATCCCTCCCTCTTCCTCTTTTAGGAGTGGCCAGAGCGGAGGGGGAGGGAAAGGCACCAACAGCACCGGCTAGTGAGCCTCGGAAGGGCCGGGGAGGTGCGGCGGCTGGCGGTAGGTTTTCCGGGGTGGGGCGGAAACATTGCCCCAGCGAGCATGCACACTTCGCGCACGCGCTAAAGAGCCCCCCCCCCCCCGGACTTCAGAAAAGTCTACGCCCCTGTATGAAGCTCAATGAAAGCAGTTTGAATGTGAACTTGTTCTAATTTGAAAAAAATCTCTGTTTTGTTGTTCATGACATTTGTTAATGAGCCTAATATTAAATGTTAGTACAAGGGTCTGAACTCTTTACATAACTTTCCACACAAGTCTTTCATTGTTTATACATGTTCCTATGCTATGCCCAAATGATAAGGCCTTTACTGAGTAATTACTGATCATAATAATCCAATCAGATTTGGACCAAACGATAACTTGCTTTGGCCAGTATTAGAAACAAAGAGAAAGTGCCTATCACAGCTATTAAGTTATTTACATTAAGTAAACAGAGTTTGTGTTTACAGTCCCAAGCTTGCACCAACAAAAATTGCTAAATTCCATTCCTGAACCTGCCATAAACAATTGTGTTCTACATCCAGACATCATATACACAAACACAAACACAATCTCCCCTGGATTCCAACACAGACACACTCTGTTTCTGATTGCTGTCTCTACCCAAGTACCAGAATATTTCGTTTCCAGATTTGTACTTAGAGCATCTTCTCTATGAGAAAAGGCTGAGGAGTTGGGATTTTTCAGTTTAGAAAAGAGACGGCTAAGGGGGGACATGATAGAGGTTTATAAAATCATGCATGGGGTGGAGAGAGTAAATTTAGGAGGGACAGAAGGAAATAATTATTTACATGGAGAGTGAGCAAAATGTGAAATTGGCTGCCAGAGGATGTAGTGATGGCCACAGGAATAAGCAGCTTTAAAAGAGGATTAGATAGATTCATGGAAGAGAGGTCTATCAGTGGCTACTAGCCACAGTGATTGAGGGGAACCTCCACATGCAGAGACACTAAACCTCTGGATCCCAGAGTCAGGAGGCAACATCTGGGGAAGGCCTTGGCCTCTATGCCCTGTTGTTGGCCATCCAGAGGAACTGGTTGGCCACTGTATGAGACAAGATGCTGGACTGGATGGACCATTGGTCTGATCCAGCAAGGCTCTTCTTATGTTCTTATTCTAGTATACGCAGCTGGCATTCAACATCATGCACAGGCAAATGTTATTTGCTACTGCTGAAAGCCCCTGTAAGTGAGTGAAAATGTGAACAGAATCCCCAAAGCCTGCCATTCCACCTGTGATGTATTGCATGGAAAATCAGACTTTTTCAAATGCTGCTTGTATCAGAGAATCAGAGTTCAAGAATTAATCTTCCCTGGAGAAAAGACCTCATGTGATTGGCTGCTCTACTAGCTTTCTGACAGGCCAACATCAGCTGAGAGAGGAAATAAAACAACTGATCTGGAGGGAAAAGAGGTCTTTTGCAATTTGATCTTTCACCTTTTTGGTTGTGTAAAAACTTAATGTCTGGCTCAGTAGCCAGAGGGTTTGGCTTCTGAAAGAACAGACATTTGGGAGTCAGTATTTTCTGAGGCAATAGTTAGAAAAGTACTTCTACAAATAGAAGAAGAGAAACCCCATTGTCTTAGATATATTAAAATTGCTCTGAGGGAGAAGTTTAGATTCTCAAGAAAGCTACAGAAAAACCGTATACAAAGGATACTGGAGACGGATTTGGCAACAGGTCTGGGTAATTAGAGAGCTCACCCATACAACCCAAATAGTAAAATAAATTATTGCTTCTTAGGGACCAGGAGAATAAGTTCCTTCCAGTGAAAGGGGCCGGGAAGAGAGCCCTGTGATAAAGGGGGGTAGCTTAAACACCTCAGGAGTTTGTGAAAAGCTGAGAGCCAGTTTGGTGTAGTGGTTAAGTGCACGGACTCTAATCTGGGAGAACCAGGTTTGATTCCCCACTCCTCCACTTGCACCTGGCTGGATGACCTTGGGCAAGCCATAGCTCTGTACCAGCTGTTCTCTCAAGGACAGCTTGGGAAAGAGCTCTCTCAGCCCCACCTACCTCACAGGGTGTCTGTTGTGGGGAGGGGAGGGGAAAGGAGTTTGTAAGCCACTCTGAGACTCCAAGTGAGTGAAGGGTGGGGTATAAATCCAATCTCTTCTTCTTCTTCTTCTAGTATCTAAAAGAAAACTAAGGAAGGAAATGAAGAAATCTAGAAACATCAATAAGAACTGTGTTACTGCTGAATTATACTAAACACTCAAAGAAAGAAGTAGAGAGCCTTGGAACAAAACTGCAAATACACTCTTTTGAATGTTCTTAGAGTTAAATTCTTAGAACTCATATATTAGAAAGTTTTTACCTCAGCAATCTCAAAACCTTTACTATTCCTATTATATGCGTATATTCCCTGTGTGTTTAATAAAATCTTTATTCTGTTTTTGAAAGTTAATTTGTCTCAAGTGCCATTTCTCAAGGGTTTAAAGGAAACTGGACAGCTCCTGTATTTTCAGTAGAGTTCCTGAGCTGAGAAAAAGCCTAAACTAAATATCAAAACATAGGGTGGGACAGTCAAGTCTTTTATGACAAAATAATATATACACACTACTGTAGGACAATTCAGTCACTGATGGGAACAGAAGATTTGGTGAGGGGAAATCTGCCAGACAGTTGAGGAGATACAGGGGTTTGCCATACCATCCTAATTCATATAATGTTTTGTTTTCTGCATGCTAGGGTGATCTTCTCCAGGGCCAGTTCTACCACTAGGCTGAATGAGGCAGCCAAGTTATACAGCAGATTTTGAGGTATGGCTACCTCCTATCCGATTCCGCCTGTGCTAGGGTTGCCAGGTTTCTTGCTACGGTGGGTCACCTCTCACCCCAAAACCCCAGTTGTTTGCTTGCACTCAACAGAGCAGGGGGGTGGAATCGGGGGACTAGGTATCACACCAACAGCACAACATCACTTGCAGTGTGAACACAAAAGTAACACCATCACTCTTTGATTCCTCTCCCCTAAACACTACCATAAACTCTATGAGGATCTCTATGTGAATTGTAAAGCATGTAAATTGTAGAGCAATGTGATATGTGAATTGTAGAGCATGTGAATTGTAGAGCAATGTGATATGTGAATTGTAGAGCAATGTGATAATGTCAGCTCTGGATTTACAGAGGAAGTGGTGTTATGGCATTGGCTGGTTTGTCCCCATTCTCATAAAGTTAAATCATAGATGACAGCAACAATGACAACGATGACAATGACAACAAGGTTAAAGTTCAGTTAAACTGACCTGAGCTAGAGTCATGGCCAAAGGATTCTACAATAGGGGAGGGGCTGTGGCCATAAAAATCTTTACCAGTTTCTAGGAGAACCATCAAGTGTCTAGAATTATAATATAGTTATTTCTTGCATCTATGGGGTCATGCAAGTGTAGTGAAAACCAGGCGTTTTCATGGTACACAATTCCTTTTGTATATCTGTGTAATCATGTAACTCCATACATTAAATACACCAGTTATGCTTGGCCATAGATGTAGTATTTTAATAATCTAAACATGCAAGCAATTGAGAGCTCATGGACACAGGCTCAGTCTGTAGTTTTAGCGTTTTCTTGTCACTATGCCTGTTTCCAGTCTCATTTACAGTGCTTTTTTTGTCTTCCCCTTGGAGTTCTCCAGCAACTTACAGGAGCCAACTCCCAAGCAAATTTGCAAGGGTTTTTGTTTTGTTTTGTTTTGTTTTTTGTTTTAACTTGGCAGTTGTATTATCCAGGTGCCAACTTCTAGGTTCCGTTGCACTCAGCCAGTAGCACTTTATCCAGGGATTTCTCCCCCCCCCCCCCCCACAGCATCCTTTCCTCAGGTTTAACTAACTACCTGAACATAATTAACTCATGATTGCTTTCAAATGCAGGACTTTAGGGGTACTCTCACAAATGATCTAGACTACACTAATCTTACATTTGGGCTGATCATTCTAAAAGACACTGCAATTTATTAATTGACTGGTTCTTTATAAATCTAATTAAAATTGAATGACCCTTAAATTTATGGTTATGAAAATGTGTTGCATACCCTTCTTAGTAGCACCAGGGAAGAAAATGAAAGGAAGCTTATGATGAATGGTGCTTAACCTTGTGCAGAAGAATGGTGATTTATGATGCCCTGTGCAGCTGCTGGAAATGTTCCATCAATAAAACAGATTTTATTCCTATTTGAGGAGGGGAAAATTTGGACTGTTGTGAAAAAAAAAACTTATGAAAGGCTATGTTAGCCTAAGCCTCCCCTTGCCATGTGAAGGATGGTATGCCAGCCAGGTTAGGGCCAAAGTTGGCAAAGGGCAAGTCTAGCCCTTTCTGTGTGCAAAGCCAACAAGCCTGGATATGTGCTCAGGACTGTCTCTCTCTGACTCATTCAGCCATCAAGCTCAAATACAGCAGTCACATATCTGTCATTGTGAAAGGACAATTCTTTAATTTCATCATCTCAAAGGTGTCAGCAAACCTGCATTCCAGCTTTACATCTCACAACTGAACCTCTGGACTTTGCCCCTCAATACCGGGACCATCCCGGCCACAGTCTATTGTTCTCTTAATGGCCCAGCCATTAATGGAGCCAAGACTCTGCAATTGTCCCACACCTTACTAACAAAAGTCTCCCTTCCCAAACCTGGACTTCTTTTGTCAAAAACCCCTTTTGAGCCATTACTTGCTGTCATGGTCCATCCTGGACGATTTCCCTATTGTGCCCACTATATCTGGGCTCCAAACCCATCCATCTTTGGTTCAGTCTCCTGGGACGCATACCAGCTGGATCCCCCATCTCTTCTGGGTCTTCACAGATGTGCCTGCCAGTCAAGGTGTCTGCTCTTCACTGTGGACTCCTCTCTTTGGAAGGTAGCTATAACCCCATCAACACTTCACCCTCTTTTGTCTCTGATCTCTTAAGGTCACTTCAACCCTTTATTTCTTAGCTGTTGTGTGAGTGGGTTGGTGGGTGGTTTTTAAAAATTGAATTAGCTGAATGTATTAAGGGTATTTTCTTAATAAATGTCATAAATATTTTTTCTGTCTGTCATCTGTGCTGCTCTAAGAGGGTTCTAACTCCGGTATAGGTTTTTTTTTTTAAAAATTATTGGTCAAAAACAAAGCATAGTGGTAAGTTACAGTATACAACAATGTATCTTTTCATATACCATACTAGAGCAGTTCTGTTTGACATTTTACATAGGTATTTTAACAGCAGGGTTACTGTCTACTTTCTACTCTGAGTTACCTTAAAAAGTAGTATTACCAGGAGGAGAGGTCCTTTTTTAATCCCTTAAAATGGCATTGCACATTAGAGAGACACCATTGCTTTTCTAATAAAATAAAACTTTAAATTCGTTCATAGTCAGACGCTCCCAGTCCATCTTGTCTGAATCTATTTTATCCATAACAGGGTACCATTTATCAAGAGGACTGGAAAAGTCACTGGCGTCACACTCCTTGCTGTCAGAATCTGCTGATTCAGACAAGGTTTTCTGGGGCTTTCTGCTATGATTTCTATTGCTTATGTACTGTCTATGGTAACCTGTATCTGCACCCATTATGTATCCATGCTTCTTGCTTCTAGTTGCCCCTATGCCCACCATGTAACCCTATCTTTGGCCAGTATAAATGTAAGCTATGTGACCCCAGGTTTAT
Source organism: Lepidodactylus listeri (assembly GCA_029233225.1). Classification (NCBI taxonomy): domain Eukaryota; kingdom Metazoa; phylum Chordata; class Lepidosauria; order Squamata; family Gekkonidae; genus Lepidodactylus; species Lepidodactylus listeri. Next base: position 107,214,590 of record JARCFY010000001.1, on the reverse strand, counting down.
GACTCTGACCAGGCCTGGTCTGTGTAACTGTTTGCTCGGGAGAGTGACAGCTTCAAAGTATGGGAACAATGGGCCTCTCACACTCCTGCCTCCGCATTCCATTCATCCCGGCTGGGACGCCAAGGGAGGACAGAGACCATCTCTTATCAACGTGCGAAAGCCTTGAGGCCAGCATTTGTTATGTGAATATGGTTACATCTAAGGGGTCTGGTTTGGGAAGGGAAATTTACAACTTAACACCTCGCTTTCTTTCCTGTGGGAAGCAAACGGCCAGAGACCCTTTTTGCCCGCCGTTTTTCCCCTTTGGTGATTGGTTACCTATGGGCAATTCAAATTGTTCTGAAAGGTATAATAGACCTGCTTCTGTCATATGCATTATCTCTGACAATGATCCGAGAACCTGTACCAACGTAGAGATTGGAAATAAAGAACTGTGTTTCATCAACAAAGATCTGATCCTTGACTACTTTGAGCAGAAGTCTCACACTTGCTAGTTAGTGTTAGTGTTGAGATTTTTTCTAAGAAGTCCCACAGTTTCTGCCTCCACATTTGAATTGTGGGGGGAGTTTGTGCTTTCCAAATTTGTGCAATTACTACCTTGGCCACCACCAGCAGCACATTGATCAGTTGTTTTCTTATCTCGGATGGATTGTCGTCTGGCCACAACTGTAGGAGTATCTGTATTGGATCTAAAGGTATAGTTGGAGGATGATCCCTAGCTTGCGCACCTATTAAGCAAAGGTCTCTTACCTAATCCCCCCATCATAAATAATACAGAGACCTGGTGTTGAGGCTAACAGCTATGCTTAGAAAAATATAGCTTTTTGTATCCTTTTATATTTACAATTAGTGTTTGCTTTGTATCCCTTTAGATTTACTCTTATGAAATTTTAAAGATAATGAAGCTTGTGAATTATAGTGGAAAGAGAAGGATGATAACTTCTGGATCAATTTGAGGGGAAACTGTACCTATAATAATACAATGACAATGTAAACACATTTTTTCATGTTATAATGAATTTGATCATATATATATGATCAAATTCATTATAACATGAAAAAATGTGTTTACATTGTCATTGTATTATTATAGATACAGTTTTGTATATGTATATATATTCCCAACTTGAGCCCTGCATGAGAATTAAAAATTCCACACAATAAGTTTGAAGAAAAATCTGGAAAGTGGGGTGGTGATGCAAGAGTTTAAAGCAGGAAGGGGGGACTCAACAACAAAGGGTGTGCATGTGCACAAAAAAATGCTTAGCAACCCAAAATGGTACTCTGTTAGCATTGTTTTTCCAATAGGTCATAGGAAGTACCCCAGCTCTTATAACAGAGCTTCTCTGGAGAGAAAAGGGAAAGCATCTTCCTTACAGAAATGGGCTAGGAGATGTAGAAGAGGAGGAGGGGGGAGATTGGATGTATACCCTTCCCTTCACTTGGAGTCTTAGAGTGGCTTACAATCTCTTTCCCTTCCTCTCCCCACAACAGACACCCTGTGAGGTAGGTGGAGCTGAGAGAGCTCTTGAGAGAACTGATCTTGAGAGAACAGCTCTCAGAGAACTGAGAGGTCACCCAGCAGCTGCATGTGGAGGAGTGGGGAATCAAACCCGGTTCTCCAAATTAGAGTCCACCACTCTTAACCACTACACCAAACTGGCTCTCTCAACAGAGCTGCTCCTCTTGAGCCATCCCTCTATGCCCATTGATCAACATCCTGCTCTTTGAGCTCCAAGCTCCCCATAATCTGTCTGACAGTGGCTGAGCAACCCAGCTAGGTTGGTGGGAAGTGGGGAGAGGACACGGGGGCGTCAATGCTCATAAGGAGACTAGTGGGAAAGCAGCAGCAAGGGAGTGGGACTGAAAAAGGTAGCTAGGTGAATGGGAGGGGAAAGGGGGGAACAGTGGAGGAACCTTTAAAAAACAGGGGGAACCACAAAAATAGGAAGGAGAAGCGGGGCAAATACAGGAAGAATGTGGAAAATCAAATATCCCACCCACAAATTATTATAGGTCCGCCACTTGTTATAATCATATCCTTTCCTCTAATCACTGCCAGTGTTTTCCTTTCAGGTAGGAAAATACATTTGCATGCCTCAGCCTAGAATAATCACAAAATAATGTTTTAGGTCTGAAACATTAGGATGATGTTACTTTTCTGGGTCTGGAGGTTTGTTTGGCCCAATAAAATATGAGCTCCCATCCCCCACTAGGGTTGCCAAGTCTTCAGTACTCACCGGCAGGGGGGGAGTCCTCCTCCAGCCGGGAGTTTCCCCGGCATGTGTGCAAAGCGTGCACGCCCGGCAACGTCACCGGAAGTGACGTCAGCACGTTGGGGGGCATTGCCAGGGCGATGCTCTGGCAATCGCCCCAAAATTCTATGGTATCATAGAGTTTTGGGGCAATTGCCAGAGCGTCGCCCTGGCAACACCTCCCAATGTGCTGACGTCACTTCCGGGTGACGTCATTGCTTGGGGGAAGTCGTCCTGGCTGGACGACTTCGGGGGTGGGGTTCCCCCCACCGGCCGAATGCTGGCCGGCGGATCAGGAACCCCTTTGGCAGCCCTATCCCCCACCCAATTTTAGGCCTTATTTTTTCTAACTTCTAAACAATTTGTCGGCAACTGAAAGACTTTTTTTGTTCATTTTTGTTTGCTTCTGAAGCAAAACAATTATAATGGAGAAATACTGTTTTCCCCATCCACTCTTTCCACATTCACTACAGACTCTTCCGTGGCACATAGTGCCTTTTATCATTCCACTTGTTTTGTCAGCTATGACCATTACTTGAAAACAAGATCTGCCCACAGTGATGTATACTCCAATAACATCCAAGTTAGATTATTGTAATGCAGTCTACATGAGGCTGCCTTTGAAAATGGTCCAGAAATTTCAATTGGCCCAAAATGCAATGGCCAGGCTATTTTCAGGGGGTAGTTACAGGGATTGTATCACACCTGTGCTGAAAGATCTGTACTGGTTACCCCACTTGTTTCCAGACACATTTTCAAGTTATAGTTGTTACCTTTAAGGCCCTAAATGGCTTGGGACCGAGGTATTTGAAGGACCATCTCCTCCCATACTACCCAGCCCACCAGTTGAGACCTGTCTCTCAAGCCCTGCTCTCTAGGCCTCCACTTTCAGAGGTAAGGCAGGTGGTGGTGACTAGAGAAAGGGCCATTTTCTGTGGTGGTACCTCACCTCTGGAATGCCCTCTCCTTGAAGTCTGCCTGGTGCCTACTTTATTATTTTTTTTTAAGTGCCAGGCTAAAATACCCAGGCTTTAAATTAGAGGCTTTATCTTACCAGATTTTTAAATGGTTTGCTTCTGTTTTATGAATAGTTTTTATACTATTTACCTTCAATGGCTTGTTTTTAACAGCTTGATTTTATATTGTTTCATTGTTTTAATCATAAGCCACCTTGACTCTGAAGAGGTGGCATAGTAATATTCTAAATAAATATATTCCAAATAACACATCACCTAAGTAACAAGGGTAAATACACTGTAAAGTGCAAAGGATTTTAATTTAGGAATTTGCAGTGCAATCCGAAGCAAACACATCTTTCTGTGTCCATTAACGTCTGCTTAGGGTTGCACTGTCAGCCACCATACACCTTGGTCCACTGAAGTAGCTCAGTGAGCTGCTTTTCACATCTCTACTGCACTGCAGCACCAACACTTTGCATGCCTAGAAGACACACAGTTGCTTTCAGATGAGTCAGTGGGGATTAAATAATAAAAATTGCAAATATGGTCCTATATAATCCTATAAAGTTGATGACTGGGCTGGCTCCTCAACGGCATGTATGCTGCTAGCCTAATGGAATCCCTTCCTGAACTTCTCCACACTAATTGCTAAAAGCATGTTGGGATTTTTAAATATCCGAATGAATTAGTGTCTCTCCTGCACTGATTGAAGTTGCACTTTTCCTTCTGGAATTGCTGCTTGAATGCCTCCTAAAATATTTTTCAATGCTTCATTTCAATCCTCAAAATCCCACTTCAGTGCAATCTGATTCTTCCTTGTATAAATCCATAAATATCATTTACAGTTGCACCACACCATATTTTTCCCTATAAAATGTACTCATTTTATCATGCAGCAGTAAATAAGTGTTATACATGTACTGATATATGACACACTTTGTAAATATTATAGACACAGCCTTTTTTCAACACAAAGGTAACCGGCATGAACATTTCACGAACTTTCATGCTGTTCATGATGGTTCATGGCAGTTCATGAATGGATACATTTCCGGACAGACGGTCTCTGCTCAATTAAAATGTTCATAAAACTTCAAAGCAACTGGGGGGGGCAGAATTCTTCAGCCTTGGGAACACCAATAGGGGACCTCGAAAGCTTAACAGGAACTGAAGGCTGCCAATAACAGAGTTCCCATTCTGCTCTATGGGATCAGAACACTATATTTACCCTCAGCTCAGTTCCACAGGCACTAATGTTGGCAGTTAGCAGGGAGAAAAGGAACTTGTTAAAAGCAGAACATATTCATTTATTATTTATTTGTTTATGTGAATGCTTCTCCTCTGCTGAGACTTGGTTGTTAGGTGGACTCAGGGCTCTGAGCCACCCTGTCTCTCTGCTCACATCAAGTATTGGGGGCTTAGTTACTGGGTGCCTTGGCTGAGGATCCACATTTTATACCCTCCTGATTGTGAATTCCTCTCCCTTGCTGGGGTTGGGTGTTAGGTGGACTCAGGACTTGGTGAGGTACTCCCTCACTATCACCTCTGCAGAATCATCTGCCATTGCATGCCTGGCATCTCTGCTGCTGCTGACCTCCCAGTTCATCATGGACAAGCAGTAGTGGGGCTTCTCCCTGGTTGGGCTCTTTGAGGCAGATGTGATGGGCTGTGGCTCCTCTTCCATTTTCCAAACATATTCTGCCCACTGTTCCCTTTGGCCACATCTGTTGCCCTGTTGCCACACTTTTATGTAGAGCTCATGCTTCCATTGCACAAGCTCCTCATTCAGGAGAGCAATGCTGCCTTTTATCGGGGGGGGGGGGTCACAGTATATACCGGCCAGCTCGTACTCCCCTTTATTGCAGAGAGGATGCAACCTGATGGTGATGCCCACCTGCAACCTCTCTGCCAAGGCCCTGACCCCTGGGAGAACAGCCATCCCCTCAGGACCCAGCTTCAGTGAGGAGGCCAGCACCTACTCCAGTGCTCAAATTGGGAGGATGACTTGCCCCCAGACTGGCTGTATGGGCACAGAGGTCATCAGGGGTATCTTGGAAGAGCTCGAGGCAAGCACCATTTGGAAGGGGGTCAGCCAGTCATTGGAGCAGATGCTGAACTCCTTGTCCCTTTGCAGGATACTCATGGAGGAATGACCTCCTGCATCGCACAGTTCTGCTCCACCAAACATGCAATCATGGTGTAGGTGGAGTTCCTCATCCCCTTCCCCCTGCCTCTCATGCAGCCAATGGGCAGAATTGATGCTGTGTGCGAAGTGGGCAACCATGCACCAGCAGGTCTCAGGCAGGACCATATCTTGAGGGGGGCAGTGTCCCAGGTTTCATTGACAGTGCTCTCCAGCTGCAGAGCCTCCTTCACCACCAGGTGAAGTGTATGCATCAAGCAGATTATGCCCCTGAGGTGCATAGCCTTCACTGCTGCCGGCATGCTGGTGCCAGCATCCGTGCATGTAGCCTCAGATGATGTTGCCATTGTCTACCCACTCCCTCAGGCTACTCTATATCACAGTAGTGATATTTTGCACTGTGCGGTCTGCAGCCATCCCCTGCCCATGAAACAGAACCACTCTGTAGCCCAGTGGCAGGACTGCCCCCTCCTGGGGCCTGGGCTGTTCCCCAATAGTCCTGCTGGCTGCTCCTTGACCATCACCACTGTAGCTGGAGAAAGGCTACATGTGCCACAAGAAAGAAAGGTTGGCCACCCATAACAATCATCTCACCAGTGAGGCAAGTGACTCTTTCCTGGGCCCTTCATGTAGCCTTTTAGACCTGTTGGAGAGTAGCCCACCTTGATGTCCCACCCATGGCACCCTGAGTGTGAGGAGACTTTCTTGTAGGGGCCTCCTGCTCCCCCTCTGCTTCTTCCTGCTGAGAGGGAGTGGTCCTCTTCTTCCTCCCGCTGGCCAACACTGTTTCCTCTTTAGACAACATAGTTAGGTGCACCCTTTGAAAGTGTCTGTGGAGGACAGAGGAGGACAAGTGTTGGGGGTTTGCACCCCTCTGGACATGAGCATGGCAAACCTGTCATTCTGCCACATGGGGGGGGGTCCCTTGGGGGTGTGTGGAAATGTTTCCAAACTGAATTTCACCCCCCCACACACACACACATACTCTGAATCACCCCTGTCAAGAGTCCCCTACTCCAAAGAGTGTTAGCAACTGCTGGTGACTTTTGCCTCTGTGGAGTATCCACGAACCATTCAGAAGAAGGAGTCTCCATGATCCCTGGGGATGCCCTCTAGGGCTGTCTCCAGTTGGCTGGCAGGATGGGTTTGGTACCTGGGATGAGGGCCTGTGGAGGACTTCTTACCCCCACAGCAAGCACCTTTTGTACCCACTTTCACCCTAATGGTATATCAAGGTGTTCACATTCAGGAGGGGTGGGAGGGTATAAATGTGGGAGACCTTTCTGGGACCCCAAAAATGTAATCCATCCCCAACTTAGAATCATAGAGTTGGAAGGGATCTCCAGGGTCATCTAGTCCAACCCCCTGCACAATAAATAGACAAGAGAGATTGTAGAGGAGTGAATGGCAGGGTGAGGTTCCCTGTGCATTTGGGGTGCGTAGCTTGCGCGAGGTCCATTCTATACACTTTTGAACCTGCACCTAACATTTGCCCCAAAGCACTTTCCTGGGAGCATCTTATGCCACCATTTCACCCAGTCAGGGTCCACAAGGCAGCAAACATTAAAAACATGTACAGAGCAATCTTGAGGAGAGGGGCAAATCAGAATAGGGAGCTGACTGACCCCCACCACACCAGTGTAATTCAGATATATGTCAGTGTAAGGAGCATTTACACAGGTGAAGGGCACAACTGGTGCTCTACAGTGCACTTACACTGGTGTGGCTGCACTGTGGCCGCACACCAGTGCAGTGATGGCATGAACTCCTGTGCCGGTGGAAATGTGGGCATGTCAGGGGTAGGGTGCCAGCCAGTTGGCTCCCAAAGCATTTTTAGTGTGGGAATGTCCCACCAGAACAGGTGCAAAATTGCACTGGCAAGAATGGTGGTTCAGTCCATTGGTGGCCATGGTAACTCCCTTTTCACTCCCCCATTCAGCTGTGACCACACCCTTGGATACCCAAGCTGCTCCAGATAACAACCAAGTGGACACCCAATCAGTACAACTCCCCACACCATACCTGCCCTTCCTCGGCACCCAAGTATGGCCCATCCAGCTCTACAAATGGTTCCAGGAGGTGGACCCACAACTCCAGAGGTAGGGTGTGTGGCACGGGATGCTGACTGTCAAATGCTCACAAGCTGCCAATGAGGAACATCGGTGGGTGTTCCAGTGTTCCACTGTGTGTTTTCCCCACACACAGATGCTGTACCAACAGGGAGAGTCATCACCCCGTATGTGGAGCTGAAACTCCATCATGTGCCCTCCCTACACCAGAAGCTGGGCCTCAGGAACATGCAGACACATCCAGCCTCCTGGTCTTCTCTACCCATGCCCATCGTGGAGGTGCCCCTAGCACCAAAGGATCAAAGGGGAGGGGTTCCAGATGTCAACACTGTAGTCCCAACCTTACCACTTTGTTGTCCCAAGTTCCCTCCAATAAAGCTCATCCATTGTGTCCATCTCAGGTGTTGATGTTTGTTGTGGACTATGGAAGGTGGGAGTGCATGGGGGTGCTGCACAAGTCACATGATTCTCACAGACAAAACTCTGGCAGGGGGCCCACCCTGACAATAATGCTGCCACAGCAGTGGACATAGATGGGAGGAAAAGGCTACATGACAGGCTGATGTCTGCACAGCGAAAAGAGCAGACTGCATACCCAGAAGCTGCAGGGCCACCCCATGAATTGTCTTGGATCAGTCAGGGGGGTGGCCAGGGAGGAGATGTACTGTCACAGCAGTGAGTGCAGATGCAAATGCCATGGGTGCATGCTAATGGACTGGTCCTGGTGCTGGTCTCTTGGCCCATGGGGCCAGCAAGGGCTAATGACCCATGTGGGAACCGCTGTGAAGATGATGCTGTTGGTTTAAGGGGCTGCCACCTCACTGAGGCTTCATGGGTAGCATTCTGCACAGCTAAGCAGAGATGGTCAGTTTCACAGGGCAGTCCCGTAAGGAGGCATGCTTGGCCCATCTGGATCCCAGCTGCCCTGGGGATTTTCCTACGCAAATGTGGAGCTCAGACAGCACATAGCAGCATCTACAGAGCAACTGCAGCCACCAACAGCAAAAATGAAGGGTGCCATGGTCAATATGTGCATCACCCTACCTGATCACTTCCATGCCCAATAGCTAAGTCCCAGACACATGAAACCATCCCAGTGCCCAGTGCCCACAGAGCTAGGAGCATATGCCTGCCTTCGGGTGGCTATGGAGGGATCGGCCATCTTTGCAGATGTGTGGTCCCTTCCATGAAGCCCCCCTTGCTCCATAGTGCCCTTGGGGATTACACCTTGGCCTCTGGCATAGGGTGCAACTTCATACATGGCATGACCATTTCACCCTATGGAAATTCCTAGCTCTATAGCCACTGTCACCCCTTCCCCTGTTCAGGGGACCAAACCATTGTGGAAAACAGATTTGGTGATGGGTGGGCTTCCCATGGCCACAGTGCCACATGGATATGTCACCACACTGTTGACACTCCCGTCAGAGCCCAGAAGCTCTGAGGGCTACTGCAGATGGGCCATGGGAAAGTGACTGTAGTCCCAGATGAGCCCTGAACCTGGCTCCCTGTTGCCAGGGGATGCAGCTGCTGGTGTCACAGAGGAGGGGAGGACTTCAGTCACTTGCTGGGTCTCCAGCCACAGGGTCCATGTCTGGCTTAGCCCATCTCATCCACCCTTTCCTCCATGTGGGTGGCAATCAATCAGAAGTGGTTGGAGAGCCATCACAAGTGACAGGAAGTCTTTTGCAAGGGCCAGTAATGGATGGAGGGGCTGGCAGCATTTGCAACTGCTGGGCACCTGGATGGGCTTCCTGCCATAGTGAGGGATACCAGTGAGGAACAGGAGTGCATTGAGAGGCTACTGGGGGACCTCTCCAAGTCTCTCTGCTCCCAGGCACCCCCTGCCCCTCCTCCTGCTGTTCTTGCAGTGGAGGTGGCATGTGGATTGACATGGGGATACTCTCAAGAGGCATGGACAGACATCTGGCCACCACAGATGGTGGTGAGAGGAGAGCTCCTTGAATCTATGTTCTTGTCCCTCATCATCCTGTAGTGCCTTGGGTGCTCTGTGCGCAGAGTGGCAATATGGCATGCCAGCAGGGTGGATGGGTAGTGCCCCCCCTCCCACTGACAGATGGCTGGGGCTTGTGATGGGAGCTCGTCTCTTTAAGGGGGTTTCCAGCAGAGGAGGAACTTCTTTAAAGGGGGTGTCCAGAAGAGGAGGAGCTTCACTCCTCTGGCCCACCCTTCTCCACCCCCTGCCAGTGACGGACACTTGTCTCTGCCTTTTCAACTCATGGCTCCCACTGATCCTGCCTGCCCTGTCTATTGTGCCCACCCCCACCTCCCAGCAATGCCAGAACAGAACACTGAGGTGGAATTGCCATGAATGCTGAGGCAGCAGCAGGTAGCACCTTTTCTTCCATTTGGCCGCCACATAACTCTCTCTCTCTTTTGATTTTTAACCTGCCTTGTCCACAAGCAGGCTCAAGGTGGTTTACAACAGTTAAAATCCAATAAAACACAGATGCACTAGACAGTGCAATAAGTTACATAACTACAAGTTATACAATAAGTTACATAACTATCCCCTTAGGCAGTGACTGGCAACACTACAGCTGCATGGTGGCCAGCCACAGCAGCACTGGCGTGGCTCGGGATTGCTCTGCCCAACTTTTAAACAATTAAAATACAGTTAAAATATAACATTCAATTAAAAACACATAAACAACACTAGAAAGAGGGCCAACAACCATTCCTGGGGTATGCCAGACCAAAAAAATAAATAAATGGCTCACCTGCTGGTGAAAGACTGATAGGGGAAAACAGACAAAACTCCCTGGGGAGAGTTCTGAAGTTTTGGTGCTGTGAGAGAAATGGCGCTTTCTCAGGTCACCACTGTCCTGCCTCAGTTCACAGGGGCAGCAGTCTTTAGGACAAACATGAAGACAGTTTTATTTAGGACTGCATGTAATTAATGCAGTCCTAAATTACGATTTTAAATTTTGGTTTTATGTTTTTATGTAATATGTTTAATGTATTTTCATAATATTGCAAGCTACCATGAGTTCTGTAGAGAGAGAAACAGCTAATAACTTTTTTAACCACCCAGTTTCAAATCTAACATTTCTGGGTAAGGTAATTGAGAGGGTGGTTCTCGAACAGCTCCAGAGTCTCCTAGATGACACACTGGCACTTGACCCATTTCAGTCTGGCTTCTGCTCCGGCTATGGGACGGAGATGGCTTTGGTTGCCCTCACAGATGAACTTCACAGACAGCTGGATTGAGGCAGGTCGGTGCTGCTGTTGTTGTTGCTTGATCTTACAGCAGTGTTTGACACAATTGACCATGACCTTCTGGCCCACTACCTCGCTGACATAGGAGTTTGTGGGACTGTCCTGAAGTGGCTCTCCAGGGACAGAAGGTGGTGCTGGGGGAGCTGCTGGGGTATCCTCTAGGCACCCCCTGATGTGTGGAGTGCCTCAGGGGGCTATCCTCTTTCCAGTGTTGTTCAACATCTATATGCACCCTCTTGCCCAGCTGGCATGGAGTTTCAGGATGGAATGTCATCAATATGCTGATGACATCCAGCTTTATCTGATGATGGCTGGCTGGCCAGATGCCATCAAAGTTAATCTGGCTGAGGGGCTGGAGGCCATGGTGGGATGGTTAAAGCAGAGCTGGCTGAGACTGAATCCTTCAAAGAAGAGGTTCTATGGCTGGGTCGTGGAGATACTAGTGTGGGATGCCAGCTCCCAGACCTCAATGGTGTGCCACTGAAACCAGCATATACCATTTGGAGCTTGGGGGTGATCCTGGATGCCTCCCTGACAATGGAGACCCAGGTCACCAATACTGCCAGGCTGACATTTTACCACCTGTGCCAAGCTAGGCAACTGCCCCCCTGTCTGTCTCCCTCCAACCTTGTCACTGTAATTTACCTCCAGACTGGATCACTGCAACTTGCTCCACATGGATGTACCCTTGAGACTGATCTGGAAACTCCAGCTGGTTCAGAATGTAGCGCCTCGGGTCCTTACAGGGACCCTGCACATGGTTCACATCTCTCTGGTGCTACGAGAGTTACATTGGATTCCAGTGAGCTGCCGGATCAAGATCAAGGTCTTGGTGTTGACCTTTAGGGCCCTTAATGGCCAAGGACCCATGTATCTCTGGGACCACTTCTCCTAGTATATCCCTAGGAGAGTCTTGTGTACAGTGATCAACATCTGTATGTGGTCCCCAGCCTGAGAGACATCCAGCTGTCCTCAACCATGGCCAGGGCTTATTCCACCCCAACTCCCAACCTGGTGAAACTCTCTGCCAGATTCCACCTGGGCCTTGCAAGATTTAATGTCTTTCTGCAGGGCCTGCAAGGCAGAGATGTTCCACCAGGCATTTGATGGAAGGCAACAATTGGTCAACTTGGCACTCCCTCTTCCTCCCCCCCCCCCACACACACATGAGATAGCAGCACCACTGGGACTTAGATAGTGCAGTGAAATGGCAGCACTATCAGGATTCTGACACCATCTTTTTTTTTTTAGGGAATTTGATGTTTGATTATTTTTATGCTGGTTTTAACTGTTTTTTGTGTGCACTTTGATGTCATCACCCTGAGCTCAGCCATCGGAAAGGGTGGTCAAAAATACAGTAATAACAATAACAATAATACTATAAAACAAACTGAAGCAGGGCTTCCAAAGATGATGTAGATTTGTATGAGAGGATGCAGTCCTTAAGGCATGTTGGTCCCAGGCCATGAACTTTTTAAACTTCTTGTTACCTCTCATAAATTCTATATTACTTTTCTTTTAAAACTCAGTACCCAGCTCCATGCCTGTAAAAGTATAAGGAAGGAAGTTACCATTTCTAAAACTAACCATAAAGACAAAAAATAAATATATTGTTTCCTGTCTCCAGAGTCTTCCTTTGATTTTGCAAAAAAAAAAATCCATTTGCTTGACTCATTTCCTAGCATGAGAAATCAAAGGAACATTTTATTTTTAAAACTGGTCTCAAAATAGACAGGTAATAATCAAGTTGTAGACAATTATATCTACACTGTATGTTGTACATATGGTGACATCCAACACAGAAGTTCACAGGCTCCAACTGGTATTTAAGCAACACCCACAATGAAGAAGGCAGATTGTGCTGCTACACATGGGCTGACTGCCAGATCAGAGACTTGCCCAGACAGGTGATCCTTTCATATGGTGAAGGTGCAGGTGTACAATTGTCTCCTCTACTACATACATAAAATAATATGTAATATGGACTGTCAGCACAGAGGCACATAATTACATGAGCTGCTGAATTAACATGATTTTTCTCACTCCAAAAAGGAGAACAAGAACAAACAGATCCTCGTATGTACAAGTCTTGTTTTATTTTTGATGAAGGGAGGGTTGTTGCTCATCCTCTTTTCAGAAAGACTGGTTGGTTGGTTAATAACTGTATGATCAAGGAGAGAGTTATCCACTGGTTGGTTGGTTGGTAACTGTATGATCAAGGAGAGAGTTATCCACTGGTTGGTTGGTTGGTAACTGTATGATCAAGGAGAGAGTTATCCACTGGCCACAAGATAAAATAGTCATGTGACCAGGGCTTTTTTTTTTTTGGAAAAAGAGGTGCCAAACTCTCAAGAGGGAAATGAAGTTTTCAATCTGTATATTGAAAACTCATGAACTTTTAAACATTTTAAGAATAATTTTGTCAAAGAGGTTCTGGAACTCCATTCCGGTGCTTTCTCCCAGAAAAAAAGCCCTACATATGACCATTTCACCAGGTCCTAAATTCTTATGGACTTGCTTAAGCTGTATCCTTATCTAGGGGGCAGTGTGAACTGATCCAGATAGCTCGATGTTGTGGATCAAAAGCTCCAACTGCATCCATACTGTATGCAACTGTATGCTCAGTAACTCTATGGAAGATTATTGTGTTTTAACAAACTTTCAAGGGGACCTGTACATGTTTTGAATATTTTCTGGTGATACACGCTCTGTGAGACTTGGAATAGATTTGCAGGAAGGAGGAGGAGGCTATATTTCAAAGAGAAGTAACCATTTATTTTCTTGGTAGTAAGCTATTTTTCTCCATTAATAATAAGGGAGAGAGTTCAGGAAAGGTGGGGGGATATTTAATTTCCAAAGTTTTAAAATAACTTTCTCAGCCATGGAAACAAACACTTCCAGAGGGTGGGCACCTCATGACAAAGGAAAAAATGCTTTCATACTGCTTTGAACTACATGAAAATGAAATGTGGAAATAAGATCAAACCATAAACAAAGTTAATATAGACCCAGTGAATATTTATAAATAATTTAAAATCACTGAGGACAAACATAGACACAAACTATTTTCCTTTGAAAGTAAGATGCAATAATAAGGGTTTATTGGAAGCAGAAGAAGTGTCAACGGTGGTGAATAGCTTTGTATGGTAATTGATATCTCAGTGCTGTTCATGAACTTAATGCAAAGTGAAGTGTCTAAGAGCCAAACTAGATGTGGGAAATGCCATGGGAAATGACTGAAATAAATAAATAAAGGAGAGCACAAATGGGTTACAGTCACAGGAGTAAACTCTCAGCTTGGAGAAGGCGTTTAAAGTTTAAATGCCTTTGGAGTTCCTTCGTACTACAGTTTGGAGAAGGCATGGGGGGGGTTGCATTTAGGGTTTGTGAGTATATGTTCATGCCTGGAAGTCATGGTGACCTCTGGCAATCCCTACTGAGGCATGGAGGACATTCAGAGAAGTGGCTTGATCACCTGCCTTTGCCTCCTGGCCTTGGTATTCTTTGAAGGTCTCCCATCCAAATATTTGCCAGTGTTGGTCCTACTTAGCTTCCGAGATCTGACGAAACCAGGCTTGCCTGGGCTATCTAGGTCAGGGCTGTTGGGGAAGGCACATAAAGTCGTACTGTGGCTTGGAGAAGGCATTTAAAGGGACTGGGTACCTTCTTCTGGGGTCCAATCTTTTTGAAACTTGGGGGGAGGGGTTGGTGCCTCTACCTCAAAAAGCAAGCCCCAGATACTCCCTGATCTCCATTATAGCCTATGGGGACCATTGACAATAATGGTCTCTATAGAGCATAAAGGAGCTTCAAAAATTGGCAATCCTGAATATCCTGAATATTTCCTGAATCCCAATACCATACCAATATTGGGATTCTAGACTATCAGGAAATACTAATATTTTTCAGATTGAATATACTTGAACCAAAAAAAATACTGATTTTTTTTTTGTGCACACCCCTAGCTGAAATAGTACTGAAGGGGTTAGTTTCTCATTTTTGTGCTTCCATGTCACAGAATACTCCATATGCTGTGGGGTGCCGTGGTCACATGGCCCTTTAAAGCAGGAGGAACTACTGTTTCCTCCTGCATTTAAAGCGACTGACCAGACCAGCTGCGGCTACTCCCGCACTGAAGCGGGCTCAATCGCAGGTTCCTCCTGCATTTTCCAACCCCGGGAAAATCATTTTCCCAGAGGTCATGCGAGGAACCCACGATTGAGCCGATCTGGACAGCCCTCTCTCACAGTGATTGTGAGAGAGGGCTGTCTGATCATCCCTCCCAGGTTTTTCCCCCCTTTTTTCACTTGGGCGCTTGGGCACTCAAGCGCCCAAGTGCAAAAAGGAAAAAAAAACCCACACTGCGCTTCACTCTGTGCCCTGAGCCCTGCCAGCCACCGCTGCCTGGCACCGTCCGCATGCTTCTCCCCAAACTTACCAGGCAGTGGCCAGCAGGGCTCAGGGCCCGGAGTGGAGTGTGGGGCGAGCCAGCCAGCCAGGACAGGTCTGGATTTGCCATCCTGGCAGTGGTGGCAGAGTGGGGGGTGTAGAGCACTTTCCTGTGAGCCGAGCTGGAAGGGTGTCTCCCTGCTACTGCTGCTGGGGTTGGGATGTGTGAACATCCCAACCCGAAAGAAAAAAATCCCGGATAAAATTCCAGCAGGATTTTATCCGGGATTAAGGTGTTGTGTGACCACGGCCGGGAATTTGAGTTCCCTGGACCCAAGTCTTAAAAAACCCACACATGTAATTTGGTCCTAAGGAGAAAAAAGGCAACACTGCCATCCAACTTAGTAGTAGTTGCAGTAGCCAACCCCCAGATGGAGGCGGGAGATATCCTGAGATTACAGTTGGATTCCAGATGACAGAAATCAGTTATTGTGGAGAAAAAAGCTTCTTTGGAAAGAGATCTCTATGTCATTATACCCTGCTGAGGTCCCTCCCCTCTCCAAACCCTCCCCTCTCCAGGCTCCATCCCCAAACCTCCAGGATTTCCCAAGTGGGAGTTGGCAACCCTATTAACAGTAGCAAAAATGTGGTATATTACTGAAGAAATAATATAGGGCTATGTGATCACATATAAGAACGCAGGAAAGCTGTTTAAAATTTCTTCTGCATGATGACTGCTCTATACAGTATTTTTTTAAAAATTACATTTATTTACTGAACATACAGAAACATGAATTTCTTTGAACAAGGAATCCTCTCCTTAATTTTAGGCAGATTTTTACAGGGAACTCTGTGTTACAGGGGCTCCTGCTGTTCTAGCCTGACTACCTGTCCAGTCTGAAATTCCATTCTTGCACATTCCATTGTGCTTTTGTTTCATGCCAACCTCCCAAACATATTGGCAAGCAATTTAGCAGCTCTGAATTGTGATCTTTTGCTGACTTGGGAAAGTATGTGGGAAAGCCTCTTCACTTTTTAATGACAAGAAGATCAGAGAGAAGCTTGCAAAGCTGTTTGTTCTCTCTTTTTCCCCATGTTACAAAGCAAATTTGCTTCACACAGACTTTTCTTTGCCATACTCCTACCCTTCTGCCTCTGTACACTAACACCCTGATAGCCTGATCTCACACTGACAGGTGCTTTGCCAATAACGAAAGGACTGGCAGCTTTACGGGAAGTGTGTCCAGAATCAATTGGATACCCACAGTTCTGCTAGCATGAGTTTTATGCTTTTGAGGCACTGCCATCACTTTTAAGAGGTTTCTTAACCAAATGTTTCACTAAACATAGCTCATTGTACAATTTATGGATACAAGTCAGAATTATACCTAAGTTAGTAACCATTTTCTCTACATTGAATCCATTTTATAACTCTGTAATTTCCCTCATTACACTTTTAATTCACGCTTCTCAAATTACTGATTTATTTAAAAAAGATATACAGGACTTCACACTTGCCTCAATGCTTCCAGCCACTCACTAACGTGGGAGTCTTGTCAGTCAACTCTTAGAGATGTGTAGATTGGATATGACTACGAATAGAAGGAAAAGGAAGTTCTTTACATACAGTCTTATTTGGTGAATGAGAATGGTGGTTTTTGTACAGAGGCTCTGGGTTATAGGCAAAACACAAGAAAGGGGATTCTATGACCTTTCCTTTTATGGGATTGTAGTGCTGGCAGGGATTATTGCAGGATACACTGGCACATGTAATCCCTATACAGTATCATTAATATGCAGGCAAGCTCTAGGAGTTGAGCCTTGGCATAAAACAGGCTTTGAATCTAGCTGTAGAGTATTGTCTCATAATAGGTTCTAATCAACTGAATGAAAAATGTCTTGGAGAAGAAAATGAATAGATTTCAGTGAGACAGAATCTGAGCTTCCAGTTAAAAGTAAAAATATCCACTGACCATAGAGGAAGGACTAACTCTATGACTACAGAGCACCCACAAGGCCTTGAAAATGGAAGATGAAATAACTTTAAATATTATCATTGCTGTTAAAGTTTCCATGTTGAGGCCCCAAGTGCCAAACTGCATGTTATGGAGCCCCATCATTAGATGGTCCAATATTGTTTAAAAGCCTTTGTTCCTAGCCTGATTGGGGCATCTCTGTCCTCCAGCTATAATCAATTGCTTCCAACTGGAGATAGTCTCTTTCAAACACAGCCAAAGACAGGAGGTGGAGGAAACATGCCACTGTTTCCTGGATCCAAACCAGACTACAGAGGGGCTGCAGCCCTTCTTGGAGGAGTCCATAAAGGAGATGTGTGTGAAAGTAATACCCCCTGGCACCAAGACTTGAAGTGGAAGGCAGCATGGATACTTGGGACAACAAAATAAATTGAGCCAAATATGTTGCAAAGTGATTTGCAGTGAGGCCAAGGCACTAGGATACAGAGATTATTTATTGGGGTGTGCACTGAAAATTTTTTGAGTAAAATTTGGATTTGGGGCTATTTGGGGCTAGCATATTCAGGCTCCCCACATATCTCCAAATACCAGGTTCGGCAATGCTGGCTGGTTCTGGAGATATTCGGGAATCCCAAACTTATGGCTCCATTACACCCTATAGACATTTAAAGACAATGACAAAATCCCATAGGTATAATCTGGGGGCTGGGGGGAGGTGTCTTGAGGGAGAGGCACCAAATTTACTGTGTAGCTGCTGGAGCCTCTCCCCCAAAGAATCCCCAAGTTCCAAAAAGGTAGGTGGTGCTGTGTTTGGAGGACAAAACCATAACAGACCCTTAGGTGCTGGGAACCTTGAACCAGAGCCTGTTAGGGAACTTGCAGGCAGTTATGGCTACAGGACCACAACCCTAAGAGGCTCAAGCAGGAGCCACCACCAGGACATGAGATTGTTAAAGGACCCATGAATGAATGATTGCCAAAGACCTTGCGTTCACCCCCAGGACCCCAAAAGCAGATAAGAAAGAAAGCCTGGGCAGAAACACAGCTCAGATGGCAGAATACACAGCTAGCTGCCCGAGGCCTCTCTGCTAACCACCAGGTATCTGGAAACCTAGATCTACCATCAGGTTTCACAGGATGCTGGGTAAGGTCCAACTGTGAGTACATGAAGATTCCAGGTGGTTGCTTAATGCTGCAGGCACTCACTCCTAGAAATAACCACAGTTCAGCTCTCTCTGTAGTGGCATCAACAGTTCTGATAGTCTCTGCCCTGTGGGTATAACAGGGCAATCTGGGAGACTCAGGGTTGAACTCCTACTCCACCATGGAAACTTGTTTAGTGACCTTGGGCCAGTCACTCATGCTCTCAGCCTAACCTATCTCACAAGGTAGTTGTGAGGATAAAAATGGTGGAGGGGAGAATCATGTCGTAAGCCATCTGGAGTCTTAACTAAGGGAGAAAAGAAGGTTATAAGTCATATACAAATAAATGAATAATATAATAGTTGTGTAGAAGAGAGGCGGATGCAAATTATCATGTAAGGTTGAGAAAAGCTGGCTCAGCTGGAATATCTTCTGCACAACTGTAGAAAGTAAAGTCCCTTAATGTTTATCCAGTCCGTCTATGTGCAGCTATGACCTATCAATACAGTTAGGTGAGACAGCTGTTGCTCATTACTATATACAGGGCAAATCAAGTTCACATAGGAAACTCAATAGGATGTGTGGAAAACAGAAGGTACACAAACATTTGTTCACTCAGTTTGGAAAATTAGGATCCAGTAACATAATTCTGTAGGAAAACACATTCAGCAGGGAACTGATGGCCAGATAAAGCATCAAGATCTCAAGACAAAAAGATTTCTAAAAACTAACCCTTCTTTCTCACTGATATGCGCAGAACTATTTTGTCTTTAATAATGTGAATGATAGCACATCCTTCCTAGCAGGCCTGTGATTCTTGATCAGTTCAAGAGGCTTTGTGTTCAGTAAGCATTTCACCTTTGATAAACATAGCCATCAGCCATCCAAACAGAACAGAAGAATGATTTGTTACTCAGTACTGGTAGGAAAAATGGTCATCCAACAATTGTCTGAACTTTGAGAATTAAAAAAAAAAAAATCAGGTGAAATGAGACTGAAACCAATTGCTTACAAAATCCCTTCCCCTTTAATTAACCCATTGCTATATTCGCAATAAAAAGCAAAAAAAGATTCCAGTTTTCCTCATCTTGATCTAAAATTGTCTCCACCACAGGGAAAACATGAAACTAAGCTTCAATTTTGCATTTTTTAGAGTAAAAAAAAGGTGTTTTCAGGAGATAAATTGGGTATTGGTTTACGCATCCCTTTTCCCAAAGATTTAAAAATGTGCAGTACAGTGTTTCTATTTTTTAAATAAATGAGGAAAAGGGAACAGTGGGCGGTGGGCGGGGGGGAGAGAGAAAGAGCCCTCTGGTTTGCAGAGTAAACAGATGGAAAGCAGAGGTCTGACCACTTTGCTTCTCAGCTGGAGCCGGCTTGATTGCTGAATACATTAGACTAGCAAGGCTGGCAGCAGGTTGCTCTTCAGCCTCCAGGCCACCATAAAATAGGACTTTTTTTCCACAAGAAGAAAAGGCCAGTTGTCTCCACAACAAGCTCTTTAACATATGATTCTTTTGGTGGAGAGAAGGGCAGGCACTGTGCCTCAGGAAAATCACAGAAATAGCCTTTTCTTTTAAATAAGTTTAACAGGAACATTCCCCCCTTTACATTCTGTATCTTGTCAGAAATATTTTCCCCCCCTGCATTCTGCATTTCTGTTATAAAATAAGGTACCAGTATTCATGGATATGTAGGTAAAAAGCATTACTGATATTATGGGCATCTGCAGACTTTTGCCACCCTTGTCAATATTTCCTGTATTCCTTCAGTTGGGTGGAAAAAAATCTAGTCATTTTCTGATGTTAATTATTTAAGTATGATAGAGACAGAGTCAAAGGAAACCACAAGGCTTTACACCCGTCATCTTCCTGATATGTCCGTTTTCTATATGCAGTAAGATTTTTTTATGAAGTAGGAGACATTACATTAATTTATACAACTCTCACCATTGGTTTTGTCATCATAGCTGAGCCCTTCACCCCCCAACTCTTCCAGCAGTAAAATGTCTTGACTTGGTACTGCATTTCTCAGAATAAGAACGGAAACAAAACTTTTTATGCCCAATTAGTATTCCAAATACTTGATGCAGTCTTTCAAATAACACAGAATTCTTCCTCTAGTTATTTTTTTTGGGGGGGGGGAGTAGTAAAGCAAATAGTCCATTGCTGGTTTAGTTTTCAGACAGCTGTAACTCTGAGAACAAAGTGCAAGCTGTTAAGGATTCAGGTTACAAAAAAGACACCGTAGTAAGGGGAAATATATTTTTCAGTGGAAAGTAGCACTGTATACGAAAAAGCCTGTTATCGGATTAGTAAATTAATGGCTGAATCACAGTTTTATCTGATGCAGGAAGTAGGTGTGGCCCCACTTCCTCCTTGGAAGAATCATTAGCATACAAAGTTTTTAGAGGGAGAGGGCAGAGGAAAGGCAGAGTGCTGTATGGGTTGAGAAAGAGTTTTATTGGTTTCTTTTGGCTCTTTCGGTTCTCAGTGAATGTAGTATCTCTAAACATTAGAACATTTTATTTATTTTTTATTTATAACCCGCCTTTCCTGCACAGGCAGGCTCAAGGCAGCACACATAAGAATAGCATGCTAGACCCTAAGACTTGGAGCAGGCAGTCCAGGGACTCATGAAAGAACTTTTAGAAGTAGCTGGCTTGCTTAGGGCACAGAGAAGGTACTCCCATGCAGCTTTCAACATCAGGGGGGCAGGAGGTAGAATCCAGCAGGGGGCTACAACCCTAAAGCCAACATTTGCATCCAGAAGCCATGCCTGCAGGCTGTGTGGCAGATGAAGACTGGCCAGACACTACTGGCTACAAGCACAAAGAGACTAGAGCTCTAAATCTTCTAAACAACACTGGAGAAAATGTGCATGCCCCAGTATCTGCTACCCAACTCTGTTTTTTCTCCCTATTCATTGTACTGAAATGCACCTGCAGTTTCCATGACTTTTATGTATATTATCATTTCCTTTCCTTGACTGTAACATAAACATTCTCTAAATGTAAGAGCATAAGAAAACCTTGCTGAATCAGACCAGCTCCCAACTTACCAGTCCCTGAAGTGAATGAGTTCTGCTTGACAGCTGCAGATGAGGTTCTTCTGATGTGCTGCAGCCACAATTAAAGTGGCTCCACCTACCCACCCACCCACCCACAAGAAGCTTCCTGTTCCCTCCTTTGCACAAGTTGCACATGGGCCACAAAACAGCCCTGGATGGGCCAATTCTGGCCCCCGGGCCTTATGTTTGACACCCCTGCTCTAATCATATTGGTTGCTCTCCTATGTACTTTTCCTAGGTCTGCCATGTTCTTTTTGAGATAGCAGCAACCAGAACTGCACATGGTATCAAAAATGAGGCCACAACAGTGGTTTATATAAGGGCAATACAACATTGGCTGTTTTATTTTCATTCCTTCCTAATAATTTCTAGCATGGAATTTGCCTTTTTCACCTCTGCTGCACAAAATGCTGCACATTTTAATTGAGCTTTCTGTGATAACCCCAGGATCTCTTTCTATCTTTGTTTCAGTCAGGTCAGACCCCATCAGTGTGTATTTAAAATTAGGATTTTTTTTTGTTCCACTACTCATCACCTGACACCAATGTTGAACTTCATTTGCTACATGGTTGCCCACTCACTCAATTTAGAGAGATCCTCATGTATGTACATAAATAAATCCCATGAAGTCACTACCAACTTACAGCAACCCCAGCAAGGGGCTTTCAAGGCAAGTAAGAAGCAGAGATGGTTTGCCATTGCTTTCCTCTGCAGAGTCTTCTTTGTGGTCTCCTATCCAAGTATTAACCCTGCTAAGCTTCCAAGATGTGACAAAATTGGGCTATACCATCCAACCTTTCCTCTACTGATTCTCCTGTAGCTTTTCATAACTAGCCTTTGTTTTCACAATCCTGAATAATTTTATATCATCTGCAAATTTGGCTACTACACTGCTCAGCCCTAATTCCAAATCATTAATGAACAAATTAAATAGCACCATTTCCAGTACCTATCCTTGTGAGACCCTGCTGTTCACTTATCTCTACTGTGAGAACAAACCATTTATTCATACTCTCTGCTTCCTGCCATTTAACTAACTTACAATTCATAAGCAAGAAAAACTACTACTTCCCCAAAGTTATAATGTTTGCTGAATTTCAGCTGAAGCTGCAAACCATAGGGATGGGTATGAACTGAACCATGCCCTGTGCATGGTTTGTGAACAGAAGTTCACAAGAGGAGACTCAAAAGAAACTTGCAGGATGGTTATCCCATTCCTCACACCTTTGCTTCCTCCCTTCTCCCCCTACCTCTCTCACACTCTTTCTCCCTTCTGCCCCCTCTTTCTTACTCTCTCTCTCTCCTTCATGTATGTTACTTCCTCTCTCTTTCTGACCCATCATCATTCTCTTTGTTTTTCTGCCTCCCCACCTCATCACTCTTTCTCTCTCTTTCTGCCTCCCACCTCAAATCCCACCCTCCCCAGGCTCCACCTCTCAAATGTCCAGGAATTTCCCAACCGGGAGTTGGCAACCCTATTTCCTTCCCACCCAACAGCCAACCTACCTTTATCTGTCTTCAGCTTTCTATCTCCACCCCCTCCCCCACAGCCTCTACCTAGGAAAATTACAGTCTTTCTCCACAGTGGGGACTAAAGCAGCTTACATTATTATTTCCTCCTTGTTGTCTGCACAACAACCCTGTGAGGTTGGTTAGGCTGAAAGTATGTGACTGGTCTCTCAGTCAGCTTCCATCACAAGATGGGGATCTGAACCTGGGTCTCACAGATCCCAATCTGAAGCTCTGTTACATCACAATGGCTTTCATAGGGGGGCTGCTGATGAACAGTAGCAAAGCAGCTGGGCCTAATGGTCATGCAAATCAGGTGGTATCAAGTCACACAGAGGGTACTGCCTAGGGATGCCAGCCTCCAGGTGGGACCTGGGGATCCCCTGGAGTTAGTGCTCATCTCCAGACTACAGAGATAACTTTCCATGGAGAAAATGGATGCTTTGGAGGGTGGAGTTTATGGCATTGTACCTCACTGAGGTCCCTTTCCTTCCCAGGTTCTACCCCCAAATCTCCAGGAGTTTCCCAGCCTGGATCTGCTGCTGGTGGCCAACGGTGGTACTTGGCAACCCTAGATTGCTGCCAGTAAAAAAAACCCTGCCTTTTACTGACAGAAACAGTAAGAACCTCCCCCCCTCCCCTGAATATTCTAATCTCCTCACAGTTGATGCCTGGAGCTGATGCCATTTCAAAAGGTATTGGGGGGGGATTCAACGGTCCCTGAAGTTTTTTTTTAACTTTTCAGATTTTTTTGCAGACCGAGAAAGAGGCCTGACTGTGTAGGAAAAGCTGTTGGGGGAGAATGAGCTCTCTTTTAGCAGATATAAGCATCCACACAGGAAAAAAAACCTCTTTGAATTAGAATATAGACAAGGGGGCCCCCACGATACTTGCGGGGGGAGGAGCCATAGCCAGTGATCTCTTCCCGCTGTGCTGCCTCCCCCCCAACCCCTCCCCCCATGCTCCAAATGGCGCAGCAGTTCTCAGGCCTCGCCACGCTGCCTCCCACCCCCTCCCCCTGTGCTCCGGATGGTGCGGCAGGCCTCGGGCCTCGCTGCACTGCCTCCTGTCATGGGCTGGGTGCCAGTAGGTCAGGACCCAAGTCGAAGTCCGAGACAGTCCAAGGTCAAGCCAAATCAGGAACGAATTACCAAGTCCAAAACACAAGCCGAAAGCAGAGTCAGTCCAAGCCGAGGTCAGAGAGGGAAACTCACGAGCAAACCAGTCCAAGGAGTCAACCAAAAGCTGAAGTCAAACAGAGCCGAAGTCACGAGCCAGAGAGTCCAGAATCAAGCCGATGTCAGACAGAGCCGAAGTCATGAGCCAGAAGGTCCAGAATCAGGTTTAGCTGATGCGAGCCGAGCGGGTGCAGAGCTTAGCCAGAATGACTTGTTGCTAGCACAAGTTGTTGGTTTTTGTGCTGTGCCTAAATACCCAGCCACTTCCTGTGCTTGTTAGCAGCTGTCAGTGAGGTCCCGGCTCCCTCTAAAACTCAGGGCTGAGTGATCTGCGACTACGCATGCATGCCTCTTTTCTCCTAGCAGCTAAGTCTTGCCTGGATCGTGACCTTAGCTGTTCCACCCAGGAGGTGAATCAGGTGGGCTTGAGCTTGGCTGTGGCTCAGCTGCTGCTGGTGCTGGGGTAATGCCCTGAGAGATGCTTGCTTGAGCCTCCTCTGGTTCTGATGGAGGCTCCTCTGGAGCTGGGGACTGATCCTTCACCACACTTAGGTCCACAGGAGGCAGGTCTTCAGAGGCACTCCTGACACTACCCCCCCAGCCCCCCCCCCCGGTCCAAAGGGCCGGGTTTGGTTGGGTAGTCCGTATGGAACTGGCAGATGATGTCTGGGGAATGGAGATGGTGCACTGGTTCCCAGGACCGATCCTCAGGCCTGTAGCCCTCCCAATCCACCAAATACTGGAGAGTGCCATGATGGAGATGCGAGTCCAGGATCTGTCGTGCCTCATACTCCTCCTGGTTATCCATAAATACAGGTGGTGGTGGGCCTAATGGTCATGCAAATCAGGTGGTATCAAGTCACACAGAGGGTACTGCCTAGGGATGCCAGCCTCCAGGTGGGACCTGGGGATCCCCTGGAGTTAGTGCTCATCTCCAGACTACAGAGATAACTTTCCATGGAGAAAATGGATGCTTTGGAGGGTGGAGTTTATGGCATTGTACCTCACTGAGGTCCCTTTCCTTCCCAGGTTCTACCCCCAAATCTCCAGGAGTTTCCCAGCCTGGATCTGCTGCTGGTGGCCAACGGTGGTACTTGGCAACCCTAGATTGCTGCCAGTAAAAAAAACCCTGCCTTTTACTGACAGAAACAGTAAGAACCTCCCCCCCTCCCCTGAATATTCTAATCTCCTCACAGTTGATGCCTGGAGCTGATGCCATTTCAAAAGGTATTGGGGGGGGATTCAACGGTCCCTGAAGTTTTTTTTTAACTTTTCAGATTTTTTTGCAGACCGAGAAAGAGGCCTGACTGTGTAGGAAAAGCTGTTGGGGGAGAATGAGCTCTCTTTTAGCAGATATAAGCATCCACACAGGAAAAAAAACCTCTTTGAATTAGAATATAGACAAGGGGGCCCCCACGATACTTGCGGGGGGAGGAGCCATAGCCAGTGATCTCTTCCCGCTGTGCTGCCTCCCCCCCAACCCCTCCCCCCATGCTCCAAATGGCGCAGCAGTTCTCAGGCCTCGCCACGCTGCCTCCCACCCCCTCCCCCTGTGCTCCGGATGGTGCGGCAGGCCTCGGGCCTCGCTGCACTGCCTCCTGTCATGGGCTGGGTGCCAGTAGGTCAGGACCCAAGTCGAAGTCCGAGACAGTCCAAGGTCAAGCCAAATCAGGAACGAATTACCAAGTCCAAAACACAAGCCGAAAGCAGAGTCAGTCCAAGCCGAGGTCAGAGAGGGAAACTCACGAGCAAACCAGTCCAAGGAGTCAACCAAAAGCTGAAGTCAAACAGAGCCGAAGTCACGAGCCAGAGAGTCCAGAATCAAGCCGATGTCAGACAGAGCCGAAGTCATGAGCCAGAAGGTCCAGAATCAGGTTTAGCTGATGCGAGCCGAGCGGGTGCAGAGCTTAGCCAGAATGACTTGTTGCTAGCACAAGTTGTTGGTTTTTGTGCTGTGCCTAAATACCCAGCCACTTCCTGTGCTTGTTAGCAGCTGTCAGTGAGGTCCCGGCTCCCTCTAAAACTCAGGGCTGAGTGATCTGCGACTACGCATGCATGCCTCTTTTCTCCTAGCAGCTAAGTCTTGCCTGGATCGTGACCTTAGCTGTTCCACCCAGGAGGTGAATCAGGTGGGCTTGAGCTTGGCTGTGGCTCAGCTGCTGCTGGTGCTGGGGTAATGCCCTGAGAGATGCTTGCTTGAGCCTCCTCTGGTTCTGATGGAGGCTCCTCTGGAGCTGGGGACTGATCCTTCACCACACTTAGGTCCACAGGAGGCAGGTCTTCAGAGGCACTCCTGACACTACCCCCCCAGCCCCCCCCCCCGGTCCAAAGGGCCGGGTTTGGTTGGGTAGTCCGTATGGAACTGGCAGATGATGTCTGGGGAATGGAGATGGTGCACTGGTTCCCAGGACCGATCCTCAGGCCTGTAGCCCTCCCAATCCACCAAATACTGGAGAGTGCCATGATGGAGATGCGAGTCCAGGATCTGTCGTGCCTCATACTCCTCCTGGTTATCCATAAATACAGGTGGTGGTGGTGCAGGAGGCGTGGGATGCAGGGGGTCCGGAGGCACGACGGGGACCAGCAGAAAGCGGTGGAACACAGGGTGGATCCTCAGGTGCACCGGTAACTGGAGCCGGAAAGCGATGGAGTTAATCTGGGCTTCAATGGGGTAGGGTCTGATGAATCGGGCATCCAGCTTGGGGGACTGGCCTGATCACCACAGATACTGGGTCAACAACCAGATGCAATCTCTGGCCCTTAACGGAGGTCCTTCTTGCTGTTTTCGATCAGCGGCTCATTTGTAGGCATCCTTGGCCTGCTACAGTTGGTCCTTTAGCAGAGCCTGTAGAGCATGGAGTTCCTGAAGGTGCGCATCGGCAGCGGGGACCTGGGTTGGTGGGCGTACTGCCAGGAAGTAGCGAGGGTGGTACCTGTAGATGGCAGCGAAGGGGGTGGTTTGTGTGGAGGAATGGATGGCATTGTTGTAGGCAAACTCTGCCACTGCCAGTAAGCCCGACCAATTGTTCTGCTGGTAGCAAGCGTAACACCTTAAGTACTGCTCCAAGGTAGCATTCGTGCGCTCGGTCTGGCCATCAGTTTGTGGGTGTTTGGCAGTGGACCGATGCACCTGGGTCCCTAGACCAGAGAGCAGGGCTTGCCAGAACCGGGAGGAGAACTGGGGCCTGCGGTCTGAAATCACATGGGCCAGGAAACCTTGTAGCCGGAAGATGTTCTGTATGTACAGGTGGGCGGTCTCTTGGGTGGATGGGAGCTTGGGACAGGGAACAAAATGTGCCATTTTGGTAAAAAGGTCTACCACCACCAGGATGCAGATATGGCCATGAGACCGGGGAAGTTCGGAGATAAATCCATTGAGATGGTATCCCACAGTCCTGCAGGTGTGGGTAGCGGGTGTAGCAGCCCAGATGGCTTGGCAGGAACATCCTTGGCATATCTGTACACTTCACACGAGGTGACATACCGGCTTACATCCGAGTGGATCTGTGGCCACCAAAATTCCCTCATGAGTAAGTGCAGGGACTTGTGGAGACCAAAGTGCCTGGCATGTGGTCCACTTTCACCATTGCTATTTATCTGGATTCTTGAAGTTTTGCTTTGGAATATAAAAGAGGATAAGGAAATTAAAGGTTTGTCAACTAAAGGATTTTCTTTCAAGTATAGAGCATTTGCTGATGATGTGATGTTCATAACTGAGGAACCTATGACTACTTTACCACTTCTATTACAAAAAATTAAAGACTTTGGAGATCTTGCAGGTTTTTACGTTAATAGAAGGAAATCAAAAGTGATGTGCAAGAATATGTCAACTAAAAAGCAGTCAGAATTACAAAACCTAATAGATTGTGAGGTGGTGAAAAAGACTAAATATTTAGGTATTGACCTAACTATGAAAAACATTGACCTCTTTAAAAATAACTATGAGAAGTTATGGACACAACTTACACAAGATATTAATAAATGGAATACTTTAAACCTATCATTACTGGGAAGAGTCGCCACAGTTAAAATAAACATTTTACCAAGATTAATGTTTCTATTACAAACAATACCAATTGTGAAAGACTTAAAAGCTTTTTAAGCATGGCAAAGAGAACTTTCAAAGTTTGTCTGGGCAGGAAAAAAACCAAGAATAAAAATGAAAATAATGTGTGATGCAAAGGAAAGAGGAGGCTTTCAGTTGCCAAATTTAAAGCTTTACCATGATGCGGTTTGTTTGACTTGGTTAGAATCATGGATCTCTTTAAAAGACAGAAAACGATTAGCACTTGAAGGGCACGACTGTTGATTTGGCTGGCATGCGTACTTGTATTATAATAAAATGAAGATGGACAATATGTTTAAGCATCACTATGTGAGGAGAACTTTAATAGAAACATGGTCTAGGTATAAGAGTTTTTTTTCCAGAAGAAAAGCCACTGTGGATTGTTCCAGCAGAAGTAATAAGACCTTTTTCAAGTTTTAAAGGACAAGACTGGTTGAAGTACAGAGACTTATTAAAAATTGAAAATAGTGAATTTGTATTGAAAGAAGAGAATCAGATCGATTTTAAATATGGTTGGTTGAGGTATAGACAGATTTATGATCTCTTTAAGACAGATAAAAATGTGGTGGTTTCAGAAAGAAAAGTAATGAGATTGAACAGGTATGGGAGGAAAAAAACTGATTTCAAAAATGTATAAAATTTTGTTGAAATGGTATAATGCAGATGAACTTGTAAAAGAACAAATGATAAAATGGGCAATTAATATGAACAAAGAAATAGATATATCATCTTGGGAATTTTTGTGGAAAAATGCTATGAGTATTTCTACCTGTTATACTTTAAAATAAAATTGTTTTAAAATGTTGTATAGATGGTATATGACTCCGAAAAAAATAGCAAACATTGATCAAAGGCTGTCTAATAAGTGTTGGAAATGTAAACAAAAAGAAGGTTCTTTCTACCATAGGTGGTGGACTTGTGATAAAGCTAAAGTCTATTGGTGTATGATTCATGCTGAAATGGAAATTTTTTTGAAATGTACTTTTAAAAAGCTGCCTGAAATGTTATTGCTTGGTCTTAAGTTAGAAGATGTGAATGTAACTAAAAGGACACTAATATGGTATATGGTGACTACAGCGAGAATGGTCTATGCTCAGAACTGGAAATGTGAAAAGACCCCAGACATATGGGAATGGTTGAGAAAATTGTTATTTATGGCAGAAATGGACAAAGGGACAAGAAAACTGAATAATCAAGACTCAGAAAGGTTTTTAGAAGAATGGAAAGACTTGAAAGAATATTTAGAACAACATTGGGATATGAAAAATAATATTTTTACATTGTCTGATTACTGATTTTAGATGTTTAAAAGAAGAAACAATTCTTTTTAAGGGAATATACAGAATGTTTGAAATGACAAGAAAGGAAATTAGATTACATATTACAGATATTCAGATAATACTCTTAAATGTTTAAAATTTCTCTTTCTCTTTTTCTGTTTTTTTATTATTATAACCAAATATGTTACCTGTAAGAGTTAATACTTTTAAATCTTTATAATTGGTTATATATATAATGGTATAGGTGAGGCGGGAAGCCCTAAAAGTTTTGAATTGTAACTGGAATACGTAGTTATTTAGAAAATTGGTTAATGATGATAATATTTTAAAAGTAACTATGTAAAACTTTGAATAAGTAGAAAATAATAAAATCTGTTTTCAAAAACCAAAGTGCCTGGCATGCGGGACGTCATGGGACAGATGAAGAACCTGCGACTGCAGAGGCCCCGGTGGCACGTACACGTGGTCGCGGTGCAACAGCAGTCCGTTGTGTGTGGTGAAGTCTGAGATTAGTCCCTGTTGCAGTTCCTGCAGATGCTGCTGTGCCCAAGGGTCCAATGCCTGACTGTCCCGAAGGTCCTCAGTGAGCGGGGCGGAAATGGTGGTGGTGGCAGCAAACACTGAGGGCAGCAAGATGGACGTAGCAGGGCTTTTCTCGGTTGCAGCCGGTGCATATTCCGGCTTGTGTGAGAGAGCGTCCGCTTTTTGGTTCTGGGCATGGGGGATGTAAGTTATTTTGAAGTTGAACCGGGAGAAGAACAAGGACCAGCGAATTTGTCTCTGGTTCAGATTTCGGGTTGTCTGAAGGTGCTCCAGGTTTCACTGGTCAGTGTGGACTTGTACTGGGTGGTGCGCTCCCTCTAGGTGATGTCTCCATACCTCAAAGGCCGTTTTGAAGGTGAGTAACTCCCTCTCCCGGATGGTGTAGTTTCTCTCAGCCACGGTTAGTTGGCGGGAGTAATAGGCGAAGGGCTGGAGAGGCTGGGATGGGTCATCATGCTGGGACAAGACAGCTCCAAGGGCCACACTGGAGGCATCGGCTTCCACTGTAAAGGGCAGCTTGGGGTCTGGGTACCAGAGAAGTGGGCTGATGGCAAAACAGGTCTTTAGCGTGGGAAAAGCTTGAGCAGCCTCCGGGGTCCAGCAAAATGGTTCCTTGGGTCAGAGGAGCTTAGTGAGGCACGGTCAACTCTGCGTACCCGGAGATGAATTCGCAGTAGTAGTTCACAAAGCCAAGGAGGCATTGAATGTCTTTGCAGTTCTGCAGAGTCTGCCACATCAGAATGTCCTCTACCTTCTTGGGGTCCATGAAGATCCCCCAAGGAACTCCACAGAGGACAGGTGGAAGCACATTTTTCGAGCTTGGCATAGAGGCCATGGGAGCAAAGGCGTTATAGGACTTGGCGCACATGCTCAATATGTTGCACCTCATTGTCTGAGTAGATCAACAGATCATCTAAATAAATGATCACGATGTGGTCTAGCAGGTCCCGGAACACGTCATTCATGAAGCGTTGGAAGATGGTGGGGGCGTTGGTAAGGCCGAAGGGCATCATTAGGTACTCGTATTGTCTGTAGCGGGTCTCAAACGCCGTTTTCCACTCATTGCCTGCCCAAATCTGTACCAGGTTATAGGCTCCTCGGAGATCGAGTTTGGTATATATCCAAGCCCCCGTGAGCCGGTCCAACAGTTCTAGAATCAGTGGCAAAGGATACCGGTCACAGATGGCGATCTTGTTCAGTGCTCGTAAGTTGTTGCACAGCCTCAGCTCTCCACTCTTCTTGTTGACAAAGAGCACAGGAGCAGAGAGTGGAGAGATAGAGGGATGAATGAACCCCCGGGCAAGGTTCTTCTCCAAGAAATCCCAGAGAGCCTCCAGTTCTGGTTCTGACATGGGGTACAGATGTCCGGTAGGCAGCGTGGCTCCAGGTTCCAAGTTAATGGCACAATCATAGGGCCGATGCGGAGGAAGGTTGTCAGCCCCTTTTTCCTTAAACACATCTGAAAACTTGGCATACAGTTGTGGGAGGCGCAGTGTGGTGGCTAACGCGGTGGTGGCCAGCATGGTGACTGGGTGCAGATGTGGGCAGGGAGTGGGAAATTTGAGTTCTTGCTTACCCAATCTACCCTGTGGTTGTGAGTCTGTAACCAGGAGAGACCCAGGATAATCGGGAACCAGGGCATCCAGACGACGTTGAAGTTCACCTGCTCCTGGTGTTGGTGAATATGGAGGAGCAGGTTGCAGGTTTCCTCGGTTACCAGACCGGAGCATAGGAGGCATCCGTCAATGGCCTCCATGAGCATCGGCATTTCTTTAGGCCACACCAGGATCTGGTGCTGCTTCACAAATGCAGCGTTGATGAAGCAGGTGGCTGCCCCAGAGTCCAGCATAGCAAAGACAAAAAGCCACTGTTCATCCAGGAGGCTGAGTTTGATGGGCACCAGGAACAGGTCGGGGTCCAGAGGAGCTACTTCCAAGGACCCAGCTAAGTGCCCCACTCTGATGGGCCCATTCAAGCATGGGGCTGATCTTTTACTGGCGACAGTAACTGCGCCAGTGGTGCAGGCGGAGTTTGCTTGGCGGGACAACCAGAGGAAAAGTGCCCTGCCCCACCACAGTAGAGACAGAGGTTGAGGGCGTGTTGACGAGCTTTTTCCTCAGGCGTCAGGTGAGGTCGGGCTCCTCCAAGCTCCATCGGCTCACCTTCAGCTGGGCTTACCTGAGGGATGCTGGGCATCTGCTGGGACGTAGAATGACCAACCGGTGGTCCGGAGTGGGAGGTGGCACGGGCCTGCCATCACCCTGCCAAGTGCCCATCAGTCTGAAGACAAAGGGTTATGAGTGCTTGCAAGGAGCTGGGCCGCTCAACCCGGGCCAATTCGTGTAACAC
Source organism: Lepidodactylus listeri (assembly GCA_029233225.1). Taxonomy (NCBI): domain Eukaryota; kingdom Metazoa; phylum Chordata; class Lepidosauria; order Squamata; family Gekkonidae; genus Lepidodactylus; species Lepidodactylus listeri. The sequence goes on along the minus strand of JARCFY010000001.1, from coordinate 107,182,422 downwards.
TTCGTCTGCAAGCCCTTCCACATACTGGTCCATGTGGGCAGCCTCATTCCACTTTAAATCCTGGGCTATGAGCTGGAACTCGGCGGTGTAGTTAACAACCATGCCTCTCCCCTGTTTCAGCACTCTGATCTTATGATTAGCCATCTCTGCTTGCAGGGGTGTAGCAAAAGTAGTGGACAAACGGGTGCGAAACCCCCGAAAGTCCCACTAACAAAGGGGTGGCCCACTTGGCTGTCTGGCCCTTTAAGAGGCTGATAATGAAACAAACTTTGGTTTTATTGTTTGGAAAGTCCCGAGCACACAGTTCCATATACAACTCACATTGTACCAAGAAGGCCGGGAACTCCTCCACATTTCCACCAAATTTTTCTGGAGGGCTTACCAGGCATTTCGGCAGAATGACGACGGGTGCGGCGGGTTGCTGCAGCTGTTGGTGCTGCTGCTGGAGCTGCACGACCAACTGCATCAGCTGTTGGACTTGGTGAGTGACGTCCATAAACTGCAGCGGAGCTCCCATTCTGTCCGCATCCATCGAGGTGGAGTGAGTTTGGGGGTGCTAGCAATCTGTCACGGGCTGGGTGTCAGTAGGTCAGGAGCCAAGTTGAAGTCCGAGACAGTCCAAGGTCAAGCCAAATCAGGAATGAATTACCAAGTCCAAAACACAAGCCGAAAACAGCATCAGTCCAAGCCGAGGTCAGGGAGGGAAACTCACAAGCAAACCAGTCCAAGGAGTCAACCAAAAGCTGAAGTCAAACAGAGCCGAAGTCACAAGCCAGAGAGTCCAGAATCAAGCCGATGTCAGACAGAGCCGAAGTCATGAGCCAGAAGGTCCAGAATCAGGTTCATATTGCCACTTGTGGGGAAGTCTGGTCTGCTGAGTAGCTCGTAACCAGCAGGGATTGTATTGACTAACCACTTGTAAAAACTAACAGCTCCATCTGGGACTTATACACACAGTTTGGCCAAAGAATACCATAAAGTCTTTGATTATCCCATGTGCCTGGTAGATCAGTTACATTCTACTGGTTGCACATTCAGATATTTAGAAGTGTTGCCAGTGAGAAAACCTGTTCATTCTCTGTTGCTTCAGTAGGGCTAATTGCCTGCTTTTTGATGCCTGTTTCTACATATCACTACTTTTTCATAAAGGCATAGAAGCACCAATTGCATTTGTGTGCCTTTTTTTTTTTACTGTAATCCCTCAGACCATGACTGCTTTTCTTCATTGCCTTGCCACAACCCAGAATTATTTTAAAGTAAATTAATATTTTTACTTAAAACAAAAATTGTACTTATACTTTTTGTCAGAGAGATCATTGCAATGTGTACATAATTTATGACATAAGCCCTTTCTCCACCCAAGAGTTAGGAAACTGCTGGAAAAATGAGAAAATCATTTTTTTCCTTCAGTTGAGTTATCACTGACTTTGCATCAGTTGTTTCCAAATGCAGCTCAGAGTGCATCATTGTGCCAGAGTTAACAACACTCTGTAGCTGAACTGATTTGACAAGGAGAAAACCCTCCGAGATCTCTATCTCTAATGTCTTGATAGGTTTGAGGTTGAAACTGAATGCTGAGATTCTGTGATATATAGAACACCTAAAAGAAGGTTGCAAATTTAGTTTACATATTTCACTACTAGGGCTGTCATATTAAAAGGGGTTTTTAAATGCCTTTTTTGGGAACTGCTCTAAGACGATAAATAAAACATCTCTCTGTGTGTGAAATGTTATGGATCACAAATTTTCAATTAAACCACATCATCCAGTGGCTCTGAAAGTGGTGCTGCCTGTTGGAAGCCTATTCTTCTGTTCAGGGTTCTGTAACCACAGTAAACACCACAGACTACTCTCCACAACACTGAACGATTCTAAAGGTCAGGTGTGTGGAGGAAGCCGACTTCTGCAAATGAACCACCACAGCAAAACACTCAGTGAGGGATAAGGATACATCCACTCCTTTCCACAGTCCTAGGGGAGCCTGGAGATTTTGGTGAAGGGGAAGACTGCTTACTGTATAAAATGAGAGGTGCAGAGACTTGAGTCACTTTAGGCTGAGTACTAAGTGGATCATTTCCCTGAAATAAATTTGTTTTGTCAATTAATTGCTACTATGTGGTCTTAGTTATTTCTTTTTCACTGATGATGGGAATTACTGTTAGACACATATAAATGGTAGCTAAAATTGTCTGAAGTTTAAGCAGTGGGAACTAATGGCAAGGAATATCCCAACCTCCACCACTGCAGACTACTGAAGAGGGGGGTTGAGGTGATGTCCCTGGCATTGATAATGAAGTTCTTGGAGCCATAGCTGCAGAACCATGCAGGCAAGAAGCTTCTGAGTGGCTATCAGAAACTAGCATCAGCAAGTGATGACATCATAAATGCCCACATCAGGTACAGCTAGTCATCCACTAACTGAGCACCTGCATGGTACCATAGCTATAGCCCCAACAGCTCTGTTGCAGACTCCCCCTTTAGTGGTGTTCTGTGGTGGTGAGTGGGATATTTCTTGGAAACTAGGGATGGGCACAAACTGGGAAAATGTGGTTCGGTTTGATTGGTGGTGCACTCTCAAAACAAACACTGAACCAAACTGAACTAAAATGTCCTCATACAAACTGAACCAGTTCATAAACTTTGTGATGTGGCAGATCACCACCCTCTGATGTGCTAGAGCAGTGTTTTTCAACCACTGTGCCGTGGCACACTGGTGTGCCGCGAGATATTGTCAGGTGTGCCACGGGATTTTTTCAATGAAAGAAATGTTCCTTCCGGGCTGACCTTCCGGGACGCGTTTGCGCATGCGAGAAAGAACAGTGGCGCGCTCTCGCTGATTCCGCTCGCACGCTCTGTGGCCAGCCTGAGGTAGGAGGGAGCCGCCGTTGAGGCGCAGCTCCCCTTGGCCTTGCAAGGACTCGAGGGAGGGAGGGAGAGTGCTGAGGGGCTCTGTCTGTTCGCCCATCCGACCTGCCAACGCCATGACGGAGGCAGCAGCCATGAGCGACCGGGAGCAGCTGCTGCAGCGAGCCCGCCTGGCCGAGCAGGCAGAGAGATACGACGACATGGCTGTGGCCATGAAAGCAGTGAGTGGCTGGGGGGGGGAGGAGGAGGAGAAGGGGGGTCCTCCTCAGGAGACGCATGGTGCCCCCCACGGGCCCCGCCGTTGCAGCCTCCACTTGGCCACGATGGAGCCAATGCCCTGGCTCATCTGCGCTGCCCCCCCCACGAGCCTCGGAGGGGGCAGCTGAGCCTTTCCAGGTGAGGGCTGTCTTCTTCTGCATGGCCTCTCAGCCCGGAAGGTGGAGGTGGGCCTCCGCGGATCCCGCTTCACGGCTGCTCTTTTTCTGTCTCTGGCCCTGGCACTGATGTTGGCCGCCTCCAAGTTGTGTGTCGGCGGTGGCAGTTGGGTGATGCCCACTTGCGTGTTGAACAATGAGCAGGGCGAGGCGGCGAACTCGAGCGGCATCCAGTTCGTGGGGGCCGGAGGCAGGCTCGCACATGGCAGATGGTTTTAAATGAATGAGGAGGACTCGTGTGCTGAATCAGAGTCATGCTAGACGTGTGGATGTTAATACCGAGGACAGGAACATTCGGTACCAAGGGCATTCACTCCTCCAGCAGAGTTAGCTGGTTTCTTCCAGTGCCTGGCTCCTGGGTTGTGTGTGTGTGTGGGGGGGGGGGTGATTTGCACCAAGACATTCCAGTAAACATGAATATGTTTGATGGTAACAGCTAGCTGTTTCTGTCAGGGTGGGGTTCAAATCAGTAACTGTCCCTCAGCGAAGAATGGGTGTACTGTGCTTCTCTTCAAATCACTTATGGTCAGCGGAATGCCGTTCACATAAGAGTAAGAGTTTAAACTCTCTATTTGAAAAACTTTAGCAGAATCGCAGTACTAAAATACATCCACATTATATTTCTTCTGAAACTCAGGTCAATGTTATGGGAAGGAGCCATTACACTTTGGATCTGTAACTTACGATTTCAAGTTGAGTGGCTATTATGTGTATTTGTAATACTGTCATAGTTAATACTTGAGCTGAGGCAACTAATGACCCATTTATCTTGTATTTCAGTGTTTTTCAACCACTGTGCCGTGAGATATTGTCAGGTGTGCCGCGGGATTTTTTCAATGAAAGAAATGTGCCTTAGCTCAAAAAAGGTTGAAAAACACTGTGCTAGAGAGTCCAAACTTGCAGGGTATCTCCCATAGGCGTCAACTTCGGGGGGGCTCAGGGGCTGAGGCTACCCCCGAAAATTCCCGGGGGAGGCTGAGCCCCCCCCGGGAACCAGCCACCTCCATTTTGAAAGCGGAGGGATTTTTCCCTCCGCTTTCAAAGACTTCCGGAAGGAACAACATGCTCCACCCCCAGCTCCCAGAACCCCTTATCAGGGCGGGAAGCTGAAGGCTGAAGCACGAGGTTCCTTTCTCAGTCCAGAAGCAACAGGTAAGGAGCTCTGTTGGGGGGAGAGAGACCGGCATCCACTATGGATGGCCGGCCTGGGGGTTCCTGGGGGTTGCTGCGGCGCCTTTTGCAGTCTGGGGGAGGTGGGGGGGAGGAGGAGGAGGCCGGCATCCACGGTGGATGGCCGGCCTCGGGGGTGCCAGGCCGTCGCGGGGCGCTCCTGCAGCCCCGCGGCGGCCTTTTTCAGTCTGGGGGAGGTGGGGGGGGGGGAGAAGGAGGAGGCCGGCATCCACGGTGGATGGCCGGCCTCGGGTGTGCCAGGCCGTCGCGGGGCGCTCCTGCAGCCCCGCGGCGGCCTTTTTCAGTCTGGGGGAGGTGGGGGGGGGGAGAAGGAGGAGGCCGGCATCCACGGTGGATGGCCGGCCTCGGGGGTGCCAGGCCGTCGCGGGGCGCTCCTGCAGCCCCGCGGCGGCCTTTTTCAGTCTTGGGGGGGGGGAGAAGGAGGAGGCCGGCATCCACGGTGGATGGCCGGCCTCGGGAGTGCCAGGCCGTCGCGGGGCGCTCCTGCAGCCCCACGGCGGCCTTTTGCAGTCTGGGGGAGGTGGGGGGGAGAAGGAGGAGGCCGGCATCCACGGTGGATGGCCGGCCTCGGGGGTGCCAGGCCGTCGCGGGGCGCTCCTGCAGCCCCGCGGCGGCCTTTTTCAGTCTTGGGGGGGGGGAGAAGGAGGAGGCCGGCATCCACCGTGGATGGCCGGCCTCGGGAGTGCCAGGCCGTCGCGGGGCGCTCCTGCAGCCCCGCGGCGGCCTTTTGCAGTCTGGGGGAGGTGGGGGGGAGAAGGAGGAGGCCGGCATCCACGGTGGATGGCCGGCCTCGGGGGTGCCAGGCCGTCGCGGGGCGCTCCTGCAGCCCCGCGGCGGCCTTTTTCAGTCTGGGGGGGGGGAGGAGAAGGAGGAGGCCGGCATCCACCGTGGATGGCCGGCCTCGGGGGTGCCAGGCCGTCGCGGGGCGCTCCTGCAGCCCCGCGGCGGCCTTTTTCAGTCTGGGGGGGGGGAGGAGAAGGAGGAGGCCGGCATCCACGGTGGATGGCCGGCCTCGGGGGTGCCAGGCCGTCGCGGGGCGCTCCTGCAGCCCCGCGGCGGCCTTTTTCAGTCTGGGGGGGGGGAGGAGAAGGAGGAGGCCGGCATCCACCGTGGATGGCCGGCCTCGGGAGTGCCAGGCCGTCGCGGGGCGCTCCTGCAGCCCCGCGGCGGCCTTTTTCAGTCTGGGGGGGGGAGGAGAAGGAGGAGGCCGGCATCCACCGTGGATGGCCGGCCTCGGGAGTGCCAGGCCGTCGCGGGGCGCTCCTGCAGCCCCGCGGCGGCCTTTTTCAGTCTGGGGGGGGGAGGAGAAGGAGGAGGCCGGCATCCACCGTGGATGGCCGGCCTCGGGGGTGCCAGGCCGTCGCGGGGCGCTCCTGCAGCCCCGCGGCGGCCTTTTTCAGTCTGGGGGAGGTGGGGGGGGTGAGAAGGAGGAGGCCGGCATCCACCGTGGATGGCCGGCCTCGGGGGTGCCAGGCCGTCGCGGGGCGCTCCTGCAGCCCCGCGGCGGCCTTTTGCAGTCTGGGGGGGGGGGAGAAGGAGGAGGCCGGCATCCACCGTGGATGGCCGGCCTCGGGGGTGCCAGGCCGTCGCGGGGCGCTCCTGCAGCCCCGCGGCGGCCTTTTTCAGTCTGGGGGGGGGGGGAGAAGGAGGAGGCCGGCATCCACCGTGGATGGCCGGCCTCGGGGGTGCCAGGCCGTCGCGGGGCGCTCCTGCAGCCCCGCGGCGGCCTTTTGCAGTCTGGGGGAGGTGGGGGGGGGGGGAGAAGGAGGAGGCCGGCATCCACGGTGGATGGCCGGCCTCGGGGGTGCCAGGCCGTCGCGGGGCGCTCCTGCAGCCCCGCGGCGGCCTTTTGCAGTCTGGGGGAGGTGGGGGGGGGAGAAGGAGGAGGCCGGCATCCACGGTGGATGGCCGGCCTCGGGGGTGCCAGGCCGTCGCGGGGCGCTCCTGCAGCCCCGCGGCGGCCTTTTGCAGTCTGGGGGAGGTGGGGGGGAGAAGGAGGAGGCCGGCATCCACTGTGGATGGCAGGCCTCGGGGGTGCCAGGCCGTCGCGGGGCGCTCCTGCAGCCCCGCGGCGGCCTTTTTCAGTCTGGGGGAGGTGGGGGGGGAAGAAGGAGGAGGCCGGCATCCACTACGGATGGCTGGCCTCGGGGGTGCCAGGCTGTCGCGGGGCGCTCCTGCAGCCCCGCGGCGGCCTTTTCCAGTCTGGGGGGGGAGGAGGCCGGCATCCACTATGGATGGCCGGCCTCGGGGGTGCCAGGCCGTTGCGGGGCGGCCTTTTTCAGTCTGGGGAAAGTGGGGGGGGGGGAAATTGGATTTATATGAGGAGGAGGAGATATGATTTATAGCCCACCCTTCACGTGGAGTCTCAGAGTGGCTTACAATCTCTTATCCCTTCCCCTCCTCACAGCAGACACCCTGTGAGGTAGGCGGGGCTGAGAGAGCTCTTTCAAGGACTGCCCTTGAGAGGACAACTCTGACAGAACTATGGCTTGCCCAAGGTCATCCAGCAGCTGCGAGTGGAGGAATGGAAGAATCAAACCTGGTTCTCCCAGATTAGAGTCCATGCCCTTAACCACTACACCAAATGTTGGAAGAAGGCTACTTAGGTTGGAGGACAGCTTCAGACGTGAAGCAAAGGGAAAGGGGGGGGGGGGTATAAATATTTCAACAAACAAGCAAGCTTTACTCAGCAGAGAAGTAGGACTGATCCCAGTGTTTCTGGACAGCTCTCAGTCTGGAGACCTCCACTTCTAAAAGCTGAACACCATTCGATGCTCCCTCTAAGCTATGGGGTCTTGTGAGCAAAAATTCTACTTTGTGAGCTACTAGCATTAATGTTGTGACCGATTTGGCTCCTGCATAAATTAGTTGCTCTGGAGCCATCCTTCCTGAGCTAAGACAAAAGTGCATGAGCCGGAGGCTAAAAAATGGCGAGCTAGCTCTCACTAACTCAACTTAGAGGGAACACCGGCAGTATCCCAAGGTCTGTTAATCGTATCAGTCTGTTCCCGTGGACATCTGCCTAGCCCTGGGAATCACAACAGTTCAAGGACTTCAGAGTCCTGTCTTTTTCTCGCAAATCTGGCTTTTCAATGAGCCACGTCAGTCAACTTTATGGCGTCCACTGCGGGGGGGGGGGGGGGATGTCTGTTTCGTAGCTTTGTTTGTCCATCTCAGCATCCCACTGGATAGATTTATTCCCCCCTCCCCCCAAAATATGGGTTTTGCATTGCAAGCAACACTCTGGCATGATTTTAAATAGATCAATTTCTTGGAGTGGTAGTTTATTTGGAAGTAATTGCACAGCACACACATCATTTCGGTAATGATGCTGCCACAGGAAATGTTCCCCTGCGCTCAGAATACAAAGCATGGGGACTCACCATGTCTGTCTTCAGCAGAAAGATGACTATGATGAGAGGTCTCGGTGTCTCAAATTGTGTATTTGAGCCCAAGAAGAATTCCACGTTTCCTTTCTCTCCCTTCCCACAGCGCCACTTATTTTGCTGCACCTTTCATGGTTGTGGTGCCTGCCCGACAGACAGAAAGACAGACAGCTTCTTTTCATTCTTCTCCTTTCTTTCTCTCCCTAATGTTTGGGCAGATTCAGGTGGGTAGCTGTGCTGGTCTGAAGCAGTAGGACAACGTTTGAGTCCAGGGCCCCCCTTAAGACCAACAAAATTTTATTCAAGGTGTTGTGTTCTAATGGCGACCGCCACGCTGTCAGGCCATGCGGTCTGAGGCAAGCACATGGCCAGGCACAGTCAGAGCTTCGCTCCAAAAACACAATAGACTGGCCGGATTGTAATTTATACCTACCAGTCAGCCAGGATGCAAATAGGGGCCAATGACCTGGGGAGACTTGGGGGTTCCAGGTCGTCGCGGGGCACTGCTGCAGCCCCACAGCGGCCTTTGCAGTCTGGGGGAGGGAGGGAGGAGGAGGCCGGCCTCCACTGTGGATGGCCGGCCTCGGGAGTGCCAGGCCGTCGCGGGGTGCTCCTGCAGCCCCGCGGCGGCCTTTTCCAGGAGGTGGGGGAGGGAGGAGGAGGCTGGCATCCACGGTGGATGGCCGGTCTCGGGGGTTCCAGGCCGTCACGGGGCGCTCCTGCAGCCCCACGGCAGCCTTTGCCAGTCTAGGGGGGAGAGGAGGAGGCCGGCATCCACTATGGATGGCCGGGGGGGGGGGGGTTTAGGCCGTCGTGGGGTGCTGCTGCTCCATACTAGTGGGTCTCCCCCAGATGTACAGGAAAGCACAGCTCTTTCAATTAACTAGAAGAAAAACAAGAGAATGGGGGGGGGGGGGGGGAACCAGCTTCAGAGAGAGCCAAATCTTCTCCAGGCAGCCCAGAATGTAAAGAGCAGCTTAGAGTCAGTTAAAGAGGAAAAATGGGGCAAAGGGAGAAGACATCAGCCTGCTTAAGTCCTCTACCTAAAAGCTTACAGAATCATGAAAGAGGAGATCTGGTGATGAAGTTAATACTTTCAAGTTGTACAGCGCACATCCTGGCAGGGGATGCCAAATCCAGGCGAGGAAGCTCTTGGAGATTTGAGGAGGGAGATGGGGGTAGAGAAAAATGCATCAGTTTCCTGCAGGGGAACTGATCTCTCACATCTGTCGCTTGTATCTGAAGAAGTGTGTGTGCAGAAAAAAGCTCCCTAGGGTTGCCAGGTCCCTTCTGGCCACTGGGAAGGGATGCCAGATCCAGGCTGGGGAAACTCCTGAAGATTTGAGGAAGGAGATGGGGGGGGGGGGGGTAAGATGCCATAGGATCCATCCTTCAAAGTAAGAGTTGAGAAAAGAGATGAGGGGGGTACATTGCCATAGGTTCCACCCTACACCGTATCAGTTTAATCCAGGAGAATTGACCTCTCACATCTTGGCCACTGGGGAAACTCCTGGACATTTGAGGAAGGAGACCTTGGGGGGGGGGGGGTGTTGTACAATGCCATAGGGACCACCCTTCATAATAACCCCGCCTAATGGAAGCACCAGCCCTTGCCACAGCACCGTTTGTTTTTGTGCCATTTTTTTTTTTTTGCACAGCTGGAGTGGGGGGAGGTGGAGGACTCCATGATAAATTATGCAGGGGGGTTTCTTTCAAGTAATTAAGTTTTGATTTCTTGCATTTCGGTTAGTGCCAGGAAACTCAGGGCAACACAGACTGCAAACAGCTTCATCAATTGCTCCATACTTGAAGTTCCATTTTGTGACCTGACCACTGGAGGAAAGGTAAGTTTGGCAAACAGTCAGGTCCCTGCCAAAAAAGCCCGGGGCTCTCACGGCCAGTTTTGTGCTTGGATACTGAGGGTAACTTGGTTGGCTGCCATTCTGTGCCCTCCTATGGTTTAAAGTGGGCTGTGGGAGACAGCCATCCCCAGAAGCTTTTGTGCCATAGGGAGCGTGTTGTTCCAGTGGCACAGAAAATCATGGGGCTCACTCCATCCTGCAGTCAGCGCAGGGAGGGGTGCTCTCTCTCTCTCTCTCTCTTTCTGTCTTTTTCTCTTCATCTCACTTCCAATCCTTCCCCCCCCCCTTGAGGCTTGTGAGAGCTGGAAGCGAAGCGAGGCTGAGGAGCTGCTCCCCCCCCCACGCATGCCACGCTGCTTCTCTTGCATCCTGACTCTCCTTTCTTTCTTGCCTTCCATTCTGTCTTTCACTTCTCTGTTCCCATCTATTTGCTTTCTTTCCATTTCTCATCTCCCTCGTTAAAACAGCCCTAATTAAGGTTGCCAGGTTTCCCCTGTCCACTCTGTGGGATGGGGGGAGGGGTGGCCCAGTACTGGTTGGGAAACTCCTGGAGATTTGGGGATGGAGCCTGGGGAGGACAGGGGCCTCAGTGGGCCACAATGCCATAGAGTCCACCCTCCAGAACATCCATTTTGTTCAGGGAAACTATTTTTTGTAATCTGAGCTGTAATTCCAGGAGATCCCCAGATCCCACCTGGATTCTGGCATCCCTAGCTCCAGTGCTGAAACTGGAAGCTCTGGTTCTGCTGTGTGAGTTGGTGCATGCAAACCAATGGCATTGGCTTGCATTTGCCAAATCACTCTGCTTCACATAAGATGCACAACAGCCAGGTGAAGGAGGGGAGGGGTGTATTTGATTTGGATCTATATATCCTTGATTGAGAACAGTTGTTTTTTCCCATGGTAATGGGGGGGGGGGGTGGAGCCGCTTCAGTCACTCCGTAACTCTTCTTTCAATCTCTGTTTCATTTAAGTGGGAAGTCCATCTACATAAACAAGATTGGCGGGGGGGGGTGGGGTGGGGAGCATGCAGATCAGAGGGCTTTTAAAATTTCCTTTTGATCTGTGCAGCCCAGAGACAGCATTGGTAAGGGATGTGTACTCTATGTTCATGTTCTTTGTTTTGCTGTGGTAGTTTCAAAGGGACAACCAACTGGGATACACTAAAAGGGATGACAGGATTGCCCATTGGAAATGAGAGAGGCTTGAAGGCCAGTTGGAGATCATGGGAGCCAGAAATGCCAATTGACTTGCATGGGCACTGCTAATATACATTGCAGCCAAAACAAAGTTGAAAAAATGCAGAATGGTTTTTCCAATACGGTTTTTGAGCCTGTAATGACAGCCCCCAGAGTGGAAAAACAGTCCCTAGTAATAGAATCTGTGTTCTGGGACTGGAATGACAGTTCACAGAGTAGAATGACAGCCCCCTGGGTATTTCAGAAGCAGTCTGGAACTATCTTTCCACTCTGAGGTTTGTCATTCCAGTCCCAGAACACCTCTGTTACTCCCATGGGCCATCACTCCACTCTGGGGGCTGTCATTCCAGTTGAAGAGCACTGAGCCTATTGCCCGAGGCTGTCATTCCACTCTGCAAATTTAGAAGCTGCAGGGATTACATGATTAACATGGCTACCCCCTCCTATTTTATTATTTGTAATTTCTCCTCCTTCAGAATCCTGATATTTTCCTTTGCATTACTTTCAGTCGACCATTCCATTCAATTTGCCATGGATAGATTTCTAATCAGAAAACGGAAGGTCCCTTCTGATGCTGAAGATTCCTCTTCTACACCTACAACATCCTGCAGTATAGACCCGGATGAGAGGCCTGAAGGCATCTCCGCCACGACTTCCTTGACAAGTGATTCAGCCAAGGGGGAGGGAGAGGCCACGACTTCCTCGGCAAGCGATTCAGCCAAGGGGGAGGGAGACTCTTCAGAGACGAGTGCTCCTAATGTAAAGCAAAAGCCAGGACGGCAATTCCAAGACAGTTGGAAAAGAACCTATGAATGGCTCTCTTATGACGTGACTACAGATAAAGCCTATTGTGACATCTGTCGCTCAGCAGCAAATGACATGAATGTTCCTCTTCCAAACACATCAAGAGACAAGGATGCACGTGACGCTTTTATTCATAATGGCTTCTCAAACTGGAAGAAGGCACTGGTCAGATTTCAGACCCATCAAAATTCTAACTTGCACCGTGCAGCCGTCCAGGCAATAGCCTCTGTTAAAGCAGGGGTAAATGTACATAGCAAGCTTTCAGAAGGCCATCAGAAGCAAATGCAAGATGCTAGAAAAGCACTGCTGACAATTTTGTCATCCCTAAGGTACCTTGCCTGTCAGGGCAGTGCAATACGTGGCCATGATGAGGAAGACTCAAACCTGAAACAGCTCTTGCTGCTACGTGCTGAAGATGTTCCACAGCTGAAATCGTGGTTGAATCGCACAAGCTACAAATGGATTTCACCTGAAACTGTGAATGAAATGATTGAGATCATGGCTCACAATGTTCTACGTACACTAGTGAGAGAGATTAAAGCAGCTGTTTATTACAGTGTAATTGTTGATGAGAGTACAGATATCACCACTCAAGAACAGGTTTCATTTTGCTTCCGCATTGCTAGAGAAGATATGTTTGTGGAGGAATTATTTTTTGGGTTTTACAAAACTGAATCCACCACTGCTAAAACTCTCTTTTCTGTTTTGAAAGATGTACTCTGTCGCTTTGATCTGCCTCTTGACAGATGTCGTGGCCAGTGCTATGATGGAGCATCAAATGTTGCTGGACGTCTTAGTGGAGTTCAAGCTCTGGTAAAGGCTGAGGAGCCAAGAGCACTATATGTTCATTGTTTTGCACATGTCGTGAACTTGGTGGTACAAGATGTGTCAAAAGATGTTATCATGTGCAAACATTTTCTGGGTGAGTTATCTGACATGATCACTTTTGTGAAAACTTCACCCAAACGTCTTGCTTTGTTTGAACACTTTCAGCAGGCAGACAGCATAAATCTGAGACAATTTTGCCCCACTAGGTGGACTGTTAGAGCAGCCTCCTTACAGTCAGTGGCTTCAAATTATAGGGAGTTGATTCAGTTTTTTGAGGATGTGACTTCTGAGGAGGACAGAGATCCTGGGGCAAAAGCATATGGATATGCACGAAGCTTGTGGAAATTTGCTTCTTACTTCATGCTACAGTTACTGCTGCTTGTGTTTGGTCGTTTGGACACATTAAATACAGCTCTTCAAAAAAGTGATTTACAGTTCCATCAGGCAGAAATTCTTGTTGCTTCTGCAAAGGAGACTACAAAGCAACTGAGGAACAACTTTGAACAGTTCTGGTCACAGACAGTCCAGACTGCGAAAGACTTAGATTTAGAAAGTCCTACTGTTCCTAGGTACAGAAAGCCTGCACGACGTGTTGATGCTGGGTGTGATCCTCACCAGTTTCAGTCTCCTGAGGATTACTACAGGAAAATCTTTTATGAAATCATTGATAACATCAACAGCAGTTTACACAATCGCTTTTCCTCAGATGTGTCCCAACACATGAGCAAAATCGAAAAGTTTGCCATAGGAGAAGATGATAGCACATACATTCAAAATTTTTACAAAACTGACTTTGATGCTAACCGATTACAGCTTCATCGGGATATGTGTTTGGACATTGCAAGGCAGCGAAACATTAAACTTTTATGTCTCCATGATGTAATTAATCTGTTCAGTGGAGAACAAGGAAAAAGCCTTCAACAACTACTGCCAGAATTAGCCAAACTTCTCAGAATAAGCCTGACCATTCCTGTTTCCTCCTGCAGCTCAGAAAGGTCATTCTCTTGCCTTCGTAGAATAAAGACCTATCTACGGTCAAGCATGGGACAGGCAAGGCTCAATCACGTGGCTCTTCTTCATGGACATAAAGAGATCTCTCAGGAGATTGATCTGAATGTTATAGCCAGTGAATTCATTCAAAGAACAGCAATAAGGAGAAACACTTTCAGTGACATTTAGGTTCTAAGCTTCATTTTATTGTAATTTTTTAAAAATGTAAAGAAACAGTTTGCATTGTTAATTAAAAGTTAAAGTTGTATTTCAGCTGTCTGAAGATCATTTGTTGAAGCCAAAAGTGTTTTGCAAGTTGAACCTGAAGAGCAGGAATTAACCATGCACAGGAATACAGTCATTTCCCATAAATTTAATAATGTGATTTTTATTAATACTTTATTTTGAATGTCTGCATTTTAAGGTGGAGATTCTAAGCAGTGTGCTAAGAAGGCACCTGTTCCTGGGGTTAGCCCAGCCCAGGGGCATTGCTGGGGGGGTTCCCAGGCCCCCCTAAATTTCTGGGAAGCCTGTTCCTGAATACCACATGGCTCCAACTCCATAGATAGTGACCATGGCCTGTGAGGTCACTAGCCCCTCCCTATGATGTCATTGGGTCCAAGTTCTTTTAATGACTTAGCAATGCCTCTGGCCCAGCCCCAGCCCCCCCCGGGAAATTGGAAAGTCTACGCCTATGGTATCTCCAGCTGGCTCTCCTCTACCTGCCCAGTATGTTTGGTGATGATTGACCTTAGGGGGTCTGAGTTACAGCCCTCCAAAGAAGGTGCCCTCAGGGAAGTTATTTTGGGGAAATGTCAGGCACAGCTTCAGAAGTGTATACAATGGACCCTGTGAAAGCTAGAGACATCAAACTCACAGCAGATCTCCCTGGGATGCTCCCCTACATGCCTTCCAAGTTATGTGTATAGTGGACTGGGGGTGGGGGGGTCTGAATTATGGCTCCCCAAAGAAGGTGGCCCCAGGAAAATGCTTTTGGGAAAAGTTGGGCGGAGCTTCAGAAGTGTATAGAATGGCCCCTGTGCAGGCTAGGGGCATCAAACCTGTAGTGGACTTCCCTGGGATGCTCCCCAGGATGACCAGTTCCCCTTCTCCCCTGAGCCCAGGAACCACCTGTACTGTTGTAGGTGGCCATATCCCTGGGCCCTGTTCACTGATCCCGGTCAAGGTGATTGCTGGGCATGGTCAACCCCCCTCCTCTTCTGTCCTGCCTGGGTCCAGGAGCCACCTGCACTGTTGTGGGTGACCATGTTTCTGGGACCCATTCACTCTCCACAAACAAGATTATAGCTGTGCATGGCCAACTCCCCTCATTTGCTGCCCTGCCTGGGCCCAGGAGCAACACACACTGTTGTGTGTGGCTGCATCCATGGAGCCCATTCACTCTTTGAGGACAAGATTATAGCTGGGCATGGCCAAACCCCCCCCCCCACCACACACTGCCCTGCCTGGGCCCAGGAGCCACCTACACTGTTGCAAGTGGCAGTGTATCTGGGCCCCATTCACCATCTGTGAACATGGTGATTGCAGAGCATAGCTGACCCCCCTCCTCCCCTCCCCTTCCTAGGCCAAGGATCCACCCGCACTATTGACAGTGGCTGACACTCTGATTGTAGAGCATGGCCAACCCCCCTCCCCCCATGCTCTGCCTGGGCCCAGGGAAGTACCTTACTGTTGCTGGTAGCAGTGTCCCTGGGCCTCACTCACCTTCTGTGGACATTGTCATTGCAGAGAATGGCTAACCCCCTTCCATGGTCCTGCATGGGCCCAGGAGCCACCCCACACTGTTGCACATGGCCACATCCTTGGGTCCTGTTCACTCACTGCATACTAGATGACTGCAGGGTATGACCAACCCCCCCTCCTTTCCAGGACCCAGGAGTCACACACAACAGTAGAGGTAGCTTGGGGCCATGACACAAAGAAAACTGAGACCCAGCAGCGTTGAAAATTTAAGGAAGATGTGGAGGTGGCTTGGGCCTCTG
The DNA here is from genome assembly GCA_029233225.1 of Lepidodactylus listeri. Classification (NCBI taxonomy): domain Eukaryota; kingdom Metazoa; phylum Chordata; class Lepidosauria; order Squamata; family Gekkonidae; genus Lepidodactylus; species Lepidodactylus listeri. The sequence continues at coordinate 107,166,860 of JARCFY010000001.1, read as the reverse complement.
AGACAACAAAGAAAGAAAGGGAGACAGAAAGAGAAGACCACCCAAATTCCAGAACAAAGCCCTGGGAAAAGCCTTGGCCATGCACAGCATTCACCTTAGCAGCAGTGCAACACAGCATCACTGGCAATGCAAGCAAAAGGCTGGCTCTGGGGCCCCACAACTAAAGGATGCCCACCCAAACCCCATACATTCAACGACATCACTGAATGCTGTAGCGACTTGAACCTGTTGCCAAAGTCCTATATCCAGGAAAGGTTGGCCATGCACTGCCATATTCTCGACAGTGGGATGAGTGAGAGGATGTCTCAAAGTCCTCACACCAACACCCAATCCCCAACAGGAAAGGGAGGAAGAAATCAGAAGGGGTGGCTCGAACCTGCTGCCATGCCATCCTATTCCCAAGAAGGGCTGCCCATGCACAGCTACCATCTTGACAGCAAGTGAGAGGTTGGCTTGAAGCCCTCAGTCCATCCAACACCCAATGCCCAAGGGAAAAAGAGAGAGAGAGAACTCACATTCTGAAAGGGTGGCTTGAACCTACTGCCAACACAGGAAGGGATGGCCATACACATTGATCATCTTGAAAGTGGAGTGAGTGAAAGAGGATGGCTCTGGAGCCAGGGAACAAACGGGGCCATGAAAAGGAAGACCTGCTTAGCTGCCTTGGCAAGTTGGCCATGCACTGCGATGATCTTGGCTTGAACTTGCTGCCAACATCCTATTCTCAGGAAGGGCTGGCCATGCACAGCGATCATCTTGACAGCAGTGCGAAAGAATGGGGATGGCTCTGAAGTTCTGGAACTAAGGGAAGGCCACTGACTCCTGAATGCAATATGTTGTGCCCAGCCACACAGGCTCCAGCGTTCAGCCAGTGTAAGAAAGACACAGACACTCAGATTTTCAACCCCCAGTGAACATACTGGAAGCATTGGCCATGTAGTGCAATCACCTGTCCAGCCATGTGAATGAAAGGGAGATGGCCCTGGTGAACTGGAACAAAGGGAGGACTTCCCCAACTCCCAAACACCCTATGTCATGCCCCTCACCCCAGCTCTGGCTTGCAGCCAGTATCCAAAAAAGGGATGGAACTTCTGAGTAGGATGCAACCCAGACTACATTCCTAAAATCAGGGGTTCTCAATCTCCATAAAATGCTAGTAAAATTTTTAAAAGATCCATTTTATTTTAGAATAACTGTTCCAAAGCCAACCCATGAAGGTTGAAGATACTTCTCATAATCCCTCTTTATGGTACTATTAATCCAGGATGCAATTTTCCAAGAAGCAAATGTTCTCTCTGAAACTAAGAGTAGAGAAAGTAGAGAAAAATTAATCCCTATAACATGTATGTTAATTAGCTGACTAGAATCTCATTACTGTAAAGAAAGTGGCAGCAGTATGGATTCAGTTCACAAATATACTTGGACTTGGACTCTCACTTCAAGATTACTCAATTCAAATGACCTGATACAGTTTACCACTAAGAGATGTTGTTTTTCCCATCCCTCTCAGATCTTTTAAACAGAACTCTAACATGAATATCAATGCCTGTGTTTTAATCAGTTATTAATGTCCTCAAATTAGAAGCCTGTAGGGATTTTGCCCTACAAAAGTAAGGAGTGGCTCTATCTAATCTCATTTTTATCTCATGCACTGAGAAGCCCAAATTCTTCTGGCCAGTTTTCAGCAGTCAGTAAGAGTTTACTACTCATTGGCTGCATCTCTCCAAGAATACACTCTGACTTCTTCAGATGAGTGCATGTAAACATGCAACTCTTATATAAAGGTGATGTTCTTAAAGGCTTATCAAGAGAGATGAGTGGATTGTGATTGCATATGTCCAGAAAGTTCCAGCTGAAGGAATCCAGAGCACCTTTCCTAAGGTAACCACTGTTGATTTCGGCAGCCTAAAATGATTTGGAAATGACTATTGTGTACTATAATTTGAAGGTATCCAGAGGCTTTTCTGCTATTCAACTTTGCAGCTATATACTGTTTCTCTAAAACAAACTTTATGATTAACTGACAGGTCTGGCTCTACTAAGTGTTTTATTTCAAAATATGGCTACCAACCCCCGATGACATCATCCCTCTCTATAGAAGGTTAACTCTAACTGCTACATTAGTAGGGATGGTCAGAAACTGGAAAAATGTGGTTTGGTTAGTGGCACCCCCAGTTTGCGAACTACAAACCATCATACACTTTTTGATGCTAAATGAACTAGTTTGGTTTGTGAGGTTTGTGCTGTGGTAGAATGCTGCCCCCGCCCCCCAGCATGCTAGAGACAGAAAACTCCCAGGGGATCTCTGGATAACTCTCTTCTACCTGCCCTCCAAGTTTGGCAAGGATTGGATTTACAGGGTCAGAGTTATGCCCCCCTCCTCCCAAGAAGGTGCCCCTAAGAAAGTGCTTTCTGGGGAAATGATAGTTGTGGGTTCAGGAAGTTCAGAAGTGTATATAACAGACCCTGTGCAAGCTAGAGGCAGCAAACTCACAGGGGACCTCACCCTGGTGCTCCTCTACATGCCTGTCATGTTATGCAGAGATCAGACTTAATGGGTCTGAGTTTGGGCCCCCAAAGAAGATGGCCCCAGGAAAAATGTCAGGCACAGGTTCACACAGGTTCACACAGGCACAAGTGTATAGAATGGATCCCCTGCAAGCTACACACACCAAACACACAGGGAACATCACCCTGACACCTATTTTGGTCTAGAGCCAGTTTGGTGTTGTGGTTAGGAGCATGGACTCTAATCTGGGAGAACTGGGTTTGATTCCACACTCCTCCACATGAAGCCAGCTGTGTGACCTTAGGTTAGTTACAAGTTCTTTCAGAGCTCTCATGAGCAGTTCTTGAAAGAGCTTTCTCAGCCCCACCTGCCTCACAGGGTGTCTGTTGTGGAGAGGGGAAGGGAAAGGAGATTGTAAACTGCTCTGAGACTCCTTCGGGAAGTGAAGGGCGGGATATAAATCCAGTCTCTCCTCCTCTTCTTCTTCTTCTTGTTCTTCTTCCTCTTCCTCTTCTTCTTCCTCTTCCACTACAATATCTCCAAGTTGGGATGGATTACATTTCTGGGGTCCCAGTTATGGACCCCCAAAAAAGTTTTCCTGATGTTCTCTCTGGAAAAGACAGCTGCAGTTATAGGAGTCTATGGAACAGCTCAGGAACAAGCCAGTGAGAAGAACTCACAGGGAGACTTCACCTGAGCACACATACCCCAGCCAGACACGCAAAGCAAAGTAAAGCATCCCCTCCTATGCTCATAGCCCCTCCCCAAGTCTCCAAAGGCAGGTTCTGAAGGACAGAAAGGCAGATATCCCCAGAGTTCCAAGAGGGGCTCCTCAAAGTAACCTCACAACAGGTTGGTGGGCACCCTAGCCATACAAGACAAGCAGGGGAAATGTGCCCCCCACTCTCACAGCCCCCCACTCAAGGGTTGAAACACACAGGTCCAGGGCACACCCAGCAACCATGGTGTATTCTTCTACTCTGCTGAAAAATGAAAACACATGTCAAGCCAGCCAGGCCACCCACCAAGTCTCCAAAGGCAGGTTCTAAACAACAGGAAGACAGACAACCCCAGAGTTCTAATGGGGGCTCCCCAAAGTAACCCCAGAACAGCTTAGTGGACACACTTACCACACACAACAAGCAAGCGAAGCATGCCCACAACTATCACAGCCCCCCTCCCACTGAAACACACAGTTCCAGAGCACACCCAGCAACCTGAGTATATTCTTCTACTCTGCAGAGGAATGGAAGCACATGTCCAACCAGACAGGCCACCCCCTAGTCTCCAAAGGCAGCTTTCAAATGGCAGAAATAGAGACATGACAGGGGCTCCCCAAAGGAACCCCACAACTGCTTGGTGGGCACACTAGCCAGATAAGACAAGCAAGGGAAGTGTGCCCACAACTCTCACAGCCCCCCTCCTCCAGGCTAAAACACACAGGTCCATAGCATGCCTAGCAAGTGTCATGTATTCTTCAACTCTGCAGAGGAAACACATGTCAAGCTGGCCAAGTCTCCAAAGGCAGGTTCTGAACAACAGAAAAAAAGACAGCCCCAGGGTTCTGACAGGGGCTTTCCCAAGTAACCCCACAACAGGTTTGTATTTTACTTGTAATCCTACTCATGGAAAGCTAGAATTGTCAATGAGGTCTCTGCTGTAATGTCAAAGCTATATTTGTTACAAAGAATCATAATATATCAAGGGTGGCCTAATAAGAGTTCTGTGGAAACTCCTTCTCACCTTTTTTCTCTCTCTCCCCTCATAGAATCTGGAGTTTGTAGTTTAACACAGAGTGACTGACAAATGGAGCAGACTATGTCATAGTTTTGTAACTCTGTGCATTCTTTGCACAGGCCACACTTCAACCAACATTTGCTTTTCTTAGGTTACTGAGAAACTTATGATTCAATATGACCTTAGTATAAAATGTGAATTTGTTCAAGGGATCACAAATTAAAATATTTTGAAAGTGTCCTGATGGTCAGAAAACTTGGACTCAGGCAAGGAAAAGAAAATATAAAACATGACTGCCAGAAGTAGACTGGCAATTAAGGGCACTGGAAAAGTCTTGATGGTTTGGTGGCCTGGGGGCCAACCCTTATACACTGGGACTACCCTGGCCCCATGGGAAGGATGGCCCTCACTCCAGGACAGGCAACCTGCTGCCACTATGGCAAGTGTGTAGCCATTGTCCCTTGTGTTGCGGTCAAGCTGCCAAAGTGGCAAGTGAGTAGCTGCAGCAAGAAGGAATTGCTGTCATAAGTGAGCCAGCTGTCCAAGAAAGCAGTCATTGTGGCAAGTGAGTTGGCAGACCTTGCCCACTGCAGGGTGGTTGAGCAGCCACCAGCATGTTGAGCAGGTTCAATATGCTGGTCAAACAGGTGCCACTGCGATGAGCTAGTAGCCCTCGCCCCTTGTGGCAGACACTGCAGTGGCAAGATAGCTAGCTGCAGCAACTACACCTACAAAAAGCTGGCTGCCTGGGGAAGCTGCCACAGTGGCAAGTGAGCTAGTTGCCTGAGGAAGCAGCTGCTATAGCAGGGGAGTCATCTGCTTGAGTGGCCCATAAACTGCCATGGAAGCATGCAAGTAATATTATTAGCTGGTGGCTGTTAATGAAAGCACAACCTTATTTTCATTCTTATTCTGTTCAGCCTTCTTTTCAGCTATCATTCAGTTGCCTTAAATGGGAGTTGTGTGGCATTCATTATTGTTTTTTGCTGGTTCACATTACTACTTTAGCAAAGGTCTGTTATCCTCACTTTAGCATTTCTAACATTTAACCTTCTATTATCTAATTCTGTCAAATTCCTTGTTAAGACAAATATTTTGTTATACTCCAGTTATCATATTGTTTTGGTGGCAGGTCTTACCTTCTACCTTAAGTTCCCATTTATTTCCTAAATACTTTAATTTGCTTTATTATTTTTGTGAGTAAGATCATAAGATTAATGCAGGCAAATTTTAGAATAAGGATAAAAATTAGAATAAGTAGAGTAACCATAAAATTTTAGACATGTTAACATTAGTTTAATTGCAGACCTTTTGCTGGGGAAGTATTATGAGCTGACAAACAGCTTAAGAATAATGCCATTAACATTTGCATTTTCATTATTCCAAAAACAACAGTAGTTATTATTAGGACAAACCAAAATTTTATTTAAAACAACAACCATAACATCCCAAGCTCCCCAGAAGTCTTCATCAGAATATATATTCAATTTAAATATCAAATGTGGGAGAGAGGAAAGAGATGTTTCAGGGCGTGATGGATGCCCCCCTAGTCTATGTTCCATTTTAAGACCACATAAATTGCAAGTCTGGGTTTTTATGGTAGCCAAAACCCAAATATTTATGAACATAAAGTATTCTTCCTTTCTGTGAGGTGTTAAAACCATTGTTTCTACTTAACAGAGGTGGAAATGTGTGGGAATTATCCTCTGTTGATACAATTCCCTTCCCTGTGGCAAAATAAAAGAACAAACATTAATCTTTCTCAGTAGGGAAACTCCTGTACTTAGATGCCAGAGAATAGTATTGCAGACTCAGTCTTCTTCCCACCCACAATGAATGTTTGCATGCCATTCTTCTCTTTTCTTTTCTTTTTTTGAAAGAGAGCATTTATTTTTAGGTACCTAAATTAATCAACAAGACATAAAGATTATTTTTTAAACCAGCATAAGTGTTTCCTTTTTTCTTGCACAAACAGACAAGCACCTTCTTCTTCCTTTCAGTGGGAAGAATTCATCTCTCACTCCTCCACAATTCCATATATAGTTAATAAAAACTTCAGGGGACTATTTGAATATTTATTGTTTATTGAGAAAATCTCATACAGCCATTTTGAGCCATCAACCTAACAAAGGCATGGCCAACCAACATTCACAGCACTACTATTACAGATCACAAAGGGACATTTGAGATGACTCCATGAGCAAATATACTGATCAGGAGTCCATAATAATTACCTAAGTTACAAAAGAAGGAAACAACAGCATGAGGGATGATTTTTAAATACCCAGTCATTTTAAACTAAGAAAATAGAAATACAATAAAAATAACAGAAATAACAACTTCTTGAATTTCAACAAGCTGTTCAACAACTTCAGTTGTGTTACCATAACAGTGTGGGAGAGCAGAATATAAATTGAAGTTTGGGAGAGCAGGATATAAATAGAAAAAATAAGTAAAAATATATAAAAAAACCTTTTGAAACATCATTGTCTGAGTCAAAAATGAAAATTTCTTTTACATGCCTAGTTGCTGAAGGCTACTGAATAAGCTATTTATATCTTGGGGGTGTATGTGTATGGAGAATAATCATCTACATACTCCTCCAGGAGCAACTCAAAAACCAAACCACCTATTCTGTTTGTTTCCCTAGCAGAGAATAGCAGTGACCCAAAGTAGGTTGCTATGCAGAGGCAGGCAACGGCAAACCACCTCTGAACATCTCTTGCCTTGAAAACCCTACAGAGTCACCACAAGTTGGCTGTGAGCTGCTGGTACATTCCACCACCACCAACTGCTACTCAATAATGCAAATAGCAACATCTTGTCCGAATATTTCTCTGACATTTCCCTTCCTTGCTTTCACTGGAATTATTCAGTGCCTGTTATGTATATGTCATATAATAATTTTAAACCAAAGTATGTTGAATAATCCATACCAGATACCATGCAACATGTAGAAAACATCCAGATTCTACCTGCAAGTTTAGCAGGGGAATAGGTAGTATTTCTGTTTAATGTAGTTATGTAACCAAATCTTCTACTTTTACTCAGTCTCCTTGTTCCAGGACCACAGAACTGGGGACAGAATTCTTCAGTGACATAATGGTATTACGTGAAGTTCAAGTGAATGAGTCCTTGATGGTAAAGCCAACTGCATTATGTTCTGTAATAGGAGATTCGGAGATGTAGGTCAGAAGATGGAATGAAATCCTTTTTATTTAAAAAAATTACGTGCTATGCTGGATTGCAAACTGCACTGAAGATTGTGAAAGCGTGCTACATATGATATCAGTTTGGATGTAATACTGGACAGATCAGTCTTTTACATACACTGGTCAGCAGCACTTCCTTGTCTTGTTTGAGCCTGTCTTGTTAATCCAAATAACACCCATGGCTTGGCTTGGCTTGCCTTGAGAAAGTAAAGATTTTAAGAGAGATTGATGTACTAGGCAACTAATTGTGCAGAACACATACACATCTTGAGGTTCTTAAAAGTAGGTCATCCAAAATGTTCTGCAGACATTGAGGAGCTCAAACCGTATGATACAAGTACTTCTTAAAATTAAATAATGCTTGAAAAAAGCATTAGTGATAGGATATTTTGGTTTTTTAAAAAATCTTTTGAGACTAAAAACAATTAAGAATTCTGCCTCTGACATTTTTGCTATGCTTTTGATGGCTGCAGTCCACAAAATATTTAGGTCTAGTAAAATTTACAGGGTTGCTTCAGAGGGAATAAGTTGTGGACTATGGTCTGCAATAATCCCCACCAAAGTGGCTTCAAATGTCTAGGATTCAGAACCATATGAAATAAAGAATTAGAAAGCAATTGAAAACGTATCTGCACTGAAAATTATTTCTTGAACAGCTTCTCAGAGCGTGGCTCAGAACATTATAAACAAATAAAACCATAAAATCGGTAACAAATCATTCAAAGCAATACGACCTAGGCCAGCAATGATAAAATGGCCGACACAACATACAGCAAAGTCACACCATAAACCTAGAAGAACAAAGGTATAACCAAGGCAACAGGTTTGACTCCCTATAATGAAAAATAATATGGTCAACATCAAACCTTAACAAAAAGTTACACAATAGACAATAATAAAAATGGAAAAAATACAGCCTAATTAATAAACACAAAGGTAGTAATTAAAAAATGAACCACAGCTGAAAGCTTAGACCAATAACAAAGCCTTGGCAAGAAAATGCCAAAAGGTGCCAGGCAGAGGTGCTGAGAGAGAGCAGTCCATAGCCTACGTGGCACCACCAAAAGTATCCTTGTCTTTGGTTACCTTCTGCTTTACCTTAGAGGCCAGGGGCACAAAGAGCAGGGTTTGGGATTAAGATCTCAGTTGGTGGGCAGTTCAGGAGAGTGTGATCCTTCAGGTGTCCTCCTGGACAGAAGCAGTTTAGAGCTTCAAAAATTAGAACAGAGAAACAAAATCTCACAGAACTACATCATGAGATCTCAGTGGCAGCCTGGCCAGAGGTAGTTTAGAGTAGAATGTGTGCCAAAGGTACTTTCTACTCCCAGCTCAACCCCTCATCTGGTTGGCAGTGGGAGGAGAAGCACATGAACACTTTCTACCCCATACAGCTGCTTATTACAGAAAGAGCTCCAAGTATCTGCAAGTTTTTATGAGTCCCCTGTGGGTAACAATATAAATTATTATTAAAATTAATGTGAATAAATTTGTACCCAGGCTTTATCCCAGTGATCAAAAATATTTGAAAAGCAGAGTTCATAATCATGGGAACATACCCTGTATGTATATAACTTGTATGCATGTAAGTTCTGTAAAGGTAAAGGTTTCCCTTGCTCAAAAGCCAGTTGAATCCAACTCTAGGAGGTGCTGCTCATCTCCGTTTCCAAGCTGAAGAGCCAGTATTGTCCAAAGAGCCAGTATTGTCCGAAGCATGGCTAAACACTGAAGCACACGGAACACTTACCTTCCCACCAAAGTGGTACCCATTTATCTACTTGCAATGTCTTGCTTTTGAACTGCTAGGTTGGCAGGAGCTGAGGCCAGAGATGGTAGCTCACTCTGTCACGTGGCACTCAGGTCTCGAATTGCTAAGCTGCCAGCCTTCTTATTTGCAACTCAGTGTCTTAACCTCTGAGCCACCGTGGCCCCATAAGCTCTGTACTTACATGTAAATAAGCATGGGACTGAGTCATGAGCATGGAACACTCACTCCCACACCTCTTCTATGTATGCTGGTCCTGTTCACAGGGCTATTGTCACCACATTACTTCAGTATTCCAGTATGAACTAGCTTCTCATAGCAGTTTCAGTACAATCCTAGTCATTAGTGTTCATCCATAAAACCCAAGAGGGCTTGAGGCTAATATGTTTTATGATTAGCACCTTCATTACAAAAGCCTTCCTAATGAATGAACATGTTCCACTTCTTTCCACTAAGTACAATTCTATGGCTTTTGTAGGAGAAGAAGTGCCATAATTCCAGGGTCACATAGGCCAAGGCCCTTATATCTCCCACCAAGCTCTAACTTTTGGTAAAGCCAGGATATATAGCAGGGTGCCAGCAAAAGACTTCAACAAACAGGTACACGTACACAGAGTGCCACCATCAATCTAAAACAAAGCATACAAAGAACTCTACACTCATTCTTCCCTTTCAGTGATATAGAAGTTTATAAACTTCTATGATTGGGGCATACTTTCATTTCAGACAGAGATATGATATCATGCAAAACCACTTTTAAAAAGATTTACTAGTTTGCTTCCTGAAAACTATGTGTACTTCTTTGTTCCACTGATTTCACCTTATCTGAATAGCTTGCACAATGTCATGTTATATGCTGCACTGGGACTGCTAAAGGAGTTAAGACTATCAGTCTGTCTCCTTCTGGGTGGCTAAACCTTTCATATAAAATTGGATTATACATATGTGCGAAGTTGGGCCAGCAGCTTTTGGAGACTAAGGCCTAGATTTTGGCCTTTAAATATTGGTTAAAAATCCATTTTAGATCTGATCCTGAGAGTCTACTTTTCCACCTGATGAAAGATCAGCACAATATTGATTGGTTTTCTGTATTTGTTTCTAAGCTGCAAAAAATGGTATACCAATTGATTCTTTTCTTTTATTTGATGAAATGTATATTTCATGAATAATTCAGGAAATACTCCAAGACCACAAGTTTCAAAAACTATTTCCTTCTTAACCTTTCACCTGCTCAGCTGCCAACTTAGGTATCAGTAAAAGACATGGGTTGATGCCCCATTACTTCACTAACTTAAAGACTCTCCATTCCAGTGTAGAGTCTTTATGCTGGTCTGTTTAAATGCTTTCCCTTCCAAAGTTTTGTCAGGCAGATTTAAGCAAACTTTTTTCTAGAACAGGCTTTGTCCTCGTGAGCTGAGAACACCAGATTCCTTACCCCATATTATTTTAGAATGTCCTCTCTTTACTTCCCAATGTAGACAGTTCTTATTAAACCATCTTCAACAAAATGACCTTTCCAATAAACAGCTATTGACTCACCTCTTAGAAGATGTTAAACCCCAAACCACCTTTTCTGTTGCCAGACTATTGGTCAAGATTTTTAAGATTAAGTTTAACCTAACCTAATTGCTTATTGTTCCTTTATTCCCCCTTGTTATTCCCCTATTTCTATTAATTCATTCATTATAATATTTTATTCTTCCAGCAGGATACTTGATTCATTCTGGTAGTCAATGTGTAATTGATTTTTAAATACTTAAGTGTTTTATTATATTGATATTTTACTGGAGTATTGCATTTACTTTTGATGTAGTTATCTATATTGCTATGCCGTTGAAAAGTATTTGATTTGATTTGTTACCTATGAAATCTCTAAAATACGCTTCAAAAAGAAAGGGGAAAAACAATCACAAGGAAATATCAAAATACTCATGAGTCTTCTTTTTCCTTTCCAACCTGTTAATTATTCTGCTTGTCCTTAAAATTATACTTGGGCAACCCAATGAAAATACAATGAACAAAATGCATAAAAATAGAGAAGTGAAAGAGTTATAAACCAGGGACAAATGGTTCTATTCTGAAGGCTTTCCCGAATAGTAAAAAAGATGATCCTCAGTGAGACTGCTGAATATAACTTCTGGGTTAGGCTGTTTCAAAGTTTAGGGCAGCCACCAAGAAGGTTCTCATGCAGATACCAATAAAACATATCTGGCAATGTGGGTCATTACATCAGAACCCATTTGGACTGGAATCTGTAGGAGCAGGCAACCCTTCAGGTACTTTGGACAGAAACTTTAAAGGTCAAAGTCCAATTTCGGCATGTTGTCCAGTATCCTTGGTACTGAATTGGTTTCACCTGCTAATGATAGTGAACTAGCATTCTGACTACTACATTCTAAACCATTTAAAAATTTGGTACTATCTCCAAAAGCAGCCCTACATAGAGCATGTTATATTAGTCCAATCTGGATGCTCTTAAATCATGTGTTGGCAGGTCAGTTTTGTATAGGAATGGCTGATCAAAGGAAGTGAAAACAGCATGCAATGCAGAGAGGAATTTCTGTTCCAATGCGGGTTTTGTAAAACAATGGAGGGAAAAGCCATTGCAGAATCAGCCATTGCCTTCCATCACTGGAAAGAGAGGGCAGGAGCTAAGCTTTTCTTTGTATCTCAGTAGGTGTAATGGCATTATGAATATGTTTAGCCCTAGGCCTTTAAACAAACAAACACAATCTATGATTTATAACTGAGCAATAGCTGCAGCTATCTGCAAAATGCTCTTACAATGAGAATACTGGTTCTACTGGGGGAAAGCTAATTACTTAATTATTTGCCTTCCATTTTAACTTTAACAATTTGTCACCCCAGAAATCTGAGAGGCTTCACTAAGCTTTCCTGTATCTGATAGAGACAGGATATATAGTATGAGTCTGAGGTATATCATTTTCTGGATCTAATTCCTTCCTGACATTTGCACATCTGTCATTGGCATATGGTATACTATCTGACTTAAAACAAGCTTACAAAGCCATCTGATATGCATGATTGATTACTAAGAAAAATTATTTTGATACTTAACTATCCGTTTAACTTAAATTGAAAATTGCTAAGGAGATATTATGTTTATGACATCAGAGATAAGATGATAGACATTCTCATAAACAGCCAGCATGGTTACATTTTAAATCAATGTAGTGTGAATGTTTTAAATATAAATATCGAGAGCCAGTTTGATGTAGTGGTTAAGTGTGCGGACTGGGTTTGATTCCCCACTCCTCCACTTCCACCTGCTGGATGACCTTGGGCAACCCATAGCTCTGGCACAGCTGTTCTTGAAAAAGAGCAGTTTCTGTCACAGCTCTCTCAACCCCACCTACCTTCCAGGGTGTCTGCTGTGGGGAGGGGAAAGGAAAGGAGTTCGTAAGCTGCTCTGAGACTACAAGTGAAGGGCAGGGTATAAATCTCCTCCTCCTCCTCCTCTTCTTCTTCTTCTATCTTTCTCCTCCTCCTCTTCCTCTTCTTCTTCTCCTCCTCCTCCTCTTCTTTTTCTATCTTTTCTGCTTTCTCACAAAAAAACCTCCCACCCAACTGAAGTTTGTGTTGTTGCTGTCTTTTGGGACCTTGATAATAGTCTACTTCTTCCTCAGTATGAGAATATTTGGGAAGTAAGTCCCGCTGACTTCAGTAGGAGTCAGCAGGATATAGCAGCTAGGATGTCAGACTGGAATGTGGGAAATTGAGACATAGAGCCAATCCTAGAACCAAGACCGAATGAAACTCAAATGGAGACTCCTGGTAAGTTAATTCAGCTTCCTCCCCTCTCCATTTCCTTCATGGAGATGGTCTATATACTAGTGGTGTTCACTCCATGATTCAAAGAAAGCCACATTCAGAATTAGCATCAACTAAAAGAGCAACATTTACTTCCATCCCTGGGATGATGCCTGCACCTTAGAGAGCTCGCAGATCACCCATCACTCTGTAGTAACTATTTCAAGGTGGGAACCAGCTGCCCACCAAAAGACCAACCAGGCAAGGGCCTTGTCCATTCTTCTGAAGTGTCACAGGTGCCATATGGGGGTGGTGTTCCAAAGAGCCACATGTGGCTCCTGAGCCACTGAGTAGGCATCACTAATCTATGCATTACACCTAGGATGGAGATTGATATCCCTTTGGAAAGTTTTTTCTATTCTCTAGTGTATCATTTAGTAGAACTCACTTCATGACTTCTGGACTATCACACAGTCAACATCACTACCCATGGTTCACACCAATGGCATTTGTTAACAGGGTAGGGAAACTCAGGGCCAGATTAGCTGTAATGGCATCTGTAGAATTAACCCATGGATGCCAATTCCGTTTTAAAATATATCCTTCCTGTCTCCTGATTGGCACTTTGGAGACTTCCTGCTCTGACTAAGCCCTCCCCTTCATTCCTGTCTTTCACCGCAGTTAGTTAAGCCCCTCTTCTCTGTTCTATCAGAGTTTATTTCTTCTTTAATAAACAGTTATTTTCTGTAAACAGTTGGTGCTCCATTCCTCTGCATATTTTAAACTCTGCCAATAGTTAAATATTCAGGACCTACTTCTGATATATTGTAGGCATCAGTGACTTCTTTCAGAATGGGGAGTCACGGCTTTACAGCCTGCTGCATCTGTATTAAAAACTGAGAGAAGGTACTGCTTGTTCTGTACTCTCAGAGACCCCATGTAGCTTTCAGAGATACAAGAACAGTCTCTTAAAACAATGTGAGAATCCCATACAATACTGCAAAATGTGTTGCAAGAGTCCCTGAAAAAGGGTTTCCCCTCTTTCATTGCCTAACTCTGTAAAAAAATAATAACATTGAGACTAATTATGGCTTGGCTCTTTGCTAGATTGCAGCTGCAACTGTGTGTGTCATCCACAGGTCATCGTTTTTGTTTTATATGTTCAGTAACAACTGTTTGTTTGCTCTCTGCTTTACAGCTGATCCTCATTTGCAAAGTTAGTGTCATGCAAGCAAGAAGCCCTCTGTTTTTCTATTTTTCTGCAGCAGCTATTGTTAATAAATGTGTTGGCAATTAATATTTTCATCTCTGCCTCCCTGTTGCCAGTAGCAAAATCTCTCTGATCCCTCTTTTATGATCTATAATGAATAGATTTAGAATTAATATCATCTCTGCCAGCTGTAGCTGTCCCTTGCCATCCACTTTCAATCCCCATTTCCTGGAAATCCAGCCCCACCAAGGGTTTTTTTCAAGCTGACAGCCCGTTGTTCCTGATGATTTCCACTAACTCTTTCAAATGAATAAAAAAAGAAGCACCTATGAGGTTCACAGTTCCCCTTGTAGCAGATATGGAAGTGTTTACCACATGACTGTATGTGGTTTAGTAAAACAAGCTGAGCCAAGAAGAAATTAAAAACAAAAGGCCTGTCCTATCCATTTATCATCTTTCAAATGTCTAGTGACTAGATTTTGTTCATTTTAACCCTCAGATATGGCTAATTTCTTATATTTTAGCAAAATATAAATCAGAGAACTATCCAAAGCCATCTAATGCCAAGATAGTCTCCCAAAACTAATTCCTTAATCTGTTATCATCATTCTGTAATTAATCAAATTAAAAGAGAGAGAGAGAGCACCATTGTGTTGAAACTCCCATAATTAATTAATTCTTTAAAAAGAACAGCAAAGTTGTCACTGCTGATGGGAATACAGATGTCAAAATGGATTAAAATAAACTATGCTAGGTTGGAGATGGGGATTGTTCTTTATCTTGTCCCTCCTTTAGGAAGATGTCAGATTCCTAGGAAGGGTGGAAACTTTGGCTCCGAGCATGTGTCCAGGAAAGCCTGGTCCAAGCTACAAGCCATTACCATGATATGGTCTACTTAGGTCATTTCAGAAATAAAATAGAAATGTTCACAATTCATGGGATTCTATGGATGGGAGACTGGGTATGGAAGGGTTTAGAGTATCATTTTCCAAATTTCTACTGGGCCCAGACAAATAATTTTTAGGTCCTGCAAAAAAAAAATTATTGCACAGATCTATAATTAAGATCTCCTACTTTAAAAAAATAGAAGATGGGGAAGACTACTTGGATATGGGCTGCAGTACAGGGTAGGATGTGATTAACCATATCACCTGTACCATTATTGCATGGTACACAAACTAAGAGGTGCTGACTATTGCCATTTTATTTATTTACACCCACCTTTCTCCCCAATAGGGATCCAAAGCAGCTGACATTATTTTCCTCTCCTCCATTTTATCCTCAAAACAATCCTGTGAGGTAGGTTAGCCTGCCTACGTCCTATACTATATACTTTTAGGAAGAGGAAAAATACCACCTTTTCCACTGGTTTTTATGTCTTATGGTAATATTGATTCTAGAAGGTTCTGTGGGAAACTAAAAGAAATGACAAGAGTTAAAAAGAGCCTTATAATGATTTCAGTGGGAAAGTTTAATATGTGCTTAACTTACTCACTAGAAGCAAGGGGACCTGGTGCTTATGTCAATATTAAAATAAATGTCTCCTATTTGGCAGAGTCTGCAATCAGTTTGTTAAGGGGGGAAGATAACAGTGCATGATCTCTTGCTGAAATATCGGCTGAGTTTAGACTGGCAGTTTGGCCAAATATAGGCACATTTCTCAAGCAGATTAAGTGGGCTGGTTCACACAGCCACAGCTATTTGGCATTCCCATGCCATACTCACCCCATCCTGAAGCATTTTGATCCCGCTTTTAAAAAGTACCAGGTGAAAGCTGTGGCAAGCCATTTGGGTGTGCATTGATTCCGCTTCCTGGAAGTGTGGATGCAAATAAGCCACAATCAAGCAGCACCAGTAATGTGCACCTGCTGATCCGGCAGAGATGCATATAACCGCCCATGCGTGCTGTGCGCTTAAGCGCACAATTGCCCATGGGGATGCTTCCAGCTTGTGGAGTTAAAGCTCCCAGCCATGGGATCCTGCCCCAATTGCTGCTGCGCCTATGTGCCCATGCACCTATGCACAGGTTGGTGAAATGAACCAAAGCTGTGCACAACCGTGGTGCCACCACCAAGGGTTGCCCTGCAGTGCGAACACTCCATTCCACCTCCTCCCCAGTGTGGTCCCACATCAGTCCATGCAGTGCGACCGGAAAGCCCTGCGACAACTTGGCCCTGGGTCTTTTTGCCCTACTTCCCTTGCACTTCATTCTGCCAGTCTGTCCTCCGCCATAGTTGGACTGAATGCTAGTTTAGTCCTTATTGTCACGGGCTGGGTGCCAACAGGCCAGGAGTCAAGCAGAAGTCCCGAATGTCCTCAGTGAGTGGGGCAGAAGCGGTGGTGGTCGCGGCAAAGACCGAGGGTGGCAAAATCGATGTTGCAGGCATTTTCTCGGTCATGGCCGGTGGATATTCTGGTTTGCGTGACAGGGCGTCTGCTCTTCAGTTTTGGGCATGGGGGATGTATCTGATTTTGAAGTGAAACCTGAAGAAGAACAAAGCCCAGTGGATTTGTCTCTGATTCAGATTCCGAGTGTCCTGGAGGTGCTCCAGGTTGCGATGGTCAGTGTGGACTTGGACCGGGTGGCATGCTCCCTCCAGGTGATGTCTCCAGACTTCAAAGGCCATCTTGATGGAGAGCAACTCTCTCTCCCAAATGGTGTAATTCCTCTTGGCTGCTGTCAGTTGGCGTGAGTAGTAGGTGCAGGGCTGGAGAGGCTGGGATGGATCATTGTGCTGAGATAAAACGTCTCCGAGGGCCACGCCGGAGGCGTCAGTCTCTACTGTGAAAGGCAGCTCAGGGTCTGGGTACCGTAGAAGCGGACCGGTAGCAAAACAGGTCTTTAGTGTGGCAAAAGCTTGAGCGGCCTCCGGGGTCCAGCAAAATGGTTCCTTGGGTCGGAGAAGCTTGGGGAGAAATGTGGTTAACTCTGGGTATCCAGATATGAATTCGCGGTAGTAGTTTGCGTAGCCGAGGAGGCGTTGAATGTCCTTGCAATTTTGCGCAGTCTGCCACGTTAGGATGGCCTCTACCTTCTTGGAGTCCATGAGGATTCCCTTTGGTGACACTATGTGCCTGAGGAACTCCATCGAAGATAAATGGAAGGCACACTTTTCTAATTTAGCGTAGAGGCCATGGGAGCGCAAGCGTTGCAAAACTTGGCACACATGTTCAATGTGCTGAGCTTCATTGTCCAAATAAATCAATAGATCATCTAAATAGATTATCAAAAACCGGTCTAGCAGGTCCCAGAACACGTCATTCATGAAGCGTTGGAAGACGGCTGGCGCGTTGGTAAGGCCAAATGGCATCACAAAGTACTCACATTGCCCGTAGCGGGTGCCAAACACAGTTTTCCACTCGTCGCCTGCCCGGATTCATACCAGGTTATAGGCTCCTCGGAGGTCAACTTTGGTATATATCTGAGCCCCCTTCGGCCAGTCCAAGAGCTCCGGAATCAGTGGCAAGGGATACCGGTCGTGGATAGTGATCTTGTTTAGTGCCCGGAAGTCATTGCACAATCTCAACTCTCCATTCTTCTTCTTTACGAAGAACACTGGAGCAGACATTGGAGACGTAGAGGGACAAATGAACCTCCGCGCGAGGTTCTTCTCCAAGAAATCCTGGAGTGCCGCCAGCTCCAGTTCCAACATGGGGTACAAGTGACCAGCAGGCAGAGTGGCTCCAGGCACCAAGTTAATTGCGCAGTCATAGGGCCGATGCAGAGGAAGATTGTCAGCTCCTTTCTCTCCAAAGACATCTGCGAAGTCGGTGTAGGGTTGCAGGAGTCTTAGAGCTGTTGCTGAAGTAGCAGCTGCCATGGTGGTGACTGGATGCAGATATGGGCATGGAGCGGGGAATTTCAGTTCTTGTTTCACCCAGTCCACCCTGGGGTTGTGCGTCTGTAGCCAGGAAAGACCCAGGATGATTGGGAACCGAGGCATCTGGACTACCTCAAACGTCACCTGCTCCTGTTGCTGGTGGATGCGGAGAGTCAGGTCGCAGGTTTCCTCGGTTACCGGACTGAAGCGTAGAAGGCGTCTGTCAATGGCCTCCACCATTGTCGGCGTTTCTTTGGGTCTCACCGGGAAAAATGCCCCGCCCCACCACAGTAGAGACAGAGATTGAGGGCTCGACAATGGGCTTTCTCCTCAGGAGTCAGGCGGGGTCGGGCTTCTCCTAGCTGCATCGGCTCACCTTCCTCTGGGCTTGCTTTAGGGTTGCTGGGCATATGCCAAGCTGGAGGACGACAAGCTGCACAAACCTGACAGCTGCACGAAGCCCAAGATAAGCTGCACGAACCTGCCGTCGCCCTTCCAAGCACCCATCAATTCGCAGACATAGTGTTATGAGGGCTTGTAAGGAGCAGGGCTGCTCGACCCGGGCCAACTCATCCAAGACTTCATCCGCAAGCCCGTCCACATATTGGTCCATGAGGGCAGCCTCATTCCACTTTAAGTCCTGAGCTATGAGCCAGAATTCAGTGGTATAGATGGCAACCATACCTTTTCCCTGTCTCAGTGCTCTAATTTTCCAATTGGCCGTCTCAGCTTGCAATAGGGTGGCCAAATGGGTGCAGAACCCCTGAAAGTCTGACAAGAGTGGAGAAGCCTCCAATAACAGGGGAGTAGCCCATTTTGCTGCCTGGCCCTTTAAGAGGCTGATGACAAAACAAACTTTGGTTTTATCATTAGGAAAGTCCCGAACACACAGTTCCATATGCAGCTAGCATTGTGCCAGGAATGCAGGGAACTCTTCCACATTTCCATCTAACTTTTCCAGGGGGCTTACCAGACATTTTGGCGGACAGACAACAGTTGCAGTGGCTGGTTGCTGCTGCTGCTGCTGGAGCTGCCCAATCAACTGCATCAGCTGTTGGACTTGGTGAGCGACGTCCATGAGCTGCAATGGGGCTCCAGCTCCATCGAGGTGGAGTAAATTGGAAGGGGGGGTGCTAGCAATCTGTCACAGGCTGGGTGCCAACAGGCCAGGAGTCAAGCAGAAGTCCGGGACAGTCCGAGGTCAAACCAAAGCAGGAACCAATTGCCAAGTCCAAAACACTGAGCCAGAAGCAGAGTCAGTCCAAGCCAGGGTCAAAGCGGGAAAACTCACAATTAAACCATTCCGAGGAGTCAACAGAGCCGAAGTCAAGCAGGTCCAGAGTCAAAAGAGGTTCCAGAAACAGGTCAAGTCACAAGCCAAATGGGTGCAGAGCTTAGCCAAGAAGACTTGTTGCTAGCACAAGTTGGTATTCTCTGTGCTGTGCCTAAATACCCAGCCACTTCCTGTGCTAGTTAGCAGCTGGCAATGAGGTCCCGACTCCTACTAAAACTCAGGGCTTAGTGATCTACGATCACGCAGGCATGCCTCTTTCCTTCTCACAGCTAAGTCTTGCCTGCATCGGGCTCTTAGGTGTTCCACCCAAGGAGGTGAATCAGGTGGGCTTGACCTTAGCTGTGGCTCAGCTGCTGGTGGTGCTGGGGCAAAAGCCTGGGAGGTGCTTGCTTGAGCCTCATCTGGCTCAGGTGGAGGCTCCTCTGGAGCTGGGAGCTGATCCTCCGCCTCACTTAGATCTGCAGAAGGCAGATCCCCAGAGGCACTCATGACACTTATATAGTATCAAAAGACATTATGCAATAAATCTGATCAATAGATTGACATAGTTTTTTTCAAGGAAACTACACTAGAAAGGATATTTTTAGCTATTTTAAGCCATGTAATTTTAACACAGCTTTGGGAATGTTTATAAACTCATTATTTCTACATTATTTCTCTTAACATAACCAGGAGGGATACCTGCCGGAAAAAATTTTTTTTAAGGAAAAGTGATAACAAGTGCGGTAACATATTTGCCTGCAAGTCCTAGGATGTAGAATAGATGCTATCTGAATTGTTAATGTACCTGCCTTTTCAATCAAATAGAGAAAGTTATGAGTTATTTAATTGTAAAACAAACTCTTTGGTTCAATTGCATAAACATTTATTTGAAGAACATTCAAATATATGCAAAGGTTATTAACATTTGGTATGGTGCTCTGTAAAAAAAAAAAAAGATTTCACATTTTCCTCAATGTTAAATAATACCATATCCCGCAATGAACTTTTCAATGCTTTGTTTGGTAAATTTCCTCAGTTGAAAACCTGCACCAAGACTGTATAGATAAGTAAGTATTGTTAACAGGAATTTTCTTTATTCCTTTTTACCTAATTTCTCCCAGAAGTGCTTAAGTTACAAAAAAGTACACAGAGGTTTAACAGAAAATTACAAGACTAGTCAATTAAAGAGACATAACAACATTATATGTAATTGAAGCAGGTGAAGAAAGTCCAGTATTCATTAATGCATATCCATTCCAATGCCATTGAAATGGATTTTTAATATCATATTTCAGGTATGTAAACATCATGGCTTCCAGGTCTCGTATTCTGGCAGGAAATCTCCTACTGGAAACCTCTGTTCCCTACTCTGTTGTTGGGTCCCCCTCAGTAAGAAGACATCCAGCCTGCGCTGAAAGCACTGCACTGACTGCCTGTAGCATACCAAATTTGCTTCAAGATGCTTGTTCTTACCTATAAAGCCCTTTATGGTCAGGGGCCAGCATACCTGCCTTTTTCCACATGTTCCCCAGAAAGCACTGAGTTCAGGGACACAAAACCTCCTGACTCTCCTTGGCCCTAAAGAGGCCAGACTGACCATTACTTGGGCTAGGGCCTTTTCCGTGGCAGCTCCATGCTGGTGGAATGAGCTCCCCAAGGACATCAGGGCCCTGCAGAGTTTATTACAATTCTGCAGGGCCTGCAAGACAAAGCTCTTCCACCAGGCATTCAAGTGAGAAGCCACATATAACAATTTAAAATCAGAGCCTCACCCTGGAAGTCTACCATCGGCTATTGCTATTACTGACTGACACCTGTTACTTGGAAATTTGTTTTGCCATCTGACGTGCAATATCTATGTATAGCACATTAGAATTGTTGCATGATTTTATTCTGTTTTTTAATTTTTATGTGAGCCACCTTGAGCCTACCTTGGCAGTGAGGGTGGGGTATAAATCTAACAAACAAACAAACAAATAAATAATACTGCCATTTGGTAGGGCAGCAGGGGTGGAATGGAGGAAGAGTTGACCTAATTAGGAAATTTTTCATTAAACTGATGTATATTTTTGCATCAACAGCATATAAATGATGCACAAATGCAATAAAACAGAGTAAAATTGATGTAAAACATTAGTAAAATAAAAGAGACACAAAATGCTAGAAAACAAAGCAAAATGGGAATTTTCAAAAGAACAAAAATGGTCTTTTGCAATTTTTGCACAAAAATTAAAAGAGTAAAAATAAATACATATTCATACACCTTCATATTCATATTGGAGAAGTATTTCATTTTCCTAATAGTTCTCCAGATTTTCAAATACAATCCTCTTAATATTTTGAAAAGATACCTGTCCTATGTACTGTGGACAATTGATCAGGCATTATTGCTTCAGATGATGGGAACTGGAAGTGTTCAAAATTACATAGATGGCAGTTGTGGACTCTTATTATTATCATCTGTGCCAACTTAGGCTGTTTTTACATCTGACTTTCCCGCTGGAATCATTCTAGTTCCAAAAAAATCTGCCCACACCTCTGTGCGGTGTGAAACCGTGCTGCTACTGAAATGTCCAAATCTACTAATTGCCCTCCTGTGGTCAAGCTAGTATTCAACCGGCTTGATTCTGCTTTAAACAATTGCTGTTGTTAGAGCACTTAGACCCCTGGAGTGAAATTTCACACCACTGTGAAATCAGCACAGGAAAAGACAGCAGTCAAACTACTTTAGAGGGGAGGTGTAAAATGACCTTTAGAGTGTGCATTACAAAAGGTATGGGGAGGAGTACTTTTTTGCATATGTGACCGTGTCTGCTGGTATGATGGACTACACTTTTTAAAAAGCTTAGAAGTGTTGTACAAACAGCTGAAGGACTGTAAAGGGTTAATTCTTCACAGAAACAGAGAGCCTTGAGTTACAGGATGCTCCAAGAAATCTGATTGGTTAGCATCAGCTGAGCAGAGAAAGTCTTGAGAGAGCTGCATGCTGAGGAGAGATTCGGTCAGATTTCTGCTTTGACTGAGTTGAGTACTGACAGTCTGATTTCAGCCTTAGTTGAAAGAAGTTTAACACAGTCAGGAGAACTGGGAGAACGTTGGCAAGGCGAAGACTCCTATTTGGGCCAAGGAAAAGGGATCTTTGAGAGAGAGAAGAAAATTCTCTACCCAGTCAAACAGGGAATTAGCTCTGAAGAGTGCAGAGATCCCTGGTCTGGTGTGGTTAGAAACTGCCTTTATAAACCTTAAAAGTCAGTTAAGAACTCAAAATGAGTACTGGTGTTTCAAGAGAAGGGGTTTGGGTACTGGAAAGTGTGCACCAGCCTTCTGGAAACTAAAAGAGTCAGAGGATACTCACAAAAAATGTACTGAAGTGTTTGGGGGAAAACACTGGAACAGAAGCCTCTCAACATCAAGATTTAGGTCACTGTGAAAAGCTTAAGAAACTCTCATTAACCTGAAACATAAGAACTAAAGTCTGTGCATGTACTGGTTTTACCTTAGAAATTTCAACCCCTGATTTCACCTGACTTTTGTCATCTATGTTAAATAATCTTTTTTGTTTTTGTTTTTTGAATTTCAAAATGCCTTGAGTACCATTTAAGTTATTTAAGTTAAAGGGGGCTCGTGATTCTTCCCTTGGGTTTGTGGGCTGAGCCAACAGCCAAAATATTGTACGGGGTGGAACAGCCAAAGTTCTTCAGCAAAGAAGAAAACACATTATTAGGGCAGCTCAGTCAGTAAAAAGGAAAGAAAAATGGAGGGAAAATCATAGCTGGAAATCTCAGAGGCTTAGAATGGTAGTGATTTAATCACCAGTGAACTTGTCAATATCAGATCACTGCTGCCTTTTACTAGATTGCAAGAAAAAAGGAAAGATGGAAGTAGTTCTGTTATTCCACATGGGTTTCACTTACTGAAGCTCTTAAGCTGATGAAAAACAATCTCTCTCCCTTGCTGAACTGGCTGTATCTTATGGCAAGAATTTTTTATACACTTGAAAAAAATCCTTGGTGATTGGCACCCTGAATTTTATAGCAGAATTGGCTTGCCAGCTGAATGAAAGAAATAAGTAGAGTCCTTGTGTTGTATAAGTGAAGCACTTGGCATGCAAACCTGTTTGGAAGCAACCTGAATTATTTCAGGGAACTTGAATGGATTGCTACTAAATGGAACTTAACATCCCAGCAAAATACTGCTGACACTAGATTCTTGAAGTACCTTACTTTGTTTATAGGAATATGACATCATTTCTAAAGGCCTACTGTTAAATTTATAGGACATCAGTACATGTGCGACTGCAATGAAAAAGGCCAATGCTATGCTGGGGGTTAATAGGAAGGGAACACATAACAAATCAGCCAGTATCATCATGCCCCTGTACAAATCGATGGTGCGACCTCATTTGGAGTACTGTGTACAGTTCTGGTCGCCACACCTCAAGAAAGATATTATAGCATTGGAAAAAGTGCAGAAAAGGGTAACTAAAATGATAAAAGGGTTGGAACACTTTTCCAATGAAGAAAGGTTGAAGCACTTGGGGCTCTTTAGCTTGGAGAAACGACAGCTGAGGGGTGACATGACCGAGGTTTATAAGGTTACGCATGGGATAGAGCAGGTAGAGAAAGAAGTCCTTTTCTCCATTTCTAACAATACAAGAACTCATGGGCACTCCATGAAAATGCTGAGCTGTCAGGTTAGAACAGATAAAAGGAAGTAGTTCTTCACCCAAAGAGTGATTAACACGTAGAATTCACTGCCACAGGAGGAGGTGGTGGCTACAAGCATGGACGGCTTCAAGAGGGAATTAGATAAACATATGGAGCAGAAGTCCATCAGGGGCTATTAGCCACTAAGTATAGATAGGAACTCTCAGTCAGGGGCAAGTGATGCTCTGTATTCTTGGTGCTTGGGGGGGGGGGGCAACAGTGGGAGGGATTCCTGCCCCCACTGCTGGACCTTCTGAGGGCACCTGGTGTTTTTGGCCACTGTGTGACAGAGTGTTGGACTGGATGGGCCATTGGCCTGATCCGACATTGGCTTTTCTTATGTTCTTACGTGCATTTCAACTAAGGTGCAGAAAACAAAAAAAGACTTCAATAAATTACTGATGGAAATCCCAAATAAGATTTGATGTTAAAAACATAACCTTAACATGCTGTTATATTAAATGCTGCTGTCAAATACAGTCTTTAAAAATTATATTTCTCTTTTTTCACCTTAGGGAAAAAATGACATTGACAACGGGTGCAGTCAAATGGACATTTAGTCTCCAGCTCTGACCTCATGTTGCTGGTTAGGTACTGGGCGCAATTCAAAGTGCAATGTGATGGGCTGTGTGATCTAGGCATTTGCAAGCAAACATTTCTTCACTGAGATTCTGCATCTTCCTAGGCTCAACATTCTAGGAGTTTTTTTTCCCCTCTCTTGAATCTCATCTTTAAGATAGATAATATAAATAATAATTTAGGAGTGAAGCAAGGGGGCTGGCCCTGGTTCGTACTTAGATGGGAGATCACCAAGGAAGTCTAAGGTTGCTACACAGAGGAAGGCAATGGTAAACAGCCTCTGTTAGTCTCTTTGCTTGAAAACTCCATGGGGTCACCATAAGTCGATGGCAGTTTACACCACCAACTCAACAGGATGAAAGGAAAGGACAGTTTGATCCAAAGAAGTTCATGGCTGTCTACAGTACTCTTAGCGTGATGAGTTATTAAGGAAGACAGGATTCCAGTACCTTAATAGTCATATATCACGATGAAACTCGGCAGGTGCTGAATTTCCTTCTTCTTCCCTTTTATGCACAGTAGCTAAAACACAGAAATCTGGTTTTCCTTTGCATGTGGTGTCTGTACAGGTCACCATCCAGCTATTAGATAATTTATGGACACATTTTGTAAGAGGAGTATTCTTCCTTTGGAAATAGTTTAAGTCAATCTTTATAAATGATTTGGATGAAGGAATAGAAGGAATGCTTATTATCAACAGTATCAACAGAAGTTTGGGTCCAGATCATGAGAAGTGATGGTATCACTTTACTCTGCTCTGGTTAGACCTCACCTACAGTATATGATCAGTTTTGGGCACCACAAATTAAGAAGGATATAGACAAGCTGGAACATGTCCAGAGGAGTGCAACGGAAATGGTGAGGGGTCTGGAGAACAAGTCCTATGAGGAAGGGTCGAAGGAGCTGGGTATGTTTAGCCTGGAGAGGAGACAACTGAGGGGTGATATGATAACCACCTTCAAGTACTTGAAGAGCTGTCATATGGAAGATGGGGTCGAGTTGTTTTCTGTTGCCCCAGAAGGTCAGACCAGAACCAACAGGTTGAAATTAAATCAAAAGTGTTTTCAGCTAAACATTAGGAAGAACTTCCTGACAGAGCAGTTCCTCAGTGGAACAGGATTCCTCGGGAGGTGGTGGGCTCTCTGTCTTTGGAGGTTTTCAAACAGAAGCTAGATGGCCATCTGACAGCAGCTGATTCTGCACTCGTCTGTTCCCCCACAATTTGTCCACAGCCATGTTGGAAGCAGTTCCTGCACTTCGCCTCCAGATCTCATTTCCCTCCTACATCACAGCTCTTTCCACATTCTGCACTGTTTTATGGCCATTCAAAGGTGACTTCACAGTCATCACAGCATTGCCCTGGGGTATCTGAAAGTGGTTTCCTCCCCAGACCTTTTTGCTTTTCAGCTTCTGATTCAGAAGCAGTAATAAGCAGACTACTTGACTTAGCTTTAGTCATCTCCGCCCATTCTCCTGTCCCCATTTCCACTTCTATTTTGATACTTCTAGCTTGTGGGGGGAAGTGTGTGTTTGACACACTCCTCCATCTTTTGCACATTGGACCCTAGGGGGGATCTTTTCCCCTTTCCCCAAAGCCAATCTGCACACAACTTGGAGGGCAGGTAGAGGAGCAGCCTGGGGAGGTCCGCTGCAAGTTTGACACACTCCTCCATCCTTTGTACATTGGATCCTAGGAAGGAATTTTTTCCTTTCCTGAAAGCCAATCTGCACACAACTTGGAGGGGTATGTATTAAAAGGAATGACAGGATTGGAAACAATGGGAGAGTCTTGAAGACACATTTGGGGGGGGGGGTTTGGAAAAAAAACCCTTGGAATGCTACCCCTTCTGACAGACCAGCCAGCCAGCCACCACTGCCATCCCTCTATGGCTCATGCATGCCTGGAGTAGTCCAGTGGCAGCTAGCCAAAGGGGGTTGGAGAGTGGGGAAGAGTGGAAAGAAAGGGGAGGGTGCAGTGTTCTCCATTCCTTGCTTAAATACTTGGCCAAGTTGGTGGCAACTGAATGCCCCCTCCACAGGTCACAATTGATGTTAACCACAATTAAGCAAAAAATGTAGATGCAGAATGCATACACAAAAATAAACTGGAGAAAAAAGAATAGTGCAGAGGGCAGGGACACAATATATGAAGTTAACCTTAAAGGCTTGACTGCTCAGATTTTCCAGAGTAAGCGTCAGTGTGCTGTTAGTGCAGAGAGGACCAGTAATGCTGATTCTGTGAACTTAGGAAGATCATGAGAAGGAGGGGGTTTTTTGGTCATCTTCTGGGCATGGAACAATGGTCGCTGCGGGTGTGGAGGGGGAGGTATTTGCGAATTTTCTGCATTGAGCAGGGGGTTGGACTAGAAGACCCTGGAGTTCCCTTCCAACTCTATGATTCTATGATTTCCTGTTGAAGAGTACTAGTACAATCTCTGAAATTTTATTCACATTAAATAGAGAACAAATAAGATAGACCAAGAAATATTTCTGATTAGCACCAAGAACAATAAAAATGAATATAATCACCAAAAAGAATGAAAAAAACATACAATAAAAACAAATAAAACATTTGAAACAAAAACTAGAAAATTTTAAAAATCAGTTTGTGCCATGCCCAGAAGAGGGCAAACAAAAAATCCTCCAGGTTCCCTGGCCAAACTGGCCTGGAGAACAATTGCTTCCAGACCCCAGTGTGGCAATTAGCATTTCCCTGAGCCTGTAAGAAAGGGCCACAAGAACTAAGCACTGATTCAACCCTTCCTGCCCTCCCTCTCATGATCTGCCTAAATTCACACAATCCACATTGCTGCTGTCAGATGGCCATCTAGCCTCTACTTGAAAACCTCCAAAGACAGAGAGCCCACCACCTCCCAAGGAAGCCTGTGCCACTGAAGAACCACTCTAACTGTCAGGAAGTTCTTCCTAATGTTTAGCTGAGAACTCTTTTGATTTAATTTCAATCCATTGCTTATGGTCCAACCTCCTGGGGAAACAGAAAACAACTCTGTACCATCCTCTATATGACAGCCCTTCATGTACTTGAAGATGGTTATCATATCACCTCTCAGTCGTCTCCTCTCCAGGCTAAACATACCCAGCTCCTTCAACCCTTTCCTCATATTTCAGACAGATTGGGGAAAGGTTTTTGTGCTTTCTAGGAAATTATAGGCAAAACACAAATAGATGGAAGGCATTCATTCATCGGCTGTTAGTTCCCATTCATTTTAGTTTCCCTAATGAAAGTAACAAACAGCAATGAGGGGCAAATTGAGAAAAAAATCTACAAACTACTAGTAACTTGCAATTACAGCCTCAGATAATAACCAACTGTATACATATCCTAAAATCAGGAAGTTTTAAA
Source organism: Lepidodactylus listeri (assembly GCA_029233225.1). Lineage (NCBI taxonomy): Eukaryota > Metazoa > Chordata > Lepidosauria > Squamata > Gekkonidae > Lepidodactylus > Lepidodactylus listeri. Next base: position 107,138,913 of record JARCFY010000001.1, on the reverse strand, counting down.
ATATTTTATTTAGGTCAGTATACTCCCTTGGCACAGGCTGCCAAACAGCTTCAAACCAAGTTGTATTTATTTCCTGTTTTCAGAAATAATGGGCTTTTTTATTTGTCAGTGTGAAGCAGGGCACAATGAGAGTTCAAAATGTTAAGGACTCTTCTGTGGCATCCAGATTTTTTTTTTAAAAATTGTCCAGTCTTTTACAGCCCAAATAATAGCTGGTGTTAGTAAAATTTGCTAAAGATATCAGTGTCATGGCCTCTAGGAACACAGTGTTACATTCGGGAATTGAAATCAAATGACAGTAGAGTTCTTTTAGCTGAAGTAGCTAGTTTGACATTTGAGACTGTAAAAAAAAGTTCACAGTATTTTGGCTGTGGAGGAGTTAATGTGGTTTCTTGTCAGAGGTGATGGGGAAGGACCACTCCTGATGCCTAAGGAAGCTGACAAAGTGCTTAGCTGATGTTCAGCTGTGATATCACAGGAAACATTATCTGGACCACCTTAGCTATTCCACATCCAATTAGACTTCATTGTCACCCTCCCATCCTCTTCCTGCTGTTTTATGTTAGGTCTGACCATTTGTGGAATTAACTTTCTTTATCCTCCCTAAGGGCATGGTTTGGAAATAACTGTTTTTCCATCCTCATTCAAGTAGACCTTCATATTGACCCATGTACATGAGTTACTATATGTCATTGTTCCTGTGGGAAGCTGTCTTTCAGCTGATCTAACAGCAGCCACAGGATTTTCCTATGACAAGAGAGGAGGTTTGGGGTGGTGTCTCACTTGCCAATGTCCTACCCTTATCTCTCTAGAGAGAAGCAGCAAAGTTGTTAACTCCTAAGTCCAACAAAACACTGTGACAGCTTGGCAGATAGCTGAAGTTTGGTGGCACTTAGAACTCTTCTGGGCCTAAGTATCAAATTAAAATGTATTCAACCACTGGCAATGTCACAGGTTCTGGTATATGCAATGTGACTCACATGAAGAAGAATCAGAATCAAACTGTTATGAGAAAAGGTACTGGGATTGCTGAATCTTATCTTCTTCCCACCCACAGATCCATGCTAGTCTGGTTTTGTCAACCAATTACTGGCATACAAAAAGCATATAGCTAAATTAACTTTTAAAATTGTTTTAAAAATAGTAATGGTAATATTCTCAGGGGAGAAAAGAAGGGAATGGAGGGGAATAGAAAATAGTAACTGCAATAGGCTAGCTAAGGTGTTACAGGAGGTAGGGATTGGGTCTCAAAGGGAGGGTTCAGGAAAACAATGTTTCAAAAGAAGAGTAAGTCTATTCAAACTGCATACTTTCCTTCACATTCTCTTTTCAGCATTGTAGTTTTCAATGATGTTCAGATATAGCTGGTTCATATTAGAACACCGACTTTATGTGCTGTCCATATTGCAAGCCAAGTATCCACATTTCCTCTTTTACCGTAAGTAATGCATTCCCAATTTGATAATCATATTTTCTGTTTCTACTATCCTATTCCAAGAGGCTACTTATATTTCCAGTCCACAAAACAGACTTTCTATATCTAATGAGGCACACCTTAATGGAACTTTCTCTTTTCCAAGGTCCAATTAAGCAGGTACACAACTTAGAATTTTGGTGATGACTTTTACATTGAATTATTTTTGTGAAAGTAACGTATTTTGTAATGTGCTTCCATTGAGTATATACTGGGCTGGATTCTACAAACGTTTCTGATGGTGGAAGGGATTTTCATCAACAAAACAGACCTCCATATCTCCCTTTCTTCAGTCTAAAATTTCCTCCAAATTAATTATCTTGGGGGACGGAGGACCCCCAAGAACAGCATGAGGGGGTATTGGAGGCCTGCAGTAAGATGATGATTGGGAAAAACATCTCTTCTTCCTTTTAAAAAAATGCACACAGGATCTAATGAATGCTATGGAATTTCATGCAATACGATATAGTCAGTTCAGTAACTTTTGCTGGTCATTAGCCTTGCCCTCAGTGTTAAATCTGGTAAGAATTCATTTTCCTAGTTTAACACTGCTGGTGCATCATGTGGTTAGCTATGTATTTCTCTCCAGACACTTTAAGGTGGGGTTGAAATCAGGAAAATAGCACAGGCAGGAAAGTTTAAAATTGTCCCCCTTTCAGGGCTGTAATCCCAGTCTGATTCAGGCTTCTTTAAACATTATTTCTAAAACTGAAGGAGATCCAGTTCAATTGTGGATTCCATGCTGTTTTGTCTAGTCGGGGTTTTAGTAAGAACATAAACATAAGAACATAAGAGAAGCCAATGTTGGATCAGGCCAGTGACCCATCCAGTTCAACTCTCTGTCACACAGTGGCCAAAAATACCAGGTGCCACCAGGAGGTCCACCAGTGGGGCCAGGACACTAGAAGCCCTCCCACTGTTGCCCACCCACCAAGAACAGAGTGCATCACTTGCCCCAGATTGAGAGTTCCTATCTATACCTTGTGGCTAATAGCCACTGATGGACCTCTGCTCCAAATGTTTATCTAATTCCCTCTTGAAGCTGTCCATGCTTGTAGCCGCCACCACCTCCTGTGGCAGTGAATTCCATGTGTTGATCACTCTTTCAGTGAAGAAGTACTTCCTTTTATCTGTTCTAACCTGACTGCTCAGCAATTTCATGGAGTGCCCATGAGTTCTTGTATTGTGAGAAAAGGAGAAAAGTACCTCTTCCTCTACCTGCTCTATCCCATGCATAATCTTATAAACCTCGATCATGTCACCCTTCAGCCGTTATTTCTTCAAGCTAAAGAGCCCCAAGCGCTTCAATCTTTCTTCATAGGGAAAGTGTTCTAACCCTTTTATCATTCTAGTGGCCCTTTTCTGCACTTTTTCCAATGCTATATCTCTTTTGAGATGTGGCGACCAGAACTGTACACAGTATTCCAAATTTATACAGGGGCATTATGATACTGGCTGATTTGTTTTCTGTTCCCTTCCTAATAACCCCCAGCATAGTGTTGGCCTTTTTCACTGCAGTCACACACTGTCTCAACATTTTCATTATCTACTAAGACTCCAAGATCTCTATCTTGGTCAGTCTCTGCCAGTTCGGACCCCATCAATGTGTATTTATAGTTAGGATTTTTGGCTCCAATGTGCATCACTTTGCACTTGGCCACATTGAACTCCATTTGCCACGTTGATGCCCACTCGCCCATCTTCGACAGATCCCTTTGGAGTGCCTCACAATCCTCCCTGGTTCTCACCACCCTGAACAACTTCATGTCATCCACAAATTTAGCCACTTTACTGCTTACTCCCAACTCCAAATCATTTATAAACAAGTTAAAAAGCATTGGACCCAGTACTGATCCCTGTGGTACCTGACTGCTTACCTCCCTCCACTGAGAAAATTGCCCATTTATCACTCTCTGTTTCCTTTTAAGTAGCCAGTTTTTGATCTACAAGAGGACTTGTCCTTTCATCACATGACTATTGAGCTTACTTAGGAGCCTTTGATGAGGAACTTTATCAAAAGCTTTCTGGAAGTCAAGGTAAACAACATCTATTGGGTCCCCCTTGTCCAAATGTTTGTTTACACCCTCAAAGAACACTAACAGGTTAGTGAGACAAGATTTTCCCTTACAGAACCCATGCTGAATCTTCCTCAAGAGATTTTGTTCATCATTATGCCTACTAATTTTTTCCTTAATGACTGTTTCCAAATATTCTTTTTTTTTATAATAAATTTTATTATTTTCTAACACTATTACATATTTTTCTTATACAAACCCTTTTTCAATATTACATCCATTTTTTGTTCTATTGTATAATCTTGTTATCATCTTGTAATGGTGGTTTCCTACCACATCTGAAGCATTTAACATTTTCAACTTTAACCATTCTTTATATGCATATATATATATATATATTACTTTCCTGGTAATGACGTATACAACCTTATAAAATTATCCATCATATAAATTCTTATTTTCTTATTTTCTTATACAATTCTAAAATATCCTTATTTTCTAAATGGCATTTATACATTCAAATATCTCTTTTTAATATTATGTCCAAGTATAAATGTAATTTTTCATATCCCAATATTGTTCAACATATTCTTTCAAATCTTTCCAGTCTTCTAAGAAAGTCTCTGAGTACAGATTATTCAATTTTCTCGTCCATTTGTCCATTTCAGCCATGTACAACAATTTTTTCAACCACTCCCACACCTCCGGTATTTTTTCACCTTTCCAGTTCTGCGCATAGACCATTCTTGCTGTTGTAATCATATACCATATTAGTGTCCTTTTTTAACATTTATCTCTTCTACTTTAAGTCCAAGCAGTAACAATTCCGGCAATTTCTTAAATGTACATTTCAAAAATTTTTCCATTTCTGTATGTATCATAGACCAGTAGGTCTTTGCTTTATCACAAGTCCACCACATATGGTAAAAAGAACCTTCTTTTTTTTTACATTTCCAACATTTGTTTGACATATTTTGATTAATATTTGCAATTTTTTTTGGTGTCATATACCATCTATACAACATTTTAAAACAGTTTTCTTTTAAGTTATAGCACGTAGAAATACTCATAGCATTTTTCCATAGAAATTCCCAAGATGACATTTCAATATCTTTGTTAAAATTTATCGCCCATTTTACCATTTGTTCTTTAACCATTTCATCTGCATTAAACCATTTTAGCAAAATTTTATACATTTTGGAAATCATTTTTTCCCCTCCTTCTTCCCAAATTTGTTCAATTTTGTTATTTTTTTCTCTAAAACCAGTTTTTTATCATTCTTATAGAGATCATACAGTTGTCTATACCTCAACCAACCATAATCAAAGTCTATCAAATGTTGTTCTTTCAATACAAATTCTTTACCTAGTCTTATTAATAAGTCTTTATATTTCAGCCAGTCCTGTCCTTTAAAATACGATGATGGGTTTAACACTTCTGCTGGAACTATCCACATAGGTATTTCTTCTAAGAAAAAGTTCTTATATCTTGTCCATGTATCCATTAATGTTCGTCTCAAATAATGGGGTTTAAACATATTGTCCATTTTTGCTTTGCCATAGTATAGATAAGCATGCCAACCAAACCTGCAATCATGACCCTCTAGGGCTAATAGTTTTCTATCTTGTAGCGTAGCCCATGTCCCTATGCAGGTCAAACATACCGCATCATGATATAACCTTAAGTTTGGCAACTGAAAACCCCCTCTTTGGCCGAGGACAGACTGGCAATGTAAAGCGGGGCAGGCACGCTTCGCAAACGGAGGAAAGGAGCACGTTCAGACATGCGCATCTGCCCATCGGCTCTGTTGCGTACTTACCCGTCTCCCAGTAGCTTTGCTTCCGCTTTACCCGGACACTGGTTTTTCCCGGTGTTCAGGGGCCTTCCTCCGCATGCCTCCTGCTTCCAAACAGTGTGAACTGGAAGAAGCGGGAGGCATCCGGAGGAAGTGTGAACGCACCGGCAAAAAGTTATGCGCATGTGCGCATGTGCGCACATGCGAAAAACATCAAACGAAAACAAAAAAGCGCCGCGGCGTGCGCGAGCCGCGCGCGAGCTGGCTATGCGGCAGTCTGAACGCTCCGTGGCAGTCTGAACGCTCCGTATCGCCGCTGATCCGCATTGCTCTGGCCAGTGTGAATGGCCAGCTCCGTGGGTTTTTTCCCCCTGTCCCAGTTCCCTCCGCTTTGCCTCCGCTTTAGATTGCCAGTCTGTCCTCAGCCTTTCTTTGGCATCACACATTATTTTCATCTTAATCCTTGGTTTTTTCCCTCCCCATACAAACTTGGAAAGTTCTTTCCGCCAATACTTAAATGCTTTTACATCTTTCACAATCGGAATAGTCTGAAATAAAAACATTAATCGTGGTAATACATTCATTTTAACCGTAGCAATCCTCCCCAACAATGACAAATTTAATACATTCCATTTTTTAATATCTTGCATAATTTGCAACCATAGCTTTTCGTAGTTATTTTTATAGAGATCAATATTTTTCATTGTTAATTCAACACCTAAATATTTTGTCTTTTTTACCACCTCACATTTTATAAGTTCCTGTAGTTCAACCTGTTTTTTATTTGACATGTTTTTAGACATCACTTTAGATTGGTTCTTGTTTATATAAAAACCAGCCAGGTCACCAAACTCTTTCACTCTTTGCAACAAATATGGTAATGTAGTCATAGGTTCCTCTACTATAAACATCACGTCATCAGCAAAGGCTCTATATTTAAAGGAAAAACCTTTTGATGTCAGGCCTTTAATTTCTTTGTCTTCTTTTAAGTTCAACAGTAAAACTTCTAGTATCCAAATGAATAACAATGGTGAGAGCGGGCATCCTTGCCTTGTTCCTTTTTCAATCTTGAAACAATCTGTTTTTTCAGTATTGATTATAAGAGAAGATTTCTGTTCTTTATAAATTGACTTAATCAGGTTTAACATATAATCTCCAATCTGGAGTTGTTCAAGTACCTCAAACATAAAATCCCAATTTAAATTATCAAACGCCTTCTCCGCATCTAAGAAAAAAAAGCCCACTTCCCTCTCTGGGTGCTTGTCATAGTATTCTTTCGCATCAACCACTGCTCTTAGGTTGTCCCTTATTTGACGGTTAGGTAAGAACCCTGCTTGTTCTGTTTGTATAGTTTCCATAAGGTGTTCTTTTAACCTTTCTGCTATAATCTTAGCAAAAATTTTGTAATCATTATTTAGCAGAGAGATTGGTCTATAGTTCTTTACATTTGTTAAGTCCTGACCTTCTTTTGGGATAAGCGAAATAGTTGCTTCTTTCCAAGTTTCTGGGACCTCACCTGTAACTCCAATATCGTTCATTAATAATAACAGTACTGGTGAGATCGACTCTTGCAATGATTTATAAAACTTCACCGTAAATCCATCCGGACCCGGAGCTTTACCTAATTTTGATTCTTCTATTGCCTTTTTAATTTCTTGTATTGATACAGGATTATTCAACAGTTCTTTAATTTTTTCTGTTGGTTTTGGAAGCTTTAATGTTTGTAAATATTCTTTGATCCCTCTTCGGTCTATTTTCTCCTTCTGAAAAAGTTTTGCATAGTATTTAAAAAATTCTCTCATTATTCCTTTGTTATCTATTATCTCTGTATTATCTCGTACCACTTTTGTGATAAATTTATTTTCACGTCTTTTCTTTAACTGCCATGCCAAATATTTTCCAGGTTTATTTGCGCCTTCAAATGACTTTTGTTGAAGTTTTTTTAAGTTCCAGTAAATCTCTTGGTTCAAAATAACTTTTATTTGGTCTTGTAACATCCAGATCTCCCTTTGAAGTTTCTTTTTCCCTGGTCTTTTCTTCAGTTCATTTTTCTTTATTTTAATGGCTTGCATAATATTATCATATTGTTCTCTTTTCTTTTTATTTTCCTTGTTATTTAACGATATCAGTAGTCCTCTCATCACTGCTTTGTATGCATCCCATACAATTTGAAGTTTAGTCCCCTTTTGCATATTTGCTTGAAAGTATAAATTGGTCTCTTCTTGCAGCTTTTCTATTATCTCTTGATTGTCCAGCAAGTCCTCATTTAGTCTCCATCTCCCCTGTCTTCTTGAATGTCCAGAGGTCCACATGCTGGGATTATGATCCGAAATTATTTTAGAAAGAATTTCTATTCTTTTTGTCAACAACGTTAGGTTAGTTGTCATCCAAATCATGTCAATTCTTGAATGTGAGTCATGCCTATTAGAATAAAAAGTAAAGTCTTTACCTTGCGGATTTACTTTCCTCCAAACATCTTCTAATCGTTCTTGTTTTATCAACTTGAAAAAGATCTTAGGTAGTTTTCCCAATGCTTCATCCTTACTCTTTGATCGTCTATCCATCTTATTATTAACAGTTCCATTAAAGTCCCCTGCCATGATAGTTTGGTCGTAGTTTACATTGTCAAGTTCAGCCTGTAAGTCTTTAAAAAAATTTTCTTTCGCTCCATTAGGTGCATAAATGTTTACAATTAAGGTTTTCCTTCCTTGTACAGAAATTTCAATAGCCAAATATCTTCCTTCTTTATCTTTAAATATTTCTTTAGGTTCCAGTTCTTTTTTCACATATGTTACAACACCATTTTTTTATTACCTGCCAATGAAAAAAATTCTTCCCCCAAACTCTTCCTTATTTTCTGCAATAAATGCATGCATTTCTCCTAAACTCTTAATCACTACTCTGGTACTTTCGTAGTTAAAACTTAGTCCTTGTGGTATTTCCTAACGAAATCTCATTTTCTTCTCCTTCAGTTTGTCAATCAGGCGCTTAAATTTTTTTCTGTCTTGGAGTATGGCTCTAGGAAGCTCTTTCATCACAATTATTTTTTTTCCATCCATTTCAAAAGTATCTGTAAAACATTTCTTGTAAATTTGTTCTTTAATTCTCTTCATTGTAAATTGGACTACTACGTCTCTTGGTACATTTTTGTCCCTTGCGTATGCTGAATTAACTCTATAAACAAGGTCCATATGGTCTTTAATGATCTCCTCTTCTTCTTGTAGAAATTCCGCTAGTGCCTCCTGCATTCTTGTAAAAATATCCTCACTTAGACTTTCATCAATCCCTCTGAATCTCAGATAAGTTTGCATATCTTTATAATGCATCATTTTTTCCATACTATCGTTGTCCTTTGTCACTTTCTGAATATTTTCCTCCAGCACTTTTACTTTGTTCTCCATTTCTTGTGTTCTTGTTGTTAAACTTTGCAGTTCTGTTTTTATATCTGCAAAATTCTTGTCCACTTGTGCAGCCATGCCATTTATTTTAGTGTTCACTTCTCCAATGGCACCTAACATTTTAGTATTCACCTCTCCAATTGCATCTAACATTTTCTTTTCCATTATCTCCATAACAGCCATTAATTCTTTTTCTTTTTTTGCAGCCATTGTAGGAGAGGACCATGTAGCCGCTCTTGATCTCAGTCCGCGATCCGTCTTGCCGCTTTAAAAAAGATCGATTTTTCTTGTTCTTCAAATTAAACAACAATTATTGCATTCACAAGTACTGGTTATGCCAAGTCAAACAATGTTAGTTTCGCTGCTCTACGGCTGAGGACAGACTGGCAATGTAAAGCGGGACAGCCCCGCATCAGAAGTGGAGGAAGGGAGCCTGTTCAGACATGCGCATCTGTCCATCGGCTCCGTTTCGCACTTACCCATCTCCCAGTTGCTTTCCATCCGCTTTAACAGGACACCAGGAGAAACCGGTGTTCAGGGGCCGTCCTCCGCATGCCTCCCGCTTCCAAACAGTGTGAACTGGAAGAAGTGGGAGGCATCCGGAGGCGGCAGTGTGAACGCACCGGCACTAAGTTATGCGCATATGCGCATGTGCGCATGTGTGCATATATGAAACACAGATGAAAGAAAGCATTGTCCCCATCTCTTGCCATTTCGCATATGCGCATATGCGCCACCAGCGCAACGGGGCCGCACGAGCCGCGGAGCCGGCTCCGCGGCAGTCTGAATGCTCCGTATTGGCACCACTGCGCACTGCTCTGGCCAGTATGAACGGCCAGCTCCGTGGAGTTTTTCCCCCGCACCAGTTCCCTCCGCATTCCTGCTGCTTTACATTGCCAGTCTGTGCTCGGCCTACGTTATGTAGTTTTTGAAATATTAATGTTTAAAGTTTTTGTTAATCCAAAATGGCGGGCGCAACTTCTCTATGGTTTAGGTCAAAGGTTACTGTCTTTTCCACTTTGCTTCTGGCTTGCCGTAGTCCTCCTTGGTTCCGTCTTCTTTTTTCTGCTTGTCTGCTCTCCAAAATGTCACTTCCTGTTGTAGTCCATCCAGTCTAGTCTCAGTACTATGATTCTCAGTCCTCCTCCTCTGTCCCTTCTTCCTTTTTCCACTTGTCTGCTCTCAAAATCGTCACTTCCTGATATAATCCACACAGCCTGGTCTCGCGATGATTAGACTCCCTTTTCCCAACTTTTCTTAACCGCAGGAATGTTAAACAACATTGTTTTTAAGCGATTTAAGTCAAAATCCGGCTTTTTAGCGCTCCAAAACTGCACTCAGCCAACTCTCCAGTACTTTACAGCTTCACCCGTTCGTCTTCCCAGTTTTAGAAACGCAGCGATGGTAAGCCAACCTTTTTTTTTCGTTACCTTTTGTTGATACTTCACTTGAGATGTGGTCTCACAGTTTAAACTTTGTCTTCTTTGCTAAGAAATCGGGGGGATGGCGATTTTAAGCTGAATGAATCGGCCCGACTTGGCTCCTTAGAGATGCTTGCAGAAATCTTCTTTGGGAAAGGTGTTCAAGGTGTTGGAAAAGTCTCCTCCGAGACTCCTCCTTCACCGATCTCCCTCTCACCTGAATTATAATGCTTGCCAGTCCTCACACTGCCTGTGTGAGGCTGCGTCGGGTGTTTTTATCACCCGAGCTGTTGATAAGAGCCGCCGTTCGCCTTGCCAACTCGCAAAGCGTGTCAGACCACCATTCCTCCAACCGGAAACCATCTGTTTCCAAATATTCTTGATCAAGCCAATGGATGGGTGCAGAGGATATGCTCAGTGCCATATATGGTAGTGAGTGTGACTTACCTCACCACTCACATGGTGCACTAGTCCCACCACCAATGCCAGCAAGTGGTCCATGTGCTCTTATACAGTTTGATTTTCCCCTCATATGCACTGTTAAATCCTGGATTAAATGTAGGATTTCCATTTTACATACAGAGCCCACATACACCAAATGGCAATTCATGGACACTTTGTGGTGCTAAAGATGAGGCTGGTGCACAAGAGTGAAGATGAAAGACATATTCTCCCCTCCTCACACTTCCTGTCATACATAGGACCAAATGTCTGATCCAAACCAGCCAAGTACCTCCCAGATTCAGACTTTCATTTGCAAGATCAAGATGATAATGATAGGACTCTAGTAAAAATGAACAAGAAACTGTATTTAAAAGTACAGTGCAATCTGGGAGGGAAGGGGCTGAAAGCACTCAGAGAGCCAGATAACCCGTAACCAGCCTATCTCCAAGATGGGGCAGTGTAAGGGCCAGTTCTGATGGCCCTGAGAGCCTCACCCAGCAGAGGCCAGTGGTGGTCACCAGTTGGTGCAACCAACACGTAGGCCCCTTTGCTGTGGTTGTGGGTGGTTTCAGGCCATAGCCAGAGTTGGTTCCTTGAGCCCTTTCAGCTTGGGAATGCCCCCTGTGAGAGATGAAAAGTTACACCAACAAAAAACACAGTGTAGCCATCAATTGAACTGAAAGATCAAGTCACCCCCCCCCCCCACTGCTTCAGCCATGCCTATTCGGGTCACAGGAGCTCAGGATGCCTACTACAGGCTTGACCAATCACCTCTCTCTTTAGGGGTGGCCAAGCCTCCTCCCTGGCACCCAATTGTGCCCCCCTCCACCCTACCTCAGCCAGGACATCTTACAACTCAGTAGTTAGACTGCATGGCACAGGATTCTGTCTCAGAGCTCCCTGCTGTGTGGACTTTGGTGATGGGAGAAGCACAGAGAGGGCACTTAGCACTACAGGGAAAGCACTTTGTGCTAATAGCCAATGAAGAGAGCTAAGTCCATACTCTGTGACTGACCTCTCCCATTTCAGAACCCTAACAGATTCCCCACCTTTGGAGTCTCAACCTAAAGGGGCAAGCATGTACTGACAGGTAAACAATGGCAAAGAATCCCAAACCTGGTCCCCAGTTCCCCTCACTTGAGGCCAGGGGCCATGACAGTGCCTCCTTGCACTCAAGCCCAGCACTAAGTTCATGCAGGGGTGACATAAGCCATGGCCTCACAGCACCATGGCCCCTATCATGCCATGGGAAAAGATCCCTATGCCATACTGGGTGCACACAATCCCACGGTGGAGCTAGAAAAGTGCTCTGGGAATAATACTTCCTTGTGGGACCCTGGCCAGGGCACAACACAGCCTCAGGATTTCCAGCACATCCTAACAGTGTAGCTGTTAGCTTACTTAAACTGAGACTTAGGAGAACTGCCCTGCTGGATCATTGTTGTGCTCTAGCCCTGGGCCCTGGGGCCACTTTGAGGAAACCTGAGTGCAGGACAGAGACACAAAAGAAAGATCAGGTATAAGTATTTTAATAAACAAACAAATAAGCAAGCATCTCCCAGGGTTGATTTTAATGTCAGAAGCTTGTCCTGGTTTTTACTTTAAAATCTTGCACAAATTGGCAACCTGTCATTTGCAGTATCTACATGCAGTTCTTTCCACAATATTCCAACTGATGTCTGTAACTTCTGCTTGTACTGTTAGGTCAGGCTATGTGGTTTTGGATCTTGTGAGCTGCTCACAGGATCATGGTAACCACACTGTTCCAGGTGACCAGGGGCATTCATAAACAAGAACAGTCACATCAGAAGCAGCTCCCTGTCGTCTGTCTTCTTTAATGATAGCGGAACCATCTTGAATAAAAGTAGCAAAGGTGGGAGGGAGACAATTGTTTTCAAAGGAAGCTTTCTCTGACACTCAGCGACACAATATTAATTCCCCCCCTACATTTTATATTGGAAACTTTGATGTGGCTTTCACAAGAGCGCTCTTGTCTCCTTGGCAAGATCTGAAGCCTGTTTAAAAAAAAATCTTAGAAAATTCTCAAGACTCCAAAACACACCTATATTATTGTAGCTGGAGATAAGCTATGAACTGAAAACAGGAGTCAATCCATAAAGGAGTCTTTGTATGGGAAGTAGTAGTATATAATTATGTATTTATTGAGGATTGACTGTTCTCTTTATCTTTTATCAAGTTTTGTCCCAGAGAAGAATGGTCAAATATCTCAACCATACAGTTTCCTTTCAAGTGGATTCTACAGTAGAGTTGCAGGTATAATACATCCTCTGTAAAAACACTTCAAGCTTTGTATTCCCCCCCCCCAGAAAGTATCCTCCCTTCTCTTCCCTCCCTTCCAGTTTTGGCATGAACTACCTTTTTAAAAGAATTACCAGGCTGATTTCTTTTATTGCTGTTCATAAGGATACTCATGTAAGAACTTCTAAGCAGTAAATCTAATTACCATGAAGTAAAGATGTTATGCCAAATCATTTATCTTCTTTAGAGAAGTGCATGGGTTGGATGTTATGGTGTAATAAAGACCAGCAGTTGATCCAAATCCCATTGGAATAAAGGGGGAATCTCCCATTGAGTTTTAATGGTTATAGATTCTACACAGTAGCCTTTATTTAAAATTCCTTTCTTTTTCTCCTATAAATCATAAGCAGATAAATTGGGTGATGAGAGCTTTTCATTTCATGCCTGGTATGTGCCAAGATACCATAATCATAGTACATTTTTTCTTTTTAATTGATGTTCAGGGATTTTTGTTTTCAGACATCTCAGATCTAGGGCCAAATTCTAAAAATGGACTATCAAAACTCCATCCTTTGCAAGCTCATGAGAAGTAGAGTAGTTCCTTTCATGTAGCCAGTGATAAAAGTACAAGACAATGAAGTCTCTTGGTCTTACTATGCCAAAATGGGGGATAATCCAGGAAGAATAGGTAAATTAGCTTGGATTTAATTCCATAAGGGATGTTGCAGCAATAATTGAAATAGGATGTATATGTGTGTGTACATGTACAAAAGCAAGAATATATGCAACATATGCAAAAAAGTCAATATAATTTGAGTCGATAATGTCACATTTCATTTCCTTCTATGACAGAAAGAATATACTTTTTTTCCCCACAGGAAGTAAACCAGGCTGCCAAAAAATTCTGGGAGCAGTTCCAGTATCTTTATATTTTAGAGGTAAATGATTACACATCTTTTTATCTATAAAACACCTCTCATACAGGAAAAAAAGTGAATGTATTGTAGTTAGATTTTAAATGGCTCGAAAGCAGATAAGTCATAGGTCCCGGTCACACGAGCGAGATAATACGGGGGGGGGGGGGGAGTGAGGCTATTTGGTCCGGAGTAATTTGACCTGCTGTTGCGTGATCACACAGTTCTGCGAAGCTGCAGGCACAGCCCACCACTGCATGATCAGATGCAATCACGGGTGAGTTGTATGTCATGAGTGCCTCTGGGGATCTGCCTTCTGCGGATCTAAGTGAGGTGGAGGATCAGCTCCCAGCTCCAGAGGAGCCTTCACCTGAGCCAGATGAGGCTCAAGCAAGCACCTCCCAGGCTTTTGCGCCAGCACCACCAGCAGCTGAGCCACAGCTAAGGTCAAGTCCACCTGATTCACCTCCTCGGGTGGAACGTCTAAGGCAAGACTTAGCTGTGAGAAGGAAAGAGGCACGCCTGTGTGGTCACAGATCACTAAGCCCTGAGTTTTAGTAGGAGCCGGGACCTCATTGCCAGCTGCTAACTAGCACAGGAAGTGGCTGAGTATTTAGGCACAGCACAGAGAATACCAACTTGTGCTAGCAACAAGTCTTCTTGGCTAAGCTCTGCACCCATTCGGCTTGTGACTTGATCTGTTTCTGGAACCTCTGGCTTTTGACTCTGGATCTGCTTGACTTCAGTTCTGTTGACTCCTTGGACTGGTTTACTTGTGGGTTTTCCTGCTTTGACCCTGGCTTGGACTGACACTGCTTTTGGCTCAGTGTTTTGGACTTGGCAATTGGTTCCTGCTTTGGTTTGACCTCGGACTGTCCTGGACTTCTGCTTGACTCCTGGCCTGTTGGCACCCAGCCAGTGACAGATTGCTAGCACCACTCCAACTCACTCCACCTCGATGGAGGCTGGTGGAGCTGGAGCCCCACTGCAGCTCATGGATGTCGCTCACCAAGTCCAACAGCTGATGCAGTTGATTGGGCAGCTCCAGCAGCAGCAGCAACCAGCTGCTGCAACCGTCATCTATCCACCAAAATGTCCGGTAAGCCCCCCGGAAAAGTTTGTTGGAAATTTGGAGGAGTTCCCTGCATTCTTGGCGCAATGCAAGCTGTATATGGAACTGTGAGCTCGGGACTTTCCTAATGATTTGTTTTGTCATCAGCCTCTTAAAGGGCCAGGCAGCAAAATGGGCTACTCCCCTGTTATTGGAGGCTTCTCCACTCCTGTCAGACTTTCAGGGGTTCCGAATCCATTTGGCCACCACTTTTGCCACCTCACTGCAAGCTGAGATGGCCAATTGGAAAATTAGAGCACTGAGACAGGGAAAAAGGTACGGTTGCCATCTATACCACTGAATTCTGGCTCCCAGCCCAGGACTTAAAGTGGAATGAGGCTGCCCTCATGGACCAATACATCGATGGGCTTGCGGACGAAGTCTTGGACGAGTTGGCCCAGGTCAAGCAGCCCTGCTCCTTACAAGCCCTACACTGACTTCGCAGATGTCTTTGAGGAGAAAGGAGCTGGCAACCTTCCTCCGCATCAGCCCTATGACTGCTGGTCACTTGTACCCCATGTCAGAACTGGAGCTGGCAGCCCTCAGGGATTTCTTGGAGAAGAACTTCACCTGGGGGTTCATTCATCCCTCTACCTCTCCACTGTCTGCTCCAGTGCTCTTCGTAAAAAAAAAGAGCAGAGAGTTGAGACTGTACAACCACTTCCGGGTACTAAACAAGATCACTATTCGTGACCGGTATCTCTTGCCACTGATTCTGGAGCTCTTGGACTTTCTGAAGGGTTCTCAGATATATACCAAACTTGACCTCCGAGGAGCCTATAAACTGGTACGAATCCGGGCAGGCGATGAGTGGAAAACTGTATGGCACCTGCTACGGGCAATATGAATACCTCATGATGCCATTCGGCCTTACCAACGCGCCAGCCGTCTTCCAACACTTCATGAACGATGTGTTCCAGGACCTGCTAGACTGGTTTTTGATAATCTAGTTAGATGATCTATTGATTTATTCAGACAACGAGGCTCAGCACATTGAGCATGTGCGTCAAGTTTGGCAACACTTGCGCTCCCATGGCCTCTACGCTAAATTAGAAATATGTGCCTTTCATTTGTCTTCGGTGGAGTTCCTTGGGCACATAGTGTCACCAAAGGGGATCCTCATGGACCCCAAGAAGGTAGCGGCCATCCTAACATGGCAGACTCCGCAAAATTGCAAGGACGTTTAATGCCTCCTCGGCTACATGAACTACTACCGCGAATCCATATCTGGATACGTGGAGTTAACCATGCCTCTCACCAACCTTCTCCGACCCAAGGAACCATTTTGCTAGACCCCAGAGGCCGCTCAAGCTTTTGACACACTAAAGACCTGTTTTGCTACCGGTCCACTTCTACGGTACCCAGACCCTGAGCTGCCTTTCACAGTAGAGGCGGACGCCTCCGGCGTGGTCCTCAGAGCCGTTTTATCTCAGCGCAATGACCCATCCCAGCCTCTCCAGCCCTGCGCCAACTACTCACACCGACAGCAGCCAAGAGGAATTATACCATCTGGGAGAGAGAGTTGCTCACCATCAAGGTGGCCTTTGAATCTGGAGACATCACCTGGAGGGAGCGCGCCATCCGGTCCAAGTCCACACTGACCATCACAACCTGGAGCACCTCCAGGCCACTCAGAATCTGAATCAAAGACAAATCCACTGGGCTTCATTCTTCTCCAGGTTTTACTTCAAAATCACATACATCCTCCACACCCAAAACCGAAGAGCCCTGTCACACAAACCAGAATATGCACCAGCCATGACCGAGAAAATGCCTGCTACATCAATTTTGCCACCCTCGGTCTTTGCTGCGACCACCATCACTTCTGCCTCACTCACTGAAGACATTCGGGACAGTCAGGCTTCAGACTCTTGGGTGCAGCAACACTTGCAAGAACTTCAACAAGGACCGGCAGCAGACTTTACCACACGTGAAGGATTGTTGCTGCACCGTGACTGCTTGTACGTGCCACTGGGACTTCTGCGGTTTCAGGTGCTCTGCTTGTCACATGACGTTCCGCTCACCAGGCATTTTGGACTTCATAAAACCCTGCACTTGGTCACGAGGGAATTTTGGTGGACCCGAGTTCACTCGGATGTGAGCCAGTATGTCATCTCGTACGAAGTCTGCAGGTGCGCCAAGGACATCCCTGCCAAACCATCCAGGCTACTGCAACCATTACCTATGCCTGCATGGCCGTGGGACACCATCTCGATGGACTTTATCTCAGAACTTCCCCGGTCTTACAGCCATACCTGCATTCTGGTGGTGGTGGATCTATTTTTGAAAATGGCACATTTCATCCCCTGTCCTAAGCTTCCATCAGCCCAAGAGACCACCCACCTGTACCTCCAGAACATCTTTCAGCTCCACAGTCTCCCAGTCCATGTGATTTCTGACCATGGCCCCCAGTTTTCATCCTGGTTCTTGCAAGCCCTGCATTTGGGTCTAGGGACTCAGGTACACTTGTCCACTGCCAATTACCCACAAACCAACAGGCAGACGGAGCACACCAATGCCACCTTGGAGCAATATCTACAGTGCTATGCCTGCTATCAGCAGGGCAATTGGTTTAGCCTGCTGGCAGTAGCGGAGTTTGCATACAACAATGCCATCCATGCATCAACTCAAATCACCCCCTTTGCCGCCATTTACGGGTACCACCCACGTTACTTCCCAGCAGTTCAGCCACCGACCCAGGTTCCCGCCGCCAATGCTCACCTGCAAGAACTCCATGCCTTGCAGGCCTTGCTAAAAGACCAACTGCAGCAGGCCAAGGATGCGTACAAGAGCCATGCCGATTGGAATGGTAAGAAGGGCCTCCCTTACAGATAGGTGACCACATCTGGTTATCAACCTTGCACCTTCAGTGACTGGGCCGGTCTCCCAAGCTGGATGCCAGATTCATCAGACACTACCCCATCGAGGCACAGATTAACCCTGTTGCTTTCCGGCTCCAGTTACTGGCACATCTCCAGATCCACCCCATGTTCCATTGCTCCCTGCTGGTTCCAGCCATGCCCCCGGACCTCCTGCATCCTATGCCTACTGTGCCACCACCATGTACTCATTAATAATCATGAAGAGTACGAGGTGCGGCAGATACTGGACTCTCGACTCCACCATGGCACACTCCAGTACTTGGTGGATTGGGAGGGCTACGGACCAGAGAATTGGTCCTGGGAGCCGGTGGACCATCTCCATTCTCTGGACCTCATCCGCCAATTTCATGTGGACTACCCAACCAAACCCGGCTTGTTGGCGGGGGGGGGGGCTCTGGGTGGATAGTGTCATGAGTTCTTCTGGGGATCTGCTTTCTGTGGATCTAAGTGAGGTGGAGGATCAGCTCCCAGCTCCAGAGGAGCCTTCACCTGAGCCAGATGAGGCTCAAGCAAGCACCTCCCAGGCTTTTGCCCCAGCACCATCAGCAGCTGAGCCACAGCTAAGTTCAAGCCCACCTGATTCACCTCCTCGGGTGGAACGTCTAAGGTCCCGATGCAGGCAAGACTTAGCTGTGAGAAGGAAAGAGGCACGCCTGTGTGGTCGCAGATCACTAAGCCCTTAGTTTTAGTAGGAGCCGGGACCTCATTGCCAGCTGCTAACTAGCACAGGAAGTGGCTGGGTATTTAGGCACAGTACAGAGAATACCAACTTGTGCTAGCAACAAGTCTTCTTGGCTAAGCTCTGCACCCATTCAGCTTGTGACTTGACCTGTTTCTGGAACCTCTGGCTTTTGACTCTGGACCTGCTTGACTTCGGTTCTGTTGACTCCTTGGCCTGGTTTACTTGTGGGTTTTCCTGCTTTGTCCCTGGCTTGGAATGACTCTGCTTCTGGCTCAGTGTTTTGGACTTGGCATTTGGTTCCTGCTTTGGTTTGACCTCGGACTGTCCCGGACTTCTGCTTGACTCCTGGCCTGTTGGCACCCAGCCCATGACATTGTGTGTGTGTGTGGGGGGGGGGGGGGGTTTGCTGTTTTTTCCCAATGCGCTGTTTGATACTGGACTTTCCCTAGTATCTTTTAACGCCTCTTCTTTGGCAGAGAGAAATGGGTTGCTGATGGGTGCGGGACGCTTGCCAGATGTAATGGTGTGATCGCATGGCATTCGTGCCTATCGCGTGGCTAATTCTGCGTCTGATCGGGTCCATAGAATGTGTGACAGAGCTATGACTGGCTATGAATTCCTCTCCTGTATACATTGTAGGACACCCAGGTTTCTTAGTATAAAGTGTGAAATTATCAGTGGAATCTCTCTGAGAGAAGTATTAAATGTTTTTGTGACAGATCTTAAAAGCCTTCACTGCCTTTTTTCACCTTTTTTTCAATAGCTATATTTGATGAGCCTTTGAACCAAACCAAGAAGACTCACACAGCCCCCTAAGACTTTCCTTCTATTGTAATGCATTATAGGTGGAGCTGACCTTGAAGAATGTCAAGAAACATGGCATATTTTCACACATGCTGAATAAGGCACTTCCAACTGACTTTCAATGCACTTTGGCACGTGTTTGCAAATGGGTTTTGCCATTTCACACAGTAAAATCCTGTTGCAAAGTGCATTGAAAGTGCATTATTCAGTGTATATGAAAGCACCCTTAGATAGTAGGCATTCTGTCCTCCTCAAAAGGGGGAAGGGCAAGCTACCAAAACTCCTGTATATTACAAAGTTTCAATGGAGGTGTCACCAGCTCATCCAGTATTATAACTCTGTCCAGTCATAAAATGAACCATAAATTGAACTTCCTGCAGTACTTTCTAACCCACTTGACTGACACACTTCTTCAGTGACTGAAAACTTATTTTTCCCATCCTTGAAAATGCAGATACTTCCACCACACCACTGAGCAACTATACTGAATTGAACAGTACACAACAACCATAATCTTAACAATCCACAAAGAAAAATTCTTCCTGGACTCACCCAGAATGTCTAGCTGTATGGTTGCCAGGTCCCCCTTGGCCACCAGCAAGGGGTGGATGGTGGGTACAGTTGCCAGATCTAGGCTGGGAAACTCCTGGAGATGTGAGGATGGAGCCAGGGAAGGACAGGGACCTCAGTGGGATACAATGCCATAGAGTCCTCCCTCCAAAACATCCATTTTCTCCAGGAGAACTGGTCTCTGTGGAGGTGGGCTGTAATTCCAGGGGATCCCCGGGTCCCACCTGGAGGATAGCATTTCTAGCTATCAGCATCAATATATTGAATTATCATGTTGCCCCTCTGTGGCTACTTCAATCCAAGATTGTGGCCCTGGACAGACAAAAGAGATCTTTCTACAAACCTAAAAAATGCTTTAGGTTTGCAGAAAAATCTGAAATCTTTAAGAATACATTGGGAGAATTTTTTAAAAAATATAAAAGAAGTTCCTGTAGCTTTAAGTAATGGATGCCCTCTATGACCATTGCAAGGGAACCGCAACAGTATTGCCATCCTTGGTTTCTGTCAGTAAAAGCCAGTGGGAAGGGGTTACAGCCTTTCCAGAGCTGCTTTAGCCTTTAAGGGAGGACTTATTAAAGTCTGGCAGCAACCATTAACTGACTTGCAACTGTGCAACTTGAATTACGTGCCCCAGGCCAGCTAGTTGTTATTGTTCAACAGCAGCCACCCCATGAAAGTTAGTGTGGTGTGGAGGTTACAGTTTCAGACTAGGATCTGAGAGACTCAGGTTCAAATCCCCATTCTGCCATGGAAGTTCACTGGGTTACCTTGGGCCTAACTTACCTTGAAGAAGAAGACATTGTTTTTATACTCCACCCTTCACTCGGAGTTTCAGAGTGGCTTACAAACTCCTTTCCCTTTCCCTCCCCACAACAGACACCCTGTGAGGTAAGTGGGGCTGAGAGAGCTCTTTCCAGAACTGTCCTTAAGAAAACAGCTCTGACAGTACTATGGCTTGTCTAAGGTCATCCAGCAGCTGCAAGTTGTTGTGAGGGCAAAATGGAAGAAAGGTGAATAATGTAAGCTGCTTTGCATCCCCATTTGTAAGAAAGGTATGATATAATGCAGCAAATAAATATAATTGAAAATGGGGGCATCAGATAAAAAGTTGGTTGGTTGGTGGATGGGAAGGAGAGAATAGTGAAAGGCAAGGAGGGAAACATTGTAGAGAGGAGATACAGAGGAAAGTGAGGTTTATCCTACGAGTCCTCATTTGTTCTCTACTGTGCAACTGGGCCTGGCTCAGCCAGCATAGCACAACTTGGCCACAGTTTACTAAGGGAGAGGCTACCAGCAGGAGGGAAAGCTGAACATGTGGAGGCAAATATAGGAAACAGGAAAAGGGCACTGTCAAGGAAGGGAAAGAGGAAATAGTGGGGAAGGGGGGGAATAAGAACATAAGAGAACATAACATGCTGTATCAGGCCTGTAGCTCATCCAGTCCAATACTCTGTGTCACACAGTGGCCAAAATCCAGGTGCTATGCAGCAGGGAAGACCAGAGGGGTACAAGGACCACACACCACTTATATACCAAGGTCTGGCACAGTAGAAGGACTCCAGATTTGAAGAGTAAATTAAATAGTTTTTATTAAAGTATTTCCCTAATTACAAGCACACTAAACATTCAAAAAGAGCAAACAATACAGAACTAAGAAAGCAGAGGAGATTGATAGCAAATAAAGGGCTCAGTTACAGGATAATATTACCTGTCCAGACCTGTAGAAGTCCTTGATAAATATATGGAGCAGAGGTTCATCAGTGGTTTTTAAACGCAAGGTTTAGATAGGATCTCTCAGTCTGGGGCAAGTGATGCACTGTATTCTTGGTGCTTGGGGGGGGGGGCAACAGTGAGAGGGCTTCTAGTGTTCTGGCCCCACTGCTGGACCTCCTGATGGCACCTGGGTTTTGGCCACTGTATGACAGAGTGTTGGACTGGATGGGCCATTGGCCTCTGTAAGCCAGCAAGGTGCTTTTGCACTCTTATGAATGATAAATTCATAAGTGATAAATGGACTGTTGCTAATTGTGTGAGAGGAACTAGGAGGAATAACCAAGGAGAAAAATCAGCTACAAATGACTCCAGCAGATGCTTGAGACAGCGGTTCCTGAGGTTGCCAACTCCAGGAGGCTTCTCTTAACACACAAAGACACTTACACAGAAAATGGCCATCTTGTCATTTTGGCTAAAGACATGTGCTCGCAGACTCCATTACAGTACATATTCTCTACACATCGCAGGCTGCAACCCCCCCCCCCAAAAAAAAAACATTCCTTGACCAGTGAAACAATGGACTTGACCAGCTAAAAACAAGTTTGGCTGCCCAGAAAGGTTAATCCCATCTACAAGACAATGCTCCTAGCTGATGATGTCAGCTTCCAGCCCCAGGTATTCCTCTGACCATGCTAGGTAGAATCTAAAATTGCCCAACCCCCCTTCTCCTACTGGACAAAAGCTAGTGGGTGGACCAGCAAGGGGTGGTCTCAGGACAGGCATCTGGCCAAGCCTGCCCCCAGAGATCACTCCCCCTATAAAAGAAAGCTCCCAGCAGCCAGCTAACTCTCTTGCTTTGATGATCTCCTGCCTTCCCTTACCTTCAAGAGTCTTGGTCTGCGCAGCCAAGGGCCTACACGTGCTGCTGCTGGTTCAGCACATGTGCTTCCCCCCCCCCCCCCCCACATCTTTCTCCCAGCCTATCATTAATTTTTTCAGCGGAATCACACCAGATCTCTGGAGAGGTAAATATTGCCTTCTACAGGAAACCAACAATCTCCTACTCATGCAAATGTCTCTTACTCTCTCTGATTTCCTAGTTCTTGTATAAAAGTGTGTGTGCATCTGTATTTTTTGAATGAGATATAATTTTCTTAGTAAAGAAACACTGTTTTATCATTTACATCAGTCTCCTTGTCTATTCTCTGGTTTGTCTGGAAGGGGCTCAACCTCTGTATACACAGGTGATGATCTGTTTTTGCCTATTGCCAGTTTATTTAAAGTTCATAATTCCCCAATATTAATAACTAATTAAGGCAATTGGGCTAACACCTCATTCAACATTGGCTTCTCTTATGTTCTTATTTTCTTGAAGAGACTAGTGCCAACGACCAGTGTTTTGCGCTATGGGGGGGCAGAGAAAAAGAGGGGGGGTTGTGCATGGATGGATATAGACCTTGAAGAACAATGCTGACTGACAGGAGGTCTTGAGGGGCTTGTTTCAGGTGAAGACAAAAGATTACCTGGGCCAGTCCTGGGTCCCAGGGGGTGTGGCATCAATAGGAGCTAGACCTAGATGCAGCCAATGAAGTTCCAGAGGGGTAGAGTCAGGCTTAACAATAGCCTTGATGGGTTTAGCCAGGTGCTGGGTGCCCAGTTGAATGGGTTTTCTGACCACTCGTTTTCCAGTAAAGGCAGTTTGAAAATTTCCCAAGTATAGACAAAAGGTGGGAGAAGAGTCCCTGATTAGTGTCAGGAAGGATCACTAAACATTTGCATGTATGATTAGTTTATCTCGTTATCCTGAGAGATGGAGCAGGAAAGACAGATTTGGGGACAAAGGATTCTCACATAGACATGGGGTCACACAAAAGGGCTAGATGAAGTTCTAGAGATAGACTGGCTATTCGCCAGGAGGCCTCTGAATAGCTTTAGAAATGCAGATACACTACCTGGTGGAACTCATTGTTTCATATGCATATTGTTGCTGGGTGCGGAGAGAAGACTGGAGGTTTGCTCTGGGGGCTGCCTTATGCCACCTGAAAATGGAGAGCCTTTTCCCAGAGTTTCAGAATCAGAAGTGTCTTCCTTGGTCTGGGTTTGTGGGTCTCTGGCTCAGGTTAGAAAGTGGGGTACCCCTGTTGTTGGGGCTACCCTAGGGTAAAAGCAGCACCTCTGGGTTACAGTGATGGACTACAAGCTATCAGGAATTTCATCCCTGATGTTGCCACAACACCACTGGCTGTTGACTTTTGTAGCTTCATTCTTACAACTATTTTAGATTTGATATTGCCATCAGGATCCATAGCATGCTGACATGTCTGTCAGATTTAGAACAACATTTTCTCAAAATCTATTATAAGGATGCACAGCATTCTTATGGACTTTACAGCTGATGTCTCAGAGAAGTGAATGAACTATGATGCCAGCTATGTGAGACATGAAAGTACACTAGGTAACCAGTAGGAAGATGGGGACAGACACCTACACTATAGGGTCAGAGTGCCATTTTCTGAGGTTGCCACCTCCAGGCGGAAGGTTAACACAGAGAACAAAGACATTCTCACACACAAAGCCATGAGGTTACAGGCTTGTATCAGCAACTCCATATAGGTATGCACTCCAGGCACGTACACAGGCTTATGCCCCCTCCTGCAAGATCTCATTTACATTTGCTACATCAAAGGACTTCACACCTGGGTGCGAAGACAGCGGGGTGCTTCCTGAGAACCGGTTCCCATGTCCAGCACTCCTGTGATCCAGAAGACAGGCGCCAGATGCAGCTGACGTCAGCATCCTGCCCTGACCATCAGGTAGATCTGAATATTGACCACTCCTATAGCACCCCCTTAGTGGCTAGAGATAGAGAACGGACCATCTATAGGCTCTCCTGAGATGGCATCATATCATGCCATCCTCCCAGGTACCACCTCCCAATAAAAGCTGCTCCCCAAGAATCACAGTTAGTCTAGTTCCAGTTCCTGTCCCTTGTTTGTCTTCCTCCCTCCCTTACGGATCCCTGGGTGCATCACTCGGGCCCGCCATGTGGCTTTCTGCTGGTTCAGATCCATGACCCTTTTGTTCTCTTCCCGAAGACTTCTCCCTCTCGTTTTCCAGACGGATTCCACTAATTCTTATAGAGGTAAATATCGCCCTCGACGGAAACCATCAAATATCCTGCTCATGCAAACGTCTCTGTATTTCTTACCTGTTTTCTTAGTCCTGTATAACTGTGTGAATGATAGTACAACACTATAACATTGTTTATAAATCTTTTATTATACTTCTAGTAAACAATTTATCTTTTATACTTTAACTTGAGTCTGTGTCAGTCTCTGAGAAGCCTCGGTTTAGCACCGCCTCTGTATACACTGGCTAGACCCTGTAAAGCCGGCTGCATATTGTTAAAAGCTAATATTCCCCAAATATTAATAACATAAAAGAGCAGTCAGGCTAACACTATCCCCAAGTCCCTCTCCTCTACAGCTGATATTTTTATTACATTTTAAATAAAAAGTAGGTCTTCAAAAGTTGGGACTCAAAAATTCCCCTAGGAATTTAGCAACTTCCACCTCACCATCAGTCTGAAATTATGCCACAAAAACCACTGCATACTGCCAAACCCTGAAATACAGCTAGGATTATTGTGAAGAGGGGAATTTCTTTTTATGAAATTAACTTTTTTAGATATAGCAGAATATACACCTGGATGAGTCAAGGGACAGATTGATACACATTCAGGATACAGGACAGTGAGATACCTCTGGCTGTCACCTGCAGTCCATTGCTAAAACCTCTCCATTGCTTCATTATAAATAAAATTCCATGGTAACATAAGTTTAAATGAACACCAAGTCAAAGGATTTTTCTTGTTTCTTTTAAAAAATTATTTTGGGTATTGTGTTGAATTTTAGACAACTTAAATATAGCATTTATGCCTTGTCATTTTTAACATGTAAAGTTTTTCCAGTTGGTTGTAATGTTTACTGATGTGTAGGTTTTGTCAGCACAGTCTATTGATGATAATTTAGAGGACAGAAAATCCCAGCCTGATTTGTTTCCTTTAAATGCAGTGCTTCCAAACTTTTGTCCCTGTAGCCTCAAGTTCTTATCACCAGTCTATGGCCATTCAGCAGACATTAGCCAGTTATCAACTTAGCAAAAGAATGATCTAACATCTGAGGCTAGATGGGGGGGGGGGGGGGGAGCTGCTTTTATCTATGTGCTTGCTGATGGTACACAAAATTCTAAAAGGATAAGGGATAGTGAAGCCAAAATTCCCCTTATCAAAGGCTTTAAGGAAAACTTAGCTATCTCACTTGACTATTATCCCACAACTGTTAAGTTTGTAGGGACAAGATGACTGCTAAGTGCTTTTCCTTAAGCCAAATATTCCCACACTGTTTAATCACTAAAGTCTTAAGCCTTTCTTGTCTTCTAGTTTATAGCCTTTCAGTAAATACCTTCCAACCACCAGCATAACGTAAGAATTATTGGTCAGCAATTCTCTGTCAGACCTGATTCTTTTTTTGCTTGCTCAGCTTTTTTCTGGGAGGGGAGAACTTGCTTACCCTCCTTTTCTGCTTCCTAGATTGGAGATCTACAGATGCTGCTCTCTATGAAAAAGAAAGGACTGCCCTATGAACAGAGGAAACACATTTTCATAGCCTGATTCAGTGCATATTCTCTTGAAAGTAAATCCATTGCGTTCCATGGAGCTTAATCATATATACCATTTTAGTCTTCCATGCTGACCCAATGCATGTTTGCAGCCTGATTCTATGCATACATATTTATAAGTAACTCCCACTATGTTCAATGGCACTTTATCCCAAGGTGGTCATATGATTGCAGTCTCAAAAACAATTGGATGGGGCCAGCAAAGGGGTAGAAAAGCATAATTAGCACTATTCTGCTATCACAATAACACAAAGTCTAGTGTTTCCTTGTAGTACTGACATAACCAAAATACCTTACATTACATCTTGCACACGTGGAAAGAAAAGTTGGGAGAGTATGGAAGTCCTGTACCTGGGTTAGGGGGGAATGGATGTGGGTATCAGACTCCCCATGCTGAAAGGGGCACCTTTGGGGCCAACCCAGAAAGTAAGGAGCCTGGAAGTAACACTGGATGCCTCCCTTTCTATGGAGTCTCAGGTTACTGCAGTATCCAGATCTGCATTTTCCCATCTTCTGCAGATTACGTTGCTGAGACCCTATCTCTCCCCCCAGGACTTAGCTACAGTGATCCACACAATGGTCATTTCCAGGCTTGATTACTGCAATTTGCTTTACCTAGGCTTACCCTTGAGGCTGACCTGGAAACTACAACTGGTGCTAAATTTGGTAGTGCACCTGCTGATGCCTATGTGGGCTCATGTCTGGCAGGTGTTCTGCCAACTGCATTAGTTGCCAGTTGACTTCCAGATTCACTTCAAAGTGTTGGTAATAACCTTTAAAGCCTTACATGGCCTGGGACCAACATATCTGAGGGACCGCCTCTTCCCATATGTGCCCCGAAGAGCGTTATGCTCTACAGACCAACATCTCCTGGTTGTCCCTGGCCCGAAGGACATCTGTCTTGCCTCAACCAAGGCCAGGGCTTTTTCTGCCCTGCTCCCTGTTGAGATCAGAGCCCTGCTGGATCTTCTTCAATTCTGCAGGGCCTGCAAGATGGAACTGTTCCACCAGGCCTTTGGCTGAGGCAGTGGATGTCCATGTATGGCCTCCCTGACATTGTTGTCACCCACCTATTAACCCAAATAATATGTCAGGGAACCTCTCACAACCCGTTGACTTGTCTGAACTGTGATTTGTTTTTAATGCTTATTATTGTGTTCTAAATTTTTAACTGTATTTATTTATTATTATTGTACTATTACATGATGTTACCTGCCCTGAGCCTGCTAGCGGCTCCAATTGCATCCCCTTTTTTTCTAGCAAATTCTTCCCCATGTTCAGCCACGGGAGCATAGTTTGTGCCTTCCCTGACCTAGATAATGATGGAACCTTCAGAAAGGCACTACTCTCACAGTCCACATAACTGGTCATGGGCTCACTAACTAAAGGGCAGAAACCTCAGGAGTAAACTCAGTTACAATTATTCTTGCCAGTTTGGCTATATACAATGTTAGTACATATAATATCTCCCTTCATTGTGGCAAGAAGCATAACACATATTTACTGTCTCAAGAAAAAAACACAAAATTGTCTTTTTTTCTTTGACATTCAGAGACAAAACATAATAAGAGAAATTTGATACATTTACCCCTGTCAACCAGAATTACTGACAAATGGGGGGGCAGGTTGCAGGAAAGTGAGAGCAGATGTGAAAGCTGTAGCATGTAATCCATTCTCTTTCTTGAGATAGAGTGATTTCTAGGGAGTTTCTGTACTCTAGAGTCCTTAAATTACTTTCATTCAAGAAATGATTCACCTACCCACATCATATGTTGCATTTATCTACTGGAAATAATTATCTTTTGAAAGAGGAAGGTTTCAATCAAGTAGGAGTAACCACCATCTGTAATGTAGTCCCTTCAGGCTATGCTGCCTGAAAGGTTCAATAAGTTGAAGTCAGAATGTTTTCTTTTGTAGTTTTTTTTAAAAGACTTCAAATGTTTCCAGTAGAAATGAGTCTCTTAGCCTTTTGTCAGACCACAGATGATTGTGCTTGTGGGGTGGAAGTAAGTAGTGTATCTGTACTTTTCTTGACAAGGTTTGTTTGAAGTGTCAGTCCAATGGAACAGTGAAGCTATAATCCAGATGTAGCAGCTAAAGAATTCAGGACAGCTAAAAGAGATACTGAACAGAAATGAACCTTTCTTCTTCGAAATCTTTATATAAAATTATATATTGCATCATAGAAGAACAAGGACATTCAGAACACTGGATGCTATTAGGGCTGATCAAAATTAAAGCATGACTAGAGGTGGGATCCAGCCACCTTTTCTTTTGATGAAAAAGGAAGATAGAGTCCTCACCGACCATTACCCCCTCAAAGGTTATTCTGGGGATCATGGGACATGGATGTGCAAAAACCATGTTGGATGGGGCTTGTGGTAGGTAGGTGCTTGAGAGAGAATGAATAAAAACACAGGCTGAATCCAATCCCAAGTGTGTAATCTGTAACCTATCCTATGTTTGCTTACTTAAAATTGTCTCACTGCATTCAGCAGGTCTTACTTCCGAGTTGGTATGAGTAGGATCCCAGCCTTATGTTTGTTTCTTTCCCCAAAAAATTATTTTAGGCAATTCCACTATGAACACATTTTTTATTTTAGAACTAAAGATATCAATGAAATGTCAGTTTATATAATTTATGCAGATAGAGAAAATCATGAAGAACTATTAAGAGAATAGCTTTTTAATGGGTACTGAGAGGTCCCAAAGAGGTAAATGGTAGCACTGAAGGACCCTATTGTAGGATGATTTAACATAAGACAAAATTGAAAACTGCAATCCCATGCCTACACCTCACGAGGGCTGTTTGTACTGGCTCCCTTTTTTTTTTTCATGTAATCTCTAAAATGTGTTGGTTTTGAACATCTTTTTATACGAAAGAAAATGTGCCATATCTCCTTGCCAAACAAATCTGCATCAGCAAGGATGCTGGATTTCTTCATACTCTCTTGTTACAGTCATTTTATCATCACAGCTGGATGAGTATTCAGTTGGAATGGTCAAAGCCAAAGTATACATTTTGCTTTACAAATAATAAAAGCATTTTTGGCATACAAATTAACAGAACTCTTAAAAACAGTGACGTAGAAATTTAAACTTTGCAGCCAGTTTTCAGGAAAATTACTTTAACTGGGTCACTGATGCTCCTTTTCAAAAGTCCCCCAAGATGTTCCTAAACCAGAAAGGTCACCGTTATGTGCAGCACAAGTTGTCCCTATTGAGCAAGTGAACTTGGCCAAACTCCACTAATCTACCTGCTTTATAGCTATGCCCTTGCTTCTAACCAGCCACTTTCTCAAATTACATTGTTTTACCAGAATATTAGACCAATTTTTAGGACATGTAATAAAAAACTCATTGTAGATCCTCTGTGAATTATACCATCAGTTTCGTTTTATGATTTATGATTGCTTGAAAGAAATTCAGTGGGGTTCTTTAACTGCTAATAAAACCAGTCCTTTAACCAAATCCTCTGGGATTATAATCTGTTGAAATTTATGGCCTCTTGCTCTCAGAAGTGTGCAAATATGTGGCACAAATAGTCTTTTGCTAACGCACTTCCACCTATTCTTGTTCTAATGAATTCTTCAAAGAAATGTCTTCAGCTTTTACAAAATGCAGTGTGTACATAATTTGAAGGTAAAACTTCTCTGACAGGGAGAGTGACCTTATAACCCATTCCCCATTTCCCCCTGAAAATTGTCCCCACCAAGCCCCTATGTGTGCTGGGGAAAAAAACATATATCCATTAGTTTTTCCCCAGGAGATGTAAAAACAGCTTGGTATTAAGGGAGAAGGAAGAAGGGGTTAAAAAGTCTTTCTACTCTTTCTTCACATTGCAGCCTCAGAGTCTACATTTTCTAAAAAACAAATGTCTAATTTAAAGAATCATAGAACACTACACTAAGGCAGCAATCCAAAGGAGATTTGCTTAGAAGTAAGTCCATTTAATTCAATTGTGCTTTCTCCCAGAACTGTGTTTTTATGATTACAGCCTTTATGTTGATTTGCCATTAGAAGTGCCCTGCAGAAAAGACAATATATGTTCATGTTTAATTTACTGAATTTGCATCCGTAACCAGAGTTCCTAAAGCAGCTTACAACATTTGTAAAATGCAACTGATTTTTTAAAAATAAAGACTCTACAATTTTGAGAGGGTCAGAACCAACTAAAACAGGAACAGGTGTGAGATGCTGTTATGCTGGACCTTTTCTTTTTCTGGGTTCTCTGTTTGGGGCAGGAGGGAATGGTCTTAATGACTGCTGTGGTAAGGGAGAGGTCAGTGCAGCTGACCTTCATGTAACACTGTTAAACATTAAGGGGAAAATGTTGGCCTCTATGAACACTTTAGAAATGAAACAAGCTTTGGGGATGACTCCCAATCTTCCTTCACTAGAAACAGCCAATAAACTGTTAGACAGATTCTTAATATATCCGATGAAATTGACAAAATGCTTATGACACAGTAAATCAATTTGTCTGAAGTGCCACAAAACACTCCTTTTTTGTTTTTGCTTTTGGTGCACCAGACAAACATGGCAAGCTATCTGTGATTTGTAACTTAACATTTCAGTTATAGAATGATTACAAGTGGGGACCCACAAGAAACTTGCAGGAGATATACTGAACCAGACCATTGATCCATCAGGGTCAGTATTGTCTACTCAGACTGACAGCAGCTCTTCAGGGTCTCAGGCCAAGGTCTTTCACATCACCTACTGTCTGGTACTTTTGACTGGAGATGCCAGGAATTGAACCTAGGACGTACTTTGTGCCAAGCAGATGCTCTACCACTGAGCCTTAGGGCCTCCCCCATCATGAGAAAACAAGACTCATTGGAAAAGACTATAAAGCTAGGAAAAGCTGAAGGCAGTAGGAAAAGCAGAAGACCCAACATGAGCTGAATTGATTCCATAAAGGAAGCTAAGGCTTCAAGTTTGCAAGACCTGAGCAAGGCTGTTGTTGTTGTTACTACTACTACTACTACTACTAATAATAATAATAATAATAATAATATAATTTCTACCCCTCCCTCCCAGCCAAGGCTGGCTCAGGGCAGCTTACACAATTTACAGTCCCTGTAATAGGACATTTTGGAGGTCATTCATTTGTAGGGTTCTCATAAACCGGCTAAAGAGGCAAAGGAATAGAGATGCAAGGTCGGGGAGAGCCATTTGTGCAGAAAACATCTTAGTCTTGTTGGGTTTGCAGTGCCACAATGGCACTGGTTCTGCTGGGGACATGGTTCTGCTGGGCTTGCAAAAATGCCTTCCACCTTCAGTTTCAACTGAGAGATTCTCTGGTTTGACCTTAGTCCCTTGGAAACAATGGAGGATGTGGCACCTTCTTTGGGAGGCCATAACTCAGACTCTGTTAATTTAATCCTCATCTATCTTGGTGGGCATGTAGAGAAGAGTCAGCCAGAGATCTGCATTGATTTTGGTGTATCCACCTTGCACAGGATCCATTTTACACGCTCCTGAATCTCCTGAACCTGTGCCTGTTATTTTCCCAGAAAGCGCTTTTCAGGGACACCTTTCCCGGGGGTGGGGAATAACTCAGACCCTGTAAATCTAATCCTCATCAAGCTTGGAGGACAGGTAGAGAAAAGTCAGCTGAAAATCCCCTGCAAGTTGTTTCTAGCATGCCGGTGGGGGGCTTCTATTGCATCATGAATTTCACAAACTGAACATGGCTGTCTAGCATCAAAAAGTTTGTGCACATTCAGCATAAACCAATCTGAAAAAATACCCGAAAAATACCTTACCAACATTTACCCGGTATTATTTAAGCCAAATACAGATTCAGATAATCTGATTAGCTGCTGGTATAGCTGAGCCCAAATAAAAGCTGGGTGGTTTTTGAATTTTTTTTGCTTTTATTCGGGAATAATGGGAACAAAAAGAGGGGAAGAAAAAATTAACCCAAACAAGTTGAATTAAGAAACCAAAAGGTTAATTACCACAAGGACCAAATAATATCAATTAAAAACATAAATATTATCAAATATAGCAAAATACATGTATTTATTACAAATACGATTAAAACAGATATAGGCCCAATAGTAGCCTCAAAAAAGGATAAAGTCGTATATAAGTATCAAACAGAAAATATGTGACCAAGACCATGCGCGTTTCGGCCAATTCAGCCTTCCTCAGTGGTTAAACATATATATTTCACATTAGCTCTGAGTAATACAAGGAATACTGAAAATAGGATCAATTAAAATGGTTTTATAAGAAATCTCAGTGACTCAAGGCAGGGATAAAATACAGAGGCCTCATTTTCAAATACCTTCTGCCCTGGTCATATACTTGTGTCTCCAATTATGCGTCTTTCTCTCTTGGTCCAAAAAAAGTATATTCTAATGCAATTTGCTATTGGCTCCAATTTGCATGAGAATGTACTTCTCTTGGACCAAGAGAGAAAGACACATAATTGAAGACACAAGGATCCGACCAGGGCAAAAGGTATTTGAAAATGAGGCCTGTATATTTTATCCCTGCCTTGATTGACTGAGATTTCTTATAAAACCATTTTTAATAGGTGCTATTTTCAGTATTCATTGTATTACTTGGAGCTAATGTGCAATATATATGTTTGACCACTGAAAAAGGCCGAATTGGCCGAAATGCGTATGGTCTTGATCCCATATGTTTTCTGTTTGATATCTATGTATGATTTTATCCTCTTTTTAGGTTACTATTAGGCCTATATATGTTTTTATCTTATTTGTAATAAATACATGTATTTTAGTATATTTGATAATATTTATATGTTTTTTATTTGGGGATACTCAGTTATACCAAGGATCAGATGGGGTGGCTTTGCCATTCCCCGGGGGGCTGAGGGGGTGCCTGCTTTTAGAGCCCCTGATCCGCTGGCCCAGATCCAGCCAGGGGGGAATCCTGCCCCCAAAGTGCCATGTTTGGGCTAGAGGATGCTCTATCATTAAAAAAAAACTCTATGGTTTTTGCTCGAATGACAGAGGCCCCGCACACAACATGCCCTGTGCAATGACATCACTTCCGAGTGGCGTCATCACAATGTGCATGCGAAGCACATGTGCCAAAAATCTCACAAAGGGGAAGAAGACCCCCATCATCCTGCCAGCTGCCAGGTAAAACCTGGCAACCCTAATCAGCCCAAGGAAAGAGGTCTAGAACAGCAGGTGCTATTTTGCATCTAACACAGCAGAGGATCTCATTATGTGTCTTTTCTCTGTGCAAAGCTAGCTGTGTGGTTAAAGGCATTCTTCTGGGGTGTGTGAAATGTGGGTTCTAGCACTCCCACTTCCATTTTGCTGCTGATTGGCTTCTTGCTGGTCAAAAGATTAGCCTTTCCTTACATCCAGCTTGATGTTATTTGAACCACTTACTCATGTATGTTTATTTATTTAATACATTTTGTCCTATACTTCCTAGAAGGGTACAGACTATTCTCTTGTGTATTCTCTTGTTCTCTAGTGACCATCTCTCCCTTGCCTCACAAAAACTTGCCCTTTGGAGCATTATTTTATCCCCTGGGACTTGAGTAGAGTTGCCAACCTCCAAGTGGGGCCAAGAGATCTCCCAGAATTACAGCTCATCTCCAGACTACAGAGATCTGTTTTCATTGAGAAAATGGCTGGATTCTACAGGATTATAACCCACTGAGGTCCATTCCCTCTCCAGATTCAACACTCCACAGGATCTACCACCAAATCTCCAGGAATTTCCCAGTCCAGAGTTGGCAAACCTGGGAGAGGCTGTAGACTTTTAAAGGAAATGTCAGGTCCTCTGTCATATAAGCTGTAGATATGTGAGTATAGGTGAGCTATAGACATGTGAGTACGGGTGACATGGTTTACCATATTTCTATCCCTGTCTCTCTGCCAGGCAAAAGGTGATTTTGCAAGCAGGAGACTCAAAATTCCACCTGCACTGCTTCCAGGAATCGGGTAGCTACAGAGCTCTTGCTGGGCACGCCACAGGACTCCCTATAGTGTAGGGATCTGTGTTTTCTTTGTTCCTTTATCTGTTGTGTTCTGTGTGGGGAAGGATGTCAGGGAGGCATGTCAATGTTGTTATGTGTTGTCTGACTGCTTCCATATATGTCTGATGTGTGGCATTGTTAGCATGCTGCTCTTTGATTAATTAGTGTTGGTGATGTGGCTATGGATTGCAGCGTAGCTGCAGTTCGTTCAGTTTGTTTGAGTTGGATCTTTTTGGAAGCTAAGCAATATAAGTAAAGTTATATTGTTACTGTAAAAGAGCATTTGAAAACCTATTTCATTCCCTTATCACCAAATGGTAAGATTGTTGTAGAACTGGGCTATGTCAAAAGCTGGGAGAGGGGAGGATCTTAAGGAAATACTGTACGTTGTCAGTGGTGCAGAACTCAATGTTCTGCCAATGCCTTTCAGAACATGTATTTCCAAGCACTAAAACTTTTAGAAATGTTTCCAAGATCCAATTATTCCTCTTGTAGGTGAAGCAGAAATTAAGGGAGAATCCATTATGTGTGTGTGGGTGTATGCACACACACACACACACATAATGGTTGTAGTGTCTTTCTTTTTAAATTAGAGGTGTGGAATCCTCTGACTATAGCAGGGGTGGCCAACCTGTGGCTCGTGAGCCACATGCGGCTCTTTCACATATATTGTGCGGCTCCTGGCAGGGCGGCTGGGGAAGCAAAGGGGAGGCATGCTTTTTCTCTCTTTCTCCCTTCCTTCCTCCCATCTATTTGCTTTCCTAGTTTCTCTCTCTCTCTTTCTTTCCACTTCTTTAATTCTTTCTTTCCATCTCTCTCAATATCATTAGCAAACAAGTAATATCATTATCAATAACTGGTTTTCCTCGTTTGTTTTTATTTTTGGCAGTCCCATTTAACGTTAATAAAAAACAAATTTGCATATTTTTAAAAATAAAAACGTGTGTGTGATATTTGTTCCTGTCTGCGGCTCTCAAACATCTGACGTTTATTCTATGTGGCTCTTACGTTAAGCAAGGTTGGCCACCCCTGGACTATAGACTCTGGGTTTTTAGCATTTAACTAGGCCCTTATTATAGTCCATGCATATAAACTATGGAGAAGGGTAAACACCAGAAATGCAAAATAATAAATTAATAAAATGATTAATCAAGAGAATGTAGGCATAACAAAATTGTGGTAAAGGAAAAATTTGGTATCAGTTACAATGGCCAAAATGGGATAGAAGGTCTAAAAAGGCCAAGATGTGGCATATGCATATTTTATCAATGTTCTTTACAGCCAACAATGAGAACCCAAGGCACATTAAAGATAGTGAAATATATCTGTTACAGAAGTTCCCAATCTTGTTGAGAGTGTGGGAACTTTTAGAATTTTGAGAACAGCAAATGAAAACCACCAAATGTGGTTGCCCAGGGGCTAGAGCATAATATGGACCTCCTATAATGTCAGGAGGTTGTAAGCCAAAGCATCCCTCAACAACTGGTTAAAGAAACAAAGGCAATGCATTCTGGGTTCTTCTAAAGTATTTTCTGCTCTGGTGAGTTGGAAAAAAAACAGGACTAGGTAGTTGTTTTAGTGAAGAGGAATTTTGGGGAAGAAGCAAACGGGCACCAGGAAACCCATTGGTAGGTGCCATGTCAGGAATCACTGTTATATTAAGCTGCATCAGAACATTTTTTTATACATCAAGAAAATTCACAAAAGC
The DNA here is from genome assembly GCA_029233225.1 of Lepidodactylus listeri. Classification (NCBI taxonomy): domain Eukaryota; kingdom Metazoa; phylum Chordata; class Lepidosauria; order Squamata; family Gekkonidae; genus Lepidodactylus; species Lepidodactylus listeri. The sequence goes on along the minus strand of JARCFY010000001.1, from coordinate 107,103,065 downwards.
TTCAAAGACATTTTAATGGCTTCTACTTGCATTTCAATTATTAATGTAAATGTATAAGCTCAAAAATATAATCTTCTGAATACCACAATCCAATTTAATCATTCAAGTACATACATTAAATTTGTAAGTGTTCTTTGCACTGTATTTAGCAGAAGGTACTTACAGGAGGTGATCAGCAACATCACTATATAAGCTGCTGAAAGAACACTTCACTTTGCTTGTGAAGTTTTGGAATAAATAATAATAATAATGATAATAATGATAATAATAATAATAATAATTATTATTATTATCATTATTATCATTATTATTATTATTATTATTATTCAGCATAAATAAGATTAATCCTATTTATGTATTTATTTATAAATCAAGCTTATGACCACCCTACCCTGTGAAACAAGGATCAGGGCAGTGTACAACAGTTGTATAGGTACATTCAGATCAAATTAAAAACAGTTAAAACTGTAAACAATATAACAATATCAGACGGCCCTAAAATGTTTTATTGCTACCCCATGGGGGAGGGGGAGAAAAGGGGAGCCAGGCAAGATGAAAACCTTTGCTGTCCTCATCTGTAGACCTGGTGGGACATCTCTGCCTTACAGGCCTTGTGCCTCGGGGCACAGATGTCATTGGACAGACAGTTCCACCAGGTCAGGTTGAGGATAGCCAGATATTTTTTGTGCCCTAGTTGTGCCCTATCCTCTGGTTGAGGATAGCCAGATATTTTTTGGGCCAGGGATCACCAGTAGGTTTTTATCTCCTGAGCATAATGTTTTTTGGGGGATATACCTAGAGAGGCAGTTCCAAAGATACATTGGTCCCTGTAAACTGTAATGCCCGTTGGTCTCTGTATATTGAGTATGTTATAAATGCTTACCATTCAGTGTTATTTCACATCCTTCTTATCTGGCCTCAACAATGTACACTCAGGGCCAGTGCCAGGCTTTTTTGTGCCCTAGGCAAGGCTAACTACTTGCACACACACACACACACACCCGCTAACCAATTATCAAAAACAGATGAATTCTAGGGAGAATTAAAAGCACAAAACTTGACCCTGTTAATTTTTTAAAAAATTGTGTGGGCTTGGGTAGGCAGGGTGTGAGGCAAAGCTGAAGGGAGCTTCTGCTGCTGCAGTTGCTGTGACTTTCTGGAGGAGGAAAAGAATGGGAGAGCCAGGGCTGGTGAGTGAGTGAGTGTGAGAGCCTGTGGCCGGTTGGAGGGGCGCTGATTGTCCGTTTCTGCACTCCTCTGAGGTCTGCGCCCTAGGCGGTCGCCTACCTTGGCCTAATAGTAGCACTGGCCCTATGTACACTGCACCTAGGACTCCTGGCTACAGTCAAGCATTAACACTGTCTCCAGAACATCTTTGTAGCCTTTGTTCATGGGGAAATAGTGTTGAAAAACAATTGGCTTCCATTTATGAAAGTGGGGAAATACATACTGATGTCTAATCATTCTTTTTTCCCAGTCACACATTACCAGGAAAATATGGAGGACATAAGAACAACCCTGCTGGATCAGACCAATGGTTAATCTAATCCAGCATCTTGTCTCACACAGTGGCCCACCAGTTCTTCTGACAGCTAAGACCTTCCCCTGATGTTGCTTCCTGGCTCTGGGTTTCAGAGGTTTAGTGCCTCTGAATGTGGAGGTTCCCTTCAGTCACCATGGCTAGTAGCCATTGATAGACTTACCCTCTATGAATCTATCTAATAACCTTTATAGCTGTGGCCATCACTACATTCTCTGGCAGCAAATTCCACATGTTAATTACTTTCTGTGTAAAGAAATATATCCTTTTGTCCCTCCAAAATTTACTGCCCATCAGCTTCATTGGGTGCCTTCAAGTTCTAGTCTTTTGGGAGAGGGAGAAAAAAATTCTGTGTCTACTCTCTCCACCCCACACATAATTTTACAAACCTCTATCATGTCCCAACTTAGTTGTCTCTTTTCTAAACTGAAAAGTCCCAGACTCTTCAGCATTTCCTTGTAGAGAGGATGCTCCCCCCCCCCCCCCCCCAATAATCTTGGTCATTCTCCTCTGTACTTTTTCCAGCTCTGCAATGTCCTTTTTGAGACATGGTGACCAGAACCATACACAGTATTCCAAATGAGGCTGCACCATGGATCTATACAGAAGCATGACAATATTGGCTGTTTTATTCTCAATCCCTTTCCTAATAATCCCTAACATAGAGCTTGTCTTTTTCACTGCCGCAGTACACTGGGGTGACACTTGCATTGAGCTATGCACTATGACCCCAAGATCTTTTCCCCTCTCAGTCTCAACAAGTTCAGACTCCATTAGCTATACTTGAAGTTGGGATTTTTTTTTTGTCCCAATGTGCATCACTTTACAAGATGGGCTGGTGGGAACCAAGCATTTCCTGCTTATCTATAGTTTATACCTGAGATTCATTTTGAGATGTAAATATTTGAAAGCAATATATATGTGATTTTTGAAGCCAAATGAAAGAAAGTTGGGCATGTGGAGTTCATGTTTCAGAAAAGGTATTGATTCGTAGCTTGGTTTTATAATTATTATTGGAAAGTCTTCTATAGAAATTATTGGAAATTCTATTGATTCTTTGGATGTAATCAATAATAGAATTAATGGTATCAAGACTAAGTGCAGATATTTTCATGATCATGTTCCATGTAAAGAATGGTTTGGACTGTGTTAAAAGGACCAGAATGTTAAGAAGTTGTAAATAGGGAAATGGATGACACAATGCTATTTTAATGTGTGAAAGCATGATACAATGCATTTAATTTGATGATTTGTCTCATTCCACAGTATTATAAGAAGACTGGTACTTCATTTCCAAAATATTTCCTCTTTGGATGTATGTTTGGATGTTTTAGAATGATAGAGATAAGGAGAGTCCTCTGAAAAAAGCAATACTGAGGAAGTTCTTTTAAAAAGTAATAATAAAGCCTGTCTGAATATCATAAGAGCTACTTCAGTTTAACAACACATTAGTTCTCTAATCCAGAATATTATAAAACCAAGCGGGACCCCCGGAAGGTAGGTGAGGCTGAGTGTGTGTGACTGGTCCAAGGTGACCCAGCCAACTTCCAGGGCAGAGAAGAGATTCAAACCTGGGTCTCCTAGATCCTAATCTTGAACTCTAACCATTATACTGCACTAGCTATCATGAGGTTGCGGTGTGGCTGCTGTTGAACAGTTGAAATAGCCAGGCCTGGATGAGTCATGCAAGATGCAAGGTAACAAGTCGCTTGGGTAGTTGTTGCAGGGCTTCTCTGCCCTGAGCCTTGTTCCCTTGGGCTTCTCTTTCAAACGGGGCTGAAAAAGGCTCTCCCCCTCCCCCTGCCTTTTATTGCCAGAAATCAGGCTTGAAACCTGGCATTACTGTGATTTTCTAACTATAGCCACTAATGGCATTTGGTTTTTAAAGCTACAGGTGCTACTTTTATTGAGGGCGGGGTTATCCTCCATTTCCGCCCCCCCCCCCCCCAGATTTCTCATTTTTATGCTATTTTTCAGGTTTATAGAAAGATCTGTCTTGTCTGTTCATGGCTCCAATCTCTGGATATAAGTAGCCATAGTTTTGGCCATGTTGGGAATTAGATATATTGACAAGTAGGGGATCCACAAGGACTTGCATCTGGGTGATGGCAGTGGAAAGCACCATCAAGTTTATGGTTGAAAACAAAGCAAGAGACCATCAGATGTGGTTTGCCATTGTCTGCCTCTACATACTAATCCTGGACTACTTGGTGGGTCTCCCATCCAAATACTAACCAGGGCCTATCCTGCTTAGTTTTAAGATCTGATAAGATCTTGCTAGCCTGGGCTGTACAGGTCAGGGCCTCTAGATGATATGCAGGGAAATAAGCTTACTAAATTGCAAATTTAAAGGCAAAGTATAAACCAGATTTTCTCCCCTCTAGATGATATGCAGGGGGGGAAATTGGTTTCTGCTGCACCTTTTAATTTGCAATTTAGTACATTTTGCATTTCATGACATGTAGATCAATACTATCTCCTGTTAATGTTGGAGCTCAAGCTGGTATTAAATGTGTATTAGCAGGCTAGTGAAAATGAGTCAACAGCTCTAGGCCTGTGATAAAAGATGATAGCTCAGAAAGTTAACATTCAGAGATGGTTGGCACTAATGCACTGACAGAGCAGTCCTAAACAAGGATGCAGCCTTCTAAGGCCATTGATTCCAGTGGAGTAAGGAAAGTATAACTTTGCTTAGGATAGCACTGTAAGGAAAGTATAACTTTGCTTAGGATAGGGATCTGCTATCCAATTATTCTTTTGATATAAAATATAGATAGTAAAGTTAAAATATTTTATATTTGAAAACAAGAGGGAAATAAATTTCCAATACTGATGTCTACTCAAAAATACTTTTTGTTAAGTAAGTGTATATAACATTGCAGTGATAAAGACGGGAAACTATTTCAACCCTGGATACTAATTCTACATTTAATGGGGGATAAATTATATATGTACAATAAATACAATGGCATATGCAATGTCTTGTAGAATATTCAAGTGAATCCTCCACAATATTACCCTCCCCCCTTCTTTGTTTTTGGTCCAGGCACTTTCCCATATAGAAAAATAAAGGTAATTTCCAACCACCACCCCATTTCTGCAAAAATGATGGCACACACATAAATTGGATTTAATTGGTTTCATTATTGAATAGCTAATCACCTCTTTATTAGAACTTCCCTGTCTAAAATGTCAAGACAGTGTGTGACTGCAGTCAAAAAGGCCAACACTTTGCTGGGGGTTATCAGGAAGAGAACTGAAAACAAATCAGCCAGTATCATAATGCCACTGTATAAATCAATGGTGTGACCTCATTTGGAATACTGTGCACAGTTCTGGTCACCACACCTCAAAAAAGATATTATACCATTGGAAAAAGTATAGAAAAGGGCCACTAGAATGATAAAAGGGTTGGAACACTTTCCCTATGAAAAAAGGTTGAAGTGCTTGGGGCTCTTTAGCTTGGAGAAATGACGGCTGAGGGGTGACATGATCGAGGTTTATAAGATTATGCATGGGACAGAGCAGGTAGAGAAAGAGGAACTTTTCTCCCTTTCTCTCTATACAAGAACTCATGGGCACTCCATGAAATTGCTGAGCAGTTGGGTTAGAACAGATAAAAGGAAGTACTTCTTCACCCAAAGAGTGATCAACACATGAAATTCACTGCCACAGGAGGTGGTGGCGGCTACAAGCATGGATGGCTTCAAGAGGGAATTAGATAAACATATGGAGCAGAGGTCCATTAGTGGCTATTAGCCACAAGGTTTAGATAGGAACTCTCAAAATGAGGCAAGTGATGCACTGTATTCTTGGTGCTTGGGGGAGGGGCAATAGTGGGAGGACTTCTAGTGTCCTGGCCCCACTGGTGGACCTCCTGATGGCACCTGGTACTTTTGGCCACTGTGTGACAGAGTGTTGGACTGGATGGGCCATTGGCCTGATCCAACATTGGCTTCTCTTGTGTTCTTATGTTCATTAATATGGTATCTTACATAAAGATTTGTTAAAGAGATGACAGTGTTATGAGAAATCTCAGCCTGGAGTAATGTTTTATCCATTCCTTGCCTTTCCTAGCCTGCATACCAATGATATGCTGAAAAAAGCCATTTTCTACTATCCTTCCAGCCCATGTTGGTCAACACTGAGGTTTTAAATGGTGAGAAAGTCTTAGCCTTAACCCCTCTGTCTGGTCAGCCATGAAGGGCTGGTTCAAGAAATCTTTACAACGTAAGATGCCTCAGGATGCTTGGAAAAATCCTTCAAACACAAGCCTTTTCTGTTGTAGCCTAACTATATAGGGGCTAACAATCCTAAAACCAAGGCTATTTAATCCTAACCCCTTCAAAAGCCAGCAGTATGAAGCGGGGGGGGGGGAAACTATTTTCCCATATAATCTGAGAATTCCTTCTTAGGCCCAAAACAATCACTTTAACTCCACATTGCCAACTAGGGATGGGCACAAACTGCATTTTCGCAGTTTGGTTTGGTTCATAGTTTGTGGCTGAACCACAAACCAAAACACGAACCTACATGAATGGATATGTTGACTGGCGAACTGAAGCATTTGCATAGATTCCTGAACCATTTAAAGTGTAACAGCCTGCTTTCTGCTCCTCAAGAAAGCAGCAGGGAACAGAAAGCATTTAAAGCTCTGAGCCATTTAAACCCTATGGTTCTACTTCCCATCACTTCAAAATGGTGGGGTGCAATACGTGTGGGTTAAATGACTCCATTTAATCCTATGGTTCTGCTCACCCCTTGAAGGGGTGGGGAGCAGATTGGGATCCAACTGCTCAGCTGTTAGATTTAAATGGCTCTCAGCCATTTAACTCTCCATTTTTGTTCCCCACCACTTCAAAGCAGGGGGAGCAAAACAAAAGGGTTAAATATGCATGATAAAGTGGGATCTAGACCATAAATGGTTATGGTTTAATACATTTGCTAGATTTTAAGATCCCTCCAGATTCTCTCTTTTTGCTGGAACAGCCTTACATGGCTTTCCACTGGGAACTGGGAAGGAGAGGAAGGAGAGGAAGCTAACATATTTTTGGTACAAGCTATTATATCATTATCTGGTGGGTTTTTTTAAAATTATTGCTAAATGTTAAAGACTTCTATCATTATGCTCAGTATCTCCCTGCCCCCCTAACACTGAAGAATCTTGAGATATTACACTAGCAAAAGCAAAAGGCCTCATAAAATTCAGCAGCTGTTTATATCTGTTTACATTCTTTGTCCTGATCCCAGAACATTTCAGTTTGCTATCTATCTAGCTGACTGGTAGATAGATAATGTCTCTTTCAGCATAATGATGGCTGCTAAGTATAAGCAGATCACATCCTTTTAATGCAGCAAAGAGCTGTACAGAGTTTAAAAACTAACAAAAGTTCAGCTGCAGTTCTGTTTCTGTATCATCATTATCATCATCATCATCATCATTATTATTTTTCTCACCTCCTGGTTTTATAAGGAAAGCTTTATGCATTAAAGTAAAACTGCCATTCCCTGCCTAGTAAGCCAATGTTTTTATGCAAATGCACTTTTTCATGGCCCACATACCTAGTGGCATGAGTTTTCCACTTCTTTAATACTCTGCTTGGCTTTACCACCTTAATTAAGATCTAAATTGTCCCTAGGCATGCTTGAGTACCTTCCAGTGCAGCTCCCCATACTCCTCGCTGGTTGTGTGCAGGACGAGCCATTTGGATTGGATCAATTTTTATATGCCCATATTGCATGATTATGATGCTTTCTTACAATTACAATGTTTTTTTCTCAATAGTTGCCTCCCCCACTAATTTGCTCCTACTTTCAATTTTAAAAGGCACATAGCTGAAAGAAAACCTACATTTGAACCGAGATTTACTAGTTATATATCTCTGAGTGCTTTCAGGATGACATGCTTTTGTTCATTTTGGAAAGCATTGTTTGGTTGTCAACCACTGTCCAAACAACTTGGCTTGACCTGTTTTATTTGATTGACTCCATTAAACCATTAAACTGTTTCTAACATTAGGTGATATTCCTCATGTCATGACAGAAATCATAAACACTAAGCCGCTCAATATCTATAGATAGTGATTCTGTAAAATAAGCAGCTAACTGCACAGACACAAAGCCACTCAACATAAACATAAACTTCAACAAGGACTACTGTCGTTCCAATCAGGTTCTTGCTACGAGTCTGATCACATAAGGATGCCAGCCTCCAGGTGGGACTTGGAGGAATTACAGCTCATCTCCAGAATACAGAGATTAGTTCCCCTGGAGAAAACGGATACTTTGGAGGCTGGACTCTATGGCACTATATCCTACCGAGTCCCTGTCTTCTCCAGACTTCATTCCCAAATCTCCAGGAGTTTCCCAACCTGAATCTGGCTATCATACCCCCTTATCACCTGCAAGTGACCGGGGGGACCTGGCAACCCTGTAGGAGTTGAGCAAAGTAAGTTCACTAGGTAATCATGTTTGTGTTGAAGTTTACAGCATGCCTGATTGTCCTTTGACTTCAGGAATTTTTTTGAACAGGTGGCTCATATCACAAAGTATAAAATAATAAACACATAAGCAGAATGCTTAGGAAACAAAATGCATCCATGTACAACCGAGCACTGTAGTTTAACCAGGGCCATTTCCATGTATCCATGGGGCTTGTGCTGCAGAACATATATGAGGCCCCTTTCTCCTTTGGCATAGCCCCTTCCGCTTGCCACCTCCCCTTTGGCTTTACCCTTTCTAAAACACAACAATTCCTTTTTCAGTTTGCTTACTATGGCAAAACTTTGTTGGTCTTAAAGGTGCCCCTGGGCCCAAATTTTGTTCTACTGCTTCAGACCAACATGGTTACCCACCTGGCCAGACCAAATTTTGTTTTCTTGATTTCATGACTGCAACACAGAAAATTGTCACCCTGTGGATGCAGCCATAGAATATGTGCTTGGCTTTCAGTAGAAAAAATGGCTAGTGCATTATTACACTGTGCAGTTAATGTGGAAAAAGAGCTCATGTTGTTCTCCAGATCAGTTTATCAAGTGCAGTTTGTGTAAAATTCCACAGAGGCAAACCAAAACACTTAGAAAAAGAGCCTTTTTTCTCTCATCACTCCTCTTCTAATTCATAACTTCGATTCATAAGACATGTACAACTGATAAATTATTTTCACTACTCTTTATGATAAAGTCAGCTAGTTCTTTGCATATAAACACTTCTGCCATTTTAACTCATTAATCTTTATTTTACTGTTCCCAGTTGTATCAGCAGCAGAGCCTTGCATCTCTATAGGAAAACTGTATTGGGAAACCATATGGGGAATGGTGGAGGAGTTAAGGCTTGGTGTGAATTTTTGTTGTGGCCTTCAGTTGTTCGGTTACCTCTTGCTTTTATGGTCCTTAGTCTGCAGCCATCTGAAACCTGATTCTCTGCCCTTTACTGCAATTTGCAATGGCAAACGGCATTTGCTTCTCTTTAAGGTGCCACTGGACTTTTGTTTTACACTGGACTTTTGTTTTACAAAAGAAACACAATTATTTCAGAACAGATTTAAGTTTTATAAGGAACTGGGCAACTGAGGTTTTAGGGAAACATTTACATATATTATTTCAATGAACAGAAATACATTTTCAAACATTATATTGAAAAAGCATTGAATCCTGTAAACCATGAAGCCAGCAAGTTTATGGAAATGTAGCTGTCCTTGCTCCCCTATAATTCCTGTACTCCCTGAAAAGCTGCTCCTTAAGAGTCAGGAGACCTCCAACCAGCAGCAAAGAATATGACACATAACCACTTGCTTGGTTTATGTCAGAGCTTCTGCAATAAACAAAGTTTCCACTTGGGCTTCAGCTGCATCCTTTTCTGTCCTGAAGGTCTCCTGACCACCAGGAACATGATTTTTTGGAGGTTGGAGGGTAGCAGGAGGAAGGGAAAAGAGGGAAAATCTATTCTTCAAAGTCATAGCATTAATGGTTGTTCGATTAAAGCCCCCCTCCCAAAGTTTAGCCTTAACACAAAAATCCGCAGACGTATTTCATACAACTCAATGGTGGCACCAAAACTTCAGAACTTCTTCCCCAGGGGGATTCATCTGTCTCCCTCTATTGTTGACTTCCATCAATGGATGAGGACTTTTTTGTTCAGTTTGGTGTTCCAAAACTAATTGTTATTGTCTTTCCTCCCTGATAAGCTGGTTATGTATTTGTATATTTTTATTGAATGTACTCTATTTTAAATGCTGTTTTAATGTTGAAATGTTTTGGTGTTTTGCTGTTCAGTGCCTTGAGGATCCTATTTGGGTGGAAAGGTAGTACAGAAATGTCTAAATAAGTAAATAAATATTTATAGTGAATAGATTTTTCTCATGTAGGTTGAGTGTGTGGAACTAACCACATGAAATTCTAACATCTTGCCTAATATCTGTTCTCCACATCTGAAAAATCCTCAAAATAGTGTTGAAGTACAGTGGCTTCACAGGTCATCATCTAAACCAGAGTTTAAACAGTTATAAGATCCATTAAAACAATATCTGCTTAGAACAGATTCAATATCTATATGGCTGATGAATTTGCATGTATATGTGTGTGTATACATATGCTTGTGCATAAACACATACAACAAACTGTTAAAAGAACTCATAGCACAGACGTTATATGCAATAAAAATCCACAGTTACAAAATACATTCTGCAATTCCTTTGATATTAGGCAGCCTACCTAACTAAGCCAAGCTGTTTTTCCTCAGGTTTTAATGAACTGGAAGATTTCCAGTTAACTAAATTAGAATGGACTAGAAGTACAGAACACCAAGAAAGTTTTCTGGAGTCCATTGTTATATCATGTGAACATGATGATGCCTGAGAAACATAAAAGCTGCTGGTTAAACAGATGGGGGGCAGTAAATGTATATTGATAGCAGCTCATGGGCTATAGACACAATATTTGCATCTGCTTTTCAGGCAGGACTAATATGAGCCATTAATCAAAACTTTCAGATGACTTCCTTGTACTGATGGGTAGCATTAGTGAGAAACCTAAGAACCTACATGACTGTACACCAGACCCTAATAAGGTGAAGAGTATGCTTCAAAAACTGACTAAAGATGAATGGCTGAAGAGCTTTTTTATATATATAAACACCCTCCTCTTTGTACCTCAGCCCTTGTAATAAGTAACAGCTGTTCAAACCAGTCATCAAAAACAGTTCACTAGCTCACTTTTAACAATGCCAAGACACAGCTGTAATTGAAAGAGAGATGGATGGTTTGTGCTGAAGAAGATGGAAATTCACCAGCAGTTATGATGTTGAAATTATTCTTTTTTCAAAAAGGAACTGATGAATAAGAACAAGTCTGCTGACAAAAAAGCAAAATATAACAAACTGTGACATTCATGAAAATACTAGTCTCTTTCTCTCATCTGTCTGTCTGTCTGTCTGTCTGTCTGTCTGTCTATCTATCTATCTATCTATCTATCACTGCTCATATGGCTATCACTTTAAGCAGAAATTAGAACCAAAAATATTTTAAAACACCTTACTCAGTATTATTTCTCTTATATTTGATTATTGCACATATAGATTTTGCCACTGCAAGGGAGTTATTACTCTCAATCAATTGATGATTATGACTATATAAATCCACATGTAATTATAAAGAGACCATAATTTCACATAAAAATCCTACTCTAAGAAAGTGTTTCTCATTAAGCAGATTAGGTAAGGATCTTTCATACAATCATTTTTTGGGGGGGGGATGATCCTCATCAATAAGTCCTACAACATTTCATCATCACGCCAGTTGGCAAAAGTGCTTTCTGAGCATGGGGACTGCAGAAGGTTACACTTGTAATCCCCTGGTTCACATAATGAATTTTCTACATTACATTTGTGTGTGTCTGAAGAAATATATGTTCTTTTAAAGTTTTTTTGAAAATGTTAGATAACAAAATATAGATGTTTCAAATGACAAGACCATCACATGAAAATTGGGATCATATGGTTAAAAAAAAGGTCACTCTTCATAAAGTAGCAGTAATCACAGACAAGAAGTAAATCATATGCTTTATTTGTTTATAACAGATTGCAGAGTTCAGGTCACACCTAAAGGCATGCTATGGCATTAAAAAGCCCATTTGGTCATTTTAGTATGGAGAACTTCATTTATTTATATTTTAATGTTGAGATGGTGATTTTGGAGTATTAATACGCCATATTTCCATAAAATCTATGCAAAAAGCAGTTTACAGCAATAACAAAAAATAATCCAAACTGTTAAATAAAATTAAAAACATTAGAAAAGTAATCCGCAATTTGAAAATAGGAGTAAAATTCTCATTAAAAGTGTGTGTGTGTGTGTGTGTGTGTGTGTGTGTGTTTGTGTTTCTATGGTAACCTGTCTTGGGCCCTGAGTTGCTCAGGAGAAAGGTGAGCATATAAATAAATCCATGACTCAGGGCAATGGAGGGGTGTCTGGCCCCTGGGCAGCATGGGCAGGAATGGAGGCATTGTACAGTTCAATAAAAGAAGGGGGGGTGTCAAGTACACCAAGTACTCTACTGGCTACACAGCTGGCAATGAACTGTCACAGCACAGAGAAGGAAGATGCCATTCACAAATGCTTTCTCTCTGGCCCACAGCTGGTAAAGCAACAGTCAGTCTCTGTATCTGGATTTGACAAGAGCAGTCCTATCCACAAGCAAATTAATCTAAAAATATTAATTAATCTAAAAGCCAAATAATCTTGCAGTGGCGAAAATGAAAATACAACTCATGCGACTTTACTTTAATGGTGTAATTAATAGAAGTAACAAGGGGGGGGGGCTGTGAGGCTGGCAAGGCTCCTAGCCCCACCACCTATCACTCAGCCTCCAGCAGCTGCCAGCATCCTTCACCACTGCACCCAGGCCAGTAACAACAGCTGGAATCCTCTGCTTCCACTTGGGTCTGCAGAAGCTGCTGGCAACCACTGCCACTGCACTCAGAGCAGCGGCTGTCATCCTTCTCTGCTGCAGCTAGGCCTGCAGTGGCTGTCAGCGATGGTGGCTGGCAACCACTGCAGCCCCAGACACTGCAAAGAAGGACACTGGCTGCTGCTCTAGACCTGGAATGTGTGGAAGGCATCTCATTTCCCCCTTCTCCACTATTTTCTCTTTCCCTTTCCTGAAAGCCCCATAGCCTCTTCTCTTTTTCTGCTCCCTTCTCTCCTTCTAGGCTTGCCAGCTTCCAGGTAGGGTCTGGAGATATCCTGGAATCACATCAGGTTTCCCAGCTGCAGAGATCATTTCACCCATTAGGGTTGCCAGCTCCAGACTGGAAAATTCCTGGAGATTTGGGGGTAGAGCCATGGGAGGGTGAGGTTTGGGGAGGGAAGTAACCTCAGCAGGGTATAATTCCATAGAGTCCACTTTCCAAAGCAGCCATTTTCTTCATGGGAACTGATCTCTGTCATCTGGAGATCAGTTGTGATTCTGGGTGATCTCCAACCCCCACCTGGAAGTTGGCAACCCTAGTTCCCATTACAGTTGCCAGGTCCATCTCTGTCCCCAGCGGGGGATTTGGGGAGTATTCCCGGAGGGGGTGGGGCATCCTCAACATGATGATGTCATGTGGGGACATCCCGGCTCCAAGCCCGCCCCTGCAGGGCCCTCTGGCTGCCCAATGCTGCTCAGAAATTGGGCATCTGGGGCCTTGTCCTGCCTGCTGCAAGTACTTAAAGGGACCCCTTTAAGTGCCCGTGGCAGGAGAGCCCCACCCACCCCTCTCCCTCCTCTCTCTTTAAAGATAGAAGGGAGAGTGGTTGCTGCGGGTGTTGGGGCTTGGGGTAGGGCTTCCTCCAACAGCCAGCTGGCCTGGTGACAGGTAGAGCTCCCCCAAAAGTGGGTAACCCCTGCCAAATCAGGGGAGGGGTCTGGCAACCCTAGTTCCCATAGAGGACATGGCTGCTTTGGAGAGTAGAGTCTATGGCATTATACCCCTCCCTTCCTTCCTCAAACCCCACTGTCTCCAGGTTCCAACCCCCAAATCTCCAGAAATTTCCTAACCTGGATTTAGCAACCCTTCCTACCCAACAGCCAACTTACCTTTATGTGCTGTTCTCTCTCAAGGCCCTCCCCCCAGCAGACTTTCCCTAGGAAAACTGTGACCTAGTTGTGTGGTACCAGCCATTGGGCAAGGCCTACTTGCATGGTAGTAACCCTTGAGGACTTGAGGGGTGGCATCTCATTTTCTTCTGTATCCCCCTCCCCACACTATTTCCTCTTTCCCTCCTGCAAGCAAACCCCATATCCTCTCTTCTTTTTCTGCCTCATGCTCTCTTTCTCAGCCATTCACCAACCAACTAGGATTGCCAGCCTCCAGGTGGGGCCTGGGAATCTCCCGCTTTTACAACTGATCTCCAGCTGACAGAGAACAGCTCCCCAGGAGAAAATGGCTACTTTGGAGGGTGGACTCTATGGCATTGTGTCATGCTGAGGCCCTTCCCCTCCCCAAACCCCACCCTCTCCTGGATCCACATCCAAAGTCTCCAGGTATTTTCCAACCCAGACCTGGCAACCCTACAATCTCATTTTCTTCTTTTTGACTGCCTCCCATCTTCAGCTATATTTCTTATTTATCTACTTCATTTATACTCCACCTTTCTCCACAATGGGGACCAAAGAAGCTTATATTAGTCTCCTCTCCTCTTTTTTATCTGCACAACAATCTTATGAGGTAGGTTAGACTGAAAGTGTGTGACTTGTCCAAATTCATCCAGTGGATTCCACAGCAATATGGGAATTTGAACATGGGTCTCCCATGACAGTATTTGCTCATATTACTGGCAAGATATCATTCTGTCATGGGAACAAGTGTCAGATCATTCTGATCTAGTATGACAGCTAGGAAAGGTCATGTGTCAGGATTGCATCAGATTTTCTACATGACTCAGCTATCCTAGCACTGTAACCTGATTGGTTGATGTAAATATATATTGGAGAGTGTTATGTGCTCTTTGCTCTCTCTGAGTGCACACTTGTCTGCGCAGCACTCTGTCCATTTTTTCCCAGAGATTGCTGCTGAAAGTCTGTGTAAATATTCCAGTTGTCCAGTTGTAAATAAATGTAAATACTCTGTATATAAGAAACAGAGTCACTCTGCTATTTTTGCGGTGCCAACATACCGTCATCCCAGACCCTACCCTGAAGCTCTAATTGCTACACCACACTGGCTTTCACAGGGTGGCTGTTGTTGAACAATAGCAGGCAGCCAGGCCTAGTTCAGCCATGCAAGTTGGGTGGTATCAAACTACCCAGAGATTGGTTCCAGGCCTAGGATTTCCAACCTCCAGGTGGGACCTGGAGATCCCCCAGAATTCCAACTGATCTTGAGATGCAAAGTTCTGTCCCCCTGGAGAAAATGGCTGCTTTGGAAGGTTGACTCCCTCCCCAAACCCTGCTGTCTTCAGACTCAGTTAGGGCTGCCAGGTTCCCCAGATGGGTGGGGATTTCCCTGCCCAAAGGACTGTTTACCCACCAGCCCAGAACCGGCTGCCAGGGGGAACTCCACCCACAAAGTGCCAGCATTGTGGCAACATGCCCCGGCATGATGACATCACCCAGAGGTGATGTGGCACATTGCTGGGGCACATTGCGTGGGATGCTCTAGCATTTGAGGGGAAATGCTATGGTTTCCCCTCAAATGTCAGTGTCCCACCCCCCCCAACGTGCTCAACGCAATGATGTCACTTCTGGGTGATGTCATTGCAACACATGCTCTTTGTGCGTGCACTGAAGAAACCTCGGGAACAAGCTGGGACACACACTCACACTGTAAGCCAGGTAAGACCAGGCAGCCCTAAACTCCACCAGAAAATCTCCAGGAATTTCCCAGCTTGGAGCTGGCAACCCTAGCCAGGCCTGGCCCTGATGAGTCTTTTGTCAAAGGACAAAATAGGCCTGGAAAGGGTCCTGCCCCTCCCCCTGCCTTTTACTGACAGAGAAGCTTGGAATGCTGTGTTTGCCTAGCAACAGCCACTGAAGGAATCTGTTGCTTAAAGCTACAGGAGCTTCTTTTATCATTTGTGGATTTTTTAAGCTGTTGGGCACGTTTTTAAATTTCACATTTTCTGGTAAGCCTAGAGTCCTTTTTAGGCTTGTAGAAAGATCTCTCTTGCCACTTCACAGCTCCAGACACCATATCTAAGTATCCAAAGATATCCCAACTTTGCTATTAGAATATAAGACAAGTGGGTACTCGCAAGAAACTTGTTGGAGTGGCTATCCCAGTCCCCCCACCTCTGCTTCTTCTCCTCTCCCCCTACTTCTCTCACACTCTTTCTCCTTCCTGCCACTTCTTTTCTTATTCTCTCTCTCTCCCCTCCATGCCTGTCACTTCCTTTCTGCCCCACTCCATCACTCTTTCTGCCCTGGTCACTCTCCCAGCCTCCCACCTACTTCCTTCCTCCACAGCAGCAGTGGCAGCAGCTGCTTTCCAGGAATTACAATGGATTGCCCAAATACAGAGATCAGTTCCTCTTAGGGTTGCCAGCTCCATGTTGGGACATTCCTGGAGATTTGGCGGTGGAGCCTTGGGAGGATGAGATTTGAGCTTGGAAGTGAGCTCAGCAGGGCATAATACCATAAACTCCACCCTTCAAAGCATCCATTTTCTCAGAGGGAACTGATCTCTGTCACCTGGAATTCAGCTGTAATTTCATGAGATCTCCAGCTGTCACCTGGAGGTTGGCAACAGTAGTTCCCCTGGATGAAATGATGCTTTGGGGAGTGGAGTCTATGTCATTATATCTGTCTGTCTGAAGTCACTCCCTGCCTCAGTCCCCACCATCCCCATGCTCCACCCCTCAAATGTCCAGGATTTTCCCAACCTGGAGTTGGTATCCCTATCCCCTACCCACTTAACAGCCAACCTACCTTTAGCTGCCCCTCTGTCTTCAGCTTCTACTGAGGTAAACTATGGTCTTTCTCCACAGTGGGGACTAAAGCAGTTTACATTATTCTCTCCTCCTTTTTATCCACATACCAACCCTATGAGGTAGGTATGTGACTGGTCCAAAATCACCCAGTGAGCTTCCACAGCAAGATGGGGACCTAAACCTGGGTCTTGCAAGCCCTACTCTGAAGCTCTGACCATTATACTGCATTAACTTTCATAGGGTGGCTGCTATTGAAAAATAGCAAGCAGCCAGGCTTAGCTGAATCATGCAAATCAGGTGGTCTCAAGTCACTCAGAGGGTGCTGCTAGGTCTAGGTTTGCCAGCCTCCAGATGGGACCTGGAGATCCCCCAGAATTACAACTGAACTGAAGATAACAGAGATCTGTCCCCCTGGAGAAAATGGGTGGACTCTGTGGCATTATATCCAGCTGAGGCCTCTTCCCTCCCCAAAGTCTGCACTCCTCAGACTTCACCACAGAATCTCCAGGAATTTCCCAATCTGGAGCAGGCAATGCTAGTCCCATAGAGGCCTGGCTCTAAACCCTCTACTATTTAGCCATTCATAGGTTGCAGTCACGTGCACAAGATAATATGGGCGGGAGGCTATTTCCTCCAGTTGGCCTGCAGTTGCTTGATCACACAGTCTCTTGAGTCAGGGGTTGTTGTTGTTGTTTGCCATTTGTTTCCAAGGCACTTAAACGGGGGATTGATGATTCGCACCTCTGCCCTGAGGGCTCCCTATGTAGTGTGCAATGATGTGCATACTGAGAAGGGGAGGAACAACACCATGAGAGCATGCTGGAGCGATCAGACAGGAAAGTCTGCCCGTGGCAACCCGTTTGCTACTGGACTTTCCCTGGTGCCTGTTTACTCCACTTCTGCAGCACAGCAACACAGGTTGCTGCTGGCTGCGGAACACTTCCCAGATGTTTGTGTCTGATCACGCACCTTAAATCCGCCCAGCATTCATGCCTATGTCAGGGCTAATTGTGCGTATGATTGCAGCCATACTGCAGGAGAAATCCTCCCCGGTCCCAGATCTAGTCCTGATTTTGCTTCCTGCCCTCTCTGTCTGTCTCTGCATCTCTCTATTACCCAGTCTATCAGTGTTGAAGCAACAGGGCCTAGAGTAGATCCCTGTGGCAGCTATTTCAACAGGTACGGGGGGGGGGGAATTCAACCCTCCCTGAGGTTTGTGGGTTTTTTTAAAAGACTTTTTGGATTTTTCTGCAGTCCTAGGGAGTCCCTTGAGAGTATTTCCTCTATTTGCAGAAATAAGTATCTGCACACAGAGGGAACTATTGAGAATCAGATATATAGATGTAAGTTACATGGATTCTTTTTGATGCTGAAAGGAGGAAAGGGGCTGATGGTTCTTAATAGCATAAGGTGATTTCTTCATTATTTTCCAGGTTGCACCTTTTATGTTCATAGAAAAGGCTGAGAATTACAAATGAAATTGCAATATAATAAATTCTCTGCCGGTTCCGCCCTCGTTGGAGACAGACGTGCGGGAGAACGCTCCGGCGTCTGGGCTTGAACTTTTCAGGGAATTGAGGCAAATAAATAATTAATTTTGCCTTTCTCCCTCCCTGTAGGAGGTGGACGTTTAGGGTGAACCCTGGCAAGGTTTCCTGGATGCCTTCATGCCCTGTGCCAAACCTGAGAAGATAGACTGCCAGTAAACAACTGACAGGAAAAACAAAGTGCGGAACTACGTGGAGCCTACAAATAAAAAGGACCGAGATGACTGGAAAAGAAAACTAAAAGCTGAGTATAACATATAAATAAATAACCTTCCCACTTTGGTTTCTTTATACTTGCCTAGCCTAATTGTGGATGTGAATATGGCGCGCTACCCCACAGATTTATTTGGCTGTTCGGGGAAACTGGCGGGGTGGGGCGCACAAAAAGAAACTCCGCTGCACTAACCGTATTTCTGGCTTTCTCTTTATTTTTCTCGCCCTGGGTCTGGAGCTTGCCGAGTGGCGTAGTTTTGGGTCTATGAGGAGGAGGCGTGGGGTGTAGAGGAGAGTGTCATCTGTGCAGAAGCAAGCACCAATGAGTCAGCAATTCAGACGGAGGTGACGGGGAGGCTGCGCAAGCGTGGAGACGACAGGAGGCTGCGCGAGATCAGGAGGCTGCGCGAGATTGACAGAGAGGCCACGAGAGCGTGGAGGCATCGTTGGGAACCGCAAGACTACAAGATCCTGTGAGACCCTGAAAGGCCGCGAGACTACAAGAGACTAGTATATTAACTGAACGGAGAACATAACAACAGCGTGGGGCTTCTGAAGCTAAGAAGCACACATTTAAGAATAACAATAACTCAACAGTGAATATACAATATACATTGTAAGATAAGATATAGAAGTGTTTGAACTGAAAGTAAAGACCCATTGGAGTGATCAATAGCAAAAATAAGAATTGCAACATTTGTCTGGTGACCAAGTGTTAAACATATAGAATTGCCTAAAGTAATAAATATACAATAATAAACCCATAGAATGTCCAGTACTCATAAATAATTAATTAGGATTAAAATATAACTTAACCCCTGTCTGTTATTAAAATACCAGAATAGAAACACATTAAATAACAAACAATAAAAAGTTATCAAAACAGAATAGATAGTAGATAAACAACACCAATAAGAAGGGTAACATAGTAGATGATAAGGTAACAAATAACTTTAGGAGATAATTATTAGATAATTAATTAGTCAACTAACCTACCAATTAATTAATTAATTATTTAATTAACCTAATATATTTAATTAAATTAATATATATATATAGATAGATAGATAGATAAGATAAAGGTAGAAGTACAATATACATTAATTACTTTACGGGTCAATAATTTACCAATTAAACTAATAAATTAAATACTACTTTTAATATTTAGTAATTGGACTAGCCATTAATTAATAGTCAAGAAGGTGTAAAATAAGCTATTTATAAATAAATAAATAAAAAGATTAAAATTCTAAAATATTAAAATATCTATAGTTTAAAAGAAATTTGATATAGTTAAGAGTCACTGGTTTAGGAGCAATATTTGATAGCTAAATAATTTGAGTATCAGTAGATAGTGTGCCACCTAACCGACGTAAAACCCTCCAACTATAAGGGCCATCACAGGTAAGTGGTTGATAATCTAATGGCATCAGGCGCGCCAAGAAAGAATTCCTTACCATCACTATCCCAACTCAGGACAATGAGCCAGCAGAAGACAACAGCAGGCAACCCAAGTCAATCAAATAAGGATGTGAAACAATGATAGATGATGCAGTTGCAGCTGCCATTAAAGCAGTAATGGAAAACACAGTCCTGGTTTTGCTAGAAAAAGTAGAGGAAAGAATTCCAACCTTGATCAAGAAAGAAATTACACCAGTCTATGATAAGATTTATGATAAGATTGATGAATTGGCAAATCATATGAAAGTGGAAGTAGAAGCCATCAAGACTCAAGTAGTGGCCAATAAAAAAGACATAGAAACTCTGAGGATGGGTGGCAGACAGATGCACGACAGAGTGAGAGAACTTGAGTTAGACCTCCAAGAAGTTAAAGCAAAGAACGAAGGATTGGAGAACCCCTTAATTAACCTGGAATTGGACAGAGCAGCGACAATCATCAGATGCCAAAATATTCCAGAAAAGATCGGCACCAGCCTGAGAGAGGAAGTAGCATCAACCTTGGCAGATCAATTAGACCTTGGGACGAAAGAAGAGATGATGAACGAAATAGACTCAATCTATAGGCGTAATACGGTTTTTGCCAAAAAAATTAATGTTCCAAGAGAGGTTCACATAAAGTTCCATAAAAGAGAGACCAGGGAAAAAACCCAGAGAACATCAAAAGAAAATAAAGTTGAAATCCAAGGTGAAGAGATAAGGTTTCTTAAAGAGATACCATGACGGGTGAGAGAAAGAAGACGTAGTTATCAACAGTTGGCGTCAATGTTGCGAGAAAAAGAAATACCGTACAGGTGGAACAACCCGGAAGGAATTCTTTTTGAATACAGAGGTAGAAGGCATAAACTGGATTCAATTTTCAAATTAGAAAATTTCCTCGAGAATTTTGGTGAAGATTTCAACATGGAAAAGGGAGGAGAGGAGGAAGAAGAGGAAGAACATCAACATTCAGAGAAAGAAGAAGAGCAGGAAAAAGGAAAAGGTAAAGAGGGGATGTACCAAAAAAAAGGGAAAAAAGGCGACCAGATTCCACTCCAAATTCTGACAAGGAAACAGGCAAAAAGTAAATCCAAGGAACAGAAACGTGACGATGGCCCTGAATAGTATGGATTTTAAAATACTATCAATAAATGTTAATGGATTAAACAGTCCACAAAAACGGAGACGTATATTCCAACAGGCCAATAAATTTAAAACTGATGTGATTTGTCTACAAGAGTCACACATTAGACAGGATCATATAAAACATTTGCATTGTAAATAGTTAGGATTAATGTTTACTGCGGTGGATGAAAAAGAAAAAAAAAGGGGAGTGGTTATTTATGTAAAAGACCAGTTGTGCCCTCAACACGTATACTCATCTGTAGACGGTAGATAGTATACTCATCTGTAGATAGTAGCCATCACTATCATTAAGGGAGGAATGGAATACCTTATAATAAATATATACGCCCCTAATTTAAAACAGGATAACTTCTATAGAGAGTTGGCTGAGGTTCTTCAACTAAAAAAATCCCATAAAATTTGTATTACTGGAGATTTCAATGCTGTAATGGAAAGAGACCTAGACAGGAAGACTCCAGCTAAAAACAAAAAAAAAGGGCTAGTTTTGCCGAATACTTTCCTTCAAATATTGGAAGAATACGATCTCTTGGACATGTGGAGGGTAAAACACAGGTTAGAACGAGGATATACTTTCTATTTGTTTAGACATAAATCATGGTCTCGTATAGACATGATGTGGACTTATAGATCCATAGCTCTGGAGACAAAAGACATAGACATCATGCCATCGACATTCTCAGACCATAATCCGATGTTATTAACATTAGTAGAGGTTAAAAAAAATAAGAGATGGTCTTTGAATAGGTTTACACTAAAAGACCAAAACTTGGTAAATAATTTGAAAAAAGAAATAAAGATGTTTTTAAAAGAAAATATTCAAGAAGATATCTCCATCAATGTGGTTTGGGATGCCTTCAAGGCCTATATTAGAGGTAGATTTATTAGCCACTCAATTTGGATTAAAAAACAGGAAAATAAGGAATATAATCAATTAGTTAAACAGATTAAATTAGAGGAAGAAAATACAATAAAGAGGGGCGATAGTGGGAGTAGGAAAAGACTGATTTTAGCTCAATATAAACTGAATTTGTTGTTAAACAAAGAAGTAGCCAAAAAAATCGAATGGAATGAAGTCTTTTTTTCTGAAAACGCAAATAAACCCTCTCGATGGTTAGCTTACAAGTTAAAAAAAGAAGAGGCAAAAAAACACATAACCTCAATTAAAAACCATAAAGGGGAAAATAAATATCTATTAGAGGATATAAAAAAGATAGCAGTAGAATATTTTAAAAAGGTATACAAACAAGAGGAGCCAGAGGAACCAGCTAAAATTGAAGAAAAGATAAGGAAATATCTAACCAAAAATAATAAGGGTCCAGGGGAATTTAATGATGAACATCGAAGGATATTAAACGAACCCGTCACTATATGTGAAGTTATTGAGGCTTTTAAAAGACAGAAAAATAACAAAACACCAGGACCAGATGGATTACCCGCTGAGTTCTATCGTATATTTGAAGACCAAATTTCTAATAGATTTAAAGACCTTATTAAGAACATCGGTAGAACTGGAACCATGCCAACATCGTGGACGGGCACGACTATTACGTTAATCCCCAAAGGCTCAGAAAATTTAGACTTAATAGGAAATTATAGGCCAATATCACTATTAAATGCTGACTACAAGATATTCGCAAGCATACTGGCAGAGAGGTTTAAGAAGGTGCTAAGTCAAACTATTAGCAGAGACCAAGTGGGTTTTCTCCCCAAAAGGCAGCTGAGGGAAAACATGAGAACCCTAATTAACACTCTGGAGTATTATGAAATCCATCCTGAGAAAGCGGTAGCACTAATGTTTATGGATGCCGAGAAGGCGTTTGACAACCTTTCCTGGAAATTCTTAATGCTTAAATTGAAAAGTGCAAACCCAGGAGATAATTTCTTGCAAATGATAGAGGCAATTTATAAGACCCAATTTGCCAAGCTGACAATAAATGGAGATCTATCACAGGAATTCAGAATTGAAAAAGGGACCAGGCAGGGGTGTCCCCTCTCCCCACTACTCTTTATTTATGCCTTAGAATCATTATGTGAGCAGGTAAGAAACGAACAGGAAATTATTGGTCTTCAATGTAAGGGCCAAAAATATAAACTCTGTGCTTACATGGATGATCTCATGTTTATTATTGAAAAACCTGAGACCTCATTAAGTAAACTACTAAAGGTAATAGACGAATATGGTCAAGCAGCAGGTCTAAAAATTAATATACAGAAAACCAAAATAATCACTAAAAACTGTAATAAGGAACTAGAAAAAATAATTCAGTCTACCTCGAATATAAGCATTGTAAAGAAGGTAAAATACTTAGGCATTATCTGCTCAAATAAAATTAGCTCTTGGACAATAGATAACTATAAAAGTTGGCTAAAAAAAGTAAGAGGAGATATTAATATATGGAAAAATTTAAATCTATCCTGGTTGGGTAAAATAGCAGCCGTTAAAATGAACATCCTCCCAAAATTCCTATTCCTAGCCCAAACCATCCCCTTATTAGACAATAAAGCCAGTTTCTATGTAGAACTAAACAAAATTATAAACCAATTCATTTGGCATCCTGGAAAACCAAGGATTAAAAAGAAAGTGCTACAAGATAGCAAAGAAAGAGGGGGAGTAGGTCTACCCGCGTGGGAAATATATGGGAATGCTGCTGCTTTAGTATGGGTAAAAGATTGGGCCAAATTGGATAACCCCAGGGTTTTGGCTATAGAAGGTCATGATTTATATATGGGATGGCATGCGTACCTTTGGTATGGTAAACAGAAAATATCAAAATTTTACCTCACATCCCCTTAGAGCAGCGCTGATGAAGAACTGGCTGAACGTTAGAGAGAGATTCTATGAAAAAATACCAAAATGGGTTTCACCCCTTGAAGCCTTCATTAAACCCTCCTTAATGACATCCAACAAAAATATAAAATATGAAATGTTACTAAACAATAAGGACAATTTAAAATCTGAGACCCAAATACGAGAAGAACTGAATATTAACTTAACTTGGTTGGAAATTAACCAATTTAAATCCAGATTTAATGAAGATAAAAAACGAGGTTTTTACAGCAATCTAAATAAATTAGACATGGCTTGGCTAAATAATGATTCTAAATTAATTACAAAATTCTATGAAACAATACTACAAGAGGAAATGAAAGACGAGGAAGTTAAGACGGCGATGATTAAATGGATGGAGGATTTTGGCCATACTGTAGAAATAAACAGATGGTCTAACATATGGAAATCGATTAAATTCCTAAAGACTGTAAGTTACAAAGAAAATATACATAAAATGTTTCACAGGTGGCATTGGTCGCCAGACAAATTAAATAAATGTTTTGGCACAATTTCACATAAATGTTGGGTCTGCGGGAAAGCACGGGGAACACTATACCATATGTGGTGGACCTGCACAGAAATGAAGAAGTTTTGGTCTATGGTTAAGAAACTGATTTTTGAAATTGTGGGCATTGACTTCGAGCCAGAACCAGAAGCCTATTTACTAAATATGTTAACAGATAATTTGTCTATGGTTGATTTGAAACTAATAACGTATATGCTTACGGCGGCTCGTATAACAAGGGCTAAAGTTTGGAAGTCTTCTGCTTTACCGGGAAGAGAAGATGTAGTTGATAAATTAATAGAATGGGCAGAATTAGATAGAATGAGCTACATGTTGAACTCAGAATGTAATATAAACCCTACTTGTATATGGCCCAAGTTTTTCAACTGGTTGAATTAGTGTAAATATTATGACGGTTCACCCTATTTCAATATGAATAATGTTTTTGGTTGTTCAATTTTATACATTGTTAAAAACCTAATAAAAATGGATTAAAAAAAAAATTCTCTGATGAATTGTACTCTTTGGCAGCTCTTTTCCAGGTGATGTAATTAAAAATGCACCATTTTAAGCCACTCAAATAAATTAACTGTGCCCCACGGCTTGATGGCATATCAGGACATGCCTGATAATGAATATCATGGTTTGTCAGCAAATCCACAGCTGTCATTAAAAGGTCAAACATTCAGTGTGATGTTTATGTCAATATCCAAGGAAATTCAAACAGTGGCTGTTATGTAAGACCAGGAAATTTATCCAGTCTACCTTTTAAGGGCCAAAAGTTGAGTAAAATTTAGGAATACTGTTTTCAGATGAGATGTTAGTGTTAGAGACCCTATATTCCTGTTCATCTCACTCCAAGTCCTCAATCACTTCCTCCTCTCTTTATGTGGCTTCTCTCTCTCTCTCTTTATACCTAGTGCTGGAAACATACACTTCCAGGAATCTGCTCTCTTCTTTCATGTCTATTTTTTAAAAACTTGCCTGTTCATGCTGGCCTCCTCAGAATTTTCTCTCATACTACCGTTTTCCTGCAGTATCTTCTCTTGTATGGTTAATCTCTTAGGTTGCAAGCCTGAGGAAAATGCCTCTGGGTCAAACTAGATAAGATTGCTTAGCAATCCATGCCAGTACATTCCTACATTATTTTTTAAAAAATTATGTCTGCAGCCCAGATTAAGAAATTGGCCCATACAGGGAGGGCAGAGGTGGTTTAATCCTTCCACTGCTGCACAGATTAACCTATTGAAGCTGCCCCAAGGATGGTATTGGCCTTAGAAGGCTGAAAGATGGACCAAAGATGGATGCCTGTCCCCTCCCCCCCAGATTAATAGTAACTTTCAGTGGTTGGAATCACATGAGAGTGAAAGGATTAAACCCTCTTGTCTTCTCCACATGTGGCCATGTTTTAAAGTTTGGTTGTCTGATGGTACTTTTCATTTTAAAAAAATGTCAAGAAGGGCCAATGGATCTCCCGATGTTTCATCTAGTTTGTTCCTTTGTTTTGTATTTCTTACAATGTAAGATGCAATAGGTGCCCTAGACATAAGAATGAAAAGGAACATTAAGGGACATGTTTCATGAGCAGTCAGTCCTTCAGGGAATAAGCCAGCAAATCTCCCCTCAGTTATAACTCCAGCAACTGCAGTGACAGGGTGGCTGACAGCCCATCTTCTTCACTCTAGCCTGTACTGATGTAGTCATGATGAGATTCACATTCTACCTAAAAATTGGTCCCTTGATTTCATTTTACACCTGTGGAAATCAAAATAGTCATTCTTTATTTTCACACCACTTTCTGGTTCCTTGGATTGCATTTTTCTGTAAAATGTTTGATTTTTTAAATATTACTTAAGGATTATGTATATATTATAAATATCATGTCAACTGCATACAAAAACCATGCAATGTGTATATGCAACAAATCTACAAAACTAATAGCAAAAAGTAAAGAATTTACAGTACTAATAATAATATAAAGAAAGGAAATAAACATCTGCCTATCCCTAATAATGAGGAGGAGGAGGAGATTAGATTTGTACCCCATCCTTCACTACCTGAAGGAGTCTCAGAGCAGTTTACAATCTCCCTTCCCTTCCCTTCCCCATAACAGACACCCTGTGAGGTAGGTGGGGCTGAGAGAGCTCTTTTGAGGACCTCTCTTGAGAGAACAGCTCTGAGAGAACTTGTGACTGACCCAAGGTCACACCAGCAGCTGCATGTGGAGGAGTGGGAAATCAAACTTGGTTCTCCCAGATTAGAGTCTGTGCTCCTAACCACTGCACCAAATTGGCTCAAACTGTGAGGATAGACACATGATTACAAGGAAAAATTCAGTAATAGACACATGATTACAAGGAGAAATTCAGTAACTGGTTGAGGCTCCAGAGCTGGCATGGAGCGGTGGTTAGAGTTCTGGACTAGGATCTGGAATGACCAGGCTCACATCCCCTCTCTGCCATAGAAGCTCACCAGTTGATCTTGGATCCGTCACAATCTCTCAGCCTAACCTACCTCACAAGATTGTTGTTGTGATTATAAAGAGGAAGAGGGGAGAACAATGTAGAAAGCCGACTTGGTTCCCAATCAGGGAAAAGTGAGACATTTTTTAAAAAAAATTAAAAACTTTAAAATATATTGAGAATAACTGCTCTTGCTTGAGCTTGGAAAACTTCTGTCTTTTATGCAATGCATCAGAAATTGGTTTAAATCCTACCATAACTGCTTTCAAAAGGATTAAGGAAGCTGTATCTTTAAATATGTGGGGCTATGGCTCAGTGATAGAAGAGCTAAGTTTTTATCCCTAGCATCTCCAGTTAAAAAAATCAGGCAATAAGTGATGTGGAAGACTTCTGCTTGAGCCCCTGGAGAGCTGCTACCAGTCAAAGCAGCAGACAACACACTCACCTTAACAGGCCAATGGTCTGACATAATATAAGGCAGCTTCATATGTTCAACATGTATTTGGAGGAATTGGTTTGATCTGATTTAATCCAACAGGCCAGTTGAGATGTCTTGCATGATATTTTAGCTTTCTAGCAAATGTTTGAATAACTATTTTGGAGTTTACTTTATGACGGAAGATATGATCTGATAGACCAATGATCTGACTCAGTATAAGATATCTTCATGTTGTCAACCTGTATTTGAAAAAAAATGTGGTTTTAGTAAATTTGGCTTTTTAACAAATGTTCAAGTACTTCATTCATTCTGAGTATTCCTTAACACATACATACTTTAAAAACACATATCCTAAATTTTAAGGAGATATTTATGAATGCCATTTCTAATGCTTTACTATTAAAACCTCAAGGGAACAAAAAGCACCGAGTATTTAAGAAAGAAATATATTCTTATTTGTACAAGCAGGACAGCAAGAAAAGTGATATAATTCCCTCAGATATATGATCTGTCCTTTCACTTCTACCTGAATGCAAAGAATAAAAAAGCTTCTTAGCAGGATTAACTTAACTTCTCAACTAAATTCCTTAAGAGTATAGTAATGCATGCAGAGGTTTCCAGCCTGCATTATGAGATCACATTTTTCCCCCTCACTTTAAAATTGCCATAAATTATGTGCCAGCACCAAGACTGTTTGCTTTTTCAGTAGTTGTATTCACCTTTAAAGAATGTAAAAAGGTCTATAAAAAGCATTTAACATCATACAGGATGAAATATTCATACATAGATTAGGGGCAAGGGATGCAAATTAGAAATGGCTACTATAACAATTAGTAGTAATTTCCAGCAGGTGATTGCTTGTCACTTTAATTAATTTAAGTACACGCTAAAAACATAGTGTGTGGAAAGTAATGGTTGGAGCAAAGTAATCAATGAAATGTTGAGCATTACCATAATGGGAATCTTATCTAGGGGGCATGCATAAATGCCAGTGGTTGCCACAATTTGCCATGAATATCACCCACATATTCTTAATCAGCCATTTGAGGGGAAACTACAATATGAGACATCATTTTCACAAGGAATCCATTTTATTTTGTAGTTAGAGCACACTAATATTTATTTATAAAGAGCAAGTGACTGCTGCTGTTTGCTTCCTGGGAGGCATGACCCTGGAAGTTAAACACCTAGCACAGAACAATGAGTCACTCACAAACCTTGTTATTATTAATGTGGCAACTTATGACTTTTAAGTCCAATTGACTCGACTTCACCTGTAACCCTCTGCAAGTATAAGCTGCTTATGATAATAAACAGGAGCTGTGGTGTGTGCCTCTCCTGTAGTGCCCTTTGGCTTAGTGGCTCTCCTGTTTATTTATTTACAAATATTGTGTTTTATTATTGTTGTTGTTGTTACTATTGTTACTTTTATTATTTAATTAAGCCACCTTAGATAGACGGGGGGGGGCATGTCACCTTAATGGGGTCCTCCACCCCCAAAGGAGCCATGGGAGTTGAGGGAGGAAGTCCTATGAGGCATGCAGTAGGGAGGGGGCTGAGGGGGCCGGGGGGTAGTGTGCACTGCTAGCATGGATACCTAAGAGTAGGGAAGGGAACTGCAAAGCTTGAGCCCTTGAGATGTACTAACTGCACTACCACCACTACTGGCTTGTAAGAACTGATCCCTCCTACCATGTGTGTTGCTAGCACCTTTGGGCCAGCAGATTTTAGGTCCCCTCTGTCGATGCACCCTCACCACCCTGTTCCACGGACTGGAGTTGATGTTGCCTTCACACAGGATGCTTGCCCCAAGAAGAACTCTGGTGCTGCTGCAGGCAAGGTCGCCACTATGATGAGCACCAGAGATCCCCACCAAACAGCTGATCAGGAGAAAGCTGCTGAAGCTGCTCCTCTGTGAGGTAATGGAAAGTTTCTGGAGGCAACAAGTTTGCACTGCTGCTAGCCAAGAGCATGTGAGCTGTGAAAAGAGCTGAAACAAAGGTCAGCCCAGCAGCAGTCTAGCTAAATAGAGGCAGGTCTGAGGGACAAGCCAGGGCTCCAGGACTGCCCAGAGCCCTCCACCCCTGCTATCCCCATGGCTGAGATTGTCCGGGGGCTGCTGTGGGGCCACGCTTGCCCATATCCACATGCAGCCAGCATACAGCTGGCAGGCAGGCCTTTCCCAGCTCAAAAATTCTTGCCTGGCCCTTAAACAATTTTTAAAAATGAGAATAAGGTGCAGAACTTTGTGTTTTATTGGTTCTTTCCTTTCCTCTTTGACTCTCTGAAATGAGTGAACGATTTTAAGTAAACATTTTGATTGAGGCTGAACATGGTCCTAGAAAAGAGGCACTGAAAGGTTTAAAGTTTATGTAAAGAAAGTTTGCCATATTTGAAGAGAAGACCAACTTTCATATCAACAAATCATCCATAAAACCTTTTCTTTACTTCAAGGTAAAAAAAAATGTAAATAGATCCCTTATATATAGGTTCCAAATACATGCATTACAAGGTTATTTTGAATGTTTGCCGCACATGAAAACATTAAGTAAAATAACATAAAAACCACCAGTTGGAGTGATTTAGAACTTATTTTAAAGGTAATATGTATGAATTGTGAAGTACAAGTACTTTTAACCACATGTACAAAAATATTACAATAGAGGATATTTTCATGCATGTTCCTAATGCTGTATTCAAACATCTATTCAGGATAAGAACAAGCCAGAGAGTTTCGGGCCTCAAATTCTCTTCTTGTTGTATCTAAGACTCGACCTTTTCTTTTAGAACTAAAGGAAGTTTGATGTGATTTTCCAGTTGGTACTTTAACAAATTATCATTTGTTTCTTGCCTACAAATGATGACTCTAAAACAGAGTTGCTTCCACAGAAACATGGTTCTCCACTTCTGTTTCCACACAACATCATCATCTAATTTCCCATATTTCATGCTTTCCTCGTCCTTGGCATGCTGTTCCTCAAATCTGCTTTACTATGATCTTGTAGACAGATAAGTTTATTGTATACAGCCGTTGGCTGTTACAATGTAAAATATATACAGTATAAATTTAAAGTGCTATGATCTTGTAAGAAAGAATGCAATTCCGACATGCCATCTGGATGGTAAAGTTTGCAGTTTCATGTTGGTGCCATTTTCTCTCTGTAATCCCCTCTGCCATTTTCCCCACTGCACCACCAGAGGGCTTTTGAGAGCTTTTAAAAAATCAGTAATTGCTATAGCTCTATAACACCATAGTGCTACAGCCAAAGGATTCTAGGGGTAGGGGGTGGGAATGACAGCACTAGTTACTCCTCCACTTGTGATAAAACATGCTGGCCTTACACTCTCCTACGTCTGTACACCTGAGCATGGGCACAATGCCCTATCCACATATAAAGTGTTTGTGAATAGGCCCCAATCTTGTAATTAGGAATGTTTGACTCTGAATAGTGATGCTCCCTATCAGGGAGACTGAATTTATGCATGTAGTTCAGGAGGAGTGGAACCAGAATGCTTAGTCACAAGTGGCGGTGGAGATGCTTACTACTGTGCATGCCGGCCCTTCCACAACTGTAAACACATGGTTTCAATTTGAGAAATGTACCTGTACTGGCTAGGAAATCCAATCATACAGCATACAGAGAACCCAGAACCCTTTTAAAGCCTTTGACTGCTCCATTACGTATGACACTGAAATCATATGTGCAGGAATCAGATTCCAAATGAAACTACTATGCATGGATGAGAATCTTCCTCCCATGCTATTTTCATAACTGAAAGTGATACAAGGAGCTACTATTTGCTCTGTTGGATAAACATACTGGATATAGTGTAGGTACATTATTTTTATCCCTAAGGGGCCAAGAATGACTTCCTAGAGCTGTTTCAGAGAGGGGAAATAATGCAAGAAAAAGATTAGCCCCCTCATGTTGTGGTCATGTTTGATATCAAGCCCACCCTATGAAATATATGAATTTTAAAAATGCTGGGAATTTCATTCATGAAAATCCCAGGGTTACATGTAGTTGATCCAACAGTGTAATGGTTGATGGAGTACTATGCACAGATTGGCCTCATTCTTTCCATTTCCCTTCCACTGTTTTCTTACTTCTCCTATGGCTGAATTGTGTAACTATAAAAAGGAGACTGCTCAGGTACCTGCATTTACAGCAGATATTTGCAGTGATTTCTTGAGGTTATCAATTGTCTTTGTTTATAGCAATTTGGTGTCTCACACTTACAACAGCTTTTTTGGTTTAGTTATTTCTTTAGTGAATTTCACAGTATGTATCTCTATTCCCAGATGACCTTTACAACAGAGGACAGCTACCATTAATAGCTGTGTGTATGAGACAAGATCAGTTGGTTCAGTTTGCCATATAGAAGTGCTGCAGGGTTGCAGCTTGCAAGATCTTCATCTGGAGATATACTAAACTTCAAAATACTTCGAAGTACCAAGACTTTCAAAAGTTTCCAAGCTGGTAAGGAGACCAGTGTAAAAACACAATTGGATGGATCTGAAGAATCATTTAGTTATTTAAAGCAGTAGGCACCATCTCTGACCAAGAATTTCATCAGAATAGTGACATATCTGTATGGGGAACAAGAGAAAAGCCAAATGGATCATGTCTTAGACTGCTAAAATTGGTTTCATCAAAGAATTGATGGCTATCCAGTCAATCAATCAATCTTTATTTGTTAAGGCACCAAGCCAGCAAATCAGTACCAACATACAAAAAATAGTTTGTTAAAATACAAATATAAAAACCATAGTCTAAAAGATTTGAGGGGTTAAATTATCTTTTCTTTGTGAATACAGTAACAAGCTGCACAGAATTTAGCTACAAGTTTGGTAATGGTCTGGTTATCATCTGACAATATTGGCTTAACATCAACTTTTACCCACAGGGTTTAACGCACCTGATATTACTGGCTATCCAATATTCAATGAATCCTCAGATGAGAAGGATTCCTCATGACTTGAATTTAATTTCCTGTTTCCTGAAAGCAATGTTAGTTGGAGTTGGCTGCTGTGTGCTTACTTAGAAACTAGATTATGTGCATATATTGTGTTTTAATTATACTAATAGCATTCCCAAGTTTATCTCTAATGTATTTGTTAACAATACTTTTGCACTAAATCTAAAAGGTTTTTTTGAAAATTTGTTTTAGTGCAATTCTGCTTGTTTGTAAAACACAGCTTTGAATAGGGATGGTCACGAACCTAAAAAATCCTGAACCAAACCAAGCCAAAGTCCTCAAATGGAACCACTAAGTTTGGTGTCCCCCCTTCCTTCCAGCTGCAGCTCTGGGGGGGTCACCCAGGAAAGGGTTAAATGGCTGGCTTGCAGCTGGCAGCCATTTCAGTCTAACAGTGAAGTGGGTACACCTGTCAGCTGTAAGGCTGAAATGGCTGGTAGCCATTTCACTGGTTGGTTTCATCCCCCCCCCCCTTCAAAACGGGGGGAAGCGAAACTGATCATTGAAATGGCTACCAGCAGACATTTCTTAATTACTTCCCTTTTAAGGGGTGAAGAAGATACACTGTGTCCAGTTTACATGATTTCTCTTTGAAACATATTCCTCTGTTATTCAAATTACTCTCCTTCATTTGCTTCATATCAGTCCAGTCACACAACATGATAATTTGCCGATTTTAAAAAATGCATTCATAATCTATGCCTTGTGAAGTATATATAATTTTGAAACCTTGTTTTCAGCATTTTGACCATTAAGCACATAAGGCAAGAATCTGACCAAGTACCATTATCCTTGTGTCTGTATTTTCTCCTCTTATTCTGGACAACACCAAGATTTTCTATAGAAATGTCTGAAAACTTTAAAGTATATTTCATTATCAGTCTGCATGTGATTTAAAAATTAAAATTCAGAATAATCAAGATTTTATTTGGTGAAAGCTGAGATTGTTCAAGCTTCCTTAAAACTGATATTTTCTTAAACAATGTTACAGCTGACATCAGTTTGAGAGTGGGAAAAGTTTATATTTCTGCCAAGGGCGTTTACTGTAAATTGGCAGTTAGTATCATAAAGCTTAGATTTGCTACTGGCAAACACAAGAAGGTCTAGAAGAGTGAGTAGCGGGAAGCTGGGTACATTTGCTACAGAGAAAAGTATTTTCAGAAAGAAAGCCAATGAGCTATTATGTACACTTTGGTGCATATCAATACAAAATTGCATTAGGAAAAACCAGAAGGAAAGTTCTTGGCCCAGGTTTCAGAAAGAATATAGCCATTTTGTATTGTACTTTCACATCTGGAGGAAAAATAAGTGGTACTTCTGTAGAGTGTAGAATGGTAAATTCTAAAAGGTAATTAATAAAGTAGCTGCCAGAGGAATGGAAAATGGTATGTAATGCACTATTGAATCCATGCAAGTTGGAATGTTTAAAAGTTTCAGAAGGCCAAAACCATGATTTCATGAAATGAAATAGTGAGAAAATGTAACACAGATAAAGTAGACATAAAAATCAATACAACAGGAAGAAATTGTCATGAACCAACTTGCAGGGACATATGGAAGGTAGAAAGGAAGTCCATGCAGAATCTCAAATATACCCAAATGAACACTTCTTTATTTTTATCTCAGATTTAATTTTTAATTCTTCTGGACCTAATGTGCTTAGAAATAGGCTAGCACATGTTTCAGAATGCATGCACACATTGATTTAATTGCTTTAAGGTATAAGTAAGGTTTTCTACAAATATGCATGCACCCAAGAATGAGAGCCAGGAATCAGATAAGTAAAGTTAATTATATGAATGAGGCTACATCTTAGATGTGAATTGCTATACTCTTTAGTGAAGATAAAATAGCCTTTTTGTTATGTCCTGGACACAATTCCTGTACACTTGTATGATTCTTTGATGTGACCAAACATGTAATGGCGCTGGCCATGCGGTCTGACCGCATGGCCTGGAAAAGGTACAAGCTTGAGGTAAAAGAACAATAACACCCAGGCTCCTAAAGATCCACCTATCAGGGGTTTAGCATGTTCAAATGAACCAATGTAATCTCTGGTGGGAAGATTAACCTATCCTGCAGTGTGGGTGTGGATGGGGGCGAGGCTTTTCTGTGCATATAAGCTGACCCCCAGGCCACCTCAGGTAAGCTTGTTCCTGACTTCTAATAAACTCACTCCCCCGGCCTCCAGACTCCAGTACTTTTCACTTTTATTTCTCCTGGGGAACAGAAACAGAAAGGCAGGTGAATCTTCAGTAAAATGAGACTGCCTTAAAAGTTCATGGAGATTTGTGGCTGTGCTGCAATTCACAAACCATGAATCACACAAAATGTGTCACAAACAAAGATTTGTCAGCCGATTCATGCCCATCTTTAATTACCAACTGTAACCCATTCTCACGCCCAATTGGGATGGAATTTTTAGAGAATGTACCCCTTGCTCAAGGGAATTCCAAAAGGGAAAAGGCTATTAACAGGTCATTAACATCTCTTTATTATTTGTCCTGCAGCACTGTACTATGTCATAACAAAAATAACTGTGTATAGATCTATTCCAGAACCCAATTATGTCAACTTCAAATGACTTCACTTTGGTGCATTTCACAGTTTACAGGGGAAAATGCTCAGATAAGTAGTAATTCAGTTTTACCAAGGTTAACTTTTGCTAGAGTTAAAAGCAAAGAAAAGCAAATATTTCAGTCTTGGATCTTTCTAAAATTAGCAACATGATTAGCACTTTGAAATAATTCCTTTGTTACGCAAAGTTGGAATGTTTAAATCCAAATTATATCTCAGTAAATCTCACATGTGGTTCACAACAAACAAACTTTTTAAGGTTCCAATGGGAAGTTTCAAATGCTATCATTGATACTGGAACATGATGAATGCCCAGTTTTTAATTCTCAATTGCTTTGCAAATATCCTAGACTATTGGGAGAGTCATAAAATCAATGTATGCTAAAACTTGTCTTACTTGTACCAGAGGGTATTTAAAATGTATTTGCACTTTTAAAAATCTGCCAGGCTGTGGCCTCCAGATATTTATGCAGTCATTAATTACAAATTAAATATAGAAATACTGCCTGAGCAACTAACTGAGCACACTTTTAAGCAGCTGTTAAAAACCAACCATGCCATAGGTTCTGTTCTATATACTCCTGAACCTCCTTTTGATGCAGTGGTTAAGTGCGCAGACTCTAATCTGGGAGAACCGGGTTTGATTCCCCACTCCTCCACTTGCACCTGCTGGATGACCTTGGGCAAGCCATAGCTCTGTACCAGCTGTTCTCTCAAAGACAGCTTGGGAAAGAGCTCTCTCAGCCCCACCTACCTCACAGGGTGTCTGTTGTGGGGAGGGGAAGGGAAAGGAGTTTGTAAGCCGCTCTGAGACTCCAAGTGAGTGAAGGGTGGGATATAAATCCAATCTCTTCTTCTTCTTCAGACTTGAGAGCACTTTCCACTACTACCAATTGCCAGGGGCAATGCTCCCTCTAAGCTGTGGAGTCTTGTGAGCAAAAATTCTACTTTGTGAGCTACTGGCATTAAAGTTGTGAGCGAATGATTTGGCTACTGCATAAATTAGTTTGCTCTGGAGCTATTCGCCATCCTTCCTGGGCTAAGACAAAAATGTGTGAGCCAGAGGCTAAAAAACTGTGAGCTAGCTCACACTAACTCAGCTTAGAGGGAACATTGGCCAGGGGTTCATTTTAAATCAAGGGAACCTCACCGTGCTGCCCACTCCTCTACAATCTCTCTAAATTGGGAGTGGATTACATTTCTGGGGTCCCAGTTTTGGACCCCCCAAAAATGTCTCTCCAGAGCTCTCTCTGGAAAAGACAGCTGTGGTTACAGAAATCTACTGAATATCTCAGGAACAAGGCAGGGACACCAAACTCAAAGAGAAACTTCACCTGGGCAGACCCACCCCCAAACAGACACTGGAAGCAAACCAAGCATTCCACCTATGCTCTCAGCCCCACCCCCCAAATCTCCAAAGGCACATTACATAGGAACTTAAGAGAAGCCAATGTTGGATCAGGCCAGTGGCCCATCCAGTCCAACACTCTGTCACACAGTGGCCAAAAACACCAGGTGCCCTCAGAAGGTCCAGCAGTGGGGGCAGGAAGCCCTCCCACTGTTGCCCCCCCCCCAAACACCAAGAATACAGAGCATCACTTGCCCCAGACTGAGAGTTCCTATCTATACTTTGCTAATAGCCACTGATGGACTTCTGGTCCATATGTTTATCTAATTCCCTCTTGAAGTCATCCATGCTTGTAGCCATCACCACCTCCTGTGGCAGTGAATTCCACGTGTGAATCACTCTTTGGGTGAAGAAGTACTTCCTTTTATCTGTTCTTTCATTGAGTGCCCACGAGTTCTTGAATTGTGAGAAAGGGAGAAAAGAACTTCTTTCTCTACCTGCTCTATCCCATGCATAATCTTATAAACCTCAATCATGTCACCCCTCAGCCGTCATTTCTCCAAGCTAAAGGGCCCCAAGCACTTCAACCTTTCTTCATAGGGAAAGTGTTCCAACCCTTTTATCATTTTAGTTGCCCTTTTCTGCACTTTTTCCAATGCTATAATATCTTTTTTGAGGTGTGGTGACCAGAACTGTACACAATACTCCAAATGAGGTCGCATCATCAATTTATACAGGGCATTATGATACTGGCTGATTTGTCTTCAATTCCTTTCCTAATAACCCCCAGCATAGTGTTGGCCTTTTTGACTGCAGTCACATACTGTCTTGACATTTTCATTGAGTTATCTACTACGACTCCAAGATCTCTCTCT
The DNA here is from genome assembly GCA_029233225.1 of Lepidodactylus listeri. NCBI lineage: Eukaryota > Metazoa > Chordata > Lepidosauria > Squamata > Gekkonidae > Lepidodactylus > Lepidodactylus listeri. The sequence continues at coordinate 107,066,261 of JARCFY010000001.1, read as the reverse complement.
TGGTCAGTCTCTGCCAGTTCGGACCCCATCAATGTGTACTTATAGTTAGGATTTTTGGCTCCAATGTGCATCACTTTGCACTTGACCACATTAAACCTCATTTGCCACATTGATGCCCACTCGCTCATCCTTGACAGATCCCTTTGGAGTGCCTCACAATCCTCCCTGATTCTCACCACCCTGAACAACTTTGTGTCATCTGCAAATTTAGCCACTTCACTGCTTACTTCCAACTCCAAATCATTAATAAACAAGTTAAAAAGCATCGGACCGAGTACTGATCCCTGCAGTACCCCACTGCTTACCTTCCTCCACTGAGAAAATTGCCCATTTATACTCACTCTCTGTTTCCTCTTAATTAGCCAGCTTTTGATCCACAAAAGGACTTGTCCTTTTATCCCATGACTATTGAGCTTACTTAGGAGCCTTTGATGAGGAACTTTATCAAAAGCTTTCAAGAAGTCAAGGTAAACAACATCTATTGGGTCCCCCTTGTCCACATGTTTGTTTACTCCCTCAAAGAACACTAACAGGTTAGTGAGACAAGATCTTCCCTTACAGAACCCATGCTGAGTCTTCCTCAATAGATTTTGTTCATCAATGTGCCTACTAATTTTTTCCTTAATAACAGTTTCCACCAACTTACCTGGTATCGACGTCAGACTGACTGGCCTGTAATTTCCCGGATGTTCTCTGGAACGCTTTTTAAAGATAGGAGTGACATTCGCTACCTTCCAGTCCTCAGGAATGGAGGCAGATTTTAAGGAAAGATTACATATTTTTGTCAGGAGATCCACAAGTTCACATTTGAGTTCTTTCAGAACTCTCGGATATATGCCTTCCAGGTCCGGTGATTTATTTGTTTTTAAGTTGTCTATTAGTCGTGGGACCTCTTCTCTTGTCACCTCAATCTGACTCAGGTCTTTCAACACCCCTCCCGAAATCAGTGGTTCTGGAGTGGGCAGGGACTTCTCATCTTCCACAGTGAAGACAGAGGCAAAAAATGCATTTAGCCATTTCCCTATCATCCTTCACTACACCTTTTACCCCATGGTCATCCAAGGGCCCCACTGCTTCCCTGGCTGGTTTCCTACTTCTAATGTATTTGAAGAAAGTTTTATTGTTGGTCTTTATGTTTTTTGCGATATGTTCCTCATATTCCCTTTTTGCATGCCTGATCACAGACTTGCATTTTATTTGCCACATCCTGTGTTTCCTTTTATCAGCCTCACTGAGACTAGCTTTCCACCGCTTAAAGGAATCCTCCTTACCTTTTACAGCTTCCATTACTTTGTTTGTTAACCATGCAGGCTTTTTTCTATACCTATTTGTGCCTTTCCTAACCTGCAGTATATATTTTCTCTGAGCCTCTAGGATTGTAATTTTAAATAGTCTCCAAGCTTCCCCAATGGTTTTGACCCTTTCTACTTTTCCTTTCAGTTTTCTTCTCACATATCCCCTCATATCAGAGAAGTTACCCCTTTTAAAGTTAAAAGTGGTTGTGTCAGTCTTTTGGGGCAACTCCCTATTTATACAAATGTTGAACTCAATAACATTATGGTCACTGTTCCCACGTGGTGCAATCACTTTAACATCTCTCACTAGGTCTTGGGCGTTACTTAGGACCAAATCCAGGATTGCCTCTCCCCTGGTCAGTTCTGTAACCATCTGCTCCATAGCACAGTCATTGAGAGTGTCTAGAAACTCAATCTCTTTTTCCCGACTTGAACACATACTGACCCAATCAATGTGTGGGTAGTTAAAGTCACCTATTACAACACAGTTATTTCATCTAGCTGTTATCTTGAATTCATTCATCATTTTATAATCCTCCTCTATCTTTTGATTTGGTGGGCGATAACAAACTCCCAATGTTAAGTTTCTTTTGGGCCCACTAATTCAATCCACAGCATTTCCAGAAGCGAATCCAATTTTCCTACCCTCTCAATCTTACTGGACTGTATACCCTCTCTAACATAAAGAGCCACCCCACCTCCAACTTTCTCCCCCCTATCCTTCTGATATAATTTATAACCAGGAATCACCATATCCCACTGATTTTCCTTATCCCACCAAGTTTCTGAAATACCCACAATGTCTATGTTTTCCCCCAACACCAAGCATTCCAATTCCCCAATTTTACCTCAGACACTTCTAGCATTAGTATATAAACATCTATAGTTTCCCATACATGTTAAGCCCACAACCTTCCTCTTGCTGTCTCAAGACCTTGCCAGGCAGTCCCTATCATTTGCCACAGTCTCAGAGAACAATTCTAATCCTTTTCCTTGTAGGAAAGTAACAGCTACCCCTTCATCTCTTTGAGATGAACCATCCCGAACCAGAGATTTATCATCTCCTGCTGGCTTTTCCCCAATATTCAGTTTAAATACTGCTCTGCCACCTTTTTAATTTTAAGCACCAGCAGCCTGGTTCCCTCCCGGGATAAGTGGAGACCGTCTCTCTTGTACAGCTCCGTCTTGTTCCAAAAAGCATCCCAGTGCCTAACAAACTTGAACCCTTCCTCCCTTCACCATCGCTTCATCCATGCATTGAGACTCCTGATCTGTGCCTGTCTCCCCGGCCTTGCGCATGGAACAGGTAGCACTTCTGAGAAGGCTACCTTGGAGGTCCTGGCCTTGAGTCTCCTGCCTAGCAGCCTAAATTTTTCCTCCAGGACCTCACGACTACATTTCCCCACATCGTTGGTGCCAACATGTACCACGACCACCGGCTCCTCCCCAGCACTATCTACCAGCCTATTTAAAACATGTGTAATGTCCGCTACCTTCGCACCAGGCAGGCAAGTCACCATACAGTCAATATGTGGTTTCGCCACCCAGCTGTCTACCTGCCTAAGGATCGAATCACCAACTACCAAGAGCCCCCTCCCTCCCTGCCCAGGGATGGTTCCTTGTTATGAAAGGATACCCGTTCACCAGCTGTAGAAGAGGTCCCTTCTGAGGGCACATTCCCCTTAGCCACAGCACAGTGCCCTGTTCCCTCTCAACCCTCATGCTCCCTGACAGCAGTGGGGCTGCCAGATACAGAGTGGGACATATCTAACAAGTCCCCAAGAGTCTTCTCCATGTGCCTAACTGACTGTCTCTGCTTCTCCAGGTCAGCCACCTTGGCCTCAAGGGAGCAAACTTGTTCCCTGAGAACCAGGAGCTCATTGCACCAGGCACACACCCAAGACTTCTGCCCAGTGGGCAGATAATCATACATGTGACACACCGTGCAAAACACTGGATAGCCTCCAACCCCCTGCTGGCATTCTGGCTTCATAATTGCTTTAAAGATAATTTAATATAATCCCCTTTTTAAAGACATTCTGAAAGACAGAAAGGCAGTTATGAGAAGACCTCTGACAGGCTCCCCAGAATTACCCCACAACAGCTTGGTGGGCACCCCAGGCCCACCAGACCAGTGGAAATCAGAGGTTTCCATTTAAAGTGATCATGAGGTAGGTGTTGGGTGAGGGAGCCCACCCTGATCTGGCAACGGTGGCCTTTCTCCCACTTAGGCACCAAGGCCACAACCTGCAGGCTGAATCACCCAGAGAGGAGGAGGAATGGAGGGACATGCAAGGGAATAGCAGAAGGCCTGAATCTTACATTGTGAGGACCAGAGAAGTGAAGCCCAGCATTGGGGGAGTTTGATTTTCCGGAAGGCCTACTCATCCACCCTGGCCACGTCCAGGTGGGAGCGGTGGGGCTGAGAGTGTCTCCCAGGTGGGAGAACACCTGCTTGCTCTGAACACTGATGGGAGGGCAAGAGAGGAGACTCATGGCTGTGCAAGAGAGGTCTGACCAGATGGCATCTTTGTGCGACGAGTACACCAGGGGATCAGTGGAGGGAGGCTCAGGGGACTCAGCAAGAAACTCCCACACCACCACCTCTGCCGATTCCTCTGCCATGGCATGCCTGGCAGCCCCATTGCTGCTGATTTCCCACTTCACTACTGACAATCAGTCATGAGGCTTCTCTCTTGCTGGGCTCTTTGAGATAGAGGTGCTGGGCTGTGGCTCCTCCTAATCCTCCTCCTCATTCTACTCTACCCTAGCCTCTTCCACCTGCTGTTCCCTCTGGCAACAGCTGCTGGCCTGAAGCCTCTGCACTTTGCAGAGCTCACTCTTCCACTGCATAAGCTTTGCATTCCAGACAGCAATCCTATCTTTTATCTGTGGTCACTCATACTGGCCAACCTGTACTCCCCTTCCTTGCAGACAGGATGCAACCTGGTGGGGATGGCTACCTGCAACCGCTCTGCCAAGGTCCTGAACCATTTATTTATTTATTTATTTATTTCATACTTATACCCCACCCTCCCTGCGAATGGGCTCAGGGCAGCTTACAAAATGGCACACAATGCCAAACAAAGTAACAGTTTAAAACATTTTAAAATACAACAATAACAGTAAAACATATACAAGTAAAATGCTTGCAGTGATGGTAATGATCAGCATTCAGATGGCTTCCTACCATTACCCTTACCATGGTAGAATAGGCATCCCCTCAGGGCCCAGCTGTAGTGCAGAGGCAAGAGCCCGGTCTAGCCCTCAAATCGGGGGAGGCCTTTCCCCAGGCTGACCATATAGGCACAGGGCACATTGGTGATGGGCTTCAGGACACGCACAGTTTGGGAGAGAGTCATCTAGTTGTTGGCGCTGATGTTGAGCTCCTCTTCCCCATTCAGGGTGGCAATGGAGGAAATGACATCCTGCACTGTGCTCATCTGCTACACAAAACATGCAATCATGGTGTAGGTGGAGTTTCAGAAGGTAGATAAGTCCAAAATGAGTTGGTGTTAAGGCGCATCCCGTTTCCCCTTCCTTCGCACAGCAGACGGGCTGACTCAATGTTATGTGAGAAGTGGGCAGCCAGGCTCCAGCAAGGCCTGCATCTCAAGGGGGGCAGCATCCCAAATGGCCCTGACAGTGCTCTCCACCCCAGAGCATCCTTCACCACCAGGTGAAGCATCTGTGCCTGGCAGATGATGCCCTTGAGGTGCACAGTCTTCACTACTGCTAGAATGTTAGTGCTGGTGTCCATCACCATGTAGCCACAGACAATGTTGCTACCACCCACTCACTACCTCAGGCTGTTCTATATTATGGCAGTGATGTTTTGTCCCATGTGGTCTGCATCCATCCCCTGCACTCAGAGCAGGATGACTTTGTAGCTCAGTGGCAGGACTGTCCCCTCCTGGGGCCTGGGCTGTGCCCCAACAGTCCAAACAGACAGGTCTTCTGGTTGCCATCAATGGGCAATGAGGGAAAGGTAGCCATGCTGCTGGCTGCTCCAGAGGTCTGGCATGAAGTGTACGGTTTTGCGTTGCACTCTGGAAAGCTCAGCCTTGACCATTGCCATTGTGGAGCAGTGCATGGCGGGCAAGACTTGTTGGCTCATTGTCCTCCATGAGGGGACAGAGTACCAGGGCTGATGAAAGGCTGTGTCTCCCACAAGGGAAAAAGGTCGGCCATCCACAGCTATCATCTCACCAACCTTACTTCCTGGGCTAGCCATGTAGCCTTTCTGGATGGCACTGTCAGAGTCCCTGTGGGAATGATCTCTTGGAGGGTGACCTGCCTTGATGTCCCACCAGTCATATCACCCTGAATGCAGGGAGCTTTTCTTGGAGGGGGTCTCCTGCTCCCCCTCCACTTCTCCCTGCTGAGAGGGAGTGGGCCTCTTCTTCTTCCTACTGGCTACCATTCTTTCTCCCAGTGGTAACATACTGGGGTGTACCCTTTGCTGGTGCCTGTACAGGATGGAGGAGGACAGGTGTTGGGGGTTTGAGCTCCTCCTGATGTGGGTGTGGCACACCTGGCACTCTGCCACACACTGGGGAGGACACAGAAATATTTCAAAAGAGTGTGCTGGAAATGATGCCCAAGGACTGAAGAACATTGGAGGAGGGGCAGCTGCTTTCTAGGACTGGACCAGGAAGGGCCATGGAAGGGTGTACTGGAGGCAGAAGCAGCAATGAGGAGTTGTGTGGAAGGGAAGGATGCTTCCCCTCATCTGAACCATTGCTTTCAGAGCTTTTTCCAAAGAGTGTTAGCAAACGCTGGTCTTTGGGCAGTGCAATCAACTCTTTGTCCTCTATGGAGAGCCTCAGGAACAGATCAGGGGAAGAAGGTGCTGAGATCTTTCATGATGCCCTGCTAGGGACAGACTTCAATGGGCTGGCAGGATGGTTTTGGTCCCAGTGGACAAGGACCTGGGGTACATGGAGGTGGAGGATGTTCTCCCCCCACAACAAGCACCCTTTGTATCCACTTTCACCCTCATGGCACAGAGGGATGCATTCATAATCAGGAGGGTTGAGAGGATTCTAATTATGGGTCCTCTCAACATGAGCAGAGAGATGGGTGGCTTAAAGCCCTGAGTCAATGTAACACTCCCAAACTCCAGCAGGGGAGAGGAATCACAATCAAAAAGTTGGTCCTCAGCTGAGGAAGCCACTAGCTAAGCCCCTCTGCTTGGTGTAAGCAGAGAGATGAAGTGACTCAGAACTCTGAGTGCACCTAATATCCCCAAACCCCAGCTGGGGAGAACAGTTCACTATCAAAATGTGGGCATCAGCTTAGGAACCCACTAGCTAAGCCCTCTGCTCTGTGTGAGTGGAGAGACAGGTGGTAGTCTGTCTAGAAATGCAATAATTCACAAACTGCCACAAATCGCCACAAACAGCACCAAAGTTTGTGAAATGTTCGTGCTGGGTGCCCTTTCATGAACATTGCTTCGCATACCACAAACTGTTCAAATTTTGTGATGAACTTTACTGCTGATTTGTGCCAATCCTTATCTATAAATGAAATCTGTCATGATTTAACCATTGCAGGTAGTCAGAAAGGTGTGAAAATACAGCTGTCACTTTAGATTAATGAAATTTCCAAGAATTGAAATCATGACATGAAGCAGGAACAGTCATCAGAAGATGGTGGCGATTAGACTATCTTGGGCAAATAATAAGGACAAATAATAGACACAGCTGTCATGGCAGAGAACCTAAACATATTAAATTATGGTAGGCAATTCTTTGAGCTTCATACTGCAGCTGTTGTAATGCCAAGTAACACTCATATTAATCCAGTGCTTCCTTTTAAAGTAGTGGCCCCTGGGTTAATGTAGTGGGTTCGATCACATTGTGTGATTATCTTTTAAATACAGATAAAGTCATTTTCTGACTTGTATATGCATTTTTCTGACTTGTATATGAATTTGCAAAGAAAGTTTACTTTGCAAAGAGAGATGCTAACTGTAGGTTTAAAATGTGCCCTAAGAGCTGTCCCTAAGCATGATATTCTTGGCTATTTTCATGCTTCAGTTTCTTGTTTCATTGTGTTCCAGCCTGATGACTTGTATTTCAGGCCTTGTGCAAGACAAGACATTTTTCAACAGGATGTCATTAATTGAAGCCTTTGTATCTTCTTTTCAGTCCTTAGATATTTCCATTGGCTCCCATACTTTGAGAAGCCATAATTCTGCTACAATGTTTTCCATTCGAATAAACACAAGGAGGTTTTCGTAGATACTGTTGTTTTGGGGAAAATACCTTGATATCGATCTTGTTCCCACACTAAATAGCTAAACATCTTTATTAACTGGGGCTACTTACAAGTCAGCATGTGTTGCATTTCCTGATGACCCTGCCAATATATTCCAGGAACATTTTTACAGTTTTAGAAATATTAGCATTTTTATGGGTCCCTAACTTGGCTAACATTTTAATAGAATTAATAATTTTGGAAAATTAATTCCCTAGTGTTGTAGTGTTCACCTTGAGGGACCTCTTTCCTTGTCTGTTAAGGAAGTCCTGGATATCTGCTGCACAACTTATTTTCATTTTGAGTTTATTCTAGGCATACAATTAGTCCTTGCAAGGCTTCCCTATTATTTTGAATCGGCTGAGAATACACCTTAGCACACACAATGGTGTTTTTCAGACTGCCTTAAAATTCCACTTGCATTACCCAATGTTACCATCTTTTTTCTTGTGTCCAGACAACTTTGTAAACATCCCAGTGCTGTCCCATTTCTTCCCCATTCTTTTTTAAACTGGTTTCTCCCATACTTTTAATTTTAATTGTGAAATGAATCCACAAGAAAGCCTCTTCCTGGGAATCTGAACGTTTCCCCCTGCCTTGAGGATTGCCACCCAAACCTGCACAGAAAAGGCGGGTTTGAGGGTTTTTTGTGTTTTTTTTAATGCATGCCAGTGGCAAAAAGTTTCACTCCTGGAAGGCGCCATGGTTGAAACAAGCAGTCATTCCCATTGGAGGCACCTTCCTCTTTGCTCTGCCTTGTGTGTGTGTGTGTGTGTGTGTGTGTGTGTGTGGTCTGCTCTCCTCTCTCTGCCTCTCTCTCTCCCTCTCCAGACTGAGAAAGCCTGGAGCTCACTTGCTGTCACCTCCCCACTCCAGGGATCTTGGGGAGGGGGGGGAGTCTTCCTTAAAAACAGCTCCACTTCCTTAAAAAATCATAAGCCTGGGGGGAGATGCCCTGGATCCTGTCCCATTCTTGTTTTACACAATAGTAGATGTACCAGAGTAAGGGGATCTCCAGTTGCAACACACTCCCCATTTAAATATTCCCGCTATTCACCAGATTGTCTCTTGATCCTTTGCACCTTTCTCCCCAGTGGGGGGAAACCTTTTTGTTACATTGGTTTCATGTTTTCAGTTTTAAAATGTCAGGGGCCAAGTGACTGAGCAAATAAATTATCTTTTCTGCTTCAGAGTTGCTTTTTGATAGCCCCCTTTGCACAAAGATAAATGTACTGAAGCCAATCAGGCTACTCTTATGTAAGGCGATCCACCCTGCCCATGTGTTCCAAGGAAGATAGGTGGAGCTTGAAGGCTGCTGAAACTGCTCAGCACCTGTGCAAACCCCCCCCCCCAACAGATGGAACCCTAATGGGAAGTGTTATGTATTGGGGCTGGAACATTCCAGAACTGTTTCTCCCAGAGTCTGGTTGAGCTTGGAGATCTAGAATAATAGCCTACCAGGACTCTGGAGGTGCCCAAAGAGGAATTAATGGCTCTGACAAAAGTCTAACATTGATAGTTGTTCAGGTAGTGGGTGGAGCTGCATGCTATTTAAACAGGGCCATTGCCCTGGGTCTTTGTCTTTGTTCTTGTTGAATCACAAATAAAGCTGAGCTGATCACTAGGCTTGGGGTCTGACCATCCATGGAACCCAGTATTTAATAGGAAGACTGAACCAATCCCACTGATCATCAGAACTGGTCAACACGCATGAAAACATGAAAAGCGGCTGCAGTTCTAAATATGCCAGTGTCCCCTTGCAACTTTGGACTGCAGGAGGAAATCAGTAGTGGTGAATAAACCACCCTTCAAGAAAACTTGTCTATCATTAGTGGTCTCCCACCCCCCTTGGAATACAGCTGAAAGCCACTGTATTATGAATGATTGTCTATTTCATAAACACAAGTGAAAGATCTATAAGATTCACAAGACAGGAAACTTCCATTGGCCCCACCCTCAATTTCTCCCGTATTCTTTCACCTCTCCAATTCCACATACCTAAAGAACTCTCTTGTGAACTTAATTAATTACTACAATCATCGTCCAAAGCCCCACTTCAGGTTTCCCTACCTTCTGAGGTTAAGCAGGTGTTGTCATGAGTGCCTCTGGGGATCTGCCTTCTGTGGATGTAAGTGAGGTGGAGGATCAGCTCCCAGCTCCAGAGGAGCCTCCACCTGAGCCAGATGAGGCTCAAGCAAGCACCTCCCAGGCTTTTGCCCCAGCACCACCAGCAGCTGAGCCACAGCTAAGTGACTTAGCTGTGAGAAGGAAAGAGGCACGCCTGCATAGTCACAGATCACTAAGCCCTGAGTTTTAGTAGGAGCCGGGACCTCACTGCCAGCTGCTAACTAACACAGGAAGTGGCTGGGTATTTAGGCACAGCACAGAGACTACCAACTTGTGCTAGCAACTAGTCTTCTTGGCTAAGTTCTGCACCCATTCGGCTTGTGACTGGACTTGTTTCTGGAACGTCTGGCTTTTGACTCTGGACCTGCTTGACTTCGGCTCTGTTGACTCCTTGGACTGGTTTACTCGTAAGTTTTCCTGCTTTGACCCTGGCTTGGACTGACTCTGCTTCTGGCTCAGTGTTTTGGACTTGGCAATTGGTTCCTGCTTTGGTTTGACCTCGGACTGTCCCAGACTTCTGCTTGACTCCTGGCCTGTTGGCACCTAGCCAGTGACAGGTGGCAACCAAGGGGAGGGCCTTCTTGGTCATGGCCCCCAAACTCTGGAACTCTCTCCCCAAACAGACTCCTCTGGTGGGTAAAAACCCTTGTTTCATCTGGCATTCCTCAACAACCCTTAATTCCAGCCCTATGTTTTAATTGTTTTGATTATGTTTTTATATTGTTATTTTAGCTTGGATTTCATTGTTTTTAATGATGTGTCTTTGCTTGGTTTTAATGGTTTTTACCATGTGTTTTTATTATGTATGTCTTTAATCTGTTAGCCAACAAGATGGCCCTAGTCAGGGCACAAAGGTAGGCTTTTTGTATGCATACATGCAAATAAATAAATAAATAAATAAATATGTGCACTCCTGTTTTGTTTTGGATCATTATCTTTAGGAAGCTGGTCCTGCCTTTGAATGAAGCTGCATATCTATATACTAATAGCGAAGTGCCCACCCCCGTGCGGATCAGGGGGAGGGGGGTTCTACACATGGGGGGCACTCTCCCTGTGTGCAGAAAAATCCTAAATGTTAAAAAAACTTTGGGGGGGATATTTAAATCCCCTCAAAAGTAAAAGCGTTCTCTGCACAGACGCAGAGAACGCTTTGGCTGGGGGGAGGGCTTGGCGGGTGGCGGGCCTTGCCACTGCCACTGTTTTCAGGGGGGAGGGGCTCAGTGCACGGCCACCGCCAATTTCCAGGGGGGGAAGGGAGGGAGGGAGGGGGGAGGGAGGGAGGGAGGAGGTTCGGCGCGCCACTGCTGATTTTTGGGAAGGGAGGGCGGAGGGAGGGAGGAGGCTCGGCGCCGGCCGCTGACACCGATTTTTGGAAAGGGAGGGAGAGGGAGGAGAGGAGGCTCGGCGTGCAGCCGCTGCCATTGCTGATTTTTGAGAAGGGAGGGGGAAGAGGGAGGAGGCTCGGGAGGAGTTTTGGCACACAACTGCCACTGTTTTCGGGGAGGGAGGAGAGCAAGGCTCACCTGCTCCCCCGCGAGTATCCTACTGCCAAAAGCCCATGGGGGGGCGAGCGGCAGGCCCGGCAAGATGTGGAAAATGCCCCATCCCCACAAGTTTCTTGCAGGTCTCCCCTTGTGTTCATTCTAAACCTGTTATTCAGCTAATGTTAGTCTGTTGCTTTCAGTTATTCTTAACATACAAATGCATTTCAATATTACCCGACACCCCCCATCCAGCCTGCCTGTTGGGGAAAGCCACATAGTGGCAAGCCTTGGGATCCCACATGGGTGCAAGCTGCTGCATGGTTCCCTTGCCACATGGTGGTAAGAGCCAGCCCCCAGGCTGGACATGCTGCTGAATAGCTCCACTCACAAGACCCCTTAAGGAAGTCCCCAAAATAGGAGAGGAGGGTGTGCAGGTATGGCCTCTACCCCAAATGGATACTTCCCAATGCCCACACTGTCTGCCCCAAGCTGTAATGCAGATATAAATGGACAATGAAGTAAACTACAGTGTAACCCATAGCAAATATGAACCAAGGGAGGATGGGAGGGAGAGCCAGGACCAACCGAAGAAAGAGGCCCTGCTGCAGCCCAAGTTAAATAGGGAAGGGGCATAAAGGAGACTCCATAGTCCAGGTCAGCCCAGAGCTCTGACCCTCCCTTGCCAGCCCCACCCCTGAGTTCCTCACTGCCAGCCTGAAGCTGGGAAAAACAGCCTCCCTCAACATGCTTCCAGCCCTGTGCCTGCAAGATCCATTCTTCCAATGACAGGGTTTTACTCCCGGCTATGGAGGCTTGTGCTTATGCAAGAAACTCTTGGTGATAGTTGCCTGTGCTAGGAGAAAGTGCAGATAGTTTAATGGATCGACTTGATCCAGACTATTGCTTTAAAGGATCTAATCTGGATTTGGGTCTGTCTTTATAATTCTATTTGATAAAGAACTCAGTGTGATATGGAATACCCCAATCTCGAAAACTAAGCTGGGTTGATACTTGGATGGGAGACCACCAAGGGAGACTGCAGAGGAAGGTAACAGCAAACTACCTCTACTCTATGGTTTCAAGACAAGTGATTAAGTGGAGGTGATTTCCTATGACTTGACCATCACTTGACAGCACTCTACACACGCAAACAAAACAGTTCCACTTGAATGTAATGGCTGTGAGTAATTCAGGTATTTTCTATCAGCATTTTATTGCTAGGTATAATAAAGCATGGATGTGTCATTTCTAGACATATTTAGATGTCAAAGACATGGTGAATGATTACACAAATAATACATGTTTAGAGCTATGAACATATGTGCTTTCTGATTGTTGTTAGGCAATTCAGGCCCCACTGGAAGAAGTGCTACTATCAAATGAAATAATTTTTCCAGTGTTCAGAATTTAGCATTTTGTCTGAAGTAAAATGTAATTACTGATTACCTCCAGCTAGCTTTTCCATTGCACTAAAAACAATGTGTGAAATGTAATTGCACTGCTGATAAGTAGCCCAAGTTTCTTCCCAGATGTGCCATTTCTAACTTTTTAATTTTAGATTTTATTTTTAATTTTTAACCTCTTTAAGTGGCATTGTTTTTGTGCTATAACACCACAGAAGCATGCTTATGTAACCACTTGAAGAAGTGCTATCAAAAGAAATAATTTTTCCGGTGTTCAGAATTTAGCATTTTGTCTGAAGTAAAATTTAATTATTGATCACCTCCATCTAGCTTTTCCATTGCACTAAAAACAAGGAGTGAAATGTAATTGCACTGGTGATTAGCAGCACAAGTTTCTCCCCAGATGTGCCATTTCTAACTTTTTAATTTTAGATTTTATTTTTAATTTTTAACCTCTTCAAGTGGCAATGTTTTTGTGCTATAACACCACAGAAGCATGCTTATGTAACCAATATTTATATATGCGTACAAATTATGAATAACAGCAACATTTTCTTCACCTGTACCCATGGAGCATGACCATAGCATTTTGGAAATGGTTGGGGGGGCATCCCCTCCCTTAACAAACACTCAGTGAAGGCTGTACTTTTCTCTTCACCAGCTGTCAAGCATACAACCTGTGGGTAAAGCTATCTCTCACTCTTCCCAGTATGAACAACTTTTCACTGTTGCTCCTGGTATACATCACCTCACAAAGATTAAAATGTAGCTGTGGCCTGTTTTATCTGGCAAACTACAACTACAGAAACTGTTTGCTTGCCCCTGCTGTGCTGTTTAATCTCCTTGATGAGATGATTTTCTTCTTAACAAGATGGGTTCTTTGCATCCTAATGTCTGAGGCTTGGTTGGAGCTATTACAAGTAGAATGAAGATGGTGTCACTAACACTGTTAAGAGACAAAGGCCCTTTCTGCACTGACAGCTTGCTCAGTAGAATCTGAGAAGTCAAGCCTTAAGGACTGACTTTGCAGTCACACACATTCCCTCTTTACTGATTCCCTCCCCCCCCCCCCCCCCGGTTTATTTATTTGTGTATTCTGTATGCATTCTGCATCGACATGCAGTTAGGGAGGCTGCCTCCAGAAAGCTGAGACCACGAGAAAGAAGGAGAAGCAAGAGAAAACCGCCACCCTCATGCTTCAGTTACTGGGGCATCACCAGCACACAGTCCCCCAGCTGCACAGGAGATCTCAGCAGGATACCCCACCCACCCACTCGTGGCTTTGGGAGGTGGTAGGGGAACGGCGAAGAGTATGGGGCCAGCCATCTTGGAGCAAGCTGGCCTGGCTCTGCATGTAGAAAATTTTAAAAATCAATAAAACTACTGATGAAGGAGGGGAGAGCTGAAGAGGATCCTAGTTGAATATTGCTGGCATTTTCCTCTGATGGGGCATGAAAACACAGAAAATACAACTGTACCTTTAAGAGAAAAGGAAAGGAGGAAGTCATGCTGATGCCGTTAGCATGCACACAAACACACCCCACAGTTCAATAAAAAAAATTCACCAGAGATCAAAGTTTAATGATAAACTCATCCCTGAGTTAAAACAAAAAAGGGGGGGGGGGGGAATCCAAGCCTACACAGACACATTTGGGATCAGGGAATCCCTTAGTAATTTATGGTTATTGATTCATTCTTTTGCTCTCTCTGGCTTTTTTAAAGTTTGCCTGAATGGGAGGATACATCCTCTTTTGTCTTCGGAGAAGGAGGGAAAGAAAACAGAACGGAAATAGGGGCGGGGGGCAATGGACAGAGATCAGTGAAGCCGTATCAAGTAGTCTGCTTATTGTTCACTGCAAATCGGTAGCACAGAGAACAAAAGGTCCAGTGCAAAACCACATCTGGATTACTCAGGGCACTGCCATGGTGACTGCGGAGTCAGTCCTAAATGGCCATAAAACAATACAGAAGGTCCCAAGTAAACTGATGCACCAGGGGAGTGGGAGTGGGAGCAGCATGCAGTTCAGAGGGATATTTCCCTTCCAACATGACTGTAGTAAAACTGTGAGGGAAAAGATGAGTGCAGAATCTCCCAAAATTAAATGTAAGGTTAGGAAAGCTAACCTTTCCTAACTGGGAAGTTTTCATTGGTCCTCATGAAGCCAGACTTGAGCTAGTCACTTCTGATAAAAGTGGAAATACTTGGCAAATATTTGCCCTGCCCCCAGAAAGCCTTCTGAGTTCCCAAAAAAGGGCAATATGGCTAGCAGTCAGGCACAATTAAACGGTATTTTAAAGGTTTTGTCCCTATGAAATCCCCAAACATGTAAAGATGTCTTCATTGTGACTCTTGTGTCTAAAATTTGCCCACCACATAACTGGAGTTCTGGAAGCCACATGTGTATTTCCCACACCACAAAGGTATTTACTAGCTCTAGTGAATCTTACCAATTTTAAATTTAGTTCTGGAATGTTCTACTTAAAATTATTTAAACATGGTTCATCTAAAGAGATAACATAATTAAGAATTGTTGCCATGGCACCATAAAACACAGATTCATATGAATAAACATTCAACAATGGATATTAATCATGGGTTATAGAAATGCCAGAAACTGCTGAAACAAAATCTTTCATTGGCTCACCTCTTTAATAATACTTAACAAATAAATGGAAGCTAAATGTTCAGATCTGTTTTAACAAGGTGAAATGACTACTGTGGTATAAACAACATTTTGTTTCCCATGCACTGGCTCATGCTGTAGTTTCTGGCACATTGCATATGTTACAACCGAAAAACCAAACCACAGTTATAAATCCTCTTTGGGTTTGACATTGTTATAGTCAGAGGCACCAGTGATCGTGCCTGCAGGCCAGTAGTTGCGTACGCTATAGACCAGTTCCTTAGGACTGCAATATTTTACTAGTTCTTCATGTTCTTGATATCCTTCAGCTCCTTCCAGAAATATGGTAGTGCTCAAATTACAATACGTGTAGTAATCTCTTGCAGGAATTGTAGCATGGAAAGTTCTTTTAGTTTTCGTCACAATTTTATTTTGCAGAGGTCGAAAACCTAATGCAATCATAAAAACAACTTTAAAAGCTGGAATAGAGCCAATGGGCCATCTGCTATGAAACCATGCCTCGAGGCAGGATAACACTTGTATGCCTGACAGGTGCCTGCCATAAAAGGACAAAGCAAGGAACAGTTGCTGTGAAGTCCCTGAGCTAACCAGAAGGGAAGCTCAAGGAAGCTATCTGGTCTACATGCATCAAAGCTGAGAGTAAAATGGTTTGTTACATGTAGTTTTGTGACCTTTTGAAAAGCCATGTTCCCCCTTTTTAATGAATGTAGTCATTCAGGCTGCATTTTCAAAGGATAAATTAGTGTGGGACTTTTTAAACCTTCCCGCTTGCCAAACAGATTATTTTCATCCTGCTCATTTTAATTTCCTAATTTGTTTAGTTCTCATATAGTTTTTTTCACTATTTTATGCCATTATACTATTTTTTATTCTATTAATATATCATTTATATGTTTTATGTCATTTTATGACAGTTTTATGCAATTTATATGCAACTGATGCAACAATAAGCATCAATACGGTCAGGAAAAGAATGGACACAGTTTCATCTTGAGGCTTGAACCAAACTAACATTTGTATAAGCACAAGGACTTCCACTCACAAAGCATGCTTTTTTTCCATCACCCTTCCTACAGCAGCAGGCCCAAATGCTCCCTGAAATCCTGTTTCTTACAACTCCATCAAAAACAAAAGTTGGGGGCAGTTTGAACTGCTGTATGACAGGTGGAAGGGAATAAGGGTAGAAGTCCTTGCAGTTGTGGAAATGTTACCCTGAGTATGGAGAAATCTTAAATTATCTGGTTCTAACTGAACCAGAGTTATCATGAAATTACATTTCCTACTGAAAATTACCCCCCTCCAGCTGTTTCTATACCTGCAGTGAAAATATATTCAGGCTTGACAGGTGCCTATTTATGATGGTCAACCCCCCTGGCAATTTTGGCTGCTGCCCTTCACTGCTTTCTGATTAGTGGGCAGAAACAGGCCGGCCAAAGGAGGGGGGGCAGCAGTCACCATTGCTGTGTCATTATGTCACTTCCAGTGCAACCCAGAAGCAGCAGCATCAAACCAGAACAATGCTATAGCACTCAACCCAAAACTCTATGGTTTCCATAGAGCAGGGGTGGGCAGATTGCGGCCCGGGGTTTTTTTGTGGCCCGCCAAGAAGATTTCAGGACTTCAAGAAAATTGAGCCTAAATTCAATTTGCTCTCTTATCCCATCACTGCTGATATTGATACAGCACCTGAGGAGCTTCAGCTTGAACTTATTGACATGCAGTCAGATCACACTGTGAAAGAAATGTTTAATGGTGTGACATTAGTTGACTTTTACAAATCTTTGTCTGCTGAAAAAATTTCCATGTATAAAGAAATTTGCTGGGAAAATGTTCTTTATATTTGGGTCTACATATATTTGTGAGCAAAGTTTTTCTTGCATGAAGATCAACAAGAGTAAATATAGATGCTCTTTGACAGACATTAACTTGCAGGCTGTGATGAAAATCTCAACAAGCAATCTCACTCCTGATTTCAAAAAAATTGTAGAAAAGTGCGATAGGGTACATTTGTCTCATTAAACTGATTCTAAAATTAAATGTGCTTGCAGCAATAGACGATATGAAATTAGCACAATAAATAAATTGAATAAAACTACCACTATTTTATTTAATTGATTTTTATTGATTTTTATGATACTATTTATACCTTTTCTGAAATGCAGAGTTAACTAATGAATGCAATCATTTTAAAAGGTGCGACCCTCCGGTAACCTCCACTCCCACAAAGTGGCTCCCGAGCCAAAACAATTGCCCACCCCTGCCATAGAGTTTTGGGGCAAGTGCTAGAGCATCACCCCAGCACAATGCAGGTACTAGCTCACTGTGAAAGTCCTACAGAGTCAGTCACAACAAGCACCCTTAAAGAAGGGTGATCTTTATTGAGAAAGGTCTGTGGTGGTCATCTACATGTTCTGTGTCAGTAATGGTTAAAAAGATACCCGGCAGGGCAATTATACAGAATTCAAATAGGGTCTCTCAATGGAATGCGACCAATCACATAAATCAGTAAGAAAACACCCAATATACTGGCTGCAGGTTCTCATAAGAAAAAGTGGGAAGATACATCAATAGTTACTAACAAGCTTCCAAGGTCAGTGCTAGGTGGCAAGCGATAACTAAGCAAAGAGTGAAACTAAAGTGAATATTCCAAGAATCCTACATTGTAGGGCAACCCATGCCACCTCCCGGGCAGGGGATGGCAGCATTAGCTGACATTTTGCCCCCCCAAAGCTCCCCCCTCTTCCTCCAGGTTTCATAGGATACAGTTTATGGAAGGCATGGCATAATGCAGGAGCATTAACATGTTCATCAGCAACCCATTCTTTTTCCCCAGGCCCAAAATCCTTCCATTGAACTAAATAATACAGATGACCCCATTTGATCTTAGAGTCCAAAATCTGCAGGATTTCGTAGTGCAGTTCACCATTCTTCATCAGAGGTCTCTACATGTTCAGCCCAGGATCCCATTTCAATAGGCTGAAATGGAAAATGGGGTGCAAAGATTTCAACGATTTGGGCAATGCAAGTTCTACTGTGACTTCATTTATTTTGTGCACTACATCAAACAGCCATATGTATTTCCAGCCCAGCTTGTGACTGGGTTGTAAACCCCGAATGTTCTTAGTAGACAAGTACACAGAGTCTCCAGGTTGAAGGGACCACCCAGGCACCCTTGCCTTATCCACGTTTTTCTTACAGTCTGCTTTAGCTTTGTCTAAAGTCTTTCCAATAAATGGGCAAGAGGCCTGTAAAGATTTCCACCAAGCCTGTGATGCGCCAGTCTGGGAGGAGGTGGATACTAAATGGGGGAGGGGGGCTCCCTCATACCCACATGAGGCCATGAAGGGGGAAATCCCCATGGAAGAGTGGACTGTGTTGTTGTAACTGTACTCTGCAAACGATAGCAACTCCACCAGTTATCCTGCTGATAGTTTGAAAAACAACGCAAAAACTGTTCAACTGTTCAACAACTTGATTAACCCTTTCAGTTTGTCCATCAGTCTCAGGGTAATAAGCACTGCTGAGAGCTTGTTCCACCCCCAGCACTTGTAATAATTCCCACCAAAAGTTGGCAATGAACTGAAATCCATAGTCGGAAATTACCTTCTGTGGAATTGAATGTAATTTAATAATGTTACTCATAAGCACCTTGGCCAAAGCCTTTGTGGTGGGTATCTGCTTGAATGGGATGAAATGAGCTTGCTTGGGAAACAGGTCGACTACTACCCAGATGACAGTTTTTCCCTTGCTAGAAGGTAGATCCATGATGAAATCCATGAAAATCACTTCCGATGGTCAGCTGGGGGTTTCCAATGGCTTTAAAAGACCTGGGGTTTTTCCTGCCTTCCATTTACACATAAGGCAGGTTTGGCAGGACCCCACATACTTAGAAACATCACCCCGCATGCATGGCCACCAGAATTGGTGCTGCAATAAGTAAAAAGTTTTCAAAAGCCCAAAGTAGCTCGATAGCTTAGATTTATGAGCAGTGTGCTTAACCTCCCCCTGCAGAGGGCATGGAACCACCAACCTAGCTCTCTTATACCAGCATTCATTGGGACCCTTTACCACATCAGGTTCCCCCTCTAGTTCAGCATGATCAGAGTCAGTAAAGGCTTGCACACATTTAACCCACCAAGCATTATCGTTTGTTGTGCAGTCATCCCGGCTTTTACTGCAGGTGTCCACTGCCCCTCCCAGCTGGAGTCGATGACCTTATCGCATTGAACATTGAGTCGATGACCTTATCACATAGACTGTCATGTTGTGGGAGGCAGGAGAGCGTGTCTGCTAGGGAATTGGCTTTCCCTGGGAAGTGGTGGAGCGTGAATTGAAACTTGGAAAAGAATTCGGCCCATCTCAGTTGCTTAGCATTAAGAGTTCTGTGAGTTTTTAATGCCTTGAGGTTCTTATGATCAGTCCAAACCTTGAACCAGAGGCGCACACCCTCCAACTAATGGTGCCATGTACTTAATGCTAACCGGATCGCCGCAGCTTCCTTGTCCCATACCACCCAATTATGTTTGGTATTCCAAAATTTCTTAGAAACATAAGCAAGGGGGGTGTAGTTTGTTGTCTGCACCTTCCTGTAGGATCACACACACCCCATGGCTACATCTGAAGCATCAACCTGGACAATGAATTTTTTCCCCTCATCCAGGTGCGCTAGCATGGGCTTCAAAGTGCACATAGTCTTAAGAGCCCCAAATGCCTCCTGACATTCAGGTGTCCATTGAAGCCAGGCCCTGAGTTTAGTTCCTTCTAGACCCTTCTCCTTAGTCTTCTTAGCAAATCTGTGAGGGGTTGGCTGATTTGAGCAAAACTGGTGATGAATGCACGATAGAAATGTGCAAATCCGAAGAAATTCTGGAGTTTTCTACAGGTCCGAGGGGCTTCCCAGTCCAACACAGTAGCCACTTTAGCGAGGTCCATCTGGAAGTGATGTTGTCATACAGCAGCAACAATCACATGCCCTTCCTCACAGTAAGTATTCCCCCCATATCTCACCAATTGCCAGGCCATGCTTGGCAACCCTAAAAGTACTGGACAAATTGAATGGTACATATTCAGAGATTCTTCTAGTTGTACAGGAATTCATGAAGAAAGGCAAACAAGCAAAGTGAACCCCCAGACCCCGTCAAGAAACTGTTCTTGTCTAGTTGTTTCTTGGCCTTTCACAGTTTGGTTCAGGCTTTGGGGCCTAGTCAAGTTACTGAAGGCTCCTCTCTGGGAAATTAATGTCATGCTGGCTGGCTTGCAATTTCCAGAGAAATAAGGGATGAGATGGAGTCACGCACAGGTGCAATTGAGATCATGAGCCTTGGAGCTTCAAGGCCAGAGACCCAGATGGAATTTTGCACTGTCATTCCATTTTATTAGCATAAGGAACCCTGGGCATGAGTTGTTGCTTGATTAAGACACGGTCATGTGTCTTAGCAATATACCTGAACCAAACATGATCAGGCTAGCTGTGGGCAGTCTGGCATAAAGAAAGGCCATTTATTCTAGTTTGGACCTTCCTCCCTTTGGCCCTCCTTCCTTTTTGCCATCTTTTTGACTGTAAACTCAGCCTTGTGCAACTGGAACATCTGCTTCTTGGAATTTGGACTTCAGGGTTCTATCTGGACTCTGTACCTTTAGTATGACTCAGGTAACATCTGATTCAGAGGACTAAAGCCTGAATAAGTATTGTAGAATAGTTATTTTGTTTTATTATTTTCTTCCCTGCTTTGTACTGCTTCTATATTTGCACATTTCTTTTAATAAACTGTATTAATTATACTTCTGTGGTGGTATTTGGATTTGGGGCCTTCAATCTGAACCCAGTACTTTGGCCTATTTTGGTGACAGCTACCAAGTAATTGCTTGTGGAACTCAACTTGCAAGTGAACCTTGCAGGGTTGACTTCTTGATTAACACCCAGTAGGGCTGGAGACTCATTCACTCAGTATCTCAGCTAAGGATTAGTTTAGAGTGGCTGGTGGTAACTAGTTACCCTGGACAGTGAAAAGTCACTCCCCAGTATTGTGTGTTTTGCTCTTGATCATCACCCAAAGGCTTCTTGAGGGACAAAGGGGCTTTGAAAGACCAATACTTGAAAAGAATGGAGTAATCTGTTAATTCATATCATACCCCTTCTAAAACCACTGGGGTCAATTGAGGGAGTAGGCAGAAGGGTCATTGGGCCTGGGCTTCAAGTTCAAAGTGGAGGGGCTTGAATTTAGACTCTTTTGACATTTGATAAGTTTTGCAATTTGTTTTTATGCATGTATTGTTAATTTTTTATTTCTCTTACAGCTAGAACTAAAAGTCTCAAAAGCCTTTAAAACTGGAAGTAATGCAGGCCTCCCTTCACCTAAAAGAACACTACAATCACTGAATTTGGTGCCCAGTTTGCTTGTCCTCTGCCTCAAGGAATCTTCATGACAAGTCACCTTTCTCAGAAGTGTCCCATTGAAACCCATTTAATGCCCAATTTACACCTCTCCTCTGAAGTAGTTTGACTGCTGTCTTTTCCTACAGTCATTTCACGCTGGTTTCAAATTTCACTCCCTGGCTTTGAAGAGTACTAAGCAACAGGATCTGTTTAAAGCAGTATAATGCTAGCTTAACCACAGGAGGGCAATTAATGAATGTAAACAGTAATTTTTAAACTAGAACAAGTATAGTATGAAACTAGAAACAGGAATAGATGGGTTTTTTGAAACTAAAATGATTTCAGCGGGAAAGTCAGATGTAGATTTGACCTAAGAAGCAGATTACTCTGGGGTTGTACACTTTAAGAAGCAACGTGGTTCCAAGGTTGCATAACTTCCACAAAAAAAATATGAAACATTTGTTTTTAAATATCTATTTATTTGCTGGGATGTTCTAACTTCTCAAAAGTGCAAGTTTCAGTACAAATATCAAATTCCATGACTGTCTGCTTCTGTCCTCGGTTTCAGGAACCTACAAAGGAAATTTTGCCATGGGAAGAGCAGTATGTATGGAAAGAGAAAGAACAGCTACATGAATACTGATATGCTCTGCATATGTAGTATGCTGCATGTATGCTAGGTAAGATCAATAACTGTTGTATTCTTATTATTTTACAGCCACAGCTTGCAGAGACTTTGGGATGCAAAAGGCCCTTTCTGATTGGCTAACAAATAAAGACTCTCATTGGTCCTTAAGCCACTCTAGGTAACCAATTGCTGAGCCTCGCTTAGGTCCAATAGGATTATTTGTACATAGTTACATTGTTTGAAGTTATGAGTTGGAAACAGTATAAATTAAGGTGCCGCTCTCATAGAGCTGTCTTTGAGCTGAAGCAATGATTTGAATAAAAGCCTGTTTGTTTGATTAATTGCCTCCTGCTCAATACTTAAAAATAACTCAATTATTTGTAAAATAAAACAAAAGTCTATGGTGATTGGCTGATAATTCCTCTTCAAACTAATTTGTCATAGGTGATCCCTAGGTCTTCAGAATATATAGAAGATTTTCAGACAGCCTATCTATTCCATTTCAGGAACTGGTTACTAACGGGGTTTTTCCTGTCATTTCAGACAGACCCATTTTAGTAACTGGCTGTTAATGGAATATATGTACCTGTTCATACAATGCCAGTTGTCTCCCATTTGGGAAGCATGCCTGAGGTGTTTTTGATGAAAACTGCTTTTCTCAGGACTTCAATCCCTTCTTCTGGATCTGAATTACTACAGTGGGCTGTGTAAAATGCCCTACAGCACTTCCTCCAGTGACAGGTTTTTCACGCCCCCCCCTCCCCCGGCGCTCAATCTGTCCTCTTTTTAAAAAAAATTCTATTGGGAGCACTATGACACTGAAACAGGATGTCAAATCAGCATCATAGTGCTCCCACTAGAATGTTTTTTAAGAAATCCTCTCAGGGAGATCATCACATGGAGGAAAAGGGCGGGAAAAGAAAGTGGCACAGTTTGAAATGATCACAGCGCTTCAGAGACAGCTCCTTACCAGAAGGGAAATGCTGTGTGAAACAGCTGTCCCTGTACTGGTTTCCTCCATGATGACCCAATAATGGAAACCATGTGGTTTTAAAAGGTAATGTGAAATCGACCATAGTCAATAATCATGGACTGTTTTTCTAATTTATTTATTGGCAGTTTGTGTCCCTACAGACATGTTGGCGTTCAGAATAAATTAGAATAATCTATATGAGCATGAGAGAGTGAAGACAATGTATTATGCTAGTATCGCTGTTTTGGGGCTCATGTGGGGGGGTGTTCATAACACAATACTTGAGAATGGACCCAGATGGTTAGCCATTTGACTTGGGTGGGTTTTAACCCCATCAGTATCAGCCACAGACAAAGTGGCTTTTGCCTTCAGAGGCCTGCCACTAATGCCAAGCCTCTCCCAGCCCTCAGCTTCAAGTATAACATCTCTCCCAATCTACCTTCACTTTCTTAAAGACACAAAAGTGGATCAGTCTCCTTCCATGAATCCTTAAGAAGAAAAAAGCAGTGCCAGATAGGAATGCTTGGTTGGCTACATTTGGTTGTGTTTGTTTGTTGGTAGTGCACTGAAATAGGCTGCAGGAAGCTGTTCTCATTTTTGTGAAAATAGAGTTAACATCAAAGCACGCTAGCTTCATTTGCTAACTTTTGAGCAGCAGGAACCAAGGCTTTGCCATCAGCTGGGCATGGCAAGGCAGGCTGGGATAGCAGTTGTGTCTTTAGTGGGGAGGTGGGGGAGCAGAAATGCTGAAATCAGGACTCGCTGAGACAAACCAGGATTCAGTTGTTGTATACAGACCGAACCCTGATTTCATTAACTAACCACAGCTGAAATAAGCCATGGCATCTGAACGAAGCTTAAGTCTGATGGATTCTGAGGCCCAGTGGCACTTACTGGCAGATGATCTTGGTTTGAGGTTATTCTGGCAGAGAATGGATAGATGGATCACATAATGTATGAGGGGGGAAGTTAAAGCACGGATCAGTATACAACAGGATTTGCTAAGTATTCTAGACACCAACTGAAACAGTAATCTTTTGTTGGTAACCTTTTTTGTGACTGGAGAAGGAACCTAATGCAAAATATCTAGGTAAAGCCTTGACATCTACAAAGTTTATTTAATCCTCTATACCCCTCCCCCCCTCCCCCCACACAGATTTTTTTAACAGAATGTCCATTTTATTTTTTTTTATTAATAACTGGCTTTATGTACAGTTTACCTTATTTAAACTTTCCCAGACGACCTTAAATTTTAGAAATGTCAAAAAAGATTGAGAAAATTCACATGAGTACTAGTGGTCTTTTCTACATAGTTTACCAGTGACATCTTGTGGTCACATCCAGATTTTCAGTGGAAAATCTATCATGAATTGTAGCAGTGTTACAGCTGGAGGGTACTTTTTGGAAAAACAGAAACTTGGAATGGAAAAATGTTGCTGAAAACAGAAGAACCCCAATGAAACAATCTTGTGAAATCTACAGGTCAGCTGAAGCACTTAGATCAGTGTAAAGAAAATTAAATCAACAGGAGTCATGCATGTGGAAGCTGTGGATAAATTGTCTGGAAAGAAGGGCACCTTCTTAATATTGCTTGTCTTCATTTCTTGGCTCTCAACATCAAAGATGTTTTTAAAAAACACCCACAAAGGGATCATTTGTGAGGTGCTTATTGTTCATAGCCTCTACTAACATTTGTCTGCACGTTCTAGACTTTGTTACAATTGACCTCATGCTGACCCTGCAATGACCATAACATATGATAACTTACCCAATTAGGTCCTTCTGCTGAAGCTCTGATATTTAACACAGCTGAGTAGAAATGAACCCATTAATTCTAAAACTTATGAGCACTCTTTTATCCTAGGTTTGAGTAAACAATCCTGTTAAAAGCCCTCAATTTCCTTTCATTTTACTGCATCCAGCTCCAGGTTTAGGAAGCACATGATAAGGAGTCTTGTATTAAAAAATATAAAGCTAAGATTTCATAGGTGCCCTGAGCCTGCTTTGGCAGGGAGAGTGTGGTATAAATCAAATCAATCAATCAATAAATTCTCCAGATGATTTTTTTCCCCTGTTAAAAACCTCATTAAAATACATTGCTATCAATGCTGGCAGATTCTTCATTATAATTCATCCTGAGCTAAAACTATAGGTCACACTTAGGGCTGCCAAGTCCCCTGCTAGGGCGGGGGAAACACTGATTTTTAGTCCTTCCCTCCCGCTTTTCCAAAGTTGGCCACCGGGGGGACAAAATGGCTGCCTTAAAAGGGAAATGTCTGCAGAGAGCCTGCCCTGCAGTAAAAAGCCTCGCCAGACATTTCCCCTTTAAGAAGTCAGCAAGAGAGCTTCTTCCACAGCAAGAGAGGTCCGCCCAGAGATTAAGGAGGGACTGAAGGAGCTGCTTTTGCATGTGGCTGGCAAGGTGAGTTTCTCTTCCAGCTCTTTTCATTCTCTCTCCCTCTTTCTTTTTTCTGTCTGTCTGTCTGTCTCTCTCTCTCTCTGTCCCCATCCAGCAGAGGTCTATCAGTGGCTATTATAGCCACAAGGTCTAAATGGAAGTAAGTGCCTCTGCCAGTTTTTTTCCCTTCTCTCTCTCCCTTTCTTTTTTCTGTCTGTCTGTCTGTCTCTCTCTCTCTGTCCCCATCCAGCAGCGGTCTATCAGTGGCTATTATTAGCCACAAGGTCTAAATGGAACCCTTTGTCTGGGGCAGTGATGCTCTGAATTCTTGGTGCTTGGGGGGCAACAGTGGGAGGGCTTCTGGAGTTCTGGCCCCGCTGCTGGACCTCCTGAGGGCACCTGGTATTTTTGGCCACTGTTGTGACACAGAGTGTTGTACTGGATGGGCTGTACTGGATGGGCTGATCCACTGTGGCTTCTCTCCTGTTCTTATGATATGAAAATCATATTTAGCACTTGTGTAGCACTTAGTGCTTCATATTCTGCCGAGATGAGGAAGGATTCAGTAGGGCTGTTGCTCAGTGATAGAGCATCTGCTTGACATGCAGGAGGTATCAGCTTCTTCAGCTAAAAAAGGATCAGGTCATAGGTGACATTAAAGATCTCAGCCTGAGACCCTGGAGAGCCACTACCAGTCTGAGTAGTCAATACTGACCTTGATGGACCAATGGCCTGATTCAGTATTAGGAAACTTCATGAGTTCATGTGTCAGCATGTGGAAGCAACATCACAGGATGTGACATCACAAAATGATGTCACTTCCTTTCTCCTGGCTCCACCCCCAAAGTCTCCTGGCTCCACCCCCAAAGTCCCCAGATATTTCCCAAGTTGGACTTGGCAGCCCTAGTCACACTAGGAACTAGCAACAGATAGTCTGAGGGTAGATTCTACTCCACAGACATTGTTCCATTAGCTGAGGAGTGATGGTATTTCAGATGCTCCTGGTACCGCCCCACACACTTTAAATTAAGGTTTTATTTATAGCAACCATATTATTTTTTCAATTCTAGTCAAGTTCTTCCACTGGGACTATTAATTGTTCAACTGGAAAGGACAGAAAGAAGAAAATTTGAGATTGCACTGGTTTTCAACAACTACTCAAGAATTCTCTGTGGCTTCCTGCCTGAGGCTAAGAGGGAGCCTTAGAAGACAACCATGTGGCTTCCAAGAAACTGCCATGATTCTCTCACTTCACTTTAGTTTAGTATAGCCAGCAGAACCATGCCAGAAAGTCACATAGTTTTTGTCACCAGTGAGGGGCAGGGTATAAATCCAATCTCTTCTTCTTTTTCCCTGTTTGCGGAAAGTGAAACCTGGGACCCCCCCCCCCCAACTCTGTGTATCTAGGAGATCAGGCGTGTGGGACTGGCTGGGCTGGAGAAAACTCTGGGTCCCTTTAAGAGCTTCTGCAGCTGGATTTGTCTGGTCTCCCAGCAGCTTTTGTGGGCTGCAGAAGCTCTTAAAGGGACCCAGAGTTTTCTCCAACCCAGTCGGCCCTGCGCACCTGGTCTCCAAGATACATGGGGGGAGGTTGTGGCAGAGGTTTGTGGTCAGAACTCCCATTGCCGCCGCCTCCTGTCCCCCCGCGAAAACATTCCCTCCCCACTTCCTGGCACCCCAGACTGGCTGCAAGTTCCAGAGCCAGCTGAGAGCCCTCTTGGCTGACTCTGGGACTTGCAGCCAGCCGGAGCTCCCGTCGCCGCTGCCTCCCCCCCCCCAACCATTCCCTCCCCACTTCCTGGAGCCCCAGACTGGCTGCAAGTTCCAGAGCCAGCCGAGAACCCCCTCAGCTGACTGAGACTTGCAGCCAGCTGGAGCTCCCATTGCTGCTGCCTCCTGCCCCCCCCCCCCCATGAAAACATTCCCTCCCCGCTTCCTGGAGCCCCAGACTGGCTGCAAGTTCCAGAGCCAGCCGAGAGCACTCTCTGCTGACTCTGGGACTTGCAGCCAGCCAGAACTCCTGTCACTGCTGCCTCCCACCCCCCAACCAACCATTCCCTCCCTGCTTCCTGGAGCCCCAGACTGGCTGCAGAAAGGCAGGGGGCACCTGGCCTCTGCAGGCCTTTCTGCAGGACCCTCCTTATCTTCCTTCCTCCTTCTGCCTCCTTGTGGCAGACTGAGGGCTCCTGGGACCAGGGGGTGGGGCTTGGTCATGTGCCCACCCTCTGGCCTCCTCTGGCCTCCTCACTCCCGGAGCAATGCTCCCCCAAGCTCTGGTGCGAATGGACCCCTGTATAAGATTGGCCCATGGTTACCCAGCAAGCTTCTCTGCCATAGTGGGGATTCAAACCTGGGTCTCCTAGATCCTTGACACTTTAACCACTGAACCATGTTGGAATTTATATCAATACTAGGAATAAGGCCCATTGTGGAAATAAATACAATGGGCTCTAGAAAGAGGCTCTGGGAGAGTTCCAAGGCCTTGGGCACTCAGTGTCAATTTGCTGTGGCAACCTAAGCAGGGAATAATGACACAGAGTCCACCATTTTCTCCTGGGGAACTGATCTCTGCTACCTGAAGATCAGTTGTAATTCTGAGTGATCTCCTGCCCTCACCTGATTGGCAGGAGATTGGCAACAGTGGTTCTCCAAGAAGGAATAGCTGATTTGGAGGGCAGAGTCTATGGCCTTGTACCTGTCTGAGGCCCCACCCCTCCTCAAATCCCACCCTTACCAGTCTCGACCCCTCAAATCTCCAGAAATTCCCCACCTGGAGTTGGCAACCCTATCTCCTTCCCAGCCAAGCATCAACCTACCTTTATTTCCCCCTCACTCTTCAGCTTTCCCCCCCACCTGCAGCCTCTACTGTGCTCTGAAGCCTGACTGCCATGTCACATTGGCTGTCATGGGGGGGCATCTCAGCAGGGTATAAAGACACAGAGTCCACCATTTTCTCCAGGGGAACTGATCGATGCTATCTGGAGAGCAGTTGTAATTCTGAGTGATCTCCAGCCCTCACCTGGAGATTGGCAATGACGGTTCCCCCAGAGGGAATAGCTGGTTTGGAGGGCATTGAAGCCCTGACTGCCACGTCACCTTCTTTTCCCTCTTTTCCTGCACTTTTGGGCCTTGGGGCAGCTGGGAACTGTGGGCCAGTAGATGAAGAAGCCCATTCAACCCAGTGAGTGCTACACCTGCAGGCCTCTCTCTGGAAATACAGCTCAATTGAACCTTATGGGGGAACATTTTACCACAGACAGCAGCCATCTTACGAACACAGGTAACTGCCATTTCATTACATCTACCAACAGCTACTGAGGTAACAGTCTCACACAGTAGGGAAGCAGGAAAATCGTCTTAGTCAAGAGAGAAAGCCATCTGCCAGAAATTTTGACAGGGCACAGTGGCTGAAGTAGTGGGCGGGGAAGAGGAGCAGACCCAGCACCCATCCAATGGGATGCGAGTACTCACAGCCAGTGGATAGTGACTGCTTCTGAGTGACACATCAGGGAGCCAACTGATTTTGGAGCGTGTGGAATGTTTAGGAGAGTCCATTGTGAAAAAAGAATTATATATAACCAGACAATCACAAATACACACACACAGAAAGAGAGAGAGAGAGAGAGAGAGAGAATTGCATTATACCAAATGAAACCATTGGTATATCCAGCTCAGTACTGTTAATCTGACTGCCACTCAAGGGTACCATGGAGATAAAATTCAAAACCTGCTGGATGAGATGAACAGATTTAATCTGAGACATTTTGCATGCAAAGCATGTGATCTACTATTGAGTTATAGCTCTTGTTAAAAGTGCTGGTTGTCACAGGCATTGGAGATGATATGGCACTGAAGGCCTCCAAAGGAAGTACTTCTTCACCCGAAGAGTGATCAACACATGGAATTCAGTGCCACAGGAGGTGGTGGAGGTGGCTACAAGCATGGACAGCTATAAGAGGGAATTGGATAAACATATGGAGCAGAGGTCCATCAGTGGCTATTAGCCACAAGGTATAGATGGGAACTCTCAGTCTGGAGCAAGTGATGCTCTGTATTCTTGGTGCTCAGGGGGCAGCAATGGGAGGGCTTCTAGTGTCCTGGCCCCACTGCTGGACCTCCTGAGGGCACCTGGTGTTTTTGGCCACTGTGTGACAAAGTGTTGGACTGGATGGGTCACTGGCCTGATCCAACATTGGGTTTCTTATGTTTTTATGCCATCAATATATCACCTAAGGGTGCCCTAAAAGCTCTTTTTAAAAGCTCCATCTTCAAGATGCTCTTCCACAGCATGACTGAGAAGGATTTCATAGTAGCCAAATGCACCACGGTGCAGGAACAAGAGATCAAGAGCAGGAGTTGGCCAAAAGAGTGAAGCTGCTCATCAGTTCATACATGGACAGGCCGTCCTCCACATATGTAGGGGCCCAGGTTATAAAAGGTTTTAAGAATCAAAAGCACCTTGAATTGAAGACAGAAATATATTTGTAATCAATGTAAAGGTCTTAATATGAGAGGAATATGATTCTAGTTACTGGACCTAGTTAATAAATGGGCAGCCATATTCTGAACCTATTAAAATTTCCAAATTGCCTTCAGTTGTGTTTGCAAGGGTTCAGACCATAACAGCACAGTTGAATCAGAAACCTGTAGAAGTACTTTGTTGAAAACTGGAAATCTAAGGCAAACAAATCCAGCAGTACTCAGGGCACATACAGACTAGTTACTGGTAAGAGCCAGAGCAGATCAAAACATGGCCAGAAGGGCAGGTTCAAAGGTGAGAAATGTCAAGGAGTTCAGAACAGAGGCGACTGACGTCTGCTGGTTCATACGGGTATTAGGAAGTTGATTCACAAGAAGAAATTCACTATACCAGTACAGTGCAGTGGTTAGAATACTGGTCTAGGATTTGGGAGACCTAGGTTCAAATCCTCCCTCTACCTTGGATGCTTGCTCGGTGACCTTGGGCCAGTCACTTACGCTCACAGCCTAACCTAACTCACAGGGCTCTTGTGAGAATAAAAAATGGAGAAGAGCATGATATAAGCTGCTTTGGGTCCCCACAGAGGAGAAAGGCAGGGTATAAATGAAGTAAGTAAAATAAAAAAAATATGGACTCAAATCTGCTTTCACACTGAATACCACTGAGGGGGAAATCATGGCATGTTATAGAGTGATCAGGTCACATTCTGATCTGTATCAGTTTACATTTATGTACTTTTCTTTCTATCACTAAATTCATCCAATTAACTTTTAGAATTCTAGGTGTTCCTTTACATCAACATAGGCATTGCTGTTACAGTGGTTTTCCCCACAAAATTTCCACTCACATTCATATAAAATCATTCTGCTCTGTGCCAAATTCAGAGGAACAGAGGCTGGAAGTTCTGCCCATCTCTACTTAAATGTTTGGTGGTTAATATTTTAAAAAATTCTGGTTGGCAGCTTAGAATGCAAACAAAATATAACATTTTTGTTTTTAATTATGCATATAACAAACCTGTAGAAGAATGAGGCTTGGGCAGAGGGGTTGATGTCTGGAGAGCTTAGAAAAGGGAACAAAATCTTTCACTGAGCATTCTGGGGGGAAACCCTGCCTCATTAGAATAGCTAATACATTAAGTGGGATTTGCAGAGCAGAAATTGCCACTATAAGTGCATACCATGTAATTAAAAAAGGATCAGTTACACAATAGGCTGAAACCTCTGCAAGATTTTAGAATTATTTACTCTATTTTTAGTAGGCATATAAAAGGAAACTGGGTCCTTATTAAACAACATTTTGGGAGTGAAAAGAAGTGATTAACTGAATTCTCTTTACTGTGCTATTTTAATCTTCTGAAGTTTTGAGTTTGGCTGTGCTTTACTTGCACTGGTACTTCTAGGATTTGCATTTATGTGTTATATAAAATGAGAGGGAATGAAAGCTGTTGCAGTTGAATTAGAGATGTTAATATTAAGCGAGTGCTGCTGAACTGCACTAAACTGATATCCAAGGGCACTTGGGGAGCCTTTCATAGGAAAAGAATGTTTTTTAGGAAATTAGAAGAAATGTGATTGTTAACATTTTGTACACTGAATGTGAAACTCTTTTGCCAAAGAAGACTTTTAAAATTCTACTTTGTCATCCTCTGAACTTTTAAGTGATTGAATTTTAGTATTTCACAAGAGGCGGAGACCCGTAATACTCGCGGGGGGGGGGGTTCCTAAAGGCTGCAGCCCCAGGTAAGTCCTCTTCCCCCTCACCCCGGCGATCCCTCCCACTCCAAGGCCCAAGCAGCACATGGCCGCTCAGGCCAGCAACCCCCCCAATTCCCCCCCAGCTCCAAGGCCCGAGCATCATTTAAACGGTGGCAAGGCCTGAGGCCCGCTGAGCCATCTCCCCCTCCCCCTTTCAAATGGCAGTGGTGGTGAGGCCCGCAGAGCCGTCTCCCACCCCCCTCCCCAACAGTGGCCAAAGCGTTCTCTGTGCATACACAGGGAATGCTTTTACTTTGGGGGGGATTTAAATATCCCCCAAAAAGTTTTTTTTTTAACTTTTCAGATTTTTCTCCACACAGTGGGAGTCCCGCAAGTGTGCAGGAAAATCTCCCTGCCCCCCAAGTGTCCCCCGTGTGGATTTAGATATCTATTGGCAGACCTGGCCTCAGGAGAACAGGTCTATGCACCCCAGTCCACTATATTGATAGACCTGGCCTCCAGAGAACAGGTCTACCCAGCACTTTCCACTATATTGGTAGACCTGTTCTCTGGAGGCCAGACCTACCAATACAGTGGCAAGAGCTGGGTAGACCTATTCCCTGGAGGCCAGGTCTACCAATATAGTGGCAAGGACTGGGTAGGCCTGTTCCCCGGAGGCCAGGTCTACCCAGCCCTTGCCACTATATTGGTAGACCTCGCCAGGACCTGTGGGGGGGAGAAAGAGGTGCTTGGCCCACTGCTTCTCTCCCCCATCCCCTCTCCAGCTACCGCCACGGGCCTGAGTGCCCCAGAGCTGCTCAGCCTGCCACTTCTCTCCCCCCATCCCCCTCCAGCTACCGCAGTGGGTCTGAGTGCCCCAGAGCTGCTTGGCCCACTGCTTCTCTCCCCCCGGCTACTGGCAGAGGGGAGGAGAGGCAAGGGGAGGGGAGGCACGGCTTTCCTGTGGTTTCTGCACCTGTCCTGGCCCGCCCCCTCCCCCACAGCGGCTGTGAGGCCTGAGCGGTGCACAGCTGCCAGCCCACCGAGCCTCCCCCACAATGGCCAAAGCTAGGTTTTCCCCCACCAGCTCCCCCCGCCAGCTCTTCCCCCTGCCCCCACCCCACCCAGTGATAGCAAGGCCTGCATGGCTTCCAGCCGCAGGGCCTGCCAGCTCTTCCCCTTCTGCTCTTCCCCCTGCTGGCTCTCCACCCCAGCAACGGGGAGGCCAGGCAAGGTTTCTCCACCTGCCGCCCCCACTGCCCCCACCCCTACCCCCCCCACCACCACCGCAGCCACTGAGCCAAGGTAAGTGCAGTCCCCCCAAAAGGTTTTTTTTTTACTTTTCAGATTTTTCTGCACACGGGGGGGGAGTCCCCCCCATGTGTAGGAAAATCTCCCTGCCCCCCAAGTGCCCACCATTCAAATTTAGATATCCGCATGGGGGTGGCCACTTGGGAATTAGATATATAGCTGATCTACAGGTTATTCCAATTACCAGGCAAAAAGACACAAGTAATGTGTGTTACCTTAAAGCTGAGGATATTATTCAATAAGATTTCAGTGCATGCATGTTAAATGTCAGTATAGCGACCCTGTATATCCAGGCAACTTGCAGTTATTTAGTATGGTGGCACCTTCACTAGGAATCTTAACTATGGCCACACCAGAATTTTCCAGACAAATTGAGAATCTGGCATTAAGTTTTCCCTATTTGTGTTAAAAGCTTTCTCAGAGTTTGGAGGGAAATGTTTCAGACTGTTGCTGATGTTTATTTTATTTGAATTTTAGTATTGTACATCAATTTTGCCCCTTCTGGTTCATTAAATCTGCCAGGGGAGGGACTGGTAGCTGGGTCAGGGAGACAGTAAAATGTCTCTTTGAGAAAAGGAGTAGTCACTCCTAGGGATGGGCTGCAGCGAGGTTATTGATGTGTCTCCCTAGATGGGAGCATATCCGGCCGATGCTAGAGGCACTGCACTGGCTGCCTATAGCGTACCGGATTCGCTTCAAGGTGCTGGTGCTTGCCTTTAAAGCCCTAAATGGCCTGGGTCTGACTTACCTGAGGGACCACCTTTCCCCATATATGCCCCAGAGAGCATTACGGTCTGGGATGCAACACCATCTGGCTATTCCAGGCCCCATAGAAGCCAGGCTCGCTGCTACTAGGAGGAGGGCTTTCTTGGTGGCGGCTCCTTACTGGTGGAACGAGCTCCCAGAGATCAGGGCCCTGCGGGACCTTGTGCAGTTCTGCAGGGCCTGCAAGATGGAGCTCTTCTGCCAGGCGTACAAATAGGGGCCGCCACCTCCCTCCCTCTCCCCCATCTTATGACCACCAACAACTGGCCGTGGGTAACATCATCCGGAGCTAGAGACATCTGACATCCAGAGCCGGAGAACATGGGGTCTATTTACTACGCCATCTGACACATCACTGAGCACTTTATTCTTACTGTTATTGTTATGTTATGTTTTGAGAGTGTTTTATTATGTTTTAACTGATTTTAATGTATTTATGTATCTTGGCGTGGCCAAGTCATGTAAGCCGCTCTGAGCCTGCATAGTGGGGAGAGCGGCCTATAAGTCAAATAAATAAATAAATAAACAAGCAAACAAACAAACAAACAAACAAACCAACCAGCTGGAAAAAGAAAGCCCAAGAAAGCCTATTTAAACAGCTAAGCCACGAGAGCAGGCTGCCCCTGCAGCTCACCTGTTTGTCTAAACAGTTGATCCATGGGCTCCTGAGGTTCCGTTGTTTAGATCAGAAACAGGTGAATCCCAGGAGTAGCCTGCTTCCATGACTCCGCTGTTTTTAGCCTGGAACAATGGAGCCATGGCAGCATGCTGCCCCCATGGCTCAGCTGTTTCCAGCACAAATCTCAAGAACCCAGTTTGATTCGTGTATGAGCCAACTGGGTTCAAGGTTTGGTTTGTGGTTTGCCCACAAAACAAACCGCATTTTGGGGTTTATGCCCATCCCTAGTCACTCCTGTATTGAAATGGGCTCTGGTGCATCCACTCCTGAAGAAATTTACTCTGGAATCAGGACAGTAGAATAGCTATTATCCAGTACCATTCCTGAGCAAGGTGATTGAACAAGTAGTGGCAGGCTAACTTCAGGGATTCCTAAATGAAGCAGATTGTTTGGATCCATTCCAGTCTGGTTTCAAACCTGGTTTTGAGACTGAAACATCCTTGGCAGCCCTGATGTGCTGTGAGATGGACAGAGGGAATATGACCCTGTTAATTCACTAGAACTCTTGGTGGCTTTCAATACCATCAATCATGGTATACTTCTGGATATAACAAAGGTGTATAATGGAACCCCCAAATTTGTATGTTTTTTATGTTTGTTTGATTTGTTTGTTTGATATTAAAAAAATTAAAAATCTAAAGAAAATGGATTGCTTTTGAGATTGGGACTGGAAGGCACTGTTCTGCTGTGGTCCTACCTCAAGGTTAGCTTTCAGCATGTGGTGTTGATGGACTGCTGCCTTTCCCCTGGCCTCTGGCATTCCCCAAGGTTCTATCTTGTCACCTGTGCTTTTCAACATCTATGTAAAGTGACTGGGACAGGCAGGGGTCATTTCGTAGAAAAAGAGGTGCAGGAGCTCATTAGCATAATTCATTAGCGTAACTTATTTGCATATGCTACAACACCTGACATCACTGGAAGTGTGTCAGAAGGCAAGAAAGAAGAGAGAGAGAGGGAGGGAGAGAGGGAGGAAGGAGGGGAGGGGAGGGGAGGGGAGGGGAGGAGAGGAGAGGAGAGGAGAGGAGAGGAAAGGAAAGGAAAGGAAAGGAAAGGAAAGGAAAGGAAAGAGCTGGCACATTGTTTAATGTGTTTTTATTGAGTTATTCTATAATTTTAAATGTTGTTTTTATTGTTCAAATGTTTTATTGTTTGCCATCTTGGAAACCCTAATTAGGTGGAAAGGTGGCATGAAATACTTGAAATAAAAAAATATTCAATGGCAGTTTCTATTTTTATACTTTCACCAATGGGGGTCACAGATACTATCATAGTGCAATCCAAATTTTGCCAATGGGGAGCCAAAACCTGAACTCTAGGCTTAATGCCATCAGGGATCCTACTTCTGCACCAGATTTGGCAGTAGCACAGGTACATAAAAACAGCATACCAAGCCCTCCATTTTTGTAGTTGTTTCTGATCCTAAGGCGTCTTTCATCACTGCTGACACTGAAATTACTAGATGTCCTCTTCAAGACAGGCCGAATAGGCTTTTCTTCCCATTTTCCTTCCCTTTCTGAACTGACCTCCTGTGTTTTTCTATCTGTTCCCTCCTTTCTTACCTTTTCCCTTCCCTGTTTTTGGCCAACTAGCCATACAGCCAGCCAGTCTTTCCTCATACCATCCCTGCTAGGGACTTCTTCCTTTTCTATCTCAAAACCCTTTGCCTGCTCATACCTTCACATGTTCTGGTAGTTTTTTGGGTAACCCTGCACCACTATATTTTGCCTGGTTTAGTTTCTCTAGATGATGTTAATTCAGTGCTCTTAAGCAAGAAGCCTCTCTTTTTTCAGGGTTCTTTTCACCCTGGTGGGAATACGACTGTCAGTAGGAAGACACAGTCTTGTTACTGATACAAATTAAATGATTTATTGGAAGGCATTATTGCAAAATACACTACAAAAACAGATTGCAAACTGAAAACTGAATTAGGTGCATGATACAAGAATACATAAGAAAAAGCAAGGATATAAAATCATCAGAAAAATGCATATGGCTACAGCAAATAATATGGAATACAAAAGCATGAATAGATAAACTAAGGCTGTGATCACACAAGCAGTTTGGCCCAGCCACCCCTCCCCTCTGGATCAAATGGATGCAGTCACACAGCCACATCTGTCAGGCGTTCCCCCAGCATACTCATTCTGTCATAGGATGACTTGGAACCGGGTTAAAAAGGCGACACATCACAAGTGGTATTTTTGGTTTCCCGTACATTCATCGTGCATGGTTGGATGTCTGAACGTGGGGGAGTGCACATGGAACAGATTTATAGTCTGACCCTGCAGATTCATTCCTGCTGCTAGGGAAGGGTTTTTTAAAAAAAAGTAAAAATAAAAAAGCCTATGTGTGCAGGTTTGTACATGGGCATGCATGTGCACTTGTGTTTGCATGAGCATACATGCACGTACATGCATTTTGAAACTTTCCAGGCAGTGCGCTCTGTGGCTGAGGTGCTGCAGTAATGTGGATGCTTGACCATGGGATATCTGCGTAGCTAATCCGCAGCAGGGTGTGCTGTCTGGATGATATGCCCCGAAACACTTTAAACCAGTACAATTAGAGGTGGCACCATATCAAGTCAAGCTGCCTGTGTGACCACAGCCTAAGAGTCACAGTATGGTTCTCAACCATTCCCTGATGGAAGACACAGTAAGTAGCTGAGAGATAAAACACAGACCTCAAGACCTTGTAAGTACACTTGAAACAAAAGTTGCAAACATGAGAGCAAATTTAATGCATGTTAGCTAATCTTAATCTAAATGCTAATCCATTAATTGGCACCCTACCACCCTTCTGTCCATCTAGTTTTAGCTCAGTTTCCTAACAAGCAATAGGATGCAGTTTGTAGCTATCTATTGAAGGATCCAGGAAGTTTGAAGAGACACAACCCTCACAGGTAGGCTTGCCAGGTTCCTGGTTGGGGCAGGGGGTCTCCCACTTTTGTGGGCTCTGGCCTGCCACTGGCCAGATGGCCGGTGGGGGAACCCTAAAATTCCCATGCAACATCAGCAACATGCTAACATCACTTCCAGGGGCAGCGCTCTACTTTTTGGGCAAAACTCTATGGTTTGTAGCTGTTTTTACCATATTTTGCCCAAAACATAAGAGTGTCACCCTGACGTCACCAACATGATGATGTCACTTACAGAAGTAATATCAGCATGTTGCTGACATCCCCGCCCCTCAGAATGCCCCCCAACCAACCAACCCCTCCCACCAACAGAAGGAAGGCACCTGGTAACCCTAGTCATAGGCTTGTGGGCCTCTCAAACCTTAGGCTCCTAAGAATTAGGAGAAGGGGAGGACAGAGTGAGAACAGGCCTTTGGAGGGCTCAAGACATCTTCAAAGCATAGGGTTGCCAGCCCCCAGGTGGGGCCTGGGGATCTCCCACTTTTACAACTGATCTCCAGCTGACAGAGGTCAGCTCCCCTGGAGAAAATGGCTGCTTTGAAGGGTGGACTCTATGGCATTATACTATGCTGAGGCCCCTCCCCTTGCCAAACCCCACCCTCTCCTGGCTCCACCCCCAAAGTCTCCAGGTATTTTCCAAACCCAGACTTGGCAACTCTATCAAAAAAGGTAGATTCTAATCAGAAAGTCTCCTTCTGGTACGAAAAGAAAAGCTGTTCTTACCAAAAGAAAAACTGCTTCCAAACCTTCATTCATCCTATACCCTTATACATTTCCCCTGGGCAGGGGCAGTACCATGGTGGCACCCCACCACTCAGAAGTGGAAACAGAGGTGTGGGCTTAATCAGGGGTCCTTTCGTAAAAAAAGAGGTGCAGGAGCTCATTAGCATAACTTATTTGCATATGCCACACCCCCTGACGTCACTGGAAGTGTCAAAAGGCCACACATCCCTGAAGTCATCAGCAGTGTGTCAGAAGGCAAGAAGGGAGGGAGGGAGGGGGAAGGAAGGAAAGGAACAGAAAGGAAGGTAGGTAGGTAGGTGGGGGAGAGAGAGAGAAGGAAGGAAGGAACAGGTAGGTAGGTAGGTAGGTGGGGAGAAAGAGAGAGAGAAGGAAGGAAGGAAGGAAGGAAGGAAGGAAGGAAGGAAGGAAGGAAGGGGGAAAGGAAGGAACAGGAAGGTAGGTAGGTGGGAGGAGAGAGAGAGAAGGAAGGAAGGAAGGAAGGAAGGAAGGAAGGAAGGAAGGAAGGAAGGAAGGAAGGAACAGGAAGGTAGGTAGGTGGGGGAGAGAGAGAGAGAAGAAAGGAAGGGAGAGAGGAAGGAAGGGGGAAAGGAAGGAACAGGAAGGTAGGTAGGTAGGTGGGGAGAGAGAGAGAGAGAGAAGGAAGGAAGGGGGGGGCGCTTCTTCCCCCCACTGGGGCCAGTGTTTCCCTTCCTCCCCCCTCTTGCTTGGACCCCAGGGGCTTCATGCCTCTGGGGCCCGGCTTCTCCCTCTCTTGCGCCCCCCTGGGGCCCTGGAGCAGTGAGTGGGGGAGGGAGGGAAGGAGGCGGCTTCTCCCAGGGCAGCAGCGCTTGCCGTGGCCCTGGGAGCAGTGAGCGGGGGGGAGGCTTCTCCTGGGGGCTTCTCCTGGGGCTGCACCACTTGCCGCGGCCTTGGGACTTTGAGGGCGGGGGGGAGAGTGGGGAGGGAAGGAGGAAGCCGCTCTCGGGGCCTGTGGCGCTTGCCGCGGCCCCGGGACTTTGAGGGCGGGGGGAGGCTGGGAGGAGGCCGCTCCCAGGGCTTGCGGCGCTTGCCGCGGCCCCGGGACTTTGAGGGCGGGGGGGAGAGCGGGGAGGGAAGGAGGCAGCAGCTCCCGGGGCCTGTGGCGCTTTCCGCGGCCCCGGGACTTGGTGGGCGGGGGGAGAGCGGGGAGGGCAGGAGGCAGCAGCTCCCGAGGCCTGCGGCGCTTGCCACGCCCCGGGACTTTGAGGGTGGGGGGAGAGCGGGGAGGGCAGGAGGCAGCAGCTCCTGGGACTTGCGGCGCTTGCTGCGGCCCCGGGACTTGGCGGGTGGGGGGAGAGCGGGGAGGGCAGGAGGCAGCAGCTCCTGGGACTTGCAGCGCTTGCTGCGGCCCCGGGACTTGGCGGGTGGGGGGGAGGGGGGAGGGAAGGAGGCAGCAGCTCCCGGGGCCTGCGGCACTTGCTGCGGCCCCGGGACTTTGAGGGCGGGGGGAGATCGGGGAGGGAAGGAGGCAGCAGCTCCTGGGGCCTGCGGCGCTTGCCGCGGCCTCGGGACTTTGAGGGCAGGGGGGAGGGCGGGGAGGGCAGGAGGAGGCTGGTCCCGGGGCTGGCGGTGCTTGCCGTGGCCCCGGGAGTGTGAGTCGGGTGGGAGGGCGGGGAGGGAAGGGGGTTCTTTCCGGGCCGGCGGCGGCCTGCCGCGGCCCGGGAAGAGTGAAGGGGGGAGGGGAGGGGCTTTTTCCTGGGCCGGCAGCGGCATGAGTGGGCTTAATTATTTTTCTTGTTCATTGTTTACTTTGGAACCCAGGGGACTGAGAAACCCACACATATAACATCTTTCCAGTATCCTAAAGCAATATGCTGGTCCAAGCTCTTTTTATTGGTCATGAGACCAGTCTTATTGTTTGTCAGAATAGCAGGTGTTTGTTAGGTGTATGTCAGTCTTCTTGTTTGGTCCGCAATCAGCAATACATTCTGGGGCTTCCCAATGATGAGTTTCAGGATGGGGTTCAAGAAAAAATATTCCTGAATAACATGATTGTTTGGAGTGGGTTCTGTTCCCCTTTATGTGTGACCAGTCCTGTATAATCTGCTCCTCATGGCATCTCAGTAGCTACTTATCTTATCTTAGTTAATGAAGTTAATATTGCAGTTGACACACCAGCTTCTGGGATCCAGCTGAATCCACAATTTTTCCAAAGCTGCTGGAGTAATCCCACAAAATAGGATCAACAATTCAGTAATCCATGCTTCTCCTCACCCCATAATATCAGTTAGGGCCAAACATCACTGGGGTTGCTTGGTGGGAGGGCCTTCTGTTGTAAAGATCCATTTGGACTAGCTTTAGACCAACTTTGGGCAAGTTGCCTTCTTAACAAAAATCTTATCTCATTACTGAGAGGTGCTTTCTCAGTCTTTACAGCTACTTGTGGTTACATATTCCTCTAGGAATAGACAACTATCACTCAGTGCTGTATCACTGCAGCCTCAGCAGAACTCACAATTTCTAATGACAAACTACACGGAGTAAGAGTCTGAAATCCATTTTGTTCAGAGGCAGAGCCTGTAACTGGCCCTGTTCAGGGCCAAAACAATACCAGTTTAATAGACTAGCCACATAGGAGGAACACAATTTGGTTCAAAAGTAATTAATACAACTGCACACTAGGACTGTACAAAAGTGGATGGTTTTTATTGGATTGTCATAAGTAAACTGTTGCGATTTGAATAATTAAGAATTGTTTATTTACCTATTTTTATATATTATATTTATGGTCAGCCTTAACCACGCAGATTCAAGACAGATTACACAGTGTAAATCGATATAATCAATAGGATGAGCATCTAATAAGCAATGTAATAGGATTGGGATTAAAAAATCTGAAACAAATATTAGATATGATATCAATGCAGAAAATAATATTACGTAAGTAGAAAACAGTGGAGTGAGAGCAGGATAATACATATAGCAAACAGATAATACATATTGTGTACAGTGATATAGTCCACAGTCCTCTTCCCTTTATTAAAGTGCCTTCTTGAATCACTCCATTATAAAATAGCCATATTACCTGTATAAAAATACCCTCCTGATCCATTTTGTTTTACATAGTTTGCTGAAAGCCAGTTATGTGGGAGCCTTCCTGACATTGTCAAGCAGGCCATTCCACAAAGTGGGGGCTGCAACAGAAAATGCACACATACAGGCAGTTGTTGATCTTGCCCATTTGCAAGGTAGCACCCTCAAAAGGCCCTGCTCAGATGAACAAAGCTGTCACAGCAGAGCACAGGAGGAGAGATGATCCTGCAGATATGAAAGTCCAAGGCCATGAAGAGTTTTTTAAATGACCGACAGTACCTTGAATTGCCTCAACAATGGATGCACAGCCAATGGAGTGACTGTGCTGTCTTGTATGGCAGCTGTATTGCTTCCATTTTCTATTTTGTATCTTTGTTATGCCAATAATAGTGCAATCCTATGAACACTTTCCTGGAAGTGACCCCCATTGAATAGACCTGAGTCGGATTCTGAGTAGAGTTGCTTAGGATTGCTCTCTTTAAATTACTTCCTGGTTATACTCCCTGGAATACTTACTGGGCCATTAAAGGAAATGTGCATAGACTAGACTCAGTCCCAGTCCCAGAATCTGTGTTCTGGATTTACACATGTAGAGGACACATGTCCTGTCCTGACATGAGGACTGACTTGGGTAACATAACTGGGTCATTTTGCATAAAAAAGCATACTTGATTGTTTTTATAGCTGCAGTTTAGGGTCATGACTTAATTATATATGAATGCATTAAATGTAACATTGTAAATAAACTAATGCATAATATGCTTTGTATCCTTTTTATTGGGTGCAGTTAGGAAGCTACTAGGATATACTTTTTCTCATACTGTGTATTGGGGGGGGGGGGGTCTTCCAAAAAAATTAGCCTAACCCTAGGCTGGAATTCCCCGTGTAATGGGATCAGACAAGCATAAATGTCCCAACCCAGAATTCCTTGCACACACTGCTGTGTGTTAAGACTTTTCTCCAACCCTAATGTATGATTAGTGTTGTTATTCCTTACTGATTGCTAGTTTGCTGTAGTGTCTGACCAAAGGGAAAATGGGATGTGAACAGGCTGCGTGCTCATATTATTCCACTAGTATGCCCCATGGCTCTCACAGGTGATGGTTTGACTTTGTTTTTTTCTGATTAGTAGCAGCTGAATTAAAGCCAGAACATGAACCGGAGCTCTAAGGCCACAGTTCTTGTTCAATTGCATGGGAAAGATGAGATGTCCTGTTTACTTGAACTGTGACTGGTGTTATGTAAACATTTTAAGTTTTGAACTAGAGTTTTGTTGGGAAAATTCCCAGTCACTCTATCACTCTGTCATCATAATTACATGCTTGGAAAGGAAGGTATATGAACAACCATAAAACCTATAACATTCCACTGTATCTGTTTCAAAGTCTGATGAGGAAAAATCTGTCATGGACAATTATATTACAGAGTCAAATATTTGGAACACAGATGAAGACATGCATGTTTCTTCAGTATCTGCTTTCACTATCATTTTGGAGTTGCAAAGCTTGCATAAATTTTTATCTACATGTTCTGTATTGGAAAGAGTCCAAAACTGACTTCTCTGCTGATGGAAAATTCAGATTATTACAAATGTATGTGAAATTAGCTGTGATTTTAAGATTTTGCATTTACTGAAGTATTCATGTTGGCGCCTTGTTACTATGCCTCAGCTTCACACACCAGAGTGCAAATATTAGTTTTCAGGCAAAGCTAAAATTGTGTCCTATATCTTGCCATTAAGGAGATGTCTTATTCTCCCCCTTTGTTGCCTTAAAAAATACCACGATTGGTAAGGAACAGAGATAAAGGATTGTACTTTGCTCACAGGTTGTGGTAGTTAGGATGGGGCTGGCCTACATACCAGCACTTCATAACATAGCACGTCAAAGGTCAGACAGTCACCATGATCTTGCCCTACTGTGTCTGTGTATTTTCACAGTTAATTAGATAATGCACAAACATAAAATTTAAAAAGCTATAGAAGGCATTTGTATCATGGCAGATAATACAGATAAATTTCTATAAAACAGAAATGTTGAACTCATTTGTTATGAGGGCCAGATCTGACATAAATGTAACTTTGTCAGGCCAGGCTATGTGTGCCACAAAACATTATGCTGGGTACCAGAGATATAAAATTTATAAAGGACAGCAACTGGCAAGCTCCGAGTTGGTGTGTTCTCACTGCAAGGCCCCATGGACTGGGCCCCCTCCCCTATATCCCCCTATACAGAGGAAAACCCACATGGGTGGACTGGAGAGCTAGCAGTGCAGCACTGGGCAGATGCTCCCATGCCCCAACA
Organism: Lepidodactylus listeri; assembly: GCA_029233225.1. Lineage (NCBI taxonomy): Eukaryota > Metazoa > Chordata > Lepidosauria > Squamata > Gekkonidae > Lepidodactylus > Lepidodactylus listeri. The sequence continues at coordinate 107,022,727 of JARCFY010000001.1, read as the reverse complement.
GAATTGTCTGCACCCCTTGTGCAAATGCTGATCCCTGCACCCATTCAGGACAGCATCCCCAGAGAGGCAGACTGAGTGGAGAAGTATGAATCCAGCTGCAGTGGCTCCCAACTTACCAGTCCCTGAAGTGAAGAGGTTCTGTTGGACTGCTGCAGAGGAGGTTGTTCCACCATGCTGAAGCCACAATTGGAGTGGCTTCACCCACCCACCCCCAAGAAACCTCCTGTTCCCTCTCTTGCATCAGTTGCTCATGGGTTCTAGCCCCGGGGCCTTATGTTTAACACCCCTGCAAAAGAGTGTGAAAAATACCATCATGCATTAAAAAAATACAAAAGAAAATGATGGTTCACAGTGAGAATTTGTGTGTGTTGCTAATAGCCATAACATTTACCTCCTGAAGATATTCTTACAAAATTCAGATAATAATTTTAGCATGGTAGAGAGCCAGCGTGATGTAGTAGTTTAGTGTGGCAGACTCTAATCTGGAGAACCAGGTTTGATTCCCCATTCTTCTATATGAATCTGCTGGGTGACCATGGGCCAGTCACAGTTCTCTCAGAAATCTCTCAGCCCTGCCTACCCCACAAGGTGATTGTAGCGGGGAGAGGAAGGGAAAGCAATTGTAAGCCACTTTGAGACTGGTTAAGGTGGAGAAAAGAGGGGCATAAAAACCTTCTCTTCTTCATGTTTGCTTCTGTCTGAGCGGTCTATTAAGTGCATTGAATAAATGAAAGCTTATAGGGCTGTCAACTCTGGCTTGGGAAGTTCCTGGATATTTGGGGGGCAGTGCCAAGGGAAAGAGCTCAGTGGGGATGTGATGCCAGAGTCCATCCTTCAAAGCTGCTATTCCTTCCAGAGTTAATCTCTGTAGTCTGGAGATCAGTTGTATTTCCAAGAGAACTCCAGGACCACCTTGAGATTGGTAACTCTAATGAACATATAAATGAAATATCCTCAGTCTGTCTGAATGGCTGTTTTTTGCAGGCAGCCATTCCATTTTTGCTGTCAGTCTGGGACACTACATACTACTGGCCATGTTTCTCTTTGGTCTATGTGTAAGCTGTCATCCTACAGGGCAGGGATTAGGAAGAATGGCATTCCTGGAATGACAGACCATTTGCATGGGCTACACTCACCTAGTTGTGGGGTTACCAACTCACTCCCTTGTAACCCAGCTCATCCTGAACTGCTCAGACAGCAATCTGGCTGACACAGTCATCCCTACCCCCGATCATGCAGTGATTGGGATGACTCTGCTTGTCTCTTCATTGTCTGAGGGAAGTTTGTACAGGCTTACTGGAATAAAGGAAGTTGGCCACCTCATTCAGCAATCTTTGCCACAAATTACCTGGTGCTGCTCAATAAATTACTGGATTGCTGTACAGTTATGTCTCAGTGTGATTTGGGTTTGACAGATTAGGCTCAGTTTCCATCCATTCCAACCTCAGCTGACTGTGGCAATCAGATTACACAAAGAGCAGGCTGTGGGACAATCTGAGAAGAGATATACTCTTACAAAGAGGGAGGGATATACAAAGAGGGACTCCCCACATCATTGCTGATGTGTGTTAAGCAATACAGGGTGCCAGGGAGAATGTGCGCACACCCACACAGTACAATGTGTACCACTCAAAAAGGGAAGGGAAAAGTTTCATAGGTAGAGAAAAGAGTAAATAGGTAGTATTAGAGCTACTATCTGCACTTGTTCCAGGCACAGATTGAAATCTATAGGCAAGGATCCCTAGCCAGTAATTGAAAGAGTAAACAGAGAAGGAGAAAGCTAGCCCATGCAGGACCCAACAAAGATTACACACAGTGCTGGGATCAAAGCAGCAATCCAGATAGTATATGACGTAGAGATCTGGAGAAGCAATGTGGCACATAATATACATCTGGAACAATACACTTCTGTAGGAACAGAAAAAGAAATTTAAATTGTTGGGTTGGTTTTGACCTCAGTTATAGGGCATAACACTTAAATAAAACCAAAAAGTCCTTTTCCTTGTGCTTCAAGAATCTGAGGTGAAACCAGATACACAAACCTATATGCTCTCTGATTGGTCAAAGGAGAGAAGGAGGGAGTTTCCAGGTCCTGGGAATAGAGGAGGAGGAAGAGGAGGAGATTGGATTTATACCCCACCCTTCACTACCTGAAGGAGTCTCAGAGTGGTTTACAATCCAGCAGCTGCATGTGGAGGAGTGGGGAATGTGTTGATGAGGGGATGTGTTGAGGAGGTAATGAGGTATATTGGAGGCACTTAGTTACCTTATCCATCAAGGACTGTCAGTAGCTGTCTTCAGTTGATCCATATTAAGTCATGTGAAGGAAAAGAAACCTTTCATCAAAAATGGTGGTGAAACCCATGTTAGCAGAAATCTTAATGCAATAAGATCCTTTGTATCTAAATATACCTTGATTAATGGACTTGGTTAATGGTCTGTGGCTACATAGTGGGATGTTTCTGGTTTCCTTCTGAAACTGCCTTTATCTCCCTGTAAGCATAATCAGATCAGGGCTGAATGAATGTCCATTTAACATGATTTTATGTTTTTATTGTAATATTTTCTTTGGTTCATTGTAAGTCACTCCAGACAATTGGAAGAAGTGGGGTATACACTTTTAAATACACTGTCTTAAACTCTCTGTAAAATAGGACCCTTTCCTTATTTGAATGCAGGGGAGAGGTGGTTCCTTGAATGAAGAGTGCAAGTTCTGAAACCTTCATTCTAATAGAATGAAAAAGAAAGAAACCAGCCTAAGAAACTGGGCTTTCCACTGAAATGTATTTCCATTGAAACCAATGAGAAACAGAACTACTATTTATTTTTTATATATATATATATTATAAATATCAACAAATACAAATTTTGAAAATAAAAATGAAGCAAAAATGGGGAAATTGCACATTTGTAAGTAGTATTCACCTCACAGAGAGGTTGAAAGGATTAAATGAACAGAGGGAAACCATGTTTTCTTACCTGAGCTCTTTGGATGAAAGACAATAAAAATCCAATAAATGTCAAATGAAAATATTTGTTATTTATTGCATGCAAGTATTCATTCTGGATGGGAATGAACATTCCTATCCACATTAACAGCTCTGTCCCTATAGTCAATGGTGTGCAGATGGGATGCAGATTTTTCAGCTGCATACATGAATATTTCTTGATAGATCAGGGAAATGGTGTATGACTCAAAAGCTCTCATGATCTCTGCTATAGATACCAATAAATGATATGGATAATGATGTTCTCTCTCTCTCTCTTCTTTGCAGTCCAATAAGCCTTAGCATCCATGGTCCTCAGGTGGCAGCTATGGAAACACTTTTAATTTTGATAGTGCTTGAACTACCAGTAGAGTAGTTAAGAGTTCCATTGATACCGATATTTTTTCAAGGAAGCATGTATGGAATCCAAGTTAACATCTAATACAAGATAACACCAAGTGAATGTTATTTTTACAACACCAATTCAGTTAAAATAAACATCAAATAATTAGGGCAAAATAAATTATTACCATTGAGGATCACTGAGAGGATTGCATTCTGCCATGTGAAGGCTGACAAATGGTTTGGAAACATCCACTTGGGCAAACTTTGACTCAGGATTCTATTTTTCAGTTGCTAACAAATTATTGGCTCTTTAATTACAGGACATTCCCTGCTAATGTGGTATTTCTCAAAAACGGTAATTTCTGACCCAATTCTTTTTAAACATGTGGCTATAAGTGGCAAGCAGTAATAAACTCTTAGACAGAGATTTAAATACATTTTTATTGATAAATGGCTTAAAGGATGGATTAAATTCGAAATAATATTTTATGTTTTAAAAGACTTCCATCCTGCCAACAAAGCCCAGTTATCTGGCTGTATATTTTAGCATTAGGCCCACTATAAGAATGTATGTATTTCCTTTCTTTTCATTTGTATAATAGAAAAACCTCCTTAGAAAAGCAAAATGGGAGGTAAGAATATGGTACTAGTATTAAGAACAGGAAAAGGTTTCTAGGTTCACATTGTCCTGGAGTCATAATGAACACATGTTAAAGCAATTGCAAAGTTCTTCTTAGGTAAATTTCCCAGATAGATGGAACTTTTATCCAAGAAGTTAGAAATGATTCAATTGACAGTAGAATTTGGCTTTATAACTGCAGTATATTCATTCCTTCTTTTGCCTTGCCATCTGACACAAGAACCATTTTAAATGCCTTTATCAAAAGAATATTGAACTGATATTTAAAAGTTCTTTTGAATCAGCTCACAAAGAATCATCCAGGAAATGTGAGAATATATTATAAAGAAATATGGATTTCTTCAAACTGACCTTGCTGCAATGCTTAAGAATCTAAAAGCATTGCTTATTTATTTTCACATTGTGTAATCCTCTTTTCCATATGAAAATTGCCATCATAGATAAAAAATGGTCTGGAGGCTACTGCTATTCAAATATCAACTGGGTGACATATGCAAAGGAATATAAGGGAATTCTTTGGTCTTTCAGACAATGGGGTTTCCCTCAAATTGAATCCTGTACACTGTAAAATCTACTGGGGAAACAGGTAGCAATATTTACAGGTGTAAGGTCATTCTCAATTCTTCTGACAAAGTGAGTTTGATTTCATGGAAGCTTATAGCACAATAAATGTCTGTTTATGACATACCTCAAGATTCTTATTTTTGCTTGAACAGACTAACACAACTCTGCCTTTGGAATTTGTAGCTCACTGATGGGTCTGTAGACAGGAAGGTGCAAGGCTGGAGCTACTTAGATGTATTACATATTTGGGAGTCTGCACCTATTATGTAAAAGAAGAGCAGCTGAGTTCAGACTTAGGCTGAAGACATTTCTTGAGCTTTTAGTCAGGCTCAGGGACTATACTGTTCCCCACTCCCAATGCTAAAGAAATTTATTCGAGTTTATTATTATTTCTTCATTATTTTTGGACTTTAGAAGAGGAGAATCTTCCAAAGCCAATTCCAGGAAATGTTCATTACTTTTTGAGGTAGATGCTGAAAAACTTGCAAAACACAGAATACTCCTACACAAAAGTGAAACTATTGGAATGGTTTCAGGTCACCAGTTAAAGTAATTTCTCCCTTCACAACATTCTGCCATTTCCTTCATTCCCTTAACTACCATTTTGGTTGAGATTCTGGCCATCTTCTACCTGAATTTCTGCAACCTTCTCTCTTTTTCATATTTGCATCCCTTGCTAGGGTCCAATTGGAAGGAAAGATGCCATTGCTTGGGAAATGAGCAGAATCAGAGAACAACAGGCATGCACACATGCTGCACTGCAGCTTGTCTGCAAAGGCGATTGGCTGGGAGAGCTAAACCCTTGCCAGGTTATGATTGGAAGGAAGGATGTTGTTGCAAGGGTAAACAAGCAGAATCTTAGGACAATATGGTGAGCACATGCTTCTATTGGCTTGTTAAGCATCTGAACTCAAAACAAGACAGATTTTGGGGGAGAGTAGTTTCTTTTCACTGAGGCCCCGTCCACACTGTCACTTTTGCTGCTCATTTCTCTCTATTGCTTTGGGTTCCTCCCTCTTTTCCACATGTGTTTTGCTCCCTCTGGGACTACTAGAGAGAACAAAACATATGGGGGGTAGGGGAACCTGAAGCAATAGGGAGAAATGAGCGACAAAAGTGACAGTGTGGACGGGGCCTAAGACTCCCAAATTCCTAATATCATTCTGGAAACCCAAACTAGTGACCTGAAACAGTTATTTATGTATATTTTTGGCACAGGAGTTCCATTATGCTCACCCCTAACAACAGCCTGCATGAGTAAGATTTCTTTATGTACATGGTGAAGCATTCTATCCTGTCACACCTTTATACTTGCAGCAGGAAGTGATAGAGTTGACCACCTTATCTACTGAGAGAGGGTTGTACATGTCTCTCCACCACATGTCTCTCCACTCATATAGATCAGTTATGCATAAAAGCCTATATATACACTCTGCCTCCCTCAAAAATGAGTAGATTCGTCAGTCTGGCAGTATGTATATTCTTATAAATTCCCACAGATCCTTGCTCACACATTGTATTCTGCTATAATTCAATTTGACAAGCAACACACAAAAACACAGTTTCTGTATTCATCTCTAGAAAGTTTAGAATGCTATTTCTCTCCTTTAAAGAACCTAAACCGGAACCAAGAAAAGGAACATGCATATAAATGTGATACATTAACCATAACTTTGGTTAAATTTTTTCACAGTGTAGCTTTTCCTGGCCTGCTGGTCCTTTGTTCCTCTGCTAACGCTCCCTGCTCACACACAATTGGACAAAATGTTTTTCCCCATTTCTTGCAGGTAAAAGAGGATATTTGTTGTGGTTCAATGGATGGACTGGATAGAAGTGATGCAAATAACCTGGACTTTATAGTTCTAAAGCACTCTCAACTAAAGCCGTTTTTATATGTTTTAATGTTCTAAGAATTACTCATATTGTATTGTGTGTTTGTTGCGAGCCGCCCTGAGCCACCATTTGGCGGGGAGGGTGGGATATAAATCTCAAAAATACATAAAATAAATAAATAAACTCTACTTCTATAGGGTCATCAGCTTTCTGTGACAATAAATCAGATTACTTGCCCAGCATCACAGGCTCTCAGGATGATCATAGCCTTTAAAATATCAGCCCTATAGTAGTCTCCTCTCAGTTTAAAAAACACTTAAAATGAGCAGTTTGACAATTGAAATGAAATATGGAGAGCTACTTAATAATAATAAGCCATGGTACTGTTACATTTACAAGATGTAGATTTCTATAATATTTGTATACCCCACCTTACTATAAAACTCAAAGGAATGGATTCATCCATGGAAGATTTCTGCAAGTCCAATAGTTCTTGCTCAAGCAGAAGAGTTAAAATTACTGCTTGCTATTCGCATGTGCTAAGTGAAAGTGATTGTATCGCCATTATCTTTTTCATAGGTGCAAGACATAGCACAATGTATTTCTTTTGGTTCAGATTAAAAAAGCAATTAAATAAAATCCTATAAACTATGATATGCAAACTGCATTCTTCCATATGCTCCTTGTGTTTTCATAAAATTATACTGAAGCACTATGTGTTACTTCAGCCCTTGTGCTATTGCTTTCCTGTCATGCATTGCTAGATCCATCCCTATAAGCAAACAACTTAAAACAAATTCATTAAAAACATCTAATATGCCATTAGCTAGTAACTCTTAGAAACATCAGCACTACTTGCAGTTCCTAGGGCTCGATCTCCACATCCTGAAACCAGGACTGTTTGTCCAGCTGAATTATGAACTGAGCTCTCAGTTTGCATTTGCAGTTAGTAGAACTGAATTATCTCAGTCATCTGAATGAATGAGTGAAGAAGATGTCTGAATTTGGAGTCCACATCTGATAAGGGGAGGGAGAGAGAGGGGAGAGATTGTTAGAGAAAGGGAGGATGGAGAAATAGACAGGGATTAATTAACAGAGAAGGTGAGCAGTGAGAAAGAGGGGGAAGACAAGAGAAAAAGGAGAGGACAGGAAGCAAAGGGGAGATGGGATACACCCTCCCTGAAAGTTTTTTTGCATTTCCCACTTATGTGTCCAGATTTTAGAGTTTACAGTTTGGAGCTGTTGTTCTACAGCCAATTTTATGTCATTTGAAACCATACTCTTTTTTTGTAATTAACCTATGTTTAGGAAGATAAATTAAAGAAAAAAAACCACAATAAATTCAGAAAAAAAGGGTAAAATTAACTCAAAGACAATTTTTTGATATGATGTTCCTTAAAAGATTTTTCAATATATCATCAATCCTTAAGTACAATATCTATAGAAATCCTTTCCATGGTGGAGAGTCCATTTTAAGCCTCAAACAAAATGGGCTGTAGCACACAACAACGTATGTTTCAACTGATCTTGTTCATGTTTAAGTTACCACAAGACTCAGATTTATCTTTTGCTGCTATAAGACTAGCTCAGCTACATTCTGGCAGTGTAATAAATTGTGAAATACTGGTTTAAAGTACCAATTTCCATAGGCAATTTTTTTTTAAATCAGACACAGTTTCCAATAGATTCCTAACAGAACTTTGTTGAAACAAAAAGTTTCACCATATTTCAAATAAAGAGGGACAAAATTACAAAGGATGTCATGTGATTTCTATTCCTCAGTGGTGGCTTAAGCAGGTTTAGTACAAGTTTTGTACTTTTTCCTCTGAGGCATCACCTAGAGACAGGATATTGAAAAGTGTGGGGTTATACCCAATAATATTTTCTCATGGTTCCGTTTTTTTGGGGGGAGGGCATTGTTTCCTTACAATATCTTGGCTTGGAAAGAAATATTTATCAGGCCAAATTTGTTAAAGAACTCCTATTAGAGGAAGCTTTTTTGCATCATGAAAGTTGACTCTCTTGCATGTATCATTTGGAGAGGTATGTACAACAACTACCATTCTATTATATATTTGCTCTCTAAGGGCATGACCACACTACAGACAGCAGCTGGTGAAACTGTGACTCCTTTTACTCAGGAACTGTAGTTGTGTAAATGGGGGTTAGATATCCCTAACAGAGAATTCTTAGTAGCCTTATGAAACTACAATTCCCAGGACTCATTGGGGGACACTAGGAAAGTAACTAGTATCAAAATATATCATTGTAGTGTACTCCTGATAGTGACACATTTTTAGTGTCTTTTGATCTATCTCTTAGTCGTGTTCTAAAAGGACCACAAAAACATAAGAGAAGCCAATGCTGGATCAGGCCAATGGCCCATCCAATACAACACTCTGTCACACAGTGGCCAAAAACACTGGGTGCCATCAGGAGGTCCAGCAGTGGGGCCAGGACACTAGAAGCCTTCCCACTGTTGCCCCCCCCCCCCAAGCACCAAGAATACAGTGCATCACTCACCCCAGACTGAGAGTTTTTATCTATACCTTGTGGCTAATAGCCACTGATGGACCTCAGCTACATATGTTTATCCAATTCCCTCTTGAAGCCATCCATGCTTGTAGCCACCATCACCTCCTGTGGCAGTGAATTCCATGTGTCAATCACTCTTTGGGTGAAGAAGTACTTGCTTTTATCTGTTCTAACCCAACTGCTCAGCAATTACATTGTTTGCCCACAAGTTCTTGTATTGTGAGAAAGGGAGAAAAGGACTTCTTTCTCTACCTGCTCTATCCCATGCATAATCTTATAAACCTTGATCATGTCACCCCTCGGCCATCATTTCTTCAAGCTAAAGTGCCCCAAACCCAGTATGGTTATGAAAATATGCTAGTGACAATGGTTAAATGTTGAAAGCTGTACTTTGAATTCTATTGGTTGATGTGTGAGGACCTGGCATTCAGAGTGGCCCAGAAGCTGGCTATCTGATTTTCAGATTCTTCAATATCCATTTTTTTATGTTTTTATTTATCAAAAAAGGCCATGGCTATTTCAGAAGCACTTGGAATTTTGACCAAAGTCACATTTGCACTTTCCATTGCCATCCCAAATTAAAAGTTGCAATTTCTAAACATGTCATTTCCTGGCATGATGCCATTTTCCCTAAACCTTCTGACTCCTGATAAGCATGAAAATACTGTATGATAACTCTGTGGGGAAAATGGACTCCCGACCTAGGGCCTATCAAAGTGCTGTGCAACATTTATCAAGGAGAATGCCTCTCGGCATAAGCTCAAAGCAGCTCTGCCTTTAGCCATAAGGCAGCTCCCTTGGAATGACTTTTAATTAAAATAAACACACTCGAGATATTTTAAGTGTAGCCCTGATAAAGCAATGCTGATAAAAAAAGAAATCTTGCATATCTTTCCAGAGTGCATCTTTATCAACAGACACATGCAGACTCTCCTTGCTAGGCCTAAGTCATAAAATGAAAAGCTTTAATGAAAACAGTTTGTAGAGCAGCTATGTCTGCCCATAGCTCCACATGTGGAACATCTCACTGCTTAGCAGCACGTCACTCCCCCACTTCCAAGAAACTAGGGGCCTCTTAAAACAATGTTGAAAAGAGAATAGCTCACTAGTCAGTTGGCAGTATGTCTGCATTTTTAAGCAAGCTTGGATACATAGGAGGATTTAGCTTTTGCTGTGTGACTGACCTCTCTTCGCCAGTTTCGTAGCAGTGTGAGCAATCAAATATGACAGACTACTGGCTAATGCTCACATGCTTTGGTCCAGAATATCTTCCATGACCAGCTGGAATCAATTAAACTAAATAATAGTCCTTGCAATAACTAGTTCCTACCACACTTTTCAGAAATTGCTCAGTGTTGAGATGTAAATACTGTTAAGTTCATTACTTTACCTGTCTTTCCTTTTCATTCAGAAGAATTTTTGGCAGTACTAGAATCTGAGCTCTCAGGTCTCAGGTTAATAAATGGCCCATGAGAGTGGGACAGGTGATACTTTTCTAAGTCCTCAGTTCTCGAAGTCAGCAATGACCTTCCTTAAGGTTTGGTAACAGCTGCTCAGGGAGGCATGGCAGGAGGTCCTCAGTAACCTCTTCTTGCTTAGGCAACATTTGTCGCTCTCATGGCAGCTTCAGAGTGATCCTTTCATCTGGAGCTTATTTTTTAATGTCTCATTAATGTAGAGACTTTGCATTAAGAAACATAGGGAGCAATTCTAAGCTAGTATACTCAAAATAAAACCCATTTTATTTAATATAGGTTACTCCTAGGAAAGTGTTCTTATGATTGCAGCCTCAGTATGCCCTTATCTTCTTCACATGTGTGAATCAGCCATGTCAGTCCAACCAGGTGTCACAGTTGAAACACATGCATATTGTGGATCAAGGCACATATCTGCTTTTCCTAGAAACAAAAATATTATTCATCATATAAATGTTATTCATTTCAAAATTATTTTATTTTAAAATTATCCCTCAAAATGCATAACAATGCTGCTTAGGGCTGTCAAGTAAAGATCTCTCTTCAGATGCCTAAGAAGAATAAGAGAAGAGATTGGATTTATACCCCGCCCTTCACTTGGAGTCTCAGCATGGTTTACAAACTCATTTCCCTTCCCCTCCCCACAACAGACACCCTGTGAGTAGGTGGGGCCGAGAGAGCTCTGAGACAACTGTCCTTGAGAGAACAGCTGGTACAGAGCTATGGCTTGCCCAAGGTCATCAAGCAGGTGCAAGTGGAGGAGTGGGGAATCAAACCCAGTTCTCCCAGATTAGAGTCCATGCACTTAACCACTACACCAAACTGGCTCACCAAACTAACCATCTCATTTTTATCCTCTCCTATCTCCATGGAGCTCAGGGCAACAATAAGGTTCTCTGCTTCTGGCCCAGGGTCAACTAATGAACTTCATTGCAAAGAAGAGATTTCAACTCACTTCTTCAAGGCCCTATTCTGTCAGTTTAAGCACTACACTACACCTAATGGGAAACAATAAACATTGGTTCACAAATGGCCCAGATGCATTATGCATACAGCAGAGTAGGAATGAGCTTCAGGAAAAAAAATCATTATCATTTCAGATACCATATAAGATACCAGATACCAGATACCATATAAGATACCAGATACCATATACTGTTCACTCCTTATTTTGAGGTAAGCCAGTAGCACTTGTGGATTCAAATCTATGTGTTTTGAGGATGTGGGAACCAATTCAAGAATCAGGTGCAGTTGTATTTTGGACAACATTCAATTGTGTCTGCATGCAATTTTTCAAACTAGGGTTCTTTGTTAAAATCTTTAAATATAACTTGTTATAGGAGAAATTTTAAAATGTTGTATACACTATTCTAATATGATAAGGAGAGCCAGTTTGGTGTAGTGGTTAAGTGCGCGGACTCTAATCTGGGAGAACTGGGTTTGCTTCCCCACTCCTCCACTTGCACCTCGCTGGATGACCTTGGGCAAGCCATAGCTCTGTACCAGCTGTTCTCTCACAGACAATTGTCTCAGAGCTCTCTCAGCCCCACCCACCTCACAGGGTGTCTGTTGTGGGGAGGGGAAGGGAAAGGAGTTTGTAAACTGCTCTGAGACTACAAGTGAAGGGTGGGGTGTAAATCCAATCTCTTCTTCTTCTCTTCTTCTTCTTCTAATTTAGTTCTTCCTTTCTGTATGGATTTTGAATAGAAAAATAAAACTTTAAATAATAAAAAAAGAATCAAGTGCAGCTGTTTTTAAAAATGCCATCAAAATTTGCACAGAGTCTGATCTAGTCTGATCTAAAGACCCCCTAAGTATAATTCAGAATGGACAAAGGAGTTTGATTTTACAGTGGTCCAAAGTAGGTGTCCCTCAGCACATTTCTCCTCACTATTTCCTATGGGAGAAAATTGTGAAGGCCTGACAGAAGAGTGCTGGACCCCCACATTAAAAAAAAAACACCTTCCTGGTTTCTTTATGTAACCTTACAATGACTCTCTCTCTTTATTTCTCTCTAAACTTTTCTACTGTATACTCTGCCATCCATCCTCATTGGGGTCCATAATCTCCATTCACAAGGTAAGGAAGGCTTCCTTTGCAGAACTACCCCCTCACCCACCACTGCAATCTTTGAAAATCATATGAATTCCCCCCACCAAAAAAAGAGGGTGCATGTATCTGATTACACATGGGAAATCAATCATTGGATTGCTATGAGATACATCTCTTCACACTGGGCATGCAATATAGGGGTACTTTAATTAGTGCTACTATTTAAGGAGTTTCTGCTGGGTGAGGTCTCTCATTTCGTTGAAAATGTTGTCCACCTCATAGCAGCAGTTGCAGGCCTTTAAAATTCATCTTCTGGGGCTTGTCTCCAGTAGTGCTTGGGTGGGACATATAAACCAAGGTAAGCCCCTCACCACCACTCTGTGCATAAGATATATACCAGAGGCATACTTACTGAATTGAAATGGGCGTAAACATGGGTCACATCTACCTGCTTTGGAGTGGACTGGGAAATAAAGAGTACTCTATGCACAGCATGAGCAAAAGATGGATGTATGAGAGGAGTGAGGAAGAACTGGCTTAATTTTTCTATATATTAATGTTTTTTTGGCAACTAGTGTTCCCTGCCTGTTTGTTTGTTTCTGAGCCTCTATGATGCTGCCTCAAGCTATACTCTGGTAATTTAAGCAGGTTATTATAATCTCTATATAATAATCCTCTTGGTATATTGACTGTTTCCAGTTCTCCCACTGGCTGTGCAATGTGCTCCATCAACCATTGGCCTGTCAGCTGCCACTCAAGAGTACTCATGTGCCATTGGCTGGTCCTCTTCCCTGCCCACTCCCACTTCAGCCACTGTTCCTTGCCAGAATACACTCTCTCTTCAGACGAAGACACTTCTGCTTGGCTCTCTGTGGGACTAACTTTTCCCTCAGTGGCTGTTGGTAGGCAGCCAAGCTTGGTTCTGTCAGTTAAAAGACAAAGGGGGAAAAAAAAACCTTTCCAGGCCTTTGTGAGGAACTCATTGGAGACAGGCCTGACTAGGGTTGCCAGCTCCAGGTTGGGAAATTCCTGGAAGGGAGCCAGTCTAAGGAAGCCAGAGTTTGGGGAGTGAAAAGAAGAAGAGAAGAGAAGAGATTGGATTGGATTTATATCCTGCCTTTCACTCACTTAGAGTCTCAGAGCGGCTTACAAACTCCTTTCCCTTCCCCTCCCCACAACAGACACCCTGTGAGGTAGGTGGGGCTGAGAGAGCTCTGAGACAGCTGTCCTTGAGAGAACAGCTAGTACAGAGCTATGGCTTGCCCAAGGTCATCCAGCAGATGCAAGTGGAAGAGTGGGGAATCAAACCCGATTCTCCCAGATTAGAGTCCGCACACTTAACCACTACACTAAACTGACTCTCAGGCCTCAACTGAACAGAATGCCATAGAGCCCACCCTCCAATGCAGTTATTTTCTCCAGGAAGGGAAGAGAACTGTTGTCTGGAGTTCAGTTGTGATACCCGGTGATCTTCAAACTCCACCTGGAGGTTGGCTACTCTAGGCATAGAAGTTAGCACTTCAGAGCAGGGTCTGCCAGACCCAAGTTCTTGCTGTGAAAGCTATGATTTCGGACCAGTCACAGACTTTCATCCTAATCCCCTCCCCCACCCACTGCCAGTTTGGCCACTTTCCTGTCAGAATAAACTGTAAAAATTGCTAGGCAACCAAGCTTGGTTGTTGTGCAAGTCAAAAGGGGAGAGGAGAATGATGTAAGCTCCTTTGGTCCCCCTTGCAGAGAAAAAAACTGTACTTTTCCTCCTGGGAACCATTGTTGCCAATCTCCAGGTGAGGGCTGGAGATCACTCAAAATTACAACTGCTTTCCAGATGGCAGAGATCAGTTCCCCTGGAGAAAATGGTGGATTCTGTGTCCTTATATCCTGCTGAGATGCTCCCCCATGACAGCCAATGTGATGTAGCACTCAGGGCTTCAGAGCACAGTATAGGCTGCAGGTGTGGGGGGGAGACAGAAAGCTGAAGAGTGAGGGGCAGATAATGGCAGCTGGATGCTTGGCTGGGAAGGAGATAGAGTTGCCAACTCCAGGTTGGGAAATTCCTGGAGACTTGAGGGGTGGAGCCTGGAGAGGGTGGGGTTTGAGGAGGGGAGGGACCTCAGACAGGTACAATGCCATAGACTCCACCCTCCAAACCAGCCATTTCCTCCTGAGGAACCAATGTTGTCAATATCCAGGTGAGGGCTGGAGATCACTCAGAATTACAACTGCTCTTCAGGTAGCAGAGATCAGTTCCTCTGGAGAAAATGGTGAACTCTGTGTCATACCCAGCTGAGGTTGTCACAGCAAATTGACACTGAGTGCCCAAGGCTGGGGCACTCTCTCAGAGCCTCTTTCTAGAATCCATTGTATTTATTTCCAGAATGGGCCTTATTCCTAGTGATGTCATAAATCTACAGTACTCTGTCCTACAACAGAAGCTAATACTATATTGGTGGTCCTAAAGATTACATTGCTAGGGAAAGTGTGAAAAAATATAGTACCATAAGTATAACAAGAAGGGACCCACAAGTTGTGGGGGATCCCTGTGGCAATGGCACTCCAATGTGGCACTATTTGCTCTATCTCCTGTCCTCTCCCTGCTGTTCTGCTTACCCACCACCATGATTCTACCTGCCTATCTGTCTGCACACTAGCTGGTTCCTAACCCCACCATCTCCATGAGCCTTGGCTTGGGCTACAACTCTTGGGCTCCAACTCTTCTCCACAGGCAAACTGCAGGGGGAGAGGAATCTCACTTGCCCACACTTGCCTATTCTGCATGCCCACCACCCGCTGTTCTTCCTGGCCACTTGCCATTGTCTTTTTGTTAGCCGAATTGCTTTAATTTATGTTTAGCAATTGGCGAAATACATGGGTTCTTGCCAACTATACCAGGGTCCCACCCCTCCTGGGAGTTCTCAAGGAAAGAGGCACGTGAGGCAGATGGCAAATTAAATGCTATTTACTTAATGGTGTAGTTCAAACATACCAAAAACGTAATCACACACACACTCACACAGGCCTAGGAAACAAAGGCAGAAAAAGTACGTTTGCATGAGCAGGAATTCGTTGGTGGGGAAGCA
Source organism: Lepidodactylus listeri (assembly GCA_029233225.1). Taxonomy (NCBI): domain Eukaryota; kingdom Metazoa; phylum Chordata; class Lepidosauria; order Squamata; family Gekkonidae; genus Lepidodactylus; species Lepidodactylus listeri. Next base: position 107,007,216 of record JARCFY010000001.1, on the reverse strand, counting down.
ATACGTTACCTTCCTAGAAATGAGTTGTCCGACAGATGGAATAGTTGGATGGGGAGAAAAATAGGAAAACTATGGGGCACGAGGCTCGAACCTGCGAGACCACGTGGTTCTCTCTGATCCGGTATTCAGAGATTTAAAGATGGAGGCAAGGGTATGGGTATAGCAAGCTGGGCATAAGGGGTAGTAAAGCAGATAGGGGACGATGGCTCAAGAGACCGAATGCCTCTGTGCAGGGTCTTTTATTAGGTGGTCTTGGGGGCTGGCTGCACATACCACATTCCACTAACACACCTACTAGGCAGTCCGTTCCTTACTGACCCTACTATAGGTTAAAGGTAAAAAGTGGGTTGGTGACAGAGGGGTGGCCAATATTGCAAAACTATGATCTCACCTGGAACACACCTTGTGCAAGGCCTGATGACTCACCTGGGCCACTTCTATTGTTAGTTAATAGCTCTGGCTGACTGGGTGATGACCCGACCATCAGTTGCTAGGTAACCACGTTAGCATAACTATTCAGGTATGTTGGAGAGGGCAGGGGTTGACCAGCATGATGCGACAGAAAGAAACCTCATGGCAGAAGGAATCTTTTGTCTCTGTCTTAGGTGAACTGTCTAGGGTGTCAGCCTCCTGGCATGGGCTGGAGCTTTCCCCTCTAATGGAGAATGCACATGGCCCTTCCAATATGGGCAACCCAAGTTCGAGCTTATGGATATCAAAATCCATAAGAGCACTAAAAGTGCTTTGCTGGCCAACATATTTTCCTTCCCCCTGCTCCTGTCCCCTTCCCTCTGCTGCTCTACTTGACCATCTGTTCTCCTCCTGTCCACTCTGGGCAGTGGTGATTCTTGCTATCTCCCTCCTAGTTTACTTAAGTGTCTACCTCTCTTCTTCCAGTGTCTCCCACACATGGCAAAAAGTGTGGATGTTGCCGGGCTGGTGGAGTGCCCCCAGTTTGCAGAAGTATCTTCATGCCCCCAGTCCATGGATTTAAGTATTCACAGATCAAACCAGGTTGAGAATTAGATATACTGGTAATATGGTATACTTTATAATATTTGTTTTTTCAACTTTGTTGAGGCCTGCACAAGTTACCCATCAGACTGAATCCAGTCCATCAGTTACTGGAAGCTTATGTTTTTGTCATCTACCTGAGGCTGTAATATAAGAGGTTGTTTAGTGCCTGTCAGGCTATAATCTATGACTAGTGAACTGAATTTGGCTTTGAGAATCACAGGATGAATTTCAGAATAATTCCTATGATAGTCTGGGACAATGTTCCCTGTAAGCCATATTGTCTTGTGAGCAGAAATTTTACCTTGTGAGCCAAAACATCTACTAGCTCTAAAGTTTTATATATACACACACACACACACACACACACACACACACACACACACACACATACATACACATAGTACAATATTGTGTGTGTGTGTGTGTGTATAGGGCTCTTTTTCTAGCAGGAACTCCTTTGCATATTAGGCAACACAGCCCTAATGTAGCCAGTCCTCCAAGAGCTTACAGAGCTCTTCTTACATGGGCTACTATAAGCTCTTGGAGAACCGGCTACATTAGGGGTGTGTTGCCTAATACACAAAGGAGTTCCTACTAGAAATATATATATAATTTCAGTTCACAAACATACAAAACAGTGATGGCCAGTTGCTATATGCAATACACTTTTGTACTATACAAAACATACAAACATGAAATATAAACTACTATATGTATTGCAAGTCATATGTGGAACTTATCATTGATGTCTTTAGCTGACACCACCCTGTTAAAACATGCATGTTCCTACCACTATTAAATTTAGAAGTCATCATTCTTGTAATGTAGTATGCTCTGTGTAGCAACCAGCCTGCCATGTGCTCCCAGGTAATGGTGCCCACCGCATGGCCAGAGCACATGGTCAGGCAGAGAGGGGAGCTTGAATCTGGAGGAACAATAGACATCCGGATTGGAAGCCTCCACCAATGTGGGACCTAGGTTCTCCCTGAGGAGCCAATGCAATCAAAGGCTCCTCCAGGGAACCTATGACAAACATGTGCATATGTTAAGCCCCTATCAGGTCTTTTGGGTGCAGCCGGAGGTGTGGCTCCGGCCAGCATATAATGAGGGCCCTGGAGCCCTGGAAGCATGCTTGTTCTGACCATCTACTAGGCATGCTGAATCACTCAATAAAGGCTTCGTGATTTCACCATTCCTGGTCTCCTGAGTCCAGTACTCTTCAATTCTATTATCCAATTTGTTCTGAGTCTTCAGAATGGGAACACTACCCCTCTAAGTATGCTGGCAATATAGATTTAACTTGCATGACAACTAAAGAAAAATTTAACCAGGCTTTATCCAATTTAATTACAAGCTGGAAGTTACTCTAGAATCTTTTGTATTATTCACACTCTGTGTAAACTATATGTAGCATCCCTGCATTTGGACACAATTGGCACATGTAGCACAAACCTTCCTGTGGAACCCTTGAAACACAAGCTCCAAGCCCTCCCACAAAAAATGCATTTCAGAGAAAAATCTAGTAAACATCGTTGTTTTCTAGAAATAGCAATAGGACCACAGCACACACACACACACACACACACAAAACCCTGAAAAGACCATTAAAAAAAATCTATGACATAACAATTCTGAGTACATTTTGTACCTAAGAAAAAAGTGAATGTGTTTTGACAGAACATATTTGCTATGATCCTGCACAGGGGCCATGCTAAATATCAAGCCCTCTATCAAAAATCTGATTCAACATCTTTTTGTAATTTGTGTTTCTTGTTTTGTAGTACTGTTCCCATGTTTTGTATTTGGGGGGGGGGGGGGGGTGTTGTTTGAAAAAAATATATTTTAATTTTTTTTTCTTATGATCATTCTGTTATCACTTCATTTTCATACAGATAGACTTTTCTGTGTTAATTTTACCCTGTAAATCTGAGTTTTGCACTATCAAACTTATTCAGTAATTTTGATTTTCTAGCCCCCCCCCCCCCTTCTATTTTTTTTGGTTCGGTTCGGTTCTGAAGGAAGGAAGGAAGGAAGGAAGGAAGGAAGGAAATAGATGGGGAAAGGAAGGAAAGGGAGGGAGGGGAGAGATGAAAAAGCAAATAGATGGGGGGGGGAGAAAGAAATAGAGTGAGCGATAGACAGAAGAGGTGGAAAGAAAGCAAATAGATGGGGAGAGAGGAGTGAAAGACAGAAAGAAAGGGAAGTCAGGCTGCAAGAGAAGCAACCTAGAGTGCGGGGGGAGCAGCTCCCCAGTCTCTCCTCCCTTCCAGTTCTCACACAACTTCTCTGGCTTCTCTGCACCCCTCCCCCCTGCGTTGCTGATTGGAGGCCCACTAGGAACCCTGGGTCTGTGGCCACATTCCCTACCAAAGGCCATATAAAAATGAATCCAATAGCTATTGTTTTCCAGTAATCTTTTGCTTCCACAGAAAGGCACTGCTTTATCCCTTAACTGAAAGGAAAGCATTGAAATAAAGTGGATTCTTCTAAATTATTGAAATTCTAATACCTGACTTCCAGCCATAATGAAAAAATATAGCAATGAACTTTTCCACAATTAAATCTGTAATGTTAATCTTAATATACGTAATCAAAATATAAACCATAATATTATTTAAACCTGCTTGTTCTTGGATAAGCCTGATGTATGAAAACATCTGTAATATAACATCAGTATTTTATGAAGAATAAACATCAGAAATAATAGAATTAATGTCACACCATATCTACTAAAAAGATATGGAAAACAGGGCATGTTTTAAAAGCGATTGATATTCCATGTTTATTTATTTTTCTTCTTTGGGGAACTCAAAAATTGAAATAGGACCAGATTGTAATACCATATTCTTTCTTTCCTGAAAATGGTTATGAAGGTTTTTTTAGACCTATGACTGTCCCAAAATTGTTTTCATTTCAAAATAAACAAACACTATCTTACTTTAGAATGGTCTTACTTAAACTTTAGATAAAGTAGATGCAAATATCCATTTGACTTTTAAAAACAGGAATGTTCTGGAAAAAGTACAAATACATATTTTTATTTCAAATGATTATATGGTGAAGATCAGGGGTCCGTTGGAGCAGGAGTGCACAGGAGCGCAGCTCCGGGAGTGAGGAGCCCAGGGGGTGGGCACATGACCAAGCCCCACCCCCTCCTCGGCTTCCCCGAGCAGTGCAGAGGCGCAGTGCCCCAGGGAAAACCCAGCTAGGGTCTTTATTGTTTTTAATGTTTTGTTTTAATATTGATACTTTTATCATTGTTCCTTTTATGACTGTGTGCTGCTTTTCCAGAGACTTGCTCAAGGTGGCATATAAATTTTCTAAGTATACCATTTTTTATCTGGGCACATGGCACATAAGTACTGGAGAAATTTCACGAACTCTTCAGCAGCTTCCACCCCATCAGTCTGGTGTAGTGGTCAGGAGTTGGACTCTAATCTGGGAGAACCGGGTTTGATTCCCCACTCCTCCACATGCAGCTGCTGGTGTGACCTTGGGCCAGTCACAAGTTCTCTCTGAGCTGTTCTCTCATGAGCAGTTCTCAAAAGACCTCTCTCAGCCCCACCTACCTCACAGGGTGTCTTGTTGTGGGGAGGAGAAGGGAAAGGGATGGGTGGTGCACATGTCCTGGGTATCTCAAGTCTACTTGAAACCTGGTGGTTTCAAGGGAGCAGGAAGAGAATGAGGGTGTATTCTTTACACTTATTTTTATTGCACAAAGTATTGGATGGGGAAGGGAATGGAGGAAGAACATGTCAGTTTCACTCACCTGTGGAGTGGAGCCTGAGGGGTGGGTGTTGCCTTCTGACACACTTCCGGTATGTTAGGGGGTGTGGCATATGCAAATGAGTTATGCAAATGAGTTATGCTAATGAGCTCCTGCACCTCTTTTTCTACGAAATGACCCCTGGTGAAGATATACAGATATTCTAGCTGTACATGTATGTAAACACACAATTGGGACACATACTCAAGAGCTGAAGTCTTATGTGCGTTTACAAGGGAATAAGTCCTACTGAATTCATTGGAATTTAATTCTGAGTAAACATGCTTAGGGTGGCTCAGAAAGGGCATTAAAGAAGACAGAACATGTACATTGTTCTCTCTCTTTAGGACTAATTAGAACAGGAAAAGATTCCATTTAGGCAGCAGGTGAAACAGCGTATTAGTTGAACAGTTAGATTTGAGTCAAGTAGCACCTTAAAGACACTATTCTACCCCATGCAACTCTTCTCATTACTCCATGAACACATGAAGTGACCTTATACTGTATCAGACCCTTGGTCCATCAACATCAGTATTGTCTACTCAAACCAGCAGCAGCTCTCCAGGGTTTCAAGCTGAGATCTTTCACATCACTCCCTTTTAACTGGAGATAGTAGGGATTAAACCTTCAGCATGCCAAGCAGATGCTCTGCCACTAAGCCACAGCTCCTACCTGAAGCACTGCAGCATATTAGTTGGTTCATTTTGACTCATGCATGTAATTTCAAGATGGTGCAAAACAGAGAGGGATTTTAGAGTATGTCATAAGAATACCTGCATTTTAATCTTTAAATTAGTAAATGGACTTCACATTCTGCAGATATTGATGTATTTTTGTGACTTGAAGTAGTAGTGTTCCTCCTTGTTATTTATTGAGCAGAAAAATGTCCTGGTAACTAGACCTAGCTTGAGGTCTGGAAACAATAGACCGACAGGATCCTGAAGGGGACCTATAGCATAGCAGCATAATTTAAATAGCCAGTCACAGGGAGCGAGTGTGTGTTGGGTGTGGTTTATTGCAAGCATTTAAGCGGGGTTTCAGCCCTGCTTGGGTTAACTTTGAGCTGAGCTGTAATCACAATAAACTATGAGCTGATCACACTATGTGTCTGAACCCAGTATATTTCACTCCCCTAAACTGAAGCCTGAATACGGAAAGGAACTACCATGTCCTGGCATTCTGTTCCATGTGCAATTTTTGGTTTGATCTCCTTTTATCTTTTCAAGGTAAACGTAACTCCCCACATATTGACCTTTATGTTCAAAATGTCCCATTTAAAAGCTAGACAAAACACTTTGTCTTGATTTCCCCCCTGTATGTACTTTTAAGATTTTTTTTTCCTTTTCAAGCTGAAAATTCTGGCAACAACTGAGAACACAATTAGAGTGAGTGCTTCAACAGATGCAATTTCTTACTAAGTAGGTGGTTTGAGCAAGCTTGTGCTACACTGCTATGCTTTGGCCCCCATGTTTTAGGCCAAGAGTAAAATGTTTGAATCTTTGATCAGGTTCTACCAATACATAGATGTACCTTCATACATAGGTCCTTAGTCAAAATAAATCAGTATTTTTTATTTGTCTTATTCATTTTCTCAATGTACATTATATATAGATATTATAATATTATTTCCAAGTACATTGAGAAGGGTTTCAACGTTACTTTTTGACAGATCTAATTACTACATCATTCCAACAGGAGTTTTCTTTGGAACTGTTTCCCACTAGCAGGCAATTGTATTAATTTACAAATATGATACAATAACATTATTGTATTGATGGTATTCCAGATGCTCTGTACTTTGCCAGAACCACAAACTGGGCTATAGAAACATAGCCACAAATGCTCTTTCATGGGCAGTAAAACATTCCTGGTCTCAGCATGTGTAAAGAACAAGTTCTTTTTAGTAACTGAAAAGATTATTTGACTGTGTCCCAATTTGTCTTGTTTTATCTTCTGTGAAATTAAGAGTCACATCATGAAACACAGTGATCTTGCTGTAAAAGGAATGTAAGGATGCTATACTCGAGATAGCCCTGACTTGGATGCCTAGACTAGTCTGATCTTGTTACCTCTCAGAAACTAACAAGGTTCAGCCCTCATTAGTATTTGGATGGGAGACCCCCAAGGAAAACCACGGCTGCCATGCAGAAGTAGATGGCAACCATCTTTGAATGTCTCTTGCCTTGAACACCCCATGGGGCCACTGTAAGTCATCTACAACTTGACAGCAGTTTTCACCACCATACTTGACATAAGGGACCAGTTTTTTCTCTAGCTATGTATGCCATAGGGGGGGAAATTGCCCTGTTCCACAAATATGAACATAAGTCTTTTTGTTTATATGTTTGTTTATTAATCATAAAAATACACTTTACTTCTTAATAGCTGTTTGTGTCCTGCTCAGGCTATAAGCTGTTGGAAGGGCTGTGAATAGGAGAGTCACAGAATCATAGATAGAGATGAGCATATGGGTCATTTTTTTACTTGAATACATATTCACAAAAGCTGTTTTCCAAATGGCAATGTTGACTTGCCTGGCAAATGTTTCAGGTGACTTACTAACTCTAATATTGGCTTGGCTTTGAGAAACTCTGGATACCAATGGTTACACCCTTGGCCCTTTAAGATTACAAGGTTTATTTCCCCCTTTCAGCTGAAAGAATCCGCACATTTGTCACTAGTTTAATGACAATTCCTTGATGAGATCATATTATGGGCCATTTCATCCATCTAAAGAATTATTTCAACATGCAAAAATATCCCCAAATATTCCATAAATAAAAATCTAGTGTTTTCATTGGCCACAGAGATAGTGATCATAACATGAAACTTCAGGTTACTCTGAACTCTGCATTCTATAGACAGAAAATGTCATTGGACACATCTGTTTATACCACAAACATAGAAGGATGCCAGATTTGCAAAAACAACTTATGACATATCAATATATGAGCAATATATTTATCAGATGATGATTTTCTCTCACACTAATTACCAGTTTAGGTATCTGGTAGTATGTGTCATTGGTTAATTAACATGTACACCTCCCAACACAGGAACAGATGTGAATGCTGGGTTCAAGAAGGTGCCCATGTTGGTCTGAAGCAATAGAACAGTGACACCTTTAAGACCAATGAAGTTTAGTTCTGGGTATAAGCTTTCGTGTGCACACACATGTCATCAGATTAATTGAAACAGTTTTTTCTCAAGCCTTACATATATGTAGAGGTGGGGGGGTTAGTTGCCAGGAAGGGCTAGTTAGAGTTAAAATGCATAGGTAACTGGGTGATAAGTATAGCTGAGACTGGATCAAAGCCATTGTTGAACTGTGAATGGCAACAAAGATCAGTTCTGGGTATGTGAGAACTGAGAGACTTAGGTGTAGATGCACACTTCCTCAGATATATTGAAATAGATTTCCTCAAGCATTACATAGAGGTGTGGGGGTTAGAGGCCAGGAAGAGCTAATTAGAGTCAAGATGTGCAAGTACAGCTAAGTGGAATAACTCGGTAAAGTCTGTGAATAGCAGCAAATGGAAAAGAATGATGTAAATATAGCTGAAGATAAGAGAGCTGGGTGGGAGGGAGGGAAGGAGAGAAGGCCAAAGGAAAAGGTGAGGATATCGGGGGTTGGAAGGGTGAGGATAAAAGGAAATAGTGTGGGTAGGGGGAGACAGGGGAAGGTGAAATGCCCCACACAAGTATTTGTGGGTTCCCCACTGCTCAGCTGGCTTGGCAGCCACCACTATGCAACTGGGCCATAATGTTTTTCCAGGCAGAGGCTGCAAGAGGAAGGGGAGGAGGAAAAGCTGAAAACAGAGGACCAGATAAAGGCTGGTGGGAAGGAGAGAAGGCGGCAGTTAAAGGGGAAAGGCTGAGAGGGCTTTCAGGGAAGGGAAAGAGAAAATAGTGGGAGATGGGAAATGAGATGGCCTCTCTAAGTCCTTGCAGGTCCCCTGCTTGTTTCCTATAGCAGTCTTGTTTTATATAATTGTATTTACACTAAGGAGAAGTGTCAAACATATGTCCTGTGGGCCAGAATCGGCCCGTCCAGGGCTCTTATCCAGCCTGCAAACAACAGGTCATTACCTTTTTTACCAGATGACAGAGGTTGTGCATTGTGTCCCTGTGAAGAAATACTTTTTTTTGTATCCCTTGTTCAAATTGGTGCTGTGCTAAAAGTATGCTTATAAGCATTTTATTTTTAATAAATACTTTATAACTTTTGATGCTGGGAGTGGTTCTCTGTACCTCCACCATCTTGGACATGCTATTTTAAAAGGGGTTTTGAGGGAAGGCAACAACAACAAGCCTTTTCACATTACTTGTCTAATCCAGATGTTACGTGTCATTAGACCGGTTCCAAGTAAAGCAATACAGGGACAGGCATTTCACACAGCGAGTTTCCTTTTGTTGGGGGCCATCACTGAAGCACTATGGCCATTTCACACAGTGCCATTTTATCCATATATGTGATCTTCTGTGACCATTTTTTGAAGGTTTTAATGGGAGCGCTGAACTGCTAAACAAATAGAGCAATTCAGTGCAATAGCAACAGTATAAACAACCTCGGCCTCTCAGCCATTTGTAATTCACCCTCCCCAAGTCTCTGATTGCAGCACACATTTCCTTTCTCATTCATTAACTGGAATTAAGGGAAAGCCCTCTGCTGTCAGGCAAATAGCAAATGCAGCACACAACTGTTTTCCCTACTTTCTTCCCAAAAGGCTGGCTTTTACTCCAACAGTGTTTCATTAGGGAAAGAAGAACAAGAGAGAGAGATTAATACTAAGAAAACGAGAGAAACAAAAGGCCTTGGGATAAAGTGTCCCCCCCCCCCTTTGCATTGCTGAGCTGCAATCGGGGGCTCGAGGAGGGGGAATTGTAAATGAGGCTGAGAAGCCAGAGTTGTTTATGGTATCAATATAGCACTGAATTGCTCTATTTGTTTAGTGTTTCAGTGTTCCCATTAAAACCTTTAAAAAAACCAAAGGCCAAGGAAGATCGCATGTACGGGGGAAATGGACAGGCATGGTGTCACCAAAATTATGAAATTAGACATATTGCAAATTTCACCACTAATGTGTTTGACAATTAAATTATTGTGTTCAAAGGTGTGAATCAGATATGAGCCAATCACCCAGCCTGCTTGGTTCATGCAGAACAACTGCAAATGCCTTCTAAATAAATTTGTATTGGGTTTTTGCAAAGCTGCACATGCACAGAGATGCTGCCAATTCATACTGATCAGCAGCCATTAACATCATTAAGGACTACTGAGATGATGAATATTGAAAGATAGAGCTTTCTTAAACCAACATTTATTTATGACTGATTTATATGATCTGTGCCTGATCTAATTGCCTGCTGAGTGGACCAGTCATGGAGCCAGGACATGGGTAGTAGAACTCAGTTGGGATGTGTGAAAATATGCACACATGAAAAGCCATGTATTTCATTCATTCATTTATTGATTTGATCTATACCCCGCCCTTCCTGCCGAGGCAGGCTCAGGGCAGCTTACAAAAAATGCATGTATAAATGCAATTAAAAACATACATAAAACATCCAAAAACATTCAAAATCCATTTTTGAAAGTGCCAGAAACAAAGTGCAGAGCAGAGATTCCTAAATCTAGCTGTACCACTACTTAGGTATTGGCAGGGGTCTGAGGGAGCAGGAGCGCACAGGAGCACAGCTCCGGGAGTGAGGAGCCCAGGGGGCAGGCACATGACCAAGCCCCGCCCCCTCCTCAGCTTCCCCAAACAGTGCAGAGGCGCAGTGCCCCGGGGAAAGCTCTAGTAGGGTCTTTATTGTTTTTAATGTTTTGTTTTAATATTGATAATTTTTTCATTGTTCCTTTTATGACTGTGTGCTGCTTTTCCAGAGACTTGCTCAAGGTGGCATATAAATTTTCTAAGTATACCATTTTTTTATCTGGGCACATGGCACATAAGTACTGGAGAAATTTCACCAACCCTTCAGCAGCTTCCACCCCATCAGTTTGGTGTAGTGGTCAGGAGTTGGACTCTAATCTGGGAGAACCGGGTTTGATTCCCCACTCCTCCACATGCAGCTGCTGGTGTGACCTTGAGCCAGTCACAAGTTCTCTCAGAGCTGTTCTCTCATGAGCAGTTCTCAAAAGACCTCTCTCAGCCCCATCTACCTCACAGGGTGTCTTGTTGTGGGGAGGGGAAGGGAAAGGGATGGGTGGTGCACATGTCCTGGGTATCTCAAGTCTACTTGAAACCTGGTGGTTTCAAGGGAGCAGGAAGAGAATGAGGGTGTGTTCTTTACGCTTAGTTTTATTGCACAAAGTATTGGATGGGGAAGGGAATGGAGGAAGAGCAGGTCAGTTTCACTCACCTGTGGAGTGGAGCCTGAGGGGTGGATGTTGCCTTCTGACACACTTCCGGTATGTTAGGGGGTGTGGTATATGCAAATGAGTTATGCTAACTTGAGGGACCGCCTTTCCCCATATAGGCCCCAGAGGCTACTGAGGTCAGGCACTCAAAATCGCCTGACCTGCCCCAGTCCAAAAGAGGCCCGGTTGACCTGTACCAGGGCCAGGGCTTTTTTGGTGGCGGCTCCTTACTGGTGGAATGAGCTCCCAGATGACATCAGGGCCCTGTGGGATCTATCACAGTTCCGCAGGGCCTGCAAGACAGAGCTCTTCCGCCAGGCTTTCAAATAGGAGCCGCCATTGGAGAGAAAGCTGACGATACCATCGCCCTGGCCCTGTTGGTTGCACCCTGCCTTTGCCCACCTGAGTGATCTGAAGTCGCCATCTTGTGTACTTGTAATGTAGTGTTGGTTTTAAAATGTTTTATATTATAAACCTGTTTTATGCTGTTTTATGTTGTTAGCCGCCTTGAGCCGGTGAAAAACTGGCAAGGCGGGATATAAATGAAATAAATAAATAAATAAATAAATAAATAAATAAATAAATAATGAGCTCCTGCACCTCTTTTTCTACGAAATGACCCCTGGGTATTGGTCATGGTATTCTCAATCGGCTCAATTTGATGAAATAACTTATGCGACAAGATAGACTGAAGGTGGTAGAACCAGGGCACAGGGTACAGGGTCACTCCTCAGAGTTTAAGGAGGCTCCTAATCAAAAACCTGGTGGAAGAGCTCTGTCTTACAGGCCCTGCGGAACTGTAAAAGGTCCCACAGGGCCCTGATGTCTTCTGGTAGCTCATTCCACCAGTATAGAGCCACCACCAAGAAGGCCCTGGCCCTGGTTATTGCCAGTGTAGTGTCTTTGGGGACCAGGAGGGCCAGCCGGTTTTGAGCCCCAGAACACAGTGCTCTCTGAGGAACATATGGGGAAAGGTGGTCCCTCATGTACTGCATGGTTAGGAAAGAATATGATAAAGCAGCATGCCAAAATAGCCCCAAATGGGTCAACAAACAGTTGAAACAATCTTTTTTTAAAAAATAGCTCTCTTTGCATCTTGTGATCAGGATGTGAGACAAACTCGGGGGGGGGGGTTGATCATCCCTGTACACTCTACCCATGGATCACAGTTTGCACTCCCCTTTACTTTTACAAGAAGGTTACTAAATACAGTGCTAATTCCAGGTTTTTGAGGGCTTTGTTCTTCCAACCTACACACATCCCCACCTGCCTGTGTGCCCTTCATTTCTGTTGTGTACTAGTCACGAAATGGCGACCACCATGCGGTCAGAGCACATGGCCCGATTCAGAGTACATTTGTAGTCCGCGCAGATGCAGACCTCCCCATTAGACTTCAACGGGGTCACTATAGGGGTTTCCCATTTTGCATGGGGAACTGGCTCCAGCACGCCTTGAGCCACAAGTTTGTCTAATTCCACCTCCACCTTGGGCCGCATTCCTAAAGCCAGCCACTGGGCTGGCACCCGGATCGGGCGTACAGCCGGATCCAGGTCCAGGGAGACTGGAGGACCCCGGTAGGAACCTAGGGTGCCGTCAAAAACGGCCGGGAATTCCGCGCAGACTGAGTCGTAATCTGCTAACTCTACTTTGTGAACCCCTGTCATGCCCACCCCCAAGGGCTTGAACCAAGTGCGCCCCAGCAGACTGTTGAGGTCCCGCTCCACCACTAGTAGGTCAAGGGATTTGCATACACCCTGGTATTGCACCTGGACCTGCACCAGCCCCTTGATGGCGACCAGGTTTTTCTGAAAGTCCCGGAGCACGAGGGCAGTTGGCCGGCGCAGCCGGGGGCTCCGCTGCGGAAACAGTTTTTTAAAAGTGGCCGCTGAGACTATGCCATGAAGCTGCCTAGCAGGTTGTCCTCCACATTCTTAAACTCACACCTGACTGCCAGGCAGCGGAGGTCGGCCAGGAACGTGGCAGCATTCTCTCCCGGTTGTTGCTTCCGTTCGAGGAACTGGACCCGGAACGCCAACATGGATGGTTTTGGCGTGAAGTAGTTCCCGAGCAGCTTCTTGAGGTCGTCGTAGGAGACGTCCAGCAGGTCTCGGGGTGCTATGATATTCTGCGCAATGTGCATTGTCTCGATGCCGCAGTGGCCCATTAGCCAGGTCCTCTTCAGGGTGGCCTCGGTGACTCCATGCACGGTCAGGAGGAACTCGAGCTGCCTGACCCATGCGTCCCAGTGCTCGGGCTTGGAGGTGTCGAATGGAGGGATGTTTCCCGCTGCGGCAGCCATGTTTGCCGAGGCAGGAGCAAGGTTGCGAGCAATGTCCTCTGGGGCTTGTTGAGCCGGCGGCTCAGTGCTCAGAGCTCCACTGCTCGGCGCAGCTGATGAGTTGCTCATAGGGATCCCACCTTTGTCGCCAGTGGAAAGTACTGGAGTCGGGAGGCGAGTTGTAGGATGATCATAGCAAAGACTTTATTAAGTGAATCAGCATGTTCAGGAGATGGTCAGATCAAGCATGCTGCCAGGGCTCCAGGGCCCTGCTTATATGCCGGCTGGAGCCACACCTCTGGCGGCACCCAAAATACCTGATAGGGGCTTAGCATATGCGCATAGTTCTGATAGGGCCTTAAGTCTTAAGTTGTAGTTCATAGGTCCCCCGCGGAAAGACCTAGGCTGGCTATTGGTGGTCGTTTTGGATCCGACTGTCTATTGTTCTACCTGGCTGAAGCTCAGGTAGAATCGGGCCATGTGCTCTGACCGCATGGCGGTCGCCATTTCGTGACTAGTACACAACAATTTCCTTACCCATCTGTGAGCTTTCCAACTGACCTACGTCCTTTCCCCAATGGTGCTGGGTGGTGGGAGCAGATGGGAATACTAACACTGTTCCTGCCAGGAGTACTACCCTTGTATACCATCTGCATGTCCTTTTCTGGCAGCTTGTGATTGGGGGTGGGCTCTGTGGCAGCAGGCCCTGCCAGGAACTCTGGGCCCCAGAATCTGCCCCACCTCAGGGTATGCTAACTAAATATTTTCATTTTATCACGCTTTGGGCTAAGGGTTTTTTTTTTTTTTGCTGCTGCTTCCTTCCCAAGTGTTGCTGTAATGTTTATGGTTTTATTTTACACACACACACACACACACACATATATTAGCTTTTATGTGTATATTTTTATATGTGGTTTTTATAATATTGTGAAACACTTTGGTAGGCACTGTGTATCAAAAGCAGGGATATAATTGCTTTAATAAAATAAATACCTAGAATCAATAGAGATGAATGTCACATCAGGTTGGAGCATTGAAAGGCAAAAGCTAAACAGTTGCCATACAATCCTGCATTCCATAAGGAAAGGACCACATTGTTTGTTTTGAATGTGGATCCTCATCTTCAGTACTATCTGACAAAGAATTGTACTGAGGATTTTTTAAAAAATAACATGTCTGGGCATCCTTTCCATTGACGTCACTGACTTGTGTGTTCTGAACAAACCTCCCATTTTCATCATTTAACTTGCTTATCAGTGTTATTTTCTAATGCTGATAACTCTATAACAGTGGAACCAGGACACATCTGCAAAGCATTTAGCAGCAAGCATGATTCTAAAGCAAACATAAATTTATTAAAAGCAGGTTTTCTCTTACAGTTTGGTTATTTCAGATTACTAGCCCATTTTGAAGGTAGGTAACAATCAAATGGAAACAAATGTCTACTCCAACACAGTTCATAATACAGTTAAAAGAGTGATAACTACCATGCTACCATACCATAGTCCAGGTCTAGCGTAATCCAGGTCCTCTCAAAACCAGTCCTTAATCATAATGCAAAGGCTTCATATGCTAGAATTCAGTGAGATACCTAGACATACCCGGTGGGGTTTTTTTCCCTGTGGAAAACCAGGCTGTTGTGCCATCAACTTCAAACTGAGCAGTATGAAAGCTATATGAAACTCATCAGTATGAAAGCAGGCAGCAAAATTTTAACTTTCATTCTACAGCTCATACATGCTTAAGGTTCTGGCTACTTGATTTAACTCTTATAAGAATGAGACTGGTACATTTTATGTATGTGGTTCCTCTGTTGCTCTCTGCATCTGTTTCAGTTGATTGGCTGGAAACCGAGACTGCAATCCTAAGAACATTTTCCTTGGAATAGGCCCCATTGAATAAAATGGGAATTACTTCTGAGTAAACCTACTTAGGAGAGCTCCCAGAACAGCTGAAGACCCTGAAATAATAGCAGTGGATCAACTGGTATCACATCTACTCGTATCACATCTACATTTCCTCTATTATTTATCATTATGTATTTATTTATATCCCATCTTTCTCATGATGAAACTCAAGGCAGAAAACTGCCATTTAGACACCAGCAGACCTAGACCTACTTAGTTACAGCAAGGTTGCTGTATCAACCAGCCATGTCTCTTACTTAACTTGTCCTTTATGTCAACTTCCATCCATTGGTCCCACCCAGGCACCAGAATTTTGAATTAATAAACTGACAACCCCAGCATATAATGTGGAGTGGAAGGGGGCTGGTGGAGGTTCATACTGGTTCTCTAGAGGAATCGCTCTCAGCTCTCAGATTCTGCAGGAATGCAACCAAAAACATTGTCCTTCTAATGCTGAACTTTGTATATGAATTTTGACCTGTGTTAATAGTCATATCATAAGCAATATCTTGCACCTTTAGTTGCCTTTAGTTGAAATAGCTCCCCACAAAAATATATTTCACTAGGAAATAATTTATTCCCAAACCAGTGGACTAAGAATCATAGCCTTTTTGAACTAATATGAATGTTAAATTGTTTTTTTTTTTCAGTTTTGCACATGAGTAAGTTTATTTGGCAAAAGTCTTAGAATATAAAGAATTCCATATCTAGCAAGAAACAGATATAAATGTTGGCTGTTTCAAAAGCCAGCCAAAGAAAGCAGGGAATTCTCCATTATACAAGTGTTAACTGAGACTCAGTACTTAAAAAAAAAGTATATTCAATGCAAATGTTCCATAGCAATATGCATACAGCATTGATTCCATTAACCCCTATTTTCATGTGCTATACAGAAAAACAGTTCTAACCCTTAACAGTTATGATAGTTTATTTGCTCTTGAGATGTATAAATCACAACTTCAACACCACCATAATTTATGGACTATCACAGCAAGTCTGAAAACCTGATCCAATAGGTAGATTGTGGCCCTTTTTAGCTTGCCTATGTATTCCAGTTTTGTAACTGGTTACTAATGGATTTTTCCTGTCATTTCACACAGAGCCATTTTAGTAACCAGCTGCTTGTGTAATATATTTCAAATAAACCCACTCATGTCTTGTTAAGGAGGCGTGCCTGAGCCACTGTTGAGGAAAACTGACTTTCTTCCGGTTTCAAATCCTTCTTCAGCTTCTGACTCACTGTGGGGTTCTGTGTGAAATGCCCCATAGCACTTCCTGTAATACCACTTTGTTTTCTCTCCCTTTTTCTCCAATAGAGCAAGCCTACAAAGCAGGGCCACTCCAAAACCTTGTCCAGGTAGGTTCATAATTGAGACAGTGGTCCCATTAAAACTTTATTTTCAAAAATAGATGAGCCTTGTTGTGTGGCTGCTCTTGAAGACTGTCCAGAAGCTACAACCACTACAAATTTTGCAGCCAGATTTCTGATTGGAGTCGATCACTGGACAATATCACTAAAGTCTTGTTCCACCTACAGTGTCTCCCATTTTTATTCCAGGACCAATTCAAGGTGCAGGCATTTGTCTTTAAAACTCTGTTCAGCTTGGGAATAGAATACCTCAGCAGGGGTGTAGATTTTCCAATTTTTTGGGGGGGCTGGGGCTGGGCCAGAGGCTTTGCTATGCTAGGTCTTTAAAAGAACTGGGCCCCAGTGACATCATAGGGAGCAGCCAGTGACATCACAGGCCATTGTCACTAGCTATGGAGGTGGAGCCATGTGGAATTTAGGGAGGGGCTCCCCAGAAATGTAGGGGGGGCTGGGAACCCCTGGGAACTCCCCCCTAGCAATGCCCGTGGACTGGGCTAGACCCAGGAAAAGGTGGGAGTTGGCCAGTGGTTGTAGTGGTATCTCAGTTATCTACTGCTGTGTCCTGTTTTTGAAATTCACTTTTAGAATAGTCTGCAAATATACATACCATGTGCACAGGACAAACTAATGGTCACAATTTGACTGTAAGAGAGGCAACACAGAAAAGCCTGTAGGGGAACATTTTAAAAGTTTTTCTGGACATTCATTTACAGGAGTCTTGTTTCTGCCTTATTCATTAGCATGACTTTGTACTGAATTGTGGCATCACAGATGCTTTCATTTGGTAAATGCATGGCTGGAGTCTCTGAGTCAGGACAGAATATAAAACAGTTGCTGTGCACTCAAGTTCTGAGCAATGTACAAAGTTCAGAGTAATAGCAATCTTCTCAGTAGTCTGGGACTTGAATAGCAGTCCCTGGGATTGGCAGAAGTGTTCTGGGACTTGAATGTCAACTCCTGGGACTTGCAGCAGTGTCCTGGGACTATCATTCTACTCGAAGGGCTGTCATTCCAGTCCCACAGCACTGAGCCTATTCTCAGCTCCTTCAACCTTTCCTCATAGGACTTGGTCTCCAGACCTCTCACCACTTTTGTTGCCCTCTTCTGGACTCGTTCCTGCTTGTCTACATTTTTCTTAAACTGTGGTGCCCAAAACTGAACACAATACTATAGGTAAGGTCTAACCAAAGCAGAGTAAAGTGGTATCTTCACATCGTGTGATCTGGACACCAAACTTCTGTTGATACAGCCCAAGCTCGGATTTGCCTTGTTAGCTACCTCATCACACTGCTGACTCATGTTCAGTGTATGGTCTACTAAGACCCCAGATCCTTTTTGCACATATTACTGCCAAGACAGGTCTCCCCCAACCTATAATTATGCATTTGATTTTTCCTACCTAAATGCAGAACTTTACATTTATCCCCACTGAAATTCATTAAATTTCTTTTAGCCCAGTTTTCCAGCCTGTCAAGATCATCCTGTATTATGACTCTGTCTTCTACTGTATTTGCCAGCCCTCCCAACTTAGTATCATCTGCAAATTTAATAAGCATTCCCTCTATTCCTTCATCCAAATCACTGATAAAGATGTTGAACAAAACAGGTCCCAGGACAGATCCTTGAGGCACTCCACTTGTCACTCCTCTCCAAGATGATGAGGAATTATTCACAAGCAGTCTTTTGTTCAGTCATATTTTGTCAGCACAGCTTACATCTGTGCAATATTCAATATTTTTATTAAATTAAAACCTTTTAAGTGAAAGATTTTTCAAAAAGTTTTTATATTTTGTGATGACTCAACACATCCATCACTGATACAAGTGAACAGGTAGTTCTTTACAACAAAAGAACAGAATGTCTGAATTTCCAAAAGAGAAAGCAGACAATGATAAACATTTCTCAACTGTTTTTATTTGGCTTACTTTTGCTGTTGCAAATGCCATATCTCCTACCAATGAATACATTGTCCAGTGCAGACTGTTGTTTTGCTGATTTCAAATGCATCTCATGTTTAACTGATAATACCTATACAGGTATTAAACTGTTACCAGCTCAAGATTCTGTATGCCCATGGAATCTCATTTAGACGTTACTTAATACTATGATATGTCATTTCTTTACTTTGGATTTCACTGTAAAAGGGTATCCTCCTTTGCACAGGATTGTACCATTAGCCAGACCAATTTGTTCTCTGAGGGAAACAAGACAAGAGGTGAAGTGAAGTCGAAATGGTTTTTAACAAATATATAAAGGAAACAGTGCCTGAACCAGCTGTTCATTTCACTTCTGCTGCTCTGAACTGCCAGATCAGCCTCAGGGGATCTCTTAATGTTGACTGTAATTTAAAATATCTTTGAGGCTTCTCCAACTGTACTTGGAGCCTTCAGTCAGTTCAAAAATTCAGCCAGTATAAAGGACACACAAGGCCATCTTTCCTTTTTGGTGTCGGAAGCCTCTTCCATAGCAATTCCTTGTAGCATGATTACTGTGGCACTGGTACCTATTTCGTGTATTCCCAGCTTTCCTTCTACAACATGCTATTGAATAAAGCTACGTTCATTAGTGAATATTTCGTACAGAAAAGAATCTTTAAACAGTTTAAAAGTTACAGATATAAAAGCAGAGTTTATTGGAAGCTTGAAAATTCCTAAAAATGAGCAACATCCTGCATATTTTTTTTTAGTTAGCAGTAGTAATGTTCCTTCAGTTTCCCATACTGTTGCTAGTCTAGTTACTTAAACTTGTCTTAGAGTGACAAGTTAGGTTATTCATTCACTAATTTGTCATATTATAATTGCCTTTAGCCACTATTATGCAATGTGAGTTATAAAGGGTTTTCTTGTAACAATGAAGCTAGGAACCAAATAAAACAAAGATTAACTTGCTATAAAGACACTTTATATGCCATTACCTAAGAAGGATTGAATGTAGTTCTCAGAAATGAGGCACAATAGACTCATTTGTAAACTTTAGTGTTCCCAACGAAACTTTGGTCAAGGAGACGTGGAGATGATCACAACTATGGAGTTATACCACCTGTAACCACAGCTAAGAGGCTGTATAATTAATGTTCCTGTATACAAAAAATCCCTCTACTTAGGAAACCTTCATATCTTGGAGAAGGTTGACCTAGAAAACTTTTGTTCGACATCTGATCCTATGCGTGGAATTTTTTGTAATAAAGAATGTAGTGGAATAGGCCTCCTCTGGCCTGCAGGCCTTGTTCCTTCTTGCCTTCCAAGGTTTTCCCAATACCTGGAGAGCTTTTTTTCTCTCTCTGGTAACCCACCACCACCACCTGACTTTTGTAGAAATTTCCCACTGGGACCACTGGGAGGGTCAGGACTCCCAGCTTCCCTTCCAAGTTCTGAGGCCTTGTCTCTGTGCCTCCCACTGCCCAGTGCCTAGTTACCGCAGAAACAATGCCTGGCTAACTGCCTGCCTTCCCCTTGTGCTCCTTTTAAAATAACATGTTCAAGATGGTGGAGGTCTATGTGATACAGAGAACCACTACCAGCTTCAAAAGTTATAAATTATTTATTAAAAATAAAACGTTCACAAGCATACTTTTAGCACAGCACCAGACTGAGTAAGGGATTCTATACATGCCCTATCAGATGTTAAAGTATAGGATGGGTTGCTTAGCTTAGGAAGTTACAGATCTCTACAGAGTTTCCATTTCTGTGATACTTTCTCCAGCTCTTTAGACCAGCACATGGTTAATGGCTGTTTCCTCCAGTCTTCAGTTAAGAGTTCTGTCTGTTCTGATGGACTCAACACAAAAGAGCCCTTCCTCCTTGCTCCTAGGAGTTTTATCTTCTCCCTTTCCCCTCCCAGTGACCCGGTCGGGTCAGATAAGTTTTTCCTAAAGTTTCCAGAGATTTCCTTCCTGAAGTCTCTCTAGTATTGAATTCCTCCAGATCTCTATTCCCGGGGGGGGGGGGGCGGGGAGGTTGACCATCCCATTGTCTAGATCTTTTAGCATTTGTATGAATGTAGATTGAGATAAGTCTGGAAAGCCTGTTCTCTGTACAGAAAAGGAAAACACCTTTTAAAACTCAGAGTGAAGGTTTTGCTCATTTCAAACCTCCAAAGAAAAAAATGCATTTCTTCACAAAGAATATTTGATTTTGTACTTTGAATAGTACAGTTCAGATACAGATGCAGCAAAATTTGCTACATTGTTCTACCACAGGGGATGTGTAATTTATTCATCCTGCCCAGATCCCAAACCACTAGATCTGTCCAACTCTACTCCAGCACTTCTAATACAAATACAAGGATTTGGTTTCACTTCCACTAACAGATATTAATTATAGAGATATTTGTCCAGTTATCTGGATATAGACACTTCTTTTCTTTTAAAAAGACTTTTCATCTAATTAAAAGAAGCTTTGGAATCTTCACTTATTAGAATAATTCATTTTAAGCAGGCGCCCCCTTGCTTTCTGCTTGTAGCTCAGTGAGCAGGACCAAAGTTAGACTTTTATGTGACAGACCACTAGAACAACATTTGCCGGGGGTGGGGAATGACCTTTCACTTGTAATACTTGTAATACTTGTAATAGGAACCTTGGGTTACAAAAAGCGAAAGGATACAGTTGAGCTAAAATTATCTACCAATTATTGAACAAAGTAAAATAAAATGATCAATAAACACATTCTTTCTCCCTTGGTCTATCCATATTTTCTATGCCAGTGAACTAAGACATGGGAAGAGTAAACTTTAAAATTTCCAGTAACTTTAAACTTTCAGGTAGGCTTACCAGGTTGCTTGTCATGGTAGGCAACCGACCACTCCCACCAGCTCTATCTCTTCCCATTCTTGCTTGAGGAAAAAATGGGGTGGGGGGAGTGATATTGCAGACAAGTTCAACATCACTTTGTGTCCACAGCACTCTATGAATTTCCTCACTTTATGGTCTTTACCATAGAGATTGGGGAAATTCCTAGAGCATCATGCAACACTCCCCCTTCCCATGCCATACCTCAAAAAATGAGGTAGAAAAAGGAGCGAGGATGTGGAGGTTGCCAAGGGAGGGAAAGAGGAAATAGTGTGGGGAGGTGGATACAGGGGGAAATGAGGAGGCCCCTATGACAGACCCCTGTCACTCCCCCATTGCAAGGCAGATTTTCCCACCAAAAGTTTTGTTCCTTGATGTGACTAAGCAGCCCCAAGTAGTATGTTAATATTTATGTTTTGATAGTCTGTTTGTCCCACCATGTCACACAGAATATAATTTGGCTTTTAGCCCAGCCCAGGAACCTGATGGGAAAAACAGAAGCCTTCTCATTTTACCCTTTGAAATGGCATTTCAAACAGAAATCTTAACTTTATTTAACAGGCAAGGGATGAATAGGCATTGGGGTTGGAAAAGCTGAGGTAAAACTTGCTGGTTTTACAAAGTACATTTCTTTTAATAGGCAAAATACTGATCTTGAAGCTTGTTTGCATATTTTCTAGACTATTAATAGTGAGAGATGTTTTACTTAGTATTTTACTAACAGCAACAATGTTTCTTCAGAGAGTTTCCTATGACAGTGCAGTTTTCCTGGAGTGGGTCTTTTTCTTTGAGCACCTAACTCACTTCTTTCTTAAAACTACAGTTTATTTGTCTCCTGAGTTGTCAAAAACTATCAGACCCAGGGACCTCCTCAGAGCCAAACCCCAGAGAAACTGGGCAGGAATTAATCATCTTCTTCACAGAAGATATAACCCTGTTCTTTTGGGCTTGAAAGAGAGTTTCAGCACACTACCCAATCACTCCAGCCAAATCACCATCCCAGTTTCGATGTCTGTGTAAAGTGTTCTTCAGTTTAGGCTGACATTTAGTCTTTGAATTCTACTAAGGAATGCTTCCTCAAGATAGGAATACTACAGTTAAGGCAAATGAGAGGTTTTCCTTCACTCTAAGGTGAACCTGTCTGACGTGTCCTGTCACTGACTCCAAACTCAGTCAGAAACCAACTGACTGCCTTCAGACTGGTTCCAACTGACAGAACCTCCGGAATGGGATGAACCAAACTGAACTCTCTTCAGCACTTGGCTGATCATATAGTGTTTCTCAGCTGGTGCTGGACAATCAGAAAAGAGGAGCAGCCCATCACTCATGCTCTCCATTCCAGTGCAGTGTTAACCCTTCACCTCCCATATCTCTGATTCTGCTGCACTAGGAAACTGGTTTTTAAGTGTGGTCTGTCACACACACACACACACACACAAGTCCTCAAGGGTTCCCTGCCATGGAAGATGACCTGGTCCAGTAGCTGGCACCACACAACTGGGCCTTGATTTTCTAGGTAGCAGCTGCTAGGAGGAGGGAGAGGGACAGCTTAAGAAAGAGAGGCAGAAAATGTAGATTAGCTATTGGGTGGGAAAGAGATAGGTTGCCAGTTCCAGGTTAGGAAATGAGATGCCTCCCACAAGTCCTTGAAGGTTCCCACTTGTAAAATAGTCAGCAGTACTAATAGTTTTACTGTTCTGAAATGCAAGTCAACTTTTGCAAAGTTCAGTCTTTTTTGGGCTTACAAAGTGTTTTCTTAGAGATCCATATTTTGCCACTGTTCCATAATCATCTTTTGCCACTGTTCTATACTTAATGATCAAAGAGAAATTTAAGAAGAAAAAATAATTAATGGAGCCCATTTTTAATCACTGAAATTCTTCCAATGATGCAATATCCATCCAAGTATGGATCATCCCCTGTAATTCTGTCAGCTGCTGTATACAGAAAAGGAGTGAGTGAACAGCACAATAAAGTTGTAGGGTAGAACCACTACAATACTTTTAGGGCAGAATCAAATAGCTACGTCTCATATAGAAGGCCAAGTGAAATGATTTTGTTTGTTTTGTTCCTTTTTTAGGGTTGATCAGTATTGCTTACATCATGCTATATTTGATCATATTTCCATAGGGCTGCCAGCAGTGCCTGTGCAAATGCTGGGATATTTTGAGGGCAGTTCCTAGGAAGAGTAGAGTGTGGGGAATATGTGATGTTACTCCCAGATGATACTTCAGGTAAGTGTCTCCATTTTTGTATCTCCTGCTAGAACCAATCTCAAGATTTCTGTTTACACAGACACAAAGGTTTTTTAAAAGTTTTATGTTTAGGATAACAAAATATTCAAGGTAAAAGCTGTTGCTATTCCTTTTATATTTTATTTCTCAGCATAGAGACAGAAGGGAACGGGAGATATTATCAGATTCATGCAGGGTTCCCTCTAAGGTAAATTTGGGTGCTCTGAGCACATTACTTCTTAATGTTTGGCACATGGTTTCTTTCCCCAGTGCACCGGCTGGCTGCCGGCCATATGTGGGGCTGGCCTGCTGTCTCATATGGCCCTGGGTGGCAGGTGGCTTCCCTCCCCACAGCTGAGGCCAGGTAACAGGGCAGCTCCTCTTTACTAAGCGGCCATTGGCCTCACCCATGCCAGTATGCCAGAAGAAGGCTGCATAGATGCAGCCTTGGGACGTGGGGGCCCTGACTCACTCATGGCTAGATGGCAGCAACGGCAGGAAAATCTGGTCCTCCCCCTTCCCTTGTGGGCCTATAATGGGGCCTGAACTGGGCCTAGTTGAGGGGACAGAAAGAAGGAGGCCACCAGGGGAAGCACGCTTCCCCTGGCTGCATGGGATCATTTGGGCTGTTTTATTTCCCAGCACAGCAGCCATTTTCACCCATGTGGCCCAGGCTTGCCATTGTAGCCTGGGGGCTGGTTGAGGTCCTGGCTCTTCCCCATGGTTCCCCTTGCTGCCTGGCATCCTCCTATGCTCCAGGTAAGGAAGCATTTAGGAAAAGGGGGAAAGTTGCATAAGGTTTAAATGGAGGAGGGGGGGGAGGGAGGGAGATGGGATTTCTTTCCACCTCTACCCTCCCTCCCTCCTTCCTTCCTTCCTTTCTCCCTCCCCATCTATTTCCTTCCTTCCTCCCTCCCTCTCTTCCTCCCTCCTTTCCTTCCTTCCTTCCTTAAGTTAGAACAAAACAGAAAAGGGGGAGGGGGAGAATAGAAGATTAAAATTACTGAATAAGAGTTTGAAAGCGCAAAACCCAGATTTACAGGGTAAAATTAACAGAGAAAAGCCCATCTGTATGAGGATGCAGAGATAACAGTATGATCATAGCAAATATTTTAAAGATCATTTTATTAATTTTTCAAGCAACCCCCCCCAAAATTACAAAAAATAACCAAAAACATTACAAAACAAGATTACAAAAAAAGAGACACAAATTACAAAAAGAGGGCAATGTTGAATCAGATTTTTGATAGAGGGCTTGATATTTAGCATGGCCCCTGTGCAGGATCATAGCAAATATGTTCTGTCAAAACACATTCATTTTTTTCTTAGGTACAGAATGTACTCAGAATTGTTATGTCATAGATTTTTTAAAAAATGGTCTTTTCAATTTTTATTTTTTATTTTTTTGTGCTGTGGTTCTATTACTATTTCTAGAAAGCAATGATGTTTGCTAGATTTTTCCCTGAAATGCATTTTTTGTGGGAGGGCTTGGAGCTTGTGTTTCAAGGGTTCCACAGGAAAGTTTGTGCTACATGTGCCAACATGTCCAAATGCGGGGATGCTACATATAGTTTACACAGAGTGTGAATAATTCAAAAAATTCTAGAGTAACTTTCAGCTTGTAATTAAATTGGGCAAAGCCTGGTTAAAATTTCTTTAGTTTTCATGCAAGTTAAATCTATATTGCCAGCATACTTAGAGGGGTAGTATTCCCATTCTGAAGACTCAGAACAAATTGGATAATAGAATGATGACTTCTAAATTAAATAGTGGTAGGAACATGCATGTTTTAACAGGGTGGTGTCAGCTAAAGACATCAGTGATAATTTCCATATATGATTTGCAGTACAAATAGTAGTTTATATTTCATGTTTGTATGCTTTCTATGTTTGTGAATGTTTGTATGTGTGTGCATTTTGGCCTGCTCACAACTTTAAGGCTAGTATATGTTTCAGCTCACAAGGTAAAATTTCTGCTCACAAGGCAACATGGCTTTGAGGGAACATTGGGTTCATGTGATTTCTCCAACATCTGTCTACAGCACAAGCAAGGCTTTTTCTTTAATGCTTTCGGAATGGAAGAAAGGGGAGGGTTTGGCTACTGAGCATTTAAAGAATTAAAAATTTCATCTCTCCTTACTTCCCAGGACAAAAATATATGCACATGCAGTTGATGTCCATGAATACTCTAACTGCTACATGCTATAACCAATGATCCCTCTAAGCTGTGGAGTCTTGTGAGCAAAAATTCTACTTTGTGAGCTACTGGCGTTAAAGTCGTGAGCAAGCGATTTGGCTACTGCATAAATTAGTTTGCTCTGGAGCCATCTTTCCTGGGCTAAGACAAAAATGTGTGAGCTGGAGGCTAAAAAACTGTGAGCTAGCTCATACTGACTCAACTTAGAGGGAACACTGGCTATAATCATGGTGTCATTAACACACAGTGGCACTATGGATGTGTCACCAGCAAAATAAATACACTCTCTGGTTAACAGTATCCTGTACCTAGGCAGTATTAGATGATCACATATGCAATGACTTAGCAAGACTGCAGTGGTCTTGCCTTCATGGGTGTAAAGTACTGGGTTCTGAGACACGTTTGGTGATTAAAGCTCATAGTTTTTTGAAAGGTCGAGATAAGACATATTGAACAGGACTCGCAGGTCCACTTATATTCACCTTCTTGACCGCACATCCAAAACTCATGATTGTTTATGTACAACATCCCTGCCACCTATAGGTCTACCTACAGATGTGGGCTTCCCCATTGATTCCCAACTAGGATCCTCCAGGTCTGTTGCCCTGGGAGTGAAGCTTCTCCTGGCCACATGTGTGGTCGACCACATACGCGGCTTAATGGCCAGGACATGACACCCCTCCCCCCATCGTTCAGATTCCCCCTGGCATACGTAGTCTTGGAGGTGAACGGGTTGCTTCCGCTCTCGAGCATACCAGCATACCACTGGAGTTGGGGTTTCCTGATCTGGTGTTGGTTCTGGTCGCTCTGGTTTTGGTTGAGCTGGGGTTGCATCTGTGAGGGTGTCCCGTGAATCAGTTCATGGGGGGTTCCCATACAGAGGAGATCTATCTCCTTCTGCTGGGACTGTGTCATCTCATGCTGGGACGTCTGCGGCGGGGGCATTGTATGCATTCAGTGGAGGCTCCGGCGGCAACTCCCCATCGTCCTTGTCCTCTGGGTCCTCAAGCAGCACCCAGTGCCTGAGGAGGTCAATGTGCCTGACTGTCCTCCATGGAGATCTCATAGGACAAGGGGTCTGTTACTTGAACTACCCTGGCCAGGACCCATTGGGGCCCCTTTGCGAAGTTCCGGGTGAAGACTGGGTCTCCCAGGAAGAACCCTCTTGGAGCGGGTCATGTTTCCAGAGTGGTGCTGTGGTCCAGGGCCTGATCAGGGTGTAGGCAGTCCAAACAGGTGGTGAGGTGCCAGCCCATCAGGAGCTCCGCTGGGCTGCGACCGGTTGTGGTGTGGTGGGTTGTCCATTGGCCAAAGAGGAAAGTGGCCAGCTTGTGATACCAATCTCCTTTTTCTAAACAGCGCAGGGCTTCTTTTGCAGTGTGAACCATGCATTCGGCCTGGCCATTGGTTGTGGGGTGGAATGGTGCTGACCGGATGTGCCGGATTCCGTAATACTGGACAAACTCAAGGAACTCCGCCGACATGAAGGTGGTGCCATTGTCCAAAACTAAGGTGTCGGGGATGCTGTGCATGCAGATTTTCCACATAGCCCAGATGGCGGCTTGTGAGGATGTGGAACCCACGGGGATCACCTCTAGCCACTTGGTGTAGGCGTCCACCAAGATAAAAAAAGATCTGTCCCTGGAATGGCCTAGCAAAGTCTATGTGGAGCCATGACCATGGGTTGTGGGCAGACTCCCAGAGTCTTGTGGGGGTGCTAGGTGGCACCGGCTGGGACTCTTGGCATTGGTGGCACCTCTTGACCATGGATTCGATCTCCTGGTCCAAATCCAGCTACCAGACATCGCTCCGAGCCAGGGTTTTCATGTGAACAATCCCCGGGTGCATCTTGTGCAGTGCTGGGAGGACTCTTTTCCACAGTGGGGGGGGGGGGGGGACAATAACTCTACTCTACTCTGGTTCTGCTGCAGCAGGACACCCCCTTTCCACCCAGTCCAGGACCCGGGTGAGGAGGCGATCGCAGGCTGTGTGGCAGGCCACTTCAGCTACCTGGACTGGCCAGTCGGGCAGGTCTTCCAGCAGGGTGATGTGATGTGTCGGGGTGGTCTGGGTCACAGAAGAGTAGTAGAAGACAGCTGAAGATGTCAGTGTGTCCCATGGCATTGCCAGGGCAGTAGACCAATGTGTAGCTGTAGCCAGCCAGAAATATGGACCAGCGGAGGACCCGGGAAGACAACATCTGCAGGATTTGCCAGTCGGGTGCAAGGAGGCCCAAGAGTGGCTTGTGATTGGTCAGGATAGTGAAGGGCCGGCTGTATAGATAATCATGGAACTTTTTTTGTTCCTGCCACGATGGCAAGGGCCTCTTTATCTATTTGCACATAATTTTGCTCAGCTGCAAACAGGGTGTGTGATTAGTATGTGGCCGGGACCTCTCTGCCATCCGCTGAACAGTGCCCCAGGACTGCCCCCACCCCATATGGAAATGTGTTGCATGCTAGGACCATGGGGAGGTCCTCGTCCAAATGCGCCAGCACCACATTAGAGGTTAATAAGTCCTTAACTGTTTGAAAAGCTGCAGCATGCTGGGGTCCTGAGACTTATTGTCTAGGAGGCAGTGTAGGGGCTCAGCTACAACAGCCTTGTGGGGCAGGAAGGCATGATAAAAATTGCGTAGGCCTAGGAAGGCCTGTAGTTCCATCTTGGATGATGAGGTGGGTGCCCTGGTGACTGCCTTGACCTTGTCCGGTGTGGGGTGGATGCTCTGCATGTTGACCTTGAACCCAAGGAACTCCACCAATGGGACACCCAGCAAGCATTTCTCCCACTTTACCTTTAGGCAGGCTTCATTGAAGCATCGCAGGAACATTCTCAGCTGGGAGGCGAAGGTCACAGAGTCCAGGGCAGGGATTAAAACATAATTGAAGAAAGGCTGGAGACCCGGGATTCCTTTGAGTAAACAGTCCATTAGGTCTTGGAATACGCCCAGGATGACACTAACCCCAAATTGCAGATGCTTTACCCTGAATGCCCCTCTATGTGTGATGATTGACTGGGCCTCGGTGGTGGCTTTGTCAATGGGCTGTTGCTGATAAGCCTGTGCCAGATCCAGCTTGCCAAAAACCTTGGCCTCCACCAGTGCCACAAGTACATGGCTGACCACGGGGACCAGGTAAGAGTGATCCTGGAGGGCTTTGTTCAGGGTACATTTATAATCCACGCAGATGCAGACGTCCCTGTTGGGTTTCACCGGAGTGACTATCGGGGTTTCCCACTTAGCATAGGGAACAGGTTCTAGCACCTTTGTGTCACCAAGTGGTCCAGCTCTGTGTCAGTTCTAGGACGGGGTGCTAATGGGGGCCGGCGAGCAGTTAGGCGAGGGTCAAGGTCCAGGGTGACCAGTAGCCCTGTGTAACACTGCAGGGAATTCATTGAAAATGTCGGTGAAGTTCCTGTCCCACACTTGATTAACCCCGGTCACTCCCAACCGCAAAGGTTCGAACCAGGATAGTCTGAGTAAATTGGTGAGTTTGCATTCCACCACCAGTAGGTCCAAGTGTCTGTCAAAGTCCTTGTATTGGACCCAGAACTTGTCCCACCCCTTTATAGCTATGGGATTCTTTTGGAAATCCCATAGCATGAGTCCCATGGGTTTCCATAATGGAGGTCTCCCCTGGGGGCATAGTCTTTGCAAGGTGGCCATGGAAATTATCGAGAACAATGACCCAGTGTCCAGTTCCATCTCACAGGGGGACCCTTCAACCCTTACGGTTAAATGGATCTTGTCAGGGGTGCACGTCCTCCTCATTGGATGTCTCTGGGCTGGCAGTAGTTGCCACGCAGTGTGTGGTGGATCCATCTGAGTCTAGGGAGTCTAGGGAACCCTTGGAATGACACACCTTGGTGATGTGTCCAGTCTTGCTGCAGGACCAGCAGGTCGCTTCCCAGAAATGGCAGCTCCAGCATTCGTGGGGGTCCCCGCAGCTGGTGCACGATGTTGATGAACTGGGATGTGGGTTGACCAGGGAGTCCTCGATGGATGGAAACTCACACCCCACTGCCCGGCACCAGAGGCCAGCCATGAAGTCAGCTGCAGATTCCCCACCTTCTAGGATTTAGCACAGAAGTCCATTCGTAGTGCCATTTTGGAGGGTTTTGGCATGAAATAGGTGGTGAGCGCTGCGATCAGTTCATCATAAATGGAGTCATCCAGCATCTTGGGTGTGATGAGGCTTTGCACCACCTGGATCATGGAGATGCTGCATGAGCTGATGAGCCATGCTTTCTTCTTATCGCGTTGGTTGTGTCCTGGACCAGGAAGAAATATTTCAGCTGTTTGACCCAGGCCTCCCAAAGCTTGGGGTGAGAGGGTCGAAAGCGGTAAGCTGTCCCAGAGCAGCAGCCATAGCTCCTGAGTGATGTGGTGAGCATTCTCCTATGGGGTGGACGGTGGTGCCAGGTGGCGCTGGAGCCAGGTGTTGCTCAGATGCTGGAGGATCGGTGTTCAGTGCGGTGCTGGAGTCGGCATTGGTGTCGCTCATCAGGATCCCATCCTTGCCACCAGTGTAACATACTGGGTTCTGAGATGCATTGAGTGATTAAAGCTCATAGTTTATTGAAAGGTCGAAATAAGGCATATTGAACAGGACTCGCAGGTATTATATTCCCCTTCTTGACCGCACCCATGTACACACCCAACACCCATGATTGGTTATTTACAATGTCCCTGCCACCTATAGGTCTACCTACAGATGTGGGCTTCCCCATTGGTTCCCAACTAGGATCCTCCGGGTCTATTGTCCTGGGAGTGAAGCTCGACGGCTTCTCCTAGCCATGTGTGTGGCCGACCACGTGTACAGCTTAATGGCCGGGACATAACAATGGGAAAATTTATAGCAACAACATAGCTTATTCAAGAAACTTGTGCAAAAAAACACACAAACATAATCACAGGTACTAGAGTAGCCCCCAAATTCCAAGAGGCATAGAAGAAGCATTAAAAACATCTGCCAAGAGTCCTTGGCCATGTCTTCTGTGAAGTAAAAAAGCAAGTTATGATCCCTTCCATTTATTCTGGTAATGCCCTTGCAAAACTGCTCATATTTCCCATCATTGGCATTGGGGAGTCATAAATATCTATGTCTTAGTATAGGGGTGAGGTACCTCACTTGGTGCAAAAAAAGATTTGAATGTTTATAGAACTATTGATGCCTGTCTAGATGAGAAATTAGACTAGCATTAATGGTCTCCTAGTTTAAAAAATTGTCAACCTTTTCTTAAACTTTGCCATCTGTGACAATCTGCCACCTTTAACAGAGAGAGCTGATATATTTTGAGCTCAGAAATTTCTTGTTAAAGTTTTGTGAGGTGAAGTTGGCCTAAGGGAGATTTTTTTCCAAAGACTGAGAATTATTGGCAGACCTGATGTACACTGGCACAATGCTAGTGAAAAATAAATTTTCTTTGCAACTGCAAGATGTAAAAGCACATTTGCCCACTAAATCTTCCTGGTGACCCCATTACAACACAAAATTGGATGCCCAAGAAGACAATTGTTGTTGAGTTTTGATGATACAAAGACTATGTAGATGTCGCAACCATATTTGAAAGAAGAGACAAATGCTGCCTGTGGGTCTTTTAATAAAAGCTGGATCCACTCTCAGTAATAAAGGACTGACATAGATTTAGGGTTGCCAATCTTCAGATGAGGTTTGGAGATTTCTTGGAATTATAGCTGTTATCCAGACTACAAATTCCCCTGGAGAAAATGGCTGCTTTGGAGGGTGGAATCTATGGCATTAACACCTACCCCTGGCTCTACTCTCAAATCTCCAGAAATTTACCACCCTGGAGTTGGCAACCCTTCAGCATTTCCATTTCTTCATGGTTTGATATGAGAGAATGTGAAAACTTAGAACTGTAATAAACATGGAATAGTAGACCCCCACCCCGATTTTACCTCAAAGATGCACTTATAGACACCTTATACTCAGAAGAAAATGGTATTGAAGTCATGTCCTGTGATAGGGATCTGTCCACAGAAAATACTAAGATATAAAATACTTCTACATCTATTGATATGTAAGCTTTGTATCTACAAATTTCATAAAGCAGGAAAGAACTGTAAGAAATCCACAAGTATAGGAAATGACCTTTCCCCTTCTCCCGGCATGAAACAGGTCTCCAAGGGGGGTATTACCCGAAGCGGCAGTCTCATATTTAATTGCAGGTTCTTGATTAAAGATCTGAATGCCCCTGCTGGATGAGGACTTTTCCTTCCAGGATTTCCCCAAAGCAACCTATGTCAGACAGCAAGCAAGTATAAATCAACCCTGACTGATCCCTGGAAGGCCAGATACTGAAGCTGAAGCTCAAATACTTTGGCCACCAAATGAGAAGGGAGCACTCACTGGAGAAGACCCTGGTGATGGGAAAGATTGAAGGTCAAAGAAGAAGGGGATGGCAAAAAATGAGATGGTTCGACAGTGTCATCGATGCAACAAACATGAAATTAAGCAAACTCCAGAACACGACAGAAGACAGGAGGGCCTGGTGTGATGTGTTCCATGGGGTCACAAAGAGTCGGACTCAACTGTGCAACTGAACAACAACTGCGAAGCAAGTTTTATTCAAGTGTGACTTGCTTCTGCCCTTCCATCACTGCATCTTTTCTGAGCTGGTCAGGGGCTTTTACTTCAAAGCATGGCAGAATGCTAGTCTCAAGCTTTAAGATGAAGGCATAAAATGGAGACAATGAAGTAACAACTGCAGCAGTTGTGAATGAGAGAGTTCAAGACAATGGGATTAGAATAGTTTTGTGGTGAAGGCTGTGGTATGGAAAAAGAGAGCAGATCCCAACTGTGAACAACACTGGGAAAGGTCAGCATTCATATGACTACTACAATCTCTCAATGAGCTCCCATTATGAATTGCTGGTAAACTTGATATATAATCTGACCCTTTGTCCTCAGTGCCACCTTCAAACTCTGCCTGGTTCAGTGAAGTTTCTAGACCTGTTCAAATTATTTCTCCCCCACCCCCAAGTTTTCATTTGAAATCCAGGCCTACACTGAACTGCCTCTTTTCATTAACATTTTGCATTTGATGAAATACAGTCATGGTTTCAAAAATTATTGCCATATTCTTTTTCCATATAGTTCAGAGAGAACAAAAATCAAATACCTGGATTTAATTAAAATGCATGAAATGAATAAGCAAATGATTCCAAGAAATTACAGTGTTTACAGCCAAAATATCAACAGTTCTCTGTTCTGAAAAGCCAACTTTGTTCTGTCCCTAGAAATCCTTACAGACAAAACCAAACACTTGCTGCTGTGAATCACAGATCTTTTTTTTTCAGGCCAACAGGGATAATCTGAGTTTTGTGCATGCCATCTGTCTTCTTGATTACTACTGAGCAACTGCTTTTTGTTAAAAAGTTACCAATACTCATATATAAGGTTGCACCAAGCCCTGCACCTCAGGTCTTGGAAGACCCTACCCTCAGGTTCCAGTAATCAGTATCAGTGAGTGCCAACACAAAAAAGGCCTGTCACTAAGGTTGCAAACCTCCAGGTGGGGCCTGGAGATCTCCTAAAATTATCTGATTTTCTGATATCTAGAGTAGACTATAGAGAACAGTCCTACTGTAGAACATGGCAGCTCAAGAAGGTGGACTCAGTGGCATCACATCCCTACTGAACTCTCTTCTCTCCCAAAACTCATCCCTTCACAAGCTCCACCTCCAAATCGCCAGGAATTTTCCAAGCTGGAGTTGGCAACCCTAAGACTGTTGCCTATGTGGTTTTCTTTTTTCCCAGAGATTAGTGCTTTAACATTAAGCGATAAGTACTGGAAGCAGAAGTGGAGAATCCAGGTTTTCTTGGTTTTTTACAATACGCAGCTTTTGTTATCCACATTGGGTTTGTATTTTTCTACTCTAACTTATGAACCAGCAGAAGAATCAGTGTAAGGTTAATCATCAATGTCATGTAACTTGAAGGGATACCAGGAAACAAATAAAACTATTCAAATACCAACAAAAGTTCTTTTAGAAAAATGTATAGGAAATTATGCTCAGAATATTACATAGTAGTACTTACATTTTAAAGTGGATTTTATATCTGTAAGCCAGAAAAGAATATGGCCATTGTGTTTTTGTTATCAGTTTATACAGGCAAAAATTACTAACAAAGGGCAAATATTCTGGGTTAAATACTTCACTATGAGGAAGACATGCTTTAAAAACCAGTTAACTGGCATTTCTAGAATGAACTGAAATGTGAAATTTGGAATCTTACAAGTGGGGCCCCTTGAAACTTGAGAAGGGAGATCTCATCCCGCCCCCCATGAATCCAGCCCAACCACCCATCTTGAAGATCGTCTGTGGCAGTGTCTGGGAGCCACTCCAAGCCCAGAGCAGCTCCCAGTGCCTGCCACTGCTGAGCCTGGAGCAGCTTCTGGCATCTGCTGCCAGCATGGCAGGGCCCGAAGCAGCCCCCAGTGTCTGCCATCTTGGCGGCAGGGCCCCACACAGCTCCCAGCATTCACCACAACAAGGCCTGGAGCAGTTCCTAGCATCTGCTGACACCACAACATGACTCAGAGCAACTCCTGCCATGGCTCCCAGGCTCTACCAAACAGGTAAGGAAAGAGCATTTTTTTGTTTGAATGCAGGGAACGCTCCTTTACTTTTCATAGAATCATAGAGTCGAAAGGGACCATACAGATTATGTAGTCCAACCCCCTGCCCAATGCAGGACCAGCCTAAAGCATCTCTGACAAATATTCGTCCAGCCTCTTCTTGAAAGCTGCCAGTGAAGGGGAGCTAACCACCTCCCTAGGTAGCTGATTCCACCTTTGAACCACTCTGACCATGAAAAAGTTTTTCCTAATATCCAGCTGATACCTTTCTGCATGTAATTTAAACCTGTTGCTTCAGGTCCTATCCTCTGCTGCCAACTGGAACAGCTCCTTGCCCTCCTCCAAATGACAGCCTTTCAAATATTTAAAGAGAGCAATCATGTCCCCCCTCAATCTCCTCTTCTCCAAACTAAATATTCCCAAGGCCCTTAGCCTTTCCTCATAGGTCTCAGTCTCCAGACTCCTGATCATCCTCATCGCTCTCCTCTGTACCCTCTCCATTTTGTCCACATCTTTTTTGAAGTGAGGCCTCCAGAACTGCACACAGTACTCAATGTGCGGCCTGACCAAGGCAGAGGGGCTTTGACCTCCTGCGATTTTGATGCTAGGGCCCTTTTAATACAACCCAAGACTGAATTTGCCTTTTTTTTTGCTACCACATCACACTGACTACTCATATTTAGTTTACAGTCCACTCTTACTCCAAGATCTCTTTCACATACACTACTCCCCAGAAACAAATCCCCCATCCAGTATTTGTGCTTGACATTTTTGTGGCCCAGATGTAATACTGTGTATTTATCTTTGTTGAACTGCATCCTGTTTGCAACTGCTCATTTCTCCAGAGTATTCAGGTCTTGTTGAATTTTCACTCTATCTTCTTGGGTGTTTGCTACTCCTCCCAACTTGGTATCATCAGCAAATTTAATGAGTAGCCCTTCTATCCCTTCATCCAGATCACTGATAAAAATATTGAAAAGTACCGGACCCAAAACCGAGCCCTGTGGCACCCCACTGGACACCTCCCTCCAATCTGATGAAATGCCATTGACCATCACTCTTTGGGTGTGGTCCTCTAACCAGTTCCCCATCCACTGAACTGTCCTATAGTCCAGTCCACAGTCTTCCAGTTTGCCCGTCAGAATGTCATGGGGAACCTTATCAAAAGCTTTACTGAAATCCGGGTAAATCACATCAATAGAGTCCCCACGATCCAGTAAGCTCATCACACAATCAAAGAAGGAAACCAGGTTGATCTGATACGATCTGTTGGGGACAAAACCATGCTGACATTCCCAGATCACTAAGTGGCCTTCAGATGCTTACAGATTGATCCCTTTAAAATCTGCTCTAATATCATCTCAGCAACAGAAGTCAGACTGACTGGCCTATAGAATCAGGGGATTTTTTTAAAAAAAAAATTGAGTTTCTCAAGTTTTTAGATAAATCTCTTTAGCCTCCGTGTGGCCCCAATACATGGATTTAGCTATCTGTAGATTGCAGCCACATGTGGCTTAATAGTATATATATAAGTGGGGGCTGAAAAACTCATGGGGGGATCTAATTCCCCCCCCCCCTTCATAAGTCCAACCCAACCACCTGCCTTGAAGCCAGGTAGCAGCAGTGTCCAGGAGCTGCTCTGAACCCAGAGCTGCTCCAAGTGCTATTGCTGCTGAGCCTGAAGTGGCTCCCTGTATCTGCTGCCACTGCAGCAGGGTCTGTAGCAGCTCCCAGCATCTGCCGTGGCAGGGCCCAGAGTAGCTCTCAGAGTCTGCTGTCACTGCAACAAAGCCTCAAATGGGTCTTGGCAACTGCTGCAGTTGTGGCAGGACCCAAAGCATTTCCTGGCTTCTGCCACCACCACAGCAGGGCTTGAAGCAGCTCCTGAATGGCCCACCAATTCTCCTAGGCTCCACCAAACAGGTAAGAACAGAGTGTTCTTTGTGCAAATGCAGAGAACACTCTTTCACTTGTGGGGGGGGGGGTTGCACACCTGGGGTGCAGAAAAATCTCTTTAGCCTCTGTGTCACCCCAATCTGCTAATTTAGCTATCTGCAGATCACAGCCACATGTGGCTAATAGTAAATACATGAGGCTAATATGTAATAGAAGTTGTATAGATAAAATCCCTCTCACATACACACAAATAACATCTATCTATCTGTTTTAAAGTAACTTCATTGTTTTGACTATTGGATGTAAAATTATTTCAGTTTCACACAAGGAATTTCCCCCCCATCAAGTTGCATCTGACTTGTGGTAACCCCATAGGATTTTCATGGCAAGAAATGTTTAGAGGTGACTTGCCATTGCTTAGTTCCCAAGAGTAGTAAAAGGACCTACCTTGCATATTAATGAGGGGGTGTGGCTTAATTGCTGGTCACTTTGCATATTAATGAGGGGGCATGGCAGAAGTGAAATCACCTTGTATATTAATGAGGGGGCATGGTGGAAGTGACATCACCTTACATATTAATGAGGGGGCATGTGAGAAGTGACATCACCTTGCATATTAATGAGGGGGTGTGGCAGAAGTGATGTTACCTTGCATATTAATGAAGGGAGTGTGATGGAAGTGACATTACCAGGCATGACGTCAGCCTCCCCACCCCCTTGCCACGTCACTGGAAGTGACCCCTGACCCCATCACCGGATATCACCTGACCACCCCAGCGGAAGTGACCCCTGACTCCATCACCAGATATCACCTGACTACCACCAGCAGAAGTGACCCCTGACCCCATCACCAGATATCACCTGACCACCCCAGTGGAAGTGACTCCTGACCCCATCACCGGATATCACCTGACCACCCCAGCAGAAGTGAACCCTGACCCCAACACTGGATATCACCTGACCACCACCAGCAGAAGTGATGCCTGACCCCATCACTGGGTATCACCTGACCACCACCAGCCCTGCCCCCTTGTCCAGCACCACCCACTTATAGCATCATTGAACTTCTGCCTGCTGCAGCCCACCCCAGAAATGGGGCAACCACCAGTGGGAATGCCCAAGTGCAGCCATGTGACCCCTCTAGTGACATGCCTTGCCATCCCTGGCCAATAGCCAGTGGCCTGGGACCCACCCAGGAGGAGGTGACTGAGGAAATAAGCCATTTGTGCTAGCAGCAGACACGCGGTCAGGCTCTTGCTGAGGACATGGACACCCCCGGCAGCCTCTTTGCCACCCCACCGCCATAGTTGAGGTCTGCTTTTGGTGAGAACAGGGACAACCTCATCAGGCACCTGGTATCCAACATGGGGAGGCCGTCATGGTGGGGAGCTGAAGTTTTCTAGCGACCCTGCAGATGAGATGGACATGGGAATACCCAACCTACTGTGGTGTGTTTACTGGCCCCTGGTGATGAGCTTGAAGATGGGGAAACTCCAGAGGAGCATGAACATGAAGTGGCTTTAAATGAATCCATGGATGTGGAAAATGCTGCACCAAACTCACAGGTAACAAGGTAGCAGGGCTTGTGCATGGATTGTATAATGAAGTCAGGGAGGGTGGCAATCAAGGAGGCCTGTTTCACTGATTTTTATTATTATTCTGTTTGTGCAGCTTGATAAGGACTTTATCCAGGCTTTCGGCAATCTGCACATCGGTAACCCTGTTGACATGTACCTCTCATGTGTCATGTTTTTGTACTGACGTTACCCCCGGTGACAAGAAGAAGAAGAAAAAGATGGGAGAAAAGAAGAAGAGGTAGTTTTGTAACAATAAAAACATTTGTTTTTTAACCTTGCGTGCTCATTTTGGGGTTAAGCAGGGTGATGATGGAGATGGCTGACCAAGAGGAGGAGGTCTTAAGGCACATATATTATACACCAGGAGAAGCAGGGAGCTTTGGTGGGGTGAGGCCTCTCTTCCAGGTGGCCAAAAAGCAGTGTAAAACTCTCACTGGGGATAAGATTACTACGTGGCTTTCAGAGCAAGATGCTTATACATTACATAAGCAGGCCAGAGTCCACTTTAAGAGAAACCAGATCATAGTTTCTGGTCTGGATGCCCAGTAGCAAGCTGATTTAGTGGATATGCAGCAGTTATCCAAATATAATGATGGCTATAACTATATTTTAACAATGGTTGACATACTATCTAAATATTCCTGGGCCACAGCCTTAAAAGACAAGACAGGGAGGAGGGTGTCAGAAGCCTTTAAGGATATCTTCAGTCAATGCAGAATACCCGCCAAGCTTCAGACTGATCTTGGTAAAGAGTTTCTAAACCAGTCTTTAAGCAACGTGTTAAAGCAGCACAGAGTTCACCACTTTTTCACCCATAATGAAGTCAAAGCTGCCATTGTGGAGTGCTTCAATCACACTTTAAAAACCAAAATTTGGAGGTATTTTACCGTCAACAATGCATTCAGATATATTGATGTGTTGCCACTGCGCATTCAAAGTTACAATCACAGTTTTCACAGGACAATCAGGGCCTGCCTGTGGATGTAAACTCCACCAATGCACAGGCAGTGTGGGAAACGGTTTATGGAGATGGTGTCGGGGCAAATGAAACTGAGGGGAAGAGTCCTTTCTTTAGAAAAGGGGACCATGTATGAGTCTCCAAAATCAAAGGGATTTTTGTAAAAGGATATGAACAGAGCTACACAGATGAAATATTCATAGTGGAGCAGGTCATCCGTAGAGGCAAGAGGCCTGTATATCGGCTAAAAGATTATGCCGGAGACCCTGTCATAGGGTCATTTTATCCTGAAGAGTTACAGAAAGTTAAGAGTAAAGGTGACAGAGCATATCGAATTGAAAAATTTTTAGCCTCCAAAGGCCGAGGTTAGAGAAAATACCACCTGGTGAAGTGGTTAGGGTGACCTGATAAATTTAACAGCTGGGTCTCGGCTTCTCAACTGTGTGATCCTGTATAGAAAACTGGCTGACAATGGCTTTTACATCACCCTTCCTAGAAGAAGAAGAAGAGAAGAGATTGGATTTATACCCCGCCCTTCACTCACTTGGAGTCTCAGAGCGGCTTACGAACTCCTTTCCCTTCTCCTCCCCTCAACAGGCACCCTGTGAGGTAGGTGGGGCTGAGAGAGCTCTTTCCCAAGCTGTCCTTGAGGGAACAGCTGGTACAGAGCTATGGCTTGCCCAAGGTCATCTAGCCAGGTGCAAGTGGAGGAGTGGGGAATCAAACCTGGTTCTCCCAGTTTAGAGTCCGTGCACTTAACCACTGCACCAAAATGGCTCTAGCATACATTCCTAGCAATGTATGCACAAGTGTTTTTCCACAGAACACTGCTTCCACCTTTA
Source organism: Lepidodactylus listeri (assembly GCA_029233225.1). Classification (NCBI taxonomy): domain Eukaryota; kingdom Metazoa; phylum Chordata; class Lepidosauria; order Squamata; family Gekkonidae; genus Lepidodactylus; species Lepidodactylus listeri. The sequence goes on along the minus strand of JARCFY010000001.1, from coordinate 106,967,421 downwards.
CCATCTGTCTAGCCTGGCCATTGGACCTTCCAGGGGGATGGGATGTAGGGCTGGTGGAGATACAATATCCTCACAGTTGGAACACCCTCACTGAAGATGCCACCTTTGGAATCGTTGACAGGGATAAGCGGTGGGGTTTCAAACTCCCCCACAGGTATAACTCAAGCATTACCGACATGCTAGAGAGAATGTAAAGCATCATGCAATCTCATCGGCACCCCCCTGAACTGAGTCTAGACTATGATCAAGTGTTTAGGAAGGTCATACTAAACGCTCCACCTACTTACACCTTTTCAGCTTCTACAGAATTAGCCCACATTTTAGGGGTGTTCCCACATATGGCTATCCAAAAAATGCCCTTTACAGCAGACATCACAGGGGGATTCAATACTTTATACATTTACACAAACATTGTGGAGCACCAAATTGTGAGTGATGTGTATGTGCCATTACTGCACTGTATCCCTGTGCCTGGGGAGACTGGTGACTGTATCAATAGCATCTACGACAAGCCACATTATATCCCTGTGAATAAGCATCACATAGACAACATCACTATTGGAATTAAGACTGACCAGAACAAGAATGTGCCATTTTGTTTTGGTAAGGTGATCGTGAAGCTTCACTTTTGTCCTCGGAAATGCTCTTCTAAGCATACAAGGATGGTCATCTTAAAAAGCTATGGTGATCCAGACCTCTATAGGAATTATTACAAGAACCAAGCTGGCTATGCCCTTCCTGGTTACCATGGAACCCCAGTTATGTATGGGGCAGGGGTGGGGGGCATATTCTGGAGCCTTTTCCGAAAAGCCGTCCCTCTTTTGAGAAGGGGTTTGAACTCATAAGGCCCCATGTGAAAACCACAGCCCGAAATATTGCTAAAGACGTAGTAGGGCATGTTTCTGCAGCTGTTCTGGATAAAGTGAGCCCACCTATGCCACAAGAGGGGTTAGGCCTCATCTACTTTAAAAGGCAGCGAGGGGTTAAAAGAAAGGCATCATGTTTGCAACTAACTGGCCCACCACAGCCCCTTAAAAGAAAAGCTGTGAAGTGCCAGCCACCTCAGAAGCGGAAGGCAAAGAGAAGGGCAGGAAGACATCCTCCGATCCTGGGAGATATATTTTAAAAAACAGCAATGGCTTTTATTCATGGTGGCTCAGATAAATGCACCAAATCTTAACTAGACCTATTCCAAATAGCCCCAAGGCAAACTAGCATTGAGAGATGCCTATATATTGAAGTCCCACCCCTGGCCACCTTGTCAGAAACAGCTCCGCTTGACTTTTTCATAGTTGAAAATGGCAAAGATTACATGAATTTAAACAACACACTTCTTTACCTGTGCTGCAAAATAGTCAAAGAAGAGGGAACAAACCTCGACAGAAATGCGAGGGTAAGTCTGGTGAATTACCCTGTTGCCTCCATCTTTAGCCAGCTGGATGTGACCCTGAAGCCAGAGTAACAGTTGCTACCCATACAGGGCCCTTATAGGAGCCATCCTTAATGATAGTGATGACGCCCTATCAACTCAGTTCTCTGCGGGCCTGTTTTACAAAGACACACCTGGAGAACATGAGTCAACTGCCCTGGATGGGGATAACAAAGGGTTTGTTAAAAGAGCGGCCCTCACAGCAGAAAGCAGAAAAATAGATTTGTTGGGGCGCCTCCACAGCGACCTCTTTTTCCAAGAAAAACTACTGTTAAATGGAGTGGGTGTCAAAAACCCATTTAACTTTAAGCATTATGACATCAATTTTGTGGCTCTATACATAGACGGCGATCAGATTCCTGCGAAATTACTGCAATCGGACTTTGAAGCTGGAAACTGCGTGAGGGAATACATGCATCTGGTTCAGGTGACTGGCAAACATATGAAAGACAGATCTTTGCTAGTTAACTGTGAGGAGTTTGCATGGGGCTACACACTCTTTGCTTTTGACCTTTCCCCAGACCAGGAATGTGCAGACCACTATTCCTTGATTAAAACTGGGAACCTGCGGGCTGAAGTACACTTCGCTAGAGCATTGCCTTACACTGTCAGCATGGTTGTCTATGGGGTTTTTGACAATGTGATAGAGATAAATCATAGGAGGAATGTTTTATTTGACTATATGTAACATGGATACCCTGCAACTAATATCTGTGTTATCTACAAAGACTTTTGGGTGTATTTCCAAGCAACTGGCTACCCAAATGGAGATTGTATAGAAGACCAGTGGGGCTAGTTGTGAATACCCATCCCCACCACCTCCCTGGAGAACACTGGCTTGCCATATACTTGACAAGGGATGGACGTGCTGAGTTCTTCAACAGTTATGGACATCGTCCAGATAGTCCCTTATTTCCAAAAAACATTGTGAGATTTTTAAGAAAAAATGCCAGTGAGACTGTATTTCAGCCCCAGCAACTGCAAGCATCTGACTCTGTGGTCTGTGGCTATCACTGTATATTTTTCCTGTAGCTGTGCTGTAAGGGGCTTTCTTTTGAACAGATTCAAGAACTGTATTCTGATGATTTAGCCCAGAATGACCTAATGGTGGAGCAATTTGTAAAAAAATAAGAGGGGCATGCCCAGACATGCTCCAAACCTCTTTGTGCAAACCCAGGCATGTATATCCTGCAATGAGTTCCGCCACCACAACAACATTGTATCCCAATAAAGTGCCCCCTTGTGGGTTTAAAACATGACTTTTTGTCTGTCTGTTGTTTAAAACAAACAAACACAAATTCAATTTAAAACACCAGTTTTATTTTACTTAATCACAAGCTTATCCAGCTGGGGGGTGTTGTAGTGTGGCGCTTTTTAGAAGCTCTGTGAGAAAGATGGAGGGGCGTCTCTGTAACAGAAGTAGGGTTCTTTAGATGTTCCAAATCTTGGTGAATAGTTGTGTTGCCCACAACAGAAGATGGTACATTCAGTTCAGCCATGGCCTTCAGGAAAACATTCCAGCCTTTAGGGATGCGATGGCTAGGCATGTCATTTGTCTGAATAATCGCCTTCACCAAATCCATTAAATAAGACCCCTTTATATTTTGCCCTCTATATACAAAAGTTCCATGCTCATCCCAAGAAACACTTTCGTTTTGTTTCATTTTGTTCAACAGCACCTTTGCCCGGCTCTTATATCTTTCAGGCAGGCTGTCTATTATTTCTTGGAAGACCAAATCAGAACTTGTAGGGCTTTCTACAGAGGCCTCCTCTGGCTGAGACAGAAACAGGCTCAGTTTAGATTTTTCAGTTTCTCCCTGCTTTACATGAGCTAAAAATTTCATGAGCTAAAAGCAGCGTGTCAAAAAACTTGGCCTTCTCATATTCACTTAAGTCTTGCTTTGGAGAACCCCCTTCATTTTGGTATCTAAGGAATTCATTGTGCAGGTTCTGATGTTTTCATCCTTAGGGGGAGGGGGTTCCTGAAATATTCCAGCTGATGGCTAGGAACAAGGTACATTTTTTCAGCATATTCCATCACTGGCTTGTTAAGAGGCCAGTTAAGAGAGGGATAGTAAAGCTTAACAGAGGCGTGATAAACCTCCCAGATTGTTCCATCAGCTGCTTCTTCTTTTTCAAAATTATTCTTTTGTTACTCAAATTTTTAATAAAATTTTGCCTTTTCCTCAGCACACACACCTGGTGAGGCGAAAGGGGAATGTTCCCTTTTAAAGTATTGAGAGCAATTTCTGAGATAGCTGTAACCAGATCATCTGAAGCTGAGCAGAGAATGGATTTCCTCTGTTTCGGGGAGGCCTTGATAAGTATCTTTAGGATAGCCAAATTTCTCTTTATATGGCTGGACATGTTGTCCTTTTGAGGGGGACTTCAGGGGAAACAGGCCGTTTAGAGTGCCAGTCGTTTCCTTTTGTACCCAGCAGTTGCCTGCTTTGTTTTTAAGACATCTGTCACAGCCACTCGGGTGGGAAAAGCCCCGATCTTAGCCTGTAAGTTTCTGGTGTAGAAGCATTTAAATCCACAACCAGATAGCCATAAGGTTTTTGTGTGGCATCCTCAAAGGCCTCCAGAAAAAAGAAAATATTCTGAGTAATAAATAAAATGCTCAGAATCCGATGATGTACGTATTTGGTAAAAGCTCTCTCAATCTCAGCATTCTCACAAGTGGAGTCCATTAAATCATCAATTGTAATCAAATTAATTTTATTATTCGGAAGTAACTGTCCATCACTAAGGGTTTCAGGCAACTCTTCAACAAACTTTACAAAGGGGTACTTACAGTGGATTTCATTATACAGATTCTGCCAACAGCTGTAAAACCATACAATGTTTTCAGGCATGACAGAAAGCACAAGTTGAGCATTGTCCAAAATATTTTTTTACAAAGAAACTTTTGCCATAGTTGCTAGGACCAGCCAGTTCTGCAGAAAATGGATGTCTCCAGCGTACATCCATCTTAAAAACCATACGGCAAAGTTTTGTAATCTTCCACGAGGACCCTCTTATCATAAACTACTTTCAACGTTTTCTTGAGCGGTCCTGTCTCAATGAGCTTTTGTCTCTGATGATGGAAGGCTACTGAACTCTGATCTCTTTCGACACCTGCTCAGCACTGTAGTCTAGGACCAGGTCCTTAAACATGTCAAAGTTAATTTTTTTCAGAATTTGTAACATTGAGAGTGATACCCTTGGCTTTCATGCATGCCTTTCCTCCTGATAATTTGTAGTTGTAAGTTTTGGACCCAGCTAACATGAACTCTGTGATGTGCTCATCTGGTGGGATTTCACTTGTGAGATCCCCTAAATAGTCACCCAACAGGGGATTCCAGTCCCCATCCCTACTCACAAAAATCACAGAGTCTGTATCATGATACAGGCAGCAATCTTGCAGCTTGTCCAAGACATCATAAAGCTGCAGCTGGGCATATGCTGTTAGGCAATCAGAACATTTGTGTTGCCTGTTAAAGTAACAGAATCTTTTGCATGTTTCCAGGCCACACTTGCTGTCTCATCATCAATGATGTCAAATCCTAAAGCATCATATGCTGGTGAGAAGGCATATTCTAAAAGTTTGGTTGCATCCCTCACTATGGTGGTATTTACCAAGTTTGAACGCTTGCCAAACTTGCCCCACAAAGAATTTAAAAATAATTTTGCGATTTGGTGCTTTGCGGGGTTGACAGCTATGTGTTCAGCATGAAGCTGAACACCTTCTTTTTCCAGGTAGTCCTCAATGTATTGGGCCTTTTTTTCATCATCTGTGCACCACTCTGGATAGCCTGATGCTTCCCATTTTTGGTGGAGATGCATTTTAATATATTCTGAAAACAGGTCTTCAGAGCTTTCCTCAAAATGCCACACCTCACTAGTAGACATCACTGTGTAACCCTTCTCTAGAGCCTTCATCAGTTCTACAGAACACCATGTCCCTTCTAGAGCTCTTTCCTCTGTTGAATGCTCACAACGCACCTTCTGCTTAGCCTCTGCACATGTGCGACACAGGGGGAACAGAAGTTTGTCATCCACCTTATAGGGTAAAATAGGGAGAAAGAGACCTCGAGGTGGATGCACCCTAAGTTTGACCAGGCCAAAATATTCAGATAGGGGGGCAAAATCTTTATAAATAATTTGTGGGTGTCCAATAGGATATTTCTTGGTCTTGTTCACAAAGGGGTACAGGCTGGTGAAGTCATAATAGTGTATTTTTTCACCGGACTTAGGCTTGTAATAGAGACAAATGGCATTTGTCCGCCCCCCAAAGAGAGCCTCTTTAGGTTGCAGAGGGGTTGGGAATTTCATCTCCCTGAGAAAAGCCCCAAGATCCCTGTCAGTTTCCATCATCTCTTTCCACTCATGTTCCCATAGGGACCTAACTGCAACCCCCCGGCTTTTCAGATAACTTTCTTTCCTTCGTGTTTTATAGTATAATTCCCCAAAGGTAGAATCTGTCAGCGGGTTTCTCTCAGTTGGAGTGAGACATACAGGACAGCCATTGAAAAAACATTCATTGAATTCATATACTGTGGGTTGCCCTCCAACGACAGCATAACCATCCAAAAAATAAGGCCCTATTTTAAACTCACCACCTTTCAGGGCATGCTGTATCTCAACACGTTCTTTACACTCGAAATATAGTAGCCACTGTATGGAGGCAGTTGAAAATCTCTTTGTCTGTCTGTGGCAATGGTCATGTGGCAACAAGGCAATTGTATATGGTTTTAAAAACATGTGTCTATACATGGCCATACACACACCAGCAAGAGTGATATACTTAAAAAGGTTAATTCCTGATATGGAAATAATTTCTTCCCTGTAGAAGACAGGCCTTTCTCAGGATTTTAAATCCTGCTGGCAATAATAGGACAGCTCTTTTTGAAGGTCAAACACTGTGTTTTGGTTTTCCTGGTACCATTTAAGAAAGTCTGCTCTCTCGCCAGGCTTCATTTTATCAATCCCATTATCTTAGGTAAAGGACCAATATAGCCACTATTTGCGACAGTGTTAAAGAAATGGGGGAAGAACCCCTTACAGCCCTCAAATCCCATGGCCTGGGGCATTTTTGCAAGCTTCATTGGTAAAAAGTTTAGGCTATCCAGAAACCTGATGCCCAGTTTCTTAACAGTAACACACATCAGTTTTCCACCCCGCGTGATGAGATCCACCTCTAGCTTTTCCACTATCAACTGTCTAATGATAAAGTAATTATCATAGCCTTTCGCATTGTGGGCTAGAAACGTGTAATCCTGGAACTCCTCCTAAGTTTTGTTTGTGAATATCAGAGATCTAAATGTTTTGGGGGTGGGGGGGGGGTGGCTGTAACAGGAGCACAGTAACTATCCTTGCAGTTTAATCAGAGCAACCCCCCTCCCCACTCCTTTCTGTGGATGAGACATGTCTGGGCAAGAAAAACAGCACTTAATTTCAAAAACCATTCTATTTCCACTTTTATTTACAACACTGAATTTCAAAATGTATATTTTATTTTACAAGCAGTAAAAAGGAGCTGCCATCTCTATTTTACATCACTGTTACACCATTTAATTTTTGAGCTTTCTGATTAGTAAAAAAGGATCTGTAATGGAGGTCTTTAATATGCAAGGTAGGTCCTTTTACTACTCCCAAGATCTGATGAGAATGGGCGAACCTGGGCTGTGCAGGTCAGGCAAGTAGTTTGCCATTGCCTTCCTCCATGAAGCAACCCTGGTCTTCCTTGGTGACCTCCCATCCAAATAGCCTTTAACCATAGCCTTCCCTAATAAGCTTCCTACGTGGCTAAACTGATCTATTCAGGCTGTTGTTGTGGGAGTTATTATGGCAGATTAGTGTGACTCACAGAGACTTGCTGGGTGAAGTAGGTGTCAGTTGAGCCTTAAGGGGAAGGACATTCCAAAGGTGAGGTGTCACCACAAAAAATGCCTCATCCATGAAGGCAGGGGCACAGAGATCAGGGCTTGAGAGGAATAATTTCACTGGTAGGTTGTATAGGAGAGGAGAGGAGAGGAGAGGAGAGGATGGTCCTTTCTAGTAATGGGGATGTCTTGAATTACAGAAGCATCACATTTCACAGCTATAGACCATCAAGAAGTGCATTAACAATTCTGACTGGGTCACAGTGCCATCCTAAGCATTGTTACTTTTCTAAGTCCATTGAAGTCAATAGGCTTAGAACCAAACTACATGTTACGATTTTTAAAGAGTTTGGTCTGGGTGTGGCTGCTTAGGCTGGCAGTCAATAAACTAATGAAGCCTAAGCATATATTTGTTTCTCTGTCTCCCTGTTTGTCTCTTTATAATATTTAAAAATAATTTTAAAACTCATAAAAATTAAACAGAACTTTATTACATCTAAACTCCCCCCCCTCCATTTTTTCTGAAAATATATTAATAGACTTTTATTGACTGGAACTTTGTAGGGATATGGAGTTTTCTCCTTGTTAATCTAAATTCTGGATTGAAGAAAACAACCAAATTTGCCTTTTTTGTTGTTTTCTGAAAATAAAACCAGACGTTCCCCAAGCTTTTAAAAATTACCATATTTGGCTTTTTAACCCATTCTAAAGCTATAAACTTGCAACATTACTTTTAATCATATGTTATAGGAAGGCAGGTGTATAACAGTTTATTTTATTTTTTTTGTACAAATTTTTATTTTTCAACACATTAAAATTAATACATTTATCTTATACAAATCCTTTTTTCCCTATTATATAACATTTTGCTCTATTTGTATAATCTTGTTTTTATCTTGTATTGGCGGTTTCCCACCACATCTGAAGCACAACACATTTTCCACTTTATCCAAAATAGTAATACTTATATCTATGTTTACATTTTTGGTAACGGTCATATATCTTAAAAATACTTATATACTAATTCTTACTTTCTATATTCTTATATAATTCTAAAATAAAAAACAACTTCATTATCTAATTATCCTTAATACATTCATATACTCTAATTCTATTGCTTTATGTTATTATAACCATGTATAAATGTAATTTTTCATGTCCCAGTATTTTTCAACATATTCTTTCAAATCTTTCCAATCTTCTAAAAAGGTCTCTGAGTACAGGTCATTCAACTTTCTAGTCCATTTATCCATTTCAGCCATATATAACAATTTTTTCAACCATTCCCACACATCTGGTATTTTTTCATTTTTCCAATTTTGTGCATACACCATTCTTGCTGTTGTTATCATATACCATATTATTGTCCTTTTATTTACATTTATCTCTTCTAATTTAAGTCCAAGCAATAACATTTCAGGCAACTTCTTAAATGTACATTTCAAAAAATTTTCGATTTCTGCATGTATTATAGACCAATAAGTCTTTGCTTTATCACAAGTCCACCACATATGATAAAAAGAACCTTCTTTCTTTTTACATTTCCAACATTTGTTAGACATATTCTGGTTAATATTTGCAATTTTTTTTGGTGTCATATACCATCTGTACATCATTTTAAAACAATTTTCTTTTAAGTTATAACATGTAGATATACCCATAGCATTTTTCCATAAAAATTCCCAAGATTCCATTTCAATATCTTTGTTAAAGTTTATCGCCCATTTTACCATTTGTTCCTTTACCATTTCATCAGTGTTAAACCATTTTAACAAAATTTTATACATTTTAGAGATCATTTTTTCCCCACCTTCCTCCCAAACTTGTTCTATTTCATTATTTTTTTCTCTAAAACCGGATTTTTTTATCACTTCTATACATGTCATATATTTGTCTATATCTTAACCAACCATAATCAAAGTCCATCTGATGCTGCTCCTTCAATATAAAGTCCTTACCATGACTTGTTAATAAGTCTCTGTACTTCAACCAATCTTGTCCTTTGTGACGTGATACTGGATTTAAAACTTCTGCGGGTACAATCCACATAGGTATCTCTTCTGGAAAAAAGTTTTTATATCTTGTCCATGTATCCATTAACGTTCTTCTCAAATAATGATGTTTAAACATATTGTCCATTTTTGCTTTACTATAATACAAATATGCATGCCACCCAAACCTAGTCATGGCCTTCCAGGGACAATAACTTTCTATCTTGTAACATAGTCCATGCCCCTACCCAAGTCAAACATATTGCATCATGATACAGTCTTAAGTTTGGTAGTTGGAACCCACCTCTATCTTTAGCATCACACATTATTTTCATCTTGATTCTTGGTTTTTTCCCTCCCCATACAAACTTAGACAATTCCTTCTGCCAGCATTTGAATGTTTTCACATCTTTCACAATTGGAATAGTTTGAAACAAAAACATTAATCGTGGTAATACATTCATCTTAACCACCGCAATTCTACCCAACAATGACAAATTTAATACATTCCACTTTTTAATATCTTGCATAATTTGCAGCCATAATTTCTCATAGTTATTTTTATAAAGATCAATATTTTTCGTTGTTAGGTTCACACCTAGATATTTTGTCTTTTTCACCACCTTACATTCTATAAGATTTTGTAACTCAGTTTGTTTGTTATTTGACATATTTTTACACATTACTTTCGATTTGTTCTTATTTACATAAAATCCAGCCAAGTCACCAAACTCTTTTACTCTCTGTAACAAATATGGTAATGTAGTCATAGGGTCTTCCACTATAAACATCACATCATCTGCAAAGGCCCTATATTTGAAAGAAAAACCTTTGGTTGTTAAGCCTTTAATTTCTTTATCTTCCTTCACATTTATTTGTAGAACTTCTAGAATCCAAATAAATAGCAACGGCAAAAGTGGGCATCCTTGTCGTGTTCCTTTTTCGACTTTAAAATCGTCTGTCTTTTCAGTATTAATTATTAAAGAGAATTTCTGTTCTTTATAAATTGACTTAATGAGGTTAAGCATATATTCACCAATTTCAAGATGTTCTAGAACCTCAAACATAAAATCCCAATTTAAATTATCAAACGCTTTTTCCGCATCTAAAAAGAAAAAACCCACTTCCTTTTCAGGATGTTTATCGTAGTATTCTATAGCATCCACTACTACTCTTAGATTGTCCCTTATTTGGCGATTGGGTAAGAACCCTGCTTGTTCTGTTTGTATAGTTTCTTTAAGGTGTTCTTTTAGTCTGTCAGCTATAATCTTAGCAAAGATCTTATAGTCATTATTTAGTAGAGAAATCGGTCTGTAGTTCTTAACATTAGTTAAGTCTTGATTTTCTTTCGGGAGAAGTGAGATGGTTGCGTCTTTCCAAGTTTCTGGTACCTCACCAGTAACTCCTATATCATTCATTAATAGCAGTAACACTGGTGAGATTGACTCCTGTAGCGTTTTGTAAAACTTCGCTGTAAATCCATCTGGTCCAGGTGCTTTTCCTAATTTTGAGTCATTTATTGCATTTTTGATCTCTTGTAATGATACTGGATTATTAAATAGTTCTTTAATTTCCTCTGTTGGTTTTGGTAACTTTAATGTTTGCAGGTATTCTTTGATCTTTCTTCTGTCTTTGTTTTCCTTCTTAAACAGTTTTGCATAATATTTAAAAAATTCTCTCTTTATTCCTTTGTTGTCTATTATCTCAATGTTATCTCTTATCACTTTAGTGATAAATTTGTTTTCACGTTTTTTCTTTAATTGCCATGCTAAATATTTTCCGGGTTTATTTGCACCTTCAAATGCCTTTTGTTGGAGTTTTTTTAGGTTCCAGTACGTCTCTTGGTTCAAAATAGCTTTTGCTTGGTCTTGTAACATCCAGATTTCCTTTTGCAGTTTCTTTTTCCCTGGTCTGCTCTTCAGTTCTTCTTCTTTTGTTTTAATGGCTTGTACAATATTTTCATATTGTTCTCTTTTCTTTTTATTATCTTTTGCATTTAAAGATATCAATAATCCTCTCATCACTGCTTTATATGCATCCCATACGATCTGAATTTTTACTTCTTTCTGTATATTTACTTGGAAGTATAGGTCTGTTTCTTCAAGTAATTTTTTAACTATTTCTTGGTTGTCTAGTAAGTCCTCATTTATTCTCCATCTCTTTTGTTTTTTTACCTGACCAGCATTCCATAAACACGGATTATGATCTGAAATTATTCTGGGTAAAATTTCCACTTTTCTTGTCTTAAACATTAAATTAGTAGTCATCCAAATCATGTCAATTCTTGAATGCGAGTCATGTCTATTAGAATAAAAGGTAAAGTCTTTTCCTTGTGGGTTAGCTTTCCTCCAAATATCTTCCAGCTTCTCTTGTTTTATCAGTTCAAAAAAGTTTTTTGGAAGCTTCCCTAATGCCTCATCCTTTCTCTTAGAGTGCCTGTCTAATTTGTTATTCACAGTTCCATTAAAGTCCCCCAACATCATAATTTGATCATAATTTACATTATCCATTTCCACTTGTAATTCTTTAAAAAAAATTTCTTTGGCTCCATTTGGGGCGTAAATATTCACAATCAAATTTTTCTGTCCTTGTAGTGAGATTTCAATAGCTAAATATCTTCCTTTGTCTTTAAATATTACTTTAGGTTCCAGATCTTTTTTGACATATGTTACAACACCATTCTTTTTATTGCTTGCTAAGGAATAAAATTCTTCTCCCAATTTTTTCCTTATTAAATATTTGTGGTCTTGTTTTTTAAGATGAGCTTCTTGTATGCAAATTACACTACATTTTTGTTTCTCCAGCCAATGCCCTACCATTCTACGTTTTTGGGGTGAATTAAGTCCATTTACATTCCATGTAAGTACTTTGTAATCCATCTTGATATGTTGTTAAACATCACCAAGGTCATCTTTATTCTCTCCAAGAAATGCGTACATTTCTCCTGTGCTTTTAATCACTACTCTGGTGTTGCCATAGTAAATGCTTAATCCTTGAGGTATTTCCCAGCGGAATCTGATTTTTTTCTCCTTCAATTTATCCGTCAGACGCTTGAATTTTTTCCTTTCTTGCAGTATTGCTCTAGGCAGTTCTTTCATTACTATAATTTTCTTTCCATCTATTTCAAAAGGATCAGTAAAACACTTCTTGTAGATTTGTTCTTTTGTCCTTTTCATTGTAAATTGGACAACCACATCTCTTGGTATATTTTTGTCTCTTGCGTATGTAGAATTGACTCTATAAACAAGATCCATGTGTTCTTTAACAACCTCTTCCTGTTCTTGTAAAAAATCTGCTAATGCTTCTTTCATTCTTATAAAAATGTCTTCACTCATTTTTTCCTCAATCCCTCTGAATCTCAAATGGTTTTGCATGTCTTTATAATGCATCATCTTTTCCATCCTGTCATTGTCTCTCATTGTCTTTTGAATACTTTCTTCCAGTTCTTTTACTTTAATTTCAATGTCTTGTGTTCTTGTGGTTAATTTTTGAAATTCTGCTTTCAAGTCTATAAAGTTTTTGTCTGCTTGTGCAGCTATGCCATTCATTTTAACATTTACCTCTCCTATAGTGTCTAACATTTTTTTCCATTGCTTCCATAACAGCTAGTAGTTCTTTTTCTTTTTTTGCTGCCATTGTAGGAGAGGACCATGTAGCTGCTCTCAATCTTAGTCCGCGGTCCGTCCGTCCGTCTTATTTTTTTGAGGACTGCTACTCATACGTCAGCAATGGAAGGACTTGGAAGATGAAAATGTTCTATCACAGAGCCTGTTCGGTGTAGTGGTTAAGTGTGCGGATTCTAATCTGGGAGAACCAGGTTTGATTCCCCACTCCTCCACTTACATCTGCTGGATGACCTTGGGCAAGCCATAGTTCTGGCACAGCTGTTCTTGAAAAACAGCAGTTTCTGTCAGAGCTCTCTTAGCCCCACCTACCTCACAGGGTGTCTGTTGTGGGGAGCATGGGCGTCAACTACGGGGGGGCTCGAGGGCTCGAGCTTCCCCCGAAATTTCCGGGGGGGCTCAGCCACCCCCGGCAAAATGGAGAGCTCGTGGTGGCCAGTCAGCCGGCCAGCTGGCCGTCGCCGCCTCTCCTTCCCCCCCACCCCCGGCCTGCCCTCCTGCCTCCCTGGGGCGGGGGGGGAGAGAGGCGGCGGGGACATGGTCCCATGCTTCGTGCGGGCGGCAGTCAGCCGGCCAGCTGGCCGCCGCTGCCGCCACCACCGAGACTGTGCGGGTCTGCCTCCCTGGGGCTGGTGGGGGGAGGAGCTGCGGGGACCTGGTCCCGTGCACACGTGCTTGAAGCGCGCACGCACGAGAGAGCCCCTGCCCCCCCCGGGGATTTAGAAAGTCTACGCCCCTGGTGGGGAGGGGAAGGAAAAGGAGTTTGTAAGCCACTCTGAGACTCCCTTGGGTAGTGAAGGGCGGGGTATAAATCCAATCTCTTCTCTTCTTCTTCTTTTGAGTCTTGTGGTTTTTATTGTCGGATTTATGGCCATTTATCCTTTTGCATAGGGATTGACTTGTTTGTCTGATGTAGAGAGTGGAAGTGTATTGCTGATATTTGGTGACACATATTATTATTAATATTATGTTGAATTATTTTAAAGCATTGTATTTTATCATATTATTGTAACCCGTCCTGAACCTTGCACTGCAAGGGAGAATGAGTTAGAAATACAATAAATCAAAATAAATAAAATCTATAATGTTGAAAGATGAACAAGTTATAGAGGTGCCAGCCTCCAGGTGGGACCTGGGGATCCTCCAAAATTACAGCTTACCTCCAGAATACAGAGATCAGTTCCTCTGGAGCAAATGGGTGCTTTGGAGGGTGGACTCTATAGCATTATACCCCACTGAGGTTCTTATTTGCCCCAGGCTCCATGCCGAAATCTCCAGGAGTCTCTCAAGCAGGATCTGGCAACCCTACCCCCATCTTTCGCCAGTGGCCAGGGGACCTGGCAACCCTATCAAGTAAATGAACCTGAGATGGTATGGCTGGTGTTGTTAGGTTCAGTGACTCTGTTGTCAGAGTGAATATGAGGACAGAACTGGCATCTTGGTTCATTGCAGGCCCAGTTCCCAGAGTCTGTGTGCATCTTAGAAAGGGCATTGTTGTGGGTGAGAAGTTGTTTAAGGTTAGGAGGCCATCTGTGGGCAAGAAAAGGTTTGCCTCCCAATGCCTGTGAAAGAGGAGTATTGTTGTCCAGCAATGTTCTGTTGTTGTTTCATTTGATCTTATCTTGTAGCAGGTTATCCTTTGGCATCATTCTGGCTTTGTAGGGTCCCGGTCACACGAGCGAGATAATCTGGGGGGGAAGTGAGGCTATTTGCTCCAGAGTACTTTGACCCACAGTTGTGTGATCACACAGTTCTGCGAAGCTGCAGGCACAGCCCACCACTGCATCATCAGACACAATCACGGGTGAGTCGGGGGGGTTGCCATTTTTTTCCGATGCACTTAAACGGGGGATCGATGAATCGCATCTCTGCCCTGTGGGCTTCCTATGGCAGTATGCAATGATGTGCATACTGAGAAGGGGGGGGGGGACAACAGCATGGCATCAGGATAGCCTGATCAGACTATCCCCGAAGCCATGAGTGCGCGCTGGAGTGATTACACAGGGAAAGTCCGTCTTTGGCTCATAGCAAACCTGTTTGATACCGGACTTTCCCTAGTATCTTTTAACTCCGCTTCTTTGGCAGAGAGAAACGGGTTGCCAACAGGTGTGGGACGCTTGCCAAATATTCTGGTGTGATCACACTCTTAAAATCCACATGGCATTTGTGCCTATCGCGCAGCTAATTCTGTGTGTGATCAGGGGCTTGGTATGTTTGCTTACTACATCATGTGTGTATTGCAATTCTAAAATTGTCTGTTGTAGATCCTGCAGCTGAGAGCTTGGCTGTAGATGATGGATTGTCTGGTGTGTTTAAGATTATGCATGGAGGCATGGAGGTATGTTTGGTGATCAATAGGTTTCTGGTATATGGTGGTTTTTATGCTACCATTATGTATTTGCTAGAGGATATATACATATAATGCATTATAAAATATGTGCTACAGAAATGTGTCTACATAAGCGCTTTGTAATGACTATATACACATAAAGTCAAGAATCTGAAGTTTTACTCAGAAACACCTGTTTTTACTTTAATATTGTTAATAGAGGTTGTGTCAGAACATATCACTGATACCAAATGCCTCCTTTCCTTTTGACAAAACTGTCATAATCATCATGTTGGGAATAACTCAATAAAACTGCATCTCTAAGTGAATATGTAGGAAAAAAGATTTAAAAATAAGCCCTTGCTTTAAAAAAAAAAAAAACCCAACCAACCAGTTTTCAAAGAATGTTTGTTCTGTACCCTATTCCATCATAGGAAGCAAATTTGTCAAGAAATAAATAAAAAGATTTTGATGGATGAACACAGGATTAGGTTGGAATCTATAATTATGATTAATCTCAGTATTGAGGAAAATAAGAGGTGACATCAAAATCAGTACTTTTAAAGTATGTGTAATTCTTTTTGCCTGAGGTCCTTACAACTTCCTATTGAGAATCCTTTTGACAACACCAAACAAGGTCCCAAGCATGTTGCTTTTCATCAAAACTATTCTAGTAGTTAATATTTTTATATTAAGAAATATATTATCCTATGATAAATCTTTTCTGATTTCATTCAATATAAACAGCCCAGTCAGAAAATTTAAAAGATGCAAAGAGCTGAAGGATGCATGAAGGACAAGGCTTTCATTAGCCTGGCAGGGTGGGAGGGTGGAATGGATCAAGAGGAACCCAAGACAAAAGGGGAAATCAAAGGCCCATCTTCTTACAGGTAACACTCCCTGCTCTGTTAGGGCATGCTGCTTGCTGGTTTTGTTGTGCTGTGGAATCACTTGCCAGAAAAAAGTATACACTACTCCCTCCCATTGTAATTTTGGAAGGGCTTACTGAACAGTGCGAAACCTTGTGTGAGGACTCTGGAGATTGTCTGCTGTTGCTTTGAGATTGTTTTAATTGTATTAGCATATTTTAATGATATGGCTAGAGTTTTACTGAAAACATCTCAGATTTGTTAGCTGTTTTGAGGTTTGGAGAAGCGGGATAAAATATATTTAATTGTGTTTTTAAAACAGGATTATATGTCCCTAGGGTTTCTGAGATAACTCCCACTCCTGGTTCTCATCTTGTTCCTTCTTTGTTCCTACAGTAGATCGAAATGATTGCCTTGGGGTTTTGTATGTGCATGTTGCATTCAACAGTCTTTAGACAATCTCATCCACAGTGTCATCCTAAACAGTCGTACATCCTTTTAAGTCCACAGAAGACAAGTAAGTCTTTTAGCTTCTGCTCTTGCCTGAATGCTGACAACTCCCAGATCTGCTCTTTCAACCCCTGACCTCTCTCACCTTCTGTCTAATCCCATATTTCCAAACATTTCACAGATGTTCCACTGAGGTTTGAAAGACTGAGCAGTGCACAATGTGAACCTTACCCAGACCTTTCTCTGTATATTCCATTTATTTTATGTAGGCATTGTAGATAATTAGTTTTTGCTTGTTTGTTTTTAATTTTTCTTAATACCAACATAGTCATGGTAATAAAAGTAGTAGAGGTACTATTTTATCTCCCACATTTAAAACTACAGAATTCATGCTATGATATTTAAAGACAACCATACTCTACTGTTTGGCATCTTTGGGAACAGTTCTTGAGACATAAATGCTTAATTTGATGCTGTTCTTATTTCTTTCCAATAGAATTAAGCATCTTTTACACCGCTAACAGAAGGTATTTCTATCATTCATTTTGTCATCCCTATCCCACTCTATGCAGCCCCAAATGCTTTTCAAGGTGCTATGCCCGGGAGGCCAGAGAACCCTCAGGATCAGCATGAGGGCTGAACTGGGTAGCTACTGTGGAAGGGGAAACTCAGGAAAAATGGTTCCCCTTCTGTTAGTGGAAATTTACCACAAAATCCAAGCCATGATCAGCAAGACAAAGGCTGCGGTCACACACACTAAATAATCCACTTTCAATCCACTTTCAGTGCACTTTCAAACTGGATTTGCCAGTTCACACAGTAAAAATCCAGTTTCAAAGTGCATTGGAAGTGCACTGAAAGTGGATTATTTAGTGTGTGTGTGACCGCAGCCAGAATATGGATTTGAGCAAAACACGAGTGAGAAAATTTCTCATTTTCTTTTTTCTACACACACACACACACACCATGCAATATATCATAATTATTATATTTTCTGTATTCCCTAGCATCCAAGGATGATCAGGATTTCCTTTTACTGTGTTTTAACTGCCCCTTATATGGATACAGCCTTACACCTCTTTTTTAATGTTTTGAATAGTCTTTATTTGAATGAAATATCATATTTTACCCATTCTTTTAAAAAAAACTCATTGTTTTTCAATGTACATTATTTAATAGGCACCTGTTGCTCTCAGTAGAGAATGCATTGCTGTCTGTCTACTATTCCAATCCAAATGTCAAATTGCTTCATGTAGAACTTCCAGTGTGGTGGGTTTGCCTTTGTTAGTTTGCTCTATATCAAAGAACAAAGACAATATTGATTAATTAGGCAATATTTTAGAAACTTGTCCAACCCAGTCAAGCAGAGGTTATGTTGTGGAATGTTGAAGAAATTTATCATTATGAATGTCCTGATATGAGTTTAAGAATTACAAATGCCAAGCTGGGTTTGGAATTTAAAAAAACCCACAGAAATGCAGGTGCAAGGAACAGAAAAGAATTCATGTGCCCTGACTTTGGCCGAGGACAGACTGGCAATCTAAAGCGGAGGCAAAGCGGAGGGAACTGGAGCGGGGGGAAAACCCCACGGAGCTGGCCGTTCACACTGGCCAGAGCAATGCGGATCAGTGGCAATACGGAGCGTTCAGACTGCCACGGAGCGTTCAGACTGCCGCATAGCCAGCGTGCGCGGCTTGTGCGTGCCGCCGTGCTTTTTTTTGTTTTCCTTTGATGTGTTTCGCATGTGCGCACATGCGCACATGCGCACATGCGCATATGCGCATAACTTTTTGCCGGTACGTTCACACTTCCTCCGGATGCCTCCCGCTTCTTCCAGTTCACACTGTTTGGAAGCGGGAGGCATGCGGAGGAAGGCCCCTGAACACCGGGTAAAACCGGTGTCCTGTTAAAGCGGAAGGAAAGCAACTGGGAGACGGGTAAGTACGAAACGGAGCCGACGGACAGATGCGCATGTCTGAACATGCTCCTTTCTTCCGTTTGCGAAGCGTGCCTGCCCCGCTTTAGATTGCCAGTCTGTCCTCGGCCTTTGAATGCAACAAACCTCCATTTTCTTGTTTCTTTTATGTTGCCGATGAGACTCATGAATGCATTGTTCAGATGCAGGTATGGTTGCCATCCTCCAGATGGGGCCTAGAGATCTCTTGGAATAACAACTGACCTCCAGACTACAGAAATCAATTCTCCTGTAGAAAATGGATGCTTTAGAAGCTTGATTCTATGGCATTATGCCCCACCGAGGTCTCTCCCCTTTTCCAACCCTCCTCCCTAGGCTTCACCCCCAAATCTCCAGGAATTTCCAAACCCAGAACTAGCAACTCTACAATGCAAGCCTATATGAAAACAATAGGATATGTTAT
Organism: Lepidodactylus listeri; assembly: GCA_029233225.1. NCBI lineage: Eukaryota > Metazoa > Chordata > Lepidosauria > Squamata > Gekkonidae > Lepidodactylus > Lepidodactylus listeri. The sequence goes on along the minus strand of JARCFY010000001.1, from coordinate 106,948,485 downwards.
GTTATATTGTATGGCTACAGAATATGACATCTGGATCATGTGCTTTGGGATACTCTTGCATCCAGTGTATTCATCCAGTACCTTTTACAATTCCTCTCAAACCATAATGGCAACATATCAGAAGACAGTACACTCTCCCCTTCCTTCCTGCTCTGAACATCTAAAACTGATAAGGGATGTGTGGTAGGAAAAACTAATATGGAAAAAGAATGTGTTTTAAAACAAAGTCTTAGATCCAGACTAATGTTTCTGTGGGCTCAAGGACTTCCACCCATGGATTGCTACTTTTATGCCTTTAACATTATGTAGCTGGCCAAAATTTTGGGGTGCTATGGGAGGAGAGAGGCAAGAAAATAATGTTCTGCAGGCAAAATCCTTTGCCCATGGAACTGTTATTTTGAATCCACTCCAAATCTTGACAGTTGTGATTCTGAAGACAAAACTGTAAATCCAGCGCTATTCGATATTTATGTAAAGTTTTGGATATGGACACTATCAATAACCTGAAGACAGCCAACTCCATGTTATGCTACTGAAATCTTCTAACAGTGTTATTGAGGCCTTGAGAAACTGCCTAAGCACTGTGGTAAGTTATAAATGATGCATTTTATGTTGCTTAAGTAGTAACGTTCGTCTAGGTTTGATAGGACAGTAAGTTTTTGATATGTTTTGATTTTCCCCCAAATTTATATTTATTTCTGAAAGGGGGTGTGTTTTCTGTGCTTTAAAATTTCCAAAAATTTCACATCTCTAGTTGGGAGGCCTACAGTCTTAAAGGACATCATGCTTCCCACTTTCAGTGGGGTTCAGCTGACCCTTGGCAACTCAGTTCAGAGCCTGGGGGGTTATACTGGATCCAACATCACTGCTGGAGAAATAAGTTAATGCAGCTGCAAAAAATACTTTCTTCCAACTTAGTTTAGCCCAGAAAATACCCCACTACCTTGACTCAGCTAATCCTGACCACCTGGATCCATGACATGTTAACTGAGGCTAGACTACTGGAATGCATTATACATAGGTCTCCCCCCAAGTAAACTCAGAGATTCCAGTTGGTTCAGAATGCTGCAGATAAGGAGCTAGATGGAGCATGCATATTACACCCATTCTGGAGTCACTCCATTAGCTGCCCATCAGCTACTGGGTTCAATTCAGGATACTGGCCATCACATTCAAAGCTCTTCATGGCCATGGCCCCTCATATCTGCAGGACTGCCATACCTCCTACACCTATCACAACAAGATTGCTCATCTGAGCAACACCTTCTGCAGGTATCACCCTGCAAATGGGCAAGATCAACAACTGCCCATACATATGTTTTCTCTGTGGTGGCCCCCACCTTGTGGAATGCCCTATCTGAGAAGGTCATCAGGAAGGAGCCAACACTTTAGGCATTCCACAAACTATGTAAAACAGAATTGTTCAGGAGGGCGGTGTTATACTGTTGACAGGACTAAATTATAATGGAATGATTCAGGGGATGTTTCAAGGAAAGAAATGGGTCTGTGGACTTTACTGCTGTGAATGGTATGTGTTACCCTGAGCTGGATAGCCCAGACTTGCCTGAACTCATCAGATCTTGAAAGCTAAGCAGAGTTGGCCCTGGTTAGTATTTGGAAGGTACATCACCAAGGAAACCAAGGGCCACTACACAGAGATAGGCAATGGCAAACTACGGCTGCGGTCACACACACTAAATAATCCACTTTCAGTGCACTTTCAATGCACTTTGAAACTGGATTTTTACTGTGTGAACTGGCAAATCCAGTTTGAAAGTGGATTGAAAGTGGATTATTTAGTGTGTGTGACCGCAGCCTACCTGTGAACATCTCTTGTTATGGAAACCCTACAGGGTCATCATAAGTCAGCTTTGATTTGATGGCAAAAAAAAGTATGTTATCTGTTGCTATATGCATTATCTTGTTCTCAGTGTATTATTATTTCTAGTTATTTATTACCATATACTGCTTATTACATAACATGTTCCATTTAATACTTATGCTTCATTCAGATGTCTTCTTTGTTTCAGATTTTTGTAATCCCCGTCTTGTTACATTGCTTATTAGATATTTCATCCTATTGATTGCTTTGAATTATATTGTTGTAATCTGCCTGAGAAAGGTAATAGTAAATGAACTATACAGACTTACAATCACACTTAGAGATATTACAGAACTTTTTAAATACAAAGCAGAATATATACACAGCTGAGATGGTGTTAAAAATGACTAACATACAACAGGATATAGGTAGGTGATAATGTACAGGTAGGTGATAATGTAACAGATATGACAAAGATGTAAAATGGAACCCCCATTTTTTTATGTTTTGTTTGGTATGTTTGTTCATTTTGTTTGTTTGGAATTAAAATAAATAAAAACTTTTTTTAAAAAAAGAGTCTTTGTGAGAAATAAATAAATAAGTAAATAGTTATGAAATGTCAACCCTAACTAGATCTAGAACACAAGTATGGGTTCTACAAGGAAAATAGAAGCCATATTCATATCATCAAAATCTAGGGATACTGAACATGTGAGAAAGGAATTATACCTGGTGGATCACTCCACTCTTCTCAACCTGTATACTGCAAAATGTAGGATTCTTGATCATATGGAGAGAGCTCATGTGTGTACCAAAGATATATATTTACAGTCTCTCTTTCACCACTAAAGGAAGATGATTAGGAGTTCAAACTGCAGGTGAGCTTTTTCCCACTTCATACATCCCTGTAATTTAACCATGTTGCAAGTGTTGCAGGACGTTCAGGGTTTTGGGTTTTTTTAAAATTATCCAGTCCTCTGGTGAAAACGTGAATTATAACCTTGAACAGATTTGATGCTAATTGAAAATAAGATGAAATGTGATCCACATCCAAGATGGATAAACTGTATTTCACAAAAAGGAAACAAGACACTTCCCAGATAATACATGGCTTGTCTGTCTGTGGAAATAGCTACTGGCTGCCCAGTATGCAGGGAACTGTAGATCCAAATTTCTATCAGTGTGTATTATCATTCATTATAAAAAGAACACTGAGAGAAGAGTATTTCCAGTAAACTCAAGCTGTAGAAAGAAACAGCAAGAGATGCCATTGTGTTTACTATTAGATGTCACTACTTTCAAAAGCAATTAGGAATATGGCCAAATACTAAATCTGAAGAAAAGAGTTTACCAAAAGAAAGGTAGTTGAAAAAGACAAGGCACATCTGAAAATGGTATTGTGCATGTAAAAGAGACTTTTAACAGTTTTTAACAGTTATACGAATATTTTGTATTTGTGATAGCAAAAGGGGACTAAAGGAACCACCTGAAATATTGAATGAGAACAGGATTTGATTGTTATCATGATTCATTACAGAAAGATTTGCATGCTGCTGCAGTCAGAAAAAGTGACTTTTGTGCAAGTTATATATTTAATAGCTATAACCTAAAGCTGAAATCAGTCATTACTAGTCTAGTATGGTTAGTTCCTGTTTTCAAAACAACTAATTAGTTAAAAGCTAATTAGTTAAAAGTGAGGGACCCACAAAGACTTGTGGGATGACATCTCATTTTCTCCTTTCCCATCATTTCCTCTTTCCCTTCCCTGAAAATTCCTATAGCCTCTTTCCTTTTCTTGCTTTCTTCTCTCCTTCCCACCCACCAGTCAACCTACAATTATCTGCCCTCCATCTTCAGCTTTCCCTCCTTCCCTCCCCCTGGCAGCTGCCTCCTTGGGAAACTGTGCAGTTCCAGCGGCTAGGATGAGCCAGGTTCAGTTGCTCAGTGGGGAGCCTGCAAGAACTTGCAAGAGGCACCTCACTTTCCCTTATATCCTCATTGCCACACTATTTCCTCTTTTCCTCCTTGTGGCAACCCCAATATCCTCATCTTTCCTCTCTTCTTTCTTTCCTTCCTACCCACCCACCCAGTCAGCCACCCACCCATCTTTTATCCGTCCCCAACTTCAGCTGCGTTATTCATTTACTTTCCTTCACTTTCCTTCATATGGGAACATGGAATGTAAGAAGTATGTAAGGAGTATGAATCCAGATAAGCTCAAAATCATAAAAAGCAGTTTACATCATTCTCCTTTACTCCATTTTATCTTCACAGCAGCCCTGTGAGATAGGCTGAGAGTGTCTGACTGTTTCATTTTCACCCAATGAGTTTCCACGGTGGAGTGGGAAAAGTGCATATCATAGATCCTAGTCTGAAATTGTTACCACTGCTCCACACTGGCTTTCATGGGATGGCTCCTGTTGAACAGTAGCAAACAGCTGATCCTGGGGAAGTCATGCAAGTCAAATGGTAACAAATCACCAGACAACTGCTGCTGAGCTGGGCCCCAATTTGTCCTCCATCAAAGGCAAAAATAGTCCCTCTGCCTGTTTTTTACTGACAGAAACCAAGGCTTGAACTTTGGCAATATTATTGTGGTTGCATATCAATGACAACTGAAGGTATTAGTTTCATAAAGCTACAGGTGGGCTCCGCTTCTGTTATTGGGGGAATTAACAGCCACATCATCGGAAGAGAATGGATAGTTCCATTGGTGATGGGGTGGAGGAATCCTTGAATAGTAGCTATTGGGAATAGTGAAAGGTGACACTGGCAGAGGATCTTTCGTAGACAACAGCAGTGCCACTTCAGTTAACATTGGTTAGTACTGCACAGAAGAAAGCAGTGGTAACCCTTTTCTGATCATCTCATAACTTGAAAACCCTATGATGAGACATTCCAAAATGGGGCTGTGATATACTGCATTTTAAAAGCTCATAAGTGCTGTGTAAAGATGTGAAGGACTGTGAAGGGTTAATGCCTCACAGAGCCAGAGAGCCTTAAGTGACAAGCTGCTCAAAGGGATTTGATTGGTTACAGTCAGTTCAGCAGAAAGACTTGGGAACTGACTGCTGAAGAGCATAGAATTTAGCACTGACTGAGGACTGGGAAGGTTGGAAAGGAGTAGTGGGAGGATTGGTGAAGATCCCCTTTTGGCCCAGAAAAAGGGATAGATCTTCTAGTTAGAGAAGTGATTCCCTGCCCAGTTGATAAGGGAGATAGCTCTAAAAAGTGGAGTGATCTCTGGTGTGTTTAGAGAAGGAATTTGGGTATTTGGTAGTGTATCCCTGCCTTCTGAAACGTGAAGAGTCAGATAAACTCAAGAAAGTATACTGGAGTGTTGAGAAAACACTGAAACAAAAGCCTCATCTCAAAGATTCTAAGACTTTGTGAAAAGCTTCAAATTCTCACATACTGAAAATATACGAACTGCAGTTTGTGATTATACCGTGTTACCTCAAAGTTATATTTATTCACCTCAGACATTTTACCCCTGGTTTCACCTGACTTTTCCCCCTTGTCATGGGTGCTGGCGATGGGGAGCTGACGGTGGCAGCAGAATCCACACCTGGCCCTACTGAAGCATCTGAAATGGACAGTTAGCCATCGCCGCCCGCTTCAGTAATGGCTGAGGAGGAACAGCTGTCAGCAGACAGCCCTCCTAACTTGCCTCCACGGGTTGCATGATTAAGGGACCACCTCTGCCAGGACCTGGCATTCTGGTGGCGTGAAGCATGCTTGAGGAGCAGGCGGTCATTCAGCCCTGAGTTTTAGCGGAAACAGGGGTGTGTGCACCGATCGCTAATTGGAAACAGCAGCAGAGGGATATTTAGCTCCCCACTCTAGGCTGGCTTCTTGTGGAAGCAACTAGTCAAACTTCTGACACTGTTGCGCCCACCCCATCTTTGTCTCTGCACAACTTCATCCTTGCTCTGAACTCTCGGCTCTCTGACCTCGGCTTTGACGACTCCACTCCTGCTCTGAACCCCCGGCTGACTGACTCTGGCTCTGAACAACTTCTCTCTGGCTTTGAACTCTCGACTCTCTGACCCTGGCTATGAATGATTCTGCTTTTGCTCCGAACTCCTGGCTCTCCAACCTAGGCTCTGAACAACCTGCCCCAGTACTTGACACCCCTCTACATTAAATAAAATATTTTGTTCATTTTTGGACTTTAAAAAGCCTTTGTGAATTGATACATTTCCAAACAGACTATTTCTGCTCAATTAAACTGTTTACAAAACTCCAAAGCAACAGGGGTTGGACTTCTCCAGCCTTGGAAACACCAATAGGAGCCCTCCAAAGCTAAACAGAGATCCCATTTTGCTCTATGGAATCAAAATGGTGTATATCAGATCAGCTCTGCAGCCTCTCATCTGTTGGCTTTTGGCACTTAGACAGAGAGGCAGGGAATTTGTTAAAAGCAGACTAGCAGAGCACACTCATTTATTTCCTCCTGACTGTGAACTCTACTCCCCTGCTGGGGTTTGGGTGTTAGGTGGACTCAGGGCTCTGAGCCACTCTGTCTCTCTGCTCAGCTAAGGACCCATGTTTATACCCTTCTGATTGTGAACTCCCCTCCCCTCCTGGGATTTGGCACTTATCCTTGTTAAATTGCATCTTGTTCACATTTGCCCACTTTTCCAGTGTGTTCAGATCTTGTTGAATTCTCTCTCTATCTTCTGGTGTGTTTGCTGCTTCCGAATTTGGTGTCATCTGCATATTTAATGAGTAGCCCCCCCTCCAGATAATTTATTTTTAAAAAATGAAAAGTACTGGGCCCAGAACTAAGCCCTGTGGCACCCCACTGGACACCTCCCTCCATGCAGCTGAAATGACATTGACAACTACTCTCTGAGTGTACTTCTTCAACCAGTTCCCTCTCCACCTAACTATCCTAGAGTCCAGTCCACAGTCCTCTAGTTTACCCATCAGAACATCATGGGGAACCCTGTCAAAAGCTTTACTGGAATCCAGGTAAACAACATCAACAGTATTCCCTCAATCGAGGCTGGTTTCCGGTCGGAGGAATGGTGGTCTGACACGCTTTGCGACGTGGCAAAGCGAATGGAGGCTCTTACTGACAGCTCGGGTGGTAAAAACACCCAACACACAGGCAGTGTGAGGACTAGCAAGCATTATAATCCAGGTGAGAGTGAGCTCGGTGAAGGAGGAGCCTCGGAGGAGACTTTTCCAACACCTTGAGCACCCCTCCCGAAGAAGATTTCTGCAAGCATCTCTAAGGAGCCGAGCCGGGCTGATTTATTCAGCATAAAATCGCTATCCCCCTGATTTCTTAACAAAGAAGACAAAGTTTAAACTGTGAGACCACATCTGAAGTGAAGTATCAACAAAAGGTAATGAAAAAAACTTTTGGCTTACCACTGCTGCATTTCTAAAATTGGGAAGTTGAACGGGTGAAGCTGTAAAGTACTGGAGAGTTGGCTGAGTGCAGTTTTGGAGTGCTAAAAAGCCTAATGTTGACTTAAATCGCTTAAAAACACGTTGTTTAACATTCCTGCGATTAAGAAAAGCTGGGAGGAGGGAGTCCAATCATCGCGAGAGCAGGCTGTGTGGATTATACCAGGAAGTGACGATTTTGAGAGCAGACAAGTGGAAAAAAGAAGAAGGGATGGAGGAGGCTGGGAACCATAGCAGTGAGACTAGACTGGACGGACTACAACGGACTACAACAGGAAGTGATGTTTGGAGAGCAGACAAGCAGAAAAAAGAAAAAGGGACAGAAGAAGACTACGGCAAGCCAGAAGCAAAGTTGAAAAGACAGTAACCTTTGACCTAAACCATAGAGAAGTTGCGCACGCCATTTTGGATTTATAAAAACTTTAAACATTAATATTTCAAAAACTATACAACATAGAACGGCGAAATTAATGTTGTTGGACTTGGCATGACCAGCACTTGTGAATGCAATAATTGCTGTTCAATTTAAAGAGCAAGAAAAAAATCAATCTTTTTTAAAGTGACAAGACGGATCGCGGACTGAGATCGAGAGCGGCTACATGGTCCTCTCCTACAATGGCTGCAAAAAAAGAAAAAGAATTACTGGCCATCATGGAAACAATGGAAAAGAAAATGTTAGATGCAATTGGAGAGGTGAATGCCAAAATGCTAAGTGCAATTGGAGAAGTAAACAATAAAATAAATGGTATGGCTGCACAAGTGGACAAGAATTTTACAGATATAAAAACTAAACTACAAACTTTAACTACAAGAACGCAAGAAATGGAGAATAAAGTACAAGAGCTGGAAGAAAATATCCAAAAAGTATCAAAAGACAACGACAGAGTGGAAAAGATGATGCACTACAAAGATATGCAAAATCATCTGAGATTTAGAGGGATTGATGAAAGTCTAGGTGAAGATATTTTTACAAAAATGCAGGAGGCACTAGCGGAATTTATACAAGAAGAAGAGGAAACCATTAAAGAACACATGGACCTTGTTTATAGAGTTAATTCAGCATATGCAAGAGATAAAAATATTCCAAGAGATGTAGTAGTCCAATTTACAATGAAGAGGATTAAAGAACAAATCTACAAGAAATGTTTTACAGACACTTTTGAAATGGCTGGGAAAAAAATAATTGTGATGAAAGAGCTGCCTAGAGCAATACTTCAAGACAGGAAAAAATTCAAGCGCTTAATTGACAAACTGAAGGAGAAAAAAATCAGATTCCGTTGGGAAATACCACAAGGACTAAGTTTTAACCACGACAGTACCATAGTGGTGATTAAAAATTCAGGAGAGATGTATGCATTTATTGCAGACCATAAGGAAGAGTTTGGAGATATTTAATGCTGTACCATGATGGATTACAAATTACTTTCATGGAATGTAAATGGACTTAATTCACCCCAGAAACGTAGAATGGTAGGACAATGGCTGGAAAAACAAAAATGTAACGTGATTTGTATACAAGAGGTACATCTTAAGAAGCATGACCATAAATATATAATTAGGAAAAAACTGGGGGAAGAATTTTTCTCATTGGCAGGTAACAAAAAAAATGGTGTTGTAACATATGTGAAAAAAGGACTGGAACCCAAAGAAATATTTAAAGACAAAGAAGGAAGGTATTTGGCTATTGAAATTTCTGTACAAGGAAAGAAAACCTTAGTTGTAAACATTTACGCCCCTAATGGAGCAAAAGAATTTTTTTTTAAAGAACTACAAGCTGAATTTGACAACGTAAACTACGAACAAACCAGTATGGTAGGAGATTTTAATGGAACTGTTAACAATAAGATGGATAGATGATCCAAGAGTAAAGATGAAGCATTGGGGAAATGACCAAAAAAAAATTTTTAATTGATAAAACAAGAAAGGTTGGAAGATGTTTGGAGGAAAGTAAACCCACAAGGAAAAGACTACTTTTTATTCTAATAGACACGACTCACATTCAAGAATTGATATGATTTGGATGACAACTAATCTAGCGTTGATGACAAAAAGAATAGAAATTTTACCTAAAATAATTTCAGATCATAATCCTATTATATGGATCTCTGGTCATTCAAGAAGACAAGGGAGATGGAGACTAAATGAGGACTTACTAGACAAGCAAGAGATTTCAAAAAAATTGCAAGAAGAAACTAATCTATATTTCCAAGCAAATATGCAAAAAGGGACCAAACTTCAAATTGTATGGGATGCATATAAAGCAGTGATGAGAGGATTATTGATATCGTTAAATACCAAGGAAAATAAAAAGAAAACAGAACAATATGACAATATTATGCAAGCCATTAAAACAAAAGAAAAGGAACTGAAGAAAAGACCAGGGAAAAAGAAACTGCAAAAAGAAATCTGGATGTTACAAGACCAAATAAAAGCTATTTTGAACCAAGAGACTTATTGGAACTTAAAAAAACTCCAACAAAAGTCATTTGAAGGCGCAAATAAACCTGGAAAATATTTAGCATGGCAGTTAAAGAAAAAACGTGAAAATAAATTTATTACAAAAGTGATACGTGATAATACAGAGATAGTAGACAACAAAGGAATAATGAGAGAGTTTTTTAAATACTACGCAAAACTTTTCCAGAAGGAGAAAAAAGATCAAAGAGGGTTTAAAGAATATTTACAAACATTGAAGCTTCCAAAACCAACAGAAAAAATTAAAGAACTGTTTAATAATTCCATATCACCACAAGAAATCAAAAATGCAATTAATGAAGCAAAATTAGGTAAAGCTCTGGGTCCGGATGGATTTACGGTGAAGTTTTACAAATCATTGCAAGAGTCGATCTCACCAGTACTGCTATTATTAATGAACGATATTGGAGTCACAGGTGAGGTCCCAGAAACTTGGAAAGAAGCAACAATTTCACTTATCCAAAAGCAGGTCAGGATTTAACAAATGTAAAGAACTATAGACCAATCTCTCTGCTAAATAATGACTATAAAATTTTTGCTAAGATTATAGCAGAAAGGTTAAAAGAACATCTTAAGGAGACTATACAAACAGAACAAGCAGGGTTTTTACCCAATCGTCAAATAAGGGATAACCTAAGAGCAGTGGTTGATACAATAGAGTATTATGACAAGCACCCAGAAAGGGAAGTGGGTTTTTTTTTCTTGGATGCGGAAAAAGCATTTGATAATTTAAACTGGGATTTTATGTTTGAGGTACTTGAACAACTTCAGATTGGAGACTATATGTTAAACCTCATTAAATCAATTTATAAAGAACAGAAATCCTCTCTTATAATCAATACTGAAAAAACGGATTATTTCAAGATTGAAAAAGGAACAAGACAAGGATGCCCGCTTTCACCATTGTTATTCATTTGGATATTGGAAGTTTTACTGTTAAACTTGAAAGAAGACAAAGAAATTAAAGGCTTAATATTAAAAGGTTTTTCTTTTAAATATAGAGCTTTTGCCAATGACGTGATGTTTATAGTAGAAGAACCTATGACTACACTACCATATTTGTTGCAAAAAGTGAAAGAGTTTGGTGATCTGGCTGGCTTTTATATAAATAAGAATAAATCTAAAGTGATGTGTAAAAATATGTCAAATAAAAAACAGGCTGAACTACAGGAACTTATAAAATGTGAGGTGGTAAAAAAGACAAAATATCTAGGTGTTGAGTTAACAATGAAAAATATTGATCTTTATAAAAATAACTATGAAAAGCTATGGCAGCAAATCATGCAAGACATTAAAAAATGGAATGTATTAAATTTGTCATTGTTGGGGAGGATTGCTACGGTTAAAATGAACATATTACCACGACTAATGTTTTTATTTCAGACTATTCTGATTGTGAAGGATGTAAAAGCATTTAAATACTGGCAGAAAGAATTGTCTAAGTTTGTATGGGGAGGGAAAAAACCAAGGATTAAGATGAAAATAATGTGTGATGCCAAAGAAAGAGGTGTTTTTCAGTTACCAAATTTAAGGCTATATCATGATGCTGTATGTTTGACTTGGATAGGGACTTGGGTTACGTTGCAAGATAGAAGGCCATGATTGCAGGTTTGGTTGGCACGCTTATTTGTATTATGGCAAAACAAAAATGGACAATTTGTTTAAACATCATTATTTGAGACGAACATTAATGGATACATGGACAAGATACAAGAACTTTTTTCCAGAGGAAATACCTATGTGGATAGTACCAGCAGAAGTGTTAAATCCATCATCGTACTATAAAGGACAGGACTGGTTGAAATATAAAGACTTACTAACAAGACAAGGTAAAGATTTTGTACTGAAAGAGCAACACTTGATAGACTTTGATTATGGTTGGTTGAGGTATAGACAATTGTATGATATTTATGAGTGATAAAAAATCTGGTTTCAGAGAAAAAAAATAATGAAATTGAACAAATTTGGGAGGAAGGAGGGGAAAAAATGATTTCTAAAATGTATAAAATTTTGCTAAAATGGTTTAATGCAGATGAAATGGTTAAAGAACAAATGGTAAAATGGGCAATAAATTTTAATAAAGATATTGAAATGTCATCTTGGGAATTTCTATGGAAAAATGCCATGAGTATATCTACATGTTATAATCTAAAAGAAAACTGCTTTAAGATGATGTATAGATGGTATATGACGCCAAAAAAAATTACAAATATTAGTCAAAATATGTCAAACAAATGTTGGAAATGTAAAAAAAAAAAAGAAGGTTCTTTTTACCATATGTGGTGGACTTGTGATAAAGCAAAGACTTATTGGTCTATGATACATACAGAAATGGAAAAAGTTTTGAAATGTACATTTAAGAAATTGCCGGAACTGTTATTGCTTGGACTTAAACTAGAGGAGATAAATGTTAAAAAAGGACATTAATATGGTATATGATTACAACGGCAAGAATGGTGTATGCGCAAAACTGGAAAAGCGAAAAAATACCAGAGGTGTGGGAGTGGTTGAAAAAACTGTTGTATATGGCTGAAATGGACAAATGGATGAGAAAATTGAATAATCTGTACTCAGAGACTTTTTTGGAAGACTGGAAAGATTTGAAAGAATATGTTGAACAATATTGGGATATGAAAAATTACGTTTATACTTGGACATAATATTATAAAGAGATATCTGAATGTATAAATGGCAGTTAGATAACGAGGATATTTTTAGAATTGTATAAGTAAATAAGAAAATAAGAATTTATATGATGCATAATTTTTAAAGCTGTTTACGTCGTTACCAGGAGTGTAAAAACATATATATGTATTTAAAGAACGGTTAAAGTCGAAAATGTTATATGCTTCAGATGTGGTGGGAAACCATCAATATAAGATTACAACAAGACTATACAATAGAACAAAAAAAATGGACATAATAATGAAAAAGGGTTTGTATAAGAAAAATATGTTAGAATGTTTGAAAAATAATAAAATTTCTTAAAAAAAAAAAAAAAACAGTATTCCCTCAATCCAGTAAGCTTGTCACTTGATCATTCACATACTTGGTCCCTGCTGTGTTTAATTAATAGAAAGTGACTATATATGAAAAATAAAGAAGAGTTGGTTTTTATACCCCATTTTTATCTACCCTAAGGAGTCTCAAATTGGCTTCACTCCCTCTCTACACAACAATCACCTTGTGAAGTAGGTTGGGCTGAGAGAGAGTACTGAGAGAACTATGACTGGGCCAAGGTCACCCAGCAGCCTTCATGTGGAGGAGAGGGGAATCAAACCCGATTCTCCAAATTAGAGTCCACCACTCTTAACCAGCTCTGTAGCCAGAAATTTTGTGGGGCAGCAGGGGAAGAGGGAGAGGGAAGGGGAAGGAAGAGGGGTGACCACATGCCTTCCCTGAACTCTAAGTGGCAATTTCACCGCTTGGAGTTCAGGCGGGGGCAGCCCTTGCTTGAAAAACACCATTTAAAAAGTTCCCTTTAAACAGTGTTTTTCAAGCAGGGGCTACCCACACCTGAACTCCAAGTGGCAAAGGAGGAGGGAGGAGGGGAGGGGAGAGGGGCAGCAGCTGTTGTGGGGCGTGCCTCTCATTTGAAGGGATAGAGCCCTGAAATGCCCCACCATAGCTACAGGCCTGCTCTTAACTACTACACCATGCTGGTTCTCTAATAAACTGAACAATAAACAAATTGAACAATATGAAACTACACTCAGAAAGATGTCAAAAAATGTTGAATTTGAGAAATGTTAAATAATGCCATAAGAGAGTAGTTTGTTGGTTTGTATAATAATCAGAAGAAATGTTACTAGCCCTCTTAACAATTATATTCATTAAGGATGTTGAGATAGTTTGTGTGGTGGAAGTTGTAGTGCAGGACTGCTGGGAACTTGGCATAAGCCAAGAAGATCACCATCTCAGTCAGCAGAAGGGCAAATTCCACTGCAGGATGGAGTTATTCTATAGGTAAATCATTGAAGTAAAGAGTGCTTGAATGCCATGGAATGCTAAGTCAAAATGAGCTGTAGTTGAATCCAGGACATAAATGATTCTGGTTGGTAAGGCTGCTGTATTGTGGTTAGTTTCAATTCCTTCTATAGACTGAGTATAGCTTCTTGTTGTATATGTCTGAGGTCACTGCGCCTTTTTGTTGGGGTTGTTTGGACTTCAGCGCCTGTAGTTTTGGGAGCATGGCTGAAGAGAGTGGAGTTTCACATTGGTATTAGCTGTGTTCTGAGACAATAAACCTAGTTATGATTAAAACCTGTGAAATCTTATTTCTTACCGCTACAAGATCCAGCACTTTCCTTAAAAGACTTCAAGAAGAGCTTATTTATTTATTTATTAGTCAATTTTCTACCTTACAGGAACTCAAGGTGGCTTACAATATAAATAATAATAAAATACAATAAAACCCACTAGTTATAATCAATAATTTAGTTAGTTTGTTTGTTTATTAGATTTGTTAATTGTCCAATCCCTCCAAAGCTGGGCAATATACATCATTCATAAAACATAAAGATAAAACAATTAAAACATTAATAACATATTTCAAACAAGAAGATGGTGTATATTAATTGGTCTCATTTCGGACTGCCGGCTGCTTCATGGGCAGGGGAGAGGAGGACAAAGCAGATATGAGAAGCAACTGGAGCAGGAAGGGTGCCAGCTATTATGGAAACCGTTGTTGTCCTCAGCCGAAGGCCTGGCAGAACATCTCTACCTTACAGGTCCTGTGGAATTGCATAAGGTCCTGCAGGACCCTGAAGGTATTTGGCAGAGAGTTCCACCAGGTTGGGGCCAGGACCAAAAAGGCCCTGGCCACAGCTGAGGACAGCTGGATAGCTCTAGGGCCAGGGACCACTATTCCAGGGACATAACAGAGGAGATGGTCCCATAGATGCATCAGTTCCTGACCACTCAAGGTCTTGTAGGTCAATACCAAAACCTTGAACTTGACTCAGTATTCCACTGGGAGTCAGTGTAGCTGGCACAGCACTGGATGTATATGCACCGTCTGTGACGGTCCCATCAGAACTCATGCTACCATGTTCTGGATCACTTGGAGCTTCTGGGTCAGTTTCAAGGGCAGGCCAACATAAAGCGAGTTACAGTAGTCTAGTCTGGGGGTGATTGTTGCATGAATTACCATGGCTAAGTTGGGGCATGACAGGAAGGGGGTTAATTGCCAAGCCTGGCAAAGATAAAAGAACACCAGTCTGGCAATGTGCATGACCTGGGCTTCCATATTCAAGGAGGAGTCCAGAATCACTCCCAAACTCATGATGGATTGTGCCGGTGTCAGTGGCACCCCGTCAAGAGCAGGCAGCCTATATTCCAACTCTGTCATTCACCTCCATAGCTACAGAACCTCTGTCTTTACTGGATTCAGTTTCAATCTACTTTGCTTCAACGACACAAGCATGGCCTCCAAACCCATGGCCAGGTCATCTGGGGCAGTATCTGGGTGGCCATCCAATAACAGATACAGCTAGTTTAGTGAGGGAGCACATGTAGATGTTAAATAACCTCAGGGAGAGAAGTGCCCCCTGAGGGACCCCGCATATTACAGGGTATCTGTAGGACACACTCTCCATCAGTGCAACCTCTGTCCCTGACCTTGGAGGAATGAAGTAAGCCACTGAAGGGACAGTCCCTGTACTCCTATGTCAGAGAGGTGGAAAGTCAAAAGGTCGTAATCAACCGTGTCAAATGCTGCCATAAGCTCTAATAATTATAGCAGCACCGATCTGCCTCAATCCAGCTGTTTGCGGAGATCATCTGCCAAGGCAACCAACACCATCTCCATCCCATGGCCAGGGCAGAAGCTGGATTGGAATGGATCTAATGTTGATGTTTCAACCAGGAAGCAATGGAAGTGTTCAACTACCGCTCTCTCAATTACCTTGCCCAGAAATGACAGATTTGAAACTGGGTGGTAATTGGCAGGATCAGAAGGATCTAAAGTTGACTTTTTAAAGAGTGGCACAACCAGAGCCTCCTGAAGATTCTCTGGATAAATCCTGCTTCTAGGGACAAGTTGACAGTATCCATCATATCCTCTCATCGCTAGTCTTTACCAGCCATGAGGGGCACGGATCAAGGGGGCATGTGGTTGATCTGACAGCACCCAAGATGCTAGTAGGCAGAATGACTAATCAAATACTGTCATCATGAATAAAACTATCTCCAGCTGCTTCCTAAAGATCAAAAATGAGTGGGTCAGGTATACCTCCCTGGAGAGGTCCTTCCATAACCATGGGACTGCCACTGAAAAAGCCATCTCTTTTATACCCACCAGATGAGGTTTTTTGGTTGATGGGACAACCAAGAGAGCCTCTCCCTGTGATTCCTTAATTCCTGGGCAGGAATGTAAGAGTGAAGGCAGTCCTTCAAATACCCCTGTCCCAAACCATGTGTGGCTCTAAAAATCAATAAAGGTTAGGACGTAGATCTCCTGTTGAAAAGCAGGTGAGTTTGATATCAAAGAGTGCATGCTGTCAATTTTTTATGCAGACACAAGAGCTGATTCATGCTTCATGAGGCTCAATTTTTGTAATATTTGTTACATGGGGCTGCCCTTAGAAAATAACAGAAAATTTCAGCTGGAGCAAAAAAAGACTACCCTTTACTATCTGGGACTGGCTATCAGTACCATATTTTCCTGAAGTTTCCTCACTAACTGCCTAATTTTTTCCAAATCTAATTTTCCAAATCTAATGGTTGTGTTTATTGTTAAAAGTCCATCACAACCTGACACATGCATACTCGAAGCACTACCTCTGCCTAACAAGGCCTTCTGGCTATTCCTTCTTTGTCTAGGGCAGGGGCCCCAACCTTTACAATTATTGGAATTTTGACACAGGGTGGTGGGCACAAACACAAAATGGCTGCTGCAGGAGGAGAAACCAACCACACAATGTCCAGGATTGGAAATATGCAAAGCTTTAAGAGTAACTCTTCAACATTTCAGGCAGAAAATATGCTTAAGAGGATACCTTTTAAATAAAAGGCATTTTATTAAACATTAAGGTATTGTTTAAAAAGTATACACATAGCTTTAGTCATACAGTGAACATCCTTGTGCTATGGCAGCAGCCACTGCCAAAGCAATGTTTGGAGGGGGGGGGGGGGTTAGGGTTTTTTTTAAAAAAAAAATCTGCACATCCAACCAAGCCTCCAATGGCCAATCAAAAGCCCTGCTGGTCAAAAAGCCCACCCGTACCCTCTTCTTTTCTAAAAACATTTGGTGGATGCCAGGAAAGGAGTTGTGGGGTGCCATGGCACCAATAGGCATCATGTTGGGAACCCCTAGTCTAATACTCTGTTGCTTCCTGGACTTGTGGTGGTTTTGTTTTGGTTGCTACTCCACTACTTTGGAATGGTCCCTTGGAGGGAAATGAGTCACATTTCCACTTTGCATGATTTCAGGAGACCCTGCAAAACTGAATTATTTAGGACAGTATTTAGTATGGACTGAGTAATTGTTTGGGCACAATGATTATATTAAAGATGTTGCTGGATATTCTCTTGTTTTAAGAAGATTTTAAGTTATAATGTTGTTGATTTTTATGATTCTTATTAATTGCTTGTTTCCTTGAATGTTGTATGACAGTTGCTGCAGTAAGGAAGATAATTGTGTGTGATTGATTAAAAAAAAAAACCTGGGTCCAACACAATATCTTTCATGTGTTACCTGAAATTATAGCAAGAGAAGATTTTTAAATTACACCCCGCCTGAAGAAATTCCCTCGAGAAGAGAGCTGCATAATATTGGTGCTCCTATCGGTCTGTATTCAGACACTATAAGACTCAAGGTAGAGAAAAGCATGCTATGAAAACCAACTCTTCTATGATATTACATTGTGGAACCCTTAAAAGGGAGCTCAGGCCGCTAAGGAGAAGCTAGATGAATAGATAGTCACTGACAGCTAAGAGATGAAGAAGAAAAAAGGATAAAGGAGTGACTGAAACTCTTTCCTCACACTTGTTCTACCTGTATTGAAGCTGCCTCTCCCCAGGGAACAGAACACTGGAGGGTGCTGCAGCACCAGAGGGGACCCTCCAGGTCTTCACCTCCTCGCAGTGATCTTTAAAAAAAAATTACCTTTAAACAGAAGCTGTTCATTTCACAAACACATCCTTCTTCATATATAAAAGGGATTGTTTTGTCATCATCACATAATTATCCAAAATATATGAGTAATCTGGCAGTATAGTGAATTTAGGTATTCTTGCTGAAGCATATTTTGCCCAGGGAAGCTGGAGTGCAATTAGGTATGCACTGTTTTCAGTGAAAATACATGTTGTTTGGGTTGATTTTACTCCTATGACTGCTCCTTGATTATTCCACTGTAGAAGCAAATAATGGGACATGCTGTTCCTTTATATCCAGCTCTACTTTGTGGGTTACTTCCTGTTTGATTCTCTGTTTTTTGCAAAGAGAAACTTAACATGGCTGCCTGTTTGCTGTGAGTTTTGTTGGACTCTCAGATTATGAAGCTCCCTTTTAAAATCCCTGGCCTACTAAAGCTATACTCATACTCCACATCTGACATTTACTTTGAGCAGAATTCATTCTTTTGTGTCAGAGAAAAAGAAACAAGGGATGTGAATATTTTGTGGCTGTCAACAATCATAAGAATTCCAAAATAATGTCACTTAACATCAAGGGGACCTTTCAAAATCTCACGTACATTTTGAAAATACAATTTGGCTATAAGATGTGTTCCTAATAGCGACAGCATGTTCCAGAATCAGTACTGAGGACCGTTAAGAAACTAGCACTTTTTTCTAGTTTGGTTACAGGAACAACATGTTTCTATGCTTCTTTGATTGTCTTTTTTAAGCGGACATTGGAAACTGACAGACATTTTTCTTTGCTGTGCAACTTCTTGTTTTTAATAGAGAAGAATGATTTCAAAGGTGTTTTGATTTGCTGTTAAATTTTGGACCCTTTGCCAGTAATATAGTTTTTGATGCTTCAAATGTGTTTCAAAATATGTTTTTGGCTTTTTCTGGCTGAAACAAAGTACAACTTGTTTGGGGGGGGGGGGAATGACACACTGAAGTTTTATAACTAAGCTGGCATCTTTGTGTCCCCCTCCCCCTTACCTTTCAGGACTTGTTGGGGTGGATGCAAATAACATAAACAAGTTCTAGTCCTCTACCAGTTATGCAAAGGATTCATGCTGTTTTATATTTGTTTCTTGCTTCATGCTTGCTTGGTTTCTCAGTACTTAATATTTTAAATGGACCCATCCCTTGATCCATAACCTATGAGCTGAGCTTTGCAAATTCATAAGTGTGGCATATGCAGGGTGTGGCATATGCAGGGTGAAATGTACAATATCTGTATTACATTGGTGGCTTTCAGTATCATTCATAGGTGCAATAACTCGTAGAAATTCACTTCACTTGGTGCTTGGTTCTAATTAATTTCTTGAACCACTTACACAGTTTATTGGATGCTGTTCTCTTGAAAGTGGGTTTGAAGAAAATGGAAAAAAGTACACATCATATTGTTATATAAGAGTAGTTAAAAGGGAAACTCTGGATTTGTAATTCATGAAGTTGGCAAATGTCCCTTAGTCGCTCCTCCATAGAGCTTTCATGCACAAAATTTATGCAACATTGCAAGCCCTACTTAATCCACAACTGTGGGCTGTATTCAAAGGTTTAGTACAGAGTGGAGAGAATTTTCAAACTGGGGTTAACATTTCTCCTTGATCTACACATGCCTCTGCAGAACTTTTAGGGATATATTTGTATGGTGAAGCAAAAGAGAAAAAGCTCAGTATCATACAGCCCACTGTCAAGGACACATTTTTTATGCTCCATTTATAGCTTCTTTAAAGTGAACTCTTAAAAGGAACCATGTGGTAAAATGCCACTGTGGTCAGTTTAGATGGAATCCAAAGAGCCCTCCATGTCAAATATCCCCATAGATGCAACTCATGCAGAAAGGATTATTTGCCTGTCTGACCACACTGACACATGCTATTTTGCAGCAGCAATTTGCATGAGTCCCATAGCCCACTTTTTACCTGTGAAGAGTTGCCAGGAAGTGATCCTGTTAACATAGTCATGGTGGGTCATGCTTTGTCCACACAGCTGCAGTCACAGGGAAGACTTTTCTAGTCATTACCAAAAGTTCAATATGTTTAGAAACAAGAGTTTGTGCCGGACACTTGAAACATGCATACAGTGTTGTGGGTCCCATAGTAAATCTTTGCTGACTGAAAGCATTTTTATCAGTGGAATGGACTTCTTTACCTCTCCTGATGTAATGTAAAACACAGGGACCCTCCAGGAACAGTGTGAAGGTGGAACAGAGATCTGAAACAACAGGGGAGAACTGATGAAAACCCAACCCTTGTGTTAGTGGAATTTTATTGACTGATCCAAGTCAGTATCAGAAATGAAAATATATAGGCATTTTTAATTCAACAAAAGATTATATTATTTATAGGAAATCCATTTTAAGAATCAGATTGTTGACTGGAGATAATTTACTACAAGCTTCTTGCACTTTGCCTCTGGTTTAGACATGGACAGGAACTCATTAGCATAATAGGCCACACCCAACAGCAGAGACTCATTAGCATATTAGGCCACACACCCCTGACAGTGCAGTTCCCTCCCAGGATTGGCTTTCCCAGGTGCATGGGGAACTGCCTTCCTTCCCTGGATTGGCTTGGCTTCCCCAGTCACCCCACGGCTTGCGAGGCACCTGGGGAACCCAGCGGGGGTGGGGGGGAGGCTGTAGGCGTGGCCAACTCAGAAGCCAGAACTCCATTCCTGTGTGTTCCTGCCCAAAAATAGCCCTGGACATGGACATGTAATCATTGTGTATTTGCTGTTTCCTTTTCTAAAGAAGTTATCAGGCACACAGCTTTCTCATGTGTTGTGTTTGTGTTTTGGATCATTGAAGCAGCAATAGCTTAAAAGGGCTCTGGTATCCTAAAGATCCATGTACTATTGGCTGATGAATAAAGACTCCCATTGGTCCTAAAGCCAATCTAGATATCCAATCACTGAGCCCTGCTTGGGTCCAATAGTATTGCTTGTATATAGTTACTTTGTTGAAAGTTATGTGTTGGAACAGTATAAATTAAGGTGCCGCTCTCATAGAGCTGTCTTTGGAGCTGAGCAATATCACTGAATAAAAGCCTGTTGTTTGAATTCATCGCCTCCCGCTCAATACTTAAAACATGCCTACTCTGTTGACAATATCCAATGCTTCTCCATAAACATTATAACCATTGAAATGTATGTTTGATGGTGTGCCTCCAGAAAAGCACACACTCAGCAGTCACTTTTCATTTAAATTTGGACAGGCTGTCCCATGCAAAGTATCTTTCATGTTATTGCTGTCAGTTTAATCTAATTAGCACAAACCTAGTCACTTTATTCTGAATTCAAAATCACAGTTCACTATTCTATGTAAGTAATATTTTCAAGAGCTGTGATCTAAACTTTTTTTTTACAAACACAGGCCATTCATTTTCCCCAACACAGATGCCCGTCACATCATCATATCTATATATCTATTACACAAGTGTAGGCAGATCAAGGCTCAATGGCAGCACTTGCAAGGGTGGAGGGGTTTGGAAAGCCTCAGCAGGCCCAGTGGCAAAGGCCAAGAGCTATGAAGGGTTGGCTGGCATTGAGGTTAGGGGGGTGGCAATGTGACAGGCCTCACAGCAGAAGCCAGGAGTTATAGTGAGCTCTCCTGCAGCTACAACGGGGGATGGACAGCAGCTGCAATACTCATGGGGGCGATCCTTTTCCCCTCCTAGCTTTAATCCCCCCATTATCACTGCCAGGGCTCTGTTGCAGTTCCCACTGTAAATTAAATTTAAAGTAAAGCTGATAGACCATGGGGGGGGCAGGAGACACAATACTCACGGGGGGGGGGAATCTCTTCCACTTCTCAGCTTTAATTTAAATTTAATTTAAGGTGGGAGCTGCGATGGATGACTGGCAGTACCAATAGGGAGAGGCTAAAGCATGGGAAGGAAAGGAATTTCAGCCCACAAATATTGTGGGTCACCACTTGTCTATATACTATTAGGCACATGTGGTTTCCATCTTTGGATATCTCAGAGGTCCGTTGGAGCGGGAGCACACAGGAACACAGCTCCGGGAGTGAGGAGCCCAGGGGGCGGGCACATGACCAAGCCCCGCCCCCTCCTCGGCTTCCCCAAGCAGTGCAGAGGCGCAGCGCCCCGGAGAAAGCCCTGCTGGGTCTTTATTGTTTTTAATGTTTTGTTTTAATATTGATAATTTTATCATTGTTCCTTTTATGACTATGTGCTGCTTTTCCAGAGACTTGCTCAAGGTGGCATATAAATTTTCTAAGTATGCCATTTTTTATCTGGGCACATGGCATATAAGTACTGGAGAAATTTCACCAACACTTCAGCAGCTTCCACCCCATCAGTTTGGTGTAGTGGTCAGGAGTTGTACTCTAGTCTGGGAGAACCGGGTTTGATTCCCCACTCCTCCATATGCAGCTGCTGGTGTGACCTTGGGCCAGTCACAAGTTCTCTCAGAGCTGTTCTCTCATGAGCAGTTCTCAAAAGACCTCTCTCAGCCCCACCTACCTCACAGGGTGTCTTGCAGTGGGGAGGAGAAGGGAAAGGGATGGGTGGTGCACATGTCCTGGGTATCTCAAGTCTACTTGAAACCTGGTGGTTTCAAGGGAGCAGGAAGAGAATGAGGGTGTGTTCTTTATGCTTATTTTTATTGCACAAAGTATTGGATGGGGAAGGGAATGGAGGAAGAGCAGGTCAGTTTCACTCACCTGTGGAGTGGAGCCTGAGGGGTGGGTGTTGCCTTCTGACACACTTTCGGTATGTTAGGGTGTGTGGCATACACAAATGAGTTATGCAAATGAGTTATGCTAATGAGCTTCTGCACCTCTTTTTCTACGAAATGACCCCTGGGATATCTAAATCTGTGGATCAGGGCCACATGGACACTAAAGAGGTGTTGTTGTTGGGGGGTTGTTTTTTTTTTGCTAACTTGGGGGACCCCCAGGAAAAAAATCTTAAATCTTTTTTTTTTTTTAAACAATATGGGGGGGGGGGAATTTTCCCAAAAGGAAAGCCTGCTCACAGAACACACCTCCAGGGTTTGCCTGGTGGGACAGGGGAGCTGCACTGGGTTCAGGAAGCCTCACGCCCGCTGGTGACCATGCAGCCAGGAAGCTCTGCTGGGCCCACCAACAGCCATATAACCAGGGAGTCCTGCTGACCCAGTGGTCTCATGGAGCATGCCGCCAGCAGCAACACAACTGTGAATTGTGCTGGGCTCAGAAGCAGTGGCCACAAAGCCTGGCAAACCCCCAGGTCATGCCAGGCCTGATGTGAAAGGGGGGGGGGGTTAACTGTGATTTCATTG
The DNA here is from genome assembly GCA_029233225.1 of Lepidodactylus listeri. Lineage (NCBI taxonomy): Eukaryota > Metazoa > Chordata > Lepidosauria > Squamata > Gekkonidae > Lepidodactylus > Lepidodactylus listeri. The sequence goes on along the minus strand of JARCFY010000001.1, from coordinate 106,925,360 downwards.
GTCCTTGATGTTATAGACTAGATTAATGGGTCTGGTGTAATATCCCCAAGTGAGTTAGGTGGGGATGCACTTCGATACTAGAGATGCAGCAAAAGAACAGAGAACTGATAAAGGAACTGCTTCATGTAAATGTATGAAATTCCCATACTGAGTAACACCTTTAGTCTAACTAATCCATAAGTTTATTGTTTCACTTGTAGCACACCCCACTTCTTACCCTTTAACTGGAGATACCTGGAACTGGACCCAAGACATTGTGCATTACTTTGAGCTATGTACCCTTTTTTGTGCAGCTACCAGGGTTGGGTAAGAAGTGTGGTTGACTGAGAAGCAGCAGCCTATTAGGATCAACAAGAAGTGGGGACCTGCGATACTCGCAGGGGAGCTCCACATGGAAGAGAAAGCCCCCACAGGTAAACCTTCTCCCCCCCCATGGGCACCAGCAAGGCCTCAGTGGTTCTCACTGGGCCCACCGCTTCTACCCCTGGGCACCGGTGAGGCCTCAGTGCTTCAACCTGGGCCTGCCACTTCTCCCCCCCCCCCCGGGCACCAGCGAGGCCTCAGCGGTTCTTGCTGGGCCCGCCGCTTCTCCCCCCCCGGCTTCAGAGGAGGGTTGAAAATCAGCAACTCAAGACTGGGGCAGACTCTCACCAAGGGCAGCTGATGACACTGAGCCAAGAGACGGGTTCCCCAGAAGTTAGGAACTCAAGGATCCATGGGTCTAAAGTTAAAATGGGTGGGAGGTCCGGCTTCAGAGGAAGGCTGAAAATCAGCAACATAAGACCGGGGCAGACTCAGCAAGGGCAACTGATGACGTTGAGCCAAGAGTGGGGTTCCCCAGAAGTTAGGAACTCAAGGATCCATGGGTCTAAAGTGAAAATGGGGGAGGGGAGGTCTGGCTTCAGAAGAGGGTTGAAAATCAGCAACATAAACCTGGGGAAGACTCAGCAAGGGCAGCTGATGATGTTGAGCCAAGAGACGATTTCCCCAGAAGTTAGGAACCCAAGGATCCATGGGTCTAAAGTGAAAACTGGATGGGGGGAGGTCTGGCTTCAGAGGAGGGTTGAAAATCAGCAACATAAACCAGGGGCAGACTCTCCAAGGGCAGCTGATGACGTTGAGCCAAGAGACGGGTTCCCCAGAAGTTAGGAACTCAAGGATCCATGGGTCCAGAGTGAAAATGGGTGGGGGAGGTCTGGCTTCAGAGGAGGGTTGAAAACCTGGAAGCCAAGACTGAGGCAGAGTCAGCAAGGGCAACTGATGATGTTGAGCCAAGAGAGGGGTTCCCCGGAAGTTAGGAAATCAAGGATCCATGGGTCTAAAGTGAAAATGGGGGGGGGGGGTCTGGCTTCAGAGGAGGGTTGAAAATCAGCAACATAAACCTGGGGCAGGCTCAGCAAGGGCAGCTGATGACATTGAGCCAAGAGATGGGTTCCCCAGAACTTAGGAACTCAAGGATCCATGGGTCTAAAGTGAAGGGGGGGGTTGGTGTCAGTGGAGGGTTTAAAACCAAGACTGGGGCAGACTCTCCAAGGGCAGCTGATGATGGTGAGCCAAGAGAGGGGTTCCCCAGAACTTAGGAACTCAAGAATCCATGGGTCTAAACTGAAAATGGGGGGAGGTCTGGCTTCAGAGGAGGGTTTAAAATCAGCAACATAAAACTGGGGCAGACTCACCAAGGGCAGCTGATGACGTTGAGCCAAGAGATGGGTTCCCCAGAAGGTATGAACTCAAAGATCCATGGTTCTAAAGTAAAACAGGGGGAGATCTTCCCGCCGATTTCTTCCCCCTGCCCCTGGTTGCCCCGGCGAGGTCTGCGCGGTGCAGAGCCACAGGGCCCGCCGATGTCTTCCCCCTCACCCCTGGTTGCCCCGGTGAGGCCTCCCCCCACGAGCATCAACAAGGCCTGAGCGGTGCTTGCCGGGCCCCAGCTTTGCCCCCCCACAGGCGCCATCACAGTTCCGAGAGCATTCCCTGCACATGCACAGGGAATTCTCTTTTAGTTTTGGGGGGATATTTTGGGGGGGATATTTTTTAAACTTTTCAGATTTTTCTGCACATGGGGGGATTCCCCCAAACATGCAGGAAAATCTCCCTGCTCCCCAAGTCCCCCCCCCCGCACAGATTTAGATATCCGCACGGGGGTGGCCTCTTGGCTATTAGTATGTAGATTATGAAGCAAGGCAGTTGGGGGAGAGTGAGCAGGAAGTTAGGTGTTCAATTTCATGTTACACTTGCATCTCAGCCTCAACTGGATGGTTAGTCAAATATATGAGAAGCATCCTTGTGCATCTACAGAAATATGCTGAATGAATAAAGCTAACCTTCATATATTCAAAAAAAACCATGGGAAAAGGACAGCTTTCCAGGTTTCAATACTCCATAGGGTTGCCAGCCCCCTCCCCAATGGAGGCGGAGGTCCTCTGCCACCAAGCCCTGACCCCACCACCACCAATCAGTTGGCTGGTGAGGGGACTTACCAGGAGAAAGAGGAAGGTCCAGGTACAGGAAGTGATATCATCACACCAGCGATGTCCAGGAGATGCTCTGGTATTTGGAAAAAAACTCTGGTAGAAATCTTTTTTACCATAGATGTCACAGTGTGATGATGTTACTTCCTGTGCAACACTGGCGACATGGCCTGGGCCTTCCTCTTTCTCCTGGTAAGTTCCCCCCATAACCCACCAGTTGCCAGGAGTGTACTCAGTGAGCCCATTGTAATAGTTGAAACCAGAGATCATATAGTCTGGAGCAGTCCTTCTCATTTCCATGGGCATAGAGGACTTAATGGCTTGTTTTAAAAGCTGTGGCTTATTTTTAATGGCTTACTGTAAATGGTTTTGTTTTATTTCTAATGGCTGTTTTACCTTTTTATTGGGTCAAATGGTTTTATTTTATAGTGTTAGAGGTGGGATGTACATTTTCTAAACAAATAAATATGCTAAAATAAATACGATGCAATCTTATAGTCTATAAGCCATGTAGCCAGTGCCTAATGGTGTTATTCTGTTGTATTTTATGTTATTAAATTTTATGAATTATAAACTCTAAAATGTTTCAGAGGGTAGCTATGTTGGTCTGCAGTAGAACATTTCAATTCGAGCCCAATAGCACCTTAAAGAAAAAGAAGGTTTTGGGGTCAAAGCTCCTGAAAGCTTTCACCCTGAAAATCTTGCTGGTCTTGGGTGCTACTGGACTCAGTTCTAACTGTTCTATGGTGTTATAGCCAGTAATCAATGGGACCTGAGTATTCTGTATGATTCCTTTCCTCTGTGCAATGAAATTACACAGTTGTCATTTTCTCTCTGGCTCTGTTTCTGTAGCCTCATAAATCATGATTTGGCACAGTCTGTATGGTAATGTTATCAGGTTATTTTCTGCCTGGCTTGTAAAATTAGCTTTGTGAATACTGAAGAGGAATTGTGTCTTCTCTCCATTTTCAGCACTGTTTTTCTCCCTAATCTCATTTTTTCTTTTCAAATTTCAGTTTTAGATATTTATTTATGACTCTGATTGGAATATTTTCTTTCCACATGGTGTTTGATTTCAGTGGAAAGCTCCTATTTTGCATATTTCTTCTGAGACTGCAGCCATGTTGTTATTGACAGCCGGGGAGGGGTGGACTAAAAACTTGTAATTAAAGATTTACAGCTCCATACTAAAATCTCAGTGCTGACTGACACTGGGATAGCAATAGTGTGGTGCCATAAGTCAGACTCCTATGGCTGTACTGCTGCGGGAAAATTAGTGACAATACCCTTTGCCAAGCTGCAGAAGGCATAGTGCACATAGCCCATAGCAACCCTGGCAAATATTTTATCCCAGCGTAGCTCCTCCACCATCACAAGCTGTTTGGACTATTCCTCAGTTAGCACAGTTGCCACAGTCATGGGCATGCAGTGATTGGGTAACCTATAGCTGCCATTCTGTGTCATGTTAGTACAGCTTGCAAAATTCAACAGTAACATGGATCAGAGTAAGGTGGCCAGTGGTCACCCTAGATTGCAGTATTTTCTGTGCTGTATGCTGAAACTTGCATGGTTTCATGCTGACAGCTTAGTACTAGAATGCCAGTATGTGAGCCAGCCCCTCCCATTCCAGCCCTATACACACTTACTGCTAGCTACTGCCGTGGAGGTCAGGATAGTGAAATTTACTTTTTATACCAAGTTTTCTCTGATGTAATATTGCACTAATATTGTTGGTGTATCCAGAGTTTTTAAAGCTGGCTAATTTCTGCTCCACCTGGGGCACACTTCTGATGCTGCCAAAGTCTTATGTCAGTGTAGTTGTTATGCCGATGCCCTGCCATATGACTTGCTCCTGGCAAACTCCAGATACTCCAGTGTAAGCCAGAGATATGCTAGTGTAGGATTTAGTAATCATGTTAAGCCCTTTCAAGCTTGATCAACTTCTGTCACAAGCAGCTGGAAGTGTTGAAATTTATTATCTAAGCTCAAACAGCACAGAGATACAACCCTACGGACCATTTGGGGAATGAGTGATCAGCAGATAGAGTACAGAGCCAAGGGGACAATAGACTTCCAAAGAAGCTAGAATAATAAGAAAAATGAGAAAAGAGCCATGGAGATGAGATAGCTCAGCAAGCAGAGGCAAGGAGAATAGAACCACCTAAGTGCAAGAATGGCAGCTTCAATTAATTTTTTTATTATTATTTGCTTCATTTATACTCTACCCAATGGGAACCCAAAGTGGCTTACATCGTTCTCCTCTCCTTCATTTTATCCTCCCAACAAACCTATGAGGTAGGCTAGGCTAAGAGGGTGTGACTGACACAAAGTCACCCAGCAAGCTTCCATGGCAGAATGGGGATTCAAACCTGGGTCTCCCAGATCCTAGTCTGACATTCTGAGCACTTAATCACAAAGTTATGGTTGTATCCTTCTTAATACCCTTTGTAACCTTGCAAGTTCTATATGTTAAAATGTTGCTGAGGGCCTATATGTTAAAATGTTGCTGAGGATAAAATGGTCTTTGTTAGCTTTAGGCCTGTTTCTTAGCAAGCTGACTGTGCAAGTGTCAGTTAAATCCACAGCCTACCATTACTTTTGCCTTCTAAGGAAGGCACATCTTTCTTAAACAAAGAGCTAAATGATTTTTTAAACTTTATACTATAAATAATCCAATATCACAATGACTTTAGAATTAAGGTACAACTAAGCAAAAACCATTGAAAGTACTACTTACGCAGCTAATTTGTGTTTAATTTGCAGCTGCTTTCCAAGAGGTGAAAGTATATTGTGACATTTTGTCTTATTCTTGCACAAGGTAATCTTTCATCCTACAGTATTTCACAGGTCTGTACAACACCACCAAGATAACTATTAAAATGCCCTTGTAATTCCTGCACGATCCCCATTCATACCTAAAAGATCTGTGTTGCAAATGAGTGGTGCCCATGCATCAGCTAATGATAGGCACAAAGTAGATAAGAAACAATTGTCCATGATTCCTATCATTTAGATGACATTATTCAAAGGATAATATGTCATACAAAGTCCTCTTTTGTGACTTACAGTCTATTGAGAAATGTGCCTACAGACAGCTATAAGTTGTTCATACCCTAAAGGTCTCCATTCTATTGAAGTCTGTACCTTTGGATTGTGCACGTATGATAGACCACTAGGCCCTGACATGGCCCTGTGACTTTTACTGTAACAGTAATAATCAAATATTAACCACTGAGTACACAAAGCCATGATGACCAGCCAATTCCAGAAGTATGGCATATTAAAAGATACACAAACTTTGTCATTCTAACAGACATGATTAGTCATTTATAAAAATCTGTTTGCACAAACTTGCCAAAAGTTTAATAAAACATTATGTATTTTCTTGAACTCAGTGTTCCCTCAGGTATTGTTGACAGTGGCCTAAATGAAACAGTATGATTCCAGAAATTAATCCCCCCCCCCTTTAAACTGTCCTGTATGACAAAATCAAAAGCTCACTGCATAGAACTAAGGGAGTCAACAAAAATGTCACTTTGAAAGGAAACCTAATGGGATGACCCATAGATTTTAGAAAAGACAGCAGTCAAACTACTTTAGAGGGGAGGTGTAAAATCAGCCTTATAAGTCTGTTATTTGCAACAGCCACAACACACTTGCTGTGCTCCAGACAGGGCTTATCAGACCCTTTTTCTCTTCCGAGTCTCTCACTAGGAGTTTTCTGTTAACTCCCCTCCCTCGCTCCAACTCCTTCCCACTTGATTTTTTAAGCAGCTCAGTGCTCCATTCCACAGTAAGCAAATTTCACTTAGTCAGAAGGAGCTCCTTGAACCGTCAGTCTTTTTTCAGCTAGCTCACCCTTTCTCAAGCAGCTTTGCTTAAAAGCCTGCAACTTCTTACTGTCCATCACATCATCCATCTGTTACAACAAATGTTTTAAATTGTAAATGTAAGCTTGATTCTTAGAAACTGTGAATCTTGTAAATTGGTCTTTGATCTACACCGTCCTGAGCCCTACTTTATAGGGAAGGGCAGATTAAAAATCCAAATAAATAAATAAATACATCATGGGCAGTGACAGGATTTATGCACTGGCATGAAGCAGTTGTACATAGTAATTGGATGACAGTTCACAGGCTCTTCATTGTAAAGCTTTTCTTTTGGCCAGGGTTAACACATTTCCCTCTAGAATACTCTATGGTAGATACCATCAAATTCCAGGACAAGAACGGCTGTGCCCCTGTGGTCTTAACTCCCAGGACCCAATTGAGCACATAATTGTCGAATGCCCCCTGTATGAGTTACCTCATGGAAAATTCCCTCTAACTTGGCTTCATCCTAAAAGTTATTTGAGTAATAAGTCAAAATGGCAACTTCTCTTGAATGATTCGATCCCTGAGATCACTAATGATGTTGCCAAATTTCTTACAGAAGTTCTTAAGGTACAGAATTTTAGATAGTACTATTTTGATTATTCTTAAGTTATATGGAATCTTAGATTTTAATTTTATGGTACAATATTTTATATACCTTATGACTGACAAAATGTCAGTAAAGGTCTATGAATGAATGAACACAGTAATTGGTTGGTTAATTTTGTCTTTTAAGAGGAGGGCAGGTCCTTCAGGAGCATGTGTTTTATTTACAAACAAGCACATAGGCAAGTCCGTCCCCCATCCCCCCCACCTCATTGGAGCTCTCTGAAAGCCCACTGGATATAATGATAGCCACAAATGCTAATTGGCTTGAATAGGCTCCATTGAAATACATCAAAGTCCTGTAAAAGGGAAAATAACATATTTATTTATTTATTTATTTAAAACAGATCATGAAAAACCAGTTGAATGAGACTCAAATCCTTATTTGTGCAAGTACAGTCATTGAATAAAAGGGGACTTCCATCTAAATTCACCTGCTTAGCACTGAACTCTGAGGACCAAACTAAACAAGACATGCATCCCCAAGTTTACCCCAGGGACACACTGACATTTTAGAGACTGAGTTCCTACCTAGGAAATCTTTTAAAGTACATTTTGGGGGCCCAGTTGTCATTGTGACATGGGGGAGAAGGGGATCCATCCTTCCCCCAAGCTGTTTTTCTAACCCAAAAATCAGGAGGAGAATACAGACAAATAACACCTGGCATCATTTTGGTTTGGAAAAATAGCACAGAAGGGAGGTAGGATCCCCTCCTCCCCTGCACTGCAGTGGTTTCAACCAGAATTGGCTCCCCATAATACAATTTAAAGGAGTCCCCAGGTGAGAAGTTTCTCTCTAAAATGAGTATGCCTTTCCAGGGCATACTTGGGAACACCCAGCTATATACTAATTTCAAGAGTTTTTTTTTTCTGTGTGGATACTTATATCTGCTAAAAGAGAGCTGACTCCCCCCCAACAGCTTTTCCTACATAGTCAGGGGCCTTCCTCCGTCTGCAGAAAAATCCAAAAAGTTTTTAAAAAAACCTTCAGGGACCATTGAATTCCCCCTAATACCTTTTGAAATGGCATCAACTCCAGGCATCAACTGTGAGAGATTAGAATGTTCGGAGGAGGGGGAGGGTTCTAACTGTTTCTGTCATTAAAAGGCAGGGTTTTTACTGGCAGCAGTCTAGGGTTGCCAAGTACCCGCCCGGCCACCAGCAGCAGATCCAGATCCAGGCTGGGAAACTCCTGGAGATTTGGGGGCGGAGCCTGGGGAGGACATGGACTTCAGTGAGGTACGATGCCATAAACTCCACCCTCCAAAGCATCTATTTTGTCCATGTAAAGTTATCTCTGTACTCTGGAGATGAGCAGTAATTCTAGGGGATCCCCAGGTCCCACCTGGAGGCTTGCATCCCTAGGCACTACCCTCTGTGTGACTTGATACCACCTGATTTGCATGACTCAGGTAGGCCCAGCTGTTTGCTACTGTTCATCAGCAGCCACCTTATGAAAGCCATTGTGATGTAACAGTTAGAGTTTCAGATTGGGATCTGCGAGACCCAGGTTCAGATCCCCATCTTCTGCTGGAAGCTGGGAGATTTTGGACCAGTCACATACTTTCAGCCTAACCAACCTCACAGGGTTGTTATGCAGATAACAAGGAGGAAGTAATAATGTAAGCTGCTTTTCCTAGGTAGAGGCTTCGGGGGAGGCTTCGGGGGAGGGGGGGTGGAGATGGAAAGCTGAAGACAGAGAAAGGTAGGTTGGCTGTTAGGTGGGAAAGAAATAGGGTTGCCAACTCCAGGTTGGGAAATTCCTGGACATTTGAGGGGTGGAGCCTGAGGAGGGTGGGATTTTAGGAGAGACTACAGACCAGTATAATGCCATAGACTCCACCCTCCAAACCAGCCATTTCCTTCACTTGAACTACCATTGCCAGCCTCCAGACAAGGGCTGGAGAGCACCCAGAATTACAACTGTTGTCCTGGTGACAGAGATCAGTTCCCCTGGATAAAATGTCTGCTTTGGAGGATTGAGTCTATGGCATTATACCCTGCTGAGGCTGCTTGCCTCCCTAAGCCTCACTGTCCCAAGGCTCCACCCCCAAATATCCAGGAATTTCCCAACCTGGAGCTGGCAGCCGTAAGGTGAATTGATCTCTGCAGCTGGGAGATCCAGGGGTCATTTCGAGCAGGAGCTCGGGGGAGCGCAGCTCCAGGAGTTGGTGCCAGCCCCCCCCCCCGGCGGGGGAATGCTCGATTGTGTCATAGCTGCAGCAAAATGACCCCATCCCGTCCCCTGGAAAGGTCCTTGTTTTTCCAACCAGCCTTCTGAAGGCTTCAGCCACCACTGAAGCAATCCTCCCAGAATAGTGGTATTTCTGAGGCTTGGATTAGTAGCTGTCGCCTCTCTGCCAGCTTTCTTTCTTTCTTCCTTTCTTTTTCTTTCTTTCTTTCTTTTGCCCTCTTTCTCTCTCTCTCTTTCTCTCTCTCTCTCTTCTTTCTTTCTTGCTTTTCAACCACACTTGACATACTTCCGGTGATATCAGGTGGTGTAGCATATGCAAATAAGTTATGCTAATGAGTTATGCTAATGAGCGTCTGCACCTCTTTTTCTATGAAATGACCCCTGGGGAGATCCATTGTGATTCCCAGAGCACTGCCACTACTGCTGTGGAGGGAGAGGAAACAGACAGGAGGCTGGGAGAGTGATGGGGGCAGAAAGAGAGAGTGATGGAGTGGGGGGCAGAAAAAGAGAGAAAGAGTGATGAGGTGGGGAGGCAGAAAAACAAAGAGAATGATGACGGGTTAGAAAGAGAGAGGGAGTAACATACATGGAGGAGAAAAAGAGAGAGTAAGAAAGGGGGCAGAAGGGAGAAAGAGTGTGAGAGAGGTAGGGGGCAGAAGGGAGGAAGCAAAGGTGTAATGAATGGGATAACCATCCTGCAAGTTTCTTGTGGGTCTCCACTTGTCTTGTCTAATTTGGCCCTATGTCCCCAAGGTCTGGAATGACAGTCGAGAGTAGAATGAACAAGCAGGGCACTTGAAGGGGGGCATCTCATTTGCTCCTGATTTCCCCCCCACACACACACACACTACTACTTCTTTTGTTCCCATGGCAATGAGGTGTGGTGCTTAGAATGATGGAGACAGATGTGGGAGACCCAGGTTCAAATTCTCACTCTGCCAGGAAAGCTTGCTGGGTGATCTTGGGCCAGTCGCACTCTCTCAGCTTCCTTTTCCAAGCAGCCTTTTCCCAGGAAAAGTTTGCCAAGTTTCAAAGTCTTGTGGTAGCTATAATAGCTATGATTTATCCACTTACTTTTCTCAATCCATTCCTTGTTTTGTGGCAAACTTTGCAAAACTCCACATGCAAGAAAACCACACCCAGAAAGCATAAATAGGAAAAGCAAAAGCTACTTTATAATTATTTCATTTAAGGCAATCATGATAGATTTAAAATTGGTTACAGAGAAAAGAATCATGCCAGTGTTGCAGCTGCAAAATTGGACTGTAAGAGACAACACACATGCATTAAAGCTGTGTGTGTGTGTGTGTGTGTGTGTGTGTACACACGTATTTTGCTGCTCCCAGCATTTTGTTGAACTGATAATTGATCAAGAGGTGGTATATTTGCAACTGGTGATTATGAGGAGATCTGAATCCTCATGAGATTTGGCCATACATACTTGAGAGGCAAATGTCTAATTATTTATGTAAACAGCCATCATTGCATCCTGTTCAGGACTTGAAATGGATTATTTCATTACCATAAAACAAAACATAATGGAATCCCTGCCAATAAAATCTCCTGGATTGTGATAATTTCACAAATAATGGGGCTCTATTTATGCAAACTGTTTATTTCTACAATTCCATTAAATCTGAAACATGGATTGATTTATCTGTAGTAATAATAATAATTCTTAGGTAAGGTTGCCAGCTTCCAGGTGGTGCCTGAAGATCTCCTGAGATAACAACCGATCTCCAGGCAACAGAGATCAATTCACCTGGAGAAAGTGGCTGCTTTGGGAGGTGGACTCTATATGACATTATACCCCATCCTTCTCAGGCTCCACCTTCAAAATATCCAAGTATTTCCCAACTCAGAGCTGCCAACCCTATTATGATATAAACATTTTTTTCCCTGTGAAACTTTATGGTATTTTGTATCAGTTGTTTACACATGGCATTATGACAGAAATGATATAACAGTGGCATAAAAGAAACAAACAAATCAGGTACAGCAGCAAGAAGACTAGACAAAACAAAAGGCAAAATAAAATGATTGCATATTCATACATCACAAGGCTGGTCTGGGAGGTCCTCAACAAGCGTGACGTGGAATGCGGGAGCTGGGTCCTGGTCGCAGGATGGCAGCGGGAGGCAGCTAAGGGTGTCAGCATGGCCCACGGCCTTTCTGGGGTGGTGCACCAGCTTGTACTGGTAACCTGCAGGGAAAATGGACCACTGCAGGAGCCGCGGGGACAGCATGTGTGGGGTCTGGAGGTGGGGAGCGAGGAGACCCAGGAGCGGTTTGTGGTCAGTGGCCACCGTAAACGCCCTACCATAAAGGTAGTCATGAAATTTTTTTACCCCTGCCACAATGGCCAGGGCTTCTTTGTTGATCTGGGCGTAGTTTTGCTCTGCTGATGACAGTGTTCTGGAGTAGTATGCCACCGGCACCTCCCGCCTGTTGGGAAGTCGATGGCCCAGGACCGCCCCCACTCTGTATGGAGATGTGTCACATGCCAGAATGAAGTCCAGGCGCAGGGCCATTTTAGAGGGTTTGGGGGTGAAGTAGTCCCCGAGAGCCTTGGTTAGGATGTTGTAAGGTGCCTTGAGGGGATCTTGGGGGGTGAGCAGGCTCTGGGCGACCCGCATCGCATCCACCCCACAAGAGCTCAAGAGCCAGGCTCGCTTCATGTCCACATTGTTGATGCCCCGGACGATGAAGGCACAGCCCTGCTGCTTGATCCATGCCTCTCAGGTCTCTGGGCGAGACGTGTCGAATGGGGGTATTGGTCCCGGAGCGTCAGCCATAATTGCCGGAACAGTGTGGTGAGCAGTGTCCTCATGGGCTTGTGGCGGGGCCTTGGAGCGCTGGAGCTCGGTGGTGCCTGGAGCCAGCGGATCAGTGCTCAGTGTGGGGCTGCTTGGTTCAGCTGGAGAGTCACTCATCGGGATCCCATCCTCTTCGCCATTGAAAAGTACTGGAGTCGGGAGGCTGGTTACAGTGAAATCAGCATGGTAGTTTATTGCGGGTCAAGATGGAACATGAGAAACCCTGGGCCCAGAGCCCTCTTTTATGTTGGTCGGAGATAATCCCCCAACCTCACCCAAATGTCCTGATAGGACCTTAAGTCAGTGGTTGCAGTTCATAGGTCTCCTGCGGGAGCCCTAGGCTCATGATTGGCAGTCGTTTAGGATCTGACCGGCTATTGTTCTACCTGGCCAAAGCTCAGGTAGATTCTGGCCATGTGCAATGACCACATGGCGGTTGCCATTATGAGAGTCCCTGGCGATTGCGGTCTTGATACACAACAAAATAGTGGGGGAGGAGAAATGAGATGCTCCCCACAAGTCCTCATGAATTCCCCACTTGTGTATTATTTTTTTTCAACTCTATATAGATGCTCTTGTGATTAATAAAATATAAATTCTTTTAAAAGCTTTACTGAATTTATAGTAGCTTTTTGTCATCATGTATTTTATCAATCAATGGATACTAATAGAACAATATAGGGGTTAGTTAAATGTTTGATGTTAAAAAGGGGTTGTCATACTCCAAAAAATTGAGAACCCCTGGTCTAGTGGCAAAAACCCCAAATACCAACCTCTGAAAGGAAATTAAAGCTAGCATTTACTCTTATACTGAGAAATGGCAGCTCTGATTAAAGTGACAACTTGTTTGCTAATTCGTTTTTCTGTAGCTATATAAACCGAAACAAGTCTGAACAGGACAAGCATGCATTATGGTGAAGTATTAACTATTTGGCTATATAATTCAGGCTGGCTTTCAGCCTTAGTTTTCTGCTTCATTAAACTTCATTAAAGTTTACTTTCTCTACTGAAGGCACGCCAGTTAGTGTCCCAGATTTCTTCATCCCATGTTTCAATAATCTACAGCATAAAACAGAAATGAAAAATTAGAAGTTGAGCTGTGATTCCAAGCACTCTTTTTTTGCATGTGTGTGCCCAAGTGACTACATCTCTCATTCATAACCTATTGGAATCTTCTGCTCTAATCCTAAAGAAATTCATCCCAATTCAGTGATATCGCATAGGCACAAAAACTGTAATATGCATAGAGAATTAACAATTTTAAATGAATATGAAAGCATATTTACAAGGGAGCTCTGTAGCCAGGGCATGGGGTGGAAGCAAATGATTTCAATGGAATTTGGCTTCAAATGCTATTATCGGTCTCATTTAGGGTTGAAACATCCAGGTGGTGCCTGAATATCTCAGAAAAATACAACTGATCCTCAGACTACAAATATTAGTTCTTCTGGAGAAAATGGCTCCTTTGGAGGGTACACTCTGGTATTATACCCTGCTGAGGTCCTTTCCCTCCCTAAACTCTGCCCCTCTGAGGCTTCATCCCCCAGATCTCCAGTAATTTCCCTACCCAGAGTTGACAACCCCACAATTTACCTATAAAGGCAGGAAAAGAACCTCAGTACTATCTGGGTAGCAAACCTGGGAAAAGACAAAGTGGGGTAAGATATTTACAGAGTGTAAAAGACTCAAAAGCCATATTATTGTAAGCAAAAAAGTAAAATTGAATTTGTTGTAAAGGAAACTAGAACTTACGTAGCATTAGAAAATAAAAAGGCAACCCCCAGTTAAAATAGCAAAAGGCACCAAAGATAGGTCTGCAAACTTACAAAAAAAGTCCTATTTTGAAAGAAATCGTTTAAGCCTTTTTAAGGTAGAGAGAACTACTTGGTGCATCTTAGACAAAGAAACAAGAAGAGGAAATTCATGTTATACTTAGCAAAGTTGTCATATATATTCACTCCATGTAAGTGAATAACTGCAATCCTAAACAGTTCTACTCAAAATCCTGCTCAGATCTACTCAATGGGGATCACTCCTAAGAGTCTTCCTAGGGATGTCCTGGAAGATGCTTACAGTGCTGACTATGAGCAGGAAAAAAATGGAGGAGAAAGGGTTAAGAACCATCTTACCTGAGATTCATCCACTACTGACAGCTTTTCTGGCTGCTTTTCATGTTTATTTTAAAAAGCAACCAGCACTGCACTCCTGAGTCTTCTGTTAAACACTTAGTATGGCCCTCCATTGTCTTGTATTTATTTGTTTGTTTATTTAAAACATTTATTAGTGCCTTTCTAGCTTGCAGAACTCAAAGTGGCTTACAATGTAAATAAAACAACAATTATAAAAAATACACAGAAGGCCACAATTGTATCCCATCTGCCTATGCATGTACAGAGGCACTTTAATCTCTTCTTAATTTCTAAATAGAGACACTTGTAATGTCAGTCAGTAGCTGAGCATTATTCCTAGGCAAAATATTCCCATGTTGACAATGTTCCAGCTGTCTTCCAGTTTAAAATCTATTGTCCTTTATAAGCAAAGCAAGAATTATTGGTATCCTGCAGATGGGAGAAATTATATGCAAATTAAATTACTTGTGGCAAAGGACTGACATATATGCCTTTGATATGACTGATGTAAATCACTTACTAAAAACTTTTCCAATATTTGTATATTGGCAATGTTCTCTATCATTCAAAATAATTTTAAAAATTCAATAAAAACTGAATAAGAAACATTAAAGCTTATTGCAGTCACTCCTGGTATATGGTTTAATCTTATATTAACATTGGGACCCCGCAAACAAGATTTTGTCATTTATATAACCAGTCTTCTGTCTAATGTGTCAAATTCTCTCAAATATGATTTGACTATCTGGGGAATGACATCATAGTAACAGACTGAGAATGTTTTCACAGTCCCTGTCAAAGGTGCTGGCATTGTAAAATAATTGTATGAAATGTGGGTAGTCAAGGTAACTCTATTATTCTGACAAGAGCAGACATCCAGTAAGTCAAAAAGATGGGCAAAAAGGTTCCCTTACTTCCTCTGTTCCCAGCAACCTCCCTCCTCCTACCCATCCACAAGTACACATGACTAAGCTAGGCTTTCCTTGAAATAGTCGTGGACAGTAAATTTGCTACAACAAAAAAAGTATTCTGCTTTGTGTGTGTGAGCACTCTGTTATGGAAATAGGTGGAAACCCAAGGGGCTTTTCTGAAGCAAGGGGTTGTTTCGTCAACATGCTCATGTTTCCAATTTAAAAAAAATATATATTTTACGTCAGTAAAGCTTGTACCTCTGCAGTTCTCAGATTTATGTCATGTAGTGCTTAATTAATTATTCATTTATTTTTGTTTGTTGGGCACCATGGCATCCACTGAGTATTTTCAGAATGGGCTCCCCGCCGCCCGGCATCGCCGTGGCGCGGGGAAGCAGATTTGCCGCCTCGCAGGGAGCGAGGCAGCAACAGCGCGCTTATTGGCCGGGCGGGGGGCGGGGCTAGCTCTGTTAGAGCCGTTGCCCCGTTCCCGCCTCGCAGTCCGTTTGCGCGCTCGTTTCGTTTCTTTTGTCTTGGCACTAGTTTGTATCATGGCATCTGGAAAAGGTAAGGGCAAGGGCAAGGGCCCGGCGCCAAAGAGACCTCCAGCACGACCTGATCCTGTGGTTCCTTCCAGTGATGAGGAAGAGGAGGATGTGATCAGCGTGGCCATTCTTCAACGGCTGGAGGCGCTTGAAAAGGGACGGGGTATGCCAGCAGGTGGTTTGCCGGTTGACAAATCTGACAAGGTGTCTTTTCAAGCACAGGTGCTGGCACGTTTGGCCTTTCTGGAGGACAGGCAGGAGGTGGCGGCTTCAGGCCTAGTGGGTGCAGAGTCTAGCCAGCAGGGTCCAGGTGTAAGGGAGCAGCAGATGGCGCTTTACTCGCCTTCCCAACTTACCGGAGGTAAGGAGTTGGCATTGGGTAGGCAGGGATCAACGTGGCCTTGGGGCCCAGGCGGCGAGAGTTCAGCCACTTTGCCTCTGCCGCATCCTGGCCAGCCTCTGGGCTCGGCTTTTGAGCAGGGGGCCACCGCTTCCCAGATGCCTCAGGCTCCTTGGCCTTTACATTCATTTTATGGCTCTCCTTCTGGGTGCCAGGGAGCTGGACCGTATTGGGGTTTTCCCCAGCCCAATGCAGGTTACCCTTATGTAGGTGGGTCAACATATGATTCAGTTGCTGCGGGGGCGGTTCCGAGTGGTGACGCAGACCTACCTTTAGGTGACCATCTTTCAATGGCAACTAAAGATAAGATACTAAAAGGGGAGTTTGTAGATGTGTTTAGTCTACTTTACCAGGAACTAGAAAAAAAGGACAAGGATGATTTGGATGACAGGGAAAAGGAGCGCTTGAAGCGCCGGGTAGTGGATAGGACATGGGCCAACTGGTTTCCGGGCTTCCTAATCTATGCAGCAGTCATAGTGCGACACCAGCCGTGGAGGGCCTCTTCGATGCTCCAGTATTTGGACATCATCTACAAGGCCTATACAGACTTCCCGAGCCCGGCTTGGTCGCAATATGACGAGCAATTTAGGATGAGGGCAGCCATTAACCCGGCCATGCGCTGGGACCGGATATGTTCTAACTTGTGGCTGCAAATCATGTCTCCGGCCAGGTCTGCTTGGGGTGAGCGGTCTCATAGCGGCCATTCTGTTAAGAGGGCGCCAGTGCAGGCAGGTTCCCGCCCTGTGGCGGGGCAGGCGGTTCAACGACGCCAGCTTTGCTGGGAGTTTTCTTCCCAGGGAACCTGCGGTCGTAAGTCGTGCACCTTTAGGCATGAGTGCCCCTTGTGTGCCGGACCTCATCCTTTATCCAGTTGTCCATGGCCCAAGGGCCGTGGGGGGGGGCAAAGGAGGCAAGTACTCAGGGGGGGGAAAGTCAGGCAACCCCCTGCTGATAAAGGGGCCTAGCCCGATTAAATTGGGGGTTCTGAGACGCTGGTTGCGTAGTTATCCAAGGATGGGCGACGGGGCCTACCTCTTGGAAGGGTTCACTGTCGGTTTTCGTATTCCGTTTCAGGGGATGAGGGTTCCCTATTTGGCTAGTAATTTAAAGTCGGTTTTGGGCATGGAGGACATAGTTAGGGCCAAGATTGCCAAGGAGTGTCAGGAGGGCAGGGTTTTGGGCCCGTTTGTTAGTCCACCAGTGGCCAATTTAAGAGTTTCCCCTTTAGGTGTAGTTCCAAAGAAGGCTCCTGGTGAGTTTCGCCTCATTCATCACCTGTCCTACCCTCGGGGGGGGTCGGTGAATGATGCTATCCCAGGTGATTTATGCTCCGTCAAATACACTTCCTTTGATCAGGCCATGCGGGTGGTTCGCCTTTGTGGTGTGGGAGCCGAGTTGGCTAAATGTGACATTAAATCAGCCTTCCGGCTCCTCCCGGTGCACCCTGAGGATTTTGAGCTGCTCAGATTTGCCTTTGAAGGAAACTTTTACATGGATAGGGCTCTACCCATGGGATGCTCGGTGTCCTGTTCTGCTTTCGAGAGGTTCAGTTCGTTTTTGGAATGGGCCTTGAGAACCAGGACGGGTCTCTGTAGTACTGCCCATTATTTGGACGATTTTCTTTTTGCGGGCAAGAGGGGTTCTGGTCAGTGTCGTTTTCTGCTTGACAGTTTTGTCTACCTGGCTGATGAGCTGGGTGTCCCTCTTGCTCAGGAGAAAACCGAGGGCCCGACATCCACATTGACGTTTCTAGGTATTGAGATCGATACGGTTAGTTTGAGCTGCAGATTACCACGAGAAAAATTGGAAGCGTTAAAGGCGCGGGTTAGCGCTGTTAGGTCCCTTAAAAGAGTCACACTCCTGGAGTTGCAGCAGTTGGTAGGTCACCTCAACTTTGCATGCAAAGTTGTGGCACCTGGCAGGGCATTTGTGAGGAGGTTATGTGATTTAATGAGAGGCCTCCGGCTCCCACACCATAGGACCAAGGTCTCCAAAGGGATGAGGGAGGACCTCTTTGTTTGGGAACAGTTTTTGGACTCGTTCAATGGGGTCTCTCTGTGGCGGGACGAGCTCTTGTTGGAGGCTGAGCTTCAGATCTCATCTGATGCGGCCGGCTCTTCCGGTTACGGAGTTTATTTTAGGGGGCATTGGTGTGCCGGGGACTGGCCTAAAGATTGGTTTCGGGCAGGTTGGGTCAAGGACCTCACCTTCCTGGAGTTTTTTCCAATTGTCGCAGCGGTGTGGATTTGGCCAGCCGATTTGGCTAATAGGACTGTCCATTTCTGGTGCGACAACCAGTCCACGGTTCATGTCATCAATTCCCTTACATCTAAATCCCCTAGGGTCATGGCCCTGGTTTGGGCTTTCACGTTGCAGTGCCTTAAATTTAACATCTTGTTTAGGGCCAGACACGTCCCGGGGGTCGCTAATGGGATCGCTGACGCTCTCTCTCGCAAACCGATGGAGAGGTTTCGTCAGCTGGCTCCAGAGGCCGACCTGCTCCCGGCACGGATGCCCACAGAGGTGTGGGGGATTGGAGGGCTGAGGCCGACAGGGCAATGAGCCTGGCACTCGCCCCTTCTACCAGGAGAGCTTACCTGAAGGCCGGTAAGCAGTTTCTGTCCTTCAGGGCGGGAGCGGGTTTGCAGCAGGTCTGGCCTATTCCTGTGTCACACCTGATGCAGTTTTGTGTGACACTACGGAATGGTGGCCTTTCAGCTCACACAATCAGAGGCAAGCTGTCTGCGCTGGCTTTTGCCAGTAAGGCCTCGGGTCACAAGGACACCACGGGCGACTTCCGTCTCCGGAAGATGCTCGAGGGGTGGTCTCGGGAATCAATTAGGGCAGTTGACACTAGGGAACCTTTGACACCCACGGTCCTGAGAGGGCTGGAGGGCCAGTGGCCTTCTTGTTGTAGTGACAGCTACGAGGTGGGCCTGTTTCATGCCGCTTCGCTGACCGCCTTTTTTGGGGCACTCAGGATTAGCAAACTGGTGGCAGGCTCTCGGGCTGATGTTTCCAGTGCAGCTTTGGAGCTTAGGGACGTATCAATCATTAATTTTCAGCTACGGATTAGGTTGCGTAGATCTAAAACTGATCAGAGGGGTAAGGGGAGTGTGCTGGAACTAGGGTCTAGTTCGGAGTCTGCACTGTGCCCAGTCGCCGCCATGAAGCGGTACCTGACACTTCAGGGTGATGGCCCGGGCTATTTGTTTCGGCATAGCGACAGCACCCCTCTTACGAAGTTCCAGTTTTGGACCGTGACTAGGAAGGCCTTGATCCGGGTGGGTCTGGGCGGTGTTCGTTTTTGCTCCCATTCTTTTCGAATTGGAGCAGCATCGACTGCTGCCGCAATGGGGTACCCTGATAGGAAAATACAGAGGATCGGGCGTTGGAAATCTGGATGCTATAAGAGTTATGTTAGGCGTTGTACCTTGTAAGTCGTTGTAGTTTCATTCAGACGTTTGTTAATAAAGTTCTTTTTACAGGTGCTGCAGGCCGTGAGACAAGACGAAGGGTCATAGTCTGCGGCCACAGCATGGTCTTTTGGGCGGCTCATCGGGCGAGGAGAACATCTTTCGGCTCCCAGCTTGGCCTCAGCGAAGTGGCGACAGTTGAGTGGTTGGGGAGGAGGGGCATGAGATGGCCGGCGCTCCTCCCGTTGTTGTTTGAGGAGAGGCGGGCCCCCCCCTCATGTGCTAGTCATACACCTGGGGGGCAACGATTTGGGTTTGGTCAAGGGCGTGGCCCTTGTGATGCAGGCCAGGGCTGATTTGGCACTGATCAGGTCACGGTGGCCTGGTGTGCAGATAGTCTGGTCTGCCATGCTCCCCCGTCTGGTTTGGAGGCATGCCAGTGACCCCAGGTGTATGGACAGGGCTAGGCGTAATGCTAACAGCCAACTTCGCACGGCCATGGAGTCCGGGTTGGGTCTCTTTTTGCCGCACCCAGGCATACAGGTCAGGTTCCTGGACCTGTATCGCCGTGATGGGGTGCACCTTTCAAGCAAGGGCAATGGGTTATTTTTAGAGGACTTGCAGCACGGGATTCGGATGGCTCTCGGTTGCCGTGTGGGGTAAGCAAAGGCCAAAGCAGAGGCTTGGATTTGCATGTGGTAGGTTTATGCAAGCAAGAAAATGGAACTGGTGGGTGCCTCACGGCATATCCCTGTTGGGAACAGGAGGTCATCAGGAACCACCTTAGGGCCTTGCGGTCTGGGGAGGTGAATGGTGATTGCCTCTGGGAACCTCTCAGACTAGGCTCCTCCCTGAAGGTCTGTGCAGCCTCAGGGGTAGGCGCCCCTGGGAGGGGATGCCAGTATGCTGGGCCACCGGTTACGAGCCAGAATCTCACTGGGTCAAGACTGGGGCTAGGTTACCTGCCCATTACAAGGGCAAGGAGGCTGTGTCTGGGAATGACGCCTGCCTTGCCTGTTCCTGTGCTTGCTTAGTTTACCCGTTGCTGCATGTTCTGTTTAAATAGTTAATAAAGTGGCCCTTGTTTGATTCCAAACCTGTTGTCTGTCTCGTTATTTCATGCTGGGGTGGCAAACTGGGTGGTGCCAGGTAGGGCTCTTGCCTAGCTCTGCATTCTGACTGGCCCTTAGAGATCTAATTGGCTGTACAGATCTAATTGGCTGAACCGTGAACAGAACCATAAGCCGGTATGTTGGTTCGCAAACTAAACCAGCTCATATTGGTTTAGGGTCCCTGCTTTCTGCTCCCCACCACTTTTCACAGGGAGCAAAAAGCAGGGGATTAAATGGCTCAGATCAACAACAAAAAGTGATGGGGAGTAGAAAGTGATGAGGAAAGTGATGGGGAACAGAAAGCAGAGATTTAAATGGCTCAGAGCTATTTAAATCCCTGCTTTCTGTTCCCTGCGAAAAGCAGTGGGGAGCAGAAAGCAGGAGATTAAATGGCTCCAAATCATTGAAGCTTAAAACCTCTGCTTTCTGCTCACTGCCATTTAAATCCCTGCTTTCTGCTCCCCATCACTTTTTACAGGAGTAGACAGTAGGTGTTTAAATGCCTCCTAACCATTTTAACCAAACAGCACAGTGGTGGGGAGCAGAAATGGCTCTGAGCCATTTAAACCCCCACTTTCTGTTCTTCAAAAACCACCACAAACCACCATGAACTGTCTTAAAATTCATGGAGGTTTGTGGCTGCTCTTCAATTCACAAACATTGCTTTGCAAACCACAAACAGGCCAAAATTCATGACAAACTTTAGTTTGTGAGCTGATTCTTCCCCATCCCTATTTGGGCATGTCAAGCAGTGTAGAATATGGAATAGCTAAAATAAAAAACAATGCAGTAACAGCAGGACAATACATACAACAAATAGTTAATACATACCATGCATACATACATGCATACATACATACATACAGTTAAGAAATAAAGATAAATAAATACATACCATACAGAGTGGCATAAACCAGTGTTCTAAAAGTCCCTCCCCTTCCCAACCCCCCCCCTCAGGTTCCACTCCCAAAATCTCCTGGTATTTCCCAACCCAGAGCTGGTAATCCTACCCATCATTGAAAAATCAGCTGGGGAGGCTATTTTCAGTGGGGGGGGGGGAATCTACTGAGGAAGCAGTCCCTACCTCTGCTTTTCCCCTGTGAAACTGGTAGCTTCATGAAGCTGCTTTCCAATAAAAGGATTGTTGGGAAACTGTTTACATATCTATCATGTAATGTATAGGTTGGCTAAAGACATAGTTAAGAACTGATGAAGACACCAACAAGCTAGTGACAAGGCCTTGTGACCTTTTGTGTTATGGCTTATCTTGATCCTGAAGACAGCTGGATTTGTGTCTGAAAAATGAACACCACTTATATTTGGCTCATCTTGTGGTTTAAACTTCTAAAATGTTACATACCCTATAACAGAAATGATCAGTGTCTTATTTAGGCAGCCATTTTGTCATTCTCATGTGTGACCGTCTTAAAAGTAATAATACAGCTGTCTAAAGAACTGGTGGTGATATATGAGCTGCCAAATCAAGCTGAGACACAACATTTCTTGATCTATTAAATCTAAATTGAAAATTTCATAATTGCTATCTACTAACTGCTAGTATAAACACTGAAATAGTATTTTAATCTTAAAATCAGTTAATCTGGATTTTGTGATCAGCATTTTTAGTTGTTAAATTTACTTTTTTCCATTATAATTTTGAATTTGAATCTGACATGGTTTAAATATTTATAACCCTTATAAACTGCCCTATTTTATAATCATAGTGCATTGAGAAACTGGGAAGTGAGAAGCATACATTTATTTATTTAATATATATATAGACCCTACCTACTAATGAAGAGGGTTCTAAAGGCAGCTAGAACCTAAAGATGATATGCAGTTTGGGTGTGTGCAACACAGAAAACATTTGTATGTATACCTCTATAGTCTTCATATAATAAATAAAGAAATAAATGTTGAAAATGGTTGGATTTGGAATAAAGTTGTTTGCCTCCATATTTTGGATTATCCAGCATCTTTGCCATCATGTTTTCACATCAACCTCTTAATCAATAATAGTAGAAGTGAGATTCACAGCATATTATCCTGGGGGTTGATTTGCCCCAGCCACAAACTTGCTTCAAATGAAGTGCAAAACTCTATTGGATTTGGAGAAAACAGAGCAGGCAATCAGATGATGGCAGCTGGCCATTTTACCCTGTTGCTCCCTCTCACCTTCAGCCTTCTCGCTGCTGTTGACCTTCCCTCCCTCCTGGGGGCAGCCTGAGGTTAGCTGGTTGCTATATAATAGGACCAAGCAGGAATTTGGGAGGGGGGGTTCCTGTAGATTTAACCCCAGATGTCTCTAGTTAAAAGGGTCAAGTTGTAGGTCATGTGAAAGAACTCTACCTGAGACCCCAGAGAGCCACGTCCAGTGAAAGTAGACTACTGACCTTGATAGATTGGTGTTCTGACTCACGATAAGGCAGCTTCATATGTAAGACCAGGGGTTTTTTTCTGCCTCAGGAGGGTTTATTTTTGCACCAGTTTCCTCTTGCTGCATTTTCAGTGTTATTTTTGTGCATGTTACATCACATTGTTTGTGCATGGTACATCACATATAAATGTTGAAAAATGAAGTAAATTGGCATATAAATGTCATAACAATGGCTTGCACATATAGTGTATAAAGCACATGGAAATGGCACAAAAGAATCATCAATAGCAATGGTAACATATGAAATAAAAAGGGGGAAATTGGTCAGTAGTCTAGGGTGGACTCTTGATTTTCCATCAGTAGTTAGATACTTGTCTGATGGCATCTCTGTGTTTTTGAATGAGTTGCTCATTAGATCCTGTAGAAGGTGACACTCCTGTAACCAAGGGCCAAAATACACATTATTTCTGACACATGCCAGGTCATGGGTATGCTGCCTAACTCTCAGTCAGACATGCAGGGGTCATTTCATAGAAAAAGATGTGCAGGAGCTCATTAGCATAACTCATTAGCATAACTTATTTGCCTATGCCACACACCCTGATATCACCATAAGTGTGTTAGAAGGCAACACCCACCAATCAGGTTCCACCCCCAAAATCTTTAGGTATTTCCCAACTCAGAGCTGGTGAGCCAGCTTTATACTTTGACTAAAGACACTTTAGGTTTCCTTTGCTCTTGCAGGGAAGCTACCCTACAACCAGTGTTCCCTCTAAGCTAAGTTAGTGTGAGCTAGCTCACAGTTTTTTAGCCTCCAGCTCACACATTTTTGTGTTAGCTCAGGAAGGATGGCTCCAGAGCAAACTAATTTAGGCAATAGCCAAATCATTCACTTACAACTTTAATGCCAGGAGCTCACAAAGTAGAATTTTTGCTCACAAGACTCCACAGCTTAGAAGGAACATTGCCTACAACAAGCATGAAAATACAGATCAAGTTAGGTCAAATTTACATCTGACTTTCCTGCTAGAATCATTCTAGTTTCAAAAAAACTGTCTATACCTGTTTCTAGTTTCAAATCATACTTGTTCTAGTTTATAAATTATTGTTTACATTCATTAATTGCCCTCCTGTGGTCAAGCTAGCATTATACTGCTTTAAACAAATGCTGTTGCTTAGTACTCTTCAGACCACCTGGAGTGAAATTTGAAACCAGCGTGAAATGAGCTTGGGAAAAGACAGCAGTCAAACTACTTCAGAAGGGAGATGTAAATTGGGCCTTAATATGCTTTTGCTTTTTTTTCCACAGCGCATCACCGTATGTGCCAGCTCCTGGGCTTGTTACTCTCGGAATGGCGTTCCTGCATGTTCCTGCTCAAAATGACCCCTGCAGACATGTATCAGGATAATTCACCTTAAACAGCACTTGTTTACTTGGGGCTGTGAGGGAGCTCTATGAGGATAGAGAAAGAGCTTCAAGTTTTCCTTCCACCCCATATTTGCCAGTGGAAACAACGGGGGTGGGGGGGTTGTCCACTTTTTCTAGCTTCACACGCTTGAGGAAGAACATATGGACCCAGAAAAGGGAGCAAAAAGTTCCCCCCTCCACTGTTTCCACTGGCGAAAGCTGGGTGGGAGGGAAACCAGAAACTCCTTCTCCTCCCTTGCAGCACCTTGTAGTACTTCCTCACTATGCCAAACAAATAAGTGATATTTAAGATGAGTTCCCCTGATAGACACCTCACTGCAAGTCCATTGTGTATCAATGAACACATGGTCACATGAACTTTATACTCAATCAGACCCTTGGTCCACCAAGGTCAATATTGTCTACTCAGACTGACAGTGGTTCTCCAGGATCCCAGGTTGGGGTCTTTTCACATCCTTGTCCTTTTAACTGAAGATGTCAGGGACTGAACCTGAGGTCTACATGCCAAGCAGATGCTCTTCCACTGAGCTATGGTCTCTTCTGTTGGGTGTGTCATGTATTTTGGCCCTGACAAAGAAATCAGAGTGGCAGCAAGACCAGTGGGCTGGCAGCATTCTAGCTAACTAGAACAAGGGCTGCAGTGTTGAGGGCTATCCAAGTTGCTTTCTTGGGATTTGCCTTGTGGCAGCGCTTGTTTGGCCCACTTATTATCTGCTTTGATGCTTATAAATAAAACAAATATTACATAGATGCCTTAGGTCTACAGTGATCTTTCATACAAAAGAAACGAAACACCTCTGAGTTTAGTCTCTAGAATTTCTCATTGCTGAAGGTACCATAATATATTTCAGTTCATGTTGCCCTAGGTGGGATATTATTTTGATTGAGATGACAATCAGAGCTGAAGGGCCAGTACATAAATACAACAGAGAAAAAGTGCTGCAGAAAGAATAGAAATGTAAGAAATTGAGGTGCAGGGCGGGGATGTCATGTGGGGTATAGAAATGCCCACCCATGGTTATTGGGACAGCTTAGCCTGTATCATTATTTTGCATATGTATTTGTGCACTGACTCATGAAAATGGTAGTTTCTCCCTTTCCTCAAATACAAATATGTGCTGTCTCCTGAGGAACTGAGAAGATCCAGTTCACATGCACAAAAATGGCTGCAACCTGTGATGCATAAATTGCAAATGTTACTTACTGGTACATAGCCAGTCCATGAACCTGGAATACAGGTGCAAAGCTGCTTAGCACAGTATTGAAATCAAATGACATATTCCAGTTGGTCTGGCAAAGGGTGTTGAAATCTAACAAAGGAGTCTGATGCAGATATGTTCAAATGACAACTCTATTTGGGTCCAAGACCTTAGCATCCATGGTATTAACATGCTGCTAGAATACCATTCACAGTAATAAGACAGCAAATTTCACAGCCTTATGCTTGTGAAAAACGAAGGCCAAGGACAGACTGGTGCTCCGCCACGCCGCGGAGGCGAAGCAACCCGGGGGCGAAGCATCCCAGAGCTTGTGGTTCACACTGCACACAGTGCAGCACAAGCAGTCCAGGGAGTAGGTGGCCCACAGCATTCACACTATGGGCAGCTCCTGGCAGCGGCAGCAGCATGATGTGCGGCTGTGCACTTCTGCGCACATTCACACCCGCCGGAAGCAGGAGGAACGAGTGCCCAGCCGCTGGGACACCAGTTCAACGTGGTGTACGGCTGCCGCGGGAGCACAGCGCCGCAGGACCTGGTGAATGCGGGAGGGCTACACCAGGCAGCTGCAGCTGTGTGCACAGGCACGCCTCCTCCGCTTGCAAAGCGGACGTAATGCGGACCCAAACTCCAGTCTGTCTTCAGCCTTAGTTTCAGGAGTTAAAAGAATCCCACTATCTGTGGGGGGGTTTTCATTTTCCTATAACATGCTTTAGCCTTTAGACAACAATTAATTTTAAAAATACAGATTTACTTAAGATCTGTTCACTTTAAAATATGTTCATTCAATTCAATTCAATTTTATTATATTATGATCTACGTAATACAATGGAGATATACTAAGACCATATACACTGAAAACATTGAGGCATTTAAATCAGTTTAATACCTTCTTGCAATTTGTTTTGCACGCAACAGTTGTATATCCCAATTTTAATACCCTCATTCACCATACCACATAAAGGCCAGCTTTGGTACCCTAACAAAAAAGCTTCATAGGATTGTGGCTCCCAAGTTTGCAATTTATTGAACCACAGTGTAAGTAATACCAGGAATATGTCAGGCTTAATCGTTCACTTTAAATCCCTTGGCCCACCCCTGTTGTTTCTAGGAGAATGACCTACAAAAATGGCTATGAGAAGGGAATTACGGCTTTTGTTCCTCTTCCAGTCATTAAAGTTACATGACCTTCTAAAAATCAGTCCTGTGTTTGCTAACTTCCTTTGATCTACTGTTTTAACTGTACTACACCTGCTAATCTCATTTTTCCTGTAAAATAACAAAGCAGCATACATACATTTACTAGAAAGATGATCGAGAACATATTTAAAGTTGACAAAATCTTCTATGTTAAACCAGTATTTGACAGTATCACTCTTAGTCTCTGTTTACACATCACATGATGACTGAAATATCAAGGACTTTTATTGTTGCTTATATTAAACTTTTTTCAACAGCCTCTACTCTGTAATGATTGTTTCAAGCATGTAAATCATCCTTTGGAAGTCATTCCCACATGTATAAGGTATGTACAAGCATGGGAGCCTGCGAGAACTTCCAGGGGGCCTCTCATTTCCCACCCCCCTATTTTTTCTTTCTGTTCCCTGAAAGCTGCCATAGACTATACATCTTTTCCTGGTTGTTTCTCTCCTTCCTATCTATCAGCCAACCTACTTTATCTGCCCTTCCCTGTCTTCAGCTTTCTCTACTGGCAGCTCCCGTATCCTCACCTTTCCCTGATTCCTTCTCCCCTTCAGTCCACCCACCAACCCACCTTTCATTTGCCCCAATCTTCAGCCATTTCGTTATTTACTTCTTTTATACCATGTCTTTCTGCACAGTAGGGACCCAAAACAGTTCCCCCTGTAAGTCTTTGTGGGTTCACCACTGTTCAACTGGGTCTGGACCAGGAAATAGTACTGCACAACAGAGCAAGAGTTTTCCTCAGTAGAGGCTTCCAGGAGGAGGATAGAAAGAGAAGACCGGCGGGGGGGGGGGGGGGGGCAGATAAAGGTAGGCTGGCTGGTCAATAGGAAGGAGAGAAAGAAGCCGGAGAGGGGGAGATGTTACAGAGGCTTTCATAAAAAGGAAGGAGGAAATAGTGGGGGAGGGGACAATGAGATACTCTGCACATGTCTTTGCAGGTCCTCAGTTTGTTAAACTATTATCTATTGCTGGTGCTTTTAAAAAAAGTTTTGTTTAGGCAATAAAATTTTCATTTATCTGCTGGATTATTTTTCCATTATTACATCAAGATGAGTTCCCATTCTTCCCTATCATGTCACTCATTCACACATTTCCAGAAATTAGCCATGCAGTCTTCAGCAGATTTAAAGATTCCAAGTATACTGACATTCATGGATTTTAAAGGGTGGAACTGCTTAGGGTGGAAATGCAATTTACCTTGAATTTCACTGTTCATTTGTTTACTCTCTGTTTACAAGAAAAGTATTAAACTAAACGTTTCTTAGAAAATATTCACTTTTACTGTGTGCTCGCTTGCTTCTGTTTTACTCTACTGAAAGTCATGTTGAAGCTCTGACGTGTAGGAGGTTTTCATAGAACCTTCTATATCATATTCTGTTTTCATAGGCTCTAGTTTTCATATCTGTGATTAAGAATTCATCCCACAGAATTCCACCCATTTTCCCAGTAAAGACAAGAAAAACCTTTAATAAGGTAACCCTTATTTCTCCCTTTCAGAAGTTCATTAACCATGACAAACTCCAAATAAGCATATTTCCCATGATTAGTGAGGTTTTCCTTTTCACCACAGCTGTTGTAGTATAATTTCTGTATATTGAGTGGTATAAAATTTCATGGGAAAATGACAGATCTTAGACTTCTGAAAAAGCTCCTTTTTTGCATCTTGGCACAAGCATTGAAGTGTAACAGTGTCATGCTAAGTTACACCCCTCTAAGTCCATTGACTAAAGTATTTCCACTGTAAATATATATAATTACATTACATATATCCATTTGTTTAGTGTTGATTATTTAAGCCTTGATATTATTTTTAATTAAAAAACTGTGGAGGGAGAGATGACAAGCCTTCATTTATCTATTTTATTATGGAAGTTTTAGGGCTACTGACATTAAGTTACCAGAGAAAAAATATATTTGTGTTCTGTAGGATTGTATCTGATATATAAAAGCCCTAGCATATTGGCATTTTCCAGCTCTCCCATTGGCTGTGCTGTGTGCTCCATCAAACATTGGCCTGTCAACCACCACTCGAGAGTACTCGTGTGCCATTGGCTGTGCACTGGGTCTACTCCTCTGTCTCAGCCACTGCTGGCTTGGCCAGTCTTCCCTGTCAGAATAAACTGCCAAAATGGCTGTCTCTCCTGATGGAGATGCTTCTCCTGCTTGGCTCTTCCATGGCTGGCTGGCTACTGAGGTGGGCTACCAGACATCAAACCATTCCCTTCTCCTGCTATGGGGCTAACTTTCCCCTCAGTGGCTGTTGCTAGGCAACCAGGCTTGGTTTTGTCAGTAAAAAGGCAAAGGCAGAAGGCCCTTTACAGGCCTACTTTGGCCTTTGTGGGGAACTCATTGGGGCCAGTCAGGACTAGGATTGCCAGCTCCAGTTTGGGAAATTCCTGGAGATTTTATGGTGGAGTCTACAGAAGCCAGAGTTTGGGGAGAAGAGAAGCCTCAGTTGAACAGAATGCCATAGTATTCTCTAGCAGCATAGTACTCTAAAGCAGTTATTTTCTCCTGGGGAACCATTGCTGCCAACCTCTAGGTGGGGGCTGGAGATCACTCAGAATTAAAACCGCTCTCCAAATGGCAGAGATCAGCTCCCCTGGAGAAAATGCTGTTTTGCAGAGTGGACTCTGTGTCATTATACCCTGCTGAGGTTGCTTCTCTCCTGCTTGGGTCCCCACTGTGGAGAAAGACTGTACTTTCCTAGGTAGAGGCTGCAGGAAGGAGGAAAGCTAAGTCAGAAGGGCAGACAGAGGTAGGTTGATGGCTGGCTGGGAAGAAGATAGGGTTGCCAACTTCAGGTTGGGAAATTCCTGGAGATTTGAGGGGTGGAGCCTGGAGAGGATGGGGTTTGAGGTGGGGTGGGACCTCAGACAGGTACAATGCCATAGACTCCACCCTCCAAACCTGCCATTTCCTCCTGGGGAAACATTGTTGCCAGTCTCCAGATGAGGGCTGGAGATCATTCAGAATTACAACTGCTCTTCAGATGTCAGAGATTAGTTCCCTTGGAGAAAACAGTGGACTCTGTGTCATTATACCCTGCTGAGGTTGCCACAGCAAATCAAGGCTGAGTGCCCAAGACTGGGGCACCCACCCAGAGCCTCTTTCTAGACCCATTGTATTTATTTCCACAACTGGCCTTATTCCTAGTCATACATAAACAGCTATGCCCTTCACAAATGTGCAACAGAACAATCAAAGGAATCCAGTGCTTCACCTCTGTATATCTGACCCCTCCACAAACTGACTGAATGCACAGATATGAGCATGCTTGCTCTGCTCCCCCACCTCCACACAATCACTGGGTTTTTTGCATGGTGTGGATGCATGGAGGAAGTGTCCATGCTGCTTTCTTAATGTTGCCAGTCATGGGGAGAAGGATACATGTGGCAGAGCTAGGTCTCTTGCTCTCTCTCTCTCCACCTGCTCTTTCTCTCCACTCATTCAATGTGTGAAGGAGTCATGTATACAACCAGTTTCAGCCTTAAGCACTTGGGCAAGTTAATAGAGAGGGCAGTGGCAACACAGTTACAGGGCTTCTTGGATGATGCTTCCATATTAGATCCCTTCCAGTCCGGCTTCTGCCCAGGCCATGGAATGGAGATGGCTCTGGTCACCCTCATGGATGACCTCTGGAGGCACCTGGATCGGGACAGCAGTGCTGTTGCTGTTAGATCTGTCAGCTGCGTTTGACATGATAGACCACCAGCTACTGGTCCGCCACCTTGCCGACATCAGAGTGCAGGGGCTGGCCTTACAGTGGTTTGTCTCCTTCCTCCAAGGTCAGGGACAGAGAGTGGCACTGGGGGATCAACTGTCCCGGAGACATCCACTTAACTGTAGTGTGCCTCAAGGGGCAATATTGTCCCTGATGTTGTTTAACATCTACAAGCGCCCTTTTGCCCAGATTGCCTGGAGGCATGGGCTGGGCTGTCACCAGTATGCCGATGACACCCAGCTCTATCTAATGTTGGGCGGCCAGTCCGACTCTAAACTGGAAGACCTGGATTGGGCACTGCAAGCTGTAGCTGGTTGGCTTAGGCTGAGCCAGCTGAAATTGAATCCGATGAAGACGGAGGTCCTGTGCCTGAGTGGGAGTGGTCCAGGGGTAGGGATCCCACTCCCAGCCTTTGATGGGGCACCGTTGGTGCCAGCACCAAGGGTTAGGAGTTTGGGAGTGCTCCTGGATGTCTCCTTAACAGTGGAAGCCCACATAGCAGCCACTGCTAAGTCGGCCTTTTACCATCTTAGGCTGATTAGGCAGCTGGTTCCCTTCCTCCAATGCAAGGACCTGGCAACAGTGATCCATGCGACGGTCACCTCGAGACTGAATTACTGTAGTGCTGTCTGCATGGGGCTGCCCTTGTCCCAAATCCGGAAGCTGCAGCTAGTACAGAATGCAGTGGTGAGGCTGTTGTTATGTCTTCATATGCAGGAACACATCCAGCCCACTCTGAAAATGCTGCACTGGCTGCCTGTTGCATACCGGATTCAGTTCAAGGTGCTGGTTCTCACCTTTAAAGCCCTTTATGGTCAGGGACCTGCATACTTAAGGGGCCGCCTTTCCCCATATGTCTCTCAGAGAGCACTGCAGTCAGGGACTCAGAACCAGCTGGCCCTCCCAAACATCAAGGAGGCCAGATTGGTGACAACCAGGACAAGGCTTTTTGGTGGTAGCCACTACAGTCTGCTCCTCCCTGCACACATTCAGTAAACCTGATTTGTTATGTGAAAAAGGCTTTTGAAAAAGTCCATAATATTTTTTTTTGGTATTTAAAATTTTAATTTTTCTCATCAAAAGTTCTATTGGTAAAAGGATAGTAACGCTGTTCAGTGCATATTACATGGGGAGAAGGAAAGGGAAGAAAACACACCTCTCAAATGTCTAACCTGAAAACCATAGACAGCGTTGTATCTAAAAATGAGCCAATGGTCACCACAATGCTACCCACACAATTCACACACAGAAAATACACTATATTGTTAAATACAAAAGTGAGTGCTTAACTGAGAAGTAGCCACTAACAAAAGCAACAGCAGTGCATGAAAAAAGAGAAGTCATTTGCTATTGAACATGATTGGGAGGGTCACAAAACAAGGTTACGTCCATCCGTATAATGACAAAGAATGTGCCACCCTTGGTGCCTAGAACTGCCAAAGGAGCTTTGTGGATTTGAAAGTGCAACTCAGCATCATACACGAAGAACTGAGCTTCCAAATCCTGTAAACTGGGGGGTGGGGGTGAGGGATAAGTACTTAAGGGATTTTCGTATTAAAAAACATGGACCAGATCCAGACAATTATGGAGCTAGTTCTGTGCCTCTAAGGGGGCTTTGCACCTATGGCTTTTAAATTCCAGCTGCCTCTCTTCCCTGGCCAGACGACAAATTTGCAACATAATATGAGAGGTTTCAAAAGCTGTTGAAGAGACAGCACTGAGGTGGGATGGAATGCATATGTGCTGTTTAAAGAAGGGGAAGAAAAACAAAAAATTCCCTTGGGCACCCCAAAAATAGCATTTTAGCTCTCAGCCTCAGCTCTGTTTGGAATCAGTCTCTTCAAAACCAACCATACTATGAAAATCTTCTGCTCCTACTTTGATGATGCAACACAGATGCTACTGTCATGATCATCTGCAAGTCCAGAATATTTTTAATCCTTTTGATTAACGTGATAATTAAATTAAACAGTTAAACGAATTTCAAAAATCATTTGCAATCAAAGGAAGAGGCTGGATAACAAAATGCTAAAGGATGGCCTTTGAAATGAGTGTGAGTCAAAAGTGCTGAGAAACTATGGGCTATAAATAAACCACTTTCTTCAGAGTAGGCCATAGATGTCAGTGAAGTTATTCTGGAGTTGGTAAACCAGTGGGTTTTGTCTGTGTTGTCTTGGCTTCATCCCACTATCCTTGCACTAAAAAGTAGAATATAATTAAAGTTCAGACCTCTGATACTATTATACGATTGACAGTGCTGGCTTATTTATAGACCTCTTAAAACCTAGAGGGACAATTGAAAGGTCTCTGTACTATCTAAGGCACCTCTGTCAGGGCTGACAAGGACAGCTAAAATTCCCATGGGCCTTGAACTGTTAAACCAGGAAGTTGCACATTCCTATCGACACATCTATAGCAACCTGGCACAAAGAAGTGATAAAAGAATTACAGAACCATCTTACCTCCTTTAGGCCTGAAGCATGCTTTCAATGGTTTTTCTTTTCCCACCTAAGTCCAAGCCCCCCCGTTCACCCACTCACTAGCTAAGCCATTGACTTACTATGGTTAAGTAGACTTGTGTCACTGTCCTTACTATGTCCTTACTATGGTTAAGTAGACTTGTGTCACTGTATTGTTTCCAAAAGGAAACAAGATCTCAGCAGGTGGCTCGCACATGCCTAGCTCACCATGGTCAGATCACACATAGATGTGCTTATAAATTCTATTCCAATTTCTTTTCTCTTAAAAATTAGCTACTATGCTTACAGTTATTATTTTATTCTTTTTGCTTGTGTAATAATGAACATCTGTGATAGCAGGGATGCCAAAATAGATACAATTAAAGAGATTCTGGGGTGGGGGCTTGGGTTAACCATTCTTTAAAAATCAGATTCAAATATCTGATTTGACTGGGTACAGAATGTCTTCAGCTGTTAGTTGTATTCACTTGGCATTTTGCTTGAAATAACAAAACTTGAGATGAACAAGAGTTAATTTCAACAAATTCTTCCAAGCAACAGCATCTGAGCTAAGAGATTAGTAGTGGTGATAATTAGCAGCAGTGGTACTGGTAGAGTAGATGACAGTTGCAGCAGCAATGTTTGCATAGAGCTTTGTAGTTTTTCATTAAAAGATTTTCAAATGGGTCCCTGATCCTTTGTGTATTCTACATAACATTTTATTTACTTTAAAAGTTATATCCCACCTTTCCGGGACATAGAGGAAATGCTCCTGGACTGGCTTGTCTGAGGTCTTTGAGATGAGAGAATGCAGCAGAAGCTCTTTGCTAAGGAAAAGCTGACATTCTAAGCTACCGTCAAAGAGGCCCTGGCTTTAGAAAAGACTGAGGGCACCGCCCAAGAAATCCATGTTTCCCGTAGCCCAACTACAACCCCCAGGGCTGAGGCTGTTCACCATGATGATGCCTTTGAAGACTTAGAGGAGGAGGAAGTGCTACAGGTCCATTGCAATGCCCCGAAGGGCTCCAGCCAACAGGCTCTACCAGCTGGCCAGCCAGCTCAACAAGCCACCAGCTCTGGTCCCTGCGCTAGCTGTGGAGACCCCCATGAATGCCAGTCCTGCCAGTTCCAGGATGCAACCTGCTGGACCTGAGGTAAATGTAGCCATATCGCTCATGCCTGCTGCAGCAAGATTTCCTGGGATACACCCAGAGCACCATCACCCCGCTGCCAAGGGGTCCACCCTGAGTCCATCTGCCATGAAGAGCTCTATACCACTGAGGTCCATCTGATCCAGAGTGTCCGCCTGCCAACCAGAGATAAGATACACATGATGGTGGAAATCCTAGGAGTCCCCTGCAAAATGGAGGTCAACTCTGGCTCGGCACTCTCCATCATCTCTGTTGAGACCTTCAAGCGCCTCTGCGACAGAGGCAGGCCCCAACTGGAACCAACTGGACTGCTGCTCACTGACTTCCAGGGGAACCACGTTTTGGTCCGGGGTGCTGGCAAGTTCTGGGTTTGCTACAAGAACTTCAACAGACTCCTCGACCTGATTGTCACAGAGGGCTGCCACACCAGCCTCCTTGGCCTCTCGTGGTTCGACCTGCGTGGTATCCAGGTGACTGGAGTTCAGCACATCAGCCAACAGGACTTTAACACTGTCTGCCAGGAGTTCTCCCCTGTCTTCAAGGGGACCCTCGGCTGCTACACTGGAACCCCGGTCTCTCTGCACCTTGACCCATCCATCATGCCCATTTGAATAAAGGCCAGGCAGGTCCCCTTCACACTCAAGCACAAGACTGATGAGGAACTGGACTGCCTCATCACTCAGGGCATCTTGGAGCTGGTCTTTCATGCTCACTGAGAGACACCAATCATCACCCTGATTAAGCCCAGTGGGGACATCTGAATCTGTGCAGACTACAAATGCACACTTAATAAGGCTCTTGAGCAGCATGCTTCTCCAGTGCTTGTCATTAGCCACCTTTTCACCTCCCTGCTGGCTCGAAGATCTTCAGGAAGCTCGACCTATCCCAGGCCTACCAGCAGCTGTCTATGGATGACACCACTGCAGAAGCCCAGACCATCGTCACCTACCAAGGAGCCTTCAAGGTCAAGTGACTCTAGTTCGGCATTAGTGTGGCACCCAGGATATTCCAGGGCCTTCTGGACACTCTCCTTAAGGGTGCCTTGAGAGTCATTCCATTCTTTGATGATGTAATAATTGTGGGCTCCTCTGACGTTGAGTTCATCAACTCCCTCTGCAAGATGCTCCACCATTTCCAGTCTACTGGCCTGTGTGTCAAGCAGGAGAAGTATCTCCTGGGAGTCCTGAAGGTCAAGTTCCTTGGATACCTCATCACTGCAAACCACATACACCCCACTCATGATAAGTTTAAGGCCATCCAACGTCAAGGCAGGAGCTCCAGGCATTTCTTGGACTCCTGAACTTTTACCACTCATTCCTGCTACACAAGGCAGCCTTGGCTGAGCTGCTTCATCATCCCCTGGACAAGAAGTTTTCTGGATCTGAGGCCACCGCCAAAATGCCATGTTCCAAGCTGTGAAAACCCTGCTCGCATCCAACTCCATTCTCGCCCACTTCAATAAGGCCCTCGCCTGTGACACCTCCCTGTACGGCAGATGGCCGAGAGGCGCCCATTGCCAACTATTCATGCATGTTGTCTTCTGCAGGGAGGAACTACAGACAGATCAACAAGGAGGCCCTGGCAGTCATGGCCGGCATCAAGAAGTTTTGGCCTCTATGGCTGTTGGTTTGCCATCACCACAAACCACAAGCCCTTACTGGGCCTCTTCGCTCTGGACCACCATATGCCTCAGATCCTGTCACCTCACATCCTGCATTGGTCTAGCTTCCTGTCATCCTATCGATACACCCTGCATTGCCAGCTGGACAAGGCAATGGGCCATGCCTATGCACTCAGCCCATCTTCTGCTTCCCATTTCTGACACAGACCCAGCTCCAGCTCACTGTGTCATGCTTCTGGAATCCCTTCCAGAACCTCCACTACATGCTTCGGACATTGCCACACATTCAGCTAAAGACCGCATCATCTCCCGGGTCCTCGACTGGGTATGGAGGGGGTGGCCTACTGGCCGCAGGGGCACTAAATTCATGGCATACACCTCCCACAAGCAGGAACTCTCAGCCCACACAAGCTGCCTCCTCTGGGGAAGTCGAGTAGTGGTCCTCACAAAACTCCGAAACTGAGTCCTGGAGGCCCTCCATAAAGTTCAACCTGCAATCATGTGAATGAAGGCTCTCACCAGGAGCTACATCTGGTGGCCAGGCATTGACACAGCCATCAAGGAATGGGTCCACCAATGTTACACCTGCCAAGAGTCCTGGCCCGAAGCCCCCAGGGTGCCAGTTCAGCAGTAGAAGTCTACCTGCACACGACGGTCCTGGCTACATGTCGACTTCACGGGACCCTTCAAGGGCCAGAAATTCTTGATCCTGGTCAATTCATACACAAAATGGTTGGAAGTTGTTCCAGTCACTGCCATGATGGCCCAAACGATTCTTGGAGCTCTATGGAAGATATTCACCACTCACGGCCTACCCGACACAATTGTGTCTGACAACAGAGCACAATTCACTTCACTAAAATTCAAGGAGTTCATTGACAGATACCTGATCTGTCACGTCATGTCAGCACCCTTCCACCCGGCCACCAACAGCCAGGCTGAGCGAATGGTGAGAACCACCAAGGGAGCTCTCACCCAACTCATCCACGGAGACTGGGATCACTAATTGGCAGCATTCCTCTTCAGCCAGCAAGTCACCCCATGCACCACCACCAGCCGCAGCCCAACAGAATTTCTCATGGGCCGGTGCCTGACAACCCATCTCAACTGGCATCACCTGGACAGGACCTCCAACCAGCTGCTGACCCCAGAGATGGAAGGCACAGCTCATGGATTTTGCCCTGATGATGCCGTCTATGTCAGGAACTATGTGGATGGATCCCTGTGACAGTTGCTCTAGTCACTGGCCTGTCTCCTATGAGGTAACCACCTCAGGTGGCTGGACTCTCCATCGCCATGTGGACCAGCTGTGCCACCACCTCATGGACTCAACAGCCATGCTACTCCCAACCTTGGGTGATCACTGCCCAGACCTTCCTCAGCCTGGAGCAGCAGTCTCCCCAGTCCTGTCACAGCCTGGACCTGTGACCCTCCAGGAACCTCCTGAGCCAGCCAGCATCAGCACAACAGCCATCATACAGCCAGCATGACCAGCGACTACCCCAGCACCAGAGCCCCACCACTCCCAGCAAAAATGTGAGAGACGCTGCTATCTAGAGGACTACATTTGTTGACCAAGGACTGGACTTAGGGAGGAGGGGTGTTATGTCTGGACATGAGCAATTTTTCACTCAGGCTTAACTGCTGGTGGTGCTTGTAGCCAGCATAAGGAGGCATGCCTGGACTTGTCTGGTAGGCCACCTAGATGAAGCATGGGGAGGCATGCCTGGGCTTGCCCAGGCAGGCCACCTAATTGGAGCTTGAAGCCCCAGAACAAAGGCAGGCAGGATTCTGGAACCTCCATGCAGATTGGCCTCTGAGGGCAGCCAGTCAATCCAGAGCCTGGAGGCCATTTGAACTCACCAATTACATGGGGGCTGGGAATGGCTTAGATGTATATAGTTAGGGCAGTTGCCCCATGTAAAGCATTCCTGTTGAGATGCCCTGAACTGCTGCTTCTTGAAATCATTAAGTCTTTGCCTGTTAAACCCACTATTTAACAGGACTATAGGATAGTTAGATGGATAAGGAACTGGTTGGAGAACCACCCTCAGAGAGTAACTGTCAATGACATTTCATCTGAATGGAGGGATGTGTCCAGTGGGATGACACAGGGCTCAGTTCTTGGCCCAGTACTTTTCAATATTTTTATAAATGATCTGGATGAGGGTGTGGAGGGGTTACTCATTAAATTTGCAGATGACACTAAATTGGGAAGAGCAGCAAACACACCATAAGATAGGAATAGAATTCAACAAGATCTGAACACACTGGAAAAGTGGGTGGATGTGAACAAGATGCAATTTAACACGGATTAGTCCTGAGTTCTACATCTGGGTAACAAAAATGAGGAACACACATACTGGATGGGGGATACACTTCTGAGTAGCAGTGTGTATGAACAAGATCTTGGGATAAGGGTGGACCAAAATGTATATATGAGCAGCCAATGTGATGCAGCGACAAAAAAGGCTAATGGAATCTTGGGGTGTATCAACAGAGGCATAACATCCAAATCACAAGTTATCATAGTCCCATTGTACACTTCATTGGTCAGGTCGTAGCTGGAGTATTCTGTGCAGTCCTGGAGGCCTTACTTCAAAAAGGATGTGGACAGAATGGAGCACGTGCAGAGAAGAGTGATGAGGATGATCGGGGAGCTGGAGGCCAAGCCATATGAGGAAAGGCTGATGGACTTGGGAATGTTTAGTCTGGAGGAGGTTGAGGGGGGGATATGATCGCTCTCTTTAAATATTTGAAGAGCTGTCACTTAGAGCAGGGCAGGGAGCTGTTCCTGTTGGCAGCAGAGGATAGGACTCACAATCATGGGTTTAAATTAAGGATGGGAAGGTACCAGCTGGATATTAGGAAAAACCTTTTTATAGTAAGAGTTGTTCAGCAGTGGAATCAGCTGCCTAGGGAGGTGGTGAGCTCCCCCGCACTGGCAGTCTTTAAGCAGCAGCTGGACAAACACTTGTCAGGGATACTGTAGGCCGATCCTGCATTGAGCAGGGGGTTGGACTAGATGGCCTGTGTGATCCCTTCCAACTCTTGTGATTCTATGATTCTGTGATTCTGTCAGCTCAGGCAGGAAAACAGGCAGTGGGGTGGGTAGTATACCAACAGAATCCCAATCCAGTCTCACAATCCCAACTCTAGGTACACAGCCCGAAAACAATAAATGCTAGGAGGACAGAGTCCTTACACACTCCTTAATGCTTGCTTCTTCATATGCAATGAAAAGCAAATATTGATTGGTGAGAGTGTGTGCCCATGTGCATCCCTCTGCAATGAAAAGGAAAGAGAAAGAGATTTTCCTGCTGCATTGTTGATTTGGCAGGAAAACATGATACTGATAGTGATACAACACTCAGGTTCTTTCTGCTGTGCCATTCTTTCTCAATAATATACACAGATAATGCAAATAGATACATAATATCATGCTGGAATGTCACATTGTGTTTGGAAATTACAGAATAAGCATCCATTTTACTTTAATGGAAGGGAAGTTCAGTTCTGGCCAGGAATTATTGTTAGAACAATGGAGTCTTTGAGGGCAGTGTGTCAAAAAAACAAGTCTAACATAAGGAAGCATATGACAGCATTCTAATGTACATATACAACTCTTTTTTTCCCTTGTGCCATGCCTGTATAGCCCATTTGATGGGTGCAGGAGGACTGGTTGGAATAGCTGCTATATCACTTGGCAAACATTACATGTATGTACACTAAATGCATGGGTGAAATTAGAATTGTTTACACTGGTCCTGTTTCCTCATGCATACTCAATATAACCTGCAAAGATCCTACTCATTCTGGAACCGTTCAAAAAGCTCTGTCACGGTACATACACTCTATACATTGATCTACTCCATTTAGAAGTCATACTGCATATACATGGATGGGTGAAAAAGCTGCCACCATACCATACCACTTCCATTCCAGTATGTTTAGTAGGCCTGTATGTATCATCTGCATGAGCATAACTTAAAGTGGCCCCACATTTCTTGTAAGTAATAGTAATGTTTCTCATCCTCTGATGATTATAGATCAAGATGGGTAGCCATGGTAGTCTGTCGCAGTAGAAAAAAGAAAGAGACCAGTAGTGCTTTAAAGACTAGCAAAATTTGTGGCAGGGTATGAGTTTTGTGAGTCACTGCTCATTTCTTCAGATATCACAAAAGCTCATACCCTGCCACATTTTTTTTTTTTTAGTCTTTAAGGTACTACTGGACTTTTGTGCTTTTCTGGTCATTCTGTTCTAATGCTGCTAGTTGCTATTTTGTGGTGTAGTTCTTACAAGTTTAAAATATGTTTCCGTGGGAGGCTTGTTTCAAAAGGCTGGTTTCAAAATATGTTTCCTTGGGAACATCTGTTGAGAGGTGGCATGAAAAAGTCTCCTAAGTAAATAAATAAAATGAAGCCATTATAAATTAGTCAAGCTTTTTACTCCAAACAAATAATAAATATTTATTCCTTTTTTGATGTGCTGATCATGTAAACAATGAGATCCACATGTTCTGAAATGTAAGCCAATTTGGTCTTAGTGTATTCTTCATCTAGAAAAGAAGTTCTGTACATCTCTACTAAAACATATTTCTGAACTATACAAATCACTTCGTCTTTAATCACCATGTGCCAAAAAGTCTGTGTAGATAATCCATGGCTACTATTGCTATATGTCATTTATATATATTGCAGCAATAAATATATTATGAATAGTTTTTGCTAGACATTTTGAGCTGGTGTTCTACAGTGGTTCTTTGGATTTTCCTCATTGGAATTCAAGACATTCTTATGTTTCTTTGAAGTGCTATTAATGTTTTCCTGTTTTCTAATCTTAGATTTATTCTGTGTTGAAGTCTTGCATGTTATCATTTGTTCAGATATTTTCCCTGGCTAATCAATAATGATTAAGAAGATCAAGGAACAAGTGAGCCTTGTGTAATCTTGAAACTTCAGTAGGCCTCATTCTAGGATAAGGTGGTGAGGGAGGGTTTCCAGGCCTGGCCTGGCCTGGCCTGGCCTGGCATCCAGTGGGAGACTGGGGATGGGGGTTGGGATATGGGGGGGTAGCCATCAGCTATTGCATGATGTAATTTCTGGGAAAACTTGGAAATGACATACTGCCTCTCTAGGAATCACCGAAAACCCTCCAGGAACCACCATAGAATTTCTAGTAATTCCTGGAGAGGCATGATGTCACTTCTGTGTTCTCCCTGGAAGTGACATCATGCCATTGGCCCAACAGCTACTTTAAAAAAAATTGTCACAGGAAATGAGAGGCAGGGGCAAGGGTATGGGGATAATTAGTAATGTCTGGTGACAGGCCTTTTCTACCAGCTGGAGGGACCTACACTCTTAAGACTTTGGGAACCAGGTTTGTTTTGAATTGTAAACCTTCTCCTCAGTTACAAAGTGTTCTTAGTGAGGGTATTGAGTATAAAGGTTTTGGGTTCACTGCTATGGGGTATGTTTGGTGGTGAACAGGAACACAAAGATCACTGAGGAGGCAATTATATTTGTTTTTAAAGAACATATCAGCAATACAGGGCCCCAAACAGTCAAAGGAAAATCCTAGATGAGGGATATAAATTGAAGTTAGTTAGTTAGATCCTTCATCCACATACGTAGGATTCCACCAACACCAGCCTGCCCTTTCGAGGAGTCAGATTAAGTGGCAGGAGGTCTGCTTGTCACCAGAGACTGGCCTTCACAATCAGGTACTCTGACCTCTCCCAGAGGTAGAGTTAAACCACTCTGTCATGCTACCAGGCATATCTACCCTTCAAACTGGTCTCTTGCTGAGGCAAACAAATCTATCACTGCACTCTCCCTGAGGCAGATCTGAGCTAACTACCGTTGTGCTCCCCTCCAACATTTCATCCCCCCTCTGAAAAGTGACTAGATACTGGAGCAGTACTCCCATAGGCTCGGGGATGAAATAGCTGAGTGGCAGTTTTTCCTTTTGGGGGCAGGACATGTCACATGTCCTCTCATTTTACACAGTTTTCTTAAATAGCATTTTGTTTTGCTTTTCTCCTACACTGATGACTCAGGTTTGAAGGGTAGATTCTTTGGCATCACATCCCTGGTGAACTGCCTGCCCCTCCCCAAACCTGGCTTTTCCTTCACTGGAACTACCCCCAAATCTTCAGGAATTTACCAAGACGGAATTGGGAATCCTACTTGACCCTGGAGGTCCCTTCCAACTCTATGATTCTGTGATTTCCCTTGATCCCTCCAGTGATACTGTACATGCAAAAAGGTCCATTTGCATGATGTCCCATTGACTTAGGCTGCATGGTTCTCAAAGGCTTGCAAATACATATGGCATCAAAGTAGGGTTGCCAGTACGCAGGTCAGTATTAGTGTAGCTGTTAGTAGCTGTTAATTCTAAGACAGAGTCCATAGTGATACTTGGCAGAAGAACCCAAATATTTGCAATTTATTTATTATTTATTTTTAAATAATTATTAGCCACCTTTTTACCTTGCGGAACTCAAGACGGTTTACAATGTAAATAAAACAATGATAAACACACATTTATTTTATTATTTATTTATTTATTAAATTAGATTTGCTTGGCCACCCTTCCCTACAAGTAGGCCTTAGGGCGGTTTACAACAGAATAATAACATTTAAACAACATTAAAGCCATTAAAAACAGATCAATGGATGAAAACAAGAAACCAGATGGCGGAAAATCAGCTCCCCTAACCATCTTGGGGGGAGGGCTTGTGAGGAATGGGGGAGTAAATTAGAGTGCCAAGTCCACAATTTAAAATCTTAATTAGGATTTATAATCTCAATACCTATTATTGACAGCATCCTAGAGTGACTCTTCTGACTGGGTAACAGAGCTAGAGAGTAGAGATTGATGGCATTTCATTTGAAGTTGAGAAATATGCCATGTTTCCATCTTTTTACAGTGTGGGACTGATTAAAATTGATAAGGGTATTCCTTGTTGTTGTTCAGTTGCATAGTTGAGTCCGACTCTTCATGACCCCGTGGACCACATCACGTCAGGCCCTCCTGTCTTCTGTCATGCTCTGGAGTTTGCTGTCTAACCATCAATAACACTGTCTAACCATCTCATCCTTTGCCATCCCCTTCTCCTTTGACCTTCAATCTTTCCCAGCATCAGGGTCTTCTCCAGTGAGTGGCCATAGTATTTGAGCTTCAGCTTCAGTATCTGGCCTTCCAGGGAATAGTCAGGATTGATTTCTTCTAGGATTGACTGATTTGATCTCCTTGCAGTCCAAGGGACTCTCATGAGTCTTCTCCAGCACCATAATTCGAAAGAATCTATTCTTTGGCGCTCGGCCTTCCTTAATAGTCCAACTATCGCAGCCATACATTATTACTGGGAATACCACTGCTTTGACCATACGGTCTTTTGTTGTCAGGGTGATGTCTCTACTTTTTATTATGCTGTCTAGGTTTGCCATCGCTTTCCTCCCAAGGAGCAGGTGTCTTTTAATGTCATGGCTGCAGTCACCATCTGCAGTGACCTTGGATCCCAGGAACATGAAATCTGTCACTGTTTCCACAACTTCCCCTTCTATTTGCCAAGGAGAGATGGGGCCAGATGCCATGATCTTAGGTTTTTTGATGTTTAGTTTCAAGCCAACTTTTGCACTCTCCTCTTTCACACTTAGCAAGAGGCTCGGCTCTTGAGGTCCTCTTCACTTTCTGCCATTAGAGTGGTATCGTCTGTATATCTGAGGTTGTTGATGTTCTTCCCAGCAATCTTAATTCCTTAGGGTATTCCTTAGTTCACACTTAACAAGATTTTTTTTAAGTTGGTCAGTTAAACTGTCAACCTCACAGAACCATCTAGTGTATCACTAATGAAATATTTAAAAAGCCAGCCCCAGATAACTTTGATGGAGGTCTCTGGAGGAAGAAGAGGCATTTTAGATGGGTGATAAATGTATGAGCATGTATGTATTGCTTCTCCTTAGGGAAAGAAATCAACAGGATTGTTGAAATGTTGGTCACTCTGATATCTGTTAAAACCACTGTTAAGATTATTTTTAATATAATTTAACAGCAGCCCGTAATTTGAATATGTAGTGTTCCTAACTTTATTATATTTGTCAGAATGGTGGTTATAAAGCCCTGTTGGTAATTAGTATTTAACAGGGGTCTGCAACAATATAGGGTCTCCACCTATGATCTGAAGCATGCTTTAAGAATTAAAGTTTTAGAGGTCTGGCCTCTGTAAATCAAAAAAGCATAATGCAGAGCTGGAAAAAGGACAGAAGAGGGCAATCAAGAGATCAAGGGTCTGGAGCACCTTTCCTGTAAGTAAAGGCTAAAGAAACTGAGATTTTTTAGTTTTAGAAAATAGATGGCTAAAACAGGACATGATGTAGGTTTATGAAAGTATGCTTAGAGCAGAAGGAGCTTTTTCTCCCTCACAAGAGCCGGCGTGGTGTAGTGGTTAAGAGCAGCAGACTCTAATCTGGATAACCAAGTTTGATTCCCCACTCCTCCACTTGAACCCTGTTGGGTGACCTTGGGCCTGTCACAGTTCTCTCAGAACTCTCTCAGCTCCACCTACCTCACAAGGTGACTGTTGTGGGGAGAGGAAGGCAAGGCAATTGCAAGCTGCTTTGAGACTCCTTGGGGTAGAGAAAAACAGGGTATAAAAACCAATTTCTTCTCATTAAACTAGAATTTAGGGCCGCCCAATAAAATTGATGGGTAATAGATTCAGGACAAATGAAAGGAAAATATTTCTAGTATGACTAGGTAACTTGTTGGAATTCATTGCTAGTGGATGTAGTGATAGCCACAAGTACAGATGGCTTTAAAAGAGGGTTAGACAGATTCATGGATGATAGGATGATAGGTCCATCAATGGCTGCTAGCCATGGTAACTATAGGGAACCTCCATACTGAGAAGCAGCATCTGAATAGCAGCAGGCTTGGAAGAGGGAAGGGGAAGCAAAACTGACCAATGAAATGGCTTGCATCCATCCTCCTCGGATGGAGGTTTGTAAAGTTCATGGAAGACATGTTCTTGGGCTCTGAAGGCATATAAATGCCTTCAGAGCTTACTTCCTGGTCCAGTGGCTGACGCAGTAGTGAGCAACGAAGGCATTTAAATGCCATCGGAGCCCACCACCAACCCATGGTCCCACCTGTGAG
The DNA here is from genome assembly GCA_029233225.1 of Lepidodactylus listeri. NCBI lineage: Eukaryota > Metazoa > Chordata > Lepidosauria > Squamata > Gekkonidae > Lepidodactylus > Lepidodactylus listeri. The sequence continues at coordinate 106,880,544 of JARCFY010000001.1, read as the reverse complement.
CACCTTTAGAGCTTACTTTTGGGTTGGGCCGGCTTGACTGAGCTCAGACAGTGAGCTCTGAAGGTTTTTATAGGCCTTTAGAGCCCACTTCCAGGTGTAGCCTGCCCATATTATAGCCTGCCCAAATAATGGCCCATAAGGCCTATAAAAGCCTTCAGAGCTCACTCTGGGAGCTCAGTCGAGTTGGGCCACCTGACTCAACTGAGCTCCCAAAATGAACCCTGAAGGCCTATAAAGGCCTTTGGATAGAGTTGGCAACCTCCAATTGGGGCCCGGGGATCTCCTGCTTTTACAACTGATCTCCAGCTGACAGAGATCAGCTCCCCTGGAGAAAATGGCTGCTTTGTAGGGTGGACTCTATGGCATGCTGAGGCCCCTCCCCTCCCCAAACCCCATCCACTCCTTGATCCACCCCCAAAGTCTCTGGGTATTTTCCAACCCAGACCTGGCAACCCTACCTTTGGAACTCACTCTTGGAGCTCTGTTGGACTGGCATTTAAATGTCTTCAGAGCTCACTTCTGGATGGGCCAGACTCCCCAAATCATGAAGAAGTTTGTACAATAGAGGAGTTCATTGGAAGTTTGGGGTTCATGAAAACTCTGAACCACAAACCTCCAGTGAACCTCCATTTTCCCAGTTCATGCCCACGGCTCAGCTCCCAAGCAGGTAAGGATGACATTTAATTCATTAATTATTAGCATCCAAGTTATACCAAAATTTAAAAGTAAATATTCGGACAGCATGTCCCCTTGTAGATTTAACTGGATTTCATCAGTACATATGATTTGTGAGTTTCAGTTTGCTTCCTAAGAATGTGATGAAATCAAGGCGTGTAAACGAAGGCAGAATATAAGATGAGGTTGTGTTTGGTATCTCATGTTGTGTGGCAGACATATCAGATGACCGATGCTAATTCGTTCCTCTCTTGTTAATTATTTTCTTGGAAATACAGGAACCTCAAAATGTTCCAAGATATGGGTGAGTTCAATACAAGTATGCACATTGCCAGATTTATATTGGAACCTCATCTGAAGGTCTTTAATCTGGAATAAAAATTAAAGTAGGGTGTTTCAGAAATTCCCAGTATTTCCCTTTTTCATGTGTGATGGAGAAAATATGATACCAAAAAGTTAGCCAACATTTCAAAATGTACATAATTCTTTAGACATTTTTTCTATCACCATCCACAAAGAATGAATAGCAGAATGTGCAAGCAATGTTACACTAAAGTAAAATACAGTTTTCTTTCCAAAATGTTCTCATACATCTGAAGAAGTATCTGAAGAAGTGTGAGTGCACATGAAAGCTTATACATTATACCTTGAATAAAATTTTGTTGGTCTTAAAGGTGCCATTGAACTCAAACTTTGTTCTCATACATCTCAGAGTTATTTCTCTGCTTTGTGTTTGTGTCTTGTTGGATGTAAAGCATCAGTCTCCTGTTTTGGTATATTTATTTCCTCCATTATGGTTTTTCCTGGAATTAAGCCTAAAAAAATGATGACCATATAAACTAAGCTTGTTATTTCAGTTTGGTCCTTGCATCTGTTAAACACCTTCATTATGTTGTATGCTAATTTGATGCTCACCCTCTATGGACTGGTGACTTCCATTTCAATGTATCTGAAGAAGTGTGTGTGTGCACATGAAAGCTTGTATCTTGAATAAACCTTTATTGGTCTTAAAGGTGTGAGAGTCTAAGAGATTTCAAACTGCAACCAGAAGTTCTTAACCAGAGGATTCTTTTATTGCCAGTGGATCTTATAGTCATCTACACGTCTCGAGTCAGTAATGGGGGGGGAAGAAGGGGTACAGTTATAGTGTATTCAAACAGAGTCATGCAAAGTGAAACCTCCAGTCACCATACAGATAAAAACTTGCCCAAATATACTGGACAGTTCTTCCCAGGCTGAAAGTGGGAAAAATTACAGTTAACACTTGCAAAAGGGAAGCATCCAAACAGCAGCTGAGAAGGTGCAAAAAGCAACACAGTCAAGGTTAGGGAGGCGTAGTGAGATAAGCCCTTGCAAGTGAGAACAGAGGAACATTCCAAAGGAGGGGGTGAGAGGCCCAGTGGCAGGGAGAGGATGTGCCACCTCCCGCCCGGGAATGGCAGCCATAGCTGACAAAAGGTGCCACTGGACTTAAATTTTGTTCTGTTGCTTCAGACCATCACGGCTACCCACCTGAAGTTATCTATCCTGTTCTACAATGTGGTTAAGAGTGTCTCACTGTGCTCCTGCTTTCCTGGATTCCTCATCAAGTGCTTAGGTGTGGTAAGATTTTCTTCATCAGATGTCCAGCATACAAATATTAATGTGCAGATCATGGTAAACAATCATTTAGAAAATGCTTACCTATATTCACCCTGTGTTTATAGTAAGCTCTGTGAAAGCTAGCGATGAGAAATCAGTAGTGTTATGAGGAATCTCAAAGCCTGTGAAAATTCTTCCTGTACATTATCACTTTGGGTGCTTGGGAGTCAAATTAAGAGCTAGGGACAATGGCTTTAAAATGGTTGGAACTGAGGTGAGAACAGGGGCTCTTGGGAAAACTTAAGGACCATCTGTGGGAAACTTCTGATCTGAGACACAGTAACCTTCCCTTTCACTCTTCTACTGTTGCTAGGATAGTTGAATAAAATACACATGCATATTGCTCCCAGTACTTCGAGTTTACCCAATGTTCAAGATTACAAACCTTCAAGATTACAAACAAGCCTTCCTGACACAAAATGCATATCTTTTCTTTCCTAAGTCCAGTTTTCTTGCACATGCTTTCTGAATGGATAGTACAGAAGAAGATTTCAGCATTCCTGACTCTTTATATTTCTTATCAATGTAAGGTGTGAATGATCTTTCTGCTCTTAACAATGGTTAAATGTAAGAGTAGAAACAAATGGGCAAATATTTTCAAAACTTGTACACAATGTGGAGTAATCCATAAACAACTTTTGAAACAGGTCACTTTATGCTTGACTGTATAGCAAAAGCGTTGCTCTGAGCTGACCTTATCTCAGCAAAAAGATCTGCACCACACTTTTTTGCAAACTGTGGTCTCCCACAGTTCTGATCACTCAACCAAGCTGATGAGTTGAAGAAAGCTGAGTATTGACTGTTTCTCATGACAGCTTTTTAAACTAAACAACTGTCTTGTCGCTATGACCAATGTTCTATTGAGACTTCAACCCTGAATGAATTTTTTCAGAGCCTGTCTCACTTTCTGTAAACCACTTTGGGTCCCCAGACTCCCCACTGGAGAGAAAATCAGGGTATAAATATTTCGATAAATAAACATATTATTCCTACTCACAAACTATGATAGTGAAACTGAGTTTTGGTAGATTATTTTTCTGCAAGAAACACCAATTCCTGCTACTATAACCACAGATAGCCAAACCCTGCAGTAGCTGCTCCACTGGAGCAGGCCTTTAGGAGTTCAAGGCCTGAGGCTAGGGCTGCCATCTCCCAGGTCCCAGTGGGGGTTCCCCTGGTTTTGGGGGCTCCAACCCACTGCCAGCCAGCTAGCGAATTTGCAGTTTGGATTGCAAGTGCCCCCCTCTCCTTTCCCAAAGCAATTAAGAGGGATAACCTTTAAATTCTTTGGGAAAGAAACAGGGGGGTGCCTACAGCTCAAGCCACAAAACCACAGCTTGGAGCACAGATGTCAGTCCCCAACATGATGACATTACTTCTGTGTGATATCATCACATTGGGGCTGTTCCCGCCCCCACAGAACACCCCCCAAAGTCCCCCACTGGGAACTCAGAGGGACATGGTAATCCTACCTGAAGCAATTTTGTCCTATGAGTGCTACACCATGACACAAAACTGAATTACCAAAATGATCTAGTTTCTTGCACAGTCTTCACCTTCTTCATTCTTTTTCTTATTCTGTTTTAAATAGTTTTCTAGATATTTGGAAGCTTAGGAAACCAGAAGGCAAGTTCTCTGAAGCAGAACAGCCAAGTAATCATCAGCAAGTTGACCAGCAACAGGTATACTTGAACTTTGTTAAACTGAGAGCATGACTAAGCAGGTCTGCTCGGGTTTGCAATCATAGTCTGCTCATTGATTTCTCTGTCACAGTACTTCTTACAGAGGTCCAGAATGTCCTCACATAAGTGGGATGGATAATGTTATGAACAATGGCAAATAGCAGTCCTTCTTGCTTTTCTGCTACTTTGAGCAAGATTATTCTATTGTTAAATGGAGAAAATATGTGTTGAACATTTAACCACAGTCTGAAGGTCTGGAATACTTTATAGTTTTCCACTATATCCTGCAAAATATTGTTTTATATTAGTTTCTAAAAATATAAACAGAGCTATACATTTGCAAGTATTGTTTTTAAACATGGATTCTGGTTAAACATCTTATATATTCATGCCATTAATGCCAAAGAAAACATTTAGCAACTAAATACTATATGCAAAACTGCTTACCATGCAATTGGATTTTATTTTCACTGAAATATATCAGCCAAATGAAAATTTAAAATTTGTACTAATGGGTTTGAAATGAAGGGAGGAGAATAAAAGCAGACCTTAAAGCTGAGAGGCCGCCAATTTAAAAATGACTAAGAAATGTCATCTCTATAGCTAATCAAAGCTGGCCGTGAGGGATTCCGAGGTGCCCTCCAGGATATTATCAACAAGTCCCTCTCTGAGGGGCTGTTCCCGGGGGCTCTTAAAGAAGCGATGGTCCACCCCCTTTTAAAAAAACCATCCTTGGACCCAGCCAAATTGGCTAACTATCAGCCAGTCTCCAATTTGCCCTATTTGGGCAAATTAATAAAGAGGGCAATGGTGATACAGTTGCAGAAAAGGGGAGGGATGTAAAAAATCAGAGAGCCCAGGAAATGCTGGTTTTGACAATACCTTTAATTTTTGAGAATCTCTTTAGTTTTCTCATGTCATCTTCTGTTTAAAAAAAGTAAGTTTGAAGCCTGAGTGTTAACTAGTTCATTGTTGTGTCTTGTTGGGAATGGGTTGCAAATATATGTGTGTCTAAAGTCTGTATTAAAGTGATTTGGTGCTAACTGCCATGCAAGAGAAAACATCCGAAAAAGTAGTTTTATTGTTGTTTGTGTTGGCAAAACACTTGACTGTTGCATGGGGGACTTTGGGAGACATCTGCAGAGAAACAGAGTAACTAAAAATGAGCATGGTCAGCAGCACTGTGGAGATTGCCTGTTTTGTAAAATTTAAAAAGTGGGCAGAGTTTCTGAAGAAGATGATTGTCCCTCTTCTCCTGCCACTGGGCTGACATCTGCCTTTAATGGGCCAGCAAAGTTGATGTTCTTAAACCTCCTAATAAGAGAGATTTCTGCTTCTGAGGAGCTGACTTCCAAAGATTGGTGATCTTGTGATGATAGTGATACTTTGATGTGGTAAAGCCCACCTTTTCGCAAGATCATTTTACCTGTGGGACAGACTCTGCATGGTAACCACTCCACTGGTACATAATTGCTTGTAAAAATATTATAGTGTAATAATTCAGGTGGGTAGCCGTGTTGGTCTGAACAGAACAGCATCAGAACAAAGTGGGAGTCCAAAGTTTCATCCAAGGTATAAACTTTTGTGTGCATGCATACTTCTTCCATCTGAAGAAGTGTGGTTTCATCTGAAGAAGTGTGGGTGGCACATGAAATCTTATACCTTGAATAAAATTTTGAACCTTGAATAAAATAGCCCACAAACTACTCTCGTCCAGGGCATCCACAAACCTAGAAGAGGAGATTGGATTTATACTCCGCCCTTCACTACCCAAGGTTTGTAAGTTCTCAGAGCAGCTTATAAACTCCTTTCCCTTCCCCTCCCCACAACAGACACCCTGTAAGGTAGGTGGGGCTGAGAGAGCTCTGAGACAACTGTCCTTGAGAGAACAGCTGGTACAGAGCTATGGCTTGCTCAAGGTCATCCAGCAGGTGCAAGTGGAGGAGTGGGGAATCAAACCTGGTTCTCCCAGATTAGAGTCCATGCACTTAACCACTACACCAAACTGGTTCCTAGGGTTGTTCTGCCAGTGAACTAGGGTTGCCAACTCCAGGCTGAGGAAATCCTTGGAGATTTGGGAGTGGAGCCTGAGGAGGGTGGGGTTTGAGGGAAGGAGGGGCATAATGCCATGGACTCCACTTTCCAAAGCAGCCATTGACCTGATCTCTGTAGTGTGGAGCTCAGTTGTAATTCCAGGAGATCTCCAGACCCCACCTGTAGGTTGGCAACCCTAAAAATTCATATTCAGCATACTAGTTCTGCAGGAAGGCAAGCTGATTTCCATGGGAACCTAACCTTTAGGAATTGATTCCAATCCAATATGGGAATAATTGTTGGACATAAGATATTGGTTCAGGCAAGATTTTGTATAGATGGGACAGAAAATAAAGTTTTTATTGGTTTTGTCAAAAGTGTTTTGGCAACAAACAAGGTAAACAATAAGAAGCAAAAGGTGGATGTAGCTGGATGACCCCACTTCTGGTATCATCGGGTGTGGCCTAATATGTTAATGAGTTGTGCTGTTAGGGGTGTGGCCTAATATGCTAATGAGTTCCTGCTGGGCTTTTTCTACAAAAAGAGCCCTGAGAGTACCAGATGATCAGTGAAGTTTTTATTATTTTCATGCATTTATAAATGAATGCCTGATAAATGCCTGATAAAACCATAAAGAAAATAGCTTGCTTATTTGCAAAAAAAGGGCACAATATATATGCAGTCAGCTGTATTTAGTTCAAGCATTTTCTATTTCAAATTTATAGCCTGTTCTTTTTTACTGTCAATGATACTTAGTGAATGAAGTGTACTATTTTGCTGGGATAAGCAGTATAAAACTTCACAAATTGAATATATTGCAAAATTAAGCTACAAAGTATTTTGAAATTGCATTAATGTTGAGAATGAATGACAGTCAAAAAAGTCTTTCATATACCATATCTCTATTGTTCACTAAGTATCATGGTTATAAACCACACTACCATTAACACATCATTGATTTTTTTTTAATCTGAACAGAGTGATGCATGAACAGAGGCTGAGGACAGACTGGCAATCTGGAGCGGGATGAATGCGGAGGCAACTGCTGCGGGGGAAAAACTCCCCGGGGCTGGCCGTTCACACTGGCCAGTATATTGCGCAAGGATGCTGTTACAGAGCGTTCAGACTGCTGCGGATGGGCCCCACATGGGCCGGCCTCCGCAGCTCGTGATAGGGCTGGTTCGGTAATTTGCGCATGTGCGCTCATGTGCAAACTGGCAAAACGCCGTGTTCGCACTGCCGCCTCCGCTTGCCTCCCGCCTTCTTCCGGTTCACACTGCCTGGAAGCAGGAGGCAAGCGCAAGACGGCCTCCGGACACCGGTTTCTCCCGGTGTCCTTCTAAAGCGCAAGAAACCCGACTTCAAAGTGAGTAAGTGCGGAAGGGAGCCGAGGGATAGCTGCGCATGTCTGAACGGGCTCCCTTCCCCCGCTTCCCAAGCGGAACTGTCCCGGGGCAGATTGCCAGTCTGTCCTCAGCCAGAAACTCCATTCTGTGACAGTATAGAAGGTAAAAAGAAAGAAATGTCATTCCATGCCTTACTACCCAACATGTAATGTCCTTTGTTTATACATTAAGGAATTATGCTTGGAGAATCCAAATCCAGCCTAGCCCAAGAAAAATTTAGTAGAGGCCAATCAAATCTGATTTGACGATATGTTTATCTGATGAAAGCATGCATTTCTTCTTAGACACACATATTTTAAACACAATAACAATGAAAAATGTCACTAGCAGGAAGTAAAGCAGTGAAACTGTCATCCTTGTTGACCTTTATATTGTTTAGTGAAAAGAATCTTTAAAAAATCTAAATCTATCAGCTCTCAACTAAACATATCAACATACTAGGAACATGCTTAAAAGTACAAAATTTACAAAATTATAGTTTTTCAAATTTAATTCTTTATACCTCAATACAAGATGTTAATCTCTCTTTTCTTTTTCATCTCTTTAATTTTATGATATGCTGTCAATTTAACTTAATTTGAACAAATCCTGTATCTCCAAGAGTTCTTCCTTTTCCAATATTGCACAAAAATAAGTCCAACATACTCCATTTCACTTCCAAATATTTCCCTAGAATTGTCACAGCATAATTAAGTAAAAGTGTTTCTGGTGAAAAAGTTCAATAGCTGACATCTCTGATAATGAATTTGTAACTCTTTCCAGTAGTGCTGTGCTTTTCTACAGCTTCATTATGTAGGATTTAAAAAATCTTTTATTTTCTTGACAGCATTTACCAGATCTTGCATAGTTTTTGCTAATTTCCATGATGCAAGATGCCATCAATATGCCATTTTAAAACAGTTTTCACTGATTTTTAAATTACCACAAAATAAATAATTTGAATGTCCATACATCAATATTAATCTCACAATTTACATCTTTCTTTTCTTTTTTAAAAATATGAGTTTTAGGTGATGTATGCATCCATAGAATCAAGTTATTACATTTTTGCAGACCATACCTTTTTATCAACTGTAATCCATTATTAAAATGCAGAAAGTCCTCTCAGTATTGATATTTGTTGTAAAAAAATAGGCAATAGTAAAAAAAAATAAAGAATCATGGGTTCAATTTGCAAAAGGAAAAAAGCAAACTCAAGAGTTTGGGATTAAAACAGTACAGATGAGAAATTAAAAGTAATCCCTGTGACCCCAGGAAAGAGAAAGGACTCCAAGTTGGAATTTTTCCAGCTATTGTACTACAATGAACTCCAGAAAGGGGGGGGGGGGACATGAATTTTCTACTGTGAGTTCAGATCACTCCATATTTTAACAACACAACAAATTTTGTATTTATCTAAAGCTGCATTTGTTTCTTATCTTTTTCAATAACTGTGAAGCCCCAAAAACAAAGGGAAAAAAAGACCAGTCTATCATGACTACAAGATAGTTCAGATCTCTCCATGCTTTAACCAAGTACTCTTGTCTGGAAACAATACATAGATGAACTAGTAAAAAGTGCAGTGGTCAAATTTAATTATCCCAAGGGGTCCTTCTGATACTTTTCCTAGAAAGATTTAATTAATGAAGCAGGCTGGGCTGATTTTTCAGTGCTGATATATTATGATGCTAACTGAGAGAAGCTATAGAATAGCTACCATCATTAAGATAACTCTTCTTTTCATGCTTTCACCAATTCAAAGATAATGTGTCCCAAAGAGGCTTCAACTCCTGATTCTCTGACGAAAGCCGAGCAGCAGTTTGAGCCACAAGTTGAGATAAAACTTCCATTATGAACAACAGGCCAGGAGCCTTGGCATTTTTCCTTTCTGAAATGTTCTTTAAAGGTCAAACTCTGTAAGCCTGCTATTTACTGAAATGAAAGAAAGATAGTTAAATAGAAACAAAGGTTCTTCTTTACAAAAGCTACTTGATGTAGTATAAGTAGGCTGGTGTATATATACTTAAAGACAATTCCACCAGTTCCCAGGAAATTGTACCAAATAATCACAATTTCCAACTGAATATTTGTTCTTTCCAGCTTCAAGATTTTCTCCTGTATTCATTTGATAGATCGGTCTCAAACCGACATCTCACTATCATCATAGGAATAATTTCCTATTCTTCATAATTTTATTTTTAAGGGTGATAGGGGAAAAATACAAAAAAGTTTAAAAGATACAGGAAGAGGAGATGGAATAGGAAAAAGGACAGTTATATGAAGGATAGACATGAGGCTTTTGGTACTGGTAAGCCTTTTTAGAAGCAAGCAAAGAAAATGGCTTAACAGCAAGCAAAGCTAGGAAATTGTGAGGAAAGAAAAGTATAAGACAATTTAATAGTCTATATTAAACCTAGGCAGTATTAAATCAGTTACACCTAGTGCTGCACAGAAATTCTGTTAGATTTGATTTTCAGAATTGCGATGGAAAGACAGCACATAAGGCTCCAAACACTTCCAAATCCTCACATCTATTATTTCATGTCTGATGGCAGCCATTGTTCTCCCAGTCTGTTGCTTTGGTGACTCCCCCCCTTCAAATGACTTTTTCACTTGTTTAATAGCAACCAATTGGGGATAAGATAATGAACATTATGGTGGGCAGTAGCACAAGAGTGTAGTCAATGATCAACCTTTAGTTTCTTTTGAATTTGTAACCTAAATTTATTTAGCTGTATTACAATTTAAGTTCAGAAGTAATGGTCTGATTTGAGAAATATGGTATATAATTGTACCATAGGGCAGTGTCTTTGAGAAGAATAATGTGTGTACTGTTTGTTTAAGGTGAATTCAGTTTTGTTTTCTTGAAGAAATAAGGGTTTAAAAAAAATGGATGAGACATTCTCAACATAACATGCATCATAACATAAGCAACATTTTGGCCACACAAAAGCTGTGAACTCAGAGGAATGATTGAATGCAACCAAAGATGCATTCAAAAGAAGGGCAACATGGGTGTTACCCAAAGAGGCAGTCTCCTAATTAGTTGGGGAAAATAACTTTAAGGAGACAGAGCAAGAGGGGGTAGCTGGGATTCTCCACTTATGTTTATGGGAATAAGAGAACTCTCAAAATAAACTAAGCAGATGTTTACCAGAAAGGTTTTTATTTAAAAGGAAAAAAATAAAATGAAATGTGCACACAATAAACATGCACAGAGCCTGCTAAAGGAAACACAGGGAGGAGAGAGGGAGAGATCTTAGGGAAGGGTGATAATTACCAGTCTCAAGGAAAGGTCCACGAAAGCAGCAAAATGGCCAGCGTTTCATGAGGAGAAGAGAGCTCAACAAAGTGGAGATGTACACAGAGGATCCAAGACACACACACACACTGCTGAGAAGCAGAGTGCTTAAAGAGCAAAATGTGTCCTCTAGCAGATATTACACATTTGCTAGAAAGAAAACTTAATGGGTTTCTCTGAACTGGACAATGATGTGTGAGGGGGGGTTGGTATCTTTTTGTATTTTTTCTGTGTGCGCATGCATGCACCTAGAAGTCATGGTGATCTCTGGTAATTGTGTGTGCACCTGGAAGTCATGGTGACCTCTGGTGACTGACTCCTACTGGGTGTCTGGAGGATATTCAGAGAGTTGACTGAATAAAGCCTGCTCCTGCCTCGCAACTGCTGGTATTCTAAGGAGGTCTCCCATCCAAGTACTTGCCAGAGCTGACCCTGCTCAACTTCTCAGATCTGACAAGACTGGGCTTGCCTGGGCTATCCAAGTCAGAGCAATGTATGAGAGCATTGATGACCCTACAACTACCAGGCAGGAAGGGATAATGGTTTAGGTGAATAGAATTAAATGTTGCTTAATTGTCGCTTAATAAGAATAAGTGGGTACTGAGGAAGTAAAGTTGGACTTGATGGGATTGATCCAAGAGTGAGTCAATAGGTTCTGGAAGACATTATCCTAAATTATGCATCTCTCCAGGGCATGGAGGGGCAGCAGACACTTGTCTGGTGTTGCTCCTGACTGCCATCCATTTTGTTTCATTTTGGGCCAGGCAGTGTCCTGTACCTATAATTTTTGGTGTGATATATTAAGAAGGGTGTTTCTGCCTCTATAAGCTATAAACTGCCCCTTTGCAAGTGGAGGGGTCTGACTGCTAACATGGGGACCTAGTTCTGTATCACAAATAGGCAGATACATAAACACAGCCTTGAATAAACTTTCTAATACATATCCACAAACAAAAATCCCATCTTGAAATGATATAGGGCCTGTGACAGACAGTGAATTGTTCATGTGTTAGCCTGGTCTGAGAACCTTGAGTGACAGGGGATTCAAATGGAATTCTTCGGCTGAGAGTGTCAGTTGAGAGTAGGAGTGAGAATAGCTGAATGACACTGGATTGAAGAGGATCTGGAATTAGGAAGTAGGACCAGAAGTCCTTCCTTGAGGGAAATAGCACCTAATAAAGGGGAGTGACCCCTATTAAGTGTTTAAGAAAGAAAATTGGAACTTTTGTGTATATTCCTGCCTTCACAAACTTAATTATTTTTATGACAAAGAAACATATGCCTGTTTATTTAAGCACTGGCTGCCAAAAGATCTCGCTGCAGTTTTAAAGACCTGCCTGTATAACAAAATAGCTACTTTATTGTGACAAACTATTGTTTATATTTATACAAAGTTACATCATTCCTGTTGCCTGTTTACCTATCAAGTTTAAAACCTGACACCTACCTGACCCCACAGAAGTGAAATAAAATGGTTTGCTTGTTTTGAATTAACACCAGCCTTTCATTAGCCATTGTCAGTAATATACAAACAAAGAATTTTTGTTGGTTCCTCAGTTCCCTAGGTAGCACATATCTATATACATTTAAACAACTGGGTGGGACAGACATAGAAACAAACAAGAAAAGGGACTGTTCAGCTAAAAAAGAAAAGAAAAAGGGAAGCAGGGAATCATTATAAGGCCAATAATACTTATATAAATAAATGTATGTATCTCTGTGCCCATGGATTTGCCCAGTGCCCATATACACTGGAACAAAAAAAAAAAGCCAGCAATCTAGTGATTGCCTCTTAAAGTAAGAAATTTTGAGCCTAGATCCACTCCTTAGAAGTAAATGAAGGTTGGCAGCTCATAAGCTGGCAAAACCAAGCATCTTTTCGGTGCCATAAAAAGCCTTAGAAAAAGAGCAAGAGTGCAGAAGCACCTTTAAAGTAGTCAGTAATGAATTGCCAAGACAATGCATCCACCTGGATTGAATCAAGGCCTAGGTTTCCTGTCTCCTTACCAATGCTGATTTCTCCACAAGTATTACCCCTCTGCATATCTCACCTAAATCCAATCACACCTGCTATTGTCATTCACCTGCTATTGTCATTTGTCTGCTAATGTCATCGGGCATCTGAAATCATTCCCCTTCCCAATAAATAGGACAGATGAACTCCCATTTTAGCTGTATCTGAAGAAGTGAGCAATGACTCATGAAACCTCATACCCTGCCACACAGCCCCATAGCCAGAAATTTTTGGTTGGTGGGACATTGGAAAACTTTGTGGGGCTGCAAGGGAGGGGGAGGGGTAGCCACATGACTTCCCTGATCTCCAAGCTGTGATTCGCCACTTGGAGATCACACCACAGCAGCATGATCTCCAAGTTCTCACAAGTTGGTTACTTATATTGAAATTCACAAGCCTTATATCAGTAATGAAAACTGAACTCAGAGGTCTGTGTCCCAGATGTATGAATCCAGAGATTCCTTATATACAATATTGGCCAGAACATACTTGGAAGCCTCATTTTCCAGTTCCATTTAGTTCTTCCTAGCAGCCAGTTCAGTTCCAGGTTTCCTCCTGATGTACCTTTGTAGTTAAAATAAAGGTTCTGTTGGTTATGTCCCTTCTATGTGGCTTTCTTTTCATGATACATAAAGAACACAAGAAGAAGGTGGAAGTATGTGAGCTTGAAGATTTTCCAAGGCTACCACAACAAAATCCCAGAGTTTATTATTACATGTGAATCGTGCCAATTCTGATCCAGAAAAATATCTATGCATAGAAAACTGGTTCTACATGTGATTTACCCTTGCTAGTTCAAAAGAAATATATTATAATTTGAGCACAAGATATAAAGCTATACTATAGAATATTCCGTTCAATTAGCTTCAGTTTTCCAGAGAAATTATATTTTTTGGTCCAAAAAATATATATATATATATATATATATATATACCATTTATAAATAAATAGCCAGAAAAGAATCAGGCAGTGAAAAGAATTAACTTCTTATGTCACATGTGCTGACTAGGCAAAGAAAAAAAGTTTTTAAAATAATAAATATTTTGCACACTCAACCCTTAAATGTAATGCATACAATAAAAACACCTAGTAAACCAAGCATGCAACCATTCAGAATTTCCTTGTTATACACACACACACACACACACACACACACACTAGTATTAATCGGTTTATGGCACTATTTTTTCCCATATCACTTATAAGGAAACACCTGGAATTACCTTATGAAGAACAAAAGTTGAGGGAAGACCACCTGCTGGGAAAATGAGGATTTCCTCTTAGTACAGAAAGCAGCAATATGTTTACTGTGTCAAATTATATACACCTTGTTTCTGTAGGCTAAAAAGAGTGTGGTGAAAAATGCAGTCCTGAAAAATGTTTATACTAGAAAGTGTTATAGATTGCAATTCATATTTTAATCTGATTAGGAACACACATAAAATATGGAAAGCAGTTTCCATATAACACTGCTGATAACATCCACACATTTCTGAAACATGAAGTTCTTGTATAATAAATGTTCAGACCTAACCTTGAACCTGGCAGATGAAATCAGGCCTGTGCAACTTGTGGTACACCAAACTGACTTTCAGTCATTCATTGGGGCTTGCTACCAGACGCTTGACAATTACAATTACCCACCTTATTCATTACTAGATACCTATATTTCTCGTGTTCAAAAGTCCTCTCGTGTTCAAAAGTCCATTTCATGCACACACAACAGGAGTCTCCAAACCTTGCACACAGCTTCCCATAGTGCATTCACCATGTTGTCTGAACAGCACCAATGTGCATATTTTGCATGCCTGTACAGCTTCAGTTTGAGCTTTCATGAATCACTGCTCACTTTTTCAGATAGCAGTGACTCATGAAAGCTCATACCCTGCTGCAAATTTTATTAACCCTTAAAGTGCTACTGGACTCACTCTTTTCTACTGCTACAGACACACTAACACGGCTACCCATCTTAATCTAGCTTCAGTATGGATGAACAGACCACAGGATTTTTCAGTGTTTTAGTTCTTGCTGTATGCACATACAAAATACACACATTACCCCTTAGACAACGTGGTGACAGTATGTAACAGGAACATTGTGGGTAGTGTGAGCACCCAATATGTGCAGTTTCTGTGTTCCCAGTACATCTGGATGTAACATTTGAAAAGGATTCTGGAAAGGTGATGAACTTTCAGAAACTTATTTTTATTTATTTTATTCATTTTACTAAAATATTTATGTCTTACCTTTCCTTGTGGTTCAAGGCAGCTTAAAAATAGTTTAAAACCATTTTCAGTTTAAAATCAAAAATAAAATAACAAACCTCAAATCTCTTTTCCCACATGTTAAAATATGCCTGCCAATTCAGACTCCCTCAAAAGCCCTGGCAAACTGACAGGCCTTGTAGCAACTCCTGAAGATCTCTAAGGATTCCCCCCCCCCCCCAAATATCTTCAGGGAACCCATTCTACAGAGCTGGAGCCATGTTGGAAAGGGCCTGGGCTCTGGTAGATGGTAAGTGGTAGGATAGCCAACAGATGGTTGCCTGTTGACCATAGCTAGTTCAGAGGGACATATGGAAGCAGATGGATTGGCCTGCCATTGGCATCATAGGTCATAAAGACTAAAATGAGGTTTTAGAATTCTACATTGATCACCTAAAATGAGTTTATGTAAACATGGCACTTTCTGTTTTTCTCACAAGTTGATTACTTATATTGAAACCCACAAGGCTGAAAATACCTTTTACCACATTCTGAAAGCACAAATGCTAAAGTAAACCAAGGGCCATCAAACCCATCATTCTGTTTCCTGTGGCTAGCAACTTCTCCTTGGGAAATCACAAGCAATACCGGAAGGTGGTAGCAGCCCTGCTGTATGTTCTCATCATCTCCTATTTGTCTGCTACTCAGATATTTCTCTTCCATGAATTTATCTAATTTTTAAGCCATCTAAGCAACTTCTTGTGTCAGTGAATTCCATAACACAGGATATTCTTATTTTAGCAAAGTTATACTTACAGAGAGGAAGTATTTCCAAAAATCTACTTTTCTGCAACTTGTAGTCATTGAATGGAATCCAGCAAAACCTAGTCATGACTAATACCATCCTAAGCAGGTCTTCTCAGAACACCAGAACAGGTCTATTTAATGGGGCTTACTCCCAGGAAAGTGTTCTTAGGATTGCAATCAGGAGGATCACTGTATATAACATAAGTGTTGTCAAATTGCAACCAACTTACAGCAGCCCCAACAAGGGGATTTCAAGGCAAGTGAGAAGCAGAGGAGGTTTGCCATCGCCTTCCTCTTTAGAGTGCTCCTTGGTGGTCTCACATCCAAGTACCAACTCTGCTTAGCTACTAAGATCTGATGAGATCAAGATATGCCATGCAGCATTACCTTCTCAGGAGGACTTAAGCCAGTTGCAAATCATTCCATTGCTTTCAAAGTAGCACTTTGATTGTCACCTTCACAACATAATCAATAATTTGAAGCTGTTTATTTAGTATGTATAATAATCCAGAAAAATTGTTATAAGATTCAGGATTTTTTAAAAAAAATTCTCTTTCTTTCTTTCTTTCTTTCTTTCTTTCTTTCTTTCTTTCTTTCTTTCTTTCTTTCTTTCTTTCTTTCTTTCTTTCTTTCTTGATACAGACAGTGGGTCCTCTAACAGGGCTATGTTATCAAAAGGTAGACCAGTACTTGTTATCAATATTCAACAATCTGCTCCCTCCCTCCCTTAAAGCTTCCTGCCCACACTACTCACCAAGTTCTTTAGGGTCAATGTATTGTCAGAGGCAATTTTGCTGTATGTGCATATTTTCTTTTAAATGTTACCAGACTTCTCAGCAATGGAGTGAAGTTCTACTGGACTTCTCAGCAATGGAGCAAAATGTCCTCTCTACTTCTATGAACATGGCATTTTTATGAGTTCAATAATAAACATGTCAGAAGTATGCTCTGTTTTTGTGTAACTAGAGAATATATATGGGTGAGGATCCTGTTCATCAGAACCAAGATTGCCAGGCCACAGTTGGCAATCCCAAGGAGCATTTGGGGGATGGGAACTGCAGGAGAAGAGGATTTCCTTCCCCTTGCAAATAGGGGATTCCAAAGGTTCAAAAAAACTGGGGACCCCTGGGTTAGCCACACCCAACAATGGAATAAACCCCAAGCCCTAGCTCATTGCAAACATTGACCACTTCTTGATTCTCCAGTTGTCATTAATATTCTCAAGACTTTTCCATTCACACATTATTTTAAAATAAATGCTATTTTCTAAGTTTTCATAATTCAGTCATTTGTAGGAGCTGCTTCCACTAGGAAGCAATATATTTTCATTGGACTTAAGAAGGGTGTACTTCTCTTTAGAACTGCACTGCAAGACAGGAGGTAAGAAGGTGCATAGTTATTGAGTATTTTAGGAAGACTAGATGATGGGCAATCTTTTTCATTCTATCAATATATGAAACTAATATGATCTTTCCTTTTTAGAACGGAAAATAAATATTCAACAACAAATATACCTTTTAAACATTTATTTGGAATGTTAGTGGTTCCTGGAGGAGTAGATGTCCAAGCCTACGAAGTTTATTTTCAGCAAGTAAACGGCACCTGTTTACTTACCTCAAGTAAGACTAGTAAATGGGATGCACATCCAGAAATATTCAGTTATTTCCAAAGTAAGTAGGTGGCTAACCAACATTTATACAAGACAAACAGGTTTATTTGGACTGAGATTGCTCATTAACCTCAAAAATATAATGCAAACTGTCAAATATTTAGAAATGGCCTAGTTAGAAATGGCCTAGTGGAATAGGACTAGTTAGCAAGCTTTTTCAAAACTATGGAAATTTTTAAAAATTGATAGTATTGTCAAGAAGGCATTACATTATTTGTCTCCACATTATACTGTTTTATTGCATTTTCTCCAGATTTTATAATCTTGTTGTATTGTGTTTTATATTTATTATACTGTTATATTTTATTTAATTTTGTAATCCAGCTTTAATGAATATTTGTATCTATTGTTTTATTGCATTACTAGGAATAAGGCCCATTGTGGAAATAAATACAACAGGCTCTAGAAAGAGGCTCTGGGAGAGTGCCAAGGCCATGGGCACTC
This sequence comes from Lepidodactylus listeri, assembly GCA_029233225.1. Classification (NCBI taxonomy): domain Eukaryota; kingdom Metazoa; phylum Chordata; class Lepidosauria; order Squamata; family Gekkonidae; genus Lepidodactylus; species Lepidodactylus listeri. The sequence continues at coordinate 106,862,688 of JARCFY010000001.1, read as the reverse complement.
AGCATCAATTTGCTGTGGCAACCTCAGCAAGGTATAATGACACAGAGTCCATCATTTTGCCCGCCCACCCCTTGAATGAAGACTCATACACAAGTACTGGGTTAAAACTGGGTATTTATTTATGATTAAGCTGATCTGCTTTCAGTTATCAATTAAGCACGGGTTACATCATGCCTGCGAAGCTGGCTTCCTTAGGGCAACTCCACCCCCAGCTCAGAAACCAGGTCAGGATCCTTCTTTATCCTGGCCGTCATCATCCACACGTTACATGCATAGAGGAGATGTGAAGCACACCCCAGCCCAGGACTGCTAAGCCCCTAAGGCATGATGTATGCTCCTCCATCCCCGAAGAGGCCCAAGGCCGGGCACCCCCAGACTGCTAAGCCAGTAGGCAGTCGGCCCAAGAACCTCTCCTATCAGAGATATCTAGGGGTGTTTGCCAACTGACTTAAAACCCCAACCCTTAACCAGTGCTTTCCCATCACTGAGGGGGTTAGCCTTGGCTTAACTCCCCTCCCGCCAACCCTCTGAAATTAGGCCTCAAAGGCCACCCTGCAGATCAGCTAAAAAATATGGCATTACCCATATCGGTCAAGTGCACCCCATCTGGCTGAAACAGATGGGGGCACCCGAACTGAATTTTGCGGTGCTGAATTACCCTTCCCCCCATAGCAACCACTGAAGTTCTGATGACATTGTTGAGCCAGCTCCGAGTCTTGTCCACTTTTCCTGGGCGGTGCACACTCCTCCACACCCTTCGAGGCAGCAGAGCAGACCATACCCATATGGTGTCCGGAAACCATTGCAGAAGCCTCCCCAAATCCCTTAAGGCCTCATCCAGCAGGGAGACAGCTGACCAGGTCATTTTCACCCAAATGGATGACCACAGCCTGGGGTATTGGCCACATGGACCGATGGCTATGCAGCAGGGGCAGCAGCTGGCTCCACCGCATTCCCCTCCTCCCCAGCCATTCCACTGAGGCTTTGTCTCTGATGCCAAGTTGGGAACCCATGCTGGAGCAGCTGGCCCTCCTGCCAGCCCAATACTTGATGGAGTGCCCACAAATCACCACATGGGCAGCCAATGTCCATGCGCCACCACCTGCAAAAGACATGCTGTAAATTCACATTATCTGCGGACATAGAAACATTTGAGTCAGAGGACTAAAGCCTGGTTTTATTATTTCTTCCCTGCTTTGCACTGCTTCTATACTTGTATACTTTTGCTCATTGTTTGTATTTTGGACCGTACATTCCATTGTGTTATGTGAATCTTTGAAGATACAACAAAGGCGATAATCACAGTAGTAAACCAAAAAAATACAAAAGCACTGTAATGATTTAGAGAAAATTAATACCAACACAATTTATATCAACATCACCTAATCACAGAGAAACAGTGCATAAGAACTTGATTACATACATTCTTTCTTTACTACTCAGGCCCAAGGCCCACAGACTAATTAAAGGACAAGTGAATATCAATATACAAGGAAAAATATCTATTGCAGTAAATGTTTCTTCTTTACTTAGAGCACAAGGCTCACAGAACAGTATCCAGTGAAGGGAGACGAAGATGCCAGCTTTTTCTCTTCATTTCACTAATGCTTCCTCAGTGAACTGAATACAAAATAGATACATCCAATGTAATGCATGTCAATGGAAATAACAATGAATATTCATCACAAGGTGGCAGGCCTTGTGCCTGAGTAGTAAAAAACTTATGACTGACCCAAGATCACACCAGCAGCTGCACGTGGAGGACTGGAGAATCAAACCCAGTTCTCCTAACCACTACACCAAGCTGTGATAATTGCTACTAAATAGGAATATTCCTAACCTTCCAACCCCGAAAGAGGGCATTTTCATCAGTTTTTTTAAAGAGCCCAAAATTGGATGGACACCAAAAATAAAAAGAAGGCATGTTCTCTAAAAAGAGGACATGTGGTAACCCTACTGTAATTTATTCTGTTAGGACACTGAAGGGCATTAGTTCAGGTGGAGAGGAGGAGTGGGCAGGAAGGACAAACAGGAAGCTCAGGGGGCAAAAGCAGATCAGTGGAAAGAAGTAGAGCCAGAGTGGAGGAAGGAAAATAAAGCAAAATGGGGAAATGAGGAAGAAGGGGAAGGCAATTCCCTTTTCCTGAAAGTTCTCAAGCATCTTCAACAGGTTAATCTTTTATGCTACAAATGTGATTACTATGGGACAGTATTATTTACATATTCTTTATAGATAACCTGAAACTCAGAATGGGAAAAAAATCTATTGCCATAAAAAAATGTAAAAACTAAGAGCTAACATCCAATAACCTTTTTCTTTTCTTTTCTGTTTCTTACTTATAAATATATACAGAATACAAATATCTTTGAGTAATGCATTTCAAATATATGTAACATATGTATCACGTGAGTTCAGCGAGACACATAGGCTATAAATAAAAATGTCTTGATTAATAATTCAGTGAAACATGCAGAATATAGATAAATAAATAAATAGTTACAAAATAAGTTATTCATTCTGTTTAATTTGCAGAATATGTGAAATAAAAATGCCACTAAAACAAACACTTCAGAATATTCTTCCTCAGTGTTATGGATATGTCTAGACAAAGCAATATTCAATAACCATTTTCACTCTAATATTTATCTGTAAACCCTTATTCCATTTATTGATAGCTAACAGAGCATAGATTTTTACAACAGATCCTGTAAATATATTGCTTCAGACAAAGTGTTTGATCTTAAGCTATTATATTTTCCCACTAGAGTATTAAACAGGCATCTAATTTGGAAAACAAAAGGAAACAGAGGGGGACTAGTACACTATTAAAATCTTCTATGTTGTCCAAACCTTTATCCCTTCATACCATAACATCACCTTGAATGTGGATTTCTTGAGATTGCTCATTATTAAATAAAAGAGGTCAAATCTTTTTCTTCAGAAATCTGTTTTTTCAGAGAAGTTTTTCTAGTAGCTCTATAATTTCAAATTTGATAGACCAAAGTCTCCCTTACTAGTTGGTTAAATAAGCATTGTAGAAGAAATTCTAGGAGGTTTATCTAACTAAACAAAACATTTTATTAACTTTTACGAAAGTGATTTTTAAAAGATTTAATGGTATATTAATGGATAGAAATAGTATTCTGGGAAGAATATTCATTTTGATATTCTCAGTCCTACCCATATGGAATAATGTTCTCTAAAACTTTCCTCTATGATGTTAAGAAAATGTTTATGATAATTACATTCTGCTAAAGGTTTGGTATTTTGTTGAATCCAGACCCCAAGATATTTTACAGCTTGATTTTTCCATGGAATCAAACAAAAAATTAAAAAGCTATTTTAATGAGCATCAGACATATTAAGACCTAACCATCTGGAATTAGTTAACAAATTTATATCCTGAGTTTTTACTAAACGTGTAGATTAAAACTCATTTTGACAACAGATTCTTCATAGATAACTGAAACTCAGAATGGAAAAAAATTAATTGTATAAAACTCTATAAAGGCAAAGAACCAGCATCTAGGAACATCCTTTTCTTTAATCAAAATTTTCCTTAATTCTTAATAAAAATCTACAAGTGTGATAATTTGTTTTATAGGAACATAAGAACATAAGAGAAGCCAATGTTGGATCAGGCCAATGGCCCATCCAGTCCAACACTCTGTCACACAGTGGCCAAAAATACCAGGGGCCATCAGGAGGTCCACCAGTGGGGCCAGGACACTAGAAGCCCTCCCACAGTTGCCTCCCCCAAGTACCAAGAATACAGTGGATCACTTGCCCCAGACTGAGAGATCCTATCTATACCTTGTGGCTAATAGCCACTGATGGACCTCTGCTCCATATGTTTATCCAATTCCCTCTTGAAGCCATCCATGCTTGAGCTGCCACCACCTCCTGTGGCAGTGAATTCCATGTGTCAATCACTATTTGGGTGAAGAAGTACTTCCTTTTATCTGTTCTAATCCACCTGCTCAGCAATTTCATTGAGTGCCCACAAGTTCTTATATTGTGAGAAAGGGAGAAAAGGACTTCTTTCTCTACCTCCTCTATCCCATGATAGTGAATATTACTGAAAAAAATCTGTTGACCACATAATAAAGCTGATGATAATCCTTTCATGGGAACCATACTGCAGGCCAAACTAGACTCTTCCTCCTTTCTATATTTACTCACACTGTGTTGTAACGTATAATATAAACAATGCATAAAGTAACATCACCCTGTCTTCTGTCAATATGAAGACACTCAGATAGTGGAAACAAAGTACTAAGGAGGAATGGGATTCTAACTAGGTATAGTCTTCCTCCCTTTACAAGCCAAAATGAGGTAGGACGTCCCAGTGATTCACCACCAATCTGATTCAAGAAGACCTACTCACCCCCCCATCGTGTTTTCATTTGTGTGGTTTTAGGAGAGCTCAAAGATCTTGTCTATTCCCATTTCTAATGGCAGTATCGAATTAACGTGTGACTCCACACCGCAGCAGACTGCATAAATATGAGTTCTTATTCTGTAAAACCGATGTTTGGTGTTCAATTGTGGGCCCAGGAAGATGACAGGATATATTTTTTAAAGGGTCAAACAAAAGAATGTTGAGAATACACATGTAGACAGAAGTGCAAGTGTATTTGGAGAAATCTGAAAAGGAAATTAATTCTCAGAGTGGAGATTACGCATTGTATTCATATTGTATTGCCTACATGCTTTGACTGCTCTGCCAGCTAGTCTAAGCAAAGTTGTTCTTTGAATATAGGGTGAATGGCACTGCACTCCAGAGTGGGTGGGGTGGGGTGGGGGAACCTCTGCTTCTCTGGGTGTACCAATAAAGCCTTTTCTTTGCTGTCTAGTATGTATGCAACCATGGATAATAGAATCCTTCAAGCAAACAAGGCATGGTTTTATAGGGCAAGAAATCTTTCCCAAAGCCAGTTAGACAGTGCAATGGTATGAATACAAAAATGCCAGTTGATATTATCTTCTTTCCAACAGTCCTGTCACATTCACATAGGCTAATTCTGAGTCACTTGTTTCCCTCATTGCCCCATTCACCTTCCACTGCTCAAAATATGAAAACCAGACAGTGAGGCACCAGGATAATAATCAGAACTGAACATTTGTGCCTGTTTCTGACTGTTGATATCATTTTGTTCAGATTTGTGCATGTCTAATGTTTACAAATGGATGTTATTCAAGTCAGACCTTGATATCCCTGACTACACTTGATATTCCTGGTATTCCTGCTGCTGAGAGCAATCTGCTGGTGATCCCTGGCTCCAAAGATATCCAGCTGTCCTCAAACAGAGCCAGGGATCACCAGCCCTGGCTCTGACCTGGTGGAACTCTCTGCCAGCTCCCATCAGGGCCCAGCAGGACTTATTGCAATTGCTCAGGGCCTGTAAGGCAGAGATGTTCTGCCAGGCTTTTGGTTGAGGACATCAATGGTTCTCCATCATAGCTGGCACCCTCCTCTTTTCTTCCACCTTGCCCGTGTCAGCCTCCTCCTTAACCTGACAATGAGATGGAAGAACAGTCCAGAACAGGTTTTATAGATGCCATCTGAAGATTGTGAAGTTAGGACTAATTAATTGTTGATTTAAATTTGTATTTTTTATGTTTTAATCCATTGTAAATTGCCCAGAGCCCTGTGATTCAGAAATTCAATAATAATAATAATAATAATAATAATAATAATAATAATAATAATAATAATAATAATAATAATACACATTCCTAATGAAGAATCAGATACAACATTACGTTTGCTCTCTAGCAGCCTTGGGCAAATATAGGATGATCTTGTTATATGACAGTACCCAATATGATATAGTTATTTTTTAAAAAAACAAAATGCACTTGGAAAACAAATGTGTTATGGCATTTGCTTTCTAAAGGATTCCTTACCTCAGTTAAAGCCAGCACTCTAATCTTAAAAGGTTGGAATTAGAATGTGTCCTTTAGAAGAACAGACAAGTGGAGTCATATTTATGAAACCTGGAAAGTCAAAAAGATCCCATTGCAAAACAAAATCAGATCAAATTGTATATCAAATCTGGACAATGACAGGTTTCAAATATAGCTATTAAAGTGATTCAGACTTTCATAAAAACTCTGTTCTTTGAGTGGGCAATAGTTCCCATCAGCCACTGTCAATGAAGTACTGCTGTGGAGAATGTATATTTCATAATGGCATCTAATACCAAAAAATAAAGGATTTACTTTTTGTTATTGCTTTGAACCTAAGTCCTAATGCAAATGGCATGCACTTCAAAGTCTCTAGAAATGAGGGATGTTACTGCATTTCATGAGCACACTGTTTCAATTCAAAATTCCACTTTCTCCTTTTCAGTACAAAACTGCAGATGTACTAATAAAATTCAATACAGCTATTATCATTAAAAATGAAACATGTTTTTTATCAGTTATATATAAAATCTGTTTAAATGGTGTGAAAATGGTCCAAAATGGCTTTAAAATCCTGTTTAAAGAAATACATGAATCAGGAACACAAGCAAGAAAAATGGGAGGGGGGGGTTGGTGGGTTTGGGGCCTGAGGTGGTGGTGGTGGTAGTGTGTAGGCCTCAGGGTCCTAGGGCCTCTCAGGCCTCTTCATGGGTTTTTTTTGTGGGGAGGGTTCTTCTGGTTTGTGGTTTTGTTGCCAGCCTGTTGTTTTGCAGTTTAAAAGTTATATATTTTTTACTGTGCTTGATATCTTATTTCTTGGCTTGTTGGGGCTTTTTGGGGGGGGGGGGGTTGGTTCTAGTGGGTGGGCTGGGCACATTGCACTGGTTCTGCTGCTGGCCTTGCAAACATACCCCCAGAGATTCTCAGATTTGACCTGAGTCCTGTTGGGTTTGGGAACTGACTGCCACAATGGCACTGGTTTTGGGGGGCACATTGCTGTGGTTCTGCTGCTGGCCTTGCAAACATGCCCCCTCACATACTACACCTCACTTACTTTCTAGTGCAGAGATTCTCTGGGAGACACTTATGCCTGCCTTTCCCCCCTTCCATAGGAAACAATGGAGGATTGGGGCCACCCTCTTTGGATGCCCCTAGAATTGGACCCCCTGGTCCAATCTTTTCCAAACTTGGAGGTTCTTTTCGGGAGATGCTCCAGTAGCTCCAGTACAAATTTGGTGCTTCTACCTCAAATCTCCTCCCCCCAGTTCCCTGAATACTTGTTAGAATATTTTTGCCATTGATTACAATGGCCCCATAGGATATAATGGAGCTAAATGTTTTTGGGAATACCGAATATTTTCAGGTACCAACACAATACCGATATTGGTATTTGGGTATATTTGGGAATACCAAAAAAAATTCGGCTTTATTATACCCAAATCCGAAAAAAGCCAATTTTTCCCCCTGCATACCCCTAAGTCATGATTCTGCAGACAGGCTTGCTCAAACACTTCTTTCAGTAAGCTTCCTCGGAGCAGAATTTGCGTAGCTACAAACAATATTCTGTAATTAATCACTGAACATGCACAAGAAATTATAATATACCTTATCAGCCTCCAATCTAATACTCATACTTTACAAATTCTCTTCTTACTCAGTTTTTTGGCTGCATCTTCTCTCTCATAGGCATGAATAGCTCTAAACTCATAATTGCCACACGTAATCCTTATGTTTGAAATCTACTCTTACTATTCAGATTGCCTGCAAGTGAGGTTTCAGTTTTCATATTTAAAGTGACCAGTGCTTTCTAAATTTAAAATCAGCCACCTATATTCACTACTGATACATAGCCTTTCCCATAGATATTGCCAACACACCAAAATATAATTACTGCACATTTTTACATAAGGGAATGCTTATAAGTAACAAATCAAATCTAAATTTTCATTCAAGTTCCGGGTTGCCATAGTATTGAATCTGAAAATCCATCTTGCCTCTTGACATAATAATTCCTGGTGTATATTTCTATCTCTCCTTTCCTTAGCTACATACAGGACAGAATATCTGAAATCCTCTTCCCCATGAACCTTATCAATAAAATGCTGTATCATGGGAGCTTCAAGAATTTTACTGCGTATCTTGGAAAAATACTTCGGGATCTGTAACTTCACCAGTCTAATAGTACTCCCTATATAGATCATAGAACATTTGCAAATTATTATGTACTAGGAGTGAGGCTCATTGTGGGAAGAAAGACAACAAGCTCTAGAAAGAGGCTACAGGTAAGTGTCCTGGCTGTGGCTGGTGGGGTGATGGAGGGAAGGGGAAAATAGAGGGAAGTGAGCCATGTTTATTTCCTTTTGTTTAGCTATAAGGCATGGCTTTCTCAAGTCATTTTGCTGCCCCAAGCGGGTAAAGAAGAACCACATGGTAACAAGTTTGGTTCCCTCCACCCCTGACTTATGTTGATTTGGGGCTATACAGTGGCAGCTAAGGTAGAAAAGCATCTCCTCCTATACCATGTTTTCTGGGTTCCAAGGGTCTGGAAAGCAGTTCCGTAGCCAGGTACAGTTTTGCTAACTCTGGGGTGGGAAATACCTATAGATTTGAGGGGTAGAGCCTGGGGAGAGCAGGGTTTGGAGTGGGGAAGGACTTCAGCAGAGTATACTGCCATGGAGTCTACTGCCCAAGGCAGCCATTTTCTCCAGGAGAACTGATCATGGTCATCTAGAGACCAGTTGTAATAGCTGGAGATTTCCAGGTGCCACCTGGAGGTTGGCTTATGTTGATCTGGGGCTTTGCAGTGGCAGTTAAGGTGGAAAAGCACATCCTCCTATGCCATGTTTTCTGGGTTCCAAGGGTCTGGAAAGCAGTTCTGTAGCCAGTTATAGGGTTGCCAACTCTGGATTGAGAAACACTTGTAGATTTGAGGGCTAGAGCCTGGGGAGGACACAGTTTGGGGTGGGGAGGGACCTCAGTAGGAAATAATGCCAAAGAGTCCACTGCCCAAAGCAGCCATTTTCTCCAGGAGAACAGATCTTGGACATCTGGAGATCTGTTGTAATAGAGATCTCCAAGGGCCACCTGGAGGTTGGCAATATTTAGGGGACGGCCAGGTTTGTTGAAGGACTTCAATGAAGTATACTGCCATAGAGCTCACCTTCCAAAGCAACCATTTTCTCCATGGGGACAGATCTCTGTAGTCTGGAGGTCAATTGTAATTCAGGGAGATGTCCAGGCCTTCCCTTTCCCCCCAATTCCTATTTAATTCCTATCTTATTATAAGGAATATCTCCAAAATCATGTCATTCTGTTTCATTTTTTCCCCTTCAGTTGTGCTGGTGGAAAGGCACTTAGGGGGGAAAGAAAGGCAATTTCTGCCAATTTCCCCCCTCAATTTGCAGACCCCATTTCACTACCATACTTTTCTGAGGTTCCCTTTACTTCCAGGGCAAGAATTTTGCTTTGCTTAGATTACTACAGCAAGAGGAAGGAAGCAAGCAGGTAAGTTCTACTTCATAGCCTTCAGTTTTTTGGTGGTACTTAGCTTACACCCACTTTCAGATGTCTAATCTCCTCAGATCCTAGTTTTTTTTCTAGCTTTTTATCCCCAAGTATAAGAAGAATAATTCAAGCAGGTAAATAAAAGTTCTTGCTAGCTAGAAAAAGGATAACAAAGCATTACCCATCTAATTCCTATGGAATAACTGCTTCTTGATGGAAACCATGTTTTAACTCACTTCGTAATTTACTCCTGTGACTTTCAAACTTAAAACAGACTCCCTTACCAATTCCTTTTGTATAGAAAAAACCAGTTGTCAAAGAGGCATATCCCAAAGTGTTGTTGTCTGTGAACAAAAAAAAATAAATTGGGGGGGCTGTCAAAAATTCAAAAACATAGGTCTAATTTTGATAGTAATGTAAGAAAAGTAGGGGTTATATTTCAGAAGTTTCCAGCTTGAAAATTCAGATATCTTCCAGAGGTACAACTAAGTGCCAGCTTGGATCACCCTCCAGTCTTATCAGCTTTATTTCAATTATCTGACTTCAAAGAAGTTTTTCCAGAACTGATACAGAGCTTCTGTCCTTCTGTTTGGAAAACTGTTAAATAAACATGAATATTATCTTGTTACAGAACATTTTTAATCTCCCATGTCAAAACTCAACAGCATTTCAAAATATGTAGTGCAGTTTTAGAAGCCAAAAACAGCAAAAGGTAAATTACTGCTGACTAATAATACAGTCCTGAACACAATAGATACCCTATTTTGATGGTGCCATGTTGTATCTGTCCTTGACATCAGTATGAGAATTGTAAATAGTCTAAAACTAAGTAGTTTTCAATGGAAATTGAGGATATGTTGTCAAAGGCTTTCATGGCTGGAATTCATTAGTTGTAGATTTTCTGAGCTGTATGACCATGGTCCTGGCACTGTAGTACCTGACGTTTCGCCAGTAACTGTGACTGGCATCCTCAGAGGTATAACACAGAAAGATGGAGTACTGTGTCAATGTGAATACAAAAAAACACAAAAAAACACAACCTACAAACAGTATTCAGACCCACCAGAAAAATAAAACAGATGCTATGATCAGCAAAAGACAGAAGAGACCCCTCACTTCTGAAGGAGGATACCGCATACCCCTGCAGTTACATCGGGGCCACACAATGTAGCACCCAGACAAGAACAAAAGAACATGAAAGATACTGCAGACTTGAAAAATCAGCAGTGGCTGAACATAGCCTAACTCAAACAGGACACAGTATCTTATTCCAAGACACTGAAATGCTGGACCACACATCCAGTTACCATGTCAGATTACACAGGAAAGCCAGAGAAATTCCTAAACATAAACACAATTTCAACAGGAAAGGAGAGAGTTTAAAAATAAATAGGGCATGGTTTCCAGTCCTGAAAAACACAAAATAAGGTTAGAATTTCAATAGCCAATCCATATGCAAAAGAACCTCCTCAGAAAAGCTCCTCCATGTCACAGCCTGGGAAACTCCTACAAGATAATGACTCAGACCTACCCCACCTTCCTGAGTAGATATAAATTACCTGCCTACCATTTTTCTTCTCACATTGACACCATCTTTTTGTGTTATACCTCTGAGGATGCCAGTAATAGCTGCTGGCGAAACGTCAGGTACTACAATGCCAAGACCATGGGCATACAGCCCGGAAAATTTACAACAACTAAAGAAATTGAGGATGTCTAATTTTCTCTGGATGGCAGCGCACAATGGGTAGAGTAATTGTGAGTAGATATGCATAAAAAAAACAGATTGTATCATGCATGTTCACTCTGTGCTTCATATCTGACATAATAAGCCCCTACACACACATACCCTAAAAACTACTGTCTAAAATTACCTATCTGCACCACCCTTGGACTATGTTTTGGGAAGCCAAGAGTCACAAAACCAAGGAGTAATGGGGAAAAAACCCCACAAATTTTGAGACACAGGAACAAATGTTAGATACCAATGAGCAACCATCCTTCCAAACAAAAGGGGGGAACAAACCAGGACAAAACAAATGGTGTATTGCATATTAATTTTTCCCTAAAAAGACCAAGTTTTGAAAAGAAGAAAAGTCCTTCAGGCCTTTAGGCCATTAAAGACCTAACCTGGTAATCATAACCACATTATTGAAAGCAGATCTCACTGATTTCAGTAAATCTTACTTCCATGTAATCTGTTTAAATTCATGGTTTTAAAAGCATAATATATTTTTGCATGGCAGTCACTTTCTCAAACAGACAGGTAATTAACTATGTCAGAGGCAGCTAACTTCTGACAGCCAGATGCTGGGGATTAACGAGAGATAAGTGGCTGTCACCATCATGTTTTGCTCATGAACTCCTTGAATCATTTGGCTGGCTACTGTTGATAGAAAGAATACTAAGCTAGAATGGACACTCCAGTTTAGGAGTGGGAAACAGAAGCAATATATTTCATTTTGGAGGACAAAGAGTTCTCCTCTATTCCACATGGCTGTATTCAGCTATGACATGAAAACATAAAGCTAGAGAGATGTAGCCACTAGAGTGTCAACCCTCAAACTCCTGAGAATTCAGAGAGGAAAGCAGGGTGAGGATAGGCCTTTGTAGGCCTCCAGATATCCTCAAAGCAGGAGGACTTTAACCAGAAAATGTTGCTTTTGGCCAGAAAAGAAAAGCCACTATTACCAAAAGAAAAGGTGCTGAAAAAGTAAAGCTGTTCCCTAGCTTGCTTTCCTTCTGGACTTTTCTACTTTTCCCCTGGGCAAGGGTGGTATCATGGTGGCACCCCACTCCTCAGAGGTGGAAACAGTGGTGTAACCTCTTGTTCATCAGAGCTGCAGGTGGAAACTGAGGTGTGACTTCTTGGTTGCCAGAGCTGCAGGCATTCACCTGTGTCCTGGGAACTTTTTGCTTTTTCAGCAAATAAGCAGTGCATTCTGAGGACTTGCAATGATGAGTTTCAGGCTAGAGTTCAAGGAAAAGTACTCCCCTGTAGCATGATTATGCATGCAAGAATTTGGGGGAATGTCTGTTCCCCCTAAAGAGTGGGACCTATGCAATCTGGTTCTCATGGCATCTCAGCAGCTACTGAGCTTAGCTTCGTTGGCGAACTTAATACTCTAGCTGACACACCAGTTTATGGGCTCCTTTAGCATAATCCATAAATTTTCTCAAAGACATTAAAACAATCACACAAAATAAGATTTTTAAAAATCCAGTAATCCATGCTTCTCCTCACCTCATAACATCAGTTAGGGCCAAACATCATTGAAGTCACCCAGTGGGAGGAGTCTTCTGTTATAAAAATCCATTTGGAAAAGTTCAAACAAGTTCCCCCCCTTAATGAAAGCTTTCTCTCAATAGTAAGAGGTGTTTTTCCAGTGTTGCATGTTCTTCGTGCAGTTACATGTTCTTCATGGAATGCACAACAATTACTTGGTGCTATATCATTGCCATTTCAACATAAGTCATGTATTCTGATGGCAAACTACACAGAGTCAGGGTGTGAAATCCATTTTGTTCAAAGATGGAGGCTGTAACTGGGTCAATCCAGGGCCCAAAAAAGTCCCAGATTAACAGTGTGGAATTGAGAAGATACATTATACAGTTTGGGTATTAGAAGAACAGATGTCTTTGTCCACTATATACTTTCATAAGTACACACACAGAACAAGAGAGAGAGAGCAGTAACAAAAAATATGTACTGATGGTACTCAATAACAACTCCTAATCAAATTAGTATAATGTTTAGCTATTTACTGAAATCTGGTTACTCATGTGTTTTCCCATGTTCTAAAGAGCTGAAATACAGCAGATTGTTTTTGTTTTTGTCTTTCAATTCCTCATTAGAAAGCATTTCACTATGAAGTTTTCATCACATACTTTCACATACTGTTTTACAATAAAGTCTATACCTTACATAAATCAAAATTACAATGTACTACACAAAACTATTATGTGGAGGCTATATAACCATTTGAATAACAATTTCTCCATTTTTCCACTGAATGAAGTATTTCAGAAAGGCAACACTGCCATCTATTGCTAAATAGTAAAGGATTTTTAAATGGATGAGATAAAACTTTGAAGAAGCCAGTTCAAAGCACACCTAAAGAGAACTGATTTAGGATTCAAATAAATTATGTGGTCACTGATGGCTTTTTCTCCAACATAATTCAGAATGACGTATGATATGCGCAGGATAATAAGGATTTATAACCTCAAAAGTTAGCTGAGTTTACAATTCTTACAAATACCACTGGGTAGATCAGAAATTAGTCTGAAAGTGGTTGCTGTAGTTCTGTCTGTAAAGTTAGTCAGATATGAACCTTCATGGACTGCCCCCATACATATATGCTCCAGTATGGAACAGTGGTTTCTTAATGTGATACATATGTAAAGTACATTGAATATTATAGCCAAAATATAGCCAGTTGAAGAACATGTTGACCATCAAACATTCCACATGGTTTCAAAATTGCCAGCAACATCAATAGAGTAATTAACTAGTGGACAAACTGAAAATAGCCAAATCTATTCAACATCTGAATTTTCTAAACCCTTTCTTTTCAGTACAACATAAAGGAGCAGAGTGCATATACAGCCCCTTTAGACACACCCAGAATCCCATTGGAGGGTTTGAATTTCCTGCCAAAATCCCTATTGGTGCATACTAGAAGGTCCAGGATCCTTGGCCCCTATATTCCTGGACCCAAGCTCAGACTGCATGTCACCGGTGCCTGGGGGCAGTCAGCAGACATAACAATGACAAGCTGAAATCCATGCCAAATTCTGGCCAGATCAGGGCTTGAGAGGTGACATTTGGCACTCACATGGTCACCAAAGAAATCTCCGAGTTTTTGGGTGGGGCTTGGGATGGCTTGGAAAATGAAGCCCACCAAGAAACTCTGGCACAAAAATGCTAAACAAGTGTGGGGGTGGTTTTCCAGACTTGGAAACACAAATAGAGACCCTCCAAAGTTTGACAAACACTGCTGCCTGCTAATAACAGAGTTTCCATTTGTTGCAATGAGATTTAAATATATATAAGTGCAGGATGAACATGTGTTCCCTTTGTTGGTGTTGTGGTTTTGGACAGAGAGGGTGTACTCACAACGAGATAAAGAGCTTTGCTGCTGGGCATGGGGGGGAAGATTGCTTAACTAGCTTAGTCAGGGGCCAGAGGGCTTTTATTTTCCTTGGGTTCCTCTGTGTTGTAATGCAGTTTTTGTTTTGTTTGTTTGCTGCAAAGGGTGGAAAAATCAGGACTGAATTCCTCTCATTTCACATAGCATCTTTATTTAGGGGGATTTTCCTGCTGTCTGCTTCCTTGGTGGTTTCCCTTCCTTTCCTCCCCATTTTTTTCAAACCCCCTCCCACCAGTTTGGGTTGCAGTAAGATGAGGGGTTGCTCTCTGGGGATTTTGGGGGGCTGCCCACTGCTCTCCATTAACCCCTCCCCAGCCCACATCACCTTGGGGGTGATCTGTTTTTGTCAGTTTGCCTCTGTTCCTCCTCCACTCACCCTGCCTTGGGGGGACTTGTTCCGGACCAGTGTAACTGAGGTGACCACTGTACTGTACACTAGCTCTCCATTAGAACCCCCCCACACTGATCCACTTCTCCTTGGGGGTGATCTATCTTTGTCAGCCTGCCTGCTTTCCTCCTTCACCCACCCTGCCTTGGGGGGCCCGTTCCAGACCATGGCTCATGCCCTTAGCACTTGTGTGGGAGGATGGCCACCTCTGCCAGGTGGGATTGGGATTGGCCCACAGCCAACCCAAACAACATCATCCTCACTGAGAAGAACCCTAGTTTCCTCCTGGAATAACATCCTCCTCATAGCACTACCTCATAGTATTTGTCGGATGTGACTCGTCATCATCGCATCATTTGTTCAGGCTAATTTAGGGGACTTTTAGTGATCCCAGGCACTGAAAGTAGTCTGTGTAAATTGCCCCATGTAACCTGTGCCTGGCAGGCAGGTCCTTTCTAAAAATGGTACACTGGCAGCTGGTTGCAGTCACTGAGACAGCAAGTGCTGTTGTTGGAGTTCTCTTTTGGCAGGGTACACCATGGTTGAGTGGCCACAGGGCGGGAATTCAGTGGCCCTGTGCCCAGTACACAACGCCTTCTGAGCTGAGTGTGAAGGCTGCAACCATGCCAGTAGTGCATGTGAGAGGGAGGGGTTGGCCAGGGCACACTGAATAAAGGGGGGCCCTTTCAGACAAAGAGAAGAGCCATCACACACTGAAGTGAGCAATGGGTGAGTCACATAATGGCTTGAAGCCCAGTGCCCACCCAGTAAAACAAATACCCAAATCCGACCCATTCCACAGCCACCTTTGAGAAAATGGATTGCAACAGGAAGGGGTAGCTCCAGATTGAACCAACAACAAAAACACATCCCAGACCAGGTTTTCCCAGTTTGTGCCCATCCCTAGATTCTATGGCAGTGAGATTCAGTGGAAACCCTTTTACTCAATAGTTTCCAAAGTAAATATTACAAAAGAAATCTACTTCCATCCTGTGCCTGAAAGAGAAAATGGCTGCATGCAACAATAAAACTAAATGACCAATTTATTTTCCACTCTGTCCTTCGCCCCGCCCCACCTCACTTACATTTTGTATTAAGGAGAAACAAATATTGCATTCCAATTCACCTATGCATTTATAGAATTTTTAGGGGTAGCTGGGTAAGAGGTTTAGAAAGCTACAGGTAGGAGAATGAACACTTTAGAAGTTATGAGGCTTGTGAGAATTGAAGGTCTAAGGCAAGCATAAAAGCAACTAGAGAAGAAAATGAAGAAGAAACACCAGGCTCACAGAGGGAGATCTGCCTCTTTATAGGAGCAAGGTATCTGGGGACAATGCTGAGTTTTGCAGGACTAATATGTAGAAATAAAAGCTGTAAAACAAGTCTCCAGTACATAATACAAATATAACATAGTTGTTGTTGTTGTTTTCCAGGCAGGGTAATTAAATGTACGCTGATTCACAATCCAGTAGGAAGACAGGAAGGAGGGTGTGAGTAACAAAAAGCACAGGAACAAGACTGGGGAACAAGGAGGTGCAGGATCAAGGAACAAAAAGAAAGAGACCCAGTGTGGTGTAGAGTAGTGGCCACAGTGCTGGCTAAGGATCTGGGAGACCCATGCAAATGGAGGGGTGGAGTATAGCAAGGAGTTACTGATGCTGCACATGTGCAAGAGCCCACAGAGTCTCCAAAATGCTGCTTTGGAAGCACTATAATAATACTAAATAAATCCAATCACACATAGGTGTGACTCACACCTACAAACTGACATTTGTTGACAGTAAAGAATTTCTATAAAATACCTGTCTTATAAAACTTTCTGTCTGGTCATAAAGATCATCACATTCAACAGTCTAGTCCTCTTCTGGCAGTCAGCTGCATAGCAACAGCATATAGGGCCATGGCTTAGTGGTAGAGGAAGTCCCAAGTGTAATTGATGTCGTCTTTGTCTAAAAAGATCAGGCAGAAAGTGATATAAAAGAACACCACCTGAGATCCTGATGGTCAGTCTGTAGTGCTGACCCTGATAGGCCAATAACCTGATTCAGCATAAGGCAGCTTTGTGTGTGTTCTGTAATAGCCTATTCACTTTATTGGTACATGTACCAAGAAATGTGGGAAGCCTGGGCTATAAACAAAAAGCTAGGCAATTACGTGCTTTATTCTCTCCTAATTTGGACTGAGTGTGAATTATCTGAAAAATCGCTATGCTAGTAAACGAAATTAAGTTAATACATTTATGTAATAGGTCTCAAATAATATTTATAAGACTTGGTTTTTAAGAGTAGATTTCTATGCAAGATACCGTAGCTCAGTGACTGCATAACAAAAGCTAAGATTTTTCATAGTGTGTCAATATAATTGTATTTCATTTACGATAAAGTTAAAGAGGTAGACAGATGATGCTTTTTTCTGATAATAGCATTGTATTAAAATGAATTAAGAACTGAAACTGTATGTTTGGAGAGATTAACATTTTAGAACATTCTGTCCTGGTGATGATGGTGGTGGTAGGTGCTGTCAAGTCACAGCCAATTTATGGCAACCTTGCACGGTTTTCAAGGCAAGGGATGTTTAGAAGTGGTTTGCCATTGCCTGCCTCTGCATTGCAACTCTAGACTTCCATCCAGGTGGTCTTCCATCCAAATACTAACCAGGGCTGATCCTAGTCAGCTTCTGACATATGACAAGATCTGGCTAGCCTCGGCTATCCAGGTCAGGGCTTCTATTCTAGGTAATTTTAATAAATTGTTTATCCTTTGTCTCCAGAATTGTTTCATACCTCCATTAGAAATAGTTTAATAAATAATTCAACGAGATTTATCATATGTAATGAATGTCAACAGAGTGCTAATGCTATGGTGTGTACCTGCAAATTAATATTTGGTCAAGAAGCAGTATTTAATCATCTATATTTTTTTTATTCAAAAATCCTAACTTACATTTTAGAGTCTGAATTTCTTCTATAAAATAGCACATTCTCTCTCACTCCTTCTCCACCATATTTATGCAAACTTGTTTTGAGAAACCATTTCCAGGAGCATGCCATTTCCAGTTGGGTCACACAAGTACAAAGTAAATGAGAAGGACTCATGAAGATTCATCACCATCAGTATATGCATGAGGTTATAATACAGAAACCCTGGGAAAACCTAGCTGTTTGTTACCTATTCTTATGCAATTGATCATTTCAACTCTCTTGTGAAAATTTCCTGATGACTTCAAGTAATGTTTGTTATTTTCCATAGGAGTAGAAATTAGATTAAATTGACAAAAATATAATGTTTCTATGGTGCTATTGAACAAACATAGCATTTGTATGATTCATGTAGCTTTGCCCTCTAACCCTACATTCTGCCCACCTATTTCCCCTGGGACTTAATCTAACATTCCAGCTCCACACTCAAATGAGCCCCTGTGTCTTTCCAAATAATTCTTTCTTCTCCCAATCCAATTTCTTCATCAGAATAATTCTAGTTCAAGATATGGTACAAAACATGCTTTGCTCTGGACCAGAACTTATTGAGCTCCTGTGGCCTTTTAAACCTTATGAGCATTTATATAAGAAACATATTTCAGGCCCATGTACATTGTGAGAAAGTATCAGACCATAAAACTGAGACATTATTATCTACAGAAAACTTACTGTAGGCAGATTTTGAGTTTACTGGCAGGATTCTCAGTTCTAAGGCATCTGGCTTTGCAAATGGAAGGATACAAAAAAGGGAGTTGCCAATATAACTAAAAAGAAAAAAAAATCTATAGAATATAGTGATTATTTTTTCTATAAAACATGTGGCAAAGGCCTGGTACACAATGGGGATGATATAGGTGTTTTATTAAGTCACACATTTCAAATGACCTACATAAGCCACTCTTGGCATTAGCACAAGCAAACAATGAGTTCATCTCAAACTAATGCCAATACACCTTCGGTGTTCCATCAAAGCTTCTACCTACATCACATATTCTAAGTTGTATGATGGGCTCATGCTGGGTCCTTAAGCACTAAGATTTAAGCACTTCTAAATTAGAAAGTGCAGCCATTTTAATCTAAACAGTAGAGGCCAGAAAGAGTTCTTGAGAGTTGGGTATTATTTTATTCATCATTGTAACTGTATCTTAAAATCCCACATGTTATGAAGAAAAACACGGGATTCAGGAACTACTTAATGACAAAAGAAAAATAAAATTCAAAATTGCTGTCCTCAGTTACAAGAATGAGAAACCTGACCCAGCTGCAACCTCAAAGCATTGAAAATACCTCTGAAGGCAATATAAAACAAAGACATGTGAAAGTAAAGCATGTTTAGATGACCTCAAGACTGTTTAGTTACCGTTTGGTGGGATAACTACTAAGGATACTTCTTAAACTGTTAAAGGATTTAATCATTAATGAATCTTCAGCACGATGGCTTGTAAATGACTTCTGGTATTTACTATAAAGACCCCTTTTGCATTTACTACCTCCTGCTACAAGGTATCATGCAACTATTAGGATTTCCCACTCCCGTTTCTTTCACCAAACACTTCAAATCACTGACTAAAGCCTTCCAGACTTAGAATGGGATCCAAACAGCTACTTTATAAATACCTAAGGGCTTGCAAACACACAATGAGATTTTAAAGGGATTTTTTTTCTTTGAACCTCAAATGCCTTTTTATAAATAGTTTCTGAAAAAAACCCTCAGGGCCTCTGCAGTCATGACATTTTACACATGTACCCTTCAAGTACTTGTAAGTATTGTGCCTGTTTGGTTAAACCTTAGAACCACCACCACTGACTGTACACACATCATTTGGGAGCTGAAAGGTGGAAGTGCCACCACCATTGCCTGTGTCTCCTCCTCGGTCCTTAGCTAGCATCCCATAGGCCCCTTCAATTTCTACCTGCTGGTTCTTCCCTTTTTCCCTGATTGGGGAAGAAAGGCTAGGGGGTATGTCTGCCCTTTCCTACTGGGAAAAGCTTGCATTAATCCCTCCCCCATATTGTAGAGGAAATTCCCCTTCTTGACATGAAAGATGCTCCCCTCCACACCTGCCTCAGATCCAACATGGACTCCAGGAGATTTCTCCTGTCATATTCTCCTTATCATCTTCCCTTCCTAGCCTCCCTAAGTAAGCAGCCCAGGCCCTTAAGACCACTAAGAACAGCAGGGAAAGCAAATGATAGAGGATGGTAGCAAAAGAGGAACCCATGTTCAATGAAGGATGCTCTTGGATCCTAAAATTCAATGGTGGGAACTGCAGGCTAATAAACTTAAGCTTCATCCTGACAAGATGGAAGGGCTCCTGCTAGGTGGTTGTCTGATCCAGAATTTAAGGTGTCCTCCATTCTGGGTGGAACTGCACTCCCCTTGAAGGAACAGGTCCATAGTCTACGGGTGCTCTGGGACCCAGACTTACTGCTGGATAAGCAGGTTGTAACTGTGGCCAAGGGTGCCTTTTGCCAGCTTTGATTGGTTAGACCAGCTGAAGGCCTTTCCTGTACAGAAAGATTTGGTCACTGTAGTGTATGGCCTGGTTACATTTAGATTAGGTTAGTGCAATGTACTCTGTGTGTGGCTGCCCTTAAAAAGTGTTCAGAAACTTCAGCTGGTACACAATGCTGCAGCCAGGATGTTGACTGGAGTGGGTCATATGGACCATATCACTACAGTCTTGGCCTACCTTCACTGGTTTCCCATTTCTTTCTGGGCACAATTCAAGGTGCTGGTAATTAATAATTAACATGGCATTTTGTGTAGAATAGCCAGGAGATCCTAAGATAGTCTGGAAGCAAGAAATTCTAGCTCTTTTAGTGTTATGCACCACTAGGTGGTAAACTAGACTTGTTTGTAAGGCAAGAGATGTTTCAGAGGTGGCTTGTCATTGCCTGCCTCTACATCCTGACCCTGGTATTCCTTGGAGGTTGCCCTTCCAAATACTAGCCATGGCTGACCCTGCTTAGCTTCCAAGATCTGATGGGATCGGGCTAGCCTGGGCTATCCGGGTCAGGGTAAGGTGTTGGTCTTGACCTTCAAAGCTCAATATAGTTTGGAAGTAACATATGTGAAGGACTGCCTAACCCTTATAAACCTGCCCAACCATTATGGTCATCTTCCGAGGACTTGCTTCTGGTGCTCTTGAGTTTTGAGATTGGGGGGGGGGGGGGATCTAGGAGAAAGCCTTTTTAGTCATGGCACCAAGGCTCTGGAACTCTCTCTGCAGGGAGATATACCCCCCTCTGTAGCCATCTTCCACCAGCAAGTGAAGACTTTTTTGTTTCATTTGGCATTCTGTTTTATATGTACTATATATATATATATATATATATATATATATATATATATATATATATATATAGTATATATAAAAAACATTGGTTAGGAAGGCGGGATCACTGAGAGAATGCCAAATGAAACAAAAACGTCTTCACTTGCTGGTGGAAGATGGCTACATAAAATACATATATATATGTATTTTAACTCTGTTTTTAACTCTTTTTTTGTAAAAAAAATTTATTGCTTTTTTAATCTGTACTACATACTACATGCTAAATCTACGCTTATTTATCTTATACAGAGAATACAGTTTGTAATGTTACAAATTCAGAGTATTATTATATTGAAAAGCAAAGTTAAATCTTGGTATCATCTGTTATATCTATTTTGTTGTTTAGATTAATATTAAAAGCTAGATAACTGGATTACATACAGATAGAAGTATCTAAAAATTAGGTTTAAATCATTATCTGACATAGTGCGTCACAATATTAAAAAACAGTTCAACATTATTTTTTCTTTGGTCCTCTTCTTTTCTTCTTTCTTTCTTCCTGAGGCCTAGGAGCCAAAGCCCCTTTTTCAGAATCCAACTGTTCTTCAATTTTTCTGCTTTCAGAGCCATTAAATCCATACATACTTTCCTGCGATCCCAGTGAATCGTCTGACCCCATCTCTGCTTTTTTCTTCTTGCGCTTTCCCAAAGAAATTTCTGCCTTTTCGATAGAGTCAATTTTATATTTCTTGGCTTTATAACTGAAGATCAGTCCCTCTGGAATGTCCCAATAATAGGAAATAGACTCCAATTTAATCTCTTCTTCTTGAATTTTCAAAGCTGTTCTGTTCATAGCTTTTAACACCAAAATCTCTTGTTGATCTTCTGGAGAACCTCATTGCAATTTCACCTGGCAGGTTTTTCTTCTTTACAAATTCTGGATAAGTCCAGTGGACTAAATCCATATCGCTTTGTGTTTTCTCCGCTTTCAAACCTGTCACTGGTGCCAATGCATCGCTTAGCAGCTGTTTGATGTTCTCTCCTTTTTGTTCGGAAACGTTCTGAAATCTCATGCAGAAGTTTGAACAGTCCATTTGAGGTTTTAAATTGCTGGCTCCTTGCAGAGCTTTTTCAGTTTCTATTTTTTGCCCTCTGGAGTCATTTTTTTCAACTACTCTTTTGACTTCCAAGAGTTCCCGAGACTCAGTCATTTCTTTCTGGATAGAATCTATTTTAGCATTGATAGTAGCCATCTGGTCCACTAGAGGCCGCAGCATAGCTGACAACACTGTCTTCAGCTCTGCGATGTTGCCCTTTGCTCTCGGAACTGAACTTCCAGTTTTGGGGGAGGATTTTCTCCCCGCCATTCTTGCTTGCTTTCTCAGTTGTTTATAGTTAGATAAGGAGTCCTGAAGAAAACAATGGCTTTTTGTCGCACTAATGTCTTTGCAAAGCTCTCTTTTTGTCTGCACGATCCTGCCCTCCAGCACTCAGATTACGCTCCGTAATCACAACAAAGCTGTGGGAAAGTCTCGCGCCGTAAGTTACATTGAGGGGGAAGGGGGGGGTTGTCCCTCCAACCCTTCCCTGCCGCTTTTACTATTTGAGACTCACAGTTTTGCCATTGCGTATCTGGAATTGTGTTGCTTTTCTGCCTTGTATTCTCTGCTGCTTCTCGGCTGCGCTTTTGTAGCCATACGGCTTCTGTGGCGAGCAGAACCTACAGGGGTAAAAAGGAGCCTCAATCCTGCAGTCGCCACCACTAGGAGAGGCTACCTTCAAGCACCCCAGGCAGAGCCCCTTCACTAGGGTCTCTGAGGGTCCGGACCTGTCCAGGACCCATTCTAACCCACCGAGAGGGGATCGCTTCTCCCACAGATGCAGAAAGAAGCGTTTTCCATTATGCGCATACTTTACCGGAAGTCTGTTTTTAACTCTTTTTTGAAGTTATTTTAATGAGGTATGTTTGGGAGAAGGGCTTGATTGAATGGTTTTATAATGTATTTTATCATGTATATTTTAAATTGTTAATCACCTGGTGGCCCTTGTAAGGGCAAAAAGGTGGGGTATAAAATTTGTAAATAAATAAATAATAAATAAATGGACTGGTCTAACCAAATGGACCCAACCAACGTACACATGCTTGTATAAAATGTCATGTTTGTTTAGGCTGCCATTCCAAAGGATATTGCCATGTGGTATGAATATCTGCTGTTCAAGGGATTCCAGCTCAAAGTCCCTTTGGACAAATAGGACTGGTTGAATAGTTCTTTGGATTCCAGTTCATAGGAATTGCAGCAAACAATTCCTGAACTGTTCAGTAGCTGACTCTGCTACATCACAATGTTTGTTAATAATAATGCAAAACAGGAATCAACTACATAATCCGAACATGCATATATAAGTTTTGGCCCTGTTCTGATATTATTACTAGCACATGTCTTTCCAGAGACATCAGAGGCAGGTCTGATGTACTGGGTGGCTGTTGTGTACTGCATATATCCATAGGCCTGAGTATCAACAACCAGCTGCATATCACCTACAGAGGCACATGCATGTACAAGTGAAAACTTTTCAGCTTTTCTCTTTAAAATCCATGTAAGTCAGTATATGTAGACAAGCAGGGATTTAAAAGGTGACCCCCCCCCCCGGAACTCCTGTTCAAATGTATTAAAATAAACCCGTATGCCGTATCAGTGTTAATTGTCTGCCTTTGTTTAAAAAAAAATCTGGAATTGCATTTACACTTATAATCACATGCCAGTTTTGCAACCGCTAGAAAATCTTCTGTTTTGTTTTGTTTCTAGGTAACTGCTGCATTAAAAACATAGACAATCAAAAATTGTAAATCTTTTCCCATAGACTATATAGGCATAAGTCCAGAAAATTGCAATTGTTGCATTTTGTTATAGTCCTGATGTAATAAAAAGCATGAAACACAGTGTCAAATAAATGACTTCATTAATTTTTTTCAGCTTCTACCAAAGATTTATGTTTCATGTGAAATAAGTTTACTTACCACTGTTTTTTAAACAGGATATTTCCTTTGCTTTTTTTCATGATAGTTAAGTATTAATTTTTGTGATTTCAGATAATCTTCATTCTTGTAGATTCACATGGATAAACTAATTGGAAAATATTTATTGACATGCAGTAGTAGCAGAAGCTAACAAAGCCCGCTTGGAATATACGAGTCAGCATTTACTATGTGTTTTTTTCTTCCACATTACATAAGACAGGACTATAGACAGTCAATCAGCAGTACAATATGTCAAACCTCATATGTAAAATCAATAGCTTTGCCTTTTTTAAGGACATGACAAATCTCTTTAAGATGGTGCACAGGAATTCCTTTTTCTCTTCTGGAAGGTTGGAAATGAATCGAACCTCCACTTCGTGTTTTAACAGTCTTTTAATTTTTGCCTCCCTGGGCAGAGAACAGGCAACGTAGGAGAGAAAGTTTGTGCAGTTGCTTGCCAGATACACCTCCACTCACCTTCGTTCACATGCTAATGGATCTAGCAGGAGAGATAAGGGATGGAGTAAAGTCTCCCCTGTCTTCAAGCAGGGAACATAGATTTGGAGGACTTTAGGCTAGAACGGATCCAGGGATAATCTCCAGGAAGGACCCATGGGAAACACTTCTTTGACCTGACCTGGCCAGGACAGTGGGAGGGGAAACAATTATGATAAAACTCAGGGGAGCGAGGAGGAAGTCCTTGGGTGCTGAGGACATGATCAAACACAGACCTGGGAAGGCAGCCATTTTGACTATGTGCTCACCCAGAGACCTACAGACAGCTGCAAGGTAATGGCAACTCTTTAGAGATTTATAATGTCCTAAGCTTAAAGAGCTTGTCCTATTGTAACATTTTATAGGGCATGTATAGTGAGAAGGAAAGAGGATTTTTACCCATTTCTTTTGTTTCCCTTGCTCAAATCTGGTGTTGTGCTAAAAGTATGCTTGTAAACATTTTCTCTTTAACAAATACTTTATAATTTTGGATGCTGGGAGTGGTTCTCTATATGACACAGACTGCCACCATCTCAGACACACTATTTTAAAAGGAATGCCAGGGGGAAGGAAGGCAATTGGCAAGTGGCTATTTCTCCCAGGGTGCACAATGCAGTAATCTGTCCTCATGGGGACCAGGTGTGGGGCAGCAGAAGACACAGAGGCAAGGCCTCAGGTCTTGGAAAGAAAACTGGGAGTCTTTACCCTCCCGGTGGGCAATTCCTTACAAAGATCAGGTGGTGGTGGCGGGCTACTGGAGAGAAGGAAAAGCCCCTCCAGGTGCTGAGAAATCCTTAGGAAGGAAGGCTGGTATAGAGCCTGCAGGCCAGAGCAGACACATTCTGCTACAGATGGCAAAAATTCTATTTGGTTGTGATTCCATCTCGTCCTGCATCTATTCTCCCATCCCGCTATTAGTTCATTAGTTCCCCTTCTGTCACACACTGTTATATGACCCCTTTACCCTCCCAACTGTGACATCTTAGGTACTATCTGGTTAATCAATTAATATCAACAACCTATTCCACAGCTATTTACAGTCCCTTTTGGCAGCCAGCCATATTTGGTCACCATTTTCCTCTGTTGTTGACATCTAGCTAGAAGACTGATACGTTATTCCTAATGGGATGGAAAGTGGTTTGAGAATACACTTATTGCATCCAAGATATCTGCTTTCAGGAGAGAATATGTATGTTCAGACCATTTCCACCATACCTACTGTGAAGACAGATACATATCCTTTATGTAAGGGCAGCTAGAGAACATAAGTATAAAGATTGAATTGATCTTATGTCACATTCATATCCATCACCATATCCATCATCCCATATCCATTATGACAGGTAAGCTGTTAACACTTTATTTCAAAATTTGTCACATCCTCAGCCTATTAATAAGATTCCACTGGTGAGAATTTATGTATCATGAAACCCCTCTATCGTGTATCCAAAAATAACTGTCTGTGGAGCAACATATTAAAGGAAGAGTTGTACTGAGCACATTGGTTCCCCCTTCTCTCACAATTGAGTGCACTGACTTCAACTCTGCCGGTATTTGTCTGTTCTAACCTGGGTGTGTGTGCAATAGCTCATATACACATAGGCTACATTCCTGTGATCAGTTTCATTTTAAAAGTAGCATTGTGATCATGGAAAGGGGGGTAATGCATGTAGCATGTGCTCTTATGGACTTTAATGTTCATAAGTCTGAACTTCGGGATGTTATGCAGAACTAGCACTTTTTATATCATGCCTCCACCAACTCAGACATTTCCATGTACACAGATTCTATGGTATAATCTCATGCACGACCTGAATTCACCAAGGGTCCTGACTGTGTTGGTCTTCATTGTTCCCCTTTGTAAATAAAAGGTGTGTCATAAAACTTCCAGGATCACAATATTCTCCAAAGCTGCCTATTGCAAGACGAGAATGGTAGTGGATAGACAAGCTGTCTTTCAGAAAATCCTGTCAATTGTTATTGATCTTCTCATTGAGAGATACCTGATAAATATTTGAGGGACCCAAAAGTTCTTGGAAGCTAGAACATAGTTAGGAAAGCCGACAGTCATGCATACTTCCTCCTACCCTGGCCCCAAGCCTTGTTCCTGGATACCTGGGGCACCAGATGGCTCAGCAACCCCACAGTCACACTTGTTAATGGCCCAGTGACATGATCTCCACTGAGTTAGAAGCCTGCGGAGGGGGAGGGTAGGTATGATAAAGGGAGCCAGGGAGGATGGGAGCGGCAGGGGGAGTTGTCACACACACATCCTGTCCAGGGATGGACCATCACCAGGACCTCTCACACCCATCAGACAAAACCTCAATGCCATAGCCGCCTACTACCACAAGTGGTATCACTGCATACATGAAGGCCCTCCTCTAGTTCCTGCCATGGTGCCCACCCTCTTATCCCATGCCTGTCCTTTTATCTCAAGACTGATAAGTTTACTCAGGAGTCTTTGGTGAGGTACCTTGTCAAAAGCCTTTTGAAAGTCCAGGTGTATAATGTCTACTAGGTCACTATTGTCTGCACGCTTGTTTAGTTTCTCAAAGAATTCAAAAAGGTTGATGAGGCAGGACTTCCACTTGCAGAAGCTATGCTGATTTTCCCTCAGCAGGCTTTGCTCCTCCATGTGGCTAATTCTATTTTTAGTTACAATTTATACTACTTTGCATGGGACAGACATTAGGACTGAAATTTTCTGATTCCCCTCTGGACCCCTTTTTAGAAATAGTGTAACATATGCTACTTTCCAGTTTCCAATCTGGTACAGCAGCTGAATTTAGTGAAAGGTTACATAACAGGCTGGTAGATCAATTATGTCACGTTGGAGTCCCCTAAGAACTCTCAGGTATATGCTAACAGGATCTGGAGACTTATTGGTTTTTAATTTCCTCAACAGGTCTAGAACTTCATCTCTCATCACCTCAGTTTGACTCAGTTCTTCAGACTCCCTTCTTAAAAATAGTAGCTGTGGCATGGGTACATGCCCCACACTGTCCACAATGAGCACAGAAGCAAACAGTTAATTGAGCTTCTCTTCCATCTCCCCATATAACTTTTTTTTATCATCCAAAGGGCCAACTGCTTCTCTGGGTGGCTTCCTGCTTATTTCCTATTTATTGCTTGTCTTGATTGCCCCTCAAAATCTCTTTTTGCATGCCTTATTATTGACTTACATTTCTTCTGGAGAGATTGTGGTCCCTTCTGTTCAATTCCTTGGGGCAGACCTTCTACTTTTAAAAAGAAGCCTCTTTACTTTTTATACCTTCCTTGACTTGTATTGTTAATCATCCAGGCATTCTTTTAGATTTGGCAGTGCCTTTCCTAACCTGTGGAATGCATTCTATCTCAGCTTCAATTAGTGTGGTTTTAAATAGCTTCCAAGCATCCTCTAAGGATTTGACTCTCTTGTGTTTCCCCTTCAGCTTTCTTTTTACTATTCCCCTCATTTTTGTAAAGTTCTCTCATTTGAAATAAAATGTTACTGTTTGGGGCTTTAGGGGTTACTTGCTGTTGACCTGAATGCTGAACTTAATAGCAATTGTGGTCACCATTCCCAACTGGTGCAACAAGCTCTTCATCTCTCATCAGGTTTTGAGACCCACTTTGAGACTCAAGGTCACTACCCTTTTGGTTGGCTCTGTGACCAACTGTTCCAATGCACAGTCATTTATGATATCTAGGAATCTCATTTCTACAGCATGACTTGAACATATGTGTGACAGACAAGCTATGTTCCTCCTCTCTCCAAGAGCAACCAGTGAGAGCTGACGGAATGTTGAGAGATGGGGACTGAGAAAACAGCTGTTCAAAATAACATGTGTTAGCCACAAAAAAGTTGGCAGCTTAGAATTTGAGGGGGGCGGAGGATGTCTAACAGAGTAGAACTGTGCAGCAGGGCTGCTTAGAGCAGGCTGAAAGTAGTCAATTTGTAACCAAAGAATCTCAGGTGCAGGAATAGGATCTCAATTCAAAAGTTCAATGGAAGTGAAATGTTATTCCTTAGATGAATTTACTCAGTGTTATGTTCATATCATAAATAAAAGTGTTCGTGTTTTGTTTAATCCTAAGAGCTGTGTGTCTAAGGGAAAGTAGCACACATGCACACAATTTAATATCTCATTCTATACATATGCTCTAGGATATGAATAAATTGTGGTAGCATGTGAAGGGAACAGTGTTTGAGCCCCAACCCCAATAACTCTGTGTGAGTGAGGGTTTGTTATTAAAGGGACTACCCTGTCTGTAGATGTCTTTGGGAATGAGAGATAAAAGAGACAAGAAGGGTAGCTTGTGATGTCCTGACCACATATAACCCATAACCTGAGAGAGAAGTTTAAGAGGGTGGTAGGCACTCTCTGTGAGTGGAAAGGAGTATTACAACATGTTTACCCAGTCAATGTGATGGTAGTTAAGTCTCCCAGTATCATAACATTAGCTGCTTTTAGTTACCTCCCTTATTCCCTTCTCCATCTCAAGAACAGCCTCAAGGGTTTGACCAGGTAGGCGATAGTACACCCCCACTTTTAAGTAACCCTTAGAGCCCAATATTCCCACTCATATCACTTCTGTTGGGAAGTTAATTCCCCTGATATTTTCTAATATTGAATTCTATGCCCTCTTTGATGTGCAATGCAAAACCTCCCCTTCCTGTCCTTTGTGTACAGCTTATACTGAAGAATGACTGTATATGATAGATTTCCTATATCTAAATTGTCATTGAACACCAAGCACTCCAGCTCCCCCATTTTGGCTTGGAGACTTCTAGCACTGGCATTTAGACCTACAATGTGTTTCCCTCTCCAGCAACCCTCGCCTCCCTCAGCCCCTTAGTTGCTACACATGGCCCTCATTTGCCATCCTACCCTCACCCCCAAGTTCTATTATTCTCCTATCAATATTACCCTGAGTGTTTACACAATCATCCTTTTGGACTGACTTGTCCCAAACAGGAGGCCCTCCCGCTTCTGTCGGTTTCTCCCTCTCCCTGGCATTAGTTCAAAAGCTGCTGGTTTTCTACCTTCATAACTAGTTAGCTGTTTAAGGATATCTTAGAGTGAAATAGGGTGTTTATCTAAACTTGGGTGAATTTCCATAACAGGAAAGATACAGCAGCATACCACCCACCTAGCTGATGCCTGTATGCAGGGGTCATTTTGTAGAAAAAGAGGTGCAGGAGCTCATTAGCATAACTCATTTGCATATGCCATACCCCCTAACATACCGGAAGTGTGTCAGAAGGCAACACCCACCCCTCAGGCTCCACTCCACAGGTGAGTGAAACTGACCTGCTCTTCCTCCATTCCCTTCCCCATCCAATACTTTGTGCAATAAAAATAAGCGTAAAGAACACACCCTCATTCTCTTCCTGCTCCCTTGAAACCACCAGGTTTCAAGTAGATTTGAGATACCCAGGACATGGGCACCGCCCATCCCTTTCCCTTCCCCTCCCCACAACAAGTCACCCTGTGAAGTAGGTGGGGCTGCGAGAGGTCTTTTGAGAACTGCTCATGAGAGAACAGCTCTGAGAGAACTTGTGACTGGCCCAAGGTCACACCAGCAGCTGCATGTGGAGGAGTGGGGAATCAAACCCAGTTCTCCCAGATTAGAGTCCAACTCCTGACCACTACACCAAACTGATAAGGTGGAAGCTGCTGAAGGGTTGGTGAAATTTCTCCAGTACTTATGTGCTATGTGCCCAGATAAAAAATGGTATACTTAGAAAATTTATATGCCACCTTGAGCAAGTCTCTGGAAAAGCAGCACACAGTCATAAAAGGAACAATGATAACATTATCAATATTAAAACAAAACATTAAAAACAATAAAGACCCTAGCAGGGCTTTCCCCGGGGCGCTGCACCTCTGCACTGCTTGAGGAAGCCGAGGAGGGGGCGGGGCTTGGTCATGTGCCCGCCCCCTGGGCTCCTCACTCCCGGAGCTGCGCTCCTGTGCACTCCTGCTCCAACGGACCCCTGGAAATAAGAGTTCTTACTTGCTAATATCTGCACAGCAAGCTGCTGTTATTACAGGCATAAGAGAGTTACCCCTTCTCAGGTAACACAGGTTAGAGTGGTTGTCTCCTGCTCCCCTTTAACCTCTCGCTCAACTCCCCAGTTAGAAGCCTTGTTCAAAGCACCATGAGCAAGCCCCAGAAAGATCCTGTGGGCTTTTTTCAGGGTCACCCTGCTAATGAGCTTATGAGCTGTGCTTTACAGCTAAGTGCTGTGGCCCCACCCCCAGGAATTAGAAAATAGGCAGCTGACTCATCCCACTCAAGCAGAAGCCCTTCCCAGCAGAACCATGTGCCTCTAGGGCACTCACCAAAAGCTGTGTTTAACAGCTGAGAGCTGTGACTTCACCCCCACAAGTCAGACAATAGCCAATGGTTCTAACTGCCTCCCTCTCCTCTCCTCTCCCCACACACACCAGCCAAGCACCAGCCAGGTGTCCCTTGGATGGTGCTTCCTACTGCAGCCTCCCCCCTGCTAGGGGTCCATCTCATCCACCTCCTGCCTGGACTGTACATTTGGGTGGTACAGTAATCCCAGAAAAAGCTGGATGCTAGGTGATATTAAGCTCACATTAAGACTCTGCAGTTCTCTGACAGTACCTACCTGGATTGCTACTGCCTAGACTAGGCAGGCATGCAAGTCCTGTGTGAGGAACTTGGACCAGCATTCCAGGGCCAGGGGTCAGACCTGCATGCCATCCCTGTCCTGCAGAAGGTGCTGATCTCTTGCCAATTTCTAGCCACGGGCTCCTTTCAGTGGGTCAGGGCAGAGGTCCTGGAGGTGCTGCCTTCTTGGCTTCCTGGATGCCATGCTGGGCCACCTCCAGGAGCCCACTGGATTTATTGGGAGCCAAGAATGCCCATTCACTAGCATTAGCCCACTGCAATATATTACAGCACGCAAAAGTTGCAATGAAAATGTGGAATGGTTTCGAATGAAAACCTCGGGTCTGAGATCACTGCTCTGTGACTGGAATGACAGCCCCCAGAATGGAATGATATACCTTGGAGTAATATGAGTGTTCCTTAAGTGAAACAACGGCCCCCAGAATGTAGTGACAGTCCCTAGAACCATATAAACTGCTCTGTGACTGGAATGACAGCCCCCAAAGCACTGATTCCAGTCCTAGATGCCTTCATTCCACACTGTGGGCTGTCATTTCAGTTGCAGAACATTCATGCTACTCCAAGGTGGCAGTCATTTCCTGGCTGTCACTTGGAGTAGTGCACTCATGCTATTCCAAGGGGGCAGTAATTTCCTAGCCATCATTCCAATCCCAGAGCTAACTATCTCAGATCAGAGACCTTTATTCAAAATCCATTCCAACATTTTCACTGCAACATGTGTGTGCTATAATACATTGCAATGAGCCAGTGCAAGTTAATTGGCATCCCAGGCTCCCATTATATCCAATGGGTATGCCAGCATCTCCCATTGTTCCCAATGGGCAATCCTGTCATTCATTTTAGTACATCTTGTCACAGATGGGGTAGGAAAGTGTTACCAAGCTGGACCCAGAGAACAGGAAATTAGCTTTAAAATTGAAAGGAATACTGCAGGACCTTGTAGGTCTGTGTATACCAGGATGGATCTTAGTAGGGTATCTGTTGGGTTCTACAGGTGTCATCCCTTCAGTCATGAAATGGTTAAGCTGATGTCTCTGTAAACTTGTGAACAATTTAGCATAGAACCAATTAGGCGTTAAGTAGAATCATCCGACCAACAAGGGGGAGGTCTTGTTCTTAATGAGGTAAACTTAAGATTGATTATTGGCTAATCAATATGTTGGAGATAGTACATGCTGTTCTGCATGAACACAAAGGGGACTTCTACTCCTTTGGGGAGGACTTCTACTCCTTGTTCTTGGGTTTGGTCTGCAGTGTGTTTGTAGTATCTAATCTCCACAGCAAGAGGGAACAAAGATGGAATTTGAACTAGAAAGTTAGGTTGTTATTGTTTTTCCCTTTCATGTAACCCTTTCCATATGTTTTCTAGTAAAATCTTTTTCTTAGAAACGAAACGCACATGTGTTCGGATGAATTATCCCACTGTGCTTTATTCACTCTGCTTAACATCCAACCATAACCCACAATACAATTATGAAGAAAGAGAGTACCGTATTTTTCGCTCCATAAGATGCACCTTGTTTTTAGAGGAGGAAAACAGGAAAAAATGAAACAGAAAGAAAGAGAGAGAGAGCGAGAGAGAGATAAAGGAAGGAAGGAGGAGGAGAGAGAGAAAGAGAAAGGAAGAAAGAAAGGTGGGGACAGAGAGAGAGACAGAAAGACAGATAGACAGACAGAAAAAAGGAAAGGAAGGAAGGAAGAAAGATAGAGAAAGGAAAGAAGAGAGACGTCAGCATGCCATGCAAAGCCAGGCCTTTTGTGCAAAGTAGCCACGGAGCTTAATCTGTGGGCGGGACTTTCTGTCGCTGGCTGTCTTAAAGGGGAAAAGCACTTAAAGGGAAAGAGTACTTAGCCTGGTGGGGGTTTTCCTGTCGTTTCCCTTTTAAGTCTTAACAGCTCAGACCCAGCAGGGAGGGGCAGGGAAGGCTGGGATGCCAGCCTGAATGGCGTTCCCCTGCGTTCCTGCTGAAGAAAGAGCCCTGTTACAGGTAAGAAAAGCTCCATATTCGCTCCATAAGACGCATACACTTTCCCCCCCACTTTTTGGGGGAGGAAAAGTGCATCTTATGGAGCGAAAAATACAGTAAGTGATTATAAATCCAAACAATTTTATTGTATACAAAATAAAATAAAAGTAGTAAAAATGTTAAGAACCTACACTAAGCACCTGAGAACTAATTCCCCAAGTAACCGCACACACACACTTAGGAGAGCACACTTATAAAAATTAGGAGAGAGGAAACTGGGAAGTTCTTAGGGAAGGGACATATAACCTGAAATCCTGGGCTTGAAGTCTGGAGAGGTCCAAGGAGCAGAGCAAGGCTCTGGCTAATCAATGAGAAAAAGTCTGCAATGCAGTTGCAGGGGTGTTCAGGTAATGGGAAACCTGGTACACATTTCATTAACCTGGGATGGTCTTTTTATGGGAAAGGGTCCTGTAGCTGGATATGAGAACCCACTTTCCCAGGAACATGATTGGTCCAAAATAAAAAGTTTGAATCTCACTGGCTGGTTTAAAATTAACTGCGGTCAAACTTTGGTGGGGAACAGTGGGGAATAATACCTTGATTAGACTATTGTGACCCAAACCTGCATGGGCACAAAGAGCCTGGGTGAGGGGACATGATTACCTTATGTCAATTAAGTTGAAGTGAGCCAAATCTGCATTGACACAAAATTTTGGGTGAGTCAAGCTCACTCCTGAAACAGGATGGAGCATGACTTAATGACTTGAGTGCCCTTCTTGATTAAGTAAAAAGAGGAACTGGGCATTGGTTAATGTAATAGCAACCTCCTATGGTTGGGCAGACACTGCTGAGATATTCAGACCGAGCCTTCCCTGTTAAAACATCCATCTAAGTAGGACAGAGTCGCAGGTGGAAGAGCTGACTGGGAAGGCAGTGTAGAAGGTGTAAGTGATGGAGGTGATTGGTTGTGCCTGTAGTTGGCATCCTGTGCTCCTCTGGGCCTTTGGGGCCTGGCTGCACCATGAGGGGGGGGGGGAAGAGACTCAGTTTTTTGGCTTGCATAGGCACTTATGGGCAATGCCATGTTCTTTTTCTGATGTGATTTTCTGCCACTTATTGTCAGGATCTCAAGATCTGACAAAAGCTTGCTTGTTCCATGCCATGCTGAAAGTTACTTTCTGTTTCTTTGTACCTTGCTATCACCTAAATGTTTTATTGCTTGCCTTGAAGTAGAAATTGCTGTTCTGCTTAGTGTTACTTTTTCCCGGGAGGATGGCCTCTTGCATTCCAGTGCGTCACATAAACAACGGCTATCTTGTCATGGCTTCCTCCCCCTCCT
This sequence comes from Lepidodactylus listeri, assembly GCA_029233225.1. Lineage (NCBI taxonomy): Eukaryota > Metazoa > Chordata > Lepidosauria > Squamata > Gekkonidae > Lepidodactylus > Lepidodactylus listeri. The sequence goes on along the minus strand of JARCFY010000001.1, from coordinate 106,828,009 downwards.
GCCGGAGACTCTCAGGGTGCTATCAGACTGGATGTAGCCTTGAAGGTTATTTTATTGTCACTGCACAAATGTTTTGTCTAGAAGTTAGCACATCTGGGTCACTCAGGGCAAGAACTTTTTATAACTTTCTCACCTTTGGTGGGAACAAACGGTCGCCATTTCTTTTCCCGCATTTTGTATGTATTCTGATTGGAGGGATTTGTTTATGCATCTATGCCTGTAGGTATATTAACTCAAAGCATCTTTGTCTTGCATCTCTAACAAACATCGAGACCCTGTTCCAGTATTTGAAATAAAGAACTCTGTTTAACTACAAAGGTCTGATCTTTTGCTGATAGTACAGAAGCCTCACACTTATGGGGGCATTCTTGGACTGAAACAGCTTTTCATTTGAAAACAAATCAGCCAGTATCATAATGCCCCTGTATAAAGCAATGGTGCGACCTCATTTGGAGTACTGTGTACAGTTCTGGTCGCCACACCTCAAAAAAGATATTATAGCATTGGGAAAAGTGCAGAAAAGGGCAACTAGAATGATAAAAGGGTTGGAACACTTTCCCTATGAAGAAAGGTTAAAGAGCTTGGGGCTCTTTAGCTTGGAGAAACAATGGCTGAGGGGTGACATGATCGAGGTTTATAAGATTATGCATGAGATAGAGCAGGTAGAGAAAGAGGTACTTTTCTCCCTTTCTCACAATACAAGAACTCGTGGGCACGCCATGAAATTGTTGAGCAGTTGGGTTAGAACAGATAAAAGGAAGTACTTCTTCACCCAAAGAGTGATAAACACATGGAATTCACTGCCACAGGAAGTGGCGGTGGCTACAAGCATGGACGGCTTTAAGAGGGAGTTAAATAAACATATGGAGCAGCGGTCCATCAGTGGCTATTAGCCACAATGTATAGATAGGATCTCTCCATCTAGGGCAAGTGATGCTCTGTTTTCTTGGTGCTTGAGGGGGGGCAACAGTGGGAGGGAGGACTTCTAGTGTCCTGGCCCCACTGGTGGACCTCCTGACAGCACCTGGTGATTTGGGCCACTGTGTGACAGAGTGTTGGACTGGATGGGCCATTGGCCTGATCCAACATTGGCTTATCTTATGTTCTTAGGGGGCCATCTGCCTCCTGCCACACACCCTGGCTGGCCCACTTGCACACCAGCCCTGGGACCTACACAGCTGGCTCACCAATGGGTGGCCACCACAGAGTTGTGATGGCAGCCAAGAGTGGCAGGACAGTGCTGGGGCACTGCACCAGTGTAACTCTGGCTTATGCTGCTGCAGATCTAAGATACACCAATGTAATAGCTAGTTGGCTCCTTTAGTTCTTTCGCCTGCTCCTTAGGATTGCACGTAGATCACTTTAGTTTATTTGAAGTGCCATTTTAGTATGTAAATGGGGTAGAAATTCCCTAAAACAAATAAAAAGAAGTATATATGCAAATTAATTCACTGGGATTGGAAAATGAAACAACTTCATCAAAACGAATTGCATTAAAAAAAATCCAGAACTGTAAAGACTGCAGAGCTGGTAATTTCATCAGTGCCTTTTTCACATATTCTCCTTCCCTAGTTTATTCCTAGAAGCTTCTCGCTGGACTTCAGGGAGTTTTCCACTAGGCTCCAGGGATTTTAACCTTTTGACATTGAGGGGTGGTATTATATTTTGATTTATAATATGGAGCCAAAAGAGTAAACAAGGCTCTTTCCATATGGAACTCTGTTGCCTCTTGAGAATGGAAAATAACACTGTTGTAGGCAAGGAAATATATCCATATGCAAGTCTCATTTGAATTTCAGATACACCTCCTTTGTAATTAAGGATGAGCTCTTGCATCAGCAGTGAAAAGAAAAACAGAAACAGAGAAAGAGAAATTAAGATTTGGAAATGATTTTTATATAAATGAAAATAGCATTGGATCATAGAGGGCTTTTCCACATGGAGAAATGGAATAATAGGAAGTGTATAAATGCTAAAGAAAAACACTCTGAATCAAAACAGGCATTCCCTGAATGATCTAGACAATGAAAAACCAAATCTAAACTCATAAAGAAGACCTTCAAACTAGTAAGGAAACTAGTATATATGTGTGGGGTGGGATGGGGTGAGGTAGTGGACAAAGAGATATTGTCATTCTTTGACAAAATTAACCCCACATATGAACCAGACTGAAATGCAAACAAATGTAGATGTAGCTATGAAATATGGTTGCATTCAACAAGGTTCCATCTTATCACCATGTCACTGCTAGTAGAGGTCATTCAAAGTTCTGTTTCACCTGGACAATGTGAAACAAATGTTCTGAATGGGTTTATGGAAGCAGTAATGAGCTAGATAATGGTTACAGAAATTCATTCCAGACAAGGAAAAAGTGCTATAAGTCAATGACAGTCAAGAAATAAGGAGTCAATTTGTTTTAAATGGGTTGCACTCCACATGAAGGGACAGGATCGTGTTGTTCAGTTCCAGGTCTTCAGATGGAGGCTCAGGTTTTCTCCAGTTTTCTAAAGTCTATGGAAAGCCAAGAGAGTGGGAGCCTTCCTAGCTTCATCAGGCAGACCATTTCATAAAGTGGGGGTAGCCAAAGAGAATGCATGTATATGGGAAATTGTCAGTTTTGCCCTTTTGCAGGATAGTGCCTGCAGAAGGCCCTGCTCAGATGAACAAAGCTGTTGTGACAGAGCACAGGGGGAAAGGCCATGAAGGGCTTTGTATGTGACAGCCAATACCTTGAACTGAGCACAGTGACCTATAGGGAGCTATTAAGTATTGAGGCGGAGGCGATGAATCCAGCAAGCAGGCTTTTACTAAGACAAACACAAGCAGGCTTTTACTAAGACACACATAATCAAGAACACAAACACAACAGTAGCCAATGGTTTGATTGCAGAATAGGAATAACAAGGGGGGGGGGCGCGATATTCGCGGGGGGGGGGGAGAAGCTGACAGCTGCTCCTCCTTCCTCCGCCCCCTACCCCCCCTTCCTCTGCCCCCTTCCTCTGCTTTTCAGTCTCCTGGGCAAGTCTCTTCCAATTAAAGGGTGAGATTGGTTAGAACTTGGTGGTGTGTCCATGTAAGCAAGGTGAAGCAGCTGCCTATGGATGCGGCCGTCCCTGGGGCACTGCTGGCCTGCTGCTGAACCCCCCTGCCCCCCCTTCCTCACCAGGCGAGCACCTTCATCGCAGGGGGCGGAAAGAGGGGCAGGGGCTCAGCACAAGGGGTTCCTTTTGCTCCCGCGAGCCCGGGGTAGGTCCCTTTAACTCAAATCTGCTAGTCCCTGAACAGCAAGGGGACCAGCTGCGAGGGGCGCCATTTCCCATTGGGACTGAAAGGGACCCTCCCCGCCAGGCCCCCAGCCGAGGGAACCCCTCGCGCAACTCCAGCCAGGCGCCAGATCCCATGGCGGCCACTTGTTTCTCACTCAGCTTTTCTGTCCGTAGAAAGGAGCCAACCTTTTCCCCCCTGCCGCTCCAGGAGTCCCCGGCGGGGTTGAGCGTAGAACAGAAGGAGAGAAAGAGCGAGAGCGGAGAGAGCTCCTTCTTGCGCCCCGCCAGGTTCCTTCTGGAGAAGGCCTGACTGGAGCGGCCCAGGGATTTCCTCGGCTCTTCCCCCCTCCCCCCGTTCACCTCTGGCTCTTCCTGAGACTTTTGATTACCCTTTGAATGTGCGGCATGCGCGCCCTCCTCCTCCACCCCATTCTCTGGGCAGCATTGCAGCCCTTCCTTAGGGCCCAACTAAGTACGCGGGGGGGGGGGAGAAAGAGCGTGGTGCTGCCATGCAGGAGCAGAACCATTTGGGAACTCTCCTGTGTCCAGACAATACCCCGCCACGAACACACGTGTAAGTTTTTAAGTATTGAGCGGGAGGCGATGAATCTAACAGGCTTTTATTCAAACCATTGCCGCCGCCACTGCCACGCAGGTAAGTCCATTCCTTGTGCATGCGCAGGGAATGCTTTTTTACTTTTCAGGGGATTTCAGTATCCCCCGAAAACTTTTTCAAACTTTTTGGATTTTTCTGCAGGCAGGGGGGTCACCCCCCACCTGCAGAACCCCCCCTGCCCTCCAAGTGCCCCCCCCCCGCGGAATTAGGTATCCGCACACGGGGGGGCACTTGGCTATTAGATATATAGATATGTATATTCTGCCTAGTGACTGATAATAACCAAGCTGCAGCATTCTGCACCAACTGAAGTTTCCGAGGTGACTTCAATCAGAGACCTATGTAGAGCGCATTACAGTAGTCTAGTCTTGATATTATGATGGTATGCATCTGTGACCAGATCAGCCATGTCAAGACAGGGGACCATCTCGTGGGCTAGACTGAGTTGAAAGAAAGTATTTTTGGTAGCTGCATGATCTTGTTTCTCCAGCAGCGATGCTGAATCCAGCATAACCCCTTGTCTCTTAACCAAGTCAGCAAGTGTTAGCTGAACCCCATCAAAAATGGGAAGCACCATGTCCTTCAAGCTCTCTTCCTTCACCCAGCATCATCTTTATCTGGTCTGGGTTCATTTTCAATTTGCTTACTTTCAGCCATTTGACCACAGCCAGGCAGTGCCTCAAGACCTCTACCTCAACACCAGGGGATTTGGATGGAGAGATATAGAACTGGATGTCATCAGCATATGGATGGCATCCAGTTCTGCAGCTATGAATGATTTCTCTTAAAGGCTTTCCATAAGGGTTGAATAACATGGGGAGCAAGATTGCCGCCTGTAGATCCAGTGGCAACCCTTTGACTCTGATCCCTGAGGAGTGATTTAAACCATTCCAAGGCCCTGATACCTACTTCTGTTTCTAAACACCTCAACAAGCTAGCATAATCTACGGCGCGATCATACGCACCCATTTGCCACGGAAGAAGGATGATTCACCACTGGATCAAAGTGGCGTGATCACACCAGCACATCTGGGAAGTGTCCTGCAACTGTCGTCAAACCATCACAAACCATTTTGATCTGGTGGGGAAGCATGGTAAAAAGTTACTAGTGAAACTCCAGTATGTTTTCCTGTGTGATCACCCCTGCACCAAAGTGTGGCATTGCAAATAGCGTGTGATCACTGATGCCACACTGTTGTTTCCCCCCCCTTCTCCGTATGCACATCGTCGAAAGCCCTTAGGGTGGGGAGGCGATTCATCAATCCCCCATTTAAGCGCCTTGGAAACCAACCCCCCCAAAATAACTTGCCCGCAGTTGCATCTGATCACGCAGTGGCAAGTTGCCCCGGCAGGTCCACAGACCTGTGTGATCATGCAACTGCGGGGCAAATTGCTCTGGAGCAAAAAAGCCTTGCTTCCCCTCCGGATTATCTCACTCGTGTGGAAGGGACTGTATTAAATGCTGCAGATAAGAGCAACAAAGAATCATAGTTTTTGTATACATTTAGAATGAGTGTCAGCTAAAGCCACCAGAGTCATCTTTGTCCCACAACCCAGCCTGAAACCAGCCTGAAAAGGGTTCAGAGAACATGAATTATCCAAGAAGACCTGGAGTTTGTCTGCTACTGTTCTCTCTGTAACTCTACTTAGAAAAGATAGATTATAGACTGGGCAATCACTGACCTTTTCATTTTGGGGTAGGGACATTTTTTAAACTAGTGGACAGATAAAATCATCTCTTCAAGTATGAGGTCAAATCTACATCTGTTTTTTCCGCTAGAATCATTCTAGTTTTTTTTTTTAAAGTCTATACCTGTTTCTAGTTTGAAACCATACTTGTTCTAGTTCAAAAATTACTGTTTACATTAGTTAATTGCCCTCCTGTGGTCAAGCTAGCATTTTATTGCTTTAAACAGATCCTGTTGCTTTGTACTCTTCAGCCCCAGGGAGTGTAATTTGAAACCAGCGTGAAATGTGCGTAGGAAAAGACAGCAGTCAAACTACTTCAGAGGGGAGGTGTAAATTGGGCCTAAGAGTGCCTTGAGTTAGTAACTGATTCATGATGGACATTAAGGGCTTATTAATTTAGTTCTTAAGTCATTTTAGCAGACAAAATGGGCAAGGGTTAGGACTGCCGACTGATGGCTGGCAACTGGGAAATGGGCAGAGTGGAAATGGCAAATATCAGAACTGATGTCATGTCACCAGTGTGATGTTAATGAGACATTGCAGAATTTGGGAAAGCTCTATGGTAAAGCCATATAGTTTTGCACAAATCCTAGAGCATACCATTGACATAATGATAGCTACATGACATCATTTCTGGGTGTTTGCCAGAAGTGATGCCATGCTGCCAACAGGGGACCATTTTTAAAAAATTCCTCCCTCCAGCACTCAGTAGACTGGCAGGCAATAAATAGGGAAAGCAGAAGATATCCATAGCAAGGTTCTAGTGCACAGCAATATGCCTCACAGTTGTTTTGTTTTAAAGGAAACTAGGAGCAAGGCCCATTGTGACAATAAATACAACGGGCTCTAGCCAGGCCTATGAGGTGGAGCTCCCCTCATCTATTTCCCTACCTGACTGTTGTTCCACCCCATGGCTGCCAGAGGTCTCGTGCCCACTGCTTGAGGGTGCAGCTGCTGAGGCTGCCTGGCCTCTCCCCCCCCCAGCTGCCCAGCCTTGTTCCTCCCCCCCCCCCACTCCACATGCGGTCGCCACTGCCTGGCCTCCCCCCTCCCCCCAGCTCCATTTGAGGCTGTGCCAGTCCTTGTCCCCTCTCCACCCCCCAGCCTGAGCTCTGTCCTCATCCTCCATCCTTCCAGCCACCTCTTTCAGCCAGCTGCTCCCTCAGGCTTGGCATCCCAACCCACAGTGGTGGCTCTCTGGGCAGGTGGGTGGGACTGCGGGGCACGTTCACCCCAGCAGCACTTCAGCCAATGGCCAGGGTCCCTGCGCTGAGTGGCGGTTCATGCAGCCTACACCTGCAGGAGCACATTTTACGTGGCCACAGTGGCCACCCCAAAATATAATATAAAGGAAATAATGAAAGGTTTTCCTTCATTTTCATATCTGAAGAATCTGTTATGTATAAGCCAGCGTAAGGTGGAATGTCCATCTCTTTATCTCCTGTATTTTAACCTGTTTTGGAGTTGTGTCACAGAGAATGAAAAACTCAACTTCACTAATGAGTCTTAACATATATAACACATGTCCATAGTGCTGGGGTTTCTTGAATCCTGCTTTACTGCAAAAAGATGATTACACTAGATGTGCTGAAATTCATGCCAGTGACTACTAGTGAAAGTGTTCCATAAGGTGTGTGAAAGGAAGGGAAGTGGCTCCACTATTGTTTATAAAGGACATACAACCAAATAATGTGTTTCACTGAAGAGCTGTGATCAATTCTCCCAACCAGTTTCTTGATCCTCAAAAGAAGCCATGGGTGCACCATGGTGCTGGCTAATGAAGAGTTCAGCTTTTCTATCCTTGCCATTTTCCTGCTCCACCCCTTGCCCACCTACACTGTAATTGGGAAATAAAGATGATAGTCGTCCCCCCCAGTTGCAATTATCCACAGCAGACAAAGAAGAGAGGGAAGCTGAGTCAGGATTCACAATGATCTAGATAAGCTGAAACAGTGTGCTGAGACAAATAAAGTGAATTTCAATAGAGATAAATGTGAAGTCCTACACTTAGGTACAAAAAAATCAAAGGCATAGATATGGAATGGGAGGGACTTGGCTTGACAGCAGCACATGTGAAAGAGACCTAGGTGTTCTGCTTGATCACAAGCTAAATATGCACCTGCAGTGCGATGTGACTGCAAAGAAAGCTAACGCAATCTTAGGATGCATTAACATAAGCATTGTGTCCAGATCACAGGAGGTGGTAGTTCCGCTCTATTCTTCTATGGTCAGGCCTCACCTGGAGTACTGTGTCCAGTTTTGGCCACCACATTTTAGGACGGATGTTGACAAGCTCAAGCGTGTCCAGAAGAGGGCAACCAGGATGGTGAGAGGGCTGGAATCCAAGTCTTATGAGGAAAGGCTGAAAGAGTTGGGTATGTTTAGCCTGGGAAAGAGAAGACTTAGAGGGGACATGATTGCAGTCTTCAAATATTTGAAGGGCTGTCATGTAAAAGATGGAGCAGATCTATCTCTCTTGCTCTGGATTGCAAGACTAGATCTAATGGGTGGAAATTACAAGGGAGTCGATACCGGCTAAGTATCAGGAGGAACTTCCTAACTGTAAGAGTGGTTGAGCAGTGCCTTGGGAGGTGGTGGATGCTCCTTCGCTGGATGTTTTCAAGAGAAGGCTGGACAACCATCCTTCGGGTATGTTGCAGGGCTATCTTTTGGCTATGCTCCTGCAGAGTGCAGGGGGTTGGACTAGATGACCTGTAAGGTCCCTTCCAACTCTAACATTTTATGATTCTGTGACCCATAGGCGTGAACTACGGGGGGGGGGGGGCTTGAAGGCTCGAGCCCCCCCCCCCAAAAAAATTTCCCGGGGGGGCTCAGCCTCCCTGGCAAAACAGAGAATCCAACAGGCCCGCTCGCTTGTCTGCCTGCCCGCCGGCCGGCTGGCCAGCAGCCACCGCCTCTCCCCCCGGCACCATAGAGTTTCAGGGTGATTGCCAGAGCGTCACCCCGGCAACATGCCCAACATACTGGCGTCACTTCCGGGTGATGCCAGCATGCTGGGCATTTGCCCAGCTGGCCTCACGGAGGCAGGAGTGGCCAGGCCAGGCCTGGGGGGGAGAGGCAGCGGGGACATGGTCCCGGCGTGCGCGCACGCTGCACACGTGCGCACATAACAGCCCCCCCCCCCCCCCCAGGATTTCTAAAAGTCGACGCCTCTACTGTGACCCAGGGTAACTGCAGATTCAGGAAGGGACAATTACAATTAGGGAAAACACAGATTAAAATACCCTAAATTCCCTAATTACAATTAGGGAAACACAGATTAAAATGCCCACATTACAAATTAGAACTACTCAAAATTTAAGTACAATTTTTTAAAAAACAAGACAAAGTTCTATTGAATTAGAAGCTATTTTTTATTTGTGTTTGTGAAATACATGCAAATAGAAAAAAGGTATTTAAAATGATTAACATGTATCACCTTATGAATGATACCCAGATTCTTTTCTTTCTTTGGCAAAGAGAGCACAATTTTAGATGGTTTAACTTTTTTCCCCATACCAATACCCTCATATCACACACCATATAAACTATGAAGCAAAGAATTCCAGCAAGTAAAGAATAGCTAAAACAATATACTAATATATAAGTAACACATGTTTTTAAAGCATACCCTTTTAAGTTAGAAATACCTCAACGGCTTCTATTTTCATATTTCTTGCTCTGGCTACAAATCATATTTTCTAGCTTTAGCAACCTGGCCCCCAAGAATTCATATCTGCCTAAAGAGATGGAGAAAGATTTTGTTTTGTTTTGTTGTTATTTTCTGATTAGTAGAATATCCACTCTCACATCAAGAAAAATACAGTACATTTGGTAAACTTTAAATTCATTCCAATAGTTTCTGAAAACTTCTATGTAAAAATATATTCACTGAGAGCTTCCTTCCTAGTATTTATTAATCGTTTAGATCAGGTGAGTTGAGGGAGCACTGTAAACTGCTGTGAGCCTGCAACACTTATTTTATTATTTTTATTTTATTTACATTATTCATAGCTTGATTTCCTCATTGGGATTCAAGCTGGATTACACAGAGTGATTCAATACAATCAACAGGATGGACCATTCAGTAATACAACAGGATTGGGATTGTAAAACTCTGGAACCAAGCAGCAATCTAAAACCAAAACTGAAGAAAAGCATAAATATTAGCACAATATATTAAATGATTTAAAATTAAACAGCAGGATCCTGCTTACAGCTTTCTGTACATAGTAGTATAGACTACGGATGTGCATTCAACTAATACCCAGATTATCGGTATTTGTAGGGTACTTATTCAGCAGAATCAGATTAAGAACATAAGAATATAAGAGAAGCCAATGTTGGATTGGGCCAGTGGCCCATCCAGTCCAACACTCTGTCACACAGTGGCCAAAAACACCAGGTGCCCTCAGAAGGTCCAGCAGTGGGGGCAGGACACCAGAAGCCCTCCCACTGTTGCCCCCCCATCAAGCACCAAGAATATAGAGTATCACTTGCCCCAGACTGAGAGAGACTATACTTTGTGGCTAATAGCCACTGATGGACCTCTGCTCCACATGCTTATCTAATTCCCTCTTGAAGCCATCCATGCTTGTAGCCACCACCACCTCCTGTGGCAGTGAATTCCACATGTTAACCACTCTTTGGGTGAAGAAGTACTTCGTTTTATCTGTTCTAACCCGACTGCTCAGCAATTTTATGGAGTGCCCATGACTTCTTGTATTGTGAGAAAGGGAGAAAAGTACTTCTTTCTCTACCTGCTCTATTCCATGCATAATCTTATAAACCTCGATCATGTCACTCCTCAGCCATCATTTCTCCAAGGTAAAGAGCCCCAAGCGCTTCAACCTTTCTTCATAGGGTAATGCCCAAGACCTGGTGAGAGATGTAAATGTGATTGCCCTGGTTGGGAACAGTGACCATAATTCTATTAAGTTTAACATTTATGTAAATAGGGAATAGCCCAAAAAGACCAATGCAAGCATACTTAAATTTAGAAGGGGTAACTTCTCTCAAATGAGGGGTCTGGTGAAGAAGAAAGTGAAAGGCAAGGCAAGGAGGGTCATATCCCTTCAGGAAGCTTGGAAACTATTTAAAACTGCAATCCTAGAAGCGCAGATAAAATGTATACCACAGATTAGAAAAGGTACAAATAGGTATAAAAAAGGCCTGCATGGTTAATGAACAAAGTAATGGAAGCAGTAAAAGGTAAGACGGATTCCTTTAAGTGGTGGAAGGCTAGTTCAAGTGAGGTAAATAAAAGGGAGAACAGGCTTTTGCAAATAAAATGTGAGTCAGTGATCAGACAGGCAAAAAAGGACTATGAGGAACATATTGCAAAAACATAAGGACCAATTTTAAAAATCTTCAGTTACATCAGTAGCAGCAAACTAGCCATGGAGATAGTGGTGCCCTTGGATTACTAAGAGGTAAAAGGATTACTAAAGGATGACAGGGAAATGGAAGAGAAGCTAAATGTGTTTTTTGCCTGTCTTAATTGTCAAAGATGGCTGGTGCTTGCCCACTCCAGAACTGCCAATTTCTGTAAGGGTGTTGAAAGACCTGAGTTTTACAACTGATGGGCAAATTAAGAAGAAGAAGAAGAAGAGATTGGATTCATATCCCGCCCTTCACTCACTTGGAGTCTCAGAGTGGTTTACAAACTCCTTTCCCTTCTCCTCCCCACAACAGACACCCTGTGAGGTAGGTGGGGCTGAGAGAACTCTTTCCCAAGCTGTCCTTGAGAGAACAGCTGGTACAGAGCTATGGCTTGCCCAAGGTCATCCAGCAGGTGCAAGTGGAGAAGTGGGGAATCAAACCCGGTTCTCCCAGATTAGAGTCAGCACACTTAACCACTACACCAAACTGGCTCTCAAACTGACAAATCACCAAGCCCAGATGGCATACGTCCAAGAGTGCTGAAAGGACTCAAATGTGAACTTGTGAATCTCCTGACAAAAAAATGCAATCTCACTAAAATCTTTTTCCATTCGCAAGGACTGGAAGATAGCTAATGTAACCCCCATCTTTAAAAAACTGTTCCAGAGGAGATCTGTGAAATTACAGGCCAGTCAGTCTAGCATCGATTCCAAGTAAGTTGGTGGAATCCATTATTAAAGATAGAATTAGTAGGCACATTGATGAACAAAAGCTATTGAGGAAGAATCAGCATGGATTTTTAAGAGAAGATCTAGTCTCACTAACCTTTTTAGAGTTATTTGAAGGGGTGAACAAGCATTTGGCAAGGGGGACCCAATAGATGTTGTTTACCTAGACTTGAAGAAAGCTTTTGATAAAGTTCCTCATCAAAGGCTCCTAAATAAGCTCAATAGTCATGGGATAAAAGGACAAGTCCTCTTGTGGATTAAAAACTGGTTAATTAACAGGAAACAGAAAGTGAACATAAATGGGCAGTATTTTGACTGCCTTGTAATAAAATTATTTATTCAGTACAGCCATCATTAAATAAATAATGAATTAACTGCTTTAGGGCAAAACATTAGAGCAATTCACATCCTATCTTTATTTTCATCTGTCTATTAATACTCATCCCAGAAAAATCAAACACGTAATTATAATGTCTGCATTCTTCAGGTAGCAATTACCTATACCCTCTTCTCAGTGTGTGGGTTCCAGAACACAATAGACCTGGTTCTCTCCTATAGTTACTTTACAATACATATACCTGCCTTGGTATAATTATTTGTACTTCTTGAGAAAAGTAAAAGGTAAAATGGCTTGTATCCTCTTTCAGTGAACCATGAGCGAAAGGACATGTGGGTCCCATTCTGAGCTACCTAAGCTGACTGCAAACTTGATATTTGTATATTATGGGTGGAATCCAACCAGTTTTCCTCTGGTGATAAAGGGATGATAGGGTCCCTTTGATCACCGAAAAGGCAATACTGAAAACTGTAGGGCCTGCATGGATGAAAGGTATGTGTGACAAAGGTTGGAGTTAGGAGAGGAAATAGGTGTGATTCAGTGGGGGGAAAAAACCTGGCTGTATCCAACTTTATGGTTCCATTAGCATTTACAAACAAAGGAAGGCACAAAAATGCAGTCACACTCACAATGGCCAAAGTAATCCATTTCACCATATGAGATTTCCAGAATACTGCAATACATGGGTGAGGTACAGTGAAAAGTATTGGAGTCGGGAGGCCGGTAATGGTGAAATCAGCATTGTGGTTTATTGCGGGTCAAGATGGAGCATGGGGACAAAGGGATGGGGAAGCCACTTATATTTACAGATAAACCACACCTTGACCGTGTCCCCCCTTAAGGGGATTGGTCCAACAGGGATTAGTCTCCCGCCAGATGCTGTCATAGGTCCATTCAAATATCCTCAGCCTCTGATAGGGGGACTGGCAGGATCCCTAGGTCCATTGTTCTCTGGGGAAGGAAGCTCTGTTGTTATCACATCCCATTACAGGTAAACATGCCCAGACATGTTCCCTGGCTGCAGACAAAGAGTCAAGCACCAGACATAACACCCCTCCCCCCATAGTCTAGTTCCCCCCTGCAAACATAGTCCTTCAAATACTCTGGCCGGGGTTGCTCGCGTCCCGAGCACCGGGGAGTTGCTGGCCGTGGAGCGCTGCTCGGCTCTGGGAGTGGGGTCACTGGTGGCTGCCTGGGGCCACTTGTGGAAATGTTTGGCAGTGGCTCGGGCGATGTGGACTCGCTTGGAGAGTTGAGAGGTTGGGGTTCTGCAGGCTCTGCGTCTGGGTCAGATTCCTGGAGCGGTGTTAGGACCGGGTCATCGGGAGCCGTTGTCGCGGGGATGTCAGGTGCTTTGCTCGGGAGCCACCGCCAGAGCTGGTCGATATGGCACCACCACACTGCTCTATCATCTGTGAAGACCTCGTATGAGAGTGGCCCAGTTGGGCAGATGATCCTCGCGGGGACCCACGCCAGACCTCTGGTGTAGTTCCGTGCATAGTGTTAGAACTTTTGTGCAATATTAGAGAAAATTCAGAGTTATGGATCTTGCTTTCTGGAAAGAAGAGACTACTTCCTCTAGTTTAAAATCTTTATTACTAAAGGATAAAGGGAAACGGGATTAGCTACAAATAAACAAAACATGCTTTCTAAGGAGCTGCATTGTGCTCCATCTACACACTAAGACATTCTTCAACAAAGTGAGAGATTACAATGGAGGATCTCTCCTTCTTCTTGACCCCTGAAAGGAAACACCTGATATCACTGACCAATCAGCACAACACCTTTAGGTTTCCCGGGCTTAGAGTTAATTGGCCAGCTGCCAGGTATCTCTTCCAGGTTAAGCCTAAGAAAACAACAAGTTGCATAGGTTAACCCTATAATGACTGAAATGGTCAGGTCTTGTCTTACATACTCATTTTTCCAACACATAGACGGGGTCCTCAGGGGAGAAACCTCATGCCGCTGGCCAGGACTTGTGCTTGGCATCGCCGCTGATGGCACAGTCTGGGTGGAGGCGATCCAGCAAGGAGCCGAGGCGTCGACCCATCAGTAGCTCCGCCGGTCGGCATCCCGTCCCGGTGTGTGGGGTGTTCTGTTGGCTGAACAGGAACTTAATCAGCTGGAGCTCCCAATCCCCTTGTTCCATCCACTTGAGGGCGTCCTTGGTTGTTCTTACCATCCGTTCCGCCTGGCCATTGGTTGCGGGATGGAAGGGCACCGAGCGGATGTGCCGGATACAGAAAGAGTCCACGAAGCGCTGGAACTCCCTGGATGTGAAGGCTGTCCTGTTGTCTGTAACGAGGGTGTCGGGCAGGCCATGGGTGGTGAAGATGCACCACAGAGCTCAGACGGCCACTTCAGTCGAGGTAGCCCACACTGGGACTACCTCCAGCCACTTACTGTAGCTATCTACAACAATGAAAAAACAACTGGCCCTGGACTGGCCCTGTGAAGTTCAGGTGGAGTCGAGACCAGGGCTTGTCGGTCAACTCCCAGGGCCGGACGGGGGCATGAGGAGGATCGGGGCACTACTCTTGGCATTTGCTTCACCGGTGCACCTGGTCCTCAATTTCTTTGTCCATGCCTGGCCACCACACATAGCTGCAGGCCAGGGCTTTCATCCAGACAATTCCGGGATGGGACTCATGGAGGGCAGTCAGGACCTTGGAGCAGAGTGGCCCCAGAATGACCACCCTTGTCCCCCATAGCAAGCACCCCTTGTGGGTGGACAGTTCAGTGAGGTACAGCTTCAAGTAGCATCCACCCACTGCAGGCAAGATAAACCAACATTGTTAAAACTTTTGTAAGGGTGCATACAAACTGGGAAAATGCAGCTCAGTTCATGGTTTGTGGCATATCCAGTTTACAGACCATGAACCGTTGCGAACTTTTACGTGCCAAATGAACCGGTTCAGTTTGTAAGGTTTGTGATGTGGTAGAGCAGCCTCCCAATATGCTAGAGAAACCAAGCTCACACAGGATCTCCAGATGACTCTTCTCTACCAGCTCTCCAAGTTTGGTGAGGACTGGATTTATGGGCTCTGAAGAAGGTGCCCCCAGGAAAGTGCTTTCTGGGAAAATGGCAGAAATGACAGGCACAGGTTTAGGAGGTTCAAAAGTGTATGGAATGGACTCTATACAGGATAGAGGCATCAAACTTGCAGGGGACTTCCCCTGAAAGCTCCTCTACATGTCCTCTAAGTTATGTGTGGATTGGACTTCAGGAGTCCAAGTTATCCCTCCAAAAAAAGAAGATGACCCCAGAAAAGTTCTTTTGGGGAAAATGTCAGGTGCTACACACAACAAACGCACAGGGAACCTCACCCTCCTCTAAAATCTCCTCCTCTACAATCTCTCCAAGTTGGGGGTGGATTACATTTCTGGGGTCCCTCTTACAGACACCCCAAAAAGGTCTCCCACATTTATACCCTCCCACCCTTCCCTAAGTGTGAGGGTAGAAGTGGGTGCAAGGTAGAGGACTTCTTCATGGGAAGAAGTCTTCCACCCCCTGCATATCACAGGCCTCCATCCCCCAGGCACCAAACCCACCCTGACAGGCCACTGGAGCCCGGCCTAGCAGGGCATCACCAGGGCTCTCGGAGCCTCAGTCCCGTGATCTGTTCCAGGGCTCTCCATAGAGGCAAGACCCAGTCTGGTGTAGTGGTTAAGTGTGCGGACTCTAATCTGGGAGAACCGGGTTTGATTCCCCACTCCTCCACTTGCACCTGGCTGGATGACCTTGGGCAAGCCATAGCTCTGTACCAGCTGTTCCCTCAAGGACAGCTTGGGAAAGAGTTCTCTCAGCCCCACCTACCTCACAGGGTGTCTGTTGTGGGAGGGGAGGGGAAAGGAGTTTGTAAGCCACTCTGAGACTCTTAAGTGAGTGAAGGGCGGGGTATAAATCCAATCTCTTCTTCTCTTCTTCTCTTCAAGAGAGTTGTTAGCTCTGTCCAGAGACACCAGAAGTTGCTAACACTCTCTGGAGAGGAGGACTCTGACAGCAGTGATATAGAGGGTGGGGGGAAGCCCACATTATGGAAATAATTCCACACCCTCCCCAGTGACCCCTGTGTGGCAGAGTGCCAGGTGTGCCACACCCATGTGAGGAGGGGCACAAACCCTCAACATTTGTCCGCCTTCATCTTCTGCAGAGGCTGCACCCAACTATATTGCCACTGGAGGAAAGAATTGCAACCAGCAGGAGGAAAAAGAACCCCACTTCCTCTCAGCAGGGAGAAGTGGAGGGGAAACAGGAGGCCCCTTCAAGAAAGGAGGGGAAACAGGAGGCCCCTTCAAGAAAGGCTTCTCACACTCGGGGTGCCGTGGATGTGACATCAAGTTGGACCACCTATTGAGAGGTCAAAAGGGCTATGTGGAGGCCCCAGGAAACAGTCAATCACCTTGTTAGCAAGACAATTGCTGTGAATGGCCAACCCTTTTCCCTTGTGGAGAACATAGCCTTTTGCCAGCTGATGTGGTGGTGGTAAAACAACATGCACTGCAACAATGGCTATCAAAAGTACTAAAGGCAAAAAGTAATACAAAAACATTTTGTGTGTGTTTTAGGTATAAGTTTTTATCACTGTGGTGATAATTTTTCCATCACTGTGGTGATAGGAAAGGCTTAGAACTGCAGAGGGCAAGGCAGAACCATGCATTTCATGGCAGTCCTTTGGAGCAGTCAGCAGGACTGTTGGGAAATGGCCCAAGCTCCAGGAGGGGACAGTCATGCCACTGGGCTACAAAGTGGTTTTGATCCATGTGCAAGGGATGGATGATACAAAGTAGCCTGAGGTAGTGGGCGGGTGGTGGCAACATTGTCTGTGGCTATATGGTCACGGATGCCAGGTCACGGATGCCAACACACTTCACCCGGTGGTGACAGAAGCTCTGAGGCTGGGGAGTACTGTCAAGGCCACCTGGGAGGCCCTCCTCGAGATGCACTCCTTGCTCAAGACCAGTTTGCGCCTGACCACCCATTTCTTATGTAGCATCAAGTCTGCCCATTGGCTGTGTGAGAGGCAGGGGGAGGAGGAGGAGGAACTCCACCTATGCCATGATTGCAAGTTTGGTGGAGCAGAACAGTGGGACTCAGGATATCATCTCCTTCATGACCATCCTGCACTGGGAAGACAAGCTCAGCATCCGCTCCAATGAATGGCTGACCATTTCCCCAATGGTTCGTGTCCTCAAGCCCTACCAAGACACCACCAATGTGCTCTGTGCCCACACAGCCAGCCTGGGGCAAGTAATCTCCCTGATTTGAGGGCTGGACTGGGCATCTTCCATGGGTCAGGACTTTGGCAGAGAGGCTGCAGGTGGGCATCACCACCAGACTGTATCCTCTCTGCAAGCAAGGGGAGTATAAGCTGACCATGTCTGTGACCCCAGGATAACAGACAGCATTGCAGAGCTCATGCAATGGAAGTATGAGCTTTGCAAAAAAAGTGCAGAGGTTACAAGCCAACAGATGTGACCAGAGGGAACAGCAGGTGGAAGAGGCTGGGGGGTAGGAGGAGCCTCAGCCCAGCATCTCTGCCTCAAAGAGCACAACCAAGGAGAAGCCCCACTACTAGTTGTCAGTGGTGAACTGGGAGGTCAGCAGCAGCAGCAGCAGGAATGCCAAGCATGCAGTGGCAGAGGATTCAGAAGAGATTATGGGAACTCTGTTATTGGCAGCCAGCAGTGCCTGTTACTCTTTGGAGGGCCCCTATTGGTGTTCCAAGGGTGGAGAATTCCCTCCCCCCCATTGCTTTGAAATTTTGTAAACATTTTAATTGAGCAGAGACAGTCTATCAGGAAATATATCCATTCATGAACTGGCATGAACAGCATGAAAGCTCCTGAAATGTTTGTGCCAGTCACCCTGCCATGGAATTCATTTCATGAACCACAAACTGGCCAAAATATGTCACAAACTTTAGTTTGTTGGCCGGGTTGTGCCCATCTTTACTCTTTTGTTATAGAAATATGCCAGGCTACCCAGTTTACTCAATTTATCATAATTATTACTCCTTCATATCTTTTTGGTTTAATGCTTTCTGTGCTGCGCTGTTTTTCAAACACCATTACTTTCTCTGGGACTGTGTACTTCCTTAATCAACAGTTGTCCTGGCAACTACTGACACTTCCAGGAATCTGTTTTTAGGGCTTTTACATGCCAGTACAGTGTACCAGCACCTCTTCTGGCTGACAGGGCTTAAAGCTGTCTTTCCTGGGACCGGGCCAGGCTGATTGAGAAGCCATGACTTGTTCTATCCTGCAACTAAAGTCATGCCTGCTAATGAAGTTGGTGGGCGTGACAGTGTCCATTGGCTGTTCTCCTGCCTTTTTTCTGGCCTGCCTACATTCTACCTTCACCAGCCTGCTGACCCTCTGCCTTCACTGGCTTGCTTGCACACTTCCTGCCTTCATTACCAGCCAGCCTTGCCTAGGGCTAGGGATGCCAACCTCCAGGTGGGACCTGGGGATCCCCTGGAATTACAGCTCATCTCTAGACTACAGAGATCAGTTCCCCTGGAGAAAATGGGTGCTTTGGAAAGTGGACTCTATGGCATTTTACCTCACTCAGGTCCCTGACCTCCCCAAATCTCTAGAAGCTTCCCAATCTGGGTCTGGCAACCCTACCCTCCATCCCCTTCCAGTGGCCAGGGGGGACCTCACAACCCTATCTGGGCCTTCTGTCACCAGAACTCCATGTTTTGCCATGTATCTGCACTGAGCCTTCTAGGACCCACCTGTCTCCATTTTCTGCTGCCAGCCTTCCCTAGGTTCTTCTGAGGCCTGGCTGCCTACATGTTTATGTTGTCTTCTTCCATGGCCTGACTGCCCACCTGCCAACTCCTCTGTCAGCAAAGAGGCAAATGACCAGATTTATGTCTCTTTATTAATTGGGTTGGGTCTAGTAGTATGATGGACTCTCCAGAAGGAATCTTAGGCTGGAGGTGGGGGGCTATGACTGTTCTTGACAACGCTGCCTGAGGTGCGGTGTATTGGTACTTTTGATGAGCCAAGGTTCTCAGGGCTATAAGAAGGCTCTAGCTCCCAAACTCACTTCTCTCACTGAACACAGTGTGTACAAAAAGTTCAAGAGCAGCCTACAACTTTTTGTAGAAAATAAGTTGTTTTTTTGCAAGACAAATTTGGCAGCAGAGTCTCACACACTCAGCTCAGCTTCAACAAGATCACGCTGGATTCAGGCATTCCATGATTAACTGAAAGCTCTCAAATGACTGCACACAATACAGTTGACATAGAAGTGCAAACCTGGAGTTAAAACTGCTTATAGATAATTCATCCATTTCTTTTCTTTCTTTTTAAGCATTCAGGTCTGCTATACAGATTATGAATCATTTTCACACCATGCTAGGAGTAAGGAAGTCGTATCTTAAAGCTGGTAAGATAGGTAGTGGACATGAAAAGGACAGAAAACTCATTTTCTCAGAATTTTCATCCTTCACAGATTATTGGAATGGAAAGGAAGAATCAGTGAGTACATACTGTTGGGAAATTTGGTAAAAATAGTTAAATATTCAGAGTTTGCAATGGATAATTGTTCACTGGAGAGGAGGCATTTTCTTTCTGTGTAAAAATCTTTATTTCTAAAGGAAAAGGTACACAGGAAACCTACAAAACAACAAACACTTGAGACTACATTCTTGCTGCTACTTTACAACAACAGAACAGACTGACCACACAGTTGGTAATGGAGATTCTTCTTTCTTCTTGACTCCCAGAAGGAAATCACCTGAATACATTAACCAATGATTGTTAGTAAACAGACTTCAGGGGCTTTCTCCCCATTGGCTTTGTGCCAGGTTTCCTTCCAGGTCAGGCTGAACAATAGCACACAAGGTAAACATATTAACCCTATAATGATTGAATTTAGATCTTGCAACACACATATTTCCAACACATACACCCCATAGACTTTATCCCTGGGAACAATGGCCCTGGGGAGGGGGGCTGTGGATCTTTAACAGAGCCAATGTTTGTGTAAGTGCCATCAAGTCACTTCTGACTTATGGCAATCCTATGAATTGATGGCCTCCAAAATGTCCTTTCATTAACAGCCTTGCTCAAGTCTTTCAATCTGAGGGCTGTGTCTTCCTTTATTGAATCAACTCATCTCATATTGAGTGTGCCTCTTTTCCTGCTGCCTTCAACTTTTCCCAGAATTATTGTCTGTTCCAGTGAGTCTTGTCTTTTCATAATGTGACCAAAGTATGATAGCCTCAGTGTGGTCATTTTAGCTTCTTGTGAGAGTTCAGGCTTGATTTGATCTAAAACCCACTGGCAGTCCACAGAATCCATAAAACTCTTTTTTTATTCCACATTTCAAAAGAATCTCTTTTCTTCCTGTCAGCTTTCTTCACTATCCAACTTTCATACCCATACACAGTAATAGAAAATACCAGTGGTACATCCTTACACTTAAGACTCTTTTCTAGCTCCGTCATGGCTGCCTTTTGCAGTCTCAATATCCTTCTGATTTCTTGGCTGCAGTCTCCCTTTTGGTTGATGATGAAGCCAAGAAATAGAAAATCTTGGACAATTTCAATGTCTTAATTGCCAGAATTAAAGTTGCATAATTCTGCATTGGTCATTACTTTTCTCTTCTTGCTGTTCAGATGTAATCTTGCTTTGGCACTTTCTGCTTTAACTTTCAGCAGTAGTTGTTTCACATCTTCCCTATTTTCTGCCAGTGATGTGGTGTCATCTGCATCTCTCATATTGTTAATGTGCCTTCCATCAATTTTCACGCCATCTTCATCTAATCCAGTTTTCCTTATGATGTGTTCTGCATCTAGATTGAAGAGATAGGGAGATAAAATGCATTCTTGTCTGACACCATTACCAATTGGAAACCAGCCTCTTGTGCAGAGTACAAGTTGCACATCAAACAATCAGATGTTGTTGCACACCCATTTCTTTTAAAACCAACCATCACTCTGCATGATCTACACCAGGGGTGGCCCACCTGTGGCTTGGGAGCCACATGCGGCTCTTTAACACATATTGTGCGGCTCCTGGCAGGGCGGCTGGGGAAGCAAAGGGGAGGCATGCTTTTTCTCCCTTCCTTCCTTCCTTCCCTCCTCCCTCCCATCTATTTGCTTTCCTAGTTTCTCTCTCTCTCTTTCTTTCCACTTCTTTAATTCTTTCTTTCCATCTCTCTCTTTCTCTCTCTCTCTCTCTCTCTCTTTCTCTCAATATCATTAGCAAACAAGTAATATGATTATCAATAACCGGTTTTCCTCGTTTGTTTTTATTTTTGGCAGTCCCATTTAACGTTAATAAAAAGCAAATTTGCATATTTTAAAAAATAAAAACGTGTGTGTGATATTTGTTCCTGTCTTGCGGCTCTCAGACATCTGACGTTTATTCTATGTGGCTCTTACGTTAAGCAAGGTTGGCCACCCCTGATCTACACAGTCAGAAGCTTTGTTGTAATCCATGAAACACAAGCTTATTTTCTTCTGAAATCCTCTTGTATGTTCCAATAACCAATGTAAATTTGCAGTATAATCTCTAGGACCTCTTCCTGTTCTGAATCCAGCTTGAATGTCTGACATTTCTCATTGTTTGTATAATAAGTCTTTGTTGTAAGATTTTGAACATCATTTTACTTATGTGAGAAATTAATGCAATGGTCTGACGGTCACTGCAGTCTTTGACAACTCATTTTTTCTGAATTGGAAGGTAAATTGAGCATTTGCAGTCTGGGCCATTGTTTTTGTTTTATTTCTCTCCCCCCCCCCCCCAATAGTTTTTTCATATTCTTGTTAAGATTTTGATGGATTCCATTTCTGTGGGTTGGAATAACTATTGATATCCCATCTACTTCTGGTGATTTGTTTCTTCCAATTGATTTCAGTGCAGCTTTCACTTCACTTTCTAAACCTGTCAGTTCTTTAAAAAAAAAAATTACCATCTGGATTATTTTTCAAGCTGCTTACGGCATTCTTCTCTGTGTGGCTGAGACTGGATCCTGAGTGGTGTTTTTTGTTGATTATTTCAGCTTGGACCTTGTGATGGTAGCAATATAGATCCAGTGTGGTATTGCAGCCTTTAGGGGGAGTCCTCATGGAGTCCTTCTTTCTGTAGTGTCAAGTGGGAGCTAATTGGTCACCCTTATACTGTTCATTGGTGGAAGGTTGAGGAGGCAGCTATTTGGCAGTAGATTGTTGAAGCTGTGAAAAAGATGTCTGCCTGAGTGTGCTCTGTTCTGTGCTGTGGTAAAAGTATTCCTTCAAGTGGAAGAAGGCCTCCAGATCTCCACAGAGCTGTATTATCTGTGTGGGTTTAGTGGGGCAGAAGAATAATCTTCTTGAAATGACAGATTCCTCTGCTAAGCTGAGGGTATGCTGGGAAAAGTTAACAATAGTGCTGGTAGGGTTGTTGTTGAAATTAGCTGTGGCTTGTAAAAGGCTGAAAATTTTTGTCCTTCTCAGGGGTCATTTCAAGCAGGAGCTCGGGGGACCTCAGCTCCGGAAGTTGGTGCCAGCCCCTCCCCCCCCGGGGGAATGCCTGTTTGTGTCATGGCTGCAACAAAATGACCCTGTCCCCTGGAAAGGTCCTTGTTCCTCTGACCAGCCTTCTGAAGGCTTCAGCCACCACTGAAGCTATCCTCCCAGAATAGTGCTATTTCTGAGGCTTGGACTAGTAACTGTCCCCTCTCTTTCTTTCTTTCTTTCTTTCTTTCTTTCTTTCTTTCTTTCTTTCTTTCTTTCTTTCTTTCTTTCTCTCTCTCTCTCTCTCTCTCTCTCTCTCTCTCTCTCTCTTTCTCTCTTTCTCTCTTTCCTGCCTACCTGCCTTCTGACATACTTCCGGTGATGTCAGGTGGTGTAGCATATGCAAATAAGTTATGCTAATGAGCTCCTGCACCTCTTTTTCTATGAAATGACCCCTGGTCCTTCTGCTTTCATAGAGAAGTTAGTTGCATATTGTAGATGCTTGTCTCTTGTTGTGAAATATACAACATTGGTGCCTCTCCTTTACTTCAATTCATTGATGACATTTTTATTGTCTAGACCCATGGCAAAGAAGCCCCTGAGAGATTTTACCAAGCTTTCCACAACTTCCACCCCACCATCAATCTAACTATGAATTACTGTAGGCAAGAAACAAACTTCCTTGACACCACAGTATGGATACACAATGGATACATTACCACATTGTACCAGAAACCAATGGATCAGCAAACATATCTATATGCCTCCAGCTACCACCCCAACCACATCAAACAATTCATTGTAACCAAGCCCTACACTGTAGTCACATCTGCTCTAACTCCTTAGACAGAGATACTCACTTGAAGGATCTACAGCAGGCATTTTTATGACTACAGTATCTTCTTGATATGGTGAGAAAGATTATTAGAAATGATACCTAGAAGCAGTTAGCTACAAGCCTATCCCAAAGAAAATTACAACAGAACACCACCAGTGGTCACCTACGGCTCACAACTCAAGCCAGTCCAACACATTATTAATAACTAGGAATAAGGCCCATTGTGGAAATAAATATAACGGGCTCTAGAAAGAGGCTCTGGGTGGGTGCCCCAGCCTTGGGCATTCAGCGTCAATTTGCAGTGGTGACCTCAGCAGGGTATAATGACACAGAGTCCACGGTTTTCTCCTGGGGAGCTGATCTCTGCCATCTGAAAAGCAGATGTAATTCTGAGTTATCTCCAGCCCTCACCTGGAGATTAGCAGCAGTGATTCCCCAGGAGGAAATGGCTGGTTTAGAGGATGGAGCCTATGGCATTGTACCTGTCTGAGGTCCCACCCCTCCTCAAACCTCACCATCTCCAGGCTCCATCCCTCAAATCTCCAGGAATTTTCCAACCTGGAGTTGGCAACCTTATCTTCTCCCCAGCCAATCATCAACCTACCTTTATTTGCCCCTCTGACTGTGGTATCGCCTGGTATCACAACTGAACTCCAGACAACAGAGCTCTCTCTCCTCCTGGAGAAAATAACTGCTTTGAAGGGTGGACTCTAGGGCATTCTGTTCAGCTGAGGCCTCTCCCCTCCCCAAACCCTGACTTCCATAGACTTTAGCACAAAATCTCTAGTAATTTCCCAACCTGGAGCTGGCAATCTTAGTCAGGACTGACCCCAATGAGTTCTCCACAAAGGCCTGGAAAGGGTTCATTCCTTTTTTTTTTACTGTCTTTTTACTGACAGAACCAAGCTTGGTTGCCTGGCAACAGCCACTGAGGGAAAAGTTGTCCCACAGGAGCCAAGCAAGAGAAGTGCCTTCGTCAGAAGAGACAGCCGTTTGGCAATTATTCTGACAGGGAACTGTGGCTGAGGTGGCAGTGGGCAGGGAAGAGGAGTGAACCCAGCACCCAGCCAAGGGCACACAAGTACTCTTGAGTGGCAGTTGGTGGCCCAATGGCTGATGGAGCACACTGCATAGCCAATGGGAGAGCTGGAAATGGCCAATGCATAAGGGAATTATTATATTAAGATAATAATGAGAAAAAGAGATTGGATTTATACCCTTCACTCAGAGTCTCAGAGTGGCTTACAAACTCCTTTCCCTTCCCCTCCCCACAACAAACACTCTGTGAGGTAGGTGGGGCTGAGAGAGCTCTTTCAAGAACTGCTCTTTCAAGAAGAGCTCTGACAGAACTATGGCTTGCCCAAGGTCATCCAGCAGCTGCAAGTGGAGGAGTGGGGAATCCAGTTCTCCCAGATTAGAGCCCAAGCACTTAACCTACAACCCATGCTAGATAGTGACACTTCCCTCACACAGACAATGAGTGGCCAACCTTTTGTTGCTTACAGACAGCCTGCTAACCTAAAACAACTTTTCATCCACAACGATAAACTACTTAACAGTAACATGGACTCTGGTACCAAGGCCTCCAATAAACCAAGATGCCAGCTTTGCTCTCATGTAGATCCTAGCAACACCATCACTGGATCCAGCAACATCAGCCATACCATCTCAGGTTCATACTCCTGCTCATCCTCTAATGTGATTTATGCCATCACATGTCAGGAATGCCCTTCCAACCTATACGCTGGACACAAAGGCCAGTTCCTTCAACAAAGAATTAATGGACATAAGTCTGACATTAGAAACCACAACATTCAAAAAAAACAGTGGGGAGGGATTTTTAAGCTTTCAGGACATTCAGTCACTGACCTAAGAGCAGGAATTCTCTCACAAAGGAATTTCAAAGGGAGATCATGAGTTACAACTGATAATGAAGCTCAAGACAATGCATCTACCTGGACTGAACTGAAATCTAGGTTTCCTGTCTCAATATCAATGCTGATTTCTCCATGCCTACAACCCCTGTGCATATCACACCGAATTCTATCATACCTCCTATTGTCATTTACCTGCTATTGTCATTTGCCTGCTAATATCATTCGGCATCTGAAATCACTCCACTTTCCCGTATAAAGGACAGATGGACTCCCATTCTAGCTGTACCTGAAAAAGTGAGTAGTGCCTCACGAAAACTAATACCCTGCTACAAATTTTGTTAGGCTTTAAGGTGCTACCGGACTCCTGCTCTTTTCTTATGCTTTGCTGTATATATCTCCCATAATCCTTCAACCAAAAAGAGAAAACCATTTGCCAGGTAGTAATGTAGCATGGGCCCTCTCCTGAATAGTCCAGACTAGCCTGATCTTTTCAGATTCAGGAAGCTAAACAGGATTAGCCCTGGTAAGGTTAGTACTTGAATGGGAGAACTCCAAGGAAGTGCAGGGTTGCTATACAAAGGCAGGCAGTGGCAAACCACCTCTGATTGTCTCTTGCCTTGAAAACCATAGGCATGTAACCAACCAGTGGATATGCCCCATGTCTATACTGCCTGACCAAGTGATGAGGGTGATTTTAGTATTAAAAATCTCAAACCATAAATATTATCTTTGCAACAGGTGTCACAATGCAGGATAACTGATTCAGTGTATGGTTACACTACTAATGTGGCTGCCTATACTCTTCCTTGCATCAGAAGATAATTACAAAAGAAATGTTATTTATTGGGGGGGAAAACCTGTATGGAGTTAATTGAATAAAGACCACAATGTGGTATGAGTTTTAGAAGAACTAGAGCCTAATTGTGCAATACTGTTTAAACTCTGTGTGCTGCTTTAAGCAATTTGGCACCTGCAGTACTGAACACCTGGGTTACACAGCTGCTGCAGTGTTGATCCATTTGTCTGTTATGACACATGTCAATCACATCACACAGGTAGATGAGAATAACTAACAACTTATATGACTTAGTGTAGAGCGCAATTTAAATTGCTATTCTCTGATGTGCAAACAGATGATTGACTGCTTATGTGATGGAGTATTGTGCCTTACTGTTTATATGACTGTGTTGATTTATTGGTCTGAAGAAACACATAGTTTTAAAAAAATCCCTTTGCACTGAATATTGTCTATAGTTAGCATATTAAATGGATGTTCATGAAATGGAAAGAATATATTGCCTTTACATTACAAGCTCAAAAACTTGATCCCTTTTTATGTAGTAGGCAGTGTTTCTACTTAAACCTCATTTTAAGGAAATATCCAGTTAGAAAATAAGATAGTCCATTGTACTAACAATGCAATCCTATGCATTTTTAACTAGGGAAAAGTCCCACTGAACACTGTGAGCCTTATTTTCAAGTAAACATGCCCAGGACTGCTTTCCAGAAGAATTCTCTGCAGTAGGGGAACCACAGTGGAGGGTGACAGAATTCAGGTGAATTTCTGGATTAAAATGGTGATTGCAGAACAGGGTTAGAGACAGGTTTCCTCATAGGCCTAGCAAAAAATGTCCTTTTTTAAAATAGAGACTTGATAGGATAGGATATTATGTACTTCCATGACAAGAAAAGCTTTACACCCATTTCCTCATGTTAAGCCATGGTGCTATGTAACCATTTATGAAATATTGTTGTGGTTTTATTAAACAATTCTTCCATGAGAAAAATAATAATTGTATGGTTAAAATGTAATTATGCCCTTCTATGGTTTTGTGTGTTGGGGTGCTGTTAAGGATACAGTTTTTTAAAAAGTTTTGTCATATCCCATGTTCACAAGAGAAAAGGCAAAAATGATAGCTTTTACATATTTTAAATGATACTAATAAAATTTCCCTTAATATACTATAACACTGCATAGACAATAAAATGTCCCATATTGAGACAGTCGCAGCATAATAAAAGAGGGGAATTCACTAGTTTTCTTAAAGTGATACAATACTATTGTTATTTATGACAGGTTACATAGGACAGCATACATGGTTCTTAGAAATATAGAATCATAGAGTTGGAAGGGATCTCTAGGGTCATCTAGTCTAACCTCCTGCACAATGCAGGAAATACACAAATACCCACCTCCTCACCCCCAGTGACCGCTGTTCCACACCCAAAAGATCTAGCCTCTGTTTGAAAACCTCCAAAGAAGAAAAGCCCACCACCTCTCGAGGAAGCCTGTTCCACTGAGGAACTGCTCTAACTGTCAAGGAGTTCTTCCTAATGTTTAGCTGAAAACTCTTCTGATTTAATTTCTACTCGGTTCTGGTCCGACCTTCTGGAGCAACAGAAAACAACTCTGTACCACCCTCTATATGACAGCCCTTCAAGAACTTGAAGATGGTTATCATATCACCTCTCAGTCATCCCCTCTCCAGGATAAACATACCCAGCTCCTTCAACCTTTCCTCATAGCACTTGGTCTCCAGACCCCTCACCATCTTTGTTGCCTTCCTCTGGACACATTCCAGCTTGTCTATATCTTTCTTAAATTGTGGTGCCCAAAACTAAGCACAATACTCTAGGTGAGGTCTAACCAGAGCAGGGTAAAGTGGTATCACCACTTCGCGTGATCTGGACACTATACTTCTGTTGATACAGCCCAAAATTGGATTTGCCTTTTTAGCAACTGCATCACACTAGATCCTTTTCGCACATACTGTTAAAAGACAAGTCTCCCTCATCCTATAATTATGCATTTGATTGTTCCTCCCTAAATGCAGAACTTTACATTTATTCCCATTGAAACTTTACATTTATCCCCACTGAAATTCCAAACATTCTTTGGGTATGATCTGTCAACCAGTTTCAGATCCACCTAACAGTAATAGGATCCAAACCACATTTTACCAATTTGTCAACAAGAATATTATGTGAAACCTTATCAAAAGCCTTACTGAAATCAAGATAAACTACCTCCACAGCATTCTCCTGATCCAGCAAGGTAGTGTAGTGGTTTGGTGTAGTGGTTAAGTGTGCTGACTCTAATCTGGGAGAACCAGGTTTGATTCCCCACTCCTCCACTTGCACCTGCTGGATGACCTTTGGCAAGCCATAGCTCTGTACCAGCTGTTCTTGAAAAAGAGCAGTTTCTGTCAGAGCTCTCTCAGCCCCACCTACCGCACAGGGTATCTGTTGTGGGGAAGGAAAGGGAAAGGAGTTTGTAAGCTGCTCTGAGACTCCCTTGGGTAGTGAAGGGTGGGGTATAAATCCAATCTCTTCTTCTCAAAAAAAGAGATAAAGTTAGCCTTGAGAAACCCATGCTGGCTCTTAGTAACCACAGCTGTCCTTTCTAAATGCTCAAGGACTGTTTGATTATTTGTTCTAAAACTTTCTCAGGTATAGACGTCAAGCTGACAGGTCAGTACTTACCCGGATCCTCCTTTTTCCCCTTCTTGAAGACAGGGACATTTGCCCACCTCCAATCTTCTGGCACCTCACCTGTTCTCCAAGAATTCTCAAAAATAATGGTCAGAGGCTCAGAAATTACATCCAAGAGTTCTTTTAATACCTTTGGATGCAGTTCATCTGGCCCTGAGGACTTAGTTTCATTTGAAGAAACTAGGTGTTTATGTACTACCCTATGCCAATCCTAAATTGCAGCTCCCTTCCCTCATCATGGGTTCTGCTTTTGCCATGCTAAGCTCCATTTCCCTTGCAAGAGAAGACTGAGGAAAAGTAGGAATTGATCAGTTCTGCCCTCTCTTTATCACCTGTTACAATTCCACTTTCCTGTCCCCGCAATTGGCCTACCGTGTCCTTGCTCTTTTTCTTACTGTGAACAAAAGAAAAGAACCCCTTTTTTGTTGTTTTTAGCATCTCTCACTAGCCTAAGCTCATACTGAGCTTTAGCTTTCCTAACTGTCTCTCTACAAGCATTGGTTATTTGTTTATAGTCATCCTTGATCATAAGACCCTCCTTCCACTTCCTAAGAGTATTTTTTTATCTCTCAAGTCTTTAGAAAGCTGTTTATGGAGCCACCTTGGTTTCTTTAGGCTCCTCCCATTTTCCCTTCTCATATGAATCATTTGTGATTGTGCCTTCAGTATTTTGCTTTTTAAAAACTGCCTTCCCTCTTGAACTTTCTTCTCCTTAAGTATTTCTGACCATTGGATTCTACCCAGCATAACTTTAAGTTTGTCAAAATTTGATTTCCTGAAGTCCAACCTATATATCTTACTATGTACAGCTTTTACCTTCCCCAAGACTGTAAATTCCAAAATTACATGGTCACTAGTACCCGGGGTGCCCACTACTCTCACGTCAACCAGTTCTTTCCTGTTGGTAAGTATCAAGACCAAGATAACAGATCCCCTTGTTTCCTCTGCCATTTTCTGGAAAATGAAGTTGTCAGCAAGATAAGTCAGGAATTTATTGGACTTTTCATTTTTAGCAGAGCTGAACTTCAAACAGATATCCGGGTAATTGAAGTCTCCCATGACCACCATGTACCGTCTCTTTGAGAACTTTGTAATCTGTTTTAGGAGTGTCTCAACCAAATCCTCTGCCTGGCTTGGTGGTCTATAGCAGACACCCACCATAATATCACTATTATTTCTTACTCTTATTTTTACCTAGAGACTCTCAACTGGACTTTTATGCTCAGATACATGTATTTCTTCACAAGTATGTACCTCCTTTACATACAATGCAACTCCTCCACCCTTCCTTATTTTTCTGTCCCTTTTAAATAAGTTCTACCCTTCAATCCTAATATTCCAATTGTGATTGTCATCCCACCTGAGCCGGTTATGTTGGAAGGGTGGGGTAAAAGTCTAATAAATAAATAAATAATGACTATTAGGTCATAGTCCCCCTCCTGTATTAGGACTTCAATTTCCTCCTGCTTGTTTCCCATACTCTGTGCATTAGTTTAGAGACATCGGAATCCATGTTGTATGCATCCTGAGGTTTTTGTTTCTGTACTTACATGTGAGTTAATATTACCAAGCATATGTGCCACTCTCCACAAAACTTTAGAGTTCTTATCTCTAGTTATTGACATCATATGGGGCATTGCATTTTTGTCTCACTCCCCCATAGGATTTAGTTTAAAGCTCTCCTTATTAGGGTTGCAAGACTGTTTCCAATAGGGCTGCCAAGTCCAACTTGGGAAATATCTGAGGACTTTGGGGGTGGAGCCAGGAGACTTTGGGGGTGGAGCCAGGAGAAAGGAAGTGACATCATTTTGTGATGTCACATCCTGTGATGTTGCTTCCACATGCTGACACATGAACTCATGAAGTTTCCTAATACTGAGCTTCTGCTGCTGCCTTGAGCTTTATAGGCTTGCAAGCAGCATTACCCAGACTGTGACTTTTATGCCACTGTTTTTTGTCGCTGAACAAGAGTCAGTGTTATGTAGCAGTCAGTTTGTTTGGCTGGGATCTGGGAGAGCCTGGCTCAAAACCCTGCAGTGCCATGGAATCATTTTATTTAATACTGAATCAGGCCATTGGTCCATCAAGGTCAGTATTGACTACTCAGACTGGTAGTGGCTCTCCAGGGTCTCAGGCTGAGATCTTTAATGTCACCTATTACCTGATCCTTTTTTAGCTGAAGAGGCTGATACCTCCTGCATGTCAAGCAGATGCTCTATCACTGAGCAACGGCCCTACTGAATCCTTCCTCATCTCGGCAGAATATGAAGCACTAAGTGCTGCACAAGTGCTAAATATGATTTTCATATCATAAGAACAGGAGAGAAGCCACAGTGGATCAGGCCAACAGCCCGTCCAGTACAACACTCTGTGTCACACAGCGGCCAAAAATACCAGGTGCCCTCAGGAGGTCCAGCAGCAGGGCCAGAACTCCAGAAGCCCTCCCACTGTTGCCCCCCAAGCACCAAGAATGCAGAGCATCACTGCCCCAGACAAAGGGTTCCATTTAGACCTTGTGGCTATAATAGCCACTGATAGACCTCTGCTGGATGGGGACAGAGAGAGAGAAAGAGACAGACAGACAGACAGAAAAAAGAAAGAAAGAGGGAGGGGGAGAGAGAGAGAAGGAAAAGAGCAGGCAGACCCCAGCAGCTTACCCCAAGCAGCTTACTCCAGCAGCAGGCCACATGCAAAAGCAGGCCCTTCAGCAGAACGAGCCTCTCTGGGCGGGACTCTCTTGCTCTTTCTTAAAGGGGAAATGTCTGTTGAGGCTTTTTACTGCAGGGCAGGCTCTCTGCAGACATTTCCCTTTTAAGAGGCCAGGGCAGGCTCCGACGTTTCCCTGCTGGCAGCCATTGCCTCCCCTGGTGGCCAATTCTGAAAAAGCGGGGGAAAGCTTTAAAAATCGGTGCTTCCCCTGCCCTACCCGGGGACTTGGCAGCCCTAGTTTCCAAACACATTTTTTCCTACCTTCATGAGGTGCAAACCATCTCCTGAAAGAAGAGCTTCATTTTGAAAGCGTAAGCCATGGTCCAAAAATCCAAACCATTCCTGATGACATCATCTATGGAGCCAGTCATTGATCTGCAGTCTTCTTTCCCTTCCTAAACCACGGCCTTCAACAGAATGAACTGACAAAAATACAACCAGCACAGTCCTTCACCTTTTTACCCAGAGCCATATACTCTCTTTTAATATGTTCTGGGCTGTGCCAGGCAGTGTCATTCATTCCCACATGGATGAGCAAGAAGGGATAATAAACTGTGGGCTTGATGAGTCTTCCTACCCTTTCTGTCACATCCTGGATGTGCATAGCTCTCGAGACAACAAGTCCAGTCACCACACTTTAGCTTCCACCCCTCTCAGTAGGGAATCCCCAATTACCAACAAATGCCTTCTCCTATATTGGGGTGCAGAAGCTCAAGTCCTCTCATCCACAGAGGGTCTGAGAAATTTTCCTCAAGCTTCGTGGAGCCTGGGAGAGGAGCCCCTGTTTCAGTGGTTCAGAATCACTATCTGTGGGGAGATCCAGGAATCGATTGCTTAGTAACAGAGGCTCAAAATGTCTCTTGATTTTCATGCTCCTGTGAGTTACATTTTTCCTTGTGCCTCCTGTGTTAGGTGCTCCTCCATTTGCTGAGATAGCTTTCCCTCCTCCTATTGCCCTCTGAGGAGAGCTTCATGTATTCTGTCCATGAAATCTTCACCTTCCCTTATAAACTGGAGTATGGACAAGCATGCCTCAGGTTCATGTATCCTCCTCCAGCAGGGCTACCAGCTTACATTTGCTGCAAGTGTAATTGCTATTACCCTCTGGCAAGAATATGAACATGCCACAGACTTTGCATGTCACTGCCTTAGCTCCCTGCTGCAATCTTCCCTCCACCATTTTATTTGCATAACAACCTTGTTAGATAACTAGCCCAGGGTTATTCAGTGAGTTCTTCATGGCAAGCTGATATTTGAACTTTGGTCTTCCCAGGCCTAGTCCAACACTCAAAGCACCATACCGTACTGGCTGTCATTACTTCTGCTCTATAAATCCATTGAAATACACCTCCAACTGATATAAAAAGAACCCTGATTTTTGGTTTTCCTCTTCCCTACTATGGATCTGATGGAACAGACTGAAATATTATCAGAAAGTCAAAAGGAACTGCCTCTACCCAGTTTATCTTGTCTTTTTAAGCAGCTTGCTCTTAAAACACTTCAGTGTCACCTTACAATATAAGCAATGCAAGCCTTTTGGCAGATTGAGATAGCAATCCAAAAAGAGATTTAGCATCTGAAATCCAATTCTTTGCTTACAGAGCACAGGAAGTCACTTGAGGAAATCTGCCTTGACCTTAATGGATATCACTAGCCATGCTAGGCTAAGGTGTCACTTTTCACTTTTAAGCTCCTTAAAATCTGCAGCGAAACCTGTACAGGCAATAATACATTCATAATATCCTGCTGAACACTTCTTGTCTGTGGAAGAAAGGTTATTACAGAGTAATCATCAAGGAGTCATTATGATCAGTGCTGAAAACAGGCTTGCTATTAGCTGAATTTACCATTGACTCTTTTTTCTGCCTTCACTAAAACTGTAGATTCTTAATGCTGACTTGTTTCCTGTTCTGCTAAACTAATTAGAATCAGAGAGCAAGCCTTTTGGACAAACTACATTCTGCCATCACCTACAGCACAAGTCTAAAAAGAAATCCTTCTGTTTGGGATTTCTCTGTCAGTTTCATTCATTTTTCAAAGTATTAATATATTGGGGGGATATTATGTTATTGTAATTGCATTTTTCTGTTACCAAGAGTAGTTAGATGAACAATTCTACCTGGAGGCCAGTTACAATCTGAGAGTTGGTAGAGAAAAATCTAAGTAATGTGCTACAGAATAAGCACAATCACACACTGAAATTTGTTCCAAAGAATTGATTCACTCATAGCCCTGTCTGATTATGACAGCATTTGGGAGGGACATGGCAAGAAGAAGAGGAAGAGGAGGACGAGGACGAGGAGGATGACAAGGAGGAGATTGGATTTATACCCCACCCTTCACTACCCAAAGAAGTCTCAGAGCAGTTTACAATCCCTTCCCCTCCCCACAATGACACCCTGTGAGGTAGGTGGAGCTGAGAGAGCTCTCTTGAGAACTGCCCTTGAGATAACAGTTCTGAAAAAAAATATGACTGACCCAAGGTCACACCAGCAGCTGCATGTGGAGGAATGGGGAATCAAACCCAGTTCTCCCAGGTTAGAATCCGCACTCCCAGGGCTTTTTTTGTAGAAAAAGCCCAGCAGGAACTCATTAGCATAATAGGCCACACCCAACAGCAGAAATGTATTACCATATTAGGCCACACCCCTGACAGCCCAGCTCATTAGCATATTGGGGGCTGGGAAAGCACAGGGCAGACACGGGAAGGGAAAGAAAGGCATTTTCAATGTGCCTGGGTTCCCTGCGTGCCCTTTTCCAGTTGCCACATGTCAGCTAGAGAAGGGAAGGCAGAGAAAGGCCTTTCCTTTTCAATTTCACTCTCAACTGACTGGTGGGAAGTGAAATTGACAAGGAAATCCCCATGGGCTCCCCAGAGGGAAAGATGGCATTTTAACATGCCACCTTTCCCTCTTGTGTGTAATATGGGGAGGGCAGCATGCTCTGTAGCCACGCATGCCAGAGGTTTTGGTTGTAGGCATGGCCAACTCAGGAGCCAGCCAGAACTCCGTTCCTGTGCGTTCCTGCCCAAAAATAGCCCTGCGCACTCCTAACCACTACACCGAATTATGACTGCAGGTTCAAAGCTCTTTCCCCATGCCTCTCCCCAATCAAGAAGCCATATGAATGCTTGGCCATCTCATAAACTCTATATTAATTTCACAGGGAAAAGAGATAGTAGATATTTATCAGCTGCTCAAACTGTCCTAGCCATGATGTGCTCTAGATCCAGTCCTTGTTAATACAATTGTTACAACAATTTTGCAATGTGGATAACAGAACCAAGTGTAAGATGCCAGGAAACTGCTTGTGCTATTTTTTTCCCAGTCCAGAATGTAGAACTGCAGGCAGGCAGAAGGCAAGACAGATGGCAAACATTTAAGTTCATTCCTGTTCTTCCCCATTCACGATTTTGCTTTATGGAAACTGAGACATGGGAGGCTCACCAAAATTGCTCTATTCACCTAACAACCTCTTTAATTCTGAGACTTCCTTCAGATTTATACAGGGAAGATGAAGAAGAAGAAGAAGAAGAAGAATTGTCACAGTCAGATATTTGCCTGGTAGATGGTGTTCTGCAATTCAAGATCTAGCCAAGTGCTTGGGAACTGCAGATGTATCTTCACAGAATCTTGCTGTTCCAATCAACTCTGTCTTCTGGAACTGAGCTGGTGTTATTTGTTCAATTCTCAGAATGTCCAAGAGTTTCTTGAGACTTCTAGGCACTGCTCCAAGGACCTCAATGACAACTGGAATGGTGGTCACTTTCTTCTCCCAGAGGCATTCTAACTCTGTTCATAGGTCTTGGTATTTAGAGGTCTTCTGTTCTTTCTTTTCTATCCTGCTGTATCCTGAGATTGCAGTGTCAGTGATCCAAACCCTATTTCTCATTTTTATATAATTGCAATATCAGGGGCGTTATGCTCCAGATGTTTATCTATCAAAAGTCCCAAAGAATCTTTCTTTCATCATTCTCCACAATCTTGCCCGGTTTGTGCTGTCATGAATTTCTGACTGATTGTAAGCCATACTTCTTGCAACGATTCCAGCGCAACATAGCTGCCACTCTATCATGATAGTCTTTGTAGTCCAAGGCAGGTTAACAACAATAAAAACCAGGACATCATTAAAAAAACAATTAGCCAGCAATAACAAATTTTAACAGTTCTCCAGAGCCATAGGCTGAATCCAGCTTGTGAGGATTCTCTATTTCGCAATCATAGCCATCGCATTCCCTCTGTCATGGAGCAGTGTCCACATGGCAATGTTCTGCAAGCTTGCCTCCATCAGCTGCCATCTTCCCTGCATGCTTTTTTCTGCAGCAGCTCAAAAAGCCCTCCTGTGGCACAGCAGGGAAAATGGCAGCTAAGCATGGAAAATGGAGGCAATACAGGAAAAAATGTCAAAATATGCAGATTTTTCCACCCTGATATGCTTAAATTGTGTTCTGACACACATACACACACACACACACAAATCATAGTAAAGCAGGACTGAGAAAGAGCATACCAAGAAAAGGAAGAGCTAGAAAGTAGGCAGTTAGCTAATGACATCCTGTGGATGTTCTTCTTCCAAACAACAGCACTCTGGTTAGAAAGAAAACACAGAGAAAAACATCCAAGGCTGTGGTCACACAAGCACTTTGCCATGATACAATAGCGTTACCTTTACAGATTTAAAAAGCACGATCAGATGACAACATCTGTCTTCTGTGCCCCAGTCATTGGCACTCCATGTTGACCTGCTTTGGAAGCTGAGTAATCAGAGACCGGGGAAAATCCAGTTTAAGGGATGCCAGTAGTTCCCCCCCACATTTCCCAGTGTCTAAGCCCCCCAGTTGTGAAGTCAAGCTGTTTGGGAAGTCTGAACCTTCCCTTCCATTTCTGCCTCCTTTAGTTTGGTTGTTGTTGTTGTCTTTTTTGGATCATGTAGCTATGTGCACATAAGCACACAATCACCCCTGGCTGTCAATCACCATGGCCAAGTAGTCATTCTGGACTGGGAGACCCTGGGAGAGTTGGTTTCGATCAACAAATCCCTCCTCCAACCCCTCTCTCCTGTTTCTGCATCAGAGTTTGAGAGGATCCCATGAGTGACACAAGGGTAAATGAACTGATGTCAGTGGGACTACTCTCATGTAAATCTGCCCTTTACCTTCCCCCCTGCCCATATATTCCACAGAAGAGAGATAAAGGGAAGGATGCTGAGAGGGGCTGGAATACTTGGCAACAATGCTCTCTCTAAGCTGTGGAGCCTTGTGAGCAAAAATTCTTCTTTGTGAGCTACTGGCATTAAAGTTGTGAGTGAGTGATTTGGCTACTGCATAAATTAATTTCCTCTGGAGCCATCCTTCCTGAGCTAAGACAAAAATGTGTGAGCCAGAGGCTAAAAAACTGTGAGCTAGCTCACACTAACTCAGCTTAGAGGGAACACTGCTTGGCAGAGAGATTGTGGAACTCTCAAAAAGGAGCCAGGGCTTCGGATAAACTGCCGCAAATAGAGGCACAGCCATATCATGCCAAGCCTCCAGTGTGACTGCAGCCCATGTAAAAGTACCAGAATGTTGAAAACATTAATAATATACATTATGAGAGTTTATATTTAATTCAATATGTTGTGGACATCTACTGAAATTTTTAAACTAATAAATCAGTTCATTAAAAGATGTGTAATTAATCAACTAAAATGGTTTAATGTGTTGAAAACCCATGTGTGTATTTCACGAAATGCTCAAGATAGACTGATTAGATTCTAGTCTGTCTTTAAAACAGATTAGTCCTAAAGACAGCTTTCAGCTGGGGCTTTGTAACATGCACTCCCAGTAAATTAATCTATATATCTAATTCTCAACAGTCCCCTCTGTATGTGGATACTTATTTCCACAAACAGAGGGCACCCTCTCCCCCAACACGTTTTTCTACAGACTCAGGAGACTCCATGAGTCTGCAGAAAAGTCCAAAAAGTTTTTTAAAAAAACCTTGGGGAGGGTTGAATCCCCCAATACCTTTTGAAATGGCTGCCACAGGGATCTATTCCAGGCCCCACCACATCAACAGTGAGAGGTAGACTGGCTGGCAACCAGAGAGAGATAATGAATGGGGGAAGAAGGCAGGAAGCAAAAGTAGAGCTGGAGCTGGACATAATGCCAGAGTTCACCCATTTTCTCCAGGGGAACAGATCTCTGTTGTCTGGAATTCAGTTGTAATTCGGTACCACCCCAGGTACCACCAGAAAGCTGCCAAACCTAGGCCTAGCAGCACCCTCTGAGTGACTTGATACTATCTGGGCACGATCATAAGCACCCATTTGCCACAGAAGAGGGACGATTCACCACCGGATCAAAGTGGCGTGATCACACCAGCACATCTGGGAAGCGTCAAACCGTCACAAACCATTTTGATCCAGTGGGAAATCATGGTAAAAAGCTACTAGTGAAACTCCAGTATCAAATGGTTTGCTGCAGCTCACAGCCGGAGTTTCTCCATGTGATCACTCCAGCACCGAAGTGTGGCATTGCGGATACTGTGATCACACGCTATCCTGATGCCACACTGTTGTTTTTTTCTCTTTCTCCATGTGCGCATCATTGAAAGCCCTTAGGGTGGGAAGGCGATTCATCAATCTCCCATTTAAGCGCCTCAGAAACCAACCACACCAAAAAAAAAAAAATGCCCATGGTTGCGTCTGATCACACAGTGGCAAGTTGCCCCAGCAGGTCCACGGACCTGTGTGATCATGCAAGTGCGGGGCAAATTGCTCTGGAGCAAAAAATCCTTGCTTCCCCTCCAGATTATTTTGCTCATGTGGAAGGGACCCCTGACTTGCATGATTCAACTAGGCTTGGCTGCTTGCTACTGTTCAACAGCACCCACCCTATGAAAGTCAGTGTAGTATAATGGTCAGAGCTTCAGAGAAGAGTTTGCGAAACCCAATTTTAGATTCCTGTCTTGCTGTGGAAGCTCACTAGGTGATTTTGGAGTGGTCACATACTTTCAGCCTAACCTACCTCATAGGACTGTTGTGTAAATAAAAAGGGGGAGAGAATAATGTAAATTCCTTTAGTCCCCACTGTGGAGAAAGACCATAGTTTTCCTCAGTAGAAGCTGCAGGGGGAAAGGAGATGGAAAGCTGAAGACAGAGGGGTAGATAAAGGAAGGCTGGCTGTTGGGTGGGAAGGAGATAGGGATGCCAACTCCAGACTGGGAAATTCCTGGATATTTGAGGGGTGGAGCCTGGGGATGGTGGGGATTGAGGCAGGGAGGGACTTCAGACAGATATAATACCATAGACTCCACACTCCAAAGCATCAGTTCCTCCAGGGGAACTAATGTTGCCAATCTCCTGGTGAGGGCTGGAGATCTGGAATTACAACTGATCTCCAGATGACAGAGATCAGTTCCCTGGCAGAAAATGGCTGCTTTGAAGGGTGGAGTTTATGGTACTATACCCTGCTGAGGTCACTTCCAAGCTCAAACCCCATCCTCCCAAGACTCCACCCCCAAATCTCCAGAAATTTCCCAACGTGGAGCTGGCAACCCTAAGAGGAACTGATCTCTATATTTGCACAATCCATTGTGATTCCTGGAGAGCTGCTGCTGCCGCTGCTGCTGGGGGGTGAGAGGAAGTAGGTGGGAGACCAGGAGAGTGACAGGGGCAGAAAGAGGGATGGGGTGGGGCAGAAAGGAAATGACAGGCATGGAGGGGAGAAAAAGTATAAGAAAAAGGGTAGCAGGCAAGAGAAAGTGTGTGAGAGAAGTTGGGGGAGAGGGGAAGAAGCAGAGGTGGGGGGGAATGGGATAGCCACTCCCACAAGTTTCTTGCGGGTGCCCACTTATATATATGCATTTGCCATTGATAGTAAACAATGTGTAGCATGCAATTAGCCATATGAAAGTGACATAAGGGAAGAAGTGTGTACATGAAGAAATCCTTACTACCAAACAAGAATGAAGGATTATGGTGCTTCACTATCAATAGCTGCAAGCTGGAGTTTGACTCTTTTTTTTTAATAAAAATTTTATTAGTTTTTCAACTATTTCTAAAACTACACAGCTAAATTCTAAGCTAAATTACCTTATACAGAAAATGCTGAGTAAAATAATCATTTTTAGCAGATTAATAAATTTGAGAAACAAAAAATTCTTGGTTTAACTAATTACATATGCTACTGCTTCTAAACATCACATAGCTGATTTGCTGGTACACATAACTTTGGAGCACGCTTATTTCCCATTAACATATACTTAGTGCTCGTCTTTTAACAACAAATAAAAAGTTTATTTCTTCTTTCGTCCTCTTCTTATCTTTTTAGTCTCTTCCAAAGGTTTTGGAGCCGCAGCTCCCTTCTCCGAGTCTGAATTATCTTCTTCACTTTCTGAGCTATCCAAGCCATATATACTTTCCTGCTGTGCAAGCGAATCGTCTGAGTCTCTCTCTTTTTTCTTTTTCTTGCATTTTTCCAAAAAGGCTCTCGCTTGTTCAACAAAATCAATCTTAACATTCTTTTCTTTGAAGCTGAAACATAGTCCCTCTGGAGTATTCCATCTGTATATAATTGATTCAGACTGGAGCCATGTAGTTAAAATTCTGTAGGCTTTTCTTCTTTTTCTTATTTCAAATGGAATGTCCTTTAGTACCTTGATGTCTTCCTCCTGGATCTTCAGCGTTGTTCTGTTGGTGGCTCTTAAAACCACATCCCTTGTTGATCTTTTGGAGAATCTTATCATAATTTCACCTGGCAGGTTTTTCTTTTTGACTAGCTCTGGATAGGTCCGGTAAACCAAATCCATGTCGTTTATTAATTCCTCCGCTTTTAAACCTGTCACTGGTGCCAAAGCTTCACTCACTAGCTTTTTAAGATCCTCCCCTTTTTTTTCAGGAACATTCTGAAGTCGTAGGAAATAGCTTGAACGTTCCATCTGCAATTTCAAAACATTATCACATTGAAAAGCCTTCTCCTTCTCAATTTTTTGTAGTCTTGAATCATGTTTACTGGTAGTCGCTTTCACCTCCAAAAGGTCCCGTTGCAGCTGTTCTGTTCGTTTGCCAGATTCTTTCAGTTCATTTTGCATTAAATCCATCTTAGTGTTGAGAGCAGTCAGCTGGTCCACTAGTGGCCGCAGCAGTGTTGAAAACATTGAGCTCATCTCTGTGGTATCTCCCTTTGAACTCGGAGGACCGCTTCCTAATTTAGGGGAGGGTTTTGGCCGCCCCATCATTATTGCAGCTTTGCTTTTGTTTACACTTAGATAAGAAGGGCCGTAAAAGAAGCAATCGTAGTCGCACTAATGTCTTTTGAAAGGTTTTTTCTCCGTGTATGCGATCCAGCCCTCCAGCATTTTCAAAACGCCTTTGTAGTTGCAGTAACGCCGTGGGAAAGTCTCATTCGCTTCGGTAAGGGGGGGGGGAACGCGATCCTCCCTTTCCCTCCCCGTCGCTTTATTTGTTGTTAGGTTTTACAACTCACGGTTTTCACCATTGCATATCAGGAATGTTGATTGTTTCTCCGCAAGGCATTTTCTGCTGCTTCTCGGTCACACTTACGCAGCCCGAAGGCTTCCTCGGCAGGGGAACCTACGGGGGTGATGAGAGGGGTCTCAATCTTGTGGTCGCCACCATCAAGAGAGTCTCCTCCTCGTGCCACCCCAGGCAGAGCCCCTTCACTAGGGTCTCTGGGGGTTCGGAACCTGTCCAGAACCCCTTCTCCCTACCCTTCTCCTGCATAAGCAGAGAGAGGCGTCTGCCATTGCGCACATCTCTTCCGGAAGTCCTGCGAGCTGGAGTTTGACTCTTGATTTACAGTACAGTCCTAAACAGAGTTACCCCTTTCCAAGTTTACTGAATCATTGGGCTTAGAAGGGTATAACTCAGTTTAGGATTGCACTGTTAGTGACCTGCTTACTCTGATTCATGGCAGCTATGTCAGTTTGAGTACTTGAAAGCTCCATCACCATGCATCAGTTAGACAGTTTCTAGCCTAGGATCTGAGTTCCACCCACTTGATGTAATGTCCATCAATATGTCTTACCTGTTACTACCTTCGAACATTGGCTACTCAAGCAATGCATGGAACCAGAGGAAATTGAGAGAAAAATGAACCATGACATTAATATCAAAAATATAGATTAGCAAAGTAATTTTGCAGGAAAGCAGTTCAGGTTTTCCTATTTCCTTGGCAGCATATATGAGCTGTAATGGTAACTACTTAGACATCTGCATCCTTTGAACCATTTATTCCTTTGGTAACCAATGTAAACACTCATGTACTGCTAAGTACCCAAATACCTCACCATTCAATAAACACAACTGAATTCAAGGAAAGAATGTAATCTACGTTTTAATTTAATAATCTTGGTTTTAATGGTAGGGTTTGCAATTATTGTTTTTATTTCTTCACAAGAAAGCAAACATGCCATTTTTAATGTCAGGAATTTCCTGAGTTTTGTTCAGTGTGGGTGTTTAGGTATGAGTAATCACATGTGTTCCTGCAGGGTTTTTCAGTGTTATTATTCTTAAACTAAAA
This sequence comes from Lepidodactylus listeri, assembly GCA_029233225.1. Classification (NCBI taxonomy): domain Eukaryota; kingdom Metazoa; phylum Chordata; class Lepidosauria; order Squamata; family Gekkonidae; genus Lepidodactylus; species Lepidodactylus listeri. The sequence continues at coordinate 106,786,099 of JARCFY010000001.1, read as the reverse complement.
CACAGCATACATCAAGACAAGTCATTCTGCTCATAATATAGAAAGCTGGCATCACCACCATAAAACCCACACACCAATTCTCATGTTGTTTTGATTTGGAAGGATATGTTTTAATTCCTCTTCAGGGGGGCAAAAGGGCATTCTGCCAATCTTGAACATTTTTAAAAAAAAAACTTTCACAGAATATATGCCAGCCTACTTATCTGATTCTGGGAACAGTGGATAGGAAGGCCTAGAGGCAGAACAATCCTCTCAGACCAAAAACAACTCTGATATCCACCCTCCAAGAATCAACCTTCCACAAGGGATGCTGTGAAAAACACCCACATATAGATTCTGCTCAGATTCATATCTTGCAACAACACTAATGGCCAACCTATACCTTTTGCTAATTGCTTTTTTGCGTTCCATATAGATGTGGCCTTCTCAGTGTACAGCCAGGCTCTCTTTGAGTTTTCTCCACATGATCACATATAGAAGAAGGACCACTGTAAGGAAAAAAGTAGCCAAACTATGTATTACACTGCTGTAAAGGTAAGAATGCTGAATAGGGACTGTGGGCCCATGCTTCGTTCCACATGTATGATGTAATATATATATAAAGTATTCAAACATACATCTAATTTCCATCATTCTTGTACCTCAAATATGAACAGCAGGGCAACAGGAATCAGTCATATTACATCAGAGGTGGCCAAACTGTGGCTCGGGAGCCACATGCAGCTCTTTCACACATATTGTGCGGCTCCTGGCAGGGTGGCTGGGGAAGCTAAGCAAACAAATATCATTATCAATATCTGCTTTTACCACTTTTGTTATTATTTTTGGCAGTCTCATTTAATTTTAATAAAAAGCAATTTTGCATATTTCCTAGTAAAAACGTGTAATATTTGTTCATGTCTTTCAACTCTCAAGCACCTGACATTTATTCTATGTGGCTCTTATGTTAAGCAAGTTTGGCCACCCCTGTATTATATCTATACCCTGTCTGAGGAGGTCAGGAAGGCTCCCACAGTTCTGTCATTCTGCTGAATAGTATACTATATGCAAACCAGCATGCAGTATGCAAAACAGTAACATTCAAGAGGGCGTTTTTAAAAAGAGATTAGATGTAGTAGAATGGAATAGCCCTGGAGGATACCTTTATAATGTAATCTTTTAAATAAACAAATAAATAATGAGGGGCTGTATATGTTTTTTTAAAAGTATATGTCATTTTGTAAGCCAATTTTAGTTCCCAGTGTGGGAGATTACAGGAATAAATATGATGAATAAGCATATTTTTAAGCTTAAAAGTTTTTACCAGTTTAAAATCAGCATCTTCCTAAATCAATGATTCTTTGGATTCCTGAGCCCTTTTAAGCAACCTGTAGTGCTCAGAATCATAACAGATGCAGGAGGGATTCAGGATCACCAGTGTATCACCTAAACAGGCAGTCTCCTAATTAGTTGGAGAATAAGCAAAGGAGACAGAGTGAGAGGCGGGTAACTGGGATTCTCCACCTATGTATACCAGTATTTTTCCCCATAAGAGAACTCTCAAATAAACTAGGCAGATGTTCAACTGGAAAGATTTGTATTAAAAAGAAAAGCAAAATCAGTGTTAGGTGAAATCCTGTGGCGATGGAGTTACACAGTCTTGCTCCCATGGCAAAGAAGCCCCTGCTTCAACTGTTTCTCCACCTTGTCTCTGAAAGGACAGAGACTGAGGATGAGTTCACAGAGTAAAATCAGTCAGCGAAGTAAAATTTTGATATGCACATGAGGATTTCTCCTACAGACTCTGAAATATATTTGAGCTCTCTTTTTTTTTAACAGGCCTAAATAGTTAGAAAAGCTTGGAAGACCAAACTGGAGTTTTTTATTTGTACTGGCAGTACTGAAATGGCACCCAAGTACATAATGGATAATGGGTGACCACAGCAATAAAATGTGGAATAATAGTAGTTCATGCCAAAGGTGGCTGCAACCAGTCTTTCGTATCCCACAGTACACAAAGGCCCTGATGACTGTGAAGTTATTATTTTGAACTGCTTTCCCACCAGTACAAAGGCAGATTGAGTAGACTGGATAGTCTTGTGCTTACTGAGATGATGAGTTAAGGCATAATTTGAGGGTCTGTGAAATGGCACAGGTGCATTAATATCTTTTCCTGCTTGCAAAATGCCTTGTATTTGTTACTGCTTCAGTGATGTTGGCTAGATTCTTATGTGTTCCTGGAATATATTTGCTCCTTTACTTTTTAACTGCACATGGCTTCAAAAAAATAAAAGGCAAAGGAAGCAATGGAGTAACCTCCTGATACTTAATACTGCAGCATTTTCTCTGTGATTTGGATTCATATGAGAAACTGACACATTTCTATGGATAATAATGAACGTAATTGACCAGTTGCTCTTGGGGGCTTATGGGCTCCAGCACCCTACATCCTCATTTACTTAAGTGGAAGGCCAGTCCTCTGAATATTTATGGAAAACACAATACATATACCTTAAAAAACTTGGAAGGCAGAGTCTAAACCATTCCTAATTTTTACTTTCAAATATGTTTAAAATATATATGCCAAATTTTATATGTTAATGTACTTTTCACACTTGGGGCGAAATGCATGTATTTTGTATACAGGTTTAAGAAATATACAAGTATCCAGTTAAAAAGAAAACTAGCCCTGGGGTACCTGTTATTCCAAAACAAATGGCCTGATCTTAGCCACAATGTCAGGGAGCAACTTGCCTGCCTCCTTCCATGGTGGACCCAGTTCTGGCCTAGCAGCTTGACCTGTGATTTTCTGAAAGCAGTCAAATTTAGTCTGTGGATATGGTGCTGGGATATGGTGCATTTAATCCTTTCCCCCCCCCCCCCCATGCCATTTCCCCTATAGGGATTATCTCCCCTATCTTTCTTTCCCTACTATGGCAAATAGCAGGTCAGAGAAAGAGGTAGCCAGGGAAGCATGGGAAATACAGACGGTAAAGGAGTACAAACTTATCTCCCAGCACCATAGCTCCAGTCCAAAATAAGATCCTCTCCCTGCAGTTACTTCTTGGTGATAAAGGGAATATCTGAAGATCTGGTTGTGTATCTCCCACATAATGTATGGTTTAGCCTGTAGAAAAGAATTGTGCATAAAATTCCCTTTTACTGGGAGATCGGAACAGAAGAGAGAGTGAAAAACAAGTCATAATGAAGTGAAGGCTGTTGCCATGAATTTTAACAGTGTGTTAAAACTAACCGCATTAAAAAGAAACAGAGAGAGAGAGAGCGACGGATCCAGCTCTGTACTGTTGTTATTTCAATTTGCACATATGACTTTTTTGCTTCCCTGTGACTTGCACTTGTTTTCTGTAGCCAACTTTATCTTAACAGTGCCACCTGCTCTGGAACAGCCACTCATACTTGGAATTTTGCAAAGGGGAATGCTTCTGTTGCCAGTTTTCAATTAAGATTAAAGAAAACTTTCTGCACTTTTTCTGCAATATAATGTAATATAGGTGGAAATACTTGAAATTTTCAGTAGCATTAATAAATCCTTAAAAGAAAGCAAACTTGGTTTTCTTCTTTAAAAAACCACACTAAGTTTTAATTGTGGGTAGATGAGGGTGCTGCCAGGGTCTTGGGTCATTTATAGCCGTGATCTGGTGTTTCTCAGATTTTTCAAACTTCTTAGATATTCTGGTGGGTTTTTACAGACTAGGTCCCCAAATACTAAAGTATGAGGTTGGGGATTTTGTGCGGTGAAGCTGACTTGCTTCTCTACAGCTCTGTCTGTGAGACTAGGCTTGCACTGGTTTAAACTGAGGCACAGCAGAGCAACCTTTCTCACACAGTCAGGGCACAGCCTCCATACTGCTTCAGTTTGACCCCTGATTTCTACACACATTTTTGTGTCTTTAGTGTTTGCTTCGGGGGGGGGGGGGGGACCATTCCAGTTTTCCCCAGTACTTTTGAGATCATTTCTATCCCAATCTTTTACTGGAAACTGATTCTGAGTCACCTTTTTTCCTCATGCATAATGTTTTTGTCAGTTTTCTTTGTCTCATCATCTCCCACCTACCTCCAGCCCACTTTTTGGTTATTGGACTGTTGTCATCACCAAACCACTTCCATGAGTAGTTTTGTTTCCATTTTTTAAAAATGCAACCCTTATATCAATATATCAATATAAGCATGCACAACAAAATAAAAGGGGGTGTGCTGTAACACCACTGATGATGCTACAGATGACAGTACCATTCTGAAAATCAAGATTATTTAAAGCATGTGAGGAAGACTATAAACTGACTCCACAACTGTGAAAATGCAGAGGGAGGACAGTAGGATCCACCTGTTTATTCCTTCGTTTCTAGAGCTTCACCATCTTGTAAAAACCCATAGGGATTCTCATGGCAAAACTTGCCAATTTTTTTTATTTCTAAAGTTCTGTCACCTGTGTGGGCCTAGGGGAAAGAACCTAGGTCTAGCAAATGCCAGCAGAATCAAATAGCTTTCTATTTACTCATATACCTAGTGCTGGCAGCTAACAATGAATTGAATTAGCATTTAGCAGAGCAATGAAATAGGCTGGATAACAATTCCCATGGGTGTCTCTGACAAGTTAGTACATTTCTCTGCCACCACCGATGCTCCACCCTTCTCAGTTTGTGGAGTTTCATATAGCAACCTAAAAAACAGTACAGGGCTAAAGCAATGCAGCTCCTGTGAGTGCAAGCTTAAACAGGTAGACTTAGTAGACTGGGAGTCAGTCTACCTATTTAGTCTACTAAGTCTACCTATTTAGGAGTCAATCTGACTCCTAGTCCTGTTCAAAGGTACTTACTCCCAGAAATGTGCTTTTAGGACTACAGGAAAGTGTTATTAGGGTTGCAGCCTTAGGAGTGTATGTGTGGACTGCCCAATTCAAGCATGTACATCAAATAAAACTGAAGGTGATGATTACTTTTTAAAAAATACAAATTTATTCAAATAATTATCACTATCAGAACATAACTCAGGCTTTTACACACACATAAATCTGGCAGTTCTTCTGGCAATCAAAATACTAGCCTATGTATTTCCCCCATCTTTAGCTAGTAATCCTATTGGCGAGCGGTTGTAATAAACCTGCTCATAGACAGCAATCCTGCAAACCTATGAGTAAGCCTGCTAATAGATAGCAATCCTATATAGATCTACTCAATGCATACTCCTAGGAAAGTGTTCTTAGGATTGCAATTGTCATTTTAAAATCAGCCCCAGTTGGAAGGCTACTACTGGCATTATCTTCTTGCCAAGATGACAAAGATGTGATCAGACATTTGGTCAAGCATCCACTGAACACACAGAAAAAGGACTGGGATCATACTTGTTTGCCCTGGAGATGTGTGTTTGGATATTTTTCATCCAGGTATATCCCAAAATATATTATCATACTTTATTAGGGTTTTTTTGGATATGTTCAGATGTTCAGATGGTACTGGAGATTTTTCAGGATGCAGGTAAATAGGTCCTGAAAAATTCCAGAAATATTTGAGAATATATGGAAATGTTCAGTGCCAGCATTTTAAGGCTCCAAGGACTGCCCCTCCCCCAGTTTTACAGCGTGTCTGTGTCAGTGTCTTCTTGCCAGGTGCCCTTATTTGTTTTTAACTACCTTTTTAATAAATACATGTATTTTTATATAAGTTTTAACTAGGTTTTTAACATTGGCCCTATATTACATTTCTTTCTTACCCTTGTGGTTCTTGATTCCGGTTTTTGGGTCAAGTTTGTTTCCCCCCTCCCTGTGTCTCGCTGGTATTACTGTGCCAGTTTGGTTTGGCTGGGATTCTCTGGTTTCAGGTTGGTTTTGCTGGGCTTGCAACAGTATACCTTGCTTAAGTTGGTTTGGCTTGTATTCTCTTGTTTGACATTTGTTGGGCTTACCATGCTGGTTCACGGTTCTGCAGGTATACTCTGTTATGAGGCTGGTTCTTTTTGTATTTGGAGACTTTGTGACAGTGGTTGCTATTGGCTATTGGTGTCTTTGCTCTGTAGAAAGCATGGTTCTCCACACCACCACCTGCAAATAGGATGACAAGGGGGCACCTTGTTCAAGGACTCACAGCACTAGATCTCTTGATCCAATCTACTTTAAACTTTGTTGGTCTTTAGCACATAAACAAGACTAAGATCCCTGTGATTTTTGGTGTCATTTGCTTGAAAAATAGCCACTTCAGCCCCCTGGAAAGATTCCTCCATATGGAAGAATGGGTCAAAAAATGGAATTCAGAAAAAAAAAACAAAATCAGGGGAGGGGACCAAATAACCTGTAATACCACTATTTACACCCTTTCCAAAATCCAAATCTGCAAAATACTGATTTTTTTTCAGTTGCACATTCCTAGTCGCCCCCTTTGAACTGTGACTGTTCAGCAGGTCTGAACCAATGCTCCCTCTAAGCTGTGGAGTCTTGTGAGCAAAAATTCTACTTTGTGAGCTACTGGCATTAAAGTTGTGAGCAAGCCATTTGGCTACAGCATAAATTAGTTTGCTCTGGCATCCTTCTTGAGCTAAGAGAAAATGTGTGAGCAGGAGGCTAAAAACCTGTGAGCTAGCTCACACTAACTCAGCTTAGAGGGAACACTGGACTCTGAACCCTTATATGCCTACCATTGCTCTATATGTGCAATTGTGATCACTGCTTTCACAACATTCCTGATCATGCTGAAAAGTTCACTGTACACATGATTAAGTAACTGAGCATCTTATTTAAATAGAATCCTTTTGTAAGCTAATAGCCACAACTCGGCAGACTTGGGTTTAAAATTTAATCAGTCTTTAAAGAGGAAACCTGGTGTGCTTCATTTTGACTTAATACCTTAATGCTATTAATGGGCATATTTATTTTATAATTATTTGCTTATTAGTGTGAACTACCATGGGCAGACAATTTGAAAAGCCATAAAACATATTTAATAATTAATAAAATTAAATCATAAATATTTTGAGGTTCAAATGGAGGTCACCATCCAGATAAACCTAAGTACTTCTAATTATTCTGGGTTGGTGTGAGAGAGCTCATGCTAGCAAATGTGGTTAACTTGAGTTGTATTGCACCTTAAATTCATAAGGACTGAATATAATTATCATCTATGTAATATTTCCTCTACCAATGTTCTTATCAGTCTGTTTTATGGTATCTTCTTTTGTTGATGATTATTATGCTATTTAGCTAACAAAAGTGGTCTTCAACAAAAGACTTCAATAGAAGTACCAACTATAGAAAATTGGGTTCACATCACTTCTCAGCTAAGGATTCAGGTGACTTGAGACAAATCACTAACTTTTGGGGTCTTTCCATGGGGCTTTTTCCTGGAAGTGACATAATGCACAATGGCATTATGTCACTCCCAAGGAAAAATCAGAAGTGTCATCATGCTTCCCTAGGAACTGCCATAGATATTCCAGCAATTCCTAGATAGCCATGACATCACTTCTAGGTTTACCTTGGCAGTGATATAATGCCCTCATGTTGGCTGAGGACACACTGGCAATGTGGGGTGGGAGAGCTCCACTTCAGAAGCGGGGGAAGGGAGGGAGTTCAGACAGCCACAGCTGTCCTCTGTCTCCCTCCCGTACTCACCCATTTGTGAAGCTGTTCCCTGCCACCTCAGATGGACACTGGCAGAAAGCAGTGTCCAGGGGCCTTCCTGTGCTTGGATCCCACTTCCCGGCTGTGTGGATGGGAGGAGGTGGGATTCAAACGGAGGTGGGGGTGTGAACGTGCCATCGTGGAGATATGCGCATGAGCACATGAGTGCTCATGTGCTCATGCGCACAAGCAGCCCAATACAAAAGGTAGGGAGATTTTAGATTTGTAGACTGCTGCTGCAGCCATGCGCCTATGCCGAAACCAGTCTGTCCTCAGCCGTTGACTGTTTTTTTTACACCACTTGTTAGCCAGATTGCCTCGATTTATTAGTAATATTGGGAAATTGAGACATTATAAAATGGCAATAGGCAAATATGGGAGTGATCACATATGTATACAGGGGTCCCACTTCTTCTATAAGCACCAGAAAAAGACACAGAGACCAACTTCAGAATGAAATGGTATCTTTACTGATGATTCTTCACAAGCATACAATAACTCAAACACACTCACAAGTAAACAGATCTAGGAAACTTGAAGAGAAAGAGATAGCAACATTTTGCATTATCAGGATGATTTCATTGAGGGGTAATATTTACCTGTCCTCGGCGTGATGAAGCAATCCAAAGGAAAAAATGAGGGAGACTATAGGGAGCAGGGATTTAGTATTGAACCAGCAGAACACGTGGAGACTCTGGCTGCGCAAACCAAGAGTCGTTTGGGTAGGGTAAGGTTAGAGGTCAGGAGAGAGAGAGAGAATGAGGCCATGTATTTTTATAAACTGGCTTTGGAGGTGGGCTTTGCTAGCCCCCCTTCTAGTCCATCCCCAAAGCATGCTACCTGAAACTGGTTTCTGGGGGATGGGGCTAAGGAATTGGGCAATATTGAACTCTGGTTACTCTGTTTGCAGTGACGCCTGAAAGGATTATGACTCATGCGGCCAAAGTCATTGTTATGGATAGTAGAGCTGGTCCGTATCAGTTGCTTCATTAACTTATGAATTGGAAGTCCTTTGTTAGATTATGTTGGAGGGGGGGAAGGTTGCTTGCATGACAAAGAAGATGTAACTCATGGAGTTTGGAATCCAGATTTCTGGTACTTTTTGCCTTGGCATGGCATTCATTTAAACAGCAGTGGTAGTTGGCTTCTGGGTGCTTCACGTGGCTAGGGAGCTAGTCCGTCTTACTATGGGTAAAAGGGCAAGTAACCTCAGGAACCATTGGCACATCATCTCAGGAGAAAGGTTTTTCCCTCTGCTGGTGTGTGTCTACAGCTGGCTAGCATTTGGTCACCTCACAGTTCAGTCCCTTTTTGCACACAACTTGCACAGTCCATTTTAACACTTATGGATTATAAAACCATAAGAGCATGATAGGCACCTTGCAGGGCAACACACTGGCCACTGGAGTGGAAGCAAGACATGGTGGCAAGTCTCCTGCCCCCTGCAAGGAAACGCTATATGCAAGCATCCTAACTGCAATTGCTGTGCAGGTTTCATGTGGAGGAGAGGGGAATTAAATCCAGTACTCCAGATTAGAGTCCGCACCTCTTAACCACCATACCATGCTGGCTCTCCACGGGTCCCTATCAGAAAGCATTTACACTATTTATTTCTATATTGCTTTTTTTCCATGGTATTCAAAGTGGTTTACAGTAAAACAAGTATATTAAAGCTGATCAGGAACTTGACACATTAAGAACCAATGTTGTACTGTTTAGAGAATGTTGGACTAGGACCTAGGAGACCCAGGTTCAAATCCCCATTCTGCCATGGAAGCTACCTGGGTGACCTTGGGTCAGTCACAGACTCTCAGCCTCACCTACCTTACACAGTTGTCAGTCACACACTCAGCCTAACCTACCTCACTCAGTTGTTATTGGGATAAAATGGAGGAGAGAAGAATGGTGTAAGCTGTTTTCTGTCCTCATCAAGAGATAAGGTGGGGTCTAAAATAAATATATATGTATTTTTCAAAAATGTTAAAAAAATTAAATTTTATTAAAACCAGACAGGAAATGGCCAGTATAAACAATATGACTGTACACTGCTGCCTGAATTGGATGAGAGAAGTGCAAGCCATTTCTTCAACTAGCTTAAATTACAACCCTCCAGTGTCTTGTCACTTATTGTTTAATGCAGTTTATTTATTTATTTCATTTACAGTCTGCCTTTCTCACTGAGACTCAAGGCACATAACTTCCTGCGAAGAAATGCATTTTTTCTCTGGCAGTTTGAAATGAACAAAACCTTCACTCATAATTTTAAATTCTCTCTCTCTCTGGGCAGAGAACAGGCAGGAACCAGGAAAGTCAGTTCAATTGCTTTCCAGGCTTCAGGGTTTCCAGACCCCCCACTGGGGGTGAGGGAAACCCTGCTTTTTCAGGGCGCTTCCCGGCTGCCAGCCAATTGGCTGGCAGGGGAAAATGCCACCCCCAATTAGCCCAAAAAGGATGTTATGATGTCACCCAGCAGTGACATCATCACATCACCAATGCTGCATGGTGATGCTCTAATTTGGGGGCAAAATTCTATGGTAAAATTGGCTACAAACCATAGAGTTTTGCCCAAAAACTACTGTCACCCCTGGACATCAGTGATTTGATGACATCACTTCTGGTTGATGTCATCATGCTGTGCATGCTTTGCACACAGCAGAATATCCTGGAGAGGACCCAGAATCCCCCCACTGGCTGCCAGGTAGGATCTGGCAACCCTACCAGACTTACCTCAGCCCACCTTCAAACAAACGCTAATAGGTCCAGCTAGAGGCAAAAGGATGGTCCATTCCCCCCCCCCCCTTCCAAGCAAGGAACAAAGATTTGGAGGTATTAAAGACTAGAAGGACTTCAGGAAAAGCTTCTTTGACCCAGCCTGACCTGGTCAATGGGTGGAGAAACAGTTATGATTTAAAAAAATTCCTTGCAGCAAGGAGGAGTCTTCTTTTAGTGCTGATTTCATCAAAGTAGACAAAGCTCTTAACTGAGGTCTGGAGGAGACAGCCATTGCCATGTGATGGCATAAGGTAATGGGACTCCTGTAAACACCTGATAACTTTTTAAGCTAAGGAGCCTGCCTTATATTTAACAATAGATAGGGCATGTATAGAGGGAGGAACAGAGCTACTGTGTTTACCCTTTTCTTTTGAATTCCTTGCTCAGTCTGGTTCTGTGCCAAAAGTATGCTTTTTAATTAATGCTTTATAACTTTTGATCCTGGTAGTGGTTCTCTGTGCCACAGAGACCTCCACCGTCTTGGACACACTACTTTAAAAGGAGCCCCAGGAGGAAGGGGAGAGCAGTTGTTTGGCAAGTGGCTACTCCCCTAGTGGTGCACAGGGCAGCAAGCTGTCCCACAGTAACCAGACTCTGGTTAGTGGGAGACACAGAGGCAAGGCCTCAGAACATGGAAGGGAAGCTGGGCGTCCTGACCCTCCTAGTGGACAATTCCTACAAAAGTTAGGTGATGGCAGTGGTTGAACTGAGAGGGAGAAAAGCTCCTCCAGGTGTAGGGAAGACTCAGGAGGGCAGGGTAGAACAGGGTCTGCAGGCCACAGCATGACTGTTCTGCCACACTTCCAAAGAGCTACACAACTGCCCAGCCCACCCACACCCTTCTCATCATTTTGTGACTTAAAAAAACAAAAACAAATTTGTTATAAATGCAATGAAAGCTGTACATTTCCTTGCTGCATGGCAGCAGTGCTACTCATATAGAATTTTTTTTTTTTTTTTTTTAAATACCCATTAGGTTCTCTGCTGTTCAGGGTAGCAGTGCCTTGCCAGGAGGCTTCAGGTTATTTATTCTGCAGCCTTCGCTAAGTGGTTTAACCGATTTCAGACAACAAATTTCATTAATTTCTTGCCATTCTTTTCATTCTGAAATAAATTCATTGAGAAACAAAGATCATTTCTACTTGTTTCTTCAGCAAAATTGTTTCATTTTCCCTCATAGAACACTTAATTGTGGGGGTTTTTTAAGCTTCGTTTGTTATCTGGGCACCCACCTGTGCATCCATCTGTGCCAGAGTATACATCATGTTAGGCCAAGTCTAGACTGGATTGTGATGGTACACATTTTTTTTCTTTCCACATGTCTGCTCCATTCTCATGTAACAGAGAATTGAGTGTATAATGTGGTGTAGTGGTTACAGCGGCAGACTAGGGTCTGGGATACCCAGGTTTGAATCTCTACTCTGCCATGAAAGCTTGTTGGGTGACCTTGGGTTAGCCACAGACTTTCAGCCTAACCTACTTCACAAGGTTGTTAGATAGATGTTTTATTCACAGTCATTGACCAAAACAAACCAATGACATTTTGTTACATGGGTAAAAGATGTCACATTAAAATAGGCACAGAATTTTAAGACTAGTTATAAAAACACCATAAAAACTATAACGGTTAAAATTAATAAAACTTGATCTTAATTCTCCTCTTTTTGAGCTACTATAGATTTTCTAATTCTTCTGCTCGGCTATCCAAAAGCAAATTTCTTAAAATGCAGATTCTTTGCCTGCGAGAGAGAGGGAGTGTCTTAGGGAAAGGTACAAAGTCGTTGTGACAATAAAATGAAGGAGAGAACAATATAAGCAGCTTCAGATCCCCACTGGGGAGAAAGGCAAGGAATAAATGAAATAAATGAATAAATAAAAATAAAATGGCCTTTCATACAACTGTCTTTCAAAGTTCCAAAGTCTGTTAATAAAGAGCCATCAGGCTTAAATACTTTTTTAAAAAAGAACTAAGAAACACACACATTGTATTTTTGAATGTGAACTATTTAAACAATACGTTCATGCAACTATATGACTAAAGAGCTTGGGATATGGTAACTTGGGTAAGGCTAAGCAAGTCTGGATTTGCACAGCGCCTCCATGGAAGACATTCTGGTAACCATGATATCTTTCAGACAGCATTTCTAAACAAGATGGCATTCATTGTTGGCCCAGTTCCAAGTAAAGTGATACAGGGATGGGCATTTCACACAACGAGTTCCCTTCTGTTAACAGGCCATCCCTGAAATGCTATGGCCATTTCATAAAATGCAGGTTTTTTCTGCCATTTCTTCTGTGTATGTGATCTTTCTTGGCCATTGCAGTTTTTTTAAAGGTTCTAATGGGAGTGCTGAACTTTAAACAAATAAAGCAATTCAGCACAATTACGGAGCCATAAACTGCCCTGGCCTCTCAGCCGCAATTGCCATCCCCCCTCCCCAGCCCTCAATTGCAGCATGCATTTCCTTTCTAATTCATTAACTGGAACTAAGGGAAAGCCCCCTGCTGTCAGGCAAATAGCAAATGCAGCACACCATTGTTTTCCCCACTCTCTTCCCAAAAGAAAAGCCTTTACTCTGACAGTACTTCATTGGGGAAAGAAGAATAAAATAGAGAAGACGTAAGAGATACAAAAAGCCTTGAGATAAAGTGGATTTTTTCCTCTTTGCTTTGTAAGCTGCAAACAGGGACTGGGGAGGAGGAATTGCAAATGCAGCTGAGAGGCCAGGGCAGTTTATGGGTCCATAATTGCACTAAATTGCTCTGTTTGTTTAGCATTTCAGTGCTCCCGTGAGAACATTATAAAATAATCCTCTGTGGAAGATCGTTTGCATGGGGGAAAGGGGCAGGAAAAACAGCATCACTGCTGGAAACACTAGGGGGCCTTTCACACAGTACCCAGAGTGATTCCAAACTGGCAGGAAGACTTGAAAATGGAAGAAAGGCAATTTGCAGCTACAATGGCTTAGGCACTCTTCCTGAACAGGACTGTGTGAAAAGGTTAAAAAAAATCCATTAGCAGCTGGTTACTAAAACGGGTTTGTCTGGAATGACAGAAAAATTCTATTAGTAACCAGTTACTAAAATGGAATAGACAGACTGTCTGAAAGTCACCCCTTTCAGAAAGGCAGAATATTAATGCAGTGAATATCAGGCAGCCAGCAGGAAGGGGGGCGGGATTGTTTATGTAAACAGGAACACAGATTGTTGTAGGGGGTTAGTGACCTTGTCCTCCCCTGGAGATAAAAGTGGAGAACTGGCATGCTTCAGGGCCACTCTCTTTTATGGCTGAGGACAGACTGGCAATCTGACCCGCTCTGCCTCCACTTCTAAAGCGGAGGCAGAGAGGGCATTCAGATTGCCGCATCTGTCCCCCGTCGTCAGCGTGGACTCACCCGTCCGCAAGGCGCCATCCTTCCACTTTAGCCGGAGACCACTTACAACAGGTCTCTGGCCATCCCGGCGCGCATCTCTGCTGCTTCCGGGCAGTGTGGATGCGTCAGCTGCGCACCGGAAGCGGCCCCGGAAGTGGGGATGGCCCTGCAGCCGTGCACCTCCTCCCCGGAACATCGCAGCCAGTGCGAACGGGCTGCACCAGGCTGCTTTTCCCGCGGGGCTTTTGGCCCCGCGGCTGTTCCAGAGCAGATCTTCAGTCTGTCCTCAGCCTATGTTCCTTACTGTTAAAGTAAGATCTTCCATTCCTCCCTTTACTGTGAATGATGCCATATCACATATCAATAGCTTGCTTAACAAAAAGGTAAACTGTAACAAAAAGGTCTACTGTAATAACATCTATAATGTGAGCCGGCCCTGAATGCAGTCCAGGCCTGATGGTTATGGTTGGTAGGACCCAAACTCAATAGGAAGCCATCTGATTACTAAGACTGGAAGCACTTTATTGGAAACTGTAGTTATATATCTGTAACTTTGGAATTTTATTGTTATTGTTGATTTTAAATCTGTTTTATGATGTTTTGACTGGCATTTGTGCCCTTGTAAGCCACCCTGAGCCCGCTTGCGGGGAGGGCGGGGTATAAAAATAAAGATAAATAAAATAAATAAATAAACAAAAGCACAGCTATTCCACCCGACAAAGAGGGTTTTTTCCCCTAGAGCAAAGCAATCTCTTCATGTTACAACCAGATGAGATACTGACTGACCTCTGAAGTTACCCAGGTCACATTTTGCTAGAAAGACTTTGAGTGGGGAAAAGACTTTGGGTTCATTCTTTGTCTACAAATTGGCATAGAGTTTTGAAATGCCCGGGGTGGGGCAGGGGCTCTTGTGTGTGCGCGTGCAAATCGTGTGCGCACACCGGGGCCATGTCCCCGCTGCCGCCTCCCCCCCACCTGGGCACTTTTGCCACACCTCCCCAGGGCCCTTCCTAGGCCCACCCACTGCCACCGCATCCTCTCCACACACACCCCCCGTCCAGGAGTGGCCAGAGCAAACTCATTTATGCAGTAGCCAAATTGCTTGCCCACAACTTTAATGCCAGTAGCTCACAAAGTAGAGGGGCCACGGAAGGGCTGGTTGAGCTGCCCGGGAGCCTACCACCTCCCTTCCTCACAGCTTCCTTACTTTGACCTTCCCAGTCCTTCTGGCAGCATCCTCGCAGCTGGCTTCAGACCCCATGCCTATAAGTTGCTGCGCACAGCATCGCACATGCCAAGGAAGGGGAGGGGACACCCCTCCATAGACTCGGATGCAGAGGGGAGACACGTGCAGGGAAGAGCAGTGCCATTCGCTGCTCTCCCCCACCTGGGATCCATGGGGGGCGAGACTTCTGTGGGAAACGGGGGGGGGGGTTTCCTTCCTTGGGAGGGAACAAGAGAAGCCTGCTACATCTTGGAGAGGAACGGGGACTCTAACGGCTCTTGTCTGCCTTCCCTAGAGAGAGATTAAGTTGAGCAGCCGTGTGGGTCTGAAGCAACAGAACAAAGTTAAGAGTCCAGCAGCATCTTTAAAACCAGCAAAGTCTGATTCTGGGTCTACGTTTTCGCGCACACGCAGAACAAAGTTTGAGGCCAGTGGCACTTTTAAGACTGCCAAAGTTTTATTCCGGGTCTAAGAGCAGGAGAGGGAGAGATGGATGCGCGGACGCCCCCTGCTCTCCCGTCTTGTTCTTCATGGCTGCGGCAGGGAGGGGGCAGAAGGGAGGGCTCTGCTGGACTCGGCGGGGCTTCCCAGAGAATGCTTGCCAAGTGGGGGGTGTTTGAGCAGCCGGCGCCTCTACTGTGGATCCCTCAGCGTGCAGGTTGTTGTTGGGTTTGGACGGACGGAGTGGCCAGGCCAGGGGGAGGGGGGAAGAGAGGCAGTGGCAGGTGGGCGGCCGGGCCTAGGTAGGGCCCGGGGAGGCATGGTGCTCCGTTTTGCAGGGGGTTGCTGAGGCCCCCCCCCCGGGAAATTTGGGGGGGGGGCTTGAGCCCTCGAGCCCCCCCCCCCCCCGGTAGTTGACGCCTATGCAACTTGGAAATAATCCTGGGAGTTCACTGTGACAGTGAAGGCAACAAAAGTGCATGTTCAATTATTATATAGTGTACCCATTTCAAACAAGTTAGTGTGTGGCTCCATATAATTTATTTCTTTGATCCTTTTTGTATAGATTTGAAATGATGGACTGACAATTTAAAACTGGATAATACTCTATGATCCCTTGCTCCACTGAGACACATTAAAAGGCAATGAAAACTGGAATGCCGTCATGAACCATTCTAGGCTCTGCCAATCTAGGTTCCTGTGGGGGTTTTCAGTTTGCCAAAAACCTGTCATCAATGCACCAATCCCAAACTGGGGCTGATACATTTGTGGGTCTGGTTACTATACTTGCACCAAAAATGGATTTTCCAGAGTGGCAAACTCTTACTAAAAATATTTAGCATAAGATGAAAGGGGGGAGGGACTTCCCTGCTTTCACCCACCTTCTCTCCTAAGTGGTTGCCCATATGTCTTGGGTTACACAATCATTTCTTGGACATATCAGTGGCAAAATTGTCCAATAAACTGCATCAGGGCAGATAAGGTCATGTTGGATACAGCAAGTCCTCTCGTGTCTCTAGCCAGAAGGCAGCCTGTTCTCACTTGACTCTTCCACCTACATACATGTTCTCCCTGTCCTCAACTGCTGTGACTAATGAACAAGCAGAAGATTGTATATACAGTTCTACTATGCCTTCATGTATTCATTGAGGATAATATTTCAACTGAATTCTGAAGCTAATTAATTTCACAGATTTTTTTTAATGGTGCAAATATAAATGAGTTTTTTTCAGCTCATTAAGGATTTTTGTGAGTAATTTTCAGTCTGTTCTTTCATAATCTGCATGTTTCCTTCCCATTCCAATCTATAAAGTGGTTTGAATTTGCTGACTCTATTATATCTGAACACTGCACATCATATACTGGTATTTTTCCCAGTTTAGAGCATGTCCTTAAGCCTATACAGTAAGATAAATGCTAAGCTAGACATTCTCAAATAGAAGATGAAATGTTAGCAAAATAAGTTTGATATAAAACAAAAAAAATTAAAATGTATTTATTAAAATTTATATACTGCATTTTCTTTGACTCAGGGTGAATTACATATCACAGTTAAAACATTACAATTTAAAACCAATCCCAGGGCGAAGACAGACTTAAGTTCTGCCGCACCTCTGGGGCGTGGCAGAACAAGGCGGGGGGAATTGCCCCCACCACATGGCATTCGCACACCGCCGCAAGGAAGCCGCCCACAGCGTCCAGACTGCGGGCGACTTCCGGCAGCATGCAAACGCCGTGTGGTTTCCCCGGCTGGCATGCGTTCACACCCACCGGAAGCGGGTGGAATGTGCTCCGCAGCAGCCGGGACACCACTTTTAAGTGGTGCCCGGTTGCTGTGGGAGGAGCACAGCACCGGACACGTTGCATCCGGGCCGCCTCCTTCAGGCAGATGCAGCAGTCTGAACAGCTGCTCTGCCTCCGCTTTTAAAGCGGAGGCAGAGCAGGCCAGACTGCCAGTCTGTCCTCAGCCCCAGATAGGACCTCTTACGTGGTTTAGACCCTAATAAAAGCTCTGGAAAATAAAATGGCTTTGTAGCACCTTCTGAGGATTTCCAGTGATGGTGCTCCCCTCATTTCTTCAGGGAGCTCATTTTACAAACATGAGAGCTATAACAGGCTCTGGCTGATGTCAGGTGGTGAGATGGTGGCCTGAAATCACAATTGGTGCATGAAGTCATATGGGAGGAAACAGTCCTTTTGATTTATCAATCCTAGGCTGTGAAGGGCTTTAAAATTCCTTTAAAGGTCAAGTACCTTGAGTTACACTATGAAATAAACTGGCATCCATTAAGCTTGTTTTAAGATGGGCAAGATATCAGGAAGATATCAGGAAGAAGGCTAGCTGCTGATAATAATCAGGTTTCTGCATTCTGAACCAGCTGCAGTTTCCAAGTTGTCTTCAAAAAGGCATCTTACCACAGAATGCATTACAGTAATCCAACTGTAACGATACAAAAGCGTAGATCAGAATGGCCACCATGGCTGAGTCTAAAAAGGAGAGAGATGGTGAACAAGGGACAGAAGTACTGCTGGCCACTACAACACCCTGCTTTTCAAACTACAAGATTGGGTCCATGAGTAGCCCTAAACTCTTAACCTTATATAATCTCCAGAATATAACATGATTTTAGATCCACGCAGCCTTTATCAAGCTCTGGATTTTAAGGCCCAAGCTACATATGATGTGCAGGCACATTAGATTTACTAGACAGTGGCTGACACTAGGGGCAGGGATGTGGAGGGTACCATCACATCAGTGGCATGATGTCATTTCTGGGGCAAACCCACAGAGTTTCCCTTGAATCCTAGAATGGCATGATGTCACTTCTGAGTTCCCCTCAGAAATGGCATCATGCCACTGACAACAAAGTGATTTCTGACTTTTCCTCCCCGAGAAGCGGTGGTAAGGGGATGCCAGCGGGAATACCTCTCAGTCATAAGTCACACATATATTTCCCTTGACATTTAGACAAAAACAAAAATAACCTGAATAGGGTGTGAGGTCTTCAGGCTTCCCTCTTGCACCATTTCATAGGGTTGCCAGGTCTGGGTTGGAAAATACCTGGAGACTTTGGGGGTAGATCCAGGAGAGGGTGGGGTTTAGGGAAGGGAGGGGCCTCAGCATGGTACAATGCCATAGAGTCCACCCTTCAAAGCAGCCATTTTCTCCAGGGGAGCTGATCTCTGTCAGCTGGAGATCAGTTGTAAAAGTGGGATATCTCCAGGCCCCACCTGGAGGCTGGCAACCCTACCATTTCTCCAGTGTGTCTACCTCAGTGCACATGGAGCCCAGGGAAGGGTCAAACAGGCCCTGCTTCAGACATTTCTAATGGCAAAAACAGAATGGGAGGCAAACCTGAAGCCCTTCCTTCTCCCTTGCAGTGTTAGGAGCCATGTTAAATGGTTTTTAAATGGTAGTCCCCATGTGAACACAAGACTGAGATTCATGTCGGGCACCCATATTTTGGGGCCCTAATTTAAATCTTTTAAAAAATGACTTTTTAAAAAAACTTTATTTACTTATTTATTTGATTTCTAGGCCGCTCTCCCCACATTTCGCAGGCTCAGAGCAACTATGGAAGATATCAATTGGTTAGTGCCCATGCCATTACAATATACCTCCCCCAGTTCCTGAAGCAGTTTTGTACCTGTTTTACAATATTACAGTCTCAAAATTAAGTCAAAGTATTAATGTGGAAATAGATATGAGTACTTGTGCATCTTTTAAAATAATAAATTATCAGGGTGAACACCCCACCAGAAACATTTAAACTTTGAGTCAGCATTCAGCTTTCTAGTATCTATGTTAATTATGGAAATTGCAAAGCAGGGCTCACAACCAGTGAAGAAAGTACTCTGATGTTCATTACGTATCATATCTGCCTTCACCTTAAGTGATACTTTGATTTTGCCAACAGATGGTCTATAAAAACACCTGGATCATAAAGGCATATGTGCCAATGGAGTGCACTGATGAACCGTGTTCCCAGCTATCTTTAGTTTATCAAATTAACTTATTATTGTGAAATTATTCACAACACCAACAGAGATTTATAGCATGATGAAAGATATGCTGCAAACAGAAGAAACATTCTTTCTTTAGTTCATCTTAAATACATTTAATTGCCCCTAATTGGTCAAAAATGAAAACCTGGGGACAGTGACTGAAAGTTAATTTAACTTTTTATGATGCCACATTGTGCCACAAAGACTACAGTGTACATTTAACTTGGAAAGCCTTCTCTCATTAAAACAAATGTTCAGACAACATTTACAGGAACTTTGATCATTTAAGCATCACAAGAAACTTAGAAGTCATGAAAATGATGGTATTTTATAATGTACTTTACCAACTAGAGAAGAACAGGAATAATTTTCCTAACAAACTTATAAAATTGGATAAGTGTTTTATTGGGTTCAAGACAACTAAAGTATTGGGATTGTTTCCAAGTACTTTATTTTGGATTAGATGTTAAACATATAAGAGACTCATTTTCTTCCCAAACAGCTGAGAGAAGCCATGTTCCAAACAAAAACTTGAATCCACAAAATTGTAAGAATTCCAAGGTGGACTAAATCTCTGGTTTGCCCAGTAATACGTACTGTACAAACCATTTGTAACTCACACAAGAAACTTCAAATCACACCATAAGGAGAAACAGGGAAATGCATCATTTTTTAAAATGATGAAATAGTGTTTTTATTTATGACATTCTTAACACACCCTGACTCCTAGAAGAAGCTAGGAGCAGGCCCAAATGGTGCAAGCAGCCCTTTGGATACCTTGGTCCATAGCCATGAAGGACTTAACACCAATAATTTGAATTCGGCCTAAAAACAAGCTCTGAGACAATACTGTTGCAATATAGGGGGGAAAGGACATCCTCAGAAAGCCCAGTTAAGCCCTGTCTACTGCAATTTGCCCCAATTATCATTTTGAATCATCTTAAAAGACAGTCCTATGTAAAGCATATTAAATATCCTAGTCTTGGCATTATTAACACATGTGCCACCAAGGAAGCCTGCTGTTTCCAGAAAAGTTCACCTGTGATAGACCAGTCCTTGAGGCACATACTACTTGTATGGATTAACTGTCAGTTGCAAGAGGTATGTATACAGTAATGGCTATGAACAGCTAATTCAGGAGAAAAATAGCACATACACCTGCCTTCCCAGACCACCATCCAATTTAATCAGATTACTTTGCAACACTTTACTTTATCGGAGCTCATTCACCAAAATTCCAAGGAACTGATACTTGATGTAGCTTCCCACTGCCAAGCTTCCTATTGCTGTCTCTATTCCAAATATCACAGAAGCAGAAGCAAGTCACCCCAAGATCTTATTCAGAATGAATAAAACACTTCACAACACCCCAAACAAAGAATTTGATGAAATCACAAGGTATTCTTCATAACTGTATCCAACTCTTGATCCAATCAGGTTCTGTGCTTTTAAAATTATTTTGTTAGAGCTTTACAGCTCTACACACCTAGAATTAAAATCTCTGTCTTTGAGGGTTTCTTTAGTCTAAATAACTCTTCCACTTACCATGGATTCCATCTGGCAAACCCTCAAACAAATCTAAAATAAAATAGAGATACCCTTTGGAGTCCCAGGGTACATGGTTTCACGGATAACCATTAAAATGCCTTGAGCATAATCTACCAGCAAGTAATTTCACAAGTTCAGATTTCAAAGTGCACAAGAGGTACAAGGCTTACCCTTGAAGCTGATCTGGAAATTACAACTGGTGCAGAATGCAGCAGCATGCCTGCTGAGCCTGTGCAGGCTTACATTAGGCACATGCTCTGCCAACTGCATTAGTTGCCAGTTGAGTACTGGATTCACTTCAAGGCAATGGTTTTGACCTTCAAAGCCTTATACAGCCTGGGGCCAACATATCTAAGGGACCGCCTCTTCCCATATACACCTCAGGTTGCAGCCTGTAAGAGGCTTTTGCTTCTACCACTTATACAGCTATATAGACCTATCTTTTGGTCAAGGACCTCAGCCTGTTAGCTTGTGTAATTGTCAGATGTAAGTTGCACGTTCTCCTCAAATTTCATGTGCACGATACTGACTCTGAGTGGGACCGTGTTATGTATGGAGAAAGGAGTTTGCCCTGGGGTGCTACTTGACCACTGGGGAAAATCATATGTGACCTGCACACAGAAACTGAGAGCCTGAGAGCTTGGTTCCATGTGTCAGACCAGAACCAACAGGTTGAAATTAAATTAAAAGAGTTTTCAACTAAACATTAGGACAGGGGTGGGCAAATGGCGGCCCGGGGGCCACATGCGGCCCGCCACAGAGTTTTTTGCGGCCCGCCAAGACAGTTGGCCACTGTCAGCACCTGAGGAGCTGCAGCTTGAACTTATTGACATGCAGTCAGATCACACTGTGAAAGAAATGTTTAATGCTGTGACATTAGTTGACTTTTACAAATCTTTGTCTGCTGAAAAATTTCCATGTATGAAGAAATTTGCTGGGAAAATGTTCTTTATATTTGGGTCTACATATATTTGTGAGCAAAGCTGCTCTTGCATGAAGATCAACAAGAGTCAATATAGACGTTAAGAGACATTTGACAGACATTAACTTGCAGGCTGTGATGAGAATCTCAACAAGCAATCTCACTCCCGATTTGAAAAAAATTGTAGAAAAGTGTGATAGGGTACATTTGTCTCATTAAACTGATTCTAAAATTAAATGTGGTTGCAGGTATAGATGATATGAAATTAATACAATAAATAAATTGAATAAAACTACCATTGTTTTATTTAATTTATATTTATTGATTTTTATGATACAATTTATATCTTTTCTGAAATGCAAAGTTAACTAACGAATGCAATCATTTTAAAAGGTGCGGCCCTCCACTAGCCTCCGCTCCCACAAAGCGGCCCCTGAGCCAAAACAATTGCCCACCCCTGCATTAGGAAGAACTTCCTGACAGTTCGAGCGGTTCCTCAGTGGAACAGGCTTCCTCAGGAGGTGGTGGGCTCTCCTTCTTTGGAGGTTTTCAAACAGAGGCTAGATGGCCATCTGACAGCAATGCTAATTCTGTGAATTTAGGCAGATCATAAGAGGGAGGGCAGGAAGGGTTGCATGATCAGTGCTTAGTTCTCATGGCCCTTTCTTACACATCCAGGGAAATGCTGATCACCACTTTGGGGTCAAGAAGCAAATTTTCTCCAGGCCAGTTTGGCCAGGGATTCTGGAGGGTTGTTGTTGATTTCTTTGCCATCTTCTGGGCATGGAACAGAGGTCACTAGGGATGTGGGGGAAGTATTTGTGAATTTCCTGCATTGTGCAGGGAGTTGGACTAGATGACTCTATGATTCTATGATTCTAATACATAGCAAAGGGGAGAGGTCAGGTAATTGATTCAGCAAAGGAATAGAGGCCAATTTATTTTCCTCCTGACAGAAAAATCTATTATTTCAAAAGTGCTTCACCATGAGTTGCACTAACTAGTTCCTCAAAGCAAATAAAGTACTTTATGATGTGGCTTAGTGGCTTCATGTATGCTTCCTCAGGAAGTAAGGAGACCACAGCACAAGCCCCAAAAGAATTAGTCTGTTTTTGATTAAATTCATAAAGCTCTGAGCTATAACAAGTATTTTTTAAAGAAAAAAATTGCTTAGTGTTCTATAGCACATTTCAGAGACCTGTTTAAAATGAAAATTCCCAGGGTAATGAGTGGCACTGGAGAAAAGGGAACTGAAAGAGAAGCATGTTGACTGGATACACAATGGGTGTTTTGACCCTTTAGCTCTACTAAACAGTTATTTTCTTCATTCAGTGGTAAGTGGATCAAAAACGGTGGTTCATTAAATGGTTTTTCCAGCTATTTTAAATTCATATACAATACAATTTTCTTTCCTTTCAGACAGAGAAGAGCGAATAATGTATTTTGGGAAACAGTGTTATTGGTAATGCTATAATGTTATAATAATTTACCTAGACCTATCAATTCATGCACGTTTATATTGATTTTAATATTTGTACAAAAGTACCCTACGTTAAGTTTTCTTTCCCCCTCACACCCCTTTTATATTTCTATACCCCATATAAATTTAAAATTATATATATACATATATATATTAAAAAGGTGGTTCAGGTCCACACTTAATATAGAATTATATATGTCACATAAATGATCCAGCAATGTGGTTCAGTTCAGTTCCATAAATGCGTGATTCCTTCCTCTCAGCCACCTAAGAGCTCCAAGTTCCATTAACACAGACTAACATAAAATGCGAAAGAAGAAATGAAAAACATGTTCCAAATTAATGTAAGTAATAAGTTCTTACCACCATTAACAGTGTATTTAGCTCTAGAAGCTAATTAACAGTAAACATTTTTATAAACTGTCTCCCCTCATGAACTATTATGTTCATAAAAGTTTGATGCAGTTGTGATTTCACAATATTATTTTCAATCATGTACAAACACTATTTAAGGTAAAACTGGAACTTTTGGAAAACTTTGTATATGATGATTACAATGTTACCTTACACTTCAGTATTCATTTGTATAATTACAAGCCTTTCTCACTCAAGGCAGTTAAGAAAACCAAGGTTTCATGAAATAATTAAACCAAGCAAAAGAAAAGTGGGAACTAGACCATTTTTGCTGCAGGAAACAAACACTGAGTGTTGAGTGGCCATTGCAAGGATGACAAATGGAAGGCGATTCTTCACCTCTTTAACTTGTCACTAATAGATGATGTTCATCTATTGCCAGCAGGTCTGAGTAAATTGTTCAGAACAGAAGGGCATCTGCACAGTGGTGAAAACTTAACTATCAGATAAGAAGCATTTAATGCAATGTGAAGTTTATATGGTTTAGTCTAAAACGTAAGCATCTAAGAGCTGCCCTACTGGATCAGACTAACAGACCATTCAGTCTGGTACTTTGTTTCACATAATAGCCAGCCAGATCAGGGGCGTAGACTTTTGGAAATTCCGGGGGGGGGGGGCTCCTAAGCGTGCGCGCTTCGCGCGTGCACTTGCTGGGGCAATGTTCTCCCCCCGGGAAACTGCCATGCCTCCCCGGGCCCTTCTGAGGCCCACCAGCCGCTGCTGCCAGGGCCTCTCTCTCTCCCCCCCCCCCCCGCCACCCCTTCCCTCTCCCTCTCCAGCAGTGGCGGCCGGGCCTTGGAAGGACCTGGGGAGGCGCAGCAGCAGGCGCTCCATTTTGCCAGGGATGGCTGAGCCCCCCCCCCCTGGGAAATTTTGGGGGTGGCTCAAGCCCTCAAACCCCCCCCCCCTGTACTCTACACCTATGAGCCAGATGCACCTATAGTGCCTACAACCAGGCCATGAAAGCCAAAGCCTCTCCCTTTTGTTATTCTCCAGCACTAGTATTCAGAGGTTTACTACCTCTAAACAAGAAGGTTCTATTTAGTCACCATGGCTGATAGTGATTGATGAACCTATCCTCCATGAAGTTGCTCCTTGAAGTCAGCCATTTTACAGAATAATGTAATCATTTCTTTAAAAAACTGTGAGGGCCTGATCCTGTCCCGGCTGAAGCATGGGGGAGGGAGGTGATATTGTTTCTTTCCACTGTGGCAGTGACTTCAAAAGGTACAGAGGAGAACAAGATCAACTGATCTCCCCATGTTGTGGCCTCAGCTCTCATGGCATTTTTTAAATGGTTAAATTCTTCTATAAAATGTCATTGGCAGCCCCGGGTTGACCAACGTAACATGTAGTTCTCCTTCTCAATATTCATTTGAACAAAATTCTCTTCTATTATTTTCAGGGAACAAAATGTGTGCACGTGCACAAGTTATAGACCAGTGCCAACAGGTGGATAAGTTTGGATTTGTGTTCAGAATAATTGTTGTAGCTTCTGGCTGATAATATTATTTATTACATGGATTATGGACTAACTAGGAATAAGGCCCGTTGTGGAAATAAATACAACGGGCTCTAAAAAGAAGTTCTGGGTGGGTGCCCTGGCCTCAGGCATCCAGCATCAATTTGCTGTGTTGACCTCAGCAGGGTATAATGACACAGAGCATACCATTTTCTCCAGGAGAACTGATCTCTGCTATCTGAAGAGCAGTTGTAATTCTGAGTGATCTCCAGCCCTCCCCTGGAGATTGGCAACAATGGCTCCCCATGAGGAAATGGATGATTTGGAGGGTGGAGTCTATGGCATTGCACCTGTCTGAGGACCCACCCCTCCTTAAACCCCACCTCCTCACCCCTCAGATCACCAGGAATTTCACACCCTGGAGGTGGCAACCCTATCTTCTTCCTGGCCAACTGTCAACCAACCTTTATCTGCTCCTTTGACTTCAGCTTTCTACCTCCCCCACACACACACCTGTAGCCTCTACCTAAGAAAAGTAGTCTTTCTCCACAGTAGGGACCCAAGCAGAAGGGAAGCAACCTCAGCAGGGTATAATGACACAGAGTCCACCCTGCAAAGCAGCCATTTTCTCCAGGGGAGCTGATCTCTGTGAGATGGAGAGCAGTTTTAATTCTGAGTGATCTGCAGCCCTCACCTGGAGATTGGCAGCAATGGTTCCCCAGGAGAAAATAACTGCTTTGGAGGGTGGACTTTATGGGATTCTATTCACCTGAGGCCTCTCCCTTCCTCAAACTCTGGCTTCTGTAGACTCCGTCACAATATCTCCAGGAATTTTCCAATGTGGAGCTGACAATCCTAGTCAGGACTGACCCCAATGAGTTCCCACAAAATGCCAAAGTAGGCCTGGAAAGGGCCTCCTATCTTTGCCTTTTTACTGACAAAACCAAGCTTGGTTGCCTAGCAACAGCTACTGAGGGGAAAGTTAGCTTCACAGCAGGAAGATAAGAGAATGGTTTGAAGGCTAGTAGCTCACCTCAGTTGCCAATCAGAGGAGCGAAGCAGAACTGTCTTTGTCAGGAGAGACAGCCATTTTGGCAGTTTATTCTGTCAGGGAAGTGGCCAAGCCGGCAGTGGGCAGGGGAGAGGTGCAGACCCAGCCCCCAGCCAATGGCATGCGAGTACTTTGAGTGACAGTTGATGGGCCAATGGCTGACGGAGCACACAGCACAGCCAGTGGGAGAGCTGGAAAGTGCCGATGCGTTAGGGCTTTTATATATATCAGATAGTCCAAGATGATTTGATCTTTGATTATCAATGGAAGTTAATAACTAAAAATGGTCTCCTAACAGCTAAGTTCTCTCTCAGTTGCTTTGAATGAGGTACTCCTCTGAGCTTGGAACAACAAAAACCTTATGGTAAGGGGTGAAGAGATGGACATACACAGTTTGTCTCACTTTCTTATAGCTGAAGCAGAAACTTCATACTTGCACTACCATTGCAGCTTCTATCAGGACAGTGAAATACTTGCCCTCCACCCCAATTTCCCACACCTGAGGAACTGAGGAGTGGAAGAAAAAATGGTCTCTGCAAAATGACTCTTTAGAAAGTCTCTCCAGTTAATGTAAGACACTGCAATCATCCAGGAAGGTGCTGATGGTCCTTTTAATAATCTTCTAGTAATTTTATTCAGGATAAATGAATGAACACAAGACCTACCAGAGTCCTTCATAGCACTTATTCTAGCCATCTTATCTCCAGACATGAGTAAAACCTGGATTGATATTGCCCCAGAGTCTAGTGTCCTAGAACTAATTTAAAACATGAAATGGATTGCTGAATATTATTGCTAAAGACCATAGAGACTTGGCAAAGGCACCCAGAAGTGACTTCACATACTCCCCAAACTTCACCATCCCCAGTTACTGTCTCCCACATCTCCGAGCATTTGCTGAGAAAGTGATAAAAAGCCTTGATTCTTGGTGGATAGTTGTGTACTATTGGGTGGTCATAGTTTCATAGGTGTAGATGTACAATGGTGCAATGGAACAGTCAATAAAATGATATTTATCAGGGGCCATGTGGCATCAAACTCAGAACCAGGGCTCAGCAGCCCCAGAGCCTTTCTCTGTATATAATTTTAGTTGCCTGGCTTCAGAAAGAGAGGCTGGCCCAATTACTTTTTCACCACAGAACCTGTCTCAAGGTGACCTGCAAGAGAAGTACACCCTGGCAAGAAGAATCCAATAAAAGCTGCTGGGATCAGGTCACTGAAGGGTTCAGTGTAAATATAATCTGGAAGCTTGACAGTGCAGTTCTAAACAGAGTGATAGTTTTCTATGTCTGTTAAGGTCAGTGGGCTTCCAAGGGTGTGCCTCTGTTTAGGATTGTGCTGTAACGCTGAACTGTTTTTCAGAGTCTTACCTTCTGAACAGAGTCTAATTATTTTTCCACACTCTATAGACTCAGTGCTGGTTTTGATGGCCCAAACTAGTCCAATCTTGTCAGATCTCAGAAGTTAAGCAGGGTGAGCCCTGATTAGTATTTGGATGGGAGACCACCAAGGAAGTCCAGGGTTTTTACACAAAGGCAAGCAATAGCAAACTACCTCTGAACATCTCTTGCCTTTAAAACCCTATGGGGTCATCATAAATCAGCTGCAACTTGACAGCACTTTCTACCACCAGCAGCTACTTACCCTTAGGTTGATTTTAGACTTTTCCACCCTGCCTGATTACACTACCCACCTCTACACCTGACTATAACAAGTATTCGGCAGATCTTGTTTAAATAGCTGTGCAAACTTGCATGGGTATGCATAGTATTTAGTCGGTGGCAGAGAACTGCTTTAGCATACATGCTTTGTTTTGTTGAGGAAAGAGAATCTCGATTGTATTATCAAGATTACACTTCCAATACTTGCGTGATTTATGTGCTGAGCCAATTCATCAATTATTCCTCTGGAACCTTTCCACCTCCAAAATCTATAACTGTCAAAAATAACTGGAAACTTTGTAGACAATGCAAGAAAGAGACCATAAGTAACAAGAAATAAAGTTACTTTTGTCAAGCTCTTGAGTAAATGAACGTTGCAACACAAATCCAGGAGGCTAACTTCTGTGTTGATGTAAATAGATGCCATCCCAGAGACCACACTGTCAGTCTCAACAACAGTGTCTATATGATTTCATAGACTTAGAAATTATCTTTAATTATATGGAATACAGTATGTTCCTTCCTGCTAATCTTATTTGTGTTCTCCTATTGCCTGCAGGAGTACTCTGGAAAAATGCAACATGGGCTGCTATTTAAAATGAAACAAACACTGAACAACGGAGAGCATGTCATTTTCCATTCTCATTAAAGTAACTCTAAGAAGAACAAATGTGCACTTTCCCTGCTTTCTGTTCCTGTTATTCTCAGGCACAGAGCTTCTCAATGGTTCAGAATATTCTGTAAATGATAACATTACGTTTTATGCATTTCAGTGTTCCTAGTGTGAAGAAACTGGCAACTCCACTGTTTGCAATTTATGCCCACCTAACACTTCTTTTCTTCTATTTCAGAGGACCAGTTTCCCATTAGCCTCTCTCCTTCTAGAATTACAGTTGCATCCAGCAAAAGGTGCTGATGGATGTAGATCTTTCCTATCCCCCCCCCAGTAGTCTTTTTCACATGGGGCAAGTTGATTCATTGGGCTGCAGGATCCATTTGGCATAGGGTTGTCAAGTTTTTACTTACTTTTAGCAGGGAGAAGTCCTCGCTGCTCTGGGAGGGTCCGGCGCACGTGGGAAGCACGCACACCGCATCTCCCGGAAGTGATGTCATCGCGCTGGGCACATTGGGGGCAGGACCTCAGTAATTCGAGGGAAAACCATAGAGTTTCCCCTCAAATTACAGAGCGTCCCCCCCGAAATGTGCTCGATGCGATGATGTCACCTCAGTGTGACATCACTGCGCAGGGCAAATCTCTTCAGCCCGGCAGTTTGGGGGTGAGGTTCCCCCCGGTGGCCTGATCCTGGCTGGCGGGCAACGGGCCTCTGGAGCAGGGGTTTCCCCGCCCCCTGGGGGGACTTGGCAACCCTAATTTGGCATAAGAGCTATGCAGGTCAGTGAGCGGCAGTAAGGAGAAAGAAGGGGGGATATCACCCTTGTTGCCTTTTCCTACCAGTAGAGATGATGGGGAAAGGAGAAGAGAGAGAGACTTTGTCTTCTTCCCTCCATTCTGCCTTGAGCAAGATTCTGTTGAGGTGGTGTCACAGGCAGTGACTAGGGTGGCTTGCCATAGGCTGCTACCACTTTGGTACAGGTCTCTTCAGGAGGACCCAGAGCACCCACCCGACCCCTTATCCACTCTTCCCCAGTAGGGTGTATGCGACCAAATGAGGCATGAGGACTCAGGCAGGATAATAAACAATTTTATTATAGAGGTCTAGTAACAACTGGTTTTCAAATTATTTGTAGAATAATGAGAACAGTAAAGGTGGGTAAGCAAAAAAATGCAGGAACCCTAACATGTCTATCTACACTGTCCCTAGATGCCTCTAGGTGACTGGCTTCGAGCTGACTCACCCCTTCCTGGATGAAGGATCCCTCCGTCTACAGCAGCCTATCCTCAGCACTGCTCCCTAGGAGTGAACAACTTGCTACTTTGGGTGAGACCTTTTATTCCTTCTTCCCAGGCACCACCCCCTACTCCTCTTCTGGTGCAAGTTTCCCCTCCAAATCCCCTGTTAATCAATCACAGAGTCCAAAGGGGAGGGGGGCTAGGAAATATATGACCTGTAGCCACTCTAGTAAAGGTTGCCAGATCCCCCCCCCCCAGTTTGGCGGGGGTTTTCTGATTTGAAGAGGCTCCTTCCTGCCAGCCAGCCAGCTGGTGGGTGGGGAAAGCCCAACCCCAAGAGTGACCACCCAGCCTCCCCCCACCTCTCCCCAGCAGCATTTAAAGGATGTCTTTAAACACTGCTGGGGGGAGATGGGGAGAGAGCCCCAAATTTGGGGCTCAGAGTGCAGGTGCACAGAGTCTCCCCATCTCTTCCCAGCAGCGTTTAAAGAGATCCTTTAAATGCTGCTGGGCACAGGTGGGGGCCTTCACTCCCCAACATGATGATATCACTTATGTATGACCTCATCATACTGGAGACTCCCCACCTCCCCCAGTAATAACCTCCAAAGTCCCCCATTGCGGACTTTGAGGGACATGGCAACCCTAATTCTTGTACAGGCTTCCCTATGCAGGCCCAGGCTCAAGACAGGTATAGAAATATTCAAAATAAATTCCTAGATCTAAAGACAGTTTGTGATCAAATGTTTTTCCCTTGTTTAGATTACAAGGACCTTTAATTATTTATAATGACCCCTACTTGGCATTTTATATATATCTCACTTATACTTGTGGTTTTATGAATTTTTGACAAATTCAGTTCAACTACTGTATTAGAGTGCTGGCTTTTGGTGTGAATAAATTTGATTGAACCCCTACTTGGAAAAAAATCTTTGTCAACAAATGAAGGGTTGATGTCAACAACATAAAGAGTTGATGTTGTGGCAGGAATATACACTGAAAATAGAAGTAATATACACTGAAAATTGTGATACCCAAACAGTATAATAAAATTCTTTATTATTTATCAAAGCCAATTCACAATCTTTAAAGGTGTTCTTACAAAACAAAATGCCAAAGGCCATGTGACCTTTCTGAATAAAAAGTAAAATGAGCCATGGGTAGAGTTGCCAGCTCTAGGGTGAGAAATTCCAGGATATTTGGGGGTGGAACTTAGGGAGATCAGAATTTGGGGAGAGGAGGGAACTCAACAGGGATGTGATGCCATAGAATCTAGCTCCCAAAGATGGCAGTTCCTGGTAGAACTCCAGCTCCCACCTGGAGACTGGCAACCCGAGTTGTGGGCTCTCTTTCTGATATGAAACCCATAGCACAGTGTGAAGCTTCTGGGCCATGCTGCACAAAAGAAATCAACTTATATGATGGCAGACTTAGAGACCTCTATAAATTAGCCAGGATTTTATCTAGGTTAAATAAACATATAGCTCCCAAACTAGGGTGGTTTTGCACAGTTCAAGCATTCCTTTTTTACAGTCAATTGCAAGAGGAATTTATTTGAAACTGGAGTTCAACTCAATACTTAATATAATGCTCTATTCCCCATAGGCAGTCAGCAGCTAGTAAAAATAACTGTAAATCCTGCTTCTACATGTACATAACAGCATCTGATAGGCCACAGTACGAAACAGGATGCTGGACTGTGCGGAATGCTGGTGCAATCCAACATGGCTGCTCTTATGGTCACATGGGACAGCCTGGTGCTGCAACTGCATTTTTTTTAACTGTGACAAATCAGGATTCAAAAAAAGGAGAACAATAAAGAAAACATGAGAATGCAATAGGTTGATGTTAATGCTGTCTTATTATTAAAGCTGAGAGAATAAATCTTGGCTATTCCAGACCAAATAGCTACTGTGAAAGCACCCACAGTTAGAAAGACGTAAATGTGAAGCTATATATAGGATGTTCCACTCCTGTGTTTGTGATGGATCATTTATGATTCCAGGTATCATAAAAGGCATATAGCTATTGAATGAGGAAAAGAACTGTGTTTTGTAAATATGTTTCATACTGGAGGAAGGCTAGAAAATCTTAGGTGTTTGGTCACTAACAGTGCAATCTTCAGGGGGAGACGAATTGGCACAGGAAGTCACCTAATCTGAATTCTGGCAAAACTCTGGTTTAAACTGGGGTAAGGGCCAACTATGTTAGTGCTGGGCACCAGCACTGCTGTGCCCTTCAGTTCCACCACCGCAGCTGCACTGCTGCAGCATACCAGTGGAGCCCTGGTGGAAACCCCTGCGCCAGTGGAGGCAATGTCATTTAGGTGGCTCTTAGCACTTTCAGCATGGAAATGTCCCCCTGAACAGGTGCAAACTTGCACCCACCGAAAATGCCGGTGTAAAGACAAAATATGTTTCCCCGACACACTGCTGCAGCCATGCCCATGGGAACCCAAGAAGCTCAGGATACTAAGGCGCACGCAACCAGCACCATCCCCTGTGATGACCACACCCCCTACCCATCACCCAACCACACCCCTTCCCCGGAAATGCTTCCTGCAGGTCACCCCACATTTCATGAGGTAGGACATGCAGCACAGCACGCTGTCTGACAGCACTGGCCTATTGACTTTGAGCGAGCACACGCACAACTTGGTGGTGGAGAAAGCACAGACAGGCACTTAGCACCACCAGTAGAGCACTTGGCACCTTTCAGCCCAATTCCAAAAGATGAAACCCAGGTGGTCATTAACCCCTCTCCCCCAGTTCCTTAGTCATAATGGCTAGATGCTCTGGCAGGACCCAGTTCCTGTGGATGTCCTTTACTACTTTCGATCTGACCCCTTGCTGACTGAGGCAAGTACCTGATGCTCACTAGTCATGGGAATTCCTAACTCTGTTATCACTGTCACCCCTTCCCCTTTTCAGGGGACCCACCCATTGTTAAAAGCAGTTAGGAAGATCTTGGGGGGCCTCCTCTTGGCTGCATGCATCTGGGCCCCAGGAGCCCAAGGCCACACACACCCTTTTATGCCCCTCTAGCTACTCCTTCCAGGGACATACACTCCAACAGCTGCAGCAGATGTGTCAGGGGGATTCCCACGCATCCCCCCCCCCATGTACTGAACTTTGCCACATTTTCTGTTGTGACCTTCTGGGGCCCCATGCTCTGTGTGTGTGGTAAGAGAGCTTGGGGTGGCTTTTGGGGGGATGGCTCACACACCCCTCCCCACTGTCAGTTGTACAGGACTTCTAACAGGAGCCAGTCTTTTTAAGGTGGGTCTGCTGCTGATCATGAGCAAGGCTTCTCTGGCCCACCCCTTTCTGCCTACTGCCAGTGACAGACACTTGGATCGGCCTTCTTGACACTTGACCCCTGATTGGCCCTGCCTATCATGCCACTCACACCTAGCAGAAATGCCAGCA
Organism: Lepidodactylus listeri; assembly: GCA_029233225.1. Lineage (NCBI taxonomy): Eukaryota > Metazoa > Chordata > Lepidosauria > Squamata > Gekkonidae > Lepidodactylus > Lepidodactylus listeri. The sequence goes on along the minus strand of JARCFY010000001.1, from coordinate 106,752,855 downwards.
TGGAATACCACAAAGCAAATGCCACAGACACTACTGTAGCAGTGCCCAGACAAAAAAAGACACCCTATTTTTCTGGCCAGCAGCCACATAACTTTCCCCTTAGGGGGATGACTAGCAGTGCCACAGCCAGCCACCACAGTGCAGGTGAAGCGTAGGATTGTTCTGTCCAGCTTCTATATTTTAAACAGTAAAATGTTAAGATCATTTGCTAGCTTGCTTGTGTGTTTGCTTAAAAATACTTTCTAGGTCCAGGGAAGATTTTGCCAAAAAATGTGATACTATCACCCAGGAATTTAAAATATTTTTCCAGATCTCATATTCAATAAGTTTTGAATGAAACAAAAGCCATATGGCTTCTGTGTCATGATTCTGATAGACTTTAAAGCTTCAGAACATACATTATTGGGAATTTTTCCTTTGTAATTAGATTTTGTATTGCAGAACATCTTCAATGCCGCTTGAATTTAATTTTACCCTTGCTTAGCTTAGAAGCCAGCAGTTTTACTATGGAGAACAATCTTGATGCACATTATTTGATGGTAGTGCTTAAGGTACAGTTTGCTGATGTAACACTGTTACAAAAACATGCTACTCCAGAACTGATCTCCCGCCAAACTTTATGGCTGTTATGAGTGCTATTTGAACTGGAACATTTTTTCCACACCCATACACTGGTGGCAAAAAACACATGACTTATGGATGAACCTTCCTGATAACAAGAAAAATATCCTGCTTTAGACATTTATATCCAAAATATAAACCACCAGAGCTCTCAGATAAATAGATTATTGGAATCAGACCTGGAGTTATGTCTTCATGACTGGAAATCCAAGAGTCAGTAACATAGAGGGTGGAAGTGGGGATTATAGCCATGACAAGGAAGCCCATGATCTCTGCCAACCAACCATGCTAAATATTATTCTGAACCTTTGGCATACCAACACAGACACAATTCAGGTAAACTTAGCTTCACTAGGTCACTACTCCAGATTTCATTTGTCCTAATAATGATGGATGTTTATACTAAATATATTTGTACCATTTGTTAATATATGCCAATGTGAGATTTATTTTATTTTTAAAAATTCATTTAGATTTATATCCCACCCTTCCTGCAAGTGGGCTCAGAGTGGGTTACAACAATAAATTTCAAGCAACAAGTGATTAAAAATAGATATTAAGCAATAAAAACTGAACAGTTAAAAGATGGGCATACCAGCAATTAAATATTCAGCAGTCCTAAAACTGAGAACAATTGGGCTGTGGCCAAGCTATGAAGATCTTGTCAGTAGCAGCAGGGAGGCCAATTAATGGACACCCACTTATCACCCAAAGGTTTTGCAGGCTTATTACACCTCTGTTTTGCAGGCCCTGGGAAACAATATTAGGTCTCTCAAGGCCCTGATCTTGATTGGGAGCATGTTCCACCAGGCCAGGACCCCTGGTTGAGGCTAAATTAACATCCTTTGGGCTGGGGATAACCAGCAGATGGTGGTCCGCAGGGTGCATGGCTCTCTGGGGCATATATGAGGAGAGGTGGCCCCTTAGATAGGTCTGTCCCAGACTGCATAGGGCTTTAAAGTTCATAACCTGCACCTTGAAGCGAATCTGGTACTCAATTGGTAGCCAGTGCAATTGGCAGAGCACCAGCTGAATATGTTCCTGCATGGATGTCTCAGTCAGCAGGCTCACTGCTGCCTTTTGCACCAGCTGAAGTTTCTGGATCAGCCTCAAGGGTAAGCCCGCATAGAGTGAGTTACGGTAATTAAACCTGGAAGTGACCATTGCATGCGTCACTGTAGCCAAGTCCTGGAGGGAGAGATAGAGAACCAGCTGCCTGTACTGTGGCAAACTGGGCCTCCACAGTAAGTGAGGGCCTCCACCCCTAGGCTCCTTGCCTTCTGGGCCAGAACCAATGATACCCCATCCAGCGTAGGGAGCTGGATTCCTGAATCTATCCTCCCTCCAGCTCAGGTACAGGTCCTCTGTCATTACTGACTCTGCTGTGACCATCCAGCCCCGGCCTCCAAAGCCCTGTCCAGACTCTCTGGGGTGGGGTCTAGGTGACAGTCCAACAACAAATAGAGCTGGATGTCATCAGCATACTGATGGCAACCCAGCCCAAACCCCCAGACCAGCTAGGTGAGAGGGCACATATAGATGTTGAACAGCATTGGCAAGAGGATCGCCTCCTGAGGTACTCCACATTCTAGACCACGGAGAGAAGAGGAAACTCACTGTAAGGCATTCCCCCGAACTCCAGTGTTGGTGAGGCGGTGGGTCCTAAGATTTCAGCTGAAAGTGTCTGTCCACAAGTAGCAATGGTGAAAGAGATCATGAAATTAATAGGAAAACCACAATTTCTTCAAAAAATGAAATGTCAAATGAAGAAGAAGAAGAGGAGATTGGATTTATACCCCACCCTTCACTACCCAAGGAAATCCCAGAGTGGCTTACAAACTCCTTTCCCTTCCCCTTCCCACAACAAACATCCTGTGAAGAAGGTGGGGCTGAGAGAACTCTGACAGAAACTGCTCTTTTTCAAGAACAGCTGTGCCAGAACTATGGCTTGCCCAAGGTCATCTAGCAGGTGCAAGTGGAGGTGAATCAAACCCGGTTCTCCCAGATTAGAGTCCACACACTTAACCACTACCCCAAACTGGCTCTCTAATATAAACTATGCTATGCAGAAACACTTATTTTTCTTTTTTGCTAGTTCCTAAATTTCATGTATCTTTCTTTTATTACTACTTCCTTCCTCTCTGTTAAAAAATTTATGTTGCCACTTGCCAGAGTTTGTTCTGCAGATATTCAGAAGACTATGCACAAGTGTCTTAGCTGTTCTGACACACTGGTTAAGCTCTCCTGGGTCATGGGTGGCTTGTTCCCCAAATGGCCTCATCTTGGAAAGCTTGAGGTCCTCCAGCCACCACCTGTTCAATCACCTTGCTCAATAATGCGAAAATAATGCAATCACCATGCTCAAGAATAGAACATTTGAGACTGGTCAATAATTGAGATCTTCTTTCATAAAATGTAACACAAAACCCGCATCATTCAGAGAATCTAGGATAGCCAATAAACAGGATGCTCCAAGTAGTCATCAGTAAATGTTGAATCTGAGCAGAACGGTTGCCTATAAGAGGCAAGCCCATTGGCCTACAGAGTATTACATCATTGCTTCTAGCTTCAAATCACCTTCTGCTATTGAGAACTGTGCATTTTGAGTGAGAAAATAATGCATAAATGTTTCCTAGGAGTTTAGCATGGTCTGTTATACTCTGCCTGATGATGCAGGCTGAACAGAGTGCCTGAAAAAACACTCTAAGCCAATTCACAATTTCCTTTTTGAGGTGGAAAAGTCACTACAAGATTTTGGCACGTGTGGAATGACTTTTCTTCACCACTAGCTGAGACTGTAGGCCAAACATCCAGATGGGAAAATATGACTTCTAGGCATCTAGGAGTCCAAGATCTTTTCAGAAATAACTATTGATTTCATGCCTTCTAAAATCCATCATATATATATATATATATATATATATATATACATATATATATATATATATATATATATATATATATATATATATATTGCTAAAAGCTGGAAATATAGTTGTTTTATAAACAACCATTTTCAGTGCTTTGTATATGATTCAGAAATCTAGCATCATTGTACTTCGTAGTGGAAACTTTTTTTCAAAAAAATCACATCCCTTGTTGACTTAAAAAAGATGAAACCTGGCACATCGATTTGCCAGTCATACAGTATTTCTCCCTGTAACTGAAATGACAAAGTGATTTTTTTAGAAAGAGAGAGAAGCAATTTGTCAGAGACTTTGGTCAGGTCCCCTTGGGTTATTGTTCCTCGTTCCCTGCTTGGAAACCCCTGAACAACTTCCCAGACGTTTGGGTCCTCAAGACTGTATGCCCACAAGAAAAACAGACCTTATAAAAATGTATAAAAGTTTATTAAATTATTAAAAGAACTGAATATGCAGTACAATCTCTTTAGCTCAACAACAAGAAAACAAAGAAGCTAACTTTTCTGTCTAATACATTAAATACCTTGGTATTAGATGGTCACTTTCTTGTAGCATAAAATCCAAGCAGTAGCCTTAAAATATTGTATATGTTGCAGTCTAGCATAGTGTTAGCATAACTCTCTCTGGCCCATACCCTTTTTGTAGCTTTTTGCATTCTGGCATCAGATGACCAGTATCTCAGTCTATTTAAGTTTAACAGCCCATAGGCCATACACTATAAAAGAAAATACAATTTAAGAATTAAAAATCAAAGTATAACAGAAGTTTGCCACATCCACAATATAACATTTACAAAGACTATTCAAGAGTAGTCTTTATCTTAAGATGTCAGAGAAGGCTGAATATTTTTGTAGCCATTTTCTAAGAAATTTTTCTCTGGCTGCATCATACTTTCTAGAAGCCAGACTGGTCTGAAGTGCACTATAAAAGCATTCATCACCTATTGTAAAAATGAAGTTCTAGAGATAAATGAAGATAAGTCTAATATCATGGTGTTCACCAAGCCAACAAAACAACCAAACACAGTGTGGAAGATTGGTGCATACAAAATGCAAGTAGATGATGAAGTTAGGTATTTGAGAATAGTGTTCCAATCCAGCCTACCTTGGACCAGTGCTTCAAGCAAAAAAATGACTTAGCTCTATTGGTTTTAAAGAAATTTTTCATTATTCAAGGAGCTCAACCAGCACTTCTGAAGACATACAAAGTACTCATAATACCATGCATGCTGTACGGATCCCAGATCTGGTTCCTGAGTCCAATAAAACTGCTATATAAGCTTCAGTTAGGTTTCTTTCATAAACTACTCACCCTACTACCAGCAAAGATCAAAGAGCTGCTTTTCAACATATTACTTTAAGTATATTTTGTTTATGCATTGCTGAATTTTTTAATAGAATGAAGAGATGCAGTAATCCCTGAGAAACAATCACTGGTCCCTGTGTTCTGCGGCAGTATTTACACTGTAATGTACCAGCCTTTCCTGTGTGAAAGATTCCTTAAACCATTACAAAATTAGATTGATGATTCTTTTCTCTAAAAGTGTACAGAATTAATCATCTACAAATTCATTAAAAATATAAAAGAGGGATTTTTTTATTGAACAGGTCCAATTTTAAGAACTGGATGGACCACAAAGTGCTTTTTGTCTAAGGGTGATGTCCAGCTGCAGTCACTTAGTCTCATGGAACTTGCCTCTCTAGAAGAACTGGGTCAAGAATAGCAGACTCTGTTCCCACAGTGCAGTTCAGTTTCATAGACTGTTCTGATTCAGAAGCACCTGTGTTTTGGCTGGATCATTACTTCCCAATACTACTGTTGTTTCTAACTGAATAGCAGGAAAATCAACCATTTTCAAATAGTTATCAGAACAGGGTTGTAATTAAAATAATTGGCTTTCGGAAGCAGCACAGTCTGAATTCATGAAATGATAGTAATGATGCCAAATCTTACATTTAATAATTTAATACACTGTACTGACTTGCTGGATTTCCTTTTTACCTATCACATTAAAAGTCTGCTGTTACAATTTGGGGGGGACCTTTCTTCCCTTGCATGTACGTCAATGGCAGGAGATCACTTTTCAAAACCTGTCCCACTTCTCCAGTGAGTCCGCTCTGCAAAATTTTAATGTCTGTCTAATGAAAGGAACTAATCCCCAGAGAAAATTGCTATAAATCTATAGCACTGAAGATAATGAAACATGATTTAGTATTCACCCAAGTAATGACATCTCTGTTTTATTTAGTTTATAATCCATACACATTAGAAGCAATTGTTCAGCGAATATATATTATTTTGTTTTTATCACCACTGTTCCTTCAAAGAGCTCAGGATGGTATGCATTGATTGATTGATTGATTGATTGTGAATATTTTAATGTTAATTTTCTCCTGCACTGGGGACTCAAAAATGTTACAAAAAGAAATAAGAATAAAATTGAAATGTGGCAGTTGGAAGAATCTACTAAGCAATGTGTAACCTGCAAACAATGGCTGTGTTCAGATGGGCAGTTCCATCCATTGCTGTTGCTGTTCCCTTATGGATTTAAAGGGCACAATCAGACAACAACATCTGTCTGTCATGCCCCAGTTGTCTGAGTCCCATCCCCCCCTCTACTTTGCTGCATGTTTCTTTGAAACCTGAGAAAGTCCGGTCCTGTTGGTCTTAGCTGGTTCCAAAATGGATTTCCTGTTGTCTGATCACTCTGTTGCACATGCAAGCTGTCAGGCAGGTCTGACTGGTCTCATGTTTTCCAGCCGCCATTTGTTTTTACTATTTAGCAAGGAACACATAACTGCATATACTTTGTTTTCTTTTTAAAACTCTCAAAGAAAGACAGCTTTTTTTCTGTCCTTTGGGGAAGCAGTGAATTGAAAAAATTAGAGGGAGGACAGCAGTGGACTCCATATCCCAGCAGTCTCAGCAAGCACTTGTGCACTTGCTCAGAGGGCAAACTTTGTTTTAAAAAAGGGCCAACAGCCCCATAAACTACACATCCCAGCAGGTTGATCAGTGCTTGTGGGCATGCTCCAAGGACAAACTTTTTAAAAAAATGGCTGATGGGCTGACTCCCTGCCTGCTGCTGTCTGATCATGTAAAAGTGCTTTGAAGAGTGCTAAAAGGGGTGAGTCCGATCAGGATAAAATAACCTGGCTCAGTTAGAGGTAGGGCAACAGTGGACTGAACTGCCTGTCTGAATGCAGCCAATGTAATCTATGATACAGACCTCATTCAAGGTCACTTCTGCACACTCACACCAATCTCATGGTAAGATCCATGGAACAGTGAGTGGCCTACTTCCCTTTTGCAATGAGGCAGTGCTATCACCATCTACCATATATTTCAAAATGTAATCTAAAACAGATACAAATTACAAACAAAGCATGATGACTAGATTGAAATATCAAATCAAGCTAATTTTTGACTACCACCAGTATTATGTTCTCTTGAATTTATCTTGTCTGCTTTAATGCACTTGTTTTTCTCTGCCCTGTGTAGTGAGCATTTTGTGTAAAATTGTTTCATAGGTTTGTACAATTTTCCACTAGATTTTTTAAAGTAACAGGACAATCTATGAGTGTGGCAAAGAAACATGGCCTTGGCAACAGTGAGGAGGAAGAAACCATGGAGAAAGATTTTTGGCATGAGGTAATCCACTGCTGTATAAACAGAGAATTCATTTAAATGTTGATAGCAAGGACTTTAACCAGGCATCATTTACTAAAGCCAGGACTGAGAAAAACTTTGTGGCCACAACATGGAACCCTCACCCCCCCCACCCCCCCACCCCCAAAAATTGTACTCCATAGGGCAGGTATGAATATTAAAAGTTTCATTCTGCTTGTGAAACAGAAATAATAAGAGAATATAGGTGTAACCAAAGCTGTCAGGTCTTGGAGCTCAGGAACTGAACAGAGAACTGAAGAGAGAATTGCATGATGTGATAAGGGAGAAAAAGTAAATTTTCAAGAAATGGAGGCAAGAACATATCTCTAAAGAAGAGAATCTGCAGATTGGTAGGCACTGTAGGTCAGCCATCAGAGAGGCCAAAGCTCACAGTGAGCTGAAGCTGGTCAGGGAGGCTTGCTACAAGAAAAATCTTCTTCAGATACATGAAGAGCAAACACAAGATAAAAGTGGCAACGGGTGTCACCAGTGTTGGGTGAAACTCTGACAGAAGACAGAGAGAAAGCAGAAAGGCTCAGTGCCTATTTTGCTTCAGTTTTTTCCCTGAAGAAGAGAACAGGCTCATCTAGAGATGGTAGTAGGCAAGGCACAGTGTCTGGGCTGCTGGTTGACTTGGACTGAGAGGTAGTTGAGAAGCACCTGGCTGCACTGAATGAGTATAAATCTCCTGGGCCAGATGGTATGCACCCAAGCGTGCTCAAAGTACTTTCTAAAGAGCTTGCAGAACCTTTGTCCATCATCTACCAGACCTTTTGGAGGACGGGAGATGTGCCACAAGACTGGAGGAAGGCAGATGTTATCCCAATTTTTAAAAAAGTGAGTAAGGATGATCCAGGAAACTACAGGCCAGTCAGTCTGACCTCTATCCCAGGGAAGATACTGGAGCAGATCTTAAAGGGATCCATCTGTGAGCATCTAAAGGACAACTTGGTGATCCAGGGAAGTCAGCACGGATTTGTCCCCAACAGGTCCTGCCAGACCAATCTCATTTCCTTCTTTGATCGAGTGACAAGCTTACTGGATCAAGGGAATGCTGTTGATGTTGTTTACCTGGATAACAGTAAAGCTTTTGACATGGTTCCCCATGATGTTCTGATAGGTACACTAGGGGACTGCGGACTGGACTCTAGGATAGATAGGTGGATACGGAACTGGTTGGAGAACTGCACTCAGAGAGTAGTTGTCAATGTCATTTCATCTGAATGGAGGGAGGTGTCCAGTGGGGTGCCACAGGGCTTGGTTCTGGAACTGATACTTTTCAATATTTTTATAAATGATCTGGATGAGGGTGTGGAGAGGCTACTCATTAAATTTGCAGATTACCCTAAATTGGGAGAAGCAGCAAACACACTATAAGATATAGAATTCAAAGAGATCTGAAAACACTGGAAAAGTGGGCGGATGTGAACAAGACACAATTTAACAAGAATAAGTGCCAAGTTCTACATCTGGGTAACAAAAATGAGGAACACACATACTGGATGGGGGATACACTTCTGAATAACAGTGTGTGTGAACAAGATCATGGGGTACAGATGAACTGAAAGTTAAACAAAAGGAGCCAGTGTGATGCGGTGACAAAAAAGGAGAATGTGATCTTGGGTTGTATTAACAGAGGCATAACATCCAAATTGCAAGATGTCATAGTCCTGCTGTACACTGCATTGGTTAGGCTGCACCTGGAGTATTATGGGCAGTTCTGGAGGCCTCACTTCAAAAAGGATGTGGACAGAATGAAGAGGGTGCAGAAAAGAGCGATGAGGATGATCAGGGGCCTGGAGACCAAGTCCTATGAGGAAAGGCTGAGGGATTTGGGAATGTTTAGTCTGGAGCAGTGGTTCAAGTGGTTAAGACACTGAACTGCAGACCGATAGTTCAGCAGTTCATGACCCGAGTGCTGCATGATGGAATGAGCTCCCATCTCTGGTCCCAGCTCCTGCCAACCTAGGAGTCTGAAAGCAAGAAATTGCAAGTAGATAAATAGGTACCACTTCGGTGGGAAGGTAACAGCATTCCGTCTACTCATGCCAGCCACATGACCACAGAAACGTCTTTGGACAGCGCTGGCTGTTTGGCTTGGAAACGGAGATGAGCACTGCATCCCTAGAGTCATATTTGACTGGCTTTCAAGCAAGGGAAACCTTTATCTTTACCTAGTCTGGAGAAGAGGCAATTGAGGGGGGACATGATTGCTCTCTTTAAGTATTTGAAGGGCTGTCACTTAGAGTAGGGCAAGGAGCTGTTCCTATTGGCAGCAGAGGAGAGGACTCGCAATAATGGGCTTAAATTAAGGGCGGGAAGATAGCAGCTGGATATGAGGAAAAACTTTTTTATGGTAAAAGTTGTGCAACAGTGGAATCAGTGGAATCAGGAGGTGGTGAGCTCCCCCTCACTGTCAGTCTTTAAATAGCGACTGGACAAACACTTGTCAGGGATGCTCTAGGCTGATCCTGCACTGAGCAGGGGGTTGGACTAGATGGTCTGTATGGCCCCTTCCAACTCTGTGATTCCATGATTCTATGAGTGAAAAAATATGGCAGTCCAATCGTCATACAAGTATTGTGTCCTACATATTTATAGTAAATATGGGCCAAACTACATGTTTTGTTCAGGCTCTGTCATCAGACATCCTAACATGTACTTAAAAGTTGCAGGGTGGGAGGCTTTTTGGACTGAGGACTTAACATTGGGGCAGAGGCTATACAGTTTTCCACATGGTGGCTCCCTCTTTGTGTTTCCCACACATGCACACACACACAGAAGGAGAGAGAATGAGAAAGAAAGATGCTATTAACTTTGGCAAGGGGGAGGTACTCTGGTGCCTTTTTTTTCTTGATTGGAGCTGTTAGCAGCTGAATGTGGAGAGGTCAGTTTGCATCAGAGAAACAGAGCAAGGGGAATGGTTTATTTATTTTATTTATTTATACCCTGCCCTCCCCACACGTTTATACTCTCTATGCGAGCATCATGGATGAGTAAAAATTGCCCCAATCATCTGCATGTTTAAAAACTTGTCAATATACTTAGGGAGATCCGATCTCAAATCCCAGCATAATGTACACCTTAGTCCTAAATCCCATTGATTTTAATTTAATTTAATTTTTAGTAAAACATGATGAGCACCGCATTCACACTCCCCTCCCCCAAATCTGAACAGATTATGTTGAAAAAGAGACTGATATCAATGTGAATTTTGCATAGGGCCCAGTTTAAATGCTTTTGTTGTACTGATTTAAGAATATGCTCTCTCACTGAACTCACTGAAACTTCAACATGTTTAACTTGAGCAGCCTCAGAGATGTATTAGACCTGTCTTGTTTATAGGGAATATGGATAAGTAATTAGAAGTACAGAGCCAAGACTAATTTGTTTCACATATTATTTACAATTTGACAGGAAAGAGGAGGAGGAAGAGAAGAGGAGGGAAGGAAAGAACAGGCTGCACCTTATCCCAAGATGCTACTAACAGCCAAGTGAAACTTGGATTCATTCAGTTTGCAATGTTCTAAATCATTTTAATCTACACTTAAAATTTAAATTTAAACTATGACCTGGTTGTGAAGATGCTGTATGTTTAAGCTGGGGGAGTCCTGTCTTAGTAAAAATTTCTGCATTTCATGAATATATTTATTTATGATATCATGCCTGCCCATTCCCTAAATTTCACAACAAATTCCTACACTATAAATAAAATCCAGCTAAACAGCATATTCGTGACATTGTACAGAAGGTAGCAATCAGCACCATCCCAAAGAAAAAGAAATGCAAGAAAGCAAAGCAGCTGTTGGATGAGGCTTTACAAATAGTGGAAGGAAGGAAGGAAGGAAGGAAGGAAGGAAGGAAGGAAGGAAGGAAGGAAGGAAGGCAAAGGTGAAAAGGAAAGATTTACCCCACTGAATGCAGATTTCCAGAGAACAGCAAGGAGAGATAAGGAGGCCTTCATGAATGAACAATGCAAAGTAATAGAGAAAAACAATAGAATGGAAAGGACTAGTGATCTCGTCAAGAAAATTGGAGAAATCAAGGGAACATTTCATGCAAAACTGGCCACGATAAAGGACAAAAATGGCAGGAACCTAACAGAAGCAGAAGAGATTAGGAAGAATGGCAAGAATACACAGAACTATACAAGAAAGACCTCAATGTCCTTGACAACCACAACAGTGTAATCACTGACCTCAAGCCAGACATACTGGAGTGCGAAGTCAAATGATCCTTAGAAAGCATTACTAACAACAAAGCTAGTGGAGGTGATGGTATCCCAGCTGAGCTATTCAAAGTCCTAAAATATGATGCTGTTAAAGTTCTGCACTCAATATGCCAGCAAATTTGGAAAACGCAACAGTGGCCACAGAATTGGAAAAGATCAGTTTACATTCCAATCCCAAAGAAGGGCAATGCCAAAGAATGTTCAAACTATCACACAATTGCACTCATTTCACATGCTAGCAAGGTCAAGATCCTACAAGCTAGGCTTCAACAGTACATGGATACAGAGCTGCCAGAAGTACAAGTTGGGTTTCGAAGAGGTAGAAGAACTAGAGATCAAATTGCCAACATTTGCTGGATTATGGAGAAATCAAGGGAGTACCAGAAAAACATCCACTTCTGTTTCACTTACTGCACTAAAGCCTTTGATTGTGTAGATCACAACAAACTGGGGCAAGTCCTTAAAGAGATGGGAGTACCAGACCACCTCACATGTCTCCTGAGAAACCTGTATAAGGATAAGAAGTGACAGTTAGAACCGGATATGGAACAACTGATTGGTTTAGCATAGGAAAAGGAGTACAGCAAGGATGTATGTTGTCACTCTTCTTATTTAATTTGTATGCAAAGTACACCATGCAAAATGCCAGCCTGGATGAATCACAAACCATAATTAAGATTGCCGGGAAAAATATCAACAATCTCAGATATGCAGATGATACCACTCTAATGGCAGAAAGTGAAGAGGACCTAAAGAGTCTCTTGCTACGTGTGAAAGAAGAGGGCGCAAAAGTTGGCTTGAAACTCAACATCAAAAAACCTAAGATCATGGCATCCAGCTCCATCACTCCTTGGCAAATAGAAAGGGAAGTTGTGGAAGCAGTGACAGACTTCACGTTCTTGGGATCCAAGATTACTGCAGACAGTGACTGCAGCCATGAAATTAAAAGATGCCTGCTACTTGGGAGGAAAGCTATGGCAAGCCTAGACAACATAATAAAAAGTAGAGACATCACCCTGCCAACAAAAGTCCATATGGTCAAAGCGATGGTATTCCCAGTAGTAATGTATGGCTGTGAGAGCTGGACCATAAGGAAGGTCGAGCGCTGCAGAATAGATGCATTTGAATTATGGTGCTGGAGAAGACTCTTGAGAGTTCCTTCGGCTGCAAGGAGATTAAATCAGTCAATCCTAAAAGAAATCAACCCTGACTGTTCCCTGGAAGTCCAGATACTGAAGCTAAAGCTCAAATACTTTGGCCACCAAATGAGAAGGGAGCATTCACTGGAGAAAACCCTGATGGTGGGAAAGATTGAAGGTAAAAGAAGAAAGGGACAACAAAGGATGAGATGGTTAGACAGTGTTATCGATGCAACGAACATGAAATTAACAGTGGAGGACAGTGGAAGACAGGAGGGCCTGGAGTGATGTGGTCCATGGGGTTGCAAAGAATCAGACTCGACTGTGCAACTGAACAACAAAAAAATAGCATATGAAACAAAAGATATGCTAAAAAAAACTCAAACTGAATTATAGAAACAGCAGATGGAAACAACAGCCAATTATAGCTACGCTGGCCTTACTATCCAAGGTACAATGTCAGTCTGCAGGTATCTCCTCTTTTTAGGGCCCTCTCCCAGACATTCAATTTTACTTTATTCTCTATCACATTTTATTAACTGGCTTTCAGTTGAAAAGGCAAACAGGACAGCATTAAATCAGTAATAAAAATAATAAAAGCAAGCATCATTCAAACAATGGATAGATGAACATACACTATAACTAAAAATAAGAAGAAGATGAAGACGAATAAGAAGAGGAGGAGGCGATTAGATTTATATCCCGCCTTCACTACCTGAAGGAGTCTCAGAGCGTCTTACAATCCCTTTCCCCTCTCCTCCCCACAATAGACACCCTGTGAGGTTGGTGGGACTGGGAGAGTTCTTTTGAGAACTGCCCTTGAGAGAACAGCTCTGAAAGAACTTATGACTAACCCAAGGTGACACCAGCAGCTGCATGTGGAGAGAGGAAATCAAACTCAGTTCTCCCAGATTAGAGTCTGCACTCTTAACCACTACATCAAACTGTTTCCATTACCTAGGTACTTTAACAGTACTTCTATATCTGAGCAATGGTGGTCTGGTAGGCCTCCGTGATGCTAACTCCAAAAAAGTCCAAGAGGTGTTATTTGACGTCATGTCTTAAAAGGAAGGTACATTCATAAATCTTTGTATGGAAGGAATTATCCAGGGTAGACCATTTATCACTTTAAAGATCGCAGACAGCACGTATTTTGTCAGAGATATGATGACAGTCAAGGCAGATGAGCAAGAACTGGTGTAATGTATATCCTGTGTATCCAATCTGTCAGAAGATAAGCAGCAGAGTTCTTTTGAACTGTCTTCAAAGGCTGCCCTCATAGAGAATAATCAATCTGCAAGGTAACCAGGGCAGAGATGAGGCCAGGTCGCTAACCAGATCAGATCTCTGTCATTAATGCTAGATCTGGGAGCAGCCTTCCCACCCCAGCTGAAACTTCTACTTCATACAAGGAGAATTTTCCAGTGGATTGTCCCATAGTTTCCACTGTTGCAAAATGTTGTGTATTAGTAGAATTACCTGTTAACAGCTTTGAGCAGAAGCATGATCTTTCTCTTTACTTTTTTGAACTTGCAATTCTTTATTATCAATGATGACCATGAGAAAAGCAAAACGACTGATCAAAAGCAAAGGTATGCCTCCTGCACAGAAATATTGCATGTAAAGATACGTGCATGCTATTGCAGTGCCTCCAGGGCCACGGTCAGACATGCATTTAAATCTGACTCAGCTGCAAATGCCTGGTGGATCTAAAGGGTATGATCAGACAGCAACATCTGGGAAAGGTCCCACAGCTGTCAGCACCCCGTGCTGCCCTGCCATGGAAGCAGAGTTAAAAGACACCAGGGAAAGTCCAGTCCTAATGCTTGCTGATGGGCCACAGATGGATTTTCCTAGTCTGATCACTCAAGCACACTCTCAATCCATCAGGATGGTCTGCCCATTCCATCCCGACTAGGTGCCTCCCCCCCCCCCTTAGCAGTATGCACATAACTGCATACTCCATTGGGAACTCTCAATGCAGAGGTGTGATTCCTCATTTATGTGCATGGGAAACAAAAGGCAACCCCCCCCTCACCCAGAGGTGCCATCTGATCAAGCAGTGACAGACTGAGCCTGCAGCTACAAAAGATGTGTGCTCACACAGCACCATGTCAATTTCCACCTGGGGAATTTAAGAAGCCACTTTATTAAAATCAAATGAATAATAACTTTTGCAAACCTAATCGCAAGATGGTTTCTGTCTCTGCTGAAACCTTTTGATGTATTTCTGACATCTTCTGCTAAAGCTCCATAAATGTCACTTTAAAAAATGATTTAATGTTAATTTATTGTATGGGAGGGTTGTAAAAAATCAGTTTTGCTGACTTCAGAGGCAAGATTTAACACTACCTAGAGTCTGGAATAGTGTAAAGAGTGCTAGACTGACAGTGGATTTGGAACTAGTTCAAAAATCCATACTGGATGAGGCCAAACAATTGTTAATTGATTCCAAGCACATGGTGCAGTACACTGAAATAAATTCTCACATTTTTGACTGTCATAAACCTTTAATTGATGCTGTGGTTTTCAAGTCAATAAATAATTTGATGTTTTTGCTACAGCTTTCTTACTCAGCTTCCTCCAATTTATAAAGTAAGTTGATCAACTCATACTACACAGTTCATTTAATTTTATTAGGCTGATCAAATTCAGAGAAGATGTTCACTGGGGTGATCCAAAACAAACTGGCAAGACTACTGAGCAAGCAAATTGTCACTTTTGTTCATTGTATGGAGGAGAAATACTGAGAACTTCAACAGGAGAACAATTGCCAGGTGGATTGACTTTGGCTGAGGACAGACTCAGGAAGTGGAGCGGGAGAGCTCAGCTTGTGAAGTGGGGGAAGGGAACCTGTTCAAACAGCCACAGCTGTTCCCCAGCTCCCTTCCGTACTTACTCACTTCCCTGTCTCTTTCCTGCCACTTCAGATTGTTCCCCCGCAGCTTTTGGCCCCGGTTTCCTCCCGCTCCAGATTGCCAGTCTGTTCTCAGCCCTTGTTTGTACTCCCTCACTTGCACATATCCAAGCTTGTGATTTAATCCCCTTGATTGTTGAAATGTGCCTCAAGTGCCATACCAAGTAGCTTTGTACTTGTGCAGTAGCTGCTTGTGATACTGGATCAGACCATGCAATGGTAAGATATTTTTAAAAAAATGTGTTGAAGATTTCTACTACTTTTGCACTAGCAAAGATCTTTGAACTTAATCTTCTCAGGAACTGTGAATTCATCCACACATTGAAAAGCTCAGCAAATGATTGACTTCCAGACTACAACCAGCAAACAGGACATGACCCAAATCAGCAGTTTACTGAACATCCCTTCTTTGGAGCAGGTTTGCAAAAAAAGGGCACTATACACTATGGATAAGAACTGTCACTGGATTGGATATTTATTTTGAATATACAAATATCTTTATTTTAGATACAGTGACCTCCAATCATAGAAATTAATGATGGCAGAATACTTGTCCCACCTTGATAGGGTATTGTTAGTGTGCCCTTAGATGGCAATTTTCTACATACCTGATAAGCACAATAGCACTAAACCAAAAGTGAAGGTAAATTTACTTCTAGGAAGAGGTAACCACTAGGATAGTCATGCAAAAGTCACTGTGCACTGGCTTGCTACCACACACAGTCTAAGCCAGACAGCTGATGGCACAGTTCTTCTGGTGTCCACTGCTCTGAGGGCCTTTCCACTCACCTAAGGGCAGCATATCTGCTTTTGTAATAGAGTCCAATGTAATCTTGTCAATTATCCACGTCAGTTCTAGCTCTCCAGTAAATGTATCTTCCTGGCATGTGTTTCCAGATAAAAGTGTCTTTCATGTACATATAGATGAACCCTTCTGCAATCATGCGTGTAACCCATAAAACATAATGTATGAAAAGCATCTCAAACATACTTTACTTAAAAATTCTTCTGACTTGCACTTGAAAAATATTAATAAGAAAACAAAAATCTGGACATTTAAAACACTGGGTAATCTCTCCCCTGATTGGTCCCTTACTCTACCTTTATTTTACACAAGCTAACCACACACATAAGCCTAGGGGTCATTTCGAGCAGGAACTCGGGAGAGTGCAGCTCCAGGAGTTGGTGCCAGCACCCCTCCCGCGGGGGAATGCCTGCTGGTGTCATGGCTGCAGCAAAATGACCCTGTCCCCTGGAAAGGTCCTTGTTCCTCCTACCAGCCTTCTGAAGGCTTCAGCCACCACTGAAGATATCCTCCTAGAATAGTGCTATTTCTGAAGCTTGGATTAGTAGCTGTCCCCTCTCTTTCTTGCTTGCTTGCTTGCCTGCTTGCCTTCTGACATACTTCTGGTGATGTCAGGTGGTGTAGCATATGCAAATAAGTTATGCTAATGAGCTCCTGCACCTCTTTTTCTATGAAATGACCCCTGCATAAGCCTATCTGGAAACTCATATCAGCCAGGCCCTGCAACATGTGCCACACCCTTTGAGGTTTACCAGCCTCATAACCTATGACTGGGCCTTTCCTGTGGCTGTGTTACCACACGCACCCATACACGTGAACATGTGTTTAGACTACAATGGGAAATTAACTTGTGTATTTGTGCATGGAGCAGAAAACTGGGATCTCTTACCTAAAGAGGTAGCTGTGAGTAGCATGTTTTAGCAGAAAAAAAGATGGTAGAGAACTGATGAAAACATTTTTAAAGGAATATTCTGCTTATTGTGGTAATGGTACAATAGTTGGGAGAGGGACTTATTCTAAGCAAATACTAGCAAATACCAAGTCAAAGCACAGATACATAGCACGGTCCTTATCCTAATTAACAATACAACAGCAACAACCGAACAATCAGCAGAGATACTCCAATTTGGAGCAAGAGACAGCTCCCCAAGGCCAGCA
This sequence comes from Lepidodactylus listeri, assembly GCA_029233225.1. Taxonomy (NCBI): domain Eukaryota; kingdom Metazoa; phylum Chordata; class Lepidosauria; order Squamata; family Gekkonidae; genus Lepidodactylus; species Lepidodactylus listeri. The sequence continues at coordinate 106,735,391 of JARCFY010000001.1, read as the reverse complement.
GAATGGAAGGAGGGGAACATCTTCCAAAAACCATTTAAAGGGAAAGTTTTTAAAAAATGGCTTTTGCAAACCGGCACCATACAGGAGAAGAGTCCAAGCATGAAGTAGACTCCACTCCCACATGGCACCCACTTGCAAAAGTCATTTAAAGGGAACATTCCCTTTAAATGGCTTTTGCAAGCCATTTCAACAATCCTTTTTGATCCCCCCATATGAAAGCAGGGGGAGTGAAAGGGATCACTGAAATGCTATAATTTAAAGGGAACCTTTAAATGCCTTCTCAGTTGACTTGCTGAGTCATGCCACCACCATGCGTGACTCACAAATGAACTGAGAGGGCATTTAAATGCCTTCCCAGTTCATCTGTGAGTTGCACCACCATGGTTAGAAGAAGGCATTTAAAGAAACCGCAGTCTCCCACTGCCGGTACCAGCATGTCTGTCAACATGAACCACACAAACCCACCTGGGAGGTTCATGGGAAGTTCATGGGGACTTGAGCAGGTGAGATGGCATGAACTGAGTTTGCGAACCATGAACCAAGCCCAGTTCGGGACAAATTTCCATTTGTAATTCAGTTCATGCCCATCCCTTCTTCGAATATGTCTAGTTAAACATATTTTAAAAGTATGGGAAAATATGGGAACTGTCAACCTGTGAGGACTTAGTTATCTGCCCAGAATACCAGCTCGGACTGGTTTAACAAAGGACTAGGCAGGGCTTGATGGCCCTTCCTGGGTATCTGAATAAATTATCAGAGTGGGAAGCCTGATTAACAAAGTTGAGAAGATGGCTGATGGCCCCACCTCACTTGTTTTCATTTGTCTTTATGTTTCCAAAGAATTCTACATTGTAAGAGATTCCTGGAAGGTCCTAGAAGCTGTGTTATTTTTCTGCAAACTTGGGTCATTAATGTGATGGGGAAAGGAACTACAAAGCTGAGCTCCCCCTCTGGCCATTTGGGTTAAGGAAAATGGCACACAGGGAAAGCAGGAGCCTCTCCACTGCAGACACCATTGTCCCCAGCCCAGCAAGGGTCCTGGGAACTTTAGAAATGTCTTTTAAAAATGCCTTCCATGAGGTGTGACTGCAGGGGAAGAGAGTTGTAACACAGAATCACAGAGTTGGAAGGGTTCAGGGTCATCGAGTCCAACCCCCTGCACAATGCAGGAAATTCACAAATAACTCCCCCACACCTCTATTCCATGCCCAGAAGATGACAAAAAACCTCCAGGATCCCTGGCCAAACTGGCATGGAGAAAATTTGCTTCTTGACCCCAAAGTGATGATCAGCATTTCCCTGGGCATGTAAGAAAGGGCCACAAGAACTAAGCACTGAGGCAGCCCTTCCTGCCCTCCCTCTCATGACCTGCCTAAGTTCACAGAATCAGCACTGCTGTCGGATGGCCATCTAGCTTCTGTTTGAAAACCTCCCAGGAAGGGGAACCCATCACCTCTCGAAAAAGCCTGTTCCACTGAGGAACCGCTCTGTCAGGAAGTTCTTTCAGCAGAAACTCTTCTGATCTAATTGCAACCCACTGGTTTTGGTCCAACTTTCTGAGGCAACAGAAAACAACTCTGTACCATCCTCTGTATGACAGCCCTTCATGTAGTTTGACCTGTATGCGATATATGCACACACTTCATAATCTAGCATGTAGAGACTGCTTCTATACAAGATCTCTTGTACTAGGTTGGGGCAAAGGAAATCAAATAACTACAAGAAGCATAGTAAAAACTTGTTCCAGGTTTAATTGAACCCTGCAGTCAGATCCCTACTCACCATCTCATGCTTACATAAGATTCTTTTAAAGGCTTCCTTCCTCTAAGACAAAAACTAGTAAATTTTGCTTACAAATAGGAAGGGTTCAGTTCCCAGGAATAAGTATGAAAGATAAAGGAGACTTTAAAACAAAAAAACAAAAACGGAAACTAAAATGCAGTCCTGGAAACAGTCATTGGTAATTTTTTTATTTCACTGTCTCATTTTATTTCCCTTCAGTCAGTAAATTAAAATTCCCCCCATATACGCCTATATTTAGCACTGGCCAATAAAAGATCTAGACGTCTGATAGGCTTTGTTTCTGATAGGCTCTGTTTTAAAACACCAATGGTAAAATACTAATTTATATCAGATTTAGTCATTGCTGCTGGTGATGATGGTATTTGTTCTCAAGTGAAAAGAAAAAAGGGAACAAATTCTGGCTCTTTCCTTGATGAAGATTAACTGGAGATTAACTGAAACATGTCTGTTTTGTAGAGTAAGAAGAAAAACTGGAATTTGAAAAGGCTGATCAAAATCTTTACATGTTACAGTTTATTAGGGACCTCTCCTGGAATAGCAAAACCACTGCAACCAAAAATATAGAATGCTGAACTCTTTCATTTGATATGTATGAGTATAGTCTTGCACATGATCTCACCTATCCCAAACCATCCCCAAAGATCGGGGGAGTAACAATACTTCAAAAATATGTATAATACCCACTTTTAAGAAGGATATTTTATGTAAATTCAGAGACCTAAGATGTCAACCATGAGAACAATTTCAACATTAAAAACCATTTAAATTGCAAATATATATAAATGCATAATATAATGCATAAAATGTATAAATACATCTTTCCTATTATATAAAGCCGTTTTAAGATTCCAGGGGGCAAGATTCCATGGGGTGCCAAAATCAGTTCACTTGACGGACTGCCACTCAAAAGGGGGTCCCTGGTCATTAGCTGCATTCTCTCCCTGCTTTGCCTCAGTCCCACCCACAGAGCCACCAGCCAACATCCTGGCCTCAGTCTGGAGGGAGCCAGCGAAGGGGAAGGACCAACTGGGTGCTGGGTCCACTCTTCTCCTCCACCCACTGCCAGGTGGGTCTAACTCAGTGGCCTGCTTCTGTCAGTGAAAAAACAATGGACTAACAGCACACTGCCAGCATGCCCAGAATAAACTGTCAGAATAAACTGTCAGAAACAGGGGGCCATTTCACACAGCACCCCGTAGCACTTCTGGACCGGTACAAGCACTGAAGAACGCTTGGGAGGAGGTTTCAAGATAAACCGGCTCAGGAACGCTTCCCCAACGGGAGAGGCATGTTTCTGTGTGAAAGGGCCAATATGTTCTGTTAGGGAACCAGTATTAATAAGGTTCTGTGTAAAATGCCTCACAGAAACCGTTACTGAAGAGTCCCTAAAATGGAACATATTGGCTGTGTGAAATTCCTCAGGCTCTCTCTCCGGCTGGCTGGCTAATGAGGTGGGCCAGTGACCATCAAACCACTTTCCTCAACCCCTTGCTGTGTGGCTGACTTTCCCCCTAGGTTTGCCAATCTCCAGATGAGACCTGGAGATCTCCCGCTGTTACAGTTGATCTCCAGATGACAGAGATCAGTTCCCCAGGAGAAACTGGCTGCTTTGGAGGGTAGACCTTATGGCATTACAGCTTGCTGAGTCCTTCTATCCCCCCCCCAAAAAAATGCTGCCCTCCACAGGATCCACCCCACAAATCTTCAGGTACTTCCATCACAGGGTTGCCAGGTCTGGGTTGGAAAATCCCTGGAGACTTTGGGGATGGATCCAGGAGAGGGTGGGGTTTGGGGAAGGGAGGGGCCTCAGCATGGTACAATTGCTGCATTTTTTCCAGGGGAGCTGATCTCTGTCAGCTGGAGATCCATTGTAAAAGCGGGAGATCCCCAGGCCCACCTGGAGGTTGGGAACCCAATTCCATCATCAAAGCCGACAACTTTCTCCTCAGTGCCCGTTGCTAGGCAACCAAGCTTGCTTCTCTGAAAGCCCCTTTCCACATCTGTAATGGCCTTTGGGAGAAAACTCACTGGGGCCAGCTGAACAGAATGCCATAGAGGCCACCCTCCAAAGCAGACATATTCTCCAAGGGAGGGAGGAAGATCTGTTGTCTGGAGTTCAATTGTAATACCTGGCGATCTTCAGGCTCCACCTGGAGATAGGCTACCCTAGGTGTAGCAGTCAATGCTTCAGAGCAGAATCTGCTAGACCCAGGTTCTTGCTGAGTGGGTGATTTCAGGCCAGTCACAGACTTTAAGCCTAACCTACCTCACAGGGTTGTTGTGCAAGTCAAAAAGGGGGAGAGAAGAATGATGTCAGCGGCTTCGGTCCCCATTGCAGAAAAAGACTACTTTTCCACCAGGGGAAGTATGGTTGCCAATCTCCAGGTGAGGGCTGGAAACCACTCAGAATTACAAGTGCTCTCCAGATGGCAAAGGTCAGTTCCCCCAGAGAAAATGGTGGACTCTATGTCCTCATACCTTGCTGAGATGGACCCCCTATGACAGCCAATGTGACATAGCAGTCAGGGCTTCAGAGTATGGTGGAGGCTGCAGGGGGGAAATGGAAACTTGAAGAGTGAGGTTGATGATTGGCTGGGAAGGAGATATGGTTGCCAACTCCAGGTGGAAAATTCCTGGAGACTTGAGGGGTAGAGCCTGGAGACAGTGAGGTTTGAGGAGGAGTGGGACCTCAGATAGGTACAATGCCATAGACTCCACCCTCCAAGCCAGCGAGTCCCTCATGGGGAACCATTGTTGTCAATCTCCAGGTGTGGCTGGAGATCACTCAGATCACTGCTGTCTAGGGGGGAGGGGGGGGAGATAGAAAGCTGAAGCCAGGGGGCAGATAACGATACATTGATGGTTGGCTGGGAGGTAGGGTTGCCAACTCCAGGTGGGGACATTCCTGGAGATTTGAGGGGTGGACCCTGGAGAGGGTGAGGTTTTAGTAGGGGTGAGACCTCAGACAGGTTCAGTGCCATCGACTCCACCCTTCAAACCACCCGTTCCCTCATGGGGAACCATTGCTGCCAATCTCCAGGGGAGGAATGGAGATCACGCTGAATTACAACTGCTCTTCAGATGGTAGAGATCTTCCCCTGGAGAAAATGGTGGACTCTGTCATTATACCCAGCTGAGGTCGCCACAGCAAATTGACACTGAGTGCCCAAGGCCGGGGCACTCTCCCAGAGCCTCTTTCTAAAGCCCATTGTATTTATTTCCACAATGGGCCTTATTCCTAGTAAACACATAAAACACACAAACAGGAAGGAGGGCTATTACAAGTTATTGAGGGAATCCCCAACAACAGAAAAACATCTTCACCAGCTTGCTGAAGACAGCAATAAAGGAACACAGACAAATCTCCCTGGGTAAGGAGTTCAAAGGTTTCAGAGCCACAACCAAAAAAAAACCCCATTTCAGATTGCCACCTGTCTCACCTCAGACGGATATCCTGTACCTGAGCCATGGGGGGTTGGGATCGGGAATCCAGCTTCCTGAGTACCAGATCCAGTTCAAGGTTTTGGTATTAACCTTCAAAGCCCTATGCAGCCAGGGACCAACATACCTATGGACCTTCTCTCCCCATATGTGCCCCAGAGAGTCTTGCACTTTGCAGATCAACACCTTCTGGTAGTCCCTGGCCTGAAAGACATCTGCCTAGTCTGGTGGAACATGCTCCCACCTGAGATCAGGGCCCTGCGGGATATATTACAATTCTGCAGGGCCTGTAAAACAGAGCTGTTCCACCAGGCCTTCAGCTGAGGTGGCAGACATCCAACCATCTTGGCCTCCCCTGCTCATACTGCCCTATGGTACTAAAGAAATCTGCACAGCATCTTCTTTAAGAGTAGACACACCACTGCCTGCTCCAAGGCAGGGGCAACCAGCTCCTCTCCCAAGGAGGCATTTACAGTCACCCAGATCCAGTCCACTGCCTCACCCAGGAGATTTAAGCAGCCAAGAGGATCAAGGGACATACAAGCAGCTGGTGGTTCTCAAATTTTCAAGAATTCTGTTGACACCCTCAGACTGGACAAGCTGAAAGTTATCTCACGTAACTGGGCAAGTTAGCACCCTGGGACCATCCAATCATAACATTGCTAATGTAGTCCAAAGTGGAAAAGATGTGAGACATTTTACCCACAAAGTATAGAGCAAAATGATCATAGTGGGTTGCAAAGCAGACTAACTCCTCTAGGAGGCCAGAAGCCAATCGGCCTGTTACCGCCAACTAAAGTTCTGCCAGTCTAAACTGTGCAGAAGCAATGGTGGTAGGGAAACATTGTTTCTTTGCCTCCATCACCACCATAGAGTAGGTTCTGAAATGAGATCTAGCCCATGCCTTGTTAGAGCCATCATGAGTCTTTCTCTACTGTTCTAACTGTTTCCCTTGTATTTTCATCATCTGCAGCCCTCAGTAAACCAAGGGTTTGCTTGGGCTCTTAGACGTGAGAGAGGGCACCTAGGAGCAATCACGCCAATTGTCCAGGTCATTTCCTCATTCTAAAGGTCAACCTGGGCATCAGTGGGCATACTGACCATATGAACAGGAAAATCACCCAGTGCTATCTGAAAACCAGTTGGATCCATCAGGTTACAGGGCATATCATTTTAATCGATCCCCTACTCCTGTGGAGTTTTGATATCCCTTTAAATCTAAGCCCCAGTAGGTATCTGCCCATGAGAAGTGGGCCATCTTTAGACTCCCCTCCCCAATAGACCACAGGTCCTTCTTGTCCACCAGATTTACAGTGATGCATCACTGAGTGTATTGGATGAACTCTTTCCCCGGTGAGGGGTAAGTTTCTCTGCTCCCCCCCCTTCTTTTGGGGCTTTTGCAATGGATTCTATGAGTTATTAAAATCTATAAATGTATATTTTTGTATTTTTAGGCATAATGTTTGAAGGCAACCTAAACTATGTATAGACGCCTGATGTAGAATTTCCATCTCTTGTTCTGGTAATGTATTTGATGAATGTGCTGAGAGTGTGTACAGTTAACTATTAATGAGAATGCATCACCTGGGTGTGATTCTCCAATCACCAACTATCACCAACTATCTACTCAGCTGATGAATACTTACATAGGAACAACTACAAAAACCATTGGACTGTAATTTTGTGGTTATACATTTATATTATTTTGAAAGTGGTGCTGTAGACATTTGGCATAAGTTTCCTTTGGATTATATATAAAAGTTGGCAGCACATCGTCGCGCAGCAATGCAGGGTAGGCAAAAAACTCCCCTGTCTCGAGGCCAATCAGAGCAGAGGTAAAAAATTCCTACCCAGCCTCCCTAAGAAATGGTACGACCAGCCAAAAGCCTGCATTACCTATAGGGCAGGAGGGTGGGTCGAGCACAAGGCACGAATGAGGCTGCTGGGGCCGGGACTGTCCTTCAGCATGCTAGCCCCGCCCCCCAGCAAAACCAGGCTGCAAATGCAGCCAGTCTGATCAGTCCTCCTTACAAGGAGGCAACTTCGTCCCCCTCCAGCTGGCCTTCAGTGGCTGAGGGGATCCATCCATATATTCACCAGCATCACCCTTGCTGGAAGAACAACTAAATGGGGTAGCAGCCCACTACTATTTTCCGCCCCTTCCTCTTACTGACCATTCTTCTTATCCCATACCAACTTAACCCTAGCTGTTCAGAAGCACGCAAACCAGAGAGACAATTTTAAAAAGATTGTGTAATCCCCTTGAGTCTCATTGTTTAAAAAGCAGTTTATAAATGATATAAATTAAAATAATAAATAGAAAAAAACTGAAAGTTAACTTAGGGCTGAATTATGAAGCCCAAAGCAACCAGAATCTAATGTTTTAAAACACATCAATAACTTACTAAGTTGAACCATTATTCCATTGGGCACAACATTAATTCTTTTTTTAAATGATTTGTCATTTATAATCATGTTTTGCTGCAAAAGTCAGGATGTGCAACAAAAGCCAAGCAAACACCCTGTTCAGACAAGACTAGAGATGCATCACGATCAGGAAGCAGCCATTACCCAGTCAAGAAAAAAATTATGCCCACTGCCAACTTTTTTGATGATTCCTTAAACATACATAAACTTACACTAGAGAGGGGGAGGGAGATATTAGACCTTTTTTCACTGATCTCTTTTTCTCTGGAGTAAAGTTATGATTTGAAACAGGATATATATTATTCTGGGAGTATCAGAATTATCTGATCTGCCTTGGATTTAAAAAAGGTTCCAGTGCTATAGTGACAGTTGAAAATAATGAGAATGTTTGGAGGGAGCAGATAGGGAGAGAAGAAGGTCTGATCCATAAGGCTATAAAATTTACAAGCAGAGAACTAATGTATGAGATGCATCAGTAGAAGGTTCTAAAAGCTTCTTTATGCCTTTACAATTAGTATCTTGTAATCCATCTTTATGTAAAAAGGTTCTAAGAGTGAAATTTAGAACTACTTGACAATGGGTTACTTTGACTTACTGCTCTTCAAGCTTTAAAACAGGTTTAATGAAAACACAACTTGGAGTGGCAATAAATAAGGCTTTTTTTTGTCTCCTTTGGGATTTGTGGTATTTTCTTTCACACAGTGAAATGCATTGGAGCCAGTAAGGGTACTAGAGTAATTTCACACTACTGCCTTGTAATCTGGGGCCAGAAGAGTTTGGCTGTAACATACCCTGATCAACTGGAGAAGAATGGAAGAATATGAATACAAAACTTCCCCACCAAGTTGCTTAATCAAAACCCAGGAGCACCAGTATTTTCACATCACCCAGAAGCAACATATTAATGCTGGGGTATTTATCTATCATATGGCAGAGTTACACACAGGAAGTAAATAATAATATAAAATATGTAACCAAATTGATACAATGGGTATACAATTCTAGCTTGCCTCCTCATGGTGCGCCCTGGATAATGCTAAAGAGCTAGAACTTCTGATAGCCAGAAAATTGTAGGACCTCCTGGCTATACTACACATAGGGAAACATGCTGGGGTAAACTCTAGTTGACTCAAGTACACAATCTGAGCCAGGCAAAATCCATGACCAACAAAAAAATACAATACTTGTATTCAGGTGTAATGTTCATTCAGATAACCAAGCTATTCCAGAGTGAGTTCTTTTACATGGAATACCTTGGTCATCTGACCCATCCTGTAAGAGGGGACTTTTTTTACCACACAGCAGGAACAGATGTTTGGGGAAATGGTCATCTGTATACATTCATGCACACATCAGTGATTATAACAGATTAGGGTGAACAAGATCTGCTAGGATGCAGGGGGGGGGGGAAATAACTCTAGGATGAGGTAGATGTAACATATTTTAGCACAGGAGTGATCTGGAAATGCCCTCACTGTGATAAATCCAAACATACCTATATTTAACAAACTGGACTTCGTAAAAAAAAAATGCAGTCAGTGTGGTGTAGTGGCTAGAGTGCAAAACTTTGATCAGAGAGACCCAGGTACAATTTTTTGCTTTCTGCTAAGCCATGGCACTCAGAGGCCTTGGGGCAATCATTGCCAGCCTAGATTAAGATAACATGGGCTGAAAAGGAAGCATATATGTGCAGCTTTGAGCTCCTTAAAGGAAGGACAAGATAAACATTAGACAGTGTTCTGCCAGTTTGTACTTTTAAAAGACATTTCCATCTCTGATATGATACTAGTAGACATAGGCAGAACTGACAGTTGCTCTAGCATTCAGTTTATTGATATGTTCTTTGGTCATTCAAAGTGTGAAGTTGGTGAGTGAGCTAGAAACAGCGCGGGAGGGGGGCTCTGCGGGGCTTCTCCTGTTCGCCCGCTTCAGTGGGTGGGCAGAGGAAGCCCCAGGGAGGCATTTAAATGCCTCTCTGCACCTGCTCCCGCCTGAGCTAGGAACGGGGTGGAGGGGGCTCTGCGGGGCTTCTCCTGTTCACCTGCTTCAGCAGGCAGGCAGAGGAAGCCCCAGGGAGGCATTTAAATGTGCAGTGGGCTCTGCCGGACCAATACTTATAAAGAGCCGAAAGGCACCAGATGACAGATCTCCACGTGGAGACTGCGTGCAGGTCCCTTTCCCGCCAGTGGGGAAGGGAGGGTCAGGGCAGGCCAGATGCCAGCCAGAACGCCATTTCGGTGTGTTCCAGCCCAAAAATAGCCCTGACAACATTCAAATTTCAGGTTTCAGTTGAAACCCATTTGGATTGATGGGCATGAACCAGGCAGTCCTACATTCAAATCATGAAATTCACTGGAAATCTACAGCTGCGCAGGGCTCTGACTGGAGTCACAATGTGGGAAGGAGGAGAGTTTAACCCTGAACCATGTTCCTGATTGAAATGGTTAGTAGACCTGGAGAGAGGAAAATTGGGCTAATAACAGCCTTCTAGCCAGAAAAGGGGAGCATGATCCATAATCTGATTCAATTTGGCTCCTTGGCTCTTCAGAGGAAAAAGGAAAAATACAGGTGTGATAAATACATGTAAAATTATTTTGTCCTCTCTGCCCCCCATCTTAGAATTTTACTTTAAAGCACAGTATTTTTATGAGTTTATTACACTTGGGTATTTCATGCCTATACATGTTCATCAGGCATACTAAACAGTCATATAATTCAGGTTTTCATTTAAACAGCTATGGCTGTTTAATAATGAATTGAATATATGATGGATTTTTAATACTGAAACCTATTCTGCATTCATCCAGATTCATCTTTTATTTGTCTGGACAAGTACTTAATTTACCAGTCTTTCAAATGACTGTCAATTATTCATTGTTCCTTCCTCTCCTTTGCATATTATAGTTCTCCCCCTCCCTCCTTAGGCCAATGTTTCTTTGCTATAAAACCCTAACAAGGGTAATTCAATAAGCACCATATCATAGCACTTGCCAGGTATTACCATGGATACTATGTAAAATAACTGTTTTTTAAAAGGAAATAAAGAAAAGATAGTGCACCTGATATGACACTCCATGCAAACCCTTAAGTAGAACCTTCAAAAAGTGATTCTGACACCATATTTTAGACACCATTCACACATGCAACTTGTTAAATTATATATAATCATTCTGTTTGCTCAAATTGCTATTTTCTGTTTGGGTCAAACCTCTTGTTGGTTTACTTCAGAGGTATGCAACATTTTGGGTCCAAGTGCAGGAAAAAATTCAACCTTTAGCAAGCAAAACTGGGGAGGGGAGGAGACAAAGGTTATACATGGCCAGATGTGCTTGGAGCAAACCAAGCTCCAGTAGCACTTCCAGTATCTTAGGGATTTGCCTTGGATTCAACTGGTGACTGTGCAGATCCAGGAAGCAGCAATCATGGGCATAAGCCATGCCTGTTGCTTTCTCCCATGCTGCTGTCCCTAGCATTGCATGGAGACAGGGAGTCTCATATTTAGAATGTGTACAGATCAGGACTGCGGTACTTGTGATCCACTGTTATGAATGCAGGCCTCCATCTATGTATTGCAAACAAGAGCTATCTCCTGGTTTTGCTACCTGCCTGCTGATCTCAAATACAGGATTACCAAGCAAGTGGCAGATCTATGAAAAGATTACTAGTGGGCTGCACTCCATTTGATGGCCCACAGACTGTACATACCTGATGTACATAGATTAGCTCATGTGCAAAGCTAGGACTTAAATGTGTAAGTGCAAGGAAAAGAAAGAACGACATACATCTTGCTACCGAATTCAAGATTCCCTAACTTTAAGCACATTAAGTTTCCAGATTCTTGCTGAACTTTGAGTAGTTCATTTGTTCTACATTTAAACAAATACAAATGTAAAAAGAATTTCCTAGGCAAGGAAAAAAAGATGTCGTTATCTCCTCTCTAAATGCTGACCTAAACTGAAGACAATTTGGTGTCATTTTTCAAGGAAATATCCCTCAGTTCAATTATTTATTCCAGAGCATGACCAGCTCTTCTGTTGAGGCAGAAGGAGAGTTAGTGGTGATGATATATTGTTCATTCCCACTTTTAGCCTTATGGAATGCCCAGTCGGGAGCTGTAGGACCACTGATATACTGCTGTGCCGTGGTCACCCAGCTCTGCACAAGAGTGCCGAAGGGCAAAGACTAAGTAGATTTATGGAGAGGGTCTCTGATTGACCTCAGGCCTGGTAGGCCAATCAGACACCCAAGAGATGATGTAACTCTCTTTTGGTTGCTAGGCACATGACATCCAAGGATGGACTGGGGGGAAGAGAAACGAAACCATACTGCAGATAGGTCACACCCATTCCCGCACAGGTGCCCATAGCTTCAGTTGTTTGGAATGTGCTGACTGGAACTTGGTACTCCCTAGCACTTCAGCTGCAAACAATTAGGCTAGCAAGGTCACTGTGTTCTAACTATCTCTGACTATCTTTGGAAAGATTTCTGTAGGCCTCTCTGCAGCCTGAACCAAAGATTTTATTTCTCAGAGCAAGGAACCATTTTTCTTTACATGGGGGGAAGGGATTTTAACCTTCTTGGACATTCAGTAGCTGACCTAAGAGTAGCAGTTCTCTTACAAAGGAATTTCAAAGAGAGATTAGAAAGAGAGACTGCTGAATTGCAACTGATAATGAAGCTCAATGCATCCTCCTGGGCTGAGCTGAAACCTAGGTTTCTTCTCTCATTATTAATGGCTGCTATTGTTATTTGGGATCTGAAATCACTTCAGTCTCCAATATATGAGGACAGATGGATTCACATTCTAGCTGTATCTGAAGAAGCGAGCAGTGATTCATGAAAGCTCATGCCCTGAACAGATTTTGTTAGTCATTAAGGTGCTACTGGACTCTTGCTGCCTTCCACTAATAAAGACTGCAAGCTGTGCTGTTTAGGTTTCAATTACTTATTTATTTTCATCTGTTAGAGATGGAAAGGGTGGACTTCCAGTTTTGGCGACTCGAATGGCAGGCACGCTCCATCGGAGCTCTGATTGGGGCAGCCCGTAGCCTGGCAAACAGGAGGGGTGCCAGACAATTCTGGACCCACCCCCCACCCCGAGCTCATGTAGGGGGCTGCTTGCCTGGAGCATGAGAGGTGCCTCTCCCGAGGTGATGGCCAAGGGATTGAGGCTTCTCTTTGCCCCGTAAGGTCCCAGCACCACGGCACCACCATGGCACCAAGAGGCACACACCGGACTGGCGAGCAAAGAACTAAGCGAATAAATGAAGCAGCCCTTACCAGCAGTGCATCTGCCAACAAAGTGTGAGTCAAATAGTCCACTCAGCTGGACAAGAGATCAAGCATTTCCAAGGTCCGCAATAAAAGTGGTGAGGGAGGAGGGAAAGTTTTGCCCCCCCTTTCATTTTTTAAAAAAACTGAGTTAAATCAAGGGACTTGGTTTGCTGATCCTGCAAAGGAGAATCAAATAAAATGCAATACCTTTTAAAATGGCTCCTTTAAACACACTTTTGTTGACTTTTTAAACTTTCCCAAAAAGTAAACAATGACTGGCAGAGGGGAAAAAATGGCAACCAGAGCAAAACCCTCTCCAAAAACTACATCTTTAACACTTCTGGTTCCCGGACCAGAAGCTACCATAGACTTTCCTAATGTGTTATTGACTGCATTGCACCCTCTGCTGGACCAGATGACTAGCTTGAATCAGAGCTTTGATGTACTTCAGAATCAGATTAAAGAATCCAATACTAAAGCGGAAGAGGTGGTTAAATCAGCTAAATCAGTTGAGGCCAAGACAAAACTAATGGACCAAAGACTACAAGTGGTGGAGAAAGAAAGAGCAACTGACAAAAATCAACTTTTAAGGCTGCAAATGGAAAAATCAGCATATGTTCTGTGATTTCACAAAAGTCTGAGAATCTGAAAGAAATCTTAAGTGAAGCATTAGCTCCAATAACAGGTTTACAAATGGATTTTCTACAAAGCAAGATGGATATGACTTATAGGACATATCCTGATTTTGTGAAGAAGAAACATGTGCCTGGAGAGATTGTGGTGAAATTCTCTAAGAGAACTACAAGGCACATAGTGCTCAAGGCCACAAATGGGACAATCTTAAAAATCAAAGAAGTGGAAATCAGACTCTTGAAAGATATCCCATTCGAAATGAGGAAAAGAAGGAAGCAATACAAAAGCTTGACAAATTTTCTACAGAAAAACTCTACCCCTTATAGATGGATTTTTCCTGAAGGGCAGGTATTCAACTACAAAGAGAAAAAAGAAAAGATTACCTCTCCTAAAAAGGCAAAGACTTTTCTGGAACTGCAACAAAGACCAACAGAAGAAAAGAAGACAGCGGAGGAGGAGGAGGCATCATACATAATTTGGAAAGTTCCGGGAGTTCAATGATTAGTTCTGCAGAGGACTCTGAATCGGAAAAAGGGGCGTGACAGTTAAATGGGACTTTGACAAACCGAAAAGAAGAGGGAGAAGGGGGAAATAATATTGTATTTAACTTGAAGTTTTGAGAAATCTAATCTAACACTTATATGACTTTACTTATGCAAAACAAGTGTAAACTGAAAACTTAATATCACACTCCAGTATATTTGATATTTAGGGAACTTCATTCAACTTAGGTTTAAAATGTTTTTATGTTTTTTGCCTATTTTTAGGATTAATGGGTAGTTGTTAGTTGGTAGTGCTTTAGTCTGTAGAAAAGCAATTATATATAAAAAGAACTGGAAAGGGGTATCTCTCCAAGTGAAATAAAGTGCTGCTTTCATAGTGGACAAAATCCACTCACTGCTAGTGATGATAATACAAAGTTTAAAAAGTGGGGAGGGGGGTTAATGTGAAGAAAGGCAACCAGTGAGGTGGGAGGGGAGAGAGGGAACTGTAATTCTATATAATTTAAATACCTAGCTATCCACTTCCAGTCAGTCAACCATGGAATCCAATCCAGGTGTTGTAATTCCTAATCAGGGTCTTTTTGAAAGAAAATAAAATCTCAAATCAGCACAGAAAAATCTAATCTTAAAAAAAACCCTTTTCATAATAAGCCAAAATAATTTCCCTTTAATTCCCATATCTCAGACATATCTCTTTCCTTCCCCCCTTCCTTTTTTTAACATGGGGTGTACATGTGATCAGGTCTCAAAGCAAACAGCAGAGCAGGGCTTGTCAGAAGACTCCCCCCCCCCCCCCCCAGTATACATGCACAGGAAAGCTTATACCTGGAATAAAACTTTGTTGGTCTTAAAGGACTCTCTCTCTTTCTTGTGCACTCCCTCCCTCTTTCTCTCTCTTCCTCTCTCTCCAAATGAGGGAAGAGAGCAGCAGCCCCAGAAGAGGAAGCAGGATAGAGCTTTTCTCTGGTGTGCACACTCTCTCTTTTCCCTTCCCCCTCGCTTCCTCCCCAAGGAACGGAAGAGAGGTTTAGCAACACAGCAGCAGCCCCAGAAGATGAAGCAGGTGAGAGTGGAAAGAGCTTTTCTCTGGTACGTATGTGTGCACTTTCTTTTTCCTTCCCTCCACTCCCTCCCTAAAGGAGTTCTTGTGGGCCGGATTCTAGCCCTGCAGGGGCTGGATGCGGCACACAGGCCGCATCTTTGACACCCCTGGTCTAAACATTTTGCACACTTTGCAGTGGTAGCATACTGAGTTTGCTGCCTGTGCAGGATGAGGGAAAAGAGCATGAGTCTTGGATGCCCCACTGGTGCCAGTAGGGCTTACTGGAGTACTAAAGAGTACACTTTACTGTCATCCAGCACATTCCTTCCACAAGGCACTCACTGCCTTTAGAGAAATTTCTTATTTCCTGCTGGGAGGAAAACCCAGGGAAACAGCCAGCATGGACAAAGCTTTAAAAAGTATAAGAAGTACCACAGTCTACTCTGTGTTCCACATACCACTTCAAGCAGCAGATAATAAATCTCCCCCGAGGCCACTATAACATCACAGGACCATCTGTGATGATAACACATTTCCTGAAAAAACACTGGTGACAGACAACAAAGTGCATTTCTTTTCTGTAAGAACTATACAGCCTCCAGATACCTTTCCCATCAGGAAACAGGAGATCTTCCTAGAAGGCCTCACAATGTCTCAGGAGTTCTAGGTGGGACAAGATGGTCTCCATTGGTGGGATGGCTGCCTTCTGCTATGCAACGGCTTCTTGATACCAGCCATGCTGGCTCTGAAGAGATATAATGATCCATACAGCTGGATGCTGATTGAACTTTTCTGCAGACTGAGCTCAAAAATCAGTGCTGCTTGTCATAAATTTCCCATGTGTTCACTTTATTTGCATTTGTGGTCCACTGTTTTTAAACATTTTCTGAATTTATTTAAATAGTGACCCTTCATACATTTTTAGCCATTAGTGTTACTGGGAAAGAAGTTCTAAATAGTAAACATACAGCAATGGATGTGTGAAGTAAAGTTTGGTTTCTTACGCCTTATTCCTCTTCACACATTCTAATTTTAGCACAAATGATGTAGTGTAGTGTTTCCACTCTGGCAAATGTGAGGAACCAGGCAAAGTTTTGCTAGTTGCCTTGTAACACATTGGTCAAATTGTGTTCCTAATCTGTAACTGCATTACATCATGAGTCACTGAAAGGAAAGGGTAGAGTTTCCTGCTCAATTCATTATAGAAATAGACTAACATTTAGAAAGTGAATGACAAGAAAGAAATGAGAATTGCACCTCTCAGGTAAAGGTCCTTTCCCATGTGATTTTTGTTTTATTTTACATCATTATAAATAATTTTGTTCAGTTCATTTTTGAAAAAGTTACAGTGCTCTAAAGACAGATGTGATAGGTCACAATAGGTAAAAAAGCTTTTAAAGGCTCACTGCCTGAAACGTTGCATGATGGGAAAGAACTACCTAACAAAATCAGGAAGCTAAGGGCCAACTGCCCATTCCAGTGAGGACAAGGACTCAGCCAAACTTCCCATGGTGATTCTTGCTTCCATAAATTCTAAGTTGGACTGCTGTGATGCATTTTACATGGGGCTGTGTTTGCGGATCAGCTGGAAACTGCAACTGCATCTTTGTTCATATGTTAACTGGCATGGCTTGCCATGCACGTATAATTCCCAAGCCTCAAACAACTTCACTGTTTGCCTGTTTGTTCTGGGTTTCTGTTCAAGGAGCTGGCATAACACTGTTCATGATCTGGCACCCTCCTGCTTTAAAGATTACCTCTCCACTTAAAACACTATCTCTTCTTGCTCACTTTGATCCTTTGAGCAGTGTTTATTGGAAGCACCTTCTATTCAGCAGAATCAGATCTCATTGGCATGATTTTAGAGCCATCTTGGCTGTGGCCCAACCACTCTGGAATGGTCTTTCTGAGAAAATCAAAAAGTCCCCTGCTTATTGTTCTTCCAGAACAATAAAAGATTTTAGAAGGACTGTATGTTAATCCTCTTTCCTGGATTTGGTGTTTCTTTGCATGATGCTGTTAATTAATTGTTTTCTGGTTTATGCATGTCATTGTCATATATTCTGAATTGGAAGTTTATGGTTTCATTGTATAGGTTTGCTGTTCTAAAGTATTTGATTCTACCTACCTGAACAAGGTAAAATGTTTTAACATTTTAAAAAAAATCAGTCCCCAGTGGACAAGAAAACAAGGGCTTTATGTATCTATTGTATGTACACCTTACCAGCTGGGGAAATGATGCAGCTGCATCAAAGTGGAGCAGAAAGCTGCTATAACTGTCTAAAAAGAAAAGTACAGAAATCTTGTTCTCTTCTCCTTTGGTAGAAGATTGGTTCATGAAGTGGGAGAAAACGAAGCATATGATTCCCTTAACAGACATTTGCACTGATGCCTTAGTATGCAATAGTTACCGCTCTGGAAGAAAGGAGCATGTTGAATGGAGAGCCACTACCTGCACTTTTCCTTGAAGTAAATCACTACACTTGGCACTTAAGGAGATTTGATAGGGAAAGTAAAGATTAAAAGTGAAAATGAAAAATTCATATGAGAGAGAGAGAGATATTTTGTAGGGAGGGCTGTAGTTGATTATATTTCAATTAAGGTTTTTTAAAAATTATGTCAGTATTTTAGAATAGCTTTTTCTATGTATGTGCTTTACAAAATGAAACAAAAAAGGGGAGATAGTAGAGTGTAATATTAACAAATGTGAGCTATCAGATACTTGCTTTGCTGGATTCTTGCCTTTTCACTGTGAGTGGTTTTCAGAATGTACATATCAATTGAATATCTGACTGTATCACTGTTCTCAAGATGTGGTATAGTTGAGAGTCAATTCACACTTTATGGCAGCAGGCATGTTCTCCACATTTCCACCAGAGTTCTAAGGTAGGAAATGCATAAAATGTAAATTGAAGACACTTAGGGTCACAAGATGCATGTGCACTTGGAGAACCACAATTAACTGGCATAACTTACCTGAATGCTCTCCTGATTAAAGCAATGTGCTATATATAGTGTTTGGTGTAAAGCCAAATAGCTAACTGAAAACATTCTCTGAACTTTTGAAGTTGAACAAAATAAAGAATTTATATGCAGCAGAATATAGACATTGTTAAAAGGAAAGGGACATAATTGTATTGGGTATATTGTTGGAGCTTGGAAAAATATTTGTATTCCATGCTTGCCCTCGTGTGGTATATGAAAGTGTATTTCTTTAAAGTCAATTATTATAACTTAAGGGCATTCCCAAATGATAAATGTACATTGCAATTAGTGCACAGCTGTTGCTGATTAGTTGGGTGGAGTTTAGATACTGTCTTTCAAGAAAGTGATTCTATTTAAGGGATATGACCATGGGGACACAGATTATATATTTATTTAAATATTTATGCCACAACTTTCCTCTTTTCTTGAGGCAGCAATTTCAAGGGAAAATGCAGTTTTAAAAAAACCAAACTCAAAACCCATATAATGCCTTTTATTAAAACCAACCAAAATGATGCAAAACTCTGGCATTAGTAAATGACCTGCACGTATATTTTATTTATTTATCAAATTTTTACACCACCCTTCCCACCATAGCAAAGGTATATGTATTCAAATGTATACATCCATTTATTTATTTATTTATTTGTTTGTTTGTTTGTTTAGGAAATGTCTATATTTAGGGAATTATATTCCACCTCTCCAGAGTCTTGATCAAGGTTGCTTCCAAGTAAATCAATGTCATAAAAGCATAAACACAAAATCATAAACAGGCTATTTAAAAAAGTTGTTTGTAATGTACATCTTAAAAATATCTATAAAAAGGGTATCAAACCATACAAATTATAAAGATGAAATGCTTTAGTTAGATGCCTGGATTTAAAAAAAAGAACTATTTTGACCTGGGATGACCATTCAGCACTTCAGCCACTGACTTGCAATGGAGTGGGGGGATGGGAGATCTCTCACTACCAGCAGGAAGCTGATAACCCTATTCCAGACTGTTTTCAAAGGTTTCTGTTTTTATTAGGTATTTTTGTTGGAGTGAGCAACTCAGCATGCTTGGACAATTGGGGGTACTACCTCACTCTAAGCGTTTATACGTGTTATCTTCTTGAATAGGATGCCTCTCTGTCTTAACCTGGGAGCTGTCCTCTGACCCCTCCTCTCTCACTTTGTCTTCTCTAGGACCAATTTCCCACTAGCACTGCCCCGGCGTTGGGTCCTCCATTTGCCCAGATTGCCTGCTTGAATTTCCCACATTTGCTGCGGGGTGCATTTTGACCAGGGGCTTTGCACGATTTCTCCGCGGCTTTGGTGATCCTCAAAAAACAGGATCACCAAAGCCGCGGAGAAATCGTGCAAAGCCCCGGGTCAAAATGCGCCCCACGGCAAATAGTGGGAAATTCAAGCAGGCAATCGGGGCAAACAGAAGACCCAACACCGGGGAAGTGCTAGTGGGAAATCGGTCTCTGTCTCCTCATGGCCTTCTATGGAGACATATGTCTCTGCAGATCTCTCCCGTCGGTACAATGCCCTCATACTCCCACACACACGATGTGGGACAAGCTGGCCATTTGTAATAATAGGGAAAGTACTCTTTATATTAGGCTTCTCTAGCCTTTTGATTGCAACCTGAATGTGTACTGGATCTACTTGAATTAATGCATGTTTACCTTTTTTTGCAATATATTTCTTGGGAGATTTATTTACTCAGTATTATGCTTTTATGATTGGGCAAAACTTGGCTATCGTAACTAAACCCCTCAATAGGATTATGGACCCAGAGTGAATTTTGAAGTTTAAAAGGAATTGTTTTTATTTGTTTGTATTTTTTCATGCTTGAGCAATTACAAGGCTTCACTGCCTGCTGGTGAGAACAAAAGATACTGGAAATTTGCTTCAGTGTCATGAGAGGAGGTGGAAGGGGTCGTACTTATGGCCATGGGATGATACCCTGCACAAAGTGGTTATAGGCAACGAGAACAGCCTCTCCCCCCCCCCCCAGTGGAGGACAGCCCAGCACATAATCGGAGGTCTCAGCGCCCAATTTCCCATGCTTAAGCTGCCAGCAGGCAGACTAAAAGGCCATGGTGGCTCCAGATGTGTGGGGGAGCATTGGATCTGAAACATGACCAGCCTCTGCAACAGCATGAATCCATGTCCTTGGGCAGGCTCTGCTTTTTAAAAACCCAGGAGGATTTGGCTATGCCCTGTAATCACATTGCCAGCAGAAAGACTGAAAGGCCATGGTGGCTCCCAATGGAGGACCTGCTGGGTCTGGAGCATACCCTATCCAGCAGCATGACTTGGTCTCACACCCCAGGAAGATTTGGTTGGGCCCCAAAATCATGTTGCCAGCAGGCAAACTGACAGCTCATGTTGGCTCCTGATGAAGGACCCATCAGGTCTGTAACATACCCTGTCCAGTGGCATGAGTTGGTCTCACACATAGTCAGGGACCTAGACTTAGATGGGCTCACGCTCCAGGAGGATTTGGTCATGCTCTGTAACCATGTTGCAGAGCAGCATGATTCAGGTTTGGGACACATTGCAAACTGAACCAGGTTTTCCAGATTTGTACCCATCACTACCTTCCCTTTTCCAAACTCTGCCTTTCCCTCAGACTCCACCCCCAAAATCTCCTGACATTTTCCACTCCAGAGTTAATAGCCCTACAATCAATATATCTCATCCTCAACATGGCCCCATCTGTGGATACTTAAATCCAGACACTGGGGGCATGGATTGACAAGACAGATCTTTATACAAACCTGAGAAAAGCCCAAGTTTGCAAAAAAAAATGAAATCTAAAAAAAGTTAGAAGCAGAGCCTGTAACTTTAAGAAACTTAAGAACTAATGCTATTGCTATTGCCAAGGTTCAAGTCTTGGTTTCTGTCAGAAAAAGGTAGGGGGAGGGGGGTGGTCCCTTTCTAGAGGTATTTTGTCTTTTGAGTGAGCACCACATGACTTGCATGACTCACCCGAGTCCAGTTTCTTGCTACTATTCAACAGCAGCCACCACCACCACCCAAAAAAACAGTATGGTATAGTGGTTAGAAATTCAAATTAGGATCTGAGAGACCCAGACCTGGATCTCCGTTCTGACATGGAGGCTCAGTTGGTGACTTTGAGCCAGTCACATACTCTTGACCTTACTTACCTCACAGGGTTGTTGTGAGCATATATAATGGAGTAGAGAAGAATGATTTGAGTTGCTTTGGGTCCCCACTGGGGACAAAGGTGGTATGCATGAAGTAAATAAATGATAAATATAGCTGAAGATGGAGGGGCAGATAAAGGTTGTCTGATGAGTGGGAAGGAGAGAATTAAGCATGGAAAGGGGAGAGGATATGGGGGATGCCAGGAGGATAAAACATGAAATAGTGTGAGGAGGGGGACACAGAGGAAAGTCCAGACTTTGTCTGGGGAAAGGCTGCCAGGGAAGAAGAAAAAGCTGAAGACAGGGAGGCAGATAAAGGTAGATTGGCTGGTGGGAAGGAGGTAGGGTTGCTAGGTCCTGCCTTCTCCCCTGTGGGGGACTTTAAAAGGTGTTCCTGGAGCTCCCTCAGAAGTGACATCATCACATTTGGGTCACACCTGAATCCCAAGTGGCAAATTCACCGCTTGGAATTCAGGCACCTGCCCCCCATTTTTCCAAAAGCTTTTAAAGTGTCCCTTTAAATGCTTTTGGAGGAGTGGGGACCTGCGCACCTCATCCCAAGGTGCAAACTCACTGCTTGGAGTGCAGGAGTGGAGCTGGTAGCTGTTTCCTTTCTCCCCTCCTCCCAGATTTAAAGGGCCCTCCAACTGATCCGCAGGCCATGTGCTCCTGCCGATCAGCTGGAGGGCCCTTTAAATTTGGCCGGAAGGGAGGGAGAGGGGTGGCCACAAGTGGCTGCTGTTGTTGTTGGGGCTTGGGGCTTCCCCCACCAGGAAGTGGGCCACAGCGGGCAGGAGCCTCTGAAATCAGAGGATTCCCTACCCTCACCTGGGGACTGGCATGCATAGAAGGAGGGAAGGAACCTGGAAAGGGAAAGAGACTACTGGGACTTTCAGGAATGGGAAAGAGGAAATGGGGGGAGAGGTAAATGAGAAGCCCCCTGCAGGTCCTGAGTCTCTTGCTTGTAGGATCTCCTGACAGTCTCCTGGCTCTTGAGAAAACAGTCTGTGATAGCCTAGCCTGGCCCCAGGATGTCTCTGTTTCTGTCTTGCTGTTATGGAACAGCCTACCAGAAAGGGTGAGGCAGACCTTGGGCCTTCCAGCAAGGTTGTGAAATACAATTATGTAAAAGAATGTACGGGTCAGCCTGAATAGGCTTTAGCTTAACTGTTTTAGTTGCCTGTCTTAACTACATTTTAATTACATGCTTTTACTATATGTTTTAATTTATTTAATATTGATGTTGTATTTTAACCATTGTTGTCACCAAGCTGGGTCCTGATTATATCTGAAGAAAGGCAGGGTAGACATAGGTTCTAAATAAATAAATAGCATGTGAGCTTTCAGATTCTCTAGAACTCTTCATTCTTGCAGGCAGTAAAAGTACCTCTCAATTTTTTATTACTCTAGCAGCTCGTTTAGACATTATTCTTCCTCAATGTAGTTGCTAGCTTCTGTCAAAATATATCTGTTTGCAAAACAAAGTACTTGTTTTTAAAACATTTTAACACAGAGTTAATTAGAAATAATCCTGTATTGATAGTTGAGCAAAGCTGTATGAATCAGGGGGAAATCCATTTAAAGGTGCTTTAGTTTTTGCTTACCGGCCTTGAAATCTGCTTTCACTGTTAAATGGTATTTCCATGTATGGTTACAAATTGGATTAGGGAGGTGCCTGTGTTTTAGTTTAATACATTTCAAGACATTTTAGCTAGATCATTGTTGACAGAGTATGAACACTATCAGGATGTAAATCTGGTTTCCTGAGCCCATTCATGAAAGGAACTGACTTCAGTAAATCATCTTCCTAGTGGAAATGACAGAATTCTTTTCTCAAGAGAAGTAAAGTTTTGTAGTGCGACAGGAGGAAGGAAATTAATTTGTTGCTTTTGGGAGGGGTCAATACCTTCTGCCAGTTTTATTTTATTTCAAAGTTGATACTTTGTATGAAAAATCAAAAAAACTGACAGTTTAATCCAGATGTGGTATTAATGGTTGGAATGTCTGATTGGCCTAGGAGTTCTTTCCCATGCTGTCATACCTCCCTTAAAAGACCAAGAGCATAGTTGGGGGTGGGGCTCTTGGACAGGGCATTGTTTCTGGACTCCCTGTTGCCTGCTATGCCCTTGACTTCCGCTTATTGGTGTGTCAACTACAAGCATTCCTAGATGATGATGATGACTAGCCACCATGAAACATGAATTCATGTCCTCTGGGCCAGACAAATGTAACACTTTCTACGTAAGGCTGCTGTTGATGGCTAACAGTAAGCTTCAATTCTTGCAAATTGCAGTTCCTCGTTAAACTGTAGGACCATGCCAGGGAGTGGCATAATGAATTTGTGTTATATTGACAATTGACATCCAGTTTTGTTTTTCAGATGCACTTCACTGTGCAGGAATTAACCTTCAAAGTTCTAAATGGCTTTTGGTCAGGGTACCTAAGGGCCTTCTCCCGTACAAGTCTTCCTATACAAGAAACTCTTCAAAGGTGGCTCTGCTACAAACACTATTTTAAAAATCTGAGGTACAATCTTGGTGCTTCTGCTCATTGCTCTGATGACAATTCAGGCTGCACTGACACTAGTTTCTCTTTGGCCTGCAGTACCTGAATCAGTGCCATAGGATCACTGTCCTATTAAAAATGTTATTTTATGAATTTGCCAACAGAATATTTTACGTAACACATTGAGATATAAATAAATGATAAAGACAAAGTAAGTGTGTGAGTGATCATAATTTCAAATTGGCTGCCACAAATTGAATGTATCACACCTGTCTGGCACAAATTAGCATGGCTTCCTTCTTCTCTCAATTCCTTCTGTCTGCAAGCTGCTGTCAGAATTTTCCATGAAGAATGTTTTGGCATGCCATCAATCCAAATTCAGTTATGAGTGATGAGCTGGGAAGTCCCCCAGTAACTCAATAGGGAGTTTTACCATAATTTACATAAGTAAGTCACAGTCTTTCTCCTTGTGTAATATGCATGTGCTGATATTGGCTTTTCCAGTTGTATCACAGACATAATGTATGCAAAGCTGTCATTTGAAAACTTAAGAAAAGCCTTATCTGCGTACTGTAATGCATTCCCCATTTTGGAGCCATATAAACTTCATATATTACAATATGAAGCTACCCTACACCAAAACAGCCCATTGGTCTACATCATAGGCATCAACTATGTGGGGGCTCGGGGGATCAGGCCACTCCTGGAATTTTCCAGGGGGACTGAGCCCCTCCAGGTGAAATGGAGTGCCCACCCGCCACCACGCCTCCCTGCCCCCCAGGCCCCTGGCTGCTGCCGCTTCAAGAAGCCGCCGCAAGAACTAGAGTGCCCCCCCACCCGGCTCCCCCGCACTCACTCCCTCTCCAGGGGCTCCAGGCGACTGCCCAGCATGATGATATCACCCAGAAGTGACGTCATCACTCTGGGCACGTTGCCGGGGTGATGCTCTAGCAATTGCCCTGGAAACTCTATGGCACCATAGAGTTTCAGGGCAATTGCCAGAGCGTCACCCCGGCAACATGCCCAGTGTGATAACGTCACTTCCGGGTGACATCAGTCACCCGGAGCCCCTGGAGAGAGTGAGGTAGGAGTGGGTGGGGAGAGGGGTACGGGGAGCCAGGCAGGGGGGAGAGGCTCTTGCAGCAGTAGCATCCCGGCACGTGCATGCACTTTGCATGTGCGGGACTCCTTTTTCCCTCCCCCCCTCTGGCCCAGCCCCCACCCCCCCGGGGAAATTAGAAACTCTATGCCCTTGGTCTACATAGCTCAGCAGAGCTGCAGTAATGCAATGGCTCTCCAGGATGTCAGGTAGAAAAAGATAGGTCTTTCCCAGCACTTGCTATCCAACAATAACTGGAGATGCTAGAACCTAAACATGGGACTGTCTCCAGAAAAAGTAGAACTCTACCATGGAACCACAACCCCTTCCATAAAGGCACAGTTGGTAGATGCCATTTTGTAAACATGTGAAGCTGACTTATCCCAAGTCAGACTGTTGGTCCATCTTGCCCAGTATTGTGTAATCTATCTTGATTTTTTTTAATACCACCTCTTCATCTATCTCAGAGACAACTCACAACAAAATAAATAGCAACTGAACAGTACAACAATAATAAAATAAAATCAGAAAGATAGAATAAAAAGGAATATTGTGGGAAGACAATGAAAACATCATCAAATTAAACGTTACGGTGAGAAATCTTAATATATTTCAGAGTATAAGGACTAGGAGGAAGCCTTTTCAAACAATAATTGCATGACATTCAGAATGGCTGATAAAATTCCACGGAGAAAAGGAACATCTGGAAGACCTCAGAAACTAAAAACATCTTTATCTGATGCTTAAGAAATTTCAGGTTTATCTATAAGTGTGCCTCTGTGGGAGTTCCACAGCTCAGGTGGCATACTACTAAGCAGGCCCCCTGTCTTTAGTGCTTACATACTATTAAGTATTGAGCAGGAGGCTACGAATCCAAACAAACAGGCTTTTATTCAGTGACATTGTTCAGCTCAAAAGACAGCTCTATGAGAGCAGCACTTTCATTTATACTGTTCCAACACATAACTTTCAACAATGTAACTATATACAAGCAATACTATTGGACCCAAGCAGGGCTCAGTGATTGGGTATCTAGATTGGCTTCAGGACCAATGGGAGTCTTTATTAATCAGCCAATAAATATTGGAGCTTTAGGATACCAGAGCCCTTTCCAAGCTATTACTGCTTCATATTCTAAACACAAACACAACACTCCTCCCCCCAAGTTCAAACAACAAAGTCCCTTAGGTGCGGGAGTGGTCACCTGGTCCGTTGGGACCGGTGCGGCAAGGGTGAACCCGATGGAGAATGTCCTCTTAAATCTGGGGTCTCCATACAGGCTGGCATGAGCTGTGGCAGCGGACTCAAGGGGGAGTGGTCCATAAAGTCTGGGAGCTCCAAGAGTTCTGGGGCATGACCCAGCTCTGGCAGGGGGCCTACCTTGTTCCGAGCTGGCAGTGGCTCGGCAGACTGTTCCCTTGGGATGTCCCAGGCTGAAGTTGGCAGAGGGCTGCCCTCTGTCAGGCAATTCCCCCGGGCGCCAGCATCTTGCTGTGCCAGGAGATCTCCCAGGCCGGCCTCAGGAACCAGGGTGCATTGCAAATGTTGTCCCGACACAGGAACTGGGGAGCATTGCAAGCGTTGTTCTGGCTCAGGAACTGGAGAGCATTGCAACCGATCCTCCGGTGCTGGCCACCGGCATCTCAGCTGGGCCAGATGTCTGCGACAGACCTGCCCCGTGTCATCCCTCACCTTGTACGATATAGGGCCTGTTGAGCGCACAACGACTGCTGGAACCCAGTGCAGACCTGCCCCATAGTTCCGGGTGTACACCGCATCTCCTGGCGCAAAGGACCAAGTGGACCCTGTGGCGATAGGGTCACAGTGGATGTCCGGCACCAGATCGAAGTGAAGGCAGCTCAGGTGGATGGACAGCTGGCGGCCCATAAGCAGCTCCGCCAGTGACTTCCCAGTGGCAGCTTGCGGCGAGGAGTGCTGCTGCAACAAGAACCTGGTGAGCTTGGCTGGGAAATTCCCATCACCCATCCTGTGGAGCGAGTCCTTGACTGTTTGCACCATTCGCTCGGCCTGACCGTCTCAAGGTGGAAAGGAGCTGAGGTGATGAGCCAGATACCCTGCTCGTCCAGGAAGGTCTGGAACTCTGCAGAGGTGAATTGGGTTCCATTGTTAGACACAAGGAGGTCCAGCAGGCCGAAGGTGGCGAAGAGATGGTCTAGGCAGCGGGCAACAATGGCCGATGTCATGGAGGTGACAGGGATGACCTCCAACCACTTGGAATACGCATCCACGATAATCAAGAGTGTCCTATCCTGGAAGGGCCTAGCAAAGTCCACATGAATGCGGGACCACAGGCCCCTCAGCTTCTCCCATGGATGAACAGGAACCTCTGGAGCTGCTGGCCTCGGCTCCTGGCACAGCTGAAACGTTCGGACCTACCGCTCAATCTGCTGATCCATGCTGGGCCACCAAACATAGCTCCTAGCGATGGCCTTCATCTTAACGATGCCCGGGTGCCCTTCATGCAAGGCATCCAGCACCCATTGGTGAAGTGGGGGAGGGACGATGACTCTGTTTCCCCACAACAGGCATCCCTTGTTTACCGACAGCTCAGATGATCTCAACAGGAATGGCTGGAATTCAGCATCGAGTGTCCCCAATGGCCATCCCCTCCACACATGGTTGTAGACTCAGCTGAGCGTTCGATCCCAGCCGGTGTGGAACGCTACATCAACTACGGAGAGTGGAGGCTGTGGCAGCTCCTCGATCAGCAAAACTTCCTGGAGTGGGGCCTTGGGCGGTCCTAAAGATGGAAGCAGCAGACAGCTAAAGGTGTCAGCGTGCCCGATGGTCTTGCCGGGCCTGTGGAGGAGGCGGTAGGAGTAGGCGGATAGAAGAACTGCCCAGCGCATCATCCGGGGGGACAGAATCTGGGGGTTTTGATGGTCGGCCGTGAAGATTTCAAGCAGTGGCTTGTGGTCGGTGATGATTTCAAATTCCCGCCCGTAGATGAAATCGTGAAATTTCTTCACTGCAGCAATGATTGCTAGTGCCTCTCGATCTATCTGGGCATAGTTTCTCTCAGTGGGGGGTAACATTCTGGAATAGAAAGCAATAGGGGCCTCCCGGCCAGACGGCAACCGGTGACTGAGCCCGGCCCCGATACTGTAAGGTGATGCATCACATGCTAGGACGAGGGGCTTCTTCTCATCATAGTGCACAAAGACGGCAACGGAGGCAAGGAGGGCTTTGATGGCCTGGAAGGAGGCATTTTCCCGGCGACCCCATGCCTATGGAGCTGACTTGTCCAGTAAACGATGGAGTGGTTCTGCAAGAGCTGCTTTGTTGGGCAAGAAGGCATGATAAAAGTTCAATAGTCCTAAGAAGGACTGCAGCTCTTTCTTAGACTTTGGAGGGAGCACGTTGCGGATTGCAGCAACCTTGTCCAGAGCAGGGTGGATGCCATCTGCGTCTAGGCGGTAACCCAGGAATTGAACGGTAGGGACGAAGAACTCATATTTCTCCTTCTTCAGCCGAAGGCCAACGTACTATAGCCAATGAAGGACTTCTCGCACCTGAGTAGCCAGTTCAAGATCAGAGGCCCCGGCAATTAAGACATCATCGAAATAGGGTATGATGCCAGGCAGACCCTGAAGAAGGCGCTCCATAAGTTCTTGAAAAATGCCAAGGGTGACGCTTACCCCGAACTGCAGCCGGTTTACTTTAAAAGCACCTCGATGCGTCATGATAGTCTGTGCCTCAGCTGTGGCTGCATCTACCAGCAACTGCTGATATACCTAGACGAGGTCGATCTTGGCGAACACCCGGCCCCTAGAGACCAAGGCTAGAAGGTGGCTCACCACAGGAACCGGGTATGCGTACGGCTGTAGGGCCCGGTTAATGGTGCTCTTATAGTCAGCACACAAACGGACAGAGCCATCGGGCTTGAGGGGAGTGATGATAGGTGTCTCCCACTTGGCACTGGGAACTGGCTCGAGGATACCTTGGGCCAACAGTTTATCAATCTGCTCGTCAATCTTGGGCTTGAAAGTGACGGGGCAGCATCTGGGCTTGAGGCAGATTGGTGGTACAACAGGATCCAGGTTAAACAACACAGGTAGACCCTTGTAGCAGCCTAACTCTGTCTTGAAAACCTCTACCACGAGCAGGTTCAGATGGCCGGAGAATTTCTTATTTTTGACCTGGACTGTGGTGATGCCAACGACTGGAACTCGGTTCCTCTGGAAGTCAAACAGCTGTAGGGTGCATCTCTGAAGGCGGTGAGCAGCGAATCGCGGGCAGACTTGTTGGAATGTGCTCCAAGAGACGATGGACAATGCTGACCCAGAGTCTACCTACATCTGGCACCCTTGACCTTCGATGAAGACGGTGGCTTTGATTTTTGGACATGGATGTAGCCCCTGGTGTATATATAGGCGATTGGTGTAGTCCTCAGACACGCTTGCTTCATTGCTGTATCTTTGTCTTTGCCCGGATGGCCGAGATGACTTGGAATGATACGATCGGCTGGGGGCATTCACAGACCCTCGGGTATGCTGGAACTTGTCTGGATCCAGTTAACTACCACCTCCTTACAAAATATAATTACTCCTGAGGAAGACAGCTGTTGAAATGAGTTTATAACTGGGTGCTCATTGAGGAGAATGTTGGATCCTTTTTGTAATATTATAAAGTTGACAATGTTGGACAAATTGCAATTTTGTAAAGTTTTGAAAGTAATATAATTTTTACTAAATTCCATTTGTATCACAGTGTTTGTTTGCTTGTATGGTTTTCTTGTTGATACCTGTGACCCCGTTGTGGTTTGGCTTGTCAGAATTCCATAAACAAGGCTGGTGGTAGCTGCTGGCCAAATCTGGAGCCAGGGTGGACTTGCCAGAACAAAGGCAGCCATAGACATATTAGCAGGGGTCATTTCGTAGAAAAAGAGGTGCAGGGGCTCATTAGCATAACTCATTAGCATAACTTATTGGCATATGCTAAACCACCTGACATCACCGGAAGTATGTCAGAAGGCGAGAGAGAGAGAGAGCTGGCAGAGAGGGGACAGTTACTAATCCAAGCCTCAGAAATATCACTATTTTGGGAGGACAGCTTCAGTGATGGCTGAAGCCTTCAGAAGGCTGGTCGGAGGAACAAGGACCTTTCCAGGGGATGGGGTGATTTTGCTGCAGCCATGACACAAGCAGGCATTCCCCCGCCGGGGGGGGGGGGGGGCTGGCACCAACTCCCAGAGCTGAGCTCCGCCGAGCTCCTGCTCGAAATGACCCCTGCATATTAGCATAATTAATTGATGGTGTAGATCAGCAGATTTGAATGATTTTAAATAAACTAGTTAAACCCACATCGTTGTCTCAAGTCTTCATTTGAGTACTGGGGAAAGCAATTCCTCTCCCCATAACAACCTTTGCCTGGGGACAAAGTGTGCCAGCAGCCTGACCCAAGTAGCCAGTTCAGTGTTTCATTATACTGAGGGAGAGAGACTCTCAGAATGCTGCTTATTCTAAAACAAAGTATTTCCCACTTACTAACATCATGAAATGCTGGATTTCCAGCTAGACCAAACAATGCCTAAGAGTACAAATTCTCTTGAACTAAAATGTATGCAGACTACAAAGGAACTCACTTCACAGCTTTCATTTTCCTATCATTTCATTTGGCTGATGACAAGCTGTTTCGTTAGCTTGCCTATTATAAAAATAAAGATGGAAAAAACTATGAGTTCACCTTATTTAAAGATGCTGCATGTATTAACAAGATTATGTGTATCATCTTTTTTTAAAAAAAAACAATCTGATACTGAACTGAAACACATACACAAGGATAACTGTACAATCTGATCTGCTTTATCAAATGTAATGAAGGGTACATTCAGTTCTCTGTACTAAAGTACATCACTTGATACAATACTTATATCAAGGCAGAAAGAGTAAAGCAGAAAATAGGGAGTGAAAACAGAAGGAAAGCAGTGTGATTATCAAATGGAACAGGATAGCTTAATGTTCATCATCACCAAAGAAGAGTTTAAAGAAGAGCCGTGGTGACACAGCCCTTTAATGCGGGAGGAACTGCTGTTTCCTTCCACATTTAAAGGGGCCGATTAGACCGGCCATGGCTACTCCCGGGAAAAGAGTCACACTTTGAACCCACAATGGGCTGATCTGGACAGCCCTCTCTCGCAATGATTGCGAGCAAGGGTCATTTTGTAGAAAAAGAGGTGCAGGAGCTCATTAGCATAACTCATTTGCATAACTCATTTGCATATGCCACACCCCCTAACATACTGGAAATCTGTCAGAAGGCAACACCCACCCCTCAGGCTCCACTCCACAGGTGAGTGAAACTGACCTGCTCTTCCTCTATTCCCTTCCCCATCCAATACTTTGTGCAATAAAAATAAGCGTCAAGAACACACCCTCATTCTCTTCCTGCTCCCTTGAAATCACCAGGTTTCAAGTAGACTTGAGATACCCAGGACATGTGCACCACCCATCCCTTTCCCTTCCCCTCCCCACAACAAGACACCCTGTGAGGTAGGTGGGGCTGAGAGAGGTCTTTTGAAAACTGCTCATGAGAGAACAGCTCTGAGAGAACTTGTGACTGGCCCAAGGTCACACCAGCAGCTGCATGTGGAGGAGTGGGGAATCAAACCCAGTTCTCCCAGATTAGAGTCCAACTCCTGACCACTCCACCAAACTGATAAGGTGGAAGCTGCTGAAGGGTTGGTGACATTTCTCCAGTACTTATGTGCCATGTGCCCAGATAAAAAAATGGTATACTTAGAAAATTTATATGCCACCTTGAGCAAGTCTCTGGAAAAGCAGCACACAGTCATAAAAGGAACAATGATAAAATTATCAATATTAAAACAAAACATTAAAAACAATAAGACCCTAGCAGGGCTTTCCCAGGGGCGCTGTGCCTCTGCACTGCTCGGGGAAGCCGAGGAGGGGGTGGGGCTTGGTCATGTGCCCGCCCCCTGGGCTCCTCACTCCCGGAGCTGTGCTTCTGTGCGCTCCTGCTCCAACAGACCCCTGATTGCGAGAGAGGGCTGTCCAGATGGTCCCTCCTGGGTTTTTCCCCCTCTTTTTGCTCTTGGGTGCTTGGGCAGTCAAGCGCCCAAGTACAAAAAGGGGGGAACCCAGTCTGCTCCGTGCCCCGCCGGCCACTGTTGCCTTCCCCCCCAGTTCTCCCCAAACTTACCAGGTGGCCAGCGGGGCTTGGGGAAGGATGCCTCCCCCTGCCGCCACCACTGCCAGCCACCTCCGTCGCCTCCCTCTGCCGCACGCCTCTGCCTTCCACTGCACGCTGCCACCTTCCGCCACACCCCACCGCCTCCGCCTCACGCCACTGCCTCCCGCTACCACCGGGGCTCAGGGAAGGGTGCCTCCCCCGGCCACTGCCGCCACCACATGCCGCCTCCTTCTCTGCCAGGGTTGGGATGTGTAATCATCCCAACCCAGAAAAAAAAAAACCTGGTTGCTTTAAATCCAGGAGGGCTCCCATATTTAAACAACCGTGTGACCATGGCCATTTACTAGCACTTTTTTTGTTTTTCATTATGAATAACAATTCCCCTTATTTGCTTCTTCTTGTATGCCCATCCAACGTTTCCATTTATTTTATCTAACTATAGGCACTGCTAAGTTTTGGCACAGTGGTTCCAGATGTTTCTTATCTTAAGCTTCTTAAAAAGTTTTATCTTCAGGGTTTGCACAGACGTGTGGCCCTGCAAGCATTTTATGTACAGCAGTAGCACAACTGGGACTGTTTTGTAGCAGACATACTAAATCAAAGGGCATGGGCTCTGTGTGTTGGTGCATGCATGCTTAATGATATATTTATGTTCATTATGCACTATACATTAGCTAAAGCAAGAGCAAAATGATGTGAGATACTAGTCCAGCAGAATGGAAAGTTATTAACGGTATCAAATGTTAATATTAATATAAGCCTTGGTCTTAAAACCCTTTGAAGTAGAAATCTATGGCCAGAGCAAACGGAAGAAACTATGCTAATTGCAACAGCCAGAGGTTCATGCAGGGTCAGTTACAGTGAAATCCGGTGCGTATTCAGAATGCCCTGCTGTCTAGCTTTATCTCCTCCCCCACTTTTTGGCCATCAAGTCACAGCTGACTTATGTCAAACGTGTGCGGTTTTCAAGGAAGAGGTGTTAGAGGTGGTTTGCCATTGTCTTGTTAGCAGTCAGACACCTCCTCTCACTGAGGGGCAGTTTACAGCTAGAAAATCGTAAACACCCTCCCTAATATATATCATCCCAAATATCATAAATGCAATGCACTGTCTGCCCCAGAATGACACAAAATGGATGCCAGCCAGACACATGACTGCACAGTTTAGAATTGTGTGAAAGAAAAGCTGGCTAGCTAACAACTGTCTCCACACCCTAGGGAGATGCAAATTTAGGTACAATGGGCTCCCAAAACCTATTGCTTCACATTGGACTAATCCTGACAACTGTCCAGCCTCACTTCCACTCAACCATTTACTCTAATTAGGCAACACTTAACACTACACCAAACCTGGTAGCTTTTCTCATCTGGTACTTACAGGCAGGGGTCATTTTGTAGAAAAAGAGGTGCAGGAGCTCATTAGCATAACTCATTAGCATAACTTATTGGCATATGCTACACCACCTGGCATCAGTGGAAGTATGTCAGAAGGCAAGAAAGAATGGAGAGAGAGAGAGAGAGACAGAAAGAAAGAAAGAGAGAGAGAGAGAGAGAGAAAGAGAGAGCGCTGGCAGCGAGGGGACAGCTACTAATCCAAGCCTCAGAAATACCACTATTCTGGGAGGATAGCTTCAGTGATGGCTGAAGCCTTCAGAAGGCTGGGCAGAGGGAAAAGGACCTTTCCAGGGGACGGGGTCATTTTGCTGCAGCCATGACACAAGCAGGCATTCCCCCGCCGGGGGGGGGGGGGGGGCTGGCACCAACTCCCAGAGCTGCGCTCCCTCGAGCTCCTGCTCGAAATGACCTCTGCTTACACGGTTATCAAAAACCATCTACAGCTATAGTTCACCTCAGACAAACCTCTTCAGCTTTTCCAAAACCATTATTTACCACTGAAAAACCCATCAAGTTATTGTTTTGGGGGCAAATACTGTCAAAAGTCCCTGTCCCAACCCAGGGTAAGGACTTTTGGTACAAGGGTTGCAGCAAATAAAAGTTACAGTATACTAGAGAGAGAGAGACTAAATCTCACCCTAGTCTTGGTAGGTGCCACCTTTCAATCTATCCCAACAGCCCAGGAGTGAAAGAACAAGTCTCCTAGCTTTTCAGGGAATTAACAAGAAAAGTCAGCCCTGCAGAGTGGGATTGCAAACTGTGGTTCCAAACACAAAACAGTTAGCTGGTAAGTGGTCAAAGGCCAAGGCTCTGGAAGAAGACTGTGAGGTCAATGAAGGCAAAATCTGCAGCAGGATAAAAATATAGTTATTTATTTAAAGTGCAAAAATATTAAAAGAGACAATAAAACCTTACTGATGAAGCCTGGTTTATTTTGAGAGTTCTCTTGAGGGGAAAAATCACCATAAACAATGGTGGAGTATCCCATTTACCACCTCTTGTTCTGTCTCTTTTGAGATAATTCCCCCAACTTATTAGGAGACCACCTGTTTGGGTACAGATTCTGCATCGAGGCTGGACTTCCTTTCTTTTGTATTGCACATGTGGTGAGAGTTCTACGCTTCCTAGGCATGCAGGGACCCATCAGACCCCTGGACACCTAGGAAGTATGGAACTCCCAGGGCACTTGTGATCCAAAGTCTTTGCGGCCACACAAGCAGGGCTATTTTTGGGCAGGAATGGAGTTCTGGCTGGCTTCTGAGTTGGCCACACCTATAGCCTTCCCCCGTGGGTTCCCCAGGCGCCTCGCAAGCCATGGGGTGCCTGGGGAAGCCAAGCCAATCCAGAGAAGGAAGGCAGTTTTAACTGCCTCCCCTCCTTGGGTTTCCCAGGTGCCCCGCAACTGTGAGTCACCTGGGGAAGCCGATCCAGAAACTGCCTTCCTTCTCTTGGGTTCCCCATGAGCCCTGCAAGCCACAGGGTACCTGGGGAAGCCGATCCTGGGAGGGAGCTGTGCTGTCGGGGATGTGGCCTAATAGGCTAATGAGTTTCTGCTGTTGGGTGTGGCCTATTATGCTAATGAGTTCCTGCTGGGCTTTTTCTACAAGGATTTTATAATGTGTGGATTAGTTTCCATGGACCTGGGCACACAAAGTTCTGAGGATGATGAAGTTCTTGAAATCATAGGAGTCCTCCAGAAGAACAAAAGTTGTTAGTCTGCGTATGAGCTGGGTATGTAGTGGCAGATAACCAAGTATATACTAGAGCTAGGCTAAGGGTGTGGTCCATCAGAGCCCTGACTTGTGCTAGTGCTGGAACATAGCCACCTGATCCTGAGAGCTACTGTCTCGTACCAGTACCTCAAACCAGTACCTTACTGAAGTCAGGCTGACTGTCCCTATGTAAGCCTGCCAACTTTTTATACCAACTTCTCTCTTATGCCTGTAATAACAGCAGCTTGCTGTGCAGATATTAGCAAGTAAGAACTCTTATTTCCAGGGGTCCGTTGGAGCAGGAGCGCACAGGAGCGCAGCTCCGGGAGTGAGGAGCCCAGGGGGCGGGCACATGACCAAGCCCCGCCCCCTCCTCGGCTTCCTCAAGCAGTGCAGTGGTGCAGCACCCCGGGGAAAGCCCTGCTAGGGTCTTTATTGTTTTTAATGTTTTGTTTTAATATTGATAATTTTATCATTGTTCCTTTTATGACTGTGTGCTGCTTTTCCAGAGACTTGCTCAAGGTGGCATATAAATTTTCTAAGTATACCATTTTTTATCTGGGCACATGGCACATAAGTACTGGAGAAATGTCACCAACCCTTCAGCAGCTTCCACCCCATTAGTTTGGTGTAGTTGTCAGGAGTTGGACTCTAATCTGGGAGAACTGGGTTTGATTCCCCACTCCTCCACATGCAGCTGCTGGTGTGACCTTGGGCCAGTCACAAGTTCTCTCAGAGCTGTTCTCTCATGAGCAGTTTTCAAAAGACCTCTCTCAGCCCCACCTACCTCACAGGGTGTCTTGTTGTGGGGAGGGGAAGGGATGGGTGATGCACATGTTCTGGGTATCTCAAGTCTACTTGAAACCTGGTGGTTTCAAGGGAGCAGGAAGAGAATGAGGGTGTGTTCTTGATGCTTATTTTTAT
The DNA here is from genome assembly GCA_029233225.1 of Lepidodactylus listeri. Classification (NCBI taxonomy): domain Eukaryota; kingdom Metazoa; phylum Chordata; class Lepidosauria; order Squamata; family Gekkonidae; genus Lepidodactylus; species Lepidodactylus listeri. The sequence goes on along the minus strand of JARCFY010000001.1, from coordinate 106,699,312 downwards.
TGCACAACGTATTGGATGGGGAAGGGAATAGAGGAAGAGCAGGTCAGTTTCACTCACCTGTGGAGTGGAGCCTGAGGGGTGGGTGTTGCCTTCTGACAGACTTTCAGTATGTGAGGGGGTGTGGCATATGCAAATGAGTTATGCAAATGAGTTATGCAAATGAGCTATGGTAATGAGCTCCTGCACCTCTTTTTCTACGGAATGACCCCTGCTTATTTCTATAATGTGAAAAGTATTACCAGCTTATTCCTGCTTACTAAATTGGTCTCAGCAAGTCAGACCAGATTTTCTTTTTTCCCTGTGTTCTGAATAAGTGTACAACAGCAAAGGAGCAACTGCTTTAACTATGGCTGAGTGTTAGTGAACAAGCAGCACAGCACAGAGCAAGCAAACAGAGTTTAATTAGTGCCTGTTACAGTCTTTAGCAACTACTCACATTGATCCAGCTTTGCAAAATATGAGGCTCATATTTTGCATAGGGTAGGTTTTCTCATTTGAAAATGAAAAGCCATTACAGATTCATAACACTGCCAGTAATACTGAAGGGAACTGAAGAATTATACAGTTTATTTGACCTCCCCCCAGCCTTGCCCAGCCTAATTTGCCTCATTCTTGAGGTTGTGCTGCTAAAGTTTCATATAAACAGCTGACCTCTGATCCCTTTCCATGGGTGACATGACTGAGCTCATACCCCAAACCTTTCCACATCATTCTGACTGACAAGACACACAAAGTGCTCAGTAGGATACTTACTTGTAAAAACAATGTGACTATTGCAGTGTGACTCAGGGAGGGACTCTAAAAGGCAAAAGCCCAGAAACTTTAAGTAACATGATGCCAAATGACAAAATGTTGCTTATGAAGGATTATTTGGGTAGTAGAGTACTCAAGGCACACAGTGCAACAGAGCCAATCTGGTTTGTGTGTGTTGACAAGGAACCAAGTTATGTCTCTTTATCTTTGCAAAACTAATATGAGTCCTCTCTATTGTAAGGAACTTCATTCTAGACAGGATAGGGTAGAGATAGAATTCCAATCTATTCTAACTAGCTAGGATGGATAGAGATGCCCCTCCCCACTCCGGAATTTCCAAAAGTCTACGCCCCTGATCAAAGGGATAGCATCAGAGAGTAAAGGAAAGGATAATCAGTGTCCTGGCTTCCCTTTCTCTCTGGTTCTCTTAGAGACCCCCTCTAAAGTCTGAGGCTAAAAGACAGCACAAGTCACTTCCAACAGTTTATGCAGCTGAAAATCAAGATAGTCAATTATTGTTCCATTTAGTTTTAGGAAACTTGTTTTTGGTCAGGCCACTTCAGTTCAGGATGGTGCCTGTGAACATTTCTTTCCTTAGAAACTTAGGACTAAATTTAGAAATAGAATATGAAAATATACTTCATGCAAGGAGCATCAATATTCTCTTGCACAAATGTACACATTTCTACATGAATTAAATTATTACCATTAATTAGATTTATTTACAAATATTTAAAGTCAGTCCACAGGACATAGGTACTCTAACAGGCACTTCAAAAACCATAATGGCTCGTTGTTAGCTGCCCTGAGCCCGCCATACGGCAAGGAGGGTGGGAGATAAATCCCAATGAATAAATAAATAAATATTTTTATGTGAAGTTAGATTTCATTCATATCTTACAATTATCTAAGCTACAGAAGAAAACTTCCTGGTCTTCCTGATCAAATCTTCATGGATCTTCCTGGTTAAATGGATCTTCCTGGTCAAATGGATCACCGCTGCTGTACGGAGGGGAAAGAGGATACTTGATTTAGTCTTCAGGTTAATAATGAGCATTCAAAGTGAATACTGGTAAAAGCCAAATGAGCATGTCCCAGACCATTAAACTCTGTAAAACTTGTCTTTTTTTCCTATTTCTGTTTTGACATCAGGATCTCTGCTACTGTAAAAACCAAATACCATGTCAACACTGTATACTGCTCAAAAAAAATCTTTGGATTGTTTTGCTTTTAAGCCTACTTTAGACTGAAACGGAAACTGAAATATTTATAGGCTGGCATATTGGGTTTTCTTCTGTGGGACCACACTTCATGTGATTCAAGCTATAACTGACATCCTAAATAACTTCAGTTGCCTACATCATCACTACAGACACACCATCCACACACGGATGTCATGGCATAATATGGTTGCTAGGAAAATCTTATAACAGAAGTGCAAGACTTTGTGGTGTTTTACTTTTTGAATTATATATTCTCAATCATGATGGAGAATAAGAATTAGATGCAAAATTGTCTCTTAAATGGTCATCCCAAAAGCAGCTGTTATCCTCACATGGTACCACTTTGGTTTTGGACATTCCTCTAAAGTACTTCACAACTAACCCAGGTCAACTCCAAAGACACACAAGTGTGAATGAAAACCATTGAAGAACCTCTACACATGTAGGATGTATGTGTCTTTACCCCCACATTTACCTCAGGAGAACACCAAGCTCACCAAAGTCTTACCATACCAATGCTGAGCAAGCTGCTTCTCAGTCTCAGTGAGGTGCAGCCTTGATGGAGTCAACTCAGGAGTCAGCCAGTTTGAAGGAGTCCAGCCAGCTTTCAGTGGCATGCCCAGCAGCACAACCCAACCCACCAGAGTTCCTACCAGAGATTACCCTGGCTCTGAGACCCAGGGAAGCTCTGACAAAGGAACAGGGAAAGCAGGCAGCACTGACCTTCTTCGAGTAGGTTGGGTGGGGCAGCCAGCCCTTTAAAAAAGTCCATCAGGAAAGGACAGTGAGCCCACCAACCCTAGGCAAGGATTCATTGGCCCATGGTTCTATCACTTACTGGGTTGGGGAGGAGAGGATGGGCAGAATTGGCCCTCCCTTGGGGGAGCATTCAGACGGTGTGCCTGGGAGCAGCCAGGGAGGAACAGCAAGACCCATTCCCCATGGGTGGGAATAGGTAATTGGTAGAGCATGGTGTGCGAATTGGGTGAAGACAAATCCCCTCCTCTTACTCTGTTCTGAGTCTCTGTCTTGGGACACTTGCCCAACAAAAGCAGCACTGGAGAGTGAGACAACCCTGAACTCAGATCTGACCCTGGAAGAACTGGACAAACCCTTCTCTCATTTGCACTGCTCCTTCCATTTCTGAGCTGCTTTGCTAGCAAAATGCTAGGAGAAAGTTGAAAGGGAGGAAAGATAAATAGGTTGTGTCATTTTACCCACAGTAATATTCCCAAATCTCTTCTCTCTTTTGACCTGTAAAGGGGGGGAGTCCATTTCAAAATGCCTAAAGGAAAGCAACCAGAACTCCTAGATGATTGATTTGAATTTTGAATAAATAGGAAAGAAAAGTGAGAGGCAGTGCAAGAAATTAAATTTGTATCAGTTGTTAAAAACAGTTGTATAAAGTGCAATCCTATTTAAATAAGAATTGTGTTGGCATTAATTAACCCCACAAATTAAACCCTCAGTCCCCACAAATCCAATCATCACCAAACCTGAAAGTCAGGTAGAGGATTGTCAGCCAGAAATTCCCTATGAGTTTGGTGTCTTTAGCATGTAGGGGGGCATTCTACCACACCACAAACCTCACTAACTGAACTAGTTTTTTTGGCTCTTAAAAGTTTGTGATGATTTGTGGTTCTTGAACTGGGCATGCCACAAACCACAAACCATCACAAATCACATTTTCCCAGTTCATGCCCATCCCTAGTCTCACTCACTATAGTGACAATAAAGGCATCATTTGGTGGTGGGGCGGGGGGTGGGCTAGGGGATGGAACTCTTTCCAGGGCTGTTTGTGCTTCCCAGTCACCCCTGTGGAGGACAATGACATCACTTTTAGTTCTTCACCTGGAAGTATTGTCAAAGCATGAATCACACTTGCCCCCAGCCCTTCCCCCAAACAGCCCCTGGGGAGCATGGTATCCCTACAAGCTAGTGAAATTTCACTGTAGAATACTTTGTGCTACATGTCTTTAATATCACTGCTATCAACAACATTCTTGATTTCTACTGTTTTATTTGTTTCTATAGTGAACTGTGACTCAGTAAATGCTTGAAAAGTTATAATGAGCACCATTACAAGAATTTTAAACTTTGGCATGCTAGAATGCAGTACCATCTGTTCCCACTTCAAACTTGTAAATACTAAGGGGAGAACTTTCATATAGGATTTGGCCAGAAGATCCGTTTCATGCTAATGTAAATCTGTAAGCTAAGGAAAGGTGTGTAATTCAGGCTACTATGAAAATGCACAGTTGAGATTTTCCTCCAATATGAAATATAAACCAAATGAAAACAAAATAATTGGATGATACCTTTATTTCCAAAGACATTTATGAGTCTACAAACAAACCTGTGGTTCAGAATGGTTCTCTGTATTATTTAGGCAGCCAAAGTGATTGAAATCTCTATTAAACTGTAAACACTGACTGCTACAAATGTCCAAAAAAGTAGTATCTGCATTTAAAGGTTGAATTGTTTTAACTGAAAACATTGTTCAGCTACAAAACAGAGTATTCACTGTGTTACAGTTCAGTGCAGCTGAAAATTAAGTTCCTGACTTTCACTACTGTCCAAATGGGAGAGAAAATTGCCCTGGTATCTTACATGATGATGTCATAGATTGAGTCAGACTGCTGGTCAATCTAACTCCATATTGCCTGTTTTAACTGGCAGCTGCTCCCTAGAAGAGAAAAGTCTCTCCCATCAGCTACTTAAGGGTCAATTTCCATGAGATGGAGTTCAGTGGGTGAGAAGCACAAACCCACCTTTAGGACAATAACACAGCCATACAGTATCTCTGTGTCCTCATCTATTACCCTGCACACTGTTCCCTTTCTGGACTAGAACCATGGTGGGGGGCAGAATGGTTTTTTTTTTCCAACTAAACATTTAGGATGGAGTCAGAAGAGCCCCTCTGTCCATCACAGCTAATCATTATTGATAGGTATCTCTTCGGTGAAATTGTCTAATCCACTTTTAAAGCCATTTGTGTTATTGCTGATCACTACATGCTGTGGCAGTGCATTTTACAATTTGATGAAAAATACTTCATGAAAAATCTCTTTTATGAACATTTTGTTTTGTGTCGTTTATCAACTTCAGTGGGTGCTCACACATTTTAGCATTTTGGGAGCAGAAGATCCACTTTCTCCATTTTATAAACCTCTTACCACATCCCTCCCCAGTTATCTCTTTAGCCTTTCTCAAAAAAAAAAAAAAGAAATCTTTCAGGCTCTTGATGATTTTGATCATTTGACCTAGATCTGAAAGGCTCACACTCTTCTTCCAATAAATTCTGTTTGAAAGCACACTTAGCTGTGTTTTCTAGCAATGCCAGGTACAGGGAACCTGACTGACCAGACGACCCAGCCTGTTTGATTTGCATGATCTTCCTAATCCACCTTCTCCTCTACATCATATCCTCATCATTACATTCTTGATAGTTTTGTCTTTCCATGTCCAGTTGGTAAAGGCACATAGATTAAAATTAGCTGCAAATTAAAACCAAAACATGCAAATTGCACTGATTTAGCTACAAAGTTCAGTATGGTAGCCTTGTCAGGCTGTTCAGCAAAAAATAAAAGTATTGTGCTGGAACCTTAAATACCGAGAAGCTTATTGTGGCAAAAGTTTTCATGGACTAGAAAGCAGGCTCTACTTACACGTACAAATCTGTTAGTCAATACCAGGGGTAACTTCGAGCAGGAGCTCAGGGGAGCACAGCTCCAGGAGTTGGTGCCAGCCCCCCCTCCCGTGGGGGAATGCCTGCTTGTGTCATGGCTGCAGGAAAATGACCCCTTCCACTGGAAAGGTCCTTGTTCCTCCGACCAGCCTTCTGAAGGCTTCAGCCACCACTGAAACTATCCTCCCAGAATAGTGGTATTTCTGAGGCTTGGATTAGTAGCTGTCCCCTCTTTGCCAGCTTTCTTTCTTTCTTTCTATCTTTCTTTCTTTCTTTTTTTCTTTCACTCTCTCTTGCTCTCTCTCTTGCTTTCTCTCTCTCTCTCTCTCTCTGTTTCTCTGTTTTCTTTCTTGCTTGCTTTTCAACAACACTTGATATACTTCTGGGGATGTCAGGTGGTGTAGCATATGCAAATAAGTTATGCTAATGAGTTATGCTAATGAGCTCCTGCATCTCTTTTTCTACGAAATGACCCCTGGTCAATACTCATTTTTTGGTTTTGATTCAAGTGCCATTCATGTTACCCATTCTGTGTCTTTTTTCAGTGTGGTGGATACAGTTCCAAGCATCCTGATCTAATCCAGAACTGACAAGCAGACACCAGGTTTCAGTCTTCATTACTTGGAAAGTTTTATTTCAGCCTGCATAATATGCTTTTTATTTAGTGAAATGGGCACTGAGAGATACACGTACACACACACCTCTGACACAGGTAAGCCATTGTTTACTAACTCAAGAGATGCTCTGTGAGACCCATCTTCTCTTTGTATTTTGGCCAACATTTCTCAGATTTTCTGGCAGCTTTCTCTTTAAGTCATGCTTAAAAACATGTTTTTTATTCAAAGTACTGCTCTAGGTAGATGCTAAGCATTGTGGGAAATGTTTTTGGCTTCATTGCACTGTTTGTTAGGCCTGCACCCTAGCATATGTCACTGAACTAATGAACTAATTAACACAAAATGGATGCTCCAGTGTGTGTTTTGTACTGTAGCCTGTCCAGCTAATATTTGCTGCTCAGATTTTGTACCATCTGCCCCCTTTTAAAGTTTAGGAGTTATAATCATACACAGGGGTCATTTAGTAGAAAAAGAGGTGCAGGAGCTCATTAGCATAACTAATTTGCATATGCTACACCACCTGAAATCCCTGGAAGTATGTCAGAAGGCAAGAAAGAAAGGAGAGGGAGGGAGGGAGGAAGGAAGGAAGGAAGGAAGGAAAGAAAGAAAGAAAGAAAGAAAGAAAGAAAGAAAGCTGGCAGAGAGGGGACAGCTACTGATCCAAGCCTCAGAAATACCACTATTCTGGGAGGATAGCTTCAGAGGTGGCTGAAGCCTTCAGAAGGCTGGTCAGAGGAACAAGGACCTTTCCAGGGGACGGGGTCATTTTGCTGCAGCCATGACACAAGCAGGCATTCCCCCGCGGGGGGGGGGGGGGCTGGCACCAACTCCCGGAGCTGCACTCCCCCGAGCTCCTGCTCGAAATGACCCCTAATCATACATATATTTAAAAGACTACATTTAAATTTAAAACATAATTCATTTGTATCTGGGAAAGGTGGTAACCCCTGATGAAAGAGAAAATTGAGGAAGAAGAAGAAGAAGAGGAGGAGGAGGAGGAGGAGGAGGAGATTGGATTTATACCCTGCCCTTCACTTGTAGTCTCAGAGTGGCTTACAAACTCCTTTCCCTTCCCCTCTCCACAACAGACACCCTTTGAGGTGGGTGGGGCTGAGAGAGCTCTGAGACAACTGTCCTTGAGAGAACAGCTAGTACAGAGCTATGGCTTGCCCAAGGTCATCCAGCAGGTGCAAATGGAGGAGTGGGGAATCAAACCCAGTTCTCCCAGATTAGACTCCGCGCACTTAACCACTACACCAAACTGGCTCTCAACATGAAAATACTTCATGTGACCTAAGCTACCATGTATAATGTAGAGAGATGGTTAGATCCATAGAGTGCCCGGTGATTTCTGGAAAGGTGTGATGTCACTTCCAAGTTTCCCCAGAAGCAACCATCATGCCATAGGCTCAATGGCCATTTGTTTGCTTGTTTTTTTGTTTTTTATTATTCCAGCCACCTCTCAGAGCAGTGGTAGGAAATGGGATCTGGGGGCAGTAAGTCTCCTGCTCCCGCCTTAATGTGAAGTGGAATAATTGATATTTTCATCCAGGCTTCTGTCCTTGTCAGATCAACAGTAGATAAGCACCGATTCAACTGTGTACAAGGGCCTTCTGTCCCAGAGCTTTCCTAATACAGTCAGTTTGTGCTGTAAAATGCTAGAGGCACCTTCAGCTTTCAGTCTAATAGTCATGTTCTGTGTGGGTTTTTAAGGGGTTTTTGGGTTTTTTAAAAGAACTCTGATTGGAGCTTCATCTGTTTTCATTTGGTTTCTTCTTCTTCAGGAAGAGCAACTCTATTTTTCCAGGTCACAATCAAAAAGCAAGAGGTGTTATGAAAATGTAGTACCTAGACTCAGCATTATCATTAAATTATGAAGTTGTTAGCAGAACAAAGATACTACAATATGAGAGGCCATTGTTAAATTAGGATTAAGGCAAGAGACATAGCAAATATTGGAGTCAGCATCACAACCAAGGAGCCCCACAATCAATCCCCAACATTTCCAGTTTCTAAAACAAGGATCAGATAATAGGAGATATGAAAGACCACTGCCTGAGGTCCTGGAGAGCCACTACCAGTCTGAGTACACAGTACTGACCTTCATACATCAGTGGTCTTGTTCAATATAAAACAGGTTAATGAGTTCATGTGTTTACAACTATTATATTGGGACTGGGTTGTCAAGCAATGTTATTTACTTACAATATTCATGCTTCCCAGTTTGGCAAAACAGAGCCATATGAATTCTCTGCCAGACTTTTAGTTCCTTTATTTGTGTGTTGATATCATTGCTGTTTAAAAGCAGTAAATATGTCTCAGTGCAGTAATAAACACAAAGGTCTCTAGTCTTAATGAACTGAAGTCGATTCTCATGCCAAATATCCTGATAAAACCAAAATGGGATTAATAGTATTTTATTAGAAGTGTTTAAAAGCCAACAAAAGTGGGGGGGGGGGGTCCCCTTCTCATTTTGTGATTGCTAAATGGATAATTTATGAGGAAAACTTGGAAAATAGGCTTTTGCCCTGATTAATTTAATTATACTTTTTATGCTTTTAATTTAATTATACTTTAATTATACTTTTTATTCAGTTTTTTCCCTCAATGGTTTGGGAGTTGCTGATCTTGGGAAAAACAGAATATAAAATGGTAGTGCACTTACAATGCCTGGTTGTGCTGGATTAATATGAATAGGCATCTGTGATGGGATTTAAAAAAAAAAAAAACCTAGGACCAGCAGAGTGTGTTCATAGAACCCTGCTGAGTCACATGACAGAGTGAGGAGGGGGGCCGTTTGGGCTCAGAGCTCTCGGTTATTGTCCGTTAACAGACTCAGAAGGGAAGCGCTGAGGGAGTGAACCGACTTTCGCCTTCTGAAGAGACTCTGTGGAGAATTCTGTTTCTAGGAAGGAACAGACTCAATCATAGGGAACTAAGCAAACACAAACACTAACATACATCAATCCTGGAGAGCCTGTGAGATGTGGTTGTGGGAGGGCTGAACTCTGGCAGGGTCTAGACAGCTGTGTAGAGGCCAGCGGTGACTCAAAGAGGCCAGTAAGACACAGCTATAGAGGAACCACAAAGCAGGACAGGAAAGAGTATAGTAGAAGAGTTGAGTGAACGTGTAACCATCTGTATGCAACAACAACAAAAAACATAAGCATACGGCCTGAATGTAGTCTGAGGACCAGTGCCAGCCCTTTCAGCAACAAAGAGTCCTCTGTACAAACAACCGATATTCCCCTGTTGTGTTCTGCCAATAAATTACAAACTACAGCTTATAAAGAGGAGTAGGGTCATAGCATCTATGCTAGGATCATTCCAATATTATGTAAATCACAAATGTGTACCATGCCAGAAAAATTCAGAAAGGCAGGAAATAATCTTGCATGTACACTTTGACATCACCAGTGACATGCTGACATTACTTCCAACATGACCAGAAATGACTTCAGTATGTTGCTGGTGATCCCCTAGAATTAGGCCAAAACTCTATGGTTGAACCATAGAGTTTTGGTCTAATAACAGTCCCCTGTGATGCACTGACATCACTCCCAGTCATGCTGAAAGCATCATCATTGCTCATGATGCTGGTCTCCCCTCTCCGGCCCATTTTTTATCTTCCACTGCCCAGCTGAGCAGTGGTGGGAAGGGCTCGCTTGAGGCAGGGGATTCCTCCCCCCAGCAGGAACTTGGCAACCCTAGCAGGATCTGCTCCCCGCTTTTTGTGATGAGCTGTAAATACATAGCTTGTTTTTGAAGTCTGTAAATCAATGTTGAGCATTTGCTTCTTTTGAGGACAGTTTAAATTACAGAGTGAATTAAGAAGACAGACACAGCACTTGTTTCAATATGGCCTCTATTCAACCTTTCACAATTTACAATTTCCCAGTATATTCATTTTGCAGTTAGTGAGAGTTGGGTGTATTGAGGCCATTGGGCACAGTCCTCAGGGAGGTAAGCAACACACACATTTCAGTGGAAGAAAGTTAAGTGCATTGGCTTAATTCTCCCAGTGAAATCAGTGGAACATAAAAGTCCTTTACTCTGGCTGGATTTTGGCTCAAATGTCTATTGTTATATATTTATATGCTGCCTTTATTGTCTGAGCTTGAGACTAGGAAAAGGGAAGTACTCCTGAAAAGACAGCATATTCAAGAGGAGGAGAACCATCACTTTGCCATTTTATGGGTTTGCTTTCAGGGATGTCTTACTGGATTTCCCAATCTGCTCACAGACTAATTATCTTGTTAGGCTGGGAAGTCTTTTTTAATTGTCAAAATAATTGCTAAATTATATTAATGACCATGCTGTGTACATGAGAGCTGAAAAACACAAGATCTGTGTCAGTCACAGAAGGTAATAATGATGTCATAAATGGTGTTGACATTTTGATATGTAAAAATGAGTGTCCTACAGCAATGTTAATATCTTGCATTATAAAAACATGCATTAATTATGACTTTTTCAGTTGGCATGTCACTGCATGAAGATTTCTAGGAGAATCAACAGTTTAACTTTCCTCACTTCTAAATATTTACAGATATTTTGATTCTTGTGTATCCATGATGGGAATGAAAACATGTCCTAGATTAAAACAGCACATATTTGACAATCACAGAAAAACTATATTAAGATTTAGAGTATCACAATTTACAAAGAAAAAAGAAGGAAAAGGAAATCAGGGCTTAAAAATTGAGATGATGGAAAGCTGTGACTGAATCTGTGGACATGTTCTACGTTTTCTAAAAGCAGCCACATAGGGGACACAATTAGGACTGAGGTCTTGGTGCATAGACAGAGAAGATTCATTGTTCACTGTCAGGCTCCGCCTCCTGCCCCTGGTCAGCGCCCCCTGTAGCCGTGGTCCTCTTTTAACCGAGGAGGCCCTGGGTAAGGTTGTGCTGGAAATGCGGAGGGATTGGGCCTCAGATATGGCACTGGGGCGGGTTAAACGTCACCCAAGCTCCCTTTTGCCTCCAGGGGTCAAGTTCCTTAGCAGCAGTTCCCTCTCTCTCGCATCCGCTAGACTTGGCTCTCCCTGGCACATCCTCCTCGGCCCATCCATTCTCCTGCTTTTATTCCTGCAGCCCCTTCCCAGAGCTCCCCTCACCTGTACCCACCCCCGATCTCACCCTTGGCCCCGCCCCCGTTTATAACAGGAGACGCCGGGCAGCCCCGCCGGAAGCCCCGTGCCCCTCCCATCCGCGACTCCGCCGCTCCTGGGGTTGCAGTCGTCGGCTCTTCCTCCTCAGGGACGTCGCCACGCCGCGCCCGGATCTGGGCGTTCCTCCTCCCGCCCCGCCAAGCCCCGATCAGCCCGTGCCGGGACCGAGCCACTCCCCAATGCCGCGGCCGTGCCGCGGGCCGCGAGGCGTCGCTCTTGCGTGAGCGGTAACTGGGCTTTTTACTGTCGGCGCTCCCGCGCCGCAAGCCGGCGCGATGGCTTTGGGCGCGCCCTGGGACGCAGCGGGGCCAGCTGGACTCGGGACGGCCCCGTCCGCTCTCGATGGTCGCGCAGGTGGGGTAAGTGCTCCTGCTGGGTTTGGGGGTGGCGGCAAGTCCCGCGGGACGGGACACTCACACAAGCATACATACACCATTTCCTGGATCGAAGTCAGTTACCGTGAGTAGCTGTTAACCATGGTTCAGAAAAAGACAAGCAGCCTTTCTCATTTTTCGTATCAGGACTAATTGCTACTGAATGGATTGGGAATTTCTGTCCAACAAATAATCAGGAAGGTAATTTTAAAAAACCAGCACCACAATTCCAGCCCATATCATCTCTGTCCTGTGTTTTTAATGTTTTTAAAGACATTAAAGACAACTTCAGGGATCTCTAGCATCTTTTCTAGATGAGTTCCAGGTTTACTTTTTAGTGTGATTCCCCCCCCCCCCCAATAACAATATACATCTTTTGTGATTATCAGGCACATGAATGCATGCTGCTTTAATCTGGAGACATGTTTGTCTCCAGACATCCCCAGTATGGATACACCAGAAACAAAATGGCTGGGGATCACGGGTCTCCAGCATCTTGTCAAGTAACACCCTTACATGTACAACAGGTAGCTGCTTGGTGACCCATTATGACCATTTTGCTTAGTACTTTGCAGATAAAATTTCTCACATCTTGGACTCTTCATTAGCAATGACAGGACCAATCTTAGAGTGGACCTCAGCTAATAAATTGAAGCTTAATCCCAACAAGACAGAAGTGCTACTGGGCAGGGGCGGGCGAAGGTCTGACCCAACAATTAAGTTATCATCTGTGGATGGGGTTGTGTTCCCTTTGGAGGAACAGGTCCATAGCCTGGGCCTGCTCTTGGGCCCAGGACTACTGCTTGGATAAGCAAGTGACAGCTGTGGCCAGGAGTGCCTTTTAGCAGCTTCAAGTGGTTAGCTAGATGTGGGCCTTTCCTGGACAGAAAATATCTGGCCACTCTGGTGCATGCCCTGGTTATATTTAGTTTTGATTACTGTAAGTAGGGCTGCCCTTGAGAAATGTTCAGACATCTCAACTGGCACAGAACACAGCAGTCTGGATGTTAACTTACATGGGTCCTAGGAAACATATCACTCCAGTCTTGGCCCATCTACACTGGTTCCCAATTTGTTTCTAAGCACAATTCAAGGTACTGATCTTAACCTTCAAAGCCCCATATGATTTGGGTTCAACATATCTGAAGGACCACCACCCAATCACTACAGTAATCTCTGGAGGCCCTGCTTCGAGTGTCTATGCCTTCTGACAGGTGGCATCCAGGTGAGGGCCTTCTTGGTTGTGGCACCAAAGCCCTGGAACTCTCTCACAAAAGAGATTCATCTGTCCCTTTTGTTGCCATCTTCTGCCAGTGAATGAAGATGTTTCTGCTTAGCATTCTCTCAGTGATCGTTCCTTGCTGTCCAATGTTTTAATTACTATTTTCATGGCTTTGTATATGTTAACTCTGCTTTAAATTGTTTTAACAATGTGTGTTGGCAGGGAAGGTTAATGATTTTGAAATGATTTTATCATGTATTTTTAAATTGTTACCTGCCTTGGTGGCCCTTGTGAGAGAAGAAAGGCAGGATATAATTTTTTGTAAATAAATGATAATAAATAACATTATGTTGGAGGTAATGCTCTAAATATTTTGGCATGGACCAACATGAGATCACATAAGGCAATGAGAAACAGAAAATGAGACATTCTGAGGCATAGAGGTAAATACTCATGAAAGCCTTACCTTTCCCCTTAATCTTTCACACTGTTATCTTGTAAAGGACATTCTCCATTCTTCTACATACATGCCTGGGAATGGAAGTATGAGTATGGGAGGGAGTGGACTTCATAAATGCTACTGGTCTCCTGTTTCCTCTTGTAGAAAGTCACAACCCCATTGCCTTTCCCAAGACCTTCCTCCTTTTTATCCATTTTGAATTTTGATCCAGTAAGTGGTAGTTGCCCTGTCCTGGATAGCCAAGCTAACCTGATCCAGTCATATCTTGGAAGCTAAGCAGGGTCAACCCTAGCTAGTATTTGGATGGGAGACATCCAAGGAATACCAAGGTCATGATGTGGAGCCAGGCAATGGCAAACCACCTCTGAACGTCTCGCCTTGAAAACTGTACAGGTTGCCATAAGTCAGCTGTGACTTGATGGCAGTACACAACAACAACAAGTGGTAGTTGGGAATTTCACTTGTGATAGCCATATATTTCCAATCTGTGAGTCAATGGCCAGGAGCCAGTTAAGATCCTATGACAAGTCTTCTTCTAGGTGCCGTATTGATCAGTATTATACACTGAAGGTCTAGCTGTTCTTTTCTAATCCAGAGAAAATTGACCTCATGAAAAAAATAAGGCAAATACTGCAGTTTAAAAATAGCCCATTCTTCTCATTCTCCAAGCATGTATGGGATGTGTCCAAAATTGCTGGCAAAGCATGAAATTAAATATCCTTTTTAATATCCCTATCCTTTTAAAAAATTCAAAAGTAATCAAACAGAAACTTGCTGAAGTATGCTTTTGGCTTATGAACAAGCCATACAAATTAAAAATTCCAAACAAAGCATTACTTCCATTTTTTTGTAAAATTGTAAACACCTGAAACAAGAATGTTTAATGGGAGTACCTCCTGAAGTGTTTATACAGAATTATAATCTGCTAAAATAGCACAATACTGTTTCTATGTAACTACAGATTTATTTTCACAAAATAGCAACATGCCCACCAAATGTGGGACTGAAAGACAGACTGCATCTAACACAGAAGATCCATGATAAAAATCTCCCATCAGAGTATCATTGACCCAAAAGAGGAGTTCTAATGTTTTTCAGCCCTACTGTTTCCACAGCCTAAATTGTCTCCCAAAAGTGAATGAAAGAGCAATAATGGACCAACTCCAAGTCTTGGATAAGTCATCTGCTCTGAATTGTTTTCAGTCTGGTTTCAGACCAGGCTATGGGACAGAGATGGTACTGTTGGCTTTAGTTGATGACCTCTGTTTGAATGTAAATGAAGAGTTTTCCTCTTTGTTGTTCCTACTGGATTTATCTGCAGCTTTGACACAGTGGACCATGTCATCTTGTTGAGGCATTTGGAGGCAGAAGTAGGTATCTGAAGATGGGCTGGTTCAAATCATTCTTCATGGTCCAGACTCAAAAGGTTGCCACTGAAGACCAGTTATCAGTGTGGGAACTGTCCTGTGGGTTTTCACAGGAAACAATCCTACCCCCATGTCTTTCAATCTCTATGTAAAGTTCTTAGGACAAATTGTCATAGTTTGAGGGTTGGCAGTCATCAATATGCTGATGATACCCAGCTCAGTATCTCCCTAACCATATCTCCTGTTGATGCAATCAAGGTCCTAAATTGCTGTCTGTCTGCTGTGGTTAAATGGCTGAAAGTAGACAAACTGAAACTAAACCCTGAAAAGATAGGGGCAATACTGACTGGGAAGGTGGATAATTTGAAGGTTCTCTCCACTTTGGATGGGATTTAGCTGACCCTTGCAGTTAAGAGCCTAGGGGTTATACTGAATCCAACATTACTGCCGGAGAAGCAAGTTAATGCCACTTCAAAAAATGCTTTCTTTCAAATCAGTCTAGGCCCAAAGAGGACCCCCCCCCCCCCGACCTTGACACAGCTGATTCGGCCACCTGGATTCATGCCATGGTGACTTTGAGACTAGACTACTATGGTGTACTCTACATAGATCTCCCCTTGACAATTTCCTCAAAGATTCCCGTTAGTCCAGAATGCTGCAGCTCAGTTATCATGAGGAGCTAAGGAGAACATGCATATTACTCCTATTCTGCAGTCACTCAGTTGGCTGCTCATCAGTTACCAGGCTCAGTTCAAGGTACTGGCATAGTACATACTGCTGCTGTTAAATTTGATCCTACTGTGCAATATCTGCATCATTTAACATGCCATGTTAATACTTATGCTTTATTTCAGCTCTGTTCAGATTTCTTCTTGATTCCAGATTTCTGCAATCCAAATTCTATTACACTGTTTATTAGATGTCCCATCCTGTTGATTGTATTGATTTACACTGTTTAATCTGTCTTGAATCTCAGTGAGAAAGGTGGACTATAGATAAATAAAATAAATAAATAACAAAATCTGATGCTGTATCTGTTAGTCTTCTGTCCCCTGCACAGAGCTAAGAGCAATTTAACAATTTAGACTGAGAACTGTACAAGAGGATATACCCTTCCTTTTCACTGTTTCCTAATCAAATTATCATGGTACCTTTGAAGTAAAAACAGAGAAGAACCAGAGAGAGACCTTCATAATGAATCTCTTGTATTGTGGCTCATTTGGCCCTGAGAATGAAAAAATGTTAACTGAGTGATTTCCCCAAACTTCTTGTCCTGTTTCCTGCCGACTCTTATAAATTATTTTCCATTGATCCTTTCTTCCTAGATATGACAGTGTCCAGGAATGGATCTCCTGAGCACTTTTATGTTTGGAAATATCAACTGTGAGAGCCTTACAGTTCTGATTAGAGCCTTGAAGAGGATTAGCCCTTGTACCATACTCCCAGCCTCAAATACTCCCCTGGAGCTATATAAGGAACCATGAAATAGGGGGAAAGTACACACTGATCCAAATGCTGTCCCTTGCCTGCAACTGTTAACCAGAAGAGTATTGTCCACTAACAATTAACACTTACTTTTAGGTCTGAACTCTCCCTAGAAGCTAAAATGATTAAAATGAGGCTATTGTACTTTGGTCACATAATGAAAAGACAAGAGCCACTGGAAAAGGCGATAATGCTAAGAAAAACTGAAGACAACAGGAAAAGAGGAAAAGAGGCAATAATGCTAGGAAAAGATGAAGGCAGCAGGAAACAAGGAAGAGCCAACATGAGATGGATTGATTTCATCAAGGAAGCCACGTCCCTCAGTTTACAAGACATAAGAATGGCTGTTAACAATAGGACACTTTGGAGAACATTAATTCATAGGGTCGCCGTTAAGTCAGAAGCAACTTGATTGCACATAACACACACGAAGTAGGAAACCAGAAAACATTTGTCTGCTTATTTTTGCTGTTCCCTCTTACCCGTACCTTCTTTTTTTTCCATTTTAAAGCATTTTTATTGAAGAAAGAATTTTATAATTATACTACACTGCCAAAATCAATAATATAAACAAACAAAACTTCATATGCATGCTTTATCTTCGCATCTTCTCCTTCCTCTTCCCTCTTCTTTCTTCTCCCAAACTTACCCATACCTTCTTAAAGAAATTTTAGCCTCATTTTTGCCCCTTCATAATAATAAAAAGCCACTCTATTCTACTGTACAAAATTTTAAAAGCCTAAACATAAAGAAGGGAGGAATCATTTTGCTATTCCTTTGATTTTTGAGGAATGTACAGTCAGTCTACAATATCCTTTGGCAACCATATAGATTTTCCTAGGACTTGTTCATCTTGCACTTAGGTCTCTGTACTTTGCTCTGATTCACTTAAGTTAGTCTAGTTTGCTCAATCTGTAGTGAAGTGTAATTATATTCAAGTTTCAGGTCCCTGGGTTTCATCTGTTTAGTCAGGCGCAAGGAGCTGAAGATGCCTTTTTCTTCTGTGTGGCTGGCTGTTATAAATTGCTATCATAGCCCTGATCTGGATAGCCTAGGCAAACCCGATCTCGTCAGATCTCAGAAGCTAATTAGGGTTGGCTCTGGCAAGTACTTGGATGGGAGACATCTTTGAAATACCAGAGGTGGGAGGACAGGGCAGGCTTTATTCAGCTACCTCTCTGAATGTCCTCCAGGGGGTCAGTAGGGGTCAGTCACCAGAGGTCGCCATGACTTCCAGGAGCACACAAAAGCTCTCTCGCAACACATGTACATATGGAAAATACAAAAAATACCCCCTCTCCAAAAGTTGCTATTGTAGAATCATGAAGCCACTTTCTTAATTACTTGTCTTCTTCGTGTCCATGCTGAGCCACACCTGGTCATTCAGTTGAAACAGTTTTAACTCCTTGAATCTGTTTTTTCTGCAAGTGCACCTCTGCCTGTCCAGCCCTTTAGCCAGGAATTCTTTCTTGGGGGGGCACCAGGGCACCAGTGGCACTAAGTAAGTTAAAGTTAAAATAAATTAAGATTACATCACCTGCAGTGAGCTCCTCCCCTGTGTGCTGTCCAAGGCAGGCAGAGCAGCATATGGTGAGCTCATCCACCACCATCCACACAGCCAAGTACTTCTCAGAGGAGGGGGGAGGAAAGCAGCATGGTGTGGCAGCACAACTGCTGCATGTCCCAAGCTCCCTCCCTCCCCCCCCCCCCCGCCAAAGGAAGGAAGGAACGAAAATGCCCTTTGGGCCAGCATGGCAGCAGCCTGAAGAGGCATGGCTTAAACAAGTTACTTAAAAATTAAACAAAAAAGGGAACATTGGGGTGGAGGCATAGCAGATGCAATAGGGGGCACCACTTCCTATGCCCCCCCCCCCCGCTAACTATGGCCCTGTTACTGTCTAAATCCTTCACATCCTAACAACCTGTACTGTGTTAAAAGAACCTTTCCCATGATCCAGTGGAGAAGCCCTATAACCCAGCAATACTAATTCTGGATTACTGCCTGCTAATGTGCTTTTTCAGTGTTTTGCAGGGAAGAAGACAGATCTATAAATCTTCTAAATCAATCAATTTTATTAGATTATTAGGTGGAGAATATTTGGGGTTAGAAGTGACATGGAGAACCCCATATGGTCTTGAAATGTTTTAAACTTGTAGCAGGTAAATTGATACCTTAATATATTTTAGACCAGTTCAGAAATACTATGACTTACAAAAATGGACTTGATTTTGCAATAAACTGAGAAAATACAGTATCCATTAAAGAATATTTGGATAATATGAAAAATATTCTACAATTATTCTTAGAGAAACAGACAATGGTCAGAACTGAGGAACCTGGAATGCAAACTTCCCCAGTAAAGAACTTCTGATCTAATTATAGCTGGAACCCAAATTTCTCCATATTCATATTTAGTTCAGACATACCACCCCATCCCTTTCTGGTCTGGCTAAACTTATTGCATTACAGCAATAGTGAGAAGGGCTTTTATTAACCAGCAAAAGTAATGTGGATGCCAAGTGCGCAAGGATTGTTGGAAACTGTAAAATCCCCAAGAAACATTTACCAGGGGGTAAATGTTGTTTCTTGGGGATTTTACAATTTCCAACAATCCTTGCACACTAGATGCTTTGGCAAGCATCTTCAGCAGTGTCTCAGATTTTCTGAGGATTTACCTGATTGGCCTCCTGTTATACCCAATGAAATAAAAGAATTGATTGGCCAGTAGAAGTCAGGAAAAGCATCCGGTCCAGATATAATTTTTCCTGAAATACTAACACTGGATCCGGATTGGTGGGCTGCCCCCTAGCATCTCTTTATACAAAGATTGATAGAACTGGTCTTATTCCTGATGCATGGTTAAATGCAATTGTGGTCCCTATCTATAAAAAAGGTGATTATACCATGCCCTCTAGCTACAGACCAATCAGTCTGCTCTCTGTAATGGGCAAACTATACACTAAGCATTTACTACCTAAGCTTTTCCTCTGGGTGACACAAAAGAGAGTTTTAGGCCCAAAACACCTGGGATTTTGTAAAGGGAAAACTACTTTAGATCACTGTACTATTCTATTCCATCTGATCAATAAGTATATCAAAAGAAATAACTCAACATTATATATTGCTTTTTTAGATCTTAAGGGGGCGTTTGAGTCAATCAATAGGGAACTCCTTTGGGCCAAACTACAGCAATTAAACATAGATAAGAGACTCCTCAAACTTACAAAAAGGTTATATACCACTACTACTTGTCAAATTAAATGCTCATTGGCAGGGGAATTAACTCCAAAAATCCCTTTCAGCAAAGGAGTCAAACAGGGCTGTATATTAGCTCCCTTTTTATTTAACCTGTTCCTTAATGATCTTGCTCCCTATCTAGTAGCAGTTAACAGCCATTATTCTAAATTGGGTTCTATCCATGTCCCTTTGCTCTTATATGCCGATGATACGGTATTACTATCCTGCTCTAGAGCTGGCTTAAAATGCTTTCAATATAACGTATCTTGGTCTATACAACGCAAGTCAGCAATAAATATGGCCAATATCAGTGCCTCAGCCACTTCCCAATTCTTTTATAGCAGAGGCAATTCGGTGCAGAGAGCCCGTTTGGTGTAGTGGTTAAGTGTGCGGACTCTAATCTGAGAGAACCAGGTTTAATTCCCCACTCCTCCACTTGCACCTGCTGGATGACCTTGGGCAAGCCATAGTTCTGTCAGAGCTTTTCTTGAAAGAGCTCTCTCAGCCCCACCTATCTCACAGGGTGTGTGTTGTGGGGAGGGGAAGGGAAAGGAGTTTGTAAGTCACTCTAAGGTTCCAAGTGAAGGGTGGGATATAAATCCAACCTCCTCTTCCTCCTCTTCTTCTTCCTGAACAGATGCCTGCTGTTCTTTTCAACCAATAAGCTACTCTTGAATCATGAAAAATCAAAAATGCTTGTTTTCTCCAAAAACCTGGAAGCCATACAAATGGATAATTGGAGGGAAAGCGATTGAACAGGTTAAACACTTTAGAGATTTAGGCCTGCCCTTTCAGTATAACGCATCTTGGTCTACACAACGCAAGTCAACAATAAAAGTGGCCAATATCAGTACCTCAGCCACTTTCCGATTCTTTTATAACAGAGGTAATCAATTTATACCAGCTGTGTTGAAAGTCTTTATGGCCAAAGTAACTTCTCAACTTTTATACGGCATCCCGATATGGATCAGTGCATTTGATTGTGTCACTGAATGTGTTCAGTCCAAATTTCTGCGGAAAATCATGGGAATGCCACGTGTGTCATATACAGCCCCATGTCTAGAAACCAGATTAAATCTTTTGGAAACAAGAGCATGGCTCTTGATGGCAAAATATTGGCTGCATCTGCATTACAATGTGGACCCAGGGAGCAAATGCTCTTAAAGTCAAATATGTCCAATTGGCTAATTTGCATTAAAAAAATAAACAACTGTCATGGGCATCTCACTGGATTCACTGTTTATGCTCCCATTTATGGGTGCATATCAGCTGATTAAGCATAGAATTCTTGATACTGAAATTCAAAGACTATTTAATTCAGCCAACAAATCTTGTTCTCTTTTGAGTTTTGAGATGCCCCTTAATGTAGGTCGAATGGTCCCATACCTATCTGCTAGGGGTGTGCACCAAAAAAAAAAATTGGAGTTTTTCAGGTTCAGATCTACAAAATTGCAAAATTTTTGATGTTTGCCAATATTTCTGAATCCCAGTATCAGTATGATACTGGGGTTCAGGAATTATTGACCTAGCTGAATTTATTTGGCTCAATTAAACCCTATGGGGACTGTTAGCAATTTTCCTTCCCTTCATGGATGGGAGCCCAGTGCCCCTCCCCAAGCTAGCCTCCCCATGCCTTTCCTGGCTCACCCACCAAAGCGCGCAAGCTGGGGAATGCCTGGAGTCAGGGCCTCCCACCTTCCCTGGCCCACCCACTATGGTGGGTGAGATGGGGAAGGCCCTGGAAGGAGCTGGGAGGCATTTAAATGCCTCTCCATGCCTTCCCCAGCCCACCCACTGAAGCAGGTGAGCCAGGAAGGCTTGGACTGAACCCCCCCACCTTCCCTGGCCCACCCACTGAGGCAGGTGAGCCAGGGAAGGCCCTGGAAGGAGTGGGGAGGCATTTAAATGCTTCCCCATGACTTCCCCAGCCTGCCCACCAAAGCGGGTGAGCTGGGGAAGGCTTGGACTGAGCCCCCCGCCTTCTCTGGCCCACCCACCAAGGCAGGTGAGCCAGGGTAGGCCCTGGAAAGAGCAGGGAGGCATTTAAATGCCTCCCCGTGCTTTCTCCAGCCCACCGGCTGAAGCAGGGGAAGGGAAAGAGTTTAAATTTAAAACACTTTCCCTTGTTTCTGGGGCTCGTGCTGCCTTTGTGGTGTGACTCCTCAGCCGGGGAGTCATTTCGCTGAGGAGGCACGAGCCCCTTCCTCGCACAGCAAAGGGATTCCCCAAATGGATGCCAAATATACGGCAATCATTCAGGGAATCCCTGTTCGGCCAGCTGAATCAGGTTAGGGGATCTGTTTTGGCTTTCGGCAGGCCAGAGTAATGCCAAATCAGGATTATTCGGGGGGGGTTTCAGCTCATCCGAACCGAATGCACATCCCTACTATCTGCTTTACAACACAGAGCCTTTTCTCTTGCCAGATTCAATGCTATGCCATCTGCGATTTTACATGGCAGATATAACAAAATTGCATATTTGGCTAGACATTGTCACTATAACTTTAGATGTATTGAGACAATTTCACACATATTTTTTTACTATTACTTTTATGTAGATATACATCTTAAATATCTAAACCCTATCCTAGCTAATATGACGGGCCTTCCAGATGCTCTAAAGGTTCATTGCCTTTTGAATGACTCCTCACCTGAAACAACAGCAAAAGTAGCTATGTTTTTACAATCCGCTATAAAGCTGTGCCAGGAAAAACTAGAAGTAAACAATGATATTTTGTAACAGGATGTATTTTATAAAATTATGTATTTCGTGATATGGTTCCTTTTTTTTTATTCTTCTATATTTATGTTAATGTTTACGGCGGTGTTATATGCCAATAAAGGCTAAATGAACTGTTAAAGCTACTGAGATCAGTAGAAAATATAGTTTTCCAGGGCTTGAAAGTCTTTTCTAAAGACCCAGAACCCCTCCCCACAGTGCCTATAATGCAACTGCTGTTTAATTATGGTCTTTCTTGCTGCTGTGAAAGGGGGTAATAGAGGAGATTCTTCAAAGGATTGGATGTGAGCTGGGAAATCCTCCAGATCTCAGTCTTTTCTGCAAGTACATTTCCAAGATTATCCAAGAGACAGCAGGGACATATGTCTGATGTCTGGCAGAGTTGGTAGCAAAGGACCACAAAAACAGCATTAGTGGTCTCAAGTGTATTTATGCCATAAAGTAGTCTGTCTGTACTTTTAATGACTGAAGCAATTAGACTATTGAAGCAACCTCTCTCTTCCCAACTAGCAGCAACAAAAGCATCAATTACATACATCTGACGCTAATGCTGGTTCCGTTGCTAACATCAATGAGAGCATGTAATGCAATAAGGTCAAAATGAAAACATTGCTCAGACTGTTTTGCGAACAGAATGAGTATATAAGAACTGTACACTAGATAAGACTAATGGCCCATCTCCTACTGTCTCAGAGATCATATCACTGCCAGACATCTTCCAGAGAATGAGAAGCAAAAGCATATTGCAGGCCATTATATCCTCCAACTGAAAATAAGTGGTTTGGCTTTGAATTACATCTTTACGAATGTTTTTGCAATGATCCAAGAGTATCAAGCAACATTCTAGAGTTTCTTTATTATGTATACATAGAAGCACATCAAATCTTGGAAATAAAAAGGAAGCTACTTCAGGTTCAGATTATTAGAGATCTTTGTAAACCATACTGCCATTAGCTTAGAAAGCTAAGTTTGTGGGCTTTTAAAAACCTAAACAGCAGTAAACAGCTATTTGTGATAGCTGCATTTCATAGCCTGAGTAGAATGTTACATTAATGGAAAAAACAAAAAACTGACAGACAGGATTGACTATCTCAGTGAAAATCTTTTTAACATAAACTAAAAATTAAACATGAAAGAAGATGGAAATAATAAAAAGATGCATCTTCAGAGTGTTCAAAATCACTGTAGCTATCAATGTATCTAATTTTCATCATGGCCCCATCCAAATCCAGAGACTGAAGCTATAGACAGAGAAGAAAGAGCTTTCTAAAAACTTGAGAAAAGCCTCAGGTTTGCAGGAAAAAATACTGAAATCTTTAAAAGGTGGAACAGTTAAAATCCTCCAAAATAATAGAATCAGTGCCTGTAGCTTAAAGAGACAAATGCCCTCACTGGCTGTTGCTAGACAACAGCCTTCAAGCATTGCTTTCTGTTAGTAAAAGGCAGGCAGCAGGGCTTTTTCCAGGGCTATTTTGCCCTTTGAAAGAAGGACTCGTTGAAGCCAGGCCTGGCAGCAACCATGGGTGACCTGCTACCATACAACTTCCATATCTTAAGTCCCATTGCTTGCTACTGATCAACAGCAGTCTCCCCATGAAAGCCAATATGATGTACGGGTTTGAATTTCAGATTATGATCTCAGAGACCCAGGTTCTGTTCCCCACTCTGCTGTGGAAACTCACAGGGTTGCCAGCCTCCCGGTGGAACCTTGATAGGGTTGCCATCCTCCAGGTGGGGTCTGGGGATCCCCTGCTTTTACAACTGTTCTCCAGCTGACAGAGATCAGCTCTTCTGGAAAAAAATGGCTGCTTTGAAGGTTGGACTCTATGGCGTTGCACCATGCTGAGGCCCCTCCCCTCCCCAAACCCCTCCCCTCTCCAGGATCCACCCCCAAAGTCTCCAGGTATTTTCCAACCCAAACCTGGTAACCTTAGACCTTGAGCAAGTGAAACATCCTTAGCCTAACCTATCTCACAAAGTTTTTGTGAAGATAAAATGGAAGAGAGGGGAGATTATATGAGCTCCTTTGGGTGCCCATTGTGGAGAAAGGCAAGGTATAAATGAATCAAATAAAAATAAATATAGTTTAAGATGTGGGGAGATAAAAGTTAGTTTGGTCAGTGAAGTGGTAAGAAGAGAAGGAAGCAGGAAAAGCTGAAGATATGGGGGCTACCAGGAGGAAGAAAAGAGGAAATAATTTAAAGAGGGGCTACTGGGGAACGTCAGGTGCCCCTGAAAGTCCTTGCAGGTTCTCCACAAAGCACTGGGGCCTGGAGACTGGATCCACACAACCCTGCAATAGTTTTCCTGGGTAGAGGCTGCCAGGGGTAGTGAAGGAAGGAAAGCTGAAGACAGGGGCAGATAAAGGTAGGCTGGCTGGTGGGAAGGAGAAAAGGAAGCAGAGAAATGGGAAGGGCTATGGGGGCTGCCAAGGAGGAGGAAATAATGGGGGAGCGGAAAATGAGATTACCCCCTGCAAGTCCTTATGGGTCCCCCCACTTGTGCTGTAATAATAGTGTAGCACAAAATAAGAATATGACCATTTAATTGGAAATCAAGCAAAGCCTGCTGTCCATTTTTAAAGGACCACTGAAGTCCAATTGGTGCGGGAATAAAATATGCCATAGGAGAATATTTCCACCTACATCTTTAATTGTCTTTTATCATGGTGGTGGTAGAAAGTGCCATCAAGTGACCCCATAAGAGTTTTCAAGGCAAGAGATGTTCAGAGGTGGTTTCCCATTGCCTGCCTCTGCATCGTGACCCTGTACTTCCTTGATGGTCCGACCCTGCTTAGCTTCTAAGATCTTATGAGATCAGGCTAGCCTGGGCCACCCAGGTCAGGGTGTCTTTTATTATGGGTTACGATTTTTCACAGAATAATATTTGAGATTAAGAGGAAGACTAGAGGATTGATTTGACTATAGGTGTTTTTTATTTTTTCCAAGCTCTCTCACTTTCCTGACTCTAAGTCAGCCATAGCTATATTCTTTCACAGTGTACCTTAGTCAGAATGAAACACTAAAACCATCTTAATCTACAATGTTGGCATAAATATTGAAACAAAAAACCACATTATGTGATCACTTGAGCACAGAACAGATGATGCCTATAAGCCTGTCTAAATGTTCTAGGGTTCTTCTAGGGTTGTGTGAACATAAGAACATAAGAAGACTCTTAAGTTCATATGTTCATACAGGGGTCCTTTGGGGCCGGAGCGAGGCGGAGCAAAGCTCCGCCAGCTCAGGAGTGGCCACTAGGGCAGCCAGGGGCCGAATCAGATTCTTTGATCTGATTTGGCTTGCTGCCGAATTGCCACCGAATTTCGGCGGCTTGTTGCCGAATTGCCACCGAATTTCGGCGGCAACTTTAAAAGAGCCTGGAGGAAAGGGGGTTTGAGATAGAAGCTCCAAACTTGCAGGGTAGCTGCTGGGGCCTCTCCTCAAAATACCCACCAAGTTTCAAGAAGATTGGACTAGAGGGTCCAATTCTACAAGCCGCCAAACAGGTTGCCCCCATTCCCTCCATTGTTTTCTATGGGAGGAAAAAAGTTAACATTTTTTCCCACCATAGAGAACAATGGAGGGGATGGGATAACCTGTTTGGGGGCCCATAGAATTAGACCCCGTGGTCCAATCTTCTTGAAACATGGTAGGTATTTCGAGGAGAGGCCCCAGCAGCTACCCTGCAAGTTTGGAGCCTCTCCCTCAAACCCCCTTTCCTCCAGCCCCTCATATACCCTATGAGTTTTTGCCATTGATTTCAATGGCCCATAGGGTATAATGGGGCTGAAACTGACATTCCCTTTCTGACACACTTCTGGTGATGTCAGGGGACGTGGCATATGCTAATGAGTTATGCTAATAAGTTATGCTAATGAGCTCCTGCACCTCTTTTTCTACGAAAGGACCCCTGTATTCATACAACCCTAAATCGAAGTATATACTTTGTGTATACTTGCTGGATAAACTGGATAATACTTATGAGATGGTTAGACTTACCATTTTAGTGAATGACTTTGCGTCATTGCGGTCTGGTTGGCTGAGAGTTATGAATCATGTTCAAGTAAAATATGTCTATACTAAGAATAAGGCCCATTGTGGAAATAAATACAACGGGCTCTAGAAAGAGGCTCTGGGAGAGTGCCCCAGCCTTGGGCACTCAGCGTCAATTTGCAGTGGCAACCTCAGCAGGGTACAATGACACAGAGTCCACCAGTTTCTCCAGGGGAAGATCTCTGCCATCTGAAGAGCAGTTGTAGTTCAGCATGATCTCCCTCCCTCCCCTGGAGATTGGCAACAATGGTTCCCCATGAGAAAACAGGTGGTTTGGTGGATGGAGTCTATGGCAATGAACCTGTCTGAGGTCCCATCCCTGCTGAAACCTCACCCTCTCCAGGGTCCACCCCTCAAATCTCCAGGAATTTCCCAACCTGGAGTTGGCAACCCTATCTCCCTCCCAGCCAACTGTCAATGTATCATTATCTGCCCCCTGGCTTCAGCTTTCCATCTCCTCCCTCCTCCCTCCTAGAGAGCAGTTGTAATTCTGAGTGATCTCCAGCCCTCACCTGGAGATTGGGAACCATAGTTCCCCTGGAGGAAAAGTAGTCTTTCTCTGCAATGGGGACCAAAGCAGCTTACATCATTCTTCTCTCCCCCTTTTGACTTGCACAACAACCCTGTGAGGTAGGTTAGGCTTAAAGTCTGTGACTGGCCCCAAATCACCCACTCGGGAAGAACCTGGGTCTAGCAGATCCTGCTCTGAAGCACTGACTGCACACCTAGGGTAGCCAACCTCCAGGTGGAGCCTGAAGATCGCCAGGCATTACAATTGAACTCCAGACAACAGATTCCCCCCCCCAGGGGGGAAATGACTGCTTTGGAGGGTGGCCTCTATGGCATTCTGTTCAGCTGGCCCCAATGAGTTTTCTCCCAGAGGCCAACATAGGTGTGGAAAGGGGCTTTCAGAGAAGCAAGCTTGGTTGCCTAGCAACAGGCACTGAGGTTAAAGTTGCCAGCTCTGATTATGGAAATACTGGAGATTTGGGGGCAGCATTTTTGGGGGGAGGGGATGGAAGGACTCAGCAGGGTATAATGCCATAGGGTCTACCCTCCAAAGCAGCCATTTTCTCCAGGGGAACTGATCTCTGTCATCTGGAGATCAATTGTAACAGCGGGAGATTTCCAGGTCCCACTCGGAGATTGGCAACCCTAGGGGGAAAGTCAGCAGGGGGTTGAAGAGAATGGTTTGATGGTCACTGGCCCACCTTGTTAGCCAGCCAGCCATGGTGGAGCTCAGCAGGAGAGAAAGCCTTAGGAATTTCACACAGCCAATATGTTCCATTTCAGGAACTCATTAGTAATGGTTTCTGTCAAGCACTTCACACAGAACTGTATTAGTACCAGTTCCCTAATGGAACATATTGGCCCTTTCACACAGAAATGTGCCTCTCCCATTGGAGAAGGGTTCCTGAGCTGGTTTACCTTGAAACCTCCTCCCAAGCATTCTTCAGTTTTTGTACTGGTCCTGAAGTGCTATGGGGTGCTGTGTGAAATGTCCCCTGTTTCACAGTTTATTCTGACAGGAAATTGGGCAAGCTGGCAGTGGGTGGGGGAGGGGGTTATGCTGAAAGTCCATTGTCTTTTCACTGACAGAAGCAGGCCACTGAGGGGAAGTTAGACCCACCTGGCAGTGGGCGGAGGAGAAGAGTGGATCCTTCCCCTTTGCTGGCTCTCTCCAGACTGAGGCCAAGACGCTGGCTCTGTGGGTGGGACTGAGGCAAAGCAGGGAGAGAATGCAGCCAGTGGCCAGGGACCCCCTTTTGAGTGGCAGTCCTTCCAGCCAACTGATTTTGGCACCCCATGGAATCTTGCCACTTGAAAATGGCTTTATATAATAAGGAAAGATTGTTTTGTACATAATTTTTTTTGTGAGGTAATATAATTAAAGTAAAAAAGAAGAGCCCTGCTATGTCAGCCCAGTGGTCCCTCATTCTGTCTCAACAAGAAACAACAAGCAGGACACAGATGCTGTCTCTTATCATTTGTAGAAAACAGCAAAAAAACAGGAAGGGAAGACCATCAAAGAATAAATACACTTGAAATGTCTGAGTATAGGATATATCATTAGTATGGTTTGCTGCCTCTGAGAGCCAGCATGGTGTAGTGGTTACGAGCAGCGGACTCTAATCTGGAGAACTGGGTTGGATTCCCCACACCTCCACATGAACCCTGTTGGGTGACCTTCGGCCAGTGACAGTTTTCTCAGAACTCAGCCCTCTCTACCTTGTGAGGTGCCTGTTGTAGGGAGAGAAAGGGAAGGCAATCATAATCCACTTTGAGACTCCTTAATGCAGAGAAAACCAGGGTATAAAAACCAACTCAGTTGGTGGCCAGTTTAGTGTAGTTGTTAAGAGTGTGGAATCTAATCTGGGAGAACCAGGTTTGATTCCCCACTCCTCCACATGTAGCTGCTGGTGTGACCTTGGGCCAGTCACAAGTTCTCTCAGAGCTGTTTTCTCAAGGGCAGTTCTTGAGAGAGCTCTCTCAGCCCCACCTACCTCACAGGGTGTCTGTTGTAGGGAGAGGAAGGGAAAGGAGATTGTTAGCCACTCTGAGACTCCTTCAATCTCCTCCTCCTCCTCCTTCTGTATTTGGAGGTTCCCTTTACTGATGAGACTCCCCGGTATCCCGAAAATAAAAAACCCGAAAAATCCGGCTTTTTCCGGCTTTTTGGCAAACTGAAAATGGCAGCCGCGGGGGGGCGGAGTTAACTGCAAAGGGAAGCCCATCACTTACTCTTTCGTTTTCCGGCATTGTGTACCCTCTTTCCCGCCTTTTGCTCATGGTCCCAGGAGGGGGCCAGGGGGGAGGGACCATGGATGGCCAATCACTGCAATGCATTTGAAAATGCATTGCATCAGGGCAGCTTGCCTTGCAAAGTTTCCAAGTACTGTGGAACTCCCAGGCACTAGGCAGCTTGCACTGGCAGCCAATAGGATTTTGGTATCCGCTCTCTGGCCAATCACAGAAGGTTGTTTTTGTTTGAACACCTCTGTGTATGCCCAGCAAGCATAAAAGCAGACCTATACCCCTGACTCCCTGCTGTTCCTGAACAGTTGGTGCTGCTGCTGGACTGGTCAGAGTTGAGAAAGTTTGGCTTGGAGAGTGTGGCTGGCTGCTGCCCCTGCTCTCTCACCACTGTTAAATAGGCTTTAAAAAAAGGTTGTAGGTTTATTTTCCAATAATATCTTGAAATAAATCTCAGTATAGGGCTTTAGTTTTGGTTTGACCTGAGTGAGTCCTGTTGGGTCAAACTTTGGGCACTGACTGGCATGGTGGCCCTGTTTCTGGGGGGCAGATTGCACAGGTTCTGCTGCTGCTAGCCTGGCAAACATGCCTCTCTCACCATCTCACTTACTTTCTTGGAGAGATTTTTCAGGAGACACTGTCTGCTGCCTGCCTGCCTTTTTTCCCATAGGAAACAATGGAGAATGGGGCAACCTCTTTGGATGCCCCCTAGAATTGGACCCCCTGGTCCAATCTTTTCAAAACTTTGGGGGTCCTTTGGGGAAAGGCTTGAGCAGCTACAGTCCAAATTTGGAGCCTCTACCTCAAACCCCCTCCCCCCCAGCCCCCTGGAAACTTTTCAGACTTTTTTGCCATTGATTACAATGGCCCCATAGGGTATAATGGACCCGAATTTTTCGGGAATCCCGAAAATTTTCAGATATTTACCCTATACCGGTATAGATATTCGGGTTTTTTCAGGAATACCAAAAAAATCAGGTTTAATATACTTGAATCCGAAAAAAAACCGAATTTTTTTTTTGCACACCCCTAATATCAGAACTGTACATAGTGTTCCAAACAGGGCTGCATCATATCTCCATACAAGGCTATTAAAATAATGGCCATTTATTCTCAATCCCTTGCCTAATAATCCCCAGCATAGTGTTTGCTTCTTCTTTTTTACCAGTGTTGCACACTTTGGCCGAGGACAGACTGGCAATGTAAAGCAGGGCAGCCCCGCGTCGGAAGTGGAAGAAAAGAGCCCGTTCAGACATGTGCATCTGTCCCTCAGCTCCATTTCGCACTTACCCGTCTCCCAGTCGCTTTCCATCCGCTTTAACAGGACACCGGGTAAAACCGGTGTTCAGGGGCCGTCCTCCGCATGCCTCCCGCTTCCAAATAGTGTGAACCGGAAGAAGCCGGAGGCATCCGGAAGCGGCAGTGTGAACGTGCCAGCACAAAGTTATGCGCATATGCGCATGTGCGCATGTGTGCATGTGCGAAACACATCAAAGGAAAACAAAAAAAGTGCAACGGCGCACACGAGCCATGCGCGCCGGCTCCGTGGCAGTCTGAACGCTCCGTATCGGCACCACTGCGCATTGCTCTGGCCAGTATGAACGGCCAGCTCCATGGAGTTTTTCCCCCGCACCAGTTCCCTCCACTTTGCCCCCGCTTTACATTGCCAGTCTGTCCTCGGCCTTTGTCAACATTTTCATTGAGCTATCCACTACAACCTTGACACTGACCTTGATTTCACCAAAGCATGGAGGCTGAGACATTATTATTATTTTTATTGTTATTGTTGTTCAAGTGTTAATGTGAAGAATGAGAAGTAAAATGATTTCTCAGTATTTCCAGTTGTCAGCACTGTGCCTCCTTTGCTTAAAACATGCCTCCAATATGTCTGCAAAATATCTTTCTATTATTTCCGTGTGTGTGTGTTTTCAAAACCATGGGATGTTCATTTTCAAACAAGCATATGACATGAAGAGCAAAGCAGATTCATGTTATCCATGGGTCACTGATCCATTCAGGCCTTTGTTACAGTTCGTATTATCAAGCACCCTCTGAAGGGAAACGTTCAGCTATGATTCTCTACTGTTGGAACTGGAATATTTCTGAATATCTCATTCCACCACATTTCTGCCATACTTCATTATGACCAAAAATACAGTCTGATGCTTTTTCAGGATTTGTATGTTTTTGCCCAGAAACTCTCAACTGATGTTTATGAATTATGTCCAAAAACTGTGTGAATCATATAAATGTGATGCTCATTTGCTCTGTACTAGTTACTTCGTATTTATTCTTCAGTTTTCCAAGACAAAAGATGGTGGGAGAATCCTATCCCTATCCTACAGAGTAAAGTTTTTTTAAAATAGATTTTTATTGAGTTTTTGTAAAAGAAAAAAGAAAAACAAGAGAAATAAGAGAAAACATACAAAAATAAAAACATACCAACAGATACGGAGTCCATACTATATATATCTGTATAAACATTTCTGCTAGAATCAATTTCTAATTCACTGAATTAGTTTATCACAGTTTTTATAGGAGCATACAGTTAAAATTAATTCATTTTAAAGATATTCTTTTAACCATTTATAAAACCTTAACCAGTTATTTTCAAAGATTTCATCTCTTTTATCTACTAAATTCAATGTTAAATTATCCATTTCTGCAATCTCCAATTGTTTATAGATTATTTCTTCCTTAGAAGGATCTTCTTCTCCTTTCCAGTGTTTCGCATAAAGAATCCTGGCAGCAGTTATTACATGAATAATCAGATATTTATCTAATTTGTTAAAAGTTTCTGGAATCATATTCAAAAAAAAAAATTCTGGCACAAATGGTATAGTCAAATGCAACATATTTTGCAATATTTCATGAATCCAGGTCCAATATTTTTTTTGCATATTTACACATCCACCACATATGAAAAAAATAACCAACAGTTTGTTTGCACTTCCAACATTCATTCGACATATTTGGATACCACTTTGCTAAGTTCTTGGGGGTCATATACCACCTATAAAACATCTTATAAATCTTCTCTTTGAGCGCCATACATTTTGTGAGTTTTATATTTATTATCCATACTCTCAACCATTTATCTAGTTGAATATTACGTCCTATATTTTGTGCCCATTTATCATGGCAGTTTTTACTATTTCATCCTGCATTCTCATTTTTAGTAGTAATGTATAAAATGCTTATATATATACAGGGGTCCATTGGAGCAGGAGCACACAGGAGCGCAGCTCTGAGAGTGAGGAGCCCAGGGGGTGGGCACGTGACCAAGCCCCGCCCCCTCCTCAGCTTCCCCGAGCAGTGCAGAGGCGCAGCACCTCGGGAAAAGCCCTGCTAGGGTCTTTATTGTTTTTAATGTTTTGTTTTAATATTGATAATTTTATCATTGTTCCTTTTATGACTGTGTGCTGCTTTTCCAGAGACTTGCTCAAGGTGGCATATAAATGTTCTAAGTATACCATTTTTTATCTGGGCACACGGCACATAAGTACTGGAGAAATTTCACCAACCCTTCCGCAGCTTCCACCTTATCAGTTTGGTGTAGTGGTCAGGAGTTGGACTCTAATCTGGGAGAACTGGGTTTGATTCCCCACTCCTCCACATGCAGCTGCTGATGTGACCTTGGGCCAGTCACAAGTTCTCTCAGAGCTGTTCTCTCATGAGCTGTTCTCAAAAGACCTCTCTCA
Source organism: Lepidodactylus listeri (assembly GCA_029233225.1). Classification (NCBI taxonomy): domain Eukaryota; kingdom Metazoa; phylum Chordata; class Lepidosauria; order Squamata; family Gekkonidae; genus Lepidodactylus; species Lepidodactylus listeri. Next base: position 106,666,462 of record JARCFY010000001.1, on the reverse strand, counting down.
GCCCCACCTACTTCACAGGGTGTCTTGTTGTGGGCAGGGGAAGGGAAAGGGATGGGTGGTGCACATGTCCTGGGTATCTCAAGTCTACTTGAAACCTGGTGGTTTCAAGGGAGCAGGAAGAGAATGAGGGCGTGTTCTTGATGCTTATTTTTATTGCACAAAGTATTGGATGGGGAAGGGAATGGAGGAAGAGCAGATCAGTTTCACTCACCTGTGCAGTGGAGCCTGTGGGGTGACTGTTGCCTTCTGACACACTTTCAGTATGTTAGGGGGTGTGGCATATGCAAATGAGTTATGCTAATGAGTTATGCTAATGAGCTCCTGCACCTCTTTTTCTACGAAATGACCCCTGACAATCACAAACGATTCCTATGAGGAGAAAAACAGGAGGAGCTTAAAGAAGCCATGGTGGCTCCATAAACAGCTTTCTAAAGACTTGAGAAATAAAAAAAAGACTCATTTAGAAAGTGGAAGGAGGGCCTTATAACCAAGGATGAATATAAACAAATAACCAGTGCTGGTAGAGAGGGAGAGTTAGGAAAGCTAAATCTCAGTATGAGCTTAGGCTAGCGAGAGATGCTAAAATAGGGTTGCCAGGTCTGGGTTGGAAAATACCTGGAGACTTGGGGGTGGATCCAGGAGAGGGCGGGGTTTAGGGAAGGGAGAAGCCTCAGCATGGTACAATGCCATAGAGTCCACCGTTCAAAGAAGCCATTTTCTCCAGGGGGAATGATATCTGTCAGCTGGAGGTCAGTTGTAAAAGTGGGAGATCCCCAGGCCCCACCTGGAGGCTGGCAACCCTATGCTAAAAACAACAAAAAGGGTTGTTTTCTGATGTTCAAAGTAAGAAAAAGAGCAGGGACATGGTAGGCCCATTGTGGGGACAGGAAAGTGAAATTGTAACAGGTGAAGAAGAGAGGGCAGAACTGCTCAATTCTTACTTTTCCTCAGTCTCCTCTTGCGAGGGAAACGGTGCTCAGTATGGCAAAAACAGAACATGAGGGAATGGAGTTGCAGCCTAGGATCGGCATAGGGGGAGTTTTTTTAAGTCCTTGGGGCCAGGTGAATTGCACCCAAGGGTACTACAAGAACTCGTGGATGTAATTCTGAGCCTCTGTCCATTATTTTTGAGAATTCTTGGAGAACAGGTGAGGTGCCAGCTTGACATCTATATCTGGGAAAGTTTTAGAAGAAATCATCAAACAGACAGTCCTTGAGCATTTAGAAAAAATGGCTATGATTACTAAGAGCCAGTGTGGGTTTCTCAAGAACAAGTCACATCAGACTAAACTTATCTCTTTTTTTAAGAAAGTTACTATGATGCTGGATCAGGGGAATGCCGTAGACCTAGTTTATCTTGATTTCAGTAAGGCTTTTGATAAGGTTCCACATAATATTTTTGTTGACACATTGGTAAAATGTGGTTTGGATCCTATGAATGTTAGATAGCTCTGTAACTGATGGACAGATTGCACCTGAAGAGTGCTTATTAGTAGTTCCTCATCCTCTTGGAGAGGAGTGATAAGTGGAGTGCCTCAAGGATCTGTCCTGGGATCTGTTTTGTTCAACAACTTTAGAAATGATTTGGATGAAGGAATAGAGGGGATGCTTATTAAATTTGCAGATGATACTAAATTGGGAAGTGTAGCAAATACGGTAGAAGTCAGGATACAGGATGATCTTGACAGGCTACAAAACTGTGCTAAAACAAATAAAATGAATTTCTATGGCCATAATTGCACTGGGGCTTATGCCAACCATACCACAATCCACCAATTATGGTGCAGCATGCTTACACCACTGCTGTGACAGACAGGCTGGGGAGGCTTAGGATACTAACAATGACCCCAACATACCCCAATACTGCCCATTATTTTTCTCTATTTTTTAAATATGTGTGTGAGAGAGTGTGTGTGTGCACACACACACCTGGAAGTCATGATGACCTCTGGTGACTGACCCCTACTGGGGGCCTGGAGGATATTTAGAGAGGTGGCTGAAAAAAGCCTGCCCCCACCTCCCACCTCTGTTTTTTCAAGAAGGTCGGTCTTCCAAGTACTTGCCAGAGTAGACCCTGCTTAGCTTCTGAGATCTGATGAGATTGGGCTTGCCTGGGCTATCCAGGTCAGGGCAATACTGCCCATTATTTACTGGCACTGGGGTTATACTACTAGCCCTACTGGTGAAATGTGGGCACCAGTTTATCTCCAGATATGCCAGCATATCTTCTGGCTATTACTAATGTAGGGCGTAGTTGCCATCCTATGCTACAGACACAGGGCATTGGATGACTTCCTAAAAGAATCTTATAATATAGTCATTATAGTCTATATTTATATGTATGAAATATCTATTCTGCCCAAAAATGTGGCTGTTTGTCATGTCTGGTATATTTTACTAATACAACTCTCTTGTTCAAAAATTATTTCATTTGAGGAATTATGTAAAATTCTTCATGCAGAAAGCAAAATTCAGCTTTATTTGAGTGTATTTACCAAAGTTGCTATGCTGTTCTATCTTTAGAACAAGCTAAATAAACTACTTACCACTGTCCTGAAAACTATTTATTTATTTTGTGTTCTGCTCTTGAATCATTTCATTCTTACCAGATTTATGTGAGTAAAGACTGGCTATATTTTTCCCAGTTACTTTTGCTTTACTGTACTCAGTCTTCTGGTGCTGTTCCCCTATATAAAGTTTGTATGGATTTTGTACAATCGTAAACTGTACTGAAAAAACAAATTGCATGAAATGATTCATGCATAAAATTAACCACTGTTGCTCAAGACCAGTAACAAAGTTTGAATGTTGTCATGTGTGTCTGTGCAGGTGAAAGAGAAAGGGGGGAGGAAGAGATGTTTATCAGCCCTGATTAATCTGAAAAGACATTAAATTGAACATGTTACTTTAAAAAAGACTTCAAGATTGCATCATCATTCGTCCTACAGCTTTTCTTTTTTGGAAAAAAAATTCCTTGATGATCTATGCCAATTATAGTTCTGCACGTCCTCTGCATTCTTGTACACCCTGTTTTCAAAAATACTGGCACAATAATGTAGTTTGCCTGGAGGACACATCAACAGTGCAGTGGGGTTTTTTAAGGGGGGTGTTTTTTACATGCAATCATAAGCAGAGTTACACCCTTCTACGTCCATTGAAGTCAATGGAATTAGGAGGATGTAATACTGCATAGGATTGCACTGTAAATCATGTCCCATGCAAGTCAGTAATTCTCTTATTAAGATGTTAGATGCGGGAGGAGAACAAAACAGACAATCTTCCAGTAGCCTCCCTCAGACAGTGAAAGAATCTCAAAGAAGCTCTGTGAAGAAAACAGTATAATACTTCTGTTGTGTTTCCATATGTAAAATGATGAGCAAACCAAAATATATAAAGCACATCCAATAACTGAAGGGAAACTTTATCCCCAGGCAAAACTAGCTTGCTATTGAAAATAAAATGCCTCTGCGTAGGCAAAACATGTCAAAATAGGGGGAAGCTTCATGATTGCACCTACTGATTAACACTCTTTAAATGGTGCATGATGTGGGCCACTATTTTCATGTACCATACCGCACTGCACCCTGTGCAAGTAGAGAGAAGGGTGTAGTTCCATGAGCCATTGCCATGCCTCCATAACAGGTACTCTGTGGGTCCCCAGTTTGCACACTTAAAGGCAAGGCTTTCCCATTAAGGAATCTGACACAACAGAGAGATCTTGTCCCAGGGCTGGCTGCTTCAGCTGAGTAAGAACAGAACCATCTCTGAGGTTTGGCGCAAGAACAGGCTGCTGAATACTCTTGCAGTCATTGGAGAGTTCTGCTCTAAAGTGGATAGCTTTGGACGTGAAGTGTGACCAGCAAGGGTACTGGCCAAGTAGGCATGGTGGGGGGGGAATACAGGCCGAGGACAGACTTGTAGTCTGCCGTGCCTCTGCGGCATGGCAGACTAAGGTGGGGGGAGTTGCCCCCACCGCGCAGCATTCACACGCCGCCGGAAGGAAGCTGCCCACAGTGTTCAGACTGCGGGCGGCTTCCTACGGCAGCATGCGAACGCCGCGCGGCTCCCTCTCCCGGCGCGCATTCACACCCGCTGGAGGCGGATGGAACGCACACAGCAGCAGCCGGGGCACCACTTTTAAGTGGTGCCCTGGCTGCTGCGGGAGGAGTGTGGCGCCGAACGTGATGAGTCCGGGCCACCTCCTTGGGGCAGATGCAGCCATCTGAACGGCCGCTCTGCCTCCGCTTTTGAAGCAGAGGCAGAGCAGCCGAGACTGCCAGTCTGTCCTCAGCCACAGTCCACACAAGTTCTTAGTGAGAATTCTGCTAACCACTGTTAGTCCCATAAGATGATATGCTGTAAAAGAGGAAGGGCTGGAAAGCTGGGACTGATTTGGCACCACAGAATGTGAGAGATGGCAGTAGACATTAACATACTTTTATTAAACAGACTTCTGTGGAGAAAGATTTTGCTCATTCAGAAGAAGTTAGAGGATTATGTTCTAAATTTGATTAATATGAAGTTTTTGATGATTTAGAGCATTCCTTGAAAAAGCTGTAAGAAATATATGCTAATAATAAAAGGAGAGCCAATGAGGTGCAGTGTTGAATTAGCATATGAGAGACCCAGGTCTGAATCCCCACTTGGTCATTGAAGCTTGCTGGTTGACTTTAATCCAATTACACATTCTCAGCCTAACCTACCTCATAGGGTTGTGAAAGAAAAAATGGAGAAGGGAACAACGTAAGCCACATTGGGGGCAAAGGCAGGGTATAAATGATTTAAATAAACAAATGTGTGGGCGTGATCATACGCACCCATTTGCAACACAAGAAGGACGATTCCCCACCAGCTCAAAGTGGTGTGATCACACAAGCACATCTGGGAAGCATCCTGCAACCGGTGTCAAAGTGTCGCAAACCACTTTGAGCCGGTGGGGAATTGACTTATTTAGCTACCAGTGAAAAGGCAGTCTCAAATGGTTTGCGATGGCCCAGAACTGACCTTTCCTGGTGTGATCGCGCCAGGGCAAACAAGTGGGGTTGGGGAGCAGGCTTTTTGTTTCCCCCCCCTCCCATCCCGGTATGCGCATCATTGGATGATCTTAAGGGTGGACAGGTAAGTCATCGAGCCCTTGTAGAAGCAGATAAGCGCACTGAAAACAGCCCCCCCAAAAAAACCAACTCGCCCACGGCTGCATGTGATCACGCAGCGGCGGTTCACCCTCACAGGTCCATGGACCTGTGTGATCCTGCAAAAGCGGCGCAAATTGCACCGGAACAAATTTGAGTCACTTCCCGTCCGGCTTATCTTGCTCGTGTGGACGGGGCCTGTGTCTTCCAGTGGGGATGCAATGGCAGGCTGATGCCTTCACAGAGAAGTGAAGACACAATGCAGAAAAATGCCAGCAAGGAGAGGATTCCTGCCAGCAAAATCTCCCTAGATCAAAGGGAGATCAGAGATCATCTACACATAGCCTATAGGTTGTGAAACTCCTCAGGAGTTTTCTGCAGAAGCAGCTTTTGCAGCTGGCATTCGAGTCTGAGCAACCTGGGATCCTGAAATTTAAAACTTTGCTCACAAATGCATATGGAATTTAACACACACAAACCCTTCTTAAGATTTATGGATATAATAATATTCAGACAAAGAGAGATTTTCTTGAAGACAAAATTAACCTCTTTTTAGGGATTATAACAATGTTCAAATGATTCATGGAATTAATAATTGGTAAAAAGCTTAAGAGGATACAGGAAAGTTTAAATAGATAAGGGAAGAATTATTTTTTCCCATTTTATTTTTGATGACTATGTGTATGTTGTAAAGTTCCTAGCTGTGAAGAGAAATCTGTCGTGGGATTGATTTTCTATTTACTTGAGAGGACCATTGGTAATTGGATGATTATGTACAACAAAAGACAACCTTTTATCTCAGCCTGTCCTTCGTTGCTATGGTGATATAATACAAACTGCTGAGAATTAAAAGTGATAATACAGATGTAATTATTTTGAAAGAAATTCCACTTAGAATTTTATGTTAGAGAAAGGACTATGCTTTTTTTGACTGAAAAAATAAGACAGAAAAAGATTGTCTTTATATGGGATACTTTAGAAGACGTGGTTTTTACCTTTAAGCAACAAAGATTCAAACTGAATTCAGTTCAAAAAGTAAGACACTTTTTACAAAGATTCAAACCAGATTTTGAGGAGTTACAGAGGGATACTCCAACAGAAGAACAGAACCAAGACAAAATTGGAAGATTACTCAATCATTCTTACTTGATATGAATATCTTCAACTTAGTAGCCTCTCTCCCTACACCCTCCACGCTCTTTACATACATCTTTAACAGAATTAAATAATTGGTTAAGATTTTATAAATGGCTGGAAGAACATTCCAAAAAATGAACTAACCATAATGGTATGCTCTTGTAAAACTGAGATAAGCTAGAATGGTGAATTAAATATTGATTCTAGTAGAAAAGTTAATATAGATATGTACAGTATGGACTCCGTATCTGTTAGTAAGTTTTAACCTTTATTTGTGTTTTCTTGTTTCTATTTTTTTTCTTTTGCTTTCTTTTTCTCTATTGGAAACTTCATAAAAAGAAAATTTAAAAAAACATTCATGTTTAACAGAATTTGAAAAATCATTAGTTAACGAACAACTCCCTGTTAAAGGTCTTTCCCTAAAGAATACCCACTATATATTTATAAGGTTTAACATATTGTAATCTCTGATCAAGCTATACATATATACCTATGTTACTGTTGTTTGTTTGTTAATAAAGTATATAATAAAAAAGGAGGGAGGGTGCCACTGACATGGAAAGAGGCTAACATAGCACTGATACTTAAAAGAAGGACAGGACTTGATGTTTCCAAGTAATTATAGACTGATTTCCTTGTTGAATAATGACAATAAGTTGTTTACAATGATACTAGCTGAAAGACTTTAAAATAATTCTTCAAGAATTTATACATGAAGGTCAGAGTGGCTTTCTACCAAAGAGACAGTTGAGAGACAATCTCAGAACTATATTAAATATCTGAGAATATCTGGGGAAACAATGAAAAACAAGCTGCATTGATTTTTTTTTTTAGATGCAGAGAAGGCTACTGATAATTTGAACTGGACCTTTTTATTTGTCTTGGAAGATATGGCTTTCGGAGAAATTTTTACAAAATGGGTTAAGTTGATTTATACATTGCGTACTGCAAAAAATAGTTATCAACAGAGATTTGACCAAATCATGCAAGATACAGAAAGGAACCAGGTTGCCCGTTGTGAAATTATAGTTATTTTTAGCAGAGGATCATGAGAAGCCACTAAAGAGGTAAGACAAAAAGCTTCTGGCACAAACTAGGCAGGCGTGACTGTGGCTCTTAGAGTTAAACCAGTTTGGCTCTGTAAAGCCAAGCACTGAAATGAACAGCTTTTTCAAATGTGCAGCAATGCTATGTTAAGTCCTTTCCAAAGCTGACATAAATAGGTGCTGGAAGTACGGTAACAACATATAGTTCACAACATATACAGTTATCAACTGTAGACCTTTGAATTGACTAAAAGGTGCACTCAGTCAGACAGTACATTTTTAAAATAGAGTAAAGTAGAGGTACTAACCAAAACACTATCTTAGAAGAAGAATTTCCCTCTCCTTGCCAACAAAGAGGAGAAAGTTTTCTGGTATAGACATCATCTTGTTTATGTTTGTTTATGTTTATTTGGATTTATATCCCACCTTCCCCTTAATGGGCTCAGGGTGGGTTCCAACAGTATAAATACACTACAATTAAAACCATGTTAAAACACAATATAAAATAACATAACTCATATATGCCATACAGCTCTAGTAATAAGCCAAATACCTCGGTGGTTGATGGCACTATAAATTAAATTTTCCAGAGATCTATAACATTTAAGATCTCAGATTCAGGCTACAGATGGGGGCCAACCCAAGGAGGGAGACACCCACTGCCTCAACCAAAAGCTCGGTGGAAGATCTCCAACTTGCAGGCCCTGCAGAATTGTAATATATCCCGCAGGACCCTGATCTCACAGGATCTCATTCTACCAGGCAGGGGCCAGGGCCAAAAAAGCCCTGGCCCTGGTCAAGGCAAGTTGGATGTCCCTGAGGCTGGTAACCACCAAAAGATGGTGATTAATGGACTGTAGTGCTCTACGGGGCTCTACGGATAACTCTCCCCCAAGCACCACCCTCTGTCCCCAACCTTGAAGGAAGGAGGCTATCCACTGCAAGGCAAGCCCCCATATCTCATCATTGGTGAGGTGGTGGGTTAACACATCATGGTCAACCATATCGAATGCTGCCAACAGATCAAAAAGTATCAGCAGCACCGATTCACCTCGATCCAGGTGTCTCCGGAGGTCATCCACCAGGGTGACCAACACCATCTCTGTCCCATGGGTGGGGCAACAGCTGTACTGGAAGGGGTCCAGGATCTTAGCATCCTCCAAGAAAGTCTGGAGCTGTGTTGCCACTGCCCTCTCTTGGTCTTGGGGTCAAATGTGAACATCTTCTTGAAATAAGGCAGGCTTTTTCTTTCCAAAATAGTTCATGTACAAAGTTATGAATCTACAATACACCAATCTGTTAAAATATCATACAACCAATTAGCTAACAACCCACTGCAAAGATCCTAACACTTCACATGACACTAACACCGCCAGTTAGTGTCCTATGCCTACTCCCCAAGACGGAGACATATGTAAAAAAAGACACCCTCTCCCGAGGTGCAAAGAGCTCACCAATTTAACTGAGTCCCTAGCAACCCCACCACACTTCACCAGTCACAGAAAGGCTTTCCAGAGATGTCCCCAGGCAGGCAGTGCTAGAAGCAGCCAAACAGCATACACTAATGCACCCAGCCTCTTGTAACATCAGCCTGCTACAAATGATGAGAGAGGCTGAGAGAAGAAAGTTGTATTTTTCACTATGGGACTTTTAAAAGATACTCTAGGCCTGTTGATAGTATAACAGTGTACTAGGGATGGGATGTAGACTTCAGAAGCCTAGGGTGCCAGCTAAACCCTGCTCCACCAGTAAGCCTTGCTGGTATTTCTTATTAAAGTGTAGAGCTTATTTACCATCCTAAGTTATTCAGAAGCAGGGTTAAGTAGGGCACATTAAAATTCTTTAGTTGGGTGACATAGCTGACCACTTGGATCTATACTCTGAGATGCATTATACATAAGGGGGAGGGATATTGGAAATGAAAGTCTCCTCTGAGAATGCAACTGTGTTAAATTATTATAATGTGAATATAAAGCATGGGACATGAACAGCCTGAATAGGAAAAGCCTATTTAGGAATGGACTTAAGAACTGTTTTGATATTCCAGAAGAATGAAAAGTGGCTTCATGACCAGCAAAGGATTCTGTTAAGCTAAGCAAAAGTGGGAAGTGAATAGGAAGGAACTGGTATAACCACTTGGAGGTGAATTTGTTTTCTTTTGACTTTTTTTTTGTTTTTTTCCAGTTACTACTAAATCCAGGTTGTTTGATTTAATAAAAACATGTTTTAGAAATGAGCTCTGGTCAAAGTGCTAAAGCCATGGCAATGTTTGGAACTTTTTAAATAACTCTAAAATTATTCATGTGTTCTTCAATGGACCACAGTGAAATTACTGAGTTTAATAAATGTGATGGAAAATGAAAGCATCAGCATTTTGCTAATAACACCATTCAGGAGGGAATCCCATGGCTAAAACTGCCATTCTAACAAATGCCCGATGTTTCCATTTTAATTTGTTCAAGTTGTTTACTTACAGTACTGTCCTGAGCAGAGTTATAACTTTCTAAGTCCATTGAAGTCAGTGGCTGAGAAGTGAGTAAATCTGTGTGGAACTGTGCCATCAAATACCACATCTGTTAAACAACAAATACCTATGTGTCTTGCTCACTGAAGAAATTTCCAGTGGGTTGTTGAAGTCACTGTGTACAAAAAAACCCAAAACAAAACTGGACGTATGATATGAGCCAGAGCAACAAAAGCTGAAACTGCAAAAAGTGGGTATGTTTAAATTACCAGTTCAAAGAAAGCTCCATTTCTCCCTTGTTTTAATTGCATAGTTTATAGTTCTGTAAACACCTGCCCTGACCTGGATGGCCCAAGCTGGTTGGACTTTGTCAACTTTCAGAAGCTAAGCAGAGTCAGCCCTGATTACTACTTGGATGACAGACCTTCAAGGAAGTCTAGGGTTGCTGTGCAGAGGCAGACAATGGCAAACCACCTCTGAATGTTTCATGACCTGAAAACCCTGTCAGGTTGTCATAAGTCAGTTGCAACTTATAATAATTTCCACCCCATAAAAAAACCATTTTTGAATAAGTGTTGTTCTCTCCCCAATTACCAATGTTATATGTAACAGTGAATTCTGATTAAACAGTGTTTCTTTGCTTCACAAAATAGCTGCATGATTAATTTTATTTATATGAAAGGTTTATATCCCTCACACTCCACAATCTATCCAAGGTAGCTATGAATAATAACCAATGCCTTTGTGAACTACAAAATTACTAGATCGAGTTGTTTACTGCTTGTTTTTCCTGATTCTGATATTATTGTATATACTTGTGGGAGCTTTGCAGGGTCATACCTGGACAATACTGAAGTGGCTGCTATCTTCTATGCCAACTTTGTGTAATACTTATCACAATGTCTTGTTTTATGTCAATAAGAGCAAGATAAAAGAAGTAATCTAATAAGAACAAAAGCATGCAAGAAAACAAAGATACCCTCTTGTCATGGCACATATTCAGGCAAAACTAATTTTAAGTCCAGTCCAATGGAATATATTAGCTGTGATCAACTTGTCCCATTGATTGTCTGAACAACTGGAATTGAATCTGTATGATATAGACAAATAAGTTAAATGCATGAAAAAATGCAATATTAGTTGTTTTTATAATTTTTAGAAAGTAACAAGTTTGGTTCATGCCAACAACAGAAGAATGCTGGTTCAATACATCTTAATGAAAGATTAGGGACATCCCAAAATGCAATACAGAAATGATTAATAGCAGGATCCCAACCCAACAAGAGATAGGACTTTGACTGCTATTAATAATTCTAGGAACCCATGACCATATGCTGATACATATGAGAGCCAGCGTAGTCTAGTGGTTAAGAGCAGTGGACTCTCATCTGGAGAACCAGATTTGATTCCCTACTTCTCCACATGACGCCAGTGGGGTGACCTTGGGCCAGTCACAGTTCTCTCAGATCTCTCAGCCCCACCTACCTCATAAGGTGCCTGTTGTAGGGAGAGGAAGGGAAGGTGATTGGAAGCCGCTTTGAGAAAAGTGGTAGAGAAAAGTGAAGTGCTCTTCTTCTACGTATAAACTGCTCTTACTTAATTGCTTCACCCAGTAAATGGTGAAGAGACTTGTGACATGCAGCTTCAGAGGAAAGTTAATTCATGGTACCAATACATATGCTTTAATAAAGAGGAAAATGTCTGAAAATTAAGTCAATTAAGTGGGAATTTTGCTGCAGAGTAAATAACAAAAATGCACAGCTCCTTCTTTAACTCTCATCATCCAATTTTGTTCCATTAAGCAGATCAAAACTATGTCATTTTATACTAGATGAAAGCCTGTATCTAAAATTCTGTATATGAAGTGTTTTTGATTTCCACATGAAGTCACTTCTCTTTGTGGAAAGTCCCTTTTAAATAACATGCTACAGGTCTGGTTCCAATGGAGCCTTTTAATTCTGATTATGATGGGTAAAGTTCGATTTTTTTTCTTTTATTTGGTTCCAAGCTTTTAAAAAGCATATTGAATAGTGTTGTTCCTTTTTATACCAAATGATTCCACATACTAGCATTTTATATGAATATGATGAGACTCATTAAGACCATATTTCTTAACTACATGAAGCTCTAGTATCCTATCATCTCTTTCAATGGTTGATTCCATTTATGATTTATGGTGACACAATCTTATCGTATACTGGAGCAAGAGTAGCATAGAGTACAACTGGAGAAATATGATTGAGGATATAAAGGACAGAAGTTTGAAAATGAAGATATAACACAGCAGAATTATTTCAGTATTGACTGGTGTTATGTATTAGGGCTGGAACATTCTAGGACTACCAGAAACTGGCTGAGCTTGGAGATCCAGAACAATAGCCACCAGGACTCTGGAGGTGACCAATGACCACTGAGCAAAGTTTAAAGCCTTTGTAAGAACATTCCTCCAATTTAAGCAGTTCTCTTCCAGTGAAAGTCTCTCTGAAGGTAGATTAGATCTACATAGTTACATAAGGTGATGCCACTTTTCTTTCTTGACACTTACTAACTAGCTTATTCTTTTAATGCTTAAATGCAGCATGATAAATATGCTCCTTAGACAATATATTCTTAGTGCTTAAAAGAAATCCATTCTTTCTGAATTGTATTGTAACAGGTAGTTTTGATTCCAATGCCTTTGGTCCAGCATTTCCCAGCCTGTAGATTGGGACCAAAAGTGGGTTGCGAAGCTTCTGAAACTGGGGAGCAGGCCAGCCCTCCCTGATGGCAGCTCCTGCCCTTTGTATTCTTCCTTTTCTTTCCTCCTCACCGTCTCACATTCTCATCTCCTCCTTCCTCTCTGTGACAGTAATAAGAGAGAGGGAAGCCATCTGGCAACTAGTAACTTCACAGTAGTAGCTGAAAGGGGGAATGTTGGAGAGTAGATGGGAGCTGGTCAACATGCCATAGGGAAAAAAAAACAGGAGGATAGAAAGAGACTCTGTCTTGTTGCCACTCCCTCAGCTGCCCAACCTCTTGCCTAGCCCTTTGCAGTGCCTCACTGCCCTCTACCTGCTGTGGGAGATTTACTACTCTGATTCCCTTGCTGATACATCCTCTTCTCCACCACCTGCCATCTTTGTGTATCTCCTCAGCCTAGAGCCTCCCAAGTGCACCTGGTTAAGTGTGCAGACTCTAATCTGGGAGAACCGGGTTTGATTCCCCACTCCTCCACTTGCACCTGGCTGGATGACCTTGGGTAAGCCATAGCTCTGTACCAGCTGTTCCCTCAAGGACAGCTTGGGAAAGAGCTCTCTCAGCCCCACCTACCTCACAGGGTGTCAGTTGTGGGGAGGGGAAGGGAAAAGGAGTTTGTAAGCCGCTCTGAGACTCCCTTGGGGAGTGGAGGGCAGGGTATAAATCCAATCTCTTCTTCTTCTTCTTCTTCTTCCCAAATTCTGGCTCTGGACCAGCTGGCAAGGGGGAAGGAAACAAATTTCCACTTGTTTGAGGCTCATAGTAGGGGCATCTTCCCTCCTTTGTGTGATGCTTGTTGGTTTTTCAAAAACATCTGCTTGGACACTATAGAAAATGGGATGCTGGGTTTCAAGGTCCTAGTTTGCATAGGGCACCAAAAAAAACCTTGAGCCAACCCTGGATGGATCACCATACAAAGCAAATTTGGACTTGTTGGTAACCATACCAAAAAGGCTCAGAAATGCTGTTTTAGTCCCCAAGCCTTATCTCTCAGTGGTGTTTGTTCAGCTGGGTTGATCTAAATCAGAGAAGGTTAAACCTTTCCACTTTGAACAAAGATTACTTCTAGTCCCTTCACTGATAGTGGGACCTATTTCAGGGCTTCACTGAGTTTTTTTTTTTTTTGTCTTCTGGCCTATCTACAAAATACAAAACCCTGTTTGTTTTGGAAGGCCTTTGGGTGAATTACTGATAGCACTGGTTTTGCTGATTTCATTGCTGTACTTTCAGTACAGTTTCTAAAAATGGCATTGGTTATGTTGGTTTCTTTATCATTATTAGGGGATTTTATCATTTATGTGGGCCTGATGATCATTTCACAGTATGGCTTGGTTACTGAATCAAATGTTATTGTTAGTTTCATTGTGCATTTGTTTTTTTTTAATTATTCCAAATTGTAGGCCACAGCAATAATAGGTTTTAATATATTTTTTTCAAAGTGTTCAGAGTGTTTTGCATATATTATCTCAAAAAGCTTTACAACAGCTCTGTAAGGTATGCCCATATTAACTTGATGTTACAGATGGTATGTCAAGAGCCAAAATGTTTATCTTTGGCAGCTATCCCTCTCCCCTTCAGACTTTGACTCTAGTGATAACAGAAATACAAATGAAATGGAAATCCCCCCCCCCCAAAAAAAGCTATTAAAGTGTTGACCAAACTCATGGTTTTGTCTAAAAATGTTTATATCTTTGAGGTAAAATTTCATTATGAATGTATTTATAAGAGCCTGGAATTTTCTGAGGAATCAGATTCTCTCGGTGTCCATAAGCTTAGAGAAATATTTTCAATATATTCCAAAAGAAACCTGCCTGAATAAAATTCAGATTACCCACTGTTTGACAATTCACTGTATTCTGTGTAAAATTTCACAGCTTTAATTAATGATCATCAGGTTTTTGTTCAAAGTAAAAAGTATGTCAAGTATTCCAAAACACAAATATCTATGGAACTGTTTTGTGATTAATCCTCACTTCTTGGTGGCTCTATACTGTGAATTCCTTCAAATTTAGCCACCCATGTTTTACAGTGCTGGAACACATGCCATTGTAATTAATTAAGAATTGTGAGGAAAGTTATTGCAAGCACTACACTATGACAAAGTAGTATGCCAAAAAACCTAGCCAGGAGAACAAATGCAACAGATTTCAGAGCAAACAGTAAGTGGAAAGATGGAGAAATAAATTATCCTTGTGACACAGCCAAGTAAATCTCAACCAATGTATCACTATTTCTTTAGAATCATTTTAGACCAGAAAGAACCAAATATTTTCATAGGAATCCTTCCTTTCATTGACTTCAGCCTATTTGGATATGCACAATTAAAGTTGTATAATTCTGAAGAGGCAAAGAATGGCCTCCTGCTTATTTTATAGGTTATATACAATTGTGAGATGAATTGACTGGATCTTGGAGGGACATATTTATTTAATTAGAATATTTATACCCCTCTTTTACCCATTTCGCTCAAGAAGGCTTAAAATTCCAAGATTAAAAACATACAATTACAATAAAATTCCATTAGCCCTTCACCTGAAAATGCCTGCAGCTTAAACCCTATTAAAAGCTATAAAATACACCTCCTAGCAATTTCTAAAGGTTGTGATTCCTTTACCTTCTCAGGGAGCTCATTCCACAGGTTGGTTGACACTATAGAGCAGGGGTGTCAAACCTAAGGCCCACAGGCCAGAACTGCCCCCCCCCAGGGCTTCAATCAGGCCCGTGGCTCTCTTCTCCTCCCCCTCCCCTGCCTGTCCTCACCTTTCTGAGGGAGACTGGGGCTGCCGAACTTCCCAGCTGGCTGGTAGTTTTGCCAGCCTCCAAGTGGGGCCTGGGGATCTCCCAATTTTTCAACTGATCTCCAGCTGAAAGAGATCAGCTCCCCGGGAGAAAATGGCTGCTTTGAAGGGTGGACTCTATGGCACTGTACCATGCTGAGACCCCTCCCCTCCACAAATTCCATCCTCTCCTGGATCTACCCCCAAAGTCTCCAAATATTTTCCAACCCAGACCTGGCAACCCTACTGGCTGGGCCTTATCTTCACTGGTTTCTTCTCCAGAAGGAAACTCCTCTGGGCTAAAGCACAAAACAAATAGCAAAGAAAATGCAGAATGGATTTTCCCAAGGTATCTGAGCTCAGATAGACTACTCTGGGACTGGAATGACAGCCCCCAGAGTGGAATGACAGTCCTTGGGAATAGCAGCTGCATTCTGGGAATGGAATTTCATTCTGGGGGCTGTTAGTCCAGTCCCAGAGTATTCTATCCGGGCCCAGAAACCTTAATGGAAAATCCATTGTGCATTTTCTTTGCAACTTTGTTTGAGCTGCAATGTATTCAGTGGAGCAGAGTTTCAGTTTCCAGTGTTTGTATGCCAGTTGAAGTTGTCTGATTGCAAATAAAGGGCTGATGCTTTGAGCCAGGTTGTCTCTGCTGAATGGA
This sequence comes from Lepidodactylus listeri, assembly GCA_029233225.1. Classification (NCBI taxonomy): domain Eukaryota; kingdom Metazoa; phylum Chordata; class Lepidosauria; order Squamata; family Gekkonidae; genus Lepidodactylus; species Lepidodactylus listeri. Next base: position 106,650,506 of record JARCFY010000001.1, on the reverse strand, counting down.
CCTAAGAACGGGTTCCTGAGTGAGTACTCTAACCTGGGAACCCACAGCCAAAGGGGGACATTACACTGGAGAACCAATGCCACTCTGAGTAGACCGGGGGAGGAGCGTGCAACGCCCAGCCATTTTATGTTTTCCTAGGCTCAGAGCATTTTATATTTTTAGTTTTATTTTTAGTTTCTGCTGTGATCATTGTGCTTTTTCTTTATGCTTTATTTTTAAAATTGCATTGGTAAATCCCACTATCCCCCCTGCTTTCCATTTTAGGTAGGCATCTTTTCAGGGTGGGAGGGGGAGGCTTGGGAGTTGTCAGATATCAAAGACTATTAAATAAAATATGCCAAGAGTGTTATTGTTTTAAGCATGTTTTATTTTAAGTTTAAAAAACCGTTTAATTGTGTTTGTCGGTGATCTGGCTGCGACATCTGTCACCCCATTGATCACCAGGGTTGAATTGGCTCTATTAGATGTTGAGTGGGCTACTTTAACTGAGGGAAAAAGTAGAATGGGGTACCAAGAAGATAACACTTGGCACATGGGGACACCTCTGATCACCTCAGACCTTAATATAAAATCTGTTTGCTATGCTTGAGATGTTCAGATATTTGTTAATTGCTCTACATAAAGTGACACAAGGATAGCAGCTACATGAATGAAGCACTTTCTAAACACACTTCCCAGCCAATTTTCTTTCAGTTTTCCAGGCTGTTCTCCAGGTCCAGTTTTCTTCCAGGCCCAGTTCAAGCCACTGGTATTGACCTTCAAAGCCCTATACAGTTTGGCCCAGTATACCTTTTATATATATATATATAATGGGCATCCAGTAAAGCTGATTGTCAGTAGATTCAGGATCAAAATGGACAACAGGAAATACTGCTTTACATCAGGTAATTAAAACATGGAATTTGCTACCAGAGAATGAAATGATGGCCACCAGGATAAACAGCTTTAAAGTAAAGCTGATTGTCAGTAGATTCAGGATCAAAACAGACAACAGGAAATACTGCTTTACACAGCAGGTGATTAAAACATGGAATTTGCTACCAGAGAATGTAATGTTGGCCACAGGGATAAACAGTTTTAAAGGTGGATTAGATAGGGCACAATCATATGCACCCATTTGCCACGGAAGGGAGACAATTCATCGACGGATCAAACGGGCATGATCACACCAGCATATCTGGGAAGCATCCCACAACCGTCGTCAAACCGTCGCAAGCCGTTTTGATCCAGCGGGAAATCAGTGTAAAAAGCTACTAGTGAAAGTTCAGTCTCAAATGGTTTGCTGCGGCCCAGAGCCAGACTTTCCCCATGTGATCACACCAGTGCAAACATGTGGCGTCGGGGATAAGGCTTTTTTTGTCCCCATCCCAGTATGCCCATCATCGGATGACCCCAAGGGTGCAGAGGCAATTCATCAATCCCATGTTTAAGCAAATAAGTGCATCGAAAACAGCTGGGAAAAAAACCCCAACTCACCCACGGTTGCGTGTGATCATGCAGTGGCAGTTTGCCCCCACAGGTCCATGGACCTGTGTGATCACGCAACTGCAGCGCAAATTGCTCCAGGGCAAATTTGCGTCAATTACTGTTTGGCTTATCTCGCTCATGTGGCCTCAACCATAGATTCATGGAGGATAAGTCTATCAATGGCTACTAGCCATGGTGACTGAGGGGAACCTCCACATTCAGAGGCACTAATCCTCTGAATCCAAGACCCAGGACCCAACATCAGGGGAAGGCCTCCACCTCTATGTCTTATTGTTGGCTGTCCAGAGGAACTGGTTGGTCACTTTGTGAGACAGGATGTTGGACTAGATGGATTATTGGTCTGATCCAGCAGGGCTGTTCTTATGTCCTTATGGGTGTATCTCTGCTTCTGTCTTCTGACTACTGATGACCCTGTGAATTATGACCTCCAAAATGGCTCATTATTAATAGTTTTGCTTGGGTCTTGCAAACTGAAGGCCATGGCTGCCTTTCTGGAGTCTGAACTCTAGCAAAGCCCAAATCAATATTTGAAGTAGATGTCACATGGGAATATCAGAGCTGAAAGAGAGAATGAATTAAAATAAATTAAAGTGTAAAACATTTTTAAGAAAGAAGGGTTCAAAAGGAGAAATGTACAAACATAAGAAGAGCCCTGCTGGATCAGATTAATTTGCTCAAGCCAGCATCCTGTTTCCCACCGTTGCCAGCCAGATGCTTTAAAAGCAACCAGAGGAATGCTGGCTCCAATGAGAAATCATGTTCAATATTCATGGCTAATTAGCCACTGCTTGACCTGCCCTCCATAAATTCATCCAATCCCCTTTTAAAGCCATCTAACTAGTGGTAATCGCTACATCCGGTGGCTACTAGTTCCTTAAATTAATTATGCATGTGTGAGGCAGCACTTCTTTCCATCTGTTCTGAATCTATTACTTGTAAATTTCATTGGTTCCCACCTAGTATTTTGGAAGAATGGAAAGAAGTTTTCTCTATCCACTTTATCTACTGTATGTAAAATTTATCAGTCCCTATCATGCCATCTCCACAATTATTAATTTTTTCTAAAGTTCCCATCCCTTTATCCTTTCCTTTCTAAGACGTTGTTCCAATCCCTTGATTGGTTTAATTGCCCTTTTCCATTTCTAGAGTACTTAAGAGATGAGGTAATGTCCTTGTTTAGATCTCCATGTTGGCCACATTTGAAATTGTGTTCTGTTTCTAACACAATTTCAAATGTAGCCAACATGGAGATCTAAACAAGGACATTACAGCACTGGCTGTTTTATTTTCAGTCTATTTCCTAATATTCTCAAGCACAGAATATGCTCTTCAACATTGCTGCACACTGAGATGCCATTTTCATTAAGATGTCTACTACAATGCCAATTATTTTCATTTTGGTGCTAGAAGAAAGACCTTTTACGATGTGTCTGTTGTTTTATTAGATATTACCTGAGTTTTTATTTAACTATAAATGTGATTTGATTGTAGCTCAACTGCTTCTGCTTATTTTACGTTTTGCTGTTTTTTACCTTGGTTGTAGCTTTATGCCACCTTGGAGGCTTTTAAAGCATAAAAACAGTTTATATGTTTTTAAATAAGGAAATAACTTGATTGCGAAAGTTGGCAATTTAGAACTCTAACTAGCAGTTACTTACACACAAAGACTGAACCTGTTCTGTGTGTTCAGGGTCTGTTAAGACAAAACAACAGACTTGGTATGATGTTGATTCACGTTGTCAGTCTCATTAATGCACTATTTCTTTTTAAAAAAATCAGAAATGGACTCATCACATTCTTATAAACATGAATAAACATGGCCTCTCCTTTATCATGTCTCAAGTGAGTTATCAAGACTCCTCAAAACCTAGAGTCCTTTAGAATCCATAAATTACAGAGAATCAGCAACAGGTCTGTTTACACCTTGGGCCTAAATTCATACATTTAGAAGAAATTCTCCTGGATTTCAATGGAATTCTTCTAGGTAATTTCCTTAGCATTATGGCATGTTCCATTTTCCAAGAAACGTTTTCCTGAACATTTCCTGTGGCAAATTAAAATACTCAGCTAAGCCTGTCTCCATCTCTGCCATTTATTTTTGCATCTTCACTGCCTTTAATCAATGCATTTTTTCACAATGAAGTAGGAAAAAGGACAGCAGAGATAAGAAAAAAGATATCTTCAGAAGACCTATATGCTTTTTGAGTTACTCAGGTATGTTCTGAAGCATCCACTGCCAAATACTGGTGGGTATCACCTGATTAAAACCACGTGTTCTAACTACTGTACAAAACCTGGAGGTTGTATATATGTCACAGCAGATTCTTCTTTCATTCTGTATTAAAAACAAGTTACTTTAACTGAATTTTTCCATGACAAGCAAACATAAAGGCCATGAAATTAAGGACTTTTAACATACTATACTTATATTTTGCTTCAAAATAAATATTTCCAGACTCACATCCAAAACAGACAGTTATATAATACACAACACATTAATTTTTGCTAAATCAAATCAGTCTCTACAGTGGACACAATATACCAGGGGTGGCCAACCTTGCTTAACATAAGAGCCACATAGAATAAACGTCAGATGTCTGAGAGCCGCAAGACAGGAACAAATATCACACAAACGTTTTTATTTTTAAAAATATGCACATTTGCTTTTTATTAACGTTAAATGGGACTGCCAAAAATAAAAACAAACAAGGAAAACCGGGTATTGATAATGATATTACTTGTTTGCTAATGATATTGAGAGAGAGAGAGAAAAAGAGAGAGATGGAAAGAAAGAATTAAAGAAGTGGAAAGAAAGAGAGAGAGAGAAACTAGGAAAGCAAATAGATGGGAGGGAAGATGGAAGGAAGGAAGGAAGGAAGGAAGGAAGGAAGGAAGGAAGGAAGGAAGGAAGGAAGGAAGGAAGGAAGGAAGGAAGAGAGAAAAAGCATGCCTCCCCTTTGTTTCCCCAGCTGCCCTGCCAGGAGCCGCACAATATGTGTGAAAGAGCCGCGTGTGGCTCCCGAGCCACAGGTTGGCCACCCCTGCAATATACTATGCTTTCTGTTATAAATTCTGCACAATCTCTTCTTAATAGTACTGTTATGCAAGCAAACCACTCAATTTTCCTGATTCCTAACATTCTGCTGAGGAATACAGGAGTTGACTTAGCCGACCACCTTTCATTTCAGCATGGATTTGGACTCTACAAAATTAGAGGGGATAATTACCCCATGGTCTAGTGATACTGGGTATACTGAGTGCGCAACATGCTCCATAAAATCATCATTGATTTATTATTCCATGTCAGAGCATTTCTTGAGATTGAAGAAAACAGAGGAAGCCCCCTTATGCACTGATTTTTGCAGGAAAGCAGAGCCTTGTTTTATATCCAGATTTTAAAATTTGCTATGTTTTAGGATCTGGATGTTATGGCTAGGTTTTACATTTCTGATGAGATACTTTTTTGTAATAATGTAATAATGGTAATTTGTCTTGCCTGTTGTTTAGCTTAATGTTTAGCCTGTTGTTTAGCCTGTTGTTAAGCTTAATGAATTTTGTATTAGCGTTCAGAGGGTCAGATCCAATGGTTTATTTCAGCCAAGTAATGATTATCATTAAAGTAAGGGGTTTTTTTCTATTGGAAGATTTCCCATTTGCTGCAGAACCATTGGTACAGAACCTACGTTTAAAAGCTAATAAACTATTGATAATTAGAGGTGGGGCTGAGCTAAAAGTTCTCTTTTTTGTATGAGAACATTTTTGGCACAATCAAAATGTGTGTATATGCACTCATGTATTGCCTTTGCAATATTTTCAGCTATGCCTATTTCAAAAATCTCTCACTTCTTTTAACCCATGGATTTTTAGGTTACCTTAAATGGTGCACATTGCTAATAACATTTGTAAAGTACTTACAGATAAACATTGAAAAGATTCTTTAGATACAGGATTCTTTGATGTTCATATCAGGGAGCTATAGCAAATTGCTCCGTACAGTTCATTTCTATGAATATTCTTTGTTTGGGTCATTGCTCACAAAATAGCACATCTGTACTGATTTCTTCTTAAGTCTCATAAAAATGAACCTGGCATTTGCACCTCATCCGCAAAAGCTAGATACTATACTTGGCAAGGTATGGTGACATCCAGGCTTGCTTTACCAGGTGCCATAAAACCTTAGCCAACAACCAACCCAACATGCATCACAAATACCTGGGTGGTAAAGAGATAGGGGTAGCTTTCTTCCACCTTTGCTCTTCCCCTGCTTCCTGGTACAGTTTAGTATTGGTAGGAGGAGAGTGAAAATGTCAGTTGTCTATTGGACTTCTGTGGCACTCATTAAGAGCATTGTTACCTGGAGTCCCAATTTTGAGTCCATTACCTGATATTGGGGACCTGGGAGAGAACAGGGATTTTGTTGACAACCACTACCCAACAGTCTTCATGGCCACTATGCAAACCATGGGACTGTCCCAGAACATCTAATCCCTATGCATATAGTAGGACATATGCTTGATTTGGTTTTCCATGAGGATGGATAGGTAGTCCAGAAATTTTCTACTTTGCCCTTATCTTGGAATGATCATTACCTGGTGACACTCAGAACCTCCACTAGAGTGGTGGGTTGTTTAGGATGGCCTGTCCCAGGAGGGTGATGAATTCAGAGGGCTTCCTGATGTCTCTTGAGGATTTTCCCGTTAGAAAAGTAGCCTATAGCATACCGAATTTGCTGCAAGGTGCTGGTGCTTACCTTTAAAGCTCTATATGGCCAGGGTCCAACATACTGAGGGACTGCCTTTCCCCACATATACCCCAGCAAGCACTTTGGTCCGAGTCACAACATCATCTTCAGGTCCCAGGCCCTAAGGAGGCCAGGCTTGCAAGAACCAGGGCCAGGGCCTTTTCGGTGGCGGCTCCTCTCTGGTGGAATGAGCTCCCGGAGGAGATCAGGGCCCTGCAGGATCTTATGCAGTTCCGCAGGGCCTGCAAGATGGAGCTCTTCCATCAGGCTTTCAATTAGGAGTTGCCACCACCTACCATCATTTACCATCTACTATCGCAAGCAACATCAGCGATGCAAGCTGGCCCTGAATGAAGCCTGGGCTGGGTGGAGAGCTGAACATGACCCTGAGGTTGACACCAAGGCATTAGTAGGAACGCCATCTGAATGTTTAGTACTAACACCATCGTGAGCACTTTATTTGTATGGTTATTTTAATCTCAATTTAATCTCATTTTAAACTGTTTTATTTGATTGGCACTGTGTGCTGTTTGTAAGCCGCCCTGAGTTCGTTCACGGGGAGGGCGGGGTAAAAATGTGAATAAATAAATAAATAAATAAAAGTTGGTATTCCTAACACAGCCTTGGTTTCTCTGTTAAATGTGGCAATGACCTGGATAATGGACATGATTGCTCCAGAGTGCCCTCTTCTCTCTCATGGAACCCAAAATGTCCCTTAGTTTACCAAGGAGCTTGGGAAATGAAACAGTGAATGCAACTGAACACAGAGCCAAAATTCCATTTGTGAACAAAGTGTCCAAGATGATAGTGATTATGCAGTTTCAGGCTTTCTTGGAGGAGACAGCTTCAGAGAGTTTAGACGGCCTGGAGGAGACCCATTTTAGTCCAGATTCATGCTGGGGTTTGGAGGATGGAAATGGGCTTGCTTGTCCTGGCTGATCATCTTTGCCAGGAATAACATTTTCCTGGACCTCTCAATGGAGTGAATTGTCATCAATATACATATGACAACCAGATCTATTTCCTCTCAATCTATGCACTGATCATTACATTGGGTTAGTGTAATGCAGTTTACATGGGGTTGGCTTTGAAAACAGTCCAGAAGTTTCAATTGATTAAAAAACGTGGCAGCCAAACTGTGATGGGATGTATGCAAAAAGATCTATACTGGCTTCCCATCAGTTTCAAGTGCTGGTGCCTTCAACTACTGCCTCCTGCCATACTGTCCAACTCATTAGTTAAAATTATCTTCACAGACCCTGATCACTGTGGCCCTACCAGCAGAGTTGAGAAGGGTGACAAACAAAGATAGGGCTTTTTCATTGGTGGCATCCTATCTCTGAAATGCCTTCAACCATGAGAATCACCTGGTGCCTTACTTTCATTTAGGTGCCAGGTCAAAGCATTTGTTTTTAACCCAAATTTTAACTGAGGAGTTTCATTTTTTTGAACTGTGTTTATGCTCCTAGTCTAAGGACTGTTTATGAATTTTAGTCCGTTGAGTTTTACATTGTTTTAATGGCTTGTTATTATGCTGTTGGTTTTGTGATTTGATTATATCATTTTTCTTTGTTAGCCACCTGGAGTACACCTCTGAAGAGGTGACATATACATTTCTTCAATAACACAATTACAATAAATGACATATAATTGTACCAGTTGGCCTATAATAGAGTGACATTGTAGGCCTTACACGATTAAAAATGAGATAAATGCCCCTGCTTTTATGCTTTCGTAGTCACATTTTTGAAAAAGATAATTACTAAACTTTAAATTATTTTTAAAATGTGATGATTACTGGTATGTCCCTGGGAGGGCGTTGTGCTTTGCTGAGGGCAATTTGCTGGTGATCCCTGGCCCTAAAGATATCCGGCTGTTTTCGACCAGAGCCAGGGGGGTTTCGGCTCTGGCTCTGACCTGGTGGAACTCCCTGCCAATTTCCATCAGGGCCCTGCAAGACCTAATGCAATTCCACAGGGCCTGTAAAGCAGAACTGTTCCACCAGGCTTTTGTTTGAGGACAGCAATGGTTTTTCATCATAGCTGGCACCCTCTTTTCTTCCATTCTGCCCATTTTGGGCCTCTTCCTTAACATGTCCATGAGATAGAACAGCCCAGAGTAGGTTTGGGACCAAATTATGGACGCCATATGGAGACTATTAAATTAGGATTAACTGATTGTTGATTTAATATGTAATTTTATTTTTTTTTACCTGTTGCAAATTGCCCAGAGCCTTGTGTACCCAGGGACTGGGCAATCCAGAAATTTAATGATGATGATGATAGATTCCAAATATTATTGGAAACTTCTCTTTGAAAATCAGAAGATTATGAATTCACTTTGCTAACAGAATACAAATTGTGGGTCCATACAGGACTGAATTTCTTTAATTGTATCTTTATGTAAATGAGTTTAAAATTAATGCCTTGATCATCTACAATCAGGCGTTACTTGAAGTACCCAATCAGTAAGGTGTGTGCAAATTCTTACAAGGTAATGTCTTTGCCATATGCATGCAAGCCATAATCTGGCCAAATAGCTATTTTAAAAGCTATCTGAGCTTGTCTGTCAGAATCTCATGTGCACTTCTAATGTGGGCTGGATGCACAGTTAAAATTCCTGGCTAAGAAAATACAGAACTGAAAAAGAATTCAGATCCGGGGGGGGAAAGTCATGGAAAATCCTGACAGCAGTCATTAGTAAACATAGCAAAATGTGATGTTTTGACCAAATAAGCTATGGATGTCAGTATCAGACAGCATACCATTGTCTTATCTGATGCATTTTTAGATGGTGGTTTGAGCACATGTATAGAAATGTTTTCCCTGAAATAAGTTTGCTGAAACCAATAAACTGGAAATACAGGGTAAAATAAGCTTCTAAGCCTGCCAACAAGCACTCCATACCCAGTAAAGAGTGATACTGGGAGCTTTACATTGAAAAGGGAAACAAGATTTTCCTTGAAGGGGTTGTTAGTGTCCCTATATTCCATAATAAGAATGTATAACTTCTTGCTTTTCCTACATTTCATGTCCTTAAAATAAAACAGCCTTGAGAGGCCAATTACCTCATGCATAACTTTTTCACCAACAATAAACCTGCATTCCAGTCCTTAATAAGTGAGTCTTTACAGCAGACAGGCAAGGAGGAAAGGAAAGTGCGTATTTCATTAAATATAACTTTTCTGTCCTGTGTCAGCCAATGTTTTCTTCTTTTATCCTGAGTTCCATTGTTGCTAAACTGAACAGTGTCTCAGGCTTTATTTAAAATGATGAAAAGGAACAGTGGGGAAAAAAACTCTTTTAAGTATTGAGCAGAAGGCGATCAATCCAAACAAACAGGCTTTTATTCAGTGACATTGTTCAGCTCAAAAGACAACTCTATGAGAGCAGCACTTTCATTTATACTGTTCCAACACATAACTTTCAACAATGTAACTATATACAAACAATACTATTGGACCCAAGCAGGCTCAGCGATTGGGTATCTAGATTGGTTTCAGGACCAATGGGAGTCTTTATTAATCAGCCAATAGGAATTGGAGCTTTAGGATACCAGAGCCCTTTCCAAGCTATTAGTGCTTCATATTCTAAACACAAACACAACACTCCTCCCCCCTAAGTTCAAACAACAAAGTCCCTTAGGTGTGGGGGCGGTCACCTGGTCTGCTGGAACTGGCATGGCAAGGGTGGACACGATGGAGAACGTCCTCTTAAATCTGGGGACTCCATAGGGGCCGGCATGAGTTGTGGCAGCAGACTCAAGGGGGAGCAGTCTGTAAAGTCCGGGAGCTCCAAGAGTTCCAGGGCATGACCCAGCTCCAGCAGGGGGCCTACCTCATTCCAAGCTGGCAGTGGCTCGGCAGACTGTTCCCTTGGGATGTCCCGGGTTAGAGTTGGCGGAGGGCTGCCCTCTGTCAGGAGAGTCTCCTGGGCGCCGGCATCTTGCTGTGCCAGGAGATCTCCCAGGCCGGCCTCAGGAACCAGGGTGCATTGCAAATGTTGTCCCAACGCAGGAACTGGGGAGTGTGGCAAGCGTTTCTCTGGCTTAGGAACTGGGGAGCATTGCAAGCATTGTTCTGGCTCAGGAACTGGAGAGCGTTGCAACCGATCCTCCGGTGCTGGCCACCGGCATCTCAGCTGGGCCAGAAGTCTGTGATGGACCTGTCCCATGTCGTCCCTCACCTCGTAAGATATAGGGCCCATTGAGCGCACAACAACTGCTGGAACCCAGTACAGACCTGCCCCATAGTTCCGGGCATACACCGCATCTCCTGGCGCAAAGGACCAAGTGGACCCTGTGGCGATAGGGTCACGGTGGACGTCTGGCACCAAGTCGGGGTGAAAGCAGCTCAAGCAGGTGGACAGCTGGCGGCCCATAAGCAGCTCCGCCGGCGACTTCCCAGTGGCAGTGTGCGGTGAGGAGTGCTGCTGCAACAAGAACCCAGCGAGCTTGGCTGGGAAATTCCTGTCACCCATCCTGCAGAGCGAGTCCTTGACTGTTCACACCATTCGCTCGGCCTGACCGTTCGTCTCAAGGTGGAAAGGAGCTGAGGTGATGTGCCAGACACCCCACTTGTCCAGGAAAATCTGGAACTCTGCAGAGGTGAATTGAGTTCCATTGTCGGACATGAGGAGGTCCGGCAGGCCGAAGGTGGCGAAGAGACGGTCTAGGCAGCGGGCAACAATGGCCAATATCAAGGAGGTGACAGGGATGATATCCAACCATTTAGAATACGCATCCACGATAATCAAGAGTGTCCGGCCCTGGAAGGGCCCAGCAAAGTCCACATGAATGCGGGACCACGGGCCCCTTGGCTTCTCCCATGGATGAACAGGAACCTCTGGAGCTGCTGGCCTCGACTCCTGGCATGGCTGACATGTCCGGACCCACCGCTCAATCTGCTGATCCATGCTGGGCCACCAAACATAGCTCCTAGCGATGGCCTTCATCTTAACGATGCCTGGGTGCCCTTCATGCAAGGCGTCCAGCACCCATGGCGAAGTGGGGGAGGGACGACGACTCTGTTTCCCCACAGCAGGCATCCCTTGTTTACCGACAGCTCAGAGGATCTCAATAGGAATGGCTGGAATTCAGCATCGAGTGTCCCCGACGGCCATCCCCTCCACACATGGTTGTAGACTCGGCTGAGCGTTCGATCCCAGCCGGTATGGAACACTATGTCGGCAACGGAGAGTGGAGGCTGCGGCAGCTCCTCTATCAGCAAAACTTCCTGGAGTGGGGCCTTGGGCAGTCCTAAAGACGGAAGCAGCAGACGGCTAAGGGCGTCAGCGTGCCCGATAGTCTTGCCGAGCCTGTGGAGGAGGCGGAAGGAGTAGGCAGATAGAAGAACTGCCCAGTGCATCATCCGGGGGGACAGAATCTGGGGGATTTGACGGTCAGCTGTGAAGATGCCAAGCAGTGGCTTGTGGTCGGTGATGATTTCAAATTCCTGCCCATAGATGAAATCATGAAATTTCTTCACTGCAGCGATGATTGCTAGTGCCTCTCGATCTATCTGGGCATAGTTTCTCTCAGCGGGGGATAATGTTCTGGAATAGAAAGCAATAGGGGCCTCCCGGCCACACAGCAACCGGTGACTGAGCACAGCCCCGATCCCATAAGGCGACGCATCACATGCTAGGACGAGGGGCTTCTTCTCATCATAGTGCATGAGGACAGCATCGGAGGCAAGGAGGGCTTTGACAGCCTGGAAGGAGGCATTTTCCCGGCAACCCCATGCCTATGGAGCTGACTTGTCCAGTAAATGATGGAGTGGTTCCGTAAGAGCTGCTTTGTTGGGCAACAAGGCATGATAAAAGTTCAATAGTCCTAAGAAGGACTGCAGCTCTTTCTTAGACTTCGGAGGGGGCGCGTTGCGGATTGCAGCAACCTTGTCCGGAGCAGGGTGGATGCCATCTGAGTCTAGGCAGTAACCCAGGAATTGAACGGTAGGGACGAAGACCTCGCATTTCTCCTTCTTCAGCCGAAGGCCAACATCCTGTAGCCGATGAAGGACCTCTCACACCCGAGTAGCCAGTTCAAAATCAGAGACCCTGGCAATTAAGACATCATCGAAATAGGGTACGACGCCAGGCAGACCCCGAAGAAGGTGCTCCATAAGTTCTTGAAAAATGCCGGGGGCAACGCTTACCCCGAACTGCAGCCGGTTTACTTTAAAAGCACCTCGGTGCATCACAATAGTCTGTGCTTTGGCTGTGGCTGCATCTACCGGCAACTGCTGATATGCCTGGCAGAGGTCGATCTTGGCGAACACCCGACCCCCAGAGACCAAGGCTAGAAGGTGGCTCATCACAGGAACCGGGTATGTGTGCGGCTGTAGGGCCCGGTTGATGGTGCACTTATAGTCAGTGCACAAACGGACAGAGCCATCGGGCTTGAGGGGAGTGATGATAGGCACTGGGAACTGCCTCGAGGATCCCTTGGGCCAACAGTTTATCAATCTGCTCGTCAATCTTGGGCTTGAAAGCGACGGAGCAGCATCTGGGCTTGAGGCGGATTGGTGGTACAGCAGGATCCAGGTTAAACAACACAGGTGGACCCTTGTAGCAGCCTAGCTCTGTCTTGAAAACCTCCAGAAACTCTGTCTCACAGTCCATAAAAGGCTGCGGCTCGACTTGGTTCATGCCAACAACGTCTATGCCCAAGGTGGCGAACCAGTCCAGCCCTATCAGGCTTGTGCGGCGACCCTCTACCACGAGCAGGTTCAGACGGCCGGAGAATTTCTTATATTTGACCTGGACTGTGGCGATGCAAACGACTGGAACTCGGTTCCTCTGGAAGTCGAACAGCTGTAGGGTGCATCTTTGAAGGCGGTGAGCAGCGAATCGTGGGCAGACTTGTTGGAAAGTGCTCCAAGAGATGATGGACAATGCTGACCCAGAATCTACCTCCATCTGGCACGCTCGACCTTCGATGAAGATGGTGGCTTTGATTTTCGGACATGGATGTAGCCCCTGGTGTATATATAGGTGGTTAGTGTAGTCCTTGGACACGCTTGCTTCATTGCTGTACCTTTGTCTTTGCCTGGACGGCCGAGATGACTTGGAATGATAAGATCGGCTGGGGGCATTCACAGACCCTTGGGTACACTGGAACTTGTCTGGAGCATCACGACCCTGAGACGAGTGACATACTTTGGCAAGGTGGCCCACTTTCCCACACACATGACAGATGGCATTACGGAACTGACAATCTCTACCCGCATGTGCACCACCGCAACCGGCACAGCCATTTCTTCACGAACTTTTTTGAGAGCGGCATGGGCTTTTGCAACAGCGGCGCAGCTTCTGATTGAAAACTCCATTGAAAACTCCATCATCGGACACATCGGACTGGTCATCCCGGGCGTCATCGGACTCAGCGGTACTGCCCTGGTGCACAGCGTCAGAGCAGCCTGGCGTGTGGCTTTAGGAACCCAATTGCAGTTCATGGAGGGATAGGTTGGCGGCTTCTACTCTCAGGGCCTCTTCGAGGGCCGATTCATATGTGAGAGTCTTTAGTAAGAGTTGGGCTCGCCTGATGCTCTCGTCTCTGAGGCCACAGAGCAGCCGGTCTAGGAGGATGGACTTCAAATCGGTGAAGTGACAGTCTCAAGCAGCCTGCCTCAGTGCGGTGAGGTACTCCGTGACAGACTCGCCCTGGTTCCGCTGATGGAACGCGCATCGATGGGCGGCAGCCGACATCTTCAGGGTGAAGTACTCAGTCAGCCGGGCCTTGATGATGCCGAGAGGGATCTCGAGTAACTTAGAGGGAGCAACTAAATCTCGAGCAATGTTGAATACAGCCTGGCCGCAGGTACTCAGAAAAGTGGTGCAGCAGACATCATCTCCGTCAATACGATTTGCTACGAGGTAGCATTCAAACCGATTGAGGTATGAATCCCAGTTCCCAGCCTTTGGGTCGCACAGTTCGATATGGTCCTTGGGTGCCATGCCCATAGTGATTTAGCTCTGGGTGCCCTTAGTGATTTCAGCTGGACAGGCAGAGTGATTTCAGCCATTCAGTTAGGACTGGGATCCCATCCTCATTGCCAGTTTTAAATATTGAGCAGGAGGTGATGAATCCAAACAAACAGGCTTTTATTCAGTGACATTGTTCAGCTCAAAAGACAGCTCTATGAGAGCAGCATTTTCATTTATACTGTTCCAACACAAAACTTTCAACAATGTAACTATATTCAAACAATACTATTGGACCCAAACAGGGCTCAGTGATTGGGTATCTAGATTGCCTTCAGGACCAATGGGAGTCTTTATTAATCAGCCAATAGGAATTGGAGCTTTAGGATACCAGAGCCCAGGGCTATTTTTGGGCAGGAATGCACTGGAACAGAGTTCCAGCTGGCTTCTGAGCTGGCCACACCTACAGCCTCCCTCCCAGGTTCCCCAGGCACCCTGCAAGCCATGGCGCACCTGGGGAAGCCAATCCTGGGAGGGAGCTGCGCTGTCAGGGGTGTGGCCTAATATACTAATGAGTTTCTGCTGTTGGGTGTGGCCTAAAATGCTAATGAGTTCTCGCTGGGCTTTTTCAACAAAAAAGCCCTGCCAGAGCCCTTTCCGAGCTATTACTGCTTCATATTCTAAACACAAACACAACAACCCCTAATGTCTCTTTCCACTTTTTTGTCTTTTCTTCTCCACCAAGAATACCTAGCCAGTACTTCAGCCAATAATTGGAACTCTTGGGGAAATATTTGTGAATGTTTAAATCTGATACTTGGCTAGAACTTTATTTTGGGATGAAATTTTCCAGTTTTAGTGTCATTTCTCAAGGCCTTAAATTCTTGTATGTTTCCTATGAGGCATCCAATATTAATCACTGTCAAAAACTGGCTAAATGGCCAGGAAGCCTTATCATCCAATCCACACTGTCATTATGTTAGTTTAATTAAAAGACCAATTAAATTTACATGCTGCCTCTCACCACCAGGCAGCCTTGAGATGGCTAACTATTAAAACATTAAAATCTCAGTTTAAAGCATAATACAACTAAAACTAAAAAGCAGGCTAGATAACAAACCCAACTATTTATTCTATTCCAGTGAGCTTACAGAGAAAGGCAAAAATCTAAGAGAAATCAGAGAAATCTAAAATCAGAGAAATCAGAGAAAATCAGAGAAATCTAAAAATCTACAATTTTGCCATAAAAAGTGTTGCATCCTACAGCAACCAAGTATTAATGGCCTTTCCAGACAATCAGTGTATAGTACAATAACGTGAGCCAGCATGATGTAGTGGTTAAAGTGTTGGACTAGGATCTGGGAAACCCAGGTATGAATCCCCAGTCTGCCATGGAAACTTCCTGGGTGCCCTTGGACTAGTCATGGATCTCAGTGTAACCTACCTCACAGAGTGGTTGTGAGAATAAAATGGAGGAGAGGAGAATGATATTATTCACAGGGCAGGGTGAATCTTTCCTCAGAGGAAAGAGGCTTTTTGTTAGAGGTAGATTTTTCTCATATTTAAACTGCAGAACTTTGTTGATGGGCAAAATTTTTTTTTCTCAACTAGGAATTTTTTGCCATTTTTAGGGCTCAATACAACCGTCTTTTCCAGTCAATCTTGCCAAATTTCCCAACTTAGTGCAGCCCATATTCGCTGTGGCTTTTGTACATGCAAGTCCCATGATCCCCAACATAGACCATTTTAGTGGTCAAGGGGGATTCTTTCCTTTTTCAGTGCCAGAAAATCTAGGTGGATGCAACCCGTTGTGCTGTATGGAATATGACTGTGGAAGAGCCATCTTTGCTGTCTGGATTGTGACCTCACTACTGCTGCATAACTTGGTGGGTACCTGATACATTTTGCGATTTCTTTCCAAGATTCATTTATTCATGGGCCTGAGGCCTGCTGTCAGAGGTCAAATTAAAGGTACAAATTAAATTTTGACACTTGCTGGGTTATGAATACCTTGTTAGCTGGGGCTTGAGACCTGAATGATTATTCTATGGTGCAACTTTTACACAGTCCCAGTCATTTTAATGAGACTTGTTCAGAAACAAAGCTTTAAGAGGACTTTAACTGATCATGTAATTAATCCAGTCTCTTTGATAAGTACATAAAAAGAGCCCTGCTGGATCTGACCAGTGGTTAGTTGATCTAGTCAGCATCCTGTTTCATATAGTGGCCAAACAGCTGCCCTGGAGGCCAACAGGCAAGGCATGGATGCCAAGGCCTTTTTCTGATGCCCCCTAACATCGTATGCATGAGTATACTGCCTTTGAATATGGAGTTCCCTTGGCAGGGAGCTTTTGGATAAATACTCAAATGCCACTCCTGTTAAACATGTATGTGAAATCTCTGTACAAATTACAATTTTAATTGGAGATCAGGGCTGGCTCACAAATACTTATTTTCTCCAGCTGAGTCTTCGTAAATGTGACATTGCATGGGAAAATATGAATGTGTGTGCATGTTTTAAGGGTCTGGTGCAGCTTGCGTCTAAGATGCCCTGCTCCACCCTGGGGTTTTTCTAAGGATGCCCTGCTCCATCATAAAAAGAAGCCTTGAGACACCTCAAAGATTAATACCATTAAAAATAAAATTTTATTTCTGCATAAATTTTCATTGATCGGAGTCCACTCCTGTAATATAGTATGCTCTGTGTAGCAACCAGCCTGCCATGTGCTCCCAGGTAATGGCGCCCGCCGCATGGCCAGAGCATATGGTCAGGCAGAGAGGGGAGCTTGAATCTGGAGGAACAATAGACATCCGGATTGAAAGCCTCCACCAATGTGGGACCTAGGTTCTCCCTGAGGAGCCAATGCAATCAAAGGCTCCTCCAGGGAACCTATGACAAACATGCGCATATGTTAAGCCCCTATCAGGTCTTTTGGGTGCAGCCGGAGGTGTGGCTCCGGCCAGCATATAATGAGGGCCCTGGAGCCCTGGAAGCATGCTTGTTCTGACCATCTACTGGGCATGCTGAATCACTCAATAAAGGCTTCATGATTTCACCATTCCTGGTCTCCTGAGTCCAGTACTCTTCAACTCCCATAAAAGCTTATACTAAAATAAAAATAATTAGACTTTAAGGTACTACAAATATTTTATTTATTGTTGCTGCAACAGACTAACATGGCTCCCATTCCAGAATTACTGTTCCATTAAACTACTTTACTGTTCTTTGGAACTAGCAAGCTGCCTGCACTGCACAGACACTGTTTCTGCCTTCTCTTCATTCTCCTAGCTAATTGTATGCTGCACTTTTCCTGTTACTTTACATACACCCCCCCTTTTCCCCAAAACCCCACAAAGGTGTGGATGTTGAAGAGCATGAGGATTTTTTCTCCTGCAGAAAGGATGTCTTCTTCTCCCCTCCCCTCCCCTCCCCTCCCCTCCCGTGTTAACTGGGTAACATGGAAACTGTGTTTTGAGGTGTTAGTGGATTGAATTCTGAGATCTATGAGAACTAGGCATACCATGAATGATCCTTTGCATAAACACTGTCATTTATGCCTTTATAGGCAGTTTTGTCTAGTGGTTAGCCTTGGACGTGGAGATTTCTCTCCATGGAAACTTTCTGGGTGACCTTGGATCAATCATACAATCTCAGCTTAGCCTACCTCACAGGGTCATTGTGACAATAAAATGGAGGCAAGGAGAATGATGTAAGCTGATTTGGGTGCCCATTGTAGAGAAAGGCATTGTGAAGAAAGGCAGGCAGTAAATAAATACATGTATCACCAGTAAGCCAAACTGCTTTAATGTGCTGTATGTGGTCTTCCAATGGTGGCCTGCTTACTTAAATGCACCAGAAAAATGTTGATTTTAAACAACTGAGCATACTCAATCAGCACATACAAATTAATAGTTCCCTTACTGTTCCTTTTAAGTAAACTCAAAGAGAAACTGTGGCAAATTTGTCTTTTTTGAGGCCCCTGTGTGAAAAACCTACATTGGATTTGAAGCTCTCAAAATGCCAATGCCAAGATTTCATAAACCTCAGCAAGTAATTTGGTAAACCAAACTCAAATACTCGAATAACAAAAACAGTGAAACTGGGTCAGTTTTGACGTATGGTCTTTTTCATTACTTCTGTCCCACAGACATCAACACAGAGAAAGATTGGCCCCCATCCCAGAGTCCTTTGCAAGCAGCAGAAAACTGCAGGCTTGCTGCAGTGTGCAAGCATCTCCCACCCCGTCCTCTTGATGTTTCCAGTTGTCAACTTTCACTGTGCTGAAAGGAGACAGTAACCTTCTGAGTGATGAAAGTCAACTGTTATTTATTGTGCCATGAAGGAACTATGTACAGATCCCTGTAATTCCTCCCCACAGAGAGAGAGAGAGAGGAATGGCCTGCCTGAGGAGGTTAGGAAGGCTCCCACACTTCCATCATTTCATGAAATATGTAATATAGAATTGTTCAGGAGGGCATTTTTTTTAGAGGTAATATGACTGGATCATAATGGAATGGTTCAGGAATGTGTTTTTATAAAGGAAATGGGACAGTGGATTATACCACTATGTATAGTAAATATCATCTGTTGATGTATCATCCTGCTCTCACAGCATTGTTTTCTACTTATGTAATACCATTTCTGCACTGTTTAACATGTCATGTCTAATACTTGATGCTTTCTGTCAGATTTCTGTAATCCTAATCCTATTACAATGTTTATTAGATGTCTCATTCTATTGATTGCATTGCTGTGTAATCTGCCTTGAGTCTCAGTGACAAAGGCAGATTATAAATAAAATAAATAAATTCTGTATACGAGACTTCCATCTTGGGTTGATAGTCACGTTTCTACATGGAGATTATCCTGTCTAGATCAGGACCAAAAAACCCGCCCACGTCTTCTGTTCTCCTGATGAAATAAATAATAGGAATGTCAAGATGAACATCTTTACATACTGATTTGTTTGATTGTGTGTGTGTGTGTGTGTGTGTGTGTGTGTGTGTGTGTGTGTGTGTGTGTGTGTTTGTACGAACTGGCACTTTCAGCGTATTTCAGTAGTTTAATTTTTCAGCGTATTTCTAGTAGCTCTAGAATGAATGACCAAATAACATTGATTTTATCATCTTTCAAGGAATATGAGCTCGTTCTCTCCACTTGTTAATCCAGTCATACCACTATGTTATTAGACAATATTTAAACCAGATGCAGCCTGCCATTTTTTTTCATTCCATTGCCTTACTAAAATAGTTGCTTTCAATAAGAATTGTTGCATCAGTATGTTTAAAGATCAAATGTCACCCAACTGCAGTGTGTAACACAAGCTCTCAGGTTACTCTGGGCATCACTGAACAGTCTCTTAAGTCTGGATTTTGAAGGAAGGGTACAATTATACATGTTTTATTTTCCTTAAATAATGCTTTTCCTTAAAAATGCTGAATAAAATCACTAGTTAAATAGAATACAAGTACCAAAAATACATTTTTTTTGTCCTATGAAATACCTAAACTCTGTCTTTTGGGGTTTATGTTCACCTGAAAATAAAAATGTATGATTTGATGGCCTAGTTCAGATGAATCAAAATTGTCCACCTAGAACACTGTTTTGGACACAGCCTCTCAGAGCAAGTGACAATTCCACCAGTATTTCATGGGAACAAGGCAACCCACTTTTAAAATTTGCCATGCATGCATGAATTGTGCCAGAAGCAGACTCTGTCAGCTTGGTGACACTGTGATGAATATAACCAAAAAGCAGGGGACAGTTACAGTCTTGACTAAAAAGACCATGGGAGATGCTTCTGCAGATCAAAATCAGGGTTTGCCTGGTATCTCCATTAAACAGCAAGACACATCAAAATACAAAATACTCAAAATACAGACAAAAACAATTGACTCTTAGCAGTGAAAGCAATTGATTTACGGGGGAACCTACAAAAGCCCCAATAAAGTATTTCATCATATGCAAGACTAGTTTTTTTCCCATGGGATACCATAAAAGGAGGGTATGTTACAAATTAGTTAGTTTTTGTATCTATAGCACTTTTAAAATACAAGTCATCTTTCTTGCAAGTAAATAAGGTAGTTTTTCAGCACATGCCCCCATTTGCCCAGACTCAGCAGCCAAGAAGGGCTATAATCCATCTCTCATTCTTTGTTTCCTTTCTTTCCCCATCCTACCTCAAAGGATCTTGAGGAAGCACACTGGACTCCCTCCTCCACTGCACCATCCCCACCAACAACAACAACCCTGTGAGGTGTGCCAGGCTGAGTGACCAGCTCTGAGTGAACCAGACAACAGGGTCCTGGCTCAGGAGAAGGGGGGTTCTGAACTGGCTCTCTCAGATGATGAATCAAAATGCAAGCTTTATTTCAAACATCATTCAGCTCTGGGACAGCTCTAGCAAGAGCGGCAGTCAACTTATAGTGTTTCAACAAGTAACTATATACATTGTAACTATTTACATGCCATCTCATTTACATGCCTAAGCAGGGCTCTGTGATTGGTTCCCTGGATTGGCTTCAGGACCAATAAGGAGTCTTTATTTGGCAGCCAATAGGAATGAGGGAGTTAGGATACCAGAGCCCTGACAATGCAATGCATCCTAATGTACAAAGACATAACACTTAGGTCAAAGGTTTTATCCATCAGCTTGATATGCACTGCAATTGATTCTTTATGAACCTAATTTTAAATGTCTGATACTTGGACTGTCTCTTTTAATTTAATTTTGTTTTATTTATGTGTACCCCCTAATAAATGTCTATATTTTCCATTATAATTATTCTATTGCAAAGAAGATTCAACTCTATTTACAGCTGAATAAAAGTTCAGAGACCTCACCAGCGATTCACTACGATGCCTTAAAATTCACACTTAGGGGCTATCTGATCTCACAAGCCTCACATAGGAAAAAACAAAAGATTCTTGATAATATAGGGTCTCTAAAAAAAAGAATTTGAACGCAAAAATAGTACTAAAATTTATTTTAAAAATCCAAGCAGAAAAAAAAAAACTTCTTGAAGCTATGGAAATAAATCAGATTTGGAAACAATTTATTTTTACAAAACAACTATATTGGCAACACTTCCCAAAATCAGCTAAACTACTTTCCTGGAAAGTAAGAGAAGAAACCCCCCCACAGATTATACATCAATTAAACAATTAAAAAAACAGGTCTTATCTATTCCCCTAAAGTGATGGCCAATGAATTTGCTATATACTGTAAAAATCTTTACTCTTCTACAAATCTTGCAAGTCAGGTGATTGAGGAGTATAGGGGCTGAAATGCGTATGTTCTATTGGTCATAAGATATACCCATCAATTGTATATGTAAAACTATCAGCTCTGTCGATTGAGGAGTATATACAGGCTCTACCTAACCTCCCTGCACTATCTAATGAAGACAGGTTGGCTCTGGACTCCCCTATTACAACTATGGATGTCTCTGAAGTCATAATAAAATTGAAACTGAACTCTGCTCCTGGATTGGATGGTTTTTATTCTAATTTTTACAAAGCATTTAGTTCACTACTATGCGTCCCATTAGCTGCTATTTACAATCAAATTTTAATCTCAGGGGAAATTCCTCCCTCATGGAAATCGGCAGCCATAGTTCCTATCCTTAAACTGGATAAGGAGAGCACTGACCCAGCAGGATATTGTCCAATAGCTCTGTTAAATACAGACTATAAAATATTTACATCTATCTTGGCTGAACAGCTTAAAAAATTATTATCAAATTGATAGACTCTGACCAGACAGAATTTATGCTGGGTAGGCTGCTGGCAGATAAAAGAGCATATATTTTCAATGCAAACCCTCAGTTGTATAAAGACCACCTACATCTTGCCACCCACATTTTCCAAAAGTATTTTTTGAAGGATTTTTGTTTGCTTTTTGTAAGACTACAAGCATACCAGTATATATAAGATGCCCAAACTGGAATGATGGTGATGAAAGCAGACTTCTGAGTTGTTCAAAATCAAGAAGAGGTTTTTCCTTCTAAATAGTGAAAAGGGCAAAACTTCAAAACATATTTGGTCATTGCCTATTCAACACTTGCAACATTTGCACAGATGGCTGAATCTCATGGGCTTTGCACAAAGGCCAGTGATGCTCTTCATTCAACTGTTAAATATCCCCATTGCACTAAAGAGACACCCACATTGGAAAGGGAGACTGAATCAATCCAGATAGTTGACCTCATGACTTTTGATATGCTCTTGAGAAGTCTTGGACTGAAATGTAAAAGCTTTTTATAGCTGTTGTTAGTCTTGAGAGTTGCATAGGGTTTTTTTCTGATTCGAGTGGCCTGAACACATCCCTAACCCCAAAACACTCATCTGTAACTCTCAAAACTTGCCTGACTTTTTTCAGTGCCTGGATTGACATTTGGCCGAGATATCAAAAAGTCAGATGAGTAAAATACTAACCAGGTGACAATACAGGTTGTATTGTCTTTTGAAGATGGTATTTTTAAAAATGTTATTCATTCATTCATTCATTCATTTGTGTAACCATTCTGATGGGAAATTATTCAAAGCAACTTACACTAAACACTAAAAATAATAAATCCTCAACAATACTTTAACAATGCCCTGTCTTTGACCTGGTTGCTATCTATATCTTTCCTATTATATAAAGCTGTTTTAAAATTCCAAGGGGCAAGATTCCATGGGGTGCCAAAATCAGAAGGCTGGATGGACTGCCACTCAAAAGGGGGACCATGGCCGCTGGCTGCATTCTCTCCCTGCTTTGCCTCAGTCCCGCCCACAGAGCCACCGACCAGCGTCCCGGCCTCAGTCTGGAGGGAGCCAGGGAAGGGGAAGGATCCAATCTTCTCCTCCCACTGCCAGATGGGTCTAACTGTCCCCTCAGTGGCTTGCTTCTGTCAGTGAAAAGACAATGGACTTTAACCATAACCCTCCTCTTCCACACACTGCCAGTGTGCCCAGAATAAACTGTCAGAATAAACTGTCAGAAACAGGGGGCATTTCACACAGCACCCCGTAGCGCTTCAGGACCGGTACAAAGAACAGAAGAACGCTTGGGAGGAGGTTTCAAGGTAAACCAGCTCAGGAACACTTCCCCAACGGGAGAGGCACGTTTCTGTGTGAAAGGGCCAATATGTTCCATTAGGGAACCAGCACTAATACAGTCAGTGCCCGTTGCTAGGCAACAGAGCTTGCTTCTCTGAAAGCTCCTTTCCACACCTATGTTGGCCTCCGGGAGAAAACTCATTGGGGCCAGCTGAACAGAATGCCATAGAGGCCACCCTCCAAAGCAGTCATTTTGTCCAAAGGAGGGGGGAAGATCTGTTGTCTGGAGTTCAATTGTAATACCTGGTGATCTTCAGGCTCCACCTGGAGGTTGGGTACCCTAGGCGTAGCAGTAAGTGCTTCAGGGCAGGATCTGTGAGGCCCAGGTTCCTGCTGAGTGGGTCATTTGGGGCCAGTCACAGACTTTAAGCCTAACCTACTTCACAGGGTGTTGTGCAAGTCAAAAGGGGGAGAGGAGAATGATGTCAGCTGCTTCGGTCCCCATTGCAGAGAAAGACTACTTTTCCACCAGGAGAAGTATGGTTGCCAATCTCCAGGCAAGGGCTGGAGATCACTCAGAATTACAAGTGCACTCCAGATGGCAGAGATCAGTTCCCCTGGAGAAAATGGTGGACTCTGTGTCCTTATACCCTGCTGAGATGAACCCCTCATGACAGCCAATGTGACATAGCAGTCAGGGCTTCAGAGCACAGTGGAGGCTGGGGGGAAGATGGAAACTTGAAGAGTGAGGTTGATCTTTGCTGGAAAGGAGATAGGGTTGCCAACTCCAGGTGGAAAATTCCTGAAGATTTGAGAGATGGAGCCTGGAGACGGTGAGATTTGAGGAGGAGTGGGACCTCAGACAGGTACAATGCCATAGACTTCACCCTCCAAGCTAGCAAGTCCCTAATGGGGAACCATTGTTGCCAATCTCCAGGTGGGGGCTGGAGATCACTCAGAATTGCAACTGTTCTCTAGGGGGGGGAGGAGATAGTAAGCTGAAGCCAGGGGGCAGATAATGATACATTGACAGTTGGCTGCGAGGTAGGGTTGCCATCTCCAGGTTGGGAAATTACTGGAGATTTGAGGGGTGGACACTGGAGAGGGTGAGGTTTCAGCAGGGGTGGGACCTCAGACAGGTTCAATGCCATAGACTCCACCCTTCAAACCACCCATTCCCTCATGGGGATTATTGTTGCCAATCTCCAGGGGAGGGATGGGGATCACGCTGAATTACAACTGCTCTTCAGGTGGTAGAGATCTTCCCCTGGAGAAAATGGTGGACTCTGTGTCTTTATACCCTGCTGAGATCACCACAGCAAATTGATACTGAGTGCCCAAGGCCGGGGCACTCTCCCAGAGCTTCTTTCTAGAGCCCATTGTATTTATTTCCACAATGGGCCTTATTCCTATTTTTAATATACTACTGACTTTACAAATTCCTGTTTTATTACTAAGAATTTTATTTGTCATGTTTATCATGTTTATTTTATTTATTATTTATATTATTTTTTGTTTTACTTTTTTGTTAGACACATTGGGCAAGATTTCTTAAACAACAGTCTAAATAAATAAATAAGCAAACAAGCAGAATATGGGGAAGGAGTTATTATTGGCAGGTAGAAATAGCAAAAGGTTAGTCTTTGTATTAAACACAGAGTTCTTGGAACAATGTCAAAGACTGGAACACAAGTGGCATATAAAGATGTGTGGTACAGACAGTCGCCAGTGTTTTCCTCATTTGGTGCAGAAGTTTGCAGTGCTGGAAGTGTGGGATAGACTGATGATTCTGTTGGTGGACTAATGCTTTGTTCCATACACTTCTTGGCTGAACTTGCTGAACTGATATTAATCCTTATGGATTCTGAGCAGTCACTGTTCTGAGTTTCTTCCATTTGTATACTTTATGTGTCCCTAAATAGTTAACCAATCACAGATAATAGCTGCCTACCACATGTAGCAGTACATACACTATTGGGATGGTTGAAATAACACAGTTGTCATGGTCTGCTGATATCTTCTCTCTGTGGCATATATTCACTAACATTTAGACCTTTTTTCAAGTATTATTATGTTTTTATTCCACCCTTCCTTCCAGAAGTTCATTGTAGCATGCACATCTCCTGGCTTTCCTCACAAGAGCGTTACAATATAGTTTAGGCTTAGGAAGAACGTCCAACCAAGGCCATCAAGCAAACTTTGTGAATTAATGGAAATTTAAATTTGGGTAAGAATACAAGAAGAGCCCTACTGGACCATTCCAGTGCTTCATCTAGTCCAGCACCAAACACTGGGCAGCCACTTGCCCCAGAGAGCTAACAAATAGGACATAGAGCCAAGATTGTTCCCTGACATTGTCTCCTAGCACTGGTATTGAGAGGTCAACTGCCTCTGCATATGGAAATTTAAGCACCTTGGCTAGTAACCAGTAATGGACCTATCCTCCATGTTTCTCCCCAATCCAAGCCCCCACACTCTAACCACTGTACCACACTGGCCTTCAAGTCCATGGTTCTCTTGTGGGATAACAGACAGACTACTTCTGTTGTCTTGAGCCTACTTCAGCAAGGAGGGCCAGGTATAAATTTGAATAAATAAATAAACACATCTCAGGCATTCATTTCATCTTCTCTATCAGTGCAGAAAGAAGACATTTTTACCTCAGGCAATATTATTTTGCACCAAAGCTAATCAACAGTAGTAAAAAGTTTTTTTTAAAAAAGTTACACTCTCGCAATAGCAATTGGGAAGAAATCACAGAAGGATCATAGCTCAATAGTGGAGCATGTGCTTTGCATGTAGAGACCCCCAGGTTCACAATTAGTGGCATCTCCAGTTAAAAACTCTTTAGTGGAAGGAGACAGAACTGGCTTTGTTGTTTTTTTTGTTGTTGTTGTTAGGATGTTAGAGAAACCATCAGAACAGGCAATACTGTGCTAGATGGACCAGTGGCTTGACTCAGTATGTACCTTGATGTGGTCTTCAAAGTGCCTTCCCATAGAGTGGTGTGAGTAGTGAGCAGTTTGTGAACCTGAGTTGTCACCACCTCATGCCTAAAGTGATGCGTTTATCCACTATAAATGGACATAAATGGGCATGTTCATTTTGAGAGCCAGAACTCCTAAGAGAGATATGATTCAAAGTAGTGTGGGCAACTGGCCAAAAAAGAGACAGCCAGTCCTACTCTTAGGCCTGATACACAGCAATTAACGAGTGAAACATCATACCTCTTATGAAGGGGACAACAATCAATATCACCACCATATCCTAGTTACAGATCAAATGGCAAAGTACGAGGTGAAGATAAATGTAACAAAGCATACCAGAATTCAAGAACAAAAGCTATTTAATACCTTTTATTAAGACCGAGACAAATAATACAAACAGTGTGCAAGCTTTTAACTTGTCCAGAATGCTTTGTTATTCTGGATATTAGTATGTAGTGAGGAGACCAAATATTTCAGACCCTGATTTTATGGCCTCTTGTCTGCATCCTGTGTACAGGCTGTCAAGCAGCTTAGAATAGAAAATGGTGCTGTGTGGAACTGGTATCAAGTTGCATCTTTGGTCTTCTTGGAAGAATGGAGAGAGAATGGTGGTATCCATTTACATGTACAAAAACCAGAGCTGTCAACCAGTGCTTGGAATTGGGGGGCAAGGATGTCTAAGGCAAAGTGGGACTTCCTAGTACATTCATTTTAGATATTGTGCCTAGAAGTCAAGTGATGGGTACTTTGCAAACTTGCTCCCTTTCCCCAACCTCATATTCCATGACCTGTATGGCAGGCATAAAATTAACTGTGAGAAATTTATCATTGCTGAAAAATTGCACCCATTGAATTTCTGACAGCCATGCAGCTATTCGAGGCACCGGACCCCTTTCAGCAACTGGGGGGGCTTAACAGACAGCATGTTAGAACCCTAAGTCAGGTCTTGAAGAGCTAAAATTCTCCCCACAATAGAATTTTCATAGTAGCCCTTCTCAGATGTTGTAGTCACACATACCAGGAGTCTACTATGTTTAGATCCGCCCTATAGCATCGTTGCCATGTTGTGTGAACAAGGGTAGTATGGGTAGTATACATGAGTATGAATGCTGAAAAATTCAGTTGTCAATTCAATCAGATACATGCATGGTAAATATGTGCATGGCCCCTGTTCACATAATATGGCAACTGCATACATCAGGAAGATCTAAGTGTAGTTGGAAGGTTCCTGGTATGCTTGATTAGAATGTATGAAAAGGGCTAGTGCTTCTTTCTGTTCAAAGGAAGGAGATGGCACCGTGCCTTCTGTGAACTCCATTTAGTCAAACTGTGCCCTCCCTTCCTACAGTGTAATATCTGGCCATGCATGCTATTGGATCTGTTTCTCATAATAATTTTCAATATGCTCCTCAGTAAAATAAAAAATAAAAATGAGAGTGAGCTGCAACAGACTATAATGTAACCACAGAGAATGTAAGCAGTGGGGGGAGGGGATCCTGCTTTGCAGATATCAAATGTTTACACCACAACAGCTGCCACTGGAGCATCAACACATCAGGAAATTTCCCCTATGGCTAGCCCACACAATATTGAAGAACCCAGGAAAACTGATCTGCAGTACTAATCTGTGCATTTCAAAAACCGCTTTTCAAAAACAGATGGCTTGATTTCCAAGGTTTCTGCAGGGTGTGTTGCCCTTCTCCTCCTACAGGTATGCTTTCCGTTAGGAACTGGATGATGACTGATACTTTTTCCTTGGATATTCTGCCAGATCTCATCATATCCTTTCTATATAGCAAGAATATTAGAAATCCAGATAAAAGTAGAATGGGTGAGGGAGAGATGGATTGTTTGTAGAGGGAATTATTAAAACATGAATCTTGGAGCTAGTGTCCCAAATGTGTATGTTTCTTAAAGCAAAAACCCTAAGAACAGCTTTGCTAGATCAAAGTAAAGATTAATTTAGTCCCAGTGCTGCCCCTACTAATAGCCATAACGATGCTCCTGGAAAATACTGAAAGCCATGATATTGTATTCTGTTGCTCGTCCATAGTACCTGATAACCAAAGGCATGTTTCCTGTAAATGTGAAGATTCCACTTAATTGTTGGCAGGGGTCATTTCGAGCAGGAGCTCAGGGGAGCGCAGCTCCAGGAGTTGGTGACAGCCTGCTTGTGTCATGGCTGTTGGGGGGATGCCTGCTTGTGTCATGGCAGCAGCAAAATGACCCAGTTCCCTGGAAAGGTCCTTGTTCCTCCAACCAGCCTTCTGAGGGGTTCAGCCACCACTAAAGCTATCCTCCCAGAATAGTGGTATTTCTGAGGCTTGGATTAGTAGCTGTCCCCTCTCTGCCAGCTCGCTCTTTCTTCCTTCCTCCCTCTACCCCCCCTTTTCTTTCTTTCTTTCTTTCTTTCTTTCTTTCTTTCTTTCTTTCTTTCTTTCTTTCTTTCTTTCTTCCTTTCTTCCTTCCTTCCTTCCTTCCTTCCTTCCTTCCTTCCTTCCTTCCTTCCTTCCTTTCCTTCTGGCATACTTCCGGTGATGTCAGGTGGTGTAGCATATGCAAATAAGTTATGCTAATGAGCTCCTGCACCTCTTTTTCTACAAAATGACCCCTGATTGTTGGGTCTATACACGTGAAAAGGCATGGCTCACAGGGTGATCACCAGTCTTTGTTGACAGAGGCTCTGTTCCTTAAACAGCATTCCCAGACAAAAAACTTTTTCCCAGGGATGGGGGATTTCCTTAGTACTCAGCACAGTCAGATTCAGTAATCTTCCTGTCCCCAGAAAATGGGAAGGAATGGAACCAATAGAAGGAATGAGTTATCTCCAGTAAAGTATTTGCTTTGAGGGGACTATGTGTGACAGGTTTAGTGATGAATATATGGACAAGTCACAGCACTGGGTTAAGCCCTAACAGAAAGTCAATATATACTGTTTATCCATCACTAAAATCGCCAGGGTTGGAAATATAGAGACGTTAATTAGTGCAGTGGCATTCTTTGTAGCTTGCTCTTCACTATGTTTACATAGAAGTCGATCCCAGGGCTACTGAAAGTGGGAGACTGGGGGGGGGACAAAATTCCTGGGGCCCAAGTCAGCTGGAGGGCTCGTGAAGCCAGTGTCCTGCCGCATCCAGCTGAATGTCTTTCCATTTATTTTATTTTAATGCAGTTCTGGCTGCAACCACTAGGGGCACAGGGAAGTCTGAGCATAAAGGCACTATTAGCTAGACTGGCATTTCTGCAAAACTGAAGCAAACTTGCCTTACACATCACGCTAAGCCCATCAATCAAGCCAGCATTGGAGTAAGACAAGCCAGCATGGCTGATGGTTGCTATGGTGATTGCCAGACTGCAGACTGCTAAGAAAGTCTTTGTCTCCAGCAGTCTATCCTTTCCCTCTTCCTTTCCTTTCACTCAGCTCTATAGTTCTGCCTGCCCAGATACATCTTGAAAAGCAGTAATTAGCAGGGGTCCCTTGGAGCAGGAGAGCACAGGAGCGCAGCTCCGGGAGTGAGGAGCCCGGGGGGGCACATGACCAAGCCCCATCCCCTCCTCGGCTTCCCCGAGCAGTGCAGAGGTGCAGCGCCCCGGGGAAAGCCCTGCTATGGTCTTTATTGTTTTTAATGTTTTGTTTTAATATTGATAATTTTATCATTGTTCCTTTTATGACTGTGTGCTGCTTTTCCAGAGACTTGCTCAAGGTGGCATATAAATGTTCTAAGTATACCATTTTTTATCTGGGCACATGGCACATAAGTACTGGAGAAATTTCACCAACCCTTCAGCAGCTTCCACCTTATCAGTTTGGTGCAGTGGTCAGGAGTTGGACTCTAATCTGGGAGAACCAGGTTTGATTCCCCACTCCTCCACATGCAGCTGCTGGTGTGATCTTGGGCCAGTCACAAGTTCTTAGAGGTGTTCTCTCATGAGCAGTTCTCAAAAGACCTCTCTCAGCCCCACCTACCTCACAGGGTGTCTTGTTGTGGGGAGGGGAAGGGGAAGGGATGGGTGGTGCACATGTCCTGGGTATATCAAGTCTACTTGAAACTTGGTGGTTTCAAGGGAGCAGGAAGAGAATGAGGGTGTGTTCTTTACGCTTATTTTTATTGCACAAAGTATTGGATGGGGAAGGGAATGGAGGAAGAGCAGGTCAGTTTCACTCACCTGTGGAGTGGAGCCTGAGGGGTGGGTGTTGCCTTCTGACACACTTCTGGTATGTTAGGGGGTGTGGCATATGCAAATGAGTTATGCTAATGAGCTCCTGCACCTCTTTTTCTACGAAATGACCCCTGGTAATTAGTGTGTTGAAGCAAGAAAAAAAACAACCTTTCCCTCTCTTTTCCTTAATTTCTCTCCCGCTTTTCCACAATTTTCTCGTTCATTTCTCTCCCTCCACCTAATTTTCCCATGTGTCCCCCTCTTTATTTTCAAGTCTTGGTCTCAACTCCTTCTAATCTCTATCCTGATCATCAACTTAGATTGCACTTAATAGTAGTATAGTAGCAAACATTTGCTAACATTATGAACAGAAGAGGTGTTAATATTTTCCCATAACCTAACAAAATAGTAAAAAGATGCTTCCCCTCTCCTCCACCCTTTACATGCATAGTAATGGAACATTAATCTGTTTTAGTGGTTATACATGTAGAACAGAAGTTAGAGCTCCCAGTTCAGACAGAGTTGTTATGATTATTATTGTGTTTGTGGGAGATCTAATAGACTTTTGTAAGAGCTACATTGTTATACATGACATAATCTTTTTAATGTCAGGAAAATCAGTCCTGAGGTTCCAGTATTTCTCATCCAGAACCATTATATAACCCTGCTTTCGTGATAGGTAAAGTTACAAGGGTAAACTGAAATAGATTTCTTACTGATTTATTTACTAAAGAATTCTTGTGACAAAGTTTTTGTGAACTAGAGTCCACTTCATCAGATGTAAGAAGTATATCCTATATTTGTAGACATATATAAGTGTGTGTAAATATTAAATTTCCAAATTAGACATATATCTACAGAGAGTAATAATAGGAGGCACAGACTGTACAAATGGAATAGATGTTGAAGGCATTTTTGGCAGGCACAGCTTGCCTGGAAAGAAGAAGGAAAACTGTTCCTGCATTTTTTTTACCAATTATGATGGCTTCTATAGATATGAGGGGCCTGCCTCTGATTGCCATGCTCACAATATTTAACAGTAGAACAAAGTTTGAGTTCAGGGGCACCTTTAAGACCATCAAAGTTTTATTCATGGTAGAAGCTTTTATGTGCAAGCACACTTCCTCAGATGCACTGAAACAGTTTCCTCAAGCCTTACTTATAGGGGATAGGCTGGGGAGTTGCTGTCAGGAAGAGCCACTTAGAATCAAGATGCATAAATGCTGGGTGATTATAGCAGAGATTTTTATTTAACAGAATTTAATATTTAACAGTAGTTTGAATACTGAATAACCAGTTCTTCCACCAGCCAAAAGGGTTGCAGCAATAAAGCAACAAGTTTTTATTTTCTTTCTTTTTTCTTCTTTTTTTTTTTTGGATTTATAATAAACATTATACACAGTCTTTCTCCTTTCATTTTGGCACTGCAACTTCCACCATCAGTCTGGGTTTGGCAGCCAGTTTTCAAACATGTAGCATGACTTTCTGACAAGTTATACCTGTCAAAAACAGAGTCCCTTAGATTCCTTTGAAAATAGCTTGGTGGGAGTGTATCAAGATAACCTGAGCCAGGATATTCCAACACCTTTCATTTTTGGCCCTGGAATTTCCACAATCATCTCAAGCTGGTGGCCAATTTTGAGTCTCCTAGCTTTATTCTCTGATGAATTATGGGCTGAGGACAGACTGGCAATCTGGAGCGAGATGAATGCGGAGGAAACTGCTGCAGGGGAAAAACTTCCCAGGGCTGGCCGTTCACACCGGCCAGTGTATAGCGCAACGGTGCCGATATGGAGCGTTCAGACTGCTGCGGAGTGGCCCCACGTGGGCCAGCCTCTGCAGCTCGTGATAGGGCTGTTTCGGCAATTTGCGCATGTGCGCACGTGCGCAAACTGGCAAAATGCCGCGTTCACACTGCCGCCTCCGCTTGCCTCCTGCCTTCTTCCGGTTCACACTGCCTGGAAGCGGGAGGCAAGCGCAAGACGGCCCCTGGACACCGGTTTCTCCCGGTGTCCTGTTAAAGCAGATGGAAAGCGAGTGGGAGACGGGTAAGTGCGAAACGGAGCCGACGGACAGATGCACATGTCTGAACGCGCTCCCTTCTTCCACTTCCAACGTGGGGCTGTCCCGCTTTACATTGCCAGTCTGTCCTCAGCCATGGTTGCTACAAATGGACAGATGGACGGACAGACCAATTCTTTTATTACTATAGATTCATGGTAACAGCAAGCCAAGTGATTTGTTTTGTTACAATATTTGGTATAGATCAGGGTCATTTGGGGGGCAGATGGTATCTTTTTCCAAGAATCCATGGTGGCTCTCAGCAGCCCTGGAAGAACCCACTGATTTTGGTGGAGCATACTTCCTACACCTAGTTAGGGGTTAGAATAACAGACTAACAGTGCCATGCTAAAGAGAGTTACTCTCTTCTAAGCCCATGGGCTTTAGAAGGGTGTGATTATGCTTGGGATTGTACTTTTAGTATCATAGTGCGAGATGTAAGCTAGAAATCTTGAAAAGTAGGTAGGGATTTAGACTGCTGATCTGCTAATCTACTGTGCATCAAGGGTCTACAAACAAACAGTGAGATCATTCAAGAGCCAGTTTGGTGTAGTGGTTAAGTGCGCGGACTCTAATCTGCGAGAACCGGGTTTGATTCCCCACTCCTCCACTTGCACCTGGCTGGATGACCTTGGGCAAGCCATAGCTCTGTACCAGCTGTTCCCTCAAGGACAGCTTGGGAAAGAGCTCTCTCAGCCCCACCTACCTCACAGGGTGTCTGTTGTGGGGAGGGGAGGGGAAAGGCGTTTGTAAGCTGCTCTGAGAATTCCTTGGGGAGTGAAGGGCGGGGTATAAATCCAATCTCTTCTTCTCTTCTTCTTCTAAATGTTTCTTCTCTGTCTTTCAGATGCAGAGAACTCCTGCAATTCACTGGAGTTCTTAAAGAAGTTATACACACTGACTCCTTCCAAGGGAAAGTACATCGGTAACCAAGCAAATAGTGTGCACGTCTGAAAACAAAAGCCTCAGTAATATTTTTTTTAAGTTTCATCATAAATGACAATAAAAATTAAAGGTTCCAGGAAACTTAACACAGATTGGAGGGGAAAATGGATACAAATCTGGCGCACTAGAAAAATGAAATGGATTTCCAATTGCTCTCTTGGTTTCAAAAAGAGTCTATTTCCAGTGCTCTACTGCCATCTTCAGTATATAGAAAGTGATCGATTTGGATGCAAGTTTGAAAATAAAAGAAGCTCTATAGTAAAATATGGTAGCAAAATACAACTGGTAGACAACTTAAAAACTGATAAATCACCAGGCCCAGATGGCATACATCCAAGAGTTCTGAAAGAACTCAAATGCGAACTTGTGGATCTCCTGACAAAAATATGTAATCTTTCATTAAAATCTGCCTCCATTCCTGAGGACTGGAAGGTAGCTAAAAGACTTCCATCTTTTAAAAGGGTTCCAGAAGAGATCTGTGAAATTAAAGGCCAGTCAGTCTGATGTCAATACCGGGTAAATTGGTGGAAACTGTTATTAGGGAGAGAATTAGTAGGCACGTTGATGAACAAAAACTATTGAAGAAGAAGAAGATATTGGATTCATACCCTACCCTTCACTACCCAAAGAAGTCTCTGAGTGGCTTACAAACTCCTTTCCTTTCCCCTCCCCACAACAGACACCCTGTGAGGTAGGTGGGGCTGAGAGAGGTCTGGCAGAAACTGCTCTTTTTCAAGAACAGCTGTGCCAGAACTATGGCTTGCCCAAGGTCATCCAGCAGGTGCAAGTGGAGGAGTGGGGAATCAAACCCAGTTCTCCCAGATTAGAGTCTGCGCACTTAACCACTACACCAAAGCCGGCAGACTCAGCATGGGTTCTGTAAGGGAAGATCTTGTCTCATTAACCTGTTAGTGTTCTTTGAGGGGCTGAACAAACATGTGGACAAAGGAGACCCAATAAATGTTTACCTTGACTTCCAGAAAGCTTTTGATAACGTTCCTCATCGAAGGCTTCTAAGCTTAATAGTTATGGGATAAAAGGACAAGTCCTCTTGTGGATCGAAAACTGGCTAATTAATAGGAAATAGAGCGTGAGTATAAATGGGCACTTTTCACAGTGGAGGGTGGTAAGCAGTGAGGTACTGCAGGGCTCAGTACTGGGTCCGATCCTTTTTAACTTGTTCATTAACGATTTGGAGTTGGGAGTAAGCAGTGAAGTGGCTAAATATGCAGATGACATGAAATTGTTCAGGGTGGTAAAAACCAGGAAGGATTATGAGGCACTCCAAAGGTATCTGTCGAGAATGGGAGAGTGGGCGTCAACATGGCAAATGGAGTTCAGTGTGGCCAAGTGCAAGGTGATGCACATTGGAACCAAAATCCTAACTATAAATACATGTTGGTGGGGTCAGAACTGGCAGAGACTGACCAAGGGAGAGATCTTGGATTTGTAGTAGATAGCTCACTGAAAATGTTGAGACAGTATGCATCTGCAATGAAAAAGGCCAACACTATGCTGGGGATCATTAGGAAGGGGACTGAAAACAAATCTGCCAGTATCATAGCACCCCTGTTTAAATTGATGGTGTGACCTCATTTGGAATATTGTGTACAGTTCTGGTCACCACACCTCAGAAAGGATATTACAGCATTGGGAAAAGTGCAGAAAAGGGCAACTAGAATGATAAAAGGGTTGGAACACTTTCCCTATGAAGAAAGGTTAGAGTACTTGGGGCTATTTAGCTTGACTGAGGGGTGACGTGAGGTTTCCAAGATTATGCATGGGATAGAGCAGGTAGAGAAAGAAGTACTTTTCTCCCTTTCTCACAATACAAGAACTCATGGGTACTCAATGAAATTGCTGAGAAGTCGGGTAGAACGGATAAAAGGAAGTACTCCTTCACACAAAGAGTGATTAACATATGGAATTCATTGTCTGCCACAGGAGGTGGTGGTGGCTACAAGCATGGACAGCTTCAAGAGGGAATTAGATGAAGATATGGACCTGAGGTCCATCAGTGGCTATTAGCCACAAGATATAGATATGAACTCTCAGTTTGGGACAAGTGATGCTCTGTATTCTTGGTACTTGTGGACGCAACAGTGGGAGGACTTCTAGTGTCCTGGCCCCACTGGTGGACCTCCTGATGGCACTGGCCACTTTTTGGCCACTTTTTGGCCACTGTGTGATAGAGTGTTGGACTGGATGGGCCATTGGCCTGACCCAGCATTGGCTTCTCTTATGTTCTTATGTCTAGTAACTGGAGCACAGGTCACAACTGAAGGATCTGAGATCAGACAAAGGAGCCCTTCCTGATGCAAGAATGTAATTACTTTGTTCCTAAATTAGAGATGTTGCAAGAATTTACAGTAGGGGTGTGCTGTACATTTGGTTGTATCAGCCAAAAGTTGAAAAGACCTACAGATAGGTTCTTCTTTAAAACAAAGTAAACATAAAGAATGCCCTTGTGTGGTTGCATTTGTTTAAAAGTATGTTCCATTAGAAAGACAAAAAAAATCAGTAAGCAATTGAGAGTATATTCTTTTTAGAAAATCTTCAAAAATGTGTAGCCTACAGGTATTTTGATTATTAGTTTGTATTTCACTGTGCAAGTGTACAGTAAAAGACCCTGCCTCTTTCTGTCATGCAACAGTGGTCATGGACCTGAATCAACATACCGTGAAGTCTCTAAAGGTAATATCACTGCCAGATGAGGTCTGTGTGGGCCAGTCCGTCAAATGTCACTCACATCCTTTCCCCATATGGAAGAAAGTGGACACATTTAAAGAAAAAGGCTAGAAAAGAATAAAACCAGGTATTATTAAAAGACTCTGATGAATTCTAGAAGCCAGTATATTATTCCCTAGAGATGTAGTTATTACAAGGAGCATTGACAGGCAGAATTCCAGAGAGGTTTTATTATGTGAAGAATTTGTATTTCCAGTCACTATTAATAATTCATCAATTGTTTCATTAAATGTTTTCTTTTATCTCTCCCAAGTCCAGAAGAGCACATTAGTCACTCAAGCAAAGTGTATGTTATTGGGTGTCACTATAAATCGAGGGAAGGGGACTTCACTCAGGTTGAGAACTCCACTAAATAACATTTTATGATATACATGGTTTCAGTAGCTTGTAAAACAGTTTGTAGAATTCCAGGGCAAGGTGCTGAAATATCACTGTTATAAACTATCAATTGGATACATGGAACTTTGCCGTGACAACTGGTATATCAATCTTTTTTAGATTCTTTTGGCTCTAGATATTTGAACTGGAATGCCTCCCACTTGAATATTTTCATTTAGTAAAATATGAAGAAACTGAATATTGCTTGCTTAGGGTTGAAGATGAACTAAACAAGTCTGGCTGGGTGCTTAAGGGGACAGTCATAAGCACAGTTACATGCTTCTAAGCCCACTGACTTCCATGGACTTTGAAGAGAGTAACTTGGCTTAGAGTTGCAGTGAAATCCCTGACAGGTTGACTGAATGCAACTAAGGTGTTAAACATAGGCCCAACTAGTTATTGCAGATGGCACAGCATATTAATGCCAGATCACTCACTCGATCCTCACACTCATGGAGAGCTCTACCATGCTATTTGCACAAGATACATGGGTACACAAGTTTGTGGGTACATTTCTGTAAAGTACCATTAAATTATTGTAAAATGACATGCAGCCTGATCCTTTCATGCTTATTTGTAAATCCCAATACGTTCACTACAACTTATTCTCATGATGACATTCACAGGATTACAGGCCTGGTGACATGTAGAAGACTTAGACATTTTATTGTAGCAGAAGTTTTCTTAGGCTACAGCCACATTTGTCCGATGCATAAATTAGTCTGGATTTATAGAGGAGATGGAGTAAAAGATTGTTCAGTGAATCTAATACATAACGAAGTTTGAAAGATACAAGAGTCGATATGATCACAGTTTGGATTGTGCCTTGTCCCACGCCTAAGCATAGTGACGGAAGATAGCATAGCTGGCAATATGATCCAATCAAAGGTGTACTTCCCAGTGGAACCTGAAATCCCAGGTAAATGCCAATGAGCCATGCACATCTAACTCATATCCAACTTAGTGCCAGCCATTTCACCCAGTTCCTAACAACTCCTGCAAAAGGAAAGTTGGTTTATCATGTTAAGAGAAGAAGAAGAGATGAGATTGGATTTATACCCCACCCTTCACTACCCAAGGGAGTCTCAGAGCAGCTGACAAACTCCTTTCCCTTCCCCTCCCCACAACAGACACCCTGTGAGGTAGGTGGGGCTGAGAGAGCTCTGACAGAAACTGCTGTTTTTCAAGGAAAGCTCTGACTGAACTATGGCTTGCCCAAGGTCATCCAGCAGGCGCAAGTGGAGGAGTGGGGAATCAAACCCAGTTCTCCCAGATTAGAGTCCGCGTACTTAACCACTACACCAAAGATAACAAATGATGGATATGAAGCACTGGTGTTACTGTAAATCAGGTCTGTACCTCCCACGTGACTTCCCAAGCTCAGTAGAGCTCACCCGCCATGCACTGTGGCCTCCTAGGTGCTTCATTATTTTCCTGTTTTTGTAGCCCCAAGCAGGTAGCAAAGCAGGCTATATAGCGAACATCTGTTGGCTGCCATACATAGCTGGTGTGTTACAAATTGTGTTGCCTTGCTGGTCTAAAAGTAAAAATGGTATGTGATACATAAATAACATTAGCATTAGACTGCTAGTGTAGCTGGTTTGCCATCTAGTGGCCTGTGTGGGAAATGTATGCTTTCATTTGGTGAAATTAAGTACAGGAAAACCAATCTACACAATACCTTTTTATTAGGGCCAATCGAAATGTCACAAAATATTGTGCAAGCTTTCAGGTACATCAGAACCCTTAATCAGGCTGCTGTTACAAAAATAAAAGCTGAGAAGCAAAAAGGCAGACTCTCATGCCACCTCAGGTGCTATTAGATGCTGATAGGCACACAAATTCGTTCTATTGCTGTGAGTATCAGAGTCAGCACTGGCACCATGGGAAGAATAAGTAAACAATAGAGGCACACCTGAGATGGCTGGTGAGTTAAAAATTGTGCTGCCTTGCTTGTTTATTTCTCCATTTCTTCTTTATTTATTTCTTCTCCCCATGATGCCAATGCTGGCTTGTCATCATTTAATACGAGCTGGCTGATACTATGGGGACTCCCATAGTTATTAACCCCTAAAGATCCTGTGGCTAGCAGCCTGGATAAAATATCCAGCTTTAGGGGGGGGGGGTGCTGAAATTGGCAAGAATTCTCCTGGAGACTCCAAGAATGGAGTAGTCCACCTGCTGAAATGCTTTATGGAGTACACTGATAAAAGGCCTTTTGTCTCAAGCCTCTAGAGCTCCCTTGCCCTCTGGCTATGAATAATTGACTCAGGGTGCATTCAGACGGGCAGCTAATCCGGCTGTAATTTGATCTAGATCTTTTTAATCCAGCATTGCATGACCAAACAGCCCCCCCATGAATTGCTTTACCGCGCGTGACTCCGTGGTGGATTGTCTAGACGGCATCCACCTTAAGGAACCGTGCAGTCTGCTTTAAAAAAAAAAAATCTTGTTTATGCATGTGCATATCTGTGTGCCTCACTGTCTGTGGATGTCACATATTTAAGTGGTTATGCGCGCATCACTAAGAGTTTTTTAAAATGGCGGCCATTTGGGATAGTCTGGAGACCATCCCTATGGGCTGATTGCATGCTGGTGGAATGACCTGTTGGTGGAAAGTCCAGCATTGGCCCATTGGCCAGCTTTAGACCGGACTTTAAGCACTATCTTTTAAGTACAGATTCCCAATGGGGATCAACAGGCTACTAACAAAAGTGGCACGATTCCCAGATGTTGAGGTGCACTTTAAATCCACCAGGCACTCGTGCCTGGCATAGCTCAAAAGAGCTGTCAGAATGCACCCTCAAGCTTGCTAAACAATTACTGAGGCTTCTGATTCTGCCAGACTTCCTCTACTCCCCAGCTTGATTCAAACCAAGTTCCTAGGCAGACTTTCCAGCCCTGCCCCAGCCATTGTCAGCCTGAGTGCTTCTCACTGACATCCCAGCTTCATCACAAGTTTCATCATCCAAGCTCTTTGGGGGACAAGTTTACCAGTCATTTTCAAGCCCTCCAACAGATTTCATGTTTTAACCCTAAGTCCAGTGCTGTCCCAGCAAAGCCACTGCTCCACTGTTGATATAATTAAAGGTGTATAAAAATCACACCTTCCAATCCTACCTTTGTAGCTGCTTTCCCCAGCCTTATGGATGGTTTTCTTTTGCTGAAAGCACTGGACTTTCCTCTCTTTTGAACCCTGGAACTTCAGCTGCAGACTTGCTTTTTCATCACTCACTCCAGAACTGGACTCTCACCCATCTCCTTTCTTCAGGATCAGAATCATACCTTGTCTTTCTCCCCTTTATCCCCCAAGGCACCACTGGCTTGCCTTAATGCCACTGGACCCCGTTTTCCAGATTTCTCACCAATAAACAATAGCTCATAGGCAGGTGGGCTTATGCAAAGATTTTGTACATGCTGTTATATACAACTGTTTGACTGTCTCATTTTACTATTTTTGCTATTCCATATTTCTATTCTGTATCTTATTAGGGAAATACAGATTTGTCTGATGTAAAAGCTGCTTTGTTCCTCATACTTGGGGAGTGCTGTTGCAAACTGGGACCCTGATATACACAGGAAGAAGATTCCAACATGTGATGCATGTTGAATCTTTTGCATGTAAAGAATGTGGTGCACATTATAGCCCCTTTATGAATAACTATTTATTTAACATGGCATAAGGGTCTGCCTTTTTCCTCCTTACTTTTTAATTTTTGCAACATTTTTATAAGTTTCTGATGAACCCAAAGGCTTGCACAATATTTTGTGTCATTTGGCCCTAATAAAAAGGTATTATGTGGACTAGTTTTCTAGTTCTGCATTTTGTGTGAGCCAATATGGCTGTCTGCAACTTTTTTTCTACTTTTGGGAAATTAAGGCAATAATTTCAAGGCACAGTCAGGTGTGCACCTGTCATGTATTCCCACTTTTATCATAGGTAACAAGTAAGAAAGATTGCATGTAAAATTGCTTTCATGTTTCTTTGACTTTGGGTATAAGTCAAACAATTCTTTTGCCATAAACTGCAACAGTAATCTATTGCCTTGAAGGTGACAGATGATTCATTGTTGCAAATAAATCAACAATTAATCTTCTGGCACTTTCAAGACTAACAGATTATTGTTACAGTTTATGTCACACACTAAAAAAAATTGTCTGATTATGATGTTATACTACCCTTTGCACCTAGAACAGATAACAAGTATACCCAAAACCAAAGAAAAAAGCTGTGGTAAAGAGCCACAGTAGTAGCTTTTGCTTTGGCATCAGACACTGCAATACTTGTACATATAGCTGATTGTTGCACCTGTATAACTTCAAATATGTTTACAGTGGCCAAGGACTCACTTCTGGAGCAACAGCATATGCAGAAGGCAAGGTGCAGCAGCAGTTTTGGAGTCTTCCAAACTCTCATTTCCATCACTTGTGTGTTCCTATTGTGTCAGGATTTTTTTCTTTTCTGCATATGTTTTGCTCCCTCTAGTGGTCAATTTGATCTTACATTGTTGTATATCTTGCATATTTCCCTGAAGTTTTAAAGCACATGCTGGACTTGACAGCAATGTAATATTGAATCAACCACTAGAGAGAGCAAAATACATGTAGAAAAGAAAAAAATGTAGTGACACACAAGTGACAAAAATGAAGAGTCCTCCTAGCCGGGAGCCATAACAA
Organism: Lepidodactylus listeri; assembly: GCA_029233225.1. Lineage (NCBI taxonomy): Eukaryota > Metazoa > Chordata > Lepidosauria > Squamata > Gekkonidae > Lepidodactylus > Lepidodactylus listeri. Next base: position 106,609,355 of record JARCFY010000001.1, on the reverse strand, counting down.
TAAAGTATCTGGGAGCATACATTACAAGCAGATAGCAAGCAAAAGCAGGTTCCTTCTCTGAGCTGTGCAAAGTGTGAATTACATATGCTGGGTAGTAAGGGCTATGGTTTTGGTCTCTTCTCTTACAGTGAGTACAATATCACTTATCCCTAAAGCTTTTTTAAAAAAAAAATCCGTTAAGGAATACATTATTTCATATAGCCTATGTTGTTGTTGCTGTTAGCCATTCAGTTGTGTTTGACTTTTGGCTATTCTATGGACCAGCTCTCTCTACATTTTCCCATCTTGTACTGTTTTTTTGAGTTGTTCCATGTTCAGGCTGGTGTCAACTTTTATGGTGTCTAGCCACCATTTTCTTTGGCGGCCAGGTTTCCTTTTGCCGCTAACCATTATGCTTGGATTATACAGCCTATACCTTTCCTTAAAGGCAACAAAGGTAAGTTCTTTCTTTTCATGATTGCTGGTGATTCCAAAGCGTTCTTGTATTCCATCATAGACAGTGTTTGATTAAAAGGCATAAGAACTCTGGAAAGAAACACTATATGGGAGGAGGGTTGCCAGCCTCCAGATGGGCCCTGGAATTACAGTTGATCTCCAGATGACAGAGTTCAGTTCCCCTAGGAAAAAATGTCTGCTTTGGAGGGTGGACTGTGTGGAATTATACCATGCAGAGGTCCCTCCTCAAACCACACCCTCCTCAGATTCCACCACTAAACCTCCAGAAATTTCCAAACCCAGACCCGGCAAACCTTCTCCTCAGCAGACCCGAAGCAACAATCCAGCTTCACATCACCACTAAATGAAGGCAAAGGTCATAATGTGGAAACAGCCTGGTTTTATATTCAGAAGCATTTCAGTTTATCTGGTAGCAAACAATGGTCCTTTCTGCACTTGGATCTCATCCCTGGTTTTATCAGAATTCAACTTGCGACACAATACCTTGCATTAATCCCTGGTTATAACAGCATCCACTTATCCTGGGACAAGTGTGGGGAAAAACCAGGGTGACCTCAATGTAATGTGGAAACAAAAAATATCCCAAGATAATTATAGGGGTGAACTCAAGTGTAGTATAGAATGTAAGTTCGGAGACAGGGTTGAACCAGGATTTAAAGTCTAGTGCAGAAAGGACCAATAAATTAAACTTGGTATGTGCTGCTGACTCTGTCCAAAGGGTAATATATTTGTGGACAGCCCTAGTATGCGATATATTTTATAAATTTTAGCTTGTATCCATGTTCAACGCTCTGATACTACTCATGTAGTGCATGATGAAAGTCAAGAATCTGGCTAATTCTTGAGCAGTTTGGAAAGTGATACATATTCCTTTATCAGTTCTTGATTGTGTTCTCATTTATTTGACTGGTAACAAAACTCCAAGTAGACAAAGGTTTGCTGATCAAGCCATAACAACTCTGAAGAGATCATGCACACAATGACCTGCTGTAAAGTTCAAGATGACACACACAACTTCATTTCATAAGGAACAGCCCTTATATAGTCATACTTTCATTGAGCGTTTCTGCTTTGTCTATACTAATCCCATAGGAATCCAAGTCATTTGAATCTGTACGCTACCTCATTGTGTGTGTGTGTGTTATGCAAGTGCCTAGCAAATAACTGGCAACCTCAGTTTGTTTTATATAAGTACATTTATGTATTGTAATTTCTATAATGGAAATTTCCAAATTTGTTTTCAGTGTTATCAGTGGAACATCTCTCAGTAACTTGGATACAATTAAAATGAAGCCAAACATTTTCTGGGCTTCACGGTGGTACAGTGCCAAGCTTCAGCTTCATCTATTACTGTTTCCAAAATGTCAATAATAGAATTCCCAAAACCCTGTGGTTCTGTTTTCCATAAAAGCAAGACATGACCCTATTTGTCACTTAAAATATGGACATTATTGGGGGGAGGGCAAAGGATAGCAGAGCCAAAGGAAAGAGAAATTTATATCATTTCTTAGCTGTGTCGGAAAATATTTTGTTGTGTTTACAGGGCACTTTAGAACTGAAGAACTTGTTCTGTAAAACCACAATGTAACATAGCATAACAGCAATCTTATATTCCGATTACATCAGTGTACTACAGCTTTCTGTGCATTTTGAGTTCACTGGACAATTTGGTTTAATTACCTGATGTTATTCAACAGTTGTGTGGTCCTGGAGGAAAAATTTGCTAGTCAGAAAGTTAAAGGCCAGGATCTCAAAGGTACCATTCTCAGAAGTGCTGCCAGTTCCATGCACAGGGCCAGCTAGACAGGCACAGTTCAGGGGTCTCAATGTGTGGATGAGAAAGTGGTGCCAGGAGGAAGGGTATAGATTGTTAGGCACTGGAGAACTTTCTGGGACAGCTGAACCTGTACAAAATAGATGGGCTTCATTTGAACCTAAAGGGAGCCAAGCTGCTGGTGATTAATATCAAAAAGGTGGCAGAGCAGCTGTTAAACTAATCCCAGGAGGCAAGCCAACAGGAGCTGGGAGCCTTCCGTTCAGGATAAGTCAGTCCAAAGGGATGATTGTGTTCAGGTAATATTAAGAGGAGCGTAATAGAACTTGGGAGTGAGGGCATGAGGGCATCTGAAGGCCATGTGAGGCTACTAAGGGGCTGAGGGAGGCGAGGGTTACTGTATAGGGAAACACAGTATAGGTGTCTATTTGCCAATGCTAAAAGTCTCTGAGCAAGGATGGGGGGAACTGGAGTGCTTACTGTTGAATTTAGATATAGTAGGCATCTCAGAAACATGGTGGAATGGGAAAAAATCGATGGGTATAAGCTCTATAGGCAGGAAAGGGAGGGATGAGTTGGTCATGGTATTGCATTGTACATCAAAGAAGGCATAAAATCAATAAGTTAGAAAACATCAGGGGAATTAACTCCCCAGCACATTGATTGGGTAAACATCTGTTCAAGTCATGCTGTAGAAATGAGATTCCTAGACATCATAAATGACTGTGCACTGAAACAGTTGGTCACAGAGCCAACAAGAGGGGTAGTGATCTTGGACCTGGTTCTGAGCAGGTCTCGACCTGGTGAGAGCTGTAGATGTTGTTACACCAGTTGGAAACAGTGACTACTATGCCTATTAAGTTCAGCATTCAGGTCAATGGAAAGCTACCCCAAGGCTGCAGTCACACACACTAAATAATTCACTTCCAATCCACTTTCAGTGCACTTTCCAGCTGGATTTTACTGTGTGAACTGGCAAAATCCAGTTGGAAAGTGGATTGAAAGTGGATTATTCAGTGTGTGTGACCACAGCCCTAAAGTACAAAACTGTAACATTTGATTTCAAAAGGGGGAACTTTACAAAAATGATGGGAATATTAAGAAAGGGAAACACAAGAGAGTCAAATCCTTAGAGGATGCTTGCAGCAGCGGTGCCAGGTTTTTTGCACACTAGGCGAGGCTACCTTCTGCCCCCCCCCCCCCCCCCGCAGTGCACCCACCAATTTTTAAACAGAAATGCTTTTTAGGAAGAATGAAAAACACAAAATTTGAAACTGCTAATTTCTTTTTTTAAAAATTGTGAGAACAAGTAATACAATCTTAGATTTTCTCTCTCAGAGAAATTTCAAAGGTCAGAAACAATTTCAGGAATACTGTGGGGCCAGTTATTTAAAGGGCATTTACTGGCATGATCATGAATGTTATACTTAACAGAAATACCTGGCTGGGCTGCTGAGGACATTTGTATAAATATGCCAGCTTCAAAGTTTTTGCTTTGAAATTATCCTAACTCGCTGGAATAGTTGGTGCACACAAAATAAATTATGACAGGTATTTTAGTCGTGGAGAGTGATTTTTTAAAAAAAGTTGTTTTCCATGTAATTCCACTCATTCTGGAGTAGTACATTAGAGCTACTGCTGAGTTTTTACATATTGTTAGGTATTTTATTTTTAAAGTTTTTGGTTTGGATATATTCAGTATGTTTTACCTTACTGTCAGCTGCTTTTGGGAATTTATAGCTGATACATACTCCACCATTAAAAAAATGAATGGGTGTATCTGTTCTATAATCTTTTAGATACTCATACACAATTCTTAAGCAAGACCTCCTGTTCCAGTATATTTGATGTGAATCCATCACATTTCTCTAGTTGCTTTTAATGACTCAAGGTTTAGGTCTTTGTGTGTTTTTCCTTGAGGGTATATGAATTGCAAGAGTAAATAAATGGATCTACTAATTCAACAACATTTCAATGAAAACTCCTGGTGCATTTATAGTTTTAATTTCTATGTAAACTTCAGCATTTTCAGCTTAGCGTGAAGTTACCATTTCTATATGCAGTATTGGTGAAATGCACCTCAATAAAATTAAGAAAATTATAAAGATGCACTAGAATTATTCAGCAAGCTAAATGAGAAGGAAAACATGCGAACAAGGACAATGAGACAGAATTACTATAATTTCCCATACCAGAACTTTGTTCCATTACTTCCTTTTGACACATGTCTTTGACATTCACAGTACAATTTACTATGAACTCTGGGGATGAGAGCTTTAGATCACTCGGTCCTGACCAAGGAGTTTCTACCAGGCAGCTGAGTTTCTGCTCTGAATTTGTAGGCAGTTTTAGTTAATGGGCTGCAAATCTGCTATTGAAAGCAAGGTGACTGGAGGTGTGTCCTGTGCTAGTTTGCAAGATAACTGCAACCCCCCACCGCCACTGCCATTACGAGGGTGGATCGAGTGTGCGAGAATCTAGGAATCATCCCCAAAACAGCTCACTGGCACAGGAGAGGGTAGGGAGGGACCCATTTCCCACGAGGTGCTGCTCCGGTGTCGTTCTTCCCTCTGCCTTGATTGCATGCTTGAATTTCCCACTATTTACCCCACGCCGCATTTTGACCCACGGCTTCACTCGAATTCCCCTGTGACTTCAGTGATCCTGTTTTTTGAGGAACACTGAAGCCACGGGAGAATTCCAGCAAAGCCATGGGTCAAAATGCGGCGTGGGGCAAATAGTGGGGAATTCAAGCATGCAATTGGGGCAGAGGGAAGAACGATGCTGGAGCAGTACCTCATGGGAAATCGGTCAGGCTGTTTTGCTATGGTGGGCTGCAATCCAGATGCTGAAGGTAACAGCTCTAAGTGTGGCTTCCAAGGGAAAGCAGGAGCCATGGGTTCTTTGCGGGGGGGGGGGGTCAGCTGGTCTAAACAAGCAGAAGAAAGGAAGGTGAGTGTGGGTTTCTTTGTGGAGGGAGACTTTGCTGGGATTGAGGGAAAGGGATGGAAGGGAAGGGAAGACTGCTGATGTCTTCTCTGATGCTGCTTTTGCCTTGAAAGAGGGGTGGGGAGGAGATCCAGGCAGAGGTGACTGTCCCCCAAGGAAATGGCCCTTCCCTTCCTCCTCCTTTTTGGTGCGGAAGAAATGCATCCTTGCCCAGAGATCCCCCTTCTGCCTCCCATGTTGGCCTGACTGCTCTTTTATTTATTAATACTTGGGGAAATATTAGCTCTTAACAATATGCAGCCTGCTTTACAGGATCTTGCCAATGTATACAGAGGCGGCGCTAAACCGAGACTTCTCAAGGACTGACACGGACTCAAGTTAAAGTATAAAAGATAAATTGTTTACTAGAAGTATAATAAAAGATTTACAAACAATGTTACAATGTTGCATTATCATTCACACAGTTATACAGAACTAGGAAAATAGGTAAGAAATACAGAGATGTTTGCATGAGCAGGATATTTGATGGTTTCCATCGAGGGCGATATTTACCTCTATATGAATCAGTGGAATCCATCTGAAAAATGAGGGGGAGAAGTCTTCGGGAAGAGGACAAAGGATCGTGGCTCTGGACCAGCAGAAAACCATGTGGCGGACCCCAGTGGTGCACCCAAGGGTCCGTGAGGAAGGGAGGGAGATCAAGCAGGAAAAGGGAAAGCTAGACTGACTTGTGACTCATGGGGAGCAGCTTTTATTGGGAGGTGGTACCTGGGAGGATGGCAAGATATGATGCCATCTCAAGAGAGCCTATAGATGGTCTATTCTCTATCTCTATTCACTAAGGGGGTGCTACAGGAGTGGCCAATATTCAGATCTACCTGATGGTCAGGGCAGGATGCTGACGTCAGATGCATCTGGTGCCTGTCTTCTGGATCACAGGAGTGCCGGGCATGGGAACCGATTCTCAAGAAGCACCCCGCTGTCTTCACACCCAGGTGTGAAGTCCTTTGATGTAGTAAATGTAAAGGAGATCTTGCAGGAGGGGGCATAAGCCTGTGTACATGCCTGAAGTGTATACCTGTATGGAGTTGTTGATGTGAGCCTATAACCTCATGGCTTTGTGTGTGAGAATGTCTTTGTTCTCTGTGTTAACCTCCCGCCTGGAGGTGGCAAGCTCAGAAAATGGTGCTCTGATCCTATAGTGTAGGTGTCTGTTCCCATCTTCCCACTGGTTACCTAGCGCACTTTCATGTCTCACATAACTGGCATCATAGTTCATTCACTGCTCTGAGAAATCAGCTGTAAAGTTCATAAGAATGCCGTGCAGGCTCACATCCAGACTACAGAGAGACAACGGACCTTCTTCGAGGTCCAGCCATGCTGCACTGGGGACACCTCTGATGACACTTCCTCCACTGCTACAGGGAGGGAGAGGGACAGGGAGTGGGTAGTGTGAGCCAGAGAGGAGACAAGGTGATGGTCTGGGAGCCGTGGATAGCTGGAAGAGCCCCCAGAAGCCTCCCATGCACAGCGCTGCTGCTTGGTGCTCGTGGGCACGCTCTTGGGGCCAGGGGAAGGGAGAGCTGGAGGGAAGGTCACAGAGGCACAGCAGCCAAGATCACAGGTGGTGGAGCACTCCACCCCCCTGGAGAGAGCCCTCACCCCCTTCCCCAGCCAGGTCCCTTTGCCTTACATGCTTGGCAGCCTGCTCACCTGGCCCTGGCCCTGCCATGGCCATCCTGCCTGTGCCTGGGCCACACGCCAGGGGAAGGGTCCTGCATTCCCACTGGCTGGCAGCGTGGGTGCCATTTAAAGGGGCGGTGGTGATGGAGCGGGGCTCGTGGCCAGGCTTCCTCCCCCCCCAAAAAAAAACCCACCCTACCTTGTACTCCTGAGCCATCCTCTCGGTGTAGCAGCAGGGGGAGTCCTGGGAGTCAGAGCAGCAAATCCCCGCCCCACCAGAGCGGGCCAAGGCCAGGGGCACCAAGACAGCTCCTTAGAGCAGAGCTTTTGGCAGGGCGGCAGGCCAGCACTGCATCCATCCAGGAGGTGGTGCCCTAGGGAAATGCTTGGAAGCTATTTAAAACCATACTAATTGAAGCCCAAATAGAAGAAGAAGAGAAGAAGATATTGGATTTATATCCACCCCTTCACTACCCAAGGGAGTCTCAGAGTGGCTTACGAACCCCTTTCCCTTCCCCTCCCCACAACAGACACCCTGAAGCCCAAACAGAATGCATTCCATAGGTTAGGAAAGGCCTACGTGATTAACAATACAAGTAATGCTCTCTCTAAACTGTGGAGTCTTGTGAGCAAAAATTCTACACTTTGAGCTACTGTCATTAAAGTTGTGAGTGAGCAATTTGGCTATTGCATAAATTAGTTTGCTCTGGAGCCATCCTTCTTGAGCTAAGACAAAAATGTGTGAGCCGGAGGCTAAAAAGAACAACACTGAAATTATGGTATACTAAACAATGTTATTATGATTTTGAAGGGAAGTGTTCTAATCTATTAGCAATAAAATCAAGATAGCCAAGCAAAGGAAACTGATTATGGCCGTTAAAAATTCAATAGGGAAAATGGTTAATAAACTAAAAGATATTTTGGATGGCTTTGTGGAGTGTTATAATAATCTTTAGAGGGGTAATCAGGTCCAACCTTCAACGATTAATGATTATTGTCTTTCAGCGAATATACCTTGGCTGGAATCAAGGATTAGGGTCTTCTTAAACAGGAGTATTACCTTAGAAGATATTAATGTGGCAATGCATTAATAATAGGCTCTGCACCTGGATTAGATGGGTTCACATCAGAATTCTATAAGCACTATAAAGACATTTTGGCTCCCCATCTTCTTCCTCTATTTAATGAGATCATGGAAGTTCCTCCATTGCCTCCCTCTAGGTTAGAAGCTAAATTAGTTTTAATACCAACATTAAATAATGATTACAATAAATTAAAATAAATAATTAAAAACCAATAATAGTAGTCAATTCTGGACTGAAGGAAGGATTCCAGAAGGGTCAAAATGGCTGCTGAAACATCAAATTTTAAGGTTTTTTTTCCAAAAGAAGGAAGTTAAAGATTAATTAAACAGACCATTAACTGAATTTGAAGAAATAATTCAAAATATTTTCATGTTTTCATGTTTTGTGGGAGGGGGTGTTGTGTGATTGTTAACTATTACATAATATGATGGTGTCAAGGAAGTCAACAGGCTGACCCTGTGAGTTCCTAGGGCACAAGTTACCAGATTGATGTTATTAAAAGATATAAGTTTACTGGAAGAATAGACAAGCTAATACAAATATCGCCAACAGATTACTCAAAGTCACACAGGACACAAAACAATAAAGCTAGACTTTATCTACCTAATACTATTTAGGAATCTTGTAAGGTGGTACAGAACTTATATCCAAATGAAGGCCTCTAGTCAATGTAGACTACAATTTCAGCAATTATCAAGCATAGAGTCAGGCCTCTGTCCATGAAGTCTCAGACAGGTAACTAAGCCCATGAAAGGATATTAGAATTATACTTCTGACCCCTTGAAAGTCAGGTGATGGTGACATTCAATCTTAACACATCTACAGAAGAATTCTCCAGAATCTTACATCACCACTCCTGGTCTTTCCCCTCCCAATACTAAGAACGTGCTGTTATGAGAAGCCAACAGCTCTGGTCTTAGACTGATAAGGTGCCAGGCAGGCAGAAGCACTTAATTAGCAACATCTGCAAAGGAAGACCCAGGCTTGTTATTATATACATTAGCCCTTGAAAGGAGGCAAGAATGGTGCTTGGCCTCACAGATGGCTTTAACTATTGATTGTACAGGAGGTTATCAAATGCTTGTGTTTTGTTTTCTTGTTTGGTATATGTGTTGTATGTAAAAATATAAAACAATAAAATATTATTTAAAATGGGGGGGGGAAGAGACCACTAAGGGGGGGGGGACATAATTGAGGTTCATAAAATTATGCATGGGGTGGAGACAGTTGACAAAGATAATTTTTCTCACTCTCCCAAAATACTAGAACTCAGAGGCATCCAATGAAGCTGATGGGCAATAGGTTCAGGATGGATACAAGGACATACTACTTTACACAAAGAGTGATAAAAATGTGAATTTGCTGCCAGAGGATGTACTGATGACCATAGGAATAAACAGCTTTAAAGGGAGATTAGACAGATTCATGAAGGATAAATCTATCAATGGCTACTAGCCATGGTGACTGAGGGGAACCTCCACATTCAGGGGCACTAATCCTCTGAATCTCAGAGCCAGGAGGCAACATCGGGGAAGGGCTTGGCCTCTATGTCCTGTTGTTGATCGTCCAGAGGAACTGGTTGGCCACTGTGTGAGACAGGATGCTGGACTTGATAGACTATTGGTTTGAACCAGCAGGGCTCTTATGTTCTTTTTCAAACATGTGCAGACACAAACTCACACAATCAGTATATATACAACATGACTCTTAATGGAGATCCTCATGCATGGACAGATCATGCTTCTGGATCAAGTTTTGTACACTCAAAGGTTTGCCTTTTAAAAATTTTATGAATTTTCCAGCACACACAGAGAGAGAGAGAGAGAGAGCTGCATCAACAAAATGTACCATTCACATCTTCCCATAAACAAAGAATTACTGAAATAACTTTGGCTACATTTATTTCCACAATGAACAAAAAAGTGGTTTTTGGTGAAAAAAATAGCAAAAACATGGGTGTTTCATTGTATTTTAATAATAGTCTAATTAATCATAAAATAACTTTAAACAGAGTAGAGCATAATATATATGTTCTTGTGTTGCCATGGGCAGCCAAAGGAAAAACATCATTTTTTAAGTAACTTAAAGGGGGAAAAACATTTGAGTTCAAAACAAATCACACCAACTCTGAAATGAAAATATTTAAATTGGCTGTTAAAATATTGATAGTACAGATTTGCTGTCTTTCCCAGCCAGATACCTAAAGCTGTTCTTGCAGTCTTGTGCCTTTCAAAGAATTAACCTAATTATTATTTACATAATAGCTGGACTAATTTAATACTTCTGTGAACATTTCACCATGTCACACAAATCAAATTAGTAATTTTAGTATGTTCTTAACTGTTAGTATAATCCTAAATAGAGCCACACATTTAGAAGTCCAATGCAGTCAATAAGCTTTGAAGGCTATAACTGTGTTCAGAATTGCACTATGATCATTTTACACATCAAAAAATAGGTTATTTATTATGTCTGTGGGTACATGTTGATCTCCTTTTCTTGTGTCTACTTCTCGGTTTATATGATTGAATAATTAATGGCTAAATGGAAGAAATTTTGAACAAACAGTTCTACTGCCTTGATATCACTGGACCCAATTCCAAATATCAAATAGGTTCCAGTAAGTTAACTAGCTAGAACATGAAAGCGACTTTTTTCTAACCACACACTGAGGAGTCTTAAACCCCCATCATCTTCTGCCTAGTCATAAAAAAACATTGTTTTCAGAGCTTTCGCCAGGGTTTTGTGATACCAGAAAGTGTATACTCATAGTGAGATATAAAGTTTTTGTTTCTATACATGTTATTGTTATATATGAATCACGAGGAAAGGTGGAGTATAAACATTTAATAAAGAAATAGATACTGAGAAGTTCCTTAGGTGCTTCTTAGATCTCTTGTAGTTACCTCATTCATTGGAAACTTCCTAAACTTCCTAAACTCCCTTTTTAAAAAAGATTAATAAGGAATAAGTCACTGCCATTGACCTTTGGAGACAGACTTAGATGAGCCTCATACACCATCCCTCCCAGGGAGGTGGAGAATTCAAGTGAAATTGAAACCCCCTTCCATTCTGAGGCCTTAAAGGGGCACACAGAGTTCTCACCAGTCACAAGTTGGTGCTAGAGGGGGTTGTAGTAAGAACTGGCTCAAGACCAATCTGTGAGGACCAATCTGTGAGGACCAGTATGTTACCTGACCTTCCCCACACGATGTACTCTCAGATCATGAACGGCTGACTATACATAGGTAAAAGAAGATTTGTCTTATGCATGTTTCATGAACTTCACATGAAAATTAAGAGTATGTAGTTGTTATATCCTAATGGCAACCGCGCACGAGGTCAAGTAAATGCACGTGGCCGGGCTGGCTGCTGGAGCTTTGCTCCAGGAAACAATAGCTCAGCTGGATTGTAAATGTGACCAATTGGCCACCCAGATTCTGCCAGGGGACCTATGGTTTAAGGTCACACGTAATTAACCCTATCAGGGAGATTGGGCAAGGCCAGGGATGCGATTTAGATGGACATTTAAGCAGACCCCCCAAGCCCCGTTCAGTAGTTGTTTTTTGTACCAGCAATAAACTTATGAGCTGATTTCACTGCAAGCGTCTCTGGACCCAGTACTTTATAGTAGTAGCGCAGGCTTAGCCTGTGTAATGGCGAAGTTATATAGAGTTACCAGAATAACTAAAAGTACGCTCAGTTTTAAGTGCCTCAAGTGTATCATGAATGTCTGATCTAGCATTAGATATAAACTAAGTAACAGGAAAGCTATGGGGATATCTGGGGTATTTTAAGAAGTATTAAAGTAAAAGTTAAAAGCCAACTAAGTGGGTTATTAAGAACAAATAGGAAGGAGAAAACAGCTACTGTGAATTTCTACTGGTGCTGAGAGAAAGGAGAGCTAGATTAAACAGGTGAGGTGGTGAGCAGTGTTCCCTCTAACCAAAATATCATCAAGAGCAACCTTTCCTACAAGCTCATCCACATATTACTACAATACCGCAAAAACCCTGGTGATAAATGGAGTGACTGTTTTTAACTTAAAGTACATAAACTCTGACCTCAACTAGAAAACAGAATATAAATCTGCCCATCTTGTTTTAATGAGTTTTCAAACAACAAAAGGAAAAGAACACTTATGAGTCATTGCAACCTGAAAATATTCATGCTTTTTAGGCTTTCCCAAATTCCTGAGGAGGGAAGGAGATGAAAAGTGTTTGAGCTGATTATGCAATATTTTTAAAGCCTACTTTATTCTGCCATTTAACATGTGTCAAACACATAATGCTCAAGGGCTCAGTTCAATAAAGTCGGCTCAGTTCAATAAAGTCACGTATCTTTCCAGCACTAGAGACTTATGTAAGAGAATGTTGGTAGTGACTGCTTTTAGTGTCAGGAATGATTTTTCTATAAGGAAGGAAGGAAGGAAGGAAGGAAGGAAGGAAGGAAGGAAGGAAGGAAGGAAGGAAGGAAGGAAGGAAGGAAGGAAGGAAGGAAGGAAGGAGGCAGGCAGGCAGGCAGGCAGGCAGGTTTGTACCAAATTTTGCAGGAATTCACATGCCAAATAAATTGTGCTCATCAAATACATCAAGATTCAGCAGTTACTTAAAATGGTATCTGTTGTGTATCAATATCGCGGTCGCCATGTGCTCATGTAATGGTGACCACCACATGGACATTCGCACATGGCCTGAACTTAACTGAGCTTTGGCCAGGTAGAACAATAGCTAGTCGGATCCTAAACGACCACCAATCCTGAGCCTAGGTTTCCCCTGGGGGACCTATGAACTGTAACCACTACCTTAAGGTCCTATCGGGACATCTGGGTGAGGTTGGAGGTGTGCCTCTGACTGGAATAAAAGGAGGGCTCTGAGCCAGGGGTTTTCATGTTCTATCTGACCTGCAATAAACCACAATGCTGATTTCACTGTTACCGGCTCCCGACTCCAATACTATTCAGTGACGACGAGGATGGGATCCCGATGAGCGACTCATCAGCCGAACCGAGCAGCACCACACTGGGCACTGATCTGCCGGCACCAGGCACTGCTGAGTCCCAGCACTCCGAAACACTGCCGCAAGCCCCTGAGGACATCGCTCGCCATGCCACTCCTGCTCTGGTAATTATGGCTGCCGCCGCAGGACAGATCCCTCCTTTCCAAACCCGAGACCTGGGATGCATGGCCCACGCAACTCGGGTTCCTTCTGACCATGCATGGAATCACTGAGGCCGACATGAAGCAGGCCTGGCTCTTGGGCCACTGCGGCATCGAAACTATGCGCCTAGCCCAGAGCCTAATTTCTCCCCGAGACCTGCTGGACATCACCTACGATGACCTCCTCAAGCAGCTCAGGGACTATTTTGTGCCAAAAACTTCCATGCTGGCGCTCCAAGTACAGTTCCTCCAGAGGACCCAACAGACAGGTGAGAGTGCTGCCATGTTCCTCACCAACCTCCGCCAGCTGGCAGTCGGGTGTGAGTACTGACACACTGAGGACCATCTATTGGGCAGTTTCATGGCCGGGGTGTGTGAGGCCAAGCTCCGCCAGTGGCTGATCACTCTCTTGGAACTGACCCTCGAGAAGGTGCTGCAGACGGCGGTCATGTTCAAAATGACCCAGAAGGACCGCATGGCCACCCACTCGCACCGCACCGCAACCTCCGAATCAGACACTTTGGAGGAGGACGACGTCTGTCAGCTATGCCCTTGCTCTCAAAAAGGTGTGTCCTGACACACAGCCCAGGCAGCTGCCCCCGCTCCTATTCCCCAGCACAGGCTGCCCCCACCATGCACTAGCTGCGGAGACCCCCACGAGCACCGTTCCTGCCTGTTCCACTAGGCAACGTGCTGTGCCTGCGGAAAGACGGGGCACATCGCGAAGGCCTGCTGCTCCAGGGACAGCCGCCACTCCCCAGCCATGCACTATGAGTCAGCAGACAGCATCTCGTCGGCAGTACACAACCAGGTACTAAGCTTGCCCCAGCCCCTTCCCAGGAAAATATCGGTCCACATCCAGATCGAGGGGCCCCATGTTCCATGAAACTAGACACTGGGTCCTTGTACTCAATAATTTTGGGTGCAACACTCAAGCAGCTCTGCCTGCACTGGGGGCCCCGGTTGCGCAAACCCACAGGGTTGGTACTCCAGGATTTCCAGAAGAACCTGGTGGCCATAAAGGGGCTGGGCAGGTTCAGGGTCCAGTACCAGGACTTTAGTGGGCTCCTGGACCTCCTAGTGGTGGAAAGCAACCTCACCAGCCTTTTGGGACTTTCATGGTTCCAGCCCCTGGAAATCAGGGGGGGTGCACCGCATTGGTGCTGCAGACTTTGAGTCAGTCTGCGTAGAATTCCCCGCCATTTTCAATGGCATGTTGGGCTCCTACCAGGGGCCGCCTGTCTCCCTGGATCTAGATCCCACCATCCGGCCCAACCGCATGGCAGCGTGGCGCCCTTCGCTAGCCATCCAGCCGAAGGTGGAGGCTGAGTTGGACAAGCTCGTGGCTCAAGGTGTGCTCACACTGGTCTCTCACGGTGGGAGACCCCAATTGTCACCCTGCTGAAAGCAAATGGGGAGATCTGCATCTGCGCGGACTATAAATGTACTTTGAATTTGGCCCTACAGGACCACACGTACCCGGTATCCGTGGTCAGCCATGTCTTGGCTTCCCTAGCGAGGGCCAAGGTTTTGGAGAAGCTGTATCTGGACCAGGCCTACCAGCAACACCACAGTACAGGCCCAAACTATAGTCACCCACAAGGGGGCGTTCAAGGTGAAGTGGCTCCAGTTTGGTGTCAGCATGCCCCCTGGCCAGTGGAGGAGTAATGGGGGGGTATGGTTGCCAGATCCAGGTTGGGAAACTCCTGAAGATTTGGTAGGGTTGCCAGGTCCTACCTGGCTGCTGGCAGCTCATGTTGCCAGGAGCTGAGGAAGTGGGGGGGCGAAAGTAGCACAGCTGTTGCTCTTCCCCAACCTCCCCAGCTAGGCCGCATCCCCCCCCACAGCCCCAACCTCAAAGAGGGGAGAGTTGGCACTCTTGGGGTGGCTTGTTGGCCCCTCTGGGAGCAGTAGTAGGCCTATGAGTCAGGACAAGATGGCTCTGATGGTCAGGGACTACCTTTTGGAGCCCTGCGAGTCACAGTCCACCTGCCCACTGAGCTACTGGGTCGCGAAAGAGTCGGTCAGGCCGGCCCTCTCTGTTGTGGCCCAGGGGCTCCTCTCATGCCCTCCTATGAGCATTCAGAGCAAGCATGTTTTTTCACATGCAGGCGACATTGTCAGCCCACATTGCTCTCGCCTGAACTCCTGGACAGTTGGTCTTCCTCAGAGTCAACTTGCCACTGTTTGGCTTCCCGGACCTGGACTTTGAGGGAGATTAAAGTGAGCACATTCTTGTGCCTGCATCCTTTCTCAATCTGTGCTGGGAAGTTTGGAAGAAATGCTCTTCCCAAAATTAAAAGTAGAGAGAGACCAGAGAGAGATATGTCCTGCAAATCATTCTGATTGGCAAGTAAATAAATGCCCCACCACCACCACCACCCCGGGCATTCTCTTACCCAGGCCACCCTCCCCAGAACACCTCCGTAGGAGCTGTGTGGCACTGGGTGATGTAGGTTCACTCTGGGTACCATCCATCCACCCCCAAACAAAAACTGAATGCTAGTTTAAACTGCAGCAAAATCAGTTTTCACTCTAGCTGGAAAAATGGACAAGACAAGACAAAAACCAGAAAAACCCACAGGAGCGCCTCAGAGATTGACATTTTTCTTTGCAGGGCTGGGTGGTGATGAATGGGCAATGCTCTCTCTAAGCTGTGGAATCCTGTGAACAAAAACTCTACTTCGTGAGCTACAACACCCCTCTCACTTTCTGAGGCCTTCCTTCCCTAGCTTGACTCAATGGATAAGAGTATGCTTGTGGACTGACTGGGCAGCAGTCCCACAAAATACCACTACCCAGAATTTGAGTATTTCTTTTGGGGTGCTACTGTAGCTCACCTCCCCATGGTGCACCCTGGGTCATGCTAAAGAGCTAGAACATCCCTCAGATAGGCAATCTCAGGATCCCCCATCTACACTGCCCTTCTCGGGACTACTTGACAAGGGGTAAAGGGGATACTCAGTCCAGTAGAGCTGGCATGTCCCACAAATAGCAGTGTGTTCAGCTGCTTGGAAGGGAAGAAGTAGCTGGAGAGGACCCAACCAGGGTAGGGAGGCTTTGAGTGCCACAAAGGTACACTGAGCCATGTTTTAAGTTTAATAGACTAATACTAGTCTCTTTATTGTGCTAGAACGACAATCTGGATAGGAAATATGAGAGATAGGATGGAGGAGTACTAGCCAAGGGTGGAGGCAAGTGTGGTAGAGGTGAAAGGAAGAAAGGAAGTTGATTCCCTGAGATCTCCATTCTTCAAATCAAAGGAATAGTGAGTGACAGGAGAGAAAACACAGGAAGGAAAGGTCAGTGTGAGAATGACTATCCAGCTACAGTCTCCCTTGCTACAAAGTCTGGAGGAAGTTGACCCAGGGAAAGCGCCTTCTTGACTTCAAGCATGCCACACACTGTGTATCCTTTGGAAGCTCCCAAGCAGTCCATCTGATCTTACAGGTGAGGTGACAAGCTAGGGAGGTGTCAGGGAGGAGAGATGTTAGATAAGATTGTGTGGAACCCACTTCCACCTATCCTTCCTTTCCCAGTTTCCCCAGGTCCGGGGGGGGGGGGGGATGCTTGACTTGAGGCTTTTGAATGCAGTAATGCCATACAGGTTGGCAGGCAGGCACTGGCAGGCACAGGATTCTGACACCAGGCTGACACTACTACATTCAATGCACTGGTTCAGCTGCCCTTTCAGAAACGCCCCCATTGACAGAGATTCTCTGTCGTTAAATAAGAACTTAAGAGAAGCCAATGTTGGATCAGGCCAATGGCCCATCCAGTCCAACACTCTGTCTGTCACAGTGGCCAAAAATGCCAGGTGCCATCAAGAGATCCACCAGCAGGACCAGGACACTAGAAGCCCTCTTACTGTTGCCCCCCCCCCAACCACCAGAGCATCATTTGCTCCAGAGATCAAGAGTTCCTATCTATACCTTGTGGCGAATAGCCACTGATGGACCTCTGTTCCAGCCTCCATATGTTTATCCAATTCCCTCTTGAAGCTGTTCATGCTTGGAGCCACCACCATCTCCTGTGGCAGGGAATTCCATGGATTAATCATGTGTTAATCACTCTTTGGGTGAAGAAGCACTTCCTTTTATCCGTTCTAACCCAACTGCTCAGCAATTTCATTGAGTGCCCATGAGGTCTTGTACTTTGAGAAAGAGAGAAAAGTACTTCTTTCTCTACCTGCTCTATCCCATGCATAATCTTGTAAACCTCAATCATGTCACTTCGTGTCATTGTTTCTACAAGCTAAAGAGCCCCAAACGTCTTAACCTTTCTTCATAGGGAAAGTGTTACAACCCTTTTATCATTCTAGTTGTCCTTTTCTGTACTTTTTCCAATGTGAAATATCCTTTTTGAGGTGTGGTGACCAGAACTGCACACAGTATTCCAAATGAGGTTGCACCATCGATTTATACAGGGCAGGGCCTGTATAAATGTTGGTCATGTTGGTCTTTTTTTTTTTTAAATCCATTTTTATTAGGTTTTTAACAATGTATAAAATTGAACAACCAAAAACATTATTCATATTGAAATAGGGTGAACCGTCATAATATTTACACTAATTCAACCAGTTGAAAAACTTGGACCATATACAAGTAGGGTTTATATTACATTCTGAGTTCAACATGTAGCTCATTCTATCTAATTCTGCCCATTCTATTAATTTATCAACTATATCTTCTCTTCCCGGTAAAGCAGAAGACTTCCAAACTTTAGCCCTTGTTATACAAGCCGCCGTAAGCATATAGGTTATTAGTTTCAAATCAACCATAGACAAATTATCTGTTAACATATTTAGTAAATAGGCTTCTGGTTCTGGCTCTAAGTCAATGCCCACAATTTCAAAAATCAGTTTCTTAACCATAGACCAAAACTTCTTCATTTCTGTGCAGGTCCACCACATATGGTATAGTGTTCCCCGTGCTTTCCCGCAGACCCAACATTTATGTGAAATTGTGCCAAAACATTTATTTAATTTGTCTGGCGACCAATGCCACCTGTGAAACATTTTATGTATATTTTCTTTGTAACTTACAGTCTTTAGGAATTTAATCGATTTCCATATCTTAGACCATCTGTTTATTTCTACAGTATGGCCAAAATCCTCCATTCATTTAATCATCGCCGTCTTAACTTCCTTGTCTTTCATTTCCTCTTGTAGTATTGTTTCATACAATTTTGTAATTAATTTAGAATCATTATTTAGCCAAGCCATGTCTAATTTATTTAGATTGCTGTAAAAACCTCGTTTTTTATCTTCATTAAATCTGGACTTAAGTTGGTTAATTTCCAACCAAGTTAAGTTAATATTCAGTTCTTCTCGTATTTGGGTCTCAGATTTTAAATTGTCCTTATTGTCTAGTAACATTTCATATTTTATATTTTTGTTGGATGTCATTAAGGAGGGTTTAATGAAGGCTTCAAGGGGTGAAACCCATTTAGGTATTTTTTCATAGAATCTCTCTCTAACATTCAGCCAGTTCTTCATCAGCGCTGCTCTAAGGGGATGTGAGGTAAAATTTTGATGTATTTTCTGTTTACCATACCAAAGGTACGCGTGCCATCCCATATATAAATCATGACCTTCTATAGCCAAAACCCTGGGGTTATCCAATTTGGCCCAATCTTTTACCCATACTAAAGCAGCAGCATTCCCATATATTTCCCACGCGGGTAGACCTACTCCCCCTCTTTCTTTGCTATCTTGTAGCACTTTCTTTTTAATCCTTGGTTTTCCAGGATGCCAAATGAATTGGTTTATAATTTTGTTTATTTCTACATAGAAACTGGCTTTATTGTCTAATAAGGGGATGGTTTGGGCTAGGAATAGGAATTTTGGGAGGATGTTCATTTTAACGGCTGCTATTTTACCCAACCAGGATAGATTTAAATTTTTCCATATATTAATATCTCCTCTTACTTTTTTTAGCCAACTTTTATAGTTATCTATTGTCCAAGAGCTAATTTTATTTGAGCAGATAATGCCTAAGTATTTTACCTTCTTTACAATGCTTATATTCGAGGTAGACTGAATTATTTTTTCTAGTTCCTTATTACAGTTTTTAGTGATTATTTTGGTTTTCTGTATATTAATTTTTAGACCTGCTGCTTGACCATATTTGTCTATTACCTTTAGTAGTTTACTTAATGAGGTCTCAGGTTTTTCAATAATAAACATGAGATCGTCCGCGTAAGCACAGAGTTTATATTTTTGGCCCTTACATTGAAGACCAATAATTTCCTGTTCGTTTCTTACCTGCTCACATAATGATTCTAATGCATAAATAAAGAGTAGTGGGGAGAGGGGACACCCCTGCCTGGTCCCTTTTTCAATTCTGAATTCCTGTGATAGATCTCCATTTATTGTCAGCTTGGCAAATTGAGTCTTATAAATTGCCTCTATCATTTGCAAGAAATTATCTCCTGGGTTTGCACTTTTCAATTTAAGCATTAAGAATTTCCAGGAAAGGTTGTCAAACGCCTTCTCGGCATCCATAAACATTAGTGCTACTGCTTTCTCAGGATGTTGGTCTTGTTGTGTTTCTGTGTGGCAGTGTGGCACACTTGCACTGCCATTGTGCCGCATGTTCTAGTGTGCCGCATGTTCTAGTGTGCCACTCCTGGCAAACGACCAACCTTCCAACAGTTCACTTTACCTGAGATTCTCTGGGAGAGTCTGACTGCTGGGTGTCTGCTGGCTGTGGCTGGGTTAGGTTTCATCCCCATTGGCAACAATGGAGGCAATGGGGGCAACCTGTTTGGGTGTCCATAGAACTGGATCCCCTGGTCCAATTTCTTTGGGACTTGGGGGGTTATGTGGGGAGAGGCTCCAGAAGCTACCCTGCAAATTTGGAGCCTCTTCCCATCCAGCCCACTAACAGCACCATGGGAAAGACTGAATTATTTTTTCTACCATAGAGAACTATGGAGGGAATAGGGGTAACCTGTTTGGGGCCCCGTAAAATTGGACCCCCTGGTCCAATCTATTCAGGACTTGGTGGTTCTTTTGGGGAAAGGCTCCAGCAGCTATCCTGTGAGTTTGGAGCCCCTCCCTCAAACCCCCTCCCCCACCCCCATATTTTACCCTATGGGTTTTTGTCATTAACTTCAATGGCCCATAGGGTATAACAGGGCCAAATATTCAGCACTCCCAATGGTAAATTATCCAATAAAATCCCACTACAAAAGGGAGTCAGACAATGTTGTCTGCTTGCACCTTTTTTATTTAATGTGTATGTGAATACTTCGACTCAATGTCTGCATACATCGGATACCCATGCCCCCAGTGTGGGAGGAAAAAAGGTGTCAGTTTTGATGTATGCAGATGATGCTGTTCTTTTGTCACAAACTAAAGTTGGCCTAAAACGTGCCTTTAAAAATGTATTGATCAATGTAATGTTGAACAGTTATTAATCAATTACTCAAAAACTAAAATTTTACATTTCAGTAGACGTATAGGAAGGCTAACTGGAAAATCAAAGGTAGCAGCATTGATCATGTCAAAACCTTTCAGTATCTAGAAGTTGTTTTTACATACAGTGCTAGCTTTAAGAGTCATTTGATTGCATCAGCAAATGCTGCAGAAAAAAGTGCTAATGCTGTCCTTAGATTTTTTTTAGGAAAGAGGGCTCAGGCTTTATACCTGCAGCTCTAAAATTATTCCAAGCAAAATCCTTAACTCAACTTCTATATGGGTCACAAATTGGTTTACAGCTAAAGTTAAGATCTTAGAAACTGTACAATTGAAATTTCTTAGGGCTTTGTTTAATGCACCGAGATGCACTTCCAATGTTATTTTAAGGCAAGAAACAGGCCTCCCTGATTAGAGCTAAAATATGGGAATATGCGATTTATTTCTGGTGAAGGATACATTTAAATCTGAAGGGTTTAATACCCTGTCTCCTAGCCACTGAACCCTACTCTGTGTGGTCTGCAAAGATAATTAATCAAGTTAGGATTCCCCAAGCTCCATCCCCAAATCTCTGAGAATTTCCCACCCCAGAGTTGCCACTCCTGCAAATAACTTACTCAGAAAATTGGCTGATGTATCTTTTGATGCCCAACAGAATCAGTTGCAGTTGATTATTTTACCAATTGCAACTCAAGAAATCATTCAAAATTACACACTTGCCCTGCTGAGATTATGTATAGGAAAGAATCAGATCTTCCTCTCTAGAGATAATAACAAACAGGCAATGATGGCAGGGAATGAATGGAAGGCTGTGAATGTGTATCGTTAAAGAGAAGTTTTGGGTTATGTGTGCATGAATGATTGTCTGGAAGGACATGGTCCTTGCTTGGCTCCCCTGAATTTTCAACAAAGCCTGACACAGCTCTCACAACATGGTGGAAAAGATCAGGTATTGTATATATTTGGAAAGGCTTTTGTGTGTGTGTGCGTGCATAAAAGAGAGAGGACTAAATGTAATTTTGTGAATAACAGGCTAACAGCAATAGTATTATTACGCTTGTGTTGCCTCTAATTTAATTGATGATGTTGCAGTGTTTCTATGATTTTGTATGTGATTTTGGATTTCAAGTGCCCACTAACAGAGGCAAGTTTCTTTCTACAGTTCTGTCTCCCTTACATTTCTTGGTCTTGCTTTATAAACTATTTGCAGCCTCCTTACTCACCCATATAATGACATACAGTCCACCTTCCAAAGAATACATTTTCTCTAAAGAAACTGCCCTCTGTAGTCTGGAGATCAGCTGTAATTCTAGGAGATCTCCAGGCCCAAATTGGAGGCTGGCAACCCTAACTAGATGTCATACTAGTCTGTTACTCTTTTGTTCTTTACTTCTTTCCAAGGCTGTTCTATTTTGAGCCTGGACTCCCTATTTGGCATGTTTAGTTGAGAGACCTAGCTAGCCTTGTTTCTGTCCTGCAGAAGCATCCTCCATAATTGTCTGTGAGAGAATAGTTGGTACAGAGTGATGGCTTGCCCAAAGTCATCCAGCAGGTGCAAGTGGAGGAGTGGGAAATCAAACCCGGTTCTCCCAGATTAGAGACCGCACACTTAACCACTACACCAAACTGGCTCCGGTTTAGGTAACACAGTAAAGTTTATCTGTGGCTAAACCAGAGAAACAGAGAATACCCCTGGGGCTCCACATGATTAGCTGAATACTGAATACATAATAGATTTAGAATCTGAATCTATAATGGAAAGAATAGGAATGGTGTTCCTTTATAAACCATGTGTATCATATCAAAATATTTCTGTCTGACCCAGCTTTGAAATTCTCTCCTTGGTTTTCAGACAGGAGACATCTTTACAGTGGAGATGTCGTATGTTTTACAACCTACATGCTGGAAGAATTAAGTTTTGTGAAACAAGAGAACAAAATAAATTCCAAGTTGTAAAATATTATTATGACTGGAGTGGCACAGAGCCTGACAATTCTGGTAAAATCAAAAGCCACCCTTATCCATCACTCACTGTGAGCACAGATCAACTATATAAGCCTGGACATCTCTCTTGGGAAAACTCTATAGACTTTGCATTGGACCTGAGTCAGACTTAACATGCCAGTGGGACTATGATGGGGTGCAACTACATTATTTTTCTGTCTCTGTGTCTGAGATGAAACTTTGTGACACATCTGGTACACAAATCTCTCCAAAATCCTGGAACTATTAAAATGCCCGAAGGGTAAAGACCTGCACTTTGTATTCCACCAGAGACATGTCTGCAATTTGCTATCTAATGACATGTCAGCTGCTTGTAAACTTGATGCAATTTTTGACTATTTTAAAAAGTCCCTTTTCCAGAATTTTCTAGTGATTACATATGAAACACAGTGGATGCACTACTCCAGTAGATTGTCATTACTTTTATTTTCAGTGGAAGCTTCTCCTTGAATAACGATCAACTCATCCCTTGCAATAGGAGAATAGTAAGGAATGCAACGAGAGTATTGTTACACTCTTCCTATTTTTCCTATCAGTGAGAAGTTCCAAGAGTAGTGCTTATGTGGGCTGGTTCCCTTTAGAGTACAAAGCACTGGAGACTTTTTGTAATATCTGTATATCTAATTCTCAATGTAGCGAAATCTGAGGATACTTAAATCTGGATGCTGGAGCCCAAAATGGACAAACCTAAAAAATGTCCCAGGTTTGCAAAAAAAATCTGAAATCGAAACACATACACACACCAAGGGGGCATGTGTGTACCTTTAAGGAGCATGTGTACCTTTAAGAAACTGATGCCTCAGTGCTTTGTACTCTAACTCAGTGCTTTGTACTCTAACGCTAGGCAGACATTACAGTTTTGACAGGTTTCTGTCAATAAAAGGCAGGGGTAGACTTCCGGTTTCAGCAATTCTCATGGTGGGTGTGCTCCCTCAGTGCTCTGAAGGGAGCGGCCTGTAGCATGGTGGATGGGAGGGGTCCCGGATGATTCCGGGGAAGGTCCAGAGCCCTTGTAGGAGGCTCCTGAGACACGAGGGGTGACTCTCCCGAGGCCATGGCCAAGGGATTGAGGCTCCCCTTTGCCCCTATAGGTCCCGCCACCGACACACCATTATGGCCCCAAGAAATGCATACTGGGGAAGCGAACAAGAGGCACAGCAAATTCATGAAGCTGTCTCTTACCTTCCTGGTCGGCATAGAATAAAACATGAGCATAAGCTCTTTGTCTGGAAAACTACTTAAGCGCTTATCCAAAGCCCTGTTGGAGCAAAGGAGGGGGAGAAGTTTAAATCCCCCCCATCAATCTAAAGCAAATTTTAAAATAAAGATATGGGGCCAGGAATATCGGCGTTTCTAAATTTGACCAAGTAAAATACAGACACATCAAAGTGGCAACTTAGATAAACTTTCTTTGACTTTATAAAATCTTCCCTGAACTGTAAACAAATGACTAATCGGGCAGAAAAAATGGCAACGAGAACAAAGCCCTCTCCAGGAACTACTAAACCTGTACTTCTGGCAGCTAAACCAGAAGCAACCACTGACTTTCCCAACATGTAGGCTACTGCATTGCGCCCCCTGCTGGACAAGATGACCAACCTCAATAATAACTTTGAAACACTTCAGAAACAACTTAAAGAGACTAACAAAATAGCTGAGGAGACAGCTAAATTTGTGGAAAAGGTTGAAATTAAGACAAAAGCAATTGGCCAAAGACTAGAGGTGGTGGGAAAAGAGAGAATCTCTGCTAAAGAACTGCTTTTAAGACTGCAAATGGAAAAAGCAGCTTATGTTCTGAGATTCCAGGGTGTCCCTGAACAAAAAGGTGAGAATCTGAAGGAAACTTTGAGTGAAGCATTGGCCTCACTCATTGGATGTACTTCAAAGTGAAATGGATATGGTCTACCAAACATATCCAGAATTCATCAAGAAAAAAAACCTGCCTGGGGAGATATTGGTGAGATTCTCTAAAAGATCTACAAGAGATGTGGTGCTCAAAGCCACTAATGGGACAATCCTAAAAATCAAAGACAAAGAAATTAGAGTCCTAAAAGACATTCCATTCGAGATAAGAAAAAAGAGAAAACAATACAAAGGCTTAACAAATTTTCTACAAAAAAAATTCATCCCCTAGAGATAGATATTACCTGAGGGACTTACTTTCAACTACAAAAAGAAGAAGGAAAAGATTGACTCTGTTGTAAAAGCAAAGCAGTTTTTAGAGAAGCAACAAAGTTCAGCGAAGGAAAAAAAGAACAGCAGAGGAAGAAGAAAATGGCACACATACTGAAGAAAGTTCTGAAAATTCTGAAAGTAGCAACCCTAGAAGGGGACTCTGACTCGGATAAAGGGGCAGTGGCTCCAAAACTTTTGAAAGTCAAATGGGATTTTGAAAAAGAGAAATATAAAGGGAAGAAAATAAATAACATAACCTTGAATTTTTTTCAAAAAAATAAGTTTTTAATAATGGTTACAAACAAAGCTGAAAAGTAGGTTACAATCTTATCAAATATACTAACAAGTGTTGAGATAGAAGCTAAAATCATTAACTATCAATATATTAGAAATTTAAACTTGAATTCCGCCAGTTTTATGTCATCCATTACGTCAGTCTTTAGATTTACATAACTGGGTTCCGTATGTCTAATGGGTAAAAAAAATCGTTCAAATCACACTCCTTGCTTGTGATCATAAAAAAAATTTCTAGCAAAAAACCTTGAAACCTTGAAATTTTTGAAAGCTTGAAAGCCTTAATTCTGTATTCACTTGATTTAAATCTTTAAACTCCAGTATGTAACTATTAACCCTGAGAAATAAGTTTTACTACATTAACTTTACTGAGAAGAAAGTTTTATTTAAGCTAAATATTAATTAGACATGTGACCCTTGTGTAGCTTATGTTTTATTTTAGTGGTTTAGTGGTTTTAGTGTTTATTGTTTGTAGTACATTAGTTTATGTAGTGGAAAATAATAAAATCATTTTTAAAAAATAAAAGGCAGGGGGAGAGGGGCATGATTCTTTCCAGAACTGTTTTGGCACTCATTGGGGCCAGGCCCTCCAGCAACCACTAGGTGACTTGCTACCACTCTAGTTGAGTGACTCACCTAAGCTTGGCTGCTTGTTACTGTTTAACAGCAGCCACACCATGAAACCAGTGTGGTTTAGGGGTTAGAGTTTCAGATCAGGATCTAGGAGACCCAGACTCAAATCCCCACTCTGCCATGGAAACTCACTGGGTGATCTTGCACCAGTCACATACTCTCAGCCTAACCTAACTCACAGTGTTGTTGTGTGGATAAAATGGAAGAGAGGAGAATGTTTATTAGCTTTTTATGAATTGGTTTTATAATTATTTTGTTTTATGTATTTTAACTTTTTATGTAAGCTGCCTTGAGCCTGTTTTGGTGGGGAGGGCAGGGTATAGGGCTGCCCAGTCCAACTTGGGAAATATCTGGGGACTTTGGGGGTGGAGCCAGGAGACTTTGGGGGTGGAGCCAGGAGAAAGGAAGTGACATCATTTTGTGATGTCACATCCTGTGATGTTGCTTCCACATGCTGACACATGAACTCATGAAGTTTCCTAATACTGAATCAGGCCATTGGTCCATCAAGGTCAGTATTGACTACTCAGACTGGTAGTAGCTCTCCAGGGTCTCAGGCTGAGATCTTTAATGTTACCTATTACCTGATCCTTTTTTAGCTGAAGAAGCTGATACCTCCTGCATGTCAAGCAGATGCTCTATCACTGAGCAACGGCCCTACTGAATCCTTCCTCATCTCGGCAGAATATGAAGCACTAAGTGCTACACAAGTGCTAAATATGATTTTCATATCATAACAGGAGAGAAGCCACAGTGGATCGGGCCAACAGCCCATCCAGTACAACACTCTGTGTCACACAGTGGCCAAAAATACCAGGTGCCCTCAGGAGGTCCAGCAGCGGGGCCAGAACTCCAGAAGCCCTCCCACTGTTGCCCCCCAATGCAGAGCATCACTGCCCCAGACAAAGGGTTCCATCTAGACCTTGTGGCTAATAATAGCCACTGATAGACCTCTGCTGGATGGGGACAGAGAGAGAGACAGACAGACAGACAGACAGAAAAAAGAAAGAAGGAGAGAGAGAGAAGGAAAAAAACTGGCAGAGGAACTTACTTCCATTTAGACCTTGTGGCTAATAATAGCCACTGATAGACCTCTGCTGGATGGGGACAGAGAGAGAGAGACAGACAGACAGAAAAAAGAAAGAACGAGGGAGAGAGAGAGAAGGAAAAGAGCTGGAAGAGAAACTTACCTTGCAAGCCACATGCAAAAGCAGTCCCTTCAGTCCCTCCTTAATCTCTGGGCGGACCTCTCTTGCTGTGGAAGTTCTCTTGCTGACGTCTTAAAGGGGAAATGTCTGGTGAGGCTTTTTACTGCAGGGCAGGCTCTCTGCAGACATTTCCCTTTTAAGGCAGGGCAGGGCAGACTCCTGGCAGCCATTTTGTCCCCCGGGGGCCAATTTTGAAAAAGCGGGGGTAAGTATCAAAAACCGGTGTTTCCCCCGCCCTACCGGAGGACTTGGCAGCCCTAGCAGGGTATAAATTGAATGAATGAATGTAATCTGATGTAAACTGCTTCGGGACTCTACTGTGGAGAAATGAAAGGTATAGATGTAGTAAAAAAAATACAGCTGAAAATGGGGGTTGTATAAAATTCAGTTGGGGGGAGTGGGTAGGAAGGAGAGAAGGAAATGGAAAGTTGAGGATATGGGGGCTGCCAGACAGAAGGCCCAACTGGGCCATAGTTTTCCTGGACAGGAGCTGCCGGGGGAGAGAAGGAAGGTAGGTTGGCTAGTGGGTGGGAGGAACAGAAGGAAGCAGAACAAAAGGAAATTCTATGGGGTTGCCAGGGAAGGGAAAGAAGAAATAGTGGGGGAGGGGAACATAAGAACATAAGAAAAGCCAATGTTGGATCAGGCCAGTGGCCCATCCAGTCCACCACTCTGTCACACAGTGGCCAAAAACACCAGGTGCCCTCAGAAGGTCCAGCAGTGGGGGTAGGAAGCCCTCCCACTGTTGCCCCCCCCCCCACAAACACCAAGATTACAGAGCATAACTTGCCCCAGACTGAGAGTTCCTATCTATACCATATGGCTAATAGCCACTGATGGACTTCTGCTCCATATGTTTATCTAATTCCCTCTTGAAGCCGTCCATGCTTGTAGCTGCCACCACCTCCTGTGGCAGTGAATTCCACGTGTTAATCACCCTTTGGGTGAAGAAGTACTTCCTTTTATCTGTTCTAACCCGACTGCTCAGCAATTTCATGGAGTGCCCACGAGTTCTTGTATTGTGAGAAAGGGAGAAAAGGACTTCTTTCTCTACCTGCTCTATCCCATGCATAATCTTATAAACCTCGATCATGTCACCCCTCAGCCATCATTTCTCCAAGCTAAAGAGTCCCAAGCACTTCAGCCTTTCTTCATAGGAAAAGTATTCCAACCCTTTTATCATTTTAGTAGCCCTTTTCTGCACTTTTTCTAATGCTATAATATCTTTCTTGAGGTGTGGCAACCTGAACTGTATACAGTACTCCAAATGAGGTCGCACCATCGATTTATACAGGGGCATTATGATACTGGCTGATTTGTTATGTGTTCCCTTCCTAATAACCCCCAGCATAGCATTGGCCTTTTTCACTGCAGTCGCACACTGTCTCAACATTTTCGTTGAGTTATCTACTACAACTCCAAGATCTCTCTCTTGGTCAGTCTCCGCCTGTTCGGACCCCATCAATGTGTATTTATAGTTAGGATTTTTGGCTCCAATGTGCATCACTTTGCACTTGGCCACATTAAACCCCATTTGCCACGTTGATGACCACTCGCCCATCTTCAACAGATCCCTTTGGAGTGCCTCACAATCCTCCCTGGTTCTCACCACCCTGAACAACTTCATGTCATCTGCAAATTTAGCTACTTCACTGCTTACTCCCAGTTCCAAATCATTAATAAACAAGTTAAAAAGCATCGGACCAAGTACTGATCCCTGTGATGCCCCACTGCTTACCTCCCTCCACTGAGAAAATTGCCCATTTATACTCACTCTCTGTTTCCTTTTAATTAGCCAGTTTTTGATCCACAAAAGGACTTGTCCTTTTATCCCATGACTATTGAGCTTACTTAGGAGCCTTTGATGAGGAACTTTATCAAAAGCTTTCTGGAATTCAAGGTAAACAACATCTATTGGGTCCCCCTTGTCCACATGTTTGTTTACTCCCTCAAAGAACACTAACAGGTTAGTGAGACAAGATCTTCCCTTACAGAACCCATGCTGAGTCTTCCTCAATAGATTTTGTTCATCAATGTGCCTACTAATTTTTTCCTTAATAACAGCTTCCACCAACTTACCCGGTATCGACGTCAGACTGACTGTCCTGTAATTTCCCGGATCTCCTCTGGAACCCTTTTTAAAGATAGGAGTGACATTCACTACCTTCCAGTCCTCAGGAATGGAGGCAGATATTAAGGAAAGGTTACATATTTTTGTCAGGAGATCCACAGGTTCACATTTAAGTTCTTTCAGAACTCTCGGATGTATGCCATCCAGGCCCAGTGATTTATTTGTTTTTAAGTTGTCTATCAGACATAGGACCTCCTCTCTTGTCACCTCAATCTGACTCAGGTCTTTCAACACCCCTACCGAAATCAGTGGTTCTGGAGTGGGCAGGGACTTCTCATCTTCCACAGTGAAGACAGAGGCAAAAAATGCATTTAGCCATTTCCCTATCATCTTTCACTACACCTTTTACCCCATGGTCATCCAAGGGCCCCACTGCTTCCCTTGCTGGTTTCCTACTTCTAATGTATTTGAAGAAAGTTTTATTGTTGGTCTTTATTGTTGGTTTTTTGCGATATGCTCCTCATATTCCCTTTTTGCCTGCCTGATCACAGACTTGCATTTTATTTGCCACAGCCTGTGTTCCCTTTTATCAGCCTCACTGAGACTAGCTTTCCACTGCTTAAAAGAATCCTTCTTACCTTTTACAGCTTCCATTACTTTGTTTGTTAACCATGCAGGCTTTTTTCTATACCTATTTGTGCCTTTCCTAACCCGCGGTATATATTTTCTCTGAGCCTCTAGGATTGTAGTTTTAAATAGTCTCCAAGCTTCCCCAATGGTTTTGACCCTTTCTACGTTTCCTTTCAGTTTTCTCCTCACATATCCCCTCATATTAGAGAAGTTACCCCTTTTAAAGTTAAAAGTCTTTTTTGGCAACTCCCTATTTATTCAAATGCTGAACTCAATAACATTATGGTCACTGTTCCCAAGTGGTCCAATCACTTTAACATCTCTCACCAGGTCTTGGGCGTTACTTAGGACCAAATCCAGGATCGCCTCTCCCCTGGTAGGTTCTGTAACCATCTGCTCCATAGCACAGTCATTAAGAGTGTCTAGAAACTCAATCTCTTTTTCCCAACTTGAACACATATTGACCCAGTCAATGTGTGGGTAGTTAAAGTCACCTATTACAACACAGTTATTTCGTCTAGCCACTATCTTGAATTCATTCATCATTTTATAATCCTCCTCTATCTTTTGATTTGGTGGGCGATAACAAACTCTCAATGTTAAGCTGCCTTTTGGACCCACTAATTCAACCCACAACGTTTGCAGATGTGAATCCAATTCTCCTACCCTCTCAGTCTTACTGGACTGTATACCCTCTCTGACATAAAGAGCCACCCCACCTCCAACTTTCACCCTCCTATCCTTCCGATATAATTTATAACCAGGATTCACCGTATCCCACTGATTTTCCTCATCCCACCAAGTTTCTGAAATACCCACAATGTCTATGTTTTCCCCCAACACCAGACATTCCAACTCCCCGATTTTACCTCAGACACTTCTAGCATTAGTATATAAACATCTATAGTTTCCCATACATGTTAAGCCCACAACCTTCCTCTTTCTGCCTCGAGACATTGCCAGGCAGTCCCTATCATTTGCCACATTCTCAGAGAACAATTCTAATCCCTTTCCTTGTAGGAAAGTAACAGCTACCCCTTCATCTCTTTGAGATGAACCATCCCAAACCAGAGATTTTTCATCTCCTGTCGGCTTTCCCGAATCAGAAAATCAGATGCTTCCAACAAGTCCTTGAGGGTCCCCCACTTATTTTCTTTATTTACAGATATGCCAATAGAGCACAGTGGGAGATTAAACAGGGTCTCCCTCAGGACTGCTATCCCACCAATTAAAGACAGTTGTATGGTGAGTACATGAGAGAAAGAGGGCCTTTTCCATGACAGCCTGTTGGAATATATACATGTTTTCTCCTTGCTGTCATGAAAGAGTTAACAGTTTGTTTATATATGTAAATTGTTAGTTAGCATGTAGCAAATCAGCTTTGTTGCAGGTAGCTACCACCAAGAAAGAGGATGTCCCATTCCTGATGAGATGTTGTAGAAAGGCTATTGGTTGATCAAATGTATTGGTGCGAGGGAATTTGGGGTTTCTTCTTGATCCCTTCGTTCTAAGATCAGAATGCTAGTATCCAACTGGAAGTAACCAGTAACTAGTTACAATATAGTTTAGACAGAGAGAATGTTTTCATGTTTTTCTATCAAAATGTTTCCCTTTCCTCTTTTGTAGTAAATTCTTTTTAAAAGCTAAACATACAACCCTGCACCTCTTTTGTTACTCTGCTTCAGAATCCCAACACAGCCCCACAATTATGGAACAACCTCCGCAGGGAGATGTGCCTCCCCCCACTTTGTTGAAGACAGGGATTTTTTAGGACTGCATTTTGATTGATTTACCGTTTATTATTGGCAATCCACTTTGGACCTTTTAAACTGTGACTTTCATGGGGGTTATAACTGTTAATTTTATTGAGTTTTTATAATGTGTTATTTATATTATGAGCTGCCTTGAGTTCTTCAAGAAAGATAGGCAGCTAATAAATGTTTTAAATAAATAAATAAATAAAAATAATGTGCATTGGATCCCAGAGAGAAACTCCCAAGGATCTGCCTGTGTGCGTGTCTCTCTGTCTCTGCAAGAATTTAAGATGCTATTTTTTCACAAACAGACTCACAGCTGAATGCTGTTAACATATGTGTAATTTAAACTACATAGTAGGCACCATGTGCTCTATTAAGAACACTCTCATTGGTTAAGAGCATAATTGGGCAAAGACCTTGCAGAAGTACAGTGTTTGGCTGATTGTACTCCTGCTGCACATGCAAAGTACAGAAGGCCTCTACTAAGGTATTGTTATGTATTGACCATGCGGTCGCCATGTGCTCTCTTCATTGCGACCGCATGGCCAGAGCACATGGCCAGAGCATGGCCAGAGCACATGGCCAAGAAACTACCTGAGCTTCAGCCAGGTAGAACAAAGGCCAGGTGGATTCAAACCGGCCACCAATCCTGTACCTAGGTTTCTCCCAGGGAACCTATGAAATGTAAATAGACTTCTAATAGCCTATCAGGCCAGTTGGGTGAGGTCAGGGGATTGTCCCTGACCAGCATAAAAGGAGGGCTTGGAGCCCTGGGTTGTATGCTTCATCCGGACCAGCAATAAAGATCTAGCTGTTTCACTATTCCATGGACTCCCGACTCCAATACTTATCAGTGGCGACGAGGATGGGATCCCGATGAGCGACTCTCCAGCAGACCACAGCAGCACAGCGAGCTCCGTCCCGCCGGCCGCAGGCATCTCCGAGCTCCAGCGCTCCAACGCCTCGCCGCAAGCCGCTCTGAGCCCAATCCTCCGGCACTAGCCAGCGCCAAGCCTCAGCGCTCCCCGGCACCGCCGCAAGACACGAGGACATCGCTCAAACAGCCGCCGCCGCTCCTGCTCTGGTAAATATGGCAAACGCTCTGGGACCAATTACCCCTTTCAATACGTCTCGCCCCGAGACATGGGAGTCCTGGCTCAAGACGCTGGGTTGTGCCTTTAAGGTCCGCGGAATCACAGATGCGGACCTGAAGAGTGCCTGGCTCTTGAGTTCCGGAGGGGTGGAGGTCATGCGGGTGGCCCAGAACCTACTAGCCCCGCAAGACCCCACCGAGGTGTCTTACGACGTGCTCACCAAGACCCTCGGCGATTACTTCGCCCCGAAGCCATCAAAACTGGCCAGGCGCTGGGAGTTCATACAGCGCCAGCAGCAGCCGGGGGAGTCAGCCGCCACTTTCCTGGCTGAACTCCGTCGACTAGCCGTGGGCTGCGAATTCCGCCACATGGATGACCACGTGGAGACCGCCTTCATGGGAGGGGTCCGGGAAGCCAAGCTCCGCCGGCGCCTCATTGCAATGCCGGAGCCAACCTTGGAGAAGATGCTCGAAACTGCGGCAGCCTTCGAGACAACGCAAAAGGACAAGGCAGCCACCAAAGTCCACCAGGCGGCTCCTCCCGAACCCGACTCAAGCGAAGAAGAGGACGTCCACCGGATGCAACCACGCTCGAAGAAGGGTGAGCCCGGCGTCGCCAGGCCCAAGGGCCGGCGCCCAGCATCTGTCTCTGTTCCCTCTCCTGCTTCCCTCAACAGGCAGGCCCCAACGTGCGCCAGCTGTGGGGACCCCCACGACAGACGGACATGCCGCTTCCGTGATGCCATCTGCCGCGCCTGCGGGAAAGCAGGACATCTCGCCCGGGCCTGCCGCCTGAGGAACAGCCACCGTGCCCCAGCAGCGAACTTCGAAGAAGTGGGTAGTGTCGTTCCCACGGCCACGGTAATGAACTTGCCTCAGCCCATCCCGGGCGCAATTTCCGTGTCTCTCCGAATAGAGGGAGTTCCTTGCTCCATGGAACTGGACTCAGGGTCAGCATATTCAATTGTGTCCGCAGCTACGTTCCGCCGCCTCTGCCCGAAGGGGGCACGCTGGCTGCGGCTGCCGGCTGGGTTGGTCCTCCGGGACTTCCAGAAAAACCCAGTGGCTATTAAGGGGCTAGCCAGGGTCCGGGTCCAGTACCATGCCTTTAATGGCCTGCTGGACCTTCTCGTGGTGGAGCGCAATCTAACCAGTCTCCTAGGTCGCGCCTGGTTCAAGCCGCTCGGAGTGCAGTGGACCGGAATACACCGCATGGGCTCTACTGACTTCTCATCCATCTGCGAGGAATTTCCCGCCGTTTTCGATGGCTCATTGGGCTGCTACAAAGGACCCCCGGTTTCCTTCGACCTGGACCCGGCAGTCCGGCCCATCCGCATGGCCGTCCGCCGGCCACCACTCGCCTTCCAGCCCAAAGTGGAGGCAGAGTTGGAAAAGCTCGTGGCACAAGGGGTGCTCGAGCCGGTCTCCCACGCCAAGTGGGAGACTCCCATTGTGACCCCCCTCAAAGCTAACGGGGAAGTCCGCATCTGCGCGGATTACAAATGTACAATTAATAAGGCGTTACAGGACCACGCGTACCCGGTACCGGTGGTCAGCCATGTTCTGGCCTCCCTCGCGGGTGCCAAAATATTTGGAAAATTAGACTTGGCCCAAGCCTATCAGCAGCTTCCCGTAGACGAAGCAACGGCCGAGGCACAAACGATTGTGACTCACAAGGGAGCGTTCAAGGTAAAACGCCTCCAATTTGGGGTCAGCGTAGCACCTGGAATCTTTCAAAATCTAATGGATTCTCTCCTAAAAGATGTTCCAGGAGTGAAGCCGTTCTTCGACGACGTCCTCATCGCCGCCCCGGACGCCGACACGTTCGCAGCTCGCCTCCGGATGGTGCTGCAAAGGTTCCAGGACGCGGGTCTCAAGGTTCGAAAAGACAAGTGCACCCTGGGAGTCTCCTCGGTGACCTTCTTGGGGTCCCAAGCATGATGCAGCCTTCCGGGCCGTCAAAGACTTATTAATTTCAAATGCGGTCTTAGCGCATTTCGATGAGAGGCTCCCTGTCATCCTGGCCTGCGACGCATCCCCCTACGGCGTTGGGGCAGTCTTGGGACACCGGCTACCCAACGGAAAGGAGGTACCAGTTGCCTACTACTCCAGGACCCTGTCGTCGGCAGAACGGAACTACGCCCAGATCGACAAGGAGGCCCTAGCAATCGTAGCTGGCGTCAGGAAATTTCACGACTATCTCTACGGACGGTCATTCACCGTGGCCACAGATCACAAGCCGCTGCTGGGTCTCCTTGCCCCCCACAGGCAAACCCCTCACATGCTGTCCCCGCGGGTCCTGCGGTGGTCAATTTTTTTGTCAGGCTACTCCTACGAATTGGTACATCGCCCGGGGAAGGCGATGGGTCATGCAGACGCCCTCAGCCGTCTTCCCCTCCCGTCCTGCGACCCTGATCCGGCTCCCGCTTTCCACGTCGCGCTCCTAGAGGATCTACCGGAGCGCCCCGTACAGGTATCAGATGTGGCCCGTCGCACGCGGCGGGACCGCATCCTTTCCCGTGTCTCAGACTGGGTGGGAAGGGGGTGGCCGGAAAAACCGGGACCAGATTTTGCCGCTTTCACGGCACGCAGGCACGAACTATCGGCCCACAAGGGATGCCTGCTATGGGGATCTCGAGTGGTGATCCCCGGGCCCCTGCGGCCCCGAGTGCTAGAGGCCCTCCACGAGGCTCACCCGGGAATTGTGCGCATGAAAGCTCTGGCCCGGAGTTACGTATGGTGGCCAGGCCTGGACAAAGACATTGAGGGGCGGGTCCAGAAGTGTACCAAATGCCAGGAGTCACGGCCAGATCCGCCACACGCTCCTGTCCGATCCTGGGAATCTACTAACAAGCCCTGGTCCCGCCTGCACCTAGACTTCGCGGGACCGGTCCAGGGCCGGTTGTTTCTTATCGTTGTTGACAGCTACAGCAAGTGGCTTGAGGTAGTGCCGGTAGCTTCGACCTCCACCAACGCTGCCTTAAGAAGTCTCTGGCCGATCTTCGCGACACACGGAATGCCAGAAACTCTCGTGACCGACAACGGGACCGCCTTCACCTCCGGCGAGTTTCAACGGTTTGTGGAAGCCTGCGGTCTGCGCCACATCCGCTCCGCTCCGTTCCACCCCGCAACCAATGGCCAGGCCGAGCGCATGGTGAGGACAACGAAGGACGCGTTAAAGAAGATGGAGCATGGCGACTGGGAAGAGCAGCTGTACAAGTTCCTGTTCTGCCAACGGAACACACCCCACTCAGGGACCGGGCGCCGGCCAGCCGAACTTCTGATGGGAAGACGACTGGGAACCGTCTTGGACCGCCTACATCCCGACCGAGCAATCGAGGGGAACCCGACAATGGAGGACCGGCCAGCTGCCCGAGGATTTGCTCCCGAAGACCCCGTATACGCAAAGAACTTCGCGCGGGGTCCAACATGGCTCCCCGCGAGGATCGTCCGAGTCACAGGGCCTTATTCCTATGAGGTCCTTACGGAAGATGGCGTAGTCTGGAAACGGCACATTGACCAGATTCGACGCCGTACCCAGAACCACGATGATACCCAGGCCCCCGAACTCCCTGCACCAACAGACCGTGACATCGACACGACTCCAGAAGCAGCGCCAGACCCTGATCCAGAGACTGCGGAGATGCCGCTCCTGCCCGCGGACGAAGCAGTCGCACCATCCACACCTGAACAACCCCCGAGCAGACAGGCCCCGCCAGCAGAACAACTACCCACACCGCAACCTGCCGACACTAGCAACACGCCCCGCCTTACAACCCCCCGGCGCTCTGGACGTGAACGCAGACGCCCGGACTATCTCAAAGACTATGTGTGCAGAGGGGTTCTGGACTATGGGGGGAGGGGTGTTATGTATTGACCATGCGGTCGCCATGTGCTCTCTTCATTGCGACCGCATGGCCAGAGCACATGGCCAGAGCATGGCCAGAGCACATGGCCAAGAAACTACCTGAGCTTCAGCCAGGTAGAACAAAGGCCAGGTGGATTCAAACCGGCCACCAATCCTGTACCTAGGTTTCTCCCAGGGAACCTATGAAATGTAAATAGACTTCTAATAGCCTATCAGGCCAGTTGGGTGAGGTCAGGGGATTGTCCCTGACCAGCATAAAAGGAGGGCTTGGAGCCCTGGGTTGTATGCTTCATCCGGACCAGCAATAAAGATCTAGCTGTTTCACTATTCCATGGACTCCCGACTCCAATACTTATCAGGTATTTACAAGTGGGAAGCCATGAGACCCATGGGGGAATCCCATCCGTTTTTTCTGCTCCCACGCACCAGGATATCTCCATAGGCGTTAACTATGTGGGGGGCGGGGGCCACCCCTGAAATTTTCCAGGGGAAAATGAGCCCCCCTGGGCAAAACAGAGTGCCCGCGAGGTACTCCTGACTCGCTGGTAAGACTTGGCAACCCTACTCTCTCTCTTGCTCTCTCTCTCTTTCCCTCTCCCTCCCCCCTCTGGCCCAGCCCCCGCCCCCCAGGAAATTGGAAAGTCTACGCCCTTGGATACACCCACACACATTGGGACACACACACACACACACACACTGAACCACCCGGGGCAGTGGCCGTGGCTCATGTTCCTCTGTTCTGCCCTCTAGCCTGCAAAGGAGAGGCAGCAGTGGTGCGGCTGTCTCCAGCAGCACTGCTTGATTCTGAGCCAGAACCCCTGCTGCACCCAGGCATGCAGAGTCAGTTGGCTCCTTCTCCTCCAATCCCCCCCCCCCCCCCAGCCGACTCAAGGTAAGCATACGTTGTCTGCGCAACAACATTCATCTCTTTGGAGCAGGATTTAACCACTTTCTAATTTTTGTTCATTTGGGTTCACATTTTTCTGCATTTTTTTTTTTGGGGGGGTGGGGGTTTCCCCAGCGTTTGTAGAAAAATTACCCTTGTCTGTACCTGGCAATTATTCTCCATGACTAGCAATCAGCATAGACATTCAGAATCAGATACTGGACAAGGAGAGACTCATAAGAATCCCAATCCCCCACAACTTTCTTTCCTCTCCTCTTCCCTTATCCCCTTCTCTCTTACAGAGTCTCTCTCAATCTCTCCCTCTGCCCCTCCATTCCCTTCTCTCTTAAGGGCAAAGTCAGTCTCCTCTTCTCTCTGTATCACTTCTCCTGCTGCAGCTTGCTCTTGGGCTCCTGTCACCTCACAGCATTACTTACCAAGGTTGCTGCTTGTAATGGTCACAAGATCTCATTTTTAAGAGCTTTAATGTTAATGTCTCCTATCACCTTTCTTTTTCATTTTCAGATTTTCCTGCAAACCAGGAGTTTTTCCCAATTTTGTAGAAAGATTTTCTCTCTCTTCATGTGGATTTAAGTATACACAAATGGAACCATGTTGAGTATTAGATATATTATAAAGGAAATAGATGAGTAAGAGCACAATCTAAATTACTTGAAGAAAATGCTGACAGTTAAAAGAATCTGAGAAGCAAATTCATGAGCATTTCAAGAATATGTTAATAATTAAAATTATCCAAATATGAAACTTTAGTACATTTGGGCTTACCATTCAGGCAAACTCCTGCCAACACTCCCCCGTCTCTAACCCTGCTCAACTGAGCGTCAGAGAGAAGGCAGGGGAAATACCTAGCAATGTTCCCTATCTCTAAGGCTTTCCCCTCCCATACTATCCAGCCTGCCAGTTAAGATCTGCCTCTCAAACCCTGCTCTCTGTGGCCCCCTTCAGAGGTACATAAGAACATAAGAGAAATCAATGTTGGATCAGGCTAATGGCCTATCCAGTCCAACACTCTGTCCCACAGTGGCCAAAAATACCAGGTACCCTCCGGAGGTCCACCAGTGGCGCCAGGACACTAGAAGCCCTTTCACTGTTGCCCCCCCCCCCAAGCACCAAGAATACAGAGCATCACTTGCTCCAGAACAAGAGGCCCTATCTATAACTTGTGGTGAATAGCCACTGGTGGACCTCTGCTCCATATGTTTATCCAATTCCCTCTTGAAGCCATTCATGCTTGTAGCCTCCATCACCTCTTGTGGCAGTGAATTCCATGGGTTAATCACTCTTTGGGTGAAGAAGTGACAAGTTGTGACATTTGTGGCACACAAAACCATGATGAATTTCCAGGACTACAAACCCTGTCATGGAGCTCCAATGCAAACAATTAAAAGGTTTTCTCATTAGCAGACTGTGAAGTTCAGAACTTGTTTCTATGATATAGCAATACTGTATTTGCTGTAATGCTTTCCTTCCTCTTTGGATGGAAGAGCAAGACCATTTGCTGTCCTTGCACTAAAAGCTGTTGGCGTGCTTCCTGATGACTCTGAATTTCAATTTGATGTCATCATGATGGTCTTGTCAAGTGATGTGTGGAAAATGGATGGAAACTTATGCAGTCCTAAACCCCAGAGAGTTTGACAAACAAATCTCTACAACATCTAAATGGGTAATCTGGACCAGACTAGGCTAACCATCCATGAATCAATTCAGCAAAGTAATTTAAATAAATGATAAATGCATTTAAATAAATCCTGTTGCAATCTTATCCCATGGACCTTATTAGGGTTTTATCAAGTCCTCCTTATTAATAATAATAGTGGTATGAATATGAATTTTGTACTGAAGAGTTCTGACTGCAACAGCTCTAGCTGGCAATAAGTCAAGCTCTGGGTTAGGAAATACCTGAAGATTTTGGACCCTGAGGAGGTTGGGGTTGGAGGAGTGGAGGGTCTTCAATGGGGTATAATGCCATAAAGTTCACCTTTCAAAGCAGCCATTTCTTCCAGGTGAATTGATCTCTGTCACCTGGAGATCAGTTCTAATCTCAGGATATCTCCAGCCACCACCTGGAGTTTGGCACCCTAGAATAAAGAGAAGATAACAAAGACGGTCTGATGCTGAACAGGCAACAGGCAGAGGTTGGAAATCCAGACTAGAGGGGTGAAGACAGCTGTAGCCTAGGGAAGGAGATATGGAGACAGTACAGTACAAGTGAAGGAAAACTGGAGCAGTACCAGGTGGAGAGCTTAAGAAAAAGACAATCTCTCATTCTATCGATGTCATTTTTATTCAGCCATTCCTCCAAAGAGCTCAAGGAGATGTATGTAGAGTTCCCACGCATTTTATACTCATAACAACTCTCTGAGGTAGGTTAGGCTCTGACATTGTGACTGGCCCAAGATCTCCTGATGAACTTCATGGTTATAGAGAGATTTGTAGGTCCTCCTATTCTGACATTCTAGCCGTTATGCCACACCGATTTCCAGCAGAGGGCTAGGACTGTGGAAAGGAGACAGAAGCAGACAGAGCTTAGGAGGGCAAAGAAGAATGAATTAGGTGGCTTAAGAAATGAGCTATGCAGGAAAGGAGAGCCTAGGGGAGAGAAAACAGGAAAAGAATCTGATGGACTAGAAAAAGGAGGACAGGAAAGGGGTGGTGGTAGCTTGAGGGAAGGGAGCAGATAAAACTGCAGACAGAAGCAAATAAAGGAAACGGGCCTAATAGAGAAAGGTGAGAAAGGAAGGAAGAACCTAGCAAAAGGAACATGGAGCAAAGCCAGCATTATCCATTGTTCACACATATTGTCATTGTGTAATGAGATGTTTGACACTATATGATTTTTGAAATTAATTTTTGCTGATTTACCTGTTATGGGGCCCCCTCATGTTCTATGTATTTGGGTATTCCTTCTTTCTTTATATACAGGTCATGTTCAGGTTTGGCAGAACATACCCAAATTTGTCCTGACAACAGAAATCTTGTGCATTTCAAATATATGGTGCTTTGGTAGTGTGAGGCAGCCTCAGCTGAAATTCAGTAAATGGCAGTTCTTGTTTAAGCTGCATCTCATGAAGAGTAATCCCATGGGCAACTATGGAGAATCCCATCCAAAATATTTATGCGGGCCAGTCCTTTCCCCAAACAGGCTGCTAGTGCTTTCATTTGATTGGCATTGCTGCCAGAAGTTTGTGCTCTCCAACAAAGGACTTTGAAATAAGACTGGAGAAATTTATCTTAACTTCAATTATTTTGACTCAAAGATATATAATGAGCTTCAAGAATGGTGGTGATGTTAGGTTTCCAGGGATTCCCCACTCACACACCCTCTTAATGGGAGAGTCCGCAGCACTCCCACGGGAGCAACCACCATGGAAGATGGCAGAGACTCATTCAGCAAACCTGAACCCCGAGGAGGGAAGCTCCTCTTGAGGACTTTTCCAAGAAACAAGATAAAGTGCAACCTGAATACCAATTTACTTTGCTTGTATTCTAGACGTATAAACTAGATGTAAGCTGATATTTCAAGATATTAGTTAAAGTTTAATGGTTTATAATATCTTAAATAGTAGAAGATCAGTGAAATGACTGCGTTGAAAGCCATGGAGGGAGAAAATCTCAAGAAGAAAGTAGATAGAGTACAATCTTTCTAAGCCCATAGTAAAAGAAATATCAATGTTCAGAAGATTGGTATTTGGCAAAACAATGGGTTTGGGCTGCCTGCAATAATTAAAGAAAAAATGTTTAATGTAAGGATTTTCTTTTAATTTATGAAACCTGTAATTGTTTCTTGTGCATGGAAAACAACAATAAAAATATAAAAAAATAAAAGTTTGTGCTTTCCATGGATCTATCAAATAAATTATCAAGCTAAATATCTTACCTAAATATCCTTAAATATCTACTCTATCAAGTAAATAATGCTCTACTATTAGTTTTGTTGGAGGGCAGATTTAAGTGAATTAATTGATCTGAAAGGGTATGTCTTTGGAGGAGTAATGTTGCTGAGTTTGTTCTGCCTGCATTATTATCTTGAAGTCTTTATTCCGGACCTTGATATAATTTGCTAGTGCCCTAGATTTCTAAACTCTTTGGTAGATCATCCAATTTGTGGTTTCTTTGCTATGTTGTCAAAATGAAAAGACTGTTTTATCAGTGGCAAAATTCTTATCTACTGCAGTTAGAGTGTGATTTCAAAAGGTCAAACCTATGGAAGAAAGTATTTTGCTTATGTTCCAAGATTTATGATGTTTGCTTTGTGTATTATGAGCTAAACATATATCCAAAAATAAATGACTCAGTTTAATCGGAAGGAAAGTCTCCCACAAAACAGATTTTTTAAAAAACTGAATAAAAAATGAGCAGACCAGTTTACTCCTGTGGTGACCTCTCTCTCTACCCTGGGACAGTTTAATCATATATGTGGAGTTGTGGAAGACATGTCATGTCAAATTACGGTATTTTTCATATAAGATTGTAACTATGGACTAACCATGACAAAATGTTTGCAGGGATCTGGTGCTAATATGCTTTTAACAGAAGCATCAAGGAGAAAACATAGTAAAAATGAATGACTTGGCATTCCATTATTGTTTATATATTCTGTATAAAAAACTTATTTCCTGTGAGAGAACCACAATACTGTTAAATAATTACAGCTAAGCTAATTTTGTTAGAATCATTAATACAGTTGTGGTATGAAGCAAAGCTTGAAATATTTGGATAGATTTAGCCCTTGGGACATATGATATTGAAGTAAGCATTGTTGCCTCAAACAGTCTGTAAATCTATCCCAAGGAATTCAAGCAAATTTGGCAAAAATGTGCTAGAATAAACTGATTTTTATATAGATTGAATTTTTACAAGTCATATCCTTTAAAGTCTTATGTGTACCTTAGGGTATCTGCAAATTAAATAGAACAGCAGTTTAACTACACTCTGTTTTATTGCAAATACCAAAAAAAGTTATGTAAGAGCCCAGATATAGTAAAAATTTATAGCAAGAATTTTATAGTAGTTTTGTGGATTTTTTAAAAAAGACATTCATTTCCTTAAAATATGCCATACCATAAAACTAGTTATCATGAACTATTGTGTGTGTGTGTGTGTGTATATACACACACACACACACACACACATATATATATATATATAAATTGCCAAGTTCCTCTATCAAATAATACTGTAAAATTCCATCTGGAATATTTCACTCAACAAACAAAATTTATGGATTCTTTTAACTGTGTGAACTAAGCACCGTAATTTGCTGGGAGAAACATAATCATATTATTTTTGCAAACACTGGCTTTGTGAAAACGAATTCCACTTGGCTACAGACTTAACAAAAGTCTTTTCTCCTCAGCTCAGGATCTAATTAATTGTTAGGCATTCCAGGGCAATGGCTACCCCCCGCCTCCCCAAGGCACACATTATGTTAGATGCTTCTGCCAGGCTGCTGTTTCACTGGTAGTCTTCAACTAGAACATTTGGTGCAGAAGAGTAAAGTAAAACATTTCTGCCTGCTGACAATTAAAGAAATAGCCACACAGTGCATTTCAGTGGTTTTCGGTGTGGCTCAGTTGTCATCTAGTGGACTTTGGATGAAGCTGCATTTGGTCATTATTTGTTGATGGTTCTACACAACACATAATTTTGGGTTGCCTGATCCATGGACTCTGACGTAGAGAGAAAATAAAAGGCACCAAAACAACACAGATATCTTTTGCCAAGGGAATGCCATCAAATCCTAAGAGGGCTGCTAAATCATTGAATCTAGCTGTTGCATTGCAGACTAACATGGCTACCCTAAATTATCCTGAGTGGAATGGAAAGTGCCATTAAGTCACAGCTGACTTATGGTGACCCCTTATGGGGTTTTCAAGGCAAGGGACATTTAGAGGTGCTTTGCCATTGCCTTCCTCTGCACAGTGACCCTGGATTTCCTTGGTGGTCTCCCATCCAAATACTAACCAAGGTCTGTTACCCAAAGAGGCAATCCCCTATTTAACTGGGAGAATTAGTGGAAAGTACTGGAGTCAG
The DNA here is from genome assembly GCA_029233225.1 of Lepidodactylus listeri. NCBI lineage: Eukaryota > Metazoa > Chordata > Lepidosauria > Squamata > Gekkonidae > Lepidodactylus > Lepidodactylus listeri. The sequence continues at coordinate 106,566,156 of JARCFY010000001.1, read as the reverse complement.
GAGGTGAGTTGTAGAATGATCATAGCAAAGACTTTATTAAGTGAATCAGCATGTTCAGGAGATGGTCAGATCAAGCATGCAGCCAGGGCCCTCGTTATATGCTGGCTGGAGCCACACCTCTGGCTGCACCCAAAATACCTGATAGGGGCTTAGCATATGCGCATAGTCCTGATAGGGCCTTAAGTTGTAGTTCATAGGCCCCCCGCGGGAGACCTAGGCTGGCTATTGGTGGTCGTTTTGGATCCGACTGTCTATTGTTCTACCTGGCTGAAGCTCAGGTAGAATCGGGCCATGTGCTCTGACCGCATGGCGGTCGCCATTTTGTTACTAGTACACAACAATTAGCTTAAAAGAAACAGAGTGAGAGGGGATAACTCAGGATCTCCACTAATGTTTATGGGGATTTTTTCCTTAGAGAACTCTCAAAAATAAACCAGGCAGATGTTCACCCAGAAAGGTTTTAAATTGAAAAATAGTAAAAAGGCAAAATATACAAACAAAATACACAAACAAGCTATTCCGGGAAGGCAATAGTTACTGCTCTTGGAGAGCAAGGTCTGTGGCAGCAGTGAAATGACCAGCGTTTCACAGAGAGGAGGAGGCCCACATGCATATACACTGACTGTGTGGGTAAAATGTTTCACAGATAACCCCAGAGTGGGGAGGGTGATTGTTGTCCTATTTATGTAGGAAATCAATCACAGACAACAAAAACCTTTGGCAAAGAAAAGTTTTCTTCAATAATAAACAGCCCAAGAAGCGAAAAAGCTTTTTTTCGTCTAATTGCCAATCAATCCCACCCCCATATAACAACAACAACAATCCTAAATTACAATTTGCTGCTTTGATTTCTCATGGGGCAAATATCCCTTCACTTTCCCAGTCTGCACACAAACTGAGCCAGGAATTAAAGAAAGTTGGGGCCAAACTTGAGAAGAAACACAGGATTCAGTTCAATTTTATGAACTTGGAGACAAAGTAATATTTTGCATGTTGGGCTTACATAAGAAGATGCTTCATCCCATCACTGGTTAGGCCTGCTAACTCCATGTTGGGAAATTCCTGGAGATTTGTTGGGTGGAGCATGGGGAGGGCAGAGTTGGGGAGGGGAGGGACCTCAGCAGGATGTAATACCATAGACAGTGGTGTCAAACATAAGGCTCGGGGGCCAGAACTGGCCCGCCCAGGGCTGTTATGTGGCCCATAAGCAACTGGTGCAAAAGAGGGAACAGAAGGCTGCTCAGGGGTGGGTGGGCGGAGCGACTCCAGTTGTGGGGTCTGCAGCAGTCTAGCAGAACCCCTTCACCTCAGGGACAGCATCAGTGGTAAGTTGGGAGCTCGTGCAGTTACATTCTTACTTCTCCACTCAGCCTGCAGCTCCAGGTATGCTGTCCCAGATGGCCTCAGGGATCAGCGTTTGCACATGAGGGTGTGTGTGTGTGTGTGTGTGTGTGTGTGTGTGTGTGTGTGTGTATGCAGATGATCCTCTGTTAAGGCATGGGAACATCTGCCCAGCGCTGCACTGCCAGGTCTTCAGTCTGCCCATGTGGGTTTTCCTCTGCACCCCTCCCCCCCCACTCCAGCCCATGGGACCTTGCAGTGAGGATGTACCAATTCAAAGCTTACCAGTTGCTGCCCTTTATAAAGTTTATATCTCTGGTACCCAGCATTACATTTTATGGCCCGACCCAACAAAGTCACATTTATGACAGATCCAGCCCTCATAACAAATGAGATTGACACCTCTGCCATAGAGTCCACCCTCCAAAGTAGCCATTTTCTCCAGAGGAACTGGTTTTCTGTGGCTGGAGATCAGTTGTAATTATAGGAGATCTCCAGGCCCCACCTGGAGCTGGCAATTCTATCATTGGTCCATATTGCCTATTCTTAATAGCCAATAGATCTTCAGGTTCTTGCTATCATCCTTGTAGGAGAGAGTAATAAATAGGATACAAAAGACTGTAGTAGAGTGGATAAAGGATGTGTATGTGGAATCCACAGTTAAGCTAAGCATCTACAGAAACTGATACTGAACAAAGTATTTTAGCATCTTGTGAATATTAGCTGACAGCAAGAGGGTCTGTACAAAAATGCTCTGCTGCATACACACAACTCTTCCTGCACCCGTGCAGGTGGGAAAGGCCCAGTAAACCACAGAGATGCCTTCAAGCTATGTATCACACAACCCACAGGGTATATCATTGCTCCATTCTACAAAGTCAGAGCAGGATACCCTGATGTGTCCCAAGGATTAGCAGTAATCAGTAAAGACATTAGCGCTAGCGTGCAGCTTGCATACATCGGATATGCTGATTCCCAATGACAGAATCAGGGCTTGACAAAAATGGGGGATGTGCATTCTGCTCTTTTTTTGGATTCTTGTTCACATTTCATCCGGAGGCATCTTAGAGATTGTAGTACTTTAGGCCAATGGTTCTCAAAACTTGAGAAATCCAAGGACCCCCATTCTGATTTTCAAAAATGTTTGCAGACACTGAATTGACCCACAGGTCAGACGGCTTCTTTTCAACAGTGTATGCACATGCTTTAGAGGACAGAAATCTCTAGCCACCAAAAGAATACACAGATACCCTTATTAGCCACACTTTAAAAGCAAGCTAAGAACTTCTTAAAGTGTCTATACATGACCTACACAGACAGGTCACTGGGTAGCTGATGCTACAGGCCTATAATCATGGCTTTTTTGTAGAAAAAGCCCAGCAAGAACTCATCAGCATAATAAGCCAAACCCAACAGCAGAAACTTATTAGCATATTAGGCCACACCCCTGACAGCACAGCTCCCTCCCAGGATTGGGTTCCCCAGGCGCCCCGCAGCTGTGGGGCTAGCCAGAACTCTGTTCCTGTGTGTTCCTGCCCCAAAATAGCCCTGGTTCCTGCATGGTCTTGTAAGTATTCCTACAGGAGTGATTGTCCTGAAGTAGTAAGCAAGGAAAGTGTGCATTCCGGCCCCAAAATAGCCCTGCCTATAATGCTTATGGGAGAGACTTTTGCTCATCTGCTTTGTGCACAGAAGGTCTCTGGTTCAATCCCTGGCATCTCCAGTTTAAAGGATCAGATAGTAGGCGATGTGAAAGACATCTACCTGAGACCATAAAGAGTTACGGCTAGTCAGAGGAGATACTAGACCAAAGGTAGACCAATGGCCTGATTCAGTGCCACAACTTTGTGTGTGTTCAACTCCAAAGGCCCGGAACTTCTGGCATACAAATTGTGTGCTTCACCACCAAGCTATTGAAGCAATATGGCATTCTACTTACCAATGGTTGAACTTTAGTTATAATGCTCTAAAAGTGACTTTAAGAAGAAACAATGAATGCATATAACATATTCCCATCAATGAGAGTGTTGCCTTAGGTGCATTAAAATTATTTTTAAAAAACTTTAGGCTTGTTTCCTGCAACCTATCTTCTACCATTTAAAAATTTAGTTTATTGCCCCTTTCCCTGTATTTCATTACAGTTATATAATTCCCTGAAAAGTGCTGGAAAGTCACAGCAGACTTATGACAACCCCATAGGGTTTTCAAAATGAGTGGAGCCTGAGAATGCCAAGCAAATTGACTGAATTTGACAAGATGTATACTGGTCTTCCCAGGCTACCTAGTAGCCAAGGTAAAGCTTGACTCTGGAATATTAGACCTGTAATTTCCCACCATACTCGAGCTTTCATTTCAATCTTTCTGGTCCTGTTTTTGTAATCAGGGCCAAATGCCTCATGATGTAGCCTTTTTCTGGGCATTCAGTTAGCTTAGCTGCATGGTTGAAGGAATGCTGTGCCTTGGGTGAAGTCTTGCCAACTCCTTCTGTTTTGTGTCTGATACGATAGATGCTGACCAAAAGGTTAGTCTTGCCTTATTCTCATCTTTCCAGTCACTAGAGCTCAAACCCTAATTTGTTCCCATCAGGTTTTTTGAGAAAGGATACCTTCTGTTGATGTACTGATGTTTCTGTCTTTTTGTGTTGCAAAAAGGTCCCCTATGTGCTGGATTCCCTGAATGAAACCTAAACCCTTGTCTGAGAAAAACAGAGGGTTTTTTTGGGGGGGGCGGGGGGGAGGTCTTCTTCCAAGTCAGCTGTGGAGGTGGTTGGATGATCTGCTTGAATTGCTCATTCCTCCTTTCCTATGTGTCCACTTGTCACAAAAGTAGCTGTTTGTGGAAGGGGATTTGAACCCCCATCTACTGAGATCCACAGACAATGATAATCACAAAGCTTCTGCTGGGCACACTATAATCATACTGTTGAGGGCACCGAACTATTCCTCTCCACCGCCACCTCCAATCTGTTTTGTGGATGGGGGACTGGGCATAGTGATGTCAGAGGGGTGTGCTAGTGCTACTGTGCATTGATTGGCTCCTTCCACACATAGCAGATACATGGCCATCGTTACCATGCCGACCCAAGATTATTGGATGTCATGGTGTCATTATGGACTCCTGTGCTGTCCCTATGCTCTCAGTTCCTTAGTGATGCAACACTTGCAGTTTCTTCTGGCGGGAGAGCACAGGAATGGCTATGCTGTCAAAGAACCAGAGTGGTGAAGGCATGACAGGATCATAGGACAGAGCTGTTAACTGCTTACAGCAAGTCTGTGCTCTTCACTTATCTGGGGATAAGTGTTAGTAGTGCTAGATTGGCCATACCCTCTTGAATTATTTTATAATTTTAAATGTTTTTAATTGCTCAAATGTTTTAATATTTTTATGTGTGCTGCCTTGGGGAGCCTGATTGGGTGGAAAGGTGGCATAAAAATGTTTTAAATAAATAGATTTGTATCCAGTAAAACAATGAATTTTTTGAGTGGGAAGAAATGTCTTGCCTGTTCCTCAGAGTAACAAAGTAAGTTGAACCCTGCATCAAATAAGTGACATTTTCCATTTTAAAAAATGTTTAAATTCTATAATATAATTACATGATAGAGATGCTGTCAAAACAAATATTATTAACCTGCCAGTAATTTCCAGAAATTGAAATAGACACTCTTTTGGCAACAACATCATGCCTTCTTCCAAGGACAACAATCAATTCAGGTTATGTAAGCGCTAAAAATAAATGTTGTATAAGCACAACTTTAAAGATTTTTTAAAAAGAAATAATTAAGCAGATTTCATGAGGGCTGAGATGGCCAAAACCACCATCTACTACAGCTCAAAACTGTGAGGTCATTTCTTGTATTATAATCCAAAGGTTAGCTACCTGAAGAGATAAAACAACCTTCAGATTAGGGTTGCCAGCCCCCAGGTGGGGCCTGGGGATCTCCCGCTTTTACAACTGATCCCCAGCTGACAGAGATCAGCTCCCCTGGAGAAAATGGCTGCTTTGAAGGGTGGACTCTATGGCATTATACTATGCTGAGGCCCCTCTCCTCCCCAAACCCCGCCCTCTCCTGGCTCTACCCCCAAATTCTCCAGGTATTTTCCAACCCAGACTTGGCAACCCAACTTCAGACGGATTAACTTAATAAATATTGACAATACAAAAGTCTCAGCTCCTAATTAAATTCTCCATTACAAGAATAATGGAATGCATCCCAGTTAATTTACTTTATACAAGTAACTGTTTCTGTAGACAACATAACATTTCTAGAAGACAACAGATTCAGAAGAGAAAATGAGAAAATGTTGTAGAGATATTGGCTAAAATTACTCTAGCATATCATCAGTGTAAACAGTGGCCTATCCTGAACAATACAAGCCTGGCAACCTGCAGGAAACTAACCTGGGTGGGGGGCAGCTGGCTGGCAATATAAAAATGTCATTTCTAGCATGACAAAAGTAATATCATCATATCGCCAACAATACTGTAGAATTTGACAAACACACTGTGGCTTAACCAGAAGTGATGTCTCACCAGGACTCTGCCAGTCACCCCCATTTTTCTCTTCTACCACCCAGCTTAGTAGCAATTGGAACAGCCAACCAGGGGAGGGCGGGAGGACAGGAGGTCTTCCAGCACAGAGTGAGACCCAGCAACCTTGGCCTTGGCTGATAGGCCTGCACTTGCCTATAGCCAGCTCATAAGCTAAAATGATAACTCACCACTAACAGTGAATAATTGAAGAGACGTAAACCTGAGCTCTGCAACTAACCCAGTTCCCCTTGCCCATTCAGGTAACCCTCCCATGTGAGATATGCCACCATTTGCAAGGGTGGGGGTTAGTGGAGTGCTAGGGGGGGAGTAGGTGGGGAGCAAGGAAAGATGAGGAGGCTTTCCTGAATGAACAATGCAAAGTAATAGAGGAAAACAACAGAATGGGAAGGACTAGAGCTCTCTTCAAGAAAATTGGAGAAATCAAGAGAACATTTCATGCAAAGCTGGCCATGATAAAGGACAAAAACAGTAGGGACCTAACAGAAGCAGAAGAGATTAGGAAAAGATGGCAAGAATACACAGAAGAACTATACAAGAAGGACCTCAATGTCCTTGACAACCACGATGGTGTAATCACTGACCTCGAGCCAGACATCCTGGAATGCGATGGGCCTTAGAAAGCATTACTAACAACAAAGCTAGCAGAGGTGATAGTATCCCAGCTGAGCTATTCAAAGTTTTAAAAGATGATGCTGTTAAAGTGCTGCACTCAATTTGCCAGCAAATTTGGAAAACACAGCAGTGGTCACAGGATTGGAAAAGGTCAGTTTACATTCCAATCCCAAAGGGCAATGCCAAGGAATGTTCAAACTATTGCACAATTGCACTCATTTCACACGCTAGCAAGGTCATACTCAAGATCCTACAAGCTAGGCTTCAGCAATACATGGATAGAGAACTGCCAGAAGTACAAGCTGGGTTTCAAAGAAGTAGAGGAACTAGAGATCAAATTGCCAACTTTCGGATTATGGAGAAAGCAAGAGAGTATCAGAAAAACATCTACCTCTGCTTCATTGGCTATGCTAAACCCTTTGATTGTGTGGATCACAACAAACTATGGCAAGTCATTAAAGAGATGGGAGTACCAGACCACCTCACAAGTCTCTTGAGAAACCTGTATAAGGGTCAAAAAGTGACAGAACTGGATATGGAACAACTGGTTGGTTTAGCATAGGAAAAGGAGTACGACAAGGATGTATATTGTCACCTTGCTTATTTAATTTATATGCAGAGTACATCATGTGAAATGCTGGCCTGGATGAATCTCAAGCTGGAATTAAGATTGCTGGGAAAAACATAAACAACCTCAGATATGCAGATGATACCACTTTAATGGTAGAAAGTGAAGAGGACCTCAAGAGCCCCTTGCTAAGGGTGAGAGAGGAAAATGCAAAAGTTGGCTTGAAACTCAACAAAAAAACTAAGATTATGGCATCCGGCCCCATCACTCCTTGGCAAATAGAAGGGGAAGTAGTGGAAGCAGTGACAGACTTCATTTTCCTGGGATCCAAGATCACGGCAGACGGTGACTGCAGCCATGAAATTAAAAGACGCCTGCTCCTTGGGAGGAAAGTGATGGCTAACCTAAACAGCATAATAAAAAGTAGAGACGTCACCCCACCAACAAAAGTCTGTATGGTCAAAGCAACGGTATTCCCAGTAGTAATGTATGGCTGTGAGAGTTGGACTATAAGGAAGGCCAAGAGCCAAAGCATAGATTCTTTTGAATTATGGTGCTGGAGAAGACTCTTGAGAGTCCTTTGGACTGCAAGGAGATCAAATCAGTTAATCCTAAAAGAAAGCAACCCTGACTGTTCCCTGGAAGGCCAGATACTGAAGCTGAAGCTGAAATACTTTGGCCACCAAATGAGAAGGGAGCACTCACTGGAGAAGACCCTGATGCTGGGAAAGATTGAAGGTCAAAGAAGAAGGGAATGGCAAAGGATGAGATAGACAAGTGTTGTCGATGCAACAAACATGAAATTAAGCAAACTCCGGAGCACAACAGAAGACAGGAGGGCCTAGTGTGATGTGGTCCATGGGGTCACAAAGAGTCGGACTCGATTGTGTGACTGAACAACAACAAAAGGTGGGGAGAGCTGCAAAAGTGAGGGTAAGTGAAGTACCAGGGGTGGGTGGTAGGTAGGAAAAGCACCAAGGGTTGGGTAGACTGATGGAGAAAATGTGAGTGGGGAGCAAAAGAGATGAGGGGTGGACTGACATATAAGGAGAATGGGAGAAAGGAGTGAAAGGGGGCAGGTTGACAGATGAAGGGAGTGGGAGAAAGGGGGGAAATGGGGGATAGGTTATCACAGAAGGGGGGTAAATTGACAGAGAAGGGATGAGAGGGCAAAAGAGATGGGGGTAGGTAGATAAGAAAAGGGTAGAAAAAGGAGGAAGATTAATAGAACATAAGAGAAGCCAATGTTGGATCAGGCCAATGGCCCATCCACTCCAACACTCCATCACACAGTGGCCAAAAATACCAGGTGCCATCCTGACGTCCACCAGTGGGGCTAGGACACTAGAAGCCCTCCCACTGTTGCCCCCCCCCCAAGCACCAAGAATACAGTGCATCACTTGCCCCAGACTGAGAGTTCCTATCTATACCTTGTAGCTAATAGCTACTGATGGACCTCTGCTCCACATGTTTATCCAATTCCCTCTTGAAGCCATCCATGCTTGTAGCCACCACCACCTCCTGTGGCAGTGAATTCCATGTGTTAATCACTCTTTGGATGAAGAAATATTTCCTTTTGTATGTTCTAACCTGAGTGCTCAGCAATTTCATTGAGTGCCCACGAGTTCTTACATTGAAAGAGGAAGCGGGAAGGAGGCAAAGAGGGGAAAAGGATTCACAGTCTCCACAAGTTTCTTGCGGGTCCCCACTTGTTCCCAACTATTGCTGTTGTGAATGGAACACTTTTTATCTTTCACAGATGCATAAGATGTAGTCCATGAACACTTAAGTCACAATGTGCTATTCTTTTAAGATGCCACAGGACTCCTTGTTTTTTCTGCAGTTCACCACAACTTGTTACTACAGCAAAGAAATACATAATTCAAGTGTTGCTGGTATAACTTAAAGGACGTTAATTAGATTTCCTTGTGCAACAGTGAGGTAAGGGACGTGGCTGACAAGACTATAGATCCTAGAGAATGATCAAAATGGTCTATTCAAAATGACTGATGTGATGCAATAGAAGTTATATTTTTGTACAAAGTCAGAAAAAGAACAGCATAGTCCTGTATCAAAGTATTAAGATTACTTGATCTGACTGGTACAACAGAACTGGTAACAGAACAGCACGCTAAAGGACAAATACTACAGCATATGCGTTACTATTTTGTACCAGAAACACTATAAAAATAATCTCCCACCAGTGCAATAATATTGTGCCTAGCATTAGACCTCAGGCTTCATGCAAAATCACAAGCCTATAAACCTTCACAAATAGCATTCTATTTTTGGCCACTACAGCTTTCCAATGTTGTTCTGCAAAAAAACCAGAGATAATTTCAGATGAGCCCACAAGAGCTTTTGCTAAAGCTGAGTTTTCTTGGCCACCCAAAAACAATCTGAAGAATTGGAACTGATCTTCATTCTTGGCCGAAATATTATATTTGCCCATCAAGTTACACAGCAAGGCTGGCTGTTATTGTGTTGCAAGAAAAAAAAAGTGTGTTCTGAAAGCATTTTTCTGAAAACATTCTGAAAGCATATTAGTTTCTTCTGAATCTTACATCAACAGCTTATTTATTACTTGCATTTTAGAATCACCTTTTTACCCAAACTGATGCATAATAAAAACAAAAGCGGACCTTAAAAGTCTTATTTATTTAACGTTATTTATAATCCTCCTTTCTCACATGAACTCAAAGTGAATTACACATAATGAGTCAGTACAATCAACAAAATGAGATAACTAATGCATTAGGATATTAGAGAGCCAGAGTGGTGCAGTGGTTAAGAGCGGCAGACTCTAATCTGGAGAACCGGGTTTGATTCCCCACTCCTCCACATGCAGCTGCTGGTGTGACCTTGGGTCAGTCACAGTTCAGTCTCAAGGCGACTGTTATGCAGAGAGGAAGGGAAGGTGATTGTAAGCTGCTTTGAGACTACTTATGGTAGAGAAAAGCAGGATATAAAAACCAGCTCTTCTTCTAGAAGACTGGAACCACCAGAAAGGAGTGTAGCATAAGTATTAACATGACACTTTAAGTGGTACTGAAATTATATAACAGGATCTACCAAATCACCTCCAATTTGGATAATAAAGATATATAAAGCTAAGAATCATCAGCATATTAATGACAACCAAACCCCAAACTACAGATGATTTGTCCTAAGGACTTTGCGTTGAGATTGCAAAATTTCATGTTTTGGAAAGGATACAATGAAGCAACCTGATGAACAGCTACAAATGGGTTGACAGTCAAATTGATCATCAAAAATCACTATGTGAGCCAAACTGGCAGGTGTTTGAGCATCTCTAGATTAAAGGCTACCTGATGCACTTTATTAATATACTAGGAATAAGGCCTGTTGTGGAAATAAATACAATGGGCTCTAGAAAGAGGCTCTGGGTGGCTGCCCTGGCCTTGGGCACTCAGTGTAAATTTGTTGTGCTGACCTCAGCAGGGTATAATGACACAGAGCTTACCGTTTTCTCCAGGGGAACTTATCTCTGCCATCTGAAGAACAGTTGTAATTCTGAGTGATATCCAGCCCTCCCCAGGAGATTGGCAACAATGGTTTCCCAAGAGAAAATGGCTGGTTTGGAGGATGGTGTCTATGGCTTTGTACCTGTCTGAGGTCCCACCCCTCCTCAAACCCCACCCTCTCCAGGCTCCATCCCTCAAATCACCAGGAATTTCCCAACCCGGAGGAGGCAACCCTATTTCTTTCCCAGCCAACCACCAATGTACCGTTATCTGCCCCCTTCAGGTTTCCATCGCTTCCCCACCTCCCTGTAGCCCCTACCTAGGAAAACTACAGTCTTTCTCTGCAATGGGGACCCAAGGTGGAGGGAAGCGACCTCAGCAGAGTATAATGACACAGAGTCCACCCTGCAAAGTCCAAGGGGGTTGATCTCTGACATCTGGAGCGCAGTTTTAATTCTGAGTGATCTTCAGCCCTCACCTGAAGACTGGCAGCAATGGTTCCCCAGGAGGAAAAGTACAGTCTTTCTCTGCAGTGGAGACCAAAGCAGCTTACATCACTCTCTTCTCCTCCTTTTTATCTGCACAACAACCCTGTGAGGTAGGTTAGGCTGAAAGTCTGTGACTGGTCTGAAATCACCCATGCGACTTCCACAGCAAGAACCTGGGTCTGGCAGAACCTGCTCTGAAGTGCTAACTGCTACACCTACGGTAGCCAACCTCCCAGTGGAGCCTGAAGATCGCCGGGTATTACAACTGAACTCGACAACAGATCTCTCCCTCCCTGGAGAAAATAACTGCTTTGGAGAGTGGGCTCTATGGCATTCTGTTCGGCTGAGGCCTCTCCCAGCCCCAAACTCTGGCTTCCATAGACTCCACCACAGAATATCCAGGAATTTCCCAACCTGGACCTGGCAACCCTAGTCATGGCTGGCCCCAATGAATTCCCCACAAAGGCCTGGAAAGCACCTCCTGTCTTGGCCTTTTTACTGACAGAAACAAGCATGGTTGCCTAGCAACAGCCACTAAGGGAAAAATTAGTCCCACAGGAGCCAAGCAGGAGAGACGGTGGTTTGGCAGTTTATTCTGTGAGAGAAGAGTGTCCAGGCTGGCAGTGGGCGGGGGAGAGGAGTGGACCCAGCACCCAGCCAATGGCACACAAGTACTCTTGAGTGGCGGTTGATGGGCCAATGGCTGAAAGAGCACACTGTACAGCCAATGGGAGAGCTGAAAATGGCCAATACATAATTATGAATATAGGATGGTATTTTACAGCAATTTCCAGCAAACTGTTTTAAAGAAAATAAAAAATATAAATAAAAATAATTTTTTTTAAATTGAAACCATTTAAAATAATCTGTATTAGGGTTGCCAAGTTCTACTAGAGAAGGAGGGGGGGAGTCCGTCATCCTCTGGGATCTTCTGGCATGCACGCGTAGCGTGTGCGCCATGATGACGTCACCCAGAAGTGACGTCATCGTATTGGGCACGTTGGGGGTGGGACTTCAGTAATTCGAGGGAAAACCATAGTTTTCCCTCAAATTGCAGAGCGTCCCACCCCGAAACTTGCCCGACGCGATGACATCACCTCTCGGTGACATCACTGTGCCGGGCAGGTCCCCTCAGCCCAGCAATTTGGGGGTGGAGTTCCCCCCGGCGGCCCGATCCCGGCCAGCAGGCAATGGGCTGCTGGAGCGGGGGTTTCCCAGCCCCCCGGGGGGATTTGGCAAGCCTAATCTGTATAGGGCAGCAAAACCCAGTTCAACTGAGAGGGGAGGCGGGAGCATGGACTAGGGCTTTTGTTGCCAACAAACCTCCATTTTGCCCAACCTTTTGTTGGAAGAACCAGATACGATGTCTCAGCCTTCAGAAGCAAGTGACCAGAGTTGCAGGCAGACACTAAGTATCTTCCTATTTACTCTACTGTGACTGAATCCCTTTGAAGTGTAGATCAATACTCTTTAGGCAAAGCAACTTCCTTCTGTTCCCCCCCCCTTCTATGCACACAAGATGGAAGAGCAAGATGCCTCTCTGCATCCAAGTCCATCTCCTAGTTCAGTGATGGTGAACCTTTTAGAGACCGAGTGCCCAAACTGCAACCCAAAACCCACTTATTTATCGCAAAGTGTCAACACGGCAATTTAATCTGAATACTGAGGTTTTCGTTTTAGAAAAAACTCATACATTAACATCTTTTGTCTTAAAAGAAAAACACAATAACAGATCTTTCAATGATACAAACAACTTTTTATTGAAAGATAAAAGTTTGCATTTGGCATGCTTTTGAACAATTAATGTGATTTTTGCTGTCCAATCTTGTGAACTCTGTGCTGGGGCGATGCCGTGCGTGCCCACAGAGAGGGCTCTGAGTGCCACCTCTGGCACGCGTGCCATAGGTTTGCCACCACTGTCCTAGTTAGACAGTGTAGGAAAGGTTTCTGTTTCTATCTCTCTACCCTGCACTATCAAGTATGTATTTCTAGAATAAATTCTTGTTTTGTTTTACACTGAAACATGGTTCTGTGTAACTTGTCTGGCAAGCACATGTTAGGTCTGGGAAGTTCTGCTGCATTAAACCAAATGCATTCTGCTAAACTAAAGAAGGATCTGGACCACCAAAACCAGTACTCTTCCAACACCTTTCTACAATTTAGAAGAGGTACTCCTGGCATTCTACTTATGATGAGCGCCAGTTTGGTGTAGTGGTTATGAGCAATGGACTCTAATCTGGAGAACTGGGTTTGATTCTCCACTCCCCTCCTTGGTTAGTCATAGTTCTCTCACAGCTGTTCGCTCAACAGCAGTTCTCTCAGAGCTCTCAGACTGAAGGCCGCTCTGAGACTCCAATTGAAAGGCGGGGTATAAATCCAACTCTTCTTCTCCTTCTATCTTAACTTCATAAGCTGCTCATCTCTGTCTCTTATGTTTACATAGGGTTGCCAACCTCCAGGTGGGGCCTGGGGATCCCCCGCTTTTACAACTGATCTCCAGCTGACAGAGATCAATTCCCCTGGAGAAAATGGCTGCTTTGAAGGGTGGCCTCTATGGCATTGTACCATGCTGAGGCCCTTCCCCTCTCCAAACCCCGCCCTCTCCTGGCTCCACCCCCAAAGTCCCCAGGTATTTTCCAATTTGGACTTGGCAACCCTATCATGGGGCCCACAAAACACAGCACTGGGCCACTTCCAACACAAAGGCTGAAAACTGGCAGAAAGCAAGCAGGATCAGAGTATTTTCCTTCTGATTATATCATAATTCATTAACACAATGACAGAAGGATAGACACACTTAGCACTATGGCTTCTAGACTGTTAATAAGAAGGTTCCGCAATTAACCAACTGCATCACACTAACATGTATTTTTAACAAAAACTCAAACTAAACCAGTGTCTTCAGCTAGGTGGCCTCTTCTCGTGATTTAAGACTGGACAATTTAGAAGAGATACTCCTTATCATGAGGTTACAAAAGGCCTAATCAAGTTTCTTTCACATCTCCATCCCCTCCCCTCCTTTTCCCTTTCCCGTCAAGCTGTTGATCCGCCTTCCTCTCTCCTGCGCTAATCAGAAATGCTCATTCTAACTTTCCCAGATTGTCAGTTCCTCCTGGCGAGCAGCTGAAAGTTAACTTTTGTTCCGTTATTGTGCTCTATAACTGAGCTACCTTCTCCAAGCTTAGCTGCCTATTGCCAACTTGCACACATACGTTCCTTGTGCATGAATGTGCCCTTGCCCTTGTGTTCCCGGACTTCTAACACAGAAATCAGACCCATCCCGTTTCCTTTGGCGTTATGGCCCAGAACTGCAGCTGAATCAACCCCTTCCAAGCAACCTTCTTCAAACCTCCCTTAAAGCCATAGCTGGTATGTAGTCTGCAGGGTACCGCCCCAATTAGTCTGCAGCCTCTTTAGATGGCAGGTACCCGTTACCACCAAGGAGCTCAGCACTGCATGCACGGTCCTCCTCCTAACCCTGTGGCAAAAATAATACTGACAGATTACATGACGGAGCAGGCTCGCCCTGCCCCGTCGCTCGCCGCTGCGCCTGCCCCTTTTTTGGGCTGGGGTGGCCCTGGAGGCGGAGGGGAGAGGGTGGCCTTAATGGCAAATCCACCCCGGTAATTTGCACAGCGAGATTGTCGGGCCCGGATCCATTGCTCGTCCATCGTTTCTTAAACCTTTTAATGAAATGTGAAAGGGCAGCGGGTCTAGAGAGAGGCGGGGCTTTAGTTTTCAAGCGCATTCAATCCTGTAAGGACAGACCCTAGCCCGCTTGCGCGGGTAGGCGGGACAGGAAGGGGAATATCATGATCCCCACGCCGTGGTATGAGCATGCTGGCCCGCAAGGCCCCTTCAGCAACGTTTACGAGCCCGCCGAGGACACTTTCCTGCTGCTGGACGCTCTGGAGCAAGACGCCGAGAAACTGAGAAGCGCGAAGTGAGGAACGGGAAGCATCTCTTGGAAGAGGGAGGGGGAAGTGAGCGACAGCCAATCAGAACTGAGAATGCCCGCTGAGGGGCTAATAGAGAGGAGGCATCCAGGCTCTTGGTTTCTGTGGTGATGAGAAGGCAGTCTCTGTAATATAAACATTGATAAATTGTACCTTTAACAAGGTTTGTTTTGAACTGCTTGCTTCTTACAGGTTGGTACATAAGGTTGCCAGCTCTGGGTTGTGAAATTCCTGGAGATGGGGGGGGGGGGGGGGGGAGCCTGGGGTTTGGGGAAGGGAGGGACCTCAGCAAGGTACAATGTCACAATGTTATAGATTCCACCCTCCAAATTAGCCATTTTTTCCAGGGGGACTGATCTCAGTGTACTGGAGATCAGTTTTAATTCTGGGTGGGTCTCCAGGCCCCACCTGGAGGTTGGCAACTTTGTGCAGTAGGAGTGTATGCACCTCTCTGTTATGGGAAAACGCCCTTCTGTGTTTGCAGTCCTATGAACCTTTTTTAAAAAGTTAGGCAAAGCCAAAGTGTTATACTTCTCTGTGTTGGAATCAGTGTATGTAAGAACCGTTAAAGATGTGAGGGCGATCTGGCTGCAACATGTGTCACCCTATTGATTGCCAGGGTTAATTCGGCTGATCTGGCTGGCTAGACAGGTGTCCCCTACTTCGCTCACCGCTCCATGTGGAGGTCCGCGGTGGCTCAGAGGTTAAGGCGCTGAGCTGAAGACCGGAAAGTCGGTAGCTCAGCAGTTCGAGACCCAACTGCTGCAGGATGGAGTGAGCTCCTGTCTCTGGCCCCAGCTCCTGCCAACCTAGCAGATTGAAAGCAAGAAACTGCAAGTAGATAAATAGATACTGCTTCGGTGGGAAGGTAACAGCGTTCTGTGTGCCTCGGCATCTAGTCATGCCAGCCACATGACCACGGAAAAGTCTTCAGACAATGCTGGCTCTTCGGCTTGGAAACGGAGATAAGCACTGGCCTCTAGAGTCTGATTCGACTGGCTTTCGAGCAAGGGAAACCTTTAAAAACCGTTAAAGTCTGCATCTTCCAGGATTTAACACAGAGAAGCTAAGCAGCACAAAGGCTAAACTGGCTCAAGACATTTTGATCCCAGGTAATGCTTAGGTGGGTTACAGATCAATCTACTAAGTCTTTGGAATTCCCAACTTTGTTTTGTAAAGTACATTTCTAGCCCTTTCCATTGCTAAGATCCACCTTTTCCCTAGAGAGCCAGTTTGGTGTAGTGGTTAAGTGCGCGGACTCTAATCTGGGAGAACCGGGTTTGATTCCCCACTCTTCCACTTGGCACCTGGCTGGATGACCTTGGGCAAGCCATAGCTCTGTACCACCTGTTCCCTCAAGGACAGCTTGGGAAAGAGCTCTCTCAGCCCCACCCACCTCACAGGGTGTCTGTTGTGGGGAGGGGAAGGGAAAAGGAGTTTGTAAGCCGCTCTGAGACTCCCTTGGGAGTGGAGGGCGGGGTATAAATCCAATCTCTTCTTCTTCTTCTTCTTCTTCTTCTTCTTCTTCTTCTTCTATCTCCAAAACAAAAAGGGAGTAGAGACTTTTCTAAAATTCAGAGAACGTAATGCTAGATTTTTATAACATTGCAAAATCCTTGTGATCTAGATATTGCCATTTTTTAAAAAAGGCCCCTGGTAGTGGGTGGGAATGGCAGCTGTGAAACCTATTGGGACGAACCATTGATGCTGCACTGAATTGCCAAGCGCAGTGGCAACAGGAAAACTACAGGGATTGTTGCTGTGTTGAAGACCCCCAATTTCCTACACACACAAACCATTCTGGTTGCAAACAGTGCATTTTGAGTGAGATATAGCACCTGGAAAACTAGATGTAATGTTTAAGAAAAATAGACAACTACATGAATTCAAGGTTCTTAATAGTTAACAGGGTATTCTACTAAATTAAACCTTATGCTGAACATCTGTTTCTTTACCTTTTTCATGAATATGGATGTACAGATTTTAAAAGTTAAAAATTTTAACAATATTGTATAGAATAATCAGAAATGTTATAATTAATATAGCCAGTCTTATATACTCTGTCTATATAGCAGTATGACATTCATTTTTCTCCAATATTTAGCATCGAAATCTGCCTTGAAGTAGGATCTGGATCTGGAGTAGTTTCAACTTTTGTGGCATCGCTGATTGAATCCAAAGCTTTATACATGTAAGTATTATGCCATTTCATATTACTTAGGGCTAAATGAAGAGTAAGATGCATTTGTCTGCTTGAAGACATAGAAGTCATGTAAAGTTATAGTGAAATAAACAGCTGTCTACTTTTCTTTCTTTGCTTCATATTCACTCTTATCTAGTTGTGTAGCAGCCTCTGGGGCAAAGGGCACAGTTATGGCTAGCCAACGCAGACAGCATGTAAAATCATGTTACAAACCATGCTTTACCAACTGTAGTGTGTAATTTTACTTTATCAGTTTAGATAACATGCTTCCTTAATTATGGTTTGACACGAACAATCGAACCATTATATTGAGTGGAAAGCACACTCTTCTTTCATAAGGTTTGGTTAGTGGTGGTAAATGAGGGTCACAACTGTGCTTTCCTTGTTTTAGTGGCAGATGTATCCCTTCATCAGACAGAACGCTAATGTATTGACTGTACTGGTACAACATAGTTTTATGAGCAACATTCCTCATGTCTTTATTAGGAATGTGCAGTATGATATCAGGCTATTTATGTTTCAATTCTGGGTGTGGTGGTCTTTGTAAATAGTATCCTGATACTTAAACTGAATAAATAATAACATATTTGATTAGATTTTTGTCACACCGATATTCCAACAAATTTAGGCCAGCCTGCGTGGACTCTGCTCTTCTGCCATTTTTCACATTAAAAGGTAAGGCATGGGCCGCAATTCTAAGCACATATACCAGGGAGTAAGTCCCACTGAACTTGGTGGGATTTACTTCTCAGTACACTTATTTATTAAAACATTTATAGCCTGCTTTTCTTTTTGGCAGCTTACAATGTGCTTAGTATTGCACTGTAAATCTCCCAGTGCCCAAGATCCCCCAGTAAGCTTCGTGGCACGGTAGGGATTTGAACCCATTATGCCTCTTCTCTTTCTGTTTTATCCCGTCTGTAATCCTGCAAGGTAGGTCAGGTTTATCTAGTGAGCTGTCTGGATGAACAGGAATTTGAACCAGTGGCTCCGCAGTTGTCGTGTGACTTCAACCACTGCACCACACTGGCTGCATTGCCTAGGATTTTAGTAGGCAATGCAGCTTATAGGTGCTTAGTATGTATCATATTGCTCTTAAGGTCTGCTAAATTTCTCTAAATGCATAAATGATATAACATGTTAAAAAAATGTTACTCATTTTGTGCTTACAGATGTACTGATATCAACCCTGTGGCAGGTCTGTGCACATTGGAGACAGCTATACGTAATAAGATTGACATTCAACCCATAATTACTGATTTGGTGAGATTCAGATTATAACCGATCCATCTGATATGTCAGCCATTTTAGTAGGTTATTAAAGTTGTCTTATGATCACTGCATTTAAAAAGTTGCTTTTTCTGATAAATTTTAGCAAGCTCTTCAGGTTAGCTCAGTTGCTGTAAAGTCTTTCCTGACATCCTTGTATATCCTGGGCCAGATTTAGTGGTGTTGGTAGCATCTGGGTTTGGCTTACATATGGGATGGGCGGCTGTCAGAAACAACAACTGTCACTTTTAGAAAGTCCCGGCGGAAGGATACCAGAAAAGCAGCAAAAAGCTTGTGTTGAGCTTGGAGAAATGTTGTTGCCACAAGTAGTGCACAGTGTTGGTGTGACAGAAGGGGGAAAGAGGCTGTTCTCGTCTCTCACGTTAGTTTTCTTTTCCATTGAAGAGACAGACATTGGAATTGGGGCTCAGTGTATTTTAATGGCAACTGCTATACATCCTATGTTAATCTCTAAGGATTTATGAATTGTATTAACATTTTGTTTCATCTTGGCTAGGGTCCTACCACCCTACTGGGCTCAGAACATTTATATGGCAGATTTATTTATTTATGTGGATTCTATGATAGAGCAGACTTGCAGACTGCTAGAAGTGACAGTACAGTGCAGACCAGGGTCTGTACTTTGCAAAACAGAGAGTCAGGATTCAGTCCCTTTACCTTTCACAGTTCATTATAAGCAGCACTAGACTAGCAGACTCATGGAAAATTTCATAAGACTAATTTAGCTTTATATTTGTTAAGCGTTTTGAAAGACTGCAAAACACTTCTTAGATTGTCAAGTTTTCTATATGTAAATACAAGTCACTTGCCCAGTTTGCATAGCTGGTTCCCCCCACCCCCCCACCCCAAAAAAAAAATCTCTAAAAGATGAGTTTTCTGTATTTGGGTTACACATGACAAATTTTGATTCCCATTACATTTCATGTAATGAGATTTATATGTGTCCTTTAATGCAAAATGGAATTTGTTGATTAAGGAATAAAAGTTGTCTTTTATTTTGCTTCAACTTATGTCTAGGTAACAGGATTGTTGCCACGACTTCTTGGGAAAGTTGATTTGCTGCTGTTTAACCCACCTTATGTGGTAACTCCTTCTGTTGAGGTGAGAACATATGTACTTAAGGAAGGCATTCACTGCACACAAGATACCAGCTGTTACACACAAAATATGCAGTATTTCACTGCTTATCTGAAAATATTAGTGCAGGTCTATGGAGGTTTTTAATATTTAAAAATTCACCTTGAGTTCCAAAGCTGTTTTCATATTTAATAAGATAATCTTGTGAGGACTTCTTATTCATAATATTAGTTAAGAATGTGTTTTGACACCTGCATCCAAACCCTAATCATGCTTACTCAGAAGTACAGTCCTCTAATCCAGATAAGTGTGCTGCTATAATGAAGATGTAGGACCTGCTGGGGAGGATCTAGTGGTAAATTTCCAGTAATGAATTAAGTAAGTTGTTGTGTGTTATTCTCCCCCCCCCCCCATTCTTTTCCTCCCACTGCAGACCCCACCCCCCAACCCAGTTTAACTCACCTGCTGTTCCATAGGGTCCCCTTTCCACCAGGAACAGGGAAGCAAGGAAGTCTGATTCCACATACAGAAATCCATTTAGCCAATAGAAATTACTGCTACATCCAACCCAATATTTAGTAATTGTGCTTAGGCTTGCAGTTTGCTAAGGATCATCAGTAATCCTTGCAAATAAAGCAGCTAAGAAAAGACCTAAAATGTACATTTGAGTTTAATCGCTACTGACGTGAGGTGATGCTTGGTTTCAGTAAATGTAGCAGTCATGTTATTTATCTATCCTACGATGTAAGTTTGCTGTATTTATTTGCAAAATTTATACACTGACTTTCTGGGCTCATCAGGGCCATTCAAGAAAGCTAACAGATTAAAAACATACACCATGAAAACATGTCTTAAAAACAATTAACCAAACAAAAACACATCACTAAAACAACTAAAGCCAAGCGAAAATACACATACAAAAATATTTCAAACAGCGGAAAAAAAGGGATTACTGAGGGTATGCCAAGTCTTCACCCACTGGTGAAAGATGGCAACAGAAGGGGACAGGTGAGTTTCAGACTTTTTGTGCCACAACCAATAAAGCCCTCCCTTGGGTTGCTACCTGTTTAATCTCAGAAGGCAGGGCACTTTAAGCAGGGCCTTGGACAATGACTATAGAGGTTGGGTAGCTTCCTAAGGAAGTAGGTGGTCATTCAGGTATGCTGGTCCCAAAATTGATGGAGTTTTAAAGGAATTGTTGTGTGATCAGAGTGCAGTTTTCTTATTTCATTTATTCTAGGTGAAAAGCCATGGAATAGAAGCAGCCTGGGCTGGAGGTAAAAATGGCAGAGAAGTTATGGACAGGCTCTTTCCAGTCGTGTCAGACTTGCTTTCAGCAAGAGGTTTATTTTACTTAGTTACAGTTAAAGAAAATAATCCAGGTATTATGTTGTTTGCTTTAAATTATTTAGTTCACTGAAAGATGTTGAAAATACCCACTCCTTCAAGATTATTGATTTAGTCTTAACTTGTCATGTAAATAATTCACTTTGTGAATTTGTCTTGGGGATGATTTTATATTGAACTGGATGCAACTACATGTTCTAATACCTAGTCTGAGCTACAGATGCCCTTCAAGGTGGAACTATTGCCACTGAACACATACGATCAATAGATGGTCTTGTAAAGAACATACAATCTTATTAAGGATGTATCAAAAAGTGTAAAATGGGTAAATGGTACCTTCTAGCCCAGAGTTTCTACATCTTTGTTAAGCAGGTAATATTGGTAAAACACAGTTGGGGACAGCAGGAAGTGACAGTGCAGTAAACAGAGTTGGCAAAATTGGTCTGTCCCTGTTAATCTGCCTTTATAAATCTTTGTTCACAGACTTCCACAGTTAAAAGGAAAAAAAAAACGTGGACATGTCCACTGGAGCACTGAGGGAGCTTTCTCATAGGGAGTATACACTCATGAAGCTGTCTTATACTGAATCAATGTCATTTTGTCTGCTCAGAATGGCAGTGGCTCTACACTCTCAGGGCAGGTTCTTTCACGTAATCTACTACCTGATCCCCTTAACTGGTAACGTCAGGGACTGACCCTGGGACATTCTGCATGCCAAGCAGATGCCCTGCCACTGCGCTATGTCCCCTCCCCCTATGTGTAGCTGTCCTGTATACCATGTCTCCTGTTGTTTTTCTAGCTTCAGTCTGTTGTTTTTGGCACTTTGTCAAATAAGCAAAAGGGAAGAGATTTCCTCATCAGGGGAGACGTGGCAAATAATTATTTAATAGGATACGGCTGATGAGTTTAAACTGAGTTTTTATTGTTTAATTGCAGATGAAATTATAGAAACGTTACAGAAATCTGGTTTGAAAGGCACCAAGGCAGTATGTAGACAAGCCGGATGTGAAAATCTCTCGGTACTCAGATTCTGTAAATCCTGAAGACTTCATATGCTATTATACAGGGAGGTAAATCATAATAAAAATATTTTTTGGGTACAATTATGCTGTCATGAATTTGTGAGCAGTTTGTCATGGCAGGAGGGGCTTCAAAGGACTCTGTGAAATAGCCGGGTTTTGTTTGTTGAAAGCAGCTAATTGTATCTGTTGAGTTAGTTGCTGAATAGCCAGTGTGAGCCAGAATAGAAATTCACCAGTGTGGAAAGAAGTTGTTACAATGAAGGTGGAGAGAAGGCAGATAACATACCCCATGGTATGCAAGTGTGTACCTTCTTATTGCAAACTTTTAGAAGAAATATAACTGGGAGAAGACAATTACCACTGACACAATGTGGACTGTTCTTTTCTACCATTCTGACTATAAGCAGAGTGATACTATAAGAATACTTTTTGCCTCTTTTCATCTTGTAGCATCTGGAACAGTTGCTAGGGCCATCTTCCATGCACTTTTCCAGTAATTTGGAACTTCACTTAAAGTAGTTATTTTAGGAAGTGACAGTGGGTATGCAGCAAAGTAGCTGCCATGGGAACTGAGACCCAGTCCTAAAATACTGAGAAATTCCATGCCACACATCCTCCTACAATAAATGTAGTTGTTTCCAAACAGGTGCTCCCTGCAGCAACAAAGGCAATGGCTCCTTCTGATGTATCTCATACTCCAGAAATGCAAAGAAACTAATAGGATTGGCGGGGGGGTGGGGGGGTTCTTGGAGAAAAGCAAATGGGCACTAGGAACCAAATTGGTGGGCACCATGGTGCCCATAGGAATCTCATTGGGGACCAGTGTTGTAAACTTTCAGTGAGGTTATTGGCTTACATTTAGAGACCACTTGTTTCTTTGATTCACACAAGATGGCAAATTTTAGTGTTGGGAAGTTTGAGAGCCTGTTCTGATCTGGGACTGAGACAGTGCAGTTAATCCACCCCCACCCCCCACCCCTGATCGAAAGTGTGAAGTAGACAGAAGACCCTGGGCTTAAGGGTTGGATGTTCTACCACTGGGGGGAAGAAACATGGGAATCAAATCTCCTTTTGCTTTCAAACTCCTTATCTCACTCTTCTTACAAGCTAAGTGTGGGGAGGAATAAATAAATCTTTAATAGAAATCATTGTATTCTGTAGGCATGGATCTTAATGACCAAACAAGGCAAGATTTTTATTTTAAATAAGGCTAAAATTAACTTATTTCATAACTGAATCCAGATGTGCTTGGTATTTGAGAAATTCACAGAAGTAGAGATGTATTTCAGAAGAAGGTCTCTCGACAAAGCGGACAGGTAGACTTGTTACTAGATGTAAACCACTTGTACTGGAAAAGGTAAAACAAAATTAAAAGCAGTCATTCTCATGGATCAAATATGCTTGATTAGTCAGCTATTTAATGGGATATGTAGGTGCTACTTTGTCAAGGAATATTAATTCTCTCAGTTTCACTAAAATGATGCTGTTTCTACATAGTGGCCTTTGAGTGGCATATATAACTACTCCATTATTTACCTATGGGAACCCTTGGCTCTGTTTCACTTCCTGTTGTTTTAAATGAAAAGTGTGTCTATTCCCGGTACTTACAAGGCAGGCGGAATGGAACTTTTTCTTGCATGTTCTGCAGGCTTTCTTGGGAAGAGAGTAGTTAGAACCATGTATAACAGAGAAACAGATCATGCAGTCTTCAACACCCTCAAAACGCTTATCCACATTGTTTTTCCATAATGCTAGACCTTCCATAATGCTTCCATTCTAAAAAAAAAGAAAAGAGGAAAGTCTTCATAGTAATCAATAATACACTGTTATATTGTTCTCTTCAGTACCCCAGCTTTTCTTGGATCCCCTCATCTATACAGATATTTCAGGACAAAGATAAAATGTGGTAAGATGTTTTAACTATTATTGTAAACCACCGTGAACCAAGAGAAAAGGCGGGATATAAATATTTTAATAAATAAAATATCAACTTAGCTGTAAGAAATGTCAAAGCAGCACTGCATTTTAGAAAAAGCTGTGTCCTCTGAAGGGACAATGTTATAGCGGTCAAGTCAAGCAGTGAACAGTAGGACTGGCACAGTTTTCCTACACCCGTTTGCTGCTCTGAGCAAATCTTTTGTATAATGTGGGTTGTCTCTGATACTATACAGCAAAGACTGGACTACCAGAGTGTTCTCCAAGTTGAGAGGATTTTGATTAGAAACATACCTGATGAGTGAGATATGTGCTCAACTGTAGCATCCAGTTACGCCACTGTTGAACAGCTACACCAACTCTCTTTCCACTCTCCACAGTGATGGAGCCCAGGGGGTAATTTGGGGGAAGCTGTATTATCAACTCAATGAATATATCATCGACTGAGTATGTAGCAATGACTTCTCGAGTAGCAGATCGAGCCTTTACCTGTGGAAAACAGAATTGTTCAGTGCATAGAACACTTCCCACTTACCAAGGATCTTTATAGTGCCAAATGATTTTAAATGTACATCAAAGCAAAGTGTTCTACTGTAGTATATGCAGAGTTATAGCTACAGTATGAAGCATAACTGGCCACTTGATCTGTATAATCAAATAATAAAGCATTCTAACTGTTATTTACATAATTCATTTTTACAAGTGGTACAGGATCAGTTCTTTGGCAAGCTTTGATTTTTTTTTCCTTTCTATTACTAAGCACAAGAAAGACAATTATCCTAGAAATAGTTCTGCTTCACCTACGCTATTTCAGGTATTACAAGACACTTCCAAGTATCACTCTGTTCAGGGCTAGAAAATCCAACAGGAAGTACCACACAGTATATGTGAACTGTGGCAAACTTTGTGTTAACTGAAAACACCAATCATTCAGAAACCTGAATTTGTGGAAGTGGCTTTTGGTACCACTTGAAATGTCTATATATTTTAGGGTTGACTTGAAGCATATTGTATAGTATAGTAGTGCAATTGTAGATAGCCATATATTTATTTAAAATACTTTCATCCAGTCCACCCCAATATCAGAGGGCAGGTAACACCAAGAAACTTTAAAACAGACATCTGTTTTAGCTTAAAGTTCCAAAAATGTTTACAATTCTATCTAGTTTCAACAAATATAAAAGAACCAGTGTTTTATACTATATACCAATACACATTTAAAAATATATTTGATTTTGATAACTGAAAGCTTTCTAAAAGGTCAGCAGAGGCCCAATACATTGCTTCTGGGTAAATCGTTCCATAATTTGAGGGGCAAATGTCAAGAAAATCCTGTTCTTAGTAGATACATATTGGACTTCCAGAGGAAATGGCACAGTTAACAAATGCTGATAAGCAGAGCTAAGCAAGCTTATAAATCTAACTAAAAGAGGTGGTCCTTCAAGTATGTGGGCCCCAAGTTATATCAGTAATCACCAGCACCATGAATTGGACCTGGAAGCAAATCAGCAGCCAACATAGATGTTTTAACATAGGTGTGTATGATATGATCATACTGGCAAACACCTTTAAATAAGCATGCAGCTGAATCTTGAATGAGCTGTAGCTTCTGAGTTGTTTTCTAGGGCAGGCCTACACAAAGCACATTACATCTAGCTAAGAGCTTATTGTGCAATTGATCACAATATTCAGATCAGTCGAGTTCTAAAGATAATTTCTTAACCAAGGCAACTGAGTTGGGGGGGGGGGGGTGTTCTTGTTTTTGCCACATCTTGTACTTGTTTTTTTTAAAAAGAAGGAAAGGGTCTGAAAGCTTCCCAGAACTTTGCCTGCTCTGACTGTGTTTGACTTCAGCCCATTTAAGATGGGAAGGTCAATTTACAAATAAATAAATACATGCAGACTTGGTGAAGATTATACAAACCATCATGCCATTAAACAACTGTGTGCTGGTCTGCACCGAAGATATTTCTTGTGATGAAAGGATGTTACTGACATATTTGCTTGTAAATTTATCTACAATGCTGAAGACTCGTTTCTCACAGCTATTCCACCAAAGGCGAACCATGGCTGGCAAATCTTTTAATGTCATGCAGTAAACTGAGCAAGCCAGATGTGGGATCTGTGATGACATGTCTGGAGAACACATTGGAAAAGTGGTTATAAGAGAAGTTAGACTACAGCTCCTCCACAGATCTCCCACAGTTTCACTTGCTTTCTTCTCATGATGTGATGAAATCTGTTCCTTGATGCTGGGGTACATGGACAGACTCACCAAGTGAGAGCAGACAAGGCTTTGCCCATTGAGAATTCTGACAACTCCCCTGCCTACTCCACAGTGGCTAATTTTCTTTGCTCCTCACCTTCCCAGTGCTAAAGGAAAATTAGCTGCTTAGTAGAGATGTAAGTCAAAATAAACAATGGGCAGTTGATAGTTTTCTTTCTGGGACAGGAAAGCTATCACTCGTAGTCTGTGAACAATTATATGCTGTACTGTGCATGTTTGCAATCCATACATGCACAACACAGGAATTACCCGCATGCTGCTGTCTCAACTAGGGGGCTATGGTTTTTTAGTTGTTAATAAACCTGCTTGTGCAAAGATGAGCCATCTGCCTGCTTAAACCAGAGGGCTGTGGTGCTTACTCTCAAGAACTCTTATTCACAGTTCCATGTGTTAAAAGTTCATAAGGAACATGGCAGAGAATCTGGCAGCTCAGGAGGTAGTGACTTTGCCAAACACACCTGTAAATGGAGTGCTCATTTGAAAACAGCTTGACATGAGGGGCAGACTGTTATATCATGAGAACCAGTTATATCATGAGAACATATGATGACAGACATAACCTAACAGCTTGACTTGGAAAACTCAAGACAAAACATGCAGTAGAACTATTATACTAAATGACAAATGTAGGATTAATTTTAATAGTATGAGAACTAAACTCCAAAACACTGTTAGGAGGGTTTTTTCCCTTGCATGATTTGTATAATTACAGAACAATGACAATATAATATTTGCAGTGATTGTGTTGAAGGAAATGTCTAATTCCAGGTGTTTTCTAGCAGTAGCTCACTTATGATTCAAAATTATACATAAAGGGTCTTTCAGGCTGCTATCCTAAGAACACTCCCGTGGGAGTAAGTCTCATTGACTAAAACCAGACTCTTGCAACCTGCATGGGATCATTTTGTTTCACTTTAAACTATGTTTAACCTTAATAATTAAAAAGCTTAGAACCATTTTGACTGACCTTTAACATCTAGATTAAGCTCTTCAGTAAAATATGTTTTTGTGTCCTTATTAGGAAATTCAGCTGTTGATCCTGGAAAAGCAGGGTTTTCTGGCATAAGTCTGAACAGGTGATACAATAGTTTATTCAGACTCTTAGTTCTTCGAAGGTATTGTGCATAAAGAGCTCGTAACTGACAGTGAATAAAAAATATATAAAAGTGATTCCCAATGAGATGTGTTCTCAAAAACAGACAGACAAAAGAATGTATCCAACAAGAAAAAAGATGTAGTGGAATTCAAGGCAGATTAGATAATAATGTCCCCCTATCAAGCTGTGATACATACTCTTAAATAAACTGATGGTATCATTGCTCAAGCTGTTTAAGAAGTAGATCAAAGTACAACATGCAGTTATTCAGAGAAGATTAAATTATCCTGTCTAGCTAAACTATATGCCATACACTACAAAGTCCATCAAAATCTGTATGTCTGTGGGTCACTATAGAAGGGAGCAAAGAAAAGGACCTTGAGCAAGAACCACACTGAACAAAAGGTTCACGCAACAAAATGCTAGGCCACCCTAATTTCCATTGGGGTGCATGCTAGAACAGCATATACCCTTGTAGTCTCAAGCTGTTGGATAATATGTTACTGATACATGGAGAAAAACTGGAGTTTTATATTCCTATTCTTCCACATCTTTTTAAATATCTGAATATCTGTTTACAGTTTTATAGAAAAGTAGATCAAAATCCAACATGCAATCATTCAGCGGTGAAATAATCCTGTCTAGCTAAACTATATGCCAAACAATACAAAGCACACCAAAAACTGTATGTCTGTGGGTCATTCAGCATATCATTAATTAACATTCAGCATACCATTTATCTGTAAACACAGCAATATAGTTCCTTGGCAAAAGTCGGATTGCTCACAAATGTGAGAGCCAGGTATGTTGCCAGGTATAAGAAGTGCCAAATCTTTCCTTCCTATAGTCAGAAATGAGATCTCTAGAACTATATTGTTTTGTACAATTAAGTGCCATTTATTCCACCTGCCACAGAACAACTCATGCACAGATATATGAAAGTGCAATTTTCATACTGGATTACACTTACCTGAGAAGATGCTGCCTTGAAAAAAGTTAATATTAATTTCCATGTGAGCAGATACCCTAAAACAAGACAAAACTCCTCACTCAATGGCTGAACAACTGCAAACTCTCCAACTGGAATGCATTCTAGGACATTTTCTAGTAAGTCTTCTTGTGTGGCAAGAACAGTCATAAGCGCTGCTGGGGGAGACCTACAATGAAAAGGAGAAAGGAAGCTGTTGATTTTACTGTCAGATGGTTTTTCCTGTTCAGAACATTAAAAAAATCAGGAAGCCTTCAGGCATCACATCCAAATGCAACTAAGAAAAAAATGTGCACAAACCCAGACTGTTGCTGAAATCATGTGTGCATCTCTCTTCCTCCTCCCTAATTTGTGTTGAGAATCATGATTAAACACTAACTCTAGCTACCCGTGACATAGGCTGCCAGTGCCTTTTAACTGTAGCTTCCTTCCTTAGTTGCAAGTCTTCCTGCAGGTCTGTACATACAGACAGGTCTGTACATATTTGCTGTGAAAGTACCTAGCAACAAACTGATTTTCTGCCTCTTGTTTCAAAGCCTGAAAAATGTGGTGTTATACCAGAGGAGCCATATTAATTTATTCAGGTAGAGCTAATAAATTACGTTTTGTTTTGGGTTTTTTGGACGGTCTTCATCTGACTGAAACTCATGTTTAGGAAAAATGTTGTAGGAGCAAAGAAAGCCTTGAAATTTGTACAGAAAGTGTCTCCATTAGATTTATAAACATCCCTCATATATAAAACCTTTAATATTCAAATACTGTTGCAAGTATGTCAATTTCAACCTCAGATATTAGCAAAGAAACATACAATGATAGTTCTTCCTCTTCATCACCATAGGATTTGAGATCTTTATTGTCAAATTCAGGCAAATCAGACATTAACCTGGAAATTGAAAAGGGTGGGGGGTGGAGAGAATTAGTCCGTATTTTTAAAGCCCAGAATTTATCTTATTCTGAAAGGATTTTATTAACCACTTGTAATTATGTAATAAAGTGAACACACTTACACATTACAGTCATCTATATAAAATAGGCTACAATAAAACTGTGTAATTGTTTGTAGCTGAGAAAGGCTTCTGTCCTGAGCATCTGAACTGGTGACTTTCATAATGCAATATGCTGTGATGCTGAGCTTGTATTGCCACCTCTCATCCTTGCCCCACCACTAATTACATTTAATATACTGGCCATTGTACATGGCAAAAGGAGACCTGCAATATCTCACTATTGGGTGAGGAAAGACAGAAGGAGGAGAAGATTCACTGTTTTCCCCTTTCTTCCGCCCATTTACTCTGCCTTCAGGAAAGGAATTTGTGGAACAACCCCCCATGGGACAGCAATGGTTGGCAATTTCTCTGCAGAAGAGTGGACCAGGTGAGACACTCTCAAGGCCCCTTATTCCAGGGACTTTCCGGTTATGTGTATTTATGGTAGAAAGAGCAGCTGATCCCTGTGTCTTAGGATGATGTTGGGGGGGGGGGCACTTAAGACTGCAAGGATTTAATAGGCTCCTAATGTATATGATTAGCCAAGATCACTGCTAGCACATAGACAATGCTGATTGTTCGTGCATCGTGTGGAACATTAAGACTCATTCATTAATGCAAGATGATGCCTAGTTGTTTTTTCCCACTAGGCACATTTTCTATTGATAAGGTGAAAATGAAAACAGAAAGACATCAAAGTATATATATATATGGAGTAGTAGTCAACTTACTTATTTAGCATATGGTATACTGTGATTTGAACAGGTCTAGCTCTGAACAGCAGTAGTGGAGATAATGTATTTAACAAGGTCTGCACTTTATCAGGAAGGTTTGTCTTCTGGCTAGCAACAAATTTGGCAGGAAGTTTGTGGTTCAGTAACTGATCTTTTGAGGCAAACATTAGAGCTTCACCCAAGGGCTTCAACACAGAGTTCTGAAAGGATGTTTCTGATGTATTTTTTTCTTCTCCTGGTCAAAGGAAGATAAAAAACAATTTTCATTAAGTTTTGCAGTTTATCACAGAAGTTAAAGAGCTCTATGATTTCCCAAACCAGCCAAAAATAGTTAAAACAAGTGTGATACTGTTCTTATATGTTTTTTCAACAGCCAAAAGGAAAAGTGGGATAAATTTTTTTAATAAACATATAAACAGACTGCAAAAGAGATATCATTATTAGACACTTTAACTGGTTCAATTTTAATGAGTGTGGGAAAGCAGATGCAACAAACTGATGTTAACTGGATGGATGTTTATCCTACGTGGAAAGGTTAGAGAGTTTAGAAAAAGGCAACAAGGGGTGGGGAAAGCAGACAGAGGCAGCTGTTTGTCCCTTTGCCATAATACTAGAACTCAAGAGGCACCTATGAATTTGATGAGCGATAGATTCAGGATGAATAAATGGACTTCTTTACTCAACTAACAATTAAATTGTTGAATTTGCTACCAGAGGATGAAGTGAGGGCCATGAGCACAGATGGCTTTAAAAGGGGATTTGTTAGATTCACCGAGGATATATCCACTGCAAATGCTAGACTAAAGGGAATCTCCACATTCAGAGGCAGCAAACCTCTGAATATTAGTCCTAGAAGGCAACCTCAGGCCTGGGCCACTATGTCCTATCTGTTAACCCCCTTGGGGCAACTGGTAGACTACTGTGTAAAACAGGATGCTGGACTAGATGGACCACTGGTATGAGCCAGCAAGGATCTTATGTTCTTATGATTCTGACTATGAGATAAAAGGCCTGACTTTTCACATACCTTTAAAAATTGAGTTTGTTATTCAGTAGTGGCAACTGTTAAATACAAAAGGCTATTCAGAATAAGTGGTAAATGTCTTCCTACAACCAACCAAGCTACAGCCTTAACAGGAGAAGGGGTGTGTGCTTGTATTTTTAAAGAGGATTATGGCCTTGGTACTGTCTGCCCCCTTACTAAAAACTGCATTCCCTGGATATAAACTTTTATTTAAGTGGTGAAGATCTGTGAAAAAAAGACTTATTTTTGAGACTGCAAGTAATGTCACTATGAGCACTGAATAAGCATAAACTTGGAGAATCTTCCTGAGGGATATTCTTACAAATGCACAAGAATGTAAGGAGTTTCCCGGTGGGAAATGGGAAGGGATTGAAAACAGCAGGAGAAAAACTGGAGGCATAGGCAGAATGAAAGGATGTTGAAACCATGGGAAGAATACCTCTAATTCAGGATCATGCATCACCCTAGAAGCACTGGCTACAGCTTACACTGCATCTCTAGTTGTGCAATGTCCGTTTTGTTGAAATAAATCAAACAGAGATATATAGTATTAAAAATGACCTGGCACTGTAGACAGTGTGTCATGGGTTCCATACTATGTCAGTTAGCACGCTGGTCTTTTGTCACAAACTTACTTGTGATTTTTACCATCAAAGGTAAAAGTAAACTATGAATGCCTTCAGAAAAGAAATCCTGCCATTCACTTATGAGGTTTGCTGGAAGTTTTTCAGTGATTTCTGGAGTTAATGCCTGGAAGTAGACACTCAAGGCAGTAGTCAAGTCACAGCTCACACAGGCAAACACTTGTACCAGTGCAATAAAAAAGACTGCCTGGCTTTCACTTGTGGTCTGAAAATAAAGATAGAGACAGACTTTTGTTCTTTTTCTCTCATGTTAGTACCCAACCACACAATTTTTACCTCCATCATGTTATACACTCTTTTAAATCATCTCAATCAAGCTCTTTTTTCTTTTATGACAAATAAAAGCAATTTCTTTCTTTGAGTGTCTCTCAAAAGTCTTTGCAGCTTAAGTAATGCCTTAATGATTCTCATTCTGTATTGTTATCAACATCATCTTATATTCCAATAGCAAAGTCAGCCAGATCACTGGATATCTAAATTCAGTGACTGGAGCTGTGAAGCAGCAAGACTTATCTTTTTACAAACCTAAAAAGGGCCCCAGGTTTGTAGAAAATGTGAAATAAAAAAAACTGGGGAGTTTTAAAACCTGACAATGATAAAAGGAGTGCCTGTAGCTTTAAGGAACTGGTGCTAGGCAACCACAATATTCCAGGCTAGGTCTGTCAGTAAAAGAGAGAGGCCTTTCCGGGCCTATTTTGGCCTTTGAGAAAGGACTTATTGGGACCAGGTCTGGCTAGGGTTGCCACCTCCAGGTTGGAAAATTCCTGGAGATTTTGTTTGTTGAGTCTTTGGAGGGTAGGGTTTGGAGAGTGAAGAGGCCTCAATCCGATATCATACCATATAATCCACCCACCAAAGGAGTCATTTTCTCCAGGGGCACAGATCTCTGTCATCTGGACTTCAGTTGTAATTCTGGGAGCTCTCCAGTTAAGAGCTTAAGACAGAGGAGCAGATAAAGGTAGGCTGGCTGATGAGTTGGAAGGAGACAGGGTCGCCAGCTTCAGGTTAAGAAATTCCAAGAGATCTGGGGGGTGGAGCCTGGGGGGGGGGAATTGAGGAGAGGAACCTCAAAGGGGTATAATGCCATAGACTTCACCTTCCAAAGCAGCCATTTCTTTCCAGGGAACTAGGGTTCCCAGCCTCCCGGTGGGGGTGGAGATCACCCAGAATTACAGTTGTTCTCCAGATGACAGAGATCAGTTCCCCGGAGAAAATGGACTCTATTGCATTATATCCTGCTGAGGTTGCATCCCTCGCCAAGCCTTGCCCTCTCAAGGCTCCACCCCCCAATCGCGAGGAATTTCCCAACCTGGAGCTAGCAACCCTAAGGAGAACTGATCTCTGTAGTTGGGAGATCTGTTGTGATTCCAGGAGATCTCCAGGCCCTACCTGGAGACTGACAGCCCTACAAGGAAAGCAGGAAGTAGGAAAAAGGGAGAGGCTATGGGGCTCTCAAAAAAGGGAAAGAGGAAATGCTACCTCATTTGGAATACTGTGTACAATTCTGGTCACCACACCTCAGAAAGGATATTATATCACTGGAAAAAGTGCAGAAAAGGGCAACTAGAATGATAAAAGGGTTGGAACACATTCCCTACGATAAAAGGTTACAGTGCTTGAGGCTCTTTAGCTTGGAGAAACGACGACTGAGGGGTAACATGATCAACGTTTACAAGATTATGCATGGGATAGAGCAGGTAGAGAAAGAAGTACTTTTCTCCCTTTCTCACAATACAAGAACTCATGGGCACTCCATGAAATTACTAAGCAGTCAGGTTAGAATGAATAAAAGAAGGCACTTCTTCACCCAAAGAGTGATTACCACATGGAATTGACTGTCACTGGAGGTGGTAGCTTCAAGAGGGAATTGGATAAACATATGGAGCAGAAGTTCATCAGTGGCTATTAGCCACAAGGTATAGATAGGAACTCTCAGTCTGGGGCAAGTGATGCTCTGTATTCTTGGCAGGCTTCTAGTGTCCTCCCCCCCACTGCTGGACCTTCTGAGGGCACCTGGTGTTTTTGGCCACTGTGTGACAGAGTTTTGGACAGGATGGGCCACTGGCCTGATCCAACATTGGCTTCTCTTATGTTCTTATGTTCTTGGGGACAGGGGGCAACAGTGGGAGGGCTTCTAGTGTCCTGGCCCCAATGGTAGACCTCCTGATGGCACCTGGTATTTTCGGCCACTGTGTGACCAGAGTGTTGGACTGGATGGGCCATTGGCCTGATCCAACATTGGCTTCTCTTATGTTCTTAAATAGTTGGGAAATGAGATGCCTTCTGCAAATCCTCGCAGGTTCCCACTTGAATATTTTAATAGCCAAGTCGGCCAAACCTGAGGATACTTAAATCCAGTGACTGGAGCTGCTAATGGACAAGACAAGACAACTATATCTACAAACCTGAAAAATGCCCCATGTTTGCAAAAAGAAGAAGAAGTTAATTTAAAAAAAACACACCACCACCGCCATGGCGAGGGGGAGAAGAAAAAGAAAATGATAAAACAAGAACCTGTAGCTTTAAGAAATGGAAGCCCTCAGTGGCTGTTGCTATAGGCAACCACAGCAATCTGCTCCCGCCTCTCCACTGCTTTCAGATCTACCAGAGATTCCTGAATATATGTGATTTTCTTAGGATTTTTCTTCCTGTTTTCCCAAGAAAACCCAGATACACTTGGAAGCCATCCCAGCCAGGTTATATTTTCAGCTCGGGTAGATCTGAATGCACATCCTTAGTAGCTTTTAAAAATCTATGTCCTCAGTGGCTGTTGCTAGGCAACCACAACAGGCTTGGCTTCTGTCAGCAAAAAGCCTGGGAGGGCCCTTTCTAGGGTTGTTTGAGGGAGGACTCATTGGGGCCAGGGCCAACATGACTCACCAGGGCCTGGTTACCTGCCTGTCCAATAGCAGCCACAGCACAAAAGTCAGTATAGTGTAGTGTTTAGAGGTAGGGCAAAGATTAACTATTAAGTGCACCTGGATGCCTCCTGTGGGCTGATGGCCTTCTCCATCCCCCTGGGCCAGCCAGCCCTCTGGGCTGAGCCAGACCTCTCAAGCCCCATACAAGGTGGGAGAGTTGGCATCCATCCATCCATCCATCCAGGGAAGTTGGAGCCTGGCCCACCATATCTCTGAGTAAGAGGCGAGACAATGGAGGTGGTCGTACCTGGCTCCACCCATGCAAAGCAAGGCAGACACTAGTGCCCATCCCAGCCAAGCCCTGCAGATGACAGTGCTCGACCAAGCTGCACACAAGGTGAGATGAGGTAGACAGCGGTGCCCAGCTGAGCCCTGCACAAGGTAAGGCAAGGCAGATGGCTGTGACCGGGCAAGCCCTGCATGAGGCAAGGTGAGGTAGATGGCACCACCCAGCCAAGCCTAATATGCCAAGTACGGCAAGGGAGACAGTGCCCAGTCTGCACAAGACAAGGGAAGCAGCACCTGGCCAATTAGTCCTCCTTTGGGGCAAGGCTCTTTCCCAAGATTTTTTACTTCCTGTCTCTGGGAACCCTGCTCACAGGGTTGTTCTGAGAATAAACTGGAGGTGAGGAGCAATGCTCCCTCTAAGCTGTGGAGTCTTGAGAGCAAAAATTCTACTTTGTGAGCTACTGGCATTAAAGTTGTAAGCGAGCGATTTGGCTACTGCATAAATTAGTTTGCTCTGGAGCCATCCTTCCTGAGCTAAGACAAAAATCTGTGAGCTGGAGGCTAAAATACTGAGCTAGCTCACACTAACTCAGTTTAGAGGGAACACTGGTGAGGAGAATGAAGTAAGTTGTTTTGAGTCCCCATTGTGGACAAAGGTGGGGTATAAATGAAGTAAATAAGTAATAAGTACAGCTGAAGATGGATGGGCAGATAAAAGTTTCATTGATGGGTGGGTGGGAAGGACAGAAGGAAGCCAAGAAGATTGAGGACATGGGGATTGTCAGGTGAAGGGAAAGAGGAAAGAATGTGGGGAGGGTGAGAAAATGGGTTCCCTTTGAAAATCCTTGCAGGTTCCCTACTGTGCAACTGGGCCTGCTTTGGCAACCATCACCACACAACCTGGCCATGTTTTCCTGAGCAGAGGGTGCTGGGGTAGGGTAGGATGGAAAACTGAAGATGGGGAGAAAATAAATGTAGGTTGGCTGGTGGATTGGAAAGAGAGGAGGCAGTAAAGGGGGAGGGGCTATGGGAGCTTTCAAGGAAGAGAAAGAAGGAACTAGTGAGGGAAAGGAAAATTCACCCCACATGTCCTTGTGGGTTCCCATTTGTCAATACATCTAATTCTCAACATGGCTAATTCTTAGGGCACTTAGATCCATTAACTGGGGGCATGAAGAGATAAAACAGATAGATCTATGAACCTGAAAAACATCCCAGATTTGTAGAAAAAATCTGTTTTTTTTTAAAGTACACTTGTCCATACATATTTTTGAATAGGCAAAACATTTCAGTTTGTTGTGAGAAAGAGACCAATGTAAATTAATCTGGCAAAGTATGTTGTAAACGAATCAGTAAACACAACTAGCTTGAGCTCATATGGAATAACACTGTAACCATGTTATTCAATCAGGGTGGTTTACAAACTTTACATGCTAACTTATGGTAGCACTGCCTCCCTGTGGATTAAAAGAGAAATATGTCTGTAAATTTAAGCCTTTACATAGAAATAATGATGCCATTTACTGCATTTATATTTGTTTCTTACCTCTAACCAAGCCAGCATGGAACACATGACAAAATCCCACTCGCTGTCCAGCAGAGAGGAAGAATTCTTCAGCAACAGAGAAAGGAAACGCATCATCTCAATATTGAAACCGAGGAACTGAGGACTTGCTTCCTTTAGATTGCTTGGGCAAGGAGAAGAAGAGTTGAGATAATAAGTGCATGTTTTTATATGTAAAGATTATTTTTTGACCCTTATCAAGCTGCTTCTTAAAAATAAGTAGCATTATTGCATTGTATAACTTTGTTTTACATTCCAATACTGGAGATCTCAGACTTTCACTATGTGAGTCTTCCTCCATATGAAGAAATAACTTCTCTGCCCAAAATAGCTCTTCCTCCAAAACTTTCAACAGAAGAGTTTCAGACTGAACCTGGTAAACACTATGACTGCAAAAGTGTAACAATGTAATCATAATAAGAAAGTACACAAATATCACCCACCAGCTAAAAAGAAAGATGTCTTCATAGTCATGTCGCCAGGATATAATTATTTTTAATATTCCAGGCATTAATTCTCCACAATCAATGTTTCCACCACTCAAGCAAGAATTTAAAATAGCAAGATATCCAAAAGGTCCTATAACAGAATCAAATACTAGGTTTAAGAGGCTATATTAAATGTCCTGGCACATAACAAGAAAAAAAACAGATCAGAACAAACTAATGAAGAAAGGGAAGAGAAGTAAACAAATAATTTCCAATATTCAGCATCAATCTTCCCACCCTTTATTTTACAGGTCTACAGGTCTGTGCCAGAACAAGGTTGTGCTATATCTTCTCTTAACATAAATTTGTGTGACTGAGAGCTTCCTTTTAAAATCCTGAAATTTCCAGCTATTTTTTTCTGTCACTGTTGCACAGAACTGACTTACAAACTCTATCTTATTGTAAAACTTTCTTTACTGCATCTTGTAATAAACTGAAAAGTATTGAAAAGAAGTTTATCTACAACCTGATGTGTCTGTTAGGCACTCCTGCAAAATAAGCAGTAATATGCATCTAGAAATAAAGCGTACAAATGAAATCCACAAGTCAACAGACAGAATTATGACCCTTAAGGATTTTTCATATTGTCTTGAAGGACAGAAGCAACTAAACATCTGATAAAATCTATGTGTTGAAAATCCTGCCTCTGATATTTAATATAGCACTGGAGAGAGAAAATAAGGGACTGACCTTCAATCTTAGAAAGCTCAATTTTGTCACACGTCATAAGTTTAGCAGTACACTGAATGACAAGCTCTTCCTTATCTTCTTCAAGTAAAAATGGAGACAGAATCTGAAGTGTGTGAAAGTTGCCTTCTGTTAAAGGGAAAAAGCTGTCCATGGAAATGAGACAAAGTGAATATGGAAATAAACATTGGTTACTATTGAAATTTATAACAGTTTGGAAGAGTCATGGAACAGAGAAAGAAGACTTCATATGCAGTTTTCATTGCAGAATTTTATGAAAGATGCCTTTAGGGTTGCCAGCCCCCCCGATTGGAGCACGGGAACCCCTGCTATTGCAGGCACTTGCCTGCCGCTGGCCAATTGCCTGGCGGGGGAAAATCCCGCCCCCAACTGATCTTTTGGTTTCAAGCCTAGTTTGGGCCTACTTCTGGTTGAGGGTGATGCTCTGGTTTTTGGGCAAAACTCTATAGGGTCTGATGTCAAAATTACAATAGAGTTTTGCCCAAAAAAACAGAGTGCCACCCAACCGGAAGTAGGCCCAAAAATGGCCAACATCACTTCCAGTCTCCCTGGAAGGACTTTGGGAGACCCCCCCCCCCAATGGCCAGGTAAGTCAACCTGGCAACCCTAGATGCCTTCTACAAAGGGCACAGTATTTATGCAATAGACAGGGGTCTAAATGACAAGGAAATCAAACTTATTCAGGAAAATGGCACAAAAGACACATAAGGAACAAGAAATGCTAAAGATGTTTTAAAGCAGTGGATGCCTCACTGCTTCTATACTCTTTGATCACAAAACCATCCTAAATATTTCAAATCATAATGTTTGCACTAATGTACTAATTATTAAGTATTCTGAACACACCTAGGAGTTATGTCAGAAACAGAACGTTTCAGTGAAAGTTATTCAGAATAATGGGTATTTTAGACCTAGGTTTATATAAAACTCAAATGCAAGGCCAGATCAGCATTACCTGCATTGGTCCTCATTATTTAATTCTCTGTGTACCTCATATGGTAAATATGGTTTCCTTGGAGTGAATCTTTATCACACCTGAGAGTCAGGGTGGTGGGTATATGCATGTTTTACATTATTAGCTGCCTTGGTGGCACTATGAGGGCAGAAAGGCAGGGTAAAAATATTGTATACTAATACTGGTAATGATACTGGTAGTAGTATTAACATTATCATCATTATTATGTTGATTAGAGTCTCTAACGAAGACTTGGGGAACCCATTCAGCCATGATGTTCAGTGAGTGACCTTGGCCAATCACTCTCTCTAAGCCTAACCTACCATATAGGCTTGTGATGATAAAATGGAGGCAAGGAGAATCATGTTGTTTCCCCAAGCTCCTGAGAGGATAAGCAGGATACAAATAAAGTGAAATGAGATTGCCATCTTGGCTCAAAACTGCAACCCCAAGTTAGAACATCCAGACACTGCAGTGATATGATAGCTAATATTTGATTTTGTCCCTGCCGCCTCTTTTGAGACTAGAATAACACTTCTCTTTCTAGCATTACATTCACAATGACAATTCCTGCTTTGTCAATGTGGCAGCAGCAGACAGAGGGCTGGACCCAGCCATTCAGTATCAAACAGTCGTGTGTGTCTCCCCCCCCCCCCCCCCCAACATCCAGATACCATGATCCCCAACACAGCCTTTTTTTGCCGGTCAATGAGGGCCCCGTTCTTCCTCTTTTATCATCAGAAAAGCTGGTTGGATCCACCCCACAATAAGACTCTCCAAGAACTGAGAGCATACTACCTTTCTGTTGTATTGAAAAGGGCTTTTATCTCACAGGATGAAATATTCTTTGTATTTATCATTTTAGCCAGAGTTAAGGCCCAAAGTCTTCCACTCTCTTTTGATCTATGGAAGAACAGAAGGGTACCCATGATACACCTGATTTGTTTAGGAAATTAAAATATGTTCATTTCCATGAAGAATTCACAAGACAACAATATTTTAAAGACAAGGAAAATTATATCCAAAGAGGCAGAATGACAGACCTTCTGCTAGAAATAGACAAAAGCACAGGAATTAGAATATATACTTACCTTTTAAATAAGATTTGTAATAGACAGGGAATATTACTAAGAGCACACAATTTCTCAGATGAAATATTCATTACTTCGAGCTTATGAAGAAATTCAAGAAGCAGGCATGGTGGGTTTGCTAGTTCTTCAATCCACTGTAATGCATAAAGCTGTTCTACAACTAAAGACAACAACATAAAGCATTCCACAGTAAACTTTTGAAAAGGAATGACATGCACAGTTGAAAATGTAAATTTGTATGTTAACAGTGACTAAGGAAAACTGGCAGTAGGTTACTGCTGTTACCATGTAATAAATGCTGTGTTGGATCCACTGACTACCTTGCCCCCAAGCTAGATCTGGACTGGTCTGGACCCTATAGATCCATTCTACTAGTGGTAGTGCTTTCCTTTGATACAAGGAACCTTCCCCTGATGCAAAAGGGTCTTCCTCTCACAAAGGTGAAGAGTATCTCTGTAACAGAACAGCTCTGTGGGATCCAATCCAATGACTCCCCTTTTGCTAAGTCTTCTTCTTTCAAAGCAAAGGCAAAACAAAAGCAGAATGGAACCAATGGATCCAACCATCATGCTTTAGTCTCTAGTAGGATCTTAGTTCACGAGGATCTTTACAGATAGAATTCCGACTGAGACCTGGTGACATTCCTTTTTTCCTAGTTTTAAATTCAACATACCATTCAATGGACCACACTGGTCTGCTTGTTGTTCACACAAGTATTCTAAAGATACAAAGAGCTTTCACACATGCACAGTCTTCCCCATTCAATTCAACTGAGGTGGCAGCTTTGTGTACAGAAAGCTCATCTCTGTGTTGCCAATGAACAGAATGTGCATGAGAAAGCTCTGTGTGATCAGCAAAATACCCACAGTGCTTTAAGTCCGTCACAGCTTCAAGAAACAGCAAGCCATAGAAAGCACAACATAAAAGTGGATTATTGTAACTAAAAATTATCCTTACCAATTCACAACTTTTAAAAATATCAGTTATTAAAATATAAAATACAGGGGTCCTTTCATAAAAAGAGGTGCAGGAGCTCATTAGCATAACTTATTTGCATATGCCACACCCCCTGACGTCACCGGAAGTGTCAAACGGCCACACATCCCTGACGTCATGGGTAGTGTCTCAGAAGGCAAGAAGGGAGGGAGTGAGGGAGGGGGAAGGAAGGAAGGAAAGGAACAGGAAGGAAGGTAGGTAGGTAGGTGGGGGAGAGAGAGAGAAGGAAGGAAGGAAGGAAGGAAGGAAGGAAGGGGGAAGGGAGAGGGGAAGGAAGGGGGAAAGGAAGGAACATGAAGGTAGGTAGGTAGGTGAGGGGAGAGAGGGAAGGAAGGAAGGAAGGAAGGAAGGAAGGAAGGAAGGAAGGAAGGAAGGAAGGAAGGAAGGGGGGCGCTTCTCCCCCCACTGGAGCTGGGGTTTCCCTCCCCCCCCTTGGGCCTGAGTGGCATTAAGCCACTCAGGCCCGGCTTCTCCTTCCCTTGCGCCCCGGGAAAGCTCAGAGGGGAAGGGAGGGGGTTGCTCCCGGGCCGGCGGCGTTTGCCGCAGCCCGGGAAGGGTGAACGGGGGGGAAAGGATGGGCTTTTTCCCGGGCCGCCGTGGTCTGCCGCGGCCCGGGAAGGGTGAACGGGGGAAGGCTTTCTTCCAGGGGGCGGGGCTTCGTTATGTGCCCGCCCCCCGGCCCCTTCTCTCCCGGAGCGGTGCTCCGGTGCGCCCCGGCCCCAACAGAGCCCTGATAAAATATCTCATAAGTCTGATTTTCCTTTCTTGTTGTTACTTACTGACACTTTCAAGTTTGCTTCTTTCCACATCCTGGTTTTCAAACAACACTCCTTTCCCCAATATCAACAGTGTCACTCTGCTTAACAATGCAGCAGTGCACAGGTGGCTTGGAAGTTTATCCATGACACAAAGCCTCAGATCTGTTCCAGAAATATGGTAATTCATACTCAGCCTTCCTTCCAAAAGAGGTTTCTTTAACCACTAGGACAACAGATAAGAATTGAAAATTAAATGTTAATTTTCCAAACAATGATGCAACGTTTTAGATAATGTTATTACTTTTGAAACAAGCATATCACATTAGGATTCCAAACTGCAAACAGGCAGATGAAGTGATAATCACCAAGAAACATATTTGCATTCCACGTACAAGCGCGGGAGTGTTGCACATACCAATTTTGTTCACATATTCATTAACATATTCGATGACATTCCAGAGAAATTAAAAATCAAGGCTTAGGTTTCCACTTTATACACAAGGCACCTTTGCCACACACACCAGTATTAGCAGCAGTTACAAAGTAATCTTGTCCCACTTTAGTGAGATTACAATGTACATAAGTATTTACAAGATCAGACTATGGTGCTATTCCTTTTGAAAATCACAGTCAACTTAATTACAACACATGAAGAGGACAAAAGACCCACACCAAGCTGGTTTAGGGCATTTTACAGTACATTATATATTTGCAGTTTCCCCGACCAAATAACTTTCTTCTTTCTGAAAAGATGCTTTGGCAACATATACACGTATACATAAAGCACATATAAAAGCACATCTACTAGAAACAACTATAATACCATTTTTTAACTTAAAGGTATTGATCACCATTGCTGATATCTAAAACTTAATTACTACAAACATGTTAGTATTTACAAAAGAATCTGTAAAACGATAAGAGAAGTCGAGTTTGTAAGAAGGGTGGAGATTTTTTTGCTTCCACTCAGATCCAAGCTTAGGAGTCTGCCCCATCTTTCTGCTACTATTGCTGCCTGATATCTGTTTGTGCTATAAGAACTGGCTCCTTCCAAACTTCTGAAGGCCTTCACGCCAAGGCTGTTGACAGTGTGTCTGCAAATTAGGATTCTCGGCGGTATCTGCCATTATGAAAAGCCTAGCTGAGTTGGGGAGGTAAGAAGAAATGCTATCCCCAGTTAGGTAAAGTCAGAGCAGAAGTCCTTCATAGAATCATAGAGTCGGAAGGGACCTCCAGGGTAATCTAGTCCAACCCCCTGCAGAATGCAGGAAATTCACAAATACCTCCCCCTCCACACCCACAGCGACCGCTGTTCCATGCCCAGAAGATGACAAAAAACCTCCAGGATCCCTGGCCAAACCATGATGAAACTGTTAATATGGAGCACAGAAGACCAGAAAAGGAGGCCAGGTGTATGGGGGGGTGATCTCTCCTTTCACTGTAAGGGACAAAGATTTCTTAATGCCCTGAGCCTGCCATAAGGTGGGGAGGGCGGGGTATAAATCCCAAAAATAAATAAATTAATTAAAAATAATGTCCAAGGCCTATAATCTTTGAGGTGACTTTATACCTTTCTTCAATAATGGAGAACATGTAAATCTTTATATCTGAAAAAATATCCTGTGCAATATACATGCTTGCACCCTCCATATTCAAGTTTTCATCTCTTGCACAGATTTTTAGTTAACACCACAATTTTTCTTTGGTAACATGAGGACACATTGCACTAAATAAGTCAACTCTGTACCTCATTTGATAGGGATTCCTGCATCTTTTCCCATTCACATTTGCTTGGGGTCAGCCATTCAATGTAGTCTTTCAAAATATAAGCAGAAACTTCATCAGCTTCCAACAGTTCAGTTAGCAAATCACTGACTGAAGAAATCAAAACCTGCAGACTGACATGAAAGGAAACCAGCATTTTGCATGAAGAATAAAATACAACAGTAAAATCTAGTGGCCTGAGGAAACAAGTCATCAGACTACGTAGCTACCTTTTCACATCCATCACAGATGACTGAAGCTGGTTCTTCACCCAGAATGCAGATCTCTGTAGGAAGGTGCTCTCTTTATGCGTACCACCAAGCTGATGCACAAGTGATGTTAAGCCACACATCCAAGTGTGCTTCAGCTTATTTACAAGGAAATCTACATCAATAAAAGAAAACGGTACAGTGTTTTAACTGTTGAACTACACTAAGCATAATGGCAAATGTTAATCTCTCTACCTCAATGCTATGATTAAGAACCAAACCCAGTCTGTAACTTGCTTTTGAAAGGATTTTATGCTGTCCTTATGTCACCACCAGTGTTTACATATATTCTAAAAGCCTGAGGGAGAATCCCATCAGTGGGGAATGAAGTCAGAACACTTTGGAGCAAGCAGGATGATGATTAACCAGGCCTTCCTTCTCCTGCCTGCTGGAGCAGGTGGAATAAGTAATCCCACATATTGGACATCCCCCCACCAAAGAAGCATAATTAACCAGCTGACCTGGCTAAATGGAAACATACCAGACAAATTTGTTGTAGCCTGGCTTTTTGCACACAACTGAAAAATGGTGAACAACAAATCTTCTGAAGATGGCATCAACAAGCATCCTTTAACTGAGCTAAAGAAGTTGGAGGCTACATCACAGATGAATGACACAGATGGCTCAGCATTTCCAGCTTCTGAAAGATCCTTCGCTTTAGAAAGAGCTGCTTGAAGTTTGTCAATTATCCTTTCGACATAAACTTCACCAATCAAGGACTCTATTGATAGAAAACAACAGAGTGTTACATTGCCAAGAGGCGGGGAAGGCGGGATACAAATTCAAAAAATAAATAAATCAGTAAACACTCAACATATCCTGCGCTCTGAACGTTCCACCACATTAGTTAACTTAACCTGAAACAATCATGGACTCCTCTTTTAAGTGAATCCAATGAGACTACATTCCACATATTAGAAACCCCAGTGTTGACTGTTTATTTGCATATTATCTTAGATTTGGCTTAACAGTGTCAATGTCTCACACTTCCTTCCAATGCCAGGCCTGTGATATTAACACATTTGTTATTTCAAAGAACCCTGTACAGTTTATTATTTCCAAGGAAAGCCAAAGTCCCCTACCGTTTTTTATAAGCTGTGATAACACCAGGCTTAGTAGAGCCCATTTTTCTGAGTGGAAGGATTCTACGGAAGCAACTGTGGTTTTCAGGCTTGTGTTGCACAGATCATCAGCCAGAGTTACAAGCTTCTCCCCTAGCACGCTTCCTTTTAGCCAACTAGAAACCAAGGAATATTTCTCTAAGCTTGAACATGCCTGAATCATAAAAACACAACAACAGAAATTTATTCAGAGTAGCTGTTACTATTCATTTGGAAACAGCTGATCTTTAAATACATTCTGTTACACACACATACACACACAAGTAAAATACTAAGCTCGTTTTCGTCAGGCTAATTATAATCAAAAGATGGACCCAGTTACTCGCATTGTAGCAGTAGTGAGAGTCTT
Source organism: Lepidodactylus listeri (assembly GCA_029233225.1). Taxonomy (NCBI): domain Eukaryota; kingdom Metazoa; phylum Chordata; class Lepidosauria; order Squamata; family Gekkonidae; genus Lepidodactylus; species Lepidodactylus listeri. The sequence continues at coordinate 106,521,309 of JARCFY010000001.1, read as the reverse complement.
ATTTATTTATTCATTAATACACTGCCTTTCTCCCCATTCTTATCTCCTCCATTTTATCCTCTCAACAGCCCCCTGAGGTAAGTTAGGCTGCAATTGTGTGACTGGTCCAAGGGTCAGCTGGCAAGCTTCCATTGCAGAGCAGAGATTCATACTATACCATACTGGCTCTTCCTCCGAAGAAAAGACATCTTTGCTCACCCTTCAGTTGAGAGTGTCATGATGCATTCTTGCAACCAGAAATGTTTTCACGGCTAACAAGCACCTTTTTTGCCCAGTAACTGCCACAAAATACAAGCAAGCAGAGAAATTCTCTTTTTTCTTGTGAATCTAGAGTCCTCCCAAATGTATCTCAGAAACTGAATAGGAAGGGAAACAGCCGTGAACTAGTGTCCTGCGCTCTGCAGGTTTGCCCCATCAGATCTCCTCTGAGCAGTGCATTCAGGTCCAGACAGTGAGGCCTTGGGAGCATCGATACGTGCAGGAAGCCAGGAGCTAGAACAGAAGGCAAGGAACTGGAGACTAGAACAGGAACCAGAGGCAAGAAGCTGGAGCTGGCCCACAGGCTTGTGCCTAGGGGACTGGTTGATCTAAAAAGGCAACTTTCCCATGCCTTGGCTTAAATAGGCTGGGAAGTCATTAGGCTCACCTGCCCTGCTGGCAGGCGTTGAGCTCTTGAAGTCCATGGGCCAAGATCCTGCTAAAAAATTACTGTTCTCACTGTTTGGCTCTGGGATGAGGCTGTGTGCAACCAGTCGAGCACCTTGCCCCCTTTGGGGCCGCCTCGGTCTGGGCCTTCTGCTGCCACCTTTCCTGCAGAGTGAGAGCATCCCCTGAGAGACTATGGGCCCAGGTTTGCATCTTGCCCAGCACAAGCCTGGTGGTTATTTCAGGGGCCGGTGGCAAGGCCTCCCTTGCAAGCTCTGGCAAAATAGCTTCTGGTGCTGCAGGACCCCTGTCAGCAGGTGCTTCAGCCATATTAGGCTCTCCCTGGTCCTGCTGGTCCTCCTCAGCTGGTGGCCTTGGCTCCTTGGGCTCTTCCCCTGAGTTGCTGAGCTGGTTGGCGGAGGCCATGGCAGGACTGCTCCTCTCCTTTAATATTTCCCTTCCCAGTCATCTCCAGAGACTGTCCCAGGTTTTCTCCCTTCCCTTATTGTGGTGCAAGCAAAGCAGCCATTTTCATTTTGTGGATGCCAGCCGTATACATAAAAAAAAGATGGGAGATGGACCGATATCTTCCTTCAAATGGATATTTAAGTGGGTAACTTAATAAACCACTTAAATTCTAGTGTTAAGAGGTCTGCCTTTTGGCAGTACTGTTAGAAGCCATCCAGGTTATTAGATTCAGATACTGGCTTGGCAACAAACCTCAAATTGCAAAGATTTACAACAGAGAAAATTCAGATGACACAACCTGTCTTAAAATGGGGCGTGATCACTACATAACAATTGTCTCTGTCTAGCAATAAGCTTAAAAATCCATTCCGATCAGTGGGACTTGAACACACATTTTTCTAGACCAAATTTTTATTTACACACAGCTAAAACAACACAGTTTTAGAAATGTGGAGTTTTGCACATGTGTAAAACCGATAAGAAAACTTGCAATAGCACATATATTAAGAGACTACCAAGCTGTATTGATGACATACCAGTCAACTGACAGGTCAAACATTGTCAATTATTAATCAACTATTTATTACTTGACTGCAGTCACACATACAGGAGGTGGCGGATTTTACTGCTCTGTGACAACCCTTTACACCATCTGGGGTACTGTTCCAGAAGGTCCCTGGCAAGTATGGTGGATGGTACCATCAGGGGGGAATATATACCAAGTAAGAACAAAAAAACTGACAATACCTTTTGAATTATTTGAAGGAGAATCTTCCACTTCAGATCCATCTAAAACCAAACAGAGAAAGTTGAAATGTTACGTAACATGAGGAGCCCTGCTAATTTCCTAGAGTGCCTTTCACTTTTTAGGGACCTCTGTCACACAGATGTTCACATACATATGACCTGCAATCAGCTCTCACACCCACAAATTCATAAGTAAATATACTGCAAGAGAAGCACAACCACCCTTTTCTTAGCTTAGCTTCGTAATTCTTCATGAGCCGACTGAGCCTCAGCAAACTGATGCTAGCTGGGGAAAGAGATTTGGACTCTTTATTTATTTACCTCTATGTTCTGGCCAGTAAATAAAACACTGATGAGATTGTGAACAGCTTCCCAGCTTATGAAGGTATACTAAATGACTGGAATATTCTTTTGCTTAAAAAGTTGTCATCAGTGAGTTTTCAGAGGTGCCCCATATTAATTTATAAACTAAGCATTTCATGGCATACAGTGGATAGCTAGTGTGGGCTACTGTAAGAAATTTTAAAATCTAGTTTAAGGATTGCATTAACACTGCTCATTTTTAATACTAAATATATTCCCCATATAATATATAATATAGAATACAATATATATAATCCCCATCAGAATTATCTAAAAGAATGGTGGAAGCCACAGACAAACATCAAACAAGCCAATTAACAATCCAAACTACTAAACTAATCTTGCAAACTATCACAGTCTACGAAATAAATATCTGTAAAAGAGATTTTGGATATAGATATTTTCTTTATAAGACAACTGTACCTTTGTTAAATCACTGAGAATATTTTCTCTTTCTGTGGTGCTGCTGCAGCAATGGAGGACACTATACAAAATGTCAACCAGGAAGTCTGTCTCTTTCCTCCAGTCTTCTTTCAGCCAGTCTATTACATTTTTATACAGAAACTGGAGAGATGGATTTTCATACTGAGGTTTTATAGCTTCTTGAATATTGCTCCTGCTCTCTAGGAGTACTTGGAAAACTCTACTAGAAGCAAAGTTGCTGAGCAGAGCAGAGAGGAACTTCAAGTGCTGGTCAGATCTTTGATCACTGGTATAAACAATACTAAGTTCTGCCAGTGTACAGACTAAATCTTCCAAAGGTTCTTTCCTTAGAGGTGAAAGATGCTGTGTATGAAAAATAATGCCAGGTTCATTACTACTTCCCACATCCGTGTATGTCTCATTCTCAGCGCTGTTTTCAACTTCAGCTTCTTCTGAAAACCTGATCTTTACAGCTTTTCTTTTGCTTGGTTTCAACTTCTCTTCCGGGTTCTGAAGGACTTCTAGCAAGAAGGACACCGCAGCCAAAGCTTTCTCATCCGCATCTGTTCTGTCAACATGAACCACGCAAACTTTAGAAAGCCCATCCCAAAAGTTCGACAACATTCTTTGAAAAGTGAGAGCTGTTTCTTCACATCTTGAATTTTCTGTTCTTGTTTCCCAAGAGTTTAAAAGGTCTGCTACCTCATAAAACAAAGGTCCATTTTGTAACCTGGGCTCTTTAATCACCATGTCTATGAGAGGAATTAGCTGTAAAGAGGAACACAAATTAGTTTTAACACATGTGTAAAACGACTGTTTTTCATTAATTGTTTCCTATTACCAAAAATAAAATTTTTCAGTTATATGCTCATGGACCCTGGGAAAGAGTATCTGGCCATTATGTAGGCTCAGATTTGGGAAGAATTTCAGCATTCATGTTTCCAAGGCAACCAGGCCAATGGCCCCACTCTTGCTATGCTGTAGCAGCAGGTGATTAATCTGCTGCAGTGTAGTGATGCAAGGCAGGGAGCAGCAGCCCACTTCTTTCCTCCATATACCCCAACACCTATTCAAAGTAAGGAACACTGGTTCATCATTATTTGACCTCACTCTGACATCACCACACAGTCTAACCAGCTACATGACAATGTGACTTCCTTATGTTATGCAATCTTTCATTTGTCAACACTACGTAGCAGAGAAAGAAGCCATAAAAATGGCATCTGCAATAGATTGGAACATAGACAAGCACAGAAAACTGTGAATGTTCTGAAAGTATTTTTCAGAGAACTATGAGCTCCCTCAAAGCCACACCTACTGCCCACCAGCTGTTCAGTGATAAACATTTGTCATAGTCCCAATTTGCTTAGTATATTCACATTTAATTGTAGGAATGTTTCCTGTCACATTCATAAATAACCTAGAGAAACAAAAATGATACAACCGATTCACATAGTTTCTAACTCACTCTACCTGTTCTGGAATCTACTATCTTGCCCTCACTTTCCCACTGAAAATTAGCCAGCACCAGCTAACTACCTGGAAAGTAACATTCACTGAATGAAGCCGAGTGAGAAGGAAAAGTTCCTCCATGCTATTGATTCTCCATACACAAATAGCTTGTGTGCACACATACCAAGAAGGACACAGATTCAGCTTACACTACACCAACCCTTTGTTCCTTCCCATTCCATCTCCAGTAAGTGCAGAAAGCTTCAGATGCAATAGCAGAGGGTCTAGGGAGGGTCTAGGAAGGAAGCAAGGGAGCTACAAAAGGCAGCTAGGAGAGTTCTTCCTCTTCTCAATCAGCTGCCAACTTAATGAATGAATGCAATACACAGCTGGCATCAGGATCTAAATTCAAAATTGGCAAGTTTGGTTAAAATAACTAAAAATGATCAAAACTCAATGGTGTTTTGAGAACCTCATCATAAATACCTGATCGCTTATAAGCATTTCTTGAATTGTAATGTCTTCTTCTTCACCTACGTTCTGCAATATGGTAAATCGTAAACATTCCATAAATGCCGATAAGATTGCAGAGCACTCTGAACGGCTACTTGTAGCTCTTTCAGTCAACATGCTAGGCAAGTACAAAATTCAGAAACAGAATGAACTGCATTATTGACTACATATTAAAGTGTCAATGATTAAAATGTAACTACTGATTTTACAAAGCACTACAATACTGATTAGAAATATAATATGGAACAGTAACAATGTAGGTGACAGTATAGGGAAATGTAAACTCTGAAACCCAGATTAGAAAAACTAAACCAGCAAACTTTAAAAAAACATTTATCAAGATGCTACGGTTGAGAGATACATGATATTTTAAACACTGAGGTTCGACACCTGCAGTTTTTAACATGGTTTAAATATTGTGTTCTTTATTATTTCCAGACACAGAGATAAAGCAATTCTTTAAATGAATAACCAGAAATAGTTGTTCATACCCTTGAATTATGAAGGCGAAAAAGGTTCTACAAAAGTCCAGCTTTGGTTCAGTAATATCATGAGGTACCTTACTAATGAAAGGTAACAGATTAGGATATATGATAGTAGCAAGACCTCGTCCTCCTTCTTGAAGTACTATCCATAACTTTGGCAGGACTCCTTTTCTGGCATTCACATGAATCCAACAATCCTAGAGAGTAATACAATGCGCATAAGACAACTGAGTGTTCTTTACTTTTACTTCAGAATAGCTTCTTAATACAACTTCCAATCTATTTTAAGAAATATCTACCCAGATTGCTTTATGCCACCTGCCATACAGAAATGGGCCACTAGAATGATAAAAGGGTTGGAACACTTTCCCTATGAAGAAGGGTTACAGCGCTTGGGACGCTTTAGCTTGGAGAAACGATGACTGAGGGGTGACATAATAGTGGTTTGCAAGATTATGCATGGGACAGAGCAGGTAGAGAAAGAAGTATTTTTCTCCCTTTCTCACACTATAAGAACTCATGGGCACTCCATGAAATTGCTGAGCAGTCAGGTTAGAACAGATAAAAGGAAGTTCTTCTTCACCCAAAGAGTGATTAACACATGGAATTCACTTCCACAGGAGGTGGTGGCGGCTACAAGCATAGACGGCTTCAAGAGGGAATTGGATAAATATCTGGAGCAAAGGTCCATCAGTGGGTATTAGCCACAAGGTATAGATAGGAACTCTTGTCTGGGGCAAGTGATGCTCTGTATTCTTGGTACTGGGGATGGGGGGCAACCGTGGGAGGGCTTCTAGTGTCCTGGCCCCACTGGTGGACCTTCCAATGGCACCTGGTATTTTTGGCTACCGTGTGATGGAGTGTTGGAGTGGATGGGCCATTAGCCTGATCCAACATTTGCTTCTCTTATGTTTTTCTGTTCTTAAAATTCCAATCTGTTGAATTTAGTTCAAATTAGCATTTAAATCTATTCAGGTATAACAACAATCTGGTTTCTCATTATGGGAACAAGACTTGCAAGTCCTTGGGTTTCTGAATTCATTCCACCTCTCATTGCCTGCGCCTCAGAGGCTGAAGACTTCTTGATTCTTGACAATCCACTATTTGTTGTGACGTCTGAACCAGACAAAACTTTGGTTTGTTCTCTCGTCCTCAAACTAGGATTTTAAACTATGGCCTGTTGCAGGGCTATTTTTGGGCAGGAACAAACAGGAACGGAGTTCCAGCTGGCTCCTGAGTAGGCCACACTCAGCAGGAACTCATTAGCATAACAGGCCATACCCAACAGCAGAAACTTAGGGGTGTGTGGCCTAACATGCAAAGAAGTTCCAGCTACAAAAAAAGCCCTGGGTTTTGACAACAAACAAGGTAAACAGAATAAGAAGCAAAAGGTGGGTGTGGCTGGATGACCACTCTTCTGGTAACATGGGGGTGTGGCCTAATATGCTAATAAGCTGTGCTGTCAGTGGTGTGGCCTAATATGCTAATGAGTTTCTGCTGTTGGGTGTGGCCTATTATGCTAACGAGTTCCTGCTGGGCTTTTTCTCCAAAAAAAGCCCTGGACTGTTGTAATGTATGAGTTCAGCCAATATTACAGGTTCTAAAAAATATCTGAACAAGCTTAGTTCAGTTTTAAGTGCACAGATGTTCTAAGCAGAACCCTCACTGACCTCTCTTACAGATCTTGATCTATCTGACCTCTCTTCAGAAAGACTGAAGAATATAGTCGCATTCTGTTTTGGACCCAAGTCTCCATAAACAGAGGAAGTTTTTTTGTGCATCTTCCTCTCCCTTTCCTTAGTAGTACTCTGTGCTCCCTTTTTACCCCATAAAGTTGCTGGCAAGGGGCCAGAAGACCCCTGAAGAAAAATGGCAGTCAGAACAGGGAACTACAGAAAGAAAAGGAAACCAGCCACCACACCCACCACTCTGCAAACTTTTGTTCATGGAGCTTGTTCCACTCATACATTCTTTCCTTCTCTCCTTCTCATGAGGCACAAAGGTCTTTAACAACTGTTATAAGAACATAAGAAGAGCCCTGCTGGATCAGACCAATGGTCCATCTAGTTCAGCATCCTGTCTCACACAGTGGCCAACCAGGCCAACAACCAGGCAGAGAGGCCGAAGCCTTCGCCTGATGTTATTATTATTATTTATTTTATTTATTAATCGCCCAACCTCGCGAACAGGCTCTGGGCACTTCACAACGTTAAACAGATAAAACAGATAAGATATAATCAACATTAAAATCATCACAATACATTAATAAAACAACCAACTCAGATGGCGATCAACCCCTTCTGCCGGCTGCACTGCTGTCTGCGCAGCAGGGCAGGGAAGGGGACGTGGGGGCCATAGGAAGAAAAGGAGGGTGCCAGTCACAACCATTGCTGCCCAGTCTGGCATAACATCTCTGCCTTACAGACCCTGTGGAATTGTATAAGATCCCACGGGGCCCTGATGTTGTTCGGCAGAGTTCTACCAGGTCGGGGCCAGGACCAAAAAGGCCCTGGCCCTAGTTGAGGACAGCCAGACCTCCCTAGGGCCAGGGATCACCAATAAGTTGTTATCCGCTGATTTCAGCGTTATTCTGGGGACATATTGGAGGTGGTGGTCCCAAAGATATGTAGGTCCCTAATAATGTTGCCTCCTGGCTCTAGGATTCAGAGGCTTAGTGCCTCGGAATGTGGAGGTTCCCCTCAGTCACCATGGCTAGCAGCCCTTGACAGACCTATCCTCCAAAAGACCAAAGGAATCTTGCTACTATGCCCTCCCACATTGTAGTAATGACTTACTTAAAAGACTGTTCTGCAAGTTAATCACAAACCTAATGATCAAACTGTTTCCCCCCCCCAAAAAAATCAAAGTTCTAATTCAATGTGATGGGCACCTCGGCACATTCTTATTCTATAGAAGCGGCATGACTATCCTTAAACTTACCAGAGAAATTCAATGCCTATAAAATAATTAAGCCTTTTTAATGGGTATATGCAAGTATGTACTAGATTGTGCTAGGGGCAGTGGTGGCTCAGAGGTTAAAACGCTGAACTGCAGACTGGAAGGTCAGTAGCTCGGCAGTTTGAGACCTGAGTGCCGCATGATGGAGTGAGCTCCTGTATCTGGCTTCAGCTCCTGCCAGCTTAGCAGTTCAAAAGCAAGAAATTGCAAATACATAAATAGGTACCACTTTGGTGGGAAGGTAACAGCGTTCCGTGTGCCTCAGCATTTAGTCATGCCAGTCACATGGCCACGGAAACAGTCTTCGGACAGCGCTGGCTCTTCAGCTTGGAAATGGAGATGAGCACCGCCCCCTAGAGTTGGATTCGACTGGCTTTCGAGCAAGGGAAACCTTTACCTTTAACTAGATTGTACTAGAAAGAAGTATGTTTACTAGATACACAGAAGCACAGACTGAAAGATGAGCAAGTTCCAGATAAGTGCAAGAACTAACCCCTCATTCTGTCTCCCGCGTTACCTCAATGGTTGCAAGGACATGAAGCACAGCTTCCCAAAGAGCAGGACAAACAATAGCATCACTGTCATCAATGCTGAGAAGAACTGCTGGGCAAACTCTTGATGCTTCAGCTTTCACTGATTCAGGAACATATTGGCAAAGAGCAGAAATTAGTTCAAAGAAAGCTGAACGGACCTAGAGTACAAAAGAGAGGGGCTAAATGAAATCTTGCTGAACCATGTCTATAAAACAACAACTGCTTGGCATTTTCATAATATATACAGCTTGTTAAAATCAAAGAACAAGAAACAATTAATTAAGTATTAAGCATTCCTATAGAATGCTGAATACACTCACTAATACACTACAAGCCACAAAGTGCTCCAGTTAAATCTATCCCTAACTGAAGCAACTGCTGTGCTGATTACAACCATAAATAAACTTAAGAGCTTTAAATAGTTTACAGGACATTACATTAAAGATAACAGGCAATATGAACCTCAAGAGTGACACATTGCTCTGAACATTCATTAATCCATTCCTTTATTACTTTGATTTCTATCCCTCCCTCCCCACAAGCGGGCTCAGGCTGGGTTACAAAGTCACATAAAGATCGCGACTACAATAACAATAGATAGGAGTTTAACAATAAAATCAATCTTAAAATGGACGGTGCAACAAGCCAGAGCGAGCTTGCCTCGATAACAGAGCTCAGATGGAAGCATTTCAGAGTAGTGCCACTGGATAATCGCTAGGTTAAGAAATCAGAGCTGTCAGCAAGGGAGGCCAAGATGGATTTGAACATCCGATGCCTCAACTGAAAGCCTGGCAGAACAGCTCCATTTTACAGACCTTGCAGAATTGTAACAGATCTCACAGAGCCCTGATATCAAATGGGAGCTTGTTCCACCAGGCAGGGGCCAGGGCTGAAAAAGCCCTGGCCCTGGTTGAGGCTAACTAGACATCCCTCAGACTGGGAACAGCTAAAAGATGTTGATCACCGGAGCATAGGGCTCTGCGGAGCACATATAGGGAGAAGCAGTCCCGAAGATATGCGGGTCTCTGGCTGTATAGGGCTTTGAAGGTTAGCACCAAAACCCTGAACTGGACCCGGTACTCTATTCGCAGCCAGTGTAGTTGGCACAGCATGGGCTGAATGTGCACCTGCACAGACATCGTTGTCAACATCCATGCTGCTGTGTTCTGAACTAGCTGCAGTTTCCAGGTCAAGTACAAGGCTAGCCCCACGTAGAGGAAGTTACAATAATCCAATCTGTAGTAATCACTGTAGTGAAGTCCTGAGAAGTGAAATAAGGAACCAGTTGCTTGACCAGCTGGAGGTGATAAAAAGACGATCGAACAATGGTGGCAATCTGGAACTCCATAGAAAGGGAGGCATCCAGGACCACCCGGAAGTAACGGTGTCCTGTCAAGAGTTGGGAATTGGATTCCCAGTCCCAGATTCCCACGGCCTGGGTACAGGACCTTTGTCTTCATTGGATTCAGTTTCAGTCAACTCTGTTCAAACCATCCAGTCACAGCCTGTAATGCCCCGTTCAGTACCTCCAGAGCAGAGTCCAGCCGGCTGTCCATCAACAGATAGAGCTGGGTATCATCAGCATATTGATGACAATCCAGCCCATACCTCCCAGCCAACTGGGCAACTGGGCGCATATAGATGTTAAACAGCATCGAGGACAGGATGCCCCTTGTGGCACACCACATATTAGCGGATGTTGCTGAAATAACTCCTCCCCAAGCACCACCCTCTGTCCCTGACAATAAAGGAAGAAGGAGAGACATCGTAAGGCAGTCTTCCGTATTCCAATTTTGGTGTGACAGTGGGTCAAGAAATCATGGTTGACCATGCTGATTTCCAATTTGCCCTATTTGGGCAAATTAATTGAGAGGGCGGTGGCAATACAACTACAGGGCTTTATGGATGACACTTCCGTATTAGATCCCTTCCAGTCTGGCTTCCGCCCGCAGTACAGGACAGAGACGGCGCTGCTCGCTCTGACGGATGAGCTCCGGAGGCATCTGGATTGTGGCAGTTCGGCAGTACTGTTGCTGTTAGATCTGTCGGCCGCGTTTGACATGGTCGACCATCAGTTGCTGACCCACCGCCTCGCCGGCATGGGGATTCAGGGGCTTGCCCTGCAATGGCTTGCTTCCTTTCTCCAGGGTCGGGACAAAGGGTGGCGTTAGGGGATCAGCAGTCCAGGAGACACCCGCTGGAGTGGGGTGTGCCTCAAGGGGCAGTGCTGTCCCCAATGTTGTTTAACATCTACATGCGCCCCCTTGCCCAGATTGCCCGGAGGTATGGGCTGGGGTGTCACCAGTATGCTGATCACACCCAGCTCTATCTGATGCTGGGCGGCCAGTCGGACTCCAGACCGGAAGATCTAGACTGGGCACTGCAAGCTGTGGCTGGTTGGCTTAGGTTGAGCTGGCCCCGATGAAGCTGAAAGTCCTGTGCCTGAGTCAGGGCGGCTCGGGGTTGGGGGTCCCACTCCCAGCCTTTGATGGGGCACAACTGGTGCCAGCGTCAGAGGCTAGGTGTCTGGGAGTGCTCCTGGATACCTCCTTAACAATGGAGGCCCAGGTAGCAGCCACTGCTAAGTCAGCCTTTTACCACCTTCGGCTGATTCGGCAGTTGGTTCCCTTCCTTGGCTGCGATGACCTGGATACAGTGATCCATGCAATGGTCACCTCGAGATTAGACTACTGTAATGCTCTCTACATGGGGCTGCCCTTGTCACAGATCCGGAAGCTGCAGCTAGTGCAGAATGCCGCAGCCAGGCTACTGATGGGTCTCCCAAAATGGGAGCACATCCAGCCTGTGCTGAAGGCACTGCACTGGCTGCCAACAGCATACCGAATCCGCTTCAAGGTGCTGGTGCTTACCTTTAAAGCCCTATATGGCCAGGGTCCAACATACCTGAGGGACTGCCTTTCCCCGTATATACCCCAGAGAGCACTGTGGTCAGGGGCGCAACATCGCCTGACCATTCCAGGCCCAAGGGACGCCAGGCTTGCAGCCACTAGGGCCAGGGCCTTCTCGGTGGCGGCTCCCCACTGGTGGAATGAGCTCCCAGAGGAGCTCCGCGGGGCCTGCAAGACAGAGCTCTTCCACCAGGCATTCAATTAGGAGCCGCCACACTATCAACGTCACCACTACTGACATCTGTGGTATGGGTTGGCCCTGGCCTGGAGAGTGAGCAACACCATCATGCAAGCCTGAAGTTTAATGAACTTGTTGAAGATCATACAGTACACCATCTTTAGAACTGGATGAAGACCACTATACTAGCACTTTAAGAATTTCTGTGATGTTTTAAATGTGATATTTTAACTTTGTAATTATTTTACGGTACTGGTTACCGATTTTTGTAAGCCGCCCTGAGCCTGTTCGCAGGGAGGGCGGGGTATAAATAAACTAACTAAATAAATAAATGTCAAATGTTGCTGAAGTGAAGAAGTAACAGCATTGCCGACCCGCCTCGATCCAAGTGTCTCCAAAGGTCATCCGTGAGGGCGACTAGTGCAGTGTCCATCCCATGGCCAGGGTGGAAGCCAGACTGGAAGGGGTCCAGAATAGTAGCGTCATCCAGGAAAACCTGGAGTTGAGATGTCAAGCAATGTTTTCCAAAGTAGAGTGGTTTGAGATTTTGAGCATACAAACTAAGGGCCTGTGGGGAATCACACTTGAGGGAGGGAGAGGATAAACAGTTCAACAATCTTGCCAACTGCCCCATCTCACAGCTGTTTCAGCACTTGAAAACGCAAAGGGGAGGAGAAACAAGAGCACCTTAGCCTGCAGGGCTCGGGCCTCACAGCATTTTCAAATCTCTTTAAAATGACATTGTCATCCACAGCTAGGACTGTGGATGCTGTCACCAGTGTTCCCTCTAAACTGAGTTCGTGTGAGCTAGCTCACAGCTTTTTAGCCTCTGGCTCACATATTTTTGTCTTAGCTCAGGAAGGATAGCTCCAGAGCAAACTAATTCATGCAGTAGCCAAATTGCTTGCTCACAACTTTAATGCCAGTAGCTCACAAAGTAGATTTTTTGCTCATGAGACTCCACAGCTTAGAGGGAGAATTGGCTGTCACATCTGGTTTGGCCCTTAATTACAAAAATGGATGATTTCTAAGTTACATCTGCCTGCAAACCACTTCCCTCCAGTCTAGAAATCCTGGAATATTAGGTAGACAGATGTGTATGGTTAGTGAGTGGTGAAGAAAAAAGCACTCTACACATGTGAAGGGTATATTCGGTCTCTGCGTTCAGATAACTGATTATTATTGACACAGATTTATTGATCGTATAAAGATCGTATTTTTTCTGCATGACAGATGAGACTTAAGACTGCCAGAATATTATGCCCCTGCACCCTTTGTCCTTCTACAGTAAAGTGCTTCTTTTTTCTCTAATGAAAGGTTCCAAAGTTTAAACTTCACTAAACATTATGCTTCCTTAGTCCTTTAGTCCCAATCCTGAGGGGGGGGGGGGGGAGGCAATTAGAGTGGAGTAAGAACGGCAGTTTGACAGCAGGTATTCTCTGGCAAGTAACAGGCATCCTGTACATGTTCAGAAGCAAGCATTGCTTTACACAGACAAGCTGCAGTAAAGTACTTTTTCAGTTAATGATCAAGACCAGATACCTGACTGATTGCAACTGGGCATTCGTTTTTGGCCTCCCTGCCCCCCATGACCTGCCTGCTCCTGAGACAGAGTAGGCAACCTGGTTTTCTGATCAATGTTTTCACTTATCATTGTGGATATTAAAGAGGGCAGAAACCAGGAAGACAGAAACAAAGGACCCAAGATGAAAAAGTTATAGAACACAGCAGAAGAGAATAAATTTAATCTGCACCAGCCTTCTTACAATATTTCTTCCCACATTCCTTCTCAAGTTATCCACACAAAAGTACATTTCCTCATGAAAGCATAACTGATGCTCTATTTTAAAGTTCTGGTTTGAAAAGAAACTTTGATGAATGCAAAAGAGGGGGGAAATACCTGGGGAGTATTATGCTTCCCATATTTCCAGAACTTGGTTTGAGATAGTAGAGGCTTAAGTTTCTCTTCCAGTAAGCAATTCTCACTACTAGGCAATACACAGAGCAGTTTCTTTAAAGCTAGCAAAGAACAGGTTAAAATTCGAAAGAATTTGGCTTCCCTTTCTTCCTCGGGCACAGTTCTGAAAGAAAAAAATAAATTAAATATATAGTTTTGTAATTCAGTCGGCAACATTCCCACAATATTAGTGCTACAAATAAATAATATAACGGGTGCTCTTCTAAGAAGAGAACTGCTCTGATTCAGTAGTTCTTGGTGAGCAAGAAAATTGCGATGTACACAGAGAACTCTCAGCTCACTTCAGTGGAATTAGTTGGCAATTCTGCACACAAAATGGGCAGGCCTGTCCTTTCTAAATTTAATGGGAACACCTCTTTGGGTGGGAGCCAAGCACACAGAGCTAGAGAATGGGGGAAATGCTTCCTCTTATCTGGCATGACAAAACTGGAGAATACAGTCTTTCTTATTTTTAAAAAACACCATCAGTTTTACAAACTTACTGAAACTAACACAGCATAATAAACTTTATTACTTCACATCCAACAATTAAACATACATACTGTGGATCACTTAGTGTATCTGGTGTTTCTTTTAAAAGATGATCTTGCAGCACCTAGACGAAAGCAAAGAATTTAATGTTATGAATGGGAAAAACCCATACTCAGAAAAAGAAATTAATAAGAGAACTACATTTTAGCATTCTGTTCAATGTTATACTTTTCAAACTGTAAATAACTGTCAAATGATTTGTCTATATGACTGTCAAATGAATAAACTCTATATTTTTCTTATTTAAAGACATTCTTCCACCCATGATGACAGCAGCACTAGTATTTCCTAAAAGAGGTATATTTGTCAAGAGCTCAGGGCAGCATGCATGTTTTCTCCTCTGCCGTTTTATCTTTATATCTACTCTGAGTGGCCAGGCTGAGCAAGAGCAAGTGACTCAAACCCAGTGTTCTTCACAGCTCCTGTGCTAACAGCATCAACCAATAATAACGGTCAAAGACTATAAGTGAATTTGTGGAACCCCTGTTAGTGGCATCTGGAGCACAGCACCTCCTCCTCTTCCTTCCTGTCTTCTTAGAACTATCCATTTGGATTGGCTGCTTTTTTTTTGTTTTCACAACATCTGCAAGTTATAGACTCATTCATGTATGAAATAATCTAAAGACAAGATAACCATTAAATACTAGAATCTCTAAGGATTTGGTGCTTTCAAACTGCAAAAGACCATCTGCTTAAAGCTTTAAAACAGCCATACAAAGTGAGAAACTCACATTCAGAATTTCACCTTTACAGAAGATTAAGGCTTCAGGTTGCTTGCTTGGTGGAAAAGCTTTTTCAAATGCTACTTTAGCTGCTGATGCAGCTGGAGAATAAGTATCACATTGAGCTATCAGCCAGTATCCCATAAGACTTTTTAAATGAGGAGCCAAATTTTTCTTAACTTTCAGAATAAGCTGCTCAAAAGCTTGTTGTGTCGCTTCTCGGACACGGCGATCATGATCCTGTAAAACATGTAGAAAATATATGTATAGCTACACAGATAAATACACATACTCAGCTTAAAGCATTGGGATGGAGCCAGACAACTGTGAATGGAACAGAGCTTGAGGAAAGCTCTTTGCCACATTCCTCTTCTTCCTGAGGCCATCTAAACGCCCTAAAAATTTGCTCTTGAGGGTCACGAAACCTTGAGAACAGGGCTGGATATGGTACAGAAGGCTGCAGTGAGAAATCCCCCCCTCTCCCACTCTTATGTAAGCTCCTAATCTTCTTGTATAAAAATTCATGCAAAATCCAGGATAAAGTTATTTCTGCCAATTCCCCTTTCCATCTGCAGCCCCACTGCTATATTCCATGCTACTTCCAAGGGTCTCCAACCCTCTGGAATAACTTTTCAGGGACCCAGAGGCTACAGAAAGAAGGGTAAGGCAGCAAAGATCTCTTCTACAAGCTCCACTTTACTTAGGATTGTCTGAATCCAGGCTAAATTTTCTTCTGGGTTGGATCCAGGCTAAATTTTCCATCAGTGGAACAGAACTTTCCCCCCTCCCCCTGCTGCTCACTGATCTCGACAACATGCTGCTTCTGAGGACTCTGAGGAACCATGGGGGGGGGAGGGGTCTGCAGCAAGAAGAGGAAATTGGTAGATCTAGCCTTTTTAACCTATAATCCTGTCTTTACTGACAAATACAGAAACAATCTGCAACTATATCTATTATTTAAAATTAAGACATACAAAGCAATATAAGTTTTCCTACACTGCCCTGTAAATACAACCATAAAACAAAGTGGTTTCTTTTTTAGGCTTCAAAACATTCTTTAAAGCAATCAACCTGTCAAAAATAGAATTAAATGAACAACTGACTACTTTGCCAATTATTGTGATAAATTTTGAAAGACACAGTGTGGTCCAATTTTGCCATAATCTGTCAATACTTACAATGGATATTTTACAATAAATTCTAGACCAGTAAGGCAGAACTCCTTTAACAGTCTCTGTTTCTCTCTCTTTACACATCATCCCAAATTCCTGCATAGCCTAAAAGTAAAAACATAATTTTAAGAATTTACAAGATTTTTTAAAAAGCAAGCAGATAATTTATGAAGTTTCCACATGTCTATGAATATATCGATTACTTTACAGAGTGAACTCATTTCATCTGACCGACTTGCTTCAACAGCCGTGTTTCTGTGAGTGCAAAGGCTTCCACAAGCAAAACGCAATGTTCCAGCTTCACACTGTTCTGTGGCAGACTAAAATACCCACAAATCCTGTTCCTCGGGGACTTCCTGAAGCAGGATGGGGGGGGGGGGGGGGTGGGATTTGGTGTACCTCAAAGAGGGGATAGGCAGGAAAGCTGAACTCCACAGGCTAAAATCCTTGCCCCCAAAGAAGTGCTACTCTGGATCCAAGCTATTGATTCTTGATGTACAGCATTAAAATCTGTGTACTTGATGCCACATCTATTTTCATCAGTGCTGGATAATAATTTTATAAGACATGTACAGGAAGGGCTATCAAATATTTTTTAAGCCCCCATTTCAGATATTACAGCTTACTAAGAAACAATTTAAGAAGCAATTTACTAAGAAGCAATTTAATGAAAGGCAGCTCATGGAGATTTCAAAACATTGCCATTATTTTTCCTTGTATATTTCATTATTTGCATACATAGGTCTTAATAACTAAAAACAATATTCTGCCTCTTTTTAAAATCCAAGGCAACTAAAAAATATAAAAACAGAAGTCCAGTGATGCCTTAAAGACTAATCAAATTTTGGCATGAACTTTCAGGCAACAATCCAAGTTCAGCCACTATGGCACCAAGATAACTGCAGGCAAACTGAACAAATTGCTTAACCCTACAAGGCAAACATAGGTGTACAAAACTGGAAAAAAATGTACAAATTATTTCTCATTTCTTTTGTCTACAGGTACTTTAAATGATGAAGCTTTAAAAACTGTGCAACAAGCCTACCTTTAATTTGGTTGTAACATCTCTTTTGGAAAGTTTTCGCAGCACCATTCGAAAGTCCGCATCTACAAGGCTATCTATTTCTTCAGCTCCTTGAACCGCAGGAACATATCCTAGATCGCCAGGAGAAGTACCAAAGCCAATAAACCCAGAAACAGTTCCTTGTTCTTTGGCCAGAAGTTCTGCTGCTCTACCACTGCTAGAGGGCTGTTTTTAAAGAGAGAGGGATTAAATTTACAACACATTACTAAAGTTTACATTTACTGAAAACTGTGTTTAGTTTCATCTTTGTGTCCAAGACCTACAATTCTGCATCTTATGACCTGTTTGCCTAACTTTGGGCATCTCTATTTGCTCTAAGTTACAGGGCCAGCTAGATGTCCTGAATAGCTAACCCTAGGGGGCAATTACCAGAACATTTTACCTTTGTCCTCTAGTTACACTGCTGCTTGTTCAAAGTTTTACCTGCCATTTATTTCTGCTCTCATAAGTCTACCTTGAATTGTACATTTGAGATCATTCCAGAGCAGCCAAGAATGCAGGCTGTTGTAGTGCAACAAAGGCTGCATTCAGAGGTCATAAGAACAAGCCACAATTTGTTCGTGATGTACATTAATCTTAAATTTGATACATTCTCAGGTTTGCACACTTCCTTCAGCACTCCCCCCCCCAGATCCACAACTGAAAACCTCCTGGTTCAAAATAATCAAAATTGGACACCCAAATTTAACCATCATAACTAATTTGTATTAGCTTTTCCCCCCTAGTAACTGAGATTCTAAAACAAGGGAACCCAGAGATTAAAACTAGCATTTGAGGCTTATTCACATCATAGAGAAATCATGGTTGGTGTGTGATAAATTATTGCAGAGAAAGAGTTCTGAGGCACCTTAAAAGGCCACAACAAAAGTGCCAAAGGACTCTTCAGTTTTTTTATGTTTAGGACTGGTTCTGACTTATAAAACTGTTGAACTCTTGTCCTCCAAAGATTTCTGCCATACACACACATGCACACATATATGTATGTGTGTGTATATACATGTACATATATATACACACAACTACATACACACATAACCATTGCTACCAGATTCAGCTACAGGTGGAATAGACACAATCATAAGAGAACCTGTGTGCTTCCAGATGTTTGTGCATAGGCTATTTGCCAAATTCTGATGAACAAGTGGATGCTGGGGCGAGACAAGTGGAAATGTCCTTAATTCTTCCTTTATATGCCCATCCCCACCAGAAATAAATGTCTAAAATCAGAACATGGCTTTGTTACCCTCTTAATCTCTCCCTCAGCTGATTTTCCAGATATTATCTTTTTTTGCTTATGTTACTCTTTGAAGCACCATGTACATGGTGAAGCTGTATAAATGAATAAAGTTAGCATACCAGGTGCAAAGGAAAGAGGCTAGAATTTGGGGAAACAGATGGACTTTTCTCTTTGTGTGATTGTTAATGCAAGGACAGAATAAAGCATACCAGTCACCAACTATTTGAGGATCAGAAAACCTTCCATTTTAGAGAGCAGTTCCATTGTAAGTTCAGTCATACACATGAAAACTGAAAATTGGGTAGCCTCATTTAATTTGCACTACATGTAAGCAGCTTGGTGTTTTGTGCTCAGAGTGCTCATAGCGCTCTCAGTATCAGTGTCTCTACCCCAAATAAAAGTGGGGAGAAATAAAACTTTAAAAACACAGATCAGATTTTCACCAGACCAATAAGACTCTTGTAACAAATCCTGTATTTTCAGTGAATCTGGAACAGGAACAGGATTCATTGAA
The DNA here is from genome assembly GCA_029233225.1 of Lepidodactylus listeri. Lineage (NCBI taxonomy): Eukaryota > Metazoa > Chordata > Lepidosauria > Squamata > Gekkonidae > Lepidodactylus > Lepidodactylus listeri. The sequence goes on along the minus strand of JARCFY010000001.1, from coordinate 106,502,397 downwards.
AGTAACGTTTCAGTATACAAAAATGTACCAATAACTTTCTGACCGCTCTACTTCAAGCAAACATTTTAAACTACCATATTTTAGCTGATTTGTCTGAATCTGATTTGTCTGTAATCAGATTTGTCTGAAGTTTAATGAGGTTATACTATTTACAAGACAAGTTATCCAAGCCCAATTTCAGATTAAAAGACCAACCTTCTGAATTTTAAATAAATGTAATTTTCAGACTGTATAGTGGTAGATCCAGTCAACAAAGACAACCGTCAACTTTATAAAGCCTCTTTCTTGGCTATATAATTCTGTATTAACTTGTCCCCAGGTCAACACTGTGGAATGGACTCATATGGAGCCCATTCCAGACCGATGCCCTATACCTAAAGAAAGTCACCACATCATAGCAAAACATCCACTAATCAAACTCACTCTCTTAATTGTGCGTGCATAAAATGTTATCCAGTCGCAACCAACTTATGGTGACTCAATACGGTTTTCAAGGCAAGCACTTAAGCAGAGGTGTCCATCGTTGCCTTCCTCTGCAAAGTTTTCCTTGGTGATCTCCCATCCACATACCAACCCTGTTTAGCATCCAAAATCTAAGGAGATCGGGCTATACTATACCATTCCACGTCTCTTCTTTAATTACAATGCTTTTATTAACTCAGTCAGAGTTATATAGACTTTTGGTTATGATCAAATTAAGGTAAAAGTTAAAAACAGCAGAAAAAGATTTCCTAGGCCCCGTTCGCTGCCTCTTTTCTCTTCCTGACTGTCTGGGTTCGCGTTCACCTGTCAGTCCTTCTCCCCTCCTCGCACACCGTATTTAGGAGGAGTGCTGTGGGAATGGATGCTGACACGTGTCAGTAAAAAGTAACGGACAGGACACCATCGCGTTTCACACTTCTGCTGCCTCCGTCTCTTAAGAACATAAGAGAAGCCAATGTTGGAACAGGCCAATGGCCCATCCAGTCCAAAAATACCTTAGCCAAAGGGCTGCTACTGTTAGTCAAGAGTTTCCTCCCAGCCTCCCAGTCCCCCCTCCCCTCCCCAAGCACTTGACAGCGAAAGGAGGCCTTCCAGCCCGGAGAGGAAGAGAAACACCAGCCAGCCCTGCCTCGCAGCCGGACTGACTGCCTCACCCGCACGTTGCCCTTCGTCCGCTGCTTATTCTTGCCCCCCATGGCAGCGGCAGCGGCAGCGGCAGCGGCGACGTCGCAATCAAACAGGGAGCCCAGCCAGCCAGAGGAAGAGAGAGACCGGGTTTCCGGGACAGACGGACGAAGCGAAAGGAATTGTGGAGAAGCCGCAGAAGCCGCCTCCCTCCCTCGCCGCTGGCGGAGCCACTGAGTCGAGTTTTCTGACGGCGGTGAGTTGACAGGCTCTAAACAGCCGGTCTGGACGCGCTTTCCGGTTGCACTGGCTTCTAGACCTTGAGAAACGCCCATTCCTCGTCTAACGAAAAAGAGTTACGGACTTGTTATCCAAATAGGCCCCGTTATCGTCTTTCCAAGGAGTTCAAGGTTGCATTCAATGCACTTATTTATTTAACTCTTTTTATGTGGAGTCTGCGGATTACAAATTTTTTTTAACAATGCTTTAACACCAGTACATTGGCACTTTTATTTCCTGGAATAAAGAAATCATCTGAGGTTGGAGGTAGTTTTACGCAATAATTTGTTCACCAAATTTCACTTTTTAAAATGTGCTTCGGATTTACTTTGAACAGCAACTCATCGGCGCAGGCGCTTCTTTGCTTCTGTTCCAACCGGTAGGCACAGAGGATTTACATATACGATCGATAGTCTTGATAGATCGGTTATATTTGGATACCTCTGTGACTGAACAGATTTCCCAGTTTAGGACAGGCGAGTTCAAACTATTGCGCTCTCTTGAGCGAGATCATTCATAGCGGCAACAGATTGTCCACCATTATCGACCTTCCCTAAAATCTGCAAGAGAGAACAGAACAGAGTTAGCAACCCCTGGCGTGCATGCTGAACAACTGCACGCCAGGCGATTTTGCTGGGACTGCAGGGCCAGTTCTGTGCCCAAGGAATTGAGGTGGATTCTTGAGGCATGCAATTTTATCCAGGATTTTTTTTTTTACATCTATGCCAAATAGAGTTATAGGGTTGCCTATACTCCTAGTATATGATGTATTTTACTCTCAGTTCATGTATACCCCAAAATTATTTATTTTTGTTTTACTTTGTAGCCCACCTTCCTCAGTGAGACTCAAGGTAGATTACACAATGTAAATCGATATAACTTTTAAGCCAAATTAGAGACATGAGATGTTAATACAGAAAATGATATTACATGAGCATAGAAACAAAGCAATGAGTAAGGTCATATGTACAGCAGACAATCCATACAATATAGGGTTATATTCACAGTCCTGTTGCTTTTATAAAAGCATCTTCCTAAACCATTTTGTCATAATATAGCCCTGTTACTTCTATAAAAATGTGTTCTGAAACAATTTGCAGAAGGGCATCAAACAGACTGAAGTTATCAAAAGGGGAATTGGCAAGCTAAAACTGTGAGGAGGATCTGTAAACCATAGTCTAAGATGTAAATCCCTTTGGACATGCTAAACCTCATGTTTTCATTTGCACTTTGCCAATGCAAACTGACTGTAGAGCTGTCCCTGACTCCTCTGATGCATCAGAATTTATTTCTGCCAATTACTCTGCCCATATAAAAAGCAAGATTTGTTTTTGAACATAAGGCAGTCTATTCACTGGAATTGCTCATCCTATGAGCCATAAATAGATGCTGCCACCAACCCTCCATTTTTATTCATATTTCCCATCAATGTCTTGACCTGGGACTAGGTTTGAATGGGCCAGTAAACAAGTTTGGGCCATCAGTACATCAGAGACAGAAGAACCAGCAGAGTAAACAGAACTATGCTTAATATAACCACACTTATTGGCAGAAAAGAGACTTTCTGGGTAACGTCTCACTTGTCCAGTCACTGCCCATATTATTAATCAAAGTCCTTTAGTATTAATAAGTGTGCCTCTGCCAGAAAACGATCCTTTCTTATTAGTATTCTTCCAAAGAATTCATACCTGCATTTGCATTCCCCACAAATCTGTTCATCACAAAAACATAATTAAGACTATTTGGAATTGCTCACCAAATATCATAAATTAGAATTAGAATAGAACTACTCCTGAACACACTGTCTTTCAGCCTGGATGCCTCCCCTTTATTTCCTTATATGAAAAACTCTCAGGACCTTAAACCATCTCTTTGGTTAGTCAGGTGGCACACCTAAATGCCCATTTTGCCTTTCCCCTTTTCACACCAGGAAATAAAATAATATTTTTTTATTTGAGCCACTTGCTATATAATTAGTGTAAAAATCAGTAAAACATTAATTTTGGCCTGCCTAGGACTACACCATCTTGTGAAGAGCAGAGTATCTGTTCTAGACACCTGAAACATGTCTCTTACCTTTGGATCATTGGCTATCCAGACATTTGGACACCTCCCTTGGTATTTGGATCTCAGTTGGGACAAGTAACAGCAGACCCTGCTTATTCCATCACTTTCCAATCCACATTCACCCTTGTTATTCAGCCCTTCACCTCCCCCTTTTGATCAGAACACACTGTAGTGTTAGGGCTGGACTTGATAAATTCCAGGCATCAGGTCACAAATCGATGGCACCTAGAAATTTCATTATGGCACCTAACGCTTTCAGCAATGATTTTATGGTAGAGTCTTTCAGCAGTTCAGTGGAAGTACAACACTTATTTATCATGTTTCAGCTTGTTTTGCAGTTTGACATAGAAATACACATGCATTAAGTTCTTGTCACTGCGTTTTATAAAAGGAATTCATTTCTTAACCAGTTGCTTTCAACTACATGGAGCAATAATGAATAAATTGGGGAGAAGAAAGGTTAGGGTTGGAAGGCAGCTTTTTGTCATGATGACCCCATATTTCTTTATATATTAAACAATTCTGTCATAGCTTTAATGAGAAACTGTGATGAGGTTTTGTGGTAGCAATAACTAGAAAATACATTCATTAAAATATAGAACCCTGAAGGCTGAAAAATAGGTCTGGGTCCTAAATTTCGAAGCTAGCACAAAGAATGTTTAAGGCCTCTGCTAAGGTGGTTGGAATATTTTGTATCTTATAATGGATTCTCTAGTGCTGACTTCTGCACTGAATATTTGACGTTAGTTTATCTGCTTTGTCTCACTTTGCTAATTCTCCACTCCAGCAGGAACAGGAGTCTGTTGGCCACCTGACAGTGAGCTTTCCCCCCCCGCCCCCCAAAATAAAAAGATGTCTGTTATCTAAAGAACCAATTGCCTGATGAGGAGTCTTTAGGCATTTTACAGTATAGTTATCATTGCAGAGGGCTCTCAGATAAGACAGAGACCTGATAAGTTCATCAAAATACAGGTAGGTGTGCAGCCTCAACTGTTTTGAGGCTTGTTAGAAGGACATCCAAAAACAACCATGGGGAGGAGGCTACATCCTGGTTCAGGGCTTCTCTTGAGGGTCCAACTGCATCTGCTATATGATTGCCACATGGAACTGCAACAGGATGCCAGCTCAGCAGTCCCATGGGAACTCAACCCAGAAGCACAAGAACTTGGCCTGGAGCAGGACCATGTCGGGGGGGAAACGACACCTGCCTGCTTCCCCATGCCACAGTCCCCATCAGAATTATGGGGATTTACACTAATTTACTGATTTACACTAATTTACTGATTTTTACACTGGTATGTGGTGTGCCTCAGGGGGCAGTCCTATCCCCAATGCTGTTTAACATCTATATGCGCCCTCTTGCCCAGATTGCCCGGAGGCACAGACTGGGTTGTCATCAGTATGCGGATGACACCCAGCTGTATCTGTTGCTGGGCGGCCAGTCTGGAGCTACCCCAGAGGACCTGGAGCGGGCGCTGCAGGACGTGGCGGGCTGGCTTAGGCTGAGCCGACTGAAATTGAATCCAACGAAGACGGAGGTCCTGTGCCTGAGTCGGAGCGGTTCGGGCGTGGGGACCCCATTACCGGCCTTCGGGGGGGCTCCACTGGTGCCAGCCCCGAGGGTTCGGAGTTTGGGGGTGCTCCTGGATGCCTCCTTGACTATGGAGGCCCAGGTAGCGGCCACTGCCAAGGCAGCCTTCTACCATCTGAGGCTGATTAGGCAGCTGGTTCCTTTCCTTGAACGCAATGACCTGGCTACAGTGATCCATGCAATGGTCACCTCGAGACTTGACTACTGCAACGCTCTCTACATGGGGCTGCCCTTGTCCCAGCTCCGGCGGCTGCAGCTGGTGCAGAATGCCGCGGCCAGGCTGTTGATGGGCCTCTCTTTGAGAGACCATGTCCGGCCTGTGCTGAGAGCACTGCACTGGCTGCCTTTAGCATACCGGATCCGGTTCAAGGTGCTGGTTTTAACCTTTAAAGCCCTTTATGGCCAGGGGCCTGCCTACCTAAGGGACCGCCTTTCCCCATACATACCCCAGAGAGCACTACGGTCGGGCACGCAACATCGCCTGGCCCTTCCTGGCCCAAGAGAGGCCAGGTTGTCTACCACTCGGAACAGAGCCTTCTCAGTAGCGGCCCCCTACTGGTGGAACGAGCTCCCGGAAGACATCAGGGCCCTGCGGGACCTTTTGCAGTTCCGCAGGGCCTGCAAGACGGAGCTCTTCCGCCAGGCTTTTGGGGCCGCTGCTGGGGGAAATGGCCACCCATAGGTGGCCAGAGAAGCACACAGGCCCGGAATAACAGAGAGTGGTAGCTTCCTGGCGGGGGGGAGCTGTTGTTGCCCTGGTATCGGCACCTTAAATTATTGCCAATTATATCTGGAATTTGCCGCCAACTGAAATTAAATTATATTGTATTTTATGCCGCCAGTTGAAATTGAAAGTGAAATTTTATTGTATTTTAGAGTATTAATTTATTGTTGTACTGTTTTAATGCTGTGAGCCGCCTAGAGCCACTATGGTGGTTAGGCGGGATATAAATTTAAATTAATAATAATAATAATAAAAAGAATTAGCCCCCTGCAATGCCCCTGAATTGAGCCCTCATGGAGAACTTGCAGCTGATGTCCTTCCATTAGTCCCCATGGAGTTCATATTGTAGATCTAACGTATACTTGTTAGTGTGTTGCATAGAGAATTGACTTCTAGAATGTGCCTCAGACCTTCCCATTGTGCACTGGGTTTCTTCAGCAGACAGATTAATTTAATTCCCTGAAGACATTTTCTATAGTTGGAATCATTTTACAAGATTAGTATTAGTCACATTTTTGAATTGGTTCCAGATGCCAGAATTTGAAAAGTGGTGTAATAGATGCAAGGTCTGACATACAGTGATTTCTGACTATTCCCAAATCATATTGTAAGTCAAATGTTTTCAGGTCTGGACTTGAGAGGCACATAGCATTTTAGGTATGAGCTAACTGCCATTCATAGTTAAGCATGCCTAAATCCATTTAATTTAGTGGAGGTGGCTTACATAGGACCGGACTCATGCATTTAGGGTTACTGGGAATTATCTGGTATCTGATGAAGTGTTCATGCACACAAAAACTTATACCTTGAGTAAAACTTTGTTGGTCTTAAAGGTGCCACTAGACTCAAACTTTGTTCTGCTGCTTCAGACCAACATGGCTACCCACTGGGAATTAATGTGTTGAACAAGTCAGTTGGATTACGTTATAAGCAAACAGTTGGAGTACAGAAGTGTTATTCTTAAAAATTACATCTAGAAAGCGCAAATCATATAAGCTGGATAATTTATTGAATGTAGATAATTTCATTTATCAAAAATTACAATATCAACTGTGAATCTTCAAATTTGAGACAGATTAAATTAAGACAGTAATGGGCTGGTGTGGTGCAACAGGTAAGCAGAAGGAAGAGAATGAGACTGGGCACCATAAACTGAACATAACATGTTACTCTTCATCACTGGAAATTACTTGCAGACTGGTTGATAAAATTTCCCTGAAATCACTATCCTTGCTTCCAGTTAAAATGTTTTGTTGGTAAAAATTCAGATCAAAAGGAAAAGCAAGGAAGTCTGATCAACTCTCATTTAATGTTCCATGGATTTCTCCCAGTTGCTTGCCTATTGTCCTTCAACGCCAAAGTACATTTGAAAGATATCAGCACACCTGTTATCTACTAAAAAATGATACAGTTGTCCTAGATCCATGTGGTTTCCCCTGGCACCATGTGCATCAAATATTTTTTCTTCAAAACGTGAAAATTTCCTTTGTTTCTCCATTTCATCTTCAGTCCCCTCTAAGGAAATGTCCTCTCTGTGGCGAATTAAAATTCGTTGCCATGATAATCTTCTGAGTCTAAAGATAATGAGATAATCACAGATTCAGAAACACAGTAATCATGGTCCAGAAAAATTAGCTATGACTATGCCCAAGTGAACCAAAGAAAACATGTGAGTTGCAATGAATGTAAATCCCATTGCTTTCAGTGGAATTACGTACTGCATCTGTCAGCATGTTTACTTGGAAGTAAATCTCAGTAAATCTAATGGGGCTAACTCCAAGAAAGTTATGTTTAGGATTGCTGCCCTATATCGCAAGGCAATGAGCTGAGACTGGAACAACTCTGCATGGGATGCATTTAGTTGTGACTAACTGATATGCGCTAGAACAAAGTTTGAGTCCAGTGGCCTCTTCAAGGTATAAGATTTAGTGTGCATGGACACTTCTTCAGATACAATTAAATGGAAATTAGCAGTCCATACATAATTTGGGTTTAATTTCAGGGGGGACATAGTGAAGAAAATAAATATATCCAAATTGGCGATAGATGGTCTATCTCCGATTTTGATATATATATTTCCTTCTCTCTGTTTTCCCCCAGAATTAAACACAAACAAATGGTGATCATATAAACTAAGCTTGTTATTCCAGTTTGGTCCTTCCATCTGTTAAACACCGTTTATTATACTAATGCTAATTTGCTGCTCACCCTCTATCTATATGCATGGACTGGTAACTTTCATTTCAGTGTATCTGAAGAAGTGTGTGTGCACACAAAAGCTTATACCTTAAATAAAACTTGTTGGTCTTAAAGTTGCCACTGGACTCAAACTTTGTTCTGCTGCTTCAGATCAACATGGCTATCCACTTGAATCTATGATATGGGCAAGTGTACTCTGAACCATTATTAAAACAATAAGATTACATAAATTTGACTTTACTACATCTGGCATAAGCCTACATTCAAAATACAGACAACCTTCCCTCATGCAAATATTTCTGGAAGCAAACTTTCTTTACCATTCTATCATACAAGTTCTAAACCATTTTTATTAAAATAGTCTATGAGCTTATGCAAATCAGATTTATATGAACCAAAAAAAAACCTCTGGATAGTTGAAAACGACCTAATTTCTATATGTTATCCTTACTTATATAAGAGACTAGGAATAAGGCCCGTTGTGGAAATACATACAACGGGCTCTAGAAAGAGGCTCTGGGAGAGTGCCCCGGCCTTGGGCACTCAGTGTCAATTTGCCGTGGCATCCTCAACTGGGTATAATGACACAGAGTCCACCATTTTCTCCAGGGGAAGATCTCTGCCATCTGAAGAGAAAATGTAATTCAGCGTAATCTCCATTCCTCCCCTGGAGATTGGCAGCAATGGTTCCCCATGAGGGAACGGGTGGTTTGCAGGGTGGAGTCGATGGCACTGAACCTGTCTGAGGTCTCACCCCTGCTGAAACCTCACCCTCTCCAGAGTCCACCCCTCAAATATCCAGGAATGTCTCCACCTGGAGTTGGCAACCCTACCTCCCAGCCAACCGTCAATGTATTATTATCTGCCCCCTGGCTTCAGCTTTCTATTTCCTCCCCCCTAGAGAGCAGTTGTAATTCTGAGTGATCTCCAGCCCCCACCTGGAGATTGGCAACAATGGTTCCCCATGAGGGACTTGCTGGCTTGGAGGGTGGAGTCTATGGCATTGTACCTGTCTGAGGTTCCACTCCTCCTCAAACCTCACTGTCTCCAGGCTGCACCCCTCAAGTCTCCAGGAATTTTCCACCTGGAGTTGACAACCATATCTCCTTCCCAGCCAGTCATCAACCTTACTCTTCAAGTTTCCATTCCCCCCCCACAGCCTCCATCATGCTCAGAAGCCCTGACTGCTATGTCACATTGGCTGTCATAAAGGGTCCATCTCAGCAAGGTATGAGGACATAAAGTCCACCATTTTCTCCAGGGGAACTGATCTCTGCCATATGGAGAGTAGTTGTAATTCTGAGTGGTTTCCAGCCCTCACCTGGAGATTTGCAACCATACTTTCCCTGGTGGAAAAGTAGTCTTTTTCTGCAATGGGAACCAAAGCAGCTGATGAAATTCTTCTCTCCCCCTTTTTGACTTGCACAACAACCCTGTGAGGTAGGTTAGGCTTAAAGTCTGTGACTGGCCCAAAATCACCCACTCAGCAAGAACCTGGGTCTAGCAGATGCTGCTCTGAAGCACTGACTGCTACGCCTTGGGTAGCCTACCTCCAGGTGGAGCCTGAAGATCGCCAGGTATTACAATTGAACTCCAGACAACAGATCTTCCCCCCTCCCTTGGAGAAAATGTCTGCTTTGGAGGGTGGCCTCTATGGCATTCTGTTCAGCTGGCCCCAATGAATTTTCTCCCAAAGGCTATCATAGGTGTGGAAAGGGGCTTTCAGAGAAGCAAGCTTGGTTGCCTAGCAACAGGCACTGAGGAGAAAGTTGTCGGCACTGAGGAGAAAGATGGAATAGGGTTCCCAATCTCCAGGTGGGGCCTGGGGATCTCCCACTTTTACAATGGATCTCCAGCTGACAGAGATCAGCTCCCCTAGAGAAAATGGCTGCTTTGGAGGGTGGACTCTATGGCATTGTACCATGCCGAGGCTCCTCCCCTCCCCAAACCCCACCCTCTCCTGGATCCATCCCCAAAGTCTCCAGGGATTTTCCAACCCAGACCTGGCAACCCTGTGGTGGAAGATTTGGGGGGGTGGATCCTGTGGAGGACAGCATTTTGGGGGGGGGGGAATAGAAGGACTCAGCAAGCTATAATGCCATAAGGTCTACCCTCCAAAGCAGCCAGTTTCTCCTAGGGAACTGATCACTGCCATCTGGAGATCAATTGTCACAGCGGGAGATCTCCAGGCCCTACCTGGATATTGGCAACTCTAGGGGGAAAGTCAGCTGCACTGCAGGGGGTTGAAGGGAATGGTTTGATGGTCGCTGGCCCACCTCATTAGCCAGCCAGCCATGGTGGAGCTAAGCAGGAGAGAGGGCCTGAGGAATTTCACACAGCCAATATGTTCCATTTCAGGCTCTTCAGTAACGGTTTCTGTCAGGCATTTTACACAGAACCTTATTAGTACCGGTTCCCTAACGGAACATATTGGCCCTTTCACACAGAAACGTGCCTCTCCTGTTGGGGAAGCGTTCCTGAGTTGGTTTACCTTGAAACCTCCTCCCAAGCGTTCTTCAGTGCTTGTACCGGTCCTGAAGCGCTACGGGGTGCTGTGTGAAATGGCCCCTGTTTCTGACAGTTTATTTTGGGCACGCTGGTAGTGTGCGGGGGAGGGGGTTATGCTGTTAGTCCATTGTCTTTTCACTGACAGAAGCAGGCCACTGAGGGGACAGTGAGACCCACCTGGCACTGGGCGGAGGAGAAGAGTGGACCCAGCACCCAGTTGGTCCTTCCCCTTCGCTGGTTCCCTCCAGACTGAGGCCGGGACGCTGGCCGGTGGCTCTGTGGGTGGGACTGAGGTAAAGGAGAGAATGCAGCCAATGGCCAGGGACCCCCTTTTGAGTGGCAGTCTGTCCAGCGAACTGATTTTGGTGCCCCATGGAATCTTGCCCCTTGGAATTTTAAAACGGCTTTATATAATAGGAAAGATTCCTGCTTCACTATCAAACTGGCAGTTCTTGGTCAGTGGTAGAAATGGCTCTAATGGACCAATAGGAAATGGAGCTAGCATTTGATCATAACCAGTTTCTATTATAAGAGTTCCCTATTGGGACCAAAGTATTGGAAGGGGGAGGATGACATTTCTAGGTGATCTGTTTGATGATTGCTAAAGACCAGAACTCTCATACTATTTGATTATAAATTTTGAACCATAATTATGTTGACATAAGAAAGCCAACATTCTGCTAAAGGAACTGCTGGTAAAGGTGCCCATGAATACTTTCATGTACCTAGGGGTCATTTTGTAGAAAAAGAGGTGCAGGAATTCATTAGCATACCTATTAGCATAACTCATTAGCATATGCCACACCCCCTGACATCACCGGAAGTGTGTCAGAAAGGAAAGCAAAAGGGGGGGCATCTTCAAAAGCTGGCGTGCCAAGGCGGGCGGGGGGGAACAAAGCGAGAAGGGCCCCATAGAATACAATGGAAAGATTGTGCTGCCGCTGGCACGCAACTCTATACAGAAGGGGTTTAAACTTTAAACCCCTTCTCACTTTGCTTCCTCCACAAGCCTGCTGGGAGCTGGCGGAGGGGCTTGCCACCACTGCCATTTGTGCCCACTATGGGTGTGCAAATAAAAATTTTTTTGGCTCGATTCAGATCATGCCAAATCAGGCCGCATCTGTTCGGGCTCTCGAATGATCCCCCGCATGTCAGTTTCAGCAATGCAAGCCCATTCAAGAGTCATTGGGCAGGCCCAATGTCAGTTTCAGCCTCATTATACCCTATGGGCCATTGAAGTCAATGACAAAAACTCATAGGGTATATGAGAAGCTGGAGGAGATGGGGTTTGAGGGAGAGGCTCCAAACTTTTGCAGGGTAGCTGCTGGGGTCTCTCCCCAAAATACCCACCAAATTTCAAGAAGACTGGACCATAGAGTCCAGTTCTACAGGCCCCCAAACAGGTTGCTCCATCCCCTCCATTGTTCTCTATGGTGGGAAAAAACTTGGTATTTGGGGGGGAGGCTCCAGCAGCTACCCTGCATGTTTGGAAGCTCTCCCTCAAACCCCTTCCCCTCCAGCCACATTTTAAGCCTGCAGCCAAATTTTGGCGGCAATTCAGTGGCGGGCTGAATCAGATCAGATCTGATTCAGCCCGTGGCTGCCCTAGTGCCCACTCTTGGGCTGGTGGAGTGCCGCTCCACCTCACTCCAGCCCCAAATGACCTCTGCATGTCATTAGGGAATAAAGCCACTCTCTTCAGCAACAGAGAGATTAGGAGCCAAGAGACCTGAACTCAAATCTCTGGTCAACTGTACAGTGTCACATAACCCTGGAATTCAGTTTACTAAGATCTATGCATGTTGACCATGATCCAAAGATAAGCCTACAGTTGGGTCTTTCAACAGTCAATGTCTAGAGAATAAGTTCCATGCGTACATGTGCTTTTTCTCTTTTCAAAGCTTAATTGACAGAATCTTGCCTTCTGACAGGGGTTTTTTCCTTTCTTTCAGGGGGTGGGGAAGAATTCATAATATATGTATTTGATTGTCCCTCCTGAAATTGTTCATGTTTTACTATGTACTTGGCTTTATATTTATTTCATACATGAAACATTACAGTTAACCAATTGCAGAAGAACTTTAAATTCAATATATAACATATGGAGAACAAACCTTGCCCAAAACTCCTCACACATGGTCTGTGGGCCTTCTACACAAATAATACCTGGTTTCCCAGGCATGCTGAATCCAGAAAGAGTAAGTTCCTTAGCCCAGTCAACTATATTCTTTCTTTTTTGTTTGTTGTAAATGTGATGACTGTAAATCCAGAGTCTAGTGAAAATATCTTCTGATCTTTTAACATCTGATTTCACCCCAGAGGAAGATGAGAGATCCTTGTTGATATAGGCAGCAGCATGATCTTTAACCCATTCTCTAGCATTTAATATGCAAACCTCACCAGCACAGTTTTCCTTCAAGTAAGCTAGAAGATCTGTGTTCAGCTGAATCTGCCGTGATCGGCTTAGGGATGAAGATCTGGAAAGAGAAAGAGTGCATAATATAGAGAAGAGAGGAAAGTTTAAACCTTCGTCAATAAACAGTTACAATGGCAACAAGAACTACAAAAGATTTACATAAAATCTACTCAGTATGTTGAAGAGTGGAAGGAAATTGATTACATTTACAGTGATAGCCCTTATTTGGGTTCACGTGTGACATACTTATTTTAACGGCATCCTTAGACATGGAGATCCTGAATGTGCAGACACTTACAAATATGTTTACTTTGAGGTTACTGACCCTAGTATATTTAAAACATGAAGTCTCACTCCAATCGTTAGGATCGTTATATTACACCGGATGACAAATATGGACATCATATCATGGTTATCCAACATCTCTCCATATCAAAACCTGTAGTACCTGATAGTAACTTCTGGAAGAACAGCTGGGTACTTAAATGGAAATGCGCAGGACAAAGAACATTCAGCCTAGAAAGAGATTTTTAAACATTAAAGGTTACTATGAATCTAGTTTCAGATCCTACTTACTTCTTTTAGAACCAGAAGAGCATATTACCTTATCACCACCAGGAGTCTCTAATTCTAATTTCAGCATAAATTGTATTTTTGAAGATGGCACTTCCAGTGAACATCTTTCAACAAGATTCTTTAGTTCTGCTAAAGCGAGTTGATCAGTGACTTTAAATTCATCTTCATTAGGAAACATACTAGAGAGCAATTCTAACTCAGAAAGTTGTATTTCAGCTTCTTCCAAATTACTCATTTTTGTTTATGTGATTCCTGAACAAGGTAGAGGAGAAATAATTTTAGTACTTGCAACTGCTAATGCTATATACGGCTATATCTGAAGGAAGAGATTTAAACCATCAATGATTCCAAAATACTGATAATCATAGTTATTGTAGTGTATTGTATGTGGGCTACCTTCAGAAATTTAATCCATAAAATAGCAACAAGGTTATTAATGAGGACATCTTGGAATGAACATATATTTGTTCTGTGAGCCATACATCAGAAACTGATTTGTTTCCAAGTGCAATTCAAAGTGCTGATTTTGACTTTTAAAACACTGAGCAGCCTGGGATATCTGAAAGACCACCTTCTTTCTTATCTGAATCAAAAGTGCTTCTGTTGGCCCCTCATCCATCAGACATGAAGCTCATGAAGATTATTGAGTAAGCTTTTTCAGTTGTAGTGTATACCTATTGAATGTCCTCCCCAAAGAGGATTGCTTGGAAAATTTACTAATGGTTTACGATGTCAAACAATTATCCTTTTGTTCTTTTCTGGGTTTTTTGGTTGATTTTTAAAATATTGTTCAGTTCTTCTAGTTATTTGATATTGAGTTTATATTCACTGCTGTTTTACTTTATTATTTATGTATTTTACATTCTGATGGTTAACTGTTTTTGGACAATGTTTTAATATGAAAAATCACAGAATTCCCACTAAAAGGTATTTGCATTCCAATCCCATGCATATTTATTCAGTAATAAAACCCTTTGAGTTCAGTAGGGTAAGCTTGCATGGCTTATATATTATATATCAAGCCTTCCCTGTTTCAAAAGCTTTGAGAAGGAACAGCACAGTAACATCAAATATATATATTTGGCATCAAAATGGAATAACTACAAACAAAAACTTCTAAGAAAATAGCCCAAATAAAATTATGTTGTAAATTTGGGAATAAACATAGTGCAAAAAGAACCTAAATTCATACACACACACACCCGGCATGTTCATCATCTCAAGTAACTACTGTCCAGTCTCAAATGTTCCATTCCCAAGCAAGGTGACTGAATGGGGTGGCTGTACGACTTCACATTTTCCTGGATGATGCAAACCATTTAGATCCTTTCCAATCTTGTTTTCGGTCTGGTTGTGGACTGAGACAGCCTTGGATGCCCTGGAGGAGAACCTGCTCCAGGAGATGGACAGAGGGAGTGCAACTCTGTTGATTTTCTTAGCTCGATACCATCAATCAGGATATTCTGGACTCAACTCTTATCTCATGCTTCCAGCTGATCTCACATAGGCTGCAGAAATCCTGAACCAGTGCTGGAAGCAGTTTTGGAGTGGATGCAGGCTAATAAACTCAAGCTTAATAAAAGCAGGATGGAAGTGCTACTGGTGATATGAAGGTTTGACCAGGGTTATAAAGTGGCACCTGTTCTGGTGCACTCGACTTGAAGGAATACGTTTATAGTCTGTGGATGCTCTTAGACCTAGGACTCCTGCTGGATAAGCAGGTGGCAGCTCTGGCCAGGAATACCTCTTATCAGCTTCAACTGGTTAAGCCTGCTGCAGCCTTTCCTGGGCGGAAATGATCTGGCTATTGTGGTGTATACCCTGGTTACATCTAGATTAGATTATTGTGCTGTATTGTACGAACAGCTGCTCTTGAGAAGTGTTCACTATGGTGACTTTTGGAGCCCTGCTTCAGGTGCCCCCACCTTCTGAGATTAGGCAGGTGGTAATGCAGGAGAGGGCCTTCTTGGTCGTGGCACCGAAACCCCTGGAACTCTCTCCCAGGGAGATTAATCTGTCCTCTTCCATTGCCATCTTTTGCTAGTGGGTGAAGACTTTTTGTTTTGTTTGGCACTCCCCAGTGATTCCTCCTTCCTGCCCAATGTTTTAACTGTTTTTATATCTTTGGATGTATTGCAGTTCTGGCTTTAATTATTTTAATGATTGGTGTTCTTCTTTTGAGTTGGTTTTAATGTCTTCAAAATGTAATTTTATTATGTATGATTTGTTAGCTGCCTCGGTAGTCTTTGTGAGAGCAGAAAGACAGTTTATGTATTTTGTAAATTAGATAAATAAATTCTAAATCCAATGTCGTACCAATAGCACACATGCCCACCATCAGAGACCTAGTCATTAAAAATTTCAGCAGTGGGACTCTATGTAAATCTCCACATAGAGAAAATCAACTATGTAAATAAATGTGCAGGAGCCAGTAACAGCATTTGGACAATCTTGTTCAATTAAACCAGTTTTGAAAAATAGAGATTAGGTATGTGTAACTACTGCACTCTTTCGGGGAAGAATAGTGCAATCCGACGCACAATTACCCCAGTCTGAGCCAGTTGTAAAACTTACTATTGAATTTACTTCTGACTACACAAACTCAGTCCAAACTTCCGTATATTTACTCAGAAGCAAGCCGCAAGCAAGCTGTCTCCCAAGCAAGCACTGGGATCCTAATATACACCTCTAAATACCTCACAGAAACCGTATTTGATTTTGCGCCAACATAATTACCACTAAGTGCAGCAAAGCCTACTCCCAAATAAACAAGGTAAAGCTCATATTCATATAAGCATTGGCTAACTAGCTAAGAAACCAAGAAAACATTGATGACGACTTAAAAGCTCGACAATCAATGCACATGCTCAGTTCACATTACGCCTTCCCGTCCCATGTTCTCCTTTTCCCAGTAGTCGCCATGCCGGAAGTTGCCTGAAGAGTGGCGTGGCCGCTCTATAATACCTGGTATCTATGCTCCTGGGCCGCCAATCGCGTCGTACTGTACTCCGGAGCTGTTTGGTAACTATAAATCTCCACTCCAGACGCAGAGATGTGTAGTGCGGTATTTCAGTACAAGATTTCGTTTTCCAGGTAGGAAGTGTAGATGTAGAGCGTGACTCCGGCACCTTTAGTTATACGGTGCTGCTTTCCTAGCCGCTTCGGAGGTGCCTAGTTCTCCGCTTGAACATAGCGTGGCTTTTCCATTGGTTTCACTTGGTGTCAGTAAGGGTAAAGGAGGCGGGCTGAGAAGAAGCTGAAGTGGCCAATCAAAGAGTGGAGGAGCAGATTCCTCCTGGACCCTAAAAAGTGCTGTACATTCTAAAGAAAAGTCATTACTAATTGCCCTAACCGCGGGGGGGGGGGGGTCTTGCTCCCCCGCACCTCCGGTCGAATTTCTGGAAGCGATTTTTCAACAAAAAGAGCTCGGGGGAGTTTTAACACACACACACACACACACACCCCCAATAGCAAAATGAAGTCCCGTATTTAATCCTAGACTCCCCCGGTTAAATGATATTAGGCAACCGGTATTGGGAAAAACTTTTACCTGTAAGAGATCCTGAGGAACTGCTGCTGGTCAGTGTATGGTACTGATCCAGTGGTCTGGCTTGGCATAAACCTTCCTCATGTATTCAGAAGACATGTGACTGCTGTTACTTCTTAATTATTATTTGTAAATTCGTGTCCTAAAAGCTTTGGAGTTGACATTCCTTATGTAAGCATAATGTGTGAGAAGTTATAATAGTATCAGTCAGTAAAGAGATCCTTTCTGGGAGTCAGAAACTCCTGTGCTATGTTCTTACTGGCTCTGCTCTGTTCTAGTGCATAGGGGTGCCAAGAGGGTTTGCGGGATCTGAGGATGGGCACACTGTTCTCCAGTCAGTGGGGCATAGCATTAGCATTTGATTAAACAGAGTTGCCAGGTTTTGGACTGCCCTTCCTCCAAGATCATTAATATTCTCCTAATATGCAAAAGATTAGTAAGTGAAACTTTTTCCAGGCATGGAGTTGAAGTCATGGCGAAAGCTCCTCCCCACTCCTCCCATGTGCTCCTGCTGTTCACAGTTGTTAAATCTTGTATTCATAGGAAGGTTTGTAAATGTCTGTTGTAGTCATATTAAAAGAGGATTTAAACTTAGAAAGAAGTAGAACCATGGCCTTTTGTTAATAGTATGATAGTACTGTTTGCTCTTCACCTTTGAGTTATCTAAAATGTACTTACAATAACCTTGAGAGGTAGACTGAGAGACAGTTACTTGTCCATGGCCATCAATGAGCTTTATGGCTAAGCAAGGATTTGAACTAGAGCTGCCAGCCTTCATGTGGAACCTGGGAATCCCCTGAAAGTACAGCTCATCTCCAGACTACAGAGATCAATTCTCCTGGAGAAAATGAATGCTTTGGAGGGTAGACTCTATGGTATTGTACCCCAGTGAGGTCCTTGTCCTCCCTAGGCTCCATTCTCAAATCTCTAGGAGTTTCCTAACCTGGATCTGGCAGTTCTACTACCCATCCCCCGTTGGTGGCCAGGGGGAACCGGCAACCCTAATTTGAATCCAAATCTTTGTAGCCCATAGTCTGCACTCAGCAAGAGTGTTTTCCTGTACATAATATGTTACTAATGAGCCAAGCAGACAAGCTCTGGGAAGCCTCTACTGAGCAAGATCCTCTGGATGGTGCTTAATAGGAATATGTAATGCTGTTCTGAACACACACAGAGAAAGAAGTTAAAGCACTCTCTCTTGAATAGTCGGTGGAGAAATGCTAATGGAGTAGATATAATGATACAGTAGATATAATCAAGACTTCTTGACTTTTTTTGCCGTTCAAAGAAAAAAAAATCTGTTTGCCTTACGGTATATCCTAGTGGTGGGAGTATTGCTTTGTTTTGTGTTTGCTTAGATCTCCTTACTGTATCATTCTTAGATACTGACTAGGAACAAGTGCCAGCCTATATGACTAGATTTCCATCCCAGAGGGTTGGCTGCCATTGGACTAAGGAATGCACATAAGCTGCCTCCACATAGCAGTTTTGTGTTTTGTGTTTGCTTAGATCTCCTTAAATCCAAATTAGATGATAGGTTTTATATTGTGCATTTTCTATTTCCAAAAGCAAAGCATGTAGAAAAGAAAATAACACTGTATGTTGGGAATCAAGCCACCTGCTGTCTGAAGAACTTACACATGTTATTTCTTTAGTTAAACATGCTCTTCTCATGATATATGATGCAGCTGTGAAATGCTTGGGCTGAGAACATTGCAGAAGATTGCAAAGTGTACACTTTAAAAATCTCTTAAAACCACATCCTTGAAAGAGAGCACCTTGTGGTTTAGTTTAGAAAATCCCATCTGACTAGTTTGACCTGTAGTGCTTGAGTACAACTTGATATTATCTTCATCTTATTTATGTTAGGATGTCACAGTGTTAGAAGTGTCCATTAAAAGTGGGAAAAACCCTATAGTAGAGTGAATTTGTTGTATTTTAATCATCGAAGGCAGAGTTCTGTCTCCTTTTTCTCTCTCCAGCTGTCAGATATCTGAAAGTGGTAACAGTCTAGAGGTATATCAGTTTAATTTGACTAAATTTCCTGTACAAGTTTCAGGTCAGTTGTTACCACTGTACTGGACTAAACAAATTCTACCTTCAAGGAGCTCTTTTCTGTACAGGCTTGTCAACTGAAAAAAAATTCTGTACATTGCAAAGAATTCTAGGGTGCTCATTAAGTTCACATAAGGCACTGGCTGGGCCTAAACCATTGTGATGTGTTTATGCAACCCCTGGAGTTCTCTCAGCTTTATTCTCAATCTCTTCCAAACCTGCTTTGTTGTTAAGGGGTGGGGGGAATCACAGCAAAACCTGGAGAGCTGCTGGGTGGTTGGGAAACTTCAGATTTTCCCAGTTCCACTTGCAGAGCAGGCTTTTTCCATGACTTACATTTCTTTTGCCAGAGCCTGTGGTCCCTCCTGTTCAATTCATTGGGGCAGACCTTCCATTTTTAAAAGAAGACTCTTTTTATAGCTTCCTTGACTTGCATTGTTAACCAGGCAGGCCTCCTTTTAGACTTGGCAGTGGTTTTTTCGAACCTGTGGAATGCATTTTCTTTGGGCTTCGATTAGTGTGGTTTTAAATGGCTTCCAAACATCCTCTAGGGAGTTGACTCTTTTGCATTTCCCCATTCAGCTTCCTTTCTACTATTCCCCTCATTTTTGTAAGGTTCTCTGTTTTGAAATCAAATGTTACAGTTTTGGGCTTTATAGACCTGAATGCAGAACTTAATAGCGTAACAGTCACTGTTCACCAGGTATTGAGATATGTTCAGAACTAGGTTCAAGTTCACTACTCCTCTGGTTGGTTCTGTGACCAGCTGTTCAGTGCACAATCATTTATGATCTCTAGGAATCTCATTTCTACAGCATGACTCAAGCACAAGTTTACCCAGTCAATGTGAGGCTAGCTGAAGTCTCCCAGTCTAATAACATTATCTCCTTTAGTCACCTCTTATTTCCTTCTTCATCTCAAGATCAGCCTCAAGGGTCTGATCTGTTAGTAATATACCCTCACTTTTAAGTAACCCTTAGGGCCCAGTATATCCACCCATATTGCTTCTGTTGGAGAGTTAATTCCCCCAGTGTTTTCTAACTTATTTGATTCTATGTCCTCTTTAATGTACAATGCAACACCAACAACAACCTGTCCTGCCAATAGAGCTTATACCCAGGAATGACTGCATCCCATTGATATTCCCCATTCCACCATGTTTCTGAGATACTTACTATATCCAGATTGTCATTGAACACCAAGCAGCTCCCCCATCTTGGCTCCAAGACTTCTAGCACTGGCATATAGACACCTATAATGTGTTTCCCTTTCCAATAACCCTCACCTCCCTCAACCCCTTATTTGCCACAAATGGCCATCAGTTGCCATTGTGTCCTCACTCCCAAGTTCTATTAGGTTCCTATCAATATTACCCTGAGTGTTTACACAATAATTCCTCTGGACTGACTTGTCCCAAACTGGTGGGTCCCCAGCTCTTGTCAGCTTCCTCGCTGGGATTAGTTTAAAAGCTGCTCTGATACCTATGAGTCACCAGGAACCTGATTCCCTTTCGGTTCAAGTGAAGTCCATCTCTTTTGTACAGGTTCATCCCGAAAGTTCCCCAGTGCCTAACAAATCTAAATTCCATCTTAATTGCTAAGAGATCTGATCAGAATTTACATGGTATTTTAGGGTTTTGTGCTATTGTTGTTTTAAGTGGTTTAATTGTTTTATAAATTGTATTTATATTGTTGGAACCTGCCCTGAGCCTGCTTGCGGGATGGTCGGGATATGTCCAAATAAATAAATGAATTAAATAAGCCCTTCTTCCTGGCACCACTTTCTCATTCATGCATTGAGACCCCCGATCTGTGCCTGTCCATCTGGCACTGCATGTGGAACTGCAGCACTTCTAAGAATGCTAGCTTTGATGTCTTGGCCTTTAACTTTCTGCCTAGTAACCAAAAATTTTCCTCCAGGACCACACAACTACATTTCACAATGTCATTGGTGCCAATGTGTACCAGGACTGCTGATTCCTCCCCAGGACTATATATTCACCTATCTAGACAGTGCGTGATGTCCAGAACCTTTGTACCATGTGGTTCAAACGCCTGTTTCAGACTCCACTCTCTATATTCCTAATGATCGAATCACCCACTACCAGAATCCCACCTCCTCCCAGCATCCCAGAGGTATCCTCAGTATGAGAGCATATTGCTCCATCGCCCAAGGAAGAGGTCACATCCCTCCTCCTTGGACTGACACCCTCCAACCTCAAGACTCTCACTCTCCACAACAGCAGAAGAGCAGTCAGCACAGGAGTGGGACTGTTCTGGTAAGTCCCTGAGGGTCTCTTCCCCAAACCTCTCTCTCTGCCTCAGCGTCTCTAGTTGGGCAGCTCTAGCCTCAAGGGAATGAACCTGCTCCCTGAGAGCCAAGAGCTCCATGCAGTGAGCACACACCCACGTTTTCCACCCAGTGAGTATTTAATTGCACATGTGTCACACCCTGCAAAACACTGGACAGCTTCCACTCCCCTGCTGGCTTTCTACCTTCATAACTGGTTAGTGGTTTAAAGGTGTCTATGGTGATGCAGGATCTCCAGGCCTGATCCCCACTTATATCCCATTTTTCCACTAAGAGCCAGTTTGGTGTAGTGGTTAAGTGCGTGGACTCTAATCTGGGAGAACCGGGTTTGATTTCCCACTCCTCTACTTGCACCTGCTGGATGACCTTGGGCAAGCCATAGTTCTGGCATAGCTGTTCTTGAAAAAGAGCAGTTTCTGTCAGAGCTCTCTCAGCCCCACCTACCTCACAGGGTGTCTGTTATGGGGAGGGGAAGGGAAAGGACATTGTAAGCAGCTCTGAGACTCCCTTGGTTAGTGAAGGGCGGGATATAAATTCAATCTCTTCTCTTCGTCTTCTAAATGGAGTTATCCCAAATACACTTACAACAACCCTGAGAGGCTGAGAAACAACTTGTCCATGGACACCAGTGACCTTTGTGACTAAGCAAGGATTTCAACCCTAATCTTTGTAATCCATTTTCCACACTAGCTTTCTTAGTGAGAGTACCTTCCTGCACAAAATGTGTTTGTAATGAGTGCTGTGCTGCTAAACCAGTTAGTATATTGTAGACTAGATAGATTGTTCTGTGTAGATCCTACAAAGTAAGCAATGTGGGTCGTTTCTAGTTTAAATCTCAAGACTCATGGAAAGAAGGGAAATATGATTTGTGATCTAAAGCTAATTCCTGCTCTTGTTCCTTATTGTGTTCAGGATTTCTCTTCACCTTGAATAATTAAGTTTTTAATGTTCAATATTTTAGCAGTTTTTAGGATTATCAAATTTCTTGAAAATTATGAATGCTAATTTTGCTTTCTTCTAGATCACAGTTGTTTTATATGAAATAAAACCCTGAAGTGCTTAACATGGGAAAGAAGCGAATAAAGGGAAGACAAGTGCAGCCAGACAGGTCACTGGAAGTGCTGGGTATGCTCCATAATTTCCTGTTTGTTGGGTAGTTCTAGGGAAGGAAAAGGCTTCTAAAAGAGCTCACTTTCCCCAAAACAGTATTATGAAGTTGCTGCTCTGTTGCAATATATGTCCTGTAGAAACCACACTGTTTTTTTAATAAACTTGATCAGCCAAATTCATATTTTGAGGTATAATCCAAAATATAGTTGTGGTCTAATTTTCAGTTGACCAAGATTACATTAGATAGCAAAGAACTTGCAAGGAGCTGTACTGGTCTGTCCTATTTAAATGAATAGGAACAATGAACGTTGGACATAAAATATGTTGAAATCAACAACACTCAGCAGTGCCAAATGTCCTCTGAACTGGAACCAAGAATCCAGCCATCTTGCCAAAATGTTATACTGAAACCTGGCAGAGATGGGTATCTGAGGTAGTATCCCCAAAGTGAAGAACTGCCTCCCTCTATCTTTTTCCTTTGTAAAGACAGCCCATGTTTATGCCCATTATGTTACACAGATTAGTCAGTAAACAAATCTCTTGAGACCTAAATATGTTGAGAATGTGGCAAAAGTAGGACATTGTGTTGAAGCTGGGGGAAGGAAACTATGTGTGCCATAATACCACGGAGTTAATTATATTGGCCTTCAGAAGTTTATGTGCATGAAAAAAAGTCTGCATCAAATGACTTTATGTTAAAAATTAAAAGACAGTAAAGTAGTTGTTTTAAAGAATTAATGTTTAACCATTCAGAATAAGCAAACTGTTAGAAATATGAAGATTTTTTTTAGACCTATAGAAAAAACTCATTATGCTGGCTTGTGTGATACATGATCAGAGGGTGTTTGCAGAAACAGCTGTTTACCTCCAGCCCACTATTTATATAGATATAAGATGTCTTCCATTCATTGGGGGGGCTGTTTTATACCTTGTACAAGAGATGTTGCGTGGGAAGTATAAAATGCAGTTTAAAGATGTTATTCCACTTGCACTAGACTCAGTCAAAGAGCTTCCTATTGTAGCACTGCCCAAATTGTTGTGGAAGAGCACCAATTTCTGTATTCCTCCAGCATATGGTTCTTTGGGTCCATTCTTTACATATCACACCTGCATCTTGCCCTTTCTCCAAGGAGCTGAGGATAGCATACATAGGGCTATCTCATGTTGTCACAACAGCCTTATGGGAAGGTAGAGGCTGTGAGACAGAAACATGGCCAAGGCTGACCAGAAATTTGATCCCAGGTCTTTACAGTCCAGCACTATAATTATACAAGTGGTAATAATGACATATAGTACCTTCTAACTGTAACCCCCACTTTCTGTATATTTTTGGTGTATGTTTTTGATAGAGCCTGTATGCAAACACCTTCGCAAAGGATTGGAACAAGGTCACTTGAAAAAGGTGTTGCAGAATGTGGACTGGAATGCCTGCCAAGATTGCCGGTCACTGGACAATGAGACACTTGAGAAATGTGAAGAGGAGGAAGAAGACAAGCCTTCAATATGGTTGTGTCTCAAATGTGGCCACAGGGTATCTTCTCCCCCCCCCCCCCCATTACACCCATACTAAAGTTAAAATACGTATTTACTAATTTAATTAGCACCGTGTTCTCTCTTACCACTACTTATAATCCAGATTTGGTTAAAAATGTAACTTGATAAACTGTGTTTCATATTTCTTGTTTTCAATGTTGTAGGGCTGTGGCAGAGATTCTAAAGAACAGCATGCTTTAAAGCATTATGAAACCCCAAGATCAGAGCCTCACTGTTTGGTTCTCAGTTTAGACAACTGGAGTGTGTGGTAAGTTTGTTTGGTTTCCAGTGCTTTATGAAAAGGCACATTTGTTTTTCTTATGTGAAAACTATTGGAATGATTGTATGACCTTAAATTATCATTTCTGTCATGCTTTGTATTTATATGCTTTCTCAGGAATTATTCGACTGATTGAGGAATATAATTTTTAAAACTAAATGAAATATGTACTTTTTTCTATTTGTCCCTTATTTTTTTATTTTTTTATTTATTTGTGGGGTTATTGTGTCACTGGTCATACTATTTACAGAGGGCCAAACCAAATATGATAATGCCTTTGTAGCTACCACAGGAAGGCCACCACCATTTTAAAGTTTTAAAGCACCCTTGTTCAACCCTGCATGCCTTTTCAGTTGCCCAAAGTAACACCCGCACCCAGCTTTTTCAAGCACTTGAAAACTATTGGAATGTTGGACGTGTTGGACATGTTGAAGGGAAAACTGTATTTGAGAATATATATGTGTGTGTGTGATTATACAACATAATTGTATATATCAAAGATGATTATATATTGTTGGTCTCTGGCATAACACTGCAGCCTAGGAAAAGGATTCTGTTAGTTAACGCCATGTTTTAATGAAGCAAAAGGTTACTTTAAAAAAATCTCACTTTACTACTCTTAACAGTCAAGACTATTACTGGATATGTAATGTAATTTGGAATGGTAGATTTAAATGTACCGTATTTTTCACTCCATAAGACGCACCTGACCATAAGACGCACCTAGCTCTGCTCGGTGCCGTGGCTTGGGAAAGGTGAGGGGGGGTTTAAGACGCACACACTTTTCCCCCCACTTTTTTTGGGAGAAAAAGTGAGTCTTATGGAGCAAAAAATACGGTAATTCTCTGTTCCGGCAACAAGAAAAATACTCTGCACAGCCAAGATACCTTAAAGTTTGCCTCCATGCTAGAAAGAAGGTGGATGGGATCTAATGACTGAATTATCACAATTTAGGGTACATCAGTCTCCAGTTTTGACATATTTATTACCTATGTTGTTCCCTCCCCAGTTGAACCCAAACAGATGATAACCAGAAACCAAGCTTGTCATTCTTTTTATCTGTTAAAAAACATCTTCACTATTTTGCATGCTAATTTAACAAACCACCTTGTAATTCCATTTCATGGTGTGACAAAGTGCACGTGCACACAAAAGCTCACACCCTGAATAAAACTTTGTTGGTCTTAAAGGTGCCACTGGACTCTAACTTTGTTCTGTTGCTTCAGACCAAGACGGCTACCCACCTTCTTTCTCTCTCTCTCTCTCTCTCACTCACACACACACACACACACACACACACACAGATATATATATGTCTCACACACAAAGATTATATATATAAAAAAAACAAAGTATAAGAAACAGAAAATATTTTTCCCCAATACCCCCAATGTTACATTGAGAAGTTTTGGGGACACAGTCTATAAAATACAGTGATACTTACCTGTTGAGATACATTTATATTCAACATTTTACAATTCAGATTTCATTCAACATTTTACATTTCAGATTTCATAACTAATCTGTTTTGCTGCTAAATTATCAGTTTCACCATTGCTACATACATATTACATATTTTTGCCACTTGTGCATCCTCGCTATTACTTTTAACAAATAGGTAATATCAATCAATCAATCTAATTTATTACAGCAAGAGCCAGTAAAACAGTACAATTCTGATATAAGAGAGATTAAAACAGTAATAACATAGCAATAGTATTAAAATATTAACAATAAAATTAATAAAATTAGTAAAGTAAAATAAGAATAAGAGAATCATACATTTTTTCCAGCTAAAATAAGTTTACGTTTCCTAATAGCTAAGAAACAAAATTTTGCCACAGCATAAGTCACTGAACTCTGAACATCTTCTAGGAGGAATTTGCGCAGGACTTCTGGCCTAAAATCAAGATAAGACTGCAGAAGGTTAAATCTAGACAGAAGGGGTCATATAACATGATCTCGTTCCTCCTAATATAATCTGCAGAAGAGGAGGACATGAGTAACTGATTCCACCGTATTAGCCATGCATGGGCATATACGTTCATGCATTGGAACTCGAGTGAATTTACCTTGCAGAACAGCGGAAGGGGGTGTTTCAAAACGGGCTCTGGAAAAGGCCTATCTATAGGGTTTATAGGTAATGTTAAATAAATAAGGAGCACCAGTAAAATTAGGCCAAGATTTTTAATTACTGAAATTCTTAGCAATGCTTCTTCATTTTGTATTTCAATGTCACGAAGCCTCTGTACGACAGCTGTTCTTGCCTTGTGTAGGCTTCCATAGAAGAGATCTTCCGGAAATAAGCCAATCTGATTTAACTTATTAAGAATTTGAGTGGACCAGGCAGGGTAAGGGTCCGAAGCTAAAAAGTAAGGTATTAAACCCTTCAGGTTGTAATGAATTTTTAGCCAGAATATTATAATCTTTGTTTCAACTCTGAGTAGCCCAGTCTCTTGCCTGAGTGTTACATTAGAAATGCTTCTACGAACGCCAAATAAAGATCTAAGGAATTTAGATTGGACCCTTTCAAGGGTCTTTAGATTAGCAGAAAGTCCGATTTGTGAACCAAAATAGGTAATATAAAAAATACAGAAGGAAAGTACAAATTAAATAAATATCTCTCATAATAAAAAATATGTCTCCCCCAAATCCACTTTCTTACACACATTTATATTCGAAATGTTACATTTAAAACTGAATCTCATTCTGTTTTTTCATTACAATATATTTGTATATAATATTTTAGACTACTCACTCTAAATTTGGCTACTGCTTGCATAGTACACACTCTGTCATCAGATTTCATAATTGATCTGTTTCTCAAATAAGTTATTTCGCCATTAATGCATATTCTGCAAGTTTATTTTCCCATTTTTCTATGGGAAGGCAGGCATCTACTTTCCATTTTGCTGCATAGATAATTCTAGCTGCTGTCACCATATATTTGAATATCTCTTCCAAAATTTTTGGCAGTTTGTTAGGCAATATACCTTGTAGCATATTCTTGGCTTCCATGGGGAATTTAAACTTTAATGTATTCTGCATTTCTCCATGTATTTCCTTCCAATATCTTTTTGCTCTTACACATCCACCACATATGGAAGAAGGTTCCATCTATTATCTTGGCTTTCCCAGCTTTTTCCTTTGTAGTTTTTATTTGCTTTCTTAATATCCTTTGGAGTTATATACCATCTAAAAAAACATTTAACAATTTTTCCCATAATTGTTCCCATTGATGCATGGACATCTGTTCTTTAAAGTTCTGCATCTATTTAATTATACATTTTTTAACTTGTTCTTCTTTTTCTAGCTGGAGTAATAACTTATATATCCATTGTAGTAAATGTTATTTTTGTTTTATAATCAGCCGTTTGAACTCCGTCACATCACTTAGAGCTCCACCTTCAGTGTTAAAGATTTTCTTTAGTCTTGAAGCTGATAATATAACAACCATTGTGAAAGTTGGTTAGAGAATGTGAAATATTGTATTTATTGGTGAAAATCTTAATAAAAATTATTTTTTTTAAAAAAAGATAATATAACAACCATTGTATGTTGATTCCATCATCTCTAATATCTTGCCATGACTTGATTTTCCCTTGATCATTTATCATAATACCATGTATTTAAAAATCATTTTTATTTCTCATGTTCTTCATCGCACTGTATTTTTAAATCATTTTTAAATGGTGGCAGTGCACTTGTGGCTGCTGTGAGGACACCATCATGTCTAGCTTGGCTTTGAAGTGGGTATAACCAGCATATATGAAGCAAAATACACAGCAAACCTTGTATACACCCACACAGTGGCACTTGCAATGGCAAAGGGTGGATGGTGTTTCACTGTCAACACCCACATCACATCCAGTGCTGTTTGTAGGACCCTGACCCCCTCCCCCAAGAAGCAGTTAAGATGGTACCGTGGACTGTAGCAGGGAAAAGGAGGCAGTTTTGCTCACCAGTTTCCACTGAAGCAGGATAAAAAGCAGACTAAAATAAGTATACTCAAATATTGCTGGCATTTATTCTATGCCACTTTATACATCTGCTCATTTATTGGACTAGGATTTAAGTGTAGCTACTTTTTCTTTGCACAGCATATAGTATAATATAGAATACACTGTGCTGGTGCCTAGGCTATAGTTTGAACAATAGCAGAACTAACAGAAAGAATGGTTTGTTCTGGCAAGTCAGAATTTATTCTAAATCCTTGTATTGGATTGCAGCCAAAGATTTGTATTTAAACCAGTATACACAATTTATTGTTCTAGATTTTTTATGGAATTGGAATATTTTATATTAATATCATGCCTTTTAGTAGGCTATATCACTTCAGTCATCGCTGCACCAGTTACCAAAGCTCAGTTATGTCCTTTTCAGTGGAATGGCATTAATCCTAAATTGCTTACCAGTAAATAATATAATTGAACTTACTGGGGCTTGAGTTGCTTGGTCTTTTCTAGATGAGCAAGGTTTCCCTACTGCATACAACAGCCTCCACTACTCAAAATTTGGGACATAGTTAACAAGTTCTAATAATCAGGCTCTTGTGAGAGCAACAGTGGTACTTCTGATCACTTTGTGCTATAACGAGTTCTGTTTCCTATCCAGTGCAAATACCCCTTTATTTAAATTTATTTATATCATGCTTTAGTAGTCCTACTGTATTTTGAAAATAGCCACACTCTTAAGTCTCAGTTTGTCTTTCTTGCTTTCCTTTGGTCTTTCTGGGAACACAGGTGCTACCTGTGTGATAATGAGGTCCAGTACAACAGTTCTACCCAGTTGGGCCAACTTGTGGATTATGTTAGAAAGCAAGTTCTTGTGAACATCCAAACTCCAAGTAAGTTCGTACAACAGTAATTTCAAAAGGGGACTGTAATGTTTAATTGCCACTAAGCTCCTGGTTGGGAATATTGTGGACTTGGATCACAGTAAACTTGTTTAGTAATAAATTCATTCCAAACTTCCATACTGAGCTAGGAAAATGAATAAGTCATAGGATGCACCAATCAGACATCAAAGTGATTGGAATATGGGTAGACCAAGAAAATTGGCTGTGTTGCATGTACTTGTATTCACAGTGACTAATCTCCTGCCAAGTTTTTAGTTAATAGCCCTAAGTCTGAGCAATATCAGAATAAACAAGCATTTGAAAGCCTGACTCTTTTGTCTTCAGGAAAGTCTGCTACTTACTGACCTGCCCTGTGACCATTTTGATGTAGCACAAGCTTCAGTTTTGCCTCAAACCCTAGGCATCGTGCCACATTATAACAATGGCAGGAGCCATAATCACCTCTTATGCATGATTTTGAACATTAATTAGCCTGCCTCCTCATGTTTGCTTGTCAGTAGTATCAGCTTTTTGTTTTCACCAAGAGACTCTTGAGGATCACATGCACAGAATCCAGTCATCTATAATATATTACTGTTCTTGCGCTTGTAGGATTTTAAATGCTTCAGACTAATGGACTAGATCCAAAGTCCTTTTCCCTGAGTGGAAGTGTAATTCCACATTGCAAGAGAAGGGCCAGTTTTTATTGATTCTCCCCCTTCCCACTTCATCCCCACCCCCCCAATCTCATTCTGTGCTGAGGATCCCATGACCTCTAGAAATCTCTTTTCAGGGAGTTCAAAGGGTTGTGGCAGGAAGTGGGAGGTGGGAAATAGTCACTTGTCAAATGAAACTGGCTGTCCTTTAGATCTAAACTGTGTATTTATAACTCTACTTGTCATATTTGTAAGCTCACTTACATCCCTCTCTGTTTTTAAAGTATGCATCAAATGATTTCATTTCAGCTCCCACAGATGATGAGAACAAGCAGCTGGGAAATAAGAAAATAAAAGACCATAGAAATGAGGAAGAAAGGGAGAAAAAAGAGATTTTGATGAAGGACAACAACCTTCATTTAAATGGCAATGCAGAAGTTACAGTGAAAGGTCTCAGTAACTTGGGAAATACATGCTTCTTTAATGCAGTTCTGCAGGTATGGTAGAAATTGTTTAGGCTCTTCAGTGACCAATGTTTTTGCTCCTTTGACTATATCCATGCAGTGTCAGAAGGACCATTGGTTACTAAATCTGTTTTCCCCTAATTTTCAACCTACTTGTATCTTCAGCCCTGTGAGACTGGTGTAAGGTGGTTTAGCATCTTATTGTCTGTGCAAGGTTTTTTTCTGTTTGTGAATCCTCTCATGTGGCTTATTCTTTTGCTTCCCTTTACTGTG
Source organism: Lepidodactylus listeri (assembly GCA_029233225.1). Classification (NCBI taxonomy): domain Eukaryota; kingdom Metazoa; phylum Chordata; class Lepidosauria; order Squamata; family Gekkonidae; genus Lepidodactylus; species Lepidodactylus listeri. The sequence goes on along the minus strand of JARCFY010000001.1, from coordinate 106,471,865 downwards.
TTTTTAATTATTCTCTTCAGAAGTTCTTGGCAAGGTACACAAATTAAAATGGCCCAAAAGATCAGTCTGTATCAATTCAATAAAATCACAAACACTTTTTGGAAAGGAAACAGTTTTTAAATAGGTATAACCATCTGGTCAGAGACTTAAAGTTGAGAAACTAAACATTTCTAGCTAAAATGGGGGGGAATATATTGTATTTAATTCTGCTATACATGATTTTGTTAGTTGCAACCAAGGCAGCTGGGAAGAAAGGCAGTAATACACACTGAGTTGGATCCAAAATAAATTTTTCATCAGTGGAATGGATTTTTCCTGCCTTTTCTCCTCCCACTACTTGCCACTGATCTACTTGAAGTGCTGCTCCTGAGGGATGGGGAACCCTGAAGAATTAGAGGTGGGGGTGGGGAGGCTGAAGTGGGAAGTGGAAACAGTGGAAATTGCTGATTTTAGTCTGTATCCAGTTCATAAACTAAACTACAAAAGTTTTTCTTGCCTGCTGAAATGACATGAAGACATAATTTGTGGAGGTGTTCCATACCTTCAGCACTGCTTCTTTAAAAGGCTTCGCTCTTGTGTCTTTAATCGGATGAACCTAAATCAAAGTTTCCTGTATAGATCTGAATGTATGGGGGTTATCTCTGAGACAGCATGCTCTCTGCTGTACTGGATCCAGCCTGTTTAGGGCTTACCAATGACTGAAGGTAGGCCAGGAAGCTGCAACTTATGAACAAGACCTTAATACCTTATCTGAGCCCAGCCAGGCCCCCAACCAGGAGGCAGAAAGCAACCTTCTTCACTGGCTGTGTCACAGCCCCACAAAGGTTACCCAGTATGCAGATGAAAAATATGTACACATAACTTGTTGCTGAGAAAGACTAAGTTTACAGTATACCATTTATGAGAAATATAGTAAAGTTGTTTGTTGGAGCATCTTCTGTTTATTTAATAACCTCAGTTTTAAACAATAGCTTCTTAAGTGTGAGCTGCTGATGTATATGTACTCTGGCCACAGAACCTGTTCGTATTTGCCTGTCTTTCCTCTAAATGCTGTTGCCCTAAACTCGGATCCTGCCTAGAATTTCCACAGATGTATGAGGGAGCAATTTTCACTAAGCCTGCATTCCTGTGGCAGTGCAAAATGCTCCTACTGGGGGACTGGAGACCCCAAGAACATCTGGGGTGAATATCAGTGGTCTCCTACAGGAAGGAGGGTGGAATTGGCAAAAATAAGTCCCCCTGTGTATCCATGGAAATTCTAGGCAGGGCCTAAGCCTTTATGTCCACCTGCTTCCATGGAGCAAGCCAAATCGGAGAATTTTGATGAGTGAAACAGATGTTCATCTTAATGGTCTTCCAAACATAAGTAAGGTGTTTTCTAGGGGCACAGATGAGTGGTCAAGTCGCTAATGATAAAATTTCTGTTACTTCCTAAAGAATTTATCACAGACACCAATTCTGAGAGAGCTGCTGAAGGAGGTTAAAATGGCTGATTCGACATTTACCATTGAGCCTCCAGAATTCTCATTAACAGTAAGTGGGCTTCTGTTTTGTAGTGTGTGAAAATGATCAGGTTATTTTTTCAGACATGACTATTTTCCCTTGAGTAGTTCTTCAGGTATTGCATTTCAGCTCCCCTTGTTTTGGTCATTGGTTAGTCTCCAGGTGTAGCTCTTACAAGGCTGAGGATCACTGTTCTGTTTTTACAAAGCAAGATCCTGCAAAGCTATGGCCAGTTCAAGAATCTCTGAGGTTGAGACAAAGGTAGATTGAAGTTTGAGTTCGCATAGTGATTGCATACCATCAAAATGCACATCACAGTAGATGGAAGTTATTGTATTTCATGTGTTGCAACCCTTTGTTCCTTGATGAGATTTTTTTGTAGAAAAGTTGCCACATTTTTCCCTACAGGCAAAAATTTGTATTTGAAGCATTACACATTAGTAAATTCCTGCTTAAATACTGTCCTGAGATACAAAGGCAGGTCCTGACCATGTTTTCTGATTATGGAAGATTATTCCACCAATGAGGGGGGAGGGTCTTTTATATATCCCCCTCCCCCAACACACACATAGCAGAACCAAGATTTACCTCAATCCTGTTCCTGATGGTCCACCAACCAATGGTGGTATGATTTCAGGAGGGAGGGAGGAAGCAAGAAAGCTTGCTTCCACAAGCGCAAGAGAGATGGTGTGCTGCAGGGATTAGAGTGTTAGGCCAATGAGGTTCAAATACCTGCTCTGTCATGGAAGCTTTCCGGGTGACCTAGGTTTGTCACAATCTTTCAGCCTAACCAAACTCAAAAGGTGGTTGTTGTGAGGATAGACTGGAAAAGGGGATAATGACATGATAACCTGCTTTGGGTTCCAGTTAGGAGAAGTGGGATATAAATAAAAAAGAGCATTATTCAACTCACACCAGGAAGGATTCAGCCTATGGCATTTAAAATATTTGCACAGAAATATGGTGGGTCCCTTTTTTGGTGTGCTCTTTGTGCTGTACAGAACCTTAGCAAATTTAGTGCATTAACAGTTTCATAAAAACATCTTTTAAGCATTGATTTTATATACCGACAACACATTCTTCAGACCCGTTTTTCCTTGGTGTGATTAAAGCCAAGGTATAAAATCAGGAAATTGCAATCATAAAGCAACTTCACTTCATGGATCCTTGCAAAAATAACTGGCTCAGGAGCTTTTGCTCACCTGACTTTTTAAAATTCATTGCATTTAGTTTACATTTAGGAAAAGGATGCTTATTTTGCTTAGGCGAGTTGGTTGTTTAGGTAGGCATATCGGATGAAGGAATGGGTTAAATCAAACAGTGAGTTAAATCAAACAGTTCTCTTGCTTTTTGTGGTGTACAGGAACCTCTCATGGTTAAACTTGATCAGCCAAGACCTCTGACACTGGCAATGTGCCAGTTTCTAACAGAAATGCAAGAGATTAAAAAAGGAACTGTAAACCCTAAAGAACTCTTCTCTCAGGTCTGTAAAAAGTGAGTATCTGCTTCTATTCTGTGATAATAAGGATTCTGAAAAACCTGTGTACAGAAGCATATCAACATCTTCTCTAATGTACACAAAACATACACTAGGCTAACTGGCCTTTAACATCCTGCATACACTCTGGAGCCATCTTTAAAATAGATGAAATATTTGTCATTTTCCAATGCTCTGGTGCAGAGGCCGATTTTAGTGACTAATAAATATTTTTTTAATCACTGAGATTTAATGTTTCCTTTATAGGCATCAGAGTTTATAGTTCCTTTAGGAACATCAGACATCTGTAGTATGTTTAAATTTTGTATGTCATATTTCCCTTTCAGAGTTAGAGTTTTGTAGGACTGTAGGACTTTACCCTCCCTTAGCATGAAGAAATGTATTTGTGAATTCCTGCTGTATTCTACAGAGTTCTCAAAGGCTCCCTGATACAGCTTTAAGAATGCAAGCAAGAAAGAACCATTCCATGAACAGAGGGATCCAGCCCATTGGGAACAAAACATTGGAACAAAGTTCTAATTGATTTTCCATTCATGTCACTTTCCTAGAATAGTTAGAGCCCAAGTCCTTGGGAGGAGTTTGGGGTTTTTTTAGAGTCGTATGAGACTTTTCCTAACCAAGTTACTTTTGCCTTGTTTAGAAGTTCTTAAACAATGCCTGTTGTGTGAGTTTATGGTTGTATCAAATGTTAAAGCTTGTTACTAGTACCTGTGCAAACTTTTGTTTATTTGAACAGAGCAATACGTTTTAAAGGATATCAGCAGCAGGACAGTCAGGAGCTGCTTCGCTATTTACTAGATGGGATGCGAACAGAAGAAACTCAAGTACGTATCTAGCATACGTTGCTCCTCAGGGTCCGGGGACCCTCAGGTATAACATGGGATCTGTAATTTGACGGGGAAATAGTGGGATCTGCCTTCTTCTATTCCCAGAAAACAACTTTGGGTCCAGCCTAGAACATCATGAACAAAAGTTCCTCCCAAATTCTTCCAGTAAGAAGAAATGTAAGGTGTCCAGCTCTGTTGTGCAATTAAACCAACTTTTTGGTCTATAATATTTGGAGGAGGGAGTGGGCAGTTCTCTAAGTAAATCAGTATTTTAAATAAAATAAGAGAGACTCTGTCCCAACTAACTTACTCCTGTTATTTCAAGCATAATTACAATGTCTAGATTTCGTCCTGTGTGCACATGAGAATCCTGGCATATACCCCAGAAATGTTAAATCAGGGCATATGGGTATGAGGCATGCTGTTAACACAAATATTCTATACTAGTAGCAAAGCCCATTGTAAAATCAATACAACGGGCACTAGCAAGATGTGACATGCCTGCATACACAGTCATCCCCCCGCCACTCCTGTTTCTCCTGCCGTCCCCGGACCCTGGGGTTGAGGGCTGATGGAAGACCCGCCAGTGTCTCCCTGGCCGGCCACCTCAGGCAGCCTTCTGGCTACCTCTACCACCCCCCCGGCCCAGCGGCTCACACGGCAGAGTTCGGTGAATTATTGCTCAGGGCCATGCAGGTCCTTCTTCTCGCTGTCGCCGGTGCCTGTGTGCTCACCACCCACCTGGCCACCTGCAGCCATGATCCTCATGGGCCTCATGAGGCCCCGCCCAGCGGAGTGCCCCCCCCATCTGGCGGCCCACCCTCTGCCCCAGCGGCTCACGCAGAGGAGGTCGATGACTCACTGCTCGGGGTCATGCTGTTTTTGGATGTCGGCCTCACCGTCCTCGTTGGCCACCTTCTCCACCATGTCACCGTCCGCCAGGCTACCCACAGCTGGCTGTGGCTGACAACAACCACTGCAGTGCTGCCATGATCAGGCTTGGCCTCAAGACTCTCCGCCCACCAGAGCATCTGCCCTATCCATCAGCTCCCAGCATACTGAGGCCGAGAGGCTGGGTGCCGGTTCTGCAGGCGGGACTAAGGCAACACAGCCACCAGGGGATGGAGACACTTTGTGAGTGACATATCAGGGAGCCAACTGATTTGGGAGTGTGTGGAATGTTCAGGAGAGTCCACGACCAAAACACAATTATATATAAGGATAAATTCTTGTGGTACATTGATTTGTAGGTTAATTTTGCTGTTTGCCTTTTATGGTGGTTAAAATTAAACTTGGAAAAAAGTTGTTAGCTTTATAAAATTATTCTTGCTTTTAGCGCATGTGTGCTGGTATTTTTAAAGCACTGAATAATTATGGTGACAAAAATAATGAAGAGCTAAAGAAGAAAATTAAAGGTAAAATTTTTACATTTGTTCATCACTTTTGACGTTCTTTGGGCAGTTTGGCTAGTCATTCTGGCTGTGTGAATTCTGTCCCTAAAGGCAAAAGGATGGTAGATGAGACAGCAGTCCAGTGCAGCCATTCTTCTCTGCCTTTCCCCTCTGTTTAGAGTTCACCTTAAAGAAATAAATGCTTTAGGTTCATGCATTGCTTTGGATAATCTCCTGGTACTTGTGGTAGATTATTACTTGGCTTACTTTTATCTAGCATGGTTGCAGAGTTATGCTTTTTTTAAAAAAAGAAAAGAAAAACCTAACTATCAGTGTTCCCTGTAAGCTGTGTGTGTGAGCAACCACTCATTAACACAGGAAGCCCCACTCAGCAGCAGTCTGAAGCTGTGCAGGGTCTTGCACTGCCCATTGCCCATTTTAAGATTACAACAGTTATGTTCTGCTTAGGATGTGAACTACTCTGCTCAGTAGGGAAAAACAATTAAAATTGCTAACTATTGCTTTTTTATGTTTGGATCTATCTGTATGCCTCTTTGTATGTTAATCTATATACTAATTCCCAGAGGGGTTTTTTCTGTGTGGATACTTATATCTGCCAAAAGAGAGCTCACTCTCCCCAACAGCTTTTCCTCATAGTCAGGGGCCTTCCTCGGTCTGCAAAAAAAATCCAAAAAGTTAAAAAACAACTTCAGGGACCGTTGAATTCCCCCCAATACCTTTTGAAATGGCATCAACTCCAGGCATCAACTGTGAAATTAGAATGTTCGGGGGAGGGGGAGGCTTCTAACGGTTTCTGTCAGTAAAAGGCAGGGTTTTTACTGGCAGCAGTCTAGGGTTGCCAAGTACGCCCCCTGGCCACCGGCAGTGGATCTAGATCCAGGCTGGGAAACTCCTGGAGATTTGGGGGTTGAGCCTGGGGAGGACAGGGACCTCAGTGAGGTACAATGCCATAAACGACACCCTCCAAAGCATCCATTTTCTTCATGGAAAGTTATCTCTGTAGTCTGGAGATGAGCAGTAATTCCTGGGGATCCCCAGGTCCTACCTGGAGGCTGGCATCCCTAGGCAGTACCCTCTGTGTGACTTGATACCACCTGATTTGCATGACTTAATTAGGCCCAGCTGCTTTGCTACTGTTCATCAGCAGCCCCCCTATGAAAGCCATTGTGATGTAACAGTTAGAGCTTCAGATTGGGATCTGTGAGACCCAGATTCAGATCCCCATCTTGCGGTCGAAGCTGACTGGGAGATTTTGGACCAGTCACATCCTTTCAGCCTAACCAACCTCACAGGGTTGTTGTGCAGCAAACAAGGAGGAAATAATAGTGTAAGCTGCTTTAGTCCCCACATGGAGAAAGACTGTAATATTTCCTAGGTAGAGGCTGCGGGGGAGGGGGGTGGAGATGGGAAGCTGACGACAGATAAAGGTATGTTGGCTGTTGGGTGGGAAGGAAATAAGGTTGCCAACTCCAGGTTGGGAAATTCCTGGACACTTGAGGGGTGGAGCCTGGGGAGGGTGGGACTACAGACCAGTATAATGCCATAGACTCCAGCCTCCAAACCAGCCATTTCCTTCACTTAAACTACCATTGCCAGCCTCCAGACAGGATGGAGACCACCCAGAATTACAACTGTTGTCCAGGTGACAGAGATCAGTTCCCCTGGATAAAATGGCTGCTTTGGAGGGTTGCTGAGGCTGCTTGCCTCCCCAAGCCTCACTGTCCCAAGGCTCCACCCCCAAATCTCCAGGAATTTCCCAACCTGGCAGCCCTAAGATGAATTGATCTCTGCAGGTGGGAGATCCATTGTGATTCCCAGAGCACTGCCACTGCTGCTGTGGGGGGAGAGGAAGCAGGCAGGAGGCTGGGAGAGTGATGGGGTAGAAAGAGAGAGTGATGGGGGTGGGGCAGGGCGCCGAAAGAAATGGCTGCTTGAAAGCGAAGCTCCGCACCTCTCCTCTCTTAAACCCTTATCTAAATCCTACCACAGCACAAGGAAATATTATTTTATGGAGAATTCTGGTCTTAAACTTTAGAGACCAAATAGACATCAGTGGAGAACAGTAACAGACTATTTTCGACCATCTACGGATCAATTGGTAAGTCGGGCCGACCTACAGACTGAATCCATTATGGCGGACAGAAAAACAAGCCTACAAAACACGACACCAGAAGCTGGGCCTCAAAATATTCTTGTGGAAATGAACAATATGGAATTGAGACTAACAGCTATAATGAAGCAAATTTTTAATTCTATACAATCTCAACTTTCTGAAATCAAGCAAGTTATACAGGATGTGGATCAAAAGGTGGAGCAAGCCTTGATAACTGCACAACAGGCTGAGGAATAGATAAAAGTTATGCAAAAAGAAGAGAAAACCACTCAACATAGGATTCTGGCACTGGAGTTTGAAACACAGCAGTATAACCTGAAATTTCGTGGTTTTCCGGAGGGAGCAGAGGAAAACAATGAAACACAGCTATTTTTGGCACATTGGTTGGCTCCTGTTTTTAAGCCTCTAACTACATTATGCAAGAAGGAGTACTTCCACCATCTTGGACACAGGCTTCTATTATAGTATTACCTAAGCTAGGAAAAGATTTATCGAATGTCACATCATATAGGCCAATATTATTACTCAATAATGATTTTAAAATCTTACATCCATTTTGGCTCAGTACATCCCATCAGAACAAGTTGGCTTTATGTCCATTCGAGACCTGACGGACAGTACCTATAAGACTCATTGTAAATTAAAACTCCAACAAGCAACATGTGTAGCTCTTGACATCAAAAAAAGCCTTTTACTCTGTCAGTTTTGACTATTTGAGTCGAGTTCTGCATTATCGGGTTTGGAGATAATTTTAAGAGAATTATTAATACTATCTATGATCAACCAAAGGCATGCTTAAAAATTAATGGGACCACTTCAGAACAATTTAATTTAAAGAGAGGAATGAGACAAGGATGCCCATTATCCCCTATTTTATTTGCATTAACAATGGAACCTTTGGCATCCAGAATAACAACTCATCCCAACATATTTGGTGTCCAAATCCAAAAAAAAGAGCACAAAATTTCTCTTTTTGCAGATGATATCCTTTTATACCTTCCTCAGCCTCTTACCTCTTTGTCTGCTTTACAACAGATGTTAGTAGACTTTAGTGCTATATCAGGTTTGCAAATAAATATGACAAAATCGTATCTCTATCCTATAAACTTAGATATTAAGACAATTGAATTGATTAAACAGATTATCTCTTACAAATGGGTAACATCCTCTATAACTTATTTAGGGATTAAAATACCTCTAGATATGAAAAAATACAAAAAAAATTAGCTATGATTACATGCTTGAAGATCTTCAGAAACAATTATGTCAGTGGTATAAGTTAAAAATATCATGGCATGACAGATTGAATATTATTAAATCATATGTGCTACCAAAATTTCTCTTTTTATTTAGAGCACTTCTATTAATAATTTCTAAGAAACAAATAGATAAAATGGCAAAGCATATTGCTAAAATTTGGGGGGGGGGGCTTATAAAAGGCACCAAATAAATTTTGTATCTTTATGTAGACATAAAACACAGGAGGGCCTGGGTTTCCCTGACTAATAAAAATACTACCAAGCCATACATGCATCCAGTATACTTAAAATGTTGCATGACTACTCTACCATTGACTGGATTGAGATCCAGCAAAACTATACTTACCTGTACACTGTCCCAGAAAGTATTTGGCAACTCACATCTGAAAGATTAAAAGAAATTCAGGACAGTTTCATCTTAAAGACCTTTCTTCATACCTGGGAACTTAAGAGAAAAACGTTAGTACCAGGAATGTCTAAATTCCAAACAATTTTTAACCAAAAGACACTATTACCATCTAAACTATCATTAGACTATGACAAGCAAACTAAAGCTAATCTTAACACTCTAGAAGGTATTACACATAACTATACACTGTTGGACAAGTCAAAGCTAGAGGAGAAATTAGGTTCTGAAATCACATGGTTTCAATATTCACAGCTTAACCAGTTCTGTACCTATATTCAAATATCCACAATACTTAAACATCCTCTTTCAGATTTTGAACAAATTTATAAATTGAGGCAATCCTCTAGAAAGCATCTTATTACTAAAGTATATTTAACACTCATTAAACCTGAAGGGACGAAATTATTATTTTACCAATCTAAATGGCATAAGCTTACTAACATCACTTTAACTGATACAGACTGGGAACACATTTGGTCAACATTTCCATTTCACCCCAATATTATTGAACTTAAGTTTCAAACTTTTAAGATACTTACTTTTACTCCAAAAAAACTGTCCTATATGTCTAAGTCAGCGAAACCACTCTGCTGGAAGCAGTTCGGACAGCTTGGTACATACATTCACTGTTGGCTTGAATGCCCTATATTAGAGAATTTTTGGAAAGATGTATTAAATCAAATAACTTTAATAACAGGACAAATGGTACAACTCGCTGTGAAACATACTATTGAATAGATGGAATCCATTGGAATGCTTTACTAGCATGCACAAGAGAGTAGCTATTTTATTAGCAGCTGTCAAAAATACTATTGCTTTCTATTGAAAAAATAGTACTAGCTCATTAAGACAGCACTGGCATGCAAAACTCTGGAGCATGCATATAATGTTTAAAGTCACAGAATATTAGTGATAAACATTCCTGTTTATCTTCAACAACTTTTACAACTATCTGGTTTCCTATTATACAATACTTGACGGAACAAAGTGAAATACCACCTATTGTTGATACGTTGCATCTCTGGTAATTATTGTACTGTTGTTAAGATAAAATGAGATATACTGTTTAAGTTAATAATGTAGTGGAATTGTGGTTAAACTTTAATGTAACCGAACTTTGGTTTTTGTATGTGACCTTATCTGATACTCATTGTATTTGTTAAAAGTTTAATACAATAACTTTAAAAAGAAAAGAAAGAGAGTGATGGAGTGGGGGGGCAAAAAGAGAGAGAAAGAGTGATGAGGTGGGGAGGCAGAAAAACAAAGAGAATGATGACAGGTCAGAAAGAAAGAGGAAGTAACATACATGGAGGAGAGAGTAAGAAAGGGGGGCAGAAGGGAGAAAGAGTGTGAGAGAGGTAGGGGGAGAAGCAAAGGTGTGAGGAATGGGATAACCATCCCATGAGTTTCTTGCAGGTCTCCACTTGTTTATTTCCATTTTCTATGTGTTTATACTGTCAGACTTTTAGAAGGCTTAAGTTGTAAAAAGATGAAATTACAATAAAATTACAATAAAATTAATCAGGCATTTGAAAAAGCTGGGTTGGGTTGTAAGTTACATCAGTGTAGTGCAAAGTGTCTTCGGATTTTTTAAACCTGCAGGCACCTTTGGAATTGTGACACAGCATGGTGAGCACATCCTCAAAATGGCTGCCACAAAATGTCTACTGCTGGATCTTTGTGCTGTGGTGGCAGTTGCTGCCAAAGCTGTGTTTTTTAAAAATCTGCACGAGTCAGAGCACCCACAGGCACTGTGTTGGGGACTGCTGGTGTAGTGACTTTGTCATTGGCTTCACCTTCCACCAACAGCCTCCTACAGACCTTAGAATGCCCCTGCTGAAGGTTGCAGGCCACTCTAGAGCAGAATGACATGGGAGGTCATTGAGGAGGGGATCTTAGCAGGAATCACCTGTCCAAGGTTCTCTCCTTACTGTAGCCCCGGTGTTGAAAGACACCCTTTTCTTGAGGGTCCTGTGTCAGTCAGCAGTGCCACTTCGGGAGGGAACACAGAGGCTATAGAAGCAGGGAACACAGTGAAACATAGCTTTCATCCCATTACCACATTGATGTAACTGATTCAGTCCTTCCATGAAGATGTCTTCAGAGGGTTGCCATGTTGTTCTGCAGCAGAACAGCTAGAACAGTCCTTTGCGTCCTGAGCTCCTTCTTTGCAACTCCTCTCCCATCTTCTGAGTAGAATATAAGGACTCAGAAATATAAGGACACCGAGATCTCCATTCTGATTTGTATCTGATGAAGGGAGTTTTGACTCTCAAAACCTTATACATTAAAAATCTTGTTGGTTTCTGAAGGGCTATTAGACTTGAATCTAGGTGTTTGAATTCTTTGTTTGAAAAGTCCTTTCTTTCAGCATATTTTTTTGTGTGTTCGTTCCTTTTAAATTGCATGTTTACCAGTTTAGTCTTGTTTTGTCCAATCTGTTTTGTCCAATCTCTAAGCTGTGGAGTCTTGTGAGCAAAAATTCTACTTTGTGAGCTACTGGCATTAAAGCTGTGAGCGAGCGATTTGGCTACTGCGTAAATTAGTGTGCTCTGGAGCCATCCTTCCTGAGCTAAGCCAAAAATGTGTGAGCTGGAGGCTAAAAAACTGTGAGCTAGCTCACACTAACTCAGCTTAGAGGGAACACTACTGGAAACTGATGGGGTTGTCAAGTAGAGATTGTAATAATATAAGGCTTTGGTCTTATTTTTATTAATTAAAAACAAGTTTTCTTTTAAAGTGCCATTAGGCAAGAGGTAAAGATCTTGGGCATATCTAAAACAGGACCTTGGCTTATTAATTAAATCAGAGGGGTGCATCACTGTGTCATTTAAAACTGTTTTTTCATCTCTGCTCCTTTCTTTTGCCCTGCTCAGGATTTGTAACTTCTTTATTTGCTCCCAGGATGGAGTTTGTATTTTTCTTGCGCTGATCACTATGGCATCATAACATATTCTAAAAGCCCACTGATTTCTAAGAGTGAAGTTTATTACTTTGTTGTTTAAATTTTCAGAGTATAATAAGAGAAAGGCACCACACAGCTTTGTGGATCGTGTTTTTGGAGGAGAATTAACAAGTACCATCATGTGTGAAGAGTGCCAAACTGTAAGTAGGTTTATTTTTTCACTCAAACTCGGCTGGGCTGCTCACTAGGCAGATTAGACTTCTGCCTAGGGCGCCCCCTGGTGGTAAGCATCTAACTGGCCGGCCATCTTCTCCCCCCCACTGCCCCTTTGAGAGAAGTGACTGGCCCACGGAGAAGGTGGAAAAAGCATCAAAGAACATCCCGTGGGCATGAAGACTTGGCAAGAGGAAGTGGTGTGTGTGTTTGTGAGGTGTTTTCGTCCAGTAGGAGGCGGCGGCGAAGGAGATGGAAGTTGGCGGCCACCGCCCCCCCCCCCCCCACTGTGAGGCACGGAAGAAGCTCAGTCCCTCACCTCATGCAAGCTGCTGCTGTGGCACTGTCGTCATCCCCACCATCAGTGAGTCCGGGAGGAGGCTGGCGGGCGGCCATCAGGGCTGGGGAGAGAAGGCCAGCCCGTCTGCCCCCTCCCGGACCAAAACACCTCACTAACACACTGGGCTACATTCCAACTGGTGATGGGGAGGAAAGGCCAGCCAAGTAGCCTTTGGGGGGGGGGGGGGGGAGCGCAGGCAACCAAAGGTTCGAGGGAGATTTTTTTTGGATTCTGTCCATTGATCTGCAGAGGATCTTTAGATTAAATGGCTTTTAGGAAATCTCCAGCAGACATTTCCATAGGCGGTCAGATAGAAAACTGTCTCCCTTTGGGTGTCACTGAATGTGGATCACTCAGATCTCCTGACTTGTTGGCATTGAGGTTAGAGCATTGCTCCAGGATTTGGGGCAGGATGGGGGGGTGGTCTGAGTTCCGGTTCCCCACTCTGCATGATGCTCACAGAGTGACCTTCTGCCCAGCCGGCATCAGCAGCAGCACCCCTACCCCCTCGGCGAGGGCTGCCCCAGAGGCTCCTATTTGCCAGCCTCCTCCTCCTCCTCCAGCAGGGCTGTTGCTGCTGGGCTTGAGGGTGGCCACCACACCCAGCTTGGCCTGGGCAGGGGTGCAAGTGCATGTGGGGACCCTCCTCCCCCTCCCCCCTGACTCAGCAGGGAAATCCCACCAGGCACCCCCCCAGCTCGGCCTGGGCAAGAAGGAGCCTCTCCACTGGGGAAAGGGACCGTGAAACAGTCTGCCTCAAGAGCCTGGCAGGGGGCGGCAGAACCCTACTTCCTGTCTATGCTGGAAGGGCCGTGACCGGCATCTGAGACATCGCCGTGGGCCAGGGGAGCACCCGCACAGGGCTTCCCCCAGGTTAAGCCACACTCTCCCCTCCCTGGGGGACCAGCCAGAGGACCCTCCCCACAACTCCTCATGCTTGCCTGCCGAGGGGGGGGGCAGGGCTGGGACAGGGAAGCAGGGAACTTTGGCCAGGGGTCCTGGAAGGGTTTTTTTGCCCTCTTCTGGGCACGGATCAGGGGTCCCTGTGGGTGTTGGGGAGGAGGTGTTTATGAATTTCCGGCGCTGTGCATGGGGTTGGACAAGATGACCTGGGTGGTCCCCTCCCACTCTGTGATTCTGTGGTTTGGGGATGGGAGGGGCACTCAGCTGAAAGTAATGCCCCCTTGATGTCCTCAGTCTCTCGCCTTCCGGGCACACCCGCTTTCATGCTTGATAATTGGTGGGCGCGCAGGGGGGGGGGGGCAGAAGATAGCCTCGCCTAGTGTACAAAAAAACCTGGGGCCAGCCCTGCACTCAAAGTTATATTTATTTAAATATCAAGAACTCATCGCTGTTTAGTAGCAAGAGAATAATTTGTTGCTAACTTCATACAAAAAGTCTTTGACTGGATTTTGAAATTACCTTCTGCTAAATAAGGACTTGACCTGAAAGATTTTCACTTAGCAACAGAAAATTTCAGGCTGTGACCCTTGGTACTTATTTCAGGTCAGAGGTACAACTTCCATAAACATAATAGTTCTTTCTCTATAGATAGGGTGGATTATTTTTGTTAAGCATGGAGCAGCCATGGCTTGTTTTGGATGGAAGAGGTGAAGCACTTAGCAGAGTTTATAAAGGTTTGCACAGAGCTGTGCGCAGTCTCACATTATGATTCTTTTTAATTTGGATGCTGGGTACTTTTTGGCTAATTTTGATGCACAAAGAAACATATGTAAAAGTATTGTTGAAATATTTGGATGAGTCTTCTGACTAAAAAGAAAATGTATATGTTTTTAAAAGTTGCAGAGGTTTCTGAAGGGGTTAGCTGGCCAGGGTATGAATATCTGTGGCTTGTGCCGCCCCTGCCCAAACTCAGTGCTCGTCTTGAATGCAGGAGGAGTTGTCGCTGCACCCAGCCTCAAACAAGGGGGAGCAGGTTTGGGATCCTTGTCCTTGCTTACCATTCAGTGTGTGATTGCCCCTTTGAGACAAGCCTCCAAAGGTTCTGAAATGGGAGAGGTCAAGCACAGAATGTGGACTTTGCTCTCCTCCTTCAGTGTTAGCAGTAAATGCTCGCCCTGTAGTGCTAAGTGCCCTCTTTGTGCTTTTCATGCCAATAAAGTGCCTCTCTGCTTGCTCTAAGTCCACATGGCAGGGAGCTCTGAGATGGAGTCCCATACCACATTCCCTAACTAGTGAGTTGTAAAATCTCCTGGCTAAGTTTGGGGGGGGATGTGATTGGGTGGTGGGGAGGGGGCTTGGCTGCCCTGGGGAAGGAGGTTATTGGCCAAGCCTGTGGTCAGCATCCTGAGCTCCTCTGAGCCTAACTGACGAGGCTGCAGTGGCAGGGGGACAACATGAGTTTTTCAGTTCAGTAGGCACTTATGGGCCACGCAATATTTTTTGTTGGAATAACTTTCCACCTCTGGCAGAGGGCGTTCCCAGACTGAAAGGGCTCAGGGAACCATCTACCTCTGGCCATGCCCCCAAAACCATCCACAACCAACTCTGGCACAGGGGCCTACGCCTCGGTTGTGTCAGCAAGCTGTCACCACAGCCCTCCACCCAAGTGTGATGGAGTGGTGCTGGGGGTCTGCGCCATTGTAACTGGACCTTACTCTGGCATATCTTGGACGTGCACTGAAGCAAAGGACAGTTTACTCCCTGAACACTTTTGACCCCCCCCCCCCATTAGGATTGAGCTATAAATTGTCTTTCTCAGTGCATATAAGCACATAGGGTGCTGAATTGTAAGTCTAGTGATGCTACCTTAAATCTGTTAGTTTTTACTTAAAATACCATATTCTGGTTATGTATATTCAGCCTCAAATTGTAGTTCCGTCTGTGTTTTACATTTATACCTTCGCTCTTTTTTTTAAGCACTGTTGCTTTGAATTCATTAAAAAAGTGGCACCAGGGGTTTGTGGTTTTTCTTTTTACTTTTCTTTTTTTAAGAAATTCAAAATTTAATCTTGGTTATTCTTAAGTAAACTGGATCTTGTATATCTTTTTTTTCTGGAATCTAATGTTTGTTTTAAGAAGGCTTAAACGATTCAGGCCGTTTTTATAACAATAGGTCAAATTGTTTTTTTCAGGTTTCTTTAGTTCATGAGTCATTCCTCGATTTGTCACTCCCTGTCTTAAATGATCAGGTAAGTATAGAAGCATGTATGGCTTGGTTGTGGTATAGATAGGCTGTCTGTGAAATCCAGGCTTTGCTATGTAGATCCAGATCAGTGGGGAATGGAGCGTTATAGAAATGGAGCAAAATAGAAATAAGTAACAGCAAAATTTTTGTCACTGTTTTTGAAGAAATCTTGATGAAGAATTTTTTGATAGAAAGCTGATTTAAAAACTATCGTCATATTGAAAGTCCTATTGATGTCTAGGGCAACACAAGGAAACTCTCAAGCCCTCAAACCTCCTTGGTGCAATATTTTATATTCAATGATGAGTTTAAAATAAAACCAGCCCTATGATGGCAGCACTTACTGGTTTCTTCTACTTTAATTGTATGTTAGTGGGATGGGTTATTTCATGAGATGAGACATCTGTGAGACTGATTGTGACAGATAGCTCTATCCTTTGTATTATAAGCTGAATGAGACCAAGTTGATATAGGGAAAGATAAAGAAAAATCCATCATTTCCCAGCAAATTATTGTAAACAATAACTTGCAGTGGGCTTATTAGTGCTTTCCATCTTGAAGATATTTCTCTATCCTCATTTAATAACACAATGAAGATGCAAAATTAATCCATCATGATGGAATTCAGTTCTTGTCCCTGTTCTGAACTGTTCATAATTTTCATTTTTTTAAAGAGTGGTAAGAAGAAAACAAATGATAAAAATATTAAAAATGTACAGGAAAAGGAGATGGAAGATGAAGACAACAACATGGAAAGTGACAGTTATTTGAAGGAGAGAGATGAGGCTCCTGGGACCAGTAAACATCTCCAGAAAAAAACAAAGAAAATGGCCAGAAAGCAAGCAAAGGTTGGTAATGAGGTGGGGCTGCAGTGAGGTTTTGTTTGGTGCCCCCCACCCAGTAAATTTGGTGGGCAGGGCATTCAGCAGTTGTGTTTCTTAAAGGTAGTTGGTACTAAAAAGGACCCTTTTAAAAAAATTTAAAAAGTGGAAATAATCAATATGGCTTCTTTGGGGGTGAGTAGCTTTGTTGTTTGGTTTTCTTCTCCAGCTTTTGCTTATGTAAGTTATTTCTACTGTATGAGCTCTTAAGTGGTACTCAGTACTCCTTTCACACATAATGTTTGAGAAGACACTTCATTACCTGTAGATTGCAAGCTGTATATTTCCTCATAAGGCTTGATGTCAGGTTTCTGCTTACTTCCTTTCTTCTCCAAGCCCATCTCCAACCACCTTTTGGCAAGTAAGCATATAAAGATATTTATGGTGGTGTTTATAAGACTGTAGACCAGCGTCAAGGAATTCATATCTTTAAGAGGAGGGCACGCACTCCTGTGTCAGTCAGTGTTGGAGAACAGGTGGATGCAAGCATGACTAATAATACTCAATTCGCAGAGCTTTGATTAACAATGTGATGTTAAGAATCAATGTTTTCTTTAGTTTAATGTATTTCCACGTCCTCATTTTAGGTTTCACCACCCATTTGTCATACCTAATAAGATATTATTTTTTCAGAGTACATTTGTCTACTTGGATGCTCTTTTTCATTGAAGTTAGTACACTCACTGCATATATTTTCATTTGATATGAACTTTATACAGGGCTATTTTTGGGCAGGAACGCACAGGAACAGAGTTCCAGCTGGCTTTTGAGTTGGCCACACCCAGCAGGAACTCATTAGTATAATAGGTCACATCCAGCGGCAGAAATTCATTAGGATTGGCTACATTAGGGGTATGTGGCCTAACATGCAAGTTAATTCCTGCTACAAAAAAAGCACTGGGTTTTGACAACAAATAAGGTAAACAGAATAAGAAGCAAAAGGTGGGTGTGGCTGGATGACCGCTCTTCTGATAACACAGGGGTGTGGCCTAATATGCTAATAAACTGTGCTGTCAGTGGTGTGGCCTAATATGCTAATGAGTTTCTGCTGTTGGGTTTGGCCTGTTATGCTAATGAGTTCCTGCTGGGCTTTTTCTCCAAAAAAAGCCCTGACTTTATTTATAGCATAAATTGGGTTGTATGAAGATGACGTCCTACTTACATAAGATTGGGGCAGGGGCTATCTCAACCAACGGCCTTCTTCACAAGGCTCCCAAGTCCCCAGCATCATTTTTTTCAGTGGTTGAAGGGTGCCATTGGGGAGGGGCATCTGCTTAGAATACTCTGGATTTAATCTTCTTTTGTACAATACACACTGAGATTATTGTCCTTTTGAATTCTGTTTTAAGTTTCATATATTTCACTTGACAGAATCTGCGTCGACAGCAAAAAATTCAAGAAAAGGTGATCCATCTAACAGATCCTTGTGTCACAGAACAATCTGAAGTTGGTCAAGACTGCAATAAAGAAACAGAAAGTAGCATTGAGGTTACTGACCTAAAACAAGAGGAAGAATCTTTAAACCGATGTGAAGAGCAGTGTGCAGATGAAAAAGAAAACAATGATTTGCAAGAAGTAACAAAAGATGTACAGAATACAGGGAAATGTAGTGAAAACCCAGAATGTTGTGACCAAAAGTCAAACAGTGAAGCTGTTATGGATTTTCCCGCAGAAGGTCTGGTTTCTGCTGTAGAGTGTGTGAATACATTTGATCACCTTTCTCCCAGGGAAGGGGAAATTGCTAAGGAAGAAGAGATCTGTAAGAAAGACAAAATTGTAAAGGAAGAGGAGGAGATTTCTAAGGAAGACAAGATTGCAAAGGAAGAAGAGGAGATTTCTGAGGAAAACAAGATTTTGGAGGAAGATGAGGAGATTTTTCACATCTTTAATGAATTATCCTTGGATGCAGAGTCTGATAATATGGATATCTCATATGAACTTGATACTGATTCAAAAATCTATGAAGTAGTGAATGAGGACTCAGAAACAGCATTTTGTACTCTTGCAAACAGGGAACTAATGAGCACTGAAGAAGATTCAGTCCTTCATTGTTTGTATCAGTTTACTTGTAATGAAAAACTCCATGAAAATAATAAACTCCTCTGTGATGTATGCACACGAAGGCAATTCTGTGGACCAAAGAATTCTGCAACAAGTATGCTAAGTTATTTCTTTACTTACTGACTCAACTTCATATATGTGATTACCATCAGCAGTCATTTTGGTGGAACAGGGAAAGTGTAATTTCCATAAAAGCATATGAAAGATTTATTAGAGCATTTTTAGCCTGCCTTTCTTTGAAGCTGCATTCAAGGGAAGCAGTTCCAAACAGCACTGTTACAAATGTAGTTTGTGGAAGTAACTTTTTGAAAGATGGTGAAAGTGAATGTGGATAATGGTTGATGTTAGCAGTTTCTGGGTATAACCTTTAGCGTAGAATTTGTGAGACTTTTTTGAGGAGGCAAATCTTACCTTGTCCCCGTAGTTGATCAGATAAATGAAAAGTGGCAGGGTATGGTAAGATTTGTCTCCCTATGCAGCTTCTCAAGAAGCGTCAATTTTCCCCAAGGTGGTCCCATACCCAACTTTAGCTTTGATGGCACTTCTGTCCATTGATTCTAGCTCATCTCCCTCCTCTTCTCCACACCACTCATTCAGCAAAAAATAATGCTATGCTAGTATGTATAGTTACCTAACAAAAGTTGCAGGAAAAAAATCAGGAAGTATTCTCTAAGCAACAGAAGGCTTTTTGTGTGCACATCAATTGCAATATATATATTTGTGCATATACTTGGGGCAGTATTTTGTCTCAAATTACACTGCATAGATTGTGGAAATAGCTGTGGTTAAGGCTAGATGGTTCCAGTTCTGTTCCTGTTTGAGTTTCCATCATGTTGGAGGAACCTGATGCCTCTTGACTGCTTCTTGATACCTGCTTCAGGAGCTTGTGAACGCCTGTGTATCAGACTTGCACCTTCTGATATGATATACCTGTCTGGCTGGTTTTCCCCCCACCCAATTTCCTGCACTTGGCTTTAAAGTGCAGCTACAGGAATGTAATGTCAAAACTAGCTCGTTTCTCTTTAAGACAAACAACATTAGCCTTGGAAAGGAAGATGCTGTAAAACTTTTCTTCCATGGTTATCTGAAATGAATATTGGCCTGTATTTAAAGCACCGTAAAGGTTACAATTTATAAAGGTAACGACTAAAGAAAGATCATCTGGGGAGCAGAGTGGTAGAAACTGGTGTTTTCACTCTTACTGATAGTCTAGCCAAAGTTCAGCTCATTTGCTTAAATTTCATTGAATTCTGTAGAGAAGAAAAGCATGTATTTAGCTTTATCATTGAAATCAAGAGGACTTGAAATGCTTAATTTGTGGAGGGAAAGTGTGCCTAGAGTTCAGTGTTCTGTTATCAGCTTCAGCATAGGTTTGAGCAATTTAACAGCAGGTGGTACTGTTCAATATCTAATCAGACATGTTCTTTTTTCCCCCACCAGATGTCAAGAAACACATTTACACTAATGCCAAAAAGCAAATGCTTATTTCTCTTGCTCCTCCAGTTTTAACTCTTCACTTAAAGCGATTTCAGCAGGTATAATTAACTTTTTAAAATCTTACATTGTTTGCTTAAGTCCAGTATTCCTGGCTTTATCACTTTCTGATACATGGCATTTGCTAACCACTAAAAAAATCAAACTCAGGAGACTAGGAAATTGGACTGATTTGCTTGTTTGATTACACTGATTTATATAATAACCAGGCTTATAATTCAGCGTTTTACTTTCTGGTATTAATAGGCAGAACCTGCTGCTCTTTATTTTTTGCTTGTTTTGTTTACCTCTTTCTTTCGTTTTCTCCCAGGCTGGGTATAATCTCAAAAAAGTGAACAAGCACATACAATTTCCTGAAGTAATGGATTTGGCGCCTTTTTGCTCAGTTAAATGCAAGGTAAGCAAAAGGAAAAACTCCATATTTTATGAATGAAATGAAAGGGTATCAGATAAAGTCATCTAGGGAAAACAGTCAAACTCATTAAAAGAAACTGTCCATTTCCGCATATATTCCAAACACACTTAGTACAAGTTAGAAGCTTCTTCCATAAACAGGCCAACTTTTTTCTCTAGTCCATCTTTCTTTCCTTTGTTTAGGATCTCTCTTGTTTTCAGTGAAAGGAAGGTTGCTTCAGTTATGTTGCAACATTTGACAAACTGGCTGCAATACAATAAAGACCTTCAAAATTGATTTCCCACCTTTTCTATTTCCTGGATTTTTGTATGAAATATTGACATTAGGGAATATAAGTGCCACAGATATGCTTCTGCTAAATCATTTTCAAATAATTTCTTCAGTATGGATGGTGGATTGGATTGAGACAGAAAAAAAGATTTCACATCAGGAAACATCTGCCGTAACCATTCTATGGCAGGAAAGAGTGATAGTCATCTACTGTGTGAAAATAATTGTCTGTAATTTGTATCAGTTAATTCACAGTAACTATTGAGATTTTGTTCCCTTCTGTAAATATGGAGAAATAATTGTAAACCTTCATTATGATGCATTGTGTCTACAGACAATGTGTCTGACCCATCTATATATCTAATAGCCACCATGCCCCCTCTGTGCGGATACTTATTTCCGCATATTGGGAGTACATCGAGGGTAAACAGATTTTCCTGAACACTTGGGGAAGCCTTGGCAAGGCCGTCTGGGCAGCTGACAAGGGGGGAGTCGATGGGCCTGGCAGCTGTAGGGGAGCCTGGGGAGAAAGTATGTGTGTGGAATGAGATCCCCTCTCCCCCCCCCGTATCGCAGACGGGTACTGCTTGTATAGTTGTGAAGGATGAGAGCTGGACAACCAACACCAACTAATTCTTTAATTCATGCGTCAAGGCATGGAAGATGTTTTTGCTTCCCGAGCAAATGATTTTTCCAAAATTAGTGCTCGTATTGTCACCAGAGAATACAAAGGAGGACATGGTCTTTTAATGGTTGTGTCTCACAGTCCACTATTGTTTCCAATTTTTCATTTGGCATGCTATTCAGCTGTATCAATTTTGATTTAATATATTGTATCACAACATGGAATAGATTTTGTGAACCCTGGTTGTTGAATCTGTGGAAACCCTAAGCAGAAAGTGTCATTTAAATCCTGAATTGCCATAGCAACAATGTGGAGGAAGCACTCTTGACAATGGCCTCAACTTTTGTTCCTGAACAGGAAACCATTTCAACTACGTTTGAATCAGAATATATCACTTGTTAATTTTTCACTTGCTATAACTCAGTCTTCTGTTTTTGAATGATAAAGAATTCACTGACCTTTGGGGTATTAAGACAGCTCTGGCCTTTTTTCTTGTGTTTATCACTGTTGACATGTGCTTCCAAATCATGACTTTGTTTGCCACAGCAAAAAACTCTTGCACATAGTGCATTCTGCTTCATTTTCATTTCTGCCAGCACTGAAGCAAGGAAATTTTATTTCAACCTCAGTGCTAAATTTACTCTTTCTCTTTGGGATATCACTGGTCATGAAGAAAAAATAAAGCTGCTTCACTTCCCACCTTGCTGGTTTGGATAGTTCAAAGGGCTTCTCTCCAGCACACGACATTGCTCAGCAGAAGGCAGAAAATCCAATGAAAAGCCTCCCGTGCAAATCCACATTCCAAGGGACAGAGCTGTTTGCCAGAGCTCACTAGAGTAAGCAAGTCCACACAGTCTTGAAGTAATAAACAAGGTATTTGAATTTGAGATCCAAGATGATTAAATCTTAAAGAACACATAAACTCAGTGCATACAGAACAGAAAGCAAAGCCTTCAATTCTCTCACACACAAGCAGAAACTTCTAGTAGGGAACCCAAGCACTGTATCAAGCTTGGTTGCCAGGCAATGTTGCCCAAACTCATTTTATGCTGGGCCTCTAAAATGTTAACTATTTCCAGTCATTACATAGTTAATAAGAGCAACACCAGGAATGTCCAGGATCCCTGCATGTCCTGGCCAGTGGGTGGGGACTCTGTGCCACTGCTATGGGGGAGGGAAGGAGTCAAGGTTATGGAGCAAAACAGCCCACGGAGATAAGTAAATCACAATACAGAACAATGAAATAGGAAGTCCTGTTCAAAAGGCATACTAAGAAGTAATGCTGGTGGCAAAACTGAAGCTTCTTTCCACTGGGAGACTATAGAGCAAAATGGGCTCAACAAAAAAGACATTTTCATAAGTTTTTTAAAAACAGCCCAAGAGGACATGTCCCCTAAAAAGAGGACATCTGGTCACCCTAGGTAGAAGGACCCTGTCCCTCAACTTACTTTTGCTTACAGCTACACCTGAAACTTCACACCCACCCAAAACCTTAACTGTGCAGTGATACTTGGAATTCTCAGTGCAGGATAGAAGGAAAAGCAAAGCTAGCTGTGAGTCCCTGCAAATTCTCTTCCTTCCCACTAATGTGATACCGAAGCAGCAGAAACTCAGCATCTGGAGAGGTTTCAAGAGATTTATGATTTCCATTACTTTCTGCTGTCAGAGGTCATGGGTACAAGCTTCCTCTCCTTCCTTTTGTGACTAGTTTGTAGTGCCTTTCTTTTGCTTTTAGGTAGTTAATTCTTATTCTTCATGCCCTGCTGTATTATGTCAATCTTTGTGCTTTCACCCTAGATTTTCTTTGCCAGCCATTTGTTCCACTAGCTTACTTATTCAGAAAGTTTTCTGTGTATTCCTCTTCTCTCCCTCCGGTCTTGTCCTAAGTTCTATGAGTGGGTGCAAATCAAAGACTAATGACGCTCTCAGTAGAATTCCATTTTCTACTAAGAAAAGCAATGGGGATTTGTATGTTCTATATACACAGCATTTTGGCTGTGGATTAAAAAGACAACTTTCATCTGATGTAGTTTAGGTTTTTGACAAAACACTAGCCATGTTTCGCATCTTCATCTTTGTGCTGCTTTAAGCAAAGTATTAAGCCTCCTCTAACTTAGTAGGAATACACTGTCATTTCCATGGACTGTGTGCTGGAAGTAGTCTGGCTGTGTTGAGACAAGATAATGCAGGTAGTACAGAAGAACTAAAATGTTAGGTTGAACTATGTTTATTGAAAACAGATAAAGCTACTAAAAGTATAATTGTATTTTCACAGAATGTTGTAGAAGGGAGAGTATTATACTCTTTATATGGTGTTGTTGAACACAGTGGTACTATGAGATCTGGCCACTACGTTGCCTATGTGAAGACAAGAGCTGCCAACAACCAACTTTCTGATCTTGTGCTCCATGGCAAGACTCAACAAAGTAAGTAGGATGTAGTAACACAGAATGTTAAATGAAAAAAATCTCTGCAAGACAATGTAATAGTAGAAATGTTTAAGACATTTTTGTTGTTTTGCAGCTTCGGGAATGGAATCCTCCAAAGGACAGTGGTTTCACATTAGCGATACCCATGTGCAAGCTGTACCAGAGTCAAAAGTGCTCAGTGCCCAAGCATATCTCCTATTCTATGAGCGACTACTGTAAAGGAGCTACTTGATCCCTTTTCAGCAGACTAAATTACATGAAGCCCAGTGAAGTTGTTTCAAAACTATAATCATGTTCAATCTGTTAAATATAGTTTACAGCTGTTATCAGTTGCCTGTATTTCAACCGAGCAAGTTTACCCTTCATGCTTTTAAATAAAAATGCTTCAATAAAACCAATCTTGTTTCTTTTTCATAATAGCCAAATGACTTACTGTGACACTTTAAGCTATAACAAAGGGCAGAAGTGGCCATTCTTCCTGTAGCTTATATTTTGGTCCACAGATGAAAACCTTATGTAGAGAACAATATGAGTTAGTTTTTTTTTTAATCTGGTGTAATGGAGTTCAAGGAGACATGAGATTTAGAATGCTTATTTAGCAACATTGTTTGTTTTTGGGGTGTTAAAGACTAAACTAAATTGAAGTATTGAAGGTAGAGCATTTCTAGCTCTAAACACACAAGACCCTGGAGAACCAGTAGTCATTGATAGATCAATAGTCTCTTCATGTATTGGGTTTTAACAGCTGGCATTTTAGCACATACAACTGCTAAACGTGTGTAATTTCTAACAGGGATAGTTTGCTAGATCCACCTTTCCTGTGAATAATTTACAATGTACAATTATCTGAGGGCAAGACTTCTGTTTACTGAAAATACATCTTAAACATAGCCAAGACTTGCATGATTTTTTCAAAAATTGCTGTCAAGTCACAACTGACTCATGGGGGTTTAGCGTTCTAGAAATATTCAGGGCTAGCACCTTGACTATGATCTAACAGTATGCCACTTCCTCTTCATTATATTACATATTTATTACCCTTGGTTTTAGCTGTTTCATAAGTGAGATACAAAAGCATCAGGAGGTATTTTTGGACCTTGAATGGACAAGGAGAACAGACATTTCCCTCCCCCCCCCCCCCAGACACTTAAGCTACCAAGGGAAAAATGTTTATGCTTTTAGAAACCACCTTAAGGCTTCAAAAATGCAAACATTTCAGCTCAAAACGCAAGCTTAGATCTAAAAATACCCTGGCACAAGCCTCAAGACATTTTACCATAGATGGGGGAGGGAACAGAACTCCATTTAAAGCAAAGACCATGTTTAGCTTATACATACTGGGAGTGGGGTGGATCCAACCATCCTCCAATAGAAAAGTAGGACTGATCTACTAGATATAAAGTCCATTTGAAATAATTGGCTTATACATAGAAATAATTTATACATACACACACACACACACATATATATATATATGCAAGTTTTGTAATATTTTTATTACAATTAGAAAGATATATCAGAGCAGGTGGAAACATTTTATTGAATTAGTGGTACAAGACAGGCATCTAATAATCTCATAATTTAGGTGACCAACACTAATACACAATCTGTTTAGGAACACTTTAGTCATTTTGGTCGTCATCCAAATCTTTCTTCCCTGATGGAGGCTTGGGCCCACCAGCTGGCTTTGCCATGATTATCTAGAAGAAAAAGGAACTGTTAGACTTTTCTGATTTCTTATGTAGCACAAGATACATCTGAATGAAAGAGGCATGGCAGAATTGCATTTTATTATTCAATATGTACGTCATGTACATGCCAAGCACCCTAATTAATGCATACTTTATTCTATTGGAATGAAATCTGTAGGTTTTAGTTCTGACTGAAAAGTTATATGTCCCTATTTGCACTCTTATAATAAAACCTTGCCAATGTTCCATGTTTCTCTCAAGCCAAGTATTATTATTATTTTATTAACTCAATTTATACCCTAACCTATCCCACAAGTGGGTTCAGGGTGGCTTACAACATGTAGTCATGTAGTTTACAACATACAACAATAAAACAGTAAAAGCAATAAAACAGTTGCCGGTACGATAGACAATATCATCAAACCCCGTGCCTCATCAGGTGAATATATAGGTGCTCCATTATCCAATAATATTATTTGACAGCAGGCACTGAGGAGGGGCCATAAACAGGGGAGGCCAGAATGGTTGAACATCCGCCGCCTCAATCAAAAGCCTGGTGGAATAGCTCCATTTTACAGGCCCTGGGGAACTATAATAGGTCCTGCAGGGCCCTGATCTCAGGTGAGAGCATGATCCACCACTGTTTCTTTAAAACTAAGCAGAACACAAATACAATGTGATCATCAAGTTATTGATACTTCCTCAAAATTCTGAGAGTTTACATGCAATTTTAATTACGAAAACACTAATAAAGCCAACAGTACTTAGATCACAATTTCATATACAATAGCATCAGCAGTTAAGGCCCATGGCTCAATGTGGTCTCTATTTGGTGTGCCACATGCAAGTTTTGCCACTGGCATATTTGTCAGCAGGATTATTTGGGGAGTTTTCCCAAAGCAGTGCCAGATATTCCAGAAAAGTTCATAGGATACATTATCACCATAAATCTCAATGTTAGCTAGGCCAAAGCATTTAAGACTATATTGCTGCAAAAATTAAATTGGCAAATAATTGCCAAAATACACTTAAACCTTAATATACTATCCTATACACTTTACGTGTAAAAATGTCATCCGATAAGAAGATGGTTCTAAGCATGGATGAAAAAAAAGAGTTGGGTTTTATACTCCTCTTTTCTCTACCCTAAGGAGTCTCAAAGCCGCTTGCCTTCACTTCCTCTCACCACAACAGTCATCTTGTGAGGTAAGTGTTGCTGAGAGTTCTGAGAGAACTGTGACTGGCCCAAGGTCACCCAGCAGGATTCATGTGGAGAAGTGGGGAATCAAACTTGGTTCTTCAGATTACAGTCCACTGCTCTTAATCACTACACCAGCAACTGGTTGCAGCAGTTCACAATATAGTATTGGGATCTTCCAGGGATCTGCATTAGGAGCTATTTAAATCCTTCATAAATTATCAGGAGTCAGCAGTGAAGTGGCCAAATTTGTGGATAACAAATAATTTTATGACGATAGGAAGTGAACTGGAGATTCAGTACTTTTCACAAGAGGTGAATGGGAAGCAAGGCAATTAAAAGTATAAAAGGAGGTTAAAAGCTTAAAATTTTATCCTCCAAATCAAATATTTAAATATATACTTGTAGGATTGAAGAGGGTGGTGACTCACCAGGAAAGTTACTAGGAAAGGCTCATAGTGAATGACTCAATGAAGTTCATGGGCATTAGGTTCAGGACAAACAAAATAGCAGCTCATACAACATATTAACACTGCTGAAGAATAAGATGATAGCCACAGCACAGATGTTTTTAAAAAGAGAGTATGAAAATTCATGGAAGATAAACTTGAAGATTAGTTGCCACGATGACTGAACTGAATTTTCAAATTTGGAATCAGTGTATCTTTAAATGTCAGTTGTTCTGTGACAGAGAAATGTTTTGATTCTGTGCTATTACGGCAAACAAGATGCTAGTCATAAAGCAGGGCTCTTATGTTAGTCCACTGTAGTGAAAAAACCACACCATGTAAAGTGAATTATACACAATCATTTTCAGATTTAAAATCATGTTTTAGAAACATCTAATAGCACCACAAGATGTTGCATCCTTAGCATTTTGAGCAGATTGTTAGAAAGTGACATTTGCCTTGCATGCAAGTGCTCAGTAAGATCTGACCAGAAAATACAAAACAGCCAGGGCAGGTGCAAAGTGATCATGCAAATGCCTGTCATTAACATGGAACTTCAAACTAACTCTTACTCCATATTACTGTTCAGAGTCATCTTTCCAGTTATCCTTGTCCCAGTGTCCTGGTGATGTAGGGGCTTTTGGACCACCTGCTGCTTTTGCCATAATAATCTATAGAAATTTCACAAACATTTCCACGAAGTTTCATTAAGTCATTGTAGATCAACCGTATGAACACTTATTTTTGTGTGTGCAATGGGATAGATCCAACTTCATTTTCTGCTAGTGGAATGACCCAACTGCGACAGCAAAGATGATTATCACCAATTTCCCACTCCAAATGCAGCACTGTGTTTGGAAACTGGATAAACCCGAGTTGAAACCAGGGTGTGGGATGCAACTATTAAATTCTGCCTACATTTACATTATAATTCTGACCCCTTTAGTCTTATTTATCAAATACTTTCAGAATCTGAACTGTCTAACTGGTTAGCTTCCACTGGGGAAAAAAAAAGTCAGCGTTATCAGTTTATCCTTGGATTCACTATTTATGCTTTCCCAAGCGGATGCATTCCATAGGATTAAACACAAAATTTTGGACATGAAATCACAAAATCACTGTAGCACAGCCAACAAAACCTGGCTGTCCCTTGAGCTTGGAGATTCTAGTAAAAGTAGGCCATATGGCTTTCATATGGCCACTCCTTGCAAACCCCACAATGTAGAGCTTTTTCTTTGGCCAGATTTAATGTTATGCCATCTGCAATCCTATACTGAGATTCCATAAGCGGCATTGAAACAATTTGACGTATTCTTTTTTATTGTCCTTTTTATGTAGAAATTCATACTAAATATTTAAACTCTATTTTGGTAAATAAGATAGGCAGGGCTGGCCCGTTATTGTTAAATTTTAGACTGTCGCCTAGGGTGACGGCTCAATGAGGGCACTATTCTGGCTGGCCTTGTCCCCTCCTCGCCCCACACAGGAAGTCCCCCTTGCCGGCTTCTTGCTCCGTCCCCGGCAAGAGACTCCCCTCTTTGCAGCCCCCGACAGAAAGAGAAGGTGGTGGGGGAACAGCCCAGGACGACGGGAAAGTGCTGCTCGCTCTCTGCCGCCCCCGCGGTCTCTTTGGAGTTCCTTTTGCAGCCTGGCACAGGCTTCCTCCCCTCAAGCGATCCCCCCCCCCCCCCGCATGCCGTTGCAGCTTGCCCCCTTGTCCCACCTGCTGCAGCTCCTGCCCCCGTCCCGTATGGGAGCGCGCCAGAATGTATCCTCGTCTAGTGGGCAGAAAAACCTGGGGCCATCAGTGAAGATAGGGCTCTCTGACCCCATTAAGATTCATTTTATCTTGAATGATTCCTCTCTGGATATAACTCAGACGATGGCTATATATTTACAGTGCATTATAAAGTTAGCAGGACAGTTCCATTTTGCAAGTCAAGATCTATTTGCAATACTTTGGATCTGTCTCATTATCCTTTGAAAATACTGACCTGCAGTCCCCAGCAGAAAATTCTATAGGCTAAAATGACATTAAAGTCAGCCCTAAACAGCAGAACATCCCAAAACAGCTGAATTGTGGGAAGTGTGTGTTTCTGCAATAAAAGCCTATCAACACCTTATTAACTTGAATACAAAACCTGAAACACTGGAAACTTATTGTGTCAACTCACCTGATCAACTCTTAAGACAGTGACTGCAGCATGTGTAGCCAGCTTAATACCCCAATGTTTGCCAAGGTATGTGTCTAACACACCAGCTTCCAACATGTCTTTCCCAGCTGCAGCTTCAGCCTGTCAAATGAACACAGAAAACATTATTCATATCTGAAGAATGTCATAACTCCCACCTTCCCCATCATGCTGCCATGACTGTTCGGCCTCCATTTTTGTGGCTCCAGTCTCTACCCATCTTTGGTCTGTGTCTAAGCCCCCCATTCTTCACCTGTATTTGTCTATACAGCTTTTCACCAAAAGAATGAGGTGAGCTGCAGACAGAAGGTATGTGCAACAGAATGACAGATTAGATTGCCTAGGAGAAAGGATCGGAGCAGATCACATTTGAAGGACTGAATTTAGAACATGAGGTGTAAAGGCTAGCTTGTTTGGCCATGAAGAAATGAAGCCATGGGACAAATAGCAAGCCCAGAGAGATGACTTGATTTAGTAGTCAGCCCCATGTCTGTTACTCTGAAATGTTTCAACCCCACCCAATCAAAGTTCAATACCCTGCTGTCAGATCTACCCTAACAGAAAGGATCTCCAAAGTTCTCAGCCTGTAACCAAAGGAGACTATTCCTGTCAAGTAACCACTTTCTTGTTCAGACCCTCATTTCAACAGCATTCCATTTAAAATGCTTCCTGAATACACCTCCTGTACACAACAAACCCCTTCCCTCCTCTTTAGTTAATCCGGATGCTTACTTCAGGCATCTCTACTCTCTCCAACTCCATGAAAATCAATTTTTTGTCACTATTCTCAACCCTAATAACAAGAGCTGCCCTTCACATCCTGGAACTCCTGCTCAGTTCAGCTTTAGCTGTATATCCTGGATCCTGACTTGCTTGTCATTCGCTATCCTCCTTCACAAGCTCTTCCTTCTAGATTTTCTTGGGAGCACTACTTGAACTGCTACATGGATTTCCACTTGTCAAGTGACCCCTCCTAAAACTCTTTTAACATTCAGGCTGGTGTAGACCTGAGGCCTAGTTGGACCACATGCCCGCACAAGACGACAGCCCCACTCAGAAAAAATAAGCCAGTTTCTCCCCTCTATCCTCCTCTCTCCCTTCTCCAACACACTATTCTTTCATACACACTATATAATAAAGCCGATCTGGGATGGCCACATTTGATGCGCTCACTCAGCTTTTGGCTGCACGCACTGTCACTCAGACCAGGGATCCTAGCCACTGGCCACGGTGTCTGACGCCCGCCCACAGACATGGCGCCGGCACCAAGGTGCCTCATCATTCGTGGATGCCGTGCTGTAGCCCCCCCCACCCCGCCCACAGAATCAGCGCCTAGCCTCAGGAGGGGCTGGGAGGTGACAGACGGGACACGTGCTCCAGTGGCAGCCGAAAGGGGCAGCCGCAGATGCCTGGAGGTCGCCGGGTGGCTGGCAAGCAGACGGCAGGACACCGGAGGTGGCCGGACACTAGACCTGAGCCCGCTCCTGCTGCCGCCTGCAGGTCCCCGGGTGAGCAGCAAGCGGGGAACCGCCGGCCAGTGCAGGCGGCCATACACGGGGCCTGCACAGGCTCCGGCCGGTGCTGCAACTGAGGCCCGCAGGTACCCAGGTGGGCAGCGGGGGAACCTCCAGCAGGCACAGTTGGCCGGATGCAGACCCTGCGCCTGCTCTGCCAACCAAGCCCGCACGATGCCGGACTGTTGCTAGAGCCCGTTGTATTGATGTACAACAGGTCTTGCTCCTAGTTAATAAATATTGTGAAAAAGTTGGGACTGGCCAAGGTAGTTCGGGGCTCCTTAATTTGTACTGCAACGTCCTTGAGAATTACTTCAACAAACATGTTTAGTTTACACATGATAACAAATCTTTATATCAAGCCGTTCTAATTCTGATAAAGGCATCAACAAAGGAGATCAAACTGAACCTTTTGAGTTGTCTGAACAATGACTCCTCACTGCTCATCAAAAAATTTAATTTCCGTGTGAGTTCATTAAACACATTTTTGGAATATAATCAGAGTCTGGCTGAGATCTAACAGCTTTTTGTATGAATATGCTATATACGAAATTATACAGCACATTTGTACAAAATGTTGCAAGATGTCAATAATAAGCATATTCAGATATTCCAGCAAGCCAATATTAAGCCAGATATGCGTAAACTCACACTGCAGCTGTGCTCATACTCCTCACACATTCTTTTCTGCATAGAAAATCCCAGCCAACAGCTAATTCTGATGACCCTCATTTAATTTGTATGCCCCCTCCCCCAAAAAACTTTGAATGAACCTGCACTCATCTATCATGGGTAACCAGAATTAGTTTCTTAACAGGATTCTCGTTTTACCTACAAGACTCTCATGCCGTAGAAGATATTCTGTATTCAAGTTTGTTTAAACAATGTTCAAGGCAGTTTACAGATGAAAAACTGCATCACACAATTAGACACACACCTACCCTACATGAAATAAATTCTATTTTAAAGTCACAAAATATCTGCTGTACATCAATAAAACGTCAAGATCAGGTAAAAGCAAGAATTTTTTGGTCTACAGTCTGAAGTTATAAAGAACTGTCCCAATGGTTCTCCCTGGTGAGGGTCTTTCACATGCTTGCCTACAGAAACATGTTCTCCTGGCTACTGCAGACAATTAACTTCTTACCTCAATATCAAACCCAACATTTTTGTTGCCTTCTTGATGTACTGCATACAGTTTGGAAATGAGTTCATTAGCCTTAACTCCAGAATTTTCTGCCAGGGCACGGGGTACTACTTCAAATGCCTCAGCAAATTTCTTGATAGCATACTGATCAAGTCCAGGACAAGTCTAAAGGCAAAACAGATTATTTTTCAAAAAACCCAAGAAGTGCAACAGATAGCTATATTTAATGTCAGTCTGCAACTTACCTCTCCATATGAAGTTATCTGCTTAGCCAACTCAATCTCTGCTGCACCACCACCTGGAACAAGGCGCTTATCCTGCAAAACAGTGAAAGTAACCACAAAAATACTTGGAAGGCAGGAATTTTTGTCATCATGTATAAAGGCTTCAGAGTTTAGGTTTCCACAGTTTACCAAATAAGCTGTATCTTGGTACAACAGTACAGTCACATTAGCAATCCAGCAAATGTAGATAGTTGCATTTTATCAGTATGTCATTCCTTACTCACCCGAGTGAGTACTTTGAATGTATTGACACCATCATCAACTGCTCTTTCTACATCATCCATGAGATTGTCTGTAGAACCACGAACTAGTATAGTAGAAATGGCACCATCTTCTTTTTCTGTTAAGAAACTGACTCTTATGAAACCTAAATGCAGAACTTAAGTATCTCTCTATATAATAATTATCTGCTGGTGGTGGCACGTTCCAGAACATTCCACACGCCACCCCAGCCTTTGGTCCCCTGGCATGTCAATCAGCTGTCCCTATCCACTGGCTGTGAATACTCTCATGCCATTGGCTGGGTCTGCTCCTCTTCCCCGCCCACTCCTTCAGCCTCTGTGCCCTGTCAGAATTTCTGCCAGACTGGCTTTCTCTCTTGACGAAGACGCTTCCCCTGGTTCCCTCCTGTGGGGGGATTAACTGTTACCTCAGTGGCTGTTGGTAGGTGAAACAAAATGGCAGTTACCAGTTATAAGGTGGCTGCTGTCTGCAGTTTGTTTAAAATGTTCCCCCATAAGGTTCAACTACCTCAGTAGCTGTTAGTAGGTGAAACGAAATGGCAGTTACCTGTGTTTATAAGAGCGGCTTCAGAGCATGGCAGAGGCTGCAGGTGGGGGGGGGGGGGTGGAAAGCTGAACAGTGAGGGGGAAATTAAGGTAAGTTGATGCTTGGCTGGGAAGGAGATGGGGTTGCCAACTCCAGGTGAGGAATTCCTGGAGATTTGAGGTGTGGAGCCTGGAGAGGGTGAGGTTTGAGAAGAGGTGGGGCCTCAGACAGGTACAATGCCAAGGTACAAGGTAAGCGAACAGCTGAGTTGTAAACTGGAGCCCATTTAGCCACATTAGGCAACCAAGCTTGGTTCAAACAAAGGAAGAAAACCCTTCACAGGCCTTTGTGAAGAACTCATTGGGGCCAGTCCTGACTAGGGTTGCCAGCTCCAGGTAGGGAGAGTCCTGAAGATTTTCCGGTAGAGTCTATGGAAGCCAGGGTTTGGGGAGGGGAGAGGCCTCAGCTGAACAGAATGCCATACAGTCTACCTTCCAAAGCAGTTATTTTCTCTGGGCAGGAGAGATCTGTTGTCTGGAGTTCAGTTGTGATCCCTGGCGACCTTCAGGCTCTTCCTGGAGGTTGGGTACCCTAGGTGTGGCAAGCAGTGCTTCAGAGCAGGGTCTGCTAGATCCAGGCTCTTGCTGTTGAAGCTGAGTGGGTGATTTTGAACCAGTCACAGATTTTCAGCCTAACCTATCTCACAGGATTGTTGTGCAAGTCAAAAGGGGGAGAGGAGAGAAAGACCACTTTTCCTCCTGGGAAATTTATTAATTTAAATTTCTATCCCACCCTCCCGGCCAGGGAAACCATTGTTGCCAATCTCCAGGTGAGGGCTGGAGATCACTCAGAATTACAACTGCTCTCCAGACTGCATCGATCAGTTCCCTGGGAGAAAATGGTGGACTCTATGTCCTTATACCCTGCTGAGATGCCCCCCCACTCCATGACAGCCAATGTGACATGGCAGTCAGGGTTTCAGAGCACGGTAGAGGCTGCAGGTAGGGGGGAGAGGTGGAAAGCTGAACCGTGAGGGGGAAATAAAGGTAGGTTGATGCTTGGCTGGGAAGGAGATAGGGTTGCCAACTTCAGGTGGAGAATTCCTGCAGATTTGAGGGGTGGAGCCTGGAAAGAGTGAGGTTGGAGGAGAGGTGGGGCCTCAGACAGGAACAATGCCATAGATTCTGCCCTCCAAATCAGCTATTCCCTCTTGGGGAACCACTGCTGCCAATCTCCAGGTGAGGGCAGGAGATCACTCAGAATTACAACTGCTCTTCAGGTAGCAGAGATCAGTTCCCCTGAAGAAAATAGTGGACTCTGTGTCATTATACCCTGCTGAGGCTGCCACAGGAAACTGACGCTGAGTGCCCAAGGCCTTGACACTCTCCCAGAGCCCCTTCCTAGAGCCTGTTGTATTTCTTTCCACAACGGGCCTTATTCCTAGTATACTATATTCAAAAAATAAAACATAGTACAGAGCTAACTCCAGCATGCATGCTGAGCAGCATGTCACATTATTTTGCTCAGCAGAAAGGGCTAGTTCTCTGCCCAAACAACCAATACAAGCTTCTGAAGTGTGGCAGTGCCACTGAGGATGGTAACACGGAAGGTAATGGACATGGCTTATGCCTGTCACTGCCTCTCAAACCTACACAGACACTAGCTGAATCCAAGGCAAGCCCAAGCCTCTAACAAAAGCAATGAGGCACAGCCTGCTCCCAGTGTTATCTGGTCAAGTACAACCCTGATCTTCTCTCTACCTCTCCCTTTCTTTGTCTGCACAAGCAACCTACTCACTGAAGGACACTGAAGTTATGGGAATCTTGGGCCAAAAAGACTAAACCTCATCATTTAAAAAGACAAAGCGACGTACCATGTTTAAAAACAACTACTTGTGTTTCTCCAACTTCTGACAAATAAACATTATCACAGTGACCCATTTCTTCTTGATTAGGTGGTGTCTGTGAAGGAAAACAATAAAATTTATGTTTATGCCAAGGATGACATCTTCATTGCGTAACTTCTTATTGTTTACATACCAGTCTGGGTAGGGCCGTAGCGCCAACTGTTTTGCACAGTCTCCTGAGATCCCATTTACTATTCAGCCTTTAAAACAAAAAGACACTTTTCAGGAAAGATATCATGGTCATTTGAAAAATTGTATTACTACACTGAAATCAAATGTTCTCTGAGTATTTACTACTAGCCCAGTGCAAATAATCCTTTCCTTATATATAATTCAGGAGTGGAGTGGCACATTCTGAACATTCATATGCTCCTAAATCAGTTGGCTCCATGATGCGTCACTCAGAAACTGTTCCAATCCACTGGCTGCGTTGCCTGAGTCCCGCCCACAGAAGCAGCCGCCGCCAAAACTTTCCTCAGAAGACAACTGCTTCGCTCCAGTGAACACAGCTGCTGTCTTCGCTCTTCTCGCCAGATGACAATTGATTCCCTCAGAGGACGAAACCCCACTGTTTTTAGCCTCAAGGCAGATTTGCTGAGGCAACACTTTCCAGAATGGGAACCCCCCCCCAGGAGGCCAGAGTTTGGGAGGGGAGAGGCCTCAATAGAATGCCAGATACCATCCTCTAAAGCAATTATTTTCTCCAGGGGGAGGGGGAGGATCTGTTTTCTGAAGTTCAGTTGTGATACCAGGTGATACCAGATGACAGAGATCAGTTCCCCTGTAGAAAACGGCTGCTTTGGAGGGTAGACCCTATGGTATTATACCCTGCTGAGTCCTTCCGCCCGCCCCCCCCAATGCTGCCCTCCATAGGATCCACCCCCCAAATCTCCAGGTGTTTCCCTAAGAGGCAACCCTACCTTCCCCTCAGTGCCTGTAGCTAGGCAACCAAGTTTGGTTCTGTCAGTAAAAGGCCCTTTCCACACCTATTTTGGCCTTTGGGAGAAAATTCATTGGTGCCAGTCCTGACTAGGGTAGAGGCCTCAGCTGAACAGAATGCCATAGAGGCCACCCTCCAAAGAACTTATTTTCTCCGGGGGGGGGGGGAGACCTGTTGTCTGGAGTTCAGTTGTGATACCTGGCGATCTTCAGGCTCCACCTGGAGATTGGCTACCATAGGCGTAGCAGTCAGCGCTTCAGAGCAGGGTCTGCTAGACTCAGGTTCTTGCCGAGTGGATGATTTGGGGCCAGACTTTCAGCCTAACCTACCTCACAGGTCTGTTGTGCAAGTCAAAAGGGGGAGAGGAAAATGATGTATGCTGCTTTGGTCCCCATTGCAGAAGACTACTTTTCCTGCTCGGGAATCATTGTTGCCAATCTCCAGGTGAGGGCTGAAGATCACTCAGAATTACAACTGCTCTTCAGATGGCAAAGATCAGTTCCCCTGGAGAAAATAGAGGACTCTGTCCTTATACCCTGCTGGGATGGCCCCCTCATGACAGCCAATGTGACGTGGCAGTCAAGGCTTCAGAGCATGGTAGAGCCTGCAGGTGGAGGGAGAAGATGGAAAGCTGAAGAGGGGAAAATAAAGGTAGGTTGATGCTTGGCTGGAAAGGAGACAGGGCTGCCAACTCCAGGTGGGAACTTCCTGGAGATTTGAGGGATGAAGCCTGGAGAGGGTGAGGTTGAGGAGGGGTGGGGTGGGGCCTCAGACAGGTACAATGCCATAGACTTCACCCTCCAAACCAGCCATTCCCTCCTGGGGAACCTCTGTTGCCAATCTCCAGGTGAGGGATGGAGATCACTCAGAATTACAACTGCTCTTCGGGTAGCAGAGATCAGTTCCTCCGGAGAAAATGGTGGACTGTGTCATTATACCCTACTAAGATCACCACAGCAACTTGACACTGAGTGCCCAAGGCCTTGGCACTCTCCCACAGCCTCTTTCTAGAGCCCGTTGTAATTTTTTCCACAATGGGCCTTATTCACCTGGGTGCTTTCCAGTTTGGTGTAGTGAGAGCCAGTCTGGTGTGGTGGTTAAGTGCATGGACTCTAATCTGGGAGACCCGGGTTTGATTCCCCACTCCTCCACTTGCACCTGCTGGATAACCTTGGGCAAGCCATAGTTCTGATAACAGCTGTCCTTGAAAAAGAACAGTTTCTGTCAGAGCTCTCTCAGCCCCACCCACCTCACAGGGTGTCTGTTGTGGGGAGAGGAAGGGAAAGGAGTTTGTAAACTGCTCTGAGACTCCCTTGGGTAGTGAAGGGCGGGTTATAAATCCAATCTCCTCTTCTTCTTTCCTCTCAGCAAAGGAAGAATGACTGTTTCTTCCCTTGTTTAAATAAGCCCTGTGCAAACAACCTGTCTGCATGTGCTTTACCATGCAAGGAGGAATACTGAGCTCAAGTACATGGTCCCTGCCTCCGCACAACTGCTGAGTTGTCTATCTGGTGCGAATGCTTGGAGGAAGGATCCCTTATGCACACCCCCTCCCCATTATCAGCATTTCTTCCAAGCATTCACACCATGCAGACAACTGGGTGTTTGTGGTGCAGAGGCGAGACAAGCATATTTGTGCCCACTCTCCCTTCCTGCACGGTGAGTAAACGCACCAATGAGTCATTCGTGCAGGACTATAGTGATAAGGAGTTCTCGAAAGGGTTACTGCAATACAATAATATCTAGTAAGCTGACTTTTGTCTTGCACAGTCAGCAAGTTTACAAAGCATCTACCATCGACATTCGCTATTAACATCTGAGATGGGGGCCGGTCCGAACGCTGCCATGCTATGTTATGAAGGGAATTGCAGGATGTCATCTTGGTTTGTTGTTTACCATTACTGCGAGCACTTTAAATAGTAAACTTTTACTGCAAACTGTTATATTGTTGTTGTTGTTTTAAATTGCTTTTGTTTTATCTGGACTTGGCACTGAGAGCCACATTGTAAGCCGCCCTGAGCCCACTTGTGGGGAGGGCAGGGTAAAAGTGTGATTGAGAAATAAATAAATCCAATATCTTGAAGCAAAAGCATGAACTGATCAGTTAACAGATTTGACAATGCTGTTTAAGAAAACAAATAATTTTCTGGATCTGGTCAAAACCTAACCAATCCAGCCAGCATTCCTTTTTTTTTTTTGGGGGGGGGGGGGGGAGGGACCCAGCGACAGCAAATATTAAATGGTTCCCAGGTGTACTATCGGCCACTTTCTATCCCTGATGTTAGAAGAAAGATGGAATTTTGATCATGGATCAAATTCAATTTATTATATCTGATTTTCAAAAGTACCCTTTCTAAAAATAGGTGGTTTTTATAAGCCTTACCTGACTACCATGAGATTGTATTTGTTAGCATAATGAAGGGCCATGTCCGCTATTTTCCCACCAGAAACCACAATATTTGCACCAGCATCAGCAATAGCTTTGATTTGCAACTCCATTAAGTTCTCTTCTCCTTTACTGAAATTCATCAATTCTTCAGCATTCTTGATCAGCACTGTTCCCTGTAAAACAATACAACCAGAGATGTGAGACAGATTTTCTTAAATTGAGTTTTTTCCCAGGGCTTTATTTTTCCTCTGTAGAATATTCTCCATTTCTACAGATTGTTTCATAAGATTAGGAACAATTAAATTTGGCAAGCATGCCAGTTTTAAAGCTGTAATTAATATTTGCCAGGTATTTGTCCCCCTAGGAACTGTGTCTAAGAATACATATATGTTTTATACATTTGTAAACCAAAAGTGGGAGAGAGGATGGCACCAAATTATATACTTAAAAAAAACTAGTTATGGATTCACCTGATTGGCTGTACAAGTCAAATGAAATCTAAAAGCTAAAATGTGTATTCACAGATATCCCCTCACACAGAAGATACTGTAATTGCCAACGTGATACGAAACAAACAATGCAAACGATGTTATGGAACTGAGGTGCTTAGTGATTTTCATGGAAGAACTATTCTGTTGAAATAGCTGAGCAGCCACGACATAAAATATACAGTACTTTAGTTGTGCTAAAATAAATGTCTTAAACTTAAACCATTTAAAGGCAGTACATTCTCTATTAGCATACATTAAAAATATTGTTCCAGCAAAAATAGTATTCCCATAAAACTCTTAACTTGTTTGAATGTAAACACTTGATCCCAACCCCCAAAATATTTCAGCTCAAGTGACTGCTACTACTGAGACATCAACATGGGGTGCCTTTAAACTTATTTAGTAACTATGTTTAAAAAAATACACTAAATCAGATCACATTCTATTTAGGGCATCAGAAATGTTTCTAATTATAATTTCCCGAAAACTCTGGTCACTAAATGAAATACTATTTTTTACATTCACAGAAACAGCATGCTAGTGATCTATTCAAGATTTTTTAAAAACAAAGCTCTACCCCATTCTCAGCTTCAACATGGTATAATTTCTGTCTTCCCTCTGTACAAATCCTGTTTTAAATAATGCAGGGTGCATCACCAAGCAAAGCAAAAGAACAGGTAACTTCAGAATTGAGCAGTCACTAGAAACAGGTCTATGGTCTAGTGAACTAGGTAATGGACATCTTGTGCACTCACACAATCTCTCATCTGCTACCTTATCATCACTTCTATCTACTCTACTGAGATTTAGTGGAAGATGGGGCAGCTGCTAAGCAGCAAACTGGACAGTTCTCACAATAGAGGGAAGTGAGCAGTGAGGTCCCACAAAGATTGTTTAATTTGTTCATATATGATCTGGATTTGAACATGAACAACACAGTGCCAAGTTTTCAGATAATGTTAAATTATTCAGGACGGTGAAAACCAAGGCAGATTGGGAAGAGCTATAAAAAAAACTTCTCAAAATTGGGTGAGTGGAGAACACTGGGTTAAGTGAAGTTCAATGTAATTAAGTGCAAGGTGATGCACACTTGGACCAAAATACAGAACAGTATAGGTTTATGGGATCTGAACCAACTGAAACTAAAAGGAAAGGAGATCTTGGGGTTTTAAGTGGATAGTTTGATAAAAATGCAACAGGGGTGAAAAAGACAAACCACACTGGGGATTATTAAAAAAAGGATGCGAATGTAGCAGACATTACATGTCGTCTAGACAGTACTAGGGAGGAGCCAGTGGTTGTGGTACAGTACTAGACAGTACCAGACACAGGCTGGTAGACAGTGCTAGGGAGGAGCCAGTGGTTGTGGTACATGTTGGCACCAACAATGTGGGGAAATGTCATGTGGTCCTGGAGGGAAAATTTAGGCTGCTAGGTAGGAGACTAGAGGCCAGGACCTCCAAGGTAGCATTCTCAGAAGTGCTGCTTGTTCCACATGCAGGGCCAGGTGAACAAGCACAAATTAGGAGTCTCAATGTGTGGATGAGATGATGGTGAAGAGAGGAAGGATTTAGGTTTGTTAGGCACTAGGATGCTTTTTCGAATAAGCAAGACCTGTAAAAAAGAGATGGCCTCCACTTGTCCTGAGAAGGAACCAGGCTAAATGGAGAGAAATGCTGGCGCTTAAAATCAAAAAGGTGGCAGAGCACTTTTTAAAATCCTGGGAAAAAGCTGACAGGAGATGAAATATCTCTGGTTCATGATGGCTCATCTCTGAGATGAAGGGGTAGTTGTTACTGTTCTAAAGGGAAACCGATTAGGATTGGAGTTTTGGCCCCACTGGCAGACCTCCTGAGGGCGCCTGGGTATTGGCCACTGTGTGACACAGAGTGTTGGACTGGATGGGCCACTGCCTGATCCAACATGACTTCTCTTGTGTTCATAAGGGACTGTAATAAACAGCCAATATTGTAATACTCCTGTACAGATCTATGATGTGGTTCACCTGGAACACTGTGAACAGTTCTAGTTACCATATCTTTTTAAAAAAAGATATTTCAGGGTTGCAACGAGTGAAGAAAAGGGCAATCAAGATAATTAAGGAATTGGAGCATCTTTCCTATGAGAAAAGGCTAAGAATCTGGAGGGTCTCTTGTTTAGAAAAAACAGCTAAGAGGCACATGATACAGGTTTTATATAGTATTATATTTGGGGTGGAAAGAGAAAATGAGAATTTTTTCTCATTGTCCCATAATATCAGAACTTGGGACCACCCAATGAGTTGGTAGACAATAGATTCAGAAATGACAAAAGAAAATGCTTCTTTACTCAATTAGTACATTGTAGAATTCACTGCCAGTGGATGTAGTAATGGTCACTGACAGGAACCTCCACATTCAGAGGCAGTAAAGTTCTGAATACCAGTGCTAGGCAACCTCTGTGTTGGCTCTCCAGGGCAACTGTTGCTTAGGAACTGTGAAACAGGATGCTGTCTGATCCAGCAGGGCTGTACTTATGTCTGCAATCTGAAGAATTACATGCACTAAATATACAGAAATAAGTAGTTCTAACAAATCAAGAAACCATACAGAAAATTCAGAAAGAGCCAGATTCCTACCATATATAGCATCACCTGTGTAAGCCCCAAAGCAGTAGCTGGATACATTTTTTCTGATCTTCCCAATTTCTCTCCATTTAGTCTTACACAGCATGTACAAAGACGTGGGGTAATGGGTAGCTCTCACTTTGTATAGGGATTCATGGTAGCACTTTTTGTATGCACAACTGTACAATAGCTGTGGTATGTATCTGGGTACCGACTACTGTACACTGAAGTTTCTCCATGGTATCCCACTGGGACCAAATGGAACACAAAAAGAAAGCCCACAGCCTGGCTTATGCTGGGGTTTCCCTATGCAATCTCATACATAAGAGTCATCATTTAGGGGGGAAATAAGCAGCATATATATTAACAAGTCCTTAATTAGAATTAGTTATAAACGTTTATGGTAAACTCCCAAACATACCTTGGTCTCCGTTATCATACCATCAAAGGGACAAGAATATACAGCTATTTTAGCATCTTTGACAGAGGTAACATCACCTTCAGTTTCTTTTTTAAAAACCATGCCGTGTAATACTGTAGAAGCACAAATGCCAGAACCCTAAAGAAAATACAAATTACAATCATTATTAAACTTAGTTAAGTCACAAATTTTAAAACAGCTTTTATGTACAACAGTACATTGTAAACATTGATCTCATCAGAAGAGCTCACACTCAAATGAAATCTGTCATAGTTAAGATCTTTTCTGTTTTTTTCTGTCTAATTTGATATAAGATAAAGAAATGAACAGGAAAGGCCCTTTTAGACACACAGGATTTTATATTAGAGAACATTTTCATGACTTGTTGAGTATTAAATTCAAGTGCCAATTCAGCTTAAAGCATTTCAATCTGAAATGTTGACCAAGTTTAGTAGAAACTAAATTCTGGACCTAAGAGACAATAGCTAAAAATTGCAAACACTATAGTACTACTAATTCAAATCAATATACTACATCACTATATAGATGTCAAAGCCAGAACTTGAGATGAGGGGTGGAAAAATTTTCCACTGCTTTATTGTTCTGTGGAACTGTGTTAATGTGTGCATGTACATTTTATTGATTTGTAAATGGGAAGATAGGGTGGAAGGACAATGGCAAAACATGTATCAATTAAAAACTAAAGTTATGAATTCAACAAATTGGCTGTATGGGTCAAAAATTTTGATCACCAATCTGATTTGCAATTCAAAGATTATCATTTATTGGTTTATATGTCAATTGAAGGTTGCTGCATAAAGCAAGTAACACCGCATAGAGTGAAATTGAGGCTCTCCGGTGATGTCTCTCAAAAATGTTTAATTTTGCTTAAATAGGTGAGCGGACAACCATGTTGTGCACAGTTCTCTGGGAAAGCTAGAATTCATGCATCAATTGTTTTCAGTGCCTTAGGCCTTTCTCCCTTGAATTTAAACTATGTAAAGGACATACATGCTATACTGTATTTGAACTTTTACAATTATTACTCCAATAAAAATAATTTTCACATATAATTCTGAATTTATTTATTCTTGCATAATTCTGGAATTTGTTTATTCTTGAGAGCCAGTTTGGTGTAGTGGTTAGGAGTGTGGCCTCTAATCTGGGAGAACTGGGTTTGATTTCCATTCCTCCACATGCAGCTGCTGGTGTGACCTCAGATCAGTCACAAGTTCTTTCAAAGCTATTCTCTCACGAGCAGTTCTTGAAAGAGCTCCCTCAGCCCCACCGATCTCACAGTGTCTGTTGGGGGGAGGGGAGGGGAAAGGAGATTGTAAACTGCTCTAAGACTCCTTCAGGTAACGATGGGTGAAGCATAAATCCAATCTTTTCTCCTTATGCATAATATT
The DNA here is from genome assembly GCA_029233225.1 of Lepidodactylus listeri. Classification (NCBI taxonomy): domain Eukaryota; kingdom Metazoa; phylum Chordata; class Lepidosauria; order Squamata; family Gekkonidae; genus Lepidodactylus; species Lepidodactylus listeri. The sequence goes on along the minus strand of JARCFY010000001.1, from coordinate 106,428,659 downwards.
TAAACAATGCAATTTTTTCTAAGCAAATGTTTCTATTAGGACCTAAAATTAACACGTAGTACTTTTAAATCTTGTTTACTAAACAGATGCACAAAAATTAGGTGATACTATTTCAGTACACTGGGAAATTTTCCAGAAAATTATTTGTAAAATTTTTGAATTCATATTTTCCCACAGTGAGGGAAACTATCCATGGCCAGTACTGTTCCTTTCCCACAAACTCTGCTCCTACATAATCTCACCTTCTGTGTCTTCAATTTTGTAGTTGTACAGAAAATTTTGCAAAAACTCATAACTCACAGTTTAATTTATTTAGAAATTTATATTCCACTTTTCTCTCCATGGAGACTGAAAGCACCCCAAAAGTTGAGGTAAACTGGCCATCAATATCCTATCCTCTTATTTGGTTTTAATCAAAGCAGATTTTTTTCCCAAACAGTTTTAAAATTCTCAGAACTCCAAAATTATCAAAGTTTGCATCAGTCACATAAAAGATCCCCAAAAGCTGCATCTCTAGATCACACAATACTGAGAAGAAAAATTACTTACTAAGATCTTGCAGACTCGGATGTTATCAACATTGAAATGGCCCGACTCGGGAAAAATAGACACTGTGAGAATTAAACAAAAGCCACAAGATTTATTTTGGGGGTTTTAATGGGTGAATGAAAGCTGGATAAATGAAAATCTTTTACAATTAGTTAAAACTGAGTTTAAAAATATGAAAGAATGGAATTAATGACAATATATCAGTTCATGCTACTCAAAACCAGTTTCATTTGGCCCTCTTAATTTAGGTCCACAATGGAAGATAAAATATGTATAAACAAAACTTATTAACCTTGTTATTTAGAAAGCACTACTTTAAGACCAAGTGACTTGTACCCAAAATGATTAGGTCATTAAAATTCTATTCATCCATGGATTTTATTATAGTTCTACTATGTTATTTTAGACAAAATGCAGAAGAGGTTAGTTAATTTCACACGAGCATAAAAAAAGAAAAGGTCTACATACTCAGCTCCAAAGAAAAAGTGTGTAATGCCCAGAAGCCCTACTCTGTTGTTACTTTTTCTTGCTTGAATATATTTCCAAATAGATATAGCAGCAGAATTTTTATTAGTTTATGCTAAAGCAACTGGTTTTAAAATGAGGGGGAAAATTGTGGGTTTATAGTCTCTATGACCTCTGTTAAAGTAATAATATCCCTGATGTAGGATTCTATGTACAGGGATGTACAGACTGATTAACTCTTTGCCTTTGTTACTGTTCTCTCTTTTACAATAAATTCTAAGTTAAAAAAACAAAAAAACCCAGTTTGGCACTACAGGAACCATGTTGTAATGACCTATGATCTAGTTGCTTCCACTTCAGCACCAGTTTGCAGCTAGATTCAGCAGATGGGACCCAGTGATCATCAGCAGAAGGCACCAATGGTCATGTATCCTCCCAGCAGTCTTTTCTTGCCCCACAGAAGTTTATTCTTAGGGTCACAGAACCCACAGAGAAGGAAGGGAGGATTTGATCCCATACCCCTTTCCCAACACAGCTTTTTGACCTACACTACCAACAACACAAAATTAACTTCCTGAGATCAGAAATGGCTGCTGAGGGGAGGGGAATACAGGAAAAGTCCATGATCCTTGACTCCATGAATTACAGGATCCCATCCAGTGGTATACAATCCTGGTTTGGCAGTAGCACACAAACCTCTATTTAGTAATCTGGATGTAGCAGAAAACTATGCTCTCCCCTACATTGGAAGTAACTGACTGACTGCAAGCACAGAAGTTGAGAACAAAGCACAGGAATACAGAGCTTTTTACACACAATGCCAAGCTATGGTGCCAGGGAAAACTACACCATTACGTTAACAAAAAAGAAACACTGCTGCAAAAGGGCCCCAAATCGACACTGCACCTGCAAGCCTCTTCCTTTTAAATATGAGCTGTGGCCCAAATTGAAACCAGCAGCCCTCAGGTCTGCTGATACCAGCCACCCCAGCAGTGTAGCTGGCCAATGGGAGTGGGGCTGCCAAAAGCTGCTTGAGAGCCACCTGGCTAAGAGCCAATGCTGGGCCCCACTGCCCAGAGTGTTCCTTCACTCAGGCACAAATGGGAGCTAGCCTTAAGCTATACGGCATTATAACAGGTCTACCCAGCAGTCCTAGGAATGATATCATCTCAGTGGTGAAAGCAGCATTCAACATAAATTCAGAAAACAACTTTAACTGCATTTATCGCAAACCCCAAAACTTGATCCACATTAATATGAATACAAAAGCTCAAAGACTTAACAGACAAAAACTTTTTATTATGTTCTATAATATTTGGATATCCCTCAAAATTGCAGCTTTTCTTGGTTATTGCTTAGCACACTAAACATTTGTTTGTGGCTGGACTGACGTGCACAAAATAGAAAAGTATTGAGTCAAAATGCTAATAAAAGTTAAATATTTAGGCAAAAAAAATACTTTTATTATGTTTAACTAAAACGATGTTTACTTACCACATGCCTGTGAAATAAGCTTAGACAGAAACATGTCATTGCCACATTGTTTACTCATTACTGAAGTATGTAGCAAAGATGCCACTTCTTCGGTGTCCCGAAGATTTTTTGCAGAGCAGCACACTAGATCAGGAAGAATCTCTAGTGCTTTTTTACAAGCTTTTTCATAGCCTTCAATGACCTAAATTAAATATATCAGTAAGTCTAATTAATTACAACAAGAAGTTTGGTATTGTTTCAGCAACCACTTCTAACAGTCTGGCTGTGCAAAGAACTTTGTACATGCAAGCATAGTGGAACACAACAAAAACATATTACTGTTCTTCAAAGACACCAAGCATCAGAACAGTTTTTTTTTCTCTTCTGCTTCTTATTGTGCCATCTAAAACTTCTGTTCTACAGATCTAGGGTTCCACAAGACCTGCATAAATTGCAGTGCAGCTTGAGATCTTTATTGCAGATTCCTCCTTATACAAGAGAAACTGCCTTCTTTTTACACATGGGCACCGCACATGTATGAGCTTAAGTGATGTCAAGTCACAGCCAACTTTGACGAGCCTACCAAGGGGCTTTTCAAGACAAGCAAAGGATTTCTATTGCTTTCCTCTCCCATCCAAATGCCAATTCCTGCTTAACTTCCAAGATCTGACAAGACCAAGCTGTATTATGCCGCCCTCCCACAACCAGGGGACTAGACTACCTTTTTAATCAATTCAAGTCCAAACAGCTTGCAAGAGAAATAAACAATGTAAAAAACATGTCTTTGTTCCTTAGCTCATTGCTTGGAGGTGGAGCACCTAAGATATTCTATGGTGTTCCTGTTGCTGTTTCTATGGAGGCTGAAGGGAGCTTAGGGAAAACAACCCATTGGGACAATGTGCTGCAAAGCAGCAATTGTATTTTTTAAAAGTTTATGACAACAGGAAGAATCTGAACTTTATAAAAATCACCAAGGTTACATAATTTTGGAATACTATTCTGAATTACAATAACCCATTGGGAGGGGGATTACCTCTGAAACAGAAAGTCCCATTCTTAGTAGTTCTTCTGCGTGTTCCAAGAGAGCACCAGCAAAAATAAGCACAAAATTTGTTCCATCACCAACTTCTTGCTCTTGCATGTGAGAAGCCATGACAATCATTTTTGCAGCAGGGTGCTGAACCTATTTTAAAAATTATATAAGAACCATTAAATATATATGCAAATATTTACTGAGTCCTAGCATGCCTTACCATACTATTACAGTAACAGTACAATCCTATGCAGACTCACTCCAATCTAAGCCCACTGATATCAATGGGTTTAGACTAGAGTAACAGTGCACAGGCTTACACAGTAAGGGACTCAGATTATACAGTGCTATTGAATGTTTCATGAGACACAAGTTGAGCCACCATGAACATCTGTAGCTACTTCTAGCAAATGCTGATGTAGTACTACCAGCAAGAATCTATTTCAACATGAAATACACTTCTTAAAAGCTTTTCAAGTTGTCTGCACAGCAGCTGAAACTGCTCCCAACCTCCACCTTTTTGGAAAGTTAATATGACAGAACAGGTATAAAGGTTAAAGAGTGTCAGACTAAGATCTAGTAGGCCCAGATTCAAATCCCCACTGTCATGGAAGCTTGCTCAGTGACCTTGGAACAGTCACACTCAGCCTAACCTACCTCACAGGGTTGTTGTGAAGATAAAATGGAAAAGAGGAGAATAATATAAACTGGTTTTGGTCCCCCAATGGGGAGAATTGCAGGAGATATATGAAGTAAATAAAAAGACAAGAAACACAGAACTACCTTTGTTCTAATCTCCTCCCACATCATGCCATCTTATTTTTCCCTCTTCTTGCCCCCACCAATCCGATTCAGACATCCTCATAAGGAAAATTTAATAACCAAGAAAGCATGCCTTGATAAAAAATATATTAACAAAATACTTCAAGGAAGAATTCCCATGTTTAATGTGGTTTATTTTAATACACATTCTAGGTGAAAGACACAAGAACTTACCTCTAACTCTCTTAAGATAGTAGCAGCATCATTAGTAACAAAAAGCTTTTCCAAATGATTGATAACCATTTTGTTCATTCCTAAACAAAATAAATCACAACACTTCAAGTACAGCTACAATCTACAGTATAAACTACATTAACCATACTATTAACCATGCCGTGCATTTGTTGAACAGAAGATGCATGATACTATTTTGCCTTTGTAAAATATGAAGAGTTTCAGAATTGGAACAAGTGGTACATTTCCTGGATTTGTCAATGAAAGAAATAAACCATTATAAGATGTTATGCCTTTACAACGGCTCTTTTAGGTCTAAAGGAAGGTATTAAGTCTATCTTTATAAATACGAGAGAGAACTTACCATTCGGTCCATAAGCTGTACGAGTTGTTTGAGCAAGCTCTTTACAAGCCTGAATGTTTCGAAACACTGCCTCCTCCAATCCTGAGTAATGCTACAAACAGAAAATAAGCATTCAGTATTCTTTGCGAATTTCCAAAATTTTAGATACATGATTTTAGACCAAAAGGTTACTCCAAATGAAAACTGAGTATTTTAAAACTAACAAAAATATAAGGTGCTCATATTTTAGCAATCCAGACTGATTTGTTAATGCATTAATCTATATGCATTACCACTGAGGTTTAAATCTTGAAAACATTTTCCTCCATGTATCACTTCAAGGTGATATCTTAATTTTTTGTTAGGGGAAAAGGATCTTCAACTAATTCTTAAAATTTCCCCATAAAACTCAAGTTTTTTCTCTCCTAGATTTGTTTTTCTTATGGATTCTATAAATTACTGGATTCAAAATTTAGCAAGGTAATACCAAATATTTTCCCTTATATTTAAACAATAATTTCAAAGATAATTAACATTATCTTCTTAGAGCAAATCAAGTAAATTCATCAGCAACCTAGTTCAGTTCTACAATGTATTTGTGAAAGTATTTGTGAAATGTTGTTTCCGATCTTTTCCCAGCATCTTCATACATTGCTAATAGGCTCAAAGGAATATACAGAATATCTCTTTCCCCCTTGAGTTTACAGGAAGGTAAAATTCCAACAGACTATGACTAGAAAACCACTTTACACAGCTTCAAGGGCTGTCCAAAGTCTGAACTCTGAAGAAAGAGAAGCAAGAATTAGAACAATTCCACAGTTTTGGGGGTGATCTTGGTTGCCTCGCTTTAAATGGAGGCCCAAGGTTACCACTGTTGCCAGGTCAGCCTTTTATCATCTCTGGCTGGTCAGGCAACTAGTTTCCTATCTCATCTCCCAGGACTTAGCTACAGTGATTCATGCAATGGTCACTTTTAGACTGGATTACTATAACTCACTCTGTGAGGGGCTGCTCTTGAACCTGATCCAGAAACTGCAGCTAGTGCAGAATACAGTGGCCTGCTTGCTGATGGTGAAATCTGTGTGGGTGTGTATTCGCCAGTGTTACGCCAACTGCATTGGCTGCCAATAGAACACCAGATCGAGTTCAACGTTATGGTAATGACATTTAAAGCCCTATGTAACCAGGGACCAGCATACCTACAGGACCATCTCTCCCCATATATGCCCCGGAGAGCCTTGTGCTCAGCAGATCACCATCTTCTGATAGTCCCTGGCCCCAAAGACGGCCACTTAGCCTCAACCAGGGTCAGGGCTTTCTCTGCTCTGGCCCCAACCTGGTGGAACACACTCGCAGCTGAGATCATGGGCCTGTGGGACTTATTACAGGTCTACAGGGCCTGTAAAACTGAGCTGTTCTGCCAGGGCTTCAGTTGAGGTGGTGGACGTCCACCCCACCCCCATAATCTCCATTACACTATCAGAAGAGCACTTTTGGATTCAACTAATCATGAAAGCCAAAACTTAAAGAAAGACTTCAAATGAAACCAAATTCTATTATGCATGAGAATTTGAAATCGCTCTCAATTTAAAATTATACATATTCTGTATGACCTGAGAATTTCTCTTTGTGTACCATTTTAATGGCAAATAGGAGAGAAAAAGAGGGAAGCAAGGTACCACATGGTAGCAAGAGCAGATGGGTTCACAATAGAAAATCGAGCTTCTTTAATGATGATCATCTTTTTAAAATTTTGCCAGCTATGACAGAAGGTATATAACTCTGCAAAATACAGAACCTTTAGCACTAGATCCACTGCAAGCACTGCCTGTTTCCAATCACCAATGCCATGTTTCCAATCACCAAAGATGCAGGAAGGTCCCCATACTAAAGAAACCAAACTGTTATCAAATTTGATTGCTGAAAAAGGAAATGGAGTAAAAATGTTCTGTCAGCTTACATCCGGTGGAATTCCAGACTAACATTAAACGTGGAGCATGAAAGCACCTGCATCCTTTTCTATTTGTATCTACTAGAGGCAATACGGGGGAGTGGGTTGTATAGCGTGTGCCATTAAGCTACACAATTTTGGAAGAATGCAAAGTACTTATCATGAGCTTTCTAGGACACAGACCAAAAAAAAATCCTGTAAAATGTTCTGAGCTCACAAGCTAGAAGGAGAGGGCTGTGGAGGAGCACCTGTGAAGAGAATGATGTATGCTATATAAACTCCTGTCAGCAGAAGAACGGTCTGGAGATTCGGTGTACACGTGCGACCTTACGCCAGAACAAACTAGAAAACCGGACTAAGTGGCACTGACTTAAAAGGGGGGCTGACCGGTAGCAGCCAAGTCACAACCTTTAGAGAAAGCCCCGCACCGTGTACCTCACATTCAAAGCCGGTTCTTGCTACCAGCGCCTTTTCTGTGCCACAGACGCCAATGGCGAGGGAGGGGATGCCAATCCAGGCGGCTCCACCCGACAATTCATGCGTTACTGGGTGAAATGAAGTATGGGCGAGCCTCCCTTATACCCCGTGGGTGGAAGTCGGCGGGAGAGGGGGCGCTAAACCCACCCCCCACCATGCCGAAAGAAAGAAAGAAAGAAATTAAGAAACCGTTAACTCGTCGCCGTGCCGGCGTCAAACAAACGCGTTTCCAATGGGAGGCCCGGGCCCAGCTAGCCCCACCCCTCGAGAGGCGCATGGAACCGTCTGGATGGAGCTTCCCAGCGCAGCCTTCGCTTCTGGAACCTTCCGCGCCTGGCCTCCTCTCCCTTTCCCCCATCCCCGCGTCCGCTCTCGTCTCTCTCGCTCACCTTCGCTCCGTCCTTCAGCATTTGGGCAAAGCCCGGAGCCTTCGGAACGTGCAGCGCCATCTCCGCTCTTGCTACTCTTCTCTCGGCCCACACGCGCACCGGCACAAAAGGAAGCTGTACGGCTGAACCGACACACGCGCAGGCGCACGGAGGGGAGGGGAGCAAGAAGTGGCCGGAAACCAGGCAGTGGTGAAGGGAAGAAAGGCGAAGACTTCCTCCCTTATCACGACGCATGCGCGGTTAAAGTGTGGCCTCCGGTTTGTCAATAGCTTTGCTGTGTTGCGCCGGATGGCGTAGGACTGTTCGCTCTTCATTCTCCCATTTATATTTTACAATATTGGTTTAACGTCGGTTTGCCCCCATTCTCTTAAGTGTATTCTGTAGGCGGTGGATCATTGGTTTCGGAGTTTCTGTTTGTTGATTTATTCATTGGATTGGGACCCAGGGAAGACGGTGGCCCGTGAGTTCAGGGACACAGCGAGCCCGCCGATTTCCAGTATAGAAGATAGACGATGTTATTATAACCCACAGAAGTTGTAATCCTTTTGCGAAGTCCAAATGCTGTTCTGTATTTTACTATATATGAATTATTACTGTCGAAAATATGGTTAAAATGGTATAAGTTGAAAACCTTGTACCTGCTCAGTAATGAAAAACTTTAAATATATTAATTCCTTAAATTATCCCTGATATTAATCATATTATTAAAAGGTCGGTTTCTGGTCGGATCACCTAAGCACAGTTATGCTGCTCTTACAGAATCCACACTCACCCTCATAACAAGAATTTTTACTTGCAAAGCTCGATGGGTCAGATGATGGCTGGCGGTCTGAGTCAGTTTGGGAGAATCCCCACCCACCACAGTTTTTTTTTGAACCACTCAAATCATATTCTGCAAAGAGGCTGTCATACAGAAAATTATAAAAGAAAAATTTCAAAAATTTCTTAGGTGTAGCAAGCTAATGCTCCAGGTGGGGTGATGGTGTATCTCACAGTCTGATACTCCCAACCACAATTGCTGCATGTTTACTTAGAAGTAAATCCCACTGACATCAAGGCTTACTCTCAAGTAAGTGAGCATAGCATGATGGTCTACAAGAGTTACTTTGAATCTGACTCATGCTGACTGTACAGTAAGTTATGAATACTAATGCAGTAGCACATTATCCTTTCACATTTGCAGCAATTCTCCCAGAATACAGCTGCTCTTGTCCTTCCTCATTCATTACATGGGTTAGATATTGTGCTATTCTGTTTGAATTAGACTTTGAACTGGATGGTTCCAGGCATGCCACTTGTGGCATAATTGCCATCAGTTGTACCAGCAATTATCATGGTGGATCCAGGCAACATTGGTACCTATCCACCATACTTCTGTTTCCTCCATGTTACTCTCCTGATCTTTCCAGGAGCTGTTTTTTAATTTTTTTGGCAATTATTGATATTGTATAATAGAAGTTCAATTCTTGCAGTATGGATTGTCATTGCACTACCGTTCCTCCATATTCTTGGAAGGATGAGTGTTTTGATCTACCTTAGAGATGTTCTGCTTCAGGGGGATGCCGTAAACAAATCTTGTGTTTCAGTTGATCATTTCTGTTCACTGCAGCTTCCTTTCCTGTTATCTCTGGGCAATGCAGCAACAACTGCCACAGTCAGCTTTATAAAAAATGCATTGTTCAACAGTGGAATCAGCTGGACAAACGCTTGTCAGGGATGCTTTAGGCTGATCCTGCATTGAGAGGGTGGGTTGGACTTGATGGCCCCCAAGGAAGGACGTGCAAGTAGTACACAGTGGTGGTAGAGCTTCCGGCAGCCATGGAGGCAGCACTCCTAGCCGTACTCCCTGCCCTGCACTATCATGGAAAGGGCTGCAGGTGGTCAGGTAGCTGGGAGCACAGGCGGTAGGACATCTTTTGAAAAGTTGGGGAGCACAGGCTGGGTGGGGCATTTGGGTGGGTAGGTAGGAAGGCAAGTGCAAGCAGGGTGTTGGAGGGGGCTGTAAATTCTCCGCTCACCCCCCTGTGCCCCCCCAAATTGGATATCTAAATCCACAGCTAGGGGGCAGAGAGATTTTCCTGCACACTTGGGGGACTCCCCAGGTGTGCAGAAAAATCTTAAAACTTAAAAAAAAACTATACGGGGGATATTTAAATCCAGGGCTCATTTCATAGCAGGAGCTCCTCTGCATTTTAGGCCACACACCCCTGATGTAGCCAATCCTCCAAGAGCTTACAGTAGCCCCTGTAAGAAGAGCTCTGTAAGCTCTTGGACGATTGGCTACATTAGGGGTGTGTGGCCTAATATGCAAAGGAGCGCCTGCTACGAAATGAGCCCTGTTTAAATTCCCCCAAAAGTAAAAGAGCATTCCCTATGCATGCACAGAGGACGCTCTGGGAACTCTGTGGCGGCCCGGCGGCTGAGAGCCGCTGAGGCCTCGCCGCCAGTGCCAGGGGGGGGGGGGAGATCGGTGGCCCAGCAGCTGAGAGCCACTGAGGCCTTGCCGCCGGTGGCAGCGGGTGGGGGGGGGATAGCGGCAGCCCGGCAGCTGAAAGCTGCTGAGGCCTTGCTGTTGGTGCCGGGGTGGGGGGGAAGAAGACTTACCTGCAGCTGTTTCCTCCTCCATGTGAAGCTGCAGCCTTTAGGAATACTACCCCCCCCACGAGTATCATGGGTCCCGCTTCTTGTTAATACTAATAAACAGAAAACAAGTTACTATTAAAGAAAGGGAAATGTGCCAGTAATGAGGGGCAGCTTTTGAGGTTCCTGCTGTGAGACAGCAAAAGCTGCAGTGCAGTCTGTAGAGAGAGGAAACCCCTAAGAACACTGTCCTTTTGGGAATTCTCAGGGACTTCCTCTTTCCACATGCTTATCCTGCATTTGTGACTGTACTGACAGTGGTCCAGTTGTAGCCTTTCACCCAGTGATTTCTTGACTGTGCTGCAATAGCACTTGGATAATTTCTAGATTTATTTCCCATTGCAGATCCTCTTTCTCTGAAGCCCACTGTGAGCATCTCCTGAACCTCCCTTCTCTCCAGACAGAACCCATGTCTGCAGTTCAGAAATGTATCTGCCTTCTATCCCCTTCTCTGAATGCAATGGAATCATATGACAATGGAATCATGTGTGTGCCCCTCCATCCAACAGTTCTCCATTTATCTCTGTTCACCGCCAGGTGGCGGTAAACCTAAAACATCTCTTCTACAGCTAACTCTTTCTCAAAGCAAATAGTCACTCCTGGATTTCCTCTACCTCCTTGGAGGTGGAGGTACTTTTAGTAACAGCTGCCTCCATCATGGATCCTTCCAAGGAGAAAAGCAGCTTAAAAGTGCTTAAATAATGAAAATAAATAAATATACAGAACTGAAACATTTCTGCATAGGACAGGTACACTTAGCTGTGAGAATACAAAATCATGATAGCACATCTTGGCAGAGTTTAAATATGCAAAGGAAGTGGAGCACTGACTGTTCAGAGAAAAATAAGTAGGTTTATTAAAGAAGAACAAACTGTTATAGAACATAGAAGAGAGGGAACCTTAACTGTCTAACCTAACTGCTGAAGGAGGAACAACAACAAGAAGGAAGCTCTACTAGGGCAGGAAGTCTCCAGAAGAGCCAATCAGGAGATGGCAAGGACACAATTTGAAATTGTGGGTAGTTCCTAGTTTAGCTATGCTAACTACCAGTCCTTCAGTTGTCCCCCTGTAGGATGAACTTCAGATCTTCATAAGGCTGCACTATAGACCTTGCATATTCCAACAGTGCATACACTGGAATGTCAGCCAACTGTGAAACCATGAAATATGAACCATATGGCTTAGGTGTAGAACATATGGTTTGGAGATGGAAATGATTTGCACTGTAATTGGTATGATGTGTTTAGCTGTTCTCCAACCATGTCAGTTGAAGCGGCAAATTCTCCTTAGGGAGTGACTGAATCCACTCTTAATGATCAGAGCAGAGAGCTAGACTGCATAGTTAATAAATGATATGTCAGTGTTTGTCCCCCCCCCCCCGGTCCTGATACTCCTGTTGTGGTTCCCTGGGAGTGGGAAGTATTTCCCCCCAACAATATGGTATTGGCAACTGTGTATGAAATATTAGCACTTATGACAGCAAGAGATGGGATTTATGGCTTTGTGGACCACCATTTCTTTCCAAAGGGCTTACTGATGACAGAACCCACAAGGAGCAACAATGGAGTAGGCAACAGGAACACAAATGCAGGGCTTAGGAAGACAGAACAGAGGTAAGGGTCCCAAGAAACTGACATAAGGAGGAAGTATGGACCAAGGCGAAGCAAGATGCACAGCTGGTTGGGAAGAGAATTGAAGCCTGTCATTCATCCACCCACCCACTCAGCTACAGCCTATCTTTATGGCAACATTTCAATATATACACCATACAGTAAGTGGGCATATAGGTAGTTCAGTAATACTGATAAATGTTCTAAATCCTAGATGTTACTGATTCATACGCTCAGCATTATCTTTAAGAAGTCTGTCCCTGTTAGCCAGAACATCAGCTTCTTTGTGGGTAGTTGTTTTACAGTTCTTTCTCTAAAGAACTTCTCAGATCTGTTCTCTTGGGGGCAGTATTGGAAAGCAGATCATTCTGAAATCTTTTCCACTCCATATTGTGCCCTACATTAATTCTGTGATGTTACTGAATCTGCTCTATGATGGGGTAGTAAATATAATCACTTCAAAATGTGTTCAAAAAGTTATCATTTTGGTTTTGCATGTATAGTGGTTTTGCATGTATAAAAGAGCACAGTTTGGATGGTCTTTTGTTGACCTAATATTACAAAAAAGCACAATATTCTCAGACCTCCAAACTTTTGCCTTGGGATAACTTCATGTATTTGACTGTACCAATTAACTGTTGCTGGAATTACCTTACTTTTCAAGCAACTTTGTTGATTCCCATTTCTGAGACAGTGTACTACAAATAAAACACATAGTTTAAGGAAACTGCTCTAATAAAGTGGCTTCCTTCCTCTGGTTGGCATGAGCTCTGGACAGGGCCATAGCCAGGAAATTGTTAGTGGGGGGACTGGGGAAAGTGGCAGGGGGGCCCTAAAGCCCCCCACATGTGCACTGACATTACAAAAAGCACGCTGACGTCACAAAAATAAAATAAAATAAAATACGCTGCTGCTGGCGGTGGCACTGAGATGCACACACACACATACACACACACACCCGGACTCCCTCCCTCCCTCCCTCCCTGATGCTGAGCCAAGGCATGGATAGAGGGCGCCTGGCTTGCCTATCTCCTACTGACCGCCACCTCTGTATTCAAACGGCCAGCTCCCAAATGGCCAGCGCCCAAACGGGCTCAGCTGTCAGACAGAAATAAAGTTGCTTTTAAAAGTACAAGGCACACAGATTTAGCGGCCTCCTGCTTCTGCAGAAAGCCTTCGCTGTGTTTGGAGCCCTTGGAATCAGGCTAACAGGAAAAAGCAGGAGCAGGGTGGTGGTGGAGAAAACTGACCCAGGAAATATTAACAGAAGCAATTATCCGGGAAAGGCAGAGCACAAGTGGCTTGGAGGGAAACAGGGGCTGGACAGAAGGCAAGGAAAAAGCCGGTGCCAGCAGCACTGAGTGAAGGAGGGGTTGGGTAGCCGACCCTGCAGTGAAGGTCCATGGGATCAGGGGCATCGAGTTTTAAAAATCCCGGAGGGGGAGGGGACTCTTCTGTGTGTGTGTGTGCTTCGCGTGTGTGCCCGCCGGGACCATGTCCATGCCGCCGCCACCTCCCCCCCCCCCGGCCTGACCACTCCTGCTTCCGTCCCTTCCTCTGTCCGTCCAGGGCATTTGCTTAGCTGGCCCCTGGACGGACAGAGGGACGGAGTGGCCAGGCTGGGGGCGGGGAAAGAGGCGGCAGCGGCCCTAGGAAGGGCCCGGGGAGGCGCGGTGGAGGGCACTCCGTTTTCCCAGAGGGGCTCAGTCCCCCCCAGGAAATTTTGGGGGTGGCTTGAGCCCCCCCCCGTAGTTGACGCCTATGCATGGGATAGTGGTGGTTGTGCCACTACGGAAGGCCATGGCGTCGTCCTGAGCAGCGCTGCTCTCAGGCATGATCTGGTGACTCCGGGGCCCAGCAAGTGACTCCTCCCACCCCCCAACAAGGGAAGTCAGGAGGACTCGGCAGGAAGTCGGGGGGGGCAGGGCCCCAAGGGGCCCCACTGTAGCTAAGGGCCTGACTCTGGATGAATTCTAGAACAACTCATTCCTTTGCAGTAGATAAGGGAATGTCTGCAGTAGCTGCTTAAAAAAAATTCCTTTGCTTACTCTTTATTCTGTATGAAGGCAGGTGGCTTTGAATCTTGCATCTTCTACATGACTTCCTTTTAATGTAGCTGAGTCCAAGAGTGGGCTTTGTTTACCCTTTGCCAATTTATACAAGATATTGTCCTTACAAGGTCCCCATCTCTAATTATAACAGATGAAAAGATGTGTCAGCCAGTTTTTCAAAACGTTCCACAAGAGGGCAAAAATGAATTAACTGGTTTCACAGTCCTTTCACACCTTCCATATTCATCATAGCCTTTCTCATACATTGCTACTTTGGACCCAAGAGTCTTTGAAAAGGCAAGAGTACTTTACACATAGTTCTAATGTTATTTCTCCTGATTTAAAAAAAATGAATTATTTATTTATTTATTTATATTTATTATCCTGCCCTCCCGGTCAAGGCTGCCTCAGGGTGGCTTACATTTGATAAAATTCACACATATATAACATAACACAGTCAAAATAAATATAATATTAAAATTCAATATTAAAACCACAGATAAAAATAATAGAGTGCTAGTCATTGTGGCGTCAACTCTGTTCAGCTTCAGAAGACATAGGAAGATGCTTCATGTCCTAAGTCCATTTCTTCATATGCCCTTCACAAAACAGAATGCAGGCCTTTGGGCATTTGACTCCAAAACTTTCAGAACAAACTTCTTCCATGTGGTACAGACAGGGCTATTTTTGTAGAAAAAGCCCAGCAGGAACTCATTAGCATAATAGGCCACACCCAACATCAGAAATCTATTCGCATATTAGGCCACACCCCTGACAGCACAGCTCCCTCCCAGGATCGGCTTCCCCAGGTCCCCTGGCTTGCAGGGGCACATAGGGAACCCAAGGGGGGAGGCAATTTAAACTGCCTTCCCTCCCTGGATTGGATTGGTTTCCCCAGGCGCCCCACAGCTTGTGAGGCACCTGGGGAACCCGAAACAGGGGGAGGCTGTAGGCGTGGCCAACTCGGAAGCCAGCCGGAACTCTGTTCCTGTGCGTTCTTGCCCAAAAATAGCCCTGGGTACAGATATAATCTTTTCCAAAGACAGAAGAACCAAGCAGGTTGAGATTCTTCTTTTGTTCATACTTGAGTGTACTACATAAATGTTCAAGTTGCATGGTGAATTTTTCTTAGTGAGGTAAAACCAGCTTGGTGGCGGTGATTTTTAGTAAGAAAAAATGTAATAAAGCTGGATCCAGTTTGACCCCAAGGCTTTTAACTAAATCAGCAAGGGGCAGTTAAACTCCATCAGAACTGGGGAGGACAACGTCCTCTAAAACCTCCTCCTTTCTCAACCAGCATTATCTCTGTCTTTTCAGGGTTTCGTTTCAATTTGCTCACTTTGAGCCATAACCACTGTGGCCAGGCAGCAATTCAGCGTCTTTACCGCAACACCAGGAGAGTTGTAGAAGGATATATACAGCTGAGTATCATCAGCATATTGATGTCAACCAACCGCAAAGCTATGAATGATTTGTCCTAAGGGCTTTACATAGAGATTGAAAAACACGGGGGATAGAATTGCGCCCTATGGAGCCTCATCCCCACTTCTCCAGATGTAGCCAGCAGGGTGACCTTGGGTCAGTCACCATTCTCTCAGCCTCTCAGCTCTCTCAGCCCCACCTACCTCACAGGATGTCTATTGTGGGGAGAGGAATGGAATGGGATTATAAACTGCTCCAAGACCCCTTTGGGTAGTGAACAGCAGAGTATAAAACCAGCTCTTCTTCAAAGAAGCTTTTTCTGAAGTCTCCAGGAGTTTCTTCCTGAAGTCCTTCTAGACTTAATTCCTCCAAGTCTCTACTCCTTGCTTTGGGGGGGGGGGGGAGCTTGAACATCCCACTGTCTCTTGCTAAACCTATTAGCATTTCTAAAAAGGTGGCTGAGGTGAGACTGGAAAGCAGTAAAAGAAGATACTGGATTTATACTCCACTCTTCACTTGGAGTCTCTGAGCTGCTTACAGTCACCTTTCCCTTCCCCTCCCCACAACAGACATACTGTGAGGTAGATGGGGCTGAATGAGCTCTTTCAAGAACTGCCCCTGAGAGAACAGCTCTGAAAGAATTTATGACTGACCTAAGATCACACCAGCAGTTGCATGTGTAGGAATGGGGAATCAAAGCCGGTTCTCCTAGATTAGAGTCCATGCACTTAACCACTACACCAAACTGGCTCTGAACTGAACAGACTTCCCCCTTCCTGCATGTTCTCTGTCCAGAGAGAAACCCAGAGTGAAGGTTTTGTTCAGTTCAAACCTCCAAAGAAAAAAGGTATGTCTTCACATACCTATGTTATAACTGACATATCTTCAATATTTTATTATCAAAAAACTTGGCAAGAGTATCACAGTGAATTGTCTGATCCTGAGAAACTAGAAGCTCAGATTTAGGCATCAGCAATTGCGGAGCGACCTTGAACAATTGGGATGAACGTGAACTAGCTGATGCTATAATAGTAGAGAAATAACTTTTCTTTGCTGCCGTCACCCCCACTTCATAGCTCTTACAATGAGCTCTATTACAAGATCTGTCAGATTCAGTAAGAGTTCTCTGCCAATGCCATTCTAGACATCTCCAAGCCCTTTTCAGATCACCCAGCTCCATGGAGGAGAAAGGTCAGTGAGGGACGACTTTGTTGATAAATTCAGGGATCTTCATATTATATATTTCCACTGTAGCATCCACAAAACATGTTTGGAATCCTAAAATCCCCCAAAGCATTCTGGAATTACTGTGTTCATACATTTCTTGAAATGGCTAATGAAGCTTAAGTGATATGTTAAATTACAAAAAAATGTTCCTAATGCTCAACTAGCCAAGCATTCAAGGTATTCAGCATAAAGATCAGGATCAGCTGTATCACCAGCAATGTTACCCACAGATAATGCACTTCCATTTTCTGCAGTCACTGGGAAAACAGATCTGTCCATGTCAAGTAATTTCCTCCATAGGGGTGGGCTGCAACACAGTTTAAATTAGACACTAAAAATTGTTACGAGATGCACAGTTTGCCTCCATTTCCTCTGAATGCTCTCATCCGTATGTCAGAATATTTATAAAAGTTTATTTTTGTAGGCTGACTAATAGCCCCTGCAGACACTGTTTCAGTGAAGTCATACACCTCCCAAATGCTACTCATACGCAAAGACTCTAATGAAGTGAAAGTAGTGCAGTTAAAAAATAGAAGTGGACAGGTGTTTTGTTAGGCAGAAGAGCCTGGCTTGTATTTACAAATTCAAGGCACTGAACACTTCAGGATAAATAAATAAATAAATAAATGTGTCTTAACTCTTAGTGTCAATAGGTTGTAATGTTTCTAATTCAGGAGAGGATAACTTTGAAATGCTTCATGACTAAAACATGATATGATGTATGTCATCCCTACAGATGAGCTTACGTTTCATAATATGATACATGGTCAAAATAATTTTGCTTAGGTACCAAACACTGGATGACTAGAGTACTTTGGCAGTAAAAGGGAGCAGAACACCAGTGCTTGATCCTACAGGAAAAATGAGAAAAATCAGCATTCTGTTATTCTAGGGTTGCTAGCCCAACTTGGAAAATTCCTAGAGATTTGGGGTGGAGCCTGGGGTTGGTGGAGTTTGGGGAGGAGAGGGAGCTCCAGGGGTATAATGTAATAGAGTCCACCAGTCAAAGCTGCCATTTCCTCTGGAGGAACTGATTTTTGTAGTCTGGAGATCAGCTGTAATTCTAGGAGATCTCCAGGACCCATCTGGAGGTTGGCAACCTTAGTTGTAGGTTTTTGTTATAAAGAAATATAGATTCCATTGCAGGAACTTTTTTACAATTGTTCTGTGGAAATTGTTGTAATTCACTAGGCCAAGCCAAATGTGGCACTGAGTGGTGTCTAATTTTGACCCCTCTATCCAAGGGGATTTTGTTATGCAAATACAGAGAATGCAAACCATATGGAAGATCCAAGGCATGGTAGCATCTAATCTGAGAGATCTACTAGTACACTGTGATACATATTTACTCCTTACTAAGCCAGTCTTACCAGGAGCCAATTTACCAAATGGACAGTTTCGCAGTGGGAACTGCACATATTGTAAGTTTACAGGTAATATTAAGAAATTCAAATATCCAGCAGATTGAAAACAACATGTTCAAGCATTTAACCATATGTTGCTCCATACCGGTTGAATTTATCATCATGTTCCCTTGTAATATACAAATGGAGACCCACACAAAACTTGTGGCATCAGCCATCCCATTTCACTGCCTTATGCCCCTCTCTCACCACCCCTTCTGTCATTCGCTCTTTCTCCTACTCCTTCTCTTACTTTATGTCTCATTCTTACTTATGTTCCTCTCTCTCCTCTCTCTCCATCATTCCTACTTGTTTTCTCTTTCTCCCTCTACCATTCCTATAACTTCCTATCTCTCTGTCCCCCCCCCCCCATTATTCTCTTTTTCTGGCCGCACTGGGGGAAGCCATGGCCAGCCAGCCCCACTGAGGAAAGCCACGTGTAGGCCTGCGATACTCATAGAGGACAAAAAATAAAATTATATCACTTTGTGTGTGAATACCCTACATGTTACATTTTTGAAGGATTTTTGAGAAATAATCATCTAACGTTGGGACTTGTTTTGGTCAGCCCCTTTTGGCAGTAGCAGTGCCATGGGCCAGAAATGTCAGTCTCTCTTTTTCCCAGTCCCACCAACTGATAAAGAATGCTCAAGAAGAGGTCAGTTTCCTAGAATAAGAAGGAATTGTACTAAAATACAAGACGTGAAAAAAGGCCTTCATTTTTATTTTATTTTATTTTCATTTTTTACCCTACACCTACACTAAGAAAACTACATACTATCCTACCCTAAGGTATACAGAAAATGCGTTCGTAATGCTAATAATACTAACATCATTAGTTACTGAAAAGCTAAATTATTTCTTGGCATACATTGTTAATTCATTCTTGCTGTTTACAAACAAAAATTTAACGTTAGACCTTTGAACCACATAACAGCAGAGGAAACAATCTAAATAATAATTTTTAAGATTACAAGGCTTGGTGTGTTATTACAGCAAACAAAAAACAGTTATAAAACTATTTCTCCTTTGATTCTCTTCCTTTTTTCTTGTCTTTCTTCTTTCTAGGGGCAGCCGCCCCTTTCTTAGAGTCCGAGTCTTCTCCATCTTCAATTTCTGAGCTTTCAAATCCATACATACTCTCCTGCTCTGCCAGTGAATCGTCTGGTTCAGTCTCTGTTTTCTTCTTGTTGTGCTTTTCCAAAAACAATCTTGCTTGTTTGATGGAGTCAATTTTAAATTTCTTATCTTTGTAGCTGAACATCAGTCCCTCCGGGATATCCCATCTGTAAGAAATAGTCTCTGACTGCAACCATAAAGCCAAACTCCTATAAGCTTTCCTTCTCTTTCTTATTTCAAATGGGATGTCTTTTAAAACTTTGATTTCTTCTTCCTGTATCTTCAGAACAGTTCCGTTCGTGGCTTTTAACACCATGTCCCTGGTTGATCTTTTTGAGAAGCTCACCACAATTTCACCTGGCAGTTTCTTCTTTTTAACATATTCTGGATATGTCCTGTAGGTCATATCCATATCGCTTTGAATTGTCACTGCTTGCCATCCTATCACAGGTGCCAATGCTTCATTTAGTATTTTCTTAAGATTCTCTCCTTTTGACTCTGGAACGTTTTGAAATCTCAAGAAGTAGTTTGATCGGTCCATTTGAAGCTTTAATACATTGTCACTTTGAAGAGATTTTTCTTTTTCAATTTTCTGCAGTCTTGAATCATTTTTTTCAACCGCTGTTTTGACATCCAGGAGGTCCTGTTGGAGCCTTTCCTGTTTTCTATTTGACTCTCTCATTTCAGTTTGCATCGTCTCCAGTTTAGTGTTGATTGAAGCCAGTTGGTCCACTAGGGGCCGCAGTGCCGCCATCAATGCCGCATTCAGCTCAGTTCCACCTTTTGAAGTAGGAAGCGAACTTCTGAGTCTTGGAGAAGCTCTCCCCACCATTTCTTCTCGCAGTCGCCGATTGTTTACAGTTAGATAAGAGATCTCAAAGGGGACATTCTCGATTTGTCACACCGATGCCTTTCGCAAGCTCTTCCTCTGCTCCATGTGATCCAACACTCCAACGCATTTATAACACCTCCAAAACAGCAGCAGGACCGTGGGAAAGTCTCCGAGTAAGTTACGAGGGAGGGGGTGGGGGGATCTGATCCTCCTAGCCCACCCCTTAATGCTTCATATCAAAAGATCAGGAGACTCACGATTCAGCCATTGTGTATCTGGTAGACCCTCACCTCTCCGCTCCGCTCTACATTTTCTGCAGTTTCACGGCAGCGCTTCCAGTAGCCCGAGGGCTTCCTCCAGCAGGCGAACCTCTAGGGGTAAAAAAGAGCCTCAATCCCGTGATCGCCACCGCAGGGAGAGGCTACCTTCAAGTACCCCAGGCAGGGACCCTTTCCTAGGCTCCCTGGGGGTCCAGCACCAGTCTGGAACCCCTTCAACCTGCCGAGAGCGGGTCGCCTCTCCTGCAGTTGCAGAGAGAAGCGCCTGCCATTAAAGCGCCTGAAACCGAAAAACAAGGCCTTCATTTTTTAATTTCATTTAATCACTAAAGGATACTATTATGTATTGAGTCAGGAGACGATTAATCAAATGCAGGCTTTTATTCAAAACATCGTTCAGCTCAAAGACAGCTCTAGCAATAGCAGCACTCAACTTATAGTTTTCCAACAAATAACTATATACAATGTAACTATGAAGACTCAAATTCATTGGACCTAAGCAGGGCTCTGTGATTGGTTCCCTAGATTGGCTTCAGAACCAATGAGAAGTCTTTATTCAGCAGCCAATAAGAATGAGGGGATTGTAATACCAGAACCCCGACAAAGCAATGCATAACTCAGTAAGAAAACATAACAGATACCCTAAACAAGAGCTGCCAGCTCCCAGGTGGTAGCCGGAGATCTCCCACAATTACAACTGATCTCCAGGGGTGTGTTCAGATGGCGTGTTGGAGCCGCTTTAAATCGCCCCACTTCGATGCGGCTTTTTTTTTAACCCGGACAATTGTGATCACACGGAATGTATGTTGGGGGGGGTTGTTTGTTTTTTTCTAAGTTTGCGCATGTGCATAAGCAATCATCTGGAGCTACAACCTTGTGCATGCACAAAAGTAGTACAGCAAATCCTGCCACAGTTGCATAAGCACCGTGATTTCACTGCCCTGACAGAACGCATCCCTTTAAACTTTTTGCCCGAAACTTTAAACTTTTTGCTACTTGGGATCCCAAACTCAAAAGTAGTGGCCATTTAAAAAAAAATTACACGGGGGCAGAGGAGTGCTTATGCACATATCGCCGAGGCAAAAATAAAAATGATGGGCAAAAAGCAGAAGCCAGAGGCTTCCACAGTGGGATTTTTTTTAAAGACTCGGAAATGGTTCGACGACGGTGAAGCAATCACACTGGGGAAAATGCGCCTTCAACCGGAGAGCACAGAAAACATCACCTTGGGACCTGGTATCAAAATACTATGCTTTTCTCTGCAATTTGCTCCAGTAAGCAACGGCTGGGGACAGGAGCCAGCTGCGGCTGTCTGAACGCACACATTTGATTCGTCTTCGAAGTGTGTCGAAGCCGGATCAAACTGCGCATCTGAATGCACCCCAGGTGACAGAGAACTGTTCACCTGGAGAAAATGACCACTTTGGAAGGTGGGCTCTATGGCATTATACCCCATTGTAGTCCCTCCCCTCCCCAAGCCCCACTCTCCTCAGGCTCCACCCACAAAGTTTTCAGATATTTCCCAGCTTGGAGCTGGCAACCCTACCCTAAACATAAATTACAGCCAACTAGTTTTCTATGGTCTTATCAGAGCTGGGGGGATTTTTTTAAAAAACCAAAGTAAGGAAAAAGCTAACTTTGAGAGACTAGTCTGTAGCTTTTCTTTTAACCATATAATGGATGGACTCAGTAAGAGCATAGCCAAATATTGGAATATATTGGATGGAACACCTACATGTGATTTAAAAACATACTGTTTGTTTTAAGAAAAGGAAGAGAAGAAAAGATTGGATTTATACCCCACCCTTCACTCGGAGTTTCAGAGTGGCTTACAATCTCCTTCTTTTCCTCTCCTGACAACAGACACCCTGTGATGTAGTTTGGGCTGAGAGAGCTCTGAGAAAACTGCTCTTGAGAGAACAGTTTTCAGAGAACTTTGACTGACCCAAGGACTTCCAGCAGCTGCGTATGGAGGAGTGGGGAATCAAATCCAGTTATCTAGATAAGAGTCCTCCACTCAACCACTACACCAAACTGAGGGTAGGTTGATAAGATGTGGTGGCCATGAAACTGCAGGAGGTTTGGTAACACTGACAACATGTACCTCCTCAGACTTCAGACCATAGCTCTGCAAAGGTTAAATGAGAACCTAGATTTTTTACAACTGGTGTGACTATAAATCTTACTATGCATTGGTCATCTGTTCCATAGTATTATTAACAATTGGAATGTTTTGAGTTGGGTGCTCTGCAGGTTGGTCACATTCTTAATCTTTTTAATATGGGGAATTTTATTTTAATCTGGAAATCATGACAATCTTGTGTGGCCTGTGATTTTGTAAGTGAAAATAGTTCAGTCTGTATATACGTAGGCCTGATATGTGGAAGAGCCTTAACCATCTCATCTATGTAAGGTCAGAACACTATATGGCTCCTGTAAAATAGTTTTGCCATTCTCAATTCGTACTGAATTCAGCTTTTAATTTTCTGTATATTTTTAATGGGGGGAAATTAAAACTGTTCTTTATATATCATTTTAGATCCCCTAACAAAGCAGTGTGTAAAACACATAGGGATCCCTGAGTGAAACATAATAATAATCCCTTTTCCCACCATCATTTTTTTTCTTCTTTGCTCTCACTCTGCATTTGTGCAGCCATTTTCCCATTTTCTCCTTGAAAATATTATTTATTTATTTAAAACATTTCTATTCCACCTTTTCACCCAAGTAGGGTTGTCAAGGCAGCAAACATCAAAACAGTGAAACAAGATAGTAAAATGTCATTTAAAATGTGTGTATACAATATTTAAACAATTCCATAAAACATATAAACACACACAACAACACAACCAGGGAGGAGGGCCAATATCAATTAGTGAGGGAAAACCAAACCAAACAAAAAAGTCTTCACCCACTGGCAGAAGACAGTTTTTAGCCAAATGCTAGAGCATCCCTCTGCGACGTGCCCGGTGCAATGACATCACCTCTAGGTGACATCATCACACTGGACACATTGGACTTGGTGGGGGTCTTCGGGGCAGGGCTCCCCCCACTGGCCAGCTAGCCGGCAGCGGATTGGGGACCACAAAATCGGGGGAACCTCCACCCCCCTTAGGGGGATGGCAACCCTACAAGCCAGCAGGTGACACAAGGACAAACAAGTACACTTAAACACTAGAGTCCAGGTATGGCTCATGATCCAGTTTCATTAATAGAGGGTGGTCAGGTGAACACAGAGACAGACCATGGAATAAGTGGTTCCATAAAGTCTTGAATGCTTAAGGTACAGGTCCATGGAGGGCAATTAAACAAGATGGCTAAATGGGATCACTATGTTTGAAGCAGTTGCAGGGGAACTCAACAGCAGAGGGAGAATTGTCCTTTAACCATACGCCTGCTGTAGGCCTTCTGGAGCACATGACTCACCTCTGTGGGAAAGAGGATGCTTGTCTACATGGACCCTTGGTGTAATTTAAATGACTCTTCTCATATTTTCACCAGGCCATTTTTGGCGATAACACGCTTGAAACTGGAGAGTTTACATACAACTATCTTTAGGTTTCTGGGCCAGTGTTCACTAGACAATGTGGCACAAGTGACCACTGGAATGCACTACCAAGTGAGGTGGTAGAGGCCAATAGTATAAGTGGGACAAAAAAATAAAGGTTGCTTTCGGGAGCCAAATAGCACATCCTCATACCCTGGATTTTCCTGAACTGCTCTCCGTAATAAATGCTGAGTGACCAATAGAGAATGACATACTCAGCATTGCCCTGTACTTTGCACCTTCTACTGCCCAGAGTCAGATCACTGGTCTGACCTAGTCTCTCTGCCCCTTTGTTGATTGTCACCCATGTCATAAATGGAGCAGTATTTCCGGATGACTGTTCGTCGTGTAAAGTCCTGGAACTTACATTTAAATCTGTTTCAAGTCCTTTCGGTATGTGTTGTCTCTGCGCCCAGGTGGGTGACTTGCAGCCCTTAGCAGTTAATAATTCCTGAAAATAGATTAAAGTTGTCAGTGGAGTGAGGTGGGAGAGACACTAACTATTAAAATTACTTTTTGGAATTTGTGGAAAACCTCATTTAATTCATTGGCAAATGAACATAATGGTCAGTATTTAGCTGCTCAGTTTTGAAGGCTTAAAGATAACTTCAGTTTTCAAATGAGGGGCAGCAATCTTTGTTCATTCCTCCCTCCCACTGCAGTCCATTGAGCCTGGGTCACCCGTCCCTCTGGAACAACATAAATGCAGTGAGAATGGAGGAACTGACAGAAATTTAACTTCCTTCCTAACTTAAGTGCTATTATGTCTTTGCAGTATAATGAGATAAAATGAACACAGCTATATTTTCAGCATGGGAATGTGTTTCCTTCATTCATACAGTAACTGTATCTGTGTTCTATCTATCAAATGTTTGAAAAATTAATAAATGCGGAGGGGGGGTTTCAGTCCAATGTGCATATGGCCAATTTATCACATTATTTTTGTTACATTGACACTGAAGTTGCTTTCAGAATACTTTGATACATTGTGAGATTATCACTTATTCATTTATTTATTTCCCCATTTATACCCTGCCTTTCTGCCCCATGGGGACCCAAAGAAGCTTACATCATTCTTCTCTCATTATGTTGGCTAAAGTTATTTTCAAAGCTTCTCGTTGGTGTGGCCAGTTGTGATCTCATGTATGAACATGTTAGAATCATTTCACCGTGCCAAAACTGAAAGGGAAGTGAACACATGGTGACTTCACCCTCTGCCATTTCTGCTGTGGGCTTTGCACCGAACAACACAGAATTTTGTTATTTATTTCTGTTTTTCCCGGGACTGGGTTGCTTGTTTATCTGTCTGTCTATCTAGCTACATCCTTTCCCACCTACCATGGTTTTTCAAATTAGCTTACAAGAAAACCCTGATACAAACAAAAAAAACCCAGACAAGTAAACAAGCTACACTACATGAGCTTTTCCGGGGGGGGGGGGGGGTTGGTTGGTTCTGGCCCCACATGCTTTTTTGTGCCTTTAGTTTGGATCCCCTCCCCCCATTTCCCCCCAGTTCTTTTGAGACTACTTTTACCAATGCTTTTCTGGAAGCTGATTTTGAGTTGACTTTTTCTTCATGCATAATGTTTC
Source organism: Lepidodactylus listeri (assembly GCA_029233225.1). Lineage (NCBI taxonomy): Eukaryota > Metazoa > Chordata > Lepidosauria > Squamata > Gekkonidae > Lepidodactylus > Lepidodactylus listeri. The sequence goes on along the minus strand of JARCFY010000001.1, from coordinate 106,403,264 downwards.
TGTTGGTTTTCTTCATCCTGCCCACTTCCACCCACGTCCAGCGCATTATCGGATGATTTGATTATTTTGGTCAAAGCACTCTCTCTCTGCCCAACCCTGAAGACAAATGTATTTTTTTTAATAAACAGCACTAAAAATTCAGTATATTGCTGGAGTGTTATAACAATATGTTTAGCAGGATCTCTTACTTTTCAGCTTTCACTTTGTATAAAACATTAAGTCTAGACCCTTACCTCATGGAGATATAGAGAAAAAGGTATATTTTCATGAAGGAAAAGACCAGAGACTTACCTTTTTTTCAGTGAAAGCTGGAAATTCAGAGATCCCAGCCTATTGCTACCACCATGCTCCAGATTTATGTTGATATTTTAGTCCCTTTTAAAAGGGGGGGGGGGTTGCTGTGATACCACCGATGCCACCACTGATTATGACAGCACCCTCTCTTAAATAATCCTCATTATTGAAGGCACATGCAGAAGAAAATTACCTGACTCCACAACTGTGAAAATGCAGAGGGAGGGCAGATGTGTGAAAGAACTGTGCCCAAACCAATTCCAGTGCTTGTGGATTGTCTCCCAAGAAAACCAGGAGTCTGTTGAGTGTATGGAAAAGCCCTTTGTCGTCAAAATGATACCCACCTTGTAGATTCACTGCCAAATGGCCTGCTTGGAAAGAACTGTCTTGCATTTCTTATGGGAAACAGACAGTTTGGGGACCCTCCACACCTTCTCAGGGAGCACATTCCAGAATGTCAGAACCACCATCTTTCTTAACTCTCTCCTCCTGCTTGAAGACAATTTTGTAACTGACTGATATAAAACAGCGTTGGGTAGCTGTAGAGATGTAAAATTTCTAGAAATGTTGATGCAATTGGGGAAAGCATATTTTCCCCAATATTTTTTCCTGGGGTTCTTTTGAGGAAAAAATGAAAAATTAGGGGGAAATTTAAACTCATTCAACAAATATTTTTAATCAAACAAACATATTTTGCTGCTTTAAGAACATAAATTCTTCATTTATAACTAAACATATGAAATTGTGGCAATGGACATTTATTTATAAGATTTAGAAAGCCTTAGTTTTCTTGTAGTGGTTAAGTTTGGTGTAGTGGTTAAGAGTCTAATCTGGGAGAACCGGGTTTGATTCCCCACTCCTCCCCTTGCACCTGCTGGATGACCTTGGGCAAGCCATAGTTCTGGCACAGCTGTTCTCGAAAGACAGCAGTTTCTATCAGAGCTCTCTCAGCCCCACCTACATCACAGGGTGTCTGTTGTGGGAGGGGAAGGGAAAGGGGTTTGTAAGCCGCTCTGAGACTTCCTTGGGTAGTGAAGGGCAGTGTATAAATCCAATCTCTTCTTCTTCTCTTAAGAGTTTAACAAGCAAAATTGTGAATATACCATTGGTGTAGAGATAGACAGAAAACTGCAAATTCCTTAATCTTATGCTTCTTTAGCACATGTATCTTAATTTTTGCCATCACAGGGAGATTTTTAATAGGTGTTATATAATTTGTTCGTAAATTATCTGGATCTGGAGGAGGGGAGTGATCAGTGAAGTGTCCAAGTTGTGTATGATATCATTGGAAGGTGAGAACTAAAGCAAACTGTATAGAACTTCAACAGGTCTCTATAAATGGGTAAGTAGACAGCAGTATGGTGAATGAAGTGTAACCAAAATAAATGTAAAAACATTTGTTGCAAAAGTCCTAACTTTACATATCTACTGATGGGATCTGAACTAATTAATTAAACACCTGCTGGTATGGCTCATTGGCCAGAAGCCAATAGTTCAGCAGGTTGTTTGGATGTGTCCATCTAGATGTATCCATTTGCATGATTACATGATGTTTGCAAAATGTTTTCTCACACAGTTAGACGTTCTATTACCACTACTGTTTGCTATCCATCTGTCATTCCCCTGCATCCAATTCTAAAAGTGCATGTAGTAAAAAAAATAATAATCAGAGATTATTGAGTTAAGACTTACTTAAGTGTCTTAGTGTGCCTTTGGTGGACAGCATGAACCCAGCCAATCCTGTGATCAGTTTTTGCAACCACTTTTTGAATAGAAACTGCTGAATATATAGGCACAATATGTATAGGACAATGCAATCTCGCCAATGCTGGTTGTTTAAGGGATGCATCCAGTTGTGAAGGAGGAAAAAGGGGGTGAATGGATTGTTTGGATCTTTTCCTTTTTTTTTTTTTGTAAATAAATTTTATTATTTTCAAACATTTTAACATATTTTCCTCATACAAACCTTTTTTCCATATTATATCCATTATTTGTTCTATTGTATAATCTTATTATAATCTTATATTGGTGGTTTCCCACCACATCTGAAGCATATCACATTTTCAACTTTAACCAATCTTTAAATACATATATATGTTTTACATTTCTGGTAACGACTTGAATCTCTTTTAAAATAGTTATACATTATATAAATTCTTACTTTCTTATACAATTCTATAAATATCTTCTTTATCCAATTATCATTTATACATTCATATATTTCTATCTCCATTTACTATTATATCCATGTATAGATGTAATTTTTCATATCCCAATATTGTTCAACATATTCTTTCAAATCTTTCCAATCTTCCAAAAAAGTCTCTGAGTACATATTATTCAATTTTCTTGTCCATTTATCCATTTCCGCCATATACAACAATTTTTTCAACCACTCCCACACCTCAGATATTTTTTCATTTTTCCAATTTTGTGCGTACGCCATTCTTGCCGTTGTTATCATATACCATACTAACGTCCTTTTTTTTACATTTATCTCTTCTAGTTTAAGTCCAAGCAATAACATTTCAGGCAATTTCTTAAATGTACATTTCAAAAAAATTTCCATTTCTGTATGTATCATAGACCAATAGGTCTTTGCTTTATCACAAGTCCACCACATATGGTAAAAAGAACCTTCTTTTTTTTTACATTTCCAACATTTATTTGACATATTTTGATTAATATTTGCAATTTTTTTTGGTGTCATATACCATCTGTACATCATTTTAAAACAATTTTCTTTTAAGTTATAACATGTAGAAATACTCATAGCATTTTTCCATAAAAATTCCCAAGATGACATTTCAATATCTTTGTTAAAATTTATTGCCCATTTTACCATTTGTTCCTTCACCATTTCATCTGCATTAAACCATTTTAGCAAGATTTTATACATATAGAGAAAAAAATAACAAAATTGAACAAATTTGGGAGGAGGATGGGAAAAAAATGGTTTGGATCTTTTCCAATCTGGTTTCAGGCCTGGTAGGCAGATTGAAACAGCCTTGGTCACCCTAATGGATTACTTGCACTGCGAGATGGATAGACAGAGGGTGACTCTGTTGGTCCTCTTGGACCTCTCAGTAGTTTTTGATACCATTGATTATGGTGTCTTTCTGGACTGCCTCTCCAGGCTGGGATTGAGAGGCACCATTGTGCAGTGGTTCAAGTCTGACCTGGGTAGTAGGTTTCAGAAAGTGGTGCTGGGGGACTGCTGCTCATCCACTTGGCCTTTGTCCTATGGGGTCCCACAAGGTTCCATCTTGTCTCCTGTTTTCTTTAACATGTGCATGAAATCTCTGGGTGAGATCATCTGGAGATTTGGGCTGGACTGTCACCAATATGCAGATGACATACTCTGATCTGGCTGATCCCAGGAGGCTGTAGAAACCCTGAACCAGAACCTGGAAGCAGCTTTGGAATGAATGAGAGATAATAATGTCAAGCTTAATCCCAACAAGATGAATGTGTTGCTGGTGAGCAGAGGCCTGAGAATTAAAGTTTCACCCATTCTGGACTGGGCTGCACTTGCTTTGAAGGAACAAGTCTGCAGATTGGGGGTGCTCTTGAACACAGGCCTACTGCTGAATAAGCAGGTGACAGCTGTGGCCTGCAGTGCCTTACAGCTTTGACTGATTAGCTAGCAGCAGCCTTTCTTGGGCAGACAAGATCTGACCATTGTGGTGCATCCTTGTAGGGCTGCCAAGCTTCCAGGTGGGACCTAGAGATCTCCTGGAATTACAACTGATTTTAAGATGACAAAGATCAGTTTCCCTGGAGAAAATGGCTTTTTTGGAAGGTGGACTCAATAGGATTATATCCTACTGAGGTCCCTCCCCTCATCCCACCCTTCCCAGGCTCCACCCCCTAATATTCAGGAATTTCCAAGGCAAGAGTTTGCATCCCCTACTGGTTCTATGTAGATTAGAATGCGGGAATGCACTCTACATAGAGCTGCCCTTGAAAATAGTTCGGAAATTCAACTGATGTAGAATGCTGCAGCCAGGATGTTGACTGAAGTGGGTCATAGTGACGATATCACTCCAGTCTTGACTCCAAATTTGTTTCCAAGCACAAATCAAGGTGCTTGTGTTGATCTAAAAGGCCTATATGGCGTCCTAACCTAGATAGCCCAGGCAAGCCTGATCTTATCAGATCTCGGAAGCTAAGCAGGGCCACCCCGGACAAGTATTTGGATGGGAAATCTTCAAAGAATACCAGGGCCAGGAGGCAGGCGATCAAGCCACTTCTCTGAATGTCCTCCATGCCCCAGTAAGAATTGCCAGAGGTTGCCATGACTTCCAGGCACAGGCACAGGCACAGGCATACACACAAAGCCTGAAGGATTACCTACCGTATTTTTTGCTCCATAAGACTCACTTTTTCTCCCAAAAAAAGTGGGAGGGAAAGTGTGTGCGTCTTAAACCCCCCTCACCTTTCCCAAGCCATGGCACCAAGCAGAGCTAGGTGCGTCTTATGGTCAGGTGCGTCTTATGGAGCGAAAAATACAGTATTCCCTTATGAACCTGCCAGACCTCTACAATCATTTTCTGAGGCCCTGCTTGTGGTGTCCCCCACCCTCTGAGATTAGATGGGTGACAATTCAGGAGAGGGCCTTCTTGGTCATGGCACCCAACTCTGGAAGTCTTTCTGTAGATCTAAGGTATGGCTGCATTTGGAATAATACTGGGTTCTGTTCTGGTCACTTCACCTATCACACAGCTGGACAAGGTGCAGAGAAAGACACTTTCTTCACAAGGAAAGGCTTAAGAGTCTGGAGCTACAGCATTTGGGGAGATAGATTCATCCACTGGGGGCAGCAGCCAGGAGATGCTTGGGCCTCTGTGTTCCTGTTGTCGATCTTCTGGGGTATCTAGTTGGCCACTGCAAAACTAGACTGTCCATCAGTTTGATCTGGCAGGACACTTCATACATTCTTATGTTAAGAATTACAAAATCGCATCTAAAAAAACCCTCTAGCTTTTAATTAAATTAACACTGATTATTAATAAAGCACAGTACAATAAGCACACTAGAAAGCAAAATTAAACCTCATAATCAATCAAGAAGCAGATACAATGAGGCACTAACGAATACATCATTTTAGTATTTTTGTCAAGTTGTAAGAATTGATGTCAAGAAAAATGTTGCTATAATTTGAGCATTTCTGTTTGGAAAAGTAAGTCAGAATATACTTATTTAATTGTGATAACATTCACAAAGTATTAATGGTAATTTGTATGGTTTTAAGAAAACACATTTCTCTCCCATGTCAGGATGTGCAATCCCAAAATGTCTGTAAATATACCTTGAGAAACATATTCACAGATTGGTGTCAGTATACAGTGCATCTAAGAATAACTCATTGTTTCTTTTAAAGTTGCAGGTCTGTCATCTCGTTTATTGGACAGTATCATTTTACCAAGCCTGGACTAAAGCAGCAACCGCCCATCCTAGTTGTTAGCTTTGATAACTGCTGCTATCATCTGATAGTTTGCTTGCAGCCGGTTCAAGTTGGCAATGTCACCCCAAGCTGATTGGAGCAGCAGACATTTTTGCTGACTGGAGTCAGGCTCTCTTTTCCAGTTTGCTGGAATAGACACAGACACTGATTGGGTCATGCTGAAAACATTCCAGGCCTATGAAGCAAGTCTGTTTGTATTTTAGGTCTGCCAGGACTAATGAATTAAAAAGCTTGGACTCTCAACAGTTTGCTGCTTTAATAATGCTTCTGATGGAAGGATTTTTTGCCCCACGGAGCATGACTATGCTGTAATCCTGCATTGTTGGAAAAGAAAGGAAGGGAGAGTGGAATTGTGAAGGAAAACGGAAAAGGGTGGTCCTGAGGGACTGAAAAGCCTATGGGAAGTGCAGGTAGCAGCATGTTGCCCTGACAGCTGTTTCAGCTTCTCAGACCTTGTCAGTTTGCTGCTCTGTAGCAGGTGCAGCCTTTTCTTTTATTGAATCTTTACTCCATAAAGGCAACGACAAGCCAAGGCAGTGGCTGGCCCTGGATTATACAAGTGTAGACACTACTAAGTGAGGTAAGGCAACAGGTGTGAAAACTGAACTAACTGATTGAGCTGTAACCACACTTAAGTTGAGTTCTGTTGCAGATTTAAAAAAAAAAAAAAAGGAAACAATAAGGAAATAGTTTCACAGGCAATCTATAACCGAGGACCTGTTTCCTGGGGAATCTTTTTAGACATCTTATGAACAAAGGCTGCCAAGTGCTTCAGCTTTAATACAAAGGGTGGGGAAAGGGGAAGTTTTAAATCCAATCTATTTAATTTTCCTCATTTGGTGATATTTCCATATAAAATGAAATGAATGAAATTTCTATTCTGTCTTCTTTGGATTCTTTTTGCTTGATTTGTTCCTGTGAGAAATTCTGGGGAAATGTGGTAGAGAAACAAAGAATACCATCTAGCACAGAGTGCCTATAAATACAGTTGTCTTCTTGAAAAACCGATTAACCTGTTTTTGGAAGGAATCCTTACTGGATCGGAACAAGATAGTGGTTTTAAAAGGGATTTTTTTAGCCATTCCAAAATTATCCTTTAGAAACTGCACTTCATTAGTAGTTTGATTACCTTTCAAATGCATTTTATGTTAAGTGGAATATGACATTTGAAGAATGAACAATTTAGATCCTGTATAGTTAAAGTAATGTTGATGCTGGCATTTTAAATTCATAATAAGTTTTTTTTTCTATCATTCTCTCTCTCTTAGGTAAAAAATAATACAACAATGACACTGAGGAACTAAATTACAGTTAGAAATGAACAATGCAATCCTGAGCAGAGTTACACCCTTCCAAGTCCATTCAAGTCAATGGTTTAGAAGGGTATAACTGCTTAGAACTCCCTGTAAAATTTGCATTGCCTTAAATGCTTGGGTATCTTTGTTAAAAAAAAATAACAAAACAAAACTTGTATGTTTTATTCGAGTGCTGTTTAATTTTAAAATTATACACGGGGAACATTTGTTATATAGTCTAACAGCTTAGTTAAGCTAAAGGATTTTATTTAAAACTGGTTTATTTGCATTGTTTTGAATACAGTTCAATGCAGTTTTTATAGAAAAGGATAGCAAATTACAGAGTTTAGCAATCTGTCATCTGAATTAACGCTGTTTGAACCCATGTTTGTACAACTAGGCACTACCATGAAAGAAAAGAGATTTTTTCCAGTATGCCTTGTTCTCAGCATTTATCTAGCAACTATATCATGTGAAATGGGTTTAAACATGTGCTGCAGCCAGAGGCTATTGTCTTTTATTTTAGGATGATGCACTAAGGCTGCGTTCTGACTGGGATTTTGTCCTGACACAGTTGCTCTTCCCAAACAGATTAAATGGGCTCGGTCAAACATCCACATCTGTCAGCTGTTCCACAGTTGTATGCATCTTGTCATACAATGAGTTGGAAATAGAGTAAACAACCACCATATAACATGTGGTGCTTTCAGTTCCCCGTGCGCTGGTGGATGTCCGGATGCAGGGCAGCACACAGAGAACAGATTGGTGATCTGAACCCGCCAATCCATTACAGGCGGGTGTTTCGCTCTTCCCTTCTTGTCCATAAGCACCTAGGTGCCCCCTAGCCGTCCAGCACCTCATGGGCACCAAGGCACTCAAGGCAAGTGCAGCCATCCACAGTGGCAGGGACCTCCTCACATTACTAACCCAATGAAATGGTGTGCAGTCCCCATGTGGGGGGGGGGGGCCACACGGCTGATGCCACTGTCGACTCAGGCTCATAACCCTTGCCTGGCTTCCATCCCCAGATAGTCAACTTCCACCCGACTAATGTTCTTAGAGCCACACACCCAAGATGGTGGCCATCAGAGGAGTGTGTGAATAATCCACCATTGCCCCCACATGATATGAAGTCACCTCAAGTTGTGGTGTCTGACTGATATTCTCCATCCTTGATTGGAGCTGAAATATTTAACCCACCCCCAAACCGCCCCAAGCTGCCAGTCTGACTGTAGTCTCATGCAATTTGCAGGTTCAAGAGGACTTAACACTTTGAACAATATGTATGATGAGCCTCAAAGTGATACTCAAGTATAACCACCACTCTTGTTCTCTATTAAAGCACAAGTAATACTATTGCTTGTTTTGAAAGGGGTTGTAATGCGAAGGCAGATTGCTCTCTTTAAGTATTTGAAGGGCTGTCACTTAGAGGAGGGCAGGGAGCTGTTCCTGTTGGCAGCAGAGGAGAGGACTCGCAATAATGGGTTTAAATTAAGGGCGGGAAGATACTGGCTGAATATTAGGGGGGGAAATTTACAGTAAGAGTTGTGCAACAGTGGAATCAGCTGTATAGGGAGGTGGTGAGCTCCCCCTCACTGGCAGTCTTTAAGCAGCGGCTGGACAAACACTCGTCAGGGATACTGTAGGCTGATCCTGCATTGAGCATTGGGTTGGACTAGATGGCCCCTTTCAACTCCAATTCTATGATACTAGTCAAATTCATATCTCATTTCAAAATTAATAAGCTGAGAATAGTGTCATTGATTAATGTTATGTGTTCTAGTTCTCTAGGGTAGCCAACCTCTAGGTTGGGCCTGGAGTTCTTCTGAAATTACAGCTGATATCCACACTACAGAGTTTAGTTTCTGTAAAGGAAAGATTGACTATAGCACTACATCCCCACTGAATTCCCTCCTCCCAAACGGTGCCCTCTCCAGGCACTTCCCCCAAATCTTCAGGAATTCCCCAAACAGGACTTGGCCACCCGTTTTCACCGACACTGTCTTTTTAAAAGTAAGCTTTTTAATGTGATGTTCACAGGATGTTGGTTTGGTTTAGAAGGATTTATTCACTCTATTAAATAATTTTCAAAATTAATAGCTTTGGTGTTCTTATTTTAACATGCCTGCAATAATAGTTATTACATTATTCTAAGTTCCTAGCAGTATTTTTGGTGGCTCTTGATAATTAAGTGTTCTTTGTACATGCTCAGAAGTTCTATCTTTTAAAACGTGTTTATCATTGTTTAGTTATTTTTAACAATTAAGAAAGATGTTAAAAGATATTTGTTAACCATTTTTTTCTTTTATTTTTTGACACATGTATAGATCCCCCTGAGGAAGCTCAATGCAAAATGTGTAGGGGTTATTAACATATTGGAATAAAATTGTCTTCCCACGGCACCATTGTTTGTCATCACCTCTGTGGTCCCCACCCGGTGTCCTGAGTAATAACTGTAAGTAGGTAAATTCCGGGTTCTCCTGAACTCCCTCATATGCATTGCCAAATTCAGATTTTGACTGTGGTATGTGCACAGAAGAGGCTTCAGCTTTCTCTCTCACTTTGTTTTCCTGAACTGAAATTGTTGGGGAAGAGCTACTTGACCCTTTCGGAGGAACCCCACAAGCATACATGTAGGTTTCCCCAGTGGGCCAAATAGTGCCGAAGGACTGCTTCAGGAAAATAATGTTGGATAGGGAAGACTGATGTAGTGTATGCAATGACGCCAGCCATGTGGCCACCACCACGCACATGGCCAGGCTAGTGCTGGAGCTTTGGTCCAGCGAACAATAGCCTGGCTGGATCGTAATTTCTCCCAATAAAATGTAGGGAATTGTAAAAGGGTCCTATAACCTGCAACTGTGGGAAAATAAACCTATCCCACACATTGGGTGAGGTTGGGGGTGCGGCTTGACTGTGTATTTAAACAAGCCTCCCAACCTCCGTTTCCCATGCTCCATCTGAACCTCAAATAAACCATGCTTGCTGATTTCACCAAGAAGCATCTCCGACTCCAGTACTTTTCACTGGTGACAAGGATGGGATCCCGATGAGTGACTTTCCAGCTGACTCTAGCACCGCATTGGGCTCCGCTCCATCACCAATCGGCGCAGCATGGCTTGGCTCCAGCACCACACAGCATTGGCCACCTCTCCAGAGGACAACGCCCATCGCCCCACTGAACCACAAGTCACCATGGCTGATGCTCTGGGACAAATCACCTCTTTCAACCCATCCAAACTCGAGCTCTGGAAAGCCTGGGCTGATCAGCTTGGGTTTTTCTTTGAAGTATGGGCGGTTACAGATGCCGGTAAGTGAAAGGCATGGCTACTGAGCACATGTGGGGTTGACACCCTACACTTGGTACGCAGCCTCATCTCACCCTGCACCCTTACAGAGGCCTCCTATGAGGAAATCCTCCAGGTGCTGAACAATTACTTCACACCCAAACCATCCATGCTAACAATGCGGATGGATTTCTATGGCCACACTCAGAAATTTGGAGAATCTGTAGCCACATTCATGGCCGACCTCCGTCACAAGGTGGTCGGTTGTGAATTCGTGTCGGTAGAGGACAACCTCCTCATGACATTCATCTGGGGAATCCGCAACCCCAAGCTTCGTCAGAAACTGGTTGCTATTTCCGAACCGACCCTGGAAAAGATCTTCCAAATGGCCTGTGCCTTCAAAACGGCGCAGAAGGACCGATCCTCCTTGAGCACTCACTGGACAACAGCTTCATCTGGCTCGGAGGCCTCCAAAGAGGACGAACGACATCCTTCAGGTCTGCCGCCGCACCCTGAGAGCGACGCCCCAACACACCACAGACAGCAGCCACACTGGATTCAGGTCAGCTGCCCTGTCTTCTGCATTGCCCCATTCTGTCACCACAGCCATGTGTGCCAGCTGTGGTGACCCACACAACCGCCGGAACTGTTGGTTCCAGGATGCAGAGTGCCAGTTGTGCAGTAAGAAGGGGTACATTGCCTGAGCCTGCTGTTCCTGGGCCACCTGACACACCCAAGTGGCACACTCCGAGGACATCGACCTGTACTCAACCACATCGTCATTCCAGCAGGTAATGAATTTGCCCCAGAACACCCCCAACAAAATTTTTGTCCCCGTTTCCATTGAGGGGTCCCCCTGCCATATGGAATTGGACACAGGGTCCACATATTCCATAATCTCAGTGGAAACCTTGTGGAGGCTCTGCCTGCGGGGGGGGGGGGGCAGCTGCAAAAGCCAATGGGGCTGAGACTCTGGGATTTCCAGAAAAACCTGGTAGTGATAAAGGAGTTGGGCAAATTCAGGGTCCAGTTCAAGGACTTTGATGGAACACTGGACCTCCTGGTGGTGGAGGGTAGAATCTACTGGGCATTTCCTGGTTCGAGCCCCTGGGACTGGGGGTTACGAGGGTGAACCAGGTCCAAAACACAGACTTCCAGGCAGTCTGTGTGTTGGCCTGACTGCCCTGGTTTTACGTTCAGCAATCGGCACTATAACGGGTTCTTGCCAACTATACCAAGGTCCCACTTCCCCAGAAGTTCTCAGTAAATAGGCATGAAGCAAAGCGGTTTCTATAAATGATGTTTACTATAAAATATTAGGCAGGCATACAAGGAATAATAATAAAACCTACATACATACAAGGTCTAGGGGAAATCAGATAGAAAATAGCACGTTTGCATGAGCAGGAGTATCGTTGAGGGGGAGTCACGTTACCTGGGTTGATAGAGGTTGAGTCTCTTCCACAAGAAGAATGGAGGAGGGATGACTGGAAATTTGGGGAAGTGAGATCTGAACCTGCAGATACATGCTCCAGTCCTGGCTGCGCAAACCAGGGATTAAAGATGGAGGCTAGGTACTGGGTAGAGAAAGCTGGACATGAGAGGTTGGTCAAGGAGGTCGAAGAGGGTAAGGAGAAGCTAACTATTTCTGCTGTGCAAGATCTTTTATCAGGTGGCATTTGGGAGGGCTGCGCTGACCACGTCCCATTGTCACACCCACTAGGTTGTCCGTCCTTTCTAGTCTTTCTATTGGTCAGTGTCATAGCTAGGAGGGGGCAGGAAGGAGTGGGCAATATTGCAACACTAAAATGCTAATCAGGAACTAACACCTGGGCCATCTGGTCAGTCTTCTTGGCGCCTGTCTCTGGTCTCGTGATGGCTTCGGCCAGGTCACTTGATGTACGACGATTAGTTGCCAAGCAACCTAATCTCTTTACTGGAATTGTTGGGGGCAGGTGTGAAAGAGGGCCAGTGTAGGGAGAGAAGGACTCTTTGAAATGGAGTCTTCATCTCCAGAATGGTGGTTCTCATGTGAAGTAGATGTAAGAGCTCTTTGAAATGTATTTCGTGTTCTTCATGAGAGTGTTCTTTGAGATGTATTTTCGTGTTCTTCATGAGAGAGGTTTCTTTGAAATGTATGTCGGTTTCTCATGCAAGTGTGAGCTCTGAAGGAAGTCTCCCGCTGTGGGCTGGAGCCTCTCATGGCTGTAGAGAGTGCTTTCGCCTTGGGCAGAGAACCAACCCCAAAGGTCAAACTTATGTTATCAAACTTCATAAGAGTGTATAAAATGCTTTGCTGGCTTACATGTGATGAATTTCCAGCCATCTTTGACGGAACTCTCGGGGCCTACACAGGTCCTCCAGTATCTCTGGATCTTGACTCAGTCTTGCAGCAAGGCAGCCACCCCTGGCAGTCCACCCCAAAATCGACATGGAACTGGACCAGCTTGTGGCACAAGGGGTCCTGGAACAGGTCTCCCACGCCAGTTGGGAAACTCCCATAGTAACCCCATTTAAACCAAACGGGGACATCCGCATCTGTGCAGATTATAAATGCACAATCAACAAAGTGTCACAAGACCACACTTATCCAGTTCCAGTGGTAAGCCACGTCCTTGCATCATTAGCAGGTGCTAAAATCTTTGGGAAGCTGGACTTGGCCCAGGCCTACCAGCAACTGCCAGTGGACGATGCTACGGCAGAGGCCCAAACCATTGTGACCCACAGGGGGGTGTTCAAGGTTTGGCGCCTCCAGTTCGGGGTCAGCGTAGGTACCGGGGTTTTCCAGGAACTAATGGATTGCTTGCTCAAAGGCATTCCAGGGGTCCAGCCGTTCTTTGGTGACGTTTTAGTCGCTGCTCCCAACGTCGCTTCCTTTGCATCCCACCTCTGCTCTTTGCTGCAAAGGTTCAACGATGTGGGCTGAAGGTCAAGCGAGAGAAATGTTGGCTAGGCGCCTCATCGGTGGAGTTCCTCAGCTTCAAGGGCGATGCACAAGGAATCCACCCTACCCCAGAGAAGGTGCGTGCGATCACAGAAGCCCCGGCACCCTCTTCGTGGGCGGAGCTGCAGTCATTTCTCGGCCTCCTGAATTTCTACCACACATTCCTCCCTCACAGGTCCTCCACAGGATCCTAGACAAAAATGCCAAGTGGGAGTGGGGCCCCAGCCATGCCGCAGCTTTTCAAGCTGTCAAGGACTTACTGGTGTCAAATGCAGTCCTGGCGCATTTTGACGAGTTGCTGCCTGTGGTCCTGACATGCGATGCCTCCCCAAATGGGGTGGGCACTGTCTTGGCCCACTGCCTCCCTGACGGCTGGGAAGTCCCAGTCACAAACTACTCTCGGACGTTGTCCTTGGCCAAGCACAATTACATGCAGATTGATAAGGAGGCCTTGGCTATAGTAGCGGGAGTCAAAAAGCTCCATGACTTCTTGTATGGCCGGTCTTGCACCATTGCAATGGACCACAAGCCCCTGCTGGGCCTCCTGGCTCCCGACCAGCAGATGCCCCAGATGTTATCACCTAGGGTCCTCTGGTGGTCCATATTTCTGGTGGGCTACACATGCTCCCTTGTCCACTGCCTGGGAAAATCGATGGGGCATGCTGATGCCCTCAGCTGCCTGCCGCTACCTTCCTGCAATCCCTATCCAGCGCCAGCACACCATGTCACCCTCCTGGAGGACATAACCAGCTGCCCGGTTCAGGTGAAAGATGTGGTGCGGCACACTGGCTGTGACCATGTCCTGTCACGGGTCTTAAACTGGGTGGGAAGGGGGTGGCCGGACAGTCCAGGGCCCGAGTTTGCTGCCTATGCATGCCGGCAAACTGAATTCTCCTCCCACAAAGGGTGCTTGCTATGGGGATCCAGGGTAGTCATTCCCGATCAGTTCTGGGACCGAGTTCTCACGGCTCTCCATGAAAATCACCCCGGCATTATGCAGATGAAGGCTCTGGCACGCAGTTACGTCTGGTGGCCAAGGTTGGATGCTGCCATAGAGGACCAGATCAAGCAATGCTGGGCATGCCAGGAATCACAACCAGAGCCACCCCAGGCACCCGTCAGATCCTGGGAAACCTCCCACAAGCCTTGGGCCCAGCTCCATCTGGACTTCGCAGGTCCACTCCAGGGGCAGCTGTTCTTCCTGCTTGTAGACAGCTATACTAAATGGTTGGAAGTGGTCCCGGTGTCTGCCACTTCCTTCCAAGTGGTCATCCGAGCCATGTGGCACATTTTCAGCTCCCACAGCATGCCAGACATGCTAGTGACTGATAACGGGTCAGCTTTTACCTGCAGGGAATTCCAGGATTTCATGGAGTATTACGGAATATGACACATGAGGTCCACTCCGTTTCACCCGGTAACAAACGGCCAAGTGGAATGCATGGTCCATACGGCTAAAGAAGCACTGCACCGAATGGACAAGGGAGACTGGTACTACAGGTTAGCTGCCTTCCTCTTTGGCCAACGGACAACGCTGCACACCACGACAGGACGCAGTTTGGCAGAGCTCCTGATGAGACGGCAGCTTATGACATGGTTGGACTGCCTACACCCAGACCGTGCCCCGGAACACAGAATGACACCTGAACTGCAGAAAGCACCACGGGGGTTCTTCCCAGAGGACCCTGTCTATGTCTGCAACTATGCAACTGGCCCTGTTAGCTGAATTGCTTTAATTTATGTTTAGCAATCAGCAAAATACATGGGTTCTTGCCAACTATACCAGGGTCCCACCCCTCCCGGGAGTTCTCAAGGAAAGAGGCACGTGAGGCAGATATCCAATTAAATGTTGTTTAATTAATAATGTGTCTCAAGCATACCAAAAACGTAATCACTCACACACTCACACAGGCCTAAGAAACAAAGACAGAAAGTAGCACGTTTGCATGAGCAGGAGTTCGTTGGTGGGGAAGCAGTGCCTTACCTTAGATGAGTTGTCCGAACGATGGAAGAAGTGGATGGGGAGAAAATAGAAAGGCTATGGGGACATGAGGCTCGAACCTGCGAGACCACGTGGTTCTCCTGGATTGCGATTCCAGAGAGAGAGAGGATTAAAGATGGAGGCAAGGGTTGGGTACAGCAAGCTGGACTGAAGAGGTATTTTAAAGCAGATAGGGGACGATGGCTCAAGAGACCGAATGCCTCTGCGTAAGGTCTTTTATTAGATGGTCTTGGGGCGGGCTGATCAGGCCACATCCCACTAACGCACCTTCTAGGCAGTCCATCCTTCTTGGACCTTTCCATAGGTTAAAGGTGGACAAAAGGAGGAGGGCAAGGGGATGGACAATGTTGCAAGTCTATGATCTCACCAGGAAGTGGACTTTGGACAGGGGTCTGATGACTCACCTGGCCACATCTATTGTTAGTCAATTACTTTGGCCGACTGGGTGATGGCCCAAACATTAGTTGCTAAGCAACTGCGTTAGCATAACTATGCAGGTACGTTGGAGGGGGCAGGGGTTGACCAGCATGCTGAAACAGAGAGAAACCTCTTTGTCTCTGTCTCAGGTGAACTGTCTAGGGTGTCAGCCTCCTGGCATGGGCTGGAGCTGGCTCCTATCATGAAGAAAGCACATGGCCCTTCCATTCCGGGCAGCCCAAAGTTCAGGCTTATGAATATCACAATTCATAAGAGCACTAGCAGTGCCTTGCTGGCCAACAGCCCCACCTAACTGCGCGGCCGAATCATCTGCGCCACTGGACCTCTGTCGTACGAGGTCTTGGGCGAAGATGGACAGCTGTGGAAGTGGCATATTGACCAGCTGAGCCGCCTCCTCCTGCCACCTACCTATGACATGTCCAAAGAGGCTGAGGAAGAGATGACCCCGACCCACCTTGCAGGGAGTCAGCCATCTGAACCACCACTAGTATCGGCAGAGCAACCCTTTGCTCCTGAATCTCCACGGGATGTCGTGCCAGAAGAACACACATCCGAATGTCACACGGAACCAGCTGCAACCCCAACTGTTTCAATCCCCATATCTATGACCTTGTGATGCTTGGAACGAGAGCGCCAGCCACCATCCTACTTAAAAGACTATGCTGAATATATCTGAACTACAGGGGGAGGGGTGCAGTGTATGCAATGGCACTGGCCACATGGCCACCACCACGCACATGGCCAGGCTAGTGCCGGAGCTTCGGTCCGGTGAACGATAGCCTGGCCGGATCATAATTTCCCCCAATAAAATGTACAGGATTGTAAAAGGGTCCTATAACCTGCAACTGCGGGAAAATAAACCTATTCCGCACATTGGGTGAGGTCGGGGGTGCGGCTTGACTGTGTATTTAAACAAGCCTCCCGACCTCCGTTTCCCATGCTCCATCTGAACCTCAAATAAACCATGCTTGCTGATTTCACCAAGAAGCGTCTCCGACTCCAGTACTTTTCAGCTGAAGCCATACACACCACAGTCAAAATCCAAATTGAGTTGGGCAGCACATGGGCATGAATTGAGGACAACCTGCAATTAATATATAATTGTTATATAGGACTCTAGGCAGACAGCCCAGACCCAACGTGTGGGCTGTAATGTGTCAATCAGCTTTACCTAAGGCAATCAATGTGTGGCCCTCAAATCACTTTGTTAAGAGAACCATATTTCTGCAACCTCTTTATAATAAAATATCTCCAGTCTACTTGTGACTAGGAAGAGAGCAAATTAACAGTGCAATCCTAAACAGAGTAACTCTCTTCTAAGCCTGCCAAAATCAACCAGTTAAATCTCATACTGACTACAGAATAGATTAATTGTAATAGATTATTGTGGTTTTCTTACAATTAGACATATTAGATTTAAGCAGTGATGGTATCGTTATAATAGAGTTGTTGTAAATAGCTGGCATTTATGTATGAATCAGAGGCTATGTTCCTAACAGGATTTGGGCACAGACCTCTTTGATGTGGTCCCATTTTCTGGAGCAATGTAGCATATAAACATGCTTGCTGCTTAGTAAATGTTTTTATGATAGGCTCAGATAAGCTGGAACTAAAGGAGAGTAGCTGTACTCATGAAATCTCTGCTAGGTTACAAAACAAGCATATAGTTGAATTCACATGCATAATGCTTACAACAGAGGTATTGACTTGAATGCACTAGGTTTGAGACTGTATTTTTGAAGGATGTGGGACAGCTCACCAAAGATCTATATCAAAGAAACCTACTCATCATACGATGACCTCACCTATTTATTTATTAGAATATTTTTATCCTGCTTTTCCACCTTAATGGGTGCTAAATGTGGTTAGCAACCAGTAAAAATGTAATAAAACTTTAACTGCCAACAACATAAAAACAAAAACAGTCACAATGATACCAAGCCAAAAGACAGAACAGCACACCACTGAAATAATGCCAGAAATCATTAATTGCCACTTGGGTTAAGAGTGTGCTGAAATAAGAGAGCTTAGTATCTGCAGGCATATAAAGATGATGACAACCCCATCCCTAGGGGTACGGCTGTTTTAAGAGTCTAGATAGGTTCATAGGCAGGAACCATCCTAAAGATATCCTGCATGTGAGAATGGACTTTTAGAGATTAATTGCCATAGATTTCCACCTATTCACCCTCATCACCTCAGACAGAGTAGTTTTCACCTGCATCAGTTCAGGCATTTGGTTCTAGTTCTCAAGGGCTCTTATGCAGGGTTATAAGATGTCCTCTTTTAAGAGGTCATGTCCTCTTTTTCTGTGCCCATCCTCTTTTGGGCTCGTTTAAAAAAAATGATGAAAAAATGATGAAAATGTCCTCTTTTTGGATTGGAAGGTTAGGAATATTCCTAGTTAGTAGCAGTTATCACAGCTTAAATAGTGGGGATATTTAAAATGAGATTGGTTATAGCACTCACTTGTTTGAACTAGTCAGTCAGGAAATATGCCCTCTTTTTTGCTTTTCAAATTATGGTAACCCTATTTGTGTGAACCAGCTAGGGTTGCCAACCTCCATGAGGGAGCTTGAGTTTTCCCAGAATTATACCTGATCTCCAGGCTACAAAGATCAGTTTTCCTGGAGAAAATGGCAGCTTTGTAGGGTGGACTCTGTGGTGTCACACCCCAACCGAACACCCTCCCCTCTCCAAACTACACTCTCCCGGGCTCTGCCCATAAGATTCTAGGGATTTCCTAATCCAAAATTGGCAGCTGTAGAACCATCCCAAAATAAACTACATGTCAAGAACCCCAATTTTTTGTGCAAAGTGAAGTGGTCAAGCACAGCTGGGGGAAAGCAAGGGAGGGAAATATAGAAAAATATGTGGCAATTAATATTGTCTCACACACTGGAATAAAACAGTTTCAACAAGGTGACTGGCTACTGTAATTTATTTCCCAGAAAAGGCTAAGAACCAAATACAGCTATAATTTGCAGCAGAATATGTGCAGTAGACAGTGGTTTCCTCTGAATAACCATTGTGATTCAGACACACCTGTGCATGTCCAATTGAAAAGTTAAATTTCTTGGAAAATCTGCACAGGGACTTTGCTTTGCCATGGTCTGTATATTGTGGACAAACTGTGTGTGGGGGGGAAGTAACTATGCAGAGGATTACTTCTGAAAGTAATGACAGTCTCAGGGGGACTATATGCATGCAGATTTCACATGACATCTTACATTTTCAGAGTGAAACTTTAATGGAAGTAAATGCTATTTATAGTGAGAAACACTTAGAAGAGATTATTTTAAGTTTCAGAAATGTGATCAACTATATTTTATCATTATATCTGCTACATTTATCGTTTGCAGCTGGAAGATATAAGTAAACACATAGGCTCAAGTGCCCACATGATCACCACAGCAAGGGTACCTGCTGATAAACCAATACGAATTGCCTTCAGTCTAAATGACTCTCCAGGTAAAGTTCAGTTTATTAAAGCTTTATTGGGGAGGTATAGTTGTTTACTCTTGCTTGCTACTCTTGGATCCTGTGGTTGTATTGGATCATATGGTTGTACAAACAAAGGCTCACAGGGGCAGATCTTCCCTTTCCACAGCACCCCTACCTGGCACCTGAAAAGAACAAAAAGCTGACAGGCATGTGGGTGTCTTGTTGTGAAGACCTCACCTCCTTCCTTGAACAGGCCAAGGAAATGCACCTGAATAACTTTTCTGTTGGCCCAGATTAGTGCAATCTCATCAGATCCTGGAAGCCAAGGAGGGTCAGCCCTGGTTAGTATTTGGATCGGAGACTGCCAAGGAAGCCCAGGGTTACTACGCAGAGGCAGGCAATGGCAAGCCACCTTCAAACAAAACATCTCTTGCTTTGAAAACCTTATGGGATCACCAGAAGTTAGCTGCAATTTAACTGCACTTTCCTCCCCCACCAAGCTTTGTGTTGCCACAAAAGCAAAATAGTCAATTCTGTCTGATTTCTCCTCCTCATTGCAACTCACAGATACCTGGTGGTTTTATAGCAATGCAGGTCTCATTACCTCATACAATACCTTCTCAGGGATCACAGACAGCTGTGCAGGAAGTGGAAGGGAGGAAAACATGCACCACTGTAAGCATCTACTACTCATTTATTGTTAGGAACTAACTCAACTCAATATCAAAATAAAGTTCAAATGATTATTTTACACAGTTGATATTCTGAATTTCTCTGTGATAACTAGAATATTATTAGAAAAAATATTTTGTTAAACACTGTGTACGGTTTTTCTTGCTGGACACAAAATCTATAATCTTAGCAATGCATAGAGAAAGGGCAAACCTACATAATTCCAGTCAGCACTTTGTGTGGAGTAGAATGACTGTCATTTATTGCAGAAATTAAAAAGTACAAAAAGAGAGGTTGTAAAATATCATCCTGACCAGCTTAAGGGAAGTGCACAGGAAACAGCTGGTCTATGTTGTAAGTTCCATAACATCACAGCATTTTGGCAGATATCCATTTGTCATACTTTTGCTGACTGATCATTTGTTGAATTATGCAACCTGTAGTTAGGCTGGGAAGGAGTAGAGAAGCTGGGTTGCATCTTACAGATACGTTCCAAGCTTTTCCTCTCAGCATAATTGGTCTTAATTAAGTGGCAAAGTTATGTACCACTACAATTACTTCCAGCCTTGAACAAGTATCTGTTTCATTCCACACAAGCACAGCCTTCCTGGCAAGGTGGATCAGACATATTTGCAAGTGGGCATTCAAAGAAATAGATGGAAAATTGATGATTTCCTTGTAACTAGGAGAAGTTTCTGCAACTCTCTTGTTGATTCCAAATGTTGTGTTATTTAATGTTAACATCAGAAAAATATAAATTGAATAACAGCAGTTACATTTAAGCTTGAAATTGTTTACCTGCTTTATAATTAACTCTTTCCTTTGATCAGTGAGAATTTTCTTAAGCTACCCCTCATCCCATTGAAGCACCTTGCAACAATATCTAAAGGTGGATGGGAGCAGGGTGGTGGTGGTTTTGGTTAAGCAATAGTGATCTTAAAATCATCTCTGAGTCAGGGATCGACAGAGTTGAGTAGGTCAGATGAATGGAGTTTGGAGCAGCTGTGTGTGGTTTATTTTCTAACCAGAAATTACTTTTCTCTAAAAAGATGCTCTCATTCTTTAAATGGATACCACAAATTTAAAAGCCCCTTCAAAAAATTAGGTGATCCATGAATCCTCTAGCCTCGCTTGAGGTTTAGCTGAAGCCTTGCAAAATTCTATGACAGGAATACCCATCCCTGCTGGCTTTGTGCCATTACTAAAAGTACATCAGGGCAACCCAGACATATGCTTGTGCAGGAGCTTCATATGCTCTTGACTGAGTGCAATACTAGACATGTTTTAACAACATTTTTGTTAAGTGTGTAGCTAGCTGTGCACACTATACTGCACACACAATCTGAAAAAGAAAAATGGGATATAAATACAGGAAATGAGAACTGAAATAAACACAGTACAGAATATATGTTTAAACAGTTGAAAAAATGCTGGGTTTCCTTTAAGGAACTCAAAAAATGTATATAATCTCTCCTCAAAATGTATCTTCCCCCCAGGTCTACTCAGTTAGAGGAACACCTAAAATTCTTGCTTGGAAATTCCTGGAGATTGGGGCGAGGGAGGAACCTGAGGAGGGCAGAGTTTGGGGAGGGGAAGAAACTCAGCAGGGATGTGATGTCACAGAGTCCTTCCTCCTAATCAGCTATTCTCTCCAAGGGAAATGATCTCTGTATTCTGTAGATCAGTTGTAATTTCAGAAGAACTCCAGATCCCACCTGAGATAATATCATGGACAACGTGCTCTATGCTTAAACATAGGCTGCGGTCACATGCACAATTAGCCCTGACACAGGCGCGAATGCTGGGAGGATTTAACTCGTGTGATCAGACACGAACATCTGGGATGTGTCCTGCAGCCAGCAGCAACCCATGTTGCTCTGCCGCAGAATTGGAGTAAATAGGCACCAGGGAAAGTCTGATAGCAAACAGGTTGCTACGGGCCACGGGTGGACTTTCCCATGTCTGATTGCTCCAATGCGCTCTCATGGCGTTGGGATGGTCTGATCAGGCCATCCCGACTCTGTGCCATTGTTTTTTCCCCTTCTCAGTATGTGCATCATCGTGCACTCCATAGGGAGCCCTCAGGGCTGAGGTTCGAATAATTGATCCCTCGTTTAAGCACATCAGAAACAAACAGCAAAAAACCCACGACTCACCGGCAGTTGCGTCTGATCATGCAGTGGCAGGCTGTGCCCGCAGCTTCAAAAGACTGTGTGATTGCGCAACTGTGGGTCAACTTCTGCAGGAGGAATTAGTCTCCCCCCGCCTTATCTCGCACATGTGACCGCAACCATAGTTCCTCCCCGTGGCATTATTTATATATCATTTGTGCCTCCCCCCCCGCTACCTGCTTCCATAGCTTTCCTTGCAAGATGCTTTCCTTTGCCTGTGCTGCTTATAACATATTTTTTCTTGCCTGTTTGAAACTTGGCATGGAAGATCCCTTGGGAAAGGAGTACAATCCCTGAAATTTCCCCTCAGTTGAATGGGGGAAGTTACCCACTGTATTACCCACGGAAAGCAATTGAAAAGGTGATTGTGGGGGGACTGGTAACTAAAAACAAAAACTTTACTTTAAAAGGAATATAATACCCCGAAATATTTTTATTTTTTAACAACAACCCCCCCCCCTAAAAAAACAGAAAACAAATGAAAAATGCACATTTTTGCAGTTGATCAGGAGATGCTGAGGCAGGCCTGTTATAAAAAGTGCCATAATGTGCTGTAGTCATTAGGACATCAACAACTTCTGTGATTAGTGCCACTAACTCAGTTGCTTTGTATTTATAAAGCTGACCATGAATACCTTTTTTAAAGTTTTGCAAATGTTTGTTAAAACTTAATGTAGGATTACGGATACACATTTGAATTATAGTCTGCCTTTTAAAAGATTACATAGGGCTTTGGATGGGAAACTTTCTATAAAGCCCATGTATGTCACCTGGAATTTCATGATGGAAGATTGATTGGATAAGTGAAAAAAATGGCTAACACTTCTTAATTACTGTTTCCACAACAAAATTCATAAACAGTGAGCCATCACACACTAAAAGGGAAGGAATAAACACTTTGAAATATGGAGAAAGCAGACAGCTAGGTGCGCCTGATGGCTGACTCTGCATTTGATAGCACCATCAAGAGGAGTTGTGGGGGGCCCTTAAGCTGCAGGTAAAGAACCTGCCTTCTCTTCTTTCTAAATATTGGGTTTGCATTCCAAAGGGATCTGTCAAGGGTGGGCGAGTGGGCATCAATGTGTAGGTTTGCCAGCCTCCAGATGGGGCCTGGGGATCTCCCGCTTTTACAACTGGTCTCCAGCTGACAGAGATAAGCTCCCGTGGACAAAATGGCTGCCTTGAAGGGTGGACTCTATGGCATTGTACCATGCTGAGGCCCCTCCCCAAACCCCACCTTCTCCTGGCTCCACCCCCAAAGTCCCCAGGTATTTCCCAACCTGGTCTTGGCAGCCCTATCAATGTGGCAAATGGGGTTCAGTGTGGCCAGGTGCAAAGTGATGCACACTGGGGCCAAAAATCCTAACTATAAATACACATTGATGGGGTCCAAACTGGCAGAGACTGACCAAGAGAGAGATCTTGGAGTCATGATAGGTAACTCATTGAAAATGTTGAGACAGTGTGCGACTGCAATGAAAAGGGCCAACACTATGCTGGGGGTTATTAGGAAGTGAATTAAAAACAAATCAGCCAGTATCCTAATGCCCCTGTATAAATTAATGGTGTGACCACATTTGGAATACTGTGTGCAATTCTGGTCACCACACCTCAGAAAGGATATTATAGGATTGGAAAAAGTGCAGAAAAGGGCAACTAGAATGATAAAAGGGTGAAGAAAGGTTAAAGATGAAGAAAGGTTAAAGCACTTGGGGCTCTTTAGCTTGGAGAAACAACGGCTAAGGGGTGACATGATTGAGGTTTATAAGATTATGCATGGGATAAAGAAGTACTTTTCTCCTTTTTTCACAATTCAAGAATTCATGGGCACTCAATGAAATTGCTGAGCAGTCAATTTAGAATGGATAAAAGGAAGTACTTCTTCACCCAAAGAGTGATTAACACATGGAATTCACTGTCTGCCACAGGAAGTGGTGGCGGCTACGAGCATGGACGGCTTCAAGAGGGCATTGGATAAACATATGGAGCAGAGGTCCATTAGTGGCTATTAGCCACAAGGTATAGATAGGAACTCTTGGTCTGGGGCAAGGGATGCTCTGTATTCTTGGTGCTTTGGGGGGAGGGGCAACAGTGGGAGGGCTTCTAGTGTCCTGGCTCCACTGGTGGACCTCCTGATGGCACCTGGTATTTTTGGCCACTGTGTGACAAGAGTGTTGGACTGGATGGGCCACAGGCCTGATCCAACATTGGCTTATCTTATGTTCTTTCTGTTCTGCTGAGCAAAGAGCCTTCCTGCAGTGGAAGATGCTGTTTTGTTAGGGATAAAACTGGTCTAAATGTTTCTTGATAGTCTCCTACCTCACAGGTGTGGCCTGCAGCAATTTGTTCAATAAGTTAACACAGCACCAAAGTTGAGCTGCTGAACTCTTGAGTAGAAGACATGCTCAGAGATCAAATTGCACAGCAGCCTCTGTCAAGGAAAGGGGGATCAGACCCCTCTCAGAGGGGGCAAAACCATGCACTGTTGGGAGAGTTTCCAATAAGCTTGCTCATTCAGAGATTCACTGACTCAGGTCCTTAATTAAAACACAGTTTATTCAGCAACAGACAGATAGCAAGTAGTTAGCAAAACCACTTAGCTTAGGGTTGCCAAGTCCAGGTTGGAAAATACCTGGGGACTTTGGGGGTGGAGTCAGGAGAAGGTGGGGTTTGGGGAGGGGAGGGGCCTCAGCATGGTACAATGCCATAGAGTCCACCCTTTGAAGCAGCCATTTTCTCCAGGAGAGCTTATCTCTGATAGCTGGAGATCAGTTGTAAAATAGGGAGATCCCCAGGCCCCACCTGGAGGCTGGCAACCCTAACTTAGCTTCCCAAAGGCAAGAGAACAAAGCAACAGACCCCCTCCCTCCAAGACAAGAGATGCTGGACAGAGCGCATTGTAGCCTGGGGTGAGATGGTCTGGCCAGTGGAATCTCTTCAGGAAAAGAGGAGGTTGACCATGTTCAGAACAATGGCCCTACAGTGCCACAATATGTCACCATGAACATGCACAGCTACATGTTTTGTACATTTGCAATTACCTCTGATGGATAGGACAGAGTGGACCATCCTTCAGGTCTTACCTGAACTTCAATAACTGTATGTTCTCACAGGGTGTGCCTTGGGCGGTGGTCTTCATTCTCCGTAACAAACAAGTGACCTTTAAGGGTAATAAGTCAGTCTCATGTCCATCTCTAGCTGGTTTAAGAAGATACACTTGTTTCTGAGAGAGACAGGCAGGGTTTATGCTTCTTAAAAAGACAGAGAGGCCTAGAAACTGCAGGGTTAGTTTTCATATCTGTCACTTCCTCTTGAGGAAAGCTCTGCACTTAGTTGAGCAGATACAAGCCAATAAGTCTTTTGTCACTAGTTCTTGCATTCTGGTATGCATCTTAATGATTGCACCCTCTGGACATCTTTATATAGGACAGATTCACACATTACAAAGACCACATGGCTATCACAAGGACTTTGGATCAGATACGTACCTGCAGTTCTGTGCTGGGAACTAGGATTGCTAAGAGGCCTGGAGAAAAAGGCCCTGTCCCTTTAGCAGAGGCACAACAGGACATTATTTACAGGTGATATAATTTACTTCTGTGCCATGAAGAACTTCAGCTGCCCATTTCTGCACATTAAGCCTATATTAGAAGTACAAAGCATTTTCCCCAGGCCTGTTTGCTACCCTGCTTCTGAATCAAGCTATCTGGACAAATGCCTGATTATAGGGAATTATTCCGCTACAAAAAAGGATCCCTCTGTAGTAGGGTATTTGCCTGGAAAGTCCATTTCACAAGTAACTTCTCTGATGGAGGTGCGTTTTTATAGTAGCCTATGAATGCAAATAGTTGAACATATATGGTGACACAAATTGATATTTGTTATATACATTTGTGACATATATCTTTGTTATATGCTTTAGATCAGCTGAAGACATGGAGTGCCTTTATAGTGAACTTTAAAACTGTTTCCTTTTCAGATAATACTCCAACTGAGAATCCCTTCCCTTTGGCTTTTCCAGATTTAGAACAGCAGCTCCAGGTAACTATAATATTTTTAATGCACAGATATCAATCAACAATATATTTGAACTGTTGTAGTTTCAAGAATCTAAGTGGCAGTTAACTATAAGATGTATTATTATTATTTATTTATGGACAAAATGTATACCCTGCCTTTCTGACCTCATCAGGGCCACTAAAGCCCTGATATAATAAAAACATGTCTTAAAAAACCATTAATACTAAACAAAAACACATCATTAAAATAATTAAACATGAGCTAAAGTACACACACAAAAACATGTAACAACAATTAAATTATAATGAAAATGACTGATGAATTTTGGGGTTTGTAAGGGAATTTATGAGGCCTTATACTTTAGTCTGACTTTACTGTTGCTTTTAAAGCTCACAGAAAGCAAAGTCTGGGGCAATCAAGGAGTTTTATTTGAATAGATTTATATGTTGCACTTTAATGCATCTTGTGTTAACTAGCATCTTTTACAGACATTCTAAATCCATGTACAATCAAGCCCTTCATGTTGCAGGAACAAAGAACTCCTAAAACTCCTGGTACAAGGCTAGGCTGACTAAAATGGCTGCAAGGGACTTGGCCCTGGAAACCGAGGCTGCGGTCACACGGCCCTTTAATGCGGGAGGAAGGGCTGTTTCCTCCCACATTTAAAGGGACCGTCTAAAAAGGCCGGGGCTAGTTCCGCGCCAAAGTGGGCTCAAATGCGGGTTCCTCCTGCATTTTTCAACCCCGGGAAAATTGACTGTTTTCCCGGGAGTCGCGGGAGGAACCCACATTTGAACCATCTGGCCAGCCCTCTCTCGCAATCATTGAGAGAGCATGGCTGTCCAGATGGTCCCACCCGCCATTCCCCCCCCCTTTTATCCTTGGGTGCTTGGCGTAAACATCCCAACCCGAGGTAAAAAAATGCGGCCCCTTTAATCCGGGAGGGCTCCCGGATTTAAAGGGGTCGTGTGACCACATCCCGAGTAAAGGTCACAAAACAGGACATAATGAGGGAGATCCTCCAATTCCAGGGCTCCACAGATAGATACTTACTGAGTGACTGCTGTATGCTGATAATGGCTGTCTAACATGGTGGTTGTCATTGTTTGAAATCTGAGGGCTGTAATGACTTCTCTAAGGCTGCGATCACACACACTAAATTATCTACTTTCAATCCACTTTCAATGCACTTTCAAACAGGATTTTGCCAGTTCACACACAGTAAAATCCAGTTTGAAAGTGGATTGAAAGTGGATTATTTAGGCTGCGATCACACACACAAATAATGCACTTTCAATCTGCTTTCAATGCTCTTTCCAACTGGATTTTACTGTGTGAACTGGCAAAATCCAGTTGGAAAGTGTATTGAAAGTGCATTATTTAGTGTGTGGCCGCGGTCACACGGCCCCTTAATGCGGGAGGAAGGGCTGCTTCCTCCTGCATTTAAAGGGGCCGTCTACATAGCCCCGCAGCGAGTCCCGCTGCGAAGCGGGCTCCAATGCGGGTTGCTCCCGCATTCACTGACCCCGGGAAAAACTAGTGTTTTCCCGGGAGTCGCGGGAGCAACCCGCATTTGTGGTTATCTGGACAGCCCTGTCTCGCAAGCATTGCGAGAGCAGGGCTGTCCAGATGCCCCCCCCGCCATAACGGGCTACGTTAAGCAAAGCAGAAAGTGGTGCTTCCTAAATGCCAGGGCCTGCTGGAGAAGACCCAAGTCCTCCGAGAGACGAGCGGAATCCTCCTCCTGCTCAGGCGAGGCCAGCCCTGGCGACAAGGGGAGGAAACATTCCGGGAAGGAGGAGGTTACTTGGACCCTCCTCTTGCTGGGCGGGGGAAAGACCTCAGGAGGAAGGCCTTCCTTCCGTCAGCTGACCGGGGCACGGCGAGGGTAACCGGGCTTCCCAGCTCGCCGCTTCCACGCCTCCTTCTTCCCAGCCGCGCGAACGGCGACGCAGCCGGGTGCCCCAAGCCCCAGCAACAGTCTTCTCCAAATCTCATGGCATTTCCCAACTTGGATCTGGCAACCCGATTCTCCTCCTCTCCAGGTGATGAGTGGCGGCAACCCTTTTCCTGATTCCGCCACGGCCGCCACCGCTTCCGCCGCCACGGCGGCAGTCGAGGATGCCGCTAGGGTTGGGATGTGTAAACATCCCAACCCGCGGTGGGTTAAATGCGGCCCCTTTAGATCCGGAAGCCCTCCCGGATTTAAAGGGGCCGTGTGACCGCGGCCTGTGTGTCACAGCCCCTAGTGTGTGTGATCACAGCCTAAGTTTGTGGAAGATGATGCTGGACAAATAGGAAGCTCTAGTGTTATCCTGTTTGAGCAGTTTAATCATTGGGAAAATCTAGAAGTGATAATAGTTCCCCCATCTAAGGCGGCATCTATATTAAGTACTAGATCCTGAGTTTTGAACCCATCCAGAGGGCAGCCCTGGGGGTCAGCAGGTTTTGGGTAATGCCAGAAAAGCCTGTGATAGCTGGCAACCCAAGAGGTGTCTTTCTGGAGCTGGATAAAGCACTGCTTAGAAGGGTGACTTTCAAGGAGGATTCTTTAGCTTTCTTTAATAATTAATTAAGGCAGTGTGGGCACAGCAGAGCCGCAGGAGGGCCCTTTGGCAGGATCAGAATTCTCTTTAGGAAGGAGTTTTGTGTTATCTCCAGGCTGGACATTGTATTTTCATGCCAACCCCAGAATTCAACCCCGTACAAGAGTTGGGTAATGACTTTACTCTGGAACAATTTCAAAGCGGGGTCTATCAAGAAGCCACGTTTTGAGTGATAGAACTTAAGAATAGCCCCAGCCGATCTTCCCACTGAGGACTTCATTATCACCAGATGAGCCTTCCAGGAGAGATTCACAGAAAATGTTACCGCAAGATATTTAAAAGTGCAGCACTGATCTATTGGGATGTTGTCTATGCACCACTGGAATTTACAGGGCTTCTTTCCAAAAACCATCACCTTAGTAGAGTGACTGATGCATAGAGATTCTTCTTTGCAGAAGTTGCTAAGCCTGTACAGCATCCTCATTATGCCTCATTTGTGTGAGAGACAGTTGAACCATGTTGTCAGCATACAGAAGAATAGATAACTTTCCATTGGCCAGGTGAAGGTGGAATAAACTTTGGACCTGTAGTCTCGCCACTATGTCATTGAGGCATAGGTTGAAGAGGAGGGGAGCTAGAACACACCCCTGTTTTACCCCTCTGAGGACTGGGTTCTCCTCAGTTAGTGATCCAGAGGTGCCCACTCTTATTTTAGCTGTTAGACTGCTATGGAATTCATGTATCAAAACAATAGCCATTTATCAATGTTTGTAATGGCCAGCTTCAACCAAAGCCAGTCCCTATCCACTGAGTCAAAAGCAGCTTTTAGGTCCACAAAAGCTGCAAACAGATGTTTGGTAGGGGCCCTCATGCATTTTAGGGCAAGATGGTATAAGATCAGGCAACGATCAACTGTACTTTGCCCTTTTCTGAAGCCCGCTTACTCTGGGCAGATGATTTGGTTGGAGGCTTCCCAGTCCTCCAACTTACCCAAGAGATATTTGCTGTACATTTTGGAGACTATATCCAGCAGGCTAATTGGGCAGTAATTGCTGGGAACCCGTTTATCCCCAATTTTATATATAAGGACTGCAATGCTGCATTCCCATCCTGAGGACTGTTGTTGTGTTGATCTGGGTGAATAGGTTGAGCAAAATTGGAGCCCACCAGGCAGGGAAGAATTTGAATTGTTCTAGGGAGAAAGGGAAGAGATCAAACCTTTAATCTCAGAAGTTGATATGGAAGATCACTGGGGCAAGATAGATAGATCAATGGAGGGAGCTTGCACAGAAACCCTATTAGGAGGAATGGAAGGGATCCCAAAGATCTTACTGAAATGTGCATGTCAGTCTTTAGCCGGGATCTGAGCCACCAACAGGGTGGAAGTTTTACCCAGACCTATAAAGACCACCTCCCAAAACTGGGATTTCTTCTTCTTTAGGATGGCCTGGCCCAGCTCCTGCCATTGTAATTTACCAAAAGCATTCTTCTTTGATTTATAAGCTTCTTATAAGCCCACCTAAGAGATATAAGGACAGGAGGAGGGGCTCCATTTTCACAGTTGTGTGCCTGTTGTTGTAATGCACAAGCTCTTTCCTAGCTGCTCAACACTCCTGGTCAAACCAGCCTGCTTTTATATTAGGTAGTTGGGACCCACTAAATTATTTGGGGCTATTATTCTAAACTACAAATAATCTCCTTCCAGAGCTTCCATGGAACAAATGAAAAGGAAGGTAGAGTATACTAGCACAGTAAATTTCTTAGGCCATTTTAAGTAAAATTAAAGTGATTTTGGCTAACAACTATAGCATCAGTTAATGGCAATAACATTGTTCTCAGAGCACAGTCCAAAATCCACAAGAGCTCGGATGTGTGATCATAGTTTTATGTACACACTAGGAATAAGGCCCATTGTGGAAATAAATATGGGCTCTAAAAAGAGGCTCTGTGAGAGTGCCAAGGATGTGGGCACTCAGCGTCAATTTGCTGTGGCAACCTCAGCAGTGTATAAGGACACAGAGTCCTCCATTTTCTCCAGGGGAACTGATCAATGCCATCTGGAGAACAGTTGTAATTCTGAATGATCTCCAGCCCTCACCTGGAGATTGGCAACCATGGTTCCCCAAAGGGAATGCCTGGTTTGTAGGGCAGAGTCTATGGCATTGTGCCTGTCTGAGGCCCCACCCCTCCTCAAACCTCACCCTCACCAAGCCTCATCCCTCAAGTATCCAGGAATTTCCCACCTGGAGTTGGCAACCCTATCTCCTTTCCATCCAAGCATCAACCTACCTTTATTTTCCCCTCACTGTTCAGTTTTCCATTTCCCCCCACACCTGCAGCCTCTACTGTGCTCTGAAGCCCTGACTGCCACATCACATTGGCTGTCGAGGGGGGGGGGGGCAATCTCAGCAGGGTATAAGGGCACAAGGAGTTTTCTCCCTAAGGCCAAAATAGGTGTGGAAAGGGCCCTTTACTGACAGAAACCAAGCTTGGTTGACCAGCAGCAGGCACCGAGGGGAAAGTAGGGTTCCCAGCTCTGAATAGGGAAATACCTGGAAATTTGGGGGGTGGATCCTGTAGAGGGCAGCATTGGGGGGGGGGGGCGAAAGGACTCAGCAGGAATTTCCCAACCTGGAGCTGGCAAGGACTGGCCCCAATGAGTTCCTCACAAAAGCGTAGGAAGTGTTTTGTTTCTTGTCTTTTTACTGACAGAACCAAGCTTGGTTGCTTACCAACAGCCACTGAGAGAAAAGTGAGAATGCCTTGGGCGGTGGCCTGTATGACCTTCTATTCAGCTGAGGCCTTTCCTCTCCCCTCCCCAAACTCTGGCTTCCTTAAACTGCCTTACCTGGAGCTGGCAACCCTATGAGTTCCTCACAACAGCCCCTGAGGGAAAACTTTGTCCCCCACAGGAGCTAAGCAAGAGAAGTATCTTCGTCGGGGGAGACAGTGGTTCTTACAGAAAACATTGGCTGAAAGGGGAGTGGGTGGGGAAGAGGAGCAGACCCAGCACCCAGCCAATGGCATGTGAGTACTCTTGAGTGGCAACTGATGGGCCAATGGCTGAGGAAGAGTGTTATGTATTGACCATGCGGTCGCCATGTGCTCCAGTAATGGCGACCGCCATGTGGCCAGAGCACATGGCTAAGAAACTACCTGAGCTTCAGCCAGGTAGAACAAAGGCCAGATGGATTCTCCCAGGGAACCTATGAGATGTAAATAGACTGATAATACTATTATCAGGCCAGTTGGACGAGGTCAGGGGATTATCCCTGACCAGCTTAAAGGAGGGCTCGGAGCCCTGGGTTGTATGCTTCACCCGGACCAGCAATAAAGATCTAGCTGTTTCACTGTTCCATGGACTCCCAACTCCAATACTTCTCAAAGAGCATTTTACAGCCAATGAGAGCACATGGAATGTTGCCACCCCACCTGGCTTTTATATAATAAAGACAGGTGAAGCTTCATTCCTACCTATATACAATCACTCCTTATTTTTGCAGATAGAGGGCATACGCTCCCCCAACAGGTTTTCCTACAGAGGACTCTGTGGGTCTGCAGAAAAATCCAAAAAGTTTTTTTTTAAAAAAACCTCTGGAAGGGTTGAATCCCACTTCATTTCCTTTCCTTTCCCATCTCTCCTTCATGGCATGGTTCGCTGCCAGTTTAAAATGGTCACTGCCAGTGTAATTGAATGTAGGTCCTGGCCGCTGTGTCACACACTGAGGCAGAGTCACAGTCTGTCAGGAGGAGGGGGGAGAGGAGAGAGGGAGGAGGGGGACCCCTCCCCCATCCAGATTGGGGGCTGCTATTGTGCTGTTTTGGCTGGGGGGTTCCTGGGCCTCCTGTTCCTGAGCGCTGTTTCAGCCTCCTGTTCCTGGGCCGCCGCAGCCAGTCATTCTCCTCTGCCAGCAAGCACCAGCACTGGTGGAGCACAGACAGGTGGGTGAAGCCTGCAAGGACATACAGGTGCGGGAAAGGGAACAAAGCTGCATTGCCATAGCAACAGGAGGAGGCTTCTGCTTGGGGCATTTATTGAGAATCTTCCTCCTCTTCTCCCACCCAACCAGTGAGGCTAAAAGCCCCCCCCCCCCCCGGTGGAATATTAACTGGAGTACCTTTTCTATGGAGAAAGGGAGGGGAAGAAGCATGAAAAGCCCCTCTGGATCAGGTCATAAAGTCTAGCAGCTGTCCAGTCTTGTTGCGTGTTGACTCTTCATTACATGTACAGGAAGGATACTGTAACGTGCAAACAGGATTTCTGTAATATGTCTGCCTTCATTACTACTAAATTTTGTTTATTTAAAATATTTAAGCCCCTCCTTTCCATTTAAAGAAAGTTCTCAAGGTGGCTTTTTGAATGTTGCACACAGAGGTATACCAATAAAACAAAAGCAGTATTTGCCTGGCACCAAAACAGTGAGAGAAGCTGCTCCTGGGAGTTCTCTGTGGGAAGGGCATTCCAAAGGCACAGAGAAAGCTGTCTTGGCCACAGTCCTTTTCCTGATGTTTTTACCACTGAGCTCTTGGGTCTCCTGCAGTTGAAGATTGTTGCATAAAGTGAGAGCTGATGAGTAAAAGAATGAAGAAACTCTGTTTTGAAGAAGGGTGGTGGTGGTACTGACCCTCAGGCAGCCTGTGCACAAGAATGATGTGCTTAGAAAGATAATAAGCATCCCCATGCGGCTCGTTTGGAACTGGAAGCAAGTTGCTGGGTTATAGACAGGGGTCATTTCGTAGAAAAAGAGATGCAGGAGCTCATTAGCACAACTCATTTGCATATACCACACCCCCTAACATACTGGAAGTGTGTCAGAAGGCAACACCCACCCCTCAGGCTCCACTCCACAGGTGAAACTGACCTGCTCTTCCTCCATTCCCTTCCCCATCCGATACTTTGTGCAATAGAAATAAGCGTAAAGAACACACCCTCATTCTCTTCCTGCTCCCTTGAAACCACCAGGTTTCAAGTAGACTTGAGATACCCAAGACATGTGCACCACCTATCCCTTTCCCTTCCCCTCCCCACAACAAGACACCCTGTGAGGTAGGTGGGGCTGAGAGAGGTCTTTTGAGAACTGCTCATGAGAGAACAGCTCTGAGAGAACTTGTGACTGGCCCAAGGTCACACCAGCAGCTGCATGTGGAGGAGTGGGGAATCAAACCCGGTTCTCCCAGATTAGAGTCCAACTCCTGACCACTACACCAAACTGATAAGGTGGAAGCTGCTGAAGGGCTGGTGAAATTTCTCCAGTACTTATGTGCCATGTGCCCAGATAAAAAATGGTATACTTAGAAAATTTATATGCCACCTTGAGCAAGTCTCTGGAAAAGCAGCACACAATCATAAAAGGAACAATGATAACATTATCAATATTAAAACAAAACATTAAAAACAATAAAGACCCTAGCAGGGCTTTCCCCAGGGCGCTGCGCCTCTGCACTGCTCAAGGAAGCCAAGGAGGGGGCGGGGCTTGGACATGTGCCCGCCCCCTGGGCTCCTCACTCCCGGAGCTGCGCTCCTGTGCGCTCCTGCTCCAACGGACCCCTGGTTATAGAGTGTTTAACCCTTTCTCCCATGCCTTTGTCATAAAGCAGCGTTCTGCAACTGGTTAGCTCCATAGGAAGACAATGACAAGGAAAGCGCTTAGGAACCTTTTCCTGGAAAGAGAGAATGGCACTGTTGCCAAGATTTTGCCTAACTTCGCTGTAGTTCTAGGTGGATAGCCATGTTGGTCTGAAGTAATAGAACAAAGTCACTATTTTGCTTGTTAATTTAACAAACCACTCCTATATATACAACTCTGATATATAATTCCATTTCATTGTCTGATGAAGTGCGCATGCACACGAAAGTTCACACCTTGAATAAAACTTTGTTGGTCTTAAAGGTGCCATTGGCTGTAGTTCTGCATGCTAATTGCAGAAAACTGAGTACATTGGCTATATGTTCCACTTAAGCATAGAAAAGACTATAACTTTTAAAATGTTTTTTTAAAAACCCACCCCATTCCAATCTATTCAAATCACAGTTCAGAAACTTCTTGTCATCAGCCTTTTTCAAATTGTTGAACTGACTCATAAATGCACATAAACAAAAGTTTTGATGAAGACAAACACTTTCGTGAATATGGATGGGTTGAAGCAACTTCTCAAGTGTTTTGCTAGAATAAGAATCCAGATTCAGACTGAGATCATGCAGTTAGGAAAAAAAGAATGTACTGTCCACATTTGATTATTTACAGGGGAAGACCAGCTTTCCCCTGCTTCCCCAAAAACTGGACTGCATTGCCTATTTAGTATTTTAAAAATGCTTGTGGGCCTCCATTCCCCCTCTCCTGAGGGTAATGCTGCTATTACAGTAGATGCCACAATTAATAATATTCTAGAGGTAGCACTAGGGTTGCCACGTCTCTTTGAGATGCTGGTGAGGGGATGGGGGAATAATCCAGGAGCCAGGAGCATTGCCCCTGATGTGCCAATGTCTCTTCCGGGTAATGTAGCATGTTGAGGGCGACACTCTGGTTTTTGGGCCAAACTCTATGGTAAAATCACCCTCAAACCATAGAGTTTTGCCCAAAAACCAGAGTGTTGCCCCCCAGTGTCACCCATGTGCCTACATCATTTCCAGGTGACATAGGCATGTAGCTCCGCATTGCTTTTGGGGGGAATAGCAGGCCACCAGCAGGGAGGAGCCTGCAAAACCAGGGGATCCCGCATCCCCAACTGGGGACTAACAACCCTAGGTAGAAAACCCTGTCCTTCTGGTGGCTTTCCTTGCCTGTCCACTTCTTTCCTGCCACACTGCTGTCTCAAGTCCCTGTATGTGCTTTGCCCCATCCTGTTTTTTCTTACTTTTTTCAGACTACTTGTCTTCTTTTAGTTGCCCTCAGTTCTCTTTTCCACAGTCTACAGCATTCATCTTAAGTATTGTAAATTTTGTTCAGAGCCTTTCTTTGGTTAGTTCCTTTTGATTCACTTTGGTCTGCTCTGACAGTTTTCTCAGTTCTCCTTCTTTCTCTCCTGTTCCTTTTTCTCAGACTGTTGCCTACTTCACTCTTTTCTTTTAGCCATCTTGCCTCTGGGCTTCCTATTCCTTAGCTTGCTTGTCTCCAAAGATTTCAAGGCAAGAGTTTGCCATAGCCTGGCTCTGCGGTGGTTTGCCATAGCCTGGCTCTGCACAGTAACCCTGGACTTCTTTGGTAGTCTCCCATCCAAGTAATAACCAGGGCCAACCCTGCTTAGTTTCTGATCGGGCTACCCTGGGCCATCCAGGTCAGGGCAGCACCTACATAATTACCCAGAAAAATGTGGGTAGCTTTTTTAACTAGTGGGTTGCTTCAGATGACACCAAAATATGTTTTCATGTGAAAATTGTGTGTGTGTCATGTTGTATGAACATGTGATTGAAAGCTACAGTATGCAGCAAAAAGATGCTTGCATGATGATCACACATTATGGTGTATTTGCATTATGGTGTACTGAACAAACTGCAGAGGATAGCCATTTCTTCTACAGCAAAACAAAAAGAAGCCGTATAACACTTAAAAGATTAACAGACATTTTTTGTGAAACAGAATTTACTTTGTGCATTTGAGGAAATGGGTGCCATTTCAATGCTTATCCTATATATATAAAAATCCCTTATGTATTGGCCATTTTCAGCTCTCCTGTTGGCTGTGCAGTGTGCTCCATCAGCCATTGGCCCATCAACCACCATTCAAGAGTACTCACTTGCCACTGGCTGGATGCTGGGTCCGCTCCTCTCCCTCACCCACTGCCAGCCTGGACACTTCTCTCACAGAATAAACTGCCAAACAGCTGTCTCTCCTGACGAAGACACTTATTGGCTTCCATGGGACTAACTTTTCCCTCAGTGGCTGTTGCTAGGCAGCCATGCTTAGTTCTGTCAGTAAAAAGGCAAAGGCAGGAGGTGCTTTCCAGGTCTTTGTGGGGAACTCATTGGGGCCAGTCCTGACTAGGAAATTCCAGGATATTCTGTGGTGGAGTCTACAGAAGCCAGAGTTCGGGGAAGAGAGAGGCTTCAGCTGAATAGAATGCCATAGAAGCCACCCTCCAAAGCAATTATTTTCTCCAGGGGGAGAGAGATCTGTTGTGATACCCAGCAATCTTCAGGATCTGCCTGGAGGTTGGCTACCCTAGGCGTAGCAGTAAGCACCCAGGTTCTTGCTTTGGAAGTAGAGTGGGTGGTTTTGGACCAGTCACAGACTTTCATTCTAACCTACCTCAAAGGATTGTTGTGCAGATCAAAAGGAGGAAAGGAGAATGATATAAGCAGCTTTAGTCTCCACTGCAGAGAAAGACTGTACTTTTCCTCTTGGGCAACCATTGCTGCCAATCTCCAGGTGAAGGCTGGAGATCATTCAGAATTAAAACTGCTCTCCAAATGGCAGAGATTAACTCCCCTGGAAAAACGGCTGCTTTGCAGGGTGGACTCTGTGTCATTATACCCTGCTGAGGTCACTTCCTTCCTGCTTGGGTCCCACTGCAGAGAAGACTAGTTTTCCTAGGTAGAATTTACAGGGAGGGGAGAAGAGATGGAAACCGGAAGTCAGAGGGGCAGATAGTTGTATATTGATGGTTGCCTGGGAAGGAAATAGGGTTGCCTCCTCTGGGTTGGGAAATTCTTAGAGATTTGAGGGGTGGAACCTAGAGAGTGTGGGGTTTGAGGAGGAGTGGGACCTCAGACAGGTACAAAGCCATAGACTCCACCCTCCAAACCAGCCATTTCCTCCTAGAGAGCCATTGTTGCCAATCTCCAAGGGAGGGCTGGAGATCACTCCAAATTACCACTGATCTTCAAATGGCAGAGATCAGTTCCTCTGGAGAAAATGGTAAGCTCTGTGTCATTATACCCTTCTGAGGTCACCAAACCAAATTGATGCTGAGTGCCCAAGGCCAGGGCACCCGCCCAGAGCCTCTTTCTAGAGCCCATTGTATTTATTTTCACAAGGGTCCTTATTCTTAGTAATATAATAACTCTTGTTAGTGTTTACAGTGCCACAGAGCTTTGTTTGTTTGTTTCACAAATATTTATTTATTTATACTGTTTATTATATTTATTTAGTTTTATTTATTTAAAATATTTTTATGCTGCCTTTCCACCCAATCAGGGTTTCCACGGAGGCTCACATAAAATATTAAAACATCTGAACAATTAAAAACAACATTTAAAATAGATCAAAAAGAACACATAAGCAAATTATACCAGAACCAGGAAAGAGGACCAATAACCATTATTGGGGATATGTGAAACAAAATAAAAAAAGTCTTCACCTGCTAATAAAAGACACCGATAGTGGGAGACAGGAGAATCTTTCTGGGGAGCAGGTTCCAAAGTTTTGGTACCAGCACAAAGTATGCCCAGTTACACCCAACACTAGTACATTTTAGGCTTTATTTTTATGTTATTTTACCAAATTTATACCCCGCCTTTTTGCAGTCATAAGAGCCACCAAGACAGCTAACAAGCTAAAGCATACATAGTAAAATCGCATCTCAGAGACCATTAAAACCAACAAAAATGCATCATTAAAGCAATTAAAAGCAGAACTAAAATACAGACAATCATAAAAACAACAATTAAAACATTGGGCGGGAAGGAGGGATCACTGAGGGAAAACAAAACTAAAATTAAAAGTCTTCATTTGCTGGCAGAAGATGGCAACAGAAGGGAACAGACAAGTCCATGCATTATATTCATGCATGCTGGGAGCTCAGCAACCATGTGTAAATCCTCCCAACACATGTGGTCACCTTTTTGCCTGAACAGGGGTGACATACATATTTTACATGCAAGTACAAGTTCAGCATGTTCAGGCCAACCTATGGATTTATTAAGGTTCTACTAAACCTGTACTCTCATACAAAAATATGTTTGTCATTCCTGTTCTGACAACATGTGACCATGCATATCAGGAGCATCTTGGGCACCATCCACTCTTGATACGTGCAGTTGTTGATCCCCTGGTATGCTTGACAGTAACATCTGAAAAGGGGTATTGGGGAAAGGAAATGTCATATGAAAGTAGTTGAAGACATTATTCAAGAAGAATAACCACATTGCTTCCAAGATCTGATCATGACAGGGGCAAGCTAAACAGGACAGACAAACTGGACTGATAGGAGACCACTTGAACTATTAGTACTGCAATAAGCAGTGTCTGCAAGTGGTTGACTAAAAATGACATTAGGGGAATGAGAGGCGTGGAAAGAAGGAAATGACAGATTTGCTAGACAGATGGGCTGCCTTTCTCTTTATAGGAGAGAGTGGGGGGAATAGACAAGGGCTGCTGAAGCTGGAAATAAAAAGTTTTCCAGTTTTGGAAAGAGGATTTTCTGAGTGGATAACAATAGTAACATTCATGAAAGCCTGAACATACTAGAAGGCAAGATAAGTATTGAAAACAGATCAGAAGTATGCATTTGGTTTCATTTCAAATTGTCAAGAGAAAATAGTAAGGTATTAAGCTAAAGTGGAAATCAGATACAAAGTCACTAATTAAATATAACATCAAGCATAATCCTTGCCCTTTGCCCTCTCTCTTGATTCTCCTTTTCGCTTTCTCTGCTCCCTGGTGGTTACTGTCATTATGAGGCCCATTAGTTCTTTTGCTGTGCTGCTGCTCCCTTTGTGGAACACCATCTAGATGTATGCTTCCAAACACAGTTCTTCCTGAAGTTTTCAGGGTAGCAAAGCCTAACATTTTCAGAGTCTTCTACATATTTTTTTAAAAATCTTTTGACCCTTTTTGCTACTTTTTTTGGTCAGGCTCTGTTCTTCATATTTCCATTTGCTATGTACTGCACAAAACTATAGGGACCTGCCTGTTTTTTTCCCCCCTTATTAAACTTTGAAGTGTTACACACTCTGATAACACTGTATGAATGAATGAAAATAGTTGTTGGATCCATTTTTACAAGACTGCAAGAGAGATATGGTAAGTTTTTCCTCCACCACATGACTAAAGTAAAGCCCTCTTTCCTCAGTGGGCCCAGTGTGGCATGCAGAAAGGTGTTCCAGGTTCCATTTCATTTCCCTCTCAATGTGGCAAAGGAAGAAAGCTGACAAGAGTCTAGAGGAAAGATGGATGGGGGTGGATATGTAGCTAATGTCTGTATGCTGGACAGAAGCATTTGAATCAGGAAGTATGGGCTGTGGTGTCACCAATATGTGGATGATATCCAGCTCTGTCTTTCTTTTCCATCTAATTTTGAGGGTACTATTAATGTTCTGAACCAGTGCTTGAAGTCAGTAATGGGTTGCATGAGGGTGAACAAGCTGAAATTTAATCCTGACAAGACCTCTGTTTTCTGGCTTAGTAGAATGGCAGATCAGGGACTTCAGTTCTCTCTTGTATTGGATTGGGGTTATATTTCCCTTGAAAATCCAGGTTCACAGTTTGTGAGTACTGCTTGACACAGCAGTTACCTTAAAAAACTAGGTGGCTGTGGTGACAACTTGGAGTGCTCTCACATCTTTGACTGGTGCATCAGCTGTGTCCATTCCTAGTTCAGTCAGATCTAGCCACAGTGATTTATACCTTAGTTACATCTAGACTGGACTACTGCAGTGTGTTCCACTTGGGCTACCCTTGAAAGGTGTTTAGAAGCTGCAGCTAGTCCAGAATGATGTGGCTAGGCTGCTGCTCGGGGCCAACTACAAGGAGTATGCAAACCCAATCCTACAGCAATTAAAATGGCTACCAATCCACTCCCAAGCCCAATTCAAGGTGTTGGTTTTGATCTTTAAAGCCCTACATGGCTTGGGACCAGGGTATCTGAAGGACCATCTTCTCCCATATGTTCCTGCATGGGAAATAATATCACAGGGAGAGGCCCTCCTAACTGTCCCACCAATCAAAGAAACTCACGTGGTGGGCACATAAGAGAATGACTTTTTGGTGGCAGCCCCATGGCTATGGAACAGCCTTATGGTTACCAGTTCTGTTGGACAAGGGCAAGGGATGGAGGTGAACTTACTTTCTGAGAGTGGGGAGGGAAGAAGCCAGAAATCAACACAACATGCCTACATCACCTGGAAGTGATGTAGGCGTGTCAGGGACGTCAGGGCAACATTCCAGTTTGTGGGCAAAGCCTCTATGGTAGATGCTGTTGGCCAGGAATGGCCTAGGGTGTGCCGTCAGAGCACAGAGTAAGTGAGATGAGAGCACCAGCTCAAGAAGAGTAGTCACAATCTGGTTCAAGGTTAAGCACAGTCAGCAGTCTAGTCCAAGAGTCAGTCCATACAACAAAGTCTGAGAATCTGAGGATTATTCATGAGCAGGTTCAGGAGCAAGACAAGGGCAGAGTCAGGAAAGGCAGTGATCAGAGTCAGGATCCAATGCAGTAGTTGCAGAGTCAGAGGGATTTTCACTTGTTGATTCCATGCCTAACAGCCTCCCTTGGCTGGTTTTTATAGCCATATGCTTAAGGGTCATGCTTGCAGCCAAATGCTTGGAAGTAATCCTGCAACTTCTCAAGCATCTGGCATTGGGCCAGGAGATGTGCACTTTGCCGTCTTTCCTGTAGTTCTGTATGTAGCCTCCATCTACAGTGCTCTAAGGGTGTGGGTGAAAATGGAGGGCTGGAAATGATCAACTGAGTTTCACCTGTTGAATCAGGGCTGGAGGATGTCATTTGCTCTGTACTGGCTGTTGGCTGTGAATCCTGACAAGCCTGCAGCTCATCTTCCTGCTTGTCAGCTTCTGCTGATTCAGAGCTGGCTATACAGGACTCCTCTTCTCCTGAGGTGTCCTCACTCTCACTGAGCCCTGGCTGACCCACAGCAGTAGAATTAGCTTCTACCATTGAGTTTTGCCCCAAACCCAGTTTCCCCCCCACGTCACATTTATTTCTGGTATAATTCCCTCCCACTAGCAGCTGAGATGAGCACTCAAAACCAAGGGACTCCTGCCTCCACCGGGGAGGGGGGTCTGGCATCCCTAAACATCTCCCCACCCCCAAGCTGGAGGTGATACCAGCATTCACCCTGAGTTGCTCCAAATTAACAGCAAGAGACACTTGATCAGTTTAACTTCAGATGAAAATATCATATATGGATGGAACAATTTAAGAGAATTGGTGGATTGTTCATAAATTTAATCACTATGCAGTGCCCTCAGGAACGCCCTCCCCCGCAGAATAAATATGAGGTATTCAAACAAAACACCTCTCATAAAGGAAAAATATTACTGCACAGTAGTGCTTACCATTTTCATCTTTGTAGCATTCTATCTTTTGCACAACAATGATACTAGATATACGGATCTTTAAATATAGAACATGAAGTACTCTGTTCCAAAAACGTACAGCTGAACCAAAGTAGTATCTCTGGTACTGAGCCCAAGAACTCCCATGTAACAATAAACTAAAAACTACCCACGAGTAAAAGTCTGAACAATTAATCTTATGAGAAAAGGAAATGCTGCTTTGGGGAGATCTTTAGGACCTATTAGATAGTTTGTTCCTGCAGGTCTGAGGCTTGCCTTCTACCCTGCTGATGTGGCTGCCCAGTCAGTGCCTTTCTTGGTGAGCAGCATAGCTAAAACAGTGTGTAAAGTCCTCCTCCTTTGTACAAACACAAACACTTTAAGACTAAATAATCTTCTTTATAACTAGGGTTGCCAAGTCCAGGTTGGAAAATACCTGGGGACTTTGGGGGTGGAGCCAGGAGAAGGTGGGGTTTGTGGAGGTGAGGGGCCTCAGCATGGTACAATGCCATAGAGTCCACCCTTCAAAGCAGCCATTTTCTCCAGGGGAGCTGATCTCTGTCAGCTGGAGATCAGTTGTAAAAGCGGGAGATCCCCAGGCCCCACCTGGAGGCTGGCAACCCTATTTATAACTAACAATGTATATTGATACAGTATTATAATTTTCACTGGTAGCCTACCAGTTAAGGCCCAAATTAGATGTTATGAGTAACACATGACTGCCACAGGAACTTGCAGCCAGACAGCAGCAGCAGTGAGCTCCACATGGAACTCAGTTCTGAAGCACCTAAAGGGGCCTGAAATGAGTCTATTCCCCATGGGAACTGAATCCTGAAATGTCACAGGTTCAATCTCTGAACTAGGCCCCTGCAGCACTTCAATTCCCATGCTGCTGTCTGGCTGCAGTTCCCCATGGTAACCATAACATCTACTTTGGGTCTAAGCTACCAATTCTAAGCAACACTCAGAACATACAGTTGGCTGTGGAAACTCCTGTTTATGCAAAGGGAAATATTCTAAATATTCTGGACCAGAAACAGCAAAACAATGATCGATTAGTTAATAACTTTTAGAATTAAGAATTAGGGTTGCCAACTTTTGTTTGGGAAATCCCTGGTGGCTTGGGGGTGGAGCCT
The DNA here is from genome assembly GCA_029233225.1 of Lepidodactylus listeri. Classification (NCBI taxonomy): domain Eukaryota; kingdom Metazoa; phylum Chordata; class Lepidosauria; order Squamata; family Gekkonidae; genus Lepidodactylus; species Lepidodactylus listeri. The sequence continues at coordinate 106,360,316 of JARCFY010000001.1, read as the reverse complement.
GGGGGAGGCTAGGGGTTAAGGGGAAGGGACCTCAGTGTAGTATTATACCACAATAGAGTCTACTATCTAAAGGAGCCATTTCTACAGGGGACTGATCTCTGCAGTCTGGAGATCAGCTGCATTTGAGGAAATCTTTAGGACCTACTAGGAGGTTGGCAACCCTATATTAGAATTCCTAGGGCAAGTTATTAGGTCCTGGCCACCAGTCAGCACATTTTCTGGACTGCATTATAAGGTGGAACCTAGGAGAGTACAGAAAACCATTGTTCTGTGAACTTCTGTCCTTTCAAAGAGAGGGAAGCCAATTCTGTCCCTTTCTCCCAAGGAGAAAATTCCCTGTTCCCATTCCTAAAAAACTGAGGGGGAGTTCTGAGATGGGAATCAAAGAGTCACACCATCTGTCCTTGCAAAAGGCTTGCAGACCTCCTGGAGTATCTTCACAGGTCCCTAGGGGCCCCAGGACCCTTGTCTGAGAAATACTGTTCTATCATGGTATCTGAATTATAGTCAAGACAAGCACAGGAATGCCCCCACAGATCCGTGACCTTCTTCTCCCTTTCTGCAATGGCTGCCCTTTCTGGTGAACACAGCTAGCAGCACACACTGAGAAGGAAGCCCTCCACTCCTGCAAGAAAAGTGCAGTATGGTTAGAGCAATGCTTGGTGGCTCACCCTCGATCCCATTTTATGTACTTTATGGCCTTATGCGTGGCTAGTCTCTTTAAAAAATATAGTGTATGGGAGCATGGGAACAGATGGCACAGTGATGGAACAGATGCTCATATACTTTGCATATTTGCAAAAACTCACTACATTGTTGTAAGGAAATTTCTGAATGTCAACTGAATCTTTCTCATAGCTGAGAGAATGAAAAAAACACTTTGTTGCACAATATGCTACGTAAATAGTAATTGTATTTAAAATTCACTCAAAGAGAATGATGAGTAGAATTATCAGCTTTTTTTGTTCTTTAGGGGACATTTGAAATATCACATGCAGCCCATTTTATGGAATTACTTTTGTCCTATTTCTTTACCATTTTAAGAGGGGGAACAACAGTATGATATGCTGCACCACTCCCCACACAGTGAATCCAAGCATGTTTCTCCACAAATAGAGAAGTTCAAAAGGAGGTAACAGGAACAGAAATAGATTTGTTTTTATGTAAGGAATGCTGAGTGCTCGGCTGGACAACAGATGAATTAACTTAAGTCTTTTATTTTCATTTTAAGCAGCTAGTTGCTTTATTGGGGAAAAGTTAATGATTTCAGAAGCACCTTACCCATAGTTATCAGCAAAATGTTATCTCTGATTTTGGTCTAAATTCTGTTCTATTCAGTAAATAGAAAACATATCACCAGAACAACCTGATTAAATGATAAAGGTTCCATGTCATACAAGGAGCTCTGGGTTATTTTGGTTTGCTTGATTTATAACTCAATTTTTGAAGGTCATTTACTTGGGGCTTCCTGTTTGGGGGAATGTAAAATACAAAAAACCCTGTATAACAGGGTTTGTGGATTTATTTTGGTATCTTCTTTCAGAACATCACATTTTCTGTCTTGAGTCAACACTTTCTGCATCTGAATGTCTACTAAGGACTCTCCTCTGCCTGTCCTGGAACTCCTTCAATGACAAATGATTCTGAGGCATAGGGTTGCCAACCTCTAGGTGGGGCCTGGAGATCTCCCATTATTACAACTGATCTCCAGACAATGGAGATCAGTTTCCCTGAAAGAAATGGAGGGTGAGGTCCATTTACCTTGCTGAGCTCCCTCGCCTTCCAAAATCCCACCCTCTTGAGGCTCTACCCCCAAAATCTCCAGGTACTTGACAACTCAGAGCTGGCAACCCTATGCATATTTGTGACTTTTTGCTAGGGCAGGTTCTTAATAAAAACTTCACCTGCCAGACACTTCCCTAGGATTGGTCACTTTCTCACCTGCCCCAGCGAACTGGGTATCCTAGCGAAAATAATGTTCTGCAAAAGAATTCTAGCTTTAAGATTACCTCCATCAAAGCCTATGGCCAATAAGTGAAGTATAAGGTTATCTTGACAGAGTTATAACTTTTTACAAGTGAACAAGAATGACGTTTATTTGATATAATACAAGCTGAGGTGGAGGAGGAGGAGGAGGATATTGGATTTATACCCTGCCCTTTACTCAGAGTGGCTTACAAACTCCTTTCCCTTCCCCTCCCCACAACAGACATCCTGTGAGGTAGGTGGGGCTGAGAGAGCTCTGGCAGAAATTGCTGTTTTCAAGAACACCTCTGACAGAACTATGGCTTGTCCAAGGTCATTCAGCAGCTGTGAGTGAAGGAGTGGGAAGCAAACCCAGTTCTCCCAGATTAGAGTCTGCACACATAACCACTACATCAAACTGGCTCTTAACAGATAACACCATTGCATCCCTTTTATTGAACTCTCAGGATTCATTACCATCCCTTTAGAAAATGTAGTATAAATTCTGTCTTCCTAATAGTAAAAATAAAGGGTGATTATTGATGTAATTCAAAACAGAGTTAGACTTTTTTATGTTCATTGAAGTCAATAGTATTAGAATGCTTTAACTGCTTAGGACTGCACTGATATTCAAGTAAAAAATTCCTTAAATTTATTTCATCCTAATGCATACTCTGTTTCTGAAAGGCTAATCTGATCAACGTTTTGGAGGGTAGGTCTCAATCTACATATTACAAAGTCCTTATGTTTGTTGCAGAACAACACAAGGACTTTATGCCACAATCTCTTTTCATTTTGTGGCCGTGGAACACTGGGAGAAATGGCTGTAGTGTCCTCAGGTACCACTGTTTTTGATCTGCAAACTGTTCCATAGAGCTGCTGTTGACCCTCTTGTGAACATACTTTTTGTAATGGAGTCACTAGCAGCTCCATGGAGCAGTTTGGGAACACAAAAACAGCAGCAGTGGGGAGGCTACACCCACTTCTCCCTGTGTTCTGAGATGCAAACAGAAAACAGTGAATGTGCATCTGGGAGGCACAACACTCCCATGCAGGTATGATACAAACCAACACAATGTGTCTTGTTGCCCAGTTGATGTGAGTGGTCAGAAGACTGCTCCTGAGTGTGGCAGACTCAGGTTCCAGCCCAGCCTTGCGTCCTGTTTTACTTCTGCTTGGCCTATTGCTAGGTAAATGGTAAACTTTGCCTTCTGGCTAGTGTCCCCTTACTGTACCGGGAATTAAACCATGCATCCAATTTGCCAGATGGATACCTTTACCATAGGGTTGCCAGCCTCCAGGTGGGGCCTGGGGATCTCCCGCTTTTACAACTGATCCCCAGCTGACAGAGATCAGCCCCCCTGGAGAAAATGGCTGCTTTGATGGGTGGACTCTGTGGCATTGTGACATACTGAGGCCCCTCTCCCCCCCAGACCCCACCCTCTCTTGGATCCACCCCCAAAGTCTCCAGGTATTTTGCAACCCAGACCTGGCAACCCTACTTTCCCCAGGGGGCAATAGTTGTATGTTTCTTGTTGCTGTCCCAGTGTTTGCATTCCATTCATTTGGCAAAGGCTGGTGCTCCCGATTTTGATCCGAATCCTGGTAGGAGGGGTCTTGAGTGGTCCATCATAATTATCAATGATGAGTGAGCTATGGAAGTTTGAGAATGCTGTGGCTAGGGTAGCCATGTTTCTTCCCCTGTGTGTCTGCCTCTCTGAAGTATATTCATAGCACCACAGTTCTTGTAAGTGCTGTCTCCTCCCTGTCTTCTGGTGCCTCATATGTGGGAAGCCACCGTGTGATGTCAAGGGACTGTGGCCACATCAGTGAGAAAAAGTTGGCTGCGTCCTGTGAAAGAAACAAAATTCATACAACACTGATTAGGGCCAAACAAATTGACACGAACACTGTGCCAGCTTTTGAGCTCATCAGAACTCTTCATCAGACTAGACATAAGACTGCCTCAGCAGGGAGGGCGGGGTATAAATCAAATCAAATAAATAAATAAATATACATTACAAAAATTAAGAAATGGGGAGAGGGATGAAGGCTGGGAAAAAGGAGATTTTCCAGGATGAGATCTTAAGGCCCTTCTTTTGCATCAGCCTTTGGTGTTTGATGTTGACAGGCTCACAGAGTCGTTTATTGGGTATAGGTGTTAAATTAACAGCCTTTGCATTCTGGGAGAAGATGCAAACTATGGAGAGTCCTCTCATTTGAAAAATACAGTCCAAATGTCCCTGGATACCAATCATGAGGCCATGAGTGACATACCACTCCATGATTCGTGGACTCTAACACAAAAACACAGTCTATAGCTTGCCTTAGAATATTTCTTTTTGTTATTATTATTATTTGTATCATAAACTCTCTTTTTTTGTTGCTGTCAAGTCATAGCAGACTTATGGCAACCCTATGGGGTTTTTAAGGCAAGAGATGTTATTTATTTATTATTCATATTTATATCCCACCTTGCCAGGCAAGCTGGCTCAAGGCAGCTAACAGGTTAAAATATCAAACAATAAATACATCAGTTACATATGTTCAGATGTGGTTTGCCATTGCCTGCCTCTGTGTTGCCACTCTTGTATTCCTTGGTGGTCTTCCCATCCAAATACTGACCAAGGCTGACTCTGCTTAGCTTCTGAGATCTGATGAGATCAGGCTAGCCTGTGTTATCCAGGTCAGGGCTTAAACTCAACACACAACAGAAAAAAACACTCAAAAAGACCCCAGAATTCCACAAACATTAACATAAATTCATATCCCACTTTTTTAAACAAACCTGACCCTCCCTTTCCCAGATGGGCCTATGATGGGGCTCGAGCTGGGTCTGGGGGAGGGGTCACCAGGGGAGAAAAAAGCATGCCGCACCACCTGGGTAGCTCAGCTGGCCGTGTGAGGTCACTTGCCTACCCATGCTTCCCTATGTGTTAGTGTTTGAGAGGAGGAAGGTATGTGGGGTTTGTGGGATGTTCTGTTCCTGTTCACAATGTTTTCTGCTTCATTTATCTGTCATAACTTTAGGACAGTGTCAGCATGGGGCTGGATCCATTTCAGGAAAACCAGCCTGGGTGCCTATTTTCCCTGTGTGTGAGGATCTCCTTAAGAGATCTTGAGGTGAGGGCTTTCAGGGGCACACCCAGCTCAGGGGCTGCCAATAGTTTACCCTCATGCTCAAGTGGCAGGGGAGACCACCTAGGGGTGATCACCTAGGGGTGATCATCCTTGTGGAATCTGGCAGCCTCCCACCCCATGGTTTTCCCCCTCAATGGCCAGAAGATCTGTGGCCTCCAGGCATACTGAGATTAGTTGCAAGATTTGAACATTGCCTTGGAGTATTTCCATCAGTGCAGAATAGCCACAGGATACCAATTAATGTCACCAATTTCTAACCAGCATCGGCTCTCTGCTGGTGCCAGTGACTTAGAATGGGACTGCCTGTTTCCTGTATCAAATGAAGTCTGCGTACAACATACTTTTTCACATTTTTCTGTTCAGTTTACTTCCCTGTTGACTGTCATATAAAAAAATAAAGTGTGATATGAATTATAAAAAAATGGTATACTTGTCTTTTACAACAAATATATCTGAAAATTTTAACAGATTATGATATTTGATGAAGTGTGTATGCACACGAAAACTCATACCCAGAATTAAACTTTGTTGGTCTTAAAGTTGCTCAAACTTTGTTCAACAGATGATTATGACAGTTTCTGGAAAGCTGACGAATTCATATTACTTTTCTTCTGACAGATAGGAAAGGACTCCTTGTATATTTATAAAATGGTATTCCAACCTTCTAACAAAAGAACTAATTTATACTAAAATAGTTTCTGAGGATTCATTTTGAATGCAAATAGCCTTAACTGGTTTTTCTTTTGTTTGTAAAGCCCCTGCCTCCTTGTCATGACTCAAAGGAATCTATGCAGGTGTTCAAACAGCACTGCCAAATAGCAGAAGAATACTATGAAGTCAAAAAGGAAATTGCTCTTCTTGAAGAAAGAAAGTGAGTGTATGTTTCTCCTAAAGAACCAACAGTAATTTGTCTGTCATGTGCTCAAAAATAATACTAATTCAGTGGGTGTTAAAATGCAATTCTGGTTTTAAAAAGAGAAACCTTTGTTGATCTCCTTCCAAGTGCATTCTTTCCATTTCCAGATTCCCTGTCTTTGTACATTATAAAATTATAGGTAGGACCCGTCTTAATATCGAGGAAACTCTTATAGTAAATGGTTATCTGTCAAAAATTTATATTTTATTGTACAGTGGAAAGTAACTGACCAAGAATCTGTGTCAAAGTATTTGAAATATTGAACAGGACATTTTTCTGGGATAAACAAAATTGTTAATAGTATGAATCGCCATAAAGAAACTTATAAAATATTTGCTGATGGGCTTGATTGATTCAATAAAAATGTTATAGTAAATTATATCAGTGTATTCCAGAAGAGTTTAGAGAGTCAAACAATGTATGATAATCTGGCCACGTGAAACTGTGGTGAGAGATCAGCAAGCAGTCATAGATACAGCTATCAAATACCAAAGAATCCATAAAATGGGTATGCGGCCCTAGGGACCTTTTTCAAGGTAATCAAATCTCACCACAATATTGGGGGGTGTTGATGGAAATGTTCCTTTTCTCTCCATACATACACATTTGTGTCTGCATGTGCATATGTTTGTGAACTGATTTGTAACAGTAATAGATCTGAAGAAATGGAAAATGGCATTCTACACAACAGTAAATACTTGAATTTATTTGATAGAATAATTATATTGAGTAGGGGTGTGTATGGAAAAAAAATCTTGAAGAATATCAGTAAATACCGATATTCCCAAATCCCAGTATTGGTATTATACTGGGATTCGGGAAATACTCGGCATTGCTGAAAATATTCAGCCAGCCATTAGAATGTGTCAGTTTCACTCCCCCTCCGCTTCCAAACTGTGCTGCTTTCCCTCCACGATAAGGTATTTTTCAGGTATTTATTCCATTCGGCAAAGCCGAATGCACATTCCTAATATCGAGTTCACTAGTTTATATACATTTATTTATAACTCACCTTTCTCTCTGAGATGCAAGGGGGATTGCAAAATTTAAAGACAGTGTAATGAAAATATAGTAAAGCAATAAATGTTGATTATAAAACTTAGAAAACAGTGTAAGAAAAGAAGTATATACATCATAAACAGTGCAATAAAAATGGCTATTTAAAAACATGTAACACTTTTCCCTTATAGAATGCCCTTTTGGACAATTCCATTTGACACATCCTTTTTGAAATTATCCAGAATTTTTTAGCTTCTGCTTTTCAATATTTATTTTCACTGTTCTGTGCACTAGATCTATGTTATTTGCTCTAGGGATGTGTCACTAGTTGCGGTATGGTGGTGGTTAGCATGTCATATTAGGACCTGGCAGGGGCAATTAGCAGTCAAGGCTACTGGAAAAAATCTTGGTGGACTAGGGGAGGACTGTCTTCATTTTATATTAGTAGCAGTTGATCTTATTTACTGTTCCATTCTCTGGCTGCTCATGGCCACATTTTCTAAATATCCACTTGTGAATCTGTAGTAAAGAGAAAATTCACATCTGTTGGCATGTCATCTGCCTACTCTGCAAGTGAGATGGCTGTCTAGAAAATAAGACATTTTCTCTCATCTAATTTGATATCTGATAGGCAGGAGGTTTCCTTGGGTGAAGACAGTATGATTCCTGGAAAAGTAATTCAAATTGGATGGGAGAAAAACGACACAGAAAAATGTGTTTCTCATTTAAAATGAAACAAGTAAAGAACAGAATAAGGAAAATGATCAGATAAAATAACTCTAATAGCTCTAACAAAGAAAAATAATATACTTTTAGTACTAAGATTAAAATTTTAATGCTTATCCTTGGTTTTATCAAAATTTAGATAGGATTCTGGGTAAATTTTGCCTCCTGCCCATTTTGAGATTATTATACCTTCAGAAGTAATATCAAAAGTTGTAGCACAGATATCAGCTTTGCTTTTTACAAAGAGGGGGACCCACGCTGAGAGCAAAGTTCCCACCAGCCACTGATGTCTTCCTTGGGATAATTGCAGGTGGTCTTAAAGGCTATATCTCAGGTCTGAATACTCCTTTGTATATAGTCTAGGTATGACTTGTTTATCTGTAATAATCCTTCTTTTAATCCTTTTTAATAGGACATGAATTATTATCAAAATGAATATGTCTGAGCAGAATGGAAAAACAGTTGTTTGTCTCATGTGCAATCTTCGCACACTTGTTTTATGTGTCTAAGGCAACAAACAGGCTACATAAAGATCACACCTCTCAGTCAATCAATCCAGTGCTGATTACAGTCTTGTGTAGCCTCCATTTGCCTTGGGGTCAATGCAGGGAAAGGAGAGGGGGGGCTTAGCCTTTCAAAAGTTATTGGGTTCACTAGTCAAAACCTCATTTTAAAGGAGAAATTGTCCTACTTAAAAACACACTTTTTTCAGTGTATGTTTATTATTATTACAATCTGAGATTAGTAGTCAAGAATATCAACAATACATAATACACATTAGGTGTATAAAATAGATATTCTGAACAGAAAAAAATACAGTTATTAGTAATAATAAAATTATCAAAAAAATAGACCATGTTTTTCTGCCTTGTTGAGCATGCCGGAGCACAGAATCTTGCTACCTTAAGCATAGTTTCATTAAAACAGTAGGCAAGAAGAAGTATAAAAATCATTAAATCTTCCTGGATATTTGAACAGAATTGGGGTAATGTACGTATTCCAAATGTCCTGGTAAAATTGGCAATGTAAGAAGACATGTTCGATTGTTTCTACCATTCCAGAATGACATGGGCAGAGATGTTGTACATATGAGATACATGTATATCTCCCTTTAAGAAGGGCAGATGGGAGGACACTGAGATGGGCCAGAGTGAAGGCCCTGCAATGTTTGTGGAATTCTAATGTACAAAGGGAATTTGATGAAGCAATTTTTTTGTTACAGTTCCCTACTGCTGGAGCAGAGTGGCCCTGTGATCTGTCGACTTGAAGGGCGGTGTCCCATAGTCTCTGTTTAATTAGTGCCCTGGCTCTTTGGTACCCAAGATTCAGCATGGCTGTACAGGAGAAACCAAGTAGTTGCAATTTGTCCTCTACTGCTCTCACCCACCTTAAGTGAAAATTGTCTAAGAGGATTAATAAAGTTAATCGGGGGGGGGGGGGGCGGAGGTTTAACTTGAGCTAGAACCATATAACTTGGAATTAGGCATGTACTTCAAGTGGAACCAACCCTGCTTCTAGCCTAAGCAGGGCATTGGATAGACTGCTGTTGTTGTTGTTTCACCCCATCCCAACTTGCGCTGGGCTCTGGGTGATTCACAACATGATATTAAGCCTTAGATACAGTATAAAACATCAAATATCATAAGAGTAATAACATTAAAAACAATTTAAAACAAGTTCAAATTCAAGATGGTGTCACTAGCAACTATACAATTGAAAAACTGGAATTCTGAGAGGTTTTTGGTCACTTCCTAAGTTCTTTTTGGTTTGTTTTATTGAGGGGGGGATGGGAGGGGGGTGCCAGCCATGTTAGAAAACCGTTGCTGTCCCTAACCAAAAGCCTGGCAGAACATCTCTGTCTTACAGGCCCTGTGGAACTGCATGAGGTCCCACAGGGCTCTGACTGTAGTAGACAGAGAGTTCCACCAGGCTGGGGCCAGGACCAAAAAGGCCCTGGTCCTGCTTAGGGACAGCTGGACATCTTTGAGATAGGGATCACCAGTAAGTTATCTGCAGAGTGTAACACCCTTCTAGGGACATAGTAGAGGAGATGGTCCCATAGAGACGTTGGTCCCAGACTGCTCAAGGCCTTGAAGGTTAATACCAAGACCTTGAACTTGATGGTATTCCACTGGAAGCCAGTGCAGCTGGCGCACCACCAGTTGAGTATGTGCAGTCCATGACGTTCCCATCAGGACTTGCAACGCCACATTCTGGATCAGCTGGAGCTTCTGGGTCAGCCTCAAGGGTAGGCCAGTGCAGAATGAGTTATAGTGGTCCATTCTGGAGGTGACCATTGCATGGATTACTGTGGCTAGGTCAGGGTGCAACAGGAAAGGAGCCAATTGCTGTACCTGGTGAAGATGGGAAAATGCCCATTTGGCAATATGCGCAACTTGGGCCGCCATAGTTAAGGAGGTATCAAATATCACACCCACACTCTTGATGGATGGCACCAGTCTTAATGGTGCCCTGTCAAGTGATGGAAGCCTGGGCTCCAGTCCTGAAGCCCCCCCAGCCATAGAACCTCTGTCTTTTCTGGATTCAGTCACAATCTGCCCTTTTTTAACCATCCCACCATGGCTTTCAAACCCTCAGCCAGATTTTGCAGGGCAGCAGATAAGGATCTAAGGAATTTGGTTTGGATTGCTTTTAGTTTATGGTGGTCATTGCACAGACATGTCTGTGAACCATACATAAACTGGGGTACCCCCTTGCCCTGAAAAACTTTAAATGAATATGGTATTTGAGAATCTCCTTTTGTAAAAAAGAATCTTAAAGTTGCTGTAGCCACTCTTTGGGCAAGACTCAATTACATGGGAAAGCTGAGCTGACCATGAGCCAGACAATTGGAACACTACACCTAAATATCTGAATACTTTAACTTGTTCGATCTTATGGCTGTCAATCTGCTACCTGTATTTGATAAACCTTTTAGAGAAAACAAGAATTTTGGTCTTTAAAAGATTGATTGTTAAATGCTCTTCTTTGCCGTAAGTTGCAAGTGCCCAGAGTAAGATAAATAATCATATTGTCTGCATATAATAGTGTGAAGATTTGTCTATTTCCCATGTTGGGTGGGTAGAAGTCAGGACTGGGCAAAATTTGCACCATGGAGTTTATGAAGAAGTTAAATAATAAGGGAGCAAGGATGCATCCTTGTTTCATACCTCTTCTGACCCAAACCATGTGGGACAGATGACCTTGTGGGTTACATCTCACTGACAAATAATTGTTCTCATGTAGTGTGCATATAAGGGAAAGCAGTCTGCAGTCTATTGTGGAAACTTCTACTTTTAGCCTTAATCTGTTGCATCAGATGAAGAAGAAGAAGAAGAGATTGGATTTATACCCCGCCCTCCACTCCCCAAGGGAGTCTCAGAGCGGCTTACAAACTCCTTTTCCCTTCCCTTCCCCACAACAGACACCCTGTGAGGTAGGTGGGGCTAAGAGAGCTCTTTCCCAAGCTGTCCTTGAGGGAACAGCTGGTACAGATCTATGGCTTGCCCAAGGTCATCCAGCCAGGTGCAAGTGGAGGAGTGGGGAATCAAACCCGGTTCTCCCAGATTAGAGTCCGCGCACTTAACCACTACACCAAACTGGCTCTATCAAATGTCATCTTATACTATCAAATGTCATCTTATAATCAACAAAGGCTGTGTAAAGTGTGCCCTGTGGCCTGGTGGTATATTTCTCCACAAGATGATGCAGAATCAAGCAGTGATCCATTGTGGAATGACTGCTTCTGAATCCTTCTTGTTCCTCAGCAAAGATGTTCTTCCTTTCAAGCCAGTCCCAAATCTTCCAGCACAGGTGTCTGGCATAAAGCTTACCCAACACACAAAGCAGACTAATTGGGTGCTAATTGAAAGGGTCTGATTTCACCCCTTTTTTATATATTAGAATGATTATGGCCAGACCCCAGTCTCTGGGGGTCTGTGCAGTTTGGTCAATGTATGTGAAAAGAGTGGTGAGGACCAGTGCTCACCATTCGATATCCATTTTGATCAGCTCCAGAGGGATCAGATCACTCCCTGTGGCCTTCCCCAATCTTAGCTGAGCTCCAAGCCTCTTGACTTCTGCAGATGAGATTGGAGGCCAGGATGGAAGTTTTTCTGTATTAATAGGTGGAAGGGACATCTGCTCCGGCTCTGTGGCACAGAGTACATAAAAATGAGTCTCCCAGGTTTTGCGGGTATCTCATAGGAAGGTTTTGCGGGTATCTCATAGGAAGGTTTTGGGCCATCTGACTGGAATCTACCTGAAACAATTCTCCAAAAGAGCAAGGCTTCTTTGGATTTGGCGGCCTGGGTAAGTTGGAGCCAGGCCGCTTTTAGTGCTTTTCTCTTTTTCTTTATAATTAGTTTTTTTTGTATTGTTGTTTTAAAACATACAAGTCAGAAAGAATTATACAGATACTCTGTGACTTATATTGAGTAAACTTGGCTATTGATTGATTTTTTGCTGACAAACATTCTGATCGAACCATGGTTGTGTAGGGTGTCTTACTCATGGGGGCTCTTGGATGGGTTTGCTTTTAGTGAAGAGTTCTTGCCATCCATTAGATATTTGTAGATAACACTTTAAGATGGCTTCAAAATGCATGCCATTGAACATTTTGCTGCAGAGGTGGCACAAAACCTCATTTTAAAGGAGAAAAGACATGTCTTATTTAAAAAACATATCTTTTCTACTTAAATTAATAACAAAGTGAGGAGACCAGTTTCAAACAGCAAAACCAAACAGTGGCACCCCCTTTCTCTTCTCTGTATAGTTTTAAAGCTGCAGGACTAGCGATTTGCATTTTATGGGCAGATCTTTGAGGCAATACTTGGGTTCTGAGTAAACTAGACTGCTGGGCAGAAGCAACTATTAGACTGGTTACATGGTAGAGAAGGCCAAAGTCAAAGAATGACTGTAGCGGACAGATATGAAGGTGCACATATTTTATACGCCTTGTATAACCTCCCTTACTATTCTCCTGGAAACACGATGACTGCATGCCTATATGGCCTGAGGATAGTGGCCAGGTTTCTGGATACAGAAATGTATAATACTGGTGATTTGTGACAGACAGCCTCTAGTTTTGACCTCCAGGTATCACAACAAATCCCTGCCTACAGGGGACATATACAGATTCTCAGCAGCATCTGTCAATGAGAAACTGTGGAACCTTGGGGGTGGGGATTAGGTGAAAGGAAATTCTGTCATTACTTCAGATAAAGTGTGGGAAAGCAACAAAGAAAAATGGAGAACTCCCAGGAGAATAGTTAGGTATTTAGGCTTCACCAGGTGAAGAAAAAGACAGCCATTGTTTATATAAAGATGGCTCACGTGCCTATCTAGAGGCAGGAATAGATCAATCAGGGGTCATTTCGAGCAGGAGCTCGGGGGAGCTCAGCTCCAGGAGTTGTTGCCAGTCCCCCCCCCCAGCGGGGGAATGCCTGCTTGTGTCATGGCTGCAGCAAAATGACCCCGTCTCCTGGAAAGGTCCTTGTTCCTCCGACCAGCCTTCTGAAGGCTTCAGCCACCACTGAAGCTATCCTCCCAGAATAGGGGTATTTCTGAGGCTTGGATTAGTGGCTGTCCCCTCTCTACCAGCTCCTCCCTCCCTCCCTCCCTCCCTCCCTTTCTTTCTCTCTCTCTCTTTCTCTCTCTCTTTCTTTCTTTCTTTCTTTCTTTCTTTCTTTCTTTCTTTCTTTCTTTCTTTCTTTCTTTCTTTCTTTCTTTCTTGCCTTCTGACATACTTTCAGTGATGTCAGGTGGTGTAGCATATGCAAATAAGTTATGCTAATGAGTTATGCTAATAAGCTCCTGCACCTCTTTTTCTATGAAATGACCCCTGAGAGCAAGTATCTTCTTTTATCTTTGGGAAACAGAGATTGATGAGGAGACTGAGACCAACATTCCAAGAAATAAGCTAACATTATGTCAAGGTTTTGAGATTCTTGGGTTTAGTGAAAAATTCTAAGAAAAATCCTTATCTCACTCACACTCAGGAACAACCTGTCATTGCTATGTATGTGTGAAGTGTAGCTTTTCTAGAGCATAGCTTCTGCTCTCCCTTACATAAATAGCTGATAGCTTGTTACATTAGTTATCCCTCAAACTACTAAGCATAAGCCCTTCTGAAGAAGAGTACTGAGCTTATTTTTTGTGTTTACATGTGGCATTTCTTTGGAACTTCTCACACCATTTTTCTTTCGTTATCAGAAAGGAGCTGATTGCTAGGTTGGATCAAGCTGAGGAAGAGAGCATGGATGCTGCCCAGCTAGCAAAGGAGTATTCAGACCTTACAGAAGAGAACCGGACACTGAAGTTGGCCCAGACACAATGTGTTGAACAGCTGGAGAAGCTTAGAATACAGTATCAGAAGAGACAGGGATCTTCATAACTTTAATGGATCTGTCTGGAGCAATAAAAATCTAGGGTCCTTTCAGTTTTGGGCAATTGATTTGTCTTCCCTCCTCAAAGGTTCCCACAATGTGCTGGAACATTTCACTTGCAGAATATGCAAATATCTACATTTGATGTAATGCTAGCCAGCCACTAGTTTAATATAATAGATATTTTATCTGTTATATAATAGATATATTATTCAAGTAAAATAATTAGGGCTTATCTATTCCCATTCTTTGTTCTAATGGATTAGATTTCTTTTACAAAGATTTTTTTTCCAATTTAAGAAGGCACACACACTAGAAACTGACATGGATAGTCTCTGGGATGGAAAACGGACCACACTGAGGCATGTAGTAGGAGTACTGTACATTGATCATTGCCCTGTTCTTTTCTAAACCTGAACAGAATGTGGTAGAAAATCTAGACCCTTTATCTGGCAATATAGGCTACAGGATGACCATACACTGACTAATATACATTGGCAATAAAGGCTGAGGACAGACTGGCAATCTGGAGCGAGATGAATGCGGAGGAAACTGCTGCGGGGGAAAAACTCCCTGGGGCTGGCCGTTCACACCAGCCAGTGTATTGCGCAACGGTGCCGATACGGAGCGTTCGGACTGCTGCGGAGTGGCCCCACGTGGGCCGGCCTCCGCAGCTCGTGATAGGGCTGTTTCGGCAATTTGCGCATGTGCACATGTGCGCACGTGCGCACATGCGCAAACTGGCAAAACGCCGCGTTCACACTGCCGCCTCCACTTGCCTCCCGCCTTCTTCCGGTTCACACTGCCTGGAAGCGGGAGGCAAGCGCAAGACAGCCCCTGGACACCGGTTTCTCCCGGTGTCCTGTTAAAGCGGATGGAAAGCGAGTGGGAGACGGGTAAGTGCGAAACGGAGCCGATGGACAGATGCGCATGTCTGAACGCGCTCCCTTCTTCCACTTCCAATGTGGGGCTGTCCCGCTTTACATTGCCAGTCTGTCCTCAGCCGAAGATTTGTACAACTATAATACTGTAAGAAAATGGGAAAAGGCAAAAATTGCCTTGTATCATCTAATTCCACACCAATCTTAAATTTACCCTTAGAAATAAACCCCATTAATTTTAATGGCACTTGTGCTGAAAATGGACTTGTTGAGAATCTGGGATACCAGTTCTAAGGAAGATGAACTGCCACTGATGTTAGTAGGACTAGCATTATTAGTAAGCTCAGATGTCTACTGAAATCTTTCTGTACATGGAGGCACCCTCAGTTTTGAGTCAGTGTATGCTGACTTTTACCTGTGCTTCCATGTAGTCAGCCATTGGTGTGACCGCTGGTATCATGCTCAGACTAATTTTTTACATGCAGTCTCATCTGTGGCCTTTCAGTATAATCAGTTGCAATAGTGGCTAATCTGTGCTGACTTGATCGAAGAAGCTGCATGTATAACTGTATGGTTAAAGATCACTGCATTCTGATATGGTAAAGAAACACAGCTGCCACATGCAAACAGTGTTGTGAGAAACAGTTCATGCATATAAATGCATATAAGGTGTTGACTGTATTATTATTTATTTAGGACACTTTTATGCCACCTCTTCAGAGTCCTGCAGGAGCCTGCTTGCAAGTAAAAATACCATAAAATGGTAATATCATGTTCAATTATTCATCTGTCTATGAACACAAAACAAACAATTAAAACAAGCCAGGAATGTAAAAAACAGCACAACAATGTTAATAAAACAGGCCTCTGACTAGAAGTGATTGTAAAATAGTGGGAAAGATAAAACCACTTAGTTAAAAGGCTGGATAAGAAGAAATGTTTCCTAAAGGATAAGAAAAAAAGTTTTAAGAAGAAGATGAAAAGAAATGTTTTAGGTGGCACCTAAAAGACCGTATGGTAGGCTCCAGGTGAGGGTGTTCCAAAGGTGAAATGCCACCACTGAAAAAGCCTCATCTCAGCCATCAGCCTCATTTCTGAAGGTGGGGGGACAGAGACCAGAGCGTGAGAGGCAGATCTTAACTGTTGAGCAGGACTATATCCATACTGTGTTCTGAAGGTCCTTCCTTCCTTCCTTCCTTCCTTCCTTCCTTCCTTCCTTCCTTCCTTCCTTCCTTCCTTCCTTCCCTTCCTTCCCTTCCTTCCCTTCCTTTCATTTACAGTGCAATCTTAAGCACAGTTGTACCTAATAACTTCAATGGATTGAGAAGAATTTAACTTTATTTAGGATTGCATTGTTACGTAATGCTAAATGTGAGGTTTATGCAGTGGGTACAATCTGATGCTTCATTGGGGATGGACGGTGAGGTATCTTTGTGTGGGGTGCATGGACATATTTAAGATCAACTGTGCAATCCTAAATAGTTACTCCAGTCTAAGCCCATTGATTTCTGTCATGTTAGCCTGGATTAACTTTGCAAAGGCTTGCACTGTAAATTGCCCAAAACAGTGTACCTTATGAATGTTTGTTGTGGTTATTTTTATACATCATAAGGATCTGAAATTATAAATCTACAGCCATGCCATTTTTCATTTCTTTTTGTTTTCATATATGTTCATTGGGAGCATTTTTGTCTTGTCTATTTTCTTTTTCTTTTTTTAGTTCTCCCACTGTGTTCCCTTCTTTTATAGCATCTTCCAGTTATAGATACAAAAAACAGGTGTCAATTTCAATTTTAATTTTATTATTAATTTTGTTATTTTAGTTGGGAAAAGAGTCATCAAAATCACCTACCACACACTGAGAAATCCAAAAAGGAACTCTAACTTTTAAACTGAATAAGGATAGCCACAAAATTCAATAACACCCTTACCAGAGTGATATGTGCTACATCTCAAGCAATTTTGAAATACTACTCTGTGTTACTCCATCCCTGCCTTCCTTAAATAGTGCCTTGAATTTATGTCTTGAATATTCAGACAGTTTTCAGCACACTTGCTTTTCAGTGAAGCCTATCTATATCAATGGGGCTTATTTCCAAGCAGATATAGTTAGTATCAGGATGTTAACATTACTTGTTATCTTCCTGGCATGCAATAAATGGGAAAAAGTAATGGTAAATTATTACAGTTCCACAACTGGCAGAAAACAATATTGGTTGCTCCATTTTAGCACTCAAGTTGGAATGAATTTGTAACAGATATTGATTCTGGTTAATTTTTTTATGCTGTAAAAATATAGGACTATATCCATATCCTGATTAATTTTCTAGGTGAAACAGCTGGGCAAAATATGACTTTAAGAATACATAATCTGCAATGATTTCTTCCTTTCTTTGACTGATGACTGTGTTTCCCTGAATCAGCAGGAAACTATTTGTTATACTTCCATTTCTATTCATATGTATTTTTTTCATTAAAACATAATTTTAAAAAGAGTTTGTTCCTGACTTTCCTTCACCTGCCTAGAATGTTGCTCTTTTGTCAATAGGTTCTGAGTTAAATTGATGTTACTAGGATGTAGAATGGTGACAACTGATTTTATAGAATTACCCCCCACACACACACACTAAATAGTTGTATTCATAGTCCATTGGATATATAAGAACATAAGAGCCCTGCTAGATCAGACCAGTAGTTATCTAATCCAGCATCCTATCTCACACAGCAGCCCACCAGTTCCCCTGGAGGTCCAGCAACAGGGCATAGAGGTTGAGGGCTTCTGCTGATGTTGCCTTCTGGCACTGGTAGTCAGAGGTGTACAGCCTCTGAATGTGCCAGTTCCTCTTAGTCACCATGGCTAGTAGCTAACTTTCATAGATCTGTCTAATCTCCTTTTAAAGTTGAGTGAGCCTGTGGACATCATTAGATCCTCTGGCAGTGAATTCCTTGCTGTGCCCATCACTGGTCATGCAAAGATATCCTTTTGTCCATCCTGAATCTACTGTCCAACAGCTTCACCAGATGCCCTTACATTCTGGTATTTTGGGAGAGGGAGAAAAATTTCTCTTTATCAACTCTCTTCACCCTGTGCATAATGTTATAAACATAAGGTTGCCAAGTCACTTACCAGCAGGAGTGGGGGAGTCCAGTTCCTTCTCCGGGACTCCCCCGCACGTGCGCGCGAAGTGTGCGCACGGCACGATGATGTCACCCGGAAGTGACGTCATCATGCCGGGCATGTCATTGGGTGACGCTCTGGCAATAGCCCTAAAAACTCTATGGTGCCATAGAGTTTTTAAGGTGATTACCAGAGCATCGCCCTGCAATGTGCTCGGCATGATGACATCACTTCTGGGCAATGTCATCGCGCTGGGCACGTTGGCCTGATGTGGCCATTTCAGGGTGGCTGAATCCAGACCGGTGGATTGGGGACCTAATTAGCGGTGAAATCCCTGCCCCCCAGGGGGACTTGGCAGCCCTATAAATATCATATCCCCATTTAGTAATCTAGTCCCAGGAATCTTCAGCCTTTTCTCATAGGGCTTCAGGGCCACAAGCTTGGGTCTCCAGCCTTCCTGTCTCTCCCTCTTGGGCCTCTTTAAAGCACTGCATTCTTAGTCCATTCGGACTTAAGAAGGCCAAGGCTGCCTGTTCTGTCCCCCACATCTCCAATCCTGGACCCAGAGACCTGTGGGTGGGTGGCCATTGTACTGGGCTTGTCCATACCTTCACTGTCTTTGCTGATCCCTATGAGGTGCCAGTCTTCTAGGCCAGGCATCTGGCTATGATTCCGTCACTGCTCTGATCCTGCTCTTGCTTCTTCTGCTGGTTGCCTCCTTCCTGGGTCTCCCCTGCTTCGCTACCACTTCTCCTGACCTCCCTGGCTTCGTCACAGGGTGGAAAGCTGCTCCTTGGCATTGGGACCTGCTTCCAAGGCTTCTCACTGCCAGCAGGACAGGTGCTGCCCAGGGATTGCTCTCACTTATGAGATAAGTGGGGCCAGAGGCACAAACCCTAGATGCTTGCAGAAAACATACTCTTTGTACATTCAGAAAGAACAAACAAAAAGCCCTCAGCCAAATGAGCACTGAACATGCTCATCGCTTTCAAGGTACAGTGGAACTCTGAGGGCAGTTCAGCATTGGCTAAAGAAGGAAGGGGAGAGGGAAACATGTCCTCCAGCTGCTATTAGTCACAACGGTGGAAAATGGCAGGCAACCCTTCCTATTGCTATGTAAAGGAATTATGATTGGCAGGTCTATTTTTAAACCAAACCAAAGCATGGGAATCCAAGGAGGTACACTCTGGCTCATCCTGCATGATCCTCTGGTGTCTGAAGCAATTTTCCCATCCTTGTTGAGTTCTAGTGTCAGAGCTGAACTGGGAGAAAAATGCTTCAAGCACTGCAGCCCAGCAATGTAAATCAGGGTATATCTGCCAACAGAGAACCCCAGCATCTGATAAGGCTGGGAAAATAGTACATGGGGTGGGCTGAAGTGCATCCCTAAACATACTGTGGTCTAGATCCAAATTGGGGGCTAGTGATCAAGGCAAACAAAATAGTAGAAGTGAACATGTCTGATAGCGTATTTTTACAGGTCTGATTTCAACATGACATTGGTAGGAAAGGACACACTGCATTTGCACAACATCTCATTTACACCATGAGAAAGGTGGGCTATAAATGAAGGTCATAATCTTCATCATCATCATCATCATGTCTGATTTCAACATGACATTGGTAGGAAAGGACAAACTGCATTTGCACAACATCTCATGACAGGTCTGATTTCAACATGACATTGGTAGGAAAGGACACACTGCATTTGCACAACATCTCATTTACACCATGAGAAAGGTGGGCTATAAATGAAGGTCATAATCTTCATCATCATCATCATCATGTAAAGAAACTTATACTTAATCAGTATGCCAGTATAACACGCTACCCAGGGTATAAGGAGAAAATTGTATAGCGACATTATGACTCTGTTTTGCCAGCCAAATCTGAAAGTAATTGTGCATTCAACTTAGGGTTGTAAAAGCAGATCTCCAGGTCCCAAAAGCATCCATTTTTAAAAAATGACACTTTGGCACTGGGATCAGATCTCCTTTTTCTCTAAAATCTGATTAAACATGATGAGTTAAGAAGCTTCAGAAATATTTATTTTATGAAAGTTAATGTCAAACATAGGAAACTGGGAATACTGTACCTTTGATAGGTAGGACAAATGCCTCAGTTTTTCTACAGTGCAACTTTTGTTTCTCCTAGGCCTATTATGCAGCAGTGTTTTGCTTCACTTTCACTGTGCAAGTCAGGTTTTCTTTTTTATTCTGCATTAATTTTCCTCCCTTCAGTGCTTAGTTTGCTTTCTGGTTTGTTTCTCTGAGTTTTCTGAGAGTGCTTTTTATGCCAGTTTTCCCCTTGCTTCCCTTCCAAGCTGAAGGTAATTCAAAAGTGTACAGATTTCCTTGGATTCCTCCCCTCTTTTCCCACCCCTTGAAGGCCATTCCACTGCCCATATTAAGATTGTCCCTCCCACTCTGCACCTTTCGCCATCCTTTAGATTCCTATGACCCTCCACTTGCAAGCCAAATTCATCTTGTTTTTGTTGTTCTGGTGCTTGGGGGTGGGTGGGACAGAGAGCATTATTCTGTCAATGCAATTCACACCCCTCTAAGACCCAGGTGTAGACCTTTCCCCTTCAACTGTGCACAAACTCCACTATTGCTTACTTTCCCCATCATTACAATTTTTGAAGGTTTTTTGCACAATACTAAAAAAGCTCTCCAGAGCTTCTGCCAGAGGTCTCCTCACCCATACAAATTGCAGCCCTGTGCAAACTGTGGTGGAGTTGCAGCTGATTTTGCACAGATGTGCATGCACACACACAGACACATGTTGCCAACTATCACAGCTTGCAATGCCATATTCTCAAGGTAAATTATGAGGCAAGGAAGGAGGTGTAGCAGGGCAACAGTTTCCACTGAAGCTGAGACAGATTTCCTTCTGAAAAGAAATAGGGTAGACCCTCTACCTCTCTGACATGGAATTTGCAATCCTTTAAATTGACTCCTCCCCCATACAAATTGCAGCCCTGTGCAAAGCATGGTGGAGTTGCAACTGACTTTGCGCAGGTACACACGTGTGCACAAACATGTTGCCAATTATCACAGCTTGCAATGCCAGTGTTAGTGGATTCTACCATGCATTCTGTACACTCAGCATGTTTCCCCATATTATGAGATCATTTTTCATAGTGGCTGATAACACAGCAGAGAATCCCTAAGTGCTCAGCAATATGGAAAAGGGGGCTCCACAGCTGCTTGTCATTTTCAGAAAAAGTCTGGTCAGTTTCAACAGTGCATTTTCCCCCTTTGCCTGTGTTCCTTTCTGTTCCCTTTCATTCAATGAACTAACACTAAAATGCATGCAAAACCTGAACCACGAGGATTTAAATGGAAGGTGCTTGTTGGATGCTACTGTGCAGCTGCAATACAGCAATTGTGTTATTTATTTATTTTTACAAAACTTTAGACATCACCCCTCACACATCACAAGTGACATTCCACCCCAATTTAGAAAAGTTCATTTTTTAAACATAGTAACTGCAGAATAAAACACTGGAGGAAAAAGAATGGTGTGTAAGGTGGGCCCAGAATTAAAGTCAAGATTAAAGGCTTACTGCTCTGAAAATCTGCAGTAAGATGTTTGTTCGTAATGAGCCCTAGACTCATCAGGAATGAAGAGCACATGAATTAAATTACTCAGGAATAGAGAAGTGGCACCAGGACATTTATGAAGACTTTCGTTTTATTTTCCCATCCCGTCTTAACAAGTTTTGTCATGATTACTACTAATGGTGTATACATTAGATCAGCGTTAACAGATACCCTCTCCCTACAGAAGATTTACATCACAAGCACAGGCAGTCATTCAATAGGTGCAGGTTTTCAGTGATAGAACATCACCTGTTAAGGTTCTTACAGTGATGCAGTTGTTAAAGGCACAGAACAGCTATCAGGAAAAATGGATATTCTGCACAGGAACAGAAGGAAATAACAAATGCTCAGTGAAAGTGTGTAATTCTTTAGTTTCTGTATGACAGAAGTACTAGAGAGCTTTTGCTAATTACCTGCTCAGCTTTCTTTCACCACAAATGTGTTTTCCCCCATGAGTTCAGCAACTATGGAGAAAACACTCTAGATAAACACATTTAGAGCCCATGTTATGAAGCTATGGCAAAACGAGTAGGTACTTTTTAGAATTCAGTTAATAAATTTTCACTTTCCCACTGTACAACTGGCATCTGTCTTTGCCTTCTTTCATCTTGACAATTGCTGGTTTACCAGTACTGCAGACAATACTCAAAATATCTAAGGAATATCTAAGGAGTAAAACAATCTATAACATTAAAGTGATCATAAGTAACTTTTACTAGAATAGACAGAAGTCCTCAGCATTTTGAGCAATATCAAAAATATATCTGCATTGCAGAGCTGAAGGCCACTTGGCTATTTTAGTGCCATTTAATTTGCATAAACCATATAGCACTTTCATAGGGAAGTCGTGGTCATGTTGCATTTATGCTGCCATATTACTGTGAACTTCCAGCTCTCAAACAGGAAAAGCATGAGTCAACTTTTTAAAAACATGAAAGCTAGAAACTTAATTATGAAAAAGCTAGAATTTTTCAAATTCTAACGAGTTCATACCTGCACAGGCAGTATAACTCTGGCTTGGGAAATTCTTGGATTTTTGACAGCAGTACTTGAGGAGGGACCTTAACTGGGATGCCATGTCACTTTAGGACTTCAGTTTCTCCTAGACTATATGATATAACACAAAGTCCACCTTCTGAAGCTGCCATTTCCTCCAGGGGAAAGTTATCTTCGTAGCCTGTTGCAATTTCAGAACTCCAGGCTTGAATTTGGTAACCCTAGTGATTATGCAGCAGCTATAATAACATAATGGCTAATAGTGTGTCAGGCAGACTGGTTCAAACCTCAGCTCTGCCATAAACTCAGCATGCGGTATTACAGCAGAACTACTAGGCATGATCACAAACAGGACTGAGAACAAACATCTTACTGCAGATTTTCAGAGCAGTAAGCCTTTAATCTTGTACTCAGGTGACTTCCTTCGAGAAGAAGGAGGATTCTCCATTGCTGTCTGACCATGCTTTTGTAACAGTAGGATGCAAGATGTTGCTCCTAGATTCTAGCTTTCCTGTGAACATTTTACCCTTAGAAATAAAGCTTTTTTAAACAAAAAGAAATGTCTCCTCTCCAGTGAAGCACAGATCCATTGAAACCTCTGAATATTTAAGTATTCTGACTATTTTTCCAACATCACCAAGTCCTGACTACTTGCTACTGTTCAACAGCAGTCACCCCATAAAAGCTAGCATGGCGTACAGCTTAAGGTTTCAGAATACGATCTGAGAGATGCAGGTTTGAATTCCCACTCTTCTTTGGAAGCTCAGTGGGTGACTTTGGGCCAGACACAAGTTCTCAGCCTAACCTATCCCATGAGGCTGTTGTGTACATAAAAAAATGGGATTTATGTAAACTGCTTTGGGTCCCCATTGTGAAGAATGGTGGATAATGTTGCCAGGTAAATGGCCTGGGAACAGGCAGGAGATTGGGGGGGGGGGGGGGATTTACCAAGTGGGTGTGATTGAGTGACTCAGAAGTGACATCATTGTACCAGGGCTGATGCTCTAGTACAAGGGTGGCCAAACTGCAGCTCGCAAGCCACATGCAGCTGTTTCACACATGTTGTGCAGCTCGTGGAAATATGTTGGCTGAGCTCCTTTTTGCTTCACAATTAAGCTGTGGCCCTCAAATAGCCAGGAATCAGATGGGGGGCATGGTCAGCATCTCCGATGATGGTAGGCCAAAGCGAGGCCAGCTGCAAAATGGTACAAATGGCCACCTAATGAGCCTCAGCTGAACCAGCCAGGTAGGACAGTCCCTGCCTCCCTTGTACAGGAAGGGGAGGAATGGAAGTTGAGGAGGAGAGATGGAGCTGACTGCTGAAGCTGAAGGCAGAACTACTCCAAGGGAGAGGAGGAGGGCACAGGTACAGAAATCCCCTCTTAAAGCATCTGTGAAAATTTTGTGAAGGAACATGACATTGTAAAAAAATGAAAGTATGAAGATGAAAACAGAAATTTTAAGCCAGAGTGGGAGAAAGATTTTGCATTCAGTGTTAAAGGAGGTAAACCTTTGTGTCCTAACTGTAATGTGTCACTCAGTCATTACAAAGCCAGTAACTTGAAATCTGTTCTGAAAATTGTCAATTTCATATACTTGAATGGGAAGACCCACTGACTGTTCAAAAATTTTATTGAAGGACTAGAGCTTGAAGATAAACCTAGTGATGTCTCATTTTACTGCAATGTGAGGTGGCTGTCAGCGAGCAATGTCTTAAGTAGGTGTGTGGATCTGTTGGAGTCTATTATTACTTTTCTTGAAGAAAAGAAAAGATTCTATCCTCAACTGGAAAATGATGAACGAATGCAAGATCTAATGTTCTGTACTGATATAATGAATCATTTACAGATTCTCAACTTGGCACTCCAGGGGAAGGATAAAATTGTTTCTGATTTTACTGAGACAATTTTCAGCTTTCAGAATCAATTAAAAGTTTTTCAAAGAAACATATTGTCAAGAAATGTCATTTACTTTCCCAATCACAAAAAGAGAGTCAATGTATTCCCTAATATTGAAATAAAATACAACAAACTGGAAGAACACAAAGATAAACTACAAGGACTACTTGATAATTTCCTAGACAGGTTTAAGGACTTGCAGAATTTGAAACCCTGCTTCGCCTTTCTTGTAAATCCATTCATGGTTGATGTAATCAAAGATGGTTGTCCAGTTCCCAAACCCCTGGTTACCGAATCATCTGCTGTGGAAATGGAACTATTGGAATTACAGGAGGACCTGGATCTGAAGATGATCCATAAATCCCAGTCTATGACTGAGTTTTGGAGGTAAGTTCCAGAAATAAAACATCCTGAACTGAAGAAAACTACTATGCAACTCATCTCAGTTTTCAGCATAACATACTGCTGCAAATCACTGTATTCTGTGATGGTTTGTAAAGTCAAAGCATCATGGAATCCTTATATATCAACACCTGATGGAGCTAATTCACACAGCCCTGACAACATATCAGCTGGATTTTCAACAACTCACAGCCAAGATGGAGACTCACAAGATTTCTACTAGCAGTAATTAGCCAGTAAATATCTCTAATTTAATTGGTTTACATATTTTTGTCCATGTTTTGACCAGACATTTATTTAGACAAATAAACATAATTAGCAATATCTGTTTTTAGCCCTTTTGTTTTTATTTTTGGCAGTCTCATTTAATGTTGATAAAATGCACATGTGCATATATTTCAATAAAAATGTGTGTGTAATATTTGTTTGTATCTTGCAGCTCTCAAACATCTGACATTTATGTGGCTCTTATGTTAAGCAAGTTTGGCCATCCCTGCTCTAGTACTTGCCCAAAACTGTGGAAACCACAGAGCGTCATAGAGTGATGATGACATCACTTCTGGATCGCACCTGATGTTGCATCGTTTCATGAAAATGATGATCGCACCTCCCTATTTCACCAGCCTGTTTCCTCCTGCCACCCAGCTGAGCAGTGGAAGGCAATGGCAGCTGGAAATCTCCTGCTAAAGCAGGCATATGGTAAGCTGACAGATGAAATAAATAAATATTAATATAGCCAAAGATGGAGGAGGGGATAAAAAGTAGGTTGGTTAATGGGTGGGATGGAGAGAAAGAAGTGGAACAAAGTGAGAATTTGGGGGTGCCAGGAAGAAGGAAAGAGAAAATGATATGAAGAAGGGGTACAGGTAAAAGTGAGGTGACCCCTGGAAGTCTTTACGAGTTCTTTACAGTGCAACTCCACCTACTGGCCACTGTTGCACAACTGGGCCATTGTTTGCCCATGTAGAGGCAGCAAGGGGGAGAAAAGGAGGGAAAACTGAAGACAGGAGGGCAGATTCAGCTGGCTGGTGGGTGGGAAATAGAGAATCAAGCAGGAAAAGGGAGAGGCTATGGGGGCTGCCTGGGAAGGAAAAGAGGAAACAGTCGGAGAGCGTTTAATGTGATGCCACCCACAAGTCCTTACAGATCTCCTGCTTGTAATATACTAATAGTTGTGATGTATTTGTTTGTATTAGGAAGTCTGAAAGGCTTTGTAGTCTGAATCCAATTATACTTCCCAAGATGCTAATATGAAGGACAGCAGAAAGAAAGTGAGGAAAAAGAAAGGAAGGGGCCATAAAAGATATCAAGACAATTAATTTTGTATTTATTTAGCCTGCTTTGATCTCTTTAATGCTACAGGAGGAACTCAACAACTTCTTTTGTAATGCTGGGGTCCTGATTAAAATCAAATTTGAGGTTGTGAAAGACCATTCCTCAGCAGCACTAAGAAACCCATAGCTAGGAGAGATAAGTAGTTGTAAGTGGAGTGGCTTATAAATACTCTAGATATGCGGTGAGCTCATACCAGCCATGAGATGTGCAGCTGAACAAACAAAATGACTATTTCAGTTTGATCGTAAGCATTTGGAATGTTTCATCTATTGACTCACATTCCTATTTTAAGAGTACTCATACAGGGCTCTTTTTCTATCAGGAACTCCTTTACATATTAGGCGACACACCCCTAGTATAGCCAGTCCTCCAAGAGCTTACAGTAGCCCCTGTAAGAAGAGCTCTGTAAGCTCTTGGAGGATTGGCTACATTAGGGATGTGTCACCTAATATGCAAAGGAGTTCCTGCTAGAAAAAAGCCCTGCTCATTAATATGCATCGAAATCAAGCAAAGTTTGAAAGAAAGTTGAAAGTCATATGTTGATATTGAAGCGAAGCTATCTCCCTGTCTTTCTATTTAAAAAATCCACAGACTTCCCAGAACTACCCCTTTCCTCAGAGGCACCTGAGAAACAAAACAGTAATCTATAGACATTTTACCAGTGCACTTGTTTATGTCGCAGAGCTATGACAATGAATTTGGGACTCCTCAGTACTACCTTGTTGTATGTGCCTGTGGAAACTGCAGTTCTGATTTTTTAAAATTAGTTTTTCTTGTTCCATCATTTGCCCATACAACCACTATAAGAATGGGGACTTACGTATTCTATATAATATTTCCCCCCTCTTGCTGCCACCATTTATACTTAAGGGTAAAAACAAAGCACACTTTTTATTTATACTCTGAAAGCTTGTGTTTAAACTGTTTATACTAGGCATAGGATAAAAAGACACTGAGATCAAGGATAACAAGAACCAAATATAGTTTAAAATTATTAAAATTACATATTTTTAAATTTAAAACATGTTTATGCCACCTTTCCACCCAATCAGGCTCCCAAAGGCGGCAAACATAAAAACATGAAAATATTTGAACAATTTAAAACAACATTTAAAATTATAAAACAATCCACTAAAAGCACAATAAACAATACCAAAATGAGGGAGGAGGACCAATAACTGTTATTGGGGGGGGGGGGTATGCCGAATGAAATAAAAATCTTTGCTTGGTGGCAGAAAACACTGATAAACTAACCTCCCTGTCCTATCTTGGGTCACCACCCATCTAGCCTCAGATGGCAGGAACAACCAGAGCAGGACCTCTAAATATGGCCAGAGTGAACAAGTAGGTTCATATGGGAGAAGGCAGTCTTTAAGGTTTTTAAAAGGATTATTTAAAAGGTTATTTAAAAGCATGATATAACTATTTAAATGGACATTTTTTATACAAATACATTTTCAAATTGCTTTAGTGTCAGCTGGCAGCCCTCTCTGTTAGTTCTCCCCCAAATAGAATTCAAATAGCCAGTTTCCCTTTCTCTAGGCTCCTGTAATGGAATTACTGTGGGACTATGCTCCCTGATAGCCCTGACTCTGACATAACTAACAGTAGTCTTTTTTCCTGACAGGAGGAGGGAGAAGTCAGAAAAAAGAAGGAAAAGGAGAGGAGAGGTCTGGAGGGAAACCTACAGGAGAGACAGATCTCTGAGAGTGGAGCTTGTGAAAGCTGAAGCAGAGGATTTGGACTCCTGTTGTCAGACTGAAGCTCCAGGTAGAGACTTGTTATACTGACTGTGCCAGGGGAGAGCCCTGGGAAGAAGGGCCTGGAATCTGAGAGGGCAATGACACAGCTTGACTGGTGAGTAGAAAAGGCCTAGATACTCACCTTTGGAACCCAGTTATCCTATATGTATATATAAAAGCCCAGCATATTGGCACTTTACAGCTCTCTCACTGGCTGTGCTGTGCGCTCCATCAACCCTTGGTCATCAACTGCCACTCAAGAGTACTCGTATGCTATTGGATGGGTGCTGGGTCCACTCCTGTTCCCCTGGAGAAAATGGTGGACTGTGTCATTATACCCTGCTGAGGTGACCTCCCCCCTCCACATGACAGCCAGTGTGACATAGCAGTTAGCACTTCAGAGCAGGGTCTGCCAGACCCAGGTTATTGCTGTGGAAGCTGATTGGGTGATTTCAGACCACTCACAGACTTTCAGCCTAACTTACCTCACAGGGCTGTTGTGCAAATCAAAAGGGGGAGAGGAAAATGATGTGAGCTGTTTTGGTCCCCACTGTGGAGAAACACTGTACTGTTCCTATGTAGAGGCTGCAGGGAGGGTGGAGGAGATGAAAACCTGAAGTCAGAGGGGCAGACACTGATTGCCCAACGTGGGGGTACCTGCCCAGAGCCTCTTTCTAGAGCCCATTGTATATATTTTCACAACAGGCCTTATTCCTAGTTGGAATAAGGCCTTATTCCCCCCATTTTTCTGATAGAAGTGGGAATTTGGGGGGGTATTGAAATGAACTATGAAATATTTACGTTTTAAGAACCAGTGAAATGTGTTCAAAGACAAGGTGGGCATGCTGTAGATATATACAGATCTTAAATCCAAGATGCATTTCTGTATTTCTGCACCTAGGAGGATACTGAATTTTGCCATATGATAAATAAATAATACTGCCTGTGTCTGACTATGCATAGCTCCTAAGCTCCGATGAGCCCAGTGTAAATTGGAGTATTGAAAGAAAGAAAACCAAAAGCTCCAGTCAGCAGTTTCTTTCTGGTGGTGCCTCATTTCGTCAGCAGTCTGGAATCTTCAGAAATGAAGAAAAACAAAACAAAGCCTTTATGCATTTGCAAACATATTCTTGTATCAGCATTCATTTAATCAGATACCTTTATTTTATTACAAATTTATTCGCAAACAGATTTACAAGCAGTCCTAGAACATTATCTAATCATATAGATTTTGTGTATGTTCCAGAATCAGTGAATGATACCTGGTCAATATGTAATGGGGTAGCTTTGCTACAGAGAGAATACTCTCTCCTATGAACCAGCAGATGCATGATTGTCCATGTAGAGCTGGTACATATCCAAACCCAAGGTTGCCAAGAGCTATGAACCTTCATGGGAAATAGGCTTGACTTCCCAAAGCCAAAGCAAATCTCAAGGGATGATTTACACCTTTCTATAGCTTTCTATTCAATGCCCTTTGACTAACCCTAGGAATGGAGGCTTTTTGGCATATGCATTCTTCCATCAATATAGCAGCAGCTAATAGTTAGGGCCCCCTCCTTAGAGAGGGTACTTCACAATGGAGGGAAAGTGAGGGGAACAAATGCAAACACTTTTCTTTTGGGATTTCCCCCCACTGGCTTTCTTCCCAAACATTATCCAAAATGAATGCACAATTCAGGGAGAAGGCAAGTAGGAGGACAAGGGTTGAGTACTTCTCCCCCTCCCCTTTCTGCAATGCAACCTCTTCCCACCTGACAGTATTTTGCAATCATGAAGGGGTCATCTAGCTACTGTTACAAGGAAGTGCAATGCAATGGAAAGTTGGTCCTGTTTCTTCCAGCAATAGTGGCAAGCTATTTTTATTTATTTATTTAGGGAATTTATATGCCACATCTCCAGGTAGGGTCCATGGAATGTTGCAACACTCCCATCTTACCTCACACTGGGGTACCTGCTGGAAAGCTACCCCACAATTCCCTTGAGGATCACTTCTGAGGTCCTCCAAATTATATCTTTCCCCACAGCCTGTGACTTCTGTATGTTATAAGAAGACAAGACTCACTAGAAAAGACAATAATGCTAGGAACATTTGAAAAAGATCAAGGTGGGTAGTCATGTTAATCTATCTGTCGCACCAGAAAAGAGTAAGAGTCCAGTAGCACCTTAAAGACTAATAAAATTTGTGGTAGGGTATGAGCTTTAGTGAGTCACTGCTCACTTCTTCAGATATAGCTAGAATGTGAGTCCATCTGTCCTACACATTGGAAAGTGGAGGGATTTCAGATGCCAAATGACAATAGCCAGGGGTCATTTTGAGCAGGAACACCGTTCCGGGAGTAACAAGCCCAGGAGCGGCACATATGGTGATGCACTGTGGAAAAAAGCAAAAGCATAGTAACTTGATCTGTGTTTTCATGCTTGCTGTAGGGTAGCTTCCCTGCAAGAGCAAAGGAAACCTAAAGTGTCTTTAGTCAAAGTATGAAGCTGGCTCGTCAGCTCTGAGTTGGGAAATACCTGGAGATTTTTGGGGTGGAGCCTGAGCGGTGGGTGTTGCCTTCTGACACACTTCCGGTGATGTCAGGGGGTGTGGCATATGCAAATAAGTTATGCTAATGAGTTATGCTAATGAGCTCCTGCACCTCTTTTCTACAAAATGACCCCTGACAATAGCAGGTGTAATTGGGTTAAGTGTGATATGCAGAGAAGTAGTAGGCATGGAGAAATCAGCATTGGTAACGAGACAGGAAACCTAGGTCTCGATTCAGTCCAGGTAGATGCATTGTTTTGAGCTTCATTATCTCGTGTAATTCAGCAGTCTCTCTTTCTAATCATCCTTTGAAATTTCTTTGTAAGATAACTGCTTACATCTAGCTGTATCTGAAGAAGTGAGCAATGACTCATGAAAGTTCATACCCTACCACAAATTTTGTTAATCTTTAAGGTGCTACTGGACTCTTACTGTTTTCTATAGGAACATTTGAAGGGATTAGGAAAAGCTGAAGACTCGAAGTGAGATGTATTGACTCCACAGAGGAAGCCACCACCTTCAGTTCACAAACATGAGCAAGCCTGTTAATGACAGGATGTTTTGGAGACCACTGATTCATACAGTCGCTGTAAGTCAGAAGCAACTTGCCAGCATATAACACATACACATAAGGGCTAGTAGCCTCTGCTACAGGGCTCCTCCACACTTTTCACACCAGAGCTCTGGAGCTATTCTCAGTCCACCCAGCAAGATTTAAGTCCTTGTCAAGCCTAGAAGGCCCTTTATAGTGTACTGCATCAGATGCCATGACATAACACTTTTCTTGTGCTAACATCATAAAGCATCAGTGATTCTTTCCCAGTGGAGTTGCTAAGCCCAGGACAGTTGCAAGACTGGCCATGCCTGGCAACCAGTGGGAGGGCTGGCGGTGGGGACATGGGGGTACAACATCAGCTATGCCACTGCATCATTTCTTGGGAAAACATGGAAATGATATAGGATAGCTCTAAGAATCACCAGAAACTCTACAGTAAAACCATACACAGTTTGTAGTGATTTTTAGAGCTACCTTACATCACTTGCGGGTTCTATGTGGAAGTAATGTAGCAATATAGATGATATTACCTTTTTAAAAAATCTCCTGCCACGGTGGGTGTGGGTGTGAGGCCTCTTGCCACAGTGGCCACTTCTGCACTGTCATTTTTGTCACTCATTTGTCCCTATTGATTTGGGTCCCTCCCTCTTTTCACGCGTGTTTTGCTCCCTCTGGGACTATTAGAGAGAGCAAAACACATTGGAGGTGGGGACGGACCCCGAAGCATTAGGGACAAATGAGTGACAAAATTGCCAAGCTCCCTTTACATCTAACATCATGTAGATATTCCATAGTACTTGTGAATGCAGACAAAAATGAGCAAGCAATACCAAAAGTGTGAACCTACTCCTTGTCTACACAGCATACAGTTCCCCACAGCAGTGGCTTCTGCTGAACATTATGTGGGAGTCCTTTTTTAGCTGAGCTGATATTTACACTGTCTCTCTTATGGTAATAATTTCTATGAATATGTAAACTGTCAGTGGGAATGGAATCCCATGGACACAACTAGCAGTACATTATTCCCATCTACCTATCCAAAATTTAATTTGGCTCCCTCTTATAATGGTGATTTGAGTCACATTTGGGTGCTACAAGAAAGACATATTCTACAGAATTCACTTGGCATGAACTACCTTTCCTGCCTACCTCATGTTGGCTTCCTGAGCCCCTCAAGAAGGTCAGGAGCAGCAGTTTATTAATTGTACAGTTTATTAATACGTACAGAAGCTGAAGTTCATAAAAATATTATAATCCACCACTACAATTTTAATGATTAAAAGTAAGAATTTCTTTCATATCCCACAACAGCACAGTCATTGTGAAACTGTTTTTAAACTTGTGCTTCCCACAACTGATCCCTGTCTTTCTACTGCATAGTTCTTGAGGCAGCTGTTTATTCATACTGTACATCTTATCAGTGAAACCACGAAGTACTAACAACCCAAGTCAAAAGTGCACAATATGGTGTAAGGTTGAATGAGGTACATTATAAGAGTTTAAAAACTTTTCTCCTCCTTCTGAATCTGAATTTAGGCTTGCCATATATTTTCAGCAGAAATTCTGGAGATACCTGATAAAAATTTGTTGACTAGTATTTGTCAATACTAGATTTTTACCTTGACAGTTGCTTTCTAACTAGCTTGCCTTGTAGAATGATTTGGATTGTTTTATCTGTCTCTATGCATCTGATATAAAATAACACACAATTGATTGTCTGTGTAAAATATTTTAAATTAGAGGTCACACAGACACAGGTTCTTTCTACTCTCAAATATTTGCATCCATATTTGCATCTTGAAAAAAAATTCTCTGTATCTCTAAGTTTAATTATTTATCTTTGCCTCTCTTCCACTTATAGCTGCAGTCCATGTCTGTATAGCGCTGGAGCTCCCTCCACTGGCAATCCAAAATGATTTTTAGGATTCCAAACACAAGCTCTGTTGAGGCTCCAGGAGGAGCTTGGAACATGAAGCTCCTCAAGGTTATTGACAAAATTGCTCCCCATTGACCTTTCTTGTTCCTGGGACAGAAGCCAGCCTCATGGTTTACTGCAGAGTTGGGTAACCTAAAGAGAGCCAGAAGACATCCAGAAAGATGCTGGAGGAAAACTCACAGATAATCCAACAAAGCATGCTACAGAGCCCATTGGAAAGTTTATGAAGCAGTGGTGACAGTGGTAAAGAATTATGTCTCTGCAACCATTACATCAGTCAGTTCACAGTGACCCTCCCAATCGTTTAAAGTGTCTTGACATCTGCATACTCCTAAATCTGAACCTTTACTGTCTCAGGAACAGACAGTTAGTTATGACACCTTTGCAAGGTTTTGTGTTGATAAAATAACACAAATACATTCTGATCCAGACGCTGGCTGTAATAAAGGACAGGCAAAAGAAATGCTTAATACATCGTCTGGTCTGCTTATGAACCATTTTGACCTAGTTACTGTGAGAAGTTAAAAGGATCCCAGGATCTGTAAGTGGTGACTTGTGCACTGGACCCTTGCCTATTGTGGTTGCTAAAACCATGTAAAAGCTACATTAATGTCACTCCTGATGATTATCATAAATCAGTCCCTAACTCAGGGCAACTTTCCTTGGCTGCTCAGAAGCAGTTATCTGTCCACTACTTTAAAAACTATCTCTACACAAAACTGATATGGCCGATTATTGCACAGTTTCTAAGCTGCTCTTTCTAGGTGAAATGATTGAGAGAGCACTAGCAGAACAATGCCAGGTATTCTTGGATATCTCATGGGCTCTGGGCCCTTTTCAGTCTGGTTTCAGGTAGTGCTATGGGACAGAGATGGCCCTACTGGCTTTGGTTGATGACCTCTGTTTAAATGTCAATGAAGGTCATGCTTCCTTATTACTCCAACTGGATCTATGTGTCAAGCTCAGGCCTCGCTTGCCATAGAATGCTGTCTAGCCAAGCTCCTGGTCTGTTGCATTAGGGGTTAACTGCTTTCTTAGATGTGTTCCTTCCAATGTTTTTTATCTCCACTGCTGTTTATCTTCTCTGCTAGGATGGGGAGGAGTGGATGTGTGTGTGAATGTCTGCTTGAGCTTGCGTAGGGTCTGTGAGACCCTGGGAAGTGTATGATCTCAGCATCTCACTCAATCTTGGAATGTAACCATTAGTTTGCAGGTTCTGGGGGCGGCCTTAAGGGCAGGCCTAGATCTCTGGTGGGCTGACTGCAAACATTGACTGGGTCACTGGCATAGGGGGGATGTCTTGCTTCTGGTATAGGGTCGGACCTGACATCCGGTGGTCAGTTCTGACACAGAATCTGTCTATGCTTGGAATCTCTTTATCTCTCAATAAACAAATCTTGCTGCTACAAGAGTGTCGTGAGAGTGATTGCGTCCAGGACTTGACACTATGCAGCCTTTGATACAGTAAATCATACCATCTTCTTGAGGTATTTGGAGGCAGAAGTCCCTCAGGTGTGCCTCAGACTGGCTGAAATTGTTCTTCTTGGGCAGGACTCAAAGAGTTGCCATTGGAGACCAACTATCCTCAGTGTGGAAGTTGTCTTGAGGGGTTCCATAGAGTACTTTTTTTCCCCTCCATGTTATTCAACCTTTATAAATTTCTTTGGAGAAATTACTCATAATTTTGGAATTAGATGTCATCAATATGTGGTTGACACACAGCTCTCTAGCTCTCTAGCAAAAGCTGCTGGTGACATGGTAGAGATCTTGAGCCACTGCCTGACTGCTGTGGTCAAGCAGCTGAAAGAGAATAAATTGAAACTGAATCTAGACAGGACAGAAGTGATGCTGGTTGGGAAGGCAGAGATCTTGAAGGACATTGTGCTTCCCACCTTTGATGGTGTTCAGCTGGCCCCTCGATTCAGTTAAGAGCTTAGGTGGTCATACCAGATCAAGCATTGCTGCTGGAGGAGGATTATAATGCAGCTGGAAAAAAATTGCTCACTTCCAATTCAAATCTAGTCTGCAAGATGGCCCACTACCTTGACACAGCCGATCTACCTGAATGAACACCAGACTAGACTAGTGTCATGCTGTCTACGTAAGTCTCACCCTAAAGTTAATTCAGAGACTTCAATCGGTACGGAATGCCACAGCTCAGAAATGGCAGAACATGCATATTACTCCCATTCTGTAATCATTCCACTGGCTACCCTTGAGTTACTGGACTCAAGGTATAAACTATCACATACAAGCCCTTCATGGCCTTGGTCCATCATATCTGCAAAACCACCTTTCTCCCTGTGCTCTGCCATGACAGCTTCACTCACCTGAGCAGGGCCTTCTGCAGGTGCCACCCTATGTATGGGCAAAATCAACAGCTGCCCATACACATGCTCTCTCTGTGGTGGCCCTCACCTTATGGAATGGCCTCCTACTCTCCTGGCTTTCCACAGGTTATGCAAAACTGAATTACTCAGGAGAGCTTTTTTACACAGATAATAGGCTGCACTGAAATTGTTCAGGATAGATGTTTGGCAAAAAGATTGGAACTGTGAACAGTACTACGATGCTCTGTATATTGTTGCAAGTATCCTCTTATTATGCAGTTCTGCACTATTTAATGTGTCATGTTTAAATGCTTAGGCTTTGTTTCTGCTTCCTTTCCTCTCTATTTCAGATTCTTGATTGTTTTCAGATTTCAGATAAACCTTAATTTCAGGGTGACTAAACTGATGTTATTGGCTCCTATGTCCCTGTCTTGTTCACCTAATGTGAACTGTAATTCCTGAAGACAGGGAGTAAGACTGCATCACTTATAGCACTCTGTAGGCACTAATTACAAAGTAATGATTTATTTCCAAGAAACACAAAAAGCAGGAATGCTGAATAGGCGTTTTATCTGCATGCTGTAGAGTGACTGGCTGATGATGACTTCCACTTTGGGAGGGCACAAGAAGACCAAAGAAAGGATCTCCAGAAGGGTCGTCATACCATCACCACAAGACACTTCCCCAGTTTCACTCTGGTTTTCAAGCAACCCTAGACCAGAGGACAATTGCCTAGGCTGCCCACAGAAAGTGGCTTCATTGTCTCTAACTAGGGTGGCCACTGATGTAATTGAAGATATGTCTCTGTCTGTGCTACCTGCTGCCACTCTCCCAAGGGTTTGGGCACCACTTTCGGAGGTCTGTTTCTGTTCTGAAGGGCCTCACTTCTTCTCAAGGGGTGCATCTCCCTTGCCCTGCACTAGATATAACCACCACCTTCTGCTAACCCACCCCCTAGACAACATGGCAGCTCGTCTCCTTGTTGTTTGGCACTGGACACTTGAGTCTACATGGCTGTCATTGCCCTGCGCAAGGTATCAGTCAGCAGCCTTCCTTTGCATTGAAGGAGGAGCAACTAATTCTTGCTCTTTCCCTCAGCCTTGTTTGAAAATACCACACCAAGCCTTACAGGCCATTTAGAGCTTCTGGAACTTCAGAGAGATTCCGGCTTCTCACAAGAGTTTAGCCCCCATTTGGTTTATCCAAGAAACCTCTGTAAGCAGGAGTGTTACTCTGGCAGCCCCAAATGGTGGTTAAACTCTCACAAGAAGGTGTGAGAGTTTGAGAAGCACTAATTATTATTATCATATAGAATTTTGTGTAGAATAGCCAAGAGATCCAAATATTGTCTGGCAGTTGCAAGTTCTAGTTCTTAGCATTATGCACCACTAAGTGGTGAGCTAGACTTGGGTTTTTTTTAGGGACTGAGAGAGTTCTGAAAGAACTGTGACTGGCCCAAGGTCACCCAGCTGGCTTCATGTGGCAGAGTGGGCAACTGAACCCAGTTCTCCAGATTAGAGTCCACTGCTCTTAACCAATACACCAGACTGGCTCTCTCTATATCTATACATGCACTATAGGGCATGTATGGCTTGCCATGTTGTTTTTAAAGAGGACTGTGGGAGAAAGGGGAAAGGAGTTTTATCAAGAAAGGCAGATTATAAATGACGTAGGATTAACAGGTGAGGCAAGGCTAGGCAGGGCAGCCCTGTCCTGTCCCTCACCACCATGCTAGCTCCTCATTTTGGGCTGGGGTGGCCCTTGCAGGGAGAGGGAGTGGCTTTGGGATTAGCTGGCACCACTGGAGTGGATAGGGCAGCCCCCCAAGACATCAGCCCACTGTGACTGTTCACAGTGGCCTTAATAGCCAATCCTTCCTTGAGTTTACATTATACCCAGCTGGGGTAAGTTACAGTAGATACACACATCCCAGCTGGCAGCATCAGAAGAGTGGAATCATAGTCCCTAGAAATTGTCTAAGTGTTCTGGGACTGGAATGACAGTCCCCGGAGGGGAATGGGCCCTGACTTGGATGGTCCAGGCTATCCTGATCTTGTCAGATCTCAGAAGCTATGCCAAAGACAATAGGGAACCCTTAGTGTACAAGTACAGCCACAAACAACACCCACCAAGGGAAGACCATCTACAATTCACAACTATATGTGCTCAAAACCGTATATTGCATTCACTGAAATACAAAGAAGAGTTATTGTTCATAACCCAATAGAGTATATAGACACTTATCCAAAAGATTGCTCATAATAATTAAGCATAGTTTACAAAAAGAACATATGCAAAACCAACAGCAGGCTCCTCTGTAATTCTATACATAGATAGTGTCCACTGTGGAAAGAATAACAGCCAAACGCCTCTCCCAGGTACAAATCAAGACATTTCAATGATCTTCAACAGCAGCTGGTAAAATGGAACCCAGTTTCTAAAATAACATAGGCACAGTTCAGTAGTTTCAATGGAACTACATTCATACATGCACACACAGAATGGAATGACAGTCCCCGGGAATAGCACAAGTGTTCTGGGACTGGAAAGACAGCTCCCATATGTGAATGACGGTCCTTGGTTCAGTGCTCTGCAACTGCAATCACAAATTTTGCAGTTACCTCTGCCTAAATTGTTATCCTGCTTGTTAGCCATTCTGTTTCCTTCCAGGGTCATTAAGTTGGTATCAGCCACCTCATTCTGCACTATAAATCATGCCATCTTCCCCCTTCCTTTTCTTCCTTACAGTCCACACATCATCCAAGTCTGCATTCTTCCTATCTTCAATGCACCTTTTATGCGTCACACCCTTCCTGAGGTTCCTGAGCACTTTTGTCCACTATGTTGACCATTGATACAGAGAGCTCCCTCCGAGGTCTGGCTAGAAGTTCTTTGGTCACCTGTTTGATAGCGTTTAGCAGCAAACACTGGTGCTCTGAGATTACTGTAGTTCTATCCTGCTAAAATGGCCACTCATGGAGAGGCTCGGCGTTATACTTAAAGGAATGGACCGTACTTCTGCATCGAGGCGTTTCAGCTCTGACTTGTATTAAGTACTGTGAAGACTGTCTGATGCCCGACAATTTAATTTAAGGTTTAAATGATATCCACTTGATTGTGAGAGTAAGCCTTTTATCTTGATTTTGGGAGCGCATGTAGTAATATTATTAAGCTCCACTAATGAGTGTTATGTTTATTTTCTGTAGAGTATATTGTTAGTTTCTTTGATCATTTTGTATACTTTTAAATTTAATTATACAACACTGTTATGTATTACATAATTTATGGACTTGTACTATATTATTTCTTTATAAAAACAGCTTTTGAACAACTCTACTGCACGAAATGGAGAAGAATAATCTGGAATTTTCGTTGTGCTGTTTTTCACCCCTTTTGGAGTACATATTTGTTGTAGTTTATTGCATTAATTGTATAAGAGATTCCTTACCAAAATACTTACCTTTATATATGCAAGTACTTATGTAGTGTCTTTCTCTCAGCCGTCTTTCTTTGCAACATTGTTTATAGCCATATATGACTGATCAGAGGACCCAGATTAACACAGATGAAGTGCTTCTGATTTTGAGAAGATAAGATCTTGATGAAAGTAGGATAATCACATTGCCACCTGTGCTACCAAAGGGAGGTTAAGCATACGTATAGTGTTCCTGTTCCCCTGAACCCAAACATTAGCTTGACTTCTGCTTTGATCAGTATACATGGCAGTCAGAGTACTTGTCAATATGGACAAATGGCCTGGTGCACTATAATTAGACTTAGATATTGGAATCTTTATATATGAAAGTACACATTACCTAGAGTATGGGATGGGATTTGTCACAGAGGGACTATGCAGTGGGTTTGTGACTGCAGTGACAGAGCACTGATGCTAAACCCATGGACCATAATTCTTTTCTAGGGGCTGTCATTCCAGTTCCAGGGACTGTCATTCCACTCTGGGGGCTGTTATTCCAGTTCTAGAACACCTGTGCTACCAAAGGAATGTGAAGCATATGTATATTGTTCCTGTTCCCCAGAACCCAAACATCAGTTTGAATTCTGCTTTGATCAGTACAGATGGCAGTCAAGATGGACAAATGGCCTGGCATGCTATAATTACTTAGATACTGGAATCTTTATATATGAAAGTACACATTATCTAGAGCATGGGGTGGGATTTTTCAGAGAGAGACTATGCAGTAGGTTTGTGACTGCAGTGATAGAGCACTAATGCTACTTCTAGGAACCATTATTCCACTCTGGGGACTGTCATTCCAGCCCCAGAGCAGTTTATCAAAATCCTGGAACCAATATTCCACTGGCAGGGGTTGTCACTCTCACAACATAACATAATGACCTCAGGGCTGTCATTCCAATCCGAGCACCAATTCCAGTCCCAGTGACCATCATTCTAGACCCACAACATTTACACTACTCCCAGGCGCTATCATTCCCCTCTGGGAACTGCCATACCACACCCAGAACAGATTTCTCTAACCCCCTTCTGCATTTTCATTTTAACTTTCCTGTCCTGTAATGTACCCTGCCCAGGATAGCCCTATCTCATCAGATCTTGGCAGGTAAGCAGGGTCATCCCTGGTTAGTATTTGGATGAGAAACTACCATGGAACAGCAAGGTTGTGACATGGCACCAGGCAATGGCACGTCTCTTGCCTTGAAAACCCCACGGGGTCGCCATAAATCTGCTGTGACTTGAGGACACTTTCCAGCACCAATGTATTTCAATGGAGCCCCCGCAAGTATATTGGCATTCCCGGCTTCTATTGTATCCAATGGGTCTTCAAGCACCTCCCATTGTTCCCCGAGGGCACGCCTTGTCATTCGTTTTAGTGTACACACACAGCGTTGGCCGTGCTCTTGGCGCAAGTCACAGAAACCTTCAAGAACTCGACCACCGTGGGCTGACCAGTAGCACAGCTCTAAAAGGAGCACTATGCGCATGTGTGCCTGAACAGTGGGTGTCAGCTGGGATCATCGTCCAATCAGGAAGGAGCAAGTGGAAAAGGCTGTGATGTTGTCACTTGACTCTGGTCGTGTCCGGCGCAGCGCCTGAAGAACCTCCGGCGGAGCTGCCCCTAAGGAATGGGGGCGGTCAGAGGGCTATTGCTGGCTTGGAAGGGTTGCAGGAAGCAGAGCTGGGTAAGTAAAAGGTGTCTTCTCCTCAGGACTCAGTAGTTTACGGAGCGAGGTGAGAGGAAAACAGACCGCGCAGGGGCATCTCTTCCGGGGACTCCTCGGCGTCTGTATGTTCCCTTCTCGTCGGGGGGGAGTAGCAGCAGGAGGAGGAATATCGGAGGCCGCCTTGTGAGCTGCGCCTGCGTGTTTGTTTGGCATTTCTCGGCTCTTTCCGACGGAGCTGGTACTGCTGAGGGAGAGGAGGAGGAGGAGGGCAGGTGGCGCTTTCTTGGGAAGGGGCGGGGGGGGGGGGGGTAGATGTTCGGCCAGGTATCCTCGCCGGGATGTTGAAGCCTGGCAAGAGTGATTTCCCTTCCTGGAAGGGCGCGGGGGCAAGCGGTTCGTTCTGGGCAGAGATCGCCTCTCTAGCGATCTGGCCGATCTGAGTACCATGGCGATTCTGGGCCTTGTGCTGCCACCGCAGTGGGAACGGGCCCATTGCCTGCGGTGAACCATAAAGTATGGAGAAAGTTATTGGGCTCTATATGCGACTAACAGGACCGTCTAGTAAGCCTACGTTCAAACCCTATGGTCCTGTAACCACAAGCACAGACAAATGGACATCTAAAGTTAGGTGCTCTTTGTAGAAATAAGGCCTATTAAAACCCAATTGAATTTAATTTTGAGTGAACCTGGCTTTAAGTTGTGATACAAAGTCCTAGAACAGCTAGATTCAAGTCCAGGAGCACCTTAGATACCAACAAAATTTATGGGGTATGAGCTTGTGAGGGTCAAAGCTCCCTTTGTCTGATGCCACAAATAGCTTTGACTCTTGAAAGCTTGTATCCTGTAAATTTTGCTGGTGTCTAAGGTGCTGTTAGACTTTTATTAAGAGTTTACTAGACTCGCTTTGGAGTAAATGCATTAGGGTGGTGATACCTGCAATAACTTAGACAGCAATGCAAGCTAGTTCTGGACATGGTCTCCTTGATGGGGGGTGGGAGGGTCAAGGTATTGAGTTGCTCCAGTGTGATGGGAAGGAACTTGAATATGAAACAAGTTATGAAAAATGTCTGTACTTAAAAAAAAAAACTGGCACGATATAGTGGGGTCAGCTGATATACCTGGCAAGTTGCTGTATTGTATGGGAGCAATCTGGATCTGCCTCTTTTGTTGTACTTTGTGAAGATGTAGTGTCATTTTATTTGCCTCATGTATAGCTTGACTTTATCACTGTGTAATATAAAAACTATTAAATCAGTCAGCATAAGACTGCAGTGCAAGGGGGCTAAGATTATTGAATGAGAACTATTGAAACAAAACCCCCTGTATACATGTGACATACTGTAATGAAGAAAGTAGATTAAAAAGGTAGGTGACAATGCAGTAAAAGCAAAGTGAGATATACAATAAACATTGCGATAGACAGCAATCCTATTCACTTATAAAAGCATCTTCCTGAGCTGTTCAGTTGTAATACAGTGTTTACAGTGTTTAAAATGCCCTCATGAGCAGTTCTGTTTTGATAGTAAAACGGGAGCCTGCCTCATCTCAGTAAGTCGGTCCATGAGGTAGTAGCCACTACAGAGAATTCACTTGTGGGCTGTTGCTGATCTTAGCTGTTTGCATGGTCACACCCTCAGGAAGCTTAGCTCAGATGAGTGAAGCTCATGCTCCAGAGAATAGTAGGAGAAGCACCCCTGCAGTTATGAGGGTCCAAGGCCATGAAGGGCTTTATAGGTGATAACAAGTACCTTGATTTGGACCTGGTAACTGATCAATAGGGGCTGTAGTGGTTCAAGTGGTTAAGACGCTGAACTGCAACCTGAGTGCTGCATGACGGAGTGAGCTCCCATCTCTGGTCCCAGCTCCTGCCAGCCTAGCAGTTCAAAAGCAAGAAATTGCAAGTAGATAAATAGGTACCACTTCAGTGGGAAGGTAACAGTGTTCCGTGCGCCTCGGCATCTAGTCATGCCAGCCACATGACCACGGAAACGTCTTTGGACAGTGCTGGCTCTTCGGCTTGGAAACGGAGATGAGCACTGCATCCTTAGAGTTGTATTCGACTGGCTTTTGAGCAAGGGAAACCATTACCTTTACCTAACTGATCAATAACCAATGGATTAACTGTAGAATGGGTGTGATATGCGTGCTGCACCAACTCCTTATAGCAAATATGCTGCACCGTTCTATACCAATTGTGATTTTTTAGTTGACTTTAAGGGCAGACCCACATAAAGAACATCATAGTAGTCTAGCCTTGAGGTTACAGTAGTATGTATCCACAGGCCAAATTGGCTGAGTCAGGGTAGAGAGACATCTCCTATCTTTGTTATACCAGCAATGTACCTTGAACAAAATGACAATTTTCAATACATTTCCCAAGAGACATGAAAAGTTGCCAGAATGAGGTAAACAGTAAACAGGGCTCTGTTTCTCCTCATCCTTTCTGTGTTTTTCTTGGCATTGTGACAGATCTCCAACTTAGCTGTAGTAGCTGAAAGATACATCTGATACATTTTGTGCTGAATATTGTTCTTATATTTTTTATTTTGTTTGGATATGTGCTTCTGTGGATGCACAGTGGTTCCTCCAAATGTATAAGCTATAATTCACTCTTCTTGTATCCAGGCAAGTAATAATAGACTTAAAAACAAATAACAAAATATCCATTTTAAATTCCGGGAGACAGTCAAAACAAAAAAGTTTCAACAGTTGAGATGTGCCTAAGTCTGGCTTTTGGAGGCAGATGAAAATTTTTCTGTTCATGAAGACTTTGCAGCATAGTTGTCAACTTTTTATATTTATGATGATGGTATTGTTTTGTTTTGGTGTTCAGCTATGTTTATTACTATTTTATTCTTATTTGAATTCAGCTGTGAACTTTATGGAAAGATGGTATGAATTTTATGGAAAGGTGGTGTAAAAATACTGTAAGTTCAGTGCTTTTCCAGCTTAGTCAATACTTGGTGTTTTTCAAGAGGGTGCTTATGGTGTATCTTGATGCTTTGGCCCTAAGCAAGAGTTTTGGAACTAAGGCCATCAGTGTTGTTCTAGCTTTTGCTCTTGTTGTTCTAGCTTTTGCTCTTCTCCATGACTTAACAGTGAACTGTGATAATGGTCCAAGCATCGTTAATGTT
The DNA here is from genome assembly GCA_029233225.1 of Lepidodactylus listeri. Lineage (NCBI taxonomy): Eukaryota > Metazoa > Chordata > Lepidosauria > Squamata > Gekkonidae > Lepidodactylus > Lepidodactylus listeri. Next base: position 106,316,578 of record JARCFY010000001.1, on the reverse strand, counting down.
CAGTGTACAAGCAGGATAGGGCAATCGGGATCCCACCCCCTGTGGTTTTGGTGGTTAGAAACACCTCCAAAGCTTAATATCACACTTGTTGACAAGATCCTACTCAGGTGCAACGATGTGGGTGGTAACACAGATTTCTGCTGACCACAAAGATTGGCTAAAATTTAAGGATCCCTGAGTTTAGTAACTATAAGCTACAATCCTGTGCACACCTACCTGGGAATAAGTCTTGTTGAACACAGACTTACTAAGTAAACATGCCCAAATTGGGCTGTATTCCACACACACACACCTCGCCCCATTCCAGTCTGATTTGGGGGTAAAGCAGCAGAGGGAGAACTGCTACTTTGTTCTAAGAAAGCACCATCTCGGCACAATCATACGCATTCATTTGCCACAGAAGAGGGACGATTCACCACCAGATCAAAGCGGCACGATCACACCAGCACATCTGGAAAGCATCACACAACCGTCGTCAAACCGTCACAAACCATTTTGATCTGGTGGGGAAGCATGGTAAAAAACTACTAGTGAAACTCCAGTATCAAATGGTTTGCTGCAGTTCACAGCCGGAGTTTCCCCTTGTGATCACTCCAGTGCTGAAGTGTGGCATTGCTGATAGCGGAATCACATGCTATCCTGATGCCACACTGTTGGTTCCCCCCCCTTCTCCATGTGCACATCATCGACAGCCCTTAGGGTGGGGAGGTGATTCATCAATCCCCTGTTTAAGCGCCTTGGAAACCAACTACAAAAAAAAAAAAAAACACTCGCCTGCGGTTGCATCTGATCACGCAGTGGCCAGCCCTGGTAGGTCCATAGACCTGTGTGATCACACAACTGTGGGGCAAATTGCTCCAGAGCAAAAAAGCCTTGATTCCCCTCCAGATTATTTTGCTCGTGTGGCCACGACCCATGTGTAGTTTTCGGTGAGTTCATAGATTTCTTATTCTGGTCCTGTTTGAAGACCTGGTTGATCTGCTACTTCATTCCATACATGCTGCGCATAAGATTCATCACATTATGTTTAAATTGCACTAGACAGGAAATTCAAAAAGTTTTGAGAGTCAGATCTTGATAAACTTGTTACAATACCTTCATTAGACTGAGCTGTATCTTGGAAATTTTTGTCCTAAGGTGGTGCAAACTCTTTGAATTAAAAGTATTTGGATGATGTTAATTTAAGGATCAGTTCTTAAAATTTCAGTTGTAACAGTCAAAACTCACGAGTCTCATTTCAGTTGAATATTATCAAAGCTGGCTAATGTAATAAGTACTCATTTGTGTTTTTACATTCAGGATGAAGTTGTTGGCTCTCTCAACACCAATTTAAAGATTGTGTTTTCCAGTGACTGAAGTTCAACTGCACGCTATTTCTGCTTTCAAATTCAGAATTGTAAGATTGGGAAAGGCTTCTAAATAGATCTAGTTTGGGGTAAAGGCAGGAGTAATCTACAGTGTATTCAAATTCCTATTTTACTGATGCCTGTCTTACAAGTGTATGCAGGAATGACTTGCAAGCCATTTGAATGACTTGCAGGAGCACGCCTATGACTTTTAAGTAAAACTTTTATACAAAACAGCAAGGATTCAAGTATGCTTACAAATGATTTATTTAGAGAAGCTATCCAAATACCGCATTTAACAAATGAGGGGTTAGAATGTAGTCCAGGAAATGTAGAAAAGCAGCAGAAATACTAGTTGGCTCTTCTAGCAATTTCTGAACTGGCCTGTATTAACTTGTTTTCTGTTGTATCCTCAGAAATTTATTCAGAGATTTCCAGTAAGAAAAATTAGCCTGATCAGACAGGTCTCTTTTCTTTTTTGGGAAGAGAATTCTGTTGGCCTAAGGCATGAGCATAGCTTAATAAGAACCAAAACAGTTTCTGTGTTTTAAAATCTAGGGTTGGTTTTCATATAATAGCTGTTTTTAGTAAGCTGTGTTTGATAGATTTAAATTTATGCTCTTAATGTTTTCCACATGTAGGAGAAAAAAGCAACTGTAATTGAGATGTTGAATGTTTAATCAAGTGCTTGTGCATTGGATATCTTAGTACAAAAAACCTGGTTACTTTAAAGAAAGTTAATCACTGGAATATCTGGTAACTAGTAATACACTAAGTGAACACTATCCTTTTCAGTAAAATGCTGTATCATGCCCTGTCAGTACAACCTAATGAATCAGCAGCTCTTAACTATTGCAAGCACTCATGTGAAACATATCTTTTCCTCCATAAAAGGAGAGGTGGTTGGGGTGGGGTTAATTATACAACCGTCTTTTAAAGCTACTGCTGCTTATTCATCTGAACTTCTAAGTGCAAGTTTTCTTCAACAGCAATAATCAAGGTACTAGGAATAAACATTGTATAGGGATTGCTGTATTCAGCAGGTTAGTAAAATGTTTTTCTGCAGTAGTGTTTCATGGTGGAGGTTTGCAGCCTTAAGGTAATATTATGTCCCTGGCTTCAGTGGATTTAGGAGGGTGTAGCTTTTCTTAGGATGGCACTGTTGGTGTTATAAAAAATTAACTACTGCTTTAGGCATATTCTTTGTAATTTCTGTGGTTTGTAAGTAGCCCTACCTTCCTGAAATGTAAATGTTGCAGAATGTCTTAATTCTGTGGCAATCCATATATATTTTTTGTCAGAATGGTCAGCTTTATTCAGCTGAATTGTAGCTGTCTCTGATGTGAATTGGAATCCATAAAAGTATATATTCCTTTATGTATTTAATTAGCTTTTCCCATTGGTTTTTTTAAATTGATATTGCCCAGGTTATTTTAAAAATATGGTTCTGATCAATAGATCAGCTAATTTGTAATTATCATTGTTCCAGTCTCACAATCCTGCTCTTATTCCTTGTTCCAAAATTTATCTGACATCTAATTGACCAAATGCATATTCTTTTGGTGCTAGATGCTTGCTTTCAAAACAGCAATCATGCTAATTTTAAGTTTCAGAAATATATTCCGAAGGAAGGCAGTGCCATGTGTTAAACTCAGCTGTTGCTTACTTTTTGACATGTATTGTTTTGATATTTGCAATGTGTCTTTTAGTTCTAACAGTCCTAGTCACTAAATAGCTGGAACCCTCACACTGGTTGTGAAATATTCTTAGCCTATGTTAAGATGTGGTGTAATTTTTCTCAGACTTGGCAAGAGTAGCATTAAAAGACAAAGAAAATGTGGGAAACATTCAAAGAATTTGAGGTTCAGCAAAAACAATCAAGGTGCATGAGGGACTTCAGCTGTTCATTAGTTCAAAGTGGGGTGCCATAACAATCAGAAAATGCCCTGCCTTGTTAGAAGACCTATGCGAGGCACTGCTCCCTGTGTTCTGTATTATAAGCTACGTAGAACTCTGTGGTGGGTGTGCATAAGAAACAGAATACATAAAGAGCTCTGATTTTTGTAGTGGGATAGAAAACAAGACATTTATAGCCCTTGAGCATTCAGGTTGTCGTACTAGATGTGATTACTTTTTGAGGGATTTTATTCTGGCTTTAATGTTCTGGTTCCCCCTAATAAAGTGGTGCCTTGTTGAACTCAAGTTGTTCTTTCTGAATTTTTGTTTGGTTCTTGAATTAGCAGGGATCAGCATCTTGGTTTTCTTATTTCTGATTCTGTCTCTCCACTACAATCAGATGTTGGAACAAATACACTTAAACAAGTATGCTTTACGCTTGTTTCTTCAGTAGGCTTGTTTGTTAAAGGTTCAAGTTACATTTGTACAAATCACTCAGGCAAAAAGGGTTGCACAACATATACTGTAGAAACAAACTGTTTTTCTAGCAGGATGAATGACTGAAAATTCAATTTGGGTTTTTTAGACCTTCAGTTTTTACTCCTGACTGGTAAATGAATCATATTTTGATGAAGAAGGGTGATAGGAAAGCATTGGACATCTTCCATAACTGTACCTGAAACAACTGAAACTAAGAATGCCACCAAGCCATTTATTTAGGTGGTTGTTTGGGGGCTTTACTGCCAGAAGAAAGGACAGGCCTGTTCGTGAGACTTGCTCTTTTAAATATTTACACATTTGTGATGAATAGTTAGTGTTCCTTCTTGCTTCTGTCCCAAGTTCTGCTAAGCTCTGTATGTTAATGCAGAGGGCCCTGCTCCCTGGTGACAACCAGGAATCAAGTGTTTTTATTCCATGAGTTGGCAAACCTAAAGATCAGTTAATCTTGGAGTAATTTTAAAAAAATGCATTAAGGGCTATATTCTGTACTTGGCAGTTTTCTTTGGAGGAAGGAGCACAATAGATTTATTGCCATTGAATCCTCTGAATACTTTTTATTTAATACTAGTATCTTTGGAATCTTACATTGCAATCTGAAGAAAACATTCCTTGGGAGTAAGGCCCATTGAATGGACCTGAGCAGGATTCTGAGCAGATCAGTCTAGGCTGACACTGTAAGGTTGTCTCTTAGTTGGTTACTTACCTTACCTGAGAGAGTTGTTGAAGTAACTGACTAGGCTAACCCCGACCATTTCCATCAGAACTCTATTCTCTGTAGATTTCTGTTGTTGCCCACAGTTTTAGCCACTCTGGGGGGAGAACTATTTGTGATGTAATTGCATCTTGTTTTGGGGCTGTCCTGGACTTGGAACATTCCTTGCTCTTCTTTACTATTGTTCCCTTCCCCTGCTGCATGTCTTCATTAGCAATGAAAATGGGTTAGTATACACAACAATTTAAAAAACTGGATTACAAACTAGGGAAAAGCAATGAAAACAGACTAATACATCAAATAAACAATGTAGTAAAAATTCCTTTATTACAAAAAGGGTTATTCCTTAAATTGGGGATATCAGAGGCTCTGATAAGCATTAGAGATGTAAACAGCTAAGAGCAAACTTGACACATATGTTGTAGGTACATCCAATTATCATGCAATTTTGGTTAGAAATTAAAATATTGACTTTACTCTAGAGGGTTCACTAGATCTTAATCCCTTTACTGCAGTAGTAGATTACTTTCCTTCTTTCTGGAACCTCTGGAAAGAACAATAGCTGTGAAGGTCGACATCTTAAAATGATGTTGAAACAGACACAAAGCTCCATCAGTGTGGTCTCTGCCCCAGCTGTCCATAACCTAAGTGGTTTCTGTTCAGCACCCATGAGGGAAAGAGAAAAAGAATCGTAACTTTTATTTACTTCCAGGGGTAAGATAATAATGTGGTTTGGAAAAGAGGATGGAAACTATTTACAGGTATAACACAGTCTTGCTGGGTGCATTCATTCCTAAGGTTACAGTTGATAATTTAGGAGAGTAGAAAGCAGTTAGCAGCCAAGTTTGCCATGTTTATATTCTTGAGGTGAATATTGGCCTCCCCTCAACTTCAGGATTCTCACAGTCTGAATTTGAACTCCTCTTAGAAACCCCAAACCTTACATTATTTTCCCTCAGAAACTGGAACTTCGAGACAACTCAAGCTACTCTGCTTTATCACAAAAGTCAGGTCCTGGGGCTCCCAGCTAACACTCTGGAGATGCAAACCCTATCTCTGCACTGGATCCCTGCAAGCGCTCCCCCCCCCCCCTTTAACAGACAGGAAACAAATGTGAAGTGTCATGACATTTGGTCAGAATGTGTGATTTGGATATGAGTATGCATGTGTATTAGGTTGATTATGCTGGATTTGGGGTCAAATGCGATTGGAGGGGCTGTCTCTAACTGGCTATAAGTAATTTCCCCCCTCCCTTTATATCAGGGAGCTTAATCTTATTTAAATAGCCCTAGTTAGAGTAGAGTGGTAAAATCTGGTATGAAGCCAGCAGTAAGCAGTTACCAAGTTTATTGTTTGTGGGGGTGGGGGGTATGAGTAAGGTGCACCCTTGGTGCTGGGCAGCATTAATCTGAACCCTAGCAGCTGTGTAGCGGGATGGGGGTGGGGTGATGGTGGGCACTGTGTCACTTCATACAGTTTTGTGCAGGAAATAAGATGTCACTGAACTGAACTTTTAAAAAGATTAGATTACCTTTCTCTGTAAAGACAACAACAAAAAATTGCAAACTCACTAAAAGGAGATAGGATTGTTCCGGTATGTATCACTGTAAAAAACAAAAAGGTGTACAGGTCTCCTCTGTGTTGCAGCTAAATTAATTCATGCATTCTATCTGAGTTTAAGAAGAAATGCTGTCCCTGTGAGAGGCTTCACAATATGGTTATTTTTGGGTTGCAAAATCATCTACGCTTCCTCCATAAAATACAACAAAATTAATAACATTTTCTTAGAAATTTAATAAATCATAATACATCCCTAGGGCTTATACAGTGTAATGAAATCAGCAAAGTACAAAGATGAGTAAACAGATATAAATTCTTCTATGTCCACTTCTGTTTCTTCTTAGGCCAGAGGTGTTGAACTCAATTGTTGCAACGGCCAGATCTGACATAAATGTTACTTTGTTGGTTTGGGCCATGTGTGCTATAAAATGTAATGCCAGGTACCAGAGATATAAACTTTATAAAGGGCACAGGCAAGCTCAATTAACATTATTTTTAATCAAACTACAAACATCCTTAAAACGTTAACATGCTTACAGAATTTCCTTTATTTAACACTCTTACAGTATTTCCTTTATTTAACACTCTTTAATAACTGACACCCCTTGATCTGAATTGCAGCAAAATCTGGAGTCAGTGTCTGTGCTGTAGCAATCTTGAATATGCTATTTAGGTGTTTATCTGTAAGCTGACAACGTACTTTAAAGCCTAGCAGTCTAAATTTTTCTTCCAGGACCTCATGACTGCATTTCCCCACATCATTGGTGCCAACATGTACCACGACCACTGGCTCCTCCCCAGCACTATCTACCAGCCTATCTAGAACATGCATAATGTCTGCTACCTTTGTACCAGGCAGGCAAGTCACCATATGGTCAGTACACAGGTTTGCCACCCAGCTGTTTATGTGCCTAAGGATTGAGTCACCAACTACCAACTGCGCAGGAATGGTTCCTTGGTGCGAAAGGATACCCTTTCACCAACTGAAGAAGAGGTCCCTTCTGAGGGCACATTCTCCTTATTCTCAGTATAGTGCCCTGTTTCCTCTCGACCCTCATGCTCCCTGACAGTGGTGGGGCTGCCATTTTCAGAGTATGACATATCTAACAAGTCCCCAAGAGTCTTCTCCATGCACCTGACTGTCTCTGCTTCTCCAGGTCAGCCACCTTGGCCTCAAGGGTGCAAACTCATTCCCTGAGAACCAGGAGCTCCTTGCACTGGGCACACACCCTAGACTTCTGTCCAGTGGGCAGATAGTCGTAGATGTGACACATGTGCAAAACACTGGATAGCTCCCCAACCCCCTACCGGCATTCTCCCTTCATAATTGCTTTTTAAAAAATTATATAATCCCCCTTTTAAAACTCTTTATATTTATCTGGTTCTCCTTGTAGAAGTCTAGTTACCTTACTGGGAACACAAGGAGACGAGGACCTTGGTTTGCTGGCCCTTCCTGGCCTTCTTACAGTGTCCTTTGGCTCTCGCCAGAGGCGAGGTGCAGCCTTAAATAGAAGCCTCATCCAACAGAGGGCAGGGCCAGCAGCTATTGAAATTACACCCAGGCAATCCAATTATAGTCAAACTATGACCCTTTCTCATGCAGCCAGGACTCTGCAACAACTTAAAACTTACCATACAGTCCTCCCACACAGTACCCTTAGCTAAATCACCTCAGCTGAAAGCAAATAAAAAACAGTCATCCCTCTAGAAGCTCTGTCTCCTGCTGCTTCTCAGAGCTCAGCTAGGTCACTAGATCAGCAACTTTTTCCTCTGCAACCCTGGAATCAGGGTTTCTTCTTCCTCCTCCCAAAGGGCTGCTTCTCTGGCATTGCAGTGGACAAAAGCAAAGGAGGCAGGCAGAGGAGAAGAAGAATGTGGTGGTGAAGGAGGCGGCTTCTGCTGCTGAAGTGAAGGAGGAAGCCCAGTGTGCACATGCACTGACATAGAGGCAGTGATCCCCTGCCTGTGACGGGAGGAGGATAGGGAGCAGTGGCCACATGTATGCAGCCTGGTCCAACCGAGAGAGAGAGGAAGGCAGGATGGACCCTTCAACCAGCCAACCTGACCCGGGTCTTTTTAAAGCTCTTGCTACTGCCACCACTGCCATCACCTCCCTCCTTTTCCTTGTTCAAGGGCCACATAACAGACCTGGATGGGCCGATTCCAGCCCCAGGGCTGTATGTTTGACACCCCTGTTTAGGCCAAACAAGAGTGTATCTCATTGTTTCTGAAAATATATAGCTTCTGACTTTAACAAAAATCCAGTGGGAGTTACACTGGATAGGCGGTTGCTTGCAATCATTCACTGAGGTTAAGCTTTTGTATTTAAGACTTGGTGTAGATTGGTGTACACCTAAGAACATTCTTGAATATTGTAAATACAAGCAGAACAAGGGAGCAGATGCAAACTTTAGTATTTCATATGGCAAGACCAGCACCATAAATTATGCCCAGAAAATAAAGGGAAACCAGTGTTAGGTATTTAAGGCCTTGTGTTCTCTGTGACCTGCTACAAGGTAGTGTGTTGCTTTCTTCTTTATTACATGATGCTTTCAAGCACTAAACAAGAAGAATTCCTTGTCAGTCATATTAATGTAGTCTTGGATTTAAAAAGATACAAAGGGTTATCATCAACTGTGAATTGGAAATAGATTATTACAAGAAGCCGGGGGGGAGGGGAGAGGAGCTCCATGTTGAAGAGGGGGGGGGGAGAAGGAGCTCCATGTTGAAGAGAAGGAAGCACTCACAGGTGAGCCTTCTCCCCCATCCCCCCAGCACCGACGGCAAGGCCAATCCTTCTACCCCCTGGCACTGGCGGCGAGGCCTGAGTGGCTCTCAACCACTGGTCCTACCAATCTCCCCCTCCAGCACCAGTGGTGAGGTCTCAGTGGCTCCCAGCTTGCAGCCCACCACAGTTCCCAGAGCATTCTCTGCGCATGGGCAGGGAACGCTCTTTTACTTTTGGGGGGATTTAAATATCTCCCATATCATTTTTTTTAAGTTTTCAGATTTTTCTGCACACCTGGAAATTGCCCCAAGTGTGCTGGAAAATCTCTCTGCCCCCCAAGTGCCCCCATGTGTGAATGTATATACAGTATACAGATTGTACTTACCAGCTGGAGTTGGTGAACAATCCTGCTACCAATCTGGGCTGAAAATTATGTTCCTATATATATATAACAACAATTACAGCCTAAACAGAAGGTGGTAGAAAACTAGTGACTATAGCAGTATTTTTATCACTGAACTTGCACAAGTTATGCTTTAAACTAAATGCCAGTTCTGTATGCAGTGTGGGCAGATTATTTTTTTTGTGGTTTAACGCTTCCTTTTTTCAGTTTCTGTTTCTTGTATTCAGTGGGGTTTTTTTTTAACAAATTCTAAGCTGATGTTGTTTGCTAAATCACTATGAAGAGTGTTGTGTTAAACTTTGTGCATTAAAAATTATTTTTAAAAGATCTGAAAATAAAGTTAAGAATAAAATTTAAAATTAAGCACAGTAAATCAATATCAACCTATATTACAATCATGGTAAACAACACAGGACTTATAAGAGAGCTCCTCATGTCAGGTAACACATTAGACTTCTTGAAGACTCTGTTTTTAAGTACAAAACCCCATTTCTTTGTTATCTCTTTTACAACCTGGGCTTTTTGTAAAGTAGTTTGACCCATGTGAACATTTCTTTTGCCCTATCAATCCAGTCTTCTTTCTTAGGAAGTAGCCTAGATCTCTAAAGTCTAACACATTTTAGGTCTAGCAGTAGTTATCAGATAAAGAGCAATATGTTTGATACTCACTAGGAACTAAAAGTATATAGTTAAGAAGTAATTCACCTGTGCTTTGCAAATTAACACCAAACACTAAAGACAGCAGGTTGGTCACCATTCCCCCAGACCTCTTGGCTCTTATGCAGTTCCATCACATTTGTATAAAGTCAGCTTTGTCCTCTTCACAGAACCAACAACATCTTGAATATTTTTGATAAATTCTGGCTGTGCTAAGAGGACTTAAATACCATAGTGGAGTATCTAGCATATATTTTCTCTTAAAAGTACACTAACTGAAAATGTGGATCAAACAGAATGGCTAACATCATGGCCCAGGGCTTTCCTGCATTTCCATTCAGATCTCTAGATTATACTATGATTAGTCTCTGATAACATAGAATAGAATATTAACAATATTCCTTCTTTAGTAAAGCAGCTTTCAATTTACCCATTTCCTCCAGTATCTTACCTTTACATAGCTTTTGAAAGATACAGCTTTTCATTTGTAATTCTTAAAAGATGTTGAATGTTACTATTACTACTTTTTGATACCTCTTCATACAACAGCATTTAAAAAATCTTTTTAAATATCAGGTTTAAATCAGTATTAAACCATTCTGATAACCAGAAAAGCCTTGTTCAAGTGATAAAAACCAAATTTGGAATTGGTAGCCCACTCGGAGTCCATCTTTCCTAAGTTGAACTCCAGTCAAGTCTCAGCAGTTGATTTTAAAACACATCTGTCTTAATATGTTCTATAGACAGTAGTAAAATATGTCTTGGAATTGGAATCGATAGGAAAATAATTTATTAAAACACTTAGTTTGGGTTTTCCATGTTAAACATAAGTACTGCATTACTAGATTATTTTTGCCCAGTCTAAGAAATGGGTTTTGCAGTTTCCCCTATTTTCCCATTGCTTTCCTTTGGTTAAGTAATATTTCAGCTGCAGCGCTCATTTGAAGAGACTAAAATAGGCTATAAAACATCTCTCAGTGGTTGAAAGTAACATGGGCCTTATCTATTTTAACATTTGGTTTAATATTAATAGTATCTTCTGTTAATATTGTGGTGCAGATGCTTTGTGGTGTGTGTTTAATTTAGTTTTTATTTGCTTTTACTCTCAGGTCTGAAGAACAGAACATGCTCCCCTCTGAGACTTTCACTAACATTTGTGATACAGCATGTCTTTAAGCGAAAGGAATACTGTGGTTTTTGCGTATGAGTCTTCAGTACACAGTATCAATGTTCTGCTCAGTCTCGATGAGCAGAGAAAGCAAGATCTTTTTTGTGATGTTACCCTCTTAGTGGAAGATCAGCGATTTCGGGCTCATCGCTCTGTGCTTGCAGCTTGTAGCAGCTATTTCCGTTCAAAAATTGTGGGTCAGTTGGGACTTGATCTTATCATTATTTTACCTGAAGAGGTAAGTGCCACCGCAGTTTACATGCTTTTCATATAGGCCATCATTTCTACTTGTAGTTTACCTTAATAGGAATAACCATTGAAGAAAAATACTAGTTTGGAACTTGAAACAGAAATTCATACGCATGAAATTAATAGTGATGTACCTTTCAGGTGTGCATTCAGGAGTAAGAGCCAAATAAAACATCTGTGATACTTGCTACATAATTTGTTCTCTAGAATAACCACAGTGATACTCATTCTGAAAATGAAAGAAAGAACATGTTCTCCTTCCCCATGCACTTCCTCTAATTTCTGGTATGCTGATGTTCATTTTAATTATCCTTCAACGTAAATTTTCTTCCTCTTTGAAAGGAAGAAAAGTTTTAGTATATATACAAATCTACAACAAAAGGCTGGAATTTCTTGCTTTATAGATTTATAGCTTGCTTGAATCTCTAGTAGACTCTACAGCAGAATATGCTCTGCTGTTCAGTTGTGTTTATTTTCTTCTTAGATATTACTCAAATAGTCTGTGAACCAAGCTGGTCACGCTTTCTTGTATGTATGTATTTATTGGGTTTGCATCCTGTTTTTAAGCTGGGATCCCCAAACCAGCTGACAGCATTTGTAAAATGCTACAGGTGCAATAAAAACAAAACAGTATGGGTAAAGCATATGCCAACTGAATCAGGAGCAGACATGTTATGGAATCTTTGCCTATCTCCCCCTTCTTTTTTGCCACCCTTCATTATAAGGAATATACCCCGTATAAATAAATAGGGCTGTTTCAGTCAAATCTTGAAGCTGTTCCTTGTTGCAGAAGTGAAATAAATGAGGAGCAGCAAATCAAACCCAGATAAAGTGGGGATGATGTTTGCAAAAAATGTTTTTGAGCAAATGGCTTTACCAACTCAGGATGGTCATTGACAGATTTTGTTATGTTTGGGAAAGCTCTTCTGTCCAGCTTGTTATTGGAAAGACTGTTTGGCTGTGTGATCAAGAGTGCTTATTTCATCTACCTTTGTTTTGAAAACTGAAAATTCCAACACTGGCTGACTTACTGATCTGTAATTTCTAGACTGGACTACTTTAACACAGTGTACATAGGGCTCCCCTTAAAGTCAACTTGGAAGCTTCTGCTAGTGCAGAATGAGGCCACTGACCTTTTTATAGACTTTTAATAGACTTGGCTCAGATTACACAAATCAACTGCTCTGGTTATTGATTTGCTTCCAGGTTCAATTCAAGGTACTGATCCTTAACTTTAAAGCCCTTTACAGCCTAGGACCTACACAGCTGTACTGCCTCTCCATAATATATGGTCTGTGCCAGACAGGATAGGTTCTACCTCTCCCTAAGAGTGTCCAGTGAGAGCTGACAGAATGTTGGGGAGAGGCAGTTGGAAAACAGCAGTTAGGGGGGCAGCTGCAAGAATTCCTCCTTTCTCTGTGTCCCCCCCCCCCTTTGCAGCACAGCATATTCTATGTCTTGCCATTCCCAAGCTTTTTTCCCCCTGCAGCAGACTTCCTTACAAAGGCTTGTAAGTCCATTCTTTTCCGGTGGGCTTTTTTTCTTAAGGGAGTATTAAGCTGAGTTTGATGGTTATTTTTCTGTGAGCAGTTAAGGTACACTGTTCCATCTGGAGAGTATGCTTTTACATTTTACATATGCTTTTACATTCTTGGTCTTATGATTTCTTTGCAGACCAGCTTGGGCTAATTAGGAAAGGTAATATAGAAATGATACTTTAGACGAAATACTGTCATGGTGGCTACACTGTCTTGTAAGATCATGAATGCTTGGGTTGGAGCTACATTCTGTATCCTCCCACTCTTATAAATAGGATTTCCATTGCTTTAATGTGATATTGCTACTGTTATAACTTAAGTTTCAATGTTGGGAAAGGCTACATTATCCCTTCTTGGACATGGGGTTGGTGTGTAGATGTGCTTAATTTGTATTCAGTGGGTGGGTGGTAGTGTGTGCTTGGGGGCATTGGCGCTTGCTTCTTGATCCTTTTGTACTAAAGAGGCTATGCATAGATAGAAACCTAGATTACTCCAGTCTGAACTCAGATCATATAAGACATTAATCGTTGAACAAACTACACCACCTGGGTGTCCTGATCCAACACAGAGGTTGTAAACCCTCTTGGCAATATGGCCTGTTCTGTGTTGTCATCTTAGGCATGCTTGTGGTACCCTCTCCCATCTTGGATAAATCTGTTGTGTTACAATGGGTGGCAGTGGCTTTCTGAGCTCCTGGGCAGAGGTCTTTCCCATCTCTGCTACCTGAGATCCATTAATTAGAAATGCTATAGATATGGATCCATAGCATATGTTCTACCACTGAATTCTCTTCACTCTCTACATTCATATCATAGTTCACTATGCTGTATATGTTAGCAGTATGTTTTCATGTGTTGTATGCATAAATTTGATTTGATCATACCCCCAGGTATGGGGAAAGGCCAGTCTCCTATGCAGAGAACATGCTTTGCATGTAGAGCATATTGGGTTCCAACCCTTTCTTCTCCAGGTACAGAGTGTGCAATAGGCTGGGAAAGACATAAGAAGAGCTCTGCTGGATTAGACCAATAGTCCATCTAGTCCAGCATCCTGACTCACACAGTAGCCAACCAGTTCCTCTGGATGACCAGCAACAGGGCATAGAGGCCAAGGTCTTCCCCTGATGTAGCCTCCTGGCAGTGCCTCTGAATGTGGAGGTTCCCCTCAGTCACCGTGGCTAGTAGCTATTGACCGACTTCTCCTCCATGAATCTATCTAATCCCCTTTTAAATCTATTTATTCCTGTGGCCATCACTACATCCTCTGGCAGCAAATTTCACATTTTAATCACTCTCTGTGTAAAGTAGCATTTCCTTTTGTCTGTCGTGCCTATTAGCTTCATTGGATGCCCTTGAGAACTAGTATTTTGGGAGATGGAGAAAAATTTCTCTTTGTCATTCCTGAGAGCTTGATGAGCTGCTGCCAGTCAGTGTTGATGTAGTGGACTGGGTCAACCTAGGCTGATTGAATGTCAGCTTTCCATACATTCTTTCTAAACCATTTAGAGAAGAAATATCCAAAGCAGTTGGAGCTCTTCAGTGAAGAATGCTTTATATATATCTGTACTTCAGTTACTTTTTCTTTTTGTAAACCTTATGAAGTTACATACAGAAAGACCAAAAAAGCTTCTACTAGATCCTGAAACTCTTAAGTTAGTTAAGACTTGTAGCAATAATATGTGCAATACCATGATAGTGAACAGCGCAAGATGAATTCCTCCCTCAGAAGCATTTTACTATGACATTTTAGAATGAATATATCTCTGCTTGTATCTGAAAAGGTAAGATGAATAGTGTCTGTATAGCATGAATTTGCAGGGCAAATTGTGCTAAGATTGAAAGCCTTGCATAAAGCTGTAAAGAGGGAGGAAATCTAATTACTGCTTATCAGTGGTCACTTGTTTACTGTTGCTGATGAACGATTTAACACAAGAGCCTATAAACCATATATAGTATAGTGAGAAGGAATTCTAGAAAATTTTATTTGTAATCAAATTATGTATAATTAGAGCACATTTTTCTTTTATAATGTGGTACTTGCCCTTCATAACTTTTCTAGGTGCCAAATGGACCCAAAGATCTAGAAATAAGCTTTGTCCAGCCTGCTTGTACTATGAAGACTTTCATAAATCACTAACCTATACTCCATAGACCAGGGTTCCCCAACCTTTTGAGCCAGCAGACACCTTTGGAATTCTGACACATTGTGGTGCACACAACTGCAGAATGGTTGCTGCAGGAGATGGAACTGACTACAAGTGGCTGCCACAAGAGGTGAACCTGACCTCAAAATGTCAGGGGGTGAGGTTATGCATAACTCTAATACTAACTGTTCACCATTTCAGGCAGAAGCTCTGCTTAACAGGAGGCCCTTCTGTATGAACGTACTGTTGACAAATATTTTATTGCTTACACACAGCTTATCTTCAGTCACACAGTGGAGATCCTTGTGCTGTGGTAGCAGCTGCTGCCAAAGCAATTATTTTTTAATCGCACAGGCCAGTCAGACACCCTGTACACTTTCTAACAACACTTGGCAGGCACCAGGAAAGGTGTTGGCAGGTACCATGGTGCCCACATTGGGGAGCCCTGCTGCAGTCTAAACAAGCCAAAGGCAAGTCAAGGGTTATTTGACATGATGCAGTCATAATAACTGATTGCTAATAAGAAACAATGTATTTACATGTTTATGTATTCATCTCTTTAATTTTTGCCATCTTGGGGCAGAAAGCTAATATATTTTCTTTGTCTCATCCTTCTTTCTTAAATAGGTTACACTAAAAGGCTTTGACCCTTTGCTTCAATTTGCATATACTTCTAAACTTATTTTAGATAAAGATAATGTAGCTGAAGTTTGCAAGTGTGCAGAATTCTTGGGAATACATGACATTGAGGAATCATGCTTTCAATTTCTAAAATTCAAATTTCTGGACCATAAACTAGGCCGATGCGAATACCAGAGAAAAAAGTGTTGTAAATCACGCTGTCAGAAAGAGGAGCGTAAAGTAGGTGTTGCTGCTGATAGCCATCTGGAAATAGATGATGTGAATGAAGTTTTGCAAAATGAATGCATTCATCCTCAGTTGAAGAACTACAAAAGTGAAGAAAATTCAGACGCATCTCTGCTACAGGACAACACCAGTCAAACATTTGAGTCTGAATCAGAAAGGGACCAGGGACTTGATTTTGCATCCCTTTGCCCCAAATACAGGAAGTTCCAAAAAGCTGTGGGGAGTGATAAAGCCCCTACTTTGGAGTCCAGCTCCAATATTAAAGAAGTTAAGGTAATATCTGCTGCATCTGTTCATCAGATTGAATCATATACTAGTGGTGCTACACAAAAATCTTTTGAATATGCAGCTGTGCCTCCAGACACAAAATGTGAAGATGCTCAGGTAGAAATGGAAGAAGATGGGAAAGAAGAGTTCTTGAAACAGACAACTTCTGTGTTCCAGAGTACTGAATGTTCTGTGGAGAAGTCAGTTACTTTTTCTCCCCAGAATGCCTCTGTTGCTACTCATGGGCTTTATTCCACTGCTTTCTTGAACACATGCGATCAATATTGTGACTTGACATTGAGTGGTATGCAGAGCAATACGGAAGTCACTGAAAAGATCACTGAAAAAAGCAGCATTGTTACAGGACCAGGGAACTGCAAACCAACCAGTGGAAGTCCCGATGAGAGCCTGTCTTTGAAGTCTCACTTGTGTGAAAGAGAAAATGTGAATGATACTTCACCTAGCAACCGCAGCAGTGTGGAAAGAGAGGTAGCAGAACATTTAGCAAAGGGGTTTTGGAGTGACATTTACAATACAGATACAACATGTCAGATCAGCTTGTCTCCGGCATCAGATCAGGTCTATTCAGAAAAGAAAGCAGAGTGTCCTTGGTTAGGTATCAGGATCAGTGACAGTCCTGAGCACTGCTCTCAAAGAACTTTCACAACTTTGAGCTCTGTTAACTGCCCTTTCATAAATAACCTCAGTACTGGAAACAGCACGGAAGTTAGTAGTGGTGACTGCGTACAGGAACAGCCGCAAGAACAGTGTCCGTATTCCTGTGTGATAAGTTTGGAAGAAGATTCTGAAACTGATACAGAAGGTGATAGTGAATCCTGTTCTGCAAGAGAACAGGAATGTGAGGTAAGAATGTATACAGTATCCCATCCTGTTTCTGCATGTCTTACATCAAACCTTTCCATCTAAGAAAGTTAAAGGAATATGTTTCTTTTCTAAAATAAGCAATACATCTGAGTAATGGGTAACTGGAATACTAGCCAATCTGCTGTACTAATCATTCTTGCTTAGTTCTGTTGAAATCAATTTGGCTGCCTTTGAATATTTTTTCAGCATATTCACATAAAATATCTATCCAGAGTCTACAATAACTATGGAAAGGGGCAGAAAACCACATTCATGGCTTCTGTAGTTACATTCAGGAGTCATTTGGGGCCAGAGCACGGGAGCGCTGCTCCGGGAGCCCAGGAGCAGGCACAAATGGCGGTGGTGACAAGCCCCTCCCCCAGATCCCTGGCCCTGCGCGCCTTCTCTCTAGAGTCATGCCACAGCAGCGGCACGATGTTTCCATTGTATATGGCCCCATAGAATACAATGGAAAGATTGTGCCACCATTGCAGCGCGACTCTAAAGAGAAGGAAGAAGCCCCGCAGAGCTCCCCTTCCACACACCGTTCCTAGATCAAGACTGTAGCACAGTAGGAAGAAGGGTTTGTGCCTTCCCCTCAGTGCCATTTTCACTAGCTGAAATGGCACTAGGTGGGCACTACTTGCCCCAGTTTTGAACTGCACATGCAAGTACACTGTGTGGAAGGAAGAGTTGCACATGTATGTAATCATACAAGATATTAGTAAGGCAGCTGAAAAGCTGTCCAAACTGAGGCAAATAAAAGAAACTCCTCCTCCCCCTGCATTGCAGTCCCAATCCAAACTGGGTCCCTGTGGCACATTGACAAATTGTTTAGTTCAACTGCATTGTGGCTATGGGAAAAATGAGTCAGATATAGGGAATCCTGGTCCCAACTTGTTTAAAAACATCTAGTTTGTCTCTGCGGTAACTGACTGTGATTCCCCAGGGCCCTCTAGTCCATATATAGTGTATCAGAGTGGATTTGACCACACTGATATTTTTAAGTTTTCAGGTTCCAGTTCTGGAAATCCCTGTTATTAGGTTGCTGTAGTACTTTAAAACCACAACATGTTTTCTACTAAGTGGCAAGCCTTGCAGGTTTTGTGTCTTAAGTTGTATTCGTATGTTCAAAGCTTACAAATCACAAGCAGTATCTATACTTGGTATGGCTTGGATCCTGTGATATGGCTCCTCTTGCTCTTCTCTCTGGCCTCTGCGGAGGCTGTCCTGTGCTATAGTGCTCTCCTCCTCTGGCAGTGGCTGTTCCACTGGTGCAGAATCAATGTTTTTCAGGGAGCCATTACACAAGCAGAAGTGCTAGTGGCAGAGGAAGTTACTGCCGCAGTGGAGGACAGCCTTCACAGTGGCCAGAGAGAACCGTGAGGGGAACAAAGTCTTTGGATTCAAGTCTGTGCTTTGATTGTGTAACTGGTGACATGAGGCCCTGTTTTTGAAAACAATATAATGCATGGTTTTGTTTTAATTTACATTTTTAGGTAAAGCTGCCATTTGATGCACAGAAGATCATTTCGCTTTCTAGAAATGACTTTCAGTCATGTCTGAAAATTCACAAATTGACACCTGAACAGCTGGATTGTATCCACGATATTAGAAGGCGAAGTAAAAATAGAATTGCAGCACAGCGCTGTCGCAAGCGGAAACTAGACTGCATACAAAACCTGGAATCAGAAATAGAGAAATTGGTATGTATGGGTTATGAGAACTAAAATCTAACCTTTCTACGATCCTAAATTTTTTTAAATTGTGGTACTACATTTTCAGGGGTAGCTGTTCACAACTTCTCAACATGCTCAGATTTCCTTGCCCATTTCCTCACAGCTAGAAAAATAGTTGTAAGGGTGTTGACCAATTGGCCAGGCATAGCTTTGCAACATGGAGATGGCAGTGGATATACAGAATTGTGCATTCTTGAAAGGGATGCAATTCACATACATTTCACGTGAAGCTCCTACACTGAATCAGGCCACTGGTTCATCAAGGTCAGCATCTCCCCAGGATCTTCGGTAGAGGTCTTTCACAGCACTTACCACCTGATCTTTTAAACTGGATATGCTGGGGATTGAATCTGGAAGCTCCTGCATGTTAAACAAATGCTGTGCCACTAATCCCGCCCCTCCCCAGATGGGCATTTTAACAGGGAGTGCATATTACAAGGCTGTTCTCAAGGAGCCAGGGCTGACTGCATTATTGTTGGGGAGGAAAGAACTATAGTAGCAAACTACCTGGACCGTGAATTCTTTTGTCATGGCGGCAACCTACTTCCCCCCCCTGCCAAAATGGACTAATAGCAGCAACTTGCAGAGTCAGCAGACACTGAGCTCCGCTCTGAGTGAATTTATTTGTTTTAACTGTAGCTTAGTTTTTTATTAGGATTTTTCCTTTTTTCTTGCTCAGTAGTGTGGTATAGTTTGTTGCAGTCTAGGAGAGTAGGTTTTTTTCTTTTGAAGTGGCTGACTGTGATCAGCTGGAGTGGATTTCCATTCCATTTGGAAAACTTAATTTTGTGTTTTGGATTTGTGCTTCTTTGATGCAAACAAGTTAATACTCAGTTTTATTTTAGTCGTTTTAGCTATTTAGCCTTACCTCAGCCACTTTGTTATCAGTATCTCTGAGCTGTAACTGTTGAATTTTAGTTTTAGTCTTAAAATGGCTAAAATAGCTATAAAATTATCAGTATTTTATTATATTTTAACAGCATATGTTTTATATTTTACTTCCCATTAGGGATTGGCTCAATGGGTATTAATCTGGGTTTTTTTAAAAATCAAGTTATATTTTAATTTAATAGCAGCCTGTTGTTTACAAGCCCTATTAATGTTAAGCCCCTAATTTTAGTAGGAATTTTATTTTATTTTATTTTATTTTATCTTATCTATCTATTTATTTATTTATTTTTATTAACTGGTTTCATATAAGCTAGTCCTTTATATAAGCTAGTCCTTTATATAAGCCAGTCCTTATATAAGCTAGTCCAGATCAATAATGGGTTGGGAAATGGTCTGTTTCTTATGAGGGGGATGCACCAGCTGCAATGCAGAGTAAGATGGAAGAATGGCAGCAACTCCTACAGCTAGTGTTGCATGTCCATTGCTCCTCCTCCATTGCCTCCTGCTAGGAAATTGCTGTGAAGGTAACCATGACTTTTGCATCAGGACTCAGAAGTATGTTTACTTTGCTCCAAAGGCTACATTTCTAGCAGAATAGATTGCCCAACTATAAATGTAGCCCCTAACAGATTCATGTCCATTTACTGGACCATTCTTGTTCGTCACTGTAGCAGCCACCTGGTATCTCTCAGCCCCACCTGACAAACTTAATGGGCCTCTTATTAGAAGATAAATATGCAGGATTTAAAAAAAAACTGCTTGCAAGTGTTTTTATAAGGATACTAACCTTGCTGGTGAATGGAGTTTTAAAAATAATTAAGTGTCTGAAAGCATGCTAGATCTGTGACATATTTTTGATCCTGGCTTCTAGAACATGAATATGTGCCAGCAAAATAAAATTATTCATAAACCAGTCTAGTAGTTGCTGAGTCATTTATAGAATGATGCTTGAAGCAAAGATGCACTCTGATCCATTCAAGCAGGCCAACATTCCTTCTTTCTTCCATTTTTTCATTTGTACTTCATAGTAGCTAGAGATCCAAGTTCAAATCCCTACATTGCCATGGAGGCATGCTGGGTTACCTTAGGCTAGTCACACACTGGCAGCCTAAGGTACCTCACATGGTTGTTAGTATAAGATGGAGAAGAAGAGACTGATATAAGCTACTTCAGGTCCCTGTTAGAGAGAAAAGCGGAGTATAAGTGAAGTAAATGAATAAAACTGAAAATCAGAAGCAGTCAAAAAGAGCAAGAGTCAATAGCCCCTTAAAGACTTAACAAAATATTAAAGACTCTTGCTCTTTTCTACTGCTACAAACAGACTGAGGCTGCAGTAACACACTAAATAATCCACTTTGAATGCACTTCCCAGTTGGATTTTTACTGTGTGAACTAGCAAAATCCAATTTGAAAGTGCATTGAAAGTGGATTATTTAGTGTGTCTGACTGCAGCCTAACGCAGCTATCCGTCTTGAAAATCAGAAGGGCATAAGAATGGTGTGGTTACTTTGTGGTATTTTCTTAAGTAATGAGAGAAAATCAGAAAAATTCATTTGTCTGATTTGATAAGGTGTGACGTCCTCGCTTTTTAGGGAGACTGTTTCTCCTTTAAAAAACACTCTGTGAACATGAAATTGGTAGATTTCTGCTGCCACCAGGAATTAATCCAACTCTCTCTATTTTGGTAGAATGACCCAGTGTCTGGTCGCTTCAGAGGACTATGTGGCCCTGAGGAAGGACTGATCTGTTTTTTGGAATAAGTTTAAACAAATGAGGATTTATTTATACAAGAACAAAATAGGTTTCTGGGTATTTTTGAACTATTGTTGAAGAAAGAACATATAACTGACAAAGCTTGGTGTCACAGTCACTCAAACACCAAAATTCAACTCTGACAGGCTTATCTCTCTCTCTCTCTCTCTCTCTCTCTCTCTCTCTCATATACAGCCACACAGGCTGAACTGTTTGTCTCTCATATTCAGCCACACAGGCTAAACTTTCTTGTTCATATATATAGCTACACAGACTAAACTGTTTGTCTTAGTCACACTGAATAGACTTAAACTGCTTCTTCTGCCATAGAGACTCTCTCACAAAAACTCTCCACACTCTCCTCTTCCTAAACACTGAACACTCAATCACAGAATCACCTCAGAGACATAAGAACATAAAAGAAGCCAATGTTGGATCAAGCCAATGGCCTATCCAGTCCAACACTCTGTCACACAGTGGCAAAAAAAACCCAGGTGCCAACAGGAGGTCCAGCAGTGGAGCCAGGACACTAGAAGCCCTCCCACTGTTCCCCCCCCAAGCACCAAGAATACAGAGCATCACTTGCCCCAGACTGAGAGTTCCTATCTATACCTTGTGGCTTATAGCCACTGATGGACCTTTGCTCCCACACTCTCAGTCATCAGCCAATCACATCACACTTATCTCCCTCTATCATACTTCTTACATTACCTGCAGTCACACTAAACATTTAAAGAAACACACACACCAAAACATGAAATCATTACAAAGTGTAATTTCTATCTTTTGAGGGAAGAAGGGTAGGGAAGTAAAAGATTACATCAAGCTCTTTTTTTGGCTGTTGCATTGGTAATTTTTCTATGTGCTTCTTTTAGAGTTTACTATAGCCCTGTGCACATGTGAGAAATATTATAGCTTTTGTAATTTATCATAAATATTTGTATTATAAATATTTTTATTTAAGATACTTACAGACTACCCCCCCCGGGGGGGGGTTATCCATGGCAGCTTAAAGGAGTAGGCATGCAAGCATACATATAAATCAATGGGTTGGATGTTACAGATCAGTTCTGTTAGCGGCGGCCATTTCTGCTGCCGTAAGAAGCACTCTGAAATGCAGAAGGCTTGTCCACTGGCAGAGATGTGCCACCATTAGCAAAATGGACGCTTGGGTCCTGAATGCAAATTTGCAGTGCGCTCAAACAACAGTAAAATTAATAAAAAGGCCTCTGGAATAATACAGTGTTAGAGCCCTGACCTGGGTAGCCCAGGCTAGCCCAACCTCAGAAGCTAAGCAGGGTCAGCCATGGCAAGTATTTGGATGGGGAGAAAAACCACCAAGGAATACCAAGGTCAGGATGTGGAGGCAGACAATGGCAAACCACCTTTGAACATCTCTTGCCTTCAAAACCCTATGGGCTCACCATAAGTCAGCTGTGACTTGATGGCATTTTCTACCTCCACCAGAAGGATTTCTCAGTGCAGATCAGGAGAGGGGCAATCCTAATTTCCTTTGGCATGCTGGAACACACACTGAAAGTGTCCTGCATTGAGGCAGTATAGACCAAACCTCTATGTGGGAGGGGAAAAAGAAATTGCTGTGAATACTGAAGGGTATGGTTCTTTGAGAATATGGTCCAGGTTGTAAAGAACATTGAATGTCAAAAACAGCCCCTTAAACTGAACCTGGAAATAATATTGATCTCCATTATAATTGTTCCAAAGTAGGTAATATGACAGCAGGAATAAAGGTTGTTTAATAGAAAATTCTTAATGGATTTTGATGCTCTCTTAAAGGGAATTTATTCCTTGGTTCAGGATGCACAATACACCTTTTGGCAAAACACTTAAGTCAAGTTTGGAAATGCAGGTTTTTTTATGTGTTGCCAGAAGGAGGTGTAATGTGTGCCTGTTCAACCTTTGAACAAATTGCTTTAAACACTACATGGAAATAAGTTGGAAAAATTTCTCATGGTTGCCATATCTTATAGAGGTGTTTCCCTTTCTGTTAGGTTCATCTATGTTTAGAGCCCAAATATAATGGGGAAGGCATATGCTGTCATTCTCAGTCCCAAACTGTGCAGCCAGCTTTATGAGCAGGGACTGTCACTTCATTTGGCTGCCACTATGTTTGGAAGGCCTATCACTTTGAAGAGTGAAAGCAGTGAGCTAGTAAGAAGGGAGGGGGATTTGTTGCAGATTCAGCAGCACAGTAGCTGCTCTAGTTGTCTACAGTTAATATCGAGTGGGGATCCTTGACATGGTGCTCACAGACATCTTTCCTGGCACCCATCAAATGTTTTTAGAAAGTGGGTGGGGCCAGGTGGGTTTTTTTGCCCAGCAGGGCTTCTGATAGGCTACTGGAGACTTGATTGGCTGTGTAGATTTTAAAAAATGTTGCTTTGACAGCAGTTACCACCAGAGCACAAGGATATTCACTATGTGACTGAAGCTATGGCAGACATTTTTGTGGCTGCACCCACGATCCTTTGTCAGAATTCTAAAGGTGCCCGCGGGCTCAAAAAAGGTTGGGGACCCCCTGACACAGTGGATTTGAGATTTGTGTAGTTCTTTTCCCCCCTGCTCCATCGTTTCCTCATTTTATGGATTTAATGAGAAATGCAAGTCAGTGTCTAAACATGCCTTTGGTTTCCTGATCTCCTGCTAGTTTGGTGTATTGGTTAGGATCTAATCTGGGAGAGCCGAGTTTGATTCCCCGCTCCTTTACATGCAGCTGCTGGTGTAACCTTTGAATCATAGAATTATAGAGTTGGAAGGGACCTCTAGGGTCATTTAGTCCTACCCCCTGCACAATGCAGGAAATTCTGCACAAATACCTCTTCCTCCATACCGGCAGTGACCACTGTTCCACGCCCAGAAGATGACAAGAAACCTCCAGGATCCCTGGCCACACTGGCCTGGAGAAAAATTGTTTCCTGACTCCAAAGTGGCAATCAGCATTTATCTGGGCATGTAAGAACGGGCCACAAGAACTAAGCACTGAAGCAACCCTTCCTGCCCTCCCTCTCATGATCTGCCTAAGTTCACACTATCAGCATTGCTGTCAGATGGCCATCTAGCCTCTGTTTGAAAACCTCCAAAGAAGGAGTGCCCAGTCCCACCACCTCCCAAGGAAGCCTGTTCCACTGAGGAACCACTCTGTCAGGAAGTTCTTCCTAATGTTTAGCCAAAAACTCTTCTGATTTAATCTCAACCCGTTGGTTTTGGTCCAACCTTTTGGGGTTCTGGCCAGTCATAAGTTCTTTCAGAGCTGTTCTCTGAAGGACAGTTCTTGGAAGAACTCTCTCAGCCCCACCTACCTTATAGGGTGTCTGTTGAGGGGAGGGGAAGGGAAGGGGATTGTAAACCCTCTGAGACTCCTTCAAGTAGTGAAGGGCAGGGTATAAATCCAATCTCCTCCTCCTCCTCCTGAATGTGTGTGTTTTAAGCCAAGTGATTCACTATGTTTTACCCATCTGCCCTCCCTCCATGTTTTACTTCATACTGCATTCATTATCAAAATTAGGAGCTAACTGTAAAATTTTACATCAATGCATACAGTTAATTCAGGAGCTTATACATGAAAGAAGGGATGGTGGATCTTGCATGATATGTGCAGCTGTATGACACTGTATTGCTGTGTAGTTGCTACCTTTTGTTGCTATTTTCTAAAACAAATATACCATGAAATAAAGCTCAGTTATAAAAGACAAAACTACATTATATTTCAGAGTATAACAGAACTTATAGCTTACAACTGTTTTATTTTCTGACAGCAAAGTGAAAAAGAAAGCTTGCTAAAGGAGAAAGACCACATTTTGTCAACGCTCAGTGAGACAAAGCAGAACCTGACAGGCCTTTGTCAACAGATGTGCAAAGAAGCAGCACTAAGTCATGAGCAAATACAGATACTTGCAAAATATTCCACCTCTGATTGCCCACTTTCATTTTTGATCCCAGAGAAGGAACAGCCTGCACCTTCTGATGTGATGTCTGCAGTACCATTATGTATAGAACTATCTAAAGATCTTTGTGTTGAATCTCCTGAAGTGCAGCATGTAAAACGCTCATGTGATACAGGATATACTCAAGTACAGGAACTGTGTCCAGTTCCTGTAAGGATATCGGAGAAAACATTATGTTTGGAGCAGTGTGTGCAGAGTAGTAGTGGTATCACAGATTTTTGTCAACAAATGACTGACAAATGCACTACGGAGTAATCCTTCTGTCAAACTCAGCCTTGCAGGATTTGAAACATAGGTAGGAAGGATGAACTTTCTCTGTGGAGCAGAGCATTAACTGGTACATAACCATCCAGAATCAAACCTAAGTATATTTGGGGGCTTGCCTCTTCTGACATGGAAAGGAGATGCTGTCTTTCTTAGAAAAAAAATTTTCCTGCAGTTTGGGTACTTCAGTGTCATGAGAAGCAAAATAACTGGAACAAATGTTTCGCATAGTAGATTCTCTTACAGTTCCAAGTAAACCTCAAGAATTTACTTCTTTCAGAATGTTATGTCACTGCTCCAGAGACCTACCCAGTTTTCAATACCTTGTGGCCCTCCCCTGCTCTCCAAATACTTCAGGTTCTACCTGATTTAACATACCACAGCAGTCTGTGCTTCCTGCTTAAACTTTAATAGTTTGTGATTTTATTGGAAAATAAAATGATCAAGTATTCTGGAAGAATTTCAACTTTCACTATTACTAGTGGGACCAGTTCAGATGCATTTGAAAATACTTTTAAATAGATACTTTCATGGGTGAAACTAATTGTAGCCATTCATATTCAGTTTTCAATGGCTTATGCTTCAGTTATCAGAAATGAACCAACTGAATTATTCAGTAATTTAGACTATTGAAGTAAAAAACCAATTCTTTACTGTAGGCTGCTCTGCACTGTAATAGCATAACTGCTGTAGGTAACAAACTTTACCTACTAAACCTCAAACTTTTTTGCTGGTTTACAGAATGTAAAAGCCAATGGAATTCTTCATTTCCTACCTCAGGACAGACACTTTTATATCTATGTTTGGAATACGATCATCTTTTTGTAATGCCTATTTGCTTTGCAGGGTTCTAGAATAATTAAGTCTACTCTCCTGACATGTTAAAGCATTGTTTAGATTAGTGATGATTTAGCCTCTATAGAAGTGTTAGCTTGCATTGATACTGAAATGTAAACCCATGGTGAACATTTGGCCAAATACATCATCTGAACAGTACTTCTAATAACCAGCATGTATTACAAAAACCTACACTACCTCATAAACCGATTTCATGGTCATTCTGAGCTGCAGAAATTCAACACATGCTTGTCACAAAGTAGCATTATGATTTACACAGCTTACAGACTTTTGACTTCATTGTGGAAGTTCCTATACAAGTTTTGCATGGTTTCTTTTGTGTGTGTGTTTAGTTCTCTAGTGATAATTTGGGGAAAGATTTCAGTAAGCATTAAGTAAGCAGTTTTTGGGGTGTGTGGCATGCCTTTTATAAGGCACTTCCTGTTAGAACACGCGTGTCATTTCTTTTTGTGGAATTTGCTAACTTTCTGATTAGTCCTGTACTTTATGACAAATCAGTTAACAGTGCCAAATCTGTTAGGACACATCATGTAAAATCTGTATAAAAGATGCAAATTCTGTTTTTTAAAGGAAGTTAATATTGATACAAGCTCTGTATCTGCTGGGGATTCTGGTGTTTTAATTTTCTGTGGTCTGGCTAGTGGTTGAGGCTAAAGGGGGAGTGTGGGTTAGGTGTCTTTAAACTCAGAATGAAGAAAATTACCATTTTTTAAGGGAGGAGTAGGACAAACTGCATTATTGGCATTTGTTAATAATGAATTCAGCATCTGTTAATTGGAACAGTGGTTCAGTTCAGATAAAGTGAGTAACTAAATATGCTCACTTTTTAATACCTAATTAGAAAAAGAAATAAGAAACTGAAGTTATTTAAATCCTGACCAACTACTTCTAGAATAGCTTGCCTGGTAATGTTTCAGGTTGCATGCAAACACTGAAAGATGAGATCATCAACTTGCAAATATTCAGAATGAACATCAATGGTAACTTTTGATACACACAGTCTCAGGTAAACATTTTTAAATTTCAGCTAAGAGCATTCAGTTTTGAACCTGTAAAATTCATGCATCAAGGTATATTCACAATTGTGTGAAATATGTTGGGCAGAATGTTAGGCATTCGAAAAGGAAAAGCCCTGCGTCAATTACAATTGATTTTGTATCTTTCCTAATCCAGTGTTTCTAATGCAATAAACCCAATATACTTTCTAAGGTTTTCACTTTTTGTAAAATTTTGGCATTGTAGAATTGATGCTTACTGATTAATTTAGAACTACTAAAGCTGAACTCTGGAAATAACATTATTTATAAGTTTATATAATATATTAAAGCAGCACATATTACTGAATTGAATAAACCTCTTAAGCTCTGTTTCAAATGTTGCATGTGTTCTTTATTATCTTGGAAAAACAAGTGTCATTGCTGGAGACTGCAAGAAATTTCCTTATTGGTTAATAAAGTTTAGCTGAACAGGGATGGGAAAGGGCATCAGAAACACTTCAAAGCTGTTCATAGCAATAGGGGAAAAAGACCAGTATCAAACAATCTAAATTTTGATATTCAATTGAAAACTGCCATTGGCTGTTGTCTGTGGATGCAGACTGGCATTTGTCTGTTTCTGGAAAACAAAGGGAAATTTATACTACAGTTATAGCTGTAGTGATTACAACTACTAAAGGTATACCATCTTGGTAATAATTCTAGAGAAATAGTCACATAATTCTGCAGCAGATGGAATTTAATATTTTTGCCATAGATCAGTGGCTTAAAATTATCCTCAATAATATTATTTTGACTGCTCTTTATACCCAGATAAGTAATATATTTGTAGGGTATATTCATCTTCAGTATACAGTTTGGCATATCAGTGTCACTCAAGGCGTTGTTGAAGGGTAATATAACCATTTTTCCTATGTTTGATTTTCATCTAAAAATTATTGAAAAGGAGTTAAGAAGCAACTCAAAAGCCAGACTAGATTCCTTTAACATTAGTTTAAAAAATTCCTATGTCATCTGTATAAAGCATTAACTTACAGTTAGTCATTCCTAATATTATACCACAAATTGTTTCTGACTCCCTCACTGCTATAACTCATACCTCTATACATAAATAATAGGGATGGCAAGGGGCATCTTTGCTTAACCTCTCAGTTATAATGGGTATTGGCTCTGATAATTATTAATGCTTGTGAGCATTTGGTAACAGCGTTCTGTGTGCCTTGGCGTTTAGTCATGCCAGCCACATGACCACAGAGAAAACTTTGGACAGCGCAGGCTCTTCGGCTTGGAAATGGAGATGGGCACTGCCCCCTAGAGCTGGATTCGACTGGCTTTCGAGCAAGGAAAACCTTTACCTTTATAGAATGCCCTAAATGCCTTTCCAAAATCAAAAGCTTCTAAACATTCTAATGAAAAGCGATGCTACACTGAGTCAAATGCTTTTTCAGTATTTTTTTTTAATGCTTTTAGATTTTTTTTAATTCACATGAGAAAATTAATGAGTTTCCTGATGTTTAGCATGGGAAGGCCTCCAGGAATAAATCCTATTTGATTTGTGTTTATGTATTTATGAATAATAGACTTCAGCCTACTTGCCAAAATTGAAGGAAGGATTTTTGTAATCAGCATAATAAACTAATTGGTCTATAAGAATTTAGGATCTTTTACAGTTTTTTAACTACCAGTTTTGACTCCTTCCACATCTTAGGCAAAGACAGGTTCATAAATATTTGGCTCACTGCTGCGCATAGAGTGTTTACAACCACAACATAAAATAGTTGATAAACCATTGAGTCCAGGCGGTCTTTTGTTTTGAAAGGTTCTTGATGACAATTACATCTTTTTTAGTAATTTCTTGATCTGGTAAATCCTTATTCTTATCAGAAAGTTCGGGAATCTTTTTAACAAGAAATCATTTTAGCTTGGAGTTTCTCGAGGTATACAGATTCAAATAAAATCCACCATTTTTATTCCATTATTTCCTCAGTTCATGTTATAATATGACCATTTTTATTTTTAATTGCAGAAAGCATGACACTCTTATTTAATGTATAAGCAAAGAAACTTACTTGCTATATTCATAAAATATTCCAGTATCTACATTTTATAAAGCTTTTTTCTCCTTTTCACGGCATTTAAGGTTTCAGAGCTCATGATCTTTTTTTATGTTTTTGTTCAAGGAGCTTTAATTGTTCTAAATTCTCCCTCTGAGGTGGAGGCCATCTTGTGTGGGTGATTCCCACCTATCTTCAGGGAGGCAGGACTAAGATTTTGCTTCTTCCTGTTTCCTATGGTGGGAGTCACCCCTGCTCAGTTTGCTTCCTGCCTCTGTAGGGAGAGCAGCTGGGTGTTGACTCTGTATAGCACCCCCTCTTTTTCTCTTAGGATTCTTGGGATTCTTCAACTTTCATTTCTCTTGTCTTGAGTTCTCTCTTTCTTAAAACAACAAAAAAAGTTTCTTCTCCTTCTTTCTCTCACCGCTCCTTCCCCATCTTGGGGAACTGTGCTCCATTTTTTTTGCTGCCGTCACAGAGGCCAGGGCCTGCCTCAGGACTCCCTTCGCCCCCACTTTTTCAGCCACAATGGAAGTGGCAGGGCCATCTGGCAAGCGGCGCGCCCGCGCCTCAATGAAGCATCTGGGGACCGGCGATTAGAGGGCCGCAACAGCAGCAGAGTCCCCAGGAAGCGTGCCAAAATGGGCTGCACAGAGATGTCCGATGGTACCAAAAAGACGGTGGCAGCCATCTTAGATCACTCGGGCCACGATGTACGAACCGGGGATGGCCTGACGCACCCACACCCGGCTTACTTTGATCCCGGGGCCGAGTGCCGATCCAGGGAGGAGCAGATTCGGCGGATCCAGGACAGCTTCGCCAGCAGAGATGAGGAGGAAGACGAAGAGCGGTGAGTGGGTAATGTTTATCCCAAACCCCCTCCTTTTCCCCTGACACCATGGATTTTTCCCGCAGGGAGATGTTAAATGTTATAGCCCATTTTTGCAGTTCCGGGGGACGTGGTTCCTCCAGGTCTCGTTCCCCCCTCCCCCCCTCGACAACCCGATGCATCAGGAAAATGGCCTACAAAGGCGGCTCAAAAGAGCATTGCCAAGCATCACCATATCCAGGAACCCCAGTACCCTGGGGAAGACGACCTCTCTCACTATTCTAGTGAAAAAGAGGAAGGGGGATTTTCTTCTGGCCCAGAGGATGAAGGGGAACCTATTCCAAAAAACCCTTCAGCAAAGGAACAATCCTTTCAGTTTTTTTAAACCTGAGGATCTTCATTATTTACTCTCTTAAGACCCTAGCTGCCCTCCAAGTCCAGGGCAATCAAAAGATGACCAAGTCTGTTCCCCTGCCTCAAGAACAGCCGGAAGGAACAGATATTTTTGATGAGTTCTTCCCTCCAGTGGACCCCTCTGAAATTGCCTTTTATGTGCGGAAGGTCAAGGCAGAATGGGAAAGACCCCTGACTTCCAAACCCTTTCCTGGGGTTACTAAGAGGCTTTACCCACTGCACTCCTCTGCTTTAGAATTATTACAGGTTCCTGTAGTTGACGCACCAGTGGCGGCATTACAGTCGTCAGGAGTGGTCTCTGAAGATGGCCACGGAACATTGAGAGATAACCTGGATAAAAGAGCAGAGTTTGCCCTTCGCAAGGCCCATGAAGCCAACGCTCTAGCCATCCGAGCCTCATCTGCAGCATCTATGGTATCCAGGGCAGCCATAGTATGGATGCACAGGCTCATACAGATGTTACCCGAAGGCAACCGTGGCCTGCTAGAAGGAGCTAATAGGCTACTAAAAGCAATTTCTTTTTCGGCGGACGCCACCCTGGACTCCATGGTTTTTCAGCAAGAGCAATGTCCACAGCGGCCGCTGCGTGACGCACTCTTTGGTTGAGAGCCTGGCCAGCTGACTACCAATCAAAGGCCATGGTGTCCGCATACCCATTCCAGGGGGACAAATTATTTGGAGACTCCTTGGAGAAAATCCTTGTGGAAACACGTGACAAAAAGAAGACCCTACCTAGAACAATTCGGACTGGTGACAAGAGACCGGGCTCCTTGTCTTCCTTTCGTCCCTACAACTCGTCTTACAGATCTCGACAGGACAACAGGCGACCTGCATGGACCCCCAACAAGCAGCCTTTTCATCGAGGAGCATTTAACTCCTCAAACAGATTCAAGAACTTTGGAAACAGAGCTGATAAGAGTGGAGACTCCAAACCTACCAAGGCATGACTATGCGGACATCCCGGTGGGTGGTCGTCTTCTACTCTTCTCCCCAAGATGGCTGACTTCAGAACCAGACTCATGGACTACGGATGTCATTTCCTCAGGCTACAAAATAGAATTCAAGTCCCTTCCTCCTGCCCGGTTCTTACCCTCACCAGTCCACAAAAACCCAGAAAAACGGAACAGAACCCTTGCAGCAATGAATCATCTCCTTCATATTCATGCAGTGGAACCAGTACCTCCGGAAGAACTTCGGTCCGAAGTGTACTCGGTTTTCTTCACCGAGCCAAAAAGAAATGGGGATTGGAGGGCAATCCTCGATTTGAAGTTCTTAAACAGATTTGTCGATTTAAGACATTTTCGCATGGAAACTCTAAGATCCATCGCCGAGTCTCTCCAGCCAGGAGAGTTCCTCACCTCAGTGGATCTGACAGAGGCGTACCTCCATATCCCGATTTACCAACCACACAGGAGATTCCTGCACTTCTGCATAGAGAACACTCATCTCCAATTTCATGCCCTCCCCTTCGGTCTGTCCTCAGCATCCCGCATATTCACCAAGATTCTAGTTCACCCTGTAGCGCATCTCAGGAAACTTGGCATCCACATCCACCCGTACCTTGACCACCTCTTGATTTGCTCACCATCGCAGGACCAATCTCACAGAGACGTTGCCAAGACCATAAGATTCCTGGAAGAGTTTGGATTTGTAGTCAACAGAAAGAAAAGCCATCTACAGCCTACTCAACGTCTAGAACATCTAGGAGTGTTGATCGATACACGTTCTTCCAAACTGTTTCTACCTTCGAACAAAGCACAAAAGATCAAAGTGATAGCGACACATCGTCCTTATCTCTCCTGGCAAAGATGATGGGACTCATGATCTCGACACTCGATTTGCTTCAGTGGGGAAGGTTTCACTCCAGACCTTTTCGTCCCTTTCAAAACCACATAACCCTGAAGACAGATATGTCCTTAAAGGTACCGTTACAAGTGAAAGCAAGCCTCCGTTGGTGGACCAGGCTATCCAACTTGACACAGGGAAAAACCTATTGGATCCCAGAACAGGTCCAGATTTTCACGGATGCCAGTCTCTCTAAATGGGGAGCAACCCTCCTTCATTTCCCAACACAGGGCCAATGGTCCACGGCAGAAAGGTCCCTACCACTCAACCTCTTGGAGCTTCAGGCCATTCGCCTTGCGCTTCTACATTTTTCTCTGAATATACAAAACAAACACGTCCTGATAAGGACAGACAACATTTCTGCCAAAGCATACCTTTGCAAGCAGGGAGGGATGCGGTCCCCAGCTTTAGCCAGAGAAGCAGCTCTGCTTCTGAATTGGTCAGAGAACAATCTATTGTCACTGCAAGTGGAGCACATACAAGGTACAATCAATACCCAGGCGGACTGGCTCAGTCGCTAAACCATTCAGGAGGGGGAGTGGTCCCTACACCCAGACATTTTTCAGCTGATCATTTCATCTTTGGGAACGCTGATAGTAGACCTCTTTGCATGTCCGACCAATGCTCAACTGGACAGATTTTACACCAGATTTTTCCATCCATTGGCAGAGAAGACGGATGCCCTTCTGTCTCTGTGGCCTATGGAACTTCTCTATGTGTTTCCACCTCTTCCAGTTCTTCCAAGGCTACTGCGCAGGATATGATTCCTCCAAGCAGAAATCATAGTGGGGGCACGTTATTGGCCGCGTCGACCATGGTTCATGTCTCTACAAGAACTGTCGGTGTCTCCACCTCTCCGCCTTCCAGTTCTGGAAGACATGCTCATCCAAGGACCAATCTGACACCCCAATACGGGTGGAGAGGCAGAAGTTTGCAAGACTAGGATATCCGCGTGGAGGTTGAGAGGCAGAAGTTTGCAAGACTAGGATACAACAAGGCAGTCATAGACACCATATTGGACTCCACAAAACCATCCACGACTAGAATCTACAACATAACGTGGAAAGCCTTTGTCCAGTGGTCCAGGAGAAAAAAGATTGACCCTCTTCATCCCAGAGTCCGGTCGGTGTTAGCCTTTCTCCAGGATGGAAAATGCACTGGTCTCAAGGCATCCACACTTAGATGACAGGTAACAGCTTTGGCTTCGGTCCTTCCTCTTTATAAGGGACTACCGATATCCCAACATCCACACATTCAACGGTTCCTCAGGGGAGCTTCGTTCAAGGACCCTCCAACCCATCATTGATTTCCCACTTGGAGGCTCAACACAGTTATTAGGGCGCTGACTAAACCTCCCTTCGAGCCAATTTCTACCATTTCTCTAAAGTTTTTGAGAATGAAAACCTTGTTCCTAGTCGCTGTTACTTCAGCAAGATGAGTTTCAGAGTTAGGTGCTCTCTCAGTACGATCTGACTTGTGCATGTTTCATAAGGACATGGTGGTGCTTCATACAGACCCATGCTTCTGTCCTAAAATCAATTCGACCTTTCATAGGAACCAAGAGATCTACCTGCCATCCTTCGTTCTAAACCCATCTGATCCAACAGAGAGAACATGGCACA
Organism: Lepidodactylus listeri; assembly: GCA_029233225.1. Taxonomy (NCBI): domain Eukaryota; kingdom Metazoa; phylum Chordata; class Lepidosauria; order Squamata; family Gekkonidae; genus Lepidodactylus; species Lepidodactylus listeri. The sequence continues at coordinate 106,282,451 of JARCFY010000001.1, read as the reverse complement.
CACTGGACGTTAGACGGTCACTAAAGTGCTGCATTCTACAGACGGTATCCATCAGAAAGTCGGAAACACTGTTTATTAACATCTCTCCTCCCCATACGGGGAAGAAAATGTCCACAGCAGCGATCAGCTACACGATTCGAGCTTGCATTGCAGAAGCATATAAAAGTATGCACCTGTCGGTCCCTGAGGGCATTACTGCCCATTCCGTGCACAGTACTGCCACCAATGCTGCCTTCGTCAACAGAGCATCAGTAGAGGAGGTATGCAGGGCGGCCACGTGGTCTTCGTTGAATACCTTTATAAGACATTATAAAATTAATTCATATGCCTCTGCGAATGCAGCCTTCGGTTGTCGGATCCTCCAACACATTCTAAATGAGGATGTCGATCTCCCACCTGGAATCTAGGACCATTGCTCTGGGAGGTCCCACACAAGATGGCTTTCACCTCAGAGGGAGAATGACCAGTGGTTACTTACTGTGAGGGGTCCTTCTCCTCTGAGGGTTGGAGGACATCTTGGCCCTCCCGGATCGTCATCACCAGGTATGACACAGAATTTGCATGGGAGTGAGAGAGTTAGAGGCTTGCCTCCATGGCACCAGCGATTAACCTCACGTAATCGCATGTTATTGACTGAGAAAGTTTTTTCCTATATCTTGTTCTTCCTGTTCCACTTACTTTAAATTTAGTTGTCTTTACTTATGAGTTTGATATTACTGCAGCTTTCGAAGTTCCCAGACTGAGCAGGGGTGACTCCCACCACAAGAAACAGGAAGAAGCAAAAACTTAGTCCTGCTTTCCTGAAGATAGGTGGGAATCACCCACGCAAGATGTCCTCCAACCTTCAGTGGAGAAGGACCCCTCACGGTAACTAACAACTGGTCGTTCTCCTCTTTTTTTCCCCTTTGCAAGATATGCAGTAGAATTAATTGCTAGGTCCCTCATGAATACCTGCTTTGTATATTGCAACTGCAAATGCATAATGATTAAAGGGAAATATTCCTGCAGGTTCATGTATAATTTAGATTTTACTTCATTGTTCAAGAGTAGATCATAATGCTATGCACAGGATTTGATTAAAAATAATAACTTCATTATCATAGGTGCATGCTCCGCATAAGTCACTGGCTGAATTTCTACCTTTTCTACAAGGCCTAATAATTGTTTTGATGCAAAAAACTGATTAATGCAAGAGTATGAATCTAAGGTATAATTTCATAATACAGGATTCATTGGTCTAGTATCAGCTAGACTGAATTGCTTAAACAAGGCCCTCACTAAATGTGGGAAAGTCTTATTGAGACTCTTGAGTTTATTGGACCTGTCTAAAGAATTACACATAACAGCATTAAAGTCTCCACCAATAATCAAGTTTCTTCAGCAATTTACATAAGGGCTTGGGAGAAGTTCTTATAAAATTTGAGCTGTTTTGTATAAGAAGCATAAATATTAACCAGCATCAATTTCTTATTATCACTTGTGCCTTTAATATACAAGAAAACTACCAGTAAGATCAGCTAGTATTTCAATAACCTTAAATCTTTGGCACTTGCCATAAATTGCTACTCCTTTGCTTTAAGTTGGACCATATGCTGAATAAAGTTACCTTACTTAAGGCCTTAACTCCTGCCAACTTACAGTTCAAAAACAAGAAACTGCAAGTAGATAAATAGGTACTGCTTCAGTGGAAGGGTAACAGCTTTTCATGCTCCTCGGCATTTGGTCATGGCAACCACATGACCACAGAAAAAAGTCTTCGGACAGCACTGGCTCTTCAACTTGGAAATGAAGATGAGCACTGCCCCCTAGAGTCAGATTCGACTGGCTTTTGAGCAAGAGAAACATTTACCCTTAATTTAAGGCACTGTAACTAATGGATTTGCTTATTGGTCATATGGGTTTCCTTGATCCAGATTATATTAGCCATTTCTTCTGATAGTTTATAAAAATCCTTTGTCTTTTTGAGGGCTTGTTAAGCCCATTTACAATATCTGAAAACTTTATTTGATTAAACAAAAATCACAAGCAATTAACAAACTTTAAAGAAAAATATTGTTTTACAATGTTCTCCACTTCATTTGTAGTCCCAACCGTCTAAAAGGAAAACCCCATCTATAAATAATCCCCTTATTTTTCATATCTGTTAGAAACTGTAGGTTTCTATTTCTTTGAAGTGTTAGTGGGGCGATGTCAGAAAAAACCCTGTACTGATTCCTCTCCTATTGTTCGTGGTACTTCTCTTAACTTTTTAACAATTCTTTCACAGCCACAGATTCATATGAAACAACAGTATCATGATACACTTGATAAGTACATGAAACTTTTGAGTTCAAACAAAAAGATTTACCTTTTCACCCCATCAGGGTAGTCTGATCCAGTTATTCCTGGAAAAAAGCTCTCAAGATAGCCTGTCAATTCATTACCCTCCTTATTTTCTCTAATTCCATGTAATTTTAATGAAGACCTCCTAAGATTATTATCTAGCTCTTCCACTCTGCCTTCCAACTCAAAAATCTTATCATTTCAATGAGAAAGAGCTTCATAGTACATTTAAAATCTGGAGTTTCAACTTTTGATTTTAACTGGTTTAAAATTTATTTTTGATCCTTAACCTCACAGAGATTTGAAAGGGAGAGCCAGTTTGGTGCAGTGGTTAAGTGTGCGGACTCTAATCTGGGAGAACCAGGTTTGATTTCCCACTCCTTCACTTGCACCTAGCTGGATGACTTTGGGCAAGCCATAGCTCTGTACTAGCTGTTTTCTCAAGGACAATTGTCTCAGAGCTCTCTCAGCCCCACCCATCTCACAGGGTGTCTGTTGTGGGGAGGGGAAGAGAAAGGAATTTGTAAACCGCTCTGAGACTACAAGTGAAGGGTGGGGTATAAATTCAATCTCTTCTTCTCCCTATGAGGACAGGAGGACATCTCCATGGGTTATTCCCATCTTGCCTAAAGGGAGGCAGGAAGTAGTTTTTTCTTCCTTCCTGTAAGTGGCCTTGGAATAGCCCATTCCTCAGTTTTGTTCCTGCCTCATAGGGAGAAGCAGCAAGAAACCTAGGCTTAGCTTCTTTTACTGGATCGATCTCCTTCCACTTGTCTTTCTTTCCCTATTTTCTTCTTGTTCTTGGTGAAGGTTTTCTTCCCTTTTTTCTGTCTCACCACTTTTCCTCCTCTCTTATCAGCTGCCTTACTGTTTCCCCCTCTCCTTCTTCTTGGTGGAATCCTCCTCCAGCCGGCTCCCCTCTCACCCCTCCGCGTCTGCACGTGGAGCGAGGGGACTGGCCCAAGGCTCCGGCGGAGCAAAGAAGAAAGAGGGAAACAGGAGCACCGGGTGAAAGATCGCAGGCGCGGAACGCGCTATGACTTCCCGGGCAGCTCCAGAAGACTTTTCTTCAGGCGAAGAGGAGGGCGTGTGCGCCGCGGAGCGAGCGAGCACACGCAGCAAGATGGGGACTGACCAGCCCCACGGGCTTGATCGCGATCCCCCAACGGAGCCGCTGGACGCAGCGGCGGCACCACATGCCAGTAAACACCGGCGGCAGCACGAGGATGAAGAAAACCACGCTGCCGCCGCGGCGCAGGAGAGAGCCAGCAGCGGCCATCTTGGAGGCCGGGAGTTTGTCTCCCTGAACCTCCCGGGAGCCCCTTCAGCCCAGGGGGGACCTGAAGCGACCTGCTCCTGGACTCCACCCGCGGACAACGCTTCTGAACGGGGTAAGGAAAGCGGTGGGGGGGCCCTGGTTAGCTCACCGGCACTGATGGCCATAATTAACCAGGCCATCCAGCAGCAGCTAGCCATGCTGCAGCCTAGAGCCCAAGTTTCCCCCCTCGTGGAGCTCACTAACCAGGGCCTTCCTATTACAACCCCGGGAACCTGGCACACCAGGGCTGAACACAGGGCTCCTCCACAGGCCCCAGAGGGTCCTCCTAGGCAGCAATGGAGGGAGGAAGTGGAGTCCAATGCCTCCTTAGTAGAGGAGAGAGAGGAGGGGGAGTTCCTTTCCGAGGATGAGGAGGAGGAAATGGTCCTCCCAGAGCAGTCCAGCCGCTTTTTTAAGCAGGAGGACTACCAGCAGTTCCTGAATAAGGCCCTTAAAGCACTGGAACTGCGAGATCTGCCCCCATCTGAGGACCAGGGGGCAGCAAAGGCTAAGTTTAAATCTAGATCAGGGGGTAATGTGGAGTTCTTCCCCCCTGAGACTTGCACTGAAAGGGTCTTTCCCTTTCCTGAATTTTTTGAGCGCCAGCTTAGATCTGAGTGGGAAAAGCCTGGGGTCAGCAGGCAATTTCCTTCCTTTGCAAAGAAATTATATGCCTTGCCCAGCTACGCCAATGAGATTCTACAGGTATCCCCGGTGGACGGGCCAACAGCCGCCCTGCAGTCCACGGGCCTGCTGTCCAAGGATGGCCTCAGCACCATCCGCGACCCCACAGATAAGAAGGTGGAGGCAACCCTCAGGAGGATCCACGAGGCCATCGCGATGATGGTAAGAGCGGCTTCCGCAGCATCCATCTCGTCAAGAGCAGCCATTGTGTGGGTGCGCAAGCTGACTCAACTGGTACCAGAGGACAACCGCAGTCTCCTAGAGGGCGCTTCACGGATCCTAAAGGCCAGCGCATTCACAGCAGACGCTACCTTGGACATTCTGTCATTCACCTCCAGGGCCATGGCATCGATGGCAGTGGCACGCAGAATCTTATGGCTGCGCGCCTGGCAGGCCGATCCACTATCCAAGTCTATTGTGGCAGCTTATCCGTTCCAGGGCGACCGGCTGTTCGGGGAAGCACTGGATGAGATACTAGTGGAGACACGAGACAAGAAGAGGGCCATGCCCAGGTCACTGCGGAGACCGGAGGGACGCAGCAACCAGTCCTTTCGGACCCAACACGCGCTACCGAGGTTTTGTCACGAGACCAAGAGACAGCAGTGGGAGCCATCCAAGGCCCCCAACAGGCGAGGCTCCTACAACCCGAGGTTCCACAGGCCCAGATTCAACCGAGGCAACAGGGGTGACAGAGACCCCAAACCTAAACAGGCATGACGCCGCGTCAATTCTGGTGGGGGCACGCCTTCTGCACTTCGCGAAGGCATGGGCTCAAGCCAGCGCGGACGCTTGGGCAGTGGAAAGAGTAACACAGGGATACACCATAGAGTTCCACCACTACCCACCGGAAAGATTTCTGAAGTCCCCAGCAAGCAGATCAAAGACCAAGATGACCATTGTCTCCTCCGTGATTCAACATCTGTTGGACATCAATGCAATAGAGCCGGTGCCCACCACAGAAAGGGGCAGAGGCGTATACTCCATCTTGTTCATGGTACCCAAGAAGAACGGGGACTGGCGAGCAATCCTGGACTTGAAATTCCTCAACAGATTCATCCGACTACGACATTTTCCTATGGAAACCCTGCGAGCAGTGGCGGATGCTTTATCTCCACATGAGTTCCTGACGTCCATCGACCTTACGGAGGCATATCTACATGTGCCGATCCACCCATCACACAAGCGTTTCCTACGATTCTGCGTGTACAATCAACATTTTCAATACAGGGCCCTCCCCTTTGGACTGTCCACGGCACCCCGCTTGTTCTCCAAATTGATAATCAACCCAGTTGTACGACTTCGGGGGATGGGCGTCCATGTGCATCCTTATCTGGATGACCTGCTTGTACGGGCCAACAGCCAGGCAGAAGCCGACAGGAACACCAGGATCACGATACAGTGTCTCCAGGAACACGGATTCCTAATCAATTTCAAGAAGAGTGCCTTGACATCAGCCAAGCAAATCGAACACCTCGGGGCGGTAATAGACACCACTCGCAATGCTCTGGTTCTCCCCATCTCCAAGATTCAGAAGATACAGGAGCTGGTAAAAAGGGTGTATCGCAGCAGGAAGTCACCTCTCATGACCCTGGCCAGACTCTTAGGACTGATGATCGCGTGCACAGACATGGTGCAGTGGGCCAGACTTCATGCCAGGCAGTTACAAGCATTCCTGCGTCCTTACCAGGCTTGCATAGCAGAGAAGAGGTCAATACACCTAGAGTTACCTTTACTAGTGAGGAAGAGCTTGCAGTGGTGGATGAATCCGAACAATCTTTCCAAGGGCAAGAACTATTACACAAGCCCCACCCTGGAGGTGTTCACGGATGCAAGCCTGCAGGGCTGGGGGGCAACCCTCCTGGGAGCACCAGTGCAAGGGGTCTGGCGACCCCACGAAGCCGAACTACCAATCAATCTGCTAGAGTTGAGAGCGATCCGCCTAGCCCTGACGCATTTTGCACCGCGGCTGATCAACCAACACGTGCTGATAAGGACAGACAACATCTCCGCCAAGGCATACATCAACAAGCAAGGCGGCTCTCAGTCACCTCGACTACACTGAGAAGCAATGAAGATACTCGAATGGGTGGAAAGGACCGTCGAGTCAATAAGAGCGGAACACATAAGGGGGGTCGAAAACATTCAAGCAGATTGGCTCAGCAGGGAGACCATCTCAGAGGGAGAATGGACGCTGCACCCAAGATTGTTCCAAATGATAGTGCAACAGCTCGGTCAGCCATCCGTAGACCTCTTTGCGTCACCAGAAAATGCGAAACTGCCGAGGTTCTTCAGCAGGTACTACCATCCGGGGGCGGAAGCGACAGATGCCCTCACATCAATGTGGCCCCAGGGGCTCCTATTTGCCTTCCCGCCGTTCGTTCTGATATCCAAGACCATACGACGAATAAGAGAACTACGAGCAGAGGTCATACTAGTAGCTCCAAAGTGGGCCCGATGCCCGTGGTTCTCAGCAATACAGGCAATGACAACTCTTCCTCCGCTGACACTCCCAGTAGCTCCGGACATGCTGTCCCAGGGACCGGTGTGGCACCCGGATCCAGAATGGCTGTGTTTGACCGCCTGGAGGTTGAGCGGCGCAACCTAGCGGAATTCGGATATCCAGCAGAGGTCCTGGACACTCTCCTAGCATCCAGACGACCATCCACAATTCGTATATACAATACTTCATGGAAAGCCTTCGTGAGATGGTGCCGGCGTAAGAACATCGAGCCTCTATCACCTCCAATTACGGCAGTACTGTCCTTTTTGCAGGAAGGCCTGACCTCAGGCCTACGGCCATCAACGCTCCGCAGACAGGTGGCAGCACTAGCAACGGTACTCCCTCCAATAGGAGGGATGAGGATTAACAGGCATCCACACGTACAGTTATTCTTGCAGGGGACCACAATTAAATCTCCACCACAAGTACACCGCTTTCCGACTTGGAAGCTAAACACGGTACTTACCGCACTCACCAGAGCACCGTTTGAACCTCTCAGAGAGGTGGAACTGAAGTGGCTCAGGATGAAGACCTTGTTTCTAGTGGCCATCACCTCAGCCAGGAGGGTGTCGGAACTGGGAGCATTGTCCATCAAACCGTCTCTCTGTATTTTCCATAAGGACAAGGTGATCTTGCGACCAGAACCGTCCTTCCTACCAAAGGTGGTGTCATCCTTTCACCGATCTCAAGAGATCTGCTTGCCCACCTTCTGTCCGCAACCCAAACACCCCCGGGAGGTGGAGTGGCACTCTTTAGACGTGAAGAGGGCACTCCGAATCTACATCAAAAGAACAGAGAGCTGGAGAAAAACAGAAGCACTCTTCATCTGCATAGCTGCACCTCGCAGAGGGGAGAAGATGTCCAAGGCCACAATCAGCTCAGTACTTCGGACATGTATCTCGGAGGCCTACAGGGCCTCAGGACAGGCAATTCCCGAGGGCATCACAGCGCATTCTCTGAGAAGCGCAGCCACTAACGCCGCGTTCAACAACAGAGCGTCAGTAGAGGAAGTTTGCAAGGCCGCCACATGGACTTCCATCTCTACTTTCATCAGACACTACCGGATCAACACATTAGCGTCTGCAGAGGCGGCCTTCGGGAGAAGAATTCTACAGCACGTCGTATCGGTGGACGAAGATGACAACCCACCCAAATAGGGGACACTGCTCGGGGAGGTCCCATGGAGATGTCCTCCGCCTCATAGGGAGAATGACCATTGGTACTTACCGTGAGGGGTCCTTCTCCTATGAGGACAGGAGGACATCTCGGCCCTCCCAGGGTCATCTTATTTCCACTCTTCTTGGCTATATGTTTCCCAGTATTACTGGTTTCTAAAGGTGCTGGGTCTTCTTCTGATTCCTTATTCCTTAATTTTTGTTCCTTAAGAGTTTCCCTTTTCTTTCATGATCCCTAACGATCCTCACTGGATTAACGCTAGGGTTAAGATTAATGTGTTTCTGTGTAGAGTTATGTTTTTATTTAGGAAAAAATTTTGTAGGTTAACAGACCTGCACTGCTTTCGGAGTCCCAGAACTGAGGAATGGGCTATTCCGAGGCCACCTACAGGAAGGAAGAAAAAACTACTTCCTGCCTCCCTTTAGGCAAGGTGGGAATAACCCATGGAGATGTCCTCCTGTCCTCATAGGAGAAGGACCCCTCACGGTAAGTACCAATGGTCGTTCTCTTCTTCATTTCCCCCATTTATTTCTAAACTCTTATCTAAATTTTTCATTTTAAAAAATCAAATGTCTCTATTAAAGCAGCTTCAAAAAATTTAAATTCACTAACCAATAATTCCTTAATATCTAACAAAGAGAAAGGAACTTCAGTAGGTGAAGGACTGGCTTCAGGTGTTTTGTTGAATTTCTTTTTAGGCATCTCAATTTTCTAACTGCATAGTAGTAGGCCAGAAGGCAGTCAGCTGGTGCAGCAGCGGGGAAAGAACCAGGCCTGGGTGATTAATGGGCTTCTATGCAAATGCGAGGTGTTTCAGAAAAGAGTTGCCGAAGCAAAGGAGTAGAAGCCAGCCAGATATAGGCTTTAAACACAGCTGTAACAGCTGCCACAGATTTAGTCTCTTTCACAGACTGCAGATTGCATTCTAATAAATTAGAAGGCCGGAAGGCAGTCACTCTGTCGGCTGGTGCAGCAGGACCTAAACAGGCCTCCCCCACTTAAACAAAACCAAGAATCATTGAAATAGCCTATCCATCTGGGGGTGTATTAATGCCATTAAGATGATGTTAATACCAAAACTGATTTATCTGTTATTGAATATCCCTTATGTTGTTAGTGGCAAAATCTTTAACAAATTTAGTGGCAAGGGAACTTTAAAAAATTTATTTGGAGATCTAAGAAACTCAAAGTAAGGAGGGGGAGGTATTTGTGAATTTCCTGCACTGTGCAGCGAATTGGTCTAGATGTCCCTGGAGGTCCCTTCCAATTCTATGATTCTAACAGGCTAAAGGGTTGTCAGGTGGTTTCGCTATCCCCAATACTAAAGCCTATTATGATGCTGCTAATTTGAGCTTGTAGGTGGTTGAATATAGACAGCAGGTCATCAGAATAATAGTTGAACAAACTGAGGTTGAAATGCCACTTGAAACTTTGCTTTGGGCTGACAAAGAGACAAGGAGAGTTTACAATAATGATAATCTTATAATTAATAAACTTTTACTAGTATGGGATAAATACAAAACATTTCCCAGTTATTTCCCTTTTATCAGCAGCCAGAGACTTAGACAAACACCAGAAGTTTCAATGTGCTTCCTTAAATAAATAGGAAAGATTCAATCTAGATTTTTATAAGAACTTGTTGTCTCAAAGGGATATAATTCAATGCAATGTGAGGAAAAATGGTGATGGTCATATATCATGGTTCAAGTGTTTGCAGATCAAAGCTTTTTTTTGGCAAAATGACTTACATCTAATATATCCTTAAGGCACATGAATGAATTTGAAAACTTAATTTTGCAGCTTTTGAAGTTCTATTATCTGATTATTAATATTGTAACTACTGCTATGGAGTGACTTCACTTATAAGTGGGCTCAGAGTTTAGGCTATGAAATTGAAAATGAAGTCTGGAAGTTTGCTTTGTCTAGAGGCTCTTCATTTTCTGTCTGTTTAAACTTCAATGAAAACATCTTTAAAACGATTTATCAATTCTATCTTACACCAAAATTGATCACAAAGATATATAATTCCTGTGTTGGTGATTGTTGGTATCGTCAATCACATCAGCAGACTTCTTTACATGGGTGGCTCTGCCCATGAGTTGTGAACTATTACACTAAAGTTGCTAAGCTGTGGACTAAACAAGAATATTCCAAAAGCAGCTGAAAATATTGCTTTATTATGTAGCTTCATTTATGGGCAGCTCACAAATCATATTGTTAAATTCAATTACAACAGCTAGATTATTTTTCGCATGATCTTGGAGATTTAATAAGTCTCCAAAAATATAGGCATGCCTAGACAAATTGAAAGATACTTACCACATGGTTAGACTTACCTTTTTAGTGAATGGTAAGAACTTTGTGGTCCAATTGGCTGTGAGTTATGAATCTATTCAGGTTAAATATGTTAATATTGTTTGAACTAGTTTTGAATGTTAGTTTGTTTTGTGAAGTAATAAAGTTAAAATAGACTTTTTAAAAAGGATTTAATATTTTTTATTTTAGCATAATCTTACATGGAATATTAGAATCTGTTGTAGGAGACTTGTTTTACTCCTGCCAGCAGTAAAGACTCAGACAAAATCAGTCAGAAAGAAACAGTTCATTTCATTTCATTTCATTTATTCAATTTATATCCCATCCTATCCCACACAGTTGTTTTTTCTACTACAGCAGAGGTCCTCCCAGCTCTCAGGCTGATACATTGTTTGCAACTATCTTAAATACATTCATAATGGCCTTGCCTCATCAATCTTTTAGACATCTCTGTCTTATCACTTACCAGTTTTCCATTTGTACATCCTTGACTTGTCAGCATTCCTCCCTAATCTGTAAAAAATGCCCTGCCATATTTCTGCCGTCCTTCCTAGTTCAGCCTTACTTGTTTATCCTGTTATTCTTTCATATCAATGATTTTTTTATCCTTCTCAGCCCCCCCCCCCACCTCTTTTGTAGGTTCATTCTAATATTCATACTTGATAGCAGAACATAAATGCATACAGTTCACGATACAGCAAAAACATAATCCTATTTCAACAAGACACAATGCAAGATATATTCCACATTTCAATAAATCTCAGCCACTGAGACACATGTGGCAACAAACTCCATCAGTCCCAAGTGGCATCCTCACCAACTTGATGGAACACTTTGAAACCTTTCTTAATATTCTTCACATCTTCAGTTATATTACCACTATGATCTATATAAAAACAATATTTCTTTCCCAGTAGTGCTCAAGTATGTCCTTGCTGTGTGGTCTATCACCTGTCTGTCTGTCTGATTTCTACCCCTCCCTCCCTGCTGAAGCAGGCTCAGGGCGGCTTACATAAAAATCTATTGGCCTTCAATGACGCAATACAACCTGGGACCGAGAATTTAACTCCTTCTGTATAACTTGTATGCCATCTACTGTGGCATTAAACCCTAGTTCTAATTCTCTTGCTATATTTACAGCAGACTTTTCTAGTTCACTGACCCTCAGCCAAGGCAGGAATGCTCTTGTGAAAACATGGATCCCGTGGGTCATTTTATTTAGGGGGTTTTCAGCAATCTCTCTTTTAGTTTGGTGCCTAAAATTCCCCATATTCAGAATATCTGAAGTATTGATCTCATATTGCTATTGTGGGAATCAGTTTGCAAGCAACTACCATTCTGAGGGAGGATATGTGAACAGTTTGCTGATTCTATTGCTGATCTAATAGCACTAGGGCTGCCAAGTCCAACTTGGGAAATATCTGGGGACTTTGGGGGTGGAGCCAGGAGACTTTGGGGGTGGAGCCAGGAGAAAGGAAGTGACATCATTTTGTGATGTCACATCTTGTGATGTTGCTTCCACATGCTGACACATGAACTCATGAAGTTTCCTAATATTGAATCAGGCCATTGGTCCATCAAGGTCAGTATTGACTACTCAGACTGGTAGTGGCTCTCCAGGGTCTCAGGCTGAGATCTTTAATGTCACCTATTACCTGATCCTTTTTTAGCTGAAGAGGCTGATACCTCCTGCATGTCAAGCAGATGCTCTATCACTGAGCAACAGCCCTACTGAATCCTTCCTCATCTCGGCAGAATATGAAGCACTAAGTGCTACACAAGTGCTTAATATGATTTTCATATCATAAGAACAGGAGAGAAGCCACAGTGGATCGGCCCATCCAGTACAGCCCATCCAGTACAACACTCTGTGTCACAACAGTGGCCAAAAATACCAGGTGCCCTCAGGAGGTCCAGCAGCGGGGCCAGAACTCCAGAAGCCCTCCCACTGTTGCCCCCCAAGCACCAAGAATTTAGAGCATCACTGCCCCAGACAAAGGGTTCCATTTAGACCTTGTGGCTAATAATAGCCACTGATAGACCTCTGCTGGATGGGGACAGAGAGAGACAGACAGACAGACAGACAAAAGAAAGAAAGGGAGAGAGAGAGAAGGAAAAAAACTGGCAGAGGCACTTACTTCCATTTAGACCTTGTGGCTAATAATAGCCACTGATAGACCTCTGCTGGATGGGGACAGAGAGACAGACAGACAGACAGACAGACGGACAGAAAAAAGAAAGAATGAGGGAGAGAGAGAGAAGGAAAAGAGCTGGAAGAGAAATTTACCTTGCAAGCCACATGCAAAAGCAGTCCCTTCAGTCCCTCCTTAATCTCTGGGCAGACCTCTCTTGCTGTGGAAGCTCTCTTGCTGACTTCTTAAAGGGGAAATGTCTGGTGAGGCTTTTTACTGCAGGGCAGGCTCTCTGCAGACATTTCCCTTTTAAGGCCGGGCAGGGCAGACTCCGACTTCCTGAGGCAGCCATTTTGTCCCCTGGGGGCCAATTTTGAAAAAGCAGGGGTAAGCAGTAAAAACCGGTGTTTCCCCCGCCCTACCGGGGGACTTGGCAGCCCTAAATAGCACTGAAATGGCTCCAATACTGGTTTACCTGTGCCTGCATGAAGGCCTCTACAAGGGTACGATTTTCATTCAAGTTCCCCATTCCCATTGCTGTCAGATTTATTACCTTACTCATTTGGTCCAAATAAAAGGAACTGCTTCCAATACTATAGAGGGTGACACTACATTTGTTCATCCAGTCTCTTACCCACTCAGCGGTGGTGTAAGTATATATTAAAATTGGCTCACACTTCTCTTTTTGTATTTTACCTATGGATTTCCCCCAGGCGCTCCTGATTTCCAAGCACATGGGATATTTCACTAGATGTTGAACCTTATACTCTGGGGACCCTTTCTAATCAAGATGGAGCACCACCATCCCTTCCCAATGTTTATGTCAATGGTCCTAGTCTGGTTCCTCCTGAAGGGAGCCCACTGAACTTTATGGTTTCTCCCTAAAGTTTCAGGGCTTGTGGGTATGGCTAGGTTCTGCAGTACAGCTCAGATTGTCTGCAAGGACCATCTCCTGCAGAGCTTCCAAGTATGGGTGACAAACTGCTGGCACCCACGATCTTCTTCCCCTCTACCTGCCTGCAATGCCCCCAATCTAATAATCAAACCCTAAGCCATCTGTTTTTATATTATAACTGAAAGCATTGGTTAACTGGAATTTTACTGTAAATAGATTGTTTTAGGATTTTATAGTGGATTTTAAATGTTATTGTACTGTATGTTGCACTTTGTGCCATGTTAGCCGCCCTGAGCCCACTTGCGGGGAGGGCGGGGTATAAAACTAAAGAATAAAATAAATAAATAAATAAATAAATAAATAAATGCCATCATATTGGATCATCTTTGTTATAAAATTCACATACCCAATGGAATAGGTCTCTCTTAACACCAGAAGTCCTCTAATCATTACAAAATCTTTCCCGTTACAGTGTATCCAAAGCCCATCTACCTTGGGAGATACTGTCCTCCTGATACAAAAAACCTCAGTTATATTTGGCCCCTTGAAATAGTAAGTCAAAGATAGCAATTCCAAATCCTCTCTGTCATACGCCAAGTTTATCTGTCCTCTCTATCCAAGTGCCACATCTGTAAACAGGGACAATTAGGGCCAGAGAGTAAAATAATGTGTATATAGATTCAACTGAAATCCACATTTCCTGGTCTACCGCACCACTGCTGGTGTCGATACTGTTTCTGACAGCACCACCTAAGAAAAATTACAGTAATGATTATCCCTATGACTACAGCAATCCAAAATGCCAGACCCTCCAACAGGAAGGCTGAATGTCCCTCAGCTCATAGCATCACTTGAGTTTCAACTTTAGGCAGAAACTGGACACATTTCTGACAGCCACTTTTCTTCAGAGCTTTTCACCTTGTTCCCTCTAGTTGCTAGGGCTTGGCTACCCCAGTGTCAGCTTCTTTTTGTCCTGGTCCATCAACTCAGTTGCACCAGGTGTAGTGATGCCAGGCCTCCTTCCCCACAACTTTTATTGTGGTGTTGGTCGTTAAGAGCACTTGGTACAGTCCATCTGAGGCAGGCTCAAGGCTACCCTTCCTATAGGTCTTTAACAGCACTCAGTCTCCCAGTTTGACTTTATATGTGGCTGTATCCAGGGGGAGAGGTTGGTATGCAGCAACGTGTTGATGAAGAGCATTCAGCAGTCCCTATAGCTGCTGCATATATTTTCTCAGTTCCTCATCCCCTACAACCAATGAAGCAGTTACTGGGGGACTGAAAAGATTAGGAGGTCTACGAAACAACAACTCATAAGAAGAAAGCCTCGGTTTTCCCCACGAACACCTGCAAGTTGTGAAGGACCAGAGGTAGGTACCCTGGCCATTTAAATTTTTCTTCTTCTTCTTCTTCTTCTTCTTCTTCTTCTTATTATTATTATTGTAACAAGTACAAAAAGTTAATCAATCAATGCATTCCAGTACATATGCTACATCAGGGATATTATTACATTAAGAAAACTGAAGATCATAGAGAATATAAAACCACAGGGGAGGGGAATTCCAATTTAAAAAACAGCTCCATTTTAACATAAACTAACCAGAATCTTTGTTCAGCTGGATCCGTTTGGCAATACATTCAAACAACAACGAACAAAAAATGACAATAGAGTAGGGCTTGGACACACCCTTTTCGGAGAACGGAATATGCAGTCCCTTGTCATTTCGCACCTGTATGAAATTAACTAACATCTTCTGTATTTTTGTCATTAATAACATAATAAGACTATAATAATATCCGATGATGAATACATTTTTGACTAATTAATCAATTTAGCTACTATGTCACTCACTTGTAGTAATGCCTTCTAAATGACTGGGTTAATAAACATGATCAATATAGTCTTAGAATGAGGCAAAGGGAGATAATTGATTTTATTTTCATAATATAAATCTATATAAAAAGGGCCAGAAGAAACTGAGAGATGAGAGAAAAAAGTAAGTGAAATTTTAGAAAAAAAAATGCTTTGTCACACACATTTTAAAACAACTTCCAGTGTAATAATTGTTTTAAAATATATACATCTGCAGGGGTTTACTAGGTTATTTTTCTATGTTATTTGAAATCTGAATCAGTCACATACTGGGAAAAACTTTCATCTTAGGCCAGGCTATTACTCATATATATCTCTATACTTCTATATATAAATGTATTTTATAGTGATGTTTTTATCCATTGTTGTACATCGCCCAGAGCCTTGCGATAGCAGGGACGGGTGATTCAAAAATCTAAATAATAATAGAACAATAACAACAACAACGTATCTTTGTATTCCCTGTGCCATTTCTGCTTTTGCTTAATCATTAATGAGTTCAAATCAACCCTTTTTAGATCCCAGTTCTTACAGTGTTTCCTCAGATGGACTTTGATTGACCAGTAAGTTCTGCCGCCATTTCTCTAGGGACTCCATCAGGATTCTCTTAGCCTCCGATTTGTTCCCACATTCTACTTTGCCGGGGTTTTCAGAATTTGGCTGGTGCTCTAGGTTTCTAGTCTGTAGTCACCTTTTGAATCTGCAGCTCTTTGATTTTCACCAGAGCCGATGTTAGATATAGAAACAAATTGATCTTGAGACTGGATATTTTCCTCAGTTGATGGGGAGGGCCTATCTGTATTTTTCTTCTGAATTAATTGATTTAAAGAGCCAGCCATAGACTGTACATTTTCTAGTGAACTTTTTACGCGTTGGAAATCTGTGAATTCTTAACTAGATTATTTTGTACTGCATCACCTGTTTTCACTTTGCATAGCTTCTCATTGGGCCTCTCAGAAACCGTAGCTTCAACATCAGAAGAGACAGATATTTTGCCTCTTTTAGCTGGAATTAACACGTGAATACATTCATCAGCAACAACTCTGTTAACCATTTGGAATGTGGCAAGGAATCTTCGCATATTGAGCAGCATTGTCAGAATTGTAGGACGGCTGAAAGTCAGGAGAATTTGCAGTCTGTACAGTGTTCAGCTTATTTAAGATTAATAGACTGCATCTCTGATTTTAGCAGTTGACTCAATGAAAACACAATAGCTTGTCTGTTCAGTGGCATCTGTTTAGGTAATTTTCAGTTATATATAAAGTGGCTTGTTTCTTTGAAGTAGGTGTGTAGAACCAAATATTTTCCTTTCCTCACTCCCATCTCCTCCCAGACACTTGTTATGTTGGTTTGGTGTGGAGATATCAACCAGTTGATATAATTAGTCTTGGCACAGTTCCGTTACCAGTTTGGGGGGAGGAGGGGAGGATTTAGAATCTCCTGATTGTGAGCACTGAGTGCTGTAATAATTCCAATTTATTATAAATTGAATTCAATTGCTTGTAATTGGCTATAACTGTTTCTCCAGTGAGGAGCCAATGGTCTCCTAAAAAGGTTAACAGATGATCTTTTAATGAATCCTGGACAATTTCCCCTTCCTTACAGCAAGTTTCTCCAGTAGGATAAGGTGGTGTTCGGGCATTTACCAAGCTCCCCTGGTGTGGTTTACCAGCCAGAAAAGGGTCATCCTTTCTACTTTCACCAAATACTGATTATGCCGAGGGGTGTGCAGTTCCCAGGTAAACCCAAGGGCCTTTGAAAATGACTGTATTAGTTCACTGGTAAAGTGGGTTCTGCGGTCCAAATCTATTATCGGGGGTAATACCAAATCTATTACCATATCTAGGTTTTAGCTCCTTTAATAGCCATTTCGCTACTTCCTTTGCCTGGCAGGTTCTGGTCAGGTAAACTTTGACCCATTCTGTCAGTCCACTATGACCAATAAATATTGGAATTTCATCCTCTCAGGAACTTCTGTGAAGTCAACCTTTATCCTTTTAAAGGGATAAAAGGCCCACTTATGTCCCCTTATTATTGTCCAAGGCTTACCCTGCAGGTTTGTCCAGCAGCATGTTGCACATGACATTACCACAAATTTAGCATTTTGGAACATGCCCAGACTAAATCATAACCTTTCCATATATTGTCCAATTTTATTGGGGCTCCCCATGTGTCTTTTCATGTAATCTATGTAGTAGTTGTAACCCGAGTTGTGGAGGCAAGTAGGCCCCGGTGGCCCATATACCTTTTTCATTTTGCTTCACTTTCAAGGACAAAAGTCTATCCACCAACTCGGTAGGCAGGTCCCAATGATACTTCTCAAGCACTCATTTTGGGACTGTTTCACTTGCATATGGGATTTATTCCTTCTGGGCCACACCCTGTACCTTTAGACCCCTTATTTCTTGTAGGGCTACCCGCTTGGCCGCCTCATCCAACCTGGCATTTCCTTTTGAAATTCCATCCTTTGCATCTGTGTGAGCCTTGAAATTCATTATTGCTATAGCCTCTGGCTTCTTTACAACTTCCAGAAGGGCAGTAATCTGTTGTCCATGAGCTATGGATTGCCCTAAAGCTGTAAGGTATCCCCATTGACTCCATATCTGCCCTGAGGACTGTACTACTTTTTCGGCCCTGGCTCCAGCCTGGTGGAACACTCTTCCAGCTGAGATCTTGGCCCTGTGGGATCTGATACAGTTCTGCAAGGTCTGTAAAATAGAGTTGTTCCACCAGGCCTATGGTTGAGGACATCGACAGGTTCCATCTCTGATTGGCTTCTCCTCTTTCCCTCTCTGCCCTTTTTCTCCCCTCTCCTTTCAGATTAGACAAGAGTATACATAACTCCACTCTGAGTTTTTATGTCATTTTTAATTATGTTTCCGGTTTACAGCATTACGTGTTTTATCATATATAATTAGGTATTATATTATATTTATTGTATTTATATTAATGTAAATGTTAATGTAGAAATGTTAATATTGAATTCTTAAATGTTTTTATCAATGCTGTTACCTGCTGTGAGCCTGGATACACAGGAAAGCGGGATACAAATCCAAGAAATCAAATAATCATTCATAAAATCTATCAAAGCCATGCCCTGCATCTTCTAGTCTCCTTTCTCTTTCTCTTAGGACATTGGAAGTGGGAATATCCAATCTTCCAATACAAAAAACACCCTTGTCTGCCTTCATTGCTTACTTCTTGACCACCCACCTGCCGACATCTGTTAGCTGTAACATCTGGGTCTCTATATGAATTATGGTGGGGAATTAGCTAAGAGACTATTTGCCTAATAGGTGCGCAAGCTAGGGATCAAACTCCAGCTATACCAGAGTCAGTATCCCCTCGTAGCTTACACAGACAACAGACAGGAATATCTTTTATGAAATTTATTTTAAAAATAACCCTAATACATTCAGCTAATTAAATAAAAATATCACATGCAGAAGAGCTAGGATAGAAAGCATTGAAGCAATCTTAAGAGATCAGAGACAAAAGAAGGCTAAGAGTAAGGGGGGGTGCATAGCTACCTGTTGTCAGTTAACTGCCATAAATTCTGTTCAATAACTGTGTTACTGCTACTGGGTGTATTTACATGACCCCTGAAAAGGTTATTGGCTTTCATTTGTTTTATCCTCCTACTTGGTGACAGGTCCCGCTCGGGAGTTCTCAACAGAGCCATGACTCCCTCCTCAGGAATGCGTGCTCTGCTTCGCTTGCTTGCTTAGCTCGGCTTGCGCATGCCTGTCTCAGTGCTTTGCTCTTCCCTGTTATCTCCGTGCCCTGTCCTTGAAAAGAAATGCTAGCAATTATGTGGGAGCCAAACACACTGGTGTTTTGTATTCCTCTTATCCATGCCTTGAGAACTGAACTTTAGAGATGCTCAATGTAGGGAAGATCTGAGGCTGGAATGCTAGCCGGGTCAACGTCCATGCTTCTCCCCCCCTCCCTTCTACACAATGAGCATTGTATAAACCCTCCTGCAAACAGTATACTCTCGAGACATATGTCTCCCATTTATGTGGATTCCTGTTACGCAATAAGTGTTGCCCCATTGGAACTACTGTAAACAATAGGCTCCTGAGACAGCTGTCCCATTTCCTCCTTATCTCCTCCTCATGTTGATTCCATGGTTGACCCGTCTACTGAACGCTGACGCAGCAACCTAAGGGCGTGACGTGTAAGTCTGTGTATGTTTAAAAATAAACTGCCCACTGCCAGGGGCAGACTTGGGTTGTTCTCCTTCCAACTCACTTGTCTCGTGTGCAAGTCCTTCATCTGGCGCCCGAACAGGGACATGTGAGAGGGTCACACTACGACTCACCAGCGCCTGGCATAGGCCCCTTGAGTGCACTCGTTTTCGTCGTCGGGACTCCACGACCCCATCAACTGGTGAGTATGGGGGGAACTTTAACACTCCCCCAAAAGCAGCATGCGAAGGAACTTAGGTATTTGATACAGGCTTGTGGTGGGTCTGCAACCCTGTCTCAAATACAGACTCTTTTGAAAATCATCAAAAAACAGTGCCCCTGGTATCCTCTTGAGGGATCTCTACAACTATACCAATGGGAAAAAATTGGAAAGGTTCTTCACTCCCCCCCGAGGGCAGCAGTGGAGATGCTGTATGTCTGGCGTCAGGCTCGACATGCAGTAGAGATGCATGACCCCGTGCAGGCAAAAAAGAAATTAACTGACAACCCTCCCTCTTATTCGGTCTGTCAGGTGGCCGCCCCACTGCCCACTGTTCCCAGTCCTCTAGCTGGACAGCCTTCAGCTCCAATGGCCCCCACTTGTAATTCAACCGGGGGACCAGCCAACCGCCCAGGGAACCTGGTTTGCCAGGTCCTTGAGGCAGAGATGGAGCGTGGGAACGCTGATTTGGAAGATCTTACTGAGATGTTAAGTCTCTGTCCTGTTCACTGTACTGGTCAACAGGACACCAACGGCCACAACATTGTGGAGTACAAACCACTGCCTTATAACTTGCTTATGGAACTCCGCAAGGGGATCCGGGACATGGGTCTTGGCAGTCCCTATGTCCAAGGGCTTTTAGAGGCCACCATGAGAAATCATCTCTTGGTCCCAGAGGACTGGAAAACCACCATACGTATGCTCTTATCTCCAGCACAGTATGTGGTATGGGACAGTGAATATCAACAGCAATGTCAGATCCGGGGTCTTCAGTCTGGAGGGCAATACACAGCAGAGCAACTCTATGGATGTGGTCTTTTTGCCCCGGTAGATCAGCAAATTGTTCTACCTGAGGCCACTCTTCGGGTCTCCTCTGAGTGTGCTTTTCATGCATTGCAAAAAGTCCCACCTACTGGCACTCCCTTGCAGTCCTTTTCCTCCATTCGCCAAAAGGCAACTGAGCCCTACCCGGATTTTATTAATCGCCTGCAACAAGCATTAAAGTGCCAAATTGACAATATAGAGGCACAGGCTGAATTAATGCAAAAATTGGCCAAAGAAAATGCAACTGCCGAGTGCCGCCGGGTTATACAGGGTCTTGGAAGGAATCCCAGTCTTTCAGAAATGATTCAGGCATGTAAAGATGTTGGGGGGCCTGCTCATCAGGCTGGTTTATTAGCAGCAGCACTTCAGAAAGGCCAAAAGCCCCAAGGAAAGTGTTTCAATTGCGGGAGAATGGGACATTTTCGGGCAGAATGTCGGGCCCCGGGTTGGGGTGCCAGGCGGGGAGGTGGTCAGAATTCTTCAAGCCAGGGTGCAAAGCCTAAATCTAAGTGTCCAAAATGCAGAAAAGGCTTTCACTGGGCCAGAGACTGTCGTTCGGGAAACTACCAATCGGGCCCGTCTCTGGCCCCGGTTCAAACAGAGACTTCCCAGGAACTGAACCTCACTTAAGCCCAAGACTCCCCAATGAGACCCCAGGGATTGATCTCATTTTAAAGGAGGAGGTTCAGTTCAAATACCCCAATGAAGTTTTAGTTGTTGCTTCCCAAGTAGCAGGACCACCACCATTAAACACTGTGGGTCTTGTCTTGCCCCGCTCCTCAGCAGCGAAGCAAGGACTTTTTATTGTGCCTGGGCTCATCAATTCTAATCACACAGGGCAAATTCTCATTCAGTTGTGGACCAATATGCCCCAAACCCTTCCACCCGGCAGTGTCCCAGCCCAGTTGATCTTCCTCCCCTGTGTTTCGTCCACAGGTGGAGGGGGATCGCCTGGCCCTGAGGGAGCACTTCTCGGCCTAACCGCCACTGTCACTGAGAAGAGACCTCAGCAAACCTTTTTGCTCCAAGGACGTCCCTTTAAGGGAATCTTGGACACCGGTGCCGACGTTACGGTCATTGGTGAGGATCAGTGGCCCCCTGAGTGGCCTCTGGAAATGTGCCCCAGTGTGTGGGGGGTGGGAGGACGCCAGGCAGCTCGCCAAAGCGCAGCGTTTATCACCTTTTCTCTTCAAAATTCTGAGACTCGTGTTCAACTGCGCCCTTTTGTGTTGCCAGTCCATGTAAATCTTTGGGGCAGAGACTTACTTTCCCGGCTTGGAGCCACTTTAACTTTTGATGGCTAACTCCACTGCCCTGCCCTTGCACTGGCTCACAGACACCCCAGTATGGGTGGATCAGTGGCCACTGCCACAGGATAAGCTCACTGCTCTGGAAAGTTTAGTGAATGAACAGTTAGCTGCAGGCCATATTGAAATTTCCTCAAGTCCTTGGAACACCCCTGTGTTTGTCATAAAAAAGAAAAGTGGTAAATGGCGACTTCTGCATGATCTGAGAGCAGTGAACGCCTGCATTCAGCCCATGGGCTCCCTGCAATGTGGCACGCCCAACCCAAATTTAATTCCAGCTGATTTCCAACTGTTTATTATTGATTTGAAAGATTGCTTCTTTACCATTCCCCTGCACCCACCAGACCGGCAGCGCTTTGCGTTCACGGTCCCGGTGCTGAATCATTCATGCCCTACTAGACGCTTTCAGTGGACTGCCCTTCCACAGGGCATGCTAAATTCACCTACTCTTTGTCAGCATTTTGTTGACACAGCCCTTCAACCCTTTCGTTTGGCCCATCCTGAAGCCCTGATTTATCATTATATGGATGATATTCTCGTGGCTGCCCCCACCATTCCCTCATCCTGGTTGGGAGATCTCGCCTCTGTTTTGGAGCGTCGAGGTCTGCAGATCGCCCCAGAAAAGGTTCAGTTTTCTCCACCCTTTTCTTACCTGGGCCACCGACTTTCTCAGTCTCTGGCCCATCCCTTGGTTCCCCAGCTCACTTTTCCAAGCCCCCTAACCTTGGTAGCTCTGCAGCAAATGCTGGGAACCATCAATTGGGTCCGTCCATTTTTTGCATTGCCCACTCATCTCCTCAGCCCCCTCTTTTCCCTATTAACGCATGGCAAGCACCCCAGTGATCACATTGCGGTGCCACAACAGGCTCATGCAGCTCTTGCTGCAGTCAATTCTGCTGTGTCAAAACGGTGGGTTGATCGCCTCCCGTCTAGCCATACGGGTTTCCAGCTATACCTCTTGCCTACACCCCAAACCCCAACTGGGGTGCTGGGTGTAGAGCATGGAGGCTCAGTCTTCCTGATTGAGTGGCTTTATCTCAGCCACAGCCCACCAAAAAATGTGTTATGCTTGCAGAGGCTGTGGCTCTGCTCTGTTCACAGGGCAGACAGCGCGTTTTAGAACGTGCTGGACAAGATTTAGTAAAAATAGTTTTTCCTTTTACTAAGCAAGATTTCCAAACGGCCTTGTTAGTGTCTCCTTCTCTGCAGATTGCTCTGGCTGACTTTGTGGGGGAAATTGCTCCTCACTTCCCCCCCCCCCCCCCCGATCCTCGCTTTACTCTGATGCAATCTGTACTCTGTCGCCTGATCTCTGTGATGTCTCCCTCTCCGCTCAAAGGAGCCCCCACTGTCTTTACTGATGGGGGGAGGCTCCGGGGAGCCATTGCTTATCAGCTCCATGGCCATGGGAAAACCTAGTACACTGCACTACAGGCCTCTCCACAACGTGCCGAGCTGGCTGCAATAATCCTTGCCTTTCAGCTCTTTCCTCAAGCTGTTAATCTCATCTCTGACTCATTGTATGTAGTGAAACTGTTAACCTCTCTTCCTGGTGCATATCTCGCCCCGCGCATTGACCCTAACTTACTTAGTCTCTTTCTAACTCTCCAAAACTTATTAACAGCTCGCACTCAGCTGTATTTTGTGGCCCATATTCGAAGTCACAGCGGCCTTCCAGGGTCTCTCACTGAGGGCAATTCCCGTGCTGATGCTGCAGTGCACCCACTATTCTCTGACGCTTTAGAGAGCCATCAATTTTTTCATCAAAATGCTCGTGCCTTGTCAGCTGATTTTAAACTTTCTCTCTCTGAAGCATAGCGCATTGTTTCTGCATGTCCTAGCTGTGCCGGCTTAGCCCACATCCCGGAGGCTGAAGTTAATCCCCGAGGCCATGGGCCCTGTGATCTCTGGCAAATGGATGTCACACAGGTCCCTGAATTCTCCCCTTGGAAGTATCTGCATGTTTCTATTGACACCTATTCTGGCATTCTCCATGTCACCCCTCAGAGGGGTGAAACGGCAAATCATGTCATCACTCATCTTTACAATGCTATTACAGCCCTGGGTCGGCCTCATCGCATAAAAACAGACAATGCACCTGCCTATGTTTCTTCTGCCTTTGCTGCCTTTTGCAAGCAATGGGACATTGTTCTTACTCATGGTATTCCTTATAATTCCACGGGTCAAGCGATTGTGGAGCGTGCAAATCGTACTTTTAAGACCTTTTTGACCAAACAAATTAAGAAAGGGGAGCTTTCCCCCCCTAATCTTGCTAACATTCAGAGGGCCGTGGCCCGAGTATTGTTTACTGTTAATCAGCTTAATGTTACCTCTGGAGCTGATCATGCCCCAAATACTGCTTTTGACCGACATTTTCAGTCTGGTCCACCTTTGCCCCGTCCTATGGTGATGTATAGAGCCCTGCCAGATCGAACCTGGCTGGGTCCGGTCCCTTTGATAACCTGGAGGAGAGGGTATGCTTCTGTTTTGTCTCCAACAGGTCCACTGTGGGTTCCTGCAAAGTGTGTGCGCCCCAGTCATGGCATGGCGCAGCATCAACAGTTCCAACCCCCTGCCCGAGGTGACGAATATCAGCCTGTCAGAAGCACAGCGCCCATTCCGGCAGCCCCAGCAGAGGGCACCTCCAATAACCTGGGGAGCTGTCAAGCAGACCACCAACAGAGCGCAGCGCCTCCTGACGGAGCAGGGAAAGGAACAGACCCCAGAGGATCTTTTTGCTGCAATTTGTGCGGTTATAACTGCAAATTCTACTCTCACCATTCTGTTTTGCCTTTGCTTGCCCTCCCTCCCGCTGGGGGGAGCTGTGAGCCTGCTGCCAACGAACCCCTTTTCTAGGTCACACAAAAATCTGTGGGAGGGTTTGGCAAGGAGTGCTAATTTAAGTTCTTTCTGTTTGAAGAATGGCCGGTCAGCCCAAGGTCTGTTGACCAGCTGTGCCATTCCTGTCTGTACCCCTCTGGAGGTTTTAAAGAACCTTTCAGCCCTACCCCATGCCACTTATACCGGGTGTTTTCTGGCAGACACCTCAAACTGTGCCTTCGGGTCCACTTCCCACCAGTGGGGACCACAGTCTTCTTGGGTCCCAGCTGGTGGACTTGAACTCGCTACCCCTCGTGTGATTTCCCCAAATGGAACCATGTGTCTTTATGTCTCATCTGGTGATGCCTGTCGAGGCAAGCCAGAGTGTGTGGATTTGGGAAAAAACTATTCTGTCTGGGACCTTAACTGTGCAGCCAAGCTGGGATTTGGGAGGGACACTAGTCAACACAAGCACAGTTATACCATGCTCCCCGAAGGGTGGTTTTTCACCTGCGGATGGAAAACCTTCAACTACATCCCCGCAAATCTCCCAAGAACCTCTTGTTGCATTAGCCGCCTGGTTGTAGCCTTGCCTTCTCGTGAGCAGCTTAATGGCACCTACCCTGTGCCTCCTAGCAGCCGGCGGCGACAGGAGGCCGCCTCCCTCAACGAACAGTGTAACCCTTCCATTGGGCTGTTAAGCCAAGCTGAATATGTGGCCTTGGCCGCCTCTCTTGTAGGGATGCCTGCTTCGACTGTTATTAACCACCGTGCCCTTACTGCCGTAGCCTGCAACCTTGCCAAGACCATCAATGCTACCTCTCGGGCTCTGGCACTGTTAAATGAGGAACAAGCCGTGCTGCGCCAGGCCATGTTGCAGAACCGCGCAGCAATTGACTATTTGCTCTTGTTACACCATCATGGTTGTGAGGAACTGGATGGTATGTGTTGCTTCAATCTTACTGACAACTCCAAGGCGGTCCATCGTCAAATCCAGAATCTGCATGCCCTGGCAGAGTCCATCAAACAAGATATCCTGCCTGCCTGGTGGGCAGCTCTCTGGAGCTGGATCCCCACTGGGTGGTTGGGCCAGATTATTCAATATTGTGTGTTGTTTGCTGTATTGGGAATTGTATTTTGCTGTGGTTTACAATGTCTCTCTAGCCTGTGTCAACTTTGCCGGTTAGCTACCCCAAAGAACTTTGCCTACCCCATGATAACTTTCGGCGACCCACAGCCCAGGTTCTGGACAGATCTCTTTGACGACACATCGAATGAGAGATCTGATACAGAGACCTGGGCTGGACACCCCCCCTTGCATTAAAAAACAAAAAAGAGTGGGATGTAGGGAAGATCTGAGGCTGGAATGCTAGCCGGGTCAACGTCCATGCTTCTCCCCCCCCCTCCCTTCTACACAATGAGCATTGTATAAACCCTCCTGCAAACAGTATACTCTCGAGACATATGTCTCCCATTTATGTGGATTCCTGTTACGCAATAAGTGTTGCCCCATTGGAACTACTGTAAACAATAGGCTCCTGAGACAGCTGTCCCATTTCCTCCTTATCTTCTCCTCATGTTGATTCCATGGTTGACCCGTCTACTGAACGCTGACGCAGCAACCTAAGGGCGTGGCGTGTAAGTCTGTGTATGTTTAAAAATAAACTGCCCACTGCCAGGGGCAGACTTGGGTTGTTCTCCTTCCAACTCACTTGTCTCGTGTGCAAGTCCTTCAGCTCAACATCATTATTTTCTGGGAACCCCTTTTCCCGCGTTTTCTATGGGAACTCTAAGCCAGTATATTTGAGCGCCTAAAATACTGCATGGTGATTGGTAGAATGCCCTTAAGCCATATTTCATATCCAGTATATCAATACATGTCCTCCTTAACCCCAGTATTATTAACAGTGAAAGTGTTTGACTCCAATGATCTTCTCTGCAAATAAAGGACTTACTGCTTCATGAGACCTGTTGTGGATTATATCTCTTGGGACATTCTCACACCTGTCCAGATATGCAGAGGTCCATGAAGAAGGGATTGTGGCCCAAACAAAAGTCTGGTGGTGGACTGCCAGTTGGCATCAGGGCAGAGGCACACTCTGAGACCATGTGTCTTGACAGATATAGACACTGGAAAACAATGCAGATCTATAGAGGCCTTAAGGGGCTTCTCTTAGGTGAAGACAAAAAAATTACCTAGACCAATCATGCGTCCCAGTGGTGTGTGGCATCAGGATGGGGAAGACCTAGGTGTGACCAATGAGGTTCTAGAGGGGCAGAGTCTGGGTTCACAATAGCTAGCCAGGTGCGGGGTGACTGTACAGGAGCTGGTTGAATGGATTTGATGATCACTAATGATGCCCAGGTTTACACAAAGGGTGGGACATGGGTCCCTGGTAGGCATCAGGAAGGATCATTAATAATTTGAATGTTTTATTGGTTATCTCGGTATCCTGAGGGATGGAACAGGAAGGACAAGTATTGAGACAAAGGATTTTTCACATAAGTGTAGGAATCACAGAAGGGCTATGTCAACTAAATAGCTTTAGAAATGCAGATAACCTTGTGGAACTCGACTTATGCATACATTTTGGGGGTGGGGGGAACTGGAGATTTGCTTTGAGAGCTGTCTTGTGTCAATTGAAAATGGAGACCCTCTTTCCAGAGCTCTGGCTTGCTCTGTGTTTCAGAACCCAGAATGCCTGCATTGACCTGAGTTTGTGTGTCTCTGGTTCGGGTCAGGAATGGGGTGCCCCTGCTGTTTGGGGATACCCTAGAGTAAGGCAGCGCCTCTGGGCTATACAACCTCTTCCTCTGCCCCTATAACCTCTTCTTCCATGGCAACCGCCTCCTCAAATTCCACCTCCCATTGCCATTGCTTATATTTTCACAGCCTTCTCCTCTTCTGCTTCCTACTTGAGCCTTGAACAATCCTCTCATCAGGGCAACTTGACTCTCTGCCTTTGGATCTATTCCACCCCCATACTTGTACACAGCCTCCTCTAGCCTCTGGAGAAAGTCCCCTGGAAACTCATCCAGGCCTAGTATAACATCATTAATGCCTTGCCAATCTACAGGCTTGGCACTTGCCCATTTCATTGCCTGCAACACTCCCTTCCTCAAAAACACTCCCTTCCAGCTATGCTGCCCAACATGCCCTCATCCCACTGCTTTAGGACACATGCTAGCGGTGTCCACGGCACCAGTTTCAATCCTTGGCCACCCATTCTGGCCTATTAGTTTCACTGGGAGTTCCTGAACAGATCCTTTTCTATGTCACTCTTTTCTTCTTTATCTCCAATGACACACATACGCACACACTCACCCTTCCTTCATGGGAATGAAACTGCAGAGGGGTCAACTATCCAGCCAGAGAAGGCTCTTTCAGGTCAGGCGTGACTCAGCATACAGGGGCCTTCAGCCAATGGCCTCGCCCCTGCAGTAGCTTGTCTTCCAACTGTATTCAAACATATATCCTGGCATGCCCATCCTTGATTGCTCTTAATACCTGCTACGTATCCCTTTCCCTACCTGACCGTTGTCCATCATGCCAGGGCCCAGCTAGAAAACCAAGGCCCTCCTTAAATCACAAGGTACGCACCAGGTGTTGGTTTCCCTCTCCAGGTCCCAAATGCCAGAGGAATCCTGCCACCGTTGCCAAAACTGTTGTAGGAGCCCTGTCCGACTCCTGCAAGTGGTAAAGAAGAAGAGCTGAATTTATACCTCACCTTCCACTCAGAGTCTCACAATGGCTTAAGAGCTCCTTCCCTTACTCTCCCTGCAACAGACACCCTGTGAGGTAGGTGGGGTGAGAGAACTGCTCTCTCAATGCTGAGATACCCCCAGCACTCAGGCTGGAAAAGACCCAATACATAGTTTGCAACTATCTTAAATACATTCATAATGGCTTTGCCACATCAATCTTTTAGGCATCCCTGTTGTGCTTATCACATTCCTGTTGTTTTCTATTTGTGCATCCTTGTCTAGTCAGCACACACTCCTCCCTAATCAGTACAAGACAGCCTGCTGTATTTATGTCATCCTTGCTAGTTCAGCCTCACTTGTTTGGCCTTCAGTTATTCTTTCATCTCAGCGATTCTTTCATCCTTCTGAAATCTATTTCTTCAGATACAATGCAGTGGCTCTTCATTAAGCAGATCTTTTATGTAGGTGATTACTTGTACATTTCTTGATTAGGTATGAATTCTGTCTAATTACATTTCACCCTTTGTGTATTCTATGGCCCTTCACCCTGCTATTTATTTTTTATGTCATTTACATCTGCCTGGTGAGGGACCATGACATTGCATCTGAAGAAGTGGATTCTAGTCCATGAATGTGTATGCTGGAATAAAATTTTGTTACTCTTTAAGGTGTCAGTAGACTCTTCGATAAACTCAGCCAATTAGAGTTTCTAGAGCTGAGCTATTATAGCCTGGCTAGTGCTCTGAGGTGATTAACTGCAGGTGGTGAGGACTAAATGAACTCCCGGCTTTTCCTAAAAAACTGAGAGGATCCCATTTTTACCACAGCTGGACAGCATGAAATGGGCTCTCTCTCTCTGTCCTTAAAAAGGTCTTGTGGACTTCTGGACCCAGTTTGAGACATGCTGTTGTTCTGAATATACATTATAGAATCAGAGTCTTTTAAACCAGTCTTAATAATCACTTATATCAAATTATAATATGTACAATAATCTAATTATAACATGCACAAATCTTTTGATGTTGATTGTAAGGTGACAAAACGAATCCGTAATTTTTTGTGGTGGGGGTAATGTTTTTAATTACGGACAGAGGTTTGTGTCTGTGTGACCAAATATCAGTATCTTTTCCCTGCCTATAATGATGAGTGAATTAAATTAACAGAATTTACCAGGTATGTTTAAGATTTCTTAAGACAGGCCTGTTCGATAATGTCCTTCAAAAATGACTTACTCTTCCAAAATATGTTTGTTATACCTTTTTTTACAATTTATACAGTAAAATCTGCACTTTTTTACAATTTATACAGTAAAATCTTCAATTTTTACTGTAAATAACCATTGGATTGTCTGAACAGAGCCCACTAAAAGAAGAGAACTGCATGAGCTTGTTTTGCATAGCTACCAGCAATTCTAAAGCTCTTACAGCATCTAGGTACAGTTCTGCTGATCCCATTGAAAATGATGGATGTTGTTCTCACAGACAGAGTGGCTAAGTGTAGCTTCTAAAATATGTTGTTTAAATTTTAAAGGCCTAGGAGTCAGACTGTAGAACTGAAATAATTTAAATGACAGTTCATATGGATCTTTATATGGTGCTGACAGTGCGATACTCCCCCCCCCCCCCCAAAGCTGTGGCATGACTAATGTTGCAAGCTGTGACATGACTAATGTTGCACAGCCCAGAATTTGATTGTCTAGATAACACCTAAGCATTTTTGTTCTGTTCTGGGTTTCTTTTACAGCTTTGGGATTTGTAGGTAGATAGGAGAGCTAATAAGTGATTTAGCTGTATAGTTGAGCACCAAGTTAAAGGGGTTTTTTTTGGAGGGGGTTGTTTGTTTTTGTTCCACATGGAAACCCAAAGACAGTACCAGGCTATGGAATGAGTTGTTAAGAGACCTCACTTGCTTAGGGTTACAAAATTGTGTTGTTTGGATGGATTCCTGTTGATACGGGTCTTTAGGATTTTTCCTGCACCTCAAAGAGCTTAAAGAGTTTCCTATCCTCTTCCTATTTCAGCCTGTGTTGCCCTCTGCAACCATGCACCTGGGATTATCAGACCACTGTGAATAGCATGGAAGTCAGTAATGGTTGAATTGCCCCAAACCATACCATTCCCAAAGTAGAAATATCTTCTACAAGTGGAGTTTAGGATCCAAGCCTTTGGCCTTATGTACCAAAATTTTATCTCTGTACACATGCAATAAACATTCTTTAGGATGTCCCTATCAGTCTGCCTCACAACCCTTGTGGTGGTAGTAATTAGCCAGAAAAATAGCAATATTCCATTCTTGAAAACAAAGCCTAAGTAATCTTACATTTGGTATGAACTGCCACTGTTGTATCTCTAGAGAATGCTCCCAGCTACCAGGCTTCAGACTGGGAACAAAAAACATCTGTATGTAGATTCTTCACTGTAATAGTGCGGATGACAAAAACAAACTAAGGCCACACACAAACAAGGTACAGTTCTCTTTCTTGAGAGACTTCCCACATATAGAAAAATGTGACTTATAATTTAAACAAACACACAAAACCTGGCCTAATGTGGGCTGAAAACACTGAGAATAGCTGAGACTCAGTTGAAGGGGTGGGGTGGGACTATGCTATTTAAGCCCCTTTGAGAATCTGAGTGGGAGGTTTTGATGGGGTGAGTAGGGATTTTTCAAATTGTTTCCCTTCCCCGGTGTTTCCTCATAAAATCTCATTTTGTCAATTGTAAAAAAAAAACAGTTTGAAGAAAGTGCAAAGTAAACGTATAATCCCTTCCATACGGGTACTTGCAAATATCTGTTTAGCTTTCAGAACTGTACATAAAGAAATCTTGCTGGTTTCACAGAAGTGCAGAATGGATTTCTACCCAGGTATTGTTAGGAACATGCAATGAGGATGCAGCTCACAAAGAGATTCTGTGCTATTAATAGTCAAGGCACCCTCTGGGAATCTGGCAATTGTAGCTTTGAATATGGGCTCATAGAAATTAAAAGATCCCACAAGAGGACAAGATGAATTATCCACAACTAGATTCCAAAGCTGCTTCTAATGGGCATGAAGCAAACATTTCCACTCCCTTCATTTAGTACAGGGGTGGCCAAACTGGCTCGGGAGCCACATGCGGCTCTTTCATACATATTGTGTGGCTCCTGGTAGGGCAGCTGAGGAAGCAAAGGGGAGGCATGCCTCCCCAATCAGTTTTCCCTTCCCCAGCCAGACCGATTTCCCACAGCCGCTGCTCTGCCCGCACTCCTCTTTTTGCCCCGATCACGTCAATTTCCCACTATTTGCTGCGCGGCCGCATTTTGCCCCAAAGCTTCGCCCAATTTCTGCTGTGTCTACTCAGTCCTCAAAAAACAGGATCGAGTAGATGCAGCAGAAATCAAGTGAAGCTCCGGGGCAAAATGCGGCCGCGCAGCAAATAGTGGGAAATTGACACGATCTGGTCAAAGGGAGGAGTGGGGGCAGAGCAGTGGCTGTGGGAAATTGGGCCCAGGATTCCCCTCCCTGGGTAGGCTTGAGGCAGTGGGGAGCAGAGAAAGAAAGCAACTTTTAATGTTAAATGTGGTCTCAAAGGGCCCCCTCCGCTGGACAAATAAGTATCATTATGATTATCTATTTTTACTCCTTTTGTTTTTATTTTTGGCAGTCTCATTTATTGTTAATAAAAAGCAAATCTACATATTTTTCAATAAAAACATGTAATATTTGTTCATGTTATGCGGCTCTCAAACATCTGACGTTTATTCTATGTGGCTCTTTACATTAAGCAAGTTTGGCCACCCCTGATCTAGTACAAAATGACAGCTATGCTTTTAGTTAAGAATGCAATTATGAATGTATTATTAACTGTATTCTTAATTAAGTGACAAGCCAAGTCCATTCAAAGAATGGGGAGTAGCCTGTTTCATTTCCACACACAGTCTTTATGCCTGTTATTTCACATTTTTTAATTTATGAGTAATTGGGACTGTTTATGAACTTTTCACATCACTTCAGTAGGGGGACCAGTCATCAGAAGTTTACATTTCTATATATTGAAACCAGAGATCATACAGCTTTTGGCAACAGAGGTCTAAAAAACTGCACTGCAATGCAGGGTTATTTATTAAAATATTTCTAAGCGTGATCAGTTAGTATGTGAGGCATCTGTCCTCTCCTCAGCTGTGACATTCCAATTTGATCCCCAGTCCCTTCTTAGTTGTTTTGAAGGGCACCCCCCCAAACCCTAAAGTGCAATGGGGATCCCTGGGACAAGTTTCAGAGAGCACATCTGACCTGCCATGTCCAGAGCACATCCCATCACAGATGCAGGATTCATAACACACATACTCCTACCACCAGCTCCAAGGCATGCATACAATTGTATCCCTACTTCAAAAGGTACTTTATCAAAGCAAAATGAGCCATTTCCAGTCAATGGGCAAGCCTTAAGTATCACTTCTGATACATCAAAGCAGTCTAACATCCAGTTGACTCAAGATGGCTATCAAGAAGACAGTTTTACCATAGTTTCACACCTTTGCTTGATATTATGAAACTTACCCATCTTGGAATGTCAGGTGTTTCCTAACCTTCCCGGAAGATTTGGACAGCAGTAACCAGGTTGTATTAACCTCTTTCCCTCCCTATCCTTGTCTTTCCCCCCTCATCCTCTCCCCCATTCTCAGGTTTTTGAGTGTGCCTGTGTTTATTGAGAGGGAAAGGGGTGGTTTTATTCTGGGTTTTACTTGTTTAGTTGTATTCACGATTTTAAAGGTTTGCAATTTTGGTCCACCTCTAGTTGTATGTCTGAGTGCTAGTAAATAAATATTTCATTTAGTTTGAATCAGATGGTCTCTGTTATTTTTTCTCTTGAGAATAGTGCACAGGAATAAAATCTCTGTATACATGGGCAAAAGGTCTCTTATGTATCTGGCTAATTTCCCCTTCTCTGGGTCCAGTTCAGGTAACAAGTAGTTAGCAAAACCACAAAACATTATTGAAAGTAATGCAAATTTTAATCTAAAGCCTTATTTCCACAGGGCTTTGGGTTTTTTTTTTTTTTTTTGCTATCCTTCCTTTAAATGATTGGCTTTTACACAAGGGACAGTTTTAAATTTTGAGGTTTATCTATATTATTACTTTCATTTTGAAGCAATAGGTGGCAGCAGATTATTGCAGACTGCCTGCTGCACTAGGAGAGCAGCTCCAGCACTGTTAACTAAATCCAAAGAGAAGTGGAGGATTCGCAAACAGATTATATATTTATGAAATTAACAATTAAACAGATTTCACGTAAAAGTGCAGCCATAATCACATTTAATAATGTAATATCAAAATGTAAGTAGTCTCAGCATATGATTTGAAAGTTCACTAAATTATATTTAATGCCTTTAAATATAGCTTTCTGTCTTGAGTAAAGCAGGGTACAACTGGAGGCATTCAGATGATTCATGATGGTGCTGTTTTAATGTACTGTCTTTTAAAACAATTAAAATTGACTTGAAGACCATCTGTAATTTAGGTACAAAGTTGCCATATTGCCTGCAGAGAAGGAAGAAAAGAGTTGATAAGCAGTTCTTGAAAGAATCAGTGGGTATGTTATTCAGAGTATTTCTCATTTTGACTCAATTGTGACTCTGAACCTAGAGTTTAGAAAGAATCAGCCTATTGAGGCTTAGTGGGCATTTGATTGAGCAAAGTGTTTAAAGTGGCATTATAGACTATACATATTAGCATAACAAAGGTTTGTGATTAATAAAGGAGCCTTCAACTGGAACTTATGTTGGGTTAAGAAGCCAGTACAGAAATGTTTTAGGGTAGAATTAAATGTGATTTTTAAAAAACTTTACACTTCTTGGCTTTTAAAATCTTTAATTTAACTTTCTTTAATTTAATTTTCTTTAACTTGGTTCCACAAACTTAGTTTAACTTTCATTTTCACTACCAGGTGAAAGGGATGATTTAAAAAGGTGCATAAAGGTAATTTTTGCAGCTATGCTGCAGCAGAGTTTATCTTTCTTCAGGAAGCAGGGGTAGTCACCATTTCAGCAAGTATGCTCCTTTATGAATGACATTTTTTGTTGTTGTTGTGTGTGGTTATCATTTCCTCTCTGTCATTTTTCTCTATGGTTGCCAGGTCACAGCCAACAATTCCTGGGAGGAAATACAAGGCTGGGCCTAGTGCATAGGCGTCATGCTGGCATCCTTACATTTTCTGTAAAAAATGGAGGTTGTGTAGCGGATGCTCCACCATTTTGCAAATACAACCAGTATTCCTCTCCCACCATCTCTCCTGAGGGACCAGTGGGCAATGAGGCAGGATGTCAAGAGGCTTCCCTCCTCTCATAACTGGAAATTTTAGTTAAATGAAGAACTCTCTTCATGTGAAGATTCCTCTTATATTAATTCTTAGTTCATGTTTTAATTATTACTTGAAACTATAGCTGGATGTGTATGGCATCTACAATGTGGTTATGTATAAATATCCCAAGCTTAGGGTAAGGTTTCAACCAGATGGTCTTTATCTTTGTTCCAGTACTTCCCCTGAGGCTTTGAGGCAACAAGTATTTGCCAAAGCATTTATGGATAAAGATGTCCTCAAGTCTTCCATGAATTTAATTGGTTCAATGGGGTCATAGTCAATGCTCCCTCTAAGCTGTGGAGTCTTGGGAGCAAAAATTCTACTTTGTGAGCTACTGGCATTAAAGTTGTGAGCAAGCGATTTGGCTGCTGCATAAATTAGTTTGCTCTGGAGCCATCCTTCCTGAGCTAAGACAAAAATGTGTGAGCCAGAGGCGAAAAAACTGTGAGCTAGCTCACACTAATTTAGCTTAGAGGGTACACTGGTCATAGTGAACCAGAGAAATAACTATAGCATCAGTTCCTGGTGTGCATCAGCTCCCATAGCACAAGGGGATAAGAAACAGGAAGGGAACAAGGGACACTGAACAGATTCTTGTAGATTTTTTCTTGTTGAGTTTCTGAATTTCTACTCACCTTTGAACCAAAGATCAAATCGTGCAGATACATGAGTGGATGTTGCTCACAGTGAAGGATCTTCCCTTGTCTTTTCTTTCCTATGGTAGCCTTTTCTGACTCTGAAAAGACATTGGCAATGGTGACAGGACCACTATGGACAAATAGCCCCTAGCCATAAGAGCTGCAATGAGAAGGAGAAAATTAGATAAAATCTTATTGTGTCAGTGGAGCATTTTACTCTGCAGTATTTCCCCTGCCAAGGTTTCTGCAGGTGCAAGAGCAGAGTGGAGTAAATTATTCCCAATCTCCCCCTCACTATAAACCTGCCCCAGTGGGTTTTTGTCCAAGGAGAGGCACACCTCAACCATGCCTTTGGGAGGAGTCATGGAGGGCTGCTAAGGGAAAACAAAAAGACCCACCACCCATAGGTGTCAACTTCAGGGGGCCTGGGAAGCTGGAGCGCCCCCCCCCCCAGCTTTTCCAGGATATGCTGAGCCTCTCCCGGAGACAATGACCTGTAATGTCTCTGGCCCAGCCCCAGCCCCCCCTCCCCAAGAAATTGGAAAGTCTACACCCTTGCCACCACCATAAGTACTTTCTGCTGATAAAACCATGGGGCCCAACCCATGGGATGACAATGTGCCTGCACTGTTGATTCTCTTCTGAACCTTTCAGCTTCATTAAGCAGGGCTAGATATAGTCTCACCCCATTTGCCTCTTTGCTACAGTTTGGGTTGCCAACCTCAAGGTGGGGCCTTGAGTTTTTCTAGAATTCCAATTGTTTTCCAGACTATAGGGATTAATTTTCCTGGAGGAAATGGCAGCTTTAGAAGGCAGATTTTAAGGCAACACATCCCTGCTGAGCTCCCTCTCCCACCCAACTCTGTTCTCCCCAGGCACCATCCCTAAATCTCCAGGAATTTCCCAAGTTGGACTTGGCAACCCTAACTACAGTTCCTGTCTCAAATGGTGTTTATTCTTGCAGGCCCTATGATCCCCAGCATAGCACTTTTGGGTGGTCAAAGGGTTTCCCTTCTCTCTTTTCATTAGCAGAAAAGCTGGTTGTATACAACACGTGGGCTAGTATCATATACTGAAATAACTTTTGACTTTGTCTCTTATCATTTAAAGTTTTTGTAAAAAATGCATATTTATTAATCAGAGAAAAGAAAATTAAGTGTATACTGTTGCAGCTGGCATTCAGCAAATAATGATCTTGCAATACTAATCTGTTTTTTTTAAAGATTAACTATGAGTGACGTTAATTTTGATTACATTAAGACTAATCCAATAAAACTGAGTAAGAAGCTTTAGTTTAATTACATATGCCTCATTAATTTCTAATGAAATGTGAGACAGGATAAACGATTCCTCAGATATGTGTATTACTGTTGGGTGTATTCTAATTTTGGGAACAAAGTATTTGAAGACCATTGTTTACCTATAAAAAGTACTTTTGAGAACCTTCATGTGGACATTCCATTTGGTTAATGACTTCGATTATTAAGTGATCATGAACGCAACTGTGTGAAATCCTAAAAAAAAAATTCAGACTATGTGAAGGATGGAACCTACCATGAGCAAGGACACAAACATCATAAGCATCCAGCAACAAGTTAAAACCAACACACAATGAATACATACAAGTCAAAACAAAAACACATAGTTAAAATGCAAACAAAATAGTTTATTCTCCAAATGCCACCTGGAATAAAACAATCTTATAAGCTTTCCTGAATGTGACAACTGAAGATACCTGCTGCACCCACTCTGGTAGGCCACTCCAGAGGAGTAGGTAGTAACCACTGCAGGTAGTAGGTAGGAACCACTGCGTTTGACACAGCACTGGATTTCCAAGCATCTGACCCCAGGCAGGAATCTCAGTGTTGCATTTTGTACCAACTGAGGAATCTCAGTGTTGCATTTTGTACCAACAGTGTTGCATTTTGTACCATTCTGAGATGTTGTGATAGACTACATTTAAGATGCTGTTTTCCTAAGGCAGAAAAATCAGAGAAGGGAGGTGAACAGTTAACTCTGCTCTAGAATGTTGAGCTTGAGTGACAGGCTGCTCCTTTTTTCTGATTGGCCAGTGCCAGCTGAGGCAAATATAAGATCAGCTGTGTGCTGAGGGGAGAGTTTGTCCATTTTGAGTTCAGCAGCAGTTACTGTTCAGTGAAGTAAAAGTTCAGCTAAAGGAGCGGATATCTGAAGAATCTGACCAGAAGTCGGTCAGACAGGTTCACCTTTTGAATAAAGGGAAAGACTCCTGGTCTTAGCTGTGTTAAACATAACCTGAGAAAGAATTCCATCTAAGAATTCAGAGTCTAGTGTCAGCTAAGCCTGAAGTTCGTTTTCACACAGACACCAAGAACTGAGGTTTGAGATTTTGGCAAAGAGTGACTGGGTAGCAGGCTGAAGCTCCCAACTGGGCCAAAAGAAATAGGGTTATATTTTCAGGGAAGAAATATAAATCCTGTCCCGTTATACAGGGAATTGGCACTGAGGCAGTCTCTGGTCTGTTGTAAAAATAAACAGTTATAGACTACTCAGGGGAAAGATGACACACTGTGATTTCAGAAGAGGGAAAGAAATTTGATACACTAAAAGAGTGGCCTTTCCAGAAAATTTGATTAGGAAACTATATGCAGAAACATTGTAACTGAAACCATAGTACTTAGCCAACCATCTCTCACTGATAAGAACCAGGAATTTGTAAATATAAGCTGCTATAACTCCATCTTTTCTGTCAACTGAAAAATATACGATTTTACCAATGATGTGTACCTCAGCCTTTCCAATTCCTGACTACCCCATACCATCCCTGCCTATTAAATAAAATCTTTATTATTGTTCAGCGCCATTTCAAGTAATCTAAAAAGAGGGCTTGTGTTTCTCCTGACAAGTTCCTGGGCTGAGCAAAAGCCAAATTAGATTCTGTCAAAGAGTGGGACATTCAGATCTATAACACTGCAAATATTATCATGCTACTAGGCGGCTAGCTCAGTACCTGAAGGAAACTAAGAATTTTGGTGGGGAAATCTGCCTCACGTGAAGAAGAAGAAGCAGTCTGTCACAGAGGTCTTCAAAGACTGCAAAACAAGAGTCAGAGCCATAATATGACTTACTGCCTACATTAGGTGTCTTTTAAACTAAAACCTAGGCCAGTAACTATATAAGTGAGAGGTGGAGGGAGGAAGGCAGCATCCTTAGTGTGGATTTGGATTTGTAAACTGGTAGTCATTGGAATGAGCACACATCTAGTATGGCCAGCAGTCTGTGTGTTTAACAAGGCCTTTGTCTTCTGTTTCCTGAGCACTGCATTGCAAAATATAAGGGTAGTTTCAAAAGCTTTTTGTGATTCAAAATGGGATCTGCTGGGCCGATTCTGCACAAGTGCTTTGCTTCCCTTTCCTCCCGGGTTTAATTGGTCCGAATCAGTGTGCGTGTTTCCGCATTACATGGGTTGATGCCGGTTCTTCATTTCCGCATCTGTCTTTGCCCCGAATCTTAAGCCCCCCCCCCGTCTCCCCCCCTTTTAATGTAGGCAGAGTTGCGTTATGATGTCATGATACAACAAAGCTGTGATTGGCCATCTGAGCTTCCAAGCCTGCAAAAATCATCCGTGTAAGAAAAAAAGCTTGCGCCAGAGTTGGAAGAGAAATGGAGGGTGGGAAAGGGATGGGAAATGAAGGGGGAACAAGCAACACTAACACATGTAACCCCTGCAAAAATTGTGTCCACACCACCATGCCACCCGCAATACATTGGCCCCACAAAAAATGTTAACCACACAACGATGAATCAATGTCGTGTTCTGTTGTTGTAATGCAATGGGGGTGGGGGGAACAGCTCACGCTTTACCTCAAAGCCATCAATACATATTTTTATAGTGGCATGACTCAGGCACGACTTTTGTGCAAAAGATGCAACACAGAAATGTGCAGACATCAACAACAAAAGTACATTTTTAAAAAGACATTTAAATGCCAGTCAATGGTGGATCAATGTCATGTCGTGTTGTTCTAACACAACAAAGCAGGGAACAAAAAAAGAAACCCCACTCACACCAGGGTGGGAAAGGGGAGGGAAAGGGAAAAGAAAGAAGCAGAGGGGCGTTAAAGGGGTGGAGCATGCTGAGGAGAGGATCAGTCAGATTTCTGCTTTGACTGAGTCTGATTTCAGCCTTAGCTGAGAGCACTTTAACACAGAGAGAGAACTGAGGGAAAGCTGTAAAGGAAGCTTGGGAAGTTAGATGAAGACTCCCATTTGGGCCAAAGAAAGGGGATAGATCTTCTAGTGAGAGGAGAATTTTCCTACCCAGTCAAGCAGAGAGAGAGGGCTCTGAAGAGTAAAGAGATCCTTGATCTGGTATGGTTAGAAACTGCATTTAGAAACCTTAAAAGTCTGTTTAAAACTCAAGACAAGTACTGGTGTTTCAAGAGAAGCGGTATGGGTACTAGAAAGAGTGTACAGGCCTTCTGAAAACCAAAAGAGTCAGAGAATACTCAAAGAAAGTGTACAGGAGTGTTTGGGAAAAGCAGTGGAACAATACAAGAACTCGGGGGCACTCCATAAAATTGCTGAGCAGTTGGGTTAGAACAGATAAAAGGAAGTACTTCTTCACCCAAAGAGGGATTAACACGTGGAATTCACTGCCACAGGAGGTGGCGGCGGCTACAAGCATAGACGGATTCAAGAGGGAATTAGATAAACATATGGAGCAGAGGTCCATCAGTTACCTTCCACAAGTGCAGAGCTAGACTAAACAGTGCTTCTTAAAGTGTGTTTTATTGAGTATGTGGGCTTGCCTGTTCTAGGGGCTACCATAGTTTTGTATCATATGGCCTGCCATGTGGGAGGATGCTTGAAAAGGAGTACAATTCAGTTGTCACATCTGTGGCAGCAGTCTAACAAAGCTATACTCAAAACATATTTTAAAGTTTTCAGTATAGATGCTTGCACTGTTGAAGAGAAAGCTAGTTTCCATTTCACCCGCCTTAAGTGTAGGAAAGATCCAACTTCCCATTCAGCATGTGAGAGCTTTAAGGAAACTTTTGGTTCATCATATTTTCCCTGTAGTCTTGGGGACCAATGATGGTCTCTGGGCCACAGTGTAAAAACCATTCTGCTGGATGACTTTAGGTTTCCATCCAAGACCTGCTTCTGACAAGCAACAGGTATTATTCAGGTACCTAAATAACTAACCTCCAATGATCACAAAT
Organism: Lepidodactylus listeri; assembly: GCA_029233225.1. Lineage (NCBI taxonomy): Eukaryota > Metazoa > Chordata > Lepidosauria > Squamata > Gekkonidae > Lepidodactylus > Lepidodactylus listeri. The sequence continues at coordinate 106,241,985 of JARCFY010000001.1, read as the reverse complement.
TTACAGAGGAAGATGGTTGCACTTAAGTCTCAGCAAGTTCAATGTAAACTTAAGCACATCTAACTTTATTGGATCAGGGCTCCTATGTGATCAACTGATTATAGAAATTTTAAAATACATCTTTCACTCCTCCCTGCCACAAGACACATTGCAAGCAGTGAAACAATCCTTATAGTTCTCTCTTTCACACCTTCCCTTTTCTCTTCTAACCTCCCTACTCCCACCAACTGATTTACAAGAAATACATCATTTCCTATCTAAACCATAGCTGCTTTTCAGCTGATAGCAAATATTTATTACTGGCCATAAAACTCTGTAAATAGACATTTATAACTGAAACACTGATGAAACTAAGCACAGACAGCACATCATTTCTGATGTTTATCCCATGTTTATTGCATTTGGACAAAACAGCTGAGCAACTGATCCTACTTACATGCCTCACATGCTGTCAAAGAAATGCCTGCTTTTATTAATTCCTATACAATACTGGCATGAACTCATATGGCAGGATGCCATTGCACATGACTCAGTGGCCTTGTTAGGGGTAGGTGGACTTGCTATTGGGCAATTCAGTTATTAGAAATATAGAGAGAGGGGTCTGTGACAGGTATTTTGACCTCATAGTGACTGGCCTACTTGCTGTAGTTGCCTTCTAGGCATCACACACTGTCTAGATAGATTGACAGATCTTGCTGGGAAGGGCCAGCCATCATGGTGCATGTTGGCACCAATGCCATTGGAAAATGTAGTCATGTGGTTCTGGAAGAAAAATTTAGGTAAATAGGCAGAAAGTTAAAGGCCAGGACATCAATGGTAGCATTCTTGGAATTGTAACTGGTTCCACATGGAGGAAGGGTTCTTGGAGATTCGGGGTGGATTTCAGGTGGCCAGCCCCCAGGGGAGAAAAGGGGGGTCCCCTGATATCTCAGGCTCCTGCCTGCCATCAGCCAGCTGGCCTGCGGGGGGAAGCCCCACACCCAACAGCCATGACCCAGTATGATGTTCCCACCATGATGGTTACCATAGAGTTTTGCCCAAAATACCAGAGCGTCACCAGGGCAACGTCCCCAGCATGATGACATCACTTATGTGTGGCATCATCATGCTGGGGATGTTGCATGTGGCAATGTGCCCCCCCCCACTCCCTGAAAGCTCCTTCCCACCCACCCGCACTGTTGCAAGCAAAGTACCTGGGGAGGACAAAGTCTGAGGAGGTGAGAAAGCTCAACAGGGATATGATGGCATAGAGTCCACCCTCCAAAACTGCCATTTCTCCAGGGAAATTGATCTCTGTAATTCCAAGAGAACTCCAGGCCCCACTTAGAGGTTGGCAACCCCTATGCCCAGGGCCAGCTAGACAGGCACGGGCTAGGGGTCTCAATGCATGGATGAGAATGTGTTTCTAAGAGTAAGGGTTCAGTTTTTTTCAGCAGTGCAGCACTTCTTAGGAAATGCTGATTCTGCACAAAAGATCCCATAAAATAGGAACAAAATGTCTTGTTACTCAATGCAAAGAAAGTTACTGTGAGAGTCCTACAGAGTCAGTCACCAACAAGTGTCCTTAAACAGGAATGCTTTATTGAGAAAGGTCTGCTATGGTCATCTACACTTCTTGTGTTAGTAATGGCTGACAGAGCCCCAAGCAGGACAATTATACAGTATTCAAAAAGGAATTGCAACCAATCACCAAGCCAAAGAAAAGGCACTTAAAATACTGGTTTACAGTCTCCAGGGAAAAAGTGGGAAGAATTCTCAGACAGGAGAAGAGATACATGGGCAGGCACCATCAGTCTCCCAAGGTCAGAGCAGCTCGAAGAGCGATAAGCATGCCATGAGAAATATAACATAACATTCCACAGACCCGACATCAAGGGTTCACTCATCCCACCTCCTGGGCAGGAGATGGCAGCATTAGCTGACAGTTACCTTTGTTCATGTAATAGTGAAATTGGGGGAGAAATTTTAAGAACCCAAACTATAATTTGTTGGGGTTTTTTTTGAAAATAATTTTTTTATTATTTTTCTACTTATTCAAAATTTTACATAGTTACTTTACAATTTCTTAAGATGGAAAAGGTTGCCCAAGCCAAATGAAGCCACAACTTTTATCCTTACTTCAGAACTGGATCAATTTTTCACATTTTTCAGTGTATGTTTTTTCTTTTAAAATAAGGCAAACTCACCAGACAGCAAGATATTGCTTTCTCATAGAAAAACCATTTAGCTTATTTAAAATATGACAGATGTCAAGTGGTGACCTTGCCTTGGCAGTTCTTGTGAATATAATTAATGCATGTTTATTAATCCATGGATCTATGTAAATAATGAATGTATTTTGTTTTTAAGGTTTTCTGCTTGAAATAATTTTAATTTAAGAGCACACAAAAAGGTGGCCCCGATTACACGCAGAATTAGCCGCGTGATATGCACGACTCCCGGCTGGATTTTAAGGGCGTGATCATAAGAGAACATCTGGCAAGTGTCCCGCACCCATCGGCAAGCCGTTTTGCTCCACCGGAGAAGCGGAGTAAAAAAAAAACCACTATTGAAAATCCAGTATCAAACGGGTTGCTGTGGGTCACAGATGGACTTTCCCCATGTGATCACTCCAGTGCACACTTGTGGTGTCGGGAATAGTCTGATCAGGCTATCCCGATGCCATGCCATTGTTTCCCCCCCTTCTCATTATGCGCATCATCACATACTGCCATTGGAAGCCCTCAGGGTGGAGATGAAATTCATTGATCCCCCCATTTAAGCAGATCAGTAACGAACAACAAAAAAAACCCCAAGTCGCCTGCGGTTGTGTCTGATCACACAGTGGCGAGTTGCGCCTGCAGCTTCACAGAACTGTGTGATCATGCAACTGTGGGTCAAATGACTCCGGCGCAAATAGCCTTGCTCCCCCCCACTTTATCTCATGTGTGATCGCAGGTGGTATCTATAAACTATGGAAAGCATAACAAATTACTTGTGCTGGGGATTAGTTTACAGTTATAGGTTGCCCATATTTCCCTATCTTCCCAACTCCATCTATTTCTTTTTTGTGTTGATCTATCAGGGAGATGAATTAACATGGACAGAATGCTTTTCAGTAGAAAAAGAGTTACCAGAGTAGCCTCTGGTGTCTTCAAGCTACAGTTTGTGCTGCGGTAGGCCTGCACATGTTTGAGACCTATCTGATGGAATGCAGCCCACCAACAATAATTTTATGGTCTCCCAAACTTGTGTCCTCTATACCACTGGTCCCCATTTTTGGAGCTCTGGTAATCAGGAGGAAAACAAGGACCTCGGTAACTCACTATTCTTTTTGCAAGTAAGGTGTGTTCAGCTTGGTGGCTCACAAATTGTACAGATCTTCTCTTCACATTTTTTTTAAAAGTACAAACAAATGCATAATAATAGTTAGGATTAACAAAACACTGATAACCAGAAGTGAATAGATATTACATGTTTGTTTCCATTCTCTGAACACATGCATCCCATAACAAATCCAACTCACTTATGCTTTTTTCCTTCTGCATGTTCGTATATTAAAAAAAAAATCTTCCTTAATTTTTTCTAGCCATTTTGAATACTTGGAGATGATTCTTTCTTCAATTATCTGGCAAAATAATTCTAGCTATAGTGGTTAAATGCAGAAAACAGCAAAAAAAAAAAATCCCCACCAAGGGAAGACCATCAAAGAATAAATGCACTTGAAATGTCTGAATATAGAATATAGTAAGTAAGTGTTTAAATTGCAAACAAAATTCTATAATGAGTTGGTGGTCCACAACCCAAAACAAATACAATATAATTGTATGTGCTAATGGCTTATCATATTTCATCATTAAGATACAGATAAACATAACAGTAATTGCGCTCACAGGCTCTGATAACAAGGTATGCATATAAATCCAACCAGTCGATTCTCCTCGCTTAAGTGCAATAAAAGTGTCCAAAGACCTCCTGCAGTCATAAATCAAGCAGAAGATCTCCTATAGCCGAACAACGCCTTTCCTAGGTGTATAGTTTCACATTTCTCATCTTCTGGATAAGCAGTTGAATAATGGAATTGTAAATAATAATATAACATACAATCTATGCAATATTTCCAATATACAAGAAAATTAACAGATAATGATAATATATAAACTTACCCCGATTTCAAAGAGAATTACAGGGATCCCTGTCTTGTCTGCAACATAGTGATTAAATGCAACACAATATCCTGGAAAACATTATTTCAGGTAACACAGGTATTCTTAAACTTAAGCAACTGGATTTTCTCCACATTTATCTCCCAATTAGGGTTGCCAGGTCCAACTCAGAAAATACCCGGGGACTTTGGGGGTGGAGCCTAGCAAGGATGTGACATCACTTTTGTGATGTCATGTCCTGTGATGTCACTTCCAGGTTGTAAGCCAGCAAGGCACAACATGTGTTCTTATGGATTGTTATAATCATAAGTTTGAACTTTGGGTTATTCTGCTTCAAAGGATGAAATGCACTCTTTATTGCGGTAAGAGGCTCCAGTCCCCAGCAGGACTGGAGCAGGACCTCTATAGTTCACACTGACACGGAGACAAGGACTCCATTTCAAAGGGTCCTCCTGTCTCCTCACGCTGGTCATTTCACACCTTCCCCCAAAGTTCCTGCAAGAGATTATGTTAAGTGACGTTACCTGGCAACTAATTGTCCGACCATCGAGTGACCTGGCCAAAGCCATCAAGAGACAATGGAATGGCGTCATGACTCCTAGCAACTTGCCCAGGTGTCAGTTCCTGCTTAGCACCTAGATTTGCAATATTGACCCCTCCTTCCCATCTCCTCCTCCTTTTTACCTTGACCAATGGTAGGGTCAGTGAGGACAGACTAACTGGTAGGTGTGTTAGTGGGATGTGGTCAGCGCAGCCCGCCCCAATACCACCTGATAAAAGATCTCACACAACAGACAATTATAGCTAGCTCTACGCTCTATGACCTCTATCTGCTTTACCTTCCCTTTATGTCCAGCTTGCTATCCCACTACCTTGTCTTCATCTTTAATCCCTGGTTTGTGCAGCCAGGGAGAAGCGTGTGTCTGCAGGTTTAGATCACGCTCCCCATTTTTCCTTTCTCCCCTCAATCTTCTTTTGGAATCGGACCACCCATCTCCAAGACAGGTAAAGTATCTCCCAACCAACAAATCTCCTGCTCATGCAACAGTGCTATTTTCTACTTAAGTTTCCTAGATCTTGTGTGTATGCATGTATGATTCTGTTTTGTATGCTTGAAAACATCTTATAAGTAAACATCATTCAAACGAACAACTCAGTCTCAGTGCCTGTTTTCTGGGAACTCCTGGAGGGAGCGGGACCTTGGGATAGTTGGCAAAGAACCCGGTATTTTGCCAATTGCTAATCCTAAATTAAAGCAATTCGGCTAACAAGGTCAAAGGTCAAATGATGTCACTTCCTAAGCTCCACCCCTTCTGATGATGTCACTTCCAGCATGCTGCACAGCTTTGAAGCATGAAATCTACATCTGTAGGAAGTGTATGCATAGATGCTTCATCTATCCACTTAATTGATAATGATTCTCATCTTTTTGACCATACTGAATATTTACAAAGAACAAAACAGTGCATTTTTAACTGCAACAGCTGCACTTATTTGATGGAGCCTCTTTGTAGACACAGCCCTTGACACAGTTGGTGCAGCCAGCTGGGCAACGGGAACAGCAGCTTTTTTTGGCAGGAACTACATTTGCAATTTTTGCATTTGCAGGAACCAGCACGGCTACAAGAACCACCAGTAGCACATGGGCAGTCCTAAGGATTCATCATGCTTGAGAATAATTCTTTTTAAATGTTCCCCATCATGGGGATGGAGCCTAAGCATGTAATCTCCATGCTTGTAAGCCAGAACATGGTGAAGGGCAGTCTCTCTCTTCTCTGAAGCCTCACCTACCTCACAGGGTTGTTGTGAGCATAAATGATGACCTCACAGGATTGTTGTGAGCATAAATGGTGACGTGAGAATCATGTATGCAGCTGTGAGCTTTTTGAAGGAAAGGTAGGGTAAAAATGCCCTGGACAGATTGATACAAACATTCATTCCCTTAAGCTCAGTGTAAAGTAAATTCAAATAAATATTACCCAGTTATTCTCTATTGATTGGCTGCATTAAGTCATTCCATTAGGTCAGTCCACACTGTGCACAGTGGCTGTCAGTGGTGTGCCAGCTTTTGATGCCCAGTCTCGGGTCCCATGAACTCTCAGAGCCCGATTCAGGAGGCTCATCTTTTAAGGAAGAGGAAGCATCTTGGGACCCTGGCAAAAGTCCCCAATCAGTGTGGATAACATATCAACACCATCTATGGAAGACATGGAGCCACTTGTACCCACAGACCCTTCTCCAGAGCAAGAGGCGCACTCAGTGCTATATGCTAAGACTTATATCCCAGTTAAGGGCACACACGTACATACAGCAAACACTCCTGTTACTCCAAAAGTACCACACCCAACCTGAAGTGCATAGCAGTAGGTGGAGCTACTCACTTGGTAGCAGGAGCTCTCCCTTCTGACAATTCATAAGTAAGACCAAGCCCTGCTTCTCTAATGCACCAGGTAAAACCTGTCTGTAGCTGCTCCAACTCTGTGCATGAAAACTATCCATAAAACAGTAGCAGATAATTTAAAAGCTGATAAGAATGAACCTGTAATTAAAAGCCTGGGTAAGCAGAAATGTTGTAGCCTGATGCCTGAAATATAGTCAAGTAGGTGCCACTACCCCCCTCCCAGCCCCAAGACCTAAGCTCAGACGTTCTGAACAACTACAGCTACAGAATTAAGGTGCAGAAAAGCGCAAGAGTTTAGTAGCACTTTACAGATAACAAAATTTGTAGCAGGATATGACGTTTCATGAGTCAAAGCTCATACCCTGCCACCAATTTTGTCAGTCTTTAAGGTGCTACTGGACTCTTGCTCTCTTCTACTGCTACAGACAGACTAATAGGGAGCCTTTCTGCACTCGTCTGTTCCCCCACAGCTTGTCCACAGCCACATCGGAAACAGAATTTCCCTCCACAATGCACCCTGCTCTCACTGTCCTCCTGCATCGCGGCTCTTTCTAGACTCTGCATTGTTTCATGGCCATTCGGAGGTGACTTCGCAGTCATCACGGCATTACCTCACGGTATCTGAAAGTGGTTTCTCCCTGGACCTTTTTACTCTTTGGTTTCCGATTCTGAGGGAATAATAAGCAGACTACTTGACATGGCTCTTTTGACACTTCTAGCCTGCGGGGGGGGGGGGGGGAGCTCTTTCACCAGGCTTTTGGGGCTGCCACTGTTACCACCGCTACCACTACTACTGCCACTGTCACTACTGACAGTTGATAGGTTGTGATGATTGAGCCCAACCATGCTGGGTCCCCTTTCTCTCTTTCCAACTATAGCCCGACCTGAGTACCATAGACAACTGATGGAAATTGGGAAGCTGACTGTATGCCTGAAGAATTAAGTACTAGCACTTTATATATGTTATATTTATGGTTTTTAATTTGTGCATTACTTGATTTTATATTGTATCTGGTACTGTCTTGTTGTACTGTATTGCATTGTTATAAGCCGCCCTGAGCCGGCTATGCTGGAAGGGTGGGGTAAAAGTTTAACAAACAAATAAATAAATGTTAAGATAATCTAAACTCATATTAAACAACAGAGCTGATGTTTTCTCTATATGTATCTTATAATCAGCTACTTCTGAATACTAATCAATAATGTTCTTTATATTAGATTCAGCAACCTTGGTTAAAAACAATACAATATAATCAGCTATAGATTTATGTTATATTTTTGATCTCCTAGTTCAATTCCAAACTCCTAGTTCAGTTCCCTTTGATTCTCTAATACTAATCACCAAAAGCCCAAGAGAGATATTAAAAAGTGGTGCCTTCTTTTACTCTGTCTGTCTACTGATATTGGCGATGATAGTTCATTATGGATGCTAAGCCTTACTTTGGACAATGAATGAATTATTTCTGCCCAATTGATAAAATAATTACCAAATCCAAAAGTTGCTAAACTTTTTAATAGAAACAGGTGTTCAACCCTATCAAAGGCCTTTTCTACAGCAACAAAACAAATTAAAACTTTGATTTCCCCCCCCCCCTTTAACCAGAACAGTACAGTTAATTATCATCCTGATGTTAGATGTGGCATAGCATTCAGGGATAAAACCTGTTTGATCAATAGATTTATATCTAGATTTTATATTTGTCAACCTATTTGCTAGAACCATTGTTAAGATCTCATAATTGTAACTGAGCAAAGATATAGAGTGGTAAGAACCTGCACTAGTAGTATCCTTGCTGGGCTTTGGTATAATAATCATCTTAGCTTAAGTCCATGATGGAGTTTTTCCCTTTACAGCTTGTATTAATACTATCCAATAAAGGGGGAGCTACAGCTGAAGTAAAAGCATAATTAAATTCTGGTGCAAGTCCATCTGGCCCAGGTGTTTTATTTCTCTTTAAAAAATTTTATAGTATCAACTAATTCTTTGAGTTTTATTGGACATTTTTCTAGATCTTATATCTTAGGAAGTTTTGTCTTGGCCAAAAAGATAGGAATCCCATTTACTTATGTTAATTGTGAAGTAGATAATGACGTACAAAATACTTTAAATACCTTGGTTGTTTGGTCTATATGTGTTTTAATTTGTCTATGTCTTGTTTTAATGGCATCTATTATGCTTCTTGTTCTTTTTAAAATTTAACTTGTTTACCAATATTTTCCAGTCTTTATTTCCATGCTCATAAAACCTTTGGATAACATACAGCATAATTTTATTTACATTTACATCAATCTCATCGAAACAATTATAGCCTCTAACAGTTCTCTGTGTTTGAGCTGTTATCTTTTTTATGTTTAAGCTCTAAAATTTTAATTTTGTTCACCTAATCTTTCCTCTCCTTATCCTTTCTGTTGAACAAAGTTTGCATCCAGTGGCACCTGTAGGTCCAGTGCCACTGTACTCAAACTTTGCTTTGCTTCTTCAGATTAACACAGCTACTCAACTGAATTATTCTTTCTGTTGTTTATATACACAAAAGAACTGATTGCTATACCTCTAAAAAAAATCCCTAATTTGCCTTCCATGTTATTATAGGGGATATCCCAGGTTCTGTGTTTAAATGAAAAAGTCATGTAGTTCATTTTGTAATTGCAATCTAGTTTCAGACTGAGTCAATAATTCAGACTCAAGATGCCAACAATTTATGCACCTTCTACCTAATGCCAAATCTAATATTATTGCAGCATGATCAGCATACAAAATGGCTTGAATGCATTTTTAAAAACTGTTTTTAACAAAGAACTAGAAGTGGGGAACAGATGAATCCTCAAATAAGAGTTATGTGGTACAGGAAAATATCCAATGTTTCTGAAAGTTGTGTACATCTATTGGGGTAAGGATACCAAATGGAAGAATGGCTTCTCAGATCTTGAGGGGTATCTTTTAAATATGCAGAACCGGAACATCATTCTTCAGAACACTCCCGAACTTTCACAGATTTCAGAAAGTTAGAGTCTCAAGCAGTTTCTACTGCAACAGAATTTTAGGGAGAGGAAAGCACTGGTATGGTTTGGTTTTTATCTCATATGGGAAATAGCAATTTGAGGCTCCTATTTAACCCATTTACTGCACACCAAAAGCCAGAATTCTATTCTCTGTAAAGCCAAGTTCATTATAAGTATAATTATACACATTAGGCAAATTATAGTTCAAAATGTCCCATGATCACTGTTCCTGCCATATGGTTCAGCATAATTTTGCAGTTATTGAATGCCTGGTGGAACTGGAAATAGGTCAGACCCTTCAGAAAAACCAGTTTGCATCAATCTCATTCCAAAGTAATTAAAAACATTGCCTCCTGGAACACACAAAAAAATCACATGTATCACTAGAATGTGTGTGAATGCAACCAGTGGAGACCTTCTTCTGAACATATTGAATATTTCTATTTTACTAATTTAGAAAAATACTGTTTAAACGAATGATGGTGTGACACATTATTGAATTTTAAATCAGCTCATTCAACTGTCCCTTATTCTTTCCTCCCATGTACAAGAACTGACCTCATGTATCAACCTCCTAGTGCCCTTTGGAGAAGTGATTTTATCCTGTCCAAATGATATGATACTATAGATGTGGACAACGGGATATAGAGACCATGGATGTCTCAATACAATTCATGAACTGTCAGCATCTAACAGGCACAAAATAATCCCAGCTAACAGGACAAGCAAAGGCAAAACAGGTGTAATAGCCAGGCAGTTTACAGATACATAAACAGGTGCTAAAGTCGTGCTCAGCATAATAATACTGTTACATAGCCCCCTGGTCCCCATTAAGATCAGTTATGTCCACATTCCAAAGTTCCTCTGGCTTACATAGACCAGAGGCTTGGGACAAGGAACCCTGCAAAATTTCTTGACTTTAAGATGCCAGGAGTACAGGAACAAAATATCCCAAGAATGTTTGGCCTCAACATGTCAGACGTGAGGTAAAATGCATCTCTTTTCATACTAAAGGAAGGCTTCTTGACCAAAGCATTGATAAAAGGCTGTCTTGAATGGGGGAACAGCCTGACATCCTGCACACTCCAGGAATAAAAATGATCAAAACTGGATTTAAGTACCCACAGATTTGCCTAGATTTGCCTTCCCACCACCAGCCAACCTACTCTTATTTGCCACCATCTTCCAATTTCCCTCTCCCTGGCAGTCTCTCCTTAGGAAAAGTCCGGCTGAGTTGTGCACTGCCAGTCCCTTGGCCAGGCCCTGTTGTGTGGTGCCAGCCACTCTTGGCCCAGTTGCCCAGTGGGAAACATCAAGGACTTGCACGGAGCACATAATTTTCCTGTATGTCCACCTCCCCAAATGATTTTCTCTTTTCCTGCTCTAGGTAGCACCCATATCCTCACCATTGCAAGCTTCCTTCTCTCATTCCCATGCCCCAACCAAACTACCTTTTAACTGCCCTGCTTGTTTGGTTATATTTAATATTTATGTACTTCATTTATTCCCTACCTTTCTCCATTGGAGACCCAACTCAGCTTACAAAATTCTCCTGCCCATTTTATCCTCACATCAACCCTGTAAAGCAGGTTAGGCTGAGAGTGTGTGACTGGCCCAAGGTCATCCAGTAAGCTTCCACTGCAGAGTGGGGATTAGAACCTGGGTCTCCCTATTCTGAACTCTAACCACTATGCACACTGACTTTTGGCTCTGCCCCTTTCCTCCAACTTTTACTGACAAAAGCCAAAGCTTCAACTGGTGATACTGTTGTGATTGCCTAGTAGTGGCCACTGAGTGTAATCAATACTACAGGAGCTACTACTATCATTTTGGAGGGTTTGAACCCCCCCCATTTTTAAAAAAAGATTTCAGATTTCTCTGTGAACTTCTGTTTTTTTTCATTGAGTGATCTGTCTTGTCTGTCCATGCCCCCTGAGGAGAACAACTTTCATCTTTAGTTTTAAAAAGTTTTTCTCCCTTGTGTCAGAGAACAGGCAGGACAGGGGAAGTCAATTCCATTTCCAGCCTCACCTTAGCCACCTTTTAGACATGCTAATAGCTCTGCTGGAAGACAATTGGATGGTCAATCTTGCCCCCTCCATCTAGCAGGGAACAAAATTTCAGAGGTTGAAAACCCTAGAGAAGTCTTGTCCTGGAGACTTCAGGAAAAGCTGCATTGACCTTACCTAACCTGCCCAAGGGGTGGGCAAACAGTGATGATACTCCAAGGCACAAACAGAAGGGTCTCTTTTCTGGTGCTGATTCCATCATTCCAGACAGAACTCTTACACCTGGGCTCCTGCTAAAGGCAGCCATTGCCATGTGAAGGACTGCAGACTGGTGCAGAGGCTCCAAGGTAATGTGAACCCTTTGAAACACTGTATCTTTTAAATTAAGGAGCATGACTTAGATTAATATCAGATAGAGCACATACAGAGGGATGGACAGAGGAGCTGCATTTTACACCTTTCTTTTGCATTCATTGCTCAGCTGGTTGCTGTGCTGAGAGTATGTGTATGGACATTTTGTTTTTAATAAATATTTTATAACTTTTAATGCTGGTAGCTGTTCTCTGTACCACACAGACCTCCACCATTTTGGACATGCTATTTTTAGCACCAAGAAAAATCAATTGGCAAGTGGCTGCTCCCCCAGTGGTACACAAGTGCAGAGAGCTATTGCTATGGTAACAAAATGCTGAGTAGCAGGAGACACAGTCACAAGGTGAGGCCAGGAGTCTGAGCAGTGGTCCCCCAACACCTTCTTCTGAAACCCACTCTCCAGGTAGGACCAAAACCACTACAGAATGGCACCTTCCAATACCAGTCCAAGTAGGTGATCCAGGAGGATATCATGTTTAATGGTATCAAAAGCCACTGAGAGGTCCAGGAGAATCAACGGAGTCACATTTCCTCTGTCTATCCCCCAGTGCAAATCATCCACCAGAGTGACCAAGGCTGTTTCAGGCCCATAACCAGACCTAAGTCCAGACTGGAAAAGCTCTGAACAACCCAGCTACCAACCCTTGGCATTGCCTTTTCAAGGCTCACAGGTGATTACAGAGGAAGGTGCCAGACTTCCATTGGCACCTCATAGAATCCAACCCAGCAGGGCCGATTTCAGGATTGCATGGGTCCCTTCCCCATTTAGTATGCCCCCTTTTCCCTCCAACCACACCCTGTCCATTTGACTCTTCCCTTTTATCTTCAAGGGCCCTTTCTCATTTCAATTTGCTTACTCTGGTAAAAAGAAATCGTATCAAACTGAACTTGTTTCATTACTTTTAAACTTTGTATAAAATCAGAAGAAGAAGAAGAGAAGAAGAGATTGGATTTATACCCCACCCTTCACTCACTTGGCATCTCAGAGTGGCTTACAAATGGAGGAGTGAGGAAGTGCAAGTGGAGGAGTGAGGAATCAAACCCAGTTCTCCCAGATTAGAGTCCGCGCACTTAACCACTACACCAAACAGAGCGAAAAAAATATGCCTTCCATTATTTTATTTGCTGTGCAGTCAATAAAATTAGCATAATTTGTGTAAAAGCAATAAAAATATCAATCTGGAGGAACTTCAGTCTCAAGGTCTGTGGAAAAGTTTCTCTACTCTCATCACTGAAAGTGAGGAGGCCTATCCACATCCATCCAATATGCTTAATAAGTTGAACAATCCTAACATACTGAAGAAGTTTATTTGGAAACATCAAGTAGAAAGAAGGGAACTTAATTTCATCACTCAAGGGAGCTATACATTAACTAATTCAAGAAAATAAAACTTATTTTTAACACTGAGAAATGCATCACTCGACTTCCGGCAAGACTTGCGATAATGGCGGACGCTCTCCTCCGCAACTGCGGGGAGCGCGATCCGTACCCGGTGGGAAGAAGGGGCTCTGGACTGGTGCCGAGCCCCCAGAGACCCCAGTGAGGGGGCTCTGCCTGGGGTGGCACGAAGGGGATCTCTCCCTACAGTGGCGACCGAGGGATCGAGATCCCTTTTCATCACCCCCATAGGTTCCCCCGCCGTGGGAGCCGTATGGCTGAAAGCGCAAATCCGTGAAGCAGCAGAGAGTGCGAAGCAATGAGGCTGGAACTGACAGTTACGCATGGAGAAAACGTGAGTCTGAAGTAAGAAAAGCAGAATATAGCGGGAAGACGGCGGGAGGAGTGAAACCCACCCACCCCCCTCTCCGGGACTAGCGTACTTACGAGACTCTTTACATGCCGTTACTGCAGGAATAAAAGCCCATCTGCCTTGCTAGATGGCAGCATCGCTCACTTGGAGATATAAACTTTAGAAGGACATAAGTGCTGTTTGAAAATTTGCTCCTTTCGTTCATCTTATCTATCTATAAACAAAGAGCGTAGCCTCAACAATGACGGGGAAACCGAAACCTTCCCCCAAACTAGGAAGTACAGCTCCGAGTTCAAAGGTTGATACCACGGAGATGAGTGCGGTCTTCTCCTCGTTATTGCGACCTCTAGTGGACCAAATGACAGCTCTCAACGTTAAGATGGACAAAATGCAGCTAGAACTAAAAGAGTCGAATAAATCCACAGAGAAGCTGCAGCGAGAACTTCTGGAAGTAAAAACTTCAGTAAAAAACCAAGACGCAAGACTACAAAAGGCAGAAAAGGAAAAGGCCTTCCATCACGATCAGCTTTTGAAATTACAAATGGAAAGATCGAATTTTTTCCTAAGACTTCAGAATGTGCCAGAAAACACAGGAGAAGACCTTAAAAATTTGCTAAGTGAAGCACTTGAACCAGTGACAGGCATGAAAGCAGTGGATATAAAAAGCGATATGGATATGGTTTACAGAACCTATCCAGATTATACTAAAAAGAAAAGCCTGCCTGGTGAAATTATGATAAGGTTCTCCAAAAAATCAACAAGAGACGTGGTACTTAGGACCACAAACAAAGCAGCTCTGAAGATCCTGGGAGAAGAAATAAAAGTGATGAAGGATATCCCATTTGAAATAAGGAAAAGAAGGAAAGCCTATGGAAAATTGACATCTTGGCTCCAGTCTGAGTCCATCATCTATCGTTGGAATACTCCAGAAAGACTATGCTTCAGCATCAAAGATAAGAAGTATAAGATTGACTCTGTTCAACAAGCGAAGAAATTTCTGGAAAAAAGCAAAGAGCAGAAAACTGGGAGAGACTCAGATGGTTCACTGGCCTCGCAAGAAAGCATGTATGGATTTGATAGCTCAAAGAGTGAAGAAGAAGTGTCTGACTCGGAAAAAGGAGCTGCAGCTCCAAAAGTAGTTGAGACTGTTAAGACAAGAAGAGGACGAAAGAAGAAATAGTGATTAAACTGTTTTATTAAGCATTGCACTTACGTATTATAAATTGTTTAATTAACCATGTTTCTCTAGGTGGACGTGCCTGCCAAATAGTTTTGATATTTTTTATAGTAGCAGTAACAAAGTAATTGAAATTTATCCAAGGTTCTAAATGCTTCATAATTATATTATGTAATAAGGTAGTATTAAGCAAATCATAAAGTACTCTCTGTATAAGGTATATGTAGCTTAGATTGTAGCATTATAGTTGTAGTTATAGGGAAAAATCAATAAAAATTAAAAAAAATAAAAGAGAAATGCATCACTCAATTTTTTTAAACCAAGAGTTACATCTTCGATACAACAAATTTAATTCACTAATAAATATCACAATCTAAATCTTTGCTGTTTTTATACACATGCATTGCTTTTTAAAAAAACTGATTTGCATTATCTTTTTTTTTAGCTATTCAATGCCTTGAGGGCAAAGATGGCCAAGTATTTTTTTTACCTGTGCAAACCCATAAAGATCAAGATGTGTACCATGAGAAAGCCCTTCTGATGCATTGACCAGGTATGATAACTACAACAAAACTGACTTAACAGCATCTGCTCCAACAGGTTGCACTCCAAGATGTCCAAGAAAGCTTTCATGATCAGTTTTGGTAAAGGCCACTTCTCAGCATTTTGTGCTCTGTAAAAAAATGAATAAATGTGATATAATAGTACCCCCCCCCCCCCCAAAAAAAAAAGGGTCTTTTGCCTGGCCAGAACTGTCTGCAGCATGCATCAACATAACATTCCAATTGTGGGGAGAACAAGGTACAAAGAAAGCCTGGGGATTTTTTTATCTGTTGAACAATGGATTTGCACTGCTTTGGCACGATTATCACAGTATAGGCTACAAATATTAGATAGCAACAATCCATACTTGCCTGTCATCCTGCTCAACACAATGCTTGCAAGATCTTTTCCCTGTTGTATTTGTGACATGTAGAAATTTCAAAAAATTATCCTTGATGTCCACTGATTTGCTCTTAACAAAGAGAGTGGGGTTGTGTGTCACTAAAGTGGGCAATTTGTTGCTTGGCACCTTGTTGAGAGCTTAGCATGGATCAACATAAACTAATAAAGTTGCCATTTGTCACTGTACTGTGGTGTGAACTTTGCAATGTGAGGGGGGAAAAGACAATTATTTCACAGCAGAGATGAGCCTCAGCATGTACCCCACCCTGCCCAGTACTGATTGCCACCCATTGTATCCATTACAGCACAGAACACTAAGCAAGGCCATGACGGGGCTATTTATACATTTCTCTGTGATATTTGAATGAAAGAAATAAATCATTGTAATAGTGAAATAAATCATTCTTGTTTGGGTTTTCTGTTTGTTCAGAAACAAACTTTCAGAGCCTTTCTGAGATTATTATTTTTTTAAAAAATCAAATCATCTACATGTCAGCTGGTTATTTTCACATCAGGTTTGTATGTCTTTAGACTTTTTAATGCTTTATATAAAAACCTGCTTTGTGTATCTGAAAAGGCAACAGGTCTTTTTTCTAAGCTTGGCGATGTTTCTGTGTGGCTCAGCTTGCTTTTCATCTTGAGAAGATCTTGCTAGTATCACTGAAGGATGTCTGTCAAAAGACAGTTTCTGAATCCTGGGCTGTCTTCCTCAGGGGAGGAAACAGCATCTGCTGCAAATCCTTGGATTATACAAATAACCTTGTGCAAAACATGGTAACCGGAAGTCTTCCATTTGCTTAAAATAATTTTAAATTATTTTGGGTTATTAGGCTTGGATTCTATGAAGGAGTTTTGTGTGCCCTGGATAGTCTTCTGCAGAGCATTCCTTTTTTGCTAAAGTGTCTGTTAGTGCAAGATCAAGGGCTTCCCATGGGCCCTTGCCCAAATGGAAGTGGTAGTGAAACAGGAAGCGTGCATTGCCGCAGAAACTATCTAGCATGCCTGCCAAAAGTCAGGCTGGAGGAACAGGCACAAGCTTTTTGGCATGGCTAGAGCTCTCTGTGCTCACTCTGTTGAAATGGGGGCCCTAAGCATCTTACCAATAACATTCCTGGTTGTAAACTTGCATAGTTATAATTTGGATGTTGTTATGCTATTAGGTGATACATATACTACAAACATATTGGGTAGAATCTATATCTTTCTCACCTCCCTTTCAGCTATCAGCTTCCTTGAAAAGGTGATGCTTCAAGTAACAGGACCCATCAGGACAAAAAACCATGTGGATGAGAGGGGCTAAAATGAGGAAGAGGAACTGGCTGAAATTCCCCCCTCCTCCCTCTTTAGCCCAAGCTTGTCAGAGTTTGTAAGCTAAGCAGGGTTGGCCATGGGTAGATGAGAGGCCACCAAGGAAGACTGGGGTTGATATATGGAGGAAGGCAACGGCAAACCACCTCTGTTCATCTCTTGCTTGGAACACTTTGTGGAGGGGGTCACCACTGTCAGAAATGGGTCCTGTCCCACCTTGCAGAGTGTAGTTCCACAGGTCAGAGCTGTACCAAAATGGAGTCTCTGGCCCTATTGCAGGTTTAGTCAGTCACAGTGATGCAGCCCCATTGTGGACAATAGGATCAGGCCCTTTCTTGAGAGGTGTGGAAGCTCACAAGCATCTCTTTCAGACCACAGAAGTTCAAAGAAACAGGCTTGCATTCAAAGCGGAGTTTATTCAATAACAGATAACAAGCAGTTAGAAGCAATCCCACCCAGACTGTGCCAGGGAGAAGAGACAAACACACATAGAAACACTGTGTTTATCTAGTTGGAACTCAGTTGCTGCAAAAGAGAAGTGTAGACTGCTCCAGAGCAGGGTGGACCCTCCTATGCAGAACAGTTGACCTTTTGTTGTTTGCAGGCAGTCCATTGTACCCTGTTACAAACGTTCCCTATGGACCATTGTACATCAGAATGATCATGCAAAACTGCTTGTACTGCACATGTTGCAAGTGTGTTTGATGTGACTACAGGCTGGACCTGGGGGGGGGTATTTATCAGAACTTTAGAAACTACATGTTCTCATTGGGTGTGTCTTCAGGGTCTTTGCTCTCTCAACAAACAACTGCCCTTCAGGGCCAATAAGCCAGTCCTCCCTACTGTCTCCCAGCTGGTGTTATAGATACACTGTTCCTGAGAGAAGCAGGCAGGCATTCGTTTCTTAAATAGAGAAGGCATAAAAGATCTAAAATGGTTTAGCTTTGGACCATATGAAAAAAGTCCTAGAAAATGTAGGAAAAGCTCAGGAAAAAATGCAGGGGTGGCTTTCATTTCTGACACCACAAGTTGTTTACAACTTGATGGCATGTTCTTGTTCCCTTCTCTGCCAGTAGAGCCCTGGAAGCTGTGTGAGTAGAAGAAGAAGGCCATTTTGCTCGGTTTCCTCTCTCACTACAGTCTGCCTCATTCACATGCCCTTTGCCCACATGGATCCCACAACCTATAGCATCAGCATTTCAAAGTAAATGGGGATGGTGGGGGAGGGAGGATAGGAGAAAGATCCACATGTGCCAGAGCATTCCACTGAAAGTTAGTAGGAATACAATCCGTGATTATATGGTTTTATACCAAATCAATCACCAAGGATTTACTCAAAGAATCCTGGAAACTGTCATCTGATTAATTGCTGAGAATTCCTTTAGAAATACATGTCTATATACTAATTCCAAGAGGGGTTTTTTTTCTGTGTGGATACTTATATCTGCCAAAAGAGAGTTCACTCCCCCCCAACAGCTTTTCCTACATAGTCAGGGGCCTTTTTTGGTCTGCAGAAAAATCCAAAAAGTTTTTTTAAAAACTTCAGGGACCTTTTGAAATAGCCTTCGCAGGGATCTAACTCCAGGCGTCAGATGTGAGGGATTAGAATGTTTTTGGGGGGAGGCTTCTAATGGTTTCTGTCAGTAAAAGGCAGGGTTTTTACTGGCAGCAGTCTAGGGTTGCCAAGTACCCCCCCAGGCCACTGGCAGCAGATCCAGATCCAGGCTGGGAAACTCCTGGATATTTGGGGGTGGAGCCTGGGGAGGACAGGGACCTCAGTGAGGTACAATGCCATAAACGACACCTTCCAAGGCATCCATTTTCTCCATGGAAAGTTATCTCTGCACTCAGGAGATGAGCAGTAATTCCAGGGGATCCTCAGGTCCCACCTGGAGGCTGGCATCCCTAGGCAGCACCCTCTGTGTGACTTGATACCACCTGATTTGCATGACTTAATTAGGCCCAGCTGCTTTGCTACTGTTCATCAGCAGCCACCCTATGAAAGCCATTGTGATGTAACAGTTAGAGCTTCAGACTGGGATCTGCGAGACCCAGGTTCAGATTCCCATCTTGCAGTGGAAGCTGACTGGGAGATTTTGGACCAGTCACATACTTTCAGCCTAACCAACCTCACAGGGTTGTTGTGCAGACAACAAGGAGGAAATAATAATGTAAGCTGCTTTAGTCCCCACTGTGGAGAAAGACTGTAATTTTCCTAGGTAGAGGCTGTGAGGGAGAGGGTGGAGATGGAAAGCTGAAGACAGATAAAGGTAAGTTGGCTGTTGGGTAGGGAGGAAATAGGGTTGCCAACTCCAGGTTCGTAAATTCCTGGACATTTGAGAGGTGGAGCCTGGGGAGGGTGGGATTTGAGAAGGGACTACAGACCAGTATAATGTCATAGACTCCACCCTCCAAACCAGCCATTTCCTTCACTTAAACTACCATTGCCAGCCTCTAGACAAGGGCTGGAGAGCACCCAGAATTACAACTGTTGTCCAGGTGACAGAGATCAGTTTCCCTGGATAAAAAGTCTGCTTTGGAGGGTTGTTGAGGCTGCTTGCCTCCCCATGCCTCAGTGTCCCAAGGCTCCACCCCCAAATCTCCAAGAATTACCCAACCTGGAGCTGGCAGCCCTAAGATGAATTGATCTCTGCAGCTGGGAGATCCATTGTGATTCCCAGAGCACTGCCACTGCTGCTGTGGGGGGAGAGGAAACAGGCAGGAGGCTGGGAGAGTGATGGAGTGGGGGCATAAATAGAGAGTGATGGAGTGGAGGCATAAAGAGAGAGAAAGAGTGATGAGGTGGGGAGGCAGAAAAACAAAGAGAATGATGACGGGTCAGAAAGAGAGAGGAAGTAACATACATGGAGGAGAGAGAGAGAGTAAGGGGGGGCAGAAGGGAGAAAGAGTGTGAGAGAGGTAGGGAGAGAAGGGAGGAAGCAGTGGTGTGAGGAATGGGATAACCATCCCGCAAGTTATTTGTGGGTCTCCACTTGTTTCTATATAATTCCAAGGAGTCTTTGAAAACTACTGTCGGACCAGATTAAACCTTTATGTGATTGGTCCACGATCACCCAGCAAGCTTTCGTGGCAGATGTGATATTTGAACTGGGGTCTCCTCCAGTCCTACAGACAGAGATTCTCACCTGAGGAATCTACAACAAATATTTTTGGAACTAAACTACCCATTTGCTGAAGTAAAAAACCCAACAGATTAACAAAGCCAGAATGGTACCCAGAGAAAACCTGTTGCAAAACAGGCCTAAAAGAGACAATAACAGAACACTACTAATAGTCACATACAGCTCTCAGCTTAAAACAGTTCAACACATCATCAGTAACTTACAACCTCTACTGGATAATGACAGTTCTCTTTCATAAATACTGGGGACAAACTTTTTCTTACCCACAGACAACCTCCCCAATCTCAAACAACTTCTCACCCACAATAATACAACATTTAATTTGAACATGGACACTAATACCAGAGTTTGCAATAAACCCAGATGCCAACTTTGCTGCCACATACACCCAGACAACACAATCACTGGACCTAACAACATCAGCTACACCATCTCAGGCATATTCACATGCTCATCTTCTAACATCATATATGCCATTAAATGCCAACAGTGCCCTTCAGTTCTCCCTTCCCCAAACCCAGCCCTCCTTAGAGTCCACCACAAAATCTCTAGGAATCCCCCCAGTCTGACACTGGCAACCCTTGTCAGGCCTGGCCCCAAGGCTTCCTCCCTCAAAGGTCAAAATAGGCCTGGAAAGTGCCCTTCCCCCTCACCCTGCCTTTTACTGACAAAGCCAGTTAGAAGTCTCCACTTCCCCCCCACACCAAAAAAACCCACATTCTAATCTCTCACCATTGATGCCTGGAGTAGATCTCTGTGGAGGCCATATCAAAAGGTTTGGGGGGGAATTCAACCCTCCCCAAGTTCTATTTAACTTTTTGGATTTTTCTGCATACCCACTGAGTCTGTAGAAAAAGCTGGTGGGGGAGAGTGAGCCCTCTGCTGATGGAAATAAGTATCCACGTGAGCAGACTTTGGGAATTAGTATATAGATAGATAGTAGATTGTAATGTAACATAACGAACAGTAGGATGTAATTTGAAATGGTAGATTGGAATGTATTTCTGTGGTCTGGGGACAGGGGAGATAACTCTACACAGCCGATCACCCCACTTCAAAGAAGATGCTATAAAGTCTTCTCCATGCTTGAGAGGAGCTAGATGGAGCATAACAACAGGTTCTCAGTTAATTACTCCCAGTATGCCACATTTAAGGATATGTCTGCCCATCAATCTCAATTTTGACATATTTATTTCGTTCACTATATTCCCTATATGTATGGACTGGAAATTTCCACTTCATTGTATTTGAAGAAGTGTGCTTCCACACAAAAGCTTATACTTTGAATAAAACTTCATTGGTCTTAAAGGTACCACTGTACTCAAACTTTGTTCTGCTGCTTCAGACCAACACAGCTACCCACCAGAACCTAGTTTGACACTGTAAACACTCTACCACACTGGCTCTGAGAAAGCGCTATCTTAATATTAAAAAAATACACATAAGTGCTCAGAGAAAGATGTAATTATTGAGTGAAGGCAGAAAGGGAAACTGCACATGATTGGTGAAAACAAATTTGACCACTTAATGTGCATTTTTACTTTTCCATAATCTCTTCCTACAGTTTCTAAATGTGCTGCTGCTTGAAAAGAAGAATGGGAAGCAAGCATCTGTGTATCAGAGGCAGGTCAGGAGCCTCTAATCTTCTGTTTTATACATACGAGATTAAAGATCTACTTTGAGTTTTGATTAAGAATGCAAAATTAAGGGATTAAATCCCAGCAAACCAAATTAAAGAGGTTTAAATCCAATCTCAGAATTCATCAAAGTACCAAATTTTAAGCTGTCATTACAACACAGGCTTAATGCAAAGCTTCCCTGGACCTTGATTTGATATCCTTTGGTTCTCACTGTTACTGTTCCCTTACACTGAGAGCCATTGCTGCATAGCAAATTTCATCTCACATAGAATCTACAGTTTAAATACCCAACATTTTTTTGGTGACCTGCCATATAAACAGCAGTAGAAACATGTGTATTGTTCCTAAATGCATTAGCACTCGATTCTTTTACGGTACAATCCTATATAGAAGTGCTCCAGTCTAAGCCCATTGAAATCAATGGGTTTAAACCAAATCTGTGTGGGATTGCACTGTGAGGTAAGAACAAAGATGTTTTCCAACTAGTTCATGTTGTTATGCAATGCATCTGTGGTAAAATGGGCTCCGGTTTACAACTCAGCTGTTTGCCTCCCACCCTCGTCCTGTAGGTGTATCATGCTCCTTACGTTCGCTGCCACCACTCACTGAATTGTCACTGCCTTTTCAGAGGGACATTGAGACCCCCCCTGGCTGAATCTCC
Organism: Lepidodactylus listeri; assembly: GCA_029233225.1. Classification (NCBI taxonomy): domain Eukaryota; kingdom Metazoa; phylum Chordata; class Lepidosauria; order Squamata; family Gekkonidae; genus Lepidodactylus; species Lepidodactylus listeri. The sequence continues at coordinate 106,219,430 of JARCFY010000001.1, read as the reverse complement.
CTATTTGGACATGGAATCCCCAGTCTTTGGGGGCTCCCTGGAGAGTTAGCAACCCAAGGGTCTAGCCTTCCCTTCCTTTCCTGGGTTACCTTTGGTATTGTGCAGAGCAAGGGAGACTATGGGGTCAGAGCACAGCACAGACTATTAGTCCAAATAAAAGAATTTATTAAACTATTTGCACACTTATGGAGCACACACACACTAAATGAATAAAGTAGGAGAAGGCACACACTATATATCAAAAGCAATCCTCTTTCCCTACACACAATACTCTTTACCTCTGGAGGTTGTGGGCTCAGGAAAAGATCTCTCCTTGGACCAGCCTCTGGCTCTGCTTCAGCCTCTCTCTCTTGCCCAAGAGAGCAGGAAGACTCCCAGTCAGTCCCCAAACCAGTCGGCAGTTGAATGACTGACTTTCTGCTGCCCCCCAGGGTACCCCCCACATCTCTGGGTTGTGGCCTGGACACCCTGGTCAGAAAGGGCAGCAGGAGCCTTTCCTAATCTCCTGTAGGATGAAGACGGACTCCCCCTGGGATGGGATGGAGTATATATTAATGCTGCCCTGCCCCTTGGGATGGTCCCTGTTTCCCCACACTTTTTGGCCTTGGGGCAGCTGAGAACTGTAGCCCAGCAGATGAGGAACTGAGTGATACCTCAGTGAGTGATACCCCTGCAGGCCCATTTTTGGAACTATAGCTCAATTAACCTTATGGGGAACCATTTTAAACAAACAACTACAGACAGCAGCCATCTTACACACACACAGGTTACTGCCATTTAATTACAGCATCACTCTCCTTGATTTTTTTCCATAAGATCTGCAGCCTATAGGACAGGGAAGAATGTAATCCCTGATTGATCAGTGTGGTTAGGAAATATTTTAGTGAACTTGCCAAAGCTTAGTTTTATTAATGCTGTGAAACAATTGACATACTGAGCTCGTTGATTCAATATTGGAACAGGAATGCTAAACAATTTCTCCCTAAATTATCTAGATATTCAACTTTTTTAGGCCAAAAATGGTTCCAACCAGGTATGGATTTAAAGATTGTAAACCTATGGAAAAGTAGAAGGATATCACGTTTGGTAGACATCACTTCAAGACGTGGCATTTTAACCAAAGAGAATTGGAGGAGAGGATAGGACACCCGATCCAATGGTTTTTTAAATTTACAATTGAGTCACATGTATCATCAACTGGATATAGATGGTATAATAGCTATACCCCATACAGAATTGGAAATGATAATAGGTTCCTTTACTTACCGGAACACTGGCTTAATATCAGCTTTATACTCCTTACTGATCAAAACTCTATGTCTTAATCCCCCAAAATATCAGTCTTCTTGGCAGAAAGATTGTGACACCTCTCTTACAGAGGAAACCTGGTCTCAAATTTGGGCATCCAAAAGGCACAACTCTAAGGTAATGTCAGTACGCTTACAAAATCTGAAAATTATGACAAGATGGTATGCCACACCACATAGACTCAAATTACTCTCCATATTGCAGGAAAGGATGCCGGCAAATTGGCAACTTTGCGCACTGTTGGTGGGGGTTGAGAAAGTTAAGAAGTTCTGGAAGGAAGTTCTATCTGTTATAGAAAAAGTCACCTCAATTTCGGTCCCTTTCCATGCCTGAAACCTTATTTTTGAACTATTGGCTGGAGAAAGTAAGACCTAGAATGCATGGTTGTACCACAGAGGTAGATGCGGCCAAGACTGCTATAGCATCTTTTTGGAAAGACGACAAGCCACCAAATATCAAGGTCTGGTTTAGGAAACTTTGGGCACATTATCTTATGGATTCTGTCACAGTTCAATTAAATTCCACTGCTGGATCATCCCTACACTCAGCCTTTACCGGTAAATGGTTCCCAGTCCTTGAATACCTGTCTCAGCAACAGTTCATTTCAGCTGAATGGTCTCAATACCACAAGGTACTTTGATAGTTTGTTCTACAGAACTTTGAAATGTGGGTTAAACTATTCGTTCAATGATACAGTAACCCTTAAAACTTTTGTAAGTTAACTTATGGTAAAAAGCTGTTGCTATAAACAACATATTTTGAAACTGTATGATGTTATTATGCACATTATGTAGACTATTTTGATTGTTACTGGTTATATAAGCTTTACATTACTTGTGAATTTTGTATTTTTCAGTATAAACAGTCAATAAAACGGTTTAAACAGAAAAACAAAACAAAACGATGAAGCAGAATATATCAATTCAGGTATACAATATGATCAGCAGAATGTCAATATATCATTTTCTTGCTTTTTCATTATGGTAATAATTTGCATCTGTTTCATTTTGGTGTGTTCCCTTTTTTGAAAAGGGACAGTTTCAGAAACAACTGTAGGATTCTTCAACTAACTACAATTTAAAGTATTTGTAAATATTGCATTTGAAGACAATTCCCTGTGCACTGTATTGTGTTAAATGACTGAGAGCTAAACAGTGCATTTTACAGCCTGGAATTGTGGAGAAATCAGTATAATCAACAATGATGCTACTTGGCCATGGAGGCTCATTTTCCTAATGCTCTATGCATGCATATAATAAAATGCCAACTCATAATTTTGTTGGAAATATCAGATTAACAGGAAGAACATGCCAGGCGAACTCTGAAATAACCTAAAATTAAGTTATATGTAAGCATTTCATCCAGTTAAATCAAAGCTACATACTTTAAAAGCAATGATCAGTATTTGGAGCCTGATTTTTTTATTTACTTTAACATATGCTAGTTAATTTGATTTATTTACAATAAGAACATAAGAATATGTTGGTATGGTGTGCCATAAATAACAGCAACTCCAAAAAGATACTGATGGTAAGCTAGTATTGATCCTGTTTCTGCAGGAGTGAAAATGCTGCAAGCTGAATGCCCTCTGACCAACAGAAATTGGCTGAAAAATCATATATCTAATAGTCTAGTATGCCTCCATACAGACCAAAGAATCAGGGTGGTGGTGGTAGGTTTACATAGGGCTTAGGAAGATATTTCTGAAACCTGGGGAAACCCCAAGTCTGACCAAAAATACATTTGTAAGGGTGGGGCTAGCCTCACCCCCAAAATATAACAGCAACATATACATGTGCAGACATCAAGGGGGGGGCAGGTTAAGGCAGCATCTAAGATTTCTATAGCAATCCAAAATGGCACCTGACAATGCAGAAATGTAAGTACAGAGAGGAGTGGGGAGAGGAGGGGTGAAAGAAGGGACCCTGGGGGCAATTAAGGGAGGAAAGAGAGCCGGGACTAGCAATGGTGAGGAAAATAGAAACAACCAGAACAAAGGAAGTACTGGGGTGGTGGTGGCCAGGAGTGAGGAGAAAATGAGAGGAGGGGAAACCTCAGAGGTTGCAAAGGGAGTGAAAGACTGTGTGGGACAAACCACCACAGGAACCAAAGACTGGAAGGGCAGCTAGATAAAGGAATGAGGAGGAAAAAATATAGGGAGGATGGATGACCAATGGGGAGGGCCCAGAGGGAAGCAAAGATGAAGCAGTGGAAGGGAAAGACTAGATTAGGAGAGGGGAAGTGAAGCCAAGGTTTCTCCTGTCCTGGGAGTCCCTATGGGTAGCTCTCTTATCACTTTGTATTATTGCAAAGTTGTCTGTGTGGACAACTGCTGTCCAGGAGAGAACAGCAAGATAAGAAATGGTAAAGACTGCCCATCTTTTCACTAAAAATGCCAGGGGTTGGGGATCAGAATGAATTGGTCCTCTCCCTGCAAAATTCCCCAGACTCTGGCTCAGGGTTATTCATGTGTACTTCAGTCAGCTTCTAGACAATATCCTTGATGGGCATCATGCAGGCAGTGGTCCACCCTGGGCTTAAAGAGAATTGGTGGAATTGTGTTGTCTGAAATGGAAATACACTGTTTACTCATACAGAACAAGGAGGTGTAAACCTGGTTGATCCAGCCTGCCGAGTGATGCTTTCTACTGTTTTTCCTTATGCCTTGAAATAATTTAAAGAGAAGAGAGAATTAGGTTCTGAGGACACATGTTCTGGGAGGGAAGTTCCTGCCTCCCTCAAAAGTCCTTGAAACAGCACTTCCTGTGCTGCTAAAAAGATTATGAGGTGAATAGGCATTCAGGATATGTTATTGGTGTAGGGAGGAAGGTGGTAAAGGAATAGAGTACCATCATCTACTTCCTTCCCTTGCAGTTAACATCCTCTCCGCAAATTATTAGCAAATCCCTGCTTGTTAACAGTCTGCACCATAATGTGTCTTGCTGTATGAAGGAAGAAGTTCTTTCCATTTCCACTGCTGCTGTTTAGTTAAAACTGTTTTGAAAAGTTGTTGAATTTATAAATGTATTTATCATGTTCAAGACAGAATCCTTTGTGCACCTGTCAGTTAAATCCTACAAGATGTGCATGCTGATGTGGTGCTTCAATCACTGCCTATCACCATGTCTTTCTGAAGCTAATGAAGCTGGGTACTCAGCATTCCACACATAATGCTCTGTCTCATTGACCACCCAGTGAGTGCTGTAGTTGATCCCCTTCCACAAGAATTTTCTGTCTGTACTCAACTAAAAGCAGAGTGTGCCATAAATTCAGGCAGAGATTTTGAGGACATCTGTTATTTGAAGAATTTTAGAACTTGCAGAGACTTCATTGAATTCAGGTATCTTTCTGGACCATCCTTCAGGGAATACATTTTGTATGGTCAAGAGTAGAGCCACCCTGCTACCCTACTTTCCACCCTTGTTTAAACCAAAGCTATGCCATTCCGTTGGTGATAGATTTCTTTCCTCACTGGTTGTTTATATATTTTAGTACAAAACACTGGACATCTGTTAAAATGGCCTGATATCATATGTTAGATATTATGGCGTTGCCTTTAAGGCCAAGAAAGTGTTTGACATGTTTTATGCTGGTATTTGTTTTTGGTATGCAGCTTTGATTTATAATCAACCAGGGCCAGGGCTTTTTCGGCCCTGGCCCCTGTCTGGTGGAATGAGCTCCCGAGTGAGATCAGGGCCCTGTGGGATTTATTGTAGTTCTGCAGGGCCTGCAAGACAGAGCTCTTCCACCAGGCTTTCGGTTGAGGCAGCAGGCATCACCCTCCTCCTTTGGTCAGCCCCATTTACAGCTTGAGTTGGCCCCTATTTATAGCCTGGGTCTGTGATCTCAAACTTTACAGATCTCTGGGAAATTTATTCCCAGTACTGTTAACCACTGAGGTAGCTGGCTTTTACCAGAGTTGTATGTTTTTACATGTTTTAATGTGGTTTTAATTGTATTGTATTTATATTGTTGTACTATATTTGGAGCCTGCCCTGAGCCCGCCTATAGTTGGAGCCCGCCCTGAGCTTGTCAAGGGGAGGGCGAGATATAAATCCAAGTAATTAAATAAATAAAATTATAGGTGTCTTGATTCTTCTTTGTATAAGGATCAGAAATTACCCTGTTCATTTTTTTTCAATATTCCCTACCATAAAATAATTACTAAGGAGACTACTGTTCTCTACTAGGCAAAATCCCTCTGCTTCCAGGAAATAGCCATCAAATTTTCCTCTAAGTGCTGTACAAAAGTATTCAACATGAAACCTCCCCAAGGAAAATGTTATTACTAAAGACATACCAAGAATGCTGTCTTGATGTACTTGATGCCTCACAGAGGTGAAAATAGACAAATCCCTTCCCCTGAAGATTCTATAAGATAGAAAAAAAACGAACAAAGAGAGAAAGCTAAAAACAAGAGGAGGAATCTTGTTATATGGCCTGGCAGTGCCAGAAGCTGAATAGATATGGCATAATTTTTATTCTGGATATTATATTTTATTCATTTGTTTTACTTTACAAATTTATACCCAACCTTTCTGCCCTCCCAAGGGCTCCAAGGCAGCTAACAAATTGTCCAAAGATGTCCAAAATATAGAAGGAGGAGGAGATTGGATTTATACCCCACCCTTTGCTACCTGAAGGAGTCTCAGAGCGGCTTTCCTCTTCCCTCCCCACAACAGACACCCTGTGTGGTAGGTGGGGCTGAGAGAGCTCTCTTGAGAACTGCCCTTGCAAGAACAGCTCTGAAAGAACTTATGACCAGTGTTCCCTCTAAAGTAAGTCAGTGTGAGCTAGCGCAGTTTTTCAACCTCTGGCTCACACATTTTTGTTTTCACTCAGGAAGGATGGCTCCAGAGCAAACTAATTTATGCAGTAGCCAAATTGCTTGCTCACAAATGCCAGTAGCTCACAAAGTAGAATTTTTGTTCACAAGACTCCACAGCTTAGAGGGAGCATTGCTTATGGCTTAACCCAGGATTTAAGGTGCCACCCATTCTGGATGTGATTGCATGCCCCTTGAAGGAATGGTTTCATAGTTTGGGGGTACTCATGGACCCAAGCCTATTGCTGGATAAGCAGGTAGCAGTTGTGACCAGTTTGGTGTAGTGGTTAAGTACACGGACTCAGGTTTGATTCCCCACTCCTCCACTTGCAGCTGCTGTATGACCATGAGCAAGCCATAGCAGTTCTTGAAAGAGCTCTCTCAGCCCCACCTCACAGCATGGTGTCTGTTGTGGAGAGGGGAAGGGAGTTTGTAAGCTGCTCTGAAACTCCGAATGAAGGGTGGGCTATAAGTCCAATCTCCTCCTCCTCCTCCTTCTTCTTCAAAACTTGAAAGGCTGCAGAAGTAAATCACTGATATGCCCCAAAGAACATGCCTGATTCTGTATTTTGTGCTGCATCTCTTTCATTATTCTTACAAATTACAAATATCATTTTTATATAAAAGGCTTTATGTTATTCATCTTTACAACAGCCTTCTGAGAGAAGGCTTTAATGTTCCATTTTACAGATATGGATGCTTAGAGATACTAATATACCAAACAGTACCCTGCTCACATGTTGGACACTGGAATACAAATCTATTAAGTCATGCTGCTATACCAATGAGAGTTGCTACAAAGTTTCTGAGAAAAACATTTTTTGTGGGAGCACATTTATGTGCAGTTTCAGAATGCTGGGTTTACTTGTATGTCCCCCCCCCTGCAAATAAATATAATAGGGGGATCTGAGTACCAAGCACAATGCAAGGGGAAAGAGTTAACTCCTCGATCTCTGTGTCATTGTTTCAAACTGAATTGGAGCCCCAAGCTGCTGCAGCTTAATTTTTTTTTTAAAATTACAGGTCTCTGTGTCATCATATGTAGTTCTGCCCTAAAGCTAATCCAATCCAATTACTGTTCCTTCAATCAACAGGAGCACACACTAAAATAAAATAAACCAGGCAGGTGGTTTGTTCACTGTGCTATAACTGACACCAAATATTTGGCTATGTGTACAGTAACTTGGTTTTGAACATCTCTTAATAACCAGGAAGTTTTCTCATCTGAAGAATCAAAGCCAGCTCCAAGTAATGGGAGAATTAAGTTTGATCTTAAATCTAAAAACACAGGACAGTATAATACTACTTGATCAATAGGGTCCATTTAATTTGAATTGCAAGTACATAATATATCAGAGAATGGTGGCTCTAGCTGAACTAGTGGCAGTTCTCATGCCCAAACTCAGATCTTCCAGGAAGGATGAACCTGAAACATTATTCCCAAATATCTAAACTATTCAAATCGATCAATATTATGACCGGCAATTGACCATTTGTACTTTCTATTCCCTCATTTCTTACTAAAAAGGAGAACTTTAGGTTTTGAGTAATTAATAACCAGGCCTTCTTTGGAGCAGTAAACAGAGAAGAAATGTAATAGTCTATGCATTTCTGCTACCGATCTTGCAAGCAATGCTGTATCATTGACATTTAATAGTGCTGGCTGTGACGAATTGACCTCCAAAACCAGGATGCTTAGTGCATCAAAAGCAGTGAACTGGAAGATCAGGGGTTAATGCCTCATTGTAAAGCATGGTTTGATTGACAGGCTGTATGCACCCCCTGCTCTCTGACTAGTCAGCACCAGTTGAGGCGAGCTTCCTAAAGTCTTGTCAGTGGGAGTCAGTTGTAATTTGGACTTTGGCTTGGCAGTTGCCATGTGTGTTTGTCTGAGGGAAACAGACAAGTCACTTGGGAAGTGAAGGGGCACAGCTCCTTGCCCTTACTGTGTACCAGCACATTTGAGGAAAAGTTCAAAAATCAGAACTTAGAGTCTAAGTGTCAGCCCTAGCTGAATTCCATTTATTCACAGTCTCCAGAACTGGGCGTTAGGTTTGACAGGCTGGACAGTAGATTGAAAATTGCCAGTCTAGCCAAACAGAAAAGGATTATTGCTTCTAGAAAGAGGAGGATATTTCTTACCCAGTTATTCAGAGGGTTCAGCTCAGAAAGTACCCCTGGTTTGTGTGAAAAGAGAAACCATCTTAGACTCCTCAAGACTAAAAAAGGGAAAGTTATAATCCCTCAAGGGAAGTATTCAAATACAGGAGGAAAGTACTAACTTCCAGGAAACTAAGATAGTTTCATGAAACTTTTTAAAGACACGTTGTTGCTGAAAGAAATCTCCAAGACAAACAAACCTCTCACCGTCAAGAACTGAGTCTCTAAGAATATATGCTTCAATTATGCTCTGTTATCTGTTCAAAATATTCTATTTGTATAATCAACAACAGCTAACTTCTTGTCCTCTGCCCTATTCCTGACCCAACTGTGCCTGTTCAGTAAAATCAACCTTTTTGTTTGAACTTTACTTTGTGTCAAGTGCCATTTCTAGAAGGATTTATAAGGGGGCTCCTACTTAGTTATAATAATCTCCTGCCTGAGCAAAAGCCAAATAACTTCTTTAACACAGGGTGGGACACACAGAAAGTTATAACTCTGTAATTCCAATATGCTACTAAGAGGTTGCTCTGCTCAGAGTGGGGAACAGTGTTTTTATGAGAAAATCTGCCTCACAGAGAAGAAGAAGCAGGGGTCCATCATACTGGCAACTTAAGGGAGGCTAAGTATGGGGAATGGAAATCATTACGGGACTAGAGGGAGCAAAAATCATTAATATAAATAATAGGATGCAACCTTGCTTCACACCCTTATTCAATATAATTTGACTTGACAGTTGACTAGAGGGGCCACACCTCACTTGAGCAGAAGGAGAATCACAAAGTTGTCTGATCAAAATAACAATCTTCTGTCCATAGAAGTATGCCTCAACTTATCCCAGAGCCTCTTTCTAGATATTGAGTCAACAGCAGCCTTGGGGTCCATGAAAACAATCACCAGCATACCCTCTTTAAAGATAGTATATTTGTCTATCCAAAACTGTAAACTGCAACAATGGTCAACAGTGCTAGCATCCTTCTGGAACCTGGCCTGGAACCCAGAAGTTCTTCTTCTAACCAGGCTGATAACTTTTTATGCAAATGAAAGAATACAGCTTCTCACTATGGCTAAAAAACTAAGAAGACAGTATTTGCAGATCTGAAGGATCACCCTTTAAATAGATTGGCACAATTATTGCATGGTGCCATATCCTGATCTAGGCATTATCCCAGTCTCATAGATCCAGGTAAAAATAGGTGCCAGAATTTCTGCCCACCAACTCTGCTGTAAAGCATTGTGGCCTCATCTGCCTGTTAAAGACAATTTAGTGGGGCTTTAAGGAAAAAAGAAATGTCCTTAACTCTCAGAGCATGTGATCGATGCAAGACTCACTGTTATGGATTTGGGTGGTTTTCCATGTTGGTCTTAAGCAGCAGAACAAAGTTTGAATCCAGTGGCACCTTTTAAATCAAAATTTTTTTATTTGAGGTATGAGCTTAACTTTGTTTCACTGTTATGGAGTTTGCATTGGATCAGATCCTCCTTGCAAGGTCTGTATTTGGAGTTACACAGAACTTGAACTCAGTTTAGCTATCTCCTGTGTGATATACTACCTTTGAACACGCTTCATGATGCTGATCTATCTTAAATTTTCTATGCTATTTTTTCAGTAATGGATGACATGAGCAGGGCCATCAGTTAGGAGTGATAATATATCTATATTTTTTAACTGGGGGTCTGAGCCAAGAATAATTGATGTACCAATTATGAGATTCTGCAGCACTAAGCTTTTATTGCAGAGATACCTGTTCTATTTATAAAGTACTGATTCCAGAGACACGTTGCAGTGAAATCAGCTCATAAGTTTATTGATGGTACAATTCCAGGCTACTGAACAGGGCTTGGGGGTCTGCTTAAATATACGTCTAAACCACACTTCCGGCCTTGCCCAAACTCCCTGATAGGATTACCCTGATAAGATTACGCCCAAACTCCCTGATGGGATTAATCATGAGTTACCTTAAACCATAGGTCCCTTGGTGGAACCTGGGTGGCCGCTTGGTCTAATTTACAATCCGGGCGGGCTATAGTCTCCCAAAGCGAAGCTCCGGTAGCCAGCTCGGCCATGTGCGTTTCTCTGACTGCGTGCACGGTTGCCATTAGGGCATAACACTATTGCAACTATTCTATTGCAACTATTTCAGTACAACTTTTGATAGGGTCTCCCATGATGTTCTGATGAGTAAACTAGAGGACTGTGGACTGGATCTAGGATACTTAGGTGGATAGCGACCTGGTTGGAGAATTGTACTCAAAGAGTAGTTGTCAATGGAATTTAATCTGAATGGAGGTAGGTGTCCAGTGGGATGCTGCAGGGCTCGGTTCTGGGCACAGTACTTTCCAATATTTTTACAAATGATCTGGATGAGGGTGTGGAGGGGGCAACTCATAATTTGCAGATGTCACTAAATTTGGAGGAGCAGCAAACACACCAGAAGACAGAGATAATTCAACAAAATCTGAACACACTGGAAAAGTGGGCGGATGTGAACAAGATGCAATTTAACAAGGATGCCAAGTTCTACATCTGGGTAACAAAAATGAGGACCACACATACTGGATGGGGGATGCACTTCTGAGTAGCACTGAGTGTGTGAACAAGATCTTGGAGTAAGGGTGGACTGAAAGTTAAATATGAGCAGCCAGTGTGATGCAGTGAATTTGGGTTGTACCAACAGAGGCATAACATCCAAATTGCAAGATGTCATAGTCCCACTGTACACTGCATTGGTCAGGCAGCACCTGGAGTATTGTGTGCAGTTCTGGAGGCCTCACTTCAAAAAGGATGTGGGCAGAATGGAGCAGGTGCGGAGGAGAGCAACGAGGATGATCAAGGGTCTGGAGACCAAGCCCTACAAGAAAAGGCTGAGGGACTTGGGCATGTTCAGTGTGGAGAAGAGTGGGTTGAGGGGGGCATTATTGCTCTCTTTAAGTATTTGAAGGGCGGTCACTTAGAGGAGAGCAGGGTGCTGTTCCTGTTGGCAGCAGAGGATAGGACTCGCAATCATAGATTTAAATTAAGGTAGGAAAGTACCAGCGGGATATTAGGAAAAACTTTCCAACAGTCAGAGTTGTTCAACAGTGGAATAAGCTGCCTAGGGAGGTGGTGAACTCCCCCTCACTGGCAGTCTTTAAGCCATTGTTGGCAAACGTCAGGGATGCTCTAGGCTGATCCTGCATTGAGCAAGGAGTTGGACTAGATGGCCTGCATGGCCCCTTCCAACTCTGTGATTCTATGATTCTATCACATATTAGAACAAAACTAGTGGGAGACCTGCAGGACTTACAGGGAGCATCTCATTTTCCCCTTCCCTGGCAACCCCCATAGTCTTCCTTTTACCTGATTGCTTTTCTCCTTCCCACTCACCAGCCAATCTACCTTCATATGCCCCCCTTCATCTTCATTTTTCCCTAGTTCCCTTGTCCTGGCAGCCTCGACCCAGGAAAATTATGGCACAGTTGTCAGGGATGGGCATTGGGCCCAGTTGCATGGTAGGGAACCCACATGGACTTACAGAGAGCACCTCACTTTCCCCTGTGTCCCCTCCCCACATAATTTCCTCTTTCCTTTCTTCTGCTAACCCTCATATTCTCACCTTTTCATGCTTCTTTCTCTCCTTTCCACCCACTAACCAACCTGGCTTTTATCTGTTCCCCATCTTTGGCTATATTGATATTTACTCATTTATACCCTGCCTTTCTCCACAATGAGGACCCAAAGTAGTTTATATTGTTCTCCTCTTCTCCATTTTATGTTCACAACCCATGATGTAGTGTGTGTGTGTCTTGCTCCAGGGCATGCATTGAGCATCATGTAGGGCTGCCAACCTCCAGGTGGGGCTTGGAGATCTCCTGGGATTGTAACTGATATGTTAAAAAAAGGCAAGTTCCCATGCAGAAAATTGCTTCTTTGGACTGAGGACTCTGTGGTATTATACCCACTGAGATCCCACCCTCCTTAAACTCCAATCTCCACAGGCCCCACTGGCCAAAAAAAATTCCAGAAATTTCACAACCCAGTGGTGGCAATACTAGCATAATGGCAGAATGAGGATTCAAACCTAGGTCCCCCAGGTCCTAGTGTGATAGTCTAACCACTACACAACACTAGTTTTCACGGCGGTGGCTGGTTGCTGTTGAATAGTAGTGAACAGCCAAGCCTGGCTGTGTCATGCAAGTTGCATGGTAATGAGTTGCTTGGTGGTTGCTGCAAGAGTGGTCCCAAGAAGTCCACCTTCAAAGGCCAAAGCAAAACCAGAAAGGGCCCTTCCCCCTCCCCCTGCCTTCTACTGGCAGAAACTAAGTCTTGAAGGTTAACACTACTGTTTCAGTTGCCTAGCAATCGCCACTGAAGGCATTCAATTCTTAAAGCAACAAGTGCTGCTTCTATAATTTTAGAGGGGTTTAACCTCATTTTTTTTAAATTCCAGACTTTTCTGCATATTTGGGAGGTTTTTTGGGGTTCATACAAAGAGCTGACTTGTCTCTTCATAGCTCCAGTCTCTGGATTTAAGTATATACTTCTTTGGCCTTGTTGAGAATTAGGTGTATTGATTGTTCATTCCCAATTATCAGTGGGTCATTTCCCCCTTAAAACTTGAGTAATATGTTAGCTGATTTGGTAGGATATTAAATCAGCTAAGAAACCAAAAGTACCTAAAATAAATCTGACCAAACTCAACCTGATTTTCTCTTTAAAGTAGACTCCTGCAGCTGTAACAGATATATCACTGTTCTCTTCTCTTGTGAACAGGTTTGTTGATTCTGTGAACCTGGGCAGACCATGAGAGGGAGGGCAGGAAGGGTTGCCTCAGTGCTAAGTTCTTGTGGCCCTTTCTTTCCTCGTATTTTCTTTCCAAAGCAGGCAAAACAAGCAAACAAAAAACGAGGAAAGACCATAATTGAATAATACTTGATACAAAAAGGGACCATTCTGAAGATTCACTTGGAACAATGGGGGATAATCCACAATGATACCAATTTGCTGATATCTTTGTATCACATACTCTGCTGAAAGATCACATTAAATTGCTATTGGTCTCTCCCATAGTGCAGTACATGCAGCTTCTGTGCAACCATTCCATAAAATGGGGCCATTGAGAAGCTCCTTAATACAAGCTACTTGTACTTAGTGATTAATAAAGTGATTCAGTCATTATTGCATCATTGGTCTCTCATGGCATTCAAAGAGCTCAGCATGGCATGTACTGGGATTATCCCATTTCATCTGCCCAACCACCATATGAAGTAGATTAGAATGAAAGAGATTCAAAATAGGCCAAAGTTTCCTCAAGGTCTCCCTATAGACTTACAATGTCACCTTGTAGGATCTCTTTTAAGATCTGTGTGTAAATTTAATGTATCCATTTTTCATTCTGAAAAGTTGCCATGAAGTAAATTCATTATGCACCTAAAGTATTGATCTTAACACTGTAAGGGCCAAATAAAGATCTAACTGATTTTTGTTGTGAGTAAAATTTCAGGAAAAGCTTGATGACTTTGCCTTGAAAAAGCTAGGAAAATTTGATTTTGTTTTAGTAATACATAAAATGGAAACAGAATTTTTCTAAATAAATGTGAAGTTACAATTCTTTTTCTCCGTTTTACTTTGCTTTCATCTGTCAAATACCAAAGCTCTCATTTAATTTTGTTTTATAGATGCATTAAGAAATCTGCTTAATCTGTGTAAAGAAGAACCAGAATTGCAAGATAACACTGCATGACCACTGTACATTGTTTTACAATTCTGATTTTCTCATGGTTTAAAACCTTCTCCAGTTGGATATATGTGATCTGTAGGAACTTGTGACCCCTTTGGATATAGTAATAGCTTTTTAGCCTAAGTGCAAGTCTCTTTTCAGCTCCCACAATGGTGATATAACCAGTATTTCAACCAGAAAGCAGAATTTTACCAGCAGAACATCCTTCTCCTCTGTCCACACCATTTTACAAGGATGCTCTGGGAGAAAGGGAGTTTTGTGAGTAGTAAAAAGAAAAGAAATTAGTAAAAAGTAGTAGTAAAAAGAAAAAAGAAAAAGAAATTCTAGTATGAAGAGGCGTGGGCTGCACAGCAGTAAACTGAGATTACCATTTAGAATAAGTGGATATTTCAGACTTCATGTGATGGTTCTTCAGGAGTATTTGTCACTGTTCTATTATGTGGACATATGTTGCTCCATAGATAGCTACTGTGGGATAGTGGTGTCAGACTGAGATCCAAGAGACAGGGGCTCACTTCAAAACCCCTCAGCTCTACGAAGCTTGCTGGGTGACTTTGGGTCTGTCATGTTCTCTTAGCCTAATGTGCCACATACAGTTGCTGTGAGGAGAAAAAGAGAAGTAGAGAGCCGTATAAATCACCCCAAGCAACTTGGAGGAAGAGCGGGATTAAAAATGCACTAGAGAGATGCCTAGTGAAACAGTGACAGCAGGATCATGCCTTCTTTATTAGGCACTTTCTTCCTCTTTGGTTTGATATCCTGAGATTATATACCTGCTGCTCAAGGCTTGTGTGGCTTTGGGTGCACCCACATTTACTGGTTCACTATTAAAATACAAAAAATGTGAAAGAATAGCAATGACATTGTGCCTGTTCTCAGGAGAGCCGAGAGTGGAACTGTGCCAAACTGAGCAGTTTGTTGCTTTTTCCTCTGGTACCTGTTTAGAGAAAAAGAAGTGGGGTCCCTCTGAGATCTGTATCAGGGCTATTTAATTTATTTATAAATGGTCTGGAGTCAGAAGAGGCAGTGAGTTGCCAAGTCTGTAGATGACACCCAGTTATTTAGGATGGTAACAACCAAAAACTATTGTGTAGAGCTCTGAGAGGCTCTTTTGATACCAAATCGTATAGATGTCCATAACGGAACCCCCACATTTCAGTAAAATTGAGATGGTTTTTTTTCCCCAGCCGGTTTTTTTTAGCCGGAAGGCATTTCCCAGCAGAATTATAGGGAAGCAGCCTGTATAAGTCCAAATTCCTTCCTGCCTAAAAGCACTTTATACCATAACAAAAACCCTAGACTAAATAGTTCTACATGGGAGTTAATTAGTCCCTTCCCCACTCAAAAATGCAAGTGAAGTTTCAGTGACTAGCTCTGATAACACAGCTGTAAGGCATGCAAGGATCCAGCTGGCAATTAATCCTATCTTAAGCCTACAGTTTCCCCAGGATACATCCATCAGTGTTCACACCTGGTTCTTTGTCCATCCTCTAGACCAGCCACTGGCCAGTTTAGTCCAGTCATTCACCCCCAGTCTTTGTAAGAGCCAGTTTGGTGTAGTGGTTAAGAGTGCAGAATCTAATCTGGGAGAACCAGGTTTGATTCCCCACTCCTCCACATACAGCTGTTGGTGTGACCTTGGATCAGTCACAACTCCTTTCAGAGGTGTTCTCTCAAGAGCAGTCCTTGAGAGAGCTCTCTCAGGCCACCTACCTTACAGCATGTCTGTTGTGGGGAGGGAAAAGAAAAGGAGACTGTAAACTGCTCTGAGACTCCGAGTGAAGGGCAGGATATAAATCCAATCTCCTCCTCCTCCTCCTCCTCCTCCTCCTCCTCTTGGTTGTTATCATCTTCTCACTTTTGCAGCTATATTTTTACCATCTGGCAGTTAGAATAAAATTGGCCAGTAATATTCAAACTTTTGGCTTCAAACCAATCCCAGGTTTGGAGCCCAGTTACTATTCACCTTCCAACATTTTTGCAGTATAAATATCGTTCCCCCCCCCCCCCCCCAACCCCAGAACTTTGCAGCAGCAGCCATTCCCCTGAGCCTCCTCACTACTGTGCTGTGTAGCTTGAACACAGGACTCTTGGACATCTTCATTCTCCTTCTACTCATGACCCTCTCACCACTTCAGACAGGCTTGCATATTTTCATTTGGTCACCTTTATTGTGTGCTTTTATTGCTCAGGTGTTAGGCTGTTAAGAGGTGAGATTTGCTCTCTCTGTGTGTGTGCACATGTGTATGCACACACATGCATGTGAACCTGCAGTTCTCTGAATGCCCCCTGCTTTTCTTGATCTATGCTTTCTAAATAAAAATTTAGTTTTGAATGCATTTTCTGCCTGCTTTACTTCTAAGAACCTCCTCATTCCCATAGTCAGTTGCTACTACTAAAATTCTGGACTTTGGCATAGATAGTCAGAAGAGTTTTCGGCTAAACATTAGGCTAAACTTCCTGACAGTTGGAGTGGTTCCTCAGTGGAACAGGCTTCTTCGGGAGGTGGTGGGCTCTCCTTCTTTGGAGGTATTCAGAGGCTAGATGGCTATCTGACAGCAATGCGGATTCTGTGAACTTAAGCAGACTGTGAGAGGGAGGGCAGGAAGTGTTGTCTTAGTGCTTAGTTCTTGTGGCCCTTTCTTACACACCCAGGGAAATACAATTTTTCTCCAAGCCAGTTTGGCCAGAGATCATCTTCTGGGCATGGAACAGTGGTCACTGTGGGGGGAGGTATTTGTGAATTTCCTGCATTGTGCAGGGGGTTGGACTAGATGACCCTGGAGATCCCTTCCAACTCTATGATTCTTTAGACAGTGGTCCCTAATTTAATTTTACCTGATACAAGTGTGTGTGTTCTTAACAAGCCAGGAAAATGGTCCAAGTGTCAAAGGGTGTGTGTGTCATACACTTGTAGGCTATTTGAATAACACTTGGAAAATTGGGCAATGATGTAACAAATGAGTAAGTACAAAATGTAAGTAAGTATAAAATGATGCATGTTAGGACAACAAGCTCTAACTTTACTTTGACACTGTTTCTATGAATCTAATTCATTTTAAAGTCACCTATGCTTATGGCCATCACTACCTCCACTGGCAGTGAACATAGAAGTCACTTCTTTATAGCTTTGTATGGTTTTGTATATTTCTGCATGTATTTTTGTGCATAATGCATACATAATAGGAGCATACTCAAGTATTCAGCATTGCATGAATAGGTAAACTTTAATCAATTCTTTGACTTCTGCAGTACTTAACTACTTGTGCCAATCAAGAGCATAAATGCAAGACAGAAATATATATTTTTTCTCTAGAAGAAATACATGAAAATGGAATGGTGACATGAATCACGAAATGCCCCTGCAATCAAATTCAAGACATTATAAAGCATTTCAATTCCTCCCTCCCTCCCCAGCATTGTTACTGCTTTTCTTTCTTGGCTATTTATATAGTTAATTATTTTAAATACTAAATTGAAAGCAACAGAGGGCAGTTGCAGCCCAGCTGAATTTATTGTCTTTAATGAGACTATTGTTCAGTTCAAACATTAATCCATAGTGACACGCCTTCTATTTTTAAGAGATACACAATTTTATCAGTGGAAAGATAGCTTTTATTTTGTTTCTGAGGAACAGTAATCTTGCTTTTAGTAGCAAGCTACAGACAGTTATCATGGTATCAATCATAGTCTCTAGTCAGATGTTTAAGACTGCAACAAGGAAAAAAAATTCTGTGTGCCCCCCTGTTTGGGGAGTCTCTCTCCATGGGTTTGACAGCATCTAGAAACCAGACAAGGCCATTTTATTTTGTTATGCTTCTGGTTGGTTGTTGATTGGCTTTAGCCCTGAGGATAACCTTGTGATTTATTTATGATTGTTTGTCCAGTTGCTCATGCTGATGTTTTGATGCAATGTTTTTAAGGCTTTTTGTTGTTATTTTAAATAGTTTTAAATTTTCTGCTCTTTATGTTACTAGCCATTGTTGTAGTTATTGTTCTTACTTTTTGTTGTTTTAATTAATTAATTCCATTTGATAGAATTGAATCCAGTGCACAGAATGATCACATATCTCTCTTTCTTCCCTTGCAGTTTTCTTAAACACCCCCCACCCCATCATCAAGAATAGGGAAGTGGTGAGAGAGGCTGCAGGAAGAAGTCTGGAGTCAGCAAAAATCTCCTCCCCTTGTGGGAGTTCACTTGCTCTGTTTGTAGAAGAGCTGCAGTGGCAGAGGGGTGATTTCTGCCCATTTTTTTCTTTAACTGCAACCTCCTGCACTACATCCCACTCCATTCCTGGGGGGTCCCTAGCTCTGAAAAGATCTGAGGGATGCATAGGGCGAAGAAGCAGGGGTGGAGATGGATTTGTTCCATGATTTTGTTCCCTTTTCGGTTTATTGGATCCAACCTCTTGTTCTGGTACTTGTTGCTGTAAGCTGCCTTGAACAAATCAGAAAAATGAGATAGAAACATTTTAAATAAATAATGGTGTTCTGAGGTGGCAGAAAAGTAACCTGCCTGAGTAAATGAAGGGCTGTTTCATATTGCGGGGGGGGGGGGGGGGGGCTCCTTTCCCACTGCAGAAGCAAGAGCAAAAAAAGTGGATGCACACAAGGGCTATGGTCACACGGCAATCTTATCCCAATTTGTTCTCACTATAGGTTTTATTGGGATTATTTTTGTTCAGGTTGGGATGACCACACATCCTTCCCTGAACTGCTTGCATTGTGGGATGAGGATCCAGGCACCATCCAAATAGCTGCACCGCCGCTTGGGTAGCACAGCTTGTTTTTTTAAAAAAAAACTGGCTTCGCGCATGCGCATATGCACACGGCTGAATCACTGCTCCCACTGGGATTCGCCATACTCCCTTGTTCTTGCAGGTCCCCCCCAAACAGTGAAAAAATTAACCAGTGATATACAACTGAATGCTGGAGTCTATATATGTGCTTGAATGTTTATATATTGAATTTATTCAGCGCAGGATTACTCATGTGCACAATGACAGAAGCTTGGGGGGGGGAAGCCATCGCGAGAAGGATGTTCAGAAGATGTAACTGCAATCATTGCGAAAGATGGCTGTCCAGATAGGTGAAATTGTGGATTCAAAGCGCAAATACCCGGGAAGTACTTGATTTTCCAGGTGTAGGAAAACTCACCAGGGAACTGGGAGGATTGCCCGAGTGAGCCCACTTTGGCACGGGAGACAGATGCAGGCATCTGATCAGCAATTTTAAATGCGAGAGGCAACAGCGGTGAAACCCGATCAAAATGACTGTGTGACTACAACCAAGGACAATGTCTGCACATCCAGTCCCTGTGCTATTGTTGCTGCCTCACCCTGCCTCTTTGCCTTTTGTCACATTGGTACAGAAATGCAGACAGGATGAGAATTTTGCTTCCCCCCACCCGCAGCTTGACAATTCCTCTGTCCCTCTTAATAGCTGAGCTGTGTGTTCACAACTGAGCCTTGGTTCAGATGTCACATAAAAAGTCCTTTAGAAGGAGGGGGGGAAGAAAAGCAGAGCTGAATTCCCATGATTTTGAAGGCAAAGCTTACCTCTGTTCCTTTCTGTGGATTGGTGTTCGGCAAAGTTTCCATTTTTCCTTGGACCCAGAACAAAGGGGTTATATTTTTGGCTTTGACTTAAAGGGGAAAGCTCCAGGATCTATACACACTATGCTCTGAGTAAGCATGACATCACGTGAAAGCATTAAACAAAAGACAGGGAGATAATGTAGAGCAAAACCTTTGTGCAAAAGGCACCAAGAGCATGTACTGTCTCATGTTCAATTACCCTTAATTTAGAAAAATATCTGAATACCAAATCAAAATCTATCCGGTGAATTTTTTTTTGTTTTAGTGATTTTGTGTATTAGTGTCACAAAGTCACTGTGAGACAGGAACCAAAGGACTTTTTGTAAGACTTTTTGACTGGGACAATTAAAGGAAGAATTTGGCTGTGTTTGTGTGTGTGGTGACCATACCATATAGAGTTTGCCTCTGTATCACAATCTGTTGATAAAGTAGGATATACTGTGCAAATAAGCTGGTACTACCAGAAGGCCAAACCCCCATCTACTTGCTTATTTTTACTTCTTAGGCTGTGAAGCCCCCAAACTAGCAATTATTCCCAGGTCCATAGCAAGCTCCTGATAGTCAGCAAATATATGCTAGGCTAGATGCATAATGGTCTAACTCACAGGTTAAAAATGATCATGGTCTCTCTCTCTCTCTTTCTCTCTCTCTCTCTCTCTCACACACACACACAACAAGCACTATATTTCTAATGGGGAAATAAAAGAGTAATTCAATATTAAAAAATCCCTGGTTTTATTCATATAGAAAGCACATACAGCAATGAATGGGGGAGGAGAAGAGAGATGCAAAAGAGGTGAACATACAAATCATCTTAAAAGTAAAAGTGAGACAGTTCCCAGGTGATTATTAGTACACCAGTCTTATGAGAATGTTGACTCTGCTGTACCTCCTCTAGATTAAAGAAGGGAAAACCACACTGTATTTCTGAACGACATTAATGTTTCTTTCCGAAATTATTCCAAACAAGGGAGGAGTAGGTCTCAAAGTTTTTTTTAAAAAAATATGCTTTGTCTTTGTCTTTTACTCCAGATACTGCCCATGTAGACAGCTGTGTTCATTCAAGCCATGGTTTCTTTCCTCAGCATCCGCCTCTGATGACAGGTAAGGATACTTGTGAATGATGACCGCCCTTTAGTTCTTGAACTTTTTTTAAATTTCTTCTGGTGTTTGAGGGAAATTCCAAGTTCCTCCATTATGGCATTGAAAGAAAGACACTGGTAGAAAACAAGAAAAAAGGCTTGAGGATTTTTACATTTGAAAAAGAATATTTTGTATTTTGTTCAATTTACACCCAATTTTTACACTGAATAATTCATATTATAGGCTTAGACTCCCTGCATGACATATTAAATTTGTTGGCAGCTGTGCGGTTGGTCATCACAGATCTCTCCTGGGAAAAGTGAATGGTTTATTAAGGTATGGAATCTGGGAAGACTAAATTTACAGTTCTTGAGACTAAAATTTATAAGAAAGTTGAATGAGTTCATCTACTATGATGCAGTATATAGAAAATAAACATGATTGTTTGCTGTAGTGTTGGAAAATGATAATATAATTGTAGGATTGTGATAGTATTTTTCTTTGTAGTATTTATAGTTAAGCTATGCATTGCATTATGATAGTTTCGAAATAAAAAAAAGAATCCTTGTACAACACTGTAACATTTTGAGAAAATGAATTCTCTGAAGTCCATCATGCTTTCTCAGCAACTGAAAAACGATGAAGTTTGTCTTCATCTCTAACCAGGATGATTTTGCTTCTGGAGAGAGAAAGTCCTGATTAAATAAAGGTGAGATCAAAATTTTGTGTCACATTTTTTAAAATACTGGATAGATATCTATCACTTTACTCTTCCCCCCAGCAGCCACAAGACCACTGAAAAGTTGTTGTCTGCGATCAGAGGAACATCATGGACAAAATACCATGAAGCATCAGAGGATGACGTAAGGATAAGGGAACTAGGCAAAGTTGGTTCTCCTTAGTCTTCTAAAGTCAGTTCTCCTTACTTTTCTAAATTATTAAATTTGCAGATGATACTAAATTGGCTTAGCCACCCCTGGGAAAACGGAGCGCCTGCCGCCATGCCTCCCCGGGTCCTTCCGAGGCCCTGGCGGTCGCTGCTGGAGAGGAAGAGGGAAGGGGTGGCGGGGGGGGAGAGGCACCGGCAGCAGCAGCTGGCGGGCCTTGGAAGGGCCCGGGGGTGGGGCGGTTTCCCGGAGGGGGGGGAGAACATCATCCCAGCGAGCCCCCGCCCCCCCGGGATTTCCAAAACTCTATGCCCCTGGGAGGGGTAGTAAATATGGTAGAAGACAGAGTCAGGATACTAGATGATCTTGACAGGCTGGAAAACTGGGCTAAAACAAATAAAATGAATTTCAATGGGAATAAATGTAAAGTTCTGTATTTAGGTAGGAAAAATCAAATGCATAATTATAGGATGGGGGAGACCTATTTTGGCAGTACTATGTGCAAAAAGGATCTAGGGGACTTAGTAAACCATACACTGAACATGAGTCAGCAGTGTGATTTGGTAGCTAAAAAGCTAAAAAAAAAATCCAATTTTGGGCTGCATCAACAGAAGTATCTGCTCTGGTTAGACCTCACCTAGGGTATTTCCCTCTTAAACTGTGGTGCCCAAATCTGTTTTGGGCACCACAGTTTAAGAAGGATATAGACAAGCTGGAACATGTCCAGAGGAGGGCAACAAAGATGGTGAGGGGTCTGGAGACCAAGTCCTATGAGGAAAGGTTGAAGGGGCTGGGCATGTTTAGCCTGGAAAGGAGATGACTGAGAGATGATACGATAACCATCTTCAAGTATTTGAAAGGCTGTCATATAGAGGATGCGGCAGAGTTGTTTTCTGTTGCCCCAGAAGGTCGAACCAGAACCAATGGGTTGAAATTAAATCAGAAGAATTTTTGGCTAAACATTAGGAAGAGCTTCTTGACAGAGTGGTTCCTCAGTGGAACAGGCTTCCTTGGGAAGTGGTGGGTGCGCCTTCTTTGGAGATTTTCAAACAGAGGCTAGATGACCATCTGACAGTAATGCTGATTCTGTGAATTTAGGCAGATTATTAGAGGGAGGGCAGGAAGGGTTGCATCAGCACTTAGTTCTTGTGGCACTTTCTTACACACCCAGGGAAATGCTGATCACCACTTTGAGTCAGGATGCAATTTTTCTCTAGGCCAGTTTGGCTGGAGATCCTGGAGGTTCTTTGTCATCTGGACATGGAACAGCATTCACTGGGGGTATGGGGGAAGGTATTTGTGAATTTCCTGCATTGTGCAGGGGGTTGGACTAGATGACCCTGGAGGTCCCTTCCAACTCTATGATTTTACTGGAGGTGTTTTTATTACCCCAATGGTTACCCGATTCTCTCTCCTCATTGCAGCTCCTCATGGCCCTGGCATTTTGTCCACAGTCCTCAGAAGTCCCCCATAGTCCTCAGAAGTCTTAGGGGATTGTTGGGGGGGGAAGAGGAGATGGGAAACATCCACTGTCATGAGCCCCTTCCACACATGTTCTTGGGAGCCAACCACACTTTTAATGGATGCCCAACAGAAAACACCAGCACCAAGTCAAAGTAATATCTCATTAGACTTTAAAGGCTTGAGTAATCAGAAAATGAAATAACAAAAACAATTTCTAACTTGTGTTTATTTGAGTGTGCTTATGTATCCTTCCCATATACTAAGATCCAGCAAAGACTATTTTGTTGATGGTTCCACATAACATCAGGCTATTAGCTGCTTTTGAGAGGTTTTTTTCCCATCATAGCCCCAGCGTACTAAGCCAGCCGCTTCATGAACTTCACAGAACCTAGGATTTCACAGAACCTGGGATTTGAAAGTTTTCAAAAAGGCTTCAAAGACTTTTCTGATTACTCAAACCTTTAAAGTCTAATGAAATATGACGTTGGTGCTGGTGTTAATTTACAGTTATGATGTTGCAGAATAGTTAATTTTAAAATGTATTCATAGGCTTGTTTTTATTTGTAACTCATCCTGAGAACCCCTGTTGAGAAGCAAGTCATCACTTTTCTCAATAAATAAAACTAAATAAATGTCACAGAAAATAGAGATTAGGAAGCAAGGCAGGTTTTTAAAGACTGTTTTGAACTTTTCAGATCCAATCACAACTTCAATGCCAGAATTTTTAAAAATAAATTTTAAGATAAACCTGTTTCTGTGAGTTGTGTGTTTTGGTCAGATGACCATAGCAAGGCATCATAAGAAATCAAATTAGTTGCAATAAACATTTGTGAGTACCAAAATTATAAAATCAGGTCCTCTATTACTTAGCATTTACCATTTTTCACTCAAGACAAAAATTTCTATAAATTATTCTATTGTAGCCAAAATAATAAATTTAAAGAAATCAAATGGGTTTCAGTGGCCATAATTTAACAAGGCAATTTAGATATGCAATAAGACTTGTACTCAGCCAGGGAGAATGTAGTTCCCCCATCTTTAAAAAAACATTGTGTTGTGAAAATTAATGTGAACATTACAGGCAATGGCAGATTTTATTAACACATATAACATAAACTTTTATCCACTGTAATCCACAGAATATGATCTGTATGTCAGAAAAGGCAATTTGCCCAGGTATCAGCTGTGTAGCTTGTGCAAGAATCTAAGAAAAGGGAAGACTAGTTTGAGTGGTGTGGTCCTACCCCCATCACTCCTCTGAGTAAGTCTGAAGCCTTCCTCCAGCATAAGAAACCTTCCTCCATTTTAACTAGCTCTTCTGTTAGAGAAATAGCCACTTAAGGAGGTTCCTTGGAGGCTGGCTGAATTGACACCACACCAGAATATGAGGAAGGCCAATGGTAGAGTGTTCCATTTAAATGACAGATTTTTTTAAGACTAAGGTTGGCTTTCTGATCACTAGTGTTTTTCATTTAAGTCAATGAGACTTACTCCCAAAGTAAAAGCAGTGAAAACTGGATCAGCCCAAATTTGCAGTAGAATAAGCTGTCTAAATGGGGTTCTAAAGTCTTTGCCAATACAGCCCATGAATTGGATTTTAGCTTTTGAAGAAGGTCTCCATACGTGGAGCTCTGGGTGTGCACGTAGTAGTCCCCTCTTCCATCTAGCTCACTTCATTGCATATAGCTGGGTCCAGCTGGAAGGCCCATATTGCAACCTCACATGATGCTGCGGCTTTGCTGAATCAAAGGAAGCATGGGTCTGTTGGGAACAGGATGTCTCCTGCTTGAATTTCGATGCAGATGAAGGGCAGTATTAGGGCTACCAACTCTGGTGAAGGAAATTCCGGTAGATCTGTGGACAGTGCCTAAGGAGGGTGGAGTTTGGGGAGTGATGTTAGGCAACCAGAACTGCCCTCCAAAGCTGCCATTTTCCCCAAGGGAACTGATCTTTCCAGTCCGGAGATCACTTATCATTCCAGGAGAACTCCGGGCTTCACCTAGCAGTGGCACCTAAGCTGGCAATCCTAGGCAGGATACAAAAATATCTTAATTTGAAGCTAAATTGATTTTTTTTGGAAGCTACATTACACACATAAACCTTTCCATAACTAACAGATGCTTGCACAAATATGATGAAGTTGGGGCAGAACAGAGGACTGGGCTGTATATAACTGCATTCTGTTTAACTGATTTACTCTGTTACTGTGCTAGAATAATGTAGAACAGGATTCATTCCTAGTTCATACAGTCTAGCTTAATTATCTCCTGATACATAAATTGTACAATTTATTTGGGAGCACCATCTGATGAATGTCAATTAGACAGACACAATGTTTTCCAAATCCTGACTTAATGAGTACAGTCCTGTCAGCTAGAAACAGCACTGTCTGTCTCCGTTGGGTGTTTGCAGGAAGATAACAGGGTCCTGAAGGCTTTCGCTTTGAAAGAAGGAAATGTAGAGATGTGTAGCTCAGGTTAAAAATTAAAACTGAAAACCCTCTGTATTCTGAAGGAAAAACAAGGTTTTAATTAGTTCTGCTAGGATATGGAAGTAAAATGAAATCTGAAAATGCTGAATTATAGAAAAACTACAGCAAGCAGTTGACGGCCCCAGTGCAAACACAGATGCATGCAACATGTTGCGACATGTGACCAGTGGTCCAGGTCTGCCTATCTTGCAACACGGTTGAGAATGGGCATCCCTTACTGGATTGGGATGATAGTGTATCATCACTAAAAGAGGTCTGAATATTTCTTATTCTACAAAACAAATATATTCAGGCATTAATTACAGGAGTTAATTATATGGCAAAATGGCCTTTTTTGAGGACTTTCAGTTCTTTGGCATCACCCAAAAGTTTCAGCTTTTGTAGGCAGTGGAATGTAATCAAAGGGATATTCTTTAGGTACTTGTACATGGACATGCTCAGTGGGATTCTGATTTTTTTTTAAAACCAGAGACCCCTAACACCCATCTGCTTCTGAAAGTCCTCTGAGGTTTTCAGAGATTTTAGATGAGGTGTAGGAACAGCTGTACAACAAAATGAGTCCAAATCTTCCTTGGGGATGTGGGTCTTTGGATTCCAGCCTGATTATATATTCCCTGTTGAAAAGCTTTGCTGTTAGCCAGACACACCTTTGCTTTACTGTAACTATACAGTGTGAATTGAGGGTTGTGTTCGAATCCCTCGCTCCTCACGAATTAATTTGCCACAGTCTAACTCCGTAGATAAAGTAGTTCCAGAAGTGGAGTTGGATGGATGAGTTTGCTTGCATTGCAGTCCATAAAAGAAACAAAAGGCCTTGCCGCATGCAGAAAGGAAAATGAAGATAAATGTGATTAACAAAAAATTAAAATGAGAATGATATCAAACATATAGAACATAATTACAAAAAATGAAAATTGTAATGCAACTCTGAGCTGAATTTTGAAGAATATGCATATTTGTACTTTGAATCAGGATTGCAATGTTAATTTGTAGGGAGGTTTTCCTGTCTACATTTCTTTTAAATTTTTTATATAAAGCTGAAAAAATAAATTCCTAAGACAACACCCTTCTTTTTTCAAAATAGCTGACTAGAACAAGATTCTTGTAGAATTTACATTAAATTCACTCTTTAATAAAGCTTAGTCTAAGAAAGCCCATTATAAGCTACAATCACACACACTAAATAAACCACTTTCAATCCACGTTTAATGCACTATTGAATTGGATTTTGCCAGTTCACACAATAAAATCCAGTAGGAAACTTTATTGAAAGTGGATTATTTAGTGTGTGTGATCACAGCCAAAGTTTACTCAGGTTGCTTATAAAATTCTCCCTATCTGAATTTTGCCTCCAAACCATCTTTTCTAAATTACCTGATCTGTCC
This sequence comes from Lepidodactylus listeri, assembly GCA_029233225.1. Classification (NCBI taxonomy): domain Eukaryota; kingdom Metazoa; phylum Chordata; class Lepidosauria; order Squamata; family Gekkonidae; genus Lepidodactylus; species Lepidodactylus listeri. The sequence goes on along the minus strand of JARCFY010000001.1, from coordinate 106,192,510 downwards.
TTGTCTGTGGAGTGGCACTGATGCCTCAGTGATCTGCCACTCCTCTGGTTTTGGTTCCCAGACTCTGTTCAGACTGCTGCACATGCACAGTTTTGCTGTAATTCTCAGCTTGTCTTTTAAAGCACTGAATAGTTGATAATGCAAAAGAGCTGCTGACAGACAGGGATCCCCAACATGGTGCCAATGGTGCCAATGGTGCCTGCCAAGTGTTTTTAGAAAGTGTGTGGGGCCATTTGGGGCTTTTGCCCTGCAAGGCTTCTGATTGGCTCTTGGAGGTTTTTTTTTTTTTTTTAAATGTTGCTTTAGCAGCAGCTGTTACCACAGCGCAAGGATTTTCCATGTGACTGAAAGTAAGCTTTGGTAGCCATTTTAAGGGTGTGCCCACCACTCTGTATGAGAATTCCAAAGGTGTCTGCAGGTTCCAAAAGGTTGTGAACCTCTGGAGTAGATAGCACTGACCCTGGTAGACCAGTGGTCTGACTCAGTATAAGGCAGCTTAATTTAAGTCTGTATAGGAACAACAGATCACAGAACAAAAACTGAAGAATATCTTTTCATCCCTGCAATGTATCTATATTCTAATTCTGAGAGGGGTTTTTTCTGTGTGGATGCTTATATCTGCCAAAAGAGAGCTCAGTCTCCCCCCAACAGCTTTTCCTACATAGTCAGGCCCCTTCCTCGGTCTGTAGAAAAATCTGAAAAGTTAAAAAAAACTTCAGGGACCGTTGAATTCCCCCAAATACCTTTTGAAATGGCATCAGCCCCAGGCATCAACTGTGAGGAAATTAGAATGTTCGGGGGAGGGGGGGAGGTTCTAACTGTTTCTGTCAGTAAAAGGCAGGGTTTTTACAGGCAACAGTCTAGGGTTGCCAAGTACCCCCTCCCGGCCGCCAGCAGCAGATCCAGATCCAGGTTGGGAAACTCCTGGAGATTTGGGGGTGGAGCCTGGGGAGGACAGGGACCCCAGTGAGGTACAATGCCATAAACTCCACCCTCCAAAGCATCCGTTTTCTCCATGGAAAGTTATCTCTGTAGTCTGGAGATGAGCAGTAACTCCAGGGGATCCACAGGCAGCACCCTCTGTGTGACTTGATATCACCTAATTTGCATGACTTAATCAGGCCCGGCTGCTTTGCTACTGTTCATCAGCAGCCACCCTATGAAAGCCATTGTGATGTAACAGTTAGAGCTTCAGATTGGGATCTGCAAGACCCAGGTTCAGATTCCCATCTTGCGGTGGAAGCTGACTGGGAGATTTTGGATCAGTCATATACTTTCAGCCTAACCAACCTCACAGGGTTGTTGTGCAGACAAGGAGGAAATAATAATGTAAGCCGCTTTAGTCCCCACTGTGGAGAACTCCACTTGAATATTTCTATCTTTCGTATTTACAAATCAGTACCATGTCACATTTCTCATCTCAGATGCATAAAGATATGAATCATGCCAAGTTATAAACAGCACACAGTTATGAATTTGTTGGTCCTACTGAAAGGAATGGATCTTACAAATACTTTTATTGGTTGCAAGATGGCAGGCTATGGGCAGCACCCCACAAGCACTGCACCTTTGCAGCCTCCACTCATTTCACCAGGACTGGCACAAAAGCACAGTGAAAGGGACAGGGCTTGCACAGAAACAGTGCGCTGCAGATTGCCTTTACAGTTCAGTCCCATAGCAAAGAAGCCATTTCACAGTCATCTTGTCATCTTGTAATTTGCTAATTTTAAAATAATGGCACGTGAAAGACATAGTAGACACTGAAAAGCCAAAAAACAAGCAAACCACCTTTCACAAACTAGGTTCATTGGGCTTTCTAGGAACACTGTGTATTTCAAGAAGATTATCAATGGGGACTAGCAGCCTGATCTCATGCACAGCTGTCGCTAATGCAGGACAAGTAGAGCTGCAGTAGTTTCAGCAGCCTCCTGTGTGAAACAAAGAGCCCCAACTGTTGCTAACTAGCAGAATGAATACCCATGCTAAGATCCCTGGGGAGCAAAGACTACAACTGTTGCATCTTTTTTCCAATGTGATTTTAAAGCCACACCCAGTGCTCCTTATTTCTATCTTCTTTCTAAGCCAGTTTAGATTTTTTTAAAAATAAACAAGCAACTGTGCAATTTCCCCCCTATTGCAGCAGAAAGGCCTGTACAGTTCTATCTCATAGCCAAATCTGGACACATGTTATGTATTGACCATGCGGTCACCATGTGCTCCAGTAATGGCAACTGCCATGTGGCCAGAGCACATGGCCAAGAAACTACCTGAGCTTCAGCCAGGTAGAACAAAGGCCAGGTGGATTCTAACCGGCCACCAATCATGTACCTAGGTTTCTCCCAGGGAACCTATGAGATGTAAATAGACTGATAATAGCCTATCAGGCCAGTTGGGCGAGCATAAAAGGAGGGCTTGGAGCCCTGGGTTGTATGCTTCATCCGGACCAGCAATAAAGATCTAGCTGTTTCACTGTTCCATGGACTCCCAACTCCAATACTTCTCAACACAGTAATCTCTCCTCACTAACAAATACATACAAAACAATGCCAAAAGACCTGGCCAATGTTTAGTAGAAGAGTTTGACTCTCACAGGCACAGCTTATTATATACTTGAAATCCCCAGGAGAGCTTTTCACACTGAAACTCCATTGCCTGAATTCTGCCATCATAGGCTGCAACCTGATGTCCCTGCGTGTACAAAGCATAATTCTGCCATTAAATTAGTCAGTTCAGCAAAATGATGCATAAATGATCCACACTGAATACCAGATCATCAGAACGCATCATGATCTTAACATGGCTGCTAGTGACTACCCCTGAACACCAGGTGAGTTCTGTAGGATTTTCAGCTCAGTTAAGTGCTGAAGAGAGGGAGAACCCTGCCAATCCCACACAAATGCCTGCCTTTTCCCACTGTTTGTACCACACTAGACACAAAACAGACTTACCTGTTCAATGTCACTGTTTTTCCTTGACTTGTAAATAAATTCCCCAATTGCAACAAAGACAGAAAGAACCAGTCCTGCTGCAAGCACTATGAAGATGCCCCCGATGTTCTCCACCCCCAGAGCACTGGCCTCTTTGCTGTCCTCTTCAGGGCAGCCGTTGCCTCGCCACCACTTTTCCTTCATCATGTGCAGTTTTCCTTCCTCTTGTAACTGAAGAATGGCAATGGTAATTTTGTCCCTGTAAGGAGAGCCTGAGGAGGAAAGAAAGGAAAACAAGTACAGGTTACACAGGATGACACAGCAGAGTTGCCATTCTCACACAGTTCTTTCTGCCTATAAAACTTTGTGTGCTCAGTAACTAATTGACCTAGAGAGCACAAAACAAATTTAGATCCTCCAGAATGGGCTGTTTTTCCTTCTTTTCTTATTAAAACTTTATTTTTTATAGGACATTTAACAGCCACAGATTATAAATAACCAAGGAAATAATGCCACTTTGTTCTCATACAAAACAGACTGTACTTATTTGTGTTGAATGAGGCAAACTGATATTATCCTCAGTACACTGGTAGGGAGCCATGACTGAGCTACAGCAGTTTCTTCATCCTTGCTTAAGTAGTAGTCTGAAACTAGGCCTAACCTCCTACCCACTGGATCATTCTGGTCCCAACAAATATTCAGTTTACGTTACAATCTGACATCTGCACCTTTCTTTGACCAGGGCTCCTTCCTAGAATGTTTCTATGTCAGCCCTGAAAAACGTAAGGAATTAAATTACAAAAGAGAGCTAGCGTGGTGGAGAGTTTAGAGTGTGTAACTGGGACCTGAAATGACAGAGTTTAAATCTCCACACTGCCATGGAAGCACACCGGGTGACCTTGGGCCAATCACAATATCTCAGCTTAATCTAGCTCACAGGGTGGTGGTTGTGAGGATGAGGCAGAAGTGGGGAGAATAATGTGATAATCCACGTTGGGTTCCCATGAATCAGAAAAGTGGAATATAAATAAAATAAGTATTGAATTGCCATTGAGTGTACACAATGTGCATGCCCCTCCCAAAGAACTACAGTGGCCAAATCATAACTTATTTCCACATGCTTGAAATTAACACAAAGGGCACATCTTAGCAAGGCAGGCTTTCGGAAATGTTTCTAAAGCATCAGGGAACTGCTCCAGTCCCTTGCTGCACTGCCCTGCTTAGATAACAATCACTGCTAGGGCTGCCAAGTCCAACTTGGGAAATATCTGGGGACTTTGGGGGTGGAGCCAGGAGAAAGGAAGTGACATCATTTTGTGATGTCACATCCTGTGATGTTGCTTCCACATGCTGACACATGAACTCATGAAGTTTCCTAATACTGAATCAGGCCATTGGTCCATCAAGGTCAGTATTGACTACTCAGACTGGTAGTGGCTCTCCAGGGTCTCAGGCTGAGATCTTTAATGCCACCTATTACCTGATCCTTTTTTAGCTGAAGAGGCTGATACCTCCTGCATGTCAAGCAGATGCTCTATCACTGAGCAACGGCCCTTCCTCATCTCGGCAGAATATGAAGCACTAAGTGCTACACAAGTGCTAAATATGATTTTCATATCATAAGAACAGGAGAGAAGCCACAGTGGATCGGCCCATCCAGTACAGCCCATCCAGTACAACACTCTGTGTCACAACAATGGCCAAAAATACCAGGTGCCCTCAGGAGGTCCAGCAGCGGGGCCAGAACTCCAGAAGCCCTCCCACTGTTGCCCCCCAAGCACCAAGAATGCAGAGCATCATTGCCCCAGACAAAGTCTTCCATTTAGACCTTGTGGCTAATAATAGCCACTGATAGACCTCTGCTGGATGGGGACAGAGACAGACAGACAGACAGAAAAAAGAAAGAAAGAGGGAGAGAGAGAGAAGGAAAAAAAATGGCAGAGGCACTTATTTCCATTTAGACCTTGTGGCTAATAATAGCCACTGATAGATCTCTGCTGGATGGGGACAGAGAGACAGACAGAGAGACAGACAGACAGAAAAAAGAAAGAAAGAGGGAGAGAGAGAGAAGGAAAAAAAATGGCAGAGGCACTTACTTCTATTTAGACCTTGTGGCTAATAATAGCCACTGATAGACCTCTGCTGGATGGGGACAGAGAGAGACAGACAGACAGACAGAAAAAAGAAAGAAAGAGGGAGAGAGAGAGAAGGAAAAAAAATGGCAGAGGCACTTATTTCCATTTAGACCTTGTGGCTAATAATAGCCACTGATAGACCTCTGCTGGATGGGGACAGAGAGAGAGACAGACAGACAGACAGAAAAAAGAAAGAAAGAGGGAGAGAGAGAGAAGGAAAAAAAATGGCAGAGGCACTTATTTCCATTTAGACCTTGTGGCTAATAATAGCCACTGATAGACCTCTGCTGGATGGGGACAGACAGAGAGAGAGACAGACAGACAGACAGACGGACAGAAAAAAGAAAGAATGAGGGAGAGAGAGAGAAGGAAAAGAGCTGTAAGAGAAACTTACCACAGCAACCTTGCAACCTTACCCCAGCCACATGCAAAAGCAGCCCCTTCAGTCCCTCCTTAATCTCTGGGCGGAGCTCTCTTGCTGACTCTATTCTTAAAGGGGAAATGTCTGGTGAGGCTTTTTACTGCAGGGCAGGCTCTCTGCAGACATTTCCCTTTTAAGAGTTCAGGCCTGGCAGGGAGAGGGCAGGGCAGGCTCCGTCGTTCCCCTGCGTTCCTGCTGGCAGCCATTTTGTCCCCCCGGTGGCCAATTTTGAAAAAGCGGGGGTAAGTATTAAAAATCGGTGTTTCCCCCGCCCTACTGGGGGACTTGGCAGCCCTAAATTCACTGCAGTTATTTTACTCTCAGACTCCCTTGTGGGGATCACTTTATGCAGGAACTTTCAGCATCAGGCTAAAGTATGGAAGCTACACTGGTTTAAATAAATCTCCTTACTTGCCTATGGTCATTACCTCTTCTCCTATCAGTGACAAAATTATCCAATCACTCTCCAAATCTTCAGGAAAAACCTGAGTCATCCATCGGTTATCTTGGAGATTTGTTTTTGGGAATTTATTTCATTTTTTTGCATGCCATAAAAATTCTGGTATCTGTGTAGTATAAGGGCCACTCAAGATCTTGTCTTAGAGAAAGGAAATAGCTCCTTGCCATTTCAAAACCACATGAGGTTATTAGATTTATATGCGTCTCTTCAGTAATTTCCATTAAACTTGTTCTCTTATCCAGCCTTTTGCTGTTTTTCTTAAAACACGAATTCCCAAAGCTAAACAGTATACTCCAACTACTAACAGATAAGGGATTTATTGATTTCTGATGTGTAGGATGCAGAATGTGCTCCAACCTGATCACTGTACACTGTACACTATTCCAATTGCAGTGCCTCAAATCTCTTATATATTCTCACTGCTAATGCATGATTCTTTGGTGGGCTCAGGGCTTGCTGAAAGTCAGTTAGTGATAACTGGAAGAAAATTCCTTCTATGTCAGTTAACAGCTTTTCCTGAATGGGGTGGGTTCTGCAGGTGTGACCATGTGGAAAACGAATGGCCATTGCAGTGTATGAATCTGGAGAATTAGATGCAGGTCCATAGCCAGGATGTTTGACTTTGGGGGGGGGGCATTTAAATAAGTTGGGGGGCACAATGTCAGGAGCAATGAGAGAGTAAAAGTTTTTTGAAAAGTGACAAGAGAGAGAGGGCTGGAGTGCAGGACGCAGATGTGCCCTGTGGCGTGCCTCACCTTGCAGCCAGCCAGAGGTAAACTGCCAGCACTGCCAGCAAGGTGATGGCTTGGCACAGCGTGGCTGTGGCTAGTGATAAAAATAAAATAAACCAGCTGGATGGGAAGTCGGGAAGCCTGGGCTGTAAGTCAGGGGGCCTGGCCCTAAGATGCCCCACTGTAGCTATGGGCCTGATTAGACACAGAGATGGAGAGAGAACTCAAAACTTCCAAGGGGAGGCACTGAATTATGTACTGTATGCTGGGTGACAGTGGCTTAAGCAAGTTTGCATATATGTAACTAAAGAAAATATTACAGATGCTCTAAGTTTCCAAATATTCCTGCTCACCTATTGAAACTAAATCCTGTAGGATTTCCTTTGGAAGTTCTCACTGCTTGAGGAAGGGGAGGGGAGACAACTAACTATTCCTGGAGATGCTATGCATTTCACCATGAACCAGCTTGACAAGAAACTTATCATGTTCAAAGGTATCAGTTGGACGTGAGCTCAGCCTTTCAGTTCACCTGGTCACTTCATGCTGAACACCCATGAATGCCCACCAAACAGGTTTGCACTAAGGTTTTGCAAAACTGAGCATATGTTATTGTTCTTTGTTTTTGTTTAGAAAATAATAAAATTATTATGGAAAAAAAGAAATATACTGCCAATTCAAACCAATCAGTAGCAATTAGCATCTCTAGAGTATATTTAGATGAACACTAGAACATAGTTTATGTATTTGTGGCTCACTTGCCATTGAGAACCTTCCTCACTGTATTCTAGCTTGCCCACTAAACAACGCACCCAGAGGCAAATTCTTGACAGGAATTTTATTTACTATAAATGTATATTCTGAAAATGAGAAGATTGCATTCTTGTTATCAGATGCTGACAAGTTTGTGTTCTATAGAGTTTCCCTTTTTGCCCTTGCAGCTAAAAAGATTAGAAGAAGAAGAAGAGATTGGATTTATATCCCGCCCTTCACTCACTTGGAGTCTCAGAGCGGCTTACAAACTCCTTTCCCTTCCCCTCCCCACAACAGACACCCTGTGAGGCAGGTGGAGCCAAGAGAGCTCTTTCCCAAGCTGTCCTTGAGGGAACAGCTGGTACAGAGCTATGGCTTGCCCAAGGTCATCCAGCCAGGTGCAAGTGGAGGAATCAAAGCCGGTTCTCCCAGATTAGAGTCCGCGCACTTAACCACTACACCAAACTGGCTCTCAACTGGCTCACCATAGGGGCCATTCTTATAATATGCAGGCCATTTTAACCCACTCTAATTTTACCTATGTGATTTTAGGTTTTACTTCTTTATGTATTTTATTATACTATTTCACTGTTGTTTTTTAATGTTTTGTAATGGCCCATGGCTAACACAATAAATTCTACTTGACTTGGCCCTGGACTAACACTAAAAGTTAGGACTTTACTTATGATTGAGCTATAAGACTTGTGACTGATTTGTTTAAACAATTGCCTGAAGAGTGAAACAGTTATACAGTAGGGCAACAGAACTCAGTTAGTACTGTACTTCATTGTGAGGAATAGGAATACAGTGAAGCAGTATGCCAAACAGCTAATAATGGGTTGTTGAACAGTTAAACTGATCATCAAAAAATAAACTTCCTGTTTGCAATCACCTAGCAGAATGTTAACCAAACCAGCAGGTATTCAAGCATCCCTAACAATTACAGGTGCCATACAGTTAGGTACCACATAGAAATATATGACTTCCTCTTTGCTTTTTAAGTACCAGTGCTTTATTAGCATTTTAAGAAGTAGCAATGGCAGTACATTATGGTTGGTTCAATTAAATCAGGACTCATATATTTTTGGCCAATGACACTGGACATTCTGATATCACAGTGTGAGGCCCGTGTCCCTTCCTCCTCCTGCTGAGATCTCTTGAATCTGATCCCAAGTCTTAGTTGTTTTGAAGCACACCTCCTTGAAAAACTAATTGCAGTGGGGAATCCCAAGAATGAGTCTAAAGAGTACACCTGGTCTGCCATGACCAAGGTAAATTCTATCAAAGAGGCAGGGTGTCACTGGAATGCATAAAGCATCCCAGCACCAGGGCATACCTAATACAATCATATCCCTTACTCCGAGGGGTACTTCATCAAGACAATATGAACCATTTCCAGGTATAAACAGTTGGGCAACCCTGAACTATTGCTAATGCAAGCCAGCCATTGATAAAGATAGCCTAACATCCAATCCACTCAGGATGAGCCATCAAACCCATTAGCCACACCTTGTCCTTTATCAGTATATTAAAACCCTCTTAACAATTACTCCACCTTGAAGTATCAGGTATTTCCTTCCTAACCAGGTTTTGATAGCAGTTATCTTCAAACTGCCCAGTCAATTGCAAACTTTTATCTTGGACCAATCCCAACCGTGAGAAAATGAGGTCTCACATCTATTTATGGGACCCTTCCCCCTAAAAAAAAAAACCACCGCAAGCCGGTGAAAAAGTGTGTCAGGTCCTCCTAGCACCTGGATATCCCTGCAACCATTTCACAGGCTCTTCACTTCTTGAAACTTTACTGCTTTGGACTTTAGCTGCATAGGCTCCCCATAATCCTTTGCTTCTTATCCCTCCTGGATCAGGTGGTGTAACCCCTATGAATGTCCTCCCTTCCCTCTTCTTTCTTCTTTACCCTATCATCGTAGCGGGTGTGAGTGTGTATTGGGAGGGAGAGGATGGGTTATTTGTGTTTTTAAGGGATTTGTTGTTTTGGTCTGCTCCTAGTAATGTGTTTGATTGCTAGTAAATAAATATTTCATTTAGTTTTAATCAGTTGATTTTCTCTTGAGAATGTTGCTCTGGAATTAAACCTCTGTATATACAGACAAAAGATCCTTAGTTTATCCTTCTGGAGACCCCATTATCAGCTAATTCCTCCTCTTGGGATCCAGTTTGGGTAACAGCAGATGCTGAAATACATATCTGAATATGATCACACCATCTGGGCAACTATAAATTTGTAGCTATTACTCTGGAAAATAAGAAATATTTGGAAATGAGCCATTTGGTAGAAGGGAGGAAAGTGTTTTACGATACATTTTTAAAAGTATGGCTTGCTTCTTAACAGCTAAATTTCAACAGGGCAAGAACATGATGGTATGTATCGAAAAGCCACTAAACTACAGACCATGTTCCCCTACTTTCATTCATTTATTTAGAAAAGTTATATGCTTCTTTTCCAGAGACTGTGGTGAGTGAACTCTGAATGCATTTAAAGGGACTGCAGTCCCTTTAAATGCCTGAGAGTTCACTCTGAAGGCATTTAAAGGTTCTGAGAGCCCTTTAAATGCCCTGTAACTGTGGCTATCTGCTGGCCCTGAAAAATCCCAAATATCTGCAGGATTTTTCAGGGTGGCCATTTTCAGATAAGAACTTAAGAGAAGCCAATTTTGGATCAGGCCAATGGCCCATCCAGTCCAACACTCTGTCATACAGTGGCCAAAAATAGCAGGTGCCATCAGGAGGTCCATCTGTGGGGCCAGGACACTAGAAGCCCTCCCACTGTTGCCCACCCCTGAAGTACCAAGAATATAGAGCATCACTTGCCCCAGACTGAGAGATCCTTTCTATACCTTGTGGCTAATAGCCACTGATGGACCTCTGCTCCATGTTCTTAAGTTCTTGTGGTGATGTTCCTAGTGTGATTTTTTTTCTCAGTTCACACAAGAGACACCACATGGCGCAGGGTAATCCAGTTATTCATCCTCATTAGCCATGTTTATTCTTTCACACAAGATGTGGATTGCATCACACCACTCCCCTGCTATTTTCATCTTGCCATAATAATTTTTCCACAACCCACCTTTTAAATTTTTGGTGCATTATAGCATTACTCAAGAATAGCACAATACTACCCTTTTTAAAAAAGTGCATTTCATAGCACCACTACAGAATAATATCATACTTCAATCCTTTGGTAATGTTAATTGCTGGAGGGTACTGGGTGTCCCAGTTGCTGCACTCAATGCAACTGGGAGGAACAAATCATCAGGTTTTGATGGAATAGAGCTATTTCAGGCCACAGTAATAGTCCATCAAAGTTTTAACAAGAATATGAAAAAAATGGAAATCAAAACAATGATCCACAGACTGGAAACACTGTGCATTCCAATTCCAAAAAAAGAAGATGTCAAGGACTGCAGCAACTAATGGACTATCATGTTAATTTCTCATGCACGTGAAGTGATGTTCAAAATCTGATACAGAGAAACTTTCATGTGGAATCAGCCATGGTCTAATGCAAGCAATTGTCAGACCTAAGGCATATCATTAAATGTTATAAACTTATAATTAAATATAAGGGTTAAGAATAAGAATTAATTTGGCATTTGTCTTGTTCTGCAAGAAAAACTGTTTTCAGTGGGAGAATCAAGTCCATGCTTAACTCTGTCCCTTTGATATGAACAGGATGGAAATAATGGAACTCTGCTTAGGACAGCACTGTTAAAGTGGTCACTTCTAAAATGATGGATACTTCCATATATTATTTTCACCTGATGGTAAGTTAGTAATCATGTTTGACCAACATCACAGTTTTTTATTTTCATTTTGCTTCCTGGGTATTTTAACCCAGGTCAGCACAGATTTCTCCTCTGCCCCTTCTCTCAGCCACCCTGTAACATTTTTTTTCTCTCAACAAGGCCCAAACCTTGTCAAATGACAGCTTGATGGAAAAAGGACTATTTTACCCTATGCAGTGAAACTGATGGGCTTGCCATACGTAACCGGTGGTATATGTCTTAGAAAAAGCTTTTGTATTACTGAAGTCAAATAAAAGTCAATGTTTCAAAGAAAATAGCAACCCCAGTCAAATAACTGAGGTAAGACTAGGTTTCCCTTGCTCGAAAGCCAGTCATATCTGACTCTAGGGATGTGGTGCTCATCTCCGTTTCCAAGCCGAAGAGCCAATGCTGTCCAAAGACATTTCCATGGTCATGTGGCCATGGTCATGACTAGATGCTGAGATGCATGGAACACTGTTACCTTCCCACTGAAGCGGTACCTATTTATCTACTTGCAATTTCTTGCTTTCAAACTGCTAGGTTGGCTGGGACCAGAGATGGGCGCTCACTCTGTCATGCAGCACTCGGGTCTTGAACTGCTGAACTACTGACCTTCCAGTCTGCAGTTCAGCATCTTAACCACTTGAGTCACCGCAGCACAGAGCATTAAATGATGAAAGGGAAACAGTAAGTCCACTGTTTTAGATTCAGCTGAGTGAATAAATATTTTAACTCTCCTGTTTGTTTAAACTATGTGTATAACATTGAGATTATTGATTTCACTACACACACATATGTATTTTTTCATATCTTTCTTTCAACATCTATTAATCATATAGGAAACTACTCACAACTACACCCCCAGCTGTATTTCTGGTACACATATTCTCTCTATGGAACAACCATCTGTTCTAGTTCAGTCCTTTGTTGTTTTGATTTGAAGCATAGAAGCTTTATCACCGCTTTGAAATCTTCACAGCGCATCAATCATTACACTGGAAAATCTACATTTTTGTATTTCCTCCCTAGGGGTTGGAGAATGTTTTCTTGTAAGCAGCGAAGTGTTATTCGGTAAAAGAAAACTTTATATATAATGAACTCACGTAAAATACGGGTTCTAAAACATAATTCTACAATCCTAATATTGAAAGTAAGAATGTCACCTTTACTCTGACAGTGGTGTGAGATTATGTACAAACATAAATTGCTGAATGTGTCTGCATCTATTAGGAACATGAAGAATGTAGTCCTGCACATGTGAAGGAGATGGCGTGGAGTGTTTCCCCTAGACTTCAATATAAATTTCTTCTTCCCCACCAACAATTGTGCCCAGAATTCTGCTGCTGTAATGGATGTCTAGCAGGGCCACTTATCAGAAGAGACCATTTCCCAGGAATATCTAACATCTCATTCTTCTCCCTACCTCTGCATGGCTCCCAGCCTCTGCATAGTCTAAGTCTAAGCATGAGCTGCTTGCTAGCAAGATAGAGGAAAGTCCTGCTTCTTCAGTTGTGGTTGACAGATGCTCCCAAACCACTTCTTAAAATCTTACATTAGCCCTACCTGTCACAGCCTGCCTATAACTGCTTAATATTAATCTCTTACCAATAGGAGTCCCCACACCGTAACCTTTGGAATCAATGAGCCCACCAATCTGGGTAAGATTGCAGTTTCTCTGGGTGACATATTCTATACTGGTAGATTCCATCAGGAGGGCATAGTCAGTGGTGAGCACTCGCTGGATTCCTTCATCATTGTTCTTCACCAGTGCTGTCTGCTGCCTGCTGCTCATAAATGCCCACATTTTCTCATAGGTCGATATTTTAGATTTCTAAAGAGAAGAATCAGAAGCATCAGACAAGGACCTTGTTTATACTTTTAAATTATGACATATCCCTGGACACCGCTGACTAGTGTCAGCTTTGAGTCTTGAACATAGGAAAGAGAGATTAGGATCCTTTCCCACTTTCTATTGCATTCATCCCCACATATGCATTATTACAAACGTGTTCCATTTCCATCCAGCAGCATACTGAGCCCTTGATTTCTTAGCGCCTTTTGCCACACACAGGGTACAGTGAAGACACATAGTGAAGGTACATAAATTCTGTTGTACTTTACGGTTCATAGAGCAGAAGAGCTATATTTCTGCTCTGCTTGGGACTGATCTAATGCATTGTTCTTCAAAACAGTTATAGGCTATATGTTATCAATTTCAAACAAAGAATATGAAGACTTAAAAAAAACGAACTCAAGAACTGAGATGTCATATTTACAATGTCCTCAGAACTTACTTCTAAATCCATGTTTTGTTCTGTTTTAAATTCAAAATGTAGGTTTCAGATTTCTGAAATTTGGAAATGCGTTTTCAAATACATGCAATATATGCTATCTGAAAAATTGTGCTTCTCAAGACATCCATTCAAAAAGTCAGAATGATGGAGGGGTTAGAGTACTGGACAAGGCCTTGAAAAGCCTAGGATCAAAGCACTATTCACCATAGAGCCTACTGGGTGACCAGAGGCCAGTTATTTTCTCTCAAACAAATGTACATCAGAAAGCCAAAGGGAAAAGGGAAAAACCATTGGAAGTATTGATATGCTAAATAAAGACATTATGGCTCTCTAATGCTGCTCTTATCATAAGTGGCTAAAATGCTACTTTTTGGTAGTTATATTATTTGCGGATGTGTTTTTAAACTCTAGCATTCCATTAGCCTTGGCGGTAAGTCATACTGGCCATATGACCACAAAGAAGTTTTCGGACAGTGCTGGAAATGGCTTGGAAATGGAGATGAGCACCGCCCCCTAGAGCTGGCTTTCGAGCAAGGGAAACCTTTATCTTTACCTTCTAAATGCTCCTAAAATCTTTCTTTCTATGTGTATCTTCGACATGCTAGGGAGTACCAGCTAACAAAAATAAAGGCCAGGTACCTAACCTGGGGGGTTAGCCCAATATTGGCAGATCTCAGATGTTAATCAGTATTTGGATGGGAGACCGCCAAAGTATATCAGGATCAGGGCAGGCAATAGTAAACCGCCTCTGAATATCTCTTGTCTTGAAAACCCCATCAGGGTTGCTATAAGTCAGCATCAAAACAAAACATAAGAAGCCTCCTCTGGATGGTATAGATGAGGGTATTTTATATCTTAGTTCCAGTTATTTCCAGATTTTTGTAAACCCCAGTGGCATTTATATAATGTTCTGTTTCACCCCTTTTATCACTATCCTGGGTCAATCGAGCTAAATCTGTATGAAACACGATATTTCTATAAATAAATCTCCAAGAATGGTCTCACAGCAGTAACATGCTGCCTTGGTGTTTAACATATAATATCCCTTCAAGCTGCAACTTAACTTAAAGCTTTTTATTATTTGAACTTTTGTTATGTCAGTTTTATTATTCTGTTGTGCTATCTTATTGAGAACATAGTTTTGACTTAAATGTCAAGGTTATTTGTGCATGTATGCACCACCAAAAACATTTTTGTTACTCATATTTTACCATAAGGCAGCATATATTTCCATGATTGCAATCTAAAAAAAAAACCCTAAACCAACAATATAATAAATTAGTTAAAAGAGTTTTAGTGTTTTCAGTGGTTTTAGCGTTCTCAGTTTCCCCCTCATCAGAAATGACACAGGGCCATTTCCCCCACCAAACAACCCCAATTATTGTTTGGGATGCAGTAAGAAGGGGTGAACCTGTGGGGCTCTCACACTCTTTTCTTCCTTTGCTGTTGTCCATCACCCTTTAAACCAGAAGTGGAGCAGATCCATCTGTTCATCTTTTTCTTTAACAGTGGGTGACACTGTACATTCTGAGTAGATCTCAGAAGAGGCTTTGCTGAGGCCCAGCAGCAACAAGGCAGAATATGAGTGGAATGCCTCAGTATCTATAAGGTTCCTAAGGCCCAATTTACACCTCCCCTCTGAAGTAGTTTGACTGCTGTCTTTTCCTACGCTCATTTCAAGCTGATTTCAAATTTCACTACCTGGGTCTGAAGAGTACTAAGCAACAGGATTTGTTTAAAGCAGTATAATGCTAACTTGACCACAGGAGGGAAATTAACAAATGTAAACAGTAATTTTTAAACTAGAACAAGTATGGTTTGAAACTAGAAACAGGCATAGACAGGTTTGAATGATTCCAGCGGGAAAGTTAGATGTAGATTTGACCTAAGGCAACCGAAATAGTGGATACCACTATTGAAAGTCATCTGTTCTGTCAACAGTAATAAAACCATGGGTACTGTTTTCAGGTGCAGATTCCACTTCCATCTTAGGGTTAATGGTCTGTTGTATTACAGAGACTGGAAAGTATTTAACTTACAAGGTAGAAATGGCGGATTTAAAAATAAAAAGATATAACTAAAGATTTTTTCCTCTTTTTTACAGTAGGTAAAGGTTCCCTTGCTTGAAAGCCAGTTGAATATGACTCTAGGGATGCGGTGCTCATCTCCATTTCCAAGCCGAAGAGCCAGCACTGTCCAAAGACATTTCTGTGGTCATGTGGCCGGCATGACTAGGCGCCAAGGCACACGGAACGCTGTTACCTTCCCACCACAGCGGTACCTATTTATCTACTTGCAATTTCTTGCTTTCGAACTGCTAGGTTGGCAGGAGCTGGGACCAGAGACAGGAGCTTACTCCGTCATGCAGCACTTGGGTCTTGAACTGCTGAACTCTGACCTTCCAGTCTGCAGTTCAGCATCTTAACCACTTGAGCCACTGGCAGAAATCCCTCTGAACAATACACAGAGCAAACACAGAGGATATTAGTTGCCTTAGTTATACAGTTAGTTTATCTGTTCTTCAAGGAGCAAGGATGCTTAACATGATTGAAAGTATCAAGGAAGTCAATAATTTCCCTACTATGTAAAAGGATAGACATGTATACTTTAATAAATTATAATATTTTATTTAAAAACCCAGAAAATTGTTAATTTTGAGAAGCATGAGAAATATCAAAATTATAACCTGCTAATTCCCCCTTTCCATCTGCAACAGAGTTTCAATATGAACTAGACAACCTGTAGGTCCTAACTGAGAGCAGCCATTTAAAATGTCAAACTGGCACCTACAGAAATGGAAAATATTTGTTCACGAAGATAGCAGAAGCATATTTCTTTCCAAATTCCCATTGCTTTGCCAATCTGTCGCAGCTTCTTTGGAGTGATTGCTTCCTAAAGGTTAGCTTTGTCTCTGTGTATCATGCTTGCATCCCACAGGGGGAAGATGATAACTATAATTACCTGCATCTGTTCAGGTTTGGCCTCCCTGAGATTACCAACTGCTGTTTATATTTACCATATTCATAGTTTGTTGGTGTACTTCGTCTCAGAGCTCAAAACCAATTATTCTAGCACAATCCCTATGAAGTAAATTAAATTTAAGGAGATTATGCCAAAGTAAGATGATTTAGAATTCTAGACTGGTGTGGTTTATTATGAGTTAAATTAATGTTGTATATAAAATAGGCAACTCCAGAAATACTAGCAATGAGGGCTACACATTGGCAAAAATCTAGAATCCTCTTGATATGAAGATTTCATTACACCCCAGTTGCTCAGAGCAGTGAACAAGCCTGACTTGGAAGCCTTTATAGGGATCAGGCAATATTTCCACATCAGATTTGACTTATTGCTGTTAAGAGGCTCTTTTGGCTATGAATGGGCAGTAAACACACAAACTGAATGTCTGTCAAACCCATATTCCTGGCTGTGGATCCACTATGTATACAAGTCCAAACAGTTAACAGCAGCCATTTTCTGTTCTGCAGTTCTGTTCTGTTGCCCAAATCCCCATCATTCAAACAAATTGTCCATAAAATATCTAATGTGTTTGAGCTCTCCGTTTTCTGTGTACCCAAATGACTTTTTGCCTTGTTTTATTTGAACTACTATCATTCTCATCAATATTGCACATTCTCAACTATTTCAGAATGCCAAAATTACTCCAGACTGGCTCAAATGCTGGTTTCACATCAAACACAAAAATGGTAGCTGGAAGTTATGTAGGCAGATCACATTTGTTTCCCACCAACTTGTCATTTTGACTAGTCTTCTGTAATTGTCCTATTCTAAGATCAGTTTTAGCTACTACCTAAGGGTGATAAAAATAAATATGGAGAATTTCTTTATGAGTCTAGCATGGTTTTGAGCCAACACCTTTGAAAATGCAGATTTTGTAAATTACCCGATCTTTTTCAATTCCCAAAGCAATTATGGCATGCATATCTCAAGGAACTCCAGTGCTGTCACTTGTTTCCTTCATCCAAATTTACTATTTAATATAATTACAAAGTCTTAGTGCATCTCCCGTTGATGCAAAATTTGGTACCTGTCATCTTACCTTGAAGAAGGTCATTGTTGATCCATCTCTGACAGCTCCATATTCTATCTTGGTTTGCTTTGCCAAATCATCTGCTGAATCAATAGGTGATTCCATTCTCTCAACAGTTAAGAAGGCAGCCAAATTAGCAGTGTAGGATGAGATTATGATTAAGGTGAAAAACCACCATATTCCTCCAACTATTCTGGTGGACAGAGCTTTTGGCATCAATTCTGATCCTGTTACAACACCATCAAAACATTTGTGTTACAATAGGTTGAAAGAAACTTCAGGCTCCTGGTGCGGGATGTCACTTTTAGGAACATGACAAATTTATGAACAGCAGGGTAAAAAAAATGATTTGACTCAATAATCCCAGACAAATACAGATAACAGTAAAAATGGAAACAACACTTTGAAAAAGATTTATGCAATGACAGATGACATATGTATGGATGTCCTCGGATCTGAACTTCAAATTTTCCACACTTTTTGTAGTCATTGAAAACCTTAACCAATAACACAATTGCCAGTGATCCTGGAAGTAAGTTTCACTTATATTGTTGTAATAAATATAATCAGGATACCAGGCATTAAATCTTGGTCTGTTAATATTAATTAACTGGATTTAGTTGAAGAGATTAGGGAGGGAATTGGCAAAATGGACTTTTAGCCAGGGAATCTGGTAAAATTGCTTCCATCTCATTCCTCTGTTGATGTGAACTGTGTATTATTCTGCCTTGCATCATTCCCAATAACTTCTTGGTAGACAGAGGCCAAGGACAGACTGGCAATCTGCCCCGGGAGAGCTCCGCTTGGGAAGTGGGGGAAGGGAGCCCGTTCAGACATCCACAGCTGTCCCTCGGCTCCCTTCCGCACTTACGCGCTTTGAAGCCGGTTTCCTCTCACTGTAGAAGAACACCGGGAGAAACCGGTGTCCAGGGGCCATCTTCTGCATGCCTCCCACTTTCAGGCAGTGTGAACCTGAAGAAGGTGGGATTCAAGCGGAGGCGGCTGTGTGAACGTGTCATTTTGGCAATTTGCGCATGAGCACTCATGCGCACATATGCACATTGCCGAAACAGCCCTGCCACAAGCTGCGGAGGCTGGCCCACCCAGGGCCATTCCGCAGCAGTCTGAACGCTCCATAACAGCATCCATGCACAATACACTGGCCAGTGTGAATGGCCAGCCCCGCGGAATTCCCCCCCCCCGCAGCTTTTGCCTCCGGATTCCTCCCACTCCAGATTGCCAGTCTGTCCTCAGCCAGAAATCACACAGAAGAATATCCTTACTTCAAGAGTGTTGACAATGCTTACATAGATAAGACCAAAAAAAGAGAAAATCTCAAATGTCTTTAGCTTTATAGCTTAAATAATGGAACAGTTAAAACCTTAACCCATAATATCCAATTAATGCAATGTTAATGACTATATTGATGACTGAGACGAATAATAGCACATGCAGTGAATATGACAATTACAATGTGGTGGTCTTATAGAATGACAAACAACAAAGCAACATAAGATGCTGTAAACTGAGGAGGACAATAAATGAATAATGTGTATATACTTTATTTGTTGAAAACAAAATTCTTCCCTCACAATAAAACATTTAGTACAACCCATACATATATTGCTTCCAAATATGGCTTGGATCCTATGATCCTTTCCCAATGACAGAAGGACATTTCCATTAGAAGGGGCAGGATAGTTCTGTGTATTTTCACCTTCAACTTTACCCCATGTGATATTTATGAGGGTCTCCTATCATAGCCTTTAAACACACCAGAGCAAAAATCTTTTCTACATAGGTTATTTTCAGCAGCTTCAGTGCTGTTGTTCCCACCCAAAAGCATCATGGTGCATTTGTGTACCTCCTGGGCTTTCCCCATCTTTTGTAAATGTGTTTTGATTAGAAGCTTTGGAAAGATCACAGCAAAGACTGGCTGTCTGCCACATGGTTGGGAAGTTCAGATTTTCCCAGTCCCACCTACGTGGCAGCCTGTCCTCACAACAGCCATTTCCCCCAACAGCAGCAGGGTACTTTTGGGTTTTTTAAAATCAGTAATTGAATATTGTTCTATTCTTATAATGCTATTAGGATCTTTGTAGCAGGTTATCTGAATTCCCAGATTTCATTTTTTAAATAAGTCTCTAGCCACATTAGGAGATGTAAGAGAAAATGTGTATCTCTACAATTAAAGAAGCTAATAAAAAAAACTGGACCCCCCCCCCCCAGTGGTGTGGGAGGGATGGCCACCTGGGGATTGGGGTAGGGAAACCTGCCACGTGGAAGCCCTGTTGCTGCTGCACAGTATCAGCAACCCTGGTAGGAAAACCGGACGAATCTGTCCCTGTGTGGAAAACACTTACATGTGATTAATGTCACGTGCAGGCTGAACTTTGATGCAGTGTCAGCCTAGTTCACAACTAACTGACTGAGAAGAATATCAGTGAAGTGAACTCCCATTCAATCAGTCTTGCTCACTCCTGCCCTTGCTAGCTGGCTGCCACTTCTATCTGCCAAAAATTAACAAAGCACCTTGATTAATTTGATAATTTTCACCAGAAGGAAGTAAAATAAGACAAAGCAGCAGCAAGGAAGGGAGGAAAGGACTGCGCCAAGACTTATACTGTCCTCTGTACAGGTCAGTTGTGAAGGCATGTTTCCAACAATCTCCTCGTATTTCATTCTTCTCCCAGAATCTGAGACCCCCAATTAAGCAGCAAATTTAGTAGGAATCAAGGACATGCAGAAGGGTTTATTGGACTAAAGTAGAGATCAGCATGTAGTTAAATCCTGCCTAAGCTGGGCACTGAGCAAGTGCAGCCTTATAATTAGCAAAGGTTTTTGGCCTTGAAGTGCTGGGCCTTCTGAGACATCTATGTGATATGCTATAATAGGCTAAAAAAGGACTATCATTTTGCAAATGATAGCTGACAGTTTAATTTTAATCTATATAAATATGTCCATTTTTCTCTTAAAAGTCAGTGCCAGCTATGACCCAAAGCCAAAAAATCTTGCTGAGGAAATAGCCTAGGGAAATCAATGGGAATTGCTTACTTATAACAGCTTGGATCTAAGGACATCCAAAAGCATCAATATTCTAATCTAGCCCAGTCTAGTTTATGTACATTTATGAAACTACATAATCTGTTTTATGTGAAATGCTTGCAAGGCACAATGAACTATTTCTTTGTAGAATTACTGGGAATCTTTCATATATGTTAAACTCTAGATTTGGGTCTATATGATTATGTCAGATGTGTACCTATTTAAAAATTAACAGACTGATCTATCAAGGGAGATCAGCCCAGAGAAGAAGCTTTCCTTGTGAGGAACTAATGCTGATGAGAATCTTGATGTACAGTGCTCACCTGGGTATTGTTGAACAGGCTAGATACATCTGGTTGAGGATGCTCATATTCATCCAGAGTTATTAAATGTACATAACTACAGTTGGATAGGGGACACAGTCTCCTATTTAATTCCTGAACAGTTTTTCTGAAAATCTATAGCTACATTTTAATGCTTCTTCTGGTGCACTATTCAGGAAGAGAGTTTATTTAAAGAATATATTAAACAATTTCTCCCCTACAGTTTTAACTTGCTGCTGATCTAGCCAGCTAATAAGCAGTTGCAAAGGATGCTGACTCAGATCTTTATGAAAACATTATTTACTAAAAGCTCAGCAAAGGAATATAAATTATGTAGACACTTATGCAATGCCTTATTTTAATTAAAATAGTAATAACGGCCAGCTACATTTCAGAGACCCATAAAACTTGGCAGACTAATCTAACAGATCAATTTTCATAGTAGATGCTCCACAACAGAAAATTTGAAGGTCTGATTCTGTTTTATTCTTGTAACTGTTTTCCAACTTTCTTTGAGATTTCTATTATGACAAAAGTTGTTCAAAAGTATACTTCAAGTTGTTTCTCTGAAAAACTGCTGATTCTGTAAGCAGTTAGTAAATAATATCAGCAACCATCTCAGGAAAATAAAAGGCTGAACTATTGGCTCATAGGATTATGACAGGGCATCAGATTTTGATTTCCACCACTGCAAAACTATTAAGTGTGTGACTTCAGACTTAAAGGTTTCAGTGAAATGAAGATTCTTGTAAAAAAAGGGGGGGGCTTTTAGATTATGTGGAACTCTTTCCCCTAATCCATAGCCTCATGTGTCCTCTGATGTACTTGGCACTCTTGCATGTGCAGTCTTCCCCATTCCAATTTCTGAGGGGGGGGGGAGGTCTATACAAGCATGACTTCATGTATGTACAGCTGTTTGTCCATCCCACTGAAGTGAATGATGTTTGTGCAACTGAGTTCAGAAACATGTGGAAAACATATTCTGAATGTTAGACCCCATGAAATAACCCACCTGATACAGCATTTTTTTACATGTTTCTGAATATTCAGAATATGTCTAATAGCCTAATCATACGCGATTCTCCCCTCAGGAATAAGCTACACTGAGTTCAGTGTGATTTACAGTCACATAAATGTGCATTGGATTGCATTCTAAGTATTACTTAGGATAGCTTACCGTAGATGGCAACATGCATCAGAGCAATTTGTCATTAAATGGGGGAGCATAGCCATTTTGCAACAGTTCCCCATATATTTCCAATTAATCTGCTAAATGCATAATGTTTCAAAAGAAGCTGTATCTGGATTGAGGGCTTAAAATAAGGAGGGTGGGGAAATAAGGCCTAAGCAATGCTATTAGCAAGAACCAGAGTCAGAGACAATACTTGCTGAAGTCTCTCTAATGCCTTTATATGGCAGACATGACAGCCAATCCTGATCCAGACTTTGCTCACGCTCTGTAGAAAAGAGAAAGTCTGATCATCACATTTTAAAATTTAATAAACCAGTGGCTTCCAATCAAGCACAACAAGCAGCTTCTGTTAACAAGAAAGAGCATAACAATAGATGCAGAGGTTAGCAACCGTTCATCTCTTGTTCAAACTCTACATGTTAATGAGGGAGCACTTACAGTCACACGTACCACAAGTTTGTACATGGAAACATTCACTTCAACTTACAAATTAGTTTTGTTTTTGTTTTCATTTTTAAAGCTTCTTCAAAGACAAGCAGAGTCTGGTTGGGGCTGACTGTCATGTACCCAAGGTAGTGGTAACTAGTAGGCACGGCATCCCACAGTTTGCTGTGGATGATGGTAAACTCCAATGAAGGCAGGCCACTCAAAAAACACAAGCGTTTTGGGCACTCTCACACACAAAGCAGGCACAGCCGCAGACGCACACCTGCCTGATACTGTAAAACCTTAGTATATGCTTTATGGGCTGTCTGGGAATGAGAACTAAGCTGTCCATCCATTGTCTGTGGAACCCATTCTCAGATGAGAAATACCTGATGCATACAGAAGGGCATCAGTATATTTCTCTATGCTCACCTTCCCGCAAGAGATGCCTGATGTTCCACAGTCTTACTCAACTCAATTAATGGTCAAAATCCAACTGATTTTAGCAGGCTTATGCAAGCTCTCTGTAAGATTTTTTGTTAACCAAGCTCCCAAGTGTTACACACTGTGTGAAATGATAAATTATACTTTTGTTGACATAGGGATGCTTTTGCATTTGTATGACTTTATTCAGATAGCTGTGCATTTCTATGACTTAGTGTGTTGTTATTGTTGAGGGGGTTCACACTTATGAAACATATGTTCTGAACACACACCTCACATAGAGGCCAAGTCTTATTACAGGGAGCCTCAGAATAAACACACCATGTACACGCATTGTCAGTATATGCACCAGGCTGAGTGTCCACTTCCAATGTCCCTCATTTCCTTGCACTGTAAAATGAGCATCTCTGTGGTTTCCAGATTCAACAGCAGTTAGAACGTTGTGGGCTTCAAAGGCTGGATGCACTTACAAGAGGCAAAAACCTTTAAAAACCTGAAGAAAAGCCATGAATTAAAGGTGGGTTGTTTAAGCAATAAATTTTTAACAAATGCTCAGGAAATAATAATTCTAACAAAATGTCTTTTGGGCTATCCATTTAGAAGATGCTTTATCAATTAGTGGTTTATAATGGTACAGAGTAAACTTGAAAAGATTTTACGGTGATAACCTAAGTTCAATGTAAACAACATCAAAGCCATCTTGCTCTTTTGGTTTCACTTCCTGAAGCATGATTATGATATAAAACTTCATATGTGTGTTGCATGCTTTTTCTTCCTTAGTCCTTTTGCAGATTTATTTTGGGTCACAAAAGTTGCCAGTTTCACTTTTGCAAAACTATTCTTTCGTTGAGAATATATGTAGGCATAGTTGCATGTCTCCTTTCTGTATCAGGTTTTACAGTATATGCTCTAGCTACACATGGTGGAGTTTACCAGCACAGAAGCCCTTGAGCAGACTGTGGGATGTGTGCAGTAAAGATGTGTAACCGGAGTACCTTGCTGCATGAGAGCTCCAACTCCAAACCAGAAACTATTAAGTAAAGTAAAATTGTTTTCCACCACATCTGAGTCAGGGTTGCACGGGTGGGGGTTATACCATTCATAGGGTGTAAACCTGTGGTAGTTAACAGAAACAGTTTGTAAACATCAGATTTTAAAAAAAAAATCAAATAGCACCAGCAATCCTGCTAAACAATGCACAAAATGCAAAGATTAATGAGAAAACAAAAGAAAGAAAAATTAAGGCCGTATTCATAAAAGCCACAGCATGAAAGCACCTAAGCAGCCTTTGCAATTCAGGAAGCAGGTTTTAGAACTCCTGCTACAGGCCTTGTACCATTAATTATAGGGATACCAGCCTCCAGGTGGGGCCTGGGGATCTCCCGCTTTTACAACTGATCTCTAGCTGACAGAGATCAGCTCCCCTGGAGAAAATGGCTGCTTTGAAGGGTATACTCTATGGCATTGGTACCATGCTGAGGCCCCTCCCCTCCCCAAACCCCACCCTCTCTTGGATCCACCCCCAAAGTCTCCAGGTATTTTCCAACCCAGACCTGGCAACCTTAATTAATTATAATCAGGGTGTGGGGGGTGTTAGAAAAAAGTGCTGATACTCATGTATAAAGTTGTCCCAATTTCCACCAATTCCCCCTTCTGGACTTGGAAGAGCCCCCCCACAAACAGTGGTGGTATTCAGTACTGGTGAGTACCACCACAAAAAAAGCCCTGATAACTGCCCTCTGATTTGACCCTTGAAAGGTAAGACTACACCATCCCTCCATTATAGTGGAAACTCCTTTCCATGGCTGTGGTCACACACACTAAATAATCCACTTTCAGTGCACTTTCCAACTGGATTATACTGTGTGAAAGTGCATTGAAAGTGGATTATTTAGTGTGTTTCACCACAGCCCATGGGACTGCTTCTCAGTAGGCACATTAAAATAGAAATGAAAAAATGTGGCACTTGAAATGCAACCATTCTAAAGGCATCTCTTAGTGATCACCAACGACTATCCCATCTAGCAGTATTCTTGGCACAGGTGCTCCAATGTGCAGTCAGAGCTCCTCAGATTAGAAAGGCACCATTTCAATGGAAGGTAATGATCCATGTATACACACTGATCATCCACCTCCATTATCATGAATGGGATTCTTTGTGTACATATTTATGTGTGTATTTGATCAGTGAAACCATGGAGTAAGAATTAAGGGCAATTCACACTCCATTCAGCAGCAGCAGCTGTAACATGGTGGTTTGCTGCCTATGTTTAAATGTGAAGAGGTGACCTATATCTTTCAACTCTGAAGAATGTGTGGTGGATACATGCCACAACTGGCATGATTTTCTGGTTCATGCTGAATATGTGTTTGGAGAGACTTCTCTTTATATAGGATACAGATAGAAAAATGGACAGTTTCCATTTCACGATGCCTAAAACTTGAACTGGCCTTTAAATATAGCCAAAATGGTAAAAATCGTCCAAATCCATTCTCACCAATTTCAGTCTAGCCTAAGAAAGAGAGATTGGATTTATACCCCGCCCTTCACTCAGGAGTTTCAGAGTGGTTGACAATCCCTTTCCCTTCCCCTCCCCACAACAGACACACTGTGAGGTAGGTGGGGCTGAGACAGCTTTCTCAAGAACTGCCCTTGAGAGAACAGCTTTGAAAGAACTTATGACTGACCCAAGGTCACACCAGCAGCTGCATTGTGGAGCAGTGGGGATTCAAACCTGGTTCTCCCAGATTAGAGTCTGTGCTCCTAACCACTACGCCAGACTTGCTAACTAACTCATGGCTAAGTAATATCAGGGTAGCAAATGCTGCTCATTGGTGAAATAGTGCATAGGCATTGCACAGACTTAAATTGATCCTGAAGGTACCATATGTGGAGCTCCACTAGTCTTCTGCAGTAGCGCTTTTCTTCATCAGGTAGAATATAGGGTTGCCAGGTCTGCCCAGCCACTGGTGGGGGATGGGGGTAGGGTTGCCAGATCCAGGTTGGGAAATTCATGGAGATCTGGGGATGGAACCTGAGGACAGGGACCTCAGTGGGGTACAGTGCCCCACAGTCTACCCTCCAAATCATCCATTTTCTCCAGAGGAACTGATCTCTGTAGTCTGGAGATGAGCTGTAATTCTGGGGGATCCCCAGATCCCACTTGGAGGCTGGCATCCCTAGCCAACATTCTCCTTGAGGCTGTTTCCATGTGCAGATCTTACTGAGTCCGCATATAGTTTTGAAAAGCTAGAAATTCAGTAATAATGTGTTGATGTAAGAACAAAAGAATTCTGGGATAATATCAGTGTTTCAGAGATCTATAGAAGAGATTAGGATCTTAAAAAATGGAAAGTCTTTCTTTTTTGCTGACAACGTATACTATGTCCTATTGTCAAATATAAAATACTTTGAAAGATTACATTACAAACTGTCCATTGTCATGGAACCCTGACCCTTGTCAACTCTTACAGCTGCAAGACTTAGCTTTATGAGATGTTTATGAATATGGCTTTAATTGACAATGTCATGCTAGTACATTTTAATTGCTGTTTTAACTATATAATTAAGCTTTGAATTTATGCACTTTTGCAATAATTAAAGTGCTATGCTAGGCTTGAAGCAATGAACACTGATAATAATGAAAGCACTAATTGAAACATTGTAGTTTAGGAAGCTGTTAATTAAATAACATCATCATTCTTGATACAACAGTTTATGAAGCAGATTCAAGAAAAAAAATGCCTTGCATACATTATATAAAATGTCATCAAAAACCAAACCTTTGAATTCAAAGTACAAGAAAATAACTCCATAAAAGTGGTGAGTCTGATGAATAAGCTCTGCTTCCAGGTTCATGTAAGTCCTGAATTTACCGCAAAGGCAGTATGACCTACCGTCTGTCCCTCACTATCCATTGCCTTCTTTGCTGCTGCTGTGAGCCTCCACTCACCAGTGCTCCCTCTGCAACCATTTTCAATTAAATGGAGTGTGCACACTAAAAATAACAGCAGCAGGCAACACTGGATAGAAGTATGCAGGAGTGGGAAACAATGGTTTGGATACAGCTTTGTGCAAGTGGAAATGTAAAAAAACTTAGCATACTTCCTCTTGCACAATATATTTCCCCAACACCTTATGCTTTCCTGCCTAGAAAACAATTCCACAAGATCTTGCACCAAGGAAATGCAGGTAGGGATACAATAAATTGGACATAGCACAAGCAGCTACCATAGTCTTTTTCTTGCATTTTCTACTTGTGCAAGAGCTGTAGAACTAGTAGAAATGTTATGCTAGATTAAAGCCAATGGTAGCCCAAATAACCAGCAGTTTGGTGTTAAGGTTTGTGCACAGACAGCTGGCAGATACTTCCAACTGAACATGAAATCTAAGTACTAAGAAAAATCTTAAATCTAACAATAAGCCCTAGATTCTTCATAGAATGTTATCTTGTGCTATATGATGCCCCTGCCCTTTAATTGTAATGAAATCCAGGGGTCCTTTCGTAGAAAAAGAGGTGCAGGAGCTCATTAGCATAACTCATTAGCATAACTCATTAGCATATGCCACGCCCCCGACATCACCAGAAGTGTGTCAGAAAGGGAATGTCAGTTTCAGCCCCATTATATCCTATGGGCCATTGAAATCAATGGCAAAAACTCATAGGGTATATGAGAGGCTGGAGGAAAGGGGGTTTGAGGGAGAGGCTCCAAACTTGCAGGGTAGCTGCTGGGGCTTCTCCTCGAACTACCCACTAAGTTTCAAGAAGATTGGACCACGGGGTCCAATTCTATGGGCCCCAAAACAGATTGTCCCATCCCCTCCATTATTCTCTATGGAGGGAAAAAATGTTAATTTTTTTCCTACCATAGAGAACTATGGAGGGAATGGTGGCAACCTGTTTGGGGGCCCGTAGAATTGGACCCCCTGGTCCAATCTTTTTGAAACTTGGTGGGCATTTTGAGGAGAGGCCCCAGCAGCTACCCTGCAAGTTTGGAGCCTCTCCCTCAAACCCCCTCCCCTCCAGTGGCTTTTAAAGTTGCTGCCGAATTTCGGCGGCAATTCGGTGGCGAGCTGAATCAGATTAGAGAATCTGATTCAGCCCGTGGCTGCCCTACTGGCCAGTCCTGAGCTGGCGGAGCTTCGCTCCACCTCACTCCGGCCCCAACGGACCCCTGATGAAATCCATTTATTAGAAAATATATTTGGAACTCAGATTTATTCCTATCTAGGTCCACAATTTCCCCTTTCCAGCACTTGTGCAACTCCCATCCACATGAACAAGAGTAATGTTTGGCAGGCAGACTATGACATGACTCAAACGCAATATGAGACTTTGGCTTGGTACTATGCAAAGAGGCCCTTTTCTCTTTATACCTGATATAAGCTTCTCATTGAGTACACAGAACAGTTTGCTGTTGCAGCTGAATAAAGTATTATTTACACTTTCTCTCCAAGCTGGTATTGCAAACTATGTACGGACCATAGCTTGCACACCAGGTCTGCTGGGCAAGTACAAAATATAAAGGTAAATTATTGTTTGTGCTAATGCAGAAGTCATTAATTGACTTTGAGGATGGAGGGAGGGATTCAGAAGCACAGAGCTGGCTTGTGTAGCGCAAACTATGATTTTGCACTGTGTCCAAACAATGGAATTGCCTTTGAACTCTAGGCAAATAAAACTCTAGTAGTATCTTCTGGATATATCAAAGATTTCACTCTTCAGAAATGTTTCTCCTCAGCAGATTTTATTGCCCCTCTCAAAAAAGCCAAACCCCAAAATTTAGTTGCCATTGAAATCAGAATTAAAGATTGCCTCTGGCCATATCTGAACAAGGTAACTGAATTTTAATCTCTTGATTATGTTTCCCATTTGATATTTATGTAACAGAATGGGAACAGCTATTGGAACAGCTAAGTATAAGGTCACTTCACTGTATTAGAGAATACTTTCTAACTCTATTGCATTTCCAGGAAACACTGGAGCTGATCTACAGGAGGAAGATGATGCATTTGGCAAATCTCACTGATTGGACCTTGGTTCTGGGTCAAGCTCCTTTTGACTGGAACTAAGACTGGATTAATAAAACTTCCCAAATTAATCTTCTGCTTCCTTTAGATCAGCTCTGCATTTTACTTGGGAAGTTCACTACTTCAGCTTTTATTTCCTTTAAGATACAAAACCTTGGAAGCATTGTAGTTTACAAAATGCACAGAATTCATAGTTATATAATTAAGGCAAACATTTACAAATTAAAAACAAAGAATAAGAGACAAGAAACAAGCTTGAAATATTGAGAGCAACCAGCGCTCAGAATCTAATCCAATTCACCTTCACCTCAGTGTGAGCCTGAGGCTTTTACCACATTATGCAGGAGCTGCTGTGAAAGAAACAAATCAAACTGGATTACATTCTAGCTCCACAAAAGTCAATGGCTGCGGCCAGGCACAAAGTCATGCATACATAATTCCTTTTGGAAGCATCAAGAATATGTCATAGTGAAATTATATTCAGATTGTAGGCAGCAGCATTACATTTTCTCCTTAGAGTTCAGGGCTCAACTGCAGTGTTTAACCTATGAACACTTGATGTTGAGTTGAATGCTAGTGCAGGTTAGGAGTTAGGATATTAGACTAGATTTATGGAGAAACTCTCCATTCAGGATCAACTCCCCATTCAGACATGAAGCACACTGGGTCACTGATTTAGGGCCAGTCACTCTGTTTCAACCTGGGTGCTTCACAGTGTAGTGTAAATAAAAGGGTGGTCCACTATGTGTGGGTATAAATATAATCTGCCAATATTAAAAACATTATGTCAAAAAACTTTCAGTTTAGCCTCATGCATTATGTTTTCTAGGGGAGCACTGATGAACTTTCTAAAACCTGATCATCTCCACTGTTGATGTGATTAGTATTTTTTAAATAAATCCATGATAGTGCTACATAAGAGATATACTGCACTGTTTGCAAATGAAACAAATGTGATCACACAGATATCATCTTGTTAAATTGGACAAAATGTTTTTAGGATTACTAATGGTTTCCAAGGATAATTTATATTAATGTGAATAATTTCTTCCACAAAACTTCAATAAAAACATTGCTAAAAGTGATATCTTCCTTTAAACAAAACAAACGAAAATCTTTCATGCTATAGAAACGCTGACAAATGTTCATTAAAAAACTTCTGAATATTTTAATTCCCAAAATTATTAAAAACAAATTACCTTTTCATTTATACTGGCACTACTACAGAATCAAAGTGGAAAGTGTTTTAAGTCTAGAGTACAAATAAACACAAAGATCTGTGACAACTGGACCAATTCCACAGTAGTGAAATTCCCTGCATTGATGTTTTTAAAACTGTTATGTGAAATTTTCTGCAGAAGATTTTTCCTCACCAGGCCCAAACCTGAAGTTTTGTCCTTCTTACTCAACATTTTCAGAATCCTCAGTTTTAGTGAGTTCTGAAAACACATGAGGAAAAATCTACCGAGAAAAATTTCACTTAATGCGTAGTTTTAAAAACATCAATGCAGGGAATTTCACTACTGCATAAATGGTCCTGATCTCACCAACAGAGGGCAACATCAGAAGCACATCTTTAAGTGTGATGCTGTTAGACAGGCAATCTTAAAATCACAGTCTGCTTTTTGGTTCAAATTGTTTAAGAATGATTATTTTAGGTCCTCCTACCTAGTTAGTATAGATAATAATAACCTCAGAGCAGCCTTCACATCCTTGTGTTTTGAATCAGTGCCAATGGCCGTATTAGCAAGACGCTATACTAGAACATCTAAGGAACAGCACTTGTGTATTTGTGGCTCTTCTGTTATCGAGGATCTTCCCCATTATATTCTTGAATGCTCAATGTATGCCCAATCTAGGTTAAAATTTCTCTCCAGGACTTTATTGGACTTACGTTTCTATTCAGACTCTGAGAAGACTGTATTCTTGTTAGCTGATTCCGATGCCAACATATCTTATAGAATGGCTTTATATACCTTAGCTGCAAAGAAAATACGGGCCAATGCTGTTTTTATGAGAACTAAGAAATATTGACCTTAGCAGACACCTTTTGATTCAATTTATTGCCTATATTTCTGGTTTATTTTATTCTTGTGTTATGGTTTTATTATATCTGAAATTTTACTCTATTTTATACCAATATTCATATTTATAGCATTCCTTTCTGTTGTTATCCTTGGTTTGTAATGGCCTATGACTAAATACAGATAAATTTCATTTCATTTCATTTCAGAAGTACATCACTGGAAGATGAGAACTAGTTTGGAGAAACAATTAGACTATTCCATTTTGTTTAAAACAAAATAAAAAACCTGAAATAAGTGCACATCACTTGCCCTAAAATAAGTATGTGAGAAAATTATACTCTGCCTTTAAAACCACTCTGCCTCACAGAAATGAGCTGGTGAAGTTTTTCACATTGGGGAATTTCACACAGCACCTTTAAAAATGTTACTGAACCGGCTTGGAATAAACCGGTCCAGTAATGGCCGTTTCACACAGCCCTTCCCCTACCTGTAAGAAGCTGTCTCTGAAAAGGTTTGTCATTTCAGACTGCCGCTTACTTTTTGCGTCTCTTTTCACCTGTGCGAGTGATCTCCGGATGATTTTTTTTAAAGAGCCACTTTAGAGCACTATTTCTATGTACCAGGATATTGAAACAGCGTTCCCCCTGCCCAAAGGCAGCCCAACTCCCAGGCTGCCTGGAACAGCCTGGCTAAAATGTGGGCTGCCTCTGCATTGGTTCATGCCAAGTTGACAACCAGAGGGTGTGAGGAGAGTTGCAGGTCTCCCCCCTTCGTCAGGGCGCCCGGAGAAGAGGCTGACCGGCGGGGCATTCACAAGCTGTTGCTCCCCCGGCCCTGCTGCTGCTGCTGTGGCAGCTGCTGCTCCTGCCAGTCCCTAGCGGTAAGGAAGAAGAGGAGGAGAAGCACTCTGCTGGGAAGCCGAGGGGGCAGGCATGGAGAAGTTAGCCGGTCAAAGAGCCCTGCCATGGGCACTGCTCGCCACTGGGGCTTCCTAGGATGGAAAGAGGGTCCCCTCCCATCTTCCTCTTACCGCCCCGGTGGTCACCTCCTCTTCAGAGCCCAGCTGAGGAGACGCACTAGGGGACCACCAGCAGGTGGTGACAGGTGGGGGCAGCTAGGCTCCTGGGAAGAGCTGTGCAGTGAGCCATGAAAGGGCAATGGCTGGAGGGCAAAAAAGCATGTGCAACGGCCGGGAAGGTGACTGGGGTGGGGGTGGGAGGGGCGCCTTGAAGTTCTTGGAAGTGCACCTTCTTCTGCCTCCACAGAGGTGCTTCCCCTCAGCTGCTGCGCCTGGTGGTGGGCAAGCTTGTCCAAGTGCATCTGGGCGCGCTTCTGCAGCGGAGGCAGCCGGCTGGCTCACTGCAGAAGGGAAACCTGCCTGATTAGTATTCCCAGCCCAGTCTTTCCGATGGGAGCGATATCACGCTATTTCAATATCCTGGTAAATAAAGCTGGTCTTTTTAAAAAATCGCCCAGAGATCACCCGCGTGAGCAAAAAGAGGTGCAAAAACACTCGAGGAGGAAGTGCTTTGGGGGCATTTCACACAGCACCCTCGTAGCATTTCAGGACTGGTACAAGGACCAGCTCAGTGGATACATAAACCTTTGGAAATTAACATCTGTTCCAGAGCTACAGGTTAAGTGATGGTATTATATATTCATGCCTTTACAGGGAAAAGAAGCAGTTGTAAGCTACTTATTTTAACTCAGCTCAGTGGATACATAAACCTTTGGAAATTAACATCTGTTCCAGAGCTACAGGTTAAGTGATGGTATTATATATTCATGCCTTTACAGGGAAAAGAAGCAGTTGTAAGCTACTTATTTTAACTTCCTCTTCCTCTTGGACACAGATGAAGACAGTTTCATTGATGGTTCATTACATGGGAAAAAATAATCTGTCATTGATGGTAATGTATACAATTATGATCTGTGAACAACCAGATCTATTATTCGTGATACAGAAGCCTAGCTTGTGAGAATTTATGACTATACACATTTCAGAATTGTTTAAGATCCTCATGGAAACTGCATCATTATTTCACCATCTGTCTGTCGGTCTCTTTCTGTGTCACCAAAACCCCCCTAAGTAGAATAATCTTTTAAGAGATGTTGTTTAAACTGTTCTTTCATTTTGGTTTATGAAACAGAAGTACACACTTGTACATGCTTAAAACGTATAGTTTGAAAATTACATTGGTTGAATTAAAATGGGTTATTATCAGAACTATGAGTGATTCTCAAACTTTTCACCTAAAGGTGTATGTTGGTAAAAATTTTGCACAATGATCAAAGGAGCACAGTTAGTTCCAGTGGACTGTGTCAAGGGTCCCCAACTATTTTCCAGCCTGTGGGAATTTTGAGAGTGGGTAAAGAGACTCTCCCCAAAAAGTCTGCCGCAGGAGGCAGAACCATATGCAATACCTCCCTCTTCACTTTGCAAAAGAATCACAAAAGTGGAATAAAAAGAAACAAAAGAAAGCCTTGGGAGAGGAAGGGAAAAAGAGGGAAGAAAAAAAAGAAGGAAATCACGAAGGGAGAATGGAAGCAATTCCCACACTAAGAAAGCCTGGGTGTTCACCAGTCCTCCTGATCCTCCAGTAGCTGTGGCTGCAATCTGTGGAAAACCCTTTCATTTGAATGAGGGCAGCCAATAACAAGCCCTGCCTTACAATTGCTCCTTGCACTTTCTAAAAAGCTCAGTGAACAGCAGAGGAAGTACTGGTGGATACTATGGTGCCCATAAACGCCATGTCGGGAAACCATTGAATAGGCTATTGTCAGGGGTCATTTCATAGAAAAAGAGGTGAGGAGCTCATTAGCATAACTTATTTGCATATTCTACACCACCTGACATCACCGGAAGTATGTCAGAAGGCAAGAGAGAGAGAGAGGAGGGAGGGGGGGGGAAGGAGGGCGGAAGGAAGGAAGGAAGGAAGGGCTGGCAGAGGGGACAGCTACTAATCCAAGCCTCAGAAATACCACTATTCTGGGAGGATAGCTTCAGTGGTGGCTGAAACCTTCAGAAGGCTGGTTGGAGGAACAAGGACCTTTCCAGGGGGTGGAGTCATTTTGCTACAGCCATGACACAAGCAGGCATTCCCCTGCGGGGAGGGGGGCTGGCACCAACTCCCAGAGCTGAGCTCCCCCAAGCTCCTTTTCGAAATGACCCCTGGTTATTGTGTTTCTGTGCTCCTGAAACACACGCAGAACTACAATGCAACTGTACTTTGCAGGGAAAGACTAGTTAGTGACTTTCAGGGCAGCTTGTCTACCATTACTATTTTGTCACTGAAGAGTCCCTCACAAACTTCCAAAGAACTTCAAGATTAACTGAAATGCACTAAAACAACACTGATTTAATTGTTTTGCAGAGTTAGCCATTAGTACAAGACAACTCACTGAAGATCCAGTTTCCCACATAACATATAGACCCTGGCCATAGTCATGCCTTTAGGCTCTTAGCTGTACCATCCTGGCACTTAAGCAAAACCTGAGTTATAGCACTTATTGTAATATGCAAGCAACTGAATAAAGACAGATTTGAATTAGAACAGGACCTTCACTATTTTTACCATGGCATAGAAAGGCTCATATTACAGGAAAGTGATTCCCACAAAAAGAACAATACAAAGTGGAGAGGTCCAGATAAGCATTTTTATGAGAGGTGGTCAAGGGCATTCAATAGACATTTTATTAAATTATGACAATACAAATAATCATTTTTGTATTGTTCTCATTACTTGGGATATTTAAGCCAGATGTGTTAAGAAAATGTGTCTTTAATCATAAAATACACTTATGGTTTTCTAAAGCATCTTTTCTTAGAATTGTGATTATCCCTTAACAGAACAGCTACAGGTATTTGATAAATGCCCTTATCTCTGTATTCACAATAATAATTCTCTGTAGATCACAATATTATAGCACAGGATTGTACTCAGAATATAATTTCAGTTTTATTTCTGTGACAAAAATAATTTACATGACCAGTACAAAACATTAAGTAAAAAAATAATGTGGTGTGCTGATACATATGACCTTTGAACTTACCTTGCAATTACAAAGAGCACACAACTGACTCCAAGGCAAGCTAGGAGGACATACATCCAAATATCAGGAGAAAGAGGGTTTAGAAAGGAGAAAACACCAGGGTTTGTGCCGTTGGGCTTCCGGTACAAAATACTGATTCCTAGCGTCATGAAGGGCTTTGAAAAGTCAATTACTTTTTCTCTTACATAGGTAATTGTAAGAGGAGCAACTGCCAGGTCAGCTTTCTGGAAATACAAAGTTGAAATAAATATTTTCATTAACAGTAATTCACATAACAGTTTATGCTTCCACTTTCTCAAGCATGGTGTCATGGTTTCAGGGACAGTCTTGTTACATCTATACTAGCTTTCAATTTGCTTCCAGGCTCAACCCAAGATACTAGTACTGACAAGGCTTTTTTGTAGAAAAAGCCCAGCAGGAACTCATTAGCATAATAGGCCACACCCCTGACAGCATGGCATATTAGGCGGGGAGCTGAGAAAACACAGGGCAGGCATGGAAGCTTGCCATCCCCCCCCCCCCGAGCTTCTCTGTCCCACTTCAGCATCGCCTTTTTAGTCTACACCCCCCCCCCCCCCCCGAATCAGTCAGCCAGGAAAAGGCACTGCTAAAGTGCCTGGGATGTGAAAGCATTGCCTTTTTAGTCTCCTACCCCCCACCCACCAGACAGCCAGGGAAAGGTGGCTGTAAGTTCAGATCCCAGGCACTTCAGCCTCACCTTTCTAGTCTCCTACCCCCCCCCCCCCAAACCAGACATCTGGGAAAGGCACTGCTGAAGTATCAATTTCACTCTCAGCTGACTGGTGGGGAGTGAAGTTGACAAGGAAATCCCAACAGGCTCCCCAGAGGGAAAGACAGCATTTTAACATGCCGCCTTTCCCTCTTGTGTGTAACAAGGGGAGGGCAGCGTGCTCGGTAGCCATGCATGCCAGGGGTTTGGGTTGTAGGTGTGGCCAACTCAGGAGCCAGCCGGAACTCCGTTCCTGTGCATTTCTGCCCCAAAATAACCCTGAGTATTGACCTTTAAAGTCTTGTATGGCTTGGAACCAGCATACCAGAAGGACCATCTACTCCCATATGAACCTACCAATCATTACTACAGTCTTTGCGGAGAGGCTTTGTAGCAACCCAGTCTTGCTTCTAGCACCAAAACTGCAACATTCCCTCCCCAGGGACATTTTCTTGTGCTCCTCTGTTATTATCTTCCACCAGTGGGTGAAGATATTTCATGTCTGAGAATTCCTAGAGATGCAAAATGACACTTCTAGGTTTCCCTAGAGGTGACCCCACTATCACTGATATCCCTCACCCCCTGTTTCCTTCCTTTTTGTTTTGGTTGGTGTTCTATTCAGAGAGGCAGTGCAAGATTTTTTTTTTAATTGCTGTTGGGCCATTGCTGTGATGTCATTTCTGGGTGAAACCTGGATGTGATCAGTCCTTTGTAGGAATTGCTGGAAAATCTATCATAAAACCACAGAATTTCTAGCGATTCCTAGAGGGATGTGACATCACTTCTGGGTATAAGTGACCATGCCATTACCCCATCTCTGTCCCTCAGTCTCATGTTGGTTGCCAGGCTGCACCAGGCAACTGTAGTTCTGTTATTATGCATCCTTCCTGGTTATGTTTTAATTGTTGTTTTATATATTTACTGTTTATAAGTTGGTTTTTAGTGTTTCTTACCACCTTGAGGACCCAAGAACATGTCTTAAATAAATAAACTGAAAACTAAGATTATGGGTTGGATTCATTGAACTGTGAATGGACACAGAGCATAAATCTCCCCTTGTTTGCTTTCTCCTGATCCCTTGGGATCAGAATAGGCAATCTGAGGGAAATCAGAGAAATCTTCCTGTCCCATCTTGCAAACAGAACAACAGCTTGTGTAAGAGAGGGGAATCTTATATTCAAGTAGTGAAGTGGGAAATCTTTGGATACTTAAATCTGGTGACTGGAGCTGTGAACGGGCAAGACAGATCTTTCTGCAAACCTGAAAAGGGCCCCAGATTTGCAGAAAAATGTGAAATCTTAACAAAATACACTGGGGGCTTTAAAAGTTTCAAAAATGATAAAAAAAACACCTATAGCTTTAAGCAAGGGATTCCTTCGGTGGCTGTTGCTAGGCAACAACAGCATTTCAGCCTGGGTTTCAGTGAGTTAAAGGCAGGAGATGGGGCAGGACCCTTCCCAGGCCTATTTTGGTTTTTGAAGGAGGACTCATTAGGGCCAGGCCTGACTAGAGTTGCCAGCCCAACACTGGGAAATTCCTGGAGATTTTGTGATGGAGTCTGAGGAAAACAGGGCTTAGGGAGGGGAATGGCCTCAGCAGGATATAATGCCACAGAGTCCACCCTCCAAAGTAACCATTTTCTTCTTAGTTGTATTTCCAGGAGATTTCCAGGTTGGCAAACCTAGGCCTGGCAGGAACTTATGAGTGACTTGATACCACTCAACTTGTATGACTCAACAAGGGCTGGCTGCTTGCTAACATTCAACAACAGCTACCCTACAAAAGCCAATGTAGTATAGTGGTTAGAGCTTTGGAATAGATTCTGAGAGGCCCAGGTTCAAATCTCCATCTTGCTGAGGATGTTTTTGGACCAGTCACATACTTTCAGCCTAATCTACTTCATAGGGCAGGGGTGTAGAGTTTAAAAACTCCTGGGGGGGGTTCTTCTGTGCGTGCGTGCCCGCCGGGACTATGTCCCCCCCGCTTCCTCCCCCCCGCCTGACCACTCCTGCTTCCGTCCCTCCGTCCGTCCAGGGGCCAGCTGAGCATTTGCTTAGCTGGCCCCTGGATGGACGGAGGGAGGGTCGGAGTGGCCAGGCGGGGGGGGGGAGAGAGAGATGGCGGCGGCCCTAGGAAGGGCAGCGGCCCTAGGGAGGGCACACCATTTTCCGGGGGGGGGGGCTCAGTCCCCCCCAGGAAATTTCAGGGGTGGCTCGAGCCCCCCCGTAGTTGACGCCTATGTCATAGGGTTGTTGTGAGGATAAAAAGGAGGAAAGGAGAATAATATATGCAGCTTTGGTTCCCACTGTAGAGAAAAGCAGGGTATAAATGAAGTAAATAAATAATAAATATAGGTCCTGGTCACATGAGTGAGATAATCCGGGGGGCAGTGAGGCTATTTGCTCCAGAGTAATTTGACCTGCAGTTGCACAATCACATAGTTCTGTGAAGCTGCAGGCACAGACCACCACTGCGTGATCAGACACAATCACGGGTGAGTTGGGGGTGGGGTTTTTTTGCCTTTTCCCCCGATGCGCTTAAACGGGGTATCAATGAATCGCATCTCTGCCCTGAGGGCTTCCTATGGCAGTATGCAATGATGTGCATACTGAGAAGGGAGGGGGAAACAGCATGGCATCGGGATAGCCTGATCAGACTATCCACGATGCCATGAGTACATGCTGGAGTGATCACACGGGGAAAGTCTGTCTGTGGCCTGTAGCAAACCTGTTTGATACTGGTACCCTAGTATCTTTTAACTCCGCTTCCTCGGCAGAGAAAAATGGGTTGCCAATGGGGGTATGGGATGCTTGCCAGATGTTCTGGTGTGATCGTGCCCTTAAAATCCACATGGCATTCGTGCCTATTGCGTGGCTAATTCTGCGTGTGATCGGGGCCATAACTGAAGATGGGAGGCAGATAAAATGTAGGCTGGCGAATGGCTAAGAAGGAGAGAATGGGCCACGGAACTGTGGCACCATTGGGCCACAGATTTTCTAGATAGAGCATGCTGGCGGGGAGAGGGAAAGCTTAAGACAGAGGGGGAAGATAAAGGCAGGTTGGCTGTTGGGTGAGAAAGAGATAAGGCTGTCAACTCTAGAAAATTCCTGGAGATTTGGGGGTGGGGCTTGGAGAGCGTGAGGTTTAAGGAGGGGAAGGACCTCAGAAGAAGTTAATGCCACAGACTCCACCTTCCAAAGCAGCCATTTCTTCCAGAGGAACTAGGGTTGCCAATGTCCAAGTGGGGGCTGGAGATCACGTGGAATTACAACTGCTGTCCAGATGACACAGATCAGTTCCCCTGGAGAAAATGGCTGCTTTGGAAGGTGGGCTCTATGGCATTATACACTGCTGAGGTTGCTTCCCTCCCCAAACATCACCAATGACACCATCCCAAGTCTCCATCCCCAAACCTTCAGGAATTTCCCAACCTGGAACTGGCAACCTCAAGGGGAACTGATCTCTGTAGTTGGGAGATCTGTTTTTATTCCAGGAGCTCTCCAAGCCCCACCTGGAAGCTGACAACCCTAGAAGGAGAGAAGGAAAAGGGGAAAGTCTATGGGGGTTTTCAAGAAAGGGAAACAGTAAATAATGGGGGAGGAGAAAATGAGATGCCTCCCACAAGTCCTTGTGGGTTTCCACTTGTTCCCTCCAATTCTCCGTAGTTGCCTATACTGCCTTCTACTACCACAGTCTGATTTATTCCACTGGGTGACTTTCAAGTGAGATATACAAGTGTACATTTCAGGCATGAGGTGGTGACTTTATTATTATTATTCCCAGAAGAGAAGACATAGATGTAATGTCTCTAAATAAATATTTATCCCTCCATCACAGGTAGTCTATTTGGCTAAGACCAGAAATCAGACTTTCCCTGTGGCTCTGTGGGAAAACATTCTAGCTGTCTTACTGTAAGGTGAATTTTAGCCCTTTGTATTTTATCTTGAAATGTAAATATTCTTTTCTGCTTAAAATTTCTATTGTTCCCTGC
This sequence comes from Lepidodactylus listeri, assembly GCA_029233225.1. Lineage (NCBI taxonomy): Eukaryota > Metazoa > Chordata > Lepidosauria > Squamata > Gekkonidae > Lepidodactylus > Lepidodactylus listeri. Next base: position 106,152,691 of record JARCFY010000001.1, on the reverse strand, counting down.
CCAAGCATATTGGAAGGATGAGATATTATGTCTAAACAACCAAACAAATAAACAAATGACTACATTAAATTATTGCAGGATGAGTAGAATAAAAATAATTTAATCTTACATGATCTATGAGTTCTTTGACCATCCCATTCCATTCTCCTTTGTCATTCTGGGCTCCGTATTTACCATCAGACACTAATTTCACTTCATAAATGAAGCCTAAAATATTTGATAGCTCCTTCAACAAATCAAGACAGTAACCTTCAAATCTGTCATTTCCATAAAGGGGTTTATCAGATTTCTTGTACATGACATAGGGATCTTCCTATATGAAAAGATAGCAGACATTCAGAATTATGAATTTTGTATTTCAGCTTAATAAACCACAAGGAAAGACAAATTGCCTGCTAAAATTGTACTGATGCTTAGTTTAAAAATTGTGGTTGGACTCAATTGTCTCTATAATGAGATTGAAGATTATAAGGCACAAAACTTTCAGATATCTTTAACAGTATGTAAAAGATAATGCCTAATATTGAATAAAAATTAAGAACAAGGACAAACCTAGGGTGCTTTCAAGGGATAAAGGTAACTTAAATGTGTGTGTGTGTGTGTGTGTGCATGTGTATCTTCACCATCTTTTCCTGTTCAGAATCTTACCACTAGCTAGGAAGCTGAAGCTAAACTTTAGCAGAGAGTTTGCCTAGATGCAATGATTATGATTCGTCACATCTCAGACCTGCACTGATTATTTTGGGGGCATGATTCTTCATGGCATACACAGATGTACATAATTTGAGCAGCAAGCCTGCAACGGAAGCATACTTACAATTTGTTAATCTATACTTCCATGACACGCTTAGGGAAAAAATTGTTTCTGAGCTTAACAGCTACAAACTAAGCCACCTCCTTGAAGTAGTTTTTCAAAACTTCAAAAATGGAAGAATATACATTTAATGGAATAAATGTACATGTGGCACTTTAAAAATAAAGTTCCACGAAAGCAAAAAGTGACAGGTGAGATAGACTACTGAATCCATGTTTAATTAATTGATCAGTATGTCTCCAAAATGTGTTATGAAGCCAAAAGCTAGACGGAGCTGTGGAAGAAAAAAATCCAGACGATACTCGTTTGCACACACTTTTGTACACCCCACTGGACAGCTAAACAAGCTCTTCTTTCTTTTCACGCAAACACTGTTTTCAAGCAGAGCTGAGCATATTTCACCACAGTCTGTTCCTATGTTTTTAAACTGTGTTTGGTTCAAACTAAGCTGTGAAACTGGCTAAAAATATCTGGAATCACGTACATGTATAATCTAGTTCGAAAGCTCAAAAATGCATGGTTTGACATGGTATTTGTTAAAATGCACTGAGTACAGTTTGGGAGGGTGCAGGGCTGCTGCTGGATTGGAATTGTGTAAAGACACCTGTGGTGTGAACTGAGACCTCCCTAAGGAGAGTGGTTGCCTTGCAGTCTCTAATCCTGTGCTTTGTCAGCACTTTTCCTGGCCAGAGGAACTGAGGGCCAAATTAGACAGGATGGCATCCCTGGGTTAAAGTCTAACACAGCTAATTTAGAAATGCCACCATGACTGATCCTGATTGGACCTGCAGCACAGTGGGACAAGGCACTCTTGTTACCTACTCATGCCTTTTCAGTGCTGAAACGGTGGCCATTTTGGCACTTGAAAAGGCATACGGGAAGGGGAACAAAAGTGCTTCATCCACTGCACTATGGGAACTTAGTGGCCACTTTGTGACATAGTCTTGTCCTGGATGGGCAACTGGCCAGATCCAACATGGCTTCTCTTGCGTTCTTATGAACGTATTTAAATCACCTGTGTCAGGCTCTAAATCACCTGTGTTAGGCTCTAAATCACCCAGGGACGCCATCGCAACTAGTTTGGCCCTGAGAATCTATGCATACTTCTCCATATGCGAGCAATGCAAACAAATGCACTTCTATACAAGCCTCATACAACGGATCTCTTCAGCAGATCATGGAAGGAGTTGCTTCCAGTGTTCCCTCTAAGCTGAGTTAGTGTGAGCTAGCTCACAGTTCTTTAGCCTCTGGCTCACACATTTTTGTTGTAGCTCAGGAAGGATGACTCCAGAGTAAACTAATTTATGCAGCAGCCAAATCATTTGCTCACAACTTTAATGCCAGTAGCTCACAAAGTAGAATTTTTGCTCACAAGACTCCACAGCTTAGAGGAAACATTGTTAATGCTTCATATATGACCCATCCTATGTATGGGCTACAGTGGCAAATAAACAATGCCACTTCGAAGTCTACTAATGTCAATGGGCTTAGAAGGCTGTACTCTTCTTAGATTGCACTGTTAATATATTTATGCCAATAAGTTTGATTTTAAACATAATTTACAATTCCCCCCCCACACTGATGATTAACTATTTTCATACTTATTGTTGTCAGTATTGCAGAATTCCAATTCGGGCGTATAACAGTGCAGACCTAAGCAAAGTTACATGGCTCTAAGACTTGAGAGGACTTAGGTAAAGATAAAGGTTTCCCTTGCTCAAAAGCCAGTTGAATCCGACTCTTGGGGGCAGTACTTATATCCATTTCTAAGCCGAAGAGCCAGCACTGTCTGAAGACTTTTTTCGTGGTCATGTGGCTGGCATGACTAAACGCTGAGGCACACAGAACCTTGTTACCAAACAAAGTGGTACTTATTTATCTACTTGCAATTTCTTTCTTTTGAACTGCTAGGCTGGCAGGAGCTGCGGCCAGAGACGGGAGCTTACTCTGTCACGTGACACTCAAGTCTGCAGCTCAGCATCTTAACCTCTGAGCCACCACGGCCTGTTGAGGGAACTTACAAGTGTGTAATTCTACTTAGGGCTGCACTGTAAGTGAAACAACCTAAATAAAGCAAAAGTAATTCTTGGTGAATAACAACAAAATTTACCAGAACTTACCAAAATAGTGGTGACTATGAGTGTTCGGTTTGCCAGCGAATCAGTAATATTGGTAGATCTGTCTTTATTGCTGTCTGTCATATTAAGGCCACTGTTTGAGTTCCAAACCCCAATCTATATAGAACAAATTAGATAATTGGCTGCCAACTTCATTAGTGATGTTAAGCTAATAATGCCTCATATAAATGAATGTGCATTACAGCTGTGTACAAGAAATCCGTATTTGTTAAGACTGCACATCACAGTAACAGACACCAGCAGTATGACATATCGAAGGGGTGCAGCAGGTACAGTTCTAAGTAGGGAAATGATGGAGTGTTAAACACAATTAGTCACAGGAAACACACCACTCATTCAAAAGCAGGCTGAGATGTTTAGCCATAAGAGTGTACTACTGCATGTCAAAAATGTAGCTGTCTATTTACAATTCTTCTACAAAAGCAGACTTTACTTTCTTTACTTTACTTTACTTGGGCTTTACTTTCTACTATATATATCTTCATTCATGGCTTTCCCCCCAAAATGGGAACAGCTCTCCTTCACTATACAACAGATTTAAACTTAAACTTAAATGCTGAAAAAAAAATCATGGTATACAGTATCCATTATATGTACTCTAAATCTGCTAATGGCACAGATTTCTTTTAGTTACTTCTTAGCCACTGACATCACAATCAAAAGTGCTGAGAAAGTTCAAACAGCAGGAGGGCAAATCTGGCCTTCACTTCCTTTCCAAACCTTAAAACTTCACTAAAAATTACTCTTTATTTTGGAAAGGCTAGAGAATAGGGATGGGCACGAACTGGCTCATGAACTTAAATTTATCATGAACCAGCCTGGTTTGTGGTTTGTGAACCATGGTTCATGCAATTGCATTTCCCATGAACTGAACTGGTTTTCATGGAGGTTTCTGCAATTAGTGGGATTGGTTTGTGGGCCAGACATGCTGCCACCAATTAATCAATTGTCAAGGTAACAGGAGGAATGGACTTCTGCACTCCTTCTGGAGCCCTGGAAACACCAATCCTGGCCCTCCAAAGCTTGACAGGCAGCTCTGGCTGCCAACCAGAGAACTTCATTCTGCTCTATGGGAGCAAAAGGGATATATACTCCAACTTGTGACCCAGCCACTTTTACTTTGTATCAGGCAGTTAGGGACAGAGGTAGTAGAGGCAGAGACTAGGAACAAGGCTGTGATTGTGAACAACAGTGTTGGTGCTTCAAGACTCTGAGGTGCCTGTTTCTCTGCTACAGCTAGGGCAGAGGGGCTCAGCTATTGGTGCCTCAGCTGAGGCCCCACACTACCACTCAGTGGGATTTTTTGACACCTTTCCCTGGCTGGGGAGGTGTCTGGTGGTCTCAGGCTCTGAGCCACCTCCTGTCCCTCTGCTACAGGGGTTCAGCCAGTAGGTTCCTCGGCTAAGAACCCATTCTCCCACCTAGTTGTTAACAACACCCCTCTGTGCCATAAGGGTGAGAATAAGATCAGAAATACCAAAATGTATCTTAGAAACTTAGGACAGATCATCCAGTTCAACGACCTGCCATAAAATGGGTCCAGAATCCATCAGTTTACAGTGCCTCAAAGAAAGAGTGGAAAAAATAAAATTCTCAGAGCCACACAGTACTTCTGCAAGCTAATTAAATGACATGGGGGGGCCCACAATTACTAATGCTATAAAATTATCATTCACACTTGACAAGCTATTTAGGGACAGGTCTAACAAGAGATGTTCTACAATTTTCAGTTCATCCTTTAAAAAAGATTGTCTGATTAAGCAACATCTATTTATTTATCACATTTATATCCCGCCTATTCCCACATATGGGCTCAGGGCGGGTAACATCATAATTCCATTAACTATATAATCAACAAAATTCAAGCTACAGTATAATTAGCAAGTTTAAAATTATTAAAATTAGCTAAAATGACAACAATTTATTTTGGCTCCATCAGCGGGATAAATAGCAAGCATAGCAGTTTTCCTAGGATTACTTTGCAGGACTGCTTTGCAGGGGAGGCCATGTGACTGGACATCCATCGCCTCAACCAAAGGCCTGGTGGAACAGCTCTGTCTTGCAGGCCCTATGGAACTATAATAGGTCCTGCAGAGCCCTGATCTCAAGTGGGAGCTTGTTCCACCAAGTAGGGCACCTTGAAGTGGATCCGGTACTCAGTAGGTACCGGATCCACCAGTGCAAGTGCACTAGGTACCGGATCCACCAGTGCAAGTGGTGGAGCACCGACCGAATACTCACACACAAAAGGCGTTGCAGTCAGTAGATGAGCCGCCACATTTTGCATCAGCTGGAGTTTCCAGATCAGGTTCAAGGGTAAGCCTGCATAGAGTGAGTTACAGTAGTCTAACCCAAAAGTGACCATTGCATGGGTCACAGTGGCTAGATTCTGGGCGGAGGGGTAGGGAACCAGTTGCCTGATCTGCTAAAGATGAAAGAAGGCAGATCTGGCAACAGTGGTGACCTGGGCCTCCATATTAAGTGAGACATCCAGGATCACCCCTAGGCTCCTAACTTTTGAGGCTGGCACCAACAGCGCCCCCTCAAGGTCCGGCAGCCTAATCTCCAACCCTACTCCACCCTGGTCCAGGCACAGGACCTCTGTCTTCGATGGATTAAGTTTCAGCTGACACGGCCTCCTGAGCCCTGTCCAGATTTTCCAGGGCAGAGTCTGGGTGGCAGTCCATCAACAGGTAGAACTGGGTGTCATCCACCTACCGGTGACAACCCAGCCCAAACCTCCATACCAACTGGGCAAGGGGGCGCATATAGATGTTGAAGAGCATTGGCAAGAGGAACGCCCCCTGTGGCACTCCACACACCAGCAGGTGCCGTTTGGAGACCCTCTCACCAAGTGCCACCCTCTGTCCCTGACCGTGGAGAAAGGAGGAAAACCACTGTAAGGCAGTCCCCCTAATTCCTATGTTGGTGAGGTGGTGGGTCAATAGATTGTAATCGGCCATGTTGAACACTGCTGTCAGATAAATAAGTACTAGCAACGCCGACCTGCCTCGATCCAGATGTCTCCGGAGGTCATCTGTGAGGGCGACCAACGCTGTCTCTGTCCCATGGCCAGGACAGAAACTGGAGTGGATCCAGGATTGATGTCTCATCCAGGAAAGTCTGAAGCTGCTTGGCCACCACCCTCTCAACCACCTTGCCCTGGAATGGCAAATTCGATCCTGGGCGGTAATTAACACTATGAACAATATACTAACAATATACTGATCAATATACTGATCCAAGCAAACAGTTCAACTGAACTTGGATTTAACAATATAGAATCTGTGATTATGTATGCTATAACATACCCTAGAAAGTCTGGTCACATCAGTTTTATTTGGCCTACTCACATTTCATAGCTATTCCTTAAGACATTTGAAATCGATCTTCTAGGCAGTATTTATGTTAGCACATCCCAATTATAAATCTGTATTCTTTAAAGACACTTTATCCAATTAATATTCCAAAGACACTGCTTTCAAAGCCTGTCAGATACTGTTTGTCAAATGTCCAAATATGATATATTACATATACTTTGTGGGCTTCTGTTAGGGTTTCTGATGGACTATTACTGTAACCAGGATCAGAGTCTGAAAAATCAGTGGGTTGAAGCCTCCATCAGAGAAAGTCCTTTTCCACTTAAATAAGACTGTAGTTATTGTATTCAGATTTACAGAATGGAGTCATTGGATCCATTAGTTATCTCCATCCCTGACCTATCAGGCTCTTCTCTAGTTCCATTAATCTCCTGCAAGAAGTCTTTTAGGCTCTGCCAATAATTCATCACATATCACCCAGGCTAAAAAGATAGTGTTTTGAAACCAAGCATTGGCAAGCCATCATTATATCCTTCTACTGCCATCTTCTGTCACAGGGTGAAGACTTTTTGTTTGTTTGTTTGTTGTTCCCTCAGTGATCCCTCTTTCCGCTCATGTTTTAATTGTTGCTTTTATATCTTTGCATATTTTTTGTTCAGATTTTAATTATTTTAATTATTTGGGGGGTTGTTGATTTTAATGGTTTTTTAAATGTGGTTTTAATTTGTTAGCTGCCTAGATGGCCTTTACGAGGGCAGAAAGGTGGAGTATTTGACAAGATAGACCTAGGGTTGCCAGATCATCATGCTGTTCTGGTGGGGTATTTGGGGGGTGTTCCGGGGATGGGAGGAGATGCCCCCAAGCCCCACCCCCTTTGTTTTTGAGTTGACTTCAGTTGATTGTGTGAAGTGCTTCATTAAAATGTATTATATTGAAGTGATATGAGATGTTTCACATCTCTATGGTGTTCAGCTGATGAACAGGCAAGTCATTTTGACTAACTGCCATCTATGGATGAACAAATAACAATTTACAGTAGTGACTCGTGGGCCATAAACAACAGATCACACTACAAATGGCTGCAGCTAATTAAGTACTGGGCACAAAGTTATCAGCAACTTATTTAGTACCCAAATATTAATCTCATCTTTGAATAAACTATTCCCTGCTTGTGCTTCAGTGTGCCTGGAATAACACTGATATATTTTTAGTTTCTTACTATATGCCTTCATCTATTAACTATCCCCGCCCACTCCTTGGAATCCCCCCAAATCCCCCCACTGGAGTTCCAAGGGAACCTGGCAACCCTAAGTCTATCTTGTCAAATGCTATCTAAGCTGCCTGGCAATAGCTCACAAATCTCAATCTCCCCCCAACCCCCCAATTATCTGAGAATCTGTGACTGGAAATTCCAGGGATTTATATGTGTATGCTATCACAGACCTATGGATTCTTGTGTTTCCCAATGCACTTAAATTGTGCTTGAAATTATTGGCAATGAGGTTGTAAAGCATTCTTACAAAAATGGCACTGCACAATCACAATATATAGAACATACACACTGTACATTAGCCTTAGAAGAAAAACCTTACAGTGATGAGAAAGTTCAGAAGGGCATTGGAAAAAATGAGATTAAGGATCATGTCTACAGTGAAGCCAGATTTATTGCAGTTTAGTGACAAGCTCAAAGCATACTACTAATTTTCTGAATTTATTAGAATAGACTATCAATATTACCTGAAAAGAAAAACCAAATAAGATCTATGAACCTGTCATAGGGTTGCCAACCTCCAGGTAGTGGCTGGCGATGTCCAGGAAACAGAGATCAGTTCACCTGGAGAAAAAATCCACTTTGGAAGGTGGACTCTATGGCATTATACCCCATTGAAGTCCCTCCCCTCCCTAAGCCCCACCCTCCACCCCCAAAATCTCCAGGTATTTCCCAACCCTGAGATGGCAACCCTAACCTGTCATGACATTTTGATAATGATCTAGCTATTTTCAATGATAAATTCAATCTTAAATTTGACCAGTGTACTATATATTAAGAGGCATAATAATTAGGCAACATTAGGCACAAACTCAGCTTGTTCCAACATATGCAGGTGCCTTGCTCCAGCCTCCCTACCTTCTGCTTCTAGGGCAGAATGTGATGAAGGAAACCTGATTTAAATCCACCACCAGTTCCGTGTGATGTGTTAATATAGGCACACAAAGTAACCAGAGTTCATTTTCCCACCCCAAACTAGGATTCAAACTCTGGATTAAACCATTTGCCCCTCAATTTCTCAGGAGAAACTAACTCTGATTAACCTGGGTAATTGCATTCCTGGGTAACTGGAATATGTTTTAAACCCAAATAATTCTTTCATGCTAACCCAGCAACAAAGTCAAATGCGTACACAATTTCAGTTTAATGTCATCTTTATGTGACTTTGTATGCATGCAATATAAGAAGTAAAAACATAAATGAAAAATATTTTTTCGTGAATTACAATATTTCTACACAAAATGTGATACTAGCTGCAGGAATTTAAAAAATTGACTGCATTTGGGAGCATCACTGTGTAAAAATTTCCTACTCTGTTATCTGATGGATAACTTTTTCACAGAATATCCATAGGGTACTTAAATGGAAATAAACTTCACTTAAAGAAACAGAATTTGCACTTATATGGAAGTAAGCTTCATGTAAATACTAGGACTTTGATTTTTTGTCATATGTTGAGGACCAGGGTTGTGATATTTAAACCCAAGGAGGATAGAACTATTATTACAGCTACTGCATTATGTAATTGTTAGTGTATAAAATATGGCTGTACTTTGGTCCCCTTTGACATCAGATACAGTTCATAGGTGGTCAGCATTTTTGGCTGTCATAAGCTGAGTGCCGTGTTCAGTAGGCAAAAGTTATAATACTGTAAAGCAACTTTTAAGGAGCATGGAGGCATGGAATATAAGTGAAACATCTCACTATCTACTTATGTATACAGGTGTATGTGATTTATTTTTTAAAAAATGACAAAACTATGACGCTATCTGATTAGGGTTGCCAGCCTCCAGGTGGGGCCTGGGGATCTCCCACTTTTACAATGGATCCCCAGCTGACAGAGATCAGCTCCCCTGGAGAAAATGGCTGCTCTGGAGGGTGGGCTCTATGGCATTGTACCATGCTGAGGCCCCTCCCCTCCCCAAACCCCACCTTGTCCTGGCTCCACCCCCAAAGTCCCCAGGTATTTTCCAACCCGGACTTGGCAACCCTATATCTGATACCTTCAAAATATCAGCACAAATTTAAACACATCAAAATCAAAACATATTGGCTTGTATCTTTGTAGATTTCCACATATGCAAGGGGGATGATTTTTATCCATTCACCTTCCTGTAACAGGCCAAATCACCCTCTGAAATGGGGAGAGAGGAAGACCCCAGGAATAACTTGGAGGAACTGGAGGTCTCCCATAGGAGGTCTCCCATATATTCACTATATTCAGTGAATATAGTTTTCCTTACACCTGTAGAAATCTACATAGGATCCAAGCAGCCGATTCTACTGATCCTTAATTCAGTGTTTCATGCCATTACAAAATGCTATGGTTTTGCTCTGCATCACATTATGTAAGAATAAATCACACTGGGATTGGATCTAAGTATAACTGATAGCAGGACTGTCCCTAAACTGCACTCTTACACAGGAAGGACTAACTTTGCAAAGGCTGTGCCTATTATAGGCTAGACTGTACCCAGTGGGATAGATAAAATGCAAAGGTTAATCCAAAATCTTTTCTACACAGCAAAACACATTCTAACACAGGCTATTGTCGCTAAACTGCAATTTGACATCCATTTGTCAAAACCTCAAGGAAGAGTTGTTTTGAGACTCAGCCTGAAGGTTTCTTTCATCATCTGTCTATATACAAACCTTCTTCCATACTTTATATAAATGATTAGTAACTTCACCAGCAGCCTTAATATAGAAAAAGGACAGAAAAGAACACAAAACAGTTCTTCATTAAAAATGAAAGAACAATCTATTCTGATGTACACAGTCATAGCATTTTCATTTTAACAGCATAAAGATTTACTGAGCCAGTTATTGCAGGATCGAGACATTATTGTGTTTAATAATTGGTAGTACTGACCTTTCATCTATCTAAATAAGAAATTTTCTTATGTTAGAATGAATTCAGTGCCTCATCTCTTCTCACTGCAGGCCCCTTCCTTTCAGTAAACCATTGACTGCTTGTGGATAACATTATGGATTCCCTGCAATGGGTCTCAGCATCTTTCTTTCCTTTCCTGAAGTACAGAAAGAGGCCAGTTCCACAATGTAACAACAGGCTTATCATAGGATAAATTGGCTGGGATCATAACACTTCAGAGAGCTTTAGTAGCTTTGTGGCTCATGTTGTAAAGCCAGCCCAATTTCTCTGGGTAGTTTTCCATGGCTCTTCAAGTGAAACAAAATCTTGGCTTTTCAAGGCATGTTATTATGAAAGACAGACTATTTATGTTGATGTAACTAACAGCAGATCCAGACAGCTGTACAGTTTACAGGATTTTCAGGCTTTTACTCATTTAAAAAAAAACTATGCCAGACTTTTTTGCTTGTGTGGTGCCTAATTTGAAAGCTTACCCAAACCAAAAAGAAGGATATATGCAGTAATACCCATGAACACAGGAATTCCTATAAGACTATCCATTCCCCCTCACTGTACATACACATGGTTACAAGCAAACAGCATATCAGGGCAGCATATCCAATCCCTCCACCTCCAGCTCTCCTCCTTTGTTCAGTGAAGTTACTTTAGAAGAAGAAGAGAAAAGATTGGATTTATACCGCACCCTTCACTACCCAAGGGAGTCTCAGAGTGGCTTACAAACTCCTTTCCCTTCCCCTCCCCTCCCCAGAACAGACACCCTGTGAGGTAGGTGGGGCTGAGAGAGCTCCGACAGAAACTGCTCTTTTTCAAGAACAGCTGTGCCAGAACTATGGCTTGCCCAAGGTCATCCAGCAGGTGCAAGTGGAGGAGTGGGGAATCAAACCCGGTTCTCCCAGATTGGAGTCTGCGCACTTAACCACTACACCAAACTAGCTTCAAATGGGGACATACCATTCAGGGAGTGGCCTACAGGGATCCCTCTGCATATAAGTAATGCACCCTCAGATGAAAAATCATATCCATACATTGATAAATACATTTTGCAGTGCGTAAACATGGATAATTAGCAAAGGAGTGAACAATATTAACAGGTGTTATCATGTTAAATAACAAAATATGTCCTTTAAGCAAATACGCCTATATATTAAAATACATTATATTTGAGTAGTGCCACCTATGAAAGGCAGCAAACAAATCAGATGTGCATAACTACTCATGTCTATAATCAAAAGAGGCCAGATTTTCACATCTGAGGGTGGTTGTTAATATCTATATCTTTATCTATATCTACATCTTCCATGTATTCCTCACAGTGTCCTTTACTGATGAGTGATCTGTTCTGTCTTGAATTATAATTTGGTGGCCGAATGCAAGAATATTTATTGAATGCTCCTAATTGCATAATAATTGCAGGTCCAGCAGAGCTAAGCAAAAACGGGGGGGGGGGGGGTGTTAAAGAGTTCATGGAATGCTGAGAAATTCCTGGGATGCTTCAGAGGTGTTCAGCTGATAACAGAAATGCATTTTGCAGTAAGGCTTCTGGGACAATGATTTCATTTGGCTAAGGTTAAAAAAAATTGTGAGAAGACTTTACATTATACAAATGCATTTAACATAGGCTTTGGTAGCAATGTATTTTTGATTCAGCATACACTAAAAAGATTGGGGAAATTAAGGTAGAAGTAAACAGAGAAAATAATTGTACATAGCCTATAGCTATGGGGTTGGAAAGCTTCTCAGTTTGGACAGATAACCTCTGGAATTGCACAGCTTCTTTTGTACTCAGCTTTGCACCCCGTTCTATGATCATGAAAAATCATTTTTCATGGGCATTTTCTTAACTATGCTGGACCTGAAATTTGGAGTTTCTACAAAAAACTCAACAACAGGTATATTTACAGTTTGGGGGTGACTGTGTTACTATGTGTAGTCAGAAATGTATTTCAGTCATTAAATTACAACAAAGAGTTGAGGATATGAGTTACTATCATATTGAAAAAAAGTGACCCTGATTTTCATGTGTGCATGGACACATTGGTTACATGGACGTAGTCACATGATAATAAGCTGTCAACCTGCTGTTTTGATGGCAGAGGGTTTGACTGACCTATATTTCACAGGAAATTCAGCTGCAGTGCTGGATTGTGCTGGGAATTGCTTGTGTGGCACCAATCAAAGCATATAGCTTCCATTCCTGCCTTTTGCAAGGGGTTGGACTAGCTGACCCTGGAGGTCCCTTCCAACTCTATGATTCTATGATTTGGACTGGGACAATTACTCCATATTAAAAAATATATATTTTAATTTGTATGATGTAGCAAAAATAATTTGACCAATTTAAAAAAACTTTATCCATAACATTTTAAGAAACTAAAAGCAAATGAGCTGCTGCATAAAGTTATCAACTGGCACAAACCATTGTGAAGTTCTGTTGCTCAGACCCACAGGAATGAACAGAAGATATGGATAAAATTACAGAAGAACCCTTCTACAGCTTATGTTCATTTAACTGGGGCTTGGACTGGAGAAATTTTAGATAGATTGTGCCCAGCATATGATTTTACTTTACTGAGTTTTTCTAAGACTAGTCTTTACATATATACAGCCTTGCCGACTGTACCTTCTGGCTCACAGCATGAGCACAGTAGTCCCAAACTGGTTACCTTTTCTGTTCCTTCCTCCTTGAGGCTAATAATGTCCAAATCAAAATCCTTTCTTAAGCCATCTGTTTTGTTGAAGGTGATCCGCCCTGTCAAACCATCCCATCTAGCCTAGAGAGAAAAAGAGGATTCACTTTAGTTTAATGCTCAGGCTCAGTTTCACATGACTGTCATTCTCAAACACTCTCATTTGATTGATAATAGAAAACTCAAAACTTTATCTGTATGTAATAATGAAATATATGAGTCTTGGTTAGTAGATCCAGAGCCACATTATGACTTCCGTGGGCCCTCGGCACTTTTGCCTTCATGGGGCCCCTCCCACCATAATAATATCAATATCAAAAATTATTTCTGATATAACTTTAAATACTTCAACATTTTGGGTTTTTTCTGTCTTAGATAAAATGTAATAGATTTTTGTGGGCTCTAAAATTTCATTTTTTTTCTGATGTGAGAACAAAATTAAAACATTTTCTTCAACCTTAAAAGTTCACTTTTTCTTTCTGATTTTAAAAGAAATTAAAACATTTCCATAGGCCGCTAATAGTATTGTGGGCCCTAGGCACTGTGCCTGCTGTGCCTAATGGACAAGTTGGCCCTGAGTATCTCCATGGATACTAGCAACAACATTCAAACCAAAAATAAAAGAATGTTGAATTATTGGGCTGCAGGGAGTTTATTTTCATTGTCACCTTTCCTTCAAGAAACTCAGAGTAGAGTGCCCAGTCTTTCCCTTCTCCATTTTTTCATCATAACAATCGTATGAGATAGATGAAGGCTGAGAAAGAATAACTGAGTCTGACTTCACCACATTGGCTCACCCAGTTGCACCCCTAACCTCAGTCAAAATTAACAAAATGAAAAAGTAAATTCTGACAGATACCAAACTGAATTATTGCCAATTCCAACCCCTATCAGATATCATATTTTTTTCACATCTCTCTTCCTTGTGGCATCATCAATATATATTATAATAATGTTATTTATATGCTCTTCAAACCAGAATACTGATGGAATATTGCAAACAGTTAGTGAACCCACCACTGTCATCTTGCTGGTATTTTGATTTAAGATACTGATGTGAATGCTCACATACCCAATATCTATATGATAGGAGGGGGAAAGTTTCTGTCCTTTCCAAAGGCATTCATTGAATTCCTTTGCTATTTTCCAAATACATCAAATTCATTAAGTTTTCAACTCCTCTTAGCTCTCTAATTCAACATATGCAATATTCAAGCCATAACATCCAGCAATCTACAACATTAGGCTGGTTTGGGACTTTTGAACTTTGAACAAGAGCCATTATCATCTCATGCTACATGCTTCTGAAGTTTGGGGTAGTTTTAAAAACAGTTTGTGAATTGTGGTGGGGAAGGATAACCTGCTATTTGTGTCCTTCTCTCTGCCAAATATGGACCAGCAGACGAAAAACACACCCACAAACAAACAGAACAACAGGAAAGTCAACTCCTGCTCATGATTCTGTCCCTTAAATTAGAAGTGTGGCTTTATTGGGGAATAAGAACTAGGGTTGTCAAGTCTCACCTGAATGAAAGCGGGGGAGTCCCGATCTCTCCTCAGGGGTCCCACACGCACACTGCGATGACATCACCCGGAAGTGACGTCAACATGCTGGGCACATTGCCAGGGCGCTGCTCTGGTAATCGCCCTAAAACTCTATGGTACCATAGAGTTTCAGGAAGATTGCTAGAGCATCGCCCCGGCAATGTGCCCAGCGTGATGATGTCACTTCCAGATGACGGCATCACGCTGGGCATGTCGGCCTAATCGGGCCACTTTGGGGTGGGGTTCCCCCCGCCAGCCGAATCCGAACCGGCGGATTGGGGACCTGTTTAGCGGGGGAATCCCCCCCCCCCCGGGGGGACTTGGCAGCCCTAATAAGAACCTTAGCAGCTATAGATAGAAAGTAGTTGCAGTAGTTCAGTGGCAAGGAAAATGGCAACCTGAAATGGTACTAAGTTTGTACTAAGTACAAAACAGTTTCTTGCACTTGATGCCCTATTAAATACTTCTTGTGTCCAAACTAAAACTTTGGCATTTCGAAACAAACCACACTGTAAACAGAAAGAAAAATGAATTTTCTAGTGCAACCAATTTTTGTTGAAATTTAGCTGCTGTTATTTGTTTTTGTTATTTATTTTATTTTATTAGATTTATAAATTGCCTAATCCCCACAAATGTGGGGCTCTAGGTGATGGCCAAATTTAAAATAATTAAAACCATAAAATTATCTCCTACATATTATACACAGTTAAAGCAAGTGGTGAATTTATGTTTTGTAGTTTTTTCCTGGTCCTGGATTGTGAGTGTTTCGTGGGCACTTCAGTGGAAAAGCTTTAATGCACAAGAAAGACTAATGATACATTATAAGCCCTTCTTCATCAGAGTCAGTTAATTGCCAGTTCTTACAGCTATTTGTTTTTTAAAACTTCATTACACCTATTCAGGGCACTTTGCTTTTTTTTTTTTAAAGAGGTGCCGGAATTCTCAAGAGGGAAATGAAATTTTCACTCTGTATACTGAAAACTCATGAACTTTTAAACATTTTAAAAATAATTTTGTTGAAGGAGTTCCGGAACTCTGTTCTGGTGCTTTCTCCCAGAAAAAAAGTCCTGCACCCATTGGAGATGGCTATAATCCTACTTAAAAGTGAAAACAAAGTTTACAAACTTATGTGTAACCCCCCCCCCCTTTTTTAAATCAAGACTCTAAAACTGAATTTCCTGAAATGAATCTTGTTTTATGTGGAACAATCAGTTTAGCTGTCACTTCACAAAATGGGCAACTGAACGGCCCATTGTCTTCAGCAAAATAAACTTTCACACTCTTGAATTCTGGAGGTGCCTGAATATTATGAAATGGTCAAGTCTGTCATGCATTCGGGTGGGAATCCCATGGGGATAAAGTAGCATATGGCTGTCCTAAGAAATTGACATTGACCATGAAAAACAGCAAATTACAGCAGAAGATGATGGAAGTCAGGAATCATTACTGAAGAACAGAAGCCCTGGCTATAAACTTAACTACGAGTCTGAGGGTGTCTTAAAGAACAGTCTGTTACCCCTTTGCATTATATCACCATCCTTGCCGGTAAAGATAAAACCCAAACACTCCCAGCCATGACAGCAGGTTATATACTAGATCAATTTATACAATCCAGATCGTAAACAGGTACACCACTACTTAACAATATATAACAGAAGAAGTCAGCCCCCTCCCCCCAGAATTTCAATCCGATTCAACCTGATGTTTCTATTTTGTTCTTAAAAATTATGATCAATCAGACTCTGAACACAAGCAAAATTTGAGCCTGTTCTCAAAAAATGTAATCACTAATGGTACTGCATGGGACCTCACATCCTCTCTCTGGTCATGACAGTCCCAATGATCTGGAGGGAGAAAGCTACAAGTTCTTATCTTCCAAAAACAAGCAGTCAGTTCAACAGTGTCATTGGTGTACTTGTTTTATACACTGACTGTTCAGTAAAAAATGCAGCAGGTGGAGAAGAATTTAATTTCATGTACAATGTCAAGACTGCCATTTGCTTTTGTACATATTATCTGTCTATCTGTATATACACATCTCTATATGGCAGCTCAAAACTAATTAAGGTACATCAGTATATTAGGTGCTATGAAGAAAGACAAATGGAAGAAAGCCTCTCTACTTGCTTCTAAAATACACCATTTCTGAGGAGTAATCTCTACATATTTCAGAGAGAGTTACTGCCAAGTAAGTGTAGATAGGGTCAGGCTGGTGGTGGAAAACGCTGTCAAGTTGCAGCTGACATGTCAAGGCACGACATGAGAACAAATTTAGAGTCCAGTGGCACTTTTAAGACCAACAAAATTTTATTCGTGTGCATGCACACTTTTTCAAATACACTGGCATGGTAGGTAAGGTTCAGACTTATAGACAGGGGCTGAACAGCAAATTAACCTGTAACATGATGAAGATGTGCAAAGGCAAAACTAAATAACAAGCTAAGGTTACAAGGTCAACAGTTGTAAAGCAATAAATATATCAAAATAGCAGATGAATGTGTAAAGGTATCTTTTCTAATTGTGGGAAGTAAACTGATACTCTCTATTCTTTCCTCTCAGGCATAAAGTCACTTAACAGCATTTTTTGTCTTTTTTGAGGTGGATCCAGCAAAACATCCCAATATTCCTTGCATTACATTCAGTTTTCTAATATAATACTCTGAAAAAGAAAGATTATGTAATGCAATATTCCTTGCATTACATTCAGTTTTCTAATATAATACTCTGAAAAAGAGAGATTACACTGAGACTTCCCCAAACCCAACCCTCCTCATGCTCTACCCTCAAATCTCTAGGAATTTCCCAACCTGGATCTGGCAACCAGTGGTCAGAGGGGACCCAGCAACCCTAAACACAGGTAGTTATGTTGATCTGAAGTAGAACTGCTAGATTCAAGTCTAGTAGCACCTTAGAGATACAGCTGCCAGCTCTAGGTTGAGAAATACCTGGAGATTTGGGGGTAGAGCATGAGGTAAAGCCAGTTGACTTTGACTTAGCCAATCTGGTTTCCAAGCCAGAGAGCCAGTGCTGACCAAAGACTTCTCCATGGTCATGACTAAATGCCAAGGGGCACAGAATGCTGTTACCTTCCCACCGAAGCTTTTTATCTACTTGCAATTTCTTGCTTTCAAACTCTTAGGTTGGCAGGAGCTGGCACCAGAGATAGGAGCTCACTCCATCATGGAGCACTCAGGTCTCAAACTGCTGAACTATTGACCTTTTGGTCTGCAGCTCAGCATCTTAACTACTTGAGCCACTGCAGCCCCAATCCACTGTGGTCCTAATCCCTACTGCTCCAAATTCTATATTAAAAAAGGCACCTTAAGACCCTCCGGTTTTGTAGCTGCTTTTGTATCCAAACCTGCTTTCCCACCTTTGCAGTTCCTTGGCTGAGTTCAGACTGGCAATTTGGCCCAATATGGGCACCTTTCTCAAGCAGATTAAGTGGGCTGGTTCACACAGCCACAGCTGTCTGGCATTCCCCTGCCATACTCACCCCGTCCTTTAACTATTCGATCCCACTTTTAAAAAGTACCAGGTGAAAACTGGGGCAAGCCGTGGAGAGCGCATTGATTGTGCTTCCCAGAAGTGTGGACATAAAAAAGCCGCAATCAAGTGGCGTTGGTAATGTGAACCCATTGATCTGGCAGGAATGTGCATAACCGTCCATGCGTGCTGTGCACTTGAGCGCACAACCACCCACGGGGATGCTTCTAGCTCATGGAGTTAAAGCTCCCAGCCATGGGATCCTGCCCCAGTTGCTGCTGTGCCTATGCACAGGCTGGCGGAATGGACCAAAGCCATGAGCAACTGCGCCACTACCAGGAGATGCCCCACAGTGCGACCGCTCCATTCCACCTCCTCCCCGGTATGCTGCCGCATCAGTCAGTGCAGTGCAAATGGGAATTCCTGCCACAACATGGCCCAGGGCTTTTTGCCCTGCCTCCCTTCTGCTTTATACTGCCAGTCTGTCCTCAGCCCTTGTTTCCCAGACCTTTGCCCTTTTGCTGAATCATTGAATCTCTCACCTTAGACCCCCAGCTTCTTAGCTGATTTCAGTTTGGATTTTTCTTTCACCCCAAATGCCTACTGTTAATAACCCATACAAAGCCTTAGTAAACAAACAAGAAATGCAGAACCTCATAAAGATTTCCAATGAGGGCCTCCCCTCCCCTCTTCAGGGAGCTTGTTTCACAGAGTGGAAATCATGGTGGGAAAGGTGTGGGCTCTGACGCTAGGTGGGCTGTCATAAGTGGGGGAACAGCCAGCAGGAGTCTGCCTGAAGACCATGGTTGGCACAGAACATTTGGGAGGACATAGTTCTTCAGATATGTGGGAACCAGACCATGAAGGGCTTTTATAGATCATAACCAGCACCTTGAAATGAACTTGGAACCAAATTGGCAGCCAATGTAACTGTTTCAGAATGGGCAATATATGTTTCCGTCAGCTAGCCCCTGATATTCATTGCATTGCTGCCTTCTGGACAGTGCAGTCTCCAGGCTATCTTCAAGGGAGCTTATTGTGCAGCAAGTTACAGTAATTCAACCATGAGGTTACCAAAGCACAGAGCAGTATGACCAGATTGGCTAAGTCAAAGAAATGAAAGAGTTGATACAGCTAAAAGAAGGTACTCTTGGGCACTCACCAGGCTGCTTTCCAAACCTCAAGACTGGGTTCATTAAAACCTTCAAGTCTGCTCTGCAAAATCCAACTCCACTTCATCTAGGACAGGTGAATCCAGTCCAATGCTCTCTCTTAGCTGTGGAGCCTTGTGAGCAAACATTCTACTTTATGAGCTACTGGCATTAAACTTGTGAGCAAGCAATTTGGCTACTGCATAAATTAGTTTGCTCTGGAGTCATCCTTCCTGAGCTAAGACAAAAATGTGTGAGCGGAAGGCTAAAAAACTGTGAGCTAGCTCACACTAACTCAGGTTAGAGGGAACACTGATCCAGTCTCTCCAGAACATCAACATTCCCAGCCAATATCACCTCTGTCTTGTCTGCATTCAACTTAAGCTTGTTCTGCCTTAGCCACTGAATCTCAACTTAAAAGCCCAGGTTCAGAACCATGACAGATGCACTTGTAGGCTTGGATAATGAAATTCAGAGCTGGGGATGCTCTGAATGATCTCACTCAGTGGCTTGAGCATACTGAATTAAAGAGCAACACATCCCTCCTAGTTGATTCTGCTCCTTTGGTGGATCAGGCAATTGATGCATTGAATAGATAGTATACCACAATTGCTTTCTGGAACCTTCCCCAAAAGTAGTCAATTGACTCCTTAAAGATGACTCATGGAAAATGTGCAGGATAAATGGTGACTACAATAGCAAAATGGAGGTATCAAAAGTAATAAAAATAGATTGAATATGAGTGTGTATCAACCCCAAATTTAAGCAAAACCAATTTTCACTGAAAACCCCATAATTATGCCATTGATTAAGATGACTGTTAAAGGTATTGCCCATACATCATTCAGAATCAATATTATACCTTAGTTTCCAAGTGAAAAGTAATGATCAGATCTATCATAGTCTTTAGCTCCAATTGTAACCAAACTGGGTAGCTGGCAATTCTACAGATGCTTTCCATCACAGATCCAGTCCAGATGTAGATCAGCCTGACCTGAGAGAATCTTTTGCAGTTATTGTGGCATGAATGTTTTTTTGCACCTTGCTAGCTAAAACCATATTCTCACAGAGCCCACCCATATCCCAGGATGCTGCAGCACACATTGTGTGTGTACGTGCACGTTTATGCTTACTGTACACAGTTGCCACTGACTTAAATTTAAGTCTTATAATATGCTAGAGTATCTATGCAATAAAGATCAGGTTGCATTTAAAGAACTTGTAAATTGCATGTGCACATGGCAAACATGGTCCTACATACTCTAACAACCACCCTGTAGAACTCAAGGCTTTCAAGAGTAAGGCAAACCAACCCCCTGCAAATATTTTTATATTATGTTAAACTACATTTTAAATATTTATGTTTACATATTAAAAATTAATAAAAAGACAGGACTGACACTTTTATTTCTTTCCTTATTTAAAATACTAGTTTCCATCAAGCAGCAAATGCTCATTTATGCTTCTAAATTATTTTACATTTTAACTGACACCCTTGTCCTCCAGAATGGACACTGTCTTTGGCATCATTCAGTTTTTAACCTTTTCTATAAGTTTTCTCCAAGTTCTTTCTTACAACTTTAGGCACCCAATGAAGTTGTTGGGAAATTGGTTCAGGACAGAAAAAAGAAAATCCTTTTTTTAAAAGCTCAATGAGTAATTAAACTGTGGAATACTGTGCCACTGGAAGTGATGACTGGCCTATATTATCAGGGAGGGGTGACAGTTTGATGGTAAAACATCTGCTTGGCATGCACAAGGGTGCAGGTTCAGTCCCTGGCATCTCCAGTTATGATGTGATGTGAAAGACCCAGGGCAACAGTCCTGTAAAAGGGGCCCACCCAAGCTGGCCTTGGGTTCATGCCCCCACAGGAGGGAAAGAGAGAACCTGCCCAGCCAGCCCCAAACAGGAGGTGCCTGGCCCAGCTGGACGGCTGGGTGAGGTACAGCTGGGCAGGCTGTTTCCTCAACTGTGTGTGTTTGTGGGGCTGGATGTGCTGATTCGGACAAGGAGATGCTGGTGTATCCCAACTCTCATCAGAGCAAGGCCAGGATGGACTAGGCAAGCATGTCCCTTTCCTTCCCATGGCAAGGCCAGGCTGAGCACGCACATCTCATCCTTTGGCAAGGCCAGGTGGGGTAAGAGGGGGCTGGGTGGGTGCATCCCTTGCCATGGTAAACTCTCCTTCCCTCTGCCTCCAGCTCCCTGCCTTCCCACTCTTTGGGCTAAGGTGACCCTGGCAAGAGGTGCCTCTGGGTTGGAGTGGCATCAGTGGGACCTAAAGAGACACCCTGAACTACTCTCACACCTCATTTCAGTATCCCTGTAAGGATGGCTGGATCACATACCATTGAAGGGCAAAGGAAGCATAGCCATTGATTATATCAGGGAGGGATAAAAGAATGGTAAACTCAGTGTCTTGACACACATTTTTCTGTGTCAGTTGTGTCCCAGTCTTTGTCTAATAGAATTCATTGGATCTATTCTGTGTTTGCTTTGCAGCCTGCCTTTCTCAAGGCAGATGACAGCATTTTTGTTAAAAAATGAATTATACAGCATGACAAGCAATGAACAACACAATTGGAGTAGGATTACAGAATTAGACAACAAAGTAAACCACAACTGCCTAGACAAAGTATAGTGGAATTAAAAGGTAGAAGACAATGCAGCTAAGCAACATAATACCTAGAATAATCATTGTAATGGACTATTCCATTATAAAGGCACCCTCTTGGACTATTCCATTCAACTGCAGTTCTAATCCCTTTATAAAAATGCCTTCCTGAACATTTCTGTTTTACTTATGGAAAATGTGTTGGAACATTTATCACCTCTTTAAACAGGCCATGGCAGAAGGTGGGACCCACCACAGAGAGTGTGCATGAATGGGTACTTGCAGATCTTACCCATTTGCAGGGTGGCAGCCTCAGAAGGCTTTGCTCAGATGAACGAAGCTCTTGCAGCAGAACACAGCAGGAGAGGTTGTCCTGCAGGTATGTGAGTCCAAGGCCATGAAGAGCTTTGTGGCTGAAAGCCACTACCTTGAACTGAACCCATTAACTGGTTGGTAATCAGTGGAATAACAACAGAATGGGTGTGACATGCATGTACCACCTGGTGTCCAGTAGTAACTGGGCTGTGGCATTCTGACCAGCTGGAGTTTTTGAGTTGACATTAAGGGGAGACACATATAGAGTGCATTACACTAGTCCAGGGGTGGGCAAATGGCGGCCCACTAGTCCAGGGGTGGGCAAATGGCGGCCCGCGGGCCACATGTGGCCCGCCACAGAGTTTTTTGCGGCCCGCCAAGACATGAAGATTAACAAGAGTAAATACAGATGCTCTTTGACAGACATTAACTTGCAGGCTGTGATGAGAATCTCAACAAGCAATCTCACTCCTGATTTCAAAAAAAAATTGTAGAAAAGTGTGATAGGGTACATTTGTCTCATTAAACTGATTCTAAAATTAAATGTGCTTGCAGCTATAGATGATATGAAATTAGCACAATAAATAAATTGAATAAACTACCACTATTTTATTTTATTTTATTTATATTTATTGATTTTTATGATACAATTTATACCTTTTCTGAAATGCAAAGTTAAGTAATAAATGCAATCATTTTAAAAGGTGCGGCCCTCCGCTAACCTCCTCTGCCACAAAGTGGCCCCCGAGCCAAAACAATTGCCCACCCCTGACTAGTCTAACCTTGAGGTAACCATAGCATGGATCCATGTGGCCAGATCAGTGAGTCAAGGTAGGGAGGTTTCTTCTAGGCTAAATGAAGCTGGAAGAAGGCATTTTTGAAAATGCATTAAGTTGTTATTCCAGTACTGAGTACTCTTAACTGAGTCAGTGGGTGTCAACTGGACCCTATCAAAACTGTGGACCCTGTGTCTTTCAGAGCCTCAGCCTTCCCAACCAATATTAACTCTGTCTTGTCATGATTAAGTTCCAACTTGTTCATCCACAGCCATTTAACTACAGCAGTAAGGCATTGGTTTAGGAACATAACAGCATTAGCTAGTCAAACCTTATTTACATTGTGCCACTTCATTAAACTAGCCCTGCCCTCAGTTCAATTTCTAAGTCATGCTAAGGGGTGACAGAATCTAGAAATTGGTTTATATATATAGATATTACTATAATAATAATAATATACTTTATTGTCATTGTACATAGTACAATGAAATTAAAAAGTGCCATCATTCACTGACTCACAACATATAATCATGCGCACTCACACAGACATTCACGACTGCTTCTCCCTTGTGATTTACATAGCAACCAAACCACTGTTTCCCCCAGATTTCGGTCTCATGCAGCATTCAGGGCAATAATAGCTCTCGAGTAAAAACTGTTTTTTAGTCTATTTGTCCTTGTTTTGATTGTCCTATATCTTCTGCCCGAAGGCAGCAGTTCAAACAAGGAATATGCAGGATGTGACAAATCCTGTAGGATGTTCTTCACTTTTTTCAGACATCGAGAACTGTACAGTTCCTCTATCATTTTATTGCTGCATTTAGCTTATTTTCCTCTAGACAGCTATTTAATCTGATTTTTCTAATCTTTTGGGGTCTTGTTCAGCATTTAGGTTATATATATATATATGCATTAAACTCCCCTTTTTACATTTTGTTATTTTTCTCCTCTTTTTGTACTAAGCCTCATTGTGTAGGTCTTTTTGATTGGCACCCTGAGACCAAGTTCAGAATTACACACACTTGATTAGATTCCCCCCCCCCCCCATACACAACTCCTGTCATAGCCCAAAAGGTCTCCTACGAATCCTAGAAAATGTTATCCCCCTGTTCTTAGCAAAAAAAAAATTCTTCAGAATCCAATCCTTGCATGCTATACAACACATACTTGGGCTATCTCCATTCTATGGCTTTCTTTTATTGTTTATCTGGTCACAGTATAATTACTGTAATAGCTACTTGACACTCAGTAGAATATCCCAGTTATGATATGCAGCTCACTGCATAATTTAAAATAATTCTGTATCAGTAATTCACCTAAAATCATAAAAGCTCTTATCTACTAATCTTCTAAGGTTCCTCATGTAAACTTGACTCTAATTTTCTTATAGTCGCTATGAGATGCAAATTAAATTATTATCAAATGCTATTTTAGTGAAGTATGTTTTAGTCTTTAGTTGGGTGCATACTCATTGTAAAATATAATTATAATGATTATGAGGCTTGAGGCGTTTACAGTTGGAATGATTTATTTATTTATTAAAACATTTATATCCAACCTTTCCTTGTGGTTCAAGGAGGCTTATAATAATAGTTAAAAACATTTGAGGTTAATACCAGAATAAAGTAACAAATCCCAAATATCATACTACCTTTATGCTAACAAGAAAGGAAAGGAGACTTTCACTGAATTCCCCTCCTCACTGCAGTCTACTAACCTACATAGCTTTTTGTTCCCCTTCCCTCAGCACTGATTTCCTCAGAGGTCACAGAAGACCCTAAGGGAAGGGTCTGCATTCACTTCTGCCAACAGTAAGGCAATAGAATACAACCCATTATTGTCTTTTCGGCATTATGAATGACAGTATTAAATACGATCTCTGTGAAGAACTGGTGCAATATCTTCTGAAGTGAGGTTTTTTCCATTGTGACATAGTAATCTTAACTATTCTTGCATTATAACCAAAACACATTTGACTTAGTCCAATGCATAAATGAAAACAGGTAGACTTGTGTCAACTGAGTCGCTAGACCCCGCCTCGCTGTCGCTCGAGTCCAGAGTGGCGCCGCTTTCCGCCACTGTCAATTCGAACCCCGTAGGGCAGCCAGGGCCTCAGTTGCAAGGACAAGGGAGGGGGGTTACGTCACCACACCCTCTCCTAGTCCCTCCTGCGCAGACTTGGGTTTCACTCTCTCTCTGGAACCGTCAATCAGTCTCACGTCAGGGCATCCTTCCCGGCCCCTTCTGGCTGCCCTCTTTTATCCCTCCCCCCTCCCAACATCCCCTTCCTGACCCCTCCTCCCTTCTATACTCCTCCCCCCTTCTTAACTCAAGATGCCGAGCCTCTGGAGAGGCCCCAGCATCCTGTCTCAGTGCCCCTCCCCCTTCCTTCCCCTCTGGCCAGTCTAGCCACGGAGCACGGAGCAAGCTGCGGGCTCTCCCTCCCAGCTGCTGCTGTCTCTCTGCTGTTTCCCCTCGGCTCTTCCCTGCCGGCCCCTCCACACTCCACGCTGGCTGGGTGAGCGGGGAGAGGATGTTTGTTGGTGGGGGAATGACGAGGGAGGGGGTTGCCAGTCCTCCTGGCTCCCTGGGAGTCCCGTCGTCAGGACAACTTGCACACTACCAACTCCAGGTATTATGGCCCCATGAATAAAGGTACAGTCATATTAATGCATAGTAGAAATCTTAGTATCCATATCTGAATAATGAACATCTTTATCTTTTCCATGTAGTTCCAAATTGGATAGCCAAACCCCTAGTCCTGACAAGGGTTTCTCTGATTTTTTGGGCTTTGGCCCACTGCTGGCAAGCTGGCCAGCAGAGGAAGCCCCACCCTCAAACAGGGATGTCATGCAGCAACATCCCTGGTGCGATGACATCACGAGGGAGTTACAGCATCACAATGGGACATCATGCGGCGATGCTCTGCTTTTGGGGCAAAACTCTATGGTTTTAGGCCAAAAAATCTAGAGTTTTGCCCAAAATGCAGAGCATCACCGTGCACTATCCCCAGTGTGATGACATCACTTCCATGTGACATCATTGCATCGGGGACATTGCGTGATTTGCCCACCCATCCCTGGAAGGCTCCCTAAATCCCTCTGCCAGCTAGCTGAGGGACCTGGCAACCCTAGCTCTAAATGAATTCCTTTCCTCTTATTAAAATGAGGTAACAATTTCCTACCATGTTTCCCTTTTAAACCTTGTTTCCTAGGGTGAAAATTGACTTTGCAACTGTTTTGGAAGACCTGGCTTGACTTCTTTTTCTTTCTATGAGGGCTCCCTTTAAACAGATGCATGATATGCAAAAATTCAACAGGCAAAGTTCTTGTTGGCATTAGAGGGGTTCATCAAGTAGGGGCTGCCACCATGATCTTATAGCCCTGGCCCAAATAACGAACATCGCCGTCCAGACCATTGGCACCCATTGATGCTGTTGGGACAGAGTGGAGTAGGGCCATCCAGTAGGAAGGATATTGCACAGTATTTTGTATATTATATGTTTTTAGCTTGTATTTTATGGTTTTTATTGTTTATGGTACATGTTAGCCGCCCTGAGCCCGCCGAGAGACGGGGAGGGTGGGATACAAATCCAATAAATAAATAAATAAATCTGTTAATTTTCTGCCTGTTGTGAAACTTTTTACAAACACAGAAGTCCTAAAAGAAAAAGGTGACAAGCCTATGTATGAACAATGTACACTCCTGATTCTGCAGTGAAAGAGCTAGACAGCAGTTCAACCCTGTAAGTAAAGAGCCAAAGTATATGTTACCCAATAGATTTATGAATAGATTTCCTGGTATTTTGAAGAGGGTTTAGTGAAGTGTCAAGCAAGCTGCATATTTGAGATGTGCTCCCTTCCTCAGACCTAGCTGCTATTTGACCTAAGGGAAAAGTGTCTCCCCCGCCATGGGTCACACAGCAGCAAGGGAAGGGTATTTTGACTTTGAAAATGACATACGGAAGAAAAATTAAATGCATCATAGCTGCTTGTCTGAATAAACTGGCAGCCCCTCCACCCCGCAGCTGCATACCAAAGCCAGGAAATCCAGCTGCAAATTTCCCATGTTTACCTACAGCAAGGTTGTGTTTCTATGTGTTCTAAGGTACCACAATGGGTTTTCTCAGCATCAGACTGTTCTTCATGCAGCATCAAAGCAGGAACATGCATGCACGTTTTCTAGACATCTCTTTAACCCATACATTAGAAAGGCCAGAGTTTTCTATCCATTATAGGAAATTATCTATTTCTTTTTTGCTAAGTACAAAAAAGACCCTTAGAAAGACACTAAAGAACCTGAGGTTTTAAAAATCTGTCTTTTATAGACCATAAAAGAAATTAGCTGTGAAACTATCAGTAATTGGATCAGATCTCTCTCTCCCCCCCGAAGAGAATGAAGCGGTATGTGTAGCAGCTTCACACATATTAGAACTGATCGAATGATAGTGCTGTGTTGCTTTTGAACATAATGTTAAGACATTCTGTAAAAACCACTTAATCTGAAAGGCAATGATGCAATATGGATGGAAACTGTTCAGACATGTTTAAAAGTATTTCTCCATTATCACATTATTATTACTACTGCCAAACACTGTTGAGGCTGTCATGAGGAAGAAAGATAAGGAATTAAGTAGGGAAGGGAGCTGAATGGGAATCAAGAAGCACGCCTCGTATGAGCAATATAAAATGTGGAATGAATTTCTAGAAGCAGAAATACAATTATGTAAACTTTTTCAATAATACCAATTTGGAATTCCAGTTCCATAATGGGCCCCATAATATATGAATCTTTGTCCCAAAGCATCCATAATTTCCTAAGGTATTGTGATATTCTTCACATTTTAAGGTAAGAAAAATAAACAGATCACAGAACAGTCTTCTATCATGCACATATATACAATTATTCAGTTCAGTTATAATTCCAGAATTTGTAAATTTGAATGCTTCTTTATTAACAACATAGGTTCAAAATACTACACAAATTGATTTTCTGGACTTTTCAATGTTGAAAAGCGGAGATATTTGAGATTTGTTTCAAAAATTGTGCATGTATGTTTTGGCCAGAATAGTTGTCCGATCACCAATGGTTCTGATTTAGAATTATGACTATTTCTGTTCTCTCACTTTAGTTTCCTCAAAGTCTAAACATCTGTTATTAACTTAAGCTTGTAGAAAGTAGAACCCATTCCCCTACACCCACCCCCAAGAAAATTTACTCAGAGCTTAAAACTAAAATGGGGTGTATTTATTTCTTTTTTTCCCCCTGAATTTATTTCAGTTCTGCCCTGAAATGTTGGCTGATACACATGTTATCAGAAACTTTTAGTAAGTGAAATTGAATATTCCAACAGCAAATATGTGAACATTAAAACTGACACTGAGCAGTATGTGGCACAGGACAAGCTGCATTAAATAATAAAAAATGCACCATTTTTGGTGCCAGCAAATGATCCACACTTACCTCTTTTATCAGGTTCATAAATCTGGGTCCAAAACGCCATGGCTTATGTCTGTGACACTGCAAGGAGCTAACAGTCAGTTGGGAGGCACGCTGAGAAGCCACTGCTACCATGTAAACAGCATCATACATTAGAGCTGCTTCTGTCTGTGTATGGGAAAAACACATAATTTTTTTTAAGCAGACATCTTCAAGTCCCTACATCTTTGTTTTTCATTTTCTCCCTTTAAAATACTTGGACCTCTGTTCAAGGTTCATGGTACCCCAGTAGACTAACTATATGATGAAGTAACCACGTGCTTTTTCAGGCATTTGTTTTTTAGAGCAGCAAAACTTGGGATCGGAGCATTTGTGCGCAATATAAAATGACACTGTATATAATCAACAACTTCTTTGTAAGGAAGCACAGTATTATTTATGATAGCACTTCACAAATGTTCAGAAGTAAATTGCATACCATGATAAAATATGGTAAACAACATTAACTTCACTGATGAGATACCAACATAAACTGCTTGTGTTAATTGCCATGAGAACCCGTTGTAGATTTAAAAACTATAAATATTTTGGGAGACTGGGAGAGTTAATTATCTATTTCATTTACCTAGCTGAATTACTATGACGGGGTCCCCAATTTCTTTGAGCCTGTGGGCACCTTTGGAATTCTGATGTAGCATGGTGGGTACAGCCACAAAATGGCCATCACAGAACAGCTGCGGCAGGAGGTGGACACCACTTTGGGAACCCCTGTAATATGGCATCAGTGTTATATGTATTGAAGGGTCTTTGCAATCCTAAGTGACCTAAATTGATCAGCTAATCCTAAAGTAATGCAGATCTGGGTTCATTCTGTGAAAGAAAAGAGCTAAAAGCATTACTTATGGTGAGTAGTGCTCTATAGAAAGTCTTAATCGATCAATAAGATCATTTGATTTTGATCTACATACATTACATGAAGCATTCCAAATAACTATTATCAACCAGGACTGTTGGTCTGGATGTCATGAATCCTTTTCACTAACAGTGGAACCTTCCTCTGGTGCAAGACCCCTCTTGCTCTAGTGGAAGACTTGATTCCTGCTTTGCCATTAACAGAATAGATTCAATAGAAACCAGTTTATTAAGACTGAAAATAAGTTTTGTACCTAACAGTAGTACCACCATTGTGTTTAAAAACAGCCTTAGATATTGTGCCATAGTAATGAAATGTTTGGCAGTCATTCCATCCCGTTTTCCTCTTGCTGTTCCTGTACTTACTGCAGCTAGTGGTCACCATTGCTGTCTCGATGGTCTTCCTTACGCCATCTTTTAACTAGCACTGATGCTTGATAAAGGATTGCTGAGCTTAAACAAAGAACACTGCTAATGGACAGTCCAACAGACTGGCATATATTAGACTATACATTTGAAAGAAATTTATCCAAGAAATGTATTTATGTAAATTGCTGCTGCTGATGATATTTTTAATTTTTGTTGTACATCACCCAGAGCCCTTGGACTGGGCGATTCATAAATGTAAAATATAAATAAATAAATAATAGGCAGCTACTTTCAGAGATTTGTCCCATAGATATAGGGCAATCCTTTTTTTTCAAGCTGGATCAAAGCTCCGTTGTAGGCTTTGCCTTATCCATATCTAATACACTGATAAGTGCTATTCTTTTGTAACACACATATGACATCAATAACAGTGAGCAGATGCAGTTCAGAGGAATGCAGAAGGATCATCGTTCCAATCAGAATCACCTGTGTAACCATATCAGTGGTTTTGACAAAAGCAGCAACATTTCAGTAAGTCTGCCTGTAAATTTAGACCATTAGTTGATTCTGACAGAATCACAAATTTTTACAGACCCAAATTTAGGGTTGCTAGGTATCTTAGAGACATTGGTGGGCAGGTGGAGGCATCCCAGGAGCTGGAAGCCATAGGCATCAACTACGGGGGGGGGCTTGAGGGCTCGAGCCACGCCCAAAATTTTCCAGGGGGGGGACTGAGCCACCCTGGGAAAATGGAGCACCCTATGCCATGCCTCCCCAGGCCCTTCCAAGGGCTGCCGCCGCCTCTCTCCCCCCCTCCACCTGGCCATTCCATCCCTCCGTCCGTCCATCCAGGGGCCAGCTAAGCAAATGCCCAGCTGGCCCCTGGACGGAGGAAGGGAGGGACAGAAGCAGGAGTAGTAAGGTGGGGGGGGGAGGCGGCAGCGGGGGGGTGGCAGCAACAGCGGGGATGTAGTCCCAGCACACGCATGCACAAAGCGCACGTGCACGCAAGAGCCCCCCCCCCCGGAATTTAAAAACTTGATGCCCCTGCTGGAAGCATCACCCCCGACATGCCTACGTCACCCAGAAGTGATGTAGGCATGTCAGGGGTGACACTCTGGTTGTTGAGGAAAACCCTATGGTAAAATCACCCTCAAAGCATAGAGATTTGCCCAAAAACCAGAGCGTCATCCCCAGTGTGCCCACGTCACTTCTGGCTGATGTAGGTGCATCACACAGCATTGCTGTTGGGGGGAGGAATTTCCTCTCACCGGCCAGCTGGCCAGCAGCAGGCAGCAACCCACAAAACCAGGCAATCCCTTGCCCCCACCTGGGGAATGGCAACTCTATCCAAATTCTACTAGTGACCACCTTAGGTCTGGAATGCATACTGTCTTTGTTGCGAGCAAGATGTTAGGGTAGGCCGGTTCGTATTGAAATGCAGTCTGCACTCAGAGAAGGACTGGTCAAAAATGTGAATGCTTTCTACACAGCACACTCCCTTTCATTTCTGCATGGTAGTGGCAGCCTGAAAAGAGTATATCAGCCACATGTTCCTGAAGTAAGTGTCTCTGAACTCTCTTTTAATGCATATCTTGCTGTGCTAATTGCCATGAGCTGTGCGCAGCAAGCTCTTGGCTTATCATATCCTGAAGCAGCATCGGACTGTGAATTATGGATATTTGTCAAATATAGATCTGGAGCCAACATATCTATCACTTTTCTTCAGTATTCAAATTTACAATTTGCTTTCCTGTAACTAATACAAATGAATACACTCCTTTTTGGTTTACGTCAGCAACGTGCATTTTTACTTACAGTCATCATGCCATCTAGGAGACCAGTCTCTGGCTTGGGTGGTGCCTGCAGTCGTTCCATAGACCACTTCTCAATAACTGATGCCACTTGGGGATTGTCAATGTTGAGTAGGCGAAACCCAGTCATGTTGACTCCACTATATCTGTAAGGTTCCAGGTCAAGAGCAAACAAATCCTGTGTCACCAAGTTTTTGTTTTTAAGAAAGAGAGAAATTATATTAATGATTTTAAAAACTAACTTATAGTGAGTTAGTTCTGGTAATTGCCCTAATTGCTAATGGATTTCAAAGTTACAGAATTGTTCAAAATTGCAGGATTCTTTTAGACTGCAAATCCCACTAGAAACTACAATTAATTGTAAAATCTGAATGTGTGCCCTGAGCAGGATTTATTAGAGATATCATATCTGATCTGTTGGAACGTAAAGCATTAGATACCCACAACATCAGTTTACAAGCAAGTTTCACTGCAGTTTCTAGTGCTGATTTATGTCAACCTGGTAATAATGTTATGGTTACGGGGAAAAAAACAAAGCATGAAAAACTGGCTGGCCAATGTTAAGATATTTTCCATCCCTAGAAAACAAAATTTCCAGCAATGTAATAAGCAATATAGTTTTACTACTTATGAGCTCCATATTTCTCTTGCCTTGCCAGCTTTGGTGACTTGCTGTCACTTATTCTGATATATGTGTCAAGCTGGTGAAGAACCAGTTTACTGCATATTAGATATATGAAGTTTGCAAAGCAGAATATAAGCGTTTCTTTAAGTGATATCTTTTTGTGACACATTTCAAAACCAGATGTCATGAACTGAGAATATGAGAGACAGTTGTCAAGATTTGGAAGATTAGTCTCAAGGAAAAATCCTTGTTAGTATTAGTGACCTAATGAAGGAACCATCTCCATTATGTCTGGGTATCACTGTTACTTTAAAAAAAACAAAAACCACAGCATTCACAATTCTGCAGTTGTTGCTTGCTTTAAATACAAGATACCAAATAAAACATCATCAAGCCGGCCTTGCTAATCTTTCACAAAGAAAGAAAGTTTACCTCAGGTAAAACATGTTTAATTCATTTATACTGGCTTTGATCAGCTTCAGAGCAGTTTATATTAAAAGATACATAACTTTCACTGTGATTATTCTTATGAGGGATGAAAAATTACTTTCAGTTTTTAAGCCACATGTTCTCAGTGTTCTTGATCTCAGTGTTCTTTGAGAATTGAGCAGTAAATACAATTCTGACAGCTTTGCTTATCAAACTTTTGTGTTCAACAGCCATATATAATGTAACTTAATACATGTCTGATAGACATTTGTTCTGTAGAATTGGACCTTACTTTCATTTTGAAGTACCGCTACCTTCAGATTAGAATATGGCTAAAATTCTCCCGGGGACAATGAAAATGTTATGCTGAAATTTAAACACTCTAGGAGACTTTCCACGGTAGTGCTAAAGAATAGTACTAAACAGTCAAGTTTTTACAGACTAGACTGTCATGTAATATCATGAATCATTCTCTTGCTGAGAAACTCACAGATTATTTTTCCTGTTCCTAATGAAGACACTACAACCAAGCTCTCAAAAACTTTGGATAAGTTTAAATTGGTGTTTTTGATTTGTTTTCATTCTTCCAGTGTTTTCTTAGATATGGTTTTGAAATAGGGCTATATACTTTCTATCTCACTTTTTCCATCTCACTCATCTTTAAATACTTTACAAAGGCTTGGTGCTTGGGACAGATATACCATGCTGGTTCCATTACAAGACAATGGCCCCTGCAGTAATGGTAATACTTAGCAGTTAAGGAGCACTTTTCATCGATAATGGTGGTGCACAGAACATGAAAGTCTTCAGCAGTTTCTGCTGTGATGGATATAAATTTATCAGAACATCTTACCAGGGTAGTAAAAAAGTAGTGATAGTATTCAGTCATCATCCCCATGGAGAGAATCTGTAGAAAAAGAAAAGAGGTGGAGGAGATAAGCTAATGTGAAACACAACAGAAGGGATAAATTTTTGACATGAGAAATCACTGGCATATATATTCTCTATTGCAGTGGTTCCCAACCTCTTGGGTATGGTGACCCACAAGTCCAAATTTACTTTCTACAGTGACTCATTCAGGGTTTTTTTTTTGTTTTGTTTGTTTTGTTTCAGTGCCCAACCAGAACCCCAAGCAAGTGGGGGTTCATTTCCTCTGCCACCTGGGCCATAGACAGAGTTTGAGAAGGTGTGCTTGGGAGATGCTGGGTTGGGGAGATAGATGGAAATGGCAGATGGTGGTGAAGCAGTGGGTGACAAGAGGCTTGGTTAAGTACTTCTGCAGGTAGAAGGTACTAAAGAACTGCAGAGGGCTGAGCAAGAGGTTGGGCAGCTAAAGGAACAGCACCAAGACACCACACACAAACATTCCTCTTTCTAGCCTCTTCTGCATTTTCTTTTCTTTTCTTTTTTGCAATGTTTTTTATTCAATTTTCCAACTTAAAGTTACATTACTTTCCAATTTTTAATACATTTTCCATGTATTACAATTCAACAGATTACATTATCGTACAATTTTTGATTTTCGAGTCTATTTTACCCCTTTTATCATTAATTCAGTTATACACTCTATCCCATCTTCTCCCAAAAAATCTTCATTTAGATTTACCATGTTTATCTGCAGTCTATCCATTTCAGTCAATTCTAACAATTTGTAAGTTATTTCTTCTCTAGATGGTATTCTATCCGATTTCCAAAATTTAGCAAATAGAATTCTAGTTGCTGTTAAAAGGTAAATGATTAACCTTTTCTCCTCCTTAGAATTATCTGGCATAATATTTAATAGATATATTTCAGGTATGGTTGACAAATTTACATTACATATTTCTGAAATCATTTTATGAACCATTTTCCAGTATTTCTGTGCTTTATCACAGCTCCACCACATATGAAAGAAAGACCCTACATTAGCCTTACACTTCTAGCAATTTTAGACAGATTTGGGAAACATTTAGCAACTTTATCCGGGAACCAGTGCCACGTATGAAACATTTTCAAAATGTTTTCTTTATACGATATGGACCTTGTCATTTTTGCTGACTTCCAGATTTTTGACCAGCCATCTATTGCTATGGTGTGTCCAATATCTTTCATCCATGCAATCATAGTGGTTTTAATAGTTTCATCTTGTAAAAAGTCATCATTCAACCAATTATAAAGTTTTTGAGTTAATTTATTAGTAGAAGGCAACCATATCTTATCTAACTCATTTTGATTTCTATCAAAGCCTCTTTTCTTATCATCTGAAATGTTGTTTTTAGTTGAATTGTCTCCCACCATGTCAGATGTATTCCTTGCCTTTGTAAAGTCTCCTCTGATTTTAGTTCATTATTCTTTTCTAGTAGCTTTTCATATGTTTCTCTTACTTTCTGTAAGCAAAGTAGGTCTGACAATGCCTCCAACAGTGACACCCATCTCAGAGTTTTCGTGTAAACTTTCTTCTTTAAGTTAGTCCAAATTTTTATAAGTGGGCCTCTTATACTATGTGCATGAAACCTTCTATGAATTTTCTCTTTCTCATACCATATGTATGTGTGCCAACCGATCTTCAAGTCAAAGCCCTCTAATCTTAATGTTCTTATATTTGTTAGAGTTACCCAATCACGGATCCAACCTAAAGCAGTTGCTGTATAAAACAAATACCAATTTGGTACTGCCAAACCTCCTCTATCTTGTTTATCTTGCATTATTTTCCATTTAATTCTAGGTTTTCTAGATTGCCTGATGAATTTTCTAGTAATTTGATCAAATTCTTTAAAGAATTGAGGTTTTTGAATTATTGGTAGATTCTGAGCTAGAAACAGAAACCTTGGCAAAATATTCATTTTAATTGTTGCAACCCTTCCTATTAAAGATAATTTCAAGTTATTCCACTTATCTAAATCTTTTTTTGATTTCTAATAGGAATACTTTATAGTTGTCTTCATATAATGTATGCGTCATATTAGTTAAAATTATTCCCAAGAATCTTATCTTTTGCGTTTTCCATGGCATGCTGAACAGCTCTCATCTAATCTTTACCCCCCCCCCCTTCAGCAACTACCATGTAGCTTTTTTGCCCTCATTATTGTCACAAAGAGGGAGAGGGAGATGAGAATGTGGGAAGCTGACAAGGAGGAAAGAAAAAGAAAGATGCAAAGGGCAGGAGCTGCCATTAGGGATGGCTGACCTGCAACCCACTTTCAGAGGCTTCACAATCCATTTTTGGGTCCCAAATCACAGGTTGGGAATCACTGCTCTATACAGTGTAACTATACAGCTTACAGTCTTTGTAGGCCTTGAAGCCCTCTGCACATGACAATGGGTACATCAAGATCAGCATATAGAGAAGGGAAGCAGGCAGAAATGCACTGGCTTCACCCCCTGCTGACAAATGATCCACAATTTGTGAGTGTGGAGCCTGTGCAAATAGGAACTGTGGGCACATAGGTGCCTATTTTGTGATCAAGAACACAGCTTTTTGTCATTCCCTATCACAGAGACAGTACCTATTTGTATACATTTCATAGGCTAGGTGCTCAGAAGCTGGCAATTACGTGCTGGCAGGTGGCACGGCCAGCATGCTTGTGCTTGCTCTCCTTCTATGCACATTTATTTCCATGCCAATACTGTTATGTGTGCATGGCTTCACTAGAATAGGACTATCTGGACTAATCTGTGTGGAACAGAGGAATAACCATCAGGATCTACATACTCTGATTGGTGACTAATATTTCTTTAATACCAGTGTGATACAAAAAAGAAGGAATGAACTTCCCCCCCTTTTTTTGAGACAAGATATTAAACTTAAATATTTGGCCTGGAACAGACATGTAAGACAAAATGTATTAGAGACAGTGTCCAGTTTTTGTGTAACCAATAGCAAGAAAATAAATACTTCTCTTCCTAGAGAGGAGTGCCATCACTTTTAGGTTTTCTCCCGAAGTGATGTCACACCATTACTATCAGCTTTTGTCCCAGCATCCCCACCACTGGTGGGAAGCTCACAGCTAGTGTTGCCAGTGCAAGATTGGGAAATACCTGATTTTGGAGGTGCAGCCTAAGAAGGGTGGGATTTGGGGAAGGGAGGGAGTTCCATGGGATATAATGCCACAGAGTCCACCTTTCAAAATGGCCGTTTTCTCCAAGTGAACTGATCTTTGCTGCCTGAAGATCAGTTGTAATCCCAGAAGATTTGTAGCCACTACCTGGAGGCTGGCAACCCTACTTGTAGCCCTAAATAAACTCTAACAAAGACTGATTGGTCCAAGTTAACCCAGTGAAATTTCATAGCTCAAATGGAGATTGAATCAGGTCTCCTCATCCTGAGTCTAAAACTCTAATTACTTAACTATACTGGATCACAGGGCATATACACTAATGAACTAAGATTTTAGTGAACCGATCACAAGCTGTAACATTGTGTAATATTATGTTACATAAACAGCATAAAATGTATCTACATAATGATAACCCTTAATTATGTTTGATTAAGCATACCAGCTTAGGACTTGGTACCAATTTACAATTTCCTGGCCTCTGCAGGGAGATCAGTAAGCTTCATCAGAGTAATAATGTTCCAATTGTGAAACTGAGTAAATTCCAAGGCCTAGAATAGCACATAACAGCTGCTGTCATATTAACGTGCTGTGTGTACAGTTTAAATGCAGATTGCTATCCTGGGGTGGTCTCCTGTGCCCAAGCTTTTACTGTAAATGTATGGCAATAAATCTGACAGAGCAGCAAAACAAAATTGTTCTTTAAACAGAGAATGCCCAGGGGGATTTATTGCCTTAGGGAACCATAAAGAGGCTAAAAGACTGAGCTGACATAGTTTTGGAAGGCTTCATATAGTTGATATTTTTGTAAGCTACGGCAGAAATTTCAGTTATAAACATCCCAACTTGTAATAGTGGAGAAGGTTGGGGGAGGGACCAGGTCTTCATTTTGGCAGGTCAACTGACAGTCTGATCCTAACCTTTTGCATTAGTCCCAGTGGCAAAAACAACTGAGAGTGCCAAATGCTGGCTACCATAATATTCTGTATCAGTTTTCCAGTTCTTTCCCCTTGTAAATCTAACTTTGCCTCCAGTCCTTTCTTATCACTGCAGAAGACAAATGTGTTCTCCTGCATTACTTCTATTGAGTGTACCTATCTATGCAACAATGAGCAAGGGAAGAGATATTCCTTTCCTAAAACCTAAGTCCATGTTACACAGTTTCTGGGTTGGTTTCTGTCAGATGAGATGTATGTGGTTAGTTCAGCTCTGTGTTTAGAGTTCACCATGATTTTTGAAACCGAATCCTCAGGGATTGAGTCTGATTGAGATCGGAACCCATCAGCATGTTACCCCAATGGGGCAACTAGTAGCTCCACAGGCCATTTGAAGATGGGAAAATGGCATCATGGAGAACCTTACGCCTCCTCTCACTGTACCCAGTGGCCCCAATCCAAATAGGCCCCAAACACACCTGAGAATTAAGTTTCGAAAAGTGATGGAAGCGTCAAACATAGAACTTCCCATGCATGTAGGGTTGCCAGCCCCCCCCCCCCGGTGGTGGCGGGGATTTCACTGGTTTCCAAACCCTTCCCCTGATTTGAGAGAATCCAGCAGTGGTGGTGGGGAAATGGCAATGTCATGTGATGCTCTAGCCTTTCCTCCTCCTTGTCTTGATGGTACCATGGAGTAGGAAGGCTAGAGCGTTGTGACAGCTGGAGGACTCCCTGGTTCCCTACAGGCTGTGTTAGCACAGATCTTCTTCATCAACTCCTAGCAGTGGGTGGCCCTGTCCTCCAAACATCTGCTATAAAGGACCCCCCTGGCAGTCCTCATTCTGGCCAGGGTAAGGGTAGAAAATTGGTTGGTTGGGGAGAGTCATTACTACATGGGCCCCTTGATGTCACAGCAGGAAGGTAAGGAGAGATCCATCCTCCTGGGGGCAGGGGGGAGGCTGCATGCATCTTTCTCCCCCTCAGCAATTGGCCAGGCATCCCTCATGGGTCTGCCAGCCAACCTGTCGAGGGGAGGAGTGTGAGTGTGTGTGTGTGTGTGAATGAAAGAAAGCATCCTTCTCCCCCTTGACAACTAGCTAGGCGCCCCTTGAGGGTCTGCCAGCCAGCCTGTCAAGAGGAAGTGTGTGAAGAAAACAGCTGCTTTGGAGACTGGACTCTGGCTTAATACCCTGCTGAGGTCACTCCCCTCCCCATAGCCTACCCTCCCAAAGGTCTGCCCCTCCATCTCCAGGAATTTATCAGCTCAGACTTGGCAACCCTGTGTCAAACTGGCTAGACAGAATTTCCATATTAAGTGGCAGTGTTACTCTACCAAGGAGAAATGGACATCTTTTTCACCGCTTGCTTCTTAGCTGTCCATTGTTAAAATGAACACTGGGCTTGGATGGACCTTGGTCTCATCCAGCCAAACAGGTTTTATGGATGGCATCAAGGTGTAAACAGGATACACCCCACCCACTCCAAATAATCCTTGCACTTCCATCCATCCAAGGATAGAAGGAAACAGGATGGCAAAATGTCCCACCCCCTTAGAAGATTCAGATGTTGTCTTTGTTCTTATGTACTGGTATCTGTTCACATTCACTACCATAGGGACCCTGACTGGGTGAAAAGGTGACATAAAAATGTTTTACATAAAATAAATCTGAGTTATATGTAAAATACCATCTAAAACCCCACCCCAGTTTTAGGGTTTAGGTTGAGCCTCACCAAGTCCACTAACAGCACTTATTTTTTATCACAAAGGTCTTGAATAGGAATTACAGGGCAGAGGGCATTTCTGAGCATGGGCAGAGAACATGTGATCTCCTGAAAGTGAGCTTACCCAGCCCCCCCTGGGATTATTAAGTGAGGGGGGGCAGTCAATAGGCCTGTCTTGCTTGGGGTTCTGATCTGAACCCCAGCACATTCTCTCCAGGGGAACTGTTGTAGTCTGTAAATTGTTGTAATTCCATGAGATCCCCAGGCCCCGTATGAAGGTTGGCACACCTAGTAACCACGGGCTTGTCAACTTTAGCCAGGACCCCTGAACTGTTTGTTCTAACTGTCACAGCAAACAGATTCTTGCTTTTAGCTCAGCATTCTGAAAAAAAGCTTCCATCACTGATGTCTGCACAGTGAAGCTCTGTTAAAGGCACAGGAGCAGTCTGGGTTGGCTTTAGGCAACAGCCACCCACACCCCAGCAGTTGGAAGTTCACTGCAGACACCTGCTTTGGCCTCTGGCCTCTATCCACTCCCCCCCACAACATGGCTTCCAATAGAAAAGGCCATAAAATTGAGGGAGAGGGTGAAGAAAAGTGGAACTGAGAAAACCTGGTGGGTCCTTCCAAAAGGGAAGATGAGGAAGGAGACAGACACCCAGACAGTATCCCTTCTCAGACTGACTGATTGCCCTTCTTTCTCACTGAGATTCAAGGTTGATTACAGAGCACAAGTCAGCCCTGTCAACAGGATAGGACATCCAGTGAACAATGTA
Organism: Lepidodactylus listeri; assembly: GCA_029233225.1. Lineage (NCBI taxonomy): Eukaryota > Metazoa > Chordata > Lepidosauria > Squamata > Gekkonidae > Lepidodactylus > Lepidodactylus listeri. Next base: position 106,112,626 of record JARCFY010000001.1, on the reverse strand, counting down.
ATAGGATTAAGATTGTAGAAATCTGAAAAAAACCTGAAACAAAACATGGCATGTTTATTAGACAAACAGTCAAGATGTTGTTGAAATATGTTGTCAGTCACAACATTTGCAAACAGTCAAGACATTTACAGTGCAGTTCTCTGCAACGTTACTCTAGTCTAAGCCCATTTATTTATTTATCAAATTTATAGGCTGCTCTCTCCACACGCAGGCGCATTGCAATCATTTGGCTCAGACTGGAATAACTCATCATGGATTTGCACTGTGAATGTTGGAAATGCAGAAGAATATTGTCTGCAGTCATTTCAAGTATGTTATAGCTCATATTGGTAGAATGTACTTGGCATTTAAAGAAAAGTGTGTCAGAGTTTGTTTTCTTGCATATTGTGGTTGTATAAGACAAGTAACTTGGGGGAGACATCTGAAGCGAAAAAAAATGTGGCAGAGAAGGAAGTGGTTAACACCCCTTCACTTTTTCCAGTAATGGCAACAAGTGAAATGACCTGTCCAATCTTTTATGTGCTTGGCAGCTTACTGAGGAGCAGTGTGTCCCAGTGTTTTTGGTTTATATAAGTGCCTTCTCATTCCCTCCCTACTCCCCATTGCTTAAGCTTCACGTTGAGTACTCTGATGCATCTTTAGTTTCTGTTACATTATGGTAACTAGAGCTGATTGTTGTGTTTTGGGTAGGGGTGATGTATGCAAACCTTTAATCATGTAACCAAAAATGGGGTGAAGGTGGGGGTGGGAAGTGTGTACTGGTCACACAGTTCCCTTGATTTCTGTTGCAGTGTTTCATTGAAATCCTCATCAGGAATCCAGGGCTGGAATCTCCAGCTATTCAGCTAAACATCATCACGTATGTACCACTGGACTGCACCCAGAATCATATGCAAGGCTAGCAAGGTGGGAGCTTAGGGAGGCAGTCAGGTTTATAGTGTCCAACATCACACATCTCTGAGATCCAGAAAGATCACTAATCTCCTCAGCCGCTTTTGCCCCCTCCAGCAGGCTTTCCTCCAAATCCACAACAGCTGTCAGCAGCATAAAGAATAACATTTTGAGGATGGGAAATTAATTCGAGAATTTGGTGTCTGACTCCCACTAAGTCTGAAACTCAGATCAAAAGATACAGGCTTAACATGCTCAGAACTTGTTTTCATCACTAACAAAGCATTTCCACAGAACTTTTTAGTTCAAAGAAAGTAATAATATCACAGAACTGAGTGGAGGGTACAAGATCTGTTGATTGAATAGTTTAGTGATATTTGTTAGTTTAGATTCCAACAATTGATTTTCTCTATCTTGAAGAGATTACAAACTCCATCAAGATAGTACTAGACAGATTCTGTGTTGTCTAGAGCTTTACTTAGGAACTTGTAATCATATTTCCATTGCAGACGGAATTCAAGCAAAACTCTTATCTGTTTCTCTGGCAAAAAACAAATATCCTATAATATTTTGTCATTTGACATACTGAGTCCTCAGATTTCCAGGCTATAATTATATTGAAAATGTGGCTGTCTCCCTGAATGTTGCCCAAAGGTAAAGCATACCCGGCTATTGTTAGAATTACATTCCTCACACTTCCTGTTTTTTTGTATTGTTTGGATATGACATAGAATTTGTCCTTCGGATACAACACGTCAGAGGAAATAAATACAGCCATCTTAATGTTGGAATAGATAAAGGAAGCTCCTCAGGTGAAAAGGGAAGGATAATCTGAGAAGAAAAAGCAGTGACATAACTAGGTTTGAGATTGTACTGTACACAATTTTATTGTAATTAATTTATTCTGTTGTGTACTTGCTAGAGTGATAAGAGAAAATACAAAATGGCTTATAATATTATGATCCACAGCCCAATTTTATAAACAACTTCACTGGCTTATCAGAGTACAGGTTTACAAAATCAGGGCATATAGGGACACTGAAACAGCCCAGGAGGAAGCTGAGCCAAGCAGTTCTTGAGGTGCTGTAGGACTCACTTAACTGAGATCCAGCCAGTGGTGATGACAGTCTTCCTCCCTTGCCACTGCTGGGTGGGTAGATGTCAAGCAGCCCTGTGGCACTGCCTAGTGGGGCTTGGCTCTTTCCCTGGAGCAGCTCTCCTGGGCAGTGGCCCATCAGGAAATTTTCTGTTCAGTGAAACAGTCAATCTCCTCTTAGCAGGAGAATAAGCTTGTACGAAAGCCTGAAACCTTGCACTGTTGACACAAAATGACTCAGTGTGTTGTGCTGGAGCAACAGCTGGAATGAACAGCTACTGTTCTCTGTCCAGCAAAAACCACCATTGCTAACATTAGCTATACAAAAGTGGGGTTGCCAGGAATTTAACCCAGGAAAGGCACGAAAAATCTTTTTAAAAAACTAAAGACAAACTAAAATCCCAAATTTCAGTTCCAAGAGACACTGATGAAGACTTCAGGGTTGTACTCTCTGAGGAAATCTGCTGAGACAAAAGCTGAGTTCAGACTGGCAGTTTGGCCCGATATAGGCATGTTTCTCAAGCGGATTAAGTGGGCTGGTTCACACAGACACAGCTGTCTGGCATTCCCATGCTGTATTCACCCCATCCTGAAGCGTTTTGATTCAGCTTTTAAAAAGTACCAGGTGAAAGCTGTGGCAAGCCGTTTGGGTGCGCGTTGATCTCACTTCCTGGAAGTGTGGATGCAAATACGCCGCAATCAAGCGGCGCCAGTAATGTGAACCCGTTGATCTGGCATAACTGTAATGTGAACCCGTTGATCTGGCATGTGAACCCGTTGATCTGGCGCTTGAGCGCACAAACGCCCACGGGGATGCTTCCAGCTTGCGGAGTAAAAGCTTCCAGCCATGGGATCCTGCCCCAGTTGCTGCTGCGCCCATGTGCCCATGCACCTATGCACAGTTCAGCAAAACAGACCAAAGCAGTGCACAACTGGGGCGGCACCACCAGGGGCCACCCCGCAGTGCGAACGCTCCATTCTGCCTCTTCCTTGGTGTGGTCCCGCATCAGTCCATACAGTGCGACCGGAAAGCCCCGCAACAACTTGGCCCTTGCGCTTCATTCTGCCAGTCTGTCCTCCACCAAAGATACTGGCAGGGGTCATTTCGAGCAGGAGCTCAGGGGAGCTCAGCTCCAGGAGTTGGTGCCAGCCCCCCCCCCCCGGCGGGGGAATGCCTGCTTGTGTCATGGCTGCAGCAAAATGACCCCATCCCCTGGAAAGGTCCTTGTTCCTCTGACCAGCCTTCTGAAGGCTTCAGCCACCACTGAAGCTATCCTCCCAGAATAGTGGTATTTCTGAAACTTGGATTAGTAGCTGTCCCCTCTCTCTCTCCCTCTCTCTTTCTCTCTCTCTCTTTCTCTCTCTTTCCCTCTCTCTCTTCTTTCTTTCTTGCCTTCTGACATATTTCCAGTGATGTCAGGGGGTGTGGCATATGTAAATGAGTTATGCTAATGAGTTATGCTAATGAGCTCCTGCACCTCTTTTTCTACGAAATGACCCCTGGATACTGGTAATAGCAATTACAAATTGAGACTGAAAGATAGTTCTTCTCTGATGGGGAATAACATTTAAAAGGCTCAATATCTGTTATCCATTAGATGATTAAATTTAATTCACTCTGGCATTTGTTTATGTGCTAGAGAATTCCTGTGTAAACAAACTCAAAGAGAGGCTTGGAAATTCTCTAAAAGAGATATTATTCTTTAACAAGTCATATACATTCTGAAAGCCAATTCAAAATATTATTATTTTAAGCTTCTTTCACTCAAAATTTTATTATATTTTAGAATGTCTTTTGGAGAACAAAAAAACTCCTCTCTCACATTTGATTATATTATAAAATATTTGGGGGGAACAACCCTCTCCCTCAGAATCTCTAATTTGAACAGAGATTTTAAAAGAAGGTAAATCAAAGTGGCATGGGAGGAAGAAAGCTTGATTCTGAAGTTCCCCTTCCCTTAATCCAAACCTTCATAATTCTGAAAAAATGGGGGGGGGGGGAGTAGAAGAGGAGTATTCTACCTATGCATTTGTTGCATTGGACTGAATTTGTTTATCACAGAATCCTTGCAGAAACAGTCTGCGCTGGATGAAGCTCTTCTCCAAGAAAACTAGTTTTGGCGCTTTCAGCATTAGTTAATACAAGTAGGGACTCACAAGAAACTTGCAGGCTGGCTATCCCATTCTCCCCACCATTGCTTCCTCCCTTTTCTCCCTACATCTCTCACATTCTTTCTACCCCCTGCTATCTCTTTTCTTACCCTCCTCCATGCCTGTCACTTCCTCTCTCTTTCTGCCCACATCTTATTACTCTTTTTTTTTATTTTCTCCCTCATCACCCTTTCTCCCACATTCTGCCTCCCACCCCATCACTCTCTCTTTCTGCCCCCCACCACTCTCCTGGCCTCCTGCCTGCTTCCTCCCCCCTTGCACAGCAGCACTGGTAGCAGCAGCACTCTCAGCTGCCCATCTACTCCCCTCTACAGCAGCAGTGGTGGTGGCAGCTCTCCAGGAATCAAAAAAGATCTCCCAACTACAGGATGGGATAGCGAAGCAACCTCAGCGGGGTTGAATACCATAGACTCCACTTTCCAAAACAGTCATTTTTTCCACAGAAACTGATCTCAGACATCTGGAGAGCACTTGTAATTCCAGGTGATCTCCAGTCCTCACCTGGAGGTTGGCAGAGGTAGTTCCCATGGAAGAAATGACTGCTTTGGAGGGAGCTGGAAACCCTATTTCCTTCCCACCCAACAGCCAACTTACCTTTATCTGCCCCTTTTTTTTCAGCTTTCCCTCTCCTCCCTCCTACCTTGCATCCTCTGCCTAGGAAAATTACAGTCTTTCTCCACAGGGGGGACCAAAGCAGCTTACATAATACTCTCCTCTTTTTTACCTGCACAACAACCCTGTGATCAGGCCTGTAGCTAGGCATTTTCTTGAGGGGTGCTAATTTAATTAATGGAGAACTGGCAAGGCTTGCCAGACAGACAAGGCAAAATGGCATATCCTGGTACCTCATTGTGCCTGGAGGGGAGTGAGAGGAGTAGCTCCTTACCCAGCTGGAATGCAATTGCCATGTCTCAGGCTTTTCTTGTGTCCAGGACCTTTTTTTTTTTTTTTTTTTTTTGCAAAAAGTAGTCGCTGCTGCCAGACTGGGGGAGGAGGGGCTGAAGCAGGCAGGATGGTGGGAGGTGGAGTGAGGGAAGAGGAGGGCTTTGGGCTTCTCACCACCTCTCCTGTCAGGCTTTTGAACTCTACATCTCTTCCCCTCCCTGTTGTGGGAAGCAGCAGCTTCAAAGGGCAAAAGGAGGAAGAGCAAAGTGGCTTCAGCTGTTGACACTGGGCATGCCCAGACATCCAGGCATGCTCCACAAAAATAGTAGGGCAGCTAAAACTGCCAAATGATGGGAAGTGAGAGGTTCTGCACCCCGCAAGCAGCAACAATTTTCAAAAGGAGAGACGGGGTGGGGAAATGGGAGTTGCAAAAGAACCTCCTGAACTCCTGCAAAGCTTTGGAAGGGAACAATCGGGATTGAACCTCTAAGAAGGTTGGTGGTTGGAATCTTTTTTCTCTCTCTCCGACTCTCCAGTACAGCTCCAAGATTCAGCAAGGGCACTGAAAATTCAGAAGGGGTGTTGCCCCATAAGCCCCATGCTAGCTACAGTCCTGCCTGTGATGAAGGTTAGGCTGAAAGTATGTAACTGGCCAAAATCACACAGTGAGCTTCCACAACATGATGGAGATCTGAACCTGGGTGTCTCAGACCCTACCCTGAAGCTCTAACAGCTACACCATACTAGGGCTGCCAAGTCCCCTGGGAGGGCATGCTTTTGCATGTGGCTTGCAAGGTTGCTGGGGTAAGAGCCTCTGCTAGCTCTTTTCCTTCTCTCTCTCTCTCCCCCTCCCCCTTTCTTTCTTTCTTTTTTCTGTCTGTCTGTCTCTCTCTCTCTCTCTGTCCCCATCCAGCAGAGGTCTATCAGTGGCTATTATTAGCCACAAGGTCTAAATGGAACCCTTTGTCTGGAACAGTGATGCTCTGCATTCTTGGTGCTTGGGGGGCAACAGTGGGAGGGCTTCTGGAGTTCTGGCCCCACTGCTGGACCTCCTGAGGGCACCTGGTATTTTTGGCCACTGTGTGACACAGAGTGTTGTACTGGATGGGCTGTTGGCCCGATCCACTGTGGCTTCTCTCCTGTTCTTATATATGAAAATCATATTTAGCACTTGTGTAGCACTTGGTGCTTCATATTCTGCCGAGATGAGGAAGGATTCAGTAGGGCCGTTGCTCAGTGATAGAGCATCTGCTTGACATGCAGGAGGTATCAGCCTCTTCAACTAAAAAAGGATCAGGTAATAGGTGACATTCAAGATCTCAGCCTGAGACCCTGGAGAGCCACTACCAGTCTGAGTAGTCAATACTGACCTTGATGGACCAATGGCCTGATTCAGTATTAGGAAACTTCATGAGTTCATGTGTCAGCATGTGGAAGCAACATCACAGGATGTGACATCACAAAATGATGTCACTTCCTTTCTCCTGGTTCCACCCCCAAAGTCTCCTGGCTCCACCCCCAAAGTCCTCAGATATTTCCCAAGTTGGACTTGGCAGCCCTACACCATACTGGCTTTTATAGGGTGGCTGCTGTTGAACAGTAGCAAGCAGCCAGGCCTACTTGAGTCAAGCAAGTTGGGTGGTATCAAGTCAACCAGAGGTTGCTGCCAGGCCTAGGGTTGCCAGCCTCCAGGTGGGACTTGGAAATCCCCCAGAAACTGAACTCCAGACAACAGAGATCTGTCTCCGTAGAGAAAATGGCTAATTTGGAAGGTGTACTCTGTGATACTATATCTGACTGAGGCCTTTCCCCTCCTCAAACCCTGCCCCCCTCAGCCTCCACCACAAAATCTCCAGGAACTTCCCAATCTGGAGCTGGCAACCCTTGTCAGGCCTGGCCTCAAGGATTCCTTCCTCAAAGGCCAAAATAGGCCTGGAAAAGGCCTGCCCCCTCCCCCTATCTTTTACTAACAAAACCAAACTTGAAATACTGTGGTTACCTAGCAACAGCCACTGAGTGAATCAATTTTTTAAAGCTACAGGCACTCCTTTTAACATTTTTGGTTTTTTAAAACCTTCCCAGTGTATTTTTTTTTAAGATTTCACTTTTTTTTGTCAAACCTGGGCCTTTTTTATGTTTGTAGAAAGATCTGTCTTGCCCATTCAGAGCTCCAGTCACCAGATTTAAGTATCCAAATATTTGATTATTTGGCTATAAAAAGATAAGATATTTTTAATACTCATTTAGAACTAGCTATGCAAGGAAACTCCAGGTCTAGGAAAATTTCCAACAGTATACAGAGTGCAAGAAACTCATTATGAATTCATCCTTCCTATTATAGGGATTATTGTGATCCATTTTACTGGCATACTATTCTGTAATGTAATGAAATATAGATTGATAATCTTCCTCGGAGAATCAGCAGGCCACAGTTGCACCCATGCGGCATGATGCCACATGAGCGTGAAGCCTGTGTGTCCTTCCCCCCACCCCATCAGCCACAAAACAGCTCCAGGTAAGTCTGGGGCTGAGGCTTACTTAATTTACATTACATGTGTTCCTGAGCAATGTGATCTATAGTTTCACAGGAAACCTTTTCCCATTGCACAGCAAAAATTTCCGCAGAAATACTTATAGCATTCAGGTAGTACTGGTATCCTCTCAGTCTCCCTGTGTGGCACTGAAAAACCATATTCTGAACACATTCATACAACTGATCTCAAGGATCTAGCAAAATTATTATTTTTTTAATAAATATTTTTATTCAGTTTGATTATTTACTTAAACAAGATTCATATTTATACATTTATATACTTGAAGCCATCTAGCAAAATTAATTATTAATCATGTTTTGGAAAAATGTGTGAACAAGACTTTAGTCAACTTCTCCCAAACCTGAGCTGCCAGCTGAGGGAAGATTCACAATAACACTCCAGCAGGTAAGTGGTCAAGCCAGTTCTGATTTCCAGATGTTTTGGCCCATGTCAAACTCTATGTTCACATTTGCCACAGACTAAAGTAGCCTGGATTTAGTGACATCGCAAAGTCTGTTTTAGTAGTTTGTAGTGGTTCGCCAGAAATCCAAATCAGCTGAATTCCACCTGTGTTGTTATTTTACCAGGGAAATCTAACACGGTATTCAGTCAATGGGACGGTGTGGAGTATTATTATGATGGCCCCATCCACTTCCCTCCCGGAGTGGCAAGGTATTCCCTCCATTTCTAATTTGCCTTTCTGAGTGAGAAGCAGCAGTGGTCTGTTTTCTTCCCTCCTAAAGAACTTTGGCTGTCCCACCCTGTATCAGTATGATATTTTACTGCTGTCTCAGCCCAGAAACCTGAGGAAAGGGTTGGGATCACCCTTTAACTTAAACCACTGAAAATGGCACTTGAGACATTTTAAAATCCAAAATTAGCTAAATATTTTATTCAATATAGAGGGGAGAGATCAGGTGAAATCAGCAGGGCTCATTTCATAGCAGGAGTGCCTCTGCATATTAGGCCACACACCCCTGACGTAGCCAATCCTCCAAGAGCTCATAGTAGCCTGTAAGAAGAGCTCTGTAAGCTCTTGAAGGATTGGCTACATTAGGGGTGTGTGGCTTAATATGCAAAGGAACTCCTGCTACAAAATGAGCCCTGGAAATCAGGGGTTGAAAATTTCTGAGGTAAAACCAGTACATACTAGGGTTGCCAAGTCCAGGTTGGAAAATACCTCGGGACTTTGGGGGTGGAGCCAGGAAAAGGCAGGGTTTGGGGAGGGGGAGCCTCAGCATGGTACAATGCCATAGAGTCCACCCTTCAAGGCAGCCATTTTCTCCAGGGGAGATGATCTCTGTCAGCTGGAGACCAGTTGTAAAGTGGGAGATCCCCAGGCCCTACCTGGAGGCTGGCAACCCTAGTACATACACAGACTTTAGTTCTTATCTTTCAGGCTAATGAGGGTATTATGGACCCCTTCTGGTATGGTTAGAAACTCCTTGAGAGACATTAAGAGTCACTTAAAAACTCAAGATGAGTACTGATGTTTCAAGAGAAGGGGTTTGGGTGCTGGAAAGAGTGTACCAGAGTAACCAAAAGAGTTAGAGAATACTCATAGAAAATATACTGAAGTGTTTGAGGAAAACACTGGACCAAAAGCCTCTCAACATAAAGATTTAAGTTACTGTGAAAAGCTTAAGAAATTCTCTGTGATGGACTACATTTAAAATGAGGTTTTCATAATGCAGCAAAATCAGAGGATAAAAGGAAAGACTCTTGGTCTTAGCTGTGTTAAACATAACTTAAAGTATGTTTTCACACAGACACCAAGAACTGGGGTTTGAGATTTTGGCAAACAGTGACTGGGCAGCAGGCTGAAGCTCCCATTCAGACCAAAAGGAAAAGGATTATGTTTTCAGGGAAGAAATATGTCCTGTCCAGTTATGCAATCCATGTGGAATGCCTTGAAATAGTCATGTGACTGCACATCCTACATACAGCACAACATTTTAAACTACAAAACAGTACAAATTCCAGACTAGATGTTAAACTGTCATAAAATAATACCACATACCAGTCCACCTGTTCATTTAGACCATACGGGTGGCCTTGGGTGGGAGGATGGCCATCTCTGCCAGGTGGGGTTGGACTCCCTCAGGGAACACCTACCTCACGAAACATCTACCTCACTGCATCATCTTTCACCTGGTATAAAGCTCCAGTATTTTTGTCTATGAGCACTGCTCTTTGCTAAAGGAACAATTTTGCTGAGGACACTTTGACTTGAATTAAACAATAGTTGGAAGGCATTTTCTGGACCAGAAGTAACAAAATAATTTTCTTTATTAATTACTTTTTGAATTACATTTCAATATTGTAGACTGCATTTATTTATTTATTTATTTATTTATTTGCTTCTAGATTATTATCAGTGAAACATGATTTGGCATGTGATTGCATCTTTGGAGGCCTTGTTTATACTTTTATTCTGTGCCTAGTGGTTTCACTTTGGAAGTAAGTCAACAAGGTTTTTTTTAGCAAAATATAAGTATTGTTTATTTTTTCATTTTATTATATGTATTTAATTTTACATGTTTTTATTTTTTACCGCAATTCTTTTCTGGTCCATTTTGTATCCATGTTGTATAATTGCATTATGGTATAAACCAATTTGTTCCTCACTGTGTTTAACCTCTGGAGAAGGCCCAAACACGCTGAAACGCATCAGGTCAAGTCTATTGGCCCTTGTGTGTATGATTTTGGTATTGTTATATGAGGTGTAATTGGGCCCTTATATGTTTTTTAATTCTTTGCTAATAAATACATGTATTTCACTATAAATTAGCCACAATTTGACAGACTTTAGGAACACACATTCAGTGTATACATCGGAGCAATACATGTACCAATGCACTTTTAAGCATTATGTCCACTACATGAAGTGCTACCATGGGGAAGGCTTTGAGCAGCCTCCATATGGTTGCTGCAACCTTTAAACAAACTCTTCAGAGATACTCAAAGACATTTTTCTTGCCTGTGGGATGCCAAGAGAGAATCACAGTGTTGAGAGTAACTGCTCAACACCGTGATAATGAGCCAAAATCTAATCCACCTGAATGCAGTTTTATTGCTTCCCAGAAGCTGAAAACCAGATGGCATGATAACTTTGATAAAAAATAAATGGGCATTTTCCTCCCTCTTACCTGTTTAAGGATTTCTGCTGCTGTTTCATGTGAGCAATCAAATATCACATAGAATTCTTTGCCCTTCTTCATCTCCTTGAGTAAGGGCCGAGCATCTTTATTCCCAGCAGGCAGCTGGCGGATTTTGATTTTGATGTTGTACCTAGAAGGGGCTTTGATGAGCTCTTGCAGGCGAATTAGACCTAGAAAATGACATCCAATCATTCAAATGCTGTCCTCTGCAGTTAATTTTTACTGTCATTTAGTGTCATCATTTAGTTCCCCTATTCCACAATACAGTTCAAATTTACTCCCCCCCCCCCACATAAATGTTAATATGTTAGCATTTCATTTACCAGATTCTTTGCTGACATAGCTTATAAAGTTATTTTTCTTTTATGGGCACATTTACCTGGAAAATACAAAAATCATAAAAAATACAACCTGTCACATGGATTTAGAAATTTACCAGTGCAGAAATTTGCTCCTGCACTCTGTGTATACATCCTCCGATATTAGGCAGATCACCTTGTGTACAATGTAATAAATACACTTCAAAATTTTCCAAGTTTAGGAAAGAATAACATCACAAAGAATGATGTGAAAAGTCCATCTGCAACATTACATTGAATACCCAGCAACAGTGTACTGTTAATGATGCATGCAATTTAATATAATAGCAGACATCTAATTCATGGCTTATCTACCTTTTCATGTACTCACCACCCTTGTATTTGTGGGAAATATGTGAGTTGCAAGGTCTAAATTCAGCCATTTTAGGGTTAATATGTTTACTTTGTGTGCTATTGTTTAGACTGACCTGGAAGGTAACCTGGCACAAAGCCAATGGGGAGAAAACCGAGGAAACTGGAGTCTATTTACTAACAATCATTGGTTAATGTATTCAGGTGATTTCCTTCTAGGGTCAAGAAGAAAGAAGAATCTCCATTACCAACTGTGTGGTCAGTCAGTCTGTTGTTGTACTTGGAACAGTAAGGATGTAGTCTTAAGCATTTGTTGTTTTGTAGATTTCCCATGTACTTTTCCCTTTAGAAGTAAAGATTTTTACAAAGAAAGAATATGCCTCCTCTCCAGTAATTAAAGTTTTATTGCAAGCTCTGAATATCTAACTATTTTTTTACCAAATTTTCCAACAGTATTAACCACCTATGTGGTTAAGAGATGTTAACAACAATATTTTTGAACTCCAAAGGAAATAGTGCTCCAAAACAGTAATCTGTACACAGCTAGATGTGAGTCCAGGTGCACCTTAGAGACCAACAAGATCTTCAGGGTATAAGCTTTCGAGAGGTCAAGACTCTCTTCATCAGATCTCATGAAGGGAGCTTTGACGTCTCAAAGGCTTATACCCCAAAAATCTTGTTGGTCTTTAAGGTGCTACTGGATTTGAATCTTGCTGTTCCACAGCAGAACCAACATGGCTACCCTCTGAAACTGTATACAAAAGTACAGTCTTAAAGCTCAGCTCACTAACTAAAGCTTAGCTTAACTAACAAAGAAATCTTCAACTGGTCTATCAGAATCCTAGTAAGGTCTGTTCATGGGGCTTACTCACAGGAAAGTGTTCTCAGGATTGCACTGAAAGCTTGCTTTCACAGGGATTCCCCTAATTTTATCCCCTCTTAATACAACTGGTTACAAATCTCAACAACCCTAATGTTGTTAGATTGATTTATTGTATATGGCCACTGGCCGTTACAATACAAAATTGCATTCAAAGGTTGCAATCACACATACAATTCGCTCCAACATAGGCATGAATGCCAGGCGGATTAAAGGAGTGCAATCAGACGCCAACATCTGGCAAGCGCCCCGCAGCCGTTGGTAACCCGTTTTGCTCTGCAGCGCAAGAAGAGTAAAAAAAAACACCTTGGAAAGTCCTGTAGCAAATGGGTTGCTATGGGCCACAGATGGACTTTCGTGCTTCTGATTGCCTCAGCGCGCTCCCATGGCATCGGGATTGTCTGATCAGGCTATCCCAACTCCATGCCATTGTTTCCCCCCCCCCCCCGTTGCAGTATGCGTATCAGTGCACCCCCCACACATTCCATAGGGAGACCTCAGTGCAGAGGTGCGGTTCATCAGTTCCTCATGTAAGTGCATCGGGAACAAATGGTTAAAAAACAAACAACGACTCACCTGCGGTTGGGTCTGATCACCCGCCCGCATCTACAGAAGTCCATGTGATTGTGCAACTGCGGGTCAACTTACAGTGGAGGAAATAGCCTTGCTTCCCCCCGCTTTATCTCACACATGTGAACGCCACCAAAAAAGTACTTATGATTTAAAACACTGCATTCAGAATAAAACTCAATTATACAACTAAAATGTCAAAATTACAACAATTTGGAATTGTAAAAACATAGTATCAGTACTTTATAACTCATTATAAAACATTTCTAAGGGCTGCCTTGGTAACTTTCCTAGCAAAGAGTGCTACCTTGGGTGAGACCAAATGATTTGTATCTGACAAGAGAAAGATCAGCTTTTGACTGTCAGATAAATTGCGCACTTGGCTTAAAATTCCAGATAGGAATCTGCTTCTGAGAACAACCCTAATGGCTAAAGTCATACACATGCAGTTTGCATATTTGGAGGACCATTTATACAGTCCTTTCCATGAAAGAGAATTCAGATATGAATCCCAGCTAGTTTCTCAAGCATTCTGTTTCTCCTGAAAATAGATCTAGTTCACCCTTCCTATGTAAGGAGTATCTTTAGAGACAACATTCAGAAGCATTCCCATCTTACATAAATGTAAGGTGGGAAAGGATTCTAAATTTCAGGTAGAATAATTTCAGGTAGAATAAATCTATTTAAATCCCAGTTTGAGAAAAGGAACTGGCTGCAAGCATTTAAATTCATTAGGTAGCTTATTATCTATTTAGTTCAAGAGCTACATGTAACCTCTCTGCTTTAAAGAAAGGTGTTCAAGAGTTCTTTGAAGTCTGAATTGCATTTTCTATCCAATTATGTATAAAACTAATTTTCTCATTCAAGAAATGCATACATGCCCTTACTGTGGTCTTGAATTGGACCAAAATAAAATGAGAATTCCAAGAAAGATATACAGATAAAACTAGAGGTAGTTGTCTTTTTAAAAATCCACTCCTAACAAATGGCAATCATCACCAAGCCACTTAGGCCGAGGACAGACTGGCAGTCTGGCCTACTCTGTCTCCGCTTTAAAAGCGGAGGCAGAGCAGCCGTTCAGACTGCTGCATCTGCCCGGAGGAGGCGGCCCGGACGCATCGCGTCTGGCGCCACGCTCCTCCTGCAGCAGCTGGGCACCACTTCAAAGTGGTGTCCCGGCTGCAGCGGTGTGCATTCCACCCGCTTCTGGCAGGTGTGAACGCGCACTGGGTGGGGGAGCCGCGCGGTGTTCGGACACTGCCGCCGGAAGCCGCCCGCAGTCTGGACGCTGCGGGCGGCTTCCTTGCGGTGGCGTGCGAACGTTGCACGTCGGGGGATATTCCCCTGCCTTGTTCTGCTGCGCCGTGGTGGCGCGGCAGATTGCTAGTCTGTCCTCGGCCTTAGTGTCTCTGGCATAGCAACTGCACTAATATAATGCAAACTGAAGCATAAAGTACCAAAAAGTATCACCCTGTTTCCTCTGTGAAGTGATGATTGCTGTGCTGCACGAAGTTGGCTTTTGCTCAAGGACTCATATTGTACTGGGAAGACTGACCTTTTTCCTTGGTAGACTGATTCTCTGCTTTCATTTTTAAAAGCATCCACAAACCAATACTATGTATGAGCCATTATCAGTATTTTTGTAAAAATTGCAGAAGTGCTACAGAACGCATATGCCTGCTTCTAAAAGAGGGCCTCCAGATACCACATACAGCTTTACAGGCTTTCTGACTTTATAATGTACTTGATGAGCAAAAAGAGAGAATATATGCAAGTTGGCGGCAAATCCTCTGCTTGGCTCTATCAAGCAGTGAGGTAAGCTGTTGCCAAAGGTGCTTCTTAAACTACTGTGACAAACAAAAGTTACATTAACAGAGAAAAATGGTGCTTCAGGCACAATAATTTCAGGAGCAATTTTAAGAACTCATCAGCTAGAAATGATTACTTGGTCATATAATATTCTAGAGTAACAGGTCAGTACCACAGCCACTGGTGAACTTTACCGGGGAAAATGTAATTGACTATGGGAAACATCTAATCCAGGATGGACAGACAGGAAATATACACCCCAGTACTCGTGTCTGTTAACATTTGTATGAAAAATAATCCACAGAGGAGATATATGGAAAAGATGCACTGTCAGCCTTTAGCTCTCTCCGCTCAAATATAGAAACGATATATGACAACTGTGTTCTTTGTAGCAGCTCCTTCTCCCTGTTCCTCCCCTCTCTAGGTTAGAGGGTTTATCTACAAGCTGCCCCTCTGCTCTGGAACAGACTTCCTGAAGAACAACTGTATGGGCCAAACTATATGTAATAATTTTTAGCATATACTGCCTGGGTTCCTGAGGGGAATGAGGGGAATTTCTGTTCTGGTTTGGATAATGATGATCTTTTTCTTGACACTGTTATTGGTTTGTTGGTTTATTTATGATTATATTTGAATTTATGTTTTGTTCAGATTGGTTTTAGTAGGTTTGTGGATGACTGTTTTATTGTTTTATGGTTATTTTGTCTTACTTTGTATTTTGTTCCTAACTTTGTAGAGGGAGGGCGGGAGGGAGGACACAAGCAAGCAAGCAAGCTAGGCAAGGCAGTACTGCAGTGGGAGAACAAAGACATAGAATAAGCACTTGTTTCCCTAATTTCAACAAAAAGATCCTACATGGAAGAAATATATAAATAATGTTCATAAACATACTGTGGTGGAAATATAAATGCTGATGACACTATAGCTGACCTACCAGCTTAAAAGCTGCCCAATTCATGTTTGCCATATACAAAAAAGCTATTGCCTCACACATGTAAAAAGGTGTCAGAACTTCATGTGAAATTCTTTTTCTCCCATTCTGGCTTCAAGGGTAAGAAAGTTTACATTTCTCCACAAAAATGTTCCTAGGAAAAATATCTTTATAAACTGTAGTTTTATATAGTAAGTTTTATGGCTAAACTGCATCGGTACTAGCAATGACACAGAATACAAATACTCATGTAAGGGCACTTAACAACAACAACAAATACCTTTTATTGGCATAAAATGTAAGGGCACTTAATAAGGGATGGTACACAAACTAAAGTTTGTCATGAATTTTGGCCAGTTTGTGGTTCACAAAGTGATGTTCATGGAAGGGCTCCCAGCCTGAATATTTCATGAACTTTGGCACTGTTCATGGTGGTTTTTGTATGATTATATTTCCAGACAGGCTGTCTCCACTCAATTAAACTGTTTTCAAAACTCCAAGGCAGAATTCTCCAGCCTTGGAAACACCTATAGGAGTCCTTGAAAGCTTAACATAACAGAGTTCCCATTCTGTTCAGCTCTGCAACCTCTCTTCTCTTGGCTGTTTGCAATTACACAGAGAAGCAAGGAACTTGTTAAAACTGGAGTTGCAGAGCACATTCTCTTAGGATGTGTTAGTGGACTCAGAGCTCTGAGCCATCCTGTCTCTCTGTGAAGAAGAAGAGGAGGAGGAGGAGATGACAACTTGATTTATACCTTGTCCTTCACTTGGAGTCTGTCACGATCATCCTGTATCCTGAGTCTGGCTGTGGTCGCACGGCAAGGTTTTTGCGATTTGTTCCCACGATAAATTTGATCAGGAATATTTTTTCTGGGTTGGGATGATCACACATCCCTCCCCAAACCACAAGCACTGTGCGATGAGGCTCTGGGAACCGTCTAGATAGCCATGCTGTCGCTTGGGTGGCGTGGCATGAGTTTTTTTAAAATTTGCTTTGCGCACATACACATGCGCACAGCTGAACCACCACCTCCACCTGAACTCGCCGTACTCCCTTGTTTTTACAGGTTCCCCCATCCCCAACAGCAAACAAAATGAACCAGTGACGTACTACCAAGAGCTGGAATCTAAATGTGCACTTGAATGTTTAAACATGGAATTTATTCAGCACATAATTGCTCATGCGCACAAAGGCAGAAGCTGGGGGGGGGGGGAACCTCATCTCACGAAGAATGGTCAGACAACCTTAATTGCAATCTATGCAATTAGGCTGTCCAGATCAGTGAAATTGCAGATTAAAGCACAAACACCTGAAAAGTACTTGATTTTCCTGGTGTCAGAAAACTCACTAGGGAACCGGGAGGATTGTGCAAGTGAGCCCGCTTCACTGCGGGAGGAGGATGTGGCAGTCTGATCAGCGATTTTAAATGCAAGAGGGAAACGCAGTGAAGCCCAAACAAAATGACCATGTGACCACAGCCCCTGTCTTCTACCATATACGCTACACCTCCCAATTTAGTATCATCTGTAAATTTAATAAGCATTCCCTCCAGATCCAGGCCTCCTGGCTTGTTCCTGAGCTATTCCACAGACTTCTGTAACTGCAACTTCTTTTCCAGACAGAACATGGGGGAGACCTTTTTTGAAGCATGTCTGTTACTGAGACCCCAGAAATGTAATCCACTCCCAATTTAGAGAGATTGTAGAGGAGTGGGCAGCAGGGTAAGATTCCCAATGTGTTTGGTATGTGTAGCTTGTAGGGGGTCCATTCATCCACTTTTGAACCTGTGCCTGACATTTCCCCCAAAAACACTTTTCTAGCTTGACCTTAGTCCTGTTGGGTTTGCACTGCCACAGTGGCACTGATTCTGCTAGTTACATTGCACTGGTTCTCCTGGGCTTGCTAAAATGCCCCCCACCTTCAGTTTCTACTGAAAGATTATTTGATTAACCTTAGTCTATTGGAAACAATGGAGGATGGGGCACCTTTTTGGGGGGGCTGTAACTTGGACCTCATAACTCCAATTTTAACAAAACTTGGAGGACAGGCAGAGGAGAGTCATCCAGAGATCCACTGCAAGTTTGGTGTATCTAGCTTGTACATGGTCCATTCTATACACTCCTGAACCTGCACCTCATTTCCGCAGAAAGCACTGTCCTGGGGGCATCTTCTCTGGAGGGCTGTAACTTGGACCATGTAAATCCAATCCTTACCACACTTGGAGGACAGATAGATGAGAATCAGGTGGAGATTCCCTGCAAGTTTACTATTGCTAGCATTTCGGTGGGGCATTCTACCACATCAGAAACTTCATGAGCCATCTAGTACCAAAAAGTTCCTGATGGTCCATGGTTCGTGAATTGCTCACACCATTAACCACAAACCAAATTGAGCTACATTTTCCCAGTTCATGCCCATCCCTACTCTTAATCCTTTTTTAAAAAACTGACTATTTTTTACAAGTTTTGTAAGTTTCTATTACATAATACACTAAGAAAAACCATCTGAGATAACTGGTGTTATTTCCACTCAAAATGCTCAAAAGAAGTTCACATTGATTGTTTTGTCTTGTCTACTCTTGCTACTCTAATTTAATCTCACATCTGATTATGCATTCACACTCAATAAGTAACTCTGAATTTGTGTCTTGTATAAACCATTTCTTAACAAGTAGGCAACACTTCAAAGAATTTAAAATACTCTTTAGATAATAAAGTGCTAAGTGGGAGACATATTTTAATGCCTGTCCTAAAATATGCTCTGCTGCATCAAATGTGAGTTTTAAAAAGCCATCTGAATCACAGGGAACAGAAATTAGAAAGGCTATAGAGTGTAGTGAACTTAGAAGTGTCTTCCCCCTTTTTTCACACTGGAATACAAAAATCTCAAATGAAACAGCAAATGAAAACTAATTGTGCATAGGGTTATACACAGAACCATTTTTAATTTTTACGGTGCAGTAGGCTATTTAAAATTCTGGGATAAACAAAGAGTGAACAAAAAGATCTCCTGCTGCAAATACTGTATGTTCATGAATCATACGAAGTCACTTTACCATAGGTTTCTATTATTTTCAGGCATTAGGAGGAAACATAAAGTAATATATTAATTGCTGCTCTGAATTTTCATTAATGCTAGGGAATGAAAGTTACCACAGAGTTAATGCAAATTACCACAACAGGCAAGCAAATGGCTCAGTGGTAGACCATTTGCTTGGCATGCAGAAGGCGGCAGGTTCAGTTTCTAGCATCTCCAGTTAAAAGGGTCAGGTAACAGGTGATGTGAAAGACCTCTGCCTGAAATGCCACAGAGATGCTGTGAATCTTTGTAGACAATACCGAACTCAACGGCCCATCGGTCAGATTAAAGCAGCTTCATGCATCCAGTGTTATAATATTAATTGAACTAGGAAATACTATACTATACTATACAATATTATACGTGATAAGTTTCAGTATTACCCATAAGAGCCATTAATCATAACCTAAAGTTTGAAATTAACTGATGATGCATACCTGTACTGTCTTCATATACGACTGTTACTATCTTCCAGTTGTAATATAGCACCAAATCCAAAACTGCCTTGCTGATGGCTGCATAGTCTGGATAGAGGTTGATATAAAAAGAATCTTTGTTATCCACTGTAGGATGCTTCCATCGGGTCTGTATATGTGGAACTTCAAGTGCATTGCAGATTGATTGTACCGCACTTACTGATGAGCTATGGGATGGTCCAAACAGTGCAGCTACCCCAAGAGCAAGCTGATCACATGCTACGAAAGATGGAATAAAAAGAACCGTTTATGTCCAGTTAGCATTTTTGTTTCTACGTTTCCCAACAAATAAAGCAAAGCAAATGACTGAATTTGTGAAAAAATTAGTATACACTTGAGAAAAGATAAGACCCACATCCAAACACCACCAGAACATCAATGTTTTTAAGCTAAGCAGATGAGAGGGGAGCAGCCTGTCACAAAATCCAGTGCAATGGTTTCACTTCATTACCCTTAAACAGAACTGAATTTAAATCACTCTCTCATAATGGTGAGACGTTTGTGAGCCCAAAGCTATTCTATCAATGTAGCCTCCAATTGAAAGTGTCATGAATTACCGTTGATGTGACCATATATAAATTTAGTTGCAGTAGACCCTGTGAGGATTTCCAAGCTGACTGATAAATTGCTATCCAAGGGTGCTATCGTATGTTAATTTTAAGCCAAACACTCATATATGGTAAAGGGTACTATCATTCACAGTGACACAGCATATTACAAGGTGCACTGAGATACGTGATGAAAGCAAACAACGGAACTAGAAATTTGCAGGCTATAGCTAGACTACCAGTTATTTATGCAAGAGATCATTTCTTTAGCCATGCGCACATTCAGTGATTTGAATTCAAAATTGCATTACTTGTTGGAGTACATTACCATGGCAATATCAAGGTGGGCAGCCATGTTGGTCAGAAGCAATAGAACAAAGTTAGAGTCCAGTGACACCTTTAAGACCAACATAGTTTTATTCAAGGTGTGAGCTTTCATGTGCACGCACACTTGGTCCGACAATGAAATGGAATTACAGATCATACTTGTGTATATACAGGGTGGCTTGCTAAATTAGCATGCAAAATAGTGAAGATGTTTTTAACAGATAAAAAGAATGACAAGCTTGGTTTCTGGTTCTGACATATTTCCCCCCCTATTTGAACCCAAACAGATGATAACTAGAAACTAAGCTTGTCATTCTTTTTATCTGTTGAAAAACATCTTCACTATTTTGCATGCTAATTTAACAAGCCACCCTGTATATATACAAGTACGGTCTGTAATTCCAATTCATTGTTCGACCAAGTGTGCATGCACACAAAAGCCCACACCTTGAATAAAACTATGTTAGTCTTAAAGGTGCCACTATCTTTAACTTTATTCTATTACCATGGCAAGTTAGTAAAGAAAAAGTTAGTAAAGAAAATTGGTTGTCATAAATAGTTTGTATTACCACCTCAGATCAACAATAGGAACCTACCTAAGAGATGACATGGCTAGCAGGGTTTGATTAGCATCTAGTACAGAATGGTCCTCAACTAGGTTGTCAACACCAGGTCAGGAAATTCCTGGAGATTTAGGAGTGGAGCTTGGGGAGGGCTGGGTTTGGGGAGAAGAAGGGTACAGTCTACCTCCAAAGGTGCCATTTTCTCCAGCGGAACTGATTTCTATAGTCTGGAGATCAGCTGTAATTCTAGATCTCCAGATACCACCTGGAGGTTGGCAAATCTAGTCATGAAATATATCTGCTAGTATGATCTCTTTATCCTCCTATGTTTATAAATATGTATTATGCATTATTTAACATTTCAGTAATTACTTACTGCTATCAGTTTACTTGGCACTTTACATTATGACATAAGCAGAAACTAAATCATTGTAACAAGATTACATTGTAATTTGTAACAGTGGGTAGGGCAATGGTAAGAACAAATGTTACATACAGCTTTGTAATCGTAACATATTAATCTTCAAAAGGTTTTTGTTTAAAGATATTTATGAACGTGCTCAGTGTTGTCATGTTAGACATAATCCATTTATCTTTCTCTGGAGAAACAATGCATGTCAATCTATCATCTAATCCATGTGCAGTTCAGACAATTTGCTTCACAAAAAAATGCATACTTGGGACTGTTGATCTTTCTTAAGTATATTCAGTCATTAACCTCTTGGAGGCCCTTTTGGTATATATCATATAAATGACAATTTACTTCAAGCACATTTGAAATTTAAAAACATTATAAGTTATTTTGTGAAACCATAAGTGATGTGGGTAATATAAACTGCTAAAAAGTCCTTAGGATTTGCTTTGCAAATTTCTTAACTAAATTATGAACAATAATTTCTGAGTTTCTGAGCATACAACAATTTTACAAGCTACAAAACGTTATTAAGTAGTCTGCCAAACTGCTGCTACTCATATAAGTATGACTTAGAATCCCCTTTCTCTAAAAATACATGCAAAATATATTTTAGCATTCTGCTTGTTTTGCATTTAAATTTATTGTTTAGGAAAGTGGCCTTGAAAGGTTTCTGCTTCCAAGGCCATGCTGTTATAGACTGTACTGATTGCAGTGGGACTTCCATGCATGTAATTGTGAACTGCACTGCAATTTTTAAAAAGTCAATACTCCTCTATGGACAAAAGGGGTTAATTAAAAATACCTTGCAAGAACACACTTGATGTTGTGGGCAAAGTAAATGCACTGCTAATAACCAGTCTATCTTATTAAAATATTGATTGTATCTCCATGGTATACATCAATAAGTGCAGCCATTTAAGAAAGCTTGCAAATTAAACCTTGCAATACCAAAATTTTCATACGAGGGAGAGGATGCTCACTTAAGCAGGAAAGATTGAAAACATTTGATTTTCTGTTTCAATTAGTAACACCAACTAAATATTAGCAAAAAGAAGATCAACTTTGCTCCACAAATATTTCAATACCACAGGCAATTACAGCCATTTCAGATCTTATCAAAAACAAACACTTGAATTGTGTTTAGTCTGTTATACTCTAAAAGCATGGCATATGGTTGAAGAAATATACTTTCTTTTCCCAGACAACAATGGAAAAAACACCCTCACGTGTTTGACATGACTCCATGTGCCAAATTTAGTTGTATTGTACTAAGATAACTGTTGGTGAAAAAAGAAACTTTGCATATAATTGGCACAACTAAAAAGCCTTATTAAAATATCAAGATAATTACCTCGTCTTGAGGCTTCAAAACTATCAAAAAGGTTAATTCTCTGGACATCATAAGTTAATGTGGTATTAGGCATCAGTGTTCTGTTCCTGTTAATATTGGTGACTGCAAACTTGAAAGCTAATTCTTCAACATTAACGGGCTCATTTTCCACAGTTTCAAATATCCCTCCTGCAAAAGAAATGAGATAAAAAGAAAATGATGACTAGATATATATGTAACGTCTTGACATTAACAGAAGACAAAACAGAAAAAAATATACAGGAAGAAGCAGTTTTATTTAGTATACCAGTCTGGTACTTTGATATTCAGTTACTGACTTGGCTTCAGGAAATCTTTGGGTCACCAAGTCAGTGAAAAAAGATGCTGTGGTCAACACAACCAAGGAAATTGTGAGAAGAAATGGAGTTGAAATTTGATTACACACCAAAGTAAAAACTGCTCCAGAAGCTTCCTTTTTTGTAGTTTTTTTTATTTTAAAAAACAAAATAATAATGTAAAAGGGGTACAGAAGGGAAAAAAGAGGTTATATATGGATTATGAAACAAATTATATTTATACACGATATATTAACAAAGAGGTAAAGAGTTACTACTCCCCAACATCCCCTTCATTAGAGTTTTTAAGACATTTTCTACAAAAGCATCATCATTAATACATATTCTATATTGCATATTTTATCAATACTACATACTTGCTATAACTTTTAATATATCAAAATGTGAAGGAATTGATATTCAAAACTTGTTCTCCTTTTTCTACATTAAACTACATTTATATTACTTACAATACATTTATAGACCATTTGTGAGTTGTTTCTCATTCTAAGTTTATCTCCTGCTTGCATAATAGACTTTCCATCTCGCCTCCAAAAATTTCCTTAATAAATGGATCAGAATGACTGTAGGATGTTATATTTACTGTACTCATATAACATTTATAACAAATATTTCACTTGATCAGATGAATTTCTCACATTTGGAGAATAAACCCAAAGTTCTGTAAAAGAACCTTGATATGGTCAGGTTCCATATCATGCTGGATATCCTATTCTCAGCAGTCTCACAAAATGTGGGAAATGTACAGAACTTAAATGTAAAATTTACAAAGTAAATAGTTAACACAACCACACATTGGGAACAGCAACAAAATGAATATCATCCCAGTTTCTGACTGAGCCTTTCTGGCAATTTATCCGGCAATACATGCTTCCTTGATTTTCATTTGTTGAATATCATCTGCATAGCATTCCACATACTGAACTGAGAAAAGCCACATGCAACTCTTCCCCTACATAACACATTCAGTACTGTTGTGACTAGGGCTGCCAAGTCAGCCCGGGGGGCGGGGAATCCCCCGCTAAAGGGGTTCCCGATCCGCCGGCCAGCATTCGGCCGGCGGGGGGAACCCCACCCCCAAAGTTGTCCAGCGAGAACGACGTAATGACATCACCGGAAGTGACGTCAGCACGTTGGGGGCGTTGCCAGGGCGATGCTCTAGCAATCGCCCCAAAACTCTATGTTTGGAGAGCTGGGAGCCTGCAGCTGGCCTGAGGGACCTGCTCGGCTCTCGCAATAAGCCTTGCAGAGGTGTTGGTGCTGCAACAGCAGCCGGAGGGGAGCGAGCGGCTGGGGCCCTTTCGAGCCGCCTGGTGAAATGAGAGGAGGGTGGTGACGGAGGCAGCCGCGGAGACCTTGCAGCGCGGTGCGCAAGGTCGGCAGTCGCCTGGGCTGCCTCAGAGGGGGCCGGCGGCGTGGAACGCTGAGCAGCAGTGGCTGTGTGTGTGCATCACCCTGGCAACGCCCCAACGTGCTAACATCACTTCTGGTGACGTTGCCGGGCGCGCGCGCAAAGCACGCGCACCAGGAGAAACTCCTGGCCGGAGGAGGACTCCCCCCCGCCGGTGAGTCCGTAAGACTTGGCAACCCTAGTTGTGACTGTTTATGGAATGTAGTTGTGTGAATGCCATGCCTCCAGTTGGATACTGCCCATAATTTGATCAATGATGAAGGAAGCAATCCATCCCACGATCATGCAATCCACTGTACAAACTTTTCTGATTTTGTTTATAATAGTCTGATTTTGTTTATAATATTACTTATTGCTGTTTGTTGCCCTCTTCATGTAAATCCACTCATCTGATCATTTCTACATGAATATATTCCAACATGTCTACTCATTGTCATCCTCTCCCAGCAATGCTCTTCCTTTTTGTGAGCAATGTATTTATGGTTATGATAGACAGACAGACAGACAGACAGAACAAGAAACTGTGGACTATATGACTGTGTATAGTATGCATTATCTGTTTGCTGTATGTATTGTCCTTCAGCCACTAAATTGTCTTCTGCTTATGTAATACCATTTTCTGCATATTTTACCTATTGTGTTTAATACTTTTTGCCTTGTTTCAAATTTAGGCAATCTTACTACAATTGAATTGTTAATTAGATATCACATCCTGTTGATTGCATTGACTTACACTGTGCAATCCTATTTATTTATTTATCATTTAGATTTATAAACTGCCCTTCTCTGAGTTCACAGAGCTCAGGACGGTTAACAACAGAGACTATACAATTTAAAATCCAACAGTTAAAATAGCTAAAACAACATCAGATGGTGCCAAAGCAAATACAAACTGCATTGCTGTCTTGCAAGTAAGCAAGAAAAAGCACAATGCAGGAGGGGAAGGGACTGCCAGATACGATGGTACCAATTGCTGTCGTCTTCAATCTCAGTGATAAAGGTGCACAAACTGCAAGCCATTGTTATCTATTTTTCTATATTTATTCACAGGTGCAATTCTGTATGTAAAACTTGACAGTTTGGTTTTCAGATACAAATCACCTATGCCCTGAACATGTCTATCCACTTGTCCCAGAAAATGAGGCTCTCTATCTTTGGTGAAATTTCAAAAAATGGCTTTAAATATATGCTGAGTATCAAAAAGATGTGGTTTGAGATTGGCAGTCTATGTCCCAGTGGTTATTATTAGAATTTGGAAATGGACCCCAGAGAATAGGAATCAGTACACTCTCAGCTGTGATGTGATCAGATAAGTAACTATATTGTGGGGACTGATAATATAAGGTTCATAAAACACATTAGAAATGTATTCATTAAATATATATTATGATATGATAAATTGCCTACTTCAAATTTTATAACTACTTAAGGGGTTCTGTAGCAAGGTTGAAGTGTATTTGTCTTGTTCCTTAAGGAAATATATCTCATATTGTGAATGTCTCAGTTATTCCAGGATAAATTTGGTTGATAAAATTCTTTGATAATGTGAACCTAATATTCCAGATTATCTGGGGTTGTGGGATTTGATAATGCATTATAAGCATCTTATTTTAAAAGTGGGTTGTTTAACTGCAACTTCTAATGGCAATTCTCAATTTGCATGTGTAATTTACTCATTTTAGTACTAGCCACTAGAGAATACTTTGAATTTTCCAGTCACTTATTTCCCCATGTGAAATTTACAACTTGAATATTGCCTTATACTTCCTAGTCAACAAAATATAATCTGTTAATGTTCTGCAAGGGCTCTTTTGATTTTCATTTGTTGCCAGTATGGATTAGCATAGTCATTTTCTGACAAGCAGTAAATGGATACTCCCAGTTGAATTACAACATATTTTACATGCTAACTCAGCAGTAGCAATGCTAATGGGTCTTAAAAGTCAGCCAGATTAAACAGCAAAAAACTTGCACACTGTGAATTTCCCATATCTCTCCTTATTATATAATTGAGCGTTCGTGTGACTCTTTCCTCAATATTCCACACGCCACCCCAGCCTTTGGTCCCCTGACCTGTCAATCAGAAGCTGTCCCTATACACTGGCTCTGAGTACTCGCATGCCATTGGCTGGGTGCTGGGTCTGCTCCTCTTCCCCGCCCACTCCTTCAGCCACTGTGCCCTCTCAGAATTACTGGCAGATGGCTTTCTCTCTTGACGAAGACGCTTCTCCTGCTTCCCTCCTGTGTGGGACTAACTGTTACCTCAGTGGCTGTTGGTAGGTGTAACAAAATGGCAGTTACCTGTGCTTATAAGATGCCTGCTGTCAGTGATTTGTTTAAAATGTTCCTCCATAAGGTTCAATTGAGCTGTAGTTCCAGAGAGGGCCCTGCAGGAGTATCACTCACTGGGCTGAATGGGGCTTCCTTATCTGCTAGCCTACAGTTCCCAGCTGCCACAAGGCCAAAAAGTGCGGGAAAAGAGGGACCGTCCCAAGGGGAAGGGCACCATCTATATAGACTTCAGCCCATCCAGGGAGGATTGTGTTTAACCCCTGTTGATTTATGCCCTGTTGGTTCATAGTGTGTGCGTACTCCTACAGTTGTGCCTTATTCATTTAGTGTGTGTGTGTGTGCTCCATAATAGTGTAAATAGTAAAATAAATTCTTCTATTGGGCTAATAATCTGTGATACCTGGCAATCTTCAGGCTTCACCTGGAGGTTGGCTACCCTAGGCATAGGTGCTTCCACACAGAGTCTGCTAGATCCAGGTTCTTGCTGTAGAAGCTGAGTGGGTGATTTTTGGACCAGTCACAGACTTTCAGCCTAACCTACCTCACAGGATTGTTGTGCAAGTCAAAAGGGGGAGAGGAGACTGATATAAACTGCTTTGATCCCCATTGCAGAGAAAGACTACTTTTCCTCCTGGGAAATTTATTTATTTAATTTTCTATCCCACCCTTCCAGCCAAGGAAACCATTGTTGCCAATCTCCAGATGAGGGTTGGAGATCACTCAGAATTATAACTGCTCTCCAGATGGCAGAGATCAGTTCCCCTGGAGAAAATGGTGGACTCTGTGTCCTTATACCCTGCTGAGATCCCCCCCCCCCATGACAGCCAATGTGACGTGGCAGTCAGGGCTTCAGAGCACGGCAGAGGCTGCAGGCAGAGAGCTGGAAAGCTGAACAGTGAGGGAGAAATAAAGATAGGTTGATGCTTGGCTGAACATAGAAAGGATTGCCAACTCCAGGTGGGAAATTCCTGTAGATTTGAGGGATGGAACCTGGAGAGGGTGAGGTTTGAGGAGGGGTGGGACCTCAGACAGGTACAATGCCATAGACTCCACCCTCTAAACCGGCCATTTTCTCCTGGGGAATCATTATTGCCAATCTTCAGGTGAGGGGTGGAGATCACTCAGAATTACAAATGATCTCTAGGAGGGAGGGCAGAAGTCAGCTGCAGTCAGAGGGGCAGATAATGGTAGGTTGATGATTAGCCAGGAAGGACATGGGGTTGCCAACTCCAGGTTGGAAAATTCCTGAAGATTTGCCAAGTGGAGCCTGGAGAGGGTGGGGTTTGAGGAGGGGTTGGACCTCAGACAGGTACAATGCTATAGACTCCACGCTCCAAACCAGCCATTTCCTCCTGGGAAACAATTGTTGCCAATTTCCAGATGAGGGCTGGAGATCACTCAAAATTACAACTGCTCTTCAGGTAGCAGAGATCAGTTCCTCTGGAGAAAATGGTGGACTCTGTGTCATTATATCCTGCTGAGGTTGCCCTAGCAAATTGACGCTGAGTGCCCAAGACCAGGGCACTCTCCCAGAGCCTTCTTCTAGAGCCTGTTGTATTTATTTCCACAAGGGGCCTTATTCCTAGTACAGTATAAGTAAATGTATAGCTGGTGACATCTTAAATATGTATTTATAATTTACTACCTGTTTATACTACTGCCTACTTCACCATTCTTTATCTCTTAATCTTTTAACAAATAGATAATGGCATCATCCATCAGTCTACTGTCCCTTTGATTAACTTCTATTTAGCTATCCCCAACAGTACTTCATTTGGATTATAGCGCCAACTACTGAGTTATATGCTGAGAAGTAACAAATTTATGTCAGTCAGCTCTGCTTTTTAGTGTTCATCATATTTTTCTTTCACCAGGAGTCTTGTGATCTCTGGCAGATTTATATCTACATGTTTCCTCCAGCCATCAGAAACATTTGACAGCTCTATTGTCAGTCAGAACACAAACCAAATAATCTGTTAGCCTTCCCTGAAGCTGAGTTTACAGATGCTTTCCTTTGGCTGCAGAATCAAGTTTTCACTTTGAATACAACTTGCCAACCATAGAGCATGCGTGGCACAATTCTGAGGGACACTGTCCTGTGTAAACTTGACTGAAATTAATGGGCTTTGTTCAGGAACATAAATTATATTATGATCTGTTAGAAAGTAATTGTCAATCTGCTTGCAAAGGCCAAACATCAGAAATTTTAATACAGAAGAAAAATGAAAAAGAGGCAACTCATGTATGAAAATCCATTTTCCAAAGGTGGGATGGCTTTTATCGGGTGTGACAACCAATTGCTTGAAATTAGATGTTAGCTGGTAAGAGTAAATTATAACAAAATGGCTTTAATTAACTGGTAAAGACCCAAGACCATGATTACAAATGAAAGACTAGCTGCTGGAGCTTCTTATCCCTGGAGCTCCTAAAAAGTATAAATGTGATAAACACTTTCTTCCAAATATGATTAGTCAGCTACTTAACAGTGCCAACAGTACCGGGGGGGGGGGGGGGGGGGGATTCTCTTCACCCAAAGCAATAAATAGGCTGGCAGAACTTTTAATTCATCCACCAGATAACTTTATGATGTTTTGAGAGGAAAAAACACCTTCAAAGTCTCATCCTTTTCTCAGCTAGTGAAGAAGGCATCTGAACGACTTCTTCATACTTTTATTTCTTTAATCCATTTCTGTAAAATCTAGCTTTTTACTAGAATTTATTTATTTAGAATATTTCTCTGCCACCACATTACACTCCTAATCAAGGCAGCTTATTATAAAAAAAACACAATAAAAGAAAAAACAAGGGGGAGCGCATTGCAAACGCAAGGTGCCACCACAGAAAATGCCCTGTCTCGAATCACCACCAGCCTTACCTCTGAAAGAGGGGGCACAGAGAGGCTTGAGAGACAGATCTTACCTGCAGGGCTGGATAGTATGGGAGGAGATGGTCCTTCAGGTACCCTTGCCATCTTTTTAGGGCCTTCAAGGTAAGAACCAGCACTCTGATTTCTACTCAGAAACAAATGGGTAACAACTACATATCTTTTAGCACAGCTGCCAGCTTCTGGACTCAATGCCAAGGACTCACTCACTGGCAGCAAATGTCAGGGAGG
The DNA here is from genome assembly GCA_029233225.1 of Lepidodactylus listeri. Taxonomy (NCBI): domain Eukaryota; kingdom Metazoa; phylum Chordata; class Lepidosauria; order Squamata; family Gekkonidae; genus Lepidodactylus; species Lepidodactylus listeri. The sequence goes on along the minus strand of JARCFY010000001.1, from coordinate 106,083,114 downwards.
GGCCCACACTTGGAGATCCCAGCCCATGCAGAGTTGGAAATGCTGATCAAGAGGCCAGCGCTGCAACAGCCAGGTTGGGGAAGCTGGGCGGAAATGGCAATGCTGCTGTTTTGAGCTAAAGAAACACTGTCTAATTGTTTTGCAAGTTTTCTTCTTGGTTTAGCCGCACAGAAACCACACAGACATAGGTTATATACACAACCAGCCTTTGCATGTGCATTTGGGACTCTGTTTTATACAACAAACGTGATGCTTTATACAACAGTCCTGATGACATGTTGTGACGGACTGCCCTTTAAAAAATCATAAGTGCTGTGTAAACAGGTAATGGAATGTGAAGGGTTAATGCTTCACAAAGCTAGAAAGCTTGAGTGACAGAACACTCAAAGGAATTTGATTGGTTAATGTGAGTTGAGCAGAGAGAGACTTCAGAACTGAATGCTGAGGAGAATTCAGTCTGAGTCTAGCCCTGACTGAGAATTGGGTGCTGATGGGCAGGGGTCCTTTCATAAAAAAAGAAGTGCAGGAGCTCATTAGCATAACTTATTTGCATATGCCACACCCCCTGACGTCACCGGAAGTGATGACGTCATCGGGAGTGTGTCAGAAGGCAAGAAGGGAGGGAGGGGGAAGGAAGGAAAGGAACAGGAAGGAAGGAAGGTAGGTGGGGGAGAGAGAGAAGAAAGAAAGGAAAGAGGGAGGAAGGGGGGAAGGAAGAAAGAAAGAAATAAAGAAAGAAAGGAACAGTAAGGTAGGTAGGTAGGTGGGGGGAGAGAGAGAAGAAAGGAAGGAAGGGGGAGAGAGGGAGGAAGGAAGGAAGGGAGAGGGGAAGGATGGGGAAAGGAAGGAACAGGAAGGTAGGTAGGTAGGTGGGGGAGAGAGAGAGAAGAAAGGAAGGAAGGAAGGGAGAGGGGAAGGAACAGGTAGGTAGGTAGGTGGGGAGAGAGAGAGAAGAAAGGAAGGGAGAGGGGAAGGAACAGGTAGGTAGGTAGGTGGGGGGAGAGAGAGAAGAAAGGAAGGGAGAGGGGAAGGAACAGGTAGGTAGGTAGGTGGGGAGAGAAAGTGAGAAGGAAGGAAGGAAGGAAGGAAGGAAGGAAGGAAGGAAGGAAGGAAGGAAGGAAGGAAGGAAGGAAGGGGGAAAGGAAGGAAGAGGAAGGTAAGTAGGTAGGTGGGGGGAGAGAAAGAGAGAAGGAAGGAAGGGAGGAAGTATTGAGGGGGGGAGGAAAGGGGCTTCCCGGGGCCGCGGCGCTCTGCCGCGGCCCCGGGAACAGTGGGAGGGGGGAGGGACAGGCCTCTCCTTCCCGGGGTCGGCGGAGCGCCGCCGGCCCCGGGTGTATTGAAGTGGGGGGGGAGGAAAGGGGCTTCCCAGGGCCGGCGGCGCTCTGCCGCGGCCCCGGGAGCAGTGGGAGGGGGAGGGAACGTTCTCCTTCCGAGGCCGGCGGAGCGCCGCCGGCCCCGCGAGCATTGACGGGGGGAGGGCGGGGGACGGGGCTTTGTTAAGTGCCCGCCCCCTCTCTCCCGGAGCACCGCTCCGGTGCGCCCCGGCCCCAACAGAGCCCTGCTGATGGGGTTTGTTTTTAGCCCTAACTGAGAGCAGTTTAACACAGATGGAGAAATGGGAAGGTTGGCAGGAAGAGTGGGTAGATCAGTAAAGACTCCCATTCAGGCTGGAAAAAGGGATAGATCTTCTAGTGAGAGAAGAAATTCTCTACCCAGTTTTAAAAGGGAGATAACTCAAAGAGTGGAGTGATCTCTGGTCTACTGTGTTTAGAGGCTGCCTTCTGAAACCTGAAGGTTAGTAAAACTCAAGAAAGTGTACTAGTGTGTTTAGTGAAGGAATTTGGAAACTGGATAGTGTATCCTTGCCTTCTGGAAACCAAAAGAGACAGTTAAGCTCAAGTAAGTATACTGGACTGTTTAGGAAACACTGAAACAAAAGCCTCTCATTTTAAAGATTCTAAGGCCGAGGACAGACTGGCAATCTGAAGCGGGGCAGGCACGCTTCGCAAACGGAGGAAAGGAGCACGTTCAGACATGCGCATCTGCCCGTCGGCTCCGTTGCGTACTTACCCGTCTCCCAGCCGCTTTCCTTCCGCTTTACCCGGACACCGGTTTTTCCCGGTGTTCAGGGGCCTTCCTCCGCATGCCTCCCGCTTCCAAACAGTGTGAACTGGAAGAAGCGGGAGGCATCCGGAGGAAGTGTGAACGCACCGGCAAAAAGTTTTGCGCATATGCGCATGTACGCATATGCGCATATGCGCATGTACGCATATGCGCATATGCGAAAAACATCAAAGGAAAACAAAAAAAGTGCAGCGGCACGCGCGAGCTGCGCGCGCTGGCTATGCGGCAGTCTGAACTCTCCGTGGCAGTCTGAACGCTCCGTATCGCCGCTGATCCGCATTGCTCTGGCCAGTGTGAACGGCCAGCTCCGTGAGTTTTTTCCCCCGCTCCAGTTCCCTCCGCTTTGCCTCCGCTTCAGATTGCCAGTCTGTCCTCGGTAATAAATACTGTCCTCCAGTATTTATTCAATACCTCCAAAATGTGCAGATTGTAATGTCTAGCTTGATTGTCAAATGAAATGCTAAAATGACAACCCTGATGGAGAACCTGTGAAACACTGGATATGGCATTACGGCAAATATAATTTGTGTGTGTTAGAAATTAATTGCTCAACAAAAACAACTATGAGAAATAAAATCAAGGTTAAAATATCAAGAAATAACATTTGGCAATCTAAACATTGTGGATGTTCACTTTATTTTATGAGTAAAGCTCATAGGCTTTCAATTAATCGACCTGAAACTAGGGATGTCAGTCCCCAGGTGGGGGCGAGGGCCCATGATTTTTGGGCTCCTCCAACACACCAGCCAGCTGGCCTGCAGGGGGAAGCCCCACCCGCAACAGTCATCCACAGCCCTGATTGAAAAGAGCAGGGGCCATGCGCGCCTGCCCTGCAAGCTGCAAACTCTTTTGAAGTGGGACCTAAATTTGCCGCTTGCAGGGCAGGCGCAGGCAGCCCCCGCTTTCCCCCAACCATTCAAAGGGAAGGTTACCTTTAAATGGATGGGGGAAAGTGGGGGGCGTGCATGCATGGCACAGTGTCCCTGATGTGATGACATCACTCTGTGTGATGTCACTGCACTGGGGACAGCCACACCTCCTCCCGGCATGCCCCCCCCCCAAATCCCCCAGTTGGGGAGAAAATGGGACCTGGTAACCCTACCTGAAACAGACCTATATGTTGATACTATTACCCATTCTGCATCCTAATAAAGATCTGAAATAAACAGGTTAAAGCAATCATGCCTTTGTTAGGATGTGTTGGCTAGCAAATCTAAAAACCAGTAACAAATAATTTATGTATATATTTATTTATTTATTTCATTTATAACCAACCTTTCTCCTTTCTTTCTCATTTATAACCGACCTTTCTCCAAAACAGTTTACATCATTCTCTTCTCCTCTATCCTCACAACAGCCTTGTGAGGTAGGTTAGGCTGAGAGTGTATGACTGGGCCAAGTTCACCCAGCAAACTTCCATGACAAAGTGGGGATTTGAAACTGGCTCCTGCAGATTCCAGGCTGAAACTGTTTATTGCTGCCCTTCTGCCCCAAAAACAACCATAATATAAAACCAAATCGAACACAACCCATATATTAAATTCTTCCGCTAAAACTGATCTCCTCTCATAAATCTTCAAGGGAAGCATGATGTTTAATTCTTGTGGAGAGCATCATACTGTGACAGAAGGCAACCGTGTTGGTCTGTAATAGATCAGTTAGATTTGAGTCCAGTAGCACCTTAGAAAGCAACAAGCTTACACTCTGAAACTGTTGTTGGTTTCTAAGGTGCTACTGGACTCAGATCTAAGTATTCTATGACAAAGAAGCACTTGAGAGTAGGATGCCTATTCAAAATTTACCCTAACTCTGGCCTGATTCCTCCACCCACCACATGATAGGGCTACCATCTGTTATGAAAACACATTTAGAATAGTTCAGTTCTGGTTATTCTACTGGAAAGTGATACAGGCTACCAAAATAAAAGAACTGGACCCTTTCTGGTAATGACAACAAAATGGAATCTTCAGGCTATCTCTGAATGCCTGTTTTGGGGGTAGGGTTGCCAGCCTCCAGGTGGGGCCTGGGGATCTCCTGCTTTTACAACTGATCCCAGCTGACAGAGATCAGCTCCCCTGGAGAAAATGGCTGCTATGAAGGGTGGACTCTATGGCATTGCACCATGCTGAGGCCCCTCCCCTCCCCAAACCCTGCCCTCTCCCAGTTCCACCCCCAAAGTCCCCAGGTATTTTCAAAGACCTGGTAACCCTATTCGGGGGGGGGGGGGGGGGGTGAACAATGATGTGGACTGATGTGGGTTGCCTGGCTTGAGGGCTTCTGAAAGCACCTGACTAAAGGGTTTTTTTTAGGTGCACATAGACTTTCTGAGGCGATTCATTCTTTGCAGCATTCCTTATTATGATGGCTCTCTATATTAACTTAAGATGTTTATGTGTTTGCCTGTTTCTTCTTCTTTTCTATATAAAAAACTTTTTTTCAGTACAATAAAAATGCTTTAAGCACTCAGGCAGGCAAGTAAAGTTAATGCTGTTCAACTTTGCCAGATCAATAAAGCCCACTGACAGTTCAGCAAGGGTGAACTCACTCATACTGAGGCTCTTATTATATATACTGAAAAAATTAATCCAACGTGATGCTTGTTATATATGATCAGGTTGAGATGTGGTTATTGCAAGCATTATTTGGAAAATGTAGCTGTGCTATACAGTTCTGCATCTCCACAAGGATTAAACATTATGTGTTCTTTGAAGATTTATGAGAGGAGATTTAGGGGAATAATGAAATATATGGTTTTTATTGTATTGAGTTGCTGTTGTTCAGTTTGCTGTGACCTTATCTTATTTTGCCTGTTTAGTAAATACACCACACACACACAAAGCTATCTCATTTGGCAATATGGGGAGAGGGGGTGATAAGTAGGCATGTGGCATATTGAGACATTAGGGCAAGGCGGTGGGGGGGAACTCCCGAGGACATGTCTGATAAAGAAATACAAGTTTGAGTCAGCTAGGCATCAATCAGTTATATTTCTGAACAATAAATGTACTAATTACAACACTCAGTGTTCAAAACTACATCTTGGGGTATTACACAATAGCAAATCCTGATCTGCCATTGAGACACTGTTAGTCCCAGCTCCATATAATATACAAGTTTGCAAAAAATATGTTTTCCAGCAACACTGTACATTTTTGGTTCAAATTAACACATCTTATGTTCACATCTAAAAAGGTAACATAAAGAGGACCTAAGCTCCAGAGATGTTCTGTGCTGAACTATTTATCCTTCAATCCAAATAGTAAATGTCTTCTGCTTCTGCTAGATACCACTTGCATGCAGTGAAATGTAATGAAGGTGCCAAGAAATCAGCACACACTTTGTTTTTCTTCCTGGTTCAGCTAGTAGAGTGATGGGTCACAATAGGATGGGCTCTGTTCTTTGCCACTTGGCTATGCAGGGTTTGCAGAAGACCCTCAGTTCAGTCCTAGAGAGCTGCTACCAGTAAGTGTAAGCAGTCCAGGGATCTGACTCTGTATACAGCTGCTGCATATGTTTACACTATTTTTTAAAAAACCTATTATTAAAAGGCAGCTTTTGCCTCTGCTGAAAAGTAGTACCTCTCTCTTGTTTTTAGTATCATCCTAGATACATAGAAATATGGTAGGGTTATTCTCCTATAGTTAGAAATCTTTCATGCAAACTTTTGAAATACTCAAGTATCTTGAAAATTAGTACCATTTTAGAAATTGCAATTAATTACCCTGAATGAAAAATAACCCTAAATGTAATGATCAGAATGCGCAGTGGCATGAGGAACAGAAAGAAACAGTGGAATATGTATGAGAAACCTTGCTGGGTACAGAGTAGGGTATGCTTTCCGCTGAACTTGTTTCTTTAGCCTTTTGGGGGGGGGGCAGAAAGAGGATTGATTTTGGGGGGGGGGAGGAATAGACTAACATTTCTGCATGGTAAGATTTTGCTAGTGTAGCTCTAACTGTGAAATTCAACACAGAGACATTAATACGGTTGTATCTTTGCGCCTCACACGCTGAAAATCAGACTGTATCCGACAACCACTTTGCAGACAGAGTAACTTATACCAGAAGTGTATCTGTTAAATACTGGATTCTGGACACATTGCTGTGATCAGCTCTAGTTTATTTAGTGATTTCAGGAACACTACAAGGACTGAATCCAGGACTGGATGCCCTATTTATAAAGCATGCAAAGACCACACCCTAACACACCCCACTCCCAATGATAGGCTATTTACATAATACTACATCTCTACTGGCCTGCTCCTGAATCCAGGTAAGCTATTGTTCTGGTATAACAAGCTCAACCCTGCTAGCTCAGGGATGACTCATGCTCAGTACACAACAGTATCACAAAGAGTATTTGAGTTGAACCTATGATCAAATTAATATTTCAGCTTTATCTAAACCCTTTGCTGAGGATACTATTACTTAATGCCTGATAACAATACCTTTTCTGGTAGAAAGAATACAGATCTGGAAAAACTCTGAAAGTGATCTCATGCATATAGGTTCACTGCTCTATATGCAAATCTTTCTACTTTCTCTGCCTTACTAAATTTAGGATAGCTTTGAATATTCAAACCAATAGTTTTAAAAAAAGTGTTAAGGACACACAGTGTTGGATCCAAAGACTGACTTCAGCTAAGTAAAGGCCTTCCTCTGTTGACAGAAAAAAAAATACTCATGTCTTATGAATTTTTACTGTAACTGTATTTTAGCCAATGCCATTTTAATGTTTACGTGCATTTTATTGTTGAATGTTTTATTGGAAATGGCTCTGAGACCACACAGGAGAGGATGTGGTATAAAAATGTAATAAATAATAATAAGGGAATTTTGGATCCAGGCCACACTTTCTTTTTGCAGCTCCTGTGTAATCTGTGAAATGATGTCTTACACTTTTCTGTGGTGGTGGAGTTCCACCTGGCATATTATATATGAAGCTCCTTCAAGACATGCATGGAGTTCCTTGTTTCATGTTACTCAGGGAACACAGACAGAGTAAGTGTAGCTTACTTACAGTTCTTCTACTGGCATTTGTTTGGACATGAGATGATAGGGTGGCAAGGCAATTTATAGGAAATGCAAGTTAATCAACCCTCTGCTAAAAAAAAAAAGGTATGATAGGGCACAAACTTCACCCTTGTTTGCAGGTTCATGCCTGCTTTTGTGCACTAAAAAGTGAGGCAGTAATGGAGATTATGCAATCAGAAAATCCATCTGGTCTGATGAGAGTCCATAGAGAAACGATAGAAACACTTTGAATAGCAACCTGATTATTTATTTATTTATTTAGATTTACCATGCCGCCCTTCCCTGGAAATGGGCTCAGGGTGGCTTACAACAAAATAATATACAGATTTTGATTTAAAACTAAGTTAAAATAATCCAGCAACTGCCAGTAAATAAAAACATTTTATATACTGTATATAAGGAAAGAATTCCAGCTCCCCAGCCTGCCTGAGGGGAGGGTTACAAGGAATGGGGAAATTATATAAGAGTGCTAAAGAAGCCCTGTTGCTGTCCACAGCTGAAGGCCCAGTGGAACATCTCTGCCTTGCCAGGACGGAGAAAGGTAGGGGCCAGGACGGAGAAAGCCCTGGCCGAGGACAGCTAGACTTCTCTCGGGCGGGGGATCATCAGGAAGTTCTTATTTCCTGAGCGTAATGCTCTTCCAGAGGCATACTGGGAGAGGCAGTCCTAAACTACATTGATCAGGGATGCCACATTCCCAACCTGCCAATAGAAAGATTGGCAAAAACATATAGATGTATTATAATAACCACTGCTTGTATTGGAATGAACCACATGCAGACTTTATACACATTTGGTAGAATTATATTAGAACAAGGAAGTATTGGGAAATGCTTTCAAAGGGAATTGGACATAGCACTGAAAATACCCTAGAACTATTTTTGTTAAATTGTGTAGTCTTTATTTTAAAAAGTTTTGTAATAACAGCTGCCATATTAACACTAGCTATATCAAAAGTGTTTGGAAACTTCAGTAGGTACAGAATGCTGCAGCCAGGTTGCTGACTGGAATGGGTTTACTGAACACAATTAAGTGAAGCTATTTTATTGCAAGATTGGTCTCGGCTGCTGACTGATTTGTATAGGAACTGTTCTACTTTGTATTATGGATATATCCCCACTACTTTTTACCATTACCAACTATTTGATTACCATGCAATATCCTAAATATAGATATTTAATTTTATTAGCAATATGCAATTTGCTTCCAACAGCTGAATATATTGGAAGGCTTAAACGCATTCTCTAGATGGAAATATAGTGTCCTTGTGCTTCTGTAGCAATATAAACTGTCTCACGTGTGTTGCAGCTTACAGATACACATCTGAACAGCATACTCAAGATTGACATAGCACAGACATTTTGATGCAATAATTCAGATCAGAGGTGTCAGTTATCAGAGACTATTAAATAGACAAAATATTGCAAGATTGCTAGTGTTTTAAGCATATGTTTGTTTAATTGTGTTTGTCTGTGATCTTTATAAAGTTTATATCTTCATTACCGGGCATTACATTTTATGACACACATGGCCTGGCCCGACAAGGTCTCATTTATGTCAGATCTGGCGTGCATAACAAATGAGTTCGACACCCCTGGGTTAGAAGCTGTTGCCAAATTTCTTGTACATTTTTAAACAGTTTCAATTCAAGACATATTGATCTCCCCCCCAAACCCATCTTAACAACCTATGGTTGGATAAAAGGTAAAGGTAAATGTTTCCCTCGCTCGAAAGCTAGTCGAATCTGACTCTAGGGGGTGATGCTCATCTTCATTTCCAAGCCGAAGAGCCAGCACTGTCCAAAGACTTCTCATAAGAACATAAGAGAAGCCAATGTTGGATCAGGCCAGTGGCCCATCCAGTCCAACACTCTGTCACACAGTGGCCAAAAACACCAGGTGCCCTCAGAAGGTCCAGCAGTGGGGGCAGGACACTAGAAGCCCTTCCACTGTTGCCCCCCCTGTCAAGCACCAAGAATACAGAGCATCACTTGCCCCAGACTGAGGGTTCCTATCTATATTTTGTGGCTAATAGCCACTGATGGACCTCTACTCCATATGTTTATCTAATTCCCTCTTGAATCTATCCATGCTTGTAGCTGCCACCACTTCCTGTAGCAGTGAATTCCACGTGTTAATCACTCTTTGGGTGAAGAAGTACTTCCTTTTATCTGTTCTAACCCGACTGCTGTGTGAAAGAAAGATCCATGTCTCTCAGTTCTAATCTGTACCTAAAATTGAACTTTATTTGACTTGTAGGTGCCACTGGACTCAAACCTGGTTCCCACATCTGTTGGTTGATTCTTGTCATGCTAATTTACTGCCATTCATGGCTCTTTCTTGCATCCAATCTCAGCTATAATACCTAGCATTTATGCATCTTGATTCTAAGTGGCTCTTCCTGACAGCAAACCCCCACCCTACCCCCTATAAGTAAGACTTGAGGAAACTGTTTCAGTGCATCTGTGGCAGTGTGCTTGCACACAAAAGCTTCTAACACGAATAAAACTTTGTTGGTCTTAAAGGTGCCACTGGACTCAGATTTTGTTCTGCTGCTTCAGCTACCCCACCTGAATTTACAATAATAAAAGCCTATCCACACAATGTCTAAAATTGCCTATGAAATTCAAACCTAAAATTGCCAGCAGAAATTGCCTATGAAATTCAAACCTAGAGCAACACCCTGAATTTCTGTTATATTCAGTAAATGCCACTGGGAATAACTCCTTCTGAGTAACATCTGAGGGGCAGGATTTTAGCATAATGAACTATTCTAATATCTGCCCTATATATTCTGCTTAGAATATAGGCTTATCTTTTTTTGAACTCATAAATGGTTTAATGACACCATCCCCCATTTGTCTGGAAGTTAAGCAGGAAACTATGGCAACTTTATCTTTGACATTCTCTCATAACGTATATGTAGGTAGGAGGGTAGATAGATAACTCTCATGCTTATTAAGATATGGAGCTTCACCGTTCCCAACAGGATAATTTTCAATTAGACTTTTAAGCTTTGAAATATTTCCCAAAGGGATGATTGACATAATTCACATTTCTGAACTTCTCAGTAATAAACCTAATTTTAAAGGGTGATTAACCACTTTAATCTGTTTTGTACAGAACAGACATGCCTACAGTGCATTTAAAGACAAAGCTAGAAGAATTTTGCTGGTGAAGTTAACAACAATAAGTTAACTTGGACAACATAATGTTGACTTTATCTGATTTTGTACATTTTGTTATAGAGAAATTGCATGTGAGCATTGAGGTGTTACCTTGGGAAACTGACAATAATTAACAAAGAAGAAGTAGAATTGTCTAGTTAAATTTCAGGGCTATACCTTACACCATGCTCTGTTATAAATGCTGTAAAATGGGGAAAGGGGATTTTTCATCCATCCCATTGTACTATAGCTGTCTAAATGTTAGCCAGCAAGGCACTTTCTGTGCTCTTATGGATTTCCATATCTATAAGTCTGAACTCTGTGTCACCAACAATGGTAGGGTCTTGCGCTTTCTTCTTGAATAGGAGCCAGCTCCAGCCCAAGCCAGGAGGCTGACACCCTAAGCAGTTCACCCAGGGCAAAGACAAAGGATTCCTCTTGCCATGAGGCTTCCTTCTGTCAGACATCCGCTGGTTGACCCCCACTCCCCACTCTACATCTGGATAGTTATGCTAACTAAACTGCCTAGCAACTAATGTGCCAGCCATCAGATACTTGGCTGAAACCATCAACTAACAATAGATATGGCCAGGTGAGTCATCGGACCCCAGACTCAGTGTCTGTTTCCTGATGAGATCATGCTCTTGCAATACTGGCCATCCCCTGGACCTCCTCCCTTTGTTCACCTTTAACCTATGGCAAGGTCCAAAAGGGACGGACCGCCTAGTAGGAGGGTTAATGGGTTGTGGTCTGCAAAGCCCGCCCCAAGACCCCCAATAAAAGTCCAAACCGAGAGTCACTCGGCCTCTTGAGCCGTCACCCTCTATCTAACCTATTGACCCTTCAGTCCAGCTTTCTATCCCCAACCCTTGCCTCCATCTTTGAACCCCTTTTTCTCTCTCTGGACTCGCGATCCAGGAGAACCACGTGGTCTTGCCGGTTCAAGCCTCGTGGCCCCATAGCTTTTATACCTTTCTTCCCCCATCCAACTCATCTTGACATCGGACAACGCATCTAAGGTAACGTGCTTTCCCCACCAACGATACCTGCTCATGCACAAGTGCTATTTTCTCTCTTTATTTTATTAGGCCTGTAAGATTGTGTGGGTGATTACGTTTTTGGTATGCTTGATTACATGATCCAGTAAAGAACATTGAACTTGGAATCTGCCTCACGTGCCTCTTTCCTTGAGAACTCCCGGGAGGGGTGGGACCCTGGTATAGTTGGCAAGAACCCGTGTATTTTGCTGATTGCTAAACGTAAATTAAAGCAATTCGGCTAACATGGATGCCATTTCATAGACAATACAATTGAGATAAACAACACACAGCACATCTTAATCTAATTACTCCAAAATGACGGATAAATGTTGGGTCTTTGTAGGTAGGTATTAGACAATGTTGGGGCACAGTAAATAAACAGGTCATTTAATCAAAGCTGAGATTTTCAGCCATCTAGCAAGTCAAAAAGACACTTTCATTGGCAAAACATTTATTACACTATTGGTGATATCACAGTGAAAGCTTTAGGGATTAATATTGTAAATGGATGTTGTGAATTGAACAGAGCCAAGTAAAACTATGAAGTCTGCTAACAGTGACAAAATTGATGTTGAATTCAGTGAGGCCAAGAATGATCCAAGAAATCCATCATAATATTTGAAATCTAAAAAGAAGAAGGAAGGGTAGTGATGGTGAAGAGAAGAATGAAAGAAGTTAAAAGTTGCCTCTTCTTCCTCTCCACTCCTCCAGTCCTTCTGCACCAGTAGTACAGCAAACAGAGAAGCTGAAATGATTTGATATCACACCTTTCCCAGACAATCTCCCTCCAATGTTACTTGAGGAGCTCTGTTATGCACTCAGTGATCAGTGTTTTTGTGGTCTATCTTTATCTGGGGATCCAAAGGCTAGCACCCTGTTCATATGTTACAGTGAGCATGTATATATCTGTAAGAAAGAGCCAACACACTCACTATTGCAATGAAAATCTGAGACCAGCACCTGAATAAACGTGGCATTTGTACCACATGTTCAGCTTTAAAAAATCAAGTGTAGATTGTATACAGATTATACCAGTGTTCTCTATAACCTGTGAACACGACTACTGAGAAGAGCAAGAGGATTAAAGAGAGCTCTCTTTAATTTATCTCAGTCAAACATACAAGTACCTAGGAAAATATGACCCTTCCCCTTGAGAAAGTTTGCATTTTGTGAACTCTTTGGATATGTATGTATTCAAGGGCGTAGACTTTCTCAATCCCCGGGGGGGGCGGGGGCTGTCTTTCGTGCGCGCGTGCGAAGCGCGCGCGCACGCTCGGGACCATGTCCCGCTGCTCTCCCCCCTGCCCCAGGGAGCCGCCGCCGCCGCTTCCCTCCCCCGGGCCGGGCCGGGCCCGCCCGCCGCGCTCCCCGCCCCCCTCCCTCCCCCCGCTCACCTTGGGCACCGGCGGGGTAGGATCGCTGCTGCTGCTGCCTGACCCCCCCTCCAACCCCCCCCCCGGTGTCTGGCAGAGAGGAGGGAAGCCGCTGCCCCCCGACCTCGGCGGGAGGAAGGAAGGAGCGCTGCTCCGGAGGGAGCAGTCAGGAGGAGCGCCGGGGAGCGGGGAGGAGAGGGTCCGCCCGCCTGCTGCGCCTTCCGAGGGGAGAGAGTCGGACGCCCGAGGAGAGCCCGCTCCGCCTCCCGCCTGCCAGGGCTGGCACTTTCTGGAGAGAGCCTCGGCAGGGAGGCCGGCGTCTGGCTCGTGCCCTGGGTGTCGTGCGGGTGGACTGGACTCCTCCTCGCCACAGCCTGGCTGGCACCCTCCCTCCCTCCCGTGCAGCGGCGGCGGCGGCCCCGAGGGCTGGCGTGTGCCGGAGGGGCGGGGGGCCCACGTGACCCAGCCCCTCCCAGTCGGCGTCCCCGGGGATCGGCGGCGGCACTTTGTTCGGGATGCTGCTGGCAAGGCGGCGCTGACGCCCACCGGGCTGCCTGCACCCCGAGGCGGAGGGGCTTCCGCCGAGGGGGGCCGTCCGCGTGGAGTCCCCGGCACCCGGCGCGTCGCCCTTGCGGGCACCCGGCTCCCACTCCACCTCGCATTTCCGGGGGGGGGCTCAGCCACCCCCAGCAAAATGAACACCCGCCGGTGGCCAGTCAGCCGGCCATCGCCGCCTCTCTCTCCCCCCCACCCCGCCCCAGGGAGGCAGGAGGGCAGGCCGGGGGTGGGGGGGAAGGAGAGGCGGCGACGGCCGGCTGACTGGCCACCGGCGGGTGTTCATTTTGCCGGGGGTGGCTGAGCCCCCCCCGGGAAATTTCGGGGGAGGCTCGAGCCCTCGAGCCCCCCCGTAGTTGACGCCCATGTATGTATTTATTTATTTGGAATATTTCTATGCTGCTCCTTCAGAGTACTGCTTAAAATGGCTTACAAGAGAGGAATCTCTTATAGACAAGCCCACACCATGCTATCAGAAGAGAGTAAAGACTAGATAATCCAATAATAGATCACTGTTCTAAAATCTAGCTACAGTTTCCTGAGAAAGATTATATGAACCTCCTACAATGCTGGGCTACATTCTTGGTAATTATCCACAGCTGACAGATGGGTTACACAGAGGGCTGCAAAACTTGTTAACTGACCATAACAACCACAATAAATAAAAACAAACATAAAATTTAGATTTTTCTTCATAAAATGAGCAGCTTGAGGTTGATATATTGTTACTTCCTTTGCCACTCATGGTGCAGAAGATGCCTCAAAAATTGTGTGTATTGAGATGGAATTAAAGAAACTTTATTTAGCTTTGCTGCATTTGCTATGTACTTGGAAATGAAGGCATATAATTGTTTAACCTCACTCTCTAGTAAGTCCTCTCTTGTTTCTGTTTCTCTCTTGTTACTCTGGATGTATGCGAAAAGAACACTGCAGCTTTTTCATAAAAAATATGTTTTTTGGGGGGGGGAATGCTCAAATTCCTATTTGTTGTTGTTGTTAGCTATTCAGCTGTGTCCGACTCTTGGCAATTCTATGGGCCAAGTCTCTCCACGTTTTCCCATCTTGTAGCCCATTATTTTATCTCTAAGGTGTTTGCAAACATGTTTTTATTGCAGCTGCAGAAATCTGGGCTCATCCTCAGAAAGCAAGGATTGGCTTAGATCACAGCCATTCCACATAGTACAATGACAAAACAAAAATACCCCATGGAAATAACAAACAGCTCAAGGTCTAATAACACAAAGTTTTACTTAAAGGCATATATCTCAATACAACTTATTAAAGCACTAATGCTTAAAACAAATATACACAGGGGTCCATTGGAGCGGGAGCGCACAGGAGCGCAGCTCTGGGAGTGAGAAGCCCAGGGGGTGGGCACATGACCAAGCCCTGCCCCCTCCTCGGCTTCCCCGAGCAGTGCAGAGGCGCAGCGCCCCGGGAAAAGCCCTGCTAGGGTCTTTATTGATTTTAATGTTTTGTTTTAATATTGATAATTTTATCATTGTTCCTTTTATGACTGTGTGCTGCTTTTCCAGAGACTTGCTCAAGGTGGCATATAAATTTTCTAAGTATACCATTTTTTTATCTGGGCACATGGCACATAAGTACTGGAGAAATTTCACCAACCCTTCAGCAGCTTCCACCCCATCAGTTTGGTGTAGTGGTCAGGAGTTGGACTCTAATCTGGGAGAACCGGGTTTGATTCCCCACTCCTCCATATGCAGCTGCTGGTGTGACCTTGGGCCAGTCACAAGTTCTCTCAGAGCTGTTCTCTCATGAGCAGTTATCAAAAGACCTCTCTCAGCCCCACCTACCTCACAGGGTGTCTTGTTGTGGGGAGGGGAAGGGATGGGTGGTGCACATGTCCTGGGTATCTCAAGTCTACTTGAAACCTGGTGGTTTCAAGGGAGCAGGAAGAGAATGAGGGTGTGTTCTTTATGCTGATTTTTATTGCACAAAGTATTGGATGGGGAAGGGAATGGAGGAAGAGCAGGTCAGTTTCACTCACCTGTGGAGTGGAGCCTGAGGGGTGGGTGTTGCCTTCTGACACACTTCTGGTATGTTAGGGGGTGTGGTATATGCAAATGAGTTATGCAAATGAGTATTGCTAATGAGCTCCTGCACCTCTTTTTCTACGAAATGACCCCTGAATATACATATCCAAATCCAAAAACCTTCCCAAGCAAGACCTAAATAGGTAGTACACAGTCCTTGTATACACTGTAGTCTTCTTGGCTGTTTCTAAGTTGCCAAATTCCAGGTCTGCAGGGAGGCTAAACACCAGGCTGACGTCTCCTGTCACCCGAGTTTCGATTCACTTCTTCAGAGCCAATATTCTATGGAACCACACAGTTTACATATTTTACATGCCTTATCTTGCTCCCACATGGGCTTGTTACGCTCCTGACGGCAAAGTGGTTCTCACAGGGTATTTTTGTTTTGTTATTGTATTTGGTGTCTCTGTGGTCCCCTGTGTTCAGTATTCCACATAGTACAGCTTTTAGAACATAAGAGAATCATAGAATGTCAGAGCTGGAAGGGACCTTGCAGGTCATCTAGTCCAAACCCCTGCACTCTGCAGGAGCATAGCCGAAAGATAGCCCTGCAACATACCCAAAAGATGGTGGTCCAGCCTCCACTTGAAAACGTCCAGCGAAGGAGCATTTACCACCTCCCGAGGCAGTCTGTTGCACTGCTCAACCACTCTTACAGTTAGGAAGTTTTTCCTGCTCTTTAGCTGGTTTTGACTCCCTTGTAATTTCCACCCATTAGATCTAGTCTTGCTATCCAGAGCAAGAGAGAATAGACCTGCTCCATCTTCTACATGTCACACGCCATGCATACATCACCCAGAAGTGATTTAGGCATGCCGATGACATGGGGGCAATGCTCTGGTTTTTGGGCAAAACTCTATGGTAAAATCATGCTCAAACTATACAGTTTTGCCCCAAATCCAGAACACCATATCACTGACACACCTACGTCACTTCCAGGTGATGTGAGCATATTGTGCATGATGTCGCTGTTTGGAAGTTGGGGAAATTTTCTCCCACTGGCCAGCTGGCCACCAGTGGACAGGAGCCCGCAAAAGCAGGGAATCCTCCACCCCCACCTGGGGAATGGTAACCCTATTGCCATTCCAAATCAATTTGTTTATCTGTCTTTGTTCTATATGTATTCTTTCTTCTATATGTATAGGTAGTGTTTAGAATTTTAAAAAAGTTTTGACAGAACATTCAGTTTAATTGCAGAGATTCTTCCCAGCCACATAATTTTTTTTTCCATATGGATAAATCTGCTTGTGTCAATTTCCAAATCTTCTAATAATTATTTTTTAAAAGATTAGTTTTGTCCAGTCACATTCATTTCCGGATATTTAATGGGATCAGTAGCTATTGTACATTCTATACTAGGGGTGTCAAACTCATTTGTTATGAGGGCCGAATCTGGCATAAATGAAACCAAGTTGGTTCAGGCCATGTGTGACATAAAATGTAATGCCAGGTAGTGGAGATATAAACATTAGCACTTTTGCAATATATTGTTTATTTAATAGTCTTTATAACTAACACTTCTTGCTCTGAATTACTGCATCAAAATGTCTGTGCTGTAGCCATCTTGAGTATGCTGTTCAGGTGTGTATATGTAAGCTGAAAACCTACTTTTGATTTATTGACATTCATTACAGAAATCTCATGGTCAATGCTCTGAGCCTAGGACTCAGGGGAAAACATGAAATAGCTGGGCACTGTGAGTTTTTATACATAAGTTGCTTTGTGTGCTAGTCAAGAACATGTGAAGGTATCATGACACAGAGAGGGCTATGTGTTTGTCTACAAAACTATAGTCTTCCCAGAAAAAAACTGCAACTCCTATGAGGCAGAGCAAGAACAGAGAGGCATGTATAGTGGTCAGTATCAGCCTGCTATCAGGGAAGTCTAGGTTCAAAATCTACAAAGGAGATATACTGGGTACTTTGTCTGGACACACACTTTCAGTCTAATCCACCTCACTAGCTTGTTGTTATTTCTCATCTAAATAGTTCACATTGCTTTCCTACAAGAAAGACTAGATCATGAGTGCATGAATACAGTGATAAAGGGGAGGCAAACCTAGTTGCACCGAGGAGAGCCACAGCACAAGCTCAACAACAACAACACACACACACACAGCATAATGAGCCCAACAAAATACACACATACTATAGCAAGGCACACAAAAGCCCATACCTTGATTAAAACTTTGCTCATCTGAAAGATGCTTTGTACTCTTCTTGTGTGACTGGGGCAGCCAAGCAAAGGGGAGGAGCCTCAGCCAATGGAAGGGAAGAAAAGCTTCCCTTTGTCTCTTGTGTGATTGAGGGAGCCTGGCCAGAAAGAAAGCTCTGGCTCATTCCCTCCCTCCCCCTGGAAGGGGGAGGGGGAGAAACCTCAATCAATGCACAGAACAGAGGCTTGCCTATCTATCTCTCCTGTACAACTGAGAAAGTCTAGCAAAGCAAGCTGCAATGCAGCAGTAGAAGAACTGGGAAAAAAAGCAGGAGAGAGCCACTTCCTCAAGGGCCGTATAGGAGCCCTTCAGGGCACATGTTTGACACCCCTGTTCTATACTGTTTATAATATCTTCTCAGAAACTAAGGTTTTGAGACTGGCTATATTGCTGTGGGTGCCTAGCATCCCCACAATGACCTCTGAGATCTCAAAAAGCATTCATTTCCTAAAGGTACAAATACTGTTTCTATTATTTGGGTTAACCCACCCAATATGTGTGCGTATTAGATTTCAAATTCTTCTGATAACCTGAGGATTTTTTCAGGTTTGTAGAAAGATCTGTCCTGTCTATTCATGGCTCCAGTCTACAGATATAAGTATCCAAATATGGGGCACATTGTGAACTGGATATATTGATCTTTTCCTTCCTCCATGCAGAGAAGAAACAAACCCTGACATACTTGGATCTAAATGTAAACTGGAACGGACGTCACAATTAACTGGTTTGTTTCAACCAACAACTGAATTTGCTAATCCCAGTTTGTGCTTAAATCTACTTCTGTATGCTTTTTACTATCTCTCTACAGGACTGACACTTGATTTATTAAAACATTTATACCCTGCCTTTCCTCATGGTTAGTGTCTTACATTAATAGTTATAAAACTTTTCAGTTAAAAACCAAAATATACTAATAAACTCCAAGTGTCTCCTTCCCTCTCCCCCTTAAAAGATGCCTACCTTTAAAACCCTCTCAAAAACCCAGGCTGAGGACAGACTGGCAATCTGGAGCGGGAGAGCTCCGCTTGTGAAGCAGGGGAAGGGAGCCCATTCAAACAGCCACAGCTGTTCCCCGGCTCCCTTCCGTACTTACCCGCTTCCATGCAGCTTCCCTGCCGCTTCAGAAGGACACCGGGAGAAAGTGGTGTCCAGGGGCTATCTGCCGCTTGTTTCCCACTTCCCAGCAGTGTGAACTGGAAGAAGGCGGGATTCAAGCAGAGGCGGCAGTGTAAATGGCCCTGCCATGAGCTGCAGAGGCTGGCCCACCTGGGGCCGCTCTGCAGCAGTCTGAACGCTCCAGACACCACAACAAAGTACAATATGTGCAAACTATGGTTAACAAATCAGCTACAAACCCTAGTTTAAAATCCCAATTTAGTGCCAGCTAACAGTCCCCAGACATCATAATCGTGGGGTTTATCAAGGCATCTAAATGCAACCATTGTTCATATGTCCATATGCATGTCGATATAAACTCTTCAGTGCTAAGAATCCTGCTGCTTCAGACCAACACGGCTATCCACCTGAATCTGTTCTTTGGTGATAACTAAAAGATGTATTTATTTAGTGTTCTCAAATAGTGTTTTCGCACTGGACAAATTCATTCACTACATATCTAATAAGGATTATTCATATGGTACACCAATGCATCAAAGTGCAGAAAAGAATGCAATGTGATTGCTTTTCTAATACTATCACTAGTATATCATTACTTTGAAGCAGTACATACATTCCCTTTCTTTTTTCAATCCTGTCTTCCCTTATGGCTATGACCAGTGGACAGCAAAATGGGGGAGATAGTAGACATGGAAAAGATCCTTTAAGAAGTTTTGGGCTGGCATCCTATTTAGAATTTCTGCCAGCGAACGGGGGGGGGGGGGCAATTTTTGTCAATTTCCCCTTCCCACAAAAGACCTCAGATTCCCACTCCCCAACATATTTGTGGATCCCGTTCCTCAGGAAAAGCATTTCAGTGGGTGATTCCTGTTGCTGAAAGAGAGGGGTATCAGTGAAAATTACACACACACACCACACACAGAGAAACTCAAGGTGGGATCTAAGCCTTTGTCTTCACATTCGTAAATGGTACCTTTAATGGTTGTAGAGGACAGCTTGGGGGGGAAAAGTTCTGAATATAAACCCCAGGTTCTGTGCAGACACATTTTTTCCTATGCATTTTAGGAACACATATTTGATCATGCTAGGTTAGTTGGAAATTACTGTGATTTGATTTAGCACTGTACGATACAGGTAAATGCTCCAAACCTTGATTACAGGGCATAGATTAAATATCACTTGTGTAAAGGAACAAGCTAAGAGATTGCTTAAAAGATACAACATGCACTGAGATCATCCGAGAAAGGAAGCTATCATGAATTATGTCTGAATACATTCAGTCCAACGTTGCTATCCGAGCGGAACTGCTCCCTGATTCCTTTGCATAAGGGACTATTTGCACTTGACTGCATCTGCCAAGATGTGACAAGCAGGCAGAACAACTCATGAGGAAAAAAGTGACAGTATGAGTGGAATTGTTATAAGCAAAAATACTTTTTGAGCTTTTAACTGAAACAGCTGCTCATGGTTTTCAGCCTAGCAACAAGGTCAAGTTGTGGATGGGGTTAATACAAAACTCTCTCCACTGCTGACATAACAAAACTAGCAAACCTTCAGCATTTTACAGCAGAAAATGGTTACCCATATTTAGTGTTGGGTGATGTTTTCTTCTTTGAGCTCCAGCAACCAATTCAGATTAGTTCAAAGTCTCACACTTGTCAAATTGGATTTTGTGTATGTGTTTAAGATCCTTATGCCATACCACAAACTGCTTTAACAGCTCCCCTCCATTTCAAATGCGTTTGCCCTGTTGCTGCACAAGAGACAGAGGGCTACAGCACTCTTGGGTGCCTGCAACTAGAATTATCTAAGCCAGTTATGGTGAACAGACCTTGTCCTTTGCTTAAGCATCTCCTTTAGAAAATTGTGTCTCCAATGGCAGTTTTAGCATGCCTTATCTTTTTGCTGGTGATGTATAAGAAGATCTCTGACTACAAATAATTACAGGAAGTTCTTTGCAGAGTATGTTCAAAATGATATCTGGTGGGTTTGACACTTTCTTAGCAATTATCAGTCAGGAACATTACTGCTACTCAGTCAACTATGGACTGTTTGGATTAAAAATATCTTATTTACAGTATCATTAGTA
The DNA here is from genome assembly GCA_029233225.1 of Lepidodactylus listeri. Classification (NCBI taxonomy): domain Eukaryota; kingdom Metazoa; phylum Chordata; class Lepidosauria; order Squamata; family Gekkonidae; genus Lepidodactylus; species Lepidodactylus listeri. The sequence continues at coordinate 106,062,349 of JARCFY010000001.1, read as the reverse complement.
AGTACTAAAATTCCAGGATGTTGTATCTTCTGCATCCAGTCACAACTTTGCTGAAGGGACTAAGATATGCCAATGCAGCCAAATCCACACAATGAGAGCTCATTTTACAGCAGAACTACTCATTTCGTAGTTATTTCAGAACTCTTTTTTAAGACAATGTTGGTTTATCACTAAAAATAAGTAATGTTTCTCATTACTTATTTTCTAAGCTAATAGTGTCATGATTACAACTAATTAAAAACACATACCTTATGTGGAAGAAATAAAGACATTCCCAATATTGATCTAGGGACAGATGTGCAAGAATTTTTACTCATAAATCGGTTTCAGAGTGACATGGGAATGCTGAGTCAAAACTGACTTGTTCTTCATATGATTGTGAACATCCATTGCCCTTTCATGAATGATGGGGAAAATATTATACATTCCCAACTATATCAGGCAGCAATGCATATGTCCTCTGACTCATAAATGCTGTGGGACTTATGCACATGAGAATGGAAAATCAAACACGAGTAGCAGTTTACTTGGTCTTGGGTTTTATGACATTTGGTTGTATTTCTCACTTCTTCTGGCTTCTGAATTTGCTTCTAACCTCACTATTGTATTCTATTTTCTCTATGTATACTTTAAATATCACTGCAAGGCAAATGGTTTTTGTGCTTTCAAATATCTGCATAGCACATGAAGAAGGAAATATCTGAGATAGGAACAAACTTGAGAGCAGAAAGAACAAAATTTTCTCAGAAAATAATCAGGTAATTAGAAAGGTACCACAAGTGTGACTATAAAGATCTACCACTTGTGAACTGCTCGTGCCTGTTTACAAGTAAGATGGACATTTCAGCCCTCATCCTTTTCTGAACTGAAACCACGGACAAAAATATAATCAACACAGGAAACACTCATTCCATTCTAGCCCCATGCCATTAAAAGACTGTGATACAAGTGTGCTTTGAAACCTACATTCAATTATGAATGCACATAAGCAAAATTCACTCTAATAACCCACATTAAGAGTTCAAGGAAGAAGGAACCTGCCCTTCCCAGGAACTAATTAGCAAGTTAAGTCAAGCAAGCCAGCCATAACATTAGCTTAGTGTAGTGTTTGCATTTTCATAAAGCACATTGAATGACTCCTACAAGAAACTTCTCACCCCAGCTGGTGAGTAAATGGATATTTTATCTTTCCCTGTTAATTAACAGGGATCCTGGAACAGAACAGTTGCCCCATACAAGACTAATCTGGATGACTCAAGCAGCTTGCTATGCAACAGCTACAAGAGAAGGTAATGAACTCAAGAATCACCAAATACTCTGACAGGTGGTTATTGCAAGGCATTATTATTCTGTACAACCAACTGATACTAACATGCACGGAAGATTTCTTCCTGGGTTGCAATGAAGTGATGTGTGTCATCAGTGCCTTGTCTCCAATCCTGTAGTCCCAGATAAAGTTATGTTATGGGGATTGGTTTCTTTGCCCTTCTAAAATAGGCACAGTGTCAGACAAAACTTTAGAATAGCATGGCCTTGCTTTGGTGTGTGTGTGGGGGTGGATAGCTGTGCTTTTCCTAGCAACTTTTGTTGTTCTTTTTAAACAGTTATACAAGTATTCATCTGTTAAAAGTACACAAGTGCTTAGTCTTCAAGAACCAAGCCTCTCCTCCCAAAACCATATCTTTAAATAATAACAGAATTTCAAAGACATGGAGAAAGATATGTTACCAAATGTGACATAATGAACATAATATAAGAAAAGTAGATTAGACCAGTAGTCCATCTTGTCCAGCATGCTGTTTCATACAATGGCTGACCAGTTATTCTGGAGGGCCAACATCAGGGCATAGAGGCTGAGGTCTTCCCTTGATGTTGCCTCCTGAGACACTATTATTCAGAGCTTTACTGCTTCTGATCATGGAGACAGTGTAAACACAGATGTGGAATTGAAAATTAACTAAGTAAAATGCAGTCTGAACTAGGGATGTTTTGAATTTCACTACAAATACATTTGATAAATCCATTTACCACTTTTGAAGCTATCAATCAGATGCAAGTTGATCACCTAATCCATTCCATTTGTGCTGAACAGTTGTGAATCCTGCCAAATAGATTGGCATTAAGTTTTCGTAGAACTGCCTATGTGCACAGATAATGCTGTTTCAAAGTATTAGTGTCACTAAGAAATACTCAGATGAACAATGGAATGGTAGGATTTTATTGAAGCACACAATTTATTTATGATTAATTTATACGATTTACAAGTGACCCATCTGTAGGGATGGGCACAGACCCAAACCCTAGCCAAAGTCTGGGCTGAACTTTGCCTGGTTCAGGGTTTGCAAGCCAAAGTTCAGGGAAGGCACCTTCCCCCAAACACTCATCAAGGTTTTCAGCTTGGTTTGGTTCACGTGTCCAGCCTCATGCATGCCTGCCACTTCCGGGTGGTGTCAGGCCTCACCCCTGGTGCACCCGCATCATCTGGAAGTGATGTAAGCACATCATGACAAGATACCATCACTTCAAGATAACATGGGCATGCTGGGAGCAGGGCCCAACACCACCCCAAAGTGACACAAGCACACTGAGGGGTTGACATGCTTGCATCACTTCTGGATGATAAGGACGTACTGGGGGCAGGGCCCCAATGCCACCTGAACCAGATCAGTTTGGGCGGCTTTTATACTCGGGGGTTTGATTCAGGGTTCGGTTCAGGGCCACCCAGTTCATGAGCCCTGGGCCAAACCGGGCTTTCCCAGACTCTGCCCATCCCTACCCATTTGTCCATTTAAACAAATGCCGGCTGAGCAGAACAGTTATGTAACAAGAATGGGGGAAGGTTGTAGAACTTGATCAGGCTGTGTGAAAATGTGAATGTGTCAAAAGCCAGTACCACATGGATAGGAAAGAATGGTGGTGGAAAGTGCCATGAAGTCTCAGCCAGCTTATGGTGATCTTGTAGTATGTTCAGAAATGGTTTGCCCTTGCCAGGCTCTGCTTAGCAACCCGGGACTTCCTTGGGGGTCTCCTATTCAGATATTAACCAGGGCTGACCCTGCTTAGCTTCCAAGATCTGATGGGTCATCCAGGTCAGGAAGGAATACAGTGAAGCGAGGACTTCTGGTTTCGGCAGACTCATGGCGGGCATATCCCCGGAGAGCTCTGAGGAATGCGACCCGGACCCGGTGGTCAGAAGCAGTACTCACTGGCTTTTGGGGGGGGCAGGAGCCTTTGTAGGGGGCATCCTGCCTGAGGTGTGAGGGGAAGCCTCTCCCAAAGTGGTGACAAAGGGATAGAGGCTCCCCTTTGCCTCCATAGGTTCTGCCGCCATGGCGCCTGCAGGCACATAGAGGTGCACACTGGATGGCTGCAGAGACCAAAAATAAGCAACAAGACAAAATGCCTACCTGGGTCACACAGCTGGAAAGTGTGAGTGCCAGTGTGCGATTCTCCTGTTTGAAATAGAAACAAGGAGTAGGGAGTTTAAATTTTAAATCCCTCCTTTAATTTTGGCGATCTTTATTAAGAACGGAGATTCCACCCCTTTAAATGCCTGGGCTTTAAGCAAGCATTTACAAACTATAGAAGAATATTGGATTTATGGAACTTTTCTGAACTTTTCATAACTTTCTGGAAACTGTAAACAAAAAAGAATGACTGGTCGGGGAGAAAAAATGGCGGCGAGATCTAAGCCTTCTCCTAAAACTGCATCAGTACTTCCGGCATCTAAGCCTGAAGCAAGTACAGACCTGACTGCTGTGTTAGCCACAGCATTGTGCCCTCTTATGGAACAAATAACTACAGTTAATTCCAAACTGGATAATTTACAAAAGCAGATTGCTGATGCCAACACAAGATCTGAGCAGACAGCTAAGGAAATGGAAAAAGTTAAAGCCAAAACAGAAAATATTAATTTAAGACTGGATGTGATAGAAAAGGAAAGGACCTCAGATAAGGATATCTTTTGAAGCTACAAATGAAAAGGTCAACATTTTTTTAAAGATTTCAAGGTGTCCCTGAACAAAAAGATGAGAACCTCAAACAGCTACTGAGTGAAGCACTGGCTCCGATGACAGGTTTGCAAGCTGATACACTTCAAAGTGATATGGATATGGTTTATAGGACCTATCCTGAATTTCTGAAGAAAAAAACCTGCCTAGAGAAACCATGGTGAGATTCTCAAAGAAGTCTACCAGAGTTGTGGTGCTAAAGGCCACTAACAGGACTACTTGAAGATCAAAGAGGAGGAGATTAAAGTCTTAAAGGACATTCCACTTGAAATTAGGAAGAAGAAGAAACCCTACAAAAGTTTAACTACATTTTTGCAGGCAAAATATACCATGTACAGGTGGTTAACTCCTGAAGGACTGGCTTTTAACTTTATGGATAAAAAGCAAAAGATTGACACTGTTGCAAAAGCAAAGAAGTTTCTGGAACAACATACAGAAAGAAGAGAGAAGACGTTCACAGAGGAAGAACTGGAGCTACAAGAAAGCATCAATGGACTGGAAAGCTCTGATACTTCAAAGAGTAGTGAGTCTGAAGAAGAAGATTCTGATGCAGAAAAGGGAACAGCTGCTCCAAAACCCCCGAGAGACAGAAAAGAGAAGAAAGAAGAAAAAATAATTCTGTTTGTTTTAAAAGTTCTTTTTCTTCATTTGTATTCTCTTGTTTGAAATACAGCCATTTATGTATTTTTAAGATTTAGTGTAAAAATGTAAGATTTAGCTTAAAATGCCTTGATATATTTTTTAGTTTCTTGCATATAATTGAAGCATTATTACTTTAAAAGGATAGCAATTTGGTCTTTGTATACCTTAAGGTAGAGTAGGTTTTTAGTGTAGTAGTTATTTTTGGTAGTATAGTAGAAAACAAAAAAAATCAAAAAAAGGAAGGAATACAGTGAAGCAACTTTTCAAACACTCTTAAATAGATCAATGAAAACTGGAAACAGGGTGTGGACCAAACTGGCTGGTGTTCAAGCTAGAGATTTTTGGGGGGGGGGGATTACAGAGAAAGCCATTTTTTCAAAGGCCTTTCCCCTGAATTTTTTTTCTGATTGAAATTTTGGGGAGTATTAGAGAAAAAACTATGAAATATTTTAGAATGAGTGAAATGCTTTTAAAGACATGGTGGCCATGCTGTACACATATGCAGCTCTTAAATCTAAGATGCACCTCTCCACCTGGAGGGATAATCTTCATGAGGGGAGCATGCAGAGATTTCATTGCTTATCAACTATTCCATGCCTTCTGTTCTTCTTTTGAACTGATTCTTCCCTTGTGTTTGACCTCTCCCTCCAACCATTGTGACACATATGCCCAGGTGCATCGAGTTTTAAAATCGGATGGGGGCTGTTGTGTGTGCCCGCGCATGCCAGGACCATGTCCCAGCTGCCGCTGCCTCTCCCCCCCCGCCTGGCCACTCCTGCTTCCATCCCTCCCTCCCTCCATCCATCCAGGGGACAGCTGGGCATTTGCTTAGCTGGCCCCTGGACGGAGGGAGGGAGGGAGGGACAGAGGCAGCCACGCCAGGGGGGAGAGAGAGAGAGAGACAATGGCGGCGGCCCTAGGAAGGGCCCGGGGAGGCGCGGCGGCGGGCGCTCCGTTTTCTGGGGGGGGCTCAGTCCCCCCCAGGAAATTTCAGGGGTGGCTTGAGCCCTCGAGCCCCCCTGTAGTTGACGCCTATGCATATGCCCATAGATTGGGGAACATGTACCTTACTGCTCTGTCTTACTCTAGGGAAAAAAGATTAGGAGTTGGGGCAGAAACTGCACCAAAGCTGCAAAGGAAAACTCTGAAAGTTTCACTGAGAGCTGAGCTCTCTCTAATGAGTAGCCACAGATGAAAGAAGACAGCATCTAGCTGGAACTGAGAAGCCTGTGCTAAGATAGTACAGGGTGCATCCACTTGCAGTTTTATCTCAAGTAGTGGATAATTTTTCAGTTTTGCTTGCATAACACTAAAGTGACTTTTAATACTAAGACTAAAGTCCATAAATATGTAAAATATGTTAAGTAAGTTACAAATTATGCATTTTATATGTTAAAGCAATAGAATCAATTTAGGCTTAATAGGAAGGACAAAAAAACAGGGGGGAAATCCCTTGTAACTTCTAAATTTCCAGAAATTTTACATCACTAGTTCAAGCACCCCTAGTCTGAATATGCCATCTTTCTTAACCTCAGCAGGAGAACTACGGTAACTCAAAATGAAATTTCCTGTAACTGTCAGAGGCACAATGGCCAGGCCAGATCTAGTCATTTTTCAGTTGGTGCTATGATTGCAGTGACTGCATTTTATTTCAGTTTCCTCATGCCTACTTTAGGTTTCCACTTGCAAAGGGTAAGAAACAGGTGAGAAGGGACAGGGGAGGGGCAGCAAGCATAGAAGGTGGCATCAAAGATGATCCTGACAGGTGCACTATCTAACTGTTGGACTTAACCCATTTTTGTGCTTCATACAGAAGTACCAGTGCATTTCTGTGCACAGCATTTCCCCGGATATATCGCAGGATACTTGCTTCAGGAAGGCTCTCACTTCTACATGAACTGAGGTGCTTTTTGGATGAGCCATACTAGCCCTAACTCTTCAACCTTATTTTAGGCCAGAGAAGTGGTTTGCTTATACCCAAGTTGAAAAGTTAGAGTGAGAAAGGGATAGAGTCAGCAGTGTGAATTTTGGTTAATTCTCCCTCCTCCAAATCTGACACTTCTGCTTGGATTTTTAAATATTTTCCCCTCCCAGCCTGCTCTGTAACTGAGAACTTTAAATGCCAGTAGAATGGGGAAGCTTTTTACTATTATCCTGAAAGCCAGCAAAGAGGATCCTTCGGGTGAAGGGTAAATTTTGGATAAGAGAGCCCTGACCTGGATAGCCCATGCAAGCCCAATCTCGTCAGATCTCGGAAGCTAAGCAGGGCCAACGCTGGCAAGTACTTGGAAGCGCAAGCTCCAAAGAATACCAGGATGTAGAGGCAGGTTATCAATCCTCCTCTCTGAAACATCCTAGTCCCACTAGAGGTCACCAAAAGTCACCATGACTTCCAGGCTTGTAAGCGTGCGCGCACTTAACCCGCACACACACACACACCCCTCTCACAAACACAGTTTAAAAAATGGACAAGAGAAAAAAATATACCTCTGAGGATGCCAGTCACAGCTGCTAGGGAAACGTCAGATACTACAATGCCAAGACCCTGGTCATACAGCCCGGAAAATCTACAACTAATAAAGAATTATTTCCCACTGAAAGCAACATAAACATTATCCAAATATGATTAATGACTCTGAACACAAGCCATAATGATATCAAATAATACAAACAAACTAAAGGAGCTGAACCCAAATCCAAATAAAATTTCTGCAAACCCCGAGACTGACCATCATATAATATAGCCATGTTACAAATACCATTTCAATGACAGCATTAGTTATGGGACAGAAGCCTTGTTTACACAAATGGAATGCACATACAATCTCTCCCCCCCTACCCCAGCTATTTGTAAGGAAAAGCCAAGGTGCATTCACTTTACAAAAGAAACCAAGAACCAGAACCAGGGTAAATGTGGATAAAATCACACATCCAGCCATACGTGCATTGAATGTAACATGAGAGTTACTCAATGTACTTATAAAGAAAAATCAAGTGCATAGATTTGGTGTGCATTCACAGTAACTTGCGGCCAGTGCTTCTGTGACCACTATATACACCAAACTGACCTGTCCATTAAACCCTGGGTTTAAGAAAAATTCAGGCCTTATTAGGATTAATTTCTAAGTATGAAAGGTTATTAATGTAATAGTAGGTTAAATCCTAACTTTATGTTCCACTGATGTCAGCATGTTGTTGTTTTCAGTACAAGGTGCATTCCACCAAGGAAAGATGCTCTTGTGCCAGAGGAACACACTGGCTCCAGAGGAATAGAATGACAGAATCTAAGCCACTGTGTCTCTGTGATTCTGAAAAGGGATGAGTAAGTGTTCCTGATATCATTACTTTTTTAACATTCATCTATATTTTTGTCAGCGGTTTGTTTTCTGTTTTTCACTATTGGCTTTGTAGGTTTTGTGCACATATATTATATTATTTTCATATGCAATACATACAGTATAAGAATGGGCCCTGTGTGTGCAGGGGGGATAAAATGGCAGAGAATGAAATTGAAGCCCCCCCCCCAAAGTAGCCTGAAAAAAATCCCCAAAGAGCTTTACTGCAACCCAAAGGGGGGGGGGATAAAATGAGAAGAAAAAGGAAGGGAAACCACCAAGGAAGCAGACAGGAGGAAAATCTCACTAAGCAAATATGCTTTGTGAACAAAAAATTCAATCCTGATTTTTCCACCCTATGCAGCAAACAAGCAAACATACAAAAACCGAATAATAACACAGAGGAACGCAGGACAAAGCAAAGCTCCCTCACCCCTGATTAAGTAAACTAGTTAAGTTGGGTGTAGCAGAGATAAGGAAAACAAAGACAAGCGTAGTAGTGGTGGTGCTGAGAGTTTATACAAGGTGAGGATATATACAGACAGTTGCCAGAAACATTGAACAGCATGCCTGGCTAGGACATTGAGAGCATCAGAGCCCCCTATAGCTCACTAGGTACAAGACTATTATACCAACAGTAGCCAATCCCTAGTGAGCTGACATAATTGTTAATTACAGTCAAGCAGTGAAGCCAAAATACCTGCACCTGGCTAACAAGTCACCTGCTACAGCTATGACATGACAGTTAGATCTAGGTCATCTAGATCAACTCTGTAACTACTTGCTGCCTAACTATAGATTTATATTCCAATACGCCTCCTAGGAAGCAAGAGTTACACCTAGTCCATTCCTGAAATAATTAAACATTTCAGTGTACATGCATTTGGTCATAACATCAGCCAGATTACATTCAGAAGCACACTTAACAACTTGTATAAAACCATTTGACACATGAGTTTTTACAGATTGGTAACGAATCAAAATATGCTTGCTTCTGGCTCTTGGACCACCGTCTTCAGACAAACTTAGGGCTGCTGAGTTGTCACAACAAATCTGAATTGGAAGAGTACATTTAATACCCAAATCAGACAACAATTGGTATAACCATTCAATTTGTATTATAGTATCATGCAATGCAGCAATTTGTATTATAGTATCATGCAATGCAGCAGAATGGTATAACCATTCAATTTGTATTATAGTATCATGCAATGCAGCATAATAGTCTGCTTTAAAGACTTATGCATTATTATAGCATCGTTTAACATGATCACCATCCCGGTTGTTGATTTAGCTCCAGAACGATCAGCCCAACTTGAATCACAGTATGCATGTAATTTAAGTAAACCAGAAACTTTCAAATTAAACTTATAATCTATGGTACCTTTGAGATATCTAAGCACTCTTTTCGCTGCTATCCAATCCTTATGAGGACAATGCATTTTCTGACATAATAAATGAACAGCATAACATATATCAGGCCTCGTCCAAGTTGCCAAATATAAAAGAGAGCCTACTAGAGACTGATATCTTGTAACATCTTGCCATAAATCATCATCTGGTTCCTTCAGATAATTTGTAGACATAGGAGTTGACACTATATTTGCATCATTCATGCCATAAGCATCCAGCAACTTAACAATTTTATCTTTCTGATGTAACTGGTAACACCCATCAGAATCTTTTGTCACTGACACACCCAGATAATTATTGACTGGACCTAAGTTCTTAATTTTGCATACACTTTGTGCCACACTTGTGAACCATTGTAGCTGTGCAACAGAATCATAAATAACCAAAATATCATCAACAAAAATAAGAACAGTGACATCAGTTGCTAATACTCTCCTAGTGAAGATACAAGGATCTGCAACACTTTGCTTAAAACCATATCTCTTTAAACAAGATGATATATAGAGAAACCATTGCCTGCTTGATTGCTTTAAACCATATAAAGCTTTGTTTAATTTAAGTACCAAACTTTTGTCAGAAAGTTCAAACCCAGGTATTTGTTTCATATAAATGGTTTCATCCAAAGAAGCATGAAGAAAAGCAGTGCTGACATCAAAATGCTGTATCAGCTTCTTTTGAATAGCTGCCTGACATAGTGCCACTTTAAAAGATTCACTTCGCATTGTAGGTGAGAAAACAGAATCATAGTCTAAACCATAGACTTGTGAATAACCTTGAGCAACGAGACGTGCTTTATACTGTAAAGAACCGTCTTGCAATGTTTTCAACTTAAATAACCACCTACAACCTACTATATTAGATTCAGAAGGTTTCTGCACATAAGTAAACACTTCATTAGCAGTCAAGGCATTATATTCAACTTGCATAGCTTCTAACCAAAGCTTTTGTTCCTTTTCAGGTAAAGATAATACTTCCTTATAAGAACAAGGCTCTTTAGTTACTACATAGTTGATTACAGATTGAGTAAACCCATAGTGTTGAGGTGGAATCCCTTTAGTAGAACGAGTAGACACACGAGTAGGTTGAGTCTCCTCCTGAGTAATGACTTGTGGAACTTGTTTCTGAGGAGAAATACCTTCATTCTTGATTTCTGGCATTGGCTCTGAGCCTAATACATCTGTGTCAGTTCTAAACTCAGTAAAAGGAACCATCACCTGTGGATTTTGCTCATACCCATGTAATCTCTGCCAGTTACCATTCTCACACATACTGGCTGACCTACTATAGCTTACTTTCTGATGTTCATCACAAAACCTGTAGGATTTCATATTAGGTTGGTATCCCAGAAAAGTAAGTTGTTTGGTTCTGGCACTACCTTTCCTTCTCAGTTTCCGAGGAATGTGCACCCATGCCTTCATACCAAAGATCCTAAGAAAACCCAAACTTGGATCTCTATCATACAAAACCTTGTAAGGAATGTTATCAATGGCTTTAGTCCACAACCTATTTGATAAATAACATGCTGCACATATTGCCTCTGCCCAAAATCGCATGGAAAGACCAGCATCATTTAGCATAGCATGCATCATGGTTTGAAGAGTAGAGTTCTTCCTTTCTGCTAAACCATGCTCCTGTGGAGAAGCTGTGTTAGTTACTCTTTTGATAATTCCATTGTGCTTTAACCATTGATCAAACTGATCAGACATAAACTCTCCACCTTGGTCTACCTGTATGACTTTAAGAGTAGTTGCCAACTGCTTTTGAACACGTTTTGCCCAAGCCTTAAACAAATTAAAGGTATCAGACTTATGCTGCATAGGATAAACCCAAAAAAATCTACTTTTGTCATCAATAATAACAAGACAAAACCTGTTGTTAGAACAACTCTTGGGATATGGTCCTATTAAATCCATATGTACCAACTCAAGTGGAACCTTAGACACTCTACTGCTCACCTTGGCAGCAGGATAAGCATGTGTCTTTACTTGCTTACATACAGTGCAGTCTAAGTACTCAGAACAAGGTAATACTTTCTCTTTAGATAAGAGAGACAGAGTTTTACGCAACCTCTCAAATGAAGGATGACCCATTCTCCTATGGAGTAAATGGATACACTTGTCGTGCTTACATTTGTTGGTCACTTCCTGAGCCTGTAAAGAATGATTATGCACAATATAAACATTGTTTTTCAGAACTCCAAATAAAAGTTGCCTGTTCCCTTTAGATACAGAACAGCCATTCTCATTGAAAGAAACAGTGAACCCAGCTTTAGCTAAAGCACTAACACTTAGTAAATTGTTCTCCAGAGCAGGAACACAAAGCACACCTGAAAAAACAAAATTTAAAGCAGAAAAACATAAATTACCCTGAGACTGTACCATTGCTGAACTACCATCAGCCAAAGAAACATGTGTAAGTGCAGAAGCTTTGATATTTGTCAGCAAAGCCTCAGACCTACAAAAATGCTGACTAGCCCCAGAGTCCAGGAGCCACTCTAAACCAACAAAACCTGTGGTGACAAGCTTAGCTTGCTGAACTCCCTTGTGCTGCTCCTCCATCTGTGCCTGGCCACGCCCTTGCTTCTGGGTTTGCCGTCGCCTCCTCAGCTTTGGACAGTTACTCCTGAAGTGCGAGCTATCTCCACACGAGTAGCACTGATGTACTCCAGCTGCTGCAGAAACACTGGCCGGCCTAGAAATGCTGCTGACTGGAAAAACCTCTGGTGGAACTCCATCTCCTCTCTCTGGTCTGGCACGATGCTCATTACATGACCGTGAAGCACGCAGCTGCGCCTCTTCATCCAGAAGACGTGAAACAACGTAGACATAAGTTAAACGAGCAGAGTCTAGTGTTTCCAGTGAAGAGATTAAGGGATTAAACTCAGAGGGTAAAGAAGACAACAAAATAAATACTTTGTCCATATCTTCTATGCTTTTGCCTCTGGATTGGAGCTGGAAATAGCATTCAGCCAAAGCATTAACATGCTCCTGTACAGAGCTTCCTGGCTGCATACGCAAATGATAAAGACGTCTCATTAAAGCAATTAAAGTTCCAGCTGACTCCCTCGCATAGACCCCCTTCAGAGCATCCCACACACCTTTTGCAGACTGCTGGGACCGGACAAACACCAGCTGCGAGTCTGCCAAACTCAATATAATGTGTGCCAACGCCTTCTCATCCAACGCCGCATCAGCTACAGACATGGGGCTTGCAGGAGGATTGTGCACAAAACGCCAAAGAGCTTCCCTCTTTAATAACCACTCCATCTTTAAACTCCATGATGAGTAGTTAGAGTTGGTGAGTCTGTCTATGAGATTAACAGGTGAGTAAGGCATACCGCCACCAACATCCATCACAGGAACCACTGGAATTACCTCCACAGGTCTCCCTTCATCCTCAGACTCCGATAAACTGCTTTCAGACTCTGAGTCAGGAGTGACGTCTCCCACTGAGCCTGGTGAAACACAGCCTGCCAACCAGCTCAGAACGTCATCCTCAAAACTGTCCCACTCAACTTTAGACATTCACCTTCAACCACTACTCTCAGCAATTTTCTGTACAAGACTTCCACCAGCAGCTTATCACAGCTTGGTCTTACCGCAGACTGGCCGCGACTGGGCCCATAACCCTGTTGGGTGTAGCAGAGATAAGGAAAACAAAGACAAGCATAGTAGTGGTGGTGCTGAGAGTTTATACAAGGTGAGGATATATACAGACAGTTGCCAGAAACATTGAACAGCATGCCTGGCTAGGACATTGAGAGCATCAGAGCCCCCTATAGCTCACTAGGTACAAGACTATTATACCAACAGTAGCCAATCCCTAGTGAGCTGACATAATTGTTAATTACAGTCAAGCAGTGAAGCCAAAATACCTGCACCTGGCTAACAAGTCACCTGCTACAGCTATGACATGACAGTTAGATCTAGGTCATCTAGATCAACTCTGTAACTACTTGCTGCCTAACTATAGATTTATATTCCAATAGTCCCCCCACCACACCCAGCAGCAAAGTTCTTTATCCCATGCACATGTCCTACACTTATATAGATCTGAGTTCCATTGTGATGAATGGGATTGTGATTGCCTGTGAAGCTTTGGAGGGTTCCTATTTGTGTTTCTAAGGCTGGAAAACACCACCCCCATCACTGTCTATCATTTTCACACCAGAGTTTCTGCCTGGGTTTCGTTTTCCAAGCTGCCCTGAGCCACACACAAAAGCTCAGAGATTTCTTTAGACACGATGTGCATGCCGAATGTCGCCTTCTGAGCCCTGATCACATGATTCATGCCCATCCCTAATACAGTACTTATAAAGATCAAATGATCCACTCACAGAATGGAAGTTTCCCCCTACCACCCTGTATGCCCCCGAAACACTACCACCTGCTAGGCAGAAATGCCTACCTCTTCCTTCTGTAGAAGTGCCTTTGCACCAGTAGAAGTAGAAAACAAAATCTAATCCAATGTATTATAACCAGGGCTTTTTTTGTAGAAAAAGCCCAGCAAGAACTCATTAGCATAATAGTCCACACCCAACAGCAGAAACTCATTAGCATATTAGGCCACACCACACCCCTGACAGTACAGCTCCCTCCCAGGATCAGCTTCCCCAGGTGGCCTGTGGCTTGCGGGGCTCATGGGGAACTCGGGGTGGGGGGAGGAAACTGCCTTCCCTCCCTGGATTGGCTTGGCTTCCCCTGGTGCCCCTCAGCTTGTAAGGCACCTGGGGAACCCGGGGGGGAGGCTGTAGGTGTGGCCAACTCGGAAGCCAGACAGAATTCCGTTCCTGTGCGTTCCTGTCCCAAAATAACCCTGATTATAACATTTATAAATACAATAATGTTCTCTGTGGGAGATATCATCAAACCCCCTTTTATTAGAGACTTTGCCCTTGTGGTGTGAATCTTTCAGAATCAATCCAGCACATAATGCTTGAGTAGCAGCTTAATGACTATTTATATTGGGAACTGTTTGGAAATTTATCCCAGGTAATTGATCTTAAGAATGTTGTGATCAATTGTTGGTTTTTATTGAATGACTCAGTAGCGGAAATTACTAGAGCAGTTCCAAAATTTCTGGAAGAAATTCTTAAAGCCAAATCTATTGCTATTATAAATTGATTCTTATATAATCTTATGTATCTATATTTTAATTTATGTATGGATTTTAATTCTATATATTGATGCTAAATGTCATGTTAAATTTACTATGCCAATAAAAACATTGTACAATATATGCATAATGCTAATTTATTGGTGCATAAATATCATTGTAAAATATAATACATTTTATGTGGAAAAATCAGCATGAGGGAACAAAATGTTGTACAAATAATCATAGGTTCAGTTTGTTCAAGAGAAAAAGAGTATCAAAATGGGTATTTGGAATACAAAACAACAGAGATAGGAAATTCAAAATCATTCCTGAAACATGGCCAATTAGCAGTTCTCATCTACTATATATATCATTCATAAAAGCAGCACAGGTAGAAGATATTTGAAGGATTACAGTGCTTTACATGACATGCTTTTGATGATTTAGATTGTATCCTGTTGAGAAGGGCTTAATTTAAGGCACTTATGGTCCTAGGATCAAATTATGTGCAACGATTGAAGCTTATGCTTCCTCCTAGAGCTTAACATTTAGCCAGAGATTATCCTTGTAGTATTCTATTTGACTCTTACCGGATCTGAATTTAAGCTATTATTTCTGTGATAAGAGTCAATCTCATTATTGATCTTATCTATAATTTATCAGTCAGTCGTATCATCGGTTACCTGTCAATTTTAAATTACTCTTTAAAATTTAGTGGATAATGCTAGTATGCCCCCCTTTAATATTTGACATATTTTCCCAATAATCTAGAAAACAAGATTTTTTTTTCAATTAATGGGTATCATATATTTAACACTCTTAGCTCTTAAGCAACTTGGTCAGAAATTCTGAAACAACTGGAGAAGTTTTCAGTTGTTATGCAAAAAGAATAAGGTTTACAACACAGATAATCTAACTTTATAGTACATGCATTGCACTAGAATCAATCCTGATCTTATTTTTGTGTAATAATTTTTCTCCCCCATTTTAAACTAAAAACTGAGCAAGAAAAACCCATATATTCCCTCTATGTGGCTTCATTTTCCTCCCACAAGATTCTCCTCCCCCAAAATAGGTCTTTTATGTACAGACAAGACCGTTCCACACAACAGGCAACCAACATTGCTGCCTAGGGGGAACCTGACTGGCCTGAAGCAGTTATATACTAAGCACTTGCACTGCCTTTGGTGTGGCTGCCCTCTCCCCAAACCATCTGTATCTATGTCCAAGAATCCTCACTGACATAGCAGAGAATTCAAGGACACATGTTTAGGTCATGTATATAAGACCACACCGATGGCAAAATATGTTGAATTGCCTATAATATAAATGTATTTTGTTCTGTTATTTAGTCTCCATAGCAGTTTAGAAAATTTATTCTCCACAGCAGTTATTTTTAAAATATTTACAAATTCAGAATCCCTTATATCCCCAACCATCAATTATTAACTATCCCACCTTCTTCCTTTTCCATTGCATCTCCCCACTGGTACCCAACTTTCTTTCTCTTTTCAATTTGTGGTATACATAATGCTATATTCTGGATTATAGGGTAAATTTTCTAAAGTTAAGGAAAAAATTAGAAAGACACTGGTAGATGATATGGTGAGGATGGCTCACATTAGTCTGCATGGAGCTCTAGAGAATTTTGCGGCAGGACTCTAATCCGGAGAACCAGGTTTGATTCTCCACTCCTCCACATGAAGCCAGCTGGATGACCTTGGGCCAATCACAACTTTCAGAGCTCTCTCAGCTCACCAACAAGTCTAGCTCGCCACTTTAGTGGTGCATAATGCTAAAGAGTTAGAACTTCAGCTGCCAGACAATCCTCAGATCTCCTGGCTATACAACACACACTGCCATGCGATAATTATTAATTATTATCTAGGGAATTAACTTCTCAGTCTATTCTGCCTGTTTCATTTGGAAAAGGCTGCCTGCTCAGGTGCTTTCCACAGACCTTTCTCAATGTGTGAAAAAGGAATCTTCACACAGGATAGCCATGTTAGTTGACTTTAGCCAAAGTAACAAAGAATCTCATGGCTACGGTCTGGCCTATGAAACCTTCACCAGTAAATTCATTAGTTTTCAAGAGGCCATGTGACTCTTTTTCTATTTTGGCTTCTGATCACAATGCCAAAAGTACTGAAAGTACAATAATCATCTGTATCTTTCCCCACAAGTAGGGATGCCAGTCTCCAGGTGAGACCTGGGGATTCTCCGGAATTATAGCTCATATCCAGACTATAGAGAAGTTTTCCTGGAGAAAATGGATGCTTTGGAGGCATTGTACCCCACTGAGGTCCCTGTCCTCTACAGGTTCCACTCCCAAATCTTCAGGAGTTTCTTAACCTGTAGCTGGCAACCCTATCCCCGACCCCTCGCTGGTAGCCAGGGGGGACCTGGCAACCCCACCCACAAGATCAGCCTAATTTACAGTATCTAAAGCAGCCACCTGCAAAAACAAATGAACCAATGACCATTACAGTTGCACTAAACATAGAATGGAAACTAGATCAATCTGGGATTTGTGTGTGTAGTCTTCAATAATTGTCAAGAACTAGTGTCTGTTTTCCCCTCAATCATTTTATAGGAGAACCTTCACTTAGGTATTGCGTTTGGTGTTGGTTGCAATCTCTTAGTATTTTATTAGTGTTCTCCATTTGTAAGAGACCTATTTTTAATTTAATTTTATTATACAATTACAAACAATTTAAACAGAAAACAAATTTGCATCAACAGGATACAAAAAATCAAAATAACAGGACAGGATAAAGAGACTACACTGGGGATAATAGCCAATAATGAAAATATTGGTTGGTAGTAATCTAATAACCTCAGCATAGGAGCATAAAAGTCAACAACCAGGACATAAACTGCCAAGTACTAAAACATTATAATTATGTCAGAAGGTTAGCAAAAGAGACCTGTTGTTGATGCTACCATAGTCCTTTGTGTGTTGCCGACAGACCATGACTAAATGGTGAACTCAGGCACGCCAGGTAACCTCACCCCTATCCATAGGGTTACCAGGCTGCAGCAAGAACAAAATGGAGAAACAATGCAGTGCCATCACTTCCAGTACAGAAGTGATGATGTGGTATCATATGATGCTCTAGGAATTCCCCTAATCTCTATGGGTTTTAACCATAACACTGTTTTTCCAAATCTCCACCACCCAAATGCTCCCACCCCCTAAATATTCCTGTCTGGCAACCCTATCTACCCACCATGCCTCAGAGGATAATACACAATCAGTATGGATGCTTGTACTACATGTCGTTTGGTGCTACAGCACTATGGGAATATGGTAGCATGGGCTGCTATAAATATAGTTGTTTCCTGATCATGTATAAGTTTTGCCAAAATTAATACCACCTTTATAGTGAATGAACAAAATACACTTGCCTTTGTACTACACCAACAACATCACAATTAACTATACAAAATCTGTGCACAAACAAATCTGCTGAATCAAGTGCTTCCTAATATGCTGCCTATCTAACAGCCATCTTTTGCATGGTGACCTGGAGCCATTGGGCTGCTGCTTGCAAGTCATTTATCTTAATTCCCATAGACACCTGACATCAGTCTCACAGCTGAACTGCTAGTACTATGAAGTCTCTGTTATGGAACAGATTATTATGGATTACAGCAGCTGGCTGTTGCAATTTATAGCTGCTTCCAAAATAGGCAGTACCAAAGTAGAATGTTCTTCTAAAGATGTTAATAGTTCAAAAGCTGATCTTCAACTATTGCATTGTTAATTTCTTAGGGTGGGAAATAAGTAGTGTAAGTACTGACTGAAAGCTGCAATAAAGTGAAAAAGGATCAGGCTCCAGGCATGCGAAGGGATGACTGGGCACTCACTGGGGCCCTCTCCCCTCAGCCAGCTTGTCCTCAAGCACACACACATTGTACTTTTAATAGGAGGCACACAGGATATGTTCAGGGCTGTAGCCAGGGTGGGATCAGTGGGTGCAGTGGTTCTCTCCAACTAAGAATTTCTTGAAAACTTTTGTTACCTTGATGAATAAGTCTACCGTTTTAGAATAAGAAATGAAGAAAATATCAAATATCAAATAAGATCTGAGACAAATGCTGAAGGCTAATAACTTCTATATTAACCCTGGTGAGCTCCAACTACAGCTTTGACATAGAGTGTTCAGTAGCTTATATGGGGTACAAACAAAAATGAGGGCAGGTAAACAAGGAAACTTCATCCAAGAAGGGTG
The DNA here is from genome assembly GCA_029233225.1 of Lepidodactylus listeri. Lineage (NCBI taxonomy): Eukaryota > Metazoa > Chordata > Lepidosauria > Squamata > Gekkonidae > Lepidodactylus > Lepidodactylus listeri. The sequence goes on along the minus strand of JARCFY010000001.1, from coordinate 106,043,617 downwards.
GGAAATGAAGTTGCTAGGGATACCAGGCTCCAGGGATCCCCCAGAATTACAGCTCATCTCCAGACTACACAGATCAGGTCCCCTGGAGAAAATGGAGGCTTTGGAGGGTCCCAATCCATCCCGGGCTCCATCCCCAAATCTCCAGCAACTTCCCATCCTGGATCTGGCAAACCTACCCTGCATTCCACACCAGTGGCTGGGGGGGATCACTGAGCCTGGCAGGAGGGATGGGAGAGGGAACATGGGAGGCATGAGATGTAGCAATGTTACTATATCACTTCTGGAGAAAACCCAGAAGTGACAAAGGGTGGTGTGACAGGCCTTTTTTTTAATCTACTGCTGGGACCCACACAGCCTCCAGTGATTCTGGGGGAACCAGGTTTGTTTTAAACTATAAACCTTCCCCTCAGTCGCCAGGTGTTCTTAAGATAGCAAGTGTATAGCCTTAAGATTTACTGCTGTGAGGTAAGCCTTGTGGTGAGCAAATAGAATATGGAGATCACTGAGGCAGGAATTGTATATTAACTACACAGAATATGTATTTCTTTACAAGTTGGTTTCAAAGGACAGATTGTCAGCATAGGTCTCCAGGTAGACAAAAGAGAAACCTGGCAGAGGCACATTAATTTAAACTAGTTATGGTTTCAGAGAGAAGTCTGAATTTTCCTTAATACTTTTAGGTATAAACAGGCTTTTACTGATTAGCTACTAGGTTGGATCCTCTCATACACACAAGATTCCTGCCCTTTCACACACCAACCTGCCCTTTCCCAAGTGTCCAATTAAATGGTACAAACTTTGCTTATTACCAGAGACAGGCCTAACAATTGGGTACCCTGTTTTCTCTCAGAAGTAGAGCTAAACTACTCTGCCACATTACTGGGCAGAGCTACCATTCACTCTGTCTGCTCTTTTTCTGAGCCAGTCCTGAGCTCTCACTGCTCTCTCCCTGAGGCAGAACTGAACTCCCTCCACTAGGGTTGCCAGCCTCCAGGTGGGGCCTGGGGATCTCCCGCTTTTACAACTGATCCCCAGCCGACAGAGATCAGCTCCCCTGGAGAAAATGGCTGCTTTGAAGGGTGGACTCTATGGCACTGTACCAGGCTGAGGCCCCTCCCCAAACCCCACCTTTTCCTGGCTCCATCCCCAAAGTTCCTAGGTATTTTCCAACCTGGACTTGGCAACCCTACCCTCCACACTCTCCTTGAGGCAGACCTGAACTAAAATTCCTTCTGCACTTTCCTCCAACATTCCATCTTGTAAGCCGGCAAGGTGCTTTTTACACTCTTATGGGGATCCATAAGAGAAAATAAATGGACTGTGTTGTTAAGTGTAAGTGTATTTATTTATTGTGCTAATTTCATATCATCTATAGCTGCAAGCACATTTAATTTTAGAATCAGTTTAATGAGACAAATGTACCCTATCACACTTTTCTACAATTTTTTTGAAATCAGGAGTGAGATTGCTTGTTGAGATTCTCATCACAGCCTGCAAGTTAATGTCTGTTAAAGAGCATCTATATTTACTCTTGTTGATCTTCATGCAAGAAAAACTCTGCTCACAAACATTTGTAGACCCAAATATAGAGAACATTTTCCCAGCAAATTTCTTCATACGTGGAATTTTTTTCAGCAGACAAAGATTTGTAAAAGTCAACTAATGTCACAGCATTAAACATTTATTTCACAGTGTGATCTGACTGCATGCCAATAAGTTCAAGCTGCAGCTCCTCAGGTGCTGTATCAATATCAGCAGTGATGGGATAAGAGAGCAAATTGAATTTAGGCTCAATTTTCTTGAAGTCTTGAAATCTTCTTGGCGGGCCGCAAAAAACTCTGTGGCGGGCCGCATGTGGCCCCCGGGCCGCAATTTGCCCACCCCTGCACTAGATCATTAACTTCTCTCACAGAGAGATTTCAAAATGTTAGAAACTCGACAGTCAACTGTGAGGCTTTTGCGAGCTTTTTTGTGGATAAAAACTTGTCACTCTGCTAAAACCTTGATACTGCCTGCTAATGTTGATACACTATGTGAACGGGAGGCCCCTTGGCTGTCTTCTGGTCCATTGTTGGACCAATTGAGCCTGCTCTCCTGGGCTGAAGTTGACAAGATTCTGAATGCTGTGAAGCCCACCTCTTGCCCCTTGGTAAAAGCTAGCAGTGATGGAATGTGGGGGGCCTTAGTGGGCATTGTAAACCTGTTCCTGAGTTCAGGGGTCTTCCCAAGGAGTTTAAAAGAGGCAGTGGTCAGACTGCTCTCAAAGAAGCCATCTTGAGATCCTAGTGATCTTTCCAAGTATTGCCCAGTGTCAGACTTACTGTTCCTGGGTAAGGTAGTTGAGAGAGTGGTAACGGAGTGGCTCCAGATTTTCATGGATGATACTTCAGCCCTGTAGCCCATATAATCCAGTTTCTGCCCTGGTCATGGGATGGAGACAGCACTGGTTGCTCTCACAGATGGCCCAGTGTGGGAGGCCTTGGAGAGTTTGGCCATTCGGCTGGTGTACCATCTGCCTAATGCACCAGCGAATGTCCTGCCAGACCAGCTGCAGGCTGTATCTAGCTGGGCCTTGGAGTACCCCAGGCTTCTAGTCTTGGGAGATTTTAACATCCATGTAGATGATGCAACCTTCTCTCAGGCCATGGACCTAGTGTCATCGATGGTGGCACTGTGACTCTCCCAGTTTGTTTCGCTCCCCCCCCCCCCCATCAAGCAGGCCACATGCCGGGGATTATGGTGGACCAGATTACTGCTGATTCAGTTCCATGGTTGGACCACCTTGCTCTGAAGAAGAAGAAGAGATTGGATTTATACCCCGCCCTCCACTCCCCAAGGGAGTCTCAGAGCGGCTTACAAACTCCTTTTCCCTTCTCCCCCCCACAACAGACACCCTGTGAGGTAGGTGGGGCTGACAGAGCTCTTTCCCAAGCTGTCCTTGAGGGAACAGCTGGTACAGAGCTATGGCTTGCCCAAGGTCATCCAGCCAGGTGCAAGTGGAGGAGTGGGGAATCAAACCGGGTTCTCCCAGATTAGAGTCCGCGCACTTAACCACTACACCAAACTGGCTCGGGTTTCCCTAGGCTGGGTTTCCCTAACCCTCCCTGTTTAGGTGGCAAGCGAATTTATGCTTGCCCATGGAGCCAAATGGACCCCAATAGGTTCCAATTCCCTCTGGTGGCTCGTATGATGTGCCGTTGGAAGATTGGTACCTGCGTCTTTCCAAAGCCATTGATGAGGTTGCTTCCCGGCATCCTCTTCGCCCTTGTGCCAAGCTAGTTGCAGATGAAATGTGTCCCCTTGCTCATTCACCCCAATAAATGGGCTATTTGTACAACCCAATTGCCTTTCCCATCCTGCATTCAAGGGTCATCAAGGAACATTAACATCTTTAGTTTACATCAAGCAACCTCATCAAGGAATGTTAAGCACCATCTGCCCAACTCAGGCAAATCTATCACAACTTTCCCAAGATCTTTTTCTGTCCATGGGAGAGTCATTAAGCCTCTCCCAAAACATTGCTTTACCCCTGGAAAACCAATCAAGGGTCCCAGTCACACAAGCGAGATAATCCAGGGGGGAAGTGATGCTATGTGCTCCGGAGTAATTTGACCCACAGTTGCGCGATCACACAGTTCTGTGAAGCTGCAGGCGTGGCCCGCCACTGCGTGATCAAACACAATCACGGGTGAGTCGGGGGGGTTGCTGTTTTTTCCCGATGCGCTTAAACAGGGGATCCATGAATTGCATCTCCACCCTGAGGGCTTCCTATGGCAGTATGCGATGATGCGCATACTGAGAAGGGGGGAAAAATGACATGGCACCGGGATAGCCTGATCAGACTATCCCCGACGCCATGAGTGTACGCTGGAGCACAACTCCTTTTATTTTCCTCTCAGTTAGTTTGTGTGTTTCCCCATGTGCTTTGTATATATGTTTGCTCTTTCCTATAGTTCTACTGTCTGTTTATTTGAGAGTTCTCAGGGAACAATCCCCCTAAACATTGGTGGAGATCCCCTAGTTACCCCCTCTCGCTAGTCTCTAAGTATGCTAATTTCCCCAATTAATTTGGAGACCACCAATTAGGGTAACATGGGCATGATTTGTTCACTGTCTTTTTACAGACCATCCCAATGACATTGTGATCAACTTGTTGCATTCCCGTATTTTTTGTGTTTCTTTCCCTTATTTTTAAAGACCTAATTTATGGAGATCTACTACTACTTATAATGCAATGGCAGCACCAGACTGCCCCTTCCAGACATAGGTACTGTCCCTTTCAAGAATGGCATCTCTTTCTTCTTCTTCCAGTCTGATTCATTAGTGATTAATTGCTTCCTGGTTTCTCAAGAATCACTCATGAATAAAAGCTAGATTTTTAAGAACTTTTTTTACTTAACAGTAAGCCAAGTCATTAACCTTTTTATGATTACTGTTCTGTAATAGGGTTATGATAATTTTTAAAAGAGCCACACAACCAACTAAGAAAACAGATAATTATTTCTTATCCTGAAAACATCAGAGCAAAAAGGAAAGTGAAAAGAGAAGCAGGACATTTACTGAAGGAGATTTTTTTCTAAGTAGATAAAAAGTAGATAAACAGGATTTTTATGATGAAAGAATACAGAAAAGGAATGACTGAGCAGCACCAGCCTTTGGAATGCCTTGCCCCCAGGAGATTCCATGGGCTCCCCTTGACTTGCTTTCAAATGCCAGATCAACTTTATTCTATTTGCATATTTATCTACTGTTTTGTCTTTTGACATATTACTGTATTATGAAGATTGTTTTAGTTTTCATACTTTTTGATATTTCAGAATTTTTTTAGATCATTACCAATTGTTTGACACTATCTGCATGCTAAAATATTTTAAATATTTATAGAAATAAATAACACTTTTCTCTCTAGCGTCCTGGAAGGCAAAATGCCAACTAGCAATAATTAACTAGTATGTTACTTCCTCACGCTTCAAAGTTTGATTAGAAGTCTGTGTGTTCTTCCTCTCATTCTCATCACTATATTTTATCTCCTTTTCTCCATACCAGTCACCTCTGAGTAGTTTCTATAAATATATCCATAAACTTCTGATCTGTTAATTGGCTGAATAAGCATTTCTGTGGAAAAATACTTAATTTTCTGTAAACAGATTCTTTTGAGAATGAGGATCCATAGACTTAGTGAGAGTGGAAAAGCATAAAAGAGGTTTAAATTTAAAAAGGTATAAATAGTTTATGCAAGTGCCAAATGTGCATTTTATCCCAGTGGTTGATGTGCAATTTTTTTTAGACTAACTGGAACTCTCTGGTCCTTTTCCTAATCTCAGTAGCTTTGTGATTCATTGCTTTGATTTTAGGTGAAGACATTCCATTTTAGGTGAAGACATTCCATTTAGCAGATTTTACCTAAGTGTTATTTTTCTCTCCCTATAACTACTTCAGTATTCACTAGAGACAAATTCAGAGATTCCAAACACCCTGAACCGAGAACTATATTTACATTATATCCTGAGCTTCTCCAGGGAAGGGTGGCAAATTAATGTGACAAACTGATACAAATGCAACATGTTAACAAATAATAAACAGTATGCCAATCCTCTGAGCAAGAAACTGTATTGAGGGTAAGAAAGAAATGACTGGGGACTGTAATATGGTCTTGCTGGTGTCATAAAATTAGATTATTGCAATATGCTCTATGTGTGGTTGCCCTTGAAAAAATTTCAGAAATTTCAGTTGGCACAGAATGTTACAGCCAGGATGTTGATTGGAGTGGGTTGGCTCACTTACACTGGCCTCCAGTTTGTTTCCAGGCATAATTCAAGGTGCTTGTCTTGACCTTCAAAGGCTGAGACCAAGAAAGCTGAAAGGCCACCTAATCCCTTAAGAACCCACCTGACTGTTACGGTCATCTTTCAGCCCCATTATACCCTATGGGCCATTGAAATCAATGGCAAAAACTCATAGGGTATATGAGGGACTGGAGGAAAGGGGGTTTGAGGGAGAGGCTCCAAACTTGCAGGGTAGCTGCTGGGGCCTCTCCTCGAAATACCCACCAAATTTCAAGAAGATTGGACCAGGGGGTCCAATTCTATGGGCCCCCAAACAGGTTGTCCCATCCCCTCCATTGTTCTCTATGGTGGGAAAAATGTTAAGAGAATCTGATTCAGCCCGTGCCTGCCCTAGTGGCCAATCCTGAGCTGGTGGAGCTTTGCTCCACCTCGATCCGGCCCCAACGGACCCCTGGGACTGGGGCAGGTAAACCTCTTCTCCAGAGGCCAGGTCTACTGATATAGTGGAAAGGGGTGGGTAGACCCGTTTTCCAGAGGATAAATTTACCAATATAGTGGAAACGTGTGTGTGAAATTTGACTTGATTCTGTTTTCTCTTATGATGTTTAAATTATTCTTAAAATATAATTTAAATATAATTTAAAATAATTTATTCTGAGATTTTTACAAGGTTATGGAAGTAATCTAAAAAACTAATTTACCTGATAGTCAAATTTAGATTCTTTAATGGTACTAGCTTTTTTCACTCATGAGGTAGAATTTTTGCTCACAATACTGTGGAGTTTAGAAGGAACACTGAACATGTGGGGACAGAAGGGAATCCTTCACCCACCACTATTATTGTGACCTGAAAAAGCCTAGGAAGCCACTATTTATGCCACTGGGGAAACTTTAGTCCAAGCTTCATACCAGCTCCCTGGGGCCATTTCAGGTCAGAACGATAGCACAGGGGTACAAGTTCTGGGCATTCCAGTCATGGAACTCCCAGAGCTCATGTGGTTTAGTCATAACAAATGCTATGATTTATCTTTATGAATGGTTCACCTTTATTAAAGTTTGTGAACAGGTCATATAACTAATATAGGAAACACCCAGTTCGGTTCAGTGGAATACTTTTCATGCCGCCAAAAAGCATGCAGAAGGTATGCTATTGGACAGGGTCCACAGTCTCCTCAAAACCTTAAGCTCCAAACATAGTGGGTTAGATCCTATGATTTGCTACCACATTTGTGCTAAAAAAAAAAAAAGCAGACCTTCTCTAGCTTTCCCATTAGGTCCTATAATCCTTGAAAAGGCAAGGGGGGGGGGGGCTGAAAAGACCTCTTGGGGATAAAATACCACACAGAATGAGGGGTGGGATTAAGTGAGGAGAGGATATTGGGTGAAATCATCTCTATCTTCCACTGGCGCAAGAGGCTCCACAAGTGTAAGGAGGACACAACTATTTTATCAATTCCCCATTGCAGACCCATTTTTGTCCACAGCATCTACCCACCCACCCCAGAAATATTCTTCTGTGGCTTACAGGAAGATAGGGATGACGGTGTGCGAAGGGGTGAGTGTAATACGCAGCAGCGTAAGGTAACGAAGAGAACAACAGCTTGGTTGGTGCAAAAATATATACAGTGTTTATTTTACAAATAAATAGTCCACAAAGAAATAGCTCAGACTGGCAAAGTGCTCCGCTTGGCAATTGGTTCAAAAGAGAAGATAACAATGCTGTACAATCATTCAATATATACATGGATCAGCCAATCAGGCCACACTGCTGAGTCATTGCTGGCTGATGCAACTTTGCCCCACATGATCCCAATCATGTGGCCCAGCACCTGTCAGTCAGATCTTTCTCATCTATACACACTTACACACAGCTGTCATCTTGCATGTTACAATACAGTATACCAACAAGGGAATAGGGTTGGAAAATACCTGGGGACTTTGGGGGTGAAACCAGGAGAGGGTGGGGTTTGGGGAGGGGCCTCAGCATGGTACAATGCCACAGAGTCCACCCTTCAAAGCAGCCATTTTCTCCAGGGGAGCTGATCTCTGTCAGCTGGGGATCAGTTGTAAAAGCGGGAGATCCCCAGGCCCCACCTGGAGGCTTGCAACCCTAGTAGGGAAAGTTGTTTTCCATAAGTGCCTAGCAGATACAGTTTGTAGGATACAATCCAGTAATGTTGGCAAAATGAGTGGCTTGCAAATTACTGCTTAACTGCTGTGGAAATCCCAGGATTTGAGAGCCCATGAGACAGGCTAAATAATGTATCATTTTGTTACTAACAAAAACATTCTGAAAAACAGTGGAGTGAAATAGTGCCAGCATGAGACATTTTTGTCACTGATATGGAAAGTCTAAATTATATTTTCTTGCTCTAGATAGCTCATTTTTACATGGTACACAGAGATGAGATGCCTCAAAGCACTTTTGATGTTATAGTTCCAGTACCATTCTCAATTAAAAGTCTCTTCCAAGTGCATTTCTAATAATTGTTTATACTCAAGTGATTTTGGCACTGATGATAGTTACAAACTCCCCAAATGTATCTGGGAACTGACTCTCCTGTGTGTAGCGTTTACAGAAGAAAATCGCAGAAGAGTTATACGAAACTGATGCTATACAAAACTGATGCTGGCACAATTTGGATGCTATCTCCACATATCAATATCCCACATCAAAAGGATTCAATGCATTCTTTGTAAACATACACCCATCTCTTGCTGAATAGCTGCCACCCAGTCATTATGGCTAAATTCTGTCTTTCAGGTGCTGGAGTGGCTCTTCTGATAGAACACGACAGTAACCAAGAGCAGCCTGCCACAATCAATAATGCTTAAACAAAATCAATTAAAATCTTCTAAACAAAATGTTGCATTCATATAACCTCCACCTTTTAAAAGGTTAGGCAGTTTATGTAAATCCAATTGAGGTAAGCATTTTGAAAGCTTAGCTTGGACAGAATTTCTAGCCTACTTAAAGTCATTCCATCTATGTCATTCTGAAAATATTAGTGCAGACAATGTACTCAACATGTATTAAAAATGAATGACTTCCACAAATGTGGGGACTACAGAAGACTCAACTTTTAGAATGTTTGCCTTTGCAAATCATATCCAGATATCAATCAAACTTGATGAAAATAAGATTAATGGGTAGGTAAATGATGCTGAGCATAAATCTGCACATATAAACATAGTGGAGGCAGTGGCCATGGCTCAGTGGCAGAGCACATGTTTTGCATGCAAAAGGACCCATTTTCAATCCTTGGTATCTTTAGGTAAGGATCAGGAGTTGGGAAAAATGTAGCAGTCACCCATCCAATGCCAAAGCGTCCCAGCTCCAGTGACAAAGTGTCTGGAACAAGGAGATAAAGAGGCAATGTTTAGCAGACATGCAAGTTCAGCAGCAGGGTTAGGAAACCAAGGCACCAGTAAGCACACTTTCTACAAACAGATCTACATAAGGAGGAAAAATTTAAAAAGCAATTATGAAGACAGAATGCCAGTAGGGGTTTGGGGGCTATCCAGTGTATTGCACTGAGTGCAACATGTATGACTGTCTGCCAGCTGGACAGAAGTCACGTGTGTATGCTTGGTGCAAGGAGCTCCTAGTTCTCAGGGAACAAGTTCACACCATTGAGGCCAAAGTGGCTGAACTGGAGAAGCAGAGACAGTCAGTTAGGCACATGGATAACACTCTCAGGGACTTGTTAAATGTGTCCCACTCTGAGAATGGCAGCCCTACCACTGTCAGAAAGAATGAGGGTCGAGGGGAAGCAGGATACCATGCTGAATAAAGGGGGAACGTTCCTTCAGAAGGGACCCATTCTTCAGTTGGTGAACAGGTATCCTTTCACATCAAGGAACCATTCCTGGGCAGGAAGGAGGGGCTCTTGGTAGTTGATTATTCAATCCTTAGGCATGTAGATAGATGGGTTACAAACCCATGTACTGACCGCATGGTGACCTGACTGGCTGGTGCAAAGGTAGTGGACATTACATGTGGTCTAGATAGGCTGGTAGACAGTGCTGGGGAGGAGCCAGTGAACATGGTACATGTTGGCACCAACAATGTGGGGAAGTGTAGTTGTGTGGTCCTGGAGGAAAATTTAGGCTTGCTAGGCAGGAGACTCAAGTTGTTCAGGACAGTGAGAACCAGGGAGGACTGTGAAGAGCTCCAGAGGGATCTGTTGAGGCAGGATGAGTGGGTATCATCATGACAAATGAGGTTCAGTGTGGGCAAGTGCAAAATAATGCAAATTGGAGCGAAAAATCCTAACTATAAATATACAATGATGGAGTCCGAACCTGTGATAACTGACTAGGAAAGAGATCCTGGAGTCATGATAGATAACTCACTGTAGATGTCAACTAAGTGTACAACTGCAATAAAATGCCAAATGCTATTAGGAAGGGGATTGAAAACAAATCAGTCAGTATCATAATGCCTGTATATAAATCTATGGTGTGGCCTCATTTGGAATACTATGTACAGTTTTGGTCACCAACCTCAAAAAGGATATCATAGCATTGGAAAAGGTGCAGAAAAAAGCAACTAAAATTATTAGGGGGATGGAACACCTTCCCTATGAAGAAAGGTTAAAGAGGTTAGGGCTCTTTAGCTTGGAGAAATGATGACTGAGGGGTGACATTATAGATGTTTATGAAATTATGCATGGGATAGAAAAATAAGCGCTTTCTCCTTTTCTCACAAGAACTCAGGGGCACTCAAATGAAATTAATTAGTGCTAGGCTTAGAACAGATAAAAGGAAGTACATCTTCACCCAAAGAGTAATTAACATGTGGAATTCACTGCCGCAGGAAGCGGTGACAGCTACAAGCACAGACAGCTTCAAGAGGGGATTGGATAAACATACAGAGCAGAGGTTCATTAGTAGTTACTGGCCACAACATTTATATGGAACACTATGTCTGGGGCAGTGATGCTCTGTATTCTTGGCACTTGGGGGGAACAGTGGGAGGGCTTCTGGAATTCTGGCCCCACTGGTGGACCTCCTGATGGCACCAGTGTTCCCTCTAAGCTGAGTTAGTGTGAGCTGCCTCTCAGTTTTTTAGCCTCTGGCTCACACATTTTTGTCTTAGCTCAGGAAGGATGGCTCCAGAGCAAACTAATTTATTCAGTAGCCAAATCACCTGCTCACAACTTTAATGCCAGTAGCTCACAAAGTAGAATTTTTGCTCACAGGACTCCACAGTTTAGAGGGAGCATTGGATGGCACCTGGGTTTTGGCCACTGTGTGACATAATGCTGGAGTGGATGGCCCATTGGCCTGATCCAACATGGCTTCTCTCATGTTCTCTTATCTCTGCTTGAAACACAAACAATACAGTCCTTAAGATAATAATTAAGTCTGAATGACTTCAATAGGCTTAGAAGGGTGTAAATCTGTTTAGTACTGAACTGTAAGATTTGTTGCTGTTCAGAGTAGACAATACTGTTTAGATGCAGCAATGAAGGATAAGGCAGCTTCATATGGTATGCCAAAAAGCATGCTGCCTGGGAGATTCTAGAAAACAGAATTTTCATAAATACTTTACCGTCTTTATTCCTGAGAGAGGCCTGATGCTTCTGTTAAATGCAACTAACTGGGAGTCTAATGACATGATGCATTTGGAGTTCCATCATGAAATTCCATATTCCAGATCAGAACCATGTTGCAAGGGAAAGGAATGCGTTTTTAAAAATACTGGAAGCACTGTACATAGGGTTGCCGAACTCCAGGTGGTGGCTGGAGATCTTCCAGAATTACAACAGATCTCTAGGCAACAGGGATCACTTCCCCTCGAGAAATGGCTGCTTTGAAGGGTGAAGTCTACACCATCTAGGCTTGTCAGCCTCCAGGTGGGGCCTGGAGATCTCTTGCTATTACAGAGATAACAGAGATCAAATCCCCTGGAGAAAATGGCTGCTTTGGAGTCTGGACTGTATAGCATTGCACCTTGCTCTCTCCCCACACTAAACCCTGCCCTTCCCAGACTCCATCCCCTAAATCTCCAGATGCTTCCCACCCCAGAGCTGGCAACCCTAGAAACTGTAGCTTTGGAAGGTGGACTCTGGCATCACATCCCCACTGAGCTGCCTCCCTCTTCTAACTCCAGCCTTCCCAGGCTCTCCCCCCAAATCACCAGGAATTTCCCAACCTGGAAATGGCAAGCCTACTTATTATAGTGTTACAACTAGAGAGCTTCAGAGGGCAAACTTACTGTATTGGACAGCTATAGACACTCATGGGCATAAAATAACCTCACTAACTAGGGTTGCCAGCCTCCAGGTGGGGCCTGGGGATCTCCCACTTTTACAACTGATCCCCAGCTGACAGAGATCAGCTCCCCTGGGAAAAATGGCTACTTTGAAGGGTGGACTCTATGGCATTGTACCATGCTGAGGCCCCTCCCCTCCCCAAACCCCACCTTCTCTTGGCTCCACCCCCAAAGTCTCCAGGTATTTTCCAACCCGGACTTGGCAGCCCTATCACTAACACAGATTTAAACGTACACCAAACAAAAATACATAAATGAAAATGCAGTAATTATTTATAATCATAGAATAACTGATTGATTTACTCACTTTTTATTTATGTATTTGGCTGCCAAGAAGCATACAGCGGCAACATGTTGTTGGAGAAGAAAAAGAGACTGAATTTATATCCCGCCCTTCACTACCCAAAGGAGTCTCAGAGCAGCTTACAATCTCCTTTCCCTCCCCCTCCCCACAACAGACACCCTGTGAGGTAGGTGGGGCTGAGAGAGCTCTTTTGAGGACTGCTCTTGAGAGAACAGCTCTGAGAGAACTATGGCTTGCCCAAGATCATCCAGCAGCTGCAGGTGGAGGAGTGGGGAATCAAAACCTGGTTCTCCCAGATTATAGTCCACGCACTTAACCATTACACCAAACTAGAACTCTCACTGTACTGTGTATGTATATATGTGAAACGCTGCCAAGTTCCTTGTATTGTACTGTACTGTTTAAATTCATGAAACATAACCTAATAAGCAGGCTCAAACGGCTCATGAACAGCTGAACTACTCAATGAAAAACTGGCTTCCTGCTTGGGGCCAGTGAATTGATCATGAGCCAAAATGCTTAACTAGAAATTGTTTATTTAAAAAAATACCTGGAAGATCCAGAGGAAACAGTTAGGACAATTGACAACAAATAAAAGATCACTTTTATTTCTGCTTATCTTTTGCCTCTAGTTCCTTTTGTGTGCTCCCTGGGGGATCAGCCTGGGAGAGGAAAGCGTCGCTGACACTATGACATCACTTCCAGGTGAAGACAACACAGAGGGTGAGGCAGGAGATATTCCATCCTCAGCAGGCACCTGGCAATCCTGCTGTACACTGCTGAATCAAAACTGCTGGAACAGAGCAGTACCTGTATACTATCATTAACTTTTAGTACTGCAAAAAGTCTGTAGGGTACACCTGTACTACTGCCCAACATACTCACAGCTCTGGCCTAGTTTAATACAATCTCATCTACTCACAATTACTTCCATATCAACAGAGAATATCAGTTTGCTCAACACACTGTGAAAACAAACAAACATACTGTCACAAACTGGTTTTAAGACAAGAAGCTGCCTAAAGGACCCATATCCTTTAATGTTATTTATCCCATGTGATTAAAGATTATCTTTGTCATATGACTCAGATATATGAGCCTTGACAAAAAAAGAAGAAAACAAATTAAGAATATTTTAATGGGAAAGTCTGAAGGAAAATATCCTCACATACAGATCATACCACTAATAGGTAGTGACACAAAAAGAGTGAAGAACTTTGTAGGTTGGATAAAGAACCAGATTTTGCTTCAAAAATTAAATCAGGGTGACTAAGATGGATTGGACACATATTCAGAATGCCTGCTGAAAGAAAAGCCATGACAAATTTTAAAAGGATCACCATAAAACAGAAGACCTCCAGATGACCTAGACACATGGATACTGGAGAAAGTAATTGAAAAGTTGCTGGTACATATACAGGCTGAGAAAGAAAAGAATGTGTCAAAAAGGGAAGAATGTTTTTTTTTTAAATCCCTGACACTGCAACAGGCCTTCATGATTTGCAATGCTACAGGATTATCATCATTTTAAACATTTCTGGGGTTGACTCAGACTATTCCTAACCAGTGGAGCTCTAGATATTGGGGGGGGGGGGGGGGAGAAATATTTCCTTGACATTTCTTTTTACTGCTTATTATGTATTGTGTATTAACTTTAAAATATGTGTTTTTTAAAATAAAAAGAACAACTAGCTAGTTCATGAAAAGCACACTCATTTGTTTAAACTGAACCTTTAATTCTGAGTGCTGTCAAATCTGGGTCAATACATGAAAGGTTAAAGAGCAACAACTTGAGTTCTTGGCATTGTCTTCATTGACATGTTGAGAGATTGTATGGTATAGGGGTTAGAGATACTAAAATCTGGAAGACCCATGTTCAAGTCCCCAATCTACCATGGAAGTTTACTTCTTTACCTTGGACCAGTCACTCTCAGTCTAACCTACCTGACCTACCTTGTGGGGATATTGTGAAGAAGAGGAGAATGATGTAAGCCACTTTGGGTCTCCATTGGGAAGAAAGTTAGGATATAAATGAAGTAAATGAAACAAATAAAAATGAATGTTGTTTCTAAAATAAATTCAACTGCTCTGTTTACTAAAAGACACCATTTTTAACATGGCTCTTGGCTTACTAGTCAGGCAAGCTGGAAACAGGACACCTTCAGGTTCACCAGTTCGAACCCTAGTGTTTGCCAGCATAGGAGAAGGGTGGTGGGGTTACAGCTCCCCTCAGCATACCATTTTATGCAGGCATGGGTAAACTAAGGAAGGATTTAGGCCATCTGATTCTTGGAGCCCATAATGGTGGCATGCTTCAAGCACCATAGTACGTATGGTATGCATATTGATAGGTGGCTTTCAATCAGTTTTTAATAAATAAAATTGTCATTTGAATGTATTTATCTTGTGTGGTGCCGAGGGGCAAGTGTTTTCAGCAACTATTGTTTTTTCTTCCTCAGAGTCAATGGCTAGAGACTTGGGCTTGAGCACAAGAAACTCAGGTTCAAACAGAACTGCCACCCCCCCACACACATGCTGCTGCAGAGACTGGCAGGAGAAAAATAATGAAAGAAAAATCACTGTCAGATGATGGTGTGATATCACTTCCAGGGAAAATCCAGAAGTAAAAATCCAGAAATGATCTATGATTTTACCACAGATTTTGTGGTGATTCCTAGAGAGGCATGACATCCCTTCCAGGTTTTCCCCTGAGGTGATATCACCCAGTAATGCCCATGTTCCTGTCCCCAGACTCCTGCCATTTGCCAAGCTGTACCTGACAACCCTAGGTTTAAATCCCCATGAAGCTCACTCGGTGGCAGCTACCGTTGATTTCACCTACCACAAAGATATAAATCTGGGGACCCTCCCTTCCTCTGCCCACCACCACTTCTGACCAACACCAGGCTTCCCACTGAATCCTCCCTTCTCACACACCCATCTGTGTGTCTCCCACTTGCCTGTGTCCTCCCACCACAGATGCTGACAACTGCCTGAATGCCCTTTTCCCCTGACAGTGCTGGGTGGTGCCTGTGGTCAGCAATGCTACCACTATGGGTACAGGAGCACCATTGCTGCCATGTACCACCTTCACACTTCACCTGGTGGTGATAGGGAGTACATGTAGTTGGGAGCACATGAGGTCAAGTACTCATAAGCAAATGGATGACAGAAGGGCATCTGGGTGGGAGACCCCAGCAGAAGTCCTGGCCACCAGAATCTGCCCCATCTTGATGCCAGCCCTGATATAAATCATTACATGCAATACTACATGGAATGAATCCAGTCTGAGCCCACGCTGATTTAGACTGGGATACTTCTGCACAGGATTGTACTGTGCAATGCTGCTTTGCTTGCCTGGAGGAAGGAGAGGTATACATGTGAGATTTACCCCTTGGTCTGTGTGGTGTTCTCTGGCTGGTAAATAGTGCATGACTCTTTATTCTACAGCTAACAATACTTTATTAACATTATTAACCAGAGGACTCCATTAGCGGAAAGCCATTCTGCCTGCTCCCTTGCAGGTCCTTTGCCTGAATAACCATAATCTTTCCTTGGTCTCTGGTTGTGACTTCCCATCCATCTCTTAAAGGAACCTTATTCTCATAGTCTGAAAACCCTTCTTATACTTGATATTGATTCTTCTTTCTTATCCTCCCACCTGTCTTTTTGCAGAAACAATTAAAGCACTCCTAAATGACAATGAACGTCTTATGAACAATTAATCAGCCATATTTTCCCTAAACAGCTCAGTTGTGACTATGAGCCCTCTTGCGCACACCAGTGAGGATGCTCACATTATGTATGCACACAAATCACAAGCCCGTTGAAAATGTCATGTTTTCAATAAATCACTCCAGCACCTGGCAGATTGTTCCCTGAACACTGAGTCACTTTTCAGCTTTGACTTCAAAAGATATTCATCCATCAAATAATTAATAATAATAGAGTCCAATGTGACAAATAGCAGGAATCAAAGTGCAAGCTGTTAGAAAGCAAAACCTTACCAAAGATTGCATCTCTGACATTCCAGTGTGCTTTAGGGTGTGCGTTCCTTATTGAACCCACTTTTCCTGAGATGCAGAATAAATGCCATCAAGAAATTACTTCTCTGACTACTAAACGTGTTTGGCTTTATTTCAAAACTCTAGAGCTCACAAAAGCTGTTCATTGCCTTGTGTACGCCTCCATCCTTTAATTATGAACTGCCAGATCTCATTTTGTTTTTAAAATTAAATCCTTTTTATACCCAGAAGCTAAAGATGGATGAATTGCTTGCAATGAATGTAATACTGTAAGTAGCCTCTAACCCAAATTTCCTTTTTATTTGGTTCTGATAAGGACAATTATCTTCCTATTATGCTGAAACCTGTAACTCAGTTCCCAGCATTATTGTTTCCTCTATTTGTTCTGAAAAGTTTCCTAAAAGTTTCAGTATTCTCTTGACCGTCCATACCATTTTCCAGGAACAGAACAGGAGATAGTGCTTTCAAAAATAGTGCAAGTTACAAGTTCTATCATCCAGCTAAATCACTCCCTCCCTACATTTTTCCAGCAATGCCCACCTGCTCTCATCCTACTTCTCCAACCCCTGCTGGGACCATGAAAGCCCTTCCTTGCAGCCACAGTAGCTAAATGGAACCTCTATCATCAGGGGGACTTTATTTGTGGCTAGATGTTGGAGTTCAAGCAGCTGGGGAATTCCATTGTCTTTATGTCCACTTGCATGATTCTAGAAGCATTATGGCTCTATTCTGATAAGGTGCTGGACTAGATGGTGACAAAAGGCCAGCCCAAGACTACGAAGTGAATACAAGACAGCAGTAGAGCTGGATCCCAAAACAGCAAAGCATTCATTTGACCTCCACATTTGCATTTGCAACACCCTTTTGTACAGATGGCAGGTAACTCGATACTAGTAGCTTTTCCAGGACCACCACAGGATTACTGACCTCATGGTGGGGCCTAGAGTTCTCTTGGAATTGAAACTGCTCTCCAGGCCACAGAGATCAGTAGCCATGGAGGAAATGGCAGTTTATAGCATCATATATCTGCTCAGCTTCCCCAAAAAAGCCCTGCCCTGCTTAGGCATTGGCCCCAAATCTCCTGGAATTTTAGAAGCTGAAGATAGCAACTAGGGGTAGGCATTCTGTAGAAACTGAACTGAATAAATATCCAAAAATAACTTATTGGTATTTTTCAGGTATTTATTCAGCCAAATGCAGATTAGACAATCTGATTCAGCCACCAATAGCTAGCTCAAATAAAAGCCAATATTATTCAGTTTTTATTCAGGCCAGCTATATCGCTGAATCACACTGCTGCTGCTGTGGTGATGCGGCTTGGAGAAGGAATTCCCTTCACTCTCCGAGTTGTACAACTGCAGTGGCGTGCCTCCATGAATGAAGAGTGAAGGCATTTAACTTTCCTCCACTCCACTCGTGGAAGCATGCCACCACCACAGTGTGACTACGGCAGCAGCATGCCTCCACGAGTGAAGGGAGAAGGCATTTAACTTTTCTTCACTAATGGAGGCATGCCACTGCAGCTGTGGAACTCCATGAGTGAAGGGAAGGCATTTTTAAATGATTTCCCTTCATTCCCCAAGTTGCGCCACTGCCACATCACACCTCTGCAAGTGAAGGGATAAGGCATTTTTAAATGCTGGATAAATTTCCCAATTATTCACCCAAATCCCAATAGCATACCGATATTAGAATTCAGGAATATCGAGAAATACTGGTTTTTTTCAGGTCCAATGGACTTGAATCCAAATAAAGCCGATTTTTTTCATGCACACCCCTGTTGGCAACCCTGCACCACAAACTGATTAGATAGCAGAGGTCACCAATACCAATCCTCCAAATCATTTCCCCTTTCAAACAGTCATTTTGATTATGATGATATCATGCCAGTTGGGTGCATTTAGATTGTTCAGGATTTCCAGAATGCTGAGTCTCATTGTGCTGTGCACTGAACAAGGAGCTGAAATCAAAGAAACAGCTGCTTTATCCAGAAGTGAGCTTTTGGGAATTACCAGATAATGCACCTAGAATGACTTTAGTTTATTGAGGGTTATGGTTTAGCCCTCCCCCCATCTTATTAAGCTTATGCACACCATGTGGCTGAATATAATTCTACACATTAAAAGGAATTTTGTTAGCATCATCTAAAAAGAGACAGAAGCATTTAGCTTCTCCAATAGCTAATAATACCCCAGACTGAGTAAATGTATGTCAAATATCCTTTTATTAATACTTCCACTGCTGATGTGAAATTAAAGTACCCCACAAAACTAAGAAATATGCTGCTCATTTTTAACTCAGCCTCTGTACAAGGAAACTGACTTTTCTCTTGGCATGCTTGTATTCCCCGCTGCTGTATACAAGTGAAAAGACTATTTGTGTATTTATTAGACATTCCTTTGTTTTCACACAGTGTTTCTTATTCAATAATATTACTGGGCCATAGAATCAAAACAGTGCTGCTTCATTTTTCCTATATGCCTGAAAATTGAATCTAGCAAGCATTCCTTATAGTGCATGATAAGGAGGTATGTGTGATGTCACATCCAACAAGAGAAGGAAACTGGTACATCTTTAGTTATTGATTCAGTTGTCCAAATCTTTACACCAAGAATCAGCAAATTAGCATGGTTCAGGATGATCAAGTGTTCTTTGCTTGTAATGCAGTACATATTACTGATTCTTACAGTGGACACCACCACTGACCAAGAGAAATTGCCTCAAAACTTAAAGACTTCGGGACTTTCGGTCTATACATTTTAAATTGCAACTCCTGCTTCAGAAATTCCTGCAGATTTGGGGGTGGAGCCTGGGGACAAGGGTTTGGGGAGTGGAGGGACCTCACTGGGATATGATGACATACAGACCACTCTCCAAAGCAGCTGTTTTCTTCAGGGGGACTGATCTCTGTAGTAAGATTAGCAACCCATGTTACCCACTGCCATGTCAAGCAGCAGCATGAGAAACATTTAAAAGTCACCTGTGTTGCACATGGTATCAGTTCTGGGGAAAACCTAAAAGTGATGTCACATTGCTCTAAGAACCACCAGAAAAATCACTGGGTTTGCCAAGAAGTGACACCACAGCACATGTGACACCATTGTCCCCCATGTCTCTGCCCCCCCAAAGCTCCCAGTGGTTGCCAGGTAACCCTGCTTGTATTCTAGAGATCAGTTGTAATTCTGGGACATTTCCAGGCTCCACCTTGAGGTAGGCAATCCTATCAGGCAGTGTCGGTTACCAACATAGTAGGTTATACCTATGATTTTAAAGACTGCTTGGTCACAGTCCAATATAAAGGCTTCCTTAATGTGAACTATTTCATTATTTATTTGATCTCCTTCACACCACACCTTTCTCCACAAATGGGACACAAAGTGTCTTGCATCATGCTCCTCACTTCCAATTTATCCTCACAACAACATTATGAGGTAGGTCAAGCTGAGGGGAAAAAGGTCTCCTGCCCCAGAGGCCTTCCGTCCTTCACTGAGTCTTCCCCATCTCTGCACAGCTGGATGGCCAGGGTAAACAGCAGGGAACAATTGGGGGGGACATCAGTGGTGCCAGTGACATGCTAACATTACTTCTGATGTGACACAAAGTGATGTCATCATATCAGGCAATTCTCTGGGATATAGAGAAGAAGAAGAAGAAGAAGAAGAAGAAGAGATTGGATTTATACCCCGCCCTCCACTCCCCCAAGGGAGTCTCAGAGCGGCTTACAAACTCCTTTTCCCTTCCCCTCCCCACAACAGACACCCTGTGAGGTAGGTGGGGCTGAGAGAGCTCTTTCCCAAGCTGTCCTTGAGGGAACAGCTGGTACAGAGCTATGGCTTGCCCAAGGTCATCCAGCCAGGTGCAAGTGGAGGAGTGGGGAATCAAACCCGGTTCTCCCAGATTAGAGTCCGCGCACTTAACCACTACACCAAACTGGCTCTCTAGAGTTTTGGGTAAATGCTAGAGCATTACCTGCTGTGATGACACAACTTCTGGGTCAGACATTCTAACTACTACACCATGCTGGTTCTCATATCAGTCTACATTAAATGTGAAATGGACCGCTCTAGTTGCTTACTCATGTGTTTCCCTTGTTTATGTCTCAAAAGGAAGGAGGGTCTTCTTTTTACAATGAAAGTCCCAGCTAGGAGGTGTAGTGGGTTGCCAGGCCATGCCAAACAACTGGAAGGAGCTTGGGGGCAGGGGACATGGACATGCTGCTCCAGGAATCACCAGAAACTTTATGGTAAAACTGCAGAGTTTCCAGTGACTCTTGAAGCTACTTGATGTCACTTTCAATTTTCCCCCAGAAGTGATATGCATTTTTAAAAATTCTCCCATGTTGCTCAGAGTATGGCAGGCAACAAAGGTCATTAATAGGAGGCCTCTTACCATAGCAGGACACCTGACAACCCTAAGGTCCACAGCCAAGAGATGTTGAATCCACTACCCTTTCCCACCTTACATCTCCAGAATCCAACACTTGAAACAGTGTCCAACTACAATATTAGAACAAACATGTGAAGAACAAGTATGGCTGACCTTGTCACTTCTAGTTTGGCCTTAAGATCTTTCCACCACAACACTGCCAATGCAGGAGAGTACAAGGCTCTCAACAGCATTCATGCCTTGGAAAAGCACCACAAGCCCAACTAAACAGCATTGGCATGCCAAACTATGGAAAATGTACACACTGTCAAAAGTTACTGATATGGATATCACTAAGCCTGCTTTAGATTTTTCTACAATTTAGTTTCCTATATTAGAGTATATGATACAGCAAGACGAAGTACCTGCGATTGTTGAGGATTTAAACCTCTGGTAAACTAGTTTAGTTATCTTATGTATCTTTGCTATTATAGTACTAGATAGTATTGGTTGGCATTTGTAATTAATGTAACTTGATATATATATATCTGAATTGAATTTGAATAGGTTTATTATCAAATTAATAAAAATGTTATTTAAAACAAAAACAAAAAAACAGCATCCATGCCAAACTCATCTCTATCTACTCACCATCTATTAAAGGAAGGAGCATTAAGACATGTGGGGGCAAGCTCAGTGTTTTAAATTAACATTGCCAAGATGTTGCTTGTTAATTCTCTGAAACACTGAAGGTGCTTTCCTCAAGACCCAAAGCATCACTTATCAGACCTTTTTATACTTTCTGACATATATTGTCATTTTTTATTTGGTTTCACCACTTTGAACATTCTGAGATAACATTTGATAATCCAGGGCTTCCTAAACAAACTAGGATGATTTAAATTGAAAATAAGGAAGTTATAGATCTTATACAAATGCCTTTATAATTATCAAAGGCTTTTGGCATCACTGCAGTCACTAAAAGATGCTTCTCTATAAAGGAGAGGTATACTTTCTTACTTATACTCTACATTGGTAGGGGTGTCAAATATGCGGCCCGTGGGCTGGAACCAGCTCTTGCAGGGCTCCTATATGGCCCACAAGCAACTGGCTCTTGTCTGCTTCCTACTTCCTGTTCCTGCTTCCTTCTTCCTACATCACAGTTTGCTTTTGCCCAGCTCTCTCCTCTCCTGCTTTCTCTTTCAAGGAACCAAGACTCCCTTCCCTTAATTGGCTGAGGGCTCCTCCCCCTCCCCCTTCTCCTTTGGGAGGAAAGTGAAGGACAGGGAAAGCACCAGAGAGAGACTCCTGTAGACCAACAAAGTTTTATTCCAGGTATAAGCTTTCTTGTGTGCACACACTTCTTCAGAGAGGGAGGGAGGGGAAGTGAAAGAGCCAGAGAGAGAGAGAGAGAGAGAGAGAGCCCCCTTTCCAGTTCTAATAGATGGGCGGGGGAGAAACCTAAAATCACAAATTGCAATCTTTGTTAGTGGAAGGGAACAAGAGTTCAGTAGCACCTTAACAACTAGCAAAAATTGTGGCAGGGCATGAGCTTTCATGAATTACTTATCTCTTCTTCAGATACAGCTAGAATGTGAGTTTATCTGCCCTTATACCTTGGAGAGTGAGGTGATTTCAGACGCCAAATGCCAATAGCAGGCATTGGTAAAGTGATAAGAAACCTAGGTCTCAATTTAGTTCAGATGCATTTTCTTTATCTTCATTATCAGTTGCAATTCAGCAGTCTTTCTAATCTCCCTTTGTAAGAGAACTGCTACTCTTAGGTCCCTTCCACATGAACCTATTTGCCACACTAGAGGGACGCTTCATCGACGGATCAAACTGGCGCAATCACACCACCACATCTGGGAAGCGTCCCACAGCCGTCGGCAAGCCGGGGCAAACCAATTTGATCCGGCAGAGAAGCAGGTAAAAAGCTACTGGTGAAAGACCGGTAGCAAACTGTTTGCCGCAGCCCACAGCCAAACTTTCCCCATGTGATCACGCCAGCACAGAAGTGTGGCATCGCGGAGAGCATGATCACACTCTATCCCGACGCCACACTGATGTTTTTGTCCCCCTTCCATGTGCGCATCATCAAAAGCCTGTAGGGGGGGAGGAGCAAGTCATCGATCCCCCCTTCCTGCATTCCAGTGAGGCATCGATCCCCCCCTCCTTTCTTCCAGCGAAGCATCCATTCCTCCCCTTCTTCCAGCGAAGCATCCATTTCCCCCTTTTCTTCCAGCGAAGCATCCATCCCCCCCCCCCTTCTTCCAGCAAAGCATCGATCCCCCGTTTAAGCGCCTCGGAAACCCACCACAAAAAAAAAATCACTCACCTGTGGTTGCGTCTGATCATGCAGCGGCAGTTTGCCCCAGCAGGTCCACGGAACGGTGTGATCATGCAACTGCGGGGCAAATTGCGCCAGGGCAAAAAAGCCTCAATTCCCCTTCGGATTATCCCACTTGTATGGAAGGGACCTTTGGTCAGCAACTAACATCCTGCAAGGTTCAAATGTTCCCCACTGGTTTCTGAATGTTGTGGTTTCTAATAGCAGTAGAAAGAGTGTCCAGTAGCAGCTTAAAGACTAAAAAAATCTGTGGTAAAGTATGGGCTTTTGGGAGTCACTGCTCACTTCTTTAGATAGATCAAGACGGGTAGCCATGTTAGTCTTTCTGTAGCAGTAGAAAAGAGCAAGAGTCCAATAGCTCCTTAAAGACTAACACAATTTGTGGCAGGGGATGAGCTTTTGGGAGTCGCAGCTCACTTCTGTAGACTTATTTCCATTTATTCTTTGCATTTTCCTGGACTTAACCCTCCTGGACAAAACAGAGACCTGATTTCCTGTCTCATCACCAATGCGGATCACACCTACTACCCCTCTGTATATTACGCCTAATCCAATCAAGCCTGCTATT
Organism: Lepidodactylus listeri; assembly: GCA_029233225.1. Lineage (NCBI taxonomy): Eukaryota > Metazoa > Chordata > Lepidosauria > Squamata > Gekkonidae > Lepidodactylus > Lepidodactylus listeri. The sequence continues at coordinate 106,019,939 of JARCFY010000001.1, read as the reverse complement.
GCCATTTGGTATCTGAAATTATCTTTATAAAGTTTATATCTCCAGTACCTTGTGTTATATTTTATGGCACACATGGCCCAGCCCTACAAAGAGACATTTATTTCAGATACAGCCCTCATAACAAATGAGTTCAACAACTCTGCTCTACAGCTTTCCTACTGGAGGGTAAAGTTAGAAAAATGAGTTACATATTAAAACCATCACTGCATGTATAATATTTTATTTATACAATCTATATAGACTTAAAATAAGATGCCTAATTTATATGCTGGGTAGAAAACTAATCTTCTAAAATATATTCCTGCTCTGCTACTGATGGATGAAAGTTAGGTAACCAAGACCTGATGCAGTACTTCAAATGGGATTAGAGCCCAGAAGCCCAGTTTAATAGTCCCAGACCCCAGATCTCCCCACCCCCACCCATCAAAAAACCTATGGACTTCAAACAGCTGAATATGAATAGACAATCACCTGAAATAGCTGGCAGCAAGGATCAGAAAGTTCTGTGGAAGTTGGTGAGGTGAGCAGCTGTCTCACAGGATACACACAAATCATTGATAGAAGAGGAACAGTCTACATTTCTAGCTATGGGCAAACTGTGAGGTAAGGCTTTCATTACCAGGTTGTTAGAATGGTTAATTCAAGGCAAAATCATAGGACTACTTTTCAATTCCTCACTACTGTTGTACTACATTAGTGTACCTTCCCCTCAGGTATGTGCCCTCTGCCAGTTGAACCTAAAGAGATTATTTAATGCCTTTAAAGCCAGCCAAGTCTAAAATTCTATATAGAATGATTGCATCCTGTACATAGCTGTCATTGAAGGTTATGCAATGCAAAAATGAGCAAAATTTATTTTCTTCTTTCTGAACACCAGAGAGGGTTAAGATGTCATATTAATGCAAGATCTATTGTTGAGGAATTACAACTGGTGTTTCATAGAGTTTGTTTTGTTTTATGAGGAATTAATGGTGTAGATATGTCCCATCCAAAGATATGGAACATAATCATGCTAGGATTTAGTCCAATCACAGCCATTTAATTTGAATAATTATGTTCTATCACATGTATCAAAACTGTCACTAGGCTCACCACTGTAGATATACCATGTGCTTAAAGGAACCCATTTAAAGACTAAACATTCATTTCATGGAGCAATGAATTGAAAGAACCTTTCATTCTGAAATATTTTCAAGCTCAATTTCTCACCATTTGATATCACTTACACTTACTTTTCAAACTACTATGCTGAGAGAGAGAGAGAGAGAAAGAGAGAGAGAGAGAAAGAAAAGAAAGAAAGAAAGAAAGAAAGAAAGAAAGAAAGAAAGAAAGAAAGAAAGAAAGAAAGAGGGAGGGAGGGAGGGAGGGAGGGAGGGAGGGTGGGAATCTGTAGTCTAACAATATAGGCTGAATGCAGAAGTGAGTTCTACCAGAAAATATTCAATATAACAACTAATACATTTTTTTGTGAAAATTCCCGTAAAGCAGAAAAAAATAAAGAAGCCCTATTAATAACATAATATATAATGGTTTTTCACCACTGTATACTTTTTCTGAAATGATGCAAGGGATACATTCATATGCATCATTCTTCTGTTTCTCATTACATACTATTCTAATGTTATTTTTTTTTAAGTATCCACAGTGGGAATTATCCTTAGTCCATCATTGATGTGCTGTATAAAATAGATCTGTGGCTCCAACATGGCTGATGGGTCATAAAAATTAAGTTGAACACTGAATGACTCGGAAGCAGATATCCAGTGAAAATACTTTGCATCTTTCAAAATGCACAAAGGACAGCAGATAAGCCACTTAGAACACAGAGCATGCCATTTTAAAGAATTTCTTGTTCTTGTTTATAGATATTTCATAATTATTGAAATCTGTCAAATGTATCTTATCATTATAAGAATGCTTCTGTTCATGCATTTGTTAACAAAAAGACAGTTGCAAATGAAATTGAGCAAACTGACAAGAACATCTCCCAGGCTAGGTAAGAGGGGCGAATTAAATATTATTTGTATATTGAAAAAACTGCCATCTCTATTTTTCATTTAAACTAGCTGATAGTAACCCTACATACATCCAGTGTTTCTCTCCTGACTTTTTAGGACGTTTTAGTTGCACAATATATATATATATATTTTTAAATCTGGTAATGGTCCTTCAACATTGCAGTTGTAATCCCTGAAGTTACAGAAGCCAGTTCCATGTAGAGATTCTTCTTCTATCAACTCGTGTTGTGTATTTATGGACTGCAAGTATGCTGTCTGAGGGGCTGCTTTTGAATAGTCATTGAAAACTTCAGCTGTTTTGATTAATAGTGCCAGGTCGTTCACTGGGGTCCATCACGAACATATTACACTTGGCTCCTACTTTGTTTCTGAGAGTTCTTCAATATGTCTGGAACCTGGGACCTGAAAGACTGCCACCCCATGTCCAAACCGGCCTGCTTATCACGTTCAAAGGCCCATTTCTGCATGCCCCAGCTATCTGAGATTAGTTTGGTGAGACCAGGGAGAGGATATTTTCTGAGACTGCTCATTATTTATGAAACTCCTGGTGGCTTGTAGGTGCCAGGCAAAGTCTTTGTGAGCTTTTGTGCTTTACAACCCCCTGGCCTTTCTTTTATGCTGTTGCCATTCAGTGACATTCTGCTATGGTGCTCCTCAATTTTATACTATTTTTATACATTTTAATTGATTTTAACATGCTGTTTTATTAATGACTTGTCATCTGTCTTAGTTCCCATGTTAGGAGAAAAGTAGCACAGACATTTTAAAAAATAATGATATCAAAATAAGGACATAAAATCACATCATCCTAGGTACACCACATTACTTGTATCAGGTTTTCTAAGTATGTCATGGGGAATCTCAGAGGGCACAGCAGGTCCATGCATCCAGCCCCAATAGTTGAATACTAGGGGACCCCTCTTGTCAAGCAAAATACTTTCTTAATTTTATTTTTATATTATTAGTCCAGTTTTACCTAGATGAAACATGAAATGCAGTTATTTCAATCCACTGGTCTTGGATTGAACAGCCATTTAGACAAATGGAAACATAGACATATATGGAAACATAGACACATAGCACCTGTCCAAAAGTGAACGGCTTATGCTGATTTATGGACAGACGACCATCTCCCACTGCACACTGTACCTCTGCATTCTGAGTTCCTTCTTTGCAATACCCCTCCCACCTTCTGACTGAGATATAAGGACTTTATTCGAACCAATATCTTACAAAGAGAGCTTTGACTCTTGAAAGTGTGTACCCTGAAAATCTTGTTGGTCTCTAAGGTGCTACTGGACTCGAATCTGCTTCTTCTCCTGTTTTAATTCTACATGGGGAACACAGGTTTGTGCGGTGTCGACATCTGCAATTATTTTCACCTTTGTATTGTTCCCTTCATGTGTGACAGATTGTCACAGAGATGGCAGGAGGAGACACACAAAGTCCAGTTCACAAGGGCTGGAAAATGAAAACTTCTGTGAATAAGACGCATATTATACAGCAAGTGGGCTTGTTGCTTATAAACTATATATCTCCCTTTCATCAGTTTATTGGCAGGGGAAATGCATTATAAATTAATGGAAGCATGGGCTGGAAAAGTACCGGAGAACTATGATTGATCATGGTTTCCCAATGTAAGTTCATTGCATGTTTACAGATACAGCATTTTCACTTTTCACTCAGCATTTTCACTGAGCGTCTTCATCGTCAAGGCATATGACAGATGTATGACAAAGTCACTTGTTGCATAAAGCATCCCATGTGAAGTATAAATGAAGTGGTCCCAGGTTCTTCAGATATTTGTGAAATGTGCCCTCTTAAAAGGTGCCCTTCTATACCTGCCCAGTAGAAAAGCCAGACTTGGCAACTATGGCATTTCATCCTAATGCTGGACCACAGTTGTCATTATGAGCATATATTTTCAAGCCTAGGTTTAAAATAAAATAAATGAAATGAAATAAGAAAAGTATGTAGGCTACTAACCACTCAACAACATTGTCTTTTCTAGGAAATTACCATCATTAGAAAAAAGAACTGGAACTTAATTTTATTGAGAACACTGTCTGTAATAGACCCTTCATTTCCTGCTGTCTATCTTAAGTAATTTCAAATGGTTTGTTTTACTTAGCACCTTTGAAATGCAGATTAATTCAGCTTCCGAATAATTTGGCATGAGTACAATACAAAATACATCATGCTTGTCTAAAACAGGAGCATAAAAATAATCACATTGCTAAAAGAAATCACCAGGAATGAATGTAGCAGACAAGCAATGAAGATGAATGTTCTATGGGTGACTTATCAAGAGTACTACAGAGGCTCACAATGGATTCTGGTTAAAAAAAAAAAAAAAAGAGCTAGCACTGCCCAGAGGCTTTTTGTCTAAACAGAAAGTACCAAGTTTCTGTATCAGCTTTTCCAAGTAAAAATACAGATTTCCTGTCTATTATCTCCATACTTCTCATTGGTTCAGCTTTATAATTTTATTCAACCTTGGAAGCATTAAAATGGTGTAGGAAGTGAAAAATGCCCTCTTTTTCCATTCTGTAAAGCTTGGCAAGATCAGGGCCATTATAATTGTGAAATGCCAAATGACTAAGAGGCAACAGAAGTCATGGAGATCACTGATCTCCACTAGCCTGTAGCAGATAAGTTGTGTACACATAGCAGCTCCAGTTCCAGGCATAGTGGGAAAGGAAGAGGGGATTTAACCTTTCATATCCTCCTCAGTTTCACTAATTAAAGTCAAGCTTTTTGTGCTGCTACCATTTCAAATGAGAAAGACAGCTGTTAAAATGACACATAAAACATATGAAATATATTGTTCAGTTTTGACATTTTAGCATATTTTTGGTAAAAAGGACAACATTTTCATCTATCTGTAGTCCAGAGAATTATTATGGAAACTCACTGGTGTTTGTTGGTAGAAATGTGCACTATCCACATGCTGTAGTATAAGGAGAGAGACTTTATTGCTGGTGAGCATGAACATGATACAACCATCAACTTCAGCTGTCAAGGAGGATAAATGATAGCAGTTGGGAGTTAGAAAGGAGGCCTAATTTCATCCACACTGAGCTAAAGTGATGTAGAATAACAATTCCACAATGGCAGTTTTTACTTTGCATATATTTAGGGGGGTTTTGTGTGAGATCACAAAAGATATGTATTATGTAGAGTCATCATTATGAAGCCAAAGATACAAAGTGCAATTCATGTGCCTCAGCAGTGTTGCTTTTATGCAAGTATGAGCTTTGCATATGTAGATACGCTCCAGCTATCTGATTCCATTATGAACAGGGTATGGACTGCAAAGCATCATTTGTTCAATATTAATCAAAAAATGGAAGATTTATTCCTTACACAGTATGAATGGTTCCTAAAGATTCTGTACTTCATGAATGTGAGCTAAGCTACACAGTGTGCAGTCCAATACCTGATTCACACATTTAAAAGAACAAGCAGAGCACTGTGGTGGTAGAATAGATTGCATCACAAGAGACTGAAGATGGTAAATGTCTTTGCATAATAAACAATTTTGTGGAAATATCCAATAAGCACTGAAAAGAGAAAGGTTCCACCACCTTCCTTTGTTTGCTTTGCTGAAGGTTTCTGTTTGCAGGGAAATTTTTAAATGTAGAAGACCATTCCAAAATCTGACCGTCCGGGATTCAACATGTGTAGTCTGAAGTGGCAAAGCTCATTGTAGCCCCTCACTGCCACCTAATTTGCTTGCATGTGTGAACCAGGAATGGGGGAAAATAACCACTGAAGCAGAATTATGGACTATACTGTTTAGACTGCAAGAGCAGGGTTGCCAGCACAAGGCTGACAACTGGAAGGAGACTGCCATATTGGGGGGGGGGGGGTGTCCCTCACCAGCAATGTAATGATGTCACTGGTGATGCAATAAGGTCACTTGCAGCGGTGTAATGACATCACACTGATGATGCTTTAGCATTCAGCCAAAACTCTATGGTTCAACCATGCAGTTTTGACTGAATGCTGGAGCATTGCTGGTGATGTGATGTCACTTCCAAACACGTCCTCCCCATTTCATGTACATTTTTCTCCTACTGCCTACCCAAGTGGCAGCAGGAAGGGTCAGCCAGGGGCAGAAGGTCCCCTGTCCAATGCAGGAACCTGGAACTCCATACAGGAGTATCATATTTCTGAATTTTTACTTTCAGTTCTTGGGGAGTCATTCAGCATGGTAAAGTTTAGGAAATGCTTACAAAAGAGTTTGCTGATGGCAAATAAACAGATCATGGGTGAACTGAACCAGTTTTCCATCACACTGAGCAAGTTCAAACAGAATTTGGTTTTAAAAAAAGAGATCACAGGATAGAAACATATATTCTATTGATTACTTGCTCTGAAATACAAGTTATGATTTGGAAGAAAAGCAGAGGGTTGGTTTTTTTAATTTTCTTGGCCCCTCTCTCATAGATCTCATGGACAAAAGAGTATTATTTCCTCTCATAGTTGAAGAATACACCATAGTGTTGCTAGCTCTGGGATGAGAACTGCATGGAAATTTTGGGGGTGGAACCTGGGCGGGCAAGGTTTGTAGAAGGGAGGGACCTCAGCAAGGTATCCAGAGACCACCTGGTTGATCTTTTGTCTCCAATAGCTACCTTCTGACTGCATCCTTGGAGGGACAAGGCAAACCAAGATAAGGCACCAACACACAACCCCAGTGAGGCTAGGTGGCTGACCAGAGTAGAATTATCAACTGTGTCAAATGCTGCGAATAGATCTAATAATATCAGCAGTGCTGAATGGCCCTGTCAAGTTGAAGCCAGAGGTCATCCATGAGGACTACAAGGGCTGTCTCAGTCCCAAACCCAGGCCTGAAACTGGACTGGAATGGATCAAGTGCTACTGTCTCATCCAGAAAAACCCAGAGCTGTTCAGCAACCTCTATCTCAATTACCTTTCCCAAAAATGGTAAATTGGATACCAGGCAGTAATAGCTTAGTTCCTTTTTGTCTAAAGAAAGCTTTTTCAACTGTCATCTATATTCAGTATTGAGCCAGGAGACGATAAATCAAATGCAGGCTTTTATTCAAAACATCATTCAGCTCAGGGACAGCTCTAGCAAGAGCGGCACTCAACTTATAGTGTTCCAACAAATAACTATATACATTGTAACTGGAAACACGAAGTCTCATTGGACCTAAGCAGGGCTCTGCGATTGGTTCCTTGGATTGGCTTCAGGACTAATAAGGAGTCTTCAGGGGTCCTTTTGTAGAAAAAGAGGTGCAGGAGCTCATTAGCATAACTCATTAGCATAACTCATTAGCATATGCCACATCCCCTGACATCACTGGAAGTGTGTCAGAAAGGGAATGTCAGTTTCAGCCCCATTATACCCTATGGGCCACTGAAATCAATGGCAAAAACTCATAGGGTCCAAACATGCAGGATAGCTGCTGGGGCCTCTCCTTGAATTGCCCACCAAGTTTCAAAAAGATTGGACCACGGGGTCCAATTCTATGGGCCCCAAAACAGGTTGCCCCATTCCCTCCATTGTTGGAGGGAATGGGGGCAACCCGCTTGGAGACCAGTAGAATTGGACCCCCCTGGTTCAATCTGCTTGAAACTTGGTGGGCATTTGGGGGAGAGGTCCTAGAAGCTACCCTGCAAGTTTGGAGCCTCTGCCTCAAACCCCCTCCCCTACAGCCGCTTTTAAAGTTGCCGCCGAATTTCAGCAGCAAGTTGGTGGCAAGCCAAATCAGATGAGAGAATCTGATTCGGCCCGTGGCTGCCCTACTGCTCCTCCTGAGCTGGCGGAGCTGCACTCCGCCTCGCTCCGGCCCCAAAGGACCTCTGGGAGTCTTTATTTGGCAGCCAATAGGAATGAGGGAGTTAGGATACCAGAACCCTGACAATGCAATGCAACATAACATAATAGAACATAACAATCTAACTACAGCCTCCTTCAAGGAACCAGGGAAACACCTCTGAGCGAGAGACAAATTATTCATTTCCCTCAGGACTCCTCCTATCACAGTCTGGCTGGCTTTCACAAACCATGATGGGCAGGGATCCAAGGAGCAAGTCATCACTTTCATAGCATCCAGGACACTGACAACATCTCACAATGAGAATGGGCAGACGAGGTCCAGAAAAGGGCCAGACGATGGCAATGGAGTGGTCTTGGTGTAATTTCAAGACTTTGCAAAAAAGTTGACAAATGAGTCACAGCTAAAGGCCAAATCTATATTTTGCCTCTGCCGTACAATACGTTTCAGAGTCACGGAAGCTAAGCATAGTTCTTCACCTTCCCTTGCTACCTGTCATTTTGTTGCTTCTGTGATTTCTGCTCTTGGTTTGCCAAAATTAAACACAAATGAATATATCTAAACTTCTTTATCTTAGAGACCACATTTTTAAGAGCACTCTGCAATCTGCTAGTTAACCTGCGCTTAGGACAAGTAGGGCACTTTCCCTATGTATTTTTTTTTAGGAACATCACCATATTCTTATGTGCCCCATGCATACATGCTAACATAGCAGAACCAGGTATAAATGCAATCTGGCTTGGATCTAATGGAGATTGTCTACAACAGAGAGGGGTAGTTATTTTCAACAATTCCCCCCCTCCTGCTGTAAACCTTTATCTCCTCACTCATGCTGTTTAGGGATCCCTCAGGAGCAACATTTCAGGGAGAATTTGGGGCTGCAGCAGAAGGGGAAAAGCAGGAAGTATAACTCTTTTGACAGAAATCTGTTCACATAAATTCTTGCTGGTTCCAGGCCTATGATTGCAGCAGCAGCAGCAGCAGCAGCAGCTTCACAGTTCGTAATACCTATATGAGAGTTATCTATCTCTTTAGAACAAAGTTTGAATCCAGTGACACCTTCAAGACCAACAAAGTTTTATTCAAGGCATAAGCTTTCATGCGTACACACACTTCTTCAGATACAGTGAAACAGAATTTCCTCAACCATTACATGTAGGGGGGGGGGTTAGTTGCCAGGAAGGGCCAATCAGAGTAAAGACAGAGACAGAAACAAAATGGAAATTACCGATCCATACATATAGGTAGAAGGTGAGCAGTAAATTATACAGCATAATGAAGATGTTTAACAGATTCAAGGATCAAACAGGGATAATAAGCTTAGTTTATATGGTTACCATTTGTTTGGGTTCAGTTCTGGGGGGGAAACAGTGAAAGAAAGAAATATGTCAAAATTGGAGATTGATGTATCCTTAATTGTGGAATGTTTAAAGTAATTAATTTCTACCCAGAAGTCTATTATAACTGGAACTGACCAATAGATGTTTTTATTCAGCTTCAGCAGGAGGCAGCAGTTAACTTCACCCTGCCCCTCCGTATGACCAGTCTCCTTCCAGTGCACCCTAGTCACGGGGCTCTGGCTCTCAAAAGCAGGATTGAGGCTCCTTTCTCTACTGCATACTTCTTTTCTTCTTCCAATTACCTTATTTTTCCCTTTGTGCTTTCTGAGTTTGTCTCTTATTTTCTACTCCATTTCTCCCTTTGTGTCTCTCCTATTTCTGTTCTCTTCCTTCCTCACCTTCCTAAACTGTGTTCCTCCCCTTCCCTCTCAATTATTATCCTATCCTCCTAAAATCACTGTTTTCCATATCTTCTTGCCTGTCTTCTCCCTGAACTTCTTCATCTGTCTTCATTTATTGTGGGGGCTCCAGCTCCATGCAAACCACTGTCTTACCCCCAAACCTCAGATAGGGCTGCTATGGTCTTATCATGGCTACTGTCACAGCTGGGAAACCCTCATGCCACTGAGCACCTTCACCTATTCCCCCTCAGCATACATACCAAGAGCATAGGAGTCAACTACGGGGGGGCTTGAGGGCTCAAGCCACCCCCGAAATTTCCTGGGGGGACTGAGGCCCCCCTGGCAAAACGGAGCACCTGCCGCCACACTGCCATGCCGCGCCTCCCCAGGCCCTTCCTAGGCCTGCCTGCCAGCCAGCTGGCCAGCACCTCTCTCCATGGCACCATAGAGTTTCAGGACGATTGCCAGAGTGTCACCCTGGCAATGTGCCCAGCGTGATGGCGTCACTTCCGGGTGACACCAGCACGCTGGGCATTTGCCCAGCTGGCCCCTGGATGAATGGAGGGACAGACGGAGGCAGGAGTGGCCAGGCCAGGGGGGGAGAGGCAACAAGGACACGGTCCTGGTGTGCGCGTGCACAAAGCGCACACACACACAAGAGCCCCCCCCCCCCGGATTTTAAAACTCTACGCCCCTGACCAGGAGGCCATGGATGCACATGCCCATTCTTTCACTGGCCCATGATAACTGCCACAACAGCCTGTGCCCAGACCAAACAGGCAGGAATCCATTCTGAACTCATGGCCCCCATATTATTAGCCTTGTGCCCTCACCTGGAGGCAACTGAAGGGAGTAATCTGTGACTGGTACATCACTTTTAGTTGTTAAGACAAAATATTCTGTTTGAACATACTGCAATAGTGCCAGCAAGATAACAGAAGGACGATTATATCACCCTAGAATACCACAGTGGCTTAGAGGTTAAGACGCTGAGCTGCAGACTGGAAGGTCTCCCCTAATACAAGAGCTAAAGATAGGGATGCACTAAAAGAACAAATTATTCAAATGCCGCACCCCTATGAGAACGACACAGCAGGGGCTTAAAGGGAGGAAGCTATTTGCCACCCGGTAGCTAATCTAAAGACCATTAATTTATATATGGTAGCTCTGGGAGAAAATGTGGGTGAAACACTCAAAGATAATCTGCTAAAGTTTGCAGGGGACCAAAATTTACTCACAGCAGACACTGTGGTAGCTATTTTCCAAACAACAAAATCTCAACTAAACTGGATGCCCTAGGAGATGCATGAATTTGGAAAGCCAGGTGCAATTAATCAGACAGTTCTGAACACAACCACAGCCTCCTCAGCAAAAATGCAGAGGAGGGGTGGATTGCCTTCAACTGTTCTCAGATCTCAAATTAACAATCCAGGGCAGCTAAGTACAAGGGCAACAGACAGTTTCACCCTGCAAAACACCCAAATAGTATTGTTAATTGCTCAGAAATTGTTGATGAACAAAAGAGAAATCACCTGTTCACTGAGCCAGCTGCTCCATATAAAGCCATACCTTGTTGAGCTTGAGCACACAACATGACTCCCTGCCACTCCCCCCTATTGGAGAGTGTTATTAACATTCAAGCAATCTACTATCCCTCTTATGCTGCTGAGAATGAGGAGGTTTCTTTCTTTCTTTCTTTCATATAAGCCCTGGCAGAGTCTTCGCAGAGGAATGGAAGAAACCATTACTGACAGGGGCTGTACATAAAGCGCATTTTGTAGAGCCTTCTGAATCAGATCAAAAAAGACCTAAAGGATCTCCTCCAATGTACACCTATGGGACAATCCAGAAAAGCCCACTATTGAAGGAAGCTAAGCAATCCATAACTGATTCATCTAATTTGAAGAAACCATCAAATATATTTGCCTCAACTAATATAGAGTTAAAAAGTGAGACCAACATCTCCCCCCACTAGTGTGAAACGAATCAGCAAATCTCCTGAGCCTTTCAGAATCCAACAGTGGGACATGTATGGAAACTTCAACTCCGAATGGTCCCTTACTTGCCTCATCCCATCACAAATCTACAAACTGGTAGGCTGTCACTCATCCTCCAACAGAAGTTTCCCAGTTATCTGATTCCAGGTCTTCAAAATCAAACAGCTATTATTGACCTTGATTTCAATAAAACAGCAGATAGTGAATTGTGGACACTGGACTTAAAATGCCAATTTCTAAAGATACTAAGACTCAAACGACAAAAAAACTGCACAACTGAGTCCTGTTTAAACCAAGCAAAAGCTCCTGCCAAGATACTTGTGCCAAGATTTTTTTATAAATATTTATTTAATTGTTCTTTCTATTTTATTGTATAAATATGAAACCATGACATCCTTTAACTTTTGTCTAAAGTAAAAATGATAGTCTTACTCAGAAGATCTCTTCCACTGTACCTTAGAATATGAACTCAGATTCACCCAATCCTTAGTAAAATTTCCCAGGTTTGGAACAATCTAACACTAATAAGTCTAAGAGCTTTGGTCCCTTGTTTTCAAGGATAAGAAATTAGTATTTTATTGCTGAAATTTGTATATAATTGTATTTCTAATAAATGTTCTGATTTTGCATTATTTTGGTATCTAAACTGCATTTCGGAACTTTTTAAAATTTGTGAATTATTTCAATGTATTGAGACCCAATTAGCTGATTGCTTTATAAATTATTTCTCTACAAGATTCAAAGTGAAGAAATAATTCAAGATGGATCCAATTGCAAATGCCAGTTTGTTGAATGAAGCCCCATTAAGTCCTGTGTTGGGGTTTTTTTTCCTTGTCTCGGTTTATGTAGCTTATTTTTTGCAATACCTTTTATATTACAATTTTTTTAAAGTAATTATCCACCACAGCCAATTAATAGACTAGGTATGCCTCTGGTTAGGAGTGTGTTTCATGAATGTAACTTTAGAATGTCACACGACCAGCCTATGTCAAAGCCACTGTTTACTTCTGTGGAAATGTGTGGATCTAAATTAACTAACTCCATGACCAATTCCGCAAAAGCAGTTGTTCCACCCTTGATCTCCTGATTCCCCTGGTTGTATTGCTCAATTCCCCACTATTTGCTGTGTGGCCGCATTTTGACCCGCATCTCCCCCCAATTTCCCCTGCATCTTCTTGATCCTAAAAAATAAGGATCAAGAAGATGCAGGGGAAAATGGGGGGAGATGTGGGTCAAAATGCGTCTGCACAGCAAATAGTGGGAAATTAACAAGTACAGCCAGGGAAAATGGAGACTGAGGGCAGAACAACTGCTTTTGCAGAATCCAATGCCATTTATCTGGGTTGCACACTGGCTCCTGTGAATGTACATAGCTACAGTGACAATGGTTGCAATCCTGTTCACATTTATACAGGAATAAGCCCCATTAACTGATTTTCAAGATATTATGCATAAGATTGGACTCACTACGACACAATAAATTCTCAATGTTAAATCACTTACTGAATTTCTAACTGAGGTGTGTTTTTTTGAGAAGAAAAATTCTTGTGCTGCATGCTAATAATTTGCAAAAGATACGAGGTGGGTTATCCCACTCCTCTAAAGCTATTACACAAAATGACTGCAAACATTTTATCTTAGCTTGCTTTTGTGCATAAATTACATTCTCAGTGCAAGTTCAAGCTTTGTTGAAGGATGCCCATTTTTTCAAGAATGGAAGGGACTAAATCGAAACAAATAAATATTTTGTCAACAAAAACAAAAACAAGCTTTATAGATTTCTGACAGGATAACAACAGACTTGTGGCATAATATTTTAGAGTACAACATCTTGAAAAGAAGCCATTAACTGCCATCAGAAAGTTTCATGCAGTTAATGCCAAGTACATATTGAGAACCTAGAATGGTCATATCAGTAAATAAAGGATATGATACACATTACCTGATGTGATTTTCTGATATTTATTTACCTTTCTATATATGCAAAGACATAAAGAGAAGAGAAGAAGAAAAAGAGAAGAAGAAGAGACTGGATTTATACCCCGCCTTTCACTTACTTGGAGTCTCAGAGCAGCTTACAAACTCTTTTTCCCTTCCCCTCCCCATAACAGACACCCTGTGAGGTAGGTGGGGCTGAGAGAACTCTTTCCCAAGTTGTCCTTGAGGGAACAGCTGGTACAGAGCTATGGCTTGCCCAAGGTCATCCAGCCAGGTGCAAGTGGAGGAGTGGAGATTCAAACCCGGTTCTCCCAGATTAGAGTCCGCACACTTAACCACTATACCAAACTGGACATTATGTATTGCTATAGTCCAAAACAAGGTTTAGCATCAGCCTTTCAGTATGGTGGATGGTAGGGTTTTTTGTTGTTGTTTTAATAGAGATTACAACATACAGTGACATAATTCTTACCAAACTGTTATGGAATATTTTTTGCTTATGGTCCATTTTCCCATGCTAAATCCTCATGAGATAAATTTCATCATATCTAACAATACAGAAGTGTCATAATGGCATATGGAAATATGAAAATATCATTTTAGTATGTTATAGCAAATGAAGGTCTAGTGGCACCTTAAGGACTAACAGCATTTATTTCAATTTGAGCTTTTTTGAATCACAGCTCACTTCCTCAGATACAGGCTACCAATGCAATCCAGCACTGCAGGATTACACACTTCTAAAGACAAGATTAAAGTCAAGTAATAAAGACCAAGAAGATTTCCAGGGCAGAAGCTTTCGTAAATCAAAGCTCCTTGCATATTGAAATCTTGTACCTTGGAAATCTTCTTGGTATTTAAGGTGTTATTGGACTTGAATCTTAGTCTTCTAGTACAGAACAACATGGCAACCCACCTGAAACCCTTCTAAGCATTGCACAGTACCTTATATTACAGCTTGACTTTAATACAAAAGCAAATTTCTTTTTTTAAAAAAAATTATTGAACAATATAGCAATATTAAAAACTGATGATAAAACGGAGGGCAATCAACAAAGTACAGCAAAAATACAAAAGCACATTTCAAGCTAGACAATATAAATTAGAGATTTAATAGGAATTCCATTGTGTTTAGATTTATATCATACTATTATTTGATACAAATATTACTACATTACATACAGTTTTTCCTGCTCTATCTCATTTGATCAAATATTTCTAAATCTTTTAGATAAGAGATTGTCCAGTATTGGGTTGCTTGACAAAAACCATCCAAAGGATTTGCTTGACTGGAGGCATCTGATATAAAAATAGAGAGGTTCTGCACTTTTTTCTCATTCTCTCCTTTAGCAATGGTATAGAATGGCACTCTGATCATTCTGAATGATCGATTCTGCCACCCAAGCAGAAACACAATAAGCTGATATTAGATGAATTTAAGATGCTTTTAAGGATCTCTCTGCTATGGAGTGTTGCCTGATAGAACTCAATACAGTGCACTGTCAGGTATGAATTATGCATTGACATTTCACTCCCACATCATTATACCTTTCATTCTGCTGTGTCTGCATAGATAAGATGGATTCACACATTATATACTGTAACATTTATTATGGGGGGATGGTGGAAACATTTTCTTTGTTGGCTTGCTAAGAGCAAAAAAAGAAAGGATGTGAATATGATTACATTTGGTACCTTTTATAACGTGATCCTCTAGTTTCTAATCATGCATGAGGTTGTCAAAAAGCCTTTTTGCGTTTACCAAAATATTTACTATTGATGAAGCACTTCAAGAGTAAGTGTTAGGGGCCTAACATTCAAGATTCATGTGAATTTTTGGTCAAGCAAGACTGAAAGAGAGTTTACATATTTTCAATTTATTTTATTTTATTTCACATTTGTATCCTGCCCTCCCCGCAAGCAGGCTCAATGGACCCCTTTCTTAAGTAGCTCTTTAGAAAGTCATATTTAGGGTTGCCAACTCTGAACTGGCAAACACCTGGAGATTTTGGGAGTAAAGCCTAGGGAAGGAGGGGCTTGGGGAGGGGAAGGACCTCAGTGTGTTATAACGCCACAGACTCTGCTCTCCAAAGCAGCCATTTTCCCAAGGAGAACAGATCTCTGTCACCTGGAGATCATTTCTAATTCTGGGAGATCTCCAGGCCCCACACAGAGGCTGGCAACCCTAGATATCAAACATTCAAAGGCATCACAGTAAACATTTTGCAAGAGTGGACCACTCAAACCATGTAACGAATAAATTAGAACATAAATGTTGATGACAGGAATGTGCAAGAAATACTGGTCTTATTTTTCAGAAAAGAAAATGTGCTTTATAATAATGAGCCTAACATCTGCCTGGAGATAACACACTTGTTTTGCTTTGATCTCTTACCACCTCATCTTCTCTTTCTTTCCCCTTTCCAATCATATCAAGAGTTTGCTTGAAGGCACCTGTTTATGATAACTGTGATGTTATTTTTTTTCCTTTCAGTGTTTAGTGAGATTGATAATATTTAATAGGTCCAGTTCCACAAAAAGGAACTACAGAACAGAATATGAACTCTAATCTGCTTGTTCTTAGTGCTAACTGGAACACAAAACAGAAATGTGTGGGTCTAAATTAACAAACAAATATAAAAAAATGGTTAAAAAATGCAGATCCTAAAACCTATAAGAAACAGATTTATATACATGTGAAATCAGAAAAGTAAATAAATTGAATATAATACCTTGCTGCAAAAAAAGTATGACAGTAGGTTACAATAACTAAAATTATAGTCTTCAATACATTGTAAAATGCACCAAGAAATTAAAGATGACAGCAGTCCAAAATCTTTATGGCAACAGTATAATACTGCAATAAAACAAACTGAGTGCCAGTTTGGTGTAGTGGTTAGGAGCACAGACTCTAATCTCGGAGAACCAGGTTTGATTCCCCACTTCTCCACATGCAGCTGCTGGTGTCACCTTGGGTCAGTCACAAGTTCTTTCAGAGCTGGTCTTTCAGAAGCCATTCCCAAAAGAGCTCTCTCAGCCCCACCTACCTTACAGGGTGTCTGTTGTGGGGAGGGGAAGGAGATTGTAAGCCACTCTGAGGCTCCATCAGGTAGTGAAGGGTGGGGTATAAATCTAATCTCTTCTTCTTCTTCTTCTACTACTACTACTACTACTACTACTACTACTACTACTATCAGCAGTATGAAAAAGAAGCCTAAAAATCTTTTTGGTAACTTTAATGCTATAAAACAAGGGAAGGCGGCATGGTACAGGCTATCTCTGTCATCTGTTATCAGATCTCTGAAGCAGCACAGGATTAGTACTTGGATGAGAAACTACTGAGAAAGGCTGTACAGAGGAAGACAGTGACAAACCACCTCTGCTTCTCACTTGCCTTGAAAGCCCCTCACAGGGGTTGCCATAACTCAGTTGCGATGATGGCACATACATAGCTGTCTAATGCTATTAAAAAGTTACTGCTAATTTCTCTAGTTAAAAGATGGGTTTAGCCTAGGTAGCAAATTACAATATGAAAAGGAAGTTCCAAAACTGGGACTCTATAACAGAGAAGGCCTTCTGTTCAGCAGCCTTACCTCAGGAAGCAGGGCACCTAGATTAGAATCTCACAGGAAGCTCAGTTCATTGGCAAGTTGACATTTAATTCACAGATAGATTTATGTTTCTATGGAGCCTATGCCAAGTCTTCATTTGCTTGAGGCAGTATTTTATTTTACTCAACTTCTCTTCAGTCACAGTGCATCTCACTCCTGTTATGTTTACCCCACAAGATAATCTGAATATGGAAATATTTCCATATTTCTATAGCCATTCAAGAATTATCTTGAATGGAACTGGACACAAGACAGAAGGGTCAATCACTTATGGGTCTTTGTTGTTGTTACTTTTACTTTAATTTATGCCCTGCCTTATCCCATGAGTAAGCTCAGGGTGGTTTACAACACAAGATTCATAAAACCAATAAAATAACAGATGGCACAATAAACAGTAACAGAAAGGATCCTTGCCTCATATCAGGTGAATAAAAGCTCTAGTGCCCAAGTAATGTTATCTAAGCAGCAGGGCACTGGAAAGGCATTATGAACAGGGGAGGCCAGAGTGGTTGAACGTCCACCACCTCAACCAAAAGCCTGGCAGAACAGCTCCCCTTTACAGGCCCTGCACAACTGTAATAGAGCCCTGATCTTGGGTGGGAGCATGTTCCACCATGTCGGGGCAAGGGCCAAAAAAGCCCTTGCCCTGGTTGAGGCTAAGCGGACATCCCTCGGGCTGGGGATCACCAGGAGGTGCTGACCGGAAGAGCGTAAAGCTCTCTGAGGCTCATATGGGGACAGGCAATCCCACAGGTATGATGATCCCAGGCCACATAAGGCTTTAAAGGTCAAAACCATAACCTTGAACTGGATCCGGTATTCGATCAGCAGCCAGTGCAGTTGCGCAACACTGGCTGAATGCATGCCTGCGAAGGCGTCGCCATCAGTAAGCATGCCGCTGCATACTGCACTAACTGCAATTTCCAGATCAGGCCCAAGGGTAGCCCCGCGTAAAGTGAGTTACAGTAATCCAGCCTGGAAGTGACCATTGCATGGATCACTGTAGCTAAGTCCTGAGGGGTAAGATAGGGAACCAACTACCTGACCAGCCAAAGATGATAAAACCTCGGCCTCCATAGTAATAATTAAGTGCTTGAGGTCTGGATCAGGTAACTTTCAGACGATTCTCCAAACTGTAGCCATACAGACGATTCTCCAAACTGAACAGTGCAGAAGTTAAGGTTTCCAGCTCCAGCTGGGGAATTTTTGAAGATTTGGGTGCGGTGCCTGGGAAGTTCAGGGTTTAGGAAGGGGAAAGACCTTAGCAGTATACTGTCATAAAGTCCACCCTCCAAAGTAGCCATTTTCTCCAGGGGAACTAATATCTGTAGATTGGAGATCAGTTGTGATTCTTGGAGATCTCCAGGCCCCACCTGGAGACTGACAAACTAACTAATGAGTCTCACGCTTGTAAATACACAGGAAAAATTATCAAAGGCTAAAATATATGTAGCAAAAGAAATGCAGTAACATCCACTGGCAGTCTGCCATGTACTTCGGAGAGTTCCATTACTCAAATTCATGGAAGCTGTTATAAGCAGTAAAGTTCTGGCCTATTGCTACTTTGAAAGCAGAAGTAATGGTCACATGCACCTCTGTCTTCCTTCCTTTATAATTAAACATCTAAATTGGCTCTTAGTATTCTGAAGCACAAAGAACACTTCTTCAGATGTACAGTATTCCAGTAAACCCTGCCTAATGTAAAGTACCATGACTAGAAATACACTAATCAGTAAAGTATTTATGTCCTACACATATTATTGATTTTAAAGTAAGTGCTAAATATCTCGGAAGTGTCTGGGTTTGGGGTTGTTGTTTTAAAAACCCACTACAATTATTTATTTGGAAAGCTGAAATTCAATTAGTCTCTGTCAGTATCTGCACACAGGGATTTACATATCTATTAGGGCCAAACTAAACATGACAGTGTCCCCTGGTTCATCTTGCGGATGCCACCATCATTTAAGAACCTAATGAGGTTATTTAAAGTGCTGCAAGGGCATCGGGCCCTCACAGGATTCTTAAATCACTTCATCAGGCTTTAAAATGGTGGTGACATTCACAGGTCAGACCAAGGGATGCCATCACATCTAGTTTGGCCCTCAGTATATGTGTACTAAGCCTGATTTTTTTCTTCATACATATTTCTAAAAATGTATCAGTGAATCACATATTACTAAAAGAAAATGTATATTGTGGACAGCAGGGCTCTTTTTGTAGAAAAAGCCCAGCAGGAACTCATTAGCATATAAGGCCACACCCCATGTTACCAGAAGTGTGGTCATCCAGCCATGCCCACCTTTTACTTCTTATTCTGTTTACCTTGTTTGTTGCCAAAATGGTTTTGACAAAATCAATAAAAACATTATTTTCTGTTCCATCTATACCAGGGGTGAGCAAACTTGCTCAGCGTAAGAGCCACCTAGAACAGGGCCAAACTTGCTTAACATAAGAGCTGCATAGAATAAACATCAGATGTTTGAGAGCCACAAGACATGAACAAATATTACCTGCTTTTATTGGAAAATAAGCAAATTTGCTTTTTATTAACATTAAATGAGACTGCCAAAAATAATAACAAAAGGAGTAAAAGCAGATATTGATAATGATATTAATTTGTCCAATGATATTTGTTTGCTAATGATATTTAGCTTCCCCAGCCACACTTCTGGGAGCCACATAATATATGTGAAAGAGCCGCATGCGGCTCCCGAGCCAGTTTGTCCACCCCTGATCTATACAAAATCTTGCCTGAACCAATATCTTATGTCCAACAATTATTCCCACACTGGATTGGAATCAATTCCTAAAGGTTAGGTTCTCATGGAAATCAGCTTGCCTTCCTGCAGAACTAGTATCCTGAATATGAATTTTTAGGGTTGCCAACCTTCAGGTGGGGTCTGGAGATCTCCTGGAATTACAACTGAGCTCCAAACTACAGAAATCAGGTCAATGGCTGCTTTGGAAAGTGGTGTCCATGGCATTATGCCTTGCTTAGGTCCCTCCTTCCCCCAAACCCCACCCTCCTCAGGCCCCACTCCCAAATCTCCAAGGATTTCCTCAACCTGGAGTTGGCAACCCTACTTCACTGGCAGAACAACCCTAGGTTCGTGGATGCACTGGACGGGAGTAGTTTGTGGACTATTTTATTCCAGGTACAAAATTTTATTCATGGTATAAGATTTCATGTGCCTCCCACACATTGCATGTACACAAAAGCTTATACCTTGGATGAAACTTTGCACTCCGACTTTGTTCTGCTGCTTCAGACTAACACGGCTACCCACCAGACTAACACAGCTACCCACACTATAATATTTTTTACAAGCAATTATGGAGTGGTTACCATGCAGAGTCTGTCTCACAGGTAAAATGATCCAGTGAACTGGTGGTCTTTACCACATCAAAGTATCACTGCTATCACAAGATCACCAATCATTGGAAGTCAACTCCTCAGAAGCAGAAATCTCTCTTATTAGGAGATTTAAGAACATCAACTTTGCTGGCCCATTAAAGGCAGATGTCAGCCCAGTGGCAGGAGAAGAGAGACAATCATCTTCATCAGAAACTCTGCCCACTTTTTAAATTTCACAAAACAGGCAATCTCCAAAGTGCTGCTGACCATGTTCATTTTTAGTTATAACTCTGTTTCTCTGCAAATGTCCCCCAAAGTCCCCCATGCAACAGTCAAGTGTTCTGCCAACAAACACAATGAAGCTACTTTCAGATGTTTTCTCTTGCATGGCAATTAGCACAAAGCGACTTTAATATAGACTATATTTGCAAGCCATTCCCAACAAGACACAACAATGAAGTAGTTACACTCAGGCTTCAAACTTACTTTTCTTAAACAGGAGATGCCATCAGAAAACTAAAGAGATTCTCAAAAATTAAAGATATCATCAAATAGAGAGGGGGGGAGAGAGAGAGAGAGAGAGAGAGAGAGAGAGAGAGAGAGAGAGAGAGAGAGAAAGAAAGAAAGAAAGAAAGAAAGAAAGAAAGAAAGAAAGAAAGAAAGAAAGAAAGAAAGAAAGAAAGAAAGAAAGAAAGGGAGGGAGGGAGGGAGGGAGGGAGGGAGGGAGGGGGGGAGAAAGAGAAAGAGAGAGGGATAAGAGATGGGGGGAGGCACTTATTGGGTACAGGGAGAGCGTAAGCGCAGTGACGTGACGGGGCAGTGGCAAGCCAGATGCAGAGAGCCACAGCTCTGGCAAGCTCCCTTTGAGTGCACAGAGCTAGGAGGCCAAGCCTCGTGCTTGATCTCCGCATGGAGTTCTGGAGCGTGGGGCACCTTCCCGCCGGCTCTTTGCACTTAAAGGGAAAGCTCCCTTTGTGTGCAAACAGCCCGGAGGCCAGACCTCACACTCAATCTCTGCGCAGAGATCTGGAGTGCAGGGCCCTTTCCCGCCGGTGGGGAGGGGAGGGGAGGGGCAGGCTTGGATGCCAGCCAAAACGCCATTCCAGTGCATTCCAGCCCAAAAAGAGCCCTGGTGGTCAGCTTCCTGCACAAGATGGAGGTTAAACGGTATGTGGCTCCTGTCTAACAAAATCCAAGCAATCAAACTAGTTGAAGTTGTGCATCCAGAGCACTTTAAAAAAAAACTAACATGCCCATAATCTGCAGTTTGGTAGAGAAGGAAGAGACTCAGGCTGCAGTCACACTACAGGCTTGGTGTGATCTGGCTGTGCCTCTAATTACACCACTTTATCATGTAATGGGAAGTTTTAGTTAGACTTCCCACCCTGAACCAGCTTCACTGCGTGCTCACCCCATGGTTGATCACTCAGATTGTTGCGGCATCCTTTGGGGGGGGGGTCTCTCACCCAAGCACATAAGCGTGTATCCAAAATTCCAGCTCCTTTTTGACAGCTCCTCAATCCCTCTACCAAGTACTCAGGCCCCTCTCAGCCTGCTTCCCTTTGCCTCTCTTCCTTGGAATTCATTAAGGGGTGTGTGAAGTGCAGATTTACATTCAAGTAGTCCCACTGACTTCAGTACATTTACCCTTGTGTCAATCATGGGATGCTCTCAAATAGCAACTCTGATGCAGAAACAGGAGTGAGGAATTTTTTTGGGGGGGGGGGTTGTCACTCAAAAACAACTCCCCTGGAGATTCCCAATCCAGAATGACTACTTGGCTTTGGTGACTGACAATGCCAGGGGTAATTATGCGCACACAGCTGCCTGATCCAAAAAAAAAAAAGGAGAGGGAAATGGAAGGGAAGGCCCAGACTTTCCAAATAGCTTCACTTTACAACAGGGAAGTTCAGACAGCCGGAAATGCTGGATGAAAGCGCTGGAATCCCTAAAGACTGGCCTTTCCCCGATGTCCATTAACTCTGCTTCAAAGATGGGGCAGAACGGGGTGCTGATGACTGGGGCACAGAGGGCAGATGTCACAAGGGTACCACAGCAATATCAGATCAAACTGCTTGTGTGACCACAGCCTCAGTCTAGCCCTGTCACTCTGCCTCCCTCTCCCAAACAATGATGAGTAGGATTTTAGCTTTATAAAAAGAGATTTGAGAACACAGATTCAGCTAGATTAGAGAGGGGAATCATGTAAACACATACTGTTTATGTGATTCTTTATCCAACTAGGAATAAAAAGGAACTCTGTAATATGACAAATCTTTGTAGATGGCTAACACAGAGAAGAGGCATGGGAACTAACCTGCTCCACTCCTATGTAAGTTTGCTCAAATGTAGGCACAATGCCAGTAACAATAGCCTGAATGTGTGCAAGGTGCTGTGACTACACTCAGCAAATTCCAGTGTTTGCTCTCATCCCTCTCCGCAGTGTGCCTTGATATAGCATGATATCCATTCTTCAGGAGAATCACATAAAGGAATGACAAAATGGCCACTAAATGGCTAAATTAGCTTGGGCTAAAATAAAATACTCTTTTTATGAGTGCAGAATTTAGAATATATGCTGGGGACAGAATGTTTGTAGACAATGTGAGAAGTAGGTAGTTGAGTGATGCTGAGAGGCTCAAGGGAAATATCTGAGCCAGCTTCCAGTGAGCTATCACTTTCTATTGAGCACTACACATCAAAATATCTGTTCCATTGTCTCCTGACTGGCAGAGGACTAAACTGTCTTCGAGGCAAATTCTAACTCAATCCCTCTGCACATGTTTATAACTAAGTACAATTAACATGCATGGTGTGGGGACAGCATTGGGCTCTGCCCTAATAATGTACTTCAATGGGAAATATGCATCAAACCTACTTATGTACATTTGTATGAATATTGTGGTCTCTCCATGAAAGGGAGGCTCCAAACCACCAAATAAAGGAGACCTGTGAACTGGACCACAACAGAGTCTGCTCACCCAATGGCTTCCCATGTCCTAGGCATGCTAGCTAGAGTGTGTGACCTGACTGCCCCGGGTTTCCCCTGAGCCACTTACCAGCTGGATATCTCTGGGTTCACTTGCCCACTAATGCAGTGGGAGAAAGAGGGGGAGAACTGCAAGAAAATCTAGAAGCTATACCACTTCTGGGTAGTGCTTTAGGAATTCTCAAAATGTCTATGGTAAAGATTGTTGTTTCTGGGTTCTGATGCAATTCCTTCATCCCACTTTCCAGCCACATCACTGGGCAAGTGAGCCTCAAGCAGGCCAGCCGGCCAGCCAATCAGCTGGCCAGGGCATACCCTGAGCCACTGGCCAGAGTGATGGAGCTGGGATCACTGAAGCCCCCCCCCCGATGCTATTGCCTAGGGCTGCTTAGTGGGTGGACCATTCCTGCTACTACCACAATCCCTCCCATATCTATTGTATCTAGATAAAATTGTGTGCAAAAGCTGTTTTTAGTAATGTTCCACTAAAACCTATATTTCCTTTATTTGTTTAATGGTTGTGAAACAAAAAATACGTAAGTTTTGTTCATGCTCATCTTTCTAAACCACACACATACACACAAAGACCCACACAAGCCTGTTCTTCAGTAATTAAATAGTGGTTGCTATCTGGAACAGTGATTGTGGGGTTTTTTATTACTTAAGAGCATGAATAAAAATAATGACTAAAAATCTTCACTGAGGGATCTTCCAAAAGGGTAACTACTTTTTCATAAAGGTTCCACTCTCCTGACCATGACAAATGAATCCTTCCAAATTAGTTTTTTCGTAGACTTTTCTTCACTATCAGTTCAACTCTTGAAGTCAATTCAGACTTTTAAAAAACTCTGATAATGTCTGGGTTTCTCTTTTGCCCCAACTAATGAATGAGATTAAGAAGATCCACAAAGATGAGGTTCAGGTTTAGTTTTGTGCATTTGTAGGAAGAACAGAAAAAAACAACCATGTTTGAGAACATCATTGGATCTACTCAAGTAATACAAAAAAAGGAAAAACATTTATAGCCATGTAATTTCATAAAAACATACAAGCTGGCTTATGCTGGGAAATAGGAATGTTACTACATTTCATGAGCATATTACTTGGATTTGCAAATCCCAGTTTCTGATACAGTTATTCCTTGCTTAGGGTGAAATTGTGCCCCTGACCATATTAACAAAATTCAATAAAATTATTACCATTTAATTTGACACCTGTTTTTCATCAATTGGCAGTAAAAATTCTTGCAGAGCAAACTAATTTGGGTGGCATGGCAGCCTTCTACCATCTACGGCTGATCAGGCAGTTGGTTTCCTTCCTCGAACGCGATGATCTAGCTACAGTGATCCATGCTATGGTCACCTCGAGAGTTGACCACTGTAACGCTCTCTACATGGGGCTGCCCTTGTCTCAGATCCGGAAGCTGCAGCTGGTGCAGAATGCTGTGGCCAGGCTGTTGATGGGCCTCTCCATGCAGGACCACATCCGGCCTGTGTTGCAGTCGCTGCACTGGCTGCATATAGCATACCGGATCCGGTTCAAGGTGCTGGTGCTGACCTTTAAAGCCCTATATGGTCAGGGGCCTGCCTACTTGAGGGACTGCCTTTCCCCATATGTGCCCCAGAGGGCACTGAGTTCAAGCACACAACATCGCCTGACTCTCCCTGGTCCGAAAGACATTCGACTGGCCTGCACTAGGGCCAGGGCTTTCTCAGTGGCAGCCCCATACTGGTGGAATCAGCTCCCGGATGACATCAGAGCCCTGCGGGACTTATTACAGTTCCGCAGGGCCTGTAAGACAGAGCTCTTCCACCAGGCTTTCAATTAGGAGCCACCACCGGGGGAATTGCAAGACAACATCGCCCTGGAACCACTGGCCAAACCCTTTGCCACCGCCTTTCACCATGAGAACTCTGACGCTGCCAGTATTCGCTGCTGCATATATTGTTTAATTATTGATGTTTGGTTTTATGTTTTAAATTTGTAAATCATTTTGATGGTATTTTATGGTTGGTAGCTGCCTTGAGCCAGCTTGCTGGAAAGGCGTGAAAAAAATGGGGAAAATAAATAAATAAATAAATGGGAACACCAGCAATGAAAATAAGCAAAATGAAATGGCTCAGAAACATACAAAATGGGGGGGGGGGGGGGGGGGGATTAAAAGGGCATATTTGTAAATCCCTACTGATAAATTACTTTGAAGTAAGCCTGACAACCTAATTTAATAAATAATAGATGTAAGAGATTGTCTCAAGGCTTTGGAATATAAAGCAACAAGAAGGGGGACCCATGATATTCGCGGGGGGGGGAGTATTCCCCACAGCTCCCGGCCTGGGGGGGGCCCTAGTCTCGCACCTGAATAAATACTGTAGTATATAATTTCTCAAATAAGACACACAGTGCAATTGGAAGTCAGTCTCTGGAAACCTTCGCTTCTAATTGTAACAGGGCGGGAAGCAGGGAACTCTGCAGATCGTAAAACACATAAGAACATAAGAGAAGCCAATGCTGGATCAGGCCAGTGGCCCATCCAGTCCAGCACTCTGTCACACAGTGGCCAAATTTACCAGGTGCCATTAGTAGGTCCACCAGTGGGGCCAGGAGTCTCCATTGAGTAACCGATCCCATTGAGGAGAAAAAAGCTCAGCTCTTCACCCCTACCTCTAGCTTATCACACCCGCAGAGAGGGATAGACAGAGAGCAAAAGCCTGCATGGGGAGCAGAGCAGCCCACCGAGGGCACGAGGCAGCTCTCGCTGTCTCTCTCCTCTCCACGTACATCTATTCCTCCCCCCTTCCCGCGAAAGAGGCTTTTTGACAGAAGGAGCAGAGGCCTAAAGGGCTCATCTCCCCCCCTTCTCCCCCCCAGTGGGGGGAGAGCCATATAATATGCAGACAGACCGTGGGGGGGCTGCAAGGAAGAGGTGACACAAAACTCAGGAGCAGAAGCGACTCCATGGAAGCGCTGTACCCAGCGGAAAGACACAAAGACGTATCTGGCACCTAGGAAAAACCAAAGCCAGCTTAAAGCTGGACAGAAGACTAAAAGACCCCAGGGACATTTTTGCATAGGTGCAAGGAAAAGAAGTGTGCCTTTGCAAAGCGTGTGGGCTCCAACGGACTGAGCGCGCAGAGTTTGGGAATGGAGCCTTCAGTTACGCAAAGGGGCCACACTGAGACCCTTACTTGGGAGTAATCCTCACTTGCTCAAGTGGGCCTTACTTCTGAGTAAACACAGTTGAACTTGAACTTAAGCTGGCATGCTGAAGCCACACCTTCGAAAGAGAAAGGCCAGAACGAGGCCATTCAAGGGTTAGAAGGACACTGGAGGAAGAAGCCAAGGGCTCACCTCTGAAGCTGCAGGTGCATCCGAATGGAGCCACTTCCTCCTCTTCGCCGGTCGGGGGAGTTTTGCAAGCAGAGTCGAGTCCTCTCCTCGGGTGGGGCAGTCCCCACCGGGAATGCCAAGCCGCAGCTTAGGGGCCGAGTACTGTACATGCCACAGGGGCAGAGCCAGAGCTGCCAGGCTGCCTCAGAGTTTCCAGAGCATTCTCTGCGCATGCGCAGGGAACGCTCTTTAACTTTTGGGGGGATTTAAATCCCCCCAAAAGTTTTTAAAAGGTTTAAGATTTTTCTGCACATCTGGGGAGCCCCCCAAGTGTGCAGAACAATCTCCCACCCCCCAGGTGGCCCCCGCACAGATTTAGAGGGCACCTTCGCTATTAGTATATAGACAAGCCGGAGGACAAGCCGGAGGACCCGCGATACTCATGGGGGGGGGTAGGTGAGCCTCTTTCCCCTCCTCTGGCCCCGCGTGCCGAGCCTCTACCCAGTCCCCCCTCCAGGCAGCTTTCCCCCGCCTTCAAAACGGCAGCGGCGGCAGGGAGACAGCCGCCCGCCGAGGCTCCCCCCCCATAAGGCAGTGGCGGCAGGGAGACCGCTGCCTGCCGAGGCTTCCCCCGCCTTCAAAATGGCGGCAGCGGCGGTAGGGACACCCACCGTCCACTGAGGCTTCCCCTATCCCTCCCTGCTTTCAAAACGGCGGTGGGGGCATAGAGACCTGCCACCCACCAAGGCTCTTCCCTCCCTCCCCCCCCGCAAACGGCAGCGGCGAGTCCTCGTCACGCCGCTTCCCACCCCTTCCCATACAGCGGACACAGTGTTTTCTGTGCACGCGCAGAGAACGCTTTAACTTTTCGGGGGATTTAAAGATCCCCCGAAAAGTTTTTTAAACATTTAGGATTTTTCTGCACATGGGGGGAGTGTCCCCCGTGTGTAGAAACCCCACCCCCCAAGTGCCCCCCCCCACGGATTTAGGTATCCGCACGGGGGAGGGTACTTGGGAATTAGATATATAGATATCCATTAAGAGCCAATTAGGATGATGAGTCACTTTCCAAAAGGAATAGCAGGTTGTTTCTACAATAATACTGGTTACACAACCATTCAGCAACACAATATTTAACCTTCCCTGCACTGTTGAGAGTTGCCCCCCCCCCCCAACTAAGACACTTTCCACAAAGCAGCACTGATGTGTGGCCTCTTCTTTGCTGATGCATCACCTGTGGCCACAGAGAATCCACACAGACAGTTGTAATCCACTGTTCCCCATTTCTGTTTCCACTCCTCTTACACACAATCTCAAACTGATGCTGCTTTTCGCCTTTAAAACTTTAAAAAATGCATACATACTCCACCTCTTCTCTGCCACACCCCTCCCTCACCACACTCTCCTAATGAAGGACTCACTTGGCTGGTTGGGGGCCACTGTGCAACTCCCCAGTGATGACCAGCTCATTACCTAGCCCATGCCCAACGTGGTGAAGGCGACCACTTTGTAGCTAGCCCTCTCTGAAAAAATTCTTTCTCTTTGGATTTGATCATGTGTATGATTACTTAGAAGTAAATTCCACTGAATGCAATGAGCTTAATCTGAAGCAAGCCTCCATATACATTCCCTTGAGTTGAATGCTGGCACACACTCTTCTATTCGGCACACTATAATTGGACAGGGGTCTCAGATCTCTTGCTCTCTCTTTTGGAGTGGCCACTGTGCTATGCAGGACTTTGTGCATTGGAAAAGTAGGGAACTGCTGGACATGCAAAGGAGAGGAGGGCGACAGCTTTTGCTTCTGGGAAGCTTTTTATACTGACTAGCAGGCTTGGAGTATCAGGTACCAGAAGCCAGGCCAAGCAGAGTTGTTCAGTCCCAAGGTCAGGGTTCCAGAAGTCAGGCAAGGCAAAGTCATTCACTCCAAAGATCAAAGTTTCAGAAAGTCAGACAAGGCAGAGATGGTGGTTGAGCATCTATCGTACACATTGCATCCATGACTAACAGCCTCCCTTGGCTGGTTTTTACAGCCATGTGCTTAAGGGTCAATGCTGCTCAGGAATAATCCTGCAATCCCTCATCCTGGTTATCAGCAAGCAGCTGGCATCAGGCCAAAAGGCATGCACTTTGCTGTCTCTACTGTAGCTCTGTTCTTAACCTCTGTCTGTGGTACTCTAAGCATGTGGGTGATACTGGAGGGCTGGAAATGACCAACTGAATTTCACCTGTTGAATCAGGGCTGGAGACTGTTGGTGGCTCTGCACCAGCTGCTGACTTTGAATCCTGACAAGCCTGCAGCTCAACTTCATGCTTGCTGGCTACTGCTGACTCAGAGATGGCGACATGGGGCCCCTCTCCTGAGGAGTTCTCAGAATTGCTGAGCCCTGGCTGACTCATGATACTTTTGCTTTTAGTGACTAGCCTGCATAGCGACATTCATGGGTGGGGGCTGTTCCTCACTTTGGGCTAAGTTCCTTTGCCCTCGCCCCAAGGAGTCCCACTCAGGCAACAGTTGGAGCTACCGTCATCCATCCGCTGGTGGGGTATCAACCAGCCTCCCCCCTCTGTTGGAAAAGCTCCTTCCTCTTTGCTTGGGCAAGCCTTAATGGGAGTCTCCTGGGCAGAGGACCAGACCCACACATTCTTCTGGCTCTTCCTTCTCTTTGGGAAAACTGGAGTTTTCTGCACCTCTGTCCTTATTGCTCTGGCAAACAGCCTGCTTCTGTTGTCAGCTCCCTTTATGCTGGTGTTTACTCAGGAGCCCTCAGGCTTCTGCTCTACTGGAGTCATACACCAAATGACAATCAAACCCCCCTCCAGAAAAGAGAAAATGTATTAATGAAAATGTGATGTCATTTTTTGTTAATAATATGCAAACATAGGTACAACGGATATTTTCAGTTCTTAATATATTTTTCTTGATATTTTTGTCCAATGTAAACAGTTTTCCCCTATTCTCAGCTTTGTAAAGATAATTAAGTATTTTGCTGGATTAGACCAAAGTTCTTTCTAAGCTTTTATCTCCAACAGTGGCCAGCCAGATGTTCCTGAAAAGCCTGAAGCAGGACATGATGTGCATTTTTTCCCCTCTGGCTCCAATAATCAGAGGTATAATCAGGGGTCATTTCAAGCAGGAGCTCAGGGGACCTCAGCTCTGGGAGTTGGTGCCAGTCCCCCCCCCCCCCATGGGGGAATGCCTGCTTGTGTCATGGCTGCAGCAAAATGACCCTATCCCCTGGAAAGGTCCTTGTTCCTCTGACTACCACCTCCTCCACCACCACTGAAGCTATCCTCTCAGCATAGGCGTAAACTATGGGGGGGCTCAAGGGCTCAGGCCACCCCCCAAATTTTCCGGGGGGACTGAGCCCCCCCCCCCCCCGGCGAAATGGAGCGCCTGCCACCACCTCTCCCTCCACCTCCCCGGGCCCTTCCTAGGCCCGCTGGCTGGCCAGCTGTCCCCTGCCACCAGAGCCTCTTTCTCCCCCCCCTGCCTGGCTCCCCTGTACCCACTCCTCCCTCCCTTCCTCTCCCTCCCGGGAGGGAGGGCATTCACCCGGAGCCCCAGGAGGGAGAGGGAAGGAGGGAAGAGTGGCCGATGGGGGGGAGAGGTGGCAGCGGCATTGTTTCAGAGCGCACACGAGCCCCCCCCCCCCCCGGATTTCAAAACCTGACGCCCCTGCCTCTCAGAATAGTGGTATTTCTGAGGCTTGGATTAGTAGCTGTCTCCCCCCTTCTCTCTCTTTCTCTCTTGCTTTCTGACATACTTCTGGTGATGTCAGGTGGTGTAGCATATGCAAATAAGTTATGCTAATGAGTTGTGCTAATGAGCTCCTGCACCTCTTTTTCTACGAACTGACCCTTGGGTCTAATGCACCTATAGCTAAAATGGCAAATAGCTCTTT
Organism: Lepidodactylus listeri; assembly: GCA_029233225.1. Lineage (NCBI taxonomy): Eukaryota > Metazoa > Chordata > Lepidosauria > Squamata > Gekkonidae > Lepidodactylus > Lepidodactylus listeri. The sequence continues at coordinate 105,989,248 of JARCFY010000001.1, read as the reverse complement.
TTTTTTGTATTTTTGCATTTGTGTGTGTGTGTGCCCGTGCCTAGAAACCAAAAAGGAAAAACAGGGAAAATATTTATTTAAACAAGGTACACAGAGTACATAGTAGATGCTATGTGATGTTCTAAGAGGGAAGCCATTCCCTAGGTTCCAGTCCCTATAACCTTAACCTGCTCCCTTCCTCTGCCATCAGGGCCCCCCTTTTACCATCAAGCAGCAGTGGCAGCTATGTACTTCATTCAATCCCTGCACATTCCCCCCACACTAGAGTTGCCAGGTCCTCCCTGACTACCAGCAGGGGATGGAGAGGTAGGGTTGCCAGATGCAGGCTGAGAAACTCCTGAAGATTTCAGAATTGAGCCAGGGGAGACAGGGATTTCAGTGGGGTACAACACCATAGAGTCCACTCTCCAAAGCATCAATTTTCTCCAGGGAAACTAATCTCTGTAGCCTGGAAATGAGCTGTAATTCAGGGGGGTCCCCAGGTCCCACCAGGAGACTGGCATTCCTAACACTTACACAGCATTGCATCTTCCAAAGGTGGGTGAACTGCTGGCTTTTCTAATGGTGTTGTGTGACATAATCTGCTGTTCTATTTTCAATCCAACATAAACCTTAATATCCCAAGTCTTTATTCTTCTAGGCTTACCTTAGTGCTCTCCAGGGCTTTTTTTCTGGAAAAAGAGAACTCTCAAGAGGGAAATGGAGTTTTCAATCTGTACACTGAAAACTCATGAACTTCTAAACATTTTAAAAAGAATTTTGTCAAAGAGGTTCCAGAACTCTGTTCCGGCAAGTTCCCCCAGGGAAAAAAGCCCTGGTGCTGTTTCTGCTGCACCTACAGTCAGCAACTGAATGACATAGGCAAGAGTAACTGAGAATAAAAGCAGGCCTGTTGCAGCTCGGCTGGGCATATTTATCAAGATCAGCCCCACTCTCTTTGTCAGACGTGCCCCAGAGAAATCACTGTCCCTGCTTTTAGCCTTTTGAGGCTTCCATATGTAACACATAGGTACCCAAACACACATGCTTCAAAGTTATCATTTGTAGGCAAATTTTCAGTGTACTGTTCCACAATAATATATGAGGATTTTCAATTAGAACCTCATTACTGTTTGTAATGAATGTAGGTTTTATGATTACTTTCTATTGTATATTTCTCATAATTGTATTTTTATTAGCAACTTTGGATCCCCCATGTAAAAAGAGAAAATTTGGACATCAAATTAATCAATCAGCCAACATAAATATAATTTTTGGCAGAAAAGTACCCTAGCAATTAGATAGATTTCTATAGGGGGTTTTTTGTAGAAAAAGCCCAGCAGGAACTCATTAACATAACAAGCCACACCCAACAGCAGAAAGTCATTAGCATGTCAGGCCACACCACTGATAGCACAGCTTATTAGCATATTAGGCCACACGCCCATGTTACCAGAAGAGTGGTCATCCAGCCACACCCACCTTTTGCTTCTTATTCTGTTTACCTTGTTTGTTGTCAAAACCCAGGGCTTTTTTGTAGCAGGAATTAATTTGCATGTTAGGCCACATACCCCTAATGTAGCCAATCCTAATGAGTTTCTGCTGTTGGGTGTGGCCTATTATGCTAATGAGTTCCTGCTGGGTGTGGCCAACTCAGGAGCCAGCCAGAACTCCATTCCTTTGCATTCCTGCCCCAAAATAGCCCTGGATTTCTAGATCAAAAAAGGGCCAATCCTGGAGTAGGGCTCATTTCATTTAAGACATTAACCATGCACTGTTTCTGTTTTAACAAAAATTGTGCAGAACTATCCTAATCTTTGGTACTCTGAAATGTCCTACTGTGTTCAAAGGGATTTTACAATGCAAACTCGGCTTGTCATGTCTCTCTCTATAGTGTTCCTGGCAAACCTTCACTGTACAAACCTTCACTGTGCTCACTGCCACCTGAATGCTGGTGGAAGGAGGGGGGGCACACCAACTGGCAGTGCACTGATGTCATTTCTGGTAAAACCAAGAAGTGACTTCACTGACACTCTAGGACAGGGGTGTTAAACATATAGTCTGCAGGCCAGATCCAGCCCCTGCAAGACTCCAATCTGGCCTGAGAGCAACTGGCTGTGTGCTGCTTCCTGCTTCCTGTTTCTAACATCGCAGCTCCTTTCCTTCAGTCTCTCCTATTTCCTGCTTCAGAGGAGAGAAAGAAAACCTTCCCTTGATTGGCTGAGGGGTCCTCCCCCCCTCCTCTGGGATGGAGAGGGAGAGAAAGTGACAGAGAAGGGGGGCGAAATGGTGTCTTGTGGGACTTTTAAGAAGACCAGCAACGTTTTATTCCAGGTATAAGCTTTTGTGTGCAAGCATGCTTTTTCTTCTTCAGAGACAGCGAGGGAGGGAAAGAGCCACAGGCAGCATGCTAGAAAGAAAGAGAGACACACACACATACAGAGTCTCCTGTGTTTAAGACCAAAAAGGTTTTATTCCTGGTATGAGAGAGAGAGAGACAGAGTTCTGTGTTTAAGGCCAAAAACATTTTATTCCAGGTATGTGTGTGTGAGAGAGAAAGAGTCCTGTGTTTAAGACCAAAAACATTTTATTCCTGGTATGAGAGAAAGAGAGTGAGTGAGTCTCCTGTGTTTAAGACCAAAAACCATTTCAGGTATAAGCTTTTGTGGGCAAGCACACTTCTTCAGAGAGAGAGAGAGGGAGGGGGAGGGCAAGACCCAGAGAGAGCATGCCAGAGAGAGGGGGGAGAGGGAGTCCCATGGCACTTGGAGAGATCCCCCTTTCCATTTCTTTTTTTAAAATAATTTTTATTGAATTTTTAATATACAACAAAACAAACATATAAACTACAAATTGAACTTGAGTACGTTAGATATACAGTGTGATCGTAGTTGAACATATCAAACATTCAAATACTGTGAAAACTTTTAAAAGAAAAAAGTAAATAGTCCAAGCAGTGAATTTGTTTTGACCTTCTGTCAGTAGAATTACTATTTTTTACATGCAATGTATGACATTGTACAATTTGTCAGGTATAGCTAAAACTGTTGAACCATTTTTGTTGAAAGCGTATTCTAAAAACAGACGCCATTTCTGTTGAAAATTACGTCTTGAGGCATTTTGAAATGCTGATACTTTGTCTGAAAGTTTGTCCATAGAGTAATATTGCCACAATTTGAAAAACCAGTGGGCCAATGTCAATTTTCTGCTCCCTTTCCAGTTGTTGGGGGGGGGGAACCTAACAGCACAGCTTGCATTCCTTATTAGTGAAAGGGAGCAAGAGTACAGCAGCACCTTAATGGCCCTGATCACACGCAGAATTAGCCACGTGATAGGCACAAATGTCATGTGGCTTTTAAGGGCACGATCACACCAGAACATCTGGCAAGCGTCCCACATCCGTCGGCAACCCATTTCTCTCCGCCAAAGAAGTGGCGTTAAAAGATACTAGGGAAAGTCCAGTATCAAACAGGTTTGCTATGGGCCACAGACGAACTTTCCCCGTATGATTGCTCCAGTGCACACTCATGGCATTGGGGATAGTCTGATCAGGCTATCCCAACGCCATGCTGTTTTTTTTTTACCCTTCTCAGTATGCGCATCATCGCATACTGCCACAGGAAGCCCTCAGGGCAGAGATGCAATTCATTGATTCCTCATTTAAGTGCATCGGGGGGAAAGGCAAACCCCCCCCCCCCCGACTCAACTGCAATTGCATCTGATCACGCAGTTATGGGCTGTGCCTGCAGCTTCACAGAACTGTGTGATCTCACAACTGCGAGTCAAGTTACTCAGGAGCAAATAGCCTCACTTCCCCCCCAGATTATTTCACTCGTGTGTCCGGGACCAATGACTAACAAAATTTGTGGCAGTGCATGAGCTTTCATGAATCACTGCTCACTTCTTCAGATACAGCTGGAATTTGAGTCCATTTGTCCTTATATCTTGGAGAGCAATTTCAGACACCAAATGACAATATCAGGCATTGGTATTGAGAGAAAAAACCTAGGTCTCAGTTCAGTCCAGGAGTTTGCATTGTCTTGAGCTTCATTATCAGTTGCAGTTCAGCAGTCCCTCTTTCTAATCTCCCTTTGAAATTCCTTTGTAAGAGAACTGCTAATCTTATGTCAGCAACTGAATGCCCTGGAAGGTTAAAATGTCCCTCCACTGGTTTTGAATGCTGTGATTTCTAACAGTAGTAGAAAGAGTCCAGTAGCACCTTTAAAGACTAACAAAATGGTGGTAGGGTATGTGCTTTTGTGAGTCACTGCTCACTTCTTCAGACTTATTTCCATTTATTCTTTGCATCCTCCTGGACTGAATCCTCCTGTACCAAATTGAGACCTTGGTTTCCTGTCTCATTACCAATGCTGATAATCTCCATGCCTCTGTATATCACACCAATGCTGATATCTCCACCCATCAGCATATTACACCTAATCCAGCTATGCCTGCTATTGCCATTTGCCATCTGAAATAATCTTTATAAAGTTTATATCTCTGGTACATTGCGTTACATTTTACGGCACACATGGCTCAGGCCAACAAAGTGACATTTATGTCAGATCCGGCCCACGTAACAAATGAATTTGACACCTCTGCTCTAGGATTTTCAAACACTCTATTGTTTTACCAGAGAGTTTTTGAAAATTCTAGAGCATCCAGTGATATGATGTCAGCACACTGGTGTGACCAGGCCCCGCCCCCTTTTTGCACTTAGATGCTGCCGGCTGCAGCCTGGCAAACCTATGCAATTACTTCAGTCCAAGCCCAGAAAATCACTTAATTTTGATTAAAGTAAATATGAATAGTATTTACTATGAATAGTATTTACTGCTACTTTCTAGTATAGGGTTGCCAAGTCCGGGTTGGAAAATACCTGGGGACTTTGGGGGTGGAGCCAGGAGAAGGTGGTGTTTGGGGAGGGGAGGGGCCTCAGCATGGTACAATGCCATAGAGTCTACCCTTCAAAGCAGCCATTTTCTCTGTCAGCTGGGGATCAGTTGTAAAATTGGGAGATCCCCAGGCCCCACCTGGAGGATGGGAACCCTACTCTAGTATGTATACTTATAAATCTAATACAAGTTTATTTGACAGCCTAATTCCTTGCATAGTTACCTGGGAATGAGGCCCACTGAGTTTAATGTGGCTCACTTTAATGCAATTATGTACTGGTTTGCCGCCAATGTCTTATTCATATTCTACTTTGTAGTATGCTAATTGACAACTGCTTTCTTTCATTCTCCCCCCCCCCAAAATGAGACAACAACCTCTGAAAAATTATGACATTTTGTTACCAGTTCCTATTATAACAAGCAAAGCTGTACAAAGTCGAAATCTTATCTACTAAATTAGCCTTGGGTCCCTGGAGAATCCTTTTCTTAGGCCTCAAGCTCATCTGTCTTTTTACACTTTGTGTTCATGCAGCTTTGCTGTTCCTCATTACTTTGACCCTGCTACCTGAATGTTGTTCCCCCTTCATTCTCAGATGATATTATCAGACACTATATGCAATTGTTCAGATTTCTTTCCACTATTTTCCTCAGTGGAAACAAATATTGTACAAATATCTATGATGTCTGTATACAGTTTGTATCACTTTATTTCTACTTCCACTCACAATTATTTGTTTATAGGATGCTAAAAATAATATCACTGCACTTCCCTGGATGATACTTAATGCACCTTTGAAATTTCAAATTATCATATATTTGTAGCCAATGAAATGATTTATTTTGCAACCAACATAATATAACTGCTCTTTCAGAAAATTAAGTTTATTTTTTTTAACCTACTGAAATCAGGAGCAATATTTCTATTGGTGGGGTCTATATTTTTGTGCCTTAACAAAACATGAGGAAGATTAAAAATATCTGAAAGGCAGCACACTGGCTTTCAAACCACTTCTTTTCCTCCTGCACTTGTCTTCTGACTGATATTTCTGTATTCTCAGTATATTCGCAGCTGAGTACTTGCTCCAGGGGCATCTATGTCAATATAAAGATAGCACATTCTAGAAGGAGAGAGGGGACATGCAAGAAATGTGTCTGCCTGATTAAAAACATTTATCAATCTCTAGTTTGGAATGATGTGCCTCAGGGAATGTATTAATAATTTAGCCATTATCGTATTTGTGCCTGTAAACCTTTTCTACCTGATAACATTGCATTTCTTTGTTGCAGGCTTGTGTTTATGAAGCACAGACACGTAAACATAAGGCAGCATACTTAATAACTGCTAACTTGATGAACAATATCTAGTCTTCCATCTTGGGAGATGATGGCAGGACCCTGGACACCCAAACAAGAGGCTGGCTGGATCATCAAAGGGCTTTGCCCAGGGGAAAGAGAAGCCAGAATACTCAACTTCTTGTAGAAGGTATTTAAGGAAGCAGGAGGACTTGGCTTTGACTAAGGTGGCCAAGGAAGAAATAAGCCCTTCCTAAATAATAACAGAGTTTGCAGTTGTACATATACACCTGACAAATTTTAAGACCAATCTCATAGCTTTGGTGCTAGGATACAGGGAAGCAATATGTTTTCTAGGAGTGCAAATTTGGGTCTACCCAAACCAAAAATATATCTGAGAAACACCTTATCAGTATTTTGGGTATATCTCAGCATTCCAAATGTATCCGGGATTTTTCAGGATAACTGGAAAAAATCTTGGATATATTTGAGAATTACCAGCAAACCCAGAGCAACAGCTGAGGGGCTGGAGTAGATTGTTCCTGCTGCTTAGCTGGTTTTTGGCTTTCTTCTGCAGTCCCTTTAAACAGGGGGTATTTAAAGGGACTGCAGAAGACAGCCCACAAAATAGCCAAGAGGGTCACTCTCCCTGCTGGCTCAGCTGGGGCTCTTTTGGGCTGTTCACCTCTCAGCTGTTCTTTGAGGCTCTGCCACTGCTTCCCCCCCATATTTTTGGTTTGGATCTATTGGACCCCCCAAAAAATGGGATTTCTGAAAAATCCTAGCTTTGAATAATTTACTGGAATCGGGATCTGGGTTTTTGGGGAATCATGAATTTTTTTCAGGTCCAATAGACCCGAACCAAAAAATACTGAGGGGAAAAAACTGCACACCCCTAGTGTGTACCTCTTACGTCAATATATCTAATTCTCAAAGTGGCCCCTTCTGTGGGTACTTAAACCGAGACACTGGGTCCATTAAGAGAAAAGACAGATCTTTCTACAAAGCTGAGATTAACCCCAAGTTTGCAAAAAAACCAACCCTGAAATCTAAAATAAATACATTAGGAGGTTAACCCTACCCAAATAACAGAAATAACTTGTGTATCTTAAAGAAATAAATCCCACACCCATAGTAAATAATGGAGCCATAGGAAATAATGGCCAAACAGCAAGACCAACTTCCTGTCCCTCTCTCCCTCCCTGCTCTTGCTGCCTCTTCAGTGGTGGGATGGGAGAAATTACTAGAATGATCCTGAATTTTTGAGACCTCTTGCCCTTCCCAAATCTGGATCCAAAACTAATCTGAAAATTTTTGATGTGCCCGCCCAGGCCAAATTAGGAAACATATCCTGTGGCATGCCCTTCAGACTTCCATTTGATAATAAGAGTATTACAGCACTGGCGGTGAAAGTCTCTCAGGGTAATCCTACGTTATTGCTACTCATAACACTGATAGTCTACCGAATGGGAAACCTGCTTGAGATATAATACTCACCTGTGGTATCTGTGATGTCACTTATATCTGGAGTGTAAAATTAGGACAATAATGGCAACAACACAGCTCTGCATCCAGATACCCAAGTGCCATCTATAGTAGGGCTCCTAGATTCCAAGTGGTTTCTGAAGATCTCCTGGAATTACAATTTAAGACTATAGGGTGGGCTGTACAGCATTATACCCCACTGAGATCCCCTTACTACCCATGTCCCACCTGGAGATTGGTGACCAGCTTCATTTCCATGTCCTTCTCCCATAATGAAGCAGGATAGTAGAGGAGTCCCATGCCAGGTTAGTCAAAACTGCAGGAAGTAGCTCAATCACTCTCTCTCTTATCTGAGTCTCTTCAGCTGACTACTAAGTAAAGAGAGACTCTGCTCTGGCATCACTCTCTGAATCAGCTGAATGGGTTCCACTCATAAAACACTGCTGGAGTGATGGCAACTCCTCCCAACTTCCCCACTGTTTAGTAGGAACAGCTTTCTGGGCTGCTGCTTCCTGGGGGCTGCTGATATTGCTGTAGAGAGTTTCTACCATGGTGAGCCACATACATCTATAATAGCAACCATGGAGAACTACACATCAAATGGACAATCTCCATAGCACTACCAAGAGAAAAACAGTAATATGGAATCTCTCCACATCTACCTAACACATTTTAGCTTGTCCTTCATGCAAGAAGCTCTGTGTGGGGACAGTATTTCAGTCTACTTCTGCATCAGATCTTTCATATATAATGACCCATTGCTTTAAATTCTCCTTGGAATAGGGCAAGACAGAAATGAAAATAAATTAGCATATGTCCAATAGTTTCCTCATTCAGTGTTAAAATTCAAGCATCATTATAAGCAGCTTTTTTATACTCAGTCTGAATAAAAATGTATGTCTTTGGATAGTTGTTATAGCACCATATATGTTTCCTAGTAAAATACAAGCTGACCTTTCAAGAAATTTGGCAGTCAGTTTTAAAATGAGACTAACATCAGTCCTGATTTACTAACCACTTACTCTGGTATAGCCTCAGTAATTTCAAAACGAGTAAATGAGTAATGCTGCAGTTTCTTAATGTAATATTTCCTCCTTAGAATATGCCATCAGATCACTTTAGTATTCATTATTTGAAATAAAGCCCCTCTGTTAACCTTTGGCTACTCTCAAACCTCCTCTTATAATCTTTTCATGCCATTAATAAAGCCTCAGTTAAAAAATGTTAAACATCTTTCAGCGAATTAGAAATATTTCAGCTTACTGCCATATCCACTAACAAGGCTACGGGACAGAAATAAGGCACATCAAATTTACCAACAAGGTGTTGCATTAAAGGGGGGCAATCTCAATGTATATTTATAATACAGTATTTATGTAAGAATTTGCTGAACATCTGAAACATCATGGAAGTAAATGTGTGTAATATACTACCTGTTTTGATGTGTCATGGGATGGGCACGAACTGGGAAAATGTGGTTCATTTTGGTTCATGGCATGCCCGGTTTGTGAGCCACACATGGTCACAAAATTTTAGGCACCAAACTACCCAGTTTGGTTTGTAAGACTCATGATGTGGTAGAACAGCCCCTCCCCCAGCATGATAAAGGCACCAAACTTGCAGGGGATCACCAAATGGCCCTCCTCTACCTGCACTCCAAGTCTAGTGAGGATTGGATTTACGGGGTCTGAGTTACAGATCCCCAAAGAAGGTGCCCCCAGGAAAGTGCTTTCTGGGGAAATGCCAAGTGCAGGTTTAGGAGGTTCAGGAGGGTATAGAATGGACTCTGTACAAACTCACAGGGGACCCCCACCCAATGCTCTGCTACATGCCCTCCAAGTTATGTAGAGATTGGACTCAGGAGTTCCGAGTTATGCCCCCTCCAAAGAAGATGCCACCAGGAAAGTGCTTCTGGGAAAAATGTCAGGCCCATGTTCAAAAGTGTATAGAATGGACCCCCTGCAAGCTACACACACCAAATGCATATGGAAACTCGCTCTGGCACCTGCTCCTCTATAATCTCTCCAAATTGGGGGCAGATTACATTTCTGGGGTCCAAGTTACAGATCCCCCAAGAAAAGGTCTTCCAGTGCTCACTCTGGAAAAGACAGCTGCAGTTACGGGAGTCTATGGAATAGCTCAGGAACAAGCCAGTGACACCAAATTCACAGGGAAACTTCACCTGGGCAGATCTCTCCCCAGCCAGACACTGGAAGCAAGCAACTACCCCGAGTCTCCAAAGGCAGGTTCTGAAGGACAGAAACGAAGACATCCCCAGAGTTTTGACTGGGGCTCCCCAAAGTAATCCCACTGCAACTTGGCAGGAACCCTAGCCACACAACATAAGCAAAAGAAACATGCCCACAACTCTCACAGCTACCCCAGCTGAAACACACATGTTCAGAGCACACCCATCAACCAGGGTATATTCTTCTGTGCAGCAAAGAAATAGAAACATATGTTGAGCTGGCAGGGCCACCCACAAGTCTTGAAAGGCAAGTTCTGAAGGACAGAAAGGCAGACATCCCCAGAGTTTTGACAGGGGCTCCCCAAAGTAACCCCATCAATTGGGGTGTATTCTTCTATGCAGCATAGTACAGGCTCCTGCCCATCCTGCCAGCTTGTTGGAGCCCAGCCCTAGAAGGGCACCACCAGGGTTCTTGGAGCCTCCTTCCACTGATCTGTTCCTGGGGCACTCCATAGAAGAAAAAGAGCTGCCCAGACACCAGCAGTTGCCAACACTCTTTGGAGAGGAGGACTCTGACAGCAGTAATTCAGAGGGCGAGGAGGAGCATCCTCCCCTTCCACATCCCAACTCCCAGTTTCTGTTCCCATCTCAAGTACAGTCTTCTTGTTCTCTCCCAGCCCAGCACCACCTTCTCCAATCCTGGGGGCCCATTTCCAGCCCACAATTTGCAAACATTTCCATATCCTCCCCAGTGACCCCCGTGTGGCAGAGTTCCAGGTTTGCCACACCCATGTTTGGAGGAGCACAAACCCCCAACACTTGCCCTCCTCCATCTTCCACAAGCACCTATAAAAGATGCACCCAACTAAGTTCCTGCCAGAGGAAAGAGTGGCAGCCAGAGGGAGGCCAAAGAGGCCCACTCCCTCTTAGCAGGGAGAAACAAAGGGGGAGCAGGACACCCCTCCAAGAAAGGCTCCCCACACTTGGGATGCTGTGGATGGGACATCAAGGCAGGCCATCCTCCAAGAGGTTATTCCACAGGGATGCCAACAGTGCCATCAAAAAGTGCTGTGTGGAGGCTGGAGGAAACAGTCATTTGTCTCCTCAGCATGAGCAGAGAGACAGGGTGGCTCAGAGCCCTAACACCCAAATCCCACCAGGGGAAAGGTGTTCACAGTCAGGAGGGTGGGAGGGTATAAAATGTGCTTTCCATTGAACTATATTTAGACTGGCTCTTAGGGTAGCTTTCTCCTGCTCCTCTGCCTTGTTTTTATATAACTGTAAAGTGAACCTTTATAAACAAAAAAATTACATTATCTAACTATGAACAATAAAATTGTTGTATAGATAAAAAAGACAGACCAGCAATCAATCTGCATAACATGAGTTTCCTGTTCTATCCCCTGCTGTATTCCCTAAACACACAGTAAGAGCCCCTACTGAGGATCTGTGGTGATCCCTGGAAACTGGAATGTGGCAAAGGGGCTACAAGTGGAGGGAAGAATTGGCAAAAATCACAGACACACACCCCTGAGCCAGTGAAAGTGTTCACACAAGCAATCCTTTGGATGTAATAATAATCATATGGTTTGACAACACATTCCTATTTATGACTAAACTACCATTTTCCTCTAGTGGTATTTGCAAGAATCAGTTACAAAGTATAGTACCCAACCCATGCTTGTCACCTCTATGATATATTATCAGTAGATAGCAAGCATGAGATTGGAGACAAGTTTGTTTGTTTTCAGGCAAACTGAATCTGGTTTGGAAATGAGATCCCTGCTATACATACATCCTCCTTTTGACTCTGGTAAGCAGAGTCTGGTGTTTCTTGTATACTTTCAAAAAAAACCTTGCAAAATCTGATTGACTGGACATGGGGATGAAAGAAATGTGTTTATACACCATATGAAGTGATATCTCTCTCTGATCGATTTCTCTGGAAAACTATTGCTAATCGCCAGTCAGGGTAAACCACAGTGATAGCCTATAACCCCAGTGATTCCCTCTAAGTCAGTAATAGTGTTGGCATTTTGAGGCACACAATGACTTTTGTGTGCTGCCAACAAATACCATTTGTGTGCTACAGAGAGATTCAGCTGTGAGTTTCCTGGCTGGCTTAAATCACAGCTGAACACTGAGGTTTGGTGGATAAATACTTGCTCTAGGGAAGCAATAAAACAACAGATCCCAACTCCAATGGAAAACCCATTTGCTGTGATTTATACTGGTACTGCCCTGGATAAACACTAATCCCATCATGATAGCCTGTTATAAAGATCCTGTCATTTGTAGAAACCTATTTTCCTCCCTTCTGCTGGAGCCCACTGTGTTACCAAATGCTGAGAAATAAAACTCTAGAAGAGATTGTAAAAGTAAGAATCTGACAGCAGTATTGTTTTGTTGCAGTGGCTGCATTTTGTGTCCTTGTGAATTTCTTCCATTTTAAATGGAGGCGTCACAGCAGTGCTTTCCCAGCATTCAAGCTTTTCCTGCCCTTATCCTGGAAATAACTGTTGGTTCTGCAAACACCAGCAAAGGATCAGTGAATCAATCCACCATTGTCTGTACACCGTTCATGCACTCTGATGAAATGTGACTGCTGCAGCTGTATAAAATATGCAGCCTGACTTGTAACATTGCAGAGTTCAGAGTAAAGCTCTCCCTGAAGGTTCATACATTCAGGGCATTTTGTTGCATTTTTGGTTTGCAGCCTTGATGATCAGAGTTGCAGAAGAATATCTTCAGCCTACATTATTCATGCTGAAAAGTATTTCAGACTGAGGCAAAAGGGTGAAAAACAAGAATTAAAGTACAGTTCTGCATACATAACATTCATATGCCAGGTTCATATGTGTATGTGAGTTTTATATGCATTGTAGCTGTGTTTTTATTTTAAAGATTTTTATCCCATCATTCCAGGGGAACTTGTAATCATAATCATGTAAAAAACAAAGGACAATAGAAAGGCAGAAAAGTTACGGAAGAGACATGGCTAACACCCCCAAAACCTTTAAGAAAGGATCTGTTGAAACAATGTTGCCCTACAACTCTCTAAAAGAGTGGCAGAGACAATAGTCTAGGGTTGCCAATTTGGGCTTGGGAAATTCCTGGAGATTTGGGGGCAGTGCCTGAGAGAGCAGCATTTGAGAAAGAGAGGGAGCTCATCAGAGATATGATGCCATACAGTTGCCCTCTGCAGCTGACATTTTATCCAGGGAAACTGATCTCTGTCATCTGGAGTTCAGTGGTAACTCTGGGAGAACTCCAGGCCCCACCAGAATGTTGGCAACCCTAGGTGGCACCTTGCAAACTTCTTCCAGGCACCCATTCTGTGAAGCAAGTACAATCACACAGGAATTGGCTATGGAACTGTGCATCATCTGTCCAGAGGGCACAAGAAGCAGGAAATGTTTTAAGGAGTGTGACAGCTAACCTAGGGTGTTAAGGGAAAAAATTAAGGGTTGGGCTTCTTGTCTAGTTTTGTTACCTTCTTTGAGTACCTGTGCATTGAACATGACAGAAGAAACAGCAAAGCAGAGCTTTTTTAGCAGGACCCACTACTCTTGCAGCGATTAGTTTGACTGCTTGCTTCAGGGAGATCATCTAACATTGAATCCAAATTAATGTAACATGTGTGCAAAAATCTATAAAGGGGGGGGAGCAAGCAAGTAAAATGAAAATGGACATTTATGAAAGGAGAAAGCACAGAGTACACTAATGTAGTGCTAAATTACATTTTGCCTGAATTATTCTATGGCCTATGGTTAGGGGTTGCTGAGAGAGGACTAAACTAACTTGCTAAAGAGAAAGTGCATAAGGATTTGTTTAATTCCTTTTCTCCTCTTCTCTCAGCCAGCACTGTGGCCACCAAAATGACAATGCTGGACGCTGTAGGATTTGCATAGGCCACATGCCATGCATGGCCCCGGGGACTGCAATGAGCCTGTGAGAACAAGGCAAAATTGGCCTCTCCTTCCTCTTCCATCAGCACAGGGACTAGTGCCAGTCTGACAGAGCCAAACAAGATGAGATATTTGGCCATAAATCAGGTTGAGATTTCCCTGACCTAAATGTTTCCCTTGAGTAATGTTTGGCAGTGACACAACCAAAGTACTCAGTGCACCTTGCGTAGGTTTGTTAACTCTGGCTTAGAAAATTCCTGGAGATTTGGAGGCAGTGCCTGGGGAAAATGGAGTCCAGCAGGGAGAGTCTGCTCTCCATGGCTATCATTTCCTCCAGGGGATCTGATTTATGTTGTCTGAAGATCCATTGCTATTCTTGGAGTACTCTCAGCCCCAGCTGGAGGTTGAAAGCCTCCCCCACTTTTATCAGGGGAGACTTTACCATCTAGGCTGATCAGTACCACCACTCCACACACAGAAACTTCTGGTGCCTTAAAATGGGACAGCAATGTGGAGACTTTGCTGGGGGAGACTGTTAGTTAATAAAGGTAAAAGTTTCCTTTGCTCAAAAGCCAGTCGAATCCAACTCTAGGGTGTGGTGCTCATCTCCGTTTCCAAGCTGAAGCGCCAGCGCTGTCTGATGATGTTTCCGTGGTCATGTGGCTGGTATGACTAGATGCCGAGGCACACAGAACACTGTTACCTTCCCACCTAAGCAGTACCTATTTATCTACTTGCAATTTTTTTTGCTTTCAAACTGCTAGGAGCTGGGACCAGAGATGGGAGCTCATTCCGTCATGTGGCACTCGGGTCACGAACTGCTGAACTACTGATCTTAACCACTGAGCCACCACAGCCCCCTGTTAGTTAATAGTGAATAGTTAATATTTGTTGAATGGTAATAGAATTCCATATTTGTTAGCCCCCTTGGGTGTTCTTTTGACAGAAAGGCAGGATAAAAAATAAACTTGCAACCAGGCAAATAACTCCCCCCCCCCAACTGTTCTGGGCCAGGAAGATGACACAGAGGGGAAGGCAGAGATTCCTCCTCCTCCCCCTGTGCTGTGGTCCTGATCCAAACTGGTCCCAGTGGTCTTACAACATCATTGCTCTCAAGTAGCATTTGGCATAGAAAGAACCACAAGCATCCATACACCTGTGTTCCCTAGGATCTCCGCCAAGGCATGTCTTTTAAAAGAATGGTTACATGAATACGATTACGAACAAACATCCATCCCTCTATGTATTTTTGAAAGTTAAGTTAAAAATATAACAGTTCCCAAACTGGAGCTCTATATAAGGGGCAATGATATGAACTCCACAGCGCAAACCAGAAGAAATTGACTGAATTATTTTTGCACTACAAGGATACACTGCTACCACATCAATTGACATGCCTTTTCTCATAAAATAAAAGCAAAATTATGATTAACATTGTAATGCATACTTCTCCAATCATTTAATTGAAAAAGAATCATGCCATTTGAATTGGCTTGTAACTACACTGAGCATTAATCTAGAATGACATTCAATTGCATTATATTTCACCTTATTTAATATATTCACTTTGCTGAATTAAAGAGGGTCAGCTAAGTACTCAAGAAATGGAGGCAGAGAAAAGCAGTGCATAATGCAGTCTTCTTTCATTATATGAATGGGTCTGTGCAGCAATTCTATGTTGGGTGTGTGACCAAAATTATCCCATATGCTAATCTAAGAAATGTAGGTGAAGAAGAATTACCCCATATGCTAATCTAAGAAATGTAGGTGAAGAAGATGAAATCTTTTGTTATTTAAGCAATTTGCAACAGACATGTTGTGATTTGCATAGGTCAGGCCCTGTTCTTAGAAGCCTGACAATCCTTGGAGGACATCTCATGAATTAACACTGCAAAAATTCTGGCAAACCTGATTATAGCTTTGTAAAATTATCCGTTCAAATAACAGAGAGAAGATGAAGGCAGGGCTACTTCCCCTAGTTCCTCAAGCTTTTTGAGTCCATAATTTCAATAAGCTCTAATTAAATGGATGAATAATAACAAATTAGTTTGTGCTGCCTTCCATCAAAATAATATATTTTTTGCCAAACTGTAAATCAGCCATGTTCCATCTATAGTTTCTTCACTGTTTCCAAAGAGATCATTCAAAAATTATCTATGGACTCAATAATCAGGAACTTGTTCTCACAAATTTTCAAGACACATAACTTTTTACAGCATTTGGAAGATATTTTAGACTGTAACAGCCACTGGCAAACAGTTTTTCATGGATTAGAAAAAAATGACCCCCAAACCTTCAACAATATTAGCAAAGCCATTCTAGGGAGAATTCAAAGAACTGAGAAGGATGTAACTCTGCATGGATCGTCACTGCAAATATGTCAGTGGTCCCCAGCACTGGGTACCATGTCACCTGCCAATGTGTATTCTGTCCAGTTCCTCCCCCAAAGCAAAGAGCCAGTCCTACATCTTCAAAGAGAACCCATTTGGAAATGGCTGCTTCCATCACAGGAGGATGCTTGACTTAGAACCTCCCAACATTTTGTGACTGGTCTCTACCAATGTAGCAGCTCTTTTGGGTGATGTCCACAAAGTATACACAGGATCAGAATGATGTCATAGGAAATACCACTAGCTAGAATTGTGACCTTTTGGCTGCAATCACATGTGCCCCTAGATCCGACATAGGTGCGAATGCCTGACGGATCCAAAGGGAGCAATCAGACAGCAACATTTGGGAAGCATCCTGCAGGTATCGGCAACCCATGCTGCTCCGCCATGGAAGTAGAGTTAAAAGACACCAGGGAAAGTCCAGCTCTAATGGGTTTTGACAGGCCACAGATGGACTTCCCCCTGTCCGATCGTTCAAGCACACTCTCATGCTGTCGGAATGGTCTGATCCTGCCATCCCAACTCCATGCCATTTCTCCCTCCCCTTTACAGTATGTGTATCATTGCATATTCTATAGGGGGCCCTCAGTGCAGAGGTGCTATTCCTCGTTTATGCACAAGGGAAACAAAGGGCAAAAAACCCCAACAACTCACCTGGAGTTGCATCTGATCACACAGTGATGGGCTGAGCCCACAGCTTCAAAGGGATGTGTGATATTGCAACTGTGTGTCAATTTCCACCGGAGGAAATAGCCTCTTTTCCCCTCCACTTCAACTGGTGCGTGTGACCACAACCTAAGGCAACTTTCAGATCAAGAATTCTACTTTGTCACCAAAACAGATGCCACATTGTTTAACATAGCCTGAAGACAGAGATGGTGGAACTCTGGTTCAGCAGTATGGCACACCTGGGCACTGGTGTCCTGAATGAGGACACAGCCATGCAAAATTTCTACACCATTTCAGTTTGCAGTCCAGCATTTTGCTCATGGGAGTGCTAAGCAGTGAGAGAAGAGTATTTTTGCTTAGAACTTGGTCACTAAATTTGGTTTGTTACTTTTCCTAATGTCCCTGCCCATCCAAGCCATTCATTGCACCTATACCTTTTCTGCACTTCCTGATGGCATATTAATTTGCATTACGAAAAGCTTCAATGCATATGAAAAGTAACTACACTTTCACAGATATTTCAGTAGGCATAAATTATTAGACCTGCATTATCTAAGGCTTGTTCTCTCAAATCTGGCTTTCTTTTGTGTTAACATGGAATCTTTTAAATGAGAAAGAGGCTATAATCTTATATACACTAACTAGGGATGGGGTCCCATTGAACTCAGAAGGACATACTTTAATAAATGAGAAGAGGATCAGGCTTCAATTAGCACAACATATTTTGTGGGGGGAAACCCAATCAATGGAGCTAGAGAAGAGCTTAAGCAAGGAGAAGGCACACACGTTTGTGAAAATTGGAAGACAAAACTGATGTTGCACACACAGGGAACAGTGAGCACTATGCCATCAAGTTCTGCATTTATGTCACTAGAATGTTTCCCCAAAGTTCAAAACAAACACATTTAATTTCAAAAGAGGGAACTTTACAAGAATGAGGAGACTATTCAAAAGAAAACTGAAAAGGGAACTCAAAGTCAAATAACTAGCAATTTAAACCCAAATTAATTGAATTGCAGATAGAATACATACCTTGGGTTAGGAAAGTATTACTAGTTCTAAAAAGATGCCAGCATGGTTAACAACCCAAGTCAGGGAAGTGCTTCTTTAAAAGTGAAAAGTTTACCCATATGAGGTGAATAAAAAGGAGCACATGGTTCTGGAAAGACAAATGTAAGTTGTCAATAAGGCAAACTAAAAGAGAATTTGAGGAATAGATTACTAGAAACATTAGAAAAAAAATAAGAATTTCCTTATATTAGGTTCAGGAAGCAGGCCATCAGAGAAATGAGCCATTGGATGACAACAGAATAAAAGGGTTGTTTAACAAAGATGCAGAGATGGCAGAGAAACTGAATTAATTCTTTGCATGTTCTCACTGTGAAAAGTGTGGGGCATGTATCCATGCCGAATCTGCTGTTTTAGAGGAAGGGTATCTGAAGAACTAGAATACATTGAGGTGACAAGAGATAAAGTTTCAGGACTATAGGCTAGCTGTATGTAGGCTAAGTATAGGCACACATCCAAGGGATTTTCAGAAACTCCAATGTGAGCTTGTTGAACTACTAACTTTTGTGTGTGTGTATATGTGTGTGTATATGTGTGTGTGTGTGTGTGTGTGTGTGTATACACACACACACACACACACACACATATATTGTGCGTGTTTGTATATACATATAACGAAAATCAGCTTCTTAGCCAGAGGACTGGAAAGTGGCAAATGTCACACTAATTTTTAAAAGGGGCCGAAACATATCCAGGGAATTACAGACCATTTAGCTTAACATTTGTTCCATGTAAATTAGTAGAAAGTGTTATTAAATAGAGAATTATAAAGTATATTGGGGGGAAAAGCCTTGGGGAAATCCAGAAACATCCTATACTTGGACTTCCAGAAGACTGTTAATAAAGTACCTTACCTAAGACTCCTGAGTAGAATAAGAGGATGGGTCATTTCAAGGATTAAAAATTGATTAAAGAGCACAGAACAGGAATATATGGACAGTTCTCAGCAGAAAGAAGTAAACAATGGGGTCCCATAAGAGTCAGTACTAGAACTGGTGCTGTTTATTTTGGTCACAAATACTTTAGAATTTAAGAGTGAGCAGTATAATGGCCAGGTTTGCAGATGATAACAAATATTCAGGATGGTGAAAGTCAAAATTTCAAGAGGATCTCATCAAACTGGATGAGAGGGCAACAACATACAAAAAACCCCCTATGATGTAGGTAAGCCAAGATTATGTACACTGGTACAAGGCTGACAGTTTCTTAATTTGCTACAAAGAGCTAGGGTTGCCAAGTCTTACCAAATTAATAGCGGGGGAGTCCTGGGCACTCTCCGGGAGTCTCTGCACATGCGCCGCAATGACGTTGCCTGAAAGTGACGTCATCATGCTGGGAACATTGCTGGGTGACACTCTGGTAATCACCCTAAAACTCTATGGTACCATAGAGTTTTCAGGGTGATTGCTAGAGCGTTGCCTGGTGACATGCCCAGCATGATGATGTCACTTCCAGGTGATGTGATCGCACCGGGCACGTTTGCCTGATCTGGCCTCTTCGGGGGTGGGGTTCCCCCCACTGGTCGTATCCGGACCAGCAGATTGGGGACCCTTTAAGTGGGGGAATCCCCATCCTCCGGGGGGACTTGGCAGCCCTACAAAGAGCTGCAAAGGGTGGGGAGAAGATCTGGCAGGAAACTCATATCTGTTTTATTCCCAGGTCGATTTTTTTTTTTAAAAATGAAAAAGCCCAAGCGGGGGACAACTACTACATAGAGAATGAGGTAGGGAAAGTGTGTGTTTTGGAAGCCCTGTTACTGCTGCACTGTACTGGCAGCTACAGCAGCAACAGAAAAACTACACATGCCTGTCCCTGTGTGAAAAGCACTAAGGAGAACTTTCTTTTCTTGTTTTCTTATAGCTGGTACTTATTTACTGCATTTATATCCCAACTCCCCCTGCAATAGGGACCCAAAGCAGCTTCCACTGCTCTCCTCTCCTCCAATAGCACTGTAAGGTAGGTTAGGCCACCCAACAAGCTTCTGGAGCAGAATGGGATTTTGACCGAAGTTACTTATGTTATTTATGGAGGAATTTTGATGCATTGCCATTGATGTATCCATACACAGAACAATTCCCAATTATATAGCTTCCAGGATCCATTAAAGAGCATTTTCTGATATGAATATTTTGATTTTTTAACTTTACCTTACCCAGTTTTCTTTAGGGAGGGAAGGGTATAATCAGCCACTGAAGTGTAGGACAGACTTCACTTCAAAGTGAAAAATCTGCATCCTTTAATAAGCATGGTTCAGAAATATCTTTATTCTGCTCCATGGAGCAGGCCTATAATTTACAGCCAGATAAGGTTAGAAGAGCCTAGTACAAAATACAGCAGTTCTTCCTCTGTATTAGAATGCACCTTGGGCAACACAGCCTTAAATTCCTCCTAACGTAGGTATGTTTCTAGCTGATAAGTAAACAATTCCAATGAGAAATGAAATGTTCAAAGATAGCAACCACTGGGAAAGCATGGGTTTGCCTTCCTCTTTCACTCCACTCCGACACTACTGTGGTGTTGTTCATCTAGTTCCGTGTGCAAAAAAGGAGATGGGAAAAAAGCTTTTGTATACATTGTAGATCATTGGCTCAGAGATAGAAGGAAAAAGAGAAAAGAAATTGTTTTAAGGGAATAGCCAATGCCAGAATGCATAGGAAAGTGGGCAGAATAACTCTAGAAAAGGAATAGAGAGTTGAAAGAAAGCACACAGAAGGATGTTTTTAAAAGATCTAAGAGAACTGGGCATACCATGAATTTCTTCTTCACTGAATAACCTAGGCCAGTACTCCAGGGCAGTTGGTTTGTGCAGTAAAAGATGCACAAGCGCATTGAACCATTCTCTATAGAACAAAGTACCAGTGGAGTGGTTACTATGTAGAGTCTGTCCTACAGGTAAAATGATCCTGTGAACAGGTGGGCTTTACCACATCAAAGTATCATTACCATCACAAGACCACCAATCGACAGAAGTCAACTCCTCAGAAGCAGAAATCTCTCTTATTAGGAGGTATAAGAACATCAACTTTGCTGGCCCATTAAAGGCAGATGTCAACCCAGTGGCAGGAGAAGAGGGACAATCATCTTCTTCAGAAACTCTGCCCACTTTTTAAGTTTCACAAAACAAGCAATCTCCAAAGTGTTGTTGACCATGCTCATTTTTAGATACAACTCTGTTTCTCTGCAGATGTCCCCAAAATCCCCCAAGCAACAGTCAAGTGTTCTGCCAACACACACAACAATGAAGCTACTTTTTCAGATGTTTTCTCTTGCATGGCAGTTAGCACCAAATGACTTTAATACAGACTTTAGACACACATATATTTGCAAGCCATTCCCAACAAGAAACACCACCTCGGCTCGGTTTGCAAGTTCTAGTCATGTGTTTCCCCTCCCTTCACCAGTCTCCCCCCAAAACCATCAACCATACAATCCTAAATAGAGTTACACCCTTCTGCATCAGTGAGGGTGTGACTGTGTTTAGGTCTACAGTGTAAAACTGCAAGAATAAAACTTTTCTAGTTCAGTGCAATTTTGATTCTCAGGACCGAAGTCCTCCTATACATTATTCCAGAAACATTTTAATATTTTGTAAAGGCAGGTCAATAGCTGCCCAACATTCCCTCTAAATTGTGGAGTCTTGTGAGCAAAAATTGTAAGCAGGGAAGGGCAGTCAAGAAATCTAATGAAATAAATATTATCTGTTTGCTGTATGTATTATCTCCTCTAACTGCATTGTTTTATTCTTGCATAAATCATTTTCTTCATTGTTTAACATACCATGTCTAATACTTCATACTTTGTTTCAGATTTATGTAATCCTAATCCAATTACATTGCTTATTAGATGTTTCATCCTGTTGATTGCATTGATTTACACTCTGTAATCTACCCTGAGTCTCAGTGAGCAAGGTGGAATATACAGTAAATAAACATATTTCACCTTTGTAAGTTGCTGGCTGGTAAATATTAAATGTAACCAGCAGCAGATGGGAAGGTAATGGAGGATGGGGGAAGCTGTTGGAAATGTGTTCATTTATGCATAATCTTGCATGATATTCCACTGTGGTGATCACCACTTGTGAACAGGCTGTGAACAGAACCAGTGAGCGATCAAACACCTCTGGCTGCAAGACTGTTGCTTATTTGAATAGCTCCGATTACAGAACATAACACACTCAATGCATTTAGATTTAGATCAGTGGTGCTCACTCCACAGCTCACAGAGAACCACATTAACAAGTACCAACCAAAAGAGACCCATTTGCTTTCATCTTTGGCATCAGGCCTCTATCTCAGGGAGGTTAGCCATTCTTCCAGTGGTGATTCCCATGGTGGAACAGCCGCTTCCTAACCAAAAAGCTTTACTGAAAAAGAAAGAGAGAGAGAGAGAGAGAGAGAGAGAGAGAAAGAGAAAGAGAAAAAGAAAGAAAAAAAAGAAAGAAAGAAAGAAAGAAAGAAAGAAAGAAAGAAAGAAAGAAAGAAAGAAAGAAAGAAAGAAAGAAAGAAAGAAAGAAAGAAAGAAAGAAAGAGGAAGGAAGGGAGGGAGGGAGGGAGGGAGGGAAAAAATAAAAGAGAGAAAGGAAGGAAGAAAAGAGAAAGAGAAAGAGAAAAGGAAGGAAGGAAGGAAGGAAAAAGAGAAAGAGAAAGGGAGGGGAAGAAAGAAAGAAAAAGAAAGGGAGGGAGGGGGGAAAGAGAGAGAGAGAAAGGAAGGGAGGGAGAGGGAAAAAGAGAGAGAGAGAAACGAAAGGGGGAGGGGGGAAAGAAAGAAAAAGAAAGGGAGGGAAGGAGGGAATGCTCCCTTTGACTGCAAAGAGCCGGGAGACCAGGCCTCGCACTTGATCTCCACATGGAGATCTGGTGTGCGGGGCCCTTTCCTGCCGATGGGGAGGGGCAGGCTCGGACCCCAGCCAAAACGCCATTCCAGTGCGCTCCGGCCCTAAAAGAGCCCTGTCTAAAAACATCGTTAGAGCAATGACTCACAGAGCAGTAATAATTATCCTTGACTAGGCAATGATTTGCTACTACAAGGCTGAAAGTGCTGAAGAAACATAGAGTGAACCTAAACAGAACTAAATCAGAAATTGCACTTATTAAAGGGGAGAGGGAAAAAACCTACAAAGTTCCAAAGTGGGGGGGGTGAGCAAGCCGGGGCAAGAGAATAATTCTAAGCACTGTGAGTGACAGCAAGCCACTTTACTCAGATAGAAGGTGCAAGGAAATGCAGGTGTGGATGTTCTACCTTCCCCAAAGAAATCTGGTTTTGTTTGCTTTTTGTGGCAGAAGTAGGAAGCCCAGCCCATTCAGAGCAAGAGGGAAAATGTTTAAGAAATGGTTCTGCACTGGCATTGCAACAGTACTTCTGGCAGACACTCAGAAGTGATGTCACATTGCTGGTGTGTGACATCAATGTAACATTCTAGGATTTGGGCAAAACTCCATGATATTCACCAGATGTGATATTGCATCAGTAGCATAGTGTAATGTCTTCCTGTTCCTGCGTGTCTCCCCGCAAGCCCACTAGTTGCCAGTCTAGGCAAAAGTCAGTATAATGCCCCAGATCTGGATGGCCCAGGCTAGCCTGACGTTGTCAGATCTTGGAAGATAAGCAGGGTAGGCCTTGGTTAGTATTTGGATGGAAATTCCAGGGTCACTATGCAGGGGAAGGCAATAGGAAAATTACCTCAATTAGTCTGTTGCCTTGAAAAGCCTACATGGTTGCCATAAGTTGGCTGACTTGAGGACACTTTACAACTTCCAGAAACTGTTTCAAACATGCTAAACATACTTTCCCATGGGAAAGAATTGTTTAGCTTTATCACCATTTTTGAATATTTAAAAGCTTTAGGTGATCAGCTGCTTTTAACAGATAAAACTGATTAGCTTTAATGTAAACCAATGTGCATATTAAAGATAAAGGTAAAGGTTTCCGTTGCTTGCCAGTTTGGTGTAGTGGTTAAGTGTATGGACTCTAAACTGGAAAAACTGGGTTTGATTCCCCACTCCTCCACTTGCACCTGCTGAATGACCTTGGGCAAGCCATAGCTCTGTCACAGCCAGGGCTCCGTTGGGGCCGGGGCGTCGCTCCAGGAGAGAGGAGGCCAGGGGGTGGGCACATAACAAAGCCCTGCCCCGCAGCTTGCTTTCCCAACCCGCGCTTCAGCGCGGAGCCGGAAGAAAGCCCCGCCCTGCAGCTTGCTTTCCCGGCCCGCGCTTTGGCGCGGAGCCGGAAGAAAGCCTCCCCCCCGCTCACCCTTCCCGGCCACGGCAGGCCACCGCCGGCCCGGGGAGAAGCCCATCCCTTCCCCCCGCTCACCCTTCCCGGGCCGTGGCAAGCACTGCTGGCCCGGGAAGAAGCCCCCTCCCTCCCCCACTCACTGTTCCCGGTGCCGCGGCAGGCCACCGGCCCCGGGAAGAAGCCCCCTCCCTCCCCCACTCACTGTTCCCGGTGCCGCAGCAGGCCGCCGGCCCTGGGAAGAAGCCCCCTCCCTCCCCCACTCACTGTTCCCGGGGCCGCAAGAGGGGGGCACAAGGGAGGGAGAAGCCGGGCCCGAGTGGCGTTAAGCCACTCGAACCCAAGCAGGGGGGGAGGGAAACGCCGGCCCCAGTGGGGGGAGAAGCGCCTCTTCCTTCCTTCCTTCCTTCCTTCCTTCCTTCTCTCTCTCTCCCCCCACCTACCTACCTACCTTCCTGTTCCTTCCTTTCCCCCTTCCTTCCCCCCTCCCTCCCCCTCCCTTCCTTCCTTTCTTCTCTCTCTCTCCCCCCACCTACCTACCTACCCTCCTGTTCCTTCCTTTCCCCCTTCCTCCCTCTCTCCCCCTTCCTTCCTTCCTTTCTTCTCTCTCTCTCCCCCACTTACCTACCTACCTTACTGTTCCTTTCTTTCTTCCTTCCTTCCCCCCTTCCTCCCTCCTTCCTTCCTCCTTCCTTCCTTCCCCCCTCCCTCCCTCCCTTTCTTTCTTTCTTCTCTCTCTCCCCCCACCTACCTACCTACCTTCCTTCCTGTTCCTTACCTTCCTGTTCCTTTCCTTCCTTCCCTCCCCCTCCCTCCCTCCCTCCCTCCCTCCCTCCTTCCTTCCTTCCTTCCTTCCTTCCTTTCTTTCTTTTTCTTTCTTTCTGTGCCATCAGATAGGCTTGCCAGCTCTAAGTTGCGAAATCACTTGGAGATTTTTGAGGTGGAGCCTTAGTGGTGGGTATTGCCTTCTGACACACTGCCGATGACGTCAGGGATGTGTGGCCTTTTGACACTTCCGGTGACATCAGGGGGTGTGGCATATGCAAATAAGTTATGCTAATGAGCTCCTGCATCTCTTTTTTTCGAAAGGATCCCTGGTCACAGCTATTCTTGAAAAAGAGCAGTTTCTGTCAAGAGCTCTCTCAGCCCCACCTACCTCACAAGGTGTCTGTTGTGGGGAGGGAAAGGGAAAAGCGTTTGTAAGCCACTCTGAGATGCCTGTGGGTAGTGAAGGGCAGGGTATAAATCCAATCTCTTCTTCTTCTCTTCTTGAAAGCAAGTCGAATCTGACTCTAGGGGGCGGTGCTCATCTCCATTTCCAAGCCAAAGAGCCAGCACTGTCCAAAGACTTTTCCATGGTCATGTGGCCGGCGTGACAACATGCCGAGGCGTACAAAATGCTGTTACCTTCTCCGCAAAATGGTACCTATTTATCTACTAGCAATTTTTTTGCTTTTGAACTGCTAGGTTGGCAGGAGCTGGGGCCAGAGACGGGAGCTCACTCCATCATGCGGCACTCGGGTCTCGAACTGCCAAACTACCGATCTTCTGGTCTGCAGATCAGCATCTTAACCACTGAGCCACTGCAGCCCCAATGTGCATATTACTGCAATATTAATACAAGAAGGGCTCATTTTGATCCAAAGCAGGCCAGAGCAATGCTCCTGCAGTAAATAGAAGTCACACACACACACATAGCCGTGGCCCAATCTCCTGGTTCTAGGAGCCTTAAAGTTGCCGACCAGTGACCGGGACAGGAGTACTACAATTTCCAGCACTTTCTCCTCCTCCCCCCCCCCAGCACCTCATTGATGCCACCCACCAGGCCTCAGCTGGTGGGTCACCAGTCACAGTTCAGGGTGCTGCCTTGCTAGGTTAGAGCGCATGCTGCGCCGCCACCACCGCCCCTCCCCCTCCTTCCCAATGGCTTCATTCCCCAAGTCAGATTTCCAGATCTGCCTGTTATGCATCTCCTCCAACTTGTCCACCTTGTCATCTTCCTCGCAGATCACCAACTTGTGGAGGGGGGAGGTGGCAGCAGGGGCTCTTCGTTGTCATCTTTCTTCTCGTGCACCCCGTCCAGGCTCCTCCACATCCTGCCTTGCTGCCAGTGACTGGAGGTGCAGCGCCACCCAACCATAAGGGACTCGCTCAAGCTACGCTGCCCTATCTGTGACCAGAATGCCATCAGGCATGGACATGCTGCCCTCCTCCAACTTCCTAATCCACCTCTCAACGAAGAAGGTGCAGGAGATCAGCTTTCCAGGCAGCTTTAGGCAAATGCTCTCTGTGTGTTTGTGTGTGTGTGTGTGTTTGTTTGTGTGTGTGTGTATGAGAGGGAGAGGGAGGGAGGACTGGAAGGTAGCTAATGTCACCACCATCTTTAAAAAGGGTTCCAGAGGATATCTGGGAAATTACAGGCCAGTCAGTCTGACATCAATACTGGGTAAGTTGGTGGAAACTGTTATTAAGGAGAGAATTAGTACTAGGCACATTGATGAACAAAAACTATTGAGGCAGACTCAGCATGGGTTCTGTAGGGAAGATCTTGTCTCACTAATCTCTTTCACCAAAACATGTCCTATTCCCATCTTGATTAAAAATAAATGCTTGGCATTTCGGAAGCACTTTAAAGTGCCTGAAGCACTTTGGCACATGTTGTCAGTAATTCTCAAAACAGTCCTATAAAGTAGCTTAATATTGTCCTCTTCCCCATTGCAGTTGCAGGGCTGAGGTCAAATGCCCCTAGCTTGTCAAAGGACACATATTCAATTCATTGCAAGCCAAAACCCATCTTCAGGGTGTGGAACAGGGGTCACTGGGGGTGGGGCGGAGGTATTCCTGCATTGTTGGACTAGATGACCCTGCACGTTGTGAAATTCCTGCATTGTTGGACTAGATGACCCTGCACATCCCTTCCAACTCTGATTCTGTTCTGATTTGGACCAGTAGGGAAGTACCTAGCCAACTGCTGACCATCATAGATGGCAGCTGAAAATACATTGGGTCAACCCTCACCCATAACAGAAGCAGCATCTATAGCTATATGAAAGGAATTCTCTCAGTGGCCATTGTTTGTCAACCACAGCAGTATTTTCAGCCTTCAAGCATTTGTTTCTGTCAGTAAAATGCAGGGAGAGAGAGCATGTCAGGCCTGACAGCAGCCACTGGACAACCTGACACCATGCAACTTGCATAACTCATGCAGGCCCAGCTGCTTGCTACTGCTCCACAGCCGCTGCCCTATGAAGTGTTGTGTAGTGGTTAGTGTTCCAGACAAGGATTTGAGAGACCCAGGTTTGAATCTGAGTTGGGAAATACCTGGAGATTTTTGTGGTAGAGCCTGAGCGGTGGGTGTTGCCTTCTGACACACTTCTGGTGATGCCAGGGGTTGTGGCATATGCAAATATGTTATGCTAATGAGCTCCTGCAGCTCTTTTTCTACAAAATGACCCCTGAATACAGGGCTTTTAGAAGATACTGAACAACATGTAAAATACGATGTAGCAAAAGCTACTACTTTTTCATTAAGAAAAACCACACCAAAATAGCCTCAATAAATAAACATGGGTGCCCTGACTGATTGAAATTATTCCCCTGGGATTCATCAGTTAAAGCTTCTGTCAGTTTGCAGTCCAAACTTTAATGTGCCGTATTTTAAAGTTTAAAAGGTCATAAGCAAAGATTTTCTCATTCCTCTGTGTACTGTATATTTTTCTCTTATTTTGTCAGGTACCCCCTCATTTTCCTCACTTGTTTGTATTCTCTAAATATTGGGAAGAACTCCCCAGTAGACTTTGTCACTTTTGCTAGTAAAATATTTATTTTTGAAAGGCTGCCAACCTGCTGGGGATCCCAGGGTGCTGAAGAATTCATTATAGGCTCACTTCAGTTCCAATTAAAGCAACATTGGTTGACTCCTGGCTTAATGGGAGGTGACTCATGCCACAGATGTTTCTTGAACAATCAAATGATTTCTAAAACGTGCTGTAAAACTAATACAGAGCCAAGAAAACTCTAATCTATGTGCAAATTAACACAAAGGTAAATTCAAGTTTTGCTTTTCCTACGCTAATTTCACCTCACTGAAATAGGATTGCCGGCCTCCAAGAGGTGGCTGGAGATATCCTAGGATCAGTGTTCCCTCTAAGCTGAGTTAGTGTGAGCTAGCTATAATATACTAGGTCCAGACACGCTGAGTGCAATCAACTCATAGTTTATTTACAGGAAAACATGGACTAAAGAGCAGGACTAAAGAGCAGGATTCGGGGGTCTGCTTATATGCAGATACAAACCACACCCTCGGTCACACCCGATCCTCATGATAGCCTCCAGCTCACACGTTTTTGTCTTAGCTCAGGAAGGATGGTTCCAGAGCAAACTAACTTATGCAGTAGCACAACTTTAATGCCAGTAGTTCACAAAGTAGAATTTTTGCTCACAAAACTCCACAGCTTAGAGGGAACATTGCCTGGGATTACAACTGATCTCCAGGTAGCAGAGATCAGCTCACCTGGTGAAAATGGCCACTTAGGAAGGCAGACTCTATAGCACTGAAGTCCCTCTGTTCCCCAAACCCCACCCTTCTCAGGCTCTGCCCCCAAAAACTCCAGGTATTTCCCAACCTGGAGGTGGCAACCCTACACTGAATGCATGTTGTATTCTTCAGATTATTATCTATTACATTTTCCCTCCCTTCCCCTAAAGAGCTATGGTAGGTGTACATAGCCCTCCCCTTCCCATTTGGGCCTGACAGGACCCCTGTGGGATGTTAGGCTAAAAGTGCATGACTGCTCCATGGCAGTCATTGAAGAGTGAAGATTTTATATAAGCTAGCATTCTATCCACCAAGCCACTGGTTGGACTGTTCTTCAGTCAAATTGAAAGTGTAAGGTCATTGTCAGAACAGTTTCTTCAATCCTGCCAGTACAATACTAATCAAAACTAAAGTCTTCTAAATCAATTAGTTTAGAGCAGTGTAACTGTGTTTAAGATTGTACTACAACCACTTTTGCATTGCTTAGTCACTCCTTTTCCACAATCAACTAAAATAAAACCATGGTTTTAACATGGCACACTGAATATAGTGTTAAAATCCAGCAACTTCTATTCAATCAAAAGCAACCTTTATTCTGTCTGCTCACAGCTGACTTAGTGTGACCTCATGGGTTTTTAAGGGAAGAGACGTTCAGAAATGGTTTGCCACTGCCTGCCTCTATGTCACAACCCTGGTATTCCTTGGTGGTCTTCTTTCCAAATACTGACCAGGGGCAACCATGCTTACTTTCTGAGATTTGATGGGATCAAGTTAGTCTGGGCTATCCAGGTCAGGACCAAGAGCTCTTAGGTCTCAGTTATTTCATGGGATTCAGATTAATTGAAGTAAAAAATTTAGCTCTCTCTCAGAAATCAACAGAAGTCATTTTGTTTGATTGGATTCTACCAAAAAGGAATAGTCAAAATAATTTAAAACTGGAAAAATGTTCTCACACTGGCCTTAATTTTCTGGACTGTTCTGCTTTGAAACACCAGTGCTTCAGGATTTCCTTTAGCCTTTAGAGACATACACACACTGCAATTTTTTTTTTAACAGCCAATACTGTAGATTCATTCTATTGGGAACTGTGCCCGTGAAATGAATGAGGCTGTGAAAGAGCACTGGAGCAGTTGTTTGTTGCAGTGCTCACTTACAGTGCTTTTGCACAATTTTCACTCATTTCAGTGGGATTTAGTACATTTCCTTGTAGAATGTGGGTGCAGCCTCTATAGGGTTGCCAAGTCCGGGTTGGAAAATACCTGGGGACTTTGGGGGTGGAGCCAGGAGAAGGTGGGGTTTGGGGAGGGGAGGGGCCTCAGCATGGTGCAATGCCATAGAGTCCACCCTTCAAAGCAGCCATTTTCTCCAGGGGAGCTGATCTCTGTCAGCTGGGGATCAGTTGTAAAAGTGGGAGATCCCCAGGCCCCACCTGGAGGCTGGCAACCCTAAGCCTCTATCATTATTTTATGCTATTCATTTTTTAAAGCGCAAGTTGGGGCCCTGTGGAATTACTGGGAAGCATAAACAGCTGGGAAATTCCACCTGACCTAACTCTCTCCACCTGGATACTATGAGATTTTAGGATTTTACACCAATTTTCCTTCCTCACTCTGCCCACCGCACCTTAAATGACTCTCAACTGCTCGTATTCTGAGGAAAATAAGGGAGATTAGTCTTCACTAAACTTGGGGGAGGGGTGAAGATGGGGTCTTTTTTTTTCTTCTATGTTACCAGGCAATATTTTTCTGTTTACTTCAGGAGTTCCCGGAGTATGCTGAAGCCCCTTATGTGGCTATGCTGGTTTCAGCTTGATGCCCTGATGAATGCTTGACCATGAACTTCATCTTACAGGAAATGGTTTGGTTTAAAAGCTTTACAGACCCAACTGTTGTTTATCAGTATCTTCAGAGAAAGAGAAACAGTAGGAACTTATTCTTCCTGAATCTTTCTTAATCATAACCTTGCCATAAATTAGGACAACCTAGCCTTCGAGGTCACATCTCCAAAGCGGTGCAGAAAAACTAATCAGTTCTTTGGAAAGGATTCTTTTTCATTATTTTTAACTGCTGAACAATCTCTGGTCTAGTCAGTCAAATCAAGCCTTTCTGAGAAAAGAAGATTAAAGGCAGTTGCTTAAAATACTTGGACAGGAGGAAAGATTTAAGCTTTATTACTACCCAATGCGGACAAAATAGTACATAATGAAAAAAAGCAGCACTGGAGATGCTGTCCTCCATCAGAGGAAACAGAAATTGCTAACTGAAGTCAGGCCATATGGTATGGTTTAGAGTTTACAGCAGGGCTAGGAGATAAGAGTTGTCCTCAGAGCATACAAAATTAGAAGCTGTACATTACATACAGGGAAATTGGGAGGATGGATTACACTGTAGGGAAAGAAACAGGCTACTAAGCATAAGATGGAAAACCTGTGAGTATGTGTGCCAGTTCCAGATTGGTAACTTCCTAGAGATTTGGGGGTACAGCCTGGGGATAGTGGGGTTGGGGAGGGGTGGGACTTCAGCTAGATATAATGCCATAGAGCCCACCCTCCACAACAGCCTTTTTCTCCAGAAGAACTGATCTTTCTTGTCTGGAAATCAGTTGTAATTCCAGAAGATTTCTAGGTCCCACCTGAAGGTTTGCAATCCTTCCTGTAAGATTATGCACATATATTTTTCACCTCTGTCATTATTATTCACAATCTTTTCAAAAAGGTCTAGCTTTGCTGACCTTCTCTTAGCCAAAAGAAT
Source organism: Lepidodactylus listeri (assembly GCA_029233225.1). Taxonomy (NCBI): domain Eukaryota; kingdom Metazoa; phylum Chordata; class Lepidosauria; order Squamata; family Gekkonidae; genus Lepidodactylus; species Lepidodactylus listeri. Next base: position 105,957,855 of record JARCFY010000001.1, on the reverse strand, counting down.
CATTTCAGAGTTTATATTTACAGGTCTGCATGCACAGACAACACTTTTGTATTTTGAGGGGGATTAAACCCCACCTCAATATATTTTTAAATGTTTCCAGATTTTTCCTGCAAACATAGCATGTCTCCCAAGTTTACAAAACTATCTGCTTTTAGTCAGTGTGTGCCCAGTCCATGGATGTTAGTATCCACAGATTGGCTCAGGCTTGACTTTTAGAATATCGCGCAGTCAACAGAATCAAAAAGTATGTACATGTAAGATTTGTGTGTACCTTAAGAAAATGAAACATGGATTTAGAATTCACAGAATACAGTGAACTGTATATCCAGTGGTAGCACTTGCGGTCATCAGAGGACATGACCCAGCTAGAATCTCATGGATATACTTATTATATGAACTGTGCACTTTCATCTGGCTTCTCCAATCTGTGCTCTTGCAGCAAATCAGAAAACAACATGCAGCAAAATCAGAGATATGTCTCTCAAAGGGCATATCTGCAGTACAGTCTTTTACTGGTTTAACAGAATCCTCTAAAAATCCTTGCAGTCCATACTTGGGATGGGAATAAAAACAAACTGAACCCTTTCCAGTGATGGTTTTGTATTAATAGTTCACGCTGTGAAGAATTTTGATCTATTTTAATAATTTAACCTATCTTCCCATTACCCTTTTATCCTACTCTTCCACCAAAGGCAGCACATATGGATCTCTCCATTATACTCTCACAATACCCTTGTGAAGTAGGGTAGGTGGAAAGGGAATGTTTGTGGCTGAGCAGGGATTTATAGGTGGTTTATAGAGCTTACAATTGACTGCTGTTCCTTTCAGTGTTTCACACTGCAGCAAATAATTAAAAACTATTATGTTGGACCGCCATGACTGATCAATTCGGTGTTTAATTTTCTATGTAGTGTAAATTGTCCTTGTACATATGAATGTGAGTGGAGTAACTGAATAGCTAGCTATGTCATTTGCATTCATTTAAATAGTTACACTCTTTCTGACAGAATTCCCATTTTAATGCAGTTTAAAGAAATGTATTTACTGCACATAGCAATCTGTTATTTTCTAATTGCAGCACCTTTCTCTCATTGTTCCTTTTGAATTTTTCTTACAAGGACCAATTATTATCATTTGGTTTCAATTGGATCCCAAGTAAGTGCCTTCTGAATAAATCTGACACATTCACCTAACTCTGAATGCCATAGCAGACCAAGGCACAGACCTCCAAGGGATTACATCTTCCAACCACTTTGATTCATTCTTTTTATGCTCAAGTAAAATTACAAGCTCGAGCATACTTAAGCAGAAAGAGTGAATTACCTGAAGAAAGAACTCTCTTGTTTCAATATTCCATCAAGCTCAGTATGAAAATATAGTACAGTATGGTGTACTCAGATGAGGGTTTGAAACAGCCACTAATATGCTAGCATAAACCTGGAGGAAGAGTGGCATTTCCACATAAAGTTCTCTGTACAATTTATTAGCATTGGATGCTACATATCTTCATGTGCGGTTGCAAATTCCTGGGATAAACACAACTGAGAACCAAACAACTGCAGTTATCCACAGCAGTGATTCCTATGATCATAGCCAGGGCTAGCTCATTTTGCTATTCTAAAAGGTGTGCTCCCTCCCAACATGATCTGCTGTGCTGGAGACCCTGGGGCACACAATACATCCACTTCTCATGGCCACATATAGACAGATGAGTACTGCCTGTAAAAATGTGGGGAAAATATGTCCTTCTCAGGATGCTTGTTCAGTTAGGGTGCGATCACACGGACGTTTATTGCGAAGCCGCCCCCGCCCCCCCGCACTCGAGCCCGCTTTTCCAAACGGAAGGTACTTGTTTTTCCTGGTGGTTGGAAAAGCGGGCTCGAGTGCCGGGGGGGGGGGGCGGCTTCGAGACGGGAGACAGATGCGGCCCGTCTAGTCAGCCCCTTTAGTTGCGATGGGGAACAGCCGCGAGGCCCGCAATAAACGTCCGTGTGATCGCACCCTTAGACTATCCCTCATTATGCTGGCTAGAAAAGTACTGCTATCGTATTAGGAACTGCTGCAAGCACAACTACCTTTGTGATCACTCAGTTCCTGAGATTGCCCAACATTATATATGATGATCTCCTTAGGAACATGAGCTCAGAAGGCCTGGAATTGCTGTGGGTTTTTAAAAAATAGTATGAGCCCACAGTGCAAATATTATAAAAAATGTCAGGCACTGCATTCAAGTTACAAATGACAGGAATAGTTACACAGGGAGAGTTTGTATTTTTTCCACTGGCTTCCAAAGGTTGCTTAGATTAAAACAGAGGAGAATATTATTCTCATCCTCTGTAGTGACGCACCGCAATATTGTAACAGGATGCTAAACTGTGAGAATCCAATCAAATTAACTGGAGAGGATAGCTATTACCTTGTAGTAATCTAATCCGGAACATTTAATTTTAAAGGCAATCTGGTTTTTGGAGTCTGAGAGCACAGACTACCACTCTAAGCTCTCCCCCCTTTCCCCACCCTTTTTCTGAAGCAAAAGCAGCCACTGGCTCTGATGAGAAGCACTTCTGTGGTTTACCAGCATCATGCAACATGAAGGGACAGAAGAGACAACAGTTCATACCAGTCATTTATAAACCATAGTCCTGAGCTCCCCAAGTGCAAACTTCTTTTCTTAGTTATATACACAGTTTTATGGGAACATGTTTGATGGAGTCATGGGGGCTAGAACTGAGAACCTCTGGATCTAACCTGTGCTGTTTGCGTAGCAAATCACTTGGGATGGTAGCTTTAGTAGGGTTATAATGTCCTTCCAGCCTCTACCTGGTCAGCCATCCGGTTCACCACCATCTGGTAAGGCTGACACGGAGTCAGACCATCTTTTAGCTTTCTTGGCAATAATTTGCACTGACTTTGTATGTGTGGCTGACATCCCTGGTTCTTGTTTCCCCGTCTGCTGGATTCACCTTGCTAGCTCTCTGGGTTTTTAGAGCCCAGTTATTATGACAATGGGCAATTAGCGATATACACCTGATCACAAACAAACCACATATTATGGAGAGGAAAATCCCTCTAGATCACTGGGAAGTGATTCCCTTGCACTGAAACAATGATAGCTGCAAACCCCCACAAGAAGGGACTGTGCTTCCTAAGGCCAGAAGTGATGTCTGGAAGTGCCCTTAGCAACAGCATGGCAGGAACTGACAAACCTAAGCTGCCTTGCACAGGTGGCCAGTTAATCACTTATGCCCCAGTGTGCAAACAGCATCAGGGTACCACAGTGATTTCTTCCTGACAGTGGCATGAAACTTGCAGTAAACCTCAGTCAATGCAGAGAGTGCCGTATACACATGTGTTTGACCTTGGCCTTAATAAGTAAGCTGTTACATAAGGTTCATTATTAAGCAGGTGTTTTGTAAATAATTTAGGCAAATGACAATGTCATTTAACTGGAAGCTAATGAACATACTCAGAAAATGTATATTGGCCATTTTGTCTAATGAAGGAAGGTTATTTACAAATGTTAATACCCTATTCAACAGTATATATTCAGAACCATCAGATACAATGAACAAAAAAAATCCAGGAGCCATTGTCTAGTCAGCACAAAAGTCACTGTATTATTACCTGGTCTGATTGGTTGAGCTGATATTTGTATTTTGGTAGAAGCAACCCCCATCAATCAGCAGTAATTGACAGAACATATTCTTGAACATATTTTCAGGAAAGGGTGTCTTACAACACTGCTGTGTGTTATCATTATATGTTTTATCATATTACATGTTTTAGTACATTACTATAACCATGTGTTTTAGAATTAGAATTACATGGGCTTCTGAATTAGAATGAACTATTAAAAAGACAAACACAATGTTTTTACTTCCGAAGACAATAGTGCAGGAGAGAGATGTCCATTTTTATACATGTAGACTGTAAACTGTAAAACTGAATCTAAGGTGCTCCCTCCCCCATTTTATTTGCTATCGCGACAACAACTTCAAAGGTACGCACTGCAGTTTGGTACAACCAAGCTGTGCATGTGTATTTTTTCACTCAGAAGATAGACACATAGAATCATAGAGTTGGAAGGGACCTCCAGGGTCATCTAGTCCAATTCCCTTCACAATGCAAGAAATTCACAAAATACCTCCCCCACACACACACCCAGTGACCACTGGTCCATGCCCAGAAGATGACAAAAACCCTCCAGGATCCCTGGCCAAACTGGCCTGGCGAAAAATTGCTGCCTGACCCCAAAGTGACGATCGGCATTTCCCTGAGTGTGTGTAAGGGCCACGAGAACTAAGCACAGATGCAACCCTTCCTGCCCTCTCTCTCATGATCTGCCTAAGTTAACAGAAACTGCATTGCAGTCAGACGGCCATCTAGCTTCTGTTTTAAAACCTCCAAAGTAAGAGAGCCCACCACCTCCCCAGGAAGCCTGTTTGGCTTTTGATTCATTCCACAGAAGTGTTATCGGTAGGGTGATGATGTATAGATGTTGCTCTTCCTTTGAACATAAAATAAAATTATGTGATGTTAAATCATTTATTGGGTTCATGAACTTTAAATATGTTCCATAATATAGTTAAGAGAGTGAACATGTACAGATAAAATATTTATTACTGGGAAGTGCATTGCAAGCCTATACATCAAAGGAAAGGCTTTTAAAAAAATGTACTTGAAAATAATAAAGTCAGTAAGCCAATGGTATTAACATGTTATATAGCCAAATAGCCAGTTTATTCTTTATAAACAAAAATGCCTGTGTTCCAGTGCAATTGTTCATTATTTCTGCAGTATTTAGGGATACAGAACACAATTCTCAGGCAAGTTCTCTTGTGAAATCCTGCTGAAATTAATAGAAATTACACAAATTCATTTCCATGGGCTTTGTGCAAAAGTACATCCTAGTAGATTTTGTGTGCATTGCTTTGAGATTGGATCACACTGTTCAGCCTTTCATTTCCCCTGCAGTATGATTCATGTCAATTCATTTTGCATTAATTTAATATATGGATATGAGAACAATGTATTTCCCAACAAAAATTTATACAGAAAACAAAAACTAACTAAAATCTTTAGCAAAATATATGTCACTAACTTCTGTCTATAATATTCATACAGTCATTTTTGCAAATGTCTTTGCTGTAATTAAATTTTATTTGGTCTGGATATATATATTTTATTTATTTAAAACATTTATTAGCTGCCTTTCTCCCTTACAGAACTCAAGGCAGCTTAAAATATAAATAAAATATTATAAAAACATAAATAAAAACACTATTATAAAACCAATAAAAGTTACAATTTGAAAACTCCAGTTAGGACTGCCAGTAAGAAGAAGAAGAGAAGAGAAGATTAGATTTATACCCCACCCTTCACTCACTTGGAGTCTCAGAGCGGCTTACAAACTCCTTTCCCTTCCCATCCCCACAACAGACACCCTGTGAGGTAGGTGGGGCTGAGAGAGCTCTGAGACAACTGTCCTTGAGAGAACAGCTGGTACAGAGCTATGGCTTGCCCAAGGTCATCCAGCAGGTACAAGTGGAGAAGTGGGGAATCAAACCTGGTTCTTCCAGATTAGAGTCTGCACACTTAACCACTACACCAAACTGGCTCTGAACAAAACATAACAAAAGCTGAATCAAATTAAAATGCAGTCCTAAATACAACTGTCTTCAACTGCCTCCTAAAGCTTGACAATGAGGAGGTTAGGTGCATTTCCCTGGGGAGGTTGTTCCAAAATTGTGAGGCTCTCACGGAAAAGGCCCTCTGTTGTATACCCACCAAATTAGCATCTTTAACTGGGGGGACTGTCAGAAGGGCATCTCTCCATAATCTTAATTCCCATGCAGGAATGTATAGGAGAAGATGGTCCTTAGATACTGTGATGCCAAGCAATGTAGAATTTTAAAGGACAAAACCAACACCTTGAATTGGGCTCAGGAGTGATCAGTAGTCAGAGTAATTGCTGAAGTATTGAGGACATACGCCCCTGATAGCTGGCCCAACTAGCAGTCTAGACATCATTCTGCACTAGCTGCGGCTTCCAAACACTCTTCAAGGATAGCCTCAAGTAAAGTGCATTGCAAGAGTCTAATCTAGATTAGGGGGTTGGCTTTTATTTGGGACAGCTATATCACTGATTCAGTGGCACGGCTTAGAGAAGCCATTCCCACCACGGCGGCGCAACTCCACTGGTGATGGGAAGGCAAAATGCTTTCCCTTCACTTGCGGAGTCATGCCACCACTACAGCCTACCTCCATGAGTGAAGGAAGAAGGCATTTAACTTCCCTTCACATGTGAAGGCCTTTCCTTCACTCCTTGAGTTGTGCTACAGCAATAGTAGGTCTCCATGAGTGAAGGGAGAAGACATTTTTAAATGGCAAATAAATTTGGGTTTCCCAATTATTTACCCAATTTGGGTTTCCCAGTTATTTATTATTTGGGAATATCAGGAAATACTGATATAATCCAGGTCCAACAGACCCAAATCTGAAAAAGCTGGGGGGGTGCACACCCCTAGTCTAGATGTAACTATGGCATGGAGCACTGTGGCTAGATCTGACTGAACCAGAAATTGATGCAGTTGGCACATCTGCTGGAGCTGAGCACACACACTCCAAGCCACAGCAGCCACCTAGTTTTCTCAGGTGACTGCCAGGTTAACCAGTACTCCTAAACTACGAACCTGGATTTTCACGAGGAGTATAACCCCATCCAAAACAGGGGAGACCTAAAGTCCCTCTCCTGCCTTTCTACTAACCCAAAGAACCTCTGTTTTTCAAGATTAAGTTTTGTTCACCCTCATCCAGCCCATTACTGACTCTAAGCACCAGTTCAAAACATTAACAGCATCCTCAGAATTAAGGAGGAAAAGAAAGGTAGAGCTTGGTATCATCTGCATATTGGTGTCACTACAGCCCATACCTCTTCCAGTGGCTTCATACAGATATTAAGTAGCATGGTTAGCAAATCAAGATATGAGTACACCTCAATTCTATTTAAGTCAATGACAGTTTTCCTTTTAACAGGGCCAGTGTTGCTAGAGAACATTGGCAATGTGGATTGAAATGTGAACTGAAATACTTACATAGCTATGGAAGGTGGGCACATTATCATCTCACAGCCTCCTCTATGAAATAAAAATAACAGAGGCACACTTCAACAGGTGCTGCTGCAAGATGAAGAGTTTATAAAATCACACTGATTTGTGGGTTAATAAAAAAATAAAATAAAATTAGAATTAAAACAGCAAATTATATTTTAGATACATGAAAATTATAAGAACAACCTAAGATAATAAGAGAAGCCAATGTTGGATCAGGCCAATGGCCCGTCTAGTCCAACACTCTGTCACACAGTGGCCAAAAATACCAGGTGCCGGCAGGAGGTCCATCAGTGGGGTCAGGACACTAGAAGCCCTCCCACTGTTGCCCCCTCCCAAGCACCAAGAATACAGTATCAGTAACCTTCTCCTGGTTAGTCTGGAAAAGACTGATTTGCCAACCCTGGATTACTCTATTGGGTCATGTTGCTTGGGATGTTCTTGGACCAAACACTGTTGATAAAGAAAAAGCCTGGGGCTGTTGCTGGGATTGCCTTCTTTCATTCTACATTTGATTTGTCAGCTGCCTCCCTTCTAGACCCAAATGACCTTATGATTCTGGTTCTGGCTTCTGCAGTCTTTGTACTAGATTATACTGTGATGTGCTCTATATGGGGCTGTCCTTGAAGGCAATTTAGAAGCCACAACTCGTTCAGAATGTAGTTGTACACCTCCTTACAAGGCGTAATCATTTTATGCATCTTATACTAAACAGCTGCACTCATTTCCTGTCAGCTTCAAAGGTTTAATGAAAGGTTCTTGTTTTAATACTTAAAGGCCTTCACAACCTGGGACCCGCATATCTGAAGGATCACTTCCATCTATACCTACCAACCTATGTATGAATTATGTTCCTCACAGCAATTCCACTTGTCATTTCTTCCTCCAATGTGTGGCTTGTTCTGCCTCAGTTCATTGTCTGTCTCCTAGAATGATCCTTCCTAGTTAGTCCAGAAGGCACCTGGTTTCTGTAGGGCTTGTGTTCTAGTGGGCTCCCTCTCAAAGGGTGTGTTCCTAAGTTGAGAGACAGAGTTTATACTTTTTCTGGTGGACACTGTATTTTTGATTCTATATTGTAAATATGTACTGGCCTTTTGGTCAGGTTTTATAAGTTGCCTTGGACTGAACACACAAGTCAGGATTAAAGTGTCAAAATAGTCTCTGACTTCCGACATGATGGTATGGTGGCAGCACAGAACAAATGACAACAAACTTAAATTCTTGAAGCACCCATACCTCTATCTTTATAAAACATTACTTAAGAATAAGCAATATGGATTCAGACTGATACAGATAAATGGAACAAGTAGACTCCACTGGAGGCTGTCACTATAGTTTCTAAGTTATATCCATTCCCAATAAGCCTTGAAGAAACCCATATATGGAAGACAAAGGGACAAGTATGTAAAGACTTATTCCAGCAGAAAACAATGCACAGAGATCAATTCACTGGAATTCATTATTGGGGGGGGGGGGGGACAGTTTCTCTACAGTTTACACTCTCAATCTCTACAGTTTGCTCTCTGAAACTTTCTGTAAGAAAACATTGATTAGGACAATAAGATATTAACATAGTATCTTTCCCATTAACATGATTTCTTTAATGGAGAAGAAGAGGAGAAGGAGGAGGAGGAGATTGGATTTATACCCCACCCTTCACTTGGAGTCTCAGAGCGGTTTATAAACTCCTTTCCCTTCCCCTCCCCACAACAGACACCTTGTGAGGTAGGTGGGGCTGAGAGAGTTCTGATAGAAACTGCTTTTTTTCAAAAACAACTGTACCAGAACTACAGCTTGCCCAGGGTCATCCAGCCAGGGGCAAGTGGAAGAGTGGGGAATCAAACCCGGTTCTCCCAGATTAGAGTCTGCGCACTTAACCACTACACCAAACTGGCTCTTAAATTAATACAGACCCAAACTTAATACCAGACCCAAACTTAATACCAGCACCAGCATAGTTACTGCCATGTAGTTCCATATGATACTGAATTCTAAGAAATTCAACAGAATACAACCTTTCTTAACTCCATACTCTTAAGGTTCATTGCCAACAGGGGTCCTTTCGTAGAAAAAGAGGTGCAGGAGCTCATTAGCATAACTCATTAGCATATGCCCCGTCCCCTGACATCACCAGAAGTGTGTCAGAAAGGAAATGTCAGTTTCAGCCCCATTATATCCTATGGGCTATTGAAATCAATGGCAAAAACTCATTGGGTATATGAGGGGCTGGAGGAAAGGGGGTTTAAGGGAGAGGCTCCAAACTTGCAGGGTAGCTGCTGGGGCCTTTCCTCGAAATACCCACCAAGTTTCAAGAAGATTGGACCACGGGGTCCAATTCTATGGGCCCCAAAACAGATTGTCCCATCCCCTCCATTGTTCTCTATGGTGGGGGAAAATGCTAACTTTTAAAGTTGCCGCTGAATTTCGGCGGCAATTCGGCGGCGAGTCGAATCAGATTAGAGAATCTGATTCGGCCCGTGGCTGCCCTACTGGCCAGTCCTGAGCTGACGGAGCTTCGCTCCACCTCACTCTGGCCCCAAAGGACCCCTGATTGCCACATTTCTAAAGTATGTATGATCAACCTGATACCTATCAACTTTTGTGCTACATCACAAGAACTAGTCTGGAACCAAATCCTAAACTGCCATAAGCATTTATCCACAACTCTTGCATAGATTAACTATGCCATACAAATTATTTTGAATCACTGCAGGGAGGTGGAGAAGGAAATCCTCACAGTCCTTGTCTGCCTTCCTCATCAATATCCTATACAGGACTTTCCAGCCAATATGAAATACAAAGGTCACAACAAATCCACGTCAACACCTAGGGATTTTCCAGGGCACAAAGCAGAATCCCAAGGAGGAAATGCAGGATTTAGCTGCAGCACTGCACTTAACTGCAGTTAAGTAGAACCATCTTCTTGGACCACTAGTTTACAGTTTTTCATCATGCATATTCTCCACTACAATTCTGGTGAATAATTACATGTAACTAGTTCAATTTATTATATGCGTTCTAAACCATTTACACGCTGCTGAATGATCATCATTAGGTATCAAACTTTAGTTTAATTACAGATGGAAGTCCACTGACTTTATGAGACTATTCATACAGATAAATGCAGATGTTTCCTCACAATTGAGGTTAGGTATATTGCACACAAAGTCTTTGCAGAACAAAAAGTCCCCAGACCACTTTCAAATCGGTATACTATGCTGTTTCCATAAATTATGAGGTCTTGTAGAACCTTACCCAGTCCTATAAGCACTGATCAGTTTTTAATAGATGATTTCAAAGGTATGAATTCAAGGATTGTTTCTTTGCATGTCAAATACATTCATCCCTGTCTCATATGTTTCCTGAACAGATTAATCATGCACCCTGCTCCCATATTATAAAACAGTATTTCAGAAGGAAAAAATTACACATTATTAAATAGCCTGACTTGTCAAGATGGGAATACTCTTGAATTAAGTTCAGTGATAGAAGAATATTATAAGTCACTTTCGGTCCTCCCTGGGGAGATAAGTGGAATATAAATGAAGTAAAGAAATAAACAGGGACAGTGGGCAGATGTCATAGTTACGGATACATAGCTATGGAGATATCTTCTTTACACTGTAATAGAACCATCCTCACAATTATGAATGACATGTCTATAAGACAGTGCCTAAGATTCCTTGTTTAAAAGTCATGTTTCTGTAGATTATCAGGCTACTTTAGTTTATGGTTGAAAAAAACAAAACAATTTTATTTCACATTTCATTTATTTCCATTTTTCCAAGTTCCTGCTTGACTTTCTCTCTTTTGATACTTGGTATTCATTGTCTCACTTAACTGACACAAGAAGCGCACTGTAGGAAGAAACATTTCCTGCGAACTTTGCTTGGTTTCCATGGAGCAAAGTTTTTCCTTCAATTAACACTCTCAAAGCCTACACACAAGTACAGTGTTTGTGGTATATTTCTGCCAAGCAAGGGCTATACAGGAACAGCCTGCAGTAAGCAATCACAACACACTGTAAATGCCAACCAACATAACAACTATACTATACAATCTTCATGCTGTATGTTTTAGTTCCAGCTCTTTCATTATGAACAAAGAAATCTCATTACTTTCTGGCTTGGTTGTTTAGGTCATTTCTCTTGTTTCTTTTGTGCCATGATTTTAGAAAGAATAATTGGTCTTCTTCTCACATTCACGTAGTTTTCTGCCAGCATGTATTTCAATATTTTAAATACCACATATCTCATGCAAAGTTGTGTCTTCTTGCCTACCTTCCTATGTTAATTTCCCCCCCCCAAAAAAGAAATGAATGTAAATATGAGCATAGTCAAGACCTAAAAGGACTCATGTCAAAACCTTTAGATGTTTTAGAACTTTTAGCTAATTCTATGAGATCTGACTTTTCTATAGTGCAGAGTAAATTGGGTGGCAGAGGGTATGTGTGAAAGAGCATGTTCTTTTACTGTACACTATTTGAGACAGAACAACTAACCCTAACCTTCCCAAAACACATATTGCCATATTACCATTTATACAGGACACAACTATTAAAATCAATTTGCCATTACATCAAATTATGTTCACTGGGCTGCCACACAAACACATTTTAAATACCAGGGTGGAAATACAGATCTTGATCCTGTTTATGTTCCACCTGTGCAAAGGTCAGGGTGTCAAACAGAAATACTTAGTCCATATAGACTGATTTGTAAATCTATACTAAAATATTCTGGGAAGAGAAGCAGAACAGCAGAGAAACCCAAGGAAAACTTTTTAGGGAATGAATGCCTTAAGAACCTTCTCATGCACAGGCGGGCACAGAGAGAGAGAGAGAGAGAGAAAGAGAGAGAGAGCTTCCCTTTCTTGATCTGCCTGCCAACTATCTCAGCTTCTGAGTAATGAAGTGGGGGAGGGAGGCAATCCAAGAGGCAGGAGGGAGAGGGGAGATCCTGGAGACCATGGATAGATGAAACATGCACCTGGCAAGGGTCCCCCTGCCACAGCCAGCCCCAGGGCAAGAGGTCAGTATGTTCCCTGCTGCCTGCATGTCATCCCAGGGCTAGGACTGTGCCCAGCCCATTCACTTCACACTGCGGACCTGAATGAGCAATTCAGAAGGGAATGAGCAAGTCTTCCAAGGAATGTGTGAATGGAGAAGTGGCATTCACACAAACTGACGATGACTGTTTTTCTCATATCAGCTCTCGCTCTCTCTCTCGGTGGGGCGATTCTTTCCCAGTTGTCACAATCGATCTCAGTCTGTGTGCTTCCTCCACCCCCACCCTTTTAATTACACTTTCCTCGCGTAAGACCCGTCTGCTCCGTTCAGCAAAAAAGACACCACCACCCCTTCCTGCCAAACAGCCTCGGTCCCTCCTCCCGCCCTTGCCCCGCACTCACCAATCCTTAGCACTTGCTGGGAAGTCTGAGGGGTGCCTAGACAAAGGTAGAGGAGGAGGAGGAAGAGTCCCCTGCTGGCATCCATAGCAGAGTCCCCGGGTTCACGGTGAAGGGGGCTCTCCATCTTCCTCACTCCCTCCCTGGATTCATGCTTCAGCCTCTCGGCCACACTTCCTCGCACTCAGTCATTAGCGGGCTCCGACTCGGGCTGGATCGGCCCCCCTCATTCTTTCCTGGGTTTCTTGCTCATGGTAAGGAAGGAGAGACGGATGCGGCCGGGACACAGCGGGCAGAGGGATGGTCTTTACCACAGGAAGAGCTGGCGATCTTGCTCTTTTGGGATCCACTGCGTTCGCTCTGGATTTCTTTTATTTTTTTAGCCCATTATTCTCCCGGCATGAGAGAGTTTCCTCGTTAGAGATCAGCGCAGCGAGTCATTCGGCTGGAAAGTTGCCGCTCAAAACGCCCGGTGTGGCCCCCTCATTCGACTCGCCGTCCAGTGCACGAGAGAAGGAGAAGAACCCCGAAAAGGAAGGGGGAGTTCTCCTGGCAGCCCCTCAGCCCGGCCACCTCGAGTCGAGCGCCTCCCGCCGTCTCCTTCACACGCGCAAACTAAACTACTTTCTGCTCCTTCGCTCCAGACCCGATTGAAGCTTTCCTCGCCTCCCGATGAGTCAAGCACATCTCGCTGCCCCATTGGCCAGAGTGGGCGCTGCCGTCGGGGATCATTAAAGGGACACCGGCCACTTCAAACGGGTCAGTTCGACAAAAGTGGACGCTAATTCCCTGCTGACGTCATTCTCTCTCTGACTCCCACACGTATATTCCTTTCTTGTCTCTCCTGGAATTTTTTTCAGTATCTCTGCATTTCAAATCCAACACAACATCTCAGAGGGGGTGTCTTTCATTCTATGGGGACCCAGCCTTCCACTTGCTTTCCAAGCGTGGGGAGGTCGGAAGTAGTAACAAAGGAATGCATCTGAGCGCATGCAGAGTGCCTTCCTCTCCACTGATAAACCCAGCAAGCTTGAGCCCTGGGTTCAAAATGAATTTCATTTTAGAAGTCTAGGCCTTAGTCAATTCTTTACTGTGGTTCTGGGAATAAGACCCATTCAGCCACAGATGCAACAGGGAAACCCCCAAGGGACCCTCACTTCCACTGTATGGCAAGCAAGGCACCTCTTTTTTCCAAGCCTGGTGTGGAAACATGGGATAAACTGGTGAATGCTGAGTAGAGCCAATTGCTAGTTTGGCACCGGTAAGATTTTGCACAAACCACTGTTAGGTTTTATGACGACCATTGCTACCATCTTTTTCACCACATCTGTTGCACCACCCCAGTTCATAAGCAAACTTCTGCAATGCTTGTGGCAGATTCTATAGTCTGGATGTGATACCATAATATCAAAGGTTGGTCTAAATCTAGAAAAACTGCTTGTAGCAATATTGGTCCAAACAAAATCAAAACCAACGGCCATATAATACTTTCTATTAGGACCAATCAAAATAACGCATATTGGCATGTAATGTTTCCAAGTTCTCCAAAATTGTTCATCAGGCGGGATGCTAAAAGAAGGGGGAAAGGGAAGGATGTCTCAGACAGCAGTCTTAAGGCCTGTGTGAAATTCTGAGCAGGCATGCAGATTTCAGTTATATGGGGCTTATGTCAACACCATTATACGGACACAAGCACCATTTTAAATCTACATACGTTATTTTGTTTTGTAACATCTAGTCTGATGAAGAGTTCTGGAGAAAGCTTGGACAGTGTTTTGTGTTCTTTTATTGACTCTAATAAAAGGTATTAAATGGATTTTGTTTTTGCCTAGTTACAAAGGGTTCCCTATGAAAGCTGTCTCCATGGAGCCAACTGTCACAGGAATACTGATGGAGTCTCAGTTTGAGCATTGATGACTGGCTCTTATGCATGCATCTCTATGGAAAAAGCAGGTGTATTAGGGCTAGAAAGTTAATCCTAAAATTTAAGTACAGGCCAAATACCAAACCTTCTTCCCTTATGGCAGTTGCAAGTGTCAGTACAATTGTAACAGTGTGTGTGTACTCACTATGCCATATTTGCAGGGTGGGGGAATGAGGAACTTTTCATTAAGGCCATCTTACCTTTCCCTTGGTCTTCTGCATCAATGCACATCATATGATCCAGGATTCCTAGCTGGCTAGAAGGGTCAGATGCTGTAGAGCTGTGATTGAAATTAAGTCTGGCAGTGTCAATACCCTGGCAGTGTACTGTTTACAGTTTACAGGTATTTGACAATAAATTACCTGTGAATTCTTGACATTATGAACAAAAGAAACAGCCCTGCTATAGCACTCAGCAGCTTCTAGCGTCTGCAGTCTTCTGCTCTGTGGCAGAATATGGTCAACTGATGATTAACAATTTTTATTTCCTCTGCTCTCTCCTACCTTGATTCGTTAATGGGGATGCATGGACAAGAATCAATTTCAAAGTCAGTCGCCATACTCTCCACTTCATTGACACAAGGCAATGTTTCTCAAGCAGAAAATTACAAAATTGGAATGGAAAACGCATTGACTGTACCAGTAACTTATTTTACTTCTAAAATCATGTAAATGCCTGCACATGGGAAGCAAAGTACAAGCACACAAATCAGTATAACAAAACCCAGGAAATACATTATTGAGTGCCAGCTCCTGAACACACATTTCTGTAATATAATTTTTAAAAGCAAACACTAGAGCTATTCAAATGCTACAAAAAGGTTTCTGTCAAGGCTTGAAGTGTGTAGAACTACCTTCAGTCACCCATTTAGGGGCAATGTGATAATTTGCTGAACTGAACTACCATTAGCGGTGCAATCCTATGCAGAGTTATGCCTTACTAAGCCCATTGACTCTGCACTTCTAAGTACATGTAGTCTAGCTTAACTTCAAGTAGTGGCTTCAGGAATGCTGAAATTAGATGAATATAAGGGAAGAGTGTGTAAGCTATACCAAAGTCAGCCAAGTGAATGATCAAATGTAAGATTTGTTCAGAGATTTATACAGCAGATCACAACTCACTTCCAGATCCCATGGGTGTGTATGCCTGTACCCAGTGAGGCAGGAAACTATATATGGTGCTCCAGCACCTCCCTTCCAATTGCTGTTTGTTTCTTTGTCTTTCAGCATTTACCTTGCTCCTCAGAGTCAGTTTGGTGTAGTGGTTAGGAGCGTGGACTCTAATCAGGGAGAACCGGGTTTGATTCCCTTCTCCTCCACATGCAGCTGCTGGTGTGGCCTTGGGTCAGTTACAAGTTATTTCAGAGGTGTTCTCTCATGAGCAGTCCTCAAGAGAGCTCTCTCAGCCCCACCTACCTCACAGGGTGTCTGTTGTGGGTAGGGGAAGGGAAAGGAGATTGTAAACCACCCTGAGACTCCGAGTGAAAGGTGAGGTATAAGTCCAATCTCTTCTCCTTCTTCAGAAGCACAGGCAATAGAATGAGAGAGGGCATGGTTTCTGATATCCCAACCAAGGGAGTGGAGAGGGACAGAGGAGGAACAAGTAAACAATTGTCCTTCCTTCCGTCCTTCCTTCCTTCCTTACTTCTTTGTTAAGAATATCCAGAAATTAGTTTATACATCTCCTGTGGTGAAATTTGTGTGGTACACCAGTATCATGAACACATGGAACCCTGACAAAGGGAAAAGATGCATGGACTGCCTTTAGATGGCATAAAGTAGTGCCATGTTTCAATCTACACATCCTGAGATACATTCAAGCTGTAAGACAGAGAAAGAAAAAACAAATACCTTTGTCAAAGCTGTTCACCTTCTTCAGAGTTAAAGGTCTAAGTTCCATTTGCCTCCATGACCTACCTCTTTGTGCCAGCCCTATGGCAAGCCACCAATTGCTTCATTCCCTGTCATTGCTTTGAGAGAAGCTAGGTAATGGAAGATAAAGTCTCTAGTCAGCTATACTGGTCCAGAAATAGTGATATCCTAATATGAGAGTTTCCTAACAATTACATCAAGTCCTTCTCACCATTCAAAATGTCAATGGTATTGGGTTGGATCCTGTCACTTCCTTCTGCTAAGTTTTCCACCATCGTAGGAAGACTTTGTTGAAGAGAGCCATTGCCTCCAATTTGGTGGGAGCTGTTGTTTATTTATTTATTTATTTTATTTCTACCCTGTCCTCCCAGCCGAGGTCAGCTCAGGGCGGCTCTATTCCCATTGGTTCTACTCCCATTGGTTAAATTTCCTTCCCTTTTATTCCCTCATTTGATTAACAAATCTTGAGCAGCAGAAGATTCTCATTCTTCATTTTTTGGATGCAAGGGCTAAAAGGACTGAAAGAAATTTTGCTATTGCCAAAGTGATCTTAGGATCCTTATCACTAAGTAAAGGAGCTAGAGTTTCCATTGTGTAAGGGGACGACTGATCAATTAGATGCTTAATATAATGATCCCTTCAAGCAAAACATGCAAACAAGCAAAATATGAAAAAATGTGTGAATCCTATTAAGGCCACAAGGGCAAATTCTATTGGAATAAGGCCTATTCAGAAATCTCTTCTGTAGAACCTTTGAGGGTATAATATTCGATCTTGCAAATAAGAAAGCTCTGCAGTATTGTGGATTAGTAAGATAGTACACATAAGGGGTAAAGATTTTTGGAAAAAAGAGACGAAAAGACAGGGGTGAGCAAACTTGGCGTGCTCTTAAGATCAAACTGCTGCAATCAGTTTCTAGGACACACTTTTTATCAAAGAAAACACTTTGGATTTGCCCGTATCAAAAATATGCTTAGCTGACATTCCAGCTAACATCAGTTTCTCATCCAGGGCTTTCATCCAAATCAATTTGTGGGTATCCCGTTTAAAAGCAGCTAGCAAGCCATCTTCAGCACAGAACAATTTTAGTCTTCCCTGATCTCCTGTTCGATGTTCTTAGTAGAAGAAAAGAAATTAAACCCATCACGGCGTCTCTACAACAAGCAAGAGTTGACTAAAGGTGGGTCAACTTAATGAAGCTGAGAGTTCTTATCAATGGGAAGGCTTTTTTTGCTGATGACTTAGACTCTGGTAAAGTGCTGCTTCATAATCTACATTTGCCTCAACCAATGGACATTAGCAAAGGATCGCAGAAGAGGAAATCTGATCAGCCACCTTCACCATAGAAGAACAGTGAAATCCCGATATGTGCAGTCTAGAATGATATGCTAAATATAGCTATGCCTTATCAGCTACTTGCTTTGTGCTGTCTCTCCTATGTGACATATACAGTATATATTGGTGGGTTAGATTGTTGTGTTACTTGCTAGTTTGGTCTGTCAACAAAAGTTGAAGGCATGCTCTTTTTTAGCCTCCTACTTTATAAATGTTCCATTACTGAAATTTTTTCCCTTTTAATTCAATCTGGGCTTGTATATACCTTGCCTAGGATTGTGGTAGTTTGTAGTTTTACATGCTGACGTTTCCTTTTTTCCCCGCACAAATCTCCATCTCACTAGAATAGCGTCACTTGTTTATACAACGCTAGGGATTTTCCGGCTAGTCATTTCGAGCATAGAGTGTGATACGCTCAGTTTCTCTCTTGATCTTAACAGGTGGTGTTGTAGTTTTTTATATTCAATTTTTTTAACAGTTTCTTTTCTTTTAGGTTCTTTGCTAACTTGGTTTCCTGCATATTGGTGGACAGAGTGTCTTAATCTTAATTCAAAGTTTATAAAAGAACCTCTGTATTGACTACACTATAGTAATCAGCTAAACCAGGCAGTAAATTTCGCTTTTAGATATAATATCTGCTTTTTCTTGCTTGGTATTCCATTGAACCAACTGTTGCACTTATTAATTGTAGCATTTAGTAACGGGTGTTAACTAATCATTTTCCTACTATTCAATTTTTACTTTAAATTTAAAGGTGTATTTGCCACCCCAGCATGAAATAACGAGACAGACAACAGTTTGGAATCAAACAAGGGCCACTTTATTAACTATTTAAACAGAACATGCAGCAACGGGCAAACTAAGCAAGCTCTGGAACAGGCAAGGCAGGCGTCAATCCCAGACACAGCCTCCTTGCCCTTGTAACGGGCGGGTAACCTAGCCCCAGTCTTGACCCAGTCAGATTCTGGCTCGTAACCGGCGGCCCAGCATACTGGCATCCCCTCCCAGGGGTGCCCCTGAGGCTACACAGACCTTCAGGGAGGAGCCTAGTCTGAGAGGTTCCCAAAGGCGATCGCCATTCACCTCCCCAGACCGCAAGGCCCTAGGGTGGATCCTGATGACCTCTTGTTCCCAATAGGGATATGCCGTGAGGCACCCACCGGTTCCATTTTCTTGCTTGCACAAACCTGCCAAGTGACCAATCTACTTAATACCCGACCACCATCTATGCCCTTAACCCCCAGCAACAGTGTAAGGTAGGCGAAAAAATACCCCATCCCCGAGCCAAACAGGATGAAGTGTGAAGGGGGTTTTTTCGCCTACCTTACACTGTAAGTATGCTGGGCCGCCGGTTACGAGCCAGAATCTGACTGGGTCAAGACTGCGGCTAGGTGTCCCGCCCATATCAAGGGCAAGGAGGCCGTGTCTAGGAAAAACGCCTGCCTTGCCTGTTCCTGTGCTTGCTTAGTTTTGCCCGTTGCTGCATGTTCTGTCTAAATAGTTAATAAAGTGGCCCTTGTTTTGATTCCAAACTGTTGTCTGTCTCGTTATTCGTGCTGGGGTGGCAAAGCCTATACCAATCAGAAATCTTTCCAAAATTCACGAATTTTATTGAGAAATGGTACTTTTTCTATGAATTCACCATAACACACAATATTCTGCCACAAAATAGGTTTTGTAGAGACTTAGTACTGATATGATTCTACTCGCTATTCTTCACTCATCTATGTTCCTTTGTCTATTCTATATCTATAATTTCTTTTGGACACACTTGCACACCACTTTTAAGATAGATTTGCAATCATTAAGGATGTTTAAATTCTTGATTATGGTAACAAGCTGATGCTTCCTTATATAACAGAGATTCTTTGATGTATTATTTGTTTATATGTTCTTGAAGTTGTTGTAAACACTTGCTTTCTATTTTTAATGTATACTTTGGATTTTTCCAATAAAATTATTTTTTTCAAAAAAAAGTTGAAGGCTTGCACAGCTCCAGGAATATACTTCCCCCTCCCTTATTATAGAAAACCTATTTATAGCACTGGCACATGGTTTTGCTTTGTTGAACGCTGTTCTAAGTTGGAGGGTCCAAGATAAATCTGCTAAGAACAAGATCCCTGAATAGGAGGAGGCCTTAACCTGCTCAATTCTGGACCCATTGATTGATCATTGAAATGGATTCCATTTCCTACATGCCCACAGCGTACTTGGCCAGTTGAGCCTGAATATAGTTGCTGGATAAGTTCTAGGAGGTTTTTGTCCACAGTATTTGGATTAAGTTCATCCCACATTCTGGGATGATTTATAGAATTAGAGGCCCCCTTAAGGTCAATAAAGCCTGCACATAATCACCCCCCCCCCACCGGATGAATATTTCTCAGTCAAATGCTAGACAACTAGGCAATGGTAATATGTCAAAGACTCCCACCTAAAGCCTATCAGTTCATGCCCCAGTATGGCTTTGATTCCATCCAATCCAAAAGTAGATAAGCAGAACATAACTTTCCAAAAGTGGAAAGGAGGTTAATTGGTCGATAGCAGAATAAGTCCAGTCTTTTTAAATATTGGTACAATAATCAAATGTCTCCATGAATCAGACATTTGCCCACTTGAATTAATTTGCGAAAAACTGGGGCCAAGACTGTGGCCCACCACTGTGGATCAGCCTTGAATTACTCATTGGGAACTAGATCAGCACTGGAGCTTTCCCTAATTTTAATCCCTTAATAAGGCATATAACTTTCTTGATTGATCTCTCAGGCCACAGTGCTGTTAAATCAAGAGAAATGATAGTTGAAGATGAACTAGGCACATTAGCATTGGAAAATAACCTCTTGAAATGGTTAAAGGAGTCATTTTCTGTTAAGTATACTTAATGGTCATAATTCAGCATGACTGAGAACTGGTATGTATCATGGGATTGGTTGCGGGGTAGGGTGGGATACAAATCTAATAAATAAATAAATAAGTTTCTGTAGCAAGTTCTCCCTCTTCCCCCATAGTTTTCTCACTACATAAATAGGGGCCACCTTGCAATCAATCTTTCTACTCTTATTAGGAATATCCAATTATGTGGAGCAGACACTATGGGATGTCCCAACTCACAAGTTGAGCTGTACTAAACAGTAAAAAATAAAACAGAAGTCCAGTGGAAACCTAAACACTGCATTTATTCCAGCATGAGCTTTTGTGAATCAGAATTCACTTCTCAGATACAAAGGGAGAAGTTGGGGACAGAAAAAGGTTTGGTGTCATAAATCAGATGTGACTCTCTGTGCTAGATACTGGAAAGGATGAGGTTGCTGTACATAATGGATCTTGAGAGAGTTCAGAGCTTCTAGCCTCTCTGTTATGAGGTGAAGAAGATTCCCTCACATGGACTGAATATTATCCATTCCAGTTCCTTATACAGAGAATTACACCTGATTTATGGCACCATGTTCAGTTCAATATGCAGCCCACTTATACAATGGCTGTATCTTTTCATGATTTCAAAAATGAAGTATAAAATGCATAGTTTGCTTTAGAGTCTAGAATTTTACCGAATCATTATTGACAAAATAAACTGCGGCACATATTTCATAACACTGAAAGGAACAGGCAGCATTTGGAAATTTGCAGAGGAGAGGGTTCACCTGCTAGAGATCACCACCAACAGACAGACCTCAAAGTCAGAATTAGTATACAATGACAACCCGTTTCAATGCACCTGGAGGAGGGGTCACACTGTTTAAAACACCAGATTTCAGGTTTTGTTTGATATCTAAACCACATTCCCCATTGCCTGTCTGGTCAATGGCCTGACATACCCTGAAAAGCAGTGAACAGGATCAGAGAAAATTCCAGGCATTTGCTGACTGGTGCTCCCTTTCTGTGTCAAACAAATTTCAGTTCCCAAAGCTTTGCATGTGAGATGGTGTTCAGAGCAGGCTGGCTGCCACATTTGCTTACTCATTCACTGTACTGCCAGTATTTAATTCAGCATGTTAATAAAATGTTTTGGAATAGCTTGAAAAGGTTCTGAGAGCCAAAGAAACTCCATGCATAGTTATAACAGTTGCAAGCTGTATGGACTGATCCCATTGAGAGTACCCATGCTTGTGATTGCCAAGCGTATGCAGCATGGGTATAGAAACATAGAAGGATCTAGCTGGAATGGACCCCAAGAGTTATTTAGTACAACCGCCTGTACAATGCAGGAAATCCACAGCTACCCCCTCACACAAACACACATACTCCACTAGTGACCCCTGCTCTGTGCCCAGAAGAAGGCAAAAACCTCCTGGATCCCTGGGTCAATCTGGCCTGCAGAAAAATTCATGAAGACCTTCTGTGAGATTAGTCCAGACAGGTGTATGTGGTAGGTGACTTGCAAATACTATGATCTTTTGCAGAACGCTAGTATGCAAAAGCTTGGAGTGGCAGCTTTTAATCCAAACCAATGAAAATGTCTGCTAATTTATTGCTGTGGGGATGGTTGTAGTTGGTCTTGATCAGTGGGGCAAAATAGTTTATTTATTTAAAGATTTTTATCCCATCTTTCCACCCAGGTTGGGTCCTACTAGCAGCAAACAGTGAAAAACATCAAAAAAAATGCAGAAAAACCCCCATAAACAGGAAGGAGGGTCAATGAGGCAATGCCAAACACAGCAAAAAGGTTTTCACCCACTGGTGGAAGACTATGGTAGAGAGAGAGGTATCTCTGCAGAGGGCATTCCACAGTTTTGGTGACACAATCAAAGTAGCTGTTTTATTTTTTTAGGCAGCTTTGATTCTGGTTACCATAGCAAGGAATGAAAAGGAAAATATCCCATCTTCTTTTAACAGTAAGTGAAAGTTTTGTTTATTAAATTACAAGTTATCCTAAACTCCATTTGTTACTTGAAAAGGCACTTATGTTGGCCATGATCTAATAACTGCACAATTGTATTCCTATACAGAAGCTTTGGACTTGTGTTGCTCAACAGTTCTACACCTGCACACCAGCAAATATTGCATGGTAAGACACTTTGGGATTGAAGAGGCTTTCCAAAGTAGTTTGTGATTCAGCATAGGTGTCTGCTTTCAGATGCAAAAGAAAACTTCCAAAGTCCCAATGGACATGGCCAAGCCACTAGAAATACCTACTGCAGGCTCTTTGAAAGTTGGCCA
This sequence comes from Lepidodactylus listeri, assembly GCA_029233225.1. Classification (NCBI taxonomy): domain Eukaryota; kingdom Metazoa; phylum Chordata; class Lepidosauria; order Squamata; family Gekkonidae; genus Lepidodactylus; species Lepidodactylus listeri. The sequence goes on along the minus strand of JARCFY010000001.1, from coordinate 105,935,056 downwards.
TTGAGGTTTTGGTGATATACAAATGTAGTTAAGCATCTATTCAGGCAATAAATCATCTAAAAGGCCAATGATTACATTATAAAAGATCCTTAATCACCTGACAGCCCTACTTTTTTGGAATTTGAATCAGTCCCATCTGCAGACGAGTGCATTTATGTCATGCTTATTAGCATCATTTTTATACTGAAAGGAGGCCTAATGGTTCAGCTTCTGCAGACATAGCCTGGGCATTGATGAGAGTTTTGTTCTGCAAATATCCATAGCCTGTTCAAGGGTAAATGCAGGTGTTTCTAAAAGTTTTTCCTTAAGTCTGAACACAATCCCGTCTCTTAACATAAGGTCCTGAGATGGGCCAGATTCACCGTGCTGGGCTTCTTGTTGCTTAGCTTGGTGACAAAAGCATCTATTCTAGCAACCTCATTACTTGTAATTGCCAGAACTGTTATCTCTCAAACACAGGATTTTTCCTGGGTTCACAGTAAGATTTGGAGTCTGTTAAAACCTTTGCTACATTTTTATAGTCAGGGTCTACAACACCCTTTGCATATTATTATACATCTCAAGGGCTTTTTGTTCTATGCAGTGAAGCAAGAATGTGATTTTATAATCCTCAGACTCTTCTTCAGTCTGTGTGACTAATAAGTACTGTTTTAATTTCTGTTCCCAACATCTCCAGTTCTTGCTGAATTCCCACAAAGGATGAATCTGATGGAAGTCTGAAATGCTTCATTATTAAATAAACAGTGTAATCAGGAATATTCTTAGCCAGGACTGGAGACCCAAAGAAGTAACAGGACCATTTCTGACATCATGTGATGTTCCCTTTTGCTTGCAAATCAAGAATACAGTAGTCAGGCTCCTGTTCTTAGGTTCTCGAAGCAGAGATGCATATGTTTAAAATAAGCTCCATGTATTGGCAAGAAGATACAGGGATGGGAGCAATCGATTTCAGGACACAGGAACTCGTGCAGTCTATAACAGAGGCCCTTTTCAGATTGCCTATCTGTTCTGTTTCAGGAACTGGTTACTGATGGAATATTTCTATCATTTCTGACAGATCCATTTTAGTAACTGGCTGCTGACAATCCTGTTTGTGTCCCATTCAGGAGATGTGCCTGAGGCATTCTAGTTGAAAACTGCTTTTTTCCATTCTCAATTCTGTCTTCTGTTTCTTGGTCACTATGGGGTGCTGTATGAAATGTCCCCTATGCTGCTTTCCCTTCTCACACTGCTTGTGTGAGCACAGTCGTCGGGTTTTTTGAAGGCTGTAATGGGAGTGCTGAGGCACTAAAAAAGGAGCAATTTATTGCCATAGCAATCCCTAAACAAACCTGCAATTCCCCCTCTCCAAGCCCCCCCCCCACCTTATCCCAAGGCCTGCCAGCCTGCCTCTCTCTTTCTCTGTCTCTGTCTCTCTCTGCGGAAGAGAGTGGGGAAAAAACTGCATCTGCTCAGGTGGGGGAATTGCAAATGAGGCTGAGACCATGGTTGCAAATGAGGCTGAGACCATGGTTGAAAAAAACTGCATCTGCTCAGGTGGGGGAATTGCAAATGAGGCTGAGACCATGGAATCGCTATGACAATGAATTGCTCTGGTTTTTTAGCGTCTCAGCGCTCCATTACAGCCTTCCAAAAAAAAACCCCATGAATGGCTGAAGAAGGTCACACATGCAAGCACTGGGTGAGAATGGGAAGCAGCACTTTGTGAAATGGCCAGATTACTTCAGGGACAGGCTCTTAATGGAAGTAATTTACAGTGTGAAAGACTCATCCCTGTATCACTTTACTCAGAACTGGCCCAATGATGGCTACCATCCAGAATATAAAAGTGATGTGAAAAGGGCCACAACTAAGATGCATGGATTCCACCCCAGGAGACTAAACCAACATAGGGGCAGGGAAGGGGAGCAGACTGATCCATTATAATGCATACAACAAATACACCACAAGGAGAGGGGATTTCTGATTCATGTAAAGGTTGGAGACTAAATCTGCCCCCTTTCCCAGTGCCATAGTCTTACTCAGGGGCCACTCAGTTCAGTTCACCTATTACTTTCTTTTGCAAACAAGAGGAGGAGGCAACTGATGAGCTGAGGCTGACTGTCATTGTCACTGGAGAATCCAAACTCAAGAGACCCCTGAGACACTGGCAAAGTTACTGGGGCTTGGCTTTCCTTGCACCAGGCCACCAGTTGCCCTCCAGGGTGGTGCCCCATTGGGAAATTTCTCTTTGAGTTAAACAACCACACACATATGGGTTTGGCCATTACTTATAATAATGTAATGTAACTTGATCAATAATTTTCACATAAAATGTGTTACCAAATTGCTTCTATAGGTCTGTTTATTATGGGAGTGAATTTGGTTCTGAATGCCAGGAGTCTATACAGTGTAATCAAATAAAGCCTACAAATGCTATTAATGTGGCCAGCATACCTGTACTCTAAACATTTTCCTCACAGCTTTGATGATGCTGAATACAGGATAAAACATATTTCTGTGTGGCAAGAATGCAAACTGTGAGGCTTAAGAATAGTTGTGCCCATGAGACTTCCACCCAATGAGGCAAAAATGTCATGAACGTGACTGATGCCACAATGAGATTTCTTTAGTTTCTTCAGGGGACTCCAGAAATACTGTGTAAATGATATTTATACAGAGAGACTACTTAACTGCAGGCTATTTGGCTACATTTGGAAAATCTTACCTGACTACATTCAGCAATGCAATGCAGATGTTTGCAGCATTTAAATCTCCAAACAGAAACCTGATATATCACACTTGACATGCTCTTTCAAAGTCCACATGCAAAATCACAACACACAAACAATGGTATCTTCATCTAAATGTATTCACTATAAATCAGTATTCTGTTTCTGTAAGGCAGAGGGGGGGAACTTCTTTACATATTGTTTTAGACAACTTGTTCCCACACAGAGGCTTCAACAAATAAATATAGTCATGCTGATTCAACAAGGGAAATGCATTTATGTACACAAGTGGGTCTTCACATATAGTTAGCTTTGTGAAATGCAAACATCTGTACAGAAGAATACCATGAAGTTTTTTTTAAAAATGCCCAGCAGATAGATGCATGGTGCTTTTGGCTGGAGCACATCATTTATTAACCCTAAGAAGAGTCACACATTTCTAAGTCCCTTGAAGTCCATGGGCTTAGAAAACAAAACTGAAGACAAACAAGCAACTCTGCTTGGAATTCTAGTTAGCCTTTGAACTGTCAAGAGCTTTCAGTTATGACAGTGCTTATCATTGCTGATGATTTTGTGCTCAAACAAGGTGGTGCTGTCCAACTTTGCAGCAGGGGACAGGTAGTGTCAGTCTTAGTGCTCAAAGTATCCCCTACGGCTGAGGACAGATTGGCCATCTCGGCCGCTCGGCCTCCGCATCAGAAGCGGAGGCAGAGCGGCCGTTCAGACGGCCACATCTGCCCCCAGGAGGCGGCCCGGACGCATTGCGTCTGGCGCTGCTCTCCTTCCGCACCAGCCGAGCACCACTTCAAAGTGGTGCTCGGCTGGTGTGGCGCGCCTCACGCGCGCGTTCCACCCACCGGAGCGAGTGTGAACACGCGCGGGCAGGGGCAGCCACGCGGCATCCGCACGCCGCTCCAGGAAGCCGCCCGCAGTCTGAACGCTGCGGGCGGCTTCCTCCCGGCGGCGTGCAAACGCCGCACCGCAGGGGAAATTTCCCCCGCCCCATTCTGCCGCACCACGGAGGCGCGGCAGAATGCCAGTTTGTCTCCAGCCTACCAATATCATGGTGTTCCGACAAGGAGAAGTAGTTTGGCCTAATCCTAATACTTGTTGCACTAGCCTGTACTTAGAATACGGCATAGCAAGCAAACAACACCACCACCAGAACATTAGAAAATGCAACGTTACTCACAACCAAGAAGGGCTGTTAAAATAGTGCAGAAAGCAAACTGCTGTGCATGCACTTAGGACAAGGCTTGTAGGATTGATTTTAAATTGAGATAGGTCTGTTTGCCTTGTGGCCACTTACATTCAGCTCACTATGTCCTAAAACATTTTATTTTTATTTAACTTTTCAAAAATCCCATTTCTGCAGTTCCTTGTAGAACATCCATTAGTGGTTCTTTGTTTACTAATTATTGATTTCTTCCTTCATTTCTTCTGCCCTCTCATCCACTTGCTATTTTAGCATCTTGTATCCTCCTCGACTCTATCTGCAGTCCATTGTTTGGAATCAGTAGTACAACCCTTTTCTCTTTGTGTTTGTGTAAAGTGCCATCAAGTCACAGCTGACTTATGGTGACCCCAGCAAGGGGCCTTCAAGGCATCTGAGAAGCAGAGATTGTTTGCCATTGCCTTCCTCTGCAGAGTCTTCCTCATTACCAACTCTGCTTAGCTTCCAAGATATAACAAGATTAGACTATACCATGGCGCCTTCCCTCCCTCCTTGTCTCTTTAATCCATTTTTTTTCATTTAAAAAAAATCAGCTCCTCCTTTCAACTTAAATATCTTTTGTCTCCTCCATACAGGTAGCCCAGAATTCTAGTTTATTATTATTCTTTTAATTAATATATTTATAATTGTTGGCCCCACATATTACTCTGATAAACTGTATGAGCTAGCTCTTCCTCTTTTATCTTAACCCCTACTAGAGAGCATTTATTATTCAAAAAAACTTGAAGGAAGGAAGAAAAAGAAAGAAAGAAAGAGAGAGAGAGAGAGAGAGAGAGAGAGAGAGAAAGAAAGAAAGAAAGAAAGAAAGAAAGAAAGAAAGAAAGAAAGAGGATTTAATGTGTTTTCTGTTTGACCAGTCTTGACCTCAGGGTTTGACTCTACTTGTAGGGTAGGTAATGTAATACATGGAATCGCAAGACCAGGAATGTCCCAGCAGAGCAACAGGGAGCAGGTACTCTGGGACAAGTGATCAGAAGCCATTTAGTTGGATACAAGCTGTAGGATTATGGACAACATCAGGGCTAATGGTATACTCCAAAAAACGTCAGAACAAAACCAACTTCTTATTCACTGGAACAGTCTGTTAATCTGGATTCTTTTTTCTCTCAGTGGATTAGCATAACTGTCAGCAAGAAGACACGGACTCTTGAAGATCCAGCCATACTACTACACCATCCCCAAAGTATTTTTTTAAGGAACCTGATATTGCTTTAAAAAAATCTTCACAGGCTCTCTGACATCTCTGGTAAATTGAACGACTTAACTGTAGTTTCTGGGATAGTCGGTAGAGCGGGTCTTGAAGGAGTTTAGTAGAGCTGCTGGCTCTGAAGTTCAGGGTTGGAGGCCCTGTTTTCAACCCAGACTGTTTTCCCTTCAGCTAAATCACCAATTTGGCTGAACTATATGAGTACTCCTCTTCATCAGTACCAGGGGTCTCTACTGGGATTTGGACATGGTATTTTCTCCTCTTCAGGATACTTCTCCAGCTTTCTGATTGGGGCTATACCTGAATGAGATATGGACAATCAGGGGAGTATGTTAAAATGGGCTCTTTTTATTTCTTCAAAACCCAGTGCTTCAATGGCAGCATTTGTTATGTGTAGCAGTACAATCATGGCCAAGTTTTGAGGGCAAGAATGAGGTGTGGTGCTCTAAGACACTTGGCAGTCAGGACTAAGAGGGCCATTCTAAAGGCAATTTGCAAAGCCAAAAACAAGGATGAGCTAAGTCAGCAATCATGAAAAGCTTTCAGAGCAGAAGAGTGGGAGCTTACATACAGGCAAGCCAAGATCTGTAGCCAAAGAGAACAGGGAAGAATGAGTAACAGGCAGATATACTGGAATGGATGGACGCAGGAAAATAGTAGTAGGGATTGCAAGATACAGGAGTAAGATAAAGCAAGACATCAGCAATGTTTGGATACAAGGCATCTGGGAAGTATTTATAACCAATGGGAATCAGTGGTGGTCAGGCCCGTAGTTACATTGGAGCCTTTCAGGGCCTGGCCCCCTGACTTACCACCAAGGCCCCCAATGTCCAATTTTTAATTTTATTTATTGCCCTCGTTTCTGCCACCAGCAAGCCTCATGCCACCCTTCAACCCCACGCTGCTCTCTCTGGGCAAGGCAAGCCCTGTGCCCTCGGTCCTTCAACCCCACACCACTCTCTCAGCAAGGCAAGCCCTGCCCTGTGCCCTCCCACCCTCCAATCCCATGCCACTGCTCTTTCTTGTTTTTTTGCCAGCCAGCAAGGTGAGCCCTGCTTCCAATCTCATGATGCTGCTGCTCTCTCTTGCCTCTCTTCAGCTGGCAAGTCAAGCCCCTTGGGTTGGATTATCACACACCGGTGCTCTGCTCTCTCTCTCTCTCTCATCGCTCACTGGCCAGCAAGGAAAGCCCCAACTGCATTCATCCCTCCAGTTCCCAAACTGGCAAAGCAATCTCTCCCTCGGCTTTGGAGCCCATGATTTTGCTTCCATTCCTCTTCCCCCCCCCCCTTTCCCTTTTTATTTTCAGAGCTCAGCTCTGCCGCCTGCCTTTGAATGGTGAGGATTCATCTCCCCTCCGTCCCCTTTTATCTGCAGGGCTCAGCTCTGCCTCCCACCTTTGAATAATTAAATTATTTAAATTAGCCAGTGCCAAGCCCCCCAAGAAATTTAAATGCCCCCCAACTTAGAAGTTCCTGGCTACAGACCTGGTGGTGGTGTCCATTGATGTGACTCTGGGACAAGACTATACAAAGTGGTACTATTGCCATTCTCAGCTTTGTCCCTTCCTCAGCTATCTCAAACTTGCAGCCAGCTCAAACTTGCAGCCAGAGTTGAGCAGAAGAACAAGTGCCAATTGCTAAAGGTGAGAGATAGCCGCTAAAAGTGAGATGATCATATGTAACCAACACACTTGTGAGTCTAAACTGAATTAAATATGAAATTCCAGCATATGTCCACTCCATGTCTTACAATAGTTCTTTCCCCCCTTTCATTTGAGATTTTTTAATGTCTCTCGAATGTCTGACAATTCAGAAAACTTAAATGAAAGCACTAGAAATATATGGACTGATAATGGCCCACACATTCTTCAGTCTAGCCTGGGTTGATTTTATCCTCAACTATGGACTAATTCACATTCTGCCCACTCTGTTGTGTTGCTGCATGAATGCATTTGCTGCAGCTAGCTGATGACAATCTTGTTTCTTGATCCAATAGAAGCACTTCATTGTGTTTTCTACACAAACTAAGGCAGGATAATATATTTCCGTCAGCATGGCCCATTTTTCAGTGTTGTGAATATCTCTGGAAGTCAGTACCAGCATCATCAGTTGGCAAAAATAAGACAGCAGGTAGAATAAGACTCCAGCCATTTTCTGCCCTGGTGCATATTGTAAGCTACATGGATCAAACTTGAGGTCAGGGAAGGTTGGCCATATCTCTCCTAGTAATGTTGTCATTGATAAGTGCACTACCAGCCTCCCCCATAGATCACTTTGGACTTCTTGTGATTCTTAATTATCCTGAAGTGCAGATAATTGAAACAATCCATTTGATATAGGTCAGCTTCCACAGCCACTGTGATACATAATGCAGTGTTTTTAGCAATAATGAAATGCCTTTGCAAAGTAAGAAATCAATCAACACTGTTATTTTTAACCCCTAGGACTGCTGCAGGCTTTCCTCATAGCACCAAATAGGGGTAAACGTTGCTCCACTGAACCTTTTCTCACTTTAGGGATAATAAGCTTTACATTTGATAATGAATTGTTTCAGGTGTGGGGAGAAAAAGCAATTGGACTGCTAACAATCAAATGATTGAAATAACAGAAAAGGAGAAAAGCAGACATGAGGAAATATCTTTATTTCCCTTGACTGATATCTAGATTGCTTTTCCCTGAATGTTGATATTAACCATCATAGATGGGTCAGATTCCCAAAAGTGAAGACATGTGATGCAGCCATCTTGCTGAAGTTTAGACAGTCTCGGTCTACTCACTGCCTGGACTTGAAACTTCATGGGGACCCCGTGTGTGCTGTCCTGAGTTCCGGTGACTGTAGCTTATTCTGACTTCAATAATGCCCTGCCATTTTTTGGTCTAAACTAGACCAGTCAGCCACATTTTTTATGGGTCTGATGTGATTTTAAAAAAGCAGGAGCAGAGGATATATTTATTTATTTATTTATTTAGGATATGATTATGCTGCCTCTCCGGGATCCTGTTCTAGATGGCTTACAACTAAAAGCATCTTAAATCATCATCATCATATATTACCAATATAAAAATAAATCAAGACATTAAAAAATAAACCATTCAAAAGCATTTTATACCAAAAGGGGCTTTATGGCTGAGAACTAAATCCCTCCCCACCTTACATGCCCACACCACTTCTGTCCTAGCCCAGCTACACTGCCAGAAATAAACCACCTGAGGAGAAAAGTTCTGGAAGAGGCAGAACATAGGGGAGTACAGCAGGAAACCTGCATGTCTGTTTGGCATAAAAATTGGGTCTTCCTGCTCTTGATTAAACAAATTTAGCTGCCTACTTTGTAAAATTTTCAAACCTAGTCCGAAGTACATTGTGTTTTGGAAGTAAATTCAAAGCATTTGTAATACTGATGAGCAGCAGGGCTAATAATAAATATGGAGAAATATTTTGAAAATATTACTGTACAAGTGGGAACGCGCAAGGACTTACGGGAGGCATGAATACACATGAAGCTGCCCTATACCCTTGGTCCACCAACATCAGTACTGTCTACTTGAACTGGCAGTGGCTCTACAGGGTCTCAGGCAGAAATCTTTCATGTCACCTACTGCCTGGTCCTTTTAACTTGCCGGGGATTGAACCTGGGACCTTCAACATTCAAAGCAGACACTCTTCTACTGAGCCACAGTATTTCCTCTTTCTCTTTCCTGAAAGCCCTCATAGTATCTCCCCTTTTCCTGCTTCCTTCTCTCTTTCTAGGCTTGCCAATCTCTGGGTGGGAACTGGAGATCTCCTGGAATCACAACAGATATCCCACCTACAGAGATCAGTTCCCTTTAGGGTTGCCAGACTGAGGCTGGGAAAGCCCTGGAGATTTGGGGATGGAGCCTTTGGAGGGTTAGGTTTGGGGAGGGAAGCAACCTCAGCAGGGTATAATGCCATAAAATCCATAGGCATAGACTATGGGGGGGCTTGAGGGCTCGAGCCTCCGCGCCTCCCGGGGCCCTTCCGAGGCCGGCAGCTGCTGCTGCCGGTGCCTCTCTCTTCCCCCCCCCCCCCCCGCCTGGCCACTCTTCCATCCTTCCCTCTCCCTCCCTCTTTTCCCGGCGAAGGGAGAGGGAAAGAGTGGGGGGGGGGGCAAGAGGCCCCGGCAGCAGCAGTTGGCGGACCTTGGAAGAGCCCAGGGAGGCGCAGAGGTTTCCTGGTGGGGGGGAACATCGCCCCAGCATGCGCGCTTTGCGCGCACGCTAAAGAGCCCCCACCCCCCTCAGAATTTGCAAAAGTCTATGCCCCTGATCAAATCCACCTGCCAAAGCAGCCCTTTTCACCAGAGGAACTGATCTCTGTTATCTGGAGAGCAATTGTAATACTGTGTGATCTCTAGCACCCACCTGGAGGTTGGCAACCACAGTTCCCCTGGAGGAAATGGCTGCTTTGTAGGGTGAAATCTATGGCATTATATCCCTCTGCTGTCCCCCCTCCTTAAACCCCACCTTCCCCAAGCTCCCCACCACCACCACAAATTCTAGGAATTTCCTAACCTCTTTCCCTCCTCTTGGCAATCCCCATATCCTCTCCCTGCCTCATTCTCTCCTTCTCAGCCATTCACCAACCTTCCTTTTATCTGCCATCTTCAGCTATATTTGTTCTTTATTTACTTCATTTACTTTCTCTACAGTGGGACCAAAGCAGCTTAAATTATTCTCTTCTTCTCCTTTTTATCCATACACCAACCCTATGAGATAGGTTGGGCTGAAAATATGTGACTGGTCCAAAATCACTCTCGGAGCTTCCAAAGCAAGATGGGAATTTGAACCTGAGTCTCACAGACCCTACTCTGAAGCTCTAACCAATACACTGGTTTTCATAGGGTGGCTGATGTTGAACAATAAGAAGCAGCCAGGCCATGCTGAGTCAACTGAACTCCAGACAACAGAGATCTGTCCCCCTGGAGAAAATGGTTGCTTTGGATGGTTCACCCTATGGTGTTATATTCAGTTGAGACCTCTCCCTTTCCCAAACCCTGGGGCAAGTGGAATGCTGCTGGAGAGGAAAAGCCAAACAGCTTAGTGACGGTCCTCAGGGAGTACCCATTGTCCATTCCACTTGGTGGCTTCAAAGCCCCTTCCTCCCCCATCCCCCTTCCATGCATGTCCACCCTGCATATAAACCCCAGAATGACCCAGACAGAACCTTTTGCAAGCCTCCAGAAGGAAGAGAAGGAAACAGGTGACAATAACCCTGCACCAGCCATGCCCGGTGGAGAGTTCTCACCCAGGATTCACCCAAACAGGCACAAGATGAGCCACACAGTGAGGCACCAAAGGCCTCATGCCACTCTGTGTGTCTTGGCCGCCACTCAAGCCTTTTCTTACCTCACCACCCCCTGGACTGGCCCTGTGCAAGGCTCCTCAAGAGTTAAATGGAGATGCTTGAGTATACCCTGCTGGGGGTGGGGAGGAGAAGGAATGGGTCAATCCCTGTCCCTCCCCTGCTCTGTTAATTTAACTTTAATTTTAATGTTAATTTAATTTAATTAGCACCCCCAGCACCCCGGCGCCCACTCCCAAAAACATTCCCGACTATGGGGGTGCTCTGGACCCTTTTCAGTCTTGCTTCAGGTTGTGCTATGGGACACAGATGGCATTGATGGGTTTACTTGACAACCTCCATTAGAATATAGACGGTCCTTTTTTTGTTTATCATACTGGATCTGCAGCCTTTGATCTAGCAGATCATGCCATCCTGTTGAGGCATTTGTAGGCAGAAGTAGGTATCAGGGGATGTGAATGGGATTGATTTAAATAATTGATCCAGGATCAGACTGAAAGAGTCGCCACAGCTACTTTCAGTGTGAGAACTGTCCTGTGTGTTTCCCCAGTCTACAGTTTTATCCCCCATGTTATTCAACCTCTATGCTAAGCCTTTAGGAAAAACCATTTGTAGTTTTGTAGTGGGGGTTCATCAATATGCTGTTGTCACCCTGCTCTATATCTCTCTGTCCAAATCCCCTGGCAACGTGGTAGTAGTCTTACACCTGACTGCTGCAGTTAAATGGCTGAACATGAAAAAAATGAAACTGAACCCTGACAAGATAAGAGTAGTAATGGTTGGGAAGCCTGAGGTCTTAAAATCTTTCTTCCCCATTTTGATGGGGTTCAGCTACCCCTGGCTGACTCAGCTGAGAGCCTAGGTTCTGTACTGGATCAAGCATTACTGCTGGAGAAGCAATTAATGTGGCTGCATTTTTCCCCAACTTTGTTTAGCCCAGAAGATGGCCACTATCTTGACTTGGCTGATCTGGCCACCTGGATCCTTGCCAAGGTAACACTGAGACTAGACAACTGTAATGAACTCTATGGAGGTTTCCTCTCAAACTCAACTCAAAGATTCCAGTTGGTGTAGAATGCCACCGCTTGATTATTTATTGGGAGCTACATGTAGTATTCCTATTACACCCCTTCTGCACTCACTCCATTGACCATCCATCAGTTTAAAAGCTCAGTTCAAGGTATTGAGGATCACATACAGAGCCCTTCATGACCTTGGACTCTTATATCTGCAAGACCACCTCTCTACTTATGTTCTGTCCTGACAACTTCACTCATCTGAACAAGGCCTTCTGCAGGTGCTACCCATATATGCGCCTTCTCAGTAGTAGCCCCCACTCTGTGAAATGGCCTGCCTGAGGAGATCAGGAAGGCTCCCACACACCTGGTATTTCACAAACTATGCAAAACAGAATTATTCAGGAAAGCATTTTTATAAAGGAAACAGGACTGCATTATAACAGATTGGTCCAAGACAATGCACTGTGTTTTCACTGATGTAATACCACCTTCTGCATTGTTTAACATGCCATGTTTAATACTTATGCTTTGTTCAGGCAACAGCTCTGTTTCAAATTTCTGCACATTCTAGTCATATTACATTGCCTACTAGACATACCAGTCTCAGAGTTAGTGGACTATAAATAATATAAATAAAAATAACTGTAACTCATATGCAAATTTAAAATAGACCCTCTCTTGCTTGATAGCACCGGGGGGGGGGGGGGGAAACTAGTCTCTATATAAATAGGGTATTAAGATAACTATGAACAACTGAATACGACTTGCAACATAATATGCATTAATACCCCTACCTGTGCTCAAGCGTCTCTCTCTCTCAACTGATCTAAACAATAGTTCTCAGTCTGAAAATTTGTTCACTTGTGTCTGAAAATTCATCCTGTCCTATGTAAATATATTTTATTAACATCCTGTAAAGGTTGATAATTGTTTTCTTGTTTTCAGAAGCAGTTGAATAATTCCCAGTGTCTAACATTGACAGCTGTGAGCTGACCTCTGGTCAACGTAGTCCACAAATGGGCTACAGCAGAGTAATTTGATTTTAACCTGTGTAGACCCTGCTGAAGCCATTGGGACCATCCTAACACAGAACATTCTATAGCAGTGCCTTTGGTTTGTGGATCTCAGCCTAAATGAGGTTGTGTCAATTTGCTCTACACCAGTTTCAGTTACCTTCATTTTATTGTTATTTTTGAGAATCAGATTTAACAACTGGCACTTTTTCGGCACACTGAGAAGACACTAACCAAGGATTCCAACCTTTATGAATCTCTCATTTTTGAGAACAATTAATAAAGTTCAATGAAGTTATGCTAGAGCACACTGAATCCTTTCAAATGTGAAAACTGAGAATGAATTTATCCTAGGTGACTCTAAGCTGTCTCCTTACATGCCATTCTAGTATCTGGTGGTGCTCCTCATCTTTGTACCCCCAAGCCTTCTATGTCAGACTCGTTAACCTTGTTTCCTCTATAACCACTAACCCCACTTCTTGAATATTCTACTGGAAACTTTGCTGCCACCGTTTTTCCTCCCCAGATGTTGGCAATGAACACACATCACCATCTGTCTGTCTCCATTTTCCTACTGTGTGGTCTTCTGTAGCATTGAGTACTACACATTCTCAGATTTTCTGAAAACTCTGTCACTGAATTCACATCACACATTTATTGGTGCCCAGTACTCATCCTTTCTCCTCACATATGACTGCCCTCACCCCAACATTCTGTCCGAGCGAACTAATCAAATCCTGGAACAGTTTTTAAGGTGCTACACCAACTACCATCCAGTCTGACAATCTGTGAGAGTTCTGCTCAAAGTAGTCAAGGATCAGATCTTGGTTGGTTAACCACAGTTCTTTATTTCCAATCTCTACATTGGTACAGCGTCTCGGATTATTGTCAGAGATGAGACAGATAATACAAGCAGGTCTATTATACCATTCCAAGGAGTTTGAATTACCCATAGGTAGCCAATCACTATAGGGGAAAATTGGCGGGCAAAGAGGTGTTCTGGCCGTTTGGTTCTCACAGGAAAAAGAGTGAGGTGTCAAGCTGTAAATTTCCTTTCCCAAACCAGACCCCTCAGATGTTACCAGTTCACATAACAATCAATGGCCTCAAGGCTTTTGCATGTGATAAGAGATGAGAGGTATCCTCCCTTGAAGTCTCAGCCGGGGCAGCTGGAATGCGGAGGCAGGGATGTGAGAGGCCTCCTTGTTCACATACTTTACTGATGTCACCCTCCCGCTTCACTTGCTATAATCTCCCGGTCTGGTCAAACAGCAGAACGGTAATACATAACAGTTACAAGCACAAAACTAAACATAGAGCTACTTATAAGGTACAGGCATGATTAATATAATGTCTGAATTAGCAGATTCTGACACCAGGGGGCATTAATGATTTCTGCCTTCTCCCCTTTCAGTGTCACTCCGCAGCAGGCCCCAGTGGGAGAAGCATCACTGCCTTAGTAGCAGCAATGGCTGGGGAGGTCCTGAACCCTCTCCCCCACCTGCCCCAAGTGTGGTTGCCTTGGTGTGGGAGAGGGCTAGGTGGTCCTGTGCCTCCCCACCTGACTGCCTCCAGTTTTGGCACTAGGCATTGCTGCCTCCAGCAGGGAGAGCGGCCAGATCCTGTGCCTCCTTCCCCCACCTGTCTCCAGTTTCTCCACCTTAGCAGCTGTGGGGGACAGGGGGCAGCAGCTTCTGCTCCTTCATCCCTGTCCACCTCCTCCTCATACACATCCTGCATCTAGAAAACAGCTGTGTCCACTTCTTCAGACAACTGATCTCTGTTTGGAATTTTTTTGTGCCCCCCTTTTTTACTTTAGAATTATTCTGCAAAGATGGGTCTCTCCTGTCCCAACTTTGCAGAAATATCTCCTTTGTGTCTAGATGGTCTCTATCTGTGGATTTACATGTTTGCATATGAGGCCATGTTGACTATCAAATATATAGAAATATATTGTGTATTGTTGGCTGTAAGGGAAAACCAAAAAAAGTAATGTGTATTACATTAACACAAACTAGGTGGCTTGCAAAGAATCACAAAAAGAATCACAGTTTTGAGATTTTCCCCTCCAAGATCTCTCTGTAAGATGTTATCAACTTTCAGGGTGTTGAGCAAGTTAAATTTACCTCCTCCGTCTTTTCTCCTTTAATGGACTCTCATCTGCTCTTGATATTCTATGCTCCTGGAGGATAATCAGTCCTCATCAGGTAATTTTTGGCCTTTCCCCCCATATGGTTAATTTACAAAGTCATATTTTTTGCATACCTCTGCTGTATCTGAGAGAGGTCAGGTTTTGTTGCTTTCATGATTGGCATGGGGGACAGCCAGTTTACTATTACATATGATGACTTCCTCACCAAGAATAAATTATGGTACAGTTTCACTGGGAAAATGCCAAGTATAGGACATGAACTCTAAGGAAACATCAGAATAAAGAGCCTTGTATACATAAACACTGGCTGAATAATGTAATACAATCTGGTACAAGATGAGATAAGTGAACTGAGCCTACAGGGCGAGTACTAAAGTACTTACTGTTTTCAGTGTGCAAAGTGTTTTAGATGCATAATTTATCCTCACTACAGTTCTAAATTACGATGCCAAATAATGATTTGTCCTGGATGATCCAGAGAGCTTCAGGGCAAAGATTTTAACCAGTTAACTTTTAAGAATATGACCTCTGTCCTTTCCCTCCAATATTATGAGTAGCATTCAATTCTTCCCTGATCCTCCCAAGTGGAGTTGACCTTGAATATGACCTAGCATGACAGTTGGTTGACCAGGGCATATTATGAGAATGTGTGCATGTTTCTTATGATTTATTCAGGTCTCACTTACAACAATATTTTCTTATTTATCCCTTTGGCTGATATTATTCTTGACATGGCCTTCTGAGGGGTCAAAGACTGTTTGCAATATAGATCAAGATGGGTGGCCGTGTTAGTCTGTCTGTAACAGTAGAAAAGAGTAAGGGTTTAATAGCACTATAAAGCCTAACAAAACTTGTGGTAGGGTATGAGCTTTCATGAGTCACTGCTCACTTTTTCAGATAACATATAATAATATAATATCTGAAGAAACAATCAGTGACTCACAAAAGCTCATACCCTACCACAAGTTTTGTTAGTCTTTAAGGTGCTTACTCTTTTCTACTGTTTGCAACATGACTTTGTAATGCAAGGGGGCTGAAGCATGCCCTGTATTTCAATATTTATGTCAGATTCATTGTGCTAAAATACTGATTTTACAGACCTCATTTGATTGGCAAGCTAGTTTGGGGTTGTATCTTTAATTGCAGGCTTCCTTTTCATCCCACTGAGATCGTTTCAGAGGGTAGTCGTGTCGGTCTGCCATAGAACAGCTAGATTCGAGTTCAGTAGCACCTTACAGACTAACAAGATTTTCGGGGTATAAGCTTTTGAGAGTCAAGGCTTCCTTGAAGGGAGTTTTGTCTCCATTCTCTCTCCCCCCCACCCTGGTAGAGCTGTGGGAACTTATTTTACAGGGCTATGCAAAAACAGTGCTGGATCAGGACTCTGTGTATGTATTAGGGTTGTGAGGTCCCCTTGTCTTGTCGGTAGGGGGATTTGGGAGGTGTTCCAGGAGTGGGTGGGGACATCCCTGATGTGCTGACATCACCCAGAAGTGATATCATCATGGGGGGTGATGCTCTGGTTTTTGGGGAAAGCTCTGTGGTAAAATCAGGGTCAGACCATAGAGTTTTGCCCAAAAACTAAAGCATCGCCATATGAAATCCCTGATGTTGTGCTGGTACATTGCTGTTTGTGAGAGTGGTTTTCCCTGCTGGCCAACTAGCTGGCAGTGGGCAAACCCCCCAAAACTGGGAGATTCCTCACCCGGACCTGGGGAATTGCAGCCCTAGTATGTATTTGGCTAAAATGTTAATAGGATATTATAGGCAAAACTACATGTGATGCATGGAATCTATGACTGAGCTCCAGATAGTTAATTTATGTTCAGAAAGCATCCATAGGGGCCTATTTGAATTTGAGCTAACTCTTTCTCCCATGCCATCTTCAAGAAAAACTGGGTCCTAAGTTTCTATTAGGCCAGGTAGGGAAAAGAGAGAACCTTTTCTCTGTAAAACCAACTTGGGGAGGAGGTGATTTCTGAGGGAAATGACTCATCGGACTGAGTTAATTTTCTGTGCCCCATCACCACAGTCCTGATCCACTCTGAGGGCTCTTTGGTGCTTTGGACTTTAAATTACACATCAGAGCCAATATCATGAATCCCCAGGGCTATTTTGGGGCAGGAACGCACAGGAACAGAGTTCCGGCTGGCTTCTGAGTTGGCCATGCCTATAGCGTCCCCCTCCTTGAGTTCCCCAGGTGCCTCGCAAGCCATGGGGTACCTGGGAAAGCCAAGCCGATCCAGGAAGGGAAGGCAGTTTTAACTGCCTCCCCTCCTCGGGTTCTCCAGGTGCCCCACAGCTGTTGGGCGCCTGGGGAAGCTGATCCAGAAACTGCCTTCCTTCCCTCGGGTTCCCCAAGCGCCCCGCAAGCCACGGGGCACCTGGGGAAAGCGATCCTGGGAGGGAGCTGCGCTGTCAGGGGTGTGACCTAATATGCTAATGGGTTTCTGCTGTTGGGTGTGGCTTGTTATGCTAATGAGTTCCTGCTGGGCTTTTTCTACAAAAAAGCCCTGCCCAGCATCATGTGTAGTTTAGCCTTAAGTCTTCCAATCTGAATGGCATAAAACTGCCATTGGTTATTCATTGTTAATAAAGATTAAAAGTGAAGCATTAAGTTACTTGTAAAATATTCATGAGAATACTGAGGCAACGTTCTTTTACAAAAACCTCTTCCTCAGGGAACACATTCCTTTTCTTTGTAACAAAACAGAGTTTGATAGTCAGATACTTGATGCAAGATGTCCTTTGAACAGCATGCAAGTTTACACTGCAGTACTTTGCAGCTTGGAAGATGCCCTGCAAGGATGCTTCCCTAGGCATGCTTGCACTGTTGCAATAAAGCAGCTGTCTCTTCCCGGATATAGAGCTACTCTGCCATTATGGGAAGAACTTGTAAAGCAACCCAGAACTCATTACTTTCTCCTGTTGCCAGAGAAACATTCTCCCCCGCCCTTTAGAAAGGTCACAAATGACATGCTGTATCTGTACCAGCAATGAGAAATGGCTTTAGTTTGTCAGCAAGTGAACTCCTACTGAGGGGGGGGGGGGGAATCTAAACATTTTCACGGCCTTAGACAAGTATTTGTGATCACCTGAGAGACTGTAAAAGATACTGGTTGTTTATTAGTTAGGCACGTAGCAGTTCGATTCCCCTGAGTTTATTTTCCTTGCATGCATTAGGATGTTTGTTTATTTGTTTGAACTATTCTGCTTCCAGATCTATTTAATGCTGCAGAAGAGGTACAGCCTCTTTTGTCTTAATACATTGGATAATATGAGAAACAAACCCATTAAAAGTAACAATTAAAGCAGGAATAATGTTGGCAGGGAACAAGGAGAAACAATGATTTGTTCTTAGATTTACCATCTCCTCTCTGCTGTTAGTGAAAGTTAAATACCAAGTCCTGTTGCCTCAGCAGTTCCAAACAGACTTGGCCTGCTAATTCCCAGGTATAGGAAGCTTCCTCTCAAAGGAGAAAGCAGGCCTGAGAATCAAGGGTTAAGCCAGGCTTGGGAAGGGCAAAGTTGCAAGTAGGGTTGCCAGCTCTGGGTGTGGGAAATTTCTGGAGATTTTTGAGGTGGAGGCCCCAAGATGGGATTTGGGGAGGGGAAGTAGCTCAGTGGGGTAGAATAGCAGAATCCACCCTCCAAAGCAGCCATTTTCTCCACGAACTGATCTCTGCAAACTGGAAACCAGGTGTCGTTTCAGGAGATTTCCAAGCCCTACTTCGAGGCTGGTAGCCCTAGTTGAAAGCCACTCAATCCCTTCCAGTGAGCACTGCTGAGCTTCTCGTGCACTACTGAAGTTCACCTGATTTGTGCAGTGTTAGTTGCACCCTTAGCCTTATTATGTCAATGCAGAGGGAAAAGTTTTGGTAACATTTTGTAACACAGATTTTGTGAACATTTAAACACATATGGGGGCTTTAGGGTGACTGAGAATTCCAGCACAAGCACACTTTGCAAACGCAGCGATCATTATGTTCGCACATCAGAGGCAGAGAACAAGTGTTCTTACAAGTATTCTGCCTCCTCGGCTGGGGTAAAAGGGCTATGCAACATAGACAGGTAAACATGGGGAGGAAACTTGACCCAAGTTGTGATCACTGCAACTGTTCCTTCCTGCACCCTATTCCTGCTTGGTCCCACCCAACAACCCTCCCCACAGTTTGAGCAGCCAAGAGGTCTGGAGAAAAATGATCTGCTCATTGATTAAAGGCTTAATATGTGGAATTGGGCAGCTGAATTTCATGGTATGGAACTGTAAATTCTGCATTCCAGAATTCCCAAGCCAAAAATATGCATGAAAATCACTGTTTCAGGTTATTATCATGATTTTCCTGAGATTTCCTGGGATTCTTAGAATTTATGAAACACACCCACTAAAAATAATCCATGTAGTTTTTCATGTTGGGGTGCTTACCAACAGCAGTGACAAGAGACATGTTTTTCTTTGGTTCTCCAAATTTCCTGGACAGTGGCCTGGAGAAGGTAGCCCCCAGGTGACACAAGCCAGGCACAGAGCCAGGCAGAGCTGTGGTTCTGACTTGCTCCTTCTCCTACATAAGAACATAAGAGAAGCCAATGTTGGATCAGGCCAGTGGCCCATCCAGCCCAACACTCTGTCACACAGTGGCCAAAAACACCAGGTGCCCTCCGAAGGTCCAGCAGTGGGACCAGGACACTAGAAGTCCTCCCATTGTTGCCCCCCCCAAGCACCAAGAACACAGAGCATCACTTGCCCCAGACTGAGAGTTCCTATCTATGTTTTGTGGCTAATAGCCACTGATGGACCTCTGCTCCACGTGTTTTTCAGCTTAAAAAAAAATCAGATATAACCAAACATTATTCAATACTATCAGTGTCAGGCATTGCAAAAGAGAATGACTGGTTTCACAAGTAGTGATAACAGAAGAATAGTTATTAGTGTTTATATAGCACTTTTCCAGACTGCTGTATTATATATTGATTAGTTTATTCCCTCAAGGTGGCTGCAAGGCAAATAAGCAATAGCACAACCACTAAAACATCACAGTCATTAAAGCACTGTTTAAAGAAGAGCAATAAAACACCAGGTGGCCTCAGAAGGTCCAGCAGTGGGGCCAGGACACTAGAAGCCCTCCCACTGTTGCCCCCCCCCCCCCAAGCACCAAGAATACAGAGCATCACTTGCCCCAGACTGAGAGTTCCTATCTATATTTTGTGGCTAATAGCCACTGATGGACCTCTGCTCCATATGTTTTTCAGCTTAAAAAAAATCAGATATAACCAAACATTATTCAATACTATCAGTGTTAGGCATTGCAAAAGAGAATGACTGGTTTCACAAGTAGTGATAACAGAAGAATAGTTATTAGTGTTTATACAGCACTTTTCCAGACTGCTGTATTATATATTGATTAGTTTATTCCCTCAAGGTGGCTGCAAGGCAAATAAGCACTAGCACAACCACTAAAACATCACAGTCATTAAAGCACTGTTTAAAGACGAGCAATAAAACATAAAGCAACATCAGTATGACTAGAGACAAATCAAATGACAAGAGACTTATTCTTAAAACCTTTGCTCTTCTTCTGAAAAACCAACAAAGAGCATGGCTCATGGATTTACCAAGGTACAAAGTACCACAGCTCCAATGGGCCTACTTCCACTATTCCTGCTAGATGACAGGTGTACTTCATCCATTACAGGACTGGCTACCACACAGGCAAATCTGTGGCAACCTGAAAAGCATCCTCTGCAGTTATCCTATGGCTGCTGTTTCATGCCCAAATTTTCCCACATGGCAGTAAAGCTGTAGAGCTGGAAAATGCAGAAGAATAAAACAATCCTCTGTTTGTATCATTTTAAAAGATGTATCATAAAAAGAAAAGAAAGGCACTTAAACAGCCACTTTCATAGAACAGGCCATGTGCACATATTATCAAGAAGTATGAACAAAATATGCCAGAACTGTTGCAGTTGACACCTGTTATGAGGATATGGTTTGATTCAGCAAGATAGCTCACAGTACATTCATATTGATAATTAAACTTTAAAGTTTCATGAAGTGGATCCCACTTCCATCCTTATATAGATTTCCTTCACTGCTGTAGTTAAAATTAACTTAATGTGATGCTTTAGAAAACCAACCTGAGAACTGCATATTTCTGGTGTGAAACATTTTGCTCACACCCGATAAGGAAAAAATAAATAGGATAAGTAAGAAGATGCAAAAGGCAAGGATTGCTTACTGGTAGCAGAGATATTTCTGATATAATTATTCTAAGAAAAATTCGTTTTTCTCTCAAAGAGAGAGAGAGTCTTTTAAAAGAAGAACATTATTAGAGATTTAAATAATTAGGCCTCTAACTACTCAGATTATCTTATTTTCTTAGCTAAAGAAGCAGAGCAAGCCATACCCCTAGTTCTCCAGCAGAATGTGCTTATTCCCTCAAGGTGGCTGCAAGGCAAATAAGCACTTTGATATAGAGTAAGGGTGGTCAACTTAGGCCCATAGCTACAGTGAGGCATTTTGGGGCTCAGCCACCTCAAATGTGAGACATGCCCACCAACAGCTGCTGCCCCACTGCCCCTCCCCATGACATTAAAAGGGCCCTCCAGCTAATTGGCAGGAGCATGTGGCCTGTTGATCAGCTGGAGGGCCTTTAAATCTTGCAAGAAGGGAGGGAGTGGGGCAGCCGTATGCCTTTCAATGGTTCCCTTTAAATTCCCTGCTTGGAGTTCAGTGGTGTGTGGGTGCCCCTTGCCCCTCCTTTGCTGCCGCACAAAATTTCCCCATACCCCACCAACCCAAAATTTCTGACTATGGGGTAGGGTCAACTGGAAATTAACTAATCAAGATTCAATGAGCAATTCCCATTCATGACTACTGTAAATGCTCTGGAACTGAACAGAATTATCTCAGAGCTAGTCAAATGCTTACCAGTATGATACTTGAAAGGGAGGGGGCTGTGATACTTGCGGGGGAAGAAGGAGCTGAGGCTGGTGATCTCTCCCTCCCCCCCAGCCCATTCCCCCGGCTCCCGTCTGCTCCCCCACTCCTTCCCTTCCCCCCGGTCTCTGGTGGGTCTCAGCAGCACTCGCCGGGCCCACCAGTTCTTCCCTTCCCTCCCCCCACAGTGCTCGGCGGGCTTCGGTGGCGCTTGCTGGGCCTGCCAGTTCTCCCCTTCCCCCCCCCATGGGCTACAGCGGGCCTCGGCAGTGCTCACCGGGCCCACCGCAGGCCGCCGCTCCCCCCCATGGTGCTCAGCGCTTCCCTCCCCCCCGCCCCAGAGACAGCGGCTCGGTGAGGCCCAAAGCCCACTGAGCCGGCTTCCCTCCCCACCCCTGAGATGGCTCAGCAAGGCCCACCGAGCTGCCTCCCACCCCCTTCCCTACAGCAACCAGAGCGTTCCCTGCACATGAGCAGGGAATGCTCTGTAACTTTTGGGGAGATTTAAATATCCCCCCCAAAAGTTTTTTTTAACTTTTAGGATTTTTCTGCACATGGGGGGAGTGCCCCCCGTGTGTAGAAAAACCTCCCTGCCCCCCAGGTACCCCCCTGCGTGGATTTAGGTATCCGTACGCAGGGGGCGCCTTCACTATTAGTATATAGATAACAGTACCTTGATGTCTGGCATCATGTTCCTAGGCAGCAAGAAGGACTGAATGGGAAGAGAGTGGTTCAGCAGACAGAAAAGACAAGGATGTCCTTCAACCAGAAGATTAAATCCATCTGACTACCAAACAGGACCATCCTGACTGGCATTTCTGGGCACAACTTTTCCATTGTCTTCCAATTAATGCATTGTCTCTCTGGCTTTAGGAGGTCATTCTGATTCTCTGTTAAGTATAGCTCTTGTTTTAAGGATCTCTCTGGGGCCTGCTCCTGGGTCTTGCTCCTGGTGCTTTGAACAGGGTTTCTAGCAAGGGAGTTGAGCTTGGGATTGGTGCAAGAGGCAAGGAAGGGTAAGTGTGTGTTTGTTTGCTTAAGGTGGTGTGGTTTCTGAGTAGGTGGGTGGGTGTGAAAATCTTCTAGCTTTTGGTGAGTGCTCTAGAAGCACATGGTTCTGCTGGAAGGGGTTTCTGCTTGAGTGAGGCAAGTCAGCCGCCTGCTACTGTCTGATTCCTGGGGTGGAGCCACAGCTCTCAGCTGTAATGTCTTCATTAGCACATTAGACAGCTGACCTTGTAAAAGCATACATGATCCCTCTGGGGCTTGCTTTGCACAGGACTTCTAACAGGAGAGATGAGCTTGAGAGTTCGGTGTGGCAGATCAAGGAGGAGCAGAAGAGAATCCCTCTAATCTGAGTTTCCTGAGAAGGGACATAGGAGCTCCTCATCGATGAAGAGGGTGCTGTGCTGCGGTATCCTTCTGGCCATGGAAATCCACACTAGTTCAGGTAAGCACCCTATTTCACTCTAAGGCACCTTTAAACAAGTAACCACTTACAAAGGTAGAAAGTCAGCAGGGAAGCGAGGGTTTTTCAGTAGTTTGCAAAGACCACCACATGTATGATTTTCTATCCACTTGGTGGAAATCATGGGTGTGTGCTCACAGCATGGTCTCTTGGCTTTCAGATAGCATGTTTGTTCCCTTAAGGCTAGGGTTGGAGAAGCTGGAGCAGAGAGAGGTTTGGGGAAGAGACCTTCAGGAAGAGACCTCCTGTTCTGACAGCTCTTTTGCTGTTATGGAGAGTGTCACAAGGTTGGAGGGTATTAGTCTGAGGAGGAGGGATGTGATCCTTTAGAAGGGACCCTTTCTTTGGGTGATGGACCAGTATCCTCTCATACTGAGGATACCCATCTGGGGTTTGGGAAAGGTAGGCTGTCTAGATAGATTAATAGATACTACTGATGGGGAGTCAGCAGTCATGGCACACATTGGCACCAGTGTCATTGCAAAATGTCATTGTGTGGTCCTGGATAAAAAATTTAGATTACTAGGTAGAAAGTTAAAAGTCAGGACCTCAAAGGTAGTATTCTCAGAAGTGCTGTCAGCTCCACACACAGGGCCAGCTAGACAGCCACAGATCTCAATGTGTGGATGAGAAACTGGGGCCAGGAGGAAAAGTTTAGATTCGTTAGGCCCTGGGGAACTTTTTCGGACAGCTGAACCTGTGCAAAAGAGATGGACTTCACATGAATCAAAACAACCATGATGCTGGTGATTAATATCAAAAAGGTGGCAGAGCAGCTTTTAAACTGATCCCGGGGGAAAGCTGGCAGGATCTGGGGAGCCTCTGGTTCAGGGCAAGTCAGTCCAAGGAGAAGATATTCAGGGTAATACTGATAGGACCATTATAGAACTTGGGAGTGAAGGTAGGATGGCAATTGAGGGCCTTGGGTGGTGACTAAGGAGCCGAGGGAGGCAAGGGTTACTGGAGAGGGAAACACATTATAGGTGTCTATATGCCAATACTAGAGGTCTCTGAGCCAAGATGGGGGGGGGGGGGGCTGCAGGCTTGTAGCTACAGTGGGGAATTTCATACCCCACCCCTACCCCCAACATACTGCCCAGGCCTCCCGACTTCCCATCCAGGCAGTTCATAATAATAAACTTTTAATTTATTTTATTAATCATGCCACAGGTGTGCCACGCCATTGCTGCAGCCCTTCACCTTGAGGAGCCCACTGCCAGGATGCCTCTTCTGTCTTTCTTGCAGCACAGCAATCCACTCACAGCTCACGGTGACTTGGCCGCTGTGAGGGCTGCAGCCTATTTATAGTGCACCAAAGTCGAGGCTCTTTCATTTTTGGGGCACCTTTCCCCAAAGGAAGGGTACCTTTCAAGAAAGGGATGCTGGTCTTTGGGCCCACCCACCGCTATAAAGGGCTGGGTCAAGCTGGCCCAGGCAGGTGGCACAGATGGCAGAGACTAGCCATGCCATTTCCAACCTCCCAAGAGAAAAGGGGTGCTACAGGTGAAGCAAGGCGTGCCCCTTTGGGGCTGGATGTGGAGTGCATGAGGGGCTTAGTCCCTTGCAACATCTCCTACCTTTTCTGAGACCTGGGTGTGTGTGCAAGGGTGTGTGTGAGAGGGGTACCCCCTGACATTTAAATGCCCCCCAAAGAAAAAAATCCTGGCTGTGCCCTTGGGGAACTGGAGTGCTTGGTGGTCAATGGCAATTTAGATATAGTAGGTATCAGAAATGTGATGGAATGGGGAAAATCTATGGGATATAGTGAAACTCGTTTCTGACTTTGTAGCTGGAAGTGTTGACTGTGTTTTAGGAGAAGGTCTTTTCTCCCTGTCCAGTCATTGTTTTTTATTTGCGTTTATGAAAGTTCCGAAAAGTTAGTTAACAGTTCCACTTTTTAAATTTTCTGCTAAGCAATTTAATCCCATTTAATCTCCAGTCATTCAATAGGGATTCTCTGTTGTGCTGCTTCTTTAAGAGAAAGGGGGAGGATTTAAACTTTAAATCCCCATTGCTTTAAGTTCCCATCAGAGAATCTTCTTGAAATTCAGCCACTTACAGTTTCGCCACGCATTTAAGGTAGGTGATTCTTTTCTTGGAGCTCATGTTAGCTTCTGCAGCTGTCCGGCGTGCGCTTCGGTGTGCCTGGAGGCACCGCAGCGGCAGA
This sequence comes from Lepidodactylus listeri, assembly GCA_029233225.1. Lineage (NCBI taxonomy): Eukaryota > Metazoa > Chordata > Lepidosauria > Squamata > Gekkonidae > Lepidodactylus > Lepidodactylus listeri. The sequence continues at coordinate 105,909,826 of JARCFY010000001.1, read as the reverse complement.
ACCTTTAGAGGTAAAGGGGAGCCTCGATCCCTGGGTCACCACCCTGGGAGAGGCTACCCATTGCGCCTCAGGCAGGAGCCCCCTACAAGGGCTCCTGGGGGTCCAAAACCCATTCAGAACACCTTCTTACCATCAGGTCCGGGTCGCGTCTCCTGGAGGTTCGGGAGAATGCACCCACCATTGAAGATGCCAAAAACCGGAAACCCCAATGTTAAGCTTCCTTTTGGGCCCACTAATTCAACCCACGGCAGGAGACGAGAAACTGAAAGGAAAAGCAGAAAGGGTCAAAACCACTTGGAGACTATTTAAAATTACAATCCTAGAGGCTCAGAGAAAATATATACCGCAGGTTAGGAAAGGCACAAATAGGTATAGAAAAAAGCCTGCATAAGAACATAAGAGAAGCCAATGTTGGATCAGGCCAGTGGCCCATCCAGTCCAACACTCTGTCACACAGTGGCCAAAAATACCAGGTGCCCATGGTTAACAAATAAAATAATGGAAGCTGTAAAAGGTAAGAAGGATTCCTTTAAGCAGTGGAAAGCTAGTGTCAGTGAGGTTGATAAAAGGGAACACAGGCTGTGGCAACTAAAATGCAAGTCTGTGATCAGGCAGGCAAAAAGGGAATACGAGGAGCATATCACAAAAAACATAAAGACCAACAATAAAACTTTCTTCAAATACATTAGAAGTAGGAAACCAGCCAGGGAAGCAGTGGGGCCCTTGGATGACAAAGGGGTAAAAGGTGTAGTGAAGGATGACAGGGAAATGGCTGAGAAGCTGAATGCATTTTTTGCCTCTCTCTTCACTGTAGAAGATGAGAAATGCTTGCCCACTGCAGAACCACTGATTTCATGAGGGGTGCTGAAGGACCTGAGTCAGATTGAGGTGATGAGAGAGGAGGTCTTATGACTGATAGACAACTTAAAAACAAATAAATCACTGGGTCCAGATGGCATACATCCGGGAGTTCTGAAAGAACTCAAATGTGAACTTGTGGATCTCCTGACAAAAATATGTAATCTTTCATTAAAATCTGCCTCCATTCCTGAGGACTGGAAGGTAGCGAATGTCACTCCCATCTTTAAAAAGGGTTCCAGAGGAGATCCAGGAAATTACAGGCCAGTCAGTCTGACATCGATACCAGGTAAGTTGGTGGAAACTGTTATTAAGGGGAAAATTAGTAGGCACATTGATGAACAAAATCTATTGAGGAAGACTCAGCATAGGTTCTGTAAGTGAAGATCTTGTCTCACTAACCTGTTAGTGTTCTTTGAGGACATGTGGACAAGGGGGACCCAATAGATGTTGTTTACCTTGACTTCCAGAAAGCTTTTGATAAAGTTCCTCATCAGAGGCTTCTAAATTAGCTCAATAGTCATGGGATAAAAAGACAAGTCCTTTCGTGGATCAAAAACAGGCTAATTAAAAGGAAACAGAGAGTATAAATGGGCAATTTTCTCAGTGGAGGGAGGTAAGCAGTGGGGTACCACCGGGATCAGTATTCGGTCCAATGCTTTTTAACTTGTTTATTAATGATTTGGAATTGGGAGTAAGCAGTGAAGTGGCTAAATGTGCACATGACATGAAGTTGTTCAGGGTGGTGAGAACCAGGGACGATTGTGAGACACTCCAAAGGGATCTGTCGAGGATGGGCGAGTGGGCATCAACATGGCAAATGGGGTTCAGTATGGCCAAGTGCAAAGTCATGCACATTGGAGCCAAAAATCCTACCTATAAATACACGTTCATGGGGTCCAAACTGGCAGAAACTGACCAAGAGAGAGATCTTGGAGTCGTAGTAGATAACTTAATGAAAATGTTGGGACAGTGTGCAACTGCACTGAAAAAGACCAATGCTATGCTGGAGATTATTAGGAAGGGAACTGAAAACAAATCAGCCAGTATTATAATGCCCCTGTATAAATCAATGGTGCAATCTCATTTGGAGTACTGTGTACAGTTCTGGTCGCCACACCACAAAAAATATATTATAGCATTGGAAAAAGTGCAGAAAAGGGCAATTAGAATGATAAAAGTGTTGGAACACTTTCCCTATGAAGAAAGGTTGAAGCATTTGGGGCTCTTTAGCTTGAAGAAATGATGGCTGAGGGGTAACATGATCAAGGTTTATAAGATTATGCATGTGATAGAGCAGGTAGAGAAAGAAGTATTTTTCTCCCTTTCTCACAATACAAGAACACGTGGGCGCTCCATGAAATTGCTGAGCAGTTGAGTTAGAACAGATAAAAGGAAGTACTTCTTCACCAAAAAAGTGATTAACACATGGGATTCACTGCCACAGGAGGTGGTGGCAGCTACAAGCATGGACAGCTTCAAGAAGGAATTAGATAAATATATGGAGCAGAGATCCATCTGTGGCTATTAGCCAGAAAGTATAGATAGGAACTCTCAGTCTGGGGCAAGTGATGCTCTGTATTCTTGGTGCTTGATGGGGGGGCAACAGTAGGAGGGCTTCTAGTTTCCTGGCCCCACTGCTGGACCTTCTCAGGGCACCTGGTGTTTTTGGCTACTGTGTGACAGAGTGTTGGACTGGATGGGCCACTGGCCTGATCCAACATTGGCTTCTCTTTTTTTCTTAAGCAGTGGGACCTTTGGGTGACAAGGGACATTTCAGAGAAGCTCAAAGAATTTTTTGCTTCTGTGTTCCCTGTTGAAAGTATAGGGCATGTACCCATGCCACAGCCCCTATTTCCTGGAAGGGAGTCTGAAGAACTGAGCCAAGTTGAGGTGACCAGAGATGAAGTTTTAAACCTATTGGGGAAATTAAACCTGATAAGTCTCCAGGTCCTGATGGCATAGACTCAAGAGTTCTTGGGGAACTCAAACGTGAGATACTTGGTCTACTAACCCATATACATAACCTATCACTAAGATCAGCTCCTGTACCACAAGAATGGAAAGTAACAAGTGCTATGCACATTTTTAAATTGGGGTCCAGTGTGGAACCAGGAAATTACAGGCCAGTCAGCCTAATGTTTGTCTCATGCAAATTAGTTGAAACAGGAGCTGAAGTTAGAATTATTAGGCACACAGGGAAACAAAATCTGTGGAGGGAAAATCAGTAGGGGCAGGCCCGTAGCCATAGTGGGACATTTAGGGGCGGTGCCCCCTCACTCATGGCCCACACCCCACAACTCCCTCTGCCCCTGCCCTTATCTGCCAGATGCACTCATTTGCCTCGATCACTACAGGAGAAGAAGAGCCAGCCGGTGCGATTAATACTCTCCGAGTATGCGCTCTCTGCTACTGTAGCACAGAGCGCATATTCCCGAAGTATTAACCATGCCAGCCCACTGGCTATCCCTCTCCCAGGCCGAGCAAAGAAGTGAATGAGGCAGGCAGGGCTCACTGCTGTCTTGCAGAGAGTACATACTTGCTGAGTATTAATTGCATTGACCAGTGGTCTCTCCTTCTCCTGTAGTGGCTGAGGTGAACAAGTATGGCTGGCAGGTAAGGAAAGACCCTTCTCTTCTTCACCTGCCTGCCAGTGGGATCTTTCTCTCTCTCTCTTCCCTGCCTCCCTAGATTTCCCAGTGCCCCACCACCCAAAATTTTCTGGCTACACCCCTGAGCATGGGTTTAGCGAAGGGAAGTCCTGCTTTACCTACCTTTTGGAGTTCTTTGAGAAAGTGAACAAGCATGTAGACAATGGTGACCCAATATATACTTGGACTTTTCAAAAGGCTTTTGATAAAGTCCTCACCAAAGACTCCTAAGTAAACTTAGCAGTCATGGGATAAGAGGACAGGTTCTTATGCATTAAAAACTAGTTAAGCGATAGGAAGCAAAGAGTAGGAAGAAATGGACAATTCTCACAATGGAATAAGCAGTGGAGTCCCACAAGGATCAGTATTAGGGCCAGGTAATATTTAATTTGTTCATAAATGATCTGAAAGTAGGGGTGAGTAGCGTAGTGGCCAAGTTTGCAGATGACACAAAATTATTCAGGATGGTGAAAACCAAGGCTAACTGTGATGAGCACCAGGAGGACCTCCACAAATTGTGTGAGTGGGCAACAATGTGGCAAATGAAGTTCAGTGTTGGTAAGTGTAAAGTGATACATATTGGGACAAAAAATCCCAGCTTCAAGTATAGGGTAATAGGGTCTGAACTTTCTGAGACTTGGAGGGGAAAAGAGCTTGGGTGGCTAGCTCAATGAGCCCAGTGTGCTGCAGCAGTGAAAAAGGCAAACTCTGTGTTAGGGATTATTAGGAAAGGGATTCATAGAATGGCCAATATTATAATGCCCCTCTATAGGTCTAGAGGACTCATTTAGAGTACTGTGTACAGTTCTGACAAAGAGAGCTGTGTTTCTTGAAAGCTTATGCTACAATGAAGTTTGTTAGTTTTAAAGGTGCTACTGGGCTTTTTACTATTTTGTGTACAGTTCTGGTCACTATCTCAAAAAGGACATTGCAAAGATGTAAAAAGTACAGAAAAGGGCAACCAAGATGATTAGGTGATTGGAGAACCTTCCCTATGAGGAAAGGCTAAAGAGTGAAACTTTTCAGTTTAGAAGAGAGATGACTAAGGGGTACATGATAGAGGTTTATAAAATTATGCATGGGGTGGAGAGCATTGACAAATTGAAATTTTTCTCCCTCTGCCAAAATAGCAGAACTCAAGGGTACCCAGTAAAGCTGATGGGCAGTAGATTCAGGATGGACAAAAGGAAATACTTCTTTACAGAGAACTGATTAAAATGAAAGGAGGAAAGGAGGAGATTGGATTTATACCCCACCTTTCACTCAGAGTCTCAGAGCAGCTTATAAACTCCTTCCCTTTCCCCTTCCCACAACAGACACCCAGTGAGGTAGGTGGGGCTGAGAGAGCTCTTTCAAGAACTGCTCTTTCAAGAACAGCTCTGACAGAACTATGGCTTGCCCAAGGTCATCCAGCAGCTGCAATTGGAGGAGTGGGGAATCAAACCTGGTTCTCCCAGATTAGAGTCTACACACTTAACCACTACATCAAACTGGCCACAAAAATAGATACTTTTAAAGAGGGATTAGATAAATTCATGAAGGATAGGTCTATCAGTGGCTATTAGCCATGGTGACTGAGAGGAATCTCTACATCAGCCTCTGAATCCCAGTGCCAGGAGGTAACATCAGGGGAAGGTCTCAGTTTCTTTGCCCTGTTGCTGGCCCTCCAGAGGAACTGGTTGGCCACTGTGTGAGAACAGGATGCTGGACTAAATGGACCACTGGTCTGACCCAGCAGGGCTTTTCTTACGTTCTTATAAACTTAGCTATTTAATTATTTGGGCTTATGCCTATCAAGCAGGGGCAAAGACTTTGTAAGCACACCACAAGAGATGGGCAAGGCAGAGTGGTGGTGGTGGGATAGAGAGACAAAGGTTTAGACCAAAAATACATTATTTCTTCCCTGGTGATAGGAAGCCCAGGAGCTGCAGCAGATAAAAGACACGACAGTTTTAGTTGTATATGTTGACAGACAGGGCAGCAGAACCTGGGTGGAATAAAGGCTTTGTCTCATCTCCAGGTAATGGGTAGTCCACCTGTGCTTCAAACCCAGGAAGTCTCCATACTCTCATTTAATACTAAAGATCAAACACACTTTTAGGAAACGCAGGACAGACCAGAGATGAAGTCTCTGTCTATGTGAGAGAGAACCTCTGGTTCAAGTGAGGTCTCTCAGATGTGTTTGAAGTATTTCATAGAATCATATAGTTGGGTCATCTAGTCCAACCCACCAAAGTGCAGCTATGAGAGTCCCAATATGGCCAGGTTTGTTTTTAACAAAACTGGAACATATGGATGAAGGGAACTAACTCTGCTCTCCCCACCCCGTTCCATTTTGCCTTGGTGAGGTATTTGAAGCATATTTTCTACCAGTCAGCCTCTAACATATGAAAAAAATACTTAAAGAAATGGAGTGAAAGTTGTAAGGCAGAGTGTGTTTGCCTATTTTTGTAAAAAAGGAAAATAAAACTTACATGGTACAAAACTAAAGCCAGTGAAGAGGGAGAGAATACTTCTTTGTGCCTATTCTGCAAATGAGAATTTTGTGTATAGGACAGGGATGCTCTTTTCTATCTGCCTGAAATTTAAGGAAGGTATCTCATGTAAGGGTAAAAGCCCTGTGAATTTCATCCCAGAAGTTGACAGGAGGGAGAGACGTTGCACGCAGAACTGTGTTTCCCATTGAAACTGTTGGACTGGTTTCCTAACATGAAGAACTTGAATCATGTTTTTGAAATGACAAAAGAGCCAAAATCTGAATTCAACTTTTAATTTTGCAGTACTAATCTCATGTACGGATGCTGAAGCACTTAACTCTGCATTAATCTTTAACAATAGCATTTTTAAGCATCAGTTTTAAACTTCATCAGTTCTTTTGGATAGGTACTGATGATACATCTGGGAAATTTTATTCCGAATTTCTGTACTAACTTCTAGCACAAATAAAAATTCCCTTAGTTATAGAGCTCGTTATGCTTAAGAAGTAAAGCATACCGGAAATTATTGCAGCCCATATGTTGCGAAAAGGATTTTGCTGTGGATTAATAGCTTATGTAAGGAATGGGCCCAACCCACTTTGGGCTTAATTTAGATTTTTTGCCCTTGCTGCTTAAAAATGTTTGTTTCCTGGTATTAGTTTAATTTACATAAACCTGATATTAGTTTAATTTACATCTTGTTTGTTTGCAGTCACCATCACTGTCTATTGCAATAAGTTCTTATAAAAACTATGAAGGAAAGGGTGATAATTATTGCACCCTGATTAAATTTACTGTTTGTGGTCAATTATGGACTAACCAAACACTAGCTACATTTCACTGTTACAAAACTAAAAGGGGAGGAGAATAAATTAGAAAATGCATGCCAAAATTTATTAACTTATATTTTTCTAGTTTTCGTTTTGTACAGAACATCAGAAGACAGTTATCAGCATGCAGAAAACTTAGTACCAAGATTGGCAGCAAATGGTGATAAAAAATAAACTGCTCTAGATGCATTGCATCTGTTTAATTTGTAGTGGTAAAAGCTTCATGTAAATGCTGTTTTTCATTACTTGTCACCCTAAATGGCAACACAGTATATATTATTGCTACTTGTTTACCAGAGATGGTCAGATGGTTCCTTTGTTTGGTTTGGAATGAGAAATTTTGAAACACCATTTAAAATTTTCATTTGATTCTCAGTAGAGATGTTATTCATCAGTGTTCAGCTCCCTTTTCTGAGTAAAGAGCAGATACCAAGGGGTCCAATTCTAGGGGCATCCCCATCCCACCATTGTTTCCAGTGGTGGGGAAAATAGCAGAAGACAAAGAGGAGGAGATTGGTTTTATACCCTGCCCTTCACTACCCGATGGAGTCTCAGAGTGGCTTACAATTCCTTTCCCTTCCCCTCCCCACAACAGACGCCCAGCAGCAACACCCTGTGACATTGTGGCAAAGGCCAGCCCCACAGGTTTGATGTCAAGCACAGCCACAGAATCACAACCCGAGGGGGAGGGGTGGAGAAAGCGAGGTAGTTGCTGGACTTCAGCAACAACCTTGCAAAGTTGCAAGCCTGCAATGCAATGCCATTTGCAAATGCATTGAAGTGATTGGCTGCAGAGATCCCCCTCCCCCATTGCCCTGGAAATCAGGGCAAATGGTGAAAAAGAGGAAGAAATGGTGGGAAAACAGCAAGGAAGAGAAAGTAAGTCTATCTCTTTAACTTTTATCCCCACACACACTTTCTAGTACAGAGATTCTCTGGGAGCTTGTACTATTTCCCCCTCCATTGTAAACAATGGTGGGATAGGGTACCCACTTTGGGTGCCCCTAGAATTAGACCCCCTGGTCCAATCTTTTTGAGAGTTGGAGGTTCTTTTGGGAAGAGGCTCTAGCAGCTACACTGCAAATTTGGTGTCTCTATCTCAAATCCCTTCCCCCCAGGCCTTTGAATATAACCTAGGAAAGATTCGTCATTGACTACAATGGCCTGATAGGGTATAATGGAGCCAAATATATTCAGGAATCCCGAATATTTCCTGAATAGGGTATCCATACCACTCTTGATATTCAGGAATATTGGGGTACACTGAATATATTCGGATAAGAGAATCCTGAATCCAAATAATACCGAATATTTTTTCTTTGCAAAACCCTCCCCCCCACTTCTGACTCCAGGAACAGCATTTCAGAAGATGTTTTTGGCTATAGCTGGAGAGGGAGGGAGCAAGAAAGTTGTGCTCAGCAGGCAGAAATCCATCCATCCATAGAAACATTTCATTGGATCCAACCCTATGTGTCCAACCTAGCCATGGCACTCCAATTTTCATATCAGGTAGATGTGCTTGTTTGAAAACACCACCATGTGAAAAATCATATGCCATGCTTAAAACTTAATACACTATTAAGCTGTTTTAGAAGAAGGGAGACAGATTAGGGACTTAAACAATGGCTACAGAAGGAAAAGAAGTGCCAAATAACAATGGAAGTACAGGTAAGGCAAAGCTGCTGCAGCAACTTTTGACCCCTTCTGTTGGTCCCAGTCCTAACTACCACTTCATGTTTCCATCTGACTTTACATATGGATGGCAACCAATGCTCCCTCTAAGCTATGGAGTCCTGTGAGCAAAAATTTTACTTTGTGAGCTACTGGCATTAAAGTTGTGAGCAGGTGATTTGCCTACTGCATAAATTAGTTTGCTCTGGAGCCATCCTTCCTGAGCTAAGACAAAAATGTGTGAGCCAGAGGCTAAAAAACTGTGAGCTAGCTCACACTAACTCAACTTAGATGGCAACTAATGTTGGACAATGCAGATGGCAACTAATGTTGGACAAACAGGACTTGCCCCACAGAGATGCAGCAATAAAGGTCTCTTCCATCTATATCTTAGTCCTACTGCTCACATGATGGCTTTTGATTAGAGACCAGACTATGTTCTACTAGTCATCTGTTACCTTTGTGAGTCAATTATGATCAGATCATCCATTTTCAAAACACCATTTGCAGTGCAGCTGCCAACATAATTTCTTGCTTGTTGGAAAAGCAACAAATCCCCTGGAGCTTTGTTATCATTCACTAGCAATACATTGTAAAATTAATTACAACTTTAACTCTCAATTTAACAGGAAAAAAGGAAAGAAATACACAGCATGGCTGATTTCAAACAGGAAAAGATAAACCTTTGTTATTGCTGACAGTTTCCATAAACTGAAATGTTTTCTCCATAGTGGTAACACTAGTAGGAGAGCCTAATGCTTATATCGGCATGCTCACACATTTTAAATAAAGATTTGAAAGTCATGATCAGCCCAATAATTGAGAGATGCCTTAGCAGACTTGTGAGTATGCATTTTATACTTTTCTGTCTCAGCAGCAAATTCTACCATCCTTAGCTCAGCTGGACGCAAAGGCCACAATCTAAATATATATTTATGCATACTAAGTCCAATCAGAGTGTAAGGATGCTTAAGTCTGCACTGGTTCATGGACAGTGCATATAATACCTTGTGAAAACAAGTATTTACACTTACTGAAAGACATTCTGGGTCTTCTGTCCTTGAATCTTAAACTAGGAGTTCTTCAGTATTCTTGTAAACATATGTGTCTGACCTATAATTTGTTACATACATATGCAGATAAATGTTCTGTTGTTTGCAGCATGAAATATGTCCTCATCAAGAGCACAGAGAACAATATATTCTGCATGCCATTTTTGCAATTGTTATCTGTGGCAAATGTTCCCAAATTTTGTGGGAAGGAGGTGGGGATTATCTGAATGGCTTTAATCCCATGTTATACATGCAAAGCCATTACAAGCTAACTTTCACAAAATCATCATAAAATAGCAAAAGAACAAAAAGAACCACAGGTAACAATCAAATAAAGAGAAGACATGTTAATTTTTATGTATTTATTTATTTATTTAAAACACATTAAGAAAAACAAATTGGAATCTCTGGGTTTGAGTTGGAGTAATGCTGCATAGGATCACACTATCAGAATTCCCCAGTTACCATAGCACATCCAAGTGCCTTATTCCATACAGTGATTAAACACTTTAGGTGCTGTCCAGTTATCCTAGTTAGATGTTCCTTTCCAATGAGAGCCCTTTGATGGTTCCTTTTTGAACACTATTATGCACCTGGCTGCACAATAGACTGTAAACAGCCAGCAACAAGAGCAGTACAGGCTTCTATTAGAGTTCAAGGGACTCACTGAACTCTCCCTGCTGTTATGAAATCTGTTAGGAAATCCATCTTATAAACTGACTATTTTTTTCATTTTGCAGATCTTAAAACAAATACAGTGATATATAGTCAGTATACAATTGAATGTGATTTACAATAGTGGAAATATGTGGCCAATGCATTATAAGTAAAATTATTTTTTCCATAAAGCTTGAAATAATTGCTTTCCAAGAGAACCTCAGCTTAATGAACAGTGCTACATATAATTCTGTTAGGATTTCAGATTTTGAAAAAGAAGCAGTACACAAGTAGCTAATATAAGACATTGTCTAAAGCAGTATATTTTTATTAATTTATTAAAACATTTATATATTGCATTTCCTCTTGGCTCAAGGCACCTTACAATAATAGTTATAATATCCCCAGCTAAAAATACCCCTTAAATCTTACTTCAGGATCATACTGACAACCACATCCTATGATATCAATATAATTAATTCTCATCTTGTCCTATCTGTGGGTATTTAAATTCAGAGAATGGAGCCTTGAACAGACAAGACATGTCTTTCTACAAATCTCAGTTACAATGAAATGGAACACAGCTATAAGGTGTAAATCAGGTACAAGAATGAAGCTGTGCAGAGATTGATATGCTGCCAATATTCTTTATGTATAATACAGTGTTGTTTCAACAAAACAAAATAAATATATAGCCACAAGATTGCAGTCCAGTTGTTTTTGCATGGGTATTCATAAGTTGAGTTGATGGGACGAGATTCTCTGGAATAGTTCCCGTTTCTAATCTATAGATCTTCCATGCCACTACTTCTACCTTTATATAAAAATATAATAAAACTAGAGAATCACACCCAGGTAATACATTCTCATTGATAGTTAACAATATGTGTTAAGATCCTTTCAAAACATTCATAAAATATATTACCAGAACAAAAGATGGAACATTAACTCTTTTTTTAAAAAACCCACAAAATAATAGGAGCAGCATGAGTAACTATAAGAAATCAATGTTCTATGTGGACTGTGACCATTGCTAGACAACAACAACAATATTGCCAGCCTGCCAGCTTTGGTTTCTGTCCGTAAAAGGCATAAGAAGGTGCAGGACCCATTCAGCATTGTTTGGGCCTTTGAGGGAAGATTCATCAGGGCCAGGCCTGGTAGCAAACACCAGGTGACTTGGTACCATGATTGACCTAGGCCCAGCTGCTTACTAAAATTCAACAGCAGCCATCCCATGATAGCCAATTAGTAGTGGTTAGCATTCCAGACTGGAATCTGGAAGACCCAAGTTCATATCCCCATTCTTTAATGGGAGCTCACTGGGTAACCTTGGGCCAGTTACATTCTCAAGTTAACCCACCTCACAGTGTTGTAAAGAAAAAGTGGAAGAGAGGAAAATGATGTAAGCTGCTTTGGGTACCCACTGGAGAGAAATAATAAAAATAGCCGAAGATAAGTGGGTAGATAAAAGATACGTTGGGGGGGGGGGAGAGAAGGAAACTGGGAAAGATAAGGATATGAGGGGTTGCTAGGAGGAGGAAACGTGGAAATTTTGTGGGGAAGAAGAAACAGGAAATTGAGGTGCCCACTATGCAGCCTTGTAACTGGTGGACATCACCCCACAACTGGGGCATAGTTTTCTTGGGTAGAGACTCCCAGGGGGAAGGAAGGAGGGAAATACAGGAAGTAGATAAAGGTAGATTGGCTGGTGGGTGGGAAGGAGAGAAGGAAGGAGAAAAGGGGGAGGATATTGGGTTTTCAGAGAAAGGAAAGAAGAAATGGTGGGGGTGGAATAAGATACCCCTGAAGGTTCTTGAGTCTTCTCCCCCTCCCTTGCATTAACTATTTCCATGAAGTTACCACTGAGGGACATGCAGTGATGTGCATTACAATATCATTGATTATCACTATAATAAAGAAAGCAAATAGGAAAGCCAATGATATTAGTTAATTTTATGTTCATTATTCCGGTGCCTGGATCTGGTTTGGAGAGTTTAAGCACAGTTCAGACTCAAAGGATGGGGACAAGGGAGATTATGAAACCTTTGCAACCATCACAGGCAAACTGATCTCACAGCAGGAGAGGTTTTTTTTGTCTCACTGTATTAAATTTACAGCCATGCAGGGGCCTCACTTCAGATAAGGATTGCATAGGGAAGGGGGAAGGATTTAATCTTACATATATATGTGTCCTTGTTTCACTGATGAAAACTGACACAATCCTTTGTTATCTGCCCTTTAAATGCAAAAAGACTCCTTTCCCCATTTTCCATCCTATTTCTCTGCCTCTAGGATCTTCATTTAGGTTTAGTTCTCAATTTGTGAAAGAGTTTAAAAATCACACCTGTCAGTCTTGATTCTCTTCCCCCCAAATCTTAGAAATGGGTGTTCATTGTAGTTAATTATTCCATAAGAGAGTCAAAGTCTCTCTTTGCTGTGTGGACTCCCGGAGGAATATGATTGACGGTGCTCCCACTGTAATGCTTTGTTAACAAAACAATTTATGGCACTGGAACCACAATTTATGGTGCTGGAACCATTATTTATCGTGCTGGAACCAGTGTCTTCCAGGGGACAGCAAAGGATGAAATGGTTAGACAGTGTCATCGATGCAACAAACATGAAATTAAGCAAACTCTGGAATACTACAGAAAACAGGAGGGCCTGGTGTGATATGGTTCATGGTGTCGTGAAGAGTTGGACTCAACTGTGCGACTGAACAACAACATTATGAAAAATGACCATGATATACACCCTGTTGCTCAGTAGAACCATAAAATAGAAACTTGCTAAGTGTTAACTAGTTAGAATTTCCTGCTGTTTGTATTGTAGCGTAGTTTCTTTGCAGGTGGGTCCTGAAAAGTTCAATAAGTTGGCAAGTGTTACTTCAAAAAGTTTGAGACTCCTTCATGTAAGGAAATTAACAGTAATTCATGTAAAGGTGTTTAAGAATTTTCTGAGACATACTTGCTTTCTTATCTTGGGAAAGTCACTACAGTTAATGTGAAAGGAGTGCAGGGAGAGGGTGGGTGGGTGGAGCTGCATGGTTGAGCTGTGGGAGTCATTAGTGAGGAGTATTGAGGAGGACCACTTTTGAAGGGCAGAAGCCTCCACTGAACAACAGACCCAAATTAACTGTGTAGGAACAAGAAAAATGCAATTTAAATCATGACTGGTTTATTCTCTTAATGGCCAAAACAAAAATAATTTTTAAAACAAAGATATTTCCTTTAGCAAAAGTCACAAAAAAAGAACTGACATTCCAATCAAATGAAATCAAGCAGACCAGATTTTTTTTTAATACTCATACATAAATCCCTAGACCAGCTCACTCAGGGGGATGTTTTTATAAGGGAAAGAGATTGTAGTCTATTACAAGATGTATAGTATGTATTACCTCTCTGTCACTGCATTTGATTCTACTTTTGTAATCCACTTTCTGCATTATGGTATGTCATGCCTTAGAGAGTTTTTGGTCTGCATGGTTTTCTAATTCTGTAATCTTAGTACTATCACATTGTTCATTGAATGTATTGTACTATCTGACAACCCACCTTGAGGCTCAGTGAGAAAGGCATGTTATTAATGAAGAAAATAAATAAATACCAAATTATGTATCCAGTCTGAAGTGTATCATCATGTTTTACTAAACATAACCAGTGCCAAAAGCAGTTTTCAGTCATACATTATTACTAGAACACTAGCTAGTTTTCTTTCTGTTTCACCTATAAAACCACATTTTGACTGCAGTCCCAAACATTGCTTACTTGGAAGCATGTTCTTCTGACATTAAAGGCCTTTATTTCCAACTAAATGCATTTAGTTTTAGGGCATTATTCCACAACCATAACGAATTATGTTCTGAATTCTTCAACCCATAATGATGATAGACTGGTGTGCAAAACAATAAATACTATCAAGCATGCAAACAATAGTGTTCACCTCACCAGTTCCAGCTTTCAGAACAGCCAGAGGTTCCCCTCCCAGAGACTCTCTCCAATTGCTTTGATTAGCATACGCACAAAAAATATCAAAGAGCAAAAAAGCAAAAGGAGATCAAAGGGACAAAGATTGTGAAGGAGAGGCAGAACTGCTCAAAGCACCAGTAACCTGTGCTACAGGGATATGCGGCATGCCAGATAAATTTAAATTCAAAGATATCTTCTTGGTGTGACATGCAGTACAAATGCTGCCCAAGAACGGGTGACAGACCCTGAAGTATCTGTCAGGAGTACAGCAGTGGCTGAAGATAAAGCAAAATTATGATAGACGAGTGATGTCTGAATGTAGTATAAATAAAACATCTGTAAAAATGATTGTAATTTGAGGGGTCAGATTCACCTTGGGACACCTAACTGTGGATCCCCTGAGCTGCTGGCAGTAAAGACTGGAGGTAAGTCAGTACAGGAGACTTGATAGGGTTTAACTTCTGGACCAACCATTTGAACCAAGGAATTTTTTCCTCAATAGTTGGTAAATCTCTGCAGTCAGATATTTGGAGAGCTACACATCAGTCATAATTGTTCTTGGTCTACATGCAGACAGTCATATTTGTACCCAATGGAACTTAAGGGAAAAGTAAATGTTAACTCCTTGGATCAAACATTCTGCTCCTTCCAGCCTCTGGTGAGCTCATAGACTACTTGTAAATGTTATTACAGTAAGCATCAGTTGGCCCTGATACCAGTTCTAAGAGCTAAATTTTCAAAGCTTGGTCATTCCCAAATATTTATTTATTTTTGGAACCAATTTCAAGTAAAGTTACTATAATAATAAGGGTTCCCTCCCTACAGTGCCCCCTTGCATTTCTGATCCCTTCCGGTGACTGCATCAGGGACCAAGGATAATTTACCACTACGACCAGACAAATTACCAGCAAAGGGGATTTTACTAAGCAAACAGCTCTAAGGAATAGTTCCTGTTCGGACATAACAGCATTTTGGTCATTCTACAAGAAATACATAATCCAAGTGAAGTGGAGTACTTTACCTGGGACAAGAAGCATTAAAAGTGTTAATTGCTAATCATGTTAGTGCAACCTAATGTGCAAAGAATAGTAAGATAGCAGAGTGCCCCACAGCAGAGTAGTATGGTCCTAATGCTGTATGTAAAGGATCTAGTAGAAGAAACTATTTTGGTAGCTGCCTAGAAAGCATCCAAATCAATCAAATGCTTAGGTGTAGAGGAACTACTACTCACAGAATGACAAAGGGATGGAGAATTTGCATAGTATATTCATAAAAGGAGCTGGAGATATCAAAGATTTAATCATGGAGCTCTATTATTTGGGAACCATTTAAATGAGAGAAAAATCAGTTAAATTGAAATGATCTGGATATCCCATAAGCAAAATACTTGAGAGAAACATTATTCATTTACTTAATTTCTCTCCCACTTTTTGATTCATAAGGAGCCTCAAGCCAACTTTTATAAATTACATAAAATAAATAAAATACAATTAAACTGTTCAAACTATTGAAACCACTTTATTAAAATATGCAGTTAAAACCACCAGTCAAATGCAGTGTGAGTCAAAGAGCACACATAGATATCCAGAAAACTTAGGCATTATCAATTAGTTTTTTCCTTTCCAAGAAAAGCTAGGAGTGAAGTAACCTGACACATCTTTTTAAACATATCTCCCATATTTCAGAAATCCAGTGGATTTAAAGCAAGACCCCACAGAATGACCTAACTGTAAGTGTCTGGGAGGTCAGGCCATAGAAATGCTTAGTACATACAGGATCATACCTTACTCACTTAATTTGTGATGTGGGATGTTATTCCAACGGCATGCCTCTCTCACACAGGAACAAAGTCTTTGAAGAGTATGAATACTTGACTGCTGCTAGGAAAAGCAATACAGCCAAGCTAATGCCACAATCTGTGCTAGCTTTAGATGAGTAAAGATGAACAAAGCTACTGATTTTAAAAATGCTGCACCTTAAGAATGAAGAATCCCACCCATGGGATTCATGGGATATTGTTCCTCTTCGTTTCCTGTGGCCTCTGATTCTAAGATTTGTTTTCTCACATAGTTACACTGAAACATATTGCTCCAATGCTCCATTAAAATTAAATATGTGCTTGACTTAGCAAACAACAGGACCCAATATAGTCCCATTCACTACTTCTCAGTTTAGTGTAACCTTTTAGTACAGCCTTTTAGCACAAATAACATTAGCATGATATTTATTTAGTTTTTTTTCACAACTGTGATGAATTTTTATTCAGCTGTATGGCTGAGAATCCTTAAAGCATAGTATATTCAGTCTTCAATCAATTATATGTTAGATAGCCATGTATCTTCTCATGATCCAATTACATTGCTACAAATCAACAGTGTGCACAGAACGTGATTAGCTAGTTCTGCAAATATCCATAGTAGCACCTTTTGGGGGGGGGGGGGGATACTCATTTTCATTCACGTCACTGACAGGAGAGGAAGCTGACATTGTCTGTTCTAAGATGTTCTCACTGCACAAATCCCAAGATCCTGTAGACAAGAACATCAGGGGGGGAACCCATATGTTTGTACTATAGTTTTAAGTAGAACAGGAATTTGGGGAAGGAAAGAGTGTCTTTTCTATATACCCCAAAGCTTCCCATGAATGTTTGTTTGTTTGTTGGATTTGTACCCCTCCCTCCCCGCAAAGCAGGCCCTCCAGGGGCAGCCTGTAGAGTTACACTGGGCCTTCCCCTGCGGAATAATGTGAATTGCCACATAGGGAGCCGAACTGTGGCATGATGAAAATGTAACTGGTGATGGCAGGGGTGGTTATTATGGAAATTGCAGGTAATTGTTGATGGGACAGCAGCTCCCATCTTAAATGTTTTCATGTTTGTTCTCTCACCTGGAGGCAGAACCAGGAGAACAGAGGATTAAGACTAGGCTGCTTCTATGGAAGATGACTGAAAGGAATAGCCCCCAATGATTCTGAATTGTGAAAAATGGGCACTGAGATACATGAGTTGAAAGTAGAATGAGTGTAAGGATGAGAAAGGACATGTAGTCAGTGAAAAAATAGGAATTTAAATCTGTTTTTGGAAGTAAATAAAGGGGTTTATTAATATGAGGGGTTGGGTCATAATGAGTTTTTTGAGGGATGTATGAGCCAGCCAGATCTCTCTAGAAGTACTTTGTGGAGATACTTCCTTGTTGAACATTTCCATTGTTGTGTATACCTAGCATCTGATATTCAACAGCATACTACTTCTGAAAATGGGGGCACAATCTGGCTATCATGGATGATAGGAAGGACTTCCTTTGATGAAGGAAACACTATAGAAGGTCCAGTCAGAATCAATGCTCCCTCTAAGCTGTAGAGTCTTGTGAGCAAAAATTCTGCTTTGTGAGCTACTGGCATTAAAGTTGTGAGTGACCGATTTGGCCACTGCATAAATTAATTTGCTCTGGAGCCATCCTTCCTCAGCTACGACAAAAAGGTGTGAGCTGGAGGCTAAGAAACTGTGAGCTAGCTCACACTAACTCAGCTTAGATGGAACCAGGGGTCATTTTGAGCGGGAGCTCGGGGGAGCTCAGCTCCGGGAGTTGGTGCCAGCCCCCCCCCCCCCATGGGGGAATGCCTGCTTGTGTCATGGCTGCAGCAAAATGACCCCATCTCCTGGAAAGGTCCTTGTTCCTCCGACCAGCCTTCTGAAGGCTTCAGCCAACACTGAAGCTATCTTCCCAGAACAGTGGTATTTCTGAGGCTTGGGTTAGTAGCTGTCCCCTCTCTGCCAGCTCCTTCCTTCCTTCCTTCCTTCCTTCCTTCCTTCCTTCCTTCCTTCCTTCCTTCCTCTCTCTCTCTCTCTTTCTTCTTTCTTTCTTGCCTTCTGACACACTTCCAGTAATGCCAGGGGGTGTGGCATATGCAAATAAGTTATGCTAATGATTTATGCTAATGAGCTCCTGCACCTCTTTTTCTACGAAATGACCCCTGGATGGAACACTGGTCAGAATGGTTTGGCAGTGGCTGGACTATGTCTTTGTTTTATTCATTTGTATCCCATACTTTCCCTAATGGATTTTTAGCCACATGAAATAATAAAGCATAGGCTATATGTTAATCATTTGTTCCAGGTAGCCAATGAGGATTTCAGCCTAGGTTTTCTTCACCCAACCTCAACATGCTAGCCAGTTTGGTGTAGTGGTTAAGTGCATGGACTCTAATGTGGGAGAACTGGGTTTGATTCCCCACTCCTCCACTTGCAGCTGCTGGATGACCTGGGGCAAGCCATAGTTCTGTCCCAGCTGTTCTCTCAAGGACAGCTCTGAAAAGAGCTCTCTCACCCCACCTAACTCACAGGGTGTCTGTTGTGGGGAGGGGAAGGGAAAGGAGTTTGTAAGCCACTCTGAGACTCCCAAGTGAAGGGTGGGATATAAATCCACTCTCTTCTCTTCTTCTTCTAGCTATTGCACCCCATGTTATTGTCATCACTATCTATAAATCTACTTCCCAAGTGTGGACCCCATCTGCAGATACCTGCAAATCCACAATTTGGGACCACACTTACATAAAACAGATGTTTCTGCAAACTTGAGTGACACCCCCCAAGTTTGCAGAAAAATCTGAAATCTTAAAAAAAATAAATACACAGGGAGGTTAATTTCTCAAAAAATAAAATAGCATTCTCTGAGCAAGGCAGCAGTCATTGGAAGAGCCTAAGAGCTGTACTCAGTCAAGTGGCAGTGGTAGTGCAGACTGGGAGCTATGCTGGGCCTACCGGCAGTGGTCATACAGTCCAGGAATCACACTAGGCCAGGAGAGAAACGGGAGGAGGGCATCCACCCCACATGAGTTTTGTGGGCCTACATTTGTACCTATCTGTATCACAGGGCCAGCCATACATCCCTTACAGTATTTAATGCTCTGGTAAGATTCAGTCATTGCTGAATCATCCATAATTCATTCTCCTTAGAGTGTAAATAGGAACTAATTACTATTTCAAGAAATAGCATGAAGGAAATAATCCAGTCCATATCTTGAGCTGCATATGAATGCCTTACTACACGGTGGCATCAACAATTTAAGTAGCCTCCCCCTTGTGGCCAGAACACATGAACAAGCCCCAGTGAAGTGAATCTAAATACCTGGGCTTTATTTCACTAGCCATTGGATGTCACTATTTAGCTGCATATGGATGGTGGTTTGGGATATATGGCAATGTTGTTTCTAGAGAGTTAAATCAATAAATTTTAATGGAATAATTCTAGAAAGAATCTAATAAAAGGTTCCATTACCTTGTTGATCTCCATTGAAATTATGGCTGTAATGCTTAATTTATTAATTTGGTGCCCATGCTTAGCTGGCCAGCAGATTTTTTTTAAAGGTTAATGGCTTTTTATTACAGGAAATAACATAAATGAAGGATGCCAGGCACAATTGTAGTGGAGGTATTTCATCTTGTTAATACCCAAAGGATACCCCTATCAGGGTCTACACATGTAAACATCCCCACACATGCAGTCTTGGACCCTCTTTCCAAGGATCTTAGTCTGGGGACTGCATCTCAGGTGGAATTATGACAGGGAGAGCAATGGCAGCTCTGAACCAGACTTGCTCTTTATTGCATATATGTAAGCAGAAAGAAAAATGAGAGGGGGGAGCAGATACAAGGACAATGCAGTAAAATATACCAAACTTGGAAATGTACTAAACAGTAATAGATCACACAAATGCAAATAACACAAACTGGGAAACAAGCAACAAAGCAATTTTAAGAATTCCTAGTGGAAGCCATCCTGCTTAAGTTTGATTTATTAACCCATGGCTAGTCCAAACAAAGACCATCCATGAGGGATGCAGGTAAGAGAGAAACAGAGGGGAAAGAAAGGGGAGACAGGGCTGTCACAAGTAGAAAACAGATAATTGGGACAGGGAATTATAACTTAGCTGAGTTGGACTCTGAGAAAGGGGCCCACTAGAACCAGAAGATGTGGGCTTTCTGATAAGCCTTATAATAAACTTTCCTGAAAGAAGCACTTGAAGAAATCATCATGGTTTTCTGGCATATATGTCTAATCCTCCTTTTCTGTAAAAAAATCTATTTTCAGGTGATTCTTCCAATTAACTGGTGTTTCCTTTTGAAATTGTACAATTCTGAAAATGAATTGAAGTTTTATTGTATGAACTATGAAAGGAATGGAGGGAGAAAGAATCTTTGATACCTAGCGCTTTCTGTTCAAGCTCTGAGCCCCCCCCCCCCGGCCACTTTTGAGAATCAGGGAACATTTGGGAATGGCAAGGTGTGGTGCATACATATACCAGTCCAGTAACCTTTGATGCTGACTTTTTACTTTGATAATTTCTTCAGTGTTATGAGATATGGAAAGAGCATTGGTGTCTGAGTTCATTTGCTGGTTGATCAGCACACCAATCTTATGTTATGTTTATGCTTGCTTTGCAGGAACCAAGGATGAGCCTGTTGCCAAGGAACTAGGAGTCCAGCTTCCTTGATGATGACTGTATATAGAGGGCTGAGCTCACCATAATATGTATTACCATTTTTGTAAGTAAATAATATAAACATGCCTGTCTTTGATCCAAACTATTAAATATTAGGATGTATTCAGAATAAAGTGGTTCTTCTTGAGAGATTAAAGCAGACACTGCCAAGAGAACTGGGCTTCATTTGCATAGGGCCAATACTTGTAGCAATCTATGCTTCCTCAGAAGGGCTGCATGCAACAATGGAAAGAACCATAGGGGTGGCGGGCTGCAGCATTAGCAGGAAACTGACAGAAATTATCTCTTATGTGAATGGAGCAAGAACATGTGCAAGGGAGGGTTATTTCCCCCTCCCTTTAACTGCAGCCTTTTACGCCAAATCACAGACCATTCCTAAGAATCTCCTGGCCCTCAAAAGTTACCAGAGTTTTGCCCAGTCATAGAAGCATAGCACTGAGTGTAGTAAATAAATCTCCCAAGAAGTATATTGCAAAAATGGTATATTTATTCATGTAGATCCAGTTCACATTCAGATTGGAGTCACATGAAGAGAAAGAAGCCTAATCAAAAGTACTTTCCCTATCACAAATTGCCAACTTGTCTGGCATCATATGTGTGGGAATATGATGCCCTCATGTGGGCATTGTATATGAGGGCATTGTATCTAAAGGAGACACTTGCAGAGACGTGTGTCTCCATGGAAGGCCATGAAGAGAGAGTGAGAGGACAAAGTGAGAGAGAGAGGAGGGGTCAGAGGGCAGCTCCCAGGTTAAGACAAAGAGAGACATCCTATTCAAGGAGATAACATCTATACATCTTTAGTGATGTAGCACCCCCCCCCCCTCCAATGTCCAGGCATGCTGATTTGCTCACTCCCAACAGCATACTTCTGATAAACTCATCGTCCAGCTTCAGGGCATCAGGAGGAAAGGATGCGTGGTGGCACCTCCACTGGCAGATCCACCCCTGCCCCTAGCAATTAAGGCCTGTCACCAGCCTCTGATGTCAGTGGCAGTGACAGCCAAGGACAGGTCCCTGCCAAGGCTGAATCATGTTGTGGCCAGGACAAGGCCCTGTGTAGGGTTGCCAATTCTGGCCTGGGATATTACTGGCACTTTAGAGAGGAATTTCACCAAAAATTTATGTTATACTACAGAGTTTGCCTTCTGACTCCACTGTTTTCTCCAGGGGAACTGATCTCTCTAGTTTGGAAATGAAGCCACCTGATTAGTAGTGCTAATCCCACAGCTAACTGGAAGGGGAGGGCAGGAAGCAACCACACCCCAGAAAGTAAAAATATTTTCTCAGGGGCCAAGGAGCCTGAGAGGTGGTCCTAAGGGAGGCCATCCAGCAAAGCTGAAGGAGAACGAACCATTGGGAAGTGCCCAAAAGCAGGCTGGGAAGGAAGGTGTGACCAGGCTCAGAAAGAGAAAGTACAGCAGTCACAGGGAGGAGAAGGAATAAGGTGGTGCAACCTCCTTCCCTCCCTATTTTGAGGACTTGTAGGCTCTCCCAACAACCAAAGGCAACAACAGAGGCTGTGAGCTGAGAGGGGAGCAAGGATCAGCCACACACTCATCTCTCATCAGTTGCCAAAACTAATATCTTCATAAACAAAAACAATATCAGCAACACACTATTTGTATGACAATCAGTATGCCAAACCAAGATAACCCAACATCTTTCACTTTTGTGAGGTCCTCCTTTATTGTTTTCTATAATATTGTATAATCTGCATCCTTATTTGTAGAAACATAAATCCCATTTCAATGTGTCTGTTCTTTTAAAGGGATAATGATTCTGAATTTTAGTTTTAATTTCTGAAGAAACCAATATGTTATGAAGTTTGTTGTTATTTCTGCTCCTAAACTAATTTCCTACATTTTCTCTTGGGAATGGATTTAAGGTATTTTAGCATATAGTGCTGGGAATGATTGAAGGTAAAAGAAGAAGGGGGCAGCAAAGGATGAGATGGTTAGACAGTGTTATCGATGCAACAAACATGGAATTGAGCAAAATCCGGAGCATGACGGAAGACAGGAGGGCCTGGCATGATGTGGTCCATGGGGTTGCGAAGAGTCGGAGTCGACTGTGCGATTGAAGAACAAAAACAACAACAAGCATACAGTGACAGTACACCCACAAATAAACACAAATCATTGACTGGACTTTTTATTTTTTTATTGTTCATTATTTGGATTCTCGTTACCTACAAAGCATCAGTAAACTAAGTGACAGAAAAGGATCATATCAGGTATGTATATGTTTGTGGGTATGTAGTTCATGTTCACAGGGGTCATTTCGTAGAAAAAGAGGTGCAGGAGCTCATTTGCATAACTCATTTGCATAACTCATTTGCATGTGCCACACCCCCTAACATACCGGAAGTGTGTCAGAAGGCAACACCCACCCCTCAGGCTCCACTCCACAGGTGAGTGAAACTGACCTGCTCTTCCTCCATTCCCTTCCCCATCCAATACTTTGTGCAATAAAAATAAGCGTAAAGAACACACCCTCATTCTCTTCCTGCTCCCTTGAAACCACCAGGTTTCAAGTAGACTTGAGATACCCAGGACATGTGCACCACCCATCCCTTCCCCTTCCCCTCCCCACAACAAGACACCCTGTGAAGTAGGTGGGGCTGAGAGAGGTCTTTTGAGAACTGCTCATGAGAGAACAGCTCTGAAAGAACTTGTGACTGGCCCAAGGTCACACCAGCAGCTGCATGTGGAGGAGTGGGGAATCAAACCCGGTTCTCCCAGATTAGAGTCCAACTCCTGACCACTACACCAAACTGATGGGGTGGAAGCTGCTGAAGGGTTGGTGAAATTTCTCCAGTACTTATGTGCCCAGATAAAAAATGGTATACTTAGAAAATTTATATGCCACCTTGAGCAATTCTCTGGAAAAGCAGCACACAGTCATAAAAGGAACAATGATAAAATTATCAATATTAAAACAAAACATTAAAAACAATAAAGACCCTGGCAGGGCTTTCCCTGGGGCGCTGCGCCTCTGCACTGCTCGGGGAAGCCGAGGAGGGGGTGGGGCTTGATCATGTGCCCACCCCCTGGGCTCCTCACTCCTGGAGCTGTGCTCCTGTGCGCTCCCGCTCCAATGGACCCCTGCATGTTCAAAGAATGTCCTGAAGGACAAACCCAATATTGAGTCACATGCAATATTGAGTCACATGCAAACCCAATATTGAGTCACACAGTTGCACAACAATTTGTGAAGAGTGACAGTCTCCTTAGGTAAGATGATAGCTGGGTCAGCAAATCTAGAAGCTAATATAGGCTAGAAATTTCATCTGAATATTGATTTATATTCTTTCTTTTTTACTTAACTCCATGCCTGTCACTAAGAATATTTTATGGGACAGCCATTCCTTGAGAAAAAAAATGTAAGCAAATGTAAAACACAGTAGATGCACTTTCTGATTAATAGCTGCCATGAGCAATAGAAATCAAAATGCTGCAGTTCTGTTAGAGTTTTTAATTAAAGCTGTGTCTATAAGCTCCATTTTTAGTGGGATATTTGTCAAGTAAACCTGACACATCCCAATGTATCCCAGGTTCCGTTTCTCTTTAGAGCTCAAGCTCCAGGTTTTGATGCACGATAGCATGTCATTGCCTCTTTGAAAAGGCACTTCTCTGAAATACTTGTTTATAAACCACTGTTCTATTAAATGCTCAGTGGTGTATATAATAAGTCAAAAACATTAACAACTAAAACATTTGAAGAGAACCAGTACAAACAATTCCATTACATGCTCCCCTCTTCTCCCCAGCAGCTTCTTTGGTTGGTTCCTTTTTGATTAAAGACCACCAGAGGCTTGTGGCAATTTTATAATGGCTTTTCCATTTACAAATATATTAAAAGAGCACAGTTATCCAAAGATGCCCTCCAAGCAGCTACCCCACATTAGATCCCCCAACAAGAGAGACCTCCTAAACCCTCCACTATATGCTTCAGCCAATTCCAAGCTCTGGCTCTAGCCCTCTTCACTTGACATTGTGCATGTTGATTTCAACATGCAGAGGAAGAGGGGGAATAAGCATCCTAGTCCCACCTGCACCTGTACACATATACATTCTGTCAGTAAGGTCTTTTTATTTTAATTTTGATTTTTATTCTAATACTGCTTAAGGCGAAAGCTGTATGAGCAGTGATAGATAGACAGACAGACAGACATTCTGTCCCCATGATCAGCAATGGTGCTTTTCTAATGTTTCTGATCTTGATAATGGTAATGGAACTTACATTCTGTATGCATGTAGATGCCATGATCACAGCTCAGTGAAAAGCTGAGGCAAAGCCACTGCACTAAATCTGACTCCCCGCTACAAGTGCTTAAATCAACATGTCTAATAAAAAGGAAACAGAGAGTGAGTATTAATGGGAGTATTAATGGCAATTTTCTCAGTGGAGGGAGGTAAGCTGTGGGGTACCGCAGGGATCAGTACTCGGTCCAATGCTTTTTAACTTGTTTATTAATTATTTGGAGTTGGGAGTAAGCAGTGAAGTGGCTAAATTTGCAGATGACACAAAGTTGTTCAGGGTGGTGAGAACCAGGGAGTATTGTGAGGCACTCCAAAGGGATCTGTCAAGGATGGGCAAGTGGGCATCAACGTGGCAAATGGGGTTCAATATGGCCAAGTGCAAAGTGATGCACATTGGAGCCAAAAATCCTAACTATAAATACACATTGATGGGGTCCGAACTGGCGGAGACTGACCAAGAGAGAGATCTTGGAGTTGTAGTTGATAACTCAATGAAAATGTCGAGACAGTGTGCGACTGCAATGAAAAAGGCCAATGCTATGCTGGGGGTTATTAGGAAGGGAATAGAAAACCAAGTATCATAATGCCCCTGTATAAATCGATGGTGTGACCTCATTTGGAGTACTGTGTACAGTTCTGGTCGCCACACCTCAGAAAAGGTATTATAGCATTGGGAAAAGTGCAGAAAAGGGTAACTAAAATGATAAAAGGGTTGGAACACTTTTTCTATGAAGAAATGTTGAAGGGCTTGGGGCTCTTCAGCTTGGAGAAATGACGGCTGAGGGGTGACATGATTGAGGTTTATAAGATTATGCATGGGATAGAGCAGGTAGAGAAAGAAGTCCTTTTCTCCCTTTCTCACAACACAAGAACTTGTGGGCACTCCATGAAATTGCTGAGCAGTCGGGTTAGAACAGATAAAAGGAAGTACTTCTTCACCCAGAGTGATTAACACGTGGAATTCACTGCCACAGGAGGTGGTGGCGGCTACAAGCATGGACGGCTTCAAGAGGGAATTAGATAAATATATGGAGCAGAAGTCCATCAGTGGCTATTAGCCACAAAGTATAGATAGGAACTCAGTCTGGGGCAAGTGATGCTCTGTATTCTTGGTGTTTGGGGGGGGGGGGCAACAGTGGGAGGGATTCCTGCCCCCACTGCTGGACCTTCTGAGGGCACCTGGTGTTTTTGGCCACTGTGTGACAGAGTGTTGGACTGGATGGGCCATTGGCCTGATCCAACATTGGTTTCTCTTATGTTCTTAATATAAAATAAACCTGCAATGTCTGTTCCAATATTAAATTGCTGTTTCTTCAGGCACAGACCAGATCACCATGCCCAAATTTTAATGGATTCTTGAACAGAGCCATCTCCCAACAATCATTCCCTACTGAGGAAACACGTGCTGTCATTAACAATAATTATTTCTTTATTTACTTACTTATTTATATTCTAATTTATATCCCGCGCTACTCTGCCAAAGTGGGCTCAGGGCAGCTTACACAAGATAAAATCCAAATTAAAACAATCAAATCATCAAACCATTAAAACAATTCATTAAAACAATACAATAATAAGTATTAAAGCGCTAGTGATGATAACAATGTTATTCCAATAATGGTGGTGTTGCTATGTGAGTGCCTACCATATGTTGTTCATTTCCAGCATTGATTTCAGTGCACACAGATGGTGAATAATTCATCAGGAACCAGGCTCTACAGTTGTGTTCCATTCTGGCATCAGCTCTTGAGACGCTGGGGCTGAAAAGCTTTCTGGAGAGTGAGCAACGCATGGCCATTTTAAACTGAAATTCTTTATTCATCATAGATCATGTACTCACAATCTTAGGTGAAGGCTGGGTAGCAGAGTTACATCTAGTGATTCCAATCTTCATTAGCCATGGTGAGAAAGAGATGGTCTCCCTCTCCTCTCATGGATTAGACAGAAAAACAAAGGAGCAGGAAGGAAGCTAAACTAATCTCCCGCTTCTCATAAATTAGCCAATCAGAGGGATGCCTCTGGTAAGGACTACAATACCCAGAGGCGCTTGCATTTAAAGCTACAGATTCTATCTGACTTCTATTAGCTGGCTGGGGCAGCACACTCCCCGCCTGGAACCTTATGGGTTTCACTACAACATGCATTACTAACGAAGGCTTATAACTATAACTATGCATAGCATGCTACACTGCTAACTATGTTTTAAACAGAAATGAGGCATGCAAAACTTAAGTCTTCAATCTTCAAGTTCTTCTTCGGTGCAGAGCAGGACCATGTCAGTGATCAGCCGGGTGAAAGTCTTGGTTGGCCTGGAGCAGTCCCGTATGATAATACGGACTTCAATCTATGGGGCACGAGTTGCAGCATGCATCCTTCTGCTTCAGCAGCATGACGTGCTCCTCCCCCTGTTGCAAGGATCTATCTGGGTGGAGAAGGAGTTCAGGACCTTTCAGCCAGGGAGACTCAGCTAGCCAGACGCGACTCTCCCCACCGATGACTCCAAGGAGCGATACTGCTGCTAACGCCTTGGGTGATGCGTTGGAGAAGATGTGTAGGTCTCTACAAGAGGCAGCGGCTGGTGCGATTGGAACTGGAGCTGCACATCTCAAAGGATCGAAGAGGCTGTTCGCCATCGACAGAACACCTTGTCTGGTAAACTGCTTTCTTGAAGCTGGCACTCGAGAGCTGAAGGCATCCCTCTGGGCTGGACATGGCTTCAGTTTGGAGGGTCGCCCATTGTCTAGGATGCTTGTGGTGAAGATGCTCGTCTGATTTGGCATCTTCAGACTATCTATGCCCACATTCCCCACGATGACCCATCCCAGCTCTAGTCTCTGGGCATGTGGTGTGCCAGGAGGTCCTCTAAGCAGATCATGACTGGTGAGTAGGTCGGGAATGTCTGTTCCCAATAGGAGCAGGATATCTGCTTCAGGGTCCAAGGCAGGAAGTTGGCTTGCAATAGGTGCTAGATGAGGATGGTGGAGTGCGATCTCTGGTGTGGGGATCCGGTCACGGTCAGCCGGTAGGGAATCGCATTCCAACAATGATGGCAGGGGGAACTGGGCTTCACCATTGAGTGATTCAATCTGGAACCCAGTGGCTATCCTCTCCGCCGTGCACTGGACACCAGCACATGTTTTAAGAGTATAGTGGACTTCCTCACCTTGCAGGCCAAAGAGCTCGAAGAACGCAGGACTGGCCAAGGACTGGTTGCTCTGCCCATCCAGGATGACGTACATCCTCGTTGCCTTCTCCGGATGGCCTACAGGAAAAACCTTGGTGAGACAAATCTGATGGCAAGACCATTGACTCTTCACGGTGCCACAGACCTGAGTACAGTGGGCCTCAACGGGCTGAGCTTGGGTGCACGCTGCATCTGTGGAAGGCAATGTGGGAGAGGAGCTAGGTGCGGGGTGCTGTGGCAGATCAGCATCTGGATGCAAGGCACCAGGGTGCTCGCTGCTGTCACACACATGACACAAGACGACTGCTCTGCAGGCCTTAGAGACGTGGTCCTTTGACTCACAGCACTTGAAGCATAGCTGGTACTCCTTGATCAGGGCCTTCCTTTCCTCCAATGGCTGCATTCGGAAACCCCTACATTTGTTCAGTGGGTGTGGCTTCTTGTGAAACAGGCAAAATGGCTCCGTCGTCTCTGCATGCTGGGCCGATGGCTGTGGTGCCAACGGTGCCGCCATCTGCTTCACTGGCTTCACCTTCTGCGACCTTTCCAGGACGCCAGATAAGCTTGTCTCTGACTTCTATTAGCTGGCTGGGGCAGCACAAGTTGTTACTAATGATGGTGGCAACTCCTAGAGGAAAGCCTGGCAGAAGAGCTCCATCTTGCAGGCCCTGTGGAACTGTAAAAGATCCCGCAGGGCCCTGATCTCCGGGAGCTAAATCCACTAGTATGGAGCCATCACCAAAAAAGACCTGGCCCTGGTTACAGCCAGCCTGGCATCCTTAGGGCTTGGGAGGGCCAGTCGATTTTGATTCCCTAACTGTAGTGCTCTCTAGGGTATATATGGGAAAAGGCAGTCCTTCAGGTAAGTAGGAACCTGGCCATAAAGGGCTTTAAAGGTAAGAACCAGCATCTTGTAGTGAATCCAGTATGCTATCGGCAGCCAGTGCAATGCTTTCAGGGCCAGATGGATGTGCTCCCTCAAAGGGAGACCCATCAGAAGCCTAGCTGCTGCATTTTCGACTAGCTGCAGCTTCCAGATCTGCGACAAGGGCAGCCCCATGTAGAGAGCATTACAGTAGTCTAATATTGAGGTGACCATTGCATGGATCACTGTTGCTAAATCGTTGCATTCAAGGAAGGGAACCATCAGCCGAAGATGGTAGAAGGCTGACATGGCAGTGGCTGCTACCTGGGCCTCCATTGTTAAGGAGGCATCTAGGAGCACTCCCAAACTCCTAACCTCCAGAGCTGGCACCAATGGCACCCCATTAACATATTGTCCTAACCCTAGCTCTAATCCCTTTGGACCAAACATTATCCAAAAAACGAAGTGGTTTTAATTATCCTGGGGCCCTAGAGAAAAATTCCAAGATGGGGCCCAGAATAACTGTCTCCATCCCCCCTATCCAGCTAACACCTCTCCACAATCAGGGCCAAGCAAGGCCTTTGCCCTGTGAAAAAGAAGAAGAAGAAGAAGAAGAGATTGGATTTATACCCCACCCTTCACTTGTAGTCTCAGAGCAGCTTACAAACTCCTTTCCCTTTCCCTCCCCACAACAGACACCCTGTGAGGTAGGTGGGGCTGAAAGAGCTCTGAGACAATTGGCCTTGAAAGAACAGCTGGTACAGAGCTATGGCTTGCCCAAGGTCATCCAGCCAGGTGCAAGTGGAGGAGTGGGAAATCAAACCCGGTTCTCCCAAATTAGAGTCCGCACACTTAACCACTACACCAAACTGGCTCTCAACTGTAAATGGGGCAGGAGCTGCTGCTACCAGCAGAAGCCAGCTGCCCGATCTCCAGATGGAACAAGCATGAGTGACAGCAAGACTCTGCTCTTCTTCATCCTCCCCCCTCCTTTGGAGATGGGCTGTGGGTGTTCAGGGATCCTTTCAAGTGTGGGGCATGGGCCAGCTGCCCCTGTTAGCCATTCACTAAGTCCTCCCCTGAACCAGATAACCATCTCACGAGAAAAACCTCAGTCAGCTCATATATATAAGGGTCTACTTGACTGCTCACAAATAATATCTTCCTAGATACCTACTTTTTAGGTAGCTACTTCATAAGTATTTCATTTCCACTGCTCTAGGAAGGATCCAGCATTGAGCATCATGATTAGTCTGAGAAAGGGTTAAAGATCTTCCTGTTTGTGAAACAGACTGGGGGCCTTTCCTTCCTTTGCACCAGCTGCAGCTGAGCATAGCATGTATAACAGTGAAGTACCCTTTTGGCCGTGATTGTCTGTCATCCTTTGGTTGGTGAGTTCATTACACTGTAACACAAACAGAACTGATAGTCTTTATTTTATGTGCCCCAGGAAAGAGGGCATATAAATAGAAGACGTGGATGTGATCTTCATTACTGAGGGGCAGGTCATTCAATTTGTAATTGCAGTTAATTATTAACATCAAATTACCACACTGCTATCAAACAGTTTTCTCAACTGTGGCACAAACTGAACAGTCATATCTAAAAAATAATTGACACTGAAGAATCTCTCTGTGTCTCACAGTGAAGCATCTGATGCTAAAGGTGTATCTCTGAGACTTGGAGTACAGTTCTTAGGCAGGAGCATCAAGATAACAGCATCTGTAGTACTGCATTACAGTCATCCAGAAGCCTAAGAGAACCTTTGAATTAATCAGTTCTTTTCAGCAAAATCAGTGATATGAATTACCCTTAGAGACAGATCAATGAAACTGAACAGTAGTAAAAGGACCTACCTTGCATACTTAATGAAGTGGGCATGGTGGAAGTGACGTTACCAGATATGACATTGCCCAGTGGACACCTTGCATAGTAGTAAATGAACCTACCTTGCATATCAATCAGAGGGCATGGCGGAAGTGACGTTTCCGGATATGACGTTGCCCAGGGGACACCTTGCATACTTAATGAAGTGGGCGTAGCAGAAGTGATGTTACTGGCCATGACGTCAGCCTCCCCACTCCCTTGCCATGTCACCGGAAGTGACCCCTGACCCGATCACCATTTATCACCTGACCACCCCCCAGCCCTGCCCCCTTGTCCAGCATCACCCACTGTAGCATCACTGAACTTCTGCCTGCTGAAGCCCACCCCAGAAATGGGGCAACCACCAGTGGGAATGCCCAAGTGCAGCCATGTGACCCCTCTAGTGACCAATTGCCAATGGCCTGGGACCTGCCCTGGAAGAGGTGATTGAGGAAAGAAGTGCTAGCAGACACGTGGTCAGGCTCTTGCTAAGGACATGGACACCCCGTGAGACCCCTGGTACTTTCCAGCCCACCGCCATTGTTGAGGCCTGCTTTTGGTGAGAACAGGAACAACCCCATCAGGCGCCTGGTATTCAATGAGGTGAATCACTCCACGGACAAAGAAAACACAATGCTGCCAACATGGGGAGGGCATCATGGTGGGGAGCTGAAGATTTCCAGTGTCCCTGCAGATGAGATGGACATGGGAATACCCAACCCGCTGTGTTGTATTTACCAAACCCCAGTAGAGGAGTCTGAAGATAAGGAAACTCCTGATGAGCATGAACGTGTAGTGGCTTTAAATGAATCCATGGAAGTTGAAAACAGAGTTTCAAACTCACAGGTAACAAGGTAAAGCAGGGCTTGTGGATGGATTGTGTAATGAAGTCGGGGAGGGTGGCAATTGAGGAAGCTTGTTTCACTGATTTTTATTATTATTCTGTTTGTGCAGCTTGATAAGGACTTTATCCTGGCTTTTGGCAATCTGCACATCGGTAACCCTGTTGACATGAACCTCTCATCTGTATCATGTTTTTGTACCGAAGTTACCCCTGGTGACAAGAAGAAGAGGAAAAAGATGGGGAGAAAGAAGATGTAGTTTTGTAACAATAAAACCATTTGCTTGTTAACCGTGCATGCTCATTTTGAGGTTAAGCAAGGTGATGATGGAGATGGCTGACCAAGAGGAGGAGGTCTTAAAGCACATATAAGGAATTAAAGCTATGAACATAACAACCAAAAGAACTTTTAACTTCCAAGCAATGATCTTTGTCTCTTTGGCAGAGGGGAAACTTTAAAGCAGTTTGCCCACAAGGGAATTGAAACCCAGTGTTAAAAGGGAAGGGAAGAGAGCTTCCTTTCAAAACAGATAATGAATTGCAAAGGTGAGTTGGAAGAAGATATCAGTCCCCCCAAAGCACTCTAAAACAAAGCTTTGTTACAATAGGTAGGGTTGCCAACTCCAGTCCAGAAGATTCCTGTAGATTAGGACAGTGTTTTTCAACCTTTTTCGAGCTAAGGCACATTTCTTTCATTGAAAAAATCCCGTGGCACACCACCAGCTGAAAATGTGAAAAAAGCTTATATTAACAATATAAGTGTTATATTGTTAATATAAGCATTTTTTAACATTGAAGAATGACGTTATAACGTCTTGAATAGGAATCTGGGCTTTGACCTGGTTGTCAGGTGGGAGTGGCTTACCCAGATGCTGGCCAACGGTCAGCCCGTATTTCTGGTCTTGCAGCTGTTCTTCCACCTCTTTCTTCAGGAGGAAGCCTCCAGGGAAGCTCAGATCAAAGCTGCTGCTGGGAGCAAACGTGAGGGGCTTTTCGTTCCAGATGGTCGCCAGCCTCTTCTTCCACCCCTCTAGGATCTGGGAGCGGATCTCTGGCGGGGTGTGTGCAATCCTGAAGGCTATCTGGGGCGCCAAGATTTGGAAGCCACAGAAGTGCAGGGTCCTGCTCTGCAGAGAGAGAGAGGACTCAGAGCACAAGGCAAACGGGAGAGGAGCTCCACCTTACGCCTGCAGGCT
Source organism: Lepidodactylus listeri (assembly GCA_029233225.1). Classification (NCBI taxonomy): domain Eukaryota; kingdom Metazoa; phylum Chordata; class Lepidosauria; order Squamata; family Gekkonidae; genus Lepidodactylus; species Lepidodactylus listeri. Next base: position 105,876,941 of record JARCFY010000001.1, on the reverse strand, counting down.
GGAGCTGCTTTTGGCCACCTGCACCTGAAACCCTTCTCCAGCTGCCTGTGGCAGTTTGGCTCTGGCTTTCAGGAGGGACTTGGGGAGAACAGCTGCTGCCAGAAGGCACTTCCTTTGGCCAGCTGGAGGAGCAAGGGGGGGCAAACAGCCCCTCTGTGGGCCCAGGAGACTCCCTAAGGCTCTGGCAACCAGGCAGGGCTTTGTGTTCTCACCTGCAAGGGCCAGAGGAGGATGTTGACATCTCCATTGATGCCTTCGGGGGTGTACATGGAGCCCATCCTGCCGGTGGTGAAGGACAGCACTGCCTTCTTTTTCTGGGAGGACCAAGCGTGCTGCAGGTCAGCGACTCCAGGGGTGGCTCTGCAGGTGGAGCCCCCGTCCCCCTGCTGCGCTGGCCTGCCTGGCCTCGCTTGCCCCTCCTGGGGAGGGTGAGCCTAGGCCTGGAGCAGCAGCAGCAGCCGCGGCCAGCTGGGGCCAAGCGGCAGAGAGAGGGTGGTTGGCCGAAGGGGCCGGGCGGGGCTGGCTTACAGGTACCTGGAAGGGTCCTTGTTCATACATGGCAGCATAGGAGTAGGCGAAGCCTTGTGTGAGGACGCAATCATACCAGCCTTTCAAGATCGCTGGCATGCCAAACCACTGGAGGGGGGACTGGAGGGAAAGCACAAGGGTGGCACCACGCGGGGGGGTGTTGGTTGGTCTTTAGGCTCCAGCGCCCCCCCACCTTGCCCCGCCTCCCTGCCTGGCCACAGGAGCGCAGCTCCTCCCCGCCTGCCAGGAGGCCACCACTGGGTTGTTTGTGTGCCAGTCCGGACTCGCTTGCGGCGCCCCCAGCCGGGGGTTTTCAAGGCCAGGGAGGAGAAGGAGGCGCAGCAGCAGTAGCGGTGCTTGAGCTGCCAGAGAGTCTGCCCTGCTCGTCTCCCTTCCAGGCCCTGATCCCGCTTCACGATAGCCGCCCGAGGCCCCGCCCTCCCCAGGACCTGTTTGCCGGGCGTCCTGGCTTCCGACCGCCTATGGGGGGCCCGGGTAGTGCCTTTCTTGCAGGGGCCCCGCTCCCTGCCCCAGGCCACCGGACCGAGGGCCCTCTCCTGGCAGCGGCCCAACGCGCCTGGCAAAGCGGACGCCCACCTGGAAGATGATCAGGTCGGCCGCCTCCAGCTTCTTCTGCTCGGCCACGATGTCACCGCTCAGGCCCGGCCCACCTCGGCCGCGTAGCTGAAGGCCTCGGCTGCATCCCGGGGGCCGCCTGCGGGGGGGGGGTTAAAGGAGGGGGCGAGCAGGAAGAACGCACTGAGCCCAGGGGGGCGGAGGAGGAGGGATTCCAACCAGGGGGTGGGGGGTGCCCTACCGGTAACGTCGTCATGGGAGAGGACCGGGTTGAAGCGCATGGCGTAGACTCTAATTTCCCACGGCACACCTGACAATATCTCACGGCACACCAGTGTGCCGTGGCACAGTGGTTGAAAAACAGTGCTCTATAGAACTACAGTGCACTCTAAATAGGTATTTGATTAAATCTGTATGCTGTACACTAGAATGTTATATGTTTACAAGTTTCTGTGTATGGTTTTCAAGATTCAATAAATAGTTTCAGAGGTGACGCCACTATCTTGTTTGTCTCTCTGTGAAATCTCTCTCACCGTCTCAATCCAGCCCATTGAACATTAGTGGGGCTACCAGACAATTTCCTGGACCTTGGAATTGATGGTATTTTAAGACGCCGCAAATGATAGCAGAGCACCTCTGTTTCTTTATACAGAGTATTTACATTTATTTACACTGGACACTGGAGATATTTACACAGCACTTCAGTAGCAATTTCAGGATACAGACCGACAAAGTGCTACACAGACAGTTGTACTCCAAAATCAGAGGGAAGAGCATTGGACTGCTTGCAATATATATTTACATCAACCAATCAGGTTACAGTATTAACAATAGCTGAGTCATGGTGACTGTTCCAGAAATATGATACAATTCTAGTCACCTGATCTCACTGGCTGTCAGATTAGATCAGCAGGATCTAGCTCACAAGCCCATGACTTACTGACATCTTGCCAGTAATATAACCAAATACTGTCAGGAATTCCCCAATAATAACAATGATCAATTGCCCTTTTTAAAAAAAGCTATATGGTGTGATGGTGACTGGCCTTGGAGGAGCAGGGGAAATGGTGCCAGTGTATGAAGGATGGGTTTGCAACTCTGGTTTTGCAAAGATATTTCCCAAAACATTACTGTAAAACAGATTTAGGACATATTATGAAAAAGACAAGGAAAACCTGGAAAGTATAGAGAAACACCACAATGCTGTAGTGGGGAGGGGGGTGGGGAGAGACAGCGGCAGACAACCTGCGTGTAAGTGACCCATATATACATGCACAAAAGAAGAATTTGCTGGATAAGGTTAACACCTTTCTTAAACGCAATGTCAGCACAACCCTGTAAAGGGAAGAGAAGATCTTTCCTACTAAATTTCCATTTGATGATTTTGGAAGTTTTAGATTTGGGTGGCCTTAAATGACTGCAAAAGCAGCTTCACCCATATCTTCCCCTCTTCTTTACATATTTATTTGCTATTTAAATCATGCAATTATAAAAGAATTTTAGTAAATTTTCTTGCACACAAGAACAGCCCGTCATATCCCAAAGTTTCCTGTACAGTATAGGAGGAAAGTAAATATTATACTCGAGTTGAGATTATTGTGTGCCATAGAAAAAGTCACCAGAGTATCTCCCATATAAGGTTATAATGTACTATTTACACAAAATGATTTCCCTCCTAATGACTCCTGGATTTCTACACTGTTTGTGGATGGCTTAGATAAGGGAGATGTCTCCCAGTGCTTCCGAGGATCCATGGTTCTTTATACTTAACATTGGCTATGAACAGGAAATGTGCACTCTCTTCCAAATACCATTTTGTATTATTTTATTAAGGTGACATGAGATCCAGTTATTATAAGCAGTGCCACCCCTCAAAGATCATTTTTATGAATATGGATTTAATGATATCTGAGGTATTTTAATTAAGGAACTGTAAAGCTGCCTGGGCCATACAAATATTTAATTTGAACTGATGTATTTTTAGCTTGTGACTGAGTACTCAGAAAAGGCCCATTAAAATTCATACAATTCTTTTAACTATGGCATTGCCACATATACTCTTAAAATGTGAGTGCGTGTACATGCGTGTGTGTGTGTTGGTATATGTATAAATATATCTATACCAGTATATTAATTCATCTAATTATTATTCTATTACCACATTCTGGTTGTTATCATTTTTTAATTATTATTATTATCAGAAATAAGGAGATATGTTATACACATGTGACCTTGCCAGAATGCTTGCTTTATGGCAGAAGTCAGTGTTGCAACGATTCTCTTATATTTATAATAATGCCCACACATTGTTAATTATCAAAAGCAAATAAGATCTTAAACAGAAATAAATAAATGCATTTTTAAAAACAGGTATAGGATAGCATTTGTCATCTTGATTACTAATCCTAAGGATTGGTTTAAACATCCAATTTTCCTATTGTGTGAGAAATTTTTTTTACCATAAGCAGGGCCGGTGCTACCATTAGGCCAAGTAAAGCAACCGCCTAGGGCACAGATCTGAGAGGGGTACAGAACAGACAATCAGTGCCCCCCAACTGGCTGCAGGTTCTTGCACTCACTCACTCACCAGCCCCGGCTCTCCCATGCTTTTACTCCTCTGGGCAGCTCCCACTTGCAGCAGAAGCTCCCACTCTCCCGCACTCCTCAGCCACGAGCCCCAGGAAGTGCAAGACCAGACAAGGAACCACTGAGTGTGCCCAGCTTGGGGGAAGAAGTGAGGCAGGGACTCCCTGGCGGCTGGGAGGGAGAAGTGAGCGACCCTCCTGGCCCTGGAGCTAAATGAGGACAATTAGAAGGCAAAGGTGGCCCAGAGGCCAAGTGCTTGCCTCCCCCCGCCCAAGCCTGCGGGAGCCAAGGGCAAGGCTGCAGGGGCTTGGAAATTAACTATGTCAAGTTTTTGCTTTTAATTTTTCCTAGAATTCATCTGTTTTTGAAAATTGGTTTGCAGGAGGGGGGGTGCAAGCAGTTAGCCTTGCTTAGGGCACAAAAAAGCCTGGCACTGGCCCTGACCATAAGGCAGAATGTTCATGGAATTGGGCCTTCTGAATGAGCCCAGCAAAGTTTAAGCAATCTGATTTGCAAGCAGCAAGCATGGTAAGCATCTGCCAAGACCAAAGGTTTGACAGCCAACGGCCAGATACACTTGGATGATATTTTTTGACGGGCTGGGTCATGCTCATTATGTTCCTGTCATTCCTTGAATCTGGATTTAACTTCTGATTGCCATGTTTCTCATACATATTATTGACAAACCAGATTATTTCTGAACTACCTCAAGGCTGTACTTATTTGAGGCCCCTATTTAATTTGTGCAATATATCTAAATACTTGTTGAAACCAACTAATCCCTGGCCAAGGCCTGCCGAAGTGTTCTGAATGAAGTTACCAGTCACGGCCAGTATTTGTTTGCCATTACTCTTGACTAAATCAATGACAATCATGCCTTAATGTATATGTGTGCATGTTGATCTGAATGATGCAGGCAGTGTGGAGGAGTAGGAGGCAATGGTAGCATGCTTCCACCTCCAATACATCATCTCTTTCCATGTGTCTTTATGCCTCAATGATAGTCCTCTAGCTGTCACCTTCTGGCCATTCCCCTGTTTAAAGCTGCTTGGCTGGCATCTACCAGAGTCTGTTCCTTTTCAATGGTAGTTCACTCTTTGTGGAACAAACTCCCTGAAAGTTTAGGAGGATGCTATCCTTAGACATTTTTAGGAGGTGTTTTATAAGCTAGGGATTTTAATGGGGTTTGAATGGCAACCATTTTCGTCGAGGGAAGGGTCAATAACTTTTTATATTAGAGTTGGTTTGATTTAGAATCATAAACCACCTTTAGCCACAAGAAAAAGCCAGGGTACAAATATTTTAATGAATATTTATAAATAACAGCAAGATAACAGGGCCTCAGAATGTGGAAGAAGAATGGATCAGAAGTGCAGTGGCCATAAAACACATGCTGGGAAACTTCCATCCATTTGCAGCCAAGCAGTTACTTCTGTGTAACTTTTTTTTTAATCACTATGTGAATTTTGAATCCACCAGGCAATTTCCCTCAAGAAATTTGTAATGACGATTTTTATAACAACAGCTGTTTGCCTACATGCCAGGCATGCTACATTAAAGCAGTGAGACTTTTATTGACCAACTCTTCATAAAAAGTTGATCAGTGCTTTCAAATTAGCAAGTTCTTTCTGACTTCCACTCAAAAATAGTCTTACAGACTTCAGACTTTTAACCTTTTGAAGGCTGTAATTCTATGTATGCTAGTAAGTACGTAGGTTCTCATGAGACATACTGTTAAATAAACACTCAGGACTGCCCTGTAGGTATTGTACTTCAGGTATTGTATTGTAGGGACAAAGCTGTTCATATCTGACAGAAATCCTACTACAGTACTGGAATGAAGTTTTGGCATGATCCTCTTATACTTTTTTTACGGCAATATCTTGAAAATTATCCAAGAATATAGTTGTGTGAGCAATACTGAAAATATGTACCAGTTTAGTCAACTTTATATAATTCAATTGTCCTTGTGCCAAAGTTTGTATATCTATAAAAATATTTTACAATGAAGAATAAATGGGAAATCACTTTTTTTAAACTTCTGAGCAGCTCTTTCTAGTGAATATAAAATTCAGTACGTGATGGGACAGTCTACAAGTGAAGGGCTACTTTCTGAAACTGAGGCTGAAAGCACAGGGAAGGGCAAAGAGAATCTAAAGAATGCAAAGGCAAAATCTGAAAGAGGTAGTACTTTCACTCCCGTCAGCTTTCCCTCATGTTGTTGAACCACTAGAAATATTTCCCAGGGCAGTATTTACTGATACATCATCATAAACCATAACTAAATTCTTTTCTACTCACATAACTTGTTCTACATGGTTCTGTTAAGGTAAAATGTGCTTTTCCATCCCTTTTATTCTCCTTTCAACCATTAAGCTCACATTTAAAAGATAAATTCACTGTAACATTGCAGAAATGACTTTAATGTTTATATGATACTTTGTGAGATAGAAGGCAAAAAGGGAGTTTTACAACTGCTTAATGTTTTGCTTAGAAACTGTACGACCGTTTTTAGGGTAATAATAATTTTTAATTGCTATATTGCTAGTTAAGTAAAAGGAACGGAGAGAGCTATTAAAATACACTATCATAATTTTGGAAAGTAATGCTGCAGAGCATAATTAGTTTATTTTTTCTGTAGCTAACAGTTGGTTGCCAGAACTCTCCCTGAACACTTTTTAAGTCAAGCTGTCTTAATTTACTAAAGTTACAAGTCCCTCATTATCATTGTGTTGTTGATCTACCACGGGCTGAGTGTTTTTGTAGTGCTCCAATTAAGAAATGCTAATAGAGCTAGAAATACATTGATACAACAGTTGATAACCAGATCTGACTCTTTCAATAATGGCAGAAGCCTAAATCTGTGTGATCCTGTGCCACCTGCCACCATCTGTGGTCTCTGCCTTAGCCCAAGCATCACAGCATTTTGTTTGAACTTGTACAAACATTACAGCTGTCTCCTAAGGAGCTCAATCTGTTTGTTTGGCCAACAAAGTTAAATATTCTGCCAACACCTTTTTCTTGTATTAACGGAAACATCCCAAACAATTAGGTATTCTAAAAAAGACTCTTTGTCTATGAAATAGCAATAAAAGAGAGGAAAATAGGAGTAGGAATTTCAGTATATGCAATGGAAATTAATTAAAAATAATTTAGCAATAAGACTTTTTACAAGCCAGCAGTATTCTTACTGCGGTACACATTCTAATTATGGGATTTATACTATGTGTTCCTTTCAGTTTCACCTGATGATTTCAGTAAGGCATGATTCATAAATACAAGAACTGCACGGGTGGCAGCTTGAAATGCAAGTCATGCAGAGCCTGCTTCATTTTACTTATTTATTTATTTTATTTATAGCCTGCATTTCCTACTGAGACTGAAGGTGGATTACACAGTATAAGTAGGGTTGCCAGCCTTCAGGTAGTGGCTAGAGATTTCCTGGGATTACAACTGATCTCCAGGTGACAGAAACCAGTTCCCCTAGAGAAAATGGCAGCTTTGGAAGGTGAACTCTATGGGATTGTACCCCCCTGAAGTCCCTCTTCTCCCTAAAGCCTGCCCTTCCCAAACTGTGCCTCCAAAATCTCCAGGAATTTCCCAACTCAGAGCTGGCAACCATAAGTCAATAATATCAACAGGATAGGAGATCCAGGCTACGGTCACATGAGCAGTTTGTGCTGATATCATTGTGGTACCTTTTTGGGTTTAAAGAGCACAATCAGACAGCAACATCTGCCTTCGGTGCCCCAGTTGTCCCCATACCATTCTGCCCTGCTTTGGAAGCAGAATAATCAGGCACCAGGGAAAGTCCAGTGTTTATGGATATCAGTACTTTCACACCACATTTCCAAATGTCTGAATTCCCCTGATGCAAGCTCAGCCCATTTGGGAAGTCTGATCACTCTGTTCCATTTTTGCTCCTTGTTGTTGGTTTTTTTAACGTCCTTTAGTGATGTGCACATAACCGCATCTTCATGCACACCAGCAAGTTTACAGCTGTCCTCTGAGGCAAAAAGGGGGGGAGAGGGCAGGTTGAGAAGCCTTATTTGTCCTTTTCATGCTGGTCCCTCTACCTACAACTTTGCAGCACACAGGGTGGGGAAGGGGTTCATTGAAAAGATGAGTTTATTCAAAGGGGAAAGCAGCCTCCTCCAGTTGTTAAAACTGAGTGGTGCTTTGGATAAGCAGCATACGCAAAAGGCAAATTTTTAAAAAAGAAGCCATCTAATCACCTACTCCATGGTTGCCCTGCAGCAATAATCTGAATGGTCGACCACGGGGTGAGTGCACAGTGAGGCTACTTTAGGGTGTGCTGTCTGGTCACCCATTCCCACATTTTAACCACCATAAATAAAGGCACCACCAGGTCATGCCAAACCTCCAGTGTGACCAAAGCCCCAGTAAGTAATGTGATAGGATTAGGGTTAGGAGTGCAGAAATCTGAAACAAAACTGAAATGAAGCATAAAATTAATATATTTTAAACAACACCATAGGATAATGCACACAACAACTCATAGTACATACTATACACAGTACTATATTATATTCCATAGTCCCATTCCCTTTATTACAGCATCTTTCTGAACCATCCCATTCTAGTTTAGCCCTATTATTGTTATTCAGTCGCACAGTCAAGTCTGACTCTTCACACCCCATGGACCACATCACACCAGGCCCTCCTATCCTCTGCCGTCCTCTGGAGTCCACTCAACTTCATGTTCATTGCATCGATAATACTGTCTAACCATCTCATCCTTTGCTGTCCCCTTCTTCTTTTACCTTCAATCTTTCCCAACATCAGAGTCTTCTCCATTGAGTGCTCCCTTCTCATTTGGTGGCCAAAGTATTTGAGCTTCAGCTTCAGTATCTGGCCTTCCAGGGAAAAGTCAGGTCTGATTTCCTTTAGGATTGACTGATTTGATCTCTTTGCAGTCCAAGGGATTCTCAAGAGTCTTCTCCAGCACCATAATTCAAAAGCATCTATTCTTCAACGCTCAGCCTTTTTTATGGTCCAACTCTCACAGCCATACATTACTACTGGGAATACCATCACTTTGACTATGCAGACTTTTGTTGGCATGGTGATGTCTCCACTTTTTATTATGCTGTCAGGGTTTGCCATAGCTTTTCTGCCAAGCAGTAGGCATCTTTTAATTTCAGGGCTTCAGTCACTGTCTGCAGTGATCTTGGATACCAGGAACATGAAGTCTGTCACTGTTTCCACGACTTCCCCTTCTATTTGCCAAGGAGAGATGGGGCCAGATGCCATGATCTTAGGTTTTATTTTATGTTGACTTTTAAAACCAACTTTTGCGCTCTCCTCTTTGACTCTTAGCAAGAGGCTCTTGAGGTCCTCTTCACTTCCTGCCATTAGAGTGGTATTATCTGCATATCTGAGGTTCTTGATGTTTTCCCCAGCAATCTTAATTCCAGCTTGTGATTCATCCAGGTCAGCATTTTGCATGATGTACTCTGCATATAAATTAAATAAGCAGGGTGACAATATACATCCTTGCTGTACTCCTTTTCCTTTTCTAAACCAATCAATTGTTCCATATCCAGTTCTAACTGTCATGTCTTGACCCTTGTACAGGTTTCTCGGGAGACATGTGATGTGGTCTGGTATTCCCATCTCTTTAAGGACTTGTCACAGTTTGTTGTAGTCCACACAATCAAAAGCTTTAGCATAGTTAGTGAAGCAGAAGTAGATGTTTTTTCTGGTACTCCCTTGCTTTCTCCACAATCCAGCAAATGTTGGCAATTTGATCTCTAGTTCCTCTACCTCTTCAAAATCCAGCTTATACTTCTGGCAGTTCTCTATCCACGTACTGCTTGTCTAGTTTGTAGGATCTTGAGCATGACCTTGCTAGTGTGTGAAATAAGTGCAATTGTGCGATAGCTTGAACATTCCTTGGCATTGCCCTTCTTTGGGGTTGGAATGTAAACTGATCTTTTCCAATCCTGTGGACACTGTTGTGTTTTCCAAATTTGCTGGTAAATTGAGTGCAGCACTTTAACAGCATCATCTTTTAAGATTTTTAATAGCTCAGCTGGGATACCATCACCTCCACTAGCTTTGTTGTTTGTAATGCTTTCTAAGGCCCATTTGACTTCACATTCCAGGATGTCTGGCTCGAGGTCAGTGATTACACCATTGTGGTCGTCAAGGACATTGAGGTCCTTCTTGTATAGTTCTTCTTCTTTTTTTTTAATTATCTCTTTATTGACTTTTTACTTTTACAACATAAATAAAAACGTAAAGTACAGCCATATCGGGCCACAAGATAATAAAACAATACCACAAGAACATTTTTTAACAATCAAGTAATAATAGCACAACATATAATACTTTTTAACTATAATATCAGCCAAAATAACAATCTAGTTATACAAATGAAAAATATTTATATAATATATATATATTTCTGTATCTAGTTATATTGCAACAAATAACAAAATTATTAAAGTTACAAAATAAGAAGACCTACCAGATGACTTAAAAGTAAATCATTGTCTTATATTGAGGATTATCAGGAAGAATCTGTTTGCCATGTAAGAAAGTTACAATTGGGTACCATAATGCAACCACTTTTTTCGTATAGTTTCCAGGTAGAGAATTAGAAACAGAAAAAGAAATCTTTGACATAATAAAACAGTCCCAAAGTTTGTTATACCATTGGGAAAGAGTTGGAGGGCACTTTTGTATCCACTTAGTCGCTACAAGAAGGCGCGCTGATGCTAAGAGAATTGCAATTTGAGCTTCTTGATGTTTGTATAGTCTAGGCCGCGGCCAGCATTCTAATAAAATTACTTCAGGGGTAAAGGATATTTCCACACCAGTTATTGCTTTTATGTTCAAAACTATCTCTTTCCAGAAATTCTGAATAGCTGGGCATTTCCACCAGCAGTGTATGTAGTCGGCCAACATCCCGCAGTTCTTTGGGCACAGCGGGCTATAGTGCTTGGTGAGTCTATGAACTGTCTTAGGTGGCGTATACCATCTCATCAGTAATTTAGACATATGCGTAGTAATAGGAATTATGTTGGAGTTAAAACTATGTCCTTCCCAAATTATTTGCCAATCCTCATTTGATAAATCCTTGTTAAGATCAGCATTCCATGCTACTTGATGTGGAATGTTTATATGATCTTTAGATAAACTAATCTGATCATATATTAGTGCTGTGTAACTTTTTGTAGGATACAAATGTCTTTGTAAAGTTTGTTCTAGGATTGTCGGTGTGCGCTGTGTCAATGCCGCTAGGGAGGGGGATTCTAAGAGGTGTTTTATTTGGAGATATTTATACCAATGTATTGTATGACCAAGTTTAGATTCCAATTGTTCTTTTGTCAAAATTTTTTGATTAACAAAAAAATGAGAAAGTTTGGTAATGCCCGCTTGTTGCCATGAATAAAAGTTCTGGGGACATTGGCCCGGTACAAACCATGTCTGATTAACATAAGATGATTGGTTGGAAATATCAGGCGCCAAGACCCTTTTCTATTTGTTCCAAATACGAAGAGAATTATATAAATAAGGGTTAGATTGTTGATAACTTTTTTTTAAAATATTGGTGTTCCAAAGAGTATCATATAACCTAAGAGGGCTTAGTAAGGCCATTTCAATTTGTGACCATTTAGGTGGTTTTTCTGCTGTTGCCCCCATAAGTAAAGTATTTATATTTATGGTATCATATAACCAATATAAATTAGGTATATTTAGCCCTCCACGTTTTTTTGCCCTATACAATGTTGTAGCTTGAATTCTTGAGCGTTTTCCAGCCCAGATAAATTTAATCAACTCTGCTTGCCATTTGTGAAGTAAGTTTGCACACAAGTAAATAGGAAGAGCTCTGAATAAAAAAGTATATTTTGGCATAATGAAACTTTTAAGTAATTGAATTCTCTCAGCCCAATCCAGTTGTTTGGAATCCCATTGTTTTAAGATATTCTTAACTTCAGTATGAACCCTATTAAAATTACAGTGCACAATATCCTGCTGAGTCTTAGCTATATGCACCCCTAGGTAACGCCATGGTTTAATGACATCTGATATGCCATGCATAGTTTCCAACCATCGTTTTGTGTGTGCTTGCAGGCATATCGGATGGATAGTAGTTTTTTCCCTACTAATAGAAAGACCTGAGACCGTACAAAAATTCTCTAAGGTGCCATATAACATTACTAGGGAATTACATGGTTTAGTAAGAAATAAAACAATATCATCCGCATATAAAGAAATCTTATGTTCTTGATCTAAAATCTGTACTCCTGATATTTCTTGATTCAATCTAATAATTTGGGCTAAAGGTTCAAGTGCCAAAATAAATAAAAGGGGGGAGAGGGGACAGCCTTGCCTGGTGCCTCTTTTTAAAAAAATAGTTTCTGAATAATCATTATTAACTTTGAGTTTCATGGTAGGATTTTTATACAATGCTTGAATAACCTGTTGAAAGGGTTCACCAAAATGCATAACTTTAAGAACTTCTTGTAAATAGTTAGTTTCCAAACTATCGAACGCTTTTTCAACATCTAAAGACATAATTAAAGCTTCAGTGTTATTAACTTCACAATAAGAAATTAAATTTAAAGTACGTCGGATATTATCAATCATATTTCTTGCAGGCAAAAATCCAGACTGGTCCAGGTTTATGTAATCTGGGAGAACTTTTTTAAGTCTGTTGGCCAATAGCTTTGTAAAAATCTTTCCATCAGTATTTAACAGAGAAATTGGACGAAATGCTGAAGGGTAAGTATGGTCTTTCCCAGGCTTTGGTATGAGTATCGTTTCTGAGAGATACCATGATTCTGGTATACAGCCTGTTGCAAAAATAGAGTTGCAAAGACCTTCAAAATGCTCGACCAAAACCTCTTTAAATAATTTATAAAATTCAAACGGATAACCATCAGGGCCCACTGCGGTATTATTCTTTGAGTGTCCCAGGGCTTCTAATATTTCTGATTTTTTAATGGGTGCATCTAACAGTTCCTTATGAGTTACAGAAAGTTTTTGTAAGAGACCTGGCTTGTTCAAAAAAAGTGAAATTTTATCTTTTGGAATATTTTTTGTGTCATAAAGGCGAGCAAAATATGCTTCCAAAAGTTTTGTAATTTGTTGGGCGTCAGAGCACAGAACTCCTTTAGCATCTCTCATAGTAGGAATTAATCTTTTTACTTGCTGTTGCTTTACCTTCCAAGATAAGAGTTTTAAAGACTTGGGCGATTTCTTCCAATATCTCTGTTTAGTATATATCAGGTCTTTTTGTATTTGTTTAGTGTGTGCAGTTTCAAGAATTTTCCTTTCAGCTAGCAATAATTGGAGAATTTTCTTACTGTTTGTTTGTTTATGTCTTAACTCTAAAGCTTTGACCTTATCCTGAATTTGTGTCAAATGTTCCATTCTTTGTTTTTTAAGATGAGATGCTAAAGCGATAATTTCGCCTCGAAGAACAACCTTCATGGAGTCCCAAGTGTTTATAAAGGATGTATCTTCCGGATTATTTTCTTTCCAGAAGTTTTGTATTGTATGTTTAATTTGGTCTATAAATTCTGGGTTTAACAAAAGAGATTTATTTAAAACCCATTTACGAGTATGCTGTGGTTTGTTTGCCCAATGAAAAATGCAATGAGTGGAATGGTGATCCGTCCAAACTTTCAATCCTATATCCACCTTTTGTATTGCATGAATTAAGGTGTGTGAGATCAAAATATAGTCAATTCTAGTATATACTCCAAATTTGGCTGAATAATATGTGTAGTCACGTTCTTGGGGGTTCTTAATTCTCCAAATATCACACAAGCCATGCGCCCTGAACACTTTCTGTAATTCTGATTGAGTTTGACCAGTCTGTTTGTGTAATCGTCGTTTAGATCTATCTAAATTAGTATCCAATATATAGTTCCAGTCTCCACCCACTATCAATTCCCCCTCCTGAAAAACAGCAAGGTTATCTAAGGTATTTTTTATAAATGAAATCTGGTCCGAATTAGGAGCGTAAACAGAACCTACTGTCATCATTTTCCCGTCAACCAAACCTTTTACAAAATTATATCTTCCTGCAGAGTCAATAAGCTCACCTTTAAGGTCAAAATGTATTCTATTAGCAATAAGAACCGCCGTGCCACGAGCCTTTGAAGAACCGGGAGAGAAAAATTGAGTTCTATAATTATTCATTTTTAAAATAGGATGTAAATTATTTTTAACATGAGTTTCTTGCAACAAAAGAAAATCCGGTTTAAGCTTCATAACCTGAGAAGCAATACGTTTCTGTTTAATTCTGTTGTTCAAACCGCGTACATTCCAAGACATAACTTCCATCTTGGAGTACATTTTACCAAATTTGTTTTGTTCCTTCTTGTTTAACTAAAAAAAATTTGTTATAAAAAATTCACAACTACTATGCTATATCCATAAAAAATCCTAGGCTCTAACAAACAAAGGTCCAGTGCATGTATAACTAGAATGAATAGTGCAATTTTGCTATTATATTAAGTGGCCTACCAAAATTCTAAAAGGTAAAAAAAAAAATTTTTTTTAAATAAAATTTGGTTTTAACAAACACGTATTAGTGTCTCTTATTTTTAACTTTCGTACCTAAATGTCCAGGTAACAATAGCTAACAGATCTAAATACTAATTTTATGAGGCTTAACTAAACAGAACTCTCCTATCGTTGCCTCCCTCTTCCCCCTCATTGAGTTTTCCAATAATATTGAATAAAAGACCAAAACATCAGACAAAGCTAATATGCTATGTAAACCCTATATCGTGATGCTTATATATTAAGTGGCTAAATATATATATATATATATTTCCAGTTTCACAGCCGCATAACACACTCAGTCTTTAGCTGTGCTTAACACAGGAATTTTGGTAGCTTTAACTGGTGTCAGAGATAAGTTTAAGCGTCTTTTAGAAGACTGTTTCTGTTCTTCCATGGGCTCATCTATTTGTAGCTGACTAAGAAGTTGTTTGCCAGATGCAGCATCACTTGCAAATAATAGCTTGCCATGGTGAGAGACTTTTATCTGACCAGGAGTCATCCAGCGATAAGGAATCTTTTGTTCTCGAAGTCTAGTTGTAGTTTCTTTTAATTGCTGCCTGATTTTTAGAGCATCCGATGGAAGGTCAGGAAAGATGTTGATTTTAGTGTCCTGAAAAGTTAAAAATCCTTGCTCTCTTGCAGCCCTCTGAATTGCAATTTTATCTCTAATGTCAACAAACTCAATTAGAATGTCCCTAGGAAAGCGTCTATTAGGTTTGTTAGGAGAACCAATACGAAATATTTTTGCTATGGGAACACGTGCAGATTCTTCCCACTGCAGCACAGAAGCAAGCCAGAATGGTATGTCTTTAAACAGTTTAAAATCCTCTTCTAGAAGTTCTTTAAAGCCTCTAAATTTTAGGTGCAGTCTCCTTGAATCCGTTTCTAAAATCAAGAGTCTCTCTTTGAAGTGTAAATGGTCTTGTTGTAAGGTTTTGTTTTCAGCCTGGAGTGTGGAGCTTAAGGCAACTGCTGACTCAGCCATAGCTTTTGTTGATTCCAAAGATAGGGAGAGTTGGTTCAGTTGGGCTGCTAATGGCTGAATTGCAGCATCAATGGAGTTGGTAATCTTTCCCAACATAGATTGCTCAAAGGTCTGTAAAGATAGTTGTAGGGTGGACTGAAGCAGTTTTAAGGAAACAGGCTCGTCTCGTTCTTTGCGGCCTGATTTAGGCTCCGCGGCCATTTTTTCTCAGAGGTTAAATAAACACCACGGGAGTTAATCCCTGCTGCCAGCTGCTTACCAGGCAGTTTATCGGTCCGGAGCACAGTTCACAGCCTCAGCAGGAGTTCCAACACAATAAACAGGTACTGGAGAAGGGTTGCAATACGTTTTGGTCCCAAAACAGGGGAGGAAAAGGGAGGGTAACTGTGGAGGAACAAGCTCAGGCGTCCATGTTGGTGAGACCCGACGCCACGCCCCCCTTCTTGTATAGTTCTTCTGTGTATTCTTGCCACCTCTTCCTAATCTCTTCTGCTTCTGTTAGGTCCCTATCGTTTTTGCCCTTTATCATGGCCAGCTTTGCATGAAACATTCCCTTGATTTCTCCAATTTTCTTGAAGAGATCTCTAGTCCACCCAATTCTATTGTTTTTCTCTATCACTTTGCTTTGTTCTTTCAGGAAGGCCTCCTTATCTCTCCTTGCTGTTCTCTGGAAATCTGCATTCAGTTGGGTAAATCTTTCCTTTTCACCTTTGCCTTTCACTGTCTTTCTTTTTTCAGCTATTTGTAAAGCCTCATCAGACAGCCACTTTGCTTTCTTGCATTTCTTTTTCTTTGGGATGGTTCTGATTGCTGCCTCCTGTACAATGTCACAAACCTCTGTCCATTGTTCTTCAGGCACTCTGTCTATCAAATCTAGTCCCTTAAACCTATTCTTCACCTCCACTGAATATTCATAAGGGATGTGATCTAGGTCAAACCTGAATGGCCTGGTGGTTTTCCCAACTTTCTTCAGTTTAAGCCTGAATTTTGCAATGAGTAGCTCATTATCTGAGCCACAGTCAGCTCCAGGTCCTGTTTTTTACTGACTGTATGGAGCTTCTCCATCTTTGACTGCTGCTTTGACAATCTGATTTTGGTGTTGCCCATCTGGTGATGTCCAGGTGTAGAATCACCTCTTAGGTTGTTGGAAGAGGGTGTTTGCTATGACCTATTACCCATGTAAAAATGCTTTCCTGGCTAATTCAGTTCTGCATCATTTACGGAACACTAGGAGAGTGGGAACCTTCCAAACCTCATCAAGCAGGCCATTCCATTAGACTGGGGTCATAACAGAGAATGCACATTTATGGGCATTTGTTGATCTTGCCTATTTGCAGGGTGGCATCTGGAGAAGGCCCTGCTCAGATGAGCAAAGCTGACATAGCAGAGCATAGGGGAAGGAGTGGTACTGCAGATATGAGAACATAAGAACATAAGAGAAGCCAGTGTTGGATCAGGCCAATGGCCCATTCAGTCCAACACTCTGTCACACAGTGGCCAAAAATACCAGGTGCCCTCAGAAGGTCCAGCAGTGGGGGCAGGAAGCCCTCCCACTGTTGCCTGCCCCAAAACACCAAGAATACAGAGCATCACCTGCCCCAGACTGAGAGTTCCTATCTATACTTTGTGGCTAATAGCCACTGATGGACTTCTGCTCCATATGTTTATCTAATTCCCTCTTGAAACCATCCATGCTTGTAGCCGCCATCACCTCCTGTGGCAGTGAAGTCCATGTGTTAATCACTATTTAGGTGAAGAAGTACTTCCTTTTATCTGTTCTAACCTGACTGCTCAGCAATTTCATGGAGTGCCCACAAGTTCTTGTATTGTGAGAAAGGGTGAAAAGGACCTCTTTCTCTGCCTGCTCTATCCCATGCATAATCTTATAAGCCTCGATCATGTCACCCCTCAGCCGTTGTTTCTCCAAGCTAAAGAACCCCAAGCCCTTCAACCTTTCTTCAAAGGAAAAGTGTTCCAACGCTTTTATCATTTTAGTTGCCCTTTTCTGCACTTCTTCCAATGCTATCTTTCTTGAGGTGCGGCGACCAGAACTGTACACAGTACTCCAAATGAAGTTGCACCATCGATTTATACAGGGGCATTATGATACTGGCTGATTTGTTATCTAATTCCCTTCCTAATATCCCCCAGCATAGCATTGGCCTTTTTCATTGCAGTCGCACACTGTCTCAACATTTTAATTGAGTTATCAACTATGACTCCAAAATGGTCAGTCTCCGCCAGTTCGGACCCCATCAACTTGTATTTATAGTTACGATTTTTGGCTCCAGTGTGCATCACTTTGTACTTGGTCACATTGAACCCCATTTGCCACGTTGATGCCCACTCGCCCATCCTTGACAGACCCCTTTGGAGTGCCTCACAATCCTCCCTGATTCTCACCACCCTGAACAACTTTGTGTCATCTGCAAATTTAGCCACTTCACTGCTTACTCCCATTAATAAACAAGTTAAAAAGCATCGAACCGAGTACTGATCCCTGCGGTACCCCACTGCTTACCTCCCTCCACTGAGAAAATTGCCCATTAATACTCACTCTCTGTTTCCTTTTAATTAGCCAGTTTTTGATCCACAAAAGGACTTGTCCTTTTATCCCATGACTATTGAGCTTACTTAGGAGCCTTTGTTGAGGAACTTTATCAAAAGTGTTCTGGAAGTCAAGGTAAACAACATTTATTGGGTCCCCCTTGTCCACATGTTTGTTCACTCCCTCAAAGAACACTAACAGGTTAGTGAGACAAGATCTTCCCTTACAGAACCCATG
This sequence comes from Lepidodactylus listeri, assembly GCA_029233225.1. NCBI lineage: Eukaryota > Metazoa > Chordata > Lepidosauria > Squamata > Gekkonidae > Lepidodactylus > Lepidodactylus listeri. Next base: position 105,858,933 of record JARCFY010000001.1, on the reverse strand, counting down.
CTGAGTCTTTCTCAATAGATTTTGTTCATCAATGTGCCAACTAATTTTTTCCTTAATAACAGTTTCCACCAACTTACCTGGTATTGACGTCAGACTGACTGGCCTGTAATTTCCCGGATCTCCTTTTTAAAGATAGGAGTGACATTTGCTACCTTCCAGTCCTCAGGAATGGAGGCAGATTTTAAGGAAATCCAAGAATCCAAGGCCATGCAGGGCATTGCATGTCGATGAACCCAGTAACTGATGGGCCGCCAATGGAGTGACTGCACAGTGTGGCAAAGCCATATGATAGTAGTACAAAGGAATGGTTCAGGAAGGTATTTCTATAAAGAGAGAAGGACTATAATCTATGCCACTGTCTACTGTACATTATCTATTTGTTGTGAATATTATCCAGCTCTTTCTTGTTCTGTGTTTTCATTTTCTTTATTGCTTGACATGCCATATTTGATACATTTTTGCACTGTAATCCGAGTCCTATTGCATTGTTTATAAGATCTCTCATGGTATCTCATTATTTTATAACATGTAATCCAGCTTGAAATTCAGTGAGAAAGGAGCTGTAAATAAGTAAATAAATAAATAAATAAATAAATTTGTGTAGCCTGAGTATATAGCACGATATTACTATTGCTGTTCTTGAGGGTGGGTGCTGCAATGGCTTGTTGAAAATGGCTAAAATCTATATTTATTTACATTTATATACCAGCTTTCATTTGCAAGGCAATTTACAGCATAAAAAGCAAGATATTCTAGCTTTGGAACTATTTGCCTAAGAATACAAAATCCCACTATAGATAACAAATACCACATCTATACCTAGTTCTTTCCATTAGGGTTGCCAACCACCAGGTGGGGCCTGGAGTTCTCCCACAATTACAAGTGATCTCCAGGCTACAGACATCAGGTCCCCTGGAGAAAATGGTAGCTTCAGAAGGTAGACTTTAGATTCTAGAGAGCAGAAACTATGACAGATTCTAAGTGAAATCCCTCCCCAAATTCCCCCCTCTACTGACTCGATATAGGGCAATAAGTGATATAGCTTATTGGTGTTTATTTTGTCTTTGTGAACTAAAAAATAAAAATGCTCAAATACACTTGAGCTCTGGTGGTTTAGCAAGGTTTGGCTAAATGCAGTCAGCTTCTTCTGCTCTTTGAAGATCTCCTAAAAGTCCCATCAGTGTTTAGCTTTAAATAAAATAGATCACCAGACTAATCCAATATCAAATAACATGCAGTGACTATCATCATAGATCTCTTTCCCAGCCCCTTTCTTCTCACACTCAGATCCCCATACATCCTTTTATTCTTCCTCCCCAATCCCTGTTCTGTGAGTACCTGTTACTTAAGTGTTGTCCTGTTGGTTCACACAAATAGTCCATCTCTAATGTGGCAGTAGTCAGCCAGCCAAATGCCTCTGAAAAGCTTGGAAGCAGGACATGAAGTCAGCAGCCTTTTTTTTCTCCTTCTCTCTCTCCAGCATTTGGTGCTCAGAAGACTGCCTTCATATATAACAATTCAATATGTTATTCAATTACTTGGCAGCTAATAGCTGTTAAGAGACTTATCCTCCATGGATTTTTTTCTTTCAACAAGAATTCCTTCAGAAGTTCATCTCCTATATTCAGCAGGTAGTGCTGAGTTCATTCTCCAGCAATAAGTTAATTCCAGATTACTACTCTTTGTACTTTTATTCATTAATAAACTGCACCTACCATAAACTAAGGCAATAAAATATTGTTTAAAACTACATATGACGGCAGAACAATTAATAAAGCTACAAGAATCAAATACAGGCAAACATAAACAAAGTCCAAATAATATCCACACATCAGCCTGTATCCTACCACTCTAACAAGCAATGCCTAAAGCCTTTTTCCAGTGGAAGAGCCACTTAAGACTGAAGGGGGGCTCCTTAAGCTGGAGGAACATTTCCGTCTTAAAATAGAATACTGCCCATCTGATTCATTCTGCCCATCTGTTCCACTTTAGTCAGATTTTTACAATGGTTGGAACAAAGGATACTATTCCCTTTGTAATTTGGGGGTCTTCATTTTTTTTAAATTTATTTTTTATTGAATATGATTCCAATACCATCATAAGTATACCTCTACATTACAAAGGAAAGATGTCCGAACACACTAAATGTAAGTCTCGCTTTAACATGAAATACAACATTATTTTACAGTAAAATTATCATACCAAACATAAAGTTTGTCCCATACAGAAGAAAAAGCTTGTTCTTGTTTGTTTTTCAATTTTAAAGTCAAGTTGTCCATTTCTGCAATTTCCAAAAGTTTTCCTAAAAATTCTTCAGTTTTTGGAGTTTTCTCCGCGTTCCACCATTTAGTATAAAGTATTCTTGCAGCAGTTATGCCATGTAAAATCAGTTTTTTGTATCTTTCTCCCATTCCAAGGGGATCACATTCAGCAGAAATAATTCGGGTTTCCACAGAATTCTTATTTGCATTATTTCCTAGAGACCGATTTAGAGTAAATAGCAAGCCTATCTGGGGGGGGGGGGGGTGCCACATATAAAACATTTTGTATAAATTCTCTCTGTAAGCTGTAGCTCTGGTGATTTTGATGTATAAATTCTCTCTGTTTTTTGTATAAATTCTCTCTGTAAGCTGTAGCTCTGGTGATTTTGATGTTTTTTTCCCCAAATTTCTAACCAAATGTCTAAATCGATACTATGTCCTATAAGTTGAGCCCATTTCACCATAGTTGGTTTAACCCACTCATCTGCCATTCTATAATCCAAAAGACAATTATAGATTTTCTTTATGGCTTTGGATTCTACAAATAACCAGGCTTTATCAAAATCTGTTGGCATTTTATAAAACCCAACCTTCTCATCTATGTTATATCTTGAATTGAGTTGGATTGTTTCCCACCATGATAATTCTATACCTTGACTTCTAAGAACTTCACTGATTTTAAGTTCAAGATTCTTATCCAATAGTTCTTCATATCTGTTCATTTTTTCAGGTATTATAAGCGTGGGTTTAATAAAAGCCTCAAGCAGTGATACCCAATTTGGAATTTTCAAATAAAATTTGTGTCTTACTTCCTCCCAGATTTTCAATAATGGATCTCTAAGTGCGTGTTGCTTAAACTCTTTATTTTTTTGACTATACCAAAAAAACAGAGTGCCACCCAACTTGCAAATCATGTCCCTCTAATTTTAATATTCTCTGGTTCTCTAACTTAGCCCAATCCTTTAACCATATCATCCCTGATGCTATATAATAAGAGTGCCAGTCAGGTAAACCAAAACCTCCACGTTCTGGTCTATTTTCTAAATATTTAAGTTTAATTCTCGGTTTTTTCTTTTGCCAAATATATCCTAATATAACTTTCCCCAGATCTCTAAAAAAAATTGATTCTTGAGAATTGGTAAAGTTTGAAAAATAAAGTTGAGGTGGGGCAAGATATTCATTTTGATCAATGCAATACGCCCCATAAACGATACTTGTAATTTTGCCCAGACTTCCAAATCTTTCTTAATCTCGGTTAGGGTTTTTAAATAATTATTTTTATATAACAAGCTACACCTGTTCGTTAAAAAAATCCCCAAGCATTTGACTTTTTTTATAATTTCAAAATTAGTATTTTCGTGAATTTGAGTTTCAACTTCCCTTGTACAGTTTTTAGTTATAATTTTAGTTTTCTTTTCATTAATTCTAAAGCCTGCTAGTTGGCTAAATTCACTAAGAGTATCTAATAGGGTTCCTATGGAGTTAAGGGGGTCTTCCAAAATGAAAACCATGTCACTGGCAAAAGCCAAAAGCTTAAAAATGTCCCCTTTCAATTTTAAATCTTTTATTAGATTTTCCTCCCTAACCATGTAACATAGTGTCTCTAATGTAAAAATAAACAATAGAGGGGAGAGTGGGCAGCCCTACCTGACCCCTTTTTGTATTAATAATCTTGAAGTGAAGTCTCCATTAAACCGCACCATTGCTTCTTGGTGAAAATAAATCTTTTTTACCATCTGATAAAAATTTTCTTCACAGTCCCAATGATTATGTTGCCCTAACATAAAGTCCCAATTTAGTTTATCAAATGCTTTCTTGGCATCAACCCTGATTGGTTGCTCTGAATTATCTGGGCCAAAACTATTTTAAATCTATTTGCTAAAATTGTGGCATAAATTTTATAATCCATGGTCAACAAAGATATGGGTCTATAATTTTGAATATCCACAGAGGCTGTCCCTTGTTTGGGAATTAATGTAATAATTGCTTCTTTCCAGGACTCTGGAATTCCCCCCCCCCCCTTCATAAATACTTTATTATTTTTAGGTACGGAGCAATTTGCTCCTCAAATTTCCTATAAAATTCCGCAGGAAGACCATCCGGGCCTGGAGCTTTTGAAACTTTTGATTTCTTGATAGTCTCAATTATTTCTAATATCATAATAGGGGCATTTAAAACTGTCTTGTGATCCTTCTTAAATTTTTTCTTAACATACTTATTTAAATAATCCTGGATTACCTCCTTGTTGTTCCCTTCTTGTTTATACAGTTCCTTGTAAAAGGTCTCAACAATTCCCTTTAATTCCTACATTGTAGCGCAAATTTTACCTTTTCCATTTCTCAGTTCCTTTATGTGTCTGTCTGCCTTTTCTTTCTTAATTTTGTACGCAAGCCATGTCGTAGGCTTATTTGCGTTCTCAAATAAAAATTGTTTAGCATATTTAATTTTTTTGCCAGATCTTCATTTATCATACAATTTAAAAGGTGATGTAGTTTCTTTAAATGGTTTCTTTCAAATGGTTCCTTCTTCAGGCTATCTTCTTCTTTTTTAATTTGGGCTATTATATCTAAGTATTTACTTTTATATTGTTTCCGCATCCAACTTTCCTGACTAATCAATTTACCCCTGATAAAAGCCTTAAATGCATCCCACACTGTATGAAGCTTTACCTCAGAGGTAACAATCCGAACAAAAAAGTCAGCAATTTCTGTTTTACAATTATTGACAAATAAATTATCATTTAGACACCAGGCATGCATTGTCCAACAAGATCTTTTTGGAGGATCCTGAAATATTAACAGCACCGGATTATGATCAGCAAGCACTGCCAGAAGAATTTCCACCTCCTGAATATCTCTAAGCAGTGTTATAGATGACCAAAACATGTCAATACGTGACCAAGATTTATGTCTGTTTGAAAAAAACATATAATCTTTTCTATCACCATTTTTCACACACCAGGTGTCTACCACTGAAAATTCATCTGCCAAACCCAATAGTGCCTTAGGTATTTCATTTCATCTGGAGGTTCTTGCTACTGTTGATCTCCTATCCATCGTAGTGTCTGAAATAGTGTTAAAATCTCCTACTAAACATAAATCATCAAAAGATTGTTTTGCTAACTGAGTTCGTAGTTTTTCATAGAAAACTTCTTGATCTTGGTTGGGTGCATAAATATTAACTACCAATAAGGATCTTGCTTGCCTATACACCTTAACCATCAATACACTCCCATCCTCTGCTTCATAAATCAGTTCAGGATGTAAATATTGCTTGACATAGATTACAACCCCTTTTTTAATTTTTCAGCTGCAACAAAATTCACTTCTAATTTTTTACAATCTAAAAGATGCTTGTCTTTTTGCTTAATATGAGTTTCTTGGAGGCAGATTATATCTGCCGTCAATTTCTGCACTTGTAGAAAAAAATTTCCTCTTTTGCGGGATATTCAATCCATTTACATTAATAGATAAAATTTTAGTTGTTCTCCTGTTCATGATTTTTGTTTTTCCCATCCTCTTTTCTCGCTTGAAGCCTTGTCACTACTCGCGATGGGGCATGTTTCCTATATTTTTTATGTTTAACTGTCTTCATTGTATCTTTCCCCTTCCCATCATTTTCCTGAGTTTCAGAATCAAAGTCACTATATTTGTCTCCTAGCACCCCCAGGTCCTTTCCATTTTTCTTTAAAAACTCCTCCAGTTTGAGATCCAAGATTAAACTATACCTTAAACCCTTGTAGTAGAAGGAGGTTCCTTCAGGAAATATCCATCTATAGGCTATCTTGTTGTTTCTTAAAGCAGAGGCCAGGTTTTAATATTCCTGCCTTTTCTTCCTTACCCTCCACGGAATATCCTGCCATATTTGGATCTCATTTCCCTGGATATTCAATGGGTGTGACTTCGCATGATCTAGTATTTCCCCCCTTAAGTTTCTTCTATAAAACCTCACATGAACCTCCCTTGGACTTTTATTTCATTTTGCAAATGCTGAATTTCTCCTGTAAGCTATTTCTACGTCTTGGTTTAGGTCATAAGAAGGGTCTAGACCCAGCCATTCTTTTAAAGATACAGTCATGGTTTCTTTAATATTTTCAGCCTTATTTTCCCGCACATTCTGAAACCTGAGTAATAAAGCTGATTTTTCCATTTCCATGGACATAATAGAATTTTCTAGAGAATCATACTTATCTTTAAGTACCAAAAACTGCTGGTCTACCTCTTCAAGTTTCTCATCAGTCACAATATTTGCTTTTTGTAAATTAGCTATATCTTGCTTATTTGCTACAATCTGAGACCTAAATTCTGCCATTTGATTTGTTAACTGTTGTGTGATTGAATCTAATTTTTCCTGTATAGGTTCCATCGTCTTTGCAATCAGATTAGGCAGAGTATTTTGAACCACTTGGCTCATTGCTTCCACTATATTTTCATATATTTGCGAGTTTATTTCTTTGATATTTGATTGGCTTGACCCAGAGGTGCCTGACAGAGACATCTTCCTGCCTCCAGTTGCTATTTTGAATTACAGTAATATGACAAACTTTTAAAGCACCAGTAAGTCCCCCACAGACTTCTTACACAGTATCTAAAGGTTTCTACTTTCTGCTTTTCTTTTTTCTATAATGAGCCAATGTCTAACAAATATATTACTTATTATTCCTATTCTATACCTATTTCTACCTATAACTATCTATCCCTACTTAAATTAACCTATCTCTACTATTATATAACTATCACACTCTACTACAAATTCTTATCCCGATCACTCTGCACACACCTACACCAACAAAAATGTAGACAGAAAATAAAAAACAGCCAAAAGAGAGCAAGGGATCATCAAAAGCCTAACAAAGTTCCTCCTCCGTCTGTGCTGAACCACTGCTGGGCAAGAGAACAAAGTTTTCAAAACTATCTGCTTCTAGGCTCTGCCCATTTTTGCTCCTGTTGTTCCTTATTTATTTTTTTCCCCTTTATCACCACCTATTCCTTGTTGAAAGTAGCTAAGGAATATCCTTACGTTGCAGAAGCACTAGGACCAACAAAGAGAAAAGAAAAGAAAAAAGAAGGTACATCTGTATCTAACGCCGCCTCCCACAGCTCACACTCCAACAGCCAACGAAGTCCAAGCTCAAATCCTCCAAGCAGCAGAGATGGGAACGCTGTGGGAAAAAAAAGAATCCAGGGTCGATGCATTTCTCTCCCTGATTGGCGTCGAGAACTACTCCAGCCGCTCCTCACTCGGCACTCGACTCACAGGTCTCAAACTGCCAGCCACACCCCTTCCAGTTTCCACAAGCAGTAAAAAAAGGAAAACGCAGAGTTCACTCAAAATTTAAACAAAGAAAAAAAGAAAGGTAAGCAATAGTGAAGGTTTGCCGAGGTTTTAGGGACTTAATCCGCTGCCGGCATCATTCTTACGATTTGAGGAACGCGGCCAAGATTCTGCGCGTGCCAATAATCTCCTTGTCTCCTCTCTGTGCACTGGCTTGGAACTGAAATGGCGAGGCGGGCTGCCGCCCTTTTCCCCACCAACAGCCAATAGCCTTGCTCAGAGACTCTCTCCAGGAGTTTCTTGGGGGCTTGAATTTCTCAAATCGCCCCTAACAGAAAGGAGAATTCTGTCTAGGCGTGGAGCTAAGTCCCATGCGCCCTACAGCCACCGCAACCGGAACTGGAACCTGCATAATTTGGGGGTCTTTATCACTAAACAAATTAGAGGTTTTTTTAAAAATGTGGAGTGTTAAATAAGAGATTTTGAGTAAACATTGTGATATTAACTCTTACCATAGACGGTAGTCATGTTCTTTAAATCTCCAAGTGAAGGAGGAGAAAAAGCAGCTGTAGCTCCTCTAATCCTCATTCTGCGCATCCCCCCTCACCCCAGTCCTAACATCCACCTCCCTCCCACACGTGCTGTGTGACACATCTTGAGACATTCTTGCAACAGCTAGGCTGTGGTCAGACATGCCTTTACAGAAGAAAATAAGAGAAGGCAATGTTGGATCAGGCCAATGTCCCATCCAGTCCAACACTCTGTCACACAGTGGCCAAAAATACCAGGTGCCCTCAGAAGGTCCAGCAGTGGGGCCAGGACACTAGAAGCCCTCCCACTGTTGCCCTCCCCAAGCACCAAGAATTCAGAGCATCACTTGCCCCAGACCGGGAGCTCCTATCTATACCTTGTAGCTAATAGCCACTGATGGACCTCTGCTCCATATGTTTATCCAATTCCCTCTTGAAGCCATCCATGCTTGTAGCTGCCACCACCTCCTGTGGCAGTGAATTCCATGTGTTAATCACTCTTTAGGTGAAGAAGTACTTCTTTTATCTATTCTAACCCAACTGCTCAGCAATTTCATTGAGTGCCCGCAAGTTCTTGTATTGTGAGAAAGGAAGAAAAGTACTTCTTTGGTCCTTTCCACATTTGGATCTCATCCCAGGTTTTATCAGAGTTCAACTCACAACACAATACCTTGCATTTATCCCTGGTTATAACAGCATCTGTTTACCCTGGGACAAGTGTGATGTGAAAATGGGGTGACCTCGATGTAAATTTCCCAGATCTCCTCTGGGACCCTTTTTAAAGATGAGAGTGACATTAGCTACCTTCCAGTCCTCAGGAATGGAGGCATATTTTAAGGAAAGATTATATATTTTTGCCAGATATGACTTAGCTGTGAATTCCTGATGGAGCTAAAGTGCACAATCAGACAGCAGTATTTGGGAAAGGTCCTGCAGTTGTCAGCACCCCATGCTACCCCACCACAGAAGCGGAGTTAAAAGACACGGGGGAAATTCCAGCCTTAACTGGTTCCAATGGGCAACAGATGGACTTTCCACTGTCTGATGATAAAAGCACACTCTCCAGCCATTGGGATGGTCTGCCCATTCCATCCTGACTTGGCACCATTATTATTTTTTTGCTCGCTTAGTGGTATGCACATAACTGCATAATCGGTCCATGGAGAACTCTCTGTGTGGGGGTTTGAGTCCTCATTTATGCACATGCACAAAAAAGGGAGCCTCCCCCACTCACCCGAATGTGCTATCTGATCATGCAATGATGGGCTGAGCCCATGGCAAAACAGGATGTGTGATTACGTGACTCCACGTCAAATTCCAATGGAGGTAATAGAAGTGCTTCCTGATCATGCCAAATGGCACATCTGACCGCAGCCCTAGTTAGGGAACTGGTGGACCACAAGGAATTAATTGGAAGAGTCATGGAGAAACTGGGGGTGTCCATTCTCTCATTTCAAGCGGGAATGTAAAGATCAATGACTGGCATTCATCCTGTTCCTAAAAATGTAGTTTGTAAGTGATAATTCAATCAGACTTGTGCGTGTCAGATAGAAAAGACTTACTTAGCCCTTTAGCTTAACTTTTAGCTTCAAAGCAAAAATGCTCCTGCTTCAAAGAACTCATATTAAAGAGTCCAAATCTCTCCAGCCAATAGAGGGCTGAAAGATCAGGAAACAAAACAATTTTTATAGATGTCATGAACCTACAGGAGGAAACACCCCACAAATATCTGTTAGCTTCCTTTCAGCCTGACAGACAAATTTTTATCCCCATCCCCTTTTATCCTTCAAGCATTTATTTTCATGTTTCTTTCCTTATGCACCCAGTGCATAAAAGATCTAAGATGCACAAAATCTTAATGTGTGGACAAGAATTTTGAGTGGCTGTTTTTCATAAGGACAATGACATGCTTTATATTTCACTCATAATTGATTTATAAAGTAGCCCATACTTCTGTTTCTGACAAGATAGCTTTGCTTCCTTCCTAATAAACTCCCACCAAAAATGATGAGTAAAAATATACCTGGGAATTTCAAATCATCCCAATTTCTACAATAGAAATTCCCTTTCCAAATATGGAAAGGAAGAAACCAGTATTTCAGAATCCATCTGCATTTTTTTAGTGCTTCTGACTCTCATCAAGAACAATTACATGAACTTGATTTGCAAAAGCGCAAAGAGGAATAGTTATTTGATGTGTTCATCAATTGGCTGTATGACTAACTATAGCCCAGTCTACACTAGCCTTTTTCTCCATTATGGACACTGTTTGTTCACTGTTTGACTCCTAGGAATTTGAACAATGTTACCACCAAATTATTGCATTACAGTGTCAGATCTGGCCCTCATAACAAATGAGTTCAATCCCCCTGGTCTAGATATTAAACTGAAATTGAAAGATGAGTTTGTTTTGATCAGTTGAAATGGGAGGGAGGGAGGGAAGGAGGGAAGGGAGGAAGGAAGGAAGGAAGGAAGGAAGGAAGGAAGGAAGGAAGGATCTAATTCACCTTTATCCTTTTGGCATGCCAAATATCTTAAATTGACACTATAAGATACTCATAATGCTGAGTCAATATTGGAGCATTAGTAGTAGAATCAAGGTTGGGTTGACACAGGTCAATCACATTCTGTCCTAGGTTCAAAACTGTAGCATAATCTTAACAGTATGGCAAGTATAAAAGTAATCTCCAACTCTGAGAAACTCTAAAACCTAGATGTCTTATTTATACCAAATCCATAATATGTGACATTACTCACATTGTTTAAGCTTTTATAGTTGAAAATACTTCGTTAAGTAGTTTCTAAAGGGTATTCTCAAGAACTGTACTTGAACTTTTCCATTAAGAAATACGAATGTTTCTCCTATGTCTTGTGTCTTGAAATATCATTTAAATGGTTAGTCCCACCCATATTGTTCTGATCAAATCACACTTACAGGACAAGCTTAAACAGAGTTGTACCTTCTAAGCTCATTGACTTCAATGAACGTAGAAGATTGTAACTCTGCCTAATGTGGTAGTTTAACAGAGTGTTAATGTATGGACTGCTCATAAAGAGCTGGTTCACTTGCTAGGTCTATGCCTGGACATATGGAGTGTGGCAAAGGCTTCAGCCTTTGTAGTAGGGGTAAGACCTAACATCCCACTCATAAGCAGAGTCAAGCAGGGAAAACGGGGGTGATGGTGGCAAAGACAGGTTGCACACAGGGTCTGAATTCTTCTGAATGGTTCATATATTCCATCTACTTTGGCCAATGACAACAGTAATTCCATGACTTATCGCTCTTATAGAGGAATTTCAGTGACAAAAACAGTGTTCTTCAAACTAGAAGACAGACTTACTAAAGGAACTCTGAACATCAACAAGGAAGGTGTGAATAATTTTGCATGTCTAATAAGTGATCCCCTGTAAACAAGATTCTGGGCTACCAGGCAAATCCACACAGAATGCATGGAGGGAAAAGTCAAATCAAGATTGTCTCACTGTGGTTCCCATTACCTCATACCGGATATTACATGCAATGGGAAGAGATTAGAAAAGTAAAATGCAATAAAATGTAAGATGAGCTAAGCAGGTGGAGAAGGTGAAGAACACCAAGGATAGGAAACAGGCATGTATACTCAAAAAATGTTCATCCTGGGTGTGGGGGAGGGAAGGTTAGTCATTTTAGAAGAGTATGCAATTTCATAAAGCTTGAAAAACTCTGAGCTAAAGGGTTTATCAGAATGTACATTTTGCGTCTATAACCCAAAAGCTGTTACATTGTGTAATGTACCCTGCTGCATGTCTGGACATGTTCGCCAGGTGCTCCTGTAATGGTAATTGATACCAGCCAGGAGCGCATGGGTGAGACACCAACCTGAGCTTCAGTCCCAAAGAACAATAGACCCTTGGATTCTGATTGTCCCCCTATCAGAGGCTTAGGATATTCAAATGGTCCTATGATAGCCTCTGGTGTGAACCTAATCCCTGTTTACCCAATCCCCCATGGGGGCAAGGTCGGGGGTGCGGCTTAGCTGTAAATATAAGCAGGCCCCCTGCCCACCGTCCCTCATGCTTCCACTGACCACCTAATAAAAAGAGCTTTGTTTGAAATCACTCCATGGCCTCCCGAATCCAGTACATTTCAGTGGCGATGAAGGTGGGATCCCGATGAGCGACTCACCGGCCAACTCCAGCTCCGCAGCAAGCCCTGGTCCGTCAGCCACCAGCACTGTTTGGCTCCAGCACCCAGCAACACCGCCTCCAGCTTCTGCAGATCTCGCTCAATGTGACGCAGCTCCACGAGTCCAGATGGCTGTCGCTCTGGGACAGCATATCACCCCCTTCAACCCTACATGCCCCGAGGACTGGGAGGCAGGACCGACCAGCTCATCTTGTTCTTCGACGTGCAGGATGTCATGGACGCTGGGAAATGCAAGACCTGGCTAATGAGCACCTGTGGTGTCAAGACCCTCTGGCTGGTAAGAAGTCTCATCGCGCCTTGCACCCCCACTGAGGTCTCCTACGATGAGATCATGAAGGTGCTCAGCACGTACTTCACACTGAAGCCCTCCAAACTCACCCAGCATGTAGAGTTCTGCAGCAGAGTCCAGCAGAAGGGTGAGTCTGTGTGGCCACCTTCCTGGCTGATCTTCGCTGACTGGTCGTCGGCTGTGAATTTCAAGCAGTGGAGGACACCCTCCTCACTGCATTCGTTTGTGGGGTCCGTGACCCCAAGCTTCACAGGAAGCTTATGGGCCTCTCTAACACCACCTTAGATACTCTGTTACAGACTGCATGTGCCTTTGAGATTTCACAGAGGGACAGGTCCGGGGCCTCCATGGCCACCCATAGCATTCCAGTCTCCTCGGGATCCGAGTTCTCCAAGGACGAAGACACCCTCCAGGTCCCCCACTGACCTCCCGGACCCATCTCCTGACCAGCCACTGAGAGGAACAGCTCAAGTGCACACAGGTCAGCCAATCCATCCACTGCGCATTTCCGATCTGGCGCCCTGGCCTGCACCAGCTGTGGCGACCCGCATGACCACCGGAATTGCTGTTTCTGGGACGCAGAGTGCCGGTCATGTGGCAAGAAGGGCCACATTGCTCAGGCCTGCCACTCCTGCTCCAACTGCTGCACTCTAGCCGCACACCAGGAATCGGCGGAAATTCATGTGACCTCATCACCCTAACACTAGGTATTGAGATTGCCCCGGGACACCCCCAACAAGATCAAAGTCCCCGTCCTAATCAAGGATTCCCCCTACACCATGGAGTTGGACACAGGGTCCTCATACTCCATTATATTGGAAGACACCTTCCGGAAACTCTGTCTGCAGGGGGGGCCCCGCTTAAGGAAAACCCCGGGCTTAATTCTATGGGATTTCCAGAAAAACCCCATCACGATCTAGGGGCTGAGCAAGTTCAAAGTCCAGTTCAAGGACTTTTGTGGGAAACTGGACCTCCTGGTGGTGGTGGGCAACCTCACCAGCTTGCTGGGACTCTCCTGGTTCCAGCCCCTGGGGTTGGGAGTCACAGGGGTTAACAGCCTCTGGGCTACAGACTTCCAGGACATTTGTGCGGAATTCCTGGCAGTATTTGATGGCACGCTAGGCTCCTACACTGGGCCCCCTGTATCGCTGGACCTTGACCCCACGGTCCAACCAGTCTGCAAGCCAGCTCGCCAGCCACCGCTCACAGTTCAGCCGAAAAATGAGCAGGAGCTGGACAAATTGGTTGCACATGAGGTCCTAGAGCCCATGTCACATGGCCACTGGGAAACCCCCACTGTAACACCATTTAAATCTAATGGGGACATCCACATCTGCGCAGATTATAAGTGCACGCTAAATAGTGCTCTTCAGGCACATGCCTACCCCATGCCTGTAATTAGCCACGTACTGGCTACCTTAGCAGGTGCTAAAGTATTTGGGAAGCTGGATTTGGCTCAGGCCTACCAGCAGCTGCCGGTCAATGACACAACAGCCGAGGCTCAAACTATTGTCACACACAAAGGGGCATTTATGGTAAAGCGCCTGCAGTTCGGGGTTAGTGTCGCCCCAGGTCTTTTTCAGGAACTGATGGACTGCTTACTGAAAGGGTTACCAGGAGTCCAGCCTTTTTTTGATGATGTCCTGATCGCAGCTCCAGACGTCAAGACATTCTCCACACACCTCCGGGCCCTCCTTCAGCACTTCCAAGGCACAGGCCTGAAGGTGAAGAAGGAGAAGTGTCTGCTCAGCATGCCACCAGTGGAGTTCCTGGGATTCACTGTGGATGCACAAGGAATCCACCCCACTCAGGACAAGGTTTTGGATGACACCTCTGTGTCAGATCCCTTCCAGTCCGGTTTCCAACCAGGCCATGGGACGGAGACGGTGCTGGTCGCCCTTACAGATGACCTCCGGAGGCACCTGGATCAAGGCAGTACGGTGGTGCTGATGTTGTTGGACCTGTTGGCATCATTTGACATGGTCGACCATCAGCTGCTATCCTGCCACCTCGCCGATATTAGGATCCAGGGGTTAGCTTTACAATGGCTTTCCTCGTTTCTCCAAGATTGGGGACAGAGGGTGGCAGTAAGGGAACAGCTCTCCCAAAGACATCCGCTGACTTGTGGTGTCCCACAGGGAGCACTGCTTTCCTCTATGTTGTTTAACATCTATATGTGCCCCCTTGCCCAGATTGCCCGGAGGCATGGGCTAGAGTGTCATCAGTACGCAGAGACACCCAGCTCTATCTGTTGTTGGGCGGGCAGTCTGACTCCGGCCCAGGAGATCTGGACCTGGCGTTACAAGCCGTGGCTGGTTGGCTCAGGCAGAGCCGACTGAAATTGAATCCAGCGAAGACGGAGATCCTATGCTTGAGTTGGAGCGGACCAGGGGTAGGGATCCCTCTCCCGACCTTCGAGGGGGTGCCGTTGGTGCCAGTGTCGGAGGTTAGGAGTTTGGGAGTGCTCCTGGACCCTCGTTAACGATGGAGGCCCAGGTAGCAGCCACTGCGAGATAGGCCTTCTATCATCTTCGGCTGATCAAGCAGTTGGTTCCCTTCCTTGAATGTAATGAACTGGCTACAGTGATCCATGCTTTGATCACCTCAAGATTGGACTACTGTAACACTCTCTACTTGGGGCTGCCCTTGTGCCAAATCCAGAAGTTGCAGCCGGTGCAGAATGCAGCAGTGCGGCTGTTGTTGGGCCTTCCTGTGTGGGAGCACATCCAGCCCACCCTAAAATTACTGCACTGGCTGCCTATAGCATACCGGATAAAGTTCAAGGTGCTGGTGCTTACCTATAAAGCCCTTTATGGCCTGGGGCCTATCTACTTGAAGGACCGCCTCTCTCCATATGTTCCCCAGCGAGCACTTCGGTCCAAATCCCAAAACCGTCTGGTCCTCCCAGGGCCAAAGGAGGCTCAGTTGGCGGTAACAAGGGCCAGGGCCTTTTCTGTGGCAGCCCCATACTGGTGGAATGAGCTCCCAGATAACATCAGGGCCCTGCAGGATCTTTTACAATTCCGCAGGACCTGCAAGATGGAGCTCTTCCACCAGACATTTTTTAAGTAGTGGCCACCCAACACTTTCATCTTGGCCCTGGCCTGACTATTCGACCTTATCCGCCAACCTATTGTGATCGTCCATAAGGATTACATCTGGGCGCTGCTACGATATATTGAGCTGAAGATATGCCATCTGTATAGCATTAGCCATTTTATATGTTTTAATGTTTTTAAGATATTATCTGTTTTTGTGTGTTTGTTGTGAGCCACCCTGAGCCGCCATATGGCGGGGAGCGTGGGATGTAAATCCCAAAAATAAATAAATAAAATAAATAAATAAAGGTAAAGGCCATCAACGAGGCCCCGGCCCCCAAGTCCAAGGTGGAGCTCCAATCCTTTTTAGGACTATTAAATTTTTATCACACCTTCCTTCCCCACAAGGCACAGAGCCTTTGCACAGGCTCCTGGACAAAAATGCAAAGTGGTCTTGGGGCCCCCGCCATGCGGCTGCCTTCCAGGCCATGAAAGACTTACTGGTATCTAATGCGGTCCTCGCCCATTTTGATGAGTCCCTCCCCATGGTGTTGGCCTGTGACGCATCTCCATACGGGGTGAGGGCAGTTCTGGGGCATCACTTGCCAAACCGTTGAGAGGTTCCGGTTGCTTACTACTCTCAGACCTTGTCTCCGGCAGAGTGCAACTATGCGCAAATAGACAAGGAGGTGCTGTCAATCGTGGCTGGCATAAATAAATTCCATGACTACTTGTATAGACAGAGGTTCACAGTCACCATGGACCATAAGCCACTCCTGGACCTCCTCGCCCCAGACCACTAGACCCCACACATGCTGTTGCCATGCATCCTGAGATGGTCCATTTTCCATGCAGGCTATCAATTCTCTCTGGTGCATCAGCCCAGCAAGGCCATGGGCCATGCAGACACACTCAGCCATCTGCCACTGCCTTCCTGTGACCCAGCCCCAGCCCCTGCCTACCACGTCGCCCTCCTGGAGGACCTCCCCAATCGGCCTGTCCAGGTTGCTGACGTCACCCGGCGCTCTGCCCAGGATCGCCTGCTCTCCTGGATCTCTGACTGGGTGGGTAGGGGATGGCCCAACTGTCCTGGCCCGGAATTTGCTGCTTTTTCCGCCCGCCACAATGAGCTGTCTACCCACAGGGGTGTCTGCTCTGGGGCTCGAGTGTAGTAATTCTGGAGCTGCTCCACAACCGGGTGCTCACCACCCTTCATGAGTACCACCCAGGGATTGTTCGGATGAAAGCCCTGGCCTGCAGCTATGTGTGGTGGCCGGGGCTGGATAAGGACATTGAGGACCAGGTCCGCAAATGCTCCAAGTGCCAGGAGTCATGGCCAGACCCTCCCCACACTCCCATTCATCCCTGGGAGTTGGCGCAATGGCCCTGGTCCCGGCTCCATATAGACTTTGCAGGACTGGTCCAGGGGCAGCTGTTTTTTTATTTCAGCAATTTGGCAAATGGCTGGAAGTGGTGCCCGTATGAGCCACGTCATCCGAATCAGCCATCAGGGCCATGTGGTGCATCTTCTGAAGGCATGGCCTCCCAGACACCCTGGTCTCCAATAACAGCATCACCTTCACCTCCACAGAGTTCCAGCACTTCATGGAGCTACACAGCATCAGACACGTAAGGTCTGCCCCTTTTCACCCGGCCACAAACGGCCAAGGGGAGTGCATGGTCCGCACTACAAAGGAGGTGCTGAGGCATATGAACCATGGAGACTGGGGGTTTAAACTAACAGCCTTCCTGTTCGGCCAGTGTTCTACTCCCCGCTCCTCCATGGGTCGCAGACCAGCTGAGCTGTTGATGGGCCGCCGGCTTGCATCACAGCTCAACCGCCTTCACCCTGACCAGGCCCCTACCACATCCAAGGAACCCGACATTCCCTGAGCCCCGCACGGTTTCTATCCGGAGGACCCAGTTTATGTCTGGAACTACGCGCGGGGTCCCCTCTGGCTGCTGGGCTGGATCATCTGCCTCCCGGCTAGCGCGGCGGGGCTTGAGCACCCAAAAGCTGGAGGCTGGGAGACCTAGGCATGGCAGCGTCCTCTGGGTGACTTGATACCACCTGACTTGCATTACTCAGCTAAGCCTGGCTGCTTGCTACACTTCAACAGCAGCCAACCCATGAAAGCCAGTGCAGTGCAGCAGTCAGAGCTTCAGAGCAGGGTCTGCAAGATTGCCATCTTGCTGTGGAAGCTCACTGGATGTCTTTGAATCAGTCACACACTTCCAGCCTAACCTACCTCACAGGTTGTTGTGCAGATAAAAAGGGGGAGAATATAATGTAAGTTGCTTTGGTCCCCACTTTAGAGAAAGACTGTAGTTTTCTGAGGTAGAGGCTGCAGGGGAAGAGGGAGGTGATGGAAAGCTGAAGACAGAGGGGCAGATAAAAATAGGTTGGGTGTTGGGTGTGAAGAATATAGTGTTTTCAACTCCAGGTTGGGAAATTCCTGGAGATTTGAGTGGTGGAGCTTGGAGAGGGTGGGATCTGAGGACGGGATGGATGTTAGACCGGTATGATGCCATAGACTACACCCTCCAAGCCAGCCAATTCCTCTATGAGAACTACCATTGCCAACCTCCAGGAGATCAACCAGAATTAAAACTGTTCCCCAGTGACAGAGATCAGTTCCCCTAGAGAAAATGGCTGCTTTGGAGGGTGGATTCTATGGCATTATGCACAAGTCTCAGTTTCCCAAAGCTCCACCCTCAAATCCCCAGGAATTTCCCAACCTGGATCTGGCAGTTCTAAGGGGAATTGATCTCTGTAGCTGGGAGATCCATTGTGATTCCTGGAGAACTGCTGCTGCCACTGCTGCTGCTGTAGAGGGGGAGAAAGCAGGTGAGAGCCTAGAAGAGTGACAGGGGAGAAAGAGAGAATGAAGGGATGGGGGGCAGAAAGAGAGAGATAAAGTGATGAGGTGAGGGACAGAAAGAGAAAGAGTGATGAGGTGGGGAGGCAGAAAAACAGTGAGGTGGGGGCAGAAAGAGAGAGGACATGGCATGCATGGAAGAGAGAGAGAGAGAGCACAACAAAAGGTGTAGCAGAAGGGAGAAAGAGTGTGAGAAAGGAAGAGGGGGAGGGGAGGAAGCAAAGGTGGGGGGAATAGGATAACCAACCCACAAGTTTCTTGAGGGTCCCCACTTGTAGATATATATATTTGCCCCTTCTTAATAAATTCATGCACTTGCAATCCTGTTAAAATAAATGAATTCTAATCACAAAGCTTTTATTTTGTGCACTTAAGCCCCATAAATACTTATATTAGAAGTGACAGAAAGTTATACTAAGTAGTGATGCTAGGAAGTGTGGCATTTTTCATTTCTCATTGAGCCATGATTCACTTGGGCGACAACCAAGCCACTACTGTAGGAGACTGAATAATCACTGGGGATAGGAAACAGTTTGGCTCCTGTATTCCCTCTGTGTGTGGGAAATCCTCAGCTTTGTAGCAAGCAGTGTGCACAGGGGCTGTGACTGAGTGGCAGAGCACATGCTATGGATAGTGAAGGTCCCTGGATCAGTCCTTGGAATCTGAGACAGGATATTTGCAGCTGTTGGGAAATTATATCTCTGAAAGCTGCTGCCAGGCAGTATAGACTATAGTGGGCGAGACACAGGAATTTCTGACTCAATATAAATGCTCATAAGCTGCAGGAATAATTAGAACAAAATCAAAGCATAGCCCCATATGCTTTGATAACTCAATGTAATATAATATAGGACTGTCAGTGTTGGCAGAATTTAAATATGCATGGAAGCGGAGCACTGACTGCTTAGAGAAAAATAAGCAGGATTATTAAAGAAGTACAAACCGCTACAGAACATACAGAGAGAAAGCCTAAACTAACCAGTCTAACGGCTGTGAGAGGAATAAGGAAAAGGAAGCTTTACAGAGCAGGAAGTCTCCAGAAGAGCCAATCAGGAGATAGCAAGGACACAATTTGAAAAAGTGGGAAGTCCCTAGTATAGCTATGCTAACTACAAGTCCTTCAGCTGTCCCCCTGTAGGATGATCTTCAAATCTTCTTCATAAGGCTTCACTAAAGACCTTGCATATTCCAACACTCAGACCCCCTGGTGGTGGCAGGGGTCCCCCACCATCAGGCCCTGCTCCTCAACCGCCAATCAGTCGGCCGGCGGGGGGACTTACCTGGAGAAAGAGAAAGGCCCAGGGCTCGCTGGTGTCATACAGGAAGTGATGTCATCACACCAGTGACTTTACGGTGATGCTCTGGTACTTGGACAAAAACTATGGTAGAAGCCTATTTTACCATAAAATTTTTGCCCAAATACCAGAGGGTCACATGGACATAGCTGGTGTGATGATGTCACTTCCGGTGCACCACCAGCAATGAGGCATGGGCCTTTCTTTTTGTCCAGGTAAGTCCCTCCCATTCCCCGCTGATTGCCAGGAGCTTGGAAGCTAGGCCACAGGTAGTACTTGGCCACAGTAAGGTAGGCCACAGTTAGTACTTGGATGGGAAACCACCAAGGAAGTGTTAGCCTGTCTACACTTTTTATTAATAATATTTGGGGAAATATTAGCGCTTAACAATTTGCAGCAGGCGTTGCGGGTCTCCACCTGTGTCTACAGAGGCTGCACTTCACCGAGGCTTCTCAGGAACTGACATGAGACTCGAGTTAAGAGTTATAAATGTAAATTGTTTACTATAAAAAGGATAAAAGATTCATAGGCAATATTACATAGATCTAAGAAATAACACTGCGGAGAAAGACTATAGTTTTCCTAGGTAGAGGCTGTGTGGGGGGGTGAAAGCTGAAGTTAGAGGGGCAGATATGGTAGGCTGAAGGTTGGCTGGAAAAGAGATAGGGTTGCCATCTCCAGGTTGGGAAATTTCTGAAGATTTCAGGGGTGGATCCTGAAGAGGATGGGGTTTGAGGAGGGGTGGAACAGTGCCATAGACTCCACCCCCCAAACCAGCCATTTCCTCTCGAGGGACCATTGCTGCCAATATCCAGGTGAGGGCTGGAGATCACTCAGAATTAAAACTGGTATCCTGATGGTAGAGATCAGTTCCACTGGAGGAAACAGCTACTTTGCAGGATAGACTCTGTGTCATTATACCCTGCTGAGGTCTCGTCCCTCCTGCTTGAGACCCCACTGTGGAGAAAGACTGTAGTTTTCCTAGGCAGAGGCTGCAGGTGGGGTGTGTATGCAAAGCTGAACTCAGAGGGGCAGATGAAGGTAGGTTGATGGTTGGCTGGGAAGGAGATAGGGTTGCCACCTCCAGGTTGGGACATTCCTGGAGATTTGAGGGATGGAGAGGGTGGGATTTGTGGAGGGGTGGAACCTCAGACAAGTACAGTACCATAGACTCCACCCTCCAAACAAGCTATTTCTTCCTGGGAAACCATTGTTGCCAATCTCCAGCTGGGGACGGGAGATGACTCAGAATTACAACTGCTCTCAAGATGGCAGAGATCAGTTCCCCTGGAGAAAACAATAAGCTCCGTGTCATTATACACTGCTGAGGTCGCCATAGCAAATTGACGCTGAGTGTTCAAGACCAGGGCACCTGCCCAGAGCCTCTTTCTAGAGCCCATTGTATTTATTTCCACAATGGGCCTTATTCTTAGTAGATTAATAATGTGCCCAAAAGGCCACTGACAAGATTACTAGATTTCTTTCTCGTTGCAGACTGTCTACTTCAGAGTGCGTCAAAATCAGAAGCACATCTCTATATCATTGGAGCCATAAATATTAATCTAGCCAATTCTATGCTTTATCAAGACATAATGTCTTTCCTCTAGTGTTGTTGGCTAAAGGCGCCAGAGATTTGGGGGTGGAGCCTTGGGACAGTGAGACTTGGGCAGGCAAGCAGCCTCAGCAGGGTATAATGCCATAGACTTTACCCTCCCAAGAAGCCATTTTATCCAGGTGTCTTGATCTCTGTCATCTGGACAGCAGTTGCAATTCTGGGTGATCTCCAGTCCTCACCAGGAGGCTGGCAGTGGTAGTTCTCATGGAGGAAATGGCTCTTTTGGAGGGTGGAGTCTATGGCATTATACCAATCAGAAGTTCCTCCCTTCCTCAAATCCCACCCTCCCTAGGCTCCACCCTCAAATATCCAGGAATTTCCCAACCTGGAGTTGGCAATCCTATTTCCTTCCTACTGGTATCTGCCTCTCTGTCTTCAGGTTTCCATCTCCACCCTCCTCCCACATAGCCTCTACCTAGGAAAATTAGTCTTTCTCCACAGTGGGGACCAAAGCCGTTTACATTATTCTTTCCTCCTTTTTATCTGCACAACAAACCTGTGAGGTAGGTTAGGCTGAAAGTATGTGACTGGTCCAAAATCACCCAGTCAGCTTCCACCACAAGATGGGGATCTGAACCTGGGTCTTGCAGACCCTACTTTGAAGCTCTAACTGCTGCACCATGCTGGCTTTCATAGGGTGGCTGCTGTTGAAGAGTAGCAAGCAGCCAGGCCTAGTTGAGTCATGCAAATCAGGTAGTATTAAGTCACCCAAAGGCTGCTGCCTAGGGATGCCATCCTTCAGGTGGGACCTGGGTACCCCCTGGAATTACTGCTCATCTCCAGACTACAGAGATAACTTCCCATGGAGAAAACGAATGCTCTGGAGGGTGGACTCTATGGCATTGTACATCACTGAGGACACTGTCCTCCCCAGGGTCTACCCTCAAATCTCCAGGAGTTTCCCAACCTGGATCTAGCAACCTTACCCCTCCCCCCAGCTAGTGGCCAGGGGGACCTGGAAACCCTAGACTGCTGCCAGGCCTAGGGTTGCCAGCCACCAAGTGGGACCTGGAGCCCCCCCCCCCCCAATTATAACTGAACTCTAGACAGCAGAGATCTTTCTCCCTGGAGAAAATGGCTGCTGTGAAGGGTGGACTCTGTGGCATTATATCCTGTTGAGGCCTCTCCCTTCCCCAAACCAGCCCTCCTTAGACTCCACCACAAAATCTCTAGGAATTTCCCGGTCTAACAGGTCTAACCCTAAGGATCCCTCCCTGAAAGGTCAAAATAGGCCTGGAAAGGGCCCTGCCCCTTTCCCCTGCCTTTTACTGATGGAACCAGTTAGAAGCCTCCTCCCCCCTTTGTTCCAGTCTCTCACTGTTGATGCTTGGAGTAGATCCCTGCAGCAGCCATTTCAAAAGGTATTGGGGGGAATTCAACCATCCCTGAAGTTAAAAAAAAATTGGGGTTATTCTGCAGACCCGCGGAGTCCCCTGAGTCTGTAGAAAAACCTGTTGGGGGAGAGTGAGCCCTCTGTGCAAAAAAGGGCAACTAAAATGATAAAAGGGTTGGAACACTTTTCCTATGAAGAAAGGTTGAGAAGCGCTTGGGGCTCTTTAGCTTGGAGAAACGACGACTGAGGGGTGACATGATCAAGGTTTATAAGATTATGCATGGGATAGAGCAGGTAGAGAGAGAAGTCCTTTTCTCCCTTTCTCACAGTACAAGAACTCGTGGGCACTCTGTGAAATTGCTGAGCAGTCGGGTTAGAACAGATAAAAGGAAGTGCTTCTTCACCCAAAGAGTGAATAACACATGGAATTCACTGCCACAGGAGGTGGTGGTGGCTACAAGCATGGACGGCTTCAAGAGGGAATTAGATAAACATATGGAGCAGAAGTCCATCATTGGCTATTAGCCACAAAGTATAGATAGGAACTCTCAGTCTGGGGTAAGTGATGCTCTATAATCTTGGTGTTTGGGGGGGGGGGGGGCAACAGTGGGAGGGATTCCTGTCCCCACTGCTGGACTTTCTGAGGGCACCTGGTGTTTTTGGCCACTGTGTGACAGAGTGTTGGACTGGATGGGCCATTGGCCTGATCCAACACTGGCTTTTCTTATGTTCTTATGAAATAAGTATCCAGATGCAAAGGGGACAGTGGGAATTAGTATATAGATGATTACACAAGACAAATAGGCAATAAGTGAGTGGTAATCATATGTCAGACTACAAGAAACCATCAATGTAATTATTTTATCTGATTGGGATGCAATTTGCCAAATAGTCTCCAATAATCAATATCTGTCACATAGCAACTCTGTGGAGGACCATCCTGTGTGTTAGAACTCTGAGGAAGCATATTTTTAAATAGGAAAACCTGTACTTTTCACTTTTGAGGAAGATATTTAGTTGAAATACATTGGGCAGTTTTTGAACTAGTAAATTTCCATCAGGAATCTCAGTTTCCTGGGAGCATATTTCATCATTTCTAAAAGAACTACCTGATGCCTAAACAAAATTCAAAGTATTAGTCATGACTTTTAAAATTCAAAATTACCTAAGACTAGGATATTTAAAGGACTTTTTGGCCCTGTGTAAGTTTGCCAACAGTTAAGATCCTCAACAGAAAATTTTCTCTGGAAACCTTCACCTTCAGGCATGAGGTGATTGAGAAATAACTCAGTCTGTTGCCATTTTTTTCACAGTAGTGATCTCCTTAAAACACTACTAAGACGGGTTCTAGTTTGTTGACATTTTATGGGGAAATTGTATAAGTCTTGTAATATTTACCTTGCTGTATATTCTATTTTATTCTGTTGTATTGGTTTTATGTGCCCTACTTTATTGTTTTGTATTGGTTCTATGCTCAGGACCTTTGGTCAAATGAGCCTATTAATAAAGGGAAGGGAAGGGAAGATGAATTGCTCTAAGGGGCCTTTCTATAGTGGTACCTCAACACAGTTATTTTAGCTTTAAGTGTGGAGTTAAGACTAATATTATTAAACAAGCCTTTGGTAGATTTTTATCTGTGTGTATACGACTTCTTGAGTTATGTGAAGAGGGACAAGTTGTATGCGGTGGGGAGAGGTACACATGGGTTCTGTTTTCTTTTTAAAAATTACTAATGCCATTTTTAATTTACTGTTTAATTGAAGTTTTAATTGTACTTGCCTCCGAGATAAGGCTGAGGGATGGGGCACACATTTTTCAATTAAAAAACAAATTAAAAATCATTTTCTTATTCATCTGTAAATAACAATCTGACAATTAATTTCTGGAGTAGCATTTTGCAGTCATTGATACTGCAAATCATTCCTAACAATCATCATCTCCAAATTCCTATTTTTTAATTAATTTATTTAAAACATTTATTAGCCACCTTTCTACCTTGCAAAACTCAAGGCAGGATACAATGTAAGCACAACAACAATGATGAAAAACAAAAGACCACAATTTAAAATCTCAGGACTGCCATAATAAGAAATTAATCAAATGCAGTTCTAAATAAAACCGTCTGCAGCTGCCTCCTGTAGATCAAAAGTGAGGGTGCTGGGCACACCTCCCTGGGGAGGTAGTTCCATAATCATGGGGCTACCACTGAAAAGGCCTCTTGTGTGCCCATTTGACAAGCTTCTTTGATTTGATAGGGATAGTCAGGAGGGCCTCTACCTGTGATCTTAATTCCCATGCATGAATGCATGGGACAAGAAGGTCCTTCGGACCCTGGTTACAAGCCATGTAGGGTTTTAAAGGACAAAAGCAACACCTTGAATTGGTCTTAGGAACAGATTGGTAGGCAGTGTAATTGCTGTAGTATTGGGGTCACATACTCCCAATTGCTGACCCCAACCAGCAGTCTAGCTGAAGTATTCTGCATTAGCTGCAGCTTCTAAACTCTTTTCAAGGGTAGCCCCAAGTAGATAGGGTTACCAATGTGCCCCCCCCCCCCCCGGTCTGGTTGGGAGTTTCCCCAATTTTGGGGACTTCAATCTGCTGCTGGGCAGCTGGTCAACGGGGGAAGCCTCACCCCTGAACAGGGACATGGATAAAAAAACCTAGAGTGGTACCCTCCAGTGTCAACAATGTGATGACAGCACTTCCGTGTGATGTCATTGCAGCACATGCACAAAGTGCATATGCCAGAAGATCCCAAACACCAGCCAGGAACCTCCCACTGGCATCCGACAAGGACCTGGCAACCCTACAAGTAGAGCACATTGCAGTAATTCAGTCTAGATGCAACTAAGGCATGGATCACTATGGATAGATCTGACTGATGCACCAGCCACTTGGTTTTCTAAGGTGACTGCTGTATCAAACAGCACACCCAAGATGCTAATCTGTCTTTTCAAGGGGAGTATAACCCCATCCAAGATAGGAGAGATCTGAATTCCCTGGTCTACCTTTCTGCTAACCCAGAGAATCTCTGTCTTGTCAGGATTAAGTTTCAAATTGTTTACCTTCATCTAGCCCATTACTGACGCAAAGCCCTGGATCAGAACATCATTATCATCCTCAGAACTTAACAGTTTACAGACAAAATGGAATGTCTTCACTCAGGAACAAATATTTCTTCAGAATACCTTTGCAGTAACATGCTACAATGAGATTCCAGATAAAGCCTTATAAACATACTCACTTCCTCCCCAGTTCATTTGTTATATGTGCAATAATAAATGATGATATCATTATTCTTTTCAAGAATATCTCACTAGAATTCTTGGGTAACATTGTGCAATTTTGGGGTGTGGTGGTGATTACTGGTAACAACCAAATGACACATTAATTGTTCTGCTTCTTAGAATTGTCCTAAAACAACAAGTTCACACACAAGCTATTGTATAGGAGTAATGTAGCTATAGAAGATAATACCATATGGAATCTCTGCATTCAGTAAGCCCCTGGGTGAACTAAGGATGAACTAGAACTCTGAGGAAGTACCTTTTGAAACAGGAAACAAGGTAATTTTCACACCTAAGGAAGATTGATTGATTCCATTTGTATCCCGCTCTCCCCGCCTGCCGCCTACAAAGATCATTTGTACAAACATATTGGTCAGTCTTTGAACCAATAAATCCTCTTCAGGAATTTGTTTGATGTTGATCACTCTGTTTACTTCTCTGCAAGTATCAATCAAACAAGTTCTCATGATCACTTTTTGTAATCCCAGACTAATTTTACATTCCTAAAACATTATGTTATTATGCTCCAAATCATCCCTTAACATTTAGATAAATGTAGAGACATGACTAGGGGTGTGCTCAATTTGTTATAATTTTGGATCCAGAATTCGGGGATGGGGGAACCATGACTACAGATTTGGGGGTAGGACATTACTGGTTCATGATTTAAATCTGTGTAGTTCTTTGGGTTTCAGAGTTTCAGGACCATTATTTTCAATGTGGAACCACTTCAAGGGTCCGGGCAGCCGTTTTTTCAAATAATGGCACCATATTTGCACAGAACATAACCCCCCCCCCCCCCAGTCTAAAAGACCACCTAAGTTTCCAGCAGATTGAAAAAAGGGGGTTGATTTTACAGGCCCTGGAAGTTGGTGAATCTCAGTTCAGGTGCATTTCTTTCCATTGATTCCTATCAGAGGAAATATTGCCAGCCACTGGGGGAAACAAACAAAAAAATCCCAAACCACCTGTCTGCATTCATTTCATTTTTCTATGCCTAGAGCAACTGAAATTTTTAAAAAACAAAACCTTTCCACTGAAACCTTGACTTAGCTATCCTGCCTTGCTGTGGTCTGGTTTTTGTTTCCTTTAACAAAGAGAACGTAGGGAGAGAATATGAACTGAAGCTTTACCGTTATTATGAGGGGGGGGGGGGTTCAGCCAAATCACACCAAAATTGCAGGGAAATTAGTGCTGACTGTACTAAAGAACTCCAAAGTTTCAAACAAATTGGAGCAAGGGGTCCAATTCTGTCAGTCCCCAAACATGGTGCCCCGAAACTGTTAGAGAAAAATAGTCAAAATGCTTAAATATTCAGAGTTTCAATGGATCTTTGCTTCACTGGAGATGAGACGTTTTCTTTAGTTTAAAAATGCTTTATTTCTAAAGGTTAGGGATCACAGGAGAGCTACAAAATAAAAACATATCTAAGAGCTACATCTTTACATCTTACTAGTTACAAAGCATGGTGAGAACAGAATGGAGTTTCCTCCTCCTTCTTGACCCCTAGAAGGAAATCGCCTGAACACAGTAACCATACATACATACTCCTTTAGATCTGCAGGCTTTTCTCACATTGGCTGCCTACCAGGTTTCCCTTCCAGGTCAGTCTAAACAACAGCACTGAAGGTAAGCAAGTTAAACCTATAATGACTGGAATGTTCAGCTCTTGCTAACACACACATTTCCAACAGAAACATGCTACTTGCAGAGAGAAAAGAGGCTTTGCTTCTACAACAGAGGGAGGGAGGAGATGGAGCAAGCCAGAACCACAGTTCTGCTGGGCCCTGTGCCTGCCTTGTACCAGCCGGGAACTGCCTTCCCTGGGCCACTGCCTGAGAAATTTGGAGAATCGAAGGAAAACAAGATACCTGGTGCTGCTGATGTTAAACACCCAAACACAAAAAAACTACATGGATTACCTAAGGATCCCAGATTTGTGTAACTGTAATGTATGCAATGGTGGTTGCCATGTGCTCCCCTGTAATGGTGACCGCCACATGGCCAAACGCACATGCCCAGGCCAGCTACCTGAGCTTGGGTCAGGAAGAACAATAGCTGGCCGGATTGTAACTCGCCAGTCGCCACCAATCTGGTGCCGAGGATCCTCTAGGGAACCTATGAACTGTAACCACAATCTTAAGGTCCTATTGGGACATTTGGACGAGGTTGGAGGTGTGGCTCTGGCCGGAATAAAAGAGGGCCCTGAGCCCTGGATGTCATGCTTCATCTTGACCAGCTAAAAAACATGCTTTCTGATTTCACTTCACTGCATCTCCGCCTCCAGTACTTTGCAGTAACCATCCCAGAAAACCATTGGAACAACCCAAAACAGTGATCTTCATGTATATTTTCAGATCAGGAATTCCAGAATGCACACCCCAGACATCTTTTTCTGTTTACGTGCCTCCTATATCTACTGCAGCCTTCCAGATCTCCTTCCCAGAACTGCAGCTAACTCCAGCTGCCGTGCATTCTGTTTGGCTACTAAATATGGTCTGGGAGAAAATACAAACAAAATATTCCTCCTTAACCAAAGGACTTTGCTAGCCCTGTTGACTGAGTTAAGAAGAGAAGAAGAGGAGATTGGATTTATACCCCGCCCTTCACTACCAGGAGGGGTCTCAGAGTGGTTTACAATCTCCTTTCCCTTCCCCTCCCCACAACAGACACCCTGTGAGGTAGGTAAGGCCGAGAGAACTCTTTCGAGAACTGCTCATGAGAAAACAGCTCTGAAAGAGCTTGTAATCGACCCAAGGTGACACCAGCAGCTGCATATGGAGGAGTGGGGAATCAAACCTGGTTCTCCCAGATCCACGCTCCTATCCACTACACCAATATAATACGTGTATTCCAAGGTTGGGCCACCACTACACCATTAAAATTCATGCATTTCCTTTTCTACCCTTTGGTGTCGTCTCCCATGCATGCACACATACAGAGAAAGTGTTTGGGAGACTGCAAAAGAAGAGTGATATCTGTAAATACCATAAACCAATTCAAAAGTTTGAATGGGTTTCATGTAATTTTTTCTCAGTCTGTTCATGAAGAACAGCTGTATATGAAAAAGTATGCTGCATGAACAGAGATTTCCACTGTTGTGATGAATTATTGGACACATTAAAACTTTACTGCTGATCCAAGTTAAATTGTGAGAAACATGTGACTGTACATAAAGCAAAGGTTAAAGTTAAGGTTCTGATCCTTTCTCAACACCTTCTGGTAACCATTTATGAACTCTGCAGATCACTCATCTATGTATCTGATAGTTGAAATACTCATCTACTGCCATCCCTGTCACCCCCAACCTGAAATTTGGCACACATGCCAAAGGGGGGGCGGGGAGCAACATGGATTTCAATACTTCTGTCTAGAGCCAGTTTGGTGTAGTGGTTAAGTGCACGGACTCTAATCTGGGAGAACCGAGTTTGATTCTCCACTCCTCCACTTGCACCTGGCTGGATGACCTTGGGCAAGCCATGGCTCTGAACCAGCTGTTCTCTCAAGGACAGTTCTGGAAAGAGCTCTCTCAGCCTGACCTACCTCGCAGGGTGCCTGTTGTGGGGAGGGGAAGGGAAAGGAGTTTGTAAGCCGCTCTGAGACTCCAAGTGAGTGAAGGGCGGGGTATAAATCCAAACTCTTCTTCTTCTTCTTCTTCTAAATTGCCCCCACCTGCCATTTTTATTCTTCTATTTTTAAAATGTCTTCTTCACCCATTTAAGGTGCATCAATTGCCCTATAACCAAATGTTATGGTTATATGGTTCAGTTGTAAGCATCTTAACATTGAAGCTGGGATCCAAAGAACAGTGTAACTACTGTTATATATCCTTGGTTACTGAGAATTTGTATTTCTAGATTAACCATCCCCCTTTGTGCCACATAGAAAACTCCTTTTGAAACTAAGAGGACTTTCTAAGCACTTTGTTATATGGCATCAGCCTCTGTTTTTCAAAGGGGGGATTTATTTACCCCAGAGAGCACTTCGGTCGGGATCACAGCACTGACTTTTGGTCCCAGTCTTAAGGGAAGCCAGGCTCGCTGGTACCAGGGCTAGGGCCTTTTCAGTGGCGGCTCCTCTCTGGTGGAATGAGCTCCCAGAGGAGATCAGGGCCCTGTGGGATCTTATGCAGTTCTGCAGGGCCTGCAAGACGGAGCTCTTCTGCCAGGCTTTCAATTAGGAGCCGCCGCCACCTACCATCGACCATCTCCATCATCATTGGAGATGAGGGCTGGCCCGAAGGAACCCACACCATGCCACTAAGAGAAACTGCAGGACACCATCTTGACTTATGTCGATTACCATCATCGCGTGCACTTTATTGAAATTTTATTGCTGAATTGTTATAATGTTGTTTTAAACTGTTTTAACTGTTTTATCTTAACTTGGCATTGTGCCACTTTGTAAACCACCCTGAGCCTGCTTGTGGGGAGGGTGGGGTAAAAATGCAATAACTAAATAAATAAATAAAATCCCACACCATGTTCTTATCAGAAGTCTATCAGTGGCTATTAGCAGGGGCGTAGACTTTTTAAATTCCTGGGGGGGCGGGGGCTCTCTCATGCATGCACGCAAAGCGCGTGCGCGCGCTCGGGACCATGTCCCCGCCGCTCTTCCCCCCCAGGGAGCCGCCGCCACCGCTTCCCTCGCCTGGGCCGTGCCCGCCCGCCCGCCCGCCCCGCTCCCCGCCCCCCTCCCTCCCTCCCTCTCCTCGCTCACCTCGGGAATTGCTGCTGGCTGCTGCTGCCTGCAGCCGGGGCCGGCGCATCGCCCTTGTGGGCCCCGGGCTCCCGCTCCGCCTCGTGCCTAAGTTTCCCGGGGGGGCTCAGCCACCCCCGGCAAAATGGAGCGCCTGAGGGTGGCCAGTCAGCCGGCCGTCGCCGCCTCTCTCCCCCCCCCCCCCGCCCCAGGGAGGCAGGAGGGCAGGCCGGCAGAGCGCTCCATTTTGCTGGGGGTGGCTGAGCCCCCCCCCCAGAAATTTCAGGGGGGGCTTGAGCCCTCGAGCCCCCCCGGAGTTGACGCCCATGGCTATTAGCCACAAAGTATAGATAGGAACTCTCAGTCTGAGACAAGTGATGCTTTGTATTCTTGGTGTTTGGGGGGGCAACAGTGGGAGGGCTTCCTGCCCCCACTGCTGGACCTTCTGAGGGCACCTGGTGTTTTTGGCCACTGTGTGATAGAGTGTTAGACTGGATGGGCCACTGGCCTGATCCAACATTGGCTTCTCTTATGTTCTTATGTGTGAGTTCTTTAGATTTTGTCACCATGAGATGAAAGCCTGTAAATTTTCCCTATCAGTGAACGGGACTGAAGCTTTTTCCAGATGTGCACTGAAAGGAGGATGGATGTTCATGGGATGGGGAGGGTGATGCAGCAAGCTCCATTCTTCACTTGTGTGTGTTCTTTGGAACCTAAATATAGAGCAGAGGTGTCGAACTCATTTGTTGCAAGGGCCTGATCTGACATAAATGTCACTTTGCCAGGCCGGACCATGTGTGCCATAAAATGCAACATGAGGTACTAGAGATATAAACTTTATAAAGATGATTTCAGATACCAAATGGCAATAGCAGGCGTGACTGGATTAGATGTAACATGCAGAAGGATAGTAGGCATGGAGATATCCACACTGGTAATGAGACAGGAAACCTAGATTTCAGTTTGGTCCAGAAGGATTCAGTCCAGGAGGATGCAAAGAATAAGTGGACATGAGTCTGAAAAGTGAGCAGTGACTCATGAAAGCTCATACCTTGCCACAAATTTTGCTACTGGACTCTTACTCTTTCTACAGCTATAAGAAACCACAACATTAAAAAACCAGTGGGGGGACATTTTAAACTTCCAGGGCATTCAGTTGCTGACCTAAGAGTAGTAGTTCTCTTACAAAGGAATTTCAAAGGAAGATTAGGAAGAGAGACTGATTAATTGAACTGGTAATGAAGCTCAATGCA
Organism: Lepidodactylus listeri; assembly: GCA_029233225.1. Taxonomy (NCBI): domain Eukaryota; kingdom Metazoa; phylum Chordata; class Lepidosauria; order Squamata; family Gekkonidae; genus Lepidodactylus; species Lepidodactylus listeri. The sequence goes on along the minus strand of JARCFY010000001.1, from coordinate 105,826,992 downwards.
TCCTCCTGGGCTGAACTGAGACCTAGCTTTCTTCTCTCATTACCAATGGCTGCTATTGTTGTTTGGCATCTGAAATCACTTCACTCTCCAAAATATAAGGACAAATGAACTCACACTCTAGCTGTATCTGAAGAAATGAGCAGTGACTCCTGAAGGCTCTGCCACAAATTGTGTTAGTCATTAAGGTGCTGCTGGACTCTTGCTTCCTTCCACTAATAAAGATTGCAAGCTCTGATGTTAGGTTTCTTTTATTATTATTTTTTCATCTGTTAGAACTGGAAAGGGGATGGCTCCAAGTGAAATAATGTGTTGCTTTCAGACTGGACAAACTCCATTCACTGCTAGTGATGATAATAAAAAGTTTTACAAGCACGGGTGGGGGGGGTTAATGTGAAGAAAGACAGCCAGTGAGGTGGGAAGGGAGAGAAGGAGACCACATATTGAACTGGAATATATGGGACTATAAATGTATTTTTAAATACTTACCCATCTACTGCCATGGAATCCAATCCAAGTGTTGTAATTCCTAACCAGGGTCTTTTTTAAAGAAGATCTCAGATAGGCAAAGAGAAACCTTATCTCTCTTTTTTTAAACCTTTTCAGAATAAGCCAAAATAATTTCCTTTTAATTCCCATTATTCCAGATGCGTTTCTTTTCTGCCCCCCTTCCTTTTCTAACATTAGTGTGTGTGTGTGTGATCAGGTCTCTCAGTAAACAGCAGAGCAGGCTTGTCAGAAGAATCTCCCCTCCCCCAGTATATATGCACAGGAAAGCTTATACCTGGAATAAAACTTTGTTGGTCTTGAAGGTGTCTTGGGACTCCCTCTCCAAATGAGGGAACACAGGTTAGACAATGAAGCAGCAGTCTCAGAGGAGGAAGCAGGAGGGAGCTTTTCTCAGCTATGCACACATGTGCTCTCTTTTTCCTTCCCCCTCACTTCCCTAAAGGAGGAAGAGAGGCTAGGCATCACAGCAGCCCCCCAGAGAAGGAAGCAGGAGGGAGCTTTTTTTTCCTGCTGCACACACATATGCTCTCTTTTTCCTTCCCCCTCAGTTCCCTAAGGAGGAAGAGAGGCTTTGGCAACACAGTAGCAGCAATGACCGGGAAATGCAAGCACTTCCTCACAGGCTGTATACCAGCCCTGCAGGGGCTGGATATGGCCCACAGGCCACATGATTGACACCCCTGATATAGAGCCTATGCATTTAAAAGTATATGTGCAGAGTGACCAATTGCAGGGAGCTTTATGAATGTAAGCTCTATACTTACATTTCAATTAATATACATTGGTCATGGTGGAGTATGCTGTCACAGACCTGTTTCTGTTCCACACATGCTCATCATACCCCCAGTAAAACACCTTAAAAGGATTTAGTGCTAATCTAGGCTGTAACCCTATGAACACTAGTTGACCATTTCCACACTGTCATTTTTGTCACTTGTTTGTCCCTATTGCTTCAGGGTTTTCCCCCCCAATGTGTTCTGCTCTCTCTAGTAGCCCCAGATGGAGCAAAACACATGTAGAAAAGGGGAGGGACCCAAAGACATAGGGACAAATGAGTGACAAAAATGACAGTGTGGAAGTACTGGGAGGTGATCTCATGGATCTTGGTGGAACTGACTTTTAAGAAAGCATGCATAGGATTAGACAGTAAATCAAGTTTTTATTTTTAAAGAAAAATACAAAGAGGTCCTTTAAAGTTATCCACAGCCGCATCAGCTACAGCTATCCGTCTGTTAATTATCTGTCATTTAAATCTCATACCCTATTATCATAAGTTTTGAAATGCAAATACATTCCCATCATTTGGATTTCACTCTCTTTATGGCAGCTGTGTGTATGTGTGTGTTTTCCCTAATATACTGTGGGAATCAAGCAGCCACTACTTGAAATCAGATAAAGAAATCTTGATCAAGATGGTACTTCTCTTTAAAATGTATTTTAATTAGCAGGGCTTGTTCAGAAAATGGGGTTCATTATCTGAATCCATAATGGTAGCAGGAACATGCATGAAAGTTTATTTCCCCATTAGTTCAGAAACCAGGAGTAGAATTCTAATTACTTTAAATAAAAAGAAACATGATTTTAGTGACTAACAACTTTCCCTAACGTAGAAAAAAAAACTCTAAATCCTAAATAGCACTAAAATATTTAATCCTAAATATTTTTAATCCTAAATAGCACTAAAATATTTAAACAGGATAGACGGAAGAACACACCACTTTTCACTGTGGAATTACTTTAGCAAGTGTTTGTTACCAAGCCAATGTTTGCCAAGTGCTAAGAGGGCATTTGTGGAGGGAGACAGGAGGGAGCCTTGTTCTGTCCTGCGTTCAGATTCTCCCTGCAAACATGTCCTAGGACATGTTTTCCCTGCTGGGCATATTTCAAGTTACAAAGCCCATCTGGAGAAAATGGCCTGGAAAGCATTTCCAGGGGATATCCACTGGTTGGGGAAAGATAAACGCCCCTCTCTCATACCTGTTGTTGTTTTGTTCCCTCAAAATGAGCTTCACCTGCAGATAGGAAATCTCATGTTTACATTCTAGTGTGTAGTTGCTTCCAAGCTAGGCTGTCTCCAGACCACACTTTAGGTATAAGTCATTTCTGTCTTTCAACACCTGTTAAACCAGGAGGTCAAATATACAGCCTGGGGGCCGCAACCGGCCTGTTCAGGGTTCCTATCCATCCCGCAAGTGACTGGTGTGAAGGAGGGAAGGCAGGAGGGTTCTCGGGAGGGGGCACACGGACACATACTGTGAGGTGTGTATCATTGAAGCTGTCAAGAAATGAAAGAAAATGGCTAAGGGGTGGGGTATGGTATTCCTTGGGGGGAAACCTAGTCTTGCATATGATTAAATACATTTTGTTGATTCCCCAGTAAAACAATTGCTTTCAGTCCTAGGAATCAATTGCTTTTGTTTATATTTTGAGTATAAGGTAATATCATCAACTGGGTTTGCCTGTGTCATTTATACAGTTTGTATCTCCGGTATAGGCTTGCCAAGTCCTACTGTGTTAAAAGTGGGGGACTCCTGTCCCTTTTCCTGGAGTCTCGCATGCGCGCAAAGCATGTGCACACCGTGATGATGTCACCCAGAAGTGACATCACCACACTGGGCATGTTGCCAGATGATGCTCTGGCAATCGCCCTAAAACTCTATGGTGCCATAGAATTTTTAGGGTGATTGCTAGAGCGTCGCCCCAGCAACCTGCCCAGCGTGATGACGTCACCTCCGGCTGGATTGGGCCACTTCGGGGGTGGGGTTCCCCCCGCCGGTAGGGCTGCCAAGTCCCCCGGTAGGGCGGGGGAAACACCGATTTTTAGTCCTTCCCCCCGCTTTTTCAAAGTTGGCCACCGGGGGGGACAAAATGGCTGCCTTAAAAGGGAAATGTCTGCAGAGAGCCTGCCCTGCAGTAAAAAGCCTCACCAGACATTTCCCCTTTAAGAAGTCAGCAAGAGAACTTCCACAGCAAGAGAGGTCCGCCCAGAGATTAAGGAGGGACTGAAGGAGCTGCTTTTGCATGTGGCTGGCAAGGTAAGTTTCTCTTCCAGCTCTTTTCATTCTCTCTCTCTCTTTCTTTTTTCTGTCTGTCTGTCTGTCTGTCTCTCTCTCTGTCCCCATCCAGCAGAGGTCTATCAGTGGCTATTATAGCCACAAGGTCTAAATGGAAGTAAGTGCCTCTGCCAGTTTTTTTTCCTTCTCTCTCTCTCCCTCTTTCTTTTTTCTGTCTGTCTGTCTCTCTCTCTCTCTGTCCCCATCCAGCAGAGGTCTATCAGTGGCTATTATAGCCACAAGGTCTAAATGGAAGTAAGTGCCTCTGCCAGTTTTTTTCCCTTCTCTCTCTCCCTCTTTCTTTTTTTCTGTCTGTCTGTCTGTCTCTCTCTCTCTCTCTCTCTGTCCCCATCCAGCAGAGGTCTATCAGTGGCTATTATTAGCCACAAGGTCTAAATGGAACACTTTGTCTGGGGCAGTGATGCTCTGTATTCTTGGTGCTTGGGGGGCAACAGTGGGAGGCCTTCTGGAGTTCTGGCCCCGCTGCTGGACCTCCTGAGGGCACCTGGTATTTTTGGCCATTATTGTGACACAGAGTGTTGTACTGGATGGGCTGTACTGGATGGGCCGATCCACTGTGGCTTCTCTCCTGGTCTTATGATATGAAAATCATATTTAGCACTTGTGTAGCACTTAGTGCTTCATATTCTGCCGAGATGAGGAAGGATTCAGTAGGGCTGTTGTTCAGTGATAGAGCATCTGCTTGACATGCAGGAGGTATCAGCTTCTTCAGCTAAAAAAGGATCAGGTAATAGGTGACATTAAAGATCTCAGCCTGAGACCCTGGAGAGCCACTACCAGTCTGAGTAGTCAATACTGACCTTGATGGACCAATGGCCTGATTCAGTATTAGGAAACTTCATGAGCTCATGTGTCAGCATGTGGAAGCAACATCACAGGATGTGACATCACAAAATGATGTCACTTCCTTTCTCCTGGCTCCACCCCCAAAGTCTCCTGGCTCCACCCCCAAAGTCCCCAGATATTTCCCAAGTTGGACTTGGCAGCCCTACCCGCCGGCCAAATCCAGACCGGCAGATTGGGGACCCCTATAGCGGGGGATTCCCCACCCCCCGGGGGGGACTTGGCAGCCCTACTCTGGTACCTGGTATTACATTTTATTGTACACATGGCCTGGCCTGACAAATAACATTTATGTCAGATCTGGTTCTTGTAACAAATGAGTTTGACACCTCTGCTTTACACATTTCTAGACACCTGCACTGCTGTATGTGTGTGTGTTTACGTACATGCATGTGAATATGACTGCATTAATCAGGTGAAACAGGAAATTGCTGTACCTGTTACTAATGACCAAAGAGGAAATTTAGTAGATGGCATTGGAAGAATTTATATGTGGAAAAGACATTCCCAAATTTTTACAACTTTATGGAAAACAGTAGGTAGATGACTAAAAATGGTGGGTGCTACCCACATATCACCTGGCTACACCACTGAGACAAAGCAAAGCCCTCTGCACTGGCTCAGCTGGGATCAATCAGGTGTCATTCTACTGGTCATTGTATGACAGTTTAAAACAGCTGGTACTTGAATTCACTTTTTCCCCATCCCCAAGCCTTTTTATTGTACATCATATCTGTTAGATCAGAGGTGTCAAACTCATTTGTTATGAGGGCTGGATCTCACATAAATGTAACTTTGTTGGGTCAGGCCATGTGTGCTATAAAATATAATACGAGGTACCAGAGATATAAACTTTATAAAGATGATTTCAGATGCCTAATAGCAATAGCAGGCATGATTGGATTAGGTGTGATATGCAGGGGGGAAGTAGGTGTGGCGATATCAGCATTGGTAATGAGACAAGAAACCTAGGTCTCGGTTCCATCCAGGAGGATTCAGTCCAGGAGGATGCAAAGAATAAATGGACATCAGTCTGACATTAGAAACCACAACATTCAGTTGCTGACCAAAGAGTAGCAGTGCTCCTACAAAGGAATTTCAAAGGGAGATTAGAAAGAGAGACTGCTGAATTGCAATTGATAACAAAGCTCAAGGCAATGAATCCTCCTGGACTGAACTGAGAGCTGGTTTTCCTGTCCCATTACCAATGTGTGCTATTATCATTTGGCATCTGAAATCACTCCACTCTCCAAGATGTAAGGACCAATCCAACTGTTCTTATTCCTAATCAGTGTCTTTTTGAAAGAAAATAAATCCAAAAAGGACAGAGAAATCTAATCATTTTTTAAAAAAACACAACTTTTCAGAATAAGCCAAAATAATTTCCTCAGTTTACATTGTGCTTGTCAGAACAATCCATCCACCATCACCCCACCTCCAAAGAAGTGTGCTTGCACACAAATATTTGGAATAAAGTGTTGTTGGTCTTAAAGCTGGGGCTCCAATTTTGTTTTCTCTTTGTCTCTTTCCTCCTCCTCCCCCAAAAGAGGAGGAGCAATCCCACAGAAGAAAGCAGAAGTAATATAGCTCTCTATCTCTGAGTGTATGTGGGGAGGGGGGCAGGCAGGCTTGTCATTCTGGCAAAGCAGCCATGAGGCTTTCTCTATCTGTGTGTGTGAGTGCAGAGCAAGAGCAAGCAAGCAAGGAAGGGAGGGAGGGAGGCTTGTTTTTGTATTTCTCCAGCATGAAGCAGCCACGAAGCGCTCTCTCTCTCTTCTGTGTGTGTGTGTGTGTGTGTGTGTGTGTATGAGTGTGTGAGAGAGGGAGTAAGGGGGGGAGGCAAGAGGCAGGAAGCAAGAAGCAGGAAGCAAAGAGCCACTGAGGGGGCCGGGGAAAAGCAAGCTAGGGTGCGGCTACAGCAGCAACCCTGGGAAAGGAAGCAGGAGAAGGAAGCTGCTGGGGGGGGGCAGTTTTGAGCCCTGTGTGGGCTGGATCCAGCCCATGGGCCATATGTTTAACACCCCTGTGTTAGACTGTAAGTCAATGCTGTCGTTTGCAAACCACCTTGTATGCATTTGCAGCAAATGCCAAATATGTATGTAGACAATAAATAAAAATATGCTTCAGACAGAATGTTATGGGTAACACAAAAAACACAAGGTCAAAATGCAGTTCTAAGTCCAACTTCCTACATGACTAACCATAGATCTAATATACTGATCACATTTAAAATGCAGTTCTACCTCTCATCAACAGCAGGACAGACTTAAAAGACATCCATGAGATGTTTTATTTCTTATTTGGAATAGTAGATTAGAATAGTAGATTGTAATGTAATGTACTAAATAGTAGAATGCAATGCAGTTTGGAATGGTAGATTGGAATGTATTTCGCTGGTCTGGAGACAGGGGAGATAACGCAACACAGCCAATCATCCCACTTGAAAGAAGAAGATGCTGTAAGGTCACCTCCATGCTTGAGATGAGATGGATGGAGCGTAATGGCAGGGTCTCAGTTAATCACTCTCAGCATTCCACAATTAAGGGTACATCTGTCCATCAATCTCCAATTTTGGCATATTTATTTCCTTCACTATGTTTCCCCCCAGAATTAAACCCAAACAAATGGTAACCATATAAACTAAGCTTGTTATTCCTGTTTAGTCCTTGAATCTGCTAAACATCTTCATCACGTAGTATGCTAATTTACCACTCAACCTCTCCCTATATGTATGGACTGGTAATTTCCATTTTATTGTATCTGAAGAAGTGTGCATGCACACAAAACTTATACCTTGAATAAAACTGTTGGTCTTAAAGGTGCCACTGGACTCAAACTTTGTTCTGCTTCTTCAGACCAACTTGGCTACCCACCTGTATTTATATCCATGAGATCAGTTTTAGAATTATCTAGAAAAGGACATTTAACAAAGAAGAGAATCACAAAGAAGTAATAGAAAACTAATGAATGGGGCAAAAACATGAATAATTGTAACCTGACAATGAAAATGCTTTGCATAAAATGAAGTCTTAGAATCCGCCCCCCCCCCCAACCCCTGGAGAACTGTTTGCATCAATTAGAGCTTTGGGACAAACTAACTAAATGTTTCCTGGTCTCCTGTATTTAATACACTTGATGCCTTAGTGAATGCTTTAGAAAGTAGCTGTTTTACTGCAAAGGAATTTCAGAAACAGACTGGAATGGGAGTCTGATGAATTACAATACTCAGGACAATGGAATCCCCAGGGCTTAAAGAGATATCAGGTTCTTATCTTATTACACATGTAAAATCACTCAGTTCTCACTTATACCCAGAAGTAAAGTTTGTTTGTCTTAAAGGTTCCATTGGACTCAAACTTAGTTCTCACATCTGTTGTTAACTCTTTTATAATCTGTATGCTAATTTGCTGCTATTCACAGACCTTACCAACTGTATCATTCCAATCTTAGCTGTACTTATGCGTCTTGACTCTTCCTGGCAACTAACCCTCCCAATATGTAATGCTTGAGGAAATATGTTTCAGTGTATCTGAGGAAGTGCACATCTACACATACTAAGTCTCTCAGTTCTCGCTTATAACTAGAATTGAATTTTGTTGGTCCTAGAGGTGCCACTAGACTCAGACTTGGTTCTCACACCTGTTTGTGAACTCTTGTACTTGTATACTAATTTGCTGCCATTCACAGATCTTACCAACTGCTTTAATCCAATCTCAGCTATACTTATCACTCATACGCATCTTGACTCTAACTAGCCCTTCCTGGCAACTAACCCCCTCCCACCTATATGTAAGGCTAGAGGAAAACTGGTTCAATGTATCCGATGAAGAGTGCATGTACATGAAAGCTTATACCCAGAATTAAACTTGTTGGTCTTTAAGGTGCCACTGGTCTCAAACATTGTTCTAAACACATAGGTGTAAGAAAAAACAGGAACTTACAACAAATAATGTCTTTGAATTTAGTTTAGCAACTGTTTACTGCTTGATACAACTTTGTGGTGAGCAAAGTTCAACTTTTCTGGTCCACCAAGTACCAGAGTCTTGCAATGTAGTCCACTTGCTTGAAGGAAAAAATTGGACATCACAGAAACCAGGCTTCAGCTTGAAAAATACAGCCCTATATAACAATACAATTCCAGTAACAATACCAGTCATACCAAATTTACCACCCCTTCCCAATGAACATTTCATATATATAAATTTCAATTACCTTATGCAAGGTGATAAGTGTCTAGAACTGTATCCAGCTCCCCAGCAAACAAACTCTTCCTGTGCTGCTAGCCTTCACTCACTGACTCTGTATGTGCTGGACTAAATTGATTAGTTCATAGGGTTTATATTGGTGCCCAACAGACATTTTTTAAATTATTTTTCTCCCACCAGCCACAGAAGCAGTGGGGCCAAGATCCCCAATCCCTGGTGGGGAAATGGCAAGCCTGCCTTAAGCTTGCTTGAAGACAAGGAAAGCAATATCACACATATTCCACAAGAGTGCTATTAAAGCAGAGAGGCAGGTCACTGCAGGATTAGGATACTACTTGGAATAAGCAGTAAGTCCCAAAAAATTAAGGCACGGTCCATCACAGGCACAACATCTCGATCATCATTTTGAGAACTGGTCTTCGTAGAAAAGAATTTTCCAGCATTTCATATCAACATGGTACAGAAGTATAGTCCCCTTAATACAGAGAATTTCAGGATCCAGTATATCTGTGTTGCTAGCCATGAAGACACAGTGCATAGCACACAAGTTTGCATGCGTAGGTTATGATATATTGTTATGTTCTGCACTGCCAAATATGGTGAGTTACATCCCACATACATTTTCACATGTCAACAACAGATCCAAACATGGAGATGTATTGTTTCAGTGACCCTAGGTGAATGTTGGGCCATTGGAAGAACAATGCTGCAGTCCAAAGCACCATGGGGAAATGAAGCAGTCAGATGTAGGAGCATACAGATGCAGGCTTCCCTTTGACATGTTCACGTTTCTTCCTTCTGTGGCTGGATGGTGAGAGAAATCTTCTGGGATTCTTTGCACGGTGGCAGAAGCTGCATAATATGCCTCCTCCACTGATCAGGAATGCTGAGGTTGTCCAGCCTAAGTAGAGGGCTTCTCCCAACTCATATTTCTGGAAATTCTGGAATGCCGGATTGTAAAAGTCCTGGATGATGGTATTAGCAACCCAGGAAACAGGAATCAGCACAATAATCCCAGTCAAAAGAAAAATTACTCCAGCAGCCAATAACATCTTGTTCTTGATTTGCTCATTATTGCCAAGACATTTGAAGCACTTCATGCCAGGAATGGCAATCAGAAAGGCAGTAACTGATAATGCACATGCTGTGCACATGAGTCCTCTGGATACAAGTAAAGAAGTTTCAAGAGCCAGTGTTGACTTATGGTTTACGCACACACGGACACCACCCATACGACTGACACAGCTCATCCACAGGCCGTTCCAATGAATTTCAAAGACTAGAATGCCTCCAGTTAATGTTTTCCACTGGGGCATCAGAGTGACAGCAAAACTTCCAAACACCCCAATGATTCCAAGCACTAGCCCCAGAATTTCCAAAGCACAGCAAGCCATGTTAGTTTTCACAAAAGAAATATCCAGGTATACTTTCCTAAAGAAGGTCTTGCATTCAAAAGAGAAGGATGAGAAGCCTTCCCATTAGAGCTTCCTCATGTGTCCATTTTCATCTGCACAGATGAACAAGATGAGCACAGATATAGAACAAGTAGGAAGAAATCCATGCCTATATAGCCTGAAGGAGCTTGTATTTATTTGCTGTATAATGAGTCAAGGCCTAACTAATGTGTAGCCAATCGCAAGCTAAGTAGGGGTGTGTCCAGTCATAAACTGCCTGATACCATTGCTTTCTTTCATAATAAGTGATGCAGATACACTATAATTAAATAATTAGGCTATAATTCCAAATAAGTGTGTTGATCAGTCTACTGAAATAATAATTGCATCAACTTTAAAAGACTGTGTATTAATCAGACTGGAGTCTTTTTCTTGTAAAACAAAAGTCATGTAAATATGCTTAGTTGCAATAACTGATTGATGACAAATTCAAATATTTGTTACTGTTGCAAAGGACCAAAGAATATGAACTTTTTAAAATGACACATCCTATACCACTTGAAATACAACATAAAAGAACATAAGAGAAGCCAATGTTGGATCAGGCCAGTGGCCCATCCAGTCCAACACTCTGTCACACAGTGGCCAAAAACACCAGGTGCCCCCAGGAGGTCCAACAGTGGGGCCAGGACACTAGAAGCCCTCCCACTGTTGCCCCCCCTCAAGCACCAAGAATACAGAGCATCACTTGCCCCAGACTGAGAGTTCCTATCTAAACTTCATGGATAATAGCCACTGATAAACCTCTGCTCCATATGTTTATCTAATTCCCTCTTGAAGTTGTCCATGCTTGTAGCCGCCGCCACCTCCTATGGCAGTGAATTCCACATGTTAATCACTCTTTGGGTGAAAAAGTACTTCCTTTTATCTGTTCTAACCTGACTGCTCAGTGATTTCATGGAGTGTCCACGAGTTTAAGTTGTCTATCAGTCGTAGGACCTCCTCTCTTGTCACCTCAATCTGACTCAGATCTTTCAACACCACTCCTGAAATCAGTGGTTCTGGAGTGGGCAAGCACTTCTCATCTTCCACAGTGAAGACAGAGGCAAAAAATGCATTCAGCTTCTCAGCCATTTCCCTATCACCCTTCAGTACACCTTTTACCCCATGGTAGTCCAAGGGCCCCACTGCTTCCCTGGCTGGTTTCCTACTTCTAATGTATTCGAAGAAAGTTTTATTGCTGGTCTTACCTGCATCCTGGCAGGGGGCTCCAACCCAACTCCTGGGGTCTTCTGGCTTCTTCATGGTGTGCACTTCTGGCATGAAGTGCACACCATGATAATGTCACCCAGAAGTGACATCATTCCACTGGGCACATCTTTCAGGGGATGCTCTAGCATTTGGGTAAAAAAAACCTCTATGGTCATCATAGAGTTTTTACCCAAGTTCTAGATCGTCCCCCACACAACGTGCCCAGCATGATGACGTCACCTCCAGGTGACATCACTGCTCCAGGCACATTGGGTGCAATGGAGCTCTTCAGGAGCAGGGCTGTCTTGCAGCAGATTGGGGCCCCTGAAGGCAAGAAAAAACCTGCCCCCATCGAGGAGATGGCAACTCTAAATATAAGCTATGAAATAGCTTTGATTAAGATCAACCAAAATAACACAAAACAACTCGTAAGCTTTCAAGTTCTACAGAACCTGAGCAGATTTTTTACATACTTCAAATTAGGAAGGTGCCTTAGGGCTTGATCATAACAACTAAAAATCTTACAAACTATTTTATTTTGGGTGGTCTGAATAATTCATGGTTTTTGCTTTTAGGATTTTGCTTTAGATATTCAAACCTGTCTGGCGTTCTGTATGGGATAGGAATGGGCATGGACCAGGAAAATGCAGTTTGTTCTGGTTCGTGGTGTGCTCAGTTTGTGAGCCACAAACCCTCATTAACTTTTTAGCACCAATTTGTGAGATTCAGTTTGTGAGATCTGTGACATGACAGAATATCCCCCAAGCACGCTAGAAACACCAAATTCACAGGGGATCTCTAGCCGACTCTCCTCTACCTGCCTGCCAAATTTGGTGAAAATTGGGTTTACAAGGTCCAAATTATGGCCCCCAAAGAAGTTGTCCCTAGGAAAGTATTTCTGGGGAAATGACAGATGCAGGTTCAGGAGTGTATAGAACAGATCCTGTGCAAACTAGAAACATCAGACTCACAGGGGACCTCCCACTGATGCCCCTCTATCAGCCCAAATAGAATTATACAACAGATAGGAAAGGCACCACCAAATATTAGAGGCTTAGGTTTGACAGCCCCAAGTCCAGGAGAGGGTTCCCCTGATTCTGGGAGCTTCAGTCCACCCCTGGCCAGCTGGCTGGTGGGAAAGCCCCAAGCCCCACCCCCAAGAGTGATCACCTACTGGGCCAGCCTTCTCCCTCCCCTCCTGCCTGATTTAAAGAGCCTCAGCTTATTGGTAGGGACCACATGGCCCGCCAACCATCTGGAGGACCTTTTAAATCTAACAGTAGGGAGGGAGAGAGGTGGTTGTGGGCTGCATGATCAGCTTGCAAAAAGATCCTTTAAAGGGTCTTTTTACAAGCAGGGTGGGGGTCGCAGCATGCGGGGCTGATTTCCCCCAGCCCTGCATGGTGGCGCCCCCCAGCCCACTCATAAAAAGACCCTTTACAGGGTCTTTTTGCAAGCTGATTGTGCAGCCCACAACTGCCCCCTCCCTTCCTCCTGCTACATTTAAAGGGTCCTCCAGCTGATCAGTGGGCCATGTGTTCCCCTCAATCTGCTGAAACCCTTTAAATTGGGCAGAAAGGGAGGGGTGGCCCGGTGGGTGGTTGCTTTTGGGGGTGCAGTTTGGGATGAAGCTTGGGGCATCCCCATCCACCTCCAAAACACCCCCCAAATCCCCCTGCCAGACCGGTGAGGGGACCTAGAAACCCTATAGGCTACCAGTGTAGTTAACAAGCAAAGTCAGGGAAGCCACAAAAGGCAAGGAGGTTTTCTTTAAAAAGAGAAATATTGCAAACAGTGAGGCAGTTTAAAAGAAGAGTATACTTAAAATGACCTGATCTGGATAGTCCAGCCTAGCCTGATCTTGTTAGGAAGTTAAGCAAGGTTGGCCCTGGTTAGTATTTGGATAGAAGACCACCAAGAAATATCAGGGGCGCAGTGCAGAGGCACGCAATGACAAACCATCTCTGTTAGTCTCTTGCCTTGGAAACCCTATGGGATATCCATAAGTCAACTGCAACTTGACAGCAAAAAAGGGGGGAAACTTTGGTTTGGATTCAGCACAAGACTTCCACTTGTACTAGAGCTGTTGTACAGGTGGAAATGCAAGAAAAAGATCACAGCAGCCACTTGCTCCAAGTCAAACTTATTCTATCCTCACTTGCATTTCCATTGTGCCTAGCAGTTTGGTGTAGTGGTTAAGTGCACAGACTCTAATCTGGAAGAACCGGGTTTGATTCCCCACGCCTCCACTTGCAGCTGCTGGATGACCTTGGGCAAGCCATAGTTCTGTCAGAGCTGTCCTTGGAAGAATAGTTCTTTAAAGAGCTCTAACAGCCCCATCTACCTCACAGGGTGTCTGTTGTGGGGAGGGGAAGGGAAAGGAGTTTTTAAGCTGCTCTGAGAATCTGGGTGAAGGGCATGGTATAAATCCAATCTCTTCTTCTTCATTTGAATATGCTAAGCCCCTGATAGGTGGATCTTTTGGAGCCTGGGTGCTATTGTTCTTTTACCTCAAGCTTGTACCTTTTCCAGGCCATACGGTCAGACCGCATGGCTGGTGCCATTACATGTTTGGTCACATCAAAGAATCATACAAGTGTACACATAGAGAATCGCAGCCTGATTGTCTGTGGAATTGCGTCCAGGACATAACAGCCGGTTAGTTTTCCACTTAGGAAATGGGAAGCATGCTCTCAAGAAGCAGCAGAAGAAATCAGTCCCTTACATCATCTGAGCATGGATGGTTGAAGGGAAAATGCTCCCTGCTTAGTTTCCAAGACATCTCCAAGCCAAAGAAGGAAGCTATGCAATCATTTCCCTTTAACCAAGCCTCACAGTGTTAGACTGTCTAAGTGATTAAATGACTACAGAATACACATGATAAGTAATCCCCTCCCTTTTTGGGGGATAGCTCAAGGGAGTGCACCAGAACAACTGAAGTTGCTTACGTATCTCCGTCAGCTGTATCTCAAAATATGTAACTACATTTCTGAGGAATAGCATTAGACAACACTGACTACAAAGTAGATTGTATTTCTTTTTCTGTTCAAGGTGTAACCAGGCTCAAGTGATGGGATAATTACTGGTATTGAGCCCTGAGGGACAGGAAGCAACACATGACAAAGAGTAAGGCAATGGATGGAGAATTCACGTATGTTGTACACTACAATCACAGAGTTCCAAGGAGTTTGGGCTTGGTTTCCACTTCATTTCTTGTTAGGCAGGAGAGGCAGGTCCTATAACTGGGCAGCAGACCAATACATTTTCAGCTAGAAACCTGCAGGGATACCACACATGGGCCACTGTTTGCTTTGCTATTTGGCACTGGGGCTCCACCAGGCTGTTCAGTGAGATGGGTAATTGGACAAGAGTTCTCCTTGGTGTTGGGACTCCACTGGGCTATTCAATGAGACAGGTATTTGGACAGGTATTCTCCCTGTTAATTGGAGTATCTCTGTTTCAGTCCCCACATATGGCATCTTCCTGTTTGAGTTGACATTTCTGGAACACATTCTTAGGCTCAGTTCATATATGCAATGCATGAAATGCTAGTTTGAAGGACTTGCACACGAGACAAGTGAGTTGGAAGGAGAACAACCCAAGTCTGCCCCTGGCAGTGGGCAGTTTATTTTTAAACATACACAGACTTACACACCACGCCCTTAGGTTGCTGCGTCAGCGTTCAGTAGACAGGTCAATCATGGAATCAACATGAGGAGGAGGAGATAAGGAGGAGATGGGACAACTGTCTCAGGAGCCTGTTTGCAGAAGGGCTTATTAGCCAGCCAGCTTCAGGAGGACAATGCTCATTGTGTAGAAGGGAGGGGGGAGAAGCATGGACTTTGACCCGGCTAGCATTCCAGTCTCAGATCTTCCCTACATCCCACTCTTTTTTGTTTTTTAATGCAAGGGGGGGTGTCCAGCCCAGGTCTCTGTATCAGATCTCTCATTCGATGTGTCGTCAAAGAGATCTGGCAAGAACCGGGTCTGTGGGCATAGAGTAGGCAGGCCAGGTCTCTGTACCAGATCTCTCATTCGATGTGTCGTCAAAGAGATCTGGCCAGAACCTGGTCTGTGGGCATAGGGTAGGCAGGCCAGGTCTCTGTATCAGATCTCTCATTCGATGTGTCGTCAAAGAGATCTGACCAGAACCAGGTCTGTTGGCATCCGAAAGTTATCATGGGGTAGGCTGAGTTCTTTGGGGTAGCTAACCGGCAAAGTTGACACAGGCTAGAGAGACATTGTAAACCACAGCAAAATACAATTCCCAATACAGCAATCAACACACAATATTGAATAATCTGGCCTAACCACCCAGTGGGGATCCAGCTCCAGAGAGCTGCCCACCAGGCAGGCAGGATATCTTGTTTGATGGACTCTGCCAGGGCATGCAGATTCTGGATTTGACGATGGACCGCCTTGGAGTTGTCAGTGAGATTGAAGCAACACATACCGTCCAGTTCCTCACAACCATGATGGTGTAACAAGAGCAAATAGTCAATTGCTGCGCGGTTCTGCAACGTGGCTTAGAGAAGGAGTTTTGTTGGCAGCTGGCTTGCAGCTCCCCCCAGGGGGAGGGAGAGCAAGCAAAGGCAAAACAGAATGGTGAGAGTAGAATTAACAGTTATAACCACACAAATTGCAGCAAAAAGATTCTCTGGGGTCTGTTCCTTTCCCTGCTCCGTCAGGAGGAGCTGTGCTCTGTTTGTGGTCTGCTTGACAGCTCCCCAGGTTATTGGAGGTGCCCTCTGCCAGGGCTGCCGGAATGGGCGCTGTGCTTCTGACAGTCTGACATTCATCACCTCGGGCAGGGGGTTGGAACTGTTGATGCTGCGCCATGCCATGACTGGGGCGAACACACTTTGCAGGAACCCACAGTGGACCTGTTGGAGACAAAACAGAATACCCTCTTCCCCAGGTTAGCAAAGGGACCAGACCCAGCCAAAGGATGGGGCAAAGGTGGACCAGACCGAAAATGTCGGTCAAAAGCAGTATTTGGGGCATGATCAGCTCCAGAGGTAACATTGAGCTGATTAACACTAAATAAAACTCAGGCCACGGCCTGTTGGTAAGGAGGGGAAAGTTCCCCTGCTTTTATTTGTTTAGATCAGGCTACAGGGTACAGATTGCATCAGAGTAAAGTGAGGAGGGGGGGATGATAAGCAGTTTCCCCCACAAAGTCACCCAGAGCAATTTGCCATTTCACCCCTCAGAGGGGTTACATGGATAACGCCAGAATAGGTGTCAAAAGAAACATGCAGAAACAATGTGCTGTGCTTCAGAGAGAGAAAAAGTTTAAAATTGGCTGTCAGAGCACAAACATTCTGAGGACAAACCAGGTGATTTTCAGTGGAATCATAGAAAAGCAAATGTACAGCAGCATCAGCACAGGAATTGCCCTCAGTGAGAGACTGAGAAAGGGAACTGTGACTTCTAAAGTGGGCAACAAAAAACTTCTGAGTGCGGCTAGCTAACAGCTTTTGCAAAGTGAGAAACAAGCTAAGCAGATTAGAGTCTATGCGCGAAGCCAGGTGAGCTCCTAGAAGAGAAGTAAGCAGCTTCACTACATACAGTGAATGAGAAATGAGATTAGGAGGAGATATGACAGAAGAAGTTTCAAAATTTTGCTTAGAAAAAAGAAAAACAATTTTTACTAAATCTTGTCCAGCACGTTTTAAGACGCGCTGCCTGCCCTGTGAACAGAGCAGAGATACCAAGGTTAGGGGCTTGGAAAAGTGAGCTGGGGAACCAAGGGATGAGCCAGACGAAAGGATTTGAGGGCTGTGTCAACAAAATACTGACAAAAGAGAAGGTGAATTTAGCATGCCTTGAGGAAGGACAGTCCACTGAAAGCGTCATTTAACACTGGGACTGTGAATGCAAAGCACTGCTGGTCTGGTGGATGCAGGGGAATGGTAAAGAAGCAATCTTTCAAATCAATAATAAACAGTTGGAAATCAGCTGGAATTAAATTTGGGTTGGGCGTGCCACATTGCAGGGAGCCCATGGGCTGAATGCAGGCGTTCACTGCTCTCAGATCATGCAGAAGTCGCCATTTACCACTTTTCTTTTTTAAGACAAACACAGGGGTGTTCCAAGGACTAGAGGAAATCTCAATATGGCCTGCAGCTAACTGCTCATTCACTAAACTTTCCAGAGCAGTGAGCTTATCCTGTGGCAGTGGCCACTGATCCACCCATACTGGGGTGTCTGTGAGCCAGTGCAAGGGCAGGGCAGTGGAGTTAGCCATCAAAAGTTAAAGTGGCTCCAAGCCGGGAAAGTAAGTCTCTGCCCCAAAGATTTACATGGACTGGCAACACAAAAGGGCGCAGTTGAACACGAGTCTCAGAATTTTGAAGACAAAAGGTGATAAACGCTGCGCTTTGGCGAGCTGCCTGGCATCCTCCCACCCCCCACACACTGGGGCACGTTTCCAGAGGCCACTCAGGGGGCCACTGATCCTCACCAATGACCGTAACGTCGGCACCGGTGTCCAAGATTCCCTTAAAGGGACGTCCTTGGAGCAAAAAGGTTTGCTGAGGTCTCTTCTCAGTGACAGTGGCGGTTAGGCCGAGAAGTGCTTCCTCAGGGCCAGGCGATCCCCCTCCACCTGTGGACGAAACACAGGGGAGGAAGATCAACTGGGCTGGGACACTGCCGGGTGGAAGGGTTTGGGGCATATTGGCCCACAACTGAATGAAAATTTGCCCTGTGTGATTAGAATCGATGAGCCCAGGCACAATAAAAAGTCCTTGCTTCGCTGCTGAGGAGCGGGGCAAGACAAGACCCACAGTGTTTAATGGTGGTGGTCCTGCTACTTGGGAAGCAACAACTAAAACTTCATTGGGGTATTTGAACTGAACCTCCTCCTTTACAATGAGATCAATCCCTGGAGTCTCATTGGGGAGTCTTGGGCTTAAGCGAAGTTCAGTTCCTGGAAAGTCTCTGTTTGAGCCGGGGCCAGAGACGGGCCCGATTGGTAGTTTCCCGAACGACTGTCTCTGGCCCAGTGAAAGCCTTTTCCGCATTTTGGACACTTAGTTTACGTGTCAACCAAGAACATACAAGGCTTGCACCCTAATCAAAAACTGGGCTGGAGATATGTGGGGCCTTTCAAAGTGCTGCGTAAAATATCAAACGTGTCTTTTGAACTCGAACTGCCCAAGGCATTAAAAGCTGTGCATCCTGTGTTTCATTTCAGCCTCCTGAAGAGGGATCCTGGGCCAAATGCGTGGAGACCAGTTCGCCCTCGTCCTCCTCCTCTGATGGAAGGGGGGGAGCCTCATTATGAAATTGCTCACATCTTGGACTCTAAGTTTAAATGGGGTCGCCTGTACTATTTTGTTCAGTGGGTGGATTTTGGGCCGGAACATAATGAGTGGGTGGCTGCTGAAAATGTACATGCTCCTAAAATGTTCCGTGACTTTCATGCTTTGTATCCATTGAAATCTGGGGGGGGGGGCTCTTGAAGCTGGCAGGATGTCAGAATCTGACATTTCCCGGGCGGGAGGTGGTTTCCCTTTCCCAGTCTACATCACTCGCTTCCCTGCAGAACTCATTACGGCTGCTTGAACTGTTATCTGTTGTGATGATGCATTTGACCTTGGCTTATTATTCCAACGGCTACTCGGCAGCTAGGTGCTTCTATGGTAGCGGCTTGGGAAACGCTGGGGAGGTTTCAGTGTGGTGTGGGAAGGAATGCCAGAGGAGCAACCGCGCATTTGGGCGTGCTTTCCCTGGGAAGGTTAACGGATGTGTATGTAGCACCATTTTTACCTAACCTGATTGGTGCCCCACCTCCCTCTTTCCTTTTGAATTATGTATAACTTACCCACAGCCCTATGTTTTGTATCACTAACACAAGAAGTGCTGACTACTATGGACCATTAAGAATAAAAAGGACTTTTGATTCCAGAAGGCCTGGCTTCTTGGCTCTATATGGCCTCCATCACAAGTTGTGCTCATTACAGAGTTGGGACAATTCATCTGTATGCCATTCTGAAAGTCTTTTGGACACTCAGAGCTATTTTCGTCAATGCAAAGCCTTTCCAGCTCTTATGCAGTAGTAAGCTGCAGGACTATACTGGATAAGAACCAAACTGAACTGAATGCTACATCTCAGATCCATTGCTTTAAAGCTGCTCATGGGATCAGGCCAGCCCTGCACAAAATGAAATACTTTGGTGTACTTTGCCAAGATGAAATGAATGCTCAGCTGCCAGATACTTTGAACTGCCTTTTTGTTTAATACCTAAGACATCATGTTTTTTAGAGTATGGGAGCTATGTGACATGTGTACATTTTTTACATCAAGTTAGTTTAGCAGATTTTGCCACATTTCAGGCTATATGTGGGGAAGCCCAGTTCCTCCAGAAGAAGAGGAAAGTCTGGTTGCACAGACAGAGTGCCCAGATTGGATACTGCAGTGCCAATGACATTACTGGAACAAAATACCATATTTCTCTGAATCCCCAGGTTCTTTTGAAGCATTTAAAAAGCTTTTAGAAAGGTGAAGGATAAAAGCATACACACATATGCTTATTTGTATATTCCAAACTATTTTCTTGATTATTTTTTTTAAATAGTATTTATTGTACAGCCCTTGTCCTTCCTATACCTGCCCAGCTTTGGCGCCGACATCTGGAATTTTGCAAGTGAAAGCAAATTTCATATGGTTTTCGACCTACCACAGTATAGCTGGGGCTTTAAGGCCCACTGTAAGGGAGAAATCACTCTGAAGATGTTACTTCTGTGCACAGCTTAAGTTAAAGTTGTATAATCAGGATACTATACATGTTGGAGCTCATGTGTTTGCTTGAATGTCCGCTAATAAGTGACATAAGCCTATTGCTATTGGAAATAGTGAATGAATTAAATTTTATGTTTGTCAAAATACAGAATATGTTTCTGGAAAAGACCACAAAACATGGTAGGAGGAGGTGAATTCAGGATAAGCCTTGCAGAACAGAAACAACAGCTAATCCCCTGACCAGTGTCAGTAAGGGGAATGGAAAGACCTGTATAGGAAACTATCTCTTGGGGTAAGTATGCTTGAAAAACTCTAGTTATATTATGTGTGGCTGGCCTGGTTATATATTTTGTTAACATTTCCACACAAAAAAAGTCTAAAAATAGGATTACCACTATCCCAACCAAAATCTCTTACGTTCCTCCATAAAACCCTTCCAAAGCAATAGAGCCTCAGAGTGTGCACAAATATACTCACCCATACTGTGTGAGAAAAATGCATAGGCACATAAAAAAACAATCACTAACGGTCACTCATTATCCTAGTAAGTTGCTAAACTGCATAGAAATTAGCATTCAGTCCAGCAAGACTGCTTTCTCTCACCCTGGAAGTCATTCCCAAATAGATTTGGGGTGTCAGCCTCAGACAGACCCATCTTAAGACACTGATGCTGGGAGGTCTGATGCTAAAATATCTGTGGATATGCTGATAGATCCAGGTAGGTAGTCATGTTGGTCTGAAGCAGCAGAACAAAGTTTGAGTCCAGTGGCACCTCTAAGACCAACAAAGTTTTATTCTGGGTATAAGCTTTCATGTGGTATCTGAAGAAGTGTGCTTGCACACAAAAGCTTATGCCTTGAATAAAACTTTGTTGGTCTTAGAGGTGCCAGTGGATTCAGACTTTGGTCTACGGATGCACTGGAATATCTTCAGGATACACTGGTATATTGTCATAATATTCCAGCATAGTGCTTAGGATGGGGCAATTACTGTCTTAAGGCATGAGTTTTGCCTGGACGAACCCTCTAAGACACCAAGAAGGCCACACATGTTTTAAATATTTTTATTAAAAAGTGTTAAAATTATTTGATCACAATATTAGAATTATTTGATCACAGTGTATTATGAAAACAAAATGCCCCAGGACAATAATGGCAGAATACAGTTAGCTTGGGCATCAAGAATCAACATTCGATTTTATCACTGCTAAACCTTATATATGTATGTATGTATTTAGAACATTTCTATGCTTCCTCTCCACAGAACCTGCTTGAAGCAGTTAGCATTTAGCTAAAGAGTTAATACTTTTGGATAAAAAATTAGGAAGTATTTTTCAGGAAATATTCTATATATTTGAAGGATACTTTGAAAGATACAATGAAATAAAAACCTTTCTCAACCAACACCCTTCTGTACACCGGTAAACAATACTTTGATTAAAATTATGGTATAGATAATATATTCAGGATTCAGATTAGATTTTTTTCCATTCTTTTCCCTTTATCCTCCTCCCCTAAAAAAATTTCAACACTCCATTATATATATTAAAGCAGTATTTTAGAATATGATGGATTTCAGTGATGTTTGATTTTTAGCTAAAACCTCTTCCTCCCATTCAAAGCTTTTTTTCAAATCATTATGATGAAAATATGTATTTATCTTATTAGATACAACTTTTAAAACATTCAAAATGCTAAACAAGAACCAGCTGCGCAGAAACATACAAAGTCTTCGTTTTGTATTATAAAGCTTATCTTAGACGTTATAGGTAACTCCATAGACTTCATTCTAGAAGTACCTTCTAACCTTGTTAGATTCCAAGTTTGAGATTCAAGCATCCTGTCCTTAGAGAACTCAGTAGATGAAGAGACAGTTAAACATACTGACTTTTAGAATATGCACTGGCAGGTCTTCTTTGCACATGGTGGCTGTGGTAAGCTGTCTGTTGCGAAGGAACCAAGTACCGGTATGTTGCACTTTTTTCATTACAATGACAGAAGCAACAAAGAACAGCTCCTCCAGCTATGAGGCAAGAGGCAGACGTCCAGCCAATGTAAAGAGCCTCCCCAAGCTCTCGCTTCTGAGCCACTGTGACAACTGGATTGTAGAAGTCTCGGATGATGTTATGAGCAACCCAGCTCACTGGGATGAACACAATAATGCCTGCAACAATGAAAACAATGCCACCTGCTAGCAAACTGTAGCCCTTTATTTGGCCATCATTTCCTGTACACTGAGTACACTTCATGCCAAGAACAGCTACTGTGAATGCAATGAAGGCCAGGGCTGAAGCTGCACACATCAGGCCTCTGGAAGCCTGAAGGTCAGGGGACAGTGCCAAGAGAGAGTCGTAGACTTTGCATTACATCCTGATGTCAGCCTGCCTTATGCAGTTCATCCAGAGACCTTCCCAGATGGTTTCAAAAACCACAATGTTGTTTTCAATGAAAGCAGTCACTCGCCACTGAGGCATGCCAGTAATGGCAAAAGTCCCAACCACACCAATGCCTCCAAGGACCAGTCCCATGATCTGCAGAACAGCAGTGGTCATGTCTTTGTTCCAGGGAATCAGTCCAAGATGGAGCTCCAGAAATGTGCTCTGCAAGTGCAAGAAGTTTCTTTATTTCTTTTTCTTTTGCAGACTGAACTTAGCTGCTAAAGACAGCCTTTCCTTAAAAGCTCCTGTTGGTATGGTTGCTTGCAAAGGACTCCAGCCTGTTTAAATCTAGTACACTGGCTAGCTTTGGGTTGTGCTCTTATTGTTTTAAACTTTCCACGGCTTCCATTGGAAAGAATAATGTTGCATATCAGGTACAGCAGCTTTCAAAGCCAATAAACGGTTAAATAGACCTGGGAATACAATAACAATACCAAAAAGGACAGACAAAAGCTGTTTGAACATAAATATACTCACTGAGGGAAATTACACGTACTTAAATTTTATTCTCTTTAAAGTGAAACAGATACTATATAAATATTGTTATCAGAAATAGGATGGCTTTAATGTGGAGGGCAACACATAATCACTACATAAACATTGTTTCCCTTCAAATAATTTTCACAAGAACCAAAGAGAAAGTTGACAAAAACCAGCAAGTGCCAGTAAGAAAGTATAGCTATGCTGTCTGTCCTAGACTTAGATGTTCTTACTTTGATTAAAAACTAGATTTTAAAAAAATGCTATTGGATTTTAAGATACATATAATAGTTTTATAATGTTCTGGGTTTGTTTGTTTTTTTACTGAGAAGCCATCTTGGTGGCCCTGATTAGGCAGAAAGGCATGATATAACCTGTAAATAAATATAAACAGACAAATAAATAAATCACCTTAAAGCCAATATTTTGTGTATACACAAGTAGCCTCATAAAGTTTTCAAAATCTGTAAACAATGTCTGAACAGGCTGACTCAGTCCTATGGAGCTACTCAGCTATGTGAAACTCCTGAAAGCCATTTTGACTGAGGTAATATGAAGCAGAAGGTCCATTGATTATGTGCTATGAGACTGACAAAATCTCATGGTGATTTGGTATTGAAATAAAACCCCAGAAACATATTAAAATAACTTTAAAAGTATAATTTACAGTGCTGATTTCTCATAGAATTGTAGAATCACAGAGCTGGAAGGGGCCATACAGGCCATCTAGTCCAACTCCTGCTCAGTGCAGGATCAGCCTAGAGCATCCCTGACAAGTGTTTGTCCAGCCGCTGCTTAAAGATGGCCAGTGAGGGGGAGCTCACCACCTTCCTAGGCAGCTGATTCCACTGTTGCACGACTTTTATTGTAAAAAAGTTTTCCCTCATATCCAGCTGGGACCTTCCCGCCCTTAATTTAAATCCATTATTGGGAGTCCTATCCTCTGCTGTCAACAGGAACAGCTCCCTGCCCTCTTCTAAGTGAGAGCCCTTCAAATACTTCAAGAGAGCAATCGTGTCCCCCCTCAGCTTCCTCTTCTCCAGACTAAACGTTCCCAAGTCCCTCAGCCTTTCTTCATAGGGTTTGGTCTCCAGGCCCTAAATTATCCTTGTTGCTCTCCTCTGCATCTGCTCCGTTTTGTCCATATCCTTTTTGAAGTGAGGCCTCCAGAACTGCACACAATGCTTCAGGTGCATCCTGACCAATACAGTGTACAGCAATTCACTGAGACAAAGCTCTGCTCCTGCTCCCTGTTGTGAAGTGCTTCCTGACTTGCTATCTCAGAGTTGGTTAGGTTAAAAGTTGACATCTGGTCCCTGAAACAACCAGGGGTAGACTGGGACATTAAAGGAGTGATGTAGCAAGATAAGCAAAATGGCTTCAGTGGTATTCAGCCTGGACCTGGGCCATGTTGATGCTGACAACTGGTGTAGGTTTATCTGTAGGCTATCCTACATTCACAGTCAACATTGTCACAATCCAGGTCCAAGCCAAGCAGCCCCATAATGGCCACTTGGCTTAGCTTGTTCCCAGACACCAGTGGCCCTCCAGGACAGCACCCACCAGGAACTTTCCCAGTAGATTAAAGGGCCGCTCCACCCTAGGAACAACCAAATGGGTGCGTATGATCACGCCCTCAGAATCGGTCTAACAACAGATAACATCCAGTTTAGAAAGGTATTGCAAAAGAAGCCTCAGTTTTGACCTCAAAACTGATAACAATTATCAGTACCTCATAACTCCTCCTTGAATAACATTTTCCCCATTTAGCCTTTCTGAAATCTCTCATATGTAAGATGAAAATGTGTAAGTAAAGAATGCCTTCTGCAGACACATTCTTATTTGGGATTTATAAAGGACATTTAAGAGCTTTCTAAAATCAATAGTGCAGCAAAGCTATTTCTGTTCAGTTAATTACCTCTTTGTGATGTATAAAATTAAATCCTCTGCAAAAACCATTCCTGATACTTTTATTACATTTTGTTTACTTATATTAATTAAAGGGTGTATTTCTTCTTTTAAGGACTTAAAAGCATCACCTTCCAGGACCCAAAAAAACCATTCCTTACTCCAACCAATTATATGTTCTATGTAGAAGCACTGCAGAAGAAATCATAAAACCAGTTATCAAAAATAGGCTCAGTGAATATTTTGGTGCTGGTCCAAAAACCTGCATCTATGGCACATGCATATCCAAGGAATATGGAATGTAGAAGCCCCCTGCAATCCCAACATACTCTCCAGTGCACAACAAATGTGGGAGACTCTGGGCCAAACTAGATATGCTCATTTTTTAAACTGTTTGCAGCTGCAGGAAATGTCCATTAAGAAGAAGCTTAGAATGTTGCTGTGGTGGGAGGAATGGCCCACAGAATGTTTTCCCACTCTGGAATGGCCCTGCTTTTACTGAGCAGGAAAACAACTGGTCAGGGAGGCTGGAGCCCTTCCTCCCTTTGCAACAGCATTCCAAGACCACTGTTGTGCGACTGCAGGGAAACCCAATTGGGTCCAGGGAGCACATCTTATAAAAGAGCACATCTTATAAAAGAGTGCTTCTGATTTGGCCCTCTTGCCTCTATACCAAGCCCTGTGAGGAAAGGCTGAGAGACTTGGGAATGTTTAGTCTGGAGAAGAGGAAGCTGAGGGGGGACAAGATTGCTCTCTTGAGGTATTTGAAGCGCTGTCACTTTTAGAGGAGGGCAGATAGCTGTTCCTGTTGGCAGAAGAGGCTAGGACTCACAATAATGAGTTTAAATTAAGGGCGTGAACAATGCTCCCTCTAAGCTGTGGATTCTTGTGAGCAACAATTCCACTTTGTGAGCTACTGGCTTTAAAGTTGTGAGCGAGCGATTTGGCTACTGCATAAATTAGTTTGCTCTAGAGCCATCCTTCCTGAGCTAAGACAAAAATGTGTGAGCCAGAGGCTAAAAAACTATGAGCTAGCTCACACTAACTCAGCTTAGAGGGAACACTGGCGTGAAGTTCCCAGCTGAATATCAGAAACAACTTTTTTACAGTAAGAGTCATGCAACAGTGGAATCAGCTGCCTAGGAAGGTGGTGAGGTCCCCCTCACTGGCCGTCTTTAAGCAGCGGCTGGACAAACACTTGTCATGAATGCTCTATGTTCATCCTGCATTGAGCAGGAGATGGACTAGATGGCCTGTATGGCCCCTTCCAAACCTGTGATTCTATGACAGATTTGCATTCTGCCGCGCCTCCGCGGCACAGCAGAATGGGGTGGGGGGAATTTCCCCTGCGGCGCGGTGTTCGCACGCCGCCGGGAGGAAGCTGACCGCAGCGTTCAGACTGCGGGCGGCTTCCTGGAGCGGCGTGCGGACGCCGTGCAGCTGCCCCTGCCCGCACGCGTTCACACCCGCTCCAGCGGGTGGAACACGCACGTGGGGCGCGCCGCACCCACCGAGCACCACTTTGAAGTGGTGCTCGGCTGGTGCGGAAGGAGCATGGCGCCGGACACGATGTGTCCGGGCCGCCTCCTGGGGGCAGATGCGGCCGTCTGAACGGCCGCTCTGCCTCCACTTCTGAAGTGGAGGCAGAGGCGGCCAAGATGGCCACTCTTCCTCAGCCTATGATTCTGTACCATTTTCTAGCAAAGCTGTAAGAGACTTCAGGGAGAAGCCATTCTCAGCATCAGCTTGTCAAGGCAGAAGGAGAAACAAGAAGTCTGAACCGAGTACAGGTAGCCTATAAACCCAACCTATCAATGTTAAAGTGATATCAAGGCTGCAGTACCACATTCTAATAGGAGCATTGGTAGGAGTGCCATTCTAGTAGGAGAATTGGTAGGAGTGCCATTCTAATAGGAGCATTGGTAAGAGTGGATTTAGTGAGATTTTCCTTGGGTCAGTCACAGTTCTCTCAGAGCTCTTTCAGTCCACCTACCTCACAGGGTTTCTTTTGTAGGGAGAGAAAGAGAAGGAGATTGTAAGCCGCTCTGAGACTTTGAGTGAAGGGCAGGGTATAAATCCAACTCTTCTTAGGGTTGCCAGGTTAGGGGCTGGGAACCTTAACAACATCCCTGTTTGTGGGTAGGGTTCTCCCACCACCCAGCTGGCTGGTGGTGAATCAAAGCCCCCAAAAATGGAAGAACCCCCACTGGGACCTGGGGGCTGGGAACCTTAATTCTTCTTCTTCATCATCTTCCTCCTCCTCCTCCTATGTGGCAGTATGTTATGCTTCCTGATGGACTATATTAAGCTTCCTGATGGGTTATAGTTATACAACCATCTTTTCCCCAGAAAAATGGATCTCATAACAAAAATTAAATCATTTAGATCAGAAAAATATAATAAATATCATAAACAACAATCTGCAAAACATAATGAATACCATTGTTTACCAGACCCCGGCCCCACAAATCCTAATGAATTGCAATGAATCTCCCTACAAGGAGAAGTTAGCATTTGTGGCTTTTTATTATTACTAGCAGGTGGAATTTTTTCTCCCGTCCTTTTAATATTAGAGTCTCAAGACAGAGGAAGTTAATTGGCAATAGATTCAGGTCAGAAAAAGAAACAGGTCCTACCATAATACGATTTTGTTTTAATATGTACCATCACTTACCAGTTTTATTGACCAAAAAGAGGAATAACTGTATATATAAATGAATGAATGATTGCAATTTAGTCTTCAGTTGCCCCCATACCCTGAAATAATACCAGACAACAAGTATGAATTAAACTAGGGTTATTAATTACAAATGGAATTACTCAATTTATTAAACTCATCCCTATCCCCAGTGTACAGATTCCCTAAAAGGCTGCCCCACTAGGCTTGCCAGGATTTGGGAAAGTCCACCCAGGCTCCAAGCTCACTATGGCCTGAGCCATGCAACAAATGCTACCTACCTACTCACACACCATAGCACAGCATACACACCACACAAAGTAAAGGTCCAAGTAATAATGCCTAGTGCTAAAAGACTAACCTCTTATCAGTTTGGCGTAGTGGTTAAGTGAACTGGGTTTGATTCCCCACTACTCCACTTGCACCTGCACCTTGGGCAAGCCATAGTTCTGTCAGAGCTGTTCTTGGAAGAGCAGTTCCTGAAAGAGCTCTCTCAGCCCCACCTACCTCACAGGGTGTCTGTTGTGGGGAGGGAAAGGGAAAGGAGTTTGTAAGCCACTCGAAGGGCGGGATATAAATTTAATCTCCTCCTCCTCCTCTCCTTCTCCTTCTTCTTCTTCTTCCAGTTCCCTGGTAGTTTTTAACCAAGGGTGGCTAGTTTGTGTGCCTCCCTCACCATCATTTAATCCCTCAGGGTGCTAATCATTATCATCATCATTTCCTAACCCATGCAAATTCTGCCAGTCCCAGCTAGTGCCTAACCTAACCCTTTTCAGGATCAGGCCTAATTATGTACCCCAACCACAGCACAACGAAAGCATGTCAGGAAATATAGGAAACCTTTAAGTAGACTCCCTTTCCTGGCAAATTAGTGTCTGCATTTAAAACCGTGACTGTTACTGCTTCCTACTCCAATGACCACTGGCTTTCACTCCCTAGGGGGATGGATAGCAGAACCATCTCTGCTCTAACTGAGTATGAAACTTGCTTGTAAACAGTTTTATTGACGAGCACCAAGGAGTTTTTTTTTACTTTATTTATCCATTGTCCCCTGTGGTGTATTCAAAATGTAGCATATTGCTTTTTGAAGTTTCCCCCTTCTAAATATGATTTTGCAGCAGTGCAGCGACCAGTCAGCACCCCACACTGAGCACTCAGCCACTGGCACAGCAAGTTGGAGCATTAGCCTTCTCAGCAGCTTTCAAACTTCAGTTGACAAAATATTGATAAACATGCATTAGGGAGCAATCAGGAACTGACAACTTAATCCAGCCGAGGCAATGGTGTTTTTATGAGATTGAACTGCCATTCTGTT
The DNA here is from genome assembly GCA_029233225.1 of Lepidodactylus listeri. Lineage (NCBI taxonomy): Eukaryota > Metazoa > Chordata > Lepidosauria > Squamata > Gekkonidae > Lepidodactylus > Lepidodactylus listeri. Next base: position 105,798,152 of record JARCFY010000001.1, on the reverse strand, counting down.
TATTGTGATGGGATGGACAAAAAACACACAGCAAGTAGGAGCTCATTGAACCAAGTTCTGTTGGCAAACATGTGCTAATGCTTGAACTCACAGAGTTCATTAATAGGTAGGTTTCAAAGTGCAAACAAAAGTTTGGAAATTATCATTCAAAGTTATTGTTGCATATTAATCTTCCTGAATGAAATGCACACTGGGTCCCAAAATACTGGGCTGAGAAACCCTGTTACAGTTTACCTTTATATGCATTGGCTGCAGCAATTTTTTGTATGGCCTTGCAGTCTCAATACTATTAAGACCTCACATGTACTTTTGTACGAACAGATAGTTTTGTTTACTCATGTGTGTGAGAGAAAACCCTCCATTCCTGGGCAAGGTAGTTGAGAGAGTGGTAGTGGAACAGCTCCAGGTTTTTCTGGATGACACTTCCATCCTGGACCCATTCCAGTCCAGTTTCTGTCCCAGCTATGGATGACCTCCAGAGATGCCTGGATTGAGGTGGGCCAGTGCTACTGTTATTGTTTTATTTGACACCAGTGTTTGACACAGTCAATTACAATCTGATAGCCCATCACCTTGTCGACACAGAGATATGGGAGACAGCCTTGCAATGGCTGTTCTTCTTCCTCTATGGTCAGGAACAGAGAGTGGCACTTGGGGAGAGGGTGTCTCTGTGTTACCCTTTGGTATGTGGTATCCTGATGCTATTTAACATCTGTGTGCGCCCTCTGACCCAGTTAATCCAGGGGGTTGGGCTGGGTTGTCACCAGTATGCTGATGATACCCAGCTGTATTTATTGAGGGACTGCCAGCTGGACTCTACCCCAGATATTTTGGTTCTAGAGGCTGTGGCTGGTTGGTTATAGCAGAGCCTGCTGAAATTAAATCCATCAAAGATGGAGGTCCTGTATCTGAGCCATGGGGGGGTGAAATTGGAAATCCAACTTCCAACCCTTGGTGGGGCAGTTCTAGTGCCAGTGCCAAGGGTGAGGAGTTTGGGAGTGACTCTGGATCCCTCACTTTCAATGGAGACCCAGGTCACAAACACTGCCAGATCAGCCTTTTATCATCTTCAGCTGGTCAGGCAGCTGGTTCCTTCTCTTTCCTCCCGCGATTTAGCTACAGTGATCCATGCAGTGGTCACCTACTGGCTTACTGTAATTCATTCTATACAGAGCTACCTTTGAATCTGACCCAGAAACCTCAGTTGGTGCAAAACGCAGTGGCATGCCTCCTGTCCGGGATATCTTTGTGGGCACCCATATAGCCAGTGCTTCGCCAGCTGCATTGGTTGATAATTGAATACTGGATTAGGTTCAGGGTTTTGGTTTTAAGGTTTAAGGCGCTATACGGTCTGGGACTAACATATCTGCAGGACCATCTCTCCCAATATGTTCCTCAGAGAGCCTTACACTCGGCAGAACACTTACTGGTAATCCCCTGCCCAAGGGACATCCATCTAACCTTGACCAGAGCCACAGCCTTTTTGGTCTGGCCTGGTGGAACAAACTCCTAATTGAGATCAGGGCTCTAAGGGATTTATTGTAATTCTGCAGGGCCTGTAAAATGGAGCTGTTCCACCAGGCCTTTGGTTGAGGTGGTGGGTGTCTCACTATATCTGGCCTCCCCTGCACTAACCAGCCCCCCTCCTCAACTAGCCTACACTGTCTGTTATCCTAACGTATCATAGACAGGGGCTGGTCCAATTATTACCTTGATGGCCCTTCCTGATTTATACTGTTATATCCCTGAGGTCTAGTCCTTACCATCTTGCCATCATGTAGGTTTACTCGGGTTTTTTGGATTTTAACTTTAATTATAATAATTGTTTTTATGTGTTTGTTGGTGTATTGTACCCCGCCCTGAACCCATTTGTGGGGGCGGGTGGGATAAAAATCTTATAAATAAATAAATAAATAATGGCTATGTTTTTTGTTGTTTTTTTAGGTCTGGAGGTTGCTATCAGGTCACTTATAAAAACATTGGATCAAATCAAGTTTTTTCCCCTTTCTACTCCAACCAAGTAAAGTGCCGCATTTTGTTAGCCAGTCAATACTAACAAATTATACTCCTCTAGAATGCATTAGAACAATGTTAGCTGAGAGCTAAAATCTTTCCCTTTCTCATCATATTTTTGTGCATGAGTATGCATGAATGCTAGTATTGCTGGCAAAGAAGCAAAAGAGAGCTACTTGAAAACGGAATGTGCCCTTTAGCCCCAGTACAATTTTTATTCCCAGTTCAGAAACAGTTAATTCAAAGTGTTTCTAATGTCAGGGCTCCGTTGGGGCCGGAGCGAGGCGGAGCGCCGCTTTGCCAGTGAAGACGCTGGGGGGCGGGCACATTACAAAGCCCCGCCCCCAGCAGGGCCGCCGCTGGGTCGGACCCCCTCCCACCCACCCCCGCTCAATGTACCCGAGCCAGCGGCAGGCCGCCGGCCGGGGAAAAACCCCTCTCCCACTCCACACCCCCGCGCAAAGAGACTCCCTCTCTCCCACCCACCCACCCCGCTCAGTGTCCCCGAGCCGGCAGCAGGCCGCCAGCCGGGGAAAGAAAAAACCTCCAATCCACCCCCGCTCAATGTCCCCGAGCCAGCGGCAGGCCGCCGGCCGGGGAAAAAATCCTTTCCCACCCCCCGCGTAAAAAAACTCCTTCCCTCCCACCCAGCCACCCCACTCCATGTCCCCGCGCCGGCGGCAGGCCGCCGGCCGGGGAAAGGATCCTTTCCCACCCCCCCCACCCCCCACGCATAGAAACTCCCACCCACCCCACTCCATGTCCCCGCGCCGGCGGCAGGCCACTGGCCGGGGAAAGGATCCTTCCCCACCCCCCACCCCCCACCTCCCGCGCATAGAAACTCCCACCCACCCCACTCCCCACGTCCCGGCGCCGGCGGCAGGCCGCCAGCCGGGGAAAGGATCCTTTCCCACCCCCACCCCCTGCGCATCGAAACTCCCTCCCACCCACCCCACTCCCCATGTCCCCGCGCTGGCGGCAGGCCGCCGGCCGGGGAAAGGATCCTTTCCCACCCCCCACCCCCCGCACATAGAAACTCCCACCCACCCCACTCCCCATGTCCCCGCACCGGCAGCAGGCCGCCGGCCGGGGAAAGGATCCTTTCCCACCCCCCGCGCATAGAAACTCCCACCCACCCCACTCCCCATGTCCCCGCGCCGGCGGCAGGCCGCCAGCTGGGGAAAGGATCCTTTCCCACCCCCCACCCCCTGCGCATCGAAACTCCCTCCCACCCACCCCACTCCCCATGTCCCCGCGCCGGCGGCAGGCCGCCGACCGGGCAAAGGATCCTTTCCCACCCCCCACCCCCCGCGCATAGAAACTCCCACCCACCCCACTCCCCATGTCCCCGCACCAGCGGCAGGCTGCCGGCCGGGGAAAGGATCCTTTCCCACCCCCCGCGCATAGAAACTCCCTCCCACCCACCCCACTCCCCATGTCCCCGCGCCGGCGGCAGGCTGCTGGCCGGGGAAAGGATCCTTTCCCACCCCCACCCCCCGCGCATAGAAACTCCCACCCACCCCACTCCCCATGTCCCCGCGCCGGCGGCAGGCCGGCGGCCGGGGAAAGGATCCTTTCCCACCCCCCACCCCCCGCGCATAGAAACTCCCTCCCACCCACCCCACTGCCCATGTCCCCGTGCCGGCGGCAGGCCGCTGGCCGGGGAAAGGATCCTTTCCCACCCCCCACCCCCCGCGCATAGAAACTCCCACCCACCCACCCCACTCCATGTCCCCGCGCCGGCGGCAGGCCGCTGGCCGGGGAAAAAAATCCTTCTCCACCCCCCCCCCACGCAAAGAGACTCCCACCCCAACCCACTCAAATCCTTTCCCACCCCCCACGCAAAGAAACTCCCTCCCTCCCACTCACCCCACTCAATGTCTCTCTCTCTCTCCCCCACCTACCTACCTACCTACCTTCCTGTTCCTTCCCTCCTTCATTCCTTCCTTTTCTTCTCTCTCTCTGTCCCCCACCTACTCACCTACCTTCCTCTTCCTTCCTTCTTCTTTCTTTCTTTCTTCTCTCTCTCCCCCACCTACCTACCTACCTACCTTCCTGTTCCTTCCCTCCTTCATTCCTTCCTTTTCTTCTCTCTCTCTGTCCCCCACCTACTCACCTACCTTCCTCTTCCTTCCTTCCTTCCTTCCTTCCTTCCTTTCTTTCTTTCTTTCTTCTCTCTCTCCCCCACCTACCTACCTTCCTTCCTGTTCCTTTCGTTCCTTCCCCCCTCCCTCCCTTCCTTTCTTCCTTCTAACACACTTCCAGTGATGTCAGGGGTGTGTGGCCTTCTGACACTTCCGGTGACATCAGGGGGTGTGGCATATGCAAATGAGTTATGCTAATGAGCTCCTGCACCTCTTTTTTTATGAAAGGACCCCTGTCTAATGTTATGTGTAGAATCGCTGTCTAGTTCTTTTTGAAGTCCATACCATAATATGACATTCACTTGCTCTGAGATTATTAATGCTTCTCTTCAAATCCTGATGCCTATTTGGCTCTCAGAAACTGTTCGCAATAAAAGATCTTTGGATGGCCTCAAAGCTTTTTCAAGAAAAATAATGTCTAAAACGGTTTTCAATCAGTTAACTTTCTAATGCAATGTAACTCTTCAGACAATCCAATGATCCTTTTAAGATAAACTATCTTGGATCAGGATATCTAAACAAAGAAAGTGCTTCCACAGGGCAGAATGTGGCAATGACTGAAAGAGGCCCTTTTACTTGTCATGCAGGAAAATGAGAACAAAGCACTTAAGTAGTTCAAAGGAATGATCTGTTCAAAAATCTGAAAATTAATAAGAGCAGAAAAGAGGTCCCTTCTTTAATTTTTCCCCATGTCAAGTGTTCTTCTTTTCTTTAAATATTTAACAGACCTGTGAGGGAGATATGTTATCAGCCACACATAATTATAATGCCTCTTAAAATGTTTGAAAACGCAGCATTCATAATACCTCAGCAGCATTCTTGGCTTCTTCCTTGTTAATGAAAAAGGCCATTTTCTGAATGGTATGCACCTCTCTCTTTCTGCCCCAAGCATATACATTCTTGGAGCAGCTCCATGGTCTCACACATCTAGAAGAACAGGTAGGCCTTGCTTGGGGCAATGTGTGTAACACCATTAGGCAACCACCTCAGAGCGTGATCTGCTATATTGGGAACAGAAGAGAGAAAGTTCCTCATAGACAAATTCTTTGAATCTTTGGATAAAAAGATGAAGAGAACATCCTCACCAAAAAGTGCTAGCAAAACCAAGATGCCCTTTGAACATTACGAAAGTTCTATGAGGGCTGTTTTTCCATGAATTCTTCTTGTTGTGCTTCTGTGATGTTCAGAGGGTATCTCAGTTGTGGCTCAAAATGATCAGGTCTTCATAGCTCTTTGAAATGCATGATATGTGCAAAGGGTATAAAGCTCTGCATAACCATGACAAGAGTTCCATCTCTGACTGTTGCACCTGCATGGGGCAGGTTGCCTTGGCAGCCAGGGACAGCTGCATTCTCTGGTTTAAATGCAACTTCTCAGTAGTCAAACTGTAAGGAAACAAATGCTGAAATCTGATCAGATTACTCTAATTTGGTGTTCCTGCTCATCCCCTGTGCACTGAATCTTGGACTGAATCTTGGACAACTTAAATTTTTATTCTTGTCTAGATTTGAACTGTGCACTGTTTGTTTCCTTTGACTAAATGTGCTGGCCGGCCTGGTGTGTGGGTTTGTCTTCTGGACTGCCTCAAATCAACTGCTTCTGACCTACTCGGGATGTGTTCATGGAAAATATTCTTACAGCCCAACATCACATTTGATTTACCCTAAAATTAATTACTGAACACTAAGAATGCTTTCCCAGGAGTAAGCCCCATTGACTAGACCTGAGCAGTATACTGAGTAGACCTGCTTAGGATGACACTGTTAGTCTTAGACACTGGAAAAGTATCAAGATCTTTTCCAAAAACTATCTTATGCCCTTAATGAGAGACAGAATGCTGTGTATTCTGAGAAATTACTAGTGTACGTCTAGAATCAGGTTAAAGTGAAACTAAAGCAGACAGCAGATAATGACAAAATGTGGCTCACCAGAGATGTTAACATGAGACATAGAACAAAGGACACAATTGATACAAACAGATAAAACCAAGATTGCTCAAATAAATTGTGCCATAGAGAAAATCATCCAATCTCTAGGGAAAATTCCTTCCTGAAACCAAACAATAGTCTTATGTGTAACCTAAGAGCATAAAAGTGAAGTTTGTTCACTGAACACCTACAGAACAAAGCTTTGCTATCTCTGTGGTACAAGACTTCTCTACCTAAAATTCAGTTTTTAGTTTTAGCCATTAACCATTATTTGTTTATCCATCTCTATTTTGAATGATCAAGTCATCTTTTTTAATACTCAAGCACAATCAAGCTGTCAGACTAACAGTGTTCTGAATATTTGGATCTGGTGGTTACACTTGCAAGTGAGAGCCACAAACTGAACTGGCAGGTGATTGAGCATATCCTTGGTTTAGATGGCTTTAAATGGCTGCAATGATATTACCAAGGCACAGGGATCCTATGGTACAGCTCCTTGATCGAATGCCTGGTGGAAGAGCTCTGTCTTGCAGGCCCTGTGGAACTGTAGAAGGTCCCACAGGACCCTGATGTCCTCCTGGAGCTCATTCCACCAGCGCAGAGCCACCACTGAAAAGGCCCTGGCCCTGGTTGAAGCCAGCCTGGCATCTTTGGGACCTGGGAGAGCCAGGCGGTTTTGAGACCCTGAACGCAGTGCTCTCTGGGGAACATGTGGGGAGAGGTGGTCCCTCAGTTATGTAGGCCCCTGACCATAAAGGGCTTTAAAGGTAAGAACCAGCACCCTGAAGCAAATTCAGTATGCTATAGTCTATGGGTATCACATTTACAGTCTCACAAACTCCAATATTCACTGACCATCCCTATACACTTCTAAATTTACATTTGGAAACTCTCTGCAAGTAAGAAAAGGTTAGAAAATCCTTTCCCTGTGTTTGACTTCTTGTACTGGGGGGGATCTTGGGTCATTAGCTAAACTGGAAGCCAGACTGAACTCTGTCAGGTAGTTCAGTGATTCTTTGCAAGGGGCAACATTAATAGAGCAGCCAGATAAGAAGTGTGATCCCAGCTGGAGGAAACAAGCTGGATCCATCTACTGTCTTGATCACTTGAATATATGCAATGCTTCCTCCCTATCAGGAATTCTTTCATTTTTGCTTAATTGTTTTAAATACCAGTGACACAAATATTTAAGAAATGAATGTAAGATTTGATTCAACATTAAATGCAAATAACAGTTCTATATTTCTACTAGCATTTGTAACTTGACATATTTTGATTTCTTTCTCTGTGCTCAGGATAGAAAATAATATGGATTATGCATTAGGCCAGGCAGGAAGGATCTGAAAGATTGTACGCCTGTTAAGCTCCTCTCTTGCTAGCTTGATGCCCATATGGCCTGTTAATAATGTAGTTCTATAATTTAACAGCATTTTCCTTCAAATAAATCCTAAAGTGAGTTTCATGCAGGATGACATTCATTTAACATGGTGTGCTTGTCCCAACGGCAGTGACAAATGCATAGATGTGTCCACTGAAAGGAGAAAATCCATCAGGACCAAACACAAGTCGCTTAAATGTTTGACCTCAGTCACACATTTTTTACTGTTCTTTTATTTTTGACAGTTTTATTTTTGACAGTTCTTTTATTTGTTGTGCTCCAAAAGCTCTACACAGGAACCAACATTTAGAAATATTTTAAAGCCACTAAAAAATCCCAAGAAATCTGATGTAGCATAATATACTATAAATCAGAACACACAACAGCTTTAAGCAACCTAGTCTCTCAGTGCCTAATTCAGTGACTAACTTTGGAGTATAACTTGCCTGTGTTATGAGACTCCAATAATTTAGGTCAGGAAGAGAAGATATATAACTACTAACTGTTCATAAGGGAAAGCCAATGTGGTGTTGAGATTATTGCATTAGACTTGGATTGGAGAGACTTGGGTTCAGTTCCCAATTCAGTCCACAGTCATTGGACCTTGGGCCAGTCATTCCTCCTTAATCTAATATACCTCATAGAATGGTTGTGAAGAGAGGGCAACCAAAGTCCAAGATGTGGTCTGAGGACATGTGACACAATAACCTTGTTGAAAAGTCTGGGTTTGGTCAGTGCCTGGGCAGAAGATCTCCTGGAAACACTGAATCAAAGAACATAAGAAAAGCTCTTCTGGATCAGACCAATGATCCATCTAGTCCAGCATCCTGTCTCACACAGTGGCCAACCAGTTCCTCTGGATGGACAACAAGGAAGTGTACAGGCCAAGACCTTCCCCTGATGTTGCCTCCTGGCACTGGTTTTCAGAGGTTTACTGCCTCTAAATAAGGAGGGTCCCCTCAGTCACCATGGTTAGTGGCCACCGATAGACCTATCCTCCATGAATCTATCTAATCCATTTTTAAAGCTGTTTATTCCTGTGGCCATCATTATATCCGCTAGAACAAATTCCACATTTTAATCACTCTCTGTTTAAGGAGTATTCCCTTTTGTCTGTCCTGAATCTATTGCCCATCAGCTTCAGCAGATGCCCTTGAGTACTAGTATTTGGGGAGAGGGAGAAAATTTTCTCTTTCTCAACTCTCTCCACCCCATGCATAATTTTATAAACTTCTAATGTTATAAACCCTTAGTCATCTCTTTTCTAAACTGAAAAGTCCCAGAGACTCTTCAGCTTTTTCTCTCTGAGAAGGTGTTCCAACCCTTAATCATCTTGGTTGCCCTCCTCTGCACTTTTTCCAGCTCTGTGATGTTCTTTGTGATCAGAACAATATACAGTATTCCAAATGAGGCCACTCCATAGATCTATACAGGGACATTACAATATTGGTTGTTTTATTCTCAATACCATTCTTAATAATCCGTATTTTGCCTTTTTTACTGCTACAGTATACTGGGTGGACACTTTCATTGAGCTATCCACTATGACACCAAGATCTTTTTCCTTCTCAGGCCTATTATACATGCACAACTTACTGCAGATTTTCCAAGCAGTTAGGCTTTAAGCTTGACTTTGGATTCTGTTCCCACCTTACATGCCATTCTTTTTCCTCTGATGTATTCATTCTGCAGCTACAATTAAAAAAACCCTGCATTTAAAAAAAAATCAGGGTGGATGTGTGATGTGTGGTGGGTGGCGTCCAAAGGTTTTTTTAAAAAGAAAATTATGCAATTGCCCTATTGCAGCTGCACAGTAGCATCCAGCAAATACCTTCCATTTAAATCCTTGTGGTTTAGGTCTTGCATGTACATTTTAGTGTTAGTCCTTGAATGAAAGGGAACAGAAAGGAACACAGGCAAAGGTGGGAAAACATGATGTTGAAACTGACCCGACTTTTTCTGTAACTGACAAGCAGCTGTGAAGCCCCTTTTCCCATACTGCTGACCGCTATGGGATTCTCTGCTGTGTTAATGGCTACTGTGAAAAATGGGAGAGTCACACCATCTCATAATAATGGTGAACATGTTGACTGTACAGAATGCACAGTAGAACCCACTGACACTAGCTTTGCAAGATGTGATTGTTGGCGACACGTATGTGACTGTCTGTCTGTGTGTGCACACCTGTGCAAAGTGAGCTGCAACTCCACTGGCTGGGCTGCCCTCTCCTGCCGCTCAACTTAAACTGGGTAGCCCAACAGGGATCCCTGCACTTTCTCCTCCCTTCTCTCAGTTTAAACCAGGCAGCAAGAGAGGGCAGCCCATCCAGGTAATGTCTTTCTTTCTTTTTTTTACAGTGATCTGAGTCTAACAAGGGACACACCAATGAATGGCGGAAGGTACAGAGTGTGTGGAATGACCTGGATGTGGGAGTCGCCTATTAGGGGTGGGGGAGAATCTGAAGGAATCTGTATGCTTTTGAAGTACTTTCAGCTTGGAAGCAAAGCGAGGGAACTGCCAATTAATGGAGGAAAGTACGGAGTGGGTGGAATGACCTGGATGTGGGAGTGGCCTATGAGGGGTGGGGAAAGGGCTTGGGAGAATCTGAAGGAATCTGTATGAAGTACTTTCAGATTGGAAGCAAAGCAACAGAAAAAACAGCACAAAAGCACTCTCAGAAAACCCGGGAAAACACCATACAGAAAGCAAACTGAGTGCTGAAGGGAAGAAAAACAATGTAGAACAAAAAAGAAGTCCCAATGGACATACATGGTGAAAGCAAGACAAAACACCCATAACAGGCCTCAGTTTCAGCAAGTCCAGACCCCATTAACCTATACTTGAAGTTTGGACCTTTTTGTCTCAATGTGCATCTGACACCTTGAGCTCTGTGTTAGGGGGAATACAGACATAGAAACTTCAACTATAAATTTAAAAAACTCATTCATGCTTCATTCTACTTGTATGAATAAAAACTTCACATACTATTTTTTTCAAGATAATGCCACTTAACAGAAAAGGGCTGTAGTCAGGACCAGGAAGCCAGCAGTTTAGAACATTGCCTAGGATTTCTGCTCTAACAATGCTTCTGATTGGCTACAGCAAATCTCACAAGAGATCTGGACAAAAGATTCATAGATACAAGGAAATGTTTGTATGAACTGCCTCAGATTTTTCCTCCTCTTAGTTATTCTGGGGCCCTGGTAAAAGCTCAGGATGGGGTCCCAGAATCACTATCAATCCCACCACCTTGGCTGAGCAAGGGTGGCTTTTGTTCCATGTGAGGTGGGCATGAGCCATCTCTGCTGCTGAAAGCCCGCTGCCTAAGCCCCAGATGGGGGAGAAGCAAGTAGCAGCAAAAGCACATCTTCTTTCTCCCCTCCTTCAGGAGGCGGGGGCATTGGCAGTTGCCCCCCCAAGCATGGGGCCAGGGGCAGCTGCCCCTATTGCCCACTGGCTGCCACCTCCAGGTCTGCCTCGACCAATTGACCTCACTAAAGTGTACCCTTCCCCCATCTAGGGGCCTTGCTTGGAGTACCCCCATTTTCTGAGGTTGGACAGGTGGCAACCCAAGAGAGGATCTTCTTGGTCCTGGAGCCAAGATTATGGAACTCTCCTCCCAGAGATATTCATCTGTCCCCTCTGAGTTCTGCCAGCGGGTGAAGACTTTCTTGGTTTACATATGCACTTTAGTTTTGGTTTAAAATAAAATTCATGGGTTTAAAAAGCCCTAGAAATAGAGAAATGATACTGACCTTGAAAATCCAGCTGATCCAGAATGCGGTGGCATGAGTCCTGACGGGAACATCACAGATGGCACATATACAACTAGTGCTGCACCAGCTACATTGGCTTCCAGAGGAGTACTGAGTCAGGTTCAAGGTTTTGGTATTGATCTTTAAGGCCTTGAGCAGTCTGGGACCAACGTATCTGCAGGATCATCTTCTCCGGTATGTCCCCGGGAGAGCTTTATGCTCTTTGAACAACAACTTGCTGGTGATCCCTGGTCCCAGAAATGTCTGGCTGTCCTAGACCAGGGCCAGGACCTTTTTGGTTCTGGCCCTAACCTGGTGGATCTCTCTGCCAAATGACATCAGGGCTCTGTGGGATCTTATGCAATTCTTCAGGGCCTGTAAAGCAGAGATGTTCTGCCAGGCTTTTAGTTGAGGGCAGCAACAGTTACCCACTGGCTGGCACCCTTCTTTCCTCTTCCCTCCATATTCTGAGTTCCCTTCCACCTGCCCAGAAGAATAAAGGACCAGTAGCCCAGTACTGGGACCCATAATAATATAGGGAAATTGCCATCTTGGATTTTTATCTACACTTAGATTTTACTAATGTTGTGTGTAACTTTAATGTTTTACATTTTGTATTTTATGGCACTGTGTCTTGTACATCGCTCAGAGCCATGCACAAGCTGGGGTGGGGCAATTAATTAATAATAATAACAACTCAACTGAAACAGCACAGATCTTGCTACATAATATTGCATGATCATGACCACCATACCCATTGCCAGTGACATAACAAAACTATATCTAGAAACAGCTATAGAAAGAAACCAGTGGGAGAAACTGTCTTGCTTTTTCCTCCAAGCCATTCAACTAGCGAGGAAGGCAAGCCTGAAGTAGAGAGCACTTACTCCCCTGCCAATCCAGGGGCCAAAATTCTCTGGAAATCACCTTCTGCTTGGAGTTCAGACCTCATCAGCTAACTAAGGGAAATGAGCAAGTTCCAACTTATTTTCTCTGAAGAGTCCAAAAGCCAAGAAGGAGAGTATAAAGGGGGGTCTCTAGCATCTCTCTCTTCCTGTAGCCCAGCTGATGGGGGTGGAGGTATGAGCTTGTATCAAAAGACTCTTTGCTGGCTCCCTCAGTCAGCTACCATAGCTGGGAACAATGCAAAGAGAAGAACCAGGGCCCCCTTACTCTTCTGCATAGAGCCTTTAAATCCAAAATATTAACAAATACAGATGAGGAGTAGAGAAATGTGACAGTGCAAGGGACCAGTGAGGGAGTTTCCTTGCAAGTTTCTCATGCATCCTCACTTATATATACACACATGTTGTTTTACAAAACCAGACAGGACTTGACCACCACACTGATTTATTTTATTCATAAAGTAAATGGTCCTCGGTGCTGGCATTCAGAGAAGTTAGCATCAGAGAAGTAAATTTGTTGTGGAGATTTGTTTTGATAATTTGTTGTGATAATTTGTTTTAACGGTTCTGTAAATTCTTTTGCTGTCACCCGCCCTGAGCCTACTTGTGGGGAGGGTAGGATACAAATCGAACGATAAAGGGTAGGAGAGAACACAGCATGACATAGCCTGTTCTCATCATGTCTCAGAAGCTAAATAGGGTTGATATTTGGATGGAAGACCACCAAGGAAGACTCTGCTAAGGAAGGCAATGGCCAACCAGTGCTTCTCACTTACCTTGAAAGCCCCTTGCTGGGGTTGCCATAAATTGGTTGCAACTTACATATGTATATAAAGGGTATGTGATTCATAGGATCTTCCAGAATAACCCATGGTCCCGTTTAGCTCATTCAAATTGTGTCCCTAATACTAATCCACTCGCAGATGTCTTTTAATGACAACAAACCTCTTGCTATAAAAATGTGGGGCTCCATTTTGCAATAGCCTTTCTGTACCTCTCCATTTTTATTTTTAAAAAGAAGAACTGAAAGAAGGTGAAATGCACATTAGGCCAAAAAAAACCATGTGTTTGAGTTGCAATGTCAGGACAAAATTAAATCCTCTGAGCAATTTAGAAGTCCATTAAGACAAGCAGAAGAATGTGTGTAGCCTATGTAATGAAGTTACTGATAAATACTGGCTTCATTCTGATGTATATTTTCAGGCAGATATTGTGTACATTTCCTCACAGAATATTTGCAGTTGAACAACTATACAGTCATATATTTGGAGTCTTAACATTTTCCATTCTTTTGCTAGAATTGACTCATTCCAGGAGGAAAGTTTGATAATATAATTTTATTTTTATTTAAGACTGTTACCACCTTTCAACCATAATCATCCCCCCCCAAAAGTTCATAATACAAGTTAAAAACATCAAAATATAAAATCAGAAATCTTTAAAACATTCCCTGGTGTATAAGAAGGAAGCCACTTACCTCTCTATCTAAACTTAAATGCCTTCCTGAACAGGTAGGTATTTAAAGTACTGGCTTAATATGATAATAACAGTTGCCCCAGTAAGGACACTAGCAGCCACATGTGGTAGCGATGGCATTTTCCACACTGCCCTCAGTGGCAGCTCTACATGGAATTTATTACAGTAGTCAAGTCTGGGTGGTTTTATTTTATTATTTATTTTTTAATTTAGAAAACAGTGGGGTTACAGAAAAGGGAAAGAAAAAAGGGCGGGTTATACAACATAATTGTGTTTGTCAAAGACAATCATGTAGATATAGAACAGAGAATATTTTCCCTTTCATCCCCTTTATTATAATTTTTAAGATATCTATAAAATGCAAAAGTTCTTATTTCTGTTGGGGTACAACTGTGTTCATCCAGGGGTCATTTTGTAGAAAAAGAGGTGCAGGAGCTCATTAGCATAACTCATTAGCATAACTTATTGGCATACGCTACACTACCTGACATTACTGGAAGTATGTCAGAAGGCAAGAAAGAAGAGGGAGGGAGGGAGGGAGGGAGGGAGGGAGGGAGGGAGGGAGGGAGGGAGGGAGGGAGGAAGAAAGAAAGAAAGAAAGAAAGAAAGAAAGAAAGAAAGAAAGAAAGAAAGAAAGAAAGAAAGGGGACAGCTACTAATCCAAGCCTCAGAAATACCCCTATTCTGGGAGGATAGCTTCAGTGGTGGCTGAAGCCTTCAGAAGGCTGGTCGGACCTTTCCAGGGGAAGGGGTCATTTTGCTGCAGCAATGACACAAGCAGGCATTCCCCTGGGGGGGGGGCTGGCACCAACCCCCGGAGCTGAGCTCCCCCGAGCTCCTGCTCAAAATGACCCCTGTGTTCATCATTTAAATTTTAAGTTTCAGACTTCATAACTAATCTATTTTGACTGCAACACTAGTTTTGTCATTACTGGGTATTCAATGTAATATATTTTTGCCACTTCTACATATTCATTCATCTTGTCTGGATTAAATTTCAATGTACTACAATCCAGTTCTGAACAAGTTACATCCTTCTACACCCTTTGACTTCAGTAGACTTCAAAGGTTGCAACTCTGTTTATGACTGCACTGTTAATTACCTTCCTTGAGTCCTTCACCAATTCCAGACTGTCATCAGCACACTGATGACAGCTTATTCCAAAGTATAACTTTGTGTGCACTCTGCAAGTTGAATCCAAAGGTAACATAGAAACATCTGATCCTAACACTTGCAACACATTATCACAAATAGCTTAAATTAATAAGGGTTTGATGGTCCATGTGGAAGTTTGATATTGTGACACTACAAACTGTATGGAAAATTCTGAAATTTCACATCATGGGACAAAAGCATGTGTTGAACAGAGTTTGCCCACCCTCTCTCTCTTACAGTATATAATGGTTGAGGAAATTCTGTTTAACTGTATCTGAAGAAATGTGCTTGCACACAAAAGCTCATACCCTGAATAAAACTTTGGTGGTCTTAAAGGTGCCACTGGACTCAAACTTTGTTCTGCTGCTTCAGACCAACATGGCTATCCACTTGAACCCACTTCCAACTTAGTTTGGTGTTCCTACCAGCCAGTTTGGCTCAAGGTGTCGTCATGTTGTACTTATGTGGTTAGAATAAAGTTAACTGTTGGTTATTTAGCTTGTGTGTGGCATTCTTTTCTTGATACTTAACAGTACTATAGCTAGTAGGCCATAATTACTGCAACTAAATTATTTTAAAACCATCTATCTGGTGTGCTCCACTATTTCAGATTCCACTGTCCTCCCTTATTTTACTTTCTGAACTACTTAGTATATCAATATATGGCATATATCTACATAAAATCAACATTAGCTAGCCAAAGGCTTAGGTTTTGGCTGAGGATTAATCTGAGAGTAATGATGCAAGTAAATCTACTTTAGCTGTTCAGTACAATAACATTCCTAGTTTAGAGAGAATTTACTGTATAGAAAGCTGCTTTTCTTCACTTAAAGTATATATAAGAATATTATAAAGCATAATTCTTCATGATCTACTGATTACTATGTTCTGTCCTAGTTATAATGTCTATACAAAATGTAGATGTGCAGCTTCTAGCATATGTCTGAGACTACTATTTATTTTCTTGGTCTCCACCAAATTTATTTATTTATTTATTTATTAGATTTTTATCCCGCCCTCCCCGTTTCACCAAACCAATTCACTTTTGTATTCACATACTTACAACAGAAGAAGTTTATCAGAAAAAAAGTACTGGACAGAATAAAAGAAATAAAAGAAACAGAATAGAATATGAGAGTTTTGGAGAGTAGAATTTATGGCATTATACCCTGCTGAGGTCCCTCCCTTCCCCAAACCCCATCCTCCCCAGTCTCCACTCCCCAACACAGGAATTTCCCAATGCAGAATTGGCAACTATATCTGAGTTGTATAGGGGCTTTTGCATTGTTGTTCATTTTCTACAATCAACATTGAGCAAAATTTAAATGGTGGTTCCACATGGCACACTGTATTCCCTTCCCCAAGATCAAATGCTTCTACATTTTTTATTGGAAATAAATGCTGTTCAGCAGAGGTCCATTTCTCCCGGCTACAGTCACTTTAATTTCCTGCTGGTGCTCTCTTTTAATAGACTTCTTCTTTTCAGCTTCGTTTCCTGTCAGCTCACATGGCAGTGGCATTCCTACATCACCCCTTGATTAATCATTCCTTCATAACTGCAGCCAAAATAACTGTCAGTTTTCCCCTTCTTTTTCCCTTATCATAATTTTGTGATTGTGCAGTTCCACAATCATGGGGAAAGGATGGCATGGACTTCTTGAACACAGGCCCTGACAATTCATTTTAAGTGGACCATAACAATCTACAGCTAAAATATTTCTATATGATTCATGTAGTTCTTAGCATTCCACGTTATCAGTGGGGTACCTTTAACCAAACTGTTTTTGCCATTACTGATCTTTTAATTCGAATAACACTTTGAAAGCAATTGATCTAGGACAGAATTATAAGACTTCAAATGTTGAAGGTTCTAACATTAGTTTGACAGTATAACCCTTTACACTTTCAGAGAACATGTTGCCTGAGACAAAATCAGGGATTTTCAGCAATGGTAACCTTTAGCTCCCAATTTAAATCCTTTCTGCAAGCTCTTCATCATGAACATGTTGTTGATGCTATAATGGAAATGCCCATTTGAATTAGCTGCAAGTACTCGGGCTTAACCTTTGCACTCATTCTTAATTAAAGTGGGATTTGCTTGAGTGTTTACTAGTCACATGGACTTTAGCACTTACATAAACAGAAACTGGCCCCTTTAACATGTATTACAAGTAAATTTTTATGAATCAGAGCTTCCATAAATTAGAATGACAGTACTTCCATCTATGGCTATGCAGTATCTTCTGCTTTTTGTCATATTAAATGCTTTAAACTGTTTGTGAACATACAGACTCAATATTTATTCCAGCAAACCTTAGATGTTTCACCACAGGAATGATAGACTTATCCATTCATGTTATGTTCATGACAATGCATGAGATGCAGCAACCAGAATGCTAAGAACTACATGAATCATATAGAAATATTTTAGCTGTAGATTTTTATGGTCCACTTAAAATGAATGGTCATGGGCTACGTTCAAAAAGTCCAGGCAAAAGACAGATGTGATTTAGAAAGGCAGCTCATAGCAGTGTGAAGACTCTCAGCTCCTTTTTTATATTTACTATATAAACAAATTAAATTTGGCTTCTTCCCACTTACTTTGCTTACTGGCCCAGTAGCTACCACCACTGCCATTCCTCATTCTCCAGATGGGAGACTAAGCGCTCTACAGCCTAGTGCATAAAATGGGCACAGCACAAGTACATCTGTCTCTGGAACTCAACTGCTTGGTGCTTGAGCAGGAAGCAGCAGTGGAAACTATTACGAGCAGACAAGCACAGTCAAGAATGACATGACAGAGGCTAACAGACTGTGATGGGTGACAACAATGGCACTGGGCACCTGCCCGAGTTGGCAGTGCAGCCGGAGTCGCCAGCTTCACCAGAGCTGGAAGCTGGCCCCTCTAACTCCTCAGGAGTTGACAGGTTGACTCTGCCAGCGCCCAAGTCAGTAGCTCCTGCACCTGGTCCTGCAGCAGCCAATGAGGCACAGGTGCAAACAGAAAGCCCTCCAGATTCAACTCCGCGGGTGGCTGGGCTGAGGGAGTGGCTCTGCAAGGACTTAGCAACCCACTGCCAAGACACACACTGGCAGGGAAGGCAAGCGCCGAGCCCTGAGTACTAACAGGAGCAGCACCGCCACTCAGGGAAGCACAATTGGAGGGCTATGTACCTCCTGCTCAGGAGCAGGCTCTCCATGGAGCAACAAGTCCTCGCATCCACCCTCGGCTCCTGCTCTCAAACCTTGCTCCTGCTCAGATTTCTGGCTTCCTGAACTTCTGCTTTGAACAACCACTCTCTCGGACTCTTGTCTCAGCTCCTGTTCTGTCTTTACTGGCTTCCTGACCCCTACTTCGGACAACCACTCTCTCAGTGTTACTTTTTTCCTGCCATAGAGAACAATGGAGGGAATGGGGGCAACCTGTTTGGGGGCCCATAGAATTGGACCCCCTGGTCCAATCTTCTGAAACTTGGTGGGTATTTCGAGGAGAGGCCCCAGCAGCTACCCTGCAAGTTTGGAGCCTCTACCTCAAACCCCCTCCCCTCCAGTCGCTTTCAAAGTTGCCACCAAATTTCGGCGGCAATTCGGCAGCGGGCCAAATCAGATCAGAGAATCTGATTTGGCCCCTGGCTGCCCTAGTGGCCACTCCTGAGCTGGCGGAGCTTTGCTCCGCCTTGCTCTGGCCCCAACGGACCCCTGACTATCAAAATATAAACTATTTGCCCTCTACATATTGGTACTCGGCAGGGCTTTTTTTGTAGAAAAAGCCCAGCAGGAACTCATTAGCATAATAGGGCACACCCAACAACAGAAATTCATTAGCATATTAGGCCACACCCCCTGACAGCACAGCTCCCTCCCAGGATTGGCTTCCCCAGGTGCATGGGGAACCCGAGGGAAGGAAGGCAGTTTAAACTGATCCCTCCCTGGATCAGCTTGGCTTCCCCAGGCACTCGACAGCTTGCGAGGCGCCTGGGGAACTGGGGGGGGGGGGGGAGGCTGTAGGCATGGCCAACTCAGAAGCCAGCCAGAGCTCCGTTCCTGTGCGTTCCTGCCCAAAAATAGCCCTGGTACTCAGAACTAATTCCTTTTATTTCATGCCATCAGCTGTTGCAATTTTCCCTCTTGCTTCCAGGAGCTTCATAGCTTTCTTCCTTATCAAACTGAAGGCCTTCTGCAGTCAAGTGTCTATCAGGCACAAAGAGCAGAGCTTGCAAAGGGCAGAAGATGAGAATGCAATGATAAGCAATCTTCACTTTCTCATGTATTCTTTTCTGGGATAACAATATTAACAGAGCAGAAAAGCAAAGTATGCACACAACCCTGTGCCTTAACACTGGAAAGCCAAAATGCTCCAAATCTTCTTCCTTTGCTTTGCAGATCCTGCTTTCTTCAAGGATAGCTGCATAAGTCTGTCCTGGAGGTGGGTTGATTCCCTCTGAATGTGCTGCTGGATCTTGGCCTATGCCTGGATGCTCAGATCCTCTCTGTGGCACATAGTGCCTTCATCAGCTTCAGCTGACATGCCAGCTTTCTTGAAAAGCATGACCTGGCCATGATGATCCATTCTCTGATTACATCCAGGTTAGATTTCTGTAATGTGCTCTGCTTGGGGATGCCTTTGAAAATGATCTGGAAAATGTGGCAGCCAGGCTGCTGTCAGGGGTGGGTATCACCCCACTGCTGAAAGACCTACACTGGCTGATGGTCTGTTTCCCAGCATGATTCAAAGTTCTGGTGCTTACCTTTAAAGCCCTATATAGCTTGGGACCAGGATACTTGAAGGATCACCTCTTCCCATACTGTCAAGCCTATCAGTGGTTGCACCTTGCCTATAGAATGTTTTTGCCCTTGAGACTTGCCTGGCACCTACATGACTTGTTTTAGGTGGCAGGCCAAAACAGTTGTCTACCCAGGCTTTAAATACAGGGACTAAATTCCCCCCCCCCCCCAAAAAAAACCCCCACATCATTTCATAGACTGTTTTTAGTATATTCTTTTCCCTCACCTCTTCAGTTGTATAGGTCTGCTTTCTGCAAGGCCTTTTTCACAAAAGATATATGTAGCCTGTCCCCTGTGTAAATTATGATCTTCACAGCAGGCACTGATGCCTAAGGGCCATAAGCGCTTTATTGAATCAAAGAGCCTAACATGTATGTCTTTCCCTCTCACCAAATTGGTTCCCACAAAGTTCATTCCTCCTGATACCTGTTGCTGCTATATTGGTGGTATTTTATCCTCTTGATAATTGGGTGATAATGTAAAATCTTGACAGCAATATTAACCTTGTCATTTCTCTTGCCTACTGTGACAGCAGGCAGGCATTTGTAGGAGACATTAAAGCCATTATATCAACACAATTAGTTCGGTCCACTGCCTAAACTGAGACTAATATCTTTCTTTTTCTGACAAGGCCCAAATTAGTGCATTGAAAAAGTGATTTTTAAATATCTACATACATTTATTATCCGGGGGGGGGGGGGGGGGGGGGGCAAATGTTCTTGATACCATGTTGGGTTAGGAATAACAATACTTGAGTACTCACTCTAATACCGAGTTTCGGTTACAACCTCGCCGAGTGATGTCACTTTTCTGTTACTCTCTTTTGACTTGTGGTGTTACTACTTCACTCTCTAAAATTCAACTGTCTCTCAGTATATGTTAATTTCCACACTAGGTACATACACAGCTCAGAATAGAATCAGTTTAATAATCCTTCTGCACCAATCTTCTGGGGTTAACTTTTGCATATGTAATATCCCACATCTACTTGTGAAATTGTTTCCTTTTAAATCTTATGCTGTAACCTATGGCATATGTCCTAGCAGGTGCATATGTCCTAGCAGGCATATGTCCTAGCAGGTGCATAACAATTTAAAGCTGATTTAAGTACACTGGAAAAGCAATCTACATTCAGAAACAGGTTTCATGCAACAGGCTGCATAGGTGAAACCAGAAGGTATTCAGTGAAAGGTAATACAAGCAGAACCACATGTATAACTCCATTTGATCATCTGCTCTAGGTAGCGTGAAACTACAACCACAGGAGAAGATTACAGCATGCTGAGGACAACAGCTGGCTATAACCTTCTGCTATTGTTGTAGTTCTCTGGACTAGCACAGCAGTATTTCATCACAGCAAGTAATTTAAATTGCAAAAATTCTAGGAATCTTAGTTCTACCATGAAGTAGAATTCATATTTCATATGGTGTTTGAGAACTCAGTTCATATCAGTGATTAAATATCTTGTGACAATCACAACATTGTAGCTATTCGAACCTACATCTGCATATCAGTTTAATTTAGAAGAGTCAATTAACAGGACAATCCTAAACGGAGTTGTATCCTTACTGACTTCAAGGAACTTAGAACTCTGCTGAGGACTGCATTGTTTTTGTTTTTTGTCATTAACTTCTGTAAAGTCATGGAACAGGACCCTGATTATCTGGAAAAGATACTGAAAAGAGCAACCAAAATGGCAAAGGCACTGAAACACCTTGGAAAGGCTGAAGTATTGGGGACTTTTTTGTTTAAAGAATAGATGGTGGGAGTGGGGGTGCATGACAAAGAGATATAAAATTATGCATAGTATGGAAAAGTGAACATTCTTTCTCTCTCTCCACTATAACTTGAGGGGGGCACCCAGTTTAGTTGAAGACCAGCAGATTCCGTATGCACAATGAAAGTATGCTTCTGAATGCTATTTTCTGGAATATAACAAGTGGGAGAGGCACAGATCTCCATGTCCCAGTTGTAAGATTTCTGGGGACATCTGGTTGGCCATTGTGGGAAACAAGATATTTGTCTCATCTAGCAGGACTTGTCATGTTTTAGAGGCCCCCCCCCCATTTATCTATATATCAAATAGCCAAGTGCCCCCGCGCATGCAGATATCTAAATTCGCACTTTGGGGGCACTTGGGGGGCAGAGAGATTTTCCTGCACACTTGGGGGATTCCCCAGCTGTGCAGAAAAATCCTAAAAGTTTAAAAAAACAATATGGGAGATATTTAAATCTCCCCAAAAGTAAAAGAACATCCCCTGCACATGTGCAGAGAACACTCTGGGAACTCTGTGGCTGGCTGGTGGTTGGGAGGTGTCCAGGCCTCACCACTGGTGCTGGGGGGGGGGGGAACTGGTGGGCCTGGCAGCTGAGAGTTGCTCAAGCCTCACCCCCAGTGCCTGTGTGGGGGGGAATCAGCAGGCCCGGGCCTTGCTGTTGGAACCGGGGGGAAGATTGGCGGGCCCAGTAGCTCATAGTTGTGTGGGCCTTGCTGTTGATGCAGGGGAGGGAAGTATTGGCAGGCTGGGCCTCACTGCCATTGCCTGGGGGGGGGGGGAAGCTTACCTGTGGCTGCTTCCTCCTCCTCCTCCACTTGGAGCTCCTTCTCTCCCCCCTCACGAGTATTGTGGGTCACGCCTCTTGTGCGTCCTAAAATGAAACATTTATGCAGTGTAAGAAGTATTCTATATTCTGCCTATGATTTTTAAATTGCCTATCAATGTTGATTATCAGATTTGTTTGGCTGACTTTTCTCTTGTCTATACCCAGCCTTTTTTCTTAATCTGAAACAATTATCTCTGCTTCAATTTCCTCTAGTACAAAATTGTCTCTGAATTCTGAGATTCATTCTATACACCTTTTTAAAAACTCTTTTTAAAGCTTCTTATAAAATGACAGCTTTTTTTTTACCCATAGATGCTGATCCAGCAAAGTACCAAAACATCAGCTTGTAATAATGTGAGTAACCCTGCTGAAATTTGATAGATGGGATCTAAGAACATTAAGATTAGAAAGTACAATTAAAAGATCAGTGCAGTTAGTTAGAATTCTCAGCACCTTACACAATGAATGATTCTAGTGAACACGTATTTTACCATTTTATTAGCAGATTGCTTTGATGCGAAATGGTTTCAGTTTTCTTTGTAGAGTCACAGCTATTTTGATTGTGCTATTTTACAGTTGATCTATCAAGCTGAATTACCAGCATTAGGAGATTATAACATTTTTGTGCTTAATGGCACAAATGTCCTTGGCAGTATTGTAGTATTGCTATTAGGCTGTTCAGATCCAAGATCAAGAAGCCTGAAGGCAGGCTGCAGAGCTTCTGGGAAGCAAGTCACAAGACAACTTTTTAACTTCAGAGGGATTGCAAGTGGCTGGCCTAGCTCTGAATGGACCTAATTAAGGACATAGCTAGATAACATGCAGTTACTTCTGGAACTTAATAAGAGTAGCATGCTTTTTAACCAGATCTCATCCAATATCATTTCCTGGTGTGATTCTAATGCATTTTAGCCTTTGAGGACTATCGGGAAAGTTGCAACAAAAATTCAGTAGTAATGTGCAATCCACATGTAGTGAATGAATTGAGGGAACTGACATCCCTGGAGAACTTTCTTAGCTAGGTCATCTGATTATAGGGAATGATGACCCCATCCTCTATAAATCTTTTCAGTTCCCCCTTTAACATCAGTCGAAGCCACTGGCCATTACAACATCTTGTGGCCATGAGTTTCACATGTCAACTATCTGTCATGTGAAGTAGTATGTCCTTTTGTCTGGCCATAGGGTAACTCTAGGTTCTAATTTTAGGACAGGAAAAAAGGTTCTCCATATCTCCTTTCTCTACATCACACATAATTTTGTAGACCTTTATCATATCAACCCTCTGTCATTTTTTAAACTAAAACCTCCATATGCTTTAGACTTCCCTCAAAGGACGGGTCCTCCAATCATGTGATTATTTTAGTTGTCCTTTTTTCATTTTTCCACCTCTTGAGAAGTGGCTACTAAGGCCGAGGACAGACTGGCAATCTGCCCCATGAGAGCTCTGCTTGGGAAGCGGGGGAAGGGAGCCCGTTCAGACATCTGCAGCTGTCCCTCAGCTCCCTTACGCACTTACGTGCTTTGAAGCCGGTTTCCTCTCACTGTAGAAGGACACCGGGAGAAACCGGTGTCCAGGGGCTGTCTTCTGCATGCCTCCCGCTTCCAGGCAGTGTGGACCGGAAGAAGCGGGAGGCAGCCGGAGGCGGCAGTGTGAATGCGCTGGCACGGATATTTGTGCATGAGCGCATTTGCATATATATCGACAGCTGTCCCTGCCTCCTATCCTATGGCATACTATTCATGCGCACGTACGCCACCAGCAAAACGCTGCTGCGCGAGCAGTGGAGCAGGCTCGCAGCAGTCTGAATGCTCTGTAACAGCATCCTAGAGCAATACACTGGCCAGCGTGAATGGCCAGCCCCGGGGAATTTTTCCCCCACAGCTTTTGCCTCCGGATTCCTTCCGCTCCAGATTGCAAGTCTGTCCTTGGCCTATAACTGTACAAATCATTTCAAATGTGATCACACTAATGACTTGTACAAGGACATTATTCTCAGTCCTTTTCCTAATGATCCCTAGCATGGAATTTGCCTTTTCAAAAATTGTTGCTGTTTGAACATGCCTTGCTTTGCTTTTACTTATACTGAATTTGGAGATAACCTTTTGGTGCTCCCTTTGTATTTTTTTTACATCTCATCTTCTTCAGCCATCAGATTAGTCGGCTGCATAATCATAGGATAGAAGTCAGAGGTCCGTTGGAGTGGGAGAGCACAGGAGTGCAGCTCCGGGAGTAAGGAGCCCAGGGGGCGGGCACATGACCAAGCCCCACCCCCTCCTCAGCTTCCCCAAGCAGTGCAGAGGCGCAGCGCCCCGGGGAAAACCCTGCCAGGGTCTTTATTGTTTTTAATGTTTTGTTTTAATATTGATAATTTTATCATTGTTCCTTTTATGACTGTGTGCTGCTTTTCCAGAGACTTGCTCAAGGTGGCATATAAATTTTCTAAGTATACCATTTTTTATCTGGGCACATGGCACATAAGTACTGGAGAAATTTCACCAACCCTTCAGCAGCTTCCACCTTATCAGTTTGGTGTAGTGGTCAGGAGTTGGACTCTAATCTGGGAGAACCGGGTTTGATTCCCCACTCCTCCACAGGCAGCTGCTGGTGTGACCTTGGGCCAGTCACAAGTTCTCTCAGAGCTGTTCTCTCATGAGCAGTTCTCAAAAGACCTCTCTCGTCCCCACCTACTTCACAGGGTGTCTTGTTGTGGGGAGGGGAAATGGAAGGGATGGGTGGTGCACATGTCCTGGGTATCTCAAGTCTACTTGAAACCTGGTGGTTTCAAGGGAGCAGGAAGAGAATGAGGGTGTGTTCTTTACGCTTATTTTTATTGCACAAAGTATTGGATGGGGAAGGGAATGGAGGAAGAGCAGGTCAGTTTCACTCACCTGTGGAGTGGAGCCTGAGGGGTGGGTGTTGCCTTCTGACACTTCAGGTATGTTAGGGGGTGTGGCATATGCAAATGAGTTATGCAAATGAGTTGTGCTAATGAGCTCCTGCACCTCTTTTCCTACGAAATGACCCCTGATAGAAGTTACAAACACGTTACATTTTCCATAAGTATTATAAATAAAACATATTTACTTTAGATGCAGGCTACATGGCATGGAAATTTTTAACTCTGATATTTTAGTGTTTGAGTTGGGCTGATGGTGGTTCTATGCATTGGTTTGACTGAACTTTGCTCTTCTTCTAGTTAACCATGTCCTTGGAACAAAATGTGTTGGAAATGTAGGTGTATATATTCTAGCTCCTATTAACTGAGCATTACACTGTTATCAATCTTTATAGTTAATTTTGCTTTTAGATCAGTATCGCTGATAATAAGCAATACAGTTATTACCCTTGAAAGGTAGAGAAGAAGGGCTAGGAACTCAAATAAATAAATGGGATAGGTATAACTAACACAAGCAGTACAGTCACTAGCATTTTCCTCCTGGACTTAGAGTATATGGTGTTGGCAGAGAAATTGGTTATGCCTGTAGGTGCACAAGTTAAATGGCTCAGTTTTCAAGGGCACTACAATATCAAGAATAATAGATTGATGGGATATGAACTATCTAATAGGAGCCAAATGATTACAACAAGGCAAGACAACTAATCACAGGCATGATCTACATGGAACTTCCCTCATTTCCCTAGAAAATAAAGAGTTTAACTTTCACTAAATATACTAAATATGAAGCCAGGGGAAGGAACTGGGCACAATCCATCCAAAGTTACAACACTTTAAAGTTCTATTGAATTCATTTGGGAAATAATGCATGAAAGGTTTTTCAGAAATGTATTTATTATTAAGGAGTTACCAACAAAGTGTTTTTGGGAGAGGGGGGTATTTATGAGAGGTGGGGAGTGTGATGAACAAGCAAGCAAAAGGACTTAAAATTGGTTGAACTCTGAGTGGCTACTGTGTTATGGCTGTAATATAGAAGAAGAAGAGAAGAAGAGATTGGATCCCGCCCTTCACTCACTTAAGAGTCTCAGAGTGGCTTACAAACTCCTTTTTCCTTCCCCTCCCCACAACAGTGAGGTAGGTGGGGTTGAGGGAGCTCTTTCCCAAGCTGTCCTTGAGGGAACAGCTGGTACAGAGCTATGGCTTGCTCAAGGTCATCCAGCCAGGTGCAAGTGGAGGAGTGGGGAATCAAACCCGGTTCTCCCTGATTAGAGTCCGCGCACTTAACCACTACACCAAACTGGCTCTCAGAGAAGAATATACCCACAGGCTTCTGCCACACCTTTTTAATATTGGCATCATTTGTACAAACACTCCAGCACTTTCATATTAATGTCTCCATCAAAACTTGGGTTCACAGAGCTAGGTACACAATGCAATGATGCTCTGCTAAGTGTGACATAAGTGTTTGCATAAAATTAGCAGTAGGGATGGGCATGAACCTAAAAAAGGTAATTTGGTTTGGTTCAGGAGTTTTGTTTGGGTTTTGTTTGGGTTCAGGGATAACCCTGGAAGACACTTCCTTTCCACCTTTCTCCTGACCACCACTCACCACAGCCAGGAGAGTGGGGATCTCCTCGAAAGGGATCGCCTCAGATGGAACTTCCATTCCATCTTTCTCCTGGCCATGGCTCTCTGTGGCTGGGAGAAACAGGGTGGGGACCACCCAGGAAGGGGCTTCATTTAACCCTTCAGTTTTGCTCCCTCCCCCAAAGTGGTGGGGAACAAAACCAAAGGATTAAATGACTGGCAGCCATTTAAACCCTTTGGTTTTCCTCCCTGCTGCTTTGAAGGAGAGGAGCAAAACCAAAGGGTTAAATGGCTAGCAGCCATTTAAACCCAACAGCTGAGCAGCAGATCCTGCACCTCTCAGCTGATAGGTTTAAATGGCTGGCTTTGAAAAGCCAAACTGAACTGGCCAAAAGTCTGAAAAATGTTCAGGAAATGTGCCTTCCCTGAACATCGGTTTCTAAGCTCTGAAGCAGCCCAAGTTCAGCCCAAATTTTAGCTCATTAGCCAGTTTCTGCCCATTCCTAATTAGAATTATCCATTTTTAAAGAACCTGCAGTGGTAGCTGGGAAATGGGCTAACACTTCTGAGCATTTAAAAAAATTGCATCCAATTCTACATGCATCCAATTCCCAATGAGGGAATATGTGCCTGAGTACAAAAATTAGTGTTGTATTATTGTGAAATGTATTATTGTGATCAAATATTATTTAATGCAAAGCCATTTTTCACTTTAAAAAATCTCAAGACATGTTACACCATTGTATTTTATGTAGTAGAGAATATGAAAATGGAGGAAAGAGGATAGTTTATTCTTCAGTCCTACAGTAACCAGGGTGCAGGCCAAAGCTGTAGGTTCATTGCTATGCTAGGATTAATTTTTGTCATTTCAGAAATAGATTAGGAATTTTTGGCAGGACCATGATACAAATTTGCAGGAAAATATATGGTTGGGCCTCACTCTAACTTCCCTGTCTCCTTTATTTGCCAGGCCATCTGTTGTCCCAAACAACTTTAACACAGCAATAATTTATGTAATTATTTATGTATATGCCACTGTTCTCAGCAATGGGAACCCAAAGCAGCTTGCAATACAAAAATACAGTGTAAAGGAATTGGGGGGGGGGGGGGGGGGATCTGAGTGCAGGACAGGACTCTCTCTCTCTGCCAGTAGATTAGCTCCAGACTATCACCCTCAGGCTAAGATCTCTGTGACTCTTGTCACAGGCTCATTCCTAGGTTCCCACTGATCACTGCTGTTGCAGAAAAATAAAAAACACTGTGGGCCTTTGTGCCAGTATGTCACTTCCATGTACTACCAAAAAACAACAATGGGTAGCTGTAGGAATCACCAGAAATTGTATGGTAGAACCACAGAGTCTCCAGCCATTCCTAGAGCAATCCATTGTCCTTTCCAGGTTATACCTGGAAGTGATGGCTCTTTAGCTTGGAGAAAGGACAGCTGAGGGGTGACGTGATCAAGGTTTATAAGATTATGCATGGGATAGAGCAGGTGGAGAAAGAAGTACTTTTCTCCCTTTCTCACAATACAAGAACTCATGGGCACTCCATGAAATTGCTGAGCAGTCGGGTTAGAACAGATAAAAGGAAGTACTTCTTCACCCCAAGAGTGATTAACACATGGAATTCACTGCCACAGGTGGTGGCGGCTACAAGCATGGACGGCTTCAAGAGGGAACTAGCTAAACATATGGAGCAGAGGTCTATCAGTGGCTATTAGCCACAAAGTATAGATAGGAACTCTCAGTCTGGGGCAAGTGATGCTCTGTATTCTTGGTGCTTGACCGGGGAGGGGGGGGCAATAGTGGAAGGGCTTCTGGTGTCCTGCCGCCACTGCTGGACCTTCTGAAGGCACCTGGTGTTTTTGGCCACTGTGTGACAGAATGTTGGACTGGATGGGCCAGTGGCCTGATCCAACATTGGCTTCTCTTATGTTCTTATGTTCTTATGATGTAGTGATGTCAGTGATGTTGCCAATGTCATGCAAACTATGTCCACACCTCTGAAATCTCCTGCTGTTTGCCAGGCTCAGCCTGGCAACCCTATGCTTCCTGGGAATCTGAAGCTTAAAAATGGTTAGTTGCAAGAAAAGGGTGGAGAAGAATCTCAGCTACAGGGCCATACAGCAGCTGGCTGGTGTTCCACTTCCCTCTCCTCCTCTATATGTCCATGTTATTCGGCATAAGAGGTGCCTGCAGATTGACTTGACCCCAAAGAATTATTAGTCCATAAGTCATCAGAAAGTACATAGAAGTGCTTTGAAATAAGAGGGCATTTTGTCTGTCCTGCAAAATTTTTCAAATATTCTAGGAGTCGACCCAGCAGCATCCTAATCATATCTCATACAAGTGGAGAGCGGGAGAAACCAAAGTAAGCCTGTGGAAGTTGAGAAATCAAATCAGTTTTCCTGAAGAATCAGATCAGTTTCCCTTAACAATGACTAATACTCAAGTATCATTCAAGATGGATGAAATGTAGAAAGACAGCCTGCTTCAGTCATAGCTTGCTGTATGCTTGCTCTCAATAGCTCATTACACAGTCAGGCCTGTCTATTAGGGCGTGTTTGTTCTGTCACCAAGACAGAAGTCCTGAAGTGTTTACAGTATACTCAGCTGCTCAGTGTAAAATCTGGGCAGTTTCATAACCAAGTTCAAGAAATGGGTTAAGATTTTAAAGGCTATTTTATGGCATTATGCACATGTTCCATATTATTGCCAGACTATGCATCTTAACCAGCCTGCTTACATTAATGGCTCAGTTATGTATAAAGCTAATGTAGAAACACCCTCTTGCTTCTACTGAGTTTCTGGAGTACTCATACCCTGGGGAATACTCATTGTGAACAGATAAAAATTACAAATTTTCTCTTATCCTGGTTCTCCTGGTAACTTCTACTAATGGGAAAAGCCTACACAAAAAGCTTGCTCTTACAGTCTACTTGGAGCCAGTTCAGTGCCACTGGGAAGAAAGTTCTCTACCACCATCTTGCAAGACATGTATGACTGTACCATGTACATCTCCAGAAGGCTGACAGGAACTTCAAATGGAAAAAGAACTCTTCTCCAGTCACCAGTTCCTTTACTGACCAACACATCCTTCAAGCAACTTCATATTGCCTGGGTGATCAATGAGAAGGACTAGCCAATTAGTTGCTTCAAGCTGCAGACTGGCTTACAGTGAGGTAAGAACAACTGTGAATCCATCTATGTTCATTACCAGCCCATTATCCTAAGACTCAAGCAGGAGGAAGACTCCTCCCTGAAACTCAAGAAGGAAAGGAATATTTTTCTCAGTCATGGTTTAATCATAAAAAACTGAGAGCAACTCAGGAAACCTTAGGTGATGCAGAAAACAATTTTAAGTTTTCCTGAGAATATCTTTATCTGTTCCAAAGTTGTCACATGCCAATGAAAGAATGGCAATAAGGCAATTGTTCATTATTTCCTGGTGTCTTTTGCAACCTTTTGCAACATTCAAGCCAGCCCTAAGAGCAGGTAGCATATCAGAGGGTATGTTTGTCAATTTCAACCATGGATCTTAATCTACAAACTGTTTTGAAATCTATCACATATGAGTTGTTCTCTTACCCTTAAGGACTAACTCTTCCATACAAAACCTCCTTTGTCACTTCCCTCTATTGTTCAAATTATATATCATAAAAATATTACTATCGGGGACTTCCAGTTTCGGTGGCTTAATGCAAGCATGCTCCAACGGAGCTCTGCATGGAGTGGCCCGCAACCCCGGCGAATGGAATGGGTAGCAGCTGGATTCTGGTTCCTCCTGGAGCCCTTGTAGGGGGCTCCCAGCCTGGGGCATGAGAGACGCCTCTCCTGAGGTGACAGCCAAAGGACTGAGGCGGCTCTTTGCCCTGTAAGGTGCCGCGGAGCCTCTGGCACCCAAAGCGGCACACTGGACTGATGAGCAAAGAATGTAGTGAACAAATGAAACAACCCCTACCTGCGGTGCATCCTTGAACGAAATGTGAGTCAGTGGATCCACTCAATCAGACTAACAGGTGTCCCGAAGCCCCAAAATAAAGCGGTGAAAGGGGAGGGAAAGTTTTGCTCCCCCCACTCTTTCTTTTTAAAAGATTGAAAAGCGGAGGGCTTCGACTATTGGTGCTGCATAGGGGGCTCAAGTAACATGGAATCCTTAAAAAGGCTTCTTTAAATAACTTTTGGTGGATTTTTTAACTCCTCCAAAAAGTAAATAATGGCTGGCAGAGGGGAAAAAATGGCACCCAGAGGAAAACCCTCTCCAAAAGCTACATCCTCTTCTCTTCCAGTTTCTAGACAGTAAGCTACCATAGACTTTCCAAACATGTTGTCTGTAGCATTGCGCCCTCTGCTGGATCAGATGACCACATTGAACCAAAGTATTGATGCACTCCAGAAAGGGATTAAAGAATCTAATACCAAAGTAAAAGAGGTGGCCAAATCAGCAAAATGTTGAAACCAAAATAAAATTACTGAATCAAAGACTACAAGAGGTGGAGAAGGAAAGAGCAACTCACAGAGATCAACTTTTGAGACTGCAAATGGAAAAAGCATCTTATGTTCTACAATTTCAAGGTGTCCCAAAACAAAAGACTGAGAATTTGAAAGAAATCCTAAGTGAAGGATTGGCTCCAAAAACAGGTTTACAAGCTGAATATTTGCAAAGCAAAATAGATACTGTCCACAGGACATATCCTGATTTTGTGAAGAAGAAAAACCTGCCAGGAAAAATTGTGCTGAAATTCTCTAAGAGAACAACAAGGGATGTGGTGCTCAAAGCCACTAATGGGACAACCCTAAAAATCAAAGACGTGGAAATCAGGGTCTTGAAAGACATTCCATTTGAGATAAGAAAAAGAAGGAAGCAATATAAAAATCTGACAAATTTCCTGAAAAAGAACTCCACCCCTTATAGATGGATTTTTCCTGAGGGCTTGGTATTCAACTATAAGGAGAAAAAAGAAAAGATCACCTCTCCTCAAAGTGCAGAGACTTTTCTGGATTTGCAACAAAGATTTACAAAAGAAAAGAAGACAGCAGAGGAAGAAGAAAAAGAAGAAGGCATCATACATGACTTGTAAAGTTCTGAGAGATTATCAAGTAGTTCTTCAGAGGACTCTGACTCGGCAAAGGGGGTGGCTGCCCCTAAGCAGTCCAAAGGGATTCTGTTAAACCAAAAAAATGAGGGAGGGGGGGAAATGGCTATGTATACAGCTTGAAAGTTTAAGAAATTTATTTTGTCACATGCTTGAATCTACATATGCATAGCTAGTACTATTTGAAACATATTATCACACTTCAGTATATTTTGTTATATGGGGAATTTCATTCATTTATATTTTAAAAAACGATTTATATTCTTTGCTTTAAATAGGGATAGTTTTGTAGTTGTAGGGATAGCTTTTATAGTTTGTAGAAAAGCAGTAAAATTGTTTAAAAAATAAAAAATAAAAATATTACTATCAGGCTAGAATTCTACACTTATTTGAACAAGACATCCACTGGTTTAAGACACCATGATTACATCAAACACAATTAGATCACTTTGTGATTAGTGGCTGAAAAGCTAGGAAAATACTCAATTTCCAAAGGAGGTATTACAGAGTTAATTAAAAGTTTTAATTTCCCCCAAATGGAAAGTAAATCTAAACTCATCCCTTGAAATTGCTTTTTCCTGATTGAATGACGTAAAATTAAAATTCCACCTAGAAGAGCTAGTTCTTCCACTTCTATATATGTTATATACTTCTAGCAGATTCAGTTTCCAAACGAGGAAAAGGGTTCTGTAGTTTAATTGGACAAAAAGCCAAATAACGGTTCTTTTACTTCTTATACAACAAAAAAGTGGGTTTGCACTTAAAAGTCTGATGAAGGAGCACCACCTTCTGGCCACTGGAAAGAAAGGTTCCCAACTAGTTCTACAAACAAGTGTCATTGAGTTGCTATTTTTTGAAATTATTTCACAGCAATAAATATGTCAGTCAGTAAAGTTACACTATTAAGTTACAAACACAAGTACCGTATTTTTTGCTCCATAAGACTCACTTTTTCTCCCAAAAAAAGTGGGGGGGAAAGTGTGTGCGTCTTAAACCCCCCTCACTTTTCCCAAGCCACGGCAGCGAGCGGAGCTAGGTGCGTCTTATGGTCAGGTGCGTTTTATGGAGCGGTATATTGTACATCATATTTTGTTATGGATTGTATTCCTTATTAATGATTCACTTAAAGCGAATGTTATTTTCTGACAATCAAAACTATATCTTACCTCATTAACAGCATATCAGTTGTTCTAGCATAGCCGCTTGGCCCATATGTATCTTTGATTATCATCTTCACTTGAAGCAACTAATAAAGTTAACCATTTCCTATGAAAACTTCTACCACAATAAACCAACTGGGGGCAGGATCCAAAGTTAGCTAAATTATCTTCTGGCCAGTCGAAAGAATATCTCCAGATCTTTCTGGAATGTAATATGAATGCCCCCAGGCCTCTAACGTACCAGAGAATACATTATGTCACCAGCTTCTTGATATGCTCACTTTCAAGTATGAATTGTGAAATCAAATGAAGATTCCACAATCTACTTTAATATATTTGACAAACTGACAGGGAGGTGGGGCTGCCTTCAAAACCTGACTGGAGACGAACCCAGCAAGTCTTATTATCCCTTGCTTTAATTTTGACATATAGTTTCAAGCCTTTTAATATTCAGATTATGTTCTTGCACTTTTTAATTAAAACTACCTTAAATCTCAAACCTAGTTTCATGACCAAATCTGAAACAATATTCTGTTCAGGCCCACAGTTCATTTTTAAACTCCCGTCTTCCCAGCTCCAAAAAACTGTTAAGACTGACGGCCATTTCAAACAGCCCTTCCCCTACCATTTTGGAGCTGTCTTCGAAGTGGTTTGTCATTTCAGACTGCCGCTTTCTTTTTGTGCCTCTTTTTGCCCGTGCAGGTGACCTCTTGTCATTTTTTTAAAGAGCCAATTTAGAGTGCCATGACACCGTAACAGGACACCAAAACAGTGTCATAGCGACCCCATTGGAATACCTGGGCTCCACTGAGATACATGAGGTTGCTTGTTAAAAACTTGTTAAAAATAGGAGATGGAAGCTCAGGCAGGCACACGCACACACTTCTTGAACATCAGGTAGGAATGGATGCTTTCTGTGTTTGTAAACTGTCCTGTTCCCCCCCCCCCCTTTCCCTTTCCATGCCTGCACTCTCTTCCAGGCTGCCTGTCATTTAAAAATCTTTTCTCTTAACCTTTCTCCTTCAGGCACTTTAAATCACCCACCCCATTCAGTATTTAGGGACAGGACAACAAGCTGCCTTTTTGTTCCCCTCCTTCCCAGACTCCTCCCCAGCTTCCCAGCTTCCGTTTTACAACGTTTTATGAAGTATCCAGGAATCCATCTAATGGTAGAGATTGATTCTGTCCCTCTTACTTTGCAGCTTGTAAAGTTCAAACAAAGAGTGCAACTGCACCAATAAACGTATTTTCCTAGGCTCACACTGGCACCAGGAAATGGCCCTATCTAACCAATGGGGGAACCTAATATCAGAGCATCTAACTACTAACTATATTTCCCATGGTGCAAAGATTTAAAGAAACAGAACTATTTACTGTTCTATATTATTGACTGTCTCACTAGAATCTGCTAGGGGGAGCACAGTAACCAAGCATGGGTTGGAGAGGTAAGTTTATAAACGTTAACTGTGGGGTGTTGGACTAAACCATACAGAAGAGGGTGCTTGCTACAATAATGATGTACACTTTAAGCTTCTTAACTGAGTCTCTTGAGGTGGTTCTGGGAACATAAGAGCATTGTGGCAGGACTCATAGGGACAGGAATGGGAAAAGGAGGTCTGAGATCAAGACAAGACCAGCAGCACAAGCCTGTCATCTATGAATATTTATGAAATATCTATGAAAGGCGTGGAATTATGCTCTGTGCTGGCCTGTCCAGTTCATGAGTGGGAGAAATGAATGTCAGTGGAGTGCAGCAGCGGCACTCCACACTGTACTGCACCTTTTTGTGCCTAGGTACAGTTTCTCATTACTTTGTTGTTCAATAAATCACACAAAATGGATTTCAGAAAGTGCACATTCATGCACACCCTTTGGCAGTAATACTTAAGTTCTTGGTAGATTGATTCAGCATCAAAGCTGGGACAGTAAGAAAGTAGAGTCTGTATAAGAGGACATGATACAGTACAAGATAGATACCTATAGGGTGTGTTCAGACAGCGTGCTGGAGCCACTTTAAATCGCTGCGCTTCGATGTGTTTTTTTTTTACTACGGACAATCACGATCACACGGTAGTGTATGTTGGGGTGGGTTTTTTTGTTTTTTTCTAAGTTTGCACATGTGCATAAGCACTCATCTGGAGATCTGAAAAACTAAACCCTTGCACATGCAAAAAAGCAGATGGCAAATCCTCTCACAGTTCCACAAGCATCGTGATTTCACCGCCGTGACAGAACATGTCCCTTCAAATTTTTCGCCTGAAACTGGCCTCCTTGGGATCCCGAACTCAAAATTAGTGGCCATTTAAAAAATATATTTTTTGATGCGGTGGCGGAGGAGTGCTTATGTGCGTATTGCTGGCACAAAAATAAAATTGGCGGGCAAAAAGCGGAAGCCTCAGGCTTCCACAGAAGGGGGGTGTTAAAGACTCGGAAGTGGCTTGACGATGGTGGAGCAATCACACGGGAAACTGCACTTTCAACTGGGAGAACTGAGAAAACAGCACTAGGGACCTGGTATCAAAATACTATGCTTTGGTCCGGAATTTGCTCTGGAAAGCAATGGCTGGGGACGGGAGGCAGCTGTTGCTATCTGAATGCGCACATTTGATCCGTTTTCGAAGTGTGTCAAAGCCGGATCAAACAGCACGTCTGAACGCACCCATACAAAAGAATTGCAAAACAGGTGCTGGTTGGCAGCCGAACAGAAAATATGGACTCTATCAAGCCATTTTAAGTCTCATTGATTTCAAGTAAACATAAGCTTATTGAAATTGTGACCTAAATTTAAGTGACTTAAGTCCTTAAATTTAATAGCGCTGAGCCTATTGCTCTGCTGCAAGGCAAATACAGCCCCATATACTGCAAATCAAGATAACCACAAACACAACAACACAATGATTTTTGGTATTATTTTATTTGACAGGCATTTACAACGTTCCATTCATATACCTAAAAACATAAAAATAGACCTTCTTTTAGCTTATAAAAGAAATATATAAGAACCTTTGACATCGACAGGTCATGACATTATGTACAAGAACAATGGCACCCTCCAAGCACAGGACGTCCAGCATTTCACAGGCTTACTGTATTCCACTGGGGACAGCTAAAACATTGTTATGTCTAATAAGTTGGTACACAACTGACTTGAGTTTAAATATAATGAGATACGTAGGGTGTAGAAATCTCACTAAAGCTTTTTAAGAAAACAATGAAAATATAGCAAAAGTTCAGAGAATAAAACTTCCAAAACACTAGAGTAGTGCACAGAGAACCAGACAGGTAGGGAGTCCAATGTTGGCTGGGCCATCAGACAGCTGATGTTGCTGAGTAATATTTTCTGCTCACGTTTCAAAATATAGTCACAGCTGATTGTATAAAATATAATCCCTAAAGCTATTATAAAATTTTAGGTTTTCAACGTACCTACTAATGTGTCAAACATCAATAGATACAAAAAGCGATCCCCCTCAAAAAAAATCCCCCCTTTTGTGTAGGTCAAAATTAAAATGGGAAAACTATATAAATAGTTTAAAAGAAAAAAGTGCTTTTTTCAAAATTATTTGGGAACCTACTGAACATCAGAGTTTAGTTACATTTTACCCTGTTGTAGATGTTTAAATCTGTAAAAGAGGTTTGTTTGTTTAGAACACTGTTCATAGCCTATTGCAGTGGGAAAAAATCTAGTAAGAAAGTAAAAGTATATTAATTTCACATAGGAGAAGAAAGTACAATGAGGTCAGTTTTTTGGCCATAAAATAATCCATTTTTCCTGAGCTCTAACTTCAAACACAGAGGATCAAACTCATCCTAGATGTAACCCTGTTAATTCCAACAGAATTACAGCAGAGATGTAGTTAACCTACTTGGTTTCTCAGCTATACACTGACATTGTTAAATCAATTCCAGTCTCAAACATATACAACTGTTCATTTTTTTTAAAGCAAAGGTTATCCCTAAGAGTTTCCAATTCAGAATTTTACTATAAAACCAACATACTCAACCCATTCTAAAAGGGCAGCCTTACATCCTAGACTTGGAACAAAACTAACACTGTAAAATTCCCATCCCTTTGTGCCCTTGCATTTTAGGTAAAATACAGAAAAATATCTTTTTCAAGTGTTCAATTTGGATCTCTTTTTTAAAATAAAAAAGAGTTTGGCATTGTTATAATTTATGTAAAACTAGAACTTCCAACATTGACATTAAGTTAGACTAGTCACAGACCAAAACAAAAAAACAAAAAACCCCAACACAACATAAAATTCCAAGCTTTTCCGCATTCCTAAAATATACATGATGTCACTGGATCCAGAGATCCTCCCTTGCACCAGTAAGCTTTGTGAACACTACTGCATGCAAGAGATCTCCAGTGCCAAACAGATGTGTAGTGCTTTCAGTACTGAATATTCATTGAGGGAAAAGAAAAGGGGAGCCTGATTCAAGGCCCTGTCTCATAAGTGACTGGATCACAGCCAGAGCTGACAGCATCACACGTATGTTCAGCAACGCATGTACGATGCAGGAACACCCCATTCGTACCCCTGGAAGTTGGATGCAATGGGTTTCCAACAATTCCACTTGTGGGGCCCCATCAAGAAGGATGGCCCATGCATGGAAGCCTCTTTCTGTGCATGAATCACCCTTGCTGGATCAGAGTAAGATTCTCTGAACCTTAAGGTTAAAAAAGATTTAAGAATCCTGCAGCTATGGAGTCTGAAAAGGCAGCTTCCTTGTTTAAGGAGATGAACCCATGATTGACATGTCACATATAAAAGTCATTTGCTGCTTGTGCTATCACTTAAGCTAACTTGCTGCACATATTTTTTTAAAAACCCACAGCAGTTTTCTAGTAATATCTATGCATCCCATTTCAATATGCTACCCCTGATTAGTTTAAAATAAATAAAGCCCTTGGTAATGTACAGAGAAGGACTCAAGCTCATTCCATTTCAAAATTTTGTTTGCTCCCCCCCCTTATTATACGTTACCTTAAAGGGAAAAAAAGAGGCTGTGTGGTTTGAACCAGTTTAGCTGCCATAACTGTATGTGCAAGTGTGCATTCTAAAGGAGCATTCTCCACAATGTGTAAGGGGTGGGTCGAGGGCACATCTATGTCTACCATCTAACAGGGAAAACATAGGTCTAAAGCTCGGTGTTTAGTTTTCTAGGCGGCACAAAATCTTCACGACGAACCCAAATGACCTCTTCGTTGCCTTCCATACCACCATTAATTCCAGACAGAGCAGCTTGTTTCTTTAACTGAGCCATTCTCGAAGCATGAGAACCCATGGCATAGCGCCCTTTGTCTCCTCGGTACAACTGGTTGCTTGTAATGGAGGCCGCCTGCAACTGCTCCTGAAGTTCTTTTTCAACCATTGTACCCCTCAAAGGCTCACAATATTCATCGTCATCACTGAGAATGTCTGTTTCTTTTATGTCCTCTTGCTCCTCGTACTGACCAAGGTCAAACTGTTCTTCTACCCAGCGATCAGTGTCTTTGCTGTTGGATGCCTGCTGAGATTCTTTCTCAGGGCTGCCAGCGAAGACGGCATCTGAATCAATGGTGAATCTGTTCCGAGCCAGCCGCCGCCGCCTTCTCCCAAGGGACTTGCTTGGAGCAGACACTGAGCACACACAAAAATAAAACCCCAGATGCTTTTACAAACTATTATTTTCATGAAGAA
Organism: Lepidodactylus listeri; assembly: GCA_029233225.1. Classification (NCBI taxonomy): domain Eukaryota; kingdom Metazoa; phylum Chordata; class Lepidosauria; order Squamata; family Gekkonidae; genus Lepidodactylus; species Lepidodactylus listeri. Next base: position 105,759,578 of record JARCFY010000001.1, on the reverse strand, counting down.
TTAACCATTTAAACACCAACACTTTCTACACACAGAATTTTCACCAGTGGGGGGGGCGGGGGAAATCCAGTACTCAGCTTCTCAAACAAGGATAATGGGGCATAACCACAGATTTCCCTCTTATCTATTCATGCACAATAATTCTGTGGGCTGCTATTTTTAGTTGTAGTAACAACCCTGTGAAATTCTGGAAACCATCATCAGTCACTTTTTTTTAAAAGCTGTGTAAGACTTTTCTCTTTAGAAAGGCATATAATTATTAATGGGTTTACCGTATCTCTGCTGGAGACTGTGGTTGAGTAGACTAGTAGTTCTAAATGCTGCTATTGTTATCTGATGTGTAATGCACTTTTGCTGGTTTCTCCACCCCTTCATAGAGGTACATTTGTTTGGATGTGGGGTGCCTGGCAAACAGGCTATGGGCTATTTGCTTGGGGTTTACAAGAGTTCTCAGGAAAAGCTCAGAATTACCTGATCTTATTTTGAAAAAGAATCCTCCGAGACAGCTTGGAAAACCCTTATTTCTGAGGCAACTGGAGGTGAAGTGGGGAGTTCATTTATCGCAATGTCAAACATAAGTGTTCTATATACGATAAGCAGTTAGCAATGCTTAAATACATCTGCTGCAAAACATGCATTGGCCTAAGAAGTACCATGTTTATAATGCAGATCATATTACAGTGCATTCAGTACAGCCAACAGACCATCCTTTCTGAGGTGGAAAGAAGCAACTTTACACTATTTCCAGTTAAATTAAGAAGATATGGGGAGACTGCAGACTATGGTAAAATGATATCCCTAGGAATGAATATATGTGGTGAGAACAGGAATAGCTCACAAATTCTTCTATAACTCCTCACAACAAGAAGTATCAGAATTTGGAGTGCCTGTGCTTATTCCAAAGCACGCTATCTCTATCTCTGATCCAGTCAACTGAGGATTACAGGGTTGGGTACTTCATAAATTTTTAAAGATAGCTCATGGTTCATGTGCTATGGCCTACAAATGGTAAGGGATGTAGGGAAGAAGAATAAAGGATGACACATGCGAATCTAAAATCTACTTCCAGCTTCAGCAAGGCACAGGATTCCAGGGCATTGACTGAAAAGGCATAAGAGGAGGATGTACAATGTAAACACAGTTATGGTCTAGTTGACTGAAAAGGAATTAATAATTCTGAAGGCCCTATCACAAATATCCCAAAGCTGAAACATCACTAACAATTCAGGTTTTAGAAAGGGGAGAGTGAAAGTCTATATGGTTCAAATTCTCTTGAGGCAAAGATACTGATGTTTAGGAAATGAGAAGCCAGCAGGAAACAATTGAGGCCCTGCAGACCAGAGGCCCATTTTGTCTTTCCTTGGAGCTCCTCATTAACTGTACCTCTGAGGTACACAGTTTTGCAGAAGAAGTCATGCTGTGAATGTTATTGGTCTGTTAAAAAATAGGACACCATCCAGGAGACAAGGTTAATTTTCTACTCAGAATCAGTATAGAAATTCAGTAAAGTGGTGTGTTCTTCTTTTCAAATAATTTTTATTGCCTTGGGTTTTGAATTCCTATGATTTACAATTTATTTGCTGAAGGTCAACTGAAACTGTAACCATCTCCCTGAAGCCATATATGTTATCTTCCTCACACTGCAGGGCGGAAATCCAAAATCAATCACTGCAGGTCGTCGGAGCAGCTTTGTTTGTTTTGAACAGAAAACATATGAAAAGGAAATTACTGTCTACTGAAGCTGACATGTCAACAATCTTGGAATTCTTCTCTTGACTCAAAATCTCCTATTATGTATGCATTTCTATATTAAAAGAAGTCATCTGAATGGAGTCTTGTTGCTTAACTAAATTTAAATGTTTGCCTCTTGGTAAAGCATCCAGTGGGCATTAAAGAGAATCCCACCTGGATATCTTAAGCTTGAAGGATGTTTGTTCCAGTTGTAAGGAATTCTACCAATGTGTGTTAGAAGAGTGAAGGGTGTATTCATGGAGAACATGAAACACTAGCCCTAAATTTGTATGAAGAAGAAATTCAGGTGTGTCTTATGATAGTGGTGGTTTACCAGGATCTTGAAAATGTGTAACCCTACAGTACCTGCCCTGTTCATAGCTGGCCTTGCACCTTTTAGAGCACTCAATCTTTTTCCTCCAAAAGGAACATACTGCTGGGATGCAGGCAAGCTTTCAGTTTTAAGGAGTTGCCTTCTCTGTTTGTCACGTAGAACTGAATGTACGGTCTTCAGAAAATCCTTCCTATGTTCTGGTGAACTGAAAAGGGACAAAAATAATTTGAGTCAGGCACCAAGCTAACAACAGAGCTTGTGTTCACAATTTATTATCTTTAGTCCAAATTGTAGCTTACAGTATTCACTGCATCCCACTTCAGAACGAAACCATGTCACCATTCTAATTTATCACACTGGGAACAGTGACTCCGTGGCAGATGTGTGCTGTAAACTCAGATCCATGTCCTCATCTTCAGTTATTAAACAGCGACACTCTCTTACCTGCAACAAAGATGGAATGACCTCTCCGGCCTGCCTTCAGACTCTGATTTCACATGAACTATCTCACAGACAGAATTGGTCTCTGCATCTGGAAATACAGAGAAGAATGTTTTTAATAAATGCAATTTCAAGCAGACCAATATGTACTATATTGTATCATTATAGGGAATTAACAGATGTCAAGTAATCTGGCATTGTGACCATTACTTTAGTGAATTTAATCATGGCCGTAGGGGCAGATTCATACATTACACGCCAGTGAGGCTGTGCTGGATACACTGCTATATGGTGCTGTCTCTATGGGGTGTGAAATATGTGAAAATATCTTGCCATGTAAAGCAGTCTCATCATGGGGAGCTCCTCCATACCATGCTGCGCATTCTTGGTACAAAGACTTTCCACACAGTGGGGCTATTTCACACAGTAAGCAGCTCTAAAGACAATGACAATCAGGTGCTGTTAAATTCACAAACATCCTTAGTATAGATAACTTTGTGCTTCTGTAGTGCTTAACAACAACCACAGCCAATGGTGTAATTTGTTAAGCACTGCCACTACACTGTTTCCATTACTTTCAGGTTGACTTTGTAGAGTGGCTTTATAAATTAACACTAATGCTTCATAGACTGTTGCCACAGGAAGATAAGAATGCTTTCAGCAAATTCAGAAATATAATTATGTCTGCATCTGTAACATATAAATGAAAACTTACTCAAAAGAAACCTGCAAGAAATTGTCCGAGAATTATCTTTTTACCACTTTCTAGTACAAAGTCGTACTGAGTCCTCATTCCATTGCAGAGAGCAAAAGGGAAAAATACAGTAGCCCCCCAGCCCCAGAACCACTCTGCTAGTTGCTTTACAGTTTCCTGCTGCTTCTTTGCTTGATGCTGGACTTTCAACTGCTCAAGAAGATTCATCTCTCACAGCAGTGTACCTAACAAACCCTTACAGCTAGGCCTCATGCAGCGTACACTAGTAGTTCACATTAGGAAAACATTTTTCATAAACTTTTCTAAGTCTTTGAACTTTTCTAAGAGTCTCTTTATTTTTTAGAAGAGCAATTTCTGAAAGTTAGGGTAAGCCAACAGAATTTACTGAGACCTGAGATGCCCAACAATGAAATTCTGTATTACATTCAGACAAAGATCAGATGAGAGTCAGTGCCAACACAAACTGACTTCTAATTTCCATGTAGGAAACAGAATGTGGCAATTTGTTTCTAAACCAGTTGATCAGTAGGCCAAAATTTCCAGGAGTTTGCCTGCCGTAAGTGGGCACTTCTGTAACCAAAAATATTGAACTCCGAAAGGGGGCTGAATCTCAGAGGTTCCCAAATCATATAAAAGTTTTACCAATAAGAAGTCACAAATATTGCTCTATTGAAAACAGTACACCACTGTAGTCAAATACAAAGTCAGCACCAATGAACTCACAAAATTTGCAAAGGTACAGTTGCCAAATGACCAAATAGGATATAAGCAATCAAACTAACCAATAGCTTGGCAAGCCTACTCATGAGTGTTGATGCATTTGTGTTATGAGATACTTTCTACTGTAAGTGGGAACTACTAAATGAAATTGGTTGTTTTTTTATAAGCAAAGATGTAAAAGTACTCCTGTCACCATTACAAAAGCAGTCTGAAGAAAAGTGTTCTTCTAGACAGGGTTGCTGAACCATGTTTCTCTTGATTAAAATCAGGGGTCGGTTCCTGGGGGCGGGCACACGACCAAGCCACACCCCCTACTCCCAGGAGCCCTCAGTTGGGCCAGGAGGACCTGGGGGGTGCGTTTGCTGCCTCTTCTGCTCGCTACCGCCACCAGCCGGAAAGGTAGATGGGAGGGCAGTCCACTTGGCTGGGTGCTGGTTGGGAAGGCAGGAGCGTGTGTATGGGTGCAAGCCAGGGTGGAGTTGGGAGGCCATGCATGCTTTCCTTCCCCCCTCGGCAACACAGCCCAGCAGTCCCCATGGGTCTGCCAAGGCCAGTGCCATCTGGGGAGACAGGAGCACGTGTGCATGTGAGTCAGGGTAAGGCGAGGTGGGGAGACCATGCACATCCTCCTTCCCTCCTCGGCGACACAACCCAGCAGCCCTTTGGGTCTGCCAAGGCCAGCGCCGTCGGGGGGAGGCAGAAGCATGTGTGTGCGCATGTGCATGTGATTGTGGTGGGAAGGATGTGGGTGCCCTCCTTCTCCCTGTATCTCTCTGTCTCTCTCAGTCCCCTCTGTCCCTCTATCTGTCTTTCTCTCTCTTTCTCTCCCCTCACTGTCTTTTTCCAATGCTATAATGTCCTTCCTGAGGTGTGGTGACCAGAATTGCACACAGTATTCCAAATGAGGTTGCACCATCGATTTATACAGGGGCATTATGATACTGGCTGATTTGTTTTCAATTCCCTTCCTAATAATCCCCAGCATAGTGTTGGCCTTTTTCATTGCAGTCGCATACTGTCTTGACATTTTCAGTGAGTTATATACAACTCCAAGATCTCGCTCTTGGTCAGTCTCTGCCAGTTCAGAACCCATCAACGTGTATTTATAGTTAGGATTTTTGGCCCCAATATACATTACTTTGCATTTGGGAACATTGAACCCCATTTTCCACATTGACGGCCACTCGTCCATCCTCGACAGATCCCTTTGGAGTGATGGGAAAGACCTCTGCCTGAGAGCTGCTGCCAGTCTGAATGGAAAATAGTGAGTTTGATGGACCAATTGCCTGATTCAGTAGAAGGCAGCTTCATGTATTCAGGGGCAGCATGCCTAGGAAAGTGCATCTGGTGAATGTGTCTGAGGCTGAGCCAAGATGTTGTCTTCTTGAGGGGCTCCCCTCCTCTCTGGCAGGCAGCACATCTGAACTCAGAAAAAGGCAGGAGTTCCCCAGGTGCATCATCCCTGCTTTAGATCCAAGCCAGTTCAGCCTCTCCTTTCTCTCCCCCCCCCCCCACCCCGGCCAGCCCAAGCATTGGGGGATCAAGGGAAGGCTGAAAGGGCTTGGATCGTTCAGACACCAAGGAAAGAGGCTCCTTCCCAAATCCCTTTGGATTTATAAAATAAAATGCATTGCTATATTTAAAAAAAAAAAGCCCAAGCGGCTCTAAGGTGTTTGATTTCTCAACCTTCAAAGAGGATGGGAAGAAGCCAGAGGGACAGCCTATGGTTACCTCTGTGCAGGCACACTCCTTCTTCTGGAGATTATGCCAGATACTTCCTGAGGGAAGGGCCATGGCTGAGTGGCAGAGCATCTGCCCAGTTGGCAGAGGATCCTGGATTCATTCTTGACATTTCTGAGTGAGGGGAAAGATCTGAGCCTGGGACTCTGGAGAGCACTGCTGGTATGCGTAGACAGCAGGGTGGAGCCATGGCTCAGGGTAGAGCATCTGCTTAACACAAAGAGGATCCCGGGTTCAGTCCCCAGCGTTTCCATTTAAAGGATCTGGCAATCGGTGATGTGAAGGACCAGTGCCTTCAACCCTGGAAAGCTGCTGCCAGTTTTCAGCAGACAGCAATGCTCCCTCTAAGTTGTGGAGTTTTGTAAGCAAAATTTTGCTTTGTGAGCTACTACTGGCATTGAAGCTGAGTGAGAAATTTGTCTACTGCATAAACTAGTTTGCTCTGGAGTCATCCTTCCTGAGCTAAGACAAATTGTGAGCCAGAGGCTAAAAATATACAGGTTGCTTACCTGTAATTGGAGATCTTCGAGTGGTCATCTGTGCATTCACACCTCTGGGATAAAGTGCGCCTGCGCCGATCCCGATCGGTAATCTTCAAAGCCTAACGGATTTTCGCGCCAGCTCCCTGGTCACGTGCACGCCCACTGCGCATGACCCGGGGAGAGGCACGAGGATCCCGCCAGTTCCTTCTGACCGCTGCTAACAGCCCCCAAGGAAAAAAGGTGAGGGAGACCGAAAGCAGAGGGGAAGGAGGGCGGGTGGTGTGAATGCACAGATGACCACTCGAAGATCTCCAATTACAGGTAAGCAACCTGTATATCTTCTTCGTGGTCTCTGTGCATCACACCTCTGGGAGAATAGCGAGCAATAAACACCACATACCTGGAGGTGGGTGCTGGAGGTCTCACATCTGAGCTGCTTGCAGGACTGCACGGCCCACCACAGTACGCTGATGGACGCGGACATCTAGGGCGTAGTGCTTCACAAACGTGTGAGGGGACGCCCACGTTGCAGCATTGCAGATGTCTCCCAGGGGAATGCCCTTGAGGAATGCTGTGGAAGTAGCCACGGCTCGAGTGGAGTGTGCCCGGAGGGACGCCGGCAGTGGCCTTTTGGCCAGAAGATAGGCGAGTTTTATCGTCTCAACTATCCACTTCGAGAGTCTTTGAGACGACAGTTTCTGTCCCTGCCTGGGCAAGGCATAAGAAATGAAGAGAGCTGGAGACTTGCGAAAGGATCTTGTCCGGTGCAAGTAGAAAGACAAGGCTCTCTTGACATCTAAAGTATGCAGACTACGCTGCGTTGGGTCCTGGGGATCAGGAAAAAATACCGGCAAGGTGATATCTGCCCCTATATGAAAGTCCGACACTATTTTAGGCAGGAAAGCGACATCTGGAGCCAAAGTGACGGCATTATGATGAAACGTGAGGTATGGTGGGTCGCAACGGAACGCCGAGAGCTCACTCACGCGTCGAGTAGACGTGATGGCCACTAAAAATGCAACCTTCCATGACAAAAGCTGAAGACTGCATGAGGCCATGGGTTCGAAGGGTTTTCCCATCAGCTTAGTGAGAACCAGGGGCAAGTCCCATGCCGGGACTGGTGTCCGCACTGGGGGATAGAGGCGATTCATTCCCTTGAGGAATTGTTTCGTTGTTGGGTGGGAAAACACTGAATAGCCATCAATCTTAGGATGATTGACTGAGATGGCCGACAAGTAGACTCGGATAGATGAGTGACACAGTCCCCTGTCCTGACATGACAGGAGGAAACCAAAAACATCTTTAAGTCCAGCGGGGACTGAGGGTCGTCCCACAGACGCCAGGAAAGTTAAAAATTTAGTCCATTTGGACTCATATGAACGTCGAGTGGAGAGTTTGCGTGAGTTCAGTAGCACTTGAGCAATGCGTGATTCCAACCCTAAGTTAGGATCAGCCACGCTGTCAATTTTAGCCTGGGCACATCGTGGTGCAGTATTCGGCCCCCGCACATCCCGAGGAGATCCGGGTCCGTCGGGAGATGGAGATACGTCTCTCGTGAGAGGCTGAGGAGCGTGGGGAACCAGGGTTGTCTCGGCCACCATGGGGTGACAAGAATTGCCCACGGTCGCTCTGTCAATAGTTTGTGGACTACTCTCGGAATGAGAGGGATTGGGGGAAATAGGTACACCCGTTTCCCTGTCCACGGGAAGAGGAGACCGTCTCCGAGAGAGGTCGGGTCCGTTCCCGCTCTGGAACAGAATAGATGGCACTTCTTGTTCTCCCGAGAGGCGAATACATCCACGGATGGATGTCCCCAATGGTCGAAGATCGGAGTCAGGTAGAGGGGGTTCAGTTCCCACTCGTGTAGGGATGCTCCTCCTCTGCTTAGGAAGTCCGCTTGGACGTTGAGTAGTCCTGGGAGATGAGTCGCCACCAGGTGAATATTTAGCGCCTGGCACTCGTTCCACAGCTCTATTGCTAACCGGCAAAGTCCACGGGAGACCGTCCCGCCCTGGCGGTTGATGTAAAACATAGTGGTGGTGTTGTCTGTAAGGACAGTCACCGTTTTCCCCGTTAGGGATTGGCGGAAAGACCTCACTGCGTAGAGAACTGCCAGCAGCTCTAAGAAATTGATATGGTTGTGTGCCACAGAGGGGTGCCACCTGTCTCCCACACCTACACCTTCCAGGTGAGCTCCCCAGCCCCATAGGGATGCATCCGTGGTGACGGTCGCTGAGGGGGGTGGAAGCCGGAAAGGTGCACCTGAGTGTAAATTCTGGGGCACAAGCCACCAACTCAGGGTCTCCAGGACCTGGGTAGATATCTGGAAACGTTTGGAGAGGGAGTGGAGTTTGGGGCGGAAACGCCTCAAGAACCAAAGCTGCAGTGGTCTCATTCGCAATTTGGCGAAGGGAATCACTGCCGTTGTTGCGGCCATCAAGCCTAGCAGGCGAAGGATTTGTTTGGCTGTAGCCTCCTTGGTCTCTTGGATAGCCTGGAGAAGGGAGACTATATCCGCTGCTCTGTTGGGGGGTAGGAACGCCCTGCATTGCAAGGAGTCCAGGATAGCTCCGATAAACTGAACCCGTCTGGAAGGGATAAGCATGGACTTTTTGAGGTTTATAGTCAACCCTAGTAATTCTAGGGTGTGAAGGGTAGTAGAGATGTGGTTCCGTAATTCCGTCATAGAAGGGGCGACTAGAAGCCAGTCGTCCAGGTAGGGGTAGAGGTGGACACCTTGGAGTCTCAGATGTGCCGCTACTACTGCCATAAGCTTCGTGAAGACACGAGGAGCTGTAGAGAGGCCGAAGGGTAGGGCCTTGTACTGGAAGTGACGCGGACCGATCGCAAAACGTAAGTACTGTCTGTGTGACGGGTGGATCGTCACATGAAAGTATGCGTCCTTTAAGTCCAGCGTCACCATCCACACGTTGGCTTCTAGTAGCGGTAGGATGGTCTGTAGAGTGGTCATACGGAATTTCTTGTAGGTGATGAACGCATTGAGGTTCCGCAGATCTAATATGGGACGAAGTCCGCCATCCTTTTTTGGGACCGTGAAGTAGCGGGAGTAGAACCCCCGCTGAAGGTGTTTTGTTGGTACCTGTTCTATGGCGTCTTTTAACAGGAGGGCTTCGACTTCCGACGATAAGGTGTCGGAGGGAGGGGTGGTTACGAAGTACGATTCTTGTGGAATCTGGAAAAATTCTATTCTGTAGCCCTCTGCTACAACCGACAGTGCCCATTTGTCTGTCGTGATACGTTGCCATGCTAGTAGGAAGGGGGATAGACGGGTGGGAATATCGGAGCGAATGGGAGAGTCAAAGACTCTGCTTGTTCGGCTTGGGTGGTTTAGCCTTAGAAGCGGAAGCAGGCGGGAATCGTGGCTTATGGCCATAAGGTTTCTGCTGATAGACAGTAGACGGTGGTCTCTGCCATTGGGGTTCAGTGGGAGATCTTCGCGGTTGCTGTTTGGACCAAGATCTCTGCCATGTTTTCTGCTTCTGTTGTCTCGGTTGTGAGACACCCAAGTTACGAGATGTTTTGATACTCTTATCTAAATCATGAAGAACTGTGTCCGTCGTGGAGCTGAACAGTCCTTCACCCTCGAAAGGGAGGTCTTCCACTAAGGACTTAGTGTCTTGTGGAAGCGAAGTCGACCTCAGCCAGGCGTGGCGACGAAGGGCGACTGCTGAAGTGAGTGTCTTGGACGTGACGTCCGCAGCATGCTTGGATGCGTTAAGCTGATGCTTTGCTAGCACCATGCCTTCCCTCTGGATCTTCCTAGCGAGGCGTTGCTTATCCTCAGGAAGCTGAGCCAGAAGAGGTGTCATCTGTTCCCATAGGGAATACTGGTACCTGCTCATGCAGGCTGTGTAATTTGCCGTTTTTATGCCCAATGCACCGGCTGAATAAAATCGTCTTCCGAAAGAATCTAGTTTCCGTCCCTCCTTGTCCAAGGGGGACGAATGTCCGCTACGTCCCCTAGCCGAGGGGGTCACGACTACTGAGTTGGGTTTGGGGTGGATGAATAGGAATTCTGCCCCTGGCTCTTGGAGCCTATACATGTGGTCCAACCTTTTGTTGGAAATTGGGGTTGAGGAGGGGTGGCCCCAGGATTCTTTGGCAGTGCTCAAGAGCACCGAAATTAGTGGCAACGCTACCGCGGTGGATGTGTCCATCTGTACGATATCGAAGATGGCATCGGTAGCGGTAGGAGTTGGTTGGACCGTGGCAAGCGCCAAGGAATGTGCCATTCGTTTGATAAGTTCTCCGTAGGATTTCACGTCTTCGGAGGGGGAGATTGGTAAATTTTCAGCCACATCAGGGGATGGTGACGGCTGGATGGGAGATTCGTCATCGGATGATTCGGGAGATTCGGGCATCGAATGGTCGGAATGTTCGGAAGGAGACATAGGGGTCGACGGGTCTGGCTGATAAGGAGGGAGGTCGATATCGGGTGATGTGGGCATCGGTATCGTTAGTTTCGGTATTTTCGGTTTCGGTATCGGTATCGGAGTCGGAGGCGGGGCCGGGGGATCTCGGCATCGGGAGACTCTTGACGACATCGATTGGCGATCCCACTCCGCTGGGTACCATTGTGGAGGTGGCGGGTAGGAGGAACCATACAGGTATCGCCATTGACGGACGTCCCACGGCACCGAAGATGAGGGAAGGCGCCAGTCTCGCTCGCCTCTCGGTGCCGGCATCGGGTCAGGCCCTGTCTCGGGACTGCTGTGAGGGATCTGCGTCAGCTCGATGTCGGGTTCCGAATCCGTGAGCTGAATGGGTCGCGGCATCGGGGAGACGGGGCTGCCCCGGGGTCGCTCGCGCCCAGGAGGGTCAAGCTGTGGAGACCCATGCTGGGTCATGTCGGACGCGGGATGCGTCGACGAAGCACTCGAGGTCTTGTGCTTCAGCTTGCCCTTACCCTCTTTGCCCTCCTTACGCTTCTTAGCGGGAGTTCGTGGCAGTGAGAGGGGTCTTTTCGATGCCGACTTCTCGGTGCCGGAAGGGCTTCGCGTCGGTGGCGACGTCGGGCCCGTCGGTATCGATGGGGACGTTGCCGAGGCGTCGGCTGCGGACATCTTCGGTGACAACGCTGCCTCCAAGAGAGCCACTCGGAGTCGGGCCGCTCGGTTCTTACGAGTTTGTTTGGAGAACGCGGCGCAGCTCGAACAGGAGTCGACGCGATGCGACTCGCCTAGGCACAGCAAGCAGAGGGAGTGCTTGTCTGGGGGGGGGATTTTACTCCCACACTTAAGGCAGCGTTTAAAGAAACCCCACCGCTGGGCCATAGGCCGGGCGGGGAGTAGAAGGAGGAGAATCCAAAAGAGAGTCCAGGAAAACAGTCCGTAGGTCAGTAAGAGGTCTAAGAATCAGTCCGAAAGGCCTTTCCAAGTTGGAAAAGAAGAAACGAAAGTTAACTACCGACCGGAGCGGAGAGGGGGTCCTCACGACGCGGCGGTCAGAAGAGAACTGGCGGGATCCTCGTGCCTCTCCCCAGGTCATGCGCAGTGGGCGTGCACGTGACCAGGGAGCTGGCGCGAAAATCCGTTAGGCTTTGAAGATTACCGATCGGGATCGGCGCAGGCGCACTTTATCCCAGAGGTGTGATGCACAGAGACCACGAAGAAGATCTGAGCTAGCTCACACTAACTCAGCTTAGAGGGAACACTGGTGGGTGAGCCCTCGGCAGTGCTTGTCGCTTCCAGGGACACTGCCTGCTTCTGTTACATGACACCAGCATCACCTGTGTTCTGTAATGTAATGTACGGCAGGAATTTGGTAGGTGACACATCTAGTTTCTTCCCAACCGTAATTCCAACCATTGTGCCTGGATCAATTTCTGCTTCCCCTCCATCTCTCCTTCCTGCTTTCGGCTGCCATTGATGATGGAACTGAGTTGGAAAATATCTGGAGATTTTTGAGGTGGAGCCTGAGTTGTGGGTGTTGCCTTCTGACAGACTTCCGGTGATGTCAGGGAGTGTGGTATATGCAAATAAGTTATGCTAATGTGTTATGCTAATGAGCTCCTGCACCTCTTTTTCTGCGAAATGACACCTGATTAAAATTATTAACTAAAATTCATATATCCAATATAAAAATAAACTTCTACTGGCTTCTAAATGCTAACTGAAAGGAAACTGGGTGAGCCATCTCCTGTAGGGAGTTTCATCACAGCAGTACAAGTGATAAGATTCAAAATTTTACTGCCACCCACTGCAACTCAGATGACAAGGACACTCATGAAAGAGCTTGCTTTGAGGATCTGGATGTACAAGGCTTCCTCTAGGTTTCAAGGCCCAGATCCTATAGGGATTTTAACCTTGAAATGGTCCCAGTAACAAAATAATCAACACATATATTTTAGAATTGGCATTCCAAGGTCTTCTGTCAAACCAAAAGACATATATTTGACAGTAAGTAGTGTAGAAAACATCCAAATAAAACAAACAATTTCCCCAGCACTACCTGCGCTTGCCAGGGCTCGAACCTGCAGAGCTTCTAGAGGTATCATATGACGGAAGCGAAATGGGTCTGAGTCTTCATAGATTGAAGCCCTATGTGATCCGCCCTAGGAAAGAGTAGGGAAAAAACTGAACAGTGCTTGTAATGCTGACAATTCATTTCATGCTGGAGGCTTGAAGTGGATCAGGAAATACCTACAAGATCAATTGCGCTAAATACACTGAAGTATTATGTTGGAACCAGAAGACAAGATAAAAATCTTCCTTGTTGGAATGGCAGCATATCCCTGGCAACTTCACAAGAAATAATATTACTAGACATCACTAGCCCAACCCCAGCTTCCCTTCTCTGCCGTATGTTATCAGTGAGGCACTTTTTTCATGCAAAACGCTGTTTTGAAAAGTGTTGCCAACACCAAGAATATGGAACTGATGGTGACTCAGGGTCTACTAAATGTTTCTCACTGTTAGGAAAGTACTGAACAACAGTTGTCCTTTCACCCACAGATCTGCAGAAATAGCTGCAGCTGCCCAGACTGGCTTTTGCCGTATAATTTATTGCAGAGCTTTTTAGTGCAATATGGTTATGATGACTGTTTGGTGAATGCAAAAGACTCTTTGCAGATGATCAGATGGCTCTGTTACTTAATGTTCTTGTGCTGAGCTCTGGCAGTCAAAAGACGCCCTGGTGCTGTCTTTACCTGCCAATTGGAAAAGAAGAAGAAGAGGAGGAGGAGGAGGAGGAGGTTGGATTTATACCCCACCCTTCACTATCCAATTAAGTCTCAGAGCGGCTTACGAACTCCTTTCCTTTCCCCTCCACACAACAGACACCCTGTGAGGTAGGTGGGGCTGAGAGAGCTCTGACAGAAACTGCTCTTTTTCAAGAGCAGCTGTGCCAGAACTATGGCTTGCCCAAGGCCATCCAGCAGATGTAAGTGGAGGAGTGGGGAATCAAACCCGATTCTCCCAGATCAGAGTCTGTGCACTTAACCACAACACCAAACTGGCTCTCATGATGTGGCTATGACTTTATTGTCCTTCCTTTTGTGGCAAATGAGGGGATTTATTCTTTGAAGTTATGTTCAAGTCAAGACAAAAATATCAGATATTTTCCCTTGAGGGTTTTAAAAATTTCTCTAATCCTACCCGTGTCTGGCAGATCCTTGCCAGCACAGAGCGCTGCTTACTGTCCCATAGACCTCAGACTGAGAGGAGAATAGCTTTCCTTCAGCCTTCATCTTTCTCCTGACCCTGCTCCCTTCAACCTGAGGAGAAAGAGCTGACATGTCTTCATTTGTCAATTTCTCTTTGCCTTATGAAGGCCAGCCCTTTTGGTGGCTCTCCCCCCAGAACTCTCATGAGATCTGAGTAGTTCCTGTGGGAAGTTGCCCCCTGCATCTTAGCTGCAATTCATCCTCATTTCCCCACCAGAGGCTCTAGGCTGGCTCCCAGCAGATTGTCAGGCAGTGGGGCTGTTAAAGGGCTAGTCACTGTAAACCAGATGGCCAGCCAGAGCTGCCTTAAAGAAACTGCTTGTGTTGCTGACTTAATGAATGGATGCTAAGGGTGGCTCCTTGGATCCCTTTGGAACTGGGGTGCCCAGGGTTCCCTCAAATCCCAGAATATGTCTTTTAATGTTAGGATTTTTAAGAGTCTGAGACGATGGTGCTTTTTATAACAGTTCAAGACAAAGACACAAAGAACCCACCCATACCCCATTTTCTAAATCTGTTGCAAGTTTACAGGCAGGAAGGGGAAGTCAAATGCAACCACAAATAATTAAGAGTTGTATTTTTTATTGTTAGAATTGTATTGTTTTTAGTCTTTTTAACTTAGTTCTTTTGTAAGCTGCCTCCTATGGCAGGAGATATTTAATCAACCCCCCCTCTAATATATCTTCCTAATTACTCAAAGCAGACTAGCTCCAAATTCATTGGTTTCATCAATTACAAACTTACCAGCTTTTTCTTCTGTTTGGAGCCATCTTTATACACCAGAACCACAGCAGTTTTGAATACTAGAAAATGTGAAAACATATCAAGAGTCAATAATTCTTCTTAACCTTCCACATATGAACAGGAGAGAGAATATAGTTCAGTAGGAAACAGAATGCACACCCTTCAGGGTTCCCAGGCATGGGGAATGGAGGGACAGACCTGCCCCCACCCCCGGTTTCTTGAGGTGTGGCAACAGATTCAGTTGCTGCTCTACTGAAGTGGATAAAAGAGCAAGGATGGCTTTAGTATGTTCACTGTTTCTGGGAGTGGGACCCCATGTACACTGCTCTAAGCTTCTTGGAGTAAAGAAAAAAAATGGGAAAAGATATAGTGCTCACAATGACAGGCAATTAGTAGCCTACCCATGCTAACAAGAAGTGATTTGTTTTCATATGAGGGTTGAGTTCATTATGGGCAGTGTGAGGGGGCCCAGGAAAGCTAACAGCAATGACAGGGCCCAGGTAAAATCTTAATTTGGGGGCCTCATGATGCCTCTCAGCATTCCTGGGAGTGACTGTCCCCACTCTATTCAGTTAGCAGAGAAAACCGGATACATAGAGACAGGTGCACAGAGCAGCACTCATTCCAAAGTTTAGGGAAGTCCTATTTCATACAGTTTATGTCTGTGTTCAGTAGCACTGTGATAGAATTTATAATTTCAAGTTATTTCCTAATATTAATCTAGTGTGTTAATTTAAAGACCTTCACTTAAGGTCACATGTTCAAGTAGCCAGGTCAGCTACTTGAGAGTGCTTGCATAAACCTGTTGGAGTTGATCCTTAGATTAAAACTGTTTGAACCACTCCTCATTCATCTGGTCTTTATAATGGAACCCAGAAACATTACAAGTAGAACACCAAACTGGAAGGAAGAAAACTTCCCTGCAAGCATGTTCTGGAAACAGTTGCTTATATTCATTATTTAAGTTCTAGGTGAAACAACATCATCTGCTTTCTTTCTGGGAAAATAATACGTACCAAATGCTGCCAATTCAGGTTCCTTCTTCCACTTCCCAAGAGACGCAGGAGGGTTAAGCCAAATTACTGTGGTATGCAAAAGCAAGTCTCCCATGGAAAGATCTGCAACCTGCCAGTGGCCAGAGATAAAAAGGGCAATGCTAAACAAAACACTGGTTTAATAATGGTTTGAAACTGACTTTGAGCAGGGAATACTGCCCGTGTGCTTTGCAGCTCTAAGCAAAAGACTCTACACCAGCCAAGTAAGAGTGGATGCTGGTTGGGAAGTCAGCTATTATGCAGGACATGAATAGCTTTAAAGTTAATGGTGTCCAGGTTTCTTAACCATGAAGATAAAGAATATCATGGTCTTGTCAGATTACTCTTTGATAAACAGGTTGCTGATAATGGCTAAAATGCTTTCTTCTCCATCTCTATCTTCTACATTTTGTAGACAGAGCTGATCTTGTCATGCTAATCCACCAGTAACCTCCACACCTGTGTACTTCAGTGCATTAATGCAATGGGGCTGCCCTTGAAGACAACTTAGAAACTTCAGCTAGTGCAGGACATGATTGCATACTGGTTAATGGGGACAGTGTCTTTAGCCTGCATTATAGCAATTGCACAGGCTTCTGATTTGCACAGGTTCAAGTCTGGCATTAATCTTTATGCCTTTTGTGGTCCAAAACTCACATACTTGAGTTGTGGTCCAAAACTCACATAGTTGAAAGACTGCCCCTTTCCCAATGAGTCCACCCTGCTGCTGAGATCTTATTAACAACATTTCTTGATGGTTCATTCTTGCCATCAAATAGGTCAGTAATGGCATTTGCCTTTTGGAATTTACCCTCTGCAGAAGAGAAGAAAGCAACCTCCCTCCTTAGTTTCCAGAGCAGCTGTAAAAAACCACATTTTCAGCAAGCTTTTACTTTGTAGGAAGTGTTTTTGAAGGATTTTTAGTCGAAGTTTTAAAATACAGGTTGCTTACCTGTAATTGGAGATCTTCGAGTGGTCATCTGTGCATTCACACCTCTGGGATTAAGTGCGCCTGCGCCGATCCCGATCGGTAATCTTCAAAGCCTAACGGATTTTCGCGCCAGCTCCCCGGTCACGTGCACATCCCACTGCGCATGACCCGGGGAGGGGCACGAGGATCCCGCCAGTTCCTTCTGACCGCTGCTAACAGCCCCCAAGAAAAAATGAGGGAGACCGAAAGCAGAGGGGAAGGAGGGCGGGTGGTGTGAATGCACAGATGACCACTCAAAGATCTCCAATTACAGGTAAGCAACCTGTATATCTTCTTCGTGGTCTCTGTGCATCACACCTCTGGGAGAATAGCGAGCAATAAACACACCACATACCTGGGGGTGGGTGCTGGAGGTCTCACATCTGAGCTGCTTGTAGAACTGCACGGCCCACCACAGTACGCTGATGGACGCGGACATCTAGGGCGTAGTGCTTCACAAACGTGTGAGGAGACGCCCACGTTGCAGCATTGCAGATGTCTCCCAGGGGGATGCCCTTGAGGAATGCCGTGGAAGCAGCCACGGCTCTCGTGGAGTGTGCCCGGAGGGATGCCGGCAATGGCCTCTTAGCCAGGAGGTAGGCAAGCTTTATCGTCTCTACTATCCACTTTGAGAGTCTCTGAGACGGTAGTTTCTGTCCCTGTCTGGGCAAGGCATACGTGACGAAGAGAGCCGGAGACTTGCGAAACGGCTTTGTCCGATGCAAGTAAAAGGAAAGAGCTCTCTTGACGTCCAGAGAGTGCAAGCTGCGTTGTGATGGGTCCTGAGGATCAGGAAAAAACACAGGCAGTGTGATGTCCGCTCCCACATGGAAGTCCGAGACAATCTTGGGTAGGAAGGTGATATCCGGAGCCAGGGTAACTGCTCCATGATGAAAAGTGAGATACGGGGGGTCGCAACGAAGCGCTGAAAGCTCACTCACACGCTGAGCAGACGTGATAGCCACCAGAAACGCTACCTTCCACGAGAGAAGCTGGAGGCTGCAGGAGGCCATGGGCTCAAACGGTTTGCCCATTAACTTGGCCAGAACTAATGGTAGGTCCCATGCTGGGACCGGTGTCCGTACTGGTGGATAGAGGCGACGCATTCCCTTAAGGAATTGTTTCGTAGTCGGGTGAGAGAATACTGAGTATCCCCCAATCTCCGGATGGTTGACGGAGATAGCCGATAAGTAAACTCTTATAGAAGAGTGGCACAGTCCTCTATCCGAACAGGATAACAAAAAACCAAAAATATCATTAAGGGTGGCAGGAACAGTAGGCCGCCCTATTGAAGTTAGAAAAACCATAAACTTATTCCACTTCGCCGCGTAGGAGCGGCGTGTGGACAGCTTGCGTGAGTTCAAGAGAACCTGTGCAATGCGTGAGTCTATATCTGAGGTTGAAGCATCCATGCTGTTAGCTTCAACTTGGGAACGTCGTGGTGAAGTACCTGACCTCCGTGCATCCAAAGAAGGTCTGGGAGCATCGGGAGGTGAAGGTAGATCCCTAGGGAGAGATGAGGGAGCGTGGGAAACCACGGTTGTCTCGGCCACCACAGTGTGATGAGAATCGCTCGTGGTCGCTCTGACATCAGTTTGTGGACTACCCTCGGTATCAGAGGGATCGGGGGGAAGAGGTACAGATGTCTCCCCGTCCACTGAAGCAGGAGGCCGTCCCCGAGGGACGCTGGATCTGCGCCGGCTCTGGAGCAAAAGAGATGACATTTCTTGTTCTCCCGAGAGGCGAATACGTCCACTGAGGGATGACCCCACCGATCGAAGATCGGGGTCAGGTAGAAAGGGTTCAGTTCCCAGTCGTGTAGGGATGCTCCTCCTCTGCTCAGGAAGTCTGCTTGGGTGTTGAGCAGTCCTGGAAGGTGATTTGCTACTAGGTGAATGCCGATGGCTTGGCACTCGTCCCAAAGCTCGATAGCTAAGCGGCAGAGTCCACGGGAGACCGTTCCACCCTGCCGGTTGATGTAGTACATGGTGGTTGTATTGTCCGTGAGGACAGCCACTGTCCTTCCCGACAGGGAGTTGCGGAATGACCGCACTGCATAGAGAACTGCCAGGAGTTCTAGAAAATTGATGTGGTTGTGGGCCACAGATGGATCCCACTTGCCGCCCACACCGACACCATCCAGGTGAGCTCCCCAGCTCCATAGGGAGGCATCCGTGGTAATGGTTGCTGAGGGGGGCGGGAGTCGAAAGGGTGCACCAGATTGAAGATTCTGGGGTGCCAGCCACCACGTCATGGTTTCCAGAACTTGCTCTGAGAATCGGAAGAGCTTGGAGAGAGAGTGGATGCTGGGACGAAAGCATCTCAGGAACCAGAGCTGTAGTGGTCTCATCCGTAGCTTGGCGAACGGAATCACCGCTGTGGTTGAGGCCATTAGGCCTAGTAGGCGAAGTATTTGCTTGGCCGTAGCCTCCTTGTCCTGTTGGATCGAATGGAGGAGAGAGGTTATGTCCGTTGCCCTGTTGGGGGGCAGAAAGGCCCTGCATTGCAGGGAGTCCAGAATGGCTCCGATGAATTGTACTCGTCTGGACGGTATGAGCATGGACTTTTTGAGATTGATCGTTAGACCTAGAGAGTCTAGGGCGCTGAGGGTTATCCGGATGTGATCTTGTAAAATTGTCGCGGAGGGGGCGACCAGTAACCAGTCGTCCAGATACGGGTAAAGCTGAACACCTTGAAGCCGTAGGTGGGCAGCCACCACTGCCATAAGTTTCGTGAAGACACGAGGGGCCGTAGAGAGGCCAAAGGGGAGAGCCTTGTATTGGAAGTGACGCGGACCGACCGCGAAACGCAAAAACGGTCTGTGAGCTGGATGGATCGTCACATGGAAGTACGCATCCTTTAAGTCCAGCGTCACCATCCATATGTTGGCTCCTAGCAGTGGCAGGATGGTCTGGAGGGTGGTCATGCGGAACTTCTTGTATGTGATGAACGCATTGAGGTTCCTCAGGTCTAAAATGGGACGGAGTCCGCCATCCTTCTTTGGTACCGTGAAGTAGCGGGAGTAAAACACCTGCTGGAGATGGTGTATGGGTACCGGCTCTATGGTGTCCTTGGATAGAAGGGCTTCGACCTCTGATGACAGGGTGTCTGAGGGAGGGGTGGCTACAAAGTAGGGTTCCTGTGGTGTCTGGAAGAACTCTATCCGGTAACCTTCCGCTACTACGGATAGGGCCCACTTGTCCGTGGTTATAACTTGCCATGCAGGTAGGAAGGGTGCCAGACGGGTGGGAGGATCGGAGCGCGTGTGGGAGTCAAAGACCCTGTTTATTGGGTCTAGGGGGTTTTGCCTTGGAGGCAGAAGCTGTTGGGAAGCGCGGTTTGTGGCTGTAAGGCTTCTGCTGATAAGCAGAGTGTGCCGGTCTTTGCCACTGTGGTTCGTTGGGAGATCTTTGTGGTTGCTTCTTTGACCAGGATCTCTGCCAACTTTTTTGTTTCTGTTGCCTTGGCTGAGAGACACCTAAGTTACGTGATGTCTTCATACTTTTGTTTAGATCATGAAGGACTGTGTCTGTGGTAGAGCTGAACAGCCCTTCACCCTCGAAGGGGAGATCTTCGACTAGCGATTTTGTGTCCTGAGGAAGCGCCGTCGCCCTCAGCCAAGCATGTCTCCGGAGGGCAACTGCCAAAGTAAGCGTCTTCGAAGTTACATCAGCAACATGTTTGGAGGCATTCAACTGGTGTTTAGCCAAGACCATGACTTCCTTTTGAATCTTCCTGGCCAGACGCTGTTTGTCTTCAGGAAGGTGTGCCAGGAGCGGTGTCATCTGCTCCCATAGGGAGTATTGATATCGGCTCATGCAAGCCGTGTAGTTTGCAGTTTTGATACCTAATGCTCCTGCAGAATAAAATCGTCTTCCGAACGAATCGAGTTTCCGTCCTTCTTTATCAAGGGGGGGAGGAATGGCCACTGCGGCCCCTAGCTGAAGGTGTCACTGCGACTGAGTTGGGTTTGGGGTGGATGAACGAAAATTCTGCCCCCGGCTCTTGGAGACAATACATGTGATCCAACCTCTTGCTCGAGATTGGAGTCGATGAGGAGTGTCCCCAGGATTCTTTAGCGGTGTTAAGAAGCACCGAAATTAGTGGTAGAGCTACTGCTGTAGATGTGTCCATCTGCACTATGTCAAAGATGGCATCGGTAGCGGCTGGGGCTGGTTGGATGGTGGCTAGAGCCAGGGAATGGGCCATTCTTTTGACGAGTTCCCCATAGGACTTTATGTCTTCAGAAGGGGAAATCGGGAGATTGTCAGCAACATCAGGGGATGGTGATGGATGAGTGGGGGATTCCTCTTCGGAATCGGATGAAGCGGAGGAATTCGGTACCGACAGGGGTTCGGAAGGTGACATAGGGTTTGACGGGTCCGGTTGATACGGAGGGAGGTCGACATCGGGTGGGGTCTGCGGTATCGGCATTGGTATCGGCATCGGTGCCGGTGATGGCTTCGGCATCGGAGACGGGAGAGGCCCCGGGGCCGGTGGATCTCGGCATCGTGAGACTCTCGACGACGTCGACTGTCGGTCCCATTCCACTGGGTACCATTGCGGTGGCGGGGGATACGAGGAACCGTATAGGTATCGCCACTGACGGACATCCCACGGCACCGAAGGAGGAAGACGCCAGTCTCGTTCTCCTCTCGGTGGCGGTGACGGGTCGGTTCCGGCCTCTGGACTGCTCCGAGGGACCTGTGTCAGCTCGATGTCGGGGTCTGAGTCCGTCAATTGAATGGGTCGCGGCATCGGGGAGACTGAGCTGCCCCGGGGTCGCTCGCGCCCGGAAGGGTCAAGCTGCGGAGACCCGCACTGGGTCAGGTCGGACACGCCCTGCGTCGACTGTGCGCTCGATTTTTTGTGCTTGTGCTTGCCCTTTTCCTCCTTGCCCTCTCTGCGCTTCTTTGCAGGAGTTTGCGGCAGCGGGAGGGATCGTTTCGGTACCGACTTATCGGTACCGACGGTGCTCCTTGTCGGGGATGGTGCCGGGCCCGTCGGGGCCGATGGTGATGTCGTCGAGGCCTCGGCGGTCGACATTTTAGGCGATAACGCTGCTTCCAAAAGTGCCACTCTCAGTCTCGCCGCACGGTTCTTGCGGGTTTGTTTAGAGAAGGCAGCGCAGCTTGAACAGGAGTCTACTCGATGCGACTCGCCCAGGCACAGGAGGCAAAGAGCGTGCTTATCTGGAGGCGCTATTTTACTGCCACAGTCCCGACAGCGCTTAAAGAAGCCCCACCACTGGGCCATAGGCCGAGCGGGGAGAAGAACGAGGAAAAATCCGAGAGCGAGTCCAGTAAACAGTCTGAGGTCAAAAAGGGGAAGAAAAACAGTCCAAAAAGGCTTTTTCCAATAGGAAAACGAAAGTACTACCGACCGGAGCGAGAGAGGGGTCCTCACGACGCGGCGGTCAGAAGAGAACTGGCGGGATCCTCGTGCCCCTCCCCGGGTCATGCGCAGTGGGACGTGCACGTGACCGGGGAGCTGGCGCGAAAATCCATTAGGCTTTGAAGATTACCGATCGGGATCGGCGCAGGCGCACTTAATCCCAGAGGTGTGATGCACAGAGACCACGAAGAAGATCTAGGCTTTACCGAGGCCTGCTTCTTGCTTAAATCTCTATATAAGCTAAATAGCATCTCCGTGTGATTACCAAATGCATGGAAATAAATCAACCAGAGTTCCTGGCTGTAACCCCCTGGCATCTTATCTGGGAGTTTCCTGGGCTCTCAGCTGGTTTGATCTAGCAAGGCAATTCTTATATTCTGTCGTATTTATTGTTTATAATGGTATACACAATATTGCCTTTATCATACTGGAAAATTGAGGAGTATTTAACCCCTACCTAATTTCTCCAACAATGGTTCTCTAAGCAGTTTCAGTTAAGCTCTCCAATCTGGATACCTTTCCTCATAATCAGATTCTGATACATTGCAGAGAGGTTTATTGTGGCAGCTCAGTGGTGAGAAAAAAGGCATTCTTCTGACGGTCACTGTTATAATACAACTTCATACCTCTCTTGCATCAAAAAACAGGTTCAGGATCTAAGCCACGATAGGCCATGGCTCAAATTAAATCCTGATTCATCCTCGTCACATGTTAAACACATACAGCTTCTGAATGGTTTTGCAATTTATTTACCCATTCATTTTCTGAGCTTCTTTTTTACAATATTCCATCTTCCTCGCCAAAATCACTATTTAGAGTTTTGTGGAATTTGATCTATTCCTTCCACTCAAGACTTCTACCTTTCAGGTTACAGTTTCAGCCTTGTGAACTGGCTGCAACAGAACTTTCCCTTCAAGTATAAATAAGCAGTGGTTTGAGGCACCAAGTTTGTATGAGATTGCTTCCAAGAGACTGGATGATAAGTGTATTACAAAGGCCCCTTTAATTTTGAATATCTGCAACCACTATTTATTTTACAAAGTTCAGAATGTTTCTATGTATTGGCCACAAACATCTAAATGAATATTTTATATAGTTACTGATCGTCAGGACTAAAATAGTACTATAAATATGCAGGTACATATAAATCACAAAGATACCTATTTATTAATATAAATCTTGCAAACTTTCTAAACAAGCCCCTACCTCTTTTTTGTCTCCTGTTTGTTCTGCAATAAGTTGATCAAACACAGCACCATATTCTTCATGGATTTTCTGCATTTCATTGATATGGCTGGCAACTTTGTTCATTGTTTTAATGGCCACTGTTTTAATGATAAAAGATTCAATATTAGAGGACCAATTTCTAAAACGCAGAATAATATAACAATTCGTAGGGAAGTTGGGAGGCCATCCCTATTAGGGTTGCTTGAATGCCTGCAAGTTTCGCTCACTTCCCAATTGCCAGGGTTGATCAGGCAGCCAATTAACCAATGGGCTGTTTGGCTGTTCACAATCTTGTTTGTGTGTATCTGCAGGAACAGGCTATTTGCAGTAGCATTGCCAGGTCCCCTTGTCACTCCGGTGGAGGGATTTGAGGGGCATTCCATGGGTGGGTGGGGATGCCCCAAGCCCTGCCCCAAAGAGGGACCATCCACAGGGCCACCCTTCTCCCTCCCCTCCTGCCCAATCTAATTCAGCTGATAGAGGGGGACCACATGGCCCGCCAACCAGCTGGAGGGCCCTTTAAATCTAGCAGGCCTGCGTGCCACAGCCCCCACCCCACTTGCTGGTCACCTACCTAGCAATATTTATTTGGTGGTTGTGGTTGGGAGTCATGAGTTTACTTCTAGCTGATTAGCTGGAAGTTAGGTTTTTTGATCTCCTATCCTGGAAAATTTGCAGGACATTAAAAGCACTGCTTCTGTCCCCTCCCACCACCCCCTTGGAGAGCTCCCTTTTGCAACTTCACTGTACAGCTATTTTGTGAGGAGAAAGAGTAGATAAACTGATCTGTGAGTTGGCTTCTGACCAACAGGCAGCTACAGACTTGTTGGACAGCTTTTTGAGTTGCTCAGTGCAATCACAATATATCTCATTGTCAGTGTTGAATAAGGAAAGCTGGATGCTGAACAGGCTTGTTGATAAACTGGTGGCATCCCTAATCCTTATCCTGTCACAGCCTCAAGATATAAAAGCTATAAAGAAGGCAAAGTGGGAGGGGGAGAAAAAAAAGACAATTCCTTCCCCTTATTCAGGGGGAGGCATCTCACAATGATACATCAAACAACCCATGAGTTCATGAGTACAATCCAACTCATGAGTTAGGCAAAGAAGACAAGTAGGGCAGAAAAACTGCACACAAAACCGGAGGATATTCTGTGGCCCTCTTTAGTGAGAGAGAGAATGAGGAGAGTAAGTAAATCCCTGCACTCCAAGAAGAGAGAAGGGGCAAGAGACACAGAATTTAAAATCTAGTTGAAAGTATATAAAAAGATAGGGACAAAAATGGGCGAAAGTCAATCTGATAACTACCTCATGTGTAACAGCAAAGATGGATCCATGGGAGGAAGTCAATCTGATAACTACCTCATGTGTTACAGCAAAGATGGATCCATCTGTTGTGAACTGACTGCATCTTTTCGGTATTGTCTGAAGGACGACCACATGTCTGAAAGCTTGTAGCAACCATAATTTCATAACATCCCAGCAAGCACTGAGTAAAGCTCCATAGACAATATTTATCATATAGTTTCACATAACTATGTGATATATTAAATATATTACATACTATGGTTGACCAAGCATCCATTTGTTATCATAACATAAAGTCCTAGAGGAAGGGTTGGTAAAACAAAAGCCAAATATTAAATTTTATTATTGCATAGTTTACCATCAAGGTGATAATGTTCTTCACTCTCTGCATCAGTGAGGGCAAAGAGTTCTTTCAGTAGAAGAGGATATTTCAATATCCTCTGGATGGGCTTAATAAGGTAAGACTCTAATGTTGACGAGTGTTGTCGTCTAGGATTCTGAGCATCCAAGAATGCCTTAAATGCTGTGTCCGTCTTGGCTAAATGATAAAAAAAATTAAAAACCCTCTTAAGACATGATAAAAGCTCAACTCTATTATATTTTAAAGATAGTACAGATTATTTATGCATGTATTAAATTTTATAGTCACTCAAGGTAATGTACAACACATCAGTTAACAATCAAACCAAATGCTCAGTGAACTTTAAACTGTAGCTGGGATACACATGATTTATAGCACAATGGAGACTTCTTCACAAAGGCATTAACCAAAAAAATATGAAAAGGGGAGTGCGTACATGGGAAAGAGAAGGAAAATAGCTGGCAATCAAGAAGACGTGACATGGTAAAAATGGGGAAAGGAAGGGTACTGAGTACCAGAAGTCTGATATTGTTTGTATAAAAGGTATTAAAGGTGCATGTATAGTGACCATACAACTATCAAATTGCAAAAATATGAAAGTTGGTTGTAATTATAAAATATGAATACATTAACATGTGCCACAATAGTAATGATTAGGATCACGGTAATAAATATTCTTTTATGACATCAGCAATTACATACATTAACAATTGCAATAACATGTTAATGTATGTAATTAACTATTTACAAATCACATACTTTCTATTATGTATTATTTTAACTATGTTGTAACCTGCCCTGAGCCTGCTTGCAGGGAGGGCGGGCTAAATATCAAATAAATAAATAAATAAAGTAGAATGGGTTTTTTGTTTCTACTTCCTTTTTGTGCAGCCTGAAGTACTTCCAAAAACATTGATCCTGGGGAGAAGAGGAGACCCTAAGGAACAGCATGAGGGGCCAGCTGGTGTTATGGAGTGGGAGGAACTGGCAAGAATTGTGCCTCCTTCCAGTCCTGGAAATTTAGTGGATCCAACCCATATATTTCTTCCTGGGTCTCTCACCGTGTGTAAACATCACACACACGGCAATCCATGTGCCATGTGAGCAATTCCTCTCCTCCTTGTACTAGACACATGAGGCTGCCTCCATGGCACCATTATAGACAGTCACTACAGAATTTTAAATTCCTCTTCCACTCATAAGCCATTTTTGTTAAAATATATGTAGAGAATATATATATGTTGACTGTTCTATAAGATAATTATATCCTTGCATATATAAATATGTCATGGAAAACCTCTATGAGTAATTTTGTAGCCTGCTAATGAACATTAACCCCATGTAGCTTAAGACGACATAACTGAATCCTATCTTGCTCTGCAAAAATAGTCTGCCACTAGAAGTTTCCTACTTAAAAAGATTAATCACTTGAGTATATAAAGCAATTTTAAATTTAAATGTGAAATATAAAATTCTAAAAACAGTTTATTTATTTTTTTTAAAATGCAATTCTTCTGTTCCATAACAGCTATACAGTTTTGTAAAGGCTTCAATAGATTAAGCAACAAAACAAATAAAAAAGGGTTGCAAGGACATCTTTGAACTGTCAATTACGTTTATTCATTTAGAATATTTTTATGCTGCCTTTTCACCGGGTCAGGATTTATAAGGCAGAAAACACAAAAAACATAAAACAATAAATGTACAGTCCAAGTATAAAATTCAATTAAAAACACATAAGCAACACTAAAAGGAGGGCCAATTACCATTACTGGGGTTATGCCAGATGGGAAAAACAAGCCTTCACCTGCTGACAAAAGATACTGAAGATCAGGGGTCATTTTGAGCAGGATTTCAGGGGAGCACAGCTCTGGGAGTTGGTGCCAGCCCCCTCCCCCCCCGGGGGAATGCCTGCTTGTGTCATGGCTACAGCAAAATGACCCCGTCCCTTGGAAAGGTCCTTGTTCCTCTAACCAGCCTTCTGAAGACTTCAGCCAACACTGAAGCTATCCTCCCAGGACAGTGGTATTTCTGAGGCTTGGATTAGTAGCTGTCCCCTCTCTGCTAGCTCTCTCTCTCTCTCTCTCTTCTTTCTTTCTTGCCTTCTGACACACTTCTAGTGATGTCAGGTGGTGTAGTATATGCAAATAAGTTATGCTAATTAGTTATTCTAATGAGCTCCTGCACCTCTTTTTCTACTAAATGACCCCTGCTGAAGGTGGTCCCTAAGGTATATTGATCCTAGGCCATATAGAGCTTTAAATGTCAAATACCAACAACTTGTACTAAGCCCAGAAGCAAACTGGAAGCCAGTGTAGGTTGCCACACCCAGGCCTGCTAGCTGTTCCTGCACTCTGCCACCTCCATGGCCAGGCCTGGAGTGGCTCCAGACTCCACTGTTGCAGCTGGGCTCAGAGTGGCTCTCAGGCTCCACCATGGCCATGGCCAGGCCTGCCAGTGACTTTCAGGCTCTGCTGCTGTGGCTGGGCCTGCTGGTGCAGCAGCAAGGACCTTGTCCTTCTCCAACTGCTCAATGGTAAATGTGTTTTCTGTACATGCACAGACAACACTTTATTTAATTCGGGGGGATTTAAACTTCCCAATGATTTTTGTTTAACTTTTGTTTAACTTTTCAGATTTTTCTGCAAACCTAGGTGGTTTCCCAAGTTTGTAGAGAAATAGGTTTGGGGTAAGTGTGGCCCCGATCCACAGGTTTAGCTATCCACAAATGGGGGGCACACTTGGGAAATATATAGATAACATCCCTCCACTTGAACCTCACACAACCTCACACAGCCAAAGCAGTGAGTATGCAGATTATGTCCCTCCACTTGAACCACAGAACAAAAGCAGTGAGTATCCTGGTGTCAAACTAGGCCTGACTGGAAAGTTCTGTGATCAGGATCTTCACCATTCCCTCTTCCACCATTTAAATACCTTCACTGAAGCTGTCTCCTCCACCCCCACCCCATGCGGCTTTGAATGAGTTATTTAAATAATGGAAGGGGCAAGGGGGGAAAGAGTAACACCCTTTCTCCCACAGCCCTTCTCTGATCTTCGGAGCAGTTGCCTGGGTTGCTAATTAGCATTTTAAAAAATCACAGACATCCTAATCACAGGTCTAATTTGATGAACAGTTCACAGCTATTTAAAAATGCTGCTCTGTGGAGGCTGCTCTAAACTGTGTATGAATCAGGTCTTAGTTCAGAGTCAAAGTGAATTAATATGTTCAGCATGTAGCGCAATTGAAAAGTTTGACTGAAGATGAAAAAAAGTAATAATTGTAGCAGATAGGAAGGATCAGTACAACCTATCTGAAGCCAGAGAAAAGTTACAAGAGAAAAGCACCTCTCCTCCACCCACTCATTGCCTCTCCACTGCCGTTTGTTTCCTCCGGCTTGCAGAGAAGAGGTGGGTACTGGGGTTTTAGTACCCAAAGTGACCACAACTGTACAGTTTTCACCTCAGCTACTTACTTAGTTTTGTAGGGATACAGGAAACAGTATGGGATGAAATATTCTACTCCTATTATCCTGATTTCTTTCTTTTAAACTTGCCATCTTAAAAACAGTGTGGGTTTTACATTTTTTCCATTGCTGATATTCCATCAAGAGCTGTCTTCCACTAAAGTACCAATGTTACTTCTTTTAGGAGTATTCTTCAGCCCTCCCAACATGTCATCAAAAATTACTCTCTGTAATTTCAGCATCACCTGGATCCTTCAGGCTGTGCTAAAGAAGTCTGAATCTTGAGAAAGCTATATTTAAAAATCACAGTAAATTCAGACAGCTCTTACCTTTCACAAGGACTTTTGGAACCTTTGTGTGACTGGCGCAGAAGGCACTGTACAGCTTGAAACGGTCAGCATAGTAGAGAAAAGACCCACCCAAGGAAAACAACACTTTCTAGGATCAAGAGAATATGAATGGAGTATTAGTTTTCCCTTTGAGAGACTGGATGAATTAAGGTAAATGTGCAGTAAAATGTGCTGAAGAAATGTCTTTTCTCCCTTTTCAGAATACTGCAGAAGCAAGAGAAATTTTGTGATTCAGAATATACTGTCTTGACTGTCAATTAAATCAATTAGGAAATCACAGGCTCTAGAATTAAGAATGTGAGAGAGATCACTTAATACAGATTAGCTCTACTTAGCACATGTCTCATTCTAAATGATGTGAATAAAAGGACCGTTAAAAAGGAAAGATTTCACTTGTTTACAAAGACCATTTTAACTATGAATTCACATACATTCATTTGCCCCCCCCCCCCAAATTTTTACAATCTCAACATGGATCCTCTTTATGATTGATGAAAGAATTCTGGTCTTGTTCATAATTTTTTTGTCTTTCTGGGGACAAGCAGGCCTTTCTACTTCTGTGGAGGGATTAGCTGCGGAGGAGAATTATCTTTTGCCTCCAAGGAGAAAAGGGCTGGTGGGCACAGCCACAGACTATCACCTGCCATGTGCAGAGAATGGTCTGATGTATTTAACCCACAGCCCCAGAGAAAACCCACACCCTGGAGATCATTTGCCACACAATCCTGTCTCCCTCTTGAAGACAGACAAAAGTAAAAAAAATATTAAGAATAGTTATTTGTATGCTTATTGTAAGCACAATGATTTATAGAACGGACACATACCATTATGTATATGGTAACAGTATTACATGATGAACTACTTGATTTGTTTTTTCAACATTATGATAATGGTTCTTTATTAATTTTATTACTATTTACAAACATTCCTTTTGAATTATGTATAATATTTGGAAAGAAAGAAACAAAAAGCAGAAATGTAACAAGCAAGCAGCTTTTCTGCATGGTTTTTTCATAACTAACAGAACATATTTTACTGTTTCCTGATTTTCCAGGAAATTGTGTACTTTAAGCTTGCCTGAATTAAGGTCTTATGCAATCATATTTCTGTTGATAGCCCTTTCTTGACAAAACTTCAAATGTGAAATTAGATGTATAGTAACTACATTTATATGGCTTTGCCGATACTGAATTTATCCATGGATCAAAATGGCATTCATTGTAGCAGCAATGAAGTGTGTTGTTTTTTCTAATTAAAACATCATCAAGAATCCTGCTTAAAAAATGATTTGCAAAAACAAACAGAAGTGATGGTTTTCAAATAGGTTTGAATAAAGCTGTTCAGGCAATTACTCTGGTTCAGTACCATTTAAAGTTAGTAAATTAATTACAGTTCTTCAGCAAGACCACAAAGGCTTACTTTAAATTGGTCGACTTTTTCAAGTTTTTCAAGGTCAGGGATCAACCTCACCCCATCTTCAAGAGTCTTCAGGAATTCTACTTGAAATGCTACCATTTCAGTCAGATTTCCAAAAAGAATGTCAAGCTGGTGAGAAAGAAACATTTCAAAACTGAGTTGGGCATTAAAACATTATTCACACTTCTTTGGACTCATAATTGTCAACAATGTCTTATTCTAAATTTTTTAATTTTAATGATCAGTCCATAAATGATTAGAAACTCTTAGCAGGTACCAGCTTGGGAATAGCATCAACAAACTTTTGTGAACAATATCTTGCAAAGGTTAAGACAGAAACCATACCTCTTCCTGAGTGAGGAAAGTTTCCTTTTGTAGAGGTTTCAGGTATCTCTCCATTAAACAATTTAAGTCCTAGAAATGAAAAAACTATTATTTTAGCTGCATTTGCAACCAGATTTCTAAAAACTACACATTACAAGCTTCTTCAAAGTATTTCTGATTACTAAACATGGGTATTATCAACATATTGCCAACACAATGTGTTTGGACTTCTTGGACGGATCAACTGGCTATTATCTGTAAAAAACAGAACTTTTAACAAGATGCATTGGTCTGACCCATTATGTTAGTCCTCCTTACATTTATCTTCACTAAAACAACAGTACTGTACTTCCTGTGGTATGTCATTGAAAAGACCATTTCATAAAACAATTTGTATCATTTCCCCTATTGCGCACAGTTTCCAGAGCAACTTTAATTATTTATTTATTAGATTTATTAGTTGCTGCTCACCCGAAGGTCTTGGGATGACTTACAACATTAAAACTAATGAAGTAAAAAACAACATTAAAAATAACAAATACAAAATATTAACATTATAATATTAAAATATTTGGCTATTACCATACTACTATTAGAACAGCCAGAACATGTGGTTACCCTCCAAAGGCCAACCTAAATAACTCAGCTTTGCATGCCCTGCAGAAACTAAGCAAGTCTGGCAGGGCACAGGTGTCATATGAGAGTGCATTCCACAGGGTAGGGGCCACAACTGAGAAGGCCCTTCCCCTGTGACAGCTAACCAAGACATCCTGGGGCCAGACACCTTCAAGAGGGCCCTAGATGATGACCAAAGGGAGCGTGGGAGGTTGTAATGGGAGTGGCGGTCCCATAGGTATGAGGGTCCCAGACCATTAAGGGCTTTAAAGGTTAACACCAAAACATTCAATTGGATATGGTGACTAACTGGTAGCCACTGCAGTTGCTGTAGAATTTGAGTAAATATGAGCTGACCGTGATGTTCCAGTTAGCAACCTGGCAGCTGTATTCTGGATCACCTGCAGTCTCTAAAGTATTTATAGGGGTAGCCCTTCATAGAGAGAATTGCAGTAGTCCAGTCTGGAGGTGACCATTGCATGGATCAATGCGGAAAGGTCTAACCCAGACAAATAAGAAGCCATCTGGCGGGCCTGGCATAAGTGAAAAAATGCTGACCATGCTACTATGGACACTTGTTTATCCAATGACAGTGCAGAATCCAGCCACACCTTGAGGCTTTTTACAGAGTCTACAGCTGACACCATAGTGTCTTGGGAGTGACCCTCCTTGA
Organism: Lepidodactylus listeri; assembly: GCA_029233225.1. Classification (NCBI taxonomy): domain Eukaryota; kingdom Metazoa; phylum Chordata; class Lepidosauria; order Squamata; family Gekkonidae; genus Lepidodactylus; species Lepidodactylus listeri. The sequence goes on along the minus strand of JARCFY010000001.1, from coordinate 105,727,848 downwards.
AGCAACATCCAAGCTGTACATAACATGGCAGATACAAACTTAATGCATGCTGGGTCCATTGAGAACATGGACTAAAAGTTCTTGGGTTTTCAAAAGTACATGCAATGTTTTTACCATGGGATAAAGTTTGGATAAGTAAGCCAAGAACTCAAATTTATTTATTTAATTAAACATTTATATCCCACTTTCCCCTTTTGGCTCATGGCAGCTTACAAACAAAACTGAAACGTTACAAGTTAAGACTAAATAATAAAAAGCACAATCTCCCCCCCCCCAGATGCAAATATCATACAAATATAAATAATATTAAATTGAAACTAATATCACTATGGCTATTACCATTATATCTAATTACAAACATAAACCCAGAGTGCAGATCAAAAAATCCTCTTAATTGGGCCATATAAAGATAGGAAGATTTTTTACAAACCTTTTTAGAATAATCTGAAGTTTAAAAAAGAAACTCTGGCAATACTGTTCTGGTTAGCTAGCAGTGATTCCTGGGGGTATTCATTTCTCAAAGCTACAAGTGGTGCTTTTATTCTTTTGGAGTTTTTAATCACATTTTTTTAAACAAAAATCAGATTTTTCAGCAAACCTGGGGCTTTTCTCAGATTTGTAAAAAGATCTGTCTTGCCTGTCCATGGTTCCCATCTCCATATTTCAGCATTCACAGATAGGGCCATGCTGAGAATTAGGTATATTGATATAAGAAATATTTTGTGCCTATTTGAGGTTAGGAGGGAGAGGTGACTAAAGTTCCCTTATGTTAATGTGATTCCTCTGTTTTAAGGTCTTGCTGGCATCCTCTCCCATACCACTCCTAAGGGTCAGGAGACCTTCCAGAATGATCTGGGATATGGTGTACAGCTTGACGGCTGGTTAGTGGAAATTAGAGATTTTGCTCTAGATCTCACCCATTATTAACTGATGCATGACAAAATCTGATAGCTTAATTCTTCCCTTTTTCACATCACAGAATACTGGTTTTGCTCCTATAATAATGCTAGTCTAATTCTACTGAAGTCCACACATGTGTGTGGGAGAACAGTAAAGTCCATTAGTCAGGACTCAGGCCTGTAAGGAAGCAATCCTATACACATCTACTAAGAAGTCAGTCAGTCCCAAATTATTCAGTGGGGCTACTCCCAGGAAAGTATCCTTAGAATTGCAGACTGAAGCCCAACATTGCCTTTTACATATGACAAACAGAGGACTTACAGGGGACATCTCCTTTTCCCCTCCCCACTATTTCCTCTTCCCCTCCCTGAAAGTGCCCATAGCCTCTCACCTTTTCCTGCTTGCTTCTCAGATTCTCCCCCACTAGCCAACCTACCTCTATCTGCTCCTGTCCAGCTTTCCCTCCTTCCCTCCCCCAGCAGCCTCCACCCGGGAGAACTATTGCCAACTTTCATAATGGCATCCACCAGGACTAGCAAGGATTTGAGCGGGACAACTATTACCTCTTTTTTTCCTCTTGCCAACCCCTATACCCTCACTTTTTCCCAATTACTTCTCTTCTTCTCATTCACAAACCACCCTGCCTTTTGTTTGCCACCAACTTCAGCTATATTATTTATGTGTTTCATTTATACCTCACCTTTCTCCACAGTGGAGCCTTAAGCAGCTTACAATATTCTCCTGTCCTCCATTCTATCTTCGCAACAATCCTGTCAGGTAACTTAGGCCAAGAATGTGTAATTGGCCCAACGTCATGCAGTGATATTCCACAGAGTAGTGATTCAAACCTGGGTCTCCCATACCCTGGTCTCCAACTGTAATCACTACACCATCTTGGCTTTTGTGGGGTAGCTGCTGTTGAACAGTAGCAACCAGTTTCAGGTAAGTCAAGCAAGTCACATACTAGTGAGTAGGGATAGGCACAAACTGGGAAAATGAGTTTCATTTCAGATCATGGTGTACCCGGTATGTGAGCCATAAACTGTCGCAAACTTTTAGGTACCAAACAAACTGGTTCAGTTCGTGATGCAATGGAATAGCCTCCCAGCATGCTAGAGACACCAAACTTGCAGGAGATCTCTAGCTGACTCCCATCAACTTGCCCTCCATGTTTGGTGAGGATTGGATATAATGGGTCCAAGTAAGAGCCCCCCAAAGAAGGTGCCCCCGGAAAAGTGCTTTCTGGGGAAATGACAGGCACAGGTTCAGAAGTGTATGGAACAGACCCTGTGCAAGCTAGAAACATCATATTTGCAGGGAATCACCATCTGATTTTCCTCTACGTGCCCTCCAAGTTATGTGCAGATTGGATTTAGGGGGTCTGAGTTATGCCCCCCCAAAAAGATGCCCCCAGGAAAGTGCTTTTGGGGGAAATGCCAGGTGCAGGTTCAAAAGTGTATAGAATGGACCCCCTGCAAGCTACACACACCAAACACACAGGGAACCTCACCCTGCTTTTGAAGTTTGGAAACATTTTGATTGAGTGGAAGCAGTCTGTCTGGAAATGTATCCATTCATGAACCGCCACAAACTACTTGAAAGTTGTAGAAAGTTTGTGCCGTTTAACCTGCCACAAATTTCAGGTCTATGAATTGGCCAAAATTAGTCACAAACTTTAGTTTATGAGCCATTTCATGCCCATCACTAGTAGTGAGTTGCCCAGTGGTTGCTAATATGCCTGGCCCCAATGAGTCCTCCCTCAAAAGCCAAGCTGTCCTGGAAAGGGCCCTGCCACTTCCCCTGCTTGTTACTGTCAGAAACCAAGATTTGACGGACAGTACTTTTGTGGATGTCTAGCAGCAGCCACTAAGGGAATTCGTTTCCTAAAGTGCAACTTCTATTATCTGGGGATTTTTTAAACCTCCCAATATATATATATTTAATAGATTTCAGATTTTTGTGCAAACCTGGAGTGTTTTTCAGATTTATAAAAAGATCCCTAGATTTAGCCATATTGAGAATTAAGATATATGGATTACTATTAAATCGTTTTCCCAAAAAGCAGCTCACCTTGACATAGGTGCGTTCTGTTTCAAGGAGCTCACAAATAACCTTGCGCAGTTTATCTGCATCAGTTAGCTGTCTTATGGCTTGCTGAGGGCCAGTAAATTCCTTAGGGTTGACACTCAAGTCGGATGGATTCATCTCATGAAGACTGCGACAAAAAGCAGCAACTTGTTCTGCACTCTTTGAAATTGAGAAACACACACAACATTTTATTATTACCACCAAAATCTGTAAACTGAGCTATAATAAAGAAAATGTAAATGCACATCAACACAAGATGAAACTAACGAGTTAGGAATTCAATAAATGAGTGATTCCTAACAAATATGCAGTATAATAACAAGATAAGTTAATTGCATTAAAAGTCCAGTACCAAAACCTGCTGTGTCAGTAAATGGTTGTTTAGTGTCAGGTTTATTGACAGCTGTATCAGCATATTTTTTATATAAAGATGGGCCAGCAGTTCAGAGATGTCATTTGGTGTCACAGGCAGAGTGGCCAGCTCAAATGGCTAGCCTTATGCTACCAGTGATTGGGATATACACCAGGAATTACATGCAAATGCAAAATAAATGAGACTGTCAGAAGGAAGCAAATACAAAATGCTCAGGACATGCCCTTTATTCAAAAATTACGTTTTACTGGTATCACATGTCTACCTTGTTTTGCCACCTCAGAGGAAATAGGACAAGAGTTGATGAGCACTAGCCATTGTCATTACACACCTTAATATAGAAGTTGTTGGGAAATGTGTCTAAGCAATTTCTAGGTGATCATCAATTGCTTCTTCCCTTGGCACTGGCAGTTACACTTTTTTCTCCCTGCTTCTGACCCTATTACTCTAATTGCTAATTAAGAAAACCTGCACTAACAAACTTGCTTTCATTAAAGATGTTTCAACTCCTGTCTGAACTGAAATAAAATGGAACACTAATTCTCTGGGCTCGTATTACATTTATTCAATTTCACTCGAATTTGTTGATCTGAATTCTAGAAATACATTTTGCAAGATACACTATACTATAAAGCTAATCATTAAAGACACATTTTCAAATGCTGCAAATTCCATTCCTATTCTTTCTTCTTGTATCCATTTACTGATACAGAACATGTGACTATTACTTACTAATACTTTGGGCATTATTAGACATACAGTCAGAGTTCTGAATTTTGAGCTCCCAAAGGTGTTTTAAACTTTATTTTCATGTGCGTGAAGCATCGATTTAGGTCAGAACTGCAGTATGGAGAGAGTGGAATTATGTCTTCCCCAGGCCATTTTATAGAGCCATTATGGCTCTATAAAATTAAGTTTAAAAAAAACTCACTAGGAGCTCAAGATACAGAGCTCACAGTGCACATACAGTAGATATGAAAGCTATTAAGGTTTGTATGCACTTGATTCAGGGCTTAAATAAAGCTGCAAACTCTGCAAATGTCTAGAAAAATAAAAGTTGGGCAAAAACATGCTCCCATAATCCAAAAACAGCCCAAAGTTCTCCTCCTTCACCATGGAAAATAATTTCTACAGACCTTCACTGCATTGATATAAACATGTATGTAGTTTGAAGTCATGCATTCAAAGCTAAGTGGGTCAGTTTAAAGACTGCTGATATCCAGCTCTTAGCAGAGTCAGGAACAGAGGAGACCAGAGTGGCTTCCATACAGCAATGTGATTTTGTGGTTTCCTCATTGCTGGTGGAGCTGCAGATGGCATGCAAGAGCAACAGTGGTTACACATGGCAGGTTTCCCTAAAGTTTCCTTGCCCCAATCCCCCAGAAGTGGCCACCTCCCCTCACCCTGGGCCACCAGGGCTTTTACTTTTTTAAAAAGTTGGTACTAGAATGTTGTTATATCAATTCATCATTGTAACTGTAGGAACAGCAACTTCTCTGAGTTCCCAGCTTTCATTTTCTTAAAAATATTTTTTTTATAAAAATCCTTACAAAGATATGCCTTTTTCTTATATCTCCACAAAAGAAGAGGCTAGAGCCTTACTTTTTAAAAAAGCTGAGAATTCAAAGAACCTGATACACCTGTTGTCACAATGGTATATTGCTATAACAATATTCTAGTGCTGATTTTAACAAAAAATTAAAAATAAAGAGCACCCTGGTAGCTGGGGGATGAGGAAATGGCTCCTGTAAGGGCAGAGTCAGGAAAAATGGCTGTTACATGGACCTAAAAATCCAAATTTTCCCAGCCACAATGCAGCTATCCAGGCTTTACTGCACACTTTCCCAAAACTACAGAGCAAAGCAGGTTTGAGAAAGATCAGAGAAAAGTTGGGAAAACCCCAAAGATGCATTAATGCAACACAATGCTGTAGGAAAACTTCCCCAAACCAGCAGACTTGGCGCAGAAAACTTGTATGGAAATGGCCCAAGTGATGCAGGGCTTGGAGGTGAAAGCCCTTCCTTCCTTCCTTCCATTTATGAATCACCTATTCCCTACAATGTAAGGCCAAAGGTGTCGAACTCATTTGTTACGAGGCTCGGATCTGACATAAATGTCATTTTGTTGGGCCGGGCCATGAGTGCCATAAAATGTAACATGAGGTACCGGAGATATAAAATTTATAAAGATGATTTCAGATGCTGAATGGTAATAGCAGGCTTGATTGGATTAGGTGTGATATACAGAGGGGTAGTAGGCAATGCTCTCTCTAAGCTGTGGAGTCTTGTGAGCAAAAATTCTACTTTGTGAGCTACTGGAATTAAAGTTGTGAGCAAGGAGTTTGGCTACTGCATAAATTAGTTTGCTCTGGATCCATCCTTCCTGAGCTAAGACAAAAATGTGTGAGCTGGAGGCTAAAATACTGTAAGCTAGCTCACACTAACTCATCTTAGAGGGAACACTGGTAGTAAATGTGGAGTTATCAGCATTGGTAATGAGACAGGAAATCAGGTCTCAGTTTAGTCCCGGAGGATTCAGTCCAGGAGGATGCAAAGATTTATTGGAAATAAGTCTACAGAAGTGAGCAGTGTCTCATGAAAGCTCATCCCATGCCACAAATGTTGTTAGTCTTTAAGGTACTATTAGACTATTACTATTTTCTGTTGCTACAGAAAGACTTACATGGCTACCCATCTTGATCTATCTAAAGAAATGAGCAGTGACTCATAAAAGCTCATACCTTACCACAGATTTTGTTAGTCTTTAAGGTGCTACTGGACTCTTACTGTTTCTACTGCTATTAGAAACCACAACATCCAAAAACCAGTGGGGGAAACATTTTAACCTTGCAGGACATTCAGTTGCTGACCTAAGAGTAGCAGTTTTCTTACAAAGGAATTTCAAAGGGAGATTAGAAAGAAAGACTGCTGAATTGCAACTAATAATGAAGATAAAGAAAATGCATCCTGAGACCTAGGTTTCTTCTCTCTTTACCAATGCCTGTTATTGTCATTTGGCATCTGAAACCACTTCACTCTCCAAGATGTAAGTACAGATAGACTCACATTCTAGCTGTATCTGAAGTGAGCAGTTATTCATGAAAGCTCATGCCCTGCCACAAATTTTGCTAGTTGTTAAGGTGCTACAGGACTCTTGCTCCCTTCCACTAATAATGATTGTAAGCTGTGCTGTTACGTTTCTCCCCCCACCATCTGTTAGAACTGGAAAGGAAGATCTCTCTCTCTTTCTCTCTCCTGCTCTCTCTGGCTCTTTCACTTCCCCTTCCTCATTCCCTCTCTGAAGAAGTGTGTGCACATACAAAAGCTTATACTTGGAATAAAACTTTTGGTCTACAGGAGTTCATCTCTCTCTCTGGCTCATCTCCCCCCAAAGGAGGAGGGGGAGAAGCCCTCAGCCAATTGAGGGAAGGGAGGCTCGGCATTCTTCTCTCCTCTGCAAACAGAAAGTAGGAGAGGAGAGAGCTGGGAAAAGCAAGCTGTGATGCAGGAACAAGGAAGCAAGGAAGCAGACAAGAGCCAGTTGCTTGTAGGCCAGATGGAAGCCCTGCAGGGGCTGGTTCTGGCCCGTGGGCCACATGTTTGACACCCCAGCTCTAGGCAATGTACAACCATTAAAAATAAATTAAGAATTAAAAACAAACCCAAAAATTGGCTACATTATCTCAGATGGCGTCAGACATTCCTTTGTTACCCTACTCCGGACTGTGTCACTGTGTCACACGCAAATGAGGAGAGGGTCAAAACGAGGATAGGGGAAAGAAAAAAAGAGGAGGAGGGTGCTGGCTATGATGGAACTGTTGCTGTCCTCAACCAAAAGCCTGTCCTTGCTCCCTAGCTAAGGTGGAGACACATTTTTTTTCCGTTGCCCCCTCCATAAACAAATTCAAGATAAGACACTTTTTTCCCTTGTAGACAGAATGGTGATAGGGGCTGATAAGACATGTTTAGATAAATTATTAACAGATGAAATTTCAGTTGTTACTAAGCTAATTGCTAGATTTTGCACTCAGGTGATTAAAGTGCACAGTAAATTTCAGTCCTGCCCCTTTGAGCTTTGACCTTCAGAAGGTCTATTATACAGCTTTTGTTCCTCTTAAATTCCTTGGTTTAAATTTTTAAAATGGTCACCTATGATGCTATGCTATGCATTTTATAATCTATTTTCTCTTTTTGATATAATTTTATTTAGTTTTTTGTTAAATTTTCTACTTCTATATTTTAACTGGAGTTTTTAACTTGTATACTTGTATACCTGAATAATGTGTGTTTTTGTCAACTGGTTCTGGTCGTGGACCATAATATAATAAAATTGAAATGAAATTGAAATAATCAAAAGCCTGGTATAATATCTCTGTGGGAAATCCTTAGAGATTTTGTGGTGGAGTCTGAGGAGGGCAGGGTTTGGGGATGGGAGAAACCTCAGCCGGATATTATGCCATAGAGTACAGCCTCCAAAGCAGTCATTTCCCCCAGGGGGGCAGATCTCTGTGTCTAGAGTTCAGATGTAATTCTGGGAGACCTCCAGGTCCCTCCTGGAGGTTGGAAACCCTAGGCCTGGAAGCAACCTGTGGTGACTTGATATCATCCAATTTGCATAACTCAACTCAGCTGTCTGTCTGCTGCTGTTCAACAGCAGTCACCCTATGAAAACCAGCATGGTGTAGCAGTTAGAGCTTCAGAGGAGGGTCCAGGAGACCCAGGTTTGAATTGTCATATTGCTTTGAGAGCTAAGTGGGTGATTGGACCAGTCACATACTTTCAGCCCAATCTACTTCAGGGTTGTTGTGATGATAAAAAGGAGGAGAGAATAATATAAGTTGCTTTGGTCCCCACTGTGGAGAAAGGTGGGGTACAAATGAAGTAAACAATAAATATAGCTGAAGATGGGAGGCAGATAAAAGTTAGGTTGGTGAATGGCTAAATAGGAGAGAATGAGGTGGGGAGAGCATATAGGGGTTGCCCACAGGAGGAAGAGAAGTAAGTGTGGGGAGGGAGATACAGGAAAAGTGAGTGGCCACCTCACAATTCCTTAAAGGTTCCTACCATGCAAGTGGGCCTGGCCCAGTAACCATCATCACATAGCTGGGCCACAGTTTTCCTAGGTAAAGGCTGCTAGGGATGTGGGGAAGCTTACAACAGAAGGACAGATAAGGTTGGGTTGACTGTTGGGTGGGAAGGAGTTGCCAACTCTATGATAGGAAATTCCTAGAGGTTTGGGGGGTGGAGCCTGGAGAGGGTGGGGTTTGAGGATGGAAGGGACCTCAAAGGAGTATAATGCCATAGACTTCACCCTCCAAAGCAGCCATTTCCTTCAGGGGAACTAGGGTTGCCAACTTCCGGGTGGGGGCTGAAGATAACCTGGAATTACAACTGCTATTCAGATGACCGAGATCAGTGCCCTTGGAGAAAATGGCAATTTGGAGGGTGGACTCTATGGCATTATACCCTGCTAAGGCTGCTTCCCTCCCCAAACTTCACCCTCCAAAGATTCCACCCCCAAATCTCTAGGAATTTCCCAGCTTGGGAGTTGGCAGCCCTAATGGAGGAACTGATCTCTGTAGTTGGGAGATCCGTTGTGGTTCCAGGACATCTCCATGTCCTGCCTGGAGGTTGGCAATCCTAGAAGGAGATAAGGAAGCAGTAGAAGGGGACAGGCTATGGAGCTTTCAGGGAAGTGAAAGAGGAAATAGTGGGGAAGGGGGAAATGAGATGCCTCCCATAAGTCCTTGCAGGACACCACTTGAAATATACTATTCTGGAAGCTGTCCAGTCTGTTAAAACAACCTGTAAAATGATTGGTGATAAAATGATCTTATAGATTGCAGACTCCCCTCCCCCCCCCCCCCCAAAAAAAGGCAGGAGGAAGCCACTGGTACTATGTACCATTGCCCTGGAACTACAGAGATGCCAATACAAATGGCTCCTGTAATCCATGTAATAGTGTTGGCCCCCAAAGAGATGAACAAGACTGTGCAAACTGCAATTACCCTTTATACAAGTCTCAGGGATGGAGAAGAGCCCTCAAAGAGTCCATGCTATTTTAGAAAATATCTGTAATCACGGATTTTACACCTGAAAAAAAACTATGCCAATTTCTCTGTGCAACCTTCTCTACCTTCAGAAGCATCTCTTCTTTAGGTGGATTCTTAAAATTTAACAGAGAATGATATATACACTTTTCACACACTGAAGGTTTCCAAAATGCAAATTTCAAGAATATATAAATTTTTAACATTTTAAAAATCTATATGAATTTTTTAAATCTACAAGGTACAAACTTTAACAGCAAATAACAGCAAAATAACTCATCTGCTCATGTTTGTACCCATTTTTGCTTGGAAAACTGCTTATTTTATAGACCAGCACATGTTAACTGAAAGGTAAATAATAAGTGCTTGGGATAGTACCATCCAAATCTTCTAACATGATAACCACAGTCACTAGCTTACAGGAACTGTGTCCAGTAACAAAAAGACCCCTTTCGCTTTCAACAATATAACTATATTTTGCTGTCCAAAACAACTGTATTTCATTTGACTGTAAGACCACTTAAAGTAAAATCTCACTAATTATATAATGTTCTTTCAGCTGGATAAACAAACTTTAAGCAAATCTCACTCTTTGAGTAATACCTGGTGACACTGCACAAAAATTGAAAATCATTCCATCACTATTATTGCTATAAAGTGAAATGTAACAATCTTTCATTATTTGTTATATACACAGTTGATCTCTACAAATGAAGCATGTGCCAAACAGAAACAGAAGCTCTCTCAGTGCCTGCATTTCTGGATTTATGTTTAGCTGTTCCAAAGAACTGACATCATCAAAACAATGTTACACTAATAATCCCATTATTTGCCATATTCAGACCCCCCCATACTAAAATCCAGATTCCTTGACCTATTAACTGCAGAAAAATCCTTTTTCAGCCCAAGTATTTCATGCTGCTGTATACATTCATGCATATTAATAAGAAAGCGTAGCTACCAAATTTCTCTGGAGTCCTCTTCAGACCACACACATACATTCAATGGAATCAAGGAGAATGGAATTCTCAGATGTAAGCTGCAGAATCAGTTCTTAATTCTTTCAAGGAGCTTTTGCAAAAGAACTCAAGCAAGGACAGCTTAAACTTGAAAGGAAGAAGCAAAATCCCCAGTGCAAAATAAATGTCTCTTGCCTGTGGTTCGGGAAAGCTGATTGGCTGCAACCTGGACTGTTTGAGAATATTAAAATGTCAAGCAATAAAGCAGCTTGCCAATTAGAAAAATCTTTGCAAGCCAACAGCTTTAGGGAAAATAATATTAAAAAAGAGAAGTTATCTTCCTTTTTTACAAAAATATCACTTGCAGAAAGAGAATGTGAGGGCATACATATCTTAATGCATTTTGACTGGCACTAAAAATAAAGGAAAAAATGCAGGCATAAAATACTTTGATAACTGAAACGTGTGCAAAAATCATTATGTGCGACATCAAACATGCCATAAGATAATTAGCTGCAATTCCATGAGACAGCTGCCCTAATTTAGAAGGAAGGAAACGGATGTCCAGTAGCACTTCCGCTCAGCAGTTTTTTTTTAAAAGGACATCTGTTACCAAAAAAATTTTTATCTGCTTAATCTAACACCATTAACAGGGAGGGGGGGAGGAAGGAAGGAAGGAAGGAAGGAAGGAAGGAAGGAAGGAAGGAAGGAAGGAAGGAAGGAAGGAAAGGAAGGAAAGGAAGGAAAGGAAGGAAAGGAAGGAAGGAAGGAAGGAAGGAAGGAAGGAAGGAAGGAAGGAAGGAAGGAAGGAAGAAAGAAAGAAAGAAAGAAAGAAAGAAAGAAAGAAAGAAAGAAAGAAAGAAAGAAAGAAAGAAAGAAAGAAAGAAAGAATCCTCACATGCTCCAAGCAAATTCACTCATCCATTCAGTCTGGAAGTTGGGGGAAAGTTTCCTGTAGAATGGTATAAAATTATCCCAGACTGACTACGATGGCCTCAGGAAGAAAACTCCCATTTATTTTTTAAGACACCAAAGCAGGGATGGCTAAGAGATGGTGAAGAAACAGGAGGCAAATAGTATATGCAAAAAGACAAGCAATATATTTCACTAGAAATAAGGCTCATTGTGGAAATAAATACAATAGGCTCTAGAAAAAGGCTTTGGGTGAGTGCCCCGGCCTTGGGCACTCAGTGTCAATTTGCTGTGGTGACCTCAGCAGGGTATAATGACACAGAATCCACAATTTTCTCCAGGGGAACTGATCTCTGCCATCTGAAGAGCAGTTGTAATTCTGAGTGGTTTTATTTATTTATTTAATTCAGTTTATATCCCATCCTCCCCACATACTAGGCTCAGGGCAGGTTCCATCAATTTTTGTAAACAATATACAAAAAATACAGCCCTCACCTGGGGATTGGCAACAATGGTTCCCCAGGAGGAAATGGCTGGTTTGCAGGGTGGAGTCTATGGCACTGTGTCTGTCTGAGGTCCCACCGCTCCTCAAACCCCACCCTCTCCAGGCTCCACCCCTCAAATCTCCAGGAATTTCCCAACCTGGAGTTGGCAACACTATCTCCTTCCCAGCCAACCACCAGCTGATCTTTATCTGCCCCTCTGACTTCAGCTTTTCATCTCCTCTCCCCTCCCTGCAGCCTCTACTTAGGAAGAGTACAGTCTTTCTCCGCAGTGGGGACCAAAGCAGCTCACATCATTCTCCTCTCCCCCTTTTGATCTGCACAACAACCCTATGAGATAGGTTAGGCTGACAGTCTGTGACTGGTCTGAAATCACCCACTCACCTTCTACAGCAAGAACCTGGGTCTGGCAGACCCTGCTCTGAAGCGCTAACTGCTATGTCACACTGGATGTCATGGGGGGCCACCTCAGCAGGGTATAATGACACAGAGTCCACCATTTTCTCCAGAGGAACTGATCTCTGCCATCTGGTGGGCAGTTGTAATTCTGAGTGATCTCCAGCCCTCACCTGGAGATTGGCAACAATTGATCCCCAGGAGGAAACATAAAGTCTTTCTCTGCAGTGGGGACCAAAGCAGCTTACATCATTCTCCTCTCCCCCTTTGGACCTGTACAACCACCCTGTGAGGTAGGTTAGACTGAAAGTGACTGGTCCAAAATTACCCACTCAGCTTCCACAGCAAGAACTTCTGCTCTGATGTAAGAACATAAGAAAAGCCAATGTTGGATCAGGCCAATGGCCCATCCAGTCCAACACTGTCACACTGTGGGCAAAAACACCAGGTGCCCTCAGAAGGTCCAGCAGTGGGGGCAGGAAGCCCTCTCACTGTTGCCCCGCCCCAAACACCAAGATTACAGAGCATCACTTGCCCCAGATTGAGAGTTCCTATCTATACTTTGTGGCTAATAGCCACTGATGGACTTCTGCTCCATATGTTTATCTAATTCTCTCTAGAAGCCGTCCATGCTTGTAGCCGCCACCACCTCCTGTGGCAGTGAATTCCACATGTTAATCACTCTTTGGGTGAAGAAGTACTTCCTTATATCTGTTCTAACCCAACTGTTCAGCAATTTCATGGAGCGCCCACGAGTTCTTGTATTGTGAGAAAGGGAGAAAAATACTTCTTTCTCTACCTGCTCTATCACATGCATAATCTTATAAACCTTGATCATGTCACCCCCTCAGCCGTTGTTTCTCCAAGCTAAAGAGCCCCAAGCGCTTCAACCTTTCTTCATAGGAAAAGTGTTCCAACCCTTTTATCATTTTAGTTGCCCTTTTCTGCACTTTTTCCAATGCTATAATATCTTTCTTGAGGTGTGGTGACCAGAACTGTACACAGTACTCCAAATGAGGTTGCACCATCGATTTATACAGGGGCATTATGATACTGGCTCATTTGTTATCTAATTCCCTTCCTAGTAACCCCCAGCATAGCATTGGCCTTTTTCATTGCAGTCACACACTGTCCCAACATTTTCATTGAGTTATCAACTACAACTCCAAGATATCTCTCTTGGTCAGTCTTTGCCAGTTTGGACCCCATCAATGTGTATTTATAGTTAGGATTTTTGGCTCCAATGTGCATCACTTTGCACTTGGTCACATTAAACCCCATTTGCCACATTGATGCCCACTCGCCCATCCTCGACAGATCCCTTTGGAGTGCCTCACAATCCTCCCTGGTTCTCACCACCCTAAACAACTTTGTGTCATCTGCAAATTTAGCCACTTCACTGCTTACTCCCAACTCCAAATCATTAATAAACAAGTTAAAAAGCATCGGACCGAGTACTGATCCCTGCGGTACCCCACTGCTTACTTCCCTCCACTGAGAAAATGGCCCATTTATACTCACTCTCTGTTTCCTTTTAATTAGCCAGTTTTTGATCCACAAAAGGACTTGTCCTTTTATCCCATGACTATTGAGCTTATTTAGGAGCCTTTGATGAGGAACTTTATCAAAAGCTTTCTGAAAGTCAAGGTAAACAACATCTATTGGGTCCCCCTTGTCCACATGTTTGTTTACACCCTCAAAGAACACTAACAGGTTAGTGAGACAAGATCTTCCCTTACAGAACCCATGCTGAGTCTTCCTCAATAGATTTTTGTTCATCAGTGTGCCTACTAATTTTTTCCTTAATAACAGTTTCCACCAACTTACCTGGTATGTGCTAACTGCTATGCCACATTGGCTGTGGTATCGCTTGGTATCACAACTGAACTCCAGACAATAGATCTTTCTCTCCCCCTGGAGAAAATAACTGCTTTGGAGGGTGGATTCTATGGCATTCTATTCAGCTGAGGCCTCTCCCCTTCCTAAACTCTGGATCTGTAGACTCCACCACAAAATCTTCAGGAATTTCCCAACCTGGAGCGGGTAACCCAAGTCAGGACTGGCCCCAATGAGTTCCCCACAAAGGCCAAAGTAGGCCTGGAAAGGGCCTCCTGCCTTTGCCTTTTTACTGACAGAACCAAGCTTGGTTGCCTAGCAACAGCCACTGAGGAGAAACTGAGCCACACAGCAGTTTTGGCAATTTATTCAGACAGGGAATGGCGGAGGGCAGAGGAGAGGAACACTAACTTTCTCTTTACTGATTCTGGTTGGTTGGCAGCAGAGAAGCTGCCTTCTTGCAGCTACTTTGTGCTTGGCACCCATAACCCTCTCTCAAAATGCCAACCTGCCCACAGGTTCAAAACAGTTGGGAATCCCAGATATATGACCTACTGAAGAATCCATCCATTATATCACTTTGTATATAGAAGGAAAAAATTGGCTCATCTGTTTTCTCATCTATTTCAATCTTCTGTGATAGCAAAAAGATTCCACAATAATTAGTTGCAGAGGTCTACTTGCCCTTTGCAAATAAAACTGTTCTACTCATTCTCATAGTTTTTTAAAAAATTGACACCCACACATGGTTCAGCTTAGCTAGTGCTATATGTTGGTTGCATCTTTTAAAAAAGAAATAATGCATACACATCTTTAGTCTAGCTAATGTAAAAATTGGATGTTTTATTCTTGTTCCAAATGGTTTAGGTGGCAATAAAGGGGGTGGGATTAGGTGGAATCCAATCCTTGACTTTTGCTTTACCCTGGGCCCCAGATTTACTAAGACTACCCCTGGATTCAGCTAGCTGCATTTTTAAAACCTTGGCCAGGCTTCTTCTGAAAACTGTTCTTTCCCTCTTCAGCTGTAATCAGAGAGAGACTGTGTCGTGGGTACTGGTTCTGCTGAGGCTGACTACTCCTCAGATAAGGAAGAGGCAGGGAGCAACCCAGTCGTTTCTGGAGTCAGCCCAGAAGAAGAACCCTCAACAATACCTGAGGAGGAAGAGTCCCCAGCAGCTGCACAGGAGGTGCAGAAGAAGAGACCAATCCTAAGCCTGGCCCAGCACCCCCAGGTGCAGAAACCCCGAGGCTAGACTCCCTGCCTAGTTCTTCTGAGTGCCTTAGACGGAGGGCACGCCGGAGGCTGACTATGCAGGAGGGAAGAAGGAGTGCCAGAATGCAGCTCTTGCAAAGGCAATGGGAGGAGCTGTAAGCCTTTGCAGACTCAACTCCCAGAGAAGGGAGGACCTGCGCAAAAACACTTGGTGCACCTGCCTTAGCGTGGCAGCAACTTTGCATATTCAGACCTATTTCTGTGTGTGTGTAGCAGCCATTCCTTGTCCTTGAAACCTGCAACCTTGAATTGACTTCCTGGCTATCTGACCTTTGGCTTTATTTACCTTGACTCCAGACAAGACAGCACAGATCCTGCAATTGGGGCAGGTTGGGGCAGGGCTGTGCTTTTCAAGGATAGCCAAGCAGGGTTGCCAGGTGGATTTGTCACACCAGCAGGGGAATTTGGAAGCATTCCAGGAGTGGGCAGGGACCCAGAAGTGACATCATCAGATCAGCACCGTTGGGGCAGATGCTCTGCTTTTTGAGCAAAACTATATAGTAAAATTGGTGTCAAACTATAGAGTTTTGCCCCACAACCAGAGTGTTGCCACATGACATCCCTGACATGATGACACTTCTGCATGACTTCAGTGCATCAGGGACACTGAATGGCAGTGGTGCTGTTTGGGGGTGGGGTTCCCCCCACCAGCCAGCTGGCCCACAGTGGGAAGGAGTGCACAAAAGTGGGGGATCCCCTGCCTGGACCTGGGGAGTTGTAAGCCTATAGCTAAGTTCTTCTCCAATTACAGCCAGTGAAAGAAGAGAGAGAAAAAAGGCTGAGGAAAGGTGAGAGATAAAGGTTTTTTAAAATGCAAATCCTTCCTTCCAAGTTTGCCTGAACCTGTCCAGCAGCATGGATCTGGGAGAGAGAAGCCTGTTCCCATATCCAAACAGCAGTGGCATGGACGGGAGATAGTTCCCCTCACATTCTTGTCACCCCTGGAGGCCTCTGGAGCCCATTCTGGACCCGTGGCATTAGCAAGGATGGGAAGAGGTTCCTTCCGTCTGTGCCACCACTGCTGCCCTGCATGTTGCTTGGGAGAGGATGGAAGACTTGGGCCAGCTAAATGGCATGAGACAGGCCCTGCCTTCATACCTTGTTTGTAGGCTTCTGGGGAAACCTGGTTGGCCACTGCATGAAACAAGATGTGGATCAGATGGCCCATTGATTTTATCTAGCACAGCTGCTCTTATGTTCCAACAAATTTCATCATAAGGTCTTCCTCAGGAGAAAAAGAGCTTTTGCCTTTTTAAAAAACCATTTTACAGCCTCATGCAGACCATCAGGAACATATTCATTTCATAAATGACTGGATATATGGAAATCAAAACTTTATTTTTGTAAGGTCAAGAAAACTGATCCACAAGATCTAAGTTTTAAGATGTTTTCAGACCATTTCTTCCATATACAAGTTCAACATACAATGAATACCACTGTAGATGTAATCTTCACCCCCCCCCCCCCAATGATCTAAGATGGCCTTTTGGAATAAAAAGACTTTATTAAAAGAGGTCCAGAGACTGATTTTAAAAAATAACCCTGTGGCAGGTTTGTAAATAGCCACTTGCTTGATTGCCTTGAACTGAGTGAAAATCCCCAAGTGACCAGGCAAGGAATTTTACAAAGCTTGTTCTTTTTTTGCCCCCAAATAACTAACACTTGTCCATGAAAGGCAGACAGTCTAACAAACACTTTTTGTGGGCTAGTACATTTGGGAGTTCATTTGCAATACTCAGGGTTAGAGTGTTAGACTGTCGTTTTGTAGAAAAAGCCCAGCAGGAACTCATTAGCATATTTGGCCACACCCCTGACAGTGCAGCTCATTAGCATATTAGGCCACACCCCATGTTACCAGAAGTGTGGTCATCCAGCCACACCCTCCTTTTGCTTCTTATTCTGTTTACCTTGTTTGTTGTCAAAACAGTTTTGACAAAACCAATAAAAACATTATTTTCTGTCCCATCTATACAAAATCTCGCCTGAGCCAGTATCTTATGTCCAACAATTATTCCCACACTGGATTGGAATCAATTCCTAAAGGTTAGATTCCCATGGAAATCAGCTTGCCTTCCTGCAGAACTAGTACACTGAATATAAATTTCTAGGGTTGCCAACCTACAGGTTGGGGCTGGAGATCTCCTGGAATTACAACTGAGCTCCAAACTACAGAGATCAGGTCAATGGCTGCTTTGGGAAGTGGAGTCCATGGCATTATGCCTTGCTTAGGTCCCTCCTTCCCCTAAACCCCACCCTCCACTCCCAAATCTCCAGGGATTTCCTCAACCTGGAGTTGGCAACCCTAGTTCACTGGCAGAACAATGCTAGGAGCCAGTTTGGTGTAGTGGTTAAGTGCGTGGACTCTAATCTGGGAAACCGGGTTTGATTCTTCACTCCCCCACTTGCACCTGCTGGATGACCTTGGGCAAACCATAGCTCTGTACCAGCTGTTGTCTCAGAGCTCCCTCAGCCCCACCTACCTCACAGGGTGTCTTAGGCCTGCCAAGTCCCCCGCTTGGGCGGGGGAAACACCGATTTTTAGAGCTTACCTCCCGCTTTTCCAAAGATGGCCACCGGGGGGACTAAATGGCTGCCTTAAAAGGGAAATGTCTGCAGAGAGCCTGCCCTGCAGTAAAAAGCCTCGCCAGACATTTCCCCTTTAAGAAGTCAGCAAGAGAGCTTCTTCCACAGCAAGAGAGCCCCGCCCAGAGATTAAGGAGGGACTGAAGGAGCTGCTTTTGCATGTGGCTGGCAAGGTGAGTTTCTCTTCCAGCTCTTTTCATTCTCTCTCCCTTTCTTTTTTCTGTCTGTCTGTCTCTCTCTCTGTCCCCATCCAGCAGAGGTCTATCAGTGGCTATTATAGCCACAAGGTCTAAATGGAAGTAAGTGCCTCTGCCAGTTTTTTCCCCTTCTCTCCCCCTCCCCCTTTCTTTCTTTTCTCTCTCTCTCTCTCTCTCTCTCTCTGTCCCCATGCAGCAGAGGTCTGTCAGTGGCTATTATTAGCCACAAGGTCTAAATGGAACCCTTTGTCTGGGGCATTGAGGCTCTGCATTCTTGGTGCTTGGGGGGCAACAGTGGGAGGGCTTCTGGAGTTCTGGCCCCGCTGCTGGACCTCCTGAGGGCACCTGGTATTTTTGGCCACTGTTGTGACACAGAGTGTTGTACTGGATGGGCTGTACTGGATGGGCTGATCCACTGTGGCTTCTCTCCTGTTCTTATGATATGAAAATCATATTTAGCACTTGTGTAGCACTTAGTGCTTCATATTCTGCCGAGATGAGGAAGGATTCAGTAGGGCCGTTGCTCAGTGATAGAGCATCTGCTTGACATGCAGGAGGTATCAGCCTCTTCAGCTAAAAAAGGATCAGGTAATAGGTGACATTAAAGATCTCAGCCTGAGACCCTGGAGAGCCACTACCAGTCTGAGTAGTCAATACTGACCTTGATGGACCAATGGCCTGATTCAGTATTAGGAAACTTCATGAGTTCATGTGTCAGCATGTGGAAGCAACATCACAGGATGTGACATCACAAAATGATGTCACTTCCTTTCTCCTGGCTCCACCCCCAAAGTCTCCTGGCTCCACCCCCAAAGACCCCAGATATTTCCCAAGTTGGACTTGGCAGCCCTAGGGTGTCTGATCAGGTCAATGGCTGCTTTGGGAAGTGGAGTCCATGGCATTATGCCTTGCTTAGGTCCAGGAGCATAGAGTTTTGTAAATTCCGGGGGGGGGGGGGCTCTTTAGTGCGCGCGCTTTGCGCGTGCGCTTGCTGGGGCAATATCCCCCCCCCCCGCCAGGAAACCTCTGCGCCTCCCTGGGCCCTTCCGAGGCCCGCCAGCCACTGCTGCTGGAGCCTCTCTCTCCCCCCCCACTCCTTCCCTCGCCAGGAAAAGAGGGAGGGAGAGGGAAGGATGGAAGAGTGGCCAGGCGGGGGGGGGGGGGGAGAGAGGCGCCGGCAGCAGTAGCTGCCAGCCTTGGAAGGGCTCTGGGAGGTGCGGCGGCAGGCGCTACATTTTCCCGGGGGGGCTCAGTACCCCCCGGGAAATTTCAGGGGAGGCTCGAGCCCTTGAGCCCTCCCATAGTCTACGCCTATGCTTAGGTCCCTTCTTCCCCCAAAACTCACCCTCCTCAGGCTCCACTCCCAAATCTCCAGGGATTTCCTCAATCTGGACTTGGTAAACCTAGTTCATTGGCAGAACAACCCTAGGTTTGCGGATGCACTGGACAGGAGTAGTTTGTGGACTATTTTATTCAAGGTACAAAATTCTATTCAAGGTATAAGATTTTATGTGCCACCTACACTTCTTCAGATGGAAGAAGT
This sequence comes from Lepidodactylus listeri, assembly GCA_029233225.1. Classification (NCBI taxonomy): domain Eukaryota; kingdom Metazoa; phylum Chordata; class Lepidosauria; order Squamata; family Gekkonidae; genus Lepidodactylus; species Lepidodactylus listeri. The sequence continues at coordinate 105,708,236 of JARCFY010000001.1, read as the reverse complement.
GTGCATGCACACAAAAGCTTATACCTTGGATGAAACTTTGGACTCCAACTTTGTTCTGCTGCTTCAGACCAACATGGCTACCCACCTGAATTATTACACTATAATATTTTTTACAAGCCATTATGTACCAGTGGAGTGGTTACCATGCAGAGTCTGTCCCACAGGTAAAATGATCCTGTAAACAGGTTGGCTTTGCCACATCAAAGTATCACTACCATCACAAGATCACCAATCATTGGAAGTCAACTCCTCAGAAGCAGAAATCTCTCTTATTAGGAGGTTTAAGAACATCAACTTTGCTGGCCCATTAAAGGCAGATGTCAGCCCAGTGGCAGGAGAAGAGGGACAATCATCTTCTTCAGAAACTCTGCCCACCTTTTAAATTTCACAAAATAGGCAATCTCCAAAGTGCTGCTGACCATGCTCATTTTCAGTTACACCTCTATTTCTCTGCAGATGTCCTTCAAAGTCCCCCATGCAACAGTCAAGTGTTCTGCCAACACACACAACAATGAAGCTACCTTTTCAGATGTTTTCTCTTACACCAAACAACTATAATACATACTTTAGACACACATATATTTGCAAACCATTCCCAACAAGATACAACAATGAAGTAGTTACACTCAGGCTTCAAACTTACTTTTCTGAAACAGATGATGCCATGAGAAAACTAAAGAGATTCTCAAAAATTAAAGGTATCAAAATCAGCATTTCCTGGGCTCTCTGCTTTTTTACATCCCTCCCCTTTTCCAATAATTTTTTTTTACAAAAACACAAAGAACAAAATGAAACAAGAAGGAAGGAAGGAAGGAAGGAAGGAAGGAAGGAAGGAAGGAAGGAAGGAAGGAAGGAAGGAAGGAAGGAAAGAGGGAGGGGAAAAAAGAGAGAGAGAAAGGGAGGGAGGGAGGGTGGGAGAGAAAGAAAGAAAGAGAGAGAAAAAAGAAACAGAGAGAAAGGGAGGGAGGGAGGGAGGGAGGAAGAAAGAAAGAAAGAAAGAAAGAAAGAAAGAAAGAAAGAAAGAAAGAAAGGAAGGAAGGAAGGAAGGAAGGGAAGGAGGGAGGGAGGGAGGGGAGGGAGGGAGGGAAAGAAAGAGAGAGGGAAAGAGAGAGAGAAGGAAAGAAAGAGCAAGAGAGAGAGGGAAGAAAGAAAGATTTTGGCAGCAGTTGGTCTTGGTGTGAGCAAGGCTTTTTGTCTGCAGAGCGGGTGGCACCTGCTTCCGCTTTGCCTTGCCTCTTTCCTTTTTGAGGTGCTGCTCCACTGTCACTCTTCTCTTTTCCCGATTGCGAGCTTGAATTTCCCACTCCTTGCCATGCGCTGCAAAGAGTGGGGAATTCATGCTCACAATCAGGAAAAGAGAAGAGCGATGGCAGAGCAGTGCCTTGAGAAGGAAAGAAGCGAGGCAAAGTGGGAAGCAGGCGCTGCCCACTCTGCAGACAAAAAGCTTGCGCCAAGACCAGCTGCCGCTGAACCGCCCACACTCACCATCATAGCCTTGTTTCTGTTTACTGTCCTCTGCCACCACTGCCATCTGTGTCTCCTCCACGATGTCCCTTCAGCAGGGGGAGTGGAGGGGGAGGAGGCGGCATGCCAGGGGGCTCCCAGCCGCCAGGCCACCAATCGCAATCACTGCCGGGCCACACTTGCCCTCTTTTCGGTGGGCAAGGTGGTGCGCTGGCACGCCAGCATCTGTCACATGGCTCTCCGCTGCTGCCCCCATGCTTGCAGGAACCATGGAACAGAGCACAGCCAGGCCTCCTTCTTTTTCAGGGCTTTTGGCGAGGGAGGGGTGGGGAGGGGCTTTTGGCGAGGGAGGGGCGGGTAGGCTCAGAAGGCAGCTGGAATGCCGTTCTGGTGCATTCTGGCCCAAAAAGAGCCCTGGCAATACTGATATAGTTTGCAAAAAAAGCTTTTATTTTAGAATCAACCCAGAAGAAGAAGAAGAAGTAGAAGAAGAAGAAGAAGAAGAGATTGGATTTATATCCCGCCCTTCACTACCCAAGGGAATCTCAGAGCAGCTTACAAACTCCTTTCCCTTCCCCTCCACACAACAGACACCCTGTGAGGTAGGTGGGACTGAGAGAGCTCTGACAGAAACTGCTCTTTTTCAAGAACAGCTGTGCCAGAACTATGGCTTGCCCAAAGTCATCCAGAAGGTGCAAGAGGAGGAGTCAGGAATCAAACCCAGTTCTCCCAGATTAGAACCCGCGCACTTAACCACTACACCAAGCACACATGGTGATTGAAAGTAAGGTGATAGTGTTCTGATATATACCAACAGAAATACTTAGAAAAAAGGGGAGAACTAGGAAGTAGTGAAAAGTCCACATCAACAAATTGTTTCCTAGAATTTTTTGGAGTCTTAAATTGCATAATGAATGCTAACATTTTATACAATATAACACTATATGGGAACAATTCAAGTATGTGTTTGCCACTCAGGTAAAATTCTTTGGTGTAACAATTTAAGTTACACATTCAGTTTAGGTTTAACAAGAATACACAATGAATTAAGAATTCTATCTTAAAAATATTTCCACATTTTTTAAAGCATGCTGATAATACAGAAGGTTTATTTTGGTTACTCAAATTAATTGTCCTGTATTATTAAAATACTGAATTAAATTCACATTTCTTACTGCATCTGTTTTATTACATTATAAACTTTTAGGGATGCTAGTCTCTGTGTGGGATCTGGGGATCCCCCAGAATTACAGCTCATCTCCAGACTACAGAGATCAGCTCCCCTGGGGAAAATGGATGCTTTGGAGGGTGGACTCTGTGGTTCTGTCCCTAAATTTCCAGGAGTTTCCCAACCTGGATCTGGCAACCCTGACCCCTCCCCCCCCCCATCCTCCGCTGGTGAACAGAGGGGCCATGTCAAGCAAACATTAGAAAGGAATGCTGCATATAAACCTAGAGAACAGTAACGATGCAGACAGTTGGTCATAATGGATGTAAATTTTGCTTCATATACTTCAGTTGATAATCATTAAACCATTGAAACCCCTTTTAATTTGCAATTTAATTAAGTTTTTAAAACAACAGCAAAACTTTACATAAGAGAAATGCAACTGAGAAAGGGGGAGGGAAACAAATTATACAAAGGTCACTTCTATATCTGCAAAATTTAGTGATCTAGTTAGAATACAAGCACAAATAGGTATTCAAAAATATATTTAAATTTATAATTCAGGATCTTCCAGAAGACATTTTAAAATGTGGTAATAGCTTTCTGACTTCATTCTAGTCTGGAACTGACCATACCTAAAAGTTTAACATCTACATGCATCAAGAGACATTAATACTTCTCTCTTCCTTTTAAAAAAATGCTCAGTATTACTTACTATATTTGGTTCTGCAGGAAACCAGAGTACAGACTCCAGCAGCCTTCTGCATGACATACGAGCCCAAGCTTTAGAAGCTGATACAGGTCTTGTGGCTGTTTCAAGTCTGGGAATGCCTCGCACAAGCAGCCCTTCCACTGTCGAGCTCTGATGGAAGGGCCCTAGGCTTATGTATGACAAAGGGTCAGGAAATAAGAGGCCAAGAACTTTTTCCTTCCTTTCCACTGTGATACCCTAACAGGATAATGCATACAACTCAGGGCCACTTTACAGAGGCTGAATTTCTTACATGGATAGAATTTTCATGAACCCCTTAAGTTTACACAGTCACGCATGGCAAATACACACACACTTATTTTGCCATGTGCAGACGTTGTGGTATACCACCAAATGCCGCTCCCTATGCCACTACAATAGACATCTGTGTGCTTGTCACACAGGTACATGTGTCATGCAAGGCATTTCCGTCACAGAAGTGACCTTTGCATAACTGCTGCAAATCAACAGTTTTAAGTAGCAAAAAGGTGGTGAAAAAAAAAATGCAGACTACAGAATAGATGAGGGGGGAGCACAGACCTGCTACTAATTACCAGGCCAATTCTGAGTATTCCAGATTACAAACTCTCTACAACCTGAGTCCCCAATGTGGTGCCCGTGGCTGTTATGGTACTTGACACTTTTCTTGGTGCCCCCCAAGTATTTTCAGATGGTGGGGGCCAGGTGGGGCTCTTACCCAACAGTGCTTTTAATTGGCTACTGGAGAGGTGATTGGCTGTGCAGATTTAAATGACGTGATTTTAGCAGCAGCTGCCATCACAGTTTTGGTTGAATTCTCCCTTTCAGTCCTCTTTCCAGTGTATTTTTTAAAGTTACCCCTCTTTCCCCCTGGATTTGGGCTTCCTTTGTATGTATTTAGCTCAGCCTCCCATGGTAGCCATTTTGTGGTTGTGCCCACCCCTCTGTGCCAGAATTCCAAACATGTCTTCCAGCTTTAAAAGACTGGGGATGCCTACTCCACACCAGTATACCACAAAGGATGTTCAGAATTTATTTATACTCTATTTGAAATGGCACTATTTTTGAAGAAGTCTGAGGAATGAGGAGTCTGAGGAATGAGAAGGAATTGCTGCTCCAATTTGTAAGTGTGCAGGGAGGTGGGTAAGGTGGAGGAGAAAGAGTTACCATACACACATGCAAAAACAAAACCTGGCAAGTTTACCTCTGTTAATGTGCAGCTATTAATAAGCAATTTGTCCAGCCAGTTTAATATAACTGGAGAGTTCTGCTTCAATCAAATGTAGATTGCCTGGTATTGCTGTTGCATTTAGGATGCCACCTTGGAAACTGTGGTACCAGTTTAAAAATATATATACAATTTTGAAAACCAAAGGATGAAAAGGAAAACCAAAAAGTGTAGTCTTCAATTGTAATGCCACATGTTCATGATGGGCAGAGGGGGGAGCATATAGGTTCAGCAGGTGGTAATAGGCAGTAATCAAAGCTCTAACTGCTTTCATTTCATATCATTTGTAAACACCTTAAAGACAAGATCAACATTCCCCTGGATGAGAAGCTCTAATCACACACAGCTGTGAAGTTGCCACACCTGCCTTCTGCCTTCCATGCCACAGCTATTTATACAATGTGAAAAGGAAAAGTTTCACACCTTGCCTGTTTTATCAGCCTCATCGGAGGATTCTGAGACAAGCACTTCTGTCTCTTCTGGAGTTGTCTCAACACAATTGTCTTGTTCGCTGCAGAGAAAGTGTCCTGCTAGAATGAAAAACACACATGAAAAGAGGGAAATAACATAAGGGTGCAACGCAGCAAACATTAATACACCAGAAGCAAATAACATAATCATCTGTCTTTCTGAGCCCATAACTGCATAACTCTTAAAGAGAATCAGATGCTAAAAGAACCTGTTACAGACCTACAATGGCAGGCAGATCAGTACAGTAAAAATAAGTACTCTGCACGAAATCACCACATAATCTGGAAAATTTGATGCTATAATTTTGAAAGAGAATCAAAACTGACTCAGAAATAGCTTTCCTAGAAATACATTTCGGTCTACCTACAAATCTGCTTTTGTATAACCCATTTACTACTAGTTACCTCGTATTTTTATTTGTTTCTTTGTTTGTTTGTTTCACATTTGTATCCCACCCTCCCTGCAAGTGGGCTCAGGGTGGCTCACATAAATTTCCCCCAAAACATTTTACTTCCTTTGTAAACTCAAGCATCCTAGATAAGTATAATGCAGCTTTTTTAGTTTGGCAACTGCACCCCCTTTGACTACTGTGACTGGTACACACAGCAGGCTAGAAGAAATTGTTAATTGTTTCTAAATATCTGTTTGTTTTGTTCAATGACTTTGCATTTGGGCAAGCAGATTTACCATTTCTAAATCAGTTTTAATGGTGACAATGTCAGGATTTCTCACCAAGCAGAATTACTTTAAGGACACAGACAGACTGGATCCAAAGATCTATATCTATTAGTTTATCAGAAATAAATCTATAGTAGTAATAGAGGAAACAATACTGAAATGGTATTTGTACGATTAGTCTTCTGTGCTTAGGCTCTGCCCTATTGAATTTTCTGTGACTAAAATACTCACTAACCCATAATGCAGAATTAGGATGACATATACATAAATCGAGTGAAGGCAGTGGGATGGATGGCTAGAGAGATTAATACAAGCTTGCTGTGTTATGTAACAGTTGGTCTATTTCAATGAATAGATTTCAGAAAACACTACACTTATAATGGCAGTTGCATAATGGGAAAGTTTGAGTAGCTCTCATACATTGCTAGACAGTTCTCATAAACAGTACAGCTTTCTAGGTTGGATCTTGTGGAAAATTTCTGCTAATGGCAGGGGTAGGATTTTCATTGACTCTCTACTCCCAGTGTGATCTCTACATCCCTCCTCATACTGTTTACTGGGTGGGGGAGGTCCTCTGTCCCCCAGAAGTAGCATTTCAAGGTGCATTCTGGGCTATAGCAGGGGGGTGGAAGTTCTTCTCCACTGAAATAAATTCCTTCCATCAACAGAGATTTACCATGGGATCCAAACCTCTGTATTGCTAGAGCATTTCAAAACATTTCTGTCAGATCTCAAAGCATCAATAACAGAGAAAATAGGAAGTTACATCCACAAAGAAAACACAATGAATCAGTGCCATGCTAGTTAGCTAAAGGGTGCACCCCCCCCACACACACACACACGCAAAAAAGAGCAATGGAATATTTACATTTTTATTATGTCACCCAAATTAAGAAGTATTCAGCTAACTGATATACAAACTGGCCTGTAAATCACAAATTGAGAATGTGTTTAAAATCTGGAGTATCCTTTCCTCAGCTGCTAAAAAAGCATCTCAGATCCAAGCTGGCACAGTTCTCTGTACCTGGCCTTCTACCACAACATTTATTTTTAGAAAATTTGGTCTCTATGACTATTTGAGAACAGTGTTATTTAAACAATAAAAAATTCAGCATTATAGCCCTGAAACTACACTACCATTTCAAGAGTATCATTACTAGATTTTCAGATGTTTGATCAATTAATTAAATAATTATACATACTTTAAACATTTTTAAAAGAAATCTCTTTTTTGGATACTGTGATCTACTGATTTGTATACAGATCTAACAGCCAAGGTTTTCATAACACCTCAAACTATGCCTCCTATCCTACCTCACTTGAGCAGTTTCAGTTTGTCTCGAATGATGAACAGTATCTTCAAAGCCATATGAACATACATCCTCAACTCTTGCTATGCTAACAAACCCACTACTTTTTATAGCTGCTTGGCCTCTCCTTCCTGTTATAAGAAAAACATGCTATAATCTACTTCCTGCAGTGCAGACACCAATTCCAGACAGAAATTAAACATTTGGGCTAATATTTTGTATACCTTGGGTGGCACAGCACACCAAATGCTTTATTACCAATTGTATCTCATAGCTCCCACCCCAAATCCCATCATTTTGATAATGCTACATACTTTGAAAACACTTATTTACATGTAGTATAGCATCTGCCTCATTTATGTTGCATTCATTATATAGTTTATGGTACATCTTTATCTACACATAGCTCTCTAGATATGGTAATAATTTGTTTTTACTTTTGAAATAAAATTATAAATGTAAAACCTATTTGCAATGGAATTTCAGACTATGAGCTTAGACACAACAATAATAAACTATTGTTATATTCCATTAAGAAACAAGAATAGAGCAAATCAGATGGCAAACATTTAGATATATGGGTCTCAGAAATTTCTCCTTCTTTCACAAAAATATTGTTATATATATTCACCCTGGATTAGGAACTAACAAAGAAAAATAAACCTTAGTACAAAGTAAGGTGACAACCCTGCCCCCAGAAAAGTTAAACCAGAGGCATATCCATATTTTGCTCGGTATTTTCAAGGGTTTCTCTTTTCTTTTAAGGGTTTCTTAAATTAATAACTATTTATGACTGAGGAAACATACCAATATTAATCATTAAATATTCAAGATGAAATTTGACAGTGACTGGATGTAATAGGAATGAAAGAAAAACTCAAACAACAAATTAAGGCTGCAGACAAAATTTGATCTCAAAATATCCCACAGAAATTATACAGAGAAACAAATACAATCTCCAGCTAGAATTTGGCTGTAACGCCAGGGTTAGCATTCATATTGCTTCAAGAAATCAATGAAATGCATTTGATAGTTCAGAAGCTTGTACAAAAATGAAAATGACCTGGATGATACAACCGCAACTTTAATTCAAAAGAAATGTGATTATAAATTCAGCAAGTTACTTAGAGAATGCTATCCTTTTCAGAATCTTAAAGGGTAGAAAGTGACTGATGAACACTGGTGCTTAAATATGGTACCTCTTATTGTGAACACAAATATAGAGAGGTTTGATATAATATTGATTTCTAACAACAGGTTTCAGAATTCCATGAGAGGATCAATATGATGTCCTGGGCAGAGGATAGTTTAATTGTTTAACAAAAAATACTTTAACAAAAATGTCCACTTAAGGTTTTCCAAAATGCACCCAAACTTGCTCACAGTGCATAAATCACTATATCTATAGTATAATATTGACATGATTACAGGAAAAGCACCACAACATTTGTCACTAGCAGAAGACGTGACATCATTGCTGCAAAACCCTATACTGTGGCAAAAAAAAATTCTGGCATGGCTCTCACAATGAGAATAAATGGTGCTACTGAATGCTGGATCACAAAAATAATTCAAAATTCCCCTTCAGCCTCAAAAGATACAGTGTACACCCTCTGTTTTTCCTCAGATAAAACAGGGAGACCTTTGTTTATGTCATTGCCCTCTGGATCTCTTTCCCAACTCCCATAATTTACTGACGAAGATTCTCTTCCTCATCTTCCTATTGTATTATATTAATATACTCTTCAGCATTGTGTTATACATTGTCTTTTGAATATGTGTGAAAGTGTGTGAATACAGACACTGTGTTTGTTCTTCATTACACTGCACATGTCAGTGCCTGCCATATATTTCAGTGCATACCCTGTATTCTTATATGCCTCTGCTATACCAGTATATTACTCAGGCTTTGAGCCTATACAACCTGTATTCTTATGTGCCTATGCTAGACCAGTATGTTAATCATGTTTTGGGCCTATTCATACTTCACCTTGCTTTTAACTTCCCCACAGGTCCTGCCCGGGAGTTAACAACGGGCCTCTCACCCAGCCCTCAGGAATGCAGAGTCAGCTACTGCCCGCCACCCCGCCTCCCTTGCTTGCTTGGCTTATGCTTTGCTTGGCAGATTACCCGCGCCTGCGCAGACAGCTAGCTACCTTCTGGCCGCTTATCTCGTGTCTTAGCCTTGAAATATGAAAGGGTCTGGTGTGGAGAGAAACTGTTTGCTGTTATGGTCTCAGGTTTCTGTGAACTGATTTTTTAGAATGTTCAACATCATTATTTCCTGAGAAAAAGGTTTCCTGCATATTCTCTGGGAACTGACCCTCCTTTTTGTTATGCCATCAGCACTATAGTCTGATTGGCAGACTATCTGTAACCATTTGTGAGTTTAGTATATCAATGCATGTAGCCCTAAGCATCTCATTACTAACAGAAGAAGTGTATGATTCCAATAATCTTTTCTACAAGTAAAGGACTTTTATTTACAAGACTTGTTGTGGACTATATTCATTCAGACATTCTCACAGCACATAGTGAGAAGTTCAGGTCCAAATTTTCAGTATTTTCTGTTGAGGCCCTGACTGGTCTCTGGAATAGGAAGAGGACCTACGCTGTTGACACAATCACTCCTAAGTGATTCCCCCACCCCCAACAAAACCAAACAGTCTTCCTGCTTCATTGGAGAACTGATGGGGAAGAAACAGGGGGATGACAGCTAGAGCGCAACTGGTGGAAAACTCAGATTGTGACTGAACACAACATAGAGCCCATATTACAGCTTATTCTATGGCCGTGGCGATGGTGAAAAGGCAGTATTTCTCCTGCACCATTGTGTCTGTGCATAATCATCCAGATTACCTGCTTTGTGTGGTTCAGACTTTTACATCAGAGACCCAAGGAAATGGACTCTGATCACACAATAGCCCACTGTGATCAATTTGCTACTTACTTTACAGACAAAATTGCCTAGATATGCTTTGGACTAGATGCTGTACCTTTGCCATGTGCTTGTCCAATTTATATGAGTACTTTTCATCTTGTGGATCTTGAAGATATGGACAAGATCCTTAGACTGGTGAGACCTACCACCTGTGTTCTTAATCCTTGCCATTCCTGGCTGATTAAAGCCACCAGAGGGGGACTGGCTGAGTGGGTAAGGGGAGCGATAAATGCTTCCTTGAGACTAAGAGTTATGTCACTGTCTTCAAGAAGGCAGCGATTACACCTGTTCTGACCCCCCCCCACACACACATACCCTGAACCTTACTGGGTTGGAGAACTTCCAGTCAGTCACCCATTTTCCATTTTTGGGCAAGGTGTTAGAGCAGGCAGTGGCTTCTCAGCTCCAGAGGTTCTTGGAAGAGACTGATTTTCTGAACCCATTTCAGTCTGGCTTCAGCCCAGGATTTGGATAAGAAACTGCTACGATCACCTTGGTTGATGACACTGATCATGAACTAGATAGACAGCATGTCACCCTGCTAGTTCTGCTGGGTCTCTCAACAGCCTTCGATACTGTTGACCATAGTATCCTACTGAGCCACCTCTCAGTGCTGGGACTAAGAGGCACTGTGTTAGGGTGGTTTGAGTCTTATCTGGAAGCTTGGTCTCAGAAGGTGATGTTCGGGGATTCCTCTTCTGTTCCATGGCCAGGGATCAGACATATCTCCTGTCTTCAGTGGGATTATAGTCCCCTTGAAAAGCCAGGATCACAGCTTGGAAGTGCTACTCAGCACAGCAGTCACATTAACAAATCAGGTAGTCACTGTGGCTTGGAGTGTGTTTGCCCAGCTCCAGCTGGCACATCAACTGCATCCATTCCTTGGTCAGTCAGATCTAGCCACAGTGATTCATGCCTTAATTACATCTCGACTGGACTACTGCAATGCGATCTGCTTTTGCTATCCTTGAAAAGTGTTCAGAAGCTGCATGTAATGCAGAATACTTTGGCTAGACTGCTGGTCAGGGAGAGCTACCAGGATCATGTGAACCCCCCCCCCCCCCCAATACTACAGCAATTATACTGGCTACCAATCTGCTCCTGAGCCTAATTCAAGGTGTGTTTTTCCCTTTAAAGCCCTACAAGGCTTGGGAGCATCTTCTCCCATACATTCCTGCCTGAAAATTAAGATCACAGGGATCACAGGAAAATTAAGATCCTGACTGTCCCACCAATCAAAGAAGCTTGTCTAGTGAGCACATGAGAGAGCCTTTTTGGTGACAGCTCCATGATTATGGAACAACCTCCCCAGGGAGGTGTGCTAGGCCCCCTCACTTTTGATCTTCAGGAGGCAGTTGGACTGTTTTATTTAGGACCACATTTGACTATTTCAATTTTTATTTATTGGCAGCCCTAACTGGAGATTTTAAATTGTGATCTTTGATGTGTTTTTATAATTTTTGTTTCATTTACATTGTAAACCGCCTTGAGTTCTGCAGGGTAGAAAGGTGGCCAATAAATGTTTTAAATAAATAAAGTTCCAGTTGGGGCATTTTATTTATCTAGACATTTCTATCCTGCTTTAACTTATTGGACTCAAGGAGGTTAACAATGCAGCAACCAAGTTGCAAGGACCTAAACTATAACAGCCCGATTAACAAAATTAAAATACAAATTAAAATACACAAGTTACAAATTTTTGGTGCTAATCGGTTATTAATTTATACATGAAAACTCCTTCCTCATGAGTTGACAAGTGGGCTTTGGAGGAAAAAAATTCTTTTTGAAATCACATTTCTGGTTTTTTGTTCTGTAATTGTTTGTGAATACATGAAACTGCAGGAAGGGCAGATTGGGAACAAAACTACTGCCAGCTGCACCATCTAAGATGTGCTTTTGCTCACGCTTCCTGTTTCAAACCACAGGCATAAAGTTTGGACATGACCAGGGGTATGAGCCTGGGGCTTGTGCCATATGGCCTTGGACAAGCTGCACCACAGGCCTCAGCACTAGCGCAGGCTACAGTTAGGTATTCTGTTTGTATATTTAACTGCCACAAAGCCACGGACTCTCCTCAAAGTACTTGTGAGAGGTATTTACTGATTTTTCATCATCAGTAAAGGTGGTGCAACATACTTTACATTTTATTGTGTTGCCCAGCATGTGCAGCATTGTGTGATAACACTGCACTGCAGCCATTCATCCTGAAATGTTGATATTTACTTTTGGGGAGAGGATATTGTGGAGTTTTAGGGTAAACTAAATGGAGGGAACAGTTACTGTAAGTTGTGGGTTTGCATTAGGAATACAGCTGTATAAGAAGTCTTATTAAGGTTTACAGCTTTTATATGGCTGAGCAGATGTTTCACTGGGGTAATGTACAAGGCTAGAGGAAAACAACAGTATACTTTCCATAATCTACAGGAAATGTATATGTTCCTGACTACCAATATCTATACCAGTCATGCTACTCAACCTCTCAATGTACATACAATATACAATGTACAATCCAATGTACACTCGATATAGCTTGTCTAAGAGCACCCCCGGATAACAAGACAGAATCCTTGCAAACCAGGGACACTCCAGCTCCCCAATGCCCTCACAGGAGGGCTTTTACACTTGCTAGATGCGATGTATTGCCATCCAAGGTAATAGAAAGGAGATATCAGAAGATCCCATACAGCGAAAGGATATGTGCATTCTCCCTCAGTGAGGTGGAAACATTAGAACATATTTTTATTCATTGTCCCTTTTATAAGGAAGTCAGGGACAAGACAATCCTCCCTATTCTGGAACAGTCCATGCTTTTATCGGGTAAGATAGCCTTGAAGAAATTACTGCTTGATGAAATACCAGCAGTCACTAGAGTGACAGGTAGGTTCTGTACCGAGGTGATTAAACAGAAGAGTAGTATAAATAGGAGCTTTGCTCTCTGATTTTGAGGAGCCAGTATACTAATGACCATATGTATATTAATTTTATTAATATATATTATTGCTGGTTTAATTCAATTATAACCTGGATGCACATTTTAGTAGTATATTTGTGGCAGATTTGTATTTTATCCTCAGCTATTTTTTTAATCTGGTCTATGACTGTTATAATAAACTATACTATACTGCTCCCCAATTATTCTCCTGTGTCAACAATGAACACAGAGTCTGCGTAGAAGGGCCTGCACCAACATCAGACCTACAGTCTCATCCAGCCAGGTCTCAGGTATAAACGCCAGGACCAACAAGAGTCATACTGTATGGACACATATGGGGATACTTCAGATATTATCCAGGCTGTGCTTCTCACCACACATGCGTCCTCATGTTTTAATCAGATACATGAAGTTGTCCCATACTGAGTCAGGCCATTATCTCACCTAGCTCAGACTGAAAGTGGATCTCTGAGGCAAAAAAAAAAAAAGAGGTGTCTCCTTCCAACTGTCACCTGAGATCCTGTAACTGGAGTTACCATTTATAGGACCTCCTGCAGGCAATGTGTCTGCTCTTCCACTGAGCCTCTTCCAGTCCAGGAAGGGGAAAGAGTGAGCTTTAATATTCACTCAAATGGTGTAAGAGCGGAGATATATTTCTTGTTAAAAGCAAACCCTGCTCCTCCCTTACTTGAACACTTCTCTGGTGGCAGATTTGATGAGGAAAAACACACAGAAAGGAAAAGGATAAAGAGACGGACAGGAATAGTTATTCCCCTCTCCTTTCCCTCTGTTATAGGAGAAATCCCTTATCAGGCAACAGGAAAAGGAGGGAATAATTAGTCATGACAGTAGAAAACTGGCTAAATGGCCACTCTAGTTCCCCATCTTTCTGCCTTTTAGTGTAGGGGAGAGGGGCATCAGTTCTGATTGATGATGCTAAACAGGTGGGAAGATTTAAATTCCTCCTCCCTAGCCTCAGTCAGATTGGATTATTACATAATAAAGGATGTCTTTCTTTTTATTTTAAGTAGTCACTAGACAAATTAAACTGACAATGAACTGGTTTCATCATATAGCATAATGCTGACATCTTGTGGCCAAGTAGAATTCTCCAAATTCCAGGGGGGCGGGGGAGCCATTTGCCAAACTTTGAAAGCCAAGCTATATTTTCTTTGCAACTGTTTTTCTCAGGTTAGTCCACCAATAGTCTGTGATGCATCAGAAGAAAAGTTTAAATAAAACACAAAATCATTGGGGCAGCAGCAAAGGACAAAGTTATGACTGAAACATAAAATGAAAGAATTAAAATTCTCTTCTATAGCTTAGTTATTGAAAGCAGAAATCTTCTTTGCTCCCCTACTGGTGCCAAGTGACTCCAGGAGGTCTCTCTCTAGTAGCTTTTTTACAATTTTCTATTCTAAATGTATTTATGGCTTATCAATAGTCCGCTTTAGCTATTTTCTGTCCCCTCTCTCATAAGGTCTATGCACAAATAATTTCACATTCTTCACATTCACATTCCCTTTGTCTCTTCCATATTCTGTTATCTCTGGACCTGCCAACTGGCTGGATTTCCACTGGTTACTTTTTGTTTTTGGCTCATTGCCTGATAAGAGTTACATTTTATAATGGGGAAATAGAGGAGGAAATTGTTTTTTCCTCTCCATTGTCTTTTCTCATGCATACCTCCTAATTCATTTTTTAATTTGTTTTGTATATGCTCACATCAGGTACACATGTGCCTTCTAGGGAAGATAGTTTCAAGTGAGTAGCTATGTTGGTCTGCAGGAGAAGAGCAGGATTTGAGACCAGTAGCACCTTAAAAACCAATTAAGATTTCCAGGGGATGTGCCTTCATCAGATGAAGGAAGCTGATTCTCAAAAGCTTATACCCTGGAAATCTGGTTGGTCTTTAGGGTGCTACTGGCCTTGAATCCTCTCTATTAGATGGAAGAGTGACCCAAAAGTGATCCCAGGGGCAGTGCACATCCACTGCATATGAAAAAATTCAATGTAAGTTGCAGGCTGGGTTCGGATTGGTTTTAAGTAGCGTCCTTTGTTCTCTGTGAAACTTCAGATTGGAAACTCTTTGGAATGGGTGGTGACGGGCATCTAGCTCCACATTTCTGGGAGGAAGGATCTTAATTTCTTACCTCCAGTTGTAGCCTGGGGGGCATTTCAACCATTGTGCAATACTGAAGGGGGGACATTTCTGACTAAATCTGGAGGAGAGAGGTGAGAAAGTCACATCCCTGCCTTTGACAGAGAAGTAGACAGGGAATGGTTCAGAACAACAAAGTCCTGCTCCTATCATAGGAAATCTTATTCAGGAAGTAGACAGGGAATGGTTCAGAACTCAGATATACATTCCTCTGGTATCTGAGGTTTTCATTAGGTTTTGCAGTTTTGCCCAAACACTTCCAAGCATATCCTTGCAATCATAATAACTAGAAAGTCTAAGAAAAGATGAGACCTTCAAAAGCCTTTGTACTTAATATGACTTTCTGTGGCTTTTCTGTTTTCCTGTGGAAATGCAGCACACGTACAGCTCCAGAGGCTTCAAGCACATGTTTTGTTCCTGATGTTCTCTATCCCAGTAGGTTGTCTGCCTTTATACTTCATGTTAGGAATTTAGTTGTACTTGCTCCTTAATTCATTTCCACTGCTCTGAAAGTTGGATCATAGCTGAATTTCTCAGTAGGTCATCTGAATACCGTTAACATAGCTGACAATTGTGTTTGTGTAGAACCCTTTGACCTTTCTGCACACCTTCTTTTTAACCCCTTGCCCTGAATTCTAAGCTACTTGTTGGAATGGCTTGACACTAACTTTATCAAGCAATATATAGAGTGCTTTTGTATAAAACCCTGACATATATTTCAGGAGGATGTGGCCACTTCATCTCCTGAAAAACACTGATATACAGCCAATACAGAGTTTTCCCTCTCGTTATCTCTCCGCTGGATTTTTATCTTTATTGATTCACTGAGAATGCTGGCAGTTTCACATAGTCAAGTGATGGCTATAATTACCACCCTTAATAATAGTCCCTGGGGGAAAGCCCTCATGATCTATGAACTAATTCTTATGTACAGCATAAACATATGACTCAAGTGTAGGGAAAGTTAGATGTAAGCCTGGCTTGCTTTAATTTATTTGTATTTTTTACTGAAGAGGGGTACCTTGGCTGTTGTTGACAGATCTCAAAGGGCTGTCAGTCAGGTCAAAAGAACTGTCTGTGCGGCGTGGTGGTAGCTGTGTTAGTTTTTGCTCTGACTCAGGATACGTCCGCACTGTAAGGCACAAAGAAGGCTGAACAAGAACGTCTCTTAGCATGGCTGAATTCAGGTCTTCGGCAGCTTTTTTATTAATTTCAACAATTTCATCACCAGCTTTCAGACCTGCAAAGAGAAAGTAGTGAATTACAATTCACACCAGATTATTACATTCATATCTGTATTTCAAAATATAAAACTTGTCATTATTAATCAGCAGTTAAACACATTTAGGGCTTAGTCCACAAAACTGTTCCTCTACACTAGAGCAACTCACCCCTGAAGAGCAGTCTCAGCAAAATCTAGGCATATCTGATCATTAGGGACTACATGGGACTTTGGACAGGCAAATACCACCAATGTGGCACTATTCCTGGCTGGGAGGTGTTTGTAATGTCTTAGATCACTTACACACTCTTGTGGATCACGTCCATCACACAGCCTCTACAACCTTAGTTTGTTTGGCCACTGAACCATTCTATGAGCCAGAATTTTGCAGATACACCTAACTTGTCCAAAGACACTCTGTGAATTCAGATCCAAACCTAGGACTTTTATTCTTCTGAAGTTTTAAAATGGCAGGATTGTTTAAGAACAGATTCAATAAAGTTCCTGTAATTTAAGTGTTTTACAGTATAATTATCCCATTTAATTTCCTTTCTGTAAGTTATTTTACATTGCTGTCCTGTTTTTAAAGTACTTTGTCAGTAAGACATTTATTCCCTGAGTCATCCATAAATTAATTATCAATGGTAGCTATAATAAGAGAGAAGTAAAATCCCTAGCCCACCATTCTTCTGGAATTACTTTGTGTGTTCATTTGAGTTATGATAGTAGATGATTTAACAGAAATGAAGTCTAAAATCATCTAGAAGAGACTATGGCTGGAATAATTTTGCAGTGACTCTTAAGTAAATTTTAGTGAGGTAGAAGAGATAAAGTATATCTTGGCTAGCAGAATGAAGCAGCTTGGATTCAGGAAATGATTTAAATAGGAAAACAGCTTTCCCCAGATCATACCTTTCTTGAAAGCCAGACCTGTCTCTTTGACACTGTTCACATACAGCCGCCGAATCCCTTCTTCTTCCATAGAACACAGAGAAAACCCTGTCGAAATATTGGTATTTAAACACCACTGAATTTAATTATGCAAACAACATTCCATTCCACCAACTGATATGTTGGATTTTTTTTTCAGTTTGAATATTGGGACACCGTTTCACTGTAACATTGTTTCACTGTTAGAATATTGGGACAGATCCTACAAAAAAAGTAATTTATATAGATCGCTGCTCATTATTCATATAATGAGTTCCCCAAATTAAAACACACACTGTCTCCAAAATACGTCAGTGCCTTGTAGTTTTTCTTTATGCTTCTTTTTTTCTGGTTTTTGTATATGTACAAGGCATTTAAACTTTGGCATGTTCAAAAATATGTTAAGCTGAGCTTCCCCTTGCTGAGCCCAGGTAAAAGAGAAGGCAAAACTGTTGCCAGCACCAATTCATTATCTCCCTTTCACAGTGATTTTAAAATGCTGTAATGCCCTGATCCACTGTGGGCTTCTGGTGCAGAACTCTTTCCTCTCCACCCCAAGTGTGTTCAAGGGCCAAAACAGCTGCACGGGCACCAGCACACACTGTAAAATGGTCATGAGTCCACTTGTGAAAAGCAGAATATCAAGGCTGCTGCTGCCTCACACACCCCTCTGATTCCAACCATCTTTGAACACTCCCTTCCTGGGCTAAAATAGAGCCAAAAAAAAAAGCTTCTACCTTGATGTGCTACAGTGCTGCTTATCAGAGGAATCCATGACTGGCACGAGCTAGCAAGGTGGGGAAAGGACTGTGCCACATGCTACTTTGTGCAGGAAGCAAAGTGAAAAAGGAAAGCCTGGGAGGGAGGGAAAAGGAGGGAAATAGACTATCTCCCTCATTGGCAAAGCCTGGGACAGTGGTGGGAGAAGGGAAGAAAATACCCTCTCTCATTGGCAGAAGACTTGTAACAGATTACATAGCAACCTCTAGTGCTGACTGGAGGGGCATGACAAGGGATTTGTGGGGTCCCGCACCGTTGTGCACCACCATGGCTATGGGCCTGATCATGGAAAAAGCAATATTACCATGGCACATACAACATAGTTTCTGGGCTGCTGAGGCACACATGCCTCATGTGTATGTGGGAAAGGATATGTAAATTGGTCCTTGCTGACTTCACCAAATAAGGCCAAGATTCTGGTAGGCTTGCCAGCCTCCAGGTGGGGCCTGGGGATCTCCCGCTTTTGCAACTGATCTCCAGCTGACAAAAATCAGCTCCCCTGGAGAAAATGGCTGCTTTGAAGGGTGGATTCTGTGGCATTGTACCCTGCTGAGGCCCCTCCCCTCCCCAAACCCCACCCTCTCCAGGCTCCACCCCCAAAGTCTCCAGGTATTTTCCAACCCAAACCTGGCAACTCTAGATTATGGCTTCAGGTGACTAAAATGCAAAGATAAAATATGAATAGTCATCCAGAAACCTAGCAGTATACAAAAATAACTTGACTGGATTAGGTACCAGAAATATACATTTCTACGATTAAAAGTAAGAAATACATCAGAGCATTACAATAAATGGAAACTATGCTAATTCAGAAAACCTTTTAAGATATGCTTTTTAAAGGCTAACATTGATGGTATAAGGCAGAAACACTATTGCTAATTCATCCAGATGCATTACACTCAGTGCAGTCCTCAACAGAATTAACCTATTTTTAAGTCCAGTGAAGTCAAGTCTTCTTTTCTGAGGGTTTCCTGCCTTATGATGCTATTTGCCAAATCACAGATCTCTGTTTATTATATATTTACATATAAGCAAAAGATGAAAATGCTGTCCAAACCTTGAATTAAAACCCTGTGGTATTTGACATCTCCATCTGCCTTTGTCTCAAGATGGATTTTGTTTATAACTTCAGCTCCTGAGAATGCAGGATGCAAATACAAGCTAACCATCCTGCATTATTTATTCATTGCTAAGGTTTTTCTAAAATGGGATATTTGCTGTTCTGAAATTCTACACCTTCCCAGGGTGTGGAAGCAGCAATTTGCTTTTTGGTTCATTAAGCAAAGTATTTATGGCCCTCAGGGGAAACTGTTTAATACAAGGAGGAAAACAGATCTGGTAGAAACCTCTTCCCGGTCTTGCTTTTGAAGTAATTTTTGTGGCTGGTACTTTCATTCATCACTAAAAAGGGGACAGAAGTTAAATGAGACTGCTGTTGTGGAAATGCAGAAAACTGGCTACTGCTATCATCAGTATATCTGATTCTGAATGTGGCCTCATCTGTGGTATTTAAGTCCAGAGACTCGGGCCATCGACAGACAAAACAAATCTTTCTGAAAACCTGAGATAAGAAAAAACTGAAATGATTTAAAAAAAAAAAAAACCTCGGGGGTAACCCCCTCATATAACAGAAACAGCACCTGTAGCTTTAAGAAACAGATGTCTTCTGTGGGTGTTGATAAGCAGCCACAACAGTATTTTCCATTAAAGCCTTGATTTCTGTCAGAAAAAGGTGGGGCCTTTTGAGAGAGTATTCATCAGGATAAGGCCTGCCAGTAACCACCAGGTGACTTGATACCACATGAGTTCCATGACTCACCCAGGCCCAACTTTTCACAGCTGTTCAGCAGCACTAACCACATGAAAGCCAGTGTAGTGTATTGGTTAGAGTTTCAGATTAGGATCTAGGAGACTCAGATTTGAATCCCTACTATGCCACTCTCTGGAGCCCCTCTCTGATGCAAAGAGCCTTGCTGGGGCAGAAGGGGCATGTTCTGCTGGTGGAAATCTCCTTGCATTTGAGGAAGGCTCCAGTGGATGCAAATTAGAATATAGGACTGAAAATTAGAAGGCGTGCTGATAAACCGAATGCTAAGGAGAATTTATTTTATATAAAACCCATGAAAAACACACGTATATGAAGAAGGGTGCATGCACTTCTTATATCCAGAATTAAACTTTGTTGGTCTTAGGGAGCCAGTTTGGTGTAGTGGTTAAGTGCGCGGACTCTAATCTGGGAGAGCCGGGTTTGATTCCCCACTCCTCCACTTGCACCTGGCTGGATGACCTTGGGCAAGCCATAGCTCTGGACCAGCTGTTCTCTCAAGGACAGCTTGGGAAAAAGCTCTCTCAGCCCCACCTACCTCACAGGGTGTCTGTTGTGGGGAGGGGAGGGGAGGGGAAGGGAAAGGAGTTTGTAAGCCGCTCTGGGACTCCAAGTGAGTGAAGGGCGGGGTATAAATCTAATCTCTTCTTCTTCTTCTTCTTAAAGGTGTCACTGGACTCAAACTTTGTTCTGCTGCTTCAGACCAACATGGCTACCCACCTGAATCTACACACTTACCATAGTTATCTGACAATGTGTCAGATTTTTGAATATGAATTTGTTGTGTAACTTTCTCACAGATTTCAATTTCTTTATATAACTGCAAAGCAAAAAGCAATAAAAAAAATGGTTAGAAGAACATGTGCTACAAGTGAAGGCCTGTGATACTTGCAGGGGTGGGAAATCTCCCCCACTCTTGGCAGCTTGCCCAAGCTGCTCCAGGTGGGCTCGCCACAGCTTCCTCCCCCACCTCCCCACAGTGTTGTCTGGGAGCAACTCTGAGCCCCAAGCAGCTCCCAGCCAGGCTCAGCTGCCACAGAAGCAAAGTAATTTTTAATTTTTTTAATGTTTTAGTTTACTTGGGGGAATGTAAACATTTAAGATTTTTCTGCACACCTGGGGAGTCCCCCAGGTTTGCAAGGAAATCTTTTTAGCCTCTATGTGGCTGTGATCCATGGATTTTGCTATCCACAGATGGGAGCCACATGAGGCTAATAGTATATAGATATTGCTTCCTTATTGCTAGGTTGGAGATTTTTATATTTGTGGGCTTGGTTTTTTTCTTTCGTTTATGAGGCATTGCTTTTCCTAGTTGTTTCAGATGTGGCTGCAAGTCATCATAAAATGTTAAGCTTTGTCTTAATATACAGGCATTTCAGCATTTTTTCTTTGTCCACTAGTTCTTGTCACTTCCTCTAGGGAGCAGTATTTACTCTCTTTTCTAGTCATGTTATTTCTTTACTGCTCCAGTTTGTTTCACAGTGAGAATTTGGATCTCTTACTGATTCTACTTGAATCAAAAGCTTAAAATTCCCTAAACCTTATCAAGGCCCTATTTCTTGCCTCCTGTTTATTTATTATTTATTTATTTTTCAAATTTGTATCCCGCCCTCCCCGCGAACGGGCTCAGGGCGGCTCCTGTTACAGGATGCATTGATTTTTGCCCTTCTATACTATCAATAACCACTCAAATGGATACCATGCAGCTTCTTTGACCTGAAAAAAGCCCTTCTCTCTATTTATTTAAGTTCTTCCCTTTTCACATCCAACAGGAATTAACTAACTAGCAACTAGTATTATTTTCCAGATCAAAAATGAATCACATACTTAAAAAAACCCTAAATTATTTGCTCCACTTCATGCAAACACACAAAAAACTATTCTGCTGATGGTTTTAAGGTCCTGCTATTGATTTCAAGTCCTTGATGAATTTCAAAAGGCTGCAGTTAATTGCCCAAGAGGATGACTAATAAATGGCATTCTTTAAAAAAAAATTACAGATTTTTTATTGAAAAGTTAAGATTACCAGTTCATAGATATCCTCATCTGACTTTGGTACGTAGAATTGCATTTGGTTTCCTGTCAGGAACTTTAGACGCAGACAGTGAGCTGAGTAATCCAGCTGATGTGCCTGGAATGAAATGGGGAGAGGACACAAATTAACACAATATATATATAATTGTATTTTTAAGTTAATAATGCTCATGTAAAATGGAAAGGTCTTCTATTCTTAGAAATATTTTCTAAGCAGTCCCAGAAAAAACTGTATTTCCCACTCAAAAGGGGAAATGCTTGCTTTAACACCTTCATAATCATAGCATTGATCTAAATGAGACTACTGATGAAGTCAGAACCTTGCATGCCTAACACCTGGGTAAAAAATACGGGCACCACAGATGTCAATAATGCTCTCCTCATCTATTAAGACAGTCTTTCTAGACAATATATTGTACAAAACTAGTGTGGTTCTGAATCTTACCATCCAGATGGAAAAAACAAACACCTGCCTCTTAAATTCTAAGCATTACATGATCCCAAATGAGATGCGCACCAAATTATATTTCAAATGTATTTGCAGCTTTAAGAAATATAATTAGCTGCAGGTTATGCTATTGGCCCTGAGGAATGTTTTAACCTAATTTGACAATCAGAACAAAAGGAATCATAGAATCACCACCAAAGAGCCAGTCTAGAATTACTTCAGAATCCCTCAGGCAACCCATGAATCTCAAAACCAAGTCAAACAAACACATCTCCTCAGGATTACAAAATATAAATAGCAAAACACACAACACAAAAATGGGTCTCCTCCGAATTCTGCAAATAATTAATGAATGCCAAGCTACCTCATTTCTTGCTGGCTCTCCTTGCGTTCTCCTATCCATTCTCCCTCCTCCCCAAATACTTTTTTCCCCACATGGAAAGAGAAAAAGCCTTGAACTACTGGCCCCTTATAGCCCCCCCCCCCCCGGCCCTTCCCTACAAGAGAATAAAACCCAGCACAGTAGAAAGCTTCAGTGTTAAGAAGCAACTAGGGGAGACCCGCAAGAAACTTGCAGGGAGGGGGCATTTCCCCCACCTTTGCTTCCCTCTCCCCCCTTCTCTGTCAAAGTTCCCTCCTGTCTTATCTATTAGTCTTCCCTCACCTCCCCTTCTCCTCTCATTCCTTATGTTAGCTTTCCTTCCTACCTCCTTCTCTAGGAATCCTTTCTTACCCCCTTTCTCTTCCCTTGTATGTATCACCCCTCTTCCCCCACCCCTTGTCAGTCTGTCCCTCTCTCTTCCCTATTTCTACACCCTGACAATCTCCCCCCTCTTCTGCCTCTCCTTCTACAGCTTCTTCATTGTTTTTTCTGGCTGCGGGGAGGCTGTTTGCTTGGGAGAGACCTGGCAGCAGTGGCGTATCCTGCTCCATGGCTCCAGGGACAACTTGCTGACTGTGGGGAAGCTGCTCAGTTGGGAGAAACCCGGCGGCAGCGACCCCTGCCCTGCGGCTCCAGGGCCGACTTGCTGGCTGTGGGGAGGTCGCTCGCTTGGGAGAGACACAGTGGCAGCAGCAGCATCCCCTGCCCCACAGCTCCAGGGGCGACTGACTGGCTACAGGGAGGCTGGCTGCTGAGCGAAGCTCCGAGTCCAGTTCAGGGGGACCACGAGTCTGGACTGCGTGAGCGCAGACAACTCGTTTTTTTTTTAAAAAATGGGAGTTTTAACTCCTCTGTGTACTTTTAAAAACTTTCCCCATTTTTCTGCAACCTTGGGGACTACCCCAAGTGTGCAGAAAAACCTCTTTCCCCTCCATGTGCCCCAGATTATGGGAAATAAGTATCCACACACACACAGGGGACCCTTGGCTATTAGTATATAGATGGCAGCATTCTTCCTGGGATTGACATCATGAGACTAGAGGGCTTGCATTCTGTCAGACTGAAAAAGGCATGAGACCTGCAATGTACCTGCCTCTAATAAAAGCATAGCAGCATCGCGGGAGGAGGGAGGCAAATGCACTCTAAACCAGGTCAGATACAATGACACTAAATTAAAATCAGCTTCAGCGTGGCCTTTTACATCTAAATAAATGAATATTTGCACAATTTTTATTTTTAATTTCCTTTTTTAAAAAAAAATTAAAGGCCACAACTGAATCTAATCTACTTTAATAGTTTGGAGCTAAGATAGATACAGTGAAAAAAAAAGACTCAGTGACAGGCCACTGCTTGGGAAACATTTAAAAATGAAACTTGACAAGCCAACAAAAAAAAGCAGGGAAACACAACCATGTGAATGGAAAAGATGACCCACTAGCCTCTTTCCAACAACCTCTTTCTGTCAGTCAACATTCAGCAGAAACCCCATGTACATTCCACAGCTCAGTTAACTTCAGAGCTGTCAGAGGGAAGCAATAACTGAAAGGCATGTCAGTAAGATTTAATCTGACATATTAGAGAACCCACAGAGACTGGTGTCCAGGCAGCATCAGGCTATCACACACAGTAGTGTCTACACATTGATGAACAGCAAATCTTGGA
Organism: Lepidodactylus listeri; assembly: GCA_029233225.1. Taxonomy (NCBI): domain Eukaryota; kingdom Metazoa; phylum Chordata; class Lepidosauria; order Squamata; family Gekkonidae; genus Lepidodactylus; species Lepidodactylus listeri. The sequence continues at coordinate 105,683,870 of JARCFY010000001.1, read as the reverse complement.
TGTGTTCTTTATCTTGAGAGAAAAGTCATAGTTTCCTAACAGGAAAGAGACCTCTGAAAGATCATCTCTTAACAAGGTCTTTCCTGAGTCCCATGGGAACAGGACCGGGGGGGGGGGGGGGGGGGAGAGAGAAGGGTACTCATTTTTGTTTTTCTTAATGTTGAGAGCAGCAGATTCATTATTAAGATGTGAACATACGAAACTGCTTTTTATTGAGGCAGACCATTGGTTTATCTATCTCAGTACTGTCTTCTTTGACTGCCTGTTGTCCTCTAGCATTTCAAACACAGAAGGGTCTTTCCCAACAGCTGCTACCTGAGATTCATTTTACTGGAAGTGCCAGTGATCAAACTTGGGAACTTCTGCTCACAAAGCTTTGCCACTGATTCATTGCCCCTTCCCCTGCTAAATATATATACCTTATACCAATATAGTCCATTAGCCCAGCTATTCTTAGTCTGACCGCAGGTCCTTAGATATCCAGGATCTCAGGCAAAGAACTGATTTTTCCAACAACTCAAAGTTTGAGCCACCCAAATCTCTTTTTCAACATCTGTTACCACAGATTTTTTAAAGTGGAAGTGCCAGAAATTGGAGCCAAGGCCTTCTGCAGGCCAAATTTGCTCTACCAAAGATCCCATTAGACATGGCCCAACTGCCCAAGAGCAGGACAGCTATGTTGGGCACCTCAGGAACCTAGTGTTTTGAAGTTACCATTGTCAAAGTCAGATTTACCACATGGGTAGTATTAATAACAACAACATCTAGAGCATGAAGAGGTTTACATGAAATGTAGAGCTTGAAATGTTTACTATACCAGAACTGGACTGGTTCTCAGATGACAGATGGCAAACTGATGGGAAATGATGTGGATCAAAGAGTTAAAGGGAAAAGAATGAGCTGAATACAAGAGAGACAGAAGAAAGAAATCATTAACTGTTACAGAAAAAGAAAGTCACCATCAGTATTTTCTCAGGATGATAATTTGGAAAGGAAAAGACAGAATCACAGCCTGAACCACAAAGCAGCTAAGCCAAAGTGCATGAAGTTAAAGCAGTTATGTCTAACTCTTCACTAATTCATCTATGGCTCAATTTCTAAAAAAAACCCAAAATGCATTTAGGAATTTTTCTTCATTAAGGTGAAAGGAAAAGCACATTGTCTATCAGCTGCTTATGTAAAAGCCCTAAAAATAATGCTATTATTAAGAACTTCATAATTTTGCCTATTGTGTGTCTCTTTAAAAATGTCATCTCTCCTTGGTTACAATGAGACTTTTCTCAAGAGTGTCAGTGGTCTATGGAAATTCACTTGCCAATGAATACAGTCTATAATTACCCTAAACAGATGCTTTCTTCGCACCTTCTAGACAATGATTCGTTGTTCTTTAAGAGCCACAAAGTTTTATTTCTGAAGGCATCATTGGAATAGAAAAGATTTTTAAAGTTGCATGCAAATTCTTTTTAGTGTTTCAGTTTAGCTGGTTAGTTGATACTATTGGGAATAAAGATGACAGTTCCTAAATTTTAACTCATAATTATGCAACCATTATGATCTTACCTTATAAAATAAAATTCTCACATTTTTAATTTGCATTCCCTTTCCCATGCTTAAGAAATCCAACAATGCAATTTGCAAAACATATGATTAGTTAAATTTGCTGCAAGTCAACAAGCATTTCTCTTTGTCTAAAATAGTTCTGTTTGTTCCCTTTGCAGATCCTCTCTCACTTTTTCCAGAGTGTTTTGCCTACAATCCCCAGCAGCCAGAGAACACATAATACCATGACACTAATTGGGACTAGCTTTCATGGTTAATAAAAGGCTGAAAATAGAGAATAAAATGTTAATATCAGGAATGAATATCCCAGTGTCTGGAATCCAAGGGGGCTCTTGCAGGAGAGGAAGATGCTTCTGCTTATGCATGGGGAGGGTTGGTAATTTTTGCAGATTTACCCTCCAATAGGTCAGCATGTCATGCTGTTTCACAGGACTCCTCCAGTGCAGTTTCTCAGAGGAAGAAGGCAATAAGAAACCTTCTGTTCACACGTAATCCAATACTTGGGGAAATTTCAAACATTACATGTTTACAGATAGAAGATCCATTCCCTTATATAGATATGCAGTCTGAATCCTCAGACCTCCCAAATACCAAATAGGCTTTGACATATATATATACATACACACACACACACACACAAATGTGCATGCTGACTCAATGTATCAGCACACTTATGCCACTATCCATAGCACACCTGAGATTTTCTCACAGTCACCTGTTTAGCATTCACCATTCAGCTATCGAAGTGTCTATGGGCATTGCTTTGAATAATTACCCAGGATGGAATAGAAATAGCAATTTAGGCCAGCAACATCCAGTGTAAATCCATTCAACAGAACTTCCCCCAATTATTGATAGCAGACATGGTCAGGAAATGGGTAGGCAAGGGATGACGAATGAAAACCCCTCAAAGGTACAAGAAAGACTGTTTCAGGCTGATCCATGGTTCCTTCTACATGCAGGATGCATGCATTTACTTAAACAGAGGGGCAGCTCAGCATATGCAAAGAGGCCCGCCATTCGAACACTCGAAGAAAGCTGCAATCAGGGTATCCCTACATTCCACTATTGGGGAAGGGATTTATCCCATTTATTTAACATGTCATGCTTAATTTTTAACAAACAGTATCGAAACAGATATAATAAAATATAATCCTATTAAATATGAATGTTGAAGACAATTCTAAAATCGCCAATAAACAGAAATGCCAGTAAAACTCATACAACCTATGCTCAGAATACAAGCTAAACAGGCTTGTAATGTTCATTTGCAATCTGAACATTCCACATCTTTAATTCTTCTGTGGGTTACACTGAATGTCTGAGCCAAAGAACTCTTCCTTCACTTACCATCCAGCCCAGCTTAGCTGTTCTGCCTAACAAACAGACAAGAGGAGAGAAGAGTCTCCATTTGTTATTTCTCTTGTTCTGCTGCCAATGCTTTGCATGCTATTTTGGCAGCTTCCAAGGTGCCTGGTGTGCCCTGAGTAATATAGGTCTAGGGATACTTGAAAAGTATTACCCAGGGTGTGTTGGACATCCTGGATGCATCTAAAACAATGTTTGAAATGCCAGGGGTGGAGAGAGAGAAAGGAAAGGTGGGACATTCTTTACCCCTTTGGTCTGTCAGCACTGTGTGCTATGGGTATGCATTTGGATCTACCCAAGCCAAAAATCTACCCCAAAAATACCTTACTAGTATTATTTGGGTATATTTCAGCATCCCAAATGTATCCGGGTTTTTTCAGGACCCCCTACCCCCAGATTCCAGATATATTCAAGAATTACTGGATAGATCTGAAAAAGTGGAGACTGCCTGTTGGTCGGCCTTCTACTGCAGTCCCTTTAAAGTATAAAGAGACTGCAGAAGAAGCCAGCCCAAGGATCAGCTGTGCTGGTGGGGAGCAGACCGTTCCTGCCAGCTTGGCTTGGGGCTGGCTTCTCCTGCAGCCTGGTTTAAACTGGGCTGCAGAAGAAGCCAGCCCCAGGATCGGCTGTGCTGCTGGGAGCAGTCAGCTCCCCACAGGCTGAGCTTTGTGCTGGCTTCTCCTGCATCCCAGTTTAAACCAGACTGCAGGAGAAGTGAGCCCAACCAGGATCGGCAGTGCCCGCAGGAGGCAGATTGTTCCTTGCTGGCTCAGCTTTGCGCTAGCTTCTCCTGCAGCCCGGTTTAAACTGGGCTGCAGGAAAAGCCAAACCAGGCCCAGGATGAGCTGGCTTTAAAAAAAAAAAAACTGGTATTTTTCTTTTTAGGTCCATTGGACCCCTGCCCCCCAAAATCAGGATTTCTGAAAAATCCCATACTGTACCGGTATTGGGACCTGGGATTTTTTGGAAATCCCAATTTTTTTTCAGATTCAACAGACCTAAACTGAAAAATACCAATTAAAAAAAATATATTTCACACCCCTACTGTGTGACACTGCTTACCATTGTTTTTACTTTGTTCTGCTGCAGCAGTAAGTATGGTTAAACCTAGGAGAAGTGAACTCAGAATAGGGCCTTCGGGAGTCCCTGTGTCATCTGTGAGAGCACTATGAGCTTTTTAACCCCACTCGAATATTGGAATTGGGGTCAAAAACATATTTTTTTCTGCATAGGACTGTCCTGTAAAAAATCCTCCACCCTAATATGGTTTTAAAATATTTTCATGCATCCAAATGCAAGAAATTCCTCAGGTTTGGCCCATATGTGCATTTTAGGTAAAATTAAATCCTAGAAGCTTTATCTGAAACACTCTGAATCAGAAGCAAAGTAAGTATTGTTACAATTTCAAATAATCATACAATTCAAAAAGGCCTTGCCTGTTAAAACTTTTTTTGGGTTTTTTGGGGGTGGGGGGAGATGCTGTTGTCATTGTTACCTTGCAAATCATTTCCAGGATATCCCTTGTTGTGTCTCCTGGGTGGATTACAGTCAAAGCTGATTGGTTATTTGGTAGGCAGTACCAGGACGGTGTGAAGTACTCATGTACCCAGATGTCTGAGTCAGGATTATGAGGATGAACAGCAGTCAGTGTCACTTCTTTCTCTCTCTGAATACAAAGATATAATTATTAAAACACTTTTGGTCATGTATCGCCCATTCATTGCTCAGTCAAGTACAAAAGTAGAGACACAAAATATGCAATTGTTTCCCATGCAATTAAACCACAAGTTTACCTTATGGGTGGACAAACCGATTTTTTAAAGACTGAATTGAGCACCATGAGAGTTTTCAGCTGGACTTTCAGTGGCCAAGCCTCCCCCCACCCCCAATCTGTTCACGAGGATAAGATGGCAGATCTATGCTTACTGCACCCGCATTGTGCAATAAGAGAAACCTGATTGCAAGGCAGAGTATCATCACTGGACTGACCATGGAACTTAAGAACAGGGACAATGTGTGTCAAAAGAAGACCAACATCAGCCATAAACCAAAGATTTCTCAACTTAAAGCTCAAAAGATCTACCAGTGAAAGAAAGAGATGAAGGTGATAGAGGCTCCATGGATTTGGCTGAGTTATGATTGGTAATGCCAACCAGTAAACCTCAATATTCATTTCAAATATCCTTTGTTTTTGTGGATTTAAGTTGGACCCTGAGGCATAACATTTTTAGCAAGTGACAGATATATGAAATTCTCTTTACATGTGAATACAATCACAGTTAAATCCCTACTTACTCAGTTAGAAATAAGGCCCCTAGAACTGACTTCAGGGTGTTTCATAGAAAAGTTTTCTTTAGGGAATTAGAGGCATTAGCGTGATATAATCATAATTGTTGCATAATTATGGCAAAATAGAAGTTACATTGAAGAGTACGTGTTGATCAAATACAGAAAGTAGCATCCTTTCGTGTTCTAATCACCTCAAACTAGTAGTGGTTTGTCTGAAATACCTTCCCACATATAATTAAAATACTGATTTTCTCCTTACTGTTTGCAATTACATATCCTATTGCCATGACACTGTGGTAATTGGTAAAGTCTGACACTGCCGTACAAGAAATGTTAATGGAAGGCTGCGAACAAAATAATTACAAAATACCTTCCCATTGCAAAAATGTAGCATTACTTTTAAAATAAATTTGGGCAGAAAAAATAAAGCTAAGAGATGGAGGAAGCTGTGCTTGCTGAAAGTTTTCAGACTCACAATGAAGTTCAAGAGGGCACCTGACACGAAGTAAATGTTCAGAGCAAGATGGATCACAAACTGACAGCAGCAATGGCCAGATTTTTAAGCAAAATGGTGTGGAAACATGTACACCTAAAGCTGCCTCGTATGGAGTTAGGCCACTGGTCTGTCAAGATCAGTATTGTCTGCTCTGCCTGGCTATAGCTCTCCAGGGATTCAGATTGAGGTTTTTCTGATTCTTTCAAGATGGAGATGCTGTGGATTAAACCTGGGACCTTCTGAATGCTAATGAGATGCTCTACCACTGAGCCATGGCCCTCACTAATGTGGAAAGGGAAGGCTACATGTATTTACAAAACAAACACTCTGTTCCCAATTCTCCACATGTGTGGGGCAATGAGGTTACATGCATGGCAATTAAAAGATGGCAAGGAAGGATTTGGGTTATAAGAGAGTGTTGATACCTTCTAACTAAGAGGGTTTTGTTTCCGAGGGCTGCCACTGTTCTCCAGTTTTGTAATTAGTAAACACGCAGTTCAGAACCACCATTTCCCTCCCTCACGTCCTCCCTCCTACCTCCCTTGCAGACAGAAGAGGAAGAAAGGACCAATTTTGTCCTCTTCCTGCTCCCCCGCAGCAGCCTCCTGACCTGCAAGACTACTAGTTCAGCTAAGTTTACTCCCAGGATCATTGGAGCCATTTGACTATTAGACTCCGTGACTATTACAACCCTGGGAATAAATTTTCCTGGGGTCAGAAAGGACTGCAGGGGAGGAGAATGGGAGAAAGATTTACAACTCTTGCATCCATAGCCTGTGGGATCCAACCCCTTCTTTTCTTGACTCTGCTAAAATTCAAATACTAAGCACAGATATTTCTAACTGTTATTAGAACTGAACCTGGGAAGTTATTTAAAACCAGTATAATAGAAAGTTAGCAAAGAACAAAGAAATCCAAAAGGATGCCAGGTTGAACAAACAACTTAGTCAAGGATGATTTTAAAAGGCTCATCAAAAAAAATACCTTGTTTGAAAGATTTTCAAGGGCACATATTGGTCTAATCCAGCAAGACAATGCCAGTGTTTTTGAATTCTTAGGTATTCTTATGAGGAATTACAACCTCATATTTGTAGCAGTTAAAGGGAAGTGCTGGTTGCAGAATTCATGACTGTTGTAGGAATTTCACATTTTCCCTAAACTGAAGTTATGGGTCTAATAGTTTTCACAAATGAAGCTTTGGCCTTGTGAAAATCAGCAAGAGTGTTGGTATCAAACTTAATGGAGCCACAATCATGCCCACTGGTCTTATTCATTTAAATGGCAATGAATAGTAGAGTACTTGCATGTCTGCAATACGGGGAAGGAAGACAGCATGGTATATTCCAATTTTGTCAGAATTCAGAAGCTAAGCAGGACTGGTATTGGATGAGAGACCACCAATGAAGACTTTGAAAAGGAAGGCAATGGCAAACCACCTCTGCTTCTCACTTGTCTTGAAAGCCCCTTGCTGGGACTGCCATAAATAGGTTGCAACTTGATGGTGCATGTACTTGTATCTGTGGTACTGAGGGAGGTGAGCTATTTAAAGATTCCTGTGGCTCTGTGTCAAAGAACCTGATACCTGGTACAGTTTTGCTATCATGACTTGTTCTTATCAGGATTTTGTTTCTCTCTGCTTTGTCATAAAGGAATGGACTTCATTCTAAAATCAGCTAACTGGAATATTTTGTGTAAATCAATTACCACTATTTTTACCTTGTTTTCTGGTATAGTATCATCAAATATTCCTTCTAAAGATTTCTTCACAGAATCTGCTCCTTCACCAAACACCTGCAGAAGGTAAAAAGCAGTATTTTAGAATACAACAGGATGTCGCAAATGTACTCTAAATTTGGAAATACCTTGTGTTGATGGGATAAGTGATGCAATTTTTAGAGAGAAATTACCACATCAATTAAAATTGAATAAAAATTTTCCTAACTAGGAAAATAGCCAAATACAACTAGTTATTTAGTCTGTTAGACAAGATACTCATGTCTGACAAACCAAGACCTACCAAGATGAGTATAGAGAAATCTGGAGGAACAATTCAAATGAGAACTGGAGAAGATCAGATAGGAGATCAGTCCACTTAGAAGCAGTTTCTGAGGGCGTCAAATTCTAATCACACCTTTAATAAGTTATACTGAAGTATTTCTAAATAACAACCTCCAGCCACACAAGTCTTCTACAAAGACAAACCACTTAACTAGACCTGTCACACTTAGTTGTATTGTTTAAAAATTCTGATTTAAGAGATCTGCAGAGAAATTACACCAGAGCATCCCAACTGAATAAATAGTTTCCCCCCACCAAAAAAAAGAAATCCAGTTATTGAGGCCTCAGAGTGGATACATTATAATAACCCCAAGACAGAATGGAAAAGTTAACTGGCGCTAAGAATTCTTTAGTTTCCAAGTGTCAGTTTAAAACTCAACCTTCAAATTCTTTCCTATCTCCAGTCTTCCAAGCTTACTTCGTGTGGTGGCACAGGTAACTGAACTTTGCATGTTTTTATGTAAAATAGAGCAGCATTAGCTCTCTAGACAGTGCTTCTTTTTAATCTGCCAGGAGCAGCTCAAAGCAGTGAAGTCCCTAACCAATATCCTCCCTCCTCCCTGAAAGTTTGGTGTGGAAGGGGATGAACAGCAGAGGCGCAATGCAGTTTTAGAGTTTCATGTTTCAAGTGTATTAAATAGCACCAGGTCATGTGGATCAAAGAGAATGCTGTCATGTTTCATCTTATCAAGAAATTCTTTTAGTGATGGTGGAATTAATCTTATATTTAGCCAGTTTAAAAGGTTGTGGCAGAGGGAGAAGAATGGAGGTAGATGTAGTTTAAATTAGCGACCATTGCTGCCCTGAAGACAGACAGAAGAGGATGTAGTCTCCACTCCTTAGAAATCTGGGGAACACATCACCTTCTTTGATAAGAACAATGGCTGAAGAGAGAATCCTTCTCAGGCTTACAGAATGCAGTTAAATCTTTGTAGGAACAACTGTGGTATTGAATAGCATCTCCTTTAAAGAACCTTCTCCCTGCCTTGAGTCAATTTTTGTGCTGCTTCTGTTATATAACCTAGAATCGGTGGTTTTGAAGACAGCATTATATGTAACTACTATCGGGAAAGAAGTCTGGCATTCATATGAACAAAGTTATTCCTCAAACAACTGAGAAATTTAAAGCTCTGAGCCTAATTTCAGATGAAACCTGTAAATTAAAACTTTCTGCATAAGCTTCAGTCAAGTAGTGTTTTTGCCCAGACACTTCTATAGACATTTTTAAAGCAGACTACAGACCAGCCAACCCAGTTTGGAACTGTCTTCCTTCCAGGGGCTACCTGATTAATGCTTGGCCTCCCTTGCTTTTTCTTTGAAGTAGTGTCCAAACCCCAGAGGGATGAAAACCGGCTTCTTCGTTTGCTTGCTGATCGGGACATAGCCTGTGTTCTTCTCCTGACACCAGATTCTCCCGTGCGAGCCGCCACCTGCCAAGTGTCATAAAAATTCTGAATCCAAAGCTTCACAAAAAAAAAATCTAGCACACCTCCTCCAGCTCTGGTATTTTTAAGGAGCACCCATAAAAGGTATTGAAATTTCTAGAGGCCTTAACTTTGAGGTTTCATTTACATTTCAGGTAGAAATAAATTGTACCGGATGAAGAGAGCTATTAATTTTAAAAGTGATAAAAGTTCATCTTCCATGAAAACTAAATGTGTCAGTTATTTGCACTCCACGGCCTAAACAAAGGACCAGTGTAAATATAACACTAAACATACATTAATGCTAGTTAAAAAAATCACTATCTGGCAGTGCCATCCTGAGAAGAGTTACGCACTTCTATGCCCGTTCACTTTAATGAATTTAGAAGGGAATAACTTGAGATGGCAGTTCGGTTGTAGGATTTCATGCTTTCTCCCACATTACACAAGAATGTCTTCAATCCCTAAGAGGGTGTAAACTAATTTTTTTCTGCCAATCTTTTTCTTTTCTCTGTGCCATCAGGTTACTACCCCTTTTTGGAATACTTAGAGCCAAATGCTAACACCTACAGGACTGAGTATTAGTGGCATGGAGGGGGGTCCTTGTTCAGTATTAATTATATTACACAATTGATACCCTTACACTAGATGGGTTTTGCAAGCAATAACATGTTTTCATTTCCATAAAGTATAGTATTGTGTTTATCTTAGTTACCCTTCTCAGGTTGGCTACTGCTTATCTTAGCTATTTCAGTAAACAAAACCTATACATAAATAAAGAAACCTAGGACTGTTTTCCCACCAGGTATACTCTTTGTGCCTGACCTGGATGGCCCAGGCTAGCCTGATCGCATCAGGTCTGCGAAGCTACACAGGGTTAAGCCTTGGTTGGTGTTTGGATGGGAGACCACCAAGGAAGTCCACGGTTGCTATGCAGGGACAGGCAATGGCAAACCACCTCTCAACGTCTCTTGCCTTGAAAACCCCATGAGGTTGCCATAAGTTGGCTGCGACTTGACAGCACTTTCCACCACCATATTCTTTACAGAATTTCCCTGTTATACTTCTTATTGAACTGAAAATCAATTAACCTCATGAGGGAAGAGGAATGGATGGTCTGTCCATCCCCCCCAAATATATCACATAAAGTTCAAGTGGAATTATCAGCTCAGATTGCCCAGATCCCCTTTTCTGTGAAAGCTGGAGTAGCAGGAAGTACGATAAGGATGATTTACTATAAAAGAAAAGAAATCGGCACACCTTCCACTTTTACAGGAGGATAACTTTGAAACTTTTTGAAGGCACATGAATGCAGGTTTGTTAGCTAAAATAGAAAAAGCTGGACCAAGCTCACTCTGCTTCCTATAGAAATGCAGATGAGTGATGTCTTATTTTGGTATACTAACAAATACAACAAGCAGTGACACAAAGATTTCTGTTGTGATTTGTTAATTGTCAGCTGAAAAACTATTTGCACATTGTTTCAGGACAATGAAGAGCCTCTCCCCTTTAAAAAAAGGGGGGAGGTGTCTAGCAAAATGTTAAATCTGTCTGATGTGCCATTTCAAGTTTCTGAGTCCTGACACTCCCATGGAGGTCCTTGCTAATTTTCTCCTAATTTAGGGTGACATGCTGGGCCAAATAACCTTTTTTGGATCTGCCATAGCTGTGGAAGATGGAACAGCTGCAGCATTTCTCCCACCATGCAGTGTCTATCTGAAACAAAACAGTTTAAAATAATAATGGAACTGCACATTTAGAGTACACAAAAGCAAACTAGTTAATGGGTAAGTTAGCAAGTGAGTTGACTAACCAGTTGGTGCTCCTATAAGAAGGCACTAAGTGTGGTCAACTACAACTCCTGCCAGTAATGGAAGCAGAAAATAAATCATAGTATTAATTAGAAATTACCACAGATAGCAACCAGTAAGACACTTAACCAGTAAGGTCCTAGACAACCCAAGTATCTGAATGACCCAAGCAGATAGCTATTGACGCAGTAGGTCACTAGGGAATTCTGCTGACAAACTACTCAGACAGGCAAAGCCTTCCTTTAAAAATTTATCTGAGCAGCATATTAGCTTTCATATATTTATTTATTTATTTATTTTTCGTATTTATATCCCGCTCTCCCCGCGTGCGGGCTCAGGGCGGCTTACATGGGCCAAAGGCCTATTTGGTACATTGACCTATAAAATTGATTAAAACATTACAGTAAAACAATAAATAACATACAGCAATAAATACTCTTAAAAGCTTCCTTAAAACAGCGTTCGATGGCGACCAAGTGGCAGATCTACCTCCCCCCCTCGGCCACCGCTGAGACCGTGTTGGACCGTGTTAGACCAGGGCACATCGAGATGGTTACCTAGTGTCGTCGGTGGCGGCTCCTATTCAAAAGCCTGGCGGAAGAGCTCTGTCTTGCAGGCCCTGCGGAACTGCATCAGGTCCCGCAGGGCCCTGATCCCCTCCGGGAGCTCATTCCACCAGATAGGAGCCGCCACCGAGAAAGCCCTGGTCCTCGTTCTGGCCAGCCTGGCGTCTCTGGGGCCAGGAACACGTAGCCTGTGTTCAGACCCCGACCGTAGTGCTCTCTGGGGTTGATATGGAGAAAGGCGGTCCCTAAGGTATTTCATCATAAGGGTCAGCTATGAAAGGTACCCCAGCATTTTTAAACACCTTTCTGAGAGGTTAGTCTCTGATTTAACTTTGTACCTCAAGAGGGGAAAAAAGTCTGAGGACAAAGGGAAGAATTTACCATCGAAGTAAGAGTTCAGCATTTTACCAGCATGGGAGTACAAGCCAAAACTGTACTTTCCCCACTGAAACCAACCGAGGTTGCATAGCAACAGTACTCCCTTCTTCATCTTATAAAAGTATCAAGCAATATCTGTTTTAGCAACAATGACTTCTAGCATTAGTTTAATCTTACCAGTGCATGAAAGGAAGACACTGAAAAGATTCCAAGACGACCCATTGCATCTTTTGTTGGCCGACTTGCAAATGCAAGCAACGTTTTTGGATTTGGCAATTCCCCTCCTTGAAGGCTAGCTAAGTAACACCGATACCGAAAGAGATCCATCTGGAACTGTTCCAGGTTTTGCTCCCAAACAAAGATCTAGGAATAACAGTAGAGATTGGAGAGTTGGATGAGGCAAAAAAAAAAATCACAAACATACACTTTAAAGATCAGAGATAAACAAGATTACATCAAGTTACACCTTCCATTGTCTGTATTGATTATATTCCTAGGGAAGAGAAAGGATTCATCTTTCTAAACTGGATCAAAATAAAAGAGCATCCCAAAACTGTTACTTAGATACAATACTAACAAGATTAAAATCCTGGGTTCGATTTCCTCTGTGTCCCAGTAGTCTCCTGTTTCCTGAACCCTATGAGATGGTATTTTATGCAAACACAACCGAGATATAATGCACCAAATAGAGGGGGGAAATTCTAGACCAGCTGAAGCAAATCTCAATGATGTCTTTCACTGCAGATGTTAAAATACACTGGAGAATATGATAACATCTCTCAGCTGTAGAGCACTCCTGTCTGTCCACCTGTCTGGTGCATGGGGCTAGTAGGAAAGACCTTCAAAGGCCTCATGATGCAGTTATGCAGTTAGAATTCTAGCTATGCTGGTAAAAGAGTTGTTCAGTAAAGAGGACTCTCTGTGTTAACTCTTTCTCATAAATATTTGCCACTATGATAGCAGGACAGACAGGACAGGACCTTATCATGAGAGTTCTCTGGCTGAAAGTTGTCCTCATCAAGACATAATGAACAGAGGATGATAAAGGCCCTGTTTCTTGCTTATGGAACTCTGAAAAGTACCATTTATATCAATGGTGTTACCCAAATAAATAATAATTGTGCCAGTGCAAGCAATAGAGTTTAGAAGGTATACCAAAAACACCAAAGGCTACTTAACTCTGTACTAGCTAGTTAACACCATCCCTACAGCAGACACTCCTGGAAATCTAAACTGATTTTATAAACATGAGAAAGTACCTGATCAAGAATGGTTTTTTTCTTCTTGGAATCTCGGACAGATGATAAGCTGAGGAAATGCATCTCTCCCATTTTCTTCATTTTCTCGTCCATGTCAATCTTCTGCTCCAGTTTTTTAATCTCTGTTTTCAACAGTTTGACAGTATCCTCTTTGTGGTGCTGCCGTGCTACTGCTGTTGCACAAGCAGAGTGAACTGCTGTGATCCAGTTCTCAAGCTCTGTTTGGCTAGAGGTCTGAAATGAAAGGAAAGCCAGAAGCCTCTCGGTTAACACAAAGGCTGTTTTTGAAAGGGCCTCTAGTTTTCTTAATCTCATTTCAAGAAGACGGCTTCTAAACTTCTATTTTGCTTGTGTGTTTAATTTCTCCTGTTCAACTTGGCACCCAGTTTTCAGCTGCAGGATCAAACCTTTCACACTGATAATGTTCACCAGCAATTGTACCTCTCTGGCCCATCATTGTGCAGTGCTACAGTAATATGCAGCTCCTCCATGAACAAAATTATTTAGACTACGACATTGAGGCAGCTGAAATGCACGCCTATATATTTTTATAGCATGATTACACCATTTGTGTGCAACGGTTCATAAAATACTTAATGAACACGGTGTCCACTACTGTTCTAACAGTAGCTAAATATATAGCTTCCCTGCTGAGAAAGCTTATAATAATTAATTATTACTGTTACTTCACTGTTGAAAGGCTATTGATGTTTTATAGCTGAATGAAGCTGGTAATTAATCGAATAGCCCTCATCAAAGGGAATGTACTTGAAGAAATTGCACTAGATATGTCATGAGTTTGAACCACAAAGCCACATACTCTGCTTGCCTAACAAGTAGGTTTTTTAAAAAGGAAAACAAAAGCTACAGAGAGTGGGCTGTTAAACAAGATCATGTCCTTCATATGAGCTAAATGTTCTTTATGCTTCCCTCAGCAAAAGGGCATGGGAATAAAACAGGATTTTAAATGAGCAAAACTTGGTATCAAGAGCTGGCCACCCATTATTGCCCACACAGCCTGTTCTTTTCCCACAGCATGATATAGGACTGTGCCATAAAATGATGAAAACTTTGCTAGATAAATTAATTCATCTCCATACACCTCTTGCCTATAATTTCCACTTGTATAACATCTGCTGGAAGTGGTTATAAAACCTAGTACCATTCTTATAAAGGAATGGAAATAATTAGGTGATCCAATGCACTCTTATACTAGAAAAGAGCAAGAGTTCAGTAGCACCTTAAAGACTAACAAAATTTGTGGCAGGGTATGAACTTTCATGAGTCACTGCTCACTTCTTCAGATATAGCTAGAATATGAGTTCATCTGTCTTTATATCTTGGAGAGTGAAGTGATTTCAAAGTGACAATAGCAGGTGAATGACAATAGCAGGCATGATTGGATTGGGTGTGATATGAAGAGGGGTAGCAGGCATGGAGAAATCAGCACTGCTAATGAGATGGGAAACCTAGGTCTCGATTCAGTCCAGGAGGATGCATTATCTTGCACTTCATTATCAGTTGCAATTCAGCAGTCTCTCTAATCTCCCTTTGTAATTCCTTTGACACATGATTGCATAAATCACATTAGAGGATGAACAGGAGTATGAACATGAGATGGTATGGCTGATGTTGCTGGGTCCACTGATGGTGTTGCTAGGATCTATATGAGAGCAAAGTTGGCATCTTGGTTTGTTGCAGGCCTTGGTAGCAGATTCCATGTTACTGTTGTTTATCATCGTGGGCAAGAAGTTGTTTTAGGTTAGCAAGAAAGCAAGATAAGGTTGCCCCTACCCCCCCCCCCCCCAGTGACTGTGTGAGTGTCGCTATCCAGCATTGGTTGTAGGTATATAATAATATGTGTTTCACCTGCAATGATAAACTGTGATCTGTGGCTATTCTGCCTCCAAAGAAAAGGTAAAACCAAGCAAAGAAACTCACATATCTGGACTTCCGGCAAGACTTGCGAGCATGGTGGACGTGCTCCTCCGCATCTGCGGGGAGCGCGATCCGTACCCGGCGGGAAGAAGGGGCTCTGGACTGGTGCCGAGCCCCCAGAGACCCAGTGAGGGGGCTCTGCCTGGGGTGGCCCGAAGGGGATCTCTCCCTATGGTGGCGACCGAGGGATGGAGATCCCTTTTCATCACCCCCATGGGTTCCCCCGCCGTGGGAGCCGTATGGCTGAGGGCGCAAATCCGAGAAGCAGCAGAGAGTGCGAAGCAATGAGGCTGGAACTGACAGTTACGCATGGAGAAAACGTGAGTCTGAAGTAAGAAAAGCAGAACACAGCGGGAAGACGGCGGGAGGAGTGAAACCCACCCACCCCCCTCTCCGGGACTAGCGTACTTATGAGACTCTTTACGTGGCGTTACTGCAGGAATAAAAGCCCATCCGCCTTGCTAGATGGCAGCATCGCTCACTTGGAGATATAAACTTTAGAAGGACATAAGTGCTGTTTGAAAATTTGCTCCTTTCGTTCATCTTATCTACCTATAAAGAGCGTAGTCTCAACAATGACGGGGAAACCGAAACCTTCCCCCAAACTAGGAAGTACAGCTCCGAGTTCAAAGGTTGATACCACGGAGATGAGTGCGGTGTTCTCCTCATTATTGCGACCTCTAGTGGACCAAATGACAGCTCTCAACATTAAAATGGACAAAATGCAGCTAGAACTAAAAGAGTCGAATAAATCCACAGAGAAGCTGCAGCGAGAACTTCTGGAAGTAAAAACTTCAGTAAAAAACCAAGATGCAAGACTACAAAAGGCAGAGAAGGAAAAGGCCTTCCACCACGATCAGCTTTTGAAATTACAAATGGATAGATCGAATTTTTTCCTAAGACTTCAGAATGTGCCAGAAAACACAGGAGAAGACCTTAAAAAGTTGCTAAGTGAAGCACTTGAACCAGTGACAGGCATGAAAGCAGCGGATATAAAAAGCGATATGGATATGATTTACAGAACCTATCCAGATTACACTAAAAAGAAAAGCCTGCCTGGTGAAATTATGATAAGGTTCTCCAAAAAATCTACAAGAGACGTGGTGCTTAGGACCACAAACAAAGCAGCTCTGAAGATCCTGGGAGAAGAAGTAAAAGTGATGAAGGATATCCCATTTGAAATAAGGAAAAGAAGGAAAGCCTATGGAAAATTGACATCTTGGCTCCAGTCTGAGTCTATCATCTATCGTTGGAATACTCCAGAAGGACTATGCTTCAGCATCAAAGATAAGAAGTATAAGATTGACTCTGTTCAACAAGCGAAAAAATTTCTGGAAAAAAGCAAAGAGCAGAAAACTGGGAGAGACTCAGACAGTTCACTGGCCTCGCAAGAAAGCATGTATGGATTTGATAGCTCAAAGAGTGAAGAAGAAGTGTCTGACTCGGAAAAGGGAGCTGCAGCTCCAAAAATAGTTGAGACTGTTAAGACAAGAAGAGGACGAAAGAAGAAATAGTGATTAAACTGTTTTATTAAGCATTGCACTTATGTATTATAAATGGTTTAATTAACCGTATTTCTCTAGGTGGGCGTGCCTGCCAAATAGTTTTTGATAACTTTTATAGTAGCAGTAACAAGTAATTGAAATTTATCCAAGGTTTTAAATGCTTCATAATTATTTTATGTAACAAGGTAGTATTAAGCAAATGATAAAGTACTCTCTGTATAAGGTATATGTAGCTTAGATTGTAGCGTTATAGTTGTAGTTATAGAGAAAAATCAATAAAAAAATTTTTTAAAAAAGAAAGAAACTCACATATCTGAAATATGAGTACAAAGTGTTAAGAGAGATGGTTGGCATCTGGCAACACCATAAGACTTTCAATATTAATTGATTTGTGAAGGCCTGGTGGTAGCTCCCAAATGAAGGAGAAATTAGTAGGAGATATGTAACAATTTTGGGTATAAGGCAGTTAGGATTATAATAAAATACATACTTTGGCTGCACTCATGCTTTTTCTGGTTGTTTTTTTTTAAGTGTTGGTACTTATATGTAATGTTGCACGAATTTTGACCAATTACCCTCTCAGGAGCTGGCAGAGCCCCCCCCCCCCCCCCCCGGCAGTACTCAGCACTGGTTCGCACCACACACACACACACACACACACACACAGAGGGGGAGAGAGAGAGAGAGAGCTGTACAGAATAACCATTAATTGCATCTGCATTTTCCAGAGTATGTACAGTGGCAAATGAGATAAGAATTATAAAGGGTTTATTTGTTGAAAATCATAAGCAGCAGTGCCTTGAAAAGAAACATTCCATACCTTTTTATTCTGTTTACATACTACTGTGTATTTTCACAAAGTATGTAGCAAAGGTGTATTATTAGTCATTCTAACAAGGAACATGCTCTAGCAATTCTCAACGCTACAAATCAAGCTTGGGGGCTACCACAACCTGCAGATTATTTCCATAATTATGGCCAATTTTTCTTCCTCCTCTCCTCCCCTTCTCTGTTTAACTTTCTAAATCTGCTGTTTTAGATTTATGAAGACTCAAGCACATAGCAAACAAATACTTTCAGAAATCTCAAGAAAAGAAGCCATTAATTTATCTTTAAAAGGTTCACTTTGTGTGCTTTCCCACATTAGGTTACATGAAAACCTAGCTCTAATGTGACAGCACAGATCTTGCAATAAATAAGGCACAATGTTGCCACAAAAGCCATGCACCCCATGTGACCCTTTCAGTATCTAGCCTCTATGGCATTTGTTTTCTGAGAATGGAGGTTTTCAAAAGCAAGATGTAAGACTTTGCATTGATATGGGTCCTTCTGAGTGGGGAAAGAGTGCTGTTTCCACATGTTCTTGCTCTTATTCTAATGCTTCCACCTCCTGAGTGAAGCTTTCCAGGGTGGGTAACACACTTTACTCATGAGGGAAAAGTGCAGATGGAGGCCAGAAGAAAAGAATGCTTAGCAAAGAAAAGTGATGGCTCTGCAAGGTTTCCATATGCCCTACCACACGTGCAGGAAAATAGACAACACAGAGCAGAACAGCAGCAGGGTTAAATAAAAACATTTCCACTCAAGGCCCTGCCATTGCTTGAATGAAAGATGCCTTTTGATTCCAATAAAACTGGTTTGCAGAAGCCTACAGTTTAAGATTTCCTAAAGAAAACGGGTAGGAAAAGTACACAACAAAAAACTGAGAAAAAACGTTAAAATATATTGTTCCTACCCCCACATCCACAAATTAAATCTACCCCCTTAAATTATCACTGTGGATGGGGTGGGAATTCCCATTGAGAATGCAAGTATTCTTAACCTAGAGGGATAAAAAATGAAATGTCACACAGAAATTATCAAATTATTACTTAAATGGCACTGAGATCTTTACCAAATGAGGTAAAATAAGGCCATTATTCTGACTTAAATTTTTTACCCTGCAAAAATTAAAAATCTTTCCTTATTATATAAAGCCATTTTCAAGCGGCAAGATTCTATGGGGTGCCAAAATCAGTTGGCTGGAAGGACTGCCACTCAAAAGAGGGTCCCTGGCCACTGGCGGCATTTTCTCGCTGCTTTGCCTCAGTCCTACCCACAGAGCCACCAGCCAGCGTCTCAGCCTCAGTCTGGAGGAAGCCAGAGAAGGGGAAGGACTGGGTGCTGGGTCCACTCTTCTCTTCCGCCCACTGCCAGGTGGGTCTAACTGTCCCCTCAGTGGCCTGCTTCTGTCAGTGAAAACACAATGGACTTTCAGCATAACCCCCCTCCCCCACCTGACTTTCTGACTTTCCTGTCAGAATACACTGAATATTCCTGTCAGAATAAAGGCTCTCTCTCCTGCTTAGCTCCGCCATGGCTGGCTGGCTAATGAGGTGGGCCAGCAACCATCAAACCCTTCTCTTCAACCCCCTGCTGTGGAGCTGACTTCCACCTAGGGTTGCCAATCTCCAGGTGGGACCTGGAGATCTCCTGCTGTTACAATTGATCTCCAGATGACAGATATCAGTTCCCCTGGAGAAAATGGATGTTTTGGAGGGTGGACACTATGGCATTATACCCTGCTGAGTCCTTCCACAAACACCCCAAATGCTGCCCTCCACAGGATCCACCCCCCCAAATCTCCAGGTATTTCCCTAATCAGCGCAAGCTAGGTTGCCAAGCTGGCAGTGGGAGGGGAAGGGGGTTATGCTGAAAGTCCATCGTCTTTTTACTGACAGAAGCAGGCCACTGAGAGGACAGTTAGACCCACATGGCAGTGGGTGGAGGAGAAGAGTTGCCAATCTCCAGATGAGGGCTGGAGATCACTCAGAATTACAAGTGTTCTCCAGATGGCAGAGATCAGTTCCCCTGGAGAAAATGGCTGCTTTGGAGGGTAGACACTATGATATTATATCCTGCTGAGTCCTTCCATTCCCCCCCCCAAAAAAAAATGCTGCCCTCCACAGGATCCACCCCCCAAATCACCACGTATTTAGGGGCTGGCAACTTTCCCCTCAGTGCCTGTTGCTAGGCAACCAAGCTTGCTTCTCTAAAAGCCCCTTTCCACACCTATGTTGGCCTCTGGGAGAAAACTCATTGGGGCAGCTGAATAGAATGCCATAGAGCAGGGGTGGGCAAATTGCGGCCCGCGGGCCACATGTGGCCCACCACAGACTTTTTTGCGGCCCGCCAAGACATGAAGATCAACAAGAGTAAATATAGATGCTCTTTGACAGACATTTACTTGCAGGCTGTGATGAGAATCTCAACAAGCAATCTCACTCCTGATTTCAAAAAAATTGTAGAAAAGTGTGATAGGGTACATTTGTCTCATTAAACTGATTCTAAAATTAAATGTGCTTGCAGCTATAGATTATATGAAATTAGCACAATAAATAAATTGAATAAAACTACCATTATTTTATTTAATTTATATTTTTTGATTTTTATGATACAATTTATACCCTTTCTGAAATGCAAAGTTAACTAATGAATGCAATCATTTTAAAAGGTGCGGCCCTCCGCTAACCTCCGCTCCCACAAAGTGGCCCCCGAGCCAAAACAATTGCCCACCCCTGCCATAGAGGCCACCCTCCAAAGCAGTCATTTTCTTGGTGGGGGGAGATCTGTTGTTTGGAGTTCAGTTGTGATACCTGGTGATCTTCAGGCTCCACCTGGAGGTTGGGTACCCTAGGCATAGCAGGCAGCGCTTCAAAGCAGGATCTGCTAGACCCAGGTTCTTGCTGAGTGGGTGATTTTGGGCCAGTCACAGACTTTAAGCCTAACCTACCTCACAGGGTTGCTGTGCAAGTCAAAAGGGGGAGAGGAGAATGATGTCAGCTGCTTTGGTCCCCATTGCAGAGAAATACTACTTTACCTTCAGGGGAAGTAGGGTTGCCAATCTCGAGGCGAGGGCTGGAGATCACTCAGAATTACAAGTGCTCCCCAGATGGCAGAGATCAGTTCCCCTGGAGAAAATGGTGGACTCTGTGTCCTTATACCGGGCTGAGATGGACCCCCTATGACAGCGATTGTGACATAGCAGTCAGGGCTTCAGAGCACGGTGGAGGCTGTGCAGGGGTGGGGGAGATGGAAAATTGAAGAGTGAGGTTGATGATTGGCTGGGAAGGAGATAGGGTTGCTAACTCCAGGTGGAAAATTCCTAGAGATTTGAGGGATGGAGCCTGGAGACGGTGAGGTTGGAAGAGGGGGTGGTACAATGCCATAGACTTCAGGTACAATGCCATAGACTTCATAGTACAATGCCATAGACTTCACCTTCCAAGCCAACCAGTCCCTCATGGAGAACCATTGTTACCAATCTCCAGGAGGGGACTGGGGATTACACAGAATTACAACTGCTCTCTAGGAGGGAGAAGGGAGGAGATGGGAAGCTGAAGCCAGGGGGCAGATAATGATACGTTGATGGTTGGCTGGGAGGGAGATAGGGTTGCCAACTCCAGGTTGGGAAATTCCTGGAGATTTGAGGGTGGACCCAGGAGAGGGTGAGGTTTCAGCAGGGGTGGGACCTCAGACAGGTACAATGCCATAGAGTCCACCCTCCAAACCACCTGTTCCCTCATGGGGAACAATTGCTGCCAATCTCCAGGGGAGGGATGGAGATCACGCCGAATTACAACTGCTCTTCAGATGGCAGGAGATCTTCCCCTGGAGAAAATGGTGTCATTATATCCTGCTGGTGTCATTATATCCTGCTGAAAATGGTGTCATTATATCCTGTGTCATTATATCCTGCTGAGGTCGCCACAGCAAAATGATGATGAGTGCCCAAGGCTGGGGCACTCTCCCAGATCCTCTTTCTAGAGGCTGTTGTATTTATTTCCACAATGGGCCTTATTCCTAGTTATAATATAATCATAGAGAGGAGCCTAGTCTGTCTGCTTTGAACTGTATTCTAGGGACACCTTGTGGTACCACAAAGGCCTATCAGGGGTTCCTCAGTGAGCAGGCTAGTAATGGCAGACAAGCTTACTTGAAAGACAGATTACCAGACCATTACAGATCTCCCCCTGAAATGAGGTAGGCACAGGAAAGTATTTGGTCCTTTCACGGGCACACTCTCAGTTCACACAGGGCAATGACAAAGCCAGTATGCACCACATGAACCAAATTTGCATTCAGAATGTGCCCCTCAATATTAAACAATGCACAGAGGTTAAATGGCATACAAGCCAGTGTGGAAAGGTTATCTGGAAGGTAGAAAAGCTTGCAAATCACTGACCAAGCTCAATCTACTTTCCTAAAGGAAGAACATCCCCAACTAACGTCTTCCATTCTTTACCTAAGGAATCTATCTTCTAAGGAATAATGTTTCATGACTGCCTGGGGCAGCTGATCTCCTCAAAAGTAAAAATGTAAACCTCCAGACATATTCAGTAGCAGGGCTCAGATCTATACCCAAAATCCTGAGTTTAGCCTATGCTGAACAGCATACTGTTCTATAACATAAACTATAATAAAATAATTATTTTGGCTTGGGGGCCACTTTGTGGGAGCAGAGGTTAGTGGAGGGCCGCACTTTTTAAAATGATTGCATTCATTAGTTAACTTTGTATTTCAGAAAAGATATAAATCGTATCATAAAAATCAATAAATAGAAATTAAATTAAATAGTGGTAGTTTTATTCAGTTTATTTATTGTGCTAATTTCATATCATCTATAGCTGCAAGACACAAACACAGAGGGACAGAGAGAGACAGACAGACAGACAGAGACAGAGAAAGACACACGGGGAACATAGGGAGAGAGAGAGAGAGGAAGACATGCACAGAGGGACAGAGAGAGACAGACAGACAAACAGAGACAGATTCAGAGGGACAGAGAGAGACACACAGGGGAACATAGGGACAGAGAGAGAGAGAGAGGGACACAGAGACACACACACATGCAGAGGGACACAGAGAGAGTCAGAGAGAGAGAGAGAGAGAGAGATTGCTGAAAGCAGCTGCCTGCCTGCTGCACCTCCGTGCAACCCAGGGAAGGTGAAGGTGGGAGTGTGCAGGGTTTCCCGGAGTGCTGCGCTTTGGCGCGGCCCGGGGAAGGCAAGGGCGGGGGCCGGCAGGGCTTCCCCTGAGCGCTGCGGCCCCAGGAAGAGGAGGATGGGGGAGAGAAGGTAACTTACCTTCCTTCTTCTGCCTCCCTGTCGCCCAACAGGGCTGCTTGGAGCAGGGGGTGGGGCTTGGTAATGTGCCCGCCCCCTGGACACTTCACTCCTGGAGCTCTACTTCTCTGCACTCCGGGCCCAACGGAGGCCTGACTGAAACCATGTGGCCAACTGTCTTGGTGGGATGCAAAAAACTCTGTGGCGGGCCGCATGTGGCCCGCGGGCCGCAATTTGCCCACCCCTGTCATAAACTATACTTTCCCCTATCCTACCCAACTTTAATGTAGAGATACTAAATGGAAACTCTTCAAACATCTCTTAGAACTCTTCTCTCAACATTATTTCCATGTGCCAAGAGACAGTGCCTCAAATACAGCACAATACAATCACCAGTCTACATAATGTAGTCAGGTGTTGCTGTGAAATTTGGCCATGTTCTTGCCAGTCTTCAGGATGCAACCGTATAATGAATAAAGGTATAAGCCCCATTTGGTTAACTCTTGACACTGGAATGCTTTGGATTATTAAAATCAACGTGTTAAAGTAATACTAGTAATAAATAATAAATAGAATGTAATCCACTTTGAGTCACAGCAAGAAAGGTAAACTATAAACAAAGTCAATAAATAAACATAATAAGGCATAAAAGTACACATCATCATTTTCTCAAAAGGCACTAGAGCAGATCTTTGTCTGAATGATGTGCTGAACAAGGAAATTGATTGTGTAATAAACCAAGGACAGAACAAACCTGAAACAGGAATGCATCTCCAAGAGAATTGCTGAGGCAGAAAACATAGTCTTTCTTTGGGTGCTCAGGCACAGCTTGCACAATGCTATTTTCCACCCAGACTGCATGTTTTGGGATGCTGTTGTGGTCTATTATAGACCTGCCATCACTCTCATAGAAGAATAACGTACATCCTTAAGAGAAAGAGCAGAATATTAGCAAATTGCATGTCTGAACAAGGTCATATTGCAGTTTCATCACGACTAAGAATTATGCAAAGCCTGCCTCTGATAATAATCAGAAATCACACTTAAGCTTATATTAAACTAAAGAAAGAGGAATATTTAGTAAGATGCCAAACTGGCAGTTTATAAGTGTGTTTGCTAGGCCACATAGGCATAGAGTTCAGGGAGGCTGGGGAGCTGGCGCCCCTCCTGAACTTTTCTATAGGGTACTGAGCCTCCCTCGGGGAGGCTTCAATCCTTCCCGGTAGGAAGCGTCCTCTAGCCTCCCAGGAGGAGGAATCCACGACCGCATGCAGCTCTTGGAGCCCTCTCCTAGGACTCCCAAGGCTTGCCACACACACCCCAAATCTCCCAATCCCCCTCCTGCTTTGAAAACAGTGGGTTTTTCCTTTTCGAGAGCAACCAGGGCTCCCTAGAGGCTCAGCCCCGCCCCAGCAATCCTCAGTTGGGCCAAGATGAGCTGGGGGTAGCACGTGCTGCTGCTTCTTGCTGCTGCCACAGCCAGGAGCCAAAAGGGTACGCCCCACTTGCCTTGAGAGGCTTGCATCTTCTTCCTTAGAGTGGTGGCTGTTTGCAGAGGTGGCTTTGTGTGTTTTGAGGCAGTAGACAAAGCTCTTCCCTGATTCTGCTGACGGCACTTGCAAAGGCTTGAACCCACCCACCCCCAGACTTGCAAAGAACTTTTCGCCTTACTACCCTATGAACTTCCCAGGTTCTTATGCAAAATCTCTATATTACAATCAGCACATAAATGATTAATGGGTTTTCTGTCCATTGGAAGTGTGAGGGAAATCCCTCCCCCCACCCCCAGCAAGTTCCACGTGCTTTATGCAAACACTGACCTTATTAGAGTGAAGGGTTGTTCCAAACACTGATAGGGGGGGGAGCAGAAATCTTGTGAAAACTGCAGCTGGGGGAATGGAAGATGTTCTAAGCTTAATGCTTGCTGTGGTTGGAACATCTACAACGAAAAGTGCAGTGGGGAATTTTGGGTTGGGTTGTTTCTTAAAATGTGTGTGTGTTTTGTGTTTTTGTTCTGCTCTCCTGAAATAACCCATTCCCCAGCTGCCTCGCTCTGCTCTCTGGCTCCCACATTGCCTCCCTCTTGTCTATAACTCAAAAGTTTGTCAGGTCCCTTGCAGGTGGCTGGAGCCAGATTGTTTGGGGGGAGGGGGGATGACAAACACCAAGTGAGAAAAAAGCAGGCAAGGCAAAACAGTCCCACTGCATGAACATACATCAAACCAGCCCTGTATCTTGCCAAAATGTTCTCCTTCACCTCTGCCTCACCCCCAACGTCTCTTCACCATATTTCTAAGTCAGGAGAATTTCCCTCTCTCTGCCCCTAATGAAGGAGACTGGGAAGCAGCAGGAACAGCCCCTCTCTCCAAAAGAAGAAAAGAACAGCGATGGAGAGAAAGAGGGGAAGGCAGGGGCTTCAGGAGAAAAGAGTAAAGAGTTGGAGTCCAGTGGAGTGGCTGGTAGGAGCTGCAGGAGCCTGGAGTGGTCAGAGACCTTAGGAGAGCGTTATGCTGCAGAATCCTTCAGATGGACTCCAGACCCCAACTGGAGGTTGGCAACCCCAGTGGAGGTAGTGATGGTTAAATGGCTTTCCAAGGCTGTCAGACAGATTCCTGGAGGGGAGGATCCATCAGTGGCTACTTAACATGTTGACTCAGGGGACCCTCCATATTCAGAGGCAGTCAACCTCTGGATCCCAGTGTTGGAAGCAATGCTCCCTCTAAGCTCTGGAGTTTTGTGAGCATAAATTCTGCATTGTGAGCTACTGGCATTAAAGTTGTGAGCGTGTGATTTGGCTACTGCTTAAATTAGTTTGATCTGAAGCTATCCTTCCTGAGCCAAGACAAAAATCTGTGAGCTGGAAGCTAAAAAGCTGTGCGCTAGCTCACACTAACTTAGCTTAGAGGAAACACCGGTTGGAAGGCAACATCAGGAGAAGGATGAAACAGGATGCTGGATTTGATGGACCTCTGGTCAAATCCAGTAATACTTTTCTGAAGCCCTCATTATTGCATTTTTATTGGGTACCTTTAAAGGTATCAAGCTTGTTAAGGATGCCAGCTACTTTCCTTGTAGTTTGAAATGACTGGGGTACTGATATTGATAGTTGGAGCATTTTCTCCCAGCTGTGCTTACATGAAGTTTTAAATTATGACATATATAGTTGTTCCATTACAAGTAGACACTATCTTATCTGTGGGATCTTTTCTGTAACATAAAATATCTGAAATTGCCTGCTTGTAAAATTCTAACTTTATTTTTTGATGCTGAACCCAAATGTTTCTGCTTTTTTAAAAAAAATTAATGTGAATTCAGTTTTCACTTTTAGTCTCCAGGGTTTTTCTGTTGTTGCTTCCATGGAGGAGGAGATGCTAACTAGTGAAAAAGAGGTTTACCTTTGCAAGAGGAAGGCATACAAAATAAACTGACATGGCTACCCCCAGCATATCCATGAGATATTAAGCAGGGTGCTAATTATTTTAAGCTGATGTTTAGACAAATTGTGGCTGAAGGACAGCTATTATGAACACATTGTTTAATGCACTGTGGCCCCATAGGATCATATTGCTGGAGTATTTTTGTAGTTAAAATGTAGGTCTTTTAATAAAACAATAGAAACAAGACTTTGCCTTGTGGAAGGAAAGATAAGCAACCTTTATCCCTGTCTTAAGGTCCGGCTTATTAGATACTTGAAACTAATAGGTTTGATTGTACTTTCTAGCCACCTTCTTGCAAAGACATGTTCTGAAATGTAATGAAGGAACTGTGCAGGTGCATTAAAAAAGGAGCTTTTAGGCTTCTTGAATGGAAGGGTAAGGCTTCCTTAACCTTCTTTCTTCTCAGGCCAGTTGTCTGCCCATGCTACTTTGAATACAGGAAAGGCTGAGGAGGAGGAGGCAGCTGGCTTGCTGTATAAGGGCACACTTGTGGGGTCTGCAGGGGGAAGAGGAAGCAGTAGAAATTGCCATTAGCCCCCTTTTTAATTCCCGAGGCAGGACTCCTGCAGCTCTTGAGCATCTGACATTTCATCTATGTGGCTCTTACAAGAAGCAAGCTTGGCCATCCCTGCTGACTCCATAAAACGTCCCCTTCCTGGCCCAAATCTCCGCTCGTCTTTCTGTCTCTTGCACCTGGCGGGAGGAAGGGTGGGACCATGGGAGGGACGGGGGCCCTCTGGCCCAGCCCCAGCCCCCCCCAAGGAAAATGGAAAGTTTATGCCCATGCTAGGCCACCCTTTGTGAATGAAAGCTATCAGGGATAAGCAAGGAATTCTATTCTTAATAGCACTAGGAAGACTCATCTGAGCAGTATTTGCCACAAAAAAGATATTTTAAGCAGACAAAATCATAATCAACTATATGTTCGCTACATAAAAGTTGCACGCTTTAGTCACATGTTTTTCAGAACCATTTTTAAGTCCTGGTTTGAAATGTGTTATCAAAACCATCTTTCTCTGGTCTGGATTATCTCCTTGGTAATAAAGCTAAAATTACATCCAGCCTATAATTTTCATTATTACTATTAGAGTTATAACTGCTTTGTACACATCCTACAGCCATCCTAGTTACCCTCCAAGGTACTGAGTCAACACTAGCTTCTCTGCAATGCTCAATGTGCTTTTGTATGATTCATAAGAAGGGATGGCAACACTAATTGCCTATTATTTGACCACAGTCACATATACCATTAAGCCAAGAATGCCACTGTGTAGGTAATAATAGCTTTTTAAAATTCCACTATACTAACATTTGGTAGCAAAGGCAGGGACAAGGACTGTTTTGGCCCCTCTCTTTGCCATAGTCAAATCTTCTCCTACTGGACATGTACTGTAAGTGTAAGCAACAACAAAATGTATCAGCGCTACTTATAGTTAAAGGATGCATATGCAGGTCTTTGTGTATGTAGAATACTCTATCTACAGATATATCTATGGGATTATCTACAGGCATATCTATGGGACTACCTCTCCTGGTATACCCCCAGAAGAGCATTACAGTATGAGGAGAAAAATATTCTGGTGATCCCTGGTCCAAAAGATATCCAGCTGTCCTCAACCAGAATCAGAGCCAGGTGGAACTCTCTGCCAAATGACATCTGTGCCCTGCAGGACCTAGTAGAGTTCTGCAGGGTCTGTAAGACAGAGATGTTCCACCAGACCTATGATTGAGGACAGCAATAGGGTTGCCAGGTCTTACCCGTCTGCTGGTGGAGGGCTCCTTCCTTGCCGGGGCGTCACCCAGAAGTGATGTCATTGTGCTGAGCACCTTATACAGGGAATGCTCTAGCATTCAATTAAAAACTCTATGGTCACCACAGAGTTTTTAGCCAAATGCTAAAGTGTCCCTCATGCAATGTGCCCGGCACGATGGCATCACCTCCGGGTGAAGACCCCAGCAGCGAGAAAGGAGCCCCCTCTAGGTGCTGTCATCATGCTGGGCACGTCAGGTACATTGGGACAGTTCAGGGGCAGGGCTCCCCCGCCAGCTAGCTGGCTAAGAATTGGGGGGGCCAAAATTGGGGAAGATCCCATCCCCACTAGGGGATTGGCAACCCTAGACAGCAAGGATTTTTCCATCAAGTCTAGCCTCTTCTGTTTTCCTCCCCCCATGGGGTTAAGGATATAAGTGCCATCTCAATTAGGACAGAAATTGTTGTTGTTTAACTGTTAATCTGATTGTAAAGAGTTTTTTTTAAAATGTCTTTATCAAGATGTTATTCACCACCCAGAGCCCTGTGTGCAGGGGAGGTGGTCTAAAAATCAAATAAATAAATAAATGAAAATCAACGCACATTCGCTATGCATTAATACTGCATTTTTAGAGACTGGCTGAAAAACTGTAGCACAGATTCCTTGAATGGTTGATTCAGCTGTTAATATGGAACAGTGTGTCCTAACTGACAAACAATTGTTTCCTGAAAAACATTTCTCCTTAAAATAAATCTATTTGTGAAAAAACATGTTGATGTAAGAACAGAACTAAATATTCAGAAATATAATGACATCAAAGAGCTAGTTACTCCCAAACTTCTTAACCAGCTAGATCTCCAGTCTGATTTGCCACAATGTTTGATCAATGAGCCCTCAAACAATGTCAGAAAAGTGTTAATTTGCACAAATGTCAATTAAGCTCTTCGAAGAGGTGCATCAAGTTTTTTAATTATATTGCAATTACATCTTTTAAAAGATTGCCCTGATCTAGTCTCTTTAAAAAGTGGCAGAAAAAGAACTAACAATGCTTCAATTCCATTATAATATGATAGGTAAAGGTAAAGCTTTCCCTTGCTCAAAAGCCAATCAAATCAAATCCGATCAAATGCAGTGCTCATCTCTGTTTCCAAGCTGAAGAGCCAGCACTGTCGAAAGGCATTTCCGTGGTCATGTGGCCAGCATGACTAGACACCAAGGCGCACAGAATGCTGTTAGCTTCCCACCAAAGCAGTACCTATTTATCTACTTGCAGTTTCTTGCTTTTGAACTGCTAGGATGGCAGGAGCTGGGGCCAGGTACGGGAGCTCACTCCGTCATGAAGCACTCAGGTGTCGAACTGCTGAGCTATCGACCTTCTGGTCTGCAGTTCAGCAACTTAACCACTTGAGCCAGCCTCCTCTATAATATGATAGCTGTTGTTCAATATATTATCAGCATATAAATAAAAAGTTGCTTTCAGTTTTAGGATGGAATTAAAAGTCATCATCTTTTTTCAGGCAAAAATTAATTACACACTCATGTCACTCATTTTTAAATGTCTATATTATTGTCCTATACTCTTCAAAAACAGAAAGTTATCCATGGTTATCCTGTTAACCCAAGATATTCCGAAACCTATTTTCAGCAAGCAATGGCAGATGTTAACTTCAAAGCCTAAATACTAACATTATTAAGCCTCAGTAATCCAACAAAAAACTGTCAGTGTAAGTCAGGACACTTTAAAGTAACACCCCTTTTATGTTTCTCTCTCTTTCCTTCCAGATGGCTCCTTGTTTATTTGTACCACACCAAAAGACTCTCCTGTCATGCTGCCTGGGGACTTATTCCCAACATCTGAGACTCTTGAAGACAGTCTGCTAAATATGGCATAGGTCAGATGGTCCCAGACATTTCAGAACTGTGGAACCCATTTATTTTTCCAAGCCCAACTTTTTTCCTGTCATAAACTCCATATTTGGTTACAATGGATGACCTTCCTAGAGGAAGGAGAAGGAAGAGCCCATACATTCCACATAATAAGGTCATATGCATCCCACTTATGCCTAAGGAACTAGACATTTTGGAAGAACTATATTGGTAGTCTAACCTGTCAGATTATGGGCAACTGAACCATGATCATAATTAGGGTTGCCATTCCCCCAGTGGGCATGTGGGACCCCCCGCTCCTGTTTCTTTTCTACTGCTCTGAGTGGGAGGGAGAGATTTTTTTAAAAAATGGCCATCAGGCCTATGGCATGACATCACTTTGGGTCTTCCCCGGATGTCACAGCTCTCTAGGAATAGCCAGAAATTCTATGGTAAAACCACGGACTTTTCAACAATTCCCAGAGAGGACTGACATTGCTTCTGGTTTCCCGCTGTAAACGCGGCTTGTCCTCTCTAGATATCACCAAAACCTCTGTGATTCCTAGAGAGGCGTGACATCACTTCTAGGGTTTTCCCAGAAGTGATGTCATACTGTTGCCTACAGCTGTCCCCATGTCTCTGCCTCCTCTCCAGTCTTTCACAGGTTGCCAGGCCTGGCCCTAATCATAATAGAGATCCAAGGCAGAAGTCTCAACCTTTTAGATTCCAAAAAGGAAGAAAATTTTAATAGCCATTTCCTCAGGAACTTTTCTCTCACAACTGCATGTTTTGGCCATCAAAAAAATATATGGGGTCTATATATGAGTCTAAATATATGAGTCTATAGTTGCTGATGGGCAGTCACAGTAGCGCTGACTTGCTGGGATGCCCTGAAAACGATCCTTCATCTGTGCAGATGGGAATGCATTACAGCGTGCCACCATATATGCTCTTCTCAACTTAGGAACAGATAGCGCATACAAATAGTGTGGTACGTCAAATGTGATGGAGTATTTAATCTCCACATAATAGACGTGGAACAGTTTTGTTATACTATCTTTTTAAATGTTTAAAACCTTTTAAAAAGTTTTAAAATCAACTTTTATGGTGTATGGCCTATGGGCTTTTAAACCTAATAAACTAAACTGAACTGAAGATCCAAGGCAGAATTAGATATCAAATCTAGCAATCCTAGGCAAGTTTACTTAGAAATAAACTCCACTTTAATTCTACTATTTCAGAACTAATCATACTTAGGACTGAGGTGCAGGGCTTTATGGCTTTCAAATACTCATTGTTTGCTATATACCATATTGCTACTCTTATTCAATCCAGCACAGCCATTTCTTTCAAAGTTTATATGACGTCAGAGCACAAAATGTTGAACAGAAAGTATTTTGCTTTAATGTATATTAAATAGCCCTGCCTGAAAAACCTTTGACTTTAAATGACTGTGATCACAGATATGCTCCACTCAATCTAAATGCTTACCAAACTTTAAAGCAACAGGGGGTGAAACTTGGATGGCATGTAGAGAAGCACAGGGAGGGGTCCCCTGCAACTCTGATGTCTCTAGCTTCCACAGGATCTGTTCTATACACTCCTGGACCTTCTGAACTTGCTCCTGTCATTTTGACAGGTGCAGGTTCAGGAGTGTATAGAATGGATGCTGTGCAAGCTAAGGACACAAAAGTCACAGGGGATCTCTGGCTAAATCTCCTTTACCTGCCCGCCAAGTTTGGTAGGGATTGAATTTACGGGTCCAAGTTACAGCCCCCCAAAGAAGGTGCCCCCAGGTGGTCATTTCCCCAGAAAGCACTTTCCTGGGGACACCTTCGGGGGGGGGGGGCGTAACTTGGACCCTGTAAATTCAATCCTCACCAAACCTGGCAGGCAGGTAGAGAAGAGTCAGCCGAGGTCCTCTGCAAGTCTGGTGTCTCTAGCACACCAGGGGGGACATTCTACTGTGTCACAAACATCACAAATCAAACCAGTTCGTTTGGTAGCTTAAAGTTTGTGACAGTTTGGGGTTTAAAACCGGGCACACCATAAGCCACAAACAGAACGGAACCACATTTTCCCAGTTCATGCCCATCCACATCAACTAACTGTATTGTCCATCCACCTACATTTAGGGATTTATCTGTTCACAGAGGAGTTTGCATGCCTGCAGCAAGTAGCTTTTATTAATTTAATTCATTTAAAATATTTATACACCCAACTTTCTTCCTGAGCATCTTGGAACCCAAGGTGGGGAACAGCAATTTAAAAACAATTTTATAAAACCGACATTAAAAACAATAGATTAAAACCAGAAAAACCACCCTAAAACCAGCCGTGATGAATGATTCTGGTAGATACCAGCCCAGAATGTTTATAAACCTTTTATTTTTTGTTGGGTTTTATACTATGTTTCATTTAAGATTATTTACATTGTATTGTCTTTTTGAAAACCACACTGGATCCCAACTGGAAAGTAAAAGTAGAATAAAATAATCTAAATAAGTAAACAAACAATCAGGGTATATTTTAATCTTCTTTGACCTTATTGTCCTGCCCTTTTTGCAAGGAGATCAGAGTAGAATTTTTGCCTCATAAAACCTTTTGATTCAGGTTTCCTTGAGCTAGAGTTCTTTACCTATTCTTAGTTTTTTGCCTGAGATGAACCTTACTACATTATATAACAAAAATCCAATAAGTACTATATTAGTAAACTAATATTTTAATAGCTTTTGTTTTACCCATCTCAAAATTCTATGATCCACTCTTAATAATAGCTCCTGCTTACATCCAGGAGCATATAACAGCCTGCTCATATATGCACACAAGACCAC
Source organism: Lepidodactylus listeri (assembly GCA_029233225.1). Taxonomy (NCBI): domain Eukaryota; kingdom Metazoa; phylum Chordata; class Lepidosauria; order Squamata; family Gekkonidae; genus Lepidodactylus; species Lepidodactylus listeri. The sequence goes on along the minus strand of JARCFY010000001.1, from coordinate 105,651,226 downwards.
CCAAGCAAGCTCCTAAAATATCAGGGGTAACATTATCCACTGCTTTAAACAGTTTTGACTTCTGATGTCTAATTGGATACTGAAATTTTATTTACTGTACCTTTTAAGGAAACCCAGTACTGCTTCCATTTCCTTCGTGTGGCTAACTCCACCTTCTTGTTCTTTTTGTGGACAAGAAAATTTTTCACTGCAAGTGCCCCAGCTTTCCGTACAGTTCCCTGGCCTGCAGTAAGAAGAATGTCTGACTGTCCTGGGGAACTTAAGGTCCCACTGCTCTGTTCATCACTCAGGGCAGAAGCAGCTTCATCCAGGTTATCATTGGTACTGCTCATCTCCAGCTCCCGCCGGAAGTTCTCATATACTCCCTGACGGGCCCCATCGCCTGTAGAAGAGCTGCCACTGTCACTGCCAGCAAAGGCCCGACTGGTTGTTGGAGAATAACTAGAGTTTGTAGCATTTGAACGTCTGGAAAGAAGGTCCGTGTCAGTAGTTGCACCCTCAATCCCGCTGTCAGCGAATTCACTCCCTTCACCTGTATTAACATCCTGGTGAAATAAAAGAAAGGAGCCATTATGGAGAAAGGGGTTAAATAAATAGTTAATATTAAATAAGTCTTTGCATTAAAATACCATTCTTTTACAACTACAATAGATCATCCATTCCAAGTCCTAACTCAAATGTACTGCATTTAGTTGACCTGCTGATTATTATTTTGGAACGTATCTTAGGCTAGGTTGAGGGGGGGAAAGACAGGTTGAATGCTTCTTTTAGATTTTAATAATGTAATGTAACTCAATGGCTTGGATCCAGACTAGCATTTCTGTGGGGACAAGGACTGTGATATGCAGTAACAGGATTTCAGAAGCCATTTCAGGAGGGGAGAGGCAGGAAAATTGAACACTCTGGGAGGAAACCCTTATGTCTGCACAAACACTAGTCTGGATTCAAGTCAACTCCATTGATTGTAATGGAGAAATTTACGCACACTTTTATTTTTAAATCTGTCTCAACAACTTTTAAATTATTTATTGTGTGCACAAAAATTTTATGCCATCTTTCTAGGAACCTGCCTGAGGTGGCTTATAAAATAAAAATAATAAAGCTGTAAAAGATATTAGTTAAAATCCAGCATCAAAAAACCCACCCCAGCATAAAAACATTGACCATAAAAAGAATAGCTTAAAATAAGAGTGTCCAGAATGAAGAGTGTCCATCTTACAAAGAGAACTGTGTTTCTCAAAAGCTTGTACTATAATAAAGTTTGTTAGTCTTAAAGATGCTACTGGATGTTTTACTATTTTGCAGCAACAGACTAACACAGCTAACTCCTTCTACGGCAGAATAAAACAGTGTTTTAAAAAATCACTTTAATTGGAAACCTGGGAGAATAGACACTTTTTGGCCTGGTGCCTAAAAGAAAGCCAACTGTACACCAGGATCCAGGAGTACCCCAAGCTACAAACTAGTTACTTCAGAGAACTGAGATTTTACTTTTATTTAGTTCTGCTGGCCTTTGACAACATCTGATTTTACAGCAGTATTGAATTGTTATTATTATTACTATTATGTAAGTATGTGTAAGTAACTAAAAACAACAGAAAGCTTGACTGAATAAGTTAAGCACTTGTAGATTCACATCGATTTCACCTTGAGAGATATGTTTCACGATCCTATGCACTGCACTGGCTCCAAGTTGAATACCAGATAAGATTCAAGATTTTGGTTTTGACCTTTAAAGCCCTACATGGTCTGGGACCAACATATCTTTGGGACTGTCGCTCCTGGTATGTCCCCTACAGAACAATGCACTTAATGAACAATAATCTCCTGGTAGTTCCCGGCCCGAAAAGCAGCTGTCTGGCCTCAACTCAATCCAGAGCTTTCTCAGCCCTATCCCGAGTCTGGTGGAGTGCTCTGATGCAGTTCTGCGGGGCCTGTAAGACCAAAATGTTTCACCAGACGTATGGCTGAGGCAATGAGAATTACATCTGGACCAGCCTCCCCTGATCTTCTCCAGCCACCTATTCAGTCCCAGTATGAGCTGTAACATTTACAAACACACATGATACACAATCCTTCCCTAGACAGAATGTATTATATTGTGTTTTATGGACGGTATTGGTACATAAATTATATTGGAATGTTTTTAATAGAAATTGTATTTTATTTATTTAATTATTGCATTCAATTTTTATTACCACCCTTTCCTGTAAACAGGACTCTGGGCAGTGTACAACGAAAGATAAAACAACCATATTCATACTAATTTGAGGTTAAAACATTAAAATTACAATAAAATTACAGTAATCAACTTAAATACATGGCTGAAATGTCTAATTGTGTCACCACCACCTTGCAGAGGGGAGACAAGGGAGCCAGACAGATGGATACCATCGCTGCCCGCAACCAAATGCTTGGCAGAACATCTCTGCCTTACAGGTCCCATGGAACTGCCTTAAGTCCCATGGGGCATGGATGTTACTCGGCAGAGAGTTCCACCAGGTTGGGGCCAGGGTACTAAAAGCCCTGACCCTGGTCAAGGACAGCCAAATGTCTCTCGGGCCAGGGACCACAAGTAAGTTCTTATCTGCACAGTGTAGTGCTCTTGGGGAGGTATACCCCTGTTGTTAATCACTGGTATTACCCACTCTGAGCCCTGCTGAGCAGGGGGAGGCAGACTAGAAATTGAATAAAACAAATAAATAAAATCTTTCCTCAGAAAGAAGTGTTACAGTTCTTAGTGGCACTTCTTAATCTTGTGGGTTTGCATAGGATCACAGCCTTTAAGCACATGCTGAAATATATGAGGCCTGAAAGGTCTCCATTTTTGTTGGATGATGTGCTACATTTTTAAATATTTGAAATTGCTTCAATTTGTTGAAAACTGATTTGTATGCCTATGACATTAAAATTATTCACAAATGTTAAAAATAAACTACATAGTTAACACTGATATCCAAGCAACCCCTATTCTCATAATACTCCTACAAACATACCCTGAGATGCAAGGAGCTCTAAGCATTCCTTAAGCATCTTTATATTTTCACTGCATGGGACTGGAGTTTCATTTGCCTCCTATGATGCCAAGACATTGTTGTTCTAAACATATAAAATATAACCATTGGTTTGTTAACCATTTAAAATGTTTTCTACATCATTAATATTCAATCAGACAAACACAAAAAAGTGGCAGGCTGATGGGAATGAAAGGGGAGAAGACAGATCCAAGATGAATGCTAACTGCCTCTGAAAATTCTGAGGTGAAAATACTAAAAAACTGATGTATTCTTACACATAAAAATGCATTGCTGGTACCTTCAGATTACCCCTTAAGTATATTTTTCTGAAAGCAACTAAATGTGTTAAAAGCAGCTAACTTTCCATCTCCTTAAGGCTAGAAAATAAGTATCAGAAAGTAGAATTATGTATTATTAAAAATATTAAAATAGCCCCAGAGCATGATATTAACAGAGAACTTTTTTGGGTTAGGAAAGAGAAACAAATCCCAGCAAGTAGATCAAGGAGTTCTGCCTGCAAATCTGCTTGCTGCAGAAAAGGATGTTCGAAGCAAATCAACTGGGACAGCTGATTCCTAGACAGAGCTCCCTTTGAAGTTGTGGGAAACAAGAACTCCACTTGGAGCCAAGAGGCTTCTGCATGTGATTGCTGACTGGCTGATGTTGAGCCTGTTCAGCAAACTTGGGCAAAAATAAAACCTACTGAGAGATGCTTCTGAACTTGGACATTACATGTATCTTTCTCACAGATAAAATGAGATTTTGCTGGGTTCTTCAAGGGTTAACACATATCCAGAGGTAACCTCCTGCATTGGCTCAAGGAGCTCAGATCACCTCCTCACACATAATACCACCTTCTCTATACTGCCAAGGCTCAGCAGAAAGACTGTGGCATGAGCCAACAATTGAGAAAAACTTTTCCCAGCAGAGCCTCCAGTCCAATGACATGACTATAGGAATGCGGTACACCTAGTTGTGCTTACTGTATTCAGTGAAATAAAAGCTATGAGTTTTCTCCAAAGTGATTAGGGACCATTTGAAAAAATACAGAGTTCTGCATTGCCCTAATTGCTCAACTGCCAACAATTTTCTGGCACATCGCAATGACCAAGGAGGACTTTATTCTACTGTACTCCATGTACTGAACTGTGTAGACTAATGGACTTAAAATTGCTCCCCAGTTCTTGGAAACATACTAGAACTGGAGGTGCTAATCAAGACTATTGGCAAATGCTCAGTATTTAAAAAAAAAAATTAAATGAAGACCCACTTTGGACATAATGGGAAAGTGGAGTCTAGCTATGGAGTCTGCGCCTCAGGTTGGAATGCTCCCTTGCCTTCATGCATGCAGTGATTCTCTCCCTCCCTGGTTTGGCCATTACATCCACTCTACAGTTTGCCTCCAAACATGAATGGAGGTTAGAAATCATAAAAGGCAAAAGGAAAGTAAGTGCAGGGAGGGAACATGCAAACCCGAGGCTCGCTCATAGAACACTAAGCTATGGGTTAGCGTTGCATGAGAACTGAGAAAGCCTTTCAAAAGCAAGAAACATGTAATGAGGGGAAAGAAGGGAATTCCAGCAGCAATTGGGTAGATTGCTAGACTGACTGGCCACCAAAACATAGCGCTGTGCAAGCATCAGTTTTCATGGATGTAAGCCTGGTGGTTAATCTCAACCAAACTGTCAGAACAGATAAAAAATTAGAGGGTTTCTCTGGGGAGGATTAAATGCTTCTTGAGAAAAAAGTGGGTCAAACTTGTAAGTAATTAATTTCTAATTCCACCATTATAAAATAGTTGCTTCCTATATCCTTCCACTCTAATCAGTTAGCAGCGGCATGTTCCCCTGGTGCAAGGAGCCTCTTTTCTACTCAAGAGGCCCGCCTACACAATACTTAATTTTTATGCAAACATTTCTCAGATATTTTTTTTTTGTTTATTCCCTCTATTCCTTGGTAAATATTTGTAGAGATCTACGTTTCTAATAATTTCTTATCCGTTCATGTCTGATTGCTTTACTGTGGTATGGCTCAGTCTAAAAAGTACAAAATTTATAAATGCATTTCTAAATAACAGCTACAAAACTAAAATATTAAACCAGAAACACTAGGAAAGTCATTCTGATTTTTGTTTTACTTGAAAAGAGAAGGTTTAATACATCAAAACAATTCCCACTATGTCAGGAAACAGTCTTCCTTAGTAATACAAAATTCATACCACCATACAACATTCCTATCAAAATTCCACATCCATGCAAGGCACTGTTTTCATACTGTGCAGTTCAAGAGGTAGATGGTATAAACTGAAGCCTTTGCATTACTAGCTAAAGCCAACATTTGATGATTTGAATCTGCTTTGAACACATTGCCTTAAGTATGTACAGTATAAGTGGAGTGAGCCTACTATATCATTCCCTGAACAAATGCACTTTTTAGGGTGGTTAATATTTTAAAGATGTCTGACAAGTTAACTGCTCTAGGAATCAGTGAAGTTAGATGAATTCATTATATAGTTTTTACCAGGGCTATTTTTGGGTAGGAATGGCTGGCTTCTGAGTTGGCTATGCCTACAGCTTCCCCCCCCCCCCTGGGTTCCCCAGGCACCTTGCAAGCCGTGGGGCGCCTGGGGAAGCCAAGTCAATCCAGGGAGGGAAGGGAAGTTTAAATTGCCTCCCTCCCCTCGGGTTCCCCAAGTGTCCTGCAGCTGCGGGGCGCCTAGTGAAGCCGATCCAGAAACTGCCTTCCTTCCCTCAGGCTCCCCATGCGCCCCACAAGCCACGGGGCACCTGGGGAAGCCGATCCTGGGAGGGAGCTGTGCTGTTGGGGGTGTGGCCTAATATGCTAATGAGTTCCTGCTGGGCTTTTTCTACAAAAAAAAGCCCTGGTTTTTACATTTTAGAGCTTCAGAGTGAAACAGGTGCTAAATAAAAACAGAACTTACCGGGGGGGGGGGGGGGGGTACTATGATGGTGTGTATTTGGACTCCTTCCACAATCATAAACTGAATGACAGCTACACAGACCAATGAATCAAATGCCGGTTTACAGCTGAGAGATTTTTCCCAGTCACTATTGCCTTCCATTTTTTAAAGCACCTCATGATTTTTTTTTGTTTGTCCACGCATTCATTGCTCTATTAACTAAAAAACAGACTTTTAAAACTATAAAACTAATCCATGTAGAAGATTATCAGTGACACAGGCACCAGTCAATTAGTGCTGTTCACAGTTGGCTTTGGTGGCAAACTCACAGAACTGGTGTGAGCTCAGCCCAGGAGAGAAAAGATGTGTTTGGACTGAATGCAGTGAAGGCTCAGTGTTCTACAGTAATATATACTGTAACAAATAAGCTGCTTACCCTCTATGAAAAAATGAGTACAGTCCCATTTCCTCCTGACAATTAAAATAGTACAACGGGAGTCACAGAAAAATATTATATCTTGACAAAAATATTTCACAATAAATGTATTGCCCAGCACATCAGACATTAAAAAGCAGGGAGGTTTTAATTAAGTAATCATTCAGTGTACATAAGATATTTGGCAGCATGTTCCAGTTTACAAGGCACTCCTGCATTCATATACTAGAAATTATAGCTGACTTGTTAGGTAGATCAGATTCTATAGCTCCCCCCACTGACTATAAGGTCAGCATAATTCAATAGTTTAGGCTGAAATTCTGAGTCTACTTAGGGCCACTTCCTACCCTAAACTATGGAAATTCTACACATAGGTTGCATTATACAAAAGTGCTTCCATGGAGGAAGAGTCATATGTGTGTAGTGCTCATAGTATACCTTCCTATGGAAGTGTTCCTTGGTCTACAGTCAGATTTACAAACCACTGGATAAGACAAAGATGGTGTAGCACAGAACACCTCTGTACAGATGTGTTTTGGTTTGGGGAATCAGTGTGCTAACCTTATAACCATACTAGTCATTAACACATGTGACCAGAAGACAAGCATAGATTGAGCCTCAATAATGAGCACAGTTACTGCTTGTGGAATGGAAGTTTCCTGCTTCCCACTACAGAATGCCATGCTCTCTGAAATCATGGAGGGCCGGGGTCAGTGGATGCTTGAGAACAGTTTGCAGGGCCTGCAAGGGGGGGTCCACAGTGGGAGGGGGAATCAGATGGATTCCTGAACAAGAAGAAGTGCCAGCTCTAAGTGTCTGACACAGTGTGTCTTGTGTGGCTCAGACTTGCTGGGAATATCAACATTGTTTACGAACAGGCACCCCCAGAAGGAACTCTGAAGGATTTCATTCAAGAAGAGGTCTTAAGACTGAAGCACATTTATTGGTTTAAACTGCTTTCTTACACTGTCTCTGTTAAAAAGGGTCATCCATTAAAACAATAAATAAAAATATTCACTGATATTCTTTTTATTACAATTTTTTATTGGAATTAAATGCTACACTAAACCTCCAGTGGTTGAGCGTTGACTCTAATCTGGGAGAACCAGGTTTGATTCCCCACTCCTCCACATGCAACTGCTGGTGTGACCTTGGGTCAGTCACAAGTTATCTCAGAGCCGTTCTCTCAAGGGCAGTTCTTGAGAGAGCTCTCTCAGTCCCACCAACCTCACAAGATGTCTGTTATGGGGAGGGGGAGGGAAAGGAGATTGTAAGCCACTCTGAGACTCTTTTGGGTAGTGAAGGGCGGGGTATAAATCCAATCTATTCTACTTCTTCAAGAGGGGCGTGGAGATCTCCTGGAATTACAATTAATCTCCAAACTACAGAGATCTGCTTCCCTGAAGAAAACAGATACTTCGGAGGGCATTATACCTTGCTGAGCTCCCTCCCCTTCCCAAAATCTGCCCTCCCTAGTCTCCACCCCCAAAACTATCCTAATTTCTAACATTCCACAGATTTACAATTAAAATTAATTTCCTAAATAGCAACTGATACTCTGGATAAGATACAGGAAAAGTAAAAAAGGCATGAAATTAATCAGTCTTAAACATGCACAGTATTGTTCCCTCTTGGGGAAAAAAATATATTCATATGGCATATTGTAGTGTTCCAAGCACCTCACAAACATTCCCTCTTTAAATCTTTACAACAGCCCTGTAAACCCCCTCAGCGCAAAAAGGAGGGAAGATTCTGAGGAGATTAACTTGTTTTGGTCATCCAGTAGTGACATGTGGATTAAGAACTTGCCAGCCTGCATGAGCTCAATCATATCCATGAAAAATTTAGCACCAGACAAGATGTGCTAAATCCTGCCACAGAAATGGATTGTCAACATCTTCCATTCTTAGCAGAACTCCTTCCAAAAGCTTTTTTCCTTGCAATCTTTTTTTTAATTAGTCTGGAGTGCTGCAAATAAACAACAAAAGTGCTCCAGGAAAGATGACACCTAAGGTTTAAATGCAATCTTTGTGCAAAGCCTTCTGAAATGTTACCAATTATAATATTCCTAGAAATGAAGTTCAATCCTCAGCTCCACAAGGATGTCTCATCTCTACTAGCACCTATGTATGAAACTCCACAGTAACCATATGTTTTGTTGCATAACAGCTTCACCTCCTGAAGGTTCACCTGAGGGTAATCTTCAACTTGTCTCAAGTTCTTGTCTAACAGAAGGAACAATAAAAGAACTGCCAAGAGTTAAAACTCCTAACTTCTGAAAACACAGATTCTAATCCATAGGCAATGTGATGTGGAAAACAAGCAAAACCTTATGTTCTTTTTCCCCTGAACATTAGTTCAGAAAAGAATGTGGTCTGAGTGAATCAGTACAATTCGGTTTAGGGAGAAACAATCATGTGACTACTTTAATATTATCCTGGCTTGCCATCCACAGTTACCACACTATCACAAAATTCCTATTCTCCAGTTATCTGAACATACTGAGAATTGGTGTCCTGACACTGGTAACAAGAAATGGAGGAACAAAGTTAGAGTCCAATGGCATCTTTAAGACCAACAAAGTTTTAAATGTCATTCTGTTTTGTGGACAAGGAAAATACTCTGCGCAGCCAAGATGCTGTAAAGTTCGCCTCCATGCTGGAAAAGAGATGGATGGGGTCTAAGGACAGGATTCTCACAAATTAGGGCACATCAATTTCCAGTTCTGACATATCCCCCCCCAGTTGAACCGAAACAGATGATAACCAGAAACTGAGCTTGTTATTCCTTTGATCTGTTAAAAAAATATATCTTCACTATTTTGCATGCTAATTTAACAAGCCACCCCCTATATATACAACTATGATATGCAGGGCTCTTTTTGGGCAGGAATGCACAGGAACGGAGTTCCGGCTGGCTCCTGAGTTGGCCACACCCAGCAGGAACTCATTAGCATAATAGGCCACACCCAACAGCAGCAACTCATTAGGATTGGCTACATTAGGGGTATGTGCCCTAATATGCAAATTAATTCCTGCTACAAAAAAAGCCCTGGGTTTTGACAACAAACAAGGTAAACAGAATAAGAAGCAAAAGGAGGGTGTGGCTGGATGACCACTCTTCTGGTAACATGGGGGTGTGGCCTAATATGCTAATAAGCTGTGCTGTTAGTGGTGTGGCCTAATATGCTAATGAGTTTCTGCTGTTGGGTGTGGCCTATTATGCTAACGAGTTCCTGCTGGACTTTTCTGCAAAAAAAGCCCTGATGATATGTAATTCCATTTCATCGTCTGACAAAGTGTACATGCATAGGAAAGCTCACATCTTGAATAAAACTTTGTTGGTCTTAAAGGTGCCATTGGATTCTGACTTTGTTCTATTGCTTCAGACCAACACGGCTGCCCACCTTGAAGAAATAGACGCATTAGAGCCTTCAGTCATGATGCTAGAATCTACTTTCCTCATCCAGTGACAACCCTGCCCTTGACAGCCGGAGCAAAGAATCCCTCCCCACTCCTACTACAAATTACTGAGAACTCCAAGGAGGGCTTTTCCACTGTGCCAGTCATAAAATGACATACTCCCTTCACACCAGGCACTGAGGAAGGAGCAAACAATGAAGGGGACTCATGCTGCTCTTTTTCTGCTCCAAAGTCTGGTGCAAAGTGATAAGACTGATTTTGCCTGTTTCCCTGGGCAGTCCACAAATTCATGGCTCTGTATTAGATGCATACCAAGCAGGTTTTGTTCAAAGTAGGTCATCACTAATTGATAGTTTCACCCAGATACAAGCAACATTTTCCCAGTTGGATATGTGCTCTCCAGATGCCGTAGAAAAGTATTTTGTTTTTGTATTATTTGTCTACAGAGAGAGAGAGAATTCTCCTAAAACAGAATGTCCCCCAATAACATTTCCCAGCCCTCCTAAAACTGTTAGAGTTCAACTGAGTGCAAATAGCCACCCAGTGCAGCAAACCAAATTCACAACCAAATCCAGAAGCAAACCAAAAGTTAGAAAAGAGATGACTAAGGGGGGCATGATAGAGGCTTATAAAATTATACATGGAGTGGAGAGAGTTGTGGACAGAGCAATTTTTCTTCGTCTCCCAAAATACTAGAACTCGAGGGCATCCAATAAAACTGATGGGAAGTAGGTTCAGGACAGACAAAAGGAAATACTACTTTACACTGAGAGTGATTAAAATGTGGAGTTTGCTGCCAGAGGATGTAGTGATGGCCACAGGAATAAACGGCTTTAAAAGAGGATTAGATAGATTCTTGGATGATAAATCTATCAATGGCTACTGGGCATGGTGACTGAGGGGAACCTCCACATTCAGAAGCACTAAACCTCTGAATCCCAGTGCCAGGAGGCAACATCAGAGGAAGGCCTCGGCTTCTGTGCTCTGTTGTTCCCTATCCAGACAAACTGAGACAGGATGCTGGACTGGATGGACCACTGGTCTAAGCCAGCAAGACTCTTCTTATTTGCTTAGATGAGTCATCTTACCCAGGATCTAGGAGCCAACAGGCTGGATCCAAAGAACCATAAGCACAACTCAACTCATGGAATGGATTTTTTCCCATTTTAGTTCATTGACAGCACCTTACCTCTATAATGCCCTTCAGCTGAGCTGGCCTGACATCTACCTTACACTCCTTTAGGCACCAAGGCCTAAAAGTCTTTTTACCCAGACTTTTAAACTAAGCTAGTGAATATTGTTTTATGATATCTGATCTCGTTGAATGTTGTTTTATGCTGTTTTATGCTATTCTGATGGCTTGTCCTCACCCCTAATGGTGACCCCGAGCAGTTTAAACACTCTTCCCTTCTCCATTTTGCATTCACAACAACCCTGTGAGGCAGGTTAGACAGCATGTGCAACTGGCCCCAGGTCACCAAATAAGCTTTCATAGCAGAGTGGAGATTCTAAACTGGGTCTCCCTGATCCTAGTCTGACTACACCACACTAGTTTGTATGATTTTATTTGTACTGTCTTATTCTCAGATCAGGCCTCTGAAGAGACAGCATATACATTTACTAAATAAATACATACATACATTTTCACCTCTCCCTTCCTGTTCCAGGCATCTGCATACACCCAGAGTCTGTTCTCAGTGGCAGACCAGGACATCAAAACCACCCTGGAACAAGCAACCTGAAACAGCTCCAGTGGTGCAGGCAGGTCCCCTGACTCAGACCTGGGCTGAGTCTACTCTTGTTGCCAATGGCCAGGTCCAAGCCAAGCCACTCTTGCAGTGCCACAGGGACTCAGCTCAGCTTGCTTCCAACTGCTGCAGCCTACCAGAAACTTTCACAGCAGTTAACAGGACAATCTGCCCACGCCTGACCCTCCTGCTCCAGCTGTATATTCCTCATCTAGCTGTAGAAACAATGACACAGATATGACCTTGACTTTGTGGCATATTTTGATAGCACAGGTAAGAGAACCAGAATTCCAAGGGATGAACACTGGTCTCCCTTTAAGGTTGGTCTCTATACGCCAGATAATCTTTCTACATATTGGACAAAGTCCAGCCACTCTCATCAATACCAGAAGAATTGTGATCCAATTTGTATGTTAAATGTCTTAAGTGTACCTTTAAAAATATAAATATATATCAAAAAACCTAAAATGTGACTGTGACAAAACTTTTTTGGAATGACAAGGGTGGATTCATCTGGGACCCGTGACTGGCTACAACATCCAGAAGCAAAGTCAAGTTATGGCTAACCCATATTGTATGTGATGATCAAATAGGAGGAGATCTGAAGACCTCTCCCAGAGATCATGTGAGCCCCATGGCTGGTTCAAGCATAAAACAGAGAAGGAAAGAATTGTATATGAGCTCTCATAGGAAGGGTAGGATAAATATGAGAGACAAAATACAGCGGAGTAAGCTTTGCTGTATCAGATAATAAGCAGGTCATACAGGATTGCAAAGAAATATTTTGCAATGACTATTTCAAACAAAGACTTCTCTGGTTGGGTTCACTGCTGTGAAAGGGCAGGAAGAAACTATTACAGGAGACCAACAGCGCCATGCTGAGCAGAATTACACCCTTCTAAGCCCACTGACTAAGAAGGGTGTAGTTCTGCTTAGGTACCACAGTACTTATTTTATGCAAGCATATGCATTTCTCTTTGTTTTAATATATGATCTTAACCTACACAAAGTGCGGCCTTTGGGTCATGCAGCAGGAAGGTTTTAGGAGAACAAACAGCTGTTTGAGCAGTTTGACGTTTATTAATTCATCCAGGGAACTTTAGTTTTCACACTGAAAACAAAACCAAATGTTCAGTATTGGGACATAAGGGCTACTCTCCTACATTTTTCAAAACCTGGGATCAAACATGTATAGTCACAGAAGAGTTTGTCTGCACAAAATAATGCATCAGTGTATTTATTGCTGTGTTTATGCAGCCAACACTGTATTTTATATTATTTACCAGAATTATTAATATAAGGTTCTGAGATAGTAGCAGTTTTCATTACATTCAAAATTAAATGTTTTATCAAAGTGGATCCCCCCCCCCCGGGGGGGCAATGTTATTTTTGTAGTTACAGCTTAGGCTTGCCTGCTGGACACTATCATGGGGTCACATTCACAGCAGCTGTCACTGAACCTCATTGCAAAACACTCTCCAATGACAAATAAAGGGAAATCATCCAGCCAAGAAATAGAACTAGACTGAATTTGATGTTTCATATGCAACTTGGGTTTTAAATATTTGATACACAGCATTTTTTGTTTGATGTAGGGTTTTGCTTGAGACCTGATGACAATCCAGAGGGGGTGGTACGTAGGCGCCATTGTCAAGTGTTGGTGTGATGTCACTTCTACAAGTGACATCACACATAGTGTTTTCAGTGATTCCTAAAGCAGAATGACATCACTTCCAGGTTTTCATTCAAAGTGACATCATGCCATTACCCAGTGGCAGGTTTTTTCCCTTCATTATTTTTCTCCTGCCCGTCACAGGAGTGGTGGCAGGAAATCAGAGCCAGGGGGAATCTCCCACTCCTGCAGAAAACTAGCAAGCCTGGTTTGATGCCATTTCATAATTTTTATTATAGTAAATACGTCAGAGCGCTTCGAAAACAAGATGGGATAAAAGAACTTTAGAGGTAATTGAAGAAAATTATTGATTGAGTCCCTCCCACAGAATGATGCTGCCACTGTTCACTGAGTACTCAGAAATGTTCATAAGCATTTTGAATATACAATGGATATAAGAGGAAATATAGACACCATTTTCTACAAAGAATCATCAAAGCTGTTTCTAAAGTTATTTCACTTGGCATATGGTGAAAAAGATGTCCATGTCATGCTGTACTGTCAAATGGATTTCATGTGCACTGTCCTCCCTGTCTGTCTGCCCTATCAGACAATATATCTCATCTGCAGAAAAAAAACACAGATGTATATGTAGGAATATATATGTGTGAAGCCTATAATTCAGGAAAGCCCCCACATCTCCATCCTTCTGCAGCATGTGCAAAACTCAAAGAGAGTCTGGAACTGTAGTAGAATGGAATAGCCCACAAGGGCACCTTTATAATGAAATAGGATTGTCATCTGCTGCAATGATTATTGTAATGATCACTTGCTTTTATTGTGCTGTCCTATACTTTGTAATACATTTTCTGTGTTGTTTATAGTATAACTTGTCTTAGTTTGTTGTTCGCATTGTTCTCTAATTCTGTAATCCTAATCGAATTGCATTCATTGGTTGTTTTATGCTATCTGATTACTCTGCTATATACCCAGTAATACACTTTGAGTCTCAGCAAGAAAGGTGGAATATAAACAAAATATATTAATTAATGAGCTGGTAGCAGTTTTCCAAGAGCTCAGGGAGATGTCCTTCCCAACCCCGCAACCAGAAATGCTTTAGCAGCAGTTGACAAGGATCGAACCTCATACTTTTCTGCAAGAAAATTATTTGTTTCACCACTGAACTACGGCCAAGTATTAAAAGTGTTTCTTATATACCATTTTAACACTTGAAAGTAAGTTCATTTGTGCCAACGAGAATATTAAATGGGGAGAAATGTTAGAAACATTATTTTAACAAATTACTGACATTCCAATTTACTTGTGATATAGGATCGCTGGGTCTTTTATTATAGCAGGAGATCTCCCACTAGCAGCTGCTGCCTCCCACTGCTGCCTGGTAGGCTTTTGGGGGGACAAATAAAGCAAAAATCACCACTATGTCTACTTCATGACATCACTCCCCAGAGCGAATCTGGAAATGATATCATGTTGTTCTAGGATTCAGTGGAGTTTCTGCTAAGTCCTCGAATGACACAATATCACTTCCAGGTTCATCCCAGAAATGGTGTCATGCTGTCAATGTCTCAGCACCCCCCCCCCCCATGTTATTTATTTATTTATTTATTTGTTGCATTTATATCCCGCCTTGCCAGTGGACCGGCTCAAGGCGGCTAAGAGTCATAAAACACCATAAGGTTTACAATATAAAAACAACGTTTAAAACTAATAACCCATTCTACACAGAATACTACAACACCAGATGGCGACTTCAATCACAGCGTTCTAATGGTGGATAGTGGCAGCAAGGTGTGCGGCCGGCAGGACCAGGGTGATGTCCAATTCTTCCCCCAGTGGCGGCTCCTAGTTGAACGCCTGGCGGAAGAGCTCCGTCTTACAGGCCCTGCGGAACTGCAATAAGTCCCGCAGGGCCCTGATGTCTTCCGGGAGCTCATTCCACCAGTACGGAGCCGCCACTGAGAAAGCCCTGGCCCTGGTACAGGCCAACCGAGCGTCTTTCGGACCGGGGAGAGTCAGGTGATGTTGAGTGCCTGACCTCAGTGCCCTCTGGGGCCTATATGGGGAAAGGCGGTCCCTCAAGTAGGCAGGCCCCTGACCATATAGAGCTTTAAAGGTTAACACCAGCACCTTGAACCGGATCCGGTACGCTATAGGCAGCCAGTGCAGTGACTGCAGCACAGGCCGGATGTGGACCCTCAAAGAGAGGCCCATCAGCAGCCTGGCCGCGGCATTCTGCACCAGCTGCAGCTTCCGGATCTGAGACAAGGGCAGCCCCATGTAGAGAGCGTTACAGTGATCAAGTCGAGAGGTGACCATAGCATGGATCACTATGGCTAGGTCTTCGCGTTCAAGGAAGGGGGCCAACTGCCTAATCAGCCGGAGGTGATAAAAAGCTGCCTTGGCAGTGGCTGCTACCTGGGCCTCCATTGACAAGGGGGGATCCAGGAGCACACCCAGACTCCTGACACTCGGCGCTGGCACCAAAGGCGCCCCACCAAAGGACGGTAGTGGGAGCCCCACCCCCGACCCGGTCCGACCCAGACACAGGACCTCCGTCTTCAATGGATTCAATTTCAGGCAACTCAGCCTAAGCCAGTCCGCAACCTCCTGAAGCGCCCGACCCAGGTCATCTGGGCTAGAGTCGGACTGGCCACCCAACAACAGATAGAGCTGGGTGTCATCTGCATATTGATGACACCCTAGCCCATGCCTCCGAGCAATCTGGGCAAGGGGGCGCATATAGATGTTAAATAACATCGGGGACAGGACCGCCCCTTGAGGAACACCACATACCAGTGGGTGCCTCTGGGAGGCCTGTTCCCCGAGCGCCACCCTCTGTCCCCGATCCTGGAGAAAAGAGGCAAGCCATTGTAAAGCCAGCCCCTGTATCCCCACATCGGCAAGGCGGTGGATCAGCAACTGGTGGTCGACCACATCAAATGCAGCCGACAGATCTAACAGCACCAGTGCCGCCGTGCCGCCTCGATCCAGATGTCTCCGGAGGTCATCCGTGAGGGCGACCAGAACCGACTCCGTCCCATGACCCGGCCGGAAGCCAGACTGAAACGGATCTAGCATGGAGGTGTCATCCATGAAGCTCTGCAACTGAATCGCCACTGCCCTCTCCAATACCTTACCCAAATAGGGTAGGTTGGACACCGGCCGACAGTTGGCCAATACGGCCGGGTCCAGAGATGGTTTTTTGAGGAGGGGACGGACCATCACAACCTTGAGTGCCCCCGGGAACAGTCCTTCCAAAAAGGACTTGTTGATAATCTCCCGAAGCGCACCTCGCAACCCCTCGTGGCAGGCTTTTATAAGCCATGAGGGGCACGGATCAAGGCTACACGAGGTTGGGTGTACAGTTAAGAGCAACCTCCTCTAGACCGAGGGGACTGAAATGATCCAAGATGGAACCTGAATGCGTGCATGGAGCCTCAAGTTCACACACTGTCTCAACTGTGGCCGGGAGATCACGGCGGAGTAGCAAGATTTTATCTGCAAAATAGCTCACAAATGCCTCACAGCCAATTTCCAATTCCCTAACATTTGGTGTGCTCTGCGGCAACTCGGTTAAAGTCCTGATAGTTCTAAATAATTGTGCTGGGCAAGAGCTTGCAGATGCAACCTCGGCCACATAGAACTGTCTCTTAGCGGCCTTGATTGCCATCTCATAGGATCTCATAAACGTCCTATATGATGCTCTTGATGTTCCTACCTCCCAAGATGCCAGCACCCCCCACCATGTTCCTACCTCCCAAGATGCCAGCCACTGGCTGGCAACCCTATTTATGAAACATAAGTAGATGCAGAGCAAATAAGAATCAATATGATTTTGTCTGAGCTTGCTAATATCTAGATTATCAGTTTATAATTGAGTATATACAAGGGCCAGTCATGTGCAGTTAGCATATGTGGTAACTTATACAATGTTTAATGTTTATACAAATAAAAGCCATATTCATTTCAAAATGAATGTCTGGATACCCTATGGTATCCAGGTATTTAATTTTCACTCAACCGTATTGCTCACTGGATGACCCTGGGCCAGTCTGTCTCAGCCTAACCTAAATCACAAAGTGGTTATGTGGATAAAATGGAGGGGGAGGAAAAGAATGTACAGTGCCCTAAGCTCATTGGAGGAAGGGTGGAATAAGAGTATTCTAAAGATCATAATAATAACAATAATGTCCTTATTTTATACATGACCAATGAGACCAGGGATATGTCTTCTGAGTTCATGAAAAAGATCATGGAGCTTAACCTGGATCACAGTCCAGGGAAGAAACAAGAGAAAAATATATAATTAAAAATTGGCCTGTTGTTTATTGATCACCTCATGATCATAAATTATTGACTTCAGTTGAAATGGGACAACCCCTCCTCCCCCCAGTTTACTTAAAAATGTCTGAGTTGTCTGATCATGAAGGGAAACAGCAGGGATTTACAAAGATGTCACTGGTGATGTTGGCTCAGCCTTTCCTGCTTCCTGCCCTTCATCTCAGTCATAGTATTTTCCCCTCAGCTTTACTTGTTGCATGTGGATGTGCCCTGTCCCTGGATGTGTGTGTGCCCTTCACCTAGCCAGATGTGTATCTTCCAAACCCTGACAATTCTATCTGGAGACTGAGATCAGGAGATTCTAAATTCTTAAATTTAACTTAATTCTCTGAATTATATATTTCATTACATTTCAGTTAACCAGAAAAATATACGACATGGAAAAATGTTCTAAGCTAGTGGACACAGCACTGAATATGTTAAAAATCAGACTGGACATGAGACACTACAAGCTAATAATCACATGAGCTACAAGAGTGTGGTCATGTGTAAAACGGAGCTGTTCTGCTGGGCTTTCAGCTGAGGTGGCGGACACCCAAAATCCATCTCTGGCTTCTCCTACTGAAATCGCTGGCTTCTGATCAGCCTAAACTGAGCATAGCTAATGTGGCTTTTGTGCTGATTGTTTTTATCATTGTTTTAAAATGTTGCTTTTAATTATTTAACTTGCATGTTTTTGTCATGAGTTTTCTGTGACCTTGTAACCCACCTTGAGCCAATTCGCAGGGAGGGCGGGATAGAAATAAAATCAAATGAAATAAATAAATAAATATTGTGTTTGGGTTGTGTTGGATGGGCAGAGGACAAGTTCAGTGAATTTTGCTCAGCATTACTCACTATTCTCATTTGTCCCTATTTTCCATGCACAGATGCAGCAGATGACAATTACCCTTTCCAAGCATCCCAGTCCTACACCTTGACTCATGACCCAATCTGTAGTACTTGTTTTCTAAAAAAAGGCTTAGGACTGCATGACTTCCATTTATCAGTCTTTACTTCAAAATAAATTTTATTTTGATGGAATTCGGTTACAATATGTATGGTTGGGATCCCAGCACAAGCCCTAGCATGGTGTTCTGTCCTAGTATTTTAGCTCTAATTAATGCCACTAATGCAATTTAATTACCATGTCTGTAAACCCTGGGGATTAGACTATAAAACCTCTTATGAAGGCTAGTCATTAAAGGTACACAATGCTCCCAAGAAACCTTCAGTGAGGTGTTTTTGTGTATTTGGAAGGGCTATAAGCATTCCAAATACAAACTCTGTATCAAATTGAATAAAGTTTATTGTATATGATTATTGGCCATCACAATTTTAAATACAATACAAACTTTGCATGTCCAGCCTTCTTTATTTTGAATGGAAGCTGAGCTCAGTCTACCAATTTAGTGGCAGATTTTTTTAACACTGGTGGCCACCTTTTGACAAAGTTCCATCTTGTCTTTCACAGACAGAAACAGACTTGAAAAACAAAGGTTGTGAATATCTCAATTGGAAACTTAATATGTAATTAATGCAAACAGCTCTCACAATTACCCAAATACTGAGTGGCAATGTGCTCCTACTTCCACTGATAAAGGTTTATCATTTTATTTGGAAGTATAGCCACATCCAGGGGTGGCAATCCCACCTCCTCCGGAAGAGATGCCAGCAGGGTGCAACCTTGCCCAGGCATTGCTGAGGCAGGCAGCCCAGCCAGAGGCTGTAGGGGAAAGGAACAAGTTCTGAGGTCATGCCTGGAAAGGCCCCAGCAGTAGGACATGGTGGGCTCAGGCAACAGACTGCACCTGTGCAAGCAGGCTGAGGATCCTTTTAAACCATCAGAGGAGGGCAGGGCAGGAAAAAGGAGGGCCCAGCCAGGGAGGCCATTAGCCCAGCTTCCCTTTAGTCAGCAGCTCCCCACCCCCAACAGTGGGCATTGGGGGAGGCCAGGGTTAGCCCACCCACCACCAGAAATCAGTCATTAGGCCAGCTCAGGGAAGGCCACAGATGATGGTCCAGACCAATCCCACGAAGGCAGGGTGAAGGCAATCCCCCTCCTTCCCCTATTCTCAGGCTCTTCCTGGGGTGAAACCTACAAAAGGACACCATGGAGAGTGCTTCAGACTCCATCCTAGCACTGATGAAGCCTGACAAGCCATCAATTTCACAATCCAAACAACAACCTAGGTAACTGCTTCTATCACCAGCAATTATTACTTCAGGGAGGTTCAATAAAGACTTGACAATAGGGAATGAGCTACTGATTGCAGAATAATAATTTCAGCTGAAAATCCATTGAAAGTGATTTTGAAAAGCTGGAAAAATCAAAGGTATTTTATTAAAATCTGTGCTTTTGGGGAGATTCAGGTGTAATGTTTGATGAATTTTCAGAAACTTTTGATCAACATGATTCACTCTGGGATACCCTAACCAGGGCTCAGCTTCTACAGGCATATATGTTTTATATCCATTTAACTGTCATGGTTGGCCAACATTCCCTCTCCCAAGAATCTGTACTTAGTAAAAATGGTAACGACTTTCTGTGAGAGGTCCCTGGCATCTTCCCAGAAGTCCCCAACATTCCCTGATTAGAGGGAAAGACTATTAAACCAGTTCAAATATATTGTATGGACATGGTCTATGTCCCCCTCTTGAAGGGAAATTTGTACTGCACTCAGAGAAACAGCAAACACTGAGAAAAACAGGAGGTGCACCTGTCAGAAAACACATAATCTAATATTTGGCTTCCATCACCAACTTTCACACAGTAACTGCATCCTCCCCCCCTTTACCATTTGAACAATTTCTACCATAGCTTTATTTGCGCCTACCTTCCATCCAAGGAGATCAGGGAGACATACATGGCTCTCCCATCCTCATTTTATCCCCACAGCAATTCTGTGAGGGAGATTAGGCTGAGGGCAGTGACCAAGGTTACCCAGCAATTTTCATTGGCAAAGTGGGGAATCTGAACCCAGATCTCCCAATTCTATTCTGACACTTTAACTATTATACCACAGTGGCTGTCACGGGAAAAGGATTTGAAAAAGAAGCCAGGCAGATAGCTGATAAATTTTCATCTCATTCTTCAGGGTGACATTTATTTAGTTGGTGGACAGAAAAAAATTCAACAAAAATAGCACGAAGCTGGATGGCACAATCAGCTCTGATGAGTGCCTGCAGGGGCTAGCAGGACAGAGAGATTCTATATTGCTTCTGTATACTAAGTTCCTATGCTGCTAATATGCAACCTTAAGAAACCAGTACTAAATTAGTGCTAAACCAAGTACCAAAGAGCAGAACACCAGGCCTTTAGGAAAAGCAGCAGGGCTCGTGCCCAGGCACTGCTGCTTATGCAGAAAATAAAAAGCAAAAGCACCAGCAGCCCAGTTTCCATAGGTCAGAACTGGCACCAGCTTGATAGTTCATAGGTCAGTACAAAGGCTTTTGTCACCCTTTTTAAGTCCAGGAGACCACATCTTCTGCCACCCTTTTCTGTTCATTTCCTTGTCTCCCACTGCTCTGCCCACTACCACTCAGCCTGGCAAAAATACCAGAAAACTTGCCATTGCTTCCAGCAAATACCCAAAAGCGATGGTACCACACCAAACTCAACAGTCTATAGTAAAACAATTTTTTAAAGTTTCGGTAAATTCTAGAGTTTTACCAAATTCTAAGAGTGTCTCAGTCAGTGTGGTGATTTCACTTCTGGACATTCACTGGAAGTGATGCCACAGGATAGTGATGTCATCCCCTCATCCCGCCTCATAACTCTCCCATTGATTGGCCAATGGATTTTATAAGATTCCATTGACCCGGCCTATAAATCTTTCCTTAGTTGGCAACAGACATACTCTGCTTCCCCCCCCCCCCCCAGTTAAAAGTTACTTTAATCCCTTGGGTAGCCTTTCCTTCCCCTGTATCATTAAAAGAAAAGGTTGTGAATAATATGACTCTTTGCAGCGAGAGGCTTGTCTGCAGAGTTCCACACAGACAAGAATGAGACTAAGGAGATGCAGATAAGTGGCCAAGCACTGGACAAGTAGTAAGGAGGCAGACAAGTGGGGGGGGGGGGGGAGCTGAACATGGGGCAGCAATATCCCATTCTCCTTAATGGATCAGCCCCCCGAATGCAAGATTATCCTCTTTAGTGCATTTAAGATGGCATCCTAAGATATTTTCTTGGGAACAAGCCCTGCCAAATAACATGAGACTTAGTTTGCAGTAGATCTGCTTAAGCTTGCTCTCCTTGTCTTGCATCTCATCAGCTTCAGAAGCCAAACAATATTCCCCCCCCTCTCTCCCCCCCCCTCCAGGAGGTCTTATTCAGTTACAGTAAACTCTTTACATTAAAAATGAAACTGCTGTATGGATTCCCGCAGAACAACTTCTAGATATTAATTGCTTGTGCCTGATGACACTAATTATTTGCAAAGCACTCGCAATTAATGAAAAGCAACTCCCACATTTAAGCTTCAGTTTTAAATAATGGATGCAGAGAAACATAAAAGTTGTACTATTTAATCACAGAAGGGAGAGAGAGTCTATTAACTATTACACAAAACACACATTTCACAAGGAGAAAAGGGAACATTTCTTTCGGCTAGATTTGTGCTCCAAGGTCATGAACATAGTTCATACAATGGAACAACCGGTTCTGGGTTCAGTTTCAATTTGGGTTCATAACTGGTGGCCTCCACAGTCTGTTTTTTTTTTGTTCTGGAGCATGGTTCTTCCATACAATGCACTGAGGCAGTTTTGTTTGACATCAGGAGAGAAGAATACTTCTGAACATATCTTCTCACCTTCTGTCATGCTTAGCAGCAAGGTGATAAAGTGTTGTGGATCTAAACAACATGGCTCTGGAGTAAGACCAATATCTATGAGAACAACAGCTATGGAACAAGTTAAGAGCAGAGAATCATACAGCTGTGACAACACACAGCATATCAATTAGAATATCTTCAAACGTAATAAAAGTACTTCTACTATATCTGGCTGATTCAACAATGGCAATTTTTCAAATCACAGCATATCTGGAACACTCCTAAATTACTGCATCTTGCTCAAAGGTTTTACACTGTAGATATTTTGTTTTACACGTTTGAAGATATTCTAATTGTTGGTCCACACCTGATGAAGACTTTTGGAAACGAATGTATCTACCAGATGTTTAGTTGTTGATGACTTTGGACCCCCATCACCTATTATATTAAATTAATTATATTTTGCAATATTTTTGTATGTTTTTGAAATTTTTGATGCATATGCTTTAATAGGAGAGTGTGTTGTCACAGCTGTATGATTCTCAGCTCTGGAGTAAGACCAGCATTTCAAATGATCTTTTTATTGCACTTCCCCTCTAGATTGGAGCAACTGAGAGCAATGCACCTCTGTTGATTTTTTTACTGCAGTAATACCTGGAAAGGCTTCATAGTATAATAATGGAAACTAAGAGACAACAGGGCCTTAAAAAAAAACCAAGAGGCAAAACAGCCTTGACATTTTACCAAATATATTGCTCTCCAAGGGATACACAGAAGGGTGTAGACAGCAGCTTATACTGTGTTGTAATGTAGCTCAAGAGAAACTGTGCTTTCTGCATCTATCAAGCTCGCCAGAATGGTGAAGAGATTTTCTACTTATGCGACATAAGTGTCCTCAAAAACAAAAATGCTGATTTCAAAAAGAGAGAGTGCGCTTCTGCTGGGGGAAAACAGCAGCATCTGTTTCAGAATGTCATTTTTTATATTTAGCAGCAGCACATCTTCACAGATCAGGCACAGTGAGCTAATCCAGAAACCCGCCTCCAGTTGCCTCCTACAAGTTAATACCAACTGATGCTGCTCATTTTGCCTTCTCCTCTCCATCCAGTGGGCACCTCTCACTAATGCATTATGCTAATGGATCCCAACACTACCTACGCTTGCAAGATGCTGTAAAGCTGACCGGCTCTCACTGTCAGAGCTAACTGTGCTTAAGAGCAGAGCTCTGCCAAAACCTTCAGCATCCAGAATGCAATCCTGCAGGTTGATCGCCTCTCTATCCCATCCCCATACAAATGCTTTTGTTTTTCTGGGTCATAAGACATAGCCTGCATCCTCTGCTACCGATGTACTAAAATGGAACATATAATAAAATCAGGGAGGTCACTGAAGCGTGCTGTCTATTGCCAGCCTCAACCTATTTGCTCAGAGTTTTTCTTGGACTGTTCAGTTTCATTCTGCTAGCTACATTTCTTATCAGATGTTCAAAGAGGGCAAACACAGAAGGCCAAGGAACATTAAAGCTTGCCTTGTGGAGGAGTCATTGCATGATTCCTTCAAGACAAAAGCTACAAAGATGGTATTAATTACAAATATAGTTCAGCAGCAGCTGTGTGTTATTTCATGAATGTAGCATTAGTTAATTTTTTGTTCTAGCTCATTCCCCATTTATGATTATATGGACTACAGCTCGACATGCATAACAACACAGATACAGGAAGTAAGACATTATACAATCTACTACTGTAATTTATAGTGAGTAAGACCTTCTGAAGGTGCTGCCTTGCAAACAAGTGAGATCAAACTTTCCTGTACTGATGCATGGCTCTGTTTTTGGTCCCACCTGGCAGAGCAGCCTGCCTGACAAGGTCAGGAAGGCTTCCACACATCTGTCATTTCACAGAATGTGTAGAGCAGAATTTTACTAAAGGAATTTTGTGTAGGTTTTTTTAATGTTTGTAGGATTTTTAAATGCAGTTTTAATGTATAGCTATTTTTTATCACATTTTTAAAAAGTTTGTAATCACCTTGAACCTCTGAGATTATTTACCTTACTGTACTTTTCTATTATTGTATGGAAATATATGCTTACTCTAAGGTCAGTTTTGATCTCAGAGTTGTAACAGGGAAAGGGGTAGACTACTTCCCACCTGGTTGAGTAACTCTGTGTCTGAAAATGGCACATCAGATACAGGTTCCAACGTCAAGATCAGTGTTTACCCTTTCTCTATATCATTAAAACTGACAGCAGACCAGAAGTAGCATCCTGCAAGGTTTCAGTGCTGTTTCATATACAAGAAAACACAAATCTCAGAACAGAACCGCATTTTACTGCTGCAGTTATAACCAGGAGAACTGACAAGGCAAAGGAGTATGAAGAAAACATCATAGAGAGGAACATATGGAGGACAGAAACAGGGCAGCAGGAACTGTTGGCCACTCCACTATTTCATAAGTACTCCATCTCTGATGGCCTAGACAGTAATATATTATCTGCACTGGCAGGGGTTAATCTCAAGGATGATTCATCACCATTCATTATAATCAAGGTAATAATTGCATTATAACACTATTTGTATTGTCTATTTTAGGGGAAGGGGGTTTTTTCTATCAAGAAATCCTCTTATGAACGTCAGTAGTTCCATCTTTCCCTAACAGTTAATGTGACAGACAGGATCCAGTATCACAGAGGTGTTATAAGAACACTGCTATTGTTCTTGAAACAGATAACAGAGGCACCAATAGAACCTAGTTCCCATTGGCTCTGGGACTAACAGCATCAGAAATGTCTTTGTTCTGCCTGTGCTTCTCTTGTCACATTACTGGAATGTAAGGATTTGAAAATAAACAAGAGTTAAACTGAAGCCACCAAAATAAAAAAGTATTTTCTCAATAAAGAACATAAGTAAAATATTAGTAAATTCAGCAGTGCTTTTGATATTTGAAATAGAATGTAGTTCTTTACCTGGGTGGTTTTTGCTCTTCTGCCATGCATACTGTTGCTGTGGCTCATTTTTTGGTGAGTGATCCCTTCAGACAGGCAATGAGATTTCCTGCAGGGGAGCGTGTTATAATTACTATAAGAAGAAACATTCTCCATTGTGGTAGGTGAAGTTTTGTGGTTCCCAATATCTGGGCTACGAGATGTGAAATTCTGACAGTACCCTCCTAGCATGTTTCGTGGGCCACCATTTGTTGTAGCAGCTGTGTTTTGGGGAGAATATAAATCACTCATGGAATTGGCACGCTGGCAGGTGACCAGCTGTTGATGACTATTGCTGGCTTCTCTTTCTCGATTCTCTTCACCATCCTTTTCCTCAGTAGAGCCCAAGATTTCTTCATTGCTTGTTAAGTGTTCTTGACTGAGATCAGAAAGTGAAAATTCCAAGCTGTCCTCCCGCCAAATATCTGCAGATTTTGAACGTTTTTTCTTGAAGCTCATAGGCTCCAAGAAAGTGGTCCCATTTGTTGAGTATGGATGTTGCCTGCTACCTCCTTCAGCCAAATATCCATCAGCATAAAGTCTGCCTTCTTCGGAATTAGGCATACTCTGTATGGATGCTGCCATGTGAACTGTACTACTATCCATGCTGTGTGTGACAGAAGAATCTGTATGGTAAGAAACTGGCCTTAAACCCATGTCCACTCTGTCTACCCAGATTGGGCTTCCAAAATCCTCCAAGTTGCCTTCTTGGGTAAAAGGCTCCAAGCCATTTTCAGCTAATGACTGAGGGATGCTGGGAGTACTACTAGATCGAGTGCTTACTTCTGAGTTCCTATGAATAATCTTTCCTGAAGAAGCATGTCTGGTACGTCGAGATGCTTTGTTTGAAAGGCGAAGTGAGCGTGACGTATGTTTTCGTCCCAGGCTGGCATGTTTCTCTCCATAGAACTGATGTTCTACATTTTGACTCTCTGCATTGCCCATGGTCTTAATGGCTGCAATAACAAGAAAACCCATGTTACAAATACAATTTTTAACAAACTCTAACCCTTCTATTATTCTTTGTATCTATATACTTGAAGCTGCTGACAAGAAATTGTTGTTCTCTAACAACAGTATCATATTATAAGCAATATATAGGCTATCATCTTCTCTTACACATCAACATAGAAAATTTATTTACTATTAATTGATTTGATTTGATTTATACCCCACCCTCCCCGTGAGCAGGCTGAGGAAATGAATTAAGACAGACGTAGAGTTACTGATAAAAAATGAGATGCAGCCCAATAGATGAATGGGCCTATGTATGTTCACAGTGTTACAGACTGCTTTTCTATGTACAAGTCATGCCTTGCCAAACAAGTGACCCAAGAATGAAATTGTTTAAGGAATGTTGTCTTTGAGTGTTCACATGTATGACTATGCACATGTCATCTCCACTGTGCTACTGTGCATAATTCAAAAGCAAAGTAAGCTGAAATCAATAAATGTTTCAACCATATAGACTGCACAGGAGCCAATTTATCATCAAAAGAGATTATACCAATGTGTGCAACACTGAGGTTAACTGTGTCTTTAAGATAAATAATGAAAATAACCCTGTCCAGATAAATTCTTTTCTCTGTAAGAAAAGAAGAACCAAAAAAAGATATGCAAGATATATGCCACTCCTCCCTCCTCTTCCAGCCCCATGCATGGCTTCCAAACAATGGCAAGGAACACTGGAACCTGCCTCACATTGGCACTGCTCTCCTTAGGCTGCCATTGGCTGATTACATTGTTGGCCTCATTGGGGCTCCATGCTGTGGGTGCCACCAGCTCCCTCTCTCCCAACTCTGGCTCTTACAGCCGCTGTGGCAAAGGCAATTTCCCCAGGTAAGGACTGGCTAGGTGTGCTTCTGTCTCTCGCAGCCCAGAGATGGCCTTGGTGGTGCCAAGGGCAGGCCAAGTCCAGGCTGTGCACTGGCTCTGGACAGGGTAGCATCATTCCCCTACTATTTGACCACTCACTAGTAACATGTATTAAGAGATATACAATCTCAGAGCACTTACAATGCAATCCTAAGGAGAATTATAACCTTCAGAATTTTAATGCAGAGGGGAGATGGTCACACAGAAATTTCCCCCCACCCCTTCAAAATAGAGCACCACAGTGGTCTTGCAGCATAAGGGGAGGGGGGATGTCTACTCTGAAACGGCTGGAAGACAGGCCCTAATTGGTTTCTGGTAGACCCTGAGCTGGGGGATGCAGAAGGGGGTGGTCCTTCCCTGCAGCTGGTGGTCTGTGGTGCCCCCTCTGGGTGTCTGCTGGGGATGGCAGCATAAGCCAGATCCTTTCTACTTTGCTGCAGATCTGTGGGACTGGGCCAGGTTGGGCCTCCAGGCTATTAGTTAACCTTTCTGTGAGTCTCTGACTTGAGGGCAGGGAACATGGGTATGCTTGCTGTCTGTGGGTTGAATCTCGTATGCCCTTCTCTGCGTTGACTTTTTAATGAAGAAGGTGATCAATTATGCTGACAACTTCTGCAGTGTCATTTGTGGTATTTAAATAAATGCTAGGTTTTAAAAAAAGAAAAGAAAAATGAACTTTAATGCATGTAACTTTGTTTAAGATTGTACTTCATTCCTCATAGCCATTAAGAGATTCCCTTTTAAATACTATATAGAATATCATAATATAGCAGTAAAATACTAATATTCAATCCTCCATTAGTTAAAATGTCTCTCTTTTCCAGTCCTTTTCACTTGGAAAGAAAATTAACTGAGAATATACCAGCATAGTCAACGAATAGCCTACCCAGTCATCTAAAATACTCAAACAGATCCAAAAATAAAGAAAACAGTATGGAAGAATCGCCTGATTTTGAGTAAGTAGGAAAGAGCAACTGTCCAGTAGCACCTTAAAGACTAACAAAATTTGAAGCAGAGTATGAGTTTTCATTAGTCACGAAAGCTAATACACAGCAACAAATTTTGTTAGTCTTAAAGGTGCTATTGGACTTTTGCTCTTTTCTACTGCTACAGACAAACTAATACAGCTACTCATCTTGCGTAACTTGAGTAATATTAATTGTGCTATATATTATGGCACAAGATGCTTCTTTTACTGGGGGGAGGGGGATGACAGACTTTGTAGACACAACAAAAAGGCATAGTCTTAAAAGAAAGGTCCCAAAATAAGCAGGAACTTACAAATGAAATTATGACACCCCCATCCACTTCCCTCCATTTTTTTCTTCCCTGCCCAACTGAGCCACCCTAGTAATGTGTTTTCTTAGGCCTAGGGTCTTTACAGTTCCAGTCCCAGATATTCCCAAATATTTCCAGAAATATGGAATGTGGATACCCGTATTCCCAAGAATCTTGAATACTGTTCCAGCTACCCAAATAGACCAAAAAAATACTGACAGGGCATTTTTCAGGTATATATTTGGACTGGATATATCTGAGTGCATATCCCTACTACTGGTCATATAAAGGAATGGAAAGGGAGAGAATGACATACCTTCATGTTATTTACTATCATGTGGGAGACAGAAGAGAGTTGACAATGCATTCAGAGAACAGGGAGCTTCCTCTCTATATTATAAAACTGGTCTTATGCAAAACACTAAAGCATGCAGAATAGTATATACAAAATAATTCATGCTAATTTGGCTAAATCACAGTCTATGAGAGTTGTAGAGTTCCGCTTTTCTTGTAATGGCACTTGGAATTCCGTGGCACAGAATTCATTAATTACGTAGACCCTGGAAAAAATCAGCAAAAAGAAAGCAAAAGAAAAAAAAAACCTCTTTCTCAAAGACACACAAATATTGACAATTGTAAGAAGGCTATGTCAAGAATTGACTACCAATGTGCCCTAACATAGGCTCAACATGATTTTCCACAAAGAATTATTAGTTGAGCTCCAAAGCAGTTAGCACATTCCCAACCCCCTTTATATTTTACGTAAAATATACAGAAAATAAACACTGAAATGGAAAAGAAAATCCAACCTTTTACCAATTTGCAACCACACTAACTGTGACAGGATAGTTGAACTGTTTACCAACCAGTGCCAGATGATCTTGTGTGTTCTTATAGTTCAGAGACTTAGGAATTTACAGTGATAATATATGGGAACTAACAACCAAAAAGTTTTTCACTGAAGCAACCGAATCTTCATTTCACATAGGTTCTAATGGGTCATTTTCAAGAACATAAAGATTGCTGTTTTGTGTCAGTTGGAAAAGAATGAGCACAAAGACTCATAACTACTGAGAAGCTACTAATTTTAGCATGACCTGATATAAAGAGAGTCATTCCCAGGACAAGCAGCTACTTGCCCAATGCTTAAAGCAACTGGATGCAATTTGCTAGTTCAGCAAATGCAGAGAACTCTATACAAACATAAATAATGGACAAGATCATACAAAATTTAGAAAGCTTTTCCCCTTTTCCCCTGCTGCAAAATTAACCTAAGAGCAATCTATATCGGGGGGGGGGGGGGAGCTAAAAACAGCTTTAAAAACAGCATTTCTTCTTCAAGGAGTAATGCATTTGCTACCACAAACTTTGCTTAATGCTCATTAACATTGGGAATACAAAGAGAGATGTTTAATGGGAAGCAATATCAGAGCATAGGAGTCCACTGCTAGGTAGTATTTTGATATATCCTCCATATATTCCAGCTGATGCATACCTGGATTTTTATCCTGACAGGAGCCCACCATTAAAAAAAATGAAAGGCATCACTCATGCTTCCAGACTCTATAAATTACCCCCCCCCAAAAAATTAATCCCACTTAGAGATGTAAAAGTTCCAGAAATTATGAAGCCACAAGGAAAAAGCCCCCCCCCCGTTTCTCCTGAGAAGTATTAATGTATGCAAATGCTTATGTTATATGAAACCTAAACTTATTCTACTGATTTAAGAACATAAAATGTATCATTTATAACTTAGCTAACATATAAAATGTTACTATTTGGAATATTTATGAAACTTAAAAGCATAAATCCTTTTCCATAAGAAAAATTGGACATATACCCAGTTCTTGAGAAAGAATTACAAACTGATGCACCCAATGCTTACTATAGTATATGTATCTTAATTTTTGCCGCCTGAGAGGTAGGGAAAGAATAAAAGCAGAAAACAAAGTGTATAGTGAACCAAAAGAAAGTACATATTTGGACTGAAACACTGATGTAGTCACAATAGGCAGGACTACAAGCACATTTGGATAACAAAATTTATATATTAAAAAAGCTAAACCCTTGAGAAAGTTCTCAGACTTTTAAATTATATACATTTGGGATGAGTAAAATCCTGTCTTACACAAGATTTTTAATCACTCAAAACAAACAATGTTTTATAGGGTGTGTTTTTTTCAGTGCTCCCCAAAATTTCCAGTGAATTTTTTTCAGTGGAAAAATCAAAAAAGTGTTCGGACTTTGACTTAATTAGTATTTCACTCGTTATAAAAAATAATATATTTCATAGAATGACTTTATTTTCAGCTTCCCCAAATGTTTCCCAATGTTTCTATTGTAAAAATATGGGGAGATTCCTCAGGTTTTTGCTCCAATTTTCCACCCAGTTCCCCCCCCCAGAGATTTACATCTCTAACTCACTGAATTTTTAAAAAATGAGAATGTATAGAAGTATTAGAAGAACTGAAATCTAGAGTATTCTATACTACAATAGAATATTGTTATCTACAATATTATACAGATATTAATGATAGTACTAATCAGTATAAAGTTAACTGAAAATCGAAATACTAGATATACAACTGCCATTGCATATTGCTTACAATCAAATAAAAGATGCTGATATCCTTTGAAGGACTAATGGCTCTTCCTTATTTTTAAAACTGTCATACCACTGAAAAAGTGGACATTATTTAGTTATTTATTTTAAATTTATATCCCACTCCCTGCTCCCTGAATGTGACTCAGGGCGGTTAACCGCATATAAAATATTGCCGATAAAACAATACAAAAGTACAATAAATATACTTAAAATAATTAAGGCAACAAGATTTTTATTAAGAGATGGCTACCAGTTTCCTTGTAGTTCACTGTCAACCAAATAAGAAACATCATGTCCACAATGGAACAGAGAGTGAAGTCTCCTTAATCCTGATGAATTTCCGCATGCTTTCACTCTGTGTGGGACAGTGGCCAATGTCTTGAGAATTGAACATACCACTTCCTGGTTTACTGTTCACATTCTTAGCTGCAATATTATCAGCTATTTAGATCGCACATCTTGCTGTAGATTAACTACACACCAAAGATTTCCATAGACAAAGAATGCCAATTTTTCTAACCTTTCACCTCATCAACTGAGAATTCTTTTGCTTGTTCGGAATGCCTTTTTTCTTTCTATGCAAGTAGTATGACAAATTAAAACTAATTTAGACCTCAAAGTTTTAGGCTTCATGAACTTCATAAACTTCAACATTAAATATGAAGCACCTTGTAAGACAACAGATTGCAAATTTAAAATTAGATTCTGGTGGGAGGCTGTTATCATCAGATCTATATTTTCCGCTGCAAGCTAAGCTTTAAAGACTGTGAAAATGGGAGGCAAGAGTCCTTTGCTTCCAAAAACAAAACAGCTGTCCACTGAAATAGATCTTCTCTCAGATTCACATGACATAGGATAGCAACAGACCCATGTATTAGCACCCATACCTATCCTAACTTCCCCTGCACCTCTTCCCTTAAATACTTTCCTCCTAGCCAGGCTGTCTTCTGATACTGGAGCCCAATGAGGAACAAGTGAGACTAGCGGAGTGGCTGCAGGTTGGGTAAACTGAAAGTAGGGCAGAATTTAGCTCTGCAGCTTTTCCATTAGCCCCCAAACCCACTTTATATGTGACACAGACAGATCTGGGCTTCAGCAAATGAATCTGCTGCAATATAATTGTCAATCTCCTGAATGTGATAAAGTGAAAAAACTATAGTTACTTCACTGATCCAATTTGCCTTTTCTTTAATTAGAATATATTAAAATTTTAAAGTAAGCTATATTCTTTGACATTTTACAAAAAATACAGTTTTTTCCCAGTTTTAAAAGTTAGAAGACTGTAGTGAGACATTTCATTTTGTAATCCACTTTGACCACATTAAATTGAAAAATGAATACTTTAAATGCCCTGCAGGCAATTCCAAGGAGAAAGCACTTAATTCTTTTGCTTTATATAACTATAAACGACACATTTCTTTCTCCTCCCAAAACCTGCATACCAAGCAGCCAAGGCCTGTATAAAATACATTCAACAGACATACCTTACAAGGCAGTACTGGTACCCAGCACTACTTTCTCCGAGAAGTGGGAAATTGAGATGTATAGAATTGCAAATGCTATCAAAATGAACAGTTGATGGAACTGCAGAATCTGTCACCACTTGCCACTCAAAGACTCCATTACTGCCTTGTGGGAGCCTGTGAATATATGCCAAAAACCTGGTTGGGAAGGGGAGAGGGGGGAAAAGGATTAGCCAAATTGGATACATAATTTCACTTTCATCACTTATTTCATAGACATGGCAATATCAACACTTAGGTGTATTATAATTATTCTTCTGCACTTCTACAAATGTAGGAATTTATTGGGATGAGAAGGGAGATTAAAATATTATTGAACATATTCTTCAAAGAAAAATATACAAATAGGCATGATTGCTATACAAGCAACATACATGATATGAGATACAATACTGGTACTAACTCAGACGTTAAACTGCCTTTGCGTCCTTTACTTAAATGAGAGCCAAGTTAAAGGGGAAAGAGAGGCAGATAAAAAGAAGGCACCCACAGGACGGAAGGCACTTTCTATGCCACCTTCATGGATTCTTTCAGAGGTTCCCTGTACCAACCTCAGTGATCAAAGAAAAAGGCAGGAAAGGACTCTTTTGAAATGTTTCTGCACTGACAAAAGTTCAGGATGCAAACTGAACCAAAAAAGGGCAGTGACTGAAGGAACTGGTTTAACTGGCTTCTGTGAAAAGAAATTACACAATTAAATGCATAACTAAGAGTAAAGGCAGAGCTGCACTATGATTCCTTACTTCAAGAATGGAGATCTGTATATAGCCTGGTTCAGCACAGACTCTTTTATTAAAGACCACAACTGAACAAATCTGACACTGGCTTCTGAACCAGACTTTTACATATTCCGCTGCTTTATGGATGTTGTTCATCATCTTTGAACCTATTCATACTCTCAAGTAGTTCAGGACTGAATTTTTTAGATACTTTTAAAACCTGTTCCTCATCTCTGCATTATAGCATAAAACCAGGAGGGTGGGCAGAAGAGAAACATCAGTTAATCAAGCCCACCACATATAAACGGCATGATCTGCAGATGCACACATGTGCTGGCAAAGCTAGCTTTAGTTCTGGGCCAGGAAACAAGCAGAGGGGGGGATTATGACTGTGCCCTTCTAGTGAAAGACACAGCATTTCAATGCCTGTATTTCCCTACTGTCCATTAATATTAATACAGAGGAGGAAGGGTTGGCAACCCCCCTAATGGGACAGGGGTTCCCCATTTTTTGGCCCCCCAATCCACTACTAGTAGGGTTGCCAAGTCATTTACCTCCAGGAGCAGGGGAGTCCCGCTCCTGTTTTGGGAGCCTCATGTGCGATAGAGTTTTTAGGGCAATTGCTAGAGTGTCACCCCAGCAACATGCCCAGCATGATGACGTCACCTCCAGGTGATGTCATCATGCTAGGCAGTTGGCCAGATCGGACCGCTTTGGGGGTGGGGCTCCCCCCGCCGGCCAAATCCAGACCGGTGGATTGGGGACCCCTAAAGCGGGGGATTCCCCACCCACCCCGGGGGGACTTGGCAGCCCTAACTACTAGTCAGCTGGCCAGTGAAGGGAGCCTCGCCCCCGAAGAGCCCCATTGTACCTGATGCAATGCTTGAATTACACTGTTTTTGAGGCAGGTGTTACTACCTCATATTGTGTAGCTCTCTGCTTTCCGGACAGGAGGTGAGCTGCTAACTGGAAGGGAAAACACTGTTCGTATCTCCTTAGGGAGGCCTACCACAAGGTTGTATATTTTGTTCCAATTAAATGAAATGTTGTAAAGAAATAAAGAACCAAAAAAGCTCAGTGTTGTGGCAAGTGAGGCAACAGCCTTCTATTAAGACAGGCTCTTAAGCTCCATGAAGGGGGAATGAAGGAAACTATTTTATATTTTATTGGGGACAGGGTATATAAGGAGAATGTGTCATGGAGTTTCTTTGTCACTGAGGTTTGGAAAAACTGTTCCTAGAATAACAAAAAAAATTCAGACTTAAAAAAACAAAATACTGAAAAAGCCTCAGCTGTCCCTATTATATAAAGGCCAGGTGGGGTGGCAACATTCTAAGTGCTCTCATTGGCTGTAAAATGCTCTCCCTCAGCCATTGGCCCATCAGTTGCCACTCAAGAGTACTCGCATGCCATTGGCTGCGTGCTGGGTCTGCTCCTCTTCCACACCCACTCCCCTTCTGTCAGAAGCACCATGTCTCACGACAAAGACAATTCTCTTGCTCAGCTCCTGTGGGGGACAAAGTTTTCCCTCAGTGGCTGTTGTGAGGAACTCATAGGGTTGCCAGCTCCAGGTAAGGAAGCCAGAGTTTGGGGAGGGGAGAGGAAAGGCCTCAGCTGAATAGAATGCCATACAGGCCACCGCCCAAAGCATTCTCTTTCCCCTCAGTGGCTGTTGGTAAGCAACTAAGCTTGGTTCTGTCAGTAAAAAGACAAAGAAACAAAACCCTTTCTATGCCTTTGTAAGGAACTCATTGGGGCCAATCCTTGCCAGCTCCAGGTTGGGAAATTCCTGCTGAGTCCTTCCACCCCACCCCCCAATGCTGCCGTCCACAGGATCCACCCTCCAAATTCCCACATATTTCCCTACTCAGAGCTGGGAACCCTAATTTCCCCTCGGTGCCTGCTGCTGGTCAACCAAGCTTGGTTTCTGTCAGTAAAGGAACCTTTCCACACCTATTTTGGCCTTCAGGAGAAAACTCATTGTGCCTTTATACCCTGCTGAGATACCCACCCCCCATGACAGCCACTGGGACGTGGCAGTCAGGGCTTCAGAGCACAGTAGAGGCTGCAGGGGGGGGGGGGAATGGAAAGCTGAACAGTGAGGGAAAAATAAAGGTAGGTTGATGCTTGGCTGGGAAGGAGATATGGTTGCCAACTCCAGGTGGGAAAATCCTGGAGATTTGAGGGATGGAGCCTGGCGAGGGTGAGGTTAGGGGGGGGGGGCTCAGATAGGTACAATGCCATAGACTCTGCCCTCCAAACCAGCCATTCCCTTTGGGGAACCACTGTTGCCAATCTCCAGGTGAGGGCTGGAGATCACTCAGAATTACAACTTCTCTCCAGATGGCATTGATCAGTTCCCCTGGAGAAAATGGTGGACTCTGTGTCCTTATACCCTGCTGAGGTTGCCACAGCAAATTGATGCTGAGTGCCCAAGTCCTTGGCACTCTCACAGAGCCTCTTTCTAGAGCCCGTTGTATTTATTCCCACAACGGGCCTTATTCCTAGTAAGAAATAACCATGGGGGAAAACCCACTGATGCCTCCCCCCCACAAAGTACAGCAGCAGCACTATCCTGATAAATGTTTCAAAGATCACTGGAAAATAATACATTTAAAATGGCTTACATTTTACTTGTTTGTTTTCAGTTTTGCTTCTGTAGGATTCATCAAATGCGAAAGGGTTACTAACATTTTGCTTAATTTTAGTTCTCTTCCTTCTGCTTTGTTTATCTCTCCCCTCCCTTTCCTTAAACTGCTGTTGAGTACTGAAAAGGAGTTCATGAGTTGCCCAGAAGCTGGCAGAAATTAATAACATGAAACTCATTTATATTGAAATAGACTCATTATCATGCCAGCTGCCAACAATTTACCATGCTGGATTCATGATCACAAGCAAAGGTCTTACAGCCAAGCTTCCCTTCCTTCTTCCACCTGCATCCTGTACTCAGCCATTAAAGAAAAAAAGCTTTAAAATATATTTGGTAACAGAAAAGGCTGATTTGTAAATGGTGCTTTGAAAGAGAAATTTTAGACTGATGGTAAGGCCCTTTCCATGAATATAAGCCTCATGCAACCAGGTCTTCCAAACATTATTTAGCAAATAAGAGAAATGAATTTTAACTATTTTCTTCTAATCACATTATGCCCTATCTGTGAAGATGCCATTTCCTAAGCCACTGATGAAGCCAGCTGACCTTAGAGAGCAGGATCAAGCTCTTGGGATGCTAATGTTTGAAGCCATTTAGAAACTAAATTGAAAGAGGAAGATATGTTTCCAGTTTGGAAAGAGGGATGTTTGACTCTCCCAGCATGCCCCTTGAGAGTATTAGCATTCAATTTGCCTAAAAGAGAACATACGTTCAGAGTCAAAACTTTTTTAAACAAAAGGCCTTTGCCAGTAACATAACATTCAAAACTTTTACCTCACAAGTTGGATCATGTCACTTCATGGCTCTCAATTAATAAAGGAACTCTAGAAAATGCCTGTCTTAAAAGCACATTGTTCTATAGATTTCACAGGCAATGTGGTGCAAATAACTGATCCTGGCTCTCAGCCACAAATGGCAGACAGGGGGAAACCTTCTCATGAGAGGAGGGCATTAGACTGAACAGCTGAGTTCCTAGGAGAGATCCCTTTCATATGGCAATTGAGAATTTTATTTAGCTGGAGGGCAACTTTGCTTAGATGTGCTGCTCCTATTTCCCAACTCTCCCAAGAGCAAAGAGAGCACATTCAGAAAAAAGCACAGATCCCTGGTCACAGTTTCCTCTCCAGTGCCACCAGTTCATATTACAACAGATTTTTAGGCTTCCTGATCCACAGTCTTTGTTAACATCAAGTGAGGTTTATCAGCAAGAAGGATCTTCCTCTCATTAGGCATGCACAGAGATGACTTTGAATCTAAAGAATGAGATCCATTGCTTCATTTTTATAAATTAAGAAATTTTTTAGTTGTAAAAGTCCAAGTTTGAAAGAGGGGAAACAATTTATTCCCTCAGCCAAATGTGTAAGCAGTCTTGGCTAGGTGTATGCAGCACCACTTATATTCATTGATACATTAAAAGATGCATGCGTCAAATATGTAGTCAATTTTACTTTTGAGGAGGCTTTCAAACCTATATTACTACACTAAAACAAATCACAACTGCTAAAATTGCCCAGAAATAGTTAAATTACTAATGAGGTTATTAAATATAATAATAGATAGGAAATGGTATTAAAACAGTAAAACCATAAAATTAAACCATCTGTGCCACAAATCAATCATGACCAAACACCACTAAGTACTAAAAATGGTATTAAAACATAAAAAGGTCAGATGAAGAAGCTCATCAAAAGATGTGCAAAAAAAACCCTTCCCTACTGGCCATGCCATTTGGGAAACCTTCTTATGCTTTTAAAATAAAATTTGACCTTTTATTTTACCTTTCATATGCTAAGTGCTCCCAGCTGTACCACTTCAGTACAAGTACCTACTTAGCCTTCTAATTTTTTCAAAAAGCTGAAAAACGCCAGCAATCACATCCCAATTGGGGAATCATTGCGGTTGCTTTGTTTTTGTTTTCCCTTCTCTCCTTAATTTTTTGTTATATCCTCTTCTGCTCTTTGTGGAGACATGCATAGATGGTTCATTTAACACTAAGACACAGCACTCAAAAGCACCCTTCAGTCCATCACATGGAAAGGATCCTGGATCTACACTAAGAAAGAAAGTTATTCTTTTTGGCTGTCTAGATAACGGTGAAGTTAAGAACACATTTTGAGATGCTGGTGTGCAGGTGCAAAATTCACACAAAATACTGTTCTGAGAATTAGTATTGCTCATGGATGGAGCCTATGGTAGAGGTTTCCAAGCTCATGGCCTAAGCACCTTCTCTTTCTGTGAATGCATGCACAGGATAGGAAGGTATGCACAGCAAAGATGATGAGTGATAAGAAACTTTTTAAGACCCTCACTGCAAACAACAGCTTACATTAATCTTAGAACAAAGTTTGAATCCAGTGGCACCTTTAAGACCAACAACGTTTAATTCTGAGTATAAGCTTTCATGTGCATGCAAACTTCTTCAGATACACTGAAACAGACTTCCTCAAGCCTTACAAATAGATAGTGGGAAGGTGTTAGATGCCAGGAAGGGCTAGTAACTGGGTGATAAGTATAGCTAAGATTGGGTTGCTTTAATTGCTTTTAAATGTTTTATTTGGTAAGACCTGTGAATAGCAACAGATTAGCATTCAAATAAGAGGTAACAAACAGATGTGAGAACTAAGTTTGAGTCCAGTGGCACTTTTAAGACCAACAAGGTTTAATTTGGGGTATAAGTGAGAACTCAATGACTTAGCTTATGTATATGCACACTTTTTCAGATACATTAAAACAGAGTTCAACAAGCATTAAATATAGGGGGAGAGAGAGTGGGCAGGGGCAGAAAGGGTTAATTAGAGTCGAGATGCATAGATAATTGAGCAATAAATATAGCTAAGATTGAATTAAAGCAGTTGCTAAGATCTGTGGATAGCAGCAAATTAGCAGACAGATAATAAAAGAACAATATGTTTGAGTGCAGTGGCACCTTTAAGACTTTATTGGTCTTAAAGGTGCCGGTGGACTCAAACTTTGTTCTGCTGCTTCAGACCAGCACAGCTACCCACCTGAAGAGTTAACAACACATGTGAGAACTAAGTTTGACTCCAGTGGCACCTTTAATACCAACAAAGTTTAATTCTGAGTATAAAGAAGAACTCAATGTTAGCTATACTTGTTGCCCAGTTACTTATGCATCTTGACTTAAACACAATAACTTCATTAACATTAGCTTTCAACGTCATCTGTTACATCACGGAAGGAAGGGAAGGAAGGAAGGAAGGAAGGAAGGAAGGAAGGAAGGAAGGAAGGAAGGAAGGAGATGAGTATTGTTTAGAAAATACAGCCATTTTTCCCAGGCATACTCATCTTATCATGAAAGTTTTGCAAAGAAAATTTCAGATAAACCTGTCAAATAAATTATTCCTTCAGCATGAACATCAATCCCACACAAATCTATAAACAGAAAGATTATTATCCCTAAGACCTTGTATTTCTCTGTAACTGACAGGTCACATCCTCCAAACAACAATTAAAATTGGCAAAACCATAAACAAGAGTTAATAAGAGCTGATAGAGAAGGCAACATACCAGCAGGACCCACAGGGAAAACCCCTCTGGGTGAAGCATTACTTGTTGTTGTTGTTTTTAATAAGTATGAACAGCTAGCCATATGAGTCTGCTGTAGCTAAAACAACCTTAAAGACAAATACTTATATTATGGCGTAAGCTTTTATGAGTTGGAGCCTTCTTTGTAGGATGCATGAAATATTATCATCAAGCACCTAGGGGAACACTAGTACAATCAAAAGGGCAGAGGGTAACTGTGAAAGCCTTTTATTGACAAATGAAGCCCCCTCCATGCTGGTGGCTGGGCGGGACCTGGCAACCCTAAGCTACAAGATCAAGCAATCCAATAAATAGGTATATTACCATGCAGAACATATCTACAACTGCTCCTGGCAGATGAGCCGTCTCTCTCAGGCCCGGGGTGGTGGTTGTGGCAAGTTTTCCAATGCACTCTATGTGGACCTGCCCTTGAAAACTGTTCCAAGGCTTCAGTTCGCCCAAAACATAGCAGCAGAATTGTGAATGGCCATGACTTGTAGAGATCACATCTTGCCAGTTTTAAAAGTCCTTTGCGAGTTTTGTTTCTGGGTACAGTTGAATGGGCTTATTGTCATCTTTAAAATCCTAAATAGTCTGGGACCAGAATACTTAATCTTATAATAGCAAAGACCAAATATCTTTGGATACTTAATTCTGGTGACTGGAGCTGTGAATAGGCAAGACAGATCTTTATCCAAACCTGAAAAGGGCCCTACATTTGCAGAAAAATGTGAAATCTTTAAAAAAAATACACTGGGCAGCCTTAAAAAATAAAAAATTGATAAAAGGGGGCCTGTAGCTTTAAGCAACAGATTCCCTCAGTGGCTGTAGCTAAGCAGCCACTGTCGGCGGGGGGGGGGGGGGGGGGTGTTCCAGCCCTATTTTGGCCTTTGTGGGAGAACTCATTAAGGCCAGGCCTGGGTAGAGTTGACAGCTCCAGGTTGGAAAATTCCTGGAGATTTTGTGATGAAGTCTGAGGAGCGCAGGGTTTGGGGAGAGTAGAAACATCAGCATGGTATAATGCCACAGAGTCCACTCTCCAAAACAGTCGTTTTCTCCAGGGGGACAGATGTCTAGAATTTAATTGGAATTCTGGGGGGTCTCCAGGTCCCACCTGGAGGTTGGCAACCACAGGCCTGGCAGCAACCTCTAGGTGACTTGATGCCACTTGATTTGCATGACTTAGGGCTGGCATGACTCAAGTAGGGCAGCCACCCTATGAAAGCCAGTGTGATACAGCAGTTAGAACTTCCGAGTAGAGTCTGTGAGGCCCAGGTTCAGATCCCCATCTTGCTGTGGAAGTTCACTGGGTGATTTTGGACCAGTCACATACTTTCAGCCTAACCTACCTCACAGGGTTGTTGTATGGATAAGAAGAAGAAGAAGAGAATAATTTAAGCTGCTTTGGTCCCCACTGTGGAGAAAGGTAGCACATAAATGAAGTAAATAAAGAATAAATATAGCTGAAGATGGGAGGCAGATAGTGGGTAGGCTGGTGAATGGCTAAGGAGAGAATGAAGCAGGAAGAGGATATGGCGATTGCCAAGAGGAGGGAAAGCAGTCAGGAAATTTCTAGAATTTGGGGGAGGAATCTTTAGGAGGGTGGGGTCTGAGGAGGGAGGGGCCTCAGAAGGCTCCATAGACTCCACCATCCAAAATGTCCATTTCCTCTAAGGGAACTAGGTTTGCCAACCTCCAGGAGAGGGCTGGAAATCACCCAGAAGTAGGGTTTTCAAGTCTCTTCACCTTACCAGCGGTGGGGAGTCCTCTGCTGGACGGGAGCTTCCCCGGCGCGTGCGCCAGGCGACATCACCGGAAGTGACGTCAGCACATTGGGGCGTTGCCAGGGCGACGCTCTGGCAATCGCCCCAAAACTCTATGGTATCATAGAGTTTTGGGGCGATTGCCAGAGTGTCGCCCTGGCAACGCCCCCGACGTGATGCCGTCAGTTCCGGTGACGTTGCCCGGCGCGGGGTAAGTCGTCCAGGCTGGACAATTTCGGGGGTGGGGTTTCCCCCGCCGGCCGAATGCTGGCCGGCGGATCAGGAACCCCTGTAGCGGGGGACCCCCCGCCCCCCGGGCTGACTTGGCAGCCCTACCCAGAAGTACAACTGCTTTCCAGATGACAGAAAATGGCTGCTTTGGAGAGTGGGATCTATGGCATTGTACCCCACTGAGGTCTGTTTCTTCCCAAGGCTCACTTTATTGTATTCATAATGACTTGAGTTTCTTTAGAGGTTTTTCTGGTTGCAAATCAATTTTAGTGCTGTTTTGTTATAAATTTGTTTCTAGAGTTAATGCACTTCTAATTAGTGTTTTCTCTTTATTGTAAGCTGCCCCATCAATCCTTGTCAATTAAGGGATGCATGACAGAAGCTGCTAAATAAATAAATAAGGGCTGCCCTTGCTTAGAGAGAGCTCCTAAACAGAAAGTAACTCCTCACCTGCAGCAATGGAGCACCCAGGAGTGATACAAACCCTGCAACATACCTTTGTTCCACCTTTGTCTCTGTATCAGCTCTAAATATTATTACAGTACCATCAACCATGTCATCAAGGCATCATTCACCCTAATATCATCTACCCTAATACACAGTATGAAGTTTATTAGTCTTTAACTTGCCAATTATGATAGATCCACACCAACTCTAAAGGAATTATTTACTTTTTAACTGTAAATTTTTAAAATCTCATTTCAGTGGGCTCTGGCTCACAAAAGCTTGCTCAAGAAAAAAGTGTTAGTTTTTAAGGTGCCCCAAGACTTTCTACTACCATTGTTTTGTAACTATAGCAGTCTAGGAAGAGAAGGGGAAATGGGAACTCCAAAGAGAAAGCAAATCTTTCACAGGATTCAAAGCAAGTCTGTGGCGGCAAAATATTAAAGTGGAAACACAGGATAATAAATTTAACTTTGCCTAGTGCAAAATTTGGGCTGAATTTTTGCCTCTCCTGTCCCTCTGTAGCCTAAAGTCGTCCCTGAAATGCTGCTCCTGGGGTCAGGGGAGCAAGAGGGGCAAAGTGGGTTTCTATGGAGGAAGGGGGAACAGGTAAAAATCACCACTTCTGCTACTGGAAATCCAGCACCCATGTATTCCAAACTAAAATAAAATAAAATAAAATAAAGTGAACAGGTATGCTTAAGTATAGAGTGCTGGAATAAAGGTTTACAGGATTGCGGGACTACCAGCATAAGGCAGCAGTGATAACAATTTCAAACACAGAGAAATTTTAGATTTCTACAAGCTCATCTGTGTGTTTTTTAAAGCAAATCTTTCAAATGAAACTGATTTTGCAGATAAAGTCTTGTCACTCCGCCATGACCTCCCAGCCACAATTGATACAATAAGCGAACTGGAAGCCCATTGGCCACCTTTAGGTCCAATTCTGGACCACTTCAGTCTGCTCTCCCAAGATGAAGTCAAAAGGATCCTGGGAGCTGTGAGGCCTACTACATGCCTCCTGGATCCCTGCCCATCCTGGCTGGTTAAAGCCTGTGGCGATGAGGTGCAGACTTCCCTGTGTTCCTCTCAACAGGAACCTTCCCAGGAGGACTGAAGGAGGCAGTAGTTCGCCCTCTCCTTTAAAAACCTTTGTTGGACCTGATGGCCCTTAATAACTACCACCCAGTGTCTAATCTCCCGTTCCTGGGCAAGGTGGTAGAGAGGGCAGTGGCATCACAGCTTCAGTTTTTCCTGGATGAGGCTAAGATCCTGGATTACTTCCAGTCCAGCTTTCGCCATGCCCACAGGACTGAGACAGTGCTGATCGCCCTTCAGAGACATCTGGATCAAGGCAGATCGGCACTGCTGATTCTTCTTGATCTATTGGCGGTGTTCAATATGATTGACCATGAAGGGTTAACCCACTGCCTCGCTGACGCCAGGATACGGGGGCTTGCCATGCAGTGGTTAACCTCCTTTCTCCAGGGTCGGAGACAGAGGGTGGTGCTTGGGGGGAGGGGAGTTATCTCAACAGCACCCACTGGAATGTGGTGTACCACAGGGAGCAATTCTCTCCCCCATGTTGTGCAATATCTATATGTGCCCCCTCGCCCAGATTATCTGAGGGTATGGACTGGATTGTCACCAGCATGCAGATAACACTCAGTTCTATCTACTGATGGATGGCTGCCTGGACACAGCCCCATGATCTGGATGGGGCATTACAGGCTGTGGCTGGATGATTACAACAGAGCCGACTGACGCTAAATCCATCTAAAATGGAGGTCCTGTACCTGAGCCATGGGAGATTTAGTCTGGGAATCAGGCTCCCAACCTTCGATGGGGCTCCACTGGTGCCAGTGTCAAGGGTAAAGAGTCTGGGGGTGCTCCTGGATGCCTCCCTTTCTATGGAGGCTCAGGTCACTGCCACTGCCAGGTCTGCCTTTTTTCATCAGAGGTAGATCAGGCAGTTAGCCCCTTATCTCACCCCACAAGACCTAGCTACAGTGACCCATACAATGGTCACTTCCAGACTGGACTACTGTAACTCTCTCTATGTGGGGCTGCCTTTGACCCT
The DNA here is from genome assembly GCA_029233225.1 of Lepidodactylus listeri. Taxonomy (NCBI): domain Eukaryota; kingdom Metazoa; phylum Chordata; class Lepidosauria; order Squamata; family Gekkonidae; genus Lepidodactylus; species Lepidodactylus listeri. Next base: position 105,607,261 of record JARCFY010000001.1, on the reverse strand, counting down.
GCTCCAGAAATTGCAGCTAGTGCAGAACGCAGAAGCACGGGTGTTGACAGTGACGCCTGTGCAGGCTTGCATCCACCCAGTGCTGTGTGAACTGTACTGGCTGCCTATTGAATTCTGGATCTATTTCAAGGTTCTGGTACTTAGTTTTAAAGCCCAATATGGACAGGGGCCAGCATACCTTTGAGACCACCACTCCCCATATGAGCCCCGGAGGACACTGAGATCTATGAATCAACATCTTCTAGCAGACCCCGGCCCCAGGGACTTTTTCAGCCCTGGCCCCCACCTGGTGGAATGAGCTCCCATATGAGATCAGGGCCCTGCAGGAATCTATTACAGTTCCGCAGGGCCTGAAAGACAGAATTCTTCCACCGGGCCTTTGGTTGAGACGGCGGATATCCCTTTTCTCTCCTGGCTATCTCCCCTCCAGTGGCCTGGATCTTAACATCAGTACTGCTGAATTGACATTGGTGACCTGGATCTTAATATCGGTATTGCTGAACTGACATCAGAACTAGCTTGTCTGCATAGTATTTTATGGTTTTACTGTTTAAATTGTTATTTAAATTGTTGTTTTAATGGTATTGTATTGAGATTGTTGTGAACTGCCCTGAGCTTGTCCGTGGGGAGGGAGGTATATAAATCAAATAAATAAAAATAAATAAATAAGGAGTCTCCTAATACCAGGTATTTTCCAAGCAAAATGGTCCCAGTTCATTGCTGATGTTCATTTGCTTGAGACTTTGCTGTCCCAAGATCTCCCTCACAACAGAACTTTTGCTGGCTAGACCAGATTGCGATGACCTGAAAATGTCTTTTGTGCAAAAGCATAACAATAAGCCCTCATATTATTCCACATGGTTGTATTTCCATGATTATTATTACCACCACCAGTTAAGAATGCAGACTCTAATCTGGGAGAACTGGGTTTGATTTCCCACTCCTCCACATGCAGCTGTTGGTGTGACCTTGGGTCAGTCATACATTCTGTCAGAGCTGTCTTGTCAAGGGCAGTTCTCAGTCGGAGCTCTCACAGGCCCACCTACCTCACAGGGTATCTGTTGTGGGGACAGGAAGGGAAAGGGATTGTAAGCCACTCTGAGACTCCTTTGGGTAGTGAAGGGTGGGGTATAAATCCAATCTCTTCTTCTTCTAATATTGTTGTTGCTACTATTATTTAATTTATACCTTGCCCTATCTCACGAGTGGGCTCAGGGCAGCTTACAACATAAGATTCATAAAACAATAAAAGCAATAAAACAACAGATGGCACAATAACAGAAAGGACCCATGCCTCATGTCAGGTGAATAAAAAGCTCCAGTGCCCAAGTAACATTATCTAAAGCAGCAGGGCACTGGAAAGGGACCATGAACAGGGGAGGCCAGAATGGTTGAACGCCTCAACCAACGCCTCAACCAAAAGCCTGGTGGAACAGCTCCGCTTTACAGGTCCTGCAGAACTGTAATAGGTCCCACAGGGCCGTGATCTCGCGTGGTACCATGTTCCACCAGGTTGGGGCAAGGGCCCAACCTTCCTCTTAGTGTTCCACTTTTTATGGTTTTGTTCCTGTTAAGTGCTATCACAGATATGAGCATTAGGCCGACAAGAGAGAAGTGAACCCAACTCTCAGAAGACAGATGCCAGGGCCAGGCCTGGATGTGAACCCTGCATTCTCACCTGGGTAGGGCAGGAAACCTTCCTTGTCATTTCTAAGGGCAAGGGGACAGGATGTAACTCCTCCATAGTGAAGAAATACACTCTGTACATGTACATATCTGTTTCTCTTTTTAAAAAGAGGTTTTCTGTTTACATCACTGTTAATATGCTAAAAACTAAGACATCTGCCAGTGGAAATTCTTCCTGGCTCCACGTCACAGAATGCAACTTGACTGACCTGGCAGAATGATCCCATGCTAACTGTTAGTGCTAAATGCAGGAAGAGAACTCTGCTGCGTTTTCTCTGTCTGAATAGCCCCCCCTCCCATTAAAAAAAACTGAAGTAAGCGAGTCACAGAAAATAGTCGTGGCGTGGGGTTGGTAATATGCCATGCAGTACTCTTCCATCGCCTTGGAATCCATTCAAATATAATGGAAGATCATTAATGGCAAAATATTATGTCTCAGACAGCAACAGTTCTACAATTAAACATTTTAAAAGCACTGCATCTGGATAGGTTTGTAAAGCACAGTGTAGTATTAAAGTTTACTGTGAGAACAAATGTAAACGTTAAAACTGGAGAACTCCTCAAAACAAAAGGACAACAGGAAGAGTAGGATAACTGAAAAACAGGCTCAGGAATCCATATCTGGCAACCCAGGTGCCAGTAACCCTGCTGATCACAGCAAGCTCCAGGGCAAAATTAATAACTTGATTGATAGCCCTAGCACTTGCTCTTTCTCATAACACATCATTAATTTGCTTTGCTGGAATTAATACACAAGACAGTTTGTCATCGGCTTATTTATATCTTAATAGTGGCATACCTAGCCTACTTGGCACCGGGGCAGATAATTTTTAACACCCCCCCCCTCCTCTTTTTTATGTTTTTTTCACCATCAAGTCACAGTTGATTTATGGTGACCTTGTAGGGCTTTCAAGGCAAGAGATGTTTGGAGGTGGTTTGCCATTGCCTGCCTCCCCGTCAGCCCTGCTTCTGAGATCTGATGAGGTCAGGCTAGGCGAGGGCTCTTCAGGTCAGGCCCATCCTCAAAATGACAAAATTATTTTCAGTAATACCCTGAAACAAATAATAATAATGGCCAGAAAAGAAACACAGTGAAAACTTTATTATATTTAACTTTGTATAGAACATCACACCAGTATAAAAACATTCAAATTCCAATACACTATTCCATCACAAGAGCCAGCATGGTGTAGTGCTTGAAGTGTCAGACTAGGATCTGGGAAATCCAGGTTTGAATCCCCACTCATACTATGGAAGATTGACAGGTGACCTTGGGTTAGTCACATTACACTGACCCGGATGGCCTGATCTCGTCAGATCTCAGAAGCTAAGCAGGGCTACTATGGAGGCAGGCAATGGCAAACCATCTCCGAATGTCTCTTGTCTTGAAAACCCTACAGGGTTGCGATACCATCAGCTGTGACTTAACAGGGGGGGAAACCCATCACACCACTCGTGTTTTGAGCAGACACTTGGGAGGGCTTCTGTTCTCCATTTTGAAACCCAAGAGCTGACCATCCCAAACATCTACAAGGCAATTTTGAGAGCTCGGAGGCTGCCTTTGTACTACCTTTTAATAACTAACTCTAGCCAAAGCATTACAAAATAGTGATTGCAAGCCTCATCAAACTGGATGTCAAAAAACACACTACCCACCCCCCAAAAAAGGTGCCCCCATCCTCCACTGTTTCCAAAGGACTAAAGTCAAATCAGAAAATCTCTGCAGTAGAAACTGAAAGGGGGCATTTTTGTGAGCCCAGCAGAACCAGGGCAATGCAGGGTTCCCTCTAGGGTGTGCCAGCCTGTGCTAGCACACTGAATCCCCCCTTCCAGCACAGAGCTTCCCATTACCAGCGAAGGAGTGCATGCTGCCTAACCTGGGTTGGCCCTGCCCCCCACAGCTGGGGCCTGCAGGCCCTATAAAGAGGGATGCTGGCACCAATGCCCAGCAGTCCTTGCCCCCATTGCCCAAGAGGTCTTCAAGGAGCTGCTGCCCACTGTCTGCCCCATGCCATCAGAGGGGAGTTGTCTCCTCAGTTTTCTTCCCTCTATGTGGGCCTCTGCAGCCAGAATTGTTAGGGGGTGCAATCTGGGCTACGGGGCCCTTGGGCAGGCAGGCAGCCAGGGGTAGAGGGAGGTGCAGGGAGCCCAGATGCACAAGTTCTCCTGCCTCCATCCCCCGAGGCAACATGGCCCAGCATTCCTCCATGGGCCTCTGCGGCCAGTGCTGTCAGTATGTGTGTGTATTGCACAGGGCCCTGCAGAGAGGAAGCCATGTATGGAGGTGGGGAAGACCATGAGCACCCTCCTTTCTCCCCCTTGGCAATGCAGCCATTGTGGGCCTCCCACAGCCAGTACTGCCAGGGGGTGAGTGCGCACACCAGGGATGGAGGAGGGGGAGCAGGCGTCCTTCAAGCTGTCCCTGCTCCTGTACATGCCAGCTTGGCTTGGAGAAGGCATTTGTCTCTTTAAATCCCTTCACCAAGTCAAACCAGCCCATGCAGCGACACATTTAAAGTCCTTTCTTCAAGCCAAGCTGGCCAGCGCTGCACCAGCAGGAGTCTTGGAGAACACATTTAGCTTTAATTGTGTTCTCCAAGCCTCCACCCCCCCGCCACCTCTTTTTCTCTTTCTTTCTGTCTTTTTGTCTTTCTGTCTCTCTTTCTGTCTTTTTCTTTCTTTTTGTCTCTCTCTTTCTTTCTCTCTGTCTTTTTGTCTTTCTCTGTCTTTCTCTGTCTCTGTCTCTTTGTCTCTCTTTCTGTCTTTCTCTGTCCCTCTCTTTTTCTCTTTCTGTCTTTCTTTTTCTTTTTCTGTCTCTCTCTCTCTCTTTGTCTGTGTCTTTCTGGTAATTAAGGGAAGAGAGATTATATTTGAATAATTTCTGTAAGTAGTTTAAAAAAAAAAAAGTCAAGCCACTCACAATTTTAAAGCCAGCACCATTTTTGGCTCACGGGGGGGGGGGGGGGGGGGATTTTCTCACAGGACTGCATACCTTAGAAGGAACACTGGTGCACTGTACAGAGTACCCAGCAGTACTAATGCAATCACAGGGTGCCCAGCAGAACGCATTGTAATTGTGGCAATGCCAGCTCAACAGGACTAATGTCATGCACAGAATCACAGTCCAAGCAATGGGAGGGGATTGGAAGCCCAGCAAACCCAGTCCCATTGTGGCAATGCCAGCTGATGTAAAGCACAGGACCACAGTCCAAGCCGGGAAGGGGAGATTGGAAGCCCTGCAGAACCAGTGCATACACAGTGCCCAGAAAACCCAGTGCCTTCTGTTCATAATATTAACAAAGGTTTGCTACTTTACTACTCTTAAATACATTCTGTCACCAAGCAGGATAGGGATGAGAAGGTCTTGAGATCAAGAATTGAAAATGGGGGGGGGGGGGGGGACATTGAAAGATTAGGTGAAGGGAGACAGAAATGAATTAGAAACATGTGGAAAAGAGAGAGAGAAATTAAGAGAGGGAAAGGTTTTTTTATTTTGCTGCAACACCCTAACTACTGCTTTGGAAGATCTGGCTGAGCTGGGTGCAAGGAAAGGAAGAGAGAAAAGCTAGACTACTGGAGAAAATGACCTGCAGGCTGGAAATTACTGAAGCAGCTATCAGCATGCTGGCTTGGTTGTTGTTAGGCAATTTTGTTTCAGGCATGGAGAATGAAACGTTCAGCCAATGTGTTTTTTGCTATGCTCAGACTTCCCTACATCCCTAGTGCCAGAACTGTATTTAAAAAATAAAACGCCAGAACTGCATTTTAACAATAAAAGGAAAGTTGTTCAGCTAGATGCAGCATGATGCTGGCTTTGAGGGCCCCCTTCAAGGGCCTTTTGCAAGCCATGCCTAAGGCGGACCACAACCCCTGCCCTGCCCTTGGTATGCCACATATCTTAATATTAAGGTCAGAGAAAGACAAAGGGACAGAAAAGTGCTGGAAAATTTTATCTTTTCCTTGATTTTCCTATTGGTAATTTCTTAGGATATGCCATGGAAGAAATTCAAAAGCCACTTCCCCTGCCAGTGTGCCGTTTATCAGAACGTGAAGTCTGTGAATGTTGTCTGTGTATCACGTTTGCCTAAATATCTGAACTGCTCATTTAAAAAAAATATGTACTTCATGTAGCTGTTTTTAAGCTGCTCAGCAATAAATCATAAAAAACATTATCTGTTCAAATTTTAAGAGCTTCTCTGTGGTACAACGGTTTCTACTTTACAATTGTGCTCTTCACAAAAGGGTCCTATAGCACAAAAGGGTCTCTCTCAAAGACACAATGTGCCACGGTTCAGGCCCCGGGTTCTTTTTCCTTTTGCTGCCCCAGTGCTATGGAATAACTTCCCAGAAGTGATGAGGCAGACACATCTAGCTGGGGCCGTTCACAGAGGCTGTGAACAGAACTATTTAAGAGAAGTTACATGTTGCTTATCTATTTTAGCTATTTGTTTTAGTTATGTGGTTTGTGTCATGTTTATTGTTGTCACCAACCTCAGGTTGGGACAAAGGTTTATTTTCAGCAGATTCTGCCTTCCCATTGTGAACACCCCATATCACATACCACATTTTCCTCCAACCTTCAGTAACAGTTTTATGGGGATGGGAGCACACAGACCCCATAAACCAATGGAGGGCAGCCAAGATTCCTTCCACGAACTCCACTCTGATCATGACCGAGTCCATTCTTAGATGCATTCAACTGTATTTGCAGAGTGCTTCCTTCCATGCAGTTAAGAATCCTGAAAACACAGCATTTCTGATCACATGTCGAGGGCTTCCATTTGTAGTCTCTGTACAAAGATTTGACTGAATACACACAGGTTGTGGGTGAGTTGCTGCTGTGATTCACTCCCCCACCAATGATTCTCCGTTATTATCTAGAAAAGGTTAATGACATGACATGGTGCCTTTTATTGGACAAACTGATATTAACCAGCTGCACATGAACTTTCAATCTGCAGTGAACATTTAGCACCCCAACCCTACCTACATTTATTTGGAAAGAAGGATATTGTGATATATGACAAAATAGTTAGTATACCTTTTAGAAAATACTTTAAACTTGTTGAACAAATCAGTAGATTAAATCAACTAAAATCTTTAACTAGTAAATAGATTCAATATCATCATGTATAGTAAATGCACAAACAAGTGCTTCACTGTGCAGACAGGAAGCAATAGTTAGTCATGATTGCCAAGCAAGTTCACCAGGCTGGGATCTTGGGTGGCAGCTACGCAAAGCCTTCAGTGAGGAACCAATGTGCTGATTGTTCTTTTCATATCTTTGTTTTGTTTTAGCTCTATTTTTTAATTGTTTTAACAACGTGTGTGTTTTGGGGCGGAATTAATGGTTTCATAATGTGATTTTATTATTTATGTTTTAATTTGTTAGCTGCTTTGGTGGCCTTTCTGATAACAGAAAGGAGGGATATAAATTTTGTTAATTAATTAATTAAAGAGCCAGGGGTGAGGTCACAGGTAATTCAAGGGGCAAAGACAGATCAGAAGCAGAATCATAAATCAGGAGCCAAGGTCACAGGGATTATACAATCACAAGGGGAAACCCACAAGAAACTTGCGGGGAGGGGGCATTTCCCCCACCTTTGCTCCCCTCTCCTTCCTTCTCTGTCAAAGTTCCCTCCTGTCTTATCTATCAGTCCTCCCTCACCTCCCCTTCTCCTCTCACTCTGTTAGCTTTCCTCCCTACTCCCTTCTCTAGGAATCCTTTCTTACCCCCTTTCTCCTCTCTCCCCTTGTATGTCTTGCCCCTCTTCCTCCACTCCTTGACAGTCTGCCCCTCTCCCTCCCCTATTTCTTCCCCCCAAAACAATCTTCCCCCTCTTCTGCCTCCCTTTCTGCAGCTTCTTCTTTGTTTTTCTGGCTGCGGGGAGACTGCTCGCTTGGGAGAGATATACCCCACAGCTCCAGGGATGACTGGCTGGCTATGAGGAGGCTGGCTGCTGAGCGAAGTTCCAAATCCAGTTCACGGGGACCATGAGTCCAGACTGCGTAAGTGCAGACAACTCAGGTTTTTTTTAATTTGGGGAGTTTTAAACCCCATATATTTTTAAAACCTTTTTGCATTTTTCTGCAACCTTTGGGACTACCTCAAGTGTGCAGAAAAACCTCTTTCCCCTCCATCATGGGAAATAAGTACCCACACGCACAGGGGACCCTTGGCTATTAGTATATAGACAAGCAGGAGGCCCTGCGATACTCGCGGGGGGGGGGGGGGAAGAAGGAGCACCACGTCCAGGAGGAATCACCCGCAGTTGAGCCTCTCTCCCCTTCCTCCCCCGCCGTGCACCGAGCCTCTTCCCCTCCATCTCCCTGCCCTCCCTAAAAACAGCTGCGGCAGCAAGGCCCGCTGCCTGCCGAGCCCCCCACACACAGCCAAAGCGTTCTCTGTATGTGCACAGGAAACGCTTTTACTTTTGAGGGGATTTAAATATCCCCCCAAAAGCTTTTTTAACTTTTAGCATTTTTCTACACACGTGGAGACTCCTCCACGTGTGTAGGAAAATCACCCTGCCCCCCCCCCCCGCACGGATTTAGATATCCACATGGAGGGGGCCACTTTGGAATTAGATATATAGACAAGCCGGTGGACCCGCGATACTCGCAGGGGGGCAGGTGAGCTTCTCTCCCCACCCTCCCCAAAAATCGGCAGTGGCAGGACCCGCCTCTCGCCGAGGCTCTCCCCTGCCCTCCCCCACCCCCCGAAAATCGGTGGTGGTGGCAAGACCCGCCGCTCACAAAGGCTTTCCCCCGCCCTCCCAGAAAACTGGCGGCAGCAGCAAGAACCACCACTTGCCGAGGCGCTCCCCGCGGCCCACTCTAGCTCGGGGCCAAGTGGCGTTAAGCCACTTGGGCCTGGCATTTCCCTCCCTCCCACCCCCTCCCTGGCCCACTCACCCCCGGCTCCCCGCCACTTCTCCCCCCTCCCCCATTCACCACCTCCCCCCTCTCCTGCCTCCTCCTCTCTTCCAGAGCCGGCGGCACGGCTAGGCCCGAGGCCCGCCACGCCACCTCCCCCCTCCCCGCCCCCTCCCCGAGCTGGTGGCGCAGCTAGGCCCGAGGCCCGCCACGCCACCTCCCCCCTCCCCCATTTCTGAGCCAGCGGCTTGGCCACAGACCCCCGCTGTTCGGGTGCTCGTCTGCCACCGCCACCACTCAGGTAAGTCTGTTCCCTGTACATGAGCAGGGAACAGGGTTTTTTTTTACTTTTGGAGGGATTTGAGTATCCCCCTGAAATTTTTCTTAAGTTTTTAGATTTTTCTGCAGACGTGGGGACCACCCCCCGCATGGATTTAGGTATCCGCATGTGGGGAGCCACTTGGGAATTAGATATATAGATAATAAATAAGAATAGTTTCACTGGAGCAGAAGATTAATGCAAATTATGCAGGCCCAAAAGACAAAGTGTTTTTTCACACGGCACACCCAAGTTTTCTCCTGCTTGCATGTTCTACTAAGGGAAATGTATGTGCTGGTAGTGACTCTCAGTCAGAACATACTAAATAAAACAATCAAACCATAACAGTGAGCTTTCACCCAAAGTGGGATCCCTACTTACTGAGACAAAAAACTGAAAGAAGGGCATTGTTCTATGTTATTAAGTGACTTCTTGCATCTCAAATATATATCAAAAATCTCATTTCCAAAAAGGCTCTAGGAAAGAAAAGAGATTATACAACTCTGATATTGTCTGACTCAGAATTCTTGGGAATTCACAGATACCCTCCCAGATGAGTTGGCTGAACACTATTTGTATCTTTCCTTGCAACATGACAGCCAATACGTCAACAATACATTCAATACATGAACTATCAGTTCATCTTTTAACATTTCTGTTCTAAATAGAACTACTGTAATAAATGCAAAAAAAAAAGACTTCTATATCTGCCAAGTTATTTAATTGTTCAGAGGAGTTTTGTGCAACTTTACCATTTTTGTGCATTATCTTGGTTGGTGACTGGGTTATTTCCAAATCTCACATTGTATCTGAGGACTAACGTTTTAAAGAAAATGTCACTTCCCACAACTGAAATTTAGATGGTGAAGATGCATCTATGGCATTAGCTCCAGCCAACAGAACCCTATGACACAATTAACCTAACACGCTCTCTAAGGCTGTGGTCAGATGTGCAGTTTGATCCTGTATGGCCCTGCTTGTAAGTGATCCAGGGTTTTTTTTGTAACAGTGAGTTTTGATCAGACCTCCCCCCTTAAACCGCTTCAATGTGCTTTCACCCCATGGTTGATTGATCAGATGCAGCAGCCATGGAGTGGGGTGGTCAAGGAGGTTTTTTAAACCATTTGTCTTTTGAGCATGCACATAAGTGCATATGGGAAGCAGCGCTTTAAACTCCTGGCAGAATGGTGGCAGCTGATGGCCAATGGGATTGCTGGAGAAGGCTGCTGGGATGTGTAGTTCAGTGTGGAGTGTTTTTGAAACTGATTTTGATACATTCAATGTTTCAAACATTTCAAAGCCAGGGGGGAGAGAATAGAGAAGACTTATCCTGTGTCCTGCTGGCATTTTCATTTAAAAGCTTGGAGTGAAGCTGGAGTCACGGGCATTGTTCTCAGACTGCCCCCTCCCCACTCTGAAAAAAATTCATCTTTTCAGTTAACCCCTTCCCCACCCTGTGGCCGGAAATCACAGAAAAAAGTACATAGGCATTTTTCATTGGAGGATTTTTTAAAAAAGAAAACACAACTTTGAGAAGCTTCTCTGTGTGAGAGAGAGAGGGAAAGGGGAAAGGGGCAAATATGCAATTATGTGCACCTTGCTAACTGCCTCAAAAAAAGAAGCCCCAAACCAGAATGGAACATTCAGACTTCCCAAGTGGCTTGTGAGTGTAATGGATTGATCAGACATCCAGAAATGTGGGGTGAAACTGCATGCAGCAGTAAGGACTAGACTTCCCCTGGTGCCAAATACCTCCAGCTCAAAGACATGTCAGAACAGGGTGCCCACAACTGGGGAACAGAAGACAGATGTTGCTGTCTGGACATGCAGTTTAAATCCGGAAGGGAACAGCAATGACACCAGATCAAACAGCACATCTGATCGCAGCCTAAAATGGCACAAAACATTTGCAGTGCAATCTTGAACAAAGTTCCTGTTAATTTCAGGGAGCTTTGGCCAGAGTAACTCTGCCCAGCATAGCATTGTTCATCTGCTGTAGGAAGTACTGCCAACACAGCTACCTTTCTAACATTTTAGATGAAGTGTTACTTAACCCCCACTCCCCACCCCAAATACAAACTGAAGCTACAAACTGACCATTATTTACCTGTGCCTAATATATTACTTGCAAATTAGGCAGCCCAATTTAGTACGAGACCAACTTCCTGAAATTTATGTAAAGCACACAAACCAACATAATAACATTCCCCAAAATTACTCTTGTGCCTTTTTTTTTCATTGACTGTAATTTAAATGGAAAAAAAAATTAAATGGGAGCCTGCAGTTCTGTTATTTTTCATAACTGGATAAAACCTGCAATTAGATCTGAATGTCAGAACATCTTGTGGGTGTCAGTGACTACCAGTGTGCAATCCTAAAAAGAGTTATGCCTTTCTAAGACAATTGACCTAAACAGAATTTGAAGGGTGTAACTCTACTTAACATTTCACTGTACAGGACCATAATCAATAAAACCTGACCCTGCTAAGCCTCATCTAATGGTATAGCTAAAAGTTTTTTTAAAAGCAGTGGATACCAATGGGGGATGAGAATTCCTGTTCAGAAAGTGGGTATAACTCCATGGAGGGGGGAGTGTATTGGACTGTAAAGCACACTGCACCTTCTATAAATCTATAAAAATAGGGGAAAGTTCAGACAGGCACTTCCCTCCTGCTTAAATACTAGTTCAAACAAGGATTCTATCAAACTCATCTAGTAATGAGAAAAATATTTTCAGAAATACTTCTGCACTGAAACCCTTAGAGCTTTCATTTCAAACTGCGTAATCTATCCAGAGAATACCACAGCTCCAGCAGGTGACATTTATAAACCTGCAATTAACTACAGTGCCCAGAATAACTAATTATAAATTCACTTACTGTTACTTGGGGGGGGGGGGGGGGGATCTTCTTAAGAATTCTGCTGAAGTTCTGGCATTCCACTTCAGAACAGTAAGATACAGGAAGATCGTTACATCCCTTTACAGAAATGAACTTGTTCACACAAGTATGCATCCCAAGGGATACATTTGTAAGAAGGAAGATTCTTCAGTGAAAACTCTTCCAGAACGATTTAACCAGATAGTGCCTTGAAAGTTTCCCATGTATGCTTTTTGTCCTGTGAGTATTGCCTGAAGCAAATTAACACCTAAAAAGTGTTAATGTAGTCATACTATCAGTCCTGGGTAATGGGAAAGAGACAGTGAGCTAAATTAGTTAAACGAGACATCATTTGACTACAGCTCAATCACATCATTAGTCCTTTCAGAAATTCTCTAGGGATAGAGTGAATGCAGTAGAGGGGAGCGATAAGAGCAGAGCTGGAGTGGCAACTTCCACCACTAATTGCACATTCATCTGAACAAGTGTACTCCATTTTTGCTTGAACAAGTATATGTGCATGCTACTCTACCCATGAATTCAGGAATTCTGAATCTGCTCCAGCTCCCCTCACACAGTAGACACAGCTCTGCAGTTCAGACACATCTACGTGGGGTGGTGCTTGCCACCACAATTCTATTCCCCCCCCCCCAAAAAAAACCCTACATTTATTCTGCACCAGGAGAACATCTAGAAAGGGCAAATGTCTGACTTTACCCATTCAAGATTTTAAAAACAAACAAACATGGTTTTGTGATCTGTTGCAGAGTACTTTCATTTGCCTTAAGTAAAAGGCAAGCCAGTACAGAAGAATAAAGGAGAGCTTTATTTATTTCATTATTTCCCATCTGTCCACCCTCAGATTTCTTCAATGGCAACCAGCTCAGATACTCTAAATTACACAATTCATCAGGCCATTTTTGAGGTGCTCTTTTGGTTAATTTATATACATATTGTACCTGGGAAGTCTCCTAAATATGTAGAAATGCCTGTCTTGCCTATGGGTGGCCCAGTTTTGATGCTCTCAGTTGATGGGATGCCCTCCCACTTGAGGCTCACCTGGCACCTACCTTACTGTCCTCAGATGTCAGGCCAAAAACATTTCTTTTTACTCGGGCTTTTAACTGTGTGTGTGGGGGGGTGTTTGTAGGTTGTAAGTTGTAGGTTGTTTATACTGATAGTATGACCCTTGCTGGTTTTGAAAGGTTTGTTTTTAATAGTGATCATTTATATTGTTATGTTATGCTCTTATGGTATTGTCTTTAGTTGTGAGCTACATCAAGAAGGTCTATGGAGCAGTGACATATATAAATAAGGGGACAAGCCGCTTAATTATTAAATACAATAACAAGCAGGAGGATCCTCAAGTAATTATAGGGGGAGATATTCTTTTTGGAGATCTCACCCCAAATATACCCTCCCAGTATCCCTTAAAATGGCAGATTTTTCCTCCCCACTCCATTCCTCTAACCTCCATTCCTCACCCCAAATATACCCTCCCAGTATCCCTTAAAATGGCAGATTTTCCCTCCCTACTTCATTCCTCAAACCAACTAGCCCTGTTCCCAAGTTACAGTGAACGCATGTGTAATTTGTGAACTGTGTACAATTGTTTTTTCTTTATAAGTAAATTGATCGATGTTAAAACTATGCAAGGAAAACACCATCAAAAATGCAAACGTATAATCAAACAAGCACTTCTGTTTTGCTCAGCCTTGCCAGTCTATGTGGCTGTTATAGAGGCCATAACAAGGTTTACATTCTGGAGTAATGTTCTGTGGTTTTATGGATTGATTGTTGGGGAAAGACCATGATTGTTGATTATATAGATTACTTATATCCCCAATATAATTATTACTACTGCTGTACTTTGTTTTTGCATTCATGAAAACGATCATATAATATGACATGATGTATTAGTCTGTATGAAAATAAACATTGTAAATTGTAAAACAAAACAAAACAAAAAAAAACACCAGACAGTACATGTGCCAATGAAACCTGATATATAAACTTGGTGTGTCTTATCTATACTTGACTGTGGGAATGGATCAAGGCAGTCTATTGTCATCCTTCATACAGGCTGCAACATGCCTACACCTATTTTGAAGTTTTTGAAACAAAACATACATAGGTATTATCTGCATGCTCTGTTGCAGAGGCCTTTCTTCCAAAATAACTTGTGAACCACAACTAACATCACACTGCTAAAAATGATTCCTAAGAACAAAGCAAGCAAGCAAGCAAACCACATTTTTAAAGAATGTTGGGAATTACGAAACAGTTGTCTTAACTGAAAGAAAGATGTTAACTTGCCTTGGCGTATGTTAAACATATGCCAAATGGATTCAGGTTTGGTGTAGTTGCAAACATGTGTAGACACGTACTCAAGTAACTTTCAATTGGAAAGTCAATCTAAAATTGATCCAAGCCTTGTTTTTGCTATGCCACATAATATAGTGTCCACCACCATTGACTCCAAACATGCTTTTCAGAAACACCCTGTTTGAGAGAGAAAAGCCACCATCATCTTCAGAGTGACCTCTAATCATGTTTTTCTTATTTACTCCATAGTAGCCATATCAAAGTCAACAGGGTCACTGCAGTATAAATACCTTGTGGATTATAGCCACCTATCAGCATCAAAAGAAAACAATCCACATACAGAAATGCGTCCTCATATTTGGCTCTGCTAAGCTGGTTACAAACGCTGGGTAATTCCATGCACTACACACGTTTGTGCCAATATATCATGTCTGCCTATCACACCTATTACAGGTGAAAATGTCCTTCAGATAACCCAGCTGGGAAGGTTTACAAAAGCTGGTTCTTTGTTTTACATTTATAGATCACAGATCACTAACACAGGTATGTGCGGGTGCCAAACAATTAAACATCTTTGTGGACTAATAGCTTGCTTTCACTACATATGGGGTTGGAGACTTGATTTGCAGGGGAGAAATTCTATGTAGAAAGGCATGATTACCAACTAATGGCTTCTGCTGTTTTTAAGTTTTAAATTGTAAGAGTTACTGTTTCATTTTACGCTGTTTGCCGCCTTACGCAGGCTCTGAGAGTACGGGGCAGGAATCTGTTAAATTCTTTCATTTGCTAGTTTCCTTCCTGCATCTCCCTCCTCCTCCTGCTTTCCCCTCACAGCTGCAGCAAACACCTACCTGGGAACCTAAACCAGAGGGCAGTGGCTGGGGGAGAAGTGTAAAAGAAAAGGTTGTAGACAGCAAAGGACTGAGCACCCACTGTTCCTCCCTCTTCACACCAAACCTTCTACCAACACTTCTCAGCTGTTTGGTAGACATTCTGGCTCCCAAACTAATGCCTGCCATCTATTTAAGCACTTACTTGCAAGGCAGCATTTTCAGATATATTCCCATACAAAATCCTGTGTCTACGTTTGCAAGCTAAGCACAATACATCTATCAGCACAACACACAAGTGCAGCCAAGTCTCTGTTACTCTTTCTTCAGTTCTTTGGCACAGACAGAGTAAGCAGTGTGTATCATGTATAAGTTATAAGAAGCACTTATTCAGATTTGTTTCACAAAATCAGCCACCAACAGAGATCAGTAAATAGACCAATACAAACTAAATGTTCTCAGTACTCAAAACTAGTCAAATGAATTCAAAGGGATCCAAACAGTAGTATATATGTCAATTTATTTATTGATTTGATTCAATTTTTACCCTGCCCCACCCCGCAAATAGGTTCTGGGCAGCCTACAACATACATATGAGGAACCTTCAGGTGACACTAAATGTGCTGCATTTTACCAAGGACTTAAGCATATGGTTTGTCACAAAATGGGCTAACAACCCTCTACAACATAGCCAATTAAAAACACAATCTGCAATTTTAAATAAATGGGCAATATCATACAGTCCGTAGGCATCAGTGATGCTGTTCTTTAATCAGATGAAATAACTAGCAATAACTGGGGAGGGTTTCTCTTGGTAGTTCTTAGCACCAGTGCAATAACCTGGCAGTTCATGTCTGCAGAACTGCTGTAGCACTGGAAAAGAAAAACATGGCAAGAAGTTGTTTTCAGAGCAATTTAGTATAACTGGGGGGGATTCAGTTGTCTAAGGGCTAACACTTCCCCTGTAACTCACTTCATCATTAAAATTTCTAAAGCTGTATTTACACTTGGTTGCTCTATCATTGTGTTATAGCCATTATTTGTAACTCGATTCTCCTATATGGACAAGACAATACAGCTGTAAATGATTGCTATACTGCAATGATAGCACAATATATCACAATGTGTGGCTGCAGCCTTCATGGCTTCCAAATTGGCAGACAGCCTCAGGAACACATACATTCCCCTTTTAGAAAGATTTCGCTCTCCATCCCCTCCTTGCTATTAGCCATGATTTCATATGACATATGTAATGACCAAAACCCTGGTGAATGACAAACCAGGTTCTCTCATAACCCTGGTCCACAGAGCCACTACAAGCCATGGGGTCTTCATTGCTGATTTATGAAGGCAACTAGCATATACTGTTGCCTCTGCACTGTTTTCTACTGATGTAGCACTATTTTTCTGCCTTATATCTGTACTTTGTATCATGTCTTATATATTCTTATTCAGATTTCTGGAATCCAAGTGCTGCATGATGGAGTGAGCTTCCGTCTCTGGCCCCAGCTCCTGCCAAGCTAGCAGTTCAAAAGCAAGAAACTGCAAGTAAATAAATAGGTACTGCTTCGGTGGGAAGGTAACCACGTTATGTGCGCCTTGGCATTTAGTCACACTACCATGGGGAAAGTCTTCAGACAGCGCTGGCTCTTTGGCTTGGAAACGGAGATGAGCACCGCCCCCTGGAGTCAGATTCAACTGGCTTTGAGCAAGGGAAACCTTTACTGTTTCTTAGTCCTAGTTCACTGCTTATTAAACTGGTCCCCATAGGGTATAATGGAGAATCAATCTGTGGGTATCTCGGGCTCGGGGGGCTATTTTTTGAGTTAGAAGCACTAATTTTTCAGCATAGCTGTTGATGCCTCCCCTCAAAAAAACCTCCCAAGTTTCAAAAAGATTGGACCAGGGGGTCCAATTTTATGATCCCCAAAAGAAGGTGCCCCTATCCTCCATTATTTCCAACGGAGGGAAGGCATTTAAAAGGAACATGATCCCTCTAAATGCGACAGTAGTTCACCCAGAACTCACTTCGAAATTCCCTCTCCTGGAGCCTCCCTCCCCTCTCCCAGAGCCTCCTGCTAAGTCCTTCATCCACTTGTCAGCCTCACCTGGCAACCCTACTCTTCATATTTATTTTTGTTGTTGTTGTTCAGTTGCGCAATTGAGTCTGACTCTCCACGACTCTCTGTGACCACACCACGCCAGGCCCTCCTGTCTTCTGTTGTGTTCCAGAGTTTGCTTAATTTTATGTTTGTTGCATCGATGACACTGTCTAACCATCTCATCGTTTGCCGTCCCCTTCTTCTTTGACCTTCAGTCCTTCCCAGCATCAGGGTCTTCTCCAGTGAGTGCTCCCTTCTCATTTGGTGGTCAAAGTATTTGAGCTTCAGCTTCAGTATCTGGCCTTCCAGGGAACAGCCAGGGTTGATTTCCTTTAGGATTGATTGATTTGACCTCCTTGCAGTCCAAGGGACTCGCAAGAGTCTTCTCCAGCACCATAACTCAAAAGCACCTATTCTTCGGTGCTCAGCCTTCCTTATAGTTCAACTCTCACAGCCATACATCACAACTGGGAATACCATGGCTTTGACCATACGGACTTTTGTTGGCAGGGTGAGGTCTCTACTTTTTGTTATACTGTCTAGGTTGGCCATCACTTTTCTTCCAAGGAGCAGGCGACTTTTAATTTCATGTCTGCAGTCACCATCTGCAGAGATCTTGGATCCCCGGAAGGTGGGTGAAGTCTGTCACTGCTTCCACGACTTCCCCTTCTATTTGCCAAGGAGTGATGGGGCCGGATGCCATGCTCTTAGTTTTTTTGATGTTGAGTTTCAAGCCAACTTTTGTGCTCTCCTCTCTCATCCTGAGCAAGAGGCTCCTGAGGTCCTCTTCACTTTCTGCCATTAGAGTGGTATCATCTGCATATCTGAGGTTATTCTCAGCAATCTTAATTCCGGCTTGTGATTCATCCAGGCTGGCATTTCGCATGATGTACTCTGCATATAAATTAAATAAGCAAAGTGACAATATACATTTTTGTCGTACTCCTTTTCCTATGCTAAACCAATCAGTTGTTCCATATCCAGTTCTAACTGTCACTTCTTGATCCTTATACAGGTTTCTCAAGAGACATGTGAGGTGGTCTGGTACTCCCATCTCTTTAAGGACTTGCCATAGTTTGTTGTGATCTACACAATCAAAGGCTTTAGCATAGTCAATGAAGCAGAAGTAGTTGTTTTTCTGATACTCTCTTGCTTTCTCCATAATCCAGCATATGTTGGCAATTCGATCTCTAGTTCCTCTACCTCTTCGAAACCCAGCTTGTACTTCTGGCAGTTCTCTATCCACATACTGCTGAAGCCTAGCTTGTAGGATCTTGCGCATGACCTTGCTAGCGTGTGAAATGAGTGCAATTGTGCAATAGTTTGAACATTCCTTGGCATTGCCCTTCTTTGGGATTGGAATGTAAACTGACCTTTTCCAATCCTGTGGCCACTGTTGTGTTTTCCAAATTTGTTGGCAAATTGAGTGCAGCATTTTAACAGCATCATCTTTTAAGACTTTTAATAGCTCAGCTGGGATACCATCACCTCCGCTAGCTTTGTTGTTTGCAATGCTAAGGCCCATTTGCCTTTGCATTCCAGGATGTCTGGCTAGAGGTCAGTGATTACATCGTCGTGGTTGTCAAGGACATTGAGGTCCTTCTTGTATAGTTCTTCTGTGTATTCTTGCCATCTTTTCCTAATCTCTTCTGCTTCTGTTAGGTCCCTACCGTTTTTATCCTTTATCAGATATGGCCAGCTTTGCATGGAATGTTCCCTTGATTTCTCCAATTTTCTTGAAGAGATCCCTAGTCCTTCCCATTTTATTGTTTTCCTCTATTACTTTGCACTGTTCATTTAGGAAAGCCTCCTTAGCTCTCCTTGCTGTTCTCTGGAAATCTGCATTCAGTTGGGTAAATCTTTCCTTTTCACCTTTGCCTTTCACTTTCCTTTTTTCCTCTGCTATTTATAAAGCCTCATCAGGCAGCCACTTTGCTTTCTTGCATTTCTTTTTCTTTGGGATGGTAGTGATTGCTGCCTCCTGCACAATGTCATGAACCTCCATCCATAGTTCTTCAGGCACTCTATCAAATCTAGTCCCTTAAACCTATTCTTAGCCTCCACTGTATATTCGTCAGGGATGTGATCTAGGTCAAACCTGAATGGGCGAGTGGTTTTCCCAACTTTCTTCAGTTTAAGTCTGAATTTTGCAATGAGGAGCTCATGATCTCAGCCACAGTCAGCTCCAGGTCTTGTTTTCACTGACTGTATAGAGCTTCTCCATTTTTGGCTCCAAATGATATAATCAATCTAATTTCAGTGTTGCCCATCTGGTGATGTCCATGTGTAGTCGCCTCTTAGGTTGTTGGAAGAGGGTGTTCGCTATGACCAGCATGTTCTCTTGACAGAACTCTGTTAGCCTTTGCTCTGCTTAATTTTGTTCTCCAAGGCCAAACTTGTCTGTTATTCCAGTTACCTTTTGACTTCCTACTTTAGCATTCCAGTCCCCTATGATGATGAGGACATCTTTTTTTGGTATTGTAATGTATTCATAGAATGGGTCCACTTCAGCCTCTTCTGCATCAGTGGTTGGGGCATAGACTTGGATTACTGTGATGTTGAATGGTTTGCCTTGGATTTGGAACAAGATCATTCTATAGTTTTTGAGATTGTATCCCATTACTGCCTTTTGCACTCTCTTGTTGACTATAAAGGCCACACCATTTTTTCTTCGGGATTCTTGGCCACAGTAGTAGATATAATGGTCTTCTGAGTTAAATTCGCCCATTCCCGTCCACTTTAGTTCACTGATTCCCAAGATGCTGATGTTCAGTCTTGCCATCTCATTTTTTTACCACATCAAGCTTACCTTGATTCATAGATCTTACATTCCAGTTCCTATGCAGTATTGTTCTTTGCAGCATTGGACTTTACTTTCACCATCAGACACATCCACAACTGAGTGTCCTTTTGGCTTTGGCCCAGCCACTTCGCTTTTTCTGGGGTTACTTGTACTTGCCCTCTGTTCTTCCCCAGTAGCATATTAGACACCTTCCGAACTGGGAATCTCATCTTCCGGCATCATATCTTTTAGCCTTTTGTTACTGTCCACAGGGTTTTCTTGGCAAAGATACTGGAGTGGGTTGCCATTTCCTTCTCCAGTGGATCACACTTTGTCTGAGTTCTCTGCTGTGGCCTGTCTGCCCTGGGTGGCCCTCCATGGCATAGCCCACAGCCTCATCGAACCACACAAGCCCCCTCGGCACATAAAGGCAGTGATCCATTTTAACTCTCAGTCGGAAAGGCCAAGCTATAAATACATTGTATAAATAAATGCACATTTAACACAAACTGGAAGAAGGAAAGGAAATCACTCTGGAAAAGGAAGGATGGAGTACATACCCAATGCTGATTTTCGGTTTGTAACCATGGCTTGCAGAGCCAGTGTTATGTCTGCACAAAATGTCTAAACCATAGTCTTGACAGTGCTACAGATGGCCAACTCAGGCTAAAGTAGACCAAGCAGCCAATCATTTGGCCCACTCTCATCCATCAGTAGCAATCAAAGCAACCTTCCTCACAAACTTGAAGGAAACATATCAACCTCTTCAGTGTTAGGGACACAGACAGCTAAAATAAGCAAACCGAATACTCATAACCTAACTGAGGGACATGTATGGAGCACTAAACAGCTGATTAGGGGTGTTAGCAATTTATTTTTCCCCTTTTTAGAACTGATAGCTCAACAGTTATAAGAACACAGCATTCCTCTAATTCATACTACTTATTTAAATCAGTGTGAAAATAATGATGACTTCGGATTAAAATAATATAAGCCAGTTTTGCAAAATCATTAAAATAAAGGGTTCTTATAAAATAAATATGAACTCAAATTGCGACTATATTCCTTCCACTGATCTGGAATTCCCTACTGGTGTCAGAATACTGGTTACCCCTTCACACACACACACCCATCTCCAGCTTTAATGTTTTCCTGCAGCTTCTAAAAAACACTGTATGAGGAAGATCTCATCACTAGCTAACATAGTTTAGTGGTGTTTTTAGCCTTTGTAGCTTTGCTTGCAATATTATGCCAATATTGTGAGAATTTTCCATACATATGGCAGGTTTTATATTGTTTTGATGCTTTTTATTTAAGATTAGTTTGGCCTGATCACTTCTTGTAAAGTGCTGCATTTCTTTTCCTAGGTCCAGGCTATTACTATTCAAAAGTTTCCAGATCCTTCACATATACCAAACAAGGAATTAATGGTCAGAACAGGGAACTGTTTTACTTGTTCATTTGAAACAGTTAAAAGTCTGACCTTCCCCTGGAGGACCAAAGAGAACTTTACCCTCTGAAACTATTATTTCTTCAGGTAACACAAGAAACATTGCCTACTCTAGGTCCAAACAGTTAAAACTAATAAGTGCTCATGTTGTCCCATTTCCCAGAGGTTTTGGTTCCAAGATACAAAGTGAGCATTTGACTTTCAAAACTTATACCCTGGAGATCTTGGTGGTCTTTAAGGTGTGACTAAACGCACAGCCTGCTCTACTGCAGACCAACACAGCAACCCACCTGAAACCCTTCTAAGGATTGCCCTGTATTACAGCCAGACTTTTCAGAGGGTAACCAAAGGGTTTCAGAGGGTAACCATGTTGGGGAAAGGAAGGCAGCATGGTATATAGCCCAGGGTTCCCAGCATGGTGCCTATGGGAGCCACAGTGCCCACGGAACCTATCCTGGAATCTGCCAAGTGTTTTTAGAAAAGGGTTTTTTGCCCAGCATGGCTTCTGATTGGCCATTAGAAATCTGATTGGCTGGGCAGATTTTTAAGAAGTTGCTTTGATAGCAGCTGCCACCACAGCACAGGGATCTTCACTGCACAACTGAAGATGAAACTGTATGTGCAAAAAAATATTTTAAAGCAATGTTAATTTTAAAAGGCATCCTGTTAAGCAGAGCTTCTGTCTGAAATGCTGGAAGAGT
Organism: Lepidodactylus listeri; assembly: GCA_029233225.1. Taxonomy (NCBI): domain Eukaryota; kingdom Metazoa; phylum Chordata; class Lepidosauria; order Squamata; family Gekkonidae; genus Lepidodactylus; species Lepidodactylus listeri. Next base: position 105,585,311 of record JARCFY010000001.1, on the reverse strand, counting down.
TTCTTATGTATGACATCACTACCTGAGATTTTGTGGTTGGCTCCACCTCTTGTGACAGCCATTTTTTGGCTGCCCCCTCCATCCAATGTCAGAATTCCAAAGGTACCTGCAGGCTCAAAAAGGTTGGGGACCCCTCGTATAGCCTGGTCTTGTCAAATCTTGAAAGTTAAGCAGGGTCGGTACTTGGAACAGAGACCACCAGGGAAGATTCTGCAGAAGGCGGCAATGGCAAACCACCTCTGCTTTTCAGAGTTGCCATAAGTTGCCCTTTTCAGGGTTGCCATAAGCCAGCTGTAGACTTGAAAACAATTCACAGGGGGGGGGGGAGCATGAGCCATGCTGATCTGCAACTGAACACTGAGATTTGAGTCCAGCAGCACCTTAGAGACCAACAAGATTTTCAGGGCATGAGCTTTCAAGAGTCAGCTGGTATCTGCAGCACATTTACTGCAGCATAAGCTTCATGAGCCAGAGCTGCTTCATCAGATGAAAAGTTTATGCCACAAAAAATCTGAGAATGTTAAGATGCCACAAGGTTCTTTGTTATTTTGGCTGTTGCACACTAACACAGTCCCCTCTCTGGAACAAATTATGCATGTATGAGATTACACAGGTAACTGTCATGTGTTCCTCGGTAATATCAGAAGTATACGATAAATTTAGTCAAGCACATGCAAGGAAACAAGGCATCACTAACTTCCTTCAGAAATAAATACTCGCTGTGGTTGCTAATATCCTGCCAGCTAACTGCCATTTCAGAGCAATACACTCCATCCAAAATAATAGATCGTTTCTGCTGAGGGTTTTGGTGGAGCCGTAACATTTACTGCATTTGTATTTTTATAATGCTGTGAGCTGCCCCAGAGCCTTGAGGCTGGAATGCAAGATATACGTTTTTAAATAATACTAATTAAACAAATGACTGTATGGAGCCAGCAATACACTCTGACCTAAATGGCTATGTATGTGTAATTTTCTTTGTCTAATACAGTTTGTCCCACATTTTTCCTCACTTGGCTGGGCCCCTCTTAGGAAGTGAGTTCGCATATTCTGTCTAGACTGCCTTTTGCCCCCTGGGATCTTCCATTTAAATGCTAAAGCCTGTATTATCTGGAGAAGGTGTAGTTGCCCAGCTCTGGTACCCAATGTCATTGATGATTTGCCTAGATCTAATTGGCCTTTTAAGTACTAGAGGCACAATCTGGTTACTGGAATGGGAGGTTTAGGGTTTACAAAAAGAAAGTAAATGGGGGAATGGTGATGCTAGTTTTTACCTGAAGCCTACAGGCTAGAGACTGGGGCTATACAGGCGATGAGGTGTCTAGAAGCCAATCACTAAGAAATATAAGTTTTAAGACCCATTTGGTAATTCCATATGAGCTGAGCAGAGAAGAAAAGAACCAGTTGAAGTAACCATTGTTTGCCTTTTTATGTGAGAGGTTTGCTTTTCTCTCTCTCTGATTATAAAATGTTATGAAATAGGTTTTGTTGAAATGGTTGCAGGCTACACAGAGGCTGCAATCACACACACTAAATAATCCACTTTTAATCCACTTTCAATGCACTTCCCAACTGGATTTTACACAGTAAAATCACTTCCAACTGGATTTTACACAGTAAAATCCAGTTGGAAGCTGCACTGAAAATGGATTGAAAGCGGATTATTTAGTGTGTGTGACCGCAGCCTCAGGCTTTGAGCCTAGACGGTTACTATATTTTGAAAAGCAAAAAAGAGGACATATACCCCAAAGAACTACTTCAAACAAGTGATCACAATGACAAATCTCATTTCAAATACCCCTACTATTTAAACTGTGATAATTGCTACTAACTAGGAATATTCCTAACCTTCCAACCCCAAAAGAGGGCATTTTCAGCAGTTTTTAAAGAAAAAAACAGCCCAAAAGAGGACAGACACACAAAAAAGAGGTGGTAACCCTAGTTATGGGCACAAGGAGGGCTTAAATTCTCAGGATAGAAACAGGAACCTCAAGCTTTTATCAGAATGACCAAGTAGATCCCAGACTTTAAAGCAGTCTTTCCCCCATGGCATGAGTTTTATTTTGGGTGTCCAAACCTTTCCTAGGATAATGGTAGTGGTGGCTAAGAAATGCTCCTTGTTGGCAGACTACACACTATAAAGACTTGGGCTGAGCATTTATTTCTGTGGAAGTACACCTTGGGTGTTTTGCCAACAGAAAAAATATAATCGCAACTGGTGTCTGTGCAGTTCAACTCCTGTCTCTGAAGCAGTTTCCCACTCAGTAATAACCACTGGTTGTACTGATTAATGCAACTCAGGTTAACTTGTAACTATGGTTTCCAAATCCACTCCAGTCTATGGTTTCAGTTTGTGGCATATAAGAGAATTTGTTTTTTGTCACGTGACATGGTAAGTAAAACCAGAAAGGAAAAAGGAGCGGGGACATACTCTGAAGATGGAGTGGGAGGATGCACTTATTCAAGAAACCAGCCAATTGCAAGCCATGGTTTGTTGGGAAACTATTTCCAGTGCAACCAGAACAAACAGATATATAAGAGAAAGAAGATAACTTGTTTTATCTCCTTAATAGTCATAACAACGCCCCCCATGTATTAAAGTGGTACCTGTCCCTTGCATCTGATGGCTATACCAGATATCACTGTGGAATTTCCTGAGCAGTAATGCAAAGCTTAGTTGTCAGTTTGTTTAATAATATAACCAACTCCTGCAAAGTTGGAAAGTAGTTTTACGTTGCTTATCTCAAAACATGGGAATTAGGAACCTGTATGCATCATCTTAACCGGGGGACTGGATTTTTTTTTCTTTTCCCATTTTTTAATTAATAATTTGGGACTTTTTAAATTCACCCATGTGCTTTGGTACATAGGCGTTGAATTTCTGAACAGGAGCATGGGAATTATTCCCTTGTTAAGAAAAATAAAACAAGATGTCCACCATCTTCAGCTTAGGCTTCTTGCTCAAGATCTATTGACCTGAGCCCAGAACAATGAGTTATCCACAGAAAAAAGTTCCTTAGATTTCACATAAGCGCTACATGCTGATTCAGCTGCAAAACCAGTGCTGTTGCCATCCATTATTGCTGCTTGTTCACTGGAGGTAACCCAAACCCATTTCTATGAAAGATTCCCTCATGTGGTACACCCATGTTTAACCAGAGCTAGTAAGAACACCATGTATCCACTTCACGCAAGATGCAAAACACAAGTTATAATCAAGCTTACCAAACAGCAATGATTTGTGGTTCCCATTGGCCCAAGTCCTCTGCAAGTGCCAGGTAACTCAGAGGATGATCTCAATAGCATGCCGGTCATTGGAACATCCAAGAGAAGTGCATGTGCTCCAGAGTTCTCCCTGGTCCATAACTCACTGCCAAATGATACATTACTCATCCTCTTCTCAGAATTGGGAGATAAGTCCTTTCAGTTTAATATGAGGGATTCATCATGTTTTCTCTTGAGCTAGGGGAGGGGTGACGAGTTCTCATGTTGTGGTGAAACAGAAGTAGTGTGAGTTGTTTCTGCTTGCTTGTGCAAAGCTCAGTAAGACATGAGAGACACATACACCCTTTTTTGAGATGGAGCTGATTTTATTACTGATTTTAATGTACTATCTTCGCTTACATTATTTTCTTCTGTAGGTGCTGCCACTGTTACAAAGATGTACCTGGGTGCACTGATGACAACAATCATCTACCTCAACATAAAAGGAGATGAGTTGTATGTGGTTCATCACAAGTCTAACCCTGACAGTTCCACATTCTAAACACCCATCTGAAATTCTATGGGGAGAACCTTAGGTAACACTTTGGAGGACTCTTTCAGAGCTAAAAAATAGTAGGCAAGGGAAGAGTAATGCACCCAACTTCGCCCTGCCATTTTTCTGCTCTAAACTGCCTTCCCCAAAGCAGCTTTCACTGATCGAAAAGAGCAAGTTGGTACAAGTGTCTGCATTTGATGCACTCTGAGCTCAATTGGTCCTAATCCCAAATACTACAGTATCAGTACACACATCATAGAATATTATGATAGTATTTTTAGGATAGGAAATAAATACAGATTTTTGTTGTTGTTTGCCAGCTAAGTTGCTGACACTATTATCTATAAAGAACTCATAGCAGATATGTTAATAATTTTAAAATAAACAGAACTGTACTTCAGTTCCAAATACAAAGCCTCTCAGATGTCTAGTGCACGAACCTCTCAGATGTCTAGTACACATGAATAGGCCAATTAAGAGGGTGAAGGCCTAACCATTTAAACCCTATCCGTTTCAAAGGGAAGGATTTGTGCATAAGGTTCACGCTCCTTCTTGAAGATCAATGGGACTTAACTTTGAGTGCTTAACATTGATCATAACCAAACTTTTCAAAATTTATTATCAAAGAAAGCATTCTCTCACAGATCTCTCTCACAGAAGGAAAACTAGAGACAAGAGAAATGGGGCTATCATAATTTCCCCACATTTGGAAAAAAATTCTCCATGAGACATTTGTGTATGTGGATTCTGTCAGAATATTTTTTATTGTGACTTCTTAAACGTCTTTTTTGACACAGTCACATAAAGCAATCAAACAACAGAGCACACACCTGCTTAGCTAAAGGAGGAAGATCTTTATATTTGTTTACATTTGATTAAAATTTGAGTAGGTATAACCAACAGCCTGTATTTATACACAAGATATAGAAATTCTGAGTCAAGATACAGCAAATCTGGAGTGCAATTCCTTTACTAATTTTCAATAGAAGCATAAATGTTATAGGATTTCTATCACAGTTTCTATTGTAGCCTCTGCAGCCTGGGCTGCACTAATCCTGTGTTCAGCACTCTGTAGTGTGACCTCCACAACAGTCCCATGCTCAGATGCCAAAACACTCTGATCTATAAATAATTCACCTCTCTCATCTAGCTGCAGATTATATTCCATAAAACTCAATGACATATGCTACAGTTTCTCTCTTTTATGCACACTCAACATATATATCCAGAAAGACATTTTAAAATAGGAGACAAATTATTTTAAGGTTACACCACTTGCAAATTTGCTGTTAAACATCCCAGTAATCTGTTCTGGCTTTACTGGTGATTGTTTTTAAAAAGGAAGGTGATTTTTTTAATTGATCTTTTCATCTAGAGAGTTTTATCACTACTTTTTTTGTATGCTCAGTTTTCATAATAAAGCTTAAGGAGGACCAGGTTAAGACCTAGTGATAGTTGAAACCTTAATTCATACCTCAAGAAAACAGTGTATTAGTATATTGCAACAAACAATATTGCAACAAACAACAGTATTGGGACACCTTAAAAACTAACAGATGTCTTGTCCCATAAGTTTTCACGAGCCAAAGCTCACTAAATCAGAAGTGGCTTGTGAACATTCATGTCACAGTACAACTATTAGTCTTCAAGGTGGCACAAGATATTTTTTATCTTATTGAATTAGATGAGGAGTGGCCTGAATGGAACTGAAAGCCAACTGAGCATGAGGTAGATCTTCGCAGAGGAATAAGGAACCCAAACATGCAACTGATAAACCATTGGCTGAAATGAGCCACAAATCTACAGCCAATGGCAACACTGGCACAGGAGCTTTTCTTTATACCTGGAAGGGTCACAGATGCTTGGGAAACCATCGGTAAATGATCCAAAATAGTCAACAAGGGTAAATAAACCAGCTAAGATTTCCTGTCTTCTTGTATAAAGATGTTATACTGGATAACCAGACTTATATAACAAGACTTCTGAATCTTGCTTTTGTGAACAAGCATGAGTCTTTGGGCAATTCAGGGAGTTCAAAAATTTTTTTCAAGCATGAGGTTGCCAAATACCAAAATATTTACCCAAAAATTCACCATTGAATGCTGCAAAAAGTCTCTCTTAGTGAGCTCAAGGCTTCCTCCAAAGTGAACAGCACGTTCCCTGAGGAAGACCTGGAAACAGGAGGATATTTGGAGGAGGAGGAAGAATGAATACTTACTGGACTTAAAGGAGTCCTCCTTCAAAAAAGCTTTTGTACTATTTAGGAGGACTGATACTTATATAGGGGTTGTGCACTAGCTTTAGTTATATAATTGGATGATACTTAGTATTTTGGGATTTATAACTCAGTTTGTGATAATATGATAGTGAATTATTTATTTAAAAAATAAAATTATATACATATAATATTTAAAAATTAAAAAAATATTTTGAGATACTTTGTAAATCGTCTACAGCACAGTATTTTCTGATTTTTGATTATTATAGTACAGCAGATAATTAGAATTTTATTGCTGATGCCACAGAAAGCATAAACAAAGATTCCCCTCCCAAAAAAACTAACAGACACACAAGCCCATTGACACACAGTCACAAGGAGAACTGAGGCTGCTGCCTTAAGAGTCACAGGAAGTACAACTCAACCAATACACAAGGTCCCTAACCTCGAGGCAGGACATGGAGTTCTCCCAGAATTACAACTGATCTCCAGACTACACAGATCAGTTCTCCTGGAGGAAATGGCTCCTTTCAAGGATGGACTCTATGGAACTGCATTTGTGCTGAACTCTCTCCCCAAACCGCCCTCCCCAAGCACCACCTCCAAATCTCCAGGCATTTGCCAAGCCAGAGTAGGCAATCCTACCAGCACACTAAGACTAAAAAGTCCTGCACGGACCCCACTCAAATTCACAGGAGCTACCCTGGGGCATGCAAAAAAAAATCTGCATTATCCTTCAGGGGAAATAATTAATCTAGGGAAAATGTGGATCAGTACCTAAGCACACTATTACCATAGCTATTTTTTGACCTCTTAAAATGCAATGATGAATTTTATGCTTGAGATGAAATGACACATCCACATAAGAATCTTTTACCATTTTTTTTAAAGTTAGTCTCATGTGATGATTTAAATCAATCCTGGAATGCAGCACTTCCGAAACTGGATTTTCAGGTAATCTAATAAAATGACACAAACAACTCTACAGCAGCAGCACTCTGACTTAATTAAATCAAAATAAATTTTGTTTGTCTGCCCCAAAGAAATTACCTAGAGTGACAAACTGCCATGCCAGATGATGTACTTTAGAATGCAGCTGATCTACACCTGTAATATCAGTCATAAAATGGAGGAAATGGCTTTGGAACCACCAGACACTTGTTTGCCTAAACTACAGCAGAAATAAAAAGATTCTGCCTTGTCTCAGGTGTACTGGATTTTAATACCACTTTAATACCAAAAGCTAGAGGCCACTTCCTGATACACAGATAACTGCAGAGTTACTCACACAGGTTCCTTTGATTTTGATACCACTTGGATCACTCAGATTGTCAGGATTTGCCATGTGTGCTTCAATCCCTCAAAAACAGCAAAACTCAACTTGAATTAAATATGCTAAATGCCATGCCAAGCTCATTTGGAAATAACTGGGGGGGGGGGGGGGGGAGAGAACCATGGGCTGCAATCCCTCAAACACTTTCCAGGGAGTGAATGCCACTAAATAAAACTGGACTTACTTCCAAATAGACCTGTTTAGGGTCACATTTTTGCCTTACAATAGCTCAAAGTACTCAGCAGTGCTTCACACTATTGTGTGAACTGCAGCAAATCAAAGTGTGTATATATATATATATATATATATATATATATATATATATATATATATATATATATCACTTAAGAATTACCATCCTAATTTTCAGTGCTCATAACAAAACCTTGGAAAGATTCGTTATGAACAAAACCAAGATTCGTTATGAACAATTACAGATGAGGAAACCTATACATTCAGTGCCAGACAGAATAAAAGACGGTGCATCTTTAATAAGTAACACAAGTTCTCTCTCTCTCTCTCTCTCTTTCTCTCTCTCTCCAGCTACCAAAATGCTTCACTCCCATTAAATGAAACTCATTTTTCTTAGGAGTCTAGTATTTAAGAACTGTGGACCAGTTTTGCTGTTACCTAGCAAAGCCATCTAATGCTCAGAAAAGGTACCCTTCTACAAGCTCTATCTTGTATAAAATAGCTACTTCGCTTTTTCCAGTGCAAAGGAGAGTCATGCAGGTTATAAATGGCACATAGCCAACCTCACAGCAGCTTGTACACACTGTAGCACTGCACCAGCACAGATGCACAGACACACAGGCAAACATACACAGCAATAATGTACACTTGGCAGGCGAAATCAAACATTTTTTTATCCAGAAAAGTAGTAGTAACTTACCATTAATCAGTAGCACAAACATGTTCTCTAGTCTGGTTTCACAAAGCACTCAGATCCAAGAACAAAAAATGAGGAAGCGTGAGTCTTTCATTCCGCTTCTGGCTCAGAAAGTGGGTGTAACTTGTGAAGTTTCATGCTAAGTAGAGATGGGTCATTTGGGTGTGTTTGAAAGGTTCTCTCTCACCCACCTCCTCCCCTTTCTCCTCTCACTAGTTTGCATTTTCACACAGAGAAGAAAGCAGCCAGTTAGGATCTTTCTCAGCCTTTTAAGTTTCCCCAGTTATAAGTAACCGAGAAAACCCCATCAAGGTCTCTTGAATTAAGAAACTGAAGCATATGTGAATTTTGCTAGTAACTAATGGCATGGCTGATTGCCAGAGACAAACCAAGTATCTGAAATGGCAGCTTGGCTAATTTGAAATGTTGTGTTCCAAACAGGGTTGCCAACTCCAAGTTGGAAAATTCCTGGAGATTTGGAGTGGGGCCTGGAGATGGAGGAGTCAGCAAAGTATAATGCTACTACAGAGTCTACCCACCAAAGCATCTGGTGTCCCCCCCCCCCCCAGGGGAATCGATCTCTGTAGTCTGGAGATCAGTAGTGACCAGGGCTCTTTTTGTAGAAAAAGCCCAGAAGAAGAAGAAGAGAAGAGAAGAGATTGGATTTATATCCCGCCCTTCACTCACTTAGAGTCTCAGAGTGGCTTACAAACTCCTTTCCCTTCCCCTCCCCACAACAGACACCCTGTGCAGTAGGTGGGGCTGAGAGAGCTCTCAGACAACTGTCCTTGAGAGAACAGCTGGTACAGAGCTATGGCTTGCCCAAGGTCATCCAGCCAGGTGCAAGTGGAGGAGTGGGGAATCAAACCCAGTTCTCTCAGATTAGAGTCTGCGCACTTAACCACTACACCAAACTGGCTCTCAGCAGGAACTCATTAGCATATTTGGCCACACCCCTGACAGTGCAACTCATTAGCATATTAGGCCACACCCCATGTTACCAGAAGTGTGGTCATCCAGCCACACCCACCTTTTGCTTCTTATTCTGTTTACCTTGCTTGTTGTCAAAACAGTTTTGATAAAACCAATAAAAACATTATTTTCTGTCCCATCTATACAAAATCTTGCCTGAACCAATATCTTATGTCCAACAATTATTCCCACACTGGATTGGAATCAATTCCTAAAGGTTGAATTCCCATGGAAATCAGCTTGCTTTCCTGCAGAACTAGTATGCTGAATATGAATTTCTACAGGTGGGGTCTGGAGATCTCCTGGAATTACAACTGAGCTCCAAACTACAGAGATCAGGTCAATGGCTGTTGGGAAGCAGAGTCCATGGCATTATGCTTTGCTTAGGTCCCTCCTTCCCCCAAACCCTCCTCAGGCTCCACTCACAAATCTCCAGGGATTTCCTCAGCCTGGAGTTGGCAACCCTAGTTCACTGGTAGAACAACCCTAGGTTTGTGGATGCACTGGACGGGAGTAGTTTGTGGACTATTTTATTCAAGGTACAAAATTTTATTCAAGGTTCTTCAGATGGAACCACACTTCTTCAGATGGGAGAAGTGTGCATGCACACAAAAGCTTATACCTTGGATGAAAATTTGGACTCCAATTTTGTTCTGCTGCTTCAGACCAACACGGCTACCCACCTGAATTATTACACTATAATATTTTTACAAGCAATTATGTACCAGTGGAGTGGTTACCATGCAGAGTCTGTCCCACAGGTAAAATGATCCTGTGAACAGTTGGGCATTACCACATCGAAGTATCACTACTGTCACAAGATCACCAGTCATTGGAAGTCAACTCCTCAGAAGCAGAAATCTCTGTTATTAGGAGGTTTAAGAACATCAACTTTGCTGGCCCATTAAAGGCAGATGTCAGCCCAGTGGCAGGAGAAGAGGGACAATCATTTTATTCAGAAACTCGGCCCACTTTTTAAATTTCACAAAACAGGCAATCTCCAAAGTGCTGCTGACCATGCTCATTTTTAGTTACAACTCTGTTTCTCTACAGATGTCCTCCAAAGTCCCCCATGCAACAGTCAAGTGTTCTGCCAACACACACAACAATGAAGTTACTTTTTCAGATGTTTTCTGTTGCATGGCAGTTAGCACCAAACCACTTTAATACAGACTTTAGACACACATATATTTGCAACCCATTCCTAACAAACAGAACAATGAACTAGTTACACTCAGGGTTCAAAGTTACTTTTCTTAAACAGAAGATGCCATGAGAAAACTAAAGAGATTCTCAAAAATTAAAGATATAGTCAAAACAAGCATTTCCTGGGCTCTCTGCTTTTTTACATCCCTCCCCTTTTCCAACCATTTTTTTTACAAAAACACAAAGAACAAAAGAGAGGGAGGGAGGGAGGGAGGAAGGAAGGAAGGAAGGAAGGAAGGAAGGAAAAGAGAGAGAGGAAGGGGGGTGGGAGGAAGGGAAAAAGAGAGAGGAAGGGGGTGGGAGGAAGGGAAAAAGAGAGAGAGAAAGGAAGGAAGAGAGAGAGAGAGAAAAGAAAAGGGACGGAGGGAGAGGGGGAAAGGAAGGAAGGGGGAGAGAGAGAGAGAGAGAGAGAGAGAAAGAAAGGAAGGAAGGAAGGAAGGAAGGAAGGAAGGAAGGAAGGAGGGAAGGAAGGAAGGAAGGAGGGAGGGAGGGAGGGTGGGTGGAGAGAGAGAGAGAGAGAGAGAAGGAAAAGAGATGGGGGGAGGCACTTACCGGAGCAGGGAGAGTGTAGGCACAGCGACGCGACGTCGGCAAGCCAAATGCAGAGAGCCCAGGCCTTTCAGTGCAAAGAGCCCAGGCCCGATGCTCAATCTCTGGGCGGGGCTTTTTCCTGCCAGCTCTCTGCACTTAAAGGGGAAGCTCCCTTTGAGTGCAAAGAGCCCAGACCCAGCGGGGAGGGGCGGGCTCGGACGCCAGCCGGAACGCCTTTTCGGTGCGTTCCGGCCGAAAAAAAGTCCTGGTTGTGATTTCAGGAGAACTCCAGGCTCTGCCTGCCTGAAGGCTGGCAACCACAGTTCTTAAGGCAATAGACTGAGGCCAAGAAATCATGAGGGGAAATCTAACAAGGAAAAACAGTGGTCCATTCTCTACAACAGACCTGGATTTAGAATCGTGATAATAACAGCACTAATCAAGGTACTGTGCATATTAATGCCAATGAATTAAGTTAAAACTTTTTTAAATTCTCTCAGAATTATTTAACCTTACTGTAAAGAGAACATATATTATTAAGACTCACCTCTTGTTGCAATTCAACTTTTATATATGGAGCAAGCCAGTCCCTTTTCTCAAAGAAGTACAAAACCTTCCATTTCATAGCTGGCACTATGCTCTACCATAATACAAGCAACTGAGCGTTAAGTAGAAAATGTTCCAGCTTAATTCATGGGCATTAATATGCACAATACTAGTACAATAACAACCTTGATTAGTGTTGTTATTGTTATCACTCTGTGTCAATGAAATTTGTAAATTTATCTAATATAAAGTGTAGTAGCCTAAGTATCACAGTAACCATCATGGTAGGAGCATCTGTGCCCTCAAGCCTTTTACTACTGGTATCCTTAGTTATTGAAGCAACATCACCAACTTCCTGAGGAAATTCAAATTCTCGCAGGAAATACCCTCCTAGCAACCAATGCTGTACAACATTTATACACCAACATCCTCCATGAAGACATGCTACAAGCTATGAGAATATTATCCCAAATAATACCATAGTCCAACTGGCCACCAAGCTTTGTCACTTTGTACTCATCTTCAAATAGTTCAAATTTGGAGATAGCTTGTATCTTCAGGACAAAAGCGCTATAATGGATACCTGCTTGGCTCCATGTTATGCCAGCATATTCAGGGCTGTATTACAGCAAAACATACTCCGTTCCTGTCCCCAAAGATGAGATATTTTGATAATAACATCTGGACCAGGGATGGGCACGAACTGGGAAAATGGTGATTCATTGGGGTTTGGGGTTCGTTTGATTAAATGAACCATGAACTTATACAAACTTTTCATGGTTCATTCAGTTCATGAGTTCGAGAGGTGGTAGAATGGCCCCACCCAGAAGTGAGTTCTGAAGGCATTTAAATGCCATGGAAGCCCGTTACCGGCCCACAGCCCCACTTGAGTGAGCTCTGAAGACATTTAAATATAAAGTCCTTCTGAGCTCACTCAATCGAGCCCGACTCAATTGAGCTCCTAGAGTGAACTCCAAAGCGCTATAAAGGCCTTCAGAGCTCACTCTTGGAGCACACTCCAGCCAGCCCAACCTGGAGATGGGCTCCAAAGGCCACGTGCTGGGGCCACGTGCTGGTAGTGGACTCTAACAGCACTTAAATGCCTTCAGAGCTCACTTCCAGGTGGCCTGCCAGACCTGGAAGTAAGCTCTGAGGACATTTAAATGCTTTTGGAGCCCAAGAATGTGTCTTCCACGAACCTCCATTCATGGGCGAATCGTGGGACACACATTCTCCTCAACCCCTGGTTCATGCTCGAATCAGGGTTCGTTTGAGGGTTCGTGCCCATCCCTGATCTGGACCCATATAAAATTTCTTCTTGAGAAATTACATCATACCTTCAACAACTTCTATCAATCTAAGCCTGGATTAGTTCATGCAGTGTGTTCACTTTCTTGACACCACAGTGCAATGTATGTGATGGACATATATGTACCACAATATAAACACAACAAATCCATGCACTGCTACCCATATCTACATGCTTTGAGCTTCCACAGCATACCACACAACATCAATTACAGCCAAGCCCTTTGTCACAACAGAGCTCACTGCAAGCAAAAAGTCTTGCTCCTTATGAAGCAAAGAAAGCAGCAGCAGCAAACACTTGTGCATACTCTTTTCTTGCTTCTACATGATCTATAAATCAGTCCTAGATCTGTGGGTTTGAAAGAATTTGAATCTAGGCTTCACGTACACATAATTTATACACATTGTATTTATACGGTTTCCTCTGCAATACACATCAGTCAAATCATGATAAATTTGACCACACACATATCCCATCTCCTATTAAGGGAGAAACTTGATTTACAGGCTGTACTTGTTTTAACAAATCATCCCAAAGTATTGTGAAGTTTGTTGTGTAACTGTGATGCACAAGAATGATATAGTGAACACCAGAACAGTGATGTATAGGAGTAACTTGCAGTTACTTCCAAATGCCTTTCTTTACTTTGGAGATTCAGTCTGAAATGCTGGAAAGGCATTATGGCAACTCTTTAAAATCTTAGCACTAAGCACATTCATAAACTTCTTTTGCAATAAAAAACAATTAAGTGGAATGTTAAAATGAGACAAATTATTTGGGGATTTAACAATTGCTATTTGCATTTGCCTCCATAATTAAAAGCCCTCTAAGAAGGAATGCTATTACTTCTGTGTTCTATATAATGCAAAGCCTATTTCCATTACTAAATAAATACTTTATAATAACTATTTGGAAGAATGCAGAACTTTGTTATGTCTGTAAAATTCTCATTGCATGTCTTCCTTTTCCAACTTTAAATTGCAAACAACATTGATCATTCAGAGCAAGTAGGCATGAACTGTTAACAATCTGACACATCAACATATCCACAAAGTTCTGTAAGCCAAGCCTGCAAGCAAATGGTTGGATCAATTATTTAAAACTACCCATACCATGGTGAATGCAAAATGAACGGATATTATCTGTTATTACAAGCAACCAATGCTTTTTTGTAGAAAAAGCCCAGCAGGAATTTATTAGCATAACAGGCTACACCCAGTGGTGAAACTCATTAGCATATTAGGCCACACCCCTGACAGTGCAGCTTCCTCCCAGGATCGGCTTCCCCAGGTGCCCCGCAATTTGTGGGGCACCTGGGGAACCTGAGGGAAGGAACCTGGGGAACCTGAGGGAAGGAAGATCAACTTCCCCAGATGCCCCACAGCTGTCTTACTGGGCTGTATGCCCTCTCTGACATACCCTCTGTATGCCCTCTCTGACATACCCTCTGAGAGAGTAAGAGAATTGGATTCTCTTCTGGAAATGCTATGGATTGAATTAATGGACCCAAAAGGAAGCTTAACACTGGGAGTTTGTTATCGCCAGCCAGATCAAAAAATAGAGGAGAATTATAAAATGATGAATGAATTAAAGAAAGCAGCTAGACAAAATAACTGTGTTGTAATAGGTGATTTTAACTACCCACACATTGACTGGGTCAATATGTGTTCAAGTCGAGAAAAAGAGATTGAGTTTCTAGACACTCAATGACTGTGACCACAAAATGAATTTGGTCCTAAGTAACACCCAACACCTGGTGAGAGATGTAAAAGTGATTGCACCACTTGGGAACAGTGACCATAATGTTATTGAGTTCAACATTTGTATAAATAGAGAGTTGCCCAAAAAGACTGACACAACCACTTTTAACTTTAAACGGGATAACTTCTCAGATATGAGGGAACATGTGAGGAGGAAACTGAAAGAAAAAGTAGAAAGGGTCAAAACCATTGGGGAAGCTTGGAAACTATTTAAAATTACAATTCTAGAAGCTCAGAAAAAACATATACTACAGGTTAGGAAAGGCACAAATAGGTAAAGAAAAAGGCCAGTGTGGTTAACAAACAAAGTAACGGAAGCAGTAAAAGGTAATAAGGATTCCTTTAAGTGGTGTAAAGCTAGTCTCAGTGGGGTTGATAAAAGGGAACACAGGCTGTGGCAAATAAAATGCAAGTCTGAGATCAGGCAGGCAAAAAGGGAATATGAGGAGCATATTGCAAAAAACATAAAGAGCAACAATAAAACTTTCTTCTAATACATTAGAAGCAGGAAACCAAGGGGACACAGTGGGGCCCTTGGATGACCAAGGGGTGAAAGGAGTACTGAAAGATGATAGGGAAATGGTTGAGAAGCTGAATGCATTTTTTTGCCTCTGTCTTCACTGTGAAAGATGAGAAGTGCTTGCCCACTCCAGAACTGCTGATTTCGGGAGGGGTGCTGAAAGACCTGAGTCAGATTGAGGTGATGAGAAAGGAGGTCCTACAACTGATAGACAACTTAAAAACAAATAAACCACCAGGCCCGGATGGCATACATCTGAGAGTTCTGAAAGAACTCAAATGTCATCTTGAAGAAGTCAGTACTACATAGAGGTCTCCCCTCAAAGTCAGCTCAGAGACTCCTGTTGATACAGAATACCGCAGCTCAGTTATTATCAAGAGCTAGACAGAGCATGCATATTAGGGGTGTGCATTTGGTATAAACTGGACTGAATAAATACCCCCCAAAAATTCCTTATTGGTATTTTTCGGGTATTTATTCAGCCAAATGCAGATCAGACAATTTGATTTGGCTAACTATTGCTGGCCTGAATAAAAGCCAATATTATTTGGCTTTATTTGGGATAGCTGCATCACTGAGTCACACTACCGCCACTAGAAAAAAATGCCTTATCCAAGCTGCTGAGTTGCACTGCCAGGAGAAGGCATTCCCTTTACATGCAGAGTTGCGCTGTGGCAGCAGCACACCTCCATGAGTGAAGGGAGAAGGAATTTAATTTCCCTTCAGTGATGAAGGCATGCTCCTGGGGTGGCACAACTCCGCAAGTCAAGGGAAGGCATTTTTAAATGGTGTAAGTGCGTGATTAGTTTGGTGTAGTGGATGGACTCTAATCTGGGAGAACCAGGTTTGATTCCCCACTCCTCCACTTACAGCTGCTGGATGACCTTGGGCAAGCCATAGTTCTGCCAGAGCTGTTCTCTCAAGGACAGTTCTGGAAAGAGCTCTCTCAGCCCCGCCTACTTCACAGGGTGTCTGTTGTGGGGAGGGGAAGGGAAAGGAGTTTGTAAACCACTTTGAAACTTGAAGTGAAGGGTGGGGTATAAATCCAATCTCTTCTTCTTCTCTTCTATTTGTAGAGTTTCACTGCCTTGGTGGTACACCTCCACCAGAGAAGGGAGAAGGCCAAGGGTGGGAGAAGTTGAGAAAGTGGGGGGGGGGGGGGGAATGCTGCAACTCCTGACCTTACAATAGGAGGATGCACCTAAAATAATTAAAAAAGAAGAAGTAGTAGTTGTCTGGGGAATGAATGCAAACCTACAAATGCAGCAAAATATCCTGAATGTATTTTATGCTGATACAGACATTAATCCTGTTTAGCAAGTACAGTAGCCCAGTTTTTGGCTGGGGACAGAAAATCGCTTTTTCTGTAGTTTGCATTTCAACATTGTCTACAGCTATCCTTCCCCTTCAGTAAGAATCAGCTGTAAGCCAAGCAGACAAGTCTACAAGTACAGTTGAACAAAGAGAGGTGATTCATACAGAAGACACATTACAGTCTGAGCATGTTCTAAAATCATGAGTGACACATTCCAGGCGGGGAAGATTCATAGAGTTTGACTGACAACACCCTTACCAATAGCCCTTCAAGGCAAAACAGTGGCTTGTTGGCTCATGCCCACTGTATGTTCAGAACAGGCCTTTCCAGACTCAATATCAAGATATTGACTTAAGACGGTAAGACAGAAGCCTCCATATGGATTTTATAATAATGGAACAGGTTAGATTTAAATGTTTTATTTTTCGCATCATACTAATCCTAGTCAAGACAGCTTGACTAGGCTGTACCTCACTGCATGACAACATATACACACAGTAGTTTAAAACACTCAAATACAGTGGTGGGACTAAGGTAAGCCTTGAACACATTGCTAAAATGACAGTCTAATTTTTAAAAATATGTATTCAGCAAGTTCCTTCTAGTCTCAGATTTTGAGTGGCAACTTATTTTGCGGTGGGCCACTTTCAATGAAATGGATGAAGCAATTCCCCCATCCTAGTGATCCCCTGGTACATGCAACCACATCATGTTATCTCTCCTCCTCTTCCCAATCCTTAAGAGATCATATACCATTTGCCTGACTCCAGTTATCTGAAAAGAAAGGCTGTAAATTAGTAGACAAAGGGAGACTGTGATGCATGGAAACTGGGGCGAGATGACAGACAGTTATACCAAGTGGCCAATTTTGCTCTGGAAGCCATGTACATGGAAGAGCCATGGCCCATACATCCCCCATCTTACAACTTCTCTCCTAACTCAAAAATGTTCATGATGCTCCCCCCCCCCCCCCCCCCGGTGGCTGCCTTTGCATTCTTCATGCTGCACAGGCAACACAACTGCCTTTGTTCCCATTTTCAAGTTCTGCCTCAGTTCTATTCTTATTTCATGCTGTTCTCCATGCTTAGAAGATTTTTCTCCTCAACTGCTTGTAAAGCCATATCTGTTTTGTTAGCCTCTCTTGGCCAATTCCATCAGATCTGCTTCACGTGCACTTAGTCCTTTGTTCAAAACAGCACTATGAGCCAGCTTTTCAGAAAAGCTCATAATTTAGAAATCTTTGCTTTGTCCTCAGTATGGATGATTAAAAAAAGAGATCGCCTGCTGTGTGTTCCTAATAATCATTTACCACAAGCAGAAGAAATAATGTGATAGCTTTTATTGCAGTAGAAAAGATCAAGAATCCAGTGGCACCTTAAAGACTAACAAGATCTGTGGCAGGGTATGAGCTTTCCTGAGTCACTGCTCATTTCTTCAGCTTTTACTGGGCACCTTCTTCTGTAGTGTGCAAAATGAATTCCAGCTAGAGAGCCAGGTCTAAGAGGAGGATGCTGTTACTTGACTGATTCCAGCAGCCTGTTGTTTTTTGCTCCTCACCCTAAAAAAAAACCCCACAACATTTTAACCTGCTCTGGTACCTCATCAACATCCTTCAGGGGGAAGAAAACCTTCAAAATTAATGCAAATACTTCTTACAATTATTTGATAAATTCTTATAAATACCATTTCCAACAGAGCTCCTTACCCTAATTATGTCACAAGGCTAGATTGCAGGGTATCCTCTTTCCCAGAGTCAACATGCTCTTCTAAATACAATCAAGCATCCAAGGCTTTGAACCTGCTCTTAATCAGCCTGATGCTGACCATGGCAAATAACTTACTATCTGCTCCATGACACACAGAATAAGGGAGGGACTATGGAGTCATGGCAGATGCATGTTTAAACAGAACACTCGGAAGAGACACGACTGAACCCTAATAAATGTCAGTAGGCTGTCACACCCTGAAGCACCTGCTAATTAACTTCTGCATCATGACTTAACCCATTGTTTAAATCATACTACTTGGAGCAAAAGCAAGCCTGGGAATATTTTACAGAGCATTTGAAATTCACACTATCTTCTTCCTTGATTGTGCAAGGAAGTGAGGAATTGTCTTTAAAAAACAATCTAACCGAAATGTAGAATAAAAGACACACGAGTCAGAACTCTCAAGGACACCCACTCCTTGATAAGAGAAAGAAAATATTCATCAGTGTTATTGCTAGTGAACCATAAAAGGCCCACCTGCCTTTGAAATGAATTCAACGGTTTAAGCCACTCTCTGTGTAATCTTCCAAACTGCTACACAACCAAGGTCTTAGGGAGGTACAGAATGGGCAAGTGAGGCCTTTGCCTCAACTATAAGGACTGCTGTCCAGATGATACCTCTAGTGCCAGAAACCAAGTCATGCAGCAAGGGTGTCTTTCCCATCCAGTCGGAGGTCAGGATGACAGTCAACTCTGCTCCTTTTGATATGTAGAGTCTGCTGTTTATGAAGTAACAGCGTAAGCTTCAGTACCACCATTTAATATTTATAAATTTTAATATTTATAATATGATATATTAGCATAACATACTCTTTATGGATGCAATAAAGCCTTTGGACAAGAGTAGGGTGTCCATCGGTTAACCACCAGAAGTATATATTTGCTATTCAAATTTCCAGTATAATTAGTAAATGATATCTAAGGATAATATGCCCTGTTTACAAGGAAGAGTCTAAAAAAAATAACACCCTATCTGTAACCACCATTGTCAGCATTTATCTTATCATTGCAAACTATTTTTATGGCCACCAACACTCTTACTACCTAATTAATCCCACAACAGCTGGCAGAATAAGGGAAACTGGGGATCCAATGGCAGCTAAGTAATTTCCTAATTGCTGCATGGAGTGAGAATGGGGGCATCTCACAGATCTGTCACAACAAAGCATGGTTTGTCTTTAAGGGAAGGCTGTAGAATGCTTGAACTCACACCCTCCCTCCCATTTCATAGTAACCCGTTTGACTCACAAACTACTGTTTGTTCTCTGACTTCCAAGCCTAGGTTTTAAATCACAGATTGGAACAAAAAAAAAAGTGATTTGAACAAAACAACAAACTATAATTTGTCACAAAAGCAGAGACATTTAATTTCCTTGTCACATGTGAAGGAAGGGGGAACTAAAAGACATATCTAAGGATTCCCCAGGCTTGATTCTGCAGTAACAAACCCTGACCAGCTTGGGCTACTCAGACTGCTACATAAATGCATTTATAAATACTATTATTATACATATAAGTAGGTTAGTCATTAACTTCAGAATCTTTATTACTGTACCAATCTTATGGAGAGAAGGTAAAGAGGCGTGCAGCTAAGTAAATAAACAATGCAGTTATGGATTAACTAATCACTGTATAATTGTCTACACTTATAAGATTTTTCATTAAATGGCAGTGATTTTTGCTAGCTAGTAATCCTGTCGACTCAGGTACAGCTTGATGCCCTCCCTTTTGACTTTTGCAGTTTAACCAGAATAAAAACTGCTGTAACCCACTATTTACTACAAATAATGAAAATGAACACTTAAGAAACGCTGTTAAAAGCTGTGGGCAAGAATCATGTCAATCAAATAATTTTTTTTACATTTTATTGATGAACTATTTAAGGTGCTAAAAAGGAAGAATTGTAAAGCAGAGAGTTACTTATACTATTCTAAGGGAAATCAGAACTAGTCCAATCCCAGTTTTTACACAAGTCATTTAAAATGTCCCATCCCCTGTAAGGTAAAGAAAAGGAGTTGTAGTCTAAATAACATAGGTAGAAGGACAATTTAGTGATCTGATAATGAGCAGCTTTAACTAGACCAGAAGTGGCCAAACTTGCTTAACATAAGAGCCACATAGAATAAACATCAGACGTTTGAGAGCTGCAAGACAGGAACAAATATTACACATACATTTTTATTGGAAAATATGCAAATTTTCTTTTTCATTAATATTAAATGAGACTGCCAAAAATTTGTCCAATGATATTTGTTTGCTAATGATATTTATTTGTCTAAGAGAGAGAGAGGTAGAAATAATGAAAAGGAGGGAAAGATAAAGAAAGCAAATAGATGGGGGGATGCAGGCAGAGGTGGAAAGAAAGCAACTTTAAATGTGTCCTCCAAGGCCCCCCACACCGGCTGGCTTTGCAAAGGGATTTGAAGAGACAAATGCCTTCTCCAAGATGGCTGGTGGGGGTGGGGCTTTGAGAACACATTTAAAATTAAAGTTGCTTTCTTTCTCTGCCCTCCCCCACGTAAAGCCTACCCAGGGAGGGGAACACTGCCTGGGAAAGGGAAGACTGACCAAGGAGGCATGCCTCCCATTTGTTTCCCCAGTCAAGAGCCGCACAATATGTGTGAAAGAGCCGCATGCAGCTCCCAAGCCACAGTTTGGTCTCCCCTGAACTAGATCAACTTTCCATTGATCCAACTTTGGGATCATTGTTTTCCCTATCTGAAGTGTTCTATTTGCTGCGAACTACAAGATAGCCAAAGCTGAGGCCAGATTGGAAGTCATACATACATACAACCTTTATTGGCACAGCATAAATAGATCGAACAAAGAGAACATTAAGCAGTAGGTACAAAACAAAACAAAGCGAACAACATCCATCAATATTCTCAGTGTTCCAGAGTGTAAAACAATCCTAGCATAAATTGCAGGATTTACAGAGTATTACTCTTGACTTCCATACATAGGCCAGAAATTCAGCAACAGATAACGTTTTTGCTGGATTCTTATCTGCTAAAAAAAAAAAGTTAAATCCCCATCCAGAAAATCTCTCTGTGGAGGGAAAAGAGGACGAATCAAAGTATTACGCATAGCGGAATATTTAGGGCATCGGAAAAGGATATGGGCAATAGAATCAGGTTCCCCAAGATTACAATTGCAAAGTCTATCCTTGTACGGAACACCCCTATATCTGCCTAAGACAACTTCTGAGGGGAAATGGTTAAACCTCGCAAGCATGAAAACCCTCCTAAAAACTGGGATTGTCAAGTTGGCAATATATGGTACCATAGAGGTATGTAAAGGGAAGGGTAATGAGTAGGGGGAACAGACTCCAAAACTACTAGCATTAATTATCTGCGCCTCTATATCCCAAATTCTCCTCCTAACTGCCTGCAAAATTGCCACCTCACCACAGTTATAGAGGGATTCCAGGTCAATACCTAAAGTACCAATCTTTTTTACTATGGCCTGCGACCACCCCGATATATAGGGATCAGTTAACAGTTGGACCATTAGGCTAGTAGGGGGAGATCGAAAGTAAAGTCGAAGCCAATACTTGATCGTAATGATCCAAGCCCGAGATTCTACCGAGTGAAGACCCAACTCTTTGTAGAGAGCAGAAAGCGACACTGAGTTGGAGACACCAAGAATCCTACGCAAGAAGGTGGAGTATATACTCTCAACTCTCTTAATAAAAGACTGAATCCAGATAGGGATCCCATATAGCGGGCGGGATATAACAGTTGCTTGAAAAATCTTAAGTGCAGCCGGTACAAATTGATTGCCCTTTTGGGAAAAAAAACGAATTAGGGCTACAGCCTTGTTCTTAGCCATATTCAGGGAGTGCTCTCCATGCTGATGTTAACAGGATCCTGGGTACTATTAGGCCAACCACATGCCTCTTGGATCCATGTCCCTCATGGCTGCTGAAAGCTGATGGATACTGTCAATCTGTTCCTGGAGACAGGGGTCTATCCAGAGGGTCTGAAAGAGGCTGTGGTGGTACCGCTCCTGGAAAAATCATCCGTAGATCCTGCCGATTCTTCCAATTACTGCCCAGTCTTGAATTTATTGTTTCTGGCTAAGGTAATTGAGAGAGCAGTACCCAAGCAGCTTCAGTTTCCTGGATGACACATCAGCATTGGATCCATTCCAGTCCAGCTTTCACTTCGGCCACAGGACAGAGATGGTACTGTTCGCTCTGACAGAAGATCTCCACAGATAGCTGGATCAAGGCAGGTTAGTGCTGCTGTTGCTATTTGATCTCACAGCAGCATTTGACACAGTTGACTACAATCTTTTGACTCACCACTTTGCTGATGCGGGAATCCATGGGGTAGCCCTGAGGCTTTCCTCATTTCTCCTTGGTCGGGGACAGGGAGTAGCACTGGGAGAGAGGGTGTCAACTAGGTACCCCTTAATATGTGGGGTTCCTTGGGGGCAATCCTCTCCTTGATGTTATTTAACTTCTATATGCACCCCCTCGTCCAGCTAGTGTGGAGTTTCAGACTGGGATGCCACCAGTACACTGATGACACCCAGCTATACCTGTTAATGGACAGCCGCCCAGATACTGCCCCATATAATGTGGCCGCAGGTTTGGATGCCGTGGTAGGATGGTTAAAAAGAACCAGCTGAAACTGAATCCAACAAGGAGGTTCTGTGGCTGGGGTGGGGGGCTTCAGGACAACGACACATGATGCAATGCTGATCTTGTACAGAGATGTTAGCATTTTAGGCAACCAAGAAGTACAAACACAGTTGTCCAATGGCCTGCCTATTATATGACTTCAGTACAGTGTTGACAAATATTCTATGTAGCCAAGAAAGCCCCTGTACAGGTGGCAGCTTACCTTTTTTTATTTCACTTTTTAGCACAACTGTCTCGTGTTTTGCATAGCTGCTACTACTCTGCTATATTTTAGTTTCAGTTTTTTAAATCTGCAGTTGTAGACTGGCCGTAAGGTTGTACAGTAAAAGCCAACAATAAACAGTAAAATCAAATACTCACAACAGGACTATTAGCAACAATTAAAAGACTAAACAAAAGCTGAGCAGCAAACTAGAACAAAAGGTACTTAAATATCCTTAAAAAATAGGACAAGAAAACAGGACAACTGTGGCTCTTCCATAATGCTCACAAGGCTTCCTGCACAGTCAGGCCACCGTATTCAGTAAGAGGGTAAAAGACTTTATGAGCCCCATACAAAGCACCACCACACTGAAGAGCTTATATAATCCTCAGTAGGAATCCACAACTTACATGGGTGGCAAACATCTCCTTTTCAAGCAATGGTGTAGCCTTTTCCAGCAATGGTTACAACTAGTTGAAGAGAAATAAATTGGTTCAACATGCCTTGCTTCTTTCATTTTTTCCCCAGGGACACTAAACAGATTAAATAATATGCCAGCTATTGCTAACTCTTCATTATTAAAGCAGAGCACCGAGTTCAGAACAGTTAGTTATCTTGCACGTGGGCTTGCGTTTAGAAATATTCAGAGGTTCCCTTCTGCCAGGCTCTTCTGGAACTCCAGCTGGCAGGCAAAAAGCTGTCACTTTGGTGGCATTTTGTACTCTTTGTGCTTTCTTGGTGTATTGCTGTGGGGGCAAGAGGGTGGTGTAGACCAGCTCATGCAGTACTGTTCATTCTAGGGGAGTCACATTTATCCTCATGCAGAGGATATGCCCGGGGGGGGGGGGGGTTGTCCTCTAGCAGTGCAATCCTAAATAGAGTTTACCTTTCTAAGCCCACTGACTCTGCTTAGGATGGCACTGTTGCAAACCACATCATTTACAGAGCTGCAGTGATGTATAAAACCTGTTTAGCAGGAAACTATGCCATACCTGGCTGCTATAATTGTAGTATGCAATTGCATTTGCTTTGCAAAATACTGCAGATGTGTTTTGATGTACAAGATTGGAAAAACCACATCTGTTCTACATGCCTGTTTTTCCTCCATCTTAGCCTCCTCTAAAAAGTGCACTAACCATTTCATCCTGCTAACAACATAGAAGGGGAATGGAAGTGAATCCCACCAGCTGCCCCTTTACAATGCCCTTCTGACTGGCAGCAGCCTTAGTTTGCCCAGAGAGATGCACTGTGCCTCCCCAAACACAAGTGCTCCATCAACAATCTCAACAGAAAAGGAAATGGAAGTAGCACAGACTGATGGCCTTTCTAAATACATGCTTGACTACCCATTTAATTTCAGCAGCTGGTTGAGAGGGAAGGGGAAAACAAAGATTCTGCTGCAAAACAATAGGATGTATGTCTGTGAGGGGGTTCTTTTCTTCAGGTTTATAATAGAAGAGGTCTGGCTCCCTGGAGATGACTCAGGAGTTAAATGCCCTATGTGCTGGAGGTTTCCAAAACTAAGCCAGAACATGTAAATTAAATTGTCAACCTATGCTGATTTTATTAAAGGCAACATAATTGACTGTTATTACTTTTATTGGGCATGCAATTTATGCACTGCAATCAGGACTCTGAAACTATAAATATGCAGGCCTTTCTATCTGCATTCTACATGTGTTTTAATGTGTGATGTAGCTCTGGGAGGGGGCAGTTGGTTTTATGCCTCTAGTTGGGACTCTTGCTTCTTCTGTTGGCACAGTGAAGTTGATACAGCAGGGAAAATGATATCTAAATAAAGACCTTTTCTGCGCAGAATAACTTATAACCCTGAGTTGTATCCCTAGAGTTACTGCTCATGAATGCACATCTTCAACTCCAAAATCAATTAACTTCAAACTGCTAAGAGTTAGCTTTAGGAAAATAATTTCCCATTGCCTATTGGAACAAGGCCATCTCCCCTGGTTTTCTCACTCTCACTCTGCCCAAAAACAGCTTTACTTCCCTCCCTAAAATAGAAAGATCAAAGCAGAAATTATTGGTTTAATGTAAGGGGTTGTCACAAGCTGTCTGTGGGCTCCCCTAAGCTGTAGTCTCAGTTCAGTCATTCAAAAACAATTTCCCTTGAGGACGAAAGATTATCCAAAAATATGTACAGAATAAAGTATCCTGGAATGCTTTTTGACACTGCAATCCTAGATTCACCCCCCCCCATTAGAGACAGATAAGAATTGGAACTAGGGTTGCCAAACTCCAGGGGGTAGCTGGAGATCTCCTGTTGTTGAGACTGATTTCTAGGTGACCAAGATCAGTTCACCTGGAGAAAATGGCCACTTTAGAAGGTGGAGTCTATGGTATTATACCCACTCCCCTGCTCAAACGCTACTCTTCTCAGGCCCACACTCAAAATCTCCAGGTATTTCTCAACCTGGAGTTGGCAACCCTAACTGGAACCAAGTTGTCCTCCTGTTGGCCTCAGAATGGATGTGAGGGCATTCCTAAGATGCAATCAATTACTGCTTAAGTTCAACACTTTTTCTTAACACCTTCCATTCTACATAGCACACATTTGTTGACAGTGGAACAGCTTCACTAAACTGCTTAAAAACAATAGCCTTTTCAAAGGATAAAAAGGAAATGCTCTGATCTGCCAAAGAACTAGCTGGCACCTTGATCCTAAATATATTTGTTTGGCAGCAAGCTCTGTAGATCTCCAAGATACTTAAGTGTGAATGCATTTTAATGTTGCAGCTCTAGCTGCCAGATGTGCATTAGCATATCAGGCTGTTTGGTACATAATACATTAACTGGAAAGTATCATGGGAAGTTACAATGACAAAAATCTAAGATTATTAGAACCATTGTTCTGAATGTAAGCCTCAATTTCCCAGTAAGAGTCTACTACGTTCTCTGTACAAAACGTCAGGGCGAATGGAAGAAACCCACCTTTGCATCAAACCTTTTTGTTATTAGCTTTTTATGGTAAATTATGTTTTACTATCTGGATTCCATAAATACAATATCCAAAGCATATTCATCCATGTTAAAACATCTTCCTGGCATTACTAGCATTTTAGGAAGGTACGGAGATCACTTAACAGCACTTTTTGAGGTAGACACATCCACCTCAGAAAGTGCTGATCTCCACACCTGGGAGGAGAAAATAGAGATTCTCAGTTTGCTTTCCCATTAGAAAAGACACCTTTAGACAGGGGTCCTTTCGTAGAAAAAGAGCTGCAGGAGCTCATTAGCATAAGTCATTAGCATAAGTCATTTGCATATGTCACACCCCCTGATGTCACCGGAAGTGTGTCAGAAGGCCACACCCACCACTCAGGCTCCACCTCAAAAATCTCCAAGGTATTTCCCAACTCAGTACTGACAAGCCTATCTGATGGCACACATGGGGGGAAACAAAAAACCACCCATGTCAGGTAAAGAGGGAGGATACCAGGTCAATCTATTTTTATTCTCCTTGGCATTGATGGCTGAGGTGCTTTTAGTGTTCGTTTTCTGTTTGACTGGCAGCCTTCCTCTCTGTTACAGTTGACTATGGATTTTATATCACTGCCATTTAGTGTTGTTTTTGTCAGCCACAACAAGGTCACTTTCAGAGAGGAAAAGCAGGTTATCCATTTTTAAATAAATAATTTTGACAAGTCTGGATCCAGAACAACAACGAAATCACATCCGCTAATTTTTGTCTAAACAAAATCCAGTGATCTAGAGTTGTGGTCTTCAACCCAAGAGTTGGCAGACAGAGCCACTTGCCCCCCCCCAAGCCATTTGGAAGTCCCCACACATGTATAGACACAGCAAGGGTGCCATGGCTCTTACTTCTCTTTGGATGCACATGAAGAAGAGCAGGATGGCAGGGTGAGGTCGCCTCTGGGGTGCCAACTGTTGGTTCATTTATCACTAAAATAAACCTCCCTCCCCCTGGGAGCCGTGAAACTTTTTGTTGTGCAGCTCATGGCCAGAATAAATGGGTAAACACTTCACATCCCCTTCACTCACATCAGTCTCCTGCCAGCCACTCCATGTATGGCTGAGGGGGGGGGGGGAGAGAGAATATCATGGGAATAACCTCCAGGGTCATCTAGTCCAACCCCTTTCACAGGAAATGCACAAATACCTCCTTCCCTCACACACACCCAGTGACTGCTGTTCCATGCCCAGAGATGACAAAAAAAACCTCCAGGATCTCCAGCCAAACTGGCCTGGAGAAAAATGGCTGCCTGACCCTCAAAGTGGAGATCAGCATTTCCCTGGGCAAGAAAGAAAGGGCCACAAGAACCAAGCACTGAGGCAGCCCTCCCTGCCCTCCCTCTCATGATCTGCTTAAGTTCACAGAATCAGCATTGCTGTCAGATGGCCATCTAGCCTCTGTTTGAAAACCTCCAAAGGAGGAGAGATAGAAACAGAGAGATCGAAATATAGATAGATACAGAGAGAGAGATTTGCATGGGATTATTACATTAAGAATGTGGCCTCCTCACTTCCTGCAGAAAATGGTACAACTACCGAACCACATAATTCTATCATGTCATTCTGCTATGCATGTATACTAGGCAGGCACCAGAACCCTCCTAACATTAGGATTCTATGCTTTTACATTTTTTCTGTGAAAAGTAACTGGTGGTGGTGGAATGTACAATGAAGGTACAGCTTACTTACAGCGCCACAGGGTTTTCCAAGGCAACCTTCTGACAGATGTGGTTTACCATTGCCTGCCTCTGCATAGCAACCCTGGACTTCCTTAGGGGTCTCCCATCCAGGTACTACCCAGGACCAACTCCACTTAGCTGATGAGACTGGGCTAGCCTGGGCCATCCAAGTCAGGGCAGAGACGCTCAGAGGTGGTTTGTCATTCCCTGCCTCTGCGTAGCAACTCTGGACTTCCTTGGTGGTCTCCCATCCAAATACTAACCAGGGCTGACCCTGCTTAGTTTCCAAGACCAGACGAGATTGGGCTATGTAGGTCAGGGCTCTGAAATTATAGGTGCTGAAATTTAGGGAGCTTTTGACCTGTAAGCCCATCTGTGCCACACAGGAGCTAAAGCCTGGGCTACAAGGCTGCAGGAGTGCTTCCCCCCCATCCCTCCCATGCTCCCTGGGGCCCCAAACTGGATGCAGACTCTGCAGGCCTTTCTGCAAGCCCCTCCTTACCTTCCTTCCTCCTGCCTCCTTGGGAGACTGAGGGCTCTCGGGACCAGGGGGCGGGGCTTGGTCATGTGCCCATCGGCCCCGCCCCCTTGGCCTTTTCACTCCCGGAGCTTAGCTCCGCCAAGCTCCGGCTCGAACGGAGCCCTGCCTTTAGACATTTATCTGGTATTTTAACAAATTTATTGCTTTACAACTGTTGACCTTAGAACCTTAACTTGTTACTTAGTTCTGCAAACTAGACTCTCAAAATTTGTATGTTAGTGAGTTATTCTAGAGTTCAGAGTGTTGTTTAGTTTCTGAGGTGACTATTTTTTGAGTTTTACTCCAATGTGTGATGTAGGAAATGATGAATCACCTCTGAGATGCTTTTAGCATGCCCCACAGGAGTAACCAACAGGTTTTTTCTGTGGTACCCATGTCTAACAGTTGCACAGTATAGAATGTAGTGATTTAGATGATAGTACATTTGTCTGGAGAAAAATATTTTCTCTCCGTTGTAGTCATCTGGGTGGATTTTACAAGACTTTAATTCTAACAGGATTGGAGCATTATCAGAAATAGCTACAGGGCCAATTTCACTTTTGGGGGGCTGAGACATAAAAAGTAATAACTCCAAATCAATGAGGTTGTGAGAGACCGAATGTATGCTATTTTTTAGTAGTTTGATTATATATCCTAGAACCCTATTATGTTATGCTGTGCGCAGTACTTACCCTAGCATGTGCGGGTGTGCACTGTGGTGTTCCCATCTGGTATGAGGTCTAGTAGGTGACTTTCCAAAACTCTCTGACTTGTGAGATGATCAAGAAAACAAGCCTATATACAATGATCCTTGAGATATTTGCCCGAGAGCATTAGAAGTGCCATGCTAGATTAGATCAAGACCCAATTAATCCATCACTATTTGCAAGAATACCAGAAACCAAAGGACAAATCAGATGGTTCTGTAGAGGGCTACCTCCTTGGCCACCCTGGTCTATACCATTCTGAGCAGAAACTTGTTTTCTTACTGTCTGCTTATTTACTTCATTTATCCTCCACCTCTCCACAATAGGGACCCAAAGCAGCTTACACTGTTCTCCTGCCTTCCATTTTATTCTCACCACAACCCTGTGAAGTATGGATCGAGAAATAATTGGGAATTTAGGGGTGGAGCCTAGGGATGGGAGGGATATCAGAGGGGTATAATGCCATAGAGTCCACCCTCCAAAGGAGTAATTTCCTGCAGGGGAATGGATCTCTGTAGTCTGGAGACCAGTTGTAATTCAGGGAGATTCCAGGCCCCTCCTGGAGGTTTGCAAACCTAGAGGAAAGGAGGCTGAGTGTGTGTGTGTGACTGACCCAAGATCACCCAGCAAGAGTGCAAATTCAAACCAGACCCTGGGTCAACACCCTAACCACTACACACACCAACCCATTTTACAATAATGGCTCTAAATATTTCACAGTGTTGTATAAGTGGCCAGTGTTCCAATCACCATTTGGAAAGTTGCTAGAGCTGTGTTTCATCGTAGCTCTTAGATTTTGTTTTAAACCCAAAAGGAACAACAGCCCCTTACTCCAAGTTAGGCAGGCTGGGCTGATTTTTATTTATTTATACCCTCAGCACTTTCTGTAGGTGGAAAACAGCCACAAATAACTGTTAAATGAAATTTTTGCAGGAAGTACAAATAATCAGAGAGGGGGATGCTGAGACTGAGTGCTGTTTCAGGCTGCGCTATAATAAAGAAGAGAGCTAGATTGGAATCAGCTTCATCACTGCATGGAAAAAATAGTAATCTAAAGCTACAAACTCAGGTATGTGAAGAATGTTGCCCTTAGTGACCTGAATAAATTGCTTTGAGACCATGAGCCAATTCAGTCATACCCTCACAAAATACCACCTGGAGAGAAATTCTCTTAAAAGGAACAAGTTTTTTTAAAAAAAAACTTTTGCACATCAAATATTGTACTGAATGCAAGAGGAAGATCTGCCCCAGACTAACAAAATGACACCAAACAATGTGCAAGTTTTTGAGTTCTCCAGAACTCTTCAGACTGGGTGGTAAAAAAACAGCAATGGGGGGAGAGTAAAACAGTTGTCTCTGGCCACAATCTCGAGGCCATTCCCATCAGCTCCTACAGAGCCATGCAGACTTAGTGTTGTGTTTGTGTTTAGAATATGAACCAGTAATAGCTTGGGAAGGGCTCTGGTATCCTAAAGCTCCAATTCCTATTGGCTGATTAATAAAGACTCCCATTGGTCCTGAAGCCAATCTAGATACCCAATCACTGAGCCCTGCTTGGGTCCAATAGTATTGCTAGTATATAGTTACATTGTTGAAAGTTATGTGTTGGAACAGTATAAATGAAAGTGCTGCTCTCATAGAGCTGTCTTTTGAGCTGAACAATGTCACTGAATAAAAGCTTGTTTGTTTGGATTCATCGCCTCCTGCTCAATACTTAAAAAACTTAGGAAGCACTGAAGCAGAGGCAGAGTTGACATCAGGCACTCTTGACCCTGTGGAAAGAAGACTGAGAGCAATGAGACTGTAAATATTGCAGATATAAAAATGTTTAATCAAACATCTCTCACCAAAATATAGGGGGAGAAAAATGTCGTTCCTGCCTCCTTTAAAAATATATCCAGTCTGATGAAGAGTTCTGAAAAACCAAGCTTACACAGTTTTGTATCTTTTTGGCTGGTCTTAATACATGGAGTTGAGGGTTATTCTTTGGATTAACACACCATCTAAAGGTTATTTGTGAGGCAAACAATTATGGAACAGTGAGCACAGACTATGAAGCTTTGCAACTGGTTTCTTGCACAAAAATTACTCTTCAATTGAATGCTGTTCCTCACTTATAAAGGCATTCGTATTAATTCAAACAAATGAACAGAATTCTCCTGTAATTTACCAAGTTTTTTAAAAAAGAGAATCCAGCCTAGGAGTACAATATAGCCTAGAAGACTGCCAAACACTCACCCACACACACCAGAGATTCACAAAACAATAAGAAGAGGCCTTATGTATCGGTTAGGATTGGTCCAACTTCCTATAGCAACAGCAAGTTTCCCTAAATTTTAAATACATTTCACAGATGAACATTCCTTTTCATTGTAAAAGCCTCCCGAGAAAAATTCCAAAATTCCATTATTCAACACGAGAGCCTCTTATGAAGCATTTCCTGATGGCCCAACCTAAACAGGCTTTGCAACAGCTCACACACACCTTGCTTCACAACCGTTTCTCAGGGAGTCTCGTTCTACCTACACATCCTCCCTTCCTTATTATGATACTCTTTCAGGTATTTCAAAGCATCTGCCACATCCTCTAGTCCTATTTTCTTTTAACATGAACAGTTCCCTCTTCAGCAAAAAGCACCTTCCAGTTCCTAGTAATATCAGGCTTGGCACATAGCTGCAGAGGGCATACAGTACACTGAGATTTCCACATACAGGATCAATTGCTGTTGATATAGATCTAAACAATTTCATTTGTATTCATGCTTACATGATTAAAAGTCCTTTTAGCTTTGATTTACATATTCCCAGTCCTGTAGTAAAGCAGACAGCAAAGCTGTATAAAGCTACAGATATTTTTCCCTTTCAGTTCTAAAAAAAAATTTCACAATGAGCTAATAGGCCAGCTGGAAGTTACTTAGTGACCAACATGGATAATAATATGTAGAGAGGAACTAATCTGAGAATGATCATCAGGGTGTACTATTCATATTTCACATTTATATAAAAACACAGGAGAACCCTTTGACAATCTCACCTGGAGATCTTACTTCCACAGAACATTAAATATATTCACTTTGAATTAGAAAAGTAAAATCAGCTCATCTGCTGATGCATACTGGAGAATTTATATAGTGTAAAGGAAACATCTGAAAGGAGAGAGAATACATATGTGATCCAAAGTCTCATGCGCAACCTGATGTGGGCAAGCTCATTTACATCAATGGAGCTCCAGAAAGAGCTACCATCTTGCTGGAAGTGAACGGGCACCATCCTGCAGGAATGTGAACGGGCTCAGACTCCGAAGTGCCATCTGCTTCTGTTCTTCCTAACAAATTCAGAAAATAAGGTTTAAAGTAACAAAAGGATCATTATTGTCAACAGACTGTCACATCTAGTCAGAGACTGAAAATATGATTCCAAAAAGGTCTTATGAGTAATTCCTAATATATGTATGATGAATAATAGTTCATCACAGCTTTGTCATTGGCTTTCTAGAGTAACATGGGCCAGGATCCAGAGAATTGTGGATAGATTTCATGATCTCTATGAGGCTTCATACAAATTCTTAAATATCAACTCTACCCCACTGCACCTGTCAGCCAAGAATATGAGGACAATTTCAAAATTTGTGACAGTTTGTGACAAGGTATGTGGAGGTTTCTACTGTTCAAAGGGAGGGAAAGTCAAATTCTATCGAGCTAGCACAAGTTCCTTGCATAATCCTATTTCTTAGACGTTTATAAATATAATACACATATAATACATTAAAAAGTGGGTTCTGGCTATGGTTTTTAAAGGTTACATTTAGCTTTCCTCTTTAAAACGACTGTCATCTATTGTATATTACAAGTATCTCAAAGATCATAAGGAATAGTTTATTTCACATAACCTGATTACAATGAACTCTTTTCAAATGTATTTTATTCCAATTTTAAACTATCATCACATTTACTTTTTATAAGCAAAAACCATATCCAGATGCAAACACAATTAGGTTGCCAAAATGTTTAAAAAATTAAACAAAGAGATTTTGTATTTCGACTTTGCTTCCTTTAAATATAGTAAAGAAAGGGCACAATCTCTTTAAATAAATAACTTGTGATGCTGAAAGTTCTCCAAGGAAGAAAAAACATGGCCAATGTGAGAAACTCCACTGACAGCCCCCCCCCCCCCACACACACCTTCAGCTTTGCCACTGAAATGAATAATGGTTTGGGACACTGGATGCAGGATTAGTGGTTATGTGGCCTGCTAAACAAATATGCCTCCATTAAACTCTCCTTATAGACTTGTAAATAAAACAAAGATCCCAAAAGACTGAGTAAGTTTCCAATGCTTCTCTTATGTTCTTATGTTCTTAATTTAACCACAACCTGTTACCTATTCATTTAAATAAAAGGCTACGTTCCCCTGTCTTTCCACAGTAACTACTAACAATCATTTTTCACTCATGGAAACAAGAAACACTTCAAGTATTTAGGCAATTCCTAACAGAGTATTTTCTTCTTTTTAACCAACAGCATAGAAAAACCATGCATTCCATTAACAAATAATAACTGGGGTTTTTTTCAACAAAGCAAGTAAACTGTACAAAAGATGATCTTCATGTTGACTGACTGGATTTAGAATACTGGGGGTGGGAAAGCACCACCAAGAAGCATTTTAATTTATCACATAAAATCAAGACAGTCATAGGAACTCTATTGTTGTTATCATGCCACAAAGGAAATGTACAGAGAGCTGAGATCAGAATTAATATTCTGCCCACCCTGTTGTCTCTACAGCACTGCCAAATTCTTCTTTTAGAGACTAGAAGCACTGTGGTTCCTCACCAGGGAATAATCAATACCAGGAAAGCCCAGCCTCACACAAGCTTAGCTACATCCATTTATGAGAACTAAACACATTACAGGTGAAAGTAATACAAATAGATTTGGGGAGCAACAAATCTTCCATTCTGCAATTCCCAGGCTGAAGCTGTCCTGATGAAGGGGAAGCGTTACTTGAGAAGGAGCAGGCTTGACAGGTACGGGGAATGTGGACCTGGTTTAATCCTGATCTCTGTGGTATTTATTCTCCTTTACTTTCTCCTATGTAAGTGAACAGCTGCCATTCACTCCTATGGGAAAAAGTAAAGTACTATGCTTTGGACCATTATTACAGAGAGTGGAAACCTGCTCTCTGTTGTTGACAATGGGTAGCTGACATCAATCCTGGAGGTAGGGGGTTTAATGACAAGCTGACATGCTTTCCAGGAGGCCTTGCAGTACACCCGCCCTCCACACATATAAATACAGACCTGTCTTCATGAATTTTGCTGCTGCTAAAACAGAGAGGGAAAGTTCTTTAGTAGATCAGAAGTTCTCTTGCTACAATGAATGGCAAGCCTTAATTAGCTGTGAAGCAAACAAAAACAGTGGTCAGCCCAAGTGTGTGGGCTCACTTTACCTGTCTACTAGCACAGGCTATGAAATCCCCTTAGGACAGGGGTGTCAAACATAAGACCCAGGAGCCAGAACCAGCCCATCCAGGGCTCTTATGTGGACCGCGAGCAACTGGTGCAACGGAGGGAGTGCTAGGGGGGAGCAAGGGGAGCCACTGCATTGTGGCTTCAGCATGGCAGAACAACCTTGTCTGCAGCAGTCAAGCATCATGGGAGCATCTGCCCCACGCTGCACTGCTACCTCTCCAGTCCACCTATGTGGACTTTCCTCTGTACCCCCCCCCCCCCAGACCATGGGGCCTTGCGATGAGGATACATCAACATTTATGTCAGATCCGGCCCTCGTAACAAATGAGTTCAACACTTCTGCCTTAGGAAGATTACTACAGAGTTATCAATCTCAGCCAAACATTTCTCTTTTCAAAGTTCTCCATTTATGACTGACCTTTTATTCTTGCATATATGATGTGCATTTTCTACTTCAGTGCCAAACCATCTGGTGCTGGATCAGCAACACTGACAAGTTCACTTGCGCCTGTGTGTCCTATTCTTTGTGCCCTATTTAAATGAGTGGCAAATCCTAAAATTAAAGGGAGTTGCCATGGCTGCAAGTTTTGCACATCACAGATTCCCACAAATAACCAATATTTACAAGGGTTTAAATGAATATTTGGGACAAACCTATAACCTAATTTAGCTGCTTCATACTGCAGAGAGCCAGCAAATAACTATACTTGCCCTTGAAACAACTTTGTCTAAATATATATTTTCCAATGTACAGTCAGCACTTATATGGCATTCAACAAAATTATCTGAACTACAGCACAAGAGACCATACATAACAGTCTTGCTTTTATGCGTAGTCACTGACTGGTCGGTGACCTTCTACGGAAGGGTTTTTGTTTGTTTTTTTAACATGGGCCAGGTGATCCTGGAATAATAGGTCCTTAGCAAAATTCAGCAGATGAGCCTACACACTCAGAACTCATACCCTGACCTGGATGGCCCCCAGGCTAACCCAGTCTTAGCAGATCTCAGAAGCTAAGCAGTGTCAGCCCTGATTAGTACTTGGATGGGAGACCACCAAAGAAATCCAGGGTTGCTACACAGCAGCAGACAATGGCAAGCCACCTCTGAATGTCTCTTGCTTGGAAAACCCTACAGGGTCACCATACACTGGCTGCACTTTCCAGCATACTAGAACTCCAGTCAACATTCAGAAGGATCTTAGTTTAGCCTTCAGTTGTACAGGTAAAATTATCTATCTAAGTCTAACATGAACTCCCTGAGTGAGTGCCAGCTTCTGCATTCTTTGGGGCCTCTTCTGACTCTAGATAGGGCTCAAAGACTTTAAGCATATTTTTTCTTTGTACAATCTACCCCATCATACATGGCCAGGTTATAAATAAAGACATCAAAAAAATGGATAGATACCGCATTATAAATATTGAACTGTGGAATCTCTTCTCCCACAAACCCAATGTTTTGAAAATGTTTTCTCTAAATGTGAGACTGAGTAAAATGTTTGCTGTATCTTGAGATTTGGTAGGGCAAGAAGGGACCACAATGTGTGGTCTGCATCTGGCTCACAAGTTACCAGTGCCCTAGGATCCACTCAGTTTTCACAGAAGACTTTTGAAGTGCTGGGATAACAATAACGTATAATTTGGGGTTTTAACAGGACACCTTTCAAACATGACTTTAGAAAAGAAACCAGCAAGAACACAATAGATTATGTCCAACATCTCTGCTCAGATAAGTATAGATGTGGCCAAAAAAACCCTGTTCCTCCAGCAGAAGAGGTTGCTCATGGGAGGAAGCCTAAGCAGAGTAGTGGAGTACAACCCACTATTCTCAGGTCTTTGTGTGATTGGATTTATTAGCATTCCAGTACAGCAAAACCTATAAATATTTTTTTCCTTTCAAATGTGTGTGAGGGCCAGTTCAAATTCAGCAGTCAAGAAACAATTGTGTATGATAGCATTCTGTGTGGAAACTGTTCAAAGTATTTTAAAAAATCATGTTCACCCACTCATTCCCTTTTATATTGTATTTGTCTTTCTTCAGGAAGCTTAGGATAGGGGACAGAGCTGAGGTCATGAAGCATCTCCACACCAGCACTGCATGTAAGGTGCTGATATAAGAATGCTTCACATAACTAGCTCTCAATTGCATGGGGCCTACCAGTAAAAACTACTTCCATGTGTAATGCTGCCACACAGAAACTCTTTTCAGTGCTACTCACAGAGGAGCTATAAAGTTTAAACTTCCATATGTTCTACAAGGATGTGCCAATGGTATACCACAGAGACCAACAACTGAATGCCACCATTTTCCTGAATACATTTAGTCATATGAAACGAGCATATAATTCAGATTCATCTAGTCCAGCACTGTATTCTCTGATTTGCAGCAATTCTCCAGGGTCTCAGGTAGAGAAAAGTTGGTTGAGGACTGAACTTGGAACCTTCTGTATGCAAGACAGATATTCTACCAGTGAGCCAAACTCTAGTCCTAATAAATATCATCCAACAGTCTATTTATATATGAAGTATTTAGAAAAGTTATGCAAAGTGGCAACCCACACTGCATGCCAAATGACGTTACTTTCTGGAAAACTTCACTTTGTTTCTGCTAGAAACTAGAATTGCTTGACGAGGCCACTAATTTTCAAAAGAAACGGCTTACATCCTTCTTGAAAGGCAAAAAAATGCCCATTATTTACACAAGTTAACGGTTTGAACAGCTCTTCGATGTTTATATCTCCTGAATAACCTTAATTTAGCTCACAGAAGTAAAAACCTCTTAAACTGTTTTGATCTCTTCCCTGGCTGACTGCTGCACCTGTCTGCCTATACTTACCTAATCATTCCATTTCTTCATACTGCGCAATCAAGGGTACTAGCAGCTCACAGCCTAAACCGATCCTCAGTTTGTTGCATCTGTGTTAGCAACCCGAAGAGCCCAACCAAACCAACAACTCTGCAGATTTGGTTTGTCTGAAACAATTGCTTCATATTTTAATTGTTGTTTTATGTCTTTATATGTCTTTTAACTCTGCTTTTAATGATACATGTTGGAGGGGGTTGATTTAAATGGTTTTAAGATGTGGTTTTTATCATGTCTGTTTTACATTGTTAGCTGCCTTGGTGGCCCTTGTGAGGGCAGAAAGGCAGCACATACATTTTATAACTAAATAAATAACATTCCGAATGTAAATTTGTGTTGCCTGCAGTTTAAAACGAACAAATACAGGTGTGACATACATTATATACTGACACTAACAGAGACATCCTAAACAGAGCTTAGAAGGATATAACTCAGGTTCGCATTGCACTGTTCTGGCATCAGATATATCTTTCACTTTCTGCTCAAGGCTATTTCTATATGTGGATGGATGGATGGCAGACAGACAGACCTTCCAAAAGTATCAACCGAACACACAAATGGTTTTCTAAAGTACTCGTTTTCTGGGCTCATACATGCTTCCAGGGTCAGAGCAGTGCAAACCTGTTGCAGTCTTTGAAAACACTTTATGATGACTGTGGTCTATACTGCTGTGTTTACCTGCTGAAACTAGGGCCCTATAGTTTTTGAATCATTTAATGTGTCATGTTAATATTTATGCTTTGCTTCCGTTCTTCTTTTACATTTCTGATTGGTTCTACAACTCTAATCCTATAGTATTGTTTATTGAATATCCCATCTTGTCAACTGTATTGCCTTCCTCTGTGTAAACTGCCTTGAGTCCAAGTGAAAAGGGTGTACTATAAATAATATAAATAAATAAATAAAATGTTCTTCCTGTTCTGAAGAAATGATGACCTTAAGTGCAGGCCAGCATGTTTTTCTAAAAAACACATTTGAGTCATTCCCCTATTGCCACCATCAAGTCAGGTGTGGCCTGGATTAACTGTTTTGCTTTGCTTTTTTCGCCTTCATGCTGTACCTTGCTATATCTAACTCCTTGACCTCAACATACCCTGTTTCATTCCTTTCATTCCTCCAGCCTAAATTACTTGCTGTCTCTACTTTTCCATCAAATATTAAACATCTCTTGACACTTTACAAATTCAAAAGATGTCTCATTTTTATCTATCTAAAACATTCTTTGTAGTGTGACTAAAACTGCACTTGAGCATAGCCATTCTCACTGAATCAAAACAACCCTTTCCTGCTGTGTGCTCATCTTCATCCTGGACAACCCTGGCTTAGCCTCTCACCTAGCACAACATTAACATCTTCTTGCATGCTGGCAGGAGGGGCTGTGGCTCAGTGGAAGAGCCTCTGCTTTGCATACAGAAGGTCCAAGGTTCAATCTTTGACATCTCCAGTTAAAAAGACCAGGGAGAAGGCAACATGAAAGACCTCTGCCTGAGACCCTGAAGAGCTGTTGCCAATCTGAGTAGACAATATTGACCTTGATGGACTGATTCAGTAAAAGGCAGCTTCACGTGTGTTCATGCATGTTTGGACAGTATTTTACTCTGTTTCTTAATATCTGGTGAAAATAATCAAGATGAAATCAAATCACTGTCTACTAGATGTGCTGCTACTCTTCAATCTGAACATCAATGGAAACCATTTAGTGCTTCTCAATACCTCACATATTTGTCTCAATACCTCATACATATGTCTGTTTTTAGTCATATGAGTACTCTTTCTTGAACTACAGCTGGTGTGAGACTGACCTTCAGAAACAGCACCCAAAGACTCTGTGGCCTGTTGTGGCATTCACCTATAGCAAGACTTCTGGAAAATTTCAATTTGCTTCAAGTTTCCCATATCTCCAACTTAAAATGAGATGTCCCTTTGCTTTTATTTACAAAGTCAGATGTACTTTACAAAAGAAGCTACAAGAGCAGTGGGATCATTGAAACCGTATCTTCTTACAGTCATTCCTTCCACAAAACTGACTTGTAATAGTAGATAGATCTTCCCTGATCATAACTGAAAAGTGCTGCTGTACAGCGGACTGGTTCCGTAATTCACAAGGTGTGGGCGTATTGGGGTTTCAACTAAGCCCAAAGAAGAAAGAGTATGGGTAGAGTATTCAGAATGTAGGAGTGAAAGAACAGTGATTTTTAGCTGGATATTGCAGCTGTCAGATACAATCCTGAGACTATACTCCCACACAAAGCAGATGTGGTGTATTCACTTCTCATTTTAGAAAGTGTACAAATGTTCTCCCCCTCCCCAATTATGGAAAGTGCTAACAGAAAGAAACCTTTCTTTTGCTCATGATTATTATGCTCTCACTCCTCTTCAGCTTCTGAAAATGAACAAAAATGTAGATTAAAGTCTCAACTGGTGTTTGCATTTGCATTGCAAATTTTTATAAGTGAGTGTGTGTGTGTGTGTGTGTGTAGTGTTTTTACTCTTCTTTGAAGAGATACAGGTTGCTTGCCTGTAATTGGAGATCTTCGAGTGGTCATCTGTGCATTCACACCTCTGGGATTAAGTGCGCCTGCGCCGATCCCGATCGGTAATCTTCAAAGCCTAACGGATTTTCGCGCCAGCTCCCCAGTCACGTGCACGTCCCACTGCGCATGACCCGGGGAGGGGCACGAGGATCCCGCCAGTTCCTTCTGACCGCTGCTAACAGCCCCCAAGAAAAAATGAGGGAGACCGAAAGCAGAGGGGAAGGAGGGCGGGTGGTGTGAATGCACAGATGACCACTCGAAGATCTCCAATTACAGGCAAGCAACCTGTATATCTTCTTCGTGGTCTCTGTGCATCACACCTCTGGGAGAATAGCGAGCAATAAACACACCACATACCTGGGGGTGGGTGCTGGAGGTCTCACATCTGAGCTGCTTGTAGAACTGCACGGCCCACCATGGTACGCTGATGGACGCGGACATCTAGGGCGTAGTGCTTCACAAACATGTGAGGAGACGCCCACGTTGCAGCATTGCAGATGTCTCCCAGGGGGATGCCCTTGAGGAATGCCGTGGAAGCAGCCACGGCTCTCGTGGAGTGTGCCCGGAGGGATGCCAGCAATGGCCTCTTAGCCAGGAGGTAGGCAAGCTTTATCGTCTCTACTATCCACTTCGAGAGTCTCTGAGACGATAGTTTCTGTCCCTGTCTGGGCAAGGCATACGTGACGAAGAGAGCCGGAGACCTGCGAAACGGCTTTGTCCGATGCAAGTAAAAGGAAAGAGCTCTCTTGACGTCCAGAGAGTGCAAGCTGCGTTGTGATGGGTCCTGAGGATCAGGAAAAAACACAGGCAGCGTGATGTCCGCTCCCACATGGAAGTCCGAGACAATCTTGGGTAGGAAGGTGATATCCGGAGCCAGGGTAACTGCTCCATGATGAAAAGTGAGATACGGGGGGTCGCAACGAAGCGCTGAAAGCTCACTCACACGCCGAGCAGACGTGATAGCCACCAGAAACGCTACCTTCCACGAGAGAAGCTGGAGGCTGCAGGAGGCCATGGGCTCAAACGGTTTGCCCATTAACTTGGCCAGAACTAATGGTAGGTCCCATGCTGGGACCGGTGTCCGTACTGGTGGATAGAGGCGACGTATTCCCTTAAGGAATTGTTTCGTAGTCGGGTGAGAGAATACTGAGTATCCCCCAATCTCCGGATGGTTGACGGAGATAGCCGATAAGTAAACTCTTATAGAAGAGTGACACAGTCCTCTATCCGAACAGGATAACAAAAAACCAAAAATATCATTAAGGGTGGCAGGAACAGTAGGCCGCCCTATTGAAGTTAGAAAAACCATAAACTTATTCCACTTCGCCGCGTAGGAGCGGCGTGTGGACAACTTGCGTGAGTTCAAGAGAACCTGTGCAATGCGTGAGTCTATATCTGAGGTTGAAGCATCCATGCTGTTAGCTTCAACTTGGGAACGTCGTGGTGAAGTACCTGACCTCCGTGCATCCAAAGAAGGTCTGGGAGCGTCGGGAGGTGAAGGTAGATCCCTAGGGAGAGATGAGGGAGCGTGGGAAACCACGGTTGTCTCGGCCACCACGGTGTGATGAGAATCGCTCGTGGTCGCTCTGACATCAGTTTGTGGACTACCCTCGGTATCAGAGGGATCGGGGGGAAGAGGTACAGATGTCTCCCCGTCCACTGAAGCAGGAGGCCGTCCCCAAGGGACGCTGGATCTGCGCCGGCTCTGGAGCAAAAGAGATGACATTTCTTGTTCTCCCGAGAGGCGAATACGTCCACTGAGGGATGACCCCACCGATCGAAGATCGGGGTCAGGTAGAAAGGGTTCAGTTCCCAGTCGTGTAGGGATGCTCCTCCTCTGCTCAGGAAGTCTGCTTGGGTGTTGAGCAGTCCTGGAAGGTGATTCGCTACTAGGTGAATGCCGATGGCTTGGCACTCGTCCCAAAGCTGGATAGCTAAGCGGCAGAGTCCATGGGAGACCGTTCCACCCTGCCGGTTGATGTAGTACATGGTGGTTGTATTGTCCGTGAGGACAGCCACCGTCCTTCCCGACAGGGAGTTGCGGAATGACCGCACTGCATAGAGAACTGCCAGGAGTTCTAGAAAATTGATGTGGTTGTGGGCCACAGACGGGTCCCACTTGCTGCCCACACCGACACCATCCAGGTGAGCTCCCCAGCCCCACAGGGAGGCATCCGTGGTAATGGTTGCTGAGGGGGGCGGGAGTCGAAAGGGTGCACCAGATTGAAGATTCTGGGGTGCCAGCCACCACGTCATGGTTTCCAGAACTTGCTCTGAGAATCGGAAGAGCTTGGAGAGAGAGTGGATGCTGGGACAAAAGCGTCTCAGGAACCAGAGCTGTAGTGGTCTCATCCGTAGCTTGGCAAACGGAATCACCGCTGTGGTTGAGGCCATTAGGCCTAGTAGGTGAAGTATTTGCTTGGCCGTAGCCTCCTTGTCCTGTTGGATCGAATGGAGGAGAGAGGTTATGTCCGTTGCCCTGTTGGGGGGCAGAAAGGCCCTGCATTGCAGGGAGTCCAGAATGGCTCCGATGAATTGTACTCGTCTGGACGGTATGAGCATGGACTTTTTGAGATTAATCGTTAGACCTAGAGAGTCTAGGGTGCTGAGGGTTATCTGGATGTGATCTTGTAAAATTGTCGCGGAGGGGGCGACCAGTAACCAGTCGTCCAGATACGGGTAAAGCTGAACACCTTGAAGCCGTAGGTGGGCAGCCACCACTGCCATAAGTTTCGTGAAGACACGAGGGGCCGTAGAGAGGCCAAAGGGGAGAGCCTTGTATTGGAAGTGACGCAGACCGACCGCGAAACGCAAAAACGGTCTGTGAGCTGGATGGATCGTCACATGGAAGTACGCATCCTTTAAGTCCAGCATCACCATCCATACGTTGGCTTCTAGCAGTGGCAGGATGGTCTGGAGGGTGGTCATGCGGAACTTCTTGTATGTGATGAACGCATTGAGGTTCCTCAGGTCTAAAATGGGACGGAGTCCGCCATCCTTCTTTGGTACCGTGAAGTAGCGGGAGTAAAACCCCTGCTGGAGATGGTGTATGGGTACCGGCTCTATGGTGTCCTTGGATAGAAGGGCTTCGACCTCTGATGACAGGGTGTCTGAGGGAGGGGTGGCTACAAAGTAGGGTTCCTGTGGTGTCTGGAAGAACTCTATCCGGTAACCTTCCGCTACTACGGATAGGGCCCACTTGTCCATGGTTATAACTTGCCATGCAGGTAGGAAGGGTGCCAGACGGGTGGGAGGATCGGAGCGCGTGTGGGAGTCAAAGACTCTGTTTATTGGGTCTAGGGGGTTTTGCCTTGGAGGCAGAAGCTGTTGGGAAGCGCGGTTTGTGGCTGTAAGGCTTCTGTTGATAAGCAGAGTGTGCCGGTCTTTGCCACTGTGGTTCGTTGGGAGATCTTTGTGGTTGCTTCTTTGACCAGGATCTCTGCCAACTTTTTTGTTTCTGTTGCCTTGGCTGAGAGACACCTAAGTTACGTGATGTCTTCATATTTTTGTCTAGATCATGAAGGACTGTGTCTGTGGTAGAGCTGAACAGCCCTTCACCCTCGAAGGGGAGATCTTCGACTAGCGATTTTGTGTCCTGAGGAAGCGCCGTCGACCTCAGCCAAGCATGTCTCCGGAGGGCAACTGCCGAAGTAAGCGACATGTTTGGAGGCATTCAACTGGTGTTTAGCCAAGACCATGCCCTCCTTTTGAATCTTCCTGGCCAGACGCTGTTTGTCTTCAGGAAGGTGTGCCAGGAGCGGTGTCATCTGCTCCCATAGGGAGTATTGATATCGGCTCATGCAAGCCGTGTAGTTTGCAGTTTTGATACCTAATGCTCCTGCAGAATAAAATCGTCTTCCGAACGAATCGAGTTTCCGTCCTTCTTTATCGAGGGGGGAGGAATGGCCACTGCGGCCCCTAGCTGAAGGTGTCACTACGACTGAGTTGGGTTTGGGGTGGATGAACAAAAATTCTGCCCCCTGCTCTTGGAGACGATACATGTGATCCAACCTCTTGCTCGAGATTGGAGTCGATGAGGGGTGTCCCCAGGATTCTTTAGTGGTGTTAGTGGTGTTAAGAAGCACCGAAATTAGTGGTAGAGCTACTGCTGTAGATGTGTCCATCTGCACTATGTCAAAGATGGCATCGGTAGCGGCTGGGGCTGGTTGGATGGTGGCTAGAGCCAGGGAATGGACCATTCTTTTGACGAGTTCCCCGTAGGACTTTACATCTTCGGAAGGGGAAATCGGGAGATTGTCAGCAACATCAGGGGATGGTGATGGATGAGTGGGGGATTCCTCTTCGGAATCGGATGAAGCGGAGGAATTCGGTATCGACAGGTGTTCGGAAGGTGACATAGGGTTCGACGGGTCCGGTTGATACGGAGGGAGGTCGACATCGGGTGGGGTCTGCGGTATCGGCATTGGTATCGGCATCGGTGCCGGTGATGGCTTCGGCATCGGAGACAGGAGAGGCCCCGGGGCCGGTGGATCTCGGCATCGCGAGACTCTCGACGACGTCGACTGTCGGTCCCATTCCGCTGGGTACCATTGCGGTGGCGGGGGATACGAGGAACCGTATAGGTATCGCCACTGACGGACATCCCACGGCACCGAAGAAGGAGGAAGACGCCAGTCTCGTTCTCCTCTCGGTGGCGGTGACGGGTCGGTTCCGGCCTCTGGACTGCTCCGAGGGAGCTGTGTCAGCTCGATGTCGGGGTCCGAGTCCGTCAATTGAATGGGTCGTGGCATCGGGGAGACTGAGCTGCCCCGGGGTCAC
Source organism: Lepidodactylus listeri (assembly GCA_029233225.1). Classification (NCBI taxonomy): domain Eukaryota; kingdom Metazoa; phylum Chordata; class Lepidosauria; order Squamata; family Gekkonidae; genus Lepidodactylus; species Lepidodactylus listeri. The sequence goes on along the minus strand of JARCFY010000001.1, from coordinate 105,540,795 downwards.
TCGCACCCAGAAGGGTCAAGCTGCGGAGACCCGCGCTGGGTCAGGTCGGACGCACCCTGCGTCGACTGTGCACTCGATTTTTTGTGCTTGTGCTTGCCCTTTTCCTCCTTGCCCTCTCTGCATTTCTTTGCAGGAGTTTGCGGCAGCGGGAGGGATCGTTTCGTTACCGACTTATCGGTACCGATGGTGCTCCTTGTCGGGGACGGTGCCGGGCCCGTCGGGGCCGATGGTGATGTCGTCGAGGCCTCGGCGGTCGACATTTTAGGCGATAATGCTGCTTCCAAAAGTGCCACTCTCAGTCTCGCCGCATGGTTCTTGCGGGTTTGTTTAGAGAAGGCAGCGCAGCTCGAACAGGAGTCTACTCGATGCGACTCACCCAGGCACAGGAGGCAAAGAGCGTGCTTATCTGGAGGCGCTATTTTACTGCCACAGTCCCGACAGTGCTTAAAGAAGCCCCACCGCTGGGCCATAGGCCGAGCGGGGAGAAGAACGAGGAAAATCCGAGAGAGAGTCCAGTAAACAGTCCGTAAAGGCTTTTTCCAATAGGAAAATGAAAGTACTACCGACCGGAGCGAGAGAGGGGTCCTCACGACGCGGCGGTCAGAAGAGAACTGGCGGGATCCTCGTGCCCCTCCCCGGGTCATGCGCAGTGGAACGTGCACGTGACCGGGGAGCTGGCGCGAAAATCCGTTAGGCTTTGAAGATTACCGATCGGGATCGGCGCAGGCGCACTTAATCCCAGAGGTGTGATGCACAGAGACCACGAAGAAGATTTTTGTTATCCATGATAAAACTAGAATTGGGCATTCAGTAAGAAATGGCGATTCTGGGTCCCTTGCCTGTCGATTTCTTGAAAGAGAAACTATTCAAGTTAAAAGAAGCTGGCTGATATTTTACAAAACTGTTTTGCTGTCCCTTCCTGTATCAAATCTCAGTACCAGAAGACTCAAGAAAATGAGTGAGTAGCAGAGATGTTAATTCCTGTAGCAGGTTTAGCCTTCATGTACACATATGGTATGCATTTCTCAGAATTCTACTCATTTACACAACCAGAACAGTTTATTTATTTAAAAATATTAATTAGCCGCCTTTTTCCTTTGTGGAACTGCTTTGCGCTCAAATCAAATTTTGATTAGATACAGAATTATCTTCTGCTTCCTACATCCTGTTAGACAGCCCCAGCAGCTCACTGGGCAAGTGGAATAAATTTGGGTTTGCTTCTACAGTATAAATCTCTAACTCAAATGGGTTATAGGACTATATCCACTCACAATGTTAATAACTCACAGTGTTGCTGTCTTTCCAAAAGAGGGAGAGAAGAACAAGAGAGAACATGGCAGTTCAAAGAAGGCAACAGAAAAAAACATAGAAGCAGAGATATGCATGACAACTAAAAAAAAGCCTTACCAAAATCCTATATGAAAATAAGGATCTAAAATATGAGCAATGCTACTAAAACAAAAACATAACACAACCAAACCATCCAAACAAGCAACAAAACAATGGCTGAGAACCCATTCACAATCTAGCAGAACAAATGCAGCTTCCTTTGATGCTGAAAGACAAAGACTAAGACCCAGCAGCCTTCTCAGGAGGGTGATATCATGCCAGAGTTGGGGCACCAGCCCAAACAAGCCCTTCTGCTGTTCATTTATAAGTCATAAGTCATAAATAAGTCACCTTTCCCGTATCAGGAATAAGTTATGCAATTTTGGGAAACAGGTGGATATGCAGGTTAATATGTTCTGCTCCTTTTCCCCAGTTCATTTACATCCCTCTTTTGAATTCCTTATTGGTACTCTGTCTACACTTACCTATCTATTGCATTACAAAGCACTCTGACCACACAGAGACTTGAGATGCAGATAAAGTAAGGTAGGATGAATTTGAATTGAACTTCTGCTCAGTTTCTAGCTCTGAAAGTTTATTTATGCAATGTATCTTTATCCTGCCCTTCCTTCAGAAGCCGTTTTCCCCTTCTGCATTGTCTCCTCACACAGTCCTGTGAGGAAGGTTACGCTGAGTGAAAGCAGCTGGTCCAAAGTCAACCAGCAAATATCATGGCAGGTAGGAACTTGAACATGGGTCTCTCTGGTCCAACTCTTCAGCCTCTGCATCACATGGCCTCCCATTCTACACGCATACTAAAACACCCACTGTGATGAGCAGGAAAAGATTCTGCCCTCTTCCCGCCCCCTTTCAGCTTGGACAAATCAGATCTGAAAAGCTGAATGGAATGTAGGGGAGGGGAGAGAGAGCACATGAAGCAAGTTAACATCTAATGACCAACTGGAAAAAATGGGGGGTTGGGTTTTGCAGGTAAAAAGCACAGGGTTTGGGTTTTGTTCCTGTATAAAAACAGTAAAGTGTTAAGGCTTGTCTTGTTACTGTTTTTAAGTCTGAAATGCTGAAAGCACAAACACGGTAACCAATCAGCATAAAAGTACCTCCCAGCTCTGGTAATTGTGCCATCTATCAGACTAGAGTGGGAAAGCACTGAATATCACACTTACCAAATTAAATACATGGATGTATTCTCATTAACCTATATAACACAAGGCACACTCTATAGGATTCTGGAAAGGGGGATTCTGATTTGTATCTGTGGTGCTCTCTGATACAGGATTAAGGAATCCGATGTGTAAAAGAAGAAACACCAATAAAAAAAATCCACTTTGTCTCACACACCTAAAGTTGATGGTGGACCTGTTTGTAAAAAAAAAAAAAAAGTGTGAGTGGGAAGGTGGCTCAGTGTAAAGTGATATTAAAAAATAGCAAAAGAAAGGCCTGGATCAGGGGCTGTGACACCCATTATTTGCCTATTTAATTTATAATGCTCCCTTTCGCCAAAATTCATGGCAGTTAATGCAGTAAAAATAAGTGTACCTGATTTAATAAACATTCAAAATATAGGCAATGAAAATAATACTTTATACTTCACTTTCGCTGTTAAAAGGCAGCCCAAGTAAAGACATAGTATTTCTAAAAGTGTATATGACATTATGAGTATTAATTATATAATATTCATTCCCTACCCCCAATGAAAAGCCACCAATCAACATTTCCACAGCAAAGACAGCATAAGTGATTCTGTCCCTATGGCTAGAAATTCATCTGCAAGAGAGCAGCACACACCAGAACACAGAATCACATCCTAGTATTCAGTACTATTAAGGAAGCAAGTTTGGAAAAGTCAGAATTTTTTATTTTTAGCAAGAATATGGCCCTTGGGTTTTAATTCTTGGTTTACCAGGAGCTTTTCAAAGCAATGAACAAGGAATTTCTTCACAGAAATTACAATCCATTCTAGGACTTATACATTAATCGTATTCACTACTGAAAGGAAGTCTTATTGAGACCACTGTCAATAAGTGTGCATAGAATTGCAGCCTAATTTCCCATTGCAGGAACAGGACTCAAGGCAGCAGAACGTTCACTATGTGGTGCTATAGTGGATTTACTCTTTGGGGCCCTACCATATCTAGATCCAAACATTAGAAATGATCTCAAAATATTTCAGGTAAGTGAATAAACGCTGACTGATTTCTCATTTCTCATAATTAACAGAAAGCTATATAATGTTTGTTCAGATGCAATAAAATGAGCTGTTATATTAAAATGAGAAAATATTTGCTGCTTTCTTGATTATCTACAAAACTTGTGTAAGAGAGTCCCAACCTGTTTGCATTTGATACATCTGTTCTAGATACCTAAAGAAAAACAGTGGAATAAATGGTTGGGACGTTTTTAGAATGTCTGTTTTATTTCTTGAAGTGACATTATGAGTATGACTTAACTGGAGTACAGACATTACTACCTTTCTCATTTAGCCCATATGGCGTAGAATGCTTAAAGCTACTCACGTAAGAACAGACAAGCCGGTGTCTGTTAGGTGTCGGAGCAGGGCTGGGGTATTTTAATGCTACAAGGAGGAGGCAATTTAGGAATGCAGCAAAGACATTTGCACATAGTACTCCTGCGGAGCACTGAGCTGCACAGGCCAGCTACCAGCAAGATCACCCTGAGGCACTCAGAACAACACAGTCTCCATATGAGCAAAACAATCCAGAAACACCAGTAGAAAGGCCATCACTTTCGTAGAAGATGGCAGGACTTAACAGACGACTGCTTCTTAAATGGACAGTTCTATGTTGCCTGCTCCAGAGTGAGCTCACCAAGCAGCCTGGTAATCCTAGCACCTGAGGGCAGAACCACCAATGTGGTCTACAGAGTGGTTCTTCAGTAGGGAGAGCAAAAACAGTACATATGTCTCACTTCGTTTTTTACACTACAATCTTCTCCATTAGAATTCCTACAACAAGTGTTACATTTCAAATCTCACATCATCAGTATTATAACTGGATTTACGGAACTTAAATACCATAGTGATGCACAGGTTATCAGGCTAGTAATTTAATACAACATTATGTTGGTTTTGCAACACCAACATGAAGTAAATGTGCAATATGTGGTGATCTCAAACAGATTTGATCTGCACTGTTGAAGAAAATAGCTCCAAAAGAAGCCATTACATGTCATCTGGCACATTAGAATGTCTTCTATAAGATCAGTGATCAGAGTATAGAAAGCCTATCATTTGAGATTGAGAGAGTCAGTGTGGTGTAGTAGTGAAGAGCAGCAGACTCTAATCCAGAGAACCAGGTTTAATTCTCCACTCCTCCATATCAAGACTGTCTCTCAGAACTCTCTCAGCTCCATCTACCTTACAAGGTGCCTGTTGTGGGAAGAGGAAGACAAGGTGATAGTAAGCTGCTTTGAGACTCATTAGGGTAGAAAAAAGCGGAGTATAAAAAACAACTCTTCTATCACTAAACATCACAAAGGAAACTGAACTAGCAAAAGCGCTTCTGCTTTATAGCCCTCCCATTCCTCTCTTCCAGGTGTGGAAGAAAACGCTTTAAGATTAACCAATGGACACTAAGGAACCTGTCTGTTGTTCAGTCGTCAGTTTCACGAGAAAGAAATCTGTAATCACATTGCCTGATCAATGAACAAGCCCTCAGTGGCCCAATTCAGATCATCCTCCAAACCAAGGTCAAGATCAAGAACACACTGATGGCTTGTCTGTACATACCTCCCTTGCACATAGTCTACTCCTAACATTTTTCAGTAGCTCTAACCATGCTGCATATCCAGATCAGGGCACTATGGTGAGCGCTAAATTCCAAACTATAGGATTAGGCCTACTGCTTCAAGACATGGGCTGTATCACGACAGGAATGGATATGTCACGTCTGTAATACTATCTGTGATTAACTGACTTCCAAAAATAGGATGCTTAGTGCATCAAATTCAGAGTTGGGAGATTAAAGGTTAATGCATCACTGTGAAACACAGTTTGATTGACAGGCTGCTGCCTGCATGCACCCTCCCCCATTGGTCAGTGCCAGCTGAGGAGAACTTTAAGAGCAGCTGAATGCTGAACAAAGGGTCTTTTTCACCTTTTTTTGTCTCTGGAATGTCAGTAGCCAGACAGTTGGAGTTGGTGTGTCTGTCATAAGGAATCAGACAAAGTCACTTGGGAAGTGTAGGGACACAACTCCTTGCCCTTGCTGTATACTATAAAATCTGAGGGAAAGTTCAAAACAGGAACTTTAAGTGTAAGCCAAGGTGAAAACTGTTTATTTATAGTATCAAGAACTAAGTATAAGGTTTGGCAGGAGAGATTGGTCAGTGGGTTGAAACTGCCAGTCTAGCCAAGCAGAAAAGGAATATTGCTTCTAGGAAACAGAGGATATTTCCTACTCGTTTATTCAGTGGGTTCATCTCTGAAAGGACCCCTAGTTTGTGAAAAAGAAAACAGTCTTAGACACCTCCAGAGTCAAAAGGAACACTATAGTCTCCCAAGGAGGGAAATAAGTACAGGAAGAAAATACTTGCCTCCAGGAAACTTAGTTAAATGAATCTATATGAAGACATATGGTTGCTGCAAAGAAATCTCTAAGACAAAGGAATATCTCACTGTTAAGAACTGATCATTTATGAAAATAAGCATCAACAATATTCTGTAGTCCGTTAAAAATATTATAACCTGTAAATACAAAAAAAAATTACCTCAGGTTTCTCATCCACTGCCTGTCTCTAATCCAGCCATGCCTGTTATATAAAACTGTTATTTCAGATTGAACTTTACAGCATCTCAAGCGCCATTTTCAATAAAGGGATTAACAAGAGGGCTTCGGCTTTTCCATAGAAAGTCTTTTATAAATCACATTCATCTATTAGGGGCTGCTCAATCATAGTAGGGAACTAAAAAGAATTTTGGCAGAAAAATCTGCATCACAGAAAAACAAGCAGCAGAGTTCCATCATACCATCACTGTCCCTTCCTCCTCCTCTCCTCAGTATGACTGAAATTTGTGGAGAAAAAATCATCTTGTTTGCCAGGCACCTTTAATCATAATGTACCAGTGAATTAGAGTATGATTGAAGATTTCCAACCCAGAAAACTACTAATGGTATTCTACATGTGAGGGAAGTAGGAAGGATTATGCTGCCATGGTAGACATGGTAAAATCAAATGTCCTGCTGCACAAATACATGCTCTTGTGTATGCCTAAAGTAGCTCTCTCCAGGTATTTATTAAAATATTAATTTCCCACCTTTACTTACACGCTATGGACTAACATCTGCTGGTGATCCCCGGCTCAAAAAACGTCCACTTAACCTTGACCAAAGCCAAAGCCTTCTTGGCTCTGATGCCTGCCTAGTGGAACACTCTTCCAGGAGAGATTCAGGCCCTGCAAGACTTAATGCAGTTTTGCAGGGCCTGCAAAATGGAGATGTCCTGCCAGGCCTACAGTTGAGGTGGCGGAGATCTAAAAATATTGGCCTCCCCCAGTGCATTTTCCATCTTATACTATTTACTCGTCTCCCCACCCCCGCATTACTAGTTACCATCTACAGTGCACATATGTGGTGCTGACTCAGGTATACTGGTTTTAAATTATGCTGCAAATGATATTATAAATGACATTGTAGTTAGATTTTAATAAATGTTGATGTTAGACTAATTTATTGTATTTTTACTGTATTGCTGTAGTTTATCCTGTTGTTGTAACCTGCCCTGAGCCTTGCACTGCAGGGGAGGGCAGGTTAGAAATCAAATATATACTTCTGGCTCAAGTCTGACATTTTCCTACAGTTTAAAAAGCCTTCCTCCAACTTAAGAGGCCCTTAGAAGAAGATCCACTTATGTTAGAGGAAAGCAACTTGGAGGATGGTTGGATCCATCCCACAGTCTCTAATGCAGAATTCAGGTCACTGTTATGAGCTTTCTGTTATCTCTGAGACTCACTAGATCAGGGGTGGGCAGACTGTGGCTCAGGAGCATGCTCTTTCACATATATTATGTGGCTCCTGGCAGGGCGCCTGGGGAAGCTAAATATCATTAGCAAACAAATATCATTGGACAAATTAATATCATTATCAATATCTGCTTTTACCCCTTTTGTTATTTTTGGCAGTCTCATTTAATGTTAACAAAAAGCAAATTTGCTTATTTTCCAATAAAAGCAGGTAATATTTGTTCATGTCTTGTGGCTCTCAAACATCTGATGTTTATTCTATGCAGCTCTTACGTTAAGCAAGTTTGGCCACCCCTGTTCTAGGTGGCTCTTACACTGAGCAAGTTTGCCCACCCCTGCACTAGATCAAGCAAAACAAAGATTCAGTGAAGCAACAAGGCATGAAGAAAAGCAGCAACAACTTCCCACAAATACACATAGCAATGAGGGTAAGTAGTGAGCCAATGGAGGCTTTACAGACCTGTAACCTGTACTGTCTGCCCAAACAAGTAAATTGATGGCAGCAACCCAAAGTTTGGGTCTATTGGTATCTGGTAAGCTTGGCACTTACCAAGTAAAAGCAGTGGATGAGCAGAAAAATGCAAAATCACCACTGAAAATTCATGTTCTAATTTTAATAAATTGCTTTTCTGTAAAAAGGTAATCATGAATCAAGAGGAAGATGCTGGTAGTATTGGATATTACATTATTACATGATAGCAGAACATGTTTGCTTAAACATGCCAGATGGAAAAACAACACTAATAGCACAGACACAAAATACTGAAAGAAAAAGGGTACTGATTAAAGTTTTTCTCTTCTTTGGCTACCAACCAGCAGCACGGGGGGGGGGGGGGGGGGGGGGGGGCATTGTCCACACTACCCTCTGATCTGAATGTGCTTTAATCATCCATTCCCCATGCTGAGTACAGTCTCTTTCAACTCTGCTTTTCTCCTGCCTTTTTGGGAAGAGCTCAGTCCAAACGTGTTGGCTGGATAGGAACACGTGCATTATCCAAAGTCCTACTCAAATCAGTGCCATTTTCCTTCTCTCAGCCCTTCACAGCTACCATTTGCCTTACAGCAGCACCAGAGTGCTATTTTCAAGCTTTCTAAAAAATGATAATTGCTTGAGCGCCATAACATTATAAGGACCTATTGAAGTGTCCTACTGGTTCCTCTGAATTCCCTGCTTTCTTTTTTTTAATGTCAAGTCTTTTTTGGTCCACACAAAAAGAGCTAGAGACAGTCATTTTTTTCTTTAAAAAATTAAGCCGGGAATTCAGAGAAGCTAGCAGATTATGCCAACTGATAATTATAATGTTAAAGTGATGTAGCAATTACAGGGGTGTTTTTTTTTAAGCCTGGAAGTAGCCCACCAGTTTGGGTGGGGGTGGCAGCCACAGGGAGTGAGGCAAGGACAGCAAAAGGAAAACAGCCATGTGGGCATTCCATTTCCACTGTGGATACCTTTACATTTGCTGCAGTAACAGCAGCTACACAGAATCATCACTTTGTGGAAACAGCTGTACTGAAACTATATACAAAGAATATCATAAAAATGTTCATAGGGAAATCTAGAAATGTGTACTATTGTTGGGTTTTGCAAGTATCATCCCTTCAGTCATGAAAAGGTTAAGGTGAAGTTTCTGTAACCTAATAATAGCAAGTTTAGAACAGAAGCAATTAGGTGTAGATTCTTCCCACCAAAAGGAGGAGGTTTTGTTCTGAATGAAGTGACCTTAAGATTGAGTATTGGCTAATCAATATATTGGAGATAGTTTATGCTATTCTGCAAGTCCACAAGGGATGGAGCTTTGGGAGGAAACGTCCACTCCTTCCTTCTTAGGGACAGAGGGAACAAAGAAACAAGATGGTGTAGATCAGAACTAGAAAGATGAGCTGGTTAGACTGCTGTTTTCTTTCCATGTAGTCCTTTCCCTAGTAAACTTTTTCTTAGAAGTTAAACATGCACATGTCTGTGCTGCATTATTCCGCTACACTTCATTTACTCTGCTAAATATCCAACAACTATCTTTCAAAAAGTGAGGATATCTGAACCTTGGAGGTACAAAGTACACCTGCATAGTTATCACTTTTTCACACAGCACATATCCGCCGGGTGGGTGTTTTGCTGTCAAGCTGCAGTCCACTTATGGTGCCTCAATAGAGTTTTCAAAGGAAGAGAAATTCAGAGGTGGTTTGCCATTTCCTGCCTCTGTGTAGTGACCCTGGTATTCTTTTGTAGTCTGCCATCCCTACTTAACTTCCGAGATCTGGCTAGCTGGATCCACCCCAGATTTCTAAATGCCCAAACAGAACACACATACCATGTATTTGCAGCAAAATAGGGATTTGCTTTAAGCATGGTGGTATAAGCTTTTTGCTGATCTCCACGCGGGGACAAACAACTTGATGCATTATGCAGAACTGAGCAATGCAGCCTATAAAGGTACTTTATTTGAAGTTGGCAGAAAGGTCTAGGGGACGACAGCCAGTTGAGATAGTGGGCAGTTGTGACAGCATATAAATTTGACTTCCATTTGGAAATAGTGCAATAAAAGGGTTCTCTAGATTCTCTGCACCTCAATGGAAGGCGGAATGATGTTTGCATGGCAGGCAGCATAGATAATATCTTTTTTCTCGGTAAGCCATCCTCAGGGAACAACAGATAATATTGTTGTGATCTGGAAAGAGTTTTCTTGTTGTTTGTATGGCTTAGTGACACTAAGACAGAGGACGGGCTCTCCTATGACATGTGATATGGCTCATGTATTATTCTTTCAACAGCAATGTCACCCGCTGTCATGGGGAACCTCAATTACACTTTGCTACGAATTGAAAACATTTATATGCTGCTTTTCTTTGCTTTAAGGTACACTAGCTCATAGCATACATGTTCAAACACAGAACTCTAAAACACATTCGTGACAGTCTACAATGTGGACCATGACAAAGGGTAACACACATTGGGGCTATGCTGCAGCATCACAGACAATGCTTGTCTTGGGGCAGAGGCAAAAATTATGTTTAGCATCTCTTCCAGCATCGCGATTCTGTGATCTGAAGTCTCTTGTAATGAAGAGGCTCTTCAGTACTACACTTTATGCATTTAAACTGCAACAGACAGACAAGGCAGTACAGTTGTAAAAATGTTTATACATACCTCTGCTCCATGAGAAAAAAGACAATTAAATGCTCTTGATGTATTGCAAACCCTAAAGTATCTTGTTCAAGGTAAGACAAACACAGAGTCCAACAGCAACAATTTATGTAGATCACATCAAAACACAGCGCGGCTTTTCAAGGCAATACATGTCTCTTAAGATCAGGTGCTCACAAGCAGATGATTGTTCCATTTGCAAGCTGTAAATTAAATCATACACATAGATACACATCAGAAAATATTCCGGCTTTAGCTAGCATTTTCTTTTTCCTAGGAAATAATGGGAAGGATTTTCACTCATGGCTCAAACAGCTTTAGTCAGTTTTACTTACAATAAGCATCACTGGATTCAATTACTTGAAGGAGACTGAAGGCTTTAAGATGTAGCAGGGAGACTATACTGTTGCATCCTCATTCAGAGATACTGTGCCACATTTAAAATATTTTTGGTACTGGGCTTGGGGCTATTATTAGCAATATCTGGTTGCTAGGGAAGGATTTGGTAATGAAATGCAGAACCACAAAGCAGAAATCTGATTTGCAAAAGAAATTGGGGGTGGGGTGGGGAGGCTTAAAAATAAGGTTGGGAAGAAATGTCTTGTCCTTTCCTATAACTACAAAGAAGCAAATCAGTAGAAAACTGAAATATAGTTGCACTCAGAACTTCCAGAAGATCTCACAAGCAGAGCAAAACAATTACACTACCAAACACAGTCAGGCAAGCTTACTAGATCACAGTAGGCTATGGCCTGGATGACAAGAAATCTTCGTTTGAAAGCAGGGAATAGCTATTCACAGTACCAATCCAAAATGAAGTTAACGCCCTCCTAAATCTACTGACATCAATGAGCTTAGAAGATTATAACTGCACTTTGGATTGTACTGTCAGTTAACTAACTATATTTTGTAGATAGACGAGAATAAAAGATGGACCTTCTCCAACCAGACAGCTACTATGCTCATACAGCTTTATAAATAAATATATACTGCTTTGGGGGACCTATTTACACAGAAAAGGTCCAGCTGTCTTAAATCCTGGGACTTCCAACTTGTTACAGTGGATGGCCTCTGTGTTTTTCTTGATCAGATTTTAATTTTATATAATTACATTTCATCCTATACCTTCTGGCCTTTTGTGACCATATGACCCTGCCTTGTATGTGGGTGTGTTCTTTCATACTACTACATAAAATGATTGCATAGGAAGGGTCCACTCATTGCATCTGAAGAAGTGGGTACTTCTCCATGAAGGTTGTACTAGAATTAATTTTTGTCAGTTTTTAAGACTCCTTATTATCTGGACTCACTAAAAAGTGACTTATTCAGCCCATGGCCAAGTTGAGATTTAAATCCACCTGCAGGTAAACTAAAATCATTTCCTAGGCATGACCAAGCAGAAACAGACAACTACAAAGCTCAGATTCCTATGTTTCTTTTCAGGACTCATAATTTAACTGGATGAGGCCCTTAACTACTAGATCCAAAAGCTGATGTTTTTAAGGGGAAGAAGAAAAATGAAAATAGTTGAAAAAGTTATAAAACATGTGAACTTTCTACATCTGCATTTCACTGTAAAACATGCCCCTTGGTCAGAATATATTCCCTTGGGGCCCTTATTCAGGCCACATCTTCAGAGACTCATAAACGAAGCTCCCCCCAAACTGTTATTACTCTCACTTTGCAGAAACAAAAGGCAAGGCAAAAGAGGAGAAGGAAAAGTTGTTTGAAGTTTTCTAAACTACTGAGTTATTGGAACATGACCCCTCTACCTGTCAAAATGCAAATGACAAGTTATCTCTAGCATTTTACAGGCCCTGATCCTCTTGCCCTGGCCTACCTCACTCAGCCAAAGAAAGAGTGATGGTCAGAAACAGTCTAGTGAGGATCTGCAGAGGAAGGGGAGAAATCAGAGTAACCTCATATAGGAGCACTAGCACTTTTTTAAAAAAACAAAAAAATCACTCACATGTCATCTGAAAATGGAACAAAAATGAAGAGGGGAAGTAAGAAACAACTGCCAGGGAGAAAGGACTCAAGATGTCTCCATGACTAACCTTTAGCCTGCATTTAAAGGAATGCCAATAGCCTATTTTTGGAACAATGTTATCATGGTTGGCAAAGATGATATGTGAATAACTCTTGATAAGGAAAAATATTAAAGAAACCTGTAAAGACTGCCCACATGAAAGAAATTAAGTCTGGGAGGACTCATACAGTGGGTGACAGTCTCAGTCACCCTTCCCTTACTCTCTGACATTCCACGTTATCTTTACTCATTCTATCGTATTCTGCACATCATTTGTTCTTTCTAAATGTTCTTCTCTCTTAATATAAGGCATAACTGTTTGACTTTGTGGGGCCAGTCATTAACAATTAACCATTCAGTGTTAGTAATTGAAATCATTATCTGAGTTTTGTTTGAGATTTTAAAATAAGCATGTAATGAAACTTGCGCACTGTTGCTAAGGAGCCACTTGTCTTTCGGAGGTGCACTGCCATGACTACATGGGTTTAATAAATACATGAAATCCAACTGCCATGTGCTCAGGGCAACTTTCAAACAGACTTTGCACAGTCACCGGGGGGGGGGGGGGGGGTGTTAAAAGGACCGCTAGGCCACCAGGTAAAACCATACAAAGAAAATACTGATGTTCCAGGAGTAAAGTACCCAGGAGCTCTTCCAGGGATCTAAGGGAAGTTTGAGAATGAACTTCTCACACCTGTGCTGGAGTTAGTGTTCCCCTTTTTAGAAACAAGAGCACAAGAGTAGACAGATAACCAGCCCTGCTTTGAAAGAAAATGAATGTCATGCGGGGATGGAGACCACAGGTAGGGAGACCTCTCTCCCCTTCTGCCACAGGCAAGCCCACTGAATAAGTGATTCCTTCACAAGCACATGACAGACTTCAAGAGACATTTCACTTTAAGCCAAAGTTTAAATACTTATTCAGATGTAATACTTTACATGCACTTGATGTTTTTTTCAAACTATTCCTGTGGGAAAAAATCAGGCTAGAACTGAAAATCCACACAAGATTTCATTTTTGAAAAGTTATTAGTAGGATACTAGATTCTGGCAAATTACTGTTTATGGATTCCCCCCCTCTCCAAACATAATGCAAGACTGTAGTTTTCAATCCAGACTGAGAGCCAGTTAAGAATTCCTGAAGTTGAGAGCCTGTCCCATTATACACTTTTATAGCGTGTGCTGCAATTAGCGATCAAAATGAGTAATATATCATTAGCCATCATACAATCCAATGCTAGCAGGACCACCGTGCCAGTCCTTTTCTCTCGGTTAAGCTTTGCCCTTTAACTAGTTAATCCTTTTCAAAATTCTCATGATTCATCCAGAGATATAAATGGTGCTGAGGTATTCACTGTCTCCCAACATGTTTTGTATTTCATACCTCAAACACCAAAATCATTTGGTGGGATACATTTGGAAGAACCAGACAAAGACATCCAGTCATAACAAGCACCTTCATTTTAAAAAGAGCTTTCATTTAGCTTGATCTATGTAAACAAAGAATATAGGGAGCTATTATACCTACCAGCCTGGGAAATAGAAAATGTAGGAATCATCACTTCACTTCACAGCTTTAACTCTGGAAAACAAAATTACACAAAAGCCATCAATGCAAAGCCTGTGCTGACCTGCACATTTTGCTAGTTTCCATCACACAGTAATTAAATCCTCAATACAGCATCCAGTCCAGAAGAAACAGCACACAGACAGAAATTCACTAAATGAGACCATACAAAAGAAAAAAGGTCATACTTTCTAGAAACTATCTGATGCAATTCTTAAACTACTTTTCTTCCAAGAAGCTCAAAGCAGCATACAAGGCTCAACCCTTCCCATGATATCCTTACAACATACCTGGGAAGTAGGTTAAGCTGAAAGAATGACTGGTCCAAGCAGCTGGACAACTCCAAATTGTTTACACCCTTCCAGTCTGAGTTTAGGCCTGGTTTATGGGACAGAAACAGCCTTGGTTGCCCTGGTGAATGACTTGCACCAGGAGATGGACAGATGGAATGTGACTGTAATGATTCCTATGGACTTCTCAGCAACTTTTGATACCATCCATCATGGTATCCTTCTAGACTGGGATTGGAAGACAGCATTCTGCAGTTGTTCGGGTCCTACTGGAGGATAGGTTTCAGCAGGTAGGGCTGTGGGACTGCTGTTCAGCTGCTTGGCCCATTTGCCCTATGGAGTCCCACAAGGTTCCATTATGTCCCCTATGCTCTGTAACAACTACATGAAACCACTGGGTGAGGTCATCTGGAGATCTGGGCTGGGCTGTCACCAATATGTGGATGACACTCAGCTCTACCTTGCACTTCTAACTGATCAAAGGGAGGCTGTAGGAACCCTGAACTAAGGATTTTTGAGCCCATGACACCCAGACCCTGCAAGAATTGCCCATATACAATAAGTTGTAAATGGGATGGGATGGGATGGCAGATCATGTCCACAGTTTGTAACTACTTACTACATGAAGAACTCTTTCTCCTATTCACTGAAGTCACTAGTTGTATGGTACCAAAATCTAATACCTGCTCCTATTTTATAGTGAGTAGGCATCATTCAGGGGCTGCAGTGGCACAGAGGTTAAGACACTGAGCTGCAGACTGAAAGGTCTGTAGCTCAGCAGTTCAAGACCCTAGCACCACGTGATGGAGTGAACTCCTATCTCTGGCCCCAGCTCCTGCCAACCTAGCAGTTCAAAAACAAGAAATTGCAAGTAGATAAACATGTACCACTTTGGTAGGAAGGTAACATCATTCCATGTGCCTCAGCATTTAGTCACGCCAGCCACATGACCACAGAAATGTCTTCAGACAGCGCTGACTTCGGCTTGGAAACGGAGATGAGCACCACCACCTAGAGTTGGATTCAACTAGCTTTCAAGCAAGGGAAACCTTTTAACCTTTTTAGGCATCATTCAGCCAAAATCAAATACTTTTTTGTTGTTTTTAACAGGACAGATAAATGCCCATTCTTAACTTTAGCATTGATTGTGTCAGGAACTAAATTGCTTAACTTTGGCTGGATCATGTCCATTGCCCAGTATTATTCCTTAAGAACTACATCCTCCCAGTTTTGCTGCCATTTATTGACTGTGATATTTAAAAAAGATTCATATTTTAGGAATTGGTAATTTTATTTTAAGTTAATGAAAGTGCATGTATGAAAGACATCTACTGCAAAAAAAGAGTGATTTCTGTACTGTCACTAAGAACATAAATATATTTTTGTTGTTATGATGACAAACATCCCTTTGGAACATTTTACAATCAAGCAATGGAAACTACCCACTGATTGGTATGTTTAATATCATAGTTGACCAATTAACACAAAACAAAACTTCCACCTTTCCCTGTGAGTGACCAGAGGCAACATTGGGTTATTTTAACAAGTCACCAAGAGGCTTTGTGTCCACCAGATTATAATTTTGTTCCCTCATGGATGGGATCTGGTGTAGGATTGTAGTATCTCTGTAAAGTATGTCTGCCACTAGCATGTCCATGCCCTTGGTGAACAATCTGGAAGTTATATTTTTTTAGTTGTAGATGCACCCTATAGGCATGCAAGGAGCTTTTCCAGTGGGCTAGGAAAAGATTGCCTCTAAGGGTTTATGGTCCAGTTGGACTAACACTTGGGTGCTAAACACATACCAATGGAATTTAGTTACAGCAAACACAATTGCCAAAAGTTCCTTTTCAATCTGTATGTAGCTCAGCCTGTGTAAATGCTCTGGTAGCATAGGCAGTAGACTGTTTCTCCTGAACCAGGCATGCTCCTAAGGCATATTTGGATGTGTCTGCCTGTATTTCCAGCTGTTCTCTTAGATAAAAATATTGGAGTACAGTAGTCAGATTTGATTCATTTGGAACATGTTATGCCAGGTATTGTATAGTCCCCAGGCTTCCCGATCTTGTCAGATCTCAGAAGCTAAGCAGGCTCTGCCCTAATTAGTATCTGGATGGGAGACCTCCAAGGAAGTCCAGGATTGCTACTCAGAGGCAGGCAATGGCAAACCGCCTCTGAACATCTCTTGCCGTGAAAACTCTATAGTCAACTGCAACTTGACAGCACTTTCCACCACCACTGTATAGTCCCTAGGAGTCTCTGAATGCATTTCTTGTTCTTTGACGGAGGCATATGGTTTATAAACTTCACTTTCTCTTCATCAAGCCTGACATCATCTTTGGTAAAAACATGGCCCATATACTTGACGTTTTCTACTAAGAACTGTGCCTTGTTTTTATTAAACTTTACACCCCTTTGCTAGGCTCTGTCAACAGCACATTTCTAGATGGCATAATGTTCCTCCTTGCCTGCTGCTGTGATGATCATGTAATATGCAGACAGTGACACACATGCAATGTTGCCACAAAGATTTAGTCATTCTTTTCTTGGAATACTTCACTCAGTAATGATACCAAAAGGAAGTTGTTAAAATGAATTATGCCCCATGGGTATGTTAAAGGTAAATTCTTTATCCAGTTTTACCTACCAGTAGCCACCTTTTTCATTGACGATAGTAAAATTCTTCTTCCCTGTCAAACTCTTCCTAATGTCAGGCACAGGTTCAGAAGAGTATAGAATGAACCCCCTGCTAGCTACACACAACAAACACACAGGGAACCTCACCCTACCGCCCACTCCTCTACAATCTCTCCAAGTTGGGGTGGATTACATTTTGGGGGTCTGCTTACAGACCCTCCAAAAAGGTCTCCCCAGTGCTCTCTCTGGAAAAGACAGCTGCAGTTACAGCCAGGAGTCTATGGAACAGCTCAATTTTTATTAAAAGAAGAAGAGAAGAGATTGGATTTATACCCCGCCCTTCACTCCCCAAAGGGAGTATCAGAGTGGCTTACAAACTCCTTTCCCTTCCCCTCCCCACAACAGACACCCTGTGCGGTAGGTGGGGCTGAGAGAGCTCTGAGACAACTGTCCTTGAGAGAACAGCTGGTACAGAGCTATGGCTTGCTCAAGGTCCTCCAGCAGCTGCAAGTGGAGGAGAGGGGAATCAAACCCAATTCTCCCAGATAAGAGTCTGTGCACTTAACTACTTGTCAGGTTCCCTGTCATTTCATTTTGCTCTTCCCACTTTTGCATGAGTTCCTCCCAGCGGGAGGATGGTATCCGGTTCTGTTCCACGTCAGTGTGCTCACCCCTGCCCCCTCCTTCCCTCCCTGTCTTGTCAGCTTTGCTAATCTGTTTTGCTGTACCGTTAACCTTGAGATGTCTCTGTACTGGGTTTTTCCAAGTGTCTATGCGTGGGAATGCAAATAGAGTTCACTAAGGGGCATGGGGGGGGGGAGTAGTAATTTAGCTTGCGCGCCTTTTTCCTGGGAATGCAACGGTTGGGGGTTTTCATGCTTCAGGGTTTTACACCAATTGGTGCCTGTCATTCACTTGCCTTTTGAATACTGTATAAGAGTTCCTAGTCTCATTGATCTGGTATCACTAACAAAGAAAGTGTTCCTGAAAGACCATTAAGAAAATAAAGGACTTTGTTGTCACACTAAGGCCTGGCTTATTGGAATTTATCAGAAGTCTCACACTACTACACCAAACTGGCTAAAATGGTCCTTGACCAGCACAGAATAAGACAGCTCATATACTCCAAATTTAAAAGACTATTAATAAATATAATATTTAAAACATAATAATAAAATATTTTAAAAGATTTTTAAAGTAGTCCAGCACCTCTGCCTCAAACAGCCCAACAAGGGAGAAGCCCCACTATTGGTTGTCAGTAGTGAACCAGGAAGTTAGCAGCGGCGGGGATGCCAGGCCTGCAATGGTGGAGGATTTGGCAGAGATGATGCTGAGGGGGTACCTTGCCAAGTCTCCTGAGACCGCTGACACCAATTCCCTGGAGTACTGGTCACACAAGGCTGTCATTTGGCCCAACCTCTCTTGCATGGACATAAGCCCTGAGTCCAACTAATACCCAAGCCCCAGCAAGGAGACCAGTTCACAATCAGGAGAGTATAAAATATGGGTCCTCACTCAGCCAAGGCACCCAGCAGCTAAGCCCCACCACTTGGCATGAGCAAAGAGACAGGGTGGCAAAGAGCCCTGAGTCCACCTAACACCCAAACCCCAGCAGGGAGGCCATTTCACAATCCAGAGGGTATAAAATGTGGATCCTCACTCCGCCAGGGCAGCCAGGTAGCTAAGCACCTCTGCTTAGCAAGAGCAAAGAGATGGGGTAGCTCAGAGCCCTGAGTCCACCTAACCCCCAAACCCCAGCAGAGGAGTTCACAATCAAGAGGGAACAAATGAATGTGCTCTGCTAATTGGCTTTTAACAAGTTCCCTGTCTCTCTGTAAACATCCAACAAACAAAAGGGTGTGGAGCTGAGCTGAGCATATATATGGCTTTCTGATGCTATAGAACAGAATGGGAACTCTGTTATTGGCAGCCAGCAGTGCCTGTTAAACTTCGGAGGACTCCTTATCGGTGTTTCCAAGGCTGAAGAATTACACATGTACACACACATCAGTTGCTTTGGAGTTTTGTAAACAGTTTAATTGAGTGGACACAGTCTGTCTAGAAATGTATCCATTCACGAACCACCACAAACAGCACCAAAGTCCGTGAAATGTTCATACCAGTCACCATTCTACAAACATTGCTTCATAAACCACAAACCGGCCAAAATTCATGAAAAACTTAAGTTCATGAGCTGGTTCATGCTCATCCCTAGCTCTAACCTATCTAGCAGGAACTCTACCCCATGAGACTAAACACAAATATCAGAGGGGGAAGCAGACTGTTCCACAATATCATATAGAACAATTGCACCACATTCACAAAGATAAATCCTACATAGGGCTGGTGACCCATGGCTCATTATGGAGCCTCAATTATTTTATGAGGACTGCATGCTGGTCACACATTACAATGTTGTTTTCCACAATAAAATGGTTGCGATTTAATTTTTCTAATGATGCTCAAAAGTTTTATATAAGGAATTGTATCAGATTCTCTTCTCAAGCTCAGCTAGTTCCTATGGCATCCCCCCCTCCTTGACACAACACACATTCTTTTGAATAATCTTCTTGAAAAACTGTTGTCATTCTACAGATAAGGAAAACACACATGACAAAATGAATATCTAGTCAGTTATGTAATAAAAAATGTCAGATTGCTCAAACTCATTTGCACAGATTGTATTCTGGCACACAAAAGCTAGTGATGAAGGGTTTTTTTAGTTTGGTGCTATGAAACATTGTTAGGAAATTTTATAAAAAATCACCAGAAAATTTTGCCTCACAGCACATAGATTTCTGTATGTGTATGACTTAGATTCATAGACAAGTATCATTAATGAAAATAAGTCCTTTATGGACAATTTTTAAGGTACACTGGTGGAGGCAGCACATATCCAAAGACTGATGAGGCAACTATATTTTTACTGAAGGAATCATAACATAAACTTGCAGCTATAGAAGGCCTTGTGTGACACACAGTAAATGGTTAAGGCTTTAATCTGGTCTGCAAACCTTGAGTGACAGGGGATTCAAATGGAAATCTTCAGATGAGAGAGTCAGTTAGGAGTTAACAGTGAGAAAGCAAAGCAGACTGTGAGAGAATCAAGAAGGATCCTGGGTTAGGGAACTGGGAAACGTAGCCTACCAAGACTGAGGGAAATACTTCCTAGTGAAGGGGGGGTGGATCCTATCAAGTCTGAGGGAAATAGCTCCTAGAGGACTGGGGTGATCCCTAGCCAGTGGATAAGGAAGGTGTGATGTTCCTGCCACCACCAGTTTTCGTGTCTGTGAGATCAAGAAGCTTATCCTTGTTTACATAACACAAGCCTGCCAAGAAATCTTTCCCCCCAAGTTTTAAAGACCTGTCTGAATAACAGAAAGTTACTTGTTCGTGACAAATTCTGGTGTTTCTTTTTATGCAAAGTTACCTCATTCCTGTTGCCTGTTCACCTCATAAAGCCTAAACCTGATTCCTACTGAGCCATTTCTCCTCAAAGTGAAAAAAAGTTTGTTAGTTTAGATTTACCATCAGCCTATCATCTATAAAATAAGGACAAAGGAAGACTTTTAATCTCTCCTCCCAATTCCTAGGCTGGATCAGCATCTACCAATATACATTCAAACAACTGGATGGGATAGCCAAAGAAAAACAAAATAAAAAGGGACTGCTCAGCTAAGAACAGTTTAAAAGGAAATCCTGTGAGGGATAGCTAAATCATCATACCTTACTTTTCCACTTTTCAGAGTGAAGTCTGGATCTCTTTTCAAGCATTGCAATTATAAGTTTTGGCTTATAATTGCCAGGACAGCCAAAATGTATGGACCACAGTACAAATAAGCAACTCTCTTCTCAGCAATATACAGTACTAGGAATAAGACCCGTTGTAGCAATAAATACAATGGGCTCTAGCTTGGCCGCCCAGCCGTGGCCCTCCTGTCTTCTCCCCCACCCACCCCCACCCGCTTGAGTTTCCGGTGGGCCAAGGCACCTGGTCTCATCCTTCCCCCCGCCCACTCAAGGCCTCAGCAGCCCAGGCCACCCAGCCTCATCCCTCCCCCCACCCATTTGAGGCCCCAGCAGGCCAAGCCGCTTGGCCTTGTCCCTCCCCCACCTGTTCGAGGTCCCGGCGGGCCAAGCCGCCCAGCCTCATTCCTTTCCTGCCTCTGGAGGCAGGCTGCCTGCCCTCCTCCTCCACAGTGGCCATCAATCTGGGGGGGGGGTAGCCGCAGAACCCCTGCAAAGAAGGGCAAGGTGCTGGGGAGGTGTGGCACTGCTTTGGGCTGGATGAAGACAATAGGTGTGTTCAGCAGAGCAAAGCAACTGTCTTCTGAGGCAAGTTTGGGCCGGTGCCGCTTCTGTGGGCAGGAGTCAGAGAACGCAGCCAGTGGCCAGGGTCCCCATTCTGAGTGGCAGTTCTTGCAGCCAACTAATTAGGGAGCGCATCAAACACGGCCGCTCCAAAACAGCCTTATTATATAGAGATTGGAATGGATAAAAGGAAGATGGTGCTCCCAAACAGTATCCAAGAAGTGTTTCAGTACTGTCCTACCAGATATATCCAGTGAAAGAATTATTTAGATTATTTGATGAATAATAATAAGTCATCTTGGTGGCATAACTTTTCCTGCCTTTTCCTTTCATAAGTCAATATTGTACAGCATTAAGACTCACTTGAAGTTGTAAACTATTCTCATGCCTTTACTTCCTTGCATAGACTCGTCTTTCAAGCACAAACATATCTTACACCAAAATGGCTGGAGTAAGGTGCTGAGACAACATAGATAACACACTATTAGTACCAATAGACCCCAATCCGCTGCTCTGTTTCTGTATTTTTCTCCTATTGGAGGTGGTCTTGGAGCACAAAACAATTTCCCCCTTTGAGCTCAACACTATGTTTTGATTTTTTTTATTACAAACTTCACATTCAGACAAGATGTGTTCAGTATGACAAGCCACATCTTTTGTAGGACAGAGCCAGACCTATCACTGCTGGATAATGATCCACGAGTGGCTTAAACTCCTGGTTTTAGTACCTGCTTGAAACTGTAAAAAGAGGAAAATTGTAAACCACTTAACAAGCCTCAATAGTGGGTTGTAGAGCTATGATGCAGGTAGTGACAGAATGGGCAACAAGCAATGGCTTAGTCAACTATTTGCCCTGGGCAAAGGTAAGCCAATGTCTTGTAATATAAGCCAATGTCTTGTATTAGTATCTGCTCTGCCAGCATCTTTTGGTTTTCAAGTTACTAACTTCAACAAGAAACTCAGAAAAGAAGTCTCTGCTATACAATGGGGAAAGTGAGAGAAAATAATGAATGAATCCACAACAACCTTTCTCCTCCAATGTAAACACAATCAAATCAAATTTTCTCTCTCACATATCTTCAGTCCCAACTTCTGCTATTTTTCAAAGTCATCCTTCCTTAACAGAATCACTTTATCAGAAGTGGATAGCAAGAACAATTTTCATCTTCTCTGATAATCAAAAGATGTACATATATTGTGTCAAATGGCTTTGTCAGTTTGGTACTCCAAGTGGTGCTTGTTGTGAAAAAACTCAAAGTACATATGCTGCTGACAGAGACAGCTTTACTAGTTAGGACCCAGAAATGTGCTTCTTTTATATAATCTCCTGCATCTGTGACTCAGTTATGGGGGAGTATTTACCATGGAAACTGCAGGGAAGATGCTTTTGTCATGACAGCGTGCACACATTGGGGGGGGGGGGGGAAGTCAATAGAACAAGACAAACAATTCTATCGCTTGGAATTTTTTAATCACAATTTTTCCCCTAACAAACTTTTGTGATCAGAAGCTGTACCACTTGGCTCTGCAACACTCTATTGATTTCAGAGCACCATTTAATAACATATGGATCCACCCACCTCTGCCCCCAAAATCTCCCCCAAACCTCCCTTTCCTTTGACAAACTTCTGAAAGGATACGGGGAACAACAGAGTTTCACCTCTCTGAATGACTTCCATACTCAACACCCCCCCACACACACACACACACCAATATTTGGGAAAGCAACCTACACTGGAACAACCATCAGTGAAGATGGGGAAAGGTCACAACCTCAACTTACAGCACAGAGATTCTGTAATGAAGTCACATGTTGTTGTATAGTCCTATCTAGGTATTTGGATCAACTTCTGTTCTGAAGTAAGGTATTCCCCAATCCCCACCCTCATGGGAGGAAAAACATACTAACTTTGCCACAGTTGTCTGTTGGCAAACCAAGGTGCCATTTCCATGTCTTTCCTTCAACGATCAGACAAGATCAGACAAGATCAGTTTTGATATCTGATTGAGAAGGGGGGGGGGTGTTGTTTTTCAAACAGGCAAGGTCTTTAAACTATTGCCAGGTCTGATGGCAAGCAGTTTATTTTTTTCATTTCATACATCTTACAGGGCAAGTGTTGTCCCAATTTTTTAAATCAAGGTTTGATCTGTTTTTTTAGCCACTTTTCTTCAGGTTTTGTTGTGTAGTTTGCACTTCTGAGTTGCAGGAGATGCTATCTGAACTGTCTGCAGCAATTCATAAGGAGCCATATTATTCTTCCAGCCATTTCTATGTTTAAAAAAACTGAGCAGTTTTTCTTCAATACAATGATATAGTGCAAAACTGAGGGGAGTACCAAAAAAATGGCAGGTGCCATGGAAAAATGCAGCACCATCAGAAATTTACAATCCAAATATGTTATGCATACATTTTAAAGGGCCTGGCTGAAAGTGCCCCCTTTGAAACAACTCAACCTTACTTTTACAACATTCAGGGCCAAACGAGATTAAAAAACGGGATGAAGTCTTCATGTGAAAGTGCTCAGCACCACGTGGAATGGGAGAGGGAGAGAGACTAGAGTGCACCAGCAACAGGAAGAAATGTTCGTGGGATGGCACAGTTGAATCTCTCTTCTTCCTGCTGGAAAAGGTAATATGGGATCCTGCCTTATCTTGTAAAGTCAAGAATGTGTACAGGGTTCAGTAAGAGGGTTGTCCCATCCTTTTTATCCATCCTGCCACACCCTAATTAATAGCAGAGGAGACACAGGCTAAGTAAAAAGTGGGTTCACATTCAACCCACCTGATAAGGAGGGCAGGAAGATCAACACCTTGAGCCGCAAGACGTACTCTTCATCAT
The DNA here is from genome assembly GCA_029233225.1 of Lepidodactylus listeri. Taxonomy (NCBI): domain Eukaryota; kingdom Metazoa; phylum Chordata; class Lepidosauria; order Squamata; family Gekkonidae; genus Lepidodactylus; species Lepidodactylus listeri. The sequence continues at coordinate 105,516,653 of JARCFY010000001.1, read as the reverse complement.
CCTTATTAAACAGTTGCTCTTCTAATGAAATAGCTAAGAGACAATAAATGGCTTAAATTGCACTTTCATTCTTAACTATACAAAAATGAAGCTTTTCAGTATTTTCAAATGAAATGAAATGTTTCAAAAGGAATCCCTACCAAATCTCAGTTTGGATAACTGTTCTGTTTAATGTAATATGTTGCTACTTCCTTACAAGCAAGGAATTATTAGTCATAGTCATAGCTAGATATGGATTCATGAAGAAGTTTCATATGAATGTTCCATGGACTGTGTTCTGGCTTATAAGCATGGTCCCATTGGAGATGCATGATCAGACTTTGTATATGCATAGGTATAGCAAATTTGTGCAGGGGGCATGCTAATTCCTGCTCCCCCTCACTACATATTGTTTCTACCCTACAGGTGTTAAATGTACAGGAGCTTATTTACTTGAAACTACTTTATTGCAACAGCTCCATCACTAGCAACAAGGAAAGGGGGGGGGGGGGGGAGAAGTGAAAATAAGTCTGAGAAAAACCAAGAAACGAGAATGAGGAAGACTTATACTCTCACAATCTCAGCCAGAGAAGCTCACCCCACCGTCTCAGCCACATTCAGAATACCTCCTCTATCACAAACACACAATTAAAATTTGTTGTACTCAAGGTAATTAGAGTAATGGTACTGGCTTCCCTTAACAAGTCCATGATTCTGCAAAGACTTGCTGGTGGTATTTAAGACCAATCTGTTTTTTAAATGGACAATCATTAGTACATTTGGGCTATTATTCTATCACCTGAAAAAAATTCTGGGCCCTTTACAAAAACAGAAATCTTCCATTTTCCCCCTTGAAAGTTTCACTTAATTGAAACTTTATTTTGAATACATATATGGGAAAGAGTTTAGGGATGCTTATAGCAACTACTACCCTCTTTTTAAAGTGCCTAAAGGTTCAATAAACTTGCAGATCTCTGTACTCAAATATTAATACATGGAATTTATGGTGCCCTTCTAAGCTTTCAAAGCATTTTACATACAGTAATCCTTACGACAACACAGAATTATCTCCATATCATAGATTAGACAGGGGAGTAGGTGCTGAAAAAGGTGGCTTTCCTAAGCCAGCTAGAAAATTCTTGACTAATGTGACATCAGAACTCAAATCTACCTAGATCACACTGCACACTCTTAGCTACTACACTAAGGGTAGTGGTTAGAGAGTCACACTAGGATTTGTGGCACCCAGGTTCAGCTTCCCCCACTGCCATGAAAGCTTGCTGAGTGAGTTTGGGCCAGCCTCACACACTTTCAGCCTAACCAACCTCACAGGGTAGTTTTGGGGATAAAATGAAGGAAATAAGAACAATGTATGCTTTGGAACCCTATTGAGGAGAAAGTCAGGGTGTAACTAAATAAAGTTACTATGGTGGCAATTACAAAAACTAGCAACAGGTTCAAATGTTACCAGAAACCGACACATGCATTGTGTTTCACAGTGCACTAATCAGAGAAAAGGGAGTTCATTTGTTGAAAGGGTCTTCTCTGGCAAGAGATGCAGATTGTAAAAAAAATGTATATGAGACAAAACTCATATAATCCCCAGTGTACTGGCATTGTAAGTGTGCAGGAGTACAAGAAGGGCCCTTTATTTCCCACATATCTATATACTACTAGCCAAGATGCCCCCTCTATGCGGATATCTAAATCTACACATCAGGGGCACCTGGGGGGCAGAGATTTTCCTGCACATTGGGGGACTCCCCAGGTGTGCAGAAAAATCTGAAAAGTTAAAAAAATTATATGGGGGATACTTAAAACCTCCCAAAAGTTTTAAAAAAAAAAGTGTTTCCTACACATGCACAAAGAACACACTTGGAACGGTCCCTCACTGCCATTGCCAGGGGGAAAGACTTGGTAGGCCGGTGGCTGGGAGCTGCATGGGCCTCGCTGTGGCTGCTGGGGAGAGGGGAAGAAGGCTTGGTAGCCTAGCAGCTAGGAGCTCCCCCCGCAGGGAGGGGGAGCTCTCCCCCTACGTGAAGCTCCCCCCACGAGTATTGCGGGTTCCTGCTTCTTGTCTATATACTAATTCCCAAGTGCCCCCTGTGCGTGCAGACAGCTAAATCCACACATCGGGGGCACTTGGGGGGCAGAGAGATTTTCCTGCACACTTGGAGGACTCCCTACCTGTGCAGAAAAATCTTAAAAGTAAAAAAAAAAATATTCAAGGGATACATAATTGCCCCCCCCCAAGTAAAAAAGTGTTCCCTGTGCATGCTCAGGGAACGCAGTCAGAACTATGCCTCGCCTCCACTGCGTGGGGAGGGAGAGGGCTTGGCGGACCCAGCTGTTGGAGCCATGCTGGCCTCACCATCACTGCCAGGGGCAGGGGGAAGAGCTATCTACTACATTTTTATTTGCAAGTGTCATGAATTCAACATCCATGACATTCAAATATCTCAGCAAAACGTCATGATGGAGACTGTCTTGTGTTTATAACTGTGATTATCACTTCAGAGACCAAAGATGTATTATGGCATAAACTATTGTGGCCAAAGCCCACTTTATCAGTTGTAGTTCAATCCCTGACCCTTTCGCCAACACTCCTAAACTGGAACAGGTTGCCAGGCAACCAATTTTTGCCCAAGATACCTTTGAAGCTAAAATAGTGATGGGCAAAAGACAACAGAACATGTTGAGGGGGGGTGTTGTTGTTGTTTTTTTAAACAAAGGCAACTGCCACTTCAATGTAAGGGTATTTATTCAGGAAGAACATAAAGAGAGATACCCCTAGAAACCCTATTTTCAAACATTAACAGATACATTATTATATATGTATAATTGTGATTAAAATGTTTATGTTTCATTTCCTTGTAAGTGACATTGGGACGAGGAACATAAATTTTGTTTTAAAAGCATTTAAATTTGCAGATTTTTAGGGTTTAAATTTAATTTAATTTTAATTTAGGGGAGAAATGTAGAACTTCGGGGATATATGCTGTTGGGTGGAGCAATGAAATACTTAATTTGCATATTGGGAGGAGTGTGTGTAGTGAGTGACTGGGAAAAATCAACCTGAGGAGGGGAAGGAGCAAAGAGAGGCCTAGTCGTTGGTCTCTCCAAGGACTGGATTGCTGAAAGGCCTCAGCTGTGTGGTGTGGGTCCTCCCGTGATGGACAGCACTTCTTCTGGAGGAGGTGAGCCCCCAGACATATCTGACTTTGAACTGACACTGATTCCTTCTCTCGGAGGGTGAGGAGAGAGGCCCTGAGAAATTCATTTCCGCTGGAGGCCTGCTGCTGAGGGTCTGTGACTGGACCAACTCCAACAAGAGAACAGTACTTCTGGAACACTGACTACTGGACCGTTGGTTTGAGAAGGAAAAGGAGTTTGGGGGTGGGGAGTACAATACCCAATGATGCAGAACTGTGTTTTCCTTGTTGTAATAAATAGTTGCTTTGCTTAAGCCAAGGTGTGTGAGTGGGAGGGGGGCTTTAAGAAAGGAGGCCCTAAGCCTTGCACCCTTATTTCCAATACCTGGGTTACATTTATACCTAAGTTCTGCATTGCACAGTTCACATGTAAGGGTGTTTTCTGATATTGTTGTGAATTCCAGCCATCACTCGTTTAAGTGTATGCCATCTTTCCTGCTTGGATTGCTGCTAGAAAGCATTGTGGTAACTTGAGTTATCAATGTTTGACATGAACTCCATAGAGTCCAGTCTGTGGGCATCAAGGCAGTGGTTGTAAATCAGCTCTTGCTGATAAAGAGTGACTTTCTAGCTGTGTTGAGGACAGATCTCATCCTGCCTGCTACGCAACTGAAGTGCAACATGACTCAGGGAAATCACAATCCATGCAAATGCCAATCCACCGGAGTCACGTCATGGCTTCCTTTTATGGCGGGTGGATCAGGATATGCAGTCTCCACTGTGCAACTGAGAACACATGCTGGTGTGTGTGGGGGGGGGGGGTGCCTGTACAAATGCAAACCTGATTAAAACCTCCACCTCAATGCCAGCCTATGGGACATGTGGAATTCATGACACATACCATTAATGCAGGTTATCGTGATGTTTGCCCACTGCCTTTCCAAAGCAGGAAAGATCAGATGTTGCCTGGGTGTGATACACCAACGTTGTTTAAACGTTTACAATCTAATATAAAGCAGACTAATAGCTAGCATTTAAAGGCTTAATATTTTACATTGCTAAGACAAACCTGATAGGACTTTTGGGAATCAGAAAACTGCTCTAGCACAACATGCAGTGTGGGGGGGGGGGGGGGGAGTAGCCAATCTTTGTACTAGCTTATGTAGAAGCAAGAGGATGCTAGACAAGCATGAGCTGTAATTAATCAACATTCATCCTAATTCATTTTCTTCACCTGATGTCAGGAAGTATCATTGCAAAACACACACTACGTACAGACTTAGCTGAAATTTAAACACACGTAGCATTGCAATTTAGCAACCGACAGGGAATTCTTTATTACTATATTATGTGTTTTCTAACAGATACTTTCAGCATGACTATTGTCTTTTAAACAAATCACTGAAAAGCAAAAAAGAACAGAATTTCTTTTAAACATCAGGGCCTTGTCAGGCTGCATTACAAGGCTTCAAACGCACCTTTCCAGTCCTATCAGGATGCAGAGTGAGCAAAGGAAAGCAGATGGCCTCATAGTAAGCACAAGGCATAATTCATCTGAGGTGCCAAGAACAGGACTGGAGGCAGGAAAAGGAAGCCACAGCTCAACACCAAGGCTGAGGTATTTACACGACTTAACTGTTGTGAAGACTGTAACACATGCCTCAGCCAATTTTAACTAGAACTCATAAGCACACACAATGCTGAAAGAGTTGCGCTTGTTCACTCCTTAATGAAAGAATTTCAGAGAGAAAGGGAACATTCAGGACCATTTTCACCATCACCGCTCAGCAAGGTAGTTGTTGCTTGCGTGGATGGTGCTACCAAAAGTGAATGTGGTCACAGGAGACGTGACCGCACAAGCAGAACTCCACTTGCACTCATCTGTAGAATAGTAAGGGCCAAACTAAAAGATGCCACATCTCCAAGTCCACCATGTGATGCAGAGCAACTTCAGCACTTTTTTGAAAAACAAAACAGCTCTTCAGAATAGTATGCAGGAGGTGACAGAGCCCCTCGTCCACCTGAGCTGTGCTCCTTAGCAGGGTCAGCCCCTGCAGCATTTTTGACAGTTAAAAATCAAGCTCTATAGGGGACCATCCCCATAGTGGATCCAAGGACATGGAATCATCTAGTTTGGTCCTTGGTTCTGCCAGATTTCAGGGATGTGCACAAATTCAATGGCATAGATTCAGCCAGCTTTTCCACTGGTGAGAAGGGGAAAAATGGAACCATGGAGCCGCCATGGGAAAAAGTGATATGGGATAGGGCCTGCAAATAGGAGGAGAATTGGCAGGCATTGAATAGAGAAGGTTGCTGAAGCCAACCCAATGTGTGCTCAGCAGTATGTTCTTTCCTCACACAGCCACCTTCACCTTCTGCACGAGCAACAACTATCACGCGAGGTACTGTTGCTAAAAGAGGCCCTCACTTTTTGTTTCAAAAAGTAGTTTCCCATTGTTTGTCTTTTTCCCTTCAAGAAAGTGATGGTGTTTCAACTGCTGTTCATCTGTTGCACCAATTTGTATTAGCTTGTACAAATGAAAGGTTTATGAAGTCATGAGTTCCCAGAATCCAACCAGACAACTAAAATACAGAAGAGGTCATAATTAGGTTTAAATCTGGCAATGAAGAAAAGGCCAGTACATGTGACCAATACCTTTATGTAGCTAAAAATATAGATGCACAAGGTACAAGTCAGCGACCAGGTTGTGCCCTGCAAGATACAAAGCACCCTTTCTGCTTCCAGCAAGGCTAAGTGAGGGGGCAGAATATGAGGTCTTCACAAGAGAAGCCTCTTCTGGCGCAAACCCAGTGAACTGTCAAGTCAACTCAAATAACAAGTTCAAGGGGGGGGAAACCGAAAATAAGGTCATAGTCACTAAGAGTCAATCTGAGAGGAAATCATATTTCAATGGAGTATGCTCACAAGAATGCATCAGAAATATGGCTGGCAACACACTATCAGCAACAGGCAGGTGGGTCTTCTTCTTGCAGTTACTTAAATCCTGGGCAGGGTCAGAAGCATGATCCCTTGGGAATGAATGATAGGGCACTGGGCCTTTGGCTCTCAGCAGGAGATCTGTGTTGGGCAGCCTCATCTATCAGAACCAGTCTGGGGTCTGGTGGTGGTGTTGTTTCCATTTGACTGTATTGTTTACATTGATAACCTGTTTGTATTTTTCTGTGAGCAGTAAATAAATAAAAATGTAGAGAGCCAGTGTAGTGGCTAAGAGTGTCAGACCAGTACCTGGGAGTCATGGGTTCAAAATTCCCACTAATGCCACAGAAGCTTGCTGGGTGACCTTAGGCCAGTCACACACTCTCAGCTTAACCTACCTCACAAGGCTGTTGTGAAGATAAACTGGAGGAGAGAAGAATGGTGTAAACTGCTTTGGGTCCCCATTGGGGAGAAAGGTGGGATAAAGGTGAATTAAATAGACAAAAATATATTAAAAAATTAAACAAACAGACCGCTCAACAGTACATTTCTTAAGAAACAAAAAAATACAATGGAAAAAGGTCATTATTATCAGTTGTTATCATGTTGTTAACAGTTGTTATCATGCTACAGCTTATGCCAGTGTGGGGACATCACCAGATTTAGCAAGTGTAATGGGATCCACAGCCAGTCTTGGCTCCCTAAAGAACAGTACATACCTTTGTCACATTCCCACCTTAAATTGTCCAATGCACACTTATTGTGCAATCCTAAACAAAGTTGATTTCAGTGAACTTAGAAGGGTGCAACTATGCTGTTAATCTTACATTTACACATAAATACGAAGTGTGTGAAAGGACACAAGAATAAGAACCAGCAAATATTCCTTGCTCTTTCTGTCCCATCTCCTCTCTGAACCTCTAAGGAACTGAACATCATCATTAAGTATCCCTCACTAAAACCAGTGCTACAGGGTTTCAAAAAAAAAAGAAAAAGAAAAGAAGTGATACTGAAAACTGGCAAGCAAAGAAGACATTAAATTGCAAGCAGCGTGTTACTTTTATGTAAAACCATGCTGCTCAGCTGTGAAGCAGATGAAAAAGATAAAAAATATTTTATGAATTACATCCCACAAAAAGTAAAGAGAGCTCTACACTCCATGTTGCCATGGTAAATGTTTTACTACACATAGGGATACATGACATATTTCTCTAAAATAAACGTTGGCTGCTATATTCCTTAATCCTCACTGCCTGTCTACATTTCTATCAGGACCATCAATTTCGACATCTCAAGCTAGAATCCTGTCCTAACAACCTGCATGAGACCAATAGAGGGAGAAAAGGTTTACATTAATCCAGTTCCGCCCTTCTTTATAGACTATCCCTTAGGGCTGTTAGATTCTTAGCTTGATGTGGAACCTCTGATTTAACTTATAAACCAGTGTAACATTATGCTACATAATCAGCTTGTCTTTCCTGCTCTCCTCAGGCAATTTTCAGAGAGAATTCTTCAAGTCCAGCAACACTGAAAGCCTCATCTGTTTAACCCCTCCCCCAATCAGTTGTAAAGCATTTTTCACCACTTCATAAAAATGGCACTTAGAAGACAGTGTTAAAGGATGTACTTAAAGGTGCACTCTGAACTGAGTTAGTTACAGAGATAGTAGTGTGAATAGTGGTATTATCTGTATGAATGGGCATCATATCAAGCTGTCGGGGATTTCAGTGCTGATGAGATTTCCAAGGCACTGAAGGACATCAAGAGCAGAAAGGCACCAGGCTTTGACTGCATCCATAATAAGTTCCTGATCAGCAGCACATTCACTAAGAAGTGGCTCACAAAGTTTCTCCCTGACATCTTGACAATAGGAAAAGACTCCCAGGGGAATTCAAGAAAACAAAGACAGTTGCTATTCTGAAACCTGGAAAACCAAAACATCTGGTGGAAATTTACAGACCTATTTCCCCTCCGAGCTCCTGTTATAGTTATAAACTTCTCACGAGGCTAATCCTGAACAGAATCAGTGACAGAATTAACAAACATGTCCCTATAAAGCAAGCAGGATTTAGACCCCATCATAGTTGTGAAGACCAGGTTCTCAGCTTAACTTTCACTAAGGCAGGATATTGGAAGTGTTTTTAAGACATCAGCAGCTTTCATCAATCTGACAGCCACTTATGGCAGTCTGGAGGAATGGTCTGCTGTATAAGTTTTTACAAGTTTTCCCCTGCAGAACATTATTTTGAATCCTAAATAATAGTACTTTCCAAGTAATTATGGGTCACTCATTCAGCAAGCAGAAGAAAACATGCTCCCCATTGAGATCAGGGCCCTGTAGGGTCTACTTCAATTCCGCAGGGCCTGCAAGACAGAGCTGTTCCACCAGGCCTTTGGCTGAGGCAGCGGACGTCCATATATAACCTACCTGAGGTGTTTGTCACTCTGTTAATGACTACTGGCTATGGCCAGGAACATCTCACGACCAGAAAATTTCTTTGTTATCAGCTGTGACCACCATTTTAATATTTATGATGATGTTTTAAATTTTAATGTTATTGTATTAACTAATATACTTTGTAATACCTGCCCTCAGACCACTATAAATGTGAAGAGAGTGAGAGAGCGAGAGACTGACTGACTACTCTAAGGCTTGGTCCTCACTCCAGTTCTTTTCAGTCTATGCATCTCTAATGTTCTCAAGACTATATCCAGGAAGTTTGCTTATACCAATGACATGGCAATTGTAGTAAAGCATAAATCAATGGAAAGGACTGAGAAAACACTGACCTCAAAATTTTGGCTGACTACTACTATAAATGGTGCCTTATCCCAAGCCTAGGAAAAACAGAATGTTCCAGTTTCCATCTTTACTCTGTTCCCAACTACTATTCTTAGGTCAGCAACTAAATGTCCTGGAAGGTTAAAATGTTCCCCCTCTGTTTTTAAGGTTGTGGTTTCTAATAGCAGTAGAAAAGAGTGAAAATCCAGTAACACCTTAAAGACTAACAACATTTGTGGTAGGGTATGAGTTTTTGTGAGTCACTGCTCACTTCTTCAGACATGTCCATTTATTCTTTGGATCCTCTTGGACTAAATCCTCCCAGATGAAATTGAGACGTAGGTTTCCTGTCTCATTACCAGTGCTGATATCTCCATGCCTACTCCCCCCCTGCATATCACACTTAATCCAATCAAGCCTGCTATTGCCATCTGGCATCTGAAATCACCTTTATAAAGTTTATATCTTCAGTACCTCATGTTACATTTTATGGCACACATGGCCTGGCCCAACAAAGTGGCATGCATTACAGATCCAGCCCTCATAACAAAGGAGTTTAACACCCCTGATAGATGCTCAGCTTTGGGGTTGGTGTATAGTAAGGCAGAATATGGTGCTTCAGTGTGGCTCAACAGCCTCCATGTCCACAAACTTGATGTCCAACTCAGTACAACAATGAGAACCATCAGTGGATGTATTAAACCCACCCAGACTTATTGGCTACCCACATCATGCCACATCACTATCCACATTTCCAAAGACAAGATGCTTCTCTCTGTGAATATAAAAAGACCACTGAAAACAGAAAGTAGGCTATCCACAAAGACATGGCTGATGCGGGCCTATCCAGACTAAGATCCCGACACTCAGCAAAAAGATCTGCACAAATCCCACAATCACAAAATTTCAATCTAGGGAATGAATAGTTGCGAACACTGATGCAATCAGTTTTATCTGATACCCATAACCTGATAAGCACCAACAAGAGGCCCGTAGAATTTGACTTGCCACATAAAGCATGGAAGATGGCTGATAAAATATGAACAAACTTTGGTAGTTGTGCAGAATTGTTGTTCAAATGGGGCAAAACACAAGGACGCAAATGTGATTATGGTGCAGCCCAGCCCGCAAACTATTTTCCAGCTGTCACAAGAATGTAAGCATTGTACTTTCCAGGGTGATGTGATGCAGCTCTTTGAACTCTCCCAAGCTGTGATTGAGTGAACTAAAAAATTAGATGTTAGTATTTAGGGGGATTACCCAATCAGTCTGCATACCTGTTGTATCAACTTGGTTATGTATTTTATATTATTACTAGGAATAAGGCCCATTGTGGAAATAAATACAATGGGCTCTAGAAAGAGGCTCTCTCGGTGGGTGCCCGGGCCTTGGGCACTCAGTGTCAATTTGCTGTGGTGACCTCAGCAGGGTATAATGACACAGAGTCCACCGTTTTCTTCACAGGAACTAATCTCTGCCACCTGAAGAGCAGTTGTAATTCTGAGTGATCTCCAGCCCTCACCTGGAGATTGGCAACAGTGGTTCCACAGGAGGAACTGGCTGGTTTGGAGGGTGGAGTCTATGGCATTGTACCTGTCTGAGGTCCCAACCCTCCTCAACCCCCCTCTCCAGGCTCCACCCCTTAAATCTCCAGGAATTTTCCAACCTGGAGGTGCCAACCCTATCTCCTTCCCAGCCAACCATCAACCTACCTTTATCAGCCCCTCTAACTTCAGCTTTCCATCTCCTCCTCCCTCCCTGCAGCCTCTACCTAGGAAGAGTGCAGTCTTTCTCCACAGCAGAGACCAAAGCAGCTCACATTATTCTCCTCTCCCCGTTTTGATCTGTACAACAACCCTGTGAGGTAGGCTAGGCTGAAAGTCTGTGACTGGTCTGAAATCACTCACTCAGCTTCCACAGCAAGAACCTGGGTCTGGCAGACCCTGCTCTGAAGTGCTAACTGCTATGTAACACTGGCTGTCATAGGTAGACCACCTCAGCAGGGTATAATGACACAGAGTCCACCATTTTTTCCAGGGGAACTGATCTCTGCCATCTGGAGAGCAGTTGTAATTCTGAGTGATCTCCAGCCCTCATCTGGAGATCGGCAACAACTAACCACGAGGAAAAGTAGTCTTTCTCTGCAGTGGGGAACAAAGCAGCTTATATCATTCTTTCTATCTGCACAACAACCCTGTGAGATACATTAGGCTGAAAGTCTGTGACTGGTCCGAAATCACCCACTCAGCTTCCACAGCAAGAACTTAGGTCTCCCCCTGGAGAAAATAACTGCTTTGGTGCGTGGACTCTAAGGCATTCTGTTGAGCTGAGGCCTCTCCCCTCCCCAAACTCTGGCTTCTGTAGACTCCACCACAAAATCTCCAGGAATTTCCCAACCTGGAGCTGGCAACCCCTCAGGACTTGCCCCAATGAGTTCCCCACAAAGGCCAAAGTAGGCCTGGGGAAGGGCCTCCTGCCCCTGCCTTTTTACTGACAGAACCAAGCTCAGTTGCCTGGCAACAGCCACTGAGGGGAACATGAGCCACACAGCAGTTTTGGCAGTTTATTCAGACAGAACGGCCAAGCCAGCAGTGGATGGAGGAAAGGAGTGGACCCAGCACCCAGCCAATGGCACATGAGTACTCTTGAGTGGCAGTTGATGGGCCAATGGCTAATGGAGCACACAGTACAGCCAATGGGAGAGCCAGAAAGTGCCAATATGCTGGACGTTTATACATATTGGATATGCTTCCTGTGTCTGATAATAAATAAATCAAGCTCTCACTCTTTTCATCAGGTTCCTAATCTGAGGATGGAAATCTCTTTTCTTAAAGAATTACTGTGTCACGTCCTAGAAATATGCAGCTCAGCCCCATCAGAGCTTACTTGGGAGTAAATCCCATAGTACTGGGCCTGTCAATCTGCAGTCCTAAGCATACCTACCACAGGAAGTCCCACTGCATCAATGGACTTAAACTTCCAGGAAAATGTGTTGTAGAATAGTGCTAGAAGGGGAAGTACAGATGGTTAATACTTGCTTCATAGGTCACAGCTCCACACCTATAACAGCTTGAGGCTCTGAGACTGTAGCTCAGGGGTGGCCAAACTGCAATTCAGGAGCCACATGTGGCTCTTCCACACAATCTAATTTAATGTTAATAAAAAGCAAATTTGCATATTTTTCAATAAAAACGTGTGTGTAATGTTTGTTCATGTCTTACGGCTCTCAAACATCTGATAATACTGTGTGGCTGTTACATTAAGCAAGTTTTGCCACCCCTGCTGTAGCTTCATCCATAAAATTTAAAACTCTGTACCTTGCCCTTCTGAGCCACTCAAGAAATACATCAGAACTGAGAACTACAGACCCACCTCTGCATAGGTCACAGATGTCACAAGAAGCTTTTAAGTGGTTCATGTGTGGCTCAGAGCTGTTGGAATCTACCCCAATTTATGGAGCAGATACAGGATAATAGTTAAGAATATGAAGCATCGATTCTTAACCATGCTGTTGGATGTAACTAGAGCCAGACTTCAGACATGGTAGGGTGGGGAAAGAAAGATAAGAGACTCCACTCAATTCAAAATGGTAAGAGCCACAAAATGTACATTCCAGTTCTTCTATTGCTGCCATTAGCCAAATAAAGTTACATTTCATTTAAAGTAGCATCAGGGAAAGACCCAAAATACTGCACCAGGTATTCAGTTAAAGCCATTGGTCAAACCTGTGCTGAATTCAATACAAGCGGAAGTTCAACCTGCAACATAAATTAAATGAAACAACACATTGCTGTTTAGAAAACACACAGAGAAGAACACTGAGGAATCTGTTTTGTTTTATAGGCATTTATTTCCCACACAGACACTCATGACCTTCAATTTTCATTTGCCTTTCAGAGCTGAGTGAGGAGGGGGTAAATTCCTGAGGCAACAAGCTAAACTACTGCATTAGACTTTCAGACTCCAACAGCAATAAGGTTATCACACTGAAAAGCAAAGGGGAAAATAAACCATCTGAATACACATCTGATTTAAGAGCCTTGGGTCAAAATCCTATGTACTACAGCTATGAATAGGACTCGCTTCCCCTGAATTATGACAACCTAAATGCAGGTAAATTCTCTTCATTTGCACTGTGCAAAAGGCGGAAGGGGGTACGGAAACCATTTATTTTGAGGGATCACTGCCAGTTGAATAGAATATGCCCTCTTTGTGAGGGAAAGATGCAGACTCTAACTCAATGCTTATTCAGTCCGAGGATTTTTGCAACCTGAGTTGGTGCCAAAAGGCGATTACAGCATTTCAGCTAACTCAAGGCACAGCTGGCTTCAAGACAGCCTCCATCAGGCAGCAAAGACAGTGAAGTGAACTAGCTTTGCTCTTCCTGTGAGAAAGTGGGAAATATTTCAAGAAGATACTTCTGTAAATGAAGTTCTCAGAGGGTGTGTTTCTGGTAGCTTTGCCACTTGAAAAGTATTAGCAGCAACTGTACAGATGGGTCCGGGATTAAAAATTGCTAGCATAATGAAGAGCATTTGCTCTACAAAGGAAACAACAGATTCCCACTGTAAACAAACTGCTTATCATTCTAACCATCTAATTCTTACTCCCTATTTTGAACTTGGACCTAGTGCTGAAAAACACATATCAACCAGGCCAAGGAAAGGGCTAGAAATGAGCAGGCCGATAATAGTACTCTAAACCACAGAATCTGGGTTTTGGGTTTAGAATATTAGAATATCACCTATTAGCAAATTACGAAAGAGAGTAAATATTCACTTAATCGTTAAAAAAAAAATGTTTACATCTTTTTTTCCCACAGCTACCTGTGGTAGGACCCTGTAACTTCCCATATCTTAAAGATATCCTTTTGCCAAGGCTTAAAGTTTTCCCTTTCATTTGGGCAAGTTCCTATATCAGCTGCATGCCATTTAGAAACTTTGTAAATGAGCCTTTTCCCAGAGTGGAGATGCAGTGACACAAAAGGTCACCTGTGGAAGATATATTTGACATGCCTAGGCTAAAAAGGCACACCTTTACCTTGCAACTGCATTCCTTCCTATTTTTTCAGTAATCTGTTTTTACTATACTTTTTATTAAAGTGTTGTCCACTGTTAAACTCTGGGAACAGGAGAGCAGAAACTTAAAACAGCCAAGAAATGGCAGAAAGTACAAAAGTTCCCTAATGTAACGAAGCTTAATTCGTTTTCATTTAACCATCAGTAGGCCACTAAAGTTGGGTTTTCTTTTCTTTTTTAAAGGAGAAAGCATTCATTCAAACTAGAAAATACACCAGCACTTTACAGTTTTCGGTCTGTATTTAGCAGAGTCACAAAAATCACATTTCTTCTTCCAGTCCAAAAATAAATCCAATGACAAGAATAGCAAGGGAAAAAGTCTGAAAGCAGTAAGGAAAAGTCAGAAATTGTTTTCTGGTGAACTCAAACCGTTCTGTAAAACAATCAATCCTGTATCATTTACAATCAATCATGAACATGATGCAAAAGCACTGAAGGCAACCGCAAATTGCACAAGTTGGTATCTTCTACCCAGCTCAGCAGACAACACAGCAAAAGCAGAGGCTGGAAGTCAGAAGGGCAAACTGCTTCCAAAGGAAGCTATACATTCAGCCAATTTCACACAGGTTGGGATTAACACAACCGAATTATCCTTTACCACATCCTGTCAAGGGTTGGGTGGATAGACATTTCTAGCAACTACAGAGATTTACCAGCCAAGGAGCTCAGAAATAATTGCTTCTCCATTTCTGCAATGTGTGATAGAGGAAAGGAAAATCCTAGTGCTTCCTGCAAACAAAAGGATCCTTAACAGATAAAAAAGGAAGGTATGATATCTCCCCTTGAAAGAACAAACAGGTCCAGACACCTCCTCTTAAACACACATCTTTGGCTCATTTAACAATTCCTCCCACAATTTCAATGGTGGCTTTAATATAACCATGGAAATTGAAGATTTGCAGCATTTTGATGCTATAAGTAGTTCTGCTACCCCTGCCTTTACTAAGGCAATGCTTGCTGCTGCACACAGTGGGGGCGGGGGGGGGGGGGGAATAAAGCTAGCTTCACCAAATGTAAACACTAACAGAAAACGATAATGCAGGGTGAGTAATCCTTGCTAAGCAACATACTAAACACCAAGAAAGGGTAAAATATATGGGAATGTTAAAAAGATGGGATGCTAGTGAGGGATGCAGCCATATTCTTAGGTTCCCTGCCCACACAACAGTGGCACCTCTTTTATGCATACTTGCAGATTGTAACTCCATCCCTTCACACAACTGTTTCTGCACTTCCCTTAACGACATACAGCACATTTAAGGGGAAGGCCTAAGTTTTTTAACCATATATGTAAGCACAACAGGAAACCACTATTTGGTCCATAAACTTTATGAGGAGAGGAGGAAATAGATCTCTGGGTATCAATCCAAGGCCTGTTCTGGACAACAATTGGAAATCAACAGTGCACATTTCATGTTCAAGGTATTCTACCGGTGTTAAACTAACGTTTATGTTGCAAGACCTATTTCCTTAAGGCAAGCTCTGGTAGAGTTGTCAGCTCCAGCTTGAGGAATACCTGGAGATTTTGGGGGTGGAGCCTGCGGAGAGCAAGGTTTGGGAAGGGGAGAAACTTCAGTGGGGTATAATGCCATACAATCCATCTTCCAAAGTTGTCGTTTTCACTAGATGAACTGATCTCTGTCACCAGCAGGTCAGTTGTAATCCCAGGAGTTCTCTAGCCACCACCTGGATGTTCAGAAAAAAAGGAGCAAGGAAACTGCAAAAAAAGCACTATTTAAGTAAGTCATACACGTTTTTCAAGTACAAAATACGTAGAAATAGTGATTAACAATAAGAGTGGTCCAGAAGATTAGAAGTGTTTGACGAAGGTCTCCAGAATGATGCTTCATTTCGCAGGAAACTTCATCCAAACATTGACCATAATAACAAAAATGTCTCCAATTTCTTGCTCATGATACAGGAGAAACGGCAATACAATTGGCACAGCTTCTACATGGCTTCACTAATATACTAATACACATTCTTAAAGAGAAGAAACGTTAGCATTCTTTGTATGCCCGTGATCATTCATCTTTCTTCTCTTTAAGAATGTGTATTAGTGAAGCCATGTAGAAGTTGTGCCAACTGTACTGCAACTTCTCCTGTATCATGAGCAAGAAGGATGAAGTAGCCTGTCTTGTATATCCATAGTAAGTCTGGCATACACTATGCAGAGTTGAGGTTATAGATTCCTAAAGGTAAATCTAGTAATTCATCACTCAAAATAGCTGCTTGCAGTGCCAAACCGGAAGAAATCAGCACCAGGGAGGAGATAACAGGTGTGGCCTGTGCCCATCATCGCCCTTCCGACCTGTACTGCCCAGGTCCAAGGTGGCTAGCAGAACACCTCTGAATCCCACCTTGGAGCCAATGCATAACAAAGTAGGAGGCTCACCCTCCAACATGCCACTGCTGCCAGGTTTGGTTGGGGTGGCAAAATGGGTTGAGCTGGCCCTGTTCTTCCAAAGCCAAGGAGCATGCCACACGTTTTCCCCTTTTGGTGTAGTGGTTAGGAGCACAGATCTGGGAGATCCATGTTTGATTACCCACTCCTCCACATGCAGCTGCTGTGACCTTGGGTCAGTCACAAGTTCTCTCAGAGCTGTTCTCTCAAGGGCAGTTCTCAAAAGAGCTCTCTCAGCCCCACCTACCTCACAGGGTGTCTGCTGTGGGGAGGGGAAGGGAAAGGAGATTGTAAACTGCTCTGAGACACCTTCAGGTAGCATGCCCCGAACAAACCAATACAACAAAACAAACCCATTTGCAAGGCTGTATTGCAAGCACACTCAATTAACAACTTCACATCATGCATATTTTATGTCTCCTAGTTATTAACACTGTGATCCTAACCAAAGTTACATCCTTCTAAGGCACATTAACTTCATTGGCTACAGAAGCATAACTCTTCTAGCATAGAGCCAGTTTGGTGTAGTGGTTAAGAGTGGTTAAGACTCTAATCTGAATAATTAGGTTTGATCCCTCCTCCTTCACATGCATCCAGGTGGGTGAACTTGGATCAGTCACAATCCTCTCAGAGCCACTCTCTCAAGAGCAGTTCTCTCAGAACTCTATCAGCCCCACCTACCATATAAGGTGTCTGTTGTGGGGAGAGAAAGAAAAGGAGATTGTAAACTGTTCTGAGACTCCAAGTGAAGGGCAGGGTATAAATCCAGTGCTGCTGTTAGCACTGTAAGGACCCTGTTTGGGCGTCCTGAACTTCTGCCCTCTGACTTCTCTCCTAACAGTGTGCAAACGCTTTTAGGCCTAACTTCAAAACCGTAAGAGCAAGAAACCTGCTTTTAGAAATTCTTAAGTTGCTGAATCCTATATCCAAAACAGCCCAGATTACTTGTTACAGTTAAGGGGAATTGTCTTAAATGCAGTTTATAAAGGCCATTTACCATGAATATTTAAGTTTTTGAAAAATAAATGTCATCATGTAATGGTCTGGCTAACATTATAGCAACTCACACAGACTGCAGTCAAACTGCATACTTTTTGAGTTCTGACCATGCCTCTAATTTGATCCAGATTTTTTGTGGAGAATTTCAATCAAACATCCACCCGTAACTTGCTTCACAGCACACTTGCCCTATGGCTGCCCATCTAGATTAAAGTCATGCTACAGCCATGGAGTCAGTGGTCATGTGACTTTTTTTAATTGGAAGTTCACGCATGCGCATAAGCGCACATTCGAAGCACAAAGCAGATTTGTTGTTTGCACATGTGCGGAAGCACCTAATCAAGGCACTGCTCCTTTTGACATCTCCCAATCGGAGATGCACTTATGCACACATCACTAGCTGCTTCAAAAAGGGTGGCGCAAAAATGGAAGGGAACATTCAGACTTCCCATATGGCTTAAGATCACAACAGGAGAGATCAGACATTCAGAAAGACAGGGTGAAGCCAGCTCCATCATAAGACAGGACTTTCCCAGGTATCATATAAATCTGATTTGGAGAGGTGTGAGAAGATATGGCCAACAACTGGAGAACAGGACACAGATGTTGCTGTCTGAATGTGCATTTAAAATCCGCAAGGGAACAGCGGTGACATCAGATCAAATAGCTCATCTGACCGCAGCCACAGTGTGATTAAGCAAACTAGTACACAACTGAACTTGTATCTTCAATAGCATACAATTCATTCAATAGCATCTAGTCCCACTTGTCAGAGTCATAGATAAAGCAGACCAACCATCACCTCTTTTAAATCATGCCAGAATAAAGAAAAATCACCAGTATACAATAAAATATATAATCCCCCAGTAAAACTTGCAGACTGAATGAAAGCATTTAATAGGTGTGGGAGTTTAAGTGGCAGCCTTACTCTACCTTGGGCCTTTAGACACTCAGTAGTGTGGGTTCAATAGTGTCTGCTTTGTAAACCAGACAGCCTCTATTATAGTTTAATATACAGATGGAAACTAAAATACAATAGAATACAAATGAATGCTTGTCATTTCAGAGTATCTTTATTTATATTAACGCACACATGGTTTCCAAGAAACCCATCTACTGCACAAACCAACTGTTAATTTTTTCTCCCACACAGAACTTCCTTTACCTAAAAACAATATTTTAAACATTTCCCCTCTTTCCTAAACTGGATGGCATCATAAAACTTTTCCAGAGCTGCAGGACGCATTTAATGGAAAGGGTGTTTTTTTATTATTATTATTATTAAACTACACCTTTGCAAGAGACCAGAACTTTGCTCAATGAAATATTTAAGAGAAACTAGGCCTACGACCTAAGGAAACACAACTTGCTGTAGTGGATTCAAGTAGTACCAGTATCAGGACAAGAGAATTTTGAGTTAATTATTTCTGAAGTGACTCTTCAACAAACCCAGAAGTAAGAAATATTCAGAGGAACAAATTTTTATTAAGATGTTGTTCAAATGATGCAGACCTTCATGAATGTTACAATCCCATGTGATGTCTGCTATTTGGGGGGGAAATTGCAAGATTCCACTTCTACAATGACTAGCTCACAAAGTGGTGATCCAAGATAGAACTTCAGCACTTGCAAAAAAAAATTGTATACAAAAAAAATTGTATAAGCATCAAAGTAGGTGGAATACAAAATTACAGACTTCACCACCACAATTGTCATAAAATGATATATTTTTATAACACACTGGTATAGCACTTCAAAATCCACTACTTCATAGCTGTTGAGTACGCTCAAGTTATTCAGATTCCTGTTCTTACTTTGGTGCTTACTGGTTGCACCATACACATACACAGGAACCCAAAAATTGCACTTGATGGCTTTATAATTAAAAACTGTATTCGTATATACACCACAAATCAAAAACAATTAGTATACAAACAACTTGACAGTATTCATCTCCTTGTGCTACAAATAATGATCACCTAGCAATATAGTTATATAAACTACTTTACAAATGTATATAGACCAGCTATACATCTAAAAGATCAAGGGAATATAATAGAGAAAGAAAAGGAGAAATGTGCTGGTGATGGAACATACAATAAGGGAAAAGGATTAAATAGCTGTATAGGAATATGCATACACCATTAAGATCCCTCTTCCTAATGGCAATGTAGAAGCAAGAAAATTTCAGGAGACCTCATCCATCACTATTGGCTTCTTCACCAAAAAGTTTTGATATAGATGCTCCATTCTTTCTTCAGTTGTCCCTAGCGAGTTAGAGCTACACTTTACTGACTAGAACAAGAAATTCCACATTTCAGAATCAATCACAAAACAGTCCAATTCTTCACATTACCAATGCTATTATTTTTGCTACCACAGCATCAAGGAAATACAGCTTCAAATGTGGGAATCTTTTCAGTAGACTAGAACATAATTATGGCATGTTTGAGAGCCAATTTTAGAATATTTTCTTAATAGTCAGCTGACTTAAATGATCACAGCATACATAAAATAAACCACTGTCCTGATTGCTAGAACATAGCAAGCATACGGAGGTAGTTCCTAGACATCAAAGCTGGTCTGGGTATGGTTCCAAGGCTCAGATACTGGCTAGGAGACACTTACTGCTTTGAGTCTGAAGGGGAAACCAATATCAGGATTTCTAGATAAAGGCCAAGGTCAGAGACGAGGTGATGCATCCAGAATACAGGCAGCAAGGTCAGTAGCAGGCCCATAGCCAGGATTTTTTTTGTTCCGGGGGCATTTAAATTTTTAAGGGGGCAGTTAAATTACGATTAATTAAATTAATCTGAACACCTCTCTCTAGCCCTTCCTTTCATGGGACAGGGCAGTAAGTGCATCAGTTCCTGGCGAAAAACAGCTCAGAGGGCATTTAATGCCTTTTGAGTTTCCTCCCACAGGGCAAAAAAGCTTAGAAGGGAACTCAAGAGTTGCACCTTCAATACATCTCCAACAATCCCCCTTTCTGCTAGCCCAATCCTGCTGTATACCATCTAGGTCATGGTGAGTCTTTCAAAAGCATTCCCATGAGCCTCTGGGAAACATGAAAATTACCACTCGAGTGCCCTTCTACACTTTCTTGCCCTGTGGAAGGGAACACAAAAGGCATTTAAATGATTTCTGAAGGCAGTTAAATGCCCTCTGAGCTGTCTTTTCCCAAGTCTCATGATGGCCCCCCAAAAATTCCACAGTGGAAGGAAAAGAGAAGCCAGAGGGCTGAGGGGCCAGTGGGCTGGCTCCTGGCTGAGGATCTATATCAGGCCTTCAGGGACTGCCTCCTCCTGCAGTACCTCTGCCACAGGATGTGGGTTTGGGTCAGGTCTGCTGACTACCTCCTTCTCAGAGAAGTCCTCTTCATCTTGTTGCTCTGCCGGACTTGGCTAGTTCATGACAGCCACCTTGGAACACTCCCAAACACAGACATGGCCTCTGATTAGTCTTATCTCCAGATGACTCTTGATTCTGAGAAGTAATATATGCTGTGAAAATGCAATTGCTAACCAAGTTTAGCTCAAAACATTCTTAGGACATAGTCTCATTATTATATTATATAATGGTTTGGAGGAGACCAAGTTAAGCATTATGTCTACCCTTTCCAAAGTCACAAGATAAGTCTTAATAAATTAAACTGGATTAGAGAAAAGTGATCATCATTTTATTTCCTTCTTCTAGTGCAGGGGGGGGGGGTCAAACACGCAGCTCGTAGGCCAGAACTGGCTCTTGCAGGGCTCCTATCCGGCCCACAAGCAACTGGCTCTTGTCTGCTTCCTACTTTCTGTTCCTGTTTCCTTGTTCCTGCATCACAGCTTGCTTTTGCCCAGCCCTTCTTTGAGAAGAAAAGGGAGGGGAGGGAAAGAGCCAGAGAGACAGACTCCCATGTATCAAAAAAGTTTTATTCCAGGTATAAGCTTTCGTGTGAGCACACACTTCTTCAAAGAAGGAGGGAAGGAGGGAGTGAAAGAGCCAGAGAGAGCAGGAGCGAGAGAGAGAAATCTACCTTTCCAGTTTTAACAGATGGGGGGTGGGGAAGAAACCTAACAGCACAGCTTGCAATCTTTATTAGTGGAAGGGAGCAAGAGTCCAGTAGCACCTTAGCAACTACCAAAATTTGTGGCAGGGCATGAGCTTTCATGATTTACTGCTCCCTTCTTCAGATACTGCTAGAATGTGGGTCTTATCTATCCTTATATCTTGGAGACTGAAGTTATTTCAGACCTCAAATGACAATAGTAGGCACTGGTAAAAAGAAAAGAAGAAGAAGAAGAAACCTAGTTCTCAATTAGTTCAGGAGGATGCATTTTCTTTATTGTCATTATCAGTTGCAATTCAGAAGTTTTTCTTGCTAATCTCCCTTTGAAATTCCTTTGTAAGAGAACTGCTACTTATAGGTCAGCAACTGAATGTCCTGCAAGGTTAAAATGCCCCCCCCTGGTTTTTGAATGTTGTGGTTTCTAATAGCAGTAGAAAGAGTAAGAGTCCAGTAGCTCCTTAAAGACTAACAAAATCTGTGGTAAGGTATGAGCTTTCATGAGCCACTGCGCACTTCTTTAGAAAGATCAAGATGGGTAGCCATGTTAGTCTTTCTGTAGCAAGAAAAAAGAGCAAAAGTCCAATAGCACCAAAATTTGTGGCAGGGGATGAGCTTTCATGAATCACTGCTCACTTCTGTAAACTTATTTCCATTTATTCTTTGCATCCTCCTGGATGGAATCTTCCTGGACCAAACCGAGGCCTAGGTTTCCTGTCTCATTACCAATGCTGATAATTCCACCCCTACTACCCCTCTGTATAACACACCTAATCCTATCAAGCATGCTATTGCCATTCAGCATCTGAAATCATCTTTATAAAGTTTATATCTCTGGCGGCACACATGGCCCAGCCTGGCAAAGTGACATATATGCCAGATCCGGCTCTCGTAACTAATGGGTTCAACACCTCTGTTCTAGAGTCTTGTCAAGTGATGTCACATTTAACTTTAAGCTTTACTGGGACTGTGTGAAAGTCATGCATAGATACAACTCACTTGATAAGTTATTTCAATCCTTTTTCATGAATTTAAGACAGATGGGGTACACAGTAAACATTGATTTAAAATATTGTTTGACGCATCCCTACACAATTCAGACCTCAAATATATTAAAATACTAATGGGTTGAATCTGATAAAGCTGATGCCACTTCTCCTAAAAGGAACCTTCCTCTGGTAGAAGCAGGAAAATGTGCTTCTTCTACCAAAGGAAGTCCACACAAGTGGGACAAGGACTCCATGTGCCCAGAGAAAGGGATTCATAGTTTCCAACTTAATAACTTTGAGTGGACAAATACTACCTTGATCCATCCTTCGCCTTTCGTGACCTTGAAACTCAGCCTCGAGCATAGCAGTCTGGGGCTGATACCAAGGTCATCTGGTACAAGTCTTGTCATGCAAAATATGAAATCAGCAACAGAAGGAAGTCCGACATTTATTAAATGAGCATCTGCATTCACAAAAGTGAAATTGTGCAATATTAAAATACAGATTTTCATAACTTCAGAAAAAAGTCACTGGATCAAATATATTCTAACAAGCAGGAACCTGTAAGGACTTGTGGGAGGCATCTTATTTCCCATTACCATACTGAGAGAACCTACACAGCCTCCAATGATTCTAGGGGAACTGGACTGGTTTTAAACTATGAACTGTCCCCTTAGTTACCAATTGTTCTAAGTACAAGTGTATAGGCTCTGGGTTCGCTGCTATTAGGTAAGTTTTGTGGTGAGCAAATAGAATACAGAGATCACTGAGAAAGAAATTGTATATAAACAACACAGAAAATTTACTTACTTACAAGTTGGTTTCAAAGAACAGAACAAATCAGCAGCACAGGTCTCCAGATAAATTTATGTGACTCAAATCAGGTTTAAGTTAGTTACAGCTTCCGAGTGAGACCTGAATTTTCTGTAATGCTTTCAGGCACAAACATGTTTTTACTGACTAGACACTAAGTTGGATCATCTCACACACAAAGGATTCCATCCACATCAGTAGGGATAGGCACAAACAGACTTACAATCCCTGGTTTGGCATGAACCAGGCCGATTCACAAAGCACAAAACAGGGGTTCAGGACTGGAGACCAGTTCATCCCACAAAGCCGCCCACAAACCTCCATGTTTTCATGGAGGTTGGTGGGTGGGTTCAGAAATGAGCTCCAAAAGCATTTAAATGCATGTCGCCAACCAGAGAGAGCTTCAAAGCCATTTAAATGCCATCGGAGCTCACCTCCAGGTCAGGCCAGCCTGACAGAGCTCCCAGAGTGAGCTCTGAAGCCTTTTATAAGCTTTGCATGCCCTTATATGGGCAGGCCCCACCCAGAAGTGGTAAAATCATTCAGAGCTCACTCTGAGAGCTCAGCTGAGTCAGGCCACCTTTAAAGGCCTTCTGACCTCAGTCAGGTTGGCTTGACCCACAGGTGGGCTCTGAAGGCATTTAAATGCCTTTGGAGCTCACTGAGGTCGGCCATGGTGAGCTCTGAGGGTACTTAAATGTCTTCAGAGCTAACTTCCAGGAGGGGGCACCCTGCCATCTACCGACACAGCGGCTGCTGGGGGCCCTGCTGGTAATGCTGTGGCAGAAGAGCCTGGCTGAGTCAAGCAAGTCATAAGGTAGCAAGCTGCCTGCTGGGCCTAGTCCCAATGAGTCCTCCCTCAACGGCCCAAACAGCATGGGGGGGGGGGGGGGAGACTGCCTTTTCCTGACAAAAACCACAGCTTAAATATGCTGTGGCTGACCAGCAATGGCCACTGAGGGCATAAAGCTACAGGTGCTCCTTTCATCATTGATGGGAGGCTACCCCCATGTGTTTTTTTTCAAATTTTTCTGTAAACCTGGGACTTTTCTCAGGTTTGTTGAAAGATCTCTCTCATCGACCCATGGCACTGTTCTCCAGATCAAGGTATCCACACAGGGGCCCTACTGTAAATTCAATATTTTTATTTTGATTCCATTAAGAAAATGATATAAACCCTTTCTCACACAAAAGCTAGATGCATCATTTGTTTTTTGTTTGTTTCAAAGAGGCATGCAACTTGACACAATTTGTTACAAAAAGTACAAAACTTACAACCAACTCATATGCAATTAAACAATTTCATCTATTTGTACAGAATGTATTTAAATCAAATATGTAGCATTAAAAATGCAAACCCCAAACAAATAGTATTGAAATACCTCATAAGATGTTTCTTTAAAAAGAGCAGGTGCAAACCAAGGAGATTTTACAAGGGAAAAAAACTGCACATATTGGCTATTTTCCAAATAAATGACAAGTGTATTTTTGCTTTTAGTTTCAAAGTGCAATCCACAAATCTGTTTGACTGAAGCAGCTACTGATACTTATCCCACTTGCAAGGAACCCTATATTTCCAAGTGTGTTTTAATTTGATTCATTACTCAAATATAATGTGCATTCATAAAGATTATCAGCCATTTCAACTGCACATTAGCAAGCAGTGTGTGTACAGGGTGCCCTTAGTAGGTTGCCAGCTGCCTGGAGAAAAAACATCCTATCCCTTTAATGGAGGATATAATGGATGTTATTTATCAAGTGATGTTATTTACCTTCATGCTATGAAAACCTTTACCTGCCCATTCCCACACACTGAGCCTCTATTAAAAGGACAGGGTGTCGTCGTCCCCCCCGGCTGCAGGCATGTTGGCAACTTCACACAACATTTTTTTTCTGAGCTCACTGCTACACATTTATAATGACCTAAGAAACTAACGCCCCCACAACACCCAATAAATTCAAGGCTCAGATGGATTTGGAGCCAGACCTGGACTGACAAAGTAGACATGTTTGAAATAACACTGTACCATGGCCTCAAACATATATATCATCATGTGACAGAAAGTCCCACCCCAGCTCCCCAAAAACTTCAGAAAAGAGAATGTTTGCTTATTGTCATGTTCCTCAGAGAGGGTAAATTAATCACGAAAGCAAAGGGCACCAAGGACCACAGGAACTCTTCCTTCTAAAACCCAACAAATACAATTGTGACTAATTAATATTCAACAAAGCAGTCTCGGCTGCGTAAAGGTTTCCCACAGAGGCTTGATTCCTCTTTATTTCATACTAGGAGCAAGGCCCATTGTGACAATAAATACAACAGGCTCTAGCCAGGCCTGCGGGGTGCAGTTCCCTTCATCTCTTTCCCCACCCCGACTGTCGTTCCACCCTACGGCCGCCAGAGGTCTCGTGCCCACTGTGCCCACTGTGCCTGGCCCCCATTTGAGGGCACAGCCACCGAGGCCACCTGGCCTCTTACACACACCCCCAGCTGCCCAGCCTCGTCCCTCCCCCCAGCTCCACGCGTAGTCACAGCAGCCCAGGCCGCCCGGCCTCCCCCGGCCCCATTCGAGGCTGCGCCGGTCCTCGTCCCCTCCCCACTCCCCGGCCTGAGCTCCGTCCTCATCCTCCATCCTTCCGGTCACCTCTTTCATCCAGTTCTTCTCTCGGGCTCGGCGTCCCAATGCATGGCAGCGGCTCTCTGGGCACGTTTACCCCAGCACTACTTCAGCCAATGGCCAGGGTCCCTGCACTGAGTGGCGGTTCGTGCAGCCGACGCCTGAGGGAGCACATTTTATGTGGCCACGGTGGCCACCCCAAATTTGAAATATAATAGAGAAAGATATGGATTACCTGCCAGTCAATAAGCACAACCCTGTCAAATACAAGTATGTGTGCTTAATCTACATGTAGCATCTTATAACTTCTTTATACCCTCAACCCACTACCCTACTTCTTTCTTCACTGATCTTGAAAGGGTTATAGTTATTTTAGTGAATTCAATGAGAATTTATTTGTTTTGTGTTCATTTTTATTAATATTTTATTCCTTTACACAAGTTTAATTGCTATTTCTTATCATTTTATAGCTTTATTCGATATCTTTCTGCAAAGAAAAATGGTCAAATGGTCAAAAATATAACCATTACCATTTAGGAATCAGTGTAGTCCAAAGGAGGCTTCAAATCACTGCTTAGCTAGGAGGCTGAGGGGGCCTTGAGCATCTCTCTCCCCCCCTTCCAGTTTATCCCATCATGTGAAATAAGAACTATTAATCTTGCATACAGAATGACTATAGAAAACAGATAACAAGCAAAAACAGTACTAACAGTATTTTTTCAAGACTGAAAGTTGTTCTGGACATTTAGCACAGTAATACTGAAGTAAAACTGCCGAATCATATGAGCAAACTGGCATCTATTATATTGATCATAAAATGCCTTCAGCACTGGCATGCCAAAAGCCTTTATTCATTCAACGAATAAGTACAGCTGTATTCAGAGTCAGAAGCCCACAACAAGCCTCAACCACTGCTTCCAGAAGAAGAATATATTCAGGTCTCACCATACAAAGCCACTCTACAAAAGATGTATAATAAATGGCTGTTTAAACGTTGCATTTATCTTTCATAATGGAATATGGTTCCATCAAATTATAAAAAGATTTCCAGAAGATTCTTGGGAAAATCTTTAGATTCAATGTACATTTAATGAAAACCATTTTTGATCGTTAGGCATTGATCGTTCATTAACAGTTTAAGAGAGTGCTTCATTCAGAAATAACAAAATGCACGCACTTCCACTTGAATACAGATATCCCAGCACTTCAGTTCAAAACACATTCACCCCACTTCAACAAAAGTCAATTAATACTAATTGCATACTTTACTTTCAGATGCCTTCTCACATCAGCAAATCTCAAAAACACATTTATATAAAAGAGCGCATGTGTCTAACCTCCATGTCCTTTTAGCCTCTGTCAATTATACTTTTTAAAAAACTGTTCCCATTTGTCATAAGGCCAGTCTTGCCATTTCCCTACTAGTGGGGGCAGAAACAAGGGTGACGTCACAAAGTTACTGGGTTTTCTAAAGGTAAGGAATTATGAATAGACAAGGTGTACTTTCCTACTGAAATAAGTAATGATTAATAGATAGAACAAATGTTACCCAAAAAATCAAAAATTCACAGAAGTACTGGTGAACAGTTCTCCATCTAAAACCACTTCTTTAATGCCATATTATTATATATAATCTTTGAATGCTCCTTTGCCTCAAAGAGACAGGCAATTTAATACAAAGTACAGAGTACTAAATATACACCTAAGTTCAGATCATTTCACTTGAAACATCATTTTTCAACGTGAATCCCCCATCTGTAAAATGGAAATATTAATAAACTGTCTCACTGTTCATGTGAAAATGAAGATAAAGATTGTGAATAACTTTCTTTTTTTTCTACTCTGTTCAGGTTATTCTCACCAATTAATTCTTTTCAAACAGCTCACCTTTCTCCAGACATAACTGAATAATTAATTAATTAGCGATCACATTTTTATCCTGTCCTTCCAAGGATTTTAAGACAGTGAACATTCCTCATGTTATTTTTCACAATGGCCCCATGAGGCAGATTAAGCAGGGAGACATCGACAGACCCTAGGTCATCCAGTGAGCTTCGGGGCTAAATGATATTAAACTTGGGTCCTTCCACTCTGACACTCTAGCTGCAGTATAGCATTGCCTCCCAGCCTTTCACTTTCGATTAAGATTAGAGAGATTAATCTCTGATGGGCACAGGTGCTTCAGGTAAGAATCAACTAAAGTATTAGATTCCACAAATGACTTATTTTGCAAATGCCCAGCAGCAATATACCTGTACTTGATATCTGGCCTCTAGTTGTGCTTCTCAGTCATATCTTTCCAACGTTTTTAAAATTATTTTTAAAGTTTTTATTAATACAAAGAACAGAGGAACAGATAACAGATCACTGATAACAGATAACAAAAATAAAGGGAAAAACCACAGAAGGAAAGGAAAGGAAAGGAAAGGAAAGGAAAGGAAAGGAAAGGAAAGGAAAGGAAAGGAAAGGAAAGGAAAGGAAAGGAAAGGAAAGGAAGATTACATAGATGATAGATAGATAGATGATAGATAGTTAGTTTCCGATTTTCTCTGTGACAAATACGTTTGATTACAAAATTTCCTCTTACTCTGTGTTTACAGTGAAAAGCTATTTTTTCTACTATCTGAATTTCTTATTCCCCAAACCCACAGATCATCAAGTCGCTATTATCTATTTCATGCAAAAAGTCTACAAAGGGTTTCCAATCAACAATAAATGGACTGTCTTTCCTTTTATCAATGAAGTAAGCTTAGCCATTGTTGCAAGTTTCAACATCTTCTCCAACCATTCCTCTATTGTAGGCAATGCTGGACTTTTCCGTTTCTGTGTATATAATAGTCTCACCACCATATCTTCTCAAAGTTTATGACTCTTGCACTTGGCTTTGATCTATTCATAAGAACATAAGAGAAGCCAATGTTGGATCAGGCCAGTGGCCCATCCAGTCCAACACTCTGTCACACAGTGGCCAAAAACACCATGTGCCCTCAGACGGCCCAACAGTGGGGGCAGGAAGCCCTCCCACTGTTGCCCCCCCAACACCAAGAATACAGAGCATCACTTGCCCCAAAATTCAAGACCTACAATTCAACTGTTCCAAAATATCACTTCCCTTTCTATCAGCATCATTTAGCATTTCCCGAGACACCAGTCTTCTAATAAAATACACTGTTTTCCCATCTGCCCTCTTCAAAACAAGTCTGTTGCCTTTTTGTAATCTAACTCATGTCACAATGATCAAATCCTTACAACTGTCTTCTATGTTTTTTCTAAAGGATTAACAACTCCTCTTTCAAACATGCCTTTGGTATCAGCCATTGTCTTATTCCTTCCTCAGCAAGACTGTGGAACAAAGTGTTTGTTCATACTGCTTCCAGAACAATCATCTTGATTATTTCTGTGTCCTAATCCCAAAGCTCTACATGTATTTATAACTTCCTCATATTCACCAGTAGGTCTTGCTAGTTATGTACTATCACTTTTCATATTCCAGTCACACGTAGCTCCAGTTTGAGAACACACACCTTGTCACTGCCATGGGAATGAAATTACTTTTGTTGTTTGTAATGGAGAGTGCTGGACTGGGACTGAGGAGACCCAAGTTTAAATCCCCACAGGGTGACCTTGAACAATTAATTCACTCCCAGACTAGTCTACCATACAGGGATGTTGTGAGCCCGTTGCAGGGAAGGCGACATATAAATCTAATCAATCAATCAATAAGCAAGATGAATATATAATCTTACACACCCAATAGCTCTCCCATTGGCTGTGCTGTGATACTGGCCCATCAACCACCACTCAAGAGCACTCACATGACATTGGCTGGGTGTTGGGTTTCTCCTCTCCCCCACCCAATGCCAGCTTGGCCACTTCCATGACAGAATAAACTGCCAAAATGGCAGTCTCTCCTGACAAAGATGCTTCTACTGCTGCATGGCTCCTCTGTAGCTGGCTGACTACTGAGGTGGGTCAGTGGCCGTCAAACGATTCTCTTCTCCTCCTGCTGTGCAGCTCACTTTCCCCTCAAGGGCTGTTGCTAGGCAACCAAGCTTGATTCTGTCAGTAAAAAAAGGGGGGGAGCCCTTTCCAGGCCTACTTTGGCATTTGTGAGAAACTCATTGGAGCTAGTCCTGACTAGGGTTGCCAACTCCAGGCTGGGAAATCCCTGGAGATTTTGTGGTGGAGTCTACCGAAATGATCATATCATTTGCAGCCAAAGATGGAGAAGCTCTTTACAGTCAGTAAAAACAAGACCTGGAGCTGACTGTGGCTCAGATCACACGCTCCTCATTGCAAAATTCAGACTTAAACTGAAGAAAGTTGGGAAAACTACTCGCCCATTCAGGTATGACCTAGATCACATCCCTGATGAATATACCGTGGAGGTGAAGTATAGGTTTAAGGGACTAGATTTGATAGATAAAGTGCCTGAAGAACTATGGATGGAGGATCGTGACATTGTACAGGAGGCAGTAATCACTACTGTCCCAAAGAAAAAGAAAAGCAAGAAAGCAAAGTGGCTGTCTGATGAGGCTTTACAAATAGCAGAGGAAAGAAGGAAAGCGAAAGGCAAAGGTGAAAAGGAAAGATTTACTCAACTGAATGCAGATTTCCAGAGAACAGCAAGGAGAGATAAGGAGGTTTTCCTGAATGAACAATGCAAAGTAATAGAGGAAAACAATAGAGTGGGAAGGACTAGAGATCTCTTCAAGAAAATTGGAGAAATCAAGGGAACATTCCATGCAAAGCTGGCCATGATAAAGGACAAAAACAGTAGGGACCTAACAGAAGCAGAAGAGATTAGGAAAAGATGGCAAGACTACACAGAAAAACTATACAAGGACCTCAATGACCTGGACAACAACGACAGTGTCATCACTGACCTCGAGCCAGACATCCTGGAATGTGAAGTCAAATGGGCCTTAAAAAGCATTACAAACAACAAAGCTAGCGGAGGTGATGGTATCCCAACTGAGCTGTTCAAAGTCTTAAAAGATGATGCTGTTAAAGTGCTGCACTCAGTTTGCCAGCAAATTTGGAAAATACAACAGTGGCCACAGGATTGGAAAAGGTCAGTTTACATTCCAATCCCAAAGAAGGGCAATGCCAAGGAACGTTCAAACTTCTGCACAATGGCACACAATTCACACGCTAGCAAGATCATGCTCAAGATCCTACAAGCTAGGCTTCAGCAGTACGTGGATAGAGAACTGCCAGAAGTACAAGCTGGGTTTCGAAGAGGTAGAGGGACTAGAGATCAAATTGCCAACATTCGCTGGATTATGGAGAAAGCAAGAGAGTATCAGAAAAACATCTACTTCTGCTTCATTGACTATGCTAAAGCCTTTGATTGTGTGGATCACAACAAACTATGGCAAGTCTTTAAAGAGATGGGAGTACAAGACCATCTCACATGTCTCTCAAGAAATCTGTATAAGGGGCAAGAAGCAACAGTTAGAACTAGATATGGAACAACTGATTGGTTTAGCATAGGAAAAGGAATATGACAAGGATGTATATTGTCACCTTGCTTATTTAATTTATATGCAGAGTACATCATGCGAAATGCCGGCCTGGATGAATCACAAGCCGGAATTAAGATTGCTGGGAAAAACATCACTAACCTCAGATATGCAGACGATACCACTCTAATGGCTGAAAGTGAAGAGAATCTCAAGAGCCTCTTGCTCAGGATGAGAGAGGACAGCGCAAAAGTTGGCTTGTAACTCAACATCAAAAAAACTAAGAGCATGGCATCTGGCCCCATCACTCCTTGGCAAATAGAAGGGGAAGTAGTGGAAGCAGTGACAGACTTCACCTTCCTAGGATCCAAGATCACTGCAGACGGTGACTGCAGCCATGAAATTAAAAGACGCGTACTCCTTGGAAGAAAAGCGATGGCAAACCTAGACAGTATAACAAAAAGTAGAGACATCACCCTGCCAACTAAAGTCCACATGGTCAAAGCCATGGTATTCCCAGTAGTGATGTATGGCTGCGAGAGTTGGACTATAAGGAAGGCTGAGTGCCGAAGAATAGATTCTATTGAATTATGGTGCTGGAGAAGACTTTTGAGAGTCCCTTAGACTGCAAGGAGATCAAATCAGTCAATCCTAAAAGAAATCAACCCTGACTGCTCCCTGGAAGGCCAGATACTGAAGCTGAGGCTCAAATACTTTGGCCACCAAATGAGAAGGGAGCACTCACTGGAGAAGACCCTGATGATGGGAAAGATTTAAAATCAAAGAAGGGGATGGCAAAGGATGAGATGGTTGGACAGTGTTATTGATGCAACGAACATAAAATTAAGCAAACTCTGGAACACAACAGAAGACAGGAGGGCCTGGTGTGATGTGGTCCATGGGGTCGCGAAGAGTTGGACTCGACTGTGCGACTGAACAACAACTACTACGGAAGTCAAAGTTTGGGGAGGGGAGAGGCCTCAGCTGAATAGAATGCCATACAGTCCACCTTTCAAAACAGTTATTTTCTTCAGGGGGAGAGAGAGATCTGTTGTCTGAAGTTCAGTTATGATACCAGGCGGTACCAAAGCCAGTGTGGAATAGCAGTTAACAGTCCAGAGCAGGGTCTGCCAGACCCAGGTTCTTGCTGTGGAAGCTGAGTAGGTGATTTCAGACTACTGACAGACTTTCAACCTAAACTACCTCACAGGGTTGTTGTGCAGATCAAAAGGAGGAGAGGAGAATGATGTGAGCTGCTTGATCTCCACTGTGGAGAAAGATTGTACTCTTCTTAGATAGAGGCTGCAGGGAGGGAGGAGGAAATGGAAAGCTGAAGTCAGAGGTGCAGATAAAGGTAGATTGAAGGTTGGCTGGGGAGGAAATAGTGTTGCCACCTCCAGGTTGGGAAGTTCCTGGAAATTTGAGGGGTGGAGCCTGGAGAGGGTGGGGTTTGAAGAGGGTTGGGACCTCAGACAGGTACAATGCCATAGACTCCACCCTCCAAACCAGCCAGTTCCTCCTGTGGAACCACTGTTGCCAATCTCCAGGTGAGGGCTGGAGATCACTCAGAATTACAACTACTGCTCAGGTGGCAGAGATCAGTTCCTGTGAAGAAAACTGTGGACTCTGTATCATAATACCCTGCTGAGGTCACCACAGCAAATTGACACTGAGTGCCCAAGGCCCGGGCACCCACCGAGAGAGCCCCTTTCTAGAGCCCATTGTATTTATTTCCACAACAGGCCTTATTCCAAGTAACTACATAAAGAATAGCCCATTTGAAAAAGGCTCTGTGGTTCCAGCCTAGCTCTGTTCATTCACATCTGAAACATTGGACACATGCTTAAAGGCAACTTCTTTGTTCTTTTTGCTTTGTGGCATAGAGAGTTGGACTAGGATCTGGAAGACCCAGGTTCAAATTCCCACTCTGCTATGGATGCTCACTGGGTGACCTTGGACCAGTCACACACTCTCAGCCTAACCTGCTTCACAGGATTGTTCTGAGGATAAAATGTAGGGGAGGACAACAATGTTAGCTGTTTTGGGGGAGAAAAGCAGGGTTTAATAGAAGTGAATCAATCAATAATCTAGAGCTAACCCTCAAGTGAAGAAAAAATTAAGTCAAAAATTAAGAAAATTTACTCCTGTATGTTTTAAAACAATTTTCCAAAACTAAAGTTCATTCTGTACCAGCCTCATAAAACATTGCTTCTAATTGCTTCTGAAGTTTGAGTAATTTAATCCTTAATGCCAGAAAATGCTGAGCTATTCCACTTGCTCTCCTGGCAGCCAGATGAGATACACACAGTTTGTGCCAAGTTCTCCCAATGACAAGGGAACTTTGATGCAAGCAGAGAGAGAGAGAGAGAGAACATGTATATTCTTTCACCTCCTTCTTAAAAAGTCTAGTATCTATACTGCTGTGACTCTTAAATTAAAAGACAGAATGAAAAGAATAAACCCAGATTATATCATTTCAGGAACAACGCATGAGCAAAAGCATGAGTTCAACATGGTGTGAAATTTTTCCCCCTCCCTGCTCATTTTCTGTCATAACAATTATGACCTAAACTGCAGTAATCACAGAATGAACTAGATTGTCATCTCAAGAAGTAATAATATTTATAATCTGACTCCTACAGGAGCTGCAATGTCCCCTAACGATCTACTACTAAAAGCACATTTCACCCAAAACCATTAAAATAGTATTAATAATAGCATTGATGAAGCTTTCAGTTGTTCAAAGCCAGAAATAAATCAAACACAAAGCTGGTTCAGAGACTTGGAACTGAAGCCAGACCTTAATTTTTCAGTTATCTTGAACTTGAACCAAATTTTAGTGTTCAAAAATAAGTGGCTAGGTGCTCAGAAGATTCTTCTGAAGGGTGATAAGAGTTCTTCTTTGCTCCAGCACAATGCCAGTGTGGTATAGTGATTAATAGCGTGGGACTAGTATCTGGAGGACCCAGGTTTAAATCCTCACTCATGCCATAAAAACTTGGGAGTGACCTTGGGCCAGTCTCAGTCTCTCAACCTAACCTACCTCAAGGGATTGTTGTGAGAATAAAACGAGAGAAAAATGCAGTGAGCTGCTTTGGGTCTCTGATGGGGAGAAAGGCAGGATACAAATGACAAATATCTGGAGAAACTGTATTTCCCACAGACTTGTCTGAAGAGAGGAGGACCAATAGTAGTTAGGGCCTTCAAGGGATGTCAGCCTCCAGATGGGACCCGGGCATCCCCCAGAATTACAGCTCATCTCCAGACTACAGAGATCAGCTCCTCTGGAGAAAATGGATGCTTTGGAGGGTGGACTCTTACGGCACTGTACCCCACTGAAATCCCTGTCCTTCCCAGGCTCCATCCCCAAATTTCCAGTTTCCCAACCTGGATCTGGCAACCCTACCTGACTACTCCCCCCCACACACTGGTGGCCATGGGGTACCTGGCAACCCTACCTTGTGATGCTGTCCAGCCATCAGCTGCTGCCCAGCAATAAGGTCTCAGTGGGGAAGATTCCAGAAATGAAGGTAGAGGCTTCTTCCATTTAAGCTCCTCCTTGCTGTCTTCTCCCATATACAAACAGGGCCAGTTGTTTCTCCCAAGTTAATGGGGACTTCTTGAAAGAATAGCTAGAACCCTGAGGAGTTGGGGTTAAGAAATCTATATACGATTAGCCATATATGGCAGTAATGTGCAGATAGCTAAATCTACAGATCAGGGCCACAGAGAAGCTAAAGAGATTTTTCTGCACACTAGAGTTCCCAGACACCCAGTCTGGGTGGGGGATCCCCCAATTGTGGGGGCTTCTGCCTGCTGCCAGCCAGCTGGCCAGCAGGGGAAACCCCGTCACAAAACAGTGAAGTCACAAAGCAATGTCCTCGACACAATGATGTCACACAGAAGCCATAGAGTTTGCCCAAAAAGAAAAGCGCCGCTACATGATGTCGACAACACAATGACACCACTTTTGCATGATGTCATCACACCAGGGATGTCACCACCCACTCCTGGACCACCCCCCAAATCCCCCCACTGGCACAACAATCTCACCCGGCAACCCTGCTGCACACTTGAGGGACTCCCCAGGTGTGCAGAAAAATTGGAATTTTTTTTTTTAATATACAGGGGTTGAATGAATAAATAAATAAATAAATCCCGCAAATCCTTCACCTGTTTGGTGGAGCCTCGGAGCATCCTACAGGAGAACTATATAGCAGCAGATTACTCCTTTCAGATAACTTTGCCATTAAACATAAAACATTTTCTAACTGGAAAACTACTAATAAATTTCTGCTGAACCCCAGAAGTCTATGGAGCACTGAAAACCAGAGCTCTCAAATTAAGGATATGTCCACCATCAGTTATAATCAGGAACACACTATGTACATCAAACTTGTATACTGACTCAGTACAGATCCAGTTAAAAAAACTGTCAGCATGTAATTGAGAAAACAGCAGTGGGCCATATGCTTGCAAGAAACTTTCCCTTCTTGTCTGCACTAGTCATGGCACAGCATAAAGCAGGGGTCCTTTCCTAAAAAAAGAGGTGCAGGAGCTCATTAGCATAACTTATTTGCATATGCCACACCCTCTGACGTCACCGGAAGTGTCAAAAGGTCACACATCCCTGACGTCATGGGCAGTGTGTCAGAAGGCAAGAAGGGAGGGAGTGAGGGAGGGGGAAAGAAGGAAGGAAGGAAAGGAACAGGAAGGAAGGTAGGTAGGTAGGTGGGGGAGAGAGTGAGAAGAAAGAAAGAAAGAAAGAAAGAAAGAAAGAAAGAAAGAAAGAAAGAAAGACAGAAAGACAGAAAGACAGAAAGACAGAAAGACAGAAAGACAGAAAGAAATAAATAAAGGGGGAAAGAAAGGGGGAAAGAAAGGGGGAAAGAAAGGGGGAAAGAAAGGGGGAAAGAAAGAGAGGGAGGGAGGAAGGAGGGAGGAAGAAAGGAGGGAAGGAAGGAAGAAAGGAACAGTAAGGTAGGTAGGTAGTTGGGGGGAGAGAGAGAGAAGAAAGGAAGGAAGGAAGGGGGGAGAGAGGGAGGAAGGGAAGAAGGAAGGTAGGTAGGTAGGTGGGGGGAGAGAGAGAAGAAAGGAAGGAAGGGGAAGGAAGGGGGAAAGGAAGGAACAGGAAGGTAGGTAGGTAGGTGGAGGGAGGGAGGGAGGGGGGGCGCTTCTCCCCTCACTGGGGCTGGCGTTTCCCTCCCTCCCCACCCCTGGCTTCTCCCTCCCTTGCGCCCAGGAACAGGTGAGTGGGGGAGGGAGGAGGCTTCAGTGAGTGGGGGAGGGAAGGGGCTTCTCCCGGGCTGGCGGCGCTTGCCGCCAGGCCCGGGAAAGATCTGGGGGGGGGGGCTGAGGGGCTTCTCCTGGGCTGGCGGCGCTTGGGGGGGTGTCTAGGTTCTCTTCCAGGGGGGGGAGCTTGCTTCAGCGTGCACATTCTGCCCCCCCCTCCAGTTCTCCCACAACAAATGGAAGAAGGAACCGGGATGGGGGGGGGGTGAGGAGAGATCCATTCGGGGCTCCCTCTCCCTTGGAAGCCAAGCTTACCCGGTCCGACTCCATTTGTGGCTCCAGCCCCACCCCCCTGATAAACGCGGGCTGAGGCGGAGGCCCGTCGCTTGCGCGCCCCGTCGGATAGACTCCCCAAGCGCGGGGTAATTTCACTTCCATAAAGCCAAGCTGGGGAGGGAGCCTCTCCCTGTCACAGGTGGGGGGTGGCTGACAGATCATGTCTTTGGGGGGGGGGGTTGGCAGGGAGGGGACTGAAGCCAAGTTTGGTTGGCGTTTCAAAACCGTGGCGGAAACTTTGTTCTGAGGAGCAGAGAAACGCCCGGCCTCCATCGGAAGCCTTCTGGAAACGGCTTGCGGAGGCAGTGGCGGACGCGCTTCTTTCTCGTCAGGCCAGGAGGTTGTTTGTGCGCTTGTCTGAATTTGAGCGGACCTCGAAACAACAAAGGGGGGGGGAGTTTCTGTCCACTTCAGATGTTCAGTGTTATGGGTGATTTCGCTGGCCAAGCCAAACTGAGGTCGATCCGAACAGGAGCGCAAATCCAAAAACTGGAAGGCCCCGCGGAGGAGGGAATGAACTTGGTGGGGGTGCAGATCTCGGAGCCCCTTTCCAGGGAGGGAAGGGTTTAGCAATGCGTTTTAGGGGCCTTCTCCCGGACTGTTTGCTCCGCACCAGGCACTATCTTTTCACCCCGAAAACAGGCCCCCTCGCCGCCGCCTCCACCACATCTGTAGCCCCAGGGCTTCACAAGTCCCCCTCCCAGTTCTAACCGGCCCCCTGCCCTTCCGCTCTTTCCGGGAGTGCAAGCCCGGTTTTTCGGCGAGCATATTTTCCGCTCAGCCGCCCTTGGCGTCCCGCTCCTGGGGGCCCACATGGCTTTCCTCTGTCCTCTGGCTGGACGCTACCGTTCGCCCGGCCCAATCCAACCGTTTGCCCTTTTCGGGTCACAACCTCCAAGTCGGCGGCAACACTTCGCGCGCCCCGAGAAGCCCCGACAGCCAGCGCCGCACAACTTCGGTCCCCTCTGTTTCCCGACAGCGGTTTCCAGCGCGCAGAGTCCGCAGGCGAAGCCGCCACCCCACAGCTCCCCATCCCACCCCACCCCCGTCGTTCCGTCCTGTAAGCTCGCCGAGCCCCGTCGGAATCTGTCGCAGGTCCGCCACGCCGGTGGCGGAGCAAAGCGGGTGCCAGCTTCCCCCCTTTGACGCAGTCCCCCGGGTTCTTACCTGCATTGTAGGCGGCCAGATCGGCGCCGGGTCCCGGGCTCTTCCTTTTCCGAGGCCGTCCCTTCTGCACGGTGCCCACCCCGTTGTAGTAGGGCAGTCCTAGGGGGCCAGAGGCACCCAGCGCAGGGGCGAAGGGTGTGCCCGGGAAGGGTCTGCTGGGGGGGAGGGAAGGGGCTTCTCCCGGCCGGCAGTGCTTGCCACCGGCCCGGGAAGGATCAGCTGGGGAGGAGGCTTTCTTCCGGCTCCGCGCCGAAGCGCGGGCCGGAAAGTGAGCTGGGGGGCGGGGCTTTATCATGTGCCCGCCCCCCAGCTTCCCCTCTCCCGGAGCGGTGCTCCGGCGCGCCCCGGCCCCAACGGAGCCCTGGTATAAAGACTTCCTAGCACTAACCATGGTTGACATTAACTGGAGCTACCTTTACAAGGGATTTGCAAAGCTTCAAACCCTGGTTAAAAACTAACCAAATGTTACCCCAGACTGCTTGCAGCAGCTTAGAGAATTCCTTTACTTTATCAAGACTTTTTTTGGGGGGGATCAAGTTTTCCTCTCAAAGATCAGAGAGCTTTTGCCTGGTGTTGCAACTGATTGCCTGAAAAAACAAGATGCTGACGAACAATAGACAGACCCCAATTAACTGATAATGAAGGCCATGAAGATAAAGCTGACTAATCCCTTAGACATCCAAAAAAACTGCAAGCATACCCCCAAAGGTAAAAAGCTGCCTTCAGTAACTTCAGAGGAAGGTTGGTTTAGGAAATGTTGGTTCATTACATTGCTGGACAAAATTACAATGTATAGACAGTTATTGGGGGGGGGGGGGGGGACACACTTATCCAAACTACTTTGTTCTAAGATGGAAACCTTTTATTACTTACTACCAGAGAAAACTGTTAAACTAAAATTACTGTTTTGTGTATAGACAGATGGATCAATACAGAGAATTTTACCTTATAGAAATTATGATATCAATACTGCAGTCTTTCTCCATGGTATTTAGTTCTTGCAAAAAATGTTTGCAAGGATAATTTCTCAAGAGGGCAGATCTCCTACTCACACAAAGTATAAACAGACCAATGGCAATTAGCACTCATTACCACACTTAGTCATGAATATATCCAGATTTTAATCAATATCTTTTAATGTTTCCTTTTTATTACTTTCATTTTGTAAGCCAACTTGGACAGTTTTCTTTAGAGGTGGCATAAAAATATTCTAAACAACCCTTGTCTGTTCATTTGGCCAGTGGATGAAGCTTCTTGAAGACTTACCAACTAGACTAGCTGCAATCTTGTATAAACTGTTTTAGTAACTCAGCTTCATTGGTTAATAATATGCAGTCTGTGTTTGTGTGAGTAAATCGTCATGCTTCTTCACCTTAAACCACTATACCATGATTAATGCAGAGAAGAAAAAGGGGTAAATTTGCAAGGGAGAGAACATGAGAACCTGCAGCCCAACCGGCATTCCCAGATTGGTGTTGCTTTACCAGTTGCAGATCATTATGTTCACAACACACAAATAAGCAGCCTTCCATGTGGCTTCTGCATTGAGAGACATATAGGAAACTGCTCACCACATGTATACTATGAAACAGTAGCACAATCTTACATTTATGATCACTGATAGTCTTCTTTTACGATTTTCCCACCAGACTGCAGTTGAACCTCCATACTGACAGCGATACAGGAAAAGGAAAAATCTGCTCTAGAGAGAGGCTAGTTGCCGTATAGCTAGCTCAGAAGCTCAACAGGACACACACACACAAACTAGGCTAAGCTATAACTAAACTGAGAAACAGCCAGACTCCAGACAGCAGCATTTTAAATGGAAGAAAAATAATACATCTAGATTCTAGGGAAACATATGTGAGAAATGATTCAAGATGTTGAAGTTTTAGTTGCATAAATCTAGAAATATGTCAGAATCTAGGGAAACAGTCTCCTTACAATAACTTGCAAGACAACTTTGTGCCTGCATAAGAAGCCTTTAAAATGGGAAGGAGCCAAAAACTGTTAAAGCAAAACCAAAAAAAAACATATAAACAAATTTGAAAGAGAACATTCACACAAAATGCTTTACTGAAAAAAGACATCTCCCCTAGGGGAAATGGAAATGATTTCTTAACGCAAACAATGCAGGAGAGTAACTGTCACCATCTAAACCATAATATCTAGCTTTTAGGACAGGGTGATATCAGTTAAAGCCATTTAAATCAATGGTTTAAATCAAAAGGCATGACTTAATCATGTTTCCTGCTACATTATTCCTCTCAGAGTAAGTATATTGCTAACTAGTTTTTAGAACAATTAAAACATTGGGGGTTCTGATTTAAAAATTACTTTTTTAAAGTAATGAGTGCTTACCTATTAGGTGAAACTACTGTGAAACAAAGCAGACTTGAAAAGCTATTGGTCATGCAGCCCACTTGTGTTTTCTACTACAGAGTTAGTGAACAAACATGTAGATAATGATGACCCTGTAGTCATTATATATAGGGACTTTCAAAAGGTTTTTGACCAGTTACCTCACCAAAGACTCCTGAGTAAATTTAGCAGTCATGAGATAAGAGGACAGGTTCTCTTATGGATTAAAAATGGGTTAAGTGACAGGAAGCAAAAAGTAGGAATAAACACAAAGTTCCTCTAAAGGAGGGAAGTAAGAAGTGGTTTACCACAAGGATTGGTATTTTAATTAGTTCATAAATTATCTGGAACTTGGGGTGAACAGTGCAGTGGCCAAGTTTCAGATGACACAAAATTATTCAGGATGATGAAAATCAATAATGACTCCAGGAGGATCTCCACAAATTGGGTGAGTGGGTGACAATGTGGCAAATAAAGTTCAATGTTCGTAAGTGTAAGGTGATGCACACTAGGACAAAAAATTCCCAACTTCAAGTATAGGCTAATAGGGTCTGAACTTGCTGAGAATGAGCGGGGGAAAGATCTTGAGGTTGTAGTAGATAGCTCAATGACAGTGTGCTGCAGCAGTGAAAAAAGCATACTATGTTAGGGATTATTAGGAAAGGGACTGAAAATAAAACAGCCAGTATTATAATGTCCCTGTATAGATCTCATTTGGAATACAGTGTACAGTTCTGGTCATAGAGATGCCAGTCCCCAGGTGGGAGTGGGGGATCCCCCGATTTTGGGGGCTTCACCCAGACGCTGACCACGTGGCCAGTGGGAGGGAAGCCCCACCCCCAACAGTCATTCACAGCCCCACTTGAAAAGATCAGGCACCATGTGTGCCTACCCCACAAGCCGTGAATTCGCAGCTTACAGGGCAGGTGCCACGGCACCCACTCTTTTCAAGTGGGGCCCACCCATGCCTGCCCTGTACCTGCCCTACACCTACTCTTTTCAAGCAGGGCCAGCCTGCAGCTGCCCTGTTATACTGTTTCCATTATCCACAAAGAGGTTTCACCATTTACACCAGTTTGGTGTAGTGGTTAAGTGCGCAGACTCTAATCTAGGAGAACCGGGTTTGATTCCCCACTCCTCCACTTGCACCTGCTGGATGACCTTGGGCAAGCCATAGTTCTGGCACAGCTATTCTTGAAAAAGAGCAGTTTCTGTGTGAGCTCTCTCAGCCCCACCTACCTCACAGGGTGTCTGTTGTGGGGAGAGGAAAGGAAAGGAGTTTGTAAGCCGCTCTGAGACTCCAAGTGAAGGGCGGGGTATAAATCCAATCTCCTCTTCTTCTATATAATATTTATTATGCTTGTTATATCCTAGATATGGTCTTAAAAAGAAGTCCACTCTAACATGCTTGCTATGAGAAAACTACCAATTTTAATGTGCAGCAAAGACAGTTACCACAAAGCATGGAGCCACCTGATGTGTAAGATATGCTGAACCACCATAGACCTTTCTCCCACTGTCATGCAAAAACTCAGCTGACTAGGTTTTAAGTATTGAGCAGGAGGCGATGAATTCAAACAAACAGGCTTTTATTCAGTGACATTGTTCAGCTCAAAAGACAGCTCTATGAGAGCAGCACTTTCATTTATACTGTTCCAACACATAACTTTCAACAATGTAACTATATACAAGCAATACTATTGGACCCAAGCAGGGCTCAGTGATTGGGTATCTAGATTGGCTTCAGGACCAATGGGAGTCTTTATTAATCAGCCAATAGGAATTGGAGCTTTAGAATACCAGAGCCCTTTTCAAGCTATTAACTGCTTCATATTCTAAACAAACACAACACTACTCCCCCCTAAGTTCAAACAACAAAGTCCCTTAGGTGCGGGGGCGGTCTCCTGGTCCGTCAGGACTGGCGCAGCAAGGGTGAACTCAATGGAGAATGTCCTCTTAAATATGGGGACTCCATACGGGCCGGCATGAGCTATGGCAGTGGACTCAAGGGAGAGCAGTCCGTAAAGTCTGGGAGCTCCAAGAGTATTGAGCTCCGGCAGGGGGCCTACCTCGCTCCGGGCTGGTAGTGGCTCGGCAGACTGTTCCCTTGGGATGTCCCAGGCTGGAGTTGGCGGAGGGCTGCCCTCTGTCAGGTGACTCCCCTGGGCGCCGGCGTCTTGCTGTGCTGGGAGATCTCCAGGCCAGCCTCAGGAACCAGGGTGCGTTGCAAATGTTGTCCTGACACAGGAACTGGGGAGCGTGGCAAGCGTTGCTCCGGCTCAGGAACTGGGGAGCATTGCAAGTGTTGTTCTGGCTCAGGAACTGGAAAGCATTGCAACCGATCCTCCGGCGCTGGCCACTGGGGTCTCAGCTGGGCCAGATGTC
Source organism: Lepidodactylus listeri (assembly GCA_029233225.1). Classification (NCBI taxonomy): domain Eukaryota; kingdom Metazoa; phylum Chordata; class Lepidosauria; order Squamata; family Gekkonidae; genus Lepidodactylus; species Lepidodactylus listeri. The sequence goes on along the minus strand of JARCFY010000001.1, from coordinate 105,473,904 downwards.
TGTAATGGACCTGCCCCGTGTCGTCTCTCACCTCGTACAATATGGGGCCTGTTGAGCGCACAACGACTGCTAGAACCCAGTGCGGACCTGCCCCATAGTTCCGGGCGTACACCGCGTCTCCTGGCACAAAGGACCGAGTGGACCCTGTGGCGATAGGGTCATGGTGGATGTCCGGTGCCAGGTCGGGGTGAAGGCGGCTCAGGCGGATGGACAGCTGGCGGCTCATAAGCAGCTCCGCCAGCAACTTCCCAGTGGCGGCGTGTGGCGAGGAGTGTTGCTGCAACAAGAACCCGGCGAGCTTGGCTGAGAAATTCCTGTCACCCATCCTGTGGAGCAAGTCCTTGACTGTTCGCACCATTCACTCGGCCTGACCGTTCGTTTCGGGGTGGAAAGGAGCCAAGGTGATGTGCCGGATACCCCGCTCGTCCAGGAAGGTCTGGAACTCTGCAGAGGTGAATTGAGTTCCATTGTCAGACACAAGGAGGTCTGGCAGGCCGAAGGTGGTGAAGAGGCGGTCTAGGCAGCGGGCAACAATGGCCGATGTCATGGAGGTGACAGGGATGACCTCCAACCACTTGGAATACGCATCCACGATAATCAAGAGTGTCCGGCCCCGGAAGGGCCCAGCAACGTCCACGTGAATGCGGGACCACAGGCCCCTCGGCTTCTCCCATGGATGAACAGGAACCTCTGGAGCTGCTGGCCTCAACTACTGGCACGGCTGACATGTCCGGACCCACTGCTCAATCTGCTGATCCATGCTGGGACACCAAACATAACTCCTCGCGAAGGCCTTCATTTTAACGATGCCCGGGTGCCCTTCATGCAAGGCATCCAGTACCCATTGGCAAAGTGGGGGAGGGACGACGACTCTGTTTCCCCACAACAGGCATCCCTTGTTTACCGACAGCTCAGACGATCTCGACAGGAATGGCTAAAATTCGGCATCGAGTGTCCCCGATGGCCATCCCCTCCACACATGGTTGTAGACTCGGCTGAGCGGTCGATCCCAGCCGGTGTGGAACACTACGTCGGCAATGGAGAATGGAGGGTGCGGCAGCTCCTTGATCAGCAAAACTTCCTGGAGTGGGGCCTCGGGCGATCCTAAAGACAGAAGCGGCAGACAGCTAAGGGCATCAGCGTGCCCAATGGTCTTGCCGGGCCTGTGGAGGAGGCGGAAGGAGGAGGCAGATAGAAGAACTGCCCAGCGCATCATCCGGGGGGACAGAATCTGGGGGGTTTGATGATCGGCCATGAAGATGCCAAGCAGTGGCTTGTGCTTGGTGATGATTTCAAATTCCCGCCCATAGATGAAATCGTGAAATTTCTTCACTGCAGCGATGATTGTTAGTGCCTCTTGATCTATCTGGGCGTAGTTTCTCTCAGCGGGAAATAACGTTCTGGAATAGAAAGCAATAGGGGCCTCCCAGCCAGACGGCAACCAGTGACTGAGCACGGCCCCATCCCGTAAGGCGATGCATCACATGCTAGGACAAGGGGCTTCTTCTCATCATAGTGCACGAGGACAGCATCGGAGGCAAGGAGGGCTTTGACAGCTTGGAAGGAGGCACTTTCCCGGCGACCCCATGCCCATGGTGCTGACTTGTCCAGTAAACGATGGAGTGGTTCTGCAAGAGCTGCTTTGTTGGACAAGAAGGCATGATAAAAGACTGCAGCTCTTTGTTGGGCAAGAAGGCATGATAAAAGACTGCAGCTCTTTCTTAGACTTCGGAGGGGGGGGCATTGCGGATTGCAGCAACATTGTCCGGAGCAGGGTGGATGCCATTGGCGTCTAGGCGGTAACCCAGGAATTGAACGATAGGGATGAAGAACTCGCATTTCTCCTTCTTCAGCCGAAGGCCAACATCCTGTAGCCGACGAAGGACCTCTCACACCTGAGTAGCCAGTTCAAGATCAGAGGCCTCGGCAATTAAGATGTCGTCGAAAAAGGGTACACCAGGCAGACCCCGAAGAAGGTGCTCCATAAGTTCTTGAAAAATGCCGGAGGCGACGCTTAACCCAAACTGCAGCCAGTTTACTTTAAAAGCACCTCGGTGCATCACAATAGTCTGTGCCTCGGCTGTGGTTGCATCTACCGGCAATTGCTGATATGCCTGGGCGAGGTCGATCTTGGCAAACACCCGGCCCCCAGAGACCGAGGCTAGAAGGTGGCTCACCACAGGAACCAAGTATGTGTGCAGCTGTAGGGCCCAGTTGATGGCACACTTATAGTCAGCACACAAACAGATGGAGCCATCGGGCTTGAGGGGAGTGATAATAGGTGTCTCCCACTTGGCACTGGGAACTGGCTCGAGGATCCCTTGGGCCAACAGTTTATCAATCTGCTCATCAATCTTGGGCTTGAAAGCGACGGGGCAGCATCTGGGCTTGAGGCGGATTGGTGGTACAGCAGGATCTAGGTTAAACGACACACGTGGACCCTTGTAGCAGCCTAGCTCTGTCTTGAAAACCTCCGGAAACTCTGTTTCAAAGTCCATAAAAGGCTGCGGCTCAACTTGGTTCATGCCAACAACGTCTATGTCCAAGGCAGTGAACCAGTCCAGCCCTATCAGGCTTGTGCGGCGACCCTCTACCACGAGCAGGTTCAGACGGCCGGAGAATTTCTTATATTTGACCTGGACTGTGGTGATGCTGACGACTGGAACTCGGTTCCTCTGGAAGTTGAAGAGCTGTAGGGTGCATCTTTGAAGGAAGTGAGCAGCGAATCGCATGCAGACTTGTTGGAAAGTGCTCCAAGAGACGATGGACAATGCTGACCCAGAGTCTACCTCCATCTGGCACGCTCGACCTTCAATGAAGACGGTGGCTTTGATTTTTGGACACGGATGTAGCCCCTGGTGTATATATAGGCAGTTGGTGTAGTCCTCAGACACGCTTGCTTTATTGCTGTACCTTTGTCTTTACCCGGACGGCTGAGATGACTTGGAATGATACGATTGGCTGGGGGCATTCACAGACCCTCAGATACGCTGGAACTCATCTGGAGCATCACGACCCTGAGACAAGCAACATACTTTGGCGAGGTGGCCTGCTTTCCCACACACATGACAGATGGCATCGCAGAACTGACAGTCTCTATGCGCATGCGCACCTCCGCAACTGGCACAACCGTTTCTTAGCCGCTTTTTTGAGAGCGGCGTGGGCTTTTGCGATGACGGCGCAGCTTCTGATTGGCCCTCGCGTTGACAACTCCGTCATCGGACACATCAGATTGGTCGTCCCAGGCGTCATCGGACTCAGCGGTACTGCCCTGGTGTATAGCGTCAGAGCGGCCTGGCGTGTGGCTTTGGGAACCCAATCGCAGTTCGCAGAGGGATAGGTTGGCGGCCTCTACTCTTAGGGCCTCTTCGAAGGCCGATTCATATGTGAGAGTCTTTAGTAAGAGTAGGGCTCACCTGATGCTCTCATCTCTGAGGCCACAGAGCAGCCGATCTAGGAGGACGGACTTCAAATTGGTCTCGAGCAGCCCGCCTCAGTGCGGTGAGGTACTCTGTGACAGACTCGCCCTCCTTCTGGTTCTGCTGATGGAACACGCATCGATGGGCGGCAGCTGACGTCTTCAGGGGGAAGTACTCGGTCAGCCGGGCCTTGATGATGCCGAGAGGGGTCTCGAGTAACTTAGAGGGGACAACTAAATCTCGAGCAATGTCAAATACAGCCTGGCCGCAGGTACTCAGAAAAGTGGCGCGGCAGACATCGTCTCCGTCAATACAATTTGCTACGAGGTAGCATTCAAACCGATTGAGGTATGAATCCCAGTTCCCAACCTTTGGGTCGAATGGTTCGATATGGCCCTTGGATGCCATGCCTGTAGTGATTTAGCTCTGGGCGCCCTTAGTGATTTCAGCTGGGCAGGCAGACTGAGTTCAGCCGTTCGGTTAGGACTGGGATCCCATCCTCGTCGCCAGTTTTAAGTATTGAGCAGGAGGCGATGAATTCAAACAAACAGGCTTTTATTTAGTGACACTGTTCAACTCAAAAGACAGCTCTATGAGAGCAGCACTTTCATTTATACTGTTCCAACACATAACTTTCAACAATGTAACTATATACAAGCAATATTATTGGACCCAAGCAGGGCTCAGTGATTGGGTATCTAGATCGGCTTCAAGACCAATGGGAGTCTTTATTAATCAGCCAATAGGAATTGGAGCTTTAGGATACCAGAGCCCTTTTCAAGCTATTACTGCTTCATATTCTAAACGAACACAACACTAGGTATCCTATTTTTGCCCTAAGGACTAGCCATTCAGGCCTAAGCATCAGGGATACAGCTAACAGGAAGCTGTGCTGGCTAGACTAACCGCTTAGTTTTTACTCTGAATTTTTACCATTCCTTTTCAATAGGAGCCTCTTTCACAAGTTACAGTGAATGTATCTGCAATCCATGTACAGAGTACACTTGATTTTTTAAAATATGTATATTGAGTGATTCTCATGTTACATTTAACATAGGTACAGCTAAATGTATAATATAGCAGCCCCCAAACTTTTTGAGCCTGCAGGCACCTTTGGAATTTTGACATGGTCTGGTAGGCGCAGACATAAATAGCTGCCACAAAATGGCCACTGACGGAGGAAGAACCAGCCACAAAATGGCTGCTGCAGCTTACCTTCAGTCACACAGTGAAGATCTTTATTCTCTGAAGGCAGCGTCAACCAAAATAGACAAAAAAATGTCTACCAGAGCCTGTTCTATAGTGGCCTCCACCTTGTGTAATGGATTCCCCGAAGAGCTGAAGTTTTTCAGGAGGTGCTTGTAAAACCTTTTTTGTGTGTGTGCGAAGACTTTATTGTGCAGCTGCATGCCTTATTGGGGGGGATTAATGTGGTTTTACTATATTTTGTATGTTTTTAATTTTTGGAATTACAAGCCAATTTGAGCCACAAGGGAAAGGTGGGGTATTGATCTTTTAAGACATAATACTTAACATAATTTACATCAAATACATTTAAATATGTACACTGAGTTCCTTGATGTGTCACATTGATTTATGATGTTCTGGTGACCCCTTAGGGTTCTCTATTATAAAAAGACTGGCTCCAGGCTCACTAACTGCTCTAAAAGCAGCATTTAAGGGGATAATACACAGGAGGGTATTTCCTGGCACATGTATGCTGCCAGGTTTTAATCCTTAGACCTTAGTGAATCTTTGGACTCGTTGAAGTTTTTCACTCGTTGAAGTTTTTCAAAACTTTATGAAATAATTTTTGTACTCAAATACCCTTTGAGTCATCAAGTTACCTGGTTTAATTTCCCACCAAGTTAAGGTACAGAGGTTGTCAAATACAGTAAAAAAAATAATGTTGGAGAGGTGGAGAGACAGGACACTAAATAGAAATTACAACAGACCTTTGTTTGCTCAGTAGAATGCCCACAAAAAATATTACTTTAAAATCATTGGTAGATTAACTTGATGAGCATTAATGAATGTAAAATATTTGCTATATCCAACGATCATATAGCTGTACACTCAGAACAAAGTGTGGAGCTGAACCAAAGACGCTAGTACAATCCTCCTCTCTGCTGCCAGGTTGCCTGAGGAACAGGCCATCACCATGTTGCCAGGTACACAACAGCCTGGACACTCCTCCCACACACACCCCAGGAGAATCTAGCAGCTGACTGGCCCCCAAGACACTGTACACTGTCTGCATCTCCCCAAATACTCCTCAAAAGAGATGGGCATGGGCAAACTAGTGGATGTCATGGATGGTACAGAAGGCCTTGACTTGGATTATACAGGCTACCTGTAACACAGTTGGGGCCAGTTTAGAAGTAATGGGAGCAAGAGGGCTACAGAAGCTTTTAGAGAGCCAGTCTAAACATTGCCGTACATGTCTGGGGCCAGAAGGATTTTTAAAGAGTATACTTAAGTGTATAGGTATCCTTAAAACATCCAATATGTTTAAGAAAAGTCCATTTTAAAAACAGGATCTAATTAAACTGTTTTAAACTGCATCAGAATACAGCACAATAATTACTTTTGACACGCTGCAACTGGAACTTTCCCTACTCACGTGGCAACACAAACTATGTTGTCAGTTACTATTATTGGAAGGTTCTACACCAATTTGCGTGTGTATACCTCCTGTTTGAACCAAGGGCTGAGTTACTCTCCTTCATCTCACACTTGTGCTGGCTTGAACCACTCTTAGCTTGAGGTACAACAAACTACAATTTGAATTTAAATAAAATAAAGACCCAAATACATCACATGTTCAAAAGTATTTCTATGGTTAACGATACATTGATCTCTGTAACTGACCAAATAACATAACTGTGCAAGTCAGACTCCATTACAATAACTGCAATTTTTAACATCGTGTGTTGCCCATGACTAATTACTTATGAATAAATGCTACCCATGAACAAGTCTGCTTCTCTGTCAACTAAATTGAAATTCTTTGGTGGCCAACAGAGCTGTCTTTAGACAAGGCACAGGGAAGGGGAAAAAATTGTTGACCAGAACCCTCTCAAAAGAAACTTAAGGTAATCATACTACTCAACTTTTTATGAGTGAAAGTTACCAAGACTCTGTAATCTCTAGTCAAGTCTAAATACTTTTTAGGTCCATGATATCAGTGAGACAGGTAAGCAGGTGTCAGCCTAATAATGGCTACAGTGGTCTTCCCCAACCCCTCCTAGATCTCTCTGGACACAAGCTGGGATTGGCTTCTCATTTACAACCTTTAAGTTATGCATGCCCAGGGTCTTTCTTCCCCTGTGTGTTGCCTGTTTGCCATAATGCCTGTGGATTTTAGTGGCACCTGGAACTTCGTTTCAAGCGACAATTTTGAAGGCTATATGTTGGCCTTAGGTATTGATTTTGCAACTCACAAGATAGCAAAATTGCTGAAGCCCCAGAAGGTTATTGAACAGGACGGGGACTCCTTCTCTATCCGCACGACAAACACTTTCCGGAACTACTCTGTCCAGTTCAAAATTGGGGAGGAGTTTGAGGAAGACAACAAAGGCCTGGACAACCGGAAATGCAAGAGTGTGGTAACCTGGGACGGTGACAAGGTTGTTTGTGTCCAGACAGGAGAGAAGAAAAACAGAGGCTGGAGTCATTGGCTCGAAGGAGATGAACTCTATTTGGAACTCCGGTGTGAAGACCAAGTAAGCAGGCAGGTTTTCAAGAGAGCATGAAGCGAATCCCAGAGACGCAACATGGCAGGCAACTATACAACTTTGCGGAAGAGCTGACGAGTAGGTGTTGAGTTCAGAAGCATTGATCAAGATGGCAGCTTTGCAAGTCAAAATGTTTTGTCAATTGCATTTTCCTAAGGATCTTCAGATCAAAAACTGTAACTGTTACCAGCACATATTAAAGATAACTTCAAACAATGCCAAAGAAAAAAAGAGAGTTATGCATGCCCAGGGCTATTTTTGGGCAGGAACACACAGGAATGGAGTTCCGGATGGCTTCTGAGTTGGCCACGCCTACAGCCCCCCCCCTCGGGTTCCTCAGGTGCCTTGCAAGCCACGAGGTATCTGGAGAAGCCAAGCCACTCCAGGGAGGAAAGGCAGTCTGCCTCCCCTCCTTGGGTTCCAGTCAATCCAGAAACTGCTTTCCTTCCCTTGGGTTCCCCATGCGCCCTGCAAGCCACAGGGCACCTGGGGAAGTCGATCCTGGGAGGGAGCTGTGCTGTCAGGGGTGTGGCCTAATATGCTAATGAGTTTCTGCTGTTGGGTGTGGCCTATTATGCTAATGAGTTCCTGCTGGGCTTTTTCTACCAAAAAAGCCCCATGCATGCCTCTGCTTTTGATGTCGATTCATTTGTTTCACTTTGACAGACAGAACACTCTTCAGAGGCTCTCTCTATCTACAGATATATACTTGGACCTTAAAGCAGACAACTAGTTCATGTCTACAGGCTCAAGGAAAAGCAAAAAAAGCAATGAATCCATCTTTGCTTATTCAGGGACGTTCAGAGTGTTTTTTTCCTACTTCCTTTTGGAAAGCTGGCTAGAACTAATTTGATAACCCTCATATAGTGTCCATAAAAAAGGAACACACATTGAGTGGAAAGATTATTAACAGGGAGGAAAAAAACCAAATCCCCAAGGTTCTCTAATTGGCAATGCAATGCTCTTCTAACACTATTAAGAAATTCTGCCTATGATCCCCCTAAGCAACTTGCAGGCTTTATGAAATCACTGCTGACTGCCCTAACCTTGAATCTCTGGTGAAGCAATATACAGCTAATGAAATAAGACAGCTGCTTTACAGTGAATTAAAATATCGTCTTGGAATACAACCTTGCTAAAAAAAAAAATAAGTAGCATGGAATATCTCATGTTACAGACCTACAAATGGATAGTTCTACTCAAAATCACCAACCTCAGGCTACAGGTATCCAGGTATATTAACTCCAGCTCACACTGCTATCAATGGACGGTGTCTACAATGCATAGAATATGGCTAGGAAATGCAGCAGCAGCTTTCATACAATAAATGTCAATTTGTACAACTAACTAAAGTGACAGCCCCATCAACTCCAGTTACCCTTGGGGTTACCCCTAAATATTCAGTGGATGATGCCCCAAAAAGATGATGAAGTATCTTCAGGTGAGTCGCATGCTGGGGTTGAATGTGATTTGCCATTGCTCATAGACAAACGGCAGAAGTGGGGAAAAGACAACAGGAACTCTCAACCATCCCACTGCAGGAAGAAGCTGCTTAGTTCCAACTTCCTGTCAGTTCAATGCCTAGAATGGCCAGAAAAGCCCTTTGGTCAAAGAAAAGTGTGGAGGTGACAACAGTTACATGGTAATATTATCCTGTCTAGCTACTCATCTCCATCCACAGGTTGTTGCTCATAGGAATGGAATGCACATTGATGTACATGACAATTTCTATATGCTAACCTTCAAAGCATAGGATGCTCTATCCTAACCCAAGCAAAAGGGACATAACAGAAGATCTATGATGCCCACAGATCTTCCCCTCCAGCAGAAGCCTTCCATATTACATTCTATTGCATTTCCAATGGTCTTCTGCCCCAAAGAAGCACATTTTTTGAGGGGCACAGAAGGCTAAAGCAGAATACATTCCTATTTTGACTTGTTCTTTGGATCTCATCCAGGGCTGATAGGTCATGGTAATACAGTAAACTTAGAATAGGGTCTCACCTGCAAACAGTCTGAAGAAAAAAGTAATACAAAGAATTTTTTTTTAAATGCTATTTCTGCTGGGTGGATTTTCCAGGGATCTAGGAATGTTCAAAACATTATCAGCAAGGTAATGGAGAATCTCTGGGTTCTACAAATAATCCCTACAACTGTGATCCCATGCACACTCCTAAGGAAGCTCAGTGTAAATTAACAAAAGTGATTTTGAAGTAAATGGTTCAAGAACTGTGGTCCACGGGCATAAACTTCTTGAGGACAGTGGGACCTAAGTGCTCTCCCCAAGATCCCCCATCAGTAAGCTCAATACTGGATGGCCTCAGTGACTTAGTGTGTTTCCTCTTGTCATGCACCAAATGGAAGTAAGGGAGGGTGGCCCCACTACTATTACTTGCCAGAGGAAGACTGGAAGGCTCTTGTGCTTCCATCCCTCTGCAGACTATGCAAGGCAGAGCTTTTAAGGAGGGGCTTTTTGTAAATCAAGTTGCTGTTTTTAATACTGTTTTACAAATGTTTCAGTGTTGTGTATTAGTTTTAATACTTCACTGTTATTTAATGGTTTCAAATATCTTTGTAATCTGTCTTGAGTCTGTTTAGAGAAAGACAGAAAATGCATACAGTAAATAAACAATTGCTGTTCGGGTTGTTTTGAAGTTATGCCATAAATACCTGTTTTTCTTAATTATTTTCAAGTTGTTTTGTCTGACCGTGAGCTCTGGTGCAATTTTTCAGATTCCACATATCAAGAACAGGACTACCAAGGCTTAGTTCCAACTTCCCATTTTTGACCCAACCCCTTCCCACCAGATAATAAAAGACTGAGAGTAGTTCCTTTTCAGTGTCTATGACATAAAAACCAAATTCTACTGCAGGGTTGTCATATCTTCCTTGGCCAAGTACAACCTGAACTTGCAGAATTAAGTATACATAGTCTAATTTGCTTTCAAAGCAAAGACAGTTTGGAATTGGGCCACAAGAGTAAATTCAGAAGTTCAGGAGGCACATCTCTTGGACCTATAACTTCAAACTGCCCTGAAAAAAACAATTTGTTCTGGCACGGATGATCTGCATACACCTTTCTGAATATTAAAATTGACTCTAATACATCAATGATGAACACATTCCTATTGGGCAGAAGAAAAAATATATCCTTTTTACTGCATGGATCTTTTCAGTCCTTTGAAGGGCTATTTATGGAGCGGGGTGAGGGGGGGTGGAGAAACAGGTTCTTGCCTGAATTTCAGCTTTTAAAGCAAACTGAACTGTGTAACCCTCATGACTGCTAAAATGAGCTTGAATATGTTATAGTAAATTGCATAAGCATGGAGCAATCCTGCATTCTTTTAGCACAGTTATCCAGCTTCAATGCATTAGGTAAATATAAGAACAAGATGCACCCAAATTGCTCTGGAACACATTTCATCAGCAGTAAAGAAACCCTTTATCTAATTGTGATTAAGGTTATATCTATTTTGTACAATGTCATGGCAAACTGTTCCCAGCAAACAAAGACCACAGAGGACAACAGACACTTGAAGCATAAGTAGTGATTTTCTAGTCTTTGCATCTTTCAGCAGTTCCAGGAGTAGGTGGCAGCACAAAAGAAGGCATGAAGCCAAGAGTGGGATGAGAAGGAGACTGAAAAAGCAGGAAAATGAAAGAGGAGAGAAGAGTTGCAAATAGAGTAGGAGGAATGAAAGTAAGCTGTGGGCAGGAAGGAGGAGTTGACATGATAAAGCATGAAAAGCCGAGCCTTTTAAACAGGGGAAACGCAACACAGGTCCAAAGAGGTTTCAGAAACAGCTGCCATGGAAACCATAAACTTTGAATCCTGCAGCTAAACTTTAGTTGCTCTGTTATTTATGCTCATCATCAGTATCATCTAGAGGTGTAGGACTCCGAACTATGTGCTGATTGAAGGAGCTAATCGGTGGCAGTAGCTGAACAACAGAGCCAAACAATTTTTTTTCCTTACTAGAACCAGAAGCAATATATATATCTTACCCCAAATATACACCCTAGCTTATTTAACCATATGCAAGATAACAAGGGTAACCTCACACATATACGGAAAAGTAGAGATAAAAAAATAAAAAAATAAATATGGATTTATTTACTTTGAGATTTTTATCCCGCCCTCCTCGCCATTTACAGCGAGCTCAGGGCGGCTACCAACCCGTTCACGCAGAACAATAAATACATACATATAATAAAACCCCCAGTCATAAAACACTGCTATGCAGAACTAAAATACTGAATATCCAAACCAAAGAACAAGATGGCGAGCTACACTATCATACCCATGGCAGTCTGCAGGCACACCATCTTCCCGATTGGTGTCAAGTGGGCAGGTCGGCGGTCGATGTTAATTAGGCCAGGGCCAGAACTACAAAGCCGGGGCGGCCCCTACTTGAAAGCCTGGCAGAAGAGCTCTGTCTTGCAGGCCCTGCGGAATTGCAAAAGGTCCTGCAGGGCCCTGATGTTATCTGGGAGCTCATTCCACCAGTGTGGGGCCGCCACCAAAAAAACCCTGGCCCTGGTCACCACCAACAGGGCCTCCTTCGGTCCTAGCAGGACCAGACGGTTCTGGGAACCTGACCGCATAGCTACGCTGAGGTTCAGAACTGGAAGCAGCAAGAAGTCAGCATTGTGCAGTGGTTAAGAGCGGTGGACCCTAATCTGGAGAACTGTGTTTGATTCCCCATTCCTCCACATAAAGCCAGTTGGGTGACGTAGGATCAGTCACAGCTCTCTCAGCCTCACCTACACAGCCTCACCTACACAGTCGGCTGTGGGGAGAGGAAGGGACGATTGTAAGCTGCTCTGAGACTCCTTTGGGTAGTGAAGGGTGGGATATAAAAACCAACTTTTCTTCTTCTCTTTTCAGTGCCTCCAAATCTCAAACCCCATTGTTACTTATGAAGTCATCCCCACAAGGACACTTGCATTTGCTCATCCCCAGCGATCCTCTGACTTGGCTGCCAGAGGCCTGAACAAAATATCCCTTTGGGCACTCCCACAAGAGATCAGCACAACTACATTCAAAGGAGCAAAAGCCATTTCCCTAAAGTCTTCAGAGCATCTCACACCCATGGTCATAAGTAATTGACTCAAGTCCGCTGGACAACAATGTGAGACCACAGAACCTTCTCCACAATACAGCCTTCTCCAGTAATTCCCTCATAAGTCAAAGGAATGTCCTAAAGCTCAGGTAACCCAGACACCCCACCTAAATAGTTCATAGTCCCCGTCACCCCAGCTGTTAGGTTTAAATGGCTGAGAGCCATTTCAGTGATCCCTCTCACTCCCCCCACCTTCCAAGCGGGGGAAGCAAAAGGGATCAGTGAAATCTGTTTCAGCAGACAGGCGCACCAGCCCCACCATTAGGCTGAAATGGCTTGTATCCAGTTCTGCCAGGGACACTGCCAACATGCCCCACCATGAGCCCCACGAACCTCCAAAACCACATGGAGGGTCATGGGAGGATAGCTGAGGCAAGATCAAACGAACATCAGTTTGCAATCCAGGCAATTTTAGCACCGAACTTAGGGTCATGCACAGGTTCATGCCATAGTCTAGGCCAGAAAAGCAGGTTACTACATGAGTTGATTAGATGGCCTTTATCTTTGCCACAGAATTATTTTAGTGAGGGATATGATGGATTTTCAGGGCATGGGATCGTCTGCTCCAATCCTATGCACACTTATTCTGAAGAAAGCACCACTTAAATCAGTGGGACTTCTGAGTAAAAATGAGTAAGATCAGTTTGCATATGTTGTTTCTAGGAACCCATTTAAGCATGATTCATCAAAAAATCCTAAGAGACTTTTCAGTTTATTACAAAACAAAAAACCCTGCCAGCCATACCTGACAGTACACAGAACTGTAACACTCTGCTTCTTTTACAAGCCAGTAATATTTTTGTTTATGTAGCATTACCTTGAGTTGGTACAGAAAAGGGAAAAACTGGAGGTTCAGAACATGACATTTAACAGCCCCCAAAGTCCGTAACAAGTGTTACATATTGCTCTGTAAACTAAGATTCAATCCACTCTCACTTACCAATCCCACACTACTTAGTGGAACTTTCTGCACAAGAAACGTGCATAGGATTGTGCTGCAAGGTTATTAGCAGAAACTGCACCGTTCTCATGCACCACACACTTCTCATCCTAACCTGCCTTCTGTTTGCTGCCCTTGGGAGTTTCCACAGCCAACACCAGGGACTGTTTCAAGCCTGCACATGAAATTGCCTGTGTGCAAAAGCAACTCCTCATATTTTCCCTCCTCCAGCCACCTGGTTTAGGGCCTCTCTGCACTAAGTATTGCATATTAACTATTTAACCCTTAGAAGGCATTTAACTCCCATTTACTAAAAGAACTACAGGAAGACAACACTCCTCTTTGGATACTACATTCCCCCACATCTTAAGAATATGTGTTAACAGAGCAGCACCTGATCCCTCCTCCCTCCAGACAGAAGCAGATGCCTGTCAAAGTGGTCTAAATCCAAAGTACATATTAGCATAAAATCTATCCATAAGAACAGGTTCCTTAGAAGAGACACATCCTTGGGGGGGGGACATTAAGACACTTTTTATACTGCCCCCTCAAAGTACTCAATATCATTTAGATTTTCTCCTAACAATATAGCCACCCACCACAGTTAAATTCTACTCTCACAAACAAGATTGGTAGCTCTGTTAGTCTGTCTGTAGCAGTAGAAAAGAGCAAGGGTCCAGTAGCACCTTAAAGACTAACAGAATATGTGGCAGGGTAGGAGCTTTCATGAGTCACTGCTCACTTCTAGTTCATTCCCTGCCACATATTTTGTTAGTCTTTAAGGTGCTACTGGGCTCTTTATCACAAACGAGAGAAAGCAGAGAAAGAGATGATATGGATCCAGACAAGTAGAACTCAAATATCTTGATCCATTATGCCTGACAATTATCTAACTGCCGTGCAAGATGTGAACAGAGAGTTTCAGAGGACAGCCGTTTTGGTCTCCAGTGGAACATCCAGATTCAAATCCACCAGCCCCTTAGAGACCAACAAGATTTTCAGAGCATAAATTCTCAAGAATCCGATCTTTGTATCTGATGAAGAGACCTTTGAGTCTTGAAAACTGACATCCCGAAAATCTTGTTGGTCTCTACGGTACTACTGGACTCGAATCTAGCCGTAAAAAGTGAGCTTCTCACAGGGCTGTCATCAGGAAGCAACTTGGTGCCTGCTAGGAGTCATGCTGCAGTTTCACTGGAGATGAAATCCACAAAGGCAGCTTGCTCCTGAACTAGGAGCCCTTGGAGTAAAAGGAGAGCAAATTCCATTCACCCTTGTTCAAGTGTTACTGAAAAGGCTTCCTTCAGTTCCCAGCACACAGAAGAAGTGATCTAATCAGAGGCTAAGGCAGGCAAACTAAAGCAGCAAATGAACCTTCTAGCAGAACAATGTAGTATCTGCATTTAGTTTGATAATTCATTAAAATAAAGTTAAACATCCACTTGTCAGCTAGGTCAGAAGTCACAGTGTGATTGTTTTAACCACATGGGGACTATTACATACAGATTCTCCTTCAAAATTCTAGAATGTATCTCCAGTGTCATTCACAGACATGTTAACAGGGGTAACTCTAATACAAACCAAAAATTCTATCATCGTATGCTCTTTGAACATGTATAGGGCAAGAACCCTAATCAGTGGGAGTTTAAAAAGAACATAATCTGCAACAAATTTGGATCCTGGCTTCCACGCTCTTTCCTACTGCTGCTAGACTTCCTACTGCTCTTTCCTACTGCTGGAGAGCCAGTTTGGTGTAGTGGTTAAGTGCGCGGACTCTAATCTGGGAGAACCGGGTTTGATTCCCCACTCCTCCACTTGCACCTGGCTGGATGACCTTGGGCAAGCCATAGCTCTGTACCAGCTGTTCCCTCAAGGACAGCTTGGGAAAGAGCTCTCAGCCCCACCTACCTCACAGGGTGTCTGTTGTGGGGAGGGGAAGGGAAAAGGAGTTTGTAAGCCGCTCTGAGACTCCCTTGGGGAGTGGAGGGCGGGGTATAAATCCAATCTCTTCTTCTTCTTCTTCTTAGACCTATGGCACATGTCTCTCTAGAATTCAGACCAGCAGGATTTCACTTTTCCCTGCTGGCAGCAAGAAATACAGCCTTCCTCAACCAGGGGTCTCTTTACAACAGAAGGGAAAAAGGAATTGGGGGGGAGAGTATTTGTTTGTATACAGTAGTCGTAAAGTGAAGGCACCACATTAAAGAAATGCTATCATTCACCCTGACCTGGATAGCCCAATCTCGTCAGATCTCAGAAGCTATTCAGGGCCAACCCTGGCGAGTTCTTGGGAGAACTCCAAGGAATACCACAGCTGGGACACAGAGGCAACAATAGTAAGCCACCTCTCTGAAATGTCCAAGCCCCACTAGGGGTCGCCAGAAGTCAACCATGACTTCTAGACATATACACATACATGCACACAAAATATTCACGAAGAAATGCCAGAATTCCATTCTGGTATACATACACAAGACTGAAATGTAAAAAGTTGGATATTTATTCCAGAGCAGAATGGAATAAATTACTGAGGGTGTGAAGCACAAATCCGCAGTACTGGACTATAATGCAAGTGTGGGGAAGGTTTGTAACACCGCTGCACATTTCAGGTTCTTCCCTGAAGCTTGCTCTTGTATCCCTATGGCATTTTCAATGGGCTTTTTAAAAAATGGATACAATATGCATATAAAATTGTACCATCTGCAACCAATGCATCACTTAAACAAAGCAAACTGCATTCTTGCGTGGGGGGGAGTATACAAGGCAGAACATGGTATGCAGTAGAATCACAAGTTGTAGTTCTGCAGACAGCAGAGAAACAACTTTATGTTGTCTGGTTACATACCTTCCTATCCCCCTGTGCAAGACACTAAAGATCATGACTTGGTTCAACATCTATCAAGTAATTTGGCATTACTAAAAGCATGCCTTAGCAGCTTTGAACATTTCCAGAGAGAAAAAATCTTTCAAGCAAGACAGACAACTTATGTTAATTTTTAAATCCTATTACTTACCAAAGCATTCATCTACAGCTCTTCAGAGAGCTTTCATTAGGCTGTATTCCTTGATATGGTGTAACTGAATTTATAAACACAGCGACATTATTTTAAGGGGGGGGAGCCTCAGTACAATTAATATTTGTCATGTTGATAGATTTCAGCGACCACAACAAATGCCTTACATTATGTGCAACATGATCTTATACAAGCTTACTCAGAAGTAATTTCCCCATCTTTGTAGTTCTTACATCTGCAGCTATATGTCAGGATATGTATTGTTATGAAAATGTGATGTGACTCATTTAGCAAAGATGCATCCCCGAGACTCTGGTGCCCATCAAAGTCCTTCACAGGCATCTATTTGCATGCCTTCTAATAATCTCCTAGGAAGAAAGCGCTGGAACCGGCCAGTTTAAACATCCGACTGTGAGCAGCTCCTTGTCACCTACTTCTGCCAGTCTGAGTTAAGGGCATCCGGAGATATTTGCCGATTGGGACTGAGGAGGCCGTTGAGGATAAACAAAAGCACTCCTTCCCCCCCTTTCTCAAAGGGGACAGGAGCCCGCATGCAGCGTGAGGAGATAATCTTCTTGTGTGGCGCGGTAATTTCGATGGGGAAATCTAGGGGCATCCGAACGCAAAACGCGCGGGCACAACACGGGAGCAGGTCGGGGGATCCGTCACGCGCAACCTCCGATAGCCGGAGCTGGCTTTGATCTCAACAGTATTTGAGATGCAAATAAGAGACTGGAGAAGGGAAGGGAGGGGAGAAATACCAACGCTCCCTCTGCTCCATCTGTGCCATTCGATCCTCTTTAGAGAATCGCGATCTCTTCTTTCTTCCCCGACCGCCCCCGCCCCCCCGTAGATCTCCTTGCCATTGTGCAAATATTTTTCCTCGCAGCTGCATACACCGGGCCCCATCGTGCCTTTGCACAGCAGCCAGAGGTTAGCCCAAAGCTTTATCCTGCTTCCTAATCCCCGGCCAGCGAGGATGTAACATCGGGTCTAAACAGAAGATTACAGTGAAGCAAATAAAAAATAAAAAAAGTCAACCCACCTCCCCCATTAGCCGACGGTCGCAGCAGAGGATCGCCCCTCCAGCGGGAGATCGGAGGAAACTGGCTTCCTCTAGCTGCTGCAGCTCCCTCAGACACATACGCACAAGGTTGCGGGCTCCAGCCAGCCTTTCCCTCTTCCTTCGCTACCACCTGGCACCTTTCTTGGCCAGCATCCCTCTTGGCCGCCCAAGCGTTCTCCATCCTGACGACCATCTAGCCAGTCATTCATGTTGCTGGCGGGAGGGGGGGGGGGACGTACAATGCACCGCGCAGGGCCACTCACGCTCCCGCCCGCACTAGTGCGTTGAGGAGAGGAGAGACTGGCGGACCGCGTCTCTCTCCGCATCTGCTACTCATCTCCATTCATTCATTCAACCGACTAGGACATCCATCCGTACCTCCGGCTGCCCTTCTGCCAGCCACGGTTCTCCTTCTGCCCTGCCAGGGCATTGCAGCTCGCCGCAGAGAGCTCTCGCGAAGGGCAGATCTACGATGGCTCCTTCCGAGCAGCAGAGCCACCGCTCTCAAGACCACACTCTGCCAATAGCACTTTCTGCCATATTGTTACTGCAAGCCCTCAGAAAGGCGGAGCCTGCTGGCTCCTTGGAAACCCAAAGCCATTGGCTGCCCCCGCCGCCAATCAAGCCTACGCAGCCCAATGAGTGGAGCCGGTGGCGAACAGCGGGGCGTTTGGACTTAGAATGCGGCGTGACAATAGCAGCTGCACGCGGAAGGCCAGGAGGACGAGAGGGTGGGCCGAGTCTTTGCCAAAGGGGCGCTCGTCAGCGGGGGAGCAGCACCACGTGCCTCCGCGCTCCTAGTGGGGAGCCACCTGTAACAAAAGCCGCCTATGCTCTTCGTTTAAGGACCAGTGACGCTAGACCGGTTGCCTGCCAATCCAGCAGCGCTTCAGCCAATCAGAGCCAAAACCTTGGATTAAATTAACGCGCGCCGAGGCGAAGTCTTATACGATTGGTTGATTTTTTTTGGGGGGGGGGGGGGGGGTTGTTCCACCTCCGCTTGAGAGGTGGACGCCACCGTAAACTCATAACCTGTAACACGAGGACAACTGCTGGAATACCGCTAGTGAAGGGTGGGGTTATTGTGCTGCGAGGAAGGTTTTCTAGTAGAAAGAGTACAGCGCCATAGTTTCAACAGAGAGGATCATCTGAACCCACTTTTAGTTTTTCTTTGCGATTTACGATATATTTGTTTTAAAAGAAGCTATTATTGTAACTGACTCATAGAGGTTTTGCCAAGGCAGCCCTGATGGTCTGAAGCAATAAAGCAAAGTTAGAGTCCAGTAACACCTTCAAAATCGACGAAGTTTTATTCAAGGTGTGAGCTTTGGTGTGCATGCACGCTTCGTCAAAGTGCCACTTAAAGGTGCCACTGGGCTCTAACTTCTAGACTGGCCCCAAGGGCCAGCATAAGAGCAGCAGGGAGAGAATGAGCTGAACTCTTCTTGAGCAGATGCTGCTGCCTTATACCAAAATGGACCGTCAGTGTTTTCTAGTCTGATAAGGTTGTGGGGAAACTCCTGGAGATTTGGGGATGGAGGACAGGGAACTCAGTGGCTTACAATACCATAGAGTCCATCCTCCAAAGTATTCCTTTTCTCCAGGGGAACTGATTCTGGAGATGAGCTGTTATTCTGGGAGATCCCCAGGTCCCACCTGGAGGTTAGCATCCCCATACTCTGAGCAGCAGCAGCTCCCCAGGATCTCTGGAACAGATCTTTTATATACCCTACTATCTGATTCTTTTTAAATGCAGATGCCAGGCATCCAACCTGGAGCCGTGAACAGACAAAACAGATCCTTGTGCAAACCTGAGAAAAGCTCCAAAGAAGGGGGGGGGGGGGGTTAAAACCCCTCAAAATTATAGAAGCAGCTCCTGTTTCTATAAGAAATCGATGACTGACATCTCAGTGGCCATTGTTGTGGTTGCCTAGCCTTCAAACCTTAGTTTTTGTCAATAAAAGGCAAATGGGAGGTGGGGCAAGGCCATTTCTTGGGCTGTTTTGGCCTCTCAATCCACTCCTCCTCCTCTGCCTTCTGTCCTGAAAGGGAGAATTCATTGGCACTGTGCCGATCAGCACTCTGGCATGGAAGCTAGCTGGTTGATCTTGAGCCAGTCATTCTCTGTTAGCCTAATCTACATCACTGGGTTGTTGTGAGAAAAAGTTAAAGACAATAATGTAAGCTGCTTTGGGGCCCCGCTGGGGAGAAATGCAGGGTGTAGATTAGGGGTGTCCAACTCATTTGTTATGAGGGCTGGATCTGACATAAATGAGACCTTGTTGGGCTGGGCCATGTGTGTCATAAAATTTAATGCCAGGTAGCAGAGATATAAATTTCATAAAGGACACAAACACATTTTTTTAAACTTAACATAAAAACATGCTTAAAACAGCACTCTTGCAATATTGTGTTTATTTAACAGTCTCTGATAACTGACACCTCTTGCTCTGAATTATTGCATCAAAATGTCTGTGCTGTTGGAATCTTGAGAGTGATTGAGAGAGTCTGGTGAAGCAAGCTATGATGCAGCAGCAGCTACAGAGCTGGAAGCAGGTGATAGCCAGTTCCAGTGCGGGCCTGATAGAAGCCCTCCAGTGTTATGGACTCTGTTCCCTCTAAGTTAGTGTGAGCTAGCTCACAGTTTTTAGCCTCCAGCTCACACAGAGCAAACTAATTTATGCAGTAACCAAATGACTCGCTCACAACTTTAATGCCAGTGGCTCACAAAGTTGAATTTTTGCTCACAAGACTCCACAGCTTAGAGGGAGCATTGGTTACAGTCTCTACAACCCACTGCAGTCAGCATTCTGGATGCACCATTCTGTACTGGTTGTAGCTTCCACATATTCTTCAAGGGCACCCCATATAGCGTGCATTGCAGTAGTAGTAATCTAGATGTTACCAAGGCATATACTACAGCTGGTGAAAGGTGCCTCTGGCCACCACTGCCACTGCTTATCCAACAAAAGGCCGGTAATACTGCTATGCACTCCAATTGTTCCATGTGGCAGCTCTTGATATGGTAAAATGTTTATGTGCTTGCTAATTTGTGCTAGGAGCTATCTGCTCAAATGGCTTGTTCTGCAGAGGCAGCTGTTCTCTGTGTGGATTTTGATGCAAATTCCTTCCAGGTAAATGTAGTGGTTAGTTTTGGGCTAGAAATAGGGAGGCTCAAGTTCAAATCCCCACTACCACCATCATGAAGTTCACTGGCTAACCTTGCACAACAAATCACTACTATCTCAGCTGTTGAGAGGATAAAATTAAGGATGACCTATGTGGTCTTGAGCTCCCAAGAATAAGGGTGGGATAAAAAATGGTAAATAATAAGTGTAACTCAAAATAGTAATAAAGTTTTCAAATTAGTTCTGTATGCTAACACAATGCCATTCTGTGCCCCATTAAATAGACCTAAGTAGGATTCTGAATATACTTGCTTAGGATAGCAGTGTAAATCATTCTAAGATATGGCTTTTCTCACACATGCTCTATGTGAGAGAGCCAGTTTCATGTAGTGGTTAAGACCGGTGGACTGTAATCTGGGAGAACTGGGTTTGATTCCCCACTCTTTTAGATGCAACCAGCTGGGTGACCTTAGGTCAGTCACAAGTTCTCTCAGAGCTGTTCTCTCAGAGCTCTCTCAGCCCCACCTACCTCACAGGGTGTCTGACGTGGGGAAAGGAAAGGAAGGAGATTGTAAGCCGCTCTGAGACTCCGAGTGAAGGGTGAGGTATAAATCCAACTCCTTCCTGCCTTTGTCAGTAACCGGGGGGGGGGGGGGGGCCCTAGCCACACATACAACAGTGTGCTTCTGAACAATGCCTCTTGTGTGTGGGTCTCCTTCCCAAACACCAGCTCTAACTGATAGTATTATGTGTTTAAACTGAAGCTCATGCCTTTCCTGGCCATGGGCTCAGCAGAAGCCATGCGGCCGTCGCCATTACATACATTACACCAGGGTAAAGCCTGGATATGTTTAAGGCATAAGCAAAGGTCTCTCCCCCTCATCTGCAAACAGTTATTTTGGTTGGTATACCTGGCAAAAAGGTGAGTGATGAACTGGCCTGCTTGACATGGCTACTACTGAGTTAACACAGATTCCAGAGCAGTCCATTCCAACCTGCAGGATTGTGTGTGAAATTTCTTAATCCTGTTTGTCACCGGAGGGCAGCTCTGTCTAGACTGCTTTTCCTTCCTGGAATTCTCAATTCATTTTCTTACCTAGCCAGTGTAGTTGCTCAGCTCTGATGGATGATGTCATTCAGAGTTTGTCCAGCTCTAATTGGACCCTGAAGGCATGCAGTTACAATACCTGTGCCAAGGTGGGACATTTTAGGTTCCTTCAATTTTCCTCTTGCTATACTGACCTCTGATGTTAGTAAGAAACACAAGGCTTGAGGAAGCGGCTTCAAATTGGGGGTGGTATAAGTCCTGGGTGAGCATTGTCCTGGACTTGGCAAAATGGCTTGAAAAAACAGCTTTGGTTTTGAGTCCTACTTGATCATTCCTAAATCTAATAGCCAAGGGAGTCAAAATATCCACATAAAAAATGGGGCCAGTTGCCAGCCTCACCTATTGTTTAGGATTCTATAAACCCATGAGAACCCCCAAGTTTATGATTTGTTTTAAAAAGGTGGTAAACCACCACCCCTCCCAAAAATACCAGTAATATCCATTTGGGTGGCACATTAGGCTGCTAATGACACTTGAAAAGGAAACAGGCTAGAAGAGGAAGCCAGAACCAGTTCCAGCATGTTCCCCCCCCCCTTCCTGCTAGGAGGAGGGGAGAGATAAATGGAGCTGTAGGAGAGGGGAGACCATGCTGGTGGGGGAGGAGGAAGCAAAGAGTGAGTGGAGGGAAGCACTAGAGCCAGGGAGGATATGGAAGGGGCTTAGGATTTTCCCTTCAGCATCCATCTTGACAGATCCCCTTATTATTATGTCAAAACCAAGCAGTAAAGAAAGGCACATTCTTCTGCAATCTTTTATGTTACTAATTTCTATGGTATTTTCATCTTTCCCTTGCCTGCAGTAAACAGTTAGGAAATCAACATAGTGATGTTAAAAGGTATTGTGTTTTATACTCATCAATTCATCTAAAAGTAAACGTTGGCTGCACAGAGCTGCACAAACTGATCAAAGTGTACAGAAAGCTTTATGCAGGAATGAACATACTTGATAGCAAAGAATAGAGATGGGTTCCTAGCTACATCACTGCCTGAGAGAGTTGTGGCACTCCTGAGAAGAAGCAGGATATAGCCCTAAGAGTAGCAATCTGGAGACAGACAAGGAATGACACTTATTAGGAAAGTAGATTCTAGTGGGTACCTGTGTTGGTCTAAAGCAGCAGAACAAAGTGTGAGTCCAGCGGCACCTTCAAGACCAGCAGTTTTATTCAAGGTATAAGCTTTCGTGTGCACACACATTTCTTCAGATACAGTGTGCGTGGACATGAAAGCTTATATTTTGAATAAAACTTTTGTTGGTCTTAAAGGTGCCACTGGACTCAAACTTTGTTCTACTTATCAGGAAAGAAGGTGCTGACCTTACTATCCTGTCTAACTGGCCTTTCCTCTTGCTGCCTCCTGAAGAGTACTGCTCTTCTTCTGTACACTAGATGTTGCTTACTCCTGCAGTAAACAGGCTTGGCTTTGCCTGTCAGACACAAAAGCAGCACAGCAGGGCCACCCACAGAAGGGACAGAGCGTTAAGGGAAGCTAAGAGTCAGTTAAAGGAAAAAAAGGTGTGTGTGGAGGAGAGATATCAGTTTGCTGAAGCTGAGTTCAGAGAATCCTGGGGACGGCTGCCAAATAATGTCTTCCAGCTGATTCTTCATAGGGCCCCAGCTTGTATTTTATGAAAGAGACTGCCTTAATTGGCTACACACTATCTTGTTTGGTTTTAGTAAATTACTAACTTGCAAAAGAGCTGGTTTTTAAGATCATGTATTCAGGGTTGCGTGTCTCCTGGATATAATTGAAGATAAGCTAGTGGTTAATTAAGAAATAGTTCTTGGTAGCAAATTAGCATGCCATGTAGGCTTGAAATGTGTATTCTTCTTCTGTGGGAATGCAATGAGGAGTTTACAAGCAATTTAAAAAGGACATTAGAAACCTGTTACATGGTGTGAGGTCTAGGCTCAAAGCTGGGAGAGCAGAAAATGGATACAATGAGACATCACAGCATTGCCAGCAATCCCAGACCTGAGACAAGAATGATGTAGCTGTGGCTAAACAGCTGCAGCCTGGTTCAGAGTTGATTTACTTGGAAGTAAGGGCCACTGAGGCCTGGTCTACACATACTAGAGAATGGGATGCTGCAGTTGTAAGGTGGCAGAATGCCACTTCTGCCTGTGTGTGAAGGTCATATTTGTAATCCTTCGCCATGTAAAAAGCCTGTGACAAAGTAAAAATTATATCAGGGAGAAAGGTTCTGATCTGTTTAGTTAGCAATGGATGCAAAGGGATAAACTACAACCTTTTCCCCCCTGCTGTGGCAAACTCTTATTTTCAGGGAGTTATTGATGAGGATCTTTGAAGCATGTACTCCCCTACTACCTGCAGTCTGAAGTGATACAGTCCATTCTGCCACCTCATTACTGCTTCATTCTGTTGCATATGTAGGCCTTAATTTAGTGAGAGTTATTAGGAAGTAAGTGTCATTGAGGCCCAATTTAAACGTGAGGCTGACAAGGCAATCATCTTCCCCATGCAAAGTTGCATGGGATAAACCTTATTTACAACGTGTTGCAACTGGGGAGATCAGGTCTCCAGCTTCTGTGTTGCCCACATTTCACTTCTGGCACAACCTGGAAGTGATTTCATCACATAGGGTGACACTGTGTTGAACTTGCCCAAAATTCTATGCTTAAATCAAAGTTTGGGGTAAGTGCTTGAATGTCACCCCGGCATGATGATGTCACTGGCATCTGCATGATACACACACACACCCAAAAAATAAACTCCTGACCCCCACAGTCTCCTCGTTACAACCCATGCAAAGTAGTTCTGCATGCTTCATATGCAGATAAAAGGAGGTACTTCTTCACCCAAAGAGTGATTAACATGTGGAATTCACTGCCACAGGAGGTGGTGGCAGCTACAAGCATGGATGGCTTCAAGAGGGAATTAGATAAACAGCAGAGGTCTATCAGTAGCTATTAGCCACAAGGTATTGATAGGAACTCTCAGTCTGGGGCAAGAGATGCTCTGTATTCTTGGTGCTTGGGGGGGGCAGCAGTGGGAGGGCTTCTAGTGTCCTGGCCCCACTGCTGGACCTCCTGAGGGCACCTGGTGTTTTTGGCCACTGTGTGACAGAGTGTTGGACTGGATGGGCCACTGGCCTGACCCAACATTGGCTTCTCTTATGTTCTTATGCATGTCAGCATTGTATCAGCAAGAGTAGTGGATCTCTTGAGAGCAAATTAAGCATGCATAGTTGCTTTGCACAAGAAGCAACATAGTTTAAATAAGCTCCCGGTCCCGCAATTTTTATTTTTAAAAATCTTTTTTATGTGTGTGTGCGTGCATGTGACTGTGTGTGCACCTGGAAGTCAAGGCGACCTCTGGTGACTGACCCCTACTGGGGGCTTGGAGGATATTCAGAGAGGTGGCTGAATAAAGCCTGCTCCCGCTTTCTGACTGCTGGTTTTCCAAGGGGGTCTCCCATCCAAGTACTTGCCCCAGTCGACCCTGATTAGCTTCTGAGATCTGACAAGAATTGGCTTGCCTGTGCTATCCAGGTTGGGGCTGTCTCAGGTAAAATTGTATGGATTTGCCCTGCGAGCCTCACATTTAAATCACATCCACATTTGCAGTCGCAGTGCTTTTGTAGGGTAACAGTTTTGGGTGATGGGTGGAATGATCAGCCCTGACTAAGTTTGAAAGGGGGATAAATAGTCATAATAGTGAGCAAAAAAAAGCAATGCATTGAAGGGTGTGGTTGGTTTTTTTTAATTTGCACATGCAAATTCCAGCATCCTCTGTTGAAGATTGTATTATCCAGTTTGCAATGCTACCCACTCTTTTGCAGTCTTTGTATCTGTGTTATCTCCATATAATCCCGACTAGTTAAAATACCAGGAAATTGTTACACTTGAAAAAATTCCTTGGGTTTTTCATCCAGCATAACTCTTCTTCTGATGTCTATTTTTCTATAAAATGTAAATGCTTTATTGTAGTGGAATTCTGAGAACACAAGCTTCTTTGAAGCACTGGAACCTTTTTAGTATGTGCCCACAATGATCCTTGTCGCCTGCCCCTAAAGAAGTTGAAGGGAGGAGAGAAAGTTATTTTTAAAAAATTGACCTTCAAAAAGACGTGTGTCCTATTGAGCAGCTGAATGAGTAGTCAGGTAAAGATGAATGGGGGAAGACTGCAAAAAAGAGAAAACCCGTTACTACAAAGCAGTCAGGAGGACTGACACACTTGGAAACGGCTGCCGCCTTCAAGGCAGTATCCAGTTCCCACATTAACACTGGTCTTTTGTCGGTGGTGTTCTTCAAATTTTTGACGCTGAAGTAAAGAAATTACCTTTTGTGCTCTGGAGCCATAGACCTCTGCAGGGTTCTTCTAGAAGTATTACATGAAACATACAAAATCATTACAAAATACTCGAACAATCAGTACAGTTTCAGTTCATTTGCATTTGCAATGTAAATTGGGACTCATGCACAGAGAACAGGAATATAAATAAGCATAAGACTCTATACATACTTGATGTGTTGCGAGAAACCAACACTAGAGGCAAAGTTGCCAAAGATAACATCAGTCATAAAAGACTACCATCTGAAAGATAAAAACAGTACAAAATATTTGCAGCTCCATTAAGAAGAAATCCTTGCACAAAAATTAATCCTGTACATAAACTTACCAATCACACATAAGACATGTCTAGTGAAGGCTGCAGTAACAAGTTATTAATTAGCCTTAACAGGTGTTAGCACGTAAGCTCTTAAATATCAGGCCCCAAACACAGTCAGGCACAATTAAAGAGTCAGACAAAAATAAAGAAGCACACAGTTAAAGAGACAGACACTGATCCTGTAAAGAGCATAAACATTACATACATTTGTAATGATTTTGTATGTTTCATGTAATACTTTCATTATATTTATATTATAACCAGGGGTCATTTTGAGCAGGAGCTCGGAGGAGCACAGCTCCGGGAGTTGGTGCCAGCTCCCACCACCCGCAGGAGAATGCCTGCTTGTGTCATGGCTGCAGCAAAATGACCCCGTCCCCTGGAAAGGTCCTTGTTCCTCCGACCAGCCTTCTGAAGGCTTCAGCCACCACTGAAGCTATCCTCCCATAATAGTGGTATTTCTGAGGCTTGGATTCGTAGCTGTCCCCTCTCTGCCAGCTCTTACTTTCTCTCTCTCTCTTCTTTCTTTCTTGCCTTCTGACATACTTCTAGTGATGTCAGTGGGTGTGGCATATGCAAATAAGTTAAGCTAATGAATTATGCTAATGAGCTCCTGCACCTCTTTTTCTGCGAAATGACCCTTGATTATAACTGCGTTTGCACAACCTTTATTATCTTTGTTGTATTCGGCTTTCAGGGTTGTGGTTCTCTGGTTTTCTTCTGCTAGAAGTAAACAATGGCCAAAAAAAATAACAACCCTTCTGCATTCATTGACAGAATTAAGCATCACAGTAAAGGCAGTTCACTTATTCTGGCGGGCTACTGTCGTCCCTTTGGAGTGCCAGGGGCATGAATCTTAATATGTCCACAATGAAAAGGGCAAGAGTTACTTTTTAAAAAATGTAAGCTGGGAATTCAGAGGAACTATTAGATATCATAATGTTATAATGACATATCAACAGGAGGAAATGACAGTTGGGAAAGGGATATCGAGGCAAAAAAAATAGTGGGTGTGGTGGGAATTGCAAATAGGCACACAAATCCCATTCACACAGCAGACAAACACACCTCAACTTCAAGATGCCAAATAGGATTATACCAAATCAGCTTTGGAAAAGATCTCAGCAAAGTGAGGGGAAACAGTAGATGCTTAGGGGACAATGTCATGTGGATACTCCAAATAAAGCCCACTCAAGTTTGGCTGCCAAACCCAGACAAAACCTACATGTAGAAGCAATCTGGATTACCTTGGTTCAGTCACAATCTTGGAGCCTAGTTTACCTAACAGAATAGCAACAAAGATAAAATGGGGCAGCTATGTATGAGTTTAACTGAGGAAAGATGAGATATAATAATATGATGGATTAGCAGTATCTACAGTTTTGCAGGGGCTGCAAAACAGAGCTGTTCCACCAGGCCTTTGGTTGAGGCAGCGGGCATCTACCAGCTGGCCTCTGTACTGCTGCTGCATGAGATCATTATGACTCAGCGCTGGCCCACTCATTTCCTGGCTGTAAGAACAACTGAAACTGAATATACTGCACTGCCCACTTTAAATGTTTTAAATTGGTTTTATTGTATTGGTTTAATATTGTTATTTATTATCTGATTGAATTATTTTAAGATTATATTGAATTTATTGCTGTGAGCTGCCCTGAACCCGCATGCAGGTATGGCGGGAGACAGACAGACAGACAGACAGACAAACAGACAGACAGACAGACAGACAGATAGACAGACAGACAGATAGATAGATAGATAGATAGATAGATAGATAGATAGATAGATAGATAGATAGATAGATAGATTTACCAAGCATTCCCAGTCATCACTAACAAACCAGAATCGGGATTAACTAGCATTGCACTGTTAATAAATTCACTATAAATTAATTGCCAGTATGTTAATTGCCACCACTTGGTGTCACCTTGACTCATCTTGAATATAACAATGGAATTTCTTAGAATTAAGTGTGCTGATCAGAGATCTACTTCAAGAATACTGAGCCTTTAAGAAACAATAAACATAATATGCGTGTTAGAACTATCTGAATATGCTAAGCGCTTGTTTCTGCAGCTACCATAATATTGTCTGAAGCTGTGAAGACTACAGACATGGTTGCTGAATGCACTGGTACATGCTGATTCACACAATGCATTTGCCCCCATGATACCCTTCCTATTTTATCTAGGATCAACTATGTAAAGAGAAAAAACTGAAAACATGATCCAGCAATTTCTTTTCACAAATCAGATTATGTAACAGAACTGGGCATGATAAAACAGAGAGAGTGCCATCAGACCAGATTCATCCTGTCTATAAATCTGCACAAACCATTAGGAGACTCCAGAAGGACTGGTTCAGATGGAGAACAGAAAAGAATATATAGCCTTGCTTTCCGAGGGCATAGCTGGAGGTGTCTTGGAGGCCATACTTGTGAAGATTCTTAATAGCAAACAGCTAGGCAACATAACATTCTGATAGTAGTAACTTAAAGTCATTTGCCATTTCTACAGCCTTGTTGCTTATGATGTGATGAGAGAAGTCACATGTGATGAGAGAAGTCACATGATCTATGAAAAATTAACCACACAGACATACCCATTAGCATCTTTCTGCACATTTAGCTCAAACACATTTAGCTCCAATACAGCCTTAAAACACCCCTGTTGGTACACATTGTCCACAGTTATCTAGAATTTGAGTTGCATCATGTCACACTACATTCTATCATGCCACCCACAGAAATTCTTTATACTAAAGGTCTGGCAGCCTTCCTCTGTGCAAAAGTTGCATAATTTTTTTTGTTCAGACACCTGTAAAGATGATCTATCAGTCATAGCTTTGTTCTCTCAAACTTCTCTTTAGATTGCCAGGCTAGTCTTCAGGGGATATGTGCGTCATATAAATAAAAGGACTGATCCAGCAAGCTCTACTTACGTTCTTATATTTTATGGATCTTGTTCATAATCACCATTGATAAATTTAGAGAACTAGAAGCAGAAATTTGTAAAACTGTATTCTCTAGTCCTGAACTTTCAGGCAGATATGCTTACAATAGAAGTGCTACAGTAGAGGTGTGGAGCATTAGAGTGGTACAATGGTTAGAGTGTCACATTAAGATCTGAGAGACCTGGGTTCAAATCCACGCTGTGCCATGCAAACTTTCTAGGTGCATATTTTCGACTAGAAAAGCATTTTGGGGGGAAATTAGGTAAATTATAGGGGAATAAAGAGACAGGTGAACTAGTTATGTAAACTATGGAGTAGAAATAATGAAAGCTATGTATTGTTAAAATCCCATGAGTTTAAGCCAGACAACACCTAAAAGAAATATTGAGCAACCCTACTGGTAACATACAGATCTAAAGTAACAGGTTTACCCAGCTGTAAATAAGCTTTGAAACATGAACAAGCTAGCAGCTGGAATTGGGCAATTTTCCCAGAGGTTGCATTCCATATTATCATTACTAGCCTTACCCCCACTTTCCCTCCCATTCATCTCACATTGCATGTTCTTGGCCCACAAACTGTCAACTATCACACCCAAGTTTTTATAGGTGACATAGGGAAAATAGTGGTCGAAAATGAATAAGGCCTGGAAATGGACTGGTAAATTAACTTGTGGTGCAGGATGGGGGAAGTCAGAGTTTAAGGAGTCAGCAGGTGGTGATGGTGATGATGATTGTTGTATTCTTGTTTGGTTACAGCAGTGCTTGGGCTGAACTAGGGTATCGTAATTCCCTCCTTTTCATTGGCTGCATAATAAAGCCAATTGAGGAAACAAATAAAGTCAATTGAGGAAACAAATCAGAAAGCTCCGCTTAGGTCCAATAGTATTATTTGTACATAGTTACATTCAGGGGTCCTTTCGTAGAAAAAGAGCTGCAGGAGCTCATTAGCATAACTCATTAGCATATGCCACATGTCCTGACATCACCAGAAGTGTGTCAGAAAGGGAATGTCAGTTTCAGCCCCATTATATCCTATGGGCCATTGAAATCAATGGCAAAAACTCATAGGGTATATGACGGGCTGGAGGAAAGGGGGTTTGAGGGAGAGGCTCCAAACTTACAGGGTAGCTGCTGGGGCCTCTCCTCGAAATACTCACTAAGTTTCAAGAAGATTGGCCCACGGGGTCCAATTCTATGGGCCCCCAAACAGGTTGTCCCATCCCCTCCATTGTTCTCTATGGTGGAAAAAAATGTTAACTTTTTTCCTACCAGAGAGAACAATGGAGGGAATGGGGGCAACCAGTTTGGGGGCCTGTAGAATTGGACCCCCTGATCTAATCTTCTTGAAACTTGGTGGGTATTTTGAGGAGAGGCCCCAGCAGCTACCCTGCAAGTTTGGAGCCTCTCCCTCAAACCCCCTCCCCTCCAGTGGCTTTTAAAATTGCCACCGAAATTCGGCGGCAATTCAGTGGCGAGCTAAATCAGATTAGAGAATCTGATTCAGCCCATGGCTGCCCTACTGGCCAGTCCTGAGCTGTCGGAGCTTCGCTCCGCCTCGCTCCGGCCCCAACGGACCCCTGGTTACATTGTTTATTGTTAGCTGTCAGAATCATATAAATTTGAGTTCCGCTCTCCCTGAGCTGTCTTAGAGCTGAACAATATTATGAATAAAAGCCTGTTTGTTGGATTCATCACCTCCTGACTCAATACTTAATAATGATGATGTGGTGCCCATAAGTGTGTCAGAGTATCTGATAAAGGACTGGCATCACAAAGTCAAAGGTAGAAATAGCAGCTGGGGGGAAGGGGAAAGATCAAGGGAAAAGCAGGCAGGGAAATATGGGTTTTTTTCTCTTGCTCTTGCTCCCTACCTTTTCTTAGGGAGAAACTAATTGTGATTTAAACCCCCCCCCCCAAAAAAAAAAAGTTGGGCTAAATCCTTAGAATGAATTTTGGCCATTTTCCTTTCCATATATGTTTCTGTCCCCTCTCATTCAAGTGTATTGGGAAGTACCTTGGCTACCAGGAGGATGGCTGATGTCAGGATGTAAACCCCCCCAGAAGGTTAGGTAGTCAAACTGAGGTGTAAAACACAGAGTAACAGCTGGTCTGATTGTGCCAATTTTATTACCTTGGGCCCAGGGTAAAATCCAAACAAGCTCAGATGCTAGAAAGGCTGTGAATAACCTCCAAAAAGCCTGTCTGATCCTGGGGGAGCTGAGGACATATTCTTTATGTCTCACTCAAATGAATGTGAATGTCAGGATTAGGGCTCTGCTGGAGCATCTTTATCCTGGACTGTCTGGCACCAAAAGATTTAGAACTCTTCACTGCATATCAAAGCAAGATAGTCTTAATGCTTTCCAGCCAGAGCTTTAGACCAGAGGGTTTTTCTAACAGACTAGAAGCAATGCAGGCATTAAAAAAATACAAAATATTAGACTAGCATAAACCACATGTTAAATGGTTAGTAGTGTATATGATTTTGTATTATAATAGTAGATAGCTGGCTTATTTCTCTAAAATATGCATGTATTGTTGGCACATATTCAGCCATCCAAAGTCTCTCATAAATAAATGCCATATAGCCAGGCTGCCTTCTAGCCCAATCAATAGGTAGCTGTCAATCGTACCAGAAACCTTTTTTATTTCACCTCAGGAACACAATGGGGTTTAGAAGGAAACCCTATCCATCCGATGACATAATACATGGTCCATGTTGATCAACAGAAGGCCCTAAATGCTACAGCTAAATGACAAGTTAATGGTAATAAGAGCAAATCATTTAAATTGTTTTAAAGCAAAAATATTCAGTATGAATTTCCAAATACTGGCATGGGTTTAAGAAATATTGAACATGGTCCTATCATTAATATATTTGAGAGTCAGATATCAGAATTCTTTTACATATGCACAAACATATAAGCAAGTCATAGCCACTCCCTACCAAGCAACTCCCACCACGGCATCATTGTCTTATTGATCCAGTCATCTCAACCTCCAATGCAGCTGCCTCCCAGTTAAAAACTTGCTCCATGTTTAATCTGAAACCCTCACATTTTTGAAAACTGTCCAAAATGTTCAACAAATATTTGAGGCACCTACAACAGTACACCTACAAAATGTTCAAGTGTACCAGCCCTCTTTTCACCAGTTCCTTTCTACTCCAAACTACCATTCTGAAGCAAGGATGGAGTAACCTGTTGTAGAAAATGGCTCTTTAAAGAGAAGATAGGCTTATGGGACTTTTCTGTCCCATAAATTGCCTTCTCTAAACTTCCTCTAGATTAGCCCTATGGCATGTTATTTTAACACAGCACATGGAACTCTGCTAGTTTGTTCTGATGTAGAAGATATACATGCAGAAATACACTAATGGGGCTGAAAGAGACTTTGCTGAAACATGTTTGTAAGTGTCTTCAAGACCTAAGTGATAAAAAGTGGGATATAAATATTTAATACATACACACATACTTGGGTTGCCAGCTTTGGGTTGAGAAATACCTGGAGATTTTGGAGGTGGAGCCTGAGGAGGGCAGGGTTTGGGGAGGGGAGTGATATCAGCAGGGTATAATGCCATAAAGTCCAGCTCCAAAGCAGCCATTTTATCCAGGGGGAACTGATCTCTGCAGTCTAGAGATCAACTGTAATACTGGCAGATCACCAGGTCCCACCTGGAGGTTGGCAGCCCTAACACATACTTTTCCCAGTCTTCCACAGCAGTGTTTTTCAACCTTTTTCGAGCTAAGGCACATTTCTTTCATTGAAAAAATCCCACAGCACACCTGACAATATCTCACGGCACAGTGGTTGAAAAACACTGAAATACAAGATAAATGGGTCATTAGTTGTCTCAGCTCAAGTATTAACTATGACAGTATTACAAATACACATAATAGCCACTCAACTTGGAATCGTAAGTTACAGATCCAAAGTGTAATGGCTCCTTCCCATAACATTGACCTGAGTTTCAGAAGAAATATAATGTGGATGTATTTTAACGCGTCCCGGAAGGTCAGCCCAGAAGGCACATTTCTTTCATTGAAAAAATCCCGCGGCACACCTGACAGTATCTCGCGGCACACCAGTGTGCCCCGGCACAGTGGTTGAAAAACACTGTTCCACAGCATGACTGTCTGCCAGGACAGACATGATCTGTAGTTTTCACAGCTTCTCAAAATTAATTGAAGGCAGAGAAAACTACAGTTCCCATCAACCCCAGCAAGTTCTGAACATGTAACAACAGCTGCTGGCTGATTGCCTTATATTATGAAGAATGCCACTAACTGCACAGATATATACACAGTTCAAATATTGTTTTTAAAAGGCACTGTGAGGATTTTAGAGCATGTTATTTGCAAAGCTATCCCTTTTGTGTATTTTGCCCTTTGGAGACCATGGATATTCATATTATTGGATGATTCACGCACACAAAAACACACACTGACTGGGGTGGTGGTGTAAAGAGCCATAAAATCACCACTGACTTATGGTGCCCCATAGGGTTTTCAGGGCAAGAGACTAACAGGGGTGGTTTGCCATTATCTTCCCCTGTCAACCCTGCTTAGTTTCCAAGATCTTACGAGACTGGTCTAGCCTGGGCCACCCAGGTCAGATCAACAGCTAGGTGGTAACTAAAATGTATTGACTGAGAACATGCCAATGTCACTTAACACGCTGCTGATGTTAAATAGTAGTTAAATAGTAGTACAGTATTCAAGGGGCACCAGCATCCTAAAGAATTTTGCACATATATTTTGTAATCTGGGTGTGACATCTAGTATTGCAAGGCTGTGGTCCAGACTCTTGCTTTACCTTTAAAAGTACCAAGGCCAGGAAACCAAGTACCAGGAAAAGCTGTCTGTACAGTGTCTCCTCCCCCATTTGTCCATGAGTCTGTTGCTTACCAGATCTCAGCTGCCTGGACAACAGCAAACCAAGGGAGGTGAGTAATTAACATGGGAGGAGGAGGGCATAAGACACAGTGCCAGTGACTTATCTTGCTGCATTGGCATTATTAAAGAAAAACATAGTTTGTTTGAGTTCCACTGGTATCCCTAGTGCTCCCTTAGCACCCCAGAATCTAAACCAGCGCCTGCATGCCCCTTTTCCAAACTGCATTGATTGTCTGTATGGAAGTCAGAAGTGCCACATCCCACGTGGGTAGTGATAGGGCTGATTCACTCAGAGACATACCAGGATGTTTTGTACTATGAAGACTGAAACCTGCTCTTTGCCTGCAAAATAGACTGACCTCCATTACAGCTAGATCACGAATGAGTTGTTTCAATTAATTCAGCCAGTTAATCCAGTGCTATCCTGATTTCAGTGGACTTTAAAAGGTATAACTCTGCTTAGGGTGCCACAGTAGCATCATAAGCAGGTCTGCTCAGAATTCTTTTTAAGACTATTCAATGGGGAAAGTACCCCCAGGAAAGTATCCTTAGGATTGCTGAAAGCACCACAGGACAATGTTTGAGAACACATAAGGGACTGTTCGCTGAACTCTTACTTATACTCATACGGGGTCAATGTGGTCACCAGGACTTCCCCAATGCAGATGGCCATTAAAATTCTCCAAGACATCTCTAAATATTTGCTGCAACCTCCTTGCCTGTCGTGTCAGCATCACTTTGCTTTGTGACCACACAGTATTCTATTTTGTGATATTAGTCCATCACAGCTACAAAGAGGATGCATTGTAAGCACTGCTGTGGAAGCACAATCAAGTTAGAAATATGACAATTATGGATTGGTTTCAGTTTTAAATATATGATTCCCATGACAAAATTATAATTTACAGTTTTAAAATTTATGTGACGCACTCCAAGAACATTTCAAAAGGTGTCCTAGTTGAAGTTGGGAGTCCGCAGTGTGATGTAGTGCCTTTAACATTCTAGCAGTTTTTGTTCATTGAGAAAGTTTGTTTACTTCAACGTTAAGCTACCTTTACAATTAAGTTTACAGTGATGTATGTATTTTCCTGTCTCCTGCTGACAAATGAAGGATGCATTCTGCAGCAAGCTCACTGGTTAGAGGGGAAGTAATGAAAACACCATTAAAATCCCACCAGAATTTATGGGCTCACTTATACAGGGCTCCAAAATGATGTGTAGAAGCCATAAATGTGTCAGGAGCCCCCAGGACGAGAGCCAGGGAACTTCATATCTTTTAACTGCTGCCCCCCTGGACTGGTTGGAGGGCTGTGTGGGCTGTGATGTTCCTCTGTTCTAGGGTGATTCTACCCACCCATGTGACCTACTGCTTGCCCCTGACACAGGAGGACTATTGACTCCCCTAAGCTGGCTTGGCCCAGTACTGATAAAATAATGGGCAAATTGATGTCTTTGATAGAATGTGTATATCCCACCGGAGATGTAAGACAGCTGACAAAATGATGATATGGCAAGAAAAAAAAAAGATATAATAACTCCATAAGGAGATAAATCACCAACATCAGTACAGGTACAATAACAGTTCATTTCCTTTCCAGCCTTCGTGCAGTCCTCAGGATAAGACCAGCCTCAGCATGTTCTCACATTCTCTTAGTTATACATTCCGGCTATTCTGATGTATTTGTTTATTTTATTAATTTTAGAGAAATTTGGGTTTTTAAAAATTATTAATAAATACATTTATTTAATAGATAAGGGAGCAATAACAATACATAGAATTAACCAATCCATACAATCTAATATATACCTTACTATTTAGTTAATAATACTTCCATTATTAAGTTAACATAAAGTTATAAAATACAAAGCTGCAAAAAAAAATTAAGACAGCTATCTTTAATGTGGGTTAATCAAAATCTGTATTCGACAGTGTACTCCAAGCTAATGATATAACATCACATAAACATCTTGTGGGGAATAGACCTTGGCTTTTTATATCCATACAAAATTGGCCATATATGACTATATTGTCCATCTGCAAATTGCCAAGACTAAAAAACTGGCCTGAAAGTAATCTTCAAAATTGGCAGCTATACTGGGTTGCTAATTATGCAACAACCTTAAACCCTAGTGACTATTGGGGACATTATCATTGGAACTGCGTAAATTAATCTCAGCTAACAGAATGGAATAATTAAGGCAAAATAGGGTAATGAAAGGAAAAGAGAATAAAATTTAAAAATTAACTAAGAAGAAAAGCTTTAATTTTTTCATATCTCAGTTCCCTATCCTGGAGTGCTCAGCTGCTGGCTCTTTACATCGAGCAGCACCCAAACCAGCAACAATTCTGGGGGATATATACAGTTTACGTTATTGTGCTGTTAAAGGAGAGACCAAGACTAAGTAAAATTTAAGATTTATGAGCTGCTCTCCTCTAACAGAAGTTAAGTGTCTGGATATATTATGGGAGTGAAAAGAGCCTATTTGAGGAAGAGAGCGTAAAACTCCTGTGAGTAAATAAACCAGGATGGAGGACTTTGCTGCTCCATCCAAGTACCCAAACAGATCTGACTGCCTGGCTGTGGGTGAAGATGAGGTTGTTTGTTCTGTGGAACAAACAATGATTTCAAACAACAGTATGTACAGTATTTCTACAAAAAAAGCCCAGCAAGAACTCATTAGCATAATAGGCCACACCCAGCAGCAGAAAATTATTAGCATATTAGGCCACACCCCTGACAGCACAGCTCCCTCCCAAGATCAGCTTCCCCAGGTGCCCCACGGCTTGCAGGGCGCATGGGGACTCAAGGAGGGGAGGCAGTTTAAACTGCCTTCCCTCCCTGGATCGGCTTGGCTTCCCCAGGAGCCCCGCGGCTTGTGAGGCACCTGGGGAACCCGGGGGGAGGTTGTAGGTGTGGCCAACTCAAGAAGCCAGCTGAAACTCCATTCCTGTGCGTTCCTGCCCAAAAATAGCCCAGCCCCTATGTATAACCTGCACTCATCATCCCTGTTGTGCCAACCAGGGAAATCTGAGGAACTGATACTCTTAGCTGCCTCGATGTGTTTAATTGCTAGAACACTACAAGAAATCTATGGGAAAAAATCTATGAAAAACTAAAAATGATTATAACTCAAATCTCAAGAAGTGGTAAAAAAAAAAGAACCAAATGCCAAGAGTATCTTTTCAGGGGAAACAAATGGCTGCAATAGGAGAGAGGCCTGAAGAACCCCTATGCGTATGCATAACACGTGGTATGCATTAACACATGGAATTCACTGCCACAGGAGGTGGCGGCGGCTACAAGCATGGACAGCTTCAAGAGGGAATTAGATAAACATATGGAGCAGAGGTCCATCAGTGGCTATTAGCCACAAGGTATAGATAGGAACTCTCAGTCTGGGGCAAGTGATGCTCTGTATTCTTGGTGCTGGCGGGGGCAGCAGTGGGAGGGCTTCTAGTGTCCTGGCCCCACTGCTGGACCTTCGGAGGGCACCTGGTGTTCTTGGCCACTGTGTGACAGAGTGTTGGACTGGATGGGCCACTGGCCTGACCCAACATTGGCTTTTCTTATGTTCTTATGTTCTTATAATACCATGTATACTGGCTGGACTTCTGGACTGTGGGTCATTCGATTACAATTCAGGGTATCCCTGCATACTCTCAAGTTTTTTCCATTCTCCCCAAACTCAGTCAGTCTGCCTTTCTTCATCCTAGACTTTGTGCTGTTCTTTTGCTTTTTAATTTAAAAAAAATCTAATTCATCTCAAAACTATACATGGGATTGGGTATACTTGGCACCAATAAGATAAAATTCGGCACCCTGGTGATCTAGATCCTGCTGCAGTTATGTGACATATATACAAAGATGCATAATTTCTCCTTTGTTGTGAAATTTATTCTGTAATTTTTGCTATTTTGTATAACCAAGTCTGGGTGTAGTACTCAAAGGAGTGGTAAAGATAGTGAAGCAGCACCCCTAGGCACTGAAAAATGGGGGGGTGGGGGAATCAGCTATGTCTCCAGATCCTAGGAGGCATTGCCATCCATGCTTTCAAACATTGTATTCATAGCCACAGATGAAGTGTGCATGCACATGAAAGCTTATAACTAGAATTAAACTTTGTTGGTCTTAAAGGTGCCACGGGATTCAAATTTTGTTCTATTGCTTCAGACCAACATGGCTACCCACCTGAATTTAAAATAACAATGAAGACATAAATAAATATATCCTGCCAAGTAATTGTCTGCTAGTGTGGCAAGCTCAGGATTAGCTGGGCAGTTCTTCCTTCTGCCAGGCACTGTGGTGCCTATTGCTGGGCACACTACTGGAGTCTCTTGTATGTAGCAAGGGTACTTAGGAGACAGACAAAGTCAGAGTGCTCCTGGGGGCAAACTGTCAATGCAATGAAGGGATAAATAATGTTCACAGTATTTGTTCCCATTCTACTCTGGCTGATATATGATAACTGTGTTTATGTATGTTTGATGAATGAATGATATATTCTCTTTTAAATTATTTAAGCCATACACAAAATATATTATTTTCCTTTCCTGTATAAATTTAAGTAGGCAAATGCTAGTGCTTTTTATTGCTAGAAATCTGGATTCATATCAAATATATGCCATTGGCAGCAGTGCTTTGGTTATTCCCAGCATTGCTCCATAGGTGACACTTGCATTTTCATCCATATCACAAAACCCGCTACAGGATCTGGCCCCGGTTCAGCAAATATTCACTCCTTCTTTCAACAAAACTAATAAGGAAGGGACATTAAAGACATTAAAGGCACTCACTTTTGAATGGTGTTTAAGTACACTGGTGGGTTTCATTGGAGCTTTTGACAAACAAGTGGTAATTTTTACAAGACAGAGCTAAGCAATGTGACAAAAGGGCAAAGTAATGGATTCTGTTAAAAACAGTAGGTGGATAAAACAATAAACAGAAGAAGGATTTAATGGAAGGGGCACTGAACTTAAAACAGCACATCTATATATCTAATTCTGAGAGGTTTTTTTCCTGTGTGGATGCTTATATCTGCCAAAAGAGAGCTCACTCTCCCCCCAACAGCTTTTCCTACATAGTCAGGCCCCTTTCTTGGTCTGCAGAAAAATCTGAAAAGTTAAAAAAAAACTTCAGGGACCATTGAATTCCCCCAAATACCTTTTGAAATGGCATCAGCTCCAGGCGTCAACTGTGAGGAGATTAGAATGTTCGGGGGGGGGGGGGGGGAGTTCTAACTGTTTCTGTCAGTAAAAGGCAGGGTTTTTACTGGTAGCAGTCTAGGGCTGCCAACTACCCCCCCCCCCCCCGGGCCACCAGCAGCGGATCCAGAGCCAGGCTGGAAAACTCCTGGAGATTTGGGGGTGGAGCCTGGGGAGGACAGGGACCTCAGTGAGGTACAATGCATAAACTCCAAAGCATCCATTTTCTCCATGGAAAGTTATCTCTGTACTCTGGAGATGAGCAGATTCCCAGGTCCCACCTGGAGGCTGGCATCCCTAGGCAGCACCCTCTGGGTGACTTGACACCACCTGATTTGCATGACTCAGGTAGGCCCAGCTGCTTTGCTACTGTTCATCAGCAGCCACCCTATGAAAGCCAGTGTGATGTAACAGAGCTTCAGGTTGGGATCTGCGAGACCCAGGTTCAGATCCCCATCTTGCGGTGAAAGCTGACTGGGAGATTTTGGACCAGTCACATACTTTCAGCCTAACTAACCTCACAGGGTTGTTGTGCAGATAACAAAGAGGAAATAATAATGTAAGCTGCTTTAGTCCCCATTGTGGAGAAAGA
This sequence comes from Lepidodactylus listeri, assembly GCA_029233225.1. Classification (NCBI taxonomy): domain Eukaryota; kingdom Metazoa; phylum Chordata; class Lepidosauria; order Squamata; family Gekkonidae; genus Lepidodactylus; species Lepidodactylus listeri. Next base: position 105,434,096 of record JARCFY010000001.1, on the reverse strand, counting down.
CTGTAATTTTCCTAGGTAGAGGCTGCAGGGGAGGGGGGTGGAGATGGAAAGCTGAAGACAGATAAAGGTAAGTTGGCTGTTGGGTGGGAAGGAAATAGGGTTGCCAACTCCAGGTTGGGAAATTCCTGGACATTTGAGAGGTGGAGCCTGGGGAGGGTGGGATTTGAGGTGGGAGGCAGAAAGAGAGAGAAAGAGTGATGAGATGGAGAGGCAGAAAAACAAAGAGAATAATGACGGGTCAGAAAGAGAGAGGAAGTAACATACATGAAGGAGAGAGAGAGAATAAGAAAGGGGGGCAGAAGGGAGAAAGAGTGTGAGAGAGGGAGGGGGAGAAGGGAGGAAGCAAAGGTGTGAGTAATGGGATAACCATCCTGCAAGTTTCTTGTGGGTCTCCACTTGTTCAGATCTATTTCTCAACTTCCTCATATCAGTTTGGTGAGATGGTTAACCACGATAGATTCTTCATCAAATGTAATTAAAAATTGGAATGTATCGTATCAATTAAGAGTAGCACAGGAGTTCTGCGACATGTAGTGATTCTTTGGCCCCAGTGGCTAGAGCCAATGTCGTGTATTGGTTCATATGCTGGGCTCAGATGTAGTTAAGCCAGGTTTAAAACCTCACTCAGCTCTGAAGTGAACTAAGTGGTCTTTAGGAAGTCATTTTCTTACAGCCTGATGTACCTTACAGTGTTGCTAGAACAAAAGGCTGTTCTTATCACTTGTAGGAATTGTGAGACACAAATGTTAATAAATTATGTACGAACTAGAGAAATTAAATTAGAAATAAAAGTGAGAGTAACAGCCAAGAAAAGAAACGTTCAGTTATGGCGGGGTAGTCTCAGCTGTTTTAACTGTTTTAATGATGAACTGTATGGTTCCCTTGAGAGGCACTCCGAGCCCTGCGTTGCAGAGGGGGGTGGGATATAAACCTTAAAATAAAAAATAACCTTTAAAGTCAAAAATAGTACTCTACCTGAAATCTGTGCTTTAGTCAAATGAAAAGATAAACTAAAACAGGGAAGAACACACTGGGAGTTTTTCCCCCCTCAAGAACTTGGGAGCTACCAATCACAAAATGACAAAGCAGTGGGTGGAACCAGTCACAAAATGGCAGCTTGTACAAAAATTACAGAGTTTTACAACATGTCTGGAGTGCTGAGGTGGCTTGCCCCAAAACAAAACACCTCTATTCCAAATTGTAACTTGCCCTGTAGGGGGGAAATATAGAGTTACTTATATATTTTCCCTGGGAAAAGCACAGAGCAACTTAAATGCAGGGGGAAAGAGTTAATAGTATACTTCTTTCTTGTTTGGAGCACGGGTGTGTGCACATATGAAAGAGTAAGAAAACAGGCAGAAAAGGGTGCTGCTGGTGCTGTCACTTTTCCACCTAGAGCAGGGGTGTCAAACATGCAGCCCGCAGGCCAGATCAGGCCCTCGGAGGACCCCAGTCAGGCCCACAAGGCCCTGGCTGTTTCCTACCTCCATTCACAGGTGTCAACTACAGGGGAGCTCGAGGGCTCGAGCCACCCCCAAAATTTCCCGGGGGGGGAATAAGCCCCCCCAGCAAAATGGAGCACCCGCCACCACACCTCCCCACCGCGCCTTGCTGGGCCCTTCCTAGGCCCGCCCGCCTGCTGGCCAACCGGCACCTCTCCCTCCCCCGGCCTGGCTACTCCTGCCTCTGTCCGTCCCTCTTTTCATCCAGGGGACAGCTGGGCATGTTGCTGTGGCAACGCTCTAGCAAATGGCCCTGAAACTCTATGACACCATAGAATTTCAGGGCAATTGCCAGATTGTCACTTCCGGGTGATGCCAGCACGCTGGGCATTTGCCCAGCTGGCCCGTGGACGAATGGAGGGACAGACGGAGGCAGGAGTGGCCAGGCCGGGGGGGAGAGGTGGCAGCGATGGGGACATGGGGACACGCAAGAGGCCCCCCCCCCCGGGATTTTAAAACTCTACGCCCCTGCCTCCATTTGCAGTTCTGCTGCTGCCGCCATGTTACAGCTTGCTTTACCTAGGCTAGGAACACTGAGAATGAGACTTCTATAATAATGTCAATAAATCAAAAGTAGGTTTGCAGCTTATAGATAAACACCTGAACAGCATACCCAAGACTGTTGCAAAATACAACAGACATTTTGATGCAATAATTCAGAGTAGAGGTGTCAGTTATCAGAGACTGTTAAACAGACAAAATATTGCAAGATTGCTAGTGTTTTAAGTATGTGTAGCAATAGATTTTTAATTAATTATTATATATCCAGACTCTGCATAATTGCTTAGTTAGCCAAAGCTATAAAACGCAAGGTCAAAGGGAAAGATTCCCTAATGTTACATGAGATGTCAACAACATCTGACATACAAGCTTCCATTGTTCAACACGCAATTGTATCATTCTTTAGCCCAGCTAAGAAACTGTGAAAAACTTAGCCAGTTAGCGACACTTAGATAGAAACATTTCTTATAGTTTAACAAATAGATGGGTGGAGTTATAATTGTATATAATTGTAATTGTATGATTTGTTAAGGAATATGATGCTGTATGACACTGATCCCTTCCTTTCTGTGCGTCCCCACCCCCTTAGTATATAATGCCAAGCCCAAGCAAAATCGGGGCTCGGCACCTTTTATGGATTACCATTGCCGAGACTGACGTCATAAAATAAAGGCTTTCTTCTCTACCTGATGTTCGGACCTTAGGATTATTGGGAGATCTCTATTCTTGGTTTTTAGTGCTTCATGTGTTTTATTTAAAGTTTTAAAAATCTTTAATTCTGTTTGTCTGTGTCCTCTATAAAGTTTATGTTTCCATTACCAGGCATTACATTTTAAGACACACATGATCCAGCCCAACAAGGTCTCATTTATATCTGATCCAGCCCTCATAACAAATGAGTTTGACACCCTTGATCTAGAGCAAAGCTGTGCATGTTTAGGTGCATCTTGTCCTTTGCATGAAAGAGAAAGAGGAGAGAAGCTGCTGCAGTATCTTTAGAAGAAGGATTTAAAAAGTGAGTACAGTGGTCCTGGAGGAGGGCATGCTGGCAGAGTTTGGGAAATAATCCAATCCACACTTTGGAGTTTGCTTTCAATGAATTTATTGTAACAGGATTTTGCAGCAAGACAATAACTGACTGCAGGCCACTAATACAGCACTAACACATACCAAAACACAGCAGAGAAACAAACAACAAGAGACAGGCTGAACTGCAAGAAAAACCTTGAACACTAGAGAATGCACCATAGCTCCCCATGGGTACAAGTGGACTAAACTACTCTTTCAGCTGTGTTTACATGAACTAGACCAGGGCTGTCAAACATAAGGCCCAGGGGGCGGAACTAGCCCATCCAGGCCTCTTGTGTAGCCCACGAGCAACTAGTGCAAGGGAGGGAACAGGAAACTGCTCGGGGAGGGGGAGAGGACGGAGCCGCTCCAATTGTGGCTTCAGCATGGTGGAACAGCCTTATCTTCAGCAGTCAAGCAGCATGGGAGCATGTGCTCAAGGCTGCACTGCTGGCTCTCCAGTCCACCCATATGGGTTTTCCTTTGCACCGCCCTCCCAGCTCATGAGGCCTTGCAGTAAGGATTCATCAATTTGGAGCTTACCAGCTGCTGTCCAATTTATATCTCCGGTAGCTGGCATTTATTTATTACATTTCTACCCTGCCCTCCCAGCCAAGGCCAGCTCAGGGCAGCTTACATTTAATGGCACTCACGACCTGGCCCAACAAAGGGACATTTATGTCAGATCCAGCCCTCATAACAAATGAGTTTGACACCTCTGAAGTAAACTGGAAGAAGAAGAGGAGGAGGAGGAGATTGGATTTATAATCCACCCTTTACTCGGAGTCTCAGAGCGGTTTACAAACTCCTTCCCCTTCCCCTCCCCACAACAGACACCCTGTGAAGTAGGTGGGGCTGAGAGAGCTCTTGAGGACAGTTCTTGTCAGAACTATGGCTTGCCCAAGGTCATCCACCAGCTGCAAATGGAGGAGCGGGGAGTCAAACCCGGTTCTCCCAGATTAGAGTCCACACACTTGACCACTACACCAAACTGATTCTCAACTGTTAGTAGGCTGTTGCTTCTCCAACAGAGTGGACAGCTAATTTTAATTGCTTGGAGAGAGAGTGGTCACTCCCAAGAGACTTTCTTCCCAACCCTGAGCTAAAATAACAGCAGGGCCAATTTTACATAAAAGATTGTTTATGAGTAGTAATACTCCAAAAATGCCCACAGTAACTAGCAGAGCCAAGCAGAGACATACCCTTCTAAGCGCATTGAGTTCAGTTGACTTAATGGTGTAACTCTGCTTAGGATGGCACTGTTAGTGCTGTAAACATTTTTAAAAATGTATTAAACATTTATATCATACTTCCTCTCCCCTTGATGCATATATGTGCATTCACCTTTAATTGAGTTCTCAAGATCTAGATCCTGTTCCCCTCTCTTGCCTTGCTTGAGTCTTCTTGTTGGTTACAGTCTCCCAGTATGTGTGATGTTTTCAGACTAACCGTCTAAGTGCATAACTAAGATTAATAAGGAATTTTGTGATTTACTATGGGAACTGTGGAGGTATTGGGGGGGGGGGGTGGCAAGCTTGAGGGAGGTGCTTATCTCTTTTCTGATCACCAGTTTTCCCCTGCAAGTTCTTCTCAGATTATTTTAAATGTAACCCCCCCCCCTCGCTCTAAACTCTGAAAGTAGAATTTAGCCCATTTCCTGAAAATCAGCCTCACTCAGAGAAGGAAACTATTTGCAGAAGTTGTTGTCTCCCACCCACTGATAACCAGCCATACCCATCTGTATCAATGGACTGGAATGTCTCAACTGTAAGCTGTAACAACTGATTTTAAATGTTTATATTGTGTTTTTAATTTTTAATTTGTATTTATTGAACTACTAGGAGTAAAGCCCGTTGTGGGAAGAAATACAGTGGGCTCTAGAAGGAAGCGCCAGGTGAGTGTCCCGGCTGTGGCTGGTGGGGCAGCAGAGGGAAGGGGAAAATAGAGGGAGGCGAGCCATGTTTATTTCCTTCTGCTTAGCTATGAGGCAGGGCTGTCTGAAGTCCTTTTGCTGCCCCAAGTAGGACAGCCTCATGGTAACAGGTACGGTTCCCTCCACCCCTGACTTATGTTGATTTGGGGCTATGCAGTGGCAGCTAAGGTAGAAAAGCACCTCCTCCTATGTCCTGTCTTCTGGGTTCCAAGGGTCTGGAAAGTGGTTCCATCGTCAGTTATAGGGTTGCCAACTCTGGGGTTGGGAAATACTTGTAGATATGAGGGGTAGAGCCTAGGGAGGGCGGGGTTTGGGGTGCGGAGGGACTTCAGCAGGGTATAATGCCATACAGTCCACTGACCAAAGCAGCCATTGTCTCCAGGAGAACTGATCCTGGTCATCTGGAGATCAGTTGTAATAGCTGGAAAATTTTATGTAGGGGAAATGATGTGCTGTGGCTGCGGAACATGGTGATTGGCAACTCCAGTGACCATTGCAGGGAAGATTGGGAGATGTATTTTACCTCAGAACACATTCAATTACTCCCAACAGTGACAGCAAACTGTTTAGAATGTTAGGGGGCAAAGGCCAATCAGGCCGCATATGCAAATAACCTCTGTGTTCTGACTGGCTATGGGGGGAGAGGAACAGCAACCTGTTTAGAAAGTTGGAGGTGGGACTCAGGCAACACAGCCAGAGGATAGGGATAACTTGAGTGACACATCGTGGAGCCATCTGATTTAGGAGCGTGTGGAATGTTCAGGAGAGTCCCTGACCAAAACATAATTATTATAGAGAGAGATGATGTTACCCACCCTGAGAGTGCTCGCGAGATGGGCAGGATATAAATACAAATAAATAAATAAGAACTCACTTATGTGTTACTCCGCTCTGCACAATTCCCTGTTATATCTACAAACATTGTGTTGGAGCCACACTTTTGTGGAAACAACATGTTTTTCTACCCCAAGTGACTGACCGTGCTATTTTAACTCCCTTCTAAGTCCATTGCAGTCAACCGGCTTAGAAGGGTGTAACTCTGCTTAGACTGGCATTCTGGGTGTGCAAGAGAAATGGAAGAAGTGGTGGGAGATCTGTCTGAGAAGCCCATGGTGCAGAAGTCAGCATTTAACAAGCAACCAAGATGGGCCAGGTAGATATTCTCCTTGTTGGTTTTCCTGCTAGGAGAAAGGGGGTCCTCTGGTCAGTGATTATGACTAGATTGTTCTCCCTCACACTTATGTAGCCACAAGGCACCTAATAACTACAGCACTGTGTTTGTTAGTTCATTCTCTACCATTTTTGCTGGAAGGAGGGAAGTATGATCTCCCTGCTCCTCTGGAGTCAGTCCTTCCCCTTGCTCCTGTAACCACAGGACAACTGGCACAGGTGAAATATTCCATCACATAGAATGTACAGTCCTTGCATTATCTGTGAAGATAGGGAAGGCAGCATGGCATAGCCTGATCTCGTCAGATCTCAGAAGCTACACAGGGTCAGTATTTGAAAGGGAGACCACCAAGGAAGATCCTGCAGAAGAAGGCAATGGCAAACCACCTCTGCGTCTCACTTGCCTTGAAAGCCCCTTGCTGGAGTTGCTGTAAGTCAGCTGTGACTTGATGGCACTTTACATGCACATTCACAGACTCACAGATATAGAAGATACTACATTAGTAAGTATGTATGACACATACTAAAACTTTATTTAAGAGTTTACACTGTATAGTACTTCATGTATTAAGAGACATTATTTGGGCTGTTAACAATGCTTACTCTGAGTCAAGAGGCAGACTCAGGGATTATATAGATATATCCTGTGCATGATTTCTTAAATGTGCAAGATTTTTTTCTTGCTAAGGGCTACTTTATATATCCTACATGAATGTCATTTCCTGGCAGGAAATTGTATATGGCCCAAGTGTATCCTGTCACATGGGATGGTTGTACAAACATCTGTGTCACTTCATGGTCATGCTGGGAAGAAGTTCCACTTAGTGGTGAATTTACAGAATGTATATAAACAGTAAAACAATGCTCATAATGTATGATGTTACAGATGTTGGGAACATGCAATTATCTACATATAGGTAGGGGCCGCCTCGACTTCATAGCCCTGGCCCAACTACTTAAGCCTGCCAGGGATCATCGGCACCTAGCGAGAACTGAAGAGTGCCCGGTGACGCCACCTGGGTGGGGGCAAAGAAGTTCCATCTTGGAATGTAGTTTTAAAGTCTATTCTGTATGTTTTAGTGTGACTGCTTTACCAAATTTTATTGTATTATGTTTTATGCTAGTAGCCGCCTTGAGCCTTGGGGAGGGCGGGATAAAAATCTAAAATCATCATAATCATCTACATAGAAGTTAAATTCATGTTTAAAATTGCTTAGGCATTAAGAAGCATAAGACAGTTGTGCTGCCCATCCATTGGATCTTTTAAAAAAATTCCACCTAAATGCTGTGTACTCCTAGTTTTTCTGTATAGGTATCATTTGGCAATTATGACTAAGTAACTTGTAATGATCCAAGGATTGCTTCCCGTAAAAGAGGTGGCACCTCCTGCTCTGTGCAAGAGGAAGAGAAGGTTGTCATCTATGAAACAACAATAACCAATAATTTGCATTCGGTAAATAATATATAATTTTCAAAATGAACTGTGTAAGATTATTTGGAATTCCTCAGCAAATAAAACAACTTTGCTTAGCACCTTTTGAGTTTGGATTTAACAAGGGATTAGAAAAATTCACACAGATTAAGTCTATCATTCACTCTAGTGCTGTTCACATGTTGCAGTGAACACGTGCATTCTGCATGTTCATGCATACATCTGTTGGTAAAAGAAAACATGTGCATTTACAAATAATCCAGCCGGATAAACATGTGGTTTAAATCACACATTCAGGTCTACAAGCATTGAATATAATATAAGAATGACTTAATATGCATATAAAGAAAAATCAGGTGTACATTGTACAAAGATTGTACATAGTTCTATTCACAAATTACAATAAACAAACATACAATCTGTGTACCACATACACTTGAGACCTATCCACTCTACATATGAAATGAGGGATGTGGGGTTTTAAGTCACACAGTTTCAGCTGTATATGCATTTACTGCAACATAGGAATTACTCAACAAATGTATAAAGAAAAATCAAGTGTATATTGTACATGGATTGTATGTGCCTTCATTGTAACTTATGTTTTTTCTTTATACATGCACCAAGTAATTCTTATGTTACATTCTACACACATACAGCTGAATGTATGACTGAAACAGAACATTTATCCAGGTACTGGTCCCTAATTTCATCTGTAAAGTGAAAATGTTGGCTCTTTGTTAAAAACAGATATGTTTACATAGATGATGTATGTGTGTACATTGTAACGTGAAAAGGGCTTATTAGTCACAATGACTAAACGGGATATCTAGATTCTGAAGCACAAATTCACTGAACACCCATGCTTGAAGGCAACAATAAGGAGAGACTTTGTCTTCTGTGACCTTCTGGTTGGTCTTCCAGCAGCAGCTGGTAGGCTACTGCATGAAATAGGATGCTGGGTGAACCATCAGTTTGGTCCAGCATATCTGATTTTGTTCTTACTTTGGCTCATGTGTTACTTCTCCAAAGAACTGCAATCATGCACTGCTTTAAATGAAGGAATTTTAAACATATGAACTGGAGTTGAGTCAAGCTGGTCCAAAGTATCCTGTTTAAACTTTTTACTATTTTTACTCAGGCTTTCTTTCGTGCTCTTGTCCACGATATTAACCTTCATTCTGGATATCAATATGCATCCTTGCATGGTCCTTGATGCATTCACTGGAGAGCTTAATACAGTTGTACTTCATGTTCTGATATTTCTGAAGTGCAAGGAAGTGGTGTTGTTTCCTCTAACATTTCTCGTAACCCAGTACAGTTGCACTGGATGCTTGTGCATAAAGCTACCTCTGTAGAAAGTGATGCTGGTTGCTGCAGAGGTCATGTTTCCCAGTAACCAAATATGCTTCAAATTGATGGAGTAAGTGTTGGCAGAGTAATTAACACAGCAACGGTGCACAACCTGATTAAAGAGTAGATAAAGGTTTATTTAGGAATTAACATACTTGATAGCAGGGCTTTTTTTGTAGAAAAAGCCCAGCAGGAACTCATTAGCATAATAGGCCACACCCAACAGCAGAAACTCATTAGAATATTAGGCCACATCCTGATGGCACAGCTCCCTCCCAGGATTGGCTCCCCCAGGTGCCTCATGGCTTGCAAGGCACTTGGGGAACCCAAGGAGGGGAGGCAGTTTAAACTGCCTTCCCTCCCAGGATCAGCTTGGCTTCCCCAGGCACCCTGTGGCTTGTGAGATACCCGGGGAACCCGAGGGGGGGCAGTTTAAACTGCCTTCCCTCCCTGCATTGGCTTGGCTTCCCCAGGTGCCCCATGGCATGCAAGGCGCCTGGGGAACCTGAGGGGGGGAGGCTGTAGGTGTGGCCAACTCAGAAGCCAGCCAGAACTTCGTTCCTGTGTGTTCCTGCCCAAAAATAGCCCTGCTTGATAGGAAAGAGAAGAGATAGTGATAGGTTCCTAACCACATCTCTAGCTGAGAGAGAGGGTAAGAAGAAGGGGGAAATTGCCCTAACAGTAGCAATCTAGAGGAAGACAAGGAATGACACTTAACAGTTGAGAAGCTGCTGGCCTCACTATCTAAATACTAATTCCGAAGGCACCCCCTGCATGCAGATACCTAAATCCATGCGGGGGGGCACCTGGGGGGCAGGTAGATTTCCCTGCACGTGGGGGGCACTCCCCCCATGTGCAGAAAAATCCGAAAAGTTTTTTAAAATATTTGGGGGATATTTAAATCCCCCCAAAAGTTAAAGCATTCTCTGCGCATGAACAGAGAACACTTTGGCCGCTGTTGGGGAGGGGTGGGAGGTGGCTCGGCAGGCCTCGCTGCCATCTCTACAATGGGGGAGGGGGATGGGTGGGAGGTGGCTTGGCGGGCCTCGCCTTGCTGCCATCTTTGCAAGGGGGTGGGGATGGGAGGCGGCTCGGTGGGCCTTGGGCCTTTCCGCATCGCCGTCCGGTGAACAGGGAAGGGGGTGGAGGGTGGGAATACTCTCCCCCGCAAGTATCGCGGGTTCGCCTCCTGTCCTATCTAATTGTCTTCTCTTCTTCTTTGTACACCAGACATTGCCTTTTCCAACAGTAAGGTGATCTCTTTTACCAGGAACTCTCAGAGATTAGCATCATAGAGATTCTCCATGCAATCAGGGCAATCCACATGGGGTATGATACTTTCAAATATGAGCCCAATGGAATCTTCTGTCACACGGAAGCATTTCCAGGAGCCTCTTCCTAGGGCCCATAATGTTCTGTATTAATATTTACTCTCACATAAATGTGATTAGAATCACAGACTGGGAAAAAGTAATGAGGACAAATATACGCAAATTGTAACTATTCATGCCTTAAGCCTTCAAATGTAATGTTTTGTAATTTGCTGTTTATTAGACCCATTTGCCTCTCTGATGCAGTCCTGTGGCATGAAGGAACATTCATACAACAATAAGTGAAAGACATTTAATGAAGCAATGCTTTGCCTACTATGATTTAGAAATAAGATCGGCCACAAGAGAGGCAGAGAGTGCCACCTGCTGGGATTTCCTAAGCTCCCTTTTCCTTTGTTTTAAAAGCTGCTATTGCACTGTTTCAATACTCATGTGTGATGAGGCATGCAGACTGAAATTAAGTCTTGAATTTTAATTGTAGACAATTTAGTTTCATATAAGCAATCCAAGCTAGTTTATGTTTATCTCAGAAGCAAATCCCATGATGGGACACATTCAATTAAGTGTGCATAGAACTGCAGCCTAAATACCAATAAATCTTTACCCAATGAAGTGGATGAAAAAGGCAAACATTCAAATATCAGAGGGGACAGGGGGCTGCCCATTCCATAATAAAACTGATAGCAGAAATTCTTACAAGCACTGGCAGTGTTCAGCTGAGTTAGTGTGAGCTAGCTCACAGTTTTTTAGCCTCCAGTTCACACCTTTTTGTCTTAGCTCAGGGAAGGATGACTGTTAAATACTGGGTCCCATGGAGATTCCAACCCCAGGCATAGTGATCAGCTCTGGTTTATTAGTGATTCAGCAGATACAGGAATGAACTCCAGGGCCACAGCCCTGTTTAAATAGCATGCAAACACCACCCCCAACTACCTTACATCCTCATTGGTCACCTCTAAAGTCCTGGTGGGCTAGTGTTCTAGAGCTCCAAGCTAAGCCCATCTCTAATAGACAATCCTAGGATGTTCCAGCCCTAATATATAACACTCCTCCCCCCTATGTTCCAAAGCACCTTAACACACATAGTCTTCAAGGTACGCTGGCTTGCGTTGTTCCCTCTGGGAAAGCCAGGGCTTCTGTGGGGTGGAGACGACACCAGAGCTGGGCTCGGTGAGGCAGAAACCACTTGGGAGTCCTGCAAGGTAGGAACTGAGTCCGGAAGGTCTGTAGCAGCCAGTTCTGGGCTTTCTTCCTCCCAGCAATCCGGCTGCTCACTGTTGTGGGGAGGCTCATTCTCGGTCAGCGGTGGTGGTAGTGATGGTTCCAGGGTGTGATCCTCTTCCTCAGTGGACAACAATTCAGGCTCTTGAGCAGCAGGTGGTGGCACAGCTGGTCAATGTGTCTGCGTAAAAGCTGGCCCCCATCCGTCGTTACCTCATACGATAAGGGTCCAGTGACTTGGATCATCGTAGCCAGGGGTCCGTTGGGGCCGGAGCGAGGCGGAGCAAAGCTCCGCCAGATTAGGACTGGCCAGTAGAGCAGCCATGGGCCGAATCAGATTCTCTGATCTGATTCAGCCTGCTGCCGAATTGCTGCCGAAATTCGGTGTCAACTTTAAAAGCGACTGGAGGGGAGGGGGTTTGAGGGAGAGGCTCCAAACTTGCAGGGTAGCTGCTAGGACCTCTCCCCCAAATACCCACCAAGTTTCAAGAAGATTGGACCAGGGGGTCCAATTCTATGGGCCCCCAAACAGGTTGCCCCCATTCCCTCCATTGTTCTCTATGGTAGAAAAAAAGGTAACATTTTTGTCTCTGGGCTCCGTTGGAGTGGAAGGCATGGGCGATGTGGCCGGTCTTGTCGCAGGCCCTGCAGGTAGCATCTCAAAAACGACAGGCACAGGGAGTCGATGCTACGGTCTTTGCTGGATGAGCAGTGGCGGCAGAAGATAACGAGTTGCAGTGAGCTGGGCTGCAAATCTGATGGGTCTCTTCTTCATCTGATGTCTCAGAAGCTGAGGGGATGGAGGCCTGGTGTGCCGCAGAGGCCAGGCAGTCTTGCCAGGATTTCTCAAAGGTGGTGGCCTCATGTAGCGCCTTTATGAGAGTGAGTTCCTCATGGCCGATGAGCTTTCAGTGTAGCTTAGTTTAGTTTATTATTATGGTCTTAAGATCATAGTTTTTCCTTTTGGATGCCCATCACAAACCAGTCAAGCAAGGCGGTGTCGAGGCTCAGGAACTCATATGTTAGGAGCAGTCAGCGAAGATCTGCCACAAAGTCAGTGGCAGTCTCGTTGGACTTTTGCTGGTGCATACAGAAGTCCACGCAGTGCAGCATTTTTGTGGGCTGAGGCACGAAATGGCTAGTGAGCGCCACAATGAGGGCGTTGTAGTGGCTGCCTCGAGCATGGTGGGTGTCACTGGCTGGGTGCTGACACTGGGTATGATGAGGCCCTGGACTAGACTCAGGGTTGCGATCCCGCAGGAACTGAACAGGATTGCCTTCTTCCTCTGCCCTGGGCAAGTACAAAGTACTTGGGCCATTCCATCCAAGTTTCCCAAAGCTCAGGGAAAGTGGGGTCGATTTCCAGCAAATGTCTTGGGGCAGAAGCCATGGACCTGGTTATGATGCAATGTGCATGGCACTGGAGTTTGGCATGCTGTGCAGGTAGATGGGCGCAGGGCTGGCTCAACAGGATCCCACCTTCATCGCCAGTGTTAAATACTGGGTTTCATGAATATTTCAACCACAGGTGTAGTGATCAGCTCTGGTTTATTAGTGAGTAGGAATAAGGCCTGTTGTGGAAATAAATACAATGGGCTCTAGAAAGAGGCTCAGGGAGAGTGCCCTGGCCTTGGCCACTCAGTGTCATTTTGCTGTGGCAACCTCAGCAAGGTATAATGACACAGAGTTCACCATTTTCTCCAGGGGAAGATCTCTGCCATCTGAAAAGCAGTTGTAATGTGGCGTGACCTCCATCCCTCCCCTGGAGATTGGCAACAATGGTTCCCCATGAGGGAATGGGTGGTTTGGAGGGTGGAGTCTATGGCATTGAACCTGTCTAAGGTCCCACCCCTGCTGAAACCTCACCCTCTTCAGGGTCCACCCCTCAAATCTCCAGGAATTTCCCAACCTGGAGTTGGCAATCCTATCTCCCTCCCAGCCAACCATCATCATATCATTATCTGCCCCCTGGCTTCAGCTTCCCATCTCCTTCTCCATCCCTCCTAGAGAGCAGTTGTAATTCTGAGTGATCTCCAGCCCCCACCTGGAGACTGGCAACAATAGTTCCCCATGAGGGAATGGCTGCCTTGGAGGGTGAAGTCTATGGCATTGTACCTGTCTGACATCCCACCCCTCCTCCAGCCTCACTGTCTCCAGGCTCCATCCCTCAAATCTCCAGGAATTTTCCACCTGGAGTTGGCAATTCTATCTCCTTCCCAGCCAATCATCAACCTCACTCTTCAACTTTCCATCCCCCCTCGCCGCAGCCTCCTCCATGTTCTGAAGCCCTGACTGCTATGTCACATTGGCTGTCATGAGGGGGGGCATCTTAGCAGGGTATAAGGATGCAGAGTCCACCATTTTCTCCAAGGGAACTGATCTCTGCCATCTGGAGAGCACTTGTAATTCTGAGTGATCTCCAGCCTTTGCCTGGAGATTGGCAACCATAGTTCCCCTGGAGGTAAAGTAGTATTTCTCTGCAATGGGGACCAAAGCAGCTTACATCATTCTCCTTTCCCCTTTTCACTTGCACAACAACCCTGTGAAGTAGGTTAGGCTTAAAGTCTGTGACTGGCCCAAAATCACCCACTCAGCAAGAACCTGGGTCTAGCAGATCCTGCTCTGAAGCACTGACTGCTACGCCTAGGGTAGCCAACCTCCAGGTGGAGCCTGAAGATTGTCAGATATCACAATTTAACTCCAGACAACAGATCTCCCCACCCCACCCGAGAAAATGACTGCTTTGGAGGGTGGCCTCTATGGCACTCTGTTCAGCTGAGGCCTGTCCCCTAGTCAGTCAGCTCTGATTAGGAAAATACCTGGAGATTTGGGGAGTGGATCCTGTGGAGGGCAGCATTTGGGGTGGGATGGAAGGACCCAGAAGGGTATAATCCACAGTATCTACCCTCCAAAGCAGCCATTTTCTCCGAGGGAACTGATCTCTGTCACCAGGAGATCAATTTTAACAGTGGGAGATCTTTAGGTCCCACCAGGAGACTGGCAACCCTTGGGGGAAAGTCAGCTGCACTGCAGGGGGTTGAAGAGAATGGTTTGATGGTCACAGGCCCACCTCATTAGCCAGCCAGCCATGGTGGAGCTAAGCAGGAGCCATTTTCAGTTTATTCTGACAGGAAAGTGGCAGTGGGCGGGGGAGGGGGTTATGCTGAAAGTCCATTGTCTTTTTACTGGCAGAAGCAGGGCACTGAGGGGACAGTTAGAACCACCTGGCAGTGGGCAGAGGAGAAGAGTGGACCCAACAACCAGTCTGTTCCCTTTACCAGTTCCCTCCAGACTGAGGCCGAGACACTGGCCGGTGGCTCTGTGGGCGGGACTGAGGCAACGCCGTGAGGGAATGCAGCCAGTGGCCATTGACCCCTTTTGAGTGGCAGTTCTTGCAGCCCCATGGAATTTTGCCACTTGAAAACAGCTTTATTATATAGGAGAAATTCAGCAGATACAGGAATGAACTCCAGGGCCACAACCCGGTTTAAATAGCATGCAAACACCACATCCAACCACACCCAACTCCCAAGGATAGACTATTTACATTACATTACCTCTACAGTCCTCATTAGTCACCTCTACAGTCCTGGTGGGCTATTGTATCTAGAGCTCCCAGCTAAGCCCATCTCTGATAGACAGTCCTGGGATGTTCCAGCCTCAATACATAACAATGACTCTAGAGCAAACTAATTTATGCAGTGGTCAAACCGCTTGCTCACTTTAATGCCAGTAGCTCACAAAGTAGAATTTTTTTCTCACAAGACTCCACAGTTTACAGGGAGCACACTTCATACTTTCACACTGCCTCAACAATTTGATCTGCAACTTTTTTGTTGTACGTTCCCATCTATCAAAATGTCCACTCTGGTAGGCTGTGGGGCAATTTCAGAAACTGAAGTAGGAAAAACTCTTGAATAAATGGGAGCCTGGAGGGAGTGTATTAGAGTAAATAGCCAAAGCTAAAGCAGTCACCAGGGTCATAGAACACAGAGTCATAATCTCTTCACTTGGCAAGTAATCAGGAAACTGATGCAAGGCACTGTTGCATTGGCAGTCCACAGGTTAGGCGAGATTCCTCAACAGAATTCTGAGCAGGCCTGAGCAGGACCTTTGACACAATTGCCAGCTTCTGGCCTGGAGAAAAACTTCTCTTGAACAGCTCCAGGGAAATAAAATATTCTGAACAGTAGTCAGGTCCTGCTAAGGGAGCGTCAGCACCTCCTTTTTGCAACAGCCAAAGGTAATTTTAGAGGTAGTTTCAGATCACAGCTCAAAGTTCTTTTTTTTTTTTAATTGCACTCCTTTCCCCCCCTATTTTTAGTACCCTCTTGCTAAAATAATGTTTGGAATAATTTGATTCAGGATACAAGAAACTGGGACTCGTAACTTTGTAAAGCAGCAGTCCCCAATGTGGTGAAAACTGAGGGGGGAAAGCTGTGATCTAAGAGGGTCAAGCTAACAAAATAAGTTATTACAAAAATACAAATATTTATTATGGTGTATACATTAATAAAAGATAAAATAGGTTAAAAGAAATGGTCCAAATATCATGTCCCCAATCTGGTGCCTGTAGGTGCTATGACACCCACCAGCTCCTTTCCTGGTACCTGCCACCAACTGCTTTTAGAAAGTGGGCAGGGACAAGTGGGGCTTCTGCCCAGCAAGGCTTCTGGTTGGCCATTGGAGATTTGATTGGCTGTATATATTTTTAAAAACATTGCTTTGGCAGCAGATGTCCCCACAGCACATGGATCTTCACTGCGTGACTGAAGGTATGCTGTGGCTACTATTTTGTGGCTGGCTCCACTTCCTGAAGCAGTCATTTTGTGGCAGCCCACTTGTGGCTATATGCCCACCACATTTCATCAGAATTTCAACTGTACCCGCAGGCTCAAAAAGATTGGGGACCCCTGATATAAAGGCAAATACTATAAATATTTTATAATCCAAAACTGATATGATGTATCAAGGAAATTGATTTCACATCACTTTTCTCAGCATTTGCCGTGGTCATTTTTTTTTAACTGAATGTGTTCTGAGGGATGGCACAGTTTTCAAATATTCTGGGATTTTCTGCAATAAACTAATTTATTTATTTATTTACATTATTTATAGTCTGCCTTTCTCACTTAGACTCAAGGTGGATTACAGAGAGTGAATCAATACAATTGATGGATGGGACATTCAGTAAACAATGCAACAGGATTAGGATTGTAGATCTAACCAAAGTTCTAAAAACAGAACTGAAGCAAGCATAAGTACTACCATGTATAAACCACAGTAGTATAAACCACAATAGTAGTAAACCACAGTAGTATAAACCACAATCCCTAACAATTCACAGTAGTATAAACCACAGTCCCTAACAATTCACAGTAGTATAAACCACAGTCCCTAACAATTTTTCTAAGTAACTTTGTGAATCATTTCGTACAGTGCAAGTCTACTGCCTGTGCAGAAAATCCCTCTTGAACAATTCAGTTTTGCATAATTTGCGGAAAGCCATGAGAATGGGAGCCTTCGTGTCCTCCTCAGGAAGGCCATTCCACAAGGTGGGGGCAGCAACGAAGAGGGCACATGTGTGGGCAGTTGTTGGTTTAAAATTTATATGCCACCTTGAGCAAATCTCTGGAAAAGCAGCACACAGCCATAAAAGGAACAATTATAAAATTATAAATATTAAAACAAAACATTAAAAACAATAAAGACCCTAGCAGGGCTTTCCCCGGGGCGCTGCGCCTCTGCACTGCTCGGGGAAGCTGAGGAGGGGGTGGGGCTAGGTCATGTGCCCGCCCCCTGCGCTCCTGTGCGTTCCCGCTCCAACGGACCCCTGACTACTGATATTGTATTCCTTTTGAAGAATTACTACAAAACAAAGAGGTTTTGGTTTAGGTACAGAAAAAGACTCTTTTAATTTTGAGTTAAAGCCTGTTGTGCACTGCGCAGCTTTATCTTATCTCTCTTATTTACAGGGAGTTTCTTCTCCTCTTTCAGTCTCAAGGACAGAAGAAACACTGACACCTAAAGGGTTAAATTTGTCTTTAGAATTGAATCTCTAGGGCTTTGTATGTGATTGATGTTTTACAACCAGGATTTTGACCTTAAATATAATATCATTTATTTATATAATTATAACTATACCATTATTTATGTAAACTCAGTGGAGTAATTGTACGTCATGTATTAGAGATTCCCCTGACAAAGCCTGATGGCGAAACACATAGGGAATTTTAACTGAGTAATCGTTACGTATTAGGGCTGGAACATTCCAAGACTGCCTACCAGAAACTGGCTGAACTTGGAGATCCAGAACAATAGCCACCAGGACTCTGGAAGTGACCAATGAGGAAGTAATGTTATGTAAATAGCCTATAGTTGGGAGTGGGGTGTGGTTGGGTGTGAGTTTTGCTTGCTATTTAAACAGGGCTGTTGCTCTGGGGGTTTTAGTCTTGTTCCTGAAATCACCGAATAAAGTAGAGTAGTTTCACTGCAATGCATCTTGAACCAAGTATTTAACAGTAACAGAATACATTTGTACCTGATTTTTGCACCATCAGCCTTGGCCTTATCTTTTATCTCCTATGACTGGTGCAGCCCTTCTATTTTCTTCTAGTCACAGTGAACAGGCCAGGCCAGGCCGGCTCTGCTGCAGAAGGGCCCTCCTTGCACAAGGTATCCACTTATTGCCTGAATCCAGGACAGACTCCTTCCACCGCCCTGCCCTTGGTACGCCACTGCCTCCTAGTACAGTTTTTCTATCTAACAAAAACACATACCTCATACAATGTAGCCCACTGGGATCCCTCCCCAGGTTCTGCCCTCAAATCTCCAGGAATTTCCCAGTCTGGAGTTGGCAACCCTACCTCAAGCAACTTGCTACTGCACAATTTGCAACTTGGCTAGACTTCTCACAGGGAGAGGCTGCCAGGGGCAATGACAGAAAGAAAGCTGAGAACCAGTGTGGTGTAGTGGTTAGAATGCTGGACTAGGTTCTGGGAGATCCAAGTCTGAATCCCCACTCTGCTGTGAAAGTTTGGTGGGTGACCTTCGGTCAATCATACACTCTCAGCCGAGCTTCCCTCACAGGGTTGCTGTGGTGAGAACAAAACAGAGGAGAGAACACTGTATGCTGCTTTGGGTCTTCATTGGCAAGAAAGGTGGGTATAAATGATGTGAATTTTTGTGCTCTGCAGAACATCATGCTTTTAGATGGTGAGAATCAGGCAATTGAGTGGAAGAGTGATGTCTTACATGTCAGCACAACCAAAATCAGGGGTCACCAACCTTTTCCAGCTTGGGGCACCTTTGGAATTCCGATACAGCATGGTGGGCCCTGCCACTAAACAGCTGCTGTAAGAAGCAAAGCCAACACAAAATGGTTGCTGCAGCTTGCCTTCAGTCACACTGTGAAAATCCTTGTGCTCTGGTGGCAGCTGTTGCCAAAGGAGCATTTTAAAAAAATCTACACAGCCAATCAAATCTTCAGTGGCCAATAGCTTATATAGGGATGGGCACTAACCAGCTCACAAAGTAAAGTTTGTCACAAATTTTGGCCAGTTTATGGTTTGTGAAGCAATGTTTGTGGAAGGGCGCCCATCACAAACATGCCATGAACTTTGGTGCTGTTTGTAGCGGTTCATGGCAGTTTATGAATGGATACATTTCCAGACCTACTGTTGCAGCTCAGTTAAACTCCAAGCAACAGCTGGGAGGAACTTCAAAGCAACAAGGTGGGTGGAATTCTCCAGCCTTGGACTGTTGTTTTTTCTCTCTGTGGTCCTTTCCACACTAGACCTTAAATCCTGGTTCAACCCTGTCCCAGAACTTACATTCTACACTACATGCGAATTCACCCCTGTAATTATCTCAGGGTATTTTTACATTCTACACTACACTCGAGTTCACCCCTGTAATTATCTTGGGGTATTTTTTGTTTCCACATTACATTGAGGTCAACCCGGTTTCATCCCACACTTGTCCCGGGATAAAAAGATGCTGTTATAACCAGGGATATTTGCAAGGCATTGTGTCACAAGTTGAACTCTGATAAAACCAGGGATGGGATCCAAGTGCAGAAAGGACCTGTGTGTGTTTCTAATGGCTTCTTGGCTGCTCTTATTAGTTTCAAGAGATCTTTCCCCCCCTTTGCTGGCTTGGGTTCTCTTCCCACTTTCTTGTACAGAGCTTGCAAAATCTCTCCCTCCCCCATGCTTGGAGTGTGATTCTGTACTAGACATCAGTCCTGTTGAGCTGGCATTATATCTGTTTGATTTCATTGGTACTTTTGGGCATTCTGTATATTGCACTGTTTCTGTTGGGCTTGCAAAAATACCCCCCTTCCATTTTTATTGTAGATATTCTCTAGTTTGACCTTAGTCCTGTCTTGTTGGGTTTGCACTGCCACTGGTTCTGCTGGACTTAAAAAAAATACCCACCCACCCCCAGTTTGTATGGATTCTCTGGTTTGACATTAATCCATTTTTGTTTTCATTGCAACAGTGGCACTGGGCTCTGTTGGGGGGATATACTAAAAGGAGCAACAGGATTGTGAGTTGGAAACAATAGGAGAGGCTTGAAGGTCCATTGGAGTTAATGGGAGCCCCAATGCCAATTGACTTGCATGGGCTCCATTGAAATGCATTACAGTACAATATAGTTGCAATGAAAATGTGGAGCAGATTTTCAATTAATGTCTCTGGGCCCAGATAACCTGCTCTGAGATTGGAATAACAGGTCCAGGAGTGGAAAGACAGTCACCAAAAATAGATTTAGTGCTCTGGAACCTCAGTTAAGAGTTCTGCTTGCTCTGATGGATTCTGCACCAAAGAAGGCTTCCTCCTTTCTTCCAGGAATTTTATCACCTCTTTTCCCCACCCACTGACCAGGTCAGGCCAGGTCAGCAAAGCTTTTCCTGATGTCTCTAGAGTTTTCATTCCTGAAGCCTTGCTAGTATTTAATTCCTCCAAATCTCTGTTCCCTGATTTGGGGGGGGGGGGGGGCGCTTGACCATACCATTGTCTAGACTTATTAGCATTTCTTAAGAGGTAGCTGAGATGAGCTTGGAAAGCCATTGACTGACTTCCTCCTCCCTGCCTGTTCTCTGCTCAGAGGTGTGTGTGGGGGGGTGCCTTTCCAAAACACAAAGTGAAGGTTTTGCTCATTTACCCTCCGAAGAAAACAAGGCATTTCTTCACATAGCTAAATTAGTGAATGCTAGAAATTAACCCAGCAAAGGCCATAAATGTGTGATATAAGGGGGTGTAGAAAATAACAACCAAAAGAAATGAAGGTTCTAGTAGAAAAAGGCATTAGTTTCCACTGGGAAGGGTAATGCTATTTCATACTAATGTTATCACACAGAAGTATCTGAAGATAGTTTATAATAGTTTCTTCATCTCTGTTCATCTCATGACATTTTCCATAATTCAGATAGCTTTTACCATGAACACATGCTGAGTTATAGACAGGGGTTAGATTGTGCCTTTGTCATGGTCATTTCAGGTTTCATTCTGAAACAACATGTGATTGATGACTGGTATAAGCCAAAGGGTTCTTTGTTTCCATCCATTCTGGAAAAGCAGTTTATAGTAACAGAATTTCTAGATTTCCAGTGGGTCTTGGGTTTCTTTCAAGTACTAGCTACTCTATCCTGTAGCTTAAAGTTGAAATCTTGATGGTCTTTGTAGAAAGGACACACCTAACTTTATATCTTTTAAAAGGAAATATTCACTGAGAAACAAGCACCCTTGGTAGACACATTACAGAGAGAAAATAATAAACTGTCCAAGATTATGTAAGGCGTACTCATAAAGCATTGAGCTTGGTTCATTTTTTTTTTTTTACAAAGTGGTGAAGTTTTTTTTTGCACACTGCACATCCAGCATCTCCATGGCCAGTTCTTGTCTTGGTAAAGGATCGTTTGCCTGTTATAACACCATTATGTTATGTATTTTTCCGTCTGTTATGACATTGTCATGTTGGCAGGGCCAGTGCCAGGTATTTTTGCACACTAGGCAAGGCTACCTTCTGGTGCCCCCCCACCCCGTGTGCCCACCATTTTTCAAACAAATAAGCATTTGTGCCTGCTACACTTCCCCTACATAAATATTTTAAAACAGCTATTTTCTAAAGCATGTGTTTATGTTTTTTGTTTTATTTAAAGAACAACAGAGGTATGTTTTTGTATTTTGACTAGTTCAAGAACTGGATCAAGTGCATCAAACCATGCATGAATACTGGCCGAGGACAGACTGGCAGTCTGGCCCGCTCTGCCTCCGCTTCAAAAGCGGAGGCAGAGCGGCCGTTCAGACTGCCGCATCTGCCCCAAGGAGACGGCCCGGACGCATTGCTTAAAAGTGGTGCCCCTGCTGCTGCGGTGCGCGTTCCACCTGCCTCTGGCGGGTGTGAATGTGCACCGGGAGGGGGAGCTGCGCGGCGTTCGCATGCCACCATAGGAAGTCGCCCACAGTCTGAACGCTGCGGGCGGCTTCCTTCCGGCAGCGTGCGAATGCTGCGCGGCAGGGGCAATTCCCCCCGCCTTATTCTGCCACGCCGTGGAGGCGCGGCAGAATATGAGTCTGCCCTCGGCCAGAGTTTCCATTCACACTTTCAAGTCTGGAAAGAGCTCTCTCAGCTCCACCTACCTCACAGGGTGTCTGTTGTAGGGAGGGGAAGGAAAAGGAGTTTGTAAGCCACTCTGAGACTCCTTTTGGTTGTGAAGGGCAGGGTATAAATCCAATCTCTTCTTCTTCTTCTTATTTAAGTTTCAGTCTAAAGGGCCCTGAGAAGTTTAAGTACAAACCAAGTTCCATGCTTTCTTGCAGGGATTTGGTATTCTTCAGAAGATCTGCAGATCAGGCAGGCTTATAATTAAATATTACTGTTTAAATGAGCTTAATTATTAAAATGCAAGTGCCTTTCTCACCCATTTTTAAATGGCAAAAACAAAATCATTTTCAAGAGTAATTACTGACCATGGGAGATAAGCAAGGATAGGGATGGTATGTGAAAAGATTTTATAAGGAGATAGTACAGAAAAATAATCCCTACTCTTGTCTCTTAACATTTCACAGGGAAAACTTGCTCCAGGTTTAAGAAGTGATCTATAACATTTTGCTGCAACTTTAAAGCTTCAAGCAATTTTGACTGTTAAGGTGGCACAATTTTTAAAAAAAACACTTTAATCCTGGATCTACTTAGATTATGACATGATGTGCTTTGTGCGTCAATTTTAAAACAGCTTGACTAGGGTAAATGAGAAGCATCATAAATTGCAGTCTGCTTTCAAAGCCACTTTAATGTCTATCAGCATTACCCTGGCCACAGTCCTGAGCTCCTCTCCTTTACCCAACCCCCTTTATTGTTGCCTGCATTTGACAGAGGTGCAAACTGCGAAAAGCAGGTGGCCACAAACTTGCTGGTGGACGGTGGCTTTACACTTCTGGGCTCACTCAGCCCCAGGCACTGTGGACAGCAGTCACTCTCTCCTGCACACACACACACACACCTGCAGAGCACTACATTCCTCCCCTCCCCCTTGACCTCGGAGCCTGGCGATCCCCTATTGCGGATGACCAGCCCCCTCCTCCCATCGGGGAACACCTTTCTTCTCCGTCGAGGAAGAGGAAGGATTTTCCCTGGGGGGGAGAAAACATACCTAATTCATTCCCCCCTCCGGCTCTTCTCTCCTCTTGGGCGCCAGAGTGAAATCCAAGGGAACCAGCATCCCAGTCCTTAGCTCCGCTCACAAGGCGGGGGGGGGGGGGGGGGGGGGGAGAAACAACTTTGGAGGAACCTCTGAAGGGTGACACTTCCCTGCCCTTCTCGCCTCCTCGGTCCCTGCCGCACAGGAATCTGGCTGCTTCGTGGTTCCATAGGGGTTAGCGAAACACTTCCAGGCAGAGCAGCTTGCCTGGCGGCATGTTTTAAACCCCCCCCCCCCAAAAAAAAAAACGGATATTTTTTTTATTAAAAAGGAAATAAAAGATGCTGCGACTTCTTACCACCTTTGCATGATCCTGGTCAAGTGCACCCCCCCCCCCCCCCGCTCTGGAGCTCCTCACAACAGCGGCACCCTTCTCTCCCCCCGCCCCTAGAGTCTCTCTCTCTTTCCCCCCTTCCTTTTCCACCAGCTCAGCAGCCCTCCAGGTGATTTATTTCTTTTTAAAGTCTCTCAGGTTTGCGCACCCAGACTTTAGGACTGGGCGGGGGCAGAGAAGAGAGAAGGAAGATTTCGCAGCTGTCAAGAGGCGAAGGAATTGAGTCTAAACCTTCCACAGCTTGGGGGGGGGGGGGGGCATAAGTCATCCCAAAACTGAAACCACACGATGCCACTTCCTTTTCCTCCCCCCCCCCCCCCCCCCGCCCGAGCTGCTTGTTATTGTTCCCGGGGAAGGGTGAGAGGAGAAGGGTGGAGGAGAAATGGGAAACTTTGCTTGGGCTGCCGGCCCCCGTCCAGGGCGAGCAAAGCAGCCGGGTACAGGGAGGGGGAGCATAGGGTGCGAGGGACAGGGCCGGGGCGGCCAGGAGAACCGGCTAGCCAAGAGGCCGCAGCCCAAGCCTTCCTTCTGCGGCGCCAGCACGCAGTCGGAGGACCAGGCACCTCGCTCTGTGTGTGTGTATGTGTGTGTGTGTGTACGCGCGCCTCTCTCTCGCTCTCCCCCCCCCCCCCCCCCGCTGTTCCCAGACAAGGGGGAAGAGGCGCACATCCGGGCCGGGAGTGGTGTCCGTCAGGCGCCCGGCTCGCTCTCACTTTTACTTGACATTCGGCGGCAGAGGGGCAGTAGGTGGGGGGCCGTGGGTTCGGCTCTTCTCGGCAGGGGAGGGAGGCAGAGGCCCGGCCTTGCTCCGTTCTTTCCGCCCCCGCTGAGCCGCGCTCATAGGCAGCCGCCTCACTTTGCCTATATGAACGCACGGGCTGTGCATGTTGGTTATTTTCCTGCCTCCACTGCAGATATCCCTTATGCAAAGAAGAAGAGCTGACTTTTATACCCCGTTCCTCTCTCCCTTAAGGACTTTCAAAGCAACTTGCAATTGCCTTGCCTTCCTCTCCCCACAACAGTCACCTTGTGAGGTAGGTGGGGCTGAGAGAGTTCTGAGAGAACTGTGACTGGCCCAAGGTCACCCAACAGGCTTTGTGCGGAGGAGTGGGGAATCAAACCCACTTCTCCAGATCAGAGTCCACCGCTCTTAAGCACTACATCATGCTGGCTCAATACAAAGGAACATATCGTCCATGAAAGAAATCTGAGAACTATTTCAAGCAATCCATCTTTTCACTCTCTTGTAAAACAGGTTTCTTGTTCCTTTTTTATTGTAGTTCTTTACAAGTGTCTTATTTCTTTTAACTGTTGAGCTGAAATCAAACAAAAAATACCAAAAAGAGATCTGCATAATCTATTCTCTCATTTTATTTCATGTTCCCTTTTACGCACATTTAATCTTGTTTGGCTTCAAAGAAAACTGGTTTAGAGTTTTATCGGGCATTCAAGAGCAATTCATTTTACTTTTGATTTGCTGTTCAAACCATAGCTTATAGCTATAGCTTATAGCTATGTAGTGGAAGAATTTTCCCTTATGAAAATGTTTCCAATTGAATAAAAACTCATGTGCAGCATAATCCTACCAATATTTTTGGCTTAAAAGTAAGCCAAACTCCACTGATCGGAGTACTCCCCAAGCAAAAGTGCACAATGGCTTTCTTTGAATAAAGACTAAGCTCTGAATAATAAGGTGTTTTCATAATATTTGTTTTATGTACAAATAAATATAAAAGCAGAACAGAGGCAGAGGCAAGATTCCTCAAGTGAAGCACTCCAGCATGCTCCACTGCCAACTCACAGCAATCTTTACTAACTCCTATTCTCTCTCTCTCTCTCGCTCTCTCTCTGTCTCCCAGATGCGTACAACTGCCCCCTGCCTTCTCTTGGGGACATCACCTTTGCTAGTAACTTATGAGGAAAGCATTCAAACAGAAACCAATTCACCAGTCATCATGAAACCACACCCTAACATTTAGTCTCATTAATGAAACTATAGCCAACCATTCTGGACTGTTAATCAGCAATCTAACAAATGAACTGTTGGCTTGCAATTGTTAAACCATGCGTGTTTACAGGGATGCCAGACTCCAGGTGGGATCTGGGGATCCCCCAGAATTACAGCCCATCTCCAGACTACAGAGATCAGTTTTCCTGGAGAACATGAATGCTTTGGAAGGTGGACTCTGTGGCATTGTACCCCACTGAGGTCCCTGTCTTTTCCAAGTTCCACCCCCAAATCTCCAGAAGTGTCCCAACCTGGCTCTGGCAACCAACCTTACCCCCCACCATCCACTGCTAGTGGCCGGGGGGACCTGGCAACCTTACCTGTTTATTGGGAATTAAGTCTCATTAAGTTCAGTGTTTCTTCCTGTGTAAGAATTTATAAGATCCATATGGTTGACTCCAGTGGTTCTAGAACATAAAAACATAAGAAAAGCCATGTTGGTTCAGGCCAGTGGCCCATCCAGTTCAACATTCTGTGTCATACAATAGCCAAAACCCAGGTGCCATCAGGAGGTCAACCAGCGGGGCCAGAACTCCAAAAGCCCTCCCACTGTTGCCCCTCCAAGCACATTGTTACTAATAACCACTGATGGATCTCTGCTCTAGATGTTTATCCAAGCCCCACTTGAAGCTGTCTATGCTTGTAGCCACCGCCACTTCTTGCAGCGGTGAATTGCACGTGTTAGTTACTCTCTGGGTGAAAAAGTACTTCATTGTTAATTTCATTGAGTGCCCACAAGTTCTTGTACTGTGAGAAAGGGAGAAAAGTACTCCTTTCTCTACTGTCTCTATCCCATATATAATTTTGTAAACCTCTATCATGTCACCAGTCATTGTTTCTCCAGGGTAAAGAGCCCTAAGTTACCTCTTTAACCTTTCTTGACAGGGAAGGTGTTCCATTCCCTTAATAATTTTAGTTGTCCTTTTCTGCACCTTGTCTAATGCTATAATATCTTTTTTTAGGTAGAGTGACCAGAACTGCATACAGTATTCCAAATGAGGCCCCACCATAGATTTATACAGGGACATTATGATACTGGCTGATTTGTTTTCAATCCCCCTTCTTAATAGTCCCCAGCATAGCATTTGCCTTTTTTATTGCAGTCGCGCACTGAATCAACATCTTCAGTAAGTTATCTACAAGGTTTCTCTCCTGGTCAGTTATTGACAATTCGTACCCCATCAACATACATTTATAGTTGGGATTTTTGGCTGCAGTGTGCATTACTTTGCACTTGCCCACACAGCCATGCTAAACCTCATTCGCCATGTTGGCACCCACTTGCCCAGCCTCAATAGATCCCTCTGGAAAACCTCACAGTCTTCCCTGGTTCTCACTGCCCTGAACAACTTAGTGTCATCAGCAAATTTAGCCACTTCACCACTTACTTGAACACATATTGACCCAATATGTGTGGGTAGTTAAAATCACCTGTTATGACACAGTTATTTCATCTAGCTGCTTTCCTTAATTCTTTTGCTGTTTTTAAATCATTCTCCAACCTTTTCTCTGCTGGGCAATAATGAACTCCCAGAGTTAAGCTTACTTTTGGACCCACTATTTCCACCCATAGTGTCTCTGTAAGTGAATCCAGGGGTCATTTCGGGCAGGAGCTCGGGGGAGCGCAGCTCCGGGAGTTGGTGCCAACCCCCCCCCCTTGGGGGAATGCCTGCTTGTGTCATGGCTGCAGCAAAATGACCCTGTCCCCTGGAAAGGTCCTTGTTCCTCCAACCAGCCTTCTGAAGGCTTCAGCCACCACTGAAGCTATCCTCCCATAATAGTGGTATTTCTGAGGCTTGGATTAGTAGCTGTCCCCTCTCTGCCAGCCCTTCCTTCCTTCCTTCCTCCCTCCCTCCCTCCCTCCCTCTCCCTTTCTTCTTTCCTTCTTGCCTTCTGACATACTTCCAGTGATGTCAGGCAGTGTAGCATATGCAAATAAGTTATGCTAATGAGTATTAACATGAGTTATGTTAATGAGCTCCTGCACCTCTTTTTCTATGAAATGACCCCTGAGTGAATCTATTTCTCTTACATTCTCAGTTTTACTGGACTGTATATCCTGACATACAGAGCTACTCCACCACTGACTCTTCCCTCTCTAACCTTCCAATATAGCTTATATCCAGGAATCACGGTATCCCATTGATTATCCTCATCCCACCAAGTTTCTGAAATGCCCACAATGTCTATGTTCTCCTCTGACACCAAGCATTCCAGCTCCTCCTTTTTATCTTGGACACTTCTAGCATTTGCATATAGACACGTTAGGCCTGCAACCTTT
Organism: Lepidodactylus listeri; assembly: GCA_029233225.1. Taxonomy (NCBI): domain Eukaryota; kingdom Metazoa; phylum Chordata; class Lepidosauria; order Squamata; family Gekkonidae; genus Lepidodactylus; species Lepidodactylus listeri. Next base: position 105,406,255 of record JARCFY010000001.1, on the reverse strand, counting down.
TCCCTGTAGCCTCTAGACCATGTCAGGCAGGCAGTATTGTTTGTCACCCTCTCAGTGACTGGTCCTAATCCAGCGACCCATTCATCTCTTAGATATAAGCCATCCCAAATGAGAGACATTTAATCTCTTGTTGGTTCCCCCCAGGATTTAGTTTAAAAACTGCTCTGCCACCTTTTTGATTTTAAATGCCAGCTGCTTGGTTCCTTCTTGAGACAAGAGGAGGCTGTCTCTTTTGTACAGGTCCTGCTTGTTCCAAAAAGCACCCCAGTGCCTAACAAACTTACTCTTCCTCCCTACACCATCGTCTCATCTACTCATTGAGACTCCTAATTTGTGCTAACTGGTTCAGGCAGCACTTCTGAGAAGGCTACTTTGGAAATCCTGGCTTTGAGTCTCCTGCCTAGTAGCCTAAATTCCCCTCCCCCCCAGGACCACAAACTATTTTTTTATATTTATCCATTATTTCAATTTTTACCCCGCCCTCCCCGCCAAAGCAGGCTCAGGGTGGCTCACATAAAACCAATAAAACCAGAATAAGTTACAATACAAAATATTTCTCAATACATTCTTAATATTTATCATAAATCAGTCACTAACTCAGGGCACCTTCCCTTGGCCCTTCAAAAAGGCAATTATCAGTCTGCTACAGAAAAGAGATGTGCCCAAGTATTGCCCTGTCTCTACTCTGCCCTTTCTGAGGAATGTGATTGAGAGAACAATGAGAGACCAGCTCCAGGCCTTCTTGAATAACTCATCTACTCTTGATACATTTGTCTGGTTTCAGGCCAAGCTATGGGACAGAGATGGTGCGGGTGGCTTTAGTTTATGATCTCTTTCTGAATATGGACAAAAAGGTCATGCCTCTTTGCTGCTCCTACTGATTTTATCTGTAGCCTTTGATACAGTGGACCATGCTATCTTATTGAGACATTTGGAGGCAGGCATAGGTATCAGGGTTATGCACTGGAATGGTTTAAATCATTCCCTACACACCAGGCTCAAAGGCTTGCTGTTGGAGACCAATAATCATCAATGTGGGATTTGTCTTTTTGGGTTCCACAGGGTGCCATCTTATCCCCTATGTTATTCAACTTTTACGTAAAAGGCCAGGGCCTTTTCGGTGGCAGCTCCATTCTGATGGAATGAGCTCCCAGGGGAGATCAGGGCCCTGCAGGACCTCTTACAGTTCTGCAGGGCCTCTAAAACAGAGCTCTTTCGCCAGGCCTTTGGAGCCACGCCACCACCACTACCACCACTGTAGTTTGACCAGTGAGGGCATTACTACTGACAACTGACATCTAGGGTGGTAGCCCTGGCCCATAGGTCCCTGTGACTTCTGCCGGCCTAGTCCCCCCTTTTTCCCTCACAACTGAAGCGGACCAAAGAGATTGTGTGAATATTGAGCTGCTAGCACTTTAATATTGTTGTTTTAACATTGTTTTAAATGTAATGTATGTTTTTATGTATTGAAAGTTTTATCTTGTGAGCTGCCCAGAGCCAGCCTAGGCTGGAGTGGGCAGTGTAAAAATCAATATAATAATAATAAACAATAATAAAACCCTAAGCAGAAACCATTAGTAGTTTTGGAATTGGATGTCATCAGTAGGAGTGCAAAATAAACTTGGTTTTCCCCTGAGGTCTTGAAGGGCATAGTGGTTCCCATTTTTTATGGAGTTCAGCTAACCTTTGCTGACTCAGTGAACTACCTAGGGGTTATACTAGATCCAGCATTATTTTTGGAAAAGCAAGTTCATGCAGTTAAAAACCCCACTTTCTTCCAACTCTGGTTAGCCTGGAAGATCCCGTGGGTCCAGCTTCATAGTTCTATCCCTGCTGGTCTCCAAGGAGAAACTGGCAGACCCTTGAACACCAACAGTGCTCCAAAGGCCACCAGTGCTGGTAAAGCCCAGAACCAGGCCCAGAAGATGACCAAGGGAATTCCCTGGTGAGGGATAAAACCCCCACCCAGTACCGTAGCCAGAATTTTTTTGTTGGAGGGATAATTTTTTTGTTAGCTGGGCAGTTTAGCACAGTGGTTTTAAAAGAAACATTGGAACCCCGTGGGAGGGAGGGAGGGAGGGGGGGAGGCAGTGGTACCATTGCTTTGAGCTGCAGCCAGCCCTTGAAGCATTTAGGAATTTTCTACAAGAAATTTTTTAGGGTTTTTTTTTTTTTAGTTTAGGTCCTACCACACTCTGATGCTCTCCCTTACCTTTCCTGCCTTCTTGGCTCATCCTTATCACTTGACCAGCCCTGTGTTCCTGGTGTTTCCCTCAGATGGTGGAGGAGAAAGGGGCAAGAAGCTGTAGCCTGCCACCAATGCTTCCAGAGAGAGCATGAGACATGTCCCTCAAGCAGTCACCTTATACGCCTCTGCTGCTAGCAGCTGCAGCAACAGTCCTGCTGTTGTCTTCAAGGTGCATGGCAAGCGTGCTCTCTCTCTCTCTCTCTCTCTGACGGCCTTGGAGGTGGGCTCTAGTTCCTTGCCTCTTTCTCCTCCACCGCCTGAAGGAAACAATGAGGCCATGGGGCTGGCCAGGCGACAAGGACGAGATGGGAAGGCAGCGAAGGCAGCAAAGGTAAGGGAGTGGGCAGAACCCCCCCCCCCCGGGTGGAAGAGAAAGAGGTGAGGAGCCTGAGCTTGTTGCCCAGGCTGCCAGAGAGAAAGAGCACCTGCCATGTCTCCTTACAGGGCCTGTGGGTGCTGAGTGGGAGGGTGGGGCCATAAAGAAGCACCCAGTGGGGCAGGGCACATTTGGGGTGGGGCATTGCTCATGTTCAGCTCCCCATGGCTTCAGGCCTGCCCCCACCCCATCTAAAATCTTGTAGGAATTCTCACTCCGATGGAATTTCCCTGGGACTTCCTGGATGGGTGGGGCTTCAGTAACTCCTTTAAAATGAGAGTCAGTTAAAAGCCAAGGAGGATGTCCCAGGGCTCTCTCTGCTAGGTGATGGAGAGGCCCAGCATGGGAGATAAAGGACATGGGGCAAATTTAACCTCCTTCTCTCCCAGTACTGAGACCACAACAACCTCCTACAAGGGTCCTCAGAGGGTGCCCAAGTTTAGGGGTCCAACCCAGGAGCCCCAGCTTCTGACCCTAGTATGATACACTCTGCATAGGTCTGCCCTTGAAGTCAGCTCAGATACTCCAGTTGATACAAAATGCTGCAGCTTGGCTACTATCAGGAGGTTGGTGGAGTGTGCATATTATTACACCCTTTCTGCAGACACTCAGTTTCCTTTCCATCAGTTACTAAGCTCAATTCTAGGTACTGGTTATCACATACAAATCCCTTCATGGCCTGCAACCCTCATATCTGCAGAACCACCTCTGTTCCTATTTTCTGCCATGACAGCTTTGCTTATCTGAGGAGGGCCTTCTGCAGGAATCAACAGCTGCCCATACATGTGGCTGCTCTGTTGTGGCCCCCTCCTTGTGGAATGGCCTGCCTGAGAAGGTTAGGGAGGCTCTCACACTTCTAGCATTCCACAAACTGTGTAAAACAGAAATGTTCAGGAGTGCATTTTATATAAAGGTAACGGGTACATTACAATGCAACGGTTCAAAAATACATTAACAAAGGGGACAAAACGGTAGGCTATATTACTGTGTATAGCATATGCTATCAGTTTGCCATATGTATTATCTAGTACTCACAACATTATTTTCACTTTTTGTCATTGTTAACACAGCATGTCTAATACTTACGTTTTGTTTAGATTTTTTGTAATCCTAGTTTTGTTACTTTGCTTATGACCTGTCTTATTGTGTTGATTTCACTGACTTGCATTGGGTAATCTGCCTTGAGTCTCAATGACAAAGGCAGGCTATAAAAATGTAAATAAACAAAGCAGCATGCTCTAGGTATTTGGAGACTACGCAGAGAAGGAAAAACTGGGTGGTAGCTGGGTAGCAGGAATGAGTCAACACACAACTTTTTGAGAATGGAAGAGACAGTGGCATGTCAGGGCACAAGTGTGCATGATCAAGGTTGCTTAACCCAGAATAGCAGGGGTCCTTTGGGTCCGGAGCGAGGTGGAGTGCTGCTCCGTCAGCTCAGGAGTGGGCATTAGGGCAGCCACGGGCCGAAACAGATTCTCTGATCTAATTCGGCCCGCTGCCGAATTGCCGCCAAAATTGGGCGGCAGCTTTAAAAGCGACTGTAGGGGAGGGGGTTTGAGAGAGAGGCTCCAAACTTGCAGGGTAGCTTCTGGGGCCTCTCCCCCAAATACCCACCAAGTTTCAAGAAGATTGGACCAGGGGGTCCAATTCTACGGGCCCACAAACAGGTTGCCCCCATTCCCTCCATTGTTCTCTATGGTGGGGAAAAAGTAACGTTTTCCCCCACCATAGAGAACAATGGAGGGGATGGGGCAACCTGTTTGAGGCCCCGTAGAATTGGACCCCATGGTCCTATCTTCTTGAAACTTGGTGGGTATTTCGGGGAGAGGTCCCAGAAGGTACCCTGCAAGTTTGGGTCCTCTCCCTCAAACCCCCTCTCCTCCAGCCCCTCATATACCCTATGAGTTTTTGCCATTGACTTCAGTGGCCCATAGGGTTTAATAGGGCTGAAACTGTCATTCAGCCGGTTATGCTAATTAGTTATGCTAATAGGTATGCTAATGAGCTCCTGCACCTCTTTTTCTACGAAATGACCCCTGCAGAATAGTATCCTTTAATTACTGCTGTAATTTAAAAAAGGATAGTAGAACAGTAGTAGAAGCGTGTCACTTTAGAAGAGTCAAAGGTAAGTCACATAACCAAACTGAAAAGTTGTCACAGAAGTACACAGGTTACTTTGGAAGGGGTCCAAAAATATTTTCCTGGGCTAACAGAATTATAGGAAGTCAGGCAAGAAAAGCAACAATAAAGTCCTTAATGCAACTACCTTGAACTAATCCTGGATCCAATCAACAAACCCACTTTTGGTGGGTAGTTTGGTGAAGTGGGTAAGAGTGGTAGGCACTAATCTGGAGAACTGAGTTTGATTCCCCATGCAGCCAGCTGGGTGACCTTAGCTCATTCACAGTTCTCTCAGAGCTGTTCCCTCAAGAACAGCTCTCTCAGCCCTACCTACCTCACAGGAGTGTCTGCTGTAGAGAGAGGAGGGGAAGGAGACTGTAAGCTGCTCTGAGACTTTGACTGAAGGGAGGGGTATAAACCCAACTCTTCTTCATCTTATTTTCTTACTCACAGCAACTCTAGGAAATTCACACAGGATTGTTGGGAAAGTAGGTTTTATAAGTTTCCCATTGCTTCTGCCTCCTTGCTTATGTTCCCTCAATAATGGGGAAGGACCCATCCTGAGTCCTGAATTTACCCTGGGAACTCTGGACAGGAAGACAAGGTCTAGTTCCCTCTCCACAGAGAGAAATGGTCTGTTAAGCACAATTTCTCTCTGTGAAATAAGTCTGTATTTAGCCCTATTAAAGGGCTAAATACAAAAGAAGTTGCCCTGAGAGCAGAGGAAATCCACAGAGGCCAGAAACCCTGACAAAACAAGCTCATGGTTCATGGCAAATGTTGAGTAAATTAATACAGAGTTCAGTATTATGTGATTACAAAATTGCTGGAAGTGGATTGAGTGGCATGTTAGTAAACAGGGATTGAGTTACAAATTAAGCATGTGCTGAGGCAATCACATAGCTGCATTGCCATACGAACAGTGTGGATCCATTCCATTCCCTGTCTTCAGAACAATAAGACAGCCACATGAATTGGCCTATATCTAAAAGAAGAATGAGGTTCTAACATTGTTTACAATGCCTCAGAACCACTGATTTTGTCTCAGCTCATTGCATGTAGCAGTACACTGCTAATAAATCCATTTCATAAGGCATTATATGTTAAATGTGTATATCAAAATTTTTCAGATTCTCAACCTGCAGAGACAGCTTCTGTTTATACTGGCTGCTACACAAGTGAAACGTTTCCCTAACATGTAAGTAGCATACATGCCACGAGTCATTATTTCATTATCACGAAACCAGCAGAATAATGGTGAATTTGAATGTAAGACAGTCCAACTCCAGTCCTTCTCTGAAGCTCTGCTCAAATCAGTGCCTCACAGGATTACTTAGTAAGTTTTGAAACACTTCACCGGAAAGATATTTTACACAATAATACACATGCAACCTATGTGTAGATGATTACATGAATATGCAATCAGAAACTGAGGAACTCCAACCAGTTGCAACACATATAGGCACGCTACAGATTGAAATACACATGCTTGCTATTCTCACGTGGCATATATACATGGCTTGTATATATGGACTTCCTGGAGGAACTGCCTAACATCTGAAGCAGCCTTCTGCTTCAATGGAAATTTTTGACAATATAAAAAGTAGAAGTAAAACAATTGGTGGTGTTTGAAATGCATACGGAAATAAAGCCATACTGATGAAGGTCCCCGGGTAATTTTCGAGCTACATGAATTTATTAAACTATTTGAAAATACAATCGTAAAAATCAAAAGATTGTAGCCACTCTTTCAAAATGAAAGAAGGCAGGGAGGCATTTTGCTTCGATGAGAACAAGTCACTAAAGATCAGTTGCACCGGGTGATTCATACGCTTTGATCCTTGCAATCCCTAAAGGAAAAGTCTGCGAAAATTTTGCAACCTATAACCTACTTCATCCGCGATTAGGAAACCGAAGCCGAGAGATCATCGCGCACTGATGCCCGAGGAAGAAAGGGAGCTGCCCTGTCCCTGTTAGCCCTGCTCCTGAGGTTGTGATTCTTAAACCGTTTATCGAAAACAGCCCTGCTCTGCTCAGCAGAGTAACTTCTAAGGGGTTTGATAATCTTAGGATCGGTCAAAACTCGGAAATTTCTCCAGGCCAGAAAACCACACAAGCAAACCGGGGGGCGTATGCGTTCCCAGCTCGTATGGGAGGAGGCTTTTTTTCTTTTCTGGTTGGATTAAAAACTGCAGGTTGATTGGGCGCACAGACTTGTGAAGGCGGGCATTGAAACGCAACCTGGCGTTCTGATTGGAAGGAAGTCGGCAACTGGAGGCTATAAGAAGTTGCTGGAGGGGGCGGGCCGGGCATCGTAAGCGGTCGAACGGTTTTGTGTGCGAGGGAGCTGCGGCTGCTGACGACGGGAGAAACATGGCGACGATGAAGGCTGTGTGTGTCTTGGCCGGAGAGACCGCAGTCAAGGGCGTCGTTTACTTTGAGCAGAAGGCAAGGCCCGTCCCCCTCCGCAGCGCTTGTATGAGAGGAGCGCAACGCGGTCTCTTGGCTTCGGGCTGCTAGCGCCGAGGGGCCTCCGAGGGGGCTGTTCCCGCTGCGCGCGCGCGCTGAGACTGCAGCCTGCCGGAGGCGGCCCTCCGTCCCGGTTCGAGGTTTCCTGGGAACGGGGGGAGGAATCTGAAGGGTGGGGAAGGCGGGCGCGCGCCTTTTTTTTTTTTTTTTTTTAGCGGCAGGCTAAAGTATCCGTCGGCAGGTCAGCCATGCGACCTCTACAGTGACAGTTCTGGCTTCGCGGTTGCAACCCGGTCTGCTGAAAGATGCGTAGCCTTGCCGTTCTGGACTCTGGCTAGGGTGTGGGTGGGTGCAAGTTGGATAGGGCCCGATGTAAACGTGATGCTGGCTAGGCAAAGAGCCTCCACCTGGGGCTCGCCGTGCAAAGAGCGCTGCAAGCGGCTGCGCATGTTTGCACTGCCGAGGTCTGTGACACCGGCGTGCTAAGTATCGCTGGCTTTGCATGGATCGCCGCACAATTTAAACAAGATGCTGAGCCCTTGCAAAGTCAAGTGGGAAGGCTTTTGACTAGTTATACTTTAAACCGGGCTTTTGAACCAGTTGACCTGAGTTGAGGAGTTTTCCGGGGCAACCAAAACAGAAACTGGGTGGACAGTGATTAAAGCCTAACGAGGGGGTCGTGTGTCTGGGGAATGGAAACTACCCCCCCCCCCCAAAAAAAATATCAGCAAAACCTGCTTTGTCTGACGTTTCAAATGCAAGGAACTGCTCTTACAGTTTCGCCCCTTTTGTTTAAATACAGTGTTTTTTGCAAAATGAAAATTCCCCAACAGTAATTTGATGTAGTATACTTAGGTTTTTGACCGTTCTGGTTTACTTTCCCCTGGAGTGTGTCTTCAACCTAGTCGCAAGCTTATCTTGGTATTGTTTCATAGTAGATAAAAGGGGGAGTGTGCTGTTAACCTGCGCGAAGCTTCCCCGCCCCGAAGAGCGGGAATTGCTGAGTCATAGGTGCTGGAGAGCAACCTAAGGCGGGAGAATAGGGAGCGAATGGTGCGTTTGAGACGTAATCCGTTGGGCAAACAGGTTTTAGGTGGTTGTGCGAGTAGCACTGCATGAAAATGTTCATGTTGGAAGGCGGATAGGAGATGCATGTAATGAGCATTAAATATAGTTGGCAATCATTTTTATTTCTAAATAGGGTTGCCAAGTCTGGGTTGGAAAATACCTGGAGACTTTGGGGGTGGAGCCAGGAGAGGGCGGAATTTGGGGAGGAGAGAAGCCTCAGCATGGTACAATGCCATAGAGTCCACCCTTCAAAACAGCCATTTTCTCCAGGGGAGCTGATCTCTGTCAGCTGGAGATCAGTTGTAAAAGCGGGGGATCCCCAGGCCCCACCTGGAGGCTGGCAACCCTATTTCTAAACAGTCCATACCCGTCAGGTTTATTGTTTTTGTTCTGTATCTGCAGGCCTGCAAATATCCAATTACTAACTTGGGAAGTTCTGTTTTTGATCATTCCTTATTGGGTTGTGGTTTGCTTGTTTGTTTTGGCAGTAACTGCTTTTAGTCTTGGATCAAGACAAAGCCCAAGGGCTTGTGAATACTGCAGAACTGGTCTAAGTGGCAGTATGTTTGAGTGGTTTTGAATTTTGATACACAAATTTCTTGTCAGAGCAGTTCTTGTAAAAGTCACTAAGTCATTAAAGTCACTGTCTGGGAACATTCTTAATTAAAATTGGCCACGTCCACACTGTCACTTTTGTCTCTCATTTCTCCCTATTATTTCAGGTTCCCCTCCCCCAATGTGTTTTGCTCCCTCTAGTACAGGGGTGGGCAAACTGTGGCTTGGGAGCCGCATGTGGCTCTTTCACATATATTATGTGGCTCCCGGCAGGGCGGCTGGGGAAGCTAAATATCATTAGCAGACAAATATCATTGGACAAATTAATATCATTATCAGTATATACAGGTTGCTTACCTGTAATTGGAGATCTTCGAGTGGTCATCTGTGCATTCACACCTCTGGGATTAAGTGCGCCTGCGCCGATCCCGATCGGTAATCTTCAAAGCCTAACGGATTTTCGTGCCAGCTCCCCGGTCACGTGCATGTCCCACTGCGCATGACCCGGGGAGGGGCACGAGGATCCCGCCAGTTCCTTCTGACCGCTGCTAACAGCCCCCAAGAAAGAGTGAGGGAGACCGAAAGCAGAGGGGAAGGAGGGCGGGTGGTGTGAATGCACAGATGACCACTCGAAGATCTCCAATTACAGGTAAGCAACCTGTATATCTTCTTCGTGGTCTCTGTGCATCACACCTCTGGAAGAATAGCGAGCAATAAACACACCACATACCTGGGGGTGGGTGCTGGAGGTCTCACATCTGAGCTGCTTGTAGAACTGCACGGCCCACCATGGTACGCTGATGGACGCGGACATCTAGGGCGTAGTGCTTCACAAACGTGTGAGGAGACGCCCACGTTGCAGCATTGCAGATGTCTCCCAGGGGGATGCCCTTGAGGAATGCCGTGGAAGCAGCCACGGCTCTCGTGGAGTGTGCCCGGAGGGATGCCGGCAATGGCCTCTTAGCCAGGAGGTAGGCAAGCTTTATCGTCTCTACTATCCACTTCGAGAGTCTCTGAGACGATAGTTTCTGTCCCTGTCTGGGCAAGGCATACGTGACGAAGAGAGCCGGAGACCTGCGAAACGGCCTTGTCCGATGCAAGTAAAAGAAAAGAGCTCTCTTGACGTCCAGAGAGTGCAAGCTGCGTTGTGATGGGTCCTGAGGATCAGGAAAAAACACAGGCAGCGTGATGTCCGCTCCCACATGGAAGTCCGAGACAATCTTGGGTAGGAAGGTGATATCCGGAGCCAGGGTAACTGCTCCATGATGAAAAGTGAGATACGGGGGGTCGCAACGAAGTGCTGAAAGCTCACTCACACGCCGAGTAGACGTGATAGCCACCAGAAACGCTACCTTCCACGAGAGAAGCTGGAGGCTGTAGGAGGCCATGGGCTCAAACGGTTTGCCCATTAACTTGGCCAGAACTAATGGTAGGTCCCATGCTGGGACCGGTGTCCGTACTGGTGGATAGAGGCGATGCATTCCCTTAAGGAATTGTTTCGTAGTCGGGTGAGAGAATACTGAGTATCCCCCAATCTCCGGATGGTTGACGGAGATAGCCGATAAGTAAACTCTTATAGAAGAGTGGCACAGTCCTCTATCCGAACAGGATAACAAAAAACCAAAAATATCATTAAGGGTGGCAGGTTTGCTCCTACACAGAAATGTTCCTTTGTGTGGGGAGCAGGAAGCCCTCCCAATTAAAGGGAATATTCACATGGCATCCTGCTCAGTCTGAGCACCACTGGTGAGCTTCCTCCTTTAAACAGATCTGGGCTTTAAAGATCAACATCAGTGGCTTGAATTGTGTCTGGAAACCGATTGGGAGACAGTGTAAGTAGGTATGCCAAGGACTGGAATAATAAGGTCCCTCTGAGCATAAGGAATTGTATGGTCTTTGAGGTGTCCTCATTTATACTACCCACTTTTCTGCAACTAAACATTCTACAAAACAAACATGGTAGTGACTTCTGTAGTAGGATAGAATAGGTTTTATTCATGGTCTATGACCAAAACATTAATCACAAACATTTGAACATTTTGGTTCAACCATATACAGTTTGATCAGTAAAGCCATGTTTACATATCATATAAAATATCTCTGTACTACTTATGTACCATAGCTTGTGAACTAGTACTGATTTTGTCCGGATCTGTATTCATGAAAATAGCCAAAGTGATGTTTGAGTCTAGGCTCTGTTATTCTATGACAACATGTACTGTAATACTGCAGTTCCATAATGTGTACCACACAGGTAAGCAGCTTTTTTGGGACCAAAGTCCAAAACATGCAGTGCTTACGTGGGAAGATGTTGGTGAGCTGGCAATCAAAATGGCAGGGAAGGGGTGGATGAGGGCTGTGCTGGGCCAGACGCTTGGAGCATCCCAGGTCCCAGAGGAACTGCCAGCATCTCAGATTTGCCTAGTACTCAGCAGCTGGCTGTGAAGGTTTGGGAGGTGGAGATGGGCATAAGCCATGCCTAGTTCCTTCTCCTGCCCTGCTGCTACCAGCAGTGCTGCTGGTACCTCATTTGCTTGAACATGCAGGTGCGGGAGGTTGCCTGGTCTGGAAACTGTGCTTGCTGCTGCTTGGGTTACCTCTTGATATGTGGCCATCTTCTGCAGTAGAATTGTGCCCCATGGCACTATTTTAACACTGCCGTACAATATTGTTTTAAACATATCCTTCTTGGGTAACTGAGAATATGAAACTCCAGGTGTCCCTGCTAACTTACTGTCTTAAGTAGTAAAGGTGGTAGGTATAAGCTTAAAGATGACAGGCTAACTTTGTAAGTTCTTTTGCTCAAGGCTGTTCAATGTGCATGTTGCTTTGCTGGAGTGTGTTAAATTAAAGAAACTTTGCTTGTCCTTGGCATATTGCCCAGGTTTCTCTGCTTGCTACAGCAGATTTGAGCAACACACACTACTGTAGGATGTAGCTTTGGGAATGAGATGTCCTTGCTAAAATCCTCGCTTAAATCATGAAACTCACTGTAAACTGTGGGAAATAGCATTTTCTCCCTGTCCTACTTTACAAGTTTGTTGAAATAAAGGATAATTTTATAACTGGTGTAATGAGCCACTCCAGTATAAGCAACATTTTATTCATTGCTGAATGGGTCTATTTAGGCAGTAGTCCTCATTTCAGTTCTGAGAAGCAGGTTCTGAAGACCGTAATCATTCTGCACTGTTCGTGTATGATGTAAACTGCCATCAGCAATGCTACCTCCAAGCTGTGGAGTCCTGTGAGCAAAAATTCTGCTTTGTGAGCCACTGGCATTAAAGTTGTGAGCGAGCAATTTGGCTGCTGCATAAATTAGTTTGCTCTGGAGCCATCCTTGAGCTAAGACAAAAATGTGTGAGCTGGAGGTTAAAAAACTGTGAACTAGCTCACACTAACTCAGCTTAGAGGGAACATTGGCCATCAGGTTGCAGCTGACTTATGGCCGACCCCAAAGGGTTTTCAAGACAAGAAGTTCAGAGATGGTTTGCCATTGCTGGCCTTCGGATAGACCCTGTACTTCGTAGGTGGTCACCCATCTAAGTACTAAACAGGGCAAACTGCTCAGCTTCCAAGGTCTGACAAGATTGGGCTAGCCAGGGCCATTCAGGTCAGGGTTCTGCACTGTTGGTCTCCACCAAATAGTATTCAGAAAGTTACTACCTGCAACTCTAGAGGTTCTGCTTAGGTATCATAGCTAAGATCCATTGGTAGAACTGCTTTCCATGAATGTTTTTTAAATTTCCCTTTAAAGCCATCTGAACCAGTGGTCGCTGCCCCATTTTGTATCAACATCTTTTCTAAGTTAAGAGTGCATGTTGCGTGTAAAGTGTTTTTTCTGTGTCCATCAATTTCATAGTGTGAACTGAGTTGTAATATAAGAAATGGCTTGCTTGCACTCAGTACTGCATATAATACAACCTCCAAAGGTGCAAACTACCTTTCCATGCTAGAAGGATGCTCCAGTTCCTTGATGAGTTTGGTTGACTTCTGTTTTCTAGAATACAGAGGCATGATACTGTTTTGTTTCCTGATAATTCTAGTAGGGATTTAGCTTTCTTCTTGCTGCACATTTTCATTGTCAGTCACCCACCTTTATTGGCATATACAGATGCTACATTTTCATTGAACTGTTCACTATAACCAACATTCCTTTCCCAGCTAGTCAGTGCTGATTCCGTCAACATAGGCATGAAATTAGCATTTTGATTCTGTACATTAGTTTACTGTTGGTTACATTAAGCCTCATGTGCCTTTTGTTGCCTATTTGTTCTATTTATGAAGATTCTTTTGGAGCTCTTTGCTTCTAGTTTTAATATCCTAAATAAGGTCATCATCCAGAAACCCTTAGGTTTGAGCTGTGTGGAGGAAGCTATGAGAAGTGTACACTGGGAAGTCTTGGGCATTGTGCTGCAACCCATTTTAAACATTAGATACCACAAAAATAACCAGCAGAAGAGCATGCCACAAGACAAGTTGGTGTAATGTCTTAAGAGTCTCCAACTGCCATTTTCCCTCGTCAGTGGTGACTTAACTGCTACAGACTCACAGGCTTGTGTTAAACAATTGCACCTCTGTACAGAATGCTACTAGAACCCAGTTGCTGGAGAGCAAGGAAAGATTTTCCAGCTAATGTTCAGAAGCCTGTTAAATTACTAAAGATCGGCACTTTTGGCTTTTCTGATCAGAATGTTAGGTCTCTTTTGGCTTAACTAAATGTTGAACAAATCAAACTACCTTGCACATATAGAATAATTCCACTTATATTGAAGATAGAAATGCTTTCTGACAAATATCTCACGTTTGCTTTCTCTGTTTCAGGGTGAAGGGCCAGTAGTTATTTCAGGACATATTAACTGTTTGACTCCAGGAAAGCATGGATTTCATGTCCATGAATTTGGAGACAACACAAATGGTAATATTAATTATGCTTTAATTATTGATAGCTACTATGATTGGGCTTTGATGGCATTGATATAAGAATAGAATTTGGGTTATTAAATTGCAGTAAATTGGTAGGGTTAATAATAAAATTGTCAAGAGCATTATAAAGTGGGCGGGAATTTGATCCTGTGTTTCTGTAGAACTGAGATGGAGGCCTTGAAGGTGATTGTATATTATCGTCAGTTCTCAATACAGTTCATCCCCCTAGCATATGTCTCCAAGCACAGGAACTCTTGTCAAATTTTAGTAAAGAAAGAAGAATTGGCATTCATGGCAGAATTTTCACAAGTTTTAAAAATAGTAAAATGAGAATAGATGACTATTCATATGTTAGCTGACTAGATCTACTAGTGTAAATGACTAAATTACCACAAAGGGTGTTCATGGAAAGAGTTTCCATTACTGATTTGTCTAACGTTTGTAATGTGGAGAGTTGCTGATATTTTGGTATCTTTTGACAGGATGTACCACTGCAGGTGCTCACTTCAATCCTGAGAACAAAACACATGGTGGGCCACAGGATGCAGTGAGGTGAGTATGGAACAATTTCTTACCTCCTGTGACTTTAAAGTCACTCTTTCATAAGGTCACACTAGCATACCCATAATTTCCACTCATTTGCCCCTATGACCACACTGCTTCCCATCCACACCTTTTTTTCTTTGAAGGCTATGTGTGAGATTTTTTTGCAAGCTAGCTTCTCACTGATGTGCTTCATCCACAATCCATTATTCAGACTGTCTTGTGAATTTTTCTTCCCTTCCCACTGTTTTTCTTGGGATGTTTCATACCTTTTTTGCATCCCTAGACTTTGGATTTCTCCCTGTTCTGGCCATAGCATATTTTCTGCTGTCTTTATGGCCCAAGAGTTTTTTTAGCCAAATTGACTTGTCAGTTCGGTTACAGAACTGAACTGTTGGCGAACAACAGTAGTGTTTGACCCTTTCAACATACAAACCGTTGATAATCATTCAGTGCTTTGCAGCAGCCCAGCTGTAGCAGATGACGAGTCTTGTGCCCATCAGCTGATTTTTAGCTGCCTATATTGATTAGAACACTATGGATAGTAAATGTGCCAAGTAGCTCCTTTGGCTACTTAAAAGGAAACATGTAAATGAAGGCAATCCATACACCATCTCTTGAAAAATACTGAAATAGGGTATTGGTTTAGTCATATGTGATTCAGACCAAGAGAGCTTTGTCCTGCATGTAGTTTATTCAGGATTACATAAAATACAAGTACTAGAACAAGCAGAATAACAACTATACAGTGAGGCATCAATACTTGAGAGCATTTCCATTACACTGAAAGCATCAGTTCTCTAATGGGAACTCTAAATTGCAAACAGAACCCCATCTGAACTCTTTAGAACATCCTAGAATTCTGTACACCAAAACTCTAAATACCTCTCCCTGTGTTGCTGTTACAGCTGATGCTGTTGGAATTGTGTCTGTGGAGAATTCCAGTATTTGGACAGCAGTAAAGGCTCAGCATGGCAGTTGCTAGAACAGGATACTAAAGCCACCTGCCAGTGTTTAAGATTAATGCTAGTTTTTGGTCCTTACTTGATTTTGACCTTTCTTGTCAGCTCAGGACTCATTTTCATGGATTTTAGGCATAGCTAGGTTACATGGCTGAAAAAGGCGTTCTTACCAAGATGGAGAAAGTATTAAGCAGATATCGCGTATAGAAGTGATTGAACAGCTAGATATTGTGCTAACTTGTAAATTTAGTATGGTAGAGTTGTAGTATCTTAACGCTTGACTACAGTTCACTGAAGCCATCAGCTTTCCATCTTTAAAAATGGGTGTGGCAAGTAGCACCCAGCAAAACCTCATTTAGCAACTGCTAGCTAAATAGACTGAAATAATTGTATTCTAGGCATGTTGGGGATCTCGGAAACGTGACTGCAGATGCCTCAGGTGTGGCAAAATTGGAAATGCGGGATGAAATAATTTCTCTCTCAGGACCACATTCAATTATTGGGCGTTGCATGGTGGTAAGTATTACGGTGACACATGCTTCCCTACAGGTTCTGTGTGGGAAGGGCATCAAATTGATCTTGGTTAGGAGATTGATGAAAATCTTTGCTGCATATCTCAAGTACTAAGTCTATGGAATGGGCTTTTGTAAGGCTTAAACAGAGAACTGCTGCTTCTCATTTCCTTTATTTACTTCATTTGTACCCTCCCTTTCTCCCCAGAGGGGACCAAAAGTAACTTATATTATTCTTTTCTCCATTTTATCCTTACGACAACCCTGTCAGGTAAGTTAGGCTGACGTGTCACTGGTCCAAAGTCACCCAGCCTAGCCTCCATGGCAAGTGGGTTTCAAACCTGGGTTTCCCAAATCATAGTCTGACAATAACCACTACGCTGGCTGATACATACTTGCTTGCATAACTTGCCAGAAGTTGTGCATAAGATCCTATGTAAATGGAAATAACGCTGTTGAAGCCCAGATTTTCTAAACATAGCAGAATCTTCTTGCTGTAAGCTTCATGTGAAGTATAGAACCATGTAGTTCCGAGGGTGTTATTAATACTTTGCTCCAGTAGCTGACATTGTTGTACTTAAATCCTTATGTATAAAGAAACTGGGGATACTGTTTTTGAAAAGTCTTGTGGTCTGAAAGTACACTATAGCTTAGGCTTTATGGGAAGCATTGGTTCTTTCAGCCACAATGCAAATTCTAAATTTTTCTGTTAGCCTGAAACCAGGACCGGGGTGTGTGTGTATTGGATTGGGTCTTCTGTTACCTGAGTGCACTGAGATTCCTTGTGACAGATTACAGCCAAAAATGTTAATACTGTAATCATCAAATGATCTTTTCCTAATACATGTAGACAAAAGTTGTGAGCAGTAGTAGTTATTGCCTTGGCACAAATGTTTTGGGACTGAACTCTGAATACTTTGCCTTGAGTGTAGGGTTAAAGATTCTCCAACTATTTTGGTTTATTTTCAGTTCATTGTTGAACTAAGAAATCATTTCTGTTGGTTCAGGTGTTTGCTGTTGTAAAGCGTGGGATAATTCTGATTTATCTGCCACTTCTAGGTTCATGAGAAAGAAGATGACTTGGGTAGAGGAGGAAATGAAGAAAGTTTGAAGACTGGAAATGCTGGTGCTCGTCTAGCTTGTGGTGTGATTGGGCTTACTAAGGCTTAGAGCTTCAAGACTAAAAAGCACTTCATACGGAATGTAAATGTACCTGTGTTAATTCTGTAGTTAATTAGGGTTAAAAGCCCTGTTTAATTTCATGATTCTGTTTATGGAATTTAAGCTGACAAGTTTGTTTTATATATCTTTTAATTAATTAAAGTAGCACTGAAACATTCTAAGAGCTGTTGCTAGTATGCAGAGATTCATTACTTCTCAGACAGTCTTCTGGGACAACCATTTCACTTTCATTGGAGAAAGTGTTAGAAGTTAGAGCATATCAGTCTTATGGAAGGATTTTTCATTGCTGTACCTGATCACAATGTGCAGTTACATTTCCACTATATCAAGTACTGTGTGAAAAGCTGAAATAGCCTTACTTTGAAACCTGTTATTCAGTTCATTCTTTGTGACCAAACTTAATACATTGTAGGAGTTCAAGTGAAGTCTTGAGTTTGTTTTAGCCCTGATTTAACACGTGGTAATCTGTGGTTTACCTAAAGCTGGGTTCTAAATCAGTATTTCCTTCTCCCTTCCTAGAAGATACAACATAGTTTACAATTCTGCTAATAATGACACGTAGTGGTTTATTTAAGTTCATCTAAGCAGCTGTAGGCTTGTTTACTTTTCCAAGCCTGTTCTTCAGCAGAAAAAATACTGAAACACATTTAAAGCTATCTGAATAGCTTTGACATGGATAGTAGCCTTCACAAAGCTTAAGTGGCTTTATATCTGTCAGGAACTTTTCAGGATTATGCTTCACTGTTCCTAAACACTTAGCAAACGTTCATGCTTTTACACTTGTTTGTGTTGACTAACACCGTGAGTTGACCCTGATGGGTAGTACACAAGAAAATTATTTTAAGAGTAGCAAATTTGTCTAAAATCGTTTCAAAACACTTAAGTGCAGAGCCCTGAAACCATTTACTTAAGAGTCCCATTGATCATTAGTCTGTTGTGAAAACGAGTGTGTCACCTTTGCCCCAGAAGGCCAGACCAGAACCAGCAGGTTGAAATTAAAAGAATTTTTGGCTAAACATTAGGAAGCACTTGCTGACAGTTGGAGTGGTTCCTCAGTGGAACAGGCTTCCTCAGGAGGTGGTGGGCTCTCCTCCTTTGGAGGTTTTCAGACAGAGGCTAGATGGCCATCTGACAGCAAGGCTGATTCTGTGGATTTAGGCAGATCATGAGAGGGAAGGCAGGAAGGGTTGCCTCAGTGCTTAGTTCTTGTGCCTCTTCCTTACATGCCCAGGGAAATGCTGATCACCACTCTGGGGTCAGGAAGCAATTTTTTTTCCCAAGTGTTTGGCCAGGGATCCTGGAGGGTTTTTTTTGCCATCTTCTGGGCATCAAACAGGGATCACTGGGTGCGTGTCGGGGGGGGGTGTATTTGTGAATGTCCTGCATTGTGCAGGGGTTGGACTAGATGACCCTGGAGGTCCCTTCCAACTGATTCTTTACATCCAACCTCCTACAAAAATTTTGGCAACTTAATGGCACTCAGGCAGACTTGAGGACTTTTGTGTCTAGGAAAGAAATCCTTTCCTGAAACCATTCATTGGCAGTCTTGCATTTGAACAATGCAGCTGGTACTCATTTATGATCAAGACAGTTTGGCAATAGCACTGCCAGTATTTTATGCCTTAAGAGTTTTTCTTCAAAGCATAATTACCGAAGTCCATGAATGGCTTCATTTCACACAGGGCTTTGAAATAACAGACTAAGTAGGACTTCCACAATCTTTTCAAGACAGCTGTATGCATATTTGTATTCGAATGTAGGTAGTGGTGTTAAATTAGTTTTTGAGTTAACAGAAATAGTATGAAACAAAAGTTCAACACAGGGAAATTGATTTCACAAGTATATGAAGTTTTTTTATTCTACTATTGCAAGAAAAATGTTTCTTAAATCCCCACCTTTGAACAATGGAAACAAATCCATGTTTGCCTAAATGGGAGCTGCACCTGAACTTGCCATGTCTCACCAGAACAAACATACAGAAAATCAAAACTGGAGAAGCTGTTTTTCATAGCAGAAGAGCTTCAGTTGTTTGTTGCAACTAATGGAGTCAGGGTCTCACCTTGGTGCATGGGGTTAATTATGGAAACAGGAAGTGTACAGTTCTTCATGCTTGCTGCCATTTGTTAGTACTGATTGCATTTTTAAAACTGCTGTATAGGATATAATATATTCAGTACTTATTTCTTTAGTTAAAAGTAATTGGACAGGTGGTATGACTAGGTTATGAAGTAGTCAGGCAAAACAATCTGCTTTCAAATATTCTACCCATGACTTATGTTAGATGACTTATGTTAGAATACAGTGGTAATCTGAGGTGCCCTTTTCACCTTGTTTCCACTGAATACACTGATGGATTCAATTACAAAAATATGCTGATGTACTTGTCTGAGATCTCACTTTATCAGGACGTTCATTTTTAGGGCAACATTTTACCATAGCATCAATTGGAGGGGGGAGGGGGGGGGGGGAGAAAGCGAAAATAAAAGTTGATTCCACTGCAAACACTAAAATTTGTCTTAAAACAACATTTAAAGCTACTATTTTTTCATCTAATAATAGTCATGTAGATAATTAAAATGCAGAAATCTAAGAATCAATGTAACTACTACAAATATTTAGCTTCTGTGAACTGTTATACAAACATGTTTAACAAATTTAAACAAAGTCTAATTTAGACTCCAATACAGCATTAACAGTTCAAACTTTAAGATGTTGAACAAATCCTTTACCACTTCAGTGCAGTGTAGGAAGAATAGCACACATTAAAGTTTGTTACGAAAATAGAGTTTATTAAAAACACATCCCTATTTGTCTTGAGGATCTTTCACCGTTACCTTCACTTTAAATTAAAAAAAAAAAATAGAAAGCACTTCTAATTCTGACTTGTAAACTTTTTCAAGTCAAAACTTTAAAAAAGTTACAGCAAAAATGGGTAATGGTTTATTCATTTTTTGTGTTATTTTGTAACTTTTAAATAGAAGGAAAGCAATTAAATTGCTTACATAGCCCCATAAACTATGGAGTTGTGATATAGCAGAAGCAATATACAGCATATTGTACAACTCTAAAGCTCTACACTCCAATGTCACTTTTTTGACAAAAATTCCAGTCCCTAGCGAGGTGTCTCTACAACTGAGCCGGTAGACTTTTCAGGTTGTTCAAGAGATGAGGTAGCCCCAGATGTTAACTCTTCAGCAGGCTTTGCACCTGTGGGTTCAGATTCCCCTTTAAGTTCTGAAATAGTGTCTGTGTTTTCCACTTTGCCACTCTGGGATTCATGGTTTTTGATGCCATCTACCCTGTCTGTCAACTCAGGTTTCTCTTTTCCTCGATTTTCGTCCTTTTCTCTGCGAGACTCCCTATCCCTAGAATCTCTCTCTCTCTGTCCACTGAAGCGCCTATTCCTTTCCTCCAAGTCTCTGTGTCTGTCACGTTCAGGGCTTCTTCTTCCTCCCCATTCTCTCCTTTCACGATTACCAAGTCGCTCGTGTTCTCTGTCGTCATTGCGGTTACCATAACGCTCACGCTCATTTTCTATTCGATTTCCAAAAGACCTCCTTCCAAATCTTTCCTGGTCTCTGTTTGGATTGAAGGGCTGCCTATCATTCCTAAATTGCCTTCCATCTCTATTATCATCTGGTCCACCAGGCCTCACAAAGTGACCAGGTGGTGGGAAAGGGCCCTTCATCCCATGAGGTGGAGGCATCCCAAAGCCTCCTGGGCCTGGAGGTGGACCTCTGTGCATCATATGGGGAGGCATATGCCGCGGTGGCATCATTGGAAATCTTTGCAAATGGGGTGGCGGCATTCCTGGAGGTCGATGGAGTGGTATCATACCAGGTCGTGCACCAAGAAGGCCAGTAGAAGGCGTCTGAAGCCCAATCACTGGACTAGGTGTAACTCCTTGAGTACCTAGACATTAAAAGAAATAAAATTAGATTAAAACAGTGCAAAACACAATCAGAAACTTGGTGGTCTCAAGAAAATAATCAGGTTTGCTTGAATATGTGATCTTCCTAAACGTACAATGGTTTTCTGAACACTCAAGACAAATGACATTCCTAACTGCATTAAAACTATTCTGTATGTTATATTACCACAGTTCCATAGGATGACTATTTTAACTTTCTCAGCCCAGTTACCTTTGCACAGCTGCCACCAACAATGTTTCACATTCAGTATCGGCTCTCATTTAGGTTCAGTTAAGTGGATATAGTTTAAACTATTTAAAGACACTGAATACAATCTACACTTGCACAGTTTTAAGCCCTACTGATACTGACATGCTCAACTTTCCTCCCAAAATCAGTGGGATTTGTAGGGCTCAACACTGGCTGGATTGTGTACAGTACAATTGGAAGGCAACCCAAGAAGAGTGGTGTTAGTTTAACCCAAGTATAAATGTTTTAGTCCAAAGTAATCTTTCTAAGATTTTGTCTAAAAAGTAATTGTTATGCTATAGCTTTACTTATAACAAAGACACCTGAATTTATTCAGCCAAAGCACTCAAATTCAACAGCTCTTAACATATACCTGAATGAAGACACACGGGTCCTCAGTGTGCACGGTGTCTTACAAACTAGGGCAAAACTCGAAACACACTGCATTCATCCTACCCTACATAAATCTCTGAAATATAGATTATGAAGCTTCATAATGAAAAACCAGTCTCAGCGTATTTGGGAGAAGAAAATTGTAAAAGGACAAATGTTCATAATAACAGCCAATACATTTAAAGTAATCTTGCTTTTCTGATGATGTGGTTTGCAAACACTTGATTATTTCTTAACCTATAATGATGACTAGTGATTCATACAAGGGTACGTCTTCAATTTTAACACACTTTGTGAAGAAATTTCCACCAGGATTGCCCCTACAATGCACTATCCATACATCTGATAGTAATTTCCGCAATTAAACACCTAGTATCAAGTATATCTGCTTGTGATTTATCTTGCAGTGTAAACAAATGCAAGAAGTGTTTCAGAATGGATTCGGGCCTCCTGAAAGTATAACAGAAAATGGGGAACTGCAACTCAAGAGGAAATCTGCAGACCCACCTTCCTGCTTGAGCTCTTTTGTGAACAGAGCAAGCACACAAGGCTGATTTCCACTTATCCTTCATCCTGTGCTAGTCATATTGCATTCCACTCTTACTGAAGGTACCTCAGAAACATCTTTTCAGGGGAGGACCGGAGGAGAAAAGTGGGGAAATCCCATTCCATGAACTCATTACATTCAAAGTTCATTATTCGGGGAAGGAATCTGTATCATGCCACCTCCAAAAGTACCCAATAAAGACAGATGTGTTTCCGCAATCAGAGTAACCATGACTCCTACTGCCATGACTGGGTGTTGTCATTGAACAGAGGCTGCAGAGTGTTTACAAACACACCTTTCACCAAGAGGAGACGTGGTATACATAGTTCAACAATATTCTGTACTGTATGAAGCAGCTCATCATATATGAAGTAATGAAACAAGATAAATATTAAGACTTGTAAAATGCCAATGGCATTAAATATCAACTCCAAGTGAAACCAATAAAGCTACTGTTCAACCTCCTAACTTTCTGGAGTGAAGACATCATATTTAGAATAAAGTTAGTTTTTGGGCATAGGATAAAAAAGTAAGAGGTGTGTTCCTTTCATTTTCACTCCCCTCATCTAAGAAAAGGGAAATTCAGCACATTAATGAAATTAGGAATACATTCACCCATGTTGCAAACAGGATTACAGACACATCTTTTGGAGGGCAAGGATGTTCTGCAGTTACCATATTATAAATGGCACTTCTGTTTCCTTTTTATTATATGTACAGTTCTGCATAGTAGATCAAACACTTAAATCACACAATACTTACATAATACAACCACCAACGAATAATTATGCAACAAGACCCATTCAAATAACATCTTAGCCTATAGCCTGTCAACTCGTATATTCATATGTAAAACAACTTAGTTCATAAGAACCTAAAAAGAGCCCCACTGGATCAAACCAGTGGTCCATCTAGTCCACATCCTATCTCACACAGTGGCCAAACCAGTTGCTCCACAGGGCCAAAAACAGGACATAGAGGCCAAGACTTTCCCCTGATGTTGCCTCCCAGCACTGGGATTCAGAGGTTGATTGCCTCTGAACATGGAGGTCCCTCTTAGTCACCATGGCTAATAGCCACTGACCTATCCTCCATGAATCTAATCCCATTTTAATGCTATTACTGTGACCATCACTACACCCTCTGGCTGTGTAAATTAGTATTTCCTTTTGTCCATCCTGAATCTTGTGCCCATTAGCTTCATTGGATGCCCTTGAGTTCTAGTATTTTGGGAGAGGGGAAAAAAGTTTTGTCAACTCTCTCCACTCTGTGCATAAATTTATCAACCACTATCATATTCCTGCCCTCCCCCCCCCCCCCCGGTCATCTTTTTTCTAAACTGAAAAGTCCCAGTCTTTCCTCATAGGAACAGGTGCTCCAATCCCTTAATCATCTTGGCTGCCATCTTCTTTACTTTTTCCGGCTCTGCAATGTCTTTTTCAGACAGTGACCAGAACTGTACACAGAATTCCAAATGAGGCCTCACCACAGATCTATTCAGGGGCATTATAGTATCGGCTGTTTTATTTTCAACCCTTTTCCTAATAATCCCTAACACAGAGTTTGCCTTTTACCACCCTAGCTCCCAGGTTTCATCGAAACTAAGAAATGAAATGTAATAACACCGGGTTGACAGTTTCATTGACCTATCTACTACAATCCCAAGATCCTTCCCCCTCTCAGTCTCAGCAAATTCAGACCTCATTAGTTTATATCTGAAGTTGGGATTTTTTGTCCCAGTGTGCATCACTTTACACTTACCAGTATTGAACTTCAATTGTCACATAGCTGCCCACTCACCTAATTTGTGGAAGTCCTCTTGGAGCTCTTCACAATCATCCTTGGTTTTCACCATCCTGAATAATTTTGTGTCATCTGCATACTTCACCAATACAGTACTGACGCCTAGTTCCAGATAATTTATGAACAAATTAAATAGTACCGGCCCCAATACCAATCCTTGTGGGACCCTACTGCTTACTTCTCTCCATTGTGAGAACTGTCCATTTACTCCTACTCTTTGTTTCCTGTCACTTAACCAGTTTTTAATCCTTAAGAGAACCCATCCTCTTATCCTATGACTGCTAAGTTTACTCAGAAGTCTTTGGTGAGGTTCTTTGTCAAAAGCTTTTTGAAGGTTCAAGTATATAATGTGTACTGGGTCACCGTTGTCTACAGGCTTGTTCACTTTCTCAAAAAACTCCAAAAGGTTGGTGAGGCAGGACTTCACTTTGCAGAAGCCATGCTGATTTCCCCTTAGCAGGCTTTGTTTCTCTATGTGCCTAATAATTCTATCTTTGATTATAGTTTCTACTAATTTGCTTGGGACAGAAGTTAGGCTGAGTGGCCTGTAATTTCCTAGTTAACCTCTGGATTCGTTTTTAAAAACTGGTGTAACATTTGCTGCTCTTCATTCTTCTGGTACAGCTGCTAAATTTAGTGATAGGTTGATTTAGATAATTTAAATTGATTAGGTCGGGTTCTTATATTTTGTAAATTTATTGGATTGTCTGGCAGTAGGGTGGGTTGGAGACTTTAGAGGGAGGGAGATAGTGTGTAGTAGTAAATTGGTCCCATAGCCTATTTCTTAAATTTTCCCCTGCTAGTATGAATTTAGTAATGAATTTTGTCTATTTAATCAAATTAATTGGAGCATCTCAGCCACCCTGAGCCTGCCTTGGTGGGGAGGGCAGGATGCAAATAAACAAACAAACCAACAAACAAATAAATGTTGTTTACTTAATTAAATTGGAGCATTTCAGTGATTTAATTGGATTGTTATTTAAGTTATTGAATTGTAGTAGAGTGGAGCAGATAGGTGGGTGGGTTGGGAGAAGGTATATTAAGATTAGAGGGTAGGCTGTAGGCTTTGGTGGGTTTGATGTATCATCAAGCTTGCCTCCAGATGTTAGTGAGGTTAATTTCTGACCCAATAAGATCTAATGGAGGAGGCCACATTGGGGCCAAGATCCCAGTGTTGATGGGGTGAGGGAAGTATGGCGGTGGGACTAGGCGACTAAAGGAAAGGAGTCGGAGATATGGTACTGCTCGGACCCCTTCCAACCTTTGTCCCATCTTGAGAGTTGCTGGCTGTGGGGATAGGAAAGATTACCCTTCACTGACATTAATGTAGTGCAATGCCAGGTCTATCAATAATAAAATCTCTGTTCTCCAGAATTATTTATTTATTTATTTAATTCAATTTCTAGGCCACTCTCCCCGCATAGCAGGCTCTACTAGAATTATCTAGTAGAGCAGGCAGCAGACCTGGTGTGTGTGACTGAGACTTGGGTGAGGGAGGGTGAAACAGTTGCCTTGCGTCAACTGCCCCCCCCCCCGGTTTTCGGTCCTTTACCAATGCCAGACTGATGGGAAGGGAGGGGGAGTGGCATTACTGATTTGGGAGGCTTTCTCTTTTAGGGCTCTTCCAGAGACAAAGATTGCTGCCATTGAATGTGTGGGTCTGGTGTTGGAGACCAAGGAGAGTTTGGCCATTTGGCTGGTGTACTGTTCACCTAATGCACCAGCAGATCCTCTGCTGGGTCTGTTGGAGACCATACTGGGCTGGGCATTGGAGTACCCTAGGCTGCTGGTTCTGGGGGACTTCAAAGTCCATGCAGACAATGCAACTTCCTCTCAGACCAGGGACCTAGTGTCATCCACGGCAGCACTGGGACTCTCCCAGTTTGTTTCGGCTCCCACACACCAAGCAGGCCACATGCTGGATCTTATCTTTGCCTCAGGGATTACGGTGGCCCAAGTTACTGCTGATGCAGTACCATAGTCAGACCACCTCACCCTGAAAACCCGGCTGGGTATGCCCAACTGTCCCTGTTTAGGCGGTGAGTGAATTTATGCTCACCTGCGGAGTCTAATGGACCCAGGTAGGCTCCAGAAAGCTCTGCGGGATCCGATTCCCCCTGGTGGCCTGTTTAAGGAGCTAATGAAAGACTGGCAGAACTGTCTTTCCACAGCCATCGACAAGGTCACTCCCCGGTGCCGTCTTTGCTCTCATACCAAATTGGCACCATGGTATTCCCCGGAACTAAGGCAGATGAAACAGGAGCTAAGACGGCTAGAGAGAAGATGGCAACAAGCCCACAACAAAGCCGCAAGAACATCCTTTAGGTCATTTATGACCGGCCATCTATGAGATGGCAGTGAAGACCACAAAGAAGAATTTCTATGCGACCTCCATTGCACCTGCAAGCTCGCACCTGGCCCAATTATTTAGAATAATTTGGTCTCTACTGCATTGCCACAGGGCATTCCAAATGCTAGAGAACTGACTATAGGCTGTGAGGCATTTACGAGTCATTTTGCAGATAAAGTCTTGTCACTCTGCTGCGATCTTCGAGCCACACTTGAGACAATAAAGGAACTGGAAGCCCCTTGGCTGTCTTCAGGTCCAGGGTTGGACTATTTCTGTCTGCTCACCCAGGAAAAAGTTGACAGGACCCTCCTCGATCCTTGCCTGTCATGGCTGGGCGATGAGGTGCAGACTCCTCAGAGGGAGATTATCAACCTGTCCCTTTAAAGGAAACCTTCCCAAAGGGATTAAAGCCAGTTTGATATAGTGGTTAAGTGTGCGGATTCTAATCTGGGAGAACTGGGTTTGATTCCCCACTCCTCCACTTGCACCTGCTGGATGACCTTGGGCAAGCCATAGCTCTGTACAGCTGTTCTCTCAAGGACAGTTGTCTCTGAGCTCTCTCAGCTCCACCTACCTCACAGGGTGTCTGTTGTGGGGAGGGGAAGGGAAAGGCGTTTGTAAGCCACTCTGAGACTCCAAGTGAAACGCAGGGTATAAATCCAATCTCTTCTTCTTCTTCTTAAAGGAGGTTGTAGTCTGCCCCCTCCTAAAAAAAATCCCTTTGGTCCCTATGGTCCTTACAAACTACCGCCCAATGTCTGATCTACCGTTCCTAGGTAAGTTAGTGGAGAAGGCTGTGGCAACACAGCTCCAGGCTTTCCTGGAGGATGCTAATATCCTGGGCACCTTCCAGTCCGGTTTTTGCCCTACCAATGGGATGGAGGTGGTGTTGGTCGCCTTAGTTGATGACTTTCAGAGACACCTGGATCAAGGCAGATCGGCGCTGCTGATACTTCTTGATCTGTTGAAAGTGTTTGATACAGTTGACTACGATCTGTTGACCCACTGCCTCACGGATGTGGGGATAAGGGGGCGTTGCCTTGCAGTGCCTGACCTCCTTTCTCCAAGGTTGGGGACAAAGGGTCAGTGACACCTGCTAGAATGTGGTGTGCCACAGGGGTCAATTCTCTCCCCAATGCTGTTTAATATCTACATGTGCCCCCTCGCCCAGATTATCTGGGGGTATGGGCTGGGTTGTCACCAATACGTGAACAACACCAAGCTCTATCTACTGATGGATGGCCACCCCGACTCTGCCCCAGAAAATCTGGACAGGGCATTACAAGCTGTGGCTGGTTGGTTGCAACAGAGCAGACTGAAATTGAATCCATCGAAGATGGAGGTCCTGTACCTTGGTTGTAGGGGACTGAGATTGGGGATCAGGCTTCCAACCTTTGATGGGGCCCTACTGGTGCCAGCGCCGAAGGTGAAGAGCCTGGGGGTATTCCTGGATGCCTCACTAACTATGGAGGCCCAGGTTGCCGCCACTGCCAGGTTTACCTTTTTCCATCTGAGACAGATCAGGCAGTTGGCCTCATATCTCACTCCCCGGGATCTGGCTACAGTGACCCATGCAATGGTTACTTCCAGATTAGATTATTATAATTCTATGTGGGGCTGCCCTTGATTCTGCTCCGGAAATTGCAGCTGGTGCAGAACACAGCAGTACGGGTGCTGATGTCGCTGCCTGTGCGGGCCCACATCTGCCCAGTGCTAAGCAAACTGCACTGGCTGCCTACTGAGTACTGGATCCGTTTCAAGGTGTTGGTGCTTGCCTCTAAAGCCCTATATGGCCAGTGGCCTGCATATCTGTGAGACCACCTCTCCATGAGCCCTGAAGGGCTTTACGATCTGCCAGTCAACAACTTCTGGTGGTCCCTGGCCCCATGGACGTCTGTCTCACCTCCTACCTGGTGGAATGAGCTCCCATACGAGACAAGGGCCCTATAGGACCTTTTACAATTCCGCAGGGCCTGGAAGATGGAGCTCTTCCACCAAGCTTTTAACTAGGGCAATGGGCATCCCTCTCTCTTTACTGGGCCTCCCCTCAGCAGGTCAGAACTGCATACCAGAAATGGCATCTGTGAGGTTTTAATTTTAATGACAACTGCACTGGATGAAGATTACTGTGGTATTTTACTAGTGTTTTGTGTTAATTTTGTATATTTTTATTAAATTTGATGTAAACTACCCTGAGCCTGCTATGCTATTAGGTTCTTATACCGCCCTCCCAGTAAGCAGTTAATATGGGTTAGTAGATCAACTCTCTCACATTTGAGTTCCCTAAGACCTTTCAGGTGTATGCCATCAGGACCTGGAGAATTACCGGTTTTTAATTTCCCGAATAGGCCTAGAACTTTATCTCTCATCACCTCAATTTGACTCAGTTCTTCACTCAATGGCTGTGGCATGGGTATGTGCCTCACACATTCCATAGTGAACACAGAAGCAAAAAATTCATTGAGCTTCTCTGCCATCTCCTCATTGTCCTTGAGTAATCCCTTTATCCAAGGAGAAACACAGACTTGCACTGTTCCATCTGTACAATGTCTTGTGCAACATCATAACCCTTTTCTCCTTATGTACTACAGTACCTAGAATCTGGTCACACAAGATCTTGTGCAAGCAGAAACACAAGTGGTGGGTTTAATTTAATGTAAGTCATTACCACGGGCTTTTTCTTGCCTTTTCACCTAAGCAAGAGGTGCTTAGCACAAGCAGACATTTTGCACCAGATCTAACCCAATAGCTCTCTTTTTATTCTTCATACTGTTCAAATTAACAATAGGTCTTGATCTTTCCACAAACACCAGCTGTACAGATACTCTTTTCTCCCTATATTTTTTATATGTCACTATCTTTTTAATTAATATAATAAAACAACATTTTTAAGCCAAATGTTCACTGATGGTATTGCTTTCTGTTTCCAATATTTTGCTAAATGTAATCTGGCTTCCATAATTGTATTCTCTTCAATGAATAACCATATTACTTTTCTAACTTCCTCTCCAGCCGACCAAATAATATCAACTTTGAACTACTGGGCACTGTATGCATCGATATTTCACCTCCAGTTCTATGTATATTGTGCCAGTGCTTTATCATAGAGCAGTCCCACAGTATTATTTTTATTTATTTATTTATTTATTTATTTGATTTCTAAGCCGCTCTCCCTGCGATTGCAGGCTCAGAGTGAGAACATTCACTCACACAGATTAAAACTGGACTTAGTAAATTTAAAAATTCCATCAGGAATAAAACACCATCTCTACATAAGTTTCAGCCGTTCTCTCCACATTACAAGAAGTGTTCCAAATGTCCTTACAGATTTTCAACAAGGTTTGATTTAGAAGTTCCAAGTCCAGTTGCCATTTAGTTCTGTTCTAATTACATTTTTGCCAACATGACTTTCAAGTTTGTAGACTGAACCACTTTCTTTCAAAAATTGATTAATGGTTTAAAATATCAACCTGGGATATTTATGCAAATATTTTCAATAAAATTATTTTAAGAAAGTGATGTCTTACCAGAACACTGTCATCCATTTCTGATCTAATTTCTTGTTTTATGCTCCTTGTTTTTGTGAACACTAGGAATATACTTAATCCGGCTTCTGCTAATTTTGTAAAATTCCCTGCTCCCCTTCCGTAAACAAATTCTTTACTAAATATCAAGAGCACAACTGAAGACAATCCTGGAATTAACTGTTTCCTAAATTATCCCATGTAGCAATCAATGCCATTCTAATGATTTGTTCTTGTAACGATCTTGTCATTCTGACTTCCCCTGTCATATCCATGCTGCTAAGGCTCATTAAAATGCATTTGTTTTATATTCCAAACCATCTCTATTTCTGTTTGAGCAGTATAACCTATCAATCTAGAGACATGACACTATTTTTGAATACAGGGCACTGCTAAACTGCCTGTACTGCTCACAGCCTGAGTCACTGTACTATTAATTTTGCTTTTTAAAAAATTCCAACTAAATCGTTCAAAAGTAGTTCCTGTATTTTATTCAATACAGAGTAGAGATAAGGCCACGAACACAACAACAAAGAAATCTTGGTTAATGTTTTGATATTCAAAACTGCTATCCAGCCTCACCAAGAAATTTTCAGCTGGATCCATATTTTTGGGTTTCCTGTTTTTTCTATAATTGGTATAATATGATCTATAACCAATATAAAAATGCCTAGGAAAAGTTATGTGATGATGATAATAAGCAAATACTCTGCCCTTTTCAGAAAATCGAACACCTAGATATGTACTATTTCAGGAGTTCTGGTAGCCTTGGTCACATTACAGTGAACATGTGCATGCTGGGTACATCTGTTTATAAGATTAAGCCAGTGTGCATTCACTTTACAAATGGTACTGGGAACCAATATCTGGATAAATGTATCTTCAATTAAATGTTCAGCTGTATTTGCATTGAATATAACATGAGAATTACTCAATGCATTATAAACAATCAAATGCACACTGTATGATTAATATTTATATAGTGACCAATAAAATCATCTCCAATGAGCTTGACAATACCAGAATCTGATGCCTTTTATCATCCCTGCTCCCAGGTAAATTTAATGATCCAAGTTTAATATGCATGTTCAAGTGTAGTCTGATTTTCATAACACTAACTATAAACAAAACCTTTCTGAGGGCAAGGCTATTCTCAAGCTATTACCATGTTACATATAAATGACACCTCTGCTTATTTTTTTTCTTCTTCAGACATAAATCTTGTGCATGCATGTGTGTCTTCAACTGAATGCCCATTTTTGGAGGAAAATATGCATTATAGAAATATTTATAGTTGTTCATAAAATTATATTACACATCTTTCTGGGATCATGAAAAACTCTTCAATTTTTTTGTACCATTATCGTAAGTTAAACTAACACCACTAATTTATTTCTTGTATTTGATTACTGGCATATGTAAAACCACTTTCAACCAGTATAAATCTGATTTTTCAGTGCTAAAAGTTATGACCTTTTTCACTCAGAAAACAGATGATTTTGTACTCCAGGTATTTCATGGAACTGTAGCACTTCAGAATACTGGGGTGGGGGCAACATTTAAAAGCACTTCCTGTCAACATTGCCTTCTTTGGGAAAGCTTATGATCATTCCTAACAAATGCTGAGATCTTGGAACAATCTTAAGAACCTGTGAGTCACATCTCACAATATGGATCTATTATGGGGAGGGGGAATCTGTATATATAAAGCAGCTGGAGGGAGTTTGTCAGTCTGGTGCAATAGTTACAGATTAGGATCAGGAAAAAAAAGTATCAATTTTATTAATATACCTGCAAGGTATATAGAAAGGAATGGCATGTAATATAAATAATCCTAAGTATGATATTCATTTTGAGTATATTTACTTTACCCTATGAAGACAAGTTTAAAGTTGCCCATCCATCCAAACCCAAGGATATATCAGCAATTGGTTTGTTAAAATTTAGCAAAGTCACATGCATAATATCTGTAGGAATCAGTATTCCAAGGTAAGAATATTTGGGCACCACCAAAAATGTCCATAGGTAAATAGACACTGATATACTGTCTTCCAGTGGCATCAATTCAGATTTTGCTCAATTAATCAAACATTCAGACAAGTATCCAAACATTAATCATATTAATTAATATAGGAACAGAAACTGAGGTTCCAAAGTAATAAAATTTCTGAATAAAGAATAATTTTAAATTGCAAAGTTATGTGCAGGGCTTTAAAAAAAGAGAGAGAGAGAGACAGATGTGCTAGAACTCAAGAGAGAAATGACATTTAACTGTATATTGAAAACTCACGAACTTTTAAATGTTTTTAAAAGAATTTTGTCAAAGAGGTTCCAGAACTCTGTTCCAGCACGTTCCCCCAGAAAAAATGCCCTAGTATGTACAAAACCACAAATATTATTGTCTCATAACATTTATATTTTACTTGCCATTCCTTTCTATATATCTTGCAGATATATTCATAAAATTAATGCTTTGTTTCAGAAATTTATGTGGAGTTCCCAATCTTTTAAGAAGGTATAACTTCCACTGAATGAAAGAAGATTTGGTTTCCCTGATCTTAGTTTGTACCATCAGGCATCCTTGTTGACTTGTACTAATTATTGGGATCGCTCCTTGCTATCCATCTTGGGCTCTTTTGGAGGCTTCATGTCTGCTGCCCCTTTCTAAGCAGAATGCATTAGGGTCCACTTCTGCTAGAGTGGATCCCATTCCTCCTCCAGTTTCTAGAGCTAGAAAACATTGGTATATCCTGTCACGACGACAATATTAATTTGATCTATAATCACATACTAAGTTAATATTATGGGCCAATCCAGATCTAAAAATTGCGATACCAATAGGGGGACTTTTGCATTGGACCAACTGACAGACTATGTAATTTTCTCTGCTGAGGTCTACATGTGACTTGTCACGTTCTGTAGAATGTCAGTACTTACAATTGCAACATTTGTTGGTATCTAAATATGGCTCTGTGGTGTTAAGTGTCTTGGAGTCCCTTTGTTCCTGGAAATGCTAACTGAATCAAGGCAGAAAACAAAACCTACAATATTTGTCTATAAATATTTGATGTCAAGAAATATATTTCTGAAGTCTGAAGAAGGAATGGAAGGAGGAGCTAGATTACCCTATTTTGCCAAAACAATGAGATATGGTCTTAAAGTGTATACCTGCTCTCTCCATGGGTCTTAAGTTGCGATTCATTCAGAAAAAAAACATGTTTAGGATATACTGGACACCACAGGAACTTTTTAGCAAAAAAAAGATTTAGATTTAGTCTTAACTGCTGGTGCTTTAACTCACGGGACACGGCCCTTAAGCATATGTTTTGGGCATGTCCAGTCATTTGTTTTTATTGGAAAGAAGTTATTACTTGTATCAATTTTGTATTAGAAAATGCATAGATTTTTGAGGATGCTTATGTACTTTTAAATGATCTGCCCATTTCTTGGAGGATGATAGTCAACAAAAATGAACTCATCATGCCCATCCTACAGCTAAATGACTAGTATTAACAATACTGGAAAGATAAAAACCCACCTCTGGTAGATCAATGGACTGAGGACCTTGTAACTATCAATATTTGAACACATGGCACACAGACAACAATTAGGTATGTAGAGATCTGCCACCACCATTATATTTTTGTCTCTACTTTATGCACATGTATTTTTCTTTTTAAAAATTTTAGTTACTGGATTCCTCTGCCCTTGTTCTCATGTGTGTGTGTGTTTTTGGTTTTTTGAAAGAAAAAAAGACTAGGATTTGGGAGATTTAGGTTTAGATCCTCATTCTACCAAGGACACTTGCTGCGTGACCTTGAGCCAGTCATACACACTCAGTCTAAGTTACTTCAAAGGGTTGATGTTCCCTTTTCCATTTTATCATCACAATGTCAACTGCTTTGGGTTCCCATTTGGAAGAAAGGCAGATTATAAATGAAGTAAACAGTAATCAGAGACACACAAACAAGGATCTTTCCAGTCAGTGGCTTAAAATGAATCCCAGAGGACATTCATTTAAAAGTCATAGTTTAAATTAAAAATTATACATTTGCTGAATACAAAACACTATAGAAGAAACCCCT
This sequence comes from Lepidodactylus listeri, assembly GCA_029233225.1. Classification (NCBI taxonomy): domain Eukaryota; kingdom Metazoa; phylum Chordata; class Lepidosauria; order Squamata; family Gekkonidae; genus Lepidodactylus; species Lepidodactylus listeri. The sequence goes on along the minus strand of JARCFY010000001.1, from coordinate 105,372,434 downwards.
GCTGATTAAAGTTTCCTAGAGCAAATCTCTTGTGGCCATTTCTATGAACTGACCAGATACTGGGTATTACAATGATATAATACCGTTTGTAACTTGAAAGCCCACATACTCTTTCTGCCAATAAATATTAATCTGCCACCTTCCCTCTTTCCTAATTCCTGTTCACTGGCCGTTGCAAAATAAACTATGTTTCATACTCCATATATACACATTGGTTGAATTATGCTGCCGATTTTACAAAACAAGATTAATTACTGACATATGGTTATTTTGTTATTTAATGTAACTGCTTTGAAGATGCCTTCAGCACAGGAACTGTGGATGGAAGACCTCCAAGGAATACCAGGGCTGGGATACAGAGGCAAGCAATAGTAAGACACCTCTTTGAAATGTCCAAGCCCCACTAGGGGTCGCCAGAAGTCAACTATGACTTCCAGGCATGCATGTACACACACACACACAATACTCCCCCCCCTTCCCCCCCCTGGACAACTGAGCAAGATCCTACATCCATTCTGCAATTTCAATCTTGGTTGATAATTGTAAAACACTGTGAAGACTTGTAGCCAGTCTCACAAACTTGTGAATACTGATGTGCATTGCTTTACATTTGTAAATGCACAGACACATGATTTTTCATAAGTAACACAGCACTGTCTGCATTTTCTAACAAAGTGCTATATTTTATATACAGAAAAAAGGTGTACCTCCCAGGAACATTTTAAAGGTCTTTGTTGTCGTGTCGTGAAGATATGATACTCAAGTACTTTGATATATTTCACAGAAGAGACAGCCTATTCCTCTCTCCCATTACTTACTCAAATACTTCATGTTGTCAATTTCTGGACTTTGTCCATTCTTCAGTCATCACACACGGTATCATTCTGCATGTTCGTGTCAACCCTCCCCCCCAAGTTTCCAACTGTGGTGTTAATATTTTTGTATGTTTGTTAAGTTTGAGTGTTCAAGTGCCTTACTGTACAGGCATTAGATGTATGTATTTCTGAGGTCTTCTTTTAGGCTATTAATGTGTATTTTAAAAAATATAGAGCAAAGAAAAACAGCTATGTAACCCCCTGCCCAGTTAACTCAACATACTATTTTGGTGGGGCAGACTGGATAAAAATGCTAATGTGACTGAAAAATCACTTACATTGACTGAAGAGCAAATTTGCTAAAATTACAAAATGTAGGAGCTGTAGTTTTAGAACACTTTTGGAAAGCCACACAAGTAAGCTCTTGTAAAACACAACAAAGAGCAAATTCTCAGAGTGATACAGAAATTGAGATGTATAACAAAAGTATTCAAACTAGAAGGATCAATATATTCTTCTGCAATTAACTTTGTATTATTCAATTATTTCCTTTTTCAATTTTTTTTGCTATTTTTCCCCCATAATTCCTTGTCCTTCTTTAGACACATGTATTAGCATAAGCTGTGGTAGATATTAACCCACAATTTACAGAGTCATATAATATTGCTCAAACTGGAAACATTATTCTAATAAAAATTCAGGTATAACGAAGGTGATTTCAAAAATCCAGTTCTTTGCAATGGAACATAAGCAGACCTTTTTAAAGGATAACCACCTATCTATTTGAGTTGCAATAGACCAAACTCTCCTGATTAATTTAACCTACTTTTTTATTGCACAGACAAAATTGTTCTCAAGATTTATAAACAGTCACAGTTTCAGTTGCTCAAAGGTGCACTCTCATTCTGATACACAAACCTAATTTTACAGATGACCTTCTTATAAAAAAGTGAATCTTCAAGAAGTTAATGGTTATTCATTTTATTATTGAAATAAATTGCCACTGGTCAAAAAGTGTTAAGGATATGGACAAAAAGTCAAACCTACAGAAACAAAACTCCTTTTACACATGCATCTTTTTAATACTGATACTAAAAGCATCAGAGTTATTAACAGGTCCAAGCCGCAGTCATTTAAATTTTAAACTGTCATCTTGACCATAAGAAATCGTATTTGTAACTAGGTACTGCATCCACGTGCACAGTGTAAGTGCTTGGACTGACTGAAAAGAACAGAAAGCTCTTCAGCGTGGAGGGGCTGTGTCTAGGCAATTGCATGGAAGGGCAGAAGTGACACATGATGTGGTAATCAGTGGAGAATTCAGCTCCCTCAGCTGCCAACTGTCTAGCACCCTTTTGACTGCTTGTGTCATAATTAATGCAACTGAAATTGCAAAGAAAAATAAATTATACAAATTTTCTTTATTTGTATAATTTATACAGGCTGCAGACTTTTGATTCCCTGGCCACAAAATTCTCATCCTTTTAGGACACTGGTTCCCAAAGTGGGCAATACCACCCCCCTTGGGGGCGCTGGAATGATCCAGGTGAGCTGGAATGATCCAGGTGCAGATCCACAAACTGCATCCTTTTGTTCACTTCTTGAAAGTAGATGTCCAGGGGGTTGCTGAGTAATTTTTTTTTCTGAAAAGGGGGCGGTAGGCCAAATAAGTTTGGGAACCTCTGTTTTAGGACAAAATACATACATATGGCTGTTTTACATATAGAAAAATGTAATGCTGGAAACTTAAGTTGGTTTAAATTTCATTTTAAAACTATGTCAGGCAAGCATTCACTGATTCATACACAGTGCAATCCTGAAAATGCTTTCCTGGGAGTAAGCCCCACTGAACTGACCTGATAGGATTCTGAGTTGATCAGTTTAGGATTGCTTTCTTAATCTAATAAAATCAAGTCAGCTGTGGTATCCCTCTATGTACACAAATATATGATCACCTCCATAATACATGATCATGTCCATTTCGAAGTTACAAGGGAATCAGTAATCCACAGACGTTTTCCAGAACTATATCCATAAACTGGGCTTGTCATGTATCTAAAATCCTCTCACTGATGCATCCTGGAAGTACTGTAATAAGCATGAGACAGTGCAGAACTCTGCAAATCCACTATCTGCAAATGTTAGAACAGGTCTTCATAGAACATTTCTGAAATATTCCACACCAATATTAGACAACTAAGCATTCTTCTCAGGATAATCCTCTTCGTTTTGCACTTCACTGTGCTGATGCATTCTCCTATGTTGTTCATAATTCCCCTCAAGTTATTTGGACAGCTTCAAGATTGAGGAAAATTTACAAAAAAACCCTAATTACATAGATTTTATCATTTAGATCCAACACATTTGTCCTCGTGCTATTTAAAACTATTGCAACTTTAAACATTTGGGGAAGCTTTTCTTTGAAGTAACTGCATATTATTAGTTCAACTTTCCCAGCCTTTGAACAGAAGCTGTACACAAGTTCAGAGATTGTGATTCTGTGTGGCTGTCTATACCAGAAAGCACCCAAACTCTTGGCTGCCTGCGAGGGACTTTACCATCCACTGCTACACCTGTGGATTCAGACATTATGCTAGGGATGCTGCCAGGAAATCAGTTCCTACCTGTTGTAACTGTCACACTGATAAGCAGCAGTCACTTTCCATCTGGCATGCTGCAAGTCCTCAATAGGGATATGCATTTATCCTGATTGATATTTGGTTTCTCAAGGTACCAGTAAATGGGTCCTCAAGGTACCAATAAATGGGTTCCAGAAATATTCAGAAATATTTTGGGCCAATCTTTTAAGGCTCCTAGGCCTATTCGTCTTCCACTACACAGCTCGCCATGGCTCTCTGAACATGGGAAAAGAGGATAAAAAGCAGGCCTGCAGCTTGATCCCATTCCAGGGCAACATTTTTTGGGAGTGCTGTGGTTTGCTGTGTGCTGCTCTGGTATGCACTTTTGATTTCTGCTGCTTGCTACTACCTGAGTAGAAAATAACAACCATGATGTATTTACAAAAGAAATATCACTCTTTTAAAAATTTCCAACAAAAAAGATAAATATTACTACATTTCTGTACATTTACACAAGAATAGACATCAAAAAATGATTCCACAATGTTGACAAGCACAGTCCAATAATTTAAAGTTCTTGTCTATTGCAAGAGTCTGCCTGGTCCTCTTCACCTCAGGCATCATCCAATGCAAATAAAGTGCAACAAACAATAAATCTTCTTTGTGTCTCTCTTATACTAGTATTGGATTGTAGACAAATAGCATAAAAGGTCGTGAACCTGCAGACAGGCTTGCTCAAACACCTGTTTCAATAGGCCTCCTCACTCAGGGCAGAATATGTGTAGACTCAGTGAATCCTTTCCTGCTCAGCAGTCATCTCCGCATGCTCTCTCTCTGCATAATGCTCACACTCAGTTAAATCTTCTCTTGTTCAGCTTCCTCTCTGTGTGCTTTCTCTAAAAGGCTTGGATAGTTCTCAGACTCTGCAGTGATGCATAGTGTAGCAGATACCTTACTTTGGTGAAATGGTCTAGCAGAGGTGTCCAACTCATTTGCTACAACGGTGCGATCCAACATAAATGTCACTTTGTTGGGCCAGGTCATGTGTGCCTTAAATGTAATGCCACCTATCGGAGATATAAACTGTATAACTGTATAAACTGGTAAGCTCCGAGTTGGTGCAGCCTCACTGCAAGGCCCCATGGGCTGGAAGGGAGATGCAAAGGAAAACCCATATGGATGGACTGGATAATCAACGGTGCAGCACTGGGCAGATGTTCCCATGCTGCTTGACTGCTGCAGACGAGGTTGTTCTGCCATGCTGCAGCCACAATTGGAGTGGCTCTGCCCACTCCCCCCTAAGCAGTCTCCTGTTCCTTCCCTTGCACTAGTTGCTTGCGGGCCACATAAGAGTGCTGGACAGGCCGGTTCTGGCCCCGGGACCTTATGTTTGACACCCCTGGCAGAGGGACTGAATGAGCAATAGGAGGGAAGTCCGGCAGAGCCCTGGGGGAAAGGCTAAATAGAGGGGTTGTGCAGTGGAGGGGAAGGATTTGGCCTTCCCCGCACCTGTGCAGAGGACTGCTCCACAGCAATATCCCACCACCTGTCCTTTGGTTTGGTTGATGCTATGAAGAGGCCTTCTGAAAGCCCTGTTCATTGAGGCTGCGGCTAGAACACCACCAGCAAAGATGCTTGAGGTAAGTGCTGGCACTGGGCGGGAGTCTGCTACTCAGGCTTCCCCTCCTCCAGCTGTTGTTTACAGCTGAAAGGGATGAGACTCTACAGGCTCCTAAGTATACTCCAGAGTTGTCTGCTGGAGGAACTGGAGGAGACACTGGGCCTCCCTTCTTCAGTTCCTCCTGAATCCAGTAGACCTTTTAGGACAGGGAGGAGGACAGACTGGATGTAGCTCAAGAGAAAGAGATGGAGGTACATCCCAAGTTGTTGTCATCTCAACACACTCTTCCTCGGGCAGCTCCTTTTAACCCCCACACACAGTGTCTGCCCCAAGCCAAGGAGGTGGCTCCAGTAGTGCCCACAACTGTTAGTCAGTGAGGATGCCCCATTCTTCCACAGTCTGGAAGCACTTCCAGAGGATGGAAGATCCCCATTTAGCAGAGTGCCAGCTGTGTTGAGCTAGGATCAGAAGACAGAAAGACCTCAGCCATTGACAAGATGACTCAGATCAGAATAATTTCAAGCACCACCACTAGGCAGTGTTTCTTCTGGGATGGTTGTGCAGCCACCAGCCAGCCAAGAGGGGAGCTGCTCCATGATCCCCTCTGCTGCTCTGTCCTTCAGGTCACCTGTAGTAAATGGACACCAAGCATTTCTTACAAACTGTTTGCTGCTGATGGCACTTGCTTGTCAAGGGTTGGGCAGAAACGGGAAGGGGAGAAAGTCACTCATTTCACTGGCAAGACGATTGCTCTGGATGGGCAGCCCTTCTTTACTGTTGTTTAGTTACGCAAGCTGCTCCCAGATGCTTATCCCTGTTCACATCATGCTGAGCAAGAACGTGGTATCCTCCTTGCTCTGCCTGGAACCTCTCACCACACAGAAAGCCTGCAAGTTGGTGAGCATGTGTGACCCATCCATGAAGGGTAGCCTCACCAATCATGCTGGCTAGCTGGAAAAATGAGCTCTTTCAGCAGGTATGGAATTTGCAGGCCAAGAGGGGCATGCTGCTTCCAGTACAGGAGGAGAAAAGCAGCTCTGCTGATACCCCACTGCCTCCCCTTCTGAGCAGGTCCCCCCACAGTCACTCCAGAGATGACCATGGTGATAGAGACCAGCATGAAGGTGCTGGCACCAATGGTAATGTGAGGAGCAAGAGTTAGGCTTCAGCAGATGCAGTGGTGAGCCATATGAGTTATGTGCCACTGATCTTATGATTTACTGGGCCAGGAAAGAGACCATCTGGCTGGGCCTCTCTCAAGGCTTAGAGGATCCTTCCATGCCCTCCAAGCATGTAGAATGATCATGGTTTTTCCCAGACTAGAAACACTGTTACCTCGCACCACTCCATGTCTGCTTTGAAGGTTTAAGCAATTGGTCTTCCTGAATAAGAACAAGCCACTCTTCAGCTATGCAGGCCCAGACTGAAAATGAGTGAACTAACCACGTGCTTGTGCCTGTATCCCCTCAGTCTATGTTGGAGGGGGGCTGTCTTGGGGAAGTGAAATGTGTGTGTCTGTGTCTTGCCAGGTCTGGATAGCAGCCTCAGTACTGGCTTGTTCTGACTTTTCTGGTTTGACACTGATTCTCTTGGGTTTCTTGGTTCTGTTTGCATGTGGAGGCTTTTGGCCAGTGGTGGTTTTGGGGTGCTTAGCTATTGGCTTCTTTGCCCATGGAGAATGCATGAAATTCTTTTCCCCCACAGGAAAATACTCAGGATAATATTGATGGGAGCATAATAGAACTTGGGAGTGAAGGCATGATGATGACTGAGGGCCATGTGTGGTGTCTAAGGGGTTGAGGGAGGTGAGGGTTACTGGAGAGGGAAACACATTAAAGGTGACTATATGCCAATGCTAGAAGTCTTTGAGCCAAGATGGGGGAACTGGAGTGCTTGGTGTTCAGTGACAATGTAGATATAGTAGGTATCTCAGAAACATGGTGGAATGGGGAAGATCTATGGGATACGGTCATTCCTGGATATAAGATTTACAGGCAGGACAGGGAAGGATGAATTGTTGTTGGTGTTGCACTGTACACTGAAGAGGGCATAGAATCAAATAAATTAACTCCCCAACAGAAGCGATATGGGTGGAAATACTGGGCCCTAAAGGTTACTTAAAATTGGGGCTGTACTATCACCCACCTGATCAACCCCTTGAGTCTGATCTTGAGGTAGAGAAGGAAATAAGGGAGGTGTCTAAAACAGAGCCAGAGGACAACATCAGGGGAAGGCCTTGGCCTCTCTGCCCTGTTGTTGGCCATCCAGAGGAACTGGCTGGCCACTGTGTGAGACTGAATATTGGTCTACATGGGCCACTGGTCTGATCCAGCAGGGCCCTTCTTACATTCTGAGGAACCAATTGAGGTAAGCAGGATGGCTGGGGACACCTTCAGGGGCCTGTAAACTTGTACCCCTTTATCTAATTTTGCTTGGAACTTTTGACCTGGGGGGGGGGAGGATGTCTTCAATGGACAGGCAGGACTAGGTGCCCTGGAATCTTGGTGTCTTTCGTTGGAAAAAAGCTACCTCAGTCCCTCAGAAACAGCCCCCCCCCCCCAGGGAATAATGGAAACAAAATTTTTGGAATTCCAAAAAGCAGTATTGAGGACCCAAATAATCCAAAATATGGGTATGGAAACTGTTCCTGAAATCCAAGTCCCCAGTGCACATTTCTAGTCCTAATGCTGGTGAAATCTGTGGGCTTCTAGAAGGTGCTCCACTAGCACAGGGGCAGCATGCATCTGTCTTGTGTATATTGTTACTCATGGGCATTATGGCTGTAATATGCCATCCCTCTCCATACAATCAGTTTTGTAAAATCCAAAGCCAGCCTGAGGTAAGTGGATCACTTAAGAAGCCAAAACTTCATACCAGCAATGGAGGTGAGATGGTAAGACAGTAACCTAATTTACAAAAAGACATAGTAAGTCACATTTTGAAAAGTAAAGGTCTTCCATGCTTCTACAAACAGGAAACAGAAATCAAGACTATGCATACTTTGAAAATGTGTTGATATTTATAGCACAGCTTTCAAAAAATTAGTTATAGAAGACTCAGGACTTCCCTTCACAAATCAGCTATTTTTTATGTGGATATCCTACTGCACAGTGCCATCTTACTGCCATCATATTCAGAAAGTCTAACATGCAAAGATATTGGATCATGAACAAATCTGAAGTAAGGTACCTCCAACTATTTTGATGACTCCCATCTTTTCCCCTGCCATCCATTCAAACTCAATGCTGCAATTCCAGAAATTTCATAGTATAGCTTGAAGATAGAAGACAGGAACACCAGCAGATATTGTATACAGGAGAGATGGTTGGCAACGGCCATGCTGTGATGACATCTATTATTGAGATGGGTCAGCCTCTCCTATTTGCTTGACTCAGCGAGCAAGATCCAACATCCTCACCTTCACCAAGTATGCAAGTGCAAAGCACTTTCACTCACACAAAGAAAGAGGGGCAACTGAACAACAGCTCTTCACACCTTGTAAGATGTTGCTCCAGAAGGGACTTGAACTGGAACAACTAAAAGCACCCTTCATAAGCAGAGCATTCCTTTAAACCAACCTGGATTCTTGTCAATGTCCGACCATTACATTGTTTCACTGCAAATTTTATGCCCGGGGGCAGGGGGGTGTTTAACTAATTCCAGTTGTAAACCCTCAGATTTGGAGTTCTCATGCAGGCACTTGCATCATTCTCAGCAATACAAACGGAAGACTGTTATAATACATTCAATAATAATCACATAATACATTCAGGAAGGGTAAAGTTCATAAAAAATGTCACATTTCCTTCCCTACTGAGGAGAAAGGCAACTTGTAGAAGTGCATTATGGACATGTCTGCACTGACTACCTGTAATTTTCTGGGCACAATCAAGGTATTTTTTTTTTATACCAGACCTAGTTACTCTTATACACCCACCAAATCCTTATGCAGCACAGCCATTCCAGTGGCTATTTCAACTGCAGAACTTCTACTGCAGCAATTTTCTTAAGATCAAGCAATTGTATTATTATTTGGATAAACATTTATATGAATACTGCTTGCTCTTACCACCAGGGCACGTGGGGAGTTAGGTATTTTTTCTCTCAATCTGCCAAAAATGGACAGTTGGTTAAATAAAGTGTGGAATACCATGTTGATGGGCAAAAATTTCATGTGAAAGCAAGATGGAAAAGATATGGTTACAGCATAGATTTTATTCAACAGTGCTGGACTCCCTTTATTACTTTTTGGGTCCAGCAGTTTACCATGAAACAGCAAAATGTGAAACTTTGAACTTGATTTGAACAGATTTGCAGAAAAATGGATTTGGTATTAAAGCAGGAAAATAGCATGTGAAATTAAGGACAAGATAGTAAATTTTAAAAAAGAATATAAGAATACTGAATAGTGTTAGGGAGTATGTTTCTGCTATCATTTCAAGTATATTTTTCCTGAAACAGTGTCCAGTATAACATGTTTCTCTCCTTACAGTTAATGCTTATGAAATCTCACTTCAAGGTTGGTGTACCATTTAATACAATTAACATGACTGAACATTCTACAGATTAAGACACTATCCTGTTTGAAATGGCACAGATATAAAATCTGCGCTGTGAGAAAAATCCATACTGAATTGCTGACTGATAAAACATCTGGAGGAGTGAAAACTTCTTTGTCTCCTATCAGAAAAGTGATGCTCTGAAATTACTTCCACAATTGTTCTGAGAAAGCTGATGAATCAGTTGATCTGGCAATCAAACATGATACGTTTGAGGGCTCACACTGAAACTTACTGGATCCCAAAAGGAATGCCTCTCAACATATTGTTCTCCCCTGGAAACGGGGGAAAGCATTAGAATTGGCTCTTTAATGATGAAAAATGAAGAGCTGGACTGAGAGGAAAGAAAAGTAAGTAACTGGAAAGGAAATCTGATAGTTGATGGCTACCTGTTCAGGATTAGATTGATGTATAGGGGATACAAGGAAAAATACCTTAAGTGAAATAAACACAAAACTCCTGCTAATGCTATTCTTGTAACATCTAAAGGTACACTTGTTTGAGACATTTGAATTTGTTTTACGAAATGCATCTACTTCCCTTGCCAATTGTAATTCATTGTTTGACGATTGGTAGAACGAGTGTAGCCTTTCATGACTTGTAAGTAGTCTTACTTTATATCCCCACTATTACCACCAATTTATATAGGACTGACCACAGTGGACAGAAGAACGTTTTGCCTTCTGCAATTCTGGTTTTCTGTGTATTATCAAAAGGAGAACAAGTACGTTGGAAAAAAAACCCATAATGCCAACAAGTGAAAATCAAACTTACCAAGGAGTGGGACAGGTTGGGTGACTGGAGCTGGTATGCTAGTAGAAGTTGCAGGTGGAGGAGCATTTGGATATCCTTTGGAACTATCTGCATTTTCACAATTTCCTCTAGCTCCAGAAACTACTGTTGGAATGGGGTTTCCCACTGAAGAGTCTTTTGTAGTGTCTTCATTCATATTGGCCACAGAAGCTATAACAGAGTGAGGTTAACAGTAAAAACTTTATACAAGGGGCACACACAATTCTGTTACGGTCTAATTTAACAATATAAAAGTACACTTACAGTTTGGGATATTTACTCCTGGAGAAGGAGGAATGGAGACAGGAGGAACTGAAACTGGAGGATTAATAGGTGGTGGTGGTCCAGGAGGCAGAAATCCTATGAAGGCAGAAAAAGTAGCTCTACTACAGTACAGATAGTTGTTCCAATTTATCCTTAAATTAAAGGATTTCCTCTGTGCACTCTGTGTACAGTTCATATACAAGAAAACTTCCTGGAAGTATTTAATTACCTGGAGGTAAGTGCATTGGGTTGAAACCCGGACGCAAAAATGGTGGAGGTGGGGGTGGAGGAACTCCATGACCAAATCCAGGAGGTGGAATTCCTAAGGGAGGGGTAAATGTAGGTGGCTGAAGTGTACCAACCATTGGCGGACCTGGCTGATGTGGTGGAACCTAAAACGGAGTGGAAATGTTTAGTTAACACATTTCTACAGTTATAGTTACTTAGATGTTAACCTACAGTGTTAAACCCATATGTGATCTTTGTTCCATTTTAACAGGGCAGAATCTCTCCACTTCAAAATAAGTAAGCAAAAACCACACCTTATAACATCTTTTCTCTAACTACATTCAGTTTTTGCCAAAAAACATTTTTATATTTCCTCCCTGAACCCACTTTTGCTTCAAAGGTTGTGTCATAATGGAGACAAGCTGCTCATATGTGGGTAAGAAAATCACAGACACAGACAGAACTTTCTGGCCAGGGTGATCCATGCTCTGATCATGTACAGGTTAAGTTACTATAATACACTCTAAAAGGGGCTGTCTTTGAAAATAGTCTGGAAACTTTGGCTGATCTAGATACAGGGATTATATCAGCCATGTGCTAAATGATCTGCACTGGATGCCTGTTTCTGAGCACAATTAAAAGCACTGGTTCCCACCTTAAAAGCTGTAAACAGCTTGGGGCCAGGGTACTTGAAGGACCATCTCCTCTCATACTGTCACCAGTTAAGATCCTCCTCTCAAGCCCTGCTTTCTGTGCCCCTGCCTGCAGAGGTAAAATAGGTGGGAGCAACCAGAAACAGGCAGGACTTTACCTTCCCCTTGAGGCTTGCTTGGTACCCACCCCTCTCTCTTTGAGGCTCCAGGCTAAAACATTTTAGCCAGTCTTTTAACTAAGGGGTTTAATGTTTTAAAATTGTTTTTAAAGCCTGCTTCTAGCCTGTATTATGAAGATCACTTAAAGCTGCTAGATCCTTTTATGCTTTGGCTTGACTTTTTAGTGGCTAAGACTAACTCTTCCTGGATTGACCACACCTAATAATTTCACATGCAATTCACCTAACGTTTAGTGAATCATAGAGTTGGAAGGGACCTCCAGGGTCATCTAGTCCAACCTCCTGAACACAAATATTCTGAAGACTGAGAAGGTATAGCAGCTTGTGACATCCTTCTTATTGGGGAGACTTTTGCCTTTAAAACACACTATGTTCACATAAACTTGGTAGGTTACTGCTGCCAGCAGGAATTAAAAATTCCACATGTCTCTGTTATGGTAAAATGACCCTGTGTCTAGGTACTTCAGAGGACTATGTGGCCCTGAGGAAGGACTGTTCTGACTGCTGGGATAAGTTTAAACAAATAATGGTTTATTTATAAAAGAATAAAATATGTTTCTAGGTATTTTGAACTGTTGTTGAAGTAAGGAACTAATAAATATAACTGATAAAGCTGGGCTTCACCCACTGTGTCTCAAAACACCAAAACTCCGCTCTGACAGCCTTAGCCACTCAGGCTAAACTCTGTTTCTCTTAGCCACACAGGCTAAATGGTTTGTCTTAGCCACACAAGATAGATTCAAACTGCTTCTTCTGCCATACAGACTCAAAAACTCTTTCCTCATCTCTCTAAAACACACAGAATCTCCAAGACATCTCTCCTTCCACATTGTCTCTCATCAGCCAATCACATCATCACTCATCTCCATCACTCTCCTTACATTACTGCAGTCAAACTAAACATTTAAAGAAACATATACCCACCAAAACATGAAATCATTAATTACACAGCTCCTTTCTCAGATGCCATACCACATTTATAGGGACATCTGAAGATAATAATGCATAATTTACAGAGACTGCAATCTATCTTACTCTGCAGCATCCTGAAACATTACCTTTCTTCCTGGAGGATGCTCAGCAACAGAATTCAAAGGGTCGACTTATGGACCCTATGAATTAATGTCCTCCAGAATGTCCTATCATTAAAAGCCCTGCTCAGTCCCTGTATGGCGGGGAGTGTGGGATATAAATCGCAAGAAAGAAATAATAAATAAATAAATAAGTTCTTGCAAACTGAGGACCATGGCTCTTTTATTGAATCAAGCCATTTCATGCTGGTTCTTCCTCTTTTCCTGCTGCCTTCAGCTTTTCCTAGCATTACTGTCTTTTCCAGGAAATCTTGTCTTCTCACATTGTGACGAAAGTATGATGCCTCAGTTTAGTTATATTAGCTACTAGGTAGAGTTCAGGCTTGATTTGATGTAGAAACCACTTGTTTGCCTTTTTGGAAGTCCACAGTATTTGTAAAACTCTCCTCTAACAACACATTTCAAATGAATCAGCATTCTTCATTGTCCAACTTTCTTCACTGTCCAACTTCTATATCCATACACAGTAACAGGGAATACTATGGCATGAATTAACTTGATCTTGGTTACATCCTTACTCTTACGAATCTCTTCTAGCTCCTTCATGTCTGCCCTTCCTAGCCTCAATCTCTTTCTGATTTCTTGGGTGCAGTCTCCCTTTCGGTTGATTACTGAGCCACGGAATAGAAAATGTTAAAACAATTTCAGTTTCTTCATTGTCAACCTTGAATTTGTGTAATTCCCCAGTAGTAATTACTCTTGTCTTTTTGATGTCTAACTGTAATCCTGCTTTGGCACTTTCTGCTTTAACCTTCAGCAGTAGTTGTTTCAAGTCTTCACTATTTTCTGCCAGTAATGTGGAGTCATCTGCATATCTCAAATTGTTAATGTTCCTTCTACCAATTTTCACTCCATTGTCATCTAAATCTAATCCAGTTTTCCTTATACATTCTGCATACAGATTGAAGAGCTACAGAGATAAAATACATCCTTGTCTGACACCTTTGCCAATTGGAATCCATTCTGTTTCCCCATATTTTGTCCTAACAGCAGCCTTTGTCCAGTTATGCATCAAAACAGTCAGATGTTGTAGAACACCCATATCTTGTTAAAATCAACCATAGCTTTTCACAATCCACACAACTAAAAGCTTTGCTATAATCTATAAAACACAAGCTGATTTTCTGCTGAAATTCTCTCATATACTCCAGTAACCAATATAAATTTGCAATATGATCTCCAGAGACTCTTCCTTTTCTGAATCCAGCTTGAACATCTGGCATTACTCATTCTATATGGTGTCATTGTTGTAAGATTCTGAGCATCAATTTACTTGTGTGAGAAATTAATGCAATGGTCTGATCATTGCTGCAATCACTGACATCTCCTTTTTTGGAGTCGGAATGTAAATTGAGCATTTCCAGTCTGTAGGCCATTATTTTGACTTCTATGTTTGTTGGAACAGAACTGGGAATGGATCTCGGGGGGTGGGGATTGTGGGACGGGGGGGATTGAGCTCTACAGGTGGACATCCTTGCACCCACAGAAACATCTACTCTTGATCCAAACTGAATGTTTTTAGAATTCTTCAACATTTCAGAATACATTTAAATGGAATAAACAGAAATTAAACAGTTGCCACTTTCGAACATTTCAGTGCTAAAATGCAAAATAAATTTAGAACTTATTTTCCATTTTATTCAGGTCTTTCAAATTTTCTTGAGGTATGCAGTCTTTAGCTGCTTTTGCTAATAAGTGTGCCATGCATCTGATCTGCTGTCATTAACTCCTGCAACCAATTTGGGATGGTTATCACATAAAGTCAGACCTATAGTCCTTCAAATTTATTTCAGCATTTTTGGGTCCAATTCTCACAAAACATGATACAATGAAAGTAATTTTTGCACAATATTTTTGCTTGGTGTTTCATTTACATTTGTCTTCCAACACTGGGTTTTAAACTTAAACACAAAAGGCTAAGATGTAATGCCACCTCACAATCACATTACAAAACAACTCATGGAATTGGACCTTGTTTCTGAAGAGCAACATGAACCAAGCTTCATGAGAGAAAGAATAAACACAATCTTACCTGCGGTGGAGGCACTGTTATTGGAGCAGGCATGGGAACAGGCATTTGAACTGATAAAGTTTTAGCTATAGGTGATGTTTGTTCATTGTGTACAGCTTCACCTACTGCTCCTCCATTCTGGGCTACTTGGTTTTCTGATTTTTTAGGAATTCCTTTCCATTCTACAAAACATATAAATGTCAACTGAAATACTGTAAACATTTCAACTTTAAAACAAATATTAATTTAAACCTATCCTACAACTTCCTGATATGGTTACATCTCCATATATTAAGATCACCTTATTTAACTGCTCAATAGTAACCATTATCACAGTATCTAATTATGAAATCCTGGTTCTGTGCAGACAATGAAATTAACACAAAGAGGCAAGGCACAAAGGCTAAACAGAATCCTACATATGTGGGGGAACTCCCAGGTATAAAGAAAAATAACACCCTCATGACACTACTTTGCCCCCACCCCCTTCAATATTCTTACTGACTGAACATAAGCACAGGGATGGCCAAAATGCCAGCTTTAGACTTCAGCCAGCAGTACTGGCCACAAAAGCAGAATCATTTAGACACTGACTCCTTATTACTCAAAAAGTTCAATAAACTGAGCAGCAGCCAAAGATGAACTGGCACAGCTAAATGGCAAACAGCCTCTAGGTCACTAGCCTCCCCTCAGCCTCCATGTCCCTGAGCTGGAACAGAAAAAGGCAAGGGTAGTGGTGTGAATTTATAAAGGAAGGGAAGAAGGGGATTAAGGGAATAAAGAGGAGTGTTAATGTGAGTTCGGATTTGATACTGGTGGAGGCAAAAGGGAGACAGGAAGGGATTTGATGAGTAGTGTTTCAAGGAAACAGAAATGTGAAGGCCTGTGGGGTTTTTTTAAAAAAAAAACAACCCTGAGAAATTATAATTTTCCAGTGGAAAAAAATGGAGAACTCTGGGGAACACTGAAAAAAATCTTGCAAATTTTTTTCTTTGAAATGTGTGAAATAGTTTAGGAAAGGTCAGATTTACTCAAAATAAATAGTATGAAAATCTGAGAACCATTTTTCAGTTGTTCCAGTGGAGGCTATGGGGGCAATGAAAAACCTTTGGAAATGCTTTTCCACAAGTTTTTATTCACTCAATGTACAGCATTCAGTTTTTTCAATGGAAACATTAGGAAATGTTGGGAGAGCACTGAAAACAATTCCTTTGAATTATTCTTCCATTCCACTGCAAACATTGGGAAATTTGGAGGAACACAGGAACAAAACTCTTCTGAAACAGAATTTTTTATTTTGGAATGGATGAAATATGCTAACATAGCATAGGGTACAATAGTTTGCAATCCTTTCTTTTGTATTGGGTATATTTGTAATTTTGCTTGCATAAAACTGTACTTCTAAATTCCACAAATACACCAATTAATACAATTTGATATGCTACTCAAATAATCAATGTATTTATGTTAAAGCAGCAAAACATGTTTCATTTTGATAGCAAATAAGTATTGCATATCCCTGACCTGGATAGCAACCTGAGCTCATCAGATCTCGGAAGCAAACCAGGGTTGATCATGGCTAATATTACAATGGGAGACCAAGGAATACCAGGGTCGCTTGTGACATGAAGGCAGGCAATGGCAAACCACCTCTGAATGTGTCTTTCTTTGAAAACCCAACAAGGCCGCCATAAGTCAGCTGTGACTCGATGGCACTTTCCACCATTGCATATTTAAAATTTCCCCACAATTTCTGGTTTCTTTCTTGAAAAAATAAGGAACAAACCCAGCATTCTCCCATGGCTTCTACAGTTATCTGGTCATGGTGACTAAGCATTTTTGAGATTTGCAGTCCTTTAAGGGTAAAAGGATCCCTGGATGTACTGCATTATACCTGGCTTTAAAATACACTGAGCTCTAGCCAACTCAGTTCTTTGAAATTTCTCAGAATTAAAGGATTTCTAGTTGTAAACTATGTAATTTTTGTATCACACTAGAGAATATGTAAAATAACCTTATACTATGCTCGGATTGAATTTTACCTCAGACAGTGTTTTAATTCAGTTTACAAGTTATTTTAATCTTGAGAGAATATTTGTAAATATTATTCTGTATGCACATTTTAATTGAAATTATTATTATATATTTTATTTTGTATTAGATTGCCTGACGAAGCATATAGTGAAACGCATAGGGATCTAGAAGATGTAATAAAACTCCTCAACCTTGCAACCTGTTCCTTTTTTTCTCCTACCAGACAGAGGGAAGACACGAGGCAGAACTAAAGGGAACTGGAACAGCAAACCAGGGGAGGAAGAAAGGATAGAGAAAAAGAAAAAAGAGGGGGACAAAGGGGGGAAGGAGAAATCAAAAGCAATAATCAACACCCAATACTCCCCTCCCTGTCCAGAGGTAACTGTATTCTGATTGCTAATACATTTACTACCACTGGATTTTTGTTTACAACCAAACACTGCAATTGGCTTGGAGGCTTCTGGAAGGCCTACAGTGCATTTCCCCATGAATTTCTTGTGCGTGTACACAATTCTTTCTACAACTTTTTAACAGGCTAAAAATTGTTTCTTTATGCTCACTGCCAAACTCTACCTACTCAAGCAACCTCTACCTACTCAAGTAGCACAACAATAACCTAACAACTATTAAAACTGTGATCAAATATTTACTTGTTTCAGTTAAACAAAAAGTGTGTAAAAAGTGACAGGTATCCGTACTATTTATGGATTGTAAAATGGGGTCTGAACTAAGTGCTTTACAAAAATGCATTTAAAGAAACGTTGATAGCCCCGTCATTTAAGGAAAAGTTATTTCATGCAGGGCAGATTTGAAGTAGGGAAGCAGTTGGAGAGATGCTTAACCTTTTTCTTACTTGCCACTTTTACCAATCTGTTTTTCCATCAAAGGATTCTAAATCACTGGAACACTACCAGCTAAAAAAACAATTGAGGAACAGGGATGGAAATGAAAAAAATGGCACGCAACAAAACAGTTAAGTGCACATACATAGCTGCTTCCTGATCCAAACCCCACTTGCTGTGGCATAACCTTAAAAGGGGGCCTCTGAGGTTACAATTTGGTGTAGGCTCAGTCCTAAAAGCAAGACTAAAAAGATCATTAGAGTTTTATCAAATATAAAGTATTCCACCTTTAAACTTTTCCCCCTAGATAAACATGTTTCATAAAGTCAGCTCTTACCAGGACTAAGTGTTTCATTGTCCAACATTCCTCCTTCACAAGAACTTTCCAGGTCTTCAGGCTTAACTTTACTCCATGGTACATAGGTAACACCTAATTCTACATCCCAGTACTGCTTATAGTCTGGTTTAATTCCTTTATTTAAAGCCCATGCAATCTTCAGGAAGAATGGCAACATAAATATTAATCAGTGAGATTTTTTTCTCTTACACAGAAAACATTTTCTCTCAGAGCAGTATAATTCAAAAGTCAAGAAATGAAATATACACCACGGTCCCCCTTTTCTGGTGGGTGGAGCCAGGAAGGGCTTTTGCCCAGCAAGGCTTCTGATTGGCTGTGCAGATTGTTTTTAAAAATGTTGCAGCTGCTGCCAGCACAGCACAGCACAGCACAACGACCTACACTGTGTTACTGAAAGTAAGCTGTGGCAATCATTTTACAGCTGGCTCTGCCTCCTGCAGCAGCCATTTTGTTGCTGCACCCACCATTCATGTCAGAACTCCAAATGTGCCTAAAGACTCAAAACAGTTGGGTACCTCTGCCATATGCAATGCAAAATTCATAAAAAACAACATATGTAGGAGAAAATCTTTTAACAAGCAGACAAAGGGCTACATCATACAATACAGCTGCCACATGAAAGTCTCTTAAAGAGTTGCTGTTTTGAGCCACTGTGAATTATTCCCTACCAACAGGTATGTCTTTGTGCCACCACTACATATTCCTTAAGGCAGCTTGCAGCTACGTTGGGACAAATCTTATGATGAATGAAACACAGAGGTCACAGGAGAAGGTAATTAAACAATACAAGACATCAAACAATACAAGATTCCTCACCTATTTAAAATATTATGGGGTTTCATACAGATTAACTAGCAGATACGTAAAATAAACTTACATATATTGTTTTCTGAAATATATCTCAACCCAAAGTCAAATTCCAATGTATTTTGAGATACAAAAATGTTCCATGATTTAAAAAAAAACCCTGTATTTGGGTACTGTGAAAGACAAAGTCTTTTATAATAACAAACAGCCAGAGCTTGAAAATATACTTTCAAATCAGGCACAGACATCTAACATTAATAAATGCTGGTGTTGCTTTTACCTGGGGATATTTTTGTACTCCAGGTTTACAGAAAGAACACTCTTAAGTGTTAAGTGGTTGTACTTTGGGGGAATGTTTACTAATCTGGAGGTGACAATATGCTGAGAGGACAAAGTTGTAGAGCCACTTCTCTATGCATTCTACCAAAGAAAGCAAAACTGGAGTGGAAACTTGCTCCAATGTCAGTAGCAGGATTTCAATGCCTGCCAAGTATTTATTTATTTCACTTATGCCCCACTTTTCCCTGCAGTGGGGCCCCAAAAAGTTCCCCAATTCTCCATTTTATCCTCATAACAACTCTGTTAGGCTCACAGCGTGTGGGACTGGCCCAGTGTCACCCAGAAAGCTTCCATGGCAAAGTGGGCATTTGAACCCGGGTCTCCCAGATCCTAGTCCAACACTCTAACCCAAGGGTGTCAAACATAAGGCCCGGGGGCAGGAACAGGCCTGTCAAGGGCTCTTATGCAGCCTGTAGTGCAAGGGAGGGAACAGGAGGCTGCTCAGGGGGAGTGGGCGGAGCCACTCTGTGGCTTCAGTGGAACAATTTTGTCTGCAGGAATCAAGCAGCATGGGAGCACTTGGCCAATGCTGCACCACTGGCTCTCCTGTCCACCCATGTGGGTTTTCCTTTGCACACACCCCTCCCAGCCCATGAGGCTTTGCAGTGAGGATACACCAACTTGGAGATTACCAGGTGCTGTCCTTTATACAGTTTGGATCTCCGGTACCTGGCATTGCTTTTTATGGCACACATGGCCTGGACCGACAAAGTGACACTTATGTCTGACAGGGCCATCGTAACAAATGAGTTCGACACCCCTGCTCTAACCACTATATATCACTGGGTCTCATTTGGTAATGCTAATAAGAATTTTGATAGTTTCTCAAACCCACTCTGGATACTGATTACTGCAAGTTTCATATATGTAAAAGTTAATCATTATAATACCTTTATAGGTTTCTGATTGACTTTAAAGTTTCCACGGCTGAGTTTTTGCAGGGCGCGGTATGCATCTTGTCTCTGCACCATTACAATATAGGCACATCCTCTTGGTGGTATCATCTATTATGAAGCAGGAGAAGAAGAGAAGAAGAGATTGGATTTATACCCCTCCCTTCACTCATTTGTAGTCTCAGAGCGGCTTACAAACTCCTTTCCCTTCCCCTCCCCACAACAGACACCCTGTGAGGTGGGTGGGGCTGAGAGAGCTCTTTCCCAAGCTGTCCTTGAGAGAACAGCTGTGCCAGAGCTATGGCTTGCCCAAGGTCATCCAGCCAGGTGCAAGTGGAGGAGTGGGGAATCAACCCGGTTCTCCCAGATTAGAGTCCGCGCACTTTACCACTACACCAAACTGGCTCTCAAGTATAGAAACATTACTACAAAGAAAACTAATGTTACAAGGAAGCTATTCTTTAAAAATCTGTCCTACAATATGCTTAATACCTAAAAAAAGAAGCACAAACCACAGCCCAGCAGCTCTGGCAACTGCACAAGTTGCCTATTTTTAGTTTTTATGAAATATCTTTCTACCTTTGCAAACTCACTAGATAATGCCCAAGCCAAATTTTTAAAAATACAAGAAAAAGTGCATTCCATATAGAGGTGCAAAACAGAGCCCCAAGGCTGGAGGGGGCAGCTTCCATATACTGCTAGCTCCACCCTCCAGACCTGCACCGTTCCCTTGCAATTTTGGCACTGAGGTGACAAATCACACACACACGCCCCGACACATACCCAGCAGCCTGCTTCACAGCTGAGCCAGTTAAAGGGACACTGCAGCTCAGCTGTGAACAAAACAAAAACCCTGTTAAAGGTCTGAAAGGAAGGGCAGGAGAGAAAAAAACAGTTTTGTTCCATCATTCTGAAGGTGGAGCTAAGGTACACCCCTTCCATGGATTGAATGCAGGCATGGCTTTCATATGGAGGCTCCTGCCTAGCGCCACCCAGCTGTTGGATCACAGTAAGTTCTCCTTTGGTCTGGCATAAAGGGAAAAGCCCTGGAGCCCCACAAGATGTGTTCTAAAAGAATACGATGCTGTGTTGCTCAAAAAAGAAGCGGCATCTTATTAGGGGCAAAATGCCTGTGTGAAAACCAAAGTAATTCCATTCTACATTAATATTAGTATGCAACACTGGCTATCCTTAAGTTTTGCACAACTAAAATCATGTTGATTAAAAATGCACTGATATAACTTAAAATAAAGAAATAAGTTGCATTTAGTTTTACCCAGGAATTAAAATGCCAGTAAACTGGTGCTTAACGGACTGAACTCTACCACTCGCTAAGCAATTTCTGAAGCCTTCCTCCAGCCTAGTTAGCCTTTCTCTGACTGTTAAGTGGTTCTTCCTCCAATGGAAGAAATACTTAAGCTGGAGGCAGGCTCCCACAAACCAAGGTAGGATACCTCTCATAGTTTTCTATCTTCTTGCTTTTCATACTCACATTTATAGATTCAATAGGGCCAAACTCTTCTAGAAGACTACCGACATCCTGCTGTGATGTTCGTTTGTCTAGTTGTCCTACCCAAAGTGTAGTACTGCAAACTGAAAAGGAAAAAGGTATGTTTGCTTCAATGTGTGTATTTTAATTAAACTAAGTTGTCCTTTCCTCTTTTGCAAATAATCTTTTCATAATCGCAGTTAAAACAGTAATGCAGAAACTTGAAAACACTTTGCTAGGCTATGTCAGAATAAACTGCAGATGACTGGCAAACTGAATAAAGAACTAACAATCATTCGTATAAAAGCATACCTCAATTACTAAGTACAATGGGATAACATACATCAACAGAACAGAACAAAACAGACCAAATCTGGTGGGTTTTAAAATTTCTTGTGGAAAAAAAGGAAATGCATTAAATTATTTTATGTTTAGGAATGAAGTGCCTTGTTCACTGGTGTTCTATCCAGAAATAAACAAAGGTTTTAATTAAGGGGTTGATCTTTGTAACTCGTTTTACAGTCTCCTTCCAGACTGAGAATTTATTTATTTATTTTATTAGACTTTTATCCCACCCTTCCAGCAAAGCCGGCTCGAGGCAGCTTACATAACCAGTATAAAATACAACAACGTAAGAATAATAACACAGTCATACAATGTACAATATAAAATTCATAAATACACACTTTAAAACCATAAATATTATGCATATTAAAGTGCTAGCATTTGATTCCTCGGCATACGATCTGCTGAGATGTCCACAGTGCACAGGTCAGGCTATAATTGGGGGACCCAGAAAGGATGCGCTCACTCTACATACTGTCAGATGTCAGCAGTGACCGCAGCAGTGGTGGTGGTAATGGTGGTGGCTCCAAAGGCCTGGTGGCAGAGCTCCGTTTTACAGGCCCAGCGGAACTGCAAAAGGTCCCACAGGGCCCTGATCTCCTCTGGGAGCTCATTCCACCAGAGTGGCGCCGCCACCAAGAAAGCCCTGGTCCTGGTTATTACTAGCCTGGCCTCCTTGATTTTTGGGAGGACCAGGCGATTTTGAGTTCTGGATCGCAGCACTCTCTGGGGGACACATGGGGCAACAACTTGTGAGTGATGCACACGGTACGGCCCCGTCATCAATTGTTCTGAGGGGAAATAACTGTGTGTGTTTTGCTCATAGTGTATGTGATGACATCCCTGTGACACTTTGTAGAACTATATGTTTTATGAGCCTCACTTTAAGGTGCTGTATGTTTTAGACTATTTCTATGCTCTTATTAGGTATTTAACACTGGGCCTTTAGTAGTTAATTGCTACAACTTTTGTTATTATGTCTTGCTTTGTAAGCTGCCCTGAACAGGTACCATAGAAAGGTTGCATAAAAATTCTCCAAATATTGCAACAGGTAATCTTTGAACAATATAACTTTTCAATATTTTTTCCCGAAAAAAATGTAAACTGTTGAAACATTTTAATAATATGCAGAACTATGAAAAAGGAGCAGTACATGCTGTATAACATAATGTCAGTCCCTTACATTTTAAAAATAACGAGGAAGAAAACCAGTTGTTCTTGCTGTGTAAATTAAGGCTGACCCACATAACTCTGGAAAGTACACCAAAATGTGAGCTGATGAAACTTGGGCACATATTGGCGTAGATTAAAAACTCATGTGATTGTTTTACTGCTCAAAGATGGACAGTTTGGATAGTCTTAAGAGCCAACCAAAATTTGTAGTCACCAAGGGTATGCCCTCCCCCACGAGAGGGGAAGCTTGAGGTCTTTTCTATGATGTCACATTAAACACCTCAGAAATACACATAAAGTCAAAAAGAATCTTTCTCCTTCCTTCCCATCTCTCCCAAAATGGGTGAAGCTTGTCCAAGGAAGGTTTGGAGCTATAACCTGACTCAACCAAGCCCCAACCCTCCACCAAAGCTCTGAGTTGGAGAAGGAGAACTCTAACTCTGTACAGAGCTTTAGAGGAACTCTGAGCACTTTCAAAGTGCAACAAAGCATAAACAAGTTTCAGCACTCCTCCCAAGCTGCACTTTCACAGTGCTCAGCAAACCTGCAAAAAACATCACAACTGCGGGGATGATCCTCTAGCTCCTTCCCCAGCTCTAAGCTCAGGAGTGTATGACTCATGCTTGCCAGAGGCAGGACAGATGCCTGTCATAAGCCCAATTCTAATTTTTGTAAAAGCACATATCAACATACAGCCATTAGTCTTAGAAATTCTCAGAAAATTCAGTGGTCCAATTAAATGGAATTGAAAAACTGGGTTTGGACACAATGAAACAATTTCACAACCTTACTCTTGAATTCTGTTTTAGCATATTATCAGAATTTTGTATTTACAGACTTCAGCTGCAAGTCAGTGTGACTGAAAACACACTCAAAGGGATCAAGGGAATGAGAGGAATGGAAAAAACAATAACTACAGCTCTGCTCTGCTTGAAGCTTAATCCTTAAAATTAAGGCATCATTTATCACCATGAATTCTGTACATTACCAACTGCATCCCTCCATCCTAAGAAGACCGCAAGGCTCTAGAACACCTGAAAGCAAGTATTAATACCATCAATTTCTTTCTAGGAAAGACAAATAGGACTTACCACTAACAGTTTCTGGTTTGACAGGAGGTAGGCCTTTTGTTCTGCGCTCTCTGTCTCTCTCTCTTTCACGCCTTTCCTGGGATCGAGACCTAGGAGAATGGCGGCGCCTGTCCCGAGATCGGGAACGAGAACGACGATGGCGTGATCTTCGAGTCCGAGAACCAGACCTTGATCTTCTCCTTTTGGGTGATCTGGTATCAAACAAAAATGTTAATGGACTAGACTGCTTACAAGCTACTAGGAATGGGCATGAAACTGCATTTTTTGTGGTTCGATTTGTGGACAGGTCTGTTCCCAAACTGAACTGGTTCATACTGGTTTGTGAGCAATTTAAAGTTTAAACACCAAAAGTAGCAGGGAGCAGAAAGCAGGGTTTAAGAGCCATTTAACTTCCAGCTTTCTGTTCACCATGGTTTTTGGTGGCGAGCAGAAAGTAGGGGGTGAAATGCCTCCCAGCTATTTCACCCCCTGCTTTCTGCTTGCCTTCAGGCAGTGAAATAACTGGGAGGCATTTCACCCCCTGCTTTCTGCTCACTGCCAAAAGCCACGGTGAACACAAAGCTGGGGGTGAAATGGCCCAGAGCCATTTATATTAAACAGCTAAGCTGTGTGAAGCTCCCCACTGCTCAGCTGTTTTTCATAAAGAGCAGAGAGCAGGGGGTTAAATGGCTCAGAGTCATCTAAACCCCTGTTTTCTGCTCTTCACAAACTGCCACGAACTGCATCAAAATTCGTAGAAGTTCATGGCTGCTCTTCAGTTTATGAACATCAATTTGTGAACCATGAACTGCCCAAAATTTGCAATGAACTTAGTTTATGAACCAGTTCATGCCCATAAGAACATAAGAGAAGCCAATGTTGGATCAGGCCAATGGCCCATCCAGTCCAACACTTTGTCACACAGTGGCCAAAAATAGCAGGTGCCACCAGGAGGTCCACTAATGGGGCCAGGACACTAGAAGCTCTCCCACTGTTGCCCCCCCCCCAAGCACTAAGAATACAGAGCATCATTTGCCCCAGAGTTCCTATCTATACCTATGCCCATCCCTACTAGCTACCAATGAATTCTCCTCACTTCAACATGAGGACTATTAGTGCATGAAGGAAGACACCCCACAAGTAGGGCTTATCTTTTAAGAGGTATACTTCTAGCTGCTACTGCAAATCACCCTCTCCCAATCTGAAATCGGCTTGAAATCCCACAACCCAGCCTTTTGCCCCACAAAAGGTCTGCTTTGCTGGAATGGTAGGCAGTTATAAGGCACCTTTCATGTTGGTGGTTTTGGGGAAGAGTTAAAAATGACCTGGTTTCAAACATTCCCAGGAATCAAGGCATGCATACTTCCAGTTTATATACCACCAAAGAGGAACACTTGAACAGTAACTGACAGTGAATAGATTTTCTCATTGGAGCCTTGGGAACCAATTTGTTTGAAAGCATGGCTTCAGAACAAAAAGTGTTAGCTCTTAGCATACTGAAGTCACAGAATATACAATATTCATGCTTGAGTTTACTACAGGTACTGAGATTATCTGCACTGCTTACCTTGATGCAGATCTAGATCTTGACTTTCTGCTCTCATGCCTCTTTACTTCTTGAACAGGAGTTTGATCCACTTCCATTTCCTAAAACATTCAGCGAATATTTATAATCATTACCTCAATTTCATTTTGAGATCTGTTTCAACTCGAAAACTAGATAATTAACAGTCATGTAATTTGAGCTAAACATGTTGCTGTGATTTTATCTGAAGCAACAAAAATATTTTGTTTCTAATCAAGATTGTTTTCTATAGCTGAGAATTAAATACTTGTCCATTCCATCTGAAAAAGAACTGTGCATACTAGCATTTTCTGCATTCAGTATCAGGCCAATAAAAGATTTTGCATTACAGGTGTTATGTAGAGACCAGTGGAAACAATTACTCCACCATGGCATCCTCACTCTCCCAATCCGACTTTTACATCATGATTGATCCATGACAGTATTACACATAATACCCAGTTGGTTCTAGAGATAATCATTTCTACTTAGTTAGGAAGAAGGATGGAAAGAAAAGTGCCACCCATTAGAGCTGATCAGGAGTCAGGGTAAGGGCTCATATTACATATAAGGTATTTCCTGTCATTTCTGCTTGATGCTGATAATGTGAAGGCCCATAATTATTCGCTGGCAAAAAGGACAGGACTTTGCCGTTATAATTCAATTATGCCAACTATACTACAAAACAAACAGCGTAACACCTATCAATGCTATCTGCTGGCTTCAATGGACATAAAAAGGTGTAACTCTACTTAAGATGACATTGTATGTTACCTTTTCAATAAGGACTAAGTAGCTGAAGTGAAACACACTAAAAGATTCCTTCACATCTAAATATACAGATTCTGATGTACAGAAGTGATTATGAAAACATAATGGGTCCAAAGGACTCCCTATGTGGTTGCTCTAATCTTTGAAAGAAATCTAAAATGACAAAGAATTGAAGAAGAAGAAGAAGAAGAAGAAGAGAGATTGGATACATACCCCGCCCTTCACTCACTTGGAGTCTCAGAGCGGCTTACAAACTCCTTTCCCTTCCCCTCCCCACAACAGACACCCTGTGAGGTGGGTGGGGCTGAGAGAGCTCTTTCCCAAGCTGTCCTTGAGAGAACAGCTGTGCCAGAGCTATGGCTTGCCCACGGTCATCCAGCCAGGTGCGAGTGGAGGAGTGGGGAATCAAACCCGGTTCTCCCAGATTAGAGTCCGCGCACTTAACCACTACACCAAACTGGCAAAACAGAAATAACCAAATAAAAAACAGAAGTGATCCTGGCCATACACCATGAAATTTGGCAGCAAAGTTGCTTTTACAAGCCACATATGGAATTAAAGATAGATATTAAAAGCTCTTCACCTGCTGATGTGCTTTCTGTATATGGGGTTCACTCTGTGCTGTAAAAGAAGGCTGGAAAGATGGCTGCACTGGGGGCGAAGACTGTATCACAGGCTGAGCCATGGGAGGAAACTGTGGTGTAGGTAGAAGGCCATAACTTGGCATTTGACCATTTGGAGGGAGAGGGACCTATTAGAAGAAGAATATACAGGTATTTTTCTCATTCATTTCAAATCAAGAACAACTTCTAAAAGAAATAATAACATAAGAAGAGCTCTTGCCAGTGGTAGATCTAGTCCATCATCACATTTACTACAATTGCCCACCGGCTGCCCTAGAGGACCAACAAATGGGACATAGGGGCCAAAGCCATCACCTGATGCTGCCTCACAGCACCAGTATTCAGCACTAGCCTCTGAATGTGGAAACTCCCTTTAATCACCATGACTAGCAGTCAGTGATGGATATCTCTAATGAATCTCTCTAATCGTCTTTTAAAACCATGTGTGCTCATGGCCATCACCTCGTCCACTGGCAGCAAATTCCACAATTTAATTACTCATTAAATAAAGTAGTACTTCCTTTTGTCTATCCTGAATTTATTGTTCGTCAACTTTACTGGATGGCCCTAAAAGCTAGTTCTGATACTGACAGAGTGAAAGGGAAGTTTCTGTGTCCACTTTCTCCTCCCCAAGAATAATCTTACAAACCTCTGTCAATCTAAATAAGTAATGATTACACAACAAAAAATGATATAAATCAATAATTCCCATACCTGGTGATGCATAGGATCCTGCTGCATTCCCAGCATCCGTTGCTGAAACTGTTCTATATTTGGGAGTTGTGGATAAACTGGTTGCTGTATGCCTTCACCTGGAAATCCACTAAGCAATAAAATTATTTTCAGTACCATTTTACTACTGAACATTAATGTATATAGCTATTTTTTTAACTAAATTTTATATTCTTATACTAAGTACCTAGTGTCATTCTATTACTTAGACACTGTTTTTATAATTAATATTCAAATGTAACTATAGACAAGATAAAAATACGCATACCAATTTTTTATAGAACATTGTATAAAATAAGGGTCTAAAAATTAAGAGACTTATACAATGTTACCCTGAATTTTAAAATCTGTGTGTTTATCATAAATCTTACAATGCTTGCTGAGAGACTGATGGAGAAGGTGACGAATCCTCTTTCTTCGTCTCTTCCACGGCTTCTGGCTCATCATCATAGTCAAACCGATCCAGCAGCTTCTGAAACATATTACATTGAGCCAACTATTTTCTTCACAAACTGTTTAACAGACACAATCAAACCTATTTATGAAACTGACAGTGTAAATTTCTGACAATAAATATTGTGTTTGTTTAACACACTACCTAAGCAGCAAGAATGCACACAGCCAACCTGGACATCCTCTTTCTTCCAAGCATAAAGATGATAGCAGCCTTTTAAAAAAGATGAAAAGACAGAGAAAGCTGCATCCTGCCCCCATGATTTAGTTCCATGCTAACAAAAACTGACCCATAACTGCTATACATAGGCAGGCCTCTGCCTCACAAGTAGAGAACCACAACCACTGCTAAAACACAGAGTGAGTGCATGTAGTATGGCACACACCTAGAAAAGTTTGTGCCACACTGAATGTTAATGTTTTCTTTGAATATTAAACTGTTTATTGAAGACTAAAATAAAATACAATGCAGCACTTAGTAAAGCATGAATGAAAAACAATTACAAAATGATCATTAAGTTTGTGGTGAATCAAGTATTGCCATTACAAGTTATCTGCCAGTTTTGAGCTTATCATTCAAATAATTAAAAATAAATGGAGTTCAAGCCAGTTTTGAAGATCCTTCAACTACTTAATGGTAAAGATATAAGGTGTGTGAATCAATTAAGGGTGCTTTCTGTAAAGTTCTCTGAATGTTAATGTTAAGGCAAAACTGCACTTGGTTGCTCTTGTTTCAGAGGGACAAATCTGCTTCATTAAGAATTGTTTCTTTAGGTACTGAGTAGATCATCAGGCTCTCAAGACTGCAGATGGATGCCACCAAAGCCAACACAACCCACAAGTCTGGTAAAGTACATAGATTCCAAAACTGGGCTCCAACTCAAAAGCCAATTTCGAAGTTGTTACAACATACCATTCCATTACAGGGAGCATAAAGTGAAGCTATTACTCATTGTGTATGAACCAGTATGCCTGCTTCACTCTTCCCAGTGGCTTTTACTTGCTGTTTAATTACACAGGAAGGGAAGATAGTCCTTTAGTCAAACCTGAGCTCTCTGAGCTGCAGAACCATCTCTCTGGAATGGTCCTCCAGGAAGAGACAAAATAGATGCCTTTTCTCCTGGTGTTCAGAAGGTACTGTGAAAATATTCTTTTCCAGAAGAATTTTTGACAATTGGCTATATTTGTGATGGGCTGCTATTGTATTATGCTGATTGCAATACCAAACATTTATGGGTACATAACCGCTTGCCAAAGTATCAATTCATCAACATATCTGATGAAGCGACCTTATAAAAGTTTATTATAGATTTATTTTTCTTAGTCTTTAAGGTGCCACTGGACTTCTGTTCGGTCAAGAGGGGGTTGTTTTACAGCTTTAATGTTGCCTATGTAAGTTTGTAGGCTTCCCTACAAAACTTATACCACTTTTTGTGGTATAAGTATTTAAAATTAAGTTAAAGTATTCTTCACCTTATCAAAAGATGTCTTTTGCTCTGGTGCTGGGAAATCATGCTTCTGTTCTGATGGTTGTGTTGTTGTAGTCTGCAACTGTGCAGTAATTGCCTGGACCTGAGCCATCATGTTGTTATCTATCACTGGAGACTGAGGTTTTGGAGGCTGCTGAAAAGTCTGAAGAATCTGTTGGAGCTAAAGAATAACACATACATTAGAGACTCTTTAACTTTGGGTACAGCCATGAACAAATACCAAAGACAATATACAGTAATTGTCTTTTAAGTAGAATGATGTACACTTTCCCTCCCAACCAGCTTAACACATCAGGAAGCCAGTTTCACTGTGCCATGCATGAACTGTTAATGAATCTGCTATTGTGGCTGACTCTTTCTGTAGCCTCAAAGCTAGAATGGAAGGCAAAAAAAAGAGAGGAAGAGGGGGAAAGAGAGGACTGTAATGGACAGCAATCATAATGCTGTGGAATGGAAACACTGATGCATTATGACTACAAGACATGCATGTGCACACAACACACACACCCCTTTAAATGAAGTACTACTACCAAAATGCAACCTCCAGGAGGATCAAAAAGGAAGTCTGCTGCTAAAATGTTTTGAATGAGATATTTGCCACTCATGCCAGAGAACACTTGTTTGGGTTCTTGGGGATGCAGAAAGACCCCTATGCTCAGTCGCTGCTTAACAACAAACTTTTATTCTCTTTTCTACTTTCCAGCTGTGCTGTATGATTCTGCTCAATAGCCCGTTCTCGAAGGAAGCAGCTCAACCTTGGGTGAAGGTGGCACAACCCTCTGCTGAAAAGCCAGACCACAGGGAGATGGCATCCATCAGGCCAACCTTCACTTCAAAGCCAATCCCCTCCCCCAGCTTCTCCTCCTCTTTGCCCTTCCACCCTCTCCTCTTCTTGTCAACATTCTTGCTCTGTTTCCACCTGTTCTCTTTCTCAAACCCAACTTGGGCACTCCACTTCCTGCCCCGCCCTTCTTCCTGTAATTTTAAATGTTTTAGCTGATATATATTGTGTTATCCACTGTTGTTCACCGCCCTGAGCCCTGTTTACACGAAACAGGCAGTATAAAAATCAAAGACTGGAATGAACTGCTGAACCCCACCTCATCACTGTCAGCTCCTTGCCCCTTCTGCCCATCTGTATCTTCTTCTGGGTGCACTTTTATCCATTCTAACCCAACTGCTCAACAATTTCATTAAGTGCCCCCAAGTTCTTGTTGTTTCTCCAAGCTAAAGAGCCCCCAGCGCTTTAACCTTTCTTCATAGGGAAAGTGTTCCAACCCTTTTATCATTCTAGTTGCCCTTTTCTGTACTTTTTCCAATGCTATAATATCCTTTCTGAGGTGTGGTGACCAGAAACAGCATTGCTTATATTTTATATTACGTAAACATTTTGTACCTTAAATTTAAGTTTATTTTCATACAAAAATGCTCCTCTTACCTGCTGTCCTTGTGTTGTCTGAA
Organism: Lepidodactylus listeri; assembly: GCA_029233225.1. NCBI lineage: Eukaryota > Metazoa > Chordata > Lepidosauria > Squamata > Gekkonidae > Lepidodactylus > Lepidodactylus listeri. Next base: position 105,341,198 of record JARCFY010000001.1, on the reverse strand, counting down.
ATAACTGAGCTACAGCTGCAAAGGCATCAGAACTGGGCAATTGTGGCACAGTAGGTACTGAATTAGAAGCAACTTGAGGAGGCTCAGATGGAATTGTTGTGGCAGGTGGTGGGGAACCTACAAAATAAAAGTATTTAAACACACTTTAGCGTGTAATTGTGTAATTACACTTTGTAGTGCAATGCAAATGTTTTTAACCAAACCCAAGAAGGCTGACTGGTGAACAATCACCAACATGGGAAGGGTCAGTGGTTCAGTGAGAGACCTTCTACTTCGCATACAGAAGGTACCAGGTCCAATCCCTCAAGCAGTAGTTAATGTGAAAGATCTCTGCCTAAGACCTCACACGCACTCTGAAATTCCCTACCTTCATTATTAGTGGTATCTTCTGGCACTGAAGCTGCACTGCTAGCTCCTGCTGCCATGTCCAGGAGAGGCTGAATTATTTCTATTTTAAACACTCCATTTTTCTGCCATAAGTTGAGGACACGAACTATCTTACTCTGTTTGAATAAAAAAAGATGTGTCAATATAATTTTAAAGTAGTTTGCTTAACAGAAAACACTTCTCCCCCTGCACACACCTCTTCTGTTTGTACAGTGAGATCAGGAACACTACAGGGGTCTTGGGCTCATGCACTTCCTTTCCCAACATTTTAAAAAAACAAACATGTGGAATCATACAGTTTGGGCACTACTTTCTCCGCACAGTAGGAAAAGCAAAATCATGAAAGAGTACATGAATCCAAGATCTGTACAAGCAAGAGGCAGAGGAGTAATTTGAACAAGGCCCCAACAGTCACATGAAAAAAGAACATGTGAATAACACAAGACAGCAGGCTATAGACAAAACCAGGATTTTATTTGGATGTTCTCTGCCCTGGCTCTAATAGAATTTGCTCTATTTGGCAGTTAGATTATGGCACTGGATGCTACATAGTATTGTAAGAGATTTTTATCCATACCCAAGGAATTACCCAGTGCAAACCTGAATCTGTAACTGGACACAGAGCAATAAAACTCTGATTAGGCTTGTTTTAAGTTGAACTGTCTTTGAGAGAGTACTTAACAGCACAGCATACTTTATTAGGGGACCTGGTATTTCAGCTAAAGTTAAATGTCTTTATTAAAATAAGACCCAATTCCTATTATTATTAAGGTAAAAAGTACATATACTTAAGATTAAGCATACAACACTAGTAAATAGAAAACTTATGAACACTAAATCAGTGATCACATTAAATAATATCCACCTCCCTAAACATAAAGATCCCTTTAGGTACATACAGATTAGATGTGAAGTTCTGTATTTAGAAGGAAGGGGCTGCAATGCACAAGAAATGATTACCAAAATGCAAGGCTTCCTGACCTGAACTCCAGCCACAAAATCCTAATTAATTCTTCACAAAACAAGTATTTATGTTGCAATAAGGATCAAAGACATTCCAAATCTTGCAGAGAATGTGATAGATTTTCTAACACTGACACATTGCTATTTTAAAGTAAAAGTAATAGTAACTTACAGATAATTATTTTTAACAGGTAGTGCATAAACTGTGAAAGACAACTTATGGGTAATATCTTACCAAATTATTTAAGAAAAGTTTCTCAAGACAAAAGAATTACTTCCTTTAGGAGCAGCGCTGCCATATTTTAATAAACTTGCCTAGTTTTCTAATAAGCCATTAAACTCACACAGGTTATAAAGCTACATGGGAAAACATGGATTAACATACAAGTGACGTATATCATCCATATCCACTCAATGGTGTGGATTCGTTGGTATTCGATCCAATGAACTGTGAGTGGAACAAGTTTGCAGGCATAGTTCTTCCAATCCCTCTCTCTTTCCTGTGCCCATTGAGAAGCTGCTCCAGAGGATCAGGAGACCCTCAGGAACAAACTAAGATGAAGTGAAGGGAACTGTGGCAAGTAGGCAGTAGAAATCCCCTCTGTACTTATGCATTGAGCTCCTGCTCAGCTCACAGGAGAGGGAGATGGTTTATGCCAGCTGACCCACGAGCTGCAGCCCCTTGTACTGCATTCCACTCCTGAGGGTTTATTGACACCCCCCCCACACACACACAAGCAGCTTTTGGAGGGCCACAGGAAGGCTGCAGGGAGAAGAGCTGTACTGTGAACTCATCCCATTCATAGGTCACTGAATGCAACCCACAGTAAACAAAGTCCTGAGAAATTATTTCCACAATGCTTAAAGAACAAAGAAAAAGACCTGCTCGTGTACCTCTTCAGCAAGTGCCCACCAACCATATGAGTAACAGAAAACCAGAAATGTGACCATATGTAACCCAATCTTTTTTCCTGAGAGAATTTATGGATCACAAAACTTGGGTGCTGCTTGGGTTTTTTTTGTTCTTGTCAACAAATAGCAAACTTTCCGTGGTTGCCATTCACATCAAATTTTATTTGTGCTAGCTTTAATATTAAACATACATTATGTAATGCTTAAGATACCTGCACCCCATACTCCAAATAAAAATACTTTCAAAGCACCTCACAGAATAATGAAAAGATCTTCCATGAGGGCTTGAAGTGGTCAGAAAGATGGAGCTCAGAAAGTATAACATCCCACTACAAAAGAAATACTCAACATCAGGGACTAATTCAAAGTATCATATCAAACATACAACTGTAATGTGTGGGTGCATGAGACAGACTAATTTATGCTAGAGCAGAGAAGTTCTAAACCACTTTCAGCAAAGTAAAATCAATATTCCATTAACATCCCCTCCCCCCATCTTTGTGCCATACCTTGTCTTCTGATGGACAGAGATATAAATACTGGAATGTAGCAGTTATATTTTTACAGAATCTTGGCCCGAAAACATCTTTATCTGTTCCAAATTGATGACGAGACTGACGAACAATAGAGTCAATAACATACAGTCCAGGAATTTTATATTCTGGTTTACACTGAAGAGAGAACACACCACAGTTTCTAGTTACTCAAATTCATATTCAGCATACCAAGATAAATTCTATAATATCATAAAGCAGTCCTGTCAAATTGGTATCAAAAAGGCACATATCTAGGGAAGAGAAATAAAAGTATCTGTGTCACACAAAAGACAGTTCCTTTGCTGGAATCGGAACACTAGCGGTAATCTCCTTTTAAGCACAGACCACAGGAGCCTAGGTGCACATCATGCAACGTGGATACAATCAACATGCAGTGAGGCACAGCTTTGAAACTTCTTCCCCAGAGAGATCCATCCCCTGAGAAATCTGTACTCCTTATGAAAGTGGATTTTCGCCCCTATTGTTTTAATATGTTTGGATGTACATAAGATTAATAAAAAGGGAAAAAAATGCAGTGAGGCACAGGGGCTGAACTTATATTCAATGGAACATGCCATATACACACCTGATAATTTGTGATCCATGCCCACCAAAACTAGTAATAAACATCAGAAAATATATTCTATGCATGTATGTATCAGCTGCACATTGTGGCAACTGTGTGCACTTAAGAATACCTGGGAGACAGAGCATGTATTTATTAAAGTTACTATGCCTAATGTGGGAGCAGAGCCTTTGATCAGTAATTTTCCCCCCTTGGTCCATAATTTGATTATCAGTGTCAAAAACAAAACTTAATACACACATACACAATTTTATAAACTGCAACACATCAATATGGGGAACTCGTCAGACCACATCACAGATTTTTTATACAGCTCCACAATTAACAATCCAGTACATGATTTCAGGGCACAATTTCAACTGGAATTTTTAAAAGGTAACAAAGAACAAGATTACAGACCTTAAGTCTCACTAACTTAGTGACAATTAGGTAATTGCTTGCAGCCCAGAGACCCCAAAATGGGAGGAGATTCACAGACATTGTGGGCCTCGTATTTATCTATCGAAGCAGCTGTCTTATCTATGCTACATCACAAGTAGCCTCCTCAACTCTTCTAAGTTTACAAAGGAGCCTAGAAAAGATACTACTGTCTGGAAAAAGAGGACAAAGATGTGGTGGCTTGCATATGTTCCTTCAAATAAATCAAACTGTTGATGTGGGAAGACACTGCCATGTTCTGTATCTTTAAGTCTTATTATTTGCAAGTGAGCAGGAAACAAAAATATCTCTCACATTTCTAGGTGACAGCACCACAATCTGGGCATCCATAGTTTCTCCGGGTCTTACATCTATATTCAGAATTTTGGGGGGACATCTAGAAAAATTCACATGTATCTCTGATTCAGTCTCTCTCCAAAATTAATAACAACCAAGAAACCTAAAACCACCACTAGATCAACTGCAGTTAAGTTCCCTAGATACTACTAGCAGCTCTATAATCATATTTTCTGTTGTCCTCAGGGAAAAATTCTCCTGTGGAAAGTGGAAGTGGTTAGTATTGAGACTACATGTCATTTCATAAGTATCAGTTATATTAATTTACCTTTTTAATAAACTTCTCTACAATCTGGACTACATGCTTGTAAAGCTGAAAGAGACAATTAAATTGCATGTTATAATCAATTAAAGGTGTTTGACACCATAACCTGTTTAAAATAATGTATTACTGTGAATTTAAGAAATACATAAAATTATATCAAATATTGTAAGAGGAAGAAATAGGTCATTCATTTCATTAAACCAATTCCAAGATACAACCATCTCTATATCAGCTCAGGTACTGTAGGCCTCAGAAATATATTTTTAAAAGGGTACATTACTTGTGTTGTAATATTTTGAATGTGATGAAGCTTTGGCTATATCAGAAGTAGGAGTGCGCGCTTGGTATAAACCGAGGCGAAAAAATACCTAATATCTTATTGGTATTTATTGGTTATTTTCTCAGCCAGTCACCAAGGAGGCTAGTGATTTGACTATTTAGGATTTTTCAGGGTCACCAGATAGCCACAGTTACAGGGCATTTAAAGGGCTCTCCATCCCTTTAAATGCCTTTGGAGTAAACTCTCAGCAAGGCATTTAAACTTCAGAGTTCACTTGCTGTGGTGCAACTTGAACCACAGCTTGAAGAAGACATTTAAAGGGACCATCTCCCTTTAAATGCCTTTCCCCCCCTCCACTGGAAACAATGGAGGATGGGGGCACCTTCTTCTAGGGCCCATAAAATTGGACCCCAGGTCCAATCTTTTTGAAACTGGGGGGGGGGAGGGGGGTTGAGGACAGGCACCAGCAGCTATGTTGCAAATTTGGTGCCACTACCTCAAAAAACCACCCCCCAAACCCCAGATACCCCCAGATCAATTCTCCATTATAGCCTACGGGAATCATTGACTATAATGGTCCCCATAGTATAATAAAGCCGGAAAACTTCAGCAATCTCAAATATTTCCTGAATCCCAATACCATACCAATATTAAAATTTGAGAATATTGGGAAATACTGATTTTTTTGGGTTCAATATACCCAAACCCAAAAAATACCACCCCTAATCAGAAGGACATCTAAAATCGGTGGAAGTATAAATTTTGAAAACAGTGTTGCAACATTTAGAAGTAATTTACTAATCCATAGTAACCAAGACCATTTTTGCTTTTTTTTGCAAGACAATGCTATAACAAGCTTGAAGTGTTTAAAATGCTGTGGAAGACAAATCTCTATTTTATACAACATAGCAGAAGCATATCAACATCTGTGATCTTTTTTTTCACCTTAATAGCTTTAATGGCAGCTTTAGTAATGAGAATCATCTTCGCACGAGAAATAGGAGGTTTCATCTCCATCAATGAGAAGAGCTGTGACAAGAAAATCAAAACAAAATGGTAGTCAGAACACTTCACCCACCCTAGTCTTGATGAATATGCAGATAATAAAGCTGCCCAAAACAAACTACATAATGCAGAGCAACTATTTCTGAAGTTATATTACACTTTTAAAATGGGTTTCTTACAGTTTGCATCTCTAAAATATCATGGAACTGGCTGCTGGATTGTGCTACGCTCCCACGAAACTAAAACTGGATGGCTACTGTATTTCACAGCTCTATCTGTAATACTGCCATAGTTTAGACACACACAAATCATGGGATGCTGTCCTGTAAATGAGCCTTGGGAATCTCCTCCAAATCTCTATGTTGTACATAGCAAGTTAATTAAACACACATCTGCAAACTAGCTGTTTACTCCATTCACAAACTATGATTTGTTTTCTTATCTCCAAACCTGAATAGGCAAGAATATCAGTAGAAAACATAAAATACATCAATCTTTATCTCATTTAGTGGGAGGGGTAAAAGAATGGGGGGAAGCCCACTCTCCATCCGATTAGGTCAGGAGCAACTGCCTGAAAATCTTTACTAGTGAAAAGTACAGGACAAGCAGGAAAGAGGGAAACTTTTGCAGCTGCAGTTGGGTGAGTGGTGACCTCTATTGTTTCTTTTTTATTAGAAGAACTGCCATGGTATATAGCGATATAGAAGAGTTGTGCTTTCCATGTTTTCCATAAAAAGCAGCTATTTTCTAGATAAGCAAGTACACTGAGCCAGACCACTACTTGCAGACCAAGAGTGCAAAGCTTTCCCAAAATAGGTAAGCAGAGAATAAATGGGTTGGATCCAAAGGTTGTCTCCTGTCAACAGAAGGCACTTCTGCAAGCAGAAAATAAGTTTCCTATGCCCCCCACTTCAGACCACTGAGTGCCCCATCATGATAACCTGGGAGATCAGCTGGCCAGGAACAGTATGTGGAGATAAAACAGGAGTCTGCAGTGGGATAGACCACTGATAATAATCAATGTCCTTCCACTGGCAAGAAATCAACTTTAGATGCAATCCACTATAGCAGGGCTGTCCAATTTTTTTTAATAATGGGCCACAAGATAAGAAATCCATGCATGTTGGCCACTTGAATTTTTTATAATGCAGAAGCATAGCCTGCTAGCTATTAAAAATGTAGATTTGTAGTAATAATACAAAGGCCATCTAGAAACAGTTTAATGAACTATATTCATACAAAAGGACAGTTACAGGCCTAGTGACAGTCACTGATAAATTTTTATCAAGTCAATGAGAATACTAGTATTCTGGACTGAGGTTTTCTCTAGGACTGTGGGGTGCATTCAGTTAAGGCACAGCTCAACTCTAATTCTAGGTTTATATCACTGATGGTTGCTCTCAGCTTTAATATCAGCCATTTCATGAAAGAGAATATACTACCACAGTCACCACTTGTTCAGACTACCCTACAGCACCTCCATGGAGGCCACAGTATTTTGACAGTCGAAGCATAAGAAAACACAGCACAATGTCTTCTTTTACCTGAAGCTACTGGAAAGACAAGGATGTTGCTGTCATGACAACCATACATCCTTCACAATGTGAAGTCAGACCATATTTAAAAGGAAATAATTATTGCTTGAAGAATCTATGTACATTTTAAGGCAGTAAATTAGATTATACACAAAACGACCATTGGTACTTACCGTGAGAGGTCCTTCTCCTATGAGGACAGGAGGACATCTCCTTGGGTTATTCTTACCATGCCTTTAGGGAGGCAGGAAATAGTTTTTTCCCACTTCCTGTTGGCACCTTCGGAATAGCCCATCCCCCAGTTCTGGGACTCCGAAAGCAGTGCAGGCATACTAGCCCTACAAGCCTTGCACTATATAAAAGACACAACTTCAACAGTAACTGTAACGTGTTAAAGAACAGAGCTCTGCAGAATAACAGGCATAGAATTGAGGAAGAAGTAGCCAGCACAGAGAGCAATAGAAGGAAAGGAGAAAGATGACTCCGGGAGGGCTGAGATGTTCTCCTGTCCTCATAGGAGAAGGGCCCCTCACGGTAAGTACCAATGGTCGTTCTCCCTATGAGGTGGGGGACATCTCCTTGGGACCTCCCAGAGCAGTGTCCCTTAATTGGGTGGGTCGTCATCTTCCTCCACTGATACGACGTGCTGCAGAATTCTTCTGAACGCAGCATCCGCGAATGCAATCGTGTTAATCTCGTAATGCCGAACAAATGTGGATATAGAAGACCAGGTGGCGGCCTTACACACTTCCTCCAAAGAAGCTCTGTTGGCGAAAGCAGCATTGGATGCTGCGCTCCTGAGAGAATGGGCCGTAATGTCCCTGGGAATTTCTTGCCTGGAGGCCCTATATTCCTCCAAAATACAGGACTTAAGAACCGAGCTGATTGCGGCCTTGGACATCTTTTCCCCTTTGCGTGGTGGAGCGATGTAGATGAACAAGGACTCTGTCTTCCTCCAGGCTTCCAGGCTAAACCTTGAGGGCTCTCTTGATGTCCAAGCAATGCCACTCCAACGCCTTAGGATGCTTCAGCTGAGAACAGAAGGTGGGCAGACAAATCTCCTGGGAACAGTGAAACACAGAGGAAACCTTTGGCTGAAAGGTTGGGTCAGGCTACAGTATCATCTTGTCTTTGTGGAAGACACAAAGGACAATTTCATTGATAACACCCCAAGCTCCGAGACTCTCCTAGTGGAAGTGATGGCAACTGGAAACAAGGTCTTCATTCTTAGCCACTTCAGCCCCACCTCTCTGAGAGGTTCAAAAGGTGCTTTTGTGAGTGGAGTCTCCAAGTTGGAAAACAATGCACTTGCAGAGGGGATTTCACTATGGCTCCCTGCAGGAAAAGCTGCACATGAGGGTGTCTGTTAATCTTGAATCCCGCCCTCCCCCCAAGGGGAGAACTGTGGCTAAGGCCGTAACTTGTCTGCAAATGTGGAAGACTTGAGACCTGAGCTCAGGCCCTCCTGCAGAAAGGAGAGAACAGAAATTATAGAAGGCAAAAGAGGTTCAACCCTCTTACATCGACACCATCTGACAAAAGCCTTTCAAGGTGGTGTTATAGATATGAATTGTGGATGGACGTCTGGAGGCAAGAAGAGTGTTCATGACTTCTGTGGAGTACCCTAGCCTAGCTAGATTGTGCCACTCAATCTCCAAGCGGTCAAACATAACCAGTCCAGATTGGGATGCCACACTGGACCCTGAGACAGCATGTCTGGGGTCACCGGAAGGGTTAGTGGTGGAAGAATAGCCATTGCTTGCAGCGCTGAGAACCACGGGTGCTGAGCCCACCTTGGGCCACTAAGATAACCTCGGCCTGGAGCTCCCATCTCCAGCACACCGTCTTGGATATTAGAATGAGCAAGAGGGGACCCGCAACAAAATGTTGCACCATGTGTTGTGGTTTGTTTTATATCCCTATAAGACCAAGGGATATGGAAGACATTAAGGGGGCATCACAGAGCATCTCCCGCAGACTGCAGGGGGTGGGAATTACATTTTACAGCAGTAAAATGTTCTAAGCGACCCTGTGCATCAGAGACCACTGCAGCTGGTAGCACCACCCTGGCATTTAAAAGGTTGAGTGTGATATAGTGGGAAGGGAAGGAAGGAAGGGGGTTTACAGAAGTGGGGACACCCAAGAAACATGCAGAGAAGGATATTCTCCCACCTTTGCTTCCCCTTCTCCACTTCTTTCTCTTCCTTACTCTCCCCAACCCAATACCCCCGTCTTTCTCTCTGCCCCCAAGCTAGGATTGCCAGGTCCAGGTTGGGAAATCCCTTGATATTTTGGGAGTGGAGCCTAGTGAAGATGGGATTTGTGGAGGGGAGGAACCTCTGAATCCACCCTCCATGGCAGCCATGTTCTCCAGGTTGTCTTGGTGATCTCGGTTGTCTGGTGATCTCCAGGTGCCACCTGGAAGTTGGCAGCCCTAGCCCAAACCTAAACATTTACACACATTTTCTCTTTCTTGCTCATGCCCGCTGCTTCAGATGTTCACAATGTGAGTGCAGAGTGCAGACAAAGTATGAGATCTCTGGACCCTACTTAGGAAAGAGAGTGGGGGGAGATTTTAACCTAGCTGTGGGATTTGTTATCTGTGTCAGATTTAAAAAATCCCACAGCTAGGTTAAAATCTCCCCTCATTCTCTTTCCTAAGTAGGGTCCAGAGATCTCATACTTTGTCTGAAGGAATGGCTTATTTATTTATTTACTCTTGCAAGGGACCACCAAGGTCATCTAGTTCAAACCCCCCCCCCCCAACGCAGGAACTACAACTGTAATATCCCTGGCATGTACGTATCATCAAGTGTGTTGTCTCTGGCTGTGTGATATTCCCTGTGTCACCCAGAGAGTGTTTCAGAAGGAGGGCAGTCAGGACCCAGCATGTGAGTCCTTCTGGAGAGCAGCAGCGTTTCTGCAGAGCCCCACCCACCCAGGGCCAGTGCTTGGTAGTTACAGTCCAGGCTTTTCCACTTCCATGCTTCTCCTGCAAGGCTGCTAAGTGAGTGAAGGCAAGCACAGGAGAGGGAGAGCATGCAGCAACAGTAACTGTATCGGGCAACTTCTCCTCAGGTGGGGCAGGCAGGCAGCCAGTGCTGGACTGGGGAAGGCAGCTTCCCACCATCTCTGCTCTTGCTCTGCAGTCCTGGAGTGGGGCTGGCCTGGACCAGAGTCAGGTCGCAGAGCCTGTGGGCACTCTGAAATTGCAGGAGTCAGCCCATTCCATCCTCCCTCCAACCCAGATTTTCTCCCCCTCCTCGCCCCCTTCCACTTCTCAGGTCTGTGTTCCTCCTTTCTTTCCATGCGCGCCCTCACTTCCTTCTCTCCCCCCCCCCCCCCGACGCCTGAGACCCTGGGTTTCTGTGATAGTAAGTACCGTGAGGGGGGGGAAGGGAAAGCTCCTTGTCTTCCGTGGGAACACGGTAAAGCTAATTGCAGCCTTGGAACCCTCTGCCTCTCAAATCCACCCGTACACAGATCTGTGGGGTAGTGAAAGTTTCTGAGGTGGCAGTTTGTGCTGCAGGGTGGACAGCTGGAGCCACGAGCGCTTGTCCTCGCGGCTCCAACAGCTGCTCCTGCCATTCTTAGTGGTGGCGTGTGCAGCCATGCGGCTTCCCTAGATCTCCTGAGTGTTCTACTGGGGATCAGTAAGCAGAGAACATGGTTTATTTATTTATTTATTTTTTCGTATTTGTATCCCGCCCTCCCCGCATGCGGGCTCAGGGCGGCTTACATGGGCCATGTTTGACTTTGAGAGGGGATTTAAGTATCCCCCATGTACTTTTTTAAACACTTAAGATTTTCCTGCAACCCTGAAGAGTACTCCAAGTGTGCAGAAAAACCTCTTTAGCCTCCAGGTGCCCTTGTTCTGCAGAAATAAGTATCCACACGCAGGGGGTGCCTTGGCTATTAGATATATAGATGGCGGAAAGGCAAACATCAGGCCCCGGGGCCAAACTGTTGTGAGAGCATCCGTCGCTTCCGCCTCCTGGTGGTAATACCTGCTAAAGAACCGTGGCAGCTTGTGGTTCGCTAGTGATGCAAACAGATCCACTGACAGTTGACCGAATTGGTGCACAATCATGGTGAAGAGCCTTGGGTGAAGGGTCCACTCTCCCTCCAGAATGGTCTCTCCGCTGAGCCAATCTGCCTCTTATGTGTTCTGCCCTTATGGAAGCAACGTTCCTCTCCACCCAGTTGAGGATCTTCATCAACTCACTGTGCAAGCGAGGGGATCAAGAACCGCCCTGCCTGTTGATGTACGCCTTGGCGGAAATGTTGTCCGTTCTCACCAAGACGTTTTGATTGTGTAGACGGGGAGGCAAAGTGGACCAATGCCAGATGTATTGCTCTGAGCTCCAGGAGGTTGATGGGCAATGTCTTCTCGTTGAGAAGCCAGGTCCCCTGGACTGGAGCTCCCTCCGGGATTGCCCCCCAGTCCTGTAGACTTGCGTCTGTGAATAGCTCCATGGTGGAGCTCACATAATAGTCCTTGCTCTTGGACAAGCTGGCTCAGCCCAGCCACCAATGCAGACTCTTCTTGATCTTGAGGGGAACCTGAAGGTTGATGGTCCTCTTTTCCGCTATGAAGGCCTGGTAGGGATGGAGAAACACCTGTAGGGGTCTGGCGTGGAAGAGAGCCCACTGCACCATGTCTATGCTGGCTATCATCAGTCCTAACAGTCTGGCCAGTGCCATAAGAGATGACGACTTGCTGCGATACACTTGTGATGCCAGGTCCATGATCTTCTGGGCTTTGGATGCTGGAAGGAACAGAGCATTGCGAGTGGTGTCGATCACAGCACACAAGTGCTCGATCCGTTGTGTTGGCGATAGAGAACTCTTTTCGAAGTTGAACAGAACCCATGATCCTGAAGACAGCGTATTGCTTCCTTGGTGTTCTTGATAGAGTCCACCTGACTGCTGGCCTGAACAAGTAAGTCGTCTATGGATGAACATGTATCCCAACATTTCTGAGCTGCACAACAGGGTTGATGACTAACTTGGAGAACAGTCTGCATACCGTGGAGAGGCCAGATGGAAGCGCTCTGTACTGGAAGTGCTGATTGTACACACAAAACTGTAGAAAACGCTTGTGTGATGGATGAATCGGCACATGAAGATATGCCTCCATGAGGTCTATGGAGGTCAGAAACTCATTTGGAGACACAGAGTCTGCGATAGCCCTCAAGGTCTCCATACGAAAATGATGCAGCCAGATGAATTTGTTAAAAAATTTTAAGTCCAGAATTGCCCTCCAGTCCCCATTCTTTTTGGGGATCATGAACAGGATGGAATATACGCCCCGGCCCCTCTCTCCAAGGGGAACTGGATCTATTGCCTTTATATCTAGTAAGTGCTGAATGGCAGTTGTGACGATGGTCACCTTGCCCCTGGATTTGCTTGCAGGCGATTACAGGAACCTCTCCGGTGGATGGCGTAGAAACTCTTATTGTATAACCTTGAGAAACGGTCTCCACCACCCAAGCGTCTGCTCGTGCCTGGGTCCACGCCTCCGCAAAGTGTAGAAAACGTGCCCCCACCGGAAGAGATGAGTAGTCATGCCTGTTTGGGCTTGGGGTCCCAATCGCCTCTATCATTCCTGTTGAAATTGGGCCTGTGGAATCTTGGGGTGAAGGAGTCACGTTTGTTCGTGGCCTTCGATGGTTCCCATTGAGTCTTCTTGGTGCTGTGGCAAAACCATAGCAAGGAATGTTGAGTGTGAAAGGACTGGTTGTTTCGTCTGTCAGAACACCGGAGGGACTTAGGCATGGCCTTTTTCTTAACTTGGGTTTCTACCAAGATGTCATCTAACGCTTCACCAAACAGTCGGTCCCCCCTGGAATGGGTAAGCCATCATGATGGACTTGGATAAGGCATCAGCTTGCCAGGCGCACAGCCAAAGAAGTCTTCTTGTCATTGTCGTGGATGCCATGGCCCTGGAGGCAAAGGAAAGGATGTCCAAGGAGCCATTGCGGTGAAGGAGCTTGCCTTGAGGAATCAGGAGGCACCTCCTAGTGAATGGCAATTGTTTTCTGGTAGGAGCTGAATTAGCTTGCGCACCCACACGATGGCCGCCCTGGAAGAGATGGAGGCTGTAGAAGCTGCTCTCACCATCATGACCTCATGGATCCTTCTCAGTGTTGCCTCCACCTTCTTGTCCGTGGGGACCTTGATGGTACCGTGGCCATCCTTGGATAGCAGACCTGAGGACTGAAGCACTGCTACTGAACCATCCACTGGAGACACCTGTAACAGCTCATTAGCATAATTAGGCAGAGCATATAATTTCTTGGCAAAGGCAGGAAATTGCTTATTAAGCACGGGACTATCTCACTCTGCCCTGAGCTGACGCTCAAAGTATTCTGGGAATGGAAACACCTTTTCCGTATATTCCTTGGGGGGGGGGATTTGGAATTGCCCCTAGATTTGGACTTAAATTTGGCCCTGGCTGCCTTTTGGTACTCAGAGGGCGGCAAGTCATGTAACTCCAGTGCCTTAATGGCCTTGTTTAAGAAATACTGATAGTCCTCTGGTTTGAAAAAATGGCTGGACTGTTCAGGGAGTTTCATTTCTTTCTCCTCCTCCTCAGACAAAACCTCTCCCTCCTCTCTGTCTTTAAGAGAGGAAGTATTGGATTCCACCTTCTCCCTCCAGTGTTCCCTTCTAGAACTCCCCTGGGCAGGGGGGAGGTGCCTTTTGGGCTGCCTTCGTTGGCCAGCCTGAGAGAGGGGAAAATGAGGAGCCCTGAGAAGAAAGGTCTTGGGGATCTGGAGCTGGAGGCCTGGGCTGGAACTGGGACATTTCCTGCTGGATAGTCTGCTTTATGATGGCCATCAGCTCTCAGGAGTGGAGCAGGACCCCTCCGTCCGGTAGCTTACCCCTCTCCAGTGGACTGCAGTCCCAGGAAGCAATGGGGTGCGTTGCTTCTGCCCCCACCAGCGAAGAAGTAGCCCCCAGGACGGTTTTGGAGCTGGCATCCGGACCCTCAAAATGGCTGCCTGCAGCCCGTAGGCGCGCTGCAGAAATGGCGGGCTCATCATCTTTGGGCTGCCGGTGGCGCTTGGAGGCACGAGGCACCGCTGCCAGCTCAGCCACACTCATTGGGGGAACGCGATCTAGCTGCGAAGGCAGTTCGGCCCCATAAATGTTGTGCGTGATCGCTGGTCCTGCAGTGCACTTCTCCCTTGTTGCCCAAGGAGAACTCCTCGGGAATCTCCTTCGCCGCCATGGCACGGCCACCTGAGGCTCCCTCTTCGGATCATGAGGCTCCCTCTTCGGGTCCTAATGATCCCTTTAACTTCGCTCCAAGCCTAGAGCCATTGAGAGAAAGCGAAAGACGAAGGAGGGGAAAAAAGCAATAGAAAAAGAGGCAAGGGAAGGAAGAGAAAGAGAAGGGAAGGCAAAAACGAAACTACAGCTAAAGCCAAGCTAAGGGTTTTTTCTGCTACTCCCTAAGAGGCAGGAATAGAGATGTGAAGGTCCGGGGGAAAAACGGTAAAATTTGGGGGAAAACAGTTTTTTCCCAGTTTTTTCCTGAAGCCTTGTTTTTTTCCAAAAAATTGAAAAAAGAAAAAAATTGATTATAGAATGTTTTATTTTAATATGATGAATAAAATATTTTAAGACAAGGTGTTCAAATATTTTCCAAATCATTTCTAAAAAATATGTATGGCATCAGATTAATCTGATTTCTGTGCACTGAGGACAAGCAAGTCCTGGGAGCCAGTTTGGTGTAGTGGTTAAGTGCGCGGACTCTAATCTGGGAGAACTGGGTTTGATTCCCCACTCCTCCACTTGCACCTGGCTGGATGACCTTGGGCAAGCCATCGCTCTGTACCAGCTGTTCCCTCAAGGACAGCTTGGGAAAGAGCTCTCTCAGCCCCACCTACCTCACAGGGTGTCTGTTGTGGGGAGGGGAAGGGAAAGGAGTTTGTAAGCCGCTCTGAGACTCCCTTGGGGAGTGGAGGGCGGGGTATAAATCCAATCTCTTCTTCTTCTTCTTCTTCTAGGTTACAAACTGAACTCTCCAATGCAAGAACAAGATGCATTTCTTCCTTTAGGAGGTGCTATTGCCACAAGAAAAGAAAAAGATTTCAGTTTTGTTTTTGCATGTGGGTGGGTATACTGGCACTCAGGCTTCACTAGGCCTCAAAGCACTGGAAGAAAATACAGAGCAACAAAAAGGATCTGAAAGTATAGTTTTTAGATGTCCATTATAACTGTGATAATGACAGACACAACAGAGTAGCTGCAGAAGCAGAGACTGAAACTGATAATTACAGCTCAGAAAATTATTCTGATAAAATTTCATGCCCATTCATTGAAACTTAGTCCCACACTCCCCCCTCTTCTTTTTATAAGAATGGGTTTTTTAAATTATTTAATACTGTGGAGAGGAAATATGAAGAATTGTTACTTCTGGATTTTTAAAAATTATTTTGTGGAGGTTTTTTTTTGTCTGTTCCACATAAACTAGTAAACAGATCAGGAGATTGTTGCTCCATTTGTTACAATTACAAATAAATATTATTTAAAAAGTAAATTCTGTTTGTAATAATTGGATACACTATATTTTTAACATCCTAGTTGTGATAATTTCATGCCAAGTAAAATTGTCCATAGTCATATTTTATGTTCCTAAAGTAACAGCATGACTTTCAATCTGGAAAAGAAAAAAAAGTGCTAATGTAGCATTTTTTCCAAAAATTTCCATTTCTTTCTGGAAAAAAATGGTGGTTTTTTTTCCCCCAAGCTTCAAAATTTCCGGAAATTTTACATCTCTAGGCAGGAATAGAACAGGGGGATGGGCTATTCTGAAGGTGCCAACAGGAAATGGAAAAATACTATTTCCTGCCTCCCTAAAGGCAGGGTGGGAATAACCCAAGGAGATGTCCTCCACCTCATAGGGAGAACTAGGGGAAAGTTTTGATATTCTGTCTTTTAACAGTTGAGGAAAAAAATTAACCTCTTAAAATTAAAATATACTTTATTTCAGAAAACCCAAATAAGGGATTTATGTCTTGATGTACTGGCATGTGACATGTGATCTACCTTAGTAGCCTTCTTCTAGCCTAAGTGGCTCTTCTGTGGAAGAGAGACTCCTCAGACTGGAGGAAGGCTTCAAACACTGGGATAGTGGAGTGGTATGCATGCTGGCATACATAACTTACTGGTAAAAGAAAAAATATTTTTACACATGACCTACATACAATACATGAAGACACAAAATCCTTACTCAGGCTTATATGTACATACATGTAAAATACAGTAGGTAAAAAACCCCACAGCAATCGGGATTCATAATCATGGTTTAATGCTGGTTAAACACCAGTTACTTCTATCATCATTTATATCCCACTTTTCAGACAACTAACTCCCAAAGCAGCTCACACCAATTAGGAAAGACAAGCCCTGCCCAGAGACTTACAAACCATAAAGACGAGATGGAAAATGGGGGTAAATGGCTAAGGGTGAAGATTAATTTGACAGCTAGAATTTATGTCCAATTGGGTTGGGCTGATCTTCCCTTGCTGATTATTTTATTTGGTTCCTATGGTTCTATTCCTCTGGTTATTGGCAGATTACTAAGAAACAGACCTTTATTAAGGCACCTGTATTCAAAGACTTCTATATTCTATGAGAATAGTACTGGGAGAGGATGCGTAAACCTGGCAATTAACCAGATTAGCGAGTATATGCTACAATCCTTTTGGAAGGCATGCTTCTAGTGGTCTAAAATAGTTAGTCCCATCTCAAGTAAGCCTAGCATTCAGAATTCACGGTTACATGAATTTCTGTTTCAGAAGGATGACCCCAAGTCACAAAATGTGAGTTTTATGTCTTTCAAAAACAAAGAATGTTTAGGAGTGTGTGGAATCATTCAAGAGAGGAGAAGCTTTTAAATATAACACTAACACTGCATTCTTAAAGCAAGTTTACTGAGTAGGAAAGCGTTCTTTCAGTTGCACTGTCAGGCAGGGCTGGATCCTGTGGATTTGTTCCACTAACAATACTGCCTATCTCCTGTGCAAACTGCCTTCACCTGATGCAAGAAGCCTTTCACTAGTTGAACAAACGCGCATGATCCAGCCTCACTTAGCCACAGAAATCAGATGCTATTAGTGCCCTATCAAAACCTGCCAGCCCTGCATTTGCTGAGTGAATGAGGAAAAGAGATGTAAAAATAACCAAACAACTGGATACGCTTTTTCAGTTCACCCGTTTACAGACCTCTAGGAACCAGATGTACTGCACAACAAATTTAATATAAGAATAAATGATGAATATGTAAATGATGAGATGCAGTAAATGTAGTTATAAATGTACTGAGAAATTAGCTGTTCATAGATGTTTCTTACAAAGTTAACTTTAGAGGATTTTGCTATTTATATAAGAAACCTATTTATATAAGAAGGAAAGATTAAGGAAGAATATTTATCTTTAGGTCCCTTAGAACAGACAATACCACATTACCAAAAAGTTCTGGATGAAGACACTGACAGACTGGCAAGCACAAAAGTAGCTAGCTGAAATTGAGATAGGTCATCTATGCTATGCTATGATGGCTGGGTAAGTAACTAGACAGGATACAAAACACATGAAAGAGTGAAAAGATTGCAACTGCATTGCATGTAAATTAGTTACAGCTAGTAATTTTAAGAACAATTAAAATTATACAATGTAGACATAATTAAGGAAATTCTAAAATACTGAAATTATTCACCAAAATTTTTATGAAAATTAGACATACATTGTGAAACAATGAACTAAGATACAGATACTTCAATATTTATCATTGGGTGGATTGTAAGAAAAGCAGGTACACATGGAAGCATGGACAACAACAAAAACAACTTTCTGAAGGGATAGGTACAAAGACAGTGCAAACATACTACTGAAGTCAGTGAACTTGCTCAAATTCAACTAAACAGCCAAACAGTTTGTTTACTTTCCTTAAATTTTACATCAGTACCTGAAATTTGAGATGTGAGGAAATTCAGCTGTCCATAAATAATCTATCAAATTATACTAAATAAGTTTAAAGTCAATCTGTGAATAGGGAGGCTGTATCATATTATTCAGTTACAGGAGTACAAGTGAGAAGTCTCAGTGGAGAGACTCCCCCACCCCAGGCTTCCAGTGGGAAAACCAAGAAATTTGGGGGAGCACTAAAAAAAACTCCTATTAAACTTTCTCTTTTTGAATGATCAAAATGCTTTTTAAAACAATAGCGAAAGGGCAATGGCTCAGTGGTAGAGCACCTGCCAGGTATGCAGAAGGGCCCAGATTCAATTCCTAGCATCTCCTGTTAAAGGGAGTAGGTGGTAGGTGATGTGAAAGACTGCTACACAAAATTCTGGAGCTGCTGCCAATCTGAGTAGACAGTGTGTACTTTAATGGACTAAGGGTCTGATTCAGTATAAAGCAGCTGTGTTACTCACTCAAATGTGCATCATAAAAATTATGTAGGAATCTACAGAATCAGATAATCAGACAACATATTTTCAGACATACAGAATCAGACAACATATTTTCTAGATAGGTTTACATGCAAAATTTTTTGCAACAATTAATGTTTAAATGTGTCTGATAATTTAGCATTAAAGCATTCAGTTTCAATGTTATAAAATTTAACCTGGTATGGTGGTAGTCCTATGGTGACTATTCTCATATCCTGTCCACATATGTTTTATTTACTACAAAATTGTTTTCTAATTTTTATTTTTTCTCCTCTAATAAATGGCAAAAACTAAGACATGTGTTTAAGGTAGCAAGGGGTGCAGAAGTCAGTACTTCTCTTTCAGGTACCGGATATATTTATAATTTTGCTTGTAGAGAACCAAGTCATTTACCCTTCAAAACTCTGTAAATATGCCAACTAATATAAAGGATCATAACAATCCAAAAAGGGGTCACAGGTTATCGCACAAGAAACCCATACAAACAAACCCAAGAAACCCATACAATTTGTCCAACATTCTCAACTTTACAATCTCACAATAAAAGTCCAACATTCTCACTGAGCACCCAGTTATAAACTCATTTCAACAGCAGTCTTCCTCAGGAGTAATTCTATATTGTAAGGAGGTGTCAGCTTCTTAATCCAGTTCAAAATTATAATAGGAGCAAACTTCTCCTTACAATATAGAATTACTCCTTTTTTTGTAGTATTGTAAAGTTGAGAATATTGGACAAATTGCAATCTTGTAACATTTTGAAAGTAATATAATTCTTACTACATGTCATTTATATCACAGGGTTTGTTGGTATAGTTAACTAATATAAAGGAGGCATAACTCACTGGCAGCTGGTGACTTCAGCCTGAAGAGCCTTCTGGATCATCAAGATATGCCTTACACCAGTGGAATGCACTAACTTTATCAGAGTGAAGTGATAGATTCAACTCAGTATAGCTAGGACTGCTTCTTTATGGTCAATCTGGCACATTTTCTTGGCACCTAGAAGAGGCTCTTCATCAACCTGGAAACAAAGAACTAGATATCTTGTACTACCCTAGGAGGCTGGAGGCTTGCCTTCAAGGGTGTCAAGTTTTTATTTTTCCCGGGGGGGGGGGGGGGCTCTTACGCGCGTGCAAAGCACGCGCTGGGAGGATGTCGCCACTGCCGCGAGCCTCTCCCCCCCCTGCTCGGCTCCCCTGCACTCCCGGAAGTGATGTCATCACGCGGGGCACGATGCCAGGGTGACGCTCTGGAAATTGCCCTGAAACTCTATGGTGC
The DNA here is from genome assembly GCA_029233225.1 of Lepidodactylus listeri. NCBI lineage: Eukaryota > Metazoa > Chordata > Lepidosauria > Squamata > Gekkonidae > Lepidodactylus > Lepidodactylus listeri. Next base: position 105,321,209 of record JARCFY010000001.1, on the reverse strand, counting down.
CATAGAGTTTTGGGGTGATTGCTAGAGCATCGCCCCGTCAACGTGCCCGGTGTGATGACGTCACTTCCGGGTGATGCCATTACGCTGGGTACATTGCCCCGATGGCCCCCAGGAGGGAGGGAGTGCAGGGGAGTCGGGCCGGGGGGGGAGACTCTCGGCTGCGGCGAGAAATGCACGGCGGGGAGGCGTGGTGATGGGCGCTCCGTTTTACCAGGGAGGCTCAGTCCGCCCCAGGAAATTTCAGGGGTGGCCCCAGCCCTTGAGCCCCCCCATAGTTGATGGCTATGCTTGCCTTCACTTTTCACTTTCTCATGGTGTGTTAAACATCATTTTGGAGGATGCCTGGCAATTAGGTTGACTGCTACCACTTACTTTTCTACTTGACTGGTGGTATTTACTGGCTGCTTTATACCATTTATTTTAATTATTCTCTGTAGTGCTCACAGTTCTTAAATAAAGCCTTCTGTGACATGACTGATTAAAAGAATCACTCAGAAGAAAATTCTTTTTGATAAGGACTCATGAACTTCATAGCTGGAGAGAAATGTCCTCATAATGCAGCAGCAAAGAAAGGACTGAGTGAAGGGAGAGATCCTCCCTGTGGAGCACTTGACCGTTGTCACAGGCTGGGTGCCGGCAGGTCAGGAGTTAAGCCAGAGTCCAGGACAGTCCGAGGTCAAGCCAAATCAGGAACGAGTTATCAAGTTCAAAACACTAAGCCAAAAGCAGAGTCAGTCCAAGCCAGGGTCAGAGAGGGAAACTCACGAGCAAACCAGACCAAGGAGTCAACACGAGCCGCAGTCAAACAGAGCCGGAGTCACAAGCCAGAAGATCCAGAATCAGGTTAGCTATTGCGAGCCAAGGGGGTGCAGAGCTTAGCCGAAATGACTTCTTGCTAGCACAAGTTGGTAGTCTCTGTGCTGTGCCTAAATACCCTGGTGCTTCCTGTGCTTGTTAGCAGCTGGCACTGAGGTCCTGGCTCCTTCTAAAACTCAGGACTGAGTGATCTGCGACCACACATGCGTGCCTCTTTTCTCCTAGCAGCTAAGTCTTGCCTGTATCAGAACCTTAGACTTTCCACCCCGAGGTGAATCAGGTGGGCTTGAGCTTGGCTGTGGCTCAGCTGCTGCTGGGGTAACACCCTGGGAGGTGCTTGCTTGAGCCTCATCTGGTTCAGGTGGAGGCTCTTCTGGAGCTGGGAGCTGATCCTCCACCTCACTTAGGCCCGCAGGAGGCAGGTCCTCAGAGGTACTCACGACAATCGTTGGGCAGGAAAACAGCCTCCAGCTAGCTCTGCACAGGAGGGGCTCCCCTCTGAGTTTTAGAATTTACTAGAATTGCTGTAGAGAGAGCCTCCAGTGGCTGGTCTGAACAAGTGCAGTCCCAATGTGGGCCTGCACAGAAGACTGAAGATGAACCAAGGATAAGGAGCACACTCTCATTTACAGAAAGTTTGTTAAAAAACTTTTCCTTTTATTAACTCATTCCAATCCCAAAATCTAATCAGATTTGAAATTATATTATTGATACAGGCAGTACCAAAGTAATAATTGTGTTTGAAGGGCCTAAAAGTCTCTCAATGCAAAGGACCACCATAACAGCAGCCAGTAATGAAGTCTTCTGCTCCCTCTCATTTCTGTGTTTGAAACTGTAGAGCTCTAAGCGTTAAGCTTAGTGACTGAAAACTGCAAATATTACAATTACAAGGATTCAAGGGACTATGAACTTACCTTGTAATGTCACAGAATCAATCACTGCTAGCAATTTTACAGCAGGAGTAAAGGAATACTTCAAATGCATGTGTTTACAAGGTTTATCTGTTCACTATTCCCATAAGGATAGCACCACTTCATAAATGTAGAACTGAACAATTCAAATACCACAAACACATACTATTTATTAAACATATTTAAATCCCATCTTGCATTCTTATATTGAAGGAGGCTAAAAAAGGAAAATTATAAAAAGTTTTCACATTAACACAGGCCTAATACAGTAATATGGTATAGCTATGTGTTTACAAATCAAACATTAAAAAAGAGATTACCAACAGTAACAAGTCAGCTTTCAAAAGACCAGGAAACTGATTTCCTATTGTCTTCCTGCTTACTATATTTTATTCAACAACTCAAGCTTAAAGCTCATCAAGCTTCAAGACCAATTCAGAAACAATGCTTACATTTTCAGAAGCCTTGGGAGGAATAAATTTGAGATTTAATTTTTTTAAAGGAAAGCAACGGTAGTGATGTAAGAACGCTCTACTTTGATGTAATTTACATAGAAAATATTGCGCAGATGAGTAATGATTTACACCTCAAAAACTTTCCCAGTAAATCTGAGGTCAGCAAATATTCCTGACTGATACAAGTGGCTAGCAGTTCTATTATTTTCACCTGTCCTGCAGGATAGGCGTACACAGCTCACACATTAAATTAGGGCTTAAGAAATATTAGGCACCAGGTCACCATGGTGCCTAAAAACTTAACTGTGGAGCCTAATATTTTTAGCAGTGATTTCATTCTAGTGTGCTAGCAATTCTCAAAGGAAATGCAGAAGTTTGGGTCCAAGCAGTTTGTCCACTAGTGGAAAACAGAGGAAGCTGTCCCCTTTGATCACAGGACCTGCATGGGCAAAAGCCTTGTGGAAAAGGGGCAGTAATAAGGAAGGGAATTGGCAGAGACCAAGAAAAACAGCTGGGAAGATCCAACGCAAAACTCATTTATTATTTCACATCACAGTATTTGCTGTATGACATTAAAAAGTACATTAAGATCTTGTCATTTTTTATTTATATATAAACTTATTTATTTAATTAATTTGTTTGTTTCATTTATATCCCGCCTTGTCAGTTTTGCAACCGACTCAAGGCGGCTAACAACATACAAAAGCATAAAAACAATTTTCAGATTAAAACATTTAAACAATTAAACCAGCACTAAAATTAAATATCACAAGATGGCGACTTTCTAGCGCTCCGGTGGGTAACTGCAGCAGGGTGGGATCAAATTAATTTTACACCATTCAATAGCGGTGGATGAATTCATTCCTTAACACAGGGGTGGGCAATTGTTTTGGCTCGGGGGCCACTTTGTGGGAGCGGAGGTTAGCGGAGGGCCGCACCTTTTAAAACGATTGCATTCATTACTTAACCTTGCATTTCAGAAAAGGTATAAATTGTATCAGCATAAAAATCAATAAATATAAATTAAATAAAATAGTGGTAGTTTTATTCAATTTATTTATTGTGCTAATTTCATATCACCTATAGCTGCAAGCACATTTAATTTTAGAATCAGTTTAATGAGACAAATGTGCCCTATCACACTTTTCTACAATTTTTTTTGAAATCAGGAGTGAGATTGCTTGTTGAGATTCTCATCACAGCCTGCAAGTTAATGTCTGTCAAAGAGCATCTATATTTACTCTTGTTAATCTTCATGTCTTGGCGGGCCACAAAAAACTCTGTGGCGGGCCACATGTGGCCCGCGGGCCACCATTTGCCCACCCCTGCCTTAACATGTTACTTTCTATACTGGCTCAATTATTCAATTAAATTGAGCTTTTAAAGATGCTAAGGTTAAAGTTTAACACTGTTGTCATTATGACAACCAGGGTAACCCCTACATTTATTTATATACTGTATCACTTTTGCCACAGCTTTAATAAAATTACAATAAATTTTGAAGGAGTCAGGATTGGGTTTTGTGGTAGCAATCATTTAAGAAACTGGTCATTAAAATACAAAATATGGAGACCAAAAGAATCATCTGAACCCTAGAGCCAAAGAACTTTTGTCAAAGCCTGGGTCATGACATATCTTGACTAGAGCAAAGAGGGCCACCATATCACCTGCCTTCCCCAGAAGGCTCTAGGCAAAATAGAGATTATGCCTGCATTAAGAAAGCTTCCACTTCTATCCTGCTCTCAGCCTCTTTTCCCTTCCCTCAAAATTCAAAAAACAAAGCATAATCCATGCAATACCTTCTATATTAGGACAAACCGAAATGACACAAAGAAGTTGACCAGAATATCAGGTTGGATGTTACAGATTTAAAAAGAGGTGGGGGAAGGGGGAAAAAGATGTTTCAGGGTTTCTGTGTACAAGACAAAAATATACCCTTTTCAAACTGCCTTTGTATTCCATTTTAGTAATTGATTGCGAATGGATTTTTTCTGTCATTTCAGACAGACCCATTTTAGTAACCAGCTACTAGCAGAATTTACCTGTTCATACAAACCCACTTGCGTCAGGTTAGCAAAGCGTGGTTGAACCACTTTTGAGAGAAACTGCTTTTTCCCATTTTCAGCCCCTTCACTGTGCTTCTGAATTCTTGTGATGTGCTGTTTAAAATGTCTATAGCGCTTCCTACAATGCTGGTTTTCCCTGACCCATTTTGCTGCGCAATCTTCCTCAGACTTTATAAAAACACTCTAAGGTGAGCGCTATAGCACTTCAGTGCTATAGTGGTTTAGTGCTATAGTGCTCGCCTTAGAACATTTTTTAAAGTCTGAGGAGAACTTGAAGACGCTTTGTCCATCATCTTCCAGACCTCTTGGAGGACGGGAGACCTCTGTCCCGGGGAAGATACCAGAGCAGATTTTAAAGGGATCAGTCTGCACGCATCTAAAGGACAACTTGGTGATCCAGGGAAGTCAGCACGGATTTATCCCCAACAGGTCCTGCCAGACCAACTTCATTTCCTTCATTGATCGAGTGACGAGCTTACTGGATCGGGGAAATGCTGTTGATGTTGTTTACCTGGATTTCAGTAAAGCTTTTGACAGAGTTCCCCATGATGTTCTGATGGGTAAAGGACTGTGGACTGGAGTCTAGAATAATTGTGTAGATAGGGAACTGGTTGGAGAACCACACTCAGAGATAGTTGTCAATGGCATTTCATCTGAATGGAGGGAGGTATCCAGGGGGGTGCCACAGGGCTCAGTTCTGGGCCTGGTACTTTTCAATATTTTTATAAATTATCTGGAGGACAGTGTGGAGGGGCTACTCATTAAATTTGCTGATGACACCAAATTGAGAGGAGCAGCGAATACACCAGAAGATAAAGAATTCAATGAGATCTGAACACACTGGAAAAGTGGGCAGATGTGAACAATATGCAATTTAACAAGGATAAGTGCTGAATTCTACATCTGGGTAACAAAAAGGAGAAACATGCATACTGAATACCAGACGAATTTATTGTATATAGCCAAAGGCCATCACACTACAGAGTTAGAATAAAAAGAAAATAATTCTAATCATACATGGATAAAACAGCGATTAAAAATACAGTAAAATACAGACCAGCTATTAATGTTCTAAACAGTAAAACTGTAAGATGATGATAATAATTTTTTTTTTTAATCCGGTTAATCATTAAAAAGTTAATTTTCTGAAGCTACAGTCTTGGCCCTGATTTTTTTGGCAGCCAAGGCAAAAAGAGACATTCTATAACTGACGAGCGGATCAGTGTTAGATAATAGAATGACCAGCTTGTCAATGTCAGAGGAAAAATTTTGTTCTATTAGCAGATTATCAAGAAATTAGATCTAGCTGCTGCATACAGAGGACAAAATAATACATCGTGAAGAATGTCCCCGGGGGTACTGAGGCACCACATATACAAGAACATAAAGCCATTGGTGTTTGAGAGTATCTCCTCATGATTAGAGCCATCAGCATTGTCTGAAAGCGTAAGGAAGTTAGTGCCTTTCTGAGATATAATTTTCACTAAACAGAGAGATCTATCTTGGTCTCTTTTGAATAACTTAAACCAAGGGGAGAATTTAGACCTAGAGATTGTAAAACTGTCCAACAGAACATCTATAGATCAGTTTTGTAAGTTGGTGCCAATATTAAGAACCCCCAACAAATCGTCTGGGATGTTATAATAGGCAAGTATGTTGTTGTAATATGTAGACCAGAATGTATCTCTACCTGACATTAGTTGAAAGCACTGTTTACTAAATATGTTGATAGTGGTAGTATTACCTTTACTCCAGGATCTGAGTAGAGCAAGATGGATGCAGGCCCTAACTGAGGGCAAACCAAGTTCTGCCCTCATTAGGGCTACAGGGGTCCCTTTGGGCAAGACAAGGAGTTGTCTAATGAATAAGTTTCGAATTGATGCCAGGCTGGAGATTATATAGTCCTTCCAGCCCCAGGCACGCACACTGAACGGGGATATGCTTCTGAGTAGCAGTGTGTGTGTGAACAAGATCTTGGGGTAAGGGTGGACCGAAAGTTAAATATGAGCAGCCAGGGTGATGCAGTGACAAAAAAGGCTAATGCGATCTTGGGGTGTATCAACAGAGGCATAACATTCAAATCACAAGATATGATAGTACACTGCACTGGTCAGGCTGCACCTGGAGTATTGTGTGCAGTTCTGGAGGCCTCACTTCAAAAAGGATGTGGCCAGAACAGAGTGGGTACAGAGGAGAGTGACAAGGATGATCAGGGGCCTGGAGACCAAGCCCTACAAAAAAAGGCTGAGGGACTTGGGAATGTTTAGTCTGGAGAAGTTAAGGGGGAATATGACTGCTCTCTTTAAGCATTTGAAGGGCTGTCACTTAGAGCAGGGCAGGCAGCTGCTCCTGTTGGCAGCAGAGGACAGGACTTGCAATAATGCATTTAAATTAAGGGTGGATATTAGGAAAAACTTTTTTACAGTAAGAATTGTGCAACAGTGGAATCAGCTGCCTAGGAAGATGGTGACCTCCCCTGCACTGGCAGTCTTTAAGCAGTGGCTGGACAAACATTTGTCAGGGATGCTCTAGGCTGATCCTGCATTGAGCAGGGGGTTGGACTAGATGGCCTGTATAGCCCATTCCAGCTCTGTGATTCTATGATTCTAAGATCATGCAGCAAAAAAGGGCACGGGAAAAAGCAGCACTGTTTGAAACGACCATAACGCTTCAGAGATGGCTCATTAACAGAAGGAAATTTGCTGTATGAAAACCCCATCCCTATATTGCTTTACTCGAAATCACGCCACCAACGAACAACATCCAGTTTAGAATGGTAATGTGAAAAGGGTCGTAATGTCTTTCCACTGAAATTACAAAAGCCAGTAATTTTTCTTGTATTTCTCTGAGATTCAGAAAGATTCACAGAGCTCTTGTAGCTACTTGATAATCACTGTAATTTTGAAAACAACATATGGTAAAACTATCCAATCTGGCTTCAACTGACTTTGTGCCTCATGCACCACCTTACATGCATCGCTTAGAGCAGAGGTGTCGAACTCATTTGTTACACTGGCTGGATCTGACATAAATGTCCCTTAGTTAGGCCAGGCCACATGTGCCATAAAATGTAATGCCAGGTACCAGAGATATAAAGTTTATAAAGGACACAGGGAAACCGAATTAACAATATTTTTTTACTCAAAATACAAACAAAAGCAATTGATAACCTAGTAGTGAAAGTAATTGATTTACTGGGGAACTCACAAAAGCCCCAATAAATTTATTGAATCATACGCAGGTCTAGGTTTTTCCCAAGGATACTATAAACACGAGGGGGGGGATCTTACATTTCCATACAAACTAGTTACTCTCTCTCTCTGTCTGCGTGTGTATAGCACTTTTAGGAGATGAGTCATCTTCCTTGCAAGTAAATAACTAGTTTTTCAGCAGCCCCCACCACCACCCAGCCTCAGGAGCTGAGCACAGCTACAATACATCTCTCCTTTGTTTCTCTCCTCCCACCCTATTTCTAAGGATCTCAAAAAGGCACACCAAACTCCACCCTCCATCATCCCATCCCTGCCACCAACAACCCTGTGACGTGGGCCAGACTGAGCAACCGGCTCTGAATGACCCAGATGACTGAGTCCTGGCTCAGGAGCGGAGGGTCTGAACCTGGCTCTCCCAGATCCCCCCCATCCCCAGTTCTTATCCCTCCTGTGTTTCCCACAGAAGTGAAAGGAGGGGAAGACCTGTTTCCAAAACCTCCAGGGGGCACTTTTTGTCCTCCCATGACCCCTTTCCCCTCATGGGCTAAGAACAGGTGGGGGAGAAGGAAGGTTGCTGTCCCCCACCCACCCCGACACTCTGCCACCCAGCTCTATGACTGCTCAGACATGCAGCAGCACCCTCTTTTCCCTTCGCTCCTCCACTCGCTTCCGAGGCCTGTACGTCTCTCCCCTCAGAGCGGCATGCACAAGACAGCCCAGTTGCCTCTCAATCCATGTGCCAGCCCTCCTCCTCTCTCCCCTCACTGGCCCCATTCCTTCACTGATAAACTGATGCTCTGTGTGCCTTCTCTCATCAACCCCCCTCACAGTCACCGTTTGAAAAAAAAACACAACGTTGGTTGGTGTGGTGGTGGCATCGCCAGCCACTTGGCTCCACCCTTTGACTTTGCCAGTCCTCACTGAGGAGGCAAAAGGGAAAAAACACCATGCCTCCTCTTTCTCTGCTTTGCTGCCATTCTCCACACACTATTTTACCTCAGCCTCTTAGCCCCATCCCTAGCCATTTCCTTTCTATTTCTTTTTTTATGTATATTTTATTGACTTTTTCAAAATAACATTTACATTGTATCTTCATTACCAACAGTATAACATAAATTTTCCACAGAACAAATCCATCTGTTAATAACATCTTTTCTAATTTGAGTCTAATTTTACATTTTCAATTCCATCCATTTAAATACTCTATTCCATCTTTGATGAAATAACCCATTTAATTTTGATTATTTTGATTATTTCATATTTAGCTTATCCATTTCTGCCAACTCAAGCAATTTATCTTTTATTTCTTCTCTAGAGGGAAGTTTTTCCGCTTTCCAAGTTTTTGCAATCAACAACCTAGCTGACATAATATATGTAATTACATATTTATCTGGACCAACGTTTTCTGGTAGCATATTTAATAAGAATACTTCAGGTGTCAACGGTCGATTCACTTTAAATATTTCTAAGATCATTTTATGTTTCATTTTTATTTCCAACATTTTTGCATCTTTGTACATCTCCACCATAAATGAAAGAAGGTTCCGACACTGGTCTTACATTTCCAACAGATATTAAATGCATTAGGAAAACATTTAGCCTTCTTGTCCAGGGACCAATGCCATCTATTAAACACCTTAAAGATATTTTCTTTATACACTATGGCTCTCATATATTTTGCTGATTTCCATATTTCCACCCAATTATCCACATCTATTGAATGTCCTATATCCTTCATCCATGAAATCATTGGTGTTTTAATTATCTCATTTTGCAAAAAATCCTCTAACAACCAATTATAAAGTTTCTGAATCAACTTATCCTTTGAGGGTAACCATCATTTATCTATCGGGCTCAAATTGTTTCCAAATCCAGTTTTTTTTGTCTTCTGCAAACCTTGTTTTAAGTTGAATCCTTTCCCACCATGATAGCACTATTCCTTGCTTTTCTAAGACTTCCTCTGATTTCAATTCATTGTTCTTATCTAATAATTATTCATAGGTTCCCTTGTTATCTTTTGTGAGCAGAGCTGGTCTAACAAACGCTTCTAATGGCAATACCCATTTCGGGGTTAGGGTATAAAAGTGTTTCTTAACCTGTAGCCATGTTTTAATAAGCGCACCTCTAATAATATGAGTATGGAAATTGGCATGTATTTTCTCTTTCCCATACCATAAATACGCATGCCATCTCATCCTAAGGTCAAAACCTTCAAGTTTCAAGACCCTTGTGCTCTCTAAAAGTATCCACTCTCTTATCCAGGTAAGAGCCGCTGCTGTATAATATAAATGCCAATTAGGGAGTGCCAAACCTCCTCTATCTTTTCGGTCCTGCAATACTTTCCATTTAATTCTTGGTCTTTTATCCGACCATACAATTTTTTTAATAATTTCATCAAAATCTGTAAAGAATTGCCACTTCTTAATAATAGGCAAATTCTGAGCCAGAAATAAGAATCTGGGTAATATGTTCATCTTTATTGTAGAAATCTTTCCTGTCAAAGAGAGTTGTATGTTTTTCCACTTGTCCAAGTCTTTTTTAACTTCCTCTAATAAGATTTTATAATTATCTTGATACAAAGTTTCTGTTTTGTTTGGTAACATTATTCCTAAATATTTAACTTTTTGAACTATTTCCATGTTAGTGATTTCCACGATTTCTCGTGTCTGCTCTAATGTACAGTTTTTAGTCAAAATCTTTGTTTTTGTACATTTATTTTCAGTCCCACTTTTCCGTCATAGTCTAGAATTTCCTTAAGTAAAATTGGCAACTTTTTTGAGGCTCTTCAATTTCCTTTCTATTTCTTGACAGCTTCAGCACACCTCACCATGTGCACCTGCTCACACCCTCCAGCAACCTCCTGCCTTCCCTCCCTCATACCAGTTGCTCCCAGGCCAGATAAGAACCCTGGACGTGCCAGTCCCAGCCTGCAGGGGTATGTTTGACAACCATGCTTAGAGCCTCTTTTACATGTCCTCATATTTTGGAGGGGGGGACACCACAAGGACTTTGAAATGGGGGTTTTGCTCCTCAGAGACTCACTCAAGCCATTTTCTCCTTGTGACTGGGACAAGTGGGCAGAAGTGGCAACTGCCTTGCCCCTGAGCATCTTCTCACTTTCAAAGCTTCACAGTAGGCTGCTACAGGGCACTGCTATTGGCTCAGCTGTAAAATTTACATCCAATTACACAAACAATGTGACTTCAAAAATGGAGCTAATAGCTGGCTACAGAGGACACTAAGAAGAAAACGCATAGAGAAAGGCAGCTGCCACCTCTGGGCACCTGCTTTAGGACATGAGGAGGAAAAAAAGGTTGTATGAGTCTGGGAAGCACAAAATTCCCACTGAACATCCATTTTAATGGCTTCATGCCATCACCCAACAAACACAAGGACTTTGTAACATGTACAGAGGCCTAATGCCTGTGAATTGCATATGGTAAACACAGCTAAGGCCTCCCTGTTCTCAAATATCTTTTCCCCAGGATAATGTAATATTATTACCCTTGAAGCTAGAAATCTGGTGGGACAAGGCCAGAGGAAAATTGCCATGAACAGTATAAACCACAATGATGTCTGGAAAAATCTTGCACCTGCTGTACAGTCACACTCCTCGTGCTGACAAAACCATAAATAATAACCATAATGGCAACAGATACAGCATTTCTTTCGGTTTTTTCTGATCTTCTATGACCAGCTGCCACAATAGTATTTTCTCCATCACCTCACCCACCTTAACTTGCATGTTTAAAGCTTTTCTGCCCTTTCCTGTGATGTACTGAATTTGCTATTAGAATAAAACACAAGAATTTATCATAAATTTCTAATTAATTTTTGAAATATGTGAATTAGCAAGTCTATACCTGCTGCTAATCCTTTCAGGAAAGGAACCTCTAAATACTTGACCAAATAGTTATTGTCTATTCAAATTAGTCAGCTCTATACACTCTCTCTCTCTCTCTCTCTCTCTCTATATATATATATAAACACACACTCACACATATACTAGGAAGCATTCTTTTTTCCAAAACTTACATTTCACATAAATGTCAAACATCCCAACAACTACCATTAGCATTCTTGTGATCAATCCGACAAAGGGAGCTTTGACTCCCGAAAGCTGAAAGTGTTGTTGGTCTCTAATGTGCTACTGTACTCGAATCTAGCCCTTCTACTGCAGACCAACAAAGCTGTCCTCTGAAACTCTCAAATCTCCCAAATCACTATGTAGATATTACTAGTAAAAAAGAATAAGAGTCCAGTAGCACCTTAAAGACTAACAAAATTTGTGGTAGGGTATGAGCTTTTGTGAGTCAGTGCTCACTTTTTCAGACAGCTACTACAGACAGACTAATATGGCTCCCTATCTAGAAATTACTAATTTAGATAGTTCAGAAACACTGGGAACAATCCAAAAGAGGTCTACTTGGAAGTAAATCCCATTTTATTCAAGGGCACTTACTGTCATGAAAACTCTCACTGGGACTCAAAATGGATTACATAAAGTGAGTCAATACATCAACAGGATGGGACATCCAGTAAGCAATATAATAGGATTAGGATTGTAGAAATCAGGCATTGTCCATCACAATTCAAAAGTAGCTAAAGCAGGGACTGGGCACTTTTTTATTTCAGCTTTACAGATAACTACACAAAAGACCAGGCTGTCTTTAAGCAGGCCATATGACCCCACATAACCATTATTTGTAGCCTTAAAGGGGGGGGGGAGAGAGAACTTTCTCACAGTGAACTACTACACAAGCAACCAGGTCAGTAGGTATTAAAATCCTGACTTATGATTATTTGTATACCAGGAATGTACTGAACACTTTCAGTATAATACCAAACAGTGCTACAGGGTATCTACCTTAACATGGATGACACAATCTTTTGTGATTGGAAGCAGGCTCACTAGTTGGTATGATCAGCAATACTGTATTGGCAATTATTGAATGAAGAGCCAATTAGAACAATTCCCGCCCCCCCAAGTCACAGATTTCTTTGTCAGTTAATCAGTCATCAGCTTGAGGAACAAGAACAACTACTGGAGTAGTGAGATGCTGGAAACTGCAATCTTGAGGATGGCAGGATCCCATGGATCCATTTCACCATCAGTAGCCTTTTTCCTTAGCACCCCAGCATTTGGATTTGAGGAAGGCTCCTTGTACCAGACAAAAGGGCCAATGTTAGTGGAATGCACCTGCAGGATCTAACCCAATATCACAACCAAATTCAAATTTCTCATAAGGCTAGTACTATAAAGGTGGACTGTTTCTCTTGCAGTCTTTAGATGGGTGGAAGATGACATGGGCAGAACTCTTTCTTTCCCATTTCCTACAAGATCAACCTGCTCACTCAAACTAGCCCAGCATGCTGTTTCACACAGCAGCCAACCAGTTTCCCCGAAGGGCAAAACAGAGCATCCCAACACCAGCATCCAGAGATTTGCCGCTGCTGTAGATGGGGCTCCCTTCATCCACCATGGTCAGTAGCCATACCACAAATTCAGGTGAAATGGATAGGGAGACTATAGAAGGCAAGAATCAGAAGCAGGGGCTATTGTTATATTTTGACATAAGAAGATGCAATGGAACATGCACAGCCTGTTTTAAGTGTTTGGGTTCTTGCTAGTTTCCCAAAGGGGAGTGCAAAAAAAAAATTGGTATTTTTTGGCCCGAGTCTAATGGACCCGAAAAGAAAAATACCATTTTTAAAAAAGAAGCCAGCCCGACCCTGGGGCTACCCTTGCTTCTCCTGCAGCACAGTTTAAACCACGGTGCAGGAGAAGCTGGCCCCAGGATCTGTGCAAGGCAGGGAGCTCTCAGCGCCTGCCACCCTGGCCAATCCTGGGCTGGCTCCTCTTGAAACTCACTTTAAACTGAACTGCAAGAGAAGCCAGCCCTAACTGAGGTGGCGCAGAGCTCTCAGCTTCCACCACCCAGCTGATCTTCTCTTGCTGTTTGGTTGAAACTGAGCTGCAAGAAGAGCCAGCTCCAGCTGAGGTGGTGCAGAGCTCTTAGCTCCCACCTCCCCAGCTGATCCTCTCTTGCTGCAAGAGAGGATCAGCTGGGGAAGGAGCTTGCTCCTCTTGCTGTTTGGTTTAAACCGAGCTGCAAGAGGAGTCAGCCCCATTTGAGGCAGCATACAGGTTTTAGCTATAAATTCGGCTGTATTCAGGCTCAGCTATACCGGTAGCCGATCAGATTCTCTTAATATTTAGCTTAAATAATACCTGAAAAATACCAGTAAGGTGTTTTTTGGTTATTTTTTTTGGCTAGGTTTATGTTGAATGCACACCCCACTAGTTTCCCAACTGTAGAGATAGTTATCTTCCAGTGAGGGCTAGGAGATGCAATCAGAGCAGGGAGGGGTTATCTATAAACTATGGGTATGCCATATGCCAAGAAGCCAGGAGCTCTTTTCATTTGCTAGCACAGCCCTGTGATCTCTCATCTTTATGAATTTCAGTTAAGAGTTCAAGAGATGTGCCTGACAGGTAGCAATACTTTAATTCAGGTAGTGAATTATCCTGTCCCTGCCTTGAAAGAATAAGCCTAAATCAGAGCTGGGAAGTGCTCAACCACACCCTGCCCCAGGCTGCAGAAGTCCCTAAGGAGGAAAAATAAAGGTGAAAATATATCATGCAAAGGAAACAAAATCCACCCAGACCTTTACAGGAACACCTAATGTAAGTCCTGGTCTGCCTGAGCCAGGCTATTCTTACCTAAGCCAACAATGATTTCAACAGTGGTCACCAATATAATTCCAGAAAACCTGTAGAAGCTGAGCATGGGATCAACAACCCTTACTCCTAGCTAGAAGACTGAAGCTGATTCACCAATCCAACCACAAAAAGCACTCATGTAATATATATTTATCATTTCTAAGAACTGGGAAATTGTGTACTAGGGGCAAGGCCCGTTGCAGGCAACAATGCAACGGGTGCTAGCAAGAGGAAGAAAAAGGAGGAAGGACGCAATTCTCTTCATCTCAACTTCTTTCCCTCTTCCTCTCCACTCTCCCCCCCCCCCGGCACTCTTGCTGCCTCCCCCCCCCAACACAGCCTCTTTGTAGAGGCTGTTGCATTTATTAACTGAGTGGGTGTCGGAGTGCATCTCTCTTCCTTCCTTACTCCCGAGTAAACAAGCTGTGCGCGCACACACACATTATTAGGGCTAAAGCTGGGGCCAACTCACCTATTTCCATTTTGTAGGCACTGCAAAAGGACTTGCAGAGGGGCTCTCCCCCATCGTCAATTTTGAAAGCAAATAAATGCTTCCTCCTGTGCTAAGCCCCACTGTCTGCAGCTCTTCTCTCATCTCCCAAAGCTCCAGAAATCCCCAGAGGTTGGTGCAGAGCGGCGGAGCCAGAGACTTGCTGCAAGCCAGCACTTAACTGATTTCCAGAACAAAGTTTGAGTCCAGCTGCACCTTTAAGACCCACGAAGTTTAACTGTATGGGCATGCACAATGAACTGACCGCAAGCTTCTGTGCTGGATGTTTTCCTTTCGTTTCCCCGCAAGCCCTTTCATTTGCAAAGCTGCTTCCCATTTAAACCAGCTAATTAGTTATCCTGGCCTCTTGGGGCTCCCAAACTGGGAGTTGTAGTTCTAATCCCCTTTGCTATGGTTGCAGTAAAGCCAGCAGAGAACTACAACTCCCAAAGTGCAACACTCTGTGGGTGGGAGTGAGGCAACACAGGGAGGGAATGCAGCCAGTGGGCAAGGACGCCGTTTTGAGTGGCAGTTCTTGCAGCCAACTGATTTTGGCGCCCCATGGAATCTTGCCACTTTGAAAACAGCTTTATATATAAGAGAGATATGGATTTAAATGTAATTCAAAGCAGCAGGACTCAGAATTGAGAACAAGCTTTTAGATGCCACCATTTAATCTGTATATAAAAGTAAACTCCAATATACAATTTCTTAGGCCGAAATATCTACCTAGCATTCATGTTTATACATAACAAGCTAAACTATCATTTTTTAACTAAGCATAATTATCACAGGGGCAAACTGCCAACACCCAGCTCTACTTGTACATCCGTTCTCTGTTTCCCATTTGTGCTATACACGTCTTACTGTCTCTTACCTGTAAACAAAGAACATTTATCTGCAATATGGAGTACAGCATGGAGCAGTGCAGACTGCATGCACAGCCTTCACAATACTGCAGAAATGGTTCTTCATTCCGCTCCACTCACGTCATTGTCCCACTAATACATGCAAGGCCTCTTCCACTAAAATTG
The DNA here is from genome assembly GCA_029233225.1 of Lepidodactylus listeri. Lineage (NCBI taxonomy): Eukaryota > Metazoa > Chordata > Lepidosauria > Squamata > Gekkonidae > Lepidodactylus > Lepidodactylus listeri. The sequence goes on along the minus strand of JARCFY010000001.1, from coordinate 105,305,501 downwards.
TACAGCCATTGGCAGTCATGGTGTACTGCTGATTTCCCCTCAGTCAAAGAAAAACTGAAGAGCACAGATAGGAGAGCACAACAGTGAGTGGGTCACAGTGCTAAGTTCTATTCCCCAGCTCAGGATGAGGACAGCACGATCTCTTCAGGCTTTCTGCCAGAGGACAGTGCATACACAGAAGCAGCAGCTATTCTGAAATTTAGCTGAACACCATTTGCACCTCATAATGGATATACTTCAAATCAATTGTTATTTGCTATAGGCAGCAAATCAACTGGTAATTTACAAGGCTACCGTTGAACCTTTTAGTGCCACAAGACAGAACAACACAGATCAGCCTCCCAAACATTGCTCTTTACTTAAACAAAATCCAGTGTTATAATATGTGTATATACCTCTGTTTCTTTCTCTCCAAATCCTTTTTTAGTACTACAAAGCTAGGCAAGATACAGATGCCACCACAGTACTGTACTCAGGGTACTGGTCATCACCTACAAAGCTTTTCATGGCCTAGGACATGCACATCAGAAGGACTGTGGCAGATTTGTTTATGTGAGCAAAGCCTTCTGAAGGGTAAGATCAATAGCTGCTTGTATCCGTGCATTCTGTTGTGGCTCCTACCTGGTGGTATGACCTACCTGACAAGGTCAGGAAGGTTCCCACATGCCTATCATTCTGTAAAATGTGTAAAACAGAGTTGTTCAGCAGACCATTTTTCTAAAGAGAAGTGGGCAGTCATCATACTGTTTGCATTATTTTCTGTATCCCGTATTCTACCCTTATCATATGTATTATAATTTTCTAGTGTATGTTCTAATTTTGTAATCCAGTTTTTCCTGCATACTGTTTTTATTGCATTCTTTTTTGGTGTGATCTACCTTCTATATAAGAAAGGTGGCCTATGAGTGAATTTAATTTATTTATTAATGCTGGACTATGGAAGCCATATGCCCCCACATAACAGACCGCAGTGCATAAAGTGGCAGGTTTCACTGTTCAAAGCTAATTTCTTATCACCATAGGCAAATCTGGCTATTTTAATGTAAACATGTTTATTTACCTTAACACAGATTAATAAATGATGCTTACAAAACTGCAACAGCAGCAAAACACACACAACTAGTCCTAGGACACATTCCATATATGCTAATGCATGAGAAGTCCTCTCTGGAAAAGCAAACACTGTTCAGTATTTCAACACTAAAGATTACTCCAAATGCCATCCTCAAAGTTAGTCTAACTCAAAAAGGAGCACCTTACCTTAAGTAAAATTTAAAACAAGAGAACTGACGTTTAACTGGAGAATCCACTATTCCAGTGCACAAGCACTGCTTTCTAATCATATGTCATGTGCAAGGGGGGAAAAATCACCATATTTTTGCAAAGTGAAATTTTTCTAGGGAGCTTTGATACAACATATATTAAACAGAGACTCTTATGCAGCTCATTGCACAGCTTTTGAGAGCGTTTTATACATTCCAATTGTAAACTAGACCAACCAAAAACTAAGAGTCATGTTAAGTTTCAAAAGGAATGATTCTACACTTCAGCTTGAAGTTCTTCCAGCAATCAGTCAAGTCCAAGTTATTTTCCATATAACAAGTTGCTATAGCGATAGTTGTTGAAAGCCAAATCTCGGTAAGTCTTAAAAGATCAAACAACTCCCCTTCCCACCCACCACAACTGGTGTTGCAAGTGTCTTTTAAGATTCCTGTAATAATCCCCGATCTCTTTGAGAGTTTGAAAACTGTATCAGACTTCTATCGAGTGTTAATTTACTCTCGTCCAGTTTCTACAAAGCAAAGCGGGTAGACAGCAAAAACTAAATAGCTTTGTGGGCATACGTGTGTGTGTGTGTATACACACACACACGGCTTCTGGGGCTGGAAATGAAATACCATCAAGATGTCCTGTCTTCATACGCCTTCCTCAAAACTGTGCAAGAAAAGGCGACTACTTCCTCCTCCTCTCTCCCTCCCCCGCCGTCCAGGCCCTTCCCACCGAAGAGCGCGCGCTCCCTCCCTCTCACACACACACACAAACACAAGGTAAAGGCCTGTCCCGCTAGCTGGCACACATCAAACACACGCAAACTTCTATTCCCTTTCCTCTCTCCCTGGGCTCGGAAGCTGACCTGAAGCGGCCGGGCCGGCTCTCCCCAAAAAGCGGGGGAAGGAATAGCCTAGCTTGGCCGCGCCGTCCTTAGGCCGCTCAGGCTGGAAAGGTGACGAGCTATTCTGCCGTGAGGGAAACAGGGCCTGAGGTCGGCCCAAGAGGCAGCAGTACCGCCGCCACCCACCCACCGGGGCCAGCGGAGTGGCCGCGGGGAACGGAGGAGCCGGAGTGTGCGGGGTGTGTGTGTGTGTGTGTGTGTGTGTGTGTGTGTGTGTGTGTGTGTGTGTGTGTGTGGTGGGAGGGGGGTTGTCTCTTCTGCTGGGCTCTGCCTCAGCCGACCCCTGTTCTGCCCCCCCGCCCTTCCCCTCCCCCGCCCGGTCCTCAGCCACTACCAGAGGGGCCTAGTCCGGGCCGGCTGGCCCGCCCCGCGCTCCTTCCCCGGGCTCCCTTCCCACCTCCTGGTTGAAGGCGTTCACGGCCTCCATGTTGTTGCTTAGCGGCCTGCGGCGGCGAGCGTAAGGGAGCCGGGCGGAGGTCGCGGGACGTCGCTTTCCGCTGAGTCCCGCCTTCAGGGCCTCGGCACTAACATGTCCGTTTCGCGATGGCCCGCAGCGCCTCGTTTGCAGAGTCGCCGGAAAGACCGTCTCCCACAGCGGGACGGCAGAGCCCACGCCGCGAACAGCACCCTGGGATAGGGTAGTCCTCCCGGCTTCGCGCCACCCATAGGAGCAAGGGGGCGAAGAGGAAGAGCGCGCGGCGGAAGTACATGATAGCACGTGATAGGGTCTCTCCGTCCTCCACCTCCATCCTCGCTTGGGGCTTCTTGATTCGTGTTTCCAGAAAGACTCCGAGTTCCTGACTTTCGTTTCGTCCTTCTTACGCTGAATAGAACAGGTTGCACCAAAAGTTGATCTGTCAGCCTGCAGTCTCGAAGCGCCTTTCTCCCGGTTTCCGACGGCACATCGCTTTCAAGTTAATACTGAAAAGAATAAAAAAACAAAATGTATTAATAGCATTTCACAGGACTTGCTAAAACGAGACAAAACATTTTGCAGGATTTACTAAATTGAGACAAAATACTTTGTAGGTCATGGAGAACTAGAAAGTTTGCTCGGTGTTTTGTGTAATACGTTTTGATTGGTCTTTGTTAAAGATATACAGATTTTGTTCTGGGGGGTTTGTTTGGAACACCAAAGCTGCTTTGAGTTCATTTGTTTCTTTGAAAATACCTGAATTTAGCTGCGAAAAATTATTCTTTAGCTGAAGAATGATACGGGGAAAGGCTGCTGTCCAGATAATGTTACCCCGTTCTGCTTCCATTGGCTGTACACCTAATCCATTAGCTTCATCTCCAAGAGTGCTGATGTAAGGGCTCCTGTATTTTTTCCCACTCTGTTCTCAGCTCTTTTAAGTTATCAAATTGTTTTCTCTGATGTTAGAGAGACAGTAGATTAATCACTGATTCTTATATTTACAAAGGAAGCTGTCACTGTTGCAGCCTTCTTGCAACAAGGCTAACGATGTTTCATGCAAACTCTCCAGTACTTCAGTTCTTCCTAAGTATGCACTGTGACTTCAAGATCATGGCTTTAAAACAATTTTTTGGTAATCTTTTTTTAAAAAGAAAAAAATCCATTTTGAGGTTATTTCAAAATCAAGCTGTAGATCCTATATATGCTTTCAACATAAACTAAATGAGTAATGTTCAGCATCAGAAACATAAAGCAAGTGGATGCAAACACTCTGCATATGGTAGAAGCTACAGATTTAAGAGAGTGGTGCCACCTATGTGCTCTTCCAGTTTGTGGAGAAATGTTTTCCATTTTGTTTACATCACATTATTAAGAGTTTGGTAACTACAAAGCCTCCATGTTCATTTCAGGAGGTTTATCTGACAGTACGAAGACAGGAAATGGGGAGTGGTTAATTGTTCTCAAGGAACACCATCTCTCTCAAGCACCCAGCTCTCATAATTACCTAGTACTTAAGGCTTGGTTATACAAATATTTCTTGCTAGCAGAGAAAAATCTTGCTCCTGGAAGGAATGCGATATCTAGAAGGTGAAAAACTTGGGGATGCCAAATAATGGTATCATTTCTTGGATAGGAAGAGAAGGACTGACCCACAGTGGGAAGAAAGAGTTAATAAATTACCTGGAGATGAGGGAAACAAGGTCCATTTGGGCTGATATCAGCTGGATGAAGGAGCGATTACACTTGGGCTCTCTTAATGGCTGCCGCTGCCATCTGAAGGGCAGGCAGCCTGGACAAAGACTCCAAGGTAATAGAAAGTTTTTAGAATGCTGTAATTTTTTTTTTAGTTTAAAAAACCTGCCTTAGAGAAGACCAGCTAGGGCATGTGTAGGGCTGAGGGACAGAGGACTCATGTTTGCACCTTGTCTTTGCATTTTACTTGATCTGTTACTGTACAGAGTATGGGCATGGACTTTTCTTTTTTTGGTAAAGCCTTTTCTATTTTAAATGCTGGTAGTTGTTTTCTGTACCACATAGACCTCCACCATTATAACACACTGTCTAAATTGGGCATCAGCCAGGGACAGGGATATGTTGGTGGCTAGTTTGCTATTTCCCTGGGAGTGTGCAACTGCAGTAAAGTGTCCCCATGGTATCTAGTTCCCAGGTAGTGGGAGATGTGGCTACTAGGTGGAGCTTTAAATGGCAGTGGGGAAGGAAAGCTAGGAGTACTGGCCCTCTGGGAATTTCTGCAACTGACCAGCTGGTGGCAGTGTACCAAAGGAGAAGCACATGAAAACTAGGTTGAGAATCTGGTGGAGTTACATGAGCTGTATGTTGCCAGGCAGAGACTCAGGACAACTTCTTGAATGCCTAGAGCCTTGGAGGGCTGAAATGGAACACGGCTCATGGATCAGTGGAGCCATTCCATGACAGTGTCAATACTTCCATCTTATTTATGGGGGTTCTTGCATGTTAGGATTTGCCTGTTTTAGAATATAGGGCCCTAACTGGGAAAAATTCCAGTTTTTTTGTCGAGAGCTGCACTGTAACTCTGCTTACAGTTTCTGTTTGGATTGGATTCTGCAAGGTAAAAGGGGCTATAACTGGTTGGCCATCAGTGGCAGTCACCAGAAACGTGTATGTGTTCCCTTGCATATGGGGTTACACTAGCATGACACATTTTTACTGGCAGTATGCTGCCAGCATATATCGGGGGGGGGGGCTTTCTGTACTGAGCATAGTTATCCTGTACTCCTTGTGTGACAGGCACTGGTGGTAACTGTTGACAGAGAAAGAATTGTTGAGGCAACAGACAGTAGGTCCATGTGGGAGAAGAGGATCTGGATTTACATGAGAACAGCATTGGTGCAGTGTTACACCAATGTGTTTTCAGATTGCCAGCCTGTCTCCCAGTGTTTCACTACCATCCCAAGCAGTTTCTAGAATGACTTTAGGATTCTGCCCTTGTAGTGCCATTTTAAGCCAATTGACTTCAATAGATATAGGATGTAATTGTTTTAGATGGCATCATGGGTTTCCTAATTCTCTTTTTTCCTGTTGCACTGGGTTAAAAGAAAAGATTTCTTTATTCTTCCTCTCCTCCTCTTGAATCATACACTTCTTGTGATTTCAGATCATAGTCTTAGATATTAAGAGTACTTCAGAATATAATTAAATAATATTTTCAATCATAAATGAAAGAATAAATGCCCTTACCTTTTAATTGGGTAATGGTAATCCCGCCCTCCCCATTTGGACTGGGGTATTGCCAGTGCCCCTCTCTCTTCCTCCTTCTTCAGAAGCAAACAATTTTGCAACCATTTGTCTTTGAACTACTTACACATCGAATTCCACTGAAACCAACAGCTTTCTTTCAAGTTGTGGCCCCAGTCCGTCTACAGTTAACTAACTACAGCATGTTTCCTTAGAAACAATAGGTTTACAATTGCATCTTAAATACCCTTAAAACCAATACAAAAGTGAGTTCCTACAGCGTTAACAGGACTGAGTTCTATGAGGATCACACATGAACACATATGAAGCTGCCTTGAATTGAATCAGACTACTGGTCCACCAATGTCAGTATTGTCTATTCAGAGTGGCAGCGGCTCTCCAGGGGCTCAGGTGGAGATCTTTCACATCACCTACTGCCTGATCAGAGACGTAGAATAATATGGTATATACCAATCTTGTCAGATTTTGGAAGCTAAGCAGAGGTGGTACTTGGTTGGGAGACCACACAAGAAGACTCGATAGAGGAAGGCAATGGCAAATCACTTCTGCTTCTTACTTGCCTTGAAAGCTCCTAGCTGAGGTTGCCATTAGTTGGTTGCGACTTGACAGCATATATGTACTACCTGATCATTTATTTTTTGTACCCAAAGATGCTGGGGATTGAACCTGGGACTTTATGCATGCAAAGCAGATGATCTTCAACTGAGTGAAGAAAAATTCTGGTGAGTAGCCATGTTGGTCTGAAGCAGCAGAACAATGTTTGAATCCAGTGGCACCTTTAAAACCAACAGAGTTTTATTCAAGGTATGAGCTTTCGTGTGCAAGCACACTTCTTCAGATACAGTGGAACAGATACAGTGATCTCATGAGACCGCAGCAGGAAAAAATTACATTCAAATTAGAATGAAACAAAAATCCATAATTTGTGTCATTCTCATTGTCCTGTCTCGTCAATACTTCATTCAATAACTGTTTGGTTTGATTTGATTTGTTCAATTTTTATCCCACCCTCCCAGCCAAGGCCAGCTCAGGGCAGCTTACAGAACAAGGTAAAAAGTCCAATAATACATATAAAAACACAACAGCAATCGGTATAAATACAGGGTTAAAACCAGACCACAATAATAAAGTGCTAGCATAAGTGTTTCACTTTTAATGTCAGCTCCATTGGTGTGCTTCAGTTATTTTATGTGTATTCTTTCAGTAATAGACTAATAGCTGAGGAGATACATTACATTGGAATCAGCTCAGCATATAACTTGAGGGGGGAAAGAAAATCCAGAAGTGAATTTTCCCAACTCTAATGAGAAAAAGTAGTTAATACAACTACATGGGAGTATTTGGGAACAGAAGGGTTACATATGGGGTGCAAATACATTCCAAGTTCACCAACAATGTGTGGCATGACTTTATATCTTGCCTTGAATAACTGCATGGATGCAACAGAGCAGTAATAGCACAGACACATTGCTGTCTAATGTCTTGGGGTTGCAGGAAGTGGGTGGAAAGTGAATGGGGGAAGAGAAGTAGAAAATACAAGCAAGTGGCATGCATTTTTGTAGCACTGGAGGAGAAAACTCAGTAAAAAAACCCCAATTATATTTTAAATCTCTGTTTAAAACTGTTTTAAAACATTGACTGCTTCACACATACTTTTAAAATAAGTCATCAAGAATGCATACATATTCTGGTGGGTTGGTCAAAGTTGTTAGAATCCATTTCAGTTGCTTATTTAACCTTTTTATTTGTAATTGCTTTGTTGTCTCTTATATGTCAAGTATTCTTCCTGAATAATATTTGGTACAGTGTGTATGTGTAATTGCAAGTTTCAAATTAAATAGATTCCGGTCAGCTCTTCAGATACAGAGGCTTTTGGGTTTCATGGCCTCCACAACAGCAGTGGTTCCATTCACCAGATTGCTTTTAAGGCCTTTGCAAGACTGGTTTGTGAGGAAGTTTAATCCCTCCACACAGGTGTAATCCACTAGGCTTTCAGTACCCAGGGCTGTTATTAGGTCTCTTGAGTGGTGGACTGAGATAACAACCTTTTTGTGAGAACCCCTTTTGGACTGCAGCTCAATACATTCACAATCACTATAGACACATCTCCTGGGTTGGGGTGCACATTGCAGTGACCTTAGAGTTCAGGGGTTGTGGTCTTTCTCGAATCCTCTGTGCACATTAACTTCTTGGAACTAAGGGGTATTCACAATGCTCTTTCCTCTTTTGCAGACTTACTCTGCAACAAACATGTTCAGATTCAGATAGACAACACCACAGCCATGTTTTATGTCAACAAGCAAGGGGGCACAGGGTCATTGTCTCTCTGCAGATATCTCCACTCCTCTGCATATCACACCTAATCCAATCATGCCTGCTATTGCCATTCGGCATCTGAAATAATCTTTATAAAGTTTATATCTTGGGTACCTTGTGTTACATTTTATGGCACACATGGCTCGGCCCAACCAAGTGATATTTATGTCAGATCTAGCCCTTATAACAAATGAGTTCGAAACCTCTGGCTTAGAGGAAACATTGCCTGTAACTGCTGTTCATTAAGTTGTCTTCTGTGCAGGTGCACATTCCCTCCCTCCTACCCCACTAGGAGCTCTTGCTGTGGATTGGCTGCACTGCAGGGGGGCTTGGAGCTGTGCAAGGACTGAGGGAAAATGGTGCCCCTTGCCCTTGGCTCACTTTTGGCAGGAACGCTTTGAGCATGTGCCAAAGGGAGGGGCGCCCTCTCTAACAGCTAGGGATTTCTCTCAGCAGGCCTGCATATGTGCAGTCCCCAATGTGTGCCTGCCCAGAAGACAACTCAACAAACAGCAGTTACAGGTAAGTGCAGCCCTGTTGTCCTTTCGTTTCTGACCTCTGTTTATAGTTTTTAAGGTGTGGCTGCCATACTTTACAGTAACATCAGATTTATTTTCCTGGAGGAAACATAGTTTGTCCAGCATGGATAAATATATTCCCAGTGAAGATCCATGTCTCAAAAGCAGATCATTCCAGATAGCTGTCTCAGCAAGGTAACGGGAGAAATGGTTAAAGCCAGAGTGATGCTTATGGATCAGCAGGCAATAACCAAAGGAATATCAAGAAAACTGCTAAAAATGGCAAAAGGCCAATACAAGCCAGTAACACCTCACTTCACATATGAGCTGGGGGTGGGGCGGAGTGACAACAGAGCTGTGCAGTCTTACCCAATATTGCCTCTGTGTCGAGCTCCTACAAAAGAAATAAAATTTAAAAAAGGACTACAATTCAAATATTATAGTCTTGCCAAAACCATGGGGAAACCCAAGGGACCAAAAGGCGGCAAGAATCCCTCCAAACCAATGCCTAGAGCACCGCAAGAAAACCAAGACTTTTCTGACGGAGACTCTCCCATCTGATTGGAAATGGAGGAAGAGGAAGCCCAGGCAAGTAAAAGGAAAAGAGAAGACTCCCTAACTAAAAAGCATTTACAGGAGATGCTTAGAGACTTAAAACAAGATTTAAAAGAAGAGATAAGAAATAGCATCACTCCTGTTATCAGTAAGTTGGATAAAGTTAACCAAAAGTTATTGGATACACAGGCAAAGGCGGAGACAGTGGTTGCTGGCATGCATAAAAACTCTAAAGAAATAGCTGCATTAAAGACCTTTGAAGGATGGGCAAAAAGTAAGCTAATGTTGTTAGAAACTAAATCACGGGAAACTAAAGTAAAATCTTGTGGAATTTTCTTGAAATTTGAGTTAAACAAGGACTTTACTGCCACTTTAAACGAGTGGTTAGAGGGAATTATAAAGCTTCCAGGGCCCGTGGTAAACAGTGTCTACCATTTAAATCCTCCACGAACGGGCTCAACAGCATTGATACCTGATATTGTGGCAGAACTTAAGGATACAAAGAATAAGCAGAACTTTTTGGAAATTGCCAGGAAGAACAGAAGTTTGAAGCTTGAGGACACTCTGGTTCAGTTGTATCTAATGCTCCATCTAAGCTGTGGAGTCTTGTGAGCAAAAATTCTACTTTGTGAGCTACTGGCATTAAAGTTGTAAGTGAGCGATTTGGTACTGCATACATTTGTTTGCTCTGGAGCAATGTTCCCTCTAAGCTGAGTTAGTGTGAGCTAGCTCAAGGTTTTTTGGCCTCTGGCTCACACACTTTTGTCTTAGCTCAGGAAGGATGGCTCCAGAGCAAACTAATTTATGCAGTAGTCAAATTGCTTGCTCACAACTTTAATACCAGTAGCTCAGAAAGTAGAATTTTTGCTCACAGGACTCCACAGCTTAGAGGGAGCATTGCTCTGGAGCCATCCTTCCTGAGCTAAGACAAAAATGTGTGAGCTGGAGGCTAAATAACTGTGAGCTAGCTCACACTAACTCAGCTTAGAGGGAACACTGGTTGTATTCAGATATTCCTTTTGAAATATTAAATGCCAGGAAAAATATCTGCCCAACTGCACAAAAGCTTACAGAGAGTAACTATAGGTACCGTTGGCATCTCCTTGGCCATATATCGGTTACACACTGATATACAGCCCACGATCTGGTGAGGAACTTCTGAAGGTGTTGGAATTGGACTCGGGCTAAGAAGCTAAGAATTGGCAACCGGAAGAAAAGGAAGCTACCATAAGATTGTAAAGGATTACATTGGAGGAGATTGCAGTTACAGAGCTGCTTCTTTCTCCCTTTTATTTCCCCCCCAAGAAAAGTAGTTTGGAATTAAAAAAAAAATAGAGGAGCATGCAAGAAGGGTCGTTGGGACATTCCCCCCTCCACACCTCCCCAATAGGCAAGACCTACAATGGGTCTTTTTCGGAACTGTTCCAGAGTCCCAGTGGGAAGGAACACTGATTAGAAGAGTTCCAGTTAAAGGTCTAAATGATAGTAAAAGATAACAGAGAAATGAAATGGTGTGAAATATATATATTTCTGCGTTATTTTATTTTATCGTATAAGATAAATTCTGAGACGAAATATGTACAGAATATATGGTTATAAACATAAGGTGATCCAGCAAAACCTTACTCAAACAAATATTAGGAAAATTATGGGAAATAGGGGTTATAAATAAAGCATTCGTACTGGAGTAATTTTGAGAGGAAGAAATACTTATTAGGCCTGTCAATTTCTATTAGACTCAATTAACAATTATTATTTACCAATGAGGTAGAAGCAGAATAGAGTTGGCAACGTGCAGTAGATCATTATCAAAAAATGTTAATCTCATTTCTTTTTGCTATAAAAAGCTTGTAATTAGCTTGTAAGATTTAAAAATTAATAAAAAATATTTTTTAAAAAAATTAGCTAGACTCTGGCTCTGGAAATGTACAGAAATTTCCCTTTTTCTTAAATATATTTGACTACTTCTCATCCCTATAGTTATAGCAGCATTCAGGTGATAATGAATAGCACCAGCACATTATATTCCCTCTTTTTCTGATAGCTGGAGCACAGTTATAAGAGTTATAATTCTGATTGTGCCTTCATTTTTTGAATTTGTGCAGCTGAACATGTAATTAAGCCCATGATCCAAAGTGTCAGTGCAGGTGACCTTGTATCCCAATTCTGCAGGCATTATCTCTTCTTTATCACTAGAGGGCTACATGTAGACTACTACTTCTACTACATACCCATGTGCTGAATCTCTCCTCCCAGCAATTTATCCTTACCATTTCACCACAAGATGGTAACTTTTTCGGCTTTAGTGCAGACTTTTACAGTTCTGGCCTCACTCATATTGGAACAGTTTTCTACATGAGGTGATGCAGGGAGCTTCTTTGCAGGTAAAATGCCCACAGAGACCATTGAAAGAGGAAAACAGGTTGTACTGTGAACTACTACAAGCAAATTAAAGTGATGGAATAGTGGCTAATAACTGGAAGAAGATGGGGTATGCTCTGCTCCTATTTGTAGCCATTGTGTTCCTTGTAGTCACTGCATTCCAAAGCCTTAAATTTTTCCAAGTACTATGAATATTTCCAATCTGCTTGTTTAATATACCCATGCCAAAGCACAAGCACAAACAGGAGACCTTTAAAAATCCCAAGTATCAAGAACTATGAATCCACATGCATACACAGAACTCCATTTTCACACATGCATAAAGGTCCATGCCTTGGGAGCAAAACTGCAGCACTCATTCATTGAACTTGGAGACTAAGACATGATGTGCAGGAGCCACAGGAATAAATCTCTCTAGCCCTGACCTGGATAGCCTAGGCAAGCCTGATCTCATCAGATCTCTGAAGCTAAGCAGGGCTGACCCTGGCAAGTACTTGGATGGGAGACCTCCAAGGAATACCAGGGCTGGGATGCAGGGGCACACACACACACACACACACACAATACTCACAAAAAGGAGTAAGTCTCTCTAATCGGGGTGTGTGGGTGTGTGTATAGTCATAGCATGACATGTGAGTGCATTCCCACATGGAAAATTAGCACCAAGAAAAATGGCTCACAATACCATTTTTGTTTCTAGCCAAAACTTTTTAATATTTCAGATTTAATTTATTTCACAAATCTTATTGTAGGCTCTCCCCTCCCTCCGCCAGTTCAATATTGTAGTATAGTATGACAGTATTTTGTTTTTAGTACTTGCTGTATGGTTGCTAAGCAACCAACCAATGGTAGCAATTTGCATGGCTCTTTGTTTGGATTAGCATGCAAGCATTAGAGCTGTTTTATGTTGGCTACATAACTAGTGACAAACAAGTCCCTCCTGTATGTCAGCCTCTCAGTCTGTGTTCTTTCCCCCCTGTCTGCTTAAAATCAATCTGTACATATAGTGCATATAATGGAATATGTTAGTTTAAAACAATAATTTGAGTGAGAGCCATTAGGTGGTTACTAAATTCTGATTTAGAACATCAAGGTCTGAATAAACCTTAACCACATCTGCAATTAAAATGCATTATAAGATAAGAAAGAAGGAGCAATGAGAAAAAGAAACAGAACTGTCAGTGATAATGTACTATTTCATATTTAAAAATAACCCAAATGATTTCACTGACATCTTTTTAAAAAAATTAGTAATAATGAGAACTGTTTTCATTTCAACAAATTGCCTCTACCTTTCTAAATATTTAAAAGCCAGCGAAAAGTCATAAATGACCAAAGGAAGAAACCCTTTGCTGAATGAGCACCAGCCACCATCTCATACCAGTGGTTTGTTTTATGAGTATTTGCAGCCGTGTTGCTACATTGACCACAGTGTGGCAGTCTTGATAACCAGTGTCAGAAAAATTGAAGGTAATTTGAGGCTGTGACTAAAATAGATCTTTGCTGCAAGTTACGTCTGTAGACCCAAATGTGAATCAAGAAGATGAGTCTATCAACATGTGAGATAGCAACTGGTGCTGCTACTGAGTAGCAGTAAAATAGATAACAGGGAAGGCTCTTAACACAGAAAAGGTTACATAAGTAATATATAACTAAGACATAAAAGATATAATTAACAAAAAATAGAACAATGGGGGCAGTCATATCTGATGCAGCACAACCAGGAACAAAAGGAAGGGAAGGGAAACTTAAGCTGAATTAAGAAACCAAAAGGTTTAATTACCACAGATATAAGGGCCAAATAGTATCAATTAGAAATATATAACATAAATATTAGCAAATATACCAAAATACATGTATTTATTACAAATTAGATAAAAACAGATATAGGCCCAATAGTAGCCTCAAAATAGGACAAAATCATACATACGAATAAAAAAAAAAAAAAAGCGACCCAGTCCATACGTGCAGCCCCAGAGCCAAGCCTCAGATGCCCAACAGAATGTCCCAACAGGCAAGGGCGTAGACCTTTCAATTTTCCGGGGGGGGGGGGGCTGGGGCTGAGCCAGAGTCGCTATGCTAGGTCCTTAAAAGAACCGAGGCCCAGTGACATCATAGGGAGGAGCCAGTGACATCATAGGCTATTGTCACTATCTATGGAGGTAGAGCCATGTGGGATTTAGGGAGGGGCTCTCCAGAAATTTAGGGGAGCCTGGGAACCCCCAGCAATGCCCCCGGGCTGGGCCAAACCCAGGAAAAGGTGGGAGTTGGCCAGTGGTTATAGTGGTAGCGGTCTCTGCTGTGTTCTTTATTTAAATTCACTTTTAGAATAGATCTGCAAATATACATACCATGTGCATCAGACAAAGTAATGGTCACAAATTTGACAGTGAGGAAGACAACACAGAAAAGCCTGTAGGGGAATATTTTAAAAGTTTTCCTGGACATTCATTTAGAGGAGTCTTGTTTCTGTCTTATTTGTAAGGGTGACGTTGTACTGAAATGTAATAATTTATGGCATCACAGATGCCTTCATTTGGTAAATGCATGGCTGAAATCTCTGAGCCAGGACAGAATACCAAACAGTTGCTGCACACTCAATTTCTGAGCAATGTACAGAGTTCAGAATAGCAGCAATCTTGAGAGCCAGTTTGGTGTAATGGTTAACTGCATGGACTCTAATCCGAGAGAACTGGGTTTGATTCCCCACTCCTCCACTTGCACCTGCTGGATGACCTTGGGCAAGCCATAGCTGTGTACCAGCTGTTCTCTCAAGGATAGTTGTCTCAGAGCTCTCTCAGCCCCACCTACCTCACAGGGTGTCTGTTGAGGGCAGGGGAAGGGAAAGGAGTTTATAAATCGCTCTGAGACTACAAGTGAAGGGCGGGGTATAAATCCAATCTCTTCTTCTTCATCTCTTCTTCTTCTCACTTCAAACTCATATCCTAGGAGTGAGTGCAAGTCCCAGAGCACTGAACCTATTCCCAGTGGCTGTCATTTCACTTTGTGACCTGTCATTCCAATCCCAGAGCACAGATTCTATTGCTAGGGATTGTCATTCCACTCTGGGGGCTGTCATTCTAGTCCCAGAGCACAGATTCTATTCCTAGGGACCGTAATTCCACTCTGGGAGCTGTCATTCGAGTCCCAGAGTAGCCTATCTGGGCCCAAAGACCTTAATGGAAAAACCATTCCATATTTTCTTTGCAACTTTTTTTGTGCTGCAATGTATTTCAGTATGCAAGTCAATTGGCATTCCTGGCTCCCATTATCTCCAATGGGCCTTCAAGCCTCTCCCATTGTTTCCAATGGGCAATCCTGTCATTCCTTTTACACATCCCAGTTAATTGTCCCTTTGAAACTATACCACACCATTTTAAGTAACAGCAAAATGAAGAGCATGAACATAAGAACATAAAAACATAAGAGAAGCCAATGTTGGATCAGGCCAGTGGCCCATCCAGTCCAACACTCTGTCACACAGTGGCCAAAAACACCAGGTGCCCTCAGGAGGTCCAGCAGTGGGGGCAGGAAGCCCTCCCACTGTTGCCCCTCCCATCAAACACCAAGAATACAGAGCATCACTTGCCCCAGACTGAGAGTTCCTATCTGTACTTTGTGGCTAATAGCCACTGATGGACTTCTGCTCCATTCCCTCTTGAAGCCATCCATGCTTGTAGCTGCCACCACCTCCTGTGGCAGTGAATTCCACGTGTTAACCACCCTTTGGGTGAAGAAGTACTTCCTTTTATCTGTTCTAACCCGAGTGCTCAGCAGTTTCATCGAGTGCCCACAAGTTCTTGTATTGTGAGAAAGGGAGAACAGGACTTCTTTCTCTACCTGCTCTATCCCATGTATAATCTTATAAACCTCGATCATGTCACCCCCTCAGCCGTCGTTTCTCCAAGCTAAAGAGCCCCATGCGCTTCAACCTTTCTTCATAGGGAAAGTGTTCCAAACCTTTTATCATTTTAGTTGCCCTTTTCTGCATGTTTTCCAATGCTATAATATCTTTTTTGAGGTGTGGCGACCAGAACTGTACACAGTACTCCAAATGAGGTCGCACCATCGATTTATACAGGGGCATTATGATACTGGCTGATTTGTTTTCAGTTCCCTTTTTAATAACCCCCATAGTGTTGGCCTTTTTCATTGCAGTCGCACACTGTCTCAACATTTTCATTGAGTTATCTACTTCGACTCTAAGATCTCTCTCTTAATCAGTCTCTGCCAGTTTGGACCCCATCAATGTGTATTTATAGTTAGGTTTTTTGGCTCCAATGTGCATCACTTTGCACTTGGCCACATTAAATCCCATTTGCCATGTTGATGCCCACTCACCCATCCTTGACAGATCCCTTTGGAGTGCCTCACAATCCTCCCTGGTTCTCAGCACCCTGAAAAACTTCGTGTCATCTGCAAATTTAGCCACTTCACTACTTACTCCCAACTCCAAATCATTAATAAACAAGTTAAAAAGCATTGGACCAAGTACTGATCCCTGCAGTACCCCACTGCTTACCTCCCTCCACTGAGAAAACTGCTCACTCTGTTTCCTTTTAATTAGT
Source organism: Lepidodactylus listeri (assembly GCA_029233225.1). Lineage (NCBI taxonomy): Eukaryota > Metazoa > Chordata > Lepidosauria > Squamata > Gekkonidae > Lepidodactylus > Lepidodactylus listeri. The sequence goes on along the minus strand of JARCFY010000001.1, from coordinate 105,289,337 downwards.
CAGTTTTTGATCCACAAAAGGACTTGTCACAAAAGAGAGCCAGTTTGGTGTAGTGGTTTAGTGTGCGGACTCTAATCTGGGAGAACCAGGTTTGATTCCCCACTCCTCCACTTGCACCTAGCTGGATGACCTTGGGCAAGCCATAGCTCTGTACCAGCTGTTCCCTCAAGGACAGCTTGGGAAAGAGCTCTCTCAGCCCCACCTACCTCACAGGGTGTCTGTTGTGGGGAGGGGAAGGGAAAGGAGTTTGTAAGCCGCTCTGAGACTCCAGGTGAAGGGCGGGGTATAATCCAGTCTCTTCTTCTTCTTCTGTCCCATGACTATTGAGCTTCATGTACAGAGTGCACAATTCTTGCCAGTGTTCTCTCCAGGCTGCACACAGCAAAAGGAAATTTTAAAAGGACGTTGATCTGCATGTCCCCCCCCCCCCCCATCTTGTTCATGCAGATGGGCTTACCATTTAAAAACAGACACCCTGTGACTAGGCAGGTGGGGCTGAGAGAGCTCTTTTGAGGACTGCTCTTGAGAGAACAGCTCTGAAAGAACTTGGGACTGACCCAAGGTCACATCAGCAGCTGCAAGCGAAGGAGTGGGGAATCAAACCCGGTTCTCCCAGATTAGTCCATGCTCCTAACCACTACACCAAACTGTAACTCAAAACCTATCTCTTTTAGAAGCAAGTGGCTCAAGTGGTTAAGATGCTGAACTGCAGACCGGTAGTTCAGCAGTTCGAGACCTGAGAGCTGCATGATGGAGTGAGCTCCCATCTCTGGCCCCAGCTCCTGCCAAGCTAGCAGTTCAAAAGCAAGAAATTGCAAGTAGATAAATAGGTACCAGTTCAGTGGGAAGGTAACAGTGTTCTGTGCACCTCAGCATCTAGTCATGCCGACCATATGACCACGGAAATGTCTTTGGACAGCGCTGGCTCTTCGGCTTGGAAACGGAGATGAGCACCGCATCCCTAGAGTCATATTTGACTGGGTTTCGAGCAAGGGAAACTTTTACCTTTACCTATAAGAAACATAGAACACCATCTCCACCACATCAGAGTCTTTAAGCAGATCATTTCCAAAACAGTCCTTCAGAGCCTAATTACATGAACTAAGCAGCAAGCAAGATACACTGTTCCCTCATAAATACTCAGAGAGCCTGTTGTCTCCCAGCAGTGACATTTATTCACTCCAAGGAATACCAGGGACATGATGCAGAGTCAGGCAATGGCAAATCACCTTTGAATATCTCTTGCCTTGACAACCCTACAGGGTTACCATGAGTTGACTTTGACTTGCTATCACTTTCCATAATCACAGGGCAACTGTGCTTTAATGCCCAGAACCATTTGGGCAAGGCCTAATGTGTAACTATTGTCAGTAGCATGAGATGGACCCACAGCTCAATTGGCTCTCATATCACTGCCATAACATACAAAATAGTAAAAAGCTCAGTAGTTCCTTTAATATAAACAGACTGTATTGTAGCATAATTATTACTGTAGCACAAGATTTTTCAGAAAGCCACACATTTTTCTCATCTCACTTTAGTGCCAGTTCCTGTCCTCAAATTCACAGAGAAACCCAAACCTTCCATTTTTGGTAGAATGACACCCTTCCCTTCCTCCAGCTTCCCTTCCTCCACCCACGAAGGGTGATTTAGCAAATGCAAACCAATGCCAGTGGTTTGCATGCACCAACTCACTCAGCAGAACCAGAGCTTCCAATTTCAGCACAAGAGCTAGGGATGCTTACCCTCCAGGTGGGATCTGGGGATCCCCTGGAATTACAGCTCATTTCCAGACTTCCAGATTTTTCCCCTAGGAAAAAAAAATCAAGTTTCTGGAGGGTAGCCTCCATGTCGTATCGCAGAGAAAGAAAGAAAAGTGAAAGGGAAAGTCTCTCCTTGCTTCCAGTCTCTCCTTGCTTTCAGCTCTCCTGGTGAGCGCGGGAAAGCAAGGAAATCAATCTTCATGTGCAGCCTCCAGGCTCCTGTAGGCTGATCCGAGAGGGGGTGGAGCTTAGCTTCCAAGCTTCCTGTGACTTCCTCCCCCCCCCCTCCAGTCACCTAGCAGAAGAACCGAGTCTCTGAAAGCGGAGGGGGAAAACCCTCGCTTTCAAAATGAACTGGAACTTGCCCTGGGCCCCGGGGGAGGCTCAGCACCGTCTGAAAAGGTTCGGGGGGGGGGGAGGGAGCTCAAGCTCCCCAGCCCCTGTAGATGACGCCTATGCAGCCGGCCGGTGGGCCTGCCTGGTAGAGGCTTCGTTTTGCTGGGGGAGGCTGAGCCCCCCCGGGAAATTTCGGGGGGGGGGGCTTGAGCCCTCGAGCCCCCCCCGTAGTTGACGCCTATGCCAACAGGAACGGGGCACCACTGAGGTCAACACCCAACTCATCGGGGTAGGTATGGCCCTGGGAGCGAGCAGGTGATTGGACAAGGCTCAGCATGTGGCAAGAGTTATGGGAGGGAGAAGAGACTAATGGGGTGGCCTCATCCTTCCCCAGTAGAGATTAGGAAGAGAAAAGTGGGGGTGGGGGATGGGAGAGGCAGGATATAAAAAGAGATAGCTTCCCCTTGTCTAGAGAGGATACAGATATGCAGGTTCCAGGCTGGGGAACCAGTAGGCCAGGACACAGGAGGGAGCAATTGACTTAACCTCCTTCATGTCCATATCTGAGACCAGGGGAAAGGAAAGACAGACAGGGCAGCCAGTGGGATAACTCACAGCCTCAGTTTGATCATTTTAGCTTCTAGGGAGATTTCAGTTCTGGTTTAATCTAGAACCGATTTACTTGTCTTTTTGGTGGTTCATGGTATCCATAATACTCTGCATCAGCACCAGATTTCAAATAAATCAGCTTTCTTCCCGTCAGCCGGTAACACATCCTTACATTTAAGGATCTTTTCTAGCTCCTTCATGGGTGCCCTTTCCTGTCTCATCTCCTTCAGATTTTTTGGTTACCGTTTCCCTCTCGGTTCACGATTGAGCCAAAGAACAGTAGATTTTTAACAATTCAGAATTTCTTAATTGTTGTCCTTAAAGCTGTATAATTCTTCAGTAGTTATTACTTGTGTCGTCTTGATGTTCCTTTCAACAATTTTCATTCTACCTTCATCTAAATCTCATCCATCTTCCCTAATGATATGTTCTGCATATAGATTGAACAGATAGGGAGATAAAATACATCCTGGTCTGACACTTTTGCCCATATTTTGTCCTAACAGTAGCCTCTTGTACAGGTTGCACATCGAAATAATCTGACACACTTTTTTTTATAACCAGCCATAGCTTTTTATGATCCCCTGTCAAAAGCATTGCTGTAATCTTTGAAACAGTAACTGATTTTCCTCTGAAATTCTCTCATATGCTCCTGTAACCAATGTAAATTTGCAGCATGATCTCTACTGCTGCTTCCTTTTATGAATCACACTTGGAACATTTGACATTTCTCATTCCATATATGGTAACAGTCTTTTGTTATAAGATTTTGAGCACCACTTTACTTTTGTGAGAAATTAATGCAATGGTTCATTAGTTGCTGTAATCTTTGACATCTCCATTTTCAGGATCAGAATATAGATTGAGCATTTCCAGTCTGCGGGCTGTTGTTTTGTTTTCCATATTTGTTTGCATATTCTTGTTGAGATTTTGATGGACTCCATTTCTCTGGCTTGAAATAGCTCTATTGATACCCTGTCTACTCCTGGTGATTTGTTTCTTCCAGTTGCTCTCAGTGTAGCTTTCACTTCATTTTCTAAGACTGCAGGTTCTTCTTCAAAAGATTCTTCTTGGAAGGAATCTGTCATCCTTTTATCTCTTCTGTAACGTTCTTTAGTGTATTGTTCCCATCTTTTCTTTATTTTGTCCTGTTCAGTTAAAGTATTTTCATGTTTATCTTTTAGCATCCCTGACCATGCTTTAAATTTTCCTTTGTTTTCTTGGATCTTGTGAAACAGACCTCTTCTTACATTTTTGTTGTTTTCTTCTTTTTCTTTGCACTGGTTATTAGAATAGTTCTCTTTGTTTCTATGTGTCAATCTTCATTTAGACTTCTGATTCTATGTCTGTCATCTTTCACTTTTGCTTCTCATTTGTCTTTAGCAATTTTAAGAATTTCATCTGTCATCCATCAAGGCTTTTCATTTCTTTTATCTAAAGGAATAGTCTTTGCTCATTCTTGCTTGATAGTATCTCTGGTTTCAACCCATAGGTCTTCTGTTTCCTATTCACTTGAGCTAGCAATGCAAATCTGATCTTTACTTGGTCTTTTAACTCTTCAGAAATGTTGTTTACCTTGAATTTTGGCACTATGAATGTTTTGTTTTTCTTCAGCTTCATTTTATTTTCAATAATGACAGTTCATGGTCTGTACCACAATCAGCTCCTAGTCTTGCTTTAGCAGAGAGAATAGAACTTTTCTGTCTTCTGTCTTCTGCTTCTGTAATCTGTTTGATTTCTATATTGGCCATCTAGTTATGTTCATGTATTCAGAAAAAAGTTCAAGTCCAGTGACACCTTTAAGATCAACAAAGTTTTATTCAAGCTATAAGCGCGAATAAAACTTTGGTGGTTGTAAAGTTGCCACTGGATTCAAACTTTGTTCTGCTGCTTCAGATCAGAACGGCTACCCCACCTGAATCTGTCCATGTATACAATCATCTATTCAGTTGCCTGAAACATATGTTCGCAATGAACAAGTTATTTTCCTTACAGAATTCCGAGTTGCTCTCCTGCTTCACTTTGTGCTCCTAGCCCAAATTTTTCAACAGTGTTTGATTCTACTTTGTTTCCCGCCTTTGCATTCTAGTCACCTATGATTATCAGTGCATCTTGTTTATGTGTGTGATCAGTTTCTTCCAAGACACTTTCACAAAAGAATAGCACTATTTGTAGTTGTCCTCAGTTCTTCCCCAGTAGCTAATTGAGTGCTACCTGAACTAGGTGTCCTGTCTTCCAGCAGCATAACTTTTTTCATTTTGGATTGTCTCATCAAAGGGCTTTCTAGGTATGCGATGATCAGGGTTAGCTGAAGTGTCACAGCCACTGTCTATGATAGATCCTCGGCTCCTTGTCACCTTCCGCCACTGCTGCTGTCCAATAGCTACCCTTCAAGGATTCCTCTGCCCCATCATCAATGGAACTGTCTGTTGCCAGCCTCCCTTCATTGGCATACTCCCCCGCCCAGCCTGACTGTATGTATTGCATGTGTAATGCCGTGAGCAAGTCCTACAAGGCACACAAAGAACATGGGGAGCAATTGCTATGTTTTGTGTCTCGCAGAGAATGTTGCAGAGGTGGACACAGCTCTTAGGACAACAATCACAGTAAATGCTTCCAAGGAGACTTTTCTGGGGGAAATCAGAATGCCAACTGGAGGACAACAATTAAGCCACATCAAGCTAGAAGACAAAAGATGCCTTCTCCTGTATTTTCTTTTACATGATATGCAATCACTGACTATTAACATAATTCGAACACTGTTTTACCAACTCCCTGAGTAAACTCTGTATTCCTTTTAAATCTAGTCTCTGTCATATTTTTCCTACTGAAAACTCACTACTCACACAGCCATCTCTTTAGGTCCTGTTATCGCCAATGGCCTGTTGTTTGGGAAAATTTGCTATGCAACAGGGAAGACTAGAGGGGTACAGGAATTACACACCACTTGTATACCAAGATCCAGCACAGTAGGAAGACTCCAGATTTGAAGAGTAAATTAAATAGATTTTATTAAAGAATTTCTCTAATTAAACTAAACATTCAAAAAGAGCAAGCAATACAGAACTAAGAAAACAGAGATGAACAGAGTGGTCACTTACTTACAGGGTGATACAACCTGTTCAGATGTGCAGAAGTCCATGGGGATGGGATTGTGACCCAAACAAATGTTTGGGGGTGGACTGCCAGGGCAGAGGCACACACTCTGAGGCCATGTGCCTTGATGGTTAGAAAACAATGCCAACCAATAGGAGGTCTTGGGGACTTGTCTCGGGTGAAGACAAAAGATTATCTGGGCCAATCATGGGTCCCAGGGGTGCGGCATCAGGAGGGGCCAGACCTAGGTATGACCAGTGAGGTTCCAGAGCGGCAGAGTCTGGATTAACAACAGCAGTGATGGGATTAGCCAGGTATTGGATGGCTAGCTGAATGGGTTTTCTGACCACTAATGGTCCAGTCAAGACTGTTTGAAAAGGTTCCCAGATTTACACAAAAGGTGGGAGATGGGTCCCTGATTAGTGTCAGGAAGGATCGCTAAACATTTGAATGTATGATTGGTTTATCTTGGTATCCTGAGGGAAGGAGCAGGAAAGACAGTTGTGATGACAAAGGATTCTTCAAATAGGTGTGGGAATCACAAAAGGGACGATGTGCAGAGCTGGATACTGAAGGGCTATGTGCCAGGTAGCAACTGAATAGTCTTAGAAATCCACTCCCAATGTTAAGGTGTGCAGATACCTTGTGGAACTTGCCTTATGCATACCTTTGCTGGGGCGAGGAGAGAGAAGACTGGAGGTTCGCTCTGAGGGCTGCCTTATGCCACATGAAAATGGAAAGCCTTTTTCCAGAACTATGGCTTGCTCTGTGTTTCAGAACAAGGAGTGCCTTCCTTGGCCTGAGTTTGGGTCGTTGTTTCAAATTAGAAAGTGGGGTGCCCCTGCATTTGGGGCTACCCTAGCATAAAGCAGTGCCTCTGGGATACAGTAGAATATTTTGGTTTTCTACAAAAATACACAAATTAATTCCCCATGTGAAATATACTGGACTCAGGAAGCCATAGAGTGATTTCAAACAAAGCTCTTTTTATTAGGTGGTCAGTGGAAGCATGGGCGAGGGTGGTCGAGGAGCCTGCTTATATTTACAGGTAAACCACACCCCTGACCTCGCCCCCTGTGGGGGATTGGGTAAACAGGGATTAGTTTCTCACCAGAGGCTATCATAGGACCATTTGAATACCCTAACCCTCTGATAGGGGGTCAATCTGAAGCTCAGGCTGGTATCACTTACCATTACAGGCGAACATGCCCAGACATGTTTCAGGGTACATAACACCTCTCCCCCCATAGTTCGGAAATCTCCCCTAACACACATAGTCCTTTAGATGTGCCGGGAGCTTGCGTTCTCTGCCTGAGCACTGCAGATCCGCTGTGTTCATTGGCGTAGCCGGGACCTCCACTGTGGAGCTGGGAGCCAGCGCTGGTTTGGGCACTGGAACTGGAGCGGTGGCCATAGCTTCCAGCAGGCACCCTTCAGGAGTGGAGTCCTGAGGGGTCTCGAGCGGGAGTGGAGCTGGGTGTGCAGTCTTGTGGCCACGGCCCTCTGGTTTGTCACAGTCTGGCTTGGACGCATCCTCCCCGTCGTCTCCTGGGGTGTCGCTGACGAAAGGGCAGCCAGCGGCGGAGCTGATCCACATGTCGCTTCCAAAGCTGTCCATCCTCACCTGCGACCTCGTATGAGAGGGGACCGGTAACCCAGACAATCCGGGCCAGCAGCCAGAGGGGACCCCGGGCGTAGTTCTGGGTGTAAACTGGGTCCTCAGGATAGAACCCGTGCGGGGCCCAGGGAACGTTGGGTTCCTTGGAGGCGGTAGGTGCCCGGTTGGTTGGGGTGAAGGCGGTCAAGCTGCGACATGAGCCAGCGGCCCATCAGCAGCTTGGCTGGGCTGCCACCCATGGAGGAATGGGGAGTGGAACATTGGCCGAACAGGAAGGCCATTAGTTTAAACTCCCAATCCCTGTGGTCCATACACCTCAGTGTCTCCTTCATAGTGCAGACCATGCACTCTGCTTGGCCGTTTGTGGCCGGTTGAAAAGGGGCAGACCTTATGTGTCTGATGCCGTGTACCTCTGTGAAGTGCTGGAACTCTGCGGAGGTGAAAGCAGTGCTGTTATTGGAGACCAGGGTGTCTGGGAGGCCATGCATGCAGAAGATGCACCACATGGCCTGGATGGCTGCTTTGGATGACGTGGCTCATACGGGCACCACTTTCAGCCCCCGTGAAGTCTATGGAGCTGGGACCAGGGCTGTTGCACCGACTCCCAGGTATGGATGGGAGTGTGGGAAAGGTCTGGCCGGGACTCTTGGCACTTGGAGCATTTGTGGCCTGAGCAATGTGGCCCTTCTTGCCGCAGGATCGGCACTCTGCTTCCTGAAAACGGCAATTCCAGCGGTCATGTGGGTCACTGCAGCTGGTGCAGGCCAAAGTGCCAGATCGGGAATGCGCAGTGGACAGGGTGGCTGACCTGCGTGAGCTCGAGCAGTTTCTTCCAGTGTCTGGTCCGGAGACAGATCCGGGAGGTCAGTGGCGGACCTGGAGGGTGTCTTCGTCCTTGGAGAACTTGGATTCTGAGGAGACTGTGGTGCGATGGGTGGCCATGGAGGCCCCGGACCTGTCCCTCTGTGAAATCTCAAAGGCACATGCAGTTTGTAACAGAGTATCCAGAGTGGCGTCAGAAAGGGCCACGAGCTTCCTGCAAAGCTTGGGGTCATGGACCCCGCAAACGAATGCAGTGAGGAGGGTGTCCTCCACTGCCTGAAATTCGCAGCCGATGACCAGTCGGTGAAGATCTGCCAGGAACGTGGCCACGGACTCACCCTTCTGCTGAACTTTGCTGCAGAACTCAACACGACAGGTGAGTTTGGAGGGCTTCGGTGTGAAGTACGTGCCGAGCGCCTTCATGATCTCATCGTAGGAGACCTTGGTGGGGGTTGCGAGGCGAGATGAGACTTCTCACTAGCCGGAGGGTCTTGATGCCACAGGTGCTCAGTAGCCAGGACCTGCATATCCCAGCCTCTGTGACGTCCTGCACATCGAAGAATGAGACAAGCTGGTCAGCCCATGCCTCCCAGTCCTCGGGGCATGTAGGGTTGAAGGGCGTGATCTGCTGTCCCGGAGCGGTGGCCATTTGGACTCGTGGAGCTGCGTCGCCTCAAGGGGGATCCTCGGGAGCCGGAGGCAGTGTTGCGGGGCCCGAACGGTGCCAGGGACTGGCAGATCTGGGCTCGCCACTGAGCTGGAATTGGACAAACAGGGATTAGTTTCCCACCAGAGGCTTTCATAGGACCAATTGAATATCCTAAGCCTCTGATAGGGGGACAATCAGGATCCTAGGGTCTATTGTTCTCTGGGGACTGAAGCTCAGGCTGGTATCAGTTACCATTACAGGCGAACATGCCCAGACATGTCTCAGGGTACATAACACCATGTTAATTGGAAAGTAAGGTCTATGCGTTGGGGGTGTTGTAACATGTTTTCTTCTGCTGATGTGGCAGTTGATTCCTGAAGGGAATGGATGCATCTTGGTCTGGTGTCTCATCTGTGACCATTTTGCCTTGTTTGACTCTGTTGGGAGTTTAGCCTCATGACAGAGTCTGAACTCCTTAAGATATTGCTCTCAGCTTTGCTGACACAGATGTTAAGGTGTGCATCCAAAGGGGGACTTTTGAATGTTTTGATGGGATATAGTAAATATGTACACTGCAGAGCACATACTGTCTAAAACAGTAATCTTCCTGGACATTTTACATATGCATATACATAGACTAGAAGTGGGTAATAGGGACCATATCATTTATCTTGGCCCATGTTTGATGACTTCCATTTTGTTTCCAGGCACAATACAATGTGCTGGTCTTGACTTTCAAAGCCCTACCTTCCTTGGGATCAACAGGGCTTTTTTTGTAGAAAAAACCCAGCAGGAACTCATTAGCATAATAGGCCACACCCCTGACAGTGCAGCTCTCTCCCAGGATCGGCTTTCCCAGGTGCCCCGTGCCTTGCGGGGTGCATGGGGAACCCAAGGAGGGGAGGCAGTCCTGCCTTCCCTCAGCACCTCGCAGCTTGTGAGGCACCTGGGGAACCCGAAAGGAAGGGGGAGGCTGTAGGCGTGGCCAACTCGGAAGCCAGCCAGAACTCCGTTCCTGTGCGTTCCTGCCCAAAAATAGCCCTGGGGATCAACATATCTGAAGGATCACCCGATCCCTTGTGAACTGGCCCAACCATTACAGTCATGATCCTACTTTGGATGCCACCACCTTCTGAGATTAGGTGGGTGCCAACTGAGGAGAGGGACTTCTTGGTCACAGCACCAAAGTTCTCGAACTCTCTTCCCAGTGAGATTAGTTTGTCCTCCTTGGTTGCTGTCTTCCGCCAGCAGGTAAAACCGTTTTGTTTTGCTGGCATTCCCTCACTGATCCCTCCTTCCTAACCAATGCTTTGTGTTTTGTATGTATTTTAACTGTTTTGTATGTATTTTAGCTTCTTAAAAACTTTTTAAAAAGTTGTTTTAATGAGATATGTTTGGGAGGGGGTGTTTAATGGTTTTATAATGTATTTTGTAATGTATTATTTAAATTGTTCACCGCCTTGATGGCCTTTATAAGGGCAGAAAGGCAGGATATAAATTTTGTTAATAAATAAATAGATAGGGAGGCACTTCTGTTGGTGCCATGTCTCCACGTGTGTATGAATGAAGCAAGCAGGCACTTAGGTGAGGTCAGTAACATGGATCTTTCTTATGTATTTCCAAGTGAGAATCATAGAGTTGGAAGAGACCTCCAGGGTCATCTAGTCCAACCCATGCACAGTGCAGGAATTTCCCCCGATTTGCACTGCTCACATAGTTACTGTTTCCAGGCATTAATAAAGTGGCATGGGACAAACCCTTGGTGTCGTGACTGGAGATGTTGAATAGCACCCTATTTAGAAGCATCTCTTTCAGAAGTTAATTGATCTTCAGGTATAGAAACCAGCCTTTATTATCACTGTTGTGTAAGTTCCTTCTCAGCTACATTTGTCAAGGCATCTCGGGAGGATGTCCCATTGGACTGGGCCTTGTTGAAGATCTCTGAGGTATATTTCATTGCCCCTACCTACTAACTGGGGCCATGGTGGCTCAGAGGTTAAGATGTTGCACTGCAGACTAGATGGTTGATAGCTCAGCAGTTCGAGACCCAAGTGCTGCATGACAGAGTGAGCTCCCGCCTCTGGCCCCAGCTCCTGACAATCTAGCAGTTTGAAGGCAAGAAATTGCAAGTAGATAAATATTTAATTAATTAATTAATTATATTTATGCCCCACCCTCGGGGGCTCAGGGTGGCTTACAGAAATCGGTACAATGTACCTGGTCAGCTTAAAACATTTAAAACAGTTTAAAACAGTAAAACAATCATACAAATTAAAGTGCTTGCAGTACTATACAATTTGTGCATTATAGAAGATAGCATGCTCTAAGGTTTACTATCAAATGCACACTTCAGCGATCTTTGTCGATCTTCTAGTGGAGATATGGTTCTATCCGCACCCATCAAGGCTCTCTCCACCACCAGGGCCAGCCCTCTACCACAGATGTCCAAATAGTGGTAGTAGATGGTAACTGTAGCAGCTCCTAATCGAAGGCTTGGTGGAAGAGCTCCGTCTTGCAGGCCCTGTGGAACTGTAAAAGGTACCGCAAGGCCCTGATCTCTTCCAGGAGCTCATTCTACCAGTAAGGAGCTGCCACTTCAGTGGGAAGGAAACTGTTCCATGCACCTTGGCGTTTAGTCATGCCGACCACATGACTACGGAAAAAGTCTTCAGTCAGCGCTGTCTCTTCGACTTAGAAACGGAGATGAGCACTGCCCCCTAGAGTCGGATTCAACTGGCTTTCGAGCAAGGGAAACCTTTGCCTTACCTACTAACTACTTTATCAAAGGCTGTATTTGCAGGAATGTTTTTGATGTTGTCAGGTTGATTTTGTTTGTTTTTCTCCTAGCATTCATGCACACAATTTGTATATACTTCATGTTGAGAAAACATTATGTAATCTCTCTGGGGCCACTGCAAATGGTAGTATTTCCAGCTTCCATGTAGCACCTGTAGTGTTTGAATCAGCCGTAAGGTACATATAAGTGGGTGTATTGACTCTTCTGTGACCACTGGTATTCTTCATGAATTTGCCTAATGTGGAATTATTCTGACTCAATTTCCCATCTGTTCATCTTGCCAGTAGTTTTATTTGTATCAGTTGTTGCTTTAGGGAACAGTGTAAGGTTCTAATGTACAGTGAGGAAGAAAGATGCAGTATTCATGATCTGGAAAGATGCATTTGGGGAACTGATAAACACATAATGTTGACATAAAATGGAGGCTACCAGCTGTAAATAAAAAATAATGTACAATTAAAGGTAGAGTCTCCCCCACAAAAGATAATTGCATTTTCAGCCTGGCTTTCTTAACATCAGAAAGGGGTGGGGGGGAGTATTTATGCTTTACTGGCACGGCTGTCACGATCTGAGCTTTGGAGCACATTTCACCAGCAGACATGTGAAAGCAAACTGAAGTACTTTCAAGCAGGAAAGGTGGGGGAAAGCATTAAAAAAAAACATCGAGAAAGAATAAAAGAGATCATGAGAAAAAGAAAGCAAGCTTTGCTGGGAAAAGGAGTCATGTCAGTGCGTGAGTGCCCTAATTATATAGAAAGGGAAATGCAGCTTCTTTGTGAATTTAAGGTGTCTTCTTTAAAACTCTCCAGAACTCAAGAATCTTGATGAGATTTTGTTTTATTGGTAGACCTGTACTTGCAGTTAAAAGGGGTGGGGGAGCTAAAAAGGGAAAGCTGCCCTGATTTCCAAAGGATCACGGCTGGGGCCGAGTTTTCATTATATCTTTTTCCCAAGAGGGTGATCGGATTAAATTACTGCAAATTCAGCCTGAACAAGACTCTTCCCCCCCCCCCCCGGTTTCCTGACCCCTCCCCGCAGTATAGGGGGGGAAGGGAGCCCCAGCCAACAGCACCAGGAGACAGCGAGGCACGGTACAAGAGGGAGGAGAAAAGTGATCGACAGATTCAATGAGGAGAAGGCAGCCAACTGGCTTCCAGGGAGACTGGAGACAATTGATCTGCGGGAGCTGGCTCTGGTTCCTTCTTCAACGTGATGTGCAGCCCCCAGTGTCGTAGCATCACTGCTCGCCTTCCCTGGCCGTAGAGTCTCGCTGTCGCCGCTGGGATCGTGCTCGATTTCGACCGAGCGAGCCAGGGTCCGAGGAGGAGGCTTCTCGCCCTTTGCATGGCATTATTGCACTGAGAAGCAGGCTGCTGCTGCAGCAGCAGCAGCGATTCCAGCGCCGTCGGGTCCCCACGTGGACTGGCGGGTGCTGGTCACATTGGCAAGCGGGTGCTGCAGACTGAAGCGAGGAGAGCGGCGGCGGCAGCTCGAGACCGTCTTTGCCGAAGCAGCTCCGCGCCGCCGTGAGGCTCGCTCGGTTGCCGCAGGCGCGAGGAAAAGGCAGCCGCGCCACCCTTTGCAGCGAAGCTCAGCGGCCGCCGCGGCGAAAGGATGCCGGCAGCTGCTGGCGACGGGCTCCTGAGCGAGCCCCCAGCGGCCAGCTTCGGCGACAGCGGGGGTGAGCCCACGACGCCTCCCCTCGGCCCGGAGGGAACTTTCCTGGCGGCTTGGGTCAACGCGGCGGCGTCCCGGGAGCGGCTCCGCGAATTCCAGCACATCAAGCGCGTCGGCAACTACCTGATCGGCAGGAAGTTGGGCGAGGGCTCCTTTGCCAAAGTGCGGGAAGGGATGCATGTAGTGACCGGAGAAAAGGTACTTATCCTCCCCCCCCCCCTTCCCATCTCCTTGGGGTAGCTTCCCTTCGCTCCCCGAGACCTAAAGCCGGGTCTGCTGCCCTGCGGCAGCCCCATCTGGAGCTTCCGGCCCAAGGGCAGCCGCCTTCTTTCCAAAGAAAGGGAAGCTGTCGAGAGCCGCCTTTGTCCCGCCAGTCATGTTGCTCGTCGCTGTATACCCGCAGTCAAGCGGCTGCAGCTCCTCTCTTCGCTATCTACGGGGCGCCAGCTGTTTCTCCCCGTTCCCCTCCCAAATACCGCCAGCAGTTCGCCCACAGGGGCCGCTGTTGATTAGTTTCCCGCTCGCGCCACAACTTCTCCCATAACGACGCCAACCCCTTTCCTACCCGTTGCGACAGTACTGGATGGGGGCTGGAGCGCGGGCTTTTCGTAGCTGGGGCAGCCCGCTGTCCGCAAACTCGCCTCCCCCCCCCCCCCCCCCCGTTTGTTCCACAGGTTGGAAAAGAGGGAAGGCGAAGGCTGGTTCTTATTTGATTAAAAAAAAAAAAAACCCACCAAGCTAATACACCAGGATCATACAGACATCGAAGGAAAAATAAAGAAATAAAATGAACTCCAAGACAAGAAGCCGTGTGTTGCTTTGGTACGTTCAATATCTAGTTACCCAACCATATTAGCCGTGCCAGTCTATACATTGTTATTATATCCTTTCCAAGCTGCTTATGAATGCTTGAGACAGAATATCCTAAGATAGAGGGACTGGACCAAGTAAGCCTTGGAGGCTTCTTTACAAGGCATATTCCAAGCTGCAAATCACTACACTGGTTCTCTCTTTGAGATCCGTTAGCTGGGGAAAGAACTGCATTGCCCCAGGCTACAAACTGTATCAGGTGTAGCACTGGGAAAATGCAACAGAATAGACACACAATGTATTAGAAACGGTAGATTCTTTGTTACAAAAGGGCAACAGGAGCATTTTAGAAACGTGACCGTTTATCGTTTGGGAAGGCACTGTTTTATGTTGGCACTGTACTGAGAATGCTCTGCATACAGTAAGAATGACTTAATTTCTGTTATTCTCCTGTGTTTTTTGCTGTTATGTAATAGCAAAATAATGTAACACCTAATAATTTCTGCAGTTTGCCACCTGAAAACTGACTCTTGTGTTTAGAGGAACTTGATACTGTTAAAACAAGGTGCTGTTTAACCTTGGACGAAGAACACTGGGCTATAACAGTCAGGAATATTTATGAAGGAATCTTTTAACTTTCATATTTCACAAATAGCAGCGCTTATGCCACTTAGCCTGAGATAACATAAGGCCATTTAGGGATAATCATGAAATAAGTAATTTGAAAATTACTAGTGTAAAACATTTACAAACTCATTTGCCAATTGGGTATGTAGTTTAAGACTTGAATATTAGATTTTTGGGTTATTACCCAGCTAATCTTCCAATTGCCCATGAGTGTTTAAAATGCTAACTCTGTAAGTAATTCACTACCTTTCTAAAATGACTTTGTAAAAATCCTGTGTGCGTTTTTAACTGAGAGTAATCCCTATTAAAATGAATAAAAATGCATAGAATCAGGCTGTTAGTTTGCATTTATAACTATTCAGTTTATATTTAGTCAATAAATGGTTACTTTTCAGTCTGCCTCACACGTTCTTTGACATTTGAAGGTTCATATGTTTTCCTTTGAAGTAACAGTAGACATCATCTGGGCTCAGTGCCTGTTCTGGGATAACTGGATGCTGCAGCTGATCAGGTATAGATCAGAATATTAATCTGGATGGGCAATTATTGGGAGTACTGTGTAAGAGCATAATAGTAATAAATATATTTTAAGAAGTAAAAGACATATTGCTTTTTAAAATTCTTCATGTAGTTGTGCATGTTTGCTCAGAAGTAATACTTTCACATAAAAGCATATGCACATTCTGTTTCTAAAAGGTCTTTATTGATCACTAGAATGCTTAAGCATCTTATTGGTCATCTTGTCCAGCCTCCTGCTCAGTGCAGGAAATCCAAAGTGAGATTATTCCAATAGATGGCAAGAAGAGATGAAGAAGAATCATGCTACACCCATTTCTTAGGAATAAGGAAAGAAGAAAGGGGTGGCATTGTATGAAGGGCGTCAAACCTAAAGTTATATATGTATATAACAGTTGACACTGGATTAGCATACTGAATTAGAAATTAATAGTTTAAGCCTTGGAGCAGGCTCTTTGTGTGCTTTGGAGAAGTGAGCCTGCCTCATTGTCAGTCCAGTCCTCAAAGTGTGTGTGTGAAGTGCCATCAACTTGCTTACAACTTATATGAACCTATAAATTAATGACCTCCAGAATGTCCTATCGTTAACAGCCTTGTTCAGGTCTTGCAAACTGAGGGCTGAGGCTTCCTTGATTGAGTCAATCCAATTTTCCTGCCTTCTCCTTTTCCTAGCATTATTGCTTTTTCCAGTAACTCTTGTCTATTTGTAATATGACCAAAGTACTATAGTATCATTTTGGATATTTTAGCTTCTAGGGAGAGTTCAGGCTTAATTTGATTTAGAACACACTTATTTGTCTTTTTGGCAGTTCAGGGTATCTGTAAAACTCTACTCAAGCACCACATTTCAAATTAATCAACTTTCTTTCTGTCTGCTTTCTTCATTGTCCAACTTTCACACCCATAATAATGGAAAATATTGTGGTATGAGTTATTTTGATCTCGGTCACCAGGGACACATCCTTACACTTGAGGATCTTTTATAGGGCCTTCATGGCTGCTTTTCTAATTTCTTGGTTGCAGTTTCTCTTTTTGGATGATGATTGAGCCAAGGAACAGAAAACCTTTAACAATTTAAAGTTCTTAATTGTCAACCTTAAAGTTGTGTAATTTTTCAGTAGTCATCACTTTGCCTCCTTCATGTTCAGCTGTAATACTGCTTTGGCATTTTCTGCTTTAACATTCATCAGGAGTCATTTCAGGTATTCACTATTTTCTGCCAGTAATGTGGTAGCATGTGCATATCTCAAATCGTTAGTGTTCCTTTCATCAATTTTCATTCCATCTCCATCTAAATCTAATCCAGCTTTCTTTATGATATGTTCTACATATAGGCTGAAGAGAAGCAGAGATAAAATAATCCTTGTCTGACACCTTTGTCACTTGGGAACCATTCTGTTTACCCATATTCTATCCTAACAATAGTCTCTTGTCCAGATTATAGTGGTGGATCAAAATAACCAGATGTTGTGGCTCACCCAGTTTTTTAAAAACAACCATAGCTTTTCATTCTTCATACTGTCAAAAGCTTTGCAGTGATCTTTGAAACAATAACCGATTTTCCTCTGAAATTCTCTCATATGCTTCAGTAACCAATGTAAATTTGCAGTATGATCTCTAGTGCTGCTTCCTTTTCTGAATTGCTCTTGAACATTTGGCATTTCCCATTCCATTTATGGTGACAGTCTTTTGTTGTAAGATTTTGAGCATCACTTTACTTGTGTGATAAATTAATGTGATCGTCCAATAGTTGTTGTAATCTTTGGCATCTCCTTTTTCAGGATCAGAATGTAGACTGAGCATTTCCAGTCTGTGGGCCATTGTTTGTTCTCCATATCTCTTGGCATATTCTTGTTAAGCTTTTGATGGACTCCATTTCTGTGGCTTGAAATATCTCTACTGACATTCCGTCTACTCCTGGTGATTTGTTTCTTCCAATTGCTCTCTGTAGCTTTCACTTCACTTTCTAAAATTGCAGGTTCTTTTTCAAAAGATTCTTCTTGAAAGGAATCTGTCATCATTTCATATCTTCTGTATAGTTCTTTAGTGTATTCGTCCCATCTTTTCTTTATTTTGTTCTGTTCAGTCAAAGTATTTCCATGTTGATTTTTCAGCATCCCTGACCATGCTTTAAATTTCCCTTTGATTTCTTGGATCTTGTGGAACAGACCTCTTCTTCCTTTTGTTGTTTTGTTCTATTTCTTTGCACTGGTTATTATAATTGTTCTTTTTGTCTCTACATGCCAGTTGCTGTAATACTGCTTTTGGACTTTTGATTCTCTGTTTGTCACCTTTTACTTCTCATCTATCTTTAGCAATTTTATGAGTTTCATCTGTCATCCATTGAGGCTTTTCATTTCTTTTGGCTACAGGAATAGTATTTGTACATTCATCCCTGATAATATCTCTGGTTTAAACCCATAATTCTTTCAATTCACATACACTTGTACTTAGTAGTACAGATCTGTTTTTATACTCTTCAGGAATATTGTTCAGATTGTATTTTGGCACTACAAATGGCTTTTTTTCTTCAGCTTCATTCTAAAATTCAGTAGTAACTGCACCACAATCAGGTCTCTGTCTTGTTTTAGCACAGAGTGAATTGGGCTTCTCCATCCCTCTGCTTCCTATGATGTAATCTATTTGATTTCTGTATTGGCAATCTGGTGATGCCCAAGCATACAGCTGCCTGTTTGGTAGCCTGAAATATGTCTGCAGTGAACAAGATGTTGTCTTCACAAAATTCTATGAATTGCTCTCCTGCTTCATTTCTTGCTCCTAGTCCAATTTTTCTAACAACGTTTGATTCTACTTTGTTTCCTGCTTTTGCATTCCAGTTGCCTATGATAACAGCTTGTTTAGATGTATGATCAATTTCTTCCTGGACTCTTGCATAATAATTTTCAGTATCTTCCTCTTCAGCATCTGTAGTTGGGGCTTAAACTTGAGTAATGGTTATGTTAATAGGCTGATATTATTAAATCAGGCTTTGCATTATAGCCCCTGACTGCCTGTGCTACATCTTGCCTTGCTATTAGAGCAACTCCATTCCTTCTGTATTTGTCATTCCCCAAGTAAAACATTTCGTAATTTTCTGACTGAAAATGTCCTAATCCAGTCCACTTTAGTTCACTCACTCCCAGGATTGCAATGTTTAAACATTCAATTTTTCATTTTACTATTTCGAGTTTACCTTGATTCATTCTTCTTATATTCCATGTTCCTGTTATGTGTGTAGAAAAGCTTTGGGCTTTCCTTTTGCATCCATTCAACTGAACGTCCTTTTGGCTTTAATCCAGTTGTGTGATTAAGAAAGCACTACTCATAGTTGTCCTTTGCTCTTAGTCTGATGTCTCAGTTGTGACTTTGAGTGACTGCACTAGGAGTTTAGCCTCTTGACAGAGTCTGAACTGGTATTGCTCTCAGCCCTGGTGACAAAACAAACCCCCTCACCATGTTAAGGTGTGCGTCCAAGAGTTGTCAAAGTACTCTGCTACTAATGTGAGCTAATTTAGTGAATGGGACTATTAACAATTGCAGTGGTTTTGTGGCAGATTTTAACTTAAGTCCATGGTAAGGACTTAAGTTGACACAGTACACCTGAGAATTTGCTTTTAGGTTTTTGTGTAAATCTGCAAGCATGTATTTTAAAAACTTTTTTAGCTAACTTGCAGTTTCAGCCTTGAGGAAAGTAACATGAATCAATGGCTTTATGCCCAGAATAAATCCTAGAACAAATGGAACAGAGCTTGCAACACTTATTCTTTGGAATGCTCAGAGGTGTCTAACATCACTCCTTTTGAGAAAACAAATTAGATGGTTTAATAAAGTCATGTGAGGATCATGTAATTATAAGATAGTCATACCTTAAAAAATCAGAATTTCTCAGATCTGGGTTGCAGTGAAGCTGTTTTATCTAAAACGTTTTGGTAAGAATTTTAGAAATTGCATTTCATTTTTAAATGTAGGCTGGGTGGGGGAGGGATGACATGTATGCTTTTTTATTTACAGTCTAATTTGACATTTCTAGCATTTTCTGTATCATTGTGATTCTTGTTTATTTAATCCATTCAAGGATAACTAGAGTGATTTTAAATAAAGTTCTTAAAATACAACATTGAGTGATCATTGGCTGGGATACAAGGTTTTCACCAAGACCTGGAATAAAGACTGGTACATGTACAGAATGATCATTGAAGAGACTTAGCATTCTTCAGACAACCTCATGGTTTAGTGGTTCATGTGTTGCTTTGAAGCAGTCAAAGATACCTTGGGTTTCCATATGACAATTAATGTGTATACCGCCTTTCTCCCCAGTGGGGACCCAAAGCAACTTACCTTGTTCACCTCTCTTCCATTTTAGCCTCACAACCCTGTGAGGTAGGTTAGGCTGAGAGGTTGTGACTGGTCGAAGGTCACCCAGCGAGTTTCCATGGCACAATGGGGATCTGAACCTGGACCTCTCAGATAGTAGTCTGACACTCTTAACCACTATACCACACTGGCCCTTTTCCACAGTAACTGTAACATAGAACCTGGCTGCAATATTTGGTCTATATGATATGCTATAAATAAGAGTAAGTTCTGGAATTTTAAAACAGTAAAAAAAAACCAGGACTTTTACTTCTGTGCAACTGACACAAGACACTGTCTCCAGCAGTATAAACAGAAGAAGATATATATATATACACACACACAGACACACAAAAGGTAAGCCGTGCTGGCGACGACTCACCTACTTTCCCGTTGGCCACTGGGGAAGCTGCCTTGGTGTCCTATTGGCCCATCCCTCTGGCTCCTCCATTCTGACACGTTGCACCTTGGGAGTTGTAGTTGTCAGCTGGCCTTACTGCAACCATAGCAAAGGGAATTAGAACTACAACTCCAAAGCTGGCAATTCCAAGAGGCTTGGGGCATTAGCAGGAAGTCAGTTAAAGTGTTAAACAGGAAGTAGCTTTGGAACTGAAAAGGGTTGGGGGAAGGGAAGGCCTGGACATCTCTCTGAATTGCAATTGATCTCCACACTTCACAGATCAGTTCCCATAGAGAAAATGGCTGCTTTGGGCAGTGGACTCTATGGCATTATACCCTGCTGAGGTCCCTCCCCACCCCAAACCCTGTCCTCTCCAGGCTCTACCCCTCTAATCTACAGATATTTCCCAATCCAGAGTTGGCAACCCTGTAACTGGCTACGGAACCGCTTTCCAGACCCTTGAAACTCACAAAACATGGCATAGGAGGAGATGCTTTTCTACCTTAGCTGCCACTGCATAGCCCCAAATCAACATAAGTCAGGGGTGGAGGAAACAATACCTGTTACCGTGCGACTCTCCTCCCATACCTGCCCTGGCTGGGAGGGCGGGATAAAAATCTAACCAAATAAATAAATAAATAATATTACCCACTTGGGGCAGCAAAATGACTCGAAACAGCACTGCCTTGTAGGTAACCAGAAGGAAATAAACATGGTTCGCTTCCCTCTATTTTCCTGTTATCTCTGCTGCCCCACCAGTCACAGCCAGGACACTCACCTGGAGCCTCTTTCTAGAGCCCATTGTATTTCTTTCCGCAATGGGCCTTACTCCTAGTCTCTCTATATAAGAATCCTGATTTGGCAGTGGCACTCTCCAGAACATTCCACACGCTCCAAAATCAGTTGGCTCCCTGATATGTCACTCAGAAGCTATCCCTATCCACTGGCTGTGAGTACTCACATGCCATTGGCTGGGTGCCGGGTCTGCTCCTCTTCCCCACCCACTCCTTCAGCTCTGTGCCCTATCAGAATTTCTGGCAGACGGCTTTCTCTCTTGACAAAGACTCTTCTCCTGCTTGCCTCCTGTGTGGAGCCAACTGTTTCCTCAGTGGCTGTTGGTAGGTGTAACGAAATGGCAGTTACCTGTGTTTGTAAAATGGCTGCTGTCTGTGGTAAAATGTTCCCCCATAAGGTTCAATTGAGCTGTAGTTCCAGAGAGGGGCCTGCAGGGGTATCACTCACTGGGTTGAATGGGGCTTCCTCATCTGCTGGCCCACAGTTCCCAGCTGCCCCAGGGCCAAAAAGTGCAGGAAAAGAGGGTGACGTGGCAGTCAAGGCTTCAGAGCATGGTAGAGGCTGCAGGTGTGGGGGGGGGAGATGGAAAGCTGAAGAATGAGGGGAAAATAAAGGTAGGTTGATGCTTAGCTGGGAAGGAGATAGGGTTGCCAACTCCAAGTGGGGAATTCCTGGAGATATTAGGGATGGAGCCTGGAGAGGGTGAGGTTTGAGGAGGTGTGGGGCCTCAGACAGGTACAATGCCATAGACTCTGCCCTCCAAACCAGCAATTCCCTCTTGGGAAACCACTGTTGCCAATCTCCAGGTGAGGGCTGGAGACCACTCAGAATTACAACTGCTCTCCAGATGGCATTGATGAGTTCCCCTGGAGAAAATGGTGGATGCTGTGTCATTATACCCTGCTGAGGTTGCCACAGCAAATTGACGCTGAGTGCCCAAGGCCTCCCAGAGCCTCTTTCTAGAGCCTGTTGTATTTATTTCCACAATGGGCCTTATTCCTAGTAAGACATAAAACACATGCACAGACAAGGGTATTGTGTGCCCTTTTCTTGAATGCCATGTTTATTTTAGGGCCAAACTAAATTAGATGTTAGAGATCTGTAATTAACAGTGCAATCCTATGTGGAGTTACTTCAGTCTGAGCCCAGTATTTGGAATAGGTTTAGACTGGTGTGATTCTGTACAGGATTGCACTGTAGATCTTCTTAAACTTCAGCAAATAGCAGTTTGAGGGGGGGAGATTCGGATTAAAAATGTGATAGTGAACCAGGGGTGGGATTAACATCTTTTTCTAATGTAAATCTCCTTTCCCCATACTGATGTTCATACTGGTAGGCAATTTTTTTTGTTACAGTGAAATTCTGTGCAGAGCTACTTTGACTCAAATCCTAAGTGAAATTTCAGCCTAAGTGAAATTATTTGGTTTAGACTGGAATAATTCTGCATAGGATTGCACTGTAAATTTGTGAACAGAATTGCTTTCTGCATTTTACAGATAAAAGACAAAACCCAGGTTCCATATATAACATTGTGATGAAACCTCTGAAGCTGGTCATGGGATATCTGCCTTAAATTATTCCTTGATTTACAATATGCAGTAGGTCTTTTTCCTAACTGCGTATGGTATATGCTATTTTCCCTATCCCTCTGAGAGTACCAAGTAGATTTGGTGGTCCAAGGGGAAACTAGAGTTGCCATCTTTTTCTGACAGAACTCTTGCAACTTGAATTTTTGTCTGTCATACAGCAGATGAAATTGTTCCCCAAAGCATGGAGGAGAACTGAAGGGGAAAGCTGATTCTGTCAAATTGAAGTTGTCATGCAGCTGCTAGAGGCACAAGAAAGAAAGAAAAAGCCCTGCTAGGGGGACGAAAAAAGAGAGAGACAGGATTACTTTGGGGTCAGGTAGGAGCCAAAAGAGACTGAGCTGGACATTTCAAATGGCGACAGTTACATATGAAGTGGCTAAGGGCTTTTGTTAATGTGGATCAAAGCACCTGAAAGGCACTTAACATTTATGTCCTAAATGAGGCATTTGTAGATTAATAAATTAGTGTTGGTATATTCTATTCATTTTTCTGGTCCAGACCATACAAAATGACTTCCAGTCTTCATACAGGGTTTTTATATTTAATGTGGGTTCTAAAATATATAGGCAAATCTTCATGCTAATCTGAGTTGGCAATGGAGCAGGGATTCAATTAATAACTCAGACATTTTGAATTTTATTTTGTATACAATACAAGCACTGTGTAATTATCTAGGTTAGCTTTTCATTCCTGTCCACGTCTTATTCTGTATTTGACATCATTCTGCTGTCACTTCCCTACATGTAGTTAGGCTTGAGGCAGTTAGTAAAAAATAGAGTATAAAATGGGTTTTTACGTTATTATTATAATTATGGTGACACAGTGTAAACTGTTAAAAGTTAAAATTATAAATTTTAGAGAAGCTTATTAAGCTTTATATTTCCTTTTCTTTCCTGGTGGGCAGGGATGGCAAGTAGTAATTGCATCGGTTTCCATGGCAGTAGCAGAAGAGCTAGGTTAAAAGACATGCAGAACCTATTTTAAAAAAGCAACGTTCGCTTTTTCTCCCAGAGCTGTACCATCTGTGTTTCAGACATGAGTTGAAATGAGATGTGCAGCAGAATGCTGGAGTTAACACAGGCTTTTCAGCCTTCAAATAAAGGAAAAGGATCAAGTCCTATTTCATGTGTGTTAAGGGGTCATGGAGGAGTTTTGTTGTTGTTCTGTGCTAATAGACAAACTTGTGCTGGAATATAATGGCCCACACTATTTTGAAGTGCCCTGTCACAGTCCCCCCATATGAAGCTCAGATTTAGGCTGAGTTTGGCCCCAGACACTTGGTAGAGTATATCAGTGGCTGCTGTTGTAGTTGGGAGTAAACTGTGTACTACTCAGATACTGTTCTCACCTGGATCTGAAAAAGTGTGCCTGCACATGAAAGCTGTTCACCTGTGGCTGTGAGTAATTAGTACAAGCAGGGATGTGTTGAAGGTCTGCTGTTGCAGAGATATAGGATTGGTGTTTTCACATGGCACAACTAGGATGCCATCTCAGGGTGATGACTTGCTTTGCCTTACATGGACCAGCCTTCATCAGACGTGTAATCTGCACCCAACCTGAGCCTGCTGAGTTGTAAAGCTCTGTGCTATGCTATAAAACAGGGAATCCCAGTGTATAAAACAGGGAATCCCATCCGTGGGCAATATGGTGCCTTCCAACACCTTTCCTGGTGCCTGCCAAGTATTTTTGGAAAGCATGCAAGGCTGGATGAGGCTGTTGCCCAGCAGGGCTTCTGATTGGCCATTGGAGATCTGATTGGTTGTGCAGATTCTTTAAAAAGTTGCTTTGACAGCAGCTAACACTGCAGCGCAAGGATCTTCACTGTGTGATGGAAGGTAAACAGTGTGTATACAAAAAGATATTTTAAAGCAGTGTGCTCATTTTAAAACGCATCCTGTTAAAAAGAATTTCCACCTGAAACGTTGAACATTTACAATTAGAGTTATACAGAACCTCATTTTGTGGTTGGCTGAACCTTCTGTGGTAGCCATGTGTGGATGCAGCCCACCACCCTCTATCAGAACTGCAAAGTGTCTGCAGACTCAAAAAGGTTGGGGAGTCCTGCTGTAAAGTATACACTTGTTCTCTGGTCCTAACAAGAAGTTTACAGGCACAACAACTGGCATAATCCAGAAGGGGGGAGGAAGTAACATACTGTTTCTTTATGGCATTGGTACATAAAATGCAGATTCACTTCTCTTGATTATAATTGAATATATGCTCATGAGTATGAGCATACTGTGGAATTAGAAGCGTACATGGGGGTGGGGGTACAAAAACAGTCCCCCACCTTGATGGTTGGCAGCACAAGCTGGGCAAGAACAGTGTCTACCCATCTGGTACCTGGACTTTTTGTTACTTCAGTCCCCAACCCTCCCCCTTTCCACCCATTATGTCTGCCCTGACAGACATCATGCTGCCCTGACAGACATCATGCTGTGCTCTCCCCCCCCCCCAGCCTGGCAGCATCCCCTTTCCCCTCCCCTCTCCTAGCTGAACCATAAAGCTACCACATCACTCAGCTGGGCAAACAACAAAAGTTCTTTAAAGGGCCACAAAGGGGAAGGGGAAAGTGCAGAGTCCAGCTCCACACTCTCTTCTCCCACCCCATCGGCTGCTGGTGGAAGATCCACATGGACATTTGGTTTGCAGTTTGCCCACAGTTCCTCCTTTGCACTGGATTAAAGGAGGGTTTCCTTTGACCCAGAGTAAAGGGGGGAGTCTTGGGAGGCCCATAAGCCATGAGTCAGAATGAGCAAGATGCGGTGTGGAAAATCCCATTTAAATTGGGGGCTTCCACAAAGGCGAAAATTGCTGTGTGGAAACAGCCCAAGTTTTAAATATGTGAACGCCTGTTGTGTCAGTGATGGACAGAAGTAATACCCCAGTGCTGCACACAGGATTAGTAGAACTACTTCAAGTTTGCAGCATTGGCTTCCAAGGCTACAAAATGATTTTGCTGAAGTCTATAGATAAGAATTGAAACCACGTCATTTCTCTTTATGATAAGGATAAGTCTTGTAATCACAAAGTTTGAATGCCTTGATTTCAGCCTACTCAAGAATCCAGTAATTCATTTCATTAGTGTTACCACAGAGTTGAAAAAGCTTCTTGTTCTTTGCTGTCTTTATGAAATCAGCTGTTTTGCATTATAGCGCCTGGTGGTTAGTGCAAAGCAGCTGCTAAAGATAAAATTTACCGAGTTGTGCCATGAAAATAAAATGACTAATATTAGAACCAGTGCTTTTTATAGAAAGCTCTGTTTTTAGACTATATTTCCAAAGCAGACAGATGCTACACTGTATTTTGGAACCTTGGAAATGCAGGGGTGGCTTGAGTGGGAAGAACAAGCACTCCACAGAAAGCTGAAGATTCCTGTTAACCTTTAGCAGGTTCATGTTGAATT
The DNA here is from genome assembly GCA_029233225.1 of Lepidodactylus listeri. Lineage (NCBI taxonomy): Eukaryota > Metazoa > Chordata > Lepidosauria > Squamata > Gekkonidae > Lepidodactylus > Lepidodactylus listeri. Next base: position 105,263,474 of record JARCFY010000001.1, on the reverse strand, counting down.
TTCTAAAAACAGCTGTGTAGTAGGTCCTGTTGGATCTATCATCTGTTAGTTTAAAAAACCCTATGTACTGCAGTAGGCAGACATGTTTTCCTTTGAGCATCATACCTGGCCTTACCTTCGTGAACAGTTGAAATACGTATAGAAGGAGCTAAATCTTTCCTGCAGGTGTAGCATTGCCAACCCTGTCTTTGGCTTATTTATTTATTTAGATTTCTTGACCGCCCTTCCCCATTTATGTGGGGCTCAGGGTGGTTTACAACAGAATAGTTCAATACAATTATAAAACCAGTTAAAACCACAATAATTCAATACTAAACATTCAGCATAAATATTTAAAACATTTTAAGAGCAAGATGGCATATCTAGCATTCAGATTTTGGGGGGGGGGGTGTTAATAAGATTCACCCCTAGAAGTAGTCACAGGGTATGTTGAATAGTTGATCCAAGGCAGTGAAAAAATGGATCGACAACCATCTACTTTTAAATAGGGGATGTTGGAAGAGTGCATTTGCAGGAATGAAGATGTGTTCTTGTTTTATTTTCACAATGTTTCTACTCCTTGTATTCTAATTCTGTTATATTCTGTGCAGTAATCCATTAGTACTTGAGTAGCTTATAGACATTTTTATTTTTTAATTTTACAGTTAATTAAACAAATACTATAGCAGTTACATAAACAGGAGAAAAGTTACAAAAATTTCTAGAATCAAACAATAGAAAACATACATCCAAAGTCGACTGTTGAATAAGTCCAATAGCTTCAGGAGGAGCGTGTCATGAGAAAGTGCCTTCTCTATATTGATCAACCTGACAGAACAAAGTTTGAGTCCAGTGGCACCTTTCAGACTAACAAAGTTTTATTCAAGGTATAAGTTTTCATGTACAAGCATATTTGAATAAAACTCCGTTAGTCTTAAAGGTGCCACTGGACTCAAACTTTGTTCTGCTGCTTCAGACCAACATGGCTGCCCACCTGAATCAATCAGTTTGACAATTTAAGTGTCACAGAATCCCAGGGCAATGGTCCATGTCCTGTTTATACTATCTAAGCAGGAAATAAAACATTTGCTCAGGCCAAAAGGGGTATCACCTGCATTTCAAAGTGATCCGCTTAACTATTCTCACACACAAAAGCTTATACCTTGAATAAAACTGTGTTAGTTTTGAAGGTGCCACTGGACTTGAACTTTGTTCTCCTCTGTTCTGTTTTCCTTCAGTAATTTTCTCCAAGTCACTTCCTATAGTTAGTAAGTATAGTTAGTAAGATTTTCTTTGCCATACAAGTCTTGCTTCTCAGTTTTCTTTTTAAAAGCCACATAATACAGCCAATGAAGCTGTCCACCCTGCAGGAAACTGGAATGGAAAGTGATATTGGCTGCAAATCCTGTGAAAGACTTGGGTTCATAGATGGTGAACCCTAGTCACCTGACCAACTTCCTGTTATTAATGTTTAGTATTATGCTGGAGTTTTCCTCTTAGGGAAAATAAACAAAATACCTTTGGAAAGCACTAAGAAATTGTGATACCCGTATGAAGCTTCCTTTCAGTTCTCTTCTACATGTAGTTTCATTGTAAATTGAAAAAATAAAAACATCACATCTTGTTCTCTGTTTGTAAGGATACTTTGTAAAGTTCTTGAGCTTTGTTAGTCTAACTAAGGAACAGTGTGTCCTGTTTCTTCCAGAGGGCCACTAAGAACAAAAAGAGATAGTCCAATAAATCAAAAGCCGCAACTATGTGGATTGGGGGGGAATGGCCCTCAGTGTTTGGATATAGTGGCCAGGATCCAAAGAGCTTTATCCGCATGCACAAAGATTGCTGCACTTCTACTCAGGGCTATCCTAGCTTTTTCTTTCCACAGTGACCCCTGTAGCTGAATTTGAGGTTCCTCCAGTGAGTTTTGGGTCAGCTTATTCAGTGACACTGGAACCATGATTGAAGAACTCTACAAACCCTGCTGCACATAAACAAAACATGCTTACTAAGCAGCATTCTGCTGCGTCTGCACACTAAGACATCCTGATAGAGAGTGAGAGAGATTGCAATGGAGGATCTCTCCTTCTTCTTGACCCCTGAAAGGAAACACCTGATATCATTGACCAATTAGCAAAACAGTACAACTTTAGTTTTCCCGGGCTTAGAGTTAATTGGCCAGCTGCCAGGTATTACTTCCAGGCTAACCAAGGTAAACAAACAAGTTGCATAGGTTAACCCTATAATGACTGAATTTCTCAGGCCTTGTGTTTCATGCTCATTTCTCCAACAAAAACTTCACTAATCTGGGAGTTGGTGCCTCTGCTTTTGCTTTCAAGAGAAATCTACTGATTCATTCAATTTTATTAGCTAGTGTGCTGTGTTTAGTAGGCTAATCAGTTGGAAAGGACCCCTTAATAAAATGTGTGGTTTTGAAGCTTCCCAGTAGGTCTTAACAAAAGCCTGTTTGGTTTGTGTGACTGCATCCTGAAGAGTGTCTGAAAGCCAGAATCTTATGATGGAGAATAATGAATGAGAAATATATGCAAGAATGTTTTAGAGCAAGTCAAAAGACAGTTGTGTTTTTTAAATTGCTTTTTGATATTGTATCTATGAAAATGCTACATTTTATCTTTCTTGGAGGGTTCTTTCAAAATACATCCCTAAGTATGCAATACATGAAGACTTAATGCTTTGTTTACATAGCATGACATAACACATGCTGTGGAATTTTAAAAAGATAGATAGGATAAACACTATGTTTCTAATGTGCTGTATTTGTTATGCAATATGTTGTTTCCAAGTTCGTTCGTTTGTAGAATCATAAGTAGAAACCTAATTGAAATTATGGTACTCCACCAGTATCATCCTTATGGAGTAAGCAAACTAGTACATGCCATTCGAAGTCTATTGACTGCAATTCCAGCCTGAATTTGAACAAATTCATGTTAATGTTTTTAAACTGTAAATTTCCAAATGTTTTTTCAGAAGGCAAAATGATGCATATGTGGTGGCTACTTATTGTCTTGAGAGAGTTTGCTTTCAAATGTACAAAGTGGTCCCAGGCAGTGCATGTTATTAATATCGTCTTGCCTTTCTGCCTTGCCTCCTCACTGTATGGCAAAGGATGGACAAGTTCTAATCTTTACCTTAAATTGACACCAGACAATATTTCTTGGGTCAAAAAAAAATCACATCCGGTTTCTTTATGTCTTTGCATTTTTAACATTTTGTATTATGTGTAAGGCCTTGTTCTAGAGACATGCTTTGTATATAAATGTCTTGTTAATTAAAATATGTCCTGCCCTTGTTTTATTCCTTGTAGAAGACCTTTTAAAATCACTCACACAAGGGAGAACTTTGATATATTTACTGATCAATCATGAAATGTTGCTGTCAGTCCTCATAAAATATTCTTAATGAAGTAGTATGGTTTGTAGTGTTTTGGAGAAATGGAAGAAGTAAAGAATTTTCCTTTGTCCTCTTTCCTCCAGCACATTTGACTAGAGGAATATGAAGATCTGTAAGCATTACTTAGACTAGTAGACTGTCCCTCAGGTACCAAGCCTCCTTCTCACCCATTCTGGCTTCTAGAACAGACAGACATATATGCGAAAGAAAGAGGCCTAGATCATAAAAACCATACAACTAGTTCCATGTGCCCAGAGGAGATTTGGACTTGTGCTTCTCCGATGGCAGCTGTATACTGGTTGGATCTCTTACTTGTGAGCCCCTATGCAATATATACATCATGGAAAGGTAAAATTGGAGGAGGGAAGGCAGAGAGGTTCATGAAGGTATTTCATGTGGTCTTACTCCCTAGCTGCTAAACAGAGGGTGACAGGGAATAGGACGTAGTGTTGTTGGTAGGATACTTGGAAGGTTACCCAATCCCCTTTACAACTGCCCACTGGTGACTTACCAGTATTAGACTTAACAGCTGATAGAGTTGATCTCTACTATTCTTGACTTATGTGGATTATCCAAAGGAAAAAAGGAAGATATACAGTTGTACACTCTGTAGTAAAGCAGTAATTTTTTAATAATTTACATTTCTTTATAAAGGACCTCAACTCTTGGTACTACACAGTAAAAAAAATTTGATTCCCCACTCCTCCACATGCAGCTGCTGTGTGTGACCTTGGGTCAGTCACAAGTTCTCTCAGAGCTGTTCTCTCAGGAGCAGTTCTCAAAAGATCCCTCTTAGCCCCACCTACCTCACATGGTGTCTGTAGTGGGGAGGGGAAGGAGACTGTAAGCCACTCTGAGACTCAGAGTGAAGGGTGGGGTATAAATCCAATCTTTTCTTCTAATGGGAAGAAGTATTGGGATAAGAGCATTTAGAACTGAGTACCTTTGTGTAAAAAGCAAATACAGAATAAAGGAGCTGTTCATCAACATATTTATGGCACTTCTTCATTATTTACAAACTAAGAAATTGAGCCAGGTAGGCTCAGATAAAGAAGCCAGGAGAGAGCTGCTGGAAAGGTGAGTGAGTTTTCGGCCTTTCCTAAACTGCTAATTACTGGGGAGCATTAACTGAGGTTGGTTTGAGGCTAGGGTTGCTGACCTGGAGAAGCTGAGGCAGAGAAAAAAGTCGGGGAAGGGACCCTCAGGGACTTACCAGAACAGTCCCACTCCTGTGCTGATAGTTTTTATGCTGTTGTGGAAAGTGAGAGTCTTGAGGCTGGAGGGCGTCAGTTTGAGGAGGAGGGATGTGATCCCTTAAAAGGGACCCCTTCAGTCTGTGCTCAGTGACAGCACAGATTCTGCAGACAAAGAGTTACCTGCAGCTGGCCGTCAGCCAGTAATTGAACAACCGGCTGCAGCTGACTCTGAACCAGGAGGAGAGCAACAAGAGATCAGGTTACCAGCTGAGCAAAAGTCACAGCCTACAGCTAAACCTGAGCCAATACCTTGTAGTTCTGAAGCAGTAAACAAGGCTTCAGAAGCAACTCCCAGCCCACCTTGCTTACCCACACCCCTGCAGCACTGATGCTGTCAGAGGCAAGCTGAGTTGCAGGAAAGGAGAAGGAGTGCAAGACTCATGGCCCATTGTCAGCTGTCAACTGATGAGATGGATGAGTAGTTTCAGGATGACTGCCAAGGAATTGGCTGAAAGTGTAGCTTGTTAAGACTTGGCTATAAAATCAGCTGGGAGAAATAGTTTTGTGGATGCAACAAGTACACTTTGCTATGAACCACTGACCTTGCTGTCACCATACCACTGAAGCCTTGACCCTTGGACTGGACCTGACTATTGGCTTTTCTGGAACCCCTGGACTGGACTTGCTGCCTGAATCCCTTGACCTTAGACTGGACTTGGTATACCTGCTCTCTGGATCCCCTGATTTTTGGACTGGACCCTGGTTCCTCTTTACAACCTTGCCTGTGACCTGTCCTGCTGAACCCCAGCCCTTGCCTCCTGGGAGAGCTGCATTATTACAGGTATCCTCTCATACTGAGGATACCCCTGGGGGAACTGGGCTTCTGGCAGTGAGTGATTAGATCATTAGGAATATAGAGAGTAGTGACTCGCCTGCCTAGTGCAAAGGTTGTGGATATCACACCCTTTCTAGATAGATTGATAGATAGTGCTGAGGAGGAGTCAGCAGTCACAGTGCATGTTGGCACCAGTAACATTGGGAAATGTAGTCGTGTGATCCTGGAGGAAAAATTTAGATTACTAGTCAGAACGTTAAAGGCCAGGACCTCAGAGGCAGTGTTCTCAGAAGTGCTGTTAGTTGAAAAAAACATCTTTGGATCCGGCCGAATTGGCTAATTATTGGCCGGTTTCCAATTTGCCTTATTTGGGCAAATTAATAGAGAGGGCGGTGGCGATACGGTTGCAGAGCTACTTGGATGACGCTTCAGTACTAGAACCCCTTCCGCCCGGGGTTCGGGACTGAGACAGCTCTGGTGGCCCTAACTGACAACCTCCGAAGACATCTGGATTGGGGTGGCACGACGGTATTGCTGTTGCTTGACCTGTTGGCGGTGTTCAACATGGTCAACCATCGGCTGCTGACCTGCCGCCTCACCAACGTGGGGATACAGGGGCTTGTCTTACAGTGGCTCGCTTCCTTTCTCCAGGGTCGGGGACAAAGGGTGGTGCTAGGGGGGCAGCAGTCCTGGAGGCACCCGCTTGAATGCGGAGTGCCTCAGGGGGCTCTTCTGTCTCCGATGCTTTTTAACATCTATATGCGCCCCCTTGCCCAGATTGTCTGGAGGGCGGGGCTGGGTTGTCACCAGTATGCTGATGACACCCAGCTCTATCTGATGTTGGGCGGCCAGTCTGGCTCTGGACTGGACCATCTTGACCGGGCAGTGCTGTGGCTGGTTGTCTTAGGCTGAGTAGGCTGAAGCTGAACCCGGCGAAGACAGAGGGCCTGGGTCGGGGTGGCCCATGGTCGGGGCTCCCGCTTCCGGCCTTCAACGGGGTGCCATTGGTGCCTGCGCTGGCAGTTAGGAGTTTGGGAGTGCTCCTGGATCCCTCCTTGTCTATGGAGGCCCAGGTAGCAGCCACTGCCAAGTCGGCCTTTTATCACCTGAGGTTGGCGCGGCAGTTGGTCCCCTTCCTGGACTGCGCCAACTTGGCAACAGTGATCCATGCAACGCTCACCTCGAGGCTAGACTATTGTAACGCTCTCTACATGGGGCTGCCCTTGTCGCAAATCCAGAGGCTGCAGCTGGTGCAGAATGCTGCGGCGAGGTTGCTGATGCATCTCCCTAGACGGGAGCACATCCGACCGGCACTGAAGGCACTGCACTGGCTGCCTATAGCGTACTGAATTTGCTTCAAGGTGCTGGTGCTTGCCTTTAAAGCCCTAAATGGCCTGGGTCCAACTTACCTAAGGGACTGCCTTTTCCCGCATGTACCCCAGAGAGCACTACGGTCCGGGGCCCAACATCGCCTGGTCATACCAGGCCCTAGAGAGGCCAGGCTCGCTGCCGCTAAGGGGAGAGCTTTCTCGGTGGTGGCCCCTTACTGGTGGACTGAGCTCCCAGAGGAGATCAGGGCCCTGCGGGACTTGATGCAGTTCCATAGGGCCTGCAAGATGGAGCTCTTTCACCAGGCTTATGAATAGGGGCTGCCACCGTTCTTCTCTCCCCCTACCTTGGGACCACCAACGATTGGCCTCAGAGATTACCAGCTGGCTCCGGTGTTATTTGACACCATAGTCTGGAAACATTGATGTATATGACACACCATCTGATAGTATTAAGCACTGAGTATTTTATTCAAATTGTATTGCTGAATTGGGAAGGTTTTTATAACTGTTTATAACTGTTTAACTGTTTTAACTTTTAATGTATGTATGAATCTTGGTTCGCCAAGACCTGTTAGCCGTTCTGGGCCTGCAAACAGCAGGGAGAGCGGCATATAAATTGAACAAATAAATAAATAAATAGTTCTCTATGTGCAGGACCAGCTAGACCCTATCAGGGGTCTCAATGCATGGATGAGAAAGTGGTGCTGGGAGGAAGTGTTTAGATTTTTTAGGCACTGGGGAACTTTCTGGGCCAAGCTGAACCTGTACAAAAGAGATGGGATTCACTTGAACCAAAAAGGAACCAGGCTGCTGGTGACTTGTATCAAAAAGGTATCTGAGCAGCTTTTAAGCTAATCCCAGCGAGGAAGCTGACAGGAGCTGGGGACCCTCTGGTTCAGGACAAGTCAGTCCAAGGGGATGATTGCATAAACACTCAGGGTGATATTGATATAAGCATAATAGAACTTGGGAAGGGCATGATGGTGACTGAGGGCAATGTGTGGCGTCTAAGGGGATGAGGGAGGCAAGGGTAACTGGGCAGGGAAGCATATAGGTGTCTATATGCCAATGCTAGAAGTCTCTGAGCCAAGATGGGGGAGCATCTCACCTCCCGGGCAGGAGATGGCAGCATTAGCTGACAACATGTCCTTGAGTCACGCTGTAGAAATGAGATTCCCAGACATCATAAATGACCATGCACTGTAACACCTGATCACAGAGCCAATCAGAGGGGTGGTGATCTTGGACTTGGTTCTGAGCAGATCTCATGACCTGATAAGAGATATAGAGGTTGTTATACCAGTTGGGAATAGTGACCACAATGCTATTAAGTTCAGCATTCCACTCAATGGAAAGTTACCCCTAAAATCTGAAACAGTAACATTTGATTTCAAAAGAGGGAACTTGACAAAATTGAGGGGAAGTAAAAAGGAAACTGAAGGGGAAACAAGAGAGTCAAGTCCCTAGAGGATGCTTGGAGCTGCAGTGGCTCAAGTGGTTAAGACACTGAACCGCAGACCGGTAGTTCAGCAGTTCGAGACCTGAGTGCTGCATGACGGAATGACCTCCCGTCTCCGGCCCCAGCTCCTGCCAACCTAGCAGTTTGAAAGCAAGAAATTGCAAGTAGATAAATAGGTACAGCTAAGGTGGAAAGTTAACAGCATTCTGTGAACCTCGGTGTCTAGTCATGCTGGCCACATGACCACGGAAATGTCTTCAGACAGTGCTGGCTCTTCGGCTCGGAAATGGAGATGAGCACCGCATCCCTAGAGTCGTATTCGACTGGCTTTCGAGCAAGGGAAACCTTTACCTTTAGCTACTAAAAAGGAAACTGAAAGGAAAACAAGAGAGCCAAGTCCCTAGAGGATGTTGGAAACTATTTAAAGCCACACTTATTGAAGCTCAAATAGAATGCATTCCACAGGTTAGGAAAGGCACTGGCAAGTCTAAAAGAAGGCCTGTGTGGTTAACAACACAAATCAAGGAAGCTATACAAAATAAAAGAGGCTTTTAAAAAGTGAAAGATCTGCCCTAATTAATTGAACAGGAGAGGCCATACAAAAAAAGATTTTGAGAAGCAGGTTGCTAAAAGCATCTAACAGTAATTTTAAACAAATATATCCAGAGCAGAAAAACAGCCAGAGAAGCAGAGGGGCCTTTGGATGACAAAGGAATAAAGGAATTGTTAAAGGAAGATGGCAGAGAAGCTCAATGCCTTTTTTGCTTCTGTGTTCACTGTGGAAAGTGTGGGGCACGTACCCATGCCACAGCCCCTATTTTCAGGAAGGGCATCTGAAGAACTCAGCCAAACTGAGGTGATCAGAAATGCAGTTTTAGACCTGCTGGGGAAATTAACAACGGATTAAGTCTCCATGTCCTGATATCACTGCATTCAGCCACTGTACCAGAAGACTAGAAAGTAGCAAATGTGACACTAGTTTTTTAAAAGGGGTCCAGAGGGGAACCAGGAAATTACAGGCCAGTAAGCCTAACGTCTGTCCCAGATAAATTAGTAGAAACTGTAATCAAAGACTGAATTGTTAGGCACATAGAGGGAGAAAGCCTGCTGAGGGAAAATCAGCATGGTTTCTGCAAAGGAAAGCCCTGTCTCATCAACTTTTTGGAGTTCTTTGTGAAAGTGAACAAGCATGTAGACAACGGTGACCTGGTAGCCATTATATACTTGGACTTTCAAAAGGCTTTTGACAAGATCACTAAGGACTCCTGAGTAAACTTAGTAGTCATGAGATAAGAGGATGGGTTCTCTTGTGCATTAAAAACTGGTTAAATGACAGGAATCAATGGACAGTTCTCACAATGGAGGGAAGTAAGCAGTGGGGTCCCATAAGGATTGGTACTGGGGCCGGAACTATTTAATTTATTCATCAGTGATCTGGAACTAGGGGTGAATAGTGCAGTGCCCAAATTTATAGATGACACAAAATGATTCAGGATGGTGAAAACCAAGGCTGACTGTGAAGAGCTCTAAGAGGACTTCCACAAACTGGGTGAGTGGTTGACAATGTGGCAAATGAAGTTCAATGTTGGTAAGTGTAAAGTGATGCACATTGGGACAAAAATCTTAAATTGAAGTACAGGTGAGCTGGGTCTGAACTTGCTGAGGCTGAGGGGGGGAAAGATCTTGGGGTCATAGTGGATAGCTGAATGAAAGCGTCAACTCAATGTGCTGCAGTGGTGAAAAAGGCAAACTCTATGATAGAGAATATTAGGAAAGGGATTGAGAATAAAATGACCAGTATTGTAATGCCCCTGTATAGATCTGTGCTGCAGCCTCATTTAGAATACTGTATACAGTTCTGGTCACCATATCTCAAAAAGGACATTGAAGAGCTGGAAAGAGAATAGAAGAAGGCAACCAAGATAATTAGGAGGTTGGAGCACCTTCCCTATGAGGAAAGGCTGAAGAGTCTGGGACTTATCAGTTTAGAAAAGAGATGACTGGGAGGAGGGGACAAGACAAAGGTTTATAAGATTATGCATGAGGTAGAGAGAGTTGACAAAGAAACTTTTTCTTCTTTTCCCAAAGTACTATAACTTATGTCATTCCCGGTCCTCATAATGAACAAGTTCGACACCCCTGCCCTAGATAGTTCCTCTCCTGAGGGGGAAAGATGCTCCATTAGCTTTTCTTTGTCTTTGGCAGAAAAACCTTTCTCCGTTGGAGAATGCATTTGAGGAGGAGGAGGAGGAGAGATTAGATTTATACCCCACTCTTCATTCTGAGTCTCAGAGTGGTTTACAATCTCTTTCCCTTCCTCTCCCCACAATAGACATCCTGAGAGGTAGGTGGGACTGAGAGAGTCCTGAGAGAATGGCTCTCGAGAAAACAGCTCTGAGAACTGTGACTGACCCAAGGTCATCCAGCTGGCTGCATGTGGAAGAGTGGGCAATCAAACCTGGTTCTCCAGATAAAAGTCCACTGCTCTTAACTACTACACCAAACTGGTCCTCAAATTTGCAGTGGAGGGACCTAGTCTTCCCTGTAAAGAGATGTGCTGTGTCTCTTGCTAACAGCTCTATTTGTGAAGAATAATACAGTCTACATTCTACAACTTGGTATGGCATACTGGTCACATATAGGCAAATAATTGCTTTTGGAGTATTACAAATGTGCAAAGAGCAGTACAGGAACCTGTCACAACAAGGAATAGCAAACAGAAGTGAAAGGAAAAAATGCTGAGGCTGACACAACTAAAGTATTTTGCCCCTTGAGACATAATTCAGTCACAGCTGATTCCAAAATTGAACTACCCTGGGTGTTGATAGAGCAGCCTTCCTATGCTGGCATGGTTTACTTTTGCTGGAGCAAAACTGTAAAAAACAACGAGTCATTCAGAACTTCTCTGGAGTATCTGATTATATATTTCATCACCATATTTGAAATAGGAACACTTAAATGTAACATATCTTACAGATCTAGAAGTCTTTTCAGAAGTTCCATAAAGAGGGCTTTTAATGTTGGGATGACATCATCATCATCATTATATTATTATTATTATTATTATTATTATTATTATTCCATGCTCTGCTTTTGTTTCGCCACATGTAACTTAAGAAGCCTCATCCATCCCATGTGTGACAAGGCATTTTCAGAATTAAAAAGGCAAATAATAATTTGTTAGAAACATCTTAGTAATGGTCATTAATGGTCATTGCAGACAAATTGTGTAAGCCGCCCTGAGCCTGCTTGCAGGGAGGGCGGGGTATAAATTAAATTGATAATAATAATAACAATTTGTAGGATACAGTTTACTGGTGGTGGAGGAATTTAGCCTACTTGGCTGTAGGCTGTAGTTGAACTATATATGTTCCAGGACCAGACCTAACAGAAAAACCCTTGTTTTATAGCACTTATAGCACATGGTTTCCTATAGTATTCAGTGTAAGTCAGCCAAAGGAAACTAAGATCTTACCTGATTAGCCATTTGTCTGGAATTGCAGTTATTTGTGCATTCATTTTAATAGGCAGTGTAAATTTCACTGTAATTGGCCAGTTGCATGCCCAGGGTTTTTTTAATGGATTTTCCCCCCAGATAAGTTTTGTTTGGATTTTTTTTTTTTTTTTTTAAAAATGAAAATACAACTGTAGTGCCAGAAAGTCTTGTCTGAAGAGTCAGGATATGATTGAAGCTTCTCAAGCTACTGCCCCATTAAATGCTATCCTTTTCTTTCCAGATAAATTAATTACTTCCAGTGGCTGGCCTGGTGATTTCTTTTACAGAAGTCATGAATAAGTGGTTAATTATTAGCTCCAGTGAGGAGTGGGGGTGGTGTGGGGAGAGGTTAAGAATTTGTTTTCTAGTTAGTAGCCTGGCAATTTGTGGCAATAAAACAAGAAATGAGGAGGTTTTAGCTTCCTACAAAGTAAAAAAACAGTATTTAAGCCCCTCCCAACTGATAATTATTTATTCATGAAAAAGCCAGCTGGAAGAGAACAGAAAGTAATTAGTTAGGCAGAAAATAAGAGGAACTAAAGTAAAATGCAGGGACAGCAGGACCTTTACAGACGATTTACTTCTGAGTAGGATCTTGTCCTTGGAGGCAGGCATCGTCAGACTTTTAAGAAGAATCTAGCACGGTATTGCAGGTTGTGTGGAACCCCTGTTGCAATTCTGCTTCCAGCTAACTGTGAAAGAATCATCCTTTGAACAAAATAAGGACCAAAGGAGATGTTACATCATCCATGGATCTGATCCATGAACAGCAGCACCATTTTAGAGAAGAAGGTGGCTATTTAAAGATGCCGTTCAGCACTTGGAAAGTTACATGGTGGTGGGGATAAGGCTGCCTGGTCCTGCCAAGCCCCCCCCCCCCGCCCCGCATTGTTAAATGGCCAGATTCTTCTCTGTAACAGTGTTGGTGTCCACAGGGCAGACCAAACTAGGCATTACAGTGTCCACAGGGCAACCTATGGACACTGTAATGTTTAGTTTGGCCTTCACTTTTGTGGAGCTGAATAAGACTATTTTTTAACATTATTCCTTTCGATCTTAGTAATTGTACCAGATTCTGCATTCACTTCTCCATCTGCCCTTTAAAAATTCTCATATTTGTCATACTTGAACCTATTTCCAGATAGAAATAGCACCGAGTGACTGCAGATTCCACATTATTTATGCAATGACAAAATAATACATTATTTCTTTCAAACATTTTTATGCTGCCTTTCACTTTATCAGGGTCCACAAGGTGGCAAATATAAGAAATTAAAACATTTACACAATTAAAAATACAGTTAAAAATAGAATAATTGAATTAAAAACACAAACACTAGAAGGAGGACCACTAACTGTTCTTGGGCATATGCCAGATGGGGGAAAAAGATCTTCACCTGCTGGCAAAAGACACCAATAGAGGGAGACAGACTAATCTTACTGGGAAGGGAGTTCCCATGACCAAGAAGGCCCTGTCTTGTGTTTGCCACTCGTCTAGCTTCAGATGACCGGGACATTCAAAGCAGGGCCTCTGAAGATGGCCAGACTGTATAGGTATGGAAGGAGCATGTCCTTCAGGTATGTTGGTCCATTCTTATCTATCCGGGTCGGCAACTTAGACTATATTTAATAGTGGTATAGCAGCAAACCTTATTATGAACAGAAGGGAGAGTTAATATTTCTCCATGAGCTATCAAAGTAGCAAAGGGTGTCCCCCACTTACAAGTGTGATCCTGTTCAGTGATTATAAATGAGGACCAGAAACTGGAACATAGCTTACCTTCCATTGCAAATAGAACTGAGGAGATGGTATCTGGAAATAACCTGGGCCAGGATATTCTGATTCCTTTCATTTTTGGCCCCAGAAGTTGGTGGCCTATTTTAAGATTCCTATTTTTATTTTTTTAATTAGTTATACCCACCCCAAATGGACAGACAGATAGACATTCTAATTCTTTTATTATTTATACATGCATAGTAACAGCCAGTTGAGTGATTTGTCATAACATTTGATGTAGATAAGAGTCATACAAGAGGCAAGACCCGTGGGGGGGGGGGAAGAGAAGGAGCACCAGTGGAGCAGCAGCCCAAGGTAAGGCTTCCTCTCCCCTCCCCCCACCTCCGGTTGTCCCAGTGAGGCCCGTGCAGTGCAGAGCCGTGGGCCTCGCCAACCTTTCTCTGCCCCGGCTTGCCCTGGCGAGGCCCACGGCTCTGCACCATGCGGGCCTTGCCAGCCTTCCCCATTGCCCCGGTGAGGCCCATGGCTCTGTGCTGTGCAGGCCTCACCAACCTTTCTCTCCCCTGCCCTGGTGAGGCCCGCGCAGCACAGAGCTGTGGGCCTCACCAACCTTTCTCCCCCCCGACCCGGTGAGGCCTGTGCCGCGCAGGCCTCACCAACCTTTCTCCCCTGCCCCCGCTTGCCCCAGCGAGGCCTGTGTGGTGCAGAGCCGTGGGCCTCGCCAATCTCCACCCCGCCCCCGCTTGCTCAGCAGTTTCCAGAGCGTTCCCTGCGCATGCACAGGGAATGCTCTTTAACTTTGGGGGGGATTTAAATATCCCAAATATTTTTTGAAACTTTTTAGATTTTTCTGCACATGTGGGGACTCCCCCACATGTGCAGAATAATCTTCCTGCCCCCCCAAGTGCCCCCCACATGGATTTAGATATCCGCATGGAGGGGGCGACTTGGCTATTAGATATATAGATGGGGGGGGGGGGACTGGAATCTTTGGCCCATGGTGGCTCTTGGCAGCCCTGGCCATCACTTGTTCAATCAGTTTACTCAAGAGTGCTACATCTGAGATTGGACGGTAGTTAGTCAACTCTAATGGGTCCAGAGTAGGTTTCTTTAGAACGGATGCACCACTGCCTGCTTCAAGGCAGGAGCAACCATCTCATTTCTCAGGGAGGCATTTGCTGCCAGTCCCCCTATAGATTTAAACATCCAGGAGGGGCAAGGGCTATACAAACAGGCAGTAGGTCTCAAACTTTAAAGAATCCTGTACACATCCTTAGCCTGTACAAGCTGAAAGGTATCCCACACCACGGAATAAATTGGCACCCTGGGGCCATCCAATCCTGTTGCTGCTAATGCAGAATCCAAGAAAAACATTTAAAACATTAGAAAGTATATGAATTAGCATGCAGGTTGAATTTATATCTTCAGATGAATAACTTTCTCGTATCATTGCTGGTATCGTTGGCCTATCGTGGAAACTGTAGGAACTTTCTGTGCCCTAATCAAAGCCCTTATTTTGATTTTGCACTGTATATTGATTTGTCTATGCATAATGAAACATCAATTATCAGCAGTCATCATAACAACAGTGTAATCACTACAAAAGTGGCTACTTTAGTTCTTAGGACTAGCATTGCAAAATTAGTGAATGTTCATGTGATTGACCATTATTGCTATTACATTATTTTTATAGAATGTGAATTCACATGTGTTGTTTAGTTATGGTTTATCTTATTCAGGTCCTATTTAAGAGAGTTGCCATGTAGGTGTTTTGAGTCAGGAAAGATTGTGTGATTTTGGTAACATGGCATGGTTTTGATGGAAAATCTGTGGAATCGTGCAAGATGAACTGTTGGAAGAGTTCTTCCACAATGATATAGGAAGTACTGGAGCTTAATCTTAAATGCTTGAGAATTTCTGTGGAGTTGCAGGGATACTTCAGCTGTTGTAGGATCAGATATATGTGAAGAGAGCATCTGAGGAATTTGACCTTAGATTTGGGTTCTTGCCTTCCGACCCAGCCTCCAGGGGTTTGCTGTTTTATAGCTGAGTGTACTTTGCTTATACTGAGTATTCATTACACATTTTTAAAAAACTATCTTTTAACTGAAATATATTTTTTATTCCTTTTATCCTGGCAGAAAGGGTGGGGGGAATTAATCAGAAACAGAAACTTACTGGGTACATGCTTTGTGAAAATATACCTTTAAGAAAAAAATTGGGAAAAGTACATAAACTATCCACAGAAAATATGAACATTAGGGTGTGACAGACTTTAAATAGGGCACTTTCTGAAAGGAGGATGTACATCTTGATAAAAAGCTGTAGTATATGATTATTTGTAGAATCAAGTCAGACTTGCAGATTCTTCGGGATGCCAAGAACTGAAAAAAAGATCTCCTTTGAATTACGATGCAGTCTGCTTATTTCATTCACTCAGCATAAATTGTTGAGTCTGGTAAATTCTGAATATTAATATCTTCCTTAGCTGTAGAAATGGTGAATTTGCTCAATCTTTGAAGTCTTTGTGAGACAGCTAATTTTTATTAGGGAAACTTAAGATAAGTGCTTAGGGAGCGAGGCGGGGTGGGGTGGGGGGGTGGATATTTGAGTCACTGGATCATGTTGTGATAACCTGCTAGCTCCTTGTAATTCTTGCTCCTTGTATCACATTTCACAGAAATGTATCAAGAAGTATGACACACATGGTGGTGTCCACTTCATCAAAACACATTCTTGATATTATTTATTTTATTTTAAAAATTTATATCCATGGTGCCTTACCAAATAGCAGCAGTTAAACATAAATTAAGACACAATTTGAGAGACTAAAATGTGTGCCAAAAATATTAATAAACATAACTTTAGCCAGTAATACAGCATCCTCAAAAGCCTTCTGACACAAGATGGTCTTATGCGGTTTTCTAAAGCCAACAGAATGGTGGCTTGATATACAGCCTCTGGTAGGCCATTCCATAAATTGGGGCATGGTCAGGAAATAATGCTTTGGCAGACCTGGGTGAATATGTGGATTCTTACTGGGGGCTCGTATCAGGAGAGGCAGTGTATAATATCCCTGACATGTGTGTGTTAGGGCAGAGCCCCCTTTCCTCTCTGCACTGACTCGGGTACCTTTCTGAATCAAACCAGCCAGAGTTAGGTATTGGCATATTGCAAATCCTCTTCATTTGCAGCTCCATGGAGCACTGTTAGAGCCATCACTCAGTTGAATGGCAAGCAGACCACAATCTTCTATTATGTTCACTGAGAGTTTCAGCAGCCCATGCTGAATCCTTCTGGCCACAGCAGCCGTGCACCACTTGCCATCACTTAGCCTCCTTGGCAAGGCTATGTAGTCTCTCTTTCTGGTCTCTGCTTAGCAGTGGCAGCTGTTTACAGCTCCATCTCACAAGCTTCTGCTGGCTTCACGAGCCATGGCTGCTTGTGAAAATAACTGGTGGGACCTTGGGAGAAGTATTACCACTTCCATGTTTCAATAAGAGAAAGTACTTGCAGAGATTAGATGGTGGGTAAAATCTTGTATTGTGTTCTTTGTGATATTAGAAGTCTTCTATCAGAAGGCTGTGGGGAGGGACTGAGTACTCACGGATACTTCCTGCCAATGGCTTATTTTTCAACCTAAGTTTCAACTACTACTTGCTAAACAGATACTCCCATCAATACTAAAAAAAGGGCTGCAGGACTGGTGGGAGTCCCAGAGTAGACAGAGAAGCCCAGCAGCCTCTAGGTGGGAGCCTTGGAAGTCACTTGTATCCAGCAATGTTCCAGCAGTTATCACAGCCTGGAGCGATGTGGTGGCACAGCAGGATGGAGTACGTTGTACCAACTATGTAGCACTGGCAGTGGGAAACTAATATTCTGTAATTATATTCAAATCTAGATTTCCTACATGGGAAAATAATGTGCTGTTGGCAGATGTTACCAAGGTATTTGTAAAATAAGTTGCCAGTTATATGTTTTATTCTTTATGGGTGCAAGAATCAAAGACTTTTTAGGAAAAGCTATAGAGGGGAATTGACATGCACACTGTAGAAAACCAGGTCTTACAAAAAGCTTTTGGCTCTTTATAAAACTGCTGCCTTCAGTAATTTTGTGTGCTATTGAAATTCGGCTCTAGATAGAACTTGCCTTTTCTTCTTAAAAGCTTTTTCTCAGCTTAATTGAGGGAGCCAACGTTTTGTTTCCCACCAGCAGGATATTTTACAAATGCCTTGAATTATTTATTGAAAGGAAAAAGGGAGTTAGGAATAAAGAATACAAGGAGGTTTCCATCACCATTAGGTATTTACGAAGAACAGGATTAAAGAGAAAACTGTAAATAAGGCAGCCTTTCATCTTACAGGCTTGTCTTCACCATTGCCATAGAATAGTGAAGCCAAATTAATTAGTAAGAATACTGCTTCTGGATCTACCTTCTCCATCAGAGCAGTGATATTCAGAAGAAAGAAGTAAACAAGCATAAAGAGCCATCTGTGGTAATTGGCAAACACTGATAACAGGGTTCGTATGATGGTGGATTCCATGTAATTTATACTGGATTTTTAAAATTGCCTATCCAGCGTGCTTGGACTTTGAAAGGGTAGAAAAATCACATGCAAAAGCTAAGCAGGTCTCTCTCCCCCCCCCCCCCCCCCGCCCCCAATTCAAGTCACTCTGAATAGTTACCTATGTAAATCTGCTTCCATTTTCATTGTAATTAATTAGAGTTAATTTCATTTTGCAGTCAGTTTTAATTCAGTTAACTGAAATCTTTTTAGTGTGATAAAAAACAAGCAGAAGCAAGAAACTTATGAAAGCTGCTGGACTGGAGTTAAATTTTTGTTTGTTGCCACTGCTTAGCAAATGCTCCAACTCAGGGGAGGGCAAACTGAGGCTCAGGAGCCCTGTGTGACTCTTTCACACATACTGCGCAGCTCCCAGGAGGCCCCCCATCTATTTGCTCTCTTTTTCTTTCTGTCTCTCTTCCTTCATCCCTCCCCCATCTATTTGCTTTCTCTGTTTCCCTCTCCACCTCTTTCATTCTTTCTTTCCACCTCTCTCTCTTAGACACATAAATATCATTAGCAAACATATAAGTATCATTGGACAAATAAAGATAATTATCAATATCTGTTTTCCCTCTTTTGTTTTTATTTTTGGCAATCTCATTTAATGTTAAAAAAAAGCAAATTTGCATATTTTCCAATAAAAATGTGTTTGTAATATTTGTTCATGTTTTGTGGCTCTCAGACATCTGACGTTTATTCTATGTGACTCTTACGTTAAGCAAGTTTGGCCACACCTGCTCCAGATGGATGTCATATAAGAAAACATGACAATCCTTTTGAAGCAGAGCGGGCGGAAGACTTATTTCTATGAGGTCTTGCCAGCCACATTTTCAACAATCCATTCTACACCTAGGGTTAAGGAATGGAAGAAAGTGAAAAGACCATTGACTTTTATGTAATGATAGATGCAAAGGGAAGGAGCAATGGAGACAATTAGGTTTTTGCATCCATTATTCTCTCAGTGCATTTTTTTTTGTTTTGCTTTCCAGGTCTCTGAAGATTGTATAGCAAATAGTTCAGGCATTCCTAGAGTCTCATAGTCTGTAGCTCAGTAGATAAATCAAAATTGAAAAGGTTGATAAAGTTTGACAAGAGGCACTGAAGCTAGACTCCAAGAGCCTTTCTAGATTATATGTACAATTGTTTAGCCATTTTTGTACATACAGTTCAGATGTTTTCCCTTGACCTTGTGGTTCTTTTGCTAGAGCATCATGTTTTACTGGCACTCAATATGTTATATTTTGTATAGGGGCGGATGGCCCCTGCTGTTTTGACTAGATATGACTTGGATCTGTGGGTGCCTTTTCCAAAACATTTTGTGACATTTTGTTTACTTACTGTAATGCTTCAAAGGATTGGCACTTCCCCATCATATCATTCCACTGAGGGAGTGCGCATGTTTTAAAGGCAAGTGTTAACAAACCCCATAGCATTGTTGTGCTGTCATGGGGTGCTTTCATATAGCTTTTTGCTCCACCTTCACTTCACAACTAGAGTGCTGCGTTGGGGCATGTCCAAATAACACTGGCCGATTTCGCACTGGCCAGTTGCCTCTCGTTCTCTCTGGAATTTCCCCTCCCAGTTTCCTCCAGAGTATTTTCTTCATTTTTTCACTTGGAACCTCAGCCCTTTCGATATAGCGTGACAAAGGGTTTTCTCCAAAAAAAATTAGAAACTCCCACAATGGGGCAGCCCTGATGAAAGGCGGGCGAGTGGGCATGTTTTCATTTTGGGTTCTCCCCCGGAGCAAACAGGAAAACCCTCTAAAAACAGGATTTGTTTGCTCCAGGGAAACTCCGATGCAGCAGGGCGATACTCCAGAGCAAAACGTGAGCCTGGAACAACTGGTGTGAAATCAACCAGACGCTCCGGTGCAAGCATGAGGACAAACCTGGGGCAAACGCTAGTGTGAAATTGGCCATTGTCTCTAATTATTCACTTTCCAGGTTTCCCCATGCTTTGCTCTGATCTTTCCCAAAGCTGGTTTGGTTTGGTCTTTCTGTAATGATCTCAGTCCATATACATGCCTTGTGAATGGGAAAGGGTGCTTTTGTGAAGGTCCTGACCACATGGGTGCCATTTTTCTTGTCTCAGTCACTTGAAGACCCCTCCCTGCACCATTGGAGGGCTTCCCACTTTAAATTGGTAATTGCTGTAGTGATATAGAAATTACCTTTTTTTTAAGAGCCAAAAGAAAAGGGCTTCCTGTGGTGTGGGGAAGGGGGTATGATGATCACAGCAGTCTGAGAAGAGAAAGTACCAAAGACTTCTACATGGATGCTGTTGCCACTGTGTAAAGTACTGGGTTCGGAGACTCGTTGAGTAATTAAAACTCACAGTTTATTTAGAGGTCAGAATAAGGCTACTGAGCCGGACTCGCAGGTCCGCTTATATTCCCATTCAGGACCGCACCCATGCACACACCCAACACCTGTGATTGGCTATTTACAGTGCCCTGCATCCTATAGGTCTCTCTACAGATGCAAGCCTCCCTGTTGGCCCCTAGCTTAGGATCGTCTGGGTCTACTGTCCTGGATGCGAAGCTTGACCGTTTCGCCTGGCCACGTGTTTGGCTGACCGTATGCACGGCTTAATGGTCAGGACATGACACCCCTCCCCCCATAGTTCAGATTCCCCCTGACATACATAGTCCTTGAGGTAGGCTGGTTGTTTCCGCTCTCGGGCAGACCAGCGTACTCCTGGGGTTGGGGGATCCCATTCCGGTGTCGGATCAGGTTTCTCTGGGCAAGCCGGTGGTGTCTGCGATGGAGGCCCATGGTTCGGTTGGGGATGGGTTACTTTTTAGAGGGGAGCTGTCTGCTTCTGCCGGGGGTGTATCGTCTTGTGCTGGAATGTCCGCGAGGGGTGCATTGTCCGTGTCCGGCTGAGACTCACCTTTGTCCTCATTCTCTGGGTCTTCTGGCAGTACCCGGCGTTGGAGGTGGTTGATGTGCCACCGCCACGCTTGCCCATCCTCTGTGGAGATCTCATAGGACAAGGGGGCCATCACTCGTACTTCAGTCACTGAGACCTATTGGGGTCCCTTTGCAAAGTTCTGGGCGAAGACTGGATCTCCCAGGAACAACCCTCTTGGAGCTGGTCATGTTTCTGGAATGGTGCTGTGTTCTGGGGCCCGGTCCAGATGTAGGCGGTCCAACTTGGTGGTGAGGCGCCAGCCCATCAGGAGTTCCACTGGGCTGTGACTGGTTGCGGTGTGGGGGGTTGTCCATTGGCCGAAGAGGAAGGCGGCCAGTTTGTGGTGACAATCCCCTTTGTCAAGGTGGCTTAGTGCTTCTTTAGCGGTGTGGACCATACATTCAGCCTGGCCATTGGTGGTGGGATGGAACAGAGCCGAGCGGATTTGCTGGATCCCGTAGTACTGGACAAACTCTAGGAACTCCGTCGACATGAAGGTGGTGCTGTTGTCCAAGACTAGGGTGTTGGGGATGCCATGGGTGCAGAAGATCTTCCACATGGCCTGGATGACAGCTTATGAGGAGGTGCAGCCCATGGGAACCACCTCTAGCCACTTGGTGTAGGCATCCACCAAGATAAAAAAGAGTTGGCCCTGGAATGGTCTGGCGAAGTCTATTTGGAGCCGTGTCCACAGTTTGTGGGCTGACTCCCAGGGTCTTGTGGGGGCGCTGGGTGGTGCTGGCTGGGACTCTTGGCATTTGGTGCACCTCTTGACCTTGGATTCGATCTCTTGGTCCAGTCCCAGCCACCAGACTTAGCTCCGGGCCAAGGCCTCCATGCGGGCTATGCCCGGGTGGGTCTCATGCAGCACTGTTAGGACCCTTTTTTGCAGCAGAGGGGGTACAATGACTCTACTCCCCCATAGGAGGCACCCCTTGTGCACCAACAGCTCGTCTCGCCTGGATGAGAATGCTGCGAACTCAGGACCTGCTGTAGCAGGCCATCCCTTCCCCACCCAGTCCAGGACACAGGCGAGTAGGTGATCCCTGGCCATGTGGCGGGCCACTTCCACTACCTGCCAGTCAGGCAGGTCCTCCAGCAGGGCAACGTGGTGTGCCAGGGTGGGATCGGGGTCGCAGGTAGGCAGCAGGAGGTGGCTGAGGGCATTGGCGTGGCCATCACCTTGCCAGGGCAGTGGACCAGCGTGTAAGTGTAGCCAGCCAAGAAGATGGACCAACGGAGGACTCTGGGGGACAGCATCTGCAGGGTCTGCCGGTCTGGAGCTAGGAGACCCAGGAGTGGCTTGTGGTCGGTGAGGATGGTGAAGGGACAGCCACAGAAATAATCATGGAACTTCTTGGTTCTGGCTACAATAGCTAGGGCCTCCTTGTCAATTTGCGCATAGTTGCGCTCCATGGCAGACAGGGTGCATGAGTAATACACGACAGGGAACTCCCTACCGTCCCCCAAACGGTGACCTAGTACCGCTCCCACCCCATAGGGAGAGGTATCACATGCTAAGACCACTGGAAGGGTCTCGTCAAAATGTGCCAACACTGCGTTGGAGGTCAGTAAGTCCTTAACAGCCTTAAAAGTCAAGGCATGGCAGGGTTCCAGTCCCACAGAGTGTGCTTGTCCAAGAGCCAGTGTAGAGGTTCGGCTACCGCAACCTTGTGTGGAAGGAAGGTGTGGTAGAAATTTAATAGGCCTAGGAAAGCCTGAAGTTCCATCTTCAATTATGGAGATGGCGCCTCGGTGATTGCCCAGATCTTGTCCAGTGTGGGGTGGATGCCCTGTGCATCGACTTTGAAGCCCAGGAATTCTATGGAAGGGATCCCCAGATTGCATTTTTCATGCTTCACCTTCAGCCTCGCCTTGTTGAATCGTTGCAAGACGGACCACAGGCAGAAAGTGAAGGTCAATGAGTCTGGCTTTGCGATCAGAACATCACTGAAGAACTGCTGGACCCCAGGGATGCCTTTGAGTAAACAGTCCATTAGATTTTGGAAGATCCCCGGGGCGACGCTAACCCCAAATTGTAGGTACCGTACCTTAAATGCCCCCATGCGTGACAATCGTCTGGGCCTTGGCGGTGGCTGCATCTATGGGCAGTTGCTGGTAGGCTTGCACCAGGTCCAGCTTGCTGAAAACCTTGGCCCCAGCCAGTGCTGCAAGATCATGGCTCACCATGGGGACAGGATACATGTGATCCTGCAAGGCTTTATTCGGGGTACACTTATAATCCGCGCATATCCGGACATCTCCGTTGGGTTTCACTGTAGTAACTATTGGTGTTTCCCATTTAGTGTGGGGTACTGGTTCTAGCACCCCCTGTGCCACCAATTGGTCTAGCTCTGCATCAGTTCACAGACAGAGCGCCAATGGGGGTCGCCGTGCCATCAAGCAGATGGGGCAGACCTGTGGGTCGAGGTCCAGGGTGACCAGTGGCCCCGTGCAGCAGCCTAGTGCACCACTGAAGACCGTGGGAAACTCCACACAAATTGTGTCAAACCTTCCTTCTCGCACCTGGTTAACCCCGGTCACCCCCAGCCCCAAAGGTCCAAACCAGGACAGTCCAAGTCAGCTGGTAAGCTTGTCCTCCACCACCAGGAGGGCCAATTGTCTGTTGAAGTCCTTGTACTGGACTCAGAACTTGCCCCACCCCTTGATTGCTACCGGGTTTTTTTTGAAAGCCCCGTAGTTTTAGTCCCATGGGTTTTGGCAGAGTCTATGTAGGGTGTCCATGGAGATTATTGAGAACGCAGACCCTGTGTCCAGTTCCATTTTGCAGGGGGACCCCTCTATCATTACGGGTACAAGGATTTTGTTTGGGGTGTCCCGGGGCAAGTTCATTACCTGGTGGTGGGAGAAGGTCGTGGAGTGCAGGTTGGAGGATTCCATGTGTGTGGCTTGTGTGCATTGGGAACTCCGGGAGAGACAAACCCTGGCAATGTGGCCTGTCCGGCCGCAGGACCGGTAGGTCGCCTCTTGGAACCGGCAGCTGTGGTGTTCGTGGTGCACATAGTCCACAGCTGGTGCACTATGTGGGTGCAGTGGTGCGTGGGCTGGCTTACGTGGATGTGGCGGCTGGTCGCGGTGGTCCTTGGCGGTTCGTTCGGTGGACCTGAAGGATGTCCTCCTCGTCTGATGTTGTGGGGGTGGTTGCTAGGTGGTGCGTTGTGGATCCTTGGTAATCCTTTTGCACTTTCTCAAGGGTAGCGGCTGCTTTGCAAACTGAGTCGAATTTCAGGTCCTCGATGGCCATGAGCTTCAGACAGAGTTTTGACTCGCAGACCTCTCAGACGAAATAGGTGAGGAGGGTGTCCTCGACGGACAGAAACTTGCACCCCACTGTCAGACGCTGGAGGTTGGCCATGAAGTCTGCTGCAGATTCTCCGGCCTTCTGGGAGCAAGTGCAGAAGTCCATCTGCAGAGCCATTTTGGATGGTTTAGGCATGAAATATGTTGTGAGCATGGTGATCAGTTCATTGTAGGAGGAATCATCCAGCATCTTGGGTCCAATGAGGTTTTGCACCAGGCAGATTGTGGAGACGCTGCATGAGCTGATGAGCCAGGCTTTCTTCTTACCCACATCAGTCATGTCCTGGATCAGGAAGAAGTACTTTAGTTGTTTGACCCAGGCTTCCCATAGCTTGGGGCGAGCAGGGTCGAAAGCGGTGAGCTGTCCTGGAGCGGCAACCATATCTCCTGAGCGATGTGGTGAGCATTGTCATGTGTGGCGGTTGGTGGTGTTGGGTGGCGCTTGAGCCTGGCGTTGCTCAGGTGCCAGAGGATTGGGGCTCGGCAGTAGCTAGATGGAGAATCAGTGCTGTATGGTCTGAGCCTTAGTGATGTACAAAAAGGAGGGAAGAATAACCTACAACCAATGCAAAAAAAAAATGCAAAAAGCAAAAAAGATGGATGTATATATCTATGAAAGACAAACTTATTGTTATAAATCCAAATTACTGTTATAAAATCTAAACTAAATAAACATATAGCCTTAGTGAATCTTTTCCTTATGTTTTTTTTCTTTTGAAAGCCATGCCATTTTCCCTTCAGCATCGTTACAGAGTGGGAGGTCATACATGAACATGCAAATTATCAGACCTGTGGCAGCCCTTTTATCTGACTCCCATGCACCTTAAAAGTTTGTTGGGCTACCAGACCACAGCATTGGCTACCAGGCCAATGTTCCCACAACTGATTTTCTTTTTTAAAATGAAAATAGCTTTGAAGAACTGCAGTCATGGGCAGGGGAGCAGTGGGAGGGCTCTTAACTACCCCCACCGCAGTTTTACCATTCAGAAAACAGCCACAGAGATGCTCCTTTGTGCTTCTGTAGAGTTTTACTTGTAATAATACTTGGTTTCAATTCCATGGACGGAAAACAGCTAAAGAGGAAGATAATTTGGAAAGAACAGAAAAGCAGCCAAATGGGAAGGAGTTAAGTGTGTCCACATACATGTCACTCTTCAAGACGTTGAAGGAAACCTTATTAAAACTTTCTTACACACATGTGCACATAATGTAATTTGTTACTGAAGTATATACATTTTAAGATTGGGATGCGCAGATTTTATTGGCATGAGGAACACATCTGGGTTTCCACCAGTTTTAGGGGGCTCCAAGGCTGATGCTATCTATTGCTGTTTCCAGTGCCAGCATGTTACGTGCATTTTCATGTAGTGTGTAGGTTGCTTTTCGATATTCAGTGTCATTCTTGTTCACTGAAGTAGGGCTGGCTTATTTGGTATGGGGAGATGTGATTCATAAACCACTTAAACAACAGATTTGTGTTCCATCCTGTGTCTTTCAATCATGGAAGACACCAACGTACACTTCCTTATTTCGTCTTGCAAGTGATATTTCCCAGTCAGTATTCTGCCAACTGGAAACAGCCTTTCAGTATACATGAACTAATTTGTCTTCATCAAACAAATTCTTATTTAAACAGATTTAAGCAGGTTATGCTCATCTGTGCTACTGTTCTATCCTGCCATCATGTGGGAAGGGGACGTGCTTATTCAAGATTGTTGGTGGAGACAGAGTAAATTCAGATGAATATTACCTGTGTGGCTGCTGCATGAAAGTCCCTCTCTGTGGTTAGATCCACCAGCATTAATCCGTTAAGTGGTTGCTACATATTTAGTAGTTACTGATTGTCTGAATCCTCCCTTCAGGCTTAACAGGTCTGCAAGAAAAGCTTCTCTTAAAGTTACAAAGTTCTCCCACACAATAGTGTAAATAAAGCATATATGTCTCAAATAGTCATTTGTAAGGGTGTTAGTGCACTAAAATGTTGTACAATTCCATCATGCATAGGGCCAGGTCCATCCACTAGGTGCACCTAGGCAATTGCCTAGGGCGTAACTGGTGTAGGAGTATCAGCTGCCCCTGTCACTGCCCTACTTGCCAGCATGCAATGTCATGTCTGTAACAGCAAACAGCAAACTTGGGAGCAGGCCCATAGCCATGGAGGAATTTTAGGAGCGGTGCCCCCACAGATGACCCCCAGCCTTCCCCGGAAGGATACCAGACCCCCCTCCCTACCCCCAACCCCCAGGAGCTCTGTCGGCAAAGATACATGTCTGCCTATCTCCTTGGTTCTCCCTCAGCAGCAGTGTGGTGGCTGGGCTGGCTGGCACATGTGCAATGAGGCATGGGATGAGCCACCAGAGTGGCCTGCCCTGGCACCTCACTGTACCTACACCAGCCAGCCCAGTCACCATGCCATTGCTGAGGGAGAGCCGAGGAGGCAGGCAGGCAGGGCAGCGAGCAGAAAGAAGCATCATGACGCCTCTTTCTGCTTGCTGCCCTGCCTGCCTCCTCAGCTCTTCCTCTCCATTCCTGGTACTCAGGAGGCTCCTGAGCCTCCACAAATGAGGAGAGAGAAGGAGAGCCCACCTGCTGGCCAGTCACTTCCCAGGAATGTCACAAGTGATGTCACCACATCAGGGGCACGCCCCCTCCCCCCACAAAATGTTCCTGGCTATGGGGCTGCCTGGGAGGCAACCCTAGACCTCATGAGTGGCCCGCTGGGAGCCTGCTCCACAGTGAGGGCAAGGGTTGGCCCTTTTTCCACCTTCCCTCACACCTTCCATCTTCCCTTTTCCCACCTTCCCCAAGCTACAAGGGAGGCAAGGAAAGTAGGCAGTAGGGGAGGGTGGCAAGGAGGGCAAACAGTGGCTCTGGTGCCTAGTGAGACAAAAATCCTTGGGCTGGCCCTGATCATACAGTTGCCTTGCATGCACTGGTGACTGTTTTAAAGAAATCAATTGACAAGAAGTGCCCAGGCTTCAATTTTACAGGTGTTTTCAGGAGCATCTTTTCCTGCTGGGCCTAGAAAAGTTAATCAGTCAGACACAGGAATAAGTAACTAGAGACACCAGGAACACAAGCTGTCATTAACATTCCTGTGTAAGGCTGGAGGAGCTCTACATTGGATGGCACTGTCAGTGTCATGCCAAGAGGAGTTATACCATTCTGAGTCCTCTGAAGTCAACAGGCTTAGGGCCAAACTAAATGCTACTGTTTTTAAAGAGTTGGTTCTGGGTTCCCCGAACCCAAATCACTTTCCCTACAGCCACACAACAGCTGTGAGGAGCAGCTTTAAAAAAAACAGCTGTGAGGAGCAACTCCTGCCTCCCCCCCCCCGCTGTTTTCCTGTGTGAAAACCATGGCGGGGGGGGGGGGAGTGATTTTCCTGATTTTGCTGCTTGCTGCAAAAACAATGATGTTCAGTTTAGCTAGATGGGTGTAACTCTGTTTAGGATGGCACTGTAAGTCTTTTACATTAGCAATTTATTTTGTCATTTTCTATCTACTATATCCTAGAGGTGGATTTAGAAGGCCACTTTCTTATCCAAATTAATGTTTGTGGTCATCTTAGCAGTTTTACATATTAAATTGTACTGAATGCAGGGTGATGCTGCAGTTAAAACCTTCTTAATAAATGTAGACAAGGCTGACACCTTGGCTAAGACTGGCGTATACACTTCTAAGTTTTTGGTGTCAGATTAAAACGTTCTTATTTTACAGGGGTTTTACTCTGTTTGTGTTTTTGGTCTGTTCCTTTGTTGTTATTTGGATAGCTTTATCAACTGTTACTGAATTAGTTTTAACTAATGTTTATATGTATGCTGGTAAATTGCTTTAATTAACTATTTGACCAATTCTTGGCTGAAGTTGTTTTAAGATAATTCTTAAATTGCAGGGTGGTTCAATTCTTTTGATGTTATTGACAAAAGTTTATTCCTTAATTTGTTTTTACATATTATGATGTATGTCTTTCTCATCAGGTGGCAGTGAAAGTCATTGACAAGAAAAGAGCCAAAAAGGATACTTATGTCACCAAGAATCTGAGGCGAGAGGGACAGATCCAGCAAATGATCCGGCATCCTAACATTGCTCAGCTACTAGATATCTTGGAAACTGAAAACAGTTACTACCTAGTCATGGAGCTGTGCACTGGGGGCAACTTAATGCACAAGATCTATGAGAAAAAAAGACTAGAAGAGCATGAAGCACGCAAATATATTTGGCAGTTAATTCTAGCAGTTGAACATCTACATCGTGCCGGGGTGGTTCACAGGTAATGTAACAAAACCTATACTTTCTCCACTAGTTCATAATGTGTTAAAAAGCTAATTCGGTTGAATATAGAAATGTGTTTGTTACTGGTTAGAATTTAAGGAAGTATTAAAGAGCTACCCAGGGCAGATGTGGGTCACCAAACCTTCATTACATGCACTGCAGCAGTGGTACTCATTCCATGGCTTGCAGAGAACCACATTTGCAGTTTTCCAAAGAGGAACATAACTACTGTATCTTCTTCGTGGTCTCTGTGCATCACACCTCTGGGATTAAGTGTGCCTGCGCCGATCCCGATCGGTAATCTTCAAAGCCTAATGGATTTTCGCGCCAGCTCCCCGGTCACGTGCACGTCCCACTGCGCATGACCCGGGGAGGGGCACTAGGATCCCACCAGTTCTCTTCTGACCGCCGCGTCGTGAGGATTCCCTCTCTGCTCCGGTCGGTAGCTAACTTTCGTTTCCAATTTGGAAAGGCCTTTCGGACTGATTTTTCTTGTTTTCTTGACCTACGGACTGTTTTCTGGACTCGCTTTTCGGATTCTCCTCCTCCTACTCCCCGCCCGGCCTATGGCCCAGCGGTGGGGTTTCTTTAAACGCTGCCTTAATTGTGGGAGTAAAATCGCTCCCCCAGACAAGCATTCCCTCTGCTTGTTGTGCCTAGGTGAGTCGCATCGTGTCGATTCCTGCTCGAGTTGCGCCGCGTTCTCCAAACAAACTCGTAAGAACCGGGCGGCCCGACTCAGAGTGGCTCTTTTGGAAGCAGCATTGTCACCGAAGATGTCCGCAGCCGACGCCTCGGTAACATCCCCATCGGCACCGACGGGCCCAATGTCGTCACCGGTGCGAAGCCCCTCCGGTACCGAGAAGTCGGCACCGAAAAGACCCCTCTCACTGCCACGAACTCCCGCTAAGAAGCGTAAGGAGGGCAAAGAGGGTAAGGGCAAGCTGAAGCACAAAACCTCGGGTGCTTCGTCGACGCATCCCGCGTCCGACATGACCCAGCATGGGTCCCCGCAGCTTGACCCTCCAGGGCGCGAGCGACCCCGGGGCAGCCCCGTCTCCCCGATGCCGCGACCCATCCAGCTCACAGATTCGGAACCCGACATCGAGCTGACGCAGATCCCTCACAGCAGTCCCAAGACCGGACCCGACCCGCTGCCGACACCGAGAGGTGAGCGAGACTGGCGCCTCCCTCCATCTTCGGTGCCGTGGGACGTCCGTCAATTGCGATACCTGTATGGTTCCTCCTACCCTCCACCTCCACAGTGGTACCCGGCGGAGAGGGATCGCCAATCGACGTCTTCAAGAGTCTCCCGATGCCGAGATCCCCCGGCTCCGAGACCGACACCGAAACCGACACCGAAACCACCGATGCCGATACAAACTTCGCCCGACGTCGACCTCCCTCCCTACCAACCAGATCCGTCGACCCCTATGTCTCCCTCCGAACATTCCGACCAGTCGATACCTGAATCTCCCGCATCTTCCGATGATGAATCTCCCATCCAACCGTCACCATCCCCTGATGTGGCTGAAAATTTGCCAGTCTCTCCCTCCGAGGACGTGAAATCCTATGGAGAGCTTATCAAACGAATGGCCCATTCCCTGGCACTTGCCACGGTCCAGCCAACCTCCACTGCTACCGATGCCATCTTCGACATCGTACAGATGGATACATCCACCGCGGTGGCGTTGCCACTAATTTCGGTGCTCTTGAGCACTGCCAAAGAATCCTGGGGCCACCCCTCCTCAACTCCAATCTCCAACAAGAGATTAGACCACATGTACAGACTCCAAGAGCCAGGGGCAGAATTCCTATTCATCCACCCCAAACCCAATTCGGTTGTAGTGACCCCCTCGGCCAGGGGCCGTAGCGGACATTCCTCCCCCCTGGATAAAGAGGGACGGAAATTAGATTCTTTCGGGAGACGTTTTTATTCAGCTGGTGCACTGGGCATAAAAACGGCAAACTATACAGCCTGCATGAGCAGATATCAATACTCCCTCTGGGAGCAGATGACACCACTTCTGGCCCATCTTCCTGAGGATAAGCAACGCCTTGCTAGGAAGATCCAGAAGGAAGGCATGGTGCTAGCAAAACACCAGCTTAACGCATCGAAGCATGCTGCAGACGTCACGTCCAAGACGCTCACTTCGGCAGTTGCCCTTCGCCGCCACGCCTGGCTGAGGTCGACTTCGCTTCCACATGACACTAAATCCTTGGTGGAAGATCTCCCTTTCGAGGGTGAAGGACTATTCAGCTCCACCACGGACACAGTCCTTCATGATTTAGATAAGAGCATTAAGACGTCTCGTAACTTGGGTGTCTCACAACCAAGACAGCAGAAGCAGAAGACATGGCAGAGATCTTGGTCCAAACAGCAACCGCGACGATCTCCCACTGAACCCTAATGGCAGAGACCGTCGTCTACTGCTTATCAGCAAAAATCCTATGGCCACAAGCCACGATTTCCATCCACTTCCGCTTCCAAGGCTAAGCCGCCCAAGCCAAACAAGCAAAGTCTTTGACTCCCCCATTCGCTCCGGTCTTCCCACCCGTCTATCACCCTTTCTACCAGCATGGCAACGTATAACGTCAGACAAATGGGCCCTGTTGGTCGTAGCAGAGGGCTACAGAATAGAATTCTTCCAGATACCACAAGAATCGTACTTCGTAACCACCACCCCCTCCGACACCCTATCGTCGGAAGTCGAAGCCCTCTTGTCAAAAGACGCCATAGAACAGGTACCAACAAACCACCTACAGCGGGGGTTCTACTCCCGCTACTTCACGGTTCCAAAAAAGGATGGCGGACTTCGTCCCATATTGGATCTTCGGAACCTCAATGCGTTCATCACCTACAGGAAGTTCCGTATGACCACCCTCCAGACCATCCTACCGCTACTAGAAGCCAACGTGTGGATGGTGACGCTGGACTTAAAGGACGCATACTTCCATGTGACGATCTATCTGTCGCACAGACCGTACATACGCTTCGCGGTCGGTCCGCATCACTTCCAGTACAAGGCCCTACCTTTTGGCCTCTCTACAGCTCCTCGTGTTTTCACGAAGCTTATGGCAGTAGTAGCGGCACATCTGCTGCTTCAAGGTGTCCACCTTTATCCTTACCTGGACGACTGGCTTCTGGTCGCCCCCTCTACGACGGAACTACAGAGCCACATTTCTATCACCCTTCGAACCCTAGAGTCACTAGGGCTGACAATAAACCTCAAAAAGTCCATGCTTACCCCTTCCAGACGGGTACAGTTTATCGGAGCTATCCTGGACTCCCTGCAATGCAGAGCGTTCCTACCCCCCAACAGGGCAGCGGATATAGTCTCCCTTCTCCTGTCCATCCGAGAGAACAAGGAGGCTACAGCCAAACAAATCCTTCGCTTGCTAGGCCTGATGGCCGCAACAACAGCAGTAATCCCCTTCGCCAAATTACAGATGAGACCACTGCAG
This sequence comes from Lepidodactylus listeri, assembly GCA_029233225.1. Classification (NCBI taxonomy): domain Eukaryota; kingdom Metazoa; phylum Chordata; class Lepidosauria; order Squamata; family Gekkonidae; genus Lepidodactylus; species Lepidodactylus listeri. Next base: position 105,231,490 of record JARCFY010000001.1, on the reverse strand, counting down.
CTTTGGTTTTTGAGGCGTTTCCGCCCCAGCATCCATTCCCTCTCCAAATGCTTTTGGATGTCGACCCAGGTCCTAGAGACCCTGAATTGGTGGCTTGTGCCCCAGAATTTACATTCGGGTGCACCTTTCCGGCTTCTACCCCCCTCGGCGACCGTCACTACGGACGCCTCCCTATGGGGCTGGGGAGCTCATTTGGACGGTGTAGGTGTGGGCGACAGGTGGCACCCCTCTGTGGCCCACAACCATATCAACTTCCTGGAGCTGTTGGCAGTTCTCTACGCAGTGAGATCTTTTCGCCAATCCCTGTCGGGGGAGACGGTGGCTGTCCTTACAGACAACACCACCACCATGTTTTACATCAACCGTCAGGGTGGGATGGTCTCCCGTGGACTTTGCCGTTTAGCGATAGAGCTTTAGGACGAGTGCCAGGCACTAGATATTCACCTGGTAGCAACTCATCTCCCAGGGCTACTCAACGTCCAAGCAGACTTCCTGAGCAGAGGAGGAGTGTCCCTGCACGAGTGGGAACTGAACCCCCTCTACCTGACTTCGATCTTCGACCATTGGGGGCACCCATCCGTGGATGTATTCGCCTCTCGGGAGAACAAGAAGTGTCACCTATTTTGTTCCAGAGCAGGGACGGACCCGACCTCTCTCGGAGACGGTCTCCTTCTCCAATGGACGGGGAGACAACTGTACCTATTCCCCCCGATTCCTCTCATACCAAGAGTAGTCCACAAACTGATGGCAGAGCGACCGTGGGCAATTCTCGTCACCCCATGGTGGCTGAGACAACCCTGGTTCCCCACACTCCTCAGCCTCTCACGAGGGACGTATCTCCACCTCCCGACGGACCCAGACCTCCTCGGGATGCACGGAGGCCGGGTACTGCACCACGATGTGCCCAGACTGAAACTGACAGCTTGGCTGATCCAAACTTAGGGTTAGAGTCACGCATTGCTCAAGTTCTACTGAACTCACGCAAACTCTCCACACGGCGTTCATATGAGTCAAAATGAACTAAGTTTTTAGCCTTCCTGGCGTCTGTTGGATGGCCCTCCGTCCCCGCCAGGCTTAAAGATGTATTTGGTTTCCTCCTGTCATGTAAGGACAGGGGATTGTGTCACTCATCTATCCGAGTTTATTTGTCAGCCATCTCAGTCAATCATCCTAAGATTGATGGCTACTCGATGTTTTCCCATCCAACAACGAAGCAATTCCTCAAGGGAATGAATTGCCTCTATCCCCCAGTGCGGGCACCAGTCCCGGCATGGGACTTACCCCTGGTTCTCACTAAGCTGATGGGAAAACCCTTTGAACCCATGGCCTCATGCAGCCTTCAACTTTTGTCGTGGAAGGTTGCGTTTTTGGTAGCCATCATGTCTACTCGACGCGTGAGTGAGCTCTCGGCGCTTCGTTGCGACCCGCCGTACCTCACGTTTCATCATAATGCCGTTACTTTGGCTCCCGATGTCGCTTTCCTACCTAAGATAGTCTCGGACTTTCACATAGGGGCGGACATCACGTTGCCGGTATTTTTTCCTGGTCCCCAGGACCCAACGCAATGTAGCTTACACACTTTAGATGTCAAGAGAGCCCTGTCTTTCTACTTGCACCGGACAAAATCCTTTCGCAAGTCTCCAGCTCTCTTCATTTCTTATGCCTTGCCCAGGCAGGGACAGAAACTGTCGTCTCAAAGACTCTCGAAGTGGATAGTTGAGACGATAAAACTCGCCTACCTTCTGGCCAAGAGGCCATTACCGGCGTCCCTCCGGGCACACTCCACTCGAGCCGTGGCTGCTTCCACAGCATTTCTCAAGGGCATTCCCCTGGGAGACATCTGCAATGCTGCAACGTGGGCGTCCCCTCACACGTTTGTGAAGCACTACGCCCTAGATGTCCGCGTCCATCAGCGTACTGTGGTGGGCCGTGCAGTTCTGCAAGCAGCTCAGATGTGAGACCTCCAGCACCCACCTCCAGGTATGTGGTGTGTTTATTGCTCGCTATTCTCCCAGAGGTGTGATGCACAGAGACCACGAAGAAGATATACAGGTTGCTTACCTGTAATTGGAGATCTTCGAGTGGTCATCTGTGCATTCACACCACCCGCCCTCCTTCCCCTCTGCTTTCGGTCTCCCTCACTTTTCTTGGGGGCTGTTAGCAGCGGTCAGAAGGAACTGGCGGGATCCTCGTGCCCCTCCCCGGGTCATGCACAGTGGGACGTGCACGTGACTGGGGAGCTGGCGCGAAAATCCGTTAGGCTTTGAAGATTACCGATCGGGATCGGTGCAGGCGCACTTAATCCCAGAGGTGTGAATGCACAGATGACCACTCGAAGATCTCCAATTACAGGTAAGCAACCTGTATATGCTCTGGGCACCACCCCACCTCTATGCACACACACTAGTATAAGATATAACTATTAATATTAAATGCATATTTATAGAGCTGGCATACTCTGAGGTGGGGTAGTTGTCAGGGCTTAGGGCTTCTGGTGAAGCCCACTACCCCCCCAATACACAATCCTGTGTGCATGTCTTTCCCCATCTGCTTGCCTGAAGTGCTCCAACATCCATGGTCCCAACTGCCCAGTGTCATTGGGGAGGGGCATGTGGGTGGTACACAGTGGTAGCCATGGCAGCAGCACTCCCAGCTTCATTCACTGGCCAGTGGTGTTGGGAAAAGAGTGTGCAGGTTGTGTCAACAACTGAACATGGGCAAGGAGGGGCTTGCCAGCAATAGGATGCACAGGCACATCGGAGGCATGCAGGTCATGGGGCCTGCAGAACCCTGAACCAACCCTGGTAACTGTCACTTGTATCTGGGCATCTAGGATACTCTTTCCACACTACCCAGTGAAGGAACCTTACCCAGTGAAGGAAAGACCTTCTCTGTCAGCATTCTTGTTCTCTCTTCAGCTTGGACACTGCAAGTTTGTGGCTGGAACAAAAAGGGGAGTAAAACCACCAGCAGCTCACTGTGGCCAGCTTGCTCTTTTTACAGGAAGCTGCCGTGGTGCTGGTGGTTTTGCCCTCTCTTCTCCTCAGTCAGGTTGCAGTCCTCCTGGCTGTAATCAGGGGTCCTTTTGTAGAAAAAGAGATGCAGGAGCTCATTAGCATAACTCATTAGCATAACTCATTAGCATATGCCACATGCCCTGACATCACCAGAAGTGTGTTAGAAAGGGAATGTCAGTTTCAGCCCCATTATACCCTATGGGCCATTGAAATCAATGGCAAAAACTCATAGGGTATATGAGGGGCTGGCGGAAAGGGGATTTGAGGGAGAGGCTCCAAACTTGCAGGGTAGCTGCTGGGGCCTCTCCTTGAAATACCTACCAAGTTTCAAGAAGATTGGACCACGGGGTCCAATTCTATGGGCCCCCAAATAGGTTGTCCCATCCCCGCCATTGTTCTCTACAGTGGGAAAAAATGTTACTTTTTTCCTACCATAGAGAACAATGGAGGGAATGGGGGCAACCTGTTTGGGAGCCTATAGAATTGGACCCCGTGGTCCAATCTTCTTGAAACTTGGTGGGTATTTGGGGGAGAGGTCCCAGCAGCTACCCTGCATGTTTGGAGCCTCTCCCTCAAAACCCCTCCCCTCCAGTCACTTTTAAAGTTGCCACCGAATTTTGGCGGCAATTCGGCAGCAGGCTGAATCAGATCAGATTCGGCCCGTGGCTGCCCTAGTGGCCACTCCTGAGCTCCGGCCCCAACGGACCCCTGGCTGTAATGAGAATGCAGAGGCTGATGGGAAGGGTGTGGGACAGTTGGAGAAGGATGGCCATTCCTGTGCTGGAGTCTCACAGCCTATCTGTCCTCAAGTCCCTCCTGCAGTGGTTGTTTCAAGGTGAAAACTACCCCAAGCCTCACAGGCATGCCACTTTCCTGGAACATGGGGTTGGTGTCCTAATGGGAAACTGTACTCAGAAGAGCCATGGGTGGCATGTCAAAGAACCCCACATAGCCTCTGAACCACTGCATGAATATTACTGCATTAAGGAGTCACAGGCCAGTCATGTCTTCCCAGTGTGCCCCCAGTGTATCTCCATGGTAGCAATATTAGGAAAGGGACTGAAAATAAAATTGCCAATATATTAATGCCCTTGATGCAGCCACACTGAGAATACATCACACAGTTCTGGCCACTGTATCTCAAAAAGGATATTGCAGAACTGAAAAAAAATTCCAAGGAGAGTAACCAGGATAATTAAGGGGTCGGAGCACCTTTGCTGTGTCTAAGTAGACTGTGATTTTTTTAGTTTTGATAAAAGACCACTAAGGCAGAATTACAACAAAGGTTTAGAAAATTATTCAAAGGGGAGGAAAAGAGAACTTTTTCTCCCTTTCCCATTATACTAAACTTAATAGTAATAGATTCAAGACATTTAAATACTTCTTCACTCAAAGACTAACTGAATTGTGCAATCCATTGCCACTAGATACACTGATGACCACTAGCTTAGATGACTTTAAGGCAATTAGACGGACTGCTGTAGGATAGATCTATCAGTGACTATTACCAGCCAATTCCCAGGACTAGATTAGCATGGTGGAAATTTAAGCATGTACACTAAACTGCCCTATAGTGAACCAGACCATTGGTCTATCTAGTTCAGTACTGTCTACTCTGACTGGCAGTGGTTCTCCAGGATCTCAGGCAGAGAATGGTCTTTCTCAACACCCACTGCAATCTATTAAATGAAGATGCTGGGAATTAAACTTGAGACCTTAAGCATGTGCTCTACCGAGCTTTGAGCCCTCCCCTAATTTCAATTTTGAGTAGATCTGTGCAGCATCCAACCCACAATTAAATAGTGGAATGGTTGGCTTCAGTAGCAAGTTGCCACTGAGGCTCAAACTACACATTACGTTTAACATGTGATAATCACTGGAACTTGCAGCCATATGTCAGCTGTGGGAACTCAGTTCTGAAGCACCACAGGGACCTGTTTTGGATCAAGAGCACAGAATGGGGGAATAGAGGCTCCAACCTCCCCCCTGTGCCATTTTTCTTATCTGAAACAGTATGTGTGTGTGGGGGGGGGTCTTTGACTCATTGGAGGCAGCACATGCTCTGAATGCTTACACATGCAGCTCCCCTTCAGGGCAAATAACCTAACTTCCCCAGGGCATTTTTCATCAACATAATGGCACATGGGGAGGCTGGAGCACCCCCTTGCCCCATGCTGCAGTCCTAATCTGAATCAGGCCCCTGCAGCACTTCAGAATGAGTTCCTACAAAAGACCTGCAGCTGGCTCCCTGCTGCCAGTCACCATTGGGATCGTGTCTTAAATGTAAGGTGTAGATTTGGACACAATTAAACCTAAATTTAAATCTACTTCAAAATGGCTGATGATGAATTGCGGTGGCATGGAAAATGCAAGTTGAGTTGCAAGCTGAGAATATAGTGAAGCAATGACACATTCTTTTAATAGCATGGTACTGCATCCAGATCAGCAGACTTATGATTTGAAGTTGTCGTCCAGTCAGAATAAGGAGCTTCGGTTTGAAGGTGGTTTACAGTCTTGGTTTGGAGGGCAAACTTAAATTATTGTTTGCTCACTTCAGTGTGATGGAAAACTAGGGATTTTGCTGAACAGGAAGTAACCAGTTGAATCAGAACATGAAAGGGCAGTGAGGCATATTCCAACACAAGGATTCTCTGTCTCTCTCTCTCTCTGCTCATATAGCGATAGCCTTGAGCAGAAAACAAATTATAAAATGAGATAATGCCTTACTTATTGTTATTCTTCTGTCCTTTAATTATTGCCCCCATAAATTTTGCCATGGAGAGAGTAACAAGATCATTTATATCCGATAGTAACTGTGTCACCTGTGCCCTCATACTCAGTGGGCATAACACAAGCATTTTTCCTGCACACAGTTACCTTTTGGTTTTACTTTTGTTTTGTTCAGTTGCTATTAAATTTATGATGGACTGGTTTGAAGAATTTGTACTGTGGGGAGGCACTAATTTCTATATATTTTATGATATTACTGTATTTGAATGAATGACCATAAGCCACTTTCAGGGCTTCTGTGGTAGAAATATGTTCTCTAAACATTAAAAAAAGATACCTTTTTTTTACAGAATTGCTTCCTGTACTTTGGTTGCATGCCACATTATCCAATCAAGAATGGACAGGCCATAAAAGTATGCAGTTACTACATGGCACCCATTTATTCATGCTGTTTGTTACCCTTTTAAATTATAATGGCTTCCAAAAAAAGGATTGCCAAGTCTAAATGTTAGAAAAACACAGTTCATTCTTACCATTCTTACCTTAAGTGCAGTAGCAATACAGTTATTTTTAAATGCACTCCAAAAATAACCACACTAACTCCTCATCCGTGATCTGTAGGTGTTCACATTCTTTTCGTGATAAACAAAGCATGATCATTAGAGGTCTAATGTGGGCTAGAATTTCTGGTTACTGTACCTTTCACAGCTTGTTCTTCTGATCACAGAGCTTCTTTAACACAGCTGGGTGCACACTGCATACAGATTATTAGTTAAAATATATCCTTCCCCTCTGTACAAAAAAAATACCAACTAAACTTGCCATTAATATTGTTCAGAAAGATGTAGAAATGCAAATCATTTACTGTAAAATAGATAAATAATAATTGTGGGCAATGGGGTGTGTTTCATGTAATCAGCATGAATGATACAAATGAAAATTGTCTATTGTAATGAATTCTGGTTATTTAAGTACCAGTTGCAGTACGGTGAGAAAATATTTCTCTGTCATGAAAATGTAAAAGACTGAGCTATGAGGAATCCAACAAGTCACTGTTTTTCCAATTCTTCTGCTAAATAATTTTTATCATTAATTGACTTCTTGTCAGTTTCAGATTCTGACTTGATAATGCAGCTTCCTTTGCCTTGGAGCTACCTTGTACCGTAAACCACAATAGCGGACCCAGCATCAAAGCAGGGGGGGGGGGGGAACAAAGGTGCTCATTGCAACAGAGATATTGTTGGAGCATTTCAGCTCCAACAGCTGATGGTGATACTTGCAGCACACAGTTATGACAATGCAATTTTTGTTAATGTTATTTGTAGTCTGCCTTTCTCACTTGGACTCAAGGTGGATTACATAGATTGAGTCAATACAATCAACAGAATGGAGAATTCAGTAAACAATACAATAGGATCAGGGTCGTAGAACCAATCAGAAATCTAAAAACAGAACTGAGGCAAAGCATAAGTCTTAACATGACACATTAAATGATAAAAAATTACATAGTAGGATCCTAGTTTCAGTAAGCTAAACACAGCAGCATAGGGCTGCCAAAAAGGTCGCCTTGCCCAACCCGGGCCAAAGATTCTTTCGTCAAGAGGCTGGTTGGCTGCAAATTACAATAGGTGTTGAGAGTACCTGTGCACTTCCATCATGGGTAGTCTGCCACCAGTCCTTCTGTATCCCTCCAGTCAGGAGCCAAAGGACAAACTTCTGGCCTTTTGGGGATTACCTAGGGAGACCTCCCTGCGAGGTTGGCTCACAGTAGGAAACCCACCAAAGTTACTATTTCTTTCTTTCTTTCTTTCTTTTTTTTTAAAGTGATATGGGGTACAGAAAAGAGTGTGAGGGGGGAATAAAAGTAAACATAAGGCACTTTTTTACAAATATTAAAAATAGTATAAACATGAATTAATAAGTCTTGGTAAATCATTATAACATTATAGTGTTGCCAATAACACTTTTCCTAAAATGCATTATTTGCTATTCTTAGTCTTAAAGGAATTATGAAGAAAATTGTGTAAACAAATCTTCTGAACATTTTATATAAATTTAAAATAGCTGAAAAACCATTTAAAATGATTTATAACAATGAAATAACAAATACAGAAATTTCCATATTATTGTTGAAAATCATATGATTATGAAGAATTGATAACCACTGATTAAGTATTCGAAACATAATACTGTATCGTTCTTACAGCTCTATCTATAATAGGTGTAAAAATCTTTCCATTTATTCTCAGATGCACTATGGTTTGTTATTTATATAACGTTAATTTCACCATAGCAGCATATCCCTCCATCTTAACTTTCTATTCTTCAAGATTTGGGCAGAATTTTATTTTCCATTTTATTGCAAACACTACTCATGCCACTGTTAACATATATCAAAATAGTTCATGTGTTGTTCTTTCAATGTTCATGGGTATAATTCCCAACAGTATACTCTGGTTGCATGGCAAATTTTATATTCAAAATTTTCTGAATTTCACATACCGTTCTTTCCAGTGGTTACTAGTCTTTTTACAAGACCAGCACATATGATAAAAGGTACCATCAATTTCTTTTACACTTCCAGCATTTTCCAAAATAATTTTTGTCCATTTTCTCTATATCTTTCGAAGTTATATACCAATGAAAAAACATCTCATACCAGTTTTCTCTAAGCATCTGACTCGCTGTAAATTTTATATCCTTTGTCCACAGATTTTCCCATTGCTGAAATGAAATCTCTTTATCAAAGTTTTGCATCGATTTCACCATACATGTCTTGACTTGTTCTGTTTCTCTGACATACTGAAGTAACAGTTTATAAATGTGTCCTAGAAGATGATCTTTTTTATTCAATACTATCTTTTCAAAGTTTGTCAGATCTCTCAATTTGTCTTTTCCTGCATGTACTATTTCTCTAATTCTCAGTGTCAATTGGAAATATGTTAACCATTGTATTTTTTCCCCTTCTTCCCTAATAAGTCTGCCAGGATTTAATTTTACTATTACTATTATGGTAGTGGACCACCAAGTTAGGCACTAGATTTCTTACTGCAGCTGTAGAGACAAAGAACAGAGTTTAATATTTAAAATATAAATTTATTAAGGTGCAAAATTTATTAAGGTGCAAAGATTACTCTGAGGGAGGAAAACAATAAAATTAGAGATTAAGAGACTAACTAAACAATTTAAAAACTTGGTTTCCAAAAGACAAGATGTTACCCATTCAGAGTTCTGGGTCCAAAGCAACTTTTCTCCAGAGTCCCAGTCGCCAGGCTGGTTGGCTTCAGCAGCAAAGTCTCAAGATGGCCAAAGAGAGCAAGACAGTGACAACATGTCAGCACAACATGCAGGCACCATCAAGTCCCCTGAATAGGCTTCAAGATAGATAATTTATTGTCTGAATTCTAGATTGTTGCGAGGCCTTCACACCAGTCAGGGTTCAGACAGTATCCTATAGTTACGGATAGGCCAATCAGTAACAGGATTATTTCATAGGTTCTCTGTGCATGTCAGAAGGGCAGTAGGGTGATCTGCAGCTCACTCCACCCCGCCTGAGGGTCCATGCTGATGCAGAGGCCCCCAGGAGGTGCCACACCACCAGTGGAGAACAGTAGCTCTCTGTGCCTGTTCCGCCACTTTGTGCAGGCCCAGGCCGTGGTAAATTTGGGGCCCAGGCTTGATGGCTGTATTGCAGTCCACCCACCAGTTTCCCACAATCCATAGATAATTTTTAGCCAAATGTGAATGAGATATCCCTTGAAAGGCACAGAGTGTTTCCAGAAGAGGGGCAATTGCTCTCCATTGACAGCCCAGCAGGTGTCTTAATAAACCAGCCTCCTTCTTAAACAGTAAAACTCAAGAAGCCATGATCCAAACCACACCTATAATGTTTTTGAGCCATAAGATTCTGTTTTTAAAAAAAACAAATGCAAGCTCAGAGGCTGCAATCAGTTGTCATGGGCAGCGGCTAGAAAGGCTCTCTAAGGGCTGCCACCACTCTGGTATGAGTCTTCTCGGAAGGGCCCAGAGCACCCACCCTACCTATTTATATGCTCTTTTCTAGTAGGTTTCCCCTTTATACATGACCAAATGAGGCACAAGGACCCAGGCAGAGTAACAAACTAGTTTTATTAAAGAGATTTAATAACATCTGTAGTTCAAAAACATGTAGGAAAATCAATAAATCAGTAAAATAATAAATCTTAGCATGTTTGACTATACAGTCCTAGCCTTCTCTAGGTATCTGGTCTCAGACTAACTCACCCCTTTTGGATGAGGGATCCCTTCTCCTGTAGCAGCCTCACCACCACTGCCCCCTGCGAGAGAGAACACCCTCCCACTTTGGGCAAGGCCTTTTATCTCTTCTTCCCAGGCACCACCCTCTGCTCCCCTGCTGGTGTAGTTTTCCCTCCAAAATCCCCTGTTAACAGATCACAGGGTGCAGAGGGAACTGGGAAATGTAGACCCTGATAGCTACTTCAATTCAGGCTTCCATGGAGCCACTGGGCCTCCCTAAAAGCCTGTAGGCCGCACCACTATAAGCCCAGGATCATGACAGAAGTAGAAGAGCAACAGAAAGAGGGGAAAGCCACCCTACAAGGTTAGAGAGCAGATGGTGTTGGGTCTGTCCCAGCCAGTGATCTTTAACCACTGAGAATGGCTGCAAAGGTGGACATAGACCTACCTCTGCAGTTATCCTTGGGCAAGCTAAAACACGGTCCCATCCCCCCTTGTCATATACTTAATTCTGAAGTTAGTCCCAGAGTGTGGATCCCAGTGGGGCTATGTATAGAAAGAGGAGATTTTTCGGCAAAGTAAGAGAAATCCCAAGGTTTGCCGGGGGTGGGTGGGATGGGAAGGTTTTA